>CM073449.1:26127500-36127500 GCA_037074485.1 Delonix regia | reverse complement strand
GGACAGCCAGCATCCTATTGCTTCTAAAGATTTAATCAAATTTTCCAACCTTCATCCACTCAACATAGTGGTACCTTTAATCTTAGACTAAGTGTTCATATGGCTGCTTTCAATGTGTCACTAACAAAAGTTTCATATGATCCATCATGGTTTATAGACTCAAGCCACGAATCATGTTACTTCTAAAGAACAAAATTTATCTAGCAGTATGGGAAATAGTGCAGGTTTGAAAATTCATATATTGGGCATTCTCTTGTTAAAACTCATCTTAACTTTCAATCTTATTATCTCTTCACAATTTGTTACATGTTCTAACTATAACATAAAATTTAATAAGTGTTTCTAAATTAGCAAAAGATAATTATGTCTTTGTTAAATTTCATCTTACTTATTATCTTGTTAAATCTCAAGCAACTAAGGAAACACTCATGGAAGGTACCTTATAGCTTGATGGTCTCTACAAGTTCAGTTCACTTTAGTTCTTCATCAACCATTTTCATCCTCTCTAAAGTCTAGCTCACTTGTCCCTAAACCCTGCTTATTGGTCACGACTGATTATATTTCTTTGGCTTCTAATCAAATTAGTAGTTTTCATTCTAATGTAATCAATTGACCTAGTTTTACGCATTTTTCTACTTGTAATTCTCTTAACCTATGGCATGTAAAGTTGGGACATCCAAACTATCACATTGTGCACAAAGTTTTATCCATGTGTAACATAAAGTCTTTAAATAAAAGTGTTGATTTCTGTGTTTCTTGTTCATATGGAAAAGCTTATAAGTTACCCTATTCTTTCTCACCCATATGTTATACTAAGCCATTAGAATTACTTTATATGGATGTTTGAGGTCTTGCTTCTTGCTTGTCTATTGAAGGGTCTTATTACTATATCACCTTCATTAATGCATTTTCCAAATATACTTGGATCTATCCCTTGAAAAAGAAAAGTGATGCTCTTCAAGCCTTTATTGATCTCAAAACAATGATTGAGCTTCAATTAGAATGAAAATTAAAAGCCATTCAAACTAATTGAGGGGTTGAGTTTTAATCTTTTATTCCTTATCTCAAGCAACATGATATTGTACATCACTTGACTTATCTATATTTGCACTAGCAAAATGGTTTAGTTGAAAGGAAATAAAGACACATTGTTGAAACAATTCTTACTTTCCTTCCTTATGTTTTCTTGCCTATAAAATTTTGGGAAGATACTTTCATTTCAGCTGTGTATCTTATTAATCGCGTGCCTACTTCTACCCTTGGTAATATCTCTCCATTCCACAAGCTTTTCCATACCTACCCTATCTGTAGCCTTCTCAAAGTGTTTGGTTGTGCCTGTTATCCTCTTTTGAGGCCCTATTAAAATCATAAGCTCTCTTTTTGCACCATTCAGTGCACTTTTCTTAGTTACAATCCTAATCACAGAGGTTATAAATGTCTTGGTCCTAATGGTAAGCTTGAAATTTCCCAAGATCTTACCTTTAGTGAGCTTCATTTTCCTTATCTTAATTCCACTGTTAGACACACTTCCATTTCATCTTCTTTACCTTCCTCAATTCCAATTTCTTTTAACATTACATTGTCATCTTCTAATGCCTAACATTACGTAGATTCATTACCTCACGTTTCTACTGCATACTTGCATTCTTTTTTAAATGTAGAAAATACTAGTAGCACATCAACATCAAAGAGTCAACCTCTCTTAATAGCTAATTGTCTTGAACTTGCATCATCTTTACCTTCTAATGATTGTGTTAATCTCATACCAGCTCAAATGTGCAATCTTCAACATAATCATGGTATTATAGTAGGCCAGTCTACTCATAAAATGGTTACCAGGCCCAAGAATGGATATTCAAGCCAAAAACATTTTTAGTACACTCAATTTCGCCTATTGTTACTGAAGCTTTACAGAATCCTCAGTGGAAACAAGTTATTCAAGATGAGTATCAAGCTCTTCTTAAAAATAGTACTTGGACTTTGGTCTCTCTACCTTTTCATAAGCATGCAATTGGTTGTAAATGGTTTTTCTATTAATGAAAACTCTTATGGAACTATCACCAGGTAAAAAGCAAAGCTTGTTACCATGGGATTTCATCAAATTCCAAGAGCAAATTCTAATGAAACATTTTCACCAGTTGTTAACCCCTATTACTATCTAAACTATGTTAACAATTGCTCTTTTTCGTGCTTAGAAGATTTTTCAGTTATACCTAAACAATTATTTTTTTAATAGTGATCTACAAAAGGTGGTTTACATGACTCAACCTCAAGTTTTAAAGTTCAAAGCAAGAATTTAGTGTGTAAATTCAACAAATCCTCTATGGCCTGAAACAAGCTCTAGGAGCTTGGTTTCAAAAACTTGCTACAACCTTACACTGTTTTGGTTTTCCCACAAGCAAAAATGACCCTTCACTATTTGTTAAAATCACACCTGGGAATTAACCCTATGTAATGGTCTATATGGATGATATTTTGATCACAAGATGTTCAAAATGCATTGCAAATCTTAAAACAAGGCTAAATACAGAATTTGCTTTAAAGGATCTCATATTGCTAAACCACTTCTTGGGAATTAAGGTTAATCAACTTTCAAATGGTTGTTATCTATTGAGTCAGATGAAATATATTACTGACTTGTTAGCAAAGGCTAAGATGAGTGTAGCAAAACCTCTCAACACTCTAATGGTGTCAAGTACAATGCTCACTAAACAAGGCAATGAATTAATGACAGATCCTCACCTTTACAGATTTACTGTTGGTGGACTTCATTATGCTATAATTACTAGACCTGAAATTGCATTTAGTGTGAATAAAGTTTTTCAATATATGCAGAATCCTTTGGTAGAACATTGGAAAATAGTCAAAAGAATCTTGAGGTATTTGTGTGTTATTCTAGACCATGGACTCTTGCTGTCTAAATAGCATGATCTGACTAGGGTAGTGATCTTAATGATCAAAGATCATCCTTTGGTTTTTGCATTTATTTGGGCAATAATCTCATCTCTTGGATGTCTAAGAAATAATTTGTTGTTGCAAGATTAACCACATATCGCAGCTAAGCCAATACAGTGGCTGAAATAACGTGGATACAAAGTCTAATGACAAAGCTAAAGGCCAGAAAATCAAGTCTTACACCTTTCATGATATATTGTGTCTATTTCAACACCGTTCAATTGTCTCATAATCCAGTGTTGCATAATTGAACCAAACATATGGAATTAGATGTTTTCTTTGTGTGTTAGAAAGTCATTATAGTAAGCAAGTCACTATCTATCATATTCCTTCTTTGGATTAAGTTGCTGACATCTTGACCAAACCATGTTTTAGCTCTCGCTTTCTATATCTTAAGGGTAAACTTAGAGTGCTTAGGTAAACTTAGAGTGCTAAGCACTCTAAGTTTACGGGAGCATGTAAGTGTATATCAGAGAGCTTACTAGAGTTGTTAAAGCTTCGATTTAGCTGTTATGAATTTGTGACCGAGCTATTTCCCATGCATATAGTGTTTTGCAGTATATATATTTGGTATTTGTATTCATATCAAACAGTACATCCTTTGTGATTTCTCTTCTCATCTTCTTTGGAACTCTTTCAATATAGATGTATTTTTTTTTTTATCAGATATATAGATGTATTATAATC
Organism: Delonix regia; assembly: GCA_037074485.1. Lineage (NCBI taxonomy): Eukaryota > Viridiplantae > Streptophyta > Magnoliopsida > Fabales > Fabaceae > Delonix > Delonix regia. The sequence goes on along the minus strand of CM073449.1, from coordinate 36,123,858 downwards.
ATTGGAACTAATTATTGTTACGAATATGATTTTATCCTGCCATTGAAAGCCACATAGGCCTTTTTCTTTTTACTTTTTTTATGGGTAGTGAACGAAGTACTAATTAACTAACTCTTTTTTTTTGCCTAACTATGTAAAGTATGGATTTAAATTTGGAGGCTTTTAGTAAATTGATGACTGAAATCTATTCATATCTTAAAAAATGATGATATAAAGCTTTATTTATAGAATATTAAAAGTATATATCTAAAATACTCGTGTTTCAAAAAATGTAACAAACTAAATTATATATTAATCCTTATTATTAAGCCTAAAGAATTAATATAGTGCTTAAGTAGGTTATTTTTTACTATATTTACTTGATGAGAAAAATATACTTTTGATCTCTCACTTATCATAAAAGTATCATTTTGGCTCGCTCACTTATTGAAATAACTAAAATAATTTCTCACTTATTGAAAAATGACACACTTAGTCTTTTATTTTTTAGAAAACATAAAAAATTTAGTTCCTCAAATTTAGAATTTAGTAAAAAGATTAAATTTGATAATTTTTTGAAAAGTAGGAAGTTAAGTGTGACATTTTTTAATGAGTAAAGGACTAAAAATGTATTTTTCTCTTTACTTGAATATAAAACTTGAGTTAATATTTGAAAAAAAATTATATTTTTATATACAATGTGACAAATACTCCCATAAATTAAAACCTTATAGAAAATAACTTAATGTCACTTGTCACATATTATCAATTTGGGTAAAATGTGATATAAGGTCCTATGTCAGATATAGACGGTGGGATGTGATATAATACAGAGAGGGCTAAGATAGTAAAACGTGTCGCTAATCTCTTTTAACTCTTTGTTATGTATTAATCCTCCTTTACATTTTTCTTCATAGTTTTTTTAATTTATAACAAACGGCAATAAAATTTCTTATAAATTTACAGTCCAAGTGTTAAATCATGAAGCAATGCTTGCGAGAAATTAAGTAATGAGTACGTAAACATTATTTATCGCTATGAACAACAATTAATTATCAGTAATAATATTTATTGATTGATTAAAGTAATATATTTGAATGGACTGTCCATGTGGCCCAGGAGATTACCATCCTCAAGCTTGAAAAAAGAAAAGAAAATTGTCCTTTCCGGGCTGTGACTCTGAGTCTCTGAATCTTCATTCTTGCTTTTCTACAATAATTATAATAACATAATAAAGTTGCTTGTTCCCTCTTGTCTCTCCGCACCTCAGCATTGTTCATCATTCTATCACTGTTTGGGAGTAGCTAATAATATGAAGCGAGAATTGAGGTTGATTGAAGCTTGTGCTGTGTGGCTTGTGCTCTCGGTGCTACTCAATCCAAACCCGTTGTTATCAGATGCTTCAAGTCACTGTGATTTTCCGGCCATTTTCAACTTCGGAGACTCCAATTCCGACACCGGCGGTCTCTCTGCTGCCTTTGGACAAGCTGGTCCTCCTCACGGAGAGTCCTTCTTCCACCACCCTGCCGGACGCTACTCCGACGGCCGTCTCGTCATTGATTTCATAGGTTCCTTCTTCAATTGCTTCCACCTTTTCTCTGCTCTGTCTTCCCTTCTTTACCTTCGTCATTAATCTTTTTTATACATATCTCCTATTCTCAGTTTTGATTCACTCAACCAATGATTAAACTAGGATTTTAGCCAAATGCATTGCGAACTGAAAATCAGAAAATGGTTTCAATCTTTTCTTTCATTCACCGATAAATTTAGATTCAGACACCCTAATGTGTTGTGCTTGCTTCAATTGTTCATATAGATTCGAACCCCAATCTTTAGTTTTTCTTTTTCTTTGAAATTAGACAAAATTAATTAAACCTCATCCTTGTCCATACATTTGTATATACGCACAAAGTCCCACCACCGTAATAGTGTGGTCTTTTTCTTCACATTTGCTCTTCTTAAGAAAGATTGCTTAAAGTATTATCCTTCAAATATTAAGGTGGCAAGAATTATAATATTTAATTTTATATGTATTTTTTCTCCTTCAAAAGATCCAAGTATGTTCTGCGCTTACTTATGATAAAGATCTGTGTACCAAGGTTAGTCGTACATATGATCTATGATGAGAGTTATGCTTGTAATATATTTAGAATAACTCACATCTTTTGGAGACACAATTTAGTTTCATAAAATCATAAAAGTGGTTTTGGGGGTATTTTAGCCCAAGAAGAGACATTTGTTTCCTCGACCTTATTTAATTTGGTAATTATTAAACTGTGAAATCTTCATTTAGGATATAAGCCCTTGTATCTATGTTATATCTTTTAAATTCGTATATCGGTTAGAAATCTTAAACTACAGGGCTATCGGCCCTAAGAGATTTGTTTCAGATATGTATTCTTAGTCTAACAACATCACGTACGAGGATCCTACTCCTTTCAACTCTTTGCTGGTGTGATTGGGACATATGAGTCAACTTTGAATCAATAGTTCTCAAAACCTGATTCTGGGCAGAGGCTCGCAAAAGCCAATTAGCCCAAGCCTGGATTGATTTTTTGGGCATGCTTTAAGTAATTCTAAAACCACAACCCAGATCTCTTTGTCCACTTCAAAGACCTCCCCATTTTCCTATGAAATACACTACTTCCCCATCATATACCAAACTAGAAAACTGCTAAGTTTCTTTCAAAGAATCTCACCACTGCCAGAATTGTTTTATAATAACTTAAATACCATGTCTTTTTTTTTTTTTTAAATGAAAAAAAGGTTAACCATTTGTAATGTGGTCGAGTTGATTAAATTATGAATCTCTTAGAAAAATTATTGGATGGCTTTTGTTAACATAAGCCACTCAAATTTTATCAAATCTTCTGTTACTAAATATTTTGGCAATTAATGTAAAATTGTGTTGTTGTCCATCAGTCAGAATAGAATGTATTTGTTAGAGTTGGCATAACTTCAATTTTTCCAAAATTTAATTATGATTTTCTTTCTAAAAAATTGTTCAGATAACAAGGATATACCGATCTAGATTAATAGATGAAATTTTGCTCAAATTATTAGGAGCATTACTATTTCGCAAACTTTCAGTAATTTAGTTCTGAGAATTAACTGTTGATGACAGAAAAGTTGATTTTTTCCTTTTTGTCTCAAAAGCTGGTAAGCTGGGACTACCATATTTGCATGCTTTCCTTGATGCGGTTGGCTCAAATTTTACACATGGAGCCAACTTCGCTACAGCAGGATCCACCATAAGGCCTCAGAATACAACCCTTCGTCAGGTTGGTGGCTTCAGTCCTTTCTCTTTGGATGTTCAGTTCAATCAATTCAGTGATTTCCAACGCCGATCTCAAATTTTTCGCAGTAAAGGTAATGGATGTATCTATATGCCCTTTATTCTCTCTTTTTATACGTTCCCACTCCCAAAGAACTACAACTACATATAAAGTCTTGAAAACTTGATTTTACATTAATGGTACTAGGCACTGAATTTTTCCTCAGGAGGAGTTTATAGAGCATTGTTACCAAAAGCACAGGACTTTTCTCGTGCATTATACACTTTCGATATTGGGCAGAATGACTTGGCAGCTGGTTACTTCCACAACATGTCCACGGATCAAGTCAAAGCATATGTTCCTGATGTTTTAGCTCAGTTCAAGAACATTATTAAGGTGACCTACAATAATGACTCTGATATTAGGATCAAGTGTCCTCGTGTTTTTTCCAAGACTTGAGTATTTTCTCATACAATCTTTAGAACATATCACAAAATGATGCATTAAAATTTTTAATTTTGGCATGCTCTCCAACCTAACTTTCTTGCTTAATGCTTTTGATTGTTGACTAGCATGCATGTTGATCTGTCTGCTTTTGGTAGTATGTGTATGATCATGGAGGAAGGTCATTCTGGGTACACAATACGGGTCCTGTTGGTTGTTTGCCATACATAATGGAACTCCATCAAGTGAAAGCAGCTAAGGTGGATAAAGCAGGATGTGCCATCCCTTACAATGAAGTTGCTCAATTCTTCAATCGTCAATTAAAAGTAGCTGTGCTTCAACTCAGGAAGAAGCTTCCCTTGGCTGCAATCACCTACGTTGATGTCTACTCGGTCAAGTACTCCCTCATCAGTCAAGCAAAAAAGCATGGTATGCTCTTCGCAAGGCTTGATTGATCCATAGAAAGAATGTTCTGTGGTTAGAAATAAGTTTTGGTTAATAAATGCAGGTTTTGAGGAACCCCTGAGAGCTTGCTGTGGGCATGGTGGGAAGTACAACTACAATATGCACCTTGGATGTGGAGGGAAGATAAAGGTACGTGGTAAAGAGGTGTTAGTGGGGAAACCATGCAAGGATCCATCGGTTTGGGTTAACTGGGACGGTGTGCACTACACCCAGGCTGCTAATAAATGGGTATTTGAACATATTGTGGATGGATCATTTTCAGATCCACCTATTCCACTGAACAAGGCATGTCATAGGCATCACAACTGAAGATGTCAAATTTCAAGAATCAGTATTTTGTTTCTCTAAATTATCCTCCAGGAAGAGCCTTCCCCCAAAATTCTTCCAAGTGTATGAATCTGAACTGAACATATGCATTGTGAAATAAAACTGCGAGAACATATGCTTTAATAATGATCCTTTTTGAGAGGCTTATGCTATTTTTTGTTAGGTTTATTTATTTATTTTTATTTTTATTATCTTATTTTATAATAAGACTTCTTATAAAGAATCCTAAGTATGAAACTATTAGGGAGACCATCAAACTAATGAATTGAATAATATTAGTGTTATTTCTTCTAAGGTTTCGACTTCTCCCTTCTCTTCTATTCCCCGCCCCGCTTTCTTTCTCCTTCATATTTTCCTTCAGTTTTTGGTCTAACAAAAAATTATACTTGACACTTCAAAATATGTGTCAATGTTCATGCTTCCTAGAAATCCGTTTCACAGTTCTTAACATCTGACAAAGGTGACTGACTCGCTGTTAGTGTCAGCGGTTATGAAATAGTTGGCTTCAGTTTTGATGGAAAAAAATTAGTGACAGAAGTGATTAAGTTGTAACCCGAGAACGACTGAAATCTCTATATACTCGAGTCCCATTACTATTTCTGTCAACCCGCTAGGAAATAAAACCTGTACCTGAAAATAACAGAATCTTGTATCATTCAAAAATCCCTTGCGGAGTCTAGAGTAATATGGGCGCTTATATGTACAACTCACTTCAAAGTTTAATAATGTTAAAACATTCAGAAGAAAAATATGCTAAATATTATAAGCTTGATGATTTCAATAAGAAGAAATCGAAGTACTCGATCAGACCAACCATAATATCAGACATTAGACACGAATTTTCAAATCTAATTGATAACTTACATAATATATATCATTTGACTTGGAAGTATATTAGTTGTGAGCGCCGGTAAAGCTAAAGAAAAACATTCGAACCTTAAATTACACACAGCAACCCTTCTATAGAGATATATGTTATAAGCTGAACTAAGATTTAAGTCCAACACGTTGTAATGTCTTAGTTTTTCCTGAAGCAATAGAAGCTGCCTGCTGCCATGATTAATAATCAAAGACAATTTCTCCGGTCCTTCAACATGTACTTATAAATTAGCAAGCCATCTCCAACAAAAAGGACATACACATCAGATTGGTAGTTCTACACTATTAGCACAGATTTTGCAATAATATAATGCAATATATTTTGTATAATTTGACTTTTGAGGAAGGGGAGTCCCACGTGGTCTTTGAAGCAGTATCAGTGTGTGAATATGAAAGTCAAGGGGGAGAGATAATTCAACACATAACAATTGAATCACTGTTGATCTTACATCCAATCCCTAGCTTATATGTTAAAAATTTCACTAACTCAAACAAATATCTATTATAATGGTTAACCTTACACACTGGGCACAGTTTCACAACTTTTACACTACTATCCTAGCAACCCACAACACTGGACACAGTTACAAGACTTTTACACCAATTTGTGTGTTTGGTTTAGCATTTGAAACATAAAAAAACCCGTTTACACACTTAAACAGGAGTTTAATTTGTAAATATTATTGTTTAGTTTAATGTTTGATTTTTTCCAAAATCAATTTCATCTTCCAAACCTCCATTTGCATAGAAGTAAAAAATAATTGCTTTTGCGTTGAATAAACTGTATAGGTCGAAAAAATCAATTTTCAAACCAAAATTTCCAAACATAAATTACGGTGTTGCAAAGTCACAACAAATCAAAATCAATTTTGACAATTAAGTTGACCCAAAATCACATTAGTCAAACGTCAATCCAAATATACACAATCTCCTAGTAACCATAACAAGATTCATTCTACAGGTTTTTACAACACAGCACAGACCATTGGAATTATCCCAAATTCTAGAATGCTAACATTAATATGACAAGATGAAAAGAACTCTCTTCCTCACACAAAATGCACACTTTTTCACTTAGAAAAGTATGTGAATCACTAAAAAATAGTCACACAAACTAAGAAGCACTAAGCTTAATCTTAATGAACGAAATGATCAATCTTTTTTAGCACATCTTCTTTTTCAAAATGCAGCATATTTATACTGAAGAAGTCCAATGGCTCTTTCCACAGCTACTTCTTCATTTTGGCAAGTTTTTCAATTCATCCGGCAGATAAGGAAACTCCAGTGATGTTGCAATCATCAGCTACAGCGATTATGGAATGAATTCAAAGATACTTCAAATCAGATAGCAAAATGGAAAGTGGATTTTTCAGTTGATCTTTGATTTTTTTCGTAACTCATGGGCCAGCTTAAATATCTTTGACTAGTTTGGGCCTTCTAATTAGATCTGTAAAATACACATAATGGTCTAAATAGATAATATTATTTTTTACATAATCATTAACTTAAAAATAATGAATATAATTAAATATATCAATATCTACAAAATACAAAGAGAAAAATAGTTCCTCTTTTAGCTTGTCACAAGCAATCAAGATATATGATACATATTTGATTTGACACAGTCCACAAATAGGAGGTATTTCACTCAGAAGGATCATTACTAATTATGCAGTTAATGGTCCAAGAATAGAAAGGCTCTCAAAGTATTAAAACGCTTCATTACATTCATCATAAATAGAGTATAACCGTCTGGTATGATACAAAGCTTTAAATCATAAAGCTGCCTTGATGTATGGTTTACCAGATTAAAGGACATGACTCTGCCATCCACGATTAACACAATCATGGAGTCTTCTTCTTTTGGTTGGTGAAGAACACACAACAGAGAAAAGGAATCAGATTTTTCTTTGAAATACCAAATCAGCTCTAGGAATGAAGATTGCATAGGAGTAAGATCTACATGGTATATCACAAACCACTTCAGAGTAATCTTGGTTGATCTCTAAAATGTCAAACTCCTAAAGTTCATGAGGTTCAATCATTATCATATGTAAGTGGCCCATAGACTCCCAAAAATACGCAAGACTTTCGTATTCCCAATCATCACTATCAAGTGGCATTGGTAGTCTTTTCAAGCATTGGCTATCCACCTTAAAATACACATAATCCTCACTTTGACAGTACCAATGAATAACACCATTGCAATAAACTCTGGCATGAATTGCCATGTTAAAGGGAGCAATGAAACAAACACCTCGTTTGCTCCAAGAACGAGTCTCTGACGAATGCACTTGAATTTTAAGACTAGGACCATCATTGGTAACACCTGAAGTTCTGAATGAGATTGAAATGACTTTGTAGTGTAGGGATCTTAAAAGGTCAAAAGGCAAATTAAACGTTACTAAGTGATCCCTAATTTCTCAATTAGGCAAAGTCACAATCGTTTATTGCTTGGTGGTAGGGTTGCAGACAATATTTGAAGCCGCAATCATCATTAGTCACAATAGAAGCATAGTAATCGGTAGATGGAGGAAAGAGGAAATAGGAGATCCAGGGTAGAGATATGTGTTCATCGAGCAGCATAAGGAAGCCAGAGGAGCAGAGAAGTAACCCATTACATGATTGAAGAATAGTGACGTGAGGAACATTGAGGTTATCCAAATAAGGAATGCTGACAACAGGTGAATCAAAGTCGAAAGTTCTGAAAGAAACGATTTAGAAGTGAGGGAAGGCTTTATAATTGTTGTTAAGGAGAAATGTGCGAGGGACGAGGGTAGAGGTGTGGTGGCGAAGAGTGTGGGAGTGATAGAATTATGGATCGAAGATAAAAGTCAACCATTGCTTTGAAACACATTTGAATTTGAGTAGTGGTTTGGCTGGCACTAGTAAAAGGACCTCTGTGAGAATATCAATGCTCCCAACGACTGTTTTTGCTCCAGCTTCAGTGACCCTCTTTATTGTAGAACTAGAGCTAGAAATATATATTCTTAAAATTGATCATCTAGCTAAATACTAGAGTTTTAAGAATAAAATAATAATTTTATATTAAACCTTGTCATTAACTAAGCCCCTTTTATTCACATATTAACAATTTTGTTGTGCACAAAAATAATTTTATTTTAAAATTTTGTTTTTGTATTATGTAATTGTTATAGTCAAGTGTAACTTTTTGAAAAAAATAACAAATATAATTTAGCTGAAGTTGATAATAGTCTTTTAATTTACTCTCATGCTGAACCAATGCCTTGGAGCATTGATTAGCAAGAACCCAAAAGTATTTCCTCCATGCAATTTTTATACAATTATCTTTTTTGAGAGTTGAAGTTTCATACTTTGTTCATAGATAACTCTTGCGGTTATGGATGTTTTTGGTTTTTGGGTTCTCTAGTTTTGGCTTCAATTGGTTCTTGCGCATACCTTTTACTTCAACTTTATGCTAGAAACGTTCTTCAAGCTTAAATGACTAGTGAATGTATTAATTGGTTAACTATATTCATTATTACTGCTTTTAAGAATTCATGTACTCAGAAACTGGTGCGGGAGTACCTCGGGACTTGTGGGTTTAGAGGGTTTGGTTACCTTTTGGCTTTTATAAGGTATTAGAGATTGCTTAGCTTTTGTTATGGTTCAAATATGAGAAAGGGAAAGTAAGAAGAAAGAAATCAATAGATTATTCATTAAGTTATTTAGTACACGTATCTCTGTATATACAACCACAAGTGCTCTCAACTAGATATTGATATAACTACTTTATTAAATTTAACTATACATACGTTACTCACAACTATATCTTAACACTTTCTTAAATTTGAACTTCCTTCTAATCACTTGCCCTTAAACTTAAAGGTAGAATTGTCTTAAACTTGAAGTTTGGAACTGAGCTCCTGAAATCTAGCAAAAGTAATAGGTTTAATGCATATATTAGCTATTTGTACAGCACAAGGTACATGTCAAATCAATACCACATGTTGCAAAACTCTCTCCCATACAAAATGTAGATCTAGCTCAAAGTGTTTAAACTTAGAATGCAGAATAAGATTAGAAGTCATGAGTACAATACTTAAATTATCACAATAGAGGACTAGAATGATATTAAGTGGGACAGAGAACTCACTCAAAAGAGATTTCAACCACATTATTTCTGTAAAAGTATTAGCAACACTTTTATACTCAACCTTAATGTTTTTTGTGATACTACTAAATGCTTTTTAGAACTCCATGCAATTAAGTTTGGACCAAGATAAATAGTTGAATCAGATATACTCCTTCGATCATCAACATTTGAACCCTAGTCTGCATCATTAAAACCAACAATATTAAGATTAATAGTCTTTTTCAAAACTAAGCCATAATGTAATGACCCATTTAAATACGACAAAATTCATTTAACAACTTTCCAGTATAACTCCAAGAAAGATTGCATGTATTGACACACTTTATTAACAACATATATGATTTCAGGACGAGTTAAAGTAACATAATGAAGAGCTTTAACAATGGATCTATATAAATAAGGATCAAAGACATGGTCACTTCTTTCTTTAGACAACTTAAGACTAGACATCATTGGTGAAGCAAAACCTTTAGCTCCTTCCATTTTAGCTTTGGACAAGAAACCCTCAAAGTACTAAGTTTGGGTAAGCAAAATACCCTTATCTATCAAGTTATGAGCTTAAATGCCCAAAAAATAGTTCAAAGACCCAAGACTTTTTCAAAGTGAATTCAAATTTCAGTTGAGAAATTAGAGATTGAAGTGTAGAAGATGAGTTTCCAGTCACAATAATATCATCAACATAAACAAGAATAAAGATGATATGTGGAGGCAAAATTTGAACAAAGAGAAATTGATCACACTTACTGTGCTAAAAACTCAGTTTAACAAAGGAAGTAGCAAGTCTTTTACACCAAGCACGTGGTGCTTGTTTTAAACTTTACAAAGCTTTGTTCAATTTGCAAACTAACTCAATGTTAACATTCTTAAACCCCTTAGGTTGCTACATGTACACTTCTTCTTGGAGAAACCCATTGAAAAACACATTATTGACATTAAGTTGTAGTAAGAGCAAGAGTCAAGATTATCCGAACTGTAGGTAATTTAACTACAAGAGTAAAGGTCTTTGTGTCGTTGAATCCCTCTTGTTGATAAAACCCTTTAGCAACAAGTTTCGCCTTATATCACTAAATACTATCATATACATTATGTTTGAGTTTGAAAACCCATTTACACCTAATTGTCTTTTTGTGTGAAGGAAGAGGAACAAAGGACCATATGTTATATTGGAGTATGGCATTGTACTCATCTTGCATTGCTAACTTCCATTTATGTGACAAAAGTGTTGCTCTAACTATTGTAGGCTCTTTCTAAGTTAAAAATACTCTAGGTTTGAAAACTTATACTTTACACTGAGTGATCATAGAATGTAAGGGAGCAACTACTTTTCTAGCACGAGTCGATTAAGGAATTGGAGTAGATGAATTAAAGTAATTGACTATAACTAAGATACTATTTGAAGAGCCAATGATAGCAGAACTTTCATGGCTTCATGCAGAGCCATTATGCTTAACATAATCAGGACTATTATATGCAGCTCAAGTGGTGATATTATTGTTCGAAGCATCATGTGAAGAACCTGATATATTTTATCTTTGTACATAACAAGATTCATTAGTAAAATTAGCATTAAGTACAATTGATAGCGAATATTGATTTGTTACACATAATGGAGGATTAACATAAGGCATTGGAGAGAGGGAAACTAATGATGAAGGTAAAACAGACGTAAATAAAGAAGAATATTAAAAACTTCATTTATTAAAAACCATATATGGAGAAATATATACTCAACCATTAGAAGCCAATCATTTATAACCTTTGTGAACATCATTATATCATATAAAGACATATTTAGTATAATGAAAATTGAATTTATTTGTATGATAAGGTTATAGTAATGAAAAGCACAAGCATCCAAAAGTCTTAAGAAAGGAGTAATTTGGCTAAACTTTAAACAATACTTCTAGAAGGGATTTGTTACTCAAAATAGAAGTGGGAAGGTGATTAATAAGATACTTTATTGTATGAAATGCTACATCCCAAAATTGAAGAGGTAGAGAAGCTGTATGTAACATGGTCAAACTTATATATGAGATATGCCTCTATTTTCGTTCAGCCATGCTATTTTGCTCATAAGAATAAGGACAACTGACTTTATGCAAGATACCATACTCTTTCAGCTTTATAGACAAAGAATGAAACACTTACCCCCAATTAAATTGCAGAACTTTAATTTTGCAATCTAGTTGCAATTCAGCTTTAGCCTTAAACTCTTGAAAAGCTTGGATAACATTAAATTTATGTTTTAGAAAATAGATCCATGTATAATGAGAAAAGGCATTTATGAAATGACCAGAATAATTATAACCTTGAAAGGTAGTACTAGAAGAAGGACCCCACAAATCATTATGCACAAGTTGTAGAGGTTCAGTGTCACTAGTGGACGATGAAGCATAAGGAAATTTGTTTGATTTCTCACAACAACAAGAATTGCAAAAATCAAAAGTTCTTTTATTATAATCAAGTACATTACACTACCTTAATATGGCAAACATGACCTGATGAGTTGTATGACCCAACATATTATGCTAAAGTTTAAAAGTACTAGAAGTAGAATTAACAATAAAACAATTTGGTTTTATTCCACAACATACAGAAGACATAACATGAGAAGAACTCTGAGAAGAATCATGATGATCAAGTGGGAAAGCATCAAAGACATAGAGTCCATCCTTAAGCCTCCTTTGCAAAAGGATCTTGCGAGAGGTTTTATCCTTCACAAAGCAAGTAGAAGAATGAAATTCAAAGTATACATCATTATCATGAGCAAATTGGCTAACACTAAGAAGATTCTTGGCCATAAGAGGAACATATAGTTATTTTTATAAAGTTAAAGATCTAGAATTAGATGAGGGAGTTATGTGTGAAAAACAATATTACAAATGGACAAAACTGAGCCATCTGCTAGTTAAACCTTATTTGCACCAGGATAAGGCTCTTTTTAGGCAAAATTGTGAACATTATAAGTAAAATGATTACTCGCACCAGTATCAACATATCATGCAGCATCATAATGAGGATCAATAGTATGTGCAGCTGAATTAAAAGCTGTCATGTGAGCTTGAGGTCCGTTATACATCAACTAAGGCCAAGCAGAATTCATATGAGAACTTGATTGTTGCGTAGGTGGTCCTTGAAAACTTCAATAAAATTGATAATAAAATTGCCATGCAGGATGGTCGTTCTTATTACAGAGCTAACATTAAACTTGATATCAACTTCTACCATGTTTACTAGTGCCTCATCCTCTTCCACAATTACACAACTAGCCTCTATAGCCTCCACGAAAATGATTTTTACCAATATTTTGAGATGACAGTGTAGTTTGGGCCAAATCATTGAAGGATTTGAAGACGGTGAACTATCCAGCACTTTAGAGTAGTACTTGTATATTAGTGATGGTGTATTGATCCAAAAGAAATGATATAAATGTAATAAAGCATCTCCAGTTGCTTTTACTTTTAGCAAATACTCACTAATCGTGAGATCCTCCTCTTTTGTATTTCTCAATTGTGTCTTGAATTGCTTAATTTTAGTTCTAGTCTAAGTTGAAAAGAATATTAAGATTATGTCCCATGTTTGTGAAGTTGTCTCATAGATGACTAATTGAGTCAACATAGTCTTAGAAATAAAAGCTAACATCCAAGATAATAACAATTGATCCTATTTATTCCAATGAAGATACTATGGATTTACCTTTCCTGCTTGTTTATCCTTTAAACTTAGGAATTTAGTTGAAATATGCGAACAAATTTTGACATATTTTTGCAAGCCATGACCCTTGATGGTTGCATTCAATTGCTACTTCCATAACAGGAAGTTTTTCTCGTCAAGCTTGACAAAGATGGCATGATTGAAGATGATTATATCATTCTTTGAAGCAACCATAAGTGAACTTGTGACAAACAAACTGGATCATTGCTCCATTAGAGGTTAGGAATCTCTCGTACCATGTTATGGTTCAAAGAAGAAAAGGGAAAATAAGAAGAAAGGAAATTTGTATATTATTAAGTTATTCAGTTCACGTGACTCTATGTATATAACCACAAGTGCTCTCAACCAAATATTATTACAACTACTTTACTAAATTTAACTATACACATGTGACTCATAGTTATATCTTAAACAGCTTTTACAAGTTTTACCCCACTTAAAAAGAATAAATATTGAGAATTGATATGGGAGATTCTAGAAAAAGGGAATAATTGGTTCCAAACTTGGTCAAAAGAATTAACGGTATCAAGTTTTGAGAATGGAATTAAAAAAGGCCATTGTCCTATATTGATTTGCAACTCAATTTTAACTGGTAAATAGTGTGGTAGAACCTCAAAATCATCTTAGTGTGTAAGAATACTAAGCTCATGCCTCCCAAAGTTCGTTTATGTCCTATTCCAGAAACTTTTGTCATTGTTCTCAAAGTTGTAGCCAAACACACAGGAGGTGTCCCAGAAGCAGCTGAATCACCAAGATTCCCACAAAAGCTTCTTGCTTAGATGAGTTAGGGTAATCGAATAGCCCACCTCAACTCTTGTTGGCCCATGTATTATGCTGGGCCTTTTCATTTTTCAAAACAATCGAATTTATATATTGGTACTCAGATATTTGCAAGCCAACCATACAAAAGTAAAAAACAACGATAAATGTCAAATTCTAGAGTTTACTTTCCAAATTTAATTTATGATTTTAAGATTTTTAAAAAATGTGTCAACTTGTTGTATTTGAATTCAATATAAATTCAGGTTGACTTATATTTAACTGGAATACAGACGAGTTTACCTAAAAGAAAATACAAAATACTAAAACTAACCATAGGTGAATTTGAACATACACTTTTGGGTGTAGTAAAATGTTTTCACCATTTTTCCATGGTATCTTTTTTAACATATACATGTGCATAAAATTATCTAAATTTACATATATTTTTTAAAACTTTTATAAGTATAAAATCAATAATATAAAAATCTAAACTCAAGACTAAGGGAGCAATAACAAATATCTTCTCTAAATAATTATTATAATCCACTTGATTATTAGTTATAAAATTTATACAAATATGCTTAAAAAAATAAAATTACAGTAAATATATACTTATTAAATGAGCATTACTTAATTAATTATATTGAATAATTATTTATGTTTATTTTTTTTAATTTTACATTGACTGCTATTAATTATAAAATATAAATAATTTTTGTTTAAATTAGTATAATTATAAATTTTTTATTGTATATAATATTTTAATTGTATAATTATATATTTTAATAATTATCTATTAATCAATATAATACATTACGATTTTATATTAAGAATTCATCAATTTTTTACGAGTTGGGTTTAATCTTGCCAGTTCGAGAACGTTATTTACAATAACTCAATATCACTCCGTATCATATCATACTAATTGATATTTCGGTTAATTGCTGGTTAAATATTACATATTATCTGACAATTAATAATATTGCCTTGTGTGCTGCTTTAAGCGTTATTAGTTGCTTCAGGACATTTGATTGATAAAGTGGAGAAAAAATTTATGTTGTTGTATATATATTTATATTAAGTTTTATAATAGTATTCAGATAATTTTTATATTTTATCTTTTTATTAATAGTATTAATTTTTACTTTTTATAAAATTATTTACATAACATTAATTAATTAAAAAAACACAATATAAGTATAAGGCCCCGTTTGGTTGTTAGAATCAGGGCAAGGGAATGGGAATAGGAATGAGAGACACTCTCATTCCCATATTTGGTTGACAGATTGAGTCCTCATTTTCATTTCCTAAGGAGTCTGCTCTCCCTCATATAAGGGAGAATTTTCTCCTTAGCTGAAACTATGGAATAGGAAAGTCTTTTGAGAATGAAAATATACTTGATAAAAATGTCCTTACTTATAATAATTTTCAAACAAAAATACCCTTATGATATATTAAAACCCTAATTTATTATTAAAATATGAATTTTAATTTATTATTTATCATTTTATTATTATTTATTAATTAATTATTATTAAATGATATTTTTAATTTATTAATATTATATAATTATTTATTTAATTTATTATTATTTATTATATTTATTAATTATTAATTATTTAATTATGATTTTAATTTTATTATTAATTAAAATTATATTAATATATAATTAAATAAATATTAATATATAATTATATTATTAATTAATAATTCAAAGAGATATTTGTTTTTTTTATTTTAGTTTTATGATACAAAATAATATAATAAAATATACACACTACTTAATTGATTCCTATTAAACAAACGAAGTAAAAAAAGACATGTTCATTTCTATTCTTTTTTAACTAAATAATATTTTAATATTTTCATTCTCACTTTCATTCCTATTCTCATTCTCATTTCTATTGTAACAATTCTAACAAACAAACGGACATTAAATTTTATCTTAAATAGAATACCAAATGAAAAGAAGTTTCGTAGTGAGAAGGGTAAAGACTGAAGAAGAAAAGAAAAAGTAAAATAAAAAGAGTGCAAGATTACAAAAGTAAACAACCACAAGCATAAGAAGAAACGCGGAACGAGGTTGGAAGAGATTGAAAGGTTAATTGAGCCCTGAATCTGATAGATACATCCAAACCTCAACATGCGATAGCGAAAATCTGAAGCGATCTACACCCATCCCCTGCTCGACGAAATTCCTCAGTGGCGGTAATCATCAGAATCACGATGGAGTCGAGCATTTTGGAATCCATCGGCATAGAGATCATTGGAGTAATGTCCCCTGTCTCAATCTGCATGTTCCTTGTTGTCCTCCTCGTCTATTCCCTCTCTTCCTACAACCCCTTCTCATCTGCTTCGGTGGATACCATTCGTACTGCTGCCAACCTCGTCTACGTCGAGAACCCTACCGACTCTGCTTCCCAGAAGCTCGAAGGCGCCCTTCTTAACGCTTTGGTCTTCGTCGTCTTGATCGCCATCGTCACCTTCCTCCTTGTCCTTCTGTACTATTACAACTTCACAAATTTCCTCAAGAACTACATGCGTTTCTCCGCCTTCTTTGTTCTTGGCACCATGGGCGGATCTATCTTCTTGTCCGTCATTCAGAAGTTCTCCATTCCTGTTGATTCCATCACTTGTTCTCTTCTGCTTTTCAATTTCACTGTTGTCGGTGTTCTCTCCGTGTTTTCGGGTGGGATCCCAATTTTGTTGAGGCAGACCTACATGGTTTGTTTGGGGATTATTGTGGCGGCCTGGTTCACAAAATTGCCTGAGTGGACTACTTGGGTTTTGCTAGTCGCATTAGCTGTGTATGATTTGGTGGCCGTTCTGGCACCCGGTGGCCCGCTTAAGCTGTTGGTGGAATTGGCCTCAACTAGGGATGAGGAGCTCCCTGCCCTAGTGTACGAGGCTCGTCCTACGGTCGCTCGTACTGGGCAACGTGGAGCCTCGTCTTTAGGGCTTTTGGTCGCTGGAGTTTCAGATTCTTCGTCAATCGAGCTTCAAGCGGTGTCAAGGGATAACGTCAATAGAAAGGAGAACGAGGGTCGCAGTAATTCCGACTATTCTGCAGTGACCTTGGGGGATTTTCAGAATGAGGAGGTTCATAGTGACAGAGATGATGGGGAGAGTTCGCCACTGGTGACTACTGTACGAGAAAGGCATTCATCAAGCAGTGCTTCGTCGCAGTATTCAACGGTTGTTGTTCCATCCAGTCAAGGTCAGCAATTTAATGGCAGGGACCCTGAAGTTGTTGGCGAGGAAACGTCTCCCCTGGTTGAACTGATTGAAATGGGGAATGAAGGAAGGCAGACGAGGAGGGGTGACGTGGAAATCGCTGACAGGGGTATTAAACTTGGTCTAGGAGACTTTGTCTTCTACAGTGTCCTTGTGGGTCGAGCTGCAATGTATGATCTTATGACAGTGTATGCTTGTTACCTTGCAATTATATCAGGACTAGGGTGCACTCTTATTTTGTTGTCGGTGTGCCGTCGAGCTCTGCCTGCACTCCCTATTTCTATCACACTGGGTGTTATTTTTTATTTCTTGACAAGATTAATAATGGAACCCTTCATTGTTGGGACAGCCACAAATTTAATGATGTTTTGAACCGGCATTTTTTTCTAGAGAGAAGGAGAGAAAGAGTCATTAAATGTTAGATATACGCTAATGCTTTGATAGACAGGGAATTTGTACATGGAGCGAAGAGGTAATGCTTCATGGTTCTTGTCTCCTTTGTAGTTACATACTTGTTCTCGTCATCAAATTTTTTTGGGTATTAGGTAATGGTGCAATTTATTATCACCAGAATGCAAACTTGGAATGCAACTTCTTTCTCGCCCATTTCTACGGGGCTTGTAAATTTTAGCTCTTGTATTGTCCAACTGATGCAAATGCCTTTCTCAGGTTGTTGGCATCCATGAGATGTGTAGGATTTAAGTGGTAGCTATGCCTCAGTAGAGTATGCCACATCAATACTATTTGCTCATGTATATTTGTCATACTAATCATATGACAGGACCACTTTCCATTTTATATTTTGCTATTTAGGGTTATGTTCATGTTTATGCACATAATTTCACAAATTATCCATATACTATATTTTATTATGAACATTTCTGACACGCCAAACAAAGATAAAATTGTTTCATATATCATAAAGCTCTGTCCTGCTAGCTGAATTTGTATGCATATATCGAAATTCAGAATTATATGTGCATGAACGCACTTTTGTACTTGTAATTTTTCTTATAAATACGAGTGCATCAATGCATTGAGCAGTATATCACTAAGTTATTAGTGTTTGTGAGTTGTAGACAAATGATTTGCTTTTAACGATATTATTTATATAACTGAGTCTGGAGTGAAAGGCGCTCTTCTGGTTTCATGTTTGTTGCCTTCATAATGTGCTTTTGTTTTCTTGTTGTACACAATTGTTTAGTTTGTTTAAATTTGATCAGTTCCTTGCTTTCTCCTTTTGTTTTACACTATTCCTCTTTCTTTTCTGAGACAGGGGGTTTGGTTTTCATCCTCAGTAAGTTTAATTCCAAGTGTCATATATGTTTCTCCATGGTAAATAATCTAACATTTGAATATCGTTCTGTGTATAGTGTATGAGATTTAGACATGGCTGGGAACATGTAAAATTAATTATTAGACACAAGAACATGAATATGTAGCATATACAACTAGCAGGAGTTCTATTCTCTAGTAACCTTTTATGGGATCTATGAGTTTATTCTTTTAATGGGATTAGTAGTTGTATAGTATATTAAGGAGTAGACGAAACTTTTGCATGTCCATAAAGAAAAAAATAGGTGGAAAACAAGGATTGCTTTCCATTGGATTACGTGGTTGCATGGATTCCAGTCTTCACTTGGCGATGCTTGAGTCTGTTCCATGACTTACAAGTCTGGCTTCCTAAAACGGGGTGTGTAGATGGAATGGAAACAATGGAATTCACAATTGTGTATGCTAATTTTTTTTATGTTGTTGACTTGATATAGTGGGGGGGCTTGAAGGAAGATGTTGAGTGTTGAAATTGCTGAGTTTCCGCTTATATATGAAAGAGGCACAAAGTGATATGGTTTGGTTGTGAATAAATGGAAAAAATGCTGGCATCAACCCTTTCTTCTTCTGTCAATGTGTGATTCATTGCATTGAGGGGGTGATATGGGGGATTGATTTTTCTATCGAAATATATATGCTTCAGTGTAAGACATTGATGTAGTCTGCATATAGAAATGTTTGTGTGTGTGTGTATATATATATATATATATATATATACATACATACATATATATATATATATATATATATATATATATAGACATATTTCATTAGGAAGTCCTAGTGGAGGTTAGAAATTAAGTTTTGTATTTCTTGTTTCTCAGATTTTGATTTTGTCAACAGTTGATTATTGGAGGCGTCGTACTCGTTGTAAAGGATTCTGAAAACCTTGATTCTGATACCTGGAATGGAAGTGGAAGTGATTGGTGATTTAGCTAATTATGGTTCCAAATCAGATAAGAGGCATCTGGGAAATAAGAGTCTTAGTTGACATCTTAATTACCTTGTCATGGATTCGTAATCTAATTCGCGTTGAAGGTTTCGCACGGAAGGTAGATACGTTTTGCTTCTTTTCTTTCTATGCCAAACCATCTGGAGAGCTCACTATTGTATAAGTGGAGTTCGTTGGGTTGTCTTTTTCTTATTCTTCTTTCGCTACTAATAGGCTTAAATACAGTTCATTTTATTAGAATGTAATTGTAATTACGATTTGTCGGTCTGTGGACTGTGGCAATTTTTAGTATAACAGTCTGCTGAAGATTGGGAGGAGCTTCTCATACTCTGGAAAAAGGTCAAAAACTCCTAATTAGGTCTCTTGAATTATCGAGTAACAGTGTTTTTTTTCTTGGTGATTTTCTGAAACAGCAGTATACGCTAGGATGTAGAGCTAGCAGGAAAGCTAAGATACTTTAAAATCAAGATGGATCTTTGTTGCGTTACATGGACGGGAGGGAATTGGGCAGGTTGTTTACACTTTGCTTGAGACTAACCAGAATTTAGATGTCTTGCTTTCTCGAAGCTACTCGAGGGATCTCTTTCTCCAGTAATTATTTTGCTCCAGATTTAAAAAATTTAAAAATTTTTTAAAAAATAAAAAATAAATATTTTTCGAAGAATAAAATATATTAATAGTTTAAATTTTTTATAAAAATAATATTTTATTGTATACATTTTACAATATAGTTCAATTTTTTATTAATAAAATATTATTATGTACAAAAAATTAAAATATTAATATGTCTTCTACATAATTTACTCTATTTTCTTCTTTTTTTTTAAGAAATTTAAATTCTTTAAATCTGGAACTGTGGAATCTGAATCCTTCATATATTAATGGAGAGAGGGATCTGTCGAGGAAAACGAAGAACAAGTGGAATTTACGACTTGCTGAGATTGTAACAATAAGCGAGACTGTCTCGAATGAGCACTGTTCATTTTTATTGAATTGCGAAATGCTGGCAATATCATTGATCCAATGGCTCCAAAATATTAATGGAGAGAGGGATCTCTCCAGGTGAAGGAGGAACAGGTTGAATTTACAACTTGCTGAGATTGTAACAATAAGTGAGACTGCCAGAACAGGTTCTGGCAATGTCCTTTTTTTCACCATTCATTTGAGTGATGGACCTTGTGCTTAAAAATGGATCCCCTGCTGGGATGAACTTAAGTCAGGAGAATATCCTCTTTCTTCTGTTTAATTTTAATTTCTAAATCAAATTGTTTGTGCTGATATTTTTTATTATTTTGGAAAACTTGGAGTTTACGTCTGGTGGGAGGTAGGTATATATTTCATGAATGGTTAGGATATGAAGCATTCAAGCACCTTTTACATCTATGTAAACTGTAAGTCCGATAAAAAAAATATTAATTTTCATAAATTTTACGACAATTCTAAGTTATATTTGAGAGTTTAAAATATCATAGAAAGGAATAGTTAATAATAAAAATAATTAAAATAATAAGAAATAAAATGACTAAATATATATCATCTTCTTATTTAGAAGTTTGTAAAGATGATTATTAATAAAATGAAATGGTTTGTATATTAATTTTATAATATTATGCTTTTAAAAATAATAATATAGTAAATTTTTTAATTAAAGAGAATGTTATAATATTCATAAGACTTACCCTTCTATTCTATTTTTGACTCTTTAATTTAAAAAGATAACAAAAATAAAATTTTAAAACCTTTCTCTAATTATTTTATTCTATTTCAAAATAAACATTTAAATATATATATATATATATACACACACTTATTTTAATATAACTATCTACTCTCTGACCATTTATCCTAGCATACCCATAGAGATCATAACAATGCGGTGAAGGACTGACTAAGCTATAACCTTTTAATAAATTCATGTGCTTTCGTGCTTGCTACTTCTACCCTAATTCGTCATACAACCTGCTAATTTATTTTTCATTAGCAATCTATGACACGACATAACTATTGTTCTGATTTTTCAATATTTTATAAAAGTTAAGAAAAAAAAAAAAAAGAGAAAAGAAAGATAAGCACCGGCTGACATCAATACAGGGAGAGAAGGAAGAAGTAGGAAGTATTGAATGACGAAAAGATTGTAAGTTGCGATTCCAATTAATATATTGCCATTACCGTGGGTGCGGAGTTACGTGTCGGAGTTTACGGAGGATGCAACGAAGTCATCGTTAATGAAATAATAAGAAATAAAATAAAATAGAGTGAAATAAGTTTATATATATATATATATAGTTTAAAAGCTTTATAAAAAAAATGATACTTATTAATTTTGTTTGAAATTTAAAATAAAATAAATAAAATAAAATAATTTATTAATTATTTTTTAATATTATTTTTTGTAAAAGAAATACATGACTAAAATATATATAATATTATAAAATATGCTTTAAAAAATTTTAAAAGGCAAATTTAAAAAATTACAAAATAATTTTTTAAAAAATATATATTTATGAAACTAATTTATATTGTAAATTCTTTCATTTTATTTTTTATTTTAAAATTTTAAATAAAAAAATTAAAAATTAAATAAAATTATAACAATTAAAATTAAATATATTAATAATAAAATATGAATATATCAATAATTTAATTTTTAAAATATTTTATTTTATTATTGACCTCTTAATTTAAAAGAATACTAAAATTAAAATTTGAAATAACAAAAAAAATCTTAACAATAAACTGAAATATTAAATTACAATTTAATAAATACCAATTGAAATTCAATTGAATTAAATTCAAATTAAAAAATATTACTAAAAATATTAATAAAAATAAATATTATATTATATTAATATATATTATATTATTATATATTAATTATATTAATTAATATTTAAAAAAAAAAAAAAAAAAGAATCTGTTTTTGACATGAAATGGCTCCCTCCTCACCGTGTATTCCACTTCAAAAAAAAAAAAAAACAAAAATTCATAAATCCACCTCTTTGACATTCCATTCCCCCACTTACTCCCTCCTCAGCCTCCATCAGAACATAGCCTTTTAAGTGTCGCGGGCGATTAAGCTGGGAAGTCGTTGTTTGCCAATGGCGGTTCTACCGGACGAGCTGTGGAGGAAAATTCTGGGACTGGGAGTCCAAAGCTGTGGATTTACCTATAAGGACCTATGCTGCATCTCCATCTCATGCCGACGCCTCTGCCGCCTCTCCGACGAAGACCTCTTCTGGAATCACCTCCTCTCCTCAGATTTCCCCCTTACACAAAAATCCTCTTCCAACCCTTTACTTGGTTCTTACCCTTCATCCTCCACTTCGGTATCAACGTCATCATCCAAATCCCTTTACAAATTCAGGTACCAATGTATTTCGGATTTTCTATAGTCCCAAATATCAACTTGGGTCCTTGGATGGACGGAATATTGTTTTGGCAATAAATTGGTTTTATATGTTTTCCCCTTTCATGCTCATTAGGTTCGAAAAAGATAAGGAGAGAAGAATAGCGGCTCACAGGAGGGCTGTACTTAGAAAGGATAGCCAGATTGCTGAACATTCCAGGAAACTCCGTGATATCGAGACCCGGATGGCTCAAGAGAGCACCAGAATGAGAGAAACTGCTGTAGAGTTGTCAAATTTGCGCAAGGTCAGGTTCGTCGCTATTCTTGTGACTGCTAATTGTCCTGTTGTATAGATAACTTAAGTTATTCTACCAAAATTGAAGTAGTTTTTTCCACCTAGCCCCCTCAGATTAACAATCAACCCAAGTTGAATTTTATACCGTCCTTTTATCGATATGTGTGAATGAAAAAAATGTTATGGTAGTATTTTTATTATGGAGAAAAAGGGCTGAACTGGATCTTCTACTCCTCAGTCCGGTTGCTTCCGATAATAAGATGCCTTGGTTTATTAAGGGTTGGGATCCTCCACGGTCCCGAGTAGGATGTCATTTTTTTTTAAATTTTTTTTTTTTTTCTGAGCATGGATTTGCGGCAGATCCATCCTCGTTCATTAAATGCCAATAACTCGTTGTGGGCATAAACGTAGGGTGAGTCGGTGACGGACCCAGCAGCCAGTCAGATCCCCCAACCCCAGCCCCCCCCCTCCCCCCCGGGGAAAAAAAAGGGGGAAAAAAAGAAAAAGGAAAACAACAAAAACAATTTTTACTTTAGCTCTGTTGTGTTTTTTAATACATTTCATCTGAACTAACTTCACTTTGTTTTTGTGATTACTTATTGTAGACAAGCCTCTGTTGCTTTGAACGTGTGGCAACCAGAGGTTATCCGGGGTAGGCAAAAACAGTTGGTAGAGCAATCTGTTGTGCCTGCTGAATCTCGGATTCACGCACTTGAGATGGAACTTAGGCTTTGCAAGCAACAGATAATGGGGTTGGAGAAGTCCTATGTAAGTGTTGATATTTCAATTAACTGCCATGTTAATTACCAGTCAGGATTGATGGGCTGTCACTGAAACAAAATTATACCAGAAGGATGAAAAGCACAGGCTTGATACTGCAAAGGAAGAGTTAGTATCTTTAAACTATCACCCTGTGCTGGAGCATGAGTCAGCGAGTGGAGAGGAGAACAAATGCTACTTCAAGACAAAGAAGCTAAAAAGATGCAATAGCCGTGAGTCTGTGATACCAGTTCTTTTGATACCTGGTTAGAAAATAAAAATATGTATTGCTTGCCTTGGAACAAGAAGATTTTAAGCTTTTGATTCTTGAATTAAATACCTTCTGGAATCATTTTTTTTTGGTTGTATATAACACCTACATTCCCATAATTGTTTTCAACACCGGAATAGCAATTCAATATGCAGTATGCCCAAGCCCTTTTCATAGTTTGTCTTATTGTTAAATTTTGATGCAAAACTCTAAGTAAATATGTCTATGATTGTGCAGTGGGAGAAAAACAACATAAAACATCATAGATGGATATGCATCTTGCATCAAGTACTCAATGGTCTCATTTTCCAGGGTAGGCACAAGCGTTATTTTCAGGATTGAGATGCCAGCCATTTGTCTGCTGCAAATTGATTAGCTGCCTAAACAGAATGAATTGCACATTTACATCAGGAAGATCCTCACTAATTCTTCACATATTAGTAATCGTGCTATATCTTGTACTAAAATCAATTTAGGTGTTAAATGTAGGGTTTGTGTGTAATATAAATTTGCCTACTGTCTGTTGTATATGAAAACAAAGATGGCATGATCATTTTGCAGCAAGTTTGTTTACCGTCTGTTGTTTATGAAAGCAAAGATGGCATGGCCACTTTGCAGCAGCTAATATCTTTCTTGGCATTGGAGTCTTAACTGCTTCACTGGGAAGGCTAAACAAATGTTCTCTCCCTATATTTATCAGAAGGTGCCAGCCAAGGAGATGGAGACACTATCATTCTTAATTTGATGTTATTGATATTGCACACTTTCCAGACAGATGAAAGGAAGAAACATATATCTAGAAAGTACATTATTTGATTTTCTTCCTTTGGATTCTGTCTTTTTCTGCAGCACTGGAGTTGTCTGTCATGTATGTGTAACTAGTAGTTTTGGGTAGACATTGTGTGTAAAACTTAAGAGAAGGGTAGAGTGCTCCTCCATGGGTACTGGGAAGGTTATCCTGCTTTAAGATTATTTGATCAACATTTAACAGCTACTAGGTGGTGGAATGGGTGTAACAGCAAATTAGCAATACAGAATTACAAATTAAAAACCTGAGGAGCCAGAGATCTAATGAAAAAGGATCTCGTAGTCAATGAGAATTCAGATGGTCACTTGGTCTCTCTGCTGTAGCATGTAGGCCTTGTGGAAAAGTTGAGCGTCTGAGTGGAGTAGAAGAATAGGTTTCTCCCAGTTGAATACTTTGTAATCGAAAAAAAGGTATTATTACACCTTTTTGCCTCGTCTGTTCGTTAATAGGATATCATTTATAATGTAAGCAACTTATACTAAAACACCGTGTTTGAGAGTAAAAGTAGTGCGAAAATGATACCACTCTTTTGCTAGTCACTCTAATGACACCTCTACCATATATCTGGATTTTCCGATGTTACGTATTTATTTTGTCTCAATATTTTTTCCTAAGTCGAGTGTATTCTTGCTGTGCATTGCCAATTGTTAAGTGTTGCCAATTCGTGTGTGTTTCGGTTGCAGCTTTAATGGCTGGTTACTGCATTCGTATCCTCCATTTAAGCCATGCATTAAAAAGTATTACCAACTATTAGATGGGTTATGGATTAGTAATTATCATCTTGTTGACTGCGCGTGGATCTTAGTTATTGCAACTGATCCACAACTTCATGTGTACAAGTCTTCTCTGGTTTGAAACCTTCATGATCTCTTATAAATGATATCCTAATGAATCTGAAAGGTACAACGTATTAGTTGGTGAGGACTGGTGCATTAAACACAGTTGGTAGCATGCCGCACCGGTCGGTGGCTAAGTAGCTTGACCTATTCCCTTGTTCCCTGCTGAATGCTGGTAATATGACATGCTGCCCTATTCCTGATATCAGTGGTATTATCCCATGATACACTGAAATAATAGGCAGACTTGCCACCATTATTGACTTCAGGATTGCTGGTGCTGAGAAGAATGGAGCCGGAATGTCGGAAGATCAAAGCATTCTCCTTTTCTCTTTGGTTGATAAAGTGAAATTATGTTTAACAGAGCTTTCGAATTCTTTGTGGCAAAGATTCTTTCCATTAACGAAAGCGGAGGCATATCACGTGCGCCTCACATGTTATAGTCTAACTATGGTGTCCTTGTTATGTTACTGAGAGAAGTCTAGTCGAGTTTGTTGCACTATTCAACGTGGGTACAACCTTAAATACGTGTCCCTGCCTTGTGCTCGAGTATATGAATATGTAATAAATACATGTAGATATTTAAGTGAAGGTCAATTCTATTTGCATCTGACATGAAATCCTTCTTATCTCTGGAAGAGACTGGTAGCCACCGATTCAGTCGAGCCTGGATTTAATACCTGTTAGATTTGTAATTGTTTGACAGTGATCATCTTTGAGACATATTATCTCTGTACAGGAGTTCCGATAACAGCAAGTATGACAATGGAAGATGACATTATGAGATTCATGACTCTGCATTTTTTATACATGGCACATAGGAGCAGCTCCACTGTGTGTGCCTATATAGAAGGCAATGCAAATACAAGTCCTGAGTCACGAAAAAGGTGTATCTATGTAGTTGAACTCTTCAGTGATCTGATTACCAATGACTTGTTAGATTATCTGAAAAATCTTTTTATTTCTTCTTGTCGTTTGTGCTCTAGCCCAGAAGTTGAAATTTTATATATTTTTTAATTTCTTCTAAAATCGTGCTCTTATTGAACTTCATTTTATCTGAAATAAAAAATTTGAAGTCAAATAAAAATTAAATGGTGGAAAAAGCTAGAACACCCACAGAAAAGGCCATAGTAGTATATGATGTGCCACATTGATCGCCTGTGGGTGGATAATCTATCTTAGAAGGTCTGAAAGTACAAATAAACATCCCACCCCAACAAAATCTGACCACAATCATCATTATCCATCTCCTTCAATGTTCTCTAAAAATCCTACCTCCGACTCCGCCAGAACTTCTTCAGAAATCTCACGCATGGTTTTTTTTTATGCTATTTTCTTCTCTCCGTTGTGCAGATTTCATTTATTATAGCTGTTCCAATAAATTTGTAGCAGTACAAAACATTTAATTCTGCTATTTGTAGAGAGAAGGAAAAGAACACAAAAAAAAACACAACCACTCGTCGAAAAATAAGTCAACCCTACCATAAATCTGCTGTCATTTACAAGTTTGGTTAGCAGTATCCTTTAATTTTTCTGGTTTGGTGTGAAGTAAACTCCTTTAATTCTAATTAATCAGAAGAATAGATTAGAGAACAAAAATACACACTTCTCTTTCAAGCTTCAATTTATGATATGTCTACAACATTTATGTGTATATTAGTGTCCTTACATGTGAAGGATCCCTCGCAGACCCTGTAATAGCATAAATGGGAATTAAGAGTGACATGATTAGAGAAAATAAAGGCTAGGAAAATGATGTTTCACAACTTTGTTGAGCAACAATAGTGCCACGTGACTGAGAAAAGTAAAACGGCAATGTTCTGCTATAAAATTAAAGCTGTGAGAAGGGTAAGGCAACTCGGCAAGATGGATCAGCGAGTGTAAAAATTAAGTGCTTCTTGGGCCACTGAGTATATAGGCACTTCTAGTATTACAATTTGAAAGCTCTATAGGATAGTTTGGGGCAGAAGAGGAAGGTGAAAAGAAGCCATGGGAAGGCCTCCTTGCTGTGATAAAGTTGGCATCAAGAAGGGTCCATGGACACCTGAGGAGGACATCATCCTTGTTTCTTACATCCAAGAACATGGTCCAGGAAATTGGAGATCAGTGCCTACTAATACTGGTAATTTCATCCACTTTTTAGATCTTAAGTCTTAAATTTTGTTTCTGTTTCTGTTTGAATGAACATCACTGATACAGGGGTGAAAGAAAATTATGGTAGCGTATTTTGTTCTCGGTCTTCCTGATTTTTTCTCAACTTCATTACAAGAATTTTGAATTTTATCCGATGGATAAAAGCTTTTATTTTTCTGTGGATAAAAGGGTTGTCAAGGTGCAGCAAAAGTTGCAGGCTTAGATGGACTAACTACCTCAGGCCAGGAATCAAGAGAGGGAACTTCACTTCCCATGAGGAAGGAATGATAATTCATTTGCAAGCTCTACTGGGTAACAAGTAATATTCACAAATCCTACTTCCAACATGCAAAAATCTTGGATTTTCTTCTCTATCATTCTGTTATTGAACCAATATATATGAAACAAACAACAAAATTGTTCCAGTTTTTTTTTTTAATGATTTTGATATGTCTGAACTGAATTTGTGAAGTTATTGATTGTTGAGCAGATGGGCAGCCATAGCTACATGCCTTCCACAAAGAACAGATAACGATATAAAGAACCATTGGAACACCCATCTGAAGAAGAAGCTGAAGAAATTTCAAGCAGGATTGGAACACCACGTGGCAGCAAACTCAGCAACAACTTGTCAGTTTGAATCAAAGAGCTTTAATGAGAGAGGAAGTTTAGATATGATGAGCAGTCATGCCTCGTCCTACAGCCTCAGTCCGTCTCAATCATCCACCTATGCGTCGAGCACTGAGAACATATCACGCCTCTTAGAAGGTTGGATGAGATCCTCTCCAAAGCCAGACGCTTCTTCTCTTCTCAAAGCAAACCAAGATCACAAAGAGCTCCGGGGAATCAACAACATCGAAAATAACAATAACATGGTGAAATCTGCTTTAAATTTGGAGTCCTACCGAACCAAAAATGAGCCAGAAGAGGGTGGTGGAGATATGATGTCCCATGAAGAGTTCGATTCTATACTGTCTTATGAGAACCTAAATAATGCTGCTTGGGACAAGTCCACTGGTGATTCTATGCCTCAAACTCAAAAGAGTTCTGAACCTACTGCTACTGGCAAAGTTCATGTTATAGATCATGATGAGAGGAATAAGCAAAGATCTGAGAACACTACTGATCCTCCATTGTCAGTTCTTGAGAAGTGGCTCTTGGATGAAAATGTTGGTCAAGTAGAGGAGATGATGGAATTATCCCATATCTTCTAACCGCAAATGACGAATTCCTGCTTCTGGGGATATGGGATATGTGGCAATTCAAAACATGATCAGTGAGAGGAAAGAAAAAGAAAAACAAGGAAACTCTCTTATGTGTAGAGGTTCTGAGAAGTTGGGATCTCTTTCAACATGCATGTAACTTCAAATTTATGAATGATTTATATCAAGTAAGCTTATTGCATGTTGCTTCTTGGCCTCCCTTGTAGAAAACTGAATCATGTTTTATTGAGTCCAAAGTCCAGACAGTAACTAATCTTCTAATAGCTACAGGGAAATGACCTTTCAAAAATTTTAAGCCTAGCTTATATGGTTTCTTCTTTTGCCAGTCTCTTTACTCTTTTGCTGTGTAAATTAAATTTTATCAGAGAACTATCAAAATGAGGAGATAAAAGGTTACATAAAGGACAGTATGTATTTATTTAGAGTGGAAAATGTGACGTGACCTTAAGTGTCTTAGTCTACTAGTTAATATGACACTAAAACCATTGATACCTTTGCCAGTGCACTTTAATTGGCTTCACTTTTTGCGTTAGTAGGTTAAACCATTAATTAAATAACTACTAACACAATACTTGTACACCTACCAAATGTCTTATCATTGTTAATTTTTTAGGCCATGGAACCACACACTTGGGAGTAAGGGCGTTTGAAATTTGAGACACCAAGGATCTGTACCATTTGAAATCAATCAATCAAGTACTAAGATGAAACAAGCAATGATTTTTTTAAATGACAAATTAAGCTCTAACTTTTCAAATAATATTATAAATTCTTTAATAATATTATATGTATATATTTTTATGTAACTTAATTCGTCCTTTGTAATTAATTTTTAAAAAGAAATTCTTAACATGTAATTCTATTTTAATATGATAAAAAAAACTTATAACAAACAAAAACCAAAAACTTTACTATAATGTTCTCCTCCACTTAATAAAGTGAGATGGGAAAATGAACTGCATTATAGAAACAAAGCAAACTAAAACTGAAATCTACAGAAGAGGAAAAATAGCCATATATGGTGTCACGAAAGTCTTGCAAGCAAAGAAGGGAAAATGGGTGCCTCAAAGTCCTTTTCTTTTGAAAATATTTTGTATGGGAAACATGTGATCTTCACCTTTCGGTGTGAGAATCTGTCCACCATTGCTAATCTAATGGTCACCTAGCATATATGCATTTAACTTTCACAGGATGCAAATATATGAGTTTGACTCTGATGCATCAGCTTTCAAAGCAACGCTCCACCAATCATAGCTTGCCATGTGGCGGTCTACAGTCTACCCTCATCGCTAATACCATGATATATAATACATATTATTGCTGTAAATAATGGATAATAATAACAGCAATAATTTGGAGACGTTGAATTATTGAATAGCCTACATAGCTGGATTTATAATACTTCAATGCAGCAGCTTTAGGACTAAATGCGGCATGCTAGGATTGGCAGTGGACAACTAGAGATGAGGTGCATCATTTATAACTCTAACATTGATATTAATGTTATTGGAATGATAAAATTAAGGATATGAAAATATCTTGTATTCTAATTTTGATGCAATAGTTATTATATTTGATTACCTACATATTAACTTATTTTATATATAATTATCGATACATCATAATAAAAAAACCATAATATTCATGAGTTCACTCAGATTGACTGGCTTCAATTCAATAATAAGTAAATAGACTCAGAGATCAAAAGTTTGTATTTATGTCACATATTAATGACCTGCAAATCTAAAGGACAGAAAGGGCATGTGAACGACCTCAAAAGTAAGAAGTAAAAACTCGAATGAGAGTAAATTGAATGAAATGTAAGGCTGTGGTAGAGAGAAGTTTGGTCATTTATTTGTTATGAATATGCCCCCATAGCCCATACCTTTTCTTTGCCTCTTCTCTGGGTAATGGAGGAGAATGTGGGGTTTTGGGAGAGTCATCTTAAGACGTTGTTTTCGTTTCTTGATGGTATATTTATTCTTTCTGACCAATTCTTCTGCAACATATTAAAGTCGACAACGAAGACATTTCAGTCCTTCACGATTGCTTTTGTTTCTCTGTTTCACTCTCTATATCTCATGCATGTGCATTTCCTTTCTTCCTTATCAATTATACAAACGATGAAGTGTCAGTATCTGTCATTTTAGGCACGAAACTTAAACTGTAAGGCATTATTAATCCTGGACATCCCAGAATTGCCTCCTTACTGTACCCTCTTTAGTTTTTGCACCTGACCATCAACTGAAGTACTTCTTTGCTAGATCCTCATATTTAATGTAAAACTATATATATTTAGATAAAATTTTTTAGTATTTTCATATAATTTTTTAATAGAAATATAATATGCAGAGTTGTTCTTTTATAAAATATTCAATTATATATGTATTACTGAATTGTTATGTTTTTATTGTAGAAGTAGAACATAATAATAAATATATAGTAAAATTATACTTAAGTTTTTTCTTTTGATACATTGATATATGTTAACTATAATTTTGTTTTTTCTTAATTCATAAAGTTTCATTAGATGGAGCGACACACACACACACACATGTGTATATATATATATATATATATGATTATTTTGTATATATATATATATATATGATTATTTTGTATTTATAATTAATTTTAGAATCTTTAACTGTATATTTATACACTAAACGTGGGTCTCACTATTAGAACCTCGCTTGTGTATGTATTATATGTGTGTGTGTGTGTTTTTTTGGGGGGGGGGGGGGGGGGGGGGGTGTTTATTAAAAGTAGAGGCGAGTAGAATAAAACTAGGAAAAATTAAATAGGATTTTAAACCATTTGACAATTTATTTTAATTTGAAATTCATTGACATGAAATTTGTTCTGAGAGTAGAGATCAATCAATATCAATACTTGCATGAGAAAGTATTTATCTAATTCTGCCATCTACGGTAAGAGAGGGTTTAGGGAAAGGGAAAGTTTCTCTCGACATGCAATCATTAACATACATTATCTTATACAACACTTAACCAAAGAAAAAAAAGGAGTATTCCAGTACACACACTTTTCCTTCTTTGTTCTCTTTGTCATGTGTTTCCTGGTAAGAAAAAAGAAAGAGTTTTTGTTGAAGATGAATGTGAATTATTTGTTAACATGTTGGGGTAGGGCCCAACATTACTGGCTACATAAATTGCATATATGAAAGTGAAACCCTAGAGCGCAGAGATATCAAACTTGACTTATCAGTTTTGGCAAAGTTAAAGGCACAGTGATGATAATATAGTCTGCCCTCTGCAAAACTCAGTGTATTACTCTTGTTAACCCTCCAGATACGTCTCAGTGACACTTAACAATAATATGTATATATATATATATATATATATATATATATATATATATTCCTCTCATGCATATATAAATATTAGATATATAAGTATATAATTAAAGGTTGGAGCGAAAACCATCACATCTGTGTGCCAGTTAAATTGATAAATTGATAACTAAGATTTTTCTGGCTAACATTGCATGCATGAGTGGTGGCATGTGCGATTAGAGTTCTTCTCTCTTTTGCAGAAATTAAACTAATATGTATTTCGCATGCAAGCTAGCATGGGACCACAACACTGTTCAACACCCTTAACCCCCAATAATGAGGTGTAGTATTATTATTTTTCCCATTAGGTCATATATATCAAAATCATAGCACTAGGATTTTCACAGAAATAATTAAATAGTCAGCTTCCTAGAAATTTCAAACCAATGGCATGAGGATTCAAAAGTGACCAAATACACAAGAAATCATGGTTATCGCCCGATTACTATGTGATCCCACTGCCTTCAATGCAATTTAAGGTGCGTCCTATCTCTCAGCCATCTCTATTTTAAATCACCATCAATGCTATAATGTGGAAAATGAAGTTGGGTTGTTTACTGCAAGTCCACAACATTTAATTGGCCTTCAAATTAGGCTAAGCTTGCATGTGGACAAATCGATTCCAAATCTTGATCAGATCATGGCGAGTTGAACCGACATATGAGATGCAATTATAAAGGTTCAGTAATATAAGCTTTTCCGTTTTGATGACCAGAGAACAAAATTAAGGAAAAAAATATGCATGTCGCATTTCCTTATAAGTTATCGTTTAAAAAAAAAAATTATATGAATGCAGGGATGACAATTTTGTGGGATAGGGCAAGAAATGTCTTTTCGGTCCCCAACCCCATCTCCATTTTTGGCAGATTCCCACAAAAAATTTAAATTTCTTTTGATAAAAATTGAAATATATATATATATATATTAGATTTAAAGCTTAAATTCATTGTTTATATTATTTAACAAGTTTAAATTATGTTCATAAAAACTATAATTATTCAAATAACAAGATATACAACAAATTTTATAAGTTACAATAGATAACTCTTAATAAGATAGGTTAATTCTATAAATAATTCTAATTCCTATGTTGATCCTTAATCCTAATTTACAAATAATTAATACTTGTTAGGTTGTCAATTTAACTTATGTTTTTTTATCTTATGTTGGTTTTATTTTTAGTGTTTTTATAAGGAAATCAAGCTATTTTTAATCATTTTGGTTATTTCAGGTTAAGCAGGTGATTTTGTTAAAATTGTTGAAATTTAGGCTAAAGTGAGGCATGGGCAAGGTTTACATTGCAATTAAGTTGAATACAAGGAGATAAGTCATGGGCATGACTTATAATACTATTTTTAAAACTAAAAGTGGACAATTTAGCACTTCTAACAACTTCTCTCTAGGGTGTTGGGAAACGAAGAAAGCAGTATGAAAGGTCCCAAAATAGATTTTGTGAATTAGTTGGAAATTAGGAGAGCTTAAGGATTTTCGTTATTAGGTCATTTTTATTTTCTTTTAAAGGCACACTTTTAGATTTAGGTTATTTTTCTTCTTCTTCCTTTCCCTCTTCACCAAACTTAGTGAGAGAAAGAGACTCAGTTTCGAATTACTGCTATGTAATATGGAATTTGAGCATGGATTTTGGATTACAATCATGAATAGCTAAATTCTACATTCTAATTAGGGGTTTTGTATGAGTTCTTCAATGATGTGAGGCAATCTTAACTCTTTCTTCCCTTTACCTCTTCTTAGTTATTTATATTCCTATTTTAATTACATCATTGTGGGTGGATGAATGATTTCGGCCCATTATTTGTCTTGCCCAGAATTGATTGTATTCAAAGTGGTTGAAGTAAATTTATAATTGTTTATTTTGACCAATACAAATGGAAAATTAGTGTTGAGATTGTTATAAAACTTTCTTCTATATTAATGGAATATGAATGATGATTTGTTGAACATGCTTCATGCTTTAGTAAATTAGAAATTATGGCTTTTTATTCTTAAAGTGGTTTGTTAATTGAATTCTATGTACTTACTTAGAATTGCTAACTAATTAAATATTTAGTTGAGTCTTGACTAACATATTTAAGAAAGCTTAAGTTGCTAAAGCTTTTAACAACCATTACCATTTACCAAGAAAAGAAAGGAATTATCTTGAGTCATGCCCATGCCTATGATCAACTTAGAAAAACCATGCATTACTTGCCCTAGTTCAAAACTTTTCTCTCATCTAAGTTTTTTTCATTTTAATATGTTTCATATTAGAATTGCTTGTTATGAATTTATTTGTTTAATTTTTTGGGTTCAATTGTTGTTATAGTTATTTTTCATTTGATAAATCCCCCTCTTTTTTTCCTTCTTTATGTGTTGTTCTTAGTTGATATATACTGTTGGAATTGTCAATCATTGTGGGTTCGACTCTACTCATTATTATCGCAATATATTCAATTAAGAGTATGTAATTTTAGTTTGGTGGATTCAACACCCATCAATAGTATTTTTTTCTAATATTTAATTCCTATTTTCTATTATAATGTCATCGCTACTCTTATATATTTTGAAAGAAATTATACTATGTCATCAAAGTCTCATGAAATGTGAAGGATTAATATGTAATGAGTGAAATTACTTTTTAAGTTAAATTGATTTTTTTACTATTAATTATTATAGTAATTAAATACAAAAATTAATATGTTTTTATTAAAATATATATTTATATAGGGGGACAGAGATCGTCCCTATCTCCAAACTTCTTTTGAGAAGAGATTTTCTCTCATTATGTCATTTATTCCCTATGTCAAGTCATTTCTAGATATATAAAAAATCCAAGTGTGTGACGGACAAAACTTTTGAAGATGGCAAGAGCTAATTTTCTCTACTTTGGATATGCATGGAGTTGTTTTAGCCCTTACTGACCCAATGCCATCTCCATCATCTGATGCAAAAACATTGGAGCTTTGGACATATGTAAAGAAGGTATGTAGACATACAATAATTAGCACTTTGTCTAATAATTTGTTCAATGTGTATTGCACATACAAAGAAGCCAAAAAAATTTGGGAATCAATGATTCTTAAATATACTGCTGAAGATGCAGGAAAGCAAAAATTTGTTATAAGAAACCACTACAAATGGGAGATAACAGATGAAAAAGATATCAAAATGCAAATAAATGAATATCACAAACTATTGGAAGAACTTCGAGCTGAGAAAATCAACCTCCTTGATGAATACACTGCTGTCATACTGATTGAGAAGTTACCAGATTCATGGAGTGATTACAAACAGCAACTTAAGCATAAGCAGAGGCAATGGTCGCTCGCAGATTTAATCACTCACATCATAATAGAAGACAAAAATTGGAAAGAACTTAAAGCTACAAAAGCAAAGGAAATGACCACAAAAGCCAACTTGGTATAAGAAAAGCTGCACAAACAAAGGTATGATAAAATGAAAACTAATTACAAGCATAAATAATATAATCCCACCTTTAAAAAGAAAGGAGATTGTTTTATCTGTGCAAAGCCATGTCACCATACTGCTCAATGTAGGAAGAGAGTAAGAAATGACTAGCCTCCAAAGCTAAATGCAAATTTGGTTCAAAGATATGACATAATTGTTGTAGTCACAAGCTCCTATGGTAGCCAATGTGAAAGAATGGGTAGTAGACTCTGGTACTACTAGGCATATTTATGTAAACAAAAATGTCATTGCCTCCTACACTACAGTGAGAGACGGAGAAGAACATATGTACCTTGGTTATTCAAGAACTACAAATGTTTTTAGAAAAGGTACGGTTTTTCTCAAGCTCACATCTGGCAAGACGTTGGCCCCCAATGACGTGCTACATGTACCTAACATCAAAGCAAATTTGATTTCTGTGGCTCTGCTAGGAAAGGTTGGGCATAAAGTGTCATTTGAATTGAATAAGATTATAATGACAAAGAACAGTGTTTTTTTTTTTTTACAAAGGTTACTATAATTAAGGACTTTTTATATTCAGTATTTCTAAAATTATGAATAAGAATGCATCTTCTTTTGCTTATTTGATTGCTTTGTAGATTTGTGGCATGCTAAATTTGGACATGTTAGTATCTCTTACATTAAAAAAATATAAAATCTTAGTTTAATTTTTGGAATTAATAATATAATTTTAAATAAATGTGAGACTTATGCTGATTCTAAACAAACTAAAAAGTCATTTCCTAATATACAAAGAGAGACCGAATTACTCAATTTAATTCATACAGACTTATGAGACCTAAAACAAACAATAACTAAAAGTGAAAAAATTTATTATATAACATTTATTAATGATTTTTCAAGATACACTAAGGTGTACTTACTTAGACATAAAAATGAAGCATTTAACACGTTTTTTTTTTATATAAAGCTAAAGTAGAAAATCAATTAGATAAGAAAATTAAAAGAGTGAGATCAAATAGAAGAGGTGAATATGTATTATTCAATGAATTTTGGGAGAAAGAAGGAATAATTCATGAAATTACTCCTTCTTATTCTCTTGAATCTAATGGAGCAGTAGAAAGGAAAAATAGAACTATAAAAAAAATGATGAATGCTATAATAGTTAACTCTTCAGCTCCAAATAATCTTTGGGGTGAGGCTCTATTATTTGCATGTCATTTACAAAATAGACCTAAACCCTAAACCCTAAACCTTATAAGAAGAATGATAAAACACCATATGAATTATAAAAAGGGTATGCACTTAACCTAAAATACTTAAAAGTGTGGCGATATCTAGCTAAAGTGATGTTTCCTGATCTCACAAAGAGGAAAATAGGATCTAAAACTTCTGATTGCATGTTTGTTGAATATGCTGAGAATAGTGTTGCATATAGATTTCTTGTCTTGAAAAGTGATGTGCTTGATTCTAATACCATAATAGAGACTAAGAATGCTGAGTATTTTGAACATATTTTTCCTTTAAAAATTGATAAGATATCTAATGCACCTAAATTCACATAGTCACCTATAGTTAATGAAGAAAACATTGAGAATTCACCTAAGGGTTTGAGAAGAAGCAAACAACAAAGGAAAGAGACTTCCTTTGGTGATGATTTTTATACTTATCTTGTAGAAAATGATCCTTCAACTTACTATGAGGTTATTGCATCTCCTAAGGCACAACTTTGGAAAGAAGCAATTAAAACTGAAATTAATTCTCTTATAAAAAATAAAACTTGGACTTTGGTATATTTGCCTTCAAGAGTAAAGACTATAGGTAGTAAATAGATTTTCAAAAGGAAATATAATCCTAATGGATTTATTGATAAATATAAAGCAAAATTAGTGGCAAAAGGTTTTACTCAAAAACAAAATGTTGGTTATTTTGACGCTTTTGCTCCTGTTACAAGAATTTCATTTATTAGGGTTTTGATAGCCTTAGCCTTAATCTACAAACTTTTTATTCATCAAATGGATGTTAAAATATCTTTTCTGAATGGTGATTTAGAAGAAGAAATCTACATGGAGCAACCTGAGGGTTGTGTTGTCTTAGGACAAGAAAACAAAGTTTGCAAACTTCTCAAATCCTTATATGGATTAAAACAACTGCCAAAACAATGGCATGATAAATTAAATCAAGTTTTGACTAATGATGGATTCACTACTATTAAAGTAGATAAATGTATGTATACAAAACTTGAAAATGGTGATTGTGCTATTATCAGTCTATATGTAAATGATATGTTGTTCTTTGTTACTAGCATGAATATTGTGAATAAAACAAAATCGTTTCTAGTATCTGAGTTTGATATGAAAGACATAAGTAAAGCTAAAGTGATTCTAGGTGTTAAGATCATTAGGAATGATGATGGTTTATTGTTGACACAAAAATATTATGTTGAAAAATTATTGAGAAAGTTTAGTCAATACGATGACAAACCAACGTACACTCTATATGATCCTAACATTCAAATAAAGAAAAATAAAGGGGAACTCATTGCTCAATCTGAGTATGCACAGATTATTAGGAGCCTATTGCATTTAATGAACTTCACCTAACCTGATATAGCTTATGCAGTGTGTAGATTAAATAGATACACACATAGCCCAAACTATGATCATTGGACTACATTGGTTAAATTAATGAGATATTTAAGAGGTACCATGAACTATAGTATCATATATAGTAGATTTCCCACTGTATTAGAAGGATACAGTGATGCTCACTAGATTTCATATTCATATAAGACAAAATCCACTAGTGGTTATGTATTCACCTTTGGTGGTGGTGTAGTAACCTAAAGATTAGTCAAACAAACTATTATAGTGAGATCCACTATGGAGTTAGAGTTTATTACTCTGGAATTAGCTGGTAATGAGGCAAAGTGGCTAAGAGATTTCTTAGCTAACATACCATTAGGAGTAAAACAAATCCTTATGTGTCAATGCATTGTGATTGCCAAGTGGCAGTAGACATTACTTAGAATAAAACTTTCAATAGTAAAAGTAAACATATCTATTTAAGACATCATGTGGTTAAGCAGCTGCTAAAAGATAATGTGATATCGATTGATTATTTAAATTAGATATGCATCTAGCAAGTCTTCTGACAAAACCTTTAGCAAGGAAATTAACCCTTGAAACATCGAGGGGAATGAGACTTAAGCAAATTTGAAATTAAAAGTGATGGTAACCCAACCTTTATGATTAGAAATCCCATGAAGAAAGTTCATATGGGTAATAAAAAGTTAACTGTTACTTTTGCTACCACTATTAATTATTGTCCCTTCTTATGATGTGAGAAAGTGTTAGAATGCATTGATCGGGAGGATAAGCACAAAGCTCTTAACGATTTTCATATCCCTTATGAGTGGTGTATTTATTGTAGATACACTTGAAGAAATCACCTATATAAATGTTGAGTAGGGCTACTCATATGAGATCTTAACAAAATCTCTAAAGCACTCATGAACTACTAGGAACGTACATGGCTTATTAAAGTGCAAAACCATGATAACGGTCTGTTAAATTCTGGAGGAAATTCGTGTGTTCACGAAATATTTCTAAGGACAATGTTCTTCAATGTGACTCAAACTACCAATTTCCTAACAGTGTGTGTGTGTATAAAATTTTGTGTGTGACTACATGTATACATATAGTGTATGAGCTATATTCGTAACAAATAAATTACTCGATTAATATCTGTTAGCTTTGGATCCCATATGTTTTCTTTACCTCAATTATTTCATTCTATCTCTTCCATTTTTTTTCCTATTGACTTAATTAGACATTGAGAGAAAAAATATGGATAGAATCAATTTTCTGTTGTGGTGAATAGGGTGTATGGGATGAAATTCTCTCAATTTTGAACAAAAATTTGCAAAATTTAGCCTTCTCAATCTCAACTATTCAATCTAATATAGGTTGAATACACGGTCAACGTCCTACCACGTCAACATTTGATCAAAATTTATAACCAAAAGTTCAGTGTCAAACATTTGGCTTCTCTTTTTTTATCTTCTTTTTCTAAAAGGTGGTGTTTATGGAAAAAAAAAATGAAACGAAAGCTGAGGAAAAAATTTCTGGTCACAATAGGTAAGTGAGAGAGAATATTGAATTTGAACAAAAGCATTCCTGCATTTACACAAAAATTCTCATCCAATCAAGCCATAGGAATTCAATTATTCGTCCCCAAACAGAAGGTCTATTGAACAAAACCAAATTAGCCATAAGAAACTTAGGGCTAGCATTCCAGTCTTGCTCTAATATCCTTTTTGAGTGTTCTTATTGTTATTTAAGAAACTTTAATGTCGAAGGGTTTGGAAATCTATGAATAAAGAGCTAAGGTTGCCATCAAGTCCTTATGCTCTGGTTCTAGTGGAGCACTGAATTTTATTAAATGTGTCATCTTCTAAGGATGAATCCAAAATTTAATTTTAAGAAGTTTTAAAATTTTTGTATCAAAGATTTGAACTAAGAAAGAAAAATTGTTATGATTCAAGGAGAGTAAATTCTTATAAATTAAATAATCTAATGAAGAATATAAAATAGAATCACATATAAAAGTTAAAATTTTAAAAATTCAAAAGAGGAAACTATTATTACACTCCCTCTTAAATCTATCCTGCCATCTTTTGTCTTTTTTATTTATTTATTTTTTTCTTTAGCTTGATCTATGCGCTTTCAACTTCTATGGTTATGTTGAAATTTCACGTAATATATAAATGTTTTAGCTTGAATCAAATTACATTCAAATTTAATGTCCTCAATCAGCCTCTATGTTTATTTATTCCATCTTAAGGCAGCAAAACAACCTCTCAAAGAAGATAAGTAGAATGAAATGCTAAGCTTTTGGTTATAATCAAATGCTAATGTGACAAGATATTAATCATCGATGCAAGCTTTATAGGTTGAATGGTTGAGATTTAAAGGACTACACTTTGTCAATTTCCTTGCGAAATTGAAAAGTTCCCATCACGTGTGCTAATATGTATTAAAGTGGTACATAAAACTAGGCTTAGGGTCCAAAATTAGAGGAAAATTTTCTAATTTTATATATTTAGGTGTAATTTCAAATTCTTTAAAATTTATTATATTAAATTAGCCTAAATTTTTTTTAAAATCTTTGATATTTTTTAATTCAAACAAGATAATTTTCATTGGGAAAATTTTTTTAATAAAATAATTTAAATACTTTCAAAACCAAAAAAAAAAAAAACTGATATGCAAATATTTAAAATTTTGTAATATTATTTTTCAATGAAAATATAAATCAAATTTGATATTTTTTATGTTTTTAACTATATTCTTATCATATTTTAATTAAAAAATCTGATAACAAATATATAAAAAATTGTATATAAGTCTGATTGTTTCAAAAATTATTTTCTTCAAATAAATTACTTTATTCATCAAATCAAAGTTGTTAAACTCGCGAGCCTAGGTAGACTCGTAACGTAAACTTGTAATGTAGAAATGTAAGAGTTTACCTCTATTAATAAATAACTATTAAACATAACCAAATCTCAAAAATATAAATAAAAATTACTATTTATATATGAATATAAATTACTATTGTAATAATCCAAATTATAAAAGTAGGGAATGTTAAAAAGTTTATTAAGAAAATATACTTGAATCATAAAACTTAATTATAATTAATTAGGTAAAGATTGAATTTAAAATATATCGTGGAAGCGTTGAGTTTAAATTTATTAAAAGAAAATTAAAAGTAAATTTTGTCATTATGATACTCACTAATTTAAAAATTCAAAGTAATTAAAATTTAAAATAATAGTAATTTTAATAGTAATAATAAAGTAAACAAATTAAAGTGTGTGTGTGTGTATATATATATATGTTATAATGTATTTTTAAGTTATGCAATAGAAACAAATTTAAAAGAAAGAAGTGAAAGTAGAGTTAACCTTTTAATTACAATATAATAGGTTATTTGTTATTAATTATAAGTAAAATGTATTAGAGTTGTATTAATGTAATTGTATTTGTAAAATAAGTTGATTTTCTTTTTATGTTTAATGGTTGAAATAGTTGGCTTGAACTTAAAGTTAGTTAATTTTTCTTTAAAAATTTGATTGGAGTGTTAGGTTATTTATATATGGACCAAAAACTAAAAAAAAAAAATTTAATTTGGTTGATTTTGGTTAAACTTAGCAAGTTTACCCGATTCTATACTAGTTTGATTGATTCTAACTAATTTGATCTACCTTAATTTGACTAAATGTACTCTTATTTTGATTCTACAATCAAATTAAATTGATTCTTCTACCTAAAAACATAAAATTGATGGTAGACCCACAAATTTGTAACTATGCATCAAATGTAACAAATGATCACATTTGGATTATAGTATTTTAAAATATCTTAACCATAATTAGTATAAAATTATGTATGTATGTATGTGTACGCGTTAAAAATTATACATCCATAAAGAAAAAACCCGTAAAAGACTAACCATTTAACTTTAGGCAAAATGATAATAATAAGTTAACAGCCTTGTAGCATTTCAAAAGGCCGAAGCCAAAGGGCCTTTGCCCTCCATCATCAAACATCAGTTGTCCATGAAAAAAGAGTAGAAAACAGGACTAGGTGTAGGTGGTGTCACATCGGAACAGTAGTTCCAACTGACATGTTGGATTTCAGGCATTAACCCCCTTCCTTCTTCCCAACATGGCATCCTCTCACTCTACTCTGTTGCTGAAACAGAGGAACCTAACGACGAACACAAGGAAAAAGTCGAACTCACAGGCTGCTGATGACACGTTGCTACTTGCTAGTTGTCAAGGGTCAAATGATAAGTATAAAAAAGATATCATTCTTCACCGACGATCACAAATGGAATCTGGCCTAGTTCCTCCTCCCTATCATCATTCTTCTGGCAAGAACCTCATAATATCAGTATCAAAATCACCTCTCTTCTGTAAAGGCCTAAAAACTTAGGGCGCGAGTTTCATAGAACGATGTTTATTCTTTCCAACCAAAAGTTAATTGGTGCAGCTATTGTTTGTAAGCCTCTCTCTTTCTTAGAGAGCGATCGAGTAAACCGCCTAGATTTATGTAACTTAAATCTCATAGCAGGAACTTTGCGAGCAACAGCCTGCCAAATCATTTGGACTGCGTCGCCTTCCTTTGATGGGTACTGAAACTCGAACATTGGTTCTACTTCTTTTAGCTTCTTCCACATTCGGGTCCATTCTTCTTTGCCAATACTCCTAATAAAATTTACGAGATAGTTTTTTCGGAGTGCATCTCTTGTACGAACAAATATGCAGAACTCGGAGTAGTCAAGGACGTCCTCATATGGGAGCTCAATCTCATCACTTATAATAACAGGAACACAGTGACTGGCAATGGCATCAAACAGGCGGTTTGATGAGGGGGTGTCACCAGCTATGTTAAGGCAGAATTTAGAAGATTGCATTCCTCGGGTTGCTTGCCTGATCCCACCTTTCTGAACACTTCCAGATGAAAAATGCACATCTTTCTCGTCTTTCAGAATGTTATATAGCGCTTGCCGAGCATGACCACCCTGAGCATGGGAAAAACAGAAGTTAGGTACAGTCAGGGTTGCACAACTTGAGTTGCAAATTCAGAATTCCATGATAACCTACATCTTTTCTATGTATTGCCCCTTGGAAGTAGAGTAATGTTGGACGCGTATCGAAGTCAGAGGAGTCATTGACATAGGATCTGATTACATGTTTGTATGGTGCGATCACATCTTTCTCAACATTTGCTATGTTTGGGGGATACCTCCCAAAGTCTGAAAGTATGAGTGTAGCAGGCCACAGTTTCGTTCTCGCAGTCAACATGCTGTTGGGATGGTGGGCTAGTATCAAGTGGTCCACTCCACCTGACCTCTTCCATTCCTCTCGAGCTGTCAGATACTGCACTATCTTCTCTTGCAGAACATGGTTCCTGCTCTTCCTTTCATGTTTATCAGGTTTGGAATGCCGGTTATAGCAAAGAGAAGAAAAGAAAGGTACAAACATAACATCAGCTTCACTGGCATTGCGAACTCTCACTGCAGCACGAGCATTGGGGGGTTCAGGAAGTTCTGAAGCAAGAAGATCCAAGGTAAGCCAATATTCAATACTGTGTTGCAAATTCAAACCCCCAGGATAGTGAGGTATTTGGGTTGAAATATCAGGCCAAACGGTATTTCCTTCGCCTTTCCAATCCAAAAGTCCGAAATGGAAATCCGGAGGCAAATCATACATGAAAACCTTAAGAGTAACGTTGTATTTTCTTCCGCATTTCACTTCTGCAGCATTTGTAGCAGGCGTTTCATTCTCAGAGTCAGGTTGTATTTCTGCCTCATGGGTTTCTTCCACTTTTTCAGCGTTCACTAGGATTGCTCGGTTGCCGATGGAGGGTTCAACGTTCAGGTTATCGGTCTCAAAAGTTGAATTATCGAAATCAGTGTAAAGCTTAGAATTGGGCAACAAATTGAAATCAATGCGATAGGGACGACCCGTAGAACGAAGAACAATGAACCATGAAAATAGAAACAGGGCGGATGTGATCGTAAAGAACCATAACAGTGACGTCCGGGAAATAAATTTCATGGACGACGCGGGATTTCTTTCAGCCATTGCAGTGCTATTCCAAGCAATACCAGCTTA
The DNA here is from genome assembly GCA_037074485.1 of Delonix regia. Classification (NCBI taxonomy): domain Eukaryota; kingdom Viridiplantae; phylum Streptophyta; class Magnoliopsida; order Fabales; family Fabaceae; genus Delonix; species Delonix regia. Next base: position 36,079,240 of record CM073449.1, on the reverse strand, counting down.
CATTGCTGCATTAATTAAAACAGAGCGAGTGATGAGTACAGAACAGACCATAACACTAGACGAAGTCAAATCCAGCCAAAAGAGCAGAGAGATTGGAGGAGGCAGAGCAACAGGAAGAAGGTAAAGGAGCAGGAGAGGAGGGTTTGTTGGGGTAGTAGCAGTGGATGGTGACACAATTGTTGTGCGCTAGGATTACGAAGGTAAGGGAAGAAGCGTGAGAATAGGGTCTCACGGTGGAAGCGGGCTACTGAGCCTTAGCTCCACAATTTTGGATGCATTCAAGAGAGACTGCGTCGTCTGGCTTCCTCTGTTCTTATTTCGAATATGTGAGTAATATCATAGTTTGTCTTGTCTTGTTTAGATTGCTTTTATCATTATTGAAAATGTTATCCTTCAAAGCACAAATATAAAACAAATATGTATGGTTTTCTTGGTCGGAAAAATTGTAGGCAAAATTTTATATATATATATATATATGCTTAAATTGAAATCTAAGAAATATATAATTTTTTTTAATTATATCACATGTCAACATATGTATGATTATTACATATAAATATATAATTTAAAACTAAATTTTACATTTTTATATTATTATTATTTAATCATACACTTATCATTTGTTAATTAAAAAACCTTATAGCAAAGATTAAAAAACCGTATCTAAGCTCAGTCATTTTCATCCTAACAATTAATATTGTAAATTGGATAAATTATTTTTTTTTCTCTCATCACATATGCTTAAATCACATTGTCCTTCTCTTTATTATAAAATATATATGCGTATGTGCATGCACAATTATCATAAGATTAATATATGATCCTAATTTTCTCAAGGATAATATTGATTTTTATAAACGAAAGATAAATTTCAAAATTTTCATTTCAATATTATTTAGTTTATGTTGAAAGTTATAAATGTAATTTATGGTTTTTTTTACTCTCCTGCAATCATTGAGATAATTATCATGCCGCCAAAAATATTGGACTCAGATGTTATTTGACATTTTTTAATTTATAGAGTTGCAGAATGGTAAAAGCTACAATTATCTTACCACCGTCACTTAAGTTGTGGCTTAGGCCAGCCACAACCCTTGAATTATTTTTTTTTTTCATTGAGTTGTGGCCTACACCAAGCCACAAACCCTTGAATTTTTTTTTTTTCAATTGGGTTGTAGCACAACCCTTGAATTATTATTTTTTAATTCAATTGAAATATGACCTGGCCCATAACTTATGAATAATTTTTTTAATTTCATTAAATATTTTTAAGAAAAATTATTTTGTAATCAAATAACTAAAAGTTAATTACTTAAAAATTAGTAATTTAAAATGTAAAATATGAAATTATTATATTTGAAAATTTATAGGTAAGAACATAATTGTATATAATGCAAATGTAAATAAATAAGAAGAAATAAAAATGAGAAAAGTAACAAATAGAAATGAACTATAGGATTTTGAATTTTTTGTTCACTGCAACTTTGATCGCCCCAAGGAAGACAACAAGGAGGACGATGATAAAGATCAAGAAAACGAAGAGGTACACGGCCACAACGAGTTCACTGAGCCCTTTATTGTGGAACTAATAGTTACTACTTCTATTAGATGTTTATCCTTTTTCATCCAACTCCATGTTAGCTATCGTTGTCTTATGCTTTGTTGTTTATTTTCATTTTAAAATCAACTCATATTTTTAGGGATAACAATTTTGCAGGGTTCTCATTTCTATCATCAATTATAGTTTTATTCCCCATCTCAGGGGAGAATTTTTCCCCATCTCCATTCTTCACAAGGATAATCTTAATAAGGTATGTTAATTATAAAAAAAATTAATAAAAAGATAATTAAATTTAAAATAAAATCATTTAAATAATTTTAATTTCTATATTTATCCTTAATTCTAATTTATAAATAATTAATATTATTTTTTCTAATATTTACTTCTTATCATCCATTACAATGACAGTTTTAACGTATTTTAAAAGTAATTATACTATGTTATTCAAGTTTCAAATAAGTGAAAAATTAATATGTAATTAATAGAATTATTTTTTAAGTTAAATTGAATTCTTAACTTTAATTATTATAATTATAAATAATAAGTGAAATACAAAAAATACAAAAATTAGTATATATATAATAAATATTTATAAAAAATTGGTAGGGATAGAGACCCACGAGGTGGAGGATATGATCCTCATCCCCATTTCTATCCATACCGAAAAAATTTTTTACATGTGGATCCCTAAATGGAATAGTCCCCACGGAGATACCTAGATTTAGGGACATGTTGTCATCCTTACATGTTTATACGTTATTGTAATTTTATTATTTTGCATTTACATTTCATTTCTACTCATTACTTTTCTCATTTTTATTTCTTGTTTTCTTCTTATTTATTTACATTTGAATTATAAACGTATATGTTCGTACCTATAAATTTTTAAATATACTAATTTCATATTCTACTATCATATATTTATATTATTCACACTTAAAATAAAATATGTATTTATTTTTTAAATTTAATAATTTTTAAGTAATTAACTTTTAATTATTTGATTACAAAATAATTTTTATTAAAAGTGTTCAATGAAATTTAACCCAAAAAAAAAAATCAAATTGAACCCAATTGAATTTTGAAAAAAAAATAATCCAAGGCCAAGTCACAACTCAATTAAAAATAATAATAATTCAAAAGTTGTGGCTTGGCATAAGCCACAACTCAATTAGAAAAATAATAATTAAAAGATTGTGGCTTAATTTAGGCCACAACTCAACTAATAACGACTACAACTTTTATCAGCCCCAAACTTTATAAATTAAAAGAAAAAAAATCAAAATAGCATTTGGATTGAATATTTTTGGCGGCTGTACATATTAAATAACATATATATATATATATATATATATTTGTCAAATATATATTTACTATTTGTTATGTTATATAAATAACATATATAAAGGTATTGTGATTAAAATAGATGCAATTATAATTTATTTTTATTATAATAAAGTTAAAGAAGTAAAATGTATCTTTTGATTTTAAGAAAAAAAATATATAAACTTTTAAAATTAACAAAAGGATCGTATAATTTAGGCCTACTTTGTAACATAGAGTTGTATATATTTAGATTTAAAATCAGATTCGTCTTTCATTAAGTGCAAGTTACTTGATATAAAACTCTCACTATTTGGGGTGTGATTATGTGTGGTGGACAGGTCGCAATATTGAAAATTGATATATAATGAGATGGTTGAAGTTGGAATATATTATTGCAATTGTGAGTTTGAAAATTGTATTTAATGTTAACGATGATGACTGAAGTCGCCAGAACAGATCAAAGTAAAGAGTTTAAATTACTTCACACATACGTAAACATGAGTAGTGACATGCTAATTTTAAAAAATTTTAATGATGGCTGCAATAAAATAAGTATATAAATAGGATTTGGCTGGAGCGAATGATAAATTATATATTGTATTAACACAAATACACATATATAATATTTAACTTATATTTATTATAAAACTATATAACACATATATCTAGGTATCATATTGATGAGCCGTTCATTAGTGTTTTTTTCTTAACCAACATGATATAATTTTTTTCAATTATTTATATATATTTTATGTCTTTTTTAAAATTTTATATTTATTTTCAATTAAGTGAATTAGATTTATTATTCACAATATTTAGTTATTTGTTGAATTCATACAATTTAAACTCTCAAAATATTAATTAGTTTTACTTTATCACAAACATAATTATAACATGAACAATTTGAATGTTAATATTAAAATTATTTTTAAAATTATATTTCACTTATAAGCTTGTACTATAATTATAATGAAATTTAAAAAGAGTACAATATTGTCAAAAAAAAATATTTTTAGATGATTCTATGTGATTAATTAACTTTTTTTGTTACATAAATAGGATATATGTAAATTTCTATATTTCTAAAATTATATCATATAATAATAATTAAAAAAATTATTGAAGATTTCAAAAAGAGTTTTTTTATGTTTGAAAGTTAAAAAGATTACTACTAATTTGAAAAGAAATTATACTATGTTTCAAAGTTTATTAAAGATATAAAAGTATTTGAGTAATAATTATGTAAATCATATAAGTAGAAGGAAATTATATTAGTTTTTGAAAATTTGTGGCCTGTATAAATTTTTTTAATATTATATAATATAAAGAAGATAATGAAAAAGGAAATTAAAAAAGATTATTGAAAATATAAAAATATATATATGTAATAGGTTGAAATATATAAATTAAAAAGAATTATAATTTAAAAAGTTTAATAAAAGAAGTAAAATATTAATTAATAATTGAAAATAATTATTTTGAGTTAGTTAAGGAAAAAAACACTTCGATTTGGATATTGATAAGATATGTGTATTCTATGGTTATAAAGTAATTATAAATTGAATGTTGCGTATGTGCGTGTATTTGTATTAATGTTTGAGAAATTAAATTAATTTAATGTCGAAGATTGAAAAACTAAATTGATCTATTTATAAAAAATAATAGACTAAATCAATTTAGTAGCACAAAATAAAAGGCCAAATTATTTAATAATGAGATAAATTACTAATCCACATCCACAGATAATGTGTTATATCAACAAATGGTCAAATTGAGATTAATTTGAATAATTTCATAATAAAAAGACTAAATGTGATCACAATGCAACATTTGATGAACCAATTTAATACTCTCCATGTTTCAAAAGCCAAATTGATAAGCGTATGTTTCTCTTTTAAGATAAATCTGGCGTTTTGGTAGCGAGGGAATCTTGGAAGGGATCATCTCCAAAATGATTTACTTACAGGCACTGTGAGAAGAGAAGTTCAGTTTTTCTACCAAAAGAAAAAAGTTAAGTTAATGAGGCGTAGCTTTTTCTTTCATTATAATTTTATAAAGAATTTTACATTCAAAAAGGTATTTTTCAAGCTTGTTTTCTATCCTGCTAGCTAATAATAATTTACTAAAGTAGATATACCAAGGAGTTTCATTACCTGACATTTTTCATCATTTTTTGGATTTATTTTGTATATATAATGAGTTCGGAAACTATCCTTTTCATCCCATTTTCTTCTAAAATCATACTTCACTATTTGTTTCAAAAGTCCCATTTTTTTTTTTCATAAAGCATAGGTAATTTGTACTTAAGTTATCATTACATCAAGCATTACAAGCAGAGTGCGTTGAATTTCAGGCTATAAAGACTACTTTAGCCTTGAACCAACTGAACATTTGCATCAGATATAAGAATAATGACATCCTCATTCTCTACTACACATTCTTTCCCAAAAATATGAATTATTTACCCTTTGACTTTTAAAGTTGACCATAGACATTTCAAAATCTCGATTTTACACAACAAAATATCTTTAATTTTTTGGGTTCAAAATCTTAACACCTATTATTTATGTAGACTAAAACAAGCAAATTTAACCCAATAAATAAATAAATAAATCTAACTTATCATCGTAAATGGCGAACAAACTTTTTTTCCCAAAAAATGTAAAAATAATATCAACCAAGATAATATCGACCAGAAAAAAAATATATCAATCAAGATGACAAATTGAAAAAAAAATTTAGCATATTTAACTTCTTTCACTTGTTCACAATTGTTGTTGCACATAATTAATAGGAGTTTATAATTGGGTTTTGAAGTTGATAAGACTAAATTACGCATCCTCCTAAATAGAGGGATGTTGTTTGCATTGTAGCTCATATATATATATATATATTGGATATCTGGAGACCCATCCAAGATATTTTGTACTTCAAAGTATATTAAGATTCAAAATGCCTAAAACCACAAGACGCAATGTCTCAACCTCAATCGGATAAAATGCAGTTATTTCAGATTTTCAACATCCAGAAGAACGTGCTGAAACTAAATGAACCGTTGATCCAATGCTTTACAGATTCATAGCCAGATAATTTTTCATGAAAGTTGGGCGTCCACAGCCATTAAATGGAAAGCAATCAGAACCGGAACTGCATCTCAGAGGCATATCCAAGAGCATCCAGGTGACCACCCATGGCCTTGTTCATTGGTGGGGGGCCACACCTCAATATCTGCATATCAACAACCACCATGTTTAATCATCTAGGTGAGCAGCCCTAGAAAATCACTCGGGCAAATGATAACACCAAAAGCTTTGAGTAAACAAACTGGAGAAATGGGTGTATATAACTTAAACAAATACCTTGATATCATTGGATGGTGCAGGGCAATGTGCTTGAATCATCTCCTTTGATACAAATCCAACGCCACCATCCCATACTTCAGGAGGCTGATGAGATGACATAATTTAGGTCAGGAATATCTAAAGGAATTACCATTAGACAGTTATTGCATGCAAAACAACATTGAATAATATGAGGGGGAATCTTCCTAGAGCACATCAAGTATGTTAGATATGGCACATAGCATTAAGTTAGAGTGCAGAGTCAAGAAACTCCAAAAACAATAAACAAGTTATGTAAATTTACTCCAAAGGAATTTTTTTAACTACCCCATTTCTGCAAAAGCAACCAATTACAGTCAGAGTCCAAGGACGTGTGTGTCCTAGTTAATCACTCTTCCCAATTATGCTTTTCCATCAAGTGCTACGCAAGATAGTGCAATGCTGATCAAGCTCAGTTAGGACTTCACTATCAATTACATTCTCAATGATGCCAAAGCAATACATGTTAATGGTGAGAAGAAAACTTCTATTCGGCATGCTACTACAGCTAACCTGATTTAAGACAAAGAATACTTTGAAACGATCTGGATACTTAGAAGCAAGACCATCCAATTCTTCCTGCACAAATAAGATAAGTGGTTTGAAGATTCCCTTTGAATAGCACAAACAAATTCAAAATGTAGCCATTGACTGGTAAGTGGGATGTGCAACGCAAATTTTTACATGACACATTTATTAAAGGAAAAAAAAAAAAAAAGATAATGAAGAAGAAGAAGTTAAGTACATACAATATCCATAAAGAAACAGTGAAATAATTTTTTGACACTATGACATTCCTACTATCATATTAGTATCTGTTAAACCACTAACCATACCCCACACTCTCCTCAATGGGTCTAACGTTTGCTTTATGCTAAGGGCATAGACTGTAAGGAAGAAAAGTATCTCTTTGCAACTCGATAGAAGTTGCTAAGCAAGTTCATAACCTCTCTCAATAGACACTAGTGTGTGGGAGATAGAGAGACAAAAGCATGTCCAACTGTTCGCAAACAAATACTTGATTTCCCCCAGTCATTGACATGTCCTATGCATAACTCTAAGAATGACTTGACATTTAAGTAAATATACTAGAGGTAGGAATTTCGTCACAGCCAGAAAATATAACTGCAGAATTAATTCAAGCATTACCCTTTCATGCAAATTGCAGTTCCCTACACAGCAATATAGACAGATCTTTAATCACTAGTAGCTATAGTGTGCTTTGTGATGAGCAAAAATTGTGTCATAATGCACATTAATTTCTCAGTATGCCAACCAATGCAAGCAGTGGACAAAAGACCATAGATACAGACCAATGGATTAATCAACTTTCATATCGAGTTATGAATCTCTTCAATTAAATGAAAAATATAATATAATTTATAAAAAGAGAAATGCCAGTTACCTTTAAAAGAATGTCCTCGTATGTAACATTGGCATAGATGAGATGCACCTTTGTCCTGTCTTCTGGGTTTTCTAGTATGGCTCTAGCAACCTAGAGGAGCAACAGGATAGAAGATTATCACACAAAATTCTTTTCAACCTCTCAATGATGAACAAACAAACGGAATGTGTTGTAAATTCATACTTGGAACATTGGAGTAATTCCAGACCCTCCAGCTATCATTCCAAATGCACTAACATCACCAGGTCGATACTTGAAGTGTCCCTGGAAGTGATTATGTTGTAAAACCAGACTATCCAGGTAACAAGACTTTAATTTGGCTATAAAAATTTATAAAGTTCAAAATATATAGAGCTAATTCCAAATATCAATAAATTTACCCAATAAAAATACTATTCAGAAAATGAAAAATTTAATTGATTGAAATATATCTGTTCCATGCTTAGACATTAAGATATACTTGACCTACTGCAGTATGATTTCTGGAACTCAATTCAAACATAATATGAAATGAATCGTACTGAAAAGGTACTAGAAATGTCTAAACAATCATAAGGGCCACAATAGCTATAACAGAACAAGAATAGGGCATCAAAGTTTCAACAAAAATGAAGAAAAGGGGAAGCACAGAGAATTTTCCATACAAGAGTGTGCTAGCGACATTTACCTTGGGTCCTTTCACAGCAAGATAATCACCAACACGCATCTCACGGAAATGGTGTGACATCCTTCCTTGTGGGTACATCTAATCAAGCAAAGCATAAACAAATAACAAGTGACAAAATGAAGAACATTGCACGTAAGTAAAATTAGAAAGAAGAAAAAGATAAACTCAATTATTTCAGTCCACCAAAGAGTACTTAGAATATACATACCTTTATAACTAGTTCAAAATGTCCAACATCAGAATCCAGGGTAGTAGGCGTATATGGTTTGATAACTTCTTCACCTTGGCTGTCTTTACCCCTGTTCGCAAAGTAGTATGTTCACAGTATGAAGACAAATATTGATAAAGAAATTTAACAAAGGAACAATTTCTCCCATCACATTTATTCGCATAATTCAAAATTGGCAAAATCTGTTCTCGGCCAACATTAAGAGTATTATATAATGAGCACCAAACAAATTTGAAATCAATATAATATAAACATGTTTCAACCACATGGAGAAACACAAGGAACAAAATCAGGCAGTGGAACCTGCAACTTATATGTTGCCCTATCGGAAGACCCAAAATGGAAGTAGGAGTTGGAAGTTCAAATGTGAATTTTGCCACATTGTGGCTCAGCTGTGTGCGCTTAACAAGTTTAGACTCCTTAAACTTATGCGGGTTTAAGCAACCTACAAGCACATGGATGACATAATGTTCAGTTTAGAAATTAATCAAAATAACTGGATACGACAATAACATAACATTGGAAATTACTAATATAACAAGAAAACAGTTGTTAGTCAAACCCAGCATTCAGTGCACTCAGTTTCACATTATCTCCAACATACATTTTCCATTCTTGTCAAACAGGAATTATTCCAGTGAAAAAAAAATCAAGTAACATCCTACACGCAGTAATAAACGGTCATGTTTTTACACTCTTGTCCTGTATGTTGATAGGTACACCATTGATTTTTATTAAAATGCCCAGGCTGCTCTTCATATCATGTTATACATATTGAAACATCATTGAACAGGAAAAAAAACCACAACCATAAAATTTGTGAATCAAAATTTCAGACAAATAATTTCGGCAAAGATACAAATATGAAGACATTGTTATATCTTCCCTGTTAATAAAATTAGAAGTCTATAAAAGTTGCAAGATTTATAACAAAATCTCTTAAAGATCCAGAGACGACCCTCTAATTTTAATTTCCAGAAATGACCAGTTAAATCATTATAGAATGAGAGATATTCAAAGCGGCCGAAACATGAAATACAAAAGTTCAAACCTTTGGGCTTCTTAGAATAAAAGAGATAGATAGCACCGAGCGTAATGGCTACAAGAGCCACACCCACACCCACAAGCATCTGATTTTCCGGTATCTGTAGGAAGTCCATGGTTTAATTTCTCGATTTCAGACGGCAGAATAACGGGAGAATGGCAGCTTCGTGGTGCATGGATCTCAGGCGAAGTGCAAACTTGAAACTCCCCAGCTTCTCGAGCCAGAAATTATGGTGGGGATGAAAATATTTAAACAAAAAATAAAAGAGGAAAGAAAAAAAAACGAAAGGTAAGAATAAGAGCAACTGTATGGCAGTAGGTGAACAGAGTGAGCTATAACCTATTGGACTTTTTTTTTTTTTTTGGAAAGTATTTTGGCCAACTGATCTGTGGAAAGGAGGGGTTACGGCAAGTGATGTTAGGGATTTGGTGCGACTTCCAACATCTTGACCCATGGTCCAATCAATTAGGTAACGGTTCCTTTTTATGAATTTACAGTCATTATTTTTCTTTTTTTCCTTGTATGTTACGATTTTCTGGGTAAAATTATTACATTTTCATTTGGATAATGTCCAATACCAATAAGGCTTCACGATATGATTATTTGGACAAAACCACATCCTTTAGGGATTTTATTGTTTCTTTACAAGGAGCCTCCTCTTTTTTCCAGATTTGCATTTAGATCTTAGCCAAAAAATGAATAAAGTTATATCTTTTGACAATACTATAAATGAGCTTTTCAGTACTCATAAAGAAAAGAATATTTCTGAATTTATCATATTAACAGAAGATATTATTTATTATCTAATATACCGTATAAGATCGTACCAATGAGAAATCGAGCGCTCAAATACTTCGAGGATTATGATTATGATCACGATGCAAAGTACAGTTTAGTCCTCGAAGAAGTGTGAAGCCAACAGTCTCAATCGACAATCACCACGCAGGACGTGGTTTTCTCTCACAAACCGCTTAACTTTTATATCTGACCAACTGTAAATTGCATTGTTTTTCACAGTATTTTTATTATTATTATTTAAATTAGAAATCAAAATTACATCCTATATTTATCCATTCCTGCGCAGACTTTGTCAAATGAATCTCAGCAAAAGGGACTAAAATTCGATGTTTCACCACTCTGATGATCTACTCACACTATCAGCAACAAGATGCCCACTTATCCTCCGCATAATGAGCAAATTCCTTCTCTCTGCCAAAGACTACAGTACCATGGTCTGCATTTCTTACGATGCTAACCTCAGCATTTGGAGCCTTCAGCTTTAAGTTACAGCAGCACTCCAATGGGACTACCAAATCTTTATCACCTTGAATTACATTTATTCTAACTCCAGCTTTAATCAAAATTTCCAGGTACATGTCCATAAATTTTGCACTCCCACATATCACATTGTGCATGGAACTCCAAGCTGATTGATGAGTGTGCCTGGTCAAGTCTATGGTCAAGAAATGAAGATCCCTGCAAAAGGTAGGGACAGGAAAGCTTACCAATATCACCAATGTCAATGACTTGTACACTCTCATTTTTTTCTTTTCTGTCAAGAAAATGTCGTCGCGTACCTCTTAAAAGTAATGAACTTGAGAATTTTCTCCCATAACCTGTGATTTCTGCAAAAGATAAGGCAGACAAATCGACCCAAGTGCTCATACCATGACATAAAGGAAGAACCAAATGACAATGGCGGCCACAGTTTCTTGCCAGCAAGTTTTGTGAGTGCATTCAAACTAGCATCATCTCCCCCAGAGGGAAAGTACGGCTGCCACAAATCAATAAAGAGAAAATTGTCAAGTGATAAAGTTGGAGAAGGATGATCAATTTGGTTCTCAGCTTTTCAATTAGATTTCTAAAGAAGAATATCAAGCTTGGTTTAGGCACTTACAGGGGCTACAAGGGTGATGGACTTAACACAGTTGGGGTACTTTGCAGCCAAAGCTAATGCAATTATGCAACCCATAGAGTGTGCAACCAAATGGAAAGAACTTAACTTCAATGGGTCAACCACAGATTTCTCTATCATTCCCACATGATCCTTCAAAGTGTAGGAGCAATTTCTTGGCTTTGGGCTCCTGCCAAATCCCAGCAAGTCTACCGCTATCAATCGGTAATTCTGCTTCACTTGTTCAGAAAAATTTGGAAACACTGTCTGTGTCCAGAATGAAGAAGAACAGAGGAAGCCGTGCAAAAAAATAACATTCTCACATGGCTTTCCCGTGCAGTTCTCATCAGTTGCTGTCATTGTCAAAACATAAATTGTGAACTACATGAGCTACACTCTTAGGGTTTTTTGATAACAAAAAATAAATAAATAAATACTAAATCCTATATTACAAAAAGTATTACTTTGGAATGTAATACTTTATTTGTGTGTCCCCCTTTCCAATATAATACTTTTGTTGTATATAGTTCAAAGAGGCCCATTACTTTGTCCAAAATTACGAAATGGAAACAGAAACACAAGTTCTGAATTAACCAGTTGAGGGCTCCTTCACCACGAGATGAAGCTTCTGATCACCACCATTCACCCACGAAAGGCAAGACTCACACCCACAGTCAGACCAACGGTTCACGGACCTTCTATCTCTACCACATTTTCTCTTGGAATCTTCCAACTTCCGCCCAATTCGAAGGGAACCCATTTCTCTGAACAAGTTTTTTCTCCTGTACAAGGTTTCTGATAGTTCACCGTCTTGGTCATCTTTCGCATTCTCCTCGTGCTTTCCCCTGTTTCCGCAGCAACACGTGCAGGCCTCCCCTTCAATGTACTCATCAAGGTATCTGTATATTACGCAGAAAACAGCGTCCAGGAAATCAAGTATAAGGAAAACGATGAAAGAAGTGATGGAGATGAGCTTTTCAGCAGATTTCATCAGCCATTTTCCCGAGAAAACTGCAAGAGACATGGATGAAAAGGGAGGGAGTGGAAACGACTGGAATGGAGATTAGAGAAAAGTCAAAATGGGAGAATATGAAATGGTGATATGAATTCGACCACGTCGAAGCATCTTAAGCCACACCCATAGCCACGGATAATGTCTGTCCTTTGATTCTTCCACTTCCCAATTCAAATAGCTCCAGCGATGTCTGTTTATTGGCCATATTCTCGGATTTGTTGGGTATGCGTCGTCGTTTTTATTTGGATCTTCATTTCGTAGCCGACAACTGTCAACTCATCCGTTTAGCCAACTGGGTTCACAGCCTACTTGTCTCGATTGTTCGCGTTAAACAAATTACATAATCCGTTTATATACACTATTATAGAAAAATTGAATTTTAACTGGACTTGCAAAGGAAGATAGTGCACCTCTTGGGAAATTTGAGTTTAATATTATAGAATAAAATATTATTTTTTTCATATACTAGTATGACAAGTTTTTTATATTCAAATATTTAAACTAAATATTTTACTCATATAGAATTGACTTTTTGATATGGTAAATTCAAAATGCGTTAGATGACATGGTACTTTATTTCTTTTTAAATATACATATAATTCTAACTAATTAGTACATGAGTCTTATATTGATTTGCTCCCATTAGGAGAGAATCAAGGCTGTACTAATTTGCCTCCAATTGAGCTGAATCCACCCTGGTCAGTTTGATTGTAAGGTGAAAAAGAAAACAAGTGACATGATGCGTAACGATAGGAAGAAGAGGTTTCACCTATACCTCATTGGTTGAAACAAATAAGATAAAATTTGTCAAAATTATAATCATGCCCTTCTACCCTTCGAAATTTTGTTTAAAACATGTGGTCCCTTCTTCTTCACCCATCTAGAAGCCATTTTTTTCCGCTCACTTACCCCTCTCTCGTTCCTTTTTTGAGGAAAAAAAGTGTTGGGTCTAATTCTATTTTAACCTCACATTTTTCTTCTATTCTTGTTGGATACCTCATTAGTGGTTGGAAAAAAATTTTCTATGGCCCCACTTCACCCATCTGACTTCATTTTGTCATTGGACCTTAATTTTGGATGGGATATAATTATGTTTTGGCCCTATTGGTGTTGGAGAAAATTATTTTTAGCCCTAACCCGCTTCATCTTGTGTGCTTGTTTGCTGGTTCTTCAAGAAAGGTGAGTAAAAATCAAGCTATGCCTCAAAGTGGGTTGGAGAAAATTACATTTAGCCCCAACGAACTTCATCCTTCATGCTGTAGGTGCTTCAATTTGAGTAAGGAAAATTTAGAGAAAATTGTTCTTGGCCTGAATCCACTTCTTTTTTCCTACAACTTGGATTTAAGAAAGAAAAAAAATCTAATATCAACACCCTTATGAAGCTGAAGACTAACTAGTAAGTTTTTTTATCTGCATTTATGTATGTTGCCGAAATTTATTTATCTATTGTTTTATATTCAGCCAGTGAAGTATGTTTGTTGAATGTCTTGTGTTGTTGTGGAAAGTATCCATTGCTTTAAGTGTGTAATTATTTTATGTATGTATTGAATCTATGTAGTTTTTGCATTCATGTATGTTCTAAAATTAATATTTAATTAAAAAAAGAGTAAAACACTTGAACAGGAAGTTAACAGAAGAAGTTTATGCATGCATATGACATGAAACTATTAAATTCAATTTAAATAAGAATGTTGGTTATGATTTAACATGTAAAATAATATGAGATTTCAAAAAAGCAAATGAATGAAAATAATAAATTAATATAATATTATGGATGAATAAAATATACCAAATAATTTATATTATTAATGTTTGAAATAACAATATAAATTTACTTTTTAAAATTAAATGATATAAAAATAACATATTAATGTAATAAATATAAATAAATAACATAAACAAAATTTATTATATTATGAATATATGAAATTATAATAAAACCTTATTTTAAAAAATAAATGGTATGAAATTAACATAGTAATGTAATGAATAAAGTAATAATATAGATAAATAAAATATATAGAATATATTGTATTATTAAGGTATGGAATTACAATATAAATTTACTTTAAAAATTGTTTTGATTATACTTGTTAGGGTTTAACTATATTTCTTCATTTGTATTTGAAATTTGCAAGAACTATTGTAAAAGTGATACAAAACTACTTATATCTTTTCTTACATCAAAGTCCTATAATAAAGGAAAAATAAGTAGTGGGACAAAAGCCATATGCATTTATTAGAATCGAGAAATTTATGAGACTGATGAAGGAGCTACATTTAAATGCAAAGAGTGCGAACTATGAGAGTTGATACTAATATTAGTTTGGATAGGTTGAAAGAGCTAGCTAGAGAAAAACTATGACTAAGTATATTGCAAGTTGTGACTAAATTAGTTTACAAATATCCGCTGTCTTAACACATTTATATAGAGAGATGTGCAATGCCATGAACTATGATAAGTAGAATATAGGTGGATTTTTGTCACTACTTCACTTATAGGCATGGGATCGCTTCCCGTAACTAGCCTTACTAAGACCCCTACCTTTAGACCCTAACTTAGAGCAATTTCCTTTGCTACCCCTATTAAGTTTCAAGTGGAGGAATGTTGGGCAACCATCAAGACAAAGTAAGCATGCCTTATGGTAATATACAGTAATTCTAGACGAGATGGGAGACCATGACGTTTGACCCTAAAATTTTTTTTAATAGTACATTAATTATCTAACAATTGCCAATAGTTATTCTTCAATATGATCAATGCACATAATTGGGCAGTCTTGTGATTATTGTTTAGTATCTTCTTATATATGGCGATCTTCTGTTCCCCTTATTTGTTTTCACTTTGTTGAGTGGCATCAGCTTGATGATGTTCTCCACCAATTTGCCATGCTACAACATATACTTATTGAATTGGTTAATATGGGCATATGTCATACATTGCAATTGAAAGGAAAAACCATAAAGGATTGGATGCAAGAGTATGCTAGTTTTATTACATTATAGGATAGATAATGTGATGTAGTTGTTGATGCCCCAATGTCCACCGAGTCTTTGGATAGAACATCTGAGTACATGCAGTGGTATTGAAGACAACGCGATGATGGATCCATCCAACTAGTGGTGCTGCTGGCTTCACGATATATTTTTACATACTTGTTCCCCTTGTATAATTTATTATCTCCCTTCCTCATATGTATAAATGTTATGTTATTTCTAAACCTTTTATTTCTTTAACTTTGTTCAGGCTGATATAGCAAAGGAGTTATATATGCTTAGCATGTTTGACTTTCAACCATAAACTATTACTAACTTTTAGCAAACCTATTAATATGAACTGCAGGAACATATTACATGCTCTTGGAGATATCGTGAGTCCTTGATCTCTCAGCTTATGCTGCCTGCAACTCAATTGTCTCATCCATTAGGGATGACAATTTTGCAGGGCGGGGTAAGGAGTGCCTCCCAACTCCCTTTCCCTACCTATTCATGTCCCCCACTCTACATTGTAGGGAAAATTTTTCCTCTATACCTATTTCCCACGAGGATGTGGATCCCCACAAGGACTTCAATTTTTTCAAAAAAATTAAAAATAGAAAAATATTAATAATGAAAAAATTGAACATATTGAAAAAAAATGTAAATTTAAAGTTTAAGCTCCTTATTTATATTATCTAATTGGCTCTAATCAATTATAAAAAAGAATTCAAATGACAATTTCTAAATAAGTCTTAAAAATTCAAAAAACTAAAAAAAAAAAAACTTCAACAAATTAAAAACATTAGGTTCAAGTCATATTGATATCAAGACATCTTTTTCACCATGTGTGAATTCTTTATTATTGTTTTTTCTTTATGTGTAAGTTAAATATTTCAATCTATTTTGTTTCAACCATCTTAATATGTCAAAAACTTGTGCCTTTGAAACATCAATCAACACATGCTCATCTAACTAATAGTTTAACTTTGACTTAACATTACTAGTTGAAACAATTTCTTCTACTCATTAAAAATAGTTACACTTCTAATTTTTTATCTTTACAAAAGAATTCATGTTTGTTAAATTGGAAGATGTAGTAAAATTATTATTAGTACTATATATATATATATATAGGTCAAATTGTCAAGGACAAGGACTCCACCAAGCGAGAAGCATGATTCCTGTCCCCATCCCTAAACTACCTTCAAGTAGAGTTTTTCCCCATCCCCATAGAGAAAAAAATCCCCAGATGCAGGTTTTCAAATGGGGCAGTCCCCACAAAGATCCCCAAATATAATGACTTTTTACCATCCCTATCGTCCACATATTCCAAAAGGTAGGCTAGAGAAACAGGCACATAGATACATGTCCTTACGCAATCCCACCATTGATGAGATAGATCACCATCATTACTTTAATCCTAATCATACTGGTCCTTTATTTTATGTGATATCTCAAACACGACCTCCCATCCAAACTCTATCCACACCATTGCATCAAAATGTTGCACAAGGTAAATTGTTGCTTTTAGCCTTAAAATTATTATTCACATTTATTTGACTTGAAATTTTATTTAAATTTAATATAGTTCTTTAAGTTTCGAATAGAATTTGATATTATTAATTTTTCTGATACTGATATGCTCATGCATGTTTAAATTCGTACAACTTTCATCTACAATCAATAATAGATTTCAAGGGGATTCAATGTAATAGTGCAAACTCAGAATTATTCTCTCATCAAAAAGATAGGAATGAAATTGATGAAAAGATACTTGGCCCCAAACAAAACAAAAAAATAAAAGAAATTGATGAAAAGATAATTGTTAAGCATGTAAAATTAATTACAAGTAAAATGATATGATACAAATTTGAGTTGTTATGCTGATACCTTGGGTCAATCTATTAAATCACGTCGCAATAAAACAAAACGAAATAAAAGTAAACTTTTACCTATGAAATCACTAGTAATTTTTGCATGATATTTTTTGCATTTACTGTTTTATCTGTCTTCCTGGGCCCAAATCTGACTAAACCCAAAAAAGGAGAGCAATTTCTTTGGGCTAAATTTGAAAATTCAAACTCACCTATAGGCTATAGTGACAATGGGCTAGAAAAAGCCATGGGCATAATGGCAAATATGTGAAGGATGCATGTTGTGTTGTAATCTCGAATTTCGAAAGGCACTAAGTGATTGGACCCACTTTTTGTTTGCATTAGGCCCTCGGATCAACTTGGTGTGGCTGCTACTACTTGTCCCATTCAACAAACACGTAGAGATAAGAAACATCATCAATATTGTGAAGGTCGCTTCGCTTCCATAGATTCTTAGGCGTTTCTTTTATCTATGTACAACACTACAGAATTGTGTGGAGGATCTAGGAAAGTGTATGCTTTAAGTTCCAAAAATCTTTCATTATAGTAATGTAACAAGGAAGGACCCGTAATGGGTGATACAGCAATACAATATATATGCAGAACCTACTATGGTATTGATAGGTGTGGGACGAGGCAAAGGGAAAGTGAGAATAGGGACAAGAGTGCTTGTGCTTGTCAAGATCGCACTGGAACACATAAAATCTAATGAGACAGGATTATGTCATATCTCTTCATATAGGTCCACCGCCCAAAGCCACAGTTCTCCCACCATGAGACTTGTTTGGTCTAACATCAATCATATTAGTTTCCCAAGATTCCATCTCGCCGCCCTCCTTCCTTCCTTTTCAACTATTTCCATTCAATTATTTACTATATTTACGTATCCCATCCAACGCCTCCAAACGGGGTTCTCTCTTCTTTCATTACACCATAGTCAGTGCTGCTCAAAAGTAATGAATATTTCATTTCAAGAGAATGACCCAAGAGAAGACAAGTTTGAAAATTAAGAAAAAGTTATTCATATATAATCAATAATTGATTTGTTGAGTTGAACCCGCAATCATCATACTTGTTTTATATCAATCAACACAAGGTCAAATTCTATGTAATTAAGTGCTTGAGATTCACGGTCCAGGACCCTTAGTCTTTGGAGGGTTTGAAACAGAGCTTATCCATTCTTCATAACCCCTTAGGTCGTCATCAAGTTAATACCCATAACATACATAAAGGCCCTTCTCTTCCCTTCTTTGTATTCCTTTTTCATTAATACAGTAACGGATCCTTATACATAATATTTTATGGTGTTCAATGAGTGACCAAGAGGGCTAAATTTTATGCGATAACGGTTCCGAAATTGGCCCTTCACGTGACACATAAGTACACCCGTGGACTCTTGAAGCCGTTTCTCTTCCTTGTGGCGAAGGAAGGGATTTATTTGTTATTTGTCTCATCCACAAATTATCTTTTTTTAAGAGAAATGATAAATATGTAAAAAGTTGAGGTTGACTTGGAGCACTAGCACTAGTACTGTCCTGTAACGTCCAAATGAATAATTTTGTCTATCTGAGATTTCTATATAAGCACCGTCACCGAACGGTTTCTTTCGTCATCATTCATCACCTTCCTCAGCTTTCAGATCTCTTCTCTTCTTGTTCAACATGGTGCACAGAGCTCCCCTGCAACTGCTCATAATCCTTCTGGGCTTTTCATTAGTTCTCTCATCTGTTGCCGTCCCAGCAACCAGTAAGACTAGAGCAATTTCCAGTAATCAGTCCCTTTGATTGCTAAACTTTAATTTGCGTATTGAATTTCATGGTATGCAGGAAGCCTCTTGTCAAACAGGGAAGAATCCTCAACCCAAACTACACTGGCTCAGGTTCTAGCTAGCTTGTACTCATGTATTTAAATCAGTCTTAGTATTTCAATATGTGGAAATTTCAGAATCCACTCGACTATATGATGGTGTGTTATAAAATTGCAGGGTTCAGTGGAATCGAGAAATGAAGAAGAGATGATTGAGATGGGGAAAGAGTTGATAGAGGGAAGGATGGATTTTGAAAGTGCAGACTATCCAGGAACAGGAGCAAACAACCGCCATGACCCAAGAACACCGGGAAGAGCTTGAGTGATCCACAGATGTTATTATATTTTTGTATAATATTGCCTTGGGATTTGGGTACTTTTCATGTGGAACATTCCTTCGTCCTCTATTTTTTGTAGTGGATGCAGGTAAATGTCTGTAGCAGAGTTAGTGAGCTACTATGATTTAAACATGGGGTTGACGTCGTTTTCTCTGGTCTAAATCTTCCTCAATTATTCAGTTCGAACATTACGAGAGTTTCAACATTCAACTTGAGAAGATTTGAGTCTGCTATGGTAGCCAAGCTCAGTTTTAAGCAAAGGATGAGTGTTATCAGGTAGTGAAAACTCTGATATGTAATAAAGGTTTTGCTGCAAGGTGACTTGCATTTGCATTGCATGCAAAATCAAGAGGAAAATTCGGTTTTGAGTTTAGATTTAAATTATTACATTAGTTCATTGAAAACTAGATTATGATGTCTGATATAATAAATCTTATGATAGTTTCAGTGTTTGTCCTAACCCATGGTAGAAGGTTTCCCACGTTAAATTCCCGGAATTAATATATTTATAAATTTGATAGCGTGTCACATTTGATGATTTAAGGGTTAAAAAGCTTGTTAGTATATTAAAATGTAAGTTCACCTTATCCATAGTTTCGTTGCTGTTAAATTTTTATTATGAAGATTGCCTTTAAACCTTGTTTCTACCCAAAAAAAAAAAAAATTGTATTGAATAAATTGCATTAATAGAAAAATTAATTCTTACAAAATTTACATAAATAAATTACGGTTATATAAATTCACAATTTGACTAAAATCAAATTTGTAAATCAAATGATCTAGAATTTCAATTCAAACCATGCCCAATTCAGCCCATTGATTTGTTATCCTATTCGATTGTGCATTGGATCAGATTCAATGAATATTATATAAAATCCAAACAAAAATTGTTTGTCATTTCCCCCTCATTTAGTTGAATTCAATCAGCTCTGTTCTCTATTTAATTTTTTTAATGTTTTGGGTTAGCAGAGAACTCCATCAATTGCGACCGGCCTCGTGTGTTTTCTTTTGGGTCATGTGGTTAGACTTCACCAAAATGGGATCCTCTTATGTAATCCAATTTCTTGAGTTCTTCCAGAATGACAAGTGGGCGAGAAACGAAAACCCAATGGGCCTACATTTCACTTAGCTATACTGAGGCCCAAATGGGCCCATAAAAACTCCCATCTCACAGGACGCGGAGGGAGAGAAAGGAGCACTGTACAGATACAAGATAGTTATGACGTAATAGCTGCTAGGCCCAAGTAAATTAAAGAACCCAAATCTAGAGTTAGCTTCTCAAATTCTGGATTCAGACTTATACAAAACATCAGATCTCAGAATAAAATGCTTAGCATATATGATTCTTGGACCAATTTTCTGGATGCACAAGTCTAATCTCTGCAATACAGAAGGTAATGTCGTATGAATAAAGTCCAATTATAGTAGAGAATAGAGAGGAAGCTATTAGTTTTTTAACCATGCATGCCTGCCATTATAGTGCCAAAAAAATATGGTACTTTGAGCATCTTTGTGTTGAATTGTGTATAAAGATTTGGAGGTTTGCAAACGCAGTGATTAAAATTGTCCCCGTTTCGTAAGCTACATGATCAAAGTTTTGAATTTTTAACCCAACAGCGACGTCCAAATGCAAACTAAAGTTTTTAAAATTGACCTTCAGCTTTTCCCAGTCTACTAATTTTTCAGAAAGGAGAGCATTGACTAGCATTAAAATGGCAAAGGATTATGATTAAGTTAAGATACGCATTCAATATAACTAAGGTCCAAATGCAATGTTTGCGAGAATTATAGTCCATTTAATGCACCTTCCTTTTTGTTTCTTGTGTGGGGTTCAATCTTTTCACGGTGGACTTTTACTTTTTATCATGATCAAGCCTAATTTATTAAAGTCAAGAATGACAGCGGGCGATCAGTCGGTAAAAGGGAACAAATTGAAGGGAAAAATGGCTGATACAAACAAACAGACAAACGAAAACAGAAGCTCTATACGACCAAACTTGATATATATATTTGATTTAGACTTTAGATCAAGATGATTTTCAGTGTAGTGGCAAAAGATAATTGATAATAACATTAGGCTGCTATGATTTGCTATGATATATATATTCTTTGAAAACGAAAGAAAAAGAAATGGAGTCAATAGTATTTGATTTCGCAGCGTTAAACGGAGAAGACAGGGAGACCTTTAGTTGGAAACTGGCCCATGTCGTTTCAGAAGCCAAATGAAACACGATGTCCTGAGTGATGTTGATGAGTAGTAAAATCAGGCTTTTGAAAATGCAATCTCTCACTTGAATCTCATTGAAAGATATAATTAATTAAAATGATAGCATTCCTACTACTACGCTCTATTTAATTGATATAATAACGATAAACAAAGGATTTGCTTTGTTATCAAAATGTGCATCAATCAGTTTACTACCGCGCTCTGCTTTCAACTAAGCTATAATCAACAATGTATTCTTAAGGCTCTGTTCATGAAAGTTACTTCTTTATAATGAGAAGGAATGGCTGAGCTTTTGCATTTTTATTTGTAACAGCTTGAATCCTAATTACCTTCAGTCAACCATCCTCAAAAAATAAATTCCCCAAGTCCACTGAGTTATTGAAATACTAGGTGAAAACTCCTATTATTTCTCTCTCCCTCTCTACAAAAAGGAATAATTATTATTATCATTATTTCTCACCCAAAAAAATAACGAGTGAAAGAAGCTCACCCTATATCAGACATATATAATAGTTAGGGATCAATATATGTCATGTTTTCATGCTGCTCCTCATCCTAGTGGCTTGAACCACTACATATGTTGTGCCTCTCTTGTGCCAGAAATGCATGGGTGCCCAAACTTGTACCATACACCATTCGAGTCCTGCTTTATACATTGATCTTACTTTTTTCCCATTCTTAGAGGAATTAATGAAATTACACAGCACAACGAAGGCAAGGCAATTGCTGTAGCAGTAGGTTTGGCGAAGGAGATGATAAAGACTGATACCAATTAACAATAATGTCACGTGCCGAAACTAGGGAATGGGTCCCAGAGTTAGGGATGTTATATCCTTAGCAATAAAAGTAATGATCTAGTGTTTGTTAAGTGGAGCTTTTTGGGCGTTTGGGAGAACTATACGATCTGGTATAGTCCCTTATTGTCAGACGGGGTGGTAATGCATATATGCATATAAACATAAAGTAAAACAATGAACGTGTAGTCATATAAAGAAGGATATGGCGGTGGCACCACCAAAGACCCCTTTTATTGTCAATAAAGGCTGCGTTTCATGTTCCATTTTGTTACTACACGAGGACAAGCTTCAATCAATCTCAAAAGTTGTCACTTACACTCTCAAAGGCCATTGTCTTGGAAGTTGTGAGTTATGATGCTAGCTCATCGAGCTTAAACTCCTACATATTGATATTTGTTATTTGATCATATTCTTTCCTAGGGGAGGGTGGGGACCTGTGTTTTTTCTCTTTGGTTTGAATGGGTTAGTTAATTTGCCAAGAAAGCTATAGTTATAGGTATCTGACAACACCTTGAGCCTTTGATGCTTTTCAAAACTCCCTCATCAAAGCAGGTACCACATTATCATATGAAAAGCAACATTCATAGATTGACACAATCCACTTTGGTCTCTGCTTTATCTCACTGTCACACTTGTTTAATGATGTATACGTGTTTGCTAAAATATAAGTGAAACATGAGAATAAGGCCAGTAAATAGAATAATCAAAACTTTATATATAATTAATATCTTTATGTTCCTATCTGTCATGGAATGTGGAAAATGAGATATTGGAAGATTATTTTAGTTCTTCTAGTTTAATATAAATGAACATAGGAAATAGCAAAAATGCTTATCCCTATGTATACTTCAAGCTTTCCTTAAAATGAGATTGTTTAGATAAAAATTTTAATTTAATTAAAATTTTTAACTGTATGTAATTAATGTTAATTTAAACAGTCAAATTATGCGTTTCTTTTAATATAAACCATCAAATTCATACATTTTATAATAAATATATATTAACCGTTCATCATTGTTTTACAGTTGATACTATATGATCAACATAAAATAAATAGTAAAGGACCAAATACATATATATTACAGGAAATCACTCTTTTTTCAGCCTTATATCGTATTCTCAATTTCAAACAAATACGGTCTCTATTATTTATATATGTATATACAATTATATATAATAAAAGTGAAATAAGGTTTATTCTTAAAAGGAAAAATAAAGCTCTTCGAAGATTTCATTATACTTATACCTTACGCGGAATGAAAATTAGAGTAAGGAATTTTATTTATTTATTGTTTAAAGTGACATGACGGGAAGATACATGAATGTGGCATAATAAAGTTCGGTAGAAATGAAAGTGGAGAAAAGCATGTTGCTAACTGACTTCCCATGCTTAAGCTTAATATATATTGCAATTTCGTCACTTTTTCTTTTTATCCTTTTGTTTCCAGTAAAGCAAAGACTGAACCCACGGTAATATTAACAAAAAGCAAGCATCCATATGTTCATGTATCTTTCATGGGGCTCCACCTGCATGATTAAATTATTAGGGTTTTGTCTTGATTCTTCAAGATTTTAAAAAAGCTTGCGTAATTCACTTGAACAATTTAAATTCTTCCTACTCGACCTCGAAACACATTTTTTACAGATTACCATGTAACTACCTTGATGGTGACTACAGCTTTGGTGTAACCAACAGCTAGAGCTATAATTAATTAATAAAATTAATTAATCATATTTATAATATCAGGAGAAATCTTGAACTTATAAAATAACTTTTGACATTATTGAGATTGAAAAGTTAGG
Organism: Delonix regia; assembly: GCA_037074485.1. Taxonomy (NCBI): domain Eukaryota; kingdom Viridiplantae; phylum Streptophyta; class Magnoliopsida; order Fabales; family Fabaceae; genus Delonix; species Delonix regia. Next base: position 36,054,894 of record CM073449.1, on the reverse strand, counting down.
GAAGTGGTTATATTGCTAATCAACGGAATTAAATATACATTTCCTTGAATAGAGACAACCTTGTGACGGTAGTATACACTTAGATTAATTAAATTAAAAGTGCTGATATTTACGTTGGTCTTGTGCTTAGAGTTTGTCGTTCCAGTTCTGGGAATGTATGTTTGTCTTTTCTCGTAATGTTCTCCGACCAAAATTTGGAAGAACTTGAAAGTTGAGACTACATATAATGATCATGTATACGTTGAACTCGTTTAATAAACCAAAGGGGGTTAGGTTTTATGATGCACTAGTTTCTTGGGAACCCAATCAAGGGTTTGAATGAGAAAAACAAGATCTGGTAAAATGACTATCTTGGTCGTTTTCATGGCCCTAGAAAGAAAAACCACTAATTAATCAAACTCTGCTACGATCTGCATCAACTTTCAAGCAACGAATATAATGTTTTCTCTTTTGTTATTCTTAATTATAAAGAATTTTGATTTTTTTTTCTGTAAATTTCAAAAGCGGTAGTGTTTCATCTTTTTGAGCCTTTATTTAAGTTCTTTTTTCTTGAAACAGAGAAACAAAATAAAGTAGAAATAGGTTGAAAAAGAAAGAGGGAAAGCAGAAGGAGTCCAATCAGGGTTAGGTAAGACAAGTATATATGTGATGGCATGCTAAGCAATTAATTAGTGTAGGTTTTGTTGGCTAACGGTACCAATCACCAAATCATAATCATAGTTTAATTAAAAAGAGAGGGGGTTACTTTATATGGTTTGGGGTCTCTCAAGAGTCAAAAACATGATAAATAAAAAGAGATTGATGCATGCATGCAACAAAATTGGGGTCAGTGAGTGTCTAAAAGACGAAAGAAAATTAGAGACAAACGAATATTGGGTGGGACACTAGCTTTGAAAGAGACTTGCAAATCCTTTCTTAACGGCGTGGCAATTAATTCAAAACTTCGCTATATAAATATATCGGCGCACTACATCCAGTATTAAATTATACTTTCTGCCGTAATTGACTTGCTCTACTTAACAAACTATGATATACAAGAAGTTGCATCAAAAAATATATTTTAATTCTATCAAATATTGAAAATGTGAATGTTTGTTAAATAGCATGATTGACGTATTTAAACATTTGGGTCAGGGAAATTCGGTTAATTTTTATTTCTATTGATTCATTTTTCTTGAATTCATTAATGACAAGTCATTTCAAGTTCGAATTAGCAATTTGTAACAGAAAAAAAATATAGGTAAAAATATATTTTTAATTCTTTTACTTTACTTCATATTTTACTTTTGTCATTAAACTTTATTAAATTATAATTTGATCTTTTAACATGAGAGAAAATTATTAAATTAGTCTTTCACTTTTATATTTTATGACAATTTGATTCCTCACAAATTAATTATGATAAATCAGTCACTAAAAAATTTTATTTTATGTAAAATTAGTCTTTTATTAATTCAAACGGAGAGATTGATTTTATACAAATTTAAATATGTAAAAAATTGATTTTATATAAATTTGAATTTGTGAAAAATTAATATCTCATAATTAATTTACAAGGGATTAAATTACCATAAAATGCAAACTTAAATTTCACTTTTGTCCCTTAATTTTTATTTTCTTACAATTTAGTTCTTAATTTAAAAAAAAAAACTACTCAAATACAATTTTTTATTCTTTCATTTTTGTTTATTTATTTATTGATAGGAATAGCCCTGTGAAATAAACAAATTCAATTCATGTCTTATTCATCCACAAACTAAAGTGATTAATACTTAGTAGTCAAATTTGTTTTTGTCATTGCTTTCCTCACTTTTTGTTATTAGTTCAATTTGATGGATAGTTATCATAACTCTTAAGTCATACAAATTTTAAATATTTTAAATATTTTAACTTGATGGTTGTATAAGAAAACACACCAGAATAATTTTTTTTTTAAATGAAGGTCAAATTAAAACAAAATCAAAGTGAGAAAGGAAAGTGAAAGTTGAAATAAAGTCATAGAACTAAATTTGGAATAAATAATTTTAAAGATAAAAGTAAAATTTTAAGTTAAGAAACCAAATTAGATCCAAATGAAATAAAAAGACAAATGTAAAATTTGAAGTTAAAGAACTAAATTAAAATACGGAAACAAACCATCAAATAAAAGTGGTGATCAAAATTGCATTTTTGCCAAAAATTAACTATTAGATCTATATATGTATTTGTCTAATCTCAGTGTAACGTGGGTAAGAAGCAGTGTTTTCACAAATATATGGTATGTGAAGAATACATATACCGGAATTGGCCAAAATAAATACATATACCGGTAATTTGGCATGCATATATAATTAATTAAGGCCTTGGAAAAAAGTGCCCACATGTTTATATTTTTACTAATACTAAATCATATCTTAATTGAGCTTTCAAAAGCATGAGCGCTTTCATTAATTATAGTCAGTGAAAAGAATTTTACGAGACCTAGAATTGTCATTAGCGAAATATTCACCATCCCTAGCATAGAGGGCAGGTAGGTAGGAATTATTCAATCAATTATGATTCAGTACTGTTGCTAATTACCAAGACTATGAAAGTTTATGGGTATCTACTTTGCATCCTAACTGTTTCCTGTTTTCAAAGTTAGGTCAGGACATTTAATTACTTGTATTATTTTTCTTCCAGCGCATATATAACGTTTGTCAACTTTTTTTATTTAATTATCATTTTGATATTATGAATTATCAGACATGCATGCCCGTTTGAGATCACTTTTGGAACTATATAGCATATTTATCCTTTTTTTAATAAAGACTAATTTTTAAAAAAGGTTGTTCATTTCCTTCAATTATTGACGTTTGGTACAATCCTCATAGAGATGAAAAAAAATGTCGAATTACATTATGTAGACCCACATTAATTTGGTGAATTAAAGAGATAATCGCGCTTGTGTCTCTATATATATAGAAAAGTGATATGTTTCTACTGTTTTGGGTTATCGAGCCCTAAAGTTTATTTGCTCTTAGGGAAAGTCCACATATCGTCGGTAATATCACGTACAATATTACGTTCAGAAAAAGGCACGGTCAAACAAAATTGTAATTATTGCGACATAGTACAGGATCATGTTCTCTTTCAAGTTTTTCTCTATTTTAAATATGATTAATATTACACGAAGAGGAATATTAAAATAATTAAAGGATCCAAAAGTCCTTCCTCAGACAAATTATTTTTAAAATGAATGTCTAACTAATTCTTGTTTCCTGGTAAATAAAATAAAAATTTTCGGAAAAAAAATTGAAGCCCAACTAATCTTTGTTATGGAACTAAACTTTTTCTTAAGATTATTATTATGTTAAGATGAGATTAATTGACAATGACGGTCTCCAATTATCATGATTTTGTCATGTGGATCATTAACTATGCTTTGTACTAAAAATAAAATAAAATAAAAATAATACACACAGTCACACACACACAAATTATGTTTTTCATAAATAATATCTACATTTCATATGTATATATAGTAATAATTTAATTAATTCATTTGTATCGATAATTTAGTTATTTTAAATAAACTGAAATTACTTAAAAATTGCTCCGTACTACTAATTATTACCTTATTGAATTATGGGATTCAAAATTAGATTATTGATCATAGCAAATTTATCTTCCCTGATCAAGTGTATATTGGTCACTTTTTCGATGAGCAAAAGTGACTTTGGAAGCGAATACATAGTCATCGATATGATTAAAGAAAATTATACATTTTTTTTAATCTTATAAGAGTAGAATACACTTTTCTCATACCAAGCACAAAGAAAATATGTTACTTCAGCCTTCACAATTATGTGGAAGTTGAAGCTCAAAAAAAATATTGCCAGGTGTGATAGTTTACCTAACAGATTTTATATGTATTTTGTTATTTGTTAATTTTGTGAGAAAATTTATACAGTGTTCCTTAAATATTTATATAAGATTTTTTAATTAATTAATGATATATTGACTATTTTTTACACCTTATTTATTTTCTTATTAATATTGTAAACTTCCACCATATATAAAATTGTCCATATGTTATTAACTAATTGAAAGAATAACACATAATTTTTTTCCTTAATTTTATGCTTTTCTCTTAATTTCTTTTAAAAGGGAGTGTTAATAAATATTAATTAGTTAATGAACATAGTAAAAGTGACTTAATAATATAGCATTTCACACTCATACGAATAGTCTCAGGCATAAATCTTAATAAGAATAAATACATATTATGAATTATAATATAACAATGAGTATAAAAAATTACATTTTAATTAACTATATGGAAAAAAGTTAATATTATAATTAATGATAGTGAAGATATTAAATATTAATAATTTGACATGAATTAAAGTGTATGTCAATATTCTTTAATTCAACCATAAATAAATTATTCAGATATAAATTAAATCAATAGTAATTGTTATATTTATAATAATAAAGACGTTATAGAAATTAAATTAATTTGTTTACTTTCCTCTTATATCAATAATTACCTTTTCTATCAGTTAGTTTTAAATCTAAATTCATAGAAATTATTATATTTTTCAATAAAAATATGATAAAATTTTTATAAAGAGTCATATAAATATTGAATTAAAAGAGGAATAGTACAGGGGGGTGATGCGCACGTGTAAGGGAAGAAAGTAGTTTCCCAGGTTGCGAAGTGCATTAAATCGTGCTGCAAATTGCAGGGTTCGTCACCCTCACTCGCTTTTTCCTTCTCACTCTCTCTCTCTGTTTCTCTTACGCTTTCCCTTTCCCCTATATTCACCTACTTTCTATGTTTCACTTTCCCTTCCCTTCTTCTTTCTTTTAATTTTATATTCAGCTTCACTCTCTCTCTCTCCTCTGTTTCTGAGATCCGATCCACCCACATCTTTCTGATATCAGCATTTCCCTTTTTCTTTTACACTCTTCTCCTTTCCCCTCGCCAGTGTAATCATGAATTTTACGTACGTTTATCACTCTCCACCCCATCATCAACCTTCCGTATTGTTGAAGTTCCTTCTCCTGCTTTACTCTTGTATTTTGAAATTGTGTATATGTTAAGTACTGCACAAACTGTTTTACTCACATTAAAATGTTGATTAAATCTGGTAGAGGCAAATGACAAGACAATGAAAATGTAAAGGCCAAGGTAGGGAGAGACAGGATTGAGAAATGATGAGAATGAAGAGGGTATGAGATTGGGGATTTTGGGAGGCAAGGGAAAAGGGTAAATGCGTGCAGGTAAAGAAGATGACACGCAAGAGAAGGAAGGGAACCAAATTATGTGGGGAGAAAAATCTTTTTATTTTTATAACTTTTTTATTATAAAATTATTAATTTAATTTTGTATTTATTAAAAAATATTTCATTTATTTTTTTATTAAAATTTAAACTTTAAACTTTAATTTTAAGTGACTAAATTTAATATTTAAAAAATATAAAAAAAATAAATATAAAATTTTTAAATAAAAATTATGTTAAATATTTAATGAATAAAAAATTAAAATAAAAAATTTTTAATAATAGAAAAACTAAATTAATATTTTACTCACTATCTCTTCGACACTCTAACGATCATTTACCCCTCTTCCCAACCATCATTGCTTTTACTCTTTCTTCTTTCCTTTTCAACCCCCACTCCTTTGCATTTCATGCATCCTCTCTCTCTTCCGTCCTCACTCCTCTCATTCAACTTACTCATTATATAAGTGATTTTGATTGCGTTGAAATAAAGTTAAAAAGGAAAAGTGATTGCGATTGGGTTAACTTTTCAATTTATGATTCAAAAGGGAGGTTTGAATGAGAAAAAGGATGCGTTAATTGAATGAATACGCATGAGTTTTCTTAGTCTAGAGGCCTAGAGTTTAAAGTGTTGCGTTAGATTCCTTTTTTTTTTTTTTTTTTTAAATAAAATTAAACTGTAATTTTATCTGGTGTAAAACAATTGTGTTACTCAAAAAGCGATTAACTTTACCTGTTCAAATTCTTTGTTAGCTTAATATGCATCGCTAGCATCTCTCACTTTCAATGCTCGCATCCCCAAGCCCCCTCGTGCGCATGCCTATATTAGTCTCGTAAATAACACATTTTCCAACATATCAAGATTCACTGCAGCACTTGCAATTTAATTTAAATTTTAATAAATATTAAAATATTAATTTAATATATAAATCATATTAATTTCTAATATTTATTAAAATTTAAATTAAGAACTATATTTATATATTTTTATTATATTATTTTTAAATTAAAATATGAAATGTGTGTATAATTAACTAATAATCATTTAATTTGTAAATAATATAGTTATTGACAATAATCATATATATATATGTGTGTGTCATGACATAATTAGTAAATTATATATTTGTATTGTTTTAATTGTAGAGCACTATAATAAAGATATAATAATTATATAAGCTTTTTTAAATTAAAATATCCAACAGCCTAGAATTAAACTTAATGATTGTTAGTTGATATTCAAACATATTTTTATTTTTATACGTTGCTTGTATAATATTACAAGATTTTTATTAACAGATAATTTCATTTAGAAATGACCAAAAAGAATTTTTAAAAACAATATAAATTGACTATTACGAGACTGATTATTCAGATTTCATGACACTACCACCTATGTCGTATTAATCTAACTAGTTTATTTGCGCACTGCTGTATAAAAAATTAGTTTGTTTCATTATATATTAATATATTTTAAATTAATAATATTTATTTAAACTAGTAAAAAATTAAATTTAGTAATATATTGTGATATATAAAATATAATAAATTAAAGTAAACTAAATTAATCATATAAAATTGATAAGAAAAAAGTGACAATAATGAACTTATTGATATAATATCATTATAATTATTTGATCATATGTTATTTTTTTTATTTTAATTTTAAATTATTTTAAGTTATATTTATAATATCTTATTATAAAATATTAGAGACAGTAATCATTATTTTTTTGTTAACTTCCAAAAAATATCCAAGCTTCAAATAATTCTTAACTTTAGAAATAATTAATTAAATTTTTTTTTTTACCCTAAAGAATTCTCATATTAGAAGGAATAATTTGTTAATTTTATTATTCGCTTTAAAAAAATTTTTAAAATTTGAAAAATCACAGACTTAAGAAACAATTAATTTATTAATTTATTATTTTTTAATTAACTATAAATAATTTATACAAATTAATGACTTCATTATATTTCTAGTTAATTATAAAAAATTTATATCCTCTAAATAATTATCGGTATATGTGTGAGTTTGCTTAACGAAATTTAATTATCTTATTTTACTTTTTGTATTTACAAATACAACATATACAGTAAATATAACATCACCAAAATACTGATATTCATGAGTAGCTCTGCAACTCTCTTCACCATATTGGTTTCATTAGTTTGGTATTCCTCCGTCGGCTTGTCAGGATGAGCTTAATTTAATCTGTTCTTTTTTCTTTTTTATCCAGTTCTAAACAAGTTTGTTTTTCTAGCTTTCATAATTTTATATTTTGAACTCTAACTTGCAATTTTTCTATGATATTATTAAAGTAATATATTTATGCCCTTCGTGGCTTTCAAAAGCCATCGTCTACTTCATTATATCTTTTTAATTTTATAAATAAAGAAATTCCCATATTTCTTGAATTGCACCATTGATACCTAAAACTTCTACATTTATCCTACCCCTTTTACTACGTGAAAGTATGTCATACCAAATTAATGTCACGACTCAAATCTAATACTGAACTTTATTTTAGTTATCACCGTCATAGGAGAGATGTATTAAAATTAGACTTCAAATCCACTCAATTATAATGGATCACGAGGGTCGAATACTCTGGTCAAATAACTAATTTCGCAACATACTTTATTTCAATACAAAAAATAAATAAATTTGAATTGTATTAGTAAAAGTCAGTGTGTGTTTTAGTGCAGGCAAAGTGAATACGAATGAGCATATTTTCTATATTGAAATAGAAATAGAGAAAGGAAAGTAAGTGAAAAAAAAAAAACCCCATATATACTTTTGTTCATACTATTTCAATTTAAATGCACCATATCATTAAGAGGGAAAAATTAATAGGAACATAAATAATAGTTTAATTTCGTAATAATATTAATTTGAAAGGTGCAGTGATTATAAATTAATAATAACAGGTAATCTTTCCGGTGTATCAGGTTTTTTTAAAAACTAGACGTCAAAATATAAGAAAAAAATTATAAAAGAAAAATGGCCGTAATAAATGGTAGAAAATAAATTATAGCTTGTATATATATTATAGATTAATAAATTGAAGTAAGTAGAAGCGAGAATGTTAAAAGAGGATTATATTTTTATAATTTCAGTTGTCTTTGAAATTGCAAAAGCTTTCACAAACAGACAAAGAGATTCTGGTTTTTCCCAAAGCCCGAGATGGTAGGGAAGGCAAACCCAAAAACCAAAGCACTCGTTTTAGTCACCACCCACACGAGCGCTTCTCGATTTGCATCCACTTCATACGCACAGAAATCCCCCTCCTTTTTCTTTTAAGATTTTTAAAGATGCAAATTAGAGTTCAGAGAGTCGTGTGGGTTCTTTTTCTTACTCTCTTTCCTTCTTTTTTTTTTGAGGCCTTTTTGCTATATTATTACTTTAATCTAACTAATCCGTCTTTCCCTTGAAAAAGCAAAAGGAAATTTTATTTACTATTCCATCTCCTTTATAACGTTCGTCTTCCTTCTCATTCTAAGAACTCAACCCCACCGGGCCTATCCTCTGTTTCTCCATGTTGTCATCTCCCTCTCTCTTCTCCGACACAATCCTACTTGTGGGTAAGAGAGAGAGGGGATATACAATGCGACTGATTCCCCTTCTCTTATGATTTTCGTATCTTGTTTCTCTTTTTAGCATCTGACTAAGATAAGAAACGGAACCGTTCGCCTAACAATCTCCTCTTTTCCCTGCTTCTGCCATTGTACTAGTTCCCGGCGGAAAAGAATCCACTCGGGAATTGAAAGTTGGAGCCTTTCCGTTTTCTCTAGCTTTTTCCTTTTTTTCTCGCGATCTGGTTTTCCGGGTTATCACTCTCCCATGAGTTTCCAGCATTTTAAGAGTGGCAGTGACGGTTTCAGTGGAGCTGTGAAGCCATTACCTTCGGTTCCTTTTCTAGTTTCCCAACTTCCTCTGTTTAACGCTCTTGGGGTTATGGGTCATCCTAGCGAGATAGAATCTAACAAATCTGAGATTGGATTTCAGATTCTGAGCCCTCCGTTCATAGAGAGCAGAGGAACCAAGAGAAGCGTCGATGAAGGTGATGGTTATTTTGGGGTTGAGAGAAAGAGGTTGTCTTTGAAACCGGATGAAGAAGTGGAAACTAAGGGATCTCCTGCCGGCAAAAATGGGCACATTAAACTCTGTGCTAGAGGCCACTGGAGGCCAGCTGAAGATGCCAAGCTCAAAGAGCTGGTAGCTCAGTATGGTCCTCAAAGCTGGAACTTGATCGCTGAGCATCTCGAAGGAAGATCAGGTAATCAATTTCTACAAAAATGGCAGAAAGTTACTTATGTATTGCTCTCTTTTATTGAGTTGATTATATTCAGTAGCTCTCGGATAGGGTAAAATCTATTTTGAGTCCATCGTCTGCCAAAAATGGAACCTTTTTCATGATTTTGTTAAAAATGTTTTGATGGGCAGGCAAGAGTTGTAGATTGAGGTGGTTTAATCAGCTGGATCCTAGGATTAACAGAAGGGCTTTCTCTGAGGAAGAAGAGGAGAGGCTGTTGGCTGCTCATAAAGCGTATGGTAACAAGTGGGCTATGATAGCTAGGTTGTTTCCAGGGAGGACAGATAACGCAGTGAAGAACCACTGGCATGTAATCATGGCTAGGATGCAGAGAGAGCAGTCACATGTTTACAGAAGGAGAAAGCCCACTTCTGAAAGCATCCCAAAGGGATTAAAATTGACTCTAACAAACAATGCACGCAGTGAATCAAGCATCACAAGCACCAGAGATGAGTCTGCTTCAACCTGCACTAATCTCTCCCTCACTCCCTCTTCAGCCAAACCAACTTCAACTCTTTTCTCTAATCTGAGTTATCAAGGCCATGGAACGCTGATTGGTACGCTTGGCTTTTTCCCCATTTAGCTCATGACTATGTCTTGCGTTATTTTTCTTTCTTGTCTGGCGTTAACCCCTCAGTTTATTTTATTTGTGGGACTGCAGGTGTGTCTGGGGATATAGTTTTGGGCAAGTTATCTGGTGGGAGGAGTGAAGGCATGGGAAAGGGGAAGGGCGTGGACTCATCAAATAATTCAGATTCAAAGTCAGATGTATCAGTATCTGAGTCGGTTGGCACCAACAGGATGAATCTGTCACATTTTGGGGAAAGTGGAAACGTGGGTGATAAGATTGACATGCCATTTATTGATTTTCTGGGAGTGGGAGCTGCTGCATAAACAATTTGGCTCAACTGAACAACTTCACTGAAACAAACAAAAGACGGAGGAGGAAAGAGGAAAGAGGAAAGAGTGGGTAGTAATGAACTGGGAAATGAATCTGCAGAAGCAGGACCCGTCTGCACTCCCTTGTGTACAGTTAGTTTCATAATAGGAAAAATGTACCTATGAGTAGTTATAAGTTATTAAAAAAATTATATATATAATAATGATAATGTCAAACTCAGTTTTTGGACAGAGGCAGCAAGAGCAGGAGCATGCAGGGATGTAATACTGCGTGGTGCTTTGGCATTTTTTAATTCAGTAGAAGCCAAAGTAGCCGAGTTGGACTAGTGTTTCAAGGAATTAATGGACTCATTTAAAATGAGTTCTTGAATAGTGCATTATCATGTCATTGGGTTTAGTATTTGGTGGATGACGTTGCATTACATGAACAGCTAGAACGTGTCTCGCTCTCCTCCCCGCATCTTAATACCATTAAATGGCGGACTTATATGCCGGTAATGATATATTAAATGTCGGATCATACATGTATAATAAATATTTGGTGATAATAACATAGCATTAAAAAGATGAAGCCTGAGAAGCCTCTATAATCTTTGTGGGGTCTGCAGCTTGCAATTTTTTCCGAGGACCTACCTCGGATTGTACAATCTGAAAAACGTGACTTTGAGATTGAGAGTTCGTGGCGATCGCTGTGACTCACTGTCTGTGTCGGTCGGTGTGAGATAAAAGGATGTCCAGAGCATACATCTTTACCAGCATCTCAATTTTTCAGCGCTTTTAATTCTTAGCCCTTATAGTCAAAGAGAAATCTAACTGCTCCAGTTTAAGTTTCACAATCTATGAAAGCATATAAAGAAAAAATTAATTTCGATAGTTACATAAACTGATCCGAAAATGTTCCTAGCCTATGTATGTAACCTCAACTTTTATCATAACAGTAGAAATGAAAAGCAAGTGGCAGTGTTTTCTTGTGGGATCCTGCTGTGTTTTGTAAGTTGGAACTATTTTGTAATAAATAAAATGTAATTTTGGTTACTAAATCAAATTATTAATACTTTTAACAACTAAATTGATAGTGTGAACATAGTTATTAAATTCGTGAGTTTATCATTCGAGTTTACAAGTTTATGATTGTACATAAAAAAAACGAGTAGATTTGAATTTAATAAAAATTTAGATAAACTCACGAGTTAATTTATTGAGTCTACTGAATTTACGATTTTAATATGTCAACTAACTTGTACAAGTCAACAACATCATAATTTAAACAAATTTATTTTCTATAAAGTCTTTACAATTTATATTATCATAAGTTTGAATATGCATAAAAAATAATAAATTTATATTTAATATGTACTTAATAAATAAAATAAAATAAATATTATTTAATTAGTTATATTGAATAATTGTTTATATATGACTATTTAAAAATATTTATGTTGAGTATTATAAATTATAAAATATGAATAACTTTTGTTTAATTAAATATAATTTAAATTATATTTAAATAATTTTTAATATATATAATATTTAAATTATAAAATTATATATTTTATTAATTATTCATTAATTAAAATAAATTATTATAAATTTACGTCATAAATTTACTTAAAATTCACGATTTTAACGATTTGACTGTGGACACTACAATAGGTGAAAAGTGGGATCTAGATCGCCTCCCGTAACTTTCTGCAATGTTTTTTTCCCATGAAATCTCAGCCGTCCATTGCGTTTGGTTGAGATCGCGCCACGTCGCCCATGAGGCCAAAACGCACCATTTGACTTACTCAAACAGTGCATTTTGGATTTTTTTTTTTACCTTCTCGCATCGCCAAACAACGTCGTTCTGTAGCGTTGTTTTTTCTCTCGCAGGTTCTCCATACTCCGGCCTCCATCTCCGTTGAACCCTAGATTCCACTTTGCCTTATCAGAAGTGGCACAAGCCGAGTCTCTGAGGCTAAGGTGATGGCAAAGGACACCATTCTTAAGCACAAAATGGTTGAACAAGTGCTATTTTATCTTTGTTTTTCTTCTCTACTCTAACAGAAACTAATATTTCAATTTCAGAACACAGGAAGCTTTCTTAGAATATTTGGTCTTCAAGTAATCATGATTAGTGATGTTTATGCAAAATTATAGCTTACATTACTGTTATCTATTGAATACATAGCTTGAACACAAGCATAAAGTCTGAGCTATCATAAACCTGCTGATTTTTGTTGAGAAAATTGTTCTTTAACCGAAAGGAATAAAAGTAAAGATATTAGTTGTTGTTTCAGAACCATTGTAATTTAGTAAATTGGTTTAGCTAAGTGAGAAGTTAGGTTTTATTTGCGAGGCCTCATCTAGAATAGAAACGCTTCTGACCTTGAGTTAGAGAACATGGAAAGCTATGAAGGTTTAGTGTTTACTGAATCCATTGGTTTATCCTACACAATATTGTTTCAGAATAATCATGTCTACGTCCCTCCAGTCAGGTCAAAAAATTTCTTTCCCCATGATTATGTTTCTTTAACAAATTTTATGTTGTATCTGCCATCAAAGGCTTACACTTAACATCCAAGCAACACATGTATCACAGAATATTGATGTATATTGGTATTGAATCTGGTTATACCCTTAGTATTAATTATCATAACTTAAATCCTGTTACAGATTAGAAGAGAGATATCCATCATGAAAATTGTTAGCCATCCTAATATAGTTAGGTTGCATGAGGTATGTGTTGGTGTGTCATGGTATATATGTCATTTATTTTACCATTTTCACTTGTTTCATAATTATATTCATTTGCTTATATTGTTTTCAAATTTTGAGGTTTTGGCTAGCCAGACTAAGATTTACATAGTTCTTAAGTTTGTCATGGGAGGAGAACTATATGATAAAATTGTAAGAATTTTTGTTTTCACTTGTTAATTTTGTTCATCCATTCTCAAGTCTGACCATTTGAAGTTAGCAGCACTGAAGAGGTGCCATTTTGATAATTTTAATGATGAAACTAGGCTTTATTAGGCAGATACTAAAATTTCTTTGTCATTTATGTTTATACCTTTTTCTTGATGTTTAGGTTCAGCAAGGAAAGCTTTCAAAAAATGAATCTAGGCGCTACTTTCAACAACTTATCGATGTTGTACCTCATTGTCATAGTAAGGGTGTGTACCATAGAGACTTGAAGGTAAAAGAAAATTTATGGTTTTAATATGCTCTGCCTCTGATTATCGTTTACTGTTTTCTGTTTTAATCTTGATCAAATTTTTAATCTTTTTGTAACTGATTTCAATGCAGATACAAATAAACCCACACATCTTTATGCACCTCTAACTTGCAAAGAAAGAAACTGCAACTATGAAAATACTAGCTGGTCAAGATTAAACTTACATTTTCCTAGTAGACAATTTCCTATAACTGACTCAATTCTTTAAGAGATTGCCCCAGCTTTGGTTTGATTTGTCCTCTACCATTCAAGCAACCTACAGCAGAAATGGTGCAAATAGTGTATGAATTATGCAAAGCAGGTCATTTGCATCAGTGAACCAAACTGAAAAATAATGTTTATAGCTTTTTGGATTCTAGTGCTCTTTCTTTTTTATTGAAAATTGGTTCTGTATTACTCAGCAAGAACTTAGTTGTGTTCACAATACTTTGCTTTTTTGTTCGATGTTTCTGGTTTTCTTATAGATGATTAATCTAGAAATTTGTTATAGTATCTGCCCTTTTCATAATCATGATGAATAAGATATTTATTATTTGGTTGCGTACTGATGTGATTCTTGTTGCACTGTAATTTCTTGAACAGTCAGGTTGTAGGATGGCGTCCCCTTGGGGCATATAGAATTAATAACTTTAATTACCATGCAAAATCACCAGCTGCCCATGTGTTCTACTTTGTGGTTGAAAAAAGTAAAAGCAATAATACAGAGGCAAGGAAGAGTATTGACAACAACAGTGGTAAAGACAAAATTAGTGCCAAATGTGAAGGGCACCTCAAGAGTTCCTAGTTTGTGAAGGTAAATATGGATGGACTTCCAATTGGAAGGAAGGTTGATTTGAGTGCTCATAGTTCCTATAACAGCTTAACACATGCTTTGGAGGAGATGTTTAATTAACAAACTACAGCTGTGAGTTGTAAAAGTAAGTTTTCTTTAGATTTTGGATAATATCATAATAAAGAGATCGTGATTCCTTGTAATTATGCCATCATTATGGTTCTCCTTGGATGACGAATATTATTACTCAAATTGTACCGTTCCTATCTTGTATATGCCTTATATATGACTGTGATCATTGGCTGTTGTCTAATTGGTACATGACAAGCATATGTGGTTTATTCTATGTATGCATGTGGCATTCATAAGGGTTTAAACTTTTGCATCTCTCCTTGTTTTCCAACAACTGACTCAATTAACTAACATCAGTGGTTCATATATTATATCCAGGGGGGACTCTTCAAAACTTATGAAGTCAACTTCTTTTAACTGTAAGAGTGAACCAATAAAGGTATTAATACTTATATAACATGAGTTAAAAGTTAAAAATTGAAAAATATAGCCAAAGCTGAACTCATATTTCTTCATATTTCTTCTTTCTATGTTATAGGCTGAAGCTAAACTCATATCTTCTATTGTCACATTGTTCAAGCAGATTAGTCATGTGTGCTCTTACAATCCTGATTCACACACACATAACTATTAACATGCCAAGACATGATGGAATATATGTTGCATTTGTGGTTGATAAGTTAGTATAATAGTTCTTCTTCGTACCATTTTATCTCCAAGATTGTTCTTATAATTTAGTTTGTATTCTATTTTCAGAAAATTCTTTTATCTGATTTGGTCCTTAAAGTAGTAAGCAAAGCAGACGAAAGACACATGGAGGAACCAACTGAAGTAGCAGACACACAATGGAACCAAATCAACCTAAAACAAGCAAAATACACATGTAGCAACGCAGCTGGGATTGAAGATACATAAACTTTGTTGTAATTGTAGTAAACTAGGATCCAAACTAGTAGAATGTCATGTAATTTGTTGTATATTCATAGTGATGTTGTAATTGTAATGCAATGGTACTGTAAATGTCATAACAGGTAATGTTACTTTACTCAGATACTGTCTGAACAATATTTGTATTTTATCATTGAATAGTAATACATGAGCTTGTTGCTTACATCTGTGTGAAAATCAATTGTTCCAAATAAATACAGGTGGCATTTGCCTATAACTGTAACATATGCTAGTGGCGAATAAGTGCAAAAAGTACAATCGTTGAGCATTAGTAACAAAATATCAGATGAAGCTCAACCCAAAAAATGAACAACTGTTGGTGTATGGTTATGTCAAAAAATGTTGAAGGTGTGCAGCTAACTTTATATGTCTTCATTTTCAAGTGATTGCATTGGAATGTCCAGTGGCTCCTAAAATCACACAAGGACAAAAGTAAACATTTGAGAACTAGATACTGAGCACACATACATGTATCTTTTAATACAAATACCATTAAAAATCTTGTGAAACTAAAGTGATTCTTGTCTTTCTAATGGCCATCATAAGGTGCCGAATGTGCTGAGCATGTCACCTCGCACGGTAACAAACTTGACGAGCCATTACCCTACAAGCAATATTGTTATACTTGTTTAGAAATAATTAAACCAACAACTGTGTGAATGGATAAATTAATTCAATACACGTACCCGATAAGGTGAATATTGTGAACGTACTGTGGTCGCACCCTTCCTTTTTTAGCACGCTAAAGCTTGACCTAACTCTTTAGTCGCTTTCGCCTAACTAGTCCAACTTTCATCTTCAATCCTTTTACTTGACATACGCCATCGTATTCTGAGGTAATGGGCCTATTGGGTTCATCACCATGATTCTGATGACCCAAACAAACACCCATCACCTGTTTGCACAAGTCATCTAGCCCTTTGTCCACAAGAGAGCACAATTCCTCATATGAGGCCACCTCAGATGCTAGTCTAACAGCCGTGGAGTATATGTGCCTGTACCACCGTGAGCTCTCCAACTTAGGGTTTTTATCTACTTCCTTTCCCCTCACATCATGCACAATGCCGTTACGTGCATTCTTTGTCTATCGTGTGAGTACATAATGATCAGGCATCTTTTCAACTTCTAATACAACGAAAATTTTCAACATATGGTAACATAATATCCCATATGTCTCAAACTTCCTGCAAGTACAAGACACGGACATTTGAACAGGGTCAAATAAGATAGTCCATTCGCTTTCTTGGTTAGCCATGGATAAAACACATTTGTTATCCAACAATTGTCGCTGAAAGTATTGCAGTAGGCAACCAATTTCTCCATAAACCATTTTGCATTGCCGTATGGACCACAGATAGTTCTTGGCATCCAGCTGAGTAAAGCCAAGGTTGGATCTACCTCCAACATGTGTGCTCATAAACTGAATGTAGCTTTTTGCGGTAATCCTGAGTCCTCAGCCAATTCAATCTCCTGGCCTTGAACTTTAGATATGTTATGGTGGGAAGACAACATATGTGTCGTCTTTGGGAGCTGGAGAGGATGATTATGACTGTCCACAAACTCATTAATGATCAATTTCCCTCTCCTTAATACAAGGGTCACCTTAACTTTACAATCTGTTCTCATTTCAGGTCTATGATTTGTACTTGGAGTGTTTCTCTTGTCTACCTTACGAACACCCTCATTACAACAAACAAACCTATATGATGTCACAGTTCCATCCTTCCTATTCTTATTAAAGTATTGCTTTTTTACTCCAAATCCCACTCGAAAACCACAGTCACTCCAAAATTGCCAAGTTGTATCAGCATTATCAAATTCCATAACAACTGCAAGCTTGCCTCCAACTTTAACATCGTCTTCCTTGGTCAAATTGGTACTAGAGGTACCTAATTCCCTGGAATTCATCAATTAAATTAGATTTAGAATATCCTTTCATGTTAGTTAATTTTTTCTTTTATGATTATATACTTACATTGCTTGGGCTGCCATCACTTTCCAAGTACCCCAAACTTTAATTCTCTAATATGTATTCAGGTCTAATGCATCAAGTTGACAAGGCAATTCACTGGAAAAGTCATACGACACATTTTAAAAGTATATCCAATTCCGATAAAACCTATGCTACAAGTGTATAGACTAATAAGCCAACAACATAAACAAAAGTTCACTTATTGTACCTTCCAATTATTGATCAGGAATCACTTGAGAGAAAAATCATAGACATCAAAATAGAATACATATTCCAAACTTTATTTAAATACATATTTGACCCAAAAAAATTATTTAAGTACTCAGTATAACTTTATATTCCAAACTTTATAATGAATACACAAATAATGCAACTTAGTACTTAGAAAAACTTTAACTACAATGAACAAGGCTACTTCAACTACATTATACACGTTGTCTTTGTCCCTAAACCAAGGATTTATTGCTTGAATATAAAACCAAGGAGTTTAGCACAATCTTCTCCTAACAGGCAAAGATTTTCTGATCTTACAACAACTTATCAAATGAACACTTTTTGGTTTTCCTTTTTTGATCAGTTCTGCACAACCACAACTCCACTTTAATATATCCTCCAAAACAATGCAACCAGAAGTCTTTCACTGCAACCAAAAGATGGAGTGAGCTAGCACTGCAATTTCTCAGTGTGTACACTTGAAGATGGAGTGAGCCAATGTTACTTCGTTCATAGAAATCTTCACTACAAATTAGCACCTTAAATGTCACTGCAATCCGAAACCAAAACAGATCAACCTTTGTTCCTTTTCTACTTCTCCATTGTTCACATTATACACCTCATCATCTAGTCTTTTTTTGTAGCACAGACTGCCGCACTTTCAACTCTGGTTGCTGCCAAAAACTACGCACCTCTACTGCCTCCAGTTTTTGCAACAGAGCCCGGCACTTTCTCTGATCAGTTTAGGGCCAACGTTGCAGACAAGGAAGACGATGAAGATGAAGTTCCTCAGTTCAAACGCTGACCACCACGTTTTCAGTTTCGGTTGCCGCCAACGACTACACACCTCCACTGCCTCCAGTTTCTACAACACAGCCTGGTTCTCTTATGAGTTTGGCGCCAATTCGCAGAGAATGAAGAAGACGAAGACGTGAAATCTCAATTCAAATGTTGGCTGCCGCGTTTTTAGCTCCAGTTGCTGCCAACGACTACGCACCTCCACTGCCTATAGCTTCTGCAACACAGCCTGTTCCTCTTTATGCGTTTGGTGCCAATTTGCAGAGAATGAAGAAGACAAAGATGAAAACGATGTGTTCTGTTTGCTTGCAGAAAAAAATATATGGCAACACAGTACGTTTAAGCTAATGAGGTGGCTTCATCTCAGTCACAGACGGGACGGATAGCTACAATCTGACTGGAGGAAAATACTAAAGAAAATGTCAGGAGGGAATCGTGAGCCGTGAAAAGTGACGAAAAATGGTAGCCTTTTATAGTTTTCTGGGAGCCATACAACAGAGGTAATTTATTGCCCAGCGCAGGTTTTTAATCATCAGCGTTTATATTGTAGAGGGCAATAAGTTGCCGATATGCCATTGGATTTTCCGAGTGGTTTAGGTCGTGCCACGTCGTCGTTCTTTTGCCTCACATAATTAGAAAACGACATCATTTTTACTTTCCCATAATTCTGCGCCTTGCTTCTCATGATGGGGTGGAAGAATGGAGGTTTAAAGGCGCTATTGACACAATCTCTTCGGCCCGTCACATGACGCCGCATTCAGAAACCAATGGAGTGCACTGGGAAGCCGATGAAGGTTTGCACGTTCTAAGGGAAAGGGGGCGATTGGCAAGCAATTTCGATTCAACGTCATGTTCATACACCGGTGGGCGATTCCGACTTGAGACACCGACAGAGGTTTGATCTTCTTCCTCTCTCTTTCTGTTACGATTGTTAGATCCAGTTCTAAATTTTTTTTCTCCGTTCCCTATTAATGCCGAAGGATGTTGCAGTTTTGCAATAAAGACAAGAATGAAACTTTCATAATTGATGATACGGCAATTCTACAGAATGTAGCAATGCAATTCCCTTTTTAATGTGCATCTATTTCTTTTATCTCTGTTTGTTAGTCTCCACTAGTGTGTCAGCAAGTATATGTGAGAAGAGGGAAGAATGAGGCTTGTTACAGCAACAACATAATATTAGTGCCTGAGGTTTGGTTATGGCACTTGTAATATATCATATCCTCTGAGTGTTAGCAGTAGCAGTAATGCTCATCGTGGGCTTGATGGTGACGATGTTGATAGTTACAGATGTTGCAGAAGCACAAGACCCAACTTATCCTGCAAATATGCCAGTTATGTGCTTGTTATTGACTATATGAAATGTATGAGTTTAATCTATGTTGGAGGTAGGTTCACTATTGTTTTAAGTATTTTGAATGCTTGTAGATTGCTTCCCAAAATAGTCTAGCAAACTGCAGATTGTCTACCAAATAATTTTCTTTGGAGAAATTATTTTTTATGGCTTTAAATAATGTTTTGTTACAAAGCCATGTGCAAAGTGTGGTTTTTGTGGGGACAGAAAGGCAAGCCCTTAGTGAATGGGAGTTACATATAGGCTCCAAATCAAGAAATTGGACAAGTGTTAGAACAGAGGAATTTTCAAAAACCTTATCATTTGACAATATGAATATATTGTGAAAAGCCTTCTTTAATAGAAAGGAAGCAAAAGTTGCTTACATTTTTGCGAGGTACTCTTTTACCCCTTCTTTTGTGTATAACTTGATCATATGACAAGATTTGCTAATTATATATCTTGGAGTGATAACGGTACCATACTAACATTAATTATTTACTTGAATAGATAAGTATGAACTTAGTTGCCTCTTAGGATAGAGGAATCATAAAAAACCTTATCAATTTGACATCAAGGGCTTTCTGAAAATAATATCTTCAGCACTTTGAAAAAGGAAAAATTCTTTGAAATCATGTGCATGATGGAAGTTTGATTACATTACCCTTTGAAACCTTTTGATGTGATTTCATCAAGAAGCTTATGCAGTTATATTTTTTCTGGAGAGGATTACATGACAAGGTGATATTAATTGTCTTTAAGCATTCAGAATAGTTAAGACCTATAGGAAATTTTATCATGTTTAATGAATCCTAATGTCTTGACTAGGCTGAAACTTGCTAAATGTTTTTAACTTGCATGAAACAAGGCTCAAACTTCTTGGCCGTTTTTAACTTCAATCAATAAATAAACTTGTATAAACTAGGACAAACTTGTTGAATCATGTAGCTACACTTAAATAAGAGAAAGAAGCGAAGAAAATGAACAAGTTAGGGAGAAAGAAGAAAAGATAAAGGAAGAGATGAGCAAAGGAACAAGCTAAGGAGAAAGAAGAGAAGACAAAGGAAGAGATAGACAAAAGAACAAGATAAGACAAAGAAGAGAAGATAAAGAACAGGCTAAGGAGAAAAAGAGAAGACAAAGGAAGATATGTGCAAAGGAACAAGCTAAGGAAAAAGAAGAGAAGACAAAGGAAGAGATAGACAAAAGAACAAGATAAGAGAAAGAAGAGAAGAAAAAGAACAACCTAAGGGGAAAGAACAGAAGACAAAGGAAAAGATAAGCAATGGAACAAGCTAAGGAGAAAGAATAGAAGACAAAAGAAGAGATAGACAAAAGAACAAGATAAGAGAGAGAAGAGAAGAAAAAGAACAAGCTAAGGGGAAAGAACAAAAGACAAAGGAAGAGATAAGCAAAGGAACAAGCTAAGGAGAAAGAATAGAAGACAAAAGAAGAGATAGACAAAAGAACAAGCTAAGAGAAAGAAGAGAAGTGAGATTATCAAGGCAATGTAACAATAAACTGAAGTGACAGATGTAACAGTAGTAGCCATGTTGTACATGAAATATGCAGTGTATAAATTTATACATCAGATTATGAAGGCAATGTAACAGTGAACTAGAGTGACAAATGTAACACAGACTTTTTTACTTGATCAACTTTTGGAAATAATACATGTGTTTGGCAAAGTTATGACAATATCGTATATAAAATGTGACCATATCATATGCAATGAGTGCCATTAATAAGAGCCTATAGCATAATTATATCATAAACAAAATGACACTTAATGTTTGATACTCTCCATCTCCTCTTTGTATCCTTTGTTGGTCATTGTCAATTTGACCATTTATAACGAACTCAATTGCATGCAGGGAATTCATAGCATTATCAAATGGCTCTAACATTATAAATTATGTAAGACATATAACAAGATTGACAACATACACTTCATTAATTATGAATACCTTACCGTCAAGTATCCGTAAAACTAAACTCATTCCCAAGTGGGAGGTACCGAACATAAAATCCCACATTGCAATTGACTTAAAGATTCATTACCCTACATTGTATATTAAAATAAATAGATATTGGTTACAAGCAAAGAAGAATAAAAATTGTTACATGCATAGACTTTTGTACCTTTGGTTGTTGTCTTTGTTGATGTCTTATAGTTGGATGTCTTTTTCTTTTAGTAGATTGAAGCTCAAACTAACTCTTATAACGCGTATGTCTTTTTCTTTGGTTATGCTCATTTCCCTTGGGCGAAGCTCTATTGCTTGCTTGCATAATTCTTCAACACCTTTGTCTACAAGCAAGTGCAATTCTTCTTAAGCAGAAACCTTGTACTCCAATCTTATCATTTTAAAAGCAACATTGTTTATACCGTTGCGTGCATGATAGTTTAGGACCTCCTTCACTTGAATTTTGCCTAAAATCATGTACAATACCACAATGTACATCTCTTGTCTATCACTTTAGGATGTATTGATCAAGAACAAGTTGAACATCATTTCTACCTAACACCTTCAATGCATGGCTACAGAGTATAATGAACATTTCAAACTTCCTACAACTACATGATATGCAGGTTTGCATAGGATTAAATGACACCTTTCATTCCTCTGCTTGATTGGCCAAGCTCACAATATATTCAAATACAATTTCTGATTCATGTTTTTCCCTTTTATGTAAGCTGCTAAGGATAAGATAAACTTGTTTTGGATCAAGTCAAATAATGCTGGTGTGTATACTTGTGCAAGCTATTGGAAGATTGGTGAATGCTCATACTTCAACCTTGCTAATTTATGTTGAGACTCATAGTCACCAACCAACTCGTTATATCATTTCTCCTTCACAATTCTTTCAAAGTGCTTAAAAAACTATATGACATTTACACTTGATTTCATACAAGCCTTAAAGTTTGAATTCAAGCTCTTACTGAGTTGGGTGCTTCTTATCCCCAATTTGAAGGCTTCCTTTATATAACATGTCACTTATTTTTTCTTTTTCAGCCACATTAAATTATGCAATCAACTTACTCCAAGTAGTCTCAAAGTCCACTTCTTGGCTATATTTGTACATACACTTCTTGAAGTCAGTTAAGAAATGACTTTTTTTTTTTCATTAAGTGCCCAAGATGCTTCATTCCTTTTTGCATTAAGTTCCACTTGCATAAACCATGACGAATATCTGGCATTACGTAGCCTACAAGGATAGTAGAGCAAAATTAAACTTTGTTAGGGTAATTATTGTCTTAAAAAATTAGTTACTTATGAACCATTGCAACACTTAGCATGCTCACCTATTACTTTGGCCATTGCTTGGTTTGGATTGGTGAAGAGAGTTTGAAGCTTCTTATGACCATGTGCTTCTAATAATGTTTCAAACAACCATTTGAATAATTCAATCATTTTGTTGTATAATAATGGAGTTACAAAATTGATAGCAACCTTATAATGATTGAAGTTTGAAAACAATGCTAATGGCCTATTTGCACGGTTAGTACAATATGTTGTATCCAAAGAACCACATCATTGAAATGTCCATGGTCTAATACCATGTTCACATTAGCCCAGAATACATTTGTGATTTGTTCATCCATGTCCATTTGATAAAATGCTGGATTTTCTAATAACTATTGTTAGAAATACTATAGTAGGCAACTAGCTTCCCTGTACCACCATGTTTTTGTAACACCTATGGAATTGTCCTTTTTATAATCTATTTAAGGTAAGTATGAATGCAATTTTCTACTGTTGAGTTAGGTATACAAGAAGGAATAATGGTGAGTAAAGAACAAAATTTTAAATTAGTAAAAAGGAATATACAAATAAAAACTAGTAATAGGTCAAATATAAAATAAGTACAAATAAAAGTTAAGATTTAAACTGGTCTAGTGGTTAAGACTAACTCCTTAGCTCCATATGCTATTGAGTTTAACTCTTAGCTTTGGCAATCATGTGAATTTTTTGCTAGGGTGACATGTGGCAATACTTATGGCAAAATGATGAAAGTACCCCTCCTTACTCCTTCCTTGCCTACATATTCGCTTTTATTCAAACCAAATTTCTCCATTAGTATTGTTCTCCCCTTGTATTGAGTTACTATTCTAAAATAGTGTTTAGCAACTTCTTGGATGGTTCTTGGTAACTGGCTAATTTCTTTCATATAAGTGGAAGGATAAATAGATTGTATTAATCTATAACTATATAGGGTTTTTACTAATTCTGGTTTGGTGTCTGGGTAGATAATAGCTTTGTTGAGAGCAAAATAAGAAATATATTTGATAGTAGTAGTTGGAATTTTTTTATCTAGTTTACTTTACTAATCAGAAGTTTAAAATATTAGAATTGTTCTAAGATTTTGGGGTTAATGGTTGGAGATGGTGAAGATGTTGAGGCTTGATTTTTTGTTAGTGTGGAAGGAGTGATGAGTTGTTTGGTATTTTTAGGAATTTGGGTTGAATTGGACTTTTGGTTTCTTTTATGGATTTTCTCTTGGGCTTTTAAAATTTCTAAAAAAAAGATTATTTGGTTTTTTGGCAATGGATTGGTTAGAGATGGGCTAGTTGGTGTTGAAATTATTTTTCATTCTATTTGAGCAAATCATTTTTCTAAGTTAATTACATGGGTAATTAACCTACCCACAAATTGACTCAGATTGCTCATAGAATTTGTGAGATTATTGATATAACTATTCGCCTGGGCCTGTAATAACCCCATATTCATCTATAAAATATTCATCTTCATGATTATTTGTTCAATACTTGTATATGTTCTATTGGTCTCTCTTATTGGGCTGTAAGTGGTATTTTCTTTATTTGGCTTCATCCCTACTTAAATAATCAGCAATCAAATTATTCTTTCTTTTGATATATTCAATTTATAATGATAAAAGGCTACATCTGATTGCCATTTTATTAGCATTTTATTTGAAAGTTTAATTGTTCTACTTCTTTATCTAGTCAGTGTTTTACTTGAGTATTGTCTATTTTTATAATGAAGTGAGAATTAACTCTTAATAATTCAAAATTTTCTACTGTTTTTACTATCGCTTAGAATTCTTTCTAATTAGAATGATATCTACTTTGACTCTCATTAAATTTTCTGCTAGCATATTGAGTGATTATTTCTATTCTTTCTTCGTTTTCATGATATAATGCTGCTCTCTAGTAATTTTCTAAGGCATCAGTATAAATAATCCATTTTATTAATTCTTTAGTTGGTGTTGTTAATTTTGTTAAATTCTTACATAGTTTTTTTTTTCTATTATTTTGCTTGCTTTTTCGTTTTATTGCCATTTAGTTTTTTCTCCTAATAATTTTGATATATTTTTATGTATATTTTGATAAATTTGAAATAAAATTCTTGGCTTAGTTTACTATTCTTGGCTTTGTTGTAATCTCAGGGAATTCTTTTGTTTTCTTACTTATATATTCTTGTAATTCTATTCCATCTTCTGTAATATAATGTCCTAAAAATCCTTAGGTGATATGTTTAATCCTTTGGTTTTATTAATTTTATGAATTGTATTAAATGATTTTCATGTCCTTCCTCATTATTTGAAGATATTAATATATTGTCAATATATATTGCTACAAAATCTCTAATTAGTATTAATAATTTCATAACATATTGTTGAAATATACTAAGAGTATTATGAAATTTCATTGGTAATACATTTCATTCATATAATCCTTCTGAAGTAGTAAATGTTGTATATTTTTTACTATTTTCTTATAATCTTATATAGAAAAATCTTGATTTGCAGTCAAACTTATTGAATATTTGTTTTCCTTTTATCAAATTAAATAATAATTTTATCAAACTTAGGTATCTATTTTTTATTGCTATTTCATTTAATTTTTTTCATAATTTATTACTATTCTAGATTTTTCTCTCTTTTTTTTTTTTTTTACTATGTTTCATTATTATTATAGCTGGTGAGCAATAATTTAATCTACTTTCTCTTTTTAAGTCATTTTTTTTTCATTTTATTAATATGCATTATGAATTATTTTTTTATCATTTTTAGTTCAAGGGTATGGTTTACTAGTTATTTCTTTACTATAATCTAATAATTCTATTTTAGTTAATGGTTTCAATTTTTCCCAATGTATTAATAAATTATCATCATAATTTTCTATTAGACTTTGTTCTATAGTAGTTATTGCCAATTTTGTTCCTTTGATTTTTATAGGTCTAGTGTTTGACACAAATTGTATCTCATTATCAAATCTCTTTTTCTTAAATACTGTATCTGTCCTATTATATGGATTAAATATTTTAATTGCCCAAGTTTCATGTTTACATGGTATTGTTAATATTAAGACTTTATGAGCAAAATGTAATGACATATATTGTTATAGGAAATCCATTCCTAATATTATATTTGGGGTAGATTCATTATATTGATATAATGTTAGTATTTTTAATTCATAATCTCCTATTTTTACTAAAATAATTTTTTGCTGATAATTCCATTATATGAACTTCTTTTCCTGCATTACTTATCCTAATGAGTTTGTCTTTTTTCCATAATTCTAATGGCAATATATTATATTTAGTAGATGTCATATTTACTCATGTATCTACCAATTCATGGTATTTTATAAATTGATATTTTTTATAGTTGAATTTTACCAATATATAATAGAACTTCATTTATATCAGTCTTATTTTTTCTAGTATTACCATTTGGTGATATATATTTATCATATCTTGATTTCTTGGATTCTATATGGTTTTACTTGTTCTAAGAAGTCTTGTGCTAATATTAATTTATGTGTTTAGGTATTACTTATTTTAGTTTCTACCCAATATTTTAGTTTTGTTATATCTATTTTATTGAATCTAATTATTGTCTCAGTTTTGTTCATTCTTTTCCTATTTCTATATTATTATCAGTATATTCTAATTGCATTATACTTTTTTTTATAATTTGGTTCTATTGATGTTATGATTTCCTTCCATGCTCCTTCTTTCTTCAATTCCAATAATACCTAATATTCATTTTTATTTGTTAAATCTATTTCTAGTGTTTGTCTATTTATTTCTACTATGAATTGTTGTCGTCTATCAATATTAGAAAGTTTGAGGTTTGAGATAATCATTGAACTTGCAACCAAGGTGTAAGATATGTTTGATCATTTTATAGTTATGGATTATATGGAGAACTAAGTCAAATAGTAGTGGATCTTCTTTTAGTAATATGATTACACTTGTTACTAAAGTCCTAGGAATTTGAAAGACAACAAATAAGTCTTTAAATTATCTAAGTAGAATAGTTAAGTTGACAAATATTAGTATGACTAAGATAAGGAAAGTAAATAGGTAGCATCCCATAAACATAATAAATAAATTATATAGTAAAGAATAAAGTGTTAAACAAAACTCTTTCTTAATGAACTAGTTGAAATAACCTCACGTCCTAGGAAGTCAAGTGTGTTTAAAAAAATGTGTTTTAAAAAGAATAATTATGTGTTTTAAAATTTGTATTAGATGCTCTTATTTTGTTAAAAATATGCTTACTTAAAGTGTCTTTAAGTATTAAGATTTTAAGTAATTATTCCTAATTGATTCTGTTTTTGATACAAGGTTATAAATTGTGTAAGTATTTTAAGAAATGATGTTAACTTACAAAGTATGAATTTTACATAATGGCTATGTCTTAGCTAGATTATTAAGAAAATAATGTTTTACTTTTAGTATGATATATAAATGTTAAATCATTATTTGGTATTTGTACAACCCAAACAAGGAAAAAAAAATAGTATTATGAAGGTATAGTATTTTGGCCAATTTATTATTGATATATTTAGGTTTAAAAACATTTGTTGGAAGGAAAAATATGTTTGGACATTTGTAAATTAATATGATATTGAATTTATGGTAGTCAAATAGATATTTTTAAAGAATATTGGATGTTTTAATATACCAGCATTTTTCACAAAAATGTATACTCTACTATAAGATTTTTAGCATTAATCTTGCAGGAATATATAAGTTGTCACTTCAAACTTTATTTCACTACATCAAATTGCTATGTGCTTTATTTTTCTCCATGTATTTAGTGGCAGTTATTAAATAAAAATTTAGGGACGTCACAAGCCATGCTTGTATTTGAATATTTGAATATTAAAGAAGTTAACCTATCAAATTGTTTTATTATATGGAGAATTTAAATATTTTTAGTCAAAACTACTTCCAAGTTTATTCTTCCATCCCATTTGTGTGACCAAGATTGTTACATAACTACTCATATAGATTGTTATACAAGATATATCTTCAATTAATAATAAAAAGAATCATATGCTAATATGGAATAACTCATTATGATTGTTAAGCAAAATGGGAAAAAAGATTTATTTCCATATTGTGGCCACCCATTCTTCAACATCCACTAATTTACTAAATTCTTCTTATGCACTTTAAAGAATTTTGAATATATATGTATGAGAAAGGTAAAAATTCATCGCATAACAAATTGAGAAATTAATCAACAGAACTTTCTTATCGATGAAACAAAACTCCCATATTAAATGACATTTACTTTACTTATATATAATAGATATTATGTGTTATATTTAAATTATATTATGTTCTAACATTCTTTACATACTAGAACCATTTTTTATGATTTTTTTAAGCATGTTTATATTTATTTATGAATTTCTGGAGTATGTAGGACATTCACAAAAAAATCCTAATTGATGGCATATTTCTAATACCAAGGTTGACAAATAAAAATGCACTGAAAATAAGAGGTTTTTGTTAATGTTCAATACAACTTGGTGTTGTAGTCAGCTAGATATTGTTCTCGTCAATAGAGGATGGTTACAGTTTTTATTTTATTTTATTTTATTTATTATCATTATTATTATTTTGATGTGGTGAATTGTGGAATAGAATGCCATCTGTTATTAAGATTTGTGAGAAATTGGGACAGTTTGGGATTAAATGGGAGTGACAATAAAAATATCATTTTAGTCTCTCACTTATTATTATTTTTTTATTTTGGTCCCTCACTGATTAAAATTCTGATATTAGTCCTCCACTCATCTTATTTCCAGCCAAAATGGTCCTTTCGTTAATCATCCGTTACTTATCTACTGACATAGTCGTGTTTTGATGAGTTGGAGTACACTTGAACAAGTTTATTGCTAGCCAAGCACTCCACTAAAGCTTTTCTTGTATTTGAATCAAACATTTTTAGAAGTAAAGCCCCAAAAGACGAAGAGAACCCAATGTATCTGAATTAAACACCATTTTGACTTTTCGTGCTTTCATTCATTCAATAATATCGTTAGAGCCTTAAAAGGTGGAAGATAATCAAAAAAAGGCAAAGAGAACCCAATGTTCCTTGCTTTTGTTTCATAGCCATGTAAGAACTCTGACATATTCTCTTATATAGTGTTTGCTTTGTTGGTTTTAGTTGAGTCACCAACTTGGTGAGTGAACTCAATGGCTTTGACCTCATGAGCAAGGAGCAACTTGCTATTTTCTCATCGAAAACCCTCAACTTCATATTCCTCCACTTCTTGATCTTCTTTTTTCATAAGCGGAAGGTTGATGCCTCGCTTGTGCTCTTCTATTGCGTTGTCATTTTTTAACTCTAGGGGTGGACTCAGTGGCTAATCCATGACTCCAAGTTGCAATCATGGTGAGTCCATGTATTACAGTCCACCTGGTTACGATAGTCATTCCTTATAGAATTTAGGTCAGAAGAGTTGATTGCTAACAACGTGGATGCACCGTGAACCTGGGATAGAATTTCAGTGACTATTTGGTTTAGACCATTGAGGTAATGCTTAGATATGAGGTGATGGTATTAGATCTATTGGCTATGGGATTGAAGGGAATTGAATCGTTCATTTTATGCATTATGTTATCTGATATAAATGTGACCGATTAGTTTGATTACAGTGCATTTGATTGCAATGAGAGGTAGTATTAAAAAGGTGATGAGATCGCAGGGTATGCGTGTCACACCTCATTACCTTAGAGTGAGATCGACACAGGACACGAGGAAAATTCTGGAATCTACAAGCCCACACTAGATGAAAATAAGACTATATCAACATTTTCCAATCTTGCACTATATTCAAAGTAAACTTTGTCCTTTCCATAAGGGTATTTAGTTTATATACAACATAAAGAATTTTGTAAAAATTTTGGCAGAGCCTACCCAGAAAAGAGGACATCCTGATATTTCTACAAAATCCTGTTAAGTAAAAAATTTACATAACGATACCTCCGCTCTCACCAGAGTGAACCAAAACAAAATATACAAAACACAAAAGGTGGGGAATGCTCATCTGTGGTCAGGATACATCGCTAGAGTGAACAAAAAAATAGTTACCCAAAATTTGTATACAACTAAAAAATGTAATGTACAATAAAATGACAATAGGGCTAGTTCTCGTAGAACCAGGCGAGCTCACCCAAGGAGATCCCAGTCACTCCTTAACTCCCTCTGAAATCTTACCAGCTCCATCAGATGAGATAACAAATTTTCCGGTAAATAGCATCTTAACATCAGTAAACAATGTACATATATAATTAGAAATCAAAAGGGTGATGATGATTTGTATGGACTAAGATAACATTTAATTTATAAACCAACACTAACCTACTATGTGATGCACAATGTAAAACATGTTTTATTGCCTAAATCAAGATGTCTTATAAAGAGAAAAGAAAGAATCAATAGGTTTCTGAATATCAATTAAGGGGAAGGACTACCATAGATTAGCTTATAGATATCCAGTGTGGCACATAGCCCACAAAGGTAATTCATAACAAGCAAGGACACATAATCCTTGAGGGTAAATAACCAACAAGTGTGAGGTCATAACTCACGAAAATTAATCATCCATTCGTCCATGTGTGATGGCCATCACACAAGGCTAGCACCTTCATTAACCTTGTTAGCTGGGTATTTTCCAAGGTACACTAAGGGTTAACAGAATTGTTGTTGGCTACCAGTGTCCTAACTAGTCCTTCCAAAGTTAAGGAAAATAAAACAGGCATGCATGGAATCAATTAGCATTACAATACTATTTTATTTGGCGGTTATATATAACCGTATGCATGAGATTTCTCAATGGTATATATCAAACCATACACGATGTAATTATATAATTCACCTCAAGAAAATCCATCTACTAAGAATTAACAATACCAATTAATAAGAATCATAATGGTAATTGTAAAACATCTCCTAATAAAGAAAAATAGAGTATATATAACAAAAAAAGTTGGAAGTGCTATCAGCGCACCTAAACGCCATTCACTATAGGCAACCAATTCCTTAACTTGGATGACAGTCTCATCCTTAAGAAATTCCTATGCCAACAGATAAAGAAAATCAATTACTTCTCTTTCTTTTCCCTTAAACAATTCTAGCATTAAGCTTATATCGCAAGTAATCACCTCATCATTCATTATTCGTCAATCAAGCCGTAAAACCCTCATGACATTTTGATTTAGATTTAAGAGTTTCTCTACTCTTAAGAATTCTTACCACCACAAGGAAATAAGGTCTCATAAATATATCCTAACAAGAATTTCCACTCTAGCATATTATCAAATAATAAACAAATTTATCAATTCTTATTCATTCTCTTAATACAATTTCCATTATTAAATTTCTCCAACATGATTAGACTATAGGTCATTTACCATAGACTTTTACACATACTTAACCTTCCTATAACCTTTCCATACATGTAAAATTCAAGGAAAATTTTGAAATATTATCAATTCATCTTTCCTATCCAAACAATAGCTTCTAATTTTTCCAATTACTGCCTTTATGTTACTAATTGAAGCCTTAAATTCAAAAGTTCAATTTGGTCCTTCAAGAACCCTAAATTCACGTCCAAATTGGGGTTTTTTTTACCATAAGCTTGAATTTCTTGAAATTGGAAGAAGGTAATGGCCAATATTCATGAGAGAATAACAAGGCACATCGAAATTTTAAATTTCACTCACCAATTTGAGGTCAATTGGACGAAATCCTCAATTTTCCCTTTTTTTTTTTTTTTTTTCTAGAACCCTAATGCAAACCTCCAAATCTGAAGAAATTACTAGGTTATAGAGCACAAGATTAGACAGGAATGGTTGGAAATCATGTAAGGACAAAACCTATGACAGAAGCACCAAAGGGAATTGCATTCTTAAGCTGAATTTCCTTCGCGATTTCAGTGTGCAGTAACCGTGAGACTAGCAGGTTTTTTTGCCAAAAAATGGTGACCTCTGGCTAACAACTCGCTGGCGACGACAACGCAGGTGGCAAATGACAACTTCGGTGACATGAAATCAAGGCTCCAGTGAACGTGCGATGCAAAACTCCTCTCTAAACTCTAACTATATGAAGATGACGGGAAGAAAATGATATAATGCTGAAGGCATTTTTGTCATTTCACATCTTTGGGACAGGTGTCGACGCCTAAAAAAGAAGGAAGTAGGGAAGTCAGGATTCAAACCCTCAGCCTCTCAGATCATGCAAGTGAGGCCTAACTACTAAGCTATCCTTAATCTCAGGATATATTTCCACCTCATAAAATATTATACCTTAGTAAAATTTTCTTGAAAATTTCTCTTTTCTTATTATTCACTAACTAAGTGATTATATATACTTATCCACCAAACTTGAATTATTGGGTCATTACAATGCGGATGG
The DNA here is from genome assembly GCA_037074485.1 of Delonix regia. NCBI lineage: Eukaryota > Viridiplantae > Streptophyta > Magnoliopsida > Fabales > Fabaceae > Delonix > Delonix regia. The sequence goes on along the minus strand of CM073449.1, from coordinate 36,022,422 downwards.
TGATAAGATTGTTAGAAATGAGTTTAATCCAGCTAGTGCTTATGCATTTGGTATCATCTTTGTTTTACTATTTTTTTCTTTTCCTTGATTCTCTATGTAGTTTTTTTATGGTGAATTACTATAGTTCAGTTAAGTTTCTACTAGAAAATTTATAATAAATTTCATTAAATATGGATAATGGATTTTAAAATTTAGAAATGCTTCGTAGATAGAGTTTTTGGACCACATTCAACTTCAGACGAAGTGTATGAAATAACGACTAAACCTATGGTGAAGGCTGTAATGGAAGGTGTCAATGGTATGACTTGTTTATGTCTTCATTTGACACTAAGTTACAATGTGACAAGTAGGCAAAGTCTAATATGATACCTAGTCATTTAAATGGTTGATGAACCTCCGGCGTTGTATGAACCTCACCCAGGCACGCATTCAAGTGTTCCAATGCTCTTGTTTGCATTCTAATTCATGTTTTGATGCTATGTATAGTCTTTGTATCACGTTCCAATTATAAAAACAGAATCCTCAAAATGTTTGATTTAGATATTGGAAAGGCTTAGGTGGAGTGCTTGGCTAATAATAAAATTGTTTAGTTACACTCTAACTCATCAAAAAATGGCCATGTCAACGGATAAGTAATAGGACCATTTTGGCTAAAAATAAGATGAGTGGGGGACTGATATCAAAATTTTGATCAATGAAGGACCAAAATGAAAAAAAGGTAATAAGTGGGGACAAAAATGATATTTTTGTCTGGGAGTGACATTAACATTAAAATTAAAGTTTGCATGGGTTTGGGCCCATATGGCAATTCCCGAAGAATGCAAACAGATCGCCATCTTCTATTGGGTAATCAACTAGTTATGGTATTGGGCTTGCTGTTGTTGTCCTATTCAACTTGTCGGCTTCAACCAAACACTTTCTACGTTTTTTTTTTCCAAAGCCAATAACGATGAGGGCAACTATTTTGCATTTCATGAATTTTTTTTTTAAATAACATAACGTCAAAGTCGAAAAAATATCAACATAATGTATATTATGAAATTGTTCCCAAATACTTGTTCTATGATACTATATTATTACTTTGAAAGTAGAGGTAAATTAATGGAACGTGATACATTTTTGTTCGACACTAAATATAATAATAAATGATCATTGTGCTTTTGCATTACTAAAATACCCCAAATTATGTAATAAGGTTTCACTACATGTAAAATATTGCCCCTTTTTATGTAAACGCGAGAAGATTGCATGTTCCTTCAATCTTGTAGGTCTCTTTGGTTTGAATACTTGCAACAATCTGGGAGAGCAAGGTTCCCGCAAATATTACGATACTTAATAATTATGCAAAGAATATAATTTACATGAAAGTGTAAAATGTAGATGCTCAAAGTGATAGCCTGTAGGTGCCATCATCTTTTTCCTAATTCATTTGTTAGGACTGAGTTTCAATTGTCTAAGTATTGATTGGACCTGAATTTTGTAAAACACAGATACATGATCAAATAGTTGACAAAATAAAAAAATCTTTAAAAAAGGTGGAGCGGCGATAATGAACAGTAAAATTATATGTATATATATATAATATGATATAATATAATGACTTGTATGTCCTAATTATCTTCGGGATAAGGGGTCGATCCAAGTGGGGTCGACCCCGGGATGTTGTACCATGTACGTGGAGCATTGGACTTGCTCTATTACGTATCGAGTTTAGAGCCCATAGTGCGAAGTTGGCCTTACAATCCAAAATGTCACCTTTCAAATATTATTTCCAATTATGTTCTTAACCTTTGAAATGTATGAAATGTTGCATCTTGTGAGTGGTTTTTTTTAACAATAAATAATTATGTAATATCAGAACTCAGGATCATCGATGAACAGACTAGGTTTATAATGTTAGTTCTTTTTTAAGTTCTTAATGAATTTGTTTCTAACTCCGATTAATTCAACCTTATTATACTGTTGTACGCTAAATGAAACAACATATTGACTTTAAAACAATATTTAACCATTATGAAGAAAACTAGATTTTTCCAATGTCCATCATGAAGTTAACTTATTGTGAGCCAAGTCGTCACGATCCTGTGAAATTTGTATTATCAAAATCTAAGAAAGAAGTACAGGAATATATATAAAGAAAGGCAGATAATTTTGGGAATACAAAAGCGCAGGGGAGGCCGTGGAGGATGGAATGGAATCCACCAAGTTTCAAAAGGAACCAAAATAATCCCAACTGGAAAAAATCATAACCATATCAAGTTTAGGCTCTTGAAATTAATCATGGGCTCTATTAATTGAGAAATCAATACGTGCAGATATTGGAATTCGTAACCTGTTTAATTTCCTACTCAACAAAATCTATAATCTTAAACCTCTTTAAATTATGACTTCAAGTATGTGATATATAGAAGACAGAATCTAACAAAGGGATGCGAAAATATAATTTAATTGAAATGCCAACCAATAAAACTTACAAATCTCACATGGTATTTCTATGTAAGTGTGCCCCCTAATGTTCTGAGATTATAATAAACTTGAAAAGAATCCAAGATATCTGTTACAGACATCCGTCTCATTTGCATTGGTTATATTGGTCGGTGTGGGGACCAAACTGCAGAATATAAATTCTGAGTTGAGTTTCGGTATCTCTCCTTCCAGTCAGGAATCCACGTATTGCCCATGCACTTCCATCAAAATCTTCTACTAGTTCTAAGTGTTCCACATATAGCAAACCCTTCTTCATTTTTATCATCTTGTGCTTTTAATTATAATCTGACATTGTACGCCCCTATCAAGCTATCTAGTTCTAATTGGACCGGACTATTTAAAAGAAACAAGTAGCTTAATATGCATATATATATATATATATAGAGCATTATTATCATATACATACCCTCGTTATTGTTACCACCATAATTAGATGTTTGACTGTTTCTTCTCTTTCCATTGCCATTTAGAATGGGATGATTCTGATTCTCTTCACTTTTCAAGTATACATATATACTTTAACATACTCTTCAAGATTGCCTTTTCCATTTCCAAACCTGACATGTAATTTTATTAACAGAGTTTACTAAGCAAGTTTTGATCAGATAGAATTACTTAATGTGGATGGCGTCGTAGAACAAGCACCTCTACTTCCGCCGTTTTCGTAATAAGGTTGTCGATCTATTTATTTACTTTCCCTTGTTACAACGCATGTATAATTAATAAATATATTGATAGATCTCTCTTGCCCCACTTTAAAAAATAATGGAGACCGAAGGTTCAATGAACTGAACATGGTCTTCCCAAACTGAAGATCCATGTCAGCCTTCACCTTAATTTGCTCATTGAGAAGGGAGTAGATGGGGAAAAGATCGGCAACATATGTCATGGGAGTCAGTTGTTTCCAACCAAGAACCACTTTGAATATTCTGTTTCGCTTTTACATGTAACATTTTCCTTCTGTTTCTTATTGAGGATTCAAACTAGTGTTTTCATGCCATACTTTTTTAAAGAAATAACTTTTCTCTGTTGTAATCAGAGATGTATTCATTATTTGAAGAAACTGCACTATGGGAAACAGCATATATTAGGTGCTAACATCTTCCCCGCAATTTAGGTGGATGCCATGACCGCTTGAATTTATTACTTTTGGTCCCACCGCCCACGTCATCATTATTAAATGAGAGGGGAGATACTTAATTTAATCATCACTCGTCAGTGACGCATACTAAAAAACTGATTGAGAAATAAAAGGAAGAAACCATTACACACCTTGCTTTCATCTATATATATATATAGAGAGAGAGAGAGAGAGAGAGTTCTAAAAACTATATATGTGCTAACACCACAATGTATCTAGATATCGATATGGACTTCTATAATCACATGATAGAGCTCTATTATTTGAACCACATATAAAGATCACTAAAATAGGGGGAAAAGGTTGGAAAAAAAAGGGATCGCAGACAAAGGAAATTTGGAGAAACTTAAAGGAAGCTCCCATTGCTGTTAGCTGGTTGCTTTTGTTCTTACTTATGTTGGCTTTGATACCTGTGACCAAAAATTCCAGAATTAGAGAGAGAGAGAGAGAGAGAGAGAGAGAGAGAGAGAGAGGGTGTGGAGGAACTCCCCAGTTAAGTGAATCCCTCTAACGTAGCAAATACTCCAATAATAAGGAGATAACACGAACATATAGGCAATTAATTTGGAGATTTGCTAACCAGAAAGTAGCTTTCACCATGCTGCAAGTTCTGCATCAAGAAACCAAACTCATTGGTGGGAACTAGCACTCCAGAGGAATGAACTAACACTACGTCTTGCCCAAACATTGTTTTGATGTCAATTGGTCCCCTTGGAACTTCTGTTGCTACCCCATTGATGAAGACTGTAATGAGTCCTGAAATTGTGCAAAATGATAATAATTAGTGTATCTACCATAAATATATCAGAATATAATAACCCCTTAATTTTCTGCAGATGCTTTAAGTTTGATATTCTACAATAATTTTGGGGTAATTAATTTCTTATATAAGCAGAAAATGAATTATATCACAGGAATTATATTACGAGTCTCATATTGGGAGTTTCCTCAAAAGAAAGGGTTTATAAGATTAAGAGATTCTTTTACTTATTTTGGAATGGATTCTCCCTATAAACTTATAGTTGTAAGAGTTCATGAATTTATCATCTCATTATTATGAAGTACCATCCAGATTCCTATCAATTGGCAATACGTAAATGTGGGGAATTGCTAATTAGCCAAATGGGGGAAGCAAACTAAAAAGCTAGGGTTTGGAAATCTTTAAAAAGAAGTTTGGAAGGAAACTCGAGAAAGAGAACTGGGGAAAATAAAAAGGAAGGAACAGAAACTGCAACCGGAAAGTAGGCCCATGTTTTTCCCGGAAAAGTTATACAACTTTGATGCAATTCAAAGGCAAAGAAGTGTCAAATCACGAAAAAGTTGCAACTTTATTCTGTAGCCCTCTTAACCTAATCATCAGAAACAGAAGAACTTTTTTATGTGCAAATTGAAACCTATGAAATTGAACTACTAACGCTAGATATATAATAGAGATTCCCGGACTCCACTGCTGTTTAGCTCTTTAGGATGGCAAACAATGAAGAGGTTGGAATTATAATAGACACTTAGAGAGAAGCAAAGCTCAAGAGCGAAGAATTAATTAAAAGATAAAACTATGGCGGAAGAAGAAGAATTAACTAAAAGATAAAACTATGGGAGAAGAAGAATTAATTAGCATATAGGGATTAGGGAAACGAGTGTTTTGATGAATCTAAGAAACACAAGCATGCAGTAATTACCAGAATGGTAGTTGAAGGAGGAAGCATGAGGAGGATATAGAGCAGAAGTAGCGGCAGAAGAGTGATCAAACTCAGGGAAACCCATTTGAGGAGACACAGTGAACAGACCATCGAGGGCTTCTTGGGCCGCAAGCATCCCGCATGAGGAAGAGGAGGAACCGGAGAGATCAGCGAAAGAGGGCGAAGCAGGAAAAGGCATGGTGGTAACAGTAGGAGGAGGTGGTGGATTGGTAGAGGAGGTGGAGAGAGGGTGAGGGTGATCGAAGGGAATTGCACCGCCAACTTGAGGCTGAAGCTGGTTTCGCTGCTCGAGGGAGGCCTGCATCTGGCGCTGGCGGCGGCGGGATCTGGAACGGCGGTTTTGGAACCAGTAGAAGACGTTGGCGTCGCCGACGGAGCCGAACTTCTCGAGCAGCTTTCTGATACGGACGGTCTCTTCCTTGGGGGGATTCACCATGCCACTGTTGAAGATGGACTCGAGGATGAGGATTTGCTCTGGCTTCGGAGTCCATCTTGACCTCACCGGCTCGCTATTCCTCTCCGACCCTTGGTTTGGGCTATTGGCCTCCTGTTGTTGCCCCTCGCCTTGATCTTCCATTCCAATGTATGTCTTGAAGCAAATAAGATATGTTGCGAAGCTGAAACCTAGGTAAAATAATATATGCTGTTGCTTACTATTATATATAAATATATACTACTAGTACTTGTTCTAGTACTTCTTCCAATACACACCCAACTCCTTTTGCACGGGCTTTATATAAAGAGGTGCAGAATGTTGAACTCTCAAATTACCTAACCGCCCTTCATCCCTCTTGCCCTCCCACTTATTCACCCTTAATTCATCTCCTTATTACTCATCTCCAAATGATCGTTTACCATTTGTCTAAAGTACATATTGTTTTTAATTTCATTATATAGACAACTTAATATTACAGTGTGTGTATATCCCACTTAATGATCAAAATCGTTTCCCATCAAATGAATTTCTAGTCATTTCCAATTCACTTTTTACGGATGTACCTGAGTAGAAAAAACTTATACATGTATATATTATGCAAATAAACTATATATAAAGACACGTGTTGGTAGCTCTCATTACGAGTTTAATTGCAACGTGCTTTAAGTTAAGGGTTGATAGTCTACTTTTACCTATTATTAAAAAAGAAAAAGGACACCTAAGCTGTGAAGCATAATTTGTGTATATGTATTGCTTTTTCCTTTGAAACATATGGAATTCCACAAAACCCGCGTTCAAAGCGTTCCCTTGCTTCTTAAAGATGGTCTTGCAAATATGTGGTCAGGGGGTCATTGATTATTGAGAAGGTCGAAACATATTTTTTTTCGTGTTATAATTTAGTCTTATAATAACGCATGAAGGATATAAACTTTAATTCAACTCACTAATGACATTTTATACCATGATATTATTAATAATAATATATTGAAAGTATGATCTCACTTAATCGGTTCCATTGTTTGATATCCATTACATATATTCAATTTCAACCAAATTAAATGGATTCAATATTAATAATTTAAATATCTTATATTAAGTGAAAGAATTATACTTTTTTTAATTAATTTTATCATTTAATGAATATTTCTCAATTCTTTCTCTAATTTTAATATGAGTATTTTTGTTGCAAGATAATAATTAAAATTAAGTAAATGTACTTTTATAAAATTAATTAAATTGAATTGATTCGGTTTGGTTTGTGGTCAATATGATTGAAGTAGTCGGTAATTAATTTTTTATCAACTAATTTATTAAATTTTCATTAGATAACAAATCAATTGAAACTAAAGCAATGAACAATATTACTTTAGACTAGGCCTGACATAATTTAAAAAAATCGTCTAGTTTGATGAGTTCAGTCTAAAAAAAATAAAATTTTAATAAAAAAATTCAATTTATAAAATAGATTGGGCTTAGACTTATTTAAAGTTGGACCCAACTTTGAAAAGTTAAAATGAATACTTTTTTAATTAATAAAAACTTATTATATAAAAAAAACTTAGTGTAACATGAAATTTTGATAAATAAAAAAAAACTTATACATCTTATTTAAAGAATTTATATCAATACAACAATTTATTTGTATTTATAACTTTTCTATATATGATTTTATATATATTTATTTATCTCAAATCTTAAGTAACAAATTAATTTGACTATTTTTTAAAATATCTGATTGGCCTAACCTAAAAAATATAAATAAAAACCTGTATAAAAAAGTCAGACTAAAATATAGGGTTAGACTATTTTTAGTCTAAATTTAAATTTGATTTTTAAAAATATGATCCAATGATTAAGTTTACTTCAAACAGCGGCAGGAGGGGTAGAGTGGGGTTGGGAATCTCACTATATATAAACCTAAGATCAGTCATTTGTAGAAACTAATAAAGAGAAAAGCATATACTTCGCTGGAATTAACTTTCCTCAAAACTCTCGCTTGTTTTGTGAAAATGTAATATTTTTTTATAGCCCATCCAGGAGAAAATTCTTATCGTGCTTCCCTTATGGAAATAATTAATTATATATATTTCTTTCTCATGGATGACCTAATATTGTTGGAAAAGATCCATAGAAAGTTTCCTATTTAATTATTCCCTTTATCCTTATCTAAAGCCCCAGTTGACACATCAATCTTTTATCTGGAGAAAACATTATTAAATAGGGTTTCATATTTCTTGCATTGATTAATTTTTGTAAGTGGGACAAATTTTTGAGTATGAGTAGTAACTTCTTTCTTCTAAATATTTAATGCTATCTTTTTTTTTAAACGATAATTTTTTTTCCATTGCCATCTGATATCCGTTGCTTCTCTTGTCTCATTTTTATAAATGAAATTATTTTAGTTGGATTTTTGCCAAACGTTTTTTCCGTAGACATCCTAATGGACTACTTAATTAAGGAGGCATTAGAGACTGATGACTAATTATAATGATCAATAGTACAGTTTCCTATTAAAATGTCGCAGGAGGTCACTGGATGATTTGAACTTGATTAAGTTGAAATGCATAGTTTGTGTGATCTTTTGGGGTATTATATAATATAATATGGTCACACATCCTCGTAAATTGTCGTGAAATAGTCCTACTAGTAACTCCACATATTCACATTATTCAATGGTAACATCCCAGTGATATAATCGGAATACGGTTTAAAAGTTCTCCTATATAAATAAAAAACGGTTGTCACAATGAAACACTGGAATATTGAGGGCATAAAGAAGCTCAAATTCGGGACTTTGACCCGGTAACTTATATTCCATGGTCAGATGGAAACTCCTACAATTTCCTCTCTTTCGCTTTGATTCGCTTATCAATAAGCGCGTACACATAGTTGTAATGTATTGTATTCACCACTAGCCTGAAAAAAGAATAAGATGCAACTGCACTCCCACATAAAAAAATTTATTTTGATGGTGTGGAGGAAGAGAAGGAAGGTGGAACCGAAAGGAGAAGTGGTCAAAATGCTGGGTCAAAGAGAGAAGCGTAAGATGAATAATGAGGAGTTGTGAAATGTGAATCCAAAGAGGGACAAAAACGAAAGGGTTTTCACTAGGGTTTTGGGCAAGGCAAATGCATGTGAAGATATGCATGGAAAGCTGGGACGCAGTAAAGGAGGAAGCAAAAACAATCTGAAAAACTAATAAAAAAAGGAGGAACAATCCAAAGGTGGGTCAAGAAACCGTGCAATAATTTATTATCAGTGACGCTAAGCAAACACAGCCTTACTGTGCCTCTGCCTCTGCACACCCTTTTTATATTAAACCACAGGACGCTAAGGGGTCCTCCAGGGTTGGCTTAAACCTCGAACACTTCGTAGTTTTCTGTGCACTATAAATTGACAGTACAGTATATGTTATTTCCTTGTGTGAAACAAACAACCAGTGTTTCTTCTGCTTCTTAGTTCTTACACACGGGTCATCTCTTAAGCTTCTCAGGCCATGCCTTTGAAGTTGACGGTGATCTTTTTAATTCCAGAAATTCGTCATCTTTTGATGTTTATTGCTCCTCACACAAGAAGCCTCATTTTGGGTAAAAAGAGTGCATGAACCTTATAATTAATGGTCTACTATAACGAAAATTCTGTTGTTCGCCTGCTTTTCTGTGTAAATACGCATGCAGGTCAATCTCTCGGTGCCTTCGCTTTGTTTCATTTTCTTATAAAACCCACAACTTGTCCATGGTTATGGATCAAAATCACAAAACAAATATATAATTTGCGTTATACACTTATGAATGTTCTATTCCTCACAATTTCAGTAGTGAACAGAAACAGCGACATTGTGGATTTTTTGGAAGACCAACTCTACTGCAAATATTCATATATAGAGTACCAATTACTTAGTTTTGTGATGTCCTCCTCTTACCTATGGCTTTCACCTGATGGTCCTAATTCCTTAATTTCTAGGTTGGTCGGTTCTCAAATAAAACACCGATATGTATGGCTTAAATTATAGGAAAGTTTCACTTTAAAAAAAAAAGGAGAAAAAGTAAAAGATTCTAAGAAGAGTTTATTATAAAATACTAATTATATATCAAGTCGGAAATCCGCACGTTATGCTTAAATACCACTGTAAGTCTTGTGGTCTTAACTGAATTTAAATTCTTAATCTAATAAAATGTGCTTCTACCCAGATGCATGCACCAATCATCTAAGCTAGACCAAAAGGGCAGAATGCAAATGTTATTGTAAGTAAAGCTGAAGTAGAATAAAGATGTCTGGAGAATATTTGGCTTTAGAAATCTATCAATCTTTAAATATTGATGAAGAAATTCAAATAAAAAGAAAAGAGGTGGCTAGGTAGGTACTAAAAGAGAGAGCTTTTCTCATTAATTATAACCCGATTTAACTGGCCGAAGATGGGGCATTCGAAAACAGGAAATGCTGAATTGATGTGCCCCAAAAGAAAAACAAACATTGTTAGACGGCGTCTCTTTTAGACAGCATGTAGAGGAATCAAATGGGAAAAAGTATAGAAATTGAAGTTAGATTATAAGAATAGTGAATGAAATATAGTAGTGAGCGAGTGTGATAGGTTTCGGGAGTGGGGAAGAGTTGGTAGGTAGAATGGCACTTACAGGGCATGTATTCGAAGGGCTTTTGGTGTTTTGCCAAAAATGGAAAAGTGCGTGCTGTTACCGACTTGGAAATGTCTGGTCATTGCTTGATAATATGTGACTATCTCATAAACAAATAAGCCATTGGAATCTCCACTGTTGGGCTGTGTACTGTGCACTGTGAACTGTGAATGACAGCCTCTCGTGCTTCTCGTACTGTTTTCTATAAACTACAAACCCTCACTACCCTACAAATCAAAGCTTTGGCCACTTCCTCTTCCCATGCACCCGCCCCCCATTTCATTTCCATTCTCTCTTCCCTCTTTTGCCTTTACTTTGTCATTACGCCATCACAATTATTTTTCACCATTACAAACCAAGGGTCTCAAATAAATTTTGTTAATTGCTAGCCAGCTAGAGGGACAAATATATATATATACACACACACACACACACACACACACACATATATATATATATGAACTATAGAAGAGACTAATTTGATGACAGAAGTTTTAGGGACCAATATAATAGAGCTGAGCAACTTTTCTTATTAACTTAAGTTTGGAAATGTAAAGTGAAAAATTATATTGTTGGTCAAATTTAATTTGTTATTTTACATTGTGCTTTATTTACATATTCGTTATTTTATTTTCGTACTTCAAAAATATGATTCCATGCTCATTTTAGCATTTTAAGCTACTTAAATGATATAAGAGAAGCCAGAATTAAATTATAACCTTGAGTATTAAAATAATGAAAATAAATTATTAAATTGAATTGCTCAAATTGGAGTGTAATTGAAAATTTGTGAAAATAATATAGCAGCATATTTTTATGTTGAAAGAGAATAAAAATAACAATTACTTTCCAATAATATTTGAGCAAATATATTAAAAGAGGTTATTTGCAAGACGCACTCGTAGATGAAGGAAGTGCAATTTAAAACAAATTTGTGGTAATTAATTAGGTGAATATAAGAAGCTCTTGATTGCAAATACAAAACCATGGGTAAAAGATAGTGGATTGGGCCGAAAAATTTGCATTTTAGTCGATGGCTGTAAACTTTAATGGGTTATAATAGCCAAGCCATAATGGGCTCTTTCAAAGGTCTCCAGGGCCCAAGACCCTTGTTATACAATATAATACTGAAAGAAAAATAAGACAGATTGGAATTAGAGATAAAATTAACTTCTTCAATAAAAATGAAACATTTATAAAAAAAATTTAAAAAATTTAATCATGTGGTGCTAAATTTTTAAAAATGATATATTTTTACAAAAAATCATAAACTTGTTATATTTTCATAAAAAAAAAATGATAACAAAGTTATGAAAACAGTAGCTATATCTATCATTCTTTCCCAAGATTATTAGAATAGTGGATCACTTTACCCGACTTGCAATAAGCTGGATTCGCCTATGTTATCAGATATTTTAGCTTATAATCCTAGGAGGTGATGCTGCACCACCTTTCCTTGGCATATGTTGTTCTGTTGGTTCCTGGATTTGTACTTCATAGGCGCTTCAATTTTAAATTTGATTTGGTATTTTTGGTGCACTAATTAAATGGGTGAATGGCGTTTCTCTAAGCCGACTTTTTTGTCAATCACCAAATCACTAAACTACCCCTAAAGGATTCTCCTATATATAAATATCCAAGAAGATATACTGGTGAAGGGGCCTATATCTTCTTGGTCAAATCTTCCACTACTTATCAAATTTATTTATCCTAACATGGAATTTGATTTGATTGCCATGGAGTCCCTAACTATGGACACATCATCTTCTTGATCGTGTGTTATTTTACAGGGCCCATAAAAGACTCCGCATGGCCCAAGAATCAACCGACAAGAAATTATTCATCAGTTGGCGACTAAGTTGAAATAACTTCCATTGTCTACATTTATACAAGAAACGGTCGATTAGACATTTAGAATATAAACATATATATATGTATGTATACTGGACCTTATATTAAAATAAATGATCAGACTGTAGATAGATGGAGGTCAACAGAAATGACAAACCGTATATATTTGAATGTGCTGTCGCCCGCGAACTGTGATATTAAGAGAGACAAAGCGAAGCTATTCAATACACAAGAACCATACAGCTATTAGTCAAGAACAATCTCAGTCCGTTCGCATATGTGTTCAATTATTTGCTTACAGAAATTTCTTTTCATTACAGACGAGATCAATGCTACAGATTGGAGCAACAGAAAAAAAGCGGTAAAAAATATAAATCAAATTCAAAACATCATACTCATCTCAATCTATCTTAAAGAGTGAGAGTGATGCATGAGGCAATGCTTAAATTAGAGTTATTTGAAAGACAAAATTATGAACCCCACTGGAATCTGATTGGGCAAATGTTTCCTGATGTGAAACAGTAGTTATCTAGCGAGGATTATTAAAATCCCTGCAATTCTTCCTGATCTCTCCAGCGTTTCCGACCAAAACATCAATGCTTCCCATCTTGATCATAGCATTTGCAAAACTTTGCTGAAAGCTAGCACCGTTCGCCGCAAAACCCGAAACAATGCCTTTGGACGATGCATCCTCAGCCAATTGCTGGTCAATGTGAAGCACCCCTCTCTTCTTAATGATCTGGTTGTAGAACTCGTTATCGAAAACAAACGACGTGTTCTGGTCCAAGAACACTCGAGGATCGTTTCTCGCTGGCCTACTTGCTGACCCACATGTTTGCACCAGTTTAGTGTCCAAAGCAGGGTCCATAGTAGGATCGCGGCTTCCTTGGAAGCTGGACAGCCTATCCTCAAAGAAACTGCAGTGAGAGAAGCCCACCGTGTGTGCTCCCAAAAGAGTTACCATTTCGTTCATTGTGAACCCATTGTCTCTGAAGGATCCGAATGCCTGAGACACTGAGAGTGATGGTCCTGGCAGATTCACTTGATTAGGATCAGACACTAGCCCATCTCGCCGCCCTGTTGGCACGGCGTATGTGGGTCCTCCCGCTAGAGCCACCGAGTCTCTTGTGGCCAGTGTCACGATATCTGCGCACGAAACTGTGGAAGGACAAGCTTTTTCCAAGGCGGTCTTGATCTCATCGATCAACTCAAATCCTCGGACTGTTAGATTAGGTCCCGCCTGTTTCTCCGACCCCTTTCCCTTCTTTGGATCTATCAGTATGGAGGCGTCACAACCCTGACACCATGGTACAGCATTAATTAGCATCACCATTAATAATATCTGACGTAATGTTGTGTTAACAACAAAATAACGTGTCAGTTAATCTGGGGATTAATGGTTTTAGTCCTTACTCTAACAAAGCAGTCATGAAAATGCATGCGAAGCAAGCCGGCGGTGATGGATCTGTCGCGGTTGAAACGCCTCTGCACAACTTGATGGACGATGTTCTCTGCTGAAGGGCACGTTTTGCTGTAGAATCCAACCCTTAGGTCGGCAAATGCAAAGGGAAGCACGAAGAAGAAGATGAGGATGGAGATCTTCATTTTTTGCTCTGTGAATATTTGTCTGTGTGTGTTTTGTGTGGGCTGAGAATGGGAAATGGGAAGCTATATATAGAGTGGAAGAAGTCTCAGACTCAGATCAGTAGTCAAAGAAGAGGTAAGAAACTCAATATAAAAAATGCATGGTTTTGGGGACGAATCTTGGTGCGTCTTGCAATGTAAGGATGGTTTTCATGTATCTTTACTACGTGCTATTCTTGTCTCTGTACGCTTGAAGTTAGGAAGGCTGTTTGTTTTTTCCGCAATCCGCATATAGCAACAAAAACATGAAAGCTAGGACAACTAGCCATAGTAACAAGTTGAGTTGTTTATTTACATAATGAATAGGTATGGTACGCGGTTTCAAATTACGGTACTCACATTCTGTGTGGTGTGCTTAATTAAGTTTTAAACTTAATTAATCACGGAATTCAGATGCCGAATCCCCAAGGATCCCGTAATTTGGTGCACATATATATAATATAAATTGTCGAAATCAATTTGCAACATTAACATGATGTAGCTAGCAATCCAGATATATATTAGAAAAAGAATATTATCTGTGAGTAAAATATTTCTTTTCTCTTGATGTGACATTGTAATGCAAACATGGATAGTTAACAAGAATTTGGATCATACAAATTGGGGAATGTGTAACAATTTTGTTCTTTTAATTGAAGGTATGACTAAAAGAATTACAAGTTGTGTAGAGAATATGGATAGAATTTGGACAAAAGTGGGATGGGCGGGCGGGGTGTCCAGCTGCACATGAATCATATGCACAACAATGGAGGAGGCAATTGGGATTGGTCAAATATGGAGGGTCCTAATATATCCATCGTATTATCCATGCAAGACCACCATGCTCACAGATTAAGCAGATACATTTTTCTCCACATAGAAGAAACCCATTTTTGTCTTTCTTGACCACTTGTAATATATACAATTGTTATGTGAGTTTAACTATGGAACATTTGCAGATGACAGCTATATATTTAATTGTGTTCATCATCGAAATAAGTGCTTGAATAGATTAGGCTTATCTTTCTTAAATTTTGGTTGAATTATTTTTTTTTGAAAAATTGTACTATTTCTTATTTAATATTTTAATTTACGTATATTACAGAATTCTTTGTTTTAATTAATTTTAGCTAATTAAATTTTAATTTATATAACATAAAATTAATTTTATTATCAGTATGAAAACAAAGATATTTAAATGATTTTGTTTTAAAATAATGTATATTGTGTAAGCTGTTAACTTTAATAGTAATACATAATTTTAAAAATCTGTGTGCACTTTTTGAAAAAAAATAAATGTAATTTGATTAAATTCTAGAAAAAGTCAGCATATATTATAACTTTGGTTTTACGAGGAATTAATGATGCTGTAGACAAGGCGCGCGTGTATTGATTTCTAATGATGTTCCAAATAGATGGCTGGCTAAGATATTTGTACAAACTGCATAGGATGCGTTGGACTGTATGATTAAATTAAAATTAAATAAAAAACAATTGAGGTAAGGCCAACATGGCTGAACGTTTTCATTTTTTTTTTTTGTACTTCTTTTCCAAATACATAAGGCTGCACGTTTGGCATCTCCATCAATAATTAACGCAAGACAACTTTATGAATTTAATTAGTTGGTATCATTCGGGAATATAGCCTAAACATTATTTTATATAAATAAATAAATAAAAGAAAGGTAAAGGAGAGGTCATATAGTTACATGCTTTCATAATTAAAATTAGTAGATTAAAGTGTATCATAAGTTTAAGTCTCAAGTTTTGATCTGCCCTTTTAGTTGTATAATAATAGAAACAATAACAACAATAATAAGAAAATAAAATAGTATAATAGCATGATTCGTTGAATGGGCCTTTGAGGTCAACCAAAAGCAGCACTGATACGTTCAATAATGAGTGGCTGTTGGGTGTTCAATTAGAAAAGCAATAGAGAGAAGAGAAGGTGAGAGGAATGTCATGGGAAGGAAACTCGGTGGGGGTTTCTAGGAAAGGTCAATTCAAATTGAGATTGAATGACATCATCTCCTCAACGCAGGGGCTTTGGACTTGGACTTGAAAGACTTCAACTCTTAAATTTTTTTTATATTTTTATTTTTATGAAGAGAACAAAATAGTCAAACAGAAGAGCAAAGGGATGGGAGATAAGGATGATGATATCCATCAGACCTATACTACAATGACTAAAAGATGGAAGTAAGGAACAAATATCTTCATCATGACACGGAGCACAACTATTTTCTTGTAAGATTTGCAAGCAAGCTGGCACTGATGAGGATCAGATAGATGACCTGCATAGGAATCTATTGAGTATCATTTCAGCAGTCCTAGTTTAGAATCCAGTAAAGGACCCTTTTGAGAGAGCATAGAAGAACCTCATTCACACTGTCACCCTTTTTCTGGGACCATCTCCAAGTCCTTATCAAAATTCCATCCCGACGTAAGGAGAAACGAACATCTTTATACTTCAAGTTCTTGTTCTCTTTTTATCTATATATTTCCAATAATTGACCAACCTAAGGAAGATATAGAATTGACAGAAGAGAAAGTAGCAATGGGAGAGGGCTTCAAATAAGGTCTAGGTAGTTTCAGAATGTCATTTGTCATAATTTCTATTACATGGCGTCTAATTTTATGAACAGTCTGAACTGGGTCAGGGGTAAAATTATAAAAGAAGAGACAATTTTGGGCATGCCAAATAACGTATGGAATGTAAATCATCCAACAATTTAGCCTTCGCAAATAATCATCTTTTGTTACTCATTTAGTTTGTAGCCATTTATCTAGCCAATTGCTGATATCCTGAATTTCAAAATGATCAGTATGAATGCCCAAAGGTGAGGAGAACCAGATTACTTTAGCAGAAGGGCATTGAATGAAAAAATGTTCTATGAATTCAGGCGCACTTCCGGAAAAAAGACAAGTAGAGCTGATTGGAACCTTATGCCAAACCAAATTTTCTCCTAATGGAAGAGAGTTTGAGAGAAGTTTCAAGAGAAACAGAATAATTCGTAAAGGGATACTTAATGAACATAGGACTTTCGAAGAAGAGAAGCATCCCGGGATATCCAGTTGGGAAAGATGTTGATTTGTAATGGAATAATAACCATCTCGAACATTATAAATGCCATTCCTCTTGCCTATCCAAAAAAGTTTGTTAGGATTGTCCATAATGGAGAAAGCAAGGGAGGTGATGTGCTTAGCTATATTCGGTGAGTAAAGATGATTGATCAAATCACAATTCGAAGCAGCTTTGTCATGCAGAATAAGATCAGAGATCCTTATAAGTTGAGGATCTCAATCTAATTGCATCTGCCACCACCAAGGATGGTTGAGGGGAATGGATCTTCCATTAGCCACCTGCCAAGACAATGTGAACAATATAACGTGCTTGGTTTTGAAAATAACCTTCCAAAGCCAAGAAAAATTGTTACGGCAGATCGAAGAGAACCCATCAACTCTATATCTTTTCTCTTCAAAATATCAATAACAAGATTAGAGCAATATGCAGTGTATATACATCGCACCTGCTTCGCTAAAAGGGATTGATTGGACTCTTTAAGAGATTGGAAGTTTAAACCCCCTTTATTAATAAGTAAACAGAGGAAAGACCAATTCAGCATACGAATATGTGGTTTCCGTCTTTAAATCCCTTTGTGCAATACTTATGTGGCAGATCAATATATGATAGTTGATATATCAGCATTGGGCTAATCGTTAATTTTATGAGTGTCATACGCCTAGCCTGTCATAAGAGCTGAGCCTTCCATCCTTGTAATTTAATCTGAACTTTTTCTATAATATCTGAGCAAATTTTCCTTTTACTTTTTCTAGGATCCACATACATGGCAAGGTATCCCCCAATATGAGTAGCATATTTAATTTAAAAAATTCTTGACATCATTTTTTTTAAACGTTGAAGAGTGTTTGGGCTAAAAACTATAAGGGATTTTATATGATTAATCTGAAGACTAGAAGTGTGACAAAAATCATCGAGAATCTTTTGAATTGATGGTCTGGACTCCAATTTAGCTTCAAAGAATAAAATGGTATCATTAGCATTAAATGAGAAATTGGAGGCCTAGATCTACAAATTTTAATTCCTTTCCAGGCTTGTTTTTGTTCAGCTGAGAGAATCATACATGACATCACATTTGCACAGAGGATATAGAGTTATGGGGACAACAAATCATCCTGACGAATACCACAAGTTGGATAAAAAACTGGAGAGAGAGAACCATTAAGTAAAATCTGAAGACTAAAAATAAAAATGCACTGCATTAAAATTTATATCCATCTTTGGGGTAAATTCATTTGCCTTAAAACCTAATGTAAAACATCCCACGAAAGTTTGTAAAAGGCCTTAGAAATATCCAACTTTAAAGTGCACCATTTGGTTTTCCCTTTTTAGTGAAATGCATTCTTTGTAGCAATTTAAAGGCTAAAAGAATATAGCCAGTAATAGAACGCCCTTATATGAAAGCACTCTGAAAAGTGGATATCAACTCAGGAATTACCTGCTTCAATATGTTAACCAGCACTTTTCAAAAGATTTTATATATAACGTTTGTCAAGCTAATCGAAGAATAACCTCAAAATTCTGCACATGGTCAGTTTTAGGGATGAGGGTTAACCAGGTTTTATTAATACTCTTGAGAATATAGCCGCATTCAAAATACAGATTCAATCATGTGACAGATGTAAAATGAAATAATATCTCAATATGTTTGAAAAAAAATCTAGCATTAAATCCATCAAGGCCTGGGGCACAATAAGGACGGAGGTCAAAAACAACTAAGCATATCGCCCCATCAGTAATAGATTTTTTCCAAGAGCCAAATATGAGTAGGAGACAACTTAGGTATGTCACAGAGGTTCAACAAATCTTCAGAATAATTCGGGCTTATATAAGCTTCCTTAAAGAACTGAAATGCTTGCTCTTGAATATCTTTAGGATTTTCAATCCACTCACCAGCATTATTTTAATCATTTTTTTTTTAATTTTCTTCTTAGATGTGGCATGAAAATATTTAGTGTTTTTATCTCCTTTAAATAACCAGCTCTGCCTTGCCCTCTGTTTTGACATTGATTCCTCATAATCATAAAAAAATTTCTAGTTGATGTCTAACTTCCTTCTCCTGTCAAGCCAGAGAAGACAAATCTTGCTGAATTTTTTAAAGAAAATTTTCAAAATGGCGGATCTGATGTTTGATCTTACCCACACAATTTCTATTCCAATCCTATAGGGCTGTACTGAGTGACATTAATTTTTTTTAAAACAAGTAAAGCTAGCTGAACCACTAACATTCAGATTCCAATTATATTGCACAATATTTTGGCACTGTGAGAACTTGAACCAGAAGTTTTCAAACTGAAATATATGTTTTGTTAAAGACAAGTGAGGATTCAAATTAAAGATGATTGGAGCATGATCTTACGTTGTTATTGGCAATAAAGTGCAATAAGAATCAAGAAAATTCCTTAGCCAGCACTGGTTATGGAGACATTTGTCCAATCTAACTCAAGTGCAATTAGATCCTAATCTATTATTGGTCTTGAAAAACCAAAGTGTCACATCCCCATTCCCAGAGTATGATCGGCACAGATAACGAGACTAACCTATCTCTGTAAGCCTAACAAGTTGATTCCTTAACCGAATCAAAAGTCACACATCATGGGCATTCATACATAATTTGTAAAAATTTCGGCAGAGTCTCCTCTGTAACTGAGACCTCCCAAAATGGCTACAAATATCTGCCAAACAACATTAACCATTAAAGAGAGCTCAACTCTCAATTCAATCCAAAGACAACTACAGTACAAGGGGAATGGGAAATCTACCTACAGTTATACATATTCATTTACAATTATTTGCATCTTTAACCAATTACATGATTACAAATACGAAAAATCTCAACAAAATTTTGTCTTTCTCGGTTTCTAGTTTTTGCTCCACCCACCGCCATGTTCAACCTCCGGCCAGCTCCCTCCATCACTGGCAAAGATTTCTAGGCAGCTACTGCTTGCCATTGGTAGGCGACAACAAGTTTTCCAGCGGTTTCACTTCATAGTCACGACAGTGAGTTTTTCAGCGATTTCTCGTTCTATAAAGGAAGAAGAAGCTACGAGAATGCCCCCTGACTCCGGATGACTTACCTTACCACTGTGCTAAAGCTCACATTTGATTAGTATAACACATTACAAATATATATACCTTCATTTTTGCTAAAAGAAAAATTTTTGCATTAACTTAGCAAAATTAATTTAGCAAGTGTTACATTCTTCCCCCCTTAAAAGAATTAGGTCCCCAAATTTAAATTGTGACATACCTTATGCAAATAAATGAGGGTAATAGTCACGCATGACATGTTCATCCTCCCAGGTTGCTTTCTCTTGAGAGTGATTCTTCCATAGCACCTTTACTGAAGGGAATTCCTTGGAACACAATTTCCTTACTTGCCTATCCAATATGGCTATTGGCTCTTTTTCATAACTCAGGCTAGCATCTATTTGAATATCTTGTGGTGCAATCACACGTGAGGAGTCATATAAATACTTCTTGAGCATAGACACGTGAAACACTGAATGAATGTTTGATAATTTTGGAGGCAAAGCAAGGCGATAGGCCACATTACCAATCCTTTCCAGTACTTCATATGGACCAATGAAGCAAGGACTTAATTTACTCTTCTTGCCAAAACGCATCACACCCTTCATAGGAGAAACTCAGAGAAACATATGATCACCAACCATAAACTCTAACCCTCTCCTCCGATGATCAACATAGGCTTTCTGTCTACTTTGTGCTGCTAATAATCTTTCTTTTATTACCTTTACTTTTTCCACCGCATCCTGTAACAAAATCCATCATAATTCTCTCCCACTTCCATTTAGGAATTTCTAACCTTTGATGTAGCCCAGTAGGTCTCAGATGTTTAGCTTTAACTTGCTGACACACAATACAACGAGACACAAACTCTACCACGTTTCTTTTCATGCCTTCCCAACAGTAAATCTGTTTTAAATCGTGATACATTTTAGTGGCCCTCGGATGCATTGTATAAGCTGAACGATGACCTTTTTCAAGAAGCCTGTTTTTCAAACCCTCATCTTGAGGTACACATAGTCTCCCTTTCAATCTCAACACTCCTTTTGCATCAACAGAGAAATCCTGATGTTTTCCTTCCCTCACCTCATCCATTACTTTGCCCAATTTTGCATCTAACTTTTGAGTGGCTTTTATTTCATTCAGAATGACAGAGTTAGCTTGCACCAGGGCTAATAACACCCCTGCATCAGAAATTTCCAAATTTACCCCATTTCTTTCTAATTGCTGTAGTTCTTCTACCAAATGTCTCCTTACCAACTGAATATGGGCCAAACTACCCATAGATTTCCTACTCAAGGCATCATCTACCATGTTTACCTTGCCAGGATGATAATGAATGGTGTAATCATAATCCTTTAACAGCTCCATCCATCTCCATTGCCTGAGATTCAAGTCTCTTTGTTAAAACATATATTTAAGACTTATATGGTCCGAATAAATCTCATAAGTTTCACCATATAAATAATGGCGCCAAATCTTCAATGCAAATACTACAGCCACTATTTCTAGATCATGGGTTAGATAATTTTGTTCATGTTTCTTTAATTGTCTAGATGCATAGGATATTACACGTCCATTCTGCATCAAGACATACCTCAACCCAATGTGAGACGCATCACAATATACAGCATACCCACCTGAACTTGAAGGCAAACTCAAGATAGGTGCTGAAGTTAAACATTCCTTCAATTTTGTGAAACTAGCCTTATAAGAATCATTCCACTCATACTTTACATTCTTGCATGTCAACTGTGTTAATGGAGTAGCTATTTTAGAGAAATCTTACACAAAGCGACAATAATAACCAGCAAACCCCAAAAAGCTACCTCAGTAACAGTCGAAGGATGGGGCCACTTTTGAACCACCTCAACTTTGCTTGGGTCTACCTGAACCCCTTTCTTAAACATAATATGGCCCAGAAATGCACCTGGCTTAACCAGAATTCACATTTGGAAAGTTTTACATACAATTGTTCTTCCTGCAACCGCTATAAGACCACTCATAGATGTTACTCATGTTCCTCAGAGCCCTTGGAATATACCAAGATATCATCAATGAACATAATAATAAATTTATCAAGAAAAGGTTTAAACACCTGATTCATCAAAGCTATGAAAGCAGCTGGTGTATTAGTTAACCCAAACGACATCACGAGAAACTCGTAATGACCATAATAGGTATGAAATGCAGTTTTGGGAATATCCTCACCCTTGATCTTTAACTGATGATAACCAGATTGAAGGTCTATTTTAGAAAAACATTGGGCTCCCTGTAGCTAGTTAAAAAGATCATCAATATGGGGCAACAGATATTTATTTCGTATTGTGACTTTGTTTAATTGTCTATAATCCTTATATAACCTCAGGGAACCATCCTTTTTCTTCACAAATAACACCAGAGCACCTCAAGGTGAAATGCTAGGTCTAATGAACCCCTTTTCCAGTGAATCTTGCAACTGCTTTTTTAGCTCTCGTAACTCCGCAGGAGCCATGCAATATGGAGGGATAGAGATTAGTTATGTATTGGGAAATACCTCAATAGAGAATTCTAGTTCTTGATCAAGAGGTAAACCTGGTAATTCATCAGGAAAAACATTTGGAAATTCTTTAACCATTGGAATATCCTCCAACCCTAGTGTTGATTCCTCTACATCCCTAACTAATGCGAGAAATCCCTGACACCCTTTGTGTAACAGTTTATAAGCTTTCAAAGCAGAAATTTGCATAGTTGAACTTATATAAGTTTCACCTTGTATTTCAAAGGGAATTGCACTAGGGGCTTCAAACCTCACCACTTTATTCGGGCAATCAATCGTGGCATGACAAGATGCTAACCAATCCATGCCCAAAATTATATCAAGATCTAGCATTTGATGTAACAATAGATCTACCAAGGTTTTTTTATTTTCAAATTTTCCTGGGACACCAAGTTGTTCTAGGGCCTCTACCTAGACCCCTACCCCGGCTTTCCTTAGGTAAAGAAATAGACTAGGCAGATGCCCTTTTAGATATGTTGGTCAGCTTGCGTGTGCGACAAAACCATGTGTTTGAGGCAACATGACTTTGGCTAAAATCATGCTTTCAAAGCTGAAATTCAATGGGAAAGGGCTGAAAATGCTTTTCTTAACATCATTCTCATGAAAAAAAACTGATTAAAACTCACCAAAATCGCTGAAAAACTCGCTGCTGTGGCTATGACGTGAAACCACCAGAAAACTTGCTGTTACCAGCTAATGACAGGCGGTGGCTGCCCAAAAAGCTTGATGGAGGGAGTTGCGGGAGGTTGAACGTGGCAATGGGCAGAGTAAAAACTAGAAATCGAAAAGGACAAAATTCTTGTTCTACAGAGGAAGAAGAAGCTGCGGGAAGAAGAAGGTATGCTGAAGGGTATTTAGGTAATTTTTCCTGGGAGTGCCATGTGTCAGCACCAAAAAAATGCTAGGGGAGGAGGGAACTACATCTCGAACCCACACCCCCTAACTCTAGATAACTTGCCTTACCATTGAGCCAAAGCTCACATTTGATTAGTATAACACATTACAAATATATATACCTTCGTTCTTGCTAAAAGAAAAATTTTTGCATTAACTTAGCAAGAGTCACACAAAGCCCCAGGGGCAAAATATCAAATAAGCTACAAGTAGCTAATAGATCTTGAAAATCTTAGGCCCTTAAGTTGGAGGAACTCGAACTGAGTTTATCGCCCAAAAGATGAGTTTAGTTAAAATCTCCAATAAGCAGCCAATGATCCTATATTGTAAGTGCTACTATTTTAATCCAATCCCAAATGATGTGCCTTTGTTGTTGCCTGGGAAAACCATACCCATAAGTAATAAAACATTTCCCCTTATTCAATATGTCAAAAACAATATGTATCTAGTTTGGGGAACTATCCAATATTGTACAATTAATACTATTATTCCAAGCCAAAATAGATCTGCCTTTTTTACCACTAACATCAAATCCATGCACATTCAAGTATTCAAACCCTTTTATATAAATAACACAATATGTATATACACCATAGTTTCAAAAATGAACAAAACATCAGGCTGATATTTACATATAATATTCCTAAATCTACGCTGTGATTTTTCCAAGGCCATGATAGTTTTTGTAATGAATAAATTATGGGTAGAACTTAAATAATAGACAAGAGATACAGAAAGGAAAGAAGAGAGAAACTAGAATAGAAATGTGTTTTTCTTGAATTGTAAAATGAGTTCCACATCTATCCATATATATAGACATTTTGGTGGATAGTTACATGGTTTCTTTTTCAAACTTTCATACTAACTACACCCACCTATTATTATATATTTCAACTATTTTTCATCTACCAATATATATTTTCAATATTCTTATCTAACTATATATTTCAACAACTAACCACCTAACTTATTTGACTATGATCCTAACTACTTAATAATAGCCCTCACAAGTTGAAAATTAGCAACATTCATGATTTTTTTAGATTAATTTTGACACTCCCCCTTTATCTTGAAAAATCTATGACTCCAAGCATTTCTCTAAACTTGATAAATTTCTCTATAGTGACTGACTTTGGAAAAACATTTGCGAGTTGATCTTTAGTCTTGCAAAATTCTAATTCAATTTCTCATTGTTCCACAAGCTCTCAAATAAAGTGATGTCGAATCTCTATATGTTTGGTGTGACTATGAAAAATAGAATTCTTTGTCATTGCAATAGTGGACATATTGTCACAATAGATTCTTGTTGATCCATTGACATCTTGATGTACATTCTTCATGATTCTTTTGAGCCAAATTGCCTCATATGCGGTACTTGTTGCTATCATATATTCAGCTTCTGCTAATTAAAGTGCGACTGTCTTCTGCTTCTTTAATATCCATGATATTGCATTGGAACCAAGAAGAAAAATGTATCTAATTGTGCTCTTTCAATCATCAATGCTACTTGCCCAGTCGCTATCTGTATAGCTAACCAAATTGCAATGGTCTTCTACTTCATACATTATACCAAAATTCTTCGTACCCTTGACATATCTTAAAATTTATTTTACTGTTGTGAAGTGGAATTTGTTGGGCTCACTCATGAATCTTGAAATGATGCTGACCGTATACACTATGTCTGCCCTGGTGTTTGTGAGATAGATCAATAATCCAACAAGACTACAATAAGTTGTCTTGTCTGCTTTTTCTTTTCCTTCATCCTTTGATGATTTTTCATTTGTAACCATTGGAATGGATGCTGAATTGCAGTATTCCATCTTGAATTTCTTTAACAAATCATCTGCATATTTATCTTGAGAAATAAATATCTGCCTAGGCCTTTGCATTTCGAGAAAATATTTCATGAGACCAAGATCGGTTATGTCTTATTCCTTCATTATGGCTTGTTTGAACTCCTTAATCATCCTCTTGTTGTTGCCCGTGTAAATTAAATCATCTATGTATAGACAAAGGATGAGAAAACAATCTTCTTGTATCTTCACATACAGTGATGGCTCACTTGAGCTTTTTGTAAATCTATAATTGACATGATACTGATCAATTTTGCTATTCCATACACGCGGTGCTTACTTCAAGCTGTATAGGGCTTTCTTCAAATGATAAACTTTGTCTTCCTTACCTTGAACAACGTATCCTTGAGGTTGTTCCGCGTATACTTCCTCTTTAAGTTCTTTGTTGAGAAATGCTGACTTCAAATCTAATTGATATGTAGGATTAAACACTTACCACTAGGCCAAAAGCTATAGTTGTTAATCAGGGCACAACTTTATTTCCTTAACAATGACCTAGTACAAGTGCCACATTTAAACTGCGACTTGGCCCTATACCTGGGCTTCAACCACTAGACAATTGTTGCTACACACCTTGGCCAACAATCTCCCCTTCAGCAACTGCCCTACTAGGAATCAAACATGTGACCTTGGCTCTAATACCAATTGTAGGATCAGGTGCTTACTACTAGGCCAAAAACTATAACTGTTAGTTAGGGCGTAACTTTATTTTCTTAACAATGACCTAGCATACGCACAATTTTTTGACTGTAACTTAGCCCTACACTTAAGCCTTTACCATGGGGCAATTGTTGCCATACACCTTGGCCAACATGATACACTTGCAACTTTAGTTAGGCGTCTAGAGCAATAACCATTCTTATTGTCTCCATACGGACCACAGGAGCAAAAGTCTTGTTAAAGTTAATACTTGGTTGTTAGGAATATCTTTTTAACACTAGTCATGCCTTATACTTCTAAATGGATTTGTCTTCATTATACTTGATTTTGTAAACCCATTTTAGTCCAATGATATATTTTTTGTTAAGCTTTTGCACAAGCTTCCATGTTTTATTTTTATCGATCATTTTTATTTCCTCATCCATGACTAATCTCCATTATTTTTGTTTTGTTGTTTCTTCAAATTTTTTGGCTCATAAGAATGGAACACAACATTGTATGTTTGATAAATATCTTACAATGATCGCATCTTTCTTAGAGGTGATGAATTTGGTGATTGGTTATTCTGTCTTGGAGGTAAAGTTGTGCTTGGGTCTAATTCATCTCTTACATTCTCCTCAGCTTCAAAATGTTGAGTTCTGTTAGGATCTTCATTACTCCATTTCCAGCTAGCATCTTCATCAAATATCACATCCCTTGAAATGATTAAACATCTCGTATCAGGATTATAAAGATGATAACCCTTGGATTCATTGTTATTGCTGATGAAGATACACTTTTCTCCTTTCTCATCTAGCTTGTCTCTGCTTCCTTTTGGGATATGAGTATAAGCAATGCAACTAAAAACTCTAAAGTGATCAACTTTCGATTTTCGCTTGAACCAAGCATGATATGGTGTTTTATCTGGAACAACTTTTGTAAGGGATTGGTTGAGAATATAAATAGCTGTGTTGACTGCTTCAACCTACAAGTAATTTGGCAAATCTTTTCCTTGCAGCATCATACAAGCCATCTCGACAATAGGTTTATTTTTTCTTTCTGCAACTCCATTTTGTTGTGGTGTGTGCCAAGCTGTGAGCTCTTTCTTGATGCCATGCTCTTTGCAATACTTGTCAAATATTTGATCAATATATTCTCCCCCATGAACTGTTCTCAAGATTTTTAAATAGTGGCCACTTTGCTTTTCAGCAAATGTTTTGAATTGAGTGAAATAGGAGAAGGCATATGATTTCTGCTTAATAAAGTAAACCTAGATCAAGCGAGCATAATCATAAAAAAGGAGGAGAAAATATCTCTTATCACCAGGAATAGGAGTTCTTGAAGGATCCCAAATATCTGCATGCACTAACTTCAGCGGGACCTTAAGTTTCTAGGATGATTTTGGGAATGGCAACTTATGCATTTTTTCTAAAAATGCATCCTTCACATATTTTCTTTTCAAAATGCATAGAAGGAAGCCTAAGCACCATTTCTTTTCTATTTAACAATTCAAGACTATTGAAATTTAAATGACCATATCTCAAATGTTATAGTGTCGTTCATTAATGTTTTCACACTTCATGGCATATTTTTGCCTAAATGGCATTGTTAAAGGAAATATTTTGTTATGGGCCATTTTAATAGTAGTTATAAGTTGTCCTTTGTTTTTGTCAAATATGATACATTTATCATCATAAAAAATTAGCTTGTAGCCATTCTCTATCAATTGACCAACACTTAATAAATTTTATGTGAGCCTTGGAACATAAAAAACATCATGAATATATTTTTGTTAGTCATTTTTTGTTTTAGCAAAAATAATGCCTTTGCCTTGAACTTCTTGTATTTTTCCATCACCAAGTGTAACTTGGGATTTTATATTTTCATCAAGATTGACAAAGAAATTTTTGTTGCTTGTCATATGGTTTGAACAACCACTTTCAAGATACCAAATATCCCTTGATTCTTAGTAAGAAGAAAATGCTAAATAAAATAATTGACCAGGAGATTGGTCTCTTTCTGTGAAATTTGCTTCTTTTTTTTGCTGAAACCAACAATCTTTTTCAAAATGACTGTGCCTCTTGCACTTTGTGTATTTGAATCAACAATCATTTATATCATGATTATTTTCTTGCAAAAATTACAATAGGAGCTTGATTTTTCCTTGCTTCCTTGATTTTTGTAATTTCTTCTCCCCCTTCCATGGTAATTAAATGATCCTCTATTTTGAGGATGTTGATCGTAATTATTATTTTTATCTCCTTCATTTTTTGAAAACTTTAATTTAGGATTGAAAAGGTTGCTTTAGTGGTTGCTTAAATCTTTGTTTTCTCTCCTCATGTGCCTGGAGAGATCCTATTAGTTCCACTAGAGTAAGCTTTGACAAATCATTGGATTCTTCAATTGCAGTCATCATATGATCAAATTTAACAGGAAGGCTTCTCAATTTTTTTGAATAATTTTCTTGTCTTCTATTATGTCTCCATAACTTCTAATTTGATTAATGATAGTGGAGACACGAGAGAAGAATGCTTGAATTTTTTCACATTCCTTCATGAGTAAAGTATCAAAATCTTTCCTTAAAAATTGAAGTTTGATAGTGATTACCTTATTTGATCCTTTGTACTGGCCCTTGAAGATCTCCCATACCTCCTTTGCTATCCTAGCATTCAAGATTCTGGGAAAGATCATGTTGCTTACCCTTTGCTAGATCAATAGTAAGGCTCTTGCGTCCTTTTGCATATTTTGCTTATACTCCTTTTACTTTGAAGCTATCCGTGTTAACTACTCTTCTTTGGTTGATTCTTGGAATCCTTTTACCACCATATCTCGCAAGTCTTATGAGATAAATAATGTTATCATTTTTGTACTTTAAAAATCATAAGCTTCTCCCTCAAATAGGGGATTGAAGCTTGGACATAGTTAAAACTAGTTAGGTTGGAGGTAGAAGTGGAGGCCATAAGGAATAAGATATGAGATGTAAAAATGTGGTGTTAAGGTGGCTGGAAATGGCTAAAGATTTATGATCAAGGCTCTGATACCACTGATGGTTTTTGTAATGAATAAATTATGGGTGGAACTTGAATAATAGACAATAGATATAGAAGGGAGAGAAGAGAGAAATTAGAATGGAAATGTGTTTTTCTTGAATTGAAAAGTGAGCTCCACATTAATCTATATATATAGGCATTTTGGTGGATAGTTACATGGTTTCTTTTTCAAACTTTCACACTAACTATATCCACCTACCATTACATATTTCAACCATTTTTCACCTACCAATATATATATTCAATATTCTTATCTAACTCTACATATTTCAATAACTAATCATATAACTTATTTGACTAAGATCCCAACTACTTATTGAAAAATTTTCCATAGCCATCACAAGCTGAAAATTAGCAACATTCATGATTTTTCTAAATTAATTTTGACATAGCACAATAGTTCCAGCTTAACAGACTTATGGCTGCTTGGGGAGCTTTAAGGAGATAGCTTCTTGAACCTTATATATAGTAGCATCTTTTAGAACAAATAGTGAAACTTCTTCTTCCCTTGATTCTGCAATAGTAGGCAAAATAGGCTTCCAAAAGCCTAGGTGTTTAGTCTTAAGAAAAAAGTTGAAAGTAGTGGCTTTGCACTTTTTCGGGTTTTGCAAACTAGCTTTATTATAGGAAATCTAGCAACAGTGAACCAACACTTCATTCAAATCAACGTTTTTACATGATAGTAAGATTGGAGGTGTAACAAATTCTGCATAATTTGATACCTGATCATTATAGAGAAATATAACAGAGGACATAATATCTACCATCACCAAAAAGGATCCATAGTGATATGCAAGAAAGCATTATATAAGGATATATTCATTGCCCTAGAAAGATAAAAAAAAAAAAAAAAGCTACAAAGATCCCACTGAGAGGGGACCATACTATGTAGGTTGGATTTGCTGGTAAACAGAAGAGAGAATGATTGATCCAGATTAAAACATCCATATCGGTCGAAAGACAAGGCCATTGTTGCCAACAAAAGATGCCAAGTCATTTAGCTTGGCCACTATTCTTATGTTCTAGATAGTATCATCCTAAAAATTAGATTGAGAGCCATACCACCCATTCAAAGCCGCGTCAATAGCAACAAAGGAGGAGAAATAAGAGAAAGGGGCAAAAATGCTTCAGGTTGAGAATATTATAAGATTTCAGGATCTAAAACAAAACCAGCTAACCATGTATTAGTTAGAAAATAATGCATGCTAGCATCCAATAAGAGATTCTGAGAAGACCTCAAAATAGTTAAAGAGGAGATATAAAAATGGTTGATTAATCAACTCATTACTCCGTAGGTCACTATCTACTCAAATCTATAATAATGATTTTCACTAACTCCAAGTCTAAATTAATCAACCATTTTTATAAATCCCAATGGATTAGCTTTGCATAAATTCATTATATATATTATTATATTTTAAACTTAATCATGATTCATAAATTTCATTAATTTTAATAAGTTTGATTTTGAAAGAAATATGAGCTTCAAGAATAAAGTTTGATTAAGAAACTAAACTTGTTTAAAAAAGCACACTTTGTAAAACAAGTTAGACTTAGGCAAATTTTCAAACTCCCCTTGAAAAGAAACTTATTATTTTGAGAAAAGGTTTTCATTATTGTGAAAAAGAATAACTTGTGTAATAAGCAAGATATCAAAATTGAAACTATTTTAATTATAAGGACATGAGATAATTAAAAGCTTAATTATGAGATTAGTTTAATTTTACTTTAATGCAGTATAGAACACTATAAGAGAACATAACATCTTAGTAAGAAAATAGTGACTATAATGCATGTCATCTAAATATTAATGCCTTTACAATAGAAAATTTTCCCATTAACAATTAATTAATAACGTAATCAATTAATCATAATGTTTTCTCAAGTCTTCAGACTCAAGTCCACCCCAATTTGATGGACACAACTAAAGTGAAAAAAAAAGAAGAGAAAAGAATATTAGCCCAAGAAAGAAAATTTAAGTAAAACATGAATATGTGCCTCAAAAGAAAAATAAAGTCAAATCAGAAAACAATTATAAACCTACAAAATGAAGTTTGAATTTCTTTTTTTAAAATTAGCCTAGTTTATTTTAAAATGAATCTTGATTAGATTTAGTATATATTATCATTTGCTTGTGACCTTATCTTACTCAAGGGTATGTTTGCATACTAAACGAATCATTAACTTACATATATCAATTTATGTCTTCAAAATTGGGATTCCAACTCTATCTTTTTGTTGTATAATAATAATAATAGTAGTAGTAATAATAATAATAATATGGCATATTGAATAATTCTTTAGATGTCAACCCAATAAAGTATTAGGATATAAATGATATAAAATAAGGGGTTTGTCTACTGAATTTGAAAAGTAGTGGGCAGAAGGTGAGAGGAATGTAATGGAAATGGAACTAAAGTCAAATTCATATTCATTACTCAATCACCATTTCAACGCCTTAACTCTTAATTAACTCACCTCAACTCTTCATTATTAAATGTCATGGAATTGGTTTGTAATGAGGCAAAGTGGTTAAGAAACTTCTTAGCTAATATACTGTTAGGAATAAAACCAACTCCATATGTGGCTACACATGGTGATTGCTAAGAAGTAATAGCCTAAACATATTCATCAAAGACATGATATGATTAAGCAACTGCTAAGTGATATTTTATATCAATCAATTATATGAGATTAAAGATGAATTCGATAGATCCTTTAACAAAAGCTTTAGTAATAGAAAATCTACTATACATATTACCATGTAGTTCATGGTACCTCTCAAATATCTCATTAGTCATATCAAATTTAGATACAAAAAATTTTGAGTACAAAGAGTCTTTATTATAATAGCCTTTTCTTGAACTAAAAAAATAATTTTTCACATTCAAATGACACTTTAATACTAGCCATTCCAACATAGCCATAAAAATTAAATTTGTTTTGATGTTAGACATATGAACTGTCATTGTGAGCCAAGGTTTTGCCAGATGTGAGCTTGAAAATTTTTTAACCTTTTATAAGAACATTAGTAGTTTTAGAATTACCAAGGTACATATGTTTTTTTTCCTTTCACTACTGAAATGTAGGAGGTAAAAATATATTTATTTCCACAAATATGCTCGAGGACCCCAAAGTTTATCAGTCATTCTTTCACATTGGCCACAATGATAACTTGAGTAATAACCAAATCAATGATATTATCTCCTTGGACCAAATTTGCATTTAGCTTGAGGATTATCATTACTTGCACTTTTTCCACATTGAGTAACATAATGACCTTGCTTCCCATAGACAAAACAATTCAAAATAATATCTAATTTTCAAAATTTCAATATCATATAGATATTTCCTAGTTTATCATTTTTTTTTGGGCCAAAGATATATCTTAGTATAGCCACTTCTCTAAATAATAGTCATTCATGGCATCTAAGCATAGAAATTAGTGAGCAAATCTACACCCTATCTGTCCTCTTTTTATATGCTTGGACAATATTGACAAGATAGTCTCATCTAGTTTACTATTTTATAAAAAAATTATTTCTCCCACCACATAAGATTATGTTTTGATAAAGTTTGAAATTGTAAAATTCTCAATATGTTGAATTAATATCATAAGCATATTATATACTATCTTTCCATTGTATTTTAAAATTTTACAAAATATATTATCGTCCTTTCTATATATCATCATCATTTCTAATTAAATTAGAATTTTACAAGATAATTATGAATAATTCAAATGCATATTAAAATTTTGCATTATAAAACTATCTCCTAAGCTTGAGAAAAGAGAAAAAGTATGAGGATAAAACACTCTCTATTATGAGCAACAATGTATAACCTGATTCCACCATTAATTAATTACTATATACTCAGGAATGAAAATTAAAGGAATGCAATATATAGTGTAATACTTTGAAAGCTTATTGTATGCCCTTCATATATAATATAGCCCCCACACTTCATGCTATACTCATATGTTTGTCTCAATTTTTATTTAAATCTCATATGAGTGAAAATGTATTCTTTGACTCATGAATGCCATAAAATAAAATAGTATTAAGATTCTTGCCATTAACACCGTTGAAACAAATTAATTTGATGTATAGTTTATTCCTCTTGTATTCTAAGTGGAAATATAATCTCTTAGCCATGTAGTCATATCTTAAATATGTCATCCTTATCATATGCACAAGATCTTTCAGGGACATATAGTCTCTATACCTTATGTCTGCTATACTTAAGGAAACACATCACGAAGGATCAAAATTCTAACGATCTAGTAAAGAATAATATAATTCCAAGCTAAAAACTATACGTTATCCCATTGCTCTAATCATGATTACTAACAATTTTGATAAACAATATCATTTACCTATTAAAAGTTATACAAAATCTAGTTTTGACTAAAACTCACTTTTAATCAGACTATTGATCCATAATCCTTTTCCCTCGCTAGTTTATGATTAGTTTGGTTTTGTATACCATTCACCATGACAATTCTTATAACAACAACCATCACCATCTCAGCCATAGCTCCAACCCATTAAAATGTTATTGTTTCCAATATAGCACCATTACTAGCAATAACATAAACCAATCATGGGATTGAATCACCGCTGATAGTAGACAAAATAAAAACAAAAGCATGGAAAACATAACGTATAACTCCACAATTTATTTTAAATCTTGGTACTTTAATTTTTTATGAGAAGACATTCAAGTAAAAGGAAGCAAAAACCAGATGACCATACATTTAGTAATATCTAAATATTGCAACAAAAGCATACGCCAAGTGCAAATAGCATTTCAAAATAATTGGTGTTGATAAAATCATATTAAATTAAAGAACTTATGAGGCTGAGGTATCCACCAGCTTGAAGAAAAAATCGTAGTCTTAAAAAATTTACATTAAAAATATTCTTTGAAATTGTTGGAAATTTGATATCGATGCTATCAAAGTAGTAGAATAATTTAGTTCGAGTTATGTTAAAAAACATGGTCCTTGATAATTCATCGTACATGAATTTCTCCCAAGATTAAAAGGGCTTCTTTGAGATAGAACTTAGGACCAAAATTAGTGAAAAGAGAGAGTTGAGGCAAAGAATCCCAACAGTTATGTGTCCATGTAATCCAGAGACAACTAGTTTATATAAAGGTTGAACTCTAACCATTAGGCAACATTAAACTGACACAATAATTGTTTCAATAAGTAATAAATTATGCAAGTATATGTTGACCAAAAAATTAATTGGTTTAGAAATATATTTATAATTGTTTTGTGAGTATTCCATTCAAAAAAGAATTTAGGGATACATTACTTGGGTGTGAAAAAGTGAAAACAAATTTTTGAAGAAGAATCCAAGATAAAATTAGATAGTTTATTATGTACCTGCATATTTTTTATGTACATGTACATATTCTATTCCTTTATCTTTCAAGACTTATGATTCTATTTTCATATTTGGATGTCATTTATCTACTTTTGTTATAAAGAATAAGACATGTTTAAAATAGACTCAAGTGAGAACTCAACATGATAAATCTTAGTGAGAACTCTTATGTTCTTGGAATTCATTTCCATTGTGATAGGTCTCACATCTTCTTAGTTTGTCTCATGTAACTCCTGTGGACTGAGTGCTCATAGAATTCAAAATGCATTTTTGCTCCTTTTGTGATACACCCATTCATATAGGTGATAGAATTAATATGGAAAAAAAAAATCCATTTGCTTCCACTATTGGTAGCTCGATGTATGCTCAAATAGACACTCGTACTAATATAACCAGTGTTATAGTGTACTTTGAATATACTTGAGTAATCCTATTTTAAAATATTAAACAGTTGCTTAGATAGTTGTGTTTTTATCTACAATGCATTTAGAATCGCATATTTTGATTCACTTGTAATTATTAACAATCTGGATTTAGATTATGCAATTTGATTAATTATTTGATATCTATTTTATATGTTCATCTTATGTTGTTTTAGGAGGAGAAATTTTGTGGTAAAGTATCAAATAGACACTTATAGTTATTTTAACTTGTGTATATATCTTTATGATGTCTTGGAGGAACTGTCTTATTGGAAAATGTTAAGTGAACACTTACAGTTGCTTAACTTTTGCATATATTTTTATGATGTCCTGGAGGAACTGTCTTACTGGAAAGTGTCATGTGAACACTTACAGTTACTCAAACTTTTTACATCTTTATGATGTTTTGGAGGAGTTATATTGTTGAAAAGTGTCAAATGGACACCTACAGCTACCTCATACATATGAGTAAAGAGTATGTTGTTTATTTTGCTATGGCTATTTGTCAGGGAACATGGTCAAGGAAATAAATTTTTGTTGTGCATGTATTTTAAATCTTAACCATTTTCATTATGATAGTGACTCTGTTACAAGTTTCTCTTAAAATTACAAGAATTTTAGTTACTTTGAGCTTTTGATACTTAATTCTTGTTTGTTAAATAGAAGATTTGTAAATCTCATACTCGTGTTGAACATTTTGGTTGATTTGTTTATAAAGACTAACCAATTAAAGTTTTGGAAACTTTTAACTCTTGGTTATTTCGAAGATTT
Source organism: Delonix regia (assembly GCA_037074485.1). NCBI lineage: Eukaryota > Viridiplantae > Streptophyta > Magnoliopsida > Fabales > Fabaceae > Delonix > Delonix regia. Next base: position 35,986,877 of record CM073449.1, on the reverse strand, counting down.
TAATGTCTTAGTTTAATGGGAATCTAACTTATGGTCTAATGGGACGCTTTAGTGTATTTTAACATTTATAATATTTGTTTTTCTATTGGATTCAATGTTCTTAGTTGTGCCAAATTTTGTATATAATTAAGAATTAAAAATTTTCTGGCATTTATAAAATTGTTTTCCTTATTGGATTTAATGTTCTAGATTCATGATTTCATCTATGGATTTTTCTTAACTCAGACTCATGCGGTTCACATTCATTGTAAACCTATGTTTATAGATCCACTGACCAAAGGCCAACACATAAGAGTAATTCAAATTTCATAACTCATACTAGTCTTGTGGATCTTTGATATAGCCTTGGTCTAGTTAAAGTCTGAGTTGAGTCCTAAAGGGACTTTTGCTATGTAATATGACACCTAGATTGTCATTTTGTATTCCATTTAGTACAGATATTGAAACTAATTTATGCTAATGCTAACATCATTTGTTTCCCAATTTGATCAAGTGATCTTTGTGTGGTTTCATTTTTGAACTTATGATTATTTAGTTTATACATAAATCCATGTGTTTATGTGAATATTGATTGCTTAATTCTATTACTTTTATTGATTAAGTTACTAATTGATTAATGTTATCTAAGTGGGAGATTGTTAGAATAATTTTTTATTATTGTACGAATTAGCATTAATCCTATTATTAAATCAATTTCTTGTGGTTAATGATTGGGAGATTAATATTATTGATATAAGTCAAGAATTAATTAGGTTTTTGTTAATTGTGGGTAATCAATTATGGGCAGAATTATCCACTGGCCTTTGGGTAGAGACCTCAACCTATAATCCAAGTTGATTAGTAATTATCCTATCAAATCACTAATTGAGAGTTGATGTTTGAGAGAGATAAATTGGGCTAATGTAAATTAGTCTTATTAACGGGCTTGTTTTATTAATATTAAACAAACATATTTTATTAATTTGGCTTAAGGGTTTTTAAGATTATAAAAGGACTTTTTAGCTATATGTCAAGCCCTAGTTTTGTGTGCCCTCTCTCTTCTATGTACAACTTTCTTTGTATAGACTTAGGCTTTGTGGGTTGTTACTATTTGTTATTCCACTTTCTGATTCATCCTATGACTATTGCTCCTCCTTCATGGTTAAAGCATCTTATTTCTATATCACCCATTTTGATCATATTAAGATATGATAATTTTGCATATAATGGGTTTTATAAGGTTGTATCCATAGTTATAAACTCTGGTAAGGGTAGCTAGGCAGAGAAAGAAGTGGTTCAAAATGCAAACCTTTAAGGATATGTTCTTATATAAAGTCTTTTTTAGTGGGATTATATCATGTCATTATTTATAAGTAATTAACATGACTTAATAGGGCATTACTTAAACAATAAAAGACTTCTTTTTTCAAATTAAAAAAAATCAAATCCTCTCGCTTTTTTCATCAAAAACAAAGTTACACATTATTAAGTTAATTAGTTTGAATTTGTAAAAATCACAGTATTTAACATGTTCCATTAAAATTATTTGACATGTGTACTAAATATGAGGGTCACTAAGTTGCACAAATATTGAAATAATTGTACAAACTATTAAATTAAGAAGAAGACTTTTGGTGCATTTTGATCATTTATGTTTTATATTTGGCTCTAAAAATTCTCAACATTGTGTGTTTTTGGATAACACGCCTTTAAATTTTACAATCAAATACTTTGAAGTCAAGGTATTGGAATAAGATTAGAAGCATGTATTCCAAGATAGCACTATAAAAAATTGCAACAATTTTTTATGGCTTTTGTGATGGTTATGATCGTCATAGAGGAATTTTATGATGGTTGATGAAAACATTGTACAAACTACTGTAAAAAATTGAAACAAAGACCTTTTTTTTGTTAACCTCCTAGGGTTTTGTCGTTGGCCTAACAACAGCCCCTTATAGATCATCGTTAGGCAACCTAATGATAGTCCATTAGTAATCATTGTTGTAACACTTGCAAGTTTTTGTTCTTAGAAGAAGTAAAAGAATAAATGTCAATGGTGTAGGTTGTTAATCAAATAAGAACCTTGGTTTAGTAGTAAGACATTAGCACATTGATCTTGATGGCAAGGGTTCAAACCTCAAGTACATGCTCTTCTTGAACATTTTTAAGTGTTGCCATGTGTCTTAGCAGTGGGAAATTACATTTATACCCTTGTGTTCTTATCTTCCTTCCCAATAAATTTCTTCAACAACATTTCATCCTTTTCTTCAGTTTTCTCCATTTCTACGTCAACCTCCTGACCACGTGCCATCGACTAGCTGTTCTCCAGCACTGACGACCTAAGAATGACTCTTGTTCTTCACTTTTCCGGCGGGCAGTTCCATCTCCACCGTTCAACGTCCGGCAGCCACAATGAGGAAATTTGAGCAAAAAAAAAATTTGGTGAGTTTTGTTCAGTTTTTTCTTGGGGATGTTGGTGATAATATGTTTTTTGGTCCTTTCCCTTTAAATTTTAGTCTTGAAGAGATTGGTAAGTGATGGCTCTCCTAGGGACCAAACCAAAAAGTTTCCATATTTTTGTGGTTAAACATAGAATTATTGGAATTCTAGAATTTAAATGTTAAAGATGGTATTTTAGGAACACCATTAATTTTCATGAAACAATATCTTATTATTCTTCATGGCTAGGCTTAATTAAAGGTGAAGGAAGTTTTAAAGTGTTGCAAAGATTGGGATTTAATTGAGTATTTAGAAATAAGAAATATAAGGAAGTGAATTAAATTGATGAGAAGTGAGCAAGTCATGTGGTGGAATCTAGGAAAATGAGTTTGGTTGTGTAGATAATATTAACTAAAGGAAGAAAACTCTTCTTAATTTAAAATATGTGTCGAGTTGATATTATGGGTTAGTATGAGTTTTGTAGATATTTTAGTTATTTTTAGTAGGTCTTTCAATTTATGAATTTGCTAAGAAACATTGGAATGAGCTTAAATTAAATGCGTATTGGTGATGGTGGATTAAGGAAATTGTATTTTTTTGTTATAAGGATTATCTTATGAAATATCCCATAAACAAGGAAAGGAGGCAAGGCTATTTAGAATACTTCATCCACTAGGTAAGTGGCAGCTTTTCCAATGGTATTACATGATACATGCTATTTTTTTATCAATTATATTATTTTGTAATGGAATTTTTATGGTTAATTTCCTTTTGTTAACGAGGGAATAGCCTACAGACTTGATTAGTTTTTTTCAAATGAACTATAAATTATGTGTGATGTTGCATAACATATATAAAGCGGATATAATATCACAGACAGTCTCATATGTATTGTAATGTGACATTCATGTAAGAACAATAAGAAAGGGATTGTATTGAAAGTGAGTATTAGTGGATTAAATAGTGTGAGTTTGTGTCTCACGATCGTCTGATTTAAATTAACCAAGGGCTAGGTACCCTTGACCAATGAATATAGTTTCCCCAAGGTTTGTGAATCCTCGACCGATAAATATATTGTCCAAGGGCTAAATACCCTTGATCGACTTGATTTCCATGAAAATAAATCTATGACCGTTATTTTATATTGCACAGTTGAACTCTCTTTCTTTTGTGTAATTTATGCATGTTTATGCCTTATTACGGTAAAGATTTAAATGTCGATTAAAAGAGAACTGATCATTTTAAAGGTTTGGGCCAACAGGTATAATATTACATATTTGAGAAGTTTTTATGAAGTAAATTGCACAGAGCTCTACATACCGCAAGGTATTTGCATTGGTTTTGTTACTGGAATGCTACTTGTTTATGTTTTTTTTAATTTCATATAATCACCCAGAGTAGCTTCCTGAACGTGAGGGCTAGAAGAGCTTTACTTGCACCGCAAAGGTTTTATTCCTTATTTTGTTGGGGTATTATACTTTTGTAGTAGTGTAATTTGGCCAAAATATAAATAATTGTAAATATTTATTGATGACCACAAGCAGGTTCCCCATTCCCTTATTTTGTTATACTTTTATTAGTTATTGGATGATCTGAGAGTTTAGCTCTCTTTTCTGGATTTTATTTTTGATGGGCAGATATTGTAAGAATTTTGATAGGCTTCAATTACGGAGGAGACTTTGCCAAAATTTCTACAAAAATATATGGTTGTTAAACTACTTGGTATTGAAATTACTGTGAATTTACATTATTACATGATTTGCACATTTGTATAATCGGTCAGTAAAATATAGTAATTGGTTTACAGAAACAAATTATTCACATTACCTATGCCGATTGCACTCTAAAAGTTTCGGGTGTGACAATCATTATGCCCCATTAGTGTGGACCTCATTCATCGAAGTCCATATATAGACCTTATGACAGTCTTTCTTTGCTTGTCGTAAGGCCGAGACATTACAACGGGCATTTTTACACAGTCATAAAGTCTAAGGTTTCACAATGGCTATATTGACCGTGGTTGTGTTTGTGCTTTGCAAAGTGGTATTATTGGGATGACAATTTTATTATTATTATTATTGTAGAGATTCAATAAAGGATTGCTTTGAAAGAAAGCGATCAAGGATAAGTATATATATATATATATTCTTTTCATCAAGGATATACATAGACAAAGATGGAGATCCTATGTATGGAAACTGTATTAAACCGACTTATTAGTATATTATTAATTTATTCAATTAATTTGGCGTAAATCCACACATATAATTTGTTTTATAAATATTCAAATTTTTTATTACTATATTTTTCTTTCTATAGAAAAAATGAACTACACATCTACACCTATGAGGATATATATGTTTATTACCATAGTTAACTACGTTTGAAGAGAAATAAGTTACTTCATATATGAGAATGAATGATCTGTTATTTGAATGAAATTAATTTACAAGGATACAGTGCCTTTTATACACAAATAAGAATGGGTTTAGCTAGAAGCCAACCAAGAAAAAAAAAAAAAAAAACTCTGCTATACATCTGTACGCATAGGATGTACACAAAAGCATAACTTGAAATGCAAAATGGAAGGACTGCTACTAAATTTGTATATCGGTGACAGAAAAAGAAATGCATAAACGATTAAAACATCAATTATACTTTACATTGGTCAAATATATAATATAATACTTGTTATAGTATGTAAGTGATAATAAAGATGTTTTGGTGAAAATAAATACAATTATGTTGTAACTCAATTTTTGTTACAAGAGTTATCAACTTAACGAATTTTTTTTTAAATAAAAAGGAGAATGCTTTAAAATAAAATAAAAAACTGTGTAACTTAATATTTTACAAAATCTCTAATTTTATAAGAAAAAATTTAATGAGGTGTCATAACTCATTACAAGAGGCATGCAGGGAGGTTGTGTCTTTTGAAGCCGACCACATGGGGAACTTTGGAAGCTGTAAAAAAGATCAAAGCCGACCATAATCAATGAACGTTTTTCTCCATCAAAGTTGATAGAAACTAGGTAGTGCTTCAGCTGTGAACTGTGATGCATGTATACGCCAACAACAACATCCATCATTTTTGGGGTACTAAATGGGTGAATGGCGTTTTTTTTCCCTGCCAATTTCTTTGTCAACCACCAAATCACTAAACCACCCCTAAAGGATTTTCCTATATATAGATATCAAAGAGGATATACTGGTGAAGGGGCCTGTATCTTCTAGGTCAAATCTTGTACTACTTTCTCAATTTTTTTATCCTAGCTAGCATGGAATTTGATTTGATCGATTGTCCATGGAGTCCCTAATATTGGACACATCATCTTCTTGATCCCCTCTTATTTTGCAGAAAAGACTCTACATTTTTTTTCGCCACTACAGAAATGACTCTACACGACCCAAGAATCAACCCGACAAAATATTATTCATTAGCTGGCAACTAAGGCTCCATTTGCTACAAAGAAAAGAGCTGCTTTTGAAAATGGAAAAGGAAAAAGAAATAAATATTTGGATGTTTAGTAGCATGGAGTATAATTTCTATAAGAATAAAGATTTTATCATTTTGATGAAAATATCTTTCTTGAGAAGGAGGATGGAATAAGACAGATTTCATTAGAATGAGAGGATAATGATAAAAATATCTAATAATAATAATAATAATAACAATATTATTATTATTAAAATAATAATAAATTATATTAATAATAAAAATAATAAAACAATAATAATATTATTTTAAATTTAAAGGTATCTTTATGCTCTTTCTCCCTCTTTATTACTTTATTCTTTTCCAATGTATACTAAACATTTTTTTTTATCTCAATCTGCTTTCCTTCCCCTTCTCTTCCATGTGTGCCGAACGAGGCTAAGTTGAATAATTTTCATTTTCTAAATTCATGCAACGACCGGTCGATTAGACATTTAGAATATCGAAGTTGTCAACTATACAAATTAAAATAAGTGGTCAGACTGCAGATAGATGAAGGTCAAAAGAAAAGACAAACCATACACATTTGCATGTGACGCCGCCGGTGAACTGTGATATTAAGGGAGACAAAACGAAGCTATCCGATACACATTAATGATACAACTATTTTATTACCCAAGAACAATCTAAGTCCATTGGCATATGTAGTCAATTATTTGGGTTACAGAAAAATTCTTTTATTACAGTAGAGATCCATGCCCTAGATTGAATCAACAGAAAAAGGTGTAAGAAATACAAATCAAATTCAAATATCAAACTCACCTCAGTCTATTTTAAAGAGTGAGTATGATGCCATGAGAATAAGAAAATGGTTAAATTAGAGTTATTTGAAAGGAAAAAATGACCCCCCCTGAATCTGATTGGCCAAATGTTTCCTGATGTGAAACAGATGAATTCTAGCGAGGATTATTAAAAACCCTGCAATTCTTCCTAATCTCTCCAGCGTTTCCGACCAAAACATCGAGGCTTCCCATCTTGATCATAGCATTTACAAAACTCTGCCGAAAGCTGGCACCGTTCGCCGCAAAACCCGAAACAATGCCTTTGGACGATGCATCCTCAGCCAATTGCTGGTCAATGTGAAGCAACCCTCTCTTCTTAATGATCTGATTGTAGAACTCGTTATCAAAAACAAACGACGTGTTCTGGTCCAAGAACACTCGAGGATCGTTTCTCGCCGGCCGACTTGCTGTCCCACATGTCTGCACCAGTTTAGTGTCCAAAGCAGGGTCCATAGTAGGATCGCGGCTTCCTTGGAAGCTGGACAGCCTATTCTGAAAGAAACTGCAGTGAGCGAAGCCCACCGTGTGTGCTCCCAAAAGAGTTACCATTTCGTTCATTGTGAACCCTTTGTCTCTGAAGGATCCGAATGCCTGAGACACTGAGAGTGATGGTCCTGGCAGATTCACTTGATTAGGATCAGACACTAGCCCATCTCGCCGCCCTGTGGGCACGGCGTATGTGGGTCCTCCCGCTAGGGCCACCGAGTCTCTTGTGGCCAGTGTCACGATATCTGCGCACGAAACTTTGGAAGGACAAGCTTTTTCCAAGGCGGTCTTGATCTCATCGATCAACTCAAATCCTCGGACTGTTAGATTAGGTCCCGCCTGTTTCTCCGACCCCTTTCCCTTCCTTGGATCTATCAGTATGGAGGCGTCACAACCCTGAAACCATGGTACAGCATTAATCAGCATCACCATTAACATCTGACGTAATGTTCACAACAAAATAATGTGTCGGTTAATCTGGGAATTAACTATTAATGGTTGTGGTTCTTACTCTAACAAAGCAATCATGGAAGTGCATGCGGAGCAAGCCGGCGGTGATGGATCTGTCGCGGTTGAAACGCCTCTGCACAACTTGATGGACAATGGACTCTGCTGAAGGGCAGGTTTTGCTGTAGAATCCAACCCTTAGGTCGGCAAATGCAAAGGGAAGGACGAAGAAGAACATGAGAATGGAGATCTTCATATTGTGTTCTGTGAATACTTGTCTGTGTGTTTGGTGTGTATTGAGAATGGGAAACGGGATGCTATATATAGAGTGGAAGAAGTCTCAGATTCAGATCGGTAGTCAAAGAAGAGGTAAGAAAGTGAAAATAAAAAAGGCATGGTTTTGAGGACGAATCTTGGTGGGCCTTGCAATGTAAGGATGGTATTCATGTTTGTTTGTTTTTTTAGCATATATCAACAAAAACATGAAAGCTAGAACAACTAGCTATAGTAACAAGTTAAATTTTTTATTGACATTATGAATAGGCATCTTATGTTACGCGGTTTCGAATTACGGTACGGTACGTACTCGTATCATGTGAGGTGTGCTTAATTAAGTTCGAAACTTAATTAATATGGGAATTCAGACGCCAAATCATCCCCACGGATCCCGTAATTTGTTGCACACGTAGATAATATGAATGGTGGAAAGCAATTATAATTGAAAGAATATAGAGCTAAAACTTGATGCAGTTAGCAACGTAGATATTAGAACAAGAATATTATTTGTGAGTAATATTTCTTTTCTTTTGATGCGACATTGTAATGCAAATTTGGATAGTTACGCACAAGATTTTTATACAACTTGGGGAATGTGCAGCAATTTTGTCGTTTATTTTACTGAAGGTATGACTAAAAGAATTACAAGTTGTGTAAAGAATATGTGATAAAATTTGGGCAAAGGTGTGATGGGCGGGCGGGTAGTGCAGCTGCACATGAATCATATGCACAACAATGGTCAAATATGGAGGGTCCAGATATATTTAACCATCATATTATCCATGCTAGACCACTGTGCTCACAGACTATGCTGACATCTTGTTCTCAATATACAGAGGAAACCCAATTTTTTCTTTCTTGACCACTTGTAATATACAACTGCTATGTGAGTTTAACTATGGAACATTTGCAGATTACAGTTCTATATTTAATTTTGTTCATCATCGAAATAAGTGCTTGAATAAATTAGGCTTATCTTTCTTACATTTTGATTCAATTATACATATATTTTTGAATTGAAAAAATTATCCTATTTATTTTTTAATATTTTAATCTATGTATACTACAAGGTTCTTTATTCTAATTAATTTTAGCTAATTAAATATTAATTAATATAAAAATTAATTTTTATTATCAATATGAAAACAAAGATATTTAAATGATTTTATTTTTTAAAGTTGTACATTGTGTAAAATGTTGAATTTATTAGTAAAACAAAATCTTTAAAAATTGTGTGCACTTTTTTTCTAAAAAATATATGTAATTAATTAAATATGTCATTTTTTATACACTGCACCAATACATTAAGGATATAATTATAATATTATTGACTCAAAAAATAATATCATTCTCATTATATCCCTATATTATAACTAGATGTACTAATATATTTAAAATTGTGAATATATCATATATTTTACTTTAATTAAATCATAAAAGAAGTAAGCATATATTATAACTTTCATTTTATTAGGAATCATTATCAATAATGCTGTAGACAAGGAGCGCGTGTGTTGACGTCTAATGACGTTCCAAATAGATGGTTGGCTAAGATATATTAGTAAAAACTGCATCGGATGCATTAGGCTCTTTGTGATTAAATTAAAAATATATAGAAAATAATTGAGGCAGGCTAACATGGCTTCACGTTTTCATTTATTTTTTTGGTACAACTTCTTTTCTTAATATATAAGACTGCACGTTTGGCATCTCCATCAATAATTAACGCAAGCCAACTTTATTAATTTAATTAGTTGGTATCATTCGGGAATATAACCTAAACATTATTTTATATTAAAAAAAAAAAAAAAGGTAAAGGAGAAGTCATATAGTTATATGCTTTCATAATTAAAAGTAGTAGAGTAGAGTGTATCATAAGTTTAAATCTCAAGCTATGATATCCCCTTTTAGTTGTATAATAATATTGTTAGTAATAATAATAATATAAAATAGAAAGATTGTATGATTCGTTGAATGGGGCATTTGAGGTCAACCAAAAACAACACTGATGCGTCCAATAATGAGATTATTAATGTTTCTATTAAAAAAAGAAGGTGGCTGTTCGGTGTTGAATCAGAAAAGCAGGAGAAATAAGAAAAGGTGAGAGGAATGTAATGGGAAGGAAACTTGGCGGGGGGTTTCTACGAAAGGTCAATTCAAATTGAGATTGAATAACATCATCGGCTCAACACAGGGTCTTTAGACTTGGACCCCAAAATACTTCAACTCTTAAATAACTCACTAGTCCTCAGGCAGCCATCAAATCAAATCTATAACTATGTTTTCACCAACTCCAATCCTCCAATTCTAAATTAACGACAATAAAAGTATAAAGTCACTCCCATACATTTATATTTTATGATAATTTAATTTTTGATAAATAGATGTGATAAATTAATTTTTTATAAGTTTTATTTTATACAAAATCAGTCGCTCATTAATTAAAACGAATAGATTAATTTTATATAAATTTAAATTTATAAAAAATTAATTTATCACAATTAAATTATAATGGATCAAATTGTCGCAAAGTACAAAAACTAAATGACTAGTTTTGTATCTTTTTCCTAAATTAATGAAACATATTTATAAATCCCAATGGATATGGTTTAATTTGCATTAATTCAATTATATATATTACTTTTTAGACTTAATTATAATTTGAAAATTTTGTTCATTATAATAAATTACATTTTGAAAAAAATGAGGTTCAAGAATAAAACTTGATTAAAAAATAAACTCATTTAAATAAGCACACTTTGTAAAACCAAGATAGATTTAGGTGTATTTTCAAACTCAAGTTGGAAACACAAACTTATAATATTGAAAACAATGATTTGATTATTAAAAAAAGGAATATAACTTATATAATAAGCAAGATATCAAAATTGAAAATATTTTAATTTTAAGGACGTGAAATAGTTCAAAGCTAAATTGTAAGGTTGACTTAATTTTAATTTAAGATAGTATAAAACACTATAGGAGACCATAACATCTTAATAAAATAATAATAATAATACCTTTAATCTAAAGCAGTCATGCCTTTGAACTAGAAAATTTTTCCATCTATAATTAAATAATAATAATAATCAATTTATTATATTATTTCTCCCAAATCTCAATTAAATCTGGTGGTGAATCAAGTCCACCAAAACCTGATAGACACAACTAAAAAAAAACAAAAAAAGAATATCAGCTCGAGAAATAAAATCTAAGGAAGACATGAATATGTGCCTCAAAAGAAAAATAAAGTCATACTAGAAAACAATTATGAACCTACAAAACGAAGTTTGAATATATATACATATATATATATATATATATATATATATATATATATATATATATATTAAAACCAAAGCCATGTTGATTTTTAAATGAATCCATCCATTGATGAGATTTAGTATTATCGTCTTCTTGCAACCTTATCCTACTCAAGGACATGCTTACCAAACGGAGTCCTTAACTTAAATATCAAGTTAGGTCTTCAGGGTCAAGATGCCTGCAGACTTCCGGCTCTATCTTATAATAATAATAATAATAGTAGTAATAATAATAATATGGAATATTGGGTGCTTTGGATGTCAACCCAATAAGGCATTAGGATATAAATGATTTATAAAAGGGGAGGTTGTCTATTGAATTTGAAAAGCAGTAGGCAGAAGGTGAGAGGAATGTCAAGAAAATGAAACTAAAATTCAAATTCATATTCAGTACTGAATAACTCGCTACACCTACTCCGTAGGTCGCCATCCAATCACATCTACAAATATGCTTTCACCAACTCCCATTCTATCTTAACCAATCCTTTCTAAACATTCCATTGGATAAGGTTTACATTGATTCATCTGTCCTAATTTTGTGGGGCTGGGACGGGGGCGGAAGTGCCACCTAACTTTCCATCTCTTTCATTATTCGTGTCTTTTATTTTTATTACAATTCTCCATTACGAAAAAAAAAATTTCGCCATGCTCATTTTCTACAGAAATGCGGATTTTTGTGGATATCTATGAGAACTTCAATTTAAAAATAAAATACAAAAAATAAAAATATTAATAAATATGAAAAAAAAAAAAGAACATATTGTTAAAAAACAAATTTTAAACTGAAGCTTCTTGTTTAAGTTATATAATAAGATCTAATCAAATTAAAAAAAAAAACTAAAAATAATTCAAATGATAAGTTTTAAATAAGTTATAAATATTTTAAAATATTTAAAAAAAAATAACTTCAACCAATTAAAAACATCAAGTTCAAAAAGTATTGACATCAATACATCTTCTTCCCAATGTGTGAAATCTTTATTATTGTTTTTTTTTTTTCCTTATATACAAGTTAGGTATTTCAATTTATTTGGTTTCTACCATCTTAATATATGTAAAAAACTTATGTATTTAAAGTATCAATTAAAATATGCTCGTCTACGTAGCAATTTAACTCTAACTTGATATTACTAATTAAAGTAGTTTCTTTTATATATTGAAAATAATTGCACTTGTAATTTTTTATTTTCACAAAAAGAATTTACATTTGTTAAACTTGGAGATGTAGTAAAATTACTAATTATATATATATATATATATATATATATAAATTTTAAAATATTTAAGTTAAATTGCCAAGGACAGAGACTCTACGGGACAAGAAACATAATCTTTGTCCCCATCCCCAAATTATATTCGATATTTTTCTACCATCTCCATTCCCATAGGAAAAAAAAAAATCCTTAAATGTGTGTTCTCAAATGGACTGGTCTTCATAGAGATCCCCAAGTATAAGGACCTCTGTCATTTCTAGGCCCAAAAAAAAAAGGAAAAATTAATCTTTTGGTCCTTATATTTTGTAATAATTTTCAATTCAGTCCTTATAGTTTATTTTCTTTCAATATACTCCCTATAATTTGTTAACATTTAAAATCTCATCCCTGCCGTCTTAAATTGTTATAACACCATCCATTTTATGCTTAGGTGGCAGACGGAGCATGCATGGACTGCCAACATGTAAATAGTACTTCAAAGTGGCATCCACATGTGTATTTGACTTGGAAGTTGGAACCCACCTTGAAAACCTAAAATCACTTGAAGCTTATCTATCGCAGGGAAGGATGAACGCAGCAGAGCCATGCTTAGTCATAAGAAATCTCTGCAAATGAAAAAGGTTAAGAAGTCTGCCTAACTTTCAGAGAGTGCCCTCTTGTTATAAAATCACACGCCAAATCCATTCCTTCATCTTTCTCATTTCTGAAGCCCTCTCTTGTTCTACAATAGCCCAAAGGAAGAACAAGGCTAAGAAGCTAGCCTACATCTCAGTACCCTCTCAATCATCAATTCCATCTCATCTTCTTCTCTTCAATCTCTACTTGACTCCCAAGAAAAAATCTTCCAGAAACAATAAGTTCTTCAACTTCAGGAGAACAAGACTCTTGTTTCTCGTTGGTTTCCTTGGGATGCTGAGGTTTGGGTTCAAAATACATTTTTATGCCAATTATGTTTCTTCCTGTTTTGAAAATCATTTATATATTTTTTTAGTCAGTGGATTTCAAAATGCATATTTTGACACAAGCCATGGTTCCAATCAATACAAGAAAAATCCATATTTTGAGTAAACTGATGAAGTAGAGTTCACTATGATTGCAATGTATCAAACTTTTGTCATTAAGTTTGTGGATCCATTTATAGGCCACCAACAAGAAGGAACTTTGTATTGTAATCAGATGATTTTTCGTATTTGAAAAGAGTTCAAATTGAGTAAAACAACTAGAAATTTCTTCTTCGTCTCAAACTATCAAACTTGGCCAGTCCTTGTTGGTACAAAGATGAAAATCAGACAAAAATGTTGAAGTTTTCTGAGTATAAGCCTGAAATCGCTGTATAACAAACAAATAAACAGATGTTACAATCAAAAGAAGAAAAGTTGTCTCTAAAAAAATTCCCACTTCTTTTTCTCCCTACTCTTTTGAAGTCTCTCAAACAACGTAAAACCTAAACCAGGAATCACTTAATCTTTAATCTACACCAGACAATAATTATTGAAAACTTCATTGTTGGCTGATCTCACCATGCTGCCAATTAATATCTCTTCAGCGTTCAGAGCAAAATCACTTTCAGAAAAGAAAAAAAGAGATCAATGGAAACAAGAACTCATTAGCACAAAGCAAAAGAACTGAAATAGAGCAACGGAAGTTGATCTGACTTTTCCGGCCTCGCTTCTATTCGGAGATTGAGATTGAAGCTTGCAGATTTTGTATCAAACCAGGGATAATTTCTTATGACTGAGTATGGCTCTACTGCGTTCATCCCTCTCTGCGACAGATGAGCTTCATGGCGGGTTTCCAACTCAGAAACACATGTGGACTCCACTTGGAAATATTTTTTACACGTTTGGCAGTCCATGTGAGCTCTTTCTGCCACCTAAGCATAAAATGGATGGTGTTATAACGATTTAAGACAGTTGGGACAAGATTTCAAACAGACAAATAATAGGGAGTGAATTGAAAAAAATAAACTATAAAGATGAATTGAAAACTATTACAAAATTTAAGGACCAAAAGAATAATTATCTCCCAAAAAAATATTTACGTATGTATACTAGTCTGCTTCCTGCCATTTTCGGTCATATTCAACTCATGGCTCTGTTTTACCTCCCAAAAGAAAATTTTGAAGGTTAATATTTTAAGCTATTAATCCCATGACATAAGCCTTTTATTATCTAAAATTTAAAATAGCAATTACATAAAACCATTAAATAAATTTTTAATTATTTAATACTTTTGTTCCTTTTCTCAATTAATTTATCTATACCTTTCGAATTTCACACATCTCAAAAATTGAATTCACAAGGCACTAAAATGGTTAATAATTAATTATGTTCTTTTGAGGACAATCAATAAAATTGGAATGATGAAAAAAATTAATACAATAAAGAATATACGATGGTCACTCGTGCCCGTGTTTAACTTGTAATCAAGCCCAGACATTAGCAACATAATCCGGAAGCTCTATTTAACTTGTAATGTAATTCTCTTCAGGAATAAGCTAATTTAGATATATATGTCGAACAACTATGCTGAAAAATAACTTACAATTGAAGTAATAATATGGCCAGTCGAATTAAAAACTATGTATACACGAAGAGGAGAATTAAGAGTATTTTAATAATTTTAAATAAGGTATAAAATATTACAATGAAAAAAAATTATGTAAATAAGTGCAACTACTTCAAATTAATATTCATGCATGCTATACCTTTTGTCTTTTAAATGTTTGGTGCATAAATATTATTTGAAATTTATATAAAGTCTAGATTTTAATAGAACAACGGGTCATAATAATGTATACATCATGTGCAGACACAAAAATAATCTATTTTCTCCTATGTACGAAATTAGGCTACAAGATTAAAGGTGTAATATTTTTTTAATATTATGTCTTGATATCCGATCTAACTTTTAAAAATTATGGAATTAATTAGTTTAAAATCAGACATTTTCAGGCTTAATATTAAATATAGTCTTTTAAATATTACACTTTTCACATATAAGACAATAATCGAACCTAAAATCTTACTTAAAGAATATTGAATTCCTTAACGCTCGACCCAACGTGGATTGCTATTAAGTGTGTAATATTGATAAAGAAACACAATTAAGTGTGTAATATCGATAAAGAAACACAATTAATTATGGATAATAAAGGATAGATTTCTGACTTTATTCACAGGGTTCATGATAAATGAACCTCGAAGAGTACTGATGCTACTTAAATTATTACTCATTGTGCAACTTGGTATTATTTAATCTAGAGAACTGTAAACTATGAAAATGATTAAGACATAAATTTGAAGAAAATTTGAAACAATTACAACATTAATGTACTGTCATTATTTTAACTTAAAAAAAAGCCCAACAGTTTTTTAATTCCCACCTTCATTTCCAAGTTGTATGATGCAAAATCAATTACTAGGGATTGCGACTTTTTGTTCCCGTTGTTATAAGAAAAAGTAATTATCATTAAATTTTCTTACATTAAAAAATATTATATCCATGTACTGTAAAAAAATATTTTTCTGACATATTATAAAAATTTATTTTTTATAAAAAAATATTGTAATGGCCGCTGGTTGCATGGAATTAAAAAAATAATCATGGTGTGTTTTTTGTAATTAAAAAACTTATAAAGTTATAAAAATTTTATTCAAAATTATATGGAACTTATTAAATTTTTATTTATTATATAAATAATGGTATAAAAATTTAATTTATACTAATAGAATAATATTATGTATTAAAATTGTAATAAAAAAAATTTCACAATAATATTATAGCAATAAATTAATTCTAACAAAAGTAATTTAAACATATGTAACAATAAGTATTAATTTGTTAATAGATAAATAGTTAATAGTTACTTATTTATACATAATCTATTTCATCAAAATTAAATAATAAATAAGTACAATATATTTGGATTTTAGTTATTATTAAATAGTACATTGAAATAATAAATTAAAATTATTTTGTTTGATTTTTGTAGGCCTTTTTACAAAGTATAATTATCTGTTTTATTCGGTGTCAAGCTAGCCTTCACTAGTTGCATGGGGAAATTCCATGCAACCAGTGGCATTATCAATATATAAAAATTAATTCTTTTTGATTGTGTGATAATTACTTTTTTTTTTTTTGGTAACAAGAAGATCAAAAAGTCTAAGGATAACTATGAACATGAAATGCTGGGTGGAAAAGCCTTTCTTTATCACAAAGGATAATGAAATAAAGGAAAAAAGAAAAAGAAGATTATTTATTAACTTTATATTTGATATCCATTGAATTTTAAAAAAAAATTAATTATTTAGTCCCTGTAATTTACCTAAATTTACAAATTGGTCTTTATAATTTATTTTTTTAAAAAATAACTCCCATAGTTTCAAACCATTTCAGAAACACTCCTCCCCGTCCATCTCTGTTAAACTGACGTTGCTTCATCGATGATTTGGCAAACGACGTCCATATGGCTGCACAAATGATTGATTACATGGCGTATAGATCCAACAAGAATCACGTGAGGCTTAAAGCAAAAGAAGAAATGCGTCTCGGGGGTGGTTTTCCTTGCCAGAGCTTGCCCTCTTGAAACTCGTTGGTGATCTCTTCGTTGTTGTCCATGCTAAGCACCAAGGGTCCTAGTTAGAATAAATTTCAAAATCTTGTTTAAAAATATGTTTTTAAGGTTGAAATTTAATGAAAAAGAGTAGAAAATGCATCATGAAAAATCGATCAAAACTCATAAAAAAATCGTTGAAAAAGGCTCACCGTAGCTACCACAAAAAACGTCAAAAAATACAAGTCTCAGCAACCAAAAATGAGCTATTGGCAACAGAGGATGCTGGCCGGACCTGAAACGTGATTGATCATGGTGAAGGAATGTAAAACAGAGAGAGAAGAGATGAGTTTATGTGGAAAGAAGAAAATGCGACGGGAAGAAAGAAGAAGATAAGTAGGGACAATTTAGTAATTTTGCTTAAAGGAACACATCTCATCACCAAAAGTTTGACGAGAGAGGAAAAAACTGCATCTTAAACCGTGCCTTTTTACTCTAGGTGTCATGCCTCATCATTAAGTTAAAGTTTATATTTGGTTAATAATATATACCCTAAATATTTACATGGTAAGAACAAAATTTTTTCATAAAACTGGGCAAGTGTTACAGTTTGGTTGTCCTTGATCAATTTGGCTTTGAGCCTGTTGGCTCACTGGGAAGAGTTCTTACCGAGATAGGTTTGGATGGCGATAAAAGCTTCGCTGCGATGTTCGCCTGTAAATTCATGGAAGGTGATATATATGGATATAGGAAGAGACAAGGGAGGTGAGCTTTCTTCCTCTCATTCCTATCCGTTCCTCCCCCATTTCTTCTCATGTCATGTCCTGTTCATTTGTAGAAATCATGTTCCGTCCAAATGCTCTCTTCTTTTCTCGATTTCTAATGTTCACAGCACACATTTCTGGACCTTTCCCTTATCAGATTTGCACTTCATCTCCTTCCTTTTCTACTCTTTTTCTGTGTTTCGCCTTTCACTTTCGTTCTTCAATTTTTTTTTTCTGATTTCATGATCTGTTATTTATGAGTTTTTGTTGTTTCATTCTCTTCCTCGCCTTCTTCTTCTTCTGAACGTTTTTTCTTTCTTACGCTGCTCTCTCTCACTTTCTTATTTCTGATTTTCTCCCTCACTGCCAGCCACTGATCTTTTTTCCCATGCTCTCCTGCTCCCTCTTTTCTGTATGTCCTTTTTTCTTTCTACTACCAGAATTGAAGCTAAAGATGTTGGAATCAACGAGTACGGGTTGAGTGATTCTCTGGAGGTTGGCGACAGCAGGGGGATTGCATTGTGGGCGAGGCTTCTCAGACATTACGTACATTCATATTCATGAATGTGAGAGTTTCTCTGTGAATACATAAACTGAAACCATAAGTTAATTTCTAATGATTTTGAATACATATAAACGTCATAGTTGATGATGAGATGTATGCAGATAGAAGTGTCCTGTTTTGGCCAAAATATAAGGGTCTGTCACGTTATGCACCTTCCATTGCTTGGGGAACTTTTGATCCATGTCAGCAGCTATGTGAAGGTCCGTTTGCCATATTATGCTGGAGTTTAGATAGAATATAACGTCAAGGAATGAATTTGAAACTAAAGAAAATTAGAGGGTGTCATTTGAAAATGAAATTAAATTATAGGGACCAGATTACAAATAGAGAGAAACTATAGAGACTAATTGCTGAATTTCCCCGTTTTTAAAAGAAAATACTATGGAAAGTTTAAACTTATTATATATAACATCTCAAGGTTTTTATTCTTTTATAATTTTAAGGTTTCTGATTAGAAAATTTTGAAAATTAATATTTCGGATATTGGCTTTCAAAAATTTCAGGGAGAAAAAGTTGCTTAAATTAAGAACCATAGAATGGAAAGACTGCTACTAAATTTGTACATCATTGACCAAAAAAAGAAAAATGAACCGCATAAACGATTGTAACATTATGCCACGAGCCCAAAAGGCCCAGGTGACTCTAACTAATAAACGTGAGAAGTGACATGGCAAAAAGAGAAGAAAAGGCGGTAAAATAATGGTTGATTTTCCGAACAGTTGATTTAGTATATTAATATTAATAAAATTATATTTTTATAGTTTTATTTTTTTAAATAATTTTTTAAAATATTTATATAATAATTAATTTGATGTATCAATTCAAATAAAATTATTTATTTAATGACGTATAATATTTTTAAAAAAAATAATTTTATGAAATTGATATATCAAATGTTATATAAATGTGTCGTGACTAGCTAGGTAAACATCAGCTGAGATGGAGACTTAGGGCTTAAATGCACTCGTGGGACTCGGTGATGGGTGTGCATGAGCTGAAGACTACTTCCCCTATGTGGCTGTTATCTCTTACCTTCGTCTGATATTTCTCTTTCTTGTTGCATTTTACATTTCCTTACGTGTATTTCCCTTTAGAATTTCAGCCTGTAATTCTGATCCATTTACTTAATTTGAGATGCGTTTCCATATATAGTACATCAATTATTTTATATTTTTCAAATATAATTTAACACTTGTTAATTATGTTATATAAGTAATAATAGATATATGTTGGTGAAAATAAATAAAATTATGCTATAACGCATTTTTTAAACAAGAGTGGTAAACTTAACGCATTTTTTTTATTTTTTAAATAATGTGAGCAACCGTGTAATTTAAATATTTTAACAAAATTTTTAATTTTTTAATATTTCTTTTTAAAAAAAAAATTTGGTGAAGTGTCATGACCAACAAGCATGCAAGGAAGTTGACTTTTGAATCCAACCATATGATAGATACTAGAGGTAATCATTGGCTTGATCAATTCAACTTTGCTCGGTCACATCGGATTAGGTTATAATTAGGCTAAATAAAAAAATTTACAAATTTCACCAGGGCGATCGAATTAGGTTGGGTTCCGAGAATAACATAAGGCCCGTCTTGGTATTTATTTTAAAATTTTTAAAATTTTTATAATATATTTTTAATTTAATTTAAAATAACTTTTAAAATATCAATTCTTTTCAATTTTTTATTATTTTTATTCCAAATCTTAAAATTTTTTTAATTACATTTTATTTCATTTCAAATCTTATTTTTCTTCAATTTTGTTTGAAAAAAATTATTTTCACAAAATAATTCATATCTTTTTTTTTCTTTTTAAAAAGCTAACCCAGCCTAACCTGCCCCGGTCACTATTCAAGTTTAACTGACCCAGGCCGAGTTTAGAGTTAAAAAAAAATTACTCGATATAAAATCGAGTCAGATCTCGGGTTGACAAAAAACTTAGCTCGTGCTTACCCTTGATAGAAACTCAATGCTTCAGCTGTGAATTGTGACGAGCACTCATGCCAACAATTTATCTAGCTAATTACCGAAACCAAAATACACTTTTATTTCCATTTTTTAACTTTGTGCCTTACCTCTCGAATGAAATTAAGATATAATTTAAGTCATAAGTTTGATATTTGTGCCGTTGCAGCTACAGTTAGCTCATATGGCTTTAATTATGCAGACTTAAGTCCTGGAAACAACACTCTCAAATTAAGGGCAAGTCTCTCTAGTATTCTAATTGGGATTATTAAAAGCCCTACAGTTCTTCCTAATCTCCCCCTTCTCTCCAGTCAGAACCTGTATGGTTCCCATCTTGACTATAGATTTTGCAAAACTCCGCAGAAACACCACATTGTCTGCTGCAAACTTGGAAATAAGAGCTCTGGTGGAATTGTTAATAGCAAGCAGTTGATCCAGTTTCAATATACCTTTCTTAAGCAGAAGTTGCTCATAGAACGAATTGTCAAACACAGAGGACGTGCCTTGGTCCAAAAACGCAGTGGCTTCTTCATTCGAAGGCGTAAAACATAACTTGGCCAGCCTAGCTTTCAACGCAGGATCCATTGTAGGATCAGAAGACTCATTCCCAGGTCTTGGAAGCCTGTCTGCAAAGAAACCACAATGGGCTACACCAACTGTATGGGCACCCAAAAGGGTGACCATATCAGCTAACGATAAATCATTTTCAGTGAAAAAATCGAGAGCAAATTCCACTGAAAACTCAGGCTGTGGCAAGTCTACATCTTCACGATCTGAAACAAGGCTATCACGCCTCCCTGTGGGGACCTCATATGTGGGTCCTCCCGCCAGAGCCACCACATCTCTTACGGCGAGTGCTATGATATCCGCACATGAAACTGTAGAAGGGCACGCTGCTTCCAACCTCTCTTTGATGTCATCGATTGCATCGAATCCTCGAAGGAAGAGGCTATCAAACGCTTCTTTTTCTGATTTCCTTCCCTTTGTGGAGTCTATAAGAATTGAGGCATCACATCCCTAGAAGAAGAAACAGTGTTTATTCCTTTATCTACACGTATAAGTATAACACTACAAAGTAATTAAATAAACGAAAGGAGTTATTGGGGTCTTACATTGACGAAACAGTCGTGGAATTGTAAGCGGACCAAAGCTGCGGTTAATGACCTGTCGCGGCTGAATCGGCGCTGCACCACTTGCTGTATAATGGACTCTGCTTTGGGACAGTTTGAGCCATAGAAACCAACATCTAGAGCACCAAATCCGGAGGGAAGTTTGTGGAAGAAGAAGAAGAAGAAATATAGGATCAAGATTGCTCTCATCTTCATCATGTTTGGTGTAGCCATGCTTGCTTGATTTTTCTTTGTGACTGTTTGGTTTTGGTCCCAGAGAAATCATCTATTTAAATTAGTTTGAGATCGAAGAAGCTTGCTGTCGATCTCCCTTTGCCTTCTTTGGTGACATAATAAATAATATTATTAACCTATACGGCTATTAATTCCTTGCGAAAACCACTAGGGCGTCAACTACATTCAATACACATCCATCGATCGTCAACCACAATGATCACTACTATGTACAGACAAATTACTAAATACATTGTTAATGCTATAGTATTTAATTATTTGTTGCTTATGTCAAAAGTGTTGGATCTCCTGTGCAAAAAGCTGGGCTGGACTAAGGCAGTCAAATCCAATAACTCCTCTAATATTCATGTCGGCCCAAATTATATGCTGAAGGCCACTAAAACTCGAAGCAAACAAACCAGAAGACTATATTACTTTCCTCTCTCCTCCTGTTTCCTCCTACACCTGCATGCAATTAATGTTTCCCCTAATTTCATCTTCATCAAGAAGATGCTACCGCCACCTCTGATACAATGTTGCCGGCCAGTGAACGTTGGACCTGCTTTATGAAATATATCCATTATTGTGAACGTTGGTGGAATGACTTATAAATAATGCCAACTATTATCTCTTGGGCTCTTAATTTTATGTGACAAAAATCATAAACTCTCTTCATCTGTTGTGAGCAATATATTTCTGTCTCCTTCAAGTCATTCTCTGTGTAAGACAAACTTGTTGTAAATTATTTCAGATTTTGTAACAAATCTTTTGTTGTGGTCTATAACTGTGCTAGGCATAGTGTGATAAGTGTATGAGATTGTCTGTGATTGTAAAAGATCCTATCAATTCTATTGGGTTACTAAGAGCTTAGTGTAAGAGCAAATTGTGCTAAACCCAGTGAGTATAAGTTGGTTATTTGAAGTGAATATTACTTGTGTATGTATTTGAAGAGTGGAATTAACATTAGTTATTGATATGAACCACTATAACTATTACATGTCTTTGATCTTATCTTGTAAACGTGTCCTAAGGAATCATCTAAGCTAACAAAGGGTGTTATATAATAAGTCAAAGTCAAAACACATAAATAATTTATGAAGCAATTCACCCCTTTTTGCTATATCTGTGCTAACAATTAGCATCAGAATTTGGTTTCAATCATTATAGGTAAAACAACCTCGAGAAAAGATCCAAACACGGTATGACATCTTAAGCAATTGCTTGTGACGGAACAAACTATACCTACAGGAAAACCATAATAGAGATCTTTATCCAATCTAATGATCTACATCCATGGGCTGTAATAGTCTATAGGCCGCACATGTTTACTAAAGATGTAGATGGAACAAAAGTACAAAAGACCATACTAAAGCTGAATGCAGAAGAAAAGAAGTATAAGGTAAATTGTAAAGCTATAAACTATATATTTTGTGCTATGAATGAAAAAGAATATAAGAAACTGTCATATGTGCCTCTACTAAAAAAATGTGGGAAAAGATAATGATCACCTATGAAGGAACAATAGAAGTCAAGAAAACTAGAATAGACAACTAGTGAAAGAATATAAGTTGTTTCACATAGAAGATGAAGATAACATTGGATACATGTTCAAAAGATTTGGCAGAATAATCAATGAGCTAAATGCACTTGGAAAATGTTATTCTGATGAAGATCTCATAAGGAAAACATTGAGAAGTCTCAATCCCTTATGGAAAGCCATAGTAGCAGCAACAATTAAGAGTGGCCGACTAGAAACCATGAAATTCAACCAATTCAAAGGGAATATGATTGCCTATAAAAGAAGCTATCTTAACAAAGGGATTGCATTAAAATCCACATCAAAGGTATGTGATGACGAGCTTTCTGAGGAACACAATGACAACAAAGAAATGGTATTACTTTCTAGAAAGATGTTCAACCTGTACTGAAGAAGATATTAGAACAATAACAGTAGAAATTCACAAAACAAACATGAAATATCAAATAATGAGCTGATATGCTATGGATAGAAGAACATGACATGTTATAGCTAATTGTCCTCTGACCAAAAAGAAAAAAAAGGAAAAAATGTAATTATTAAAGGTAGAAGAAGTGAAAATGTTGACATTTCACTTCCTGATTTACTTGATAAGATAAATTTCTGATTTCTCAACAAGACAAAGCATGGGAGGTAAGTGGTATGGATTTGTGCTTATTGATGATTTCTCTAAATACACGTAGGTCTACTTCCTAGCTCACAAAAATAAAAGTTTTAAATACTTCAAAAATTACTGTGCACATTCTAAAAGAACATAATATTACACTATATTTACATATATCTATAATAACCCCTTAAGATGATGCATGAAGATCTTAAATGCCTAACTTGCAAAAGAGAAACTCTTATTGTCAATTGCCTAACGCCTTTGTGAAGATGCCAATGAGATAGGAACAAATGTGAGAATGTTGTTTCCAAAACTGATCTTGTCACGAACAAAGTGACAATCTACTTCAATGTATTTAGTTTGCTCATGAAACATTGGATTCTAAGATATGTGTAAGGTGGCTTGGCTATCATAATGAAGAGACATAGGTTGCGAATAATGCACCCTAAGACTAGACAAGATTGCCTTTAACCATTTCAACTCACAAGTGGTCATCGCCATAGACGTGTATTCCGCTTCTGCTAATAAGCAGGATATAATATGCTACTTATTCATTTTCCAAGACATTAAGGAGTCACCTAGGAATACCATCTGGCCAATAAGTGAAAGTAGAGTTAGTAGGCACTTGACTCAGTTTGCGTCGCACCACCTACATATTTGCACATCACACTTGTTACTTAAATGAATGCCTTGCCTTGGATTGCCCTTTAGGTAGCGAACAACCCCCAAAGCTGCTTCCCAGTGTTCCTCACGAGGCTCCAACATAAACTAGGATATTACATGAACACAATAGGATAAATTGGGTCTAGTAAAACATAAGAATATCAATCACTAACCAGTTAATGATAGGGCTTCAGATTCTCTAGCACCAAGCTCATAGACAACGCGAGACGGTGATTCTGCTCTAATGGTACTAATGTTAGCCATGCGCCTCACAGTCCTACTTCTGAAATGATATTGACCATGTACTTGCACTGATAAAGAACAAAGTCATATGGTCCATGAGCCACTTCAACCAACAAAAGAAAAACTTTAAAACATCTAAATCTTTCTTGTGAAAATAATCACTGAGATAGGACTTAAATTTTTGTATGGCATCTAGATGATTCTCAGAGATGACAAGATCATCAACATAGACAAGCACGTTCAACTACATTGTCTTACACTTCAAAGTAAACAAATAGTAATCCAAATAAGACAATTGGAACCTATAAGTCTTCAATGCATTAGATAATTTCTCAAACCAGCACCTAAGAGCTTGTTTCAACCCATACAACGACTTTTATAGGTGACATACCTTGCCCTGAGTGTCAATTTGAAAGCCGTAAGGCAGTTTCATGTAAACCTCTTTATAAAGATCACCTTGAGTCATGTCCCATTAGTGCTTTTTTATTTCTTACTAAACCAAGAAACAAGAATTTTCAAAAAATTGACATGTGCCACTGGTGCTTTTTCTGTCAGTTTTACAACCAGCAAATTGACATTTGAATATCCTACCAAGGTATTAGTGGATCCTTTTGGATACCACAAGCCCATTTGTATTATGTCAGTAATATATTTAAAGGTTCTCTTTACTGTTGAGTAATGAGATTCTTTAGGACAAACTTGAAAACGGGCACATATGCATACACTAAACATAATATTTGGCCTACTTGCAGTTAAATATAGAAGGAATCCAATTATACCTTTATATTTTGAGATGTCATAAGGTTGTCCCTTTTCATCAGCATTAATCTTTACTGTAGATCCTATTGGAGTGTCTTGACTTTGATATTTTCAAATATGAATTTCTTAAGCAATTCCTTGACATATTTGGATTGACTTATAAAAGTTCTATTTAACTATTGCTTAATTTGAAGACCTAAGAAGAATGTAAGTTCCTCCATCATAGACATTTCAAACTCTCCTTTCATTATTTCAGCAAATTCTTTGCATAGATTTTTATTAGTAGGACTAAATATAATACCATCCACATATATTTGAACAACTAAGATATCATTTGTCTTCCTTTTAAAAAATAACGTTGTATCAACCTTGCCTTTAGAAAAAGCATTCTTAATGAGAAATGTACTAAGCTTTTCATACCATGCTCTTGGTGCTTGCTTAAGGCCATATAGAGCTTTTCTCAATTTGATTACATGATTTGGAAGATTTTGATCCTCAAATCCTAGAGGTTGTTTAACATATACTGCTTCTATTATGTATCCATTGAGAAAGACACTTTTAACATCCATTTGATATAACTTAAAATCATTTATACATGCAAAGGCCAGTAACATATGAATTGCCTCTAGTCTAGCTACAGGTGTAAAGGTTTCATCATAATCAATTCCTTCTTCTTGATTGTGACCTTTTGGAACTACTCTAGCTTTTTTTCTAGTGATAATTCCAAACTCATCAAGTTTGTTTCTAAAAACCCATTTAGTGCTAATGACTGGATGATTATTAGGTCTAGGAACAAGTTTCCATACTTGACTTTCTTTATATTGATTTAACTTTTCTTGCATGGCTAAGACCCAGTATTCATCTTTCATGGCTTCATCAATTCTATTAGGTTCATCTTGAGATAAGAATGCTTGATAATTACAGATATTTCTAAGAGAATTTTGAGTTGTTAACCCTTTAAAGACATCACCAATTATTTGTCTAGGTGGATGATCTTTTTTGAAGTTCCATGCCTTTGGAAGACTTTGAGTGATATCCTCTTCCATTTCTTGGTTAGATTCTTCATGCAAAAAGGATTGTTCATCTGTCTTAGTAGACTTACTTTCATTCTTGATCTCTTGAGTTCCTTGCTTGTCATTTATTGTAAGATAATTAAATTTTACTACAATCTCACCACAGGATACCTTTTTGGCTCAAGTGGATTAGATTCATCAAAATTTACATATATAAACTCTTCTACAATCATAATTTTTTTTATTATGCACTCTAAATGCTTTGCTACTACTAATGTATCCTACAAAAATTGCTTCATCAGATTTTGCATCAAACTTACATAAATTATTTTTTCCATTGTTAAGCACAAAGCATTTATAACTAAACACATGAAGATGGGAAGTGTTGGGTTTTCTTCCTTTGTATAATTCATAAGGAGTTTGTTTCAAGATTGGCCTTATCATAGCTCTATTCATGACATAACATGCAGTATTTACTGCATCTATCCAAAAGTACTTAGGAAAACTTCTTTCATTGAGCATTGCTCTAGCCATTTCCTATAGAGTTATGTTCTTTCTTTCGACAACTTCATTTTGTTATATAATTATAGGTGTAGAGAAATTATACTCAATTCCATTTTCATCACAAAACTTTATAAACAATTTATTTTCAAATTGTCCACCATGATCACTTTTTATTCTCACAATCGTCATGCTTTATTCATTTTCAATGAACTTTGCCAATTTTATAAAAAATTTAAAGGCTTGATCTTCGTAGGATAAAAATAGTGTCCAAGTAAATTTAGAAAAATTATCTACAATTACTAGTACATAGTAATTTCTCTATGATTCACAGTCCTAAATGGTCCAAAAAGATCCATATGAAGTAACTGTAGTGGTCTAGTTGTGGAGACAATCCTTTTGGATTTGAAAGCGCTTTTAAATTGGTTTCCCTTCTGACAAGCATCACAAAGTTTGTTTTTATAAAATTTTAATTTGGGTAGTCTAATTACAAGATCTTTCTTAGCAAGTTTTTCTAATAAACTTGTACTAGCATAAGCAAGTCTTCTAGGTCATAACCAACTTTCATCATTATTACTCATAAGACATTTTGAATCAATAGCAGGGACATTATCTTAATCAATAACATAAACATTGTTAACTCTATGTCCTATTAGTATGATTTTCTTTTCATCTAAAACTTCAACTAGACAATGTTTCAAATCAAATATAACTATATTATCTTTATCACATAATTGACTAATGCTAAGAAGATTATGATTCAATCCTTCAAAAAGAAGTACATTGTCAATAAATATGGAAGAGTTCTTACTAACTTTTCTTATTTCAGTTATTTTTCCTTGTCCACTATCTCCAAACTTAACATTTCCTCCATTCTTTGGTTGAAAAAAAAATGAACTTGGATTTATCTCCAATCATATATTTGGATCATCTACTGTCCAAGTACCATTTGGCTCTGGTAGCCTTCATACATACCTACAAAAATATTAAGTTTTATTTTTAGGTATCCAATTCTTGTTTGGTCCTTGAATGTTAGTTGTTCCCTTAGGAACCCATATTTTTTTTCTTTCTGTAAAAGCAAGTATAAGATCCATGTCATTTTTTACCAAAATATAAGCATGTAATAAAGTCATGATTATTGGAACAAAGAGATTTTTATAATATTTCTGTCTTTTGTTAGAATTATACCCAAGACCTGCCTTATCAAAAATACATCTTTGTTTTTAAAGCAGAATATTTAAGTTGTCTTTACCCTTTGTGAACTTTACAAGAGTGTTTATTAATTTTTCTTTTCTTTTTGTAGAAGTTCATAATGATAAGTAAATTTTATAGCTTTATTTTTAAGAAAAAGATGTTCTTCTTTAAGGCTTATGTAATTATGCTTTAATGTTCTAATTTGTTTTTCTAACGAGGCTTTTATTTGAAGTAGTGAAATATTTTTTCCTTTCTCTTTTTCTAAATTATTTTCAAGAGATAAAGTTTTCTTCTTTAAAGAATTTAGGGCTTTTGCTATCTTGAGAAACTCACTGTGAAATTCATCAATGGCATCTTGCAATTTTTCATAAGAAGGGCGAAAGTATGCCTCATTTTCTTCTCTGGAAATTAGATAGAGGTTTGTTTCTTCATCTTCTTCATAATTTGAGTCTTTATCACCTTCTCCCTAAGTAGCTGATAGGTAGGCCTTCTTCTTCTTTTTTCCTTTCCTTTTTTTTTGTGTTGTCCTACTTTTTCAGATATTGAAGACATTGCCACTTGATATGTCCAAGTTTTCTACACTCATAGCAAATAAGATGTTCTTTCCTTTCTTGATTTCTTCTATTTGATCTCCTTCCATTGGTTCTTTTGTTATTGAAGAATCACCTAAATTTTTTTTACAAAGAAACTAAAAGTTTCCTCATCAATTGTATCAAGTGATTCATTATCACATTCTTCCTCATCTGAATATATTGATCTTGCTTTAAAAGCAAGATTTTTCTTCTTTTTAGCTTGCTTTTCTAGAATTTGTTTCAATCTTGGTTCATGCTTTTGAAGATTTCCGAAGGTAGCTGCAATTGATTTTACTATGGTCCTTTAGCTTCTTCAATGGCAATCATCTTTGGTTGCCATTACATAGGAAGTGACTTCGTGATCTTGTAAGCTTGATTTTCTCATAAGTATGTCTTCCCTAAAGCTACCAAATGATTAACAATATGAGTAAAATGTATTTGCATTTCTTTGATAGTTTCTCCAAGATTCATTTTGAACAATTCATATTGTTGTGTAAGATTATGAATCTTAGACTCTTTTACACTGGATGTTCTTTCATGGGTTATTTCTAAAGCTTCCCACATTTCTTTAGCACTTTGACAATTTAACATTTTAAAGTATTCTTCTTGACTAAGTACACTAGTATGAATAAGTTTAGCTTTATTATTCAATAAAACTTTTCTTCTTTCTGTATCATTCCATTCACTTTTGGGTTTAACTGAGGTCTTGCCTTCTTTAGTTTTCATAGGCACATATGGTTCTTGCTCAATTACATCCTAAAGGTCAATGTCAACAACTTCAAAGAAAATTTTCATCTTTAGTTTCCAATATATGAAATTTTCACCATTGAAACCTAGAGGTTTTGTAATGGACAGCCTTTCAAGCAACACACTATCACCAAGTCCTACTATTTATACTCTTGAGATGATTAAGTCTTTAATCAAGAGCCTAAGCTTTGATACCACTTGTTGAAGCAAGGTTGGCACCTAAGATAAGGTAGAATGGGTGTTATATACAATTTTTAAAATTTAAAATCCTTAAAAAAGGTTTTTCATATTTGAAACAATCAGAGTAAACTTTGTGATTCAAAATAATAAATGCAGAATATAAAGATAATAAGGGAAGAGAGTAGACATAGAGATTTATCCTAGTTCAGCTTTTACTTAAGCATACATCTAGAACTTAAATAACCTCTTAGGATTTTTCATTATCTCAATAATTAAATACATTAACTCAGGAGAACCTCTCCTTCAATTTCTAGGAAGAACCTCTTCTTAATCTAAAACACTCATAGCTTGACTCTTTTATTGAACCTTCTTGAACTTAACTAGGGGACCTCCCCCTTAACCTAATCATTCTCTGCTTGTTTCCCTCAAGGAACCTCTTTAAGTAACTTTCGGGGATAACCTCTCCCTTAACTCAAACACTTTCTACTTGACACTCTCATGGAACCTCTTTGAGCTTCTCTCTATCAAAGAAGAAAGAATTATAGATAAATGAACTATTTAAAACAGAGTATATTCAACAGTGAATTATTAATGTAATAAAGAGCTAATAAGAAGATATAACTTATGAAATGATCACTCTTGAATATTTTTCCTTGTTGATTCAAAGTCTATAGGTCATGTTTATATAGCCTAAGGTCCAATGAATCTGTTAGGAGTGAGTGGAAAGTCAAGGTTTTCAAAATATATCTGTTATAAAGCAATTATGACTTCTTTTTATTTGACCATTCGACTGGTCCTTCTTTTCCTCATTAAAAATTCAAATATGGATCCCGATAGTTGACAACTCACTCATGTTCAACTGACTAGTCTCTCACAATGACCTCCCAGTTAATTGTTCTTGAGGCTGACAGTTGATTACTCTTGATCTAGGTATGACCAATCAATTTTTGGTTGATGGTCAGTCGATTGGTGACTCACAAAGAGTTCATAGTCGGTCAAGGCTTAAGCTGGCAATAGATTGTGACTTCTTAGGAGGAGGCTAGTTGATTGGGACCTCACAGAAAGCTCCAATTTGATTAGGACAAGGCCTGACAGCTAGCTAGTAGGGTACTAGTCAACTATTGGGCTATTGCCAGTTGACTGGGAACATTCAGAGCTCCCCAAATTAACTTTTCTTTAACCTTCAAAACGTAAAATCAATTTTACAATTATTTAAACATCTTCTTAAGATATGATAATACTTTGAAGAATATCTAGAACCTATGTATTACATTGAAAACTTGTGTGATGTTTTTTATCATAACCATAGTCTTCAGCAAATGGGCTCAATGCTTGCTTGCTAGTAGTTTTACTATTTCCCAGGTGTTATTAGCCTCAAGAGCTTTAACCTTGCAATGTATGGCATCCTTCCAAAGATTATCTTTCACCATTTGAGAATAATATACAAGCTCTTTCACCACTGTTAAAGCTACAAGAAAATTTCTATATCGCACAAAAAACTTATCACAATTCACATAGTGTGCTATAAGATAGGTTGTACTTAAGGAACATTGTTATGGGGGTAGTGATGGCGTAGATGGACTCATTTTCTAAATGGTATGGGTCGACTCTTTTTCCTGTGTTATCCTCGACCCAATATCTCTACTCGTTCCTCTTCCAAGCTCGTCTATGTATAATGCCCAACAATGTCTTGTTTGCCCTGCTAGTGTTATGTGATGGCTTAAGAAGCACCCCTCATTATTGCCGACACAGGAACGTCCTCATGGGCCTCATCACTTAGCTTAAAATTTTTTGAACCATGAGTATTAAGTGTAGGAGTGTTTGTGAAGGGAAATTCATCTTCCATGAACATTACATCTTGAGGCACAAGAAAATCTTGTTTATTCAAATCAAATAAATGTCATCCCTTTTTCCTATAAGGATACCTAACAAAGACATATTTCTAACTTCGACTCACAAATTTATCTCTTGACTTTACATATGCATAACAGAGGCATCCCAAAACATGCAAGTAACTGTAAGAAGTTTCTTTACTGTATAGGGTACTGAAAGGTGTTTTCCCATCTAAGACCGATGAAGGAGTTCTATTTATTAGGTACCTAGCTATCAACACTCATTCCCCCCAAAAATCAATAAGAAGTTATCCCTAAAATTGCAGTGCTCTTACTACATTTAAAATATGTTAGTGCTTTCTTTCTAGCCTCATAATCTGTTAAGGTATTCATACATAAGAAGTTTGGAAAATAATCCCATTGTTAAGAAAGTATTTTTTTAGGCATGTAAACTCAGTCCCATTATCACTTCTCCAAATTTTAACTTTTTTATTAAATTGTCACTCAATAATAGAAAGAAACATCTTTATGGCATGGGGGCCTCTGCCTTATCCACAAGCTAATATATCTAAACAACATGAGAAAAATCATCAACAATAGTTAAAAAATACGATACACCACAAGAACTGGTTCCATAAGGACCTTTTAAATCACAATGAACTAAATAAAAAATTGCTAAAGCATTTTGTTCACTAATAGGAAATTTTTCTCTACTTTATTTAACCCTCTGACAGCCCTCATAGTTTTTATTCAATCTATTATTATTGTTCTTATAGCTAACTTCAGGAACTAGCTTTATTATTTGTAAAGAGGGATGACCAAGCCTCTTGTGCCTGAGCTTGAGTGATGTCACTACTTCGGTCTTCATTGCTTGAACTTGCACTATGTTTTGGAAATAATAGAGTTTATCTTGTCTTTCACCCACACCAATCGACATCCTCGATGTGCGATCCTATATAACACATAAGTTATGAGTGAATTGGACAATGCAATTATATTGTTCAATTAATTGTATATAGAAATTAAGTTACAAGTTACTCCAGACACATAAAGAACATTTTTCAAACAAAAATTGCTATTCTTAACTATCCTTTTTTTTTATTTGTAGCAATAGCATTGTTCCTATCCGGTAACCCAACAAGACATTCAAGAATTTCTTTCAAGTCATACAAATCCCTTATCATGCCTATCTTGTGGTTCGAGGCTCTTGTGTTTATAATCCAAGTTATAAATTTACCTGACATCTTTTCAATTGTCATAGATTTTGACCCTCTTAACATTTGGAAAAGTGTTTGCCATTTTATTGCATTTTATTTGGGTAATGGCGTTGCTTTTGTCTCGATCACAGGTGCACCAGATGATAATGTAAACCCAGTTTGGGCTATGTTGGCACGAGTTGTGCCATCGCCCTCTCCTCTTCCTCTATGAATGCTTGGTTGGCCTTTTCCACTACTAGTTACTTTCCCATCACTTCAGGGTCTGTCCCCCCACCACTCAAGATATCTTATCAATGCAAAACAATTTTCAAATTCATGCCCATTCCTCTTACAGTGCAAACACACTGTAGTTTTATCGTGTCCATTAGTTCAAGTCTAGGTAGTAAGTGCCATAACCTTTACTCATTCCTCCTTGCCTCATGCAACAATTTTAACTCGCGCCTCTTGAATAGGAATCGAGTACACTTTGTTCATATTCAACAACGGATCTTGAGCCAAAATATTTGATCTCACAGTGTCGTACATGGTTTTGTCTAAGCGCAAAAGAAACGTATGAACCTTCTCTTCCTCATGTTTCTTTTCCTAGGTCAATGCGAGATTGCAAGTGCACTTTCCACACTTACACATTAATATTTGGTTGAAATTGCCCAATTCATCATATAGCTATTCGAGTCGTCCATAGTAATACATTATGGTCATTCCTTTTTGTTTACAATATGCAAGGTTGAATTTCAGTTGTTAAATCTAAGGCCCATTAGTGATCGAAAATCTGTCTTTGATATTGTTCCACAGATCCCGCATTATTTCCATGTGAGAAATAGTGGAGCATAACATGGGCTCAATAGTATTTCTAATCTAAGATACCAACAGAGAGTTTATTGTCCACCAATCATTGAGATCATCTGACTTCTCATCCAATTGTCTAATGGTGATGTCAATGAACCCGAATTTCTTTCAAGCCCTAAAGGTCATTCTGAATGAATGTGCCCATTTGTCATAATTTTCTCCTTTCAATTGAGCTGGGTAATTAAAATGCTTGGATTATCACGGGAGGTAATGTCATAGGGAAAGATAGTCTTTCGCTACAAAAGAGTCTCACTAGTTGAATCATTGTCGTCGGCTATAGTGAGTTATGGCTCTGATACCATATCAAATTTCAAGGAAAAAGAAGAATTTGGAGAGAATTTTTCACTCCTTTTCTCATTGAGTTACTTGAATATATATACAAAAATATCTTTTAGGACACAAGTCACCATAATTTTCCTAAAATAATGTTAATTATCCTTCCTAAAATCATGGGATACCATTGACCTATTTAATATGTACTTCCTAAAAGAATATAATATTACAATATATTTATGGTGTCATATTTGATGTACTTATAATTTTGAGTGTACTATTGTACCCAGTTATAATGTGGAGATATAATTGTAATTATATCACTAAAAAATAATAATATTACAATTATATATCTACATTATAACTGAATTTACTAGTGTCCTCAAAATTATGAGTGCATTAAAGATTTTACCTATATTTACATATATTTGCAATAAAAAGAATAAAATAAAAAATATAATTACATGAACTTATTCTATTCTAGTTGTATAATACGCGTGTGCACATCATCTTTAGAATACATGCTAGCTAGCTTACTCTATAATTTATCTGTTCATAGATAATGTTTTCGGTTGTTCATAGAACAGTCTACTTGCCTCGTGTGAACATTTGTAAATGTCGCGTCAATCTGATTTCAGTACTTGATACCTGCCTACATGGTACAAGGGCAATGTTGAAGACAAAAATGGAGTTTTTCTTTCTATTTTTTACTTGCACAGTTTTCTAATATATCAAAGCTCCGTTAAATATGTATTTTATTTGCCAGAAATTAAAAACTTTTTATCGTTGAATTTTTAAAATAATTTATGTAAATTTTCTTCGAATACCTAGTTAAAATTTATCATGTTATTTACAAACTACTCTAACAAATAAGTCAAAAATTGTTATAAAATACATAATTTTATTGTAATAAATTTCTTTATAAATGTAATCCATAAATAATGATGTAATTTTTTTATTCTGATACTACAGAAAAAATAATTAATACTCCATGCCCAACCAATTTTATCCGCTCAATTTGTTGCATTGAACTATTTTTTTGATATTTTATTCTGATGATCGCATTGTAATAGGCAACGTGATCAACAGACTCGCACCCCTCTTTTTTTTTAAAAAAAAAACTATACTATTTTGCTCTCATGCTTTTAAATTTTATTTCACTTTAGTCCTCTACAAATTAAAAGTTTTAAGATGATCTCCACTTTTAAATATAATTTTATTTTGATTCCCCATAAATTAAAATCTTAAAATAATATTTCATTTTTAATATTTAACTCAAAATAATCATTATTTGTCTCATTTAGAAAAAAGATTACTTTGAATTAAATTATGAAAAATGAATAACTATTTTAGTACATTCACTTTGTAAAGGGTCAAAATGTGTATTTATGTATTTTGTTTTATATTTTCATATTAACTATATATTGCTCATTACTAATTTACTATTGTTGATAATAATTTTATATAACCAAAAAATATCAAGATTTTTCCATTTTTTTATCTATTAAGACACACTAGATTAAAAAAAATGATAAAATTACTTTCCTCTTACATTTTTCTAACCCACTTATTCACCTATTTCCACACGCTAACCAAACATTATCAAGATTAACTATACAATGGGACATATTTCAGCTTTATCTTTGTTTTTCTTGAAGAAGACAGTATTTTGGTCTTCCATTTTTTAATTTAATCTCATTTTCGTTTTCTCTTAATTAAAGGTCTCAAAATATTTTTTCACTTTTAAATATAATCTCATTTTAGTCCTCATAAAAGTTCAAAATGTTAAAATAGTACTCAACTTTTCAAAGTTTTGACTCAAAATGGTCCTCCCTTATATCATTTTTTGGGTTAGCTTTTGAAAGTGAAAAATCATTTTAAAACTTTCAATTTATGGAGGGACAAAGTTCAAAAATGGAGAACTATTTTAAAACTTTCAAGTGGTGGAGGACCATAATGAAATTAAACTCAAAAATAATATTTTTCTCCCTTTTTTTTCCTCTTCCTTTAAAACATTACATTATTTTATTTAATTTACTAATATTTATTTTGAAAATAAAGTAAAATTAATTTTAGAACATTTTAATTATAATGTGTATATGAAATATAAATCAAAATTAAAAAAATATTGTCAAATTGCATCATTATTCTCTTTATGATTAAATATTGTTATATATTATTTGTATTTGTTCATAATAATTAAAGTAAATATTTATGTATTTTGATTTATATGTTTTTTAATTTATTATATATTTATAATAATAAATGTAATATTTTCTAAAAAATTTATATAATCAAACAATACCACGATTTCTTTTTTCATTTTTTCACCTATATTTAGACATGTTGAAAATAAAAATGAATTAAATGTTAAAAATTGAATAGTTATAGATATATGGACAAAACATTATGAGAATTTTTGCAATGGAAAACTTGCCCCAAAGCATATATGATTTATAAGACATAACATGATTACATTAATTGAACTTGGCCAATACAATTATCTGAATTACATTTTAATAATTTATTTAATCGTAGCTAGGAGGAGGTAATTCTATCATTTTTTTGGTTGCATTTAGTGTGTCAAAGTAGGTGAAAAAATGGGAAAATCTTGATATTATTTTGTTATATAAAATTATTTTTAAAACTATTAAATTAGTAATTAGCAATATATGATTAAACTGAAAAATATAAAACAAAATACATAAATAAATATTTTTGGCTCTCTATAAATTGAAAGTCTCAAAATGATTATCCACTTTTTAAAATATAATCCAAAATAGTCTTTTTTCTAAATGGAACAAAGAATAATCATTTTGAGTTAAATATTAAAAAATAAAATATTATTTTAAAACTTTTAATTTATGGGAACCAATATGAGATTATATTCAAAAGTAGATGATTATTTTGAGACTTTTAATTTGTGGAGGATGAAAATGAGATTAAATTTAAAAGCAAAAGACCAAAATAATATTTTTTCCAAAAGAAAGTAAATGGTGGGGTGGGTTCGAGTTTGGCCGCTGGAATGTGATCAGTCGAATAAAATTGTAAAATGCAATAAATTGAGAGAATAAGATTGGCGGCAGTAGGTATAGAGCAGTAATTAATTTTACAATAATGTCAGAATAAAAAAAAAAACTAATAATGTAGATATTGTTGAGCTAGGAATACATAAACTATAATGCAAATTGTGTTCACATGTCGGATGCATGAGCAGCTAGATGCTAGCTTACCTTAAAATCTGATGTGTTCACAAGTATATGTTTCCTTTTCTTCCTAAAATCTTCTATTTGTCTCATGTAAATGTCTTTTCTTAGTCACTGTTCATATTAAAAAAATGTGTTATTCTCAACTGCTTGATTGTACGTATCGTACCTCAGTTTTAACATTCCTTTGATCATGTAAACAAGGATCCGAATTTGCTGCATATGAGGACAGGATTTGAGTGATTTGATCAAGTAGAGTAAATTAAATTTTATTATCATATAGATCACACTGCAAGAAAATTGACCTATACCCACAGTCATTTTTTGTGGGTAAAAGGCATAAATCCGTGGGTATAAACCTAAGTGACCTATACCCAAGGTCTAAACTTTCGTACGCTTTTCTTCGTTATACCAATGCTTTTTCCCCTATCAGTATAGCCTTTACCTATGGTTTACAAATTATGGATATAATATTATAACTTTTATCCACAAATGCTTGACTATCACTATAGTATATTATGAGTTTAATAAAATTTTTATCCACAGACATTTTGTTATCATTAAAACCTTGTTACTTATCTTTTGTTGTCATTAAAACCTTTACTCATGGACATTTTGCTGCCAGTATAACATGATATTTTATTCATTTGACATTTATTTTTTAATTCGCCTTTCACTATATTGGTACTTAATTAATTTGGACAAAAAAAATAAATATACAAGACTAAATTTTAAGTAACTAAATGAACTTTCATTACATTGAAAGAACATTCTAATAAAAGTAGGCATCTTATTATAAGGAGTCTGTTTATTACTACCTATATACAAAATAAGGAGTCTATCTATCACCTTTTATACAAAATAATATCCATGCAAAAAAAAAAAAAAAGAGTGTGTTTATCATCTCTTATACAAAATAAGAAGTTTATCTATCTCTTCCTATACAAAATAACATCCATACAAAATAAGGAGTCTATGACCTTCTATACAATGCTTTTCCATATCAAATGACAAAATGGGCACTATATAATAAGTTAAGGGTGTTAGAACCCATATGCATAATACATCTAACTTTGCAACATAGCTCCTATCTAAGATTTCCACTTTGTATATGCTTGAAACTTGTTGGCTTTAATTTGCACATTAAGAGTCAATAATAAAAATGTTAAAAATGATATTAGTTAATAAAGAGGAACAAAACCAAAATTTAAGAACATTATATATGTAAAAAGGTAAGCCAAATGACTGCGCATTAATATACAAATAAAGTGGGTATGCATAGTAGAAGTAGATATAAGAAGGTCTAAAACTAATGGCTTTTTAAACAAATTTACAGGAATGGAAAAAGTTGTAGCCAAATGCACGCACCTTTATGATTGGCATTATCAGATAATTACCTTTTCAACAAGAGATATAATTTCAAAGATAGGGACTAAGTTCCCACTTCACACTAACAACTCTTAAAGTATGGAGTATTCAGTGTTGATATTTTGATTTCATGATTGTTTTGCAATGTAGAAGGCTCCTGCTTGATAATTTCATCGTCTCAATTTGTTTGTTTGTTTGGAGTAGATGACTTTTCTTTTTCTTTTTAGGTGATTGATTAATGACCTATAAAGCTCAACCTAATGCCACTAATGATGTGGATTGATCTATACCCACCACATTACAAGTTCTTTAACCAAACGACAAAAAAATTGAATTTTCTTTTCTTTTCTCTTCAATATAGATGTTTATATTTAATTTAAATCATTGAGCATCTGTTTTCCAAATTTTGGATTTTATATCATAACTAGATATAAAACTTTGGATAACAAGTATTTTTATTAATGCGAAATGGTCAATTTAAATGTGGAAAGGTTAAAAATATATGAAACTCATAGTTAACTAACTTTAGTTTACTTAATTTATAAACATACCATTCACATTAAGATTGCTTGAGGCTAAAGATCTTGGATGGCCATTAGGGTCACCATTACCACTAGGCACCTACATAGAAACCAATAAACCAAAAATTCATTTACAAGTCATTTGGATATAAAGATAGCATATATAAAATGTAAGAATTATGTTAAACCTCTTGAGATGCTACCTCTATAATCTCATTCACTTCATCTCCAGAAAGTCATCGTCAGATTAAAGTCAAAACATTTTCCAACAAAGTCTTATCATTTTGAAGTCTTGTTTACCCTTGTATCAGGAAGTGAACTGGCATTAACACTTTTGGCAGTTGGAATCTTCCCTATACAACATACACGTCCTCTTTTTTTAGGTCCCAAGACTTTGAAATATGCATTATTCATCCAAGATGTGACTTTAGTGTTTTCTAAATTTTATGAAGTTCCCTCTCCATCCATTACCTTTTTCAAATCATCCTAAAGTTTACATACATATACAAATCAGATTGTGTTAAAATTAATCATAATTGAATAATCCAGTTTTTAATCTTATTGTTTGTTGCTTAATGTAAATCAAAGTGTACAACCAAAAGATTATATGCTTGACAATATTATTGCCCTCCATTGAAAAGTTTGTCTATGCAATAAGTTTTATACAGAGGTTTTTGCAATGTTAGGCTACAACCATACTTAGTAAAAATTAATAGAGATGTAAAACTTCAGACTTGGTAACAATTAGACTTTATCAATGCCTAATACCAAAGACAATGAGCATTTCAGACTTTGTAAAATGACTTTCTTATAAGTATGCTATTACTAAAAAGCTATCAAACAAGAAAATGAAATCAATACTAGAATAAACATTACATAATTACTAGCTAGAATGCCATTTCCTTTCTAGAACTTACAATTACTATAGTAGCTTTGTCAGTAATAACTTATTCATCCTTGCGAGTTTGCATATGAATATAAACTAGTGCACGACTTGGTTGCATCCTGGTTCCTCTTTTTGCCTAAAATTGAGAAGAAAAAAGACACTTAAAGTAAATAAATGATTCTATACATGCAATATAAAAAGTAATAATAGCAAAAATAAAGAAACCTTCTCATTTATCAACCTTGGGACACTTTTTGTACCTATGCAATGAACATCTTCAAGGTTTGTACAATTTTTTTTATTAATATCACTTAATTTCTTATATATAAATATGAAGGTAGAAAAGACAACAAAGTCAGTTATTACTTAATCTAACATGTAAGAATCTATCAATTTAATAAGTAACTTACTTGTCCCTTTTTAGAGCACCAATAGTGAACCAATTGACGATATTGAGTAGGATCAGCTCTCTCATCAGGTACATTAGCAGCCATTTGGTCTTTAGTCTTCCTTGGATCATAATCCATTTTCTTCAAATCATGCTTCCATTGTCTCTATTTATCACACATCTCTGACTTCAACGTGTTTCTTACAATTTCTTCCTTTTTTTCATCCAACTTAGGAGAAAATTCAAACTTTGTCTAAATAAGTGAGATGAAAAGATGACAATTAGTGCTTGCATAAACAAAATAAGACATCACAAGTTAAAAGAAAGAGAGTTACAATATAATAATACCAGTATTATTTCCAACATTGATTGTTTATGTTCATCTGGCATATCTTTCCATGTTGCATAATTAATTGGTGCACATTGATGCCTTCTCACTAAGCTACCAATAAACCAAGTTAAAGTTTTTCCTCCCTTACTAATTGGGTGAAGAAGTAAATCCAATTCAACAATTATAAACTCCTCTTCATCCATTTCCCATACATCTAACATCCTTGTAGGACCCCTAGTATTAGCATGACCTATACCAAATTATGACATTCAAGTTATATATTGTATTGTTAAAAATAAGTCAAGAAAAACAGTAACAACAATACGCCTAAAAACATTGAATGAAAGTGGTCATTCATGTCCAGCATAGCATATAATGCAATGTGTATGAGTTGAAGAATCAAACAATACATATAAATACTACAAAACACCAATCTGTACAATCCAACACATAAGACTCAAACAATATATACAAATACTGCAAAATACCATATCTATACAGTCCACCACACTTGACAAAAAACTACGAAGGTACAGAACTTGTCATACAATTGTTTTCATTCCTTTGTACGAATCCAAGAGTGCAGTGTTAGGCTCTATGATATTTACTAAATAGGGGAGCAAAGCTTAACCAGCTCATACGTTATAACAAGAACATACAAAATAAAATTTAGCCAAGTTTCTTTTAGAAAATTCATGAGTTTATACCTTCTCCCCCATTTGCTTCTTCATAACTTGGCACAACTTTAGTTTCATATTGTAGCAAGCAACTTCTAAGTGAGTATTCTAAATTTTTCACATTATTGTTGCTATGATCATCAAGTTTAGCATTTTATGGGTCATTGCAATGGCCAACGTTCCACCTTTTATGCTTTGCCATGCTTCCCTATGATAAGGAATTGAACAACATTTAAATATTGAACATATACATAATTTAAAAGGCATCCACAAGTATACAAGAAGAATATGCATTATATTTTCAACTGTTGAATATATACCTTATTTAAAGAATTTGAAAATACAAAAAATAAACTAAAAAAAGCCCTCATCTCCCTCATCTTCTAAGTCATCTTCTACAACTGGAACAACATCCAATAGTTCATCATCATTAACTACTTCCCTAATCCATTCATCTTCAGTATGTGTATCATTTGTTGCATTTTGATTCGATTTTTCATTCCTTTGTTCAACCATATGTTCAATGTCATTACAATCCCCATCACCCATGCTATACATTTCCCTAAATTTTTGCATTCACAATTGTAAGCCAATCTCTTTGCCTCTTATCCTTCACATAGAATACCTTTTAAGCTTGGGATGTAAAAATAAAGGGGTCATCACAAATATTGTTACCTTTATGCTTTAAATGATTAAAATTTACAAGAGTTAGCCTAAATTTATCAATCTTGCAACCTCTATTGGGATCTACCCAATTGCATTTAAAAAGCACTTTCTTATATCTACCAGAATAGTCCAATTCAATTACATCTACTAAGGCACCATAGTAATTTAGTTCACACGATCTACCATTTGTAGCTCTTGCACTAGAATAGCTTGTAATATCACCAGCAACAATAATTCCACTATTTTGAGTTTTCGAACAACGTCCTCTCTTCTATGTGTGGAACCTAAAACCATTGACAAGATA
Organism: Delonix regia; assembly: GCA_037074485.1. Lineage (NCBI taxonomy): Eukaryota > Viridiplantae > Streptophyta > Magnoliopsida > Fabales > Fabaceae > Delonix > Delonix regia. The sequence continues at coordinate 35,944,707 of CM073449.1, read as the reverse complement.
TCCAGTATACCTCATTGTTATTTCAGATGGACCATGTGATAACCATTTTAGTTCATTTGTAACTCTTGCACTTCTTTGTTCTTTTAATTGTGTTATCTATGTCATTTCAGTCCCAAATGGTAAAGGTTACTTTTAAATTAAAATGTTAGCACTATGCATCCATTTTATGGTGCGTACCCTCTCACAAAACCAACCATTGAACGTTTGGCTATGAGTTCTATGGACTTCGTATGATGTCAATCGACATGGTCATCTTTGCCCCTTAATAAGTGCATAATTTTCCCTATAATAAATTTAGAAGCAAATAAGTATTATGTGGGAAAAAGAATAAAGGTTTCAATTGTATTGAATAGACAAATATGAAGAACTTTCTTACTCTCTGAATGGGGTGATAGCATCATTATTAGAAAGCACGTATCGATGTGCTTGCAATAAAGTTTTCTTGTCAAGCTTTACTCTGCCCACTCTCTTCGCTTCCTCTAATTGTTTCTGCAAGGTCTCTTCCTTCTAAGTGGTCTTTTTACATCATGCTTGGAAGGTAAATCTTCTACCAAAGTTGATTCAACTTCCTTATCATTTCGATTACGTCAATTAAACCTGGTATCCACTCCTGTTAGATACCGTGAGTACATTATCAAACTTTCATAAGCTAAATACCCTTATGCAATTAACCCTTTAGGTTGCGCTTAATTATGAACAAAGGATTTCAAGGTATAAAGACACCTTCAAATATACCACAAAAGAAAAGAAATGACATGTTATCATTGATATTGTTATATTGATCTCATATATTAATATAAATTAGCTCATACCTTCAATTGGATACATCCAACGGTAGTGTATTGGGCTTCCAACTTGTGCTTTGTATGCCAAGTGAACCACTAGATGTACCATAATAGTAAAAAATGATGGAGGAAATATTGTTTCAAGTTGACAAAGAGTTTTGAATACTTGTGACTCCAATTGCACAACATAATCTTTGTTAAGAACCTTAGAACATATGTCTTTAAAAAAATGACAAAGATCAGCCAAAACCATGGTAACTTTATCAAGAAGGGAACCCCTTAATGCTATAAGTAAAAATTGTTGCATCAAAACATAACAATCATAACTTTTTAAACCAATCAACTTGAGTTGCTTTTCTTGCACACAATGAGAGATATTTGATTAGCACTTATTGGGTGCCTTTATATGTTTCAAAACTCCAAGAAAAGCTTCTTTCTCCTTTTTAGTCATTTAGTAACATGCCTTAGGTAAAAATGTTATACCATTAAAGGTACGTATTTGCAGATGGAGCATGTTTCTTATGTTCATCTCCACCTGGTCTAATCTAGCTTTGTAATTGTCTTTAGATTTTCCTTCTCGATTCAACAATGTTCCAATGATGTTATCATAAACATTTTCTTCAATGTGCATAACATCAAGATTGTGACGTAATATATTATATTTCCAATATGGTAAAGTGAACAAAATACTTTTCTTCTTACAACATTGTGACCCATTCTCAATTGCACCTGCATCTTCAGATCTTTCGATTGTCATAATATTAAATCTCCATCATATCATTTTGGTTGAACCTTAAACTCTTGGGTTCCATCAAATGACCCATAGTTATATTTCCACTTATGCTTAGGACCTAACCATCGTCGATGACACATATAACAATACTTTCTGTTGTGGCGTAACCATTGTGAAGTTGTTTCAAAAGCACAACAAGGACATGCATATTAACCTTTAGTTCTCTATCCAAACAAGTTTTCATATGCCAGGTAATCATTAATAGTCCATATAATTGCAGCATGCATTCGAAATGACTCTTTCTTATTAGCATTAAAAATTTCAACCCCATTTTCCCACAATTCTTTTAACTCTTCAACTAGTGGCTGGAGATACACATCTATGTTGTTACCAAGACCTTTAAGACTAGGAATAAGTACTGACATCATGAAAGAAGGTTGTTTCATACACATCTAAGAAGGAAAATTATAAGGAATAACAATAACTGGCCAAGTACTATGAGTAATGCTCAAAGTCTTAAATGGATTAAAGTTGTATGAAGCTAATCTAAGCCTAATATTATGAGGGTTACTTTGAAAAATTAAGATACCTAGAATCGAATTCCTTCCAAGCAAGATATTATGATGGATGCCTTAAAAAGCCATCTTTTGTGCGACCTTCTTCATGCCATTTCATAAATGAAGTAGTTTTAGTAGACATGAATAGTCTTTTAAGCCCAGGTATCAAAGAAAACCACCACAAAATCTTAGTTGGTGTTTTTTCTTTCTTCCTTCAAATGGGTTAACTTTATTGTCCTTTGAAACAATAAAAGTTTTCCACCTTGAGACGCTACACTTCGAACATACATAATCTTTACTCTTGTACTTCCAATACATATAGTCATTAGGACAAGCATGGATTTTTTCATACCCCAAGCCTAGACTAGAAATTATCTTCTTTGTATCGTAGTATAACTTTGGCAAAACATTCCCTTCTGGTAAAACATCTCTTAATAACTCTAATAACATAGAAAATGACTTATCACTCCACCCATAAAGACACTTAATATGATATAGAAGTACAATAAATGATAGCTTATTGTACTTTCACAATTTGGGTATAACTTTTGCTTAGCCTCCCTAATTAACTGATGAAATTTATCAAAGCTATTCCCTTCCTCAAATTGTTGTTCCTAATGTTCTCTACTAACGTCATCAATATTATCTTCACCTACTTGTTCAAGCATTCCATAAATATTATGAATGAACCCATGCATATCATGCTTTACCTCTATTGATTGTGTATTCATACTTGAAGAAGCTTATGATTTCTCTCTTTGGAAAATCCATTTTGTATACCCTCTAAGAAACACACGACGTGGATCAGTAAGGTGTTCATAAACATTTGATCTAGAGTAACGACAAAGATTGACACATGAGGTACAAAGACACAATATTTTCCCCTTAATAGCTAACTTTTGAAATGCAAAGTCTAAAAATTCAATTACACCCTTAATGTAAACTTCACTACTTTTTGATTTATCACTCATCCACTTTCTACGATCCATGGAATAAAACTACCAATATAGAAGCTTAGAATAAGATATATACTTAAATAATGTAACGAACTTCAAATAATACAACATGAAAGGATAGCACCAATCACTCACATTTCATATTCAGTAGCCCAAATTCATATTTTGTTATGAAATGGTAGCCAATAAAATTATCATTTTAATTATGAACAGAAAATTAGCAATTGCGCTTAGTGTTCTTTGCCCTAAAAGGAACACCAAAACTTGGTGTAAAAGCAAGGAAATTAATACCTTAATTAAACTATACTTTAGCAACTTATATCAATACTTGAAAATTTAGGTATATGATCTTGAAAGAAATACCAAAAAGCTATATCTACTTCTAAGTTGTTGGCACATTTTTTGAACTCTTGAAAAATCCCTAACCTTTGAATGAGGCAGCTATAATCATGTTCTTGAATTTGAAGCAAAAGATGTAGAAAGTTAAACACAATGCAATAGCAATAATGATAAGTTCATGTGGGTCTTCCTTAAAACACTGTAAATCACTTTCTCTAATTAAAGAACATGTATTCTATGTAGATCAAATGTCAATGTCTCATTGATGATATTAATGTAAATAATATAAAATTATATGTCCAAACCTTGTAAATAATAACTGATTTTCCTTCTTGTAACTTTAAAAAATCTGATAACAAAATTAAAAGCATGCTAGAGGATATTTAAAAAGATCAAGGAAATTGAACAATGGATATGCCTTTCAAATTTGAAACAAATAGTAGATAGACATCAAGAGCCTACAGTTAAAAAAATATCATATTAATAATAAGGCAACTATAAATATACCTTATTTTGTTTAGTGTGGAAGTTATTAATATAAAACAAATATCATCAAACTTTAAAATCTAATAAGATATTAAAAAAATAAATTGTTGTAAAATCATTTGACTTTTGCATTCCACGTTAAACTTAGCATTAACAATATCAACAATTAAGGGTAACTTTGCTGTTGGAATCATTTGTGTTTAAATCATTGTTAAAGACAGCAGAAGGTGGAGACTCTGTAATGTTCTCTTAAGCTATATCAGTGTCACCATGTTCATTGATATTTGGGTTGTTGTTGTTGTTGTTATGGAACCTACTGGCCATTTCTTAGAACTTCAAGCTGCTGGGAAATTGTGGGCAAGTTGGAGCAATTAATCTTTACCCTTTAATCACTCTACATGGCACTGTGATATGGTATAGGGATTATGGATGATGAAGATGGTGATTGTGGCTAGCTAAGTGTAGAAGAAGGATTGGCTGGCTAGCTAGCTAGTTTCCATAGTAAAGAAGGTACAGGAGGGGGTGAGAGAAATGGGGAATGCCCATTAAAACATGGGACTTCACATTTGACAAGTTGGCTACCTTAGCTCTCTGGCCTTTGTTTATTAGAAGACGTGTGTATAAATACTCATCCTATGGAACTCATGCTAATTTATATATAACATAAGTATGAATATGTCATTAGAAAGCAACTCTAAGGTTTGTTGAAGATGTTATTTTATTTGAGATTTCCATGAGGATAAGCCCGTTTGATTAGTTTGAGTGCTTTAAGTCTAACCCATTTTGTCATATCTGGGGGTGCTCCACCAATTAGAATTACCTTACTTCTCCCTCTTGCTTTTAACCCATAGTTTTCTCTAGATATTTATATAATGGTGCATCTAGAAGACTTGAAAATTTCATGCCATATTATGTTAAGAACATAATTATCACTAGGTTGGATTAAAGTTACCTTTTTGCCCTACATTATTACATGCACTACCATTAGGAGTGGGAGAAAATGAGCCCCTAAAATAAATTTAAAATAAGGTTCACTAAAGATCAACATTAACTCAATGGACTAACCTTGATTAAAAATGCATCAGCTTGAAAAACACTTAAAATTATCGTCAATGTTGGCCATAAGAACTCCCAACATGAATTAAACCCACTATAATTGAAGGATGAAAATAATTAGCTGGGAATGGAGGTCCATTTCATCAAAGAGAAAGCATAACCATAAATCAAGCAAACTCATTGACTATGCATGATTAGAACTACAACAGATACATACTAAAACATGAGGAGTACTATTGTAATAAAACTTACATAAGCTTTTATAAGAAATGGCACAAGTAAATTTGATAGCTTTCCACATCCCATTTAAATTACACGAACTCTGCTTCATATGTCTCAAAATTCTAATGAATGTCAGAAAACAAAGGATTATCCTAATGAACTATGCACTTTGCTAAATAAAAATTTTCAGCTTATCCCTTTCCTCATTATCCATCTTACACACACCCACATGAATTATGCATAGATTAGAATGCAAAAAAACCGCCCTTCAAAACCCTTTTACAACTTTGAAGAGGTGAAACTGTCAAATAATGAGCCACAAAACAATGTTGTTCTTAAAAATTGCTCTTTTAAAATGCAGAGGGTTCTGGAAAATAGGGAAAACCTAAGCAAAATAAATAATAAATTAGTCACCACGCAAAGAATTCTGCTAATCTACACTCCCCCTGCACACCCATCAAACCTCAACCCCCTTCCTAAACGTAATTTGTAGTTGTATCCCCCAAAACCCCCCATAACCTTACACGAGTGCTACCAATCGTGAAAGAACCAGCCTCATTGCACTAAGTTACGAAGCTTGATATTGGGAGGAACTGCACTCTTTTTCTTTACTTTTGAAAAGATGATCTTGAAGAGGCAGAACCATGAAACCAAAATGGGAACCAAAATATTAAGATAAAAAGGTTTTTTGATTTCAAGAACTTACTAGTAAAAGTACATACTTCACTTGCCATTGCATGAGTAGACTGTTAGAGACCGATTCGGCAGTGTGGGAGAATGGGAGAGAAAGAGAGATTCGAACAAAGGCAGAGGTGTGGTTCGGCGGTGTGGGAGAATGGGACGAAAGGAACAGCAGAAGGAGTGTGTATTTTGGATGAGAAGCAGCTAGAAAAATTTGGGGATTTGGCTAGGGTAAAATGATTAGGTGCCAAGAGGTGGGGAATTTTTTAGAAAAACGAGCGAATAAAGTTTTTTCCTATTAGAATTTTTCCTATAGTTTGTAACTATGAGTGAAAAGAATAATTTTTCTCTTAAAGTTTTTACTCATAGTTAGTGACCATAGGCAAAAGAAGTCTCTTATAAAAATATCTATACCCACAGTTGTTTTGGATAATCTGTAAGTATAAATTATCTATGCCTATAGTCCTCTAATCCATCACTAAAAAAGACCATGGCTATAAGTCATTTTTCTTGTAGTGTCAAGAAATCAGTTCACTTAATTCTGAACCATTATATTTCCATATATTATTTAATAACATTCGTTGAATCAACATTTCCATGTCAAAGGCAGCAAATTTTTTTCTTATAAATAATAAGACAGAATTTATGAAATAGGCTTTTCGTATGAATTACTCATAATATATTGGTGATGCTAATTGGCAAAAGTGTCATTGCCTAACTTATTTTAAATATGGATGAAATAAAATAAAATAGTCACGAATAAAAACAAATATTGCAATAAACTTTTTATTCTATTACGTCATATTTCAATAAGCAATGAAAAATAGTCTTTATTAGGTCATATGCAGTTTTATTTAATGAAAAAATATTGGTTAGTCTTGATACATTTATGTATTAATTTATTTAGTATATCAGTCCTAATAAAATCATTCCAAAAAAAGGTATGAGTCATTAAAAAAATAATTTTATTCGATCAGTCCACCAAATCAACTATCACGTATATATATCTAGCTAATATTTTTTCTGTTCTAAGAGTGCTTAATTGTTAAAAGCACCGCAATTCTTACGAATCTCTCCATCTGTACCAACCAGAACTTCAATTGTGCCTATCCTAATCATTGCATTAGCGAAACCATCCAGAAACTTGGTATTGTTTGCCGCAAGATCGGTGACAATATCCCTAGTGGACGTAGCAACAGCAAGCTCTCGATCAAGGGCAGTACGCCTCTCTGTTGAAGAATCTGCTTATAGAACTCGTTATCCACAATGTCAGGTGTCTTTGCGTCCAGAGGTTGACCTCCTGCAACTCCCACCGTGTGTCCTCCCATGAGGCTCACCATGTCTTCTTTCTTGATTCCCTTCCCATCAAAGAATGTCAAGGCATCCTGCACAGAGATACGAGGCCCTGGCAAATCAACCTTGCTTTTCAGAGAGACAAGCCCATCTCGCCTGCCGGTGGGAACCTCGTACTTGGGTCCTCCTGAAAGAGCCACGGCGCCTCTTGTGGCAAGCGTTATGATGTCAGCACACGACACCGTTGAAGGGCATTCTTCTTCCAGCTTCTCCTTCACCTCATCGATCAGATCAAACCCTCGAAGGCTCGCGTTTTGACCCGCTTCTTTCTCTGTCTCATTACCCCCACTGAAGTTTATGAGAATGGACGCATCGCAACCCTATGGTTAATTTTATATTGTATTAGTTAGTTCCATAAGAATTAATGATCATGTACTTAGTCGAATAAATACATAGAAAAGCGTAGTTGTATCAATATTTGATGCTTATTTGGACAAAACAATCGTGAAATTGCATGCGAACCAAGGCTGGGGTTATGGTCTTGTCGTCCTTGAATCGCTTCTCCACCACTTCCATCACAATGGACTCTGCTTTTGGGCATGAAGTCCCATAGAATCCAACCTTAAGCTGCGAGAAAGCCAAGGGAAGCAGGAGCACGAAGAAGCAGAGTGCAATTGATATCGTCATTGTTGGGTCACTGGGTATATATTTCTGCTCAATTGCGATTGCTTACCACTCAGTGAAATTGCGATATTGCCTGGGAGGATTGAGATTTTAAAGCGTATATATATACAAGGGGGGCGAAGAACTGTGCAACGTCCCGATTGCCACCGCAATTCTGTCTTTGTCTCAACAAAACTTAGCAATTCAGCCAAGACATGAATGTTTGAACTCATTTGTCTTCATGTCTGCATTGCATCGCATGGTGGACTACGAGTTGGACTTCTCACGATATTTACGTATAATTTTGGTCAATTATACTATTAAATCATAAAAAATTGTCTTGTACATGTCAAAGTTTTAACCATTATAAAAATTAAATTACTGTAGATTGCACTCTCCATCGAGCGATATTTAAATAATACAGCATTTCTTTTTATTTTAAAATTTACAACTCATACTCCTGCGTCACATTGGCGTTTTTGCAAAAGATGAGTTACAATCACACTTGTTTTCATCAAAATATTTTTATATTACATTGTTTATATAATATGACAATTATTAAATATGTATTTGACCATTAAAAATATAATCAAGTTTTTGAAAGTTGGAATTAATTAAATTTGTGTTCTTAAATGCCAAAAATAAAAAAAATTGGAAAAATTTTTAAAAAAATCATATTCATAATAAATTATATTTTTATTCAAAGAAAGCAATATTACTCTTAAAGCTATTTAAGTCATATTTTAGTTTCATGGGTTTACCCATATTTTTATAATAAAGAAGAAGGTTGCGTAATTAAAACATTTATTGAAAGAGGCAAAAATAATTTATTATAAAATTCAATAATTAACTTTTCTCAGCATAGAATAACTAACTTTGACCTTAAAGTTGTAAAAAGAAATTTATAAAAGATGATTGAATAATATAAATTTGCCGGAGTCAAACAATTTTCAACAAATGTATATATGATATAGGCTTTGACTGACAATTAGCGTACAGTATAGCGTTAAGAAAGAGAGCAATGAGGGGTGCCATTGAAAGTTATTTTGTATAGTGATAGCAGAGAGGAGAGGACAGTCCCAAAACGTTGAACAATCCGCTTAAGGCTGCGAAATTGAAAATAAAAATTACAATATAACAGCTGGATTTGCTTTATTTAATTAAGTTTAACCATTGATCACGGTTCAATCTTTATGTTATTCCTTGCATTTGTCTCGTCATATATATATATATCCTGCAAGCTAGCTTGCAGTCCAATGCTTCTAATTAATTTATCATTAGCGTTTTTGTTTGTTTGGTGAAGACTGGGAAGGAAATAACCAATTTAGATCTACTTATATTTTAAGAAATATGAGATAATATTTAATTATGGTAAACTAGTAGATAAAAATTTAATAGTTAAATTTATATTAAAGATCGCATGTAGTTATATTTATTAATATGAACGTACGTAATTTATATTATTAAATTTTTATTTAAAGATTAATTATAATTAAATATGACTTTATGTTTTTGTCAAAATATAAGGAGATTCATATTAAAAAATAATAGATAGTAGTGGATATTAATTGCCTTTCATGCCCGGACTCAAATTATTTCTATCCTTCAACTAGGATCGATGCTTTAATTAAAACGAATATGGACATATTGAATATATATGCATGTATGCATGTATTTATTTGTCAATTTTAATAATATCTAACAACTTATTGGTCTATGCGTGTCTGATAAAATTAGTTTCGATAAATTCAAAATGTTCAAAGTCAAACTATACAAAAATAATCCAACTCGTATAGTACTTCTGTGAAAATAGTTTTATTATTGCAAAAATGGATCGACATGCATCGTGCATATACGTACACTTGTGCTTTAACTAATGGAAAACAATATATTAGTTTCAAAGTTTTGCAAGTATTCGAAGATACTAATGTATCTAAGGTGAAATAAGCTAATTTTGTAGGACCAAAGAAACTTGAGAACCAAGATTGAAATGATTCTTATATGTAACTCTATATATGCCTGAGGTTCAGAATAAAGAAAGAATCAACATAAACTCTTGAGGCAAATGATCACGAAAGTTGCAGTAGTGACAATGGCAATGAGAAAATCACTTTGAAGTGAAAATGCATGAGAGATGGCCTCATGGTTTATATTAACTTGAATCAAGGGATCGTAAAATCAGTACAAAAGGGTATCTTGTAACAAACTAATTGAACAATGGGAAAGCGGAGAAATATAAACTAGTATTGTAGCCCTATAGGTTATAGTGATCACTAAGGAGACTCCAATCACAAAGTATTAATTCTAAATGAAAAAATAAGTGTGGTAAATTGTACGAAATTCTTCTGGTTTGTGGCATGCTACATAATTAAAAATCCTGGTAAAACATGTGCTCTGTGAAGTTATATATATATCTTCCTTGATCTTGATTAATAACACGTCCAAAATTATCTATGTCGAAATTCCTTATGCTTGAAATATATTGTAATATTTGATTGAAAAGCTTGGTGTTGTTTTAAAATTGTTCTCTGTTTTAATAAACTGAAAGTGAATTTCAGTTAACTGGTTGCTAAAGTTTTCAACTCAGTTCCTCAAAGCAGAACCTAAAAATGTGTTTCTTCTATCAGAATATATGTTGTGTTTGAACTTTAAAAATACCCCAATGAATTATGTTTGCAATTTCAAGCATCATATTTATACCCAAGCATGTTTTCAAAATCAAGTTTTAAAAAATAACTGACGCATTTTTCTTCTGTGGCAAATTGTATTTTGAAAATCTAAAAGGTTAAAAATTGTTACTTTCATATATATTGCAATCTTTGATCACTAAAATAATTCCATGAGCACACTTATAAGTTGTTCTCTTTTATCTTCTCTATTATCTGTTACTCGATTTGTTAACTTATCTTTATGATATTAAAGAGATGAAGCGAATCAAGTATCGATGCAATTAGTGGGAATCAATAAAATATTATGCTTAGTTCTAATCTTTAGCAACCAGTTAACTGAAGATTAGAACTAAGCATAATATTTTTCTGTGTGCGCGCCTCATTGCAAAATCCTCGTATTCACTAGTAATTAAATACATTAATTTAACTACTAAATGTCATATCAATCTTTTTGTTATAAACGATAATAATTAAATATATTATATAATATAATAAATTTATTTATAAATGTGATCTACATCGTTGACCTAAGAAGACATTCAGCTGCAATGCTGAGTACTCATGTATGGGCATACCGGCAGCCAGATATTAGCTTATACCTTAAAATTTGATCTATTCACAAATATGTTTCTTTTTCTTCCTAAAATGTTCCATTTGTCTCATGTAAACGTCTTTTCTTAGTCGCTGTGCACATTCAAAAATATGTTATTAACCGAATTTGCCGAATTGTACAGACGTATTAGATTTCATTAATCGTATACAAGAAATAATTTCAGAGAAACTAAATGTGCTAGTCTTAAATAATATTCCATGCCGCACAACGATTAACTAAACAGGCTAGCACTTTCCACGTAATTGCTCATGATATGGTATAGCTATTAACTTAGTAAAAATTATTGTCTAACTTATTCTACATATATGAATGAAATTGAATAAAATTATCATGAATATAAACACAATATTGCTAGCATATATAAATCTTTTATTTTACTGCTTCATGTTTCAACAATTATTTTGAAAACAAACTTACACTATCGTAAGAACCCCCCAAAAAAGAAAATGCAGCATTACAGGAGAGTTAGCTACGTATGTATCATTTGGGAGATAGGTTTCTAATTGTTCCAATATTGGGTTTAATTATTAAAAGCACTGCAATTCTTACGAATCTCCCCAGCTGTACCAACCAGAACTTGAATTTTGCTCATCTTAATCATTGCGTCAGCGAAACTATTTAGAAATTTGGTATTGTTTCCTGCAAGAGCCGTGACCAAACCCCTTGTGGACGTAGCAACAGCAAGCTCTTGATCAATGGGCAGTACGCCTCTGTTTTGAAGAATCTGGTTATAGAACTCGTTATCCACAATATCGGGTGTCTTTGCGTCCAGAGGTCTACCTCCTGCAACTCCCACCGTGTGTCCTCCCATGAGGCTCACCATGTCTTCTTTTCTGATTCCCTTCTTAGCGAAGAACTTCAAGGCGTCCTGCACAGAGATGCTAGGTGATGGCAAATCAACGTTGCTTCTCAGAGAGACAACCCCATCTCGCCTTCCGGTGGGAACCTCGTACTTGGGTCCCCCTGACAGAGCCACGGCGTCTCTGGTGGCAAGCGTTATGATATCAGCACACGACACCTTTAAAGGGCATTCTTCTTCCAGCTTCTCCTTCACCTCGTCGATCAGGTCAAACCCTCGAACGCTGAAGTTTTGACCCGCTTCTTTCTCTGTCTCATTACCCCCACTGGAGTTTATAAGAATGGATGCATCGCAACCCTGCGATTAATATTGTATTGTGTTAATTAGTTCCATATATAAGAATTAATGATCATGTACGTTAGTTAGAATTAAAATCTGGAAAATGGGCACGCAGTCATATTAATATTTGATGCTCACTTGGACAAAACAGTCGTGAAACTGCATGCGAACCAAGGCTGGGGTTATGGTCTTGTCGTCCTTGAATCGCTTCTCCACCACTTCCATCACAATGGACTCTGCTTTTGGGCATGAAGTCCCATAGAATCCAACCTTAAGCTGCGAGAAAGCCGAGGGAAGCAGGAGCACGAAGAAGCAGAGCGTAATTGATATCTTCATTGTCGGGTCACTGGGTATTTCTGCTCAATTGCAATTGCTTACTACTCAGTGAAATTGCTATGTTGCCTGGGAGGATTGAGATTTCAAAGCATATATAAAGGGGGGAAAGAACTGTGCAACGTCCTGATTGCCACCGCAATTCTGTCTCTGTCTCAACAAAACATACGAATTCAGCCAAGACTTGAATGTTTGAACTCATTTGTCTGCATGCCTGCATTGCATTGTGGACTATGAGTTGGACTTCTCATGTTATTTACGTAAAATATAGTTTTGGTCAATTATACTATTAAATCATAAACTTTCTTGTACATGTCAAAGTTTTAATCATTATAAAAATTAAATTAATGTAGATTACAGTTTTTCTTTTTATTTTAAAATTAACAATTCATTCTCCAGCGTGACATTGTCGTTTTTGCAAAAGATTAGTTACAATCACACTTATTTTTATCAAAAATTTTTTTATTACATCGTCCATATTATATGAAAATTATTACATATGTATTTGACCAATAAAAATATAATCAAGTTTTTGAAAGTTGGAATTAATTAAATTTGAGTTCATAAATGCTAAAAAACATTGGAATAAAAATTTAAAAGTTATATGTCTAATAAATTATATTATTAATGAAAGAAATCAATATTAGTCTTAAAGGTATATTTAGATCATATTTTAGTTTCATTCGATTACCCACATTTTTATAATAAAGAAGAAGGTTGTGCAATTTAAACATTTATTGAATGAGGCGAAAATAGTTTATTCTAAAAATATAAAATTCAAAAATAAACTTTTCTCAGCATAGAAAAACTAACTTTGACCTTAAAGTTATAAAATGAAATTTATAAAAGATGACTGAATAATATAAATTTGCCGGAGTCAAACAATTTTCAACAAATGTATATATGGTACAGACTTTGACTGACAACTAGCGTACAGTATAGCGTTAAGAAAGAGAGCAATGAGGGGTGCCATTGAAAGTTATTTTGTAGAGTGATAGCAGAGAGGACAGTCCTAAAACCTTGAACAATCCGCTTAAGGCTGATAAATTGTGAATACAAATTACAATATAACAGCTGTAATTGCTTTATTTAATTAAGTTTAACCATTGATCACATGTCAATCTTTATGTTATTCCTTGCATTTGGCTCGTCCTATATATATATATATATATCGTTCAAGCCCAAATGTCAAATTCATCGAAGCTGGCTTGCCGCCTGCCGCCCAAAGCTTCTATTTAATTTATTATTATCTCTTTTTTTTGTTTGTTTAGTGATGATTGGAAAAGAAATAACAAATTTGGATTCACTCGCATTTTGACAAAAATATGAGGTTATATTTGATTATAAAAGATTATTAAATAAAAATTTAATAATTTATATTTGTATTAAAGATCATATACAGTCATATTAATTATTATAACCACATACATTATGTATCATTAACTTTTTATACAACAATTTATCATAATCAAACATAATTTTATATTCACATCAAATCATGCAGAGATCCAAATTGAAAAACTAACAGGTAAGAGTGGATATTAATTGCCTTTTCATACTTGGTAGTAAAGTAATCCGATTCAAATTATTTCTATCTTTCAACTAGGATCGATGCTTTAATTAAAATCCAACACAGACATATTAATTGAATATATATATATATATATATATATATATATATATTCTTGTATTTATTTATATATTTTAATCATATATAACAACTTATTGGTCTATGCATGTGTGCTAAAATTGGTCCTAGTTTCGATAAATTCAAAAAGTTCAAAGTAAAACTATACAAAAAAAAATTTTACCAAAATAATCCAAGTCATATAGTCCTTTTGCGAAATTAGTTTTATTATTGCAAAATTGGATCGACATGCATCGTGCATGCGTATACTTGTGCTTTAAATTAAGGAAAAAAATATATTAGTTCTAAAGTTTTGTCAGTATTCAAAAAGGTGGCATAAGCTAATTTTTTAGGACCTAAAAAACTTGAGTACTGAGATTTAAATGATTCTATTTAACTATATATATATATATATGCCTGAGGAGAAATACTATAAACTAGTATTGTAGCCCTACTGGTTTCAATGATCACTAAGGAGACTCCAATCACAAAGTATTCTAAATGAAAAAATTAGTATGGTAAACTGTATGTAATGCTTCTGGCTTTTGGCATGCTACAAAGTTAAAAATTAATCCTGGTAGAAATTGTGCTTTGCAAAGTTATATTTTCTTTGATAGATAACATGTCCAAAATTATTTATGTTAAAATTCCTATGGAAATATATGCTTGAAATATTTTGTAATATTTGACTGAAAAGTTTGGTGTAGTTTTAAAATTGTTCTCTGTTTTAATAAACTGATAGTGAATTTCAATTAACTGATTGCTAAAATTTTCAAGTCAGCTTCTCAAGGGAGAACCTAAAATATGTTTATTCCATCATAATATTGTGTTTGAACTTTCAAAATACCAATGCATTATTTTTGCAATTTAAGCATCACATTACACCCAAACATGTTTTCAAAATCAAGCTTTAAAAAATAACTAACGCATTTTTTACGCATCAAAGTGTTATTTTAAACGTCTAAAAATGTTAAAAAAATTGTTACTTTAATTCATATATATTACTATCTTTGATCACTAAAAATATTCCCTGAGTTCTTATGTTATAAATGCATCTTTATGCGATTATCTTTTATCTTTTCTATTATGCTATTTGATTTGTCAGCTTATCGTTGTGATATTAAAGAGATGAAGAGAATCAAGTATCAAAACAATTCTTTAAGTGAAAATTAAGGTTATCAAACTCGTGATTCTAGGTCAACTCATGTGAGGGGTGTAGATGCGTAACGTAAATTCGTAAGAGTTTACCTCTATTAATAAATTGAGAAAAATCTATATGTGAGGGACTAAATTGATAAAAAATTGTATGAGTGACTCAATTGAGAAATATTTTATTTGAGGGATCAAAATGAGAAATAAATTTTATAAGGAATCAAATTAATAAATAACTTATAAGTGAGAGACCAAAAGAGATTTTATTCATTTGGCCAAAATTATAAAAAAAATATGAAAGGCATTATTAATAATAATATTATTTGCGAATGAAAAAATTGAAAAATATTTATGAGGCACTAAATTGAAAAGAAATTCTATAAAGGATTAAATTAAAATAATATCTTACTTATGATGGATTAAAATAAAAAATAAATTTTTTAAGGGATTAACTTTTAAAAAAAAATCCTACAAGTAAGGGACCTAAAAAAGGTATTATTTATTTACCCAAATTAAAATCAAGATTGATATATATATATATATATATATATATATATAATTTTTGTTATATATATATTGAACATCCATTGTGGCCAAGTGAAAAGGCATTAGATTTTTTTTTGCATGCAAGTTCAAATATGGCGGAGTATGTTTTGAGTTTTGATGCAAAGTCTTACCTCAACTTGATAGTGATTAA
The DNA here is from genome assembly GCA_037074485.1 of Delonix regia. Taxonomy (NCBI): domain Eukaryota; kingdom Viridiplantae; phylum Streptophyta; class Magnoliopsida; order Fabales; family Fabaceae; genus Delonix; species Delonix regia. The sequence continues at coordinate 35,928,707 of CM073449.1, read as the reverse complement.
CTAAGTTAGAGCAAATCAAGACTGAAACCGGGTTTGACGCTGAGTTTATTTAATTTTTATATGTAAAAACATTAACTTGATGAAATTAATTCGTCGAATTAACAACTATGGTGGGAATCAATTAAATGTTATGCCGAGTTCTAATATTTAACTATATTATTATGCATGTTAGTGTGAGTTTTCTGTGCGCACACGACATTGCAAAATCATTGTATCTATTATATATATAATTAAAGTAGATTTCTTCTAATGTGAAAATTTTGTTTTCAACTCTTTATGTAATGAATTTTTATATTTTTTTTATACATATATCAAGAATTATTTGAAGTGCTTAAATTCTTCATATTTAACATAAATAATAATAAAATAATTAATTGATAAATTAATTAATTACTTTTTAAATTAAAAATCTTTTGAATTGTGAGAATATTTTTTAGATTGAAAGAGAAAATTAATAAATTATTCTTCTAATAATTCTTTAAAATGAACAAGAAAAATAATGAATTAATTAATCATATCTTAAATTAAAATCTTTTTGAAATTTGGACTTTTTTGAAGTCAATGAGAAAAATAATGAATTAATTAATTAATTGTCTCTTAAATTTTTTAATAAAAAATTATAAATATAACTTAACATGATATAAAATTTAAACAAGAGAAAACAATATATGATTGAATAGCTTATTATAGTATCATTTCAATGAACTAATTGTTATCACTTCTTTTTCAACAATCTTGCATAACCTATTTTATAAGCATTTTTTAATTTATCATGTTTTTTATATCAAAATATATTACTAAATTTAATTTTTAACTAATACTTATAAACATTGTTGATTTAAAATATATTAATATATAATAAACTAAATAATTTTTTTCTACAGCATGTACAATCCGCAGAAAAATAATTCACAAGTAAATGTCTCCTTTTCTCCATGTAATGATCCCCTTGTCTCGTGTGTGTGAACATTCGAAAATGTCATGTCAATCTTTTTGTTATAAATGATGATGATTATATTAAATATATTAACTATAATATAATAAATTTATTGTAAATGTGATCCACATCGTTGACCTAAGAAGACAGTCAGCTGCAATGCGGATTACTCATATGTGCCCCTTATGAGCAGCTAATACTGGCTTATACCTTGAAATTTGATCTGTTCACAAATATATGTTTCCTTTCCTTCCTAAAATGTTTCATTTGTGTCATGTTGACGTCTTTTCTTAGTCGCTGTCCACATTCAATAATGTGTCATTCTCATTTGCTCAATTGTACGTACGTATTATACCCCGGTGTTAAAGTTTATTGATCACATACAAGAAGACACAATTTCAGGGAAACTAAATGTGCTAGTCTTAATTTTAATTCCTTGCCGCTCAATAATTAACGAAACAGGCTGGCACTTTCCATGCAATTGCTCATGACATGGTATAGTTATTAACTTGGTAAAAACTATTTTACTGCTTCATGTTTCAACAATTATTTTGAAAACAAACTTACACTATCGTAAGAACCCCCCAAAAAAGAAAATGCAGCATTACAGGAGAGTTAGCTACGTATGTATCATTTGGGAGATAGGTTTCTAATTGTTCCAATATTGGGTTTAATTATTAAAAGCACTGCAATTCTTACGAATCTCCCCAGCTGTACCAACCAGAACTTGAATTTTGCTCATCTTAATCATTGCGTCAGCGAAACTATTTAGAAATTTGGTATTGTTTCCTGCAAGAGCCGTGACCAAACCCCTTGTGGACGTAGCAACAGCAAGCTCTCGATCAATGGGCAGTACGCCTCTGTTTTGAAGAATCTGGTTATAGAACTCGTTATCCACAATATCGGGTGTCTTTGCGTCCAGAGGTCTACCTCCTGTAACTCCCACCGTGTGTCCTCCCATGAGGCTCACCATGTCTTCTTTTCTGATTCCCTTCTTAGCGAAGAACTTCAAGGCGTCCTGCACAGAGATGCTAGGTGATGGCAAATCAACGTTGCTTCTCAGAGAGACAACCCCATCTCGCCTTCCGGTGGGAACCTCGTACTTGGGTCCCCCTGACAGAGCCACGGCGTCTCTGGTGGCAAGCGTTATGATATCAGCACACGACACCTTTAAAGGGCATTCTTCTTCCAGCTTCTCCTTCACCTCGTCGATCAGGTCAAACCCTCGAACGCTAAAGTTTTGACCCGCTTCTTTCTCTGTCTCATTACCCCCACTGGAGTTTATAAGAATGGATGCATCGCAACCCTGCGATTAATATTGTATTGTGTTAATTAGTTCCATATATAAGAATTAATGATCATGTACGTTAGTTAGAATTAAAATCTGGAAAATGGGCACGCAGTCATATTAATATTTGATGCTCACTTGGACAAAACAGTCGTGAAACTGCATGCGAACCAGGGCTGGGGTTATGGTCTTGTCGTCCTTGAATCGCTTCTCCACCACTTCCATCACAATGGACTCTGCTTTTGGGCATGAAGTCCCATAGAATCCAACCTTAAGCTGCGAGAAAGCCGAGGGAAGCAGGAGCACGAAGAAGCAGAGCGTAATTGATATCTTCATTGTCGGGTCACTGGGTATTTCTGCTCAATTGCAATTGCTTACTACTCAGTGAAATTGCTATGTTGCCTGGGAGGATTGAGATTTCAAAGCATATATAAAGGGGGGAAAGAACTGTGCAACGTCCTGATTGCCACCGCAATTCTGTCTCTGTCTCAACAAAACATACGAATTCAGCCAAGACTTGAATGTTTGAACTCATTTGTCTGCATGCCTGCATTGCATTGTGGACTATGAGTTGGACTTCTCATGTTATTTACGTAAAATATAGTTTTGGTCAATTATACTATTAAATTATAAGGAAATTAACTTCAACATGTCAAAATTTCAAAATATTAGTAATTATAATATTACAAGGCACACCATTCTATTTTAAAATGTATACTTTCCTTAAAATTTAAAGATACTCCAAATTGATGTCCTTGCGTTATAATTATATTCATTTTGATCAAAATACTCTTATTATATATCTATTACTGGTGTAATATAAAAAATAATATATCAAATTTATAGTTTTTGATGCAAAATAAATAACATTAAAAAAATTAAAAACACGTTTTTAATAAAAGAAATCAATATTGCTCTTATAAATATCTAGTCATATTTAGTTTCACAGGTTTAATAATACTAGTTTGACCATAAATTTTTTAAAAAAAACTATAAAGAAGATTGATTAATATAAATTTGCCGGAGTCAATCAATTTTATATATAAGGGGTATTGGGTTGGACAACTAGTGTACAGTATAGCATTATGATTTAAGGCAAAGAGCACCTAGGGGCGCCATGTGGTGAGTGTTGTAGAACGTTTATGGAGTAATGGCAGAGAGGACAGTCCTAAAACCTTGAACAATCCGCTCTCGGGTGGTGACTTCTGAGTCTGACTTCTGACCAATACAAATTACAGTAACAGCTGGATTTGCTTTTTATAACTATTCACTGCTAAAATGCCTGATCTTTATACCTTGCATTTGTCTCGATCTTATAATACTCTTCGACCCCAAATGTCAAATTTATCATGTTCTTCCGTCTCACACAATCCCCAATGTCATGTTCTCTATTGTTCTTGTTGCCTTGCCGCCCAAAGCTTCCAATTCTCATCCTTTCTTTTATTTTCATTGTCCGCATAAGGTCGAGAAGTAATATAATTCACCTATTTTATTTTATCCTTCAATTAGGGTACTTTACAAAGAAATCACATACCAATATTCAGAATTTATAAACTTTTCCCATATAAAATCAATTACGTGGTCTATATATGCATATCACGGAGTAGCCTAGAAAAGTTCAAGTCAATTTCAAGAACGTCATACTTTTTTTTAATTTGTTGACAAGAAGGGTTCTAGGACCGAAAATGAAAGACTAGATAAAATAATTAGATTGGCAGAGAAACTTCCCTGCAAGAAGCGGGGAAAAAACAAAGAAGTTGAAGTTGATTTTTCAATTATAATTGAATTCTCTTTACAAGATAAATATAATCAAAGTGAGGTGCATTTTCTTCTATAAATGATGTCCAAAAGTCTAGATAATTTCCACGACATATTCCTACTTTTAACTTTGGTTTTAGAGGAAATTCCTTCAATTGTACCTAGTGAATAATATAATTGAGGAATATTAGGTTGACATACAGGTTCTCAAACCCATTCAATAAATTTTTTTTAAAAAAAGTACAGGTATAAAATAGCATACTTGATTGGGCTTATCAAAATCTGGGTAGCCCATCCCTAAAAAGCCCAACGTTCTCTTTCTTCTTCCATAAGCCCAATTAGATAGAAGAACTTTTGTGTGTGTCTATCGTTTGTTTTCTCTCATACTTCATCAACTATTCTCCTTGTTGAGGAAAAAGAAAAAAACATTGAATTGTCTTCTTGGGCTTCAAGGAACGTGGTGATCTGGGAGGATTGAAAGACGAATAGGATTCCATCATTGTTAACTTTGATAAAGAAGAGTTATCCAACAAGCAATGTCGTAGAAAAATAAACGAATTAAATCTGTAACTTAACTTTGAAGGATTATAAAAGAATTGGTATGGGTGTGTCATGTGTGTCCATTAATATAAGAAAAAGAATGGCTTTTTTGCTTTTTCAGGGAAAGGGTATTTGCTCGTAAAAAGCAGAGGCTTAAAACAGGGCCTTAGGATGAGAACTTTGGTTAAGTCAAAAAGATTAAATGCAAAAAGAAAGAGTGGAAAAGGAGAGAGAAAAAAGTAAAGCAAAAAGTGGAGGGTACAAAAAAGTGTCAGCGGCCTTCTGAGAAACTGCACTTTGGAGCGTTGCCAATTCTGACTTTTTATAGCCAATCAAATGAAAAAGACTAAAAGAGAAATCACTTTGACTTGACTTACCGTCTTAAAAGAAGTACGTCTACCAATAAATATGATCCATAAGTCCTTATTTATCGCAACTTTTTCTTACAAATCAATAATTCTTACGCAAATCCTTAAAGCTGTTGCATTGATGTAATAGTGACATATTAGAAAAAACAAATAAAGTGGCAATAACGTGTAAAAGTGGGCGGATTTTTTGTTAATTTAAATTATTTTATTGTGTTTATCTTTCACATCAATGTTTTTTAAATTTTATATATAAACTCAAAGTTTTTTTTATTTGTTAACTTATTCTTTCTACTTTCTCTGCTTCCCATTAACTTTCAAAAAATCTATTTATAAATTTAAAATAAAAATGGAACTTAGGAATTTTGCAAGTTATTAAAAATCTAAAAGAAATATAATGGTGAATTAATAAATTTATAAATAGAGGGTTATTAAAAATAAAGAAAATAAAAGGTGTAAATTAATAATTTCAACTTTTTAAGAAAGTCTGTGTTAATATAAAAAAAATTTTAATTTTTAGAATTAAGATATAGATACAATGAATTGTTTTAAGTTCCTATATGAATAACATATTTTGACACGTGTCTTTTTTAAGTATGTTATTTTATGATCATATTAGTGTAATTACTATTAAAGAGGAATTCTCTTTTGAAAAAAATATAAATTGATCTGTTTCAATAATAATATTTTCCCCTTTAAAAATATATCGAGCTAGAAATACGTGTGCACTAAATACAAGTATATTCATTGATTAAATTTATTTCATATATAAGGAATTAATAGTAGAATAAATCTGTATATCGTAACTGTTTGGTATAATTGCGCGCAAAACAAAAAATTCTTACCAAGCTGCTTGCCTTTCCAGGAATCAACGCCATTAATGTTTAATTCATTAGACAAAATTTCAAGGGATGAAAGACAGCGTATGAGTGGGAATAGTTCTGGGCATAAGGCAGCGAACAAGATATCTATATGACTTCTCATTTTTAATCCTGCGAATGAAAATTGAAAATTGATCACTGTATGACTTTTGTCGATTATAATGGCAATGCCAAGGACAATCATTCTCGAAGATCAAATTACAGAACAGATTTTGATTAAGTACACCATTAAAACTAAATTACACAATCGATTCCACAAAGAAATGATATTTCCCAAAAGCGATTTTCTGCAAGAGAGCTAAAAGCCGAGCAATATGCACAAGATTGTGACTTGAATCACTGAGAAAATTGAAGCAAGGAACTCATATGTGCTCCCCTGGAAAGCATGAGCACGAGAACTAGCCGCTGGAAAAGCTTAGTGCAGCCATTTTCTTCATCTGTGTTTTCCAAGGATTGGTGGGGAGCCATTGCCTGAGCAATAGCTGTTACTGGTTGAGGACGAGGATGAGAGGCAACCATTAGAGCCAATTGAAACTGTACCTGTTCCTCCCGCAGCCCATAAAGTCCCACTCCAACACGGTCCTGCCACAAATTGTACAGGAATGTTTGGTGGACACATCCCATTCCCTGGATACCACTGTACTGGAAACACCCATGGAGCAACAGGATAACATTGCACACCATTTGATGTTTTAAGCTCATTGGACACACCTCTGTCCCTTTGCATTATAAGTTCTGATGATTCATTTCCCTGAGCATTGCTAGTATTGGTCACAGAAGATCCACACAGGGATGGCTCCTCCCCATTTCCAAGATTAAGAATAGAACCTGCTGATTCAAAAAGAGGGGCATCTGGACCAAATTTCAACACTGTACTGCTATCTGGTGGTGATGACCTGAAAGCAGCTGAGGATTCAAGAGTTGAGAAAAGCTGGTGAGAAGATGAGTCTGAGGTTTCCAACTTGGTGGTTGGAATTGGAATTCCTTCGGAGGATACTATGATGTGGCGGTGGTATTGTGAGGAAAGCTGCTTGTTCCTCCGTCTTCCAGCACCCACTGGAACATTTCTCATTGTTCCACCAGCGGTCCAATATCTTTGGCAGTTCTTGCAGAAATGTCGAGGTTGATTCACATTGTAGTTATTGAAGTAACAGAACTTTGTGTCCATACTGTTGCATCGTGGACACTGTTGAATCTTCTCTGGTTTCTTCAACATTTTATCTTCATCTGTACTACTGGTCTTCATTTTATCTTCCATTGAAGTGGGATTTACTTTTGGCTCATTTTTTTGCACATTATGCTGGGAATCGTTATTACTATCTCCTAAATCAGATGAATTTTCAAGTTGTTCAGAGTTTTCAGCACAAGGCCTTCCAACTTCTGATTTCTTTAAGCTACTGCAATCATCCTAAAATGTAAATTACAATCAGTGCTCATTATGTTGAAATAAAGATTGAGAACTAACTGAAGAATATACAAGAAGCAAAAACATTACTACCATTTGTTCATTAAAGTTTTATCATCCCCTTTCACTAATATTTCAACTCTTGCTTCCATTTGTATTGACTAAGCTTTTGACCTTTACTTTAAGGATGACCATGTCTTGCGTTTTACATTACCTCAATGTCTCAATTTCTATTAATCTGACCAAAGACATGGGCATATAGGTTCAACAAATCAAAAACCAAAGTATCTGTAATTAACAAGGCACGGCAGGAATGTCTGCCTGATTTAACTTAACAGTGAGATTCATTATAAACGCCTTACCAGAAACTAAACAAATTGACGGTCATCAGTGTGATAAATTTACTAAGAATGCTGATTAAGAATGAAGAACGCAATAATCAGAACATGAGTCAGATATTGCCTGCATACATGAGTGTATATTAAAGTTTGAAGTTTGAAATGAATTCGGAAACCATCCAGAGTATAGTAAGGGTAAAGAAAAATACTCCCAATGACCAGAAAATAGTTTTAAAGGTTGCGTTAACAGCATTGAACCAAATACGCCTAAAGAACTATATTTTCCCTCACAAGTCAAAACTCACATGCCTCAGAACATTTCAAAATATAACAAAATCCAGAATTTTCGTTCATTTGAGTCCCATCCATGTGGTTGAAGACGAAGATTAAAAAGGAGACAATCTCCGCGGAAGAAAAAAAAACAAAACAGAGGACAATGAAAACCAAAAGCACGGAGCTGAAAAGGTTACAGCCTAGTAACGTACCGGAATCTGAGACGAGGTGAACGGAATCTGACATTCCGGGAATGGAATCTGATGGCCGAAGAGCTTAAAAGCCGGATCTTTCCGCGACATCTGCTACAGCGCTTACGAGACTACGAAGATTTTTGTTGCAGGGTTGGACGTTGGGCTCCAACACCCATACAAATGGAGAATCCAAAAGAGCGAAAGACACAACAACATAAAAAGGAGCCTTTTTTATGTCCGGGACCCAGAAAGCTTTTGGAGAGGGAGTTGCAATTTAAAATCCCTCTTACATACACAACCCTTCGAAAGAGAAAGAGAAAGACCCTGCAAAAAGCGCAAAGAACGTGAGGCATCGTACACACGGCAGCACCGTCTTTTTTTATACTTTTTCCTCTCTCTTTTTTTTTAAAAAAATGCAACTCTACGATTTCCCTGTTTCTTCTCTTTTTTTTCATAAGCCTCGTCGTCTTCTGTTCATTTTAAAAACAAGTAAATAGACCGTACTACACATTGATAAAAACAGTCTGTCTAATCTTCGTTCATTAATCAGGGCTCATCAACAAGTTCGATGTTAATCTTCAGTTCGTCTAATTAGATTATATAGTAGTTGATTATACGTATCTTTAATACATACAAAAGTGAGTCAGCATGGAGTGAAAGAAAGTCAAGAGAAGTAGTGGAGAAGGATGTGGATGACGTGCGAAAAAAGAGGAGAGGAAAAGAAAAAGAGGGAAGAAGTGATGCCGACATGGGGGAGATCGCTCTATACGCCGCCTTCATTGTGATGCCAATTTGGTGGTGAAGTTTGGGTCCTACTGCTTCCCCTTTTCTTAAATTTGGAAAAACAAGGGCAACGTTTTGAAGCAAAGACAACAATTCCAAATTCCCATCTAAATGTGGGTTTCTTTTTTTAGTTGTCCAATGCTAATAATGTGGTCATTTACTAGTTACTACTGATCTCCCTGCAAGTTGCCCTTTCTTGGCGTTGCTTCGTTCTCACTTAGCTTATGCTTCTCCCTATGAAATTATTGAGACGTCCCAACTTGTGTTGCAACTTGCACCTTAAGGTTCTATTACAAGTTTCTTGACCCAGCAAATTGCAATTTATTCATTCTGCGTTTATGAATGATGTCAGAATTTTACTATGGTCATATATTTTATTATTGGTTATCTTAAACAATGTTCTTAATATATTAGTTAAAGAATATTTATTGTATTTATTGATATTAATAATTATTTTTTTATTACTTTTCATGACATTCAATTAATAATTTCTTTAGTTTTGTTTTCATGATAATATTATCATTTATCTTTTTAAAAAAGTTTAATCAATTTTTTTAAGAAAATTATATTTAATTTCTAATGAATTTTTATCTATTCATACATCTAAATAATATCTTAATATTACTCTTTCATATCTCATGAAATTAAATTTAAAAAAAATTAGTTTTAAAATAAAAAAATTACTTTTTCTAAAAAATTAAGGATAATGTGAAAATACTATTTAGATTTATGTAAATATAAAAAATTTTAAAGATTAATTATAAATTTTTTAAAATAAAATAGAATGATGATATCTTTTGAAAAAGATAAAAGGTAATATTGTCCTAAAAATAAAACTAAAAAAATCATTAATTGGATATCATGAATAATAATAATAAAATTATTATTATTATTATTGTCAAACCCTTTTATTATTGTAAGAAGTGTTATTGCCATACCCATCTTAGCCTACCAAACTCATTTATTCACAAAAATGTCAAATTTGAAACTTTTAAAAATAAGATTTGTTTACATATATTTATTCATATAAAATTACAATAAAAGTGTCGTAACCGTTAATATTATTTAAATGAATTATTAAAGTCTTGATAATCTAAGAGAATAAAAAAGATTACACTTTTAGCCAAAACTTGTGACGAAAAGATTTACGATGAAAATTTGTTCCTTGCATTCCAAAATTAATGTGTTTGTGATAGAATTTCTGAGATTAGAGGTAGATTTTTTTTTTGTTTCATTTCTAATCCATATTGGTTTTTGTAGTGTAAGTTTTAATAATAATCTTTGAGATAAGCATATATGTATATTGTGAGTGTGGAATGATCTTTTTCAGATTCAAACAACCCTTAAATCTTAAAATAAAATATTGCGATCAGGATATAAACCCATATTTTTTTAATTATCTCTATATGGTGACTTTAATAAATAAATTTCGCAAGTGTCCTTGGAATATGAATATTGTAATCTATCTAAGAAATAAAAATAGGAAGGTATTGACAATCTTATCTTATCCTACCTACAACAGACAGTGCTTATCGGATGCTAGGAAGACATGTTCCGAGATTCCTATCTTTCCTTCACATAATTCAAACAGGAGACGCCCAGGAAATCACCTTATTTAATTTAAGGTATCATTTTTTGTATATTCATAATTTTGAATATACTAATATACTTAGTTATAATATAAGAATATAATTATAATAATGTCAACAAAATAATAATAATATCACAATTATTTTTCTACATTATTACTAAGTATTAATGTATTTAAAATTATAAGTGCACTCAAAATTTTATTTTAATTTAATCATACTTATTCTACCCTTTATCCCATTGGTATAATTTCAGTCACTCTACTACATACATATATATATATATATACACACACACACACACAGCAGAGTGACTGAAATTGAACATGGCAATGTGGAGGAATCCAACAATGAATCTTAGATATGGCAATGGTAATACAAGAGAGAACAGATCTAATTGATTTTGGACTAGTGGTAAATTCTTGCTAAGACATAACCCAATTTAGAGATGAACTTGAGCCCATTTTAAGGGACGGGAAGGAGGTTCAAACTGGTTTTCAATTGGGCCCTAAAATGGGAAAGCCCTGTTGGAGGGCAGTTGAGGTGGACTAAATAGAATTTCATATATAATATGAGTCAGTTAGGTTAATTTTATTTTTTCTAGTGTTTGGTTTTATATACCTGATATACTTTTAGAAAAATATTCAACTCTTTAATTTCATTGCAGTTTTATGTTGTACTTTAAGATTAATTTAATTTTTTATTATCTTATTAAAAATAAAATTGATATCATGTTTTTTTAAAAAGTTAGTTTCTATAACAAAAAATGAATTAGAAGATAAATTTTTACAATATATATCAAAGTAATAAAATACTTGAGTAAAATTTTAAAAATAAAATAATATCAAATATAATTTAATCAAACCAGCTAAATAGTCTATTGTGATGGATTTATGCCTCATATCCATAAGAAGTGTATATGTAAATATATAATGTATTAATGACTAAGAATACTACTTGAGTTAACTAGTTTTGCTTTGTATTATTTAATAAATAAATAATTTATTCAAATAAATTTAAGTTTAGGGTTTTTATGGTTATATCAAAACAATTAGCACTCTATTTACTTCCTGAAAGGGTTCAAGCCATTCTAACTAACCACCATTTTTTATCATATATATTTACGACTTTCAAACTGCCAATCTAAGGAGATAAACCAAAGTTTTTTTTTTTCTTTCTTCAGAGAGATGATTGCCAAGTCACACAATGGCATTAATTGCTTGAACCATAGGGTACGCAAATTGATTAATTAATATGAGTATATATATATATATATATATATATATAGATATATCTATATGTACGTACCTTCATTGAGATATATAAAGGAAACCCACTAACCCATAAGTCTGCTTTCCAATATTTAATGAACACATATACCTAAAAATGCCACTCACAGAGTTTCACATTTGAAAGCCATAACCATTGAAAGGCTTGCCTCTTTAGACTCAGACATAATCATGTCTGGCTGCTCTTAACTGGTCCTACCCCGTAAAAGAGGAGCATTTCTGATCCCATTTTTTCTATTGTTGTAAATTATATGTTAGTCTTAGTTTTGGTCCCATGGCCGTCAGTACCATTAAGCCCCCTGATAACACTAATTAATGCTGAGTTTGACATAATCATAATTGCCCTGGGGGCATGTTAATATGAATTGGCGTCACCATCCTTATCGTCGTTGATTTAATTAGAGTAAAACAAAAGTTTATGATGGCTAATTGATTAACTTGATTTTAAATTGCATCCACGCTGTATTACCGTACTATTTATATTGCACTTGCTACTAGTGTTGCAGTAGAAACGTGGACCACTTGTCTCTCATGAGAATGATTAATGTACAAAGAATGAATTCAAAGTATATAGGAGCTAATTAATTATCATTTTGGGAAACAAATTATGGTACAATCTTTTGCAATGAGCTCGAATTCCACTTTCAGTAGGATGAGGGTTTCATTTACACGCACACGTATACTATTATTTTTTAGGTAAGATATTATTATAATTATATCTATATATTATAATTAATTGTATTAATATATTTATAATGCACACTTCAAAATAATTTAACAAAAGAAATACATAATTATAATTGAGTATTAATCAACCCGATGTGGCCCTTTACTGGTTTAACACGCTCTAACTTTACTTTTTAATTAATTAAGCGATCGTATGGTTATTAAGTACCCGCGTATGTCCACATAGAAATAAAGATCACAAAGTTCCCTATCTTTGGATCTATCTCTCTTCGTAGGCTTTGTTTTCTTCCCACTTCAGTTTGTGGGATATAATGCTCTAAACGACAATTAATGTTCATATTCTTCAAAGTCAACCCACCATTATGAGACACCAGCTAAAGATATATAAATTCTATAAGGCACCATTATATATGAAATACAGCGCTTCACATAAACACACAGTTGAAAATTTAGCCCATATTTTCATCAGCGGATAATTTTTTCACCAATTGGGGGATTTTGTGAAACCACGATCGACAACTGAGTATACAAGTGCTTCAACATAGTGTATCTAATATATAGTCTTTATGAGGATTTTCAAAAATTATAATGCAATCAGATTTAGAGATATCTCTAGAAGAATTTAAAATTTAAAGAGTTTACGAGAAAGTAGAATAAAATGACAAATAATATCATGAAATGAAATTAAAGGCAATTCATATGTTTTTTTAAATATTGTTTGAGTTTAATGAGGAAAAAGAGTGAGAAAGTAATTAATAAAATAAAATGACTTAAAAATCAATTTTTTAAATATAATTCTAACAAGTTTAATTTTAACTAAAAATATATATAATTATAACTGTATCGCTTTTTTATTTCATTCATCCCAAGCCTTCCATTTAATTTGGAGGGCAAAATACTTGAACTTTAGATGACAATATAGGGTTTTGAAGTCATTTTTTTTCACATTCTATTATACCAATCCTTCGTATTGACTATTCGAAGTCTATTCAACAAATTGACATATATCAGCCTAAGAAAAGTTATGTGATCTGCTATAAAGCACGTATGTAAAATGTATACTTCATTTTATATTTTACTGATTCATCACGTGCACACCTTAATAAAATTATTCTCTCATATAATATTGAATTAAATTTATGTAATTAAAACGACTAGTATTTCCATGCCGGCAACTAATGTGACCAATTCTCTTCTCGATCTTTTTTTATTCAATTATCTAATGATTTGGGAGTGTGACTGTAAATGAATACTTTCATGGACTTAGGTATATATATTCCCTCTATTATTGTTGCGAACTTTATATGGTTAATACATAATAATATAAAAATACATAATTTAATTTTTTATTTATAAAAAATATATATTTATCATATTTTAATCGAATAAAAATTAAAATATGAAGAACTTTATTTAAATTTAAAACTTTACATTATTAAGCATCAAGAGAATCAATAATTTAAAAAAAAATTCTCTGATAAGTTTAGTCGCACAGAAATACTCATTTGAATTTAAATATGAATATAGTACATGCCCATCATTTTTTATTTGAAAAGATAATTTTAATTTTTAAAATAAAGATTATAAGGATCTAGTACTTAATCACCGGCCATTTGGCTTATAAAGAGTTTGATATACGTCAAAAATCATTTCCAACACAAACATTTAAGTCATAAAGTGTAAGTTAAAAATTAATTTTATTATAATTTGCGTAAAATTATCCGTGTTTCATTAAATCAATTTTGTGCAGAACTTATATATAACGATTCCCATTCCAATTGTTGCGTAGAATCAATCATGCGAATTTACATATGAAGCTGGTGCCTTTTATTAGATTAATCCAATAGTCCACATATTTATTCTTTTTTTTTTTTTTTAAAGTCATGTGTGTTTTTCTTTCTTAGTTCTAATTGGACGTCTAAGTGCACCAGCAAATTAACTAATAAATTGAGAAAACTAATATTTTAGTCCTCTCTTTTGGAATTTAATTTCTCTCTGATGTTCCACAAATTAAACATTTTAAAGTGGTCATTTACTTTTTAAATTTAATTTTATTTTGGTATTTCAATTTTCAATATTTAACTCAAAATAACTCTTCACTTTTAAATTTAGTTTCATTTAAAAGGGATTACTTTGAATTATATCTAAAAAAGTGAAAAAACTTTTAATTTATACAAAATCAAAATGAGACTTACAAATTTAAAAGTGAATGACTATTTGAGACTTTTAATTTATAGAGAATTAAAATGAAACTAAACTTAAAAGTGAATGACTATAATATACCTTTCTCCTAATTAATTCATGCCTACACCCATGTTACATCAAAACAAGAACAATAAAAATTGGCCCCAGAAAAACCAAAGAAAACCATTTTTGTCGTTTCGCATTTTCCGTTCTTGCGACTATATATTCTTCTTATTCATCATTCGAAAAATATGTAAATAAGTTTGCCAATATAAAACATACAATAATAAGGCATAACCCATAATTTAAGTAGCGCATACTCACACACTTAATTACCCATTGATTTTTACTCTCTATTTCATTCCTTCAATTTTTATTTTTATTTTTTTGCTTCTTCCTATTGTTATATCTATTCAGTGCAATCCAAGTAGCTTCTAGAATATATTAATTGGCGTTATGAAGTAAAATATTCGTCCGATTACTTTAATCCTTTGTAATTTTGAACAGACTAATATCTAAGCCACTTAATAATGAAATATTGTTCTACATATTGTTCTACGTTTAAGTTTTAGAGACCCCATCTCAATTTATGGTATGGAAGGCATCAACACTGAGCAATGATCTTATGTTTTCAAATGTTCTTCAGTTCTAATGTAATTCATTATTATATATTATTAAATACTGCTCAATATTTTGTCTATTTTAATAAATTTATTACTATAATCAAACAATAAATAATTGCCACACATAAAACCTTTTAAAAATTGTCTAATATTTAATAATTAATTACATTATAAGTAGAGAACCTAGTGTTTTCCAAGAATATAAGGTCACCATCTATCAATAATATGTTCTTATAATAGAAGAGAACCTATCTATCTTAATATTAGGACTCGTCTCTAATTACTGAACTTAAATTACATACCAAATTTTGGTGCATGTAACTTGGAATGAATCATAGAAATATACTTGTGCGGAGAAAACAATGGAAAACAATATTTCTTTTGTGTTTTCTTGTATTACTTAGTTAGAAATAATGATAATTGATGCAATTTCAAGTTTATTAATTATAATCATTTATATCTGATGCAATATTCAACAGATTACTAATAACTTTTTCAATATTATCATTCGGAAGCTCCTTATTAATCTATTCTGGCAGCTAAATTAGCAAATTCTGCAGAAGGAGCTTTTGTGCGTGTGTCTACTTTGTATTAATATGTATGTATGTATGAAGTTAGATAAGACAGTGTTCTCTAAACATTAAATAGAATCTTGATCTTTAATTTTAAGAATTAAACATATTCCATCTCTTAAGCCCGTTTATTATGCTTTCATGTATCAAAGTTGGTTTTTAAAATTTCTTCTTAAGCCCCTTATGTATATTATGCATATGTATATTTTGCACTTACTGATATAAACATTGTTTCCATTTTCAATAGTAATACCATTATATCACAAGTAATTTCCAAATCACAATAAACCAAAAGTCTAGATCATTAATTCGCATATCACTAGCTAGAGAAATCAAGTTTAATATATATTACAGAGAAGATAAGCATTACTGTAAAAATCATTACAGTATCAGCATATGGTACCAGTACTGGCCAGATGCAATAATATTGTATCTTACAGCATCAACCGGCTGGCACATACTCAGGAATCAGGATAGCTGACTCCTTTGAGTGCTATGCAAACCAACACACACTACACACTATCATACATAGCAAACCAGGGCAATCCAAACCATTATTTCAGGCCTTCAAAAGTCTTAGTCAACAGTAGACACATAATATGATTTATTACATCCTAATTAAGCCCTAGGTTTCCCTGGGGATCTTGGATCATGTGCATGATTTGCTCCAGGTTTAGTATAGTCTTCAATATCCATCATCATTCTGCCCTCTTCTGCTCCTTCCTCCATCTCAAACATCTCCTCAGTAGTGTTTCTTAAGCCCAGGGCTTCCTGCATGACTTAAATAATAAGCTCGTAGCAGCTAACGTAGGACTAGCAAGTTCCCACAATTATCACTTTTTTCGTTTTCCTTAAAATAAATATTTAGCCATAAAACTAATTAGTATAAATGTATAATCCAGAGTTAGAGATATTCAGAAGGGTATGAATTTGTTTGTTGCTTTAAATATGTATGGATGTTTTTGTCCCATGTATAGAGTGACCAATGAATATGGAGATCAAAATTGATTCTGCTAGGTAGCTAGGGCACCGAGCAAATTGTGTCTTGGAGGTTATATATATATATTTTGCCTCAGTTTTTTTCTCATTTGTTTCAAATTCTTAGGATCCGAAACCTCACATGATGATACCTTGATATTTGGTAATAAAATCTTTACCAGCTTAAGATCAGAATGAAAGAAAGAGGAAAAAGAAGGGGACGCGGGTGTTGACACAGAAAGAGAGAAAGAGACCTTAGCCTGATGATCTTGCACCGATGGATCCACTTTTTTGGCCATGAGGCTTCCTATACATTTCAAACAAAAATCAAATCAAAACATCTTAAATTTCATAATATACATGTAACAGAAGAAATTAATTAGGGTTCGCATCAAAACCCTTAAAGGGTAAAAAAAAAACCCTTGAAACTTACTGGTTGCAGGAACAGCAGCAACATAGGAAAGAGCCAGAAGAATAACCACAAGTCCGAGGAGGGCTTTCTTCTCCATGATCTCAAAAGTTTGAAATAGCTAGAAGGATAATATGAGCAATTGAAAGAGAAGGGAAGAATACTAGCCGGCTAGAAGAGCAAAGGCTGGTGAGTGCAAGGTGGAAGGGAGGTGAGGGCCCTTATATAGAAGAGCAAGGCTAGATTCGTTGAATTAAATATGTGCAAAAACAGTATCTGCAATCCGTGCTATGTACTACGAATTACAATACAAGTATGAAGTTTCTTGTAAAGTAGAATGTGTACGGAGGCGCCATTGTTAGGTATTCTCTCACTCTCTTTTTGGCTGTAAATGGTCATGTCTCAGTGTATTAGATAAACTCATTAGGCCTCCACCTCCTTATACAGCTCAAATCAATCAAACTTGACCGTATATATGACAATCTTATATATAATATGTTTCTGTTGATAGCAGTATCTTTCTTTTAGCGACACAGACAAAAACTAAAATAATTAAAGCATGCATCTTTTAATAATAAAAAAAATAATTTTTCTCTTAAATATATATGTAAAAGTTGAAAAGACTTTCATATTCTTGTTAACGACGGATCGATTTCGAGAAATCATACGCATAAATTATTCTGTTATCATGCCGCTTGTCAAATACATACATGTACAGGGATGTATACGCCCGATGATCCCCAACCCAACTAATGCGTTATGCATGTAAGTATCACATATAATTGACATTAATTTGACATCAGTAAGAACTATACATTTGTGATGCGCATAGTGTAACACTCATCATTTAAGCCTTTCTGGGCTTTCTGTTCCAAAAAAAAAAAATTTAATAGTGAATGATATAGACAGATTTCCCACTCGCTAGTTGCTGAAGTGGCTTTTAATTATTGACTCCCTGAATTTGGTTTGCAATAGTTACCAGTTATCAGGATAAAGATAATGTTGTAATTGAATAGTTCATGTTAGACTTACGAAATATCGTAAAGCATTGGTGGAGATTGGAGTTAGCAAAAGCCAATCAGTTGTGCGTGAAATACAAGATTTTCAGTCAAATCATACGCATGGCTGTGAAATGACATGCTCATTTGGTCTTGTCCTTTGGTTTTACCATAGTTGGAGAGAGACTCAAAGTTATGTGGCCCTCATTTGAGCATTACCTTTTTATGCCACGCTCCCAAAATTGTTAATAGTACAACTCTTCCACATCATGCAACATGCAATTTATTGTCTATATTGATTTTTGTATTAGAGAAAATTATTGCAATATCTATATATATATATATATATATAGTGCTATAACCGTGTACTGTTGCTATACCGCTCACAATCAGAATCTTTGGGATCATAGAATTTGGAGAAGACCTTCTACATTTATTAATTTGAGCATGTGTTACATATGTGCTTCAATACATTGCCGTCCATTTAATTAGCTGTATGTAGAGCCTCTCAAAGAGAACAAGCTTGCATAATTGACTTCCCGATATAGTGTTCAACATGGCCCAGATGCCAAATGCTTCTGTTCTGGTGTACAGATAATACCTCGTGTGTCCACCACTTCTTTAATTCGGACCTCTTAGCTCTTAAACATTATCCCAAAAAAGGTGACATAGTGCACAGAAATTAAAAAAGAACAGACTGATTAATAATCGTTTTTTCTTTCTCCAAGCCCTCATAAATGACCCTTGAAATTCAGGATATATCAGCATTAGATTCTCTCATTATGTATGAACTTCTAGTTATTGTGTGGGGTTACCACTAACCAGGCCTCAATAATTGATGCTTGTGAATTAGAAGGGTGACACGAGTACGGTGATATTTCAATAAACAAACAGTGTATGGTATGCAAGGTGTTTCCAAAGAGTGATTGCGTTGGTAGGTGGGTGTTAAGCACCCTTATGGGTGTCATCATCCTGGAACGCTACCACCATATATATTTGTTGCTCGTCCAGGAATCACTCAGTATATCATGAATATATATATATATGAGCCCAGTCCTCAAGGTCCCTCACCATTAATTCTAGAATCTCATAATGCCATGCCTTTACCTCTCAAAATAATTTTGGTAATGGGCCTAACTCCGGGCCTTCCACCTGCCCGATACTTCTTTACTGTACCATACTTGGAAAGGACCCAACAAGTTATCTCATAACGTTTTAATGTGTTCTTTATGGGTTCTGTAGTGGAAAAGGGTTGCATGTAAACCTGAAATGAAGTCTCTTGAATTTGAAGGTTATTTTCAGAGGATTATTTTTTTCATAATTTAATTTTTAAAATTTTAAACATTCAATTAAAACAAAGAAAGATGACTCTGTACTGCCAACTTCGTTGACAAATTAATTTGCTTTCCCCCATGAAACTCCAAAGTAAAGTAAATGATTCCATTTTTCTTCTGGCAACCTTCTCCAAGAAAGCGAGTCCCATATAATTAATTTCTTTGGATAATTGCATATGTGCCAAAGTGGGGCAGTGCATTCATAGTCTGTACGACTCTGGTACTGACGAGTGATGACATACCTGAAAACAATTAAAGAGTACTTTAGTAACCTTAATAATGGATGCTCATTAAGGTTCCATTTTACATCTATCCATGATGGCAATGCAACCAACACAGCCTTTTGCCTGAAAAAAGCTTAAAACCTGCAAGTTGCAACCCTTTTCATCGTAATGCTCCCTAACAGGAAGTGGGTTGGTGGGTAGGCGTCAAGAAAAGGAACAAGAGCCATCTGCAACTGCAACCCCATGTACGAAGAACCAGAAGAAAAAAAAAAATGAGGCTTCTGCCAAAGCCATTTATGTAGGCAAGCAAGACATCTAAAGCTGCCCTCTTTCTGCATCAAAACTCTTTGTTTACGAGCCCCCCTATGTGTCCTACTTCATCATCGAGGGTTTTGTGGGGTTCAAAATGAGTTGTTAATTATAATTACTTTAAAAAGGAAAAAAGAGATCGTGTTGTACAGTCTCAGATGGTGCCATATGTTACTTAGACATAATGATATCATGTTAACCTAGTCACCTACCATCGGAACAAAACTCTTATATTTATGACACCTGGAAAAAGTTCATCCCCACCCAATTGATTAACAACTATTAATCAGTTAAATCAAATTAATTAGGGACCCCCTTATTAAGTTGCTTTCATCAGAACCAGCCATATATAATTCATGACACAGGTAATTAAAGCTAACCTTATCAGTTACCGATGTTTTTAATAAATTTGTTGTTATCGATTAAAGAAAATGTTGAAGTCCCCAAGAATGCATGTACAGTAATAATTGATGAATTAGGATTTAAGAACAGACTTATTAGACTCATAAGAATGGCCGAACCACTAAAGATATCCAATTATATATATTTGAGGAGGAGCTCTTCCGTAGATATCCTCAAGGTAGCTTAACTTTTTAAGTCTTGGCTTAAACTAATTGGTTCTGGCAGTTTCATCTTGTTGCTATAATAGAAAATAATTATTATTAATATTCACTATGATAAAAAGTATTACATCAATATGCTATACAAGTACATATCTCTGAAAAATATTTTTACAATCGTGTTACGTCTGCACAATAAAAAAATATTTTTTTTAATGAAAAATTACTTACCAATAAATTTAACGTCATCCATGCAACCCATGACTTTTATTTTTTATAATTTACAAATTTATAAAATTATAAGAATTGTAATTAAAATTATATGAAATTATAAAACTTTTATTTACTTATTTAAATAATAGTATGAAAATTAAATTTATACTAATAGAATAATTATAATTAATATAATAGTTTAAAAAATAAAAATTATAATACAAAAGTTTCACAATATTATTATAGCCATAAATTAATTCTAACAAAGTAATTAAAAATTATGTAATAATAAGTTTTAGTTGATGAATAGGTCAATAGTTAATAATTATGTATTTATATATAATGCATTTTACTTAATTTAAATAAAAAAATAACTACAATATATTTGGATATTATTTATTATTAAATTTTACATTAAAATAGTGAATTAATATTATTTTATTTATTTTTGTATGTCTTTTTAGTAAGTATAATTATTTGCTTTATTTTTGTTGGCCTTTTATCTCATGTTTTAGATTACATTGTTTAAATAATAAATAAAACGTTTATAGTGCTCATGTGCATGTGATCATTTTGTGTTTCAGTGAAAATAATATGACACAAATAATGAAATTAAATAATTCAAAAAAGAAAAACTACTTCAAGAAAAGCACAATAGAGTGAAATAGACAAATTCTTTTGGCCCAAAGCACCATTAGATTACTTACTTCAAATAGACAAATTCTTTCTCTTTCACTTTATTATGCTTTTCTTGAAATTTTTTTTTTGAATTATTGATTTTTATTATTTGTGTCATATTATTTTTTCTTTAACACACAAAATGATCACATGCGTATGAGCACTATAAACATTTTATTTATTATTTAAAAAATGTAATATAAAACATGAGATAAAAGGCCAACCAAAAAAAGCAAATAATTATACTTACTAAAAAGACATACAAAAACAAATAAAATAATATTAATTCACTATTTTAATGTACAATTTAATAATAAATAATATCCAAATATATTGCAGTTATTTGTTATTTAAATTAAGTAAAATGCATTATATATAAATACATAATTATTAACTATTGACCTATTCATCAACTAATACTTATTATTACATAATTTTTAATTACTTTGTTATAATTAATTTATGGCTATAATAATATTGTGAAACTTTTGTATTATAATTTTTATTTTTTATACTTTTATATTAATTATAATTATTATATTAGTATAAATTTAATTTTCATACTATTATTTAAATAATTAAGTAAAATTTTATAATTTGACATAAATTTAATTAAACTTCTTATAATTTTATAATTTTTAAATTTAGAAAGATGAAAGCCATGGGTCGCGTGGAGTTGCTCCACGCAACTCGTAACATCAAATTTATTGGTTGCGTGGGGAAGTCCCACTCAACCGGTAATTTAAAAAAAAAAAAGAATTAATTTTATTGCATAGGCTCATATAATGTGATTGTAAAAATATTTGTCAGAAAAATGTATTTTTATAAAATATTCAGGTAATTATTTTTACTGTAGCAGATATTAGTGATAATTATTTTTTACTGTGACAATAGGATTAAAAAGCGAGTAAGTTCCTATATGTCCTACCTATCTTGCATTACATTAGAGTCTATGATGGGAGTTTTAGTCTCTCTCATGATTCTAACTATTTCTTATTTCGTAAGATCTACATATGACCCGACCAAAAGCACCTACAACCCAAAAAACCAATTTGATCGACATATACTAGTTCATTATTATTGACAATGATGTAGAACAAAACCCATTTCATGAGACGGGGACTCCAAACTGGTAATAAATATGATACCCTTTTAAAATACTTCAACATGCTAGTAGAATTTGACCCAACAATTTTGGGATGAGTTTGATCATATCGACTAAATTTTAATTCTTTGCAGCATTTATACTAAGGTGTTAAGAATTCAGCTAACAGCAGGGGTTGCATTGAAAATTTTTGAAATAGAGATTTAATTTTATAAAAATTAAAGTATAGGAATCAATTTCTAAACTTAAGTATAGGAAAATGATTAATTTTCCCTCAAGCTAATATAGCTTTTGATAATTGAAGTGAGGAACAGGTGACTTGATATTAATATTCCCAATTGCTTTGGCATACTTGGATTCTTTGAAGAGTTAGATGGTCTTCCTCGTAAACTCACAAGGTTCATACACTTATATGTTGTATTTTTCTTTGCTTTGTACCATTTCACGTGACTGCAAACAACTCAACTGTTTGTTTAAACTTCAAATCATCTATGGCCTCATGGTTTGCCAAAAACACAATATGAAAAAAAAAAGGAGAATTGTAGAGAAAATTGATACCGGATAGAAGTAAAGTTGTAGCAAATAATTTAAAAAAAAAATAGTAAATGTGCCACATAGATTTTTACGTGGAAATCCCTACTAGAGTAAAAACCCTAGGTAAGGAAGAAAGGATTTTACTACAAGAAAAATAAGAGTTACACCTTCTCTCTATATAGCAAGGATAGGACAATATATTTATATTTCTTATTAATAGGAGAATACTAATCTCATATGTCTCTATATATTTCTTCTTTTTATATAGGATTGCTCCTTCCTTGGTTGTATAAAATGAGATTTTTGAAACCCTCAATTTATAAAGATGGATGAAGGGGTTTAATGCAATTCAGAGGGCTAAATTGCAATTATAACAAAAATTTCCACCAAACCTCTTGATATATGCACAAGAGTTTGTATTAAGTTTGTTGTATCCAAGGCTCATGATGAAGGAATCAAATCTCTTATACTAACATCTCAGACACTTGTTTGAAACCTATAGAGATTTGTTCAACTTGTAAACCAAGTTTTTTTGTTTCTTTTTCTTCAAAACCTTTTGGTTGGAGCATATAAATTTCTTCTTCAAGATTTCCGTAAAAAAAATGCAGTTTTCACATCTTACTAATTTAGATGTAAGTCAAATGTAACACATTGCTAAGACCACTTGAACTGATATGAGTCGAACAACCAGAGAAAATATCTTCTTGAAATCATGCCTTCTTTCTAAGAAATTCTTTTACCACCAGTTTAGCACGATATCATTTAACTTGATCATTACTAGTTCTCTTGATCTTATACACCCATTTGCTCACAATGACCTTCTGTCCTTTTGGTAGTGGAACATGATCCTATGTCATATTCTTATGGAGGGCTTCAATTTCTTCTTGTATTGCTACTAGTCATAGAGAAGCTTTTGAACTTTACATAGCTTCTTAGAAAATTGAGGGCTTTCTATCTTTTGTGAGTAGACAGTATGCAACATTTTCTTCCATAATGTAGTATGAATGCCAAACTGGTTATTTCCTCTCCTGAGTTGATCAATGAACTTGTGGAGTTCTAAGATCAAATTGCTTTTGTTCATCATACTCTGGTGCTGCTTGAGAAGAATATGATACTTCTGATTTATTTTCTCCTCTTTTAATCTGCACTATAGTGGTCTTTAATATTCCTTTTGAAGTGTTATCACCTTCATGTATATGTTTTTTTTTTTTTCTTCAGGAAATATGACATTCCTTCTTATTATAACCTTGTGGTTATGGGATTTCATAGACAATACTCCTTTACTTTGTTAGCATATACTAAGAATAAGCATCTTCTAGATTTTAGGTCTAGCTTTATAATTTTCTAGGCATTGTATTTCATGTATACCGAACTTCTAAACACATGAAAGTTTATATAGTTAACTGGCTTCCCATCCATATCTCTAATAGGGTCTTTAGATCAATTACCGTTGATGGTGATCAATTGATCATGTAACAAGTTATCATAATTGCTTCTACCTAAAATGACTTGGCTAATCTAGCAATTCTTAGCATTGCCCTTATCGTTTCCAACAAATTTGTTTATTTGCTTTACCACTTTATTTTGTTCTAGAATGTACGCCATCGTGAATTACCTCTTGATATACTCTTGTTAATAGAAAGTATCAAATTCATCACTAATGTATTCTCCTTCATTATTTGTTCTTAAGCACTTGATCCTTTTCCTAGATTTACATTCCATATATAATTTAAAGGTTTTGGAAACTTCAAATACATCTTCCTTTCTCTTGATTGGATACACCTAACATCTCCTAGAGTAGTCATTAATAAATGACACAAACTACTTTGCTCTTCTTAGAGATAAAACTAGTGCTTGCCAAACATCAGAGTACACTAGGTCTAAGTAAGCTTTAATTCTCTCTTTAGAGTTGCTAAACTTTAACTTATGCTGCTTACTAGTAACACAATGCTCGCAAAAAGGTAAAGAAACCTTTCTGAGTTTGGGAAGAAGATTCTTTCTGCAAGAACCTTCAATCCACATTATGATATGTGGCCAAGTTTATGGTGCCACAATATTGTTAATTCCTCTATTGTTGAATTTATTAATGCAACTGAGACTTCTTGTTATTGTGTTTGTCTTTTAAGCATATATAAGTTGGTAGTTATCTTTTTTGTTTTTATAACTACAAGTGCCTTTTAATAACTTCCAAAATTTCATCCTGTATTTAGGTTTTCTACCCATTTCTATCAATCATAAAGACAATAGATTTTTCTTGAGACCCTTCACATGCCATACTTCTTGGATGGTATGAGTTGTACCATCATGCATTTTTAATATGATAGTGCCAATTCTAGCAATTTTTAAAAAATAATTATCTTCCATGAACACATATCCTCCAAAGACAAGTTTATATTGGTGGAATTATTCTCTCCGTGAGGTCATATGCCATATTGCTTAGGAGTCTACAAGCCATATATCACTTAACCTTTTTCTACCTTCAGCAACTATTGCTTCCTCATTGTATAAAACTCCTCCATCATCTGAGGTACTTGTAATGCATCCTTGAACACTTAAGGACTCAATATCTTTGTCTTTGGCCTCTACGCTTTTCTTTAAATGCCAACATTTATTTTTGTAATATCCCTTTTTGTTACACTTGAAATACCTGATATTCTTCTTGCTCCTAGGTTTTGATCTACCATGATTTTTGCTCTCACTTGTGCCACGTTCTGTTGATCTTCCTCTCGTCATTGCCAACGCCTCCTTTTGTTGTAAACAAATTAACATGTCTTCCTTGCTTTTACATCGATTTTCTTATTCTAGAATAACCAGTGCAATGTCATCGAAAACTAAGAAGTCCACAAGAATATTATTAGTTAGGTTAATGATTAGTTGGTCATGAGAATCTAGTATACTTTGAAGTAGAATTTCAACACATTCATTAGACTCTATTTTATGACCCAATGATCTGAGTTAAAAAAATAAAGTTTTTAAAGTATTGATATGCTTTGTCATTGAAGTAGTTTTAGACATTCGCAAAGTGTATAATTTCCTTTTGTGAAAAATTTTGTTGTAAATTGACTTAGCCTCATACAATTTAGTAAGATGATTTCAAAGTTCCTTTATTGTTTTCTTTTCCTTTATGCAGGACAATATCTCATTTACAAGTGCTAGATGAAGATTTGCAATAACATTCTTGTCCATCTTATTCCACTTATTTTCATCTGTGAATTCTACCAGCCTTTTATTGATAGTTGCAAGACAATCTTTTCTCATGATAGCCTTTATCTTCATCTTCCATGGTGAGAAATTACTGTCGTTGAACTTTTCATTCCAAATTTCAGTGACATTACTTTAATCATAGTTTATTTATGGGCAAAAATGACTCCCACTATTTTTTATGAACAGTAATTGTACATATAAATAGTACATTGTACATGTGAATAGTGCCCAGTACCATATAATATGCGAGAATAATCTTACTTATTTTCTGATGTTAAAAATTCACTATATCCATGACAGCCACAAAGTATACAATAAGTAGATTATCACATACCCAATAGGCTTTGATACCAATTATTGAGAAAATTAATACTAGATAGAAGTAAAACTATAGCAAATAATTTGAGAAAAAAAAATAGTAAATGTGACACACAGATTTTTATGTGAAAAACCCTAATAGGGTAAAAAAAACACAGGCATGGGAGAAAGGGTTTCACTATAAGAAAAATTGTGGTTATACCTTTTCTTTATATAGCAAGGATAATACAATATTTTTATATTTCTTGCTAATAAGAGGATACTAATATCACAACTTTATATATATTTCTTCTCTCTGTATAGGATTGCACTTTTCTTGGTTGTGTGAAATGAGTTTTTGAAGCTCTCAATTTATAGGGATGGATAAAAGGCTTCAATTCAATTTTCATAGGGCTAAACTACAATTATAACAAAAAAATTTATTTTTTCTCTTTAGATGTTATCATCAATTGACATTTTTTCCTCTAGTTAGTGTCGTCCTTTGACTAGAATTACAATTAAGCAAGTTTAAAATATTCATTATAAAAAATTTGAATTTTCATGAATTTTAAGGTCAATTTTTCATTTTTACTTTGAAGAACCATAGCTTAAAATATTGTGAATACATAATAACAAGATTTTATATTAGGATTTTAGGTTTTTAAATGAAAAAATTGGTTCTTAAATCTTTCAAAATATTTTTAAAATTTAAGAACCTTTATATTAATATTGTAAATTATGGTATTTGTTAGGATGAAATTCTGACTCATTTTTAGTCATATTTTGATTTTATTTTTAGTGTTTTTCTAAGAAAATCAAGCTATTTATAATTATTTTGGTTGGTTTTGGGTTAAAGAGGTGAAATTGTTGAAATTGTTAAATTTTGAGCTGAAATAAAGCATGGGTAAGGCTTACACTACTATTAGATTGAATACAATGAGATAAACTATGTGCACAGCTAAGAATGCTGATTTTAAAAAAATGAAAATGGACAACTTAATGTCTCTAACAAATTTCTCTCTCTAGGACATCGAGAAATGAAGAAAGAAGCATGGGAGGTTCCAAAATAGATTTTGGGGGAGTAATTTTCACGTTTTTATTGGAAACAATTAATGGTAAATTAGAGAAACTAAAAGATTTTAGCTATTCGATCTATTTCTTTAATTTTCAGATATACACTTTTAGATTTAGGTTGAAGTAAATCCATAATTGTTTATTTTGATCAATATAAGTGGAAAATTAGTGTAAAGATTGTTAGTGCACTTTTTTTTGCATTAATGGAATGTTAATGATTATTTACTGAACATGCTTCATACTTTAGTATATTAGAAATGATGGCTTTTTGTTCTTAAGGCAGTTGGTCAATTAAATTCTAAGTGCTTACTTAGAGTTGTTGATTAATTAAAGGTTGAGGTAATAACATCTCTTAGCTAACATAATTTAGAAAGCCTAGGTTGTAAAAACTTTTTAACAATTATAGCCATTTAGCAAGAGGGGAGAGGAATTTATCGGGAGTTGTGCCCACACCTAGGATCAACTTAAAACCATAAACTACTTCCCTTCGAAGCTTATCTCTCATTTAAGTTTCTTTCACTTTCACTTGCTTCAAATATGAATTGCTTATTCTGAATTTACTTGTTTAATTTTTCTAGTTTAATTGTTACTAATGTTTTTTTGATTTGATAAACCATTTCATTTTTTCCATTCTTTTGGGTTCGTTCCTAGTTGTTTTTAAATATTAGAATTGCCAATCACTGTGGGTTCAACCCTGCTCATCATTATTGTAATACATATATTCATTTAAAAGTAGGTAATTTTATTTTAGTGGATTCGACTCATACCAAATTTTAGTGCCATTGTGAACAAGACTCCATAAGAAGCTAAAGACTTAATTTCTATCATGGCAGCCACATCCAAAGAGTTTGAATGTAGACAAAAGCCACCAAAGAGAGTCAATTAAATAGGCATGTCTTCATTTAAATCTAAACTCAATCACCTAATAGATTTGGTTCAAACCTTGATCACATGTAGTTTACAGCAAGCTAAGGCATGTGGTATTTGTGCTAATATGGGTCACTCGACTTATATATGTCCTACACTCCAAGAAGATGATCAACAAGTTGATTCTATTAGAGCTTTTCCAAGGCTACCTCAAAGAATATATGATCCATATTCCAATACATACAATACGAGGTGTAGATAACATCTTAACTTTAGCTATGGAGTAAGCCTAATGCTCAACAATTCCAATAAAGGCCTATAGCACCTCAGCAGCCTTCCTTTTCATCCTTTAAGTCATGTATGCCACTTAAAGACATTGTTAGATCTCTTGCTACAAGCACACACCAATTCTAACAAGAAACAATATCAAGCATACAAAACTTAGAAAATCAAGTGAGTCAATTAGCTACCTCACTAAGCAAGTTGGAGTCTAAAGGGAAGCTACCCTTTCAGATTAAAGTGATTCAAGGCAAAGTGTATGTGTCATCATTTTGAGAAGTGGTAAAGAGCTGGTACATGTTCCTAGAAAAGTTAGCCATGGACATAGCTTAATTACTGAGATGGAACCAGAGGTTGAAATCATAGTGTAGAAACATAAGACTGACATTTCCAAGGAAGACAAATCCACTAAGCAAGAGGAATTTTTTATAAGGCCTCCTTTTCCTGAAAGGTTTGCACAACCTAAGAGGATAGGAAGAAAAGGAAATTTTAGAGACTCTTCACAATATGGAAGTGAACATTCCCTTTATTAATGCCTCTAAGTAAAATGTCAATATGCAAATTTTCTCATGGAGTTATAAACTAACAAAAAAAAGCTAATTGGGTATGAGAAAGTAAGTATATGAGAGAATGTTTCAGTGGTCATTCAATAAATGCTACCTCCTAAGTGTAAGGATCCCAGGATGTTTGCTATCTCCTACAAAATTAAGAATGCCAAAATTCAAACATGTATGACTTGGGTGCATATATAAATGTGATGCCCTTATCCATCTATTCAATTTTGTATGCGAGAGCATTAAAAGACACTAGTGTTGACATCCAACTTGTTGATAAGTCTATTGTTTATCTTGAAGGAGTACTTGAGAATGTCTTGGTTCAAGTAAATGGTTTGGTTTTCCCTGCTAACTTTTTATTGTGAATATGGAGGATGAAAACTCTTTTAAGACATTTGATATTTTATTGAGAAGACTACTCCTTGGTACTGTTAAAACCAAAATTAATTTGTATGAAGGTACTTTCTTTATGTAGTTTAATAGAGAGATTGTCAAATTTAATATTTATAATGCAATGAAATCTCCAGATGAGGTATCCTCTCTTTGTTACATTGACATTGTTGATCCTTTAATCCAAGAAACAATTGGGTTGAATAACAAGAAGAAAATGGATGTTGCATTGCCTAAAAACAATAATTTTGATAATCTGGTCAGAATTGAAGAAAAATTTGAAATTGTAGTGGAGTGGAAGAAATGGTTTCTCAATTGAAGTCCTATATACCCAAGAGAGCTAGGAAGCATATGCTGAAGAAGAAGAAAGCGAAATAAAAGCTAATTTAGTGGATTATTCTTTTGCGACGACTTGATTTTGAGATAAGGAACAAGAAATGATCAAAGAATTTGTTCATTGATCAACATACTTGCTTGCCCCTCATTGAGAAACAAATCACTTTGAAAGATCTAAGCTGATGGGCAGGATTGTCTAGCCTAGGACATTAAGCAAGGACGCTATTAGGAGGCAACCCAATTTTTTAAAATTTTTGTTTCATTTTGTTTAACTTTTCATTCAATAGTTTTTATAGTTATTTAAGGCATGCCCATGTTTTAGGTATGTCTCTCTCACACCTCTTCTCTTTTTAATTTTCTATTATTATACTTTCAATGTACTTAGACGTGCCCATGTCTTAAACTAATGTCTTTTGTTTTATTTTATTTTTATTTTTAGTATCCTTAAGCATGCCTACGCCTTACGGTGTTTTCTTCTCTTTCCCCATCATCTTCTTCTTTACTAATTTTTTCTCTGAAAATTTCCTGTAGATATGATTTTTTCAGGCAAAGTAGTAGCTTTTTAATGGTAATTTGACTTGGATCTAATGTGTTTGAAGAGAGAGAGAATGTTAAAAATGGTGAAGATATGATAATTTCATCAATTAAAAAAGAAGTTTTATCTTTTTTTTTTCCACTACCAATTTTTTGCTTTTGTCATTTACCCTTCATTTTTTCACTACTTTACCCATTTTATCCTTCTTCTTTTCCCTCTTCCTCTTGAAACCCTAACAGCCACCATTCCTAGTCCTTTTTTCTTCTTCAACCATGGCCGCCACCTTCAAGCTCTACCTTTAGCCACTATAAACGCCAACAAGCTCCTTTTTTATTTGGAAGCTCTCTCTACCAGTAACGCTTCGCCTTTGACCACCTTTATTTTGATATTACTTTCACCAGCAAAGTTCTCTCTCAGTTCAACTTCGAAGTTACATATTTTTCATTCATCCTTGTTTGTCACAGTGTTCTGACCCTTTTCTCAGATTTATTTGAAGCTCTAGCCCCGATTTTTAACCATCCCAAGTTCATTTCGAAGCCCCATTCAAGCTCTCAGTGTTCGTTCAATCAAGTTTGTTGGCGTCTCTCTCTGCTCCATTGATTTTGAAGCCCTCAGTTTGTCAGTGCCTCTCTCTAGTCATTTCTCTCACCATTTCATCCTCTTCTCCATTGAACTCCATTATCCTTGTTCATTCAACCTTCGTCGGAGTTACTCCAGTCATTTCAACGATGATTTCCTCTCACGGTGTTTGAAATGGAAGCTTCTCCTCTTGTTGTCATTGAACCTATTCCACCCCTATTTCTTTCATTTCAAAGCACATCTTCCTCTCTATATGAAGCACCAGTGTTCCAGCAGCTTTTATCTCAACAGAATCACCTATGTTCTCACTCTCTCCATTCCAACGTAAAAAAAAAAAAAAAAATCGCCTCTGATTGATCCAAAGAAAAAATTTTGCTGCCATTTGAGTTTATTTGGAACCTCTGTGTATACTTTATTTAAGCGACACCCCTTAAATTGATTCCCTCAAATAATAGCATCCCAGCTACTAGATTTACTGGTTTTAAGAATGAGCTTAATGAAGTTAACATAGATGGTTTATTAGTGGCTATAAAATCTATTGACATTGAAGATATTGTAATGCTTAACAATGGTTGCCTATGATATACGATGATGTACTGTAAGGGGTGATCTTGTGAAGATGATCTCAGAATTATTCAGGATGAAGAAGGGAAGATTTGATCATATTATTATAGAGACTATAGGTTTGGCAAATCCAGCACTAATAATTAAGACATATTGTTATTGATCATATTGTGCTGGTTTTCATCTTTATGAGGTTAAACTAAAAAATGTAGTAAATGAGGCAGTGGAGTAAATTGCTTATGTTGCTTGTATAATTGTAAATAAGACTAATCTTGTTAGTGAATCAAATGCTTCATTGGTCCAACGGATAAGGAAAGTAAATAGTATGGGTTATTTAAACATTCAGAAGTTGAGAAAGCTGATTCAGTTTTATGTCCTTGGCATTGGAGGCTCTAATCTGGAGATGATTGATAGTGCTGGAAGATGACAACCATAACATCATTTGGGAAGTTTCTTTTCCTCCTTACTTTAAGTTTACTTTATTTACACATTGAGGACATTGTGTTGCCTAAGTGTGGGGGAGGAGTTAATATTTTTTAGCTATATTATTGATTGATTTCCTAGTTTTGTTTTATTTAGATTAAGTTCTAATTGTGTTTTTTCCTCCCACATTTTACCTATGTTTTGTTGCTCAAGTATGCAAAATTTGTTTCTTGCTAAAATTTGCTGAGGTTACTTAAACAACTCCTTTTATATCTTTGATGCATTGGCTTAGCTATCTAGTTAAGATAACTTAAACAATTTACTTCTTCCTATTTACTAGATTGATTGATTGCTTTACAAATGTGTTTTAGACATGAAACCTTAAATTTTAGGTTAGGAATAGATAGAAAGAGCTAAATGTATGTCAAGTTATTGGTCACCTTATCTTAGAAATATTTTAAACTTGTTAGAAATTGTTGAAATGTTGATTGTTTTCCCTTTCAAGCATATTTTTGGAACCATTTGAGTTGCTAAAATTGCTAGATTTTAACTTTCCTTTCCCCTCTTCTAAAAAAAAAAAGAAGAAAAAGATTATGAGCACTTAAGCTTTTATTTTTACTCTGCTGATCACTTTAAAGTGATTATGAGTAGTGCTATAGCCACTTAGAGTTATGGCATATTGAATAATCGAGTATAGTATTATCAATATACATCCTCGCATCAACAGGCTTGTAACACTCTAAGCAAGGCAAAAAGTGCTTAAATAAGATGAAAAATAAGGTGAAAGTGTTGGTTAGCTAAGTAATCAGGTGTGGTATCACCAATATACGATTTCGCTTCAAAAGGCTACTAATATTCTAATCCTTGAAAGAAAAAAAGGAAAAGGAAAGAAAAGAGTGTTTGCTATTGCATAAATAAATGAAGAGGGATGGAACGAATGTATTATTTAGGTCACTTTTAGTTACTCGTGTGTTCCCATTTTAGGCTTAAAAGTGCTGCATATGTTATTTGACAAGTTTAAAAGTTATTCCTTCAATGATGGATATATGAAATGCTAAATTTCTTGGTGCATGTTATTATTGACACCTAAACCTTTTGCATCAGTCTATTTACACGTTTTAGAAGCTTTCAATTTTCTTAGTAGATTTGTGGAAGTTCTTTGTTTAAGTTATTTCTCCTTGATGGTTAGTGAAATGCATTTGGATGTTTGTTGTTTGGTTAAGTTGTTTCAAAGTGAGTTAAATATCATTTTGAGTTGTGTTGTGAAACATACTTGAGGACAAGCAATGTTTGAGTGTGGGGGAATTTGTTAAGTTGTAATTTTGATTCAAGGTATTTATAATTATTTTGCTTGGTTTTTGGTTAAAGAGGTGAAATTGTTGAAATTCTTGAATTTTGTGCTGAAATAAGGCATGGGCAAGGCTAATATTGCTATTAGATTGAATACAAGGAGATAAGTCATGGATACGACTAAAAGTACTGATTTTAAAAATGAAAATGGATAGTTCAGTGTCTCTAGCAAATTTTTCTCTCTAGGACATTGTGAAATGAAGAAAGAAGCATGAGAGGTTCTAGAACATTTTGGGGAGTAATTTCCACGTTTTTATTGGAGAAAATTAGTTGGGAATTAGGGGAGCTGAATGATTTTAGTTATTAGATCTACTTCTTTTCTTTTTAAAGATACACTTTTAGATTTAGGTTTTTCTTCCTCTTCTTCCTCTTTTTCTCTCTTTCTCTTCTAAACTTAGCGAGAGAATGTGACTCAGTTTGAATTTTAGCTGTGTAAATGAAATTTCAGCATGAATTTTGGATGCTGACAATCATGGATAACTAATTCTATATTCTAACTAAGGGATTGTGTGGTTTCTTTAAGGTTGTGAGACTATCTTAATTTTCACTTCTCCTCTTCTCTTCTTAATTATTTACATTCCCATTTTAGTTGCTTCATTGTGGATGGATGAATAATTTAGGCCCATTATTTGTCTTGCCTAGAATTGATTGTTTTCTAAATGGTTGAAGTAAATCCGTAATTGTTTATTTTGACCAATATAAGGGAAAATTTGCATAGAGATTATTAGAGCACTTTCTCCTACATTAATGGAATGTGAATAATGATTTATTAAACATGCTTCATGCTTTAGTAAATTATGAATGGTGACTTTTTGTTCTTAAGGAAGTTGGTCAATTAAAATCTAAATGCTTACTTAAGGTTGTTAATTAATTAGAGGTTGAGTTAAGAGCTTCTCTTAGCTAATATAATTAAGAAAGTCTATGTTGCTAAAACTTTTTAACAACTATAGTCATTTACCAAGAGAGGGAAGGAATTTATCTGGAGTTGTGCTCATACCCAAGATCAACTCAAAAAAACCATATACTACTTTCCTTAGATGCTGATCTCTCGTTTAAGGTTCCTTCACTTTAACTTGCTTCCAATCTAAATTGCCTATTCTAAATTTACTTGTTCAATTTTCTTTTAATTTATTTGTTATTAATATTTTTATAATTTAATAAACCCCTCACTTTTTTCATTCTTTTATGCATTGTTTTTTGGTTATTCTTAATTGCTAAAATTGTCAATCCTTATAAATTCAACCCTACTCATTATTATTGCAATATAAATATTCATTTCTAAGTAAATAATTTTATTTGAATGGATTCATCACCCACCAATATTTAACTGTAGTATCTTTAAAATAAAAGATCTATGGTGTCCATTTTACGAAAATGGATCTTATTATTATCTTCCTTGCTCATTTTTATATAATACTATACAGAGAAAAACTAGTCAACCCATTATCCGGTTTTGGTGAAAGAAAGTGATTATTTGAGATATAATTAATAATAGTAGAATTCTGCAGTTGTCCAATCTTATCACTTCCATTTCTAAAATTGTATTCTTCGTTTCTCCATCGGTAAGACTTGGAAGGTAACTGCCCCCCAATAAAAAAAAAAAAAAAATTTAAAGGTAACACTAGTTGATTGTCGCCGTCAACTCTACCTTTTTGTTTCAGCCATCGAATTTTTATGCTCTCTGAAATTACAATAAAACGTTTTTAATGCTCTATAAATTTATGATTATACCTTGTGAAAATAAGTAAACTTGCTGTGAATTCGACAATAGAGCTGCAAATTTATTTACTAAGCCTACTAAGTTCGCGATTTTATTCATTGAAAAACTTAACTATATAAATATTCAAATATAAGACTAAATTTTTTATTTCAAGAAGTCTTTATAATATATTTTAAATATTACTAGTTTAAATATACATAAAAATAGTAAAATTATAATAAATATGTATTTATTAATACAAAATAATTAAATTTTATTTAGATGGCTATATTAAATGATTATTTATGTATGACTATATTAAAATATTCATGTTAAATATTATATATTATGACATTTGAATAACTTTCATTCGACTTATTATAATTTGAATTATATTTGAATAATTCTTGTTTTATATAATACTTTAATTATGTAATTATATATTTTAATAATTATCTATTATGTAAAATAAACACTTATGAGTTTATTTTATGAATTCACGTTCCGAGTTTACTTAAATTTACAAATTTCTTGACCTTGCACACAAGTATCAATTTTGATGGTGCATATTTATTTACTATTTTAATCTTGTGTTGTTGATGGAAAATCCCTTATTTTTGTGTATAACGACCCAAGTATTAGTGTTTTCGAATTGAATGATGATGATGATAATGTTAGGGTGATGATTAATGTCCCACAATTTAAGACCGTAGACTATATATATATATATATATATGCGCGAGTAAGAAAATAATTCAGATTAACTTGAATGAGCAAGTTCAGCTGATCTATAACAATTGTAGGCCATCAGATTTTAATTATAAGTAATTTCTAATACCACCAAAAATTAATTTGTAAAACCAATTTAATATTTATAATTCTAAAAAAAGAACAATTAACACTCACATGACTAAATATAGCACAAAATAAACACTAACATTTTTCTAAAAATTTATGAAACAAAATCAACATTCATCATTATTAAAGAAATAACATAAGATCAACACTACCCACAACAATTTTAAATAATGAATGTATTTAAACACTACCCAAAAAAAAATCCGTTTGAAAAGACGAACAAGATGATGGTCCACTTTGCTAATATTGTAGCACTCAGAAAGGAGAAAAGGTAGAAGAAGCATGTCCTCCCCACAGCATTGTGTGTGCGGTCGAAGATGTAATTTTTACGGTGAAAAAAAAAGAGAATCAAAATAAGAAAGTGACTCATATATACATTTGTATTCTTGTATCTTGCTAGGGAAGGCAAATGGTTTCTATATATTTGGAGATTTGTCATGGAGACATTTTCTTTTTTGGGGCTCACATTTAGAGATTGTTGTCCCGCAGAGATGAGAATGATAAAAAAAAAAAAAAAAATCTCCTTGAAGACAGTTTGAAAATGGAAATGAAGATCATATTCCCTACCATAAAAAAGTTAGAAGTACAACTATTTTTAATATGTAAAAGAAATTGTTTCAATTAGTATTATCAAGTCAGAGTTACATTGCTACTTAGACAAGCCTGTTTTAATTAATGGTTCAAATGCACAAGTTTTTTATGTATTAAAATAGTGAAAACAAAATGGATTGAAATACTAAACTTCTACATAAAGAAGAAACAATAATAAAACTTCACACACAATGAAAAAGATGTCTTAATGTCAATATAACTTGAACTTAATGGTTTTAATTTGTTAATGTTATTATTACTTGTTTTTTTTAATTTTCAAGACCCGTTTAGAACTTGTCATTTGAGTGTTTTTTAAACATTTTTTATATTTGAGTAGAGTTTATTGGATAACATAAACAATGAGCTTAAATTTTAATTTTTTTTTTCAAAATATGCTTATTTTTTCATATTCATTAATATTATTGGTTTATGCAATTTTTATTTAAAAATTTGATGTCTTTGTAGAAAATAAAAGTAAAAAAAATCTCAATTAAAAAAAAAATAAAAGACACGAATGGGGAGGTAGCCTTGTAAAATTGCCATACTTGTGTCTCACATGGGAGTTGAAGGTGGGTTCTGGTGAATCCTAAGTGACTATGGGAGCCGAAAGCATGGACGCTGTAGTAAAAATTGTTGTTATCTCATATGAAGGGCAAAATCCTCTCAAGAAAAATTATTCGAATGATGCGGTAAGTTCTTCTCCAACTAATCATTTTGGACCATGGATGGTTGTGAAGCATCCGAAATGAAACTATATGGGAATAAGACATAATTCTGACAAAGAGAAAGTAAATAAGGTGAATCTTGGTTTTAATAGTATGCATTATTCGTTATTGAAGAATGATTCCGAGGTAGATATCTTTAAGAAGAAGGAAGAGCCTAATTCTCATAGGAGGGTTAATAGTGATTTAGAAACTAGGGAAAATACTCCCAAGAAAAATATAGCTAACAGAACCATGGGTAAACATCAACAAAGAATGGCTCAACAAGTAGGGCCGAAATCTTCTCTTAGCCTAAAAACCCATAATGGGCAGTTAGCCAATACAAGTAGGCCTAAGACAAACACTCAAAAGCAGAACCACGTAAAGAATCTCCCTGTTAAAGCTTTCAAGGAGTTAAATCGTAAGAAGAAAGGAGTAGATATTTACCAAGATAATCCTATGAGGGAAAATACTTACTGGCAAGATAAAACTAGTCAAAAGGATGTTCTAGATCCTCTTGCCATAAATGTCCAAGGTCCAGATAAGGACACCTTAGAGTTTACTCAAAGATGACAAACACCCTCAAGTAATAAATCTAGTGCCTCTAATCCCCTATACCCTGGTTCAGTTTTTTATAGAAGGACGGAAATAGCTAAAAGAGGTGTCCAGCAAATGGTGATGGAAATTAATAATATTGTTAAGGCCCAGACTGTAACTATTTCAAATGGTTTGGGGAATGCCTCTCCTACTTAGCAAGATTAGCACTTGTTATGTTTCTTTTATTTCTCTCTTATTTTCCAAATGAATATTTTAATTTGGAATTGTATAGGTGTTTCACAAAAGGGTTTCTCATGATTAGTGATTTGATGAATAGCTATCGGGTTAATTTCTTATGTTTATTGGAGACGCATGTGAGTGGAGAAAAAGTTAAGAAGATTGTTAGAAAGTTTAAATTTCATGGGTACCATATTCAACATGGTGTGGGCTTTTTGAGTGGTATTTAGTGTTTGTGGAAACTTAATTGCAGGCAGATACAAGTTCTTCATTCTCATTATCAATTTTTCCATATGGAAATTGCCTTCAAAAATGTTAGCTCATGGTTTTTTATTGTTGTTTATGGAAGTCCCCAGCCTACCTCTCGAAGGGATCTTTAGGCTGGCCTTAAGGAGATCTCCAGCCAAACTATGGGTTCCTAGTGTGTAGAGGGTGATTTTA
This sequence comes from Delonix regia, assembly GCA_037074485.1. NCBI lineage: Eukaryota > Viridiplantae > Streptophyta > Magnoliopsida > Fabales > Fabaceae > Delonix > Delonix regia. The sequence continues at coordinate 35,890,143 of CM073449.1, read as the reverse complement.
ATTCCATTTTGCCTATTGATAATACTGGTGGTTCTCTTAATATGTCATGTGACTCTACCATTATTTAGGACACTCTACTTGATTGCAGCCTTCATAACATTGGTTTCCAAAGACAACCTTTTACCTGGCAATGAAATAATATTAAAAGAAGACTCGATTGTTTTGTTGTTAATAGTCTCTAGTCCACTCTCTTTGATAATGTCATGGTTAAGCACCTCCCTAAGCTCAAGTTAGACCATATTCCGATCCTCCTTGATTTTGAAGGCAATGACTTAACTAACAATGCTAAAAAGCCATTCCAATTTCTAGCTTCTTGGTTGGATCATGATAATTTTCAGGATCTTCTACAAAGATCATAGTTAAAAAATAAGGACCTGGAATCAAATATTAATTCCTTTATTGAAGTGGCTAAAGATTGGAATAAAAAAAATTTTGGTAATATAATCAAGAAAAAGAATAGAATCCTATTAAGACTCAATGGTATAAGTCGTGTTCTCTGAAATTTCAAACTAATGTTTACCTAGAATATCTTCTAAGTCAATTATGGAAGGAGTATGAGGTTTTAGTTGTTTAAGAGGAAATTTATTGGAAACAACTTTCCAAAATGGCTTTCGTATAGGGATTGTAACACTAAGTATTTTCATGGTACGACTTCTACTCAGAAAAGGAAGAATAGAATTATTATGTTAAAAGATGAAAATGGTTCATAGGTTGAAGACCAAAATTTTTTGCAAGAAATGGGTATTTCTTTTTTTAAGAAGATTTATGAAAAAGAGGACTCTCGTGACCAATTCCCTGTTTCTGTTATGTTTCCTAATTTGAGAGACATTGAGCTTTTTTCCTAGCAAAACAAGTTATAGAAAGGGAAGTCAAGAATGTTCTTTTTAATATAGGAGCTTGGAAAGCCCCTGGTCCTGATGGTATTCCTGCAATGTTTTACCATTGTAATTGGGATCATGTGAAAGACTCTATAATTGATTAGGTGACCAAGGTGTTCTCCGAGCCAGCTATTATTTAATCCATGAATCACACCCTTATCTCCCTTATCTTAAAAGTTTATATCCCTGAGATGATGAAACATTATAGGCCCATTAGGTTGTATAATATGGTGTACAAGTTGGTTATTAAAATTCTTGCCATTAGACTTAAATAGATTATGCCTAAAATTATTAGCCCAAATCAATGTAGTTTTATTCTAAAGAGGCAAAGCATTGACAATATCACTATTACCCAAGAAGTTGTTCATTCTTTGAGGACCAAAAAGGCAATGTTGGTTTTCTGGCTTGTAAAGTAAACCTTGAGAAAACCTATGATAGGCTTTCTTGTGAATTTGTAAGGGAGACCATGAATGATATTGGCCTTCTAGATAACATAGTCAATATTATTTAGTGGAGTATAACTTCTGCTGATATGCAATTACTTTGGAATGGTCATGCTACTAACCCTTTTGTTCCCTCAAGGGGGATCTATCAAAGGGACTGATGTTACCCATTTTTACCATGTCATTTAATATCAATTCATAGAGTTTTATGAGATTTAAAGAACTTAAAATGCATGATTTGATAATATCCTATGGTAATTTAGGATTAAAGGAAAATTCTGACAAAATGTGCATAAGAGTAAAATTCTAATTCTTCCACTAATTTAACTTAAATTAATTGAATTGGAGATATTACAATATTTGACTTCTTGCATTACAGGCCAAATTCAAAGACTAGTTAGAAGAAATTGCAATGGGGGACTAGAAAAATTAGAAGATTGCATAAAAGACTCGGAATATGCTTGCTGTGTAGTTAACTATGGCGAAAATGAATTTTTGTTGCGACAAAGTTTCTTTTATATATATAGCTTGTCTCTATGTAGTTCACCGTGACGAACTCTACCTAACCTGCATCATTTTTAATTCAAATCTGAATCCAATTGCAAGATCTGACCTATCTCACCTCCCATTAAATATTAAGTTTTTGCAGAGTTGAGGTATCCAACAAGTGAATGAGAGGCTAAGAACTCATCCACATTCACTCATTTCTTCATTTTCTTCATCTTTCTATCATTTTTCTACACTTCCAAAGGGGTTCTTAGTGTTTTAGAGCATGGTGAAGCATCCCTCTCAACCATGAGCATATAAATATCACTTGCCCAGAGGAGAATTGAGGAGGCCTGAGCTTGGAACATTAATTAGGGAGTTTTCTTAATCTTTTCCATCATTTCCTTCTTGTAATCATTGTGTTTTAGTTAAATCATTTTGGTTACATTGATAGGTTGAATTACTTTGCTGTAAAATTTTATATGTTAGACTAGATTTTGAAATTTACGTGTTGATGTGTATGTTATAAAGATTATTGAAGCACTTGATTATAGAATTTTTGGGTTTGATATGATTCAAGATATCTTATGATTAATTGTGGTAACTTGGTAGCAATTGCTTAAATTGCTTAAGTTATTCTCATATCTTTACATTGATCTCCCACTAATGCATTAAGGAGGGTAGTTAAATTTGTTGTGAGCCTTTAGGTTAAAGGTTTCATAAACAAATTAACTTACTTAATGTTTTGAATGGTATTTCAAACCACCTAAGGAATTGGTTTTCAAAAGAAACTCTCATTTATCTTTTAAGGAGGTAGGAAGGTCAAATCAAATCTCCAATGGGCATTTTATCATCATTTGCTTTATATTTTCACTCCCTCATTCAGTCATTTTGTTAACTCACATCTCATATCAAAAATCTTTAAAAAAATTATAGATAAATTGCATCTTACCCAATTTCAAAAGACAAAGGAAAAACCCTGATTTTTCCCTATTTCTACACATATCTAACATTCAAATTACTTATAAATAAATTAGGCTCCTTGAACTGAACACAACCTGAATTGCATCACTATAGTGCATTATCATATATGGCATTAGCTTTTGACACCTTAACAATGAGGGTCCGGATAAGGACCCCATTTCCCCTTATCTCTTTATCCTTGGTATCGAAAGGCTATCTCATTCCATTTCCTTAGTCGTTGAGCAGAAAGGTTGGGATCCCATTATTTTAAATAGAAGGGGACCTACCCTCTCTGACTTTTTCTTCGTTAATGATCTTATTCTATTCAGTATGGCCTTTTCTCAGCAATCACATGTTATTAAAGAGACCTTGGAGGTTTTCTATAGATGCTAGAGTCAGAAGGTTAATAACTCAAAATTTGGCATTTATTTCTCTCCTAATGTCCTGCAAGATAAAAGACTGGAGGTTAGCCAGGTTTTGGATATAAATATAACTGATAATTTGGGAAAGTACTTGGGTGTTCCTTTGTTTCATTATAGATGTTCTTATAAAGATTTCTAGTATCCCATTGATAGAATGATAAATCATTTAAATAGCTAGAAAGCTAATACTCTTTCCCTCATTGGGAGAATTACTTTGGCTCAGTCTATTCCTACTTCCATTCCTACTTATGTAATGCAAACTACAAAAATCCCTTTTCAGGTGTGTGATCGTATGGATCAAATTTGTAGGGATTTTATTTGGAATGACTCTACTAATAAGAAAAGAATTCACTTGATTAAATGGAGTAATATTTGTAAACCCAAGAAGTTTGGTGGTTTGGGGTTCCTAAAAGCTTGGGATTACAACCAAACTTTTATTATGAAACAAGCGTGGAACCTTATTCACAAGAAAGATGATTTATGGGTAAAGGTGATTCGTAAAAAATATAGTTGCTCTGAAACTATTATTCTGATTGTTTATCAGCATAATATTACTTCTAATTTTTAAAGGGGTATTATTCATATCTGAGCACCCTTTTATCGAAATCTTATTTGGCGTTTGGGAAATGGTAATTTGATCCATTTTTGGACTGACCATTGGGTGTTAGGAGTGTATAGGCTTGAAGATTTTGCTATCATCGATATTAATGATAGTATCTAGGATGATCTTGTGGTAGATTATGTCCCCAATAATGGACATTGGAATGTTCATAAGCTTCAACAAGTCATTCCTGCTGATTGTGGGGACATTATCATTCTTCTAAAAGTCTCCCCCTTAATTGAGGATGTTGACTCCCTGGCCTGGCTTACTAGTTCTACTAGTATGTTTTCTTGTAAATCTGCTTTTGATTCTTGTTTTGATACTTATTGTAATTTTCATAATGATCTCTTTGGTAAGATTTGGAAGCTAGGTGTTCCTTAGCGTATCCGTGCTTTCATGTGACTTGTTGCTGATAAAGCTCTTCTTACCAATAATGCCCGCCATTGTCAATCTTTGGTTGCATCTCCTTCTTGTTCGCTCTGTGGTTTTGATAATGAAATAGTACTCCATGCTATTCGTGATTGTAATATCGCTAGTTTGGTGTGGAAAAGCTTTGTGCCTAGTTCGCATCATATGGTTTTCTTTTAAGGAGACCTCATCCAATGGTTGATCTTAAATCTAAATAAGGGAGCTCGTTTCTTTAATGGGGGAAGTTGGCTCCATGCTTTTCTAATTATTTGTGCTAAAATTTGGCACACGAGAAGAATCTTTGATGAAATTAATGTCGAGCCTGCCAATTTCTTGAGATATATAGTTGCTTTGGTCCTAGATTATCATCTTGCCTTTTCTCTTCTCCAACTAACTAAAAGAACCATCAATGACTTCTCAACTCATCACATCCATTGGATTCCTCCTCCTGATCACGTCATCAAGCTTAATACCGATGGTTCTGTTTCTGATCAAGGATCCGCGGCTTATGGTGGTTTGCTAAGGGACAATAAGGGCAATTTTATAAAGGGTTTTAGTGTCAAGCTTCCAAACTGCATGATCACTAATGCTGAACGTTAAGGCTTACTCTATGGGCTCAAAATTTGTTTTGAAGCTGGCTATAAATCTATTCTTGTGGAACTTTATTCTTTGATAGTGGTTTGGATGATTCATAATCTGCAAGAGATTTTGCATGGAAGTTTTCACCTGGTTCATGCTGTAAGGCATTAGTTGAATTTAGATTGGTCTATCCAAATTTCTCATATCTTTCATGAAGCTAACTTTGCTGCTGACACATTTACCAAGCACAGTCATAATTAATTTCCCTCCTTCAACTGCTTTGATACTGTTCTTAACTTTGCTTCTCTAGTTATTGCTATTAATTTGCAAGGTGTTTATTACTCTAAGCTCATTGCTTGCTAGTTCTTTTGTTTTGTTAGGCGCTCCACCCCATTGTTTATTAAATATTAAAAAAAAAAAAGGAAAAAAACAATGCTTATGTCTCACACATTCTTCTCTGGATGTAATGATGAACTATTTTGGCTCATGTGCATCCACATCGGCGAAACATGCTCAAATTTATTTTGAACAAATTTCTTCCGAGCTTATTTCATTGATTGAAATGCGTACACATGCAGAAAATAATTTTTCCTGTGTGGTGATCCCCATTGACAACATTGACAAAAGAAAATTTAAGTTTGCACCGTCAAAATTAATCCCGATGATGCATAAATAAAATAGAAGATAAAAGATAACAACAACAAAAAATAGAGATAAAAATATTCCTTAAAAGAATCTTGAAATACAATATATATATATATATATGACAAAATTTGTTGTGCACTCATATTTTAAAAATATCAGTACACTCTGTTATAATATAAAAATGTATTATAATATTATTATTTTTTAATTAATAATATTATAATTATATCCATATATTATAATTAATACACTAGTGCACTAAAATTTATAGGTGCACCAAAAATGATATATATTCGTTAGTTATGTTTTGCGGAACGAGAATCTGTTTTCTCTCTAAACCTCAGGACGGTGGAATGATACTTATAATAATGTTGATTGGTTGTTAAGAGTGATTTTAATTATATTTTGAAGCTTATATTTTGTTCGCTTTAAATGCTTGTCAATTGTCAACTTTCTTTAATTTATTTTTTATTCATGAAAATTCTTGAAGTCTGCTTATATGTTACACTATTATAATTTTGAAAACACATCAAGACAACATTGTAGAATAATGTTTGGAATCAATTTGTTCTTATCAAGAAATATTAAACATTATTAAAATACATTATAATAATTAAGATAAAAACAACTAAAATGTCAACTACAATTTGCATTCTTGTACAAGAATTATATTGAATTATCGGCATAACAATCAATTTGATACAAAACCTCGAAAGTTGGGTTCGAGGATTGAGACAGAATATGTAATATGTGCTTGTTTAGTGCACTGTTATATGTTTAAACTTTAGCTAAAAAAGTTGACTCAACTAACAAAAAGATTCTAATAAAACCTTGGCAATCACTTGTGTTGTGTATGTCAAATTTTGTAGATATTATTGAATTGGTATAATATTAAAAGCAATCAACAGTAAATTATGCTTAGTTCTCCTACAGTTCAATTTATAATGCATGATAATTGTTTGTTTTAAATATTACACGCATCTCACTTAATTTTTTTTAATATATATTGTAAAATTATATATTTTAATCTATTTTTTTAACAAAGAAGCTAACTTCTTGTATAACATTAAATTGTTATTTTTTTTTTCTTAATATACTAGCAAAGACAGCTAAATAAGACTGTAATTTATTCATATTGATATAATAAGACAATAAATTTATCTTTATAGAAAACACATATAGTGTTAAAGACAAACTTCATTAATAAAAAATAAATTGAACTGAAATCAAATATAATTGTTAAAAAGATATCAAATAAAATTTAATCAAAACTTAAAAAATTAGAGTAATGTACTCAAAGATTTAATTACTCCTTATAAATAACGTTATTACACTACTTGTGTGATAATGAAGAGTGTATATAGTATATACATGAAATTAGGCAAGTGGGCATATATAGTAAAATGGATTAAGAAGTTGACTTTTTGACTATTTAATTGCTTCTCCTTGTAGTTTGTAGTTGTACCACTACAACCTATTTAAGCTCCCTCTGCCTTACCAATCGTTCATCATTTTGTTGGGTGTCTGCTAACCTTTCATTTCACCATGCCCATTAAATTTCTCACGCTGCTACTTCTCCTTCTGGGATTCTCATTCCTTCTCTCTGTCTCTGCTATTCCTGCATCCAGTAAGAATCATACAAGTTCATGAAACCTCTGTTTGGTTCTCTTTCTATTTAAGTGTATAATGAATTGACTCATTCAATTGATTTTCCTGGTCACAGGAACCCAAAATTTGATGACACAAGATACCTCAGCTCTGCCTTATTTAACTCAGGTCAGTATTCCTGTCTCCTCCCTCATGTTGTGTATGTGTTTCTTTTATTCATTCTGTAGCATGAAAATAAGGGTGACATATTTCGGCAAAGAAAAGGATCAGGAGGTAGAGAGATGAAGATATCAAATTCTGTTTAGTTGAAACTGATGGATGTCATGCCAACCCTCTTCCTGCTGTGCAGCTACCTTCAACCCTCCCCCACAAAAAGAAAAGAATAATTTTCCTTCATTTTCGCAGCAGCCAAACATATGATTATTTGTCAGTTTCTCTTTTTGTCTTGGCCCTTATCTCTGCAAAAGTTTAAGCAGATTTATAATCTAAATTGCAGCAGAATACACAGAACCTGGAAAATGGTGAGCAGCTGGTTGATGAGGATGAAGAATTCATAGAGAGGAGGATGGTTTTGGAAACCCAAGATTATGGAGGGACTGGAGCAAATTCAGATCATGACCCAAACATCCCTTGAAGGCTTTACCTCAAAAATTTACATTTGTTGCTGTTCTATCCCTTCCTTGTGTGTCTGTTTCTGTTCACTTGATTGTTATGGTGTGCCATTCTAAAAAAAACAATAAATCATATTATGTAATTTGAGTAATTGTTATATCAAATGGCTGCAAAATGAATATTGAGTTGCGTTTTAAAAACCCTAGTGCCAAGCAAGGATGAATAAGCAATTGATTAGTTATTGCCCCATTATAGATGTGGCTGGAGATGTTCACACCATTCTTTAATTTATTTATTTATTAATCAATTGTGGATCCAACTTCATTGCACTTTGACTTCACGTGCAGAAGCAGCCTTTCATTCTAGTTTTCTTCAAAAGAAATATACTCATACAGTGAAGCCACTAGCTAGTTGACCAATCCCAGCTATTCGGGGAAACTGGGTTACATGAAGAGACAAGTAGTAGTTTATCCTCTTCCTCTAATACCTAAAACTCGACTATTCAAATATCCCTTTCGGTAGGAGTTCAATAGTTATCACCTGAAACAGAAATATTTATATAAATATTTGGCTTACAAGAGTATTATGTCTACCATGATTTCACAAATGAATACATTGAAATTTTATACCAGTACGTAAGATAGCAACTGTAATTTTATGTAGACTTAAAGTAATACTACTTGAAGCTTCTCGTACCAACCAATTTGGATTTAGTTCCACTCAAACCCCTTTTTCAGACACGGCAATCACATATATTTATATATATATATATATATATATATATATATATTGAGTATCGCCTAAATTTCACATTACAAGGCATAATACTATTTTTTTTTTGGGGCAATAAAGCATAATGCTTGTTAATGAACGTCCACTTTCAATTATACCATTTGTTTTTCCACAAGTTGATTGTATTTCTATTGGGGTCGACTTGGTTTGAGAGTCGCTTTCATAATACCGACAACTAATTGTAGTTTTATGCAAGAACGTGCAAGACAAACACCAAAGTCCAATATGCTAATAACTATCCCATCCAAAAATTCCAAACCTTATCAGAATAATGATATTTTACTAGATTCTGATATTACTCTTTCTCCTATATATTTGTCCTGTTTCCTGTTCCAAGACCCACACTGATGACGTCTCTATTAACAATTATCTCACATTCATCTTCTCTGATTTCCCAATCTTGCTTCACTCTATCTTGATTACTCAGCCCGTGGTATCTTCTATGTAAATTGAAGAGCAGAAACAAGTTTTTCATATACTAATTAGAAATTGGAGTGGAGAGCAGAGGATATTATATCTGTGGAAGAACAAACCAAGAGAATGCGAAGCCAGCTTTAGTTTATAGTATATAATCAAGAGGGATTAATATACTATATTCCCCACCAAAGTTCCAAAAAAGCTGAGAATTTCCAACTCTGGGTTCTGAGTTGTCCACAGATTAGTAATGGGCATTGCCATTTCAAAATATGAATTAGATAATAATCTCGTCACAAATGTGGCAACATTCATCCCAGAGAGGGGTCACCTTAATTTGCCACACGTGTTGCTCTTACCACTCTAATGAACCCATAGTTTTCATAATGGAATCCACATAAATCTCTCACCTTCCGTGCCCAAGTTGCAATTTCTTTTCTGGCCATAAAATAGAAAGATTACATTAATTCATGTCACTAAAAGTGGTGCCCAGTGACGTGCAGATGCACAATGGGGAAACCCAGAGGAAGCAAGCAAGAAAGGCAAGACCATATATCATATATGGAACGTATCTGCTCAGAAAGTCTCTCATATGCAAAGCACTTGCTATGCTACCTTATAATCAATTTTATGTTAATAAAAAAAAAAAAGATACAATAAAGGATAGAAAATCCAAAGGCAACGTTAAACGTGATATTCTTGGAAGCCATTATTAAGTGTCAATATCAGAGAGAAGAAGAAACAACTGGAAATTTATGTAACGCCACAACTTTCACATGGAAAAATGTTCTAGTGCTTTTTGAAACGCAAGTGAAATATCTCCGACCAATAGATAGAAGTCAACTAGATATATTTGAATATATCTGACTTATCTTGAGCGTATACAAATCTATCAATTAAATTATGATGTGAGCAAGTTGCTTTGTATCATTTAACACCTTCGTGGAAGATGCCACGAGGAACCACTTACTTGGCCAAATTCCTTTTTCATTTCCCTTTGATTTGTGCGATTGTGCCAACCCTCTCCTGTGTGTCTACACTCACACACTTGCGTGTATGAATTGATAATGGGATCACGAGCTTATCACTTTCCTGATTATCAGACCCAAAGAATGGAGGAACATGGGTGTAAAGAATACTCAAAAGTGCCAGAGTGGTTTAGAAGAAGGACATGAATGGAGGGAATCCATAGGAGTATGAACTGGGAAACACAGATCCCATCAAGGTGTCTACAAATTACATGTTTGTTGTGTTAGGTAACCTTTCACTTAAAGACGCGACATCTCCATGCCATAATTATCAACACCTTGTATGATCTACAAATAAATAATCCTCATAAAACTACACGAGTTAGTAGATGAAAAGAAAAAAAAACACCAAAATCAAAGTATATATTATACGAATCAGAGCATTTCAATCATTTCAAAGTATACCACATGATTTTGCAATTTAATAGATCCCATCAAGATGTGTCTACAAATTGCATGTTTGTTTTATTAGATAACCTTTCACCTAAAAACGCAACATCTCAATACCATAATTATCAACACCCTGTATGATCTATAAATAGATGATCATTATTGAACTAATACGAATTAGTAGATGAAATAAAAAAATACCAAAATCAAAGTATATATTATACGAATCAGGGCATTTCGATCATTTCAAAGTATACCACATGATTTCGTAATTTAATATTCCCGATCATATTCAGGGCTATTCTAATTGAGATAAAACCAAACCAAGTGCAATCAAAACGATTGATTTTGGGTGAATTGGACCTAATTTTTGTATTAATTATGAACGTTGACAATTTAAGCTAGATTTAATATTTTTTTAATAATCTAACCCAATACAGTAATAAAGGGTCACAATAATACAAAAGATTACACATTAAGATATATGGATTATATTATGAAGCTGTAATGTTAGTATTATGATTAATTGATTAACCACTGAACAACAATGACTACGTAAGAAACCAAATCACTAGCTTCAAGAGTAATACAAAACCCAATGGGTGGCAGTTCGATTAGATTTAACGTAAAAATTGCTTTTAAATACAAAAATCGAATAGAATCACGAAAAAAAAAATATATTTAAATAACTGTTACCCCATCCTTTTCCAGTCCTAGTTAAAAGCAACTGAAAAAACAAATTTTAGCAATGCATTCTCTACAAAACTTCACTCTCTAATCATCATACTTTTAAAGGGAAGGATGATTAAATATGAATGTAGTAAAGCTTCACTTTCAAATACAGGAATGAGATGACGAACAAATTCTAACCAAGTGTTCAATATTGCTTATTGGAAAACTCTGTCCAGCTTCAGCTTTCCTTCTGCTGCTGCCCATTTCATATTTTTCAGTCAAGTTTTCGTTGGGTGGACCATACTAAGAATACGGGCCACCGAATACGAAATATCTCAGCCACTCACTTCCCAGTTATGGCTGAATCAAGCAAATTTTTAAGAAAAGGTTGCAGCGGCATCTATTGTCGTGCCTGACAAGTTGTACTTCGCCAGTACTATTACAATTTCTGAAATGCTAGTGTGTAATTTACAAATGATAGCGAGCTAGAGGTTATAGGAGCACAAGGAAGAAAGTTGAACATCTAATAACTAATGAGAACCAGAAAATTGTTTACATTTTAGAATGCATTCGTTACTAGTGTAAAAAATTAATAAATTACAATCTCATTCTATTCTCGCATGACCTCAAACTAAGAAAAGAAAACTACCTGATATGAAGCAAATAAAACTCCTAAAGCTCAAAGCCCATGCATGTGAGGGGAAGAAAAGGTAAGACGGAAAAGGAAAAAAAAACAAAAAATGATGGACCCCACTACTGTACAAGGAAGCTAAGATGAAATAGTGACGCGATTAGAAGGCAACGCAGCATCACCAAAGATTTCTGACAATCTTAGCTCACCAGGTGCCCACCATGATAAATCAGGATCCCAGAAACCCAGATACAATTTAAAGCAGAAAGAGCTTCTGGCAAAATTTCAGCAACCATCAAAGCCATAATCATCTTCATAGTCGTATGTCTCCAAATTTTCATCATACATATTATTCTCTTCGCCCATATAACCTCCACCCTCAAATTCATCAACTGATCCCATATCATCACCTTTATTTTTGTCCTCTAGCTCAGGCTCTACATTGCCATGTTTATCAGAGTGCAGGTCAAATCGTACTTTCTTAGTGTTCTCCGGCGCCTCCTGGGTTATATGCACAAAAAGTGAGTACATTCCAAAGTTAATTCATCTATAGGCTAATCCCTAAAAATCAATTTTCGGGCAGATAGAGCAAAGTCAAATAAACATTAATATGCAATGTTGTTCTGTTCTAAATCAACCTAGACTCCTCAAGCGTTTTAATCAAAGCAAGTTTCAGCCCACAATTTTTTAAAAACAATAAATAAAAAAGTTGCCTCTTTTACAGAAGAAAAGAAATAGAAGATCAGGTCCATGCAAAAGCGCAAAGCAGCTTCCTGATATTGTCATGATGTGATGCGACTAAAGCTCAGATGCCCAAATGACATGAAACTGCTACTAAACTTGAAGATTGACATATCTATGCTGAGTATTGTGAGAAATAATTTTTAAATAATGATATGCCAATGACAGAGAAGATGAAAAAGCAGATTCTTTCAACATTATCAAGCCAAAAAAATGATATTCTCGTGTTTACAAAACTGAAACGGATAAATGTATGTATGCATGCATCAAAACAAAACATTTCAAGGAGAGACTTACAGTATCATCAAATAAATTATCCAAGCGGTCAAGATTGACTTTGGAGCTGAGCCTCTGCATGTGATCAATGTAAATATTACACACACAATTCCGAAAGATCCTATCCAGAGAAACTAACATAAATCATATTTATTGCTTCGTAAGTAAATTTAACGTTATAGCATGCATAGGACACTTATGGACGAACAAATCCCTATCTCAGTCATTAGAGGACAAGCAACAAGCCTTAACCCTGATGCTAAAGGAACTCGCACATGAATCCAAAGTCAAAAACTATTGGCGAACTTTTCATTATATTCTACTTCACTATTGAAAGCTTTGTAAGCCTCACATCTGTCCAATCCTTTTGCAAGTATACCCTTTCCTTATTACAACTAAGGAGGAAGTTATAGTACACATCTATTTTTTTTCTTTTGAAAAAAGGACAAAACTCAGAAAGCTTTTAAATATTTGCTATTAGGTTCTCCAATGAAAAACATAATAATTGATTTTGTTTTACAATATAATATCACATGATTATATCTTTTAGTAAAATTGTCTCCACATGTCATACGTTTAGTGGAAAACTAAGCAAACATCTCGTACAAGTTTGTTGAATTGGACACCAAATCTGAATGTGTTTAAGGGTGCCAAGTAAATAAATAAAATCTTAATTGGCAGTTCATGAGGTCTGGCTTCAAATTTTAGATAGACAATGTGGCAGCAGGGAGAAATCCCGGGGACCAAATTCAAACTCTTTCTTTTTTTAATAGAAAAATAAGTTACATTAGACAGGAAGAGAATTACAAGAGAGGAGGAAAAAAAAATGCAGAAACGAAAATGAGGGAAAGGCAGAAAAAATGAAAAGAACTTGAACTTAAGGAAATAACAATACCGTCCAAACCCTACTTATATCAGTCAAAGAACGCCCTTAAAACAACCATGTAAGAAAAACACCAAAGGGAAGCAAGAGATACTACCCTTTCCTATAAGTCATCTAGGGATGCTAAGGCACCATTAAAAATTCTAGCATTCCTTTTCAACTGAATTTGAAACTTCTTTAAAACCAGAAGGACCAAAGTGTATTTGAACCAAAAAAGAATAAGAAGAAATTTGATAGAAAATCACAAGCAAGCTAGCAGCACAAACCCACAGCCCGCTCAATAACTAATCAGTAATTATGAAACGTTTGATGAATTAGTGTTGCGTTTGCATTACATAAATTGCAGCTTGTAATAGCTGTTTGATAGATTAACATACAGAAGCAAACCTAAATATAACGTGCTTGCTCCTATTTCCTTCTTTCACCTTTTATACTTAAATTCCCTTTTGTTCTATCTTTTCTCTCTAGAGTCCAAAATATTCACGTTTTTACTACTTTCCCTATACAAATATATAGAGCAAACTAAAAAAAAGGGCATACAGTTTCTTTTTCTTTTTCCTTTTTATTATCTACTTTGTAATCATGAATAGATCTGGAAATTTTAGGTGCGAAGTGTACTCACACATGATTGCATGAAAATGAGAAAGGAGCCTCTGCAGTTATCCAATTAATTGTATTACATAGAAATATAGAGAAAAGAGACAGTTAGTGGAAGAAGGAAGTGGGCCCATACACATTCCCACTTTTCTTGCGCCAATCTGTTGCAATTAACTGCAGAGGATCCATGGTGGTATAAAAGTCAATGGCAAGAGTTATTGTGCATTAAAATTTTTACTAGTTGAAGATATGTTTTAATTTGGCACAGTAGAAAGACAAAGAAAAAACAATCATAAGAAATAGAAGAAAAAAAATTATAGGAGCAGTTAACAACACCTACCAGAGATAATAACAAAATTATAACAACATAACCTTTTAGATTAAAATTGTTCTTGACTGGCTATTAATACCTCTATGACAGAGTGAAACGTAATCAGGAATTCGATCCTAATTGCCCCCATTCTTCTAATAAAATTTCAGCACTATATATCCACGCTTCAAGCCTAAAAGGCTTAAGTGAAAAGAGGCATGTTGGAGATTATAATTTTCAGAGATAACGAATTTATTCATGAAAAGACAGAACAATACAAAAAATGGAGGTCAAGTAGGCCTCCAAAGTAAAAAAAGATCTTCGGCTTAGAAGAGCTTTCAAATCCCTTTGTAAAACCACAAGGACCCCCCTAGAAAAGCCATTAGATGGAATCCACAAAGGGGACACAAAATAATTGTGACAGAAGGAACCTCTAAATAAAAATTCTCACATTTCACTCAGGCATATTGAAGATCAATAACCAAAAAGGAAAAAAAAAATTCATAGACTTTCACCAATAGCTTAAATGTTTTAGGATGAAATAGTTCTCAACAACAGCCATGGGAAGTAGAGGCAATGCAAGGAGGACACAGATCAGAAGAGAAAAAATTAAAGAAGTCAAGGGTCATTTGCACATATAAAAGTCTGGTCTTTCCATCCTTGAATTCAGTATTAAAAATGAAAAATAACCTGAACAACAGTATGCTGAACATCATAAACTATACTGCCCTGAAAACCATGTCCTTCATATTGACCACTTGAGCAACCATCCTCTAGCCATATCTAAACTGAACTAGTCCTTACACACACACACACACATATCCAACCTATAAGCTGTGTTTACTATCAGCCTGTAAGAACTATCCAAATTACGATAAAGCCGGCATCTCATGAATGCAATTAACAGGTTTGGAAAACCACATGAAAAATTCCAACAACACTGAAACCTTGAATGCAATTAACAGGTTTGGTTTTACTATTAAGAAGTCCCTTTACTATTTTGTTTCCTTAAGACCCAAAAGGCCAAAACTTTCAAAATATAATATGAAAAAAAATTAAGACAAGAAATAACTGCTATAGAAAGTGGAAAAAAATAACCTCCTAAGAAAGAAAATAAAATGCCTAAGTTTAATATATAAGATCAATTAAGAAGTTGCTTGTACGCTATCAAATAAATACCTTATTAATCAACATTTTCCGTGTAGCCTCTGCAGCAGACTGAGCAGGACCTGAATTCTTTGCCTCCTGGGCGCGTCTCTGCTTCCTTTCCTACAGATGTGTATTAGAAGATCAATGCAGCATAATTGATACTACAAAGCAAACAATCCTTCTGATGTTCAAAAGTTGATCATGCATGCCGAATCTTTATAACCAAAGAGAGATCATAGGAGGTAGTTTTCAAGTCCAATAGTCCGTAAAAATTCAAACATTTGTCAAAAAAACAAAAAATAGAAGGATATAGAAGTAGGTTTAAAATAACTAGGACTACTACTATTCCGCAATTCTGTCAACCCAGTTGCATTCTTTTTCTGCACACACTTATCTCCATCACTTTTTGGCTCAACTGCTCAGAGGTATGTATTTGGCCACTCTTTAGTGCAATTAAATTGTTTATTCATAAGGTTAGTCAACAGCTCCCTCTAGTTTAGCATCACATAGGACATTAATCTGCTGGTGTGATAATGGAGCACAAATTAATTTCAATTTAATATAAATTTTTTTGAACATGATCTATTTGATGTGAGCTTCAAATCCAATGGTGATTTTCAAGAAATCTGTAACCTATAAAAAGTTATTTAATGGTGTAACTTTGAATACACACACTGCTGTCTATACACATGCACTACCACCACAAAGAAAATGATTCAAAAGTCACCTTTCTGGATTTGGCCACAGCTGCAGCAGCAGATTCAGCAAGCTCTTTTGCTGCTAGCATTTCCTCCGAACAGTTTTTAAAATTTGCCTCAAAAGCTTGCTTGGCAGCAGCTGCTGCTGCTTCCTTTGCTGCTTGCTCCTGTAAGAGTAACGACTTGAATGAGATTCAGTACACAACTACACATTAATCCCATAAAATAAATTAGGAAATGGTAAAACCAAACCAAGGGCCAAAATAAGTACACATGTATAAGTAACACTGAGTTTTAATCATAATAGAATGAGGAAAACCACAATGGAACTTTATCCAACATTAGAGAAAAAGAAAAGAAAATATCTATTGATATTTTATGCACCTGAAGATACTCCCGATTCATTTCAGTCCATATAAGTGTCTTGTAATGCTTCTCCTCCTCATTGTGAAGGTAGCCATCAACCTATGCAATAGTATTAAACAAGTCAATTACCTGATATAGACAATACAACACTCGAATAATGTTTTAAAGCAACATCAAGACACAAAAGAAATAAGGTTCAATCACATCACTCTCCTTAGGATATTGCAAAATAACATTCCACTTCATTTTCTTTAAAATGACACTACACCCCAATGATCATATCTGACTAACACATGCCATTAGGATGCTAACAGAACTATGATTTGTATCAATTTCTATAATATAGAATATTTTGAATTTAATATTTAACATAAACAGCTTGTCTCAATTAGGTAAAATTCATGTTTTCTTCTCCTTTGTTTTCTTTTGCAGTTTCTAAAATGGTACGACAACAAGACAAGATGCAAAGAAAAGAATAAAAATGCAGGATGCTTCTCTTTCAACTGCAAAAAAAGAAGAGGACGAGGAGGAGTACAGATATGATGAGATTAAATTAATGCTAACATATAAAATATATACTTTGATAACTAGTAGTTGTGATCTGAAAAAAGAAAACAGAGAATAAATTTGCTTGAGAATCACAATATTTAGCAAGATTAATACTTATTATGCACTTATAACATAATCAAGACAACAATAATTATATTGTTTATATAAAACATAAAAATATAAAAAATCTTCTACAAAAGAAAAAATTAATGCCAATCATTATTAAATTCATGGTTAACTAGATACTGTCGGCATCTTAACTGGAGTCTCATTTCATTTTCCAATGGCATATCTACAGGGAAAAAAAATAATTGGGCCAGTGAAAAAAATCAAGATTAAAAAATAAGTAATCTCAAAGCCTTGAATCAACATCTCAAAATTAAAAAATAATTCATATGCACAAGCTGTAATATGAGCATAATATCAGGAAAAAAAAAAACCATGTGTTAACTGCCAGTCTTGAAAGGAGTAGGAGGCATGGTTGATTCTTGGGGAAAATTATTAAGGAAACGTTCTTTCAATATCCCATATTGTCTCTTTTAAACCAAACAGAAACAGAGAGATAAAAGTTGCCAAGAAGCATACCCACTAATGTATGGATGGAACAAGAGTAATTCATAAAAAATAGCCCAAGAATTCTGACCTAAGTGTGATTATAACTATCAGATATTTCACAGACTGAAATTTACAACTTGACTGAGCATTTTTCCAAGACTTGCAATTATTTAAAAATTACCACCCCACCCCCTCAAAAGAAGAAAAAAAAAAAAAAAAAGACAAAAAGAGTTCAATGGTCACACCTTTCTTCTTTTGATTTTTCGTTAAAAAAAAAAAAAAAAAAAAGGCATTCCACCAGCCAGGGCATCATAGCAAATTATCAATTCTAGTTTTGGCTATAGCAGTCAATTGCAGCTCTAAAAGAAGCAGGCATTCCAGTTGAATTACACAACATCACTTCTAAGAAGCAGGAAAAAAAATGAAGCTTAGTTAAGCACCTCCAAATCATCGATATCAGATAGACTTTCTGATTCATCATGAATTTTGGCACTCGTATCATCTTCTCTATGTGATTCATCATAACCACCACCTTTAGTAGCCACGTGCTCAACATTAGCCCCTGAAAGTATTTTAGTAAAATGAGGAATGAATAAACGAAAGCAGAGGACACTTAGTAGCCTTTAAACAAAAGAAAGGGAAATAGAAGTGCCCACCAACGCTTTCTGGCCGAGAAGCATGCAACTCTTCTTTTCTGCTTGCACATGCACCATTTGATGCTTTCATCAACTAACCAAAAGAACATCCAAAGTTATACAAGATTTAGAAGTTGAATTAGTTTATGGCTATTCTATAAATTCTTAAAGGTCATCATGTTGTTAGATAGGAGAAAATATAGACAACCAGAATTAACATTAGATAGCTTATATATGGCTTGAGAGAAGATTGTTTCTACTTAAGGACTGAATCAAAATCAAAAGTTTCTGCTTGGTCATACTTTTGTAAGAACAATTCTTCCAGGAGTACCCTAGCAGCACCGACTTAAGATGGTGTAGCATAGAAGTTACAAGATAGTATTGACTCAAGAAGACATTTCTCGTCGCCTCATACAATTCCATATAATGGCATCCAGTACTCTCGTTTACAGGTTTTATTTGGTTACAATAAGACTACTCATTGACCTGATGGGAAGGTGAAAAAAATTATAAGCCTCAGCACGGTATTTCTGGTTTAAAAATAAGCACCAGCATGTTACAGCTTGTGGACAGAGGTTTTCTCATCATTTCCAAGATAATGAAAATAATCTCTGGTGTAATTAAACAGTGTATTCTTGAGGAACTTTGCGTTGATTGTTCTATTGCCCATAAATTTTAGGTCTACAATGTCAGCAAAATATCTTGTGTCTTTATAAACAAGACAAACCCAAGTGACTTTTAAGAATCTTCCAATACATTAGAGTGAAAATAAAGCAGGTACTGGTGAAATGAAATGCAGGCAACCACAAGAACTAGTCAGTGTGTACTTACATCACTTGATTGGTTGCCACTTTCCTCAGAAGGTGATTTTGTCATTCTCTCCCTCTCAGCACGCTGGAATGCAGGAGGATCCAAACCACCATCAAGTCCTCCAGAGAGTTTAACAAACTGTATTAATCAATGTAACCGTAAATGGCAATGACTGTGATGGATCAAAAAAACTTAGTCCAGACAGGGAAGAAACTACTCACATCCTTGAAACATGTTTCACATAATCCATGGGCATAATGAGAAACACCACTGTCCTTGTGTTCACACAGTAGATCCTTTAAAGTATGTTCCTCTGATCCACAATTTGGCTTTTCAATCGGATTGTTTTCACGCTCTTTTGCCATCATATTCAACTCATCAACCTGTCACCAATAACAGTCTCCTGATAAACTTTACTCTTAACAAAAGATAAAAACAAACATCTCAGCAATATCTTACCATGAACAAAAGAAAACGTATAAAAAGGAAGCATAAAAAGGTAGATTTAAAGTTCTAGAGAGACATAACAACTACAAATTGTATATTAAGAAGTCAATAATATGCAGTAAGTAGCAATGATATAAACACGCCTCAAACAATGCCCACAAAAAAAGCGGGGTGGAAAAAACTCACATAAAGAGAATAATTTCAGCATATGAACGTCAAGAAAATATAAAACCTATACTTTACAGATAAGCAATAATAAAATTATCATTCAACCAAAACCCTAGAATATGTTCTCACCATAACAGGCTATTGACTATTTTCAAATAATGGGGTACTCACAAACGTAAATTTTTTTCACATTTAAGTATTATGTAGCAAGAAAATGATACTAAATTCCTAATCCCTCGTGAGGTGCATCTTTTCCTAGTCTATCTCAAGAAAACAAAATAAATAGGGACTAGAAATTAAGCAATTTTCTCCTTTTAAATCTCTACCTTAGTGTCTTTTTCCTTATAAAATGTTGGTAATATATTTATAATTTCATATCATGAAGAATAAATTTTTGTCAAGATGCAATTCTGCATTTGTGGATGTCGTAGTTACTTCTGAGCTCATGAAATCTCATATCCAACACAATGAGGAAGTGCACAAATACATATATAAGACCCACATTTGAGGAGGAAGAACCAAGAGTCATCAGAAAACGAGTTCTTATCCCATAGATGCATTTTGGAATATGCAAGACCAAAACCAAGTTATGGTATACAGAGTAAAATTAATACATTGACCACGCAACTATACATGATTGATTTTTTTATTTTGGCCAAAACCATGCAATTGATAACCATGTGCCAATTTGAAAAAGAAAGCTTAATTAATGTTATCACACATGACATAACATAATTAATGGAATGTAGATTTCAACTTTCTATTTATTTCTTATTTCTTTCCTAGACTTTTTCTTTTCAGGGGGAAATAAAATACGATATAGGGAATCAAGCTTTTAATAAGCAGCATAGAAAACAGTTTCTTGTAAATCTGATTTCATCTAAACCACAATAACTTTTAGTTAAGACCATGGCAATTCAGCAAGTGGATCAAACATAGCTTCAAGACCCCAGACAGAATGACCAAAAAGGAAGCTCGTCAAGTAAGGCACATCTCATTAATCCTGTCCTAGATTCAAAACACATATAAAACCATGGTTATCTAATTGCACAATACCTTATTGGTATCGTGCGATTCACCGCAATTAGGCTGTTCAGTGATTCCAATTGCATAGGGGAATCATAAACTTGCATGAATTGATCATCTTCTCACCAAATCATGCAGTTCACACCGAAAACAGCGAATTGCACAATTCCAGTGATACCAGAAGAGGCAGAGTGTCAGGTCACAAAGTCAGGTCCTTCGTGACCCAATGCAACCTAAAGAAGATGGGCAACAACCTTTTTTTAAGAAAAATTATAATTGGTTTGTGCAAGAAGACGGGACTACTTCTGTCGTTCTATTCTGTTGTTCTACAAGATGGGTCCTTTGTTGGTTGACTAGTTCAATTTGAAATCTAGAAAGTTTCGAAATTCAAGAAAGTGGAATAGTTGATTGTGCCTAAGTTTTTCTTTTTGATCACGCAAATTTTTTTTGGAGTGATTTGGTCACCCAAATTAACAATTGCATATAATTTGAAATCGGGAAAGTGGAATTCAAAATGTCACAAAAGTTTCGAAATCAGGAAAGTGAAATTACGTTTAATATATATAAACAGATATATATTTATTTTAAAATATACATAAATTCCTCAAAAAAGTTCTAATAATATTTTGATATTAAATATTTTATTTTATGGTATATATTTTAAATATATATATACAAGAGGGATATTTAGTTTTTATTAACTTATATGAGTTATTCGTTTTGGGGAATTTATGTTTTATGAGACTTTAGTGTAGTAATTTTTTTAGACTTCAAATTTTTTTAGACTTAATATTTTTTGAGACTTTAGTTTATTGTGTTCTCTAAATCCTATGATTCGATACGATTTACGATTCAAAAATTAGTCTAACAATTCACTTTATGAATTGCAATTCAATAACCATGTATAAAACAGTGCTAGTAAATTGCATAGCACATGCTACATAAATCATGGTACAGATTTCAAACTGCAGTTATTAGCACTGTACTTTCATATAAAACACACAAAAAAACAATGCCATGCCATGCCAAAGAATAAGGAACATACTGTCAAGCTCGCAGAGTCAGTATTCTCAAACTCAACCAAACGCTTGGTCAATGTTGCTTCACATACATGGACAATTCTCAGCTGCATGGCCAATCAAAAGATACATTACACAAGAACAAAGAAGTACATTACACGGCAAAGGCTCAATGGAAACAGTTAACATCCACAAAATTAGGAGCCATAACAGAATAGTTTATATAAAGAAGTACATTATGTCTGCAGGCCTATGCAAATGAAGAGTATTGAAGATTATATAAAAACTATTCATCTGCCTTCACTTAAAAAATAATAGCTTAAACTTTCAAGTTGAAATGACTGAGTAGTCAGGACTTTGAACCTTGCTACCTCCCATTAACTTAATTAAAATTGAGTTCTGCCAAAAGGACAGTAGGCATGCGCTTTGTCCACACATCAAGCCTGAAGAGCTTTTGTGTGAAGGGGCATATTGAAGATTATATAAAACTATTCATAAGTCTTCGCTTAATAGCTTAAACTTTGAGTAGATTGCCTTCGATAAAGGGGCTGTGATGGCCTTAGACCCAATAAGCCCAACATAAACAACGTTTATGTCAGGAGACAAAAGCAAGGGACCAGAGTTGGAGATGTGGCAGAGACAGTTGGGCAGTTATCAGGGCAGTTTGGGCAGTTACCTTCAGCAGTTTCTGGAGGAGGTTGACTGGTTTTTAAGATGGAAAAGAGAGGAGGGCAGGGGGAAAGAGTGGAACTTCTGAATGTGGGGAGTCTGGCCTCTCGAATTGCCAGGATGTTGTGGGTTTGTGGTAGTGTGCCTTTATGTTTCTGAACTGTTGTATCTGTGAGTCAGTGTACATTTATTTTCTACTGTGATTTGTGGTGTCATTGGTGTTTGTAATAACTTTCTACCAGTGTCAAGAGGAAGAAAAGACTGTATTGTGTGTAATGAAACGAAATTCAGTGTTTGAGTCCATCAATTTGGTATCAGAGCAAGTTATTTGGGGAATGGTTGGAACAAGAATGGAAGGAAGGGTGGATTCATTAGAAAGAACTATAGGAGATGAAAAATACTGTGGGAGAAGTGAAAGACAAAATAACTGCTATAGAATTATTTATGGCTGAAATTAAGGAGAAACTAAGAGAAATACAGCAGACAGAAGGAAGAAATAATGGGGAACCCAGAAGGGAAGAGACATGACGAGAAGGTATTAATGAATAATGTGGAGGAGAAAACCTTCAAGAGAAATTGTCTGGAGTACTCAAAGCAGAGCAAAGCAAGATTAGAAGAATGGAAATGCCACTTTTTAATAGGCATGATCCTGTTGGTTGGATTTTTCGGGCAGAGAGATATTTTGATGTCAACAAGATTAATGAGGCAAAAAGGTTAGAGATGGTGGCAGTTGGATTAGAAGGCAAGGCGCTGAATTGGTTTCCATGGATGGAAAACAGAAGGCCTTTAACAAGTTGGAGGCAATTTAAACAAGAAATTATATCTAGATTTCATTGTAATCAAGATGGGGACAATTATGAGATGCTTATGGCTCTTAAACAGGATGGAGGTCCAGTTGGTGAATTTAGGGAAAAATTTGAGATGATATCTGCACCTCTTAAGGATGTTCCTGATGAGGTCCTTATGGGTGCTTTCAAAAATGGCTTAGACGAACAGGGCAAAAGTGCACCTTAGACAACTTGGATTCTTGATTGAACTTATAAATTTGGCTTCACAGGTGGAAGGGCGTAATATTGTATCTAAAAAACACAATGAAAAGGGGTCAGTTAGGAGTGTAAAATCTTGGACAGAATCTGGATTGGGTGGAACCAAATTCACATATTCCAAGTCAGTTGTTTCAGCGTACGGTGGAGGAAAACAATCTGAGGGGAGTGTCAGTAAACCAAGTAAGGAGACGGTAGCAGATAGTGCTAAAAGTGTGACCAGAAGAACCATTCCCATCACTGTGAATAACAGTAATTCCCAAACCAGAAGATTATCTAAAGTAGCAAATTAATACAAGGATATCATTGGGCCTATGTTTCAAATGCAAAGAAAAATTTGGTCCAAACCACAGGTGTAAAGGGAAGCAGTTACAAATGATAATACTTGAAGAAGACAAAGGGGAATTGGATGAGGAGCAAGTAATAGTGGAGGAATTAGATGAAGAGGATTCCAGAAAGATGGTGGCCTCAATGGAACTTTCAATGAGTTCCATTGTGGGAATTGCTGGATATAGGACTATGAAGCTTATGGGACAGGTGAATGGAAAAGTTGTAGTAGCGCTGATAGACAGTGGAGCCACCTGTAACTTTATTTCCCCAAGTTGGTAGAATTTTTATGCCTAGAAGTAGAAGCTACACGTAGTTATTCTATAACTGTGGGGGATGAAAGACAATGTTACATCAGCGGAGTTTGTAAGGGAGTGGAACTTGGAATGCAGGAGTTACAAATAGTACATAATTTTTATCCTCTTTTGCTGGATAATGTAGACTTGGTACTTCAGATCGATTGGTTAAAAAATCAGGGTGATGTTAGAGTCGATTGGGGGAGATTGTCGATGAAAATCAATATGGAAGGGAAGTGGGTATGTCTAAAAGGAGATCCTGCCTTAACCACATCACAAGTGTCCTTTAAGGCAATTGTTAAGCCTTGAAGAAGAAACGAGATAAATACTTGGTGGAGTTAAAAGCAACAGAGTTGCAGAACATCTGTGGACAGCAAGAAATACCCAAAGAAATTAAGGAGGCGTTGCAACAATTTCCACCAGTGTATGAAGAGAGAGTTGAATTACCTCCTCATCAGACAAAGGATCACTCTATTATGCTGAAACCTGGAGCACAGCCCCTAAATATTCGCCCTCACAGGTATGCTCACTCCAAAAAAAAAAAAAAGAAATAGAGAAGATGGTAAAAGATATGATGGAGGCTGAGCATTAGTCCTTTCTCTAGTACTGTGTTGCTTGTTAAAATAAAATGGTAGTTGGAGATTTTGTGCGGATTATAGATCCCTAAATAAGGTTACAATACCAAATAAATTTCCCATACCTGCCATTGATGAATTGTTAGATGAATTGGGAGGAGCCACTGTGTTTTATAAACTTGACTTAAAATTTGGTTATCACCAAATTAGAATACAGCCAGGAGAAGAGTTTAAAACTGCCTTTCGAACTCATGAAAGCCACTATGAATTTTTGGTTATGCCTTTTGGCTTAACTAACGCCCATTCAACATTTCAATCTCTTATGAATGACAGTTTCAAGGAACATTTAAGGAAGTTTATACTTGTTTTCTTTGATGACAAACTGATATACAGCCCTGATTATGATTCACACTAGAGCCATTTGGCTACTGCCTTATAGATTTTGCAAGATAATCAATTGGTGATTAATGTGAAGAAGTGTACTTTTGCTATAAAACGTCATAAGTACTTGGGACACATCATTTCAGCCAAGGGAGTGGAGGTGGATCCCTCTAAGATCAACGCTATGGTGGATTGGCCTAAACCAAAGGATCGTAAGGCACTAAGGGGATTTTTGGCACTTATCGGTTATTGCCGGAAATTTGTCCAAAACTATGGGAAGATAGCAGCACCCCTTACTAATTTGCTTAAGAAGGATTCTTTTGGGTGGAATAATGAAGCCCAAAGAGCTTTTGACCAGTTAAAAGAAGCAATGGTCACTGTTCCTGTGCTTGCAATGCCAGATTTTAATAAAGCCTTCGAAATAGAGACCGATGCATCTGGTAGTGTTGGTGCAATGTTGACCCAAGAAGACAGACCCATAGCCTATTTTAGTCAGAAATTATCTGAGAAGTCCAAACAATGCTCTATACATGAAAGGGAACTTATGGCAATTGTGTTCACTGTGAAGAAATGGCAGCATTATTTGAGGGGGCATCATTTTATTATCAAAACTAATCAAAAGGCTTTGAAATATTTGTTGGAACTGCGTATTATAGATCCTGATCAACAGAAGTGGGTGTCTAAACTTATGGGCTACACTTTTGAGATTGTGCATAAACCTAGTTTAGAAAATGGGGCAGCCGATGCACTGTCGCGCAGGGATAAAGATCTGAAACTGAAGGTATTTTCTCTATGGCAGTATGAAGGCATGGCTTCACTAGAACCACAGATTAAGCAAGATGAAAGATTGCTTGCTATTATGCAGAAACTGATTGCAGGGAAAGATGCACCAACGGTTTACTCTATAAAACAAGGCTGTCTCATGTACCATAACAGTTTGGTGTTACCCAAAAACGCCCCTCAGATTCCTGAGTTGTTGAAAGAGTTTCATGATTCACCTATGGGAGGGCATTCTGGTTATTTAAGAACTTATAAAAAGGCTAGCTGCAGTGGTACATTGGGAGGGAATGAAGAGAGATATTCAGGAGTATGTGGCTCGCTGTGATAAATGTCAACAAAATAAGTATCAAGCTGAGTCTAGCAGGTTTTTTACAACTTTACCCATACCACAACAATGTGTAGGAAGATATTACTATGGATTTTATTGTGGGTTTACCCAAGTCCAACAAGTATAATACTATTATGGTGGTTGTAGATAGGCTTACTAAGTATAGCTACTTTATTCCCTTATCACATCCTTTTAATGCTAAGGAAGTGGCTAACATCTTTATACAGGAGATTGTGAAGCTCCATGGTTTTCCTAAATCCATTGTGTCTGACCGGGATAGGATCTTTGTGAGCCAATTTTGGAAGGAGATGTTTAAAATGGCAGGAACAGCACTGAAATATAGCTCTGGGTACCACCTTGAGACTGATGGCCAATTAGAAGTTGTGAATGGGAGTTTGGAAACATATTTGTGTTGTTTTGCTGGTGAACAACCCAAACAATGGAGCAAATGGTTAGCTTGGGCAAAATTATGGTTTAATACTTCTTACAACAGATCCATTGGCATGACTCCTTTCAAAAAAAAAAACTTTATTTAAATTCAGTGATGACCCACCTACTATAGAAGAAGTTAACAGAAAGGAATGCTGTTCTTAAAGCATTAAAAGAACAGTTGGAGAAGGCTCAACAATATATGAAGTTACAGGCAGATGCTCACAAACGAGAAGGGGAATTTAAGGTTGGAGATTTTGTATTTCTCAAGTTACGCCCCTATCGCCTAAAAACATTGGCTAAGAAAATCAATGAAAAATTAGCACCATGTTGTTATGGCCCTTACAAGATCCTGGAAAGGATAGGTAAAGTGGCATATAGATTGGAGTTACCTAGTTCTGCCCATATTCATTCAATTTTCCATGTGTCACAATTAAAGAAAGCATTAAGTCCTGCAACTCCTACTCAAGAAATTCCTTTGTCCCTTACTGAAGACATGGAATTGCAAGTAATGCTTGAAAAGGTTCTCAACACTCATTATCTAACCAATGGCAGCCTTGAAGTTCTTATACAGTGGGTTGGTCTTCCAAAATTTGAAAGCACCTGGGAGTCTTTTGACACTATTCAAAACCAGTTTCCAGATTTCCATCTTGAGGACAAGGTGCATCTTGCAGCAGGGGGAAATGATGGGCTTAGGCCCAATAAGCCCAATATAAACAACGTTTATGTCAGGAGACAAAAGCAAGGGACCAGAGTTGGTGATGTGGCAGAGACAGTTAGGCAGTTATCAGGGCAGTTTGGACAGTTACCAGAGCAGTTACCTTCGGCAGTTTCTGGAGGAGGTTGACTGGTTTTTAGGAGGGAAAAGAGAGGAGGGGAGGGGGAAAGAGTGGAACTTCTGAATGTGAAGAATCTGGCCTCTCGAACTGCCAGGATGTTATGGTTTTGTGGTAGTGTGTCTTTATGTTTCTGAAGTGTTGTATCTATGAGTCAGTGTATATTTGTTTTCTACTATGATTTGTGGTGTCATTGGTGTTTGTAATAACTTCCTACCAGTGTCAGGAGGAAGAAAAGACTGCATTGTGTGTAATAAAACAAAATTCAGTGTTTGGGTCCATCAGGCTGCCAACATGGCAGTCAAGATAACGATCTTGATCATAAGACTGCATGCGGAAGATAGGACTAGTTCAAGATGATGATCCAAGATCGTGGGATCATGGCAGATAGTTAACTTCAATGCATGTTGCACTGTTCTGGAGCGCCAGAAAAGTGCATTT
Organism: Delonix regia; assembly: GCA_037074485.1. Taxonomy (NCBI): domain Eukaryota; kingdom Viridiplantae; phylum Streptophyta; class Magnoliopsida; order Fabales; family Fabaceae; genus Delonix; species Delonix regia. The sequence goes on along the minus strand of CM073449.1, from coordinate 35,862,237 downwards.
TGGCAACCCATAAACTTTCATTGATGTATCTTGTCCTTCAGCTCAGACTGCCCCTTACAACTTGTTCAAAAAACAAAAAAAAAGCATCATCCACCTTCCTCCTTGTTGGAAAAGAGAGACATGCAGCAACAAAGCCATATTTCTCTTCTGTGACCTAATTGAGAAAATACGTAGAAGAGACTGGCAAGGAAAAGAGCCAAACTTTGACCACAAGCTTTGCTTCGTTATTTTGAAGAATCAAGTGACCCCCCATTTCCTTCTTTTATGACACTAGCGAAAATGAAAATTGGAAGAGCATAGCAAGGGAAAAGAACATTCCCCCAAGTATGACCATTTATTTTGCTATTCAACATTGTTAAGTTTCTTATGTGTGGAACACCATCCTACCTTCACCCATCATAGTGTGAAGTTACCTTACAAGGCATTAATGACTTATGAGTTGAGTTACATAATATATGAGTACCCTTTGCCCGATCTGACAACTCAATCTATTTTACGCCTCGCCCAAACCTATATAAGATCTCAATCTTGATTAGCTTGACTGCCAGATTAAATATTCAGCAATTCTTATTTCTTATCATTAACAATTCCAAGGAACGTATAGTTATTTCTCTAAGAAATGAGAACATGCACTCTATTAATCTAAATATAAAATAATACACCAGAAAAGGTAATTGTAACTTACAATTTCTTTCCTTCTCAAAAACAATAAAAGAAAAAAGAAAAAACTTACAATGTCTGACTTAGAGCACTTAAAACCATGTGCAAGGGCAGCTACGTACAATGCTGCACCACATAAGCCACTGGGTTTCCTCCCTGTCTGTTTCCAAACATTAGAAACACAATATCCCCATAATTTGAAAAATTACAAACTATCAAAGATGCCAGATAAACATCAAGGTACCTGCATCCAATCACGTTTCATGCTTGCAACAATGCTCAGCGCAGTTTCAGTGACAACCATATTCCTTTGCTTTAATAAATCTACATGAAAATCAATACAATAATGTTTCCTTGTGAAAACAATAGATACATAAGAAAAGAAAAAAATTCAAACCAATCTATGCTTATATAATTATTACAGAAACAGATGCATGTTGATCTTTTTCCTTTTGGCCAACAACAGATGCATGTTTTGCTGCATATGCATGGCCACGCATATTTTTCCATTATAACAACATATATGAGCTAACTATAAGTGCATATTGCTAGACCTAGAGTGTCTTTCACCATATTTTAATAAATAAGTTTATAATTCCCTAGATTTCTTCATGGCAGCATCACAGAAGTTGGTTTATATATATTTTGTCCTCCCATTCTTTTCCATACACAATTAGATAGCTCTATTGGAAATAGTAATCTTAATTTCTCCCCCTTAAGTCACTTGGTATCAGCATTGATCCTTTTATGTGACAAATACATCATTTAGCCCTAGAAAAATCTATAACATACCTTTGCTCCCTAGTTAAATCATTTATAAACACAAAACAGGTCTACAAAATAATTTTAGAAAATCAAAAGGGCAAAAAACAAAAAAAACTTTATCTTCAAACAGCTATAGTAAAGTTAGCATGAATGAAATAATTTACTGACTTTTCTGTTTTAGTTTCTCCCTTTTAGATTGCATGTCAAGACTGAACAATCATCAATGGTGAATCCCATATCTAGGGGAGAATCCAGCCACATCTGCTGATCTAAAATAGAAATGTGTGTCTTCTTTCTTCTAGAATGAAAGTTATTAAAAGTTAAAGACTCAGAGTTGCAAAGAGACTATAGTACATACCACACAAGTATTGAACCAATTAAACACGTTAAGCCAAAAAAGGATACTTACTATTTGTATATTTGAAGATAAAAAGACTAGGATCAACAGGTTTTTGAACAATGGGGTGCTCTTCAAGCCTTAATACTTTACAAAGCTGTAAAAAAACTGCACCTAGAACATAACTGCATGACAAAATTGACAGGAGCAAACAACAGTAAGAAACACAAAACTAAGACAAATCACTATAGAAGTAACCAAAATAAGGGGGAAAATATGAAAGTGTCAGAACAAGCTTACACATTTGTCCTTAAATAATTTGAAAAATCAATAAGAAGGTATGGTTTATTATTTTCCCTGCAAACAGATACACATATGTATAAGCTCAGCAGGAAAAAAAATCCGCAAAGGATGTAGGTCAGACTAATTGAGTGATAATAAGATCAGACTAAATGATGATACAACAAAGGAATAGAAACATCTCAACAAACTCCTGCAGCACTTCCACTACAGTCACACAGCTAATGCACCATCATGTACTACTCACAAACATATCACTACCAACCATGCTTGGCATGGTCCTAGATCTGTAACCAATCTTGCATGCAAACTCAACAACACCAGGTTCATAAGCACACTGGATGTAAAACCTCACAATGTTGTGCAAGGGCCAAGAGAGGAATACATAAGGAATAAGAGAAGATAAAGGGAGAAGAAGAAGAAGAAAAGAGAGAGGGTCAAAAAGGAAGTATCAGCATATTAAGTCTTAAACAATAAAATGTATAACTAAATAGTGATAAAAGCATATATTCTACATCATAGTAATAAAATACAAAAAAGAAAGAGCAACCTGATAGCGAAGCTACTGCCATCATTGATCCAAAACACATAACAGAATTAAAAAAAACAAAAAACAAAATTAAGTATTAAAAATTTGAGTGATGTATTCTCTTCTGGACAATTATAGTAAAATATTCATTGCTGATTGAAATGTGAAAGATAAAATGCAACATTCTCCACCAGCAAATTTGAAGACGAAATAGAATAAAAGGTTATCAAACTCAAACTATTCTGTTTCATCTAACATTCATATTGACAATCCCAAAACACCACTGACATTTGAAAAAACTATCCCATCACAAAATCAATTCTGCTAAAAAGATTTATGCTGGTGATTTCTCATATTCTACCCCTACCAAATGCATCATGTGACACAACTCAAAAATGGCAAATGACCAAAGGACCTTGCACTTATGTTCTTTCTCCTTAGAAGCATGTAGTGTAAACAAGCCCACCAGTCTAGCAAAAATATCAATTCCAAAAATCTAGTGCAATGTTCCCAATGCACTCAATGCGTGAAATGCTTGCAAACTAAAGATTATAAATATTCAAATACATGTGAATATTAATTAGTTCCATCCATATAACTTAATAAAGAATGAACTAGAGGAAGTACCTCGCCAGTAGCCACAAGACATATATACTAGTGCTAGACCTAGACCACATAATGGTTATTTAAAAAAAAAAAAAACGTTTAACAGCTAAAAAAGACCTTCAGACACTAAAAAGTACAATGCCTGAAAGTAGTTCCTTTTATTCTATACATGTGTCAAACCAAACTAGTACCACTACCACCCTTTTTCAATACACTAAACCAGTAAAATACCTCCTAACTTCTCCTACTTATCCTCCCATGGAAGTATTGGTTTACCAAGTTATAAAAAGCCAGAGCCTCCTCTATCAGTCATTTATAAGTAGGAATATTTCAGTTTACATCAATTTAGGAACAAAGCAATCTTTTTTCTGTTTCCAACTTGTAACATGACTTACACACTCCAATCCTTAATTTAATCCAGAAGAAATAGATATAAGACCACACAATATAATTTAGTCTGCCAATAAATCCAACAATATGACTCATGTTCCACGTGGCTATACAGTTTGGTACCTATTCTTAACCAAAAAGAGACATAATCTTCACATTTAAAGCACGTCGCTGAGAGTCTAAGAGCATTAAAAGCAAATAATTTGAGGCTTCATAATGAGATTTTTAACAGAACAGCTTTAAACAATTCAAACCATCTAGTTACTAAACAAAACTACCAGATGAAAAAAATAAGTAGTAAATCAGAGATGTTGCTTAATGCAAACCTATAGCAGAAAGATTGCATACCGGAATGCAACGTAGAGACAAGCAGCCTGTACTTGCTCTGATTTACGACCCCTCGTGAAATTCCGTTCAACTGCTATCTTCACTAGGACATATTTCATACGTTAAAAACAAATCATTCTCACATGAATATACATATATAAGAAACCAAGCCTACAATAACAATTGAAACATACTTTATAAAAAGCCAATGCTTGTGAGACCAAACTAGTATCTTCCACTCCAAGGCTAAAACTTAGATATCTTATATCATCAAGTGCTGTAAACCCAAAGAAAAAAACCAATAAGAATGTAAACAATTAAATTATTAAATTTATACTAGTGATTATTATATTATCTCAAGTGTAATTACTCTCCACACTCATCTTTCATACATGCTTTCCCATGATTGTCATCCGCCTGCCCACCATTAATTACCTTAGCTATTGTGAACACTGCTATTTTCCTTTCCTTAATGTAATTATAAATATTGTCAAAACATACTAATATACTTAAAACAATTATAGGATGAATATGCACAAAAACTGTGATATGCCATATGAGGAAACCAAATTTATATCAGACAGCAAAAATTTTGGAAACCATTCTTTCTACTACCGTGATATGGTTGAACACGTAATGAAGATTAACCAAGAATACCTCTATCCAACGTCCTTTGGCGTGAAGCAGAGTACTCGCCTTGAATTGTTCTTACAAAATTGCCTGATAATTTGCTCTGCATAAAAGTGGGGAAAAATTAGACGCAAATAAGGAAGGCATACGAAGGAACAAGAAAATAACAAAGGTGCGAGTTAGAGAGAAAAATTAATGAAATGCTTAAAAAACGTTGTTTAACTGGTCCTTCTAATAAGACACCATAGTTTGATATAGCCTAGAAACTTCAAAATCAAACTCCAGAAGTAATGTTCCAAACTGTTCTCCCCAGGTAACAACAGAACAGATTATGCTTTATGAAAAAATTTCGTACCTTACTTTTCTTTTTCTCTTTTTCCTTTTAATACTTCGAGAAGTACTACAAAATGACATTAAGCGCTCTACCCAGATACCCACCCAGCAACCACCTAAACTAAGGCCAATTAGCTAGAATTTTATACCTGCCCGGATGCATCTTTTACAAAAGAAGCCTCTTGAGAAATATACAAGTCTTCCAAAACCTTACCGATACCCACCCAGCAACCACCTAAACTAAGGCCAATTAGCTAGAATTTTATACCTGCCCGGATGCATCTTTTACAAAAGAAGCCTCTTGAGAAATATACAAGTCTTCCAAAACCTTACCGCAATATTCACAACATCTGAGACCAAAAACGAAAAACAAGATAGGTAATCAGTTATTTTTCTTCATATTCCACAAAAGAACAGCCCAGTGTTAGAAAATACTTTAAAAATTTAAAATAAAAAAAAAAGAGTTCCATATTCAAGATGCCACACTAAATTGTGTAGTTGTACAGTTATCAACCCGTGAATAAAGTCCAAGTATTAAGGCACTCACAAGGAACTATCGTCCGGTCGCATTCCAGAAACATTTCTTCTACAGTGATCACAATAAACCATCGTCTGATACTATGGCTGAACTCCTTTACAAATCTGCCCAAAAGAACAAAAAGAATGTTGAGAACACCAATAGAGTCCCCGAGAGGAAGAAGAAAAACCAATAGGATGAAAGAAAAGAAATGCAATGGCAAAAACAGTGACAAATTGATCAAAGAAATCAAGAGATTATAAAGCAGATCCTTTCTAAAACATCACCTTAACGGAGAACTATGAGCCTTTAGATACAATTTGCTGAAGGAATTCCTAAGTAAAATTGAAGCAATGAGGGAAGATAGTAAGTTAATTGAAGTGACTCACAGAATCTCCAATGAGGACGAAAGATTAAAGTAGACATCGGAGTTACTAGTCCAAATCGAAATCGACGTGGGGTTCAATCCGTTATATCAATGTTAGGGCTAGGAATTATAAGTGGGAACTTCAGGCGCAATAATCATTTTCTTTTTTTGGCCGTGTTGACAAGCTAGCATGTGATGGGGACATATTTTTTTATTTATTCATTTCGAAGTTTTGGTCTCTTCATATATTAAGAACTCTTGAAATTGTAATACTTGAGCACCCTAATCTGTGTAATATTGCCCAATCCTTTCCTGTTTCAATGATGTTCTGTATTGCCTTTATTAGTGTTAACTGAAAATGATGTTTGAAGACCTCTTGAATTGGGGATTTCATCTGTTCACCTTGTTTCAATTCATCACTGTATTGTTCTAGACAGACAACTGTGTTGCCATGGCTTCTTTAAGCGTTAGAGATAGCAATGGCACAAGTGGAGTTAGATCAGATGCACCATGTGTGCAGAAGACTGTGGGACTTAAAGCTGGGTTGATCAAAGTGAAGATGATGGTTATGGGGATTCGGTGTATTTGTTGTATATTTATGCTTATGGCATGCATATGTATTATAGAGATATAGGGTAGTTATGAATAGCATATGCAAGTGTGGAATCAATTTTGTAGTAAGATTCACCGTCCAGTGGTTCTGTTTCTCTTTCTATGTTAGACTATGGCTTATGTAAATTGAGGATCAACTGTCATATACTATTTCCAGGCTCAGTTGTTCATGTATTCTATGTTAATAGCACTTAAACAGAAAGGGAAAAAAGTTTAGTATCATCTGTTTGCAGTCACAAGTTATATGAGAGTTATCTTCAAGTTAACTTGTCTACAATATAATATTCAGCTTATTTAACCTTAAAAATGTATATATATTCATGTAAAATAAAAAATAATTGTTATATATATATTTATATAATAAAAGACATCACTGATTTTATAACAAATATATTTATCATAAATATCATGATATTTTATATTATGACATTTCATATTATAATATACAAAATCTCATAATATGTGGGATAACAATATATACCAGGTGCATATTGTTTAAGTACTATGCGAAAGAAGACTTATATGTTGAAATAATTACATAGTCTTTGTCATATTAATTTTCAATTATTTGGACTTTCAAATCAATATTTTACCAAAGGCAGCCACAAGACTGAAACATATTGTAGAGTTGTTTGTTTTCACACAATCATAGATGCAGCACACAGTATATGAGTGCTGTAGATTACATGAATAACCATAATCTGTAACAAACAAACCAGTTTCACTTACACAGACTATTTTCAAGGAACAAATAGTACAGCGCAGGGAAACAGTACACGTTACCACAACCGAAACACGGAATACAGAAACACGACACCGGAAACATTTGACGGAACACAGAAACACGTTACCATAATCGAAAATATAAGAACAGAGTAGGGGGTACATGCAGATAGATGCAGAAACACAGATAACCAGTCTACAGAATGAAATACAGCATAGAGTAGCACGGGAAGAAGCGACGGGAAGCAAGGCTATTAATGTATACAGAATATTGTAGATAACCCGTCGGAAACAGTACAGAAGCGACGGGAAGCAAGAGTAGCACGTAAACGATAAGAATAGAATAGAGAGTACTCACCGGAATCGAACAGCAACGGCGGACGGTGCGGCGGAGAGCGGTGGTTGTCGCTGCAAAATCCCAGTGGCTACAGAGCTAGGGCTTTCCAGTAACAAGACGTGAGATTCAAGATTTTATCTGAAATAAACGGTCTATGAAAGTGTAGCAGTTATTATCCTTCGGGGGTAATTTTATCAATATGAAAATGTAGCAGGGGTACTTTTGACATTATGATCTTGATTCGACATGTCCTACTATTGAACGAGGATTACGAGCTCAAATTTTTTCTTGTAATTGGAGAATTTTTTACAATTAAAAAATATAAAAAAAAATAACGTTTTATAATATTTTATTAATATTAAATTAATAAAAAAATAAATTTTAATTCATCTCCTAACTGGAGAATCTCCAGGGAGATGATCCATTTTACAAGGATTACCATAATGTTCATGGATGCGTACCATGAAAAAGTGATGGGATTCATGGATGTGTACCAATTGTTCTGTCCAATGGAATGCTTTCTCACATTCCTCTATCATCGACTTTTTTACATACCAACGCACTCTAAGAAAAACATTAATTTAAAAGAGTTTCGCTAATATTAAAAATAGAGAGATGCGATCATATATATATATATATAATTATTAAAAATAATTCCATAAAATTTTTATTTTTGAATTCTTTTTTTCTTTGGTATTTTATGATATATTTGAATTCTTAAATCATAACTTATTTATATAAAATAATTTTGAAATGAACATTTCTTTTAAATTAAGATTTATTTACAAAAAAATTATTCTTATAAAATATCACAAAAAGATAATATAAAATTTTCTGATTAATCATTAGTATAATTTGGAATTTATAAAATATTGTTAATAAAATTTATATACAGTTGTTTATATTTTTTTATATTTTTATCCAATTAATACATAATAAGTGTTTAATTTTATAATTATATTATGACATATATATATATGATTATGTGTATAACTGTTTATTTTAAAATTAAATTAGATATTATTATTAATTAATTAAATAATTATCATATTATAGTTAAAAAATAATATATAAAGAACATATATTACTCTAATCCAGATAGATAAATATTGTATGTTATTTGTTAATTGTGAAAAGTATATATTACATTATCCCGCCTAGGGTAGTTACATTTTTGGTTTGACAGGTAAATTTTTCATTGAATTTGCAATAAAAATGTTATATATCTTGACCACTCATAATTAATTTTAAAACATTTCCTCGTAGTTTCTACAGAAAAGTTAATTTATATATCAAAGTTTTAACAATAAACTTCTAAAATTTGCTATAAGTTGAAGAATAGTAAAGTGATGAACCCTTTGCATTAATTTTATGGCCCCAACATTCCCTTTGATTGATAATTCTAACTTGAATATAAAACCATCTTTTGAAAGAACAATAAGAAACATTATCTTTTTGGTAATTATAACCTGAATATAAAACCATTTTATGTTAATATTATATTTGCTTCTTATTTTTAGTAATGTTGCCCAAGTTTTTTCTTTTTGGTAAACCATTGGGATGCTTATCTTCTGTGGGCATGGAATGTAGATATTTTGCTGTTACTGGTAAAAAATTGTAAAAAATGCATGTATCAGTGAACATCAATTTGCACAGTGCTTGTTCAACTATTCTCTTGTCATTTGCTCCTTATATCTATGAATTTCTATATTCATACACTGATTTGTTTATATAGGCCACAGGCAGTAGTGGATTCCAAACAAAAAAGGCACAAAGTTGAAAGGAGAGAATAACATATTCAACTGTTGAAACTCAAATTTTGAATAACTTTATTACATATACATACACTTAGGAGTTGGAATTGGGCAAAAGTGGACGACCTGACAAACTTATATTTATAGATTACACGTACTCTATTAAAATGTTGTTTTCTATGGTTTGTATTGTAGAGAAATATTTGTAGAATTTTGTCCATTTAATTGCTAAGAGAGGGACAATAGTTTATAGCTTTTGTGATTCTTTAATACTGAAATCAAGCTGATCAGTAAATTAAATATTGAGCCAAGACATACCCACAATTAGACTTCTTTGATTTCCATCCTCTTTATAAATTGTGGTATTATCATAAATCACATATTGTGTTGTTCGAAGGCAAATAATATACTCAATATGCAGGAATAGATACAGCAACAAAAAATATGCAACAATATAGAAATAACAAAACTAAACCAGAATAATAAAGAAGCAGAAGAACGTGCACTCATCAATTAAAAAAAAAAAAAAAAAGAACGTGCACTCACAATTCACTACCCTGTGCTACCAAGTCAAATGAAAAAGTAAAGAAACATTAGTTTTCTACATATGAATGTTATTAAATTGATTGAGCTCACAAACACGTACTCCTAGACCAAATTTAAAAAACAACAAAACAAAGTTGTTTACATCTTTGTCAACCTGTCGTTTACAGATTGCCCATACCACATAACGACACAATTTTACTGTAGAAAATTACTGCATGATTATAAGAAGCAAGAAAAGCCAATGAAAATCATGAGCATCCAATCCAGACTCCTGAAAAAGCCTTTCAAGCTTGTAAGAAAAAGCACTGAAACAAAAAAAATCAAAGCGAGTATCCTCGAAGTGACAGTTAAACAAAAAAATCGTGTACAGTGGTATTAAAATGACAATCTTGCATATATAACAACCCTAATTCAAAGCTCAAAAAATTATTGTCAACTTGCTTGAAGGGTCCTTTATGAACTTAAATATGATGATTCAAGACCGTAAGCCAAGTAGTGCTTTCACGTTAAGGTTGGATCCAATGCATAACTCTAGTGATATTCCTACATTGTAAATAACCCTACTTTATGTGTCATACATCTCCTATCTGACTTGCCTATGGTTAATTTTTCATATTAATTTAATTGATTGTATGTTTTTATTATTATTGTTATTATTATTATTAATGTTGTTGTTGTGTTAATTCCTTTCCTACACCTTGTGATATTAAGCTTGGATTTGGAATGTTTAATTTCACCATTTGTTTCCCCTTCTTTCATGGTATTGTAATTTCACCATCTAAGATTGCAAGCATTAGGCTATATGAACCAAATTAGCTTACTGGAATTGAATGTATCATTAAGTAATGATTTGACATAATTGGTATTTTAGGAAAACCCAAAGGTGTCCTTTGGTTGGAATAAATGATAGGGAGTTCCATTTCAGACATTGTAGCACTGTGAATAGATCTTACTAAATAACCAAAAACAAAAATTGCTCCAAAATACATTGGTCAAACCAAAAAGGTGAAGGAAACTACTGCACCTATACATGATAATTAAGAAGCACTCAAGGCATCGTACTCTATTCTTTCCTATATATTTTGCACAAGCTCCTACAATTTGCTTATAAGAAATATAGCTATCAAAAGTTCCAGACAGGAAATTTAAGAATACATATTAATCTCATTACACTATGTGAACAAAAATAAGGCCACATAAACAAAAAGACCTCATGACTAGCACTCATCGTAGCACAACTATAACAATGCTCCTATTATAATCAATCAACCTATTAGCCAACATGCAACTCATTATCAAACCATAGAATTCAAAACATTGCAAGCCAAATACTAAAGTTTTCATTCTTCACATCCAAACTGTCCATACCAGATCACATTTAAAGGGAGGAAAAATGTTTATATACTTTCAATTATCTTGAACACTATAATAGTTAGGAGACATACAACATAGAATTACATATGAATTTCAAGTAACATTGAACAAAATCATCTTAGTTCTTTCTTTCCATTAGTTTTTAGTTTTACTTAAAAACAAAATTTATATAGTTTTTAAAATTCAAAATACAATAACTTATTAACAACTGTAGAATGGATGAACCTCATAACGACAGAACCTGTGGGTCTTTGGGGTCATGAGAGAAGGGAAGCTATATTCCTAATCAATAATCATACATACAGTCTCTGAAATATCATACTAGAAGAAATCACAAATGAGCAAGAGAAGAAAATAGCAAGATTGCAAATGGGCTATAACAAGATGAGAAATCTAAACTCTTTGAAAACGCTCAACAATTGAGAACAAAATTTCAGGAGAAGATGCAAGATGCGAGCTAAGAGTAACAAGATGCAAAATACAAAATATATCAGACAATGTGACAAAGATGCAAGAAGAAGCCGCCATGGACGATCCTTACAAAGCCCATATGAGACGATGACGCAACTGCAAATGTATTTGCTAAAGATGGAAACATGGAAGACTAATTGAACAAACAAGATCATCTACCATTTCCAAGAGAAAACATGAGCTTCTTCATATGATTTACCTGCCACAAGATCATATATTTGCTTATGACATGTTGGTGAGCATAATAGGAATTATGAACACAAGTTATCATTCCAAATTTTCTACTGTGCATAGTAGTAATCATTAAAAATCATAGCAGCCCCCATGCAGTCTTCAATGATCCATTGGTGAGTAGTAAAACGTTAAAAAGTCTTAATAGAAAATGAATTTTATGTCAGCAAACATAAACATTTCATTTAGATCATCTACCATTGCCAAGAGAAAACATGAGCTTTTCCATATGATTTACCTAGCACTATGAGATCAGACATCCTAGAATTTAATAAGGAAACATTGGTGTTTCACATAATGGATTAAAATACAAGAACATTCAACATTGCATTAGAAAACTTCGATTATGCATGACAAGAGAAGTTCTAAGGGTTATGTTTTTTATTCAAACTCTGAAAACTTTGATGTTCTGTATTTTATTTTGATTCCATGCTGCAATTGATTTAAACTACACAGACACAGACATGCTTGCCACTAGAAAATTAATATTAAAGCTACATTCATCCACCATCAATCTAAAACTGAAATCAAGTTCCAATGCTCGATTACAAAATGTGGCAGAACCAAACGAAAGAAGGGGAGAACAACGATAGGCACAGCTGAAAGAAGATCCGACAAGCATCGGGTACTCAGTATGGAAGAGAGAGAAAGAGAGAGAGAGAATGAACATAGGAAGAGAACTTGGTAGAAGCTAAACGCCGCTGCCGTCGTCATCGCCGAAAGAATGAAGAAGGTATCGCGTTGCCGTCAAAATGTTGTGCGCCAATCACTGCTGTCGTCGTCGTGTGGGAACTGTATTGTGGGAAGAAGCAATCTGAGAAGGAAGAATGAAGTTTACATGATGCAAAACCCTTATCTATTAAAGTGAAAAAAAGATAATTTTATTACGCTTTTTTTAAACAAAATTATTCAAATATATTTTTTATTTAAATTAATTATTCTACTCTTTATTATTCTGACCTTATCTAAATATAATTTAAAAAAATATTAATTTAAAAGAGTTTCATTAATATTAAAAATAGAGAGATGCGATCATATATATATATATATATATACATAGAAAAAAATATTTCTTTTATTAAAAAATAATTACATGTAATTTTTGTTTTTGAATTCTTTTTCTTGGCTATTTTATGATATATTTGAATTCTTAAATCATAACTAATATGTCTAAAATAATTTTGAAATGAACATTTCTTTTAAATTAAGATTTATTTACAAAAAGTTTATTCTTATAAAATATCACAAAAAGATAATATAAAATTTTCTGATTAATCATTAGTATAATTTGAAATTTATAAAATATTGTTAATAAAATTTATATATAGTTGTTTATATTTTTTTATATTTTTATCCAATAAATACATAATAAGTGTTTAGTTTTATAATTATATTATGACATACATATATATATATATATATATATAATTATGTGCATAACTGTTTATTTTAAAGTTAAATTAGATATTATTATTAATTAATTAAATAATTATCATATTATAATTAAAAAATAATATATAAAGAACATATATTACTCTAATCCAGATAGATAAATATTGTATGTTATTTCTTAATTGTGAAAAGTATATATACATTATCCCGCCTAGGGTAGTTACATTTTGGTTTAACAGGTAAATTTTCCATTGAATTTGCAATAAAAATGTTATATATCTTGATCGCTCATAATTAATTTTAAAACATTTCCTCGTAGATTCTACCGAAAAGTTAATTTATATATCAAAGTTTTAACAATAAACTTCTAAAATTTGCTATGGGCAACAAAAGAAAATCATATTCCCGAATAAAAAGACATGAATTTATAAATTCAGTGTTGCTAATTTTGAGGAAACACAAATCATATGCTGTTTTTTCTTCTTTTTTCATTGAGGCATTGACTAGTTTAGCACCAGTGTTACCCTTTCAAATCACAAGTCCCCATCAACAGTCAAATAACGACCATCATTAACCATTAATGATAAAAAGGAAAAAAAAACCCTCAAAAATTACAAAATTTATCATCTTTCTATCTGCATTGCTGTCTGTAGAAAAATCTATCAGAGAGAAGCTTGGTTAGCAAATTTTTTAACCTCCTAGAGCCAGGGCCAGGGCTCAGAACACCATAATTGTCACTTCTGAAATCAGAGCATCCTCTGCTTTTCCCACCTTTGGAACACCATCCTCCAAAAGAAAACTGCCCATTATGCCTCTTGAGAAGATCTCTATCAATTTTATCCAGAACAGCATCGTTTTTCTTGAATTTTCGGGCAAATGGACGGCTGCTCAGAACCATTTTGCGATAATCTTTGAGACCCAGAGACCTCGGGTGTTGCTTTGGAGGAACATCCCAAGTGATGTAGTGAAGGTCATGGTTAGCTGTGGTGTTCCTGTACACTTCAGAATTGCATATTACTGTCTGGAAATACCCTTCAGGGGTTGACACGAAGTTAGTGTAGTAGAGGAGCAAGGTCCTTGGCAAATTTTCCCACCCCACAATGCAAAATTCTGCGAATGATCTTGATAATATTGTCCAAGCCGAACCTGGATTTTGGAAGGCAACAGTAAGAGTATTTGTTAGTCTAATATCATTACAGAATCTGCCATGCAACTGTACAAGTCTAAAACTTAGTTATGTTTTTCTAGATATTTGTCACTGAGTCGAGGTAATATTCTTTCATAGCGCAACACACTACATGGTTCATTCAAGAATATTATGTTTTAATTAGAAAATTTAATAATAGCAAACACCAAGAGAAGTTTGACCAAGTCTACGGAAGAAACAGCACTAGAGTGATTACGGTTGCAGAAAATATAAACTAACAATTCTGAAGAAAATCTTCTCATACTCTCATTTTTTAAAAGAAATAGCATATATATCTAACGGCAATTGTTTAACAATCACTTAGCTGATCTATAATAATTAATATTATAATTAGCATCTTTACCCGCATATACATGCATCTAGACATCCTTTCATTTTTTTAAAAACTTTAAAAGGTTCAAATAATCATTCATTCAGCATAACTTCTAGCAAATCCTACTCTCTGAGACCCTATTCTTGTGATTTACTTAAGAAGCCTTTGATCCTGTAAAAGAGCCAAAAGTTTTCAACAAACATAATTTAAACTTTTAAAAGGAAATATTAAAAGAAAAATACTACATTGGTCTCTCACTTTTATATTTTTAGACAATTTAATCTTTTATAAATATATTGTAATAAATCAATCTCTAAAAAATTTATATTTTAAGCAAACTTAATCCTTTGTTAATTCAAATTAAAAATTATTTTTATACAAATTTAGATTTGTGATAGACGTAAAGTGGAGAACTAATTTTGTATCACCAATGGCTGTCAATCACCGTGATCTGCAAGCAGAGAGAGGCACGTGCATTGCAAGAAACAATATAAGAAAATAAAGGCATCGTGCACGTGCATCTCCTAGATCCAACATGCCCTTAATCCTGGATCCACATCTGCCCAGCTGTGTCTTCAAGACAAATCAAATATTTTTCTCCGCTTCCTTTCAAAGACGTTTTCAGTTTTGCTCACTAAATTTTGCAGTCAAGCATGTGATAATCACTGCCCGAGAACACTCGAATTTGCAATGGGTATATGAGGACATTGGTAGGTGTAGCCCCTCGAAGCATATAATTATGCACATCAAATGCCCAGCTGGAATCGACCACCTAACTTCCGTGATTAATGGGGTTCTACCTTCAACACTCAAATAACAACTGAAAAGGACATTTAGGCAGTAATGAGTTGGATCCATCCACGACATTGACGATGGAACCTTAATTCCTAAAATTCAACGATATCATGTGACCTTGGATTGCCACATTGATTATAGGGTTGGCACAAGTTTACCGTCATTGCATTAACATAATATATAGCATATAAAAAATATATCAGGAAACACAGAAGGGAAATGAAAAATAGAGAAAAGAAGTCAAGCAAGGGTAGACATAGGCCAACCGACAAAAATAAATTATGATCTTGATAGATGCACGACAACTGTCATATGAGCACTCTATTCAGATTTCAGAGCATCACATGCTGCTGAATCGTGATAAGCATGTTAAATATTTTACGATCAAGGTAAAACATATATGCGTGGAGTGAAAGGGGAGGAATGGATGCAAATATGAAATATGCATATAACAAGGTATTGCTTTGTCCAGTATAGACGAGAGTTTGAGGGAAAAATGCAAAACCTGTGTAGAGTTTGAAAGATGTTGGCAAATTCCTCTGCTTAATGACCCACCAAATCTCTGATTTATTGAGGCTGTAAAGCCCTGGGTCTATAATTATTGGCTTTCCTCTCTTATTCCTAAAAATGGGTATGAAAAAAATTCGGAACTTAGGGTATAAAAATACGACATAAAACAGAAACACTTTCCAAGCTAAATGACTACTTACAGCTTCCAACCCAGGCGACTGCTATGCTGTACGAAATTGACATCTCGTGGCACCTCAGAAAATGCTTGGATCAGATCTGAAAAGAAAAAGAAAAAAGTTCATCTCACTTAATAGCACCATGAAAAAAGCAACCACTTAAAATTTACTCACAAATTGAATGAAGAACTAATAAATAACAAGATTACAAGAGCAAAGTAGATTATTTAATGGGTATAAAAGATTAAGGCCACTCACCATACCATCTTGTGTAACTAAGGGATAATCGGAGGCACTAAGATTAATAAACCAATCCCATCGGCAAGTCCTGAGAAGTATGGCCATAGCATGAAGTGTGGTAGCAAGCATGGTTGGTCCTCTATAAGTGACTAAATTACGCTTCCGCACAACCCAGACATTCCCCACTTCACCAAAAACAGGGTCTCCGGCCACAAACTCAACCACATCCCTAAGCTCCGCCTCGGGTGCCCCATAATCCATATGAATCAGATAGTAATTCCCCGGATGATACAGCGCCTTCACCAACCGTTTGAGCTTTACGGCGTCTCCTTTGGATGCGGAGATCAAGTAAGCAAAAGAAACTGGGTATGCTTTGCTGGTTTGGGGCATATTGAAGTATTTCATTACAGGCCTGAAGCTGGAGATGGGTGTGGTCAATCTGGGGGGAATATAAAGAACAAAGAACAATATTGAGGTTAGCATGAAGGAAACCATGAATATTTTGAAATCCATTGGAGAGAAATTTGCCAAGAAAAGATTTTGAGGAAGAGAAAGTGAGAAGGGAGGTTGGCAAAGGAGGACGAAGTTAAATGGTTCAAGATCGAAGGAGTTTGGTGGGTTGCAGCGAAGATAGAGGCAATGGGTAGGAATTGGGAAGAGTGTGGTTTACAACTTGGTGGGTTCTTTGCTTTGAACACAAGGCCTCCATTTGTCACTCAGTTGTCGGTAGAGAAGAGAAGTATGCAGATTCCACTGAGAGCGCCCAATACTGCCCCTCCGTCATCGAGATCCAGCTACACTTCTGATGAAAACCAGGAGAGAAATATTCCAGACCAAGTGCATTTAATCCTGAGGTTTAATTACAATAATAACCTTTGATTATTATCTTCTGCCTTTGGTACGAATGTAATTACCGTCAAATTGGAGGCCCAAATTGAAAAATCACTAATTTGACTATGTGTCACCATACGAGCCCCCCCAATACCATGCCAGTGGAAACTCTGGTTGGTAGCATTCGCTTCTCTAAATGTCAAACGTATATATGACGTATTACTTGCCACATATTTTTAAAAGTTGAAATCTATAATAATTTTAGAATAAATCTGTAAATAAATGTTTGAAAGTACAAAAGAATCTTTTTCAAATTTCTATAAAATAAATAACTAATTCTGTGATGATAGTCAAGTCATCAAAACTCTTTATTTTATTTCAATGATTTCGAATTATATTAAAAAAAATGTTATAAAATTTGATGTAATAGTTAATTAAAAAAAATGGTGTGACACTAATGCGCGCAGTTCGATGTACAATATGATATTTTGAAGACCATGTATTAAAACTTGCCTTATTATGTAGCCTAAATAAAGTCCATCATATTGGGTGTGTTTTTAGCATATCCTTCTGTATATTCCACTTCTTGGTAAATGGTGATATATATAGCGTACATTATCCATTTAGTTTATGGTTTACACGCAATCATTGGTATCAATTACTTACTTTCTTCTTGTTACTCATTTCTGCATGCACTCGCCTATCAGAATTTTGTTTTAGAATCATAAAGTTGACTAACCAGTTCAACCACCAAATTGATCTCCTTGAAGTTTGAGTGTATAGCAATATTGGCATTTGCTTTTGGCTTTGCTAATAAATTGATGATTGAGCACCCTACATTGTGAGATGATGAATTAGTCACCAACTAAACAGTGGCATTCGTAAGCTTTCAATGGGTGGATGATGCACTTAAGCCATGTGATTCCCAAACCTATCTTTGTCTCTCTCTCGGTCTCCATGCCAAGCCCCATATTTTTTTCAAAATCATTGAAACGTATACCTTACTATTGCTATGGTCGTTTACTTTTGTTTTGCGTCAATCACTATCAACAAGGTTGGTATAGTTGCAGACAAATATTGAACTGTTCACCTGTCGTTTCAGTATTAAGAGATTAATAAATCATCATTTATGTATAAAGATATATTGATTTGACAGTTTCACAGGTACCAAGGTATGATAACAACTTTGTATTCGAGTTTCGTTTTTTTTTTTTTGGATTACTTTTTGCCTGAATTACCTACCTGAACGTAAGAAAATGACTATGGTGGCAATGTCACAGCCACAAGCACGCGTTTCTTCTTATTATGTCGCGCCCTCGATCTGACACGTATACCCCAGTACGCTTGCAGGAGCTTCAGTGATCCCCAGCATAGCATTCGCAGCTATAATATAGCAGGGCCTACATACTGAAGGAACTGTAAACTCAAAATAATGTATCACGCGAAGACGATAATTTGATGCCAATAGCATTGTTGTGAGAACATTTTTTGCGTTGCAGATAAGTGAAGTAATGTACAATAATGAGATCTTGATAACCAGAATCCCCTATCATGGTCTTTGTATCCTTTTCTGGACTGACAGGGTTCCTTCTTGTCATCTTTTTTGGACTAATAGGATTCCTTCTTCCAGTTCCATGAGAATGGACAATGAAAGTAACTAGACAGTAGCAGTATGTAGCTATGATTGATGGGTCTGTATTTCAGGTGAATTAGACATCGTTAATAGAATACAACAGAGGCTGAAACCTTAAAAATCATAAGATCTTCAAATTATAAGATTATTGCATATGATTAAAAATACAACAAACGTGAATACATGCTCTATTACAAGTGGCAAACTATAAGCACGTTAATATATGGGGAAAAATTCCTTAATCAACTATGCATAGATTTCATTCAAAATTACCAGAGATCAAAGTCTGTGACCGAAAGCAATATGGAGACATAAATTTAAATGACTAACGGCACTATCCATCAAGCTAGAAATATTTAGTGATACAACAAAATTCCAAAAAGCCAGACTTAGATCATTTGGGTCCCCGGTGACCGCGTCCACCACATTCTGTACACATCATATTACCAGTTCCCCCACAACCTACAAGGTAACAGTGATCTCATCAAAACTTGGTCACTAATCAAGATGCTCAGCAACATACAACTAGAAATAATAATTCTCCTTTTTTGATCAAGCAATAAGTAGTCACACACACACACACATATGTATGTATATATATATACACTTCAAGTTTATCACCACATTGGGAACAAGCATATTTTAAATCATTATATACCTTCCAATTCTTCATATGTCAAATTTTTATACCTTTTATAAATTGTTTCAATGAAGCACTCATAAATTTTTATGCCCCAGTTGTTCATTTAAGCATGAATAAAATGGAAGAATTTAACCAAGCATTGGTCCCCGACACAGCCAAGCAGTTGCATCAGAGAACTGATTTAGAACACAAATGGCAACAAAATATCAGATATAATAAACACAGTAAATACAATTGAATCTAAAAAGACAACAAGCAGAGTGAAGGAACTTTTGCAGTCAAGCACAAACATTTGCACCGGTGAGGTTGCTTGAACAGGAAAGAAAATATACCTAGGCAGCGAACTTTAACAATTATGCCCTGGCTTTCCAATATGGAGTCAACATAAAGGCCAGAACCAGAGCAAGTAGTGCAAAGCACAGCACCTTTGGCTTGGCAATCGGTGCATCGGAGATTATTACCAATTTCTTTCTCAGCCAAAGATAAACCAACAGGCTTCTCAATTCTTTCCTCGGGTATAGCCTTGTCATAACAAAACAAAGATTCAAGATTACTTCTGCTTCTATTGTCATCTTCCCTTAAACTTGACATTGACTGAAAAATAAAGGAATAGTCAACTGAGACATTCAGAACAAACAGACCGTGCTTATGAAAATGTAAGAAATGTAGAGATAAGCCTCCAACGTCGTTGAAATCCTTGTTCACAGCAAATGTACACACATGACGTTCTATGTCTATAACATGGAAGATGAAGCTCTGAACTCCACTGTATACAAAGATTTATGACTGGTATTCAAAAAACATCAAAGTATTTTTCAACAAGAACCTTTATTCCCTTAAAGGACTTGAAAGAATAACAACTGAATCTTCCGCAAAGCCCTTAAAAAAAGAACATTGAGAAGAATTCCATAAACATTTGAAAAATAGACTTGTGCTCAAAGGAAAGCAAAATTTAGTTCAATTTTACTAATTTCAGTTCATGTTTCTCCACATGGTTCAAACTCTGCATGAATTTAGGCTCGGCTTTTCGAGGGACATATTCGACACCAGCATAAAATAAAAAGGCCATAGCATAATGAACTTTCTTAGTCGAGATTAATTCCCCATCATGAATTGGATTTCTAAGTTTCTAAAGACTCTTTGATGAACAAAAACTTGATTTATACTTCAGATACAGACAATTAAACTAATTTTTCTGGTCACTAGTCATTGAAGGACACTCTTTTCCCCTTTTCTATTTTTCTTGGCCAGAATTCAAACAACATTCTAGAGTCACTCTCTTATGAACCAATGCTTCTCTCTCATTCATATCATGCATGAGATTTTGAAAGTGAAAATTTAAGACCGTCAATTTACCAAAAGAAATTAAAGATACTTGTTCTAGGACATAATTGATCAAAATAAATGGAACTTCATATGTCAGACATCCAAAAATTTGTTACCAGAGTAGTTCGAATTAAGAATTTGATCCTAAATTGTCTTGGATACAATCTTGGGTCAATCAAAATTGAAGCTTCGTCCATTTAAACATATAGAAAGTAACTAATCAATATTCATGACGAAACATGATCAATAACTAAAATACAAATTAGAAAAAATTGACTAACCCGCTGCGAGGTGAAGCTAGAAGCAGAGCCATTGAGGGAGATGGCACAGGTTTTACTGCTGAACAAGGTTCCTCTGAAATTAAACCCAAAATTCATCGACTTCTTAGGACGCACAAACGCTGAAACATTCGGGCAAACAACGAATTTTGACGACGACATTTTCAAAGTAGCTGAATCCATTTCAGTCCAGAAATTTCAAGCCAAGCCAGCTCCCGTAGCTTTGGAGAAATCGCTCGTTTCACCAACTGGGGTGTCTAGCTCTCGTTTTCGCGCTTTGAGGCCCTCGGGGTTGACGATGCAGACCGATGGATCATTAATGGCGGTTTTAATCCGACTTGTCAGATTCGGATTGTGGACTAGAAAAGAAAATTTAACTATCTATTTCAGGCCAATGGGCTTGGGTGCCCAATAACCCGATCATCTGTTCGCAGAGAGGAACCTATTGAAATGAGCGTGACACCATTCCGATTAGATCTTGATGCATGTGCCTTTTGGTTTTTAGACATAAAATAGAATCTACATGTGTTTCTGAATTTGGATTGTGCGAATATAATTTTGAACAAATATCATTTTGTAAATTTAATTTTGATTAAAAACAGATTCATATGACTGAGATTTATATTTTAAAAGTTTTTCAATTTTGTTATCAAGATAATTTGTTTAACGTATAAGTAAGGTTTTTTTTTTTTAACTTTTACATAAACAGGAATTTAAAAGACAAAGTAATTTGAGAAAATATTAAAATTTAAACTAAATAAATTATTTATGAGACAAAATTTAATGTTGTGTCAAAGGGAATTCTTCTACTCAAACACATTACTCCATAGCACTCTATTGGGTGCAATTTTACAAATTCTTCATTTTTTTTAAAAAAATAAAACTTTAGATTGTTAAATGTGTAAGTTATATTTTAAAATAATTAATTTCACTGTCGCTTAATCGTGAATACCCTATTATTTCTTATGTCTTATGTTAATAAGAATAACTAAGTCACTTATATACAAATTTTTATAAATATCACTCACTATATGGGTTAAAACACATCATGTGTTGTTGCTAGTTTTGATCTTTAGGTTTTATCTTATAAGAGTATATTTTATCTTAAGAAAAATTTGTATATAACAAAATATTCATTGAAATAATATTTTTAAGTGCTTTAAGTAGCTACTAAAAAAATAGGTTTAAGTCTCATTATTCTGTAGTTGTTTAATTATATTATGTCTCAACCATATACGTTTACTTTTACTATTGAATGCCTTATATTTTGCAATGGCCATAAAAGATAATAATTTATTTGGTGCAATGTAATTCAAAAAATTGTGTGTGAGGTATATTTATAAAAATATAGATACCAATAACCATTTATTCTAAGCCATGTGGAATTTAAAAAATATAAGGGATAATTACAATTAAACAATATAAACTTAATTATTTTAAAATAAACTTACACACACACACACACACACAAAACAAAAGTGTTGTACCGTCAAAAAGAAAAAGCTCAGACATGAGAGGAGAAGTAAAAAATATTTCCCGCAGTCATGCAGATAGATGAACGTGGATTTTGGTTTAGACTACGCGGGGTAAGAGTAACCATAATTAATTGAATAATGTAGTGGCTCGCGAGGGTAAGCTCAAGTGACGTGAGAAACTAGCCTGGAAAATAGAATATTTCAGCATCGACCGGAATATGCCATGAGTTGAACAGTTCAAAGTTTCAGGGCAAACAACGCGGAAATATTCTTCAGACCTGTTTTAGTAATTCAATTCAAGGCTTTTAATCAACGTCTGTGTCTCCGTGACCAGAAATTTGACTGCCATTACTTTATTCATCTTGATTGCAATTGAAACGCAGCTAGCAACTCACTCACAATTTCTTGGGGTGAATTACAAATCAGCACAATAGGCTCTTCAATAAAGGTTTGGATCTAGTATTATAACCGCACGTCTACATATTTTAAATCATTGAATCGTGTAATTATATGTAGTGTAATTTTATTTATCAACTCAAAATGCATATAATAATTTAATAGAATGAAACCTGGATAGAGTTTAATTACAAAAAGGTTGATATTTTAGTAATACTTGGTAAGACAATAGCAGTCTGAGTAGTATCTTATTTGGTACATTTAAGAGTTGTTGCCTACTTAAAGCGATGAATATTAAAGTAAGAAACTGAATCAGCATAAGGAATTATGAAGTAAATAAAGCGATAGAAGCATAGCCAGTGCTTGACTCCAAGAAAAAATAATTAAAAAGAGAGGATAATATAAAGGCGTTGTTGCGTGCAAATTTGTCAACAAAGAGTAAAACCATCCACAAGATTTGGATGATAGAGAAGAGGGGGAAGGAAAAAGTGGATAGCGTTAATAGCAGAACACTAGAAAGGGAAAGGGGGGGTAGTGGTGTCGAGTGCCGACCTGTGGAAAGGCAAAGACTAATACTAAACATGCGTCCTTTGTTTCTTTTTCTCAAAGGAATGCGCGTACACCTCTGCTTCTCATCACCAGAAAATTGCTCTCACTTTTCCATTCCTTTATCCATTTTATTTAACGTATTTGATACTTTCCAACGAACAATGTTTCTATTTCCACGAAACGCAAGCAAAGAAACACAATATATATATATATATATATATATATATATATATAGTAATTTTAAAAAATTTAATTCAATTATACTTCATATATTGTAACTTTAAAATTCTGGTTGACTTTTTTGTATATCATTTTCTGTTAGAAAGTTAAATTTTACCTAATGTCTTATTTTTTACAAATACTGATTATTCAATTGTCATTTTGTTATATTAAAATCAATATCACATATTGTGTGAAAAGTTAACTTTCAAAAAATAAATTGAATTGAATTTTTGTAATATATATTTAAATATTAGGAGACCCAATTAAAATTTTTATATTAAAATAATATTATATATAATTTAATAAAATCTCAAGAAAAAAGATAATTTTAGGTAATAAATTTAAAAAATAAACTATTACTTTTTTTTCCCTTAACTTATTTGCTTGTTCTGATTTATTTTTTCATTTTAATTTACTCTTTTAACTTTGAATATCTTTATATTCGTAATTGTGCTCATTGAATATCATTAGAACGTCTATAAAAGTCCACACTGAAAAGGCTATGACATCATTCTTAAATACTAAGTAAGAGAGTTAAAGGAAAAAAAGAAAGGTGTTGGACTTCGGTGTATGGTGATCCATGGGGGAAAGCAGAGTACTGATACGTATCTGATTCTTTCTTTTCATGCCAGTGCATGCCTACTACTTTCATTTACAAATAAGGGCTTCTCAACCGCCATGAATGCAATTTCTCTCCTCACGGCCACGTGTACTTCGGTTGGGGTGAGCCACTGTATTCATTTTCCTTTCACTTTCTTTCTCGATTCTCAAACTGATTCTAAATGCTACGACCGCTCGAGACGCTGTGCTTGCGAGTCCTGAGTTACCTTTCCTCCTACTTGATTCCTTCTCCCTCATTCCCGCGTTGTACAAATCCCAATGGTTTTAACTCTCCAAAATTTCATTTTCCTTTTTGTCTGTCAGAGGAGCACACCAACTCCTTCGACTCCGAATTCCATTGAACAGCAGATTCTGAGGTTGGTTCCCCTTTGATCTTCCTTTTTTTTTTTCCTATTTGATACCTGTTCTCTTTATTTGGGTTTCTTCTTATAATTCAAGGATTTTTAGTTTTCCTTCTCCCTTTCTCGCTTCATGCCTCCATATTCGTTTCCTTAATCAACAAGTTTCTTGTTCCCTTTGCATTTGAAGGTGGATTATAAGTTTTCCTCGTCTCTCATGGCTCCCACGGCTTCTCTCTCTAAACGATTGTTCTTGAATTCCTCGTTCCTCCTAGTCGTATGTGTTTTTATGATTATTTATTTCCACTCTTCAGAACTCCCAGTTCTGCACAACCGCGTTGCCTTCGATGGTAGTATTCAGAATGATTGTAAGATCATGCACAAACTAGACGACTACAAGGCCAAGTGTTTGTACCTAAAATCCAACGAACCATGCGTCTCGCAGGGCTATATTGACTACCTTTACCTTTTCTACTGTGAATTGGGTCAATTCCCTTTGTTGGGTCATACTATTCTCTTTCTTTGGATCTTAGTCTTGTTTTATCTGCTCGCTAATACAGCTTCCGAATACTTTTGCCCCTCTCTTGAAAATCTGTCCAAAGTACTGAAGCTATCCCCTACAATTGCTGGGGTGACTCTTCTTTCTCTAGGCAATGGGGCCAATGACGTTTTCGCCAGCCTCGTCTCCTTCAAGTATAGGGGGACAAGCAGCATTGGGTTCAATACAGTACTTGGGGGTGATTCTTTTGTGTCCTGCGTTGTGGTTGGAATAGTAAGCATCTTAGTACGCTGCAGGGGGATTCAAGTTAGAAAGTCTGACTTTATAAGAGATGTTTGTTTTCTTCTTTTGGTTCTTCTGTGCTTGCTTACGATATTGATCACTGGTAAAATCAATTTTTTTGGAGCATTAGGTTTTACTTTGGTATATATCGTGTATGTTATTGTTGTTTATGTCTCGTCTACCCGCTGGAATGGTGCCAGTGGAGTTGCCGAAATGAATGGTAATTCAAGCTATGTCAGTGACCCGAGTGTGCCTCTTCTCGGTGGCATGGAAGAAGGAGTATTTGATTGTAATGGGGAAGGTAGTACAGAATTTGGCCTGAAAGTCAAGAAGAAATGCTGCTGTATTAAATCATCACTATGCCAAAAGTCACTTTGGGTGCTAGAGATGCCTCTTTACTTGCCAAGGAGATTGACAATTCCTGTTGTTTGTGAAGGGAGATGGTCCAAGCCATTTGCAATTTCTTCAGTGATACTAGCGCCGCTTCTCTTATCTGTACTATGGATCCCTTACACGGAAAACAATTTCTTCAACGAAGGCCTCATAATTTGTGGAATCGGATTGTTGATTGGAACGATATTAGGAGTGACTGCATTTTTCACTACCAAGAAGTCAAGGCCACCTAAAAAATGCCTGTTTCCTTGGCTTGCAGGAGGGTTTATAATGAGTGTTACCTGGAGTTACATTTCAGCTCAGGAGTTGGTAGGATTGTTGGTTTCACTTGGCTACATATGTGGAATAAATCCTTCAATATTGGGGCTCACAGTTCTTGCGTGGGGAAATTCTCTCGGGGATTTGACTACAAATTTAACAATGGCTTTGAAGGGTGGAGCAGAAGGTGCTCAAGTAGCCATATCAGGTTGTTATGCTGGTCCCATTTTCAATACTCTAGTGGGCTTGGGCTTGTCTCTTGTAAGATCGACTTGGTCGGAGCTCCCATCATCTGTTGTGATTCCTAGAGACCCTTATCTCTTGGAGACATTGGCCTTTTTGGTCGGTGGATTGGTTTGGGCACTTGTGGTTTTGACAACAAGAAATATGAGGCTTGATGGAGTCCTAGGAGGTGGGCTACTAGTTATTTACTTCCTTTCTCTGCTTCTGAGGCTGATTCAGACGCTCGGTGTCTTTCCAACTTCATGATATTTTAGTCTTCCTCTTGAAAGGATGACAAAATTTATGAACTTGTCATTAGATTTATGTAGATATGTAAATTCATTAGTCAACAAATACTCATCCACACGTGTTGAACTGCAGATGAATCTTGAGTAATGTAGCATCAATATACATAGCAAGAAGAGGCCAAAGGGGTACCCATCACATTAATGTGGCTTACTTTTTTCGTCAACGGTAATGCACTAGACGTTGATAACTAATAGTCTAAACTGTCTCCTAGTTCAGAGGAGATGAACTTAAAGGGACCAAGTATTATGTTGGTAACCTCAAATTTGAGGGGAGTCGTAGTCAATTGGGTAGCATTGCTGTTTTGTTAGACAAGTCTTTGTTAACTTGTAGTCAATTTTGTTTCTTTCAGTAGTCCTTTGTCTAAGTGCTCAATACTGTTATCCATTTATATTCAATGCATACGTGACAGGATGGGCTAAGATGTTACTAATGGACAAGGTTCAATGCCGACAATCGAAAGAGTATAAGCAGAGTTACTCTTGGAGAAAGTGCTGTTAGAACAGAACAGCCGTCTGTCAAAGTTACCTATAGGATAGAACTTAGCCAAAACTTGGGTCCAATAAGAATCTAATTATGCTCTGTCAAAAACAAATGCGAAGCGGGAAAGTCAGATAGACACAGAAAATAGTGATAAACTGATTATAGGACCTCGAAGCAGATATAGCAACTTACTCTGTCTTCTTTTTTATTGCGTTTCCGATTAAAATTGTCAACTATAAACATACATGCTGACCGAATAGGTTCCCAGATGTCCCTATTTAGTGTAAGGCAAATAAGAGATCCCAAGCTGAAAAGGTAAGATGATTTTTTGTCCTTCTGAGCTATGTCCTCGTCCCTCTTATGAGAGTTAATCCATCTTCATTAAAAGGATCACTTCTACATCGAATAATTTGTATTTCTCCAATGCAGAAACTAGGAAGGTAAACCATGATACAATGGTTCTTCCAGTCATATTTTCTCAAAACATAAGATTTCTAATTGCAGTGACACACATGATCTCGTTCTTGGCTTTTTGTTTACCTGTATACCCTTAGATATAAAACAAAATCAGTTAATCTTACCCAATTGTCTTCACAGAACAATAGTTTTTCACTTTCCCAGCCAATTTCTCCTGGAGTTTGAGTTTCGCAAACTGGTTAATGGCTTCTTGTTGAGCTTAGGGTGGGTTAGTTCAACCAGAAGGAGTAATCTTCGTACGAAATGTGGGCTCCCATCATTTTTGTCCTCTACTTTGTCAGCACACCGGTGACTATATTTAGCAATTAATACCATGTCTTGTTTCTTCCGTAAATTGTTTCTATTCATCAACTAGTATCCGTTAATTGATTGCAAGTTGAAGCACGAATGGTCTCTTTCACTAACAATTTCCTCGTCGCTCTCTTTTAATTCTGGTATAATTATTGACACTGGTTGCCCTAGGTCCCACCTCATTATTTGTCTTCTGAACAAACTTTTACAATGCCTGCTTCGCTTTCTTTACTTAAAACGTTGCTGGTGATGATTCACTCAAGTAGAAATCTAACTGTCGATCAATTCAAGTCCTTAATCCTCTAGGCCCAAACCCACATCTTACTAGAGAGAACTGGATAAGATTCTCCGTTGAATAGAAGATGTAAAGGGAATTTGATGGCGTAAAAGAAATGAATGGGAAGCTTTATGTTCTTCCTTCTGTAATTGTAATAACTAAACTAGTGAATAAGTCCTACAGGATGCTGCTGTTTGGTTAAACTATGTCACTGTCCAATGTCCTTGTATTCCACATCAAGGTTTACGATACGTGCGTCTTTGAAACGCCAATGGCAGCGATGTTGAATAGTTTGCTAGATTTCAGTTATCATTGACGATAACACATGCAAATGAGTGATGTTGCTATATTCCAATTGAAGCCGAGATGATGTTACCTTGATTAACCCATTATAGGAAAAGCAAGCTCATGTCTACTATTTATTTAGCAGTACTAAACATTCCTTGTTCTAAAATCTCACGCAATTAAGGTTCCAATTAAGTAATAATGTGGATAGGACAAATTATATACTAAAATTTAAATTAAATTAGTCACATGCAAGTATAATTCGAATTAATGAGTCAAATTCAAAGATGAAAAAAGTTCAGTTAAAAATGAAAGCTGTGACATTCTATTGTCTCTTAATATCATTAGAAAATGATATAAGACTAATTCCGATTAAGATAATAAGCATGGATAACAAGGTTTTGGCCTATGATTCGGGTATCTAGGCATCAGACATGTGAGTTTGAATTGGTTCCATGTTGAGTTCTAAAGTTCTAAGTCTAACCAACATGGGACCAATCAATAACATTCCCCACTCTCTTTTGGAAGATAGCCACGTGCTTATCCTGTAGCAACAAGTAATAATGCAAAAAATGATCAATTTTACAAGTGTGCCTATTGATTGTGAAACGTATGAAAAACATACGATAGTTCTAGGATGTGAAGCATAATGCATTTCCCTTTTAAAGGTGCATCTTTAGAATTTCACAATACCGATAGCCATTACTATCCTTAAAAAAAGAAAGCAAAGGTATATGATCAAGAGTCCAGCTCCCAAGGACCTGTCCAGCCTCATACTCCTCTTTGGCAACACCACAAGGGCCCACAACAACCCTCCCATTAAGAACAGGAGAGTCTCATAGAGGGAAGGGTCTTTGGGAATCACATAAGGGTATGGATACTCCGACCATGCTGAGAGTACAAGAGGCAAGCCCAAACCCATCAAAGTATTAAACATGGGGCCTGCGTAGCACCCAGATATAGCTATCTGGGCCCCATCTGCCCCACCATTCATAGCCAGAGCACCATTGGCTATTAAATCCCCAAGCGAGTTACCCCAAGCTAGGACAGTCAACCCTAGAATGGAAGGACTAACCCCAATGATATTCCCAAGTGAAACCAATAGGGAAACCAGCTCCTCAGCAATAATATATGTCCATGTCACACTCATCGTAAATCCTCCTGCTAGCCAAGGACACAGGCACGTTCTTGGTGGGCTAGAGCTCTTAGTGGTCACACATGCCATATTTCCCAAAAACACTCCAATCAAAGCAGCTGTTAAGTATGTAACCAAACTGCTCCTAGAATCCACGTTTTCCCTCTGGGTGTTGCAAATAGCAGCTAGCAAAACAGGCGCTAATGTGACAGATATAACTGCATATGGCTTTGACCACTTCTCTTCATTCACAACTGGTATGGTTAGTCTTCTTGGTAAGCTAAGAGGTAGTTCTAGTATTTGTAAAAACTTGCCCAAGTAATAATTACAGGTAAATGAAGTACCGTCAAAACACTCTGGCTTTTCTTTGTTGTCTTCAATAGCCTCTTTGTCCGTTAAATTTGGTTTCTCATCATCAACACAGCCCAGCAATGGTATGCCAGACTCTGCAAAATCATCTGTAGATACGGTAAATTCGCTCTCTTTCTTCTCTTCTCCATAGATAAAGTGTGTGGCAGAGACAGCGCAGACATAGAGGAAGTAGATAGAGACATAGCAGATTGAACCCAGCAAGGTAATTTTACCAATGGAAATGATGACAAGGAGGACGAACAAAGAGAACAGGAAGAACAGAACATCTCTAATGAAGCTGGCCTTGTCAACTGCAATCTGGTTTGAGCTAACCAGAATACTTATAATCCCCAAGACAGGACTAGAGACAAAAAATGCCCCTCCCAGAATGCTGTTAAGTCCAACTGCACCATTGCTGGATCTTGTGAAGGAAACAACACTAGCAAAAAAATCAGGAGCTCCGTTTCCCAGGGAAAGCAGGGTGACCCCTGCTATGGTGGGGGACAGCCTCAAGATGTTGGACAAACCTTCTAAGGAGTGACAGAAGTAATTAGAAGCTGTATCACCCAAGAGATAGAACAACACCACAAGCCATAGTATAAGCAAAACATGACCCATAATTGGGGATTGGCCAAGATTGCAGTAAAAGATTTGGAGATAGTTTATGTAGCCCTTTGACCTGCAGTGAGGATGGGTTTTGACGTACAAGCATTTTGAGCTATAATCTGAGAAATTGTGAAGACCTGTGCAGGCATCAAGTCTGATTTCTTGGAGGATCCGAGGACGGTGGTTGAAGATGGAGGAAGGGGGACCGTTGGATAGATGATGGAAGTTTGAATGGGAAGCGAAGAGATAGGATTTAAGAAAGAGAGAGAGTATTAAGAGGAAGGATATGTTGAGGAAGAGTGAGAGTTTTCTGGGTAGAGGTTTGTAGAAGGTTGCCATTTTAACAGTTTTGCCGAGGAGAAGCTAATGGTGTGAATATATTGAGAAGTGATGTACATATATGATGCGGTGAACCTCTAAAGGATATTTTGCTGTGTGTTGGCTGGGTTGAATGGAGTATGAGTTGAGGAAGAAGACAGAGAGAAGATTAAACTCTCAAATGTTTCTGCTAAAGGAGAGACTTCGGTAAACCAACAATTTTACACATGTATACTCCATTCAAAGTGAAGCCACAGAGGCCAGAGATTCATTCTAAGCAGGGGTGTCAACAAATGGCTTTTAAATTAAATTTCAGAAAACATATATTATAAAGTGGTATGATAGTGTATTTTATTTTATTATTAGTTTTTATACGCATAAATTAAGTATATTCAAAATATTTAAATAATAAATAACCATGAATATAACTTTATTGTTGTAGAAGTAAGCTGCATCCACCAATTGTGATTTTAGCCACATAAAGTAACGTATGACAATAATTTGATGCACGTCACCGGCACGTATTATTCTATACATAGAGTGGGCGTAGGAGAAATCACATCCAATAGAAAATCGACGCCATGAAGCAAAGCTTACGTCATTTTGTCTCTTTTATATATTTAGTCTTAATTCCATTGTTAATTTTAAAAGCAATATACCTCATTCATTTACCTGTAACTATTTTTTAATAATATCGTAACATTATAATATAAACCTATATCCCCAACGTTAATTACGTTCATCGTTTACGACAAATCTCTAGTATCTGTCATATAGATACTATTATTGTCAGGTTATGAGTGGGAGCATATGTATTTGTGTGCGTGAAATAACACTAACAGCCACTGTACATTTTGCTTCAACGAAAAGCATTAAGTAGACAACAGATCTTAGAGACGTAAGTCTTACTAAAAGTGAAAATCTCAATGGGAAGAAGAGGATGTACTAAAGCTTACAATAAACTATGATCAGAACATGTTTGTGATTTTACTCCGTATAATTTGTCGTAGATAGGGATGGCCATGCAAGCATGCAAAGAACAGCCCATCGTGGATTGACTTTTTTAGCTTGTTATTAAGTTGTTACGTAATCTTCACTCAAACTATAATTGAGCTCTAAGGCTCATAATTTGGGTGCTTTTATATCATTTGCAATTTTATCTACCCCTTCACCTCAGTGGGCTTCCCATTTTCAGAAGTACCTCTAATAAATACAGTCAAGGAAGCTTCCTCAGGGAAAAGAAGAATGATGGAAGTGATTTATGACTGATGATTTTCAAATAATCTCCTTCCCTCTCCTTACAGATATCTAGAGTTAATTTAGTGGGAAGATCAAATAGCTAATCATGGTTGACGTTAGTTGTGGTTGATAATTAATAAGTAGTTTCTTGCAACAACAGAAGCAAATTTTCTTATCCACGATTGGCAACAGGCATACTGTTATAGTCACTGTTAGAATTTATGACTGGCGACATAGTTCATTATTGATGACTATTTTAATTGAGTAAATTTTTTTTTTTTACATTTATCACAAAATTATCATTTTAATCTTTCACTTATTAAAATATTTAAAATAATCTTCTATTTATTAAAAAGTGTAGTATTTAGATATCTACTTTTTTAAAAAATACTAAATTTAGTCATTTAGATTTAAGTTGTAGGATTTGATAGATGAATTAAAATTAGTTATTTCTTAAAAAAAAATAAAAGACCAAATGTAATAATTTTTAATAAATAAGGGAGTATTTTAAATATTTTAATAAATGGAAGACTAAAATGATAATTTTATAATAAATAAAATACTAGAAATGTACTTTTCTGTATTTTCATTTCATAAGAATTATCGCTACTTGAGAAAACATAAAATCATTATCTCATTCGGGATATATAAATAGGCCTTCTACATATATGTTTTCTTCACCAATCAATTTCAATGCTAAATTTTTTAGGAAAAAAAAATCCATAACCTCTTCTGATTTAATCTATAATGGACGAAATCAAAAGGGGTTATTAATTTATATTTCATAATTGTAAAGGAGAAAAGCATGTAAGTGCAACACAAAATAAACAGACTAAACTTTAGGGTGATGCACTCTCACGAAATAAAGTTTTGGACGGTGGAGTCACAACTTTCAAACTCACCTTATGCTTTCATTTCTATAGTACATAACCAATTAACCATTTTACGACCTCTAATTCTATTATAATCTAATAAATCCCTTGCAAAATAAAAGGACTAGCAACCTAAATTGTACCAAAAGAGTAGGTGCTGAACTTCTATGGAGTTCACTTTCGGACGAACTTGTGCGTAGAAGATGGTGACATAGCAGCGAACTTAATGGAGTTTCCTTTCGAACGAATTTATGCGCAGAAGCTGGTGATATGGCAGCTTCATCCCATCGAGTTTATTGAATGAACTGAATAACAAGTCACAACTAGTGCATGTACATGGTGGCAAAAGTTGAGACTCGAGGAAATATAACAGTTTTATTCAATTTGAGCATAAGATGGTAACATAGCAGTTGTAATTATAAAGCTTTGGAATTTATTGTCATTTTATGCAAAAAGAAAAATAAGTTCAAAGCATAATCTGATTCATTTCAATGATGAAAGTTGAGCCCAGAAATTTCTGTGAAACGGACAAGTTGCCTTAAATGAGATTTTTCCTTCTTTTTTTTTCCTGAACTTATAATCAATGCGTCCAACAATATAGACCACTTGATACGTCACACAACTATTGCAGTTCACGACCATCGTTGAATCATAAGAAAACCGACGGCTATATGACCTATAATATGATGGTATGCGGCTGCCCGTGAACCACCGGAAAGAAAGACATGAACTTTCTTCCCTGATGAATGGCATAGGACTGTTACTCTTAACCAAGCTCTTAGCACAACTCAGCCTATATGATTGATGAAGTCGAAATAAACTTTTCATCTCATAACAGTCTACTCATAAGCAAATAGACTGCATGTCCTGACGAATCAAGCAACTGAAATGATCATTATATCTTTGTCTAATTAATAAAGCATTTACTATAAGAGTAAAATTTTTTGAATCTATTCCATATCCATGGTGTGAAATCCTCTTTCTGATGGCAAGAATCCAACAGAATTTCTCACTCCAATCAACCTACCTATCTGTCCACAGAAGTTACTATGTACCATCATTTCATGTTGCTTCCTAGTCTTGAAGTATCCTTAGGGACATGGTAATGCCGCATTTGTGAGGAAGGATTATCTGGAAAAGCAAATAAATTCATAAACAAGTTAAAGAGAAAAACCAAGAAAAATATGAGGAAAACATCCTTACCCCTCTCTAGTACATCAGTCAGTTTAGCTATTGCTTCAAGTATAGCCCTTTCTTGCTCCTAGACAAAAATATAATCGCATAATATACTATCTATCAGAATTTGTATGCGGACAAACGTTTAAGGTAACACAATGCACCTCGATATGCAGGAGTTACCCTTAAGGTTGATTTAGCTTTCTCAATCACATCTGGGTCATGGTTCTCACCATTAAAGAGCATCTTCTCAACCTGCCAAATGTTAGGAAATTACATGTTACAATGAGACCAGCAATTATAATATATGTTAGTTGATTGCTATATACATAATGAATCAACTACATACGCAAGAATGATCCTTGGGAACGCCTACCATAGGAAACCCCAGAAATTCACTGAGTAG
Source organism: Delonix regia (assembly GCA_037074485.1). Lineage (NCBI taxonomy): Eukaryota > Viridiplantae > Streptophyta > Magnoliopsida > Fabales > Fabaceae > Delonix > Delonix regia. The sequence goes on along the minus strand of CM073449.1, from coordinate 35,827,607 downwards.
GCATGAATTCATGAGCAAAATATTAATATTCAAAAGGAAACCATGTATCATGTATACTATAGTCCAGATAAATTACTTTTCAATATGAAAGTTGCAACAATTTATAAAATCTACGTGGAGTGAAAAACCACCTTGCTTTCTTTAGCCAAAGCCCACACTCCTGAAATTCCAGATTGACCACAGAATCATATACAGAAAAGAATATGAACTGTCTTCGCATACAGTACACTTCATTTCCAAAACCATCCATTTTTCAGGGATAATCAGTACATATCTTGCATCATTTGAATAAGAACAAATGCTATTTGAACAAGGCGATGGAAGACATTGAACATTTATTGCTTGGTATAAAAAAGCATCTAACATAATGCTGTGGATCAACCTTATTTCATCAGGGCAAAGCAGCATGATAATTAACCAATAAAATGTATAATTCATGCTCAGGGTGCTAAATCTAAAAGAACTGAGGGAAAGCTAAAATACAACCAAAAAATCCAGGTACTGGCCTTACATAGGAAAGCTGGCCTTCAATGGAAAATAAAATAAGTTTCCTGGTATACCATAAATTGCTACATTGCACAAATTAAAGATGAAGACAAAGATTCCAAATAAAAAGGAAAGAAAGCAGAAAAAGGAATGCAGTACTCTTTCCCTAAATTACAACCTTCATTAAATATTACTTGACTAAATGCATCCAGTGCTCATAGAAGGAGAAGATTGAAGAGACTAATAAGATCACACTTTTACTCTCGAAACTGGAAGTATTTAACAAGATGATGCTATTCATCAAGGAAAAGAAAAGAGAAGAGACCAAAGAAAAAAGAAGGAAACAGAAGATTACGCTGTGCATTGCATAAACCTAGAATGCCATGTATCGCAGAAAGTGGTAAACAATGCTATGATGATGCTTATTTTTTAATCAACGAGGATGGAGGGAAAGAAGCCAATCACACATAAGTAAATAACAATTCCATGACTTCAATTTAACTAGAAGTGTCCTCACTTTGGTTCAAAGCTACAATTGCCTCTAGTGGTTAAGTAAGTCTTGATGCACTTATACTTCGTAGAAACCCTGAAATCTTCCAATGTAATAGGAACACTACTTTCAGGGAATGATGGTTACCTCTCTCTCTCTCTCTCTTGGGGTCAACTTGGACCACTCTGCATCCATAAACCTTCTTTTTCCATTCTGATAAACCTTGGACAATTATCATAATCATCAGCTCACAACATGAGAAAGAGACAGTCTATGTGTTAAAATGCTAAGAAACAGCCATAGGTCAATCCCTGTTCCAACATCACCCCAGGGCATAAATGCAACCTTGGCTCACAGCCACAAATTTTGCTTGATGAGATCAACGTAAAAGAATATCTGATTCAAATGGTAAACCGTAACAAGTAACCTCATAAATTTCTTGACTTTGATATACCCTAGAAGAGATTTAGATCTGAAAGTTCCTACGAATATCTTAAAATCAATAACTTTTTTAGGGTTTCAATTTTGGTATTTTTAATTTAAGCCATATCCAGATCTTTCATTATTGCATTTTAGTGACTATATCAATTATCAAATAAATAGAGGAATGGTGCTCTTTCATATGTATCTATTTTTTCCCTAGCATTTCTTAAGGCTAAAACATATCATTTTCTTTGGTACCGTTCTAAATTTTAAACAGAGCAATAGCTAATTTTTGTTGGCACTAATTTTCTCTGCCCTCCTCCCTACTTCTCTCCCCTATGACTTCCTGCAGTATCCAATCTGCAATCATCCAACATTGCACAGCCAAATCCTACATATGGACAAAGTTATCAAGTACCAAGGTGCAGTAAAATAAACATGCACATATGGTAAATGTTGACCATAAGCGTTCAAACGTGGCTGCTTCTGCGACAAAGTGTATTTTATGGTAGTCTCTTCCACATCCACAAGTTTCAAGAATAGCCAATTTCATTTAATGGATTTAAAAATTCCAGTAAAAATAGAAGTAACATAAACGCAATAAAGTATAGATACAAACTAAGCTTTTGCCTTACATCGAGGATAACCCTATTTGTTGCACGCATCTCAATTAGATCGGATCTATTCTTTATGTTGTCAAAATCAGATACGTGAAAGTCCTTCTTCAACTGATGTTTCAATTTCACCACTCCCCCTCTAGGCAGTAATGGAACATTATGATTAATCATTCCTGTAGACTGCTCAGCATTTCCATGTGAGAACATAGCTAATTGAGCTGACTTTCGATCATCTTTAAATTTTGGCTGGAATGGAATGGTAGTTAGGAATTACAACAATGCTTCGATTGTCACTGTATAAGACAATATAAGGCATCCAAAATACTCTGACAGCTACATGTATTGAGATATATCTTCCCAATTCACAGGAAAATTAAGAAAAAAACTACAGATGGATATAATCCTAATATAAGAATTAGTACTATTGTTGTCATGTCAAATATTAATGTGCTACATGTTTGGCTTTTTAGGTCCCAAAAAGACAAATTGGAGATACATACTTGTGTAAATATAAAACCAATATGCATGACTGAAAATATACCTTCAATATAAACCCCTAGTTGAATCCAACAAGCTCCTCTACATTTTGACGATGATTCTACAAGGTTTTTCTCTTCCCGTAGGAAAAATATTACCATTCTTTTTGGAACAAACATGAATGCCCATGCTACCACCAAAATGGTCAAATCTCAAGATATGCAGCTATTAAAATGGTATAAGCTGTTTGGTTTCTTTAATGAGAGCTGAGTATTTCCAGGTGATTTACATCATTTTTAGCCATCAAATTTACAAGTTTTGGCTGAAGAAGTGAACATCAAGTACTTTGGCACTGTGCAATTTTAGTTTGTGGTGTCTTTGGTTAGAGTGGAATCCAAGAGCTTTTAATCAAAAGCTTCTTCCATCACATATTTGGGAGAGGATTATTTTTATGGCCTCTCTGTGGTTTCAGCGAATGACTATTTTACATTAAACTTAGGTACAATTCCTTATATTTTGCTATCAGATTTTCCAATTAACACATGACAAGTAAATAGTTAACCAATAATTACATAAAAAATACATAATTTAATTTGAAAACTACACAGTTATCTACAATAACCATATGCATGTTATAATATTATTTAAAAAACATATATCCACTATATTTTAATTTGAGAATAATAGAGTATAGATATAAAGAACTGCATGTAAGTTTTTCCTTTACTTTTTTGGGGGAAGTGGGAGGGGGGAGTCCTTGTGAATCGGTCATAGGAAAGCTTTTTGAATTAAAGAGTCTAGAATTTTTCTATAGTTTTTCCTTTTGTTTGGAGGAGGATCTCTTGTCCAATGTTTATATTATTTTTTTTGTGGTTCTCTCTTCTTCACCAAAAACAAAGAATCTGGTTATGATAATTAATCTATGGAATAACCAAGAGATGCAGTAAGATAAACAATTTCTATTACGCATAACTCCTACTCACAGGCATTGAAGAGGGAATAGGAATAGCTGCAAGAGAAGATTGGCAGTGTGACACATTCTTCTGAGGAAAATATGCAACAGAGGATGAACTCTTCATTATCAGTGAACTTCGCACTAGACCAGGTGCATGTCCAGTATAATTAACTTTAACAGAATTTTCAGCATGAGCTGCCAGTGTTCTCTGCTCCCTGCATCATAAAATGTTAAAGGCAGTACTAGCATCCACATTCTATGTTTTCACAAAAATGTGGACAAATTTTTATTCAATTAAAAATAAACATCAAAATCATTTCAAATAGCACAGCAAGATACAGTACCAACAAAGAAATTATTACAAGCACCTTATCCTTTTAACTGACTCATCTGAGTTGACTGCAATTAGGATTTCTCCATGTTCTTCATCTGTGACATTTAGTTCCTTTCGCAGATCAGTCATAAGCCCCTCTTTGCCCTGCAGATAAAACAAATTTTCAATAGATACATTACAAGCAAAGAGAAATTTTGCAAGAAACTTAATGCAAAGGCAAATTAAATCACAGATAACAGATTTAAGATTGATATTTACCCAAGTAAGAAGATCTGATTGAGCAATGAAAGCTTTCAAAACCGAACTGTATGCCTCAATTTCCAGGCAGTGAATATGATGCTCCAGATCTCTTAGATCCCTTCTCCCATGACGTTCTGTAGTCAATGACATTATCTCAATTCGATAGCCATGATCTATAGGGAACTCTTACATATTGGATGGAACATCATGCCACTAAAGAACTCATCAACCAACAATTAACATTGGCATCCAAGGAACCATGTGATATGACTTCACTAAGAGAGTTGTTTCATACACTGTTATCTTGACTCTCGTATCTTGGATGTCAAGCAACATCCAAGATGTGGTACACCAATATCTAAGATGCTTAGTGACATCTAGGATATTTGGAGGCATAAGATGACACTGTTTTAGGTAAAATCCCATACCACCCAAAGGATGTCACATCACACAATTGTGGAATACTAATTGTATCCGTTCTATGATAACTTTCAATTGTAATACCAAATCTTAAATACATTAGTATCTTATACCTTGGTATCCTATGCCATGATATCCAAGATACCAAGGAATGTAATTAAGTGTCTCCTAAGTCTTTACATGGATTGAAACTCATAGCCAAAAATAAATAAATAAAATGAAGAGACAATGCTTATTGGAACATGGTAAGTTTATGACTATTCAAATTTAGAATACTTGATAGGGCTTTCAATTTTTTTCCCCCAATTTTCTAGTGATCAATCAAAACGTACCATAGGCTAAGCTTATAAGATACACAGGAACATATATAAGAAACATTAAAAATAACTTATAATTAATGGTATTTAAGGTAATGAAATAGGAAATTTGAGACATATTGTATAATCATTTATTTAGGTGTACAAAGTAAGACAGATACATCAGCTAACAAATTGACTAAAGCACGCGTGAGACAAAAGGTAAAAAAAAAAAAACCAGCTTAACATCATATGTCATATCATGCCAATGAGGTGTTACGCAGGGTATCAAAAGCCTTGGCCCGGCAGATTCACCAGGGAACAAAAAAGTTAAGAGCAGATTGTTATCCACACAACTCAGTTTTAGAGTCAAAATCTAGGTTTTGGTACAGGACATATGTATGCCGAGAATGATAGGGACGTTGATCAGTACGGGTGGGATTCACATCCCCCGCTACCCGATATCCCTTTCACAGAACCACTACAAGCTATAAAGCCTCAAGGGACGTTTCAACAGGCATGGAAGGCTGAATAAGTTCTTCAATTGGTTGGTCAAATTATCTCATAAGGGCACAATTAAATTAGCGGCAAAGTTTTACAGTTCATGAAGCATTAATGTAGCAACTAGAATATTTCGGTTCAGAGCAAAACTTTCTTCTTCTTTTTTGTTTTTTTTTGGCTAACCTTTACATGTACTAGTAATTCTTTTAAGAAAATTTTTTCAAAAAATTCTTATTATGCAATAAGAGAAGAGAACCTGCACATATGCAAAACATATAAATGCCGGGGGTGGCTCTTAAGTTTATAAGCTTCCAACTTAATGGGAGTATCTTCCTCGGGCGATCGTCCATGGGTTCCCGCACATGTTGCAACTTAATGGGAGTATCTTCCAACTAGAATATGACCCGCATCCCCTCTCCCCACACACCTTTTTGTTCATTAAAGTGAGTTAAAATATGGAATGAGTTTCTAACCCATGTGCAACCAAATCTGAGTATACACACTTTGCATACTTAAAAATCTGTCACATGTGGATGGGAACTAGGAATAATTATCTAGAAGCTCATGATCTCTTTAGGATTATAATTCTAACAAACATAGTAATTATCTAACAAACATGTTTCCGCCTTTTTACATTTAGATGGGGGAGAAATACTTACAAATTCAATATGTCACCAAGAGGCCAGACAGCACGCAAGTACTGTCGGCAATTATATAGACCATTCAAGTAATACTTAAAACTAATCTCTTTATATTACAGGAATGATCTACACAGCTGCCGACAGTTCATGGGTACTGTTTGGATTCTTGGTGATGCTGCTCGTATCACTTGTTGACATACCCAGTTATTACCAAGTAAAAGATTCAGACCCAGTAAATCACTCAAAAAAGTGACCAGCTAAATCATAAAAAATCAGAAGCTTAGCGGGCCCTGATGCTACGAATTTCCATTTCTAATGCTTAAACCTTTCTTCCGCAACACAAAGACAGGCTAAAATAGTCAATTATATAAGCTCTTCTGTCCCCCCCTCCCCCAAGCATTTTACTGTTTGGGTCCCACGTATACAGAGACTCCAAGGACAATGACCATTTAAATATGGCTTACTATCCCACTCCCACGATTTCTCCGCTGCCAAACAGAAAATAGGAGAAACCCCCCAGAAAATCACGTTGGAAATCCACTGACCAAAATAAAGAAGAGAGGGGGAAAAAATGTAGAAGAAGCTTACCAATGGCATCGTACTTTGTCTTAGTGAAGTCCATTTCCGCCACTGACGTCGTCTCTCTTCTCACTTACTTGGTCTCTACGGACAACTCACCCGTCCACACCCTAATTCAATGCCCTACCTTGCCCTCCTGTCACAGGGTACCAGTAGCTTTGTCTTTACGTATATGAATTCTAATTTTAAAACGGTGTCTTTATTTCCAAAATTGCTATGCTCAATATATTGGGGTAATTTATTTATTTGTGGTTCGTATGTCTGTTATACGAATAATCGGATCATGTAGGTAAAGAATTGATGGTGTCTTATAAAAAGATTAATGTAGGTAAAGAATTGATGGTGTCATCCTTTCAATTTGATGGGGTGATTTAAAAACTGTCTTGTGCAAATGAATACTTTAGAGTGAGATGAACATGTTGAATACTTGAATCTTGATTCTAGAGCAAAGCAATATATTTAGGTATCTTGAATAGTTCATGATGTTTGTATAAAGAATATAGAATATTCATTGGATATTATATATTGGATAAGGTGACAATAGTGAATGTCAATATTCGACGTGTACATGTTTAAAGTAACGAGTGTGATAACTATAAAATATTATGTTATTTGACTAAGAATGTTAAATACATACATCATATTCAAATATTTAAAATAAATAGTGACTTTTTTAGACTCTTTTCTAACTGCTTCATGAAGGAACACTTGTGCAACTTCATGGTGTGACTGCTATAAGTGAATATGGGCAATTGGAAAATGTGGCACAATACAAATTTAGATACATTGTCATTTCAGCCTTCCCACATTATCATATACTTGTTTTGGCTGCTAAGTCATAAATTACAATGCTATTCAGATTGGTTAAGCACTTAATTAAACTGAATCGTTGGCATTTTTTTAATTCCTTATTAGTATTTGAGAATCGGTTTCAGACTGGAATAATAGATCCATTGATTATTACGTCTATGTGTTGTTTTGATGCATTTTTATCTGCACTTTAAAACATTCTCTCTCATATTGTGTGGATTGCAGTTTTAGACACTAGGTGAAGAACAGGTTAGTAAAGTTACAATAAAATTATTATCTTTTGTTCTATTTTTCTTTCAGCATTTAGACAGCTGCCTCCTACCAGAGTAGTGTGCCGTTGCTTTATTCTTTTTTATATGCTTTCCTTTTCAACATGAAACATTGAATTACAGGTACAGCAACCTTTGGTGTGACATCAAAATCTCTCTAGTATCTACCATATCTTTTGATATAGATGCCAGATTGTTGCACTGGTAAGGAGAAAGAGCTGCAACGGCTGCAACTTATTTTTTATTTTTGCTGTGTGGATAGTTGAGAAATCAAATCGAAATTTAAGAAGAGATATTGTCATTTGAGATTGTCATCTAACAGCAAGCTCTATATATATCAAGTTTCAATTTATTAGTGAATATGTTACTTTCCCGAATCTTTGACTCCATTAAGACCCAATAGTTTCACAAAAAGGCTCAATCAATATTTGATGATAACAAATTTAATTTCATCTAAGAATTATTTAACAAATTTTTTAAGAGGACAAAATTTGGTTATTCAATCGAATTATTTTTATTTAAATAATTTGGGCCAAGCTAGTTGAAAGAGAAGAGACTAAAAGAAAATTTGCTTAGTCCAAAACTAATTAGAAGAGCCCAAAAATAAACTAAGTTTGGCACAAAATGATTGCTCAATTTATTTGGCCCAAATAATGGTATATAAGGCCCAAAGAAGTTTACAATTTCTCACATTGTCAGATGATGATCTTTAAGAAGCCCATATATAAAAAGGCAAATAAACACTAAGACCAAAAACCACTCTTAAACTCTGGCATCTGAAAAAGGATAACTCTTACGAAAGCAAATCAAGTCTTTATAGGGACAAAGAGTGCAAGATTTCGGCCAAAGCAAAAAGAAAGCGACAGTTAGAGAAAAAAGGGTATGCTCTTTGTGGGATAAAGACAAACAAAACAAAAGGAGAAATTGAAGGACATTTGAGCTGCAAAAAATCATTCATCGTTCTCTCTCCAGCGAAGCAAGTGAAGGAAGACTACATCTCGGGAAGGAGAGAATTGACCCTTGAAGAACAAACTTCTCACATCTATAATACCATCGTTGTATTGAAGACATCCCTTTTAGTGCTGCAAGAAAAGGACTGCATAAAGCCTCCCATGGCAGAACGAGAACCAATGTGATAGCCACCATGTCTGATCTCTTCCTCTATATCTGTGCATTACGGCTACTAGCATTAAAGAATGATGTATTTCAAATTGTAACGGTCACGAGACTTACATCTATAAAAGAGAAGCTTTGCAAAAGGAAAAAGTGCAAGAATCGAACAGGAAAATCATACGTGAGAAAATCCTACAAATGTTTATTTGCTTAGTTCCATGTTATGTATTTGACTTTTAAGAGTGTTAATTTATTGAGTCTAAATTGTAAACTCTTGTAAGGGTAATTTAAATTATTTTACTTTATTCAAATCTTTTTTAAATGAAAGATAATTGAGGGAGAGTTAAGTAAAAGTTTGATTGTGATAGTTTAAGGTTAACTTAAAGTTTGTGTTAAAGTGAACACGGGAGAATATGTAAATGTTTGAAGTTATCTAAATTAAAACTCTATTATAGTGAACAATTTCTTCTAATAGAAGTGGATTAGATGTAGGATTGAGATTGTTCGAATTAGGATAAATTGTGTATGTCTTATTTTTCCTATTGTCTTTCAAAATACTCTTAGTCACTAAATTTTATTCAAGTCACTAAAAATTATTTTTAAACACCTAAGTTTGTATTTTTAATAACTAAATTATTTTACTTGAAAATTTATTTTAAGCACTTGAGTTTTCGCTTCAAACACTTAAATAATATTTTAAAAAATAATTATTTTTAAAAAAATTTGAATTAATTTCTTATAAACACCATTCATTTCTTTTATGTGCATTATCATTTATTTACTAGCAAACAAACAACACACCCAGTGGACAGGAGGAATATATCTTTGAAATTTCATCTAATAATGAATGAATAAACAGTGTTTTTTTTCAACCCTCAAAGTTCTAGATTCATTGTTATAGAACCCATTTTGGAAGTGCATCATCAACATTATATTTCTTTTAGGCCCTTATGTTGGTGGAAATGGTTTTCTGAAATTTAAAAGGAAAATAGATGAATAAGAAAGTGGTGCACAATTTTTAAAATATGGGTAGCACTTTCCTTTAAACTTAATTCGTTCCTACCTATTCCTATCTTATAGGGTGCAAGTTAGGTTGATCAGTGAATTTCCTACAGGATATAATGAAGACTTTTGAGTATGGATTGCACTCCCAATACTCAAGCCAATATAACAATAGTCTTTACAAAGTGATAATTTGACTTTTTCTTTGTGTGCACTCAAATACAAAGACAATGAGTTTGAAGTTGTTGTATATTTTGTTTTTGTGTGTCTAAAATGGAGTGATGGTGAAGGGTTTATATAGACCATGAAGTGATGCCTTAAAAAGATGTATCTTGGAGCAATACCTCTTCAATTAAAAGTCATAACCATATGTTAGTTCATGAACCAACATAACTTAAATAGTTTTTTTACGAAGAGTTACACCTTTTTAGCATATAAGGTTTCCTTAAAACAACACATATTTTCACAAAGTTTTGGTTACCACACCTTTCTATAAATGTTTTTAGAAACCAAATAGACTTAACCTTGGTGTCTTTTAGTGTTGTAACTCCCTACCTAACCCTTCATATAAACTTATTAATTTATATGAGGACATGACTTTTCAAAACACATCTCTTCATTTTAAAAATATTCCAACAATCTCCCACCATTTTTAAAATGAACCCAAACTCTTATCACTTCAGAAATCTTATGTTTTCAATAAAAAAAATCTTAATAATTTGAACCTTTACTTAAGTAAGATAGGGTTTCACCCATTTAAAATAATATGGTTGGCTAATCTTTGAATCAATTATCCCATGTGAATTGGTGTGCATGACTTGTGCATAAGATCTCAGACCATTGTATGTCACTTAAATTGACAATTTTATGGTTTTGTGTCCGTATCCTTTTCATAAGAGTTTTCAGAGTCAAGCCCTTAGACTTCTAGAAGCGGCCCCATATCACTCTCATATAGGTAGACTCTATCAAGAGCACCAACATGATTAATACTCCAGCAAATATATGCTTACAAGTCTATTAAGAGCCAAATTAAAGCTCAATTTTTCTCTTTTTAATATCATGGTTACCAAGTACTTTTCAACCTTGGGATGTATTAAAAATGACAAGTACTTGTAATTACTCTAATAACGTACCTTCACCATTGAACTCAATACTTGATATGATGGTCAAGTGTAAGTTGGATTTTCACTATCGGTGATCAAGGTTTATAGGGCTTCAATCCCATCCCTTTTGATGTTTTCAATATCATATTCCTTGTTAAATCTTTTGTTAAAGGATCTGCAAAATTCAATTTAGATCTTATATAACTTATGGAGATTACTTCATTCCTAAAGTGTAGACCCATCCACTTATAGAAGCATGATCCTATGAGTAACTTATCTAACTAGCATTTGTATATCCTTGCAAAATTGAAGGATTACCACCATAAGTCAAATTATAGTTAATTGTTCCTTTCAACTACCTTAGTACTCTATCCAAAATAAGCCAGTGATTCTTACTTGGATTGCTTATGTATCCACTTAACCTTCCCACTGCATATGCTATATCTAGTCTTGTACATGTCATAGCATACATCAAGCATCTAATTACCTTTGAATAATCATGTTGTCTTATAAGACATCCTTTATTTGGTACTAACTTCATACTAGAATCAAATGGAGTAGAAACAGGACAACAATAAAAACAATCAAATTTCTTTAATATTTTCTTAATTTATTGAGATTGGGAAAACCAAGACAATTGTTATCCCTAATAATATTGATTCCTAGTGTGACAATTGTTTCTTCCACATCTTTTATGTCAAAGTTTTCATATAGGATTTTTTTTTTACTTCATCCAAATCAGTGCCAAAAATTAACATATCATCTACATACAAACAAATCATGACACCTTTTTCATTATGAAACTTACTGTAAACACATTTGTCAAATTCGTTGATTTTGTATCCATTTGCTAAAACTACTCATCAAATTTTTTTCACCATTGCTTAGGGGCTTGCTTAAATCAATAAAAAGATTTAATTAATTTACACACCTTGTATTATTGACCAGAACCACAAACCCTTCCGGTTATGTCATATACACATCTTCTTCCAACTCTCAATTGAGGAAAGTTGTTTTAACATCCATTTGATAGATAACAAGATTGTATATGGAAGTAAGTGCTATAAGCACTCTAATAGTGGAAATCCTTACAACCGGTGTATATGTATCAAAATAGTCTATCCCTTCCTTTTGCTTAAACCCCTTAACAACTAACCTAACTTTAAATTTATCTATAAATCCATATACTTTTAATTTCTTTTTAAAAATCCAGTTACAACTAATAAGTTTAGAACCAGGTGGAAGGTTGACTAGTTTCCAAGTTTTATGTTTCATTATTGAATATATTTCATCTTGTATAGCCTCTTTTCAAAATGGTGTATCATGATACTTTATAGCCTCTTTAAATGTTTCAGGGTCATTTTCTAAATAAAAATAAGAAAGATGAATAACTTTCAATCTCTTTTATAGTCCTTTAAACAAAAATCATGAAGAAATCTGAACCATAGATTTTCTTTTCTAGCCCTTTTACTTCTTCTAAGTTATATTTTTTCTAAGTCATTATCACTAAAAACATTATTCTATTGATTTGACTTTTCATTGGAATAAGAAATGTCATTGTGCTTAAGAATTGAGTTAAATCTTTTTTCTTGAAAATTTGCATCCCTTGATTCAATTATTTTATTGAGAGGGTATAAATCATTTGGTTCAATAACCAAAAATTGATATGCCTTACTATTTTTAGCATATCCTAAGAAGATACACTCAACTCCTCTTTCACCTAATTTCTTCCTTTTGGGTTCTGGAACTTTTACTATTACCATGCATCCTCAAACTCTAAAATAATTAAGATTGGGTTTTCATTTCTTCCATAGTTCATTTGAGGTTATCTTGTTCCTTTTATTAGGAATTCTATTTAATATATGACAAGCAATTAGCAATGCCTCTCCTAAATATCCATGAGTTAAATTAAAATAAGATAACATGACATTTATTATTTCAACTAGGACCCTATTTTTTCTTTCTGCTATACCATTTTTTTGTGGGGAATAAGGGACAGTTACTTGATGTGTATACCAACTGACTCAATAATTTGGATCATAATATTCTCCCCTTCTATCTGTCCTTAAACATTTAAAAAAAGTTTCACATTGAATTTCTACTTCAGTTTTAAATATCTTAAATTTGTCCAAGACTTCATCCTTTGAGTGCATTAAATATACATAACAGTATCTAGTGCAATCATCAATGAAAGTTACAAAATACTTTTTACCACCCAAAATAGATCAACCATGCAAATCACAAATATCAGAATGAATCAATTCTAATATTTGAGATATTTTTTCTACTCTAGGGAAAGGTTTTCTTGTTATTTTAGTCAACATGCAAGTAGTAAAGAACCCATAATTAATAGCAATTTTTGGAATCAATTCAAGCTTTATCATATCATTCAATTTTACAAAATTAACATGACCTAGACGATAATACCACAAATCACAAGATTCAACAATATAAACAAAATTGTAAATATTATTATTAACTTTAGCAACATTACACTTAAACATGTTCTCACAGAATTAACCTTGACCTACAAATGTTCCACCCTTAGGGAGAACAAACTTGTCTCTCTCAAATATAGATTTAAAATTAAACTTATTAAATAAAAGTACAAAAATTAAATTTTTCCTAACTTTTTGTACATAATAAACATTTCTTAAAGTAAGAGTTTTCCTAGAAGTGAATTCAATTTCCATAGTCCCTTTGCACTTGAAGCATTTCCCATGTAAAACACATCTCCATCTTCCTCCTTCAATGTTTTGAAAAAGGTTTTGTTTTACACACATGGTGTGTTGCACCTAAGTCTACCTGCCATGATTTATCATTGTGAACTAGGTGGATACAAGAAATTGCATCTATAAAATTATCCACTTTTGTAGGTGACTTGTTTTCTTTTTCTTTCCTTTTTTGTTTAAGAAACAACTTTCATTCTTGAAATGGCCAACCCTTCTATAGAAGAAACAATTACCTTTATTTGTCTTGTTCTTGTGACCATCATGTGCCTGGAATTTGTCTTTGTCCTTTCTTTTTTTCCTTAAGGTCTTGTGGGACTGCCCTTCCTCCATCGCATGTACCTTCTCATGAGTTTTAGTTTCTTTTTCAGCATCTTGCTTTCCATATTCCTCTTTTAAATGAAGATGATTCCTCAATTCCTCAAGAGAAATATCTTCTTTTTTATGTTTAAAACTCTCTTTGAAATCTTTCTATGATTGAGGAAGTTTGTCTATGATTAAGGAGATAATAATAGACTCATCCATATGCATGTTATGTTGTTCGAAATTGTTCAAAATATGTTCAATTTTATGCATTTGTTCCATAATAAACTTTCCATCATTCATCTTATAAGCATTAAAACGAGTGACAAGAAATTTCTTACTTGTTGCGTCCTCTTACATGTACCTTGCCTCAAGTTTATTCCAAAGATCTTTTGGAGGGGTTGAATATTGATAAACATCGAAGAGAGCATTACAAAGGCCATTGAGAATATGCGCAATGCAGATATAGTCATCATTCGCTCATTTTTGTCTCTCTTATTTCAGCAATGATTTTTTATTCTCTTTCTTGAGGCTTGAGAGTGGTGAGGACATATGTCACATTCAAAGTTGTAAAAAGAAATTTCATAATTTTTTGTCATCTCAGGAAGTTGACTCCTTCAAATCTTTTCAATTTCATAAAGTTTGTAGTCAACTCCTTCAAAGACTTCAAAGAAGCCATATGTATTTGTGAAAAAAACCTAAGCCTAAAGAATTGTTAGTAGGAATGATTCTATGAAGTTTGGAAGGAAAAGAGATGAATAAGAAAGTCGTGCACGATGTCTTCAAGGCGTGAGCAGCACTTTCCTCTAAGCTTAATTTGCCCCTACCTATTCTTATCTCATAGGGTGCAAGTTGGGTTGACCGATGAATTTCCTGCAGGATACAATGAAGTCCTTTGAGTATAGATTGCACTTACAATACTCAAGCTAAGACAACAATAGTAAAGTGATAATTAGACTTTTTTTTTTTTTTTTTTCTGTGTGCACTCAAATACAAAAGCAATGAGTTTGAAGTTGTTATGTATTTTGTTTTTGTGTGCCCAAAATGGAGTGATGGTGAGGGGTTTATATAGACCATGAAGTGATGCCTTAAAAAGATGCCGAGCAATACCTTTTCAATTAAAAGTTATAATCATATGTTAGTTCATGAATCAACATAACTTAAATAGTTTTTTTTATAAAGAGTTACACATTTTTAGCATATAAGGTTTCTTTAAAACAACATATATTTTCACAAAGTGGTAGTTACCACGCCTTTCTATTGATATCTTTAGAAACCTAAGAGACACAACCTTAGTATCTTTTAGTGTTGTAACTCCCTACACAACCCTTCATATAAATTTATTAATTTATATGAGGATATAACTTTTCAAAACACATCTTTTCATTTCAAAAATATTTCAAGACTTTGCTCATCAACTAGGTTACTAGATGCAACCCATTATACTTGAAAAACTTTACTTAAATTTTTTAATTAAATATAAAATAATGATAAAATAAATTATATGATATATGATTTAAAATAAGTTCTTATTAATTTTCTTTATGGTGATCAATTCATATAATTTGTTCTTATTTAAGATATACTTAGTGCTTAATTCGAAAAAAAAAAAAGATACACTTAACGCATCTAAACACATCCCAAAAAGGTTAATGGCCAATAATTTTAATAAAAAAAAGGTAGACAATCCAAATAAATAAATAAATAAATAAATCATCATATTATGAGTACCATTATAGGACGATTGCAAACTTTTTTCAAAATTTAAACTGCTCTTATTTATTGAATTGAAATTTTGTTAAAATTATAATAAAAAAGTAATTAATATGTAATTATTTAATAATTACTTTTATCAATATTATTATATTTTTAAAATATTTTTTTATAAAGGAATTTTTATTTCTAAATAACATGACTATGCAAGTATATAAAAGTGTTAAAAAATTAAGATAATTAATAAGTTTGAGTGGCACTCCCGTATTAAAATTTTTTTCCCTCAGCTTCAGTTTTGAAAAAAATAAGTTTTAATTTTTAACTCATTATAAAATTTTTGTGATCGCCTAAAGGCAATTAATTTTTTTTTTAAAAAAAAAATTGACTAGATAAAAATTTTAAACTGAATTGTAAATAATTTTTTTTAACAAAAGAAATTAATTCCTGGTTAAGGGGAAAGGAAATAAAGCATTAGAATTTGGAAGGGAACAAATTTTCTCCTATAGACCAATTACAAGAGAATCTCCTGTAATGAATCAGAGCCGTCGAATCCGTTGTCCGGCTCTGATTTCGCCACATCACCATTTTTTTTCCAAGTGTACCTTTAGACGACATTGTTTGCTAAAATTTGAAGGAGTCATCTTCCTCCTTAATTCATGTTTTGTTGCTTCGCTACAAATATTTTGGCGTGAAATAGAGCACTGACTGGAGCTCAACGAAGCAGATGAAGGCAGACGACCAATTTAGACAGATAGGGATGATGAATGAAGACAATCATTTTGTAAAAATAGATGGTCATTCGGGATTGAAATAGAAGCCATGATAAAGACAACCATTTTGGCGCAAAACAGAGGAAAGGCTGGAGGTCGATGTAGCAGGCAAAGGCATTTATTTGTATTCGAAATTTCCAAATTTCTGAGCTCTGATTTATCTGGAAAAAGACGAAGGAACACTTCTATTTGCACTAAGAGAGCTGACAGAGTAAAAAAAAGGATGAAGCAGAGAGAGAAGCATGATGGAAGACGACCATTTTGCAGAGAGAAGTGACGAAGACAGACGACCAATTCTGACAGAGAGGAATAATGAATGAAGATGACCCTTTTACAGACGAGCTCTACAAAAGTTCTTAGATTTCTATTGAAATTTTAGCAACACCTGAAGATTAAACAAAAAGAAAAAGAACCTGACAAGTGGTATTGATAATGGGATATGTTTTATTAGTATGTAATGAATTTTGTTCTAAAAATTCCTTGAGTTGGACATGGTTTAGCTGAAATGGAAAGTTTTATTTCTAATATGGTTTGGATAAAGAGGTACCTTAGCAGTATTATTTTTAACTCAATGGAACCTTGCTTTAAGTATTTATTTTTTCCTACTTACTGAAACAATCTTCAATTTTATATCTAGTTTACAGAATGCTTACCTAAGCATATAATTAAAAAGCTTGTAATAGATTTACATATCTAGACTAGTATTTGCAATAATAACAGGCGTGGTTTTTAGTAAGTGAAAATCTGGTGAGTTTGAGGTCTTGAGTGTGAATTAAAGTCCTTTCTTGGGTGCCTAGTAGATAGCAAGTGATGATGAAACAAACAATGTAAGCATAATTATTTAGACTGAAATAATCATATCAAAGGACATGATGTTCTAAATCCATTTACGTCAATAAATTTCAGGGATTTAGGTACCTTTACTGTTGAATTGAGCAATGATGACAGAGTTGAGGTTGAAGGAAGCCAACTGTTGGTATGGTATTCAATAATGTAAACATCGCTTGGCAATTTTGGACTAACTACGGCTTATGAGTTGGATTTGGAGTTAGAAAATAGTACTTGAACAAAAACAAAAAAGATGGCACAGTGACTTCATGTAAATTTGTTTGCTTTAAAAAGGGAGCGTAGAAGCAAGACAAAATATACACTCTTAGTACTAATCATCAGTCTAAAACTAGAATGGATTGTAAAGTCAGAATGAACCTTGTAACGAAGAAGGGTAAATTAACAATTAATGAGTTTGTAGAGTTCTATAATCATCCTGTTCAGCTTCCAAAGACAACACATATGTTGCCATCATATCTCAATATATCCAAAGTTTAGGCACATGAGCTTGAATTGGTAGAGGAATCGGGATGAAACAAAAAGTCGCACTTCAATCGATGAGCATGCATGTTGGTAGTAGGACCAACCTTGGTTTTACTTGATTAGATGCAAAATCATCTCAGATGCAAAAGACAACATAATATGGTTTATGGAGAGGTAAGGATGCTATTGTAATATTTTCAAGATCAATTGGTTGATAACCCATCATTTTTTCATGTATATCAAGTGGATTCTAACAAACTAATAACAAATGTTTTTTGGGCAAACACACGTATGATTCTTGGCTATGGGTATTTTGGTGACGTAATCTCTCTTGACACAACATATTGTATAAATCATGCACAGAAACCCCTTGCACTATTCTTAGGATTCAACCATTACAGGCAAGCAGTGGTTTTCGGAGCAGCATTAATGTATGATGAGACAATTGAGTTGTTTAAATTGTTATTTGAGACATTCTTATCAACTCATTGAAATAAAAAATTGCAAACCCTTTTCACTGATCGGGACCAAGCAATGGCCAAAGCTTTAGGTGAGCCTATAATATTGAGGATCTTACATGAATGTAGTACTACCATATTATATATTAAAAATTTAACACTTTATTTTCTTACAGGTGAAGTGATGTCAGATACCTGCCATGGCTTGTGCACATGGCACTTGATGCAGAATGGAATCAAACACATGGGTAATTTAATGAAGGATGGATCTCGATTCATGACCAATTTTAAGAAATGTATGTACCAATATGATGATGAATCCCATTTTGAGATAGTCTGGGCAAAGATGTTGTCAGACTATAATGTTTAGGAGAAAAACTGGCTAAAATCCATATATCCCCTTAAGGCAAAATGGGTTGCGTGCCATATGGAACAAGCTTTCACATTAGGCATGAGAAGCACACATTTGAGTGAGAGTCTAAACTTTGACTTTAAGTCTTCTATGAAATCAAATGTAAATATTACGCAGTTTTTTAAACTCTTCGAACGAGTAGTGGAGGATAAACGGTACAATAAGTTGAAGAGTGAGTACGATGCTCGGCATAAGCTTCAACGATTGAGTTACCAATATTCATCTATTCTAAATCAAGTTGCCCAAATATACACATACAATTTTCGACCTGTTCCAGCAGGAGTTTGATTTACTTTTTGCTATCTCCATTCGACATAGGCATGAAAATCTATATATGTTTGTGTACATTTTATCCATGGCTCACCAGGAAGGTTCATGGCAGGTCATATTTGATCCTATTCAGAAGTTTGTCTCTTGCAGTTACAGAAAGTTTGAGACATTTGGGATTTTATGTAGCCATATTTTGAAGGTGTTCATTGTGTTAGAAGTTAAACAAATGCCTACAATATATCTTAAAATGATGGATAAAGAATGTGCGTAACAGTATTATGCATGATGTGCAAGGGAAGGAGGTCGAGGAAAACCCCAAGCTGGCTAGTACACAATGATATAGACGATGCTACATGTAAAGAGTTGCGATCTCTTATCGAGAAAGGTTTAAACGACCTATGCAACAAAGTGATAAATGTTTATTTAGGATAACAAAACCTTTGCAATGAAACCAATCAGCCCCCTGCAGCAGACTTCATAAGCGTGGCCTAGGCAAAGCGATTTAAGACGAGAGATGGGTTCAAGTTGCGGAAAAGACCAAAGACTTAGGTAGAGCTCTAGGGTCGTAAGAGGAGAAAGGCCTTAAGACCTAGACATTCACAACAACCACCACATCTAGTACATAAACTTAATGTTTGTTCATTTGTGACTTTGCTGCTTTTATCTCATGTAATGATAATAACAATTTTCCTTTTGTACAGATCAGGAATCGGCAGGTTCATTATTCCACGGAGTATTGTGTTCAACACCTCCTGTTTCTTGTGAGGATCTTCCTAGACATGAGAATCCATTTACGTTTATAAGACTTCTAATCATAATTTTGATTTAAGACATATTAATGTGTATTCATTATGATAGTCACTAATGTGTTCTGTTTTTTATGTACAGGAACCATTGGACGTCCTCACTCAGTCACTGCAAGATTAAGATATCTAGCCTCACCTGTGTAACTACAAGTTTTTTGATATGCTCAGCACTTGTGTTTTTTTGTCTCTATAAGTACTCATTTTTTAGGGTTGGATGTCTTCCTTTTAATTATTGGGATGCTCAACGGTTGTATTTTTTAGTCCTAATAAGCACTTGTATATAACAGAAGTACTCAACATCTGTATTTTTTGAGATATTGGGCGTATGTAAATATTATGCGAATAGAAGAGCAAACAAACAACTGATGTATTATTTATGAAGAGTGAAATACAAATATGTTCATATGGCAGCTTAACTATAGTTCAACATGACTCTACAACACACTTTACATTATATTATAAATAAATTACAATGACAACAGATACTCCTGCACAATTTCTCAAAATCACTTACACTTTCTAAACCATTACAATCAATAGTAAAATATATTACAGCTTAAACAATAAGGTCACTGGATTTGATTTGCTTCAGAATACAGGTTAATCTCCAAAAACTTTACCAGACAAATGTCTTTTGCTGTTTGGTTTGCACTTCTGTTTTGTTATTTGGTTTGCACTTCTGTTTTGCTGTTTGGTTTGCATTGTACTTCTGTTTTGCTATTTGTTTTACACTTCTGTTCCCTAAACCCTTTCACATTCCTGATCCAGCTGCATGTTGAAGCAAAGCTGTGTACTTGTAGTCTTGTTTCTTTTTCCAAGCACAGCCAACACATGTTGGTTGTTATCCATACAAGTTCTGTGTACATAATACCAAAATCAGTCCAGCTCCATCATAGTTCTGCTATTCAAACAATGTCCATTAACTATATGCATTACTGATTAGAATGTTAATAGCCAAGTCTATCTATAGCTCTAAGCAAAGGGGATAATTAGAATCTATGAACAGAAAAGTAATTTCAAACAATGAACTATGACCATTAAACCATAAACTGATTAATGTTACACATTTACAATCATCATATCATAGTAAATACACCCAATGCTCTAAAATTTTTAGGTGCTAGCACCCACACATTCTATTTACCATAATTCACCTCTATCACACAATAACTCAATGTTTGATCTAAATAACCAACATCAATACTAGGATGCTAGCAAGCAAATTAGGGCTCTTTCCAAAAGGTATGTGAAACTAACATCAAGAAGTAAAAAGGCTAGCCAATTGTCATAAACTACTAATTGTGGCCTTACTTTGACTTTTAATCATATATATATATATATATATATATATATATATTACAAAGGTTAATCATAAACTACCAATTGTGGCCAACAATCCAATCCAAGTGCTTAATTCAGTTAGTATTACAAAGGCTAAGATTCGCATTAATCTTACAATAACTTACATACATTACAATGTCATAGTAACAGAATTCAACCAACATTCCAATTGACATTCAAAACTTCAGTAACACAATATTCAAATTATCATTCTTGAACCCATTAACATTCAAACTCCAATTAAATTTCCCTAAAATGCCATAACAACATAATTAACGAAAAAAAAAAATACAGCCACGAAGAACACTTACAATGACTTTCTTTCTCATTGGCAATGTAAACGACGGAGGCCAACGAACACTATGCAACAAACAACGAGGAGTAGTTGATGTCAGCAAGGAGAACCCAATTAGAGAGACCAATGGACTGCGAGTTAGGGATGAAGAATTAGGTCGACAAAGATAGGAAGAGTCGAAAAAGCTTTCTCGCCAGTGATGCAAATGACTAATGCTGCCGAACACTATGCTACAGATGATCGAGAGTAGCTAATGGTGACAACGACGAAACCCAAACAGGGAGAACACCTCCCGTGAGTTAGGGCAAAAAATGCTTCAACGTGGATGAATGAGGAGGAAGAAGGCGACATCGCGTAATAAGGATATATTTGAAAAAAAAAAAAATTTAGTGACGTAACAAAATCTGAGTCGCTTAAAGGATCCGATCGTTCAAACTACAAATTTTAAAAAACAAAAAAAAGATGACATGGCAAAACCGAAGTCGCACAAGGGATCCAACGATCCAACTTACAAAAAAAAAGCACAATGTGACAAAATTGGAGTCGCACAATGAATCCAATGGCTCCGGTTCATTACTGGAAATTCTCCTGTAATTGGTTTACGCGAGAAAATCCGTTCCCAATCAAGAGCGCAACGGTTAAAAAAGGCCAACGATTTTATGCCCTATCAATAAACCTAAATTTTTCAATGTCCAAAAGCGAATCGCGAATTCGTCGTCTTTCTACAGCTGCTGATTACTGATTCCTCTCTTGATGGCTGAAGAAACAGTACCACCGCAACCTCCTCCTCCCACGGTATGCTCTCTCTCCCAACTTGTATGTGTTGTAGCCTCCTTGATTCTATTTGCAATTTGGATTTCATTCATGGAACAGTATTTCAAGGTGAGATGCACAAGTTCTGATCGGACTCGTCGGTTTACGCCGGGCACCAATGCCGGATTTGCCGTGTCCGTGATTAATAGCAAGTTGAAGGCAAGGAATGCGCGTGCTTTGCATATAGAAGCTGTTAAAGTAGGCGAAGAGCCCATTGCTTTCGGCCCTAATTCAGTTCTTGTCGATTACGGGGATGGTTGGGAGTTGCAGACATATACTGAAGCTGATGAAGTATTTACCAGTGAAGATGATTTTCGACCGATGCCAGCGCCGACACCAGTAAATTTATTTGACTATAGAAATGCTATTTTGCATTTTTTATCCTATCTTTTCGGGATTATCAATGTTGTGCGGAGATATCTAATACATGAGTGGAGAGCATAGTTTCCACTTTCCACCTTGCTAGGGTTTTACTTAGATTCACTTGTCTAAGAGAGGTAGATTGCAGACAGTATCACTTTCAGGAGTCGATGGTCCATAACATTGGGGAAGAACCTAGAATTCTCTTTATGAGATTAAACTGCTGATATATTAAATATTTCTGCAGTTAACTATTTTAGGATGTCCATTTCTTCTTATTGTAAATAAACAAATGAAAAAAGCTTAGGCAATTGCATAATTAATATACAAGTAACATATATAAATAAATTCAGTTTGTATCTATATCAAATACTATAAGCTTATATATATTCATTTTGTTGATTTGCTCTAGGTTTCAGATGGCTTGCGTCCTAGAAGGGTGGCGTCCAAACCAATCAGCTTTCTGTATTTGGTTAAGATAGTGTTCGCGTTTATTTTGATTTTTGTACTTGGTGCAATTTTTACTTTGGTTCTTGAAAATCTTCCCGCATTGATATTGTTTATTAAGTCATCAATGTAGGCGGAAATTGAAACATCACTTTTCAAAGCACCATTTCTCCGCTGGACTCTTGATAAAAGAGTGGCATTATCACAAACTTTGATGTCTGAAACTCTAAATTATTTATTTATTTGATAAAAGGATGACAAACATGGTAGATTCGTTGAAGCGGCAGTGATGCCCGGTATAATCCATGTCACAGTACCGCCATATTCCTAGTAACTTCACAACTCTCCAAGTATCTTCATACAATTTAATTTCTACTTGTTACTGCACAGTAGTAGCAAAATCTGAAGAGACTACACAAATCAATAGAATGTATTTTCCAATAGTATCCATTGTCTAGGCAATACAAATTAATGTGTACAAGCTTTTTTCCCAATGAATTCCTTTGTTAGACCAACTGTCTGACAAAGTAATGTATGACCAAATAAATGCTTTATTCATACGAAATATCTTATGGGGAAAAAAACAGATATATAAATTAAATGTTTTATACTAAAACCTGAGAACACCGGACACCAAGCCTCTTGGTCGATTGTAGTGACTCTTGATGTATGACAAACGATTCACGGGTTATTAAGTATCCTAGAATCACAACTACAATTAATGTCATGGGGCATGACTGGGAAAATGAAAAGGAAAGGACTAGGGATGATATAGCCCATTGAATTCCATTGTTAGACCAATTGTTTGACTAACTAATTCATATCAATTATATCAGGGAGAAAAAACAGATATATAAATTGAAAGTTCTATTTTTTTTAAACCAGATAACTCAGGACAGCAAGCCTCTTGGCGGATTGTAGTGAATTATAAGATAGAAGATTCAAGGCTTAGTAAGAAATCAGAGTAACCAAGTATCACAAAAATTAATGCCTTGGGGCATGGTTGGGAAAATGTAAAAGGACAAATGGTAATGTAGCAATTATAACTGTACATTCGTAGTAAAGCTTCTCTGGTGGTACTGCTCAATTCGTAGACTTACAGTTCAGGCTCCTCCAACAGAATTATGGCAGCAGAAGGACCGTTTCAGAATGCCAATACCCACACGGCAACCAAAATTTTAGAAAAATCTTCACTCTATTAATGCAAAGTTGAGGTGCCATAATTAACTCGGCTAATCTGCAATGTGTTTTCACTGCAATAGTAAACTGATGCTAACACGTTGATCTTTTCATCAGCAATGCCGCGAACTTGGTAATGACGAACATCCCAAATTGGCTGGGGTGAACAGAAATGTTCAACTACGGATTGAATTAGAAAATCCCGAGGTGATGTGGCCTCCCTAATTGAACCTATTTTGAAATTGGAACATTATATTTCAGAAACTCTAGGCGGTTTTTCGTCAGAGTGATCTTCTCTTCAGCTTCTGCTGCTTTTTCTCTCACCCCACGTACCACATCCTCTGGGGCCTTCTCTACAAACTGCAGAAAACAGTAAATGGTAAATGTTACTTTTATGCACGCATTCCTCGAGAACTCCATGGACTCCGCTAGTATAGTGTGATACCAAAACTTCACAATTACTGACGACTTTACAATGCCAACCACTAAATATTTACTATGCATTAGATAGAACACTAACAAGATTCTCAAACAAAAATGAAAATTTTAAAGGAATGAAGATGATGTAGCCCTGTGTCCGAGAATTTTTTATTTATCACACAGAATGGCTCCCTTAATCCAGAAAGGTTCCCAGAATAATGAAGTTCGATTACAGAATCTACTCAACCAGACAAATGAGAGAAAAGACAACAGAAGAAGGAAACACCTCTAGCATTCGAGAGGTCAGAGCCTCTCCACAGATGCCAAATCCTTCCTTGCTCCCGACTCACATCCTACCTCCTTATAACCTCACAACGGACTATCTCTCTCTCTTCCAGCTCACCCGTCTAGAATATCTAGTTAGTTACAGGTGATAATACCCAACTTACCCCTGGGACACCTCACTCCCCGAATCCATACTCTCAACTCCTTTCCCATCCTTCACAGGCCTCTTCTTCCTCCATTCATAAACTTCTGCTATT
The DNA here is from genome assembly GCA_037074485.1 of Delonix regia. NCBI lineage: Eukaryota > Viridiplantae > Streptophyta > Magnoliopsida > Fabales > Fabaceae > Delonix > Delonix regia. The sequence continues at coordinate 35,802,682 of CM073449.1, read as the reverse complement.
TTGGATCCAGTAGGTCCATCAGAAGAAATAAAGAGAAGTCAGAGTGCAACAGTTCGCTATTTCTTTTTTACAAAATTGTCTATTAGGCAGTGCTTGACATGTGAATATCCTAATTTCCCCAAGATCTTGAAAAGCTATTTACTATATACATTTAAGCATGACATAACATCTTCAATTATTCCCTGATAAAACATATGTACATTTCATGATTCATGTTCCAGAAAGTTAAAAAAAATAAATAGCCCTACTTATACGAGTGCAAAGTTACAAATGATTGCCCATATACCTTATTTATACTAATACATAGGTTGAAATCAAGCCTCATGTAAACCTTGAAACAACTACACAAATAATTAAGTTCTTAAAGCACGCAATATCTATTAATCCAATTATTGATTGAATCATGAGAAGTTATTTTTTTTAATCATAAGTTAGAAATTATAACAAATGATATTGGGGCTTCACTAAACGACTTAAGCAAGAGGGTTGTATATGAAGAGATGTGAATTTATGTCTGTCTTGAATTTCATAGGCTTTATAAGCTGAACTAATATAATTTAACTACATAAGCAGACCACGGAACATGGAAGGATCTATGCACATTTATATATTTGGGAAAGCCATAAGCAAAGCATTTCATACATTAGGAGAACTGAGTTTAGCTATGAAGCCATCATATTCCTTCTGCATCTTGGAAAGGCGCTTGGAAAGACGTTGAACCTCTGCAGATATATCAACCATATCAGCCAGAGGGAGATATGCTTCTAGTCCTTCACCAGCCACAAGGTGAACCGATTGATCAGCATCCCCTGAAGCATATTTTATCCCATCCACCAAAGTGATAATTCAGCAACCAACGTTTCTAACATGGAAATAGTTCCCAAAAAAAAATCCTGGCTAGAAAGACAGGAAACACACACACACACCAAGACAATTATCTGCAGTTTTTGATTAAGAACAACAAAATCTAGAAGAAATCTTGCCTGGAGGAGAATCTGTAAAATGAAGATTTTGTAAATCTAGTCGGGAGAGAAGTGCTAAAACATCTCTTTCCTTCTGCAAGAGGTTGGGGATATGACATGTTACTAAGTACATGACAAGAACAAAAGAGCAAGACTTATCCTATAATAATAGTCCAGGCAGTCATGTTATGGGCAGCCAGATAAAAGAAAAAAGACATCAGAGTTATTAGGATTTATAGATGTTGTAGAAATTCAAGGTTTAATCATTACTCAGAACTTGTTTTATTGAATAGGAATGAAATACATTTATGTAAGATAAGAAAAAGCAGACTCCTACTCCAACTAAAAGACATAACCTAACCCTAGTCCTATCCTGATCCAAATAGGATATCTAAATTAATATTACCCTAATAGAACTGAAATTATAATAATCCTTATCCTATCAAAAGTGAAAAATAACGCCTCAAGAAAAGATAAATATAACCAAAATAAATAATTAAAAGACGCTTAAACCTTTAAGTAATGCTTACAAAAAATCACTACAAGGGTTATCTAATGCCAATTAATGTTGCTTGGATTTAAAATTGGGTCACAATAAAGATAACGCAATCTCCAACACTCCCCATCAAGAGGGATATTCCAGCAAAGAGCTAATCTTCTAGCATTGCCAGTCATCTTCTCCAAGACCAACTCCTACATCAGCAAGTCGCTGCAGTGCTTTGGTCCTTGTTTGCAAGTATTTTTTTTAATAACTCACATTGCTCTTTAGCAAAAGTATTGGACTCAGTCAAAATACTTGCCTCACTAGTCATCGTTAACTAATGATTCTCATGTCTTGAATTTGGCTTCCAATTTGGTGGCTTGCCATGAAATTTCTAGCAAACCTCCAGTATGACCACCATTTTAGTAATCATAACACCATAATTTTTCGTCGTTTCAACTTGTTATCATTGTTGTGCACTGCAAGGCCGCATGCAGCTAGGACGAAGTGTTAGGACTTCAAATTCCTTCTACTCTTCTTACAACTTACTTCTGAAAACACAACTTTAGTTAAAGGTAGAGGTAATATAGCAGGTATAATCAATGTACCTCATCAAATGTGTCAATAAAGTCCATAAGAAACTTAAAAATTCATCTCTTCTCAATGAACTTTCTGTACTTTGCTGCATCAGTAATGCATTGTCACATGTCAGTTTCTAACATATCTAGCAGTGGCCAGTAACATGTAAGTTTGTTAAAGTATTGGTTTACGAGCATCTCCCACTGTTTTCACTCTTGTATCTAGCTTTCTATCACAAACACTTGTGAACATTCTCTTGGTCTGAATATGACTCTCAAGCGGCTTCATAAAGCTCATAAACTGTCTTATATAGGAGAAAATTTTCTCCTATCTCAAGTGCCATTGAGTTAACTAGCCAACTCATCACCATGCGATTCTCAGTATGTCCAATCTCAGGTTGTGTTAGTATATTATTATTAAATAACCTTTATATAACAATTATATAATAAGACATTGAATTTAATGAAATTTTTGACTTGGTCTAAGTGCATCACCCCAACAAAATCCTATATAAGTGGCAGCATATTGCAACTAAATTTCAATGGTTTTATAATCATCCTCTTAAAGTTATATATACAGGTAGCTGAGTGCATATTGCACTAATGAAGCATCATACAAGTATCTTATATTAGAAATAGATAGTGTGTATTCATTTGGGTAGATATAAAGTGTGTGTGAGAGGAGTCTTGTGAATTTCCTTCGTGCAAAGGTTGATTTCTGGGCTACTATGTTCTGGAAGTAATGCATCTGTGTATCCATTGCACTAGGTGGTAAAGTGAAGAAACAACCTGTAGGAGGCATGAATTATCTAAAAGAGAGCAAGATTTCCATGCCTTGACCTAGTAAGTGTTATTGAAGGCGCTTGCCTCAATGCCTAAGGCTTTGAGGCAAGGCCCTATTTGGGGCCAGCACCTATTTGGGGCCAGCACCTCTCATGGTGTGAAAGACACTGCCTTCAACTAAGTGCTCGCCTAGCAGCAACTTTGGTGCCTTTTGGGCAATCCAGGCAGGTGCCTTAGTTAAGTTAAGGAGTCTATTAGGTTTACCTAAGGTTAACTTATGAAGCCCAATTAAAATTTTCTACTGACTTTATAAGTACATTTAATATTATTATGAATTATGACTTAATGAATATTATGCTTGAATAGTGGTAGACATGACCTAAATTTAGTGCATTTGATGATTATTATGTCCTTGAATGTTTCCAATTTAGTGCATTTGATGATTATTATGTCTCTTGAATGTTTCCAATTTAGCGCATTTGATGATTATAGTGACGCCTTTTGCCTTTGACTACTTTACCACACATATTTTATATTATAAATAACATGTACTCTTCTTGCTTCTGAATTATTATTGCTTTTAAGCACCGAGAAGTTTGAAGGCTTTATTGTATAGGTAGTCTTCTGAATCCTTCCCCATTCCACACATAGACAAGAGGATAGAACAACTCCATCAAAGGTAGTTGTTCTTGTTTAAGTCTATGACTTGTAATCAAGATTGGTGTGATGTCATAGTGGCTGGACGATTATGAGTAGTCATCTTAGTGGATGATTTTGGGGTTTCTTTTTCTTGAAGGGTTTGGTAGCCATATTAAGGCATAAGTTTGGTTCAAGCTTGATGTGGCTTTGATATAGTTAGAGATTATGGGTTTGCTCCAGGTTAGACTAGAAGCGTTGTTGGGCTTTTTATGAGTGTTGATAGGCAAATGTATATCCAAAATGTCTAAGGCAATTTGGTTGGCTACTTTCAAAACTCATATAACCATCTATTTTCCTTTGAATTTCAAATGTGAGACTTATTAGCTATCATTTTTCTTTCTTTTTCCAACATCCCCCTCAAGTCTAACTGGCTTAGAACAATTGCAACAAACCTTCCTTTTCATCTAGGGATTGTGTTCCTCGACATTTAGAGCCTAAGTATCTTTTCTTCTTTTTTCTTTTTTTTCATCTTTCACTAGGGCTTGTACTACTTTGAATTTCAGAGACCACATGTTGCCTAGGTCTTTCATCAATGAATCATCCTTCCAAGACTTTTAGGTCTTGGGCCTTAGGTCTTCATCATCTATAAGTCTGGCCTGTAATTGCCAACCCAACCTACCAAGAAATAAACTCCATTCTTCATTGCCTCATTCACTTCATCTTGGACCTTAGATTTTCATGGGCCGCAAGGCAGTTATGATACCATTTGTAAGAGATAATGGGCCTAGTCCAAGTTAGAATAGGAAAGTTATTGGGTAGATTTTCATGGGCTGCAAGGCCACTGCGTTATGATACCATTTGTTCGAGATAATGGGCCTACTCCAAGTTAGAATAGGAAATTTGTTGGGCTTTTTGTAAGTGTTAATAGGCAAGCCTATCTCCAAAATGCCTAAAGCAATTTGGTTGGCTACCGTCATCACTTATATGGCCGTCTCTTGTCTTTTTAATTTCTGATGCGAGACTTGTTAACTATCCCTTTTCTTTCCTTTTCAACACTCCCCCTCTTGTCCAATAGGATTGGCCTAGTTGTGACTTGACAACCTAATCTGCCTGGAAATAAACTCCATTCTTCATTGGACCTCACTTCATCTCAGACCTTGGATCATAATGAACCACAAGACCATTAGGCTCATATACCATTTGCTGGAGACAATGGGCCTGGTCCAAGTTAAAATAAGAAAGTTGTTGAACTTGCTATGACTGTTGACATGCAAATCTATATTCAAAACACCTAAGGCAATTTGGTTGACTACCTTCAACACTTATATGGCCTTCTCTCTTTCTTTATTTCCAATGTGGGACTTGTTAGCTATTCTTTTTATTTCATTTTCAACAGGTATGATGTAGAAATTCAGGGTTCAACTTTTCCTTATAACTTGTTTTATTAAATAGAACCAAAATACATATATAGAAGATAAGAGAAGGAGCATACTCCTATTTCAACTAAATGGTGTAACCTAGCCCTAATTCTGTCCTGATCAAAACAAGATAGTTAAGCTAACATTATCCAAATAAAACTGATATTAAAATAATCCTTTTCCTTTCCAAACAGAAAAAAAAAAATCTTTAAAAAATAGATGAACATAACTAAAAAAATTAAATAAGACGCCTAAACACAAACAACTATTCTAGTGTTATCTAATGCCAGCTAATTTTTATTGAATTTAAAAATAGGATCATGAAAAGGATAATTTGTCTTCCAACAGATGTAAAATAGCAAAGTTAAACCCATGCCAGACAGAGAAGCATGTAATTCAAAGGCAAAAATTAGTTTCATTTCCCCAAAATTGAACCGCACTTACAGCAATATATTGGATAACTTCGTTGCTTGCAACTACAGATGCTGATATCCGTTTTGCAGGCTCAACAGAATATTCTGCCCGAGCATTCCTGATAGCTCTAACCTAAACATATCCAGAAACAGTACACAAAGGCTAAAATGGTTCTGCCCGGGGGAATGATGGCAATAAATAAATTAGCCATAAACGTCATAGAAAAGGAGGAACATATACCCACCAAAGCTTGCAAATTTTCAAACTTTTTTATTGAGCTGGTGCTCCTTGGAAGTTGAATCTCCGGCCATGGTGATACAATAAGAGCTTGCTTTCGATTAGGAAGTGCCTGTTGATAAATCTAATCAATAAGGAATTCAAAATACTCCCATGATATAATAACTGAACTGGAAGTATTATTGCCATTACATACAGATCATACATTTTATGTATGACTGTAAAGAATTAACCAAAAAGAATATAAACTTGAAAAGACAAATGCATCAACTGCATAATTTAAACAAAATTTTATCAGCAGCATAAACTCCAAAATACCTAGAGTTGTTATACACAGGTACTCCAAAAAAGTACCCTTAGAGCATCATATTTACCTGCCATAGCTCCTCAGTTACAAATGGCATGAAAGGATGCAGTATTTTGAGAATATTCTCAAAGGTGTAAAACAAAACAGCTTGCGTCATTGAAGCAACTGAGTTAACTCCTGACTGGTAAAGGCGAGCTTTGCTAGCCTCAATGTACCTTGAGATGTCAAGAAGGAGGACAAATCAGATAGCATGACTCAAAAATCAAGGCAAAAAAGACCAACAAAAATCACCATATAAAAACATCCACCGCATGTATTAGACAGTGACATACCAATCAGCAAAATCACCCCAAAAGAAATCATATGTTTCTCTTCCCACTTCTCCAAAGTAAAATTTGTCATAGCTTGCAGTTACAGAATCGATAAGTGAATGAAGTTTTGACACCTGAAATTTAAAAATAAAAAAATTATTACAAAGCTGAGCATGATTTTGCAACCCAAAAAAAAAAAAAAAAATTGTAAACATAACACTGCCTTACCACCCAACACTCTGGTAAAGGTAGATTACATACAGAATCTTCGCTGTCGAACTGAAAAAAGAAAATGTCTTAGTAAAGAATTATAATTGTAAGTTGTACCAGACATGTGAATTTATATTCTGAGAAATCACATTCTAAGAATGATCTCTGATATGTTAGTCTTTGATCCCACGAACCAAAACTCCCAAGTATTAAGTTGCATCCAATTTTTGTTATAATTTTTGGATTTTCTTGTTGTCAGATCACATAAACTTGGAGTTCTATAGCCATATTCCTAATTCAACAAATAGTTTTTGTTATCAACAAACTATCCTTATCATGTAACTTCCAAAAAAGACTGAATTTGTAGGGTGATACCAATGAATCACAAACACTTCAAAAAATGAATTGTATCCATGTCATAGACCACCACATGTTGAACACTAGTATTAGACATGATGTGGTACTCCAAATTACACATAGACACTTAAGCTTTTGTAGTGTTTGGGTCTGTGTCATGTCCTATGTCTATGTCTTTGTCAGTCTTCATGCTTCCTAAGATACTACCAAGGTAAAATTGGTCATCACCTTAAAAGCCAATATGTTATCCCAAGCAGTTTTATCATGCTGATTAGGCAAATTCTGTAATATAAATTTGCCAGCATTCCACAATTTGTTTGTAAAGGCCTTGTTGGAGGTCAGCCGCTCAGTGGACAAATTAAGGTCCTGAAAGAAGAAAATGTCACATCATTCAGAAATGAGTGTTTTGATAAGCCAAGAAAGTTCCTCATGAAATATTACAGTCAACAAAGCCCTCCACTAGAATAAAGCTAAACAAACCTGCCCAGCTGTTCCTAAAGCCAGAGTGAATCGTAAAGCATCTGTCCCAAAATCTTTGATAGTGTCAAGAGGATCAATTACATTTCCTAATGTTTTAGACATTTTTCTCCCCTGAAAAATGCACTAATTACACAATCATTCTAAACACATATCAGAATAAAAAAACAAGTGTAAAGCATGAATGAAGGCCCAAAACTAAGAAATTACAGTACCAAAAACTCATGAATTCAATGTCATGACATTTTTGGACAAAAAGGGTGAAATTCTGCAATAACCAAGAGGAGAAAGTGGAGATTAAATCAAAACCATAGAAAGCTAGGCCTTGGCTTATTTCAAGCTTGGCTTGTTTACCAATTGAGCAAGCCCAAGTAACGTGAACTGAAGCCAACAACTAGCTGCAAAAGTTTTTGCAGCCTAACAAACTATATAACATTAACTTTACAAACCAATTTCAGCAATTAGTTAACCACATTTTGCTATAGGCTGTTTGTTATGTTGGAAAATTTTTTCACACAATTGTCTTGAACATGTTTGTAGCAAGAAGAGAATATTTCCACCAATCTACATTTTAATTCAATTTTCATCGAAATTTTTCCCTAAAAAATGGACTATTGACTACTCATCCTATTTATTGCCCATATTATACTCCTATTTAGGAATTAGTTTTTGGATTTATTTCCTTTTCTAGCCTAATTGAATTCTGGTTTAATTTCCAGATTTTTAGTTTCCATGTCTCATGTATTTTTTCCTATGTTGTGGCATCTCTATTTTAGGTAGTTCTCTTGTATAAAATCTATAGCTATTCACTCTAATAGAATCAGATTTTAGAATCTCATTTCTTCTCTGTTTCCATGATATCCAACAATTGCGCTGATTTTTTTTCTTTTCTTTTGGCCAAAATAACCATGGCTCAGGATGTAACCCAAGAATGACCATTGGATGTGTCCTCTGAACTCTTAGAAAACTCACAAACTCACAACCGTCTGTGATTCATACAGGACACACTCATTTTCTCCTGCACAAAACCAACTTTCTGGAATGCTCTCAATTCATTACTCTGGTTACACAAGGCAAAGGCAAGCTTGGCTATTTGGTAGTGTCAACAAGAGCACCAAAGGAAGGAGAAGCAGGCTACTAAACCTGGAAGTCAGAAAATTCCATGGTTATGGCATGGATGTTAAATTCCATGGACCCAAAAATTGGCCGCACTTATCTTTTCTGTAGGAAAGCAAAAGGGATATGGGAGATGGTACATGAAATATTCTCAGACCTTGATACTTTGCTCAATGCTTTGAGAACAGATCAGCAGTGAAAAATACAAAACAAGGTAACCTCTCTCACACATAATACTTGAATACAGTAACTGAGTTATGGCAGGAGATGGACATGTTTTACGGACAGATTGGCACTGTGCTGAAGACAGCCTAAAATATAAACAAATGCTTTTCCCCAAACTATCCAATACATATGTTGTAGAGATGAGGCTCAAAGTTGAAGTAATAATACATTCAATACCAAAATTGAGAAATTACCAACCACATCACTGATCCTATGCCACCAATTTTTATTTTTCCATATAATCCAGAAAAGAAAAATTTTCCACAGAATACTTTTCTGGTGGACCAAACAACAGAAAACTTTGTCATGAAATTCTTTGAAGAAAAATTTTTCAAAAAAAATTTCATTTTCTCAATAAACAAACAGAGCCGTAATAGGAAAATAAACTGAAGGGACATGATATGTTTAGTGTTAACAAAACCATGTATTATTAGAGGCGAACAAACATCAGTTGTCTGTCTCATCACTGAAGCATATAGTCATAATTAGGTCTGAATGGAATATTAAATCAAGCTCCAAAGACCACCATTGAGAACATAATGAATCTTAAAATCTCTTGTAAGAATAAAATGAAGGACCAATTATTCACTCAGAAAATCCTCATAGATGAGTGTATAATTATTAATTATTGTTTTGTTAAACCTAAACATTAACAGGTGATATAGTTTAAGATTTGTAAACAGCATAAAATGCATGAAATGTTGACAAAACAGAGGAAAGCAAATTGGTTATCACCATGGTAAATTCAAAATACACATATATGGCTATGTCACCTGTGAATCCCTGATGAGTCCATGCAAATAAACATAAGAAAATGGAACTTTCCCTGTGAACTCAATCCCCATCATTATCATCCTTGCCACCCAAAAGAACAGAATGTCATGCCTGCCAAAATATGGAAGAAACATCACAGCAGGGAAAAAAACTATAATAAGAAATTGAAGTGATTAGTACCAGAACATAGATAAATATAATAACAGTACAACTATAATGCCCCAACTATTGCATGGTACAACATTGCCATAAGCATCATTAACAGCTATGCATATGAAGTAATTAAAATTGTTAGAATACGATGATCTCAGCACTTTAAAGACATATTAGAGAACATCATTCATGAAGAACACATCAAAAGGACATAATTTACTGCACATTTACCTAGCAACATTTTAATATTTTATTATTATGTAGTAGCTCTTTGGATACTAGTTTTTAATTATTCTAGAAGACATTATCTTGCTAGGTTTTTATTATCTTTTTTTTTCTTTGTTATGATAGGATAGTTATGCTTTTCTAAGAATTTGTTTAGGCGGTTTGGCTAGAACTAGTAAGAATTTATCCCCATTCTTTTATATGTTTATTTATTTTTGTTTCAAAACGCCTTATTGCGTAGTTACTTTAGAGCTTGGGTCTCTCTCTTATCCTCTATAAATGTATTTTGGTGCTATTCAATTAAGATAAGTTCCAAGGAAGAAAACAAATCATGAATTTCTACAGAAAGCAATTTATTAAATTCATAGGGGAAAAAAATACAACATTAATCTCATGTTTCCTTTTGGGAAAAATGCGTTTATTAGTATTTTGACATGGTTGAAGTTCTGTTTTCAGTTGCCTTCTAAAATAAACTAGATTTTGAAGTCAAGAGAAAACTTATTGATATCATCAAAATTAATAATCCATACTCTTGCATTTCTCGCAGTAAGACTATAAACAGCTTACGAAAGATACACCCTCCAAATCTAGTGGAATCTCATGTCATAGAAATGAGATGAGATCACAGATCCAGAACCATTTACATATATGTATATTACCCAAATACAAAGGAAAGCAGGAAACAATAGAAAAAATACTGTCATAAAGGACCAGAAGCTAGCAAGCCAGGCATATACCCTGTCTCAAGCATTGTAGTTGGATAGAATCGTTTAAAATCCTCAGCTGACAGATCTGGCCATCCAAGGGTGCTAAAAGGCCACAGTGCACTGATCAAATACAAAATCTGATTAGTCCATAAAACTGAAAGAAAAATCCAGCATGTCAAGTAGAAACACAATTAGAAAAAAGAAAATACACTGCAGTCCCAGATCATAACATGTCACTCCTACAAAAAATCAAACTGTTGCTAAGCCACAAGGCCTATAAAAAGACACTCTATATTGAAGGATGCAGTATAAGAACAGCATTGCACAAATTACCACTATAACAAGAACTTCTTCAATGATTGCTTCTTCAATTTTAGCTGTGATTTAGAAGGGATAAAATCACAAGACAAAGAAGAAATTCAAACTAAATTAGGTTTCCAAAAACAAAAATATTGTCAGCATGTGTTTAGCATCAGTTCATTCTTTCATGTGAACTTTTGAAGCTTTCGAGAAAAGATGAATCACAATAACAATTTTAAGATTTTCTGTATATCTTTTACTTACAAATGTGGGCATCAACAAGATTTCTAAACTCATGCCTACATATTCAAAAACAGTTAAGACAGGAAACAGCAGAAAAACATGCTTTCAAAAGAGATTTTAAAAACTATTGATTTAACTCTTCTTACTGAGAAAGATTTCGTACACATAACATTCTCAAATTATGTATCTGTTCAGCTTAAATACTGTACATTTAATTCCACGCAAGGAGAAAAGCTGAAAGAAAAACTATAAAAATAGAAGAGAAAAAATAACTGTGCATCTACCCAAAGACACAGAAACTTCAACAGCATAAATATATGTAAAATGCATATAGCAAACAACCAGCCAATGCAAGGGATATGTTTTTGCAAAATTACTAGTTACTGACAAGACATTATTTTCATTTATGTACCACATGCTTGGGATTAGTGGATCATTAGAAAGCATGTATGCTGACAAAAGACATGACAAATTCTTAAGTGTTGTTGGTGTGCGATATTCGTTAAGCATTATTTTCAGTTTTTCTTTCCTGTTTTAGGAACAACCTTTCAGGTTGTTATGTCTTTTTATTTTTGGCCTGAACTGTTTATATTTTCTGTTTCAGTTGTTTAAAATTTAAAAGTTGAACAGCTCTTAGATTCTAGGGATTTTATGATTATTCATTTCAGCTACTTCCAGCAATAAAGTAGTTGAGCACTGCACCTTGTATTCAGAAGAGAATAATGAATGAAAATACAGAATAAACTCCCTGTTCTGGCATTTTTCTATAAGCGTCCATGTGTAATTTGAAATGTAATGTTACATGGTGGCTAGTTTGATTGCCCAACACACACCAAACATGGACATGGCTCCTAATTTTAAGTGTTCATGCTTAATAATTTCATCTAAAATGAAATATGAACATCAATGACTAACTCTTCTCTAAGAGAAGACCTTGTGTTGGAATTCCATGATTCTTGGAAAAGATTACATGGGATATTTGCTTAGTAATGGGTCATAATTTATGCGCATTTAGTGGTCATTATCTTGTAATTCATTGTGGGTTAATGGGTTGAAGTCAAATGTTTTTATTTCCTTATTTGCTTCCTGTTTTATGAGTCTTATATTTATGTCCCTGTTTGTTTCCTTAACTAGCTGAGGATGATTGGCTCATCTTCTGCGGCCTACATTGCTCTATAAAGCTACTACTACTATGAATAAAACAAGAAATTTCAGAGTCAATATTTCCTGAAATTCTTCACCTTGAAAACCAAGTGTCAAGAACATCAGGGTCTTGATATATTTCTACATCCTTTCCATATCTCTTGTGAGCTTTCTCAAGTGCTTCATCAGCATTTCTGGCAACTATATATTCTTCTTCATTATCTTTTCCAACAATGTACCAAACAGGTATCCGGTGTCCCCACCACAGTTGTCTGCTTATACACCAATCCTTAATGTTGGAAAGCCAGTGATTGTAAATCTGTCAACATAGAGTATTGAGTGAAACATCAACAACATAAACATGGAGGGAATCAGACAGGACAGTAACCTGAATATACTAACAAGTTTTACTTTGAGCCTTGCAATATATAATCAAGTTGGAAAATTCTTTCATGTTGTATAAGATAATCTACACCAAATAAAAGCATAAAAACCAAATCTGTCATTAGACTGAACTACCCTAAGCTTTGAAATATATTTCTTCAACGAATAGCCCATAAGTAGCTAAAATTTGGCACATCAGTTACTCCACCTTTGTACAAGTGTATGACTGAAACCAACTTAGTCCTTTCACAGCAATTACAGTAGCAAGACACACATGAAGATGACTCGTAACAATCAAATCATACAATATATTAATGTGAAGAAGCAATAAGGTCAAAACTCCCAGAGTTGGAAATTTAGAAAATTTAAGTCAACCTCAGAATGAGCAAATAAAGTCTCGTATTAAAGCTCTCTATACTGTAGAAGAGTTTATGTGAAGCTATTGAACTATATGCATATCAGTGTGGCCATGCAAGCCTCATAGTGAATGAGTTATAACAAACCTTCTCAAATCTTTCTGGAATTATGGTCAGCTCTCCCTTTTCAACTGCTTTAAGAGCTTTCTCAGCAAGGGGCTCCATACTAACAAACCACTGCTTACTAACAAGTGGCTCTATCACCTGATTGAGAAATGAAGAAAATCTCATAAGGGGAGAGAGCATTAAAAATGTAAGAATCTAAAAAAATATAATCCTATAAGAAAAGAAAATATAAGAATATCCACACAGAAGAATAAAATACGAATTAATAAACATCATATTGAGATGATAAGAAAAAAATCTCACTTCTCCACCACGCTGAGATCTGGGAACTCGTAAAGTATGAGGCTCCTTTTTCTCAGCTAATCCTGTCTCCTCAAGCTCTGCCCATAATTTTTTACGAGCCTCAAACCGATCAAGGCCACTAGTATTACAGGTTTGGCTTACATATCAGGCACCACACCATATAATAAATAATACAAAACTAAATAAGATATCCCTTCAAGATACCTGTACAAGCCAGCAACCTTATTAAGTGTCCCATCCTTGTTCATCACATTAAGTATTGGAAGGCCAAGCTTTCGAGCAAGTAAGTAATCATTATGATCATGTCCCGGACTAATTTTCAATACTCCAGTTCCAAACTCTTTATCAACGTGCTGTGGCACACAACAGCAATAATATCAAGACATGGAACTCACACTAAAATTACCTCCAAATTAATAGTTGTAACAAGGGAAAGAAACAAAAGATAGAAATGTATAAAAACTTATGTACAAATAACTTTATTACTTCATCAAACAAAAGGAAACACAACAGATGATAAGGATTAGCGGTAATTTAACAGCTTGTTAAGTATTGATTTAGATAGAGAACATGGAATAAAGTAGGAAGGTGATAACAAGAACTCTAACAAAATGCAATATTTCTTTTCTTATCTCTAATAAAATTTCTTGTTTGATCCCAAAAATAAAAAATGAAGAAAAAGATAGCACAAGGGCATATTATCCTCAAGAGTAAAAACGAGCTGAAAATTGGCAGAATGAGAATTTCAAGATGATAATGCCCTGCAACCCATCTGCAATTTAATCTAACTACAAAATCCCTTACACCTAGGACACCAAGGTAAGGCCTAGAAAACAACCCTAAAGTGAGTTTTGTCTTTATGACGTTAAAGCTACTAGATACTAATTTGAATGAGAAACAACCAAGAGATGAAACCCAAGTTCAAAGTAGTCACTTCACATTGTTCAAGTTTCTATACTAATAATTATATAACATAATCTGTATTCAACCAATATTACTGTAACAAGTTGAAGAGATTGGTACTTCCATACCTTATCTGAGAGGATAGGAACATGACGGCCAAATGTCATAGGCACAATTGCCATCTGACCAATGTACTTGGAATATCGATCATCCTGTAATTTGGTAAATAATACAAGATGTAGGCAACAAGCATATCAGGTAATGTCAATTCATGTTCAAAGCTTTAATTACGTTAAAATTGCTAAGAGGGTTTGGAAGCCAAATGGTACAACATCTTCTGATCAATATCTTACTCTTATCTTTTGTGCTTTTCTAGCTGCAAATTTCATGCTTACTAAGTTCTGTGTTGCTCAGTTGCTTGTGATATCTAGGACAAGTATGGGGATTTTGTTAATAATGTGCCTTTGCTCAAAATATGAGGCATTTGTTGACTCGTTTCAGGGGTTCAGGGAGCAAGGACCGATTTTATCTAGGCATACTATGTTTCCAGTACTTTGGTGCTCTTGGCAAGAAAGAATACTAAAATTTGAAATTCAGTTCCTTTCTACACCTTTGCTTCTGGATAAAATAGGCCTTTTAACATTGTCAGAGAGATCTACTAATGGCACTTTCAGACACATCCCATTAGCTGATACTCAATGAGAAATTCAACAACTTCTACAATAGTATCTTTTAAGTTTTCCTTCTTTCTTTTAGGAGGACATCATACCCACAATGTGACAGTTGTTTCCTCTTGAATCAAACATCTATCAATATATTTAAACACACACATAAGACACATGAATGCATGTTTATACAAAAGCTCATAAAAATGTGACCTGTTGCTAATGCGTTAATGACTGAAAGTGAACTTCAATTACAATAACAACACAAACCATGATTAGCTCTTGTTCTACCTACAAGCACAGGCCGAAGAAAACTCTCCTACCTTAGGATTCACTGCTAGAGCTACATCACCAAACAAAGTCTCCGGTCGTGTTGTAGCTACTGTCAAGAAGTCACTCCTACAAAGTGAACAGTTATCCATATATCAATGCTCATCTCACAGCAATAGAAACTGCTTAAGGTGCAGTCAAATAGAACATAAAGCTCATTTCAGAGTATCACAATCAAATCAACATTCAAATGAGAAGAGCATAACATCAGTTTTTGGTCATCATACTTCTTTTATGTTTTAACAACCTAGAGATTGCCAATCCATGCATCCCTGGTGTAATTATTGAAAATAATTATCGAACAAATTTGCTGAAAAAAGAAAGAGACGGCAAGAAAACAGACTTGTAGACTTGAGAAAGCCACTAACAAGGTCTTTTAAAAGATTATCTATGTTAGGGCTACATCTGCCAAAATATCACAACCATTGATAGGTTTCCCAAGGATAAATGGATATACATCTGAACAAGTAACAATTTTTAGCAATAAATGTTAAAAAAGATGGCTGGGCCTGTGTGCTGTGCTAACATTCAGTGCAATGCCATTTATTAGGTGTATACATACATAGATGGGGAGCCTAATTGGTTGTGTTAGAAGGCATGTCAAAATAATTATACACAAACTAGATAAAATTTTTAACTTTGATGAAAGATGCATAAAATATTGTAATCAAACCTGAGCTAATAAAAGATGCGCTTCATACAATACAATTTTACAAAAATTTATAGCTTCATTGAAGTTTGAGAAAACATCCGCTGCATACCTTGAACCTCCAGCAACACGATATTTGATATAATACAGATAACCAGATTCTTCAGAATATTCCACTTCCTAAGCATAAAGACAAGGCTCAATTTAAACAATCATAGCCAAGCCAGATAAATAGTAGCATAGTACCACTAAACTGAAAGCTACTAACCAAATCAGAAACAGCAGTCTGTAGAGTGGGAGACCAATTCACCATGTATGACCCTGAAGTTGAGAACAAGCAAAAGAGTATTCATATCTTACTCTGATGTATCTAACAAGTATGAAAAATTTGATCAGACTCAGGATCGAATAATTATTTCTTTCAATTCTACATATTTCTAGGTATTCAAGAAACAATATACAAAAGCCTGCAGAACTCACTATAATAGCTCATGACAGACAGGCCAACAAAATAAGAAGAATTCTAAACTAGAAAGTACCATGAAATTAGGATTTGTAAAGATAAAATTGCCTCCTCATATGGCATTCAACATGGCATCAGAAAGATATCACATTATTATGATCATTATTTGAAAAAATGAAGAATGCGCTTAGAAAGCAAAAGGGAATACAACGAAGAAGGATCCAGACTCAGGAATTATTCTAATACAGAAACAAAAATAACAGAGGAAAAGAAGCAAAAAAATAAAGCATGTCAGTTCAATGGAGCAATTCCTTTCCTTTGCATTTTAGAAAGAAATACAAAACCATGTGCAGAAAGTCATAAGAAAGGTAATAAAAACTAGTATCCTACAAAATAAGAACAATTCAGTGACCAGGAATTCTAAAACAATCCTCTAGTTAAATATGCCACACTCCACCGTAAAGAGCATGGATCCAAATCACCTTACTCTCTTTTCGACTCCCAAAACCTTAAGTATATGTATTATAAGCATAATCATAAAAGAAAAAAAAATAGTCATATTAAGTAAAATGTTCTTCAGATTGCAAATGAACCTGGCTATCAAACACCTTCCAAGATCCTTTACAACAGAACAATTTTTATAAGGAAGAAAGGAGGAGTAACAAAGAATAGAAGGAAGGCAATTCAGCATCCCTAAACAAAAGACAAAGCAAGTAAAACATCAATACTAGCTCTCCAGTCTCTCTGCAGGTCAATCAAGGAGATTCCTGAGGGAAAAATACACTGTGTTGAACACCAGTCGTTGCAAATTCTTACCAAGCTCTGAGACAGAGACACTTCAACAAAGGATCATGTCTGTGTCCAGCACATGTCAACACCCATAAGACACGATATAACAATTCAAACAACATAGAACACCTAGGTACCAGGACTTCCCAACAAAATACAAGTAATATCAAAGCACCAGAGCAGCACAGGATGCAACCTAAGTATATACCATAATGTAATTTTGGGTTATACCTTGATATATCAAACCTTTCTCATGAAGCCTGACAAATGCCTCAATTACAGCTTCTGTAGACATTGTTAGGCAAGGTATCAGTACATGTAACAGAACAGAAAAACAATATGAAAGTACGTCTTTGAGTAATAAATATACATCAGTGAGACAGATTCAGATGCATTTAAATGACATGAAATTAAATGAACCTAGAATAAATAAATTAGAAAGGATATCAAAGTGCACCAGTACTGTTTACATATTTGAATCATCCAAATGAACTTTACTATCATAAAGGTCACCAAAACAGTTTTATGACATTCTAGGTTAGCTAGAGTTCTGATTATTTGAAGACTGTCTTACGACTTAGCTGTTCATCAAGGGTAAAGTGCTCTCTAGTCCAATCACAAGAAGCACCAAGTCTCTTAATTTGATTTGTGATGGTTCCACCATACCTGATAGTATGCAATAAAATAAACGAACCTTATATGAGGAGGGGAAGGTTAATGATATCTTACTGTAGAAAGGGCACAATAAAATCAAAACAAATATAATGTTCCTTTATTCATAGTGAATCAATTTGAGCAGTTATAAACAATGGGAAACATTACTCTATCTTAACTAAGTGCATTAAATGTTAAGCTATATACACCATTCAATAAAATTTGAAGTGCAGTATTCCAGTATCATGTGAAACCTTCAAACTGAAAAACAAGAATATGAAATGTCAAGTGCCAAGAACTGAAATTAATCAGCATCTTTGCAATACCATTTCTGGTCATAGATGTGTAATAAAAGGACAATCAACCTTAGCGCATTCCCACTGGAGTTTGTTTGAATAAATGGAAGGAATGGAACAGGATAGAAAAACCACTCCAGGCAAAACAAACAAGAACAAAGGGTTGGGACAAACAGTGCTTTGCCAAAGAGGGACTTCCCATGGCTCTTTGGTCTTGAGCAGAAGGGTTCTTCTCCTAGAAACACCCAAGGCAAAATGCACGTTTTGTCTAGCTTTGAAAAAAATATACATAATTTCAAGGGACCAGATTTTAGGGCACAAGATCATGATCATACAATAACTTATCATTAAGATCACGATCTTGATCTTGAGTTCCACTGATCATTTCAACTCAAAAACTTAAGTTGTTAAATGAAGGCCCATGATAATTGAAGGGAGTTTATTTTTATATTCTTCACAGATTTCATATCTGTGAAAAAGGAAGCTACCTATTAGGTTCATTAAGTTGTATTTATTTCACATATCATTCCCCCATAAAATATATTCAAATTTCTAACAGTAATATGGGTCTATTATTCAAAATATAGACTAAATGGAAGAAAAATCAACGAAAGTACTAACAACAAGAACCCATGTGACAGCCATCTAATATGGCAGTGCAAAGTTAAAAATGAAGATGGAAGAAAAGAAACAAAAGTATGACAAAAGACATACTTCTCTTTCCACTGCCAAACTCGTTTTGTGAATTCATCTCGGCTCATTTCAACCCTTTTTATTCCTTCAGATGCAAGCATTCTTTCAACAACTAACTGGAAGGAGCAGAATAAAAGTCAGAACAGAAAAAATTATAGCTACAAGTAAGGAAGTCAAAACAACATGACCAGAATGCAATGATTACCTACATCACAAACAAATACTATGCCTAATAAGGAACAACCAAATAATTGAATGACATTATTTCCAAGGTGATTTCTGCAATAAGTCAAAGAAGAGAAAAAACTATGAACGTAGCAAGGCACTCCTTTCCCAATGCACTTAATATATGAATAACAGCTCCTCCAATGTTAGTAAATAAACCCAGTGTTCATTAAAAATTCAAAAAGCCAAGGCCATCAACCAAGCAACTGAGCAATGCAAAAACTGATACTATTTTGACTCAATAACATATTGCACATCTACCAATTGAAAGACTACCTGCAGTCTCCATAACTGTGACAACTCATCCCCAAAGAAACAACTCACACTCCCTCTTCCTGATAAATTTTTTGAGAAAAATAACAGGAATGCCTCCAAGGCCTATGGCATACCCAATGTTCACCAGAAATACAAACAGCCTCTGCAACTGCATCCTTAATGCAAATTAGACTAAGAACACTTCCAAGGTCTACAGCAAAAGTTAACTGTTCACAGGAGATCCTAAGAGCAGACATCACATATTCCAAGAAACTAAGCAGTGCAAACAAGAGTGACTATGGGACTTGAAGCTATGAAATTGAGATTACATAAAACACCAATCACGAGAGAGTGCTTTATTTGACCTTTAAAACTACAATAAGACATTAGTATTGTATCATATTCAGCATTGACAACAACTACAGACAGATATTTTTTGTAAAATTAATTGCAAGATAGTAGAAGAAAAGACATCAGCAAACTAAGAAGAATTAAACAAAATTTATGACTGAGACAAACCTGAGTTGCAATACCAGCATGATCAGTCCCAGGGAGCCAGAGTGTTGGCCTTCCTTTCATGCGGTGGTATCTAACCATAATATCCTGCAAGGCAGAGCATGATAAGATTAGAAACATATTTCATTACTGCAAAATTTTAAAAGAAACTCCAACAACTAAAACCACCTAACAGAACACATTTACAAGTAAGAATAAACATGACTAAGAAGTCAAACAAGGGAAAGGAATGAAACATCATCACTTTCCCCACTTATGTTAAACATCTTGTGCACATATGTAACTAGCAAAGAACTCTCAAAAAACTCATGAAAGTGTGAAGTTAAAACAAAACAAAGTTGAATATAATGCATAAGAAATACAATATTTTAATTAAATTGAGATATCATATTAAAACCAAGCAAAGACAATAAAACCCAAACATAAACAGAAGCTTAGCACTCTGGGGCCTCGAAATACTTAAAAATCTTTTTTAAAACTCAAAAATACTACTGCATCATTCATGCTTGCATCAGCATAATATATCCAGCCTTTGTTATTTGAAAAGACCCCAATACACACATTAATGCATATGATGGAACATCCAGATGCATGAATGTGCAGATACATGCAGGCATATAATAGCAAAAATCATTAGAAAAATTTAAAACCTCAAGTGTCACAAACATCGCATGCCCCATATGCAGAGATCCAGTAACATTAGGAGGCGGCATTGATATAACAAAAGGATCACTTCCCCGGTCAAAGTTTGGCCTAAAATACCCTTGAGACTCCCACCTAGCACACAATAATTTACAAATTAAAACATTACATATAATAATAGTGCACGAATGCAAGACAAGTTCAAAAACACTTCTAGATCCAGCCACATATCAATAGAAAACAGAATAAGGCAAAGCCACATTGTAAATATGCATGCATGCCAAAAGCCACAAAGTAGAAGAGAAAGAATGGGGTCCCCAAAATGGCATAGCTCTTCATTCTGCCCATCCATACCTTGAAAAAGCTAGCAATACAGCTTGTATGTCAATAGAAAAAATTCACAAAGGAACAAATATTTAGTTGAATTCATTCATTTCTTTTGATATTATGAGCCTTTTAATAGTATAATTACCAATCCAAGTCACTTGCAATTTAAGTATAAAATGACAGCTCCCCAAGTATTTCAGCTGGAAAAGCAATGAACATTTTCAATTTTCTATTCATTCATGATCTGGTCTGGTCAACCCAATTATGATATTGATGGTTTAGACCTTTTCTTGCAAAGATTCTGTATTAATAATTGGCATTCTTTTCAATCTTGTACCTCAACCTTACACTGAACTGAGCACCAAACAAATCTCAAAAAGAATCAGTACATGTTACTATATCTCTACTAATCTATGTGCCTTGACAATAATTGCAGCTTTCAGTGAGTCTTAGTAGTATGATTGAAAATTGTTTCAATTGCATGTGTTAACAAAGCACACACAATTGAACAAAAGAAAGAAGATCAAAGAGCTCTCCTCAAAAGTGAAATAGGATCATAGGCATAAAATGACAGGCTATGCAAGACCTTATCAGTCTACTCAAGGTGTTGCTCTATTGGGCGCAGCTTTCTTCTTCTAGCCTTCTGACTAACTGAATAGGCTCTTCTGAATTCTTTCTTAAGGTTTTACTCGTTGCAGTCAACTACTACAGCTATCCATTTTGGATATTCAAGAAATACTTTAGGTTTTAGTCGAAAAATGAAGAAAGAAAACTAAATCTATAAAAAAGATTGCAAGAGATAAAGCAGATAACAATAGTATCGAACATAATGCAAATCTGCATTTCAAATAATTTACACCTACATGACAATTATCCACTGAAACATTAGCTCCATTCTCATGTGAAAATACGCTCTTAACAGGAAGATACTAAAAGAGTAAAAAAGCAGGCCAAAAGATATCCCACTTTCTGCAAGCCTGCTTAGGGAAGCCAAAAAGGAAATCATATATCACGGCAAAGGCATTGAACTGTTTGGTAAAGATATTGCATTCCATTCCCACCAACTTCACCATACCGATGAACACATGGCACATCTTAAAATCTTCCTTTCACTTCCAAAGTTCCAACATTATACCACCTCCATGCTCTCAGGACAAACCAACATCTCCTCATCGATTCATTTTGGCTCCAATCAACGTTTAAATTAATTCAGAGTCAAGCAAATCAATTTAAACAAACAATGCTGAACAACAGCAGGGCTTGTTCCACAAGACAGACATTAGAACCAAACCCCAAAGCACAAACAAGAATATCAGCGCAATCAGTGACTCTATAAAGCAAATACTATATTAAATGTCAACAAATTACAGAAAAATACCAATTATATATACGTTCTTCTGAGGTAAAGTCGAATGACTTTGCGATCTCCGGAGATGTGAAGACACCATTCTCTGATGCAACAACTGAAATACAAAAACGGATTTCAGTAATTGGTAACGAATGGGATATTACATTTTGATTAAACGGATAAAATATAAAGAGCAATTACGTCCATTGACATTTTCTGCACAGTTGCAACTGGGGAATGGTTGGTTTGAAAAACTTCTATATTACGTAAGTGAGCTCTCCCTGTAGTATAGGCGCCTCACTGTAATATCGCCCATTGACAGGTCTACCCCATCAAGAAAAGCTCATGGAAGAAATTTTATAACTTCCGATGAAAATAAAACCCCTCTCCGTGTTAAACCCAAAACAATAATTTTATGCCAACCCATTCACCAAAAAAGATAGTCTTTACCCAGAGGCATTAGATATAATTAGACAAGCATACCACAAGATTTAAACCGTTCGCCGACTAGCATAGAAACCCAATCCACTCAAGTAGCACAATAGATTTAACCGAAGAGAGGAAGGAAAGCAATAAAATTACCTCCAAAAGGTCGAGGTCTCACCCGGTTGAAATGCCAACGAGAGAGTCGAATGCGGCGGCGTCCATTATAATAGAGAAAAGGATTGAGTCTATTGCAAGCAGAGAAAGGAGAGAAAAGAGAAGAACCAGAGGACGTCACTTGGAGCATCATGGTAAACTCACAAATATGGGTGAGCCTTCGGCTCTGATAGCTGAAGGAAAACGAAAAGGTGGGGTTTTAGTGGCGCTGCTGGATGGCGCATGGCGAGGGAAAATCTTCAACTGCATAAATAAACAAATAACCAAAAAAAATTCTGGGTTTCAAGTAAGTTTCAACGGAAACTAAACGTTATTCTTTTTTTTTTTTCTTTTACTACAAAACGTTCCCTTTTTTTTAATCAGTATGAATAAATTAATCTTAATTAATAATTTTAATTTATAAGTGTTTATTATAATTGGTAACAGATACAATAAATAATCTTTGACTGCTTTTATTAATTAAAAATTATTTATTATGTATAATAAATAATTTTTAAGCAAAATATTTTTTTCTTATATGATAATTTTAAATTTCTCGGGATTCAACGGAAACTAACACCTTTGTTCATCTTTGAATGGAATAGTGCCGCAAGTACATTGAGCATAAATGTGAAAATTATTTAATTTTACACTAGTTTTTTGTCAAAATCTCACAACAGTTAATATTTATAATTTCTGTTAAATTTTTATATTAACAATTTATATACAACATAAATAAATAAATATTAAGTAGCAAATAAAACGCTACCGCTGAAGTAGAAAAAATTAACTATTTAAGAGAAAGATTGCATTAATTTACTCCAATGAGTCATAGAATATTTGCTATCTTCTAAATTAAAAGTAAATTTAAAATTGATCATCAAAATTTTAATGTTTATTATATATGATGAAATAGTTTCTTTCGTTACTTCTAACAGGTCTATGCAATACTGAGTTAAATGTCAGTGACATTATGCAAGTAATTAAAGCTAAAACAATATTTGATGTACTTGTTGAGGAACCAATAAATTAATAACTCCTTCACTGGTTTTTAGGAAATTCTGTGACTCACATGGGAAATTATGGATGGAATATGCTAGGATCTTGGATGAGGTGCTTTAAGGCCTAATTTATGAACTGTTTGATCCAAGTCATAATGTACAAACAATTGCTTGTGCTAGGAGACTCGATGAATTCCTTATGTAAGTAGTGAGCAAAGCAACATTACTGAAACCATGCAAAATCACTTGAAACATGGTAGAACAGTTAGGTTTCGGTCAAATAGGGAGGGAGTCCGGACTATCCAGAATCATTTGAAGCATGCTCGTGAATCTTCCTCTGATCCTAAAACCATGGCATATATCAAAGACGTTGAAAAAGATCTTCATGATCTCCTATTGCAGGTAGAAATTATGTGGAGACAGAGATTTCGAATACGGTGGCTTAAAGATGGTGATAATACTAGAGTTTTTCACTCTAACGCTAGTCCAAAAGCAAAAAGGCATGGAATTAACAGGATCCGAGATGAAAATGGAGACTGGGATTACGAAATCCACGGATAATTGGTCTACAAAAAATTGGTTTAGTAGCACAACGTTACTTTGTAATCATCTCTTCTCTTCCACTCATCCCGTTGAATTTAGAGACGTTCTTCATTGTGATCTTAACATGTTTTCAAATCAAATGAGTGGTAACCTGATTGCAGCAGTCACGCCGAAGGAGATAAAGGAAGCTCTTCACTCTATGACACCTAAGAAAGCCCCCAGGGCCGGATAGCTGCCCAGCTTTGTTCTATCTCGGACTGTCTTGATACCAAAGAATCGGAGCCTAAAGGAGTCCTTGCCAACCGTCTGAAGTTTACACACTCAGATAGAGATGCGGTGGAGATGGCTTTCTTTAGAATTTAGAGTTTAGCTCACGGGTGAAAGGTAGAATTCTCTTCAGCGAGTTAAGGTATGCAAACTAGCTACAAATATTAGTCGTTCATTTTTCAACGAGAATAGTTTGATCTTCATGAGAGGTAGATCAAAGGATAGCATAGAATTCTGTGAAATTCTCCAGGTTTATGGAAATGTACCCCGGCCAGAAGGTAAACATTGAAGAATCATATATTTTTCTTTAGCCTTAACTGCACAGAAGATGATTAGACGATTATCATGGACACTCTTGATGTTCGAAGTGTTGCTTTTAATGAAAGGTTTTTGGGGCTATCAATCTAGAGTGGGAAAAAACAAATCCTCTACCTTCAAGACTAACAAGGACAGAATCTGGAAGGGTTTACGAAGGGGGAAAAGAGAAGCTCTTAACAAAGGCCGCGAAGTAACTACTTATCCACGGTTCAGGCTATTCCAACCTACTCTATGAGCTGTTTCCTCCTTCCAAGTAATTCATGCCATCAGCTCACTCAACTTATAACAAAGTTCTCATGGTGATGCAGTGAATCTGAAGCAAAATCCACCGGTTAAGCTGAAATTGATTGAGCACTCCCAAGCATATAATCGGCCTCCTTGATCTTGAGGCTTTCAACCTAGCTATGCCGACTATGCAGAGAGCGCCTCTTACCGTTCCCCATTAGCCTTCTGGGACTATCCAGGTTAATTTTTTCATGAATGCTCATCTTGGAAATAATCCTTCCTTTACTTGGAGAAGTGTCTGGACTTCTAGATCTATGTCAGAAAGGGGCATTCTTAGAACAATTGGTAATAGTAAGACCACTTTTATTTCTCAAGACCCCTGGATCCCAAGAATCTCTAATTTCCATATTACTCCTGAGCTGATCTTAGGACAAGGCTGCGGGTTTCCGATTTAATCTTACATCCGTAATGCTGACATGAAGCCATGACTAGAAGCTGCTTTGATGAAGAAGACGCAAATTCTATGGGATATTGAGGATAAATGGTATAGGTGTTATGCTGCGAATGAAGCTTTTTCAGCTAATAGGCCCTTCAGGATTGAAATGAAGGCAAAGTGGAAGACTTTGAATCACATGGATGCCCTAGCAATTTCGATTGCTTTGAAGAAAGAAATTATGGAAAGATTGATATCCATAATAAATACAAAATTTTCAGATGGCATATATGCAGGAATATTTTGCCCGCTATTTCAGTTCTTCAACACTGGAGGATGGTGATAACAGGTATGTGTTTTCACTGTAACTCAGTTGAACAAGACGCAGTTCGTGCTTTGCTGTTTTTTTACTCTATTCATAGTTTTTGGGCAGCTTTGGGCTTCGATTTCGCATCCTATTCTGCCACTAACAAACGCGTGGATGTGTGGCTGTGCAATTCTCGGACTCAGGACCACTTTAATAAATTCCTGGTAGGCTATCACAGGAGAAATAATTTATACCATTATACTCCCACTAGGCCACTGAATTTGTTGGCTGAAACCTGTTTGAAGTCAATAGAAGAAATCGCGATCCAGATCCAAGCACGCTGCATTAAGATCAACCTAGTTGCTACAAAACTTGTTTCAAAGGCAGGTATGATTGCAAATGACATTGAATTAAGCATCTTGCTTCCATAAAGAAAAATAATGAAGAGATCATTCACAAGTTCTTGATGAAGGAAAAATGAAAAACCCAATTTGATTTTTCAAATTATATTTACATTGTTTGAACATGCTCCATTCACCCCACCCCCCCCGTATATTACAAATGGTAGGCTTAGGTCATGCCTCCCTTACCTTTAGAATGCATATAATACAAGTTGCAACATAGACATTCTCTTGAATATAAACCTACTAATGACTCAAGCTAAGAAGCTTGAGATGCATTTCCTGTACAGGGATTATAATTACAATGTGTGGAGCAGCAATATTTTCTTAGGGATTTGGCCTAAAATCTCGAGTAGAAATTAAGCTAGACAGCTAGTGGAGTTACGATAGATTTCATCCACACGAGATACAGACACATAAACTGCGTCTCTCAGAGAGCTGTGGGTTCGGCCATAAAAGGCATAAACAAGTACTCCTATTGCAAGCCATACAGATACGCAAGCCCACGTAAAAGTGCTGTATGAAAGATAAACACAACCATCAGACAAGTAAAGCAATCTCCACTTGAAGAAACAAACCTACATGTACTTACCCAAGATTAATAAGTAAGTAGGAATTGACGAGAATGCAAGCTATAGGCAGCAGTGGCACAAATGGGCAAATAAAACCTGTAAAGAAGTAGATAGAGTTATTCCTTATATTTAACTTTAATGAATTTAGGCTTTCTGGAATAGAGCATACATTTCATTTCTAAGTCAATAATAGCCTGAGTAGAAAACTTGATAGATATATTTGTGACAATTACAACTTTCAGTGAAAAACCTGCTACAACCCCTTTATTAGTAGACAGGATTTACAGCCAAAACACTTCAAAACATTTGCTCTTTGTAATCCTTGTCTGACACTAAAGAGGCATATGATGTCTACACTACAATACTGCATAGGTGTGATACCCACTCACTCACACCACCAATATTAATTTAGAACCCTAACAACTTAATAGTAAGCTTAAGATATACCTCCAGAGTGCCCAAAGTTGTGTCTTGCATCATCTTGATCTATAAAGGTTAGGAAGACTAGACCAGACAGAACAAGAGTGCCACCAATTCCACACAACGTGAAACTCAAAGATCTGGCAAGAGCGAACAAATAACATCGTAACAACCAAGAACGTCAAGGATACCTTAAAAAAAAAATGACAATTGACAAACATTAATTAAGTGGATGCACTATTTTTCTGAACAGAACCACAGTCGAGAGTAATGCAACCACCAATTGACAAACATTAATTAAGTGGATGCACTATTATTCTGAATGGAACCACAGTCAAGACTAATGCAACCACCATCCAGCATGATCAAACTCCTCCACTTACAAGGGAATAAGGCAAGTCCCTTTGGGCCACTTTCTTTGGATTTCAAATTAGCAGCTAAACTTTTCAGGGACTAGTTTATGCGTCAAGATATATCGTAGTATGTAGTAAACCTTGGAAATTGTAAGAAAATCTGCCAGTGCCACTAAACCTACCTGGGAAGACTTAAATCTGAAGCCGCATATGTGAGGACAAACCCCCCTAAGCATGTGAGTGCTATGATCCACCCAACATTTTGCCTCCTATTACTTTCATTTATGTCTGCACCCATGAACAAAAAGGACTTTGGAGATAATAATAGATGCCAAATGACTGAAGAAAAAGAGATGCCTTAAATTAATCAAAGTAGAATAAGAATAACAGTTTGGACAAGGTCTAAAACAACCACGATTATGTGTATCATGATAGAAGTATAATTTTGGTGTTAGGCAGCATAAGTTTCATACTCTGAGAGCAACATTCACATTGTTCTTCCTGATTTCTGTTGGGCAATACTGCCAGGTAAATATTTGAGTTTCATTTTTTTTATTTTTTGAAAAAGCATAACTAAAATTTTTGCAGTACGGTATGTCTGTATGATATAGGTAGATAAACTGAGGAGGAAAGGCATGACTCACAGTTGCCTATGGCAAGATGTTGAGAAATAAGAGGACAGTTGATTGACGCATCCTCTTCAATAGCTAAAGGTTGACTGTCTCCAGAAGTACCAATATTTGCCTCTGCATCTTTTCCATTTCTCTCGTCACTCATCCGACAGTATTGTGATGACACTGAATCAATTGATTCCTGGAGAGAAGGTGGTAATGGGACCTGATCTGGAGGGATGTATCTTAGGATCAATATCGATATTGCTACCATGGTGAATGCAAGAAGCGTACCCACACTAACCTGCAAGAGAAGCAGATTTCATGTTAACTTTTACAAATGATGATCAAAGAACCTACCAAGGAACACCAGGCATGCAGTCAGACTCAGAACTACCTTACAATACCTATTTATGTCAAGCATCTTCACCACTGGCTATAAGCTTCAATTTCCAAATAGGAAGAAACAGAAAGAAAAGAAAAGAAATCCCTGGATTGCGTTTCGAAATAAGAGGCAAGGATTTCATTCAAGCCAATTTGTACTTGGCATCAAATAAGATTGGAGGTCAGTCGACGAACATTAGGTCCAGCATTATTAAGGCTAGTCTCCAACTCACAGAGAAGTTCACACTTCATAGTATAATTTTTAGTTGAAACCCAGACTACTATAGGAATGTTGAATGGTATATGACAACCACAGTAAATGTGTCTATACGTATTGAAACTTTAATGAATATTTTCAAATTCACTATCCTAGCTAATGATATCAGAGGATCCTGGCTGATGTAAAAGTCAACTTACCATCCCAGCCAGTTGAGAGACATCCATTACAGATGCCAAAACTGCTGCTACAAGGCCAGTAGCTACGGTGCTCTTAACAGGAACCTGGCTGCACGTATTAATGTCTGAAAAAAATGGTGGCAGCAGCCCATCCCTTGCCATAGCCATCAAAATTCGAGGCTGAGAGACATCAAATAAAGAACATGTTTATCAGGAAAACAGAATACTTCAAAGTAAGAAGGAAAAAGTAATTGTGACAACAACAAAAGGAAATAAGCATATAACCAGCTATAACCTGAGCACATTAGGGCCTCTATAAGTTTACCTGGGGAAGTATGCCACCCATCAATGATGAACAGAGAGCTGTAAAAGCTCCAGCATTCACTATATAACTGCAATAACGATCAGGAAAAGTCACTTAGGCAACTGCTACGTGTCTAAATATATTCAGTTGCCTGCATGGGTACAAAGGGAAGAAAGGAAAGATACACTAATTGCAAAATTAAAACTTACGCCGCCCAATGCATCCCGTGATTAGCAAATGCAGAGGATATAGGGGTGTCAGGATTGATTGCATAATAAGGTACTAAGCCAACAACAACAATGGAGACCATCATATACAGTGCACAAGAAAGAAACAGTGTAGCACCAATACTGAGTGGCAAATCTCGCTGAGGATTTTTTACCTATTGATCAAGTAAAGACTATATTAGGAAGGTTTAACATCCTCAATTATATATACCCTACAGAAATCAAAAGTATGCCATATGATCCAGAAAGAATAAACTACATGACATCACCTCTTCGGCAGCGCTGGCAACTGAATCAAAACCAATATATGCAAAGAAGACTGTTGCAGAACCGGCAAGCATTCCATCAATCCCGAAGGGAAAATAACTATCAAAGTAAAAGAGGACCAAGTATTAAGAGATCAACAGAGACCAAACATGCATAGGGAAGTGCAAAACAAATATACGAAGTACCCTGAAGGAAGTTCATATCCAACCCATCCAGACTTGAATCCCAAGTAACCACCAGCTACTATGACAAAAATCAAGGCACATACATTCACTGATGTGACTATGGCTTGTACCGTTGTGCTCTGCAAATATTAAGCATTCAAAAGTTGATTAAAAAAAAAAAATCTCTCAAAAGAAAATATATTTGGGTATTCTAATGGTAAATACTAAAATAAATAACAATTGGATGGATAGGTGCAAGGGTCACAACCCATGTGTACAGGTTGCATATCATAAATTACACTGTGGAAAGAGAAAATGCAAATTCTTATAGCTCGTGAACCCAGAAACTAGAAGAACTTTCAATCAGAAACAGATTAGAAGACGAATTATGATATTATTATAGAAATCTACCTCCTTGATGCCAGCGCACAGGAGTCCAGTAATAATAAATACCACAATTGCAGCACATGGGTCCACAACAATATCAGTCCCAGGAATATGCTGACGGGCTAAGAAGATAGGCAAACTATCTGGACCTCCAAAAAGTGCAGCCTAATAAGAGAAATATGTGTTTGACGTCAATGACTAGATTATGTGAGTCTTCTATTCAAACAAATAAAATCGCAATAAATAATTAATAAATACATGTAAAACATCCAAACAAAGTTCTGAGTGTAGATCAAGCAAGACAGACACATTCATCAAAGTGATTGACACAGATAAGTGGGTGTAAACAGAGAACAGCATAAACTTACATATTTAATTGATTGGTAAAGCATGACAAATTCACTTAAACAACAGATATTTACATAGCAGGTTTGTATTCAAGAATAATGAAAATTGAAGCGACAGACAGATCAATATCAGCTTAATTGAAATAAAAGAAAGATGACAACATACTTAGAGCTAGATATAACCAATCATGTTCTAAGACAAACAAGAATTCAAAGAAGAGTTGAAGAAAACACGGGACCATATTAGGAGATATGCCACGAGCAACAGCTGCTCCACCAATTGTATATTCCAGTATCAAGGCCCATCCAATCAGCCACGCAACGCTGCACACATAGTTATAAATTTCTACTGGTCAAAAACTATCAATTCCCAATTGACCGGGATGAGAATTTAAATTTATATATTGTCAAACAACAAAGACCTCAAACTGCCAGATACTGGAGAAAGACATCATTATCCATTGACATGAAGACATAAGTTCTTTTCAGAAATAGATGCAAACCTAAATCCCCTACATCTATATCGCCAGATTATTAATATAACTAGAAAAGGAACCACCGCATAAGTGACCAACTTATTAGCTCTGCCCCATATTTTATGAGCAGAGACAACGTGTATATCTAGAAGGGGCAAATAATAAAACATAGACCATGGTTCTCAATCAAGTAGCAGGACAAGAAAACACTGTAAGAATCTAGAGAAAGTACCCTTCCCCGACACAAATGTATGAATAGTGATATGCACTCCCAGCAGAAGGGCATCGACTAGCCAGCTCTGCATAACAAAAAGCTGAAAGAGCAGCCGCTATCCCAGCTACGAGAAAAGAAAAAGCCAAGGCTGGTCCAGAATGCTCTCGAGCAACTGTTCCAACAAGGACGTATACTCCAGCACCAATTGTCGCACCGACACCTGATCAAGACAAGACAAGTCAATTTGCAAGGCAACATGTAGCTTTCGGTTTATATTTGAGAGAGTCAATGATCACTAATCAACCAACGACCAAAGAACACTAATTTCAGTTCGAAGTTCACTGTTTCTCTCTCAAATGAGATACGATCAGTAAAACAGAAAAGATCCGAATGTAGAAAAAAGAACTAAGACAGAAATTTGTACAAGAAATGAAAATAAATAGAACAATTACTAATATCACAGCCAAAGGTAAATATATGGGTATCTCCGGGTGGAAGGAAGCTTTACTTATAGGTTTATTTCTGCAGCCGAGAGAGGGGGAACAGTTTCCTTAAGATAAACGGAATTAACAAATTGCAACAATGACCGCGAAAAGGCGGCAAAAGATCAAAATCACAAATCACCATTTGATCAAACACGAAAATCAAGACCCACACGACGAAATCAATGGTTTAACATGAGCAGATTCAAAACCAATTCTTAGAAGCCACAGAATCCAAAGAAAACGAACAAAATCGTGAATCCAAGATAGACAATAAATGATTGAATGCAAAAAGACTTTGAAGAGAAATACCAATTCCGATCAGATGGGGAATAGATAACTCCTTGGCAAGCTGACCCTCGGAGTTTTTGTGCGTGGAATCCACCTGCTTCCTCCTAGTCAAAAACTTCAATGAACTCCAAGAACCCTGCTCTCCATTATTCCCATCCTCTGGAGAATTTATCGACACACCCATAAAAATATAGCAGAGTTTTCCAACAAAGGAATACAGTATCTGGAAATCACAGTTTTTGGTCCCAATATAGGGAGACAGAGCTGGTAGCTTTAACCTGCCGGTTCCAAGTACAAACTGCTTAAGTCTCAGAGGGACAAAAACAGTATCGTTACAACAGGTAAAGCGAGCAGATTGAGAGAGAAGGAGCAATTATCCCGGCCTTGCTTCTACTGTTGCTCTTTCTCCCTACCCAAAGGGAATGAAATGAAGGAGGCTCCTAGTGGTTGTCCTTTCAAATTCTAAAGTCGTTGTCTTTCTATAGTTGTCTCCCCCGTTTTATTTCCCGTTTATATCCACGGCAGGAAAGTAGGAAGCCTTCCAACAAATAGACGATAGATTCCAACGTGAGAGGTTGTGCTTCTTTCCGAATTTGATAATTTTGAAATTTGTAATAACATTGCCTTAATCTTTCTTCTAATTTAAATTATTTTCTTTCTTTTAATATTGAAAGAATTTTAGTAACTATTTTTTATTTGCCTTTTGGTCTATTTATGTAAAATATATTCTTAATTCAAAGCTTTACTACTAATAATCTATTTTAAATTATTTAGTAAAAACTTGCATGTGTATTTTAAGTTGTAGTACAATTATTTATGTGTGTACTATTTGTTATGGTAGAAATTTATTATTGAGATATTTTTAAAATTTAAATGTTTGCGATTACAAAATTATATAATAATATGTATTTCAAACGAGAAGAAAAAAAAAATAAACTTTCACACTAGGTAGTATCTATAAATCCAATCCTCTCTATTAATGTTTGACTTTTCAAAGTTTCTCGAATGACTGAAATTAATCGTTAATAATGCTGTGTATATGTTAAATGTACATATATAATTAATTTCCCTTCAAACTCATTAAAAAAAGCCATAGAATTATGAATCAAAATAGCGTACTTAAGGTGGTATATTGTTTGTAATTAAATGGGTTTTCAGTGACTCATTTAATAAAAAAAAAGTTGCATATGCAATTACACATTATCAATAGCAGTGCAGAATTAACTATTCACTATATCTAAAGAACTAGATTAGTTATGTGCCGTGAAAGGATGCGTGCGTTTGACTCCGAGATTTAAAATTTGTTTGTACATTTAAATAAAATTTTATTTTATAAGTATTGTTTTGTATTTAATTTTTTAAAATTTTATTTTATTTTTTAAACTCTTATCTATATAAAAATAAAAAAAATAATTATTTTACATTAAATAAACTATATAAGTTATAAAAAATTAATTTTTAAACTAAAATTTTTAAATATAAATTATAATGATATAAAATTACATTAAAAATTAAAGTTCTATATATAAATAATTAAAGTAAAATCTAAGGCAAATCTTTTGATTGAAAAGTGGTTTTCCTTAAAAAAATAAGGCACGATGGTACGGTGTGCTGCCCGATGCCCGCGGGCAGACATGCATGACATGCCGGAATTAAAAATGGTATCCTCTTTACCAATCACGAAATTACAAATTCTAGATTATATAACCAGGTGGAGTCTACGTTGAGATAATTCACCTTTGATTGTAGATGGTAGAAAAATATATTTGATAATATAGATAAAATTTCATAAATCAGTAGTAATTAGCCATGTAAATATCTAACAATCATTTCACATAAACATGCTTGTAAAATTAGTTATTATTCTTTTTTAAAAAAAGAAAGAGATAGAATGGATATATCTGAGAATAGAAGGCGACGGTGAGTTTTGCAACATTATTGTAAGAGATACAAAAGGGAAAGGACTCTCGAACTACGGAACAATTTGTATTGTCCTCGACAGACAATATTAGATCTTTTACAGTAAAGTTATTTACCGTAAATTTTGTATTATCGTTAGATTCAAGTCGAATGATTCATTTTTTTTATATTTTTTAATTTAAATTTTTAAAAAAATATATCCAACGATTCTTACCGCAAAGAATTCGCATGCCTCCATAGATACCGTGATAGAAGTGACGCTCACGCCACCGGGCGTTATTTTGGATTTGTTTGATTGTTATAACGAGTGCAATAAGAATAAGAATCAAATTATTAAAATATTTTTTAGTTAAGAATAAATAAAAATAAATATTTTTTTATTTTGTTTGATTAGTAAATTACACGTAAAAATTAATTATATAGTATGTATATTTTATTATATTATATCTTATTATAAAACTAACAAAAAAAATAAATATCTCTTTAAATTATTATTTAATAATATAATTATATATTAATATATATTTAATTAATAATATTATAATATATATTTAATAAATTGATAATAATAAATTAATGTTTTAATATAACACATGAGTATTTTGTTCTAAAATTATTATAAATAAAGATATTTTTATTAAGTATAATTTTATTTTTATTAAATTAATTTCATTCTATAACTTTATTTAAAGAGATAAATTTCTTTTATATAAAAGAGAACAGATTTTTAAAAAATTAAAATAAAGACTCAATTTATCAATTAAATATAAAAATAAAAATATCTCTTATTCTTATTTTGATTCTTTTGTTTTAATTATAACAACCAGGCGGATCGTAGTGTGTGTCACTATAAAATTCCTTATGAAAATTTTACCTTATAAAATTAGCAAGTAGGATACTGTTTATATCTTGCATTGTCATACAAGAATGGCATTGCATACAAACTCAAAGCATGTAATATTTGATGATTCAATAACTTATAATATGAACAACATCTTGCTATTTAATATAAACTAAAATTTTTACGGCCGGTTTGGCTTAGGAAAATTAAGAGAGCGAGAGAATTGGTACAACCTAAGGACAAAGGAATTCATTCCTACGGGAATATTCACTCCCACGAGAGAATCACTCAACCCTCCAATGACCAAGGTATTTCTCAGCATTCCTGAGAATGAAGGGAAAATTGACCAAAATGCCCTCACCCTCTCACCTTGCTCGCCCCGTCTTCTCCCTCTCCTCCAACTGCTCCCTTTGCTCTGTCTCTTTTCTTTGTTGTCGCTAATCATTTACCACACGTCATCGCCGTCAAAGGTGATACAAATGACAGTGCCTCTCGATGGCGATTAGAAAGAGAGATATTTTTACATGATCGACGTCAAAGGAAGTAAAAGGGGGCTTGACTAAGTAACCACTATCTCTCTCTCCTCTGCCTCTCTCATCCACGCCTGGAGAAAAAAGATTGATGCGAGCGAGAAGATGAAGAAAGAAGAAATCTGTTCAACGAAGAGAAAGAAGCAAATAGAAGAACTTATAATTTTTACATAATAACAAATAATAATTAATATATTGATTATAATTAAATTTTAATATTTCATGACACTAATGAATTTTTAATAATTATAAATTTTATTGTTTTATCTGAAATAATTATTTTTATAAATATATTTTGATTATTTACTAAACATTTCTTTTCATTCTTTTTTTTTTTTTAAATTATACCAAATATAATATATGAACTTAAAATTTTATTTTATCAAAAATTATTATATTTTTAATCCTAATTATCCTACAAACCAAACATGCCCTTAATTTTGAATAAACATTTTAAAGCACCATATTAAGTTTTTAGAAATTATTTTAAATTGAGACTCGTTGGTATGGAATTTATTCATACAAGTCACAATCTCAAAAACTATTATATTATTCAAACATACAAGTAATAGAACTTAAAATTATCTAGTAAAAAAAAGTTTTGAAAGTGAAGTAGATGAAAAAGTGGCTAGCTTTTTGGTTTTGAGATTGTCACACATATATGTTACAGATTTAGTGTACGGTAGACACTGTTCTTCTGAAATCCAAACGTTTAGAAACCTCTAAAAAAAAGTTTGAATCTAAAGTCATAACCATTTTTCATCCTCATCATACTCAAACTTAAATAGATAATTTTGTATGAGTGCATATGGAGTATGAATATTTTTTATCATCTCCACTTTTTTTTTTCTATTTGAAGTGTAAAATAAAAAATAATGAGTACAGGGATTTTATTTTTTCAGTAGAGATTTAATTTATTAACAAAAAATAAATTTAAAAATTTTGCACTATATATAAGAAAATTCAAATAATTTTAAAGAAATTAAATATAAAATATAATTTAACGAAATCTTAAGCTATTATAATTGATTCAAAATCTATATAGAACACCGTTGACAAGTATCATTTTCATACCCATGCTGAGTATTATAATATAAAGTAGATGTGGAATATTACATATTTATAATATATAGTATAAATTAGACCAAAGAATAGAAAACCCTTTCTAGCTTCAAGACTAGTTCTTCGCATATTAAAGTCAAACGGCTATACATTTACGCGTACGAATTTTGTTGTTTATGGTGTAATCTTCATTATCCGACAGCTGCACAAAACATCATTTTAATAGAAAAAGAAACATAAGCAGTAAAAAATAAAAATAAAAATAACTATAACCTACATGCATGCATATATATATATATATATATATATATATTATCGGAACTTTCCACACGAAAGCGAGAATTACTATAGTATGGTCGTGACACCGCTTGATTTGAATGGCACAAAATGTAACGTAATTTAACTGTTCTTTTGTGGACTTGTATTTAGGTTTCGTTGCTTCTACGGCATTGTTGATTTTAGTAGTTGAACAAAATTGATTTATTCGTCGTACTCCCCGTGGGCCGCATATAAACATCGATTGAAGCCAACGACATTGTCATGGATGTGTAATCTTTGATATGCAACTCCAATTCAAATTCCTTCTTTCTTAAAAAAAATTGTTAAAATATAATAAATATTATTTTAAAAAATAAAAAAAAGAAGTAAAAAGACAATATTAATATTTTGAATCTTTTACTTACAAAAAAAATGACATGTGCAAGGGAGGATTCAGAGGTTAGCATTATATCTTTGTTTTTTATATATATATTTTAAAATATTTTTTAAAAAAATTAATGTTTACTGAAATTTAAAAAAGTAATAGGAGATTCTATCTTGTTCCTTTTGGATCTAGCTCACCTGCTTACAAAATTTCAAATCATGGTGTCAAAGATGTCGTCATATATATGAATTATTAGAGGTAGGTTGCTTTGTCAGTGAAGGAAACAGAAAAGAGATTAAACAGCCGGATTAAGATGCATTAGCTGGATCAGATTATGATTAAAATCACTAATTTTGAGATACTCATTGTAAGAGGACAAAGTTTTGATGAATATTTATTATTTTATATTATTAGTATTATTAAAATATTTTTACACATTTAATATAAAATTAAATTATTCATACTTCTTTATAATTGATAATTGGGCAATCATTTTTTTAATATTAAGCAATAAAATAAACATGTTAATAATAATAATAAATTGATTGTAACAAATAAAATACAATTTTTTATATAATAATTCATTATATTATAAAAACATATAATATTTTAGAATAGGGGCATTTTCATCCTTTAGTCACATTACCTCTTATTTTTCGGTGTTTTTCTATTAATCAAGCATTGTGAAAGAAATGTCTCTTCTTTCCTTCCCTTTCCAATTCTAACCAAAGATAATAATAGTCATTTTTATTATACTCTATTTCAATTTTTACTTCCATTCATATTCTCATTCTTATTTCAACATCCAAAATTTGCCAACCGAACATGATCGAATGACAAGTTTTTCATTTTGTTTTTTTTACTTTACCAAGTTTGAAGTAGTTTTAAGGTTTCATTAATCAAATCTACATCATGTTTACAACTTTTTCTTTTAACTTTTGATTGAAGAAACCCTAAACTTGAACTTGTTCACACTTCTGTATATAGCTAGCCTTCATGTCAGCACAAAATAATTTATCTTAGTATTTTATATATATATGAAAAAAATAATAAAAGGACTTGTTTGATTTACAAATTAATTTTTAAAGATTATTTTGTCACTTTAAATACATAAGAATCCAAATAATCACTAAATAAAAACTTGAGGACTAAAATAATAATTTTATAAAGTGGTGGAAGAAACCGGAGAAAATATGAGAGATGCAGTAGTAGCTAGCTTTACGAAATGATCTAATATTGACTTATTGCAAACAAAGAGACAATTATATAATATAACGTGTCTTAAGGGCGATAATGTCTAATTAAAGATGTTATAAAATAAAACAAACAACTAATCAAATAGCTTATTAGATGGAAAATCAGTACAATTTCTAATTTGAGGTTGTTCGTAGCTTCAAAACAAAAAGAAAAAAATATCAATGAACGCAATCCATTAGGTTTAGACTTCTACTTTGGATGTTACTAATAATGCACCAAAAAGTATTTAAATAATGATTTAAAATATAACACGAATATATCTTTACATTTTTGCTAGGATATCTAGGCTTGAACCTTGAAACACACGCAAAATTTGACTATTTTAAACTATTTTTTACAGTATATATGATTATAAATCATGAGACAAAACAAGATTTTTTTTTCTTCAAAAGAAAACAAATAAAAAGCCACACTCTAATATAAAATAAATGAATTTTAACAAACTCAGTAATGGAAGTGTTGCACTCACTAGGTGTGGTGGCATTTTTATTCTTCTATAATTATATGGAAAAGTATACTAAGATTCATACACCTTGTATTGAGAGTTACGGATTCTTTTATGGTAAAATCTTAGGGTATTATAATTGTTATTCAAATTAATTGAAGAGATGATCATAAGAAGATTATTATTCATATTAGTTGTAGACGAATTCTTGATATCATTCATAAAAATGGTCAGTTCCATTATACTTCAATCAGCTTGTCAAAATATAAAGAAAAAAAGGAATGTAAAGTCGCGAGAACTTTATACATGTGTTGTGTTGTGCAAACTTGGTATATTTGGTTCACTGATTTAGGTGGTAGAATGGGAATGGTAAAGGATTTCATTCCCATTCTAATGTTTGGTGTGCAATACAGTACATAGATTATCATTCCTTTGGAGGTAGTCATTCCATTAAACATGGGAATGTGACTTCTATCAATAGATCAGTGGAAAGAAGGTGTGTTCTCAGGGAATGAGAAATTGCTGGACGTTTATACCCTTGTTATCTATTATAACACTCCACGCCCATGCATCATATAAGAATTGGTCAAGGAGAGACGTGGATGTTTTGTGAGAAAAAGCATATAATCATGTTGTTCATGTAATTGCTTTTTAATATGGTTTCTAATTGATAAAGTATTTTTAAATTTGATCTTTACTTTACTAAAAAATGTTCTTGGATCAATGTATTTTTAATATATTATTAAAATAATATATTGATAACAACTTTATTTTTTAGGGACAAAATTGAGAAACATCAACTTGCAAGTACCAAATTAAAAAATATTGTATCTATAAAAGATCACATTAAAAATAATTTTATAAAAAAAACCAAATAAAAATATATCATAGTTGTAGGAGCATTTGAATCTTTTTAGTTTTATTCTATTCTATTCTATGATCATTTTACTCTGACCAAACATTGGAATTCACAATAATTTCATTCCTTACTTTGTCATGCAAAACATAATAATATGTTATGTGATTTATTTCCATTCACACTCTTTTTTTAATTTTTATTCTCATTCTTTTTTCTTAGCCTTCGATTCTCGCTATTTAGAAAAATCCTCGCTTATTTACAGTGATTTAAAATATTATGAATTTAAATCATAATAAATTTTAATTATGATATGATAATTATTATATCATTTTCCATCCCATTAATTTGATTACTGTAAGTTATATTTATTAAGAACTAGAAATATAAATCATTTCTAAAAATATAATTGATAAATACATTCAGAATAATAAATTTTATGAAATTAAAAGGATATTATTTAGTAATCATATCATAATAAAAATTGATAGTATACAGTATCATCACTCCTACATGTTTTGCATTATCGTGTTTCATCACAATTTTTGGCTATCAAGATTCAGTCCATACTGAATATCATTCTTTTTTGGTAAAAGAATGCCAAAACTACTTCAACCATTAGTATAGGTGTCCGAATCAACTTTATAAGGAAACTGTCATGTTATCCTATAATTATAGACAACATATACATAATTAGGAGTGATCTGAATGGATTAGTTCGAACTCAAATATACATAACCTGCTACTAAAATGATGACGATTGACGATGCTTATTCCATTAAAATTCACACAAGTACAAAAACAAAATGATATAAATTTGAAATAACAAACTACTTAAAAAAAAAAAAAAAAAGCCATGTATGTTCTAGTTTTATTTAGCTAAGTTTTGCATCAAATGGGATGAAAAGCGCCTTCCTATATACCTCGAAATTGTCCCTCCTCAATCCTCATACATAGGCAATTAATCCTAATTTCTAAAAGGAAATGGAAAGAAATAAAGCTGATCTAAAATATGGAAGGAGATAAAATGAGTTCCTTTAACTTCAACTTTATTGATGTTTCCATGCCCAGTACTCATTTTCATTAGAAAGTGCAGAAATAAACAGACAAATAAAGTTATTTACAAGCCCTCCATGCAAGCAAGAGACTTGAACAAACCCGATTCATCCATTGATAAGGGGAAAAGGCCTTCATTACATGAAAGGCGATTGAAATAATATAACAGAAGGCAATTCTGATGCAGATTTGTAAATACTATTAGGCTAGATGATGTGCTTGAGCACGCTGAATCTCATAGGCACGTGCTGATGGAACATAGATTGCATTTAACAGTGAGCTATGGGAGCGGCCATAGAATATATAAATGAATGCTCCAATCAACAACCAAACCGAAACTCGAATCCATGTAGAAGCCCTGAGTTCATCAGACACAAAAAGTATTCGAAGTGGTTCATTATATATTGTTCATCCACACACAAAGAAAAATATTAGGTGAGAAAGCATAATTGTCTTCAGAAACTCACCCTAGATCAATTAATAGGTAGGTGTTTATAAGAATACAGGCAGCAGGTAAGAATGGAACAAATGGGCAAACAAACCCTGAAATACAAGGCATCAGATCATTCAGTAAGATTCATCCAAGTTTTCTTATATGATAATGGAAAGAAACACAAGTTGTCTACAGTAATATTATTCAACCAAACATGATACACAGGGTAGAAAGCTTTCAATGATGATATAATCCTAATCAAAAGCCATTCTTTCGTAGATCCTTGCAGCTGGTTATAACTTCAAAACGTTGCAAATTAATCTCCATTTTAGCAAAACTAAAGCTCTAACATGACGTCACAAGTGATTTAGTAATCTTTCATCCTATGACAATTAAAACAACATCCTACTGGGGGAAGTACCAGAAAGTGTAAACTTTTGGATGAGAGCTGTGACAGTTGTATCTGTTCTCGATAAAACTATCTACACGTAAAAAGCAAGGTTTGATTATAGTCTACACATACCTCCTGTGTGTCCAAAGCTGTGCCTCGCATCATCTTGATCTATCAAGGCCAGCACAATTACACTACACAAAAGAAGTAGTCCACCCAGTCCACAAAATGTGAAGCGCAGAATGCTGGCACAATCACCAAATGGGCACAAAGTTAAAAAGACTACAGCAGATTTGACTAAAAATGGGGATGGATTTAATTAATAAAACTGGTCTGCATTTTGATAAAAATGTATGCCACATGATTTGGTTGCTTATTGCATACAAAAGAGCCTAATATAGCACTTGTAGGATCATTTTAACAGGAAAAATTTTCCCGAATATAAAATCAGCAAGACATCCAAGTGGTTACTTCAAAACTAGTTAGAAGGTTCTCAAAATTGACTGACCTAGGACACACTTCAGCTGAAGCTGCACTTGCAAGGATAATAATCCCTATACATAGAAGGGCAATGCTCCATGCAGCAAGTTTCCGCCTATTTTGGTCATTCTTCTTGCCTGTATAAGCAATTCAAAGGCTAAGGATCATCAACTAGCACATGACACAGAGCAGATTCCTCAAAAAAATAATAGTGCATATATCCTAAAGCTTCTAAACAGAAAATTTGCCGCCACATATATAGATTATTTTCTCTGAACTATTTCTTCACCAAAAACAATGCTTGGTGGATGAAATAAACTGAGTAAGTTACCAAATATGTTCCTTATGAGGGGGGAAATTCAAAGCAAAAACAGCTATATCCTCCACCTGTCGCTTCAGAGTTCATTACTCCCACTTATCACAAAATAAATTATGTCTAAATTATAATAAAATATGCTAGTAGCCTTCAAATTATGTTTCTTTAATGAAACCAGAGCATATACTAATCTTTCTTGGTACTCTACGACTATATTTTGAGCCAATCAAGAATGATCAAGTTTGGGTGGAACATGATTCAAAACTGCATCACAGGGTGGATGAATGCTAACCCCACAATGCCAAATAATGGATAGACTATAAAGTTATTTATGCAAAATTACAAGAAATATCAAGTTTGGCAGGAATAAGATTTGAAACAGCACCACACAATGGATGAATGCTACCACCACAATGCCAATTAAAGGATAGATATAAAGTTATTACTGCAAAATTTTAAGAACGGGTTCAAATTAGAAAATTGACCTAATAGTAATACTCACTTTGGAACCTCTAATTTTGTTTAATATTTCTAAAAAAAAATACAAGCCTCCCAGACACAATATATGATTTTTATTCATTCTATTCATCCAGACTAGTTTTCTATATCCTATCCTGTGTTACTGAAATCATTTACTAATACTGCAGGATCTTCTATAAACATTTAGATACATTAGGCTTGATCTAATTTCATTTACCAAAGGAATAGAACCTGTACTCAATGATTACCTTGTGTTACTTCTTTTATGATTAAAGGATGTTCAAGCCGGGCAGCTGCCTTATCATGTAATTGTTGATGGCTATGATCATGATAAACAGCATTATCTACAGGACTTATGACCGTGTTTTCCTCAACATCACCACCAAAATGCAAAGCCATGGGGTCAATGGATGTTTGAAGGGAAGTTGGAATAGGAATCTCATCAGGTGGAACATATCTGAGTATCAAAACTGAAACGGCAACAGTGGTGAATGCAAGCAGTGTTCCAACACTAACCTACACTTCCCAAATTAATGAATTATAGGAGGAAAAACAACCAATTTATGTTTCTAATATATATATATATATATATTCTTCCTTGTTACAGTCTTAATTTCTTGTACACCTTAACTCACCATCCCTGCTAACTGAGAAACATCCATAAAAAAAGCTAGAGCAGCTGCTAAGACTCCAGTAACAACAGTGCTCTTCACAGGGATCTGGGTGCTTCTATTGATTTCTGAGAAGAATGAGGGGAGCAGACCATCCCTAGCCATTGCCATAAAGATTCGTGGCTGTAAAGTATAAACTCAAGTGGAAAGAACCATTCATCAGATGCAAGAGACATAATTCAGTACAATAGTATCTACTCACAGTCACGCATCTATATAGAACATAACATCCCTTGCGGCAATTCAGAATAACAATATCTACAATCACAATCATGCGTCTACACTGACATAACACAGATATATGCTACATACATATCAACTAAAAGTTCCATGTATAGACCTTCGAATTAATACCATGACTTTTCACAAGGATAAATGTCCTTGGTCAGAACTTTGCATCAGAAGTTACTTTTCCCAAAAAAATAAAGATTTTATAAAGGGTAACACAACAAAATACAACAAGAAATAACTTCTTTGAACACAATTTGAGTGCCTTTCAAATTGCAATTTCAAGCATGTTTCCTTACATCCATTTTTTAACCATTCCATCTCCATACATATTTATCTTCATTCCAAATGCTTTCCTTTAGATTGAAAGAAGCAATCCACATATGAAGTAGGGAAAGCAAGA
Source organism: Delonix regia (assembly GCA_037074485.1). Lineage (NCBI taxonomy): Eukaryota > Viridiplantae > Streptophyta > Magnoliopsida > Fabales > Fabaceae > Delonix > Delonix regia. Next base: position 35,758,717 of record CM073449.1, on the reverse strand, counting down.
TGCTTTGTGCAACAAAGATAATTTCATTTTAATGAGGACGGAAGAGGAAAAGGAAGCCTGCCATGCCAGTGTTTTTTGGCCATCTACAAGAAAGAGATCTGTAGTGCATTAACAGTCCCAATTTTGGATACAACATTACATCCCATACTATACATGAACATGGGAGAAGCATCATAAGGGGAGCAAAACAATCCAGTAACAAATTATAGTACATAGATGAACAGGACAAGTTAAATAAGCCATGAAAATTCAGAACCAAAATCTAAAAATCACAGTCAAGTGATTAACAACTATTATAAATAAATTGAAAGCACCAACTTGTGTACCTGGGGGAGAATTGAACCCAACAAACTGGCAAAGAGAGCAGTGATTGCTCCAGTTGTTATAATATACCTACATGGGGTAAAACAGAGCTTGAAAAATGACATCCAAACTGTGTATTCATATTTTTATAGGAACTCTTACGAATGAAATATTAAGCCACTTGCAAACCTTACACTGCCCATTCCATCCCATAGCTAGAAAATGCTGAGGAGATAGGGGTATCAGGATCCAAAGCATAGAATGGTACCAAGCCAACAATAACTGCAGATACAAGCATATACAGCATGCAACATATAAATAATGCAATTGCTATACCAAGGGGCAAATCTCGTTGAGGATTTTTCACCTGCATGATAAAGAAGCAGGAATAAAAAAGGAAGCCTCAGATGAATATCTTAGTTTTCTACTGACATCCCCAAGTCATGATGCTATATACTAAACTACCATTCAGGTATATTAAGTTTAGCAGTAGTACATAAAAAAAAAAAAAAAAAAAAAAAGCTCTGGCTATAGCACAAGTGACTTCGCCATATACATTTATTCTCATTTGTTTATTCCCCAAGAAGTCAAAAGTACCATATCAGATTCATAGAAGAAAACCCAGAGAGTGCCAGTCATCATTATCACTTAGAACATGGCAGCTGCTACAGTGAATGATCTATTCTCACGATCATACTAAAGTAAGAATGATGAGGTCACATTTTGAGTTAAAATTTTTGTCTAAAATATCAAAGGCAATGTGCAATAATGCCAGTGTGTTCATGCCATAACAGTTTAGACATCAGCTAAATATGAATCCTCCTTGTGAAAATGTACCTCCTCAGCTGTGCTGGTTACTGAATCGAATCCAATGTATGAAAAGAAAACAATTGCTGCCCCAGAAAACACACCATTTACACCATACGGAAAATACCTGACATATAGGGAGCACAATTTCAGCTACAGAATTACTAGGGTATGTGATAGATAACGACCTAACCAAAAGCATAGACCCATTACCCGCTGGGAAGCCCATATCCAACCCATCCAGTCTTGAAACCAAGATAACCACCTGCTATAGTGATGAAGAGCATGACACAGACATTTACTGTTGTCACTATGGATTGTGCTGTGGAACTCTGAAACATCAGTTTAATTGTGAAATGGGCAAGTAATTTGGCAGACAGAAAACAGGTGAGAAGCATTTGATGTATGAATCTAGGAGAGAATTACCTCTTTGATTCCGATACACAAGAGTAAGGTAACAAAAAGAATTAAGACAGATGCACAGGGGTCAACCACGATTTCAAGACCTGGGATGGTATGACGAGCCAAAAAAGAAGGCAGATTGTCCTCACCCCCAAAAAACAAGGCCTGAAATATGCAAGATACAAGTTCATACAAAATCAAATTGTTCAAGTTTCTCTTATCCTTTGAAATACACAACAGTGATACTTACCAAGAAGCAAATTTTTTTTATATATTTTGTTTGCTATTACCCCAAGAAAAATTGCCAAATATACATGATAACTATATAATTTCGAATCTGATGGTGCCATATACTATGACACTACGAATTTTTTTTAGACTTCAAATCCATTCTTATCTGTGGGGGCAGGATATAATCATGTAAAAAAATGTCTATCAGAATTCAGAATAAATTCATGAGTGGTGCCCGTTGGTTTTATTACAGATTTTTGTGACAAGTTGACAACAATAATGCACATAATATTTACCATGTTTTATTGCTTAAATGTGTCAGAGTCTGTTTAATATACTCTTTAACAGATGGATACATCTTAATTTCATGAGAGGAAACCCCAAGGACATCCATATCCATGTTTAACAAAGCCTGCAGCTCAGCCTTATTGAATTGACAGTTTTAATAGTTCTCCACAAGGAAACAAGGGAACCTACATGAGACTCCCTAACATCCAGAAACCTCAAATAAAAGTCAACTCTCTGTTTGTAGTTCATTTTCAAATATTAAAGTGAACTCTAAAGAATGTAGCTGTAAAAAAGACACATTAAGTAATCTTATATATGAAATTACAGAAAAAAAAAAATCCACCACACCATATTTGGTGTTATGCCACGAGCAACAGCTGAACCACCAATTGTATACTCCAGAATCAGGGCCCAGCCAACCAACCAAGCAACCCTGAGATCAGTGGCAATGGTTAATCATGAATATACTGATATAAAGAAAAGATGATCATTTACCACATCTCCTTTTAAGTTTGAAGTCTATTATTCTTTTCTAGAAGGCAAAAAAGCACTTTTTCATCGTTTAACTTTATATCAAGTTTCAATTTTGTTCCTTAATTTCATTTTGTTCCAATCAATCCCTTGACTTAAAAATCAACTTAAAATTTTCGTTCCCTACTGTTAATATACTCAGCAGAAAAATCCTAGGGCTCCATGGTGGTTTAACTCTCAAAACCCTACCAATCTGTATCACATCTGTCATATAATATGCTTCCCTGATACCATCCCCAAAAACACTGCATATTGTAAACAGGATAATATGCAAATCATCTTCCCAAATTAGAGTATCCTGGGTTTTTTTTCCAAGAATATATCCTCCATTTTTCAATTGATAGAAGCTGAAATCTCCAGGCTTTCAGTGTCTCAGTGCCACCACATAGCAGCAGGTAGTTCCCTATTAGTGGCAGGAGGGAGAGTGCCAGGGTTCAAGGGACAAAGGGTAATAAGTAGCAACTATGATATGATGGCAGCATTGGTTCTCCATTTGGCTTTTGCCATTTTCCTTTCATCTTTAACGTGCAGCATCTTATACTTTTTTACAGAACTTTGAGATGCAAAAGATATAAACAGTACCTTAATAAGTTTATTGAAAATATGTACCTTCAAGTGCAGTAATGCAGTGACAAACCTTAATGTTAAAGAAAATAAGTTATCAAAACGCAGTCTTTGGGTGTGTTAGGGAAGGATATTATATGACAGGTAGGATATTGACTGGTAAGAGATTATCAGAGTTAAGCCACTAAACAGCCACATAGGATCTTTTCGTTAAGCATATTGATGGTGCTAGAGAGAAGGAAACATTTGAGAGGTTCATGAAAATTACAAGACCAAATTAGAGCAACATAAGATTAATAGATGAAATTGAAATATAAGGCAAAATTAAGGGAATAAAAGTACATTGTTCCCTCTTTAAAAATAATGAAACTACTTAAGCAATCCTGCTCCACAAGATGCAGTTTGCAGGGTATGACAACGAAACGATTCTATCAAAGTTGTTGATGCAGCAGAAGAATTCTGCAACTTATGAGTAACAACTTCAATATCTAACTATTTCTTCATTGATATTTATTAAGTACCTATAGTTTAATCTTAAAATCTACAATATAGTGACTTACCCTTCTCCAATGCATATGTATGTATAGTGATAAGCACTCCCAGCAGATGGACATCGACAAGCAAGCTCTGCATAACAAAAAGCTGACAGTGCAGCAGCTATTGCTGCAATGAGAATTGATATGGTAAGTGCTGGTCCTGCATGTGCTCTAGCAACTGTTCCAACGAGAATGTACACTCCAGCTCCTATGGTAGCTCCAACCCCTGATTGTCAAGGATGATCAATTATCACTAAGCAGATACTTTACAAAAAGAAGCTAAGGCCCTTAAAGGAGAACATGAAGATTCTATCAAAAGCTGGCATTTGTGTACATTATGTTAATAAGGTGCACAGTTTCCACAGGCAACACCAAAAACCATAACCAAGAGTTATTTTCTTTGAGGGAAAAATCCTCTAGATGAATTAAGCATCCAGGCATAGCTCCATTTAAGCCAGCAATACAGTGTCTTGCTTCGAAGGAAAATTGGTGCCAACTTAATATTTTTAGACCCTCAAGTACTGCCACTTTTCATTAAGAAAAATCTTTGTTATGTTTCTATTTCTGAATTGACTCTCATCCAAAAATAAGATCAGTTGTGTGGGTTGCGAGGCTTGAACTGGAAGCCTCAAAATCAGTGCCACAGGCAGATAAATTATTGACACTAATTCATCTAACCATTCCCAATTCATACCCTTGGCTATGTTCATCTTATATGGATGATTGGCTTGGTGCAATTCATTAAGTGCTGATACCAAACATTATCATTGACATCATACATCCTACAAAGTCTGGATTCAGTGTGTAAGCATAATATAAACTCAGCCACTCCTTGAACAGGAGAAAGGAAAAAAGGAAAGAAAAAAAATCACAATTTTATCTTTCCTGAATATTTCTCTGGTCCTAACTCCTAGGCTCAGTAAGTCGTATCCCGTGTGATTTTTTATTAGTTATTACACTGAAACAATTAAACTTCGTTTAAGTATTTGCCTGCTTAATTCCAATCATAATTTAGAATTAAGTCCCGATTTTTGGACCAGCCAACGGGATAATTCACTCCAATAGCATTCACAACGGACACCACCACGCCATTATTGCAACTGCACAGCAGCATTTTTGACACATACACCATTAAAAGTAAACTGGAAGCAGGTTCACATAAAAATCAACATGAGGAAAATTAGAGCACTAAGTTGATAGGAAAGAAAGGATTAACGCAAGAGACTCAATGATAGAAGAAAGAAGTGCACATCATCAAATACTAGCGGCGTCTATTCAATTCGGGCAATTACTGGTTTTTTTTTTTTTTTTTTTACTTAATTATTCCTGGAAATGAAAAAATAACTAAACACAATAGACAGAGTTCTGATTTCGGTTTTTTCTTTTATTACCAATTCCAACGAGGTCAACAGCAGATAACTTCCTTGCCAATTTATGACCCTCTGAGTTCCTTAAATGGACAGAATCAACCTGCTTTCTCCTAACCAAAGTTCCAAGTTCCCGTAACCATCTTCCTCCTCCAACACCACCATTGCCTTTAGTGCTTTGCGAGTCGACTATCGTCATCCAAAACCAGTCTTACCTGAGTTCCGATCAACTTTCCTGCGCAAAGGAGCGGACTTTGTACAAGCTAAGTAATTTCTCAGACTTCGTAGTCTGAATACCGAAAAGGGTGTCCTTTCGCCAACACCCAGTAAAATCTGGACCTAAATTCTCTGCATTTGAATATCAGAAAACTATCAAAACAGTGCAGAAATTTGCAGAGAAAAGAGAGAAGCAGTGCAGCAACTAAAAATTATGGTTTGACACTATCCTGCCCGCTAAAGCGCTAGCCACGCCCAATATCCCTCTTTAACTATGATATATTTGCTTTCATACTTTATCTCTCTCTTTGTTTTTTTTGTTTTTTTTCACTGCCAAAGTCTTCGTCGGGTAGATTGAATTTCTGCTTACATTTCTGGTTGAGGTTTGTTTTTCTTTTTCATTATATAGTCATAATAATTAATGTCGGATTTATTCGAAAATTTTGAAATAACTCTCTTACGAAAAACTTGAATTTAATATTTACTTATCAGCTCATATTATAAACATAATATAAGTTAGTTCTTTCACAGCTACTCATAAGTACATCCAATCATGCTCAGAAGATTTTGTATTGAATTCATATTTAAAATACAAGTTGATGCTCTCATAAAATGCATCTAAAACGTGCTCTTGGGAAGTTATTTTTCCATATGGCTATGACTGCTTAACCATATATATATATATATGCATATATTAGTAAAAATATCTAGACTTCTATTTTTTTTTTTCTCCTCCATTAGTTACCGACCCCTTTCATTACTATTCCATTCATCTTCCCTTCGAGTTTAGGAATTGTAATTTATATTAAAACAACTATCAAATTTTTTTTAAAAAATTAATTAACATATATCATAATTTGTATTTATCTTAACAATTTTAATAACTGAGTTCATTGATTCCTAACATAATGAATGATACCGCACATTTAATCCCTTTTATTTTCTTAGTGACCACACACATATAATCATGCCTGATGGGGCAAAATTATTTGATTTTGATAAAAATTCTATTCTGTACGGTTAGTTGAAACGTTTCAAATTCATAGTAAAAATGTGGATGAACACTTTGAAGAATATTTGCGTATCTGCATTCGGAAAGTTTTGAAACGTGCCCTTGTTTTGGCCAAAAATATTTCCAATTTCATAAAAAATGAAAAATATTACGCAACCGAAATTCTTATCCAGATCATTTGTCATACTTATCCAGATCATTAGATTCTCACGATGGATTGATGCAATCGCTGACTATCATTCATATGATTGCACATGCCTTCGAGTTGTTAAAAAATTCGTTTGGTTATTAAAATACAATTTGTTGTATAAATAATTTTATTTAATTAAGCATTAAATTTTTTTTTATATAATCATCTTTGTTTTTCAAATTTTCTTTGCATAAAAATGAATAATTTTACTTTAAATAAATTATATAATTTTATTTAATTAAACATTGAATTATATTATACTTATGGGTCAGTGTAAGATAAGAAGGTCTTTTAATAATTAAAAACCTACAATACTAGCATTTAATAACTCAATCCCTACGTTACCATTCTTAATTTACTACGATGCTTAAAACTTTTTTTTTTAATTAATTTAAGCGTCGTGTGAATCATATTCATGCAATGAATATTTTAATTAACTAATTTTAGGAATGATAGTCCCGCGATTAGTACAAAATGTTTAAAAAAATGAAAGTGTGGCTGCCATCTTCGCGTTCAGAACTTTTATGAATGCGTGATAGATCATGCATTCATAATAGTGTCAGATGCTTCTTTACCCTGACACGCGTGTTCTTAATAAAAAATATTCTTTTCAAAGTTATTAGTAAAAAAAATTATTATATGTTATTAAATTATATTATTATTATATGTTATTAAATTTTCTTTTGAACAACTAAATAATTATTGAATTGTGATAAGAATATAAATTATCTTTTGAAAAATTATTATTACTTTTAAAATGTAATGAAGATATATGAATTTAATCCATGAAATATTATTAAAATGTAAAAATAAAACGTTGAATGAAGTTAAGAATATTTGAATATTACTATATTCTAATATTTATTTTCATTTAATCAAAGTTATATATGACAAACTATTATAACTGCTATTATCATTTTATGTATTTTTTTATTTTATATAATTGATGTGTGGGAATAAGTCATAGGAAGTAAATATTGAAAAAGGGAAAAAAAAATAGAATTGTCATTCCTAGTGCATTAAGGAAAATAGAGTAAAAATTTAAATACATATATTAATTTTACATTACATTGAAAAGAAAGGATAGAAATATCATTCATCAAAATAATCACTTACTAAGTCACATCAAGGGTATTGCCTGACCTATTGTAGTTATTGTTGCATAGGTTGATTTTCTTTAACTTGTAAATTTTCATCTTCTTTAGAGTCTTATGCAGTTAACTTTGAGTGGGCTTCAAAGTTAGTAAGCAAGGAATTCAAGTCTTATAAAGGAAGCTATACAGGCAAAATAGGCTATCATGGAATGTAGAACTCCTTCTAATATGGTTAGGAAGACCCTCCATATTCAAATGTCCCACCAATATACTGAACACTAAATTCAAATGGGTCAAACATCAATAACAAATGATCTAGGGCCAAACATCATTGGTGGCAATGTTGGGCAAATGTATGACAATTACTCTGGTGCAATATAAATAACATAGGTTGTGTGAGAGCATAGTAAGATTGATCCATCTCTAGACCAATGACATTGGTTTGCATTGATGGGAAGGAGTAAGAGGAGGACTTAACTCCTCTAGTTGATGAGGAAGAAATACGTGCACCATTGTTGTCATCTTCATAGGTGTCTTGTGTTGAAATGAAATCTCCAAAGGATATGAAAACATTGGCTCACTTACTATGCTTGGACTCTAAAATAGGTGGCCTCAACAACATTATTGCGGGAGGTACAAGTTGGGGGATGTCATGTCTTGTTTCTAACCAAGGGCACGAAGAACACTATTCACGATGTTTTAAAACTAGTTGCAATCAAGCATTGGTCGTTCTGTCATGCTTAGTTGACATAATTCATTTGCCAAATTAGCTTATTTTACATGTAAAATAATAAATGTTATTATATATTGTGTAATGGAAAATATAACGGTTTGCTAAAATTGTTAAACGTTGGTGTTGTAATAAATATGCGAACATGCTCATAGGGCCACCAATTTCAAAGATTTTGTGGGGCGCAACTTTAGATCCAAGCCAAAAATAATCTTCAAAGCTTCTAAACTTTTGTGGGGCAAGATCTAAAAGAGATGGAGAAAGTGTAGGGGAAGAATGAAGGGAGAAGGAACCATCGGCAAGCTTTTTTTATCAAACTAGTTAGGGGCATTTTCACTATTTTGGTCTTTTTCTATTTTCAAAATGATATTATTCAAAATGAACTTATCACATGTTGCCACCTAGAACATGTAATCTCTTCCTCCAATGAAAAAACAAAACATCGCAATGGATAACGTGTGGCATGGTTGAGTGATTTTCGTGCCCACAATTAATTAACTTCTTTTTTTAAAAATAAGCATTGATTGATTCTGATTCACACAATGTTTAAAAAAAAAAAATCACTTTAAACATTTTGATAGGTTAAAAATAGTAAGAATTGAGTTATTAAATGCTAGTATTGTAAAGTGTTACTGAAAAAACCAAGATAAGAATGTCAAGTATGTTAGTTCATGCATAGATTTAATTGGCTGGTTGGGCCAAAAGAAAAGAAATAATTGGCTGGGTAGGAAAGTTTTTCCATAAAATTCGGAACATATAATTAAAGAGAGATAAAGTGTTTTATGAACCCCAAAAATGCGTTACTTCTAATTGCACATTTCCCTTCATCTTACTGTTAACCTACGAGCACCAAATGCTTTTATTCATTAACACTGGAGCCATTGAACCAAATCTAATGGTTCCACATTTAAATGATTTTAAAATTTTAAAAAAATAGAAAGTAATTATTTTTAAAAATAAGATATTAATATTTTATTTTTTAGATAAAATAATATTTTATTGAATAAAAAAAACTAAATTATTTTTAATACCTTATAGTTTATTTCACACATTTTATAATATAATTTTGTCTCTTTTTTTTGTTCAATAAAATATCATCATATATATATATATATATATATATATATATATATAATCTAAACTATTAATATATCTTTTTTAAAAATGACTTAATTTTTATAATTTAAAAAATTTTTAAATCATTTAAATTTAAAGATGTTACTAGAGAAAAAGATCTATTGGTTTTCGAAAAGTTACTCCTACCAATGCATTCTTCTTCAGTGCTTCCCCAAGCAGGGATCCCTTGCAGTAACTTTCTGGAACGTTAAATTTTGATTTAATGGTTCAATAATTTTTTATTAAAAAAACTTATTATTCTCTAGTAACAAATTTAAATTGGTAAATGAAAATTTAATCATCTAAATTATTATTGTAAAAGATCACTGCAAAAAATGACTGCAGTGGATCTGAGCCCACGCTCCCCCACCTAAAACATATGCGGTTGCAAAATCAGAGGAAGAGGAAGAGATTGGCATCAGAGATTGATAAGGTTTCATCTATACTTGCTGGTCTTGCACCATAACCCTTTTAAATGTCCCAAAATCAAATCCGTTTGTCACTTCTGAACCGAATTGGCTGTTTGAACGGTTTCAAAATCAATGCTCATAACATTACCTTGATAAATCTTTTGAATTGGATCTCCAAAACTTGTTCTACAATGGTAGTGCAGTTATTTTAATGCTAATAGTTAAATCAATTTTTAATCGTCAGATAAAGTTTTAAAAAGTTATCAAATTTGATTTTTTATGATTTAAATATAAACAGCCAAATCTTATAATTATTTTAATTTTGTAATATGAATGACTAGATGACGACGGCAGAAAAATTTTGAAAAAATCCAAATTCTAAGTCTCTGAAGCCTCAAGCAAAAAACCTTTCCCTGGAAACACAACTCTATGAAGCAAAGCGTGGTCCTCGTGACAATGTTGGCCCACAAGTTACCCCATACAATGAACCGATGTCATAGCTTACCACTTCATCTTCCTCAAATCATATAATTAAACATAGCAGAAAACAAGCATTTATAAGAAATGTTACAAAAGTGGCACCGTGGCAGTATCTCAGCCTCCTTTCTTTACACTGTCATGGCTTCCTCTCCTTTCCCGGCCTGCCCCTAGGGATTTTGTTGGCCATGTAGTAGTGTTTAATAACCACTTGAACATAGCTCTCCTCATGAAGCTTCTTGACCTGGACTCCTACTGTGATCTTTAACACCATCAGAAAGCTGAATCCATAAATTTCGACTTCTTTCAACTCCATTTGTATCACGACCATCAGAAAACCGGGCCCACACACTACGACATTTTCCCTCTCTACTAAATCCTTCTTCGCACCCCGCCACTGTCTTTAGCAGTTCTGATTGCAACAATGGACAATTCTCCTTAAGATACTCAAAACTATCAGATTGCATCACAGCTACATGAGAGAACAAAGAGAAATAATATGAAAATCAACTAGTAATAGATCTGAGGATCACCGCTAGATCCTTTTTCGATTTACGGGAGTCTAGAAGACAAACAGATCTGAAAATAAAATCCAACACTTCAAATTCAATGGATGACATAGGCAACAGAAATATCAATGTGAATACAGATTCTGCTATCAGTAAATGCAATGCAACTGTTCAAGCATGGAATCAAACTTTACCAGGTTTTACATTATTCTTATGAAGCGCTAGCTGTGCCAGTGTGTGAGAGAATACGGAGTACAAAGCATACTTGAGTCATAAGTCGATGAAAGGAAAAAGGATAACAGCATAGAGTCTCTAGCTACACCTTGCTCCTAGATTTCTATTAAATTCTTCAAATTCATAACTAGGCACATAATATTTTGTTGCATACTAAAACAAGGCCTGAGGCGGGTTTAAGCTCAATTCTCCAATCAACTCACCTCAATAAGACAGGGGAAGAGTTGGTGCATTTTACTTTGCCAATAAATGAGCATAACTGAGTTTATGCAAGAATTTGTCTAAGTGGCTAAGTAGTAAGTTGATTTTTTGTTTCCCATTTCATAGACAGCACACTTTATTAGAAGACTGCTTAGGGTGCAAGCTCAAGTTCATAGACATACACATTTAGGAGCCTTCTCTTACACATTTTTTTAAATCTAATTATTAGAAAGTAAAGCATGCAGCAATACAAAAAAGCTGCTAGATGGCTATATCAACATATACCTCTAAGGGCAGCTATATTGAACATATTGTGGAATTTGAAGGGAGAAATGAATAAGGTAAACGTGGAGACTTGAGATAATTTATAAAATTAAAGGCAAAACTGAATATTGGTGGCCTAGTAATGTTTTCTCAAATGGTATAAAACGGTCTAAGCAGTCAGCAACGGAAAGAATGACAAGTTTACAATCACACATATCTACAGAAATTTTTCCTCCGCAAAAAGCTAGTTTCTTCATCAATTATTACCCAATAAAATTATTACCCAATAAAAAAAAAGAAGCAAAAAAAATGATTTCACAACAGTTATCAATCACAGCAATTATGCCTGAAATAGACCAGTTACATATAAATTACATAAGAGCTAGGATAGGAGGAAGAGATGTCAGTGTGTCAATTTATACTCCCTTCACTCCCCTTCATCTATATTATGAAAAGTTAAGCTGGGGAAGATAAAACTTAATAGTCTGATACACCAACGGATAAAATGCAGGCATACCCAAGTAACTTAAACCAAGTCTGCTTGTGGCACTAAGCTCTTTTTCTTTTTGGTGATAAAAAGCGGTAATAAACATATTACCCGACATTTAACCTAAGGGAGGCAAAAAAGAATGATAAGCTTGTTAATGTATAGCTTGCAAATTATAGTACATCCTCACTCCTCAGAAGTGTCTATCCTATCCTGTCAACATCTAAACCCTGAAACAATAAGGAAAGAATGAAAGAAAATGAAGCTGAGGCATACAATTTGCCTCATTGTAAAGGAAAATCTTCAAACCAAGCTTATGTTCAGAACACTAGTATCTCGCAATGAAGCAAAGGACAGATAAAAAAGAGCGAGCAGGTTATTGAGAATACAACCACAAACTGTAGCTTGAGTTCACTTAGTGTACTTGATAATATAATATAATTGAAGGAGAAACAAACTACAGAACAGGATGCCAAGATATGCTGAAAACTGGTTGAATACTGATTTTAAATCTAGCTTAGGGTTGGAAAGTTAAGCAGGAAAACTCACCAACAAGGTTCTCAGCAGCAAATTTCAGACATATGGACTTTAATTCTGTAGCATGATAACGATCAGCAAGGGCCAGAATACCGGCAACGGAATCTATAGATATCTCTTTGCAAAGTACAGACTCACACAACAGTTTAAGTCTAGGTAGGTCATACTTTTCTGCAGCAGCTAACAACTTTGCAGTGAATGTGTCCGATACTGATGGCAAGAGCGATGAACATGACATGAAGAGCTCTTCGTCTTCTATTAGAGTATCTCTATAGACAAAATGAAGCAATGCCTGCTCAACAATAAAGCTCAAGAAACATTAGAGAACAATACAAATGATATGCTGCACTAATGAATTTGCAAGCAACTTGCGTGGCAACCAAAATAAATGGGAGATAAGAGATAACAGAAGACATTTTTCAGGGATGTGATACCTGGAAAACCTTAGGTTCCATATCATTAACAAGTATTTCATGATCATCTTCCTCCATCTTATTAAAAAATTCAGTCTCAAATTTAGTAGAACGAGCAGCCAATACAAGCTTATGTGCACGAAATTTTTCCCCAGAGACAGAGAATGTAACATCTGATCCTTCCTCATTCTCTAATAGCATGCCAAAATGTGCTCCAATATCAGACTCGGGAACCTGTACTGTGTTTAATTTTGAACAATCTATCGATGAAACCACAACTCCAACAGTGCAATTTATCTTCAAGCAATCATCTTTAAGGAAGGTTGATGCCTCAAGCTGAGCTCGTTTGAAAAACCGCTTATAGCCCCTAACAGAAAAAGCTAGTAAGTCAGTCACTCTGTAGAGTTAAATTATCACTTACTTTGCAGAGTTAAAAGTATGTAAAGAATGAAATAGTTAGTGGATGTGGATCATTTGGGTGGACTTAGCCAGTCTAAGAAGCACACAGGGTAAAAGCAGTTCACTACTAGCAAGATAACAGACATGGAGAAAATAAAAGAGCTCAATAAAGAAGCGCAAATCTTTTCAAATTAATTATTAAAAAAGCATAAGAAGTTAAGAGAGATAGATCAAATGAGCAGCAGAACCGACTTATGTATAAATGCGGAACAGAAGTAATCCTGTTGTAAAAGGCAACTCCACAATCTAAGACCAACAAATATCACTCCATTTTTTGGCTTTTTGGTATGAATTAAAAATTGGAAATACATCCCTTGGAATTTAACTAAACCATGGCTGAACAAATGTTGTCACTAAAAATGCACCAAAGGAATGATAAACAGATTAAGAAGAAAAGAAGAGTAACTTCATTCAACAACTAGGAAAATCAGAAGGGCAAAAAATAAAGGAGGCATCAAGCAAGTACGGATATCGACCACCTTGTTATTCAAAGATATGCAAGTAAATTCTTTTCAAGTGACTTGTATGGCTTCCAGGATCCTTTGTTTAATGTTGCAGTCTTTTACAATAGAGTTAGAAGTAAGGTACACACACATTAATAAAGTTGAATAATTACATTTATATGTGCCACAAGATTATTAGTGTTCAGTTTATAGGCATAGTGCAAAATTACCATTTTCAAAATGGACAATCCAGAACTTTCACAAAATCCAGCTATAAAAATTTTAGCCCCTCAAATACATCATCTAAACTACAATACAATTGACAGTAATTAGCAATTTACCAACAAATTTTCAAACATTATTTCCAGCTAATAAAAAGAAATGGTATCATGCCCAGGAAATACAATCTTCTGAACGAACATGAAGTCCTCTGTGGAAAGCAATGAATCTATTTTTAAAACCTAAAAGGAAAACCTCACCACATGCTGCCTCTGTACTTGAGCGTATAAGGCCCACTCTCAAGCGATCGATCGAAGTGGCTATGAACTTTGTGCTTTCCATTTCCACTCTGGTCCACCAAAGTCAGCTCAAACAGTGCTCGCACATCAGTACCCTCACTCGCAAGCGCAATGAACACCGACACATACGCAGAATTATCCTCAGGATTCTTTCCATCGGGATAGAAATATATGGCCCACTGGTACCCTCCAACGGTAAAGTTCTCACTAGCAATGTGCTTACCAACGCCGATTCCTTTGGCGAGGGAGTAGCCTTTGATTACGAAGTTATGCGAACCATTCACGGTTTCGGTCAACGACCGGGAGCTACTGGGCGAGACCAAAAGGCTCCTGCTCCTGCCCCTGCCCCTGCCCGGCGAGTACATGCTATTTATTCTGGAAAGACGAAGATCATAAAGCCAGAACGGAATTGGATCCCCAGGCAAGCTGATCACTGTAGTGTTACGACCGGTTCTTCTTTTTCTTCTAAGCTATATGTTAGCTAGAATTTTCCCGGAAATTGAAGGAAAATCAGCTGCAGAAGTCGACGAAGCTCGAATCTAATCCTCTTTGGCCCTTGCCTTCAATTATTTTAAATTAAATTTTTTTTTTATTATTTCCACTATTCAGGCTCATCACCTCCCACCGTGGACGAAAATTGCTTTCGCCATAGCACCGAGATGTAACCAACTCTAATGTCAGTAAATCACTAAATTGTATCCGGCCCTTTTACATAATTCAAACTGTGATATTTTGTTGTCGGAAAGATAAAAGCTAAAGCCATATATATGGTGTTTTATATAATGTAAAATGTCTGGAAAATTCCGGAAAATTTGCAAAAGTTCAGGATTAGTTTTAATTTTGTCCCAAAATTATTATTTATATTAATTCCGCTATATATGTTTACAAAAATCTTCACTGTCTTTATAAGTTTTAATGACATTAAATTATCCAATAAAATTGGCTGACTATATTTGACCAGATAGCCATTAGAAAATGGGAACATAAATACAGCACTGCCTTTATAGATATTACACTATTTAATATTTTCACACTTGCTCCTAAATTTTATGATTTTAATTTTTTTAATTCCGATTTAATTTATCTAAGCAAAAGTCAATTTCTAGTTGTTAGTGTCTTTAATTAGCATTTATAAGTTCTAACTAAATAAATTAGTGTAAATACATTTGTAGGGTCATGTGTTCCATAAGTCAACTAATTTTGTTACATAATTAGATACTGTTAATATTTAAGATAATGTTATAAATTTCACAATTATTTAAACTAAAATTGACACAATAAGTATTTAAAGCGAGATTAAAACTCATTCCAGTACTTTGAAATAAAATAGGATACTTTCTTAGAAATATAAATAAAAACAAGAAAAATGAAGACAAAAACAAAAGAAAAGATATTCTTTCAAACTTGAAGCTCAATCTAGAAATTTTTTTTTAATTCTTTACTTATTACCAAATTTTTATTTTAATTATTTACTTATTGAAATAATCAAAATAACTCTTTACTCATTAAAAAATATCACATTTGATTCTTTATTTTTTAAAAAATTATAAAATGTAATTATTCTATTAAATCTTAAACTCTATATTTAAAAAATTAAATTTGATATTTTTTAAAATAATAAAAAATTAAATATAACATTTTTTTAATGAGTGAAAAATTAATTTAAATATGTCAATAAATAAAAAATTAAAATAATAATTTTGTGATAAATAAATCTAAAAACCGTCCAGTCTAAATCTTATTTTAACATTCTCCTTAACTGAGCGTGGGTGTCAAACTTCTATTCGTTGTACAATTTCCCGTCATCCATCACGCAGCACATTTATATGTCAATTGCTTCTTCATTCTGCCATTATTCACAATTTAACCATTTCAAATCAAAATAAGAAATTTAAAGGAATGCATTCCTTAAAATCTGTGTTATTTAAAAATGAGTCATTTGTAAAATTGAGAAATTAGATTAATAACAATATATAAAATATTTATTAAAACTGTATTCGATCCAGCACGTAAAAAGTACTCAAGGTTGAGTTCTTAACTGCTTAGAAGCTAATTAAAAATCATTCAAGAGCTTGACCCAAAACACCAATACCTGAACATAGCACTTCTAATTAAAAGTGAAGCTCTAATATTACAACACCGGTGCTGATATTGAGTTTAGCTGTCATTATGAAATGTCTATCTGTAAACACACTAAGCACTTGGTTCAAGTACAAGACTCACTATAAACGCAAACATCCACAAAATGAGCCAGCAAGCCTAAATATTAGACAAACCTGAACTGTTTATTAAGGACATCAGTGGTAATCCTAGGCATCTATCCTTATAATCCAATACAGAAACATATATAACGGATGTAAGTAGACAAAGCCTAAATTTCCTGTTCTCGTTCCTAGTGTCTTCGTTTCAGCCAAAAAGAAGTGGCAGAGAAAACAGAGTATTGAAGGTTGGGAAAAAGAGGGAAAAAACAAGGAACCAAAAAGACGCAGACCAGGAAGGGAAGTAAAAACTTGCATTGAAATCTGTGTCCTTCGCTGCTGCCAAGAATCAATCAATAAGAAGATCACGAATTATACACGTTAGCTACAAAATGCCTCACTACAGCAGTATTAGCTGCCAGAAATAAAAAGCAGTTACTTAGATTTCTTCTGCTCAGAAACCCTTTGACCCATAATTTTACAAACAGGTTCCTCTTTTGACTGAAGAAGTTTCAATGCAGGATGAACCTTGAGATCTCCCATAACCACCTTCTGTCCCACATCTAACTCACTCAAGTCCACATCTATATATGGAGGGATAATGTCAGCGGGACATACATACTTAACAGTCCTTTTGATTGTATTCAAATAAGCACCTGCAAAATTTGTATAATGGTTTACATACTCAACCAATTAAAACATGCAAAAAGAAAAAGATAGAGTTAAAAAAATTGATTTGGGAATAACTCATAAATTGGGGAAAAATTTGAAGATTAATAAATTTCTAGATGTCAAAGCAGCAATAATGTTGTTGGTTAGTGAAGTAGGTACCATGCAGAAAAGTAATAACCACAAACCACCAAATATGACCATTCACTGCATGAATTATGCACCATCAGACCTAAGCATAATATCCTATGACAATTAGCTCCATGATAAGATATATGCGCTGCAATTCTAACTCTTGTGACCTCCAAATATCTCTTGCAGAACCAAGCTTCTTCTATCCTCGTAATAATAAACTCTTACTCCAGGTACTATAATGAGCCAACACATTGACATATTTTAATCTTAAAGCTCCATATCAATCATGTGGGCTGCAATAAATCGTATCATGCTCGACTACAGGTCTTTCCATTCCCTTATTTGTTAAAAGGTTGGTGATAGGTGTCACATTAGATTTTGGGAGGATACCTGGTAGATAATATTTCATTTTCCCAGGATTTCCAGAATCTTTATCATCTTTCCAATTCATAATTTCTATTCAAGCCAGGGGAATATGATTTATTGTTAAGATAGTAAGGAACAGAATGGACTTTACTATCTCAGCAAGCCCAATCCTCTATCTTGATAATATGAGGTATTTGCAAGTGTACACAAGAAAGGAAGCTCCAACCCCTGAATTCCTTAGCAAGTTCAATCCTCTTCCTTGAATCCTGGTCTTGAAAAACACAGTAAGTAGAGAAGACTGCAGGTGTACACAAGAAGGAAAGCTCTAGCCCCTAAACTAGTGCAAGCCCAAGTCTCAAAACCTATTTCTGAGGCACGAATTTTGACCCTATCTCCCTAAACACTGATCTTGATGTTCCATTTGCTGGTAGGAAAGGACCTAGAGAGTGCACAAACCACTTTTTATATTCTCTTTCTCACTTTGTATCATTTAACAAGTTCTTTCCAACTCACAAAAACTTACTTGCAAGCTTAGATACCATTGTCCTCCCAAATATTTTATCCGAGGCATTAGCCAAGGAAGAATGGAGGAAAACCATGAAAACTGAGATTAAAGCATTAGAGAAAAACAAGACATGGGAGTTGGTCCAATTATCTAAAGGGAAGAGACCAAAAGGGTGTAAATGGGTCTTTTCAAACTTATGGAGCAAACAAGAGGCCATTGCTCCAGTTGCCATAATGAATACGGTTAGAATCCTATTATCACTAGTAACCAATTACAATTAGACATATCACTAGTAACCAGCTACAATTGGACATTTCAATAATATGATTTGAAGAATGCCTTCCTCCATGGTGACGTAAATGAGGAAATGTACATGAACATTCCACCAGGATTTGAAGACAGCATAAACGCAAAGAAAGTGTGTAGACTAAAGAAAGCTTTATATAGTTTAAAACAATCTTCGAGAGTTTAGTTTGGGAGACTCACTAGAGTAATGTTAGGCTTGAGCTATAAGCAAAGGTAGGGAGACCACACCTGATTCATCAAACACAAGCATTTAGGGAGAGTCATAGCCTTGTTGGTATAGGTTAATGATATCATCGTCACTGGAGATGATAAGATTGAACATGAGGCACTTAAAAGATGGAGGGCTGGTGAATTTGAGATAAAAGATTTGGAGGTTTCAAAAGAAGACATCTTGATAAACGCCTTCGTTTTTTGTGTTGTTCTTTAAGACGAGAGAGTGCATCTCAATCCACAATGGTTCGTCAGTATCCAGGTTAAAATTGCCTGCTTGCTAGGAGCTCTATTGTCTCGAGCATGGAATCGAGCCTAATGGCCAAATGCCCAATGACAGGACTGTTGGCAACGGTGAAGATGCTTTCAACACCTTTTTCAATGAGATTGGTGCTGGAAAGCATTTGCCTCATGTTGTTATTGTAGATCTTGAGCCAACTGTCATTAATGATGTAAAGACTAGAACTTACCACTAGCTTTTCCACCCAAAGCAGTTGATAAGTGGTCAAGAAGATGCTGCCAACAACTTTGTATGTTGTCATTATACCATTGGGAAAGAAATCATTGAATTATGCTTGGACCGCATCAAAAAGCTTGCTAACAACTGCACTGGTCTCCAAGGTTTATTAGTGTTCAATGACGTAAGTGGAGGCACTGGTTCTAGGCTTTGTTCCCTTCTTTTGGAACATATGTCTGTTAATTATGGAAAGAAATCAAAGCTACGGTTCATTGTATACCTTTCACCTCAAGTGTCAACTTCTCCACTCATTCTTTCTTGGAGCACACTGATGTGATTGCACTCTTGGACAATAAGGCTATTTATGATATCTGCAGGCACACCCTTGCCATTGAGCATCCCACCAACACCAATCTATAAAATTGGTTAAAGGCAGGCTTAGGAAAGAGGAAGTTGTCTCACCTTAACATCCCTTCACTTCTTTTCTTACACAAGTTGTTGTCGGACAACCTATAAAACCAGTTAAGGGCAGGCTTAGGAAAAACCCCAGGAGGGAGAAGGAAGCTGTCTCACCTTAACATGCCTTCACTTCTTTTGTACACAAGTTGTTGTCAAACAACTTGTAAAATCGATTTAAGGGCAGGCTTAGGAATAACTCAAGTGGAAAGAAGGAAGTTGTCTCACCATAAGGAGATGTAGGAGACTGGTAAGCAAACTTACTCCAAGGCTAAAGATGTTGTATTATTGTATGAACTCAAAATTAAATTTTGCATTGAATCCAACTGCAAAATCATACACAAAATCCTTTTCAATGAAATTCTTCAGTATTGTAGCATCTTCATTGCATTAGGGATGCACAGCTAATGACTAACCTAGTATACCTGGACCAACCTAATCAAATCAGGACGCGTCAGAAGCATGAACAAGCCACATCAGTGAGAGTGCATGCTGGGTTGTTCCCCAAGGTTAGGCATAGTCTCGAGACACGCCATTTAGCCATCTTATCCAACCTGGGCCAGGTGGTATATATATAATTTTTATTCTTTCTACTAGTTAATTAGATGAAGTTTAGATCTAAAGAATAAAAACCCTTCCTCTGCCTTCCTTAATTTGCAGCAACAACGATTTCTTCACTTTTCAACAATGACAATGGAGATTTCTTCACTCTTCGAGGGCAAAAAGTGCTCCATTTCTTCAATTTCAGCTTTGTCCTCTGTGATTCTTGCATCTTTGATCTCTCTGTGCTACTACAGCCACACAAACACTGGAAAGTGCTGTTCATTCTTCAACTTCAATCTTGCCATCTCAGCTCTTGTTTTGCTTCAATCATCTAGTGATTTGCTAATCGTTCTCTACTATGCTTCACCCATTTTGCTACTCTTCATCTTCGATTTCTCTCTCTCTCTTTTATGCTTCATGCCTATTTGTTTCTTCTCTCAGTCTTTCTCTTTCTGGTGGCGTTTTGAACTCTTGATCTCCCTATCTCTCAATCAATAATAAACCAGAACCTTAAACCATACGTAAAAAATAAAAAATAACAATAGACCAAATCTTAACCCAACCCAACTTAGACAGACCCAATATGTTCTTGGGTCTATTTGGGCCGGGCTAGGTAACGAGGTCACAAGACAAACACAGTGATTTCCAGGCCAGGCCTTAAGTCTATAATGAACACAGCCCAACCCAAACTTTGTGCAACTTTACACTACACTTCATTTCAATAATCTATAATGGTTTGTTTCTTGCCAAATGTTCTTAAGCATGTTGGTGTACTCAATGACAGATTTAATTCCGCGTTGGATCCCTGCAACTTTAATTTTGAATTCATACACCAACGTAGTATTTTTAGCCCTAGAGTAAGTCAACTTATCAGTCTCCCAAATCTCCTTAGCAATGGTGAGGAACATGCATATATCACTTGTCCCTAGATTTATAGAATTCTATAGCCATGCCATTATCATGGAGTCCTCCTCATCCCATGCCTCATAGTGCTTATCCCTCTTAAAGGGTCCATTCTCCAAAATATGACCTAGCTTTCCCTTTCCCTTCAATATTGTTTGAACATGGTGAGACCATTTGTGATAGTTTCTACTAGTCAATCGAAAAATGGGGTGAAGATTCTCTAATTACCTAACAACATTGGGAGCTTTAGTCATGTGAGACTTAAGACAGTTATTTCTGACACTGGAGCATAATGAACCAAAAAAGTAGTCAAAAGGAAAATGCAAAATGGAGAAATGATTCTAGACGTTCAAAACCAAAGAATAACGATATTCATCAATGAAGACTGAGGTAAGAAACTTCCTTGTGATAGAATGGAGCAATGGTTGGCCCCAAAAAGAATGTCTAACAACTGTAGACTAAGAAGGATTTGAGAAAGCGCATCACACGCTGGGACATGCCAATGCGTGAAACAACAAGCAAAGATCTTTGGACGGCGTGTGAACTTCATGCGCATTAATTTTGGCCATGAGAAGTTCAGGATAGGCTTATTAAAGCCCTCTATTTCTTCGTGTAGTAGCGATAAGGGAGAATGTCTACCTATAATGGTGACCTAAGTTTCTCAAACAAAAACACAAGAGAATAGCCCCCAAAAAAAAACTCTCCCGAAAACAAGCATAGATGCTCTGATACCATGTAATGAAGGAAAACAATTATATTTCCACTTATACAATACTTTGATAGCCTTAGATATTTATATATGAGAATATACACTAAGAGCGAAATCTAATTAATACTAAAGTTGAGGCTAATTAATACTAATATGATAAATCTGATTTCTTATAGCTTCCTTGGGAGGGAACTTATTCCTCCTACCTTGTATTTTTCTTCTCGCTTAATAAAATTCTTCTATCATAAAGAGAGGATCAACTTTGCTTTAGAAAATGACAATGAAATTAATAAGCTTAGAACAAGAAATTAAGGGATCTAGATTTCACTGAAGAGGTATTGATGGAGAATGGATTAAGAAATATTTTATTAGTTGTTTGGAATTTAGTGATTAAGGAAAAACATAGGAATTAGAACTTTAGGTTTTATCTTTTATATATTTTCTGGCAGTTTTATTTATTTCCTTAATTTTAGTTGTTTTATTTTTTCTTGCAATGACCTTCCTATAAATAGCTGTCTCTCAAAGGAGGTTTTGGATTATTTGAAAATTATTGTTAGCTTATCCTATCAGTTTCTCCCTCCATCTTCCTTTCCTCCCTCATTTTTTCTCTTGAATCCCTTTTTCTCCTTCATCCTTCCCCTTTTCTTTACTGTCCTACGTCAAGTATGGTGGAGTGTAACTCAGAACAAACTAGATCATAGTCAAAAGTAAAAACAATATATCACTAAAAATAGAAAGAAGCAAGTGTATAGTATACTAGTGCTTAAAGTCACCTCCTTGAAGCTTATCAGAAGACACAAGATTATCATCAATATTTACATATCTTGGGCATAAAGGAGGACAGCATAAAAACTGGTTTTAATATAAGCCGATCATGAAGGATGAGCAGCCACTTTATATGGATATTACAAAATTAATTTTTATGGCTGAACTATCAGTACTTTTCAATGAATTCTTGCAAGTTTGGTTCCAGATTAATATCTAATGGCCAATTGCTAGTAAATGCAGGTCAGGTGGATTCAATATTATGGGACTAAGGGTTCACGCTACAATCAATATGAAATAAGAGTTTGAGATCATAACAGAGGCCCCCCTCCTTTTCTTTCCCCTCTCCCCCTTAATCATCATGAAAGACCGTACTATTTCAGTTCTGACGCTGACAGCTACTGAGGACTAACCCGATCCTCATTTTTTGTGACTCACATCACAATTTCCAAGTTGAGCAGACATCTAATAAACAAAGAATAGATTATAGTTAATTTTTATCTAAAGCGAACAAGGAAAATCTCAAGTTGAACCAAACAAAGGGTTTTGCCAGAGTTGCAAATATTTTCCTCAAGTATTTGAACAAGTCAAACAGAAGTAGCATGAACTTAGTGCTGAATATGATACGTGCAAGAAGAATTAGAAAAAGCAACTAGAATATGCATGCTCAATAAGTTCAACATAGGGAGGAACATTGAAAAGTTATACAAAGATGAGAAAACAATTAAATGGACAAGAATAGCATCACAACAAAAAATTCATAGCAGCGAAGAAAAGGTGGTCATAAAGTAATACCATGATATTACATAGGAAACCAAAGAATATCAAGAGGAATTCAATGAGGCTTACCTTTCTTCAGTCCAGGGGACACATCTTCTCCTCTGAATACAAGAGGAACGTCAACTTTCAACAAAGCATGTGATGGAGCCCTTATGAACGTGACATTTAATGGTGCATCTGTGCCTGCATGCAGATGAAGCTGAAAAATTTTCGAAAGATGAATTTCAGACCAAGTCATTAATTTCAAAGTGTATATATAGGATACATACATATTCATCAATGGATTTAATGAAGAGCATCTTCTCAATGTTTTACCAAGCCCAACTTAGAGATTGAGAACAGCCATTTATTTTCTCATACTATGCAAGTAAAACCAACAAGTGAACGAGTATTATCTAAAGCAGAAAAGGCTGCTCAAGATGGACTTTCAGAAGAAAAGTTAACGAAATCCATCATCTTCAAAGGCAAGTATAATACATAGCACCTATCATCACAGATAAAATTAGATACTTAAAAAATCGCAATGACTGAAAGGAAAGTATACTTTTAAGAGCATGACATGATCAACAAATTTAGGTCTCTTAATATTCATCTTACTATGCAGGAAAAAAATACCGGAGTTATTACCCATAAGTAGGTCTCTGATGAATGAGGAATACGAAAGTAATGAGACCCGAACAAAGAAATGCAACGTCAATTCAAAATAATAATTAATAAACCTTTCGCTAACGTTATTCTATGGAAAGTCGAGGAAAAAAAAATCATCTACCATCCAATAATCCTTCAGTTCCTACTTCCGCAGTAAAAAAAGCTAACTCTATCATTTCAATATGTTTTCTTCAAAATTTTATATTCAACGTTTTGTACAAGCGTATAGCTAGCTAATAAGTGAATCTTAAACATTACCAGCCTGGGCAAAACCCGAATCTTCTCGACAATCTCTTCAGACTCCAAATCTGCCCGGACCTCTAGGTCAAACAGTCTGGACAAAAAGAAGGATCGACCAAGATGGTTGACAAGCTTTCGGATTTGATTGGCACGGACGGAAATAAGGCGCTTGTTGCCACCGTGCTGGCCATCCTCTTGCTCAAAGACGATGCTAGGGACGCGGCCAGCTTTGCGCTCTTTGGCAGAAATGATCCTCCCAGAAGCAGAACGAGGTATCGCAAGGATCGTCTCAGCGTATTTGGGGTCGGGCCTTGGAAAACCTTCGAGATACGTGAATGGTGGGAGTTCAAGAGGTTCCTGGTGCACGGCGGCGGCGGCGGCTTGGGAGAAGCGGCGGCAGTGCAAGGCTTTAGTGAATATTTGCCGGTAAAGATACATAGTTCGCAGCACTTTACTGGACGACCAAGGCAGTGGGCCTACGGAGGGGTTTTGGAAATGAGTGTGAGGGTTAACGCTGAGGTGTCCCAGTCCCAGTCGCAGCAGAAACATAAAATGGGTGAAAACTTTGGGCAAAAGATATAATAATAATAATAATAAAAATTTGGGGAGGGGGGAAATCACGTTATATACACGTGATCTTGTATTTTCTTTTTTTTTTGGACATATAAGGCCCAACATGGCAAAACAAGGAGACAAGGTGGGTCCACAACAGACAGCGGAAAACCAGCCCACACTTTTGGTTCTGGTCTGAAGGTGGATCTTGAAGTGAGGTTTTCCTTTAGGACTGATTGAGTTGGGACATTTAAATACCAAAGGGGCTTCAACATGGGCCATCTAGCCCATCTGACCCAACCCAATTAGGCTAAGAGCTTTTTGTTCTTCAGGCTAAGTGAAACTTTAGCTTTGTCAAACTTGTCTTTTTATAATATATATTACAATGTTTTAATATTTATAATTTTTTCTATTTATCTATAATTTTTAATAAAATATATAAAATAATATGATTGAGTTATCAAAATTTTAAACTCAGTTTATTTAACTAAATGAATATTGCATGTTAATCAAGTTTATTCATTTAATTAATGAGCTCAATTCAATTTAAATTTATTATGAGTAGCACCCGAAAAACTTAATTTATATACACTTTCAACATTGCTTGTCCCAACAGCTAAGGATAAGACACCTAAAATGATAGCAATAAATTAACATATCAAAAGTTTGGAAGCGTTTTTAGTACCAAAGTGTGAATATAATAGATTTTCTCAGATGACTCTTTTAAAAAGCAACGATAAAAAGGAAGGGGGGGGGGGGTGATGCAACAATAATTCGATTAATCTACAGGTCTTTTCAAATAGAACTCATTAAATTTTTTTAAATAAAAAAATATGATTCTTATTTGTTACATTTTTAAAATAAATTACTCTATTTATTTTTTATATAAATTAGGTGTAAATTTAATTTTTAAAAAAATTTATAGACATACCAGCATTAGAAACAAACTGAAAACTTTTCATGTAAATTATAAAAAAAATTGATTTGATATTTGAGTTTATATTATTAAAAAATAAATACAAGAGCCTATTTATTAGTGTTATAATTGAAGGATCTAACTGAAATTTTAACAATTCCAAAAAAAGTATTCATAAGTAGTTTAAAATTTGGAAAAAACTTAATACAATTTTTTAATATAATTATACAAGAAAATTGTTTGCATCTTTTCATATTAAGTTTGAAGAATTTAACATGTAAAAAAGAAAATTCTTCAAAAATTATTATTTTTCAAATATCAAAGATTATATGAAGCTAAAATAAAAATTTGAAAGACGTTTGCCAAAATTAAATGAAGTTGATTCTCGAGAGGGTTAAATTGGATTCTGAACTGAAATTCCCTGAAGAAACCGCGCAGCTATTTATTTCTACAAGAATTTGACGGGCAAACTAAATTAGTCACCAGGACAAAGCCCTCTTTCAAAACGGAAACTTGCAGAAACAACTTCTTGGAATTGCAGGGGGATCGCCTCTGATGTTGGAACCCGTTTCCAAATCCTGCAAATTCAATGGAGAACAGGGAGGCGACGAAAGACCTGTCTTCCTTCATTGCGCAGAGCTGATTCTCCCGTGGCTGACCCCTTTGGAGCTTGCCAATGTCTCTTTGACCTGCAAAGCCTTTTCCCAAATTTCCAAGACCGTCACTCTCCGCCGTTTATCCGATTCTTCTAGAGGATTCGAGAAATTGGCAATCCCATATCGCAACACCGTCGATGCGCGGCCATACGCTTTCTTCATCTATACTCCTTCCTTAATTCTCCCATCTGATTCACAACTTCGTCGTCAACCTTGGGGTTCGAATTTTGCTGCCAGACCCGACTGGGTTGGTGAGCTTGCTGTGGAAACGGTGAGCCTAGTTGATGAGGAGGGTGAGAATGTATCAGGCTGTGACTGTGACACTTGTGAGAATGTGAGGGATGAAGGTGACAGGTGTCCTTGTTCGAGCTTGGCTGGGTTGGATGTGGCTAACGAGTGCGGACCGAATTGTGGGTGCGGGTTGGAATGTGGGAATCGGTTGAGTCAGAAGGGAATTTCAGTGCGGTTGAAAATCGTGAGAGATGGGAGGAAAGGATGGGGATTGTACGCTGACCAGTTGATACAGAAAGGGCAGTTCGTATGTGAGTATGCAGGTAACTATTTCATTGCAAGTACAACTTAAAAGAAAGCACAAAATTACAGTTGCTCATTCCATTGATTTGAATGGGATCATTTTACGTTTATTTTCGCTCTTTGGTTGAAACGAAAGAATAGTGTTACTGAACAAAGTAAATGGATTCTGCACAGTTTAGCATGTTGGTTGGATAACTTAGACAGGTTAACCGCTAGGAGAAGATTGCTATATGGGATTACAAGGGGAAACATGACATAGCGTGAACATATCTTTTTGAATGCCGTTGAAATACAAGACTTTGGCAGAGATGCGTGTGAAAGAATTTCTTATACAGACAGATTAACTCTTGGGATACTGAAATGCAATGTCCAAACTTTTCCGCTATGAGACAGCATCTTGTCTATATTTGTTATGCATTAAGTTGTCATTTTCTTTTAAAGGGTAAGAAAAAAACTGTTTTTATGGCAATATTTGTTTTGCTGAGAATCATTTGATTGCCTAGAGTTTTGGTGATACAAAGCATAACTTTCTTTCTGTTCCTTTTATCAGTAATAAGGAGTTCTATAGAAGGTTGGTTATCGGGGAGAATATACTAGACAAAAATCATGTACTCATTCTGTTTCAAAATTACTGTTTCAGAATTTTTATAGAATTACAGTTACATTCCGGAAAAGCATCAGTAGTTTAGTTGATATCCCATATTAACAGCCATATTTATTTCGTATATGTTTGTGTTTGGTTGATGTAAAATGAATCGATTAATACAGTCTGCATAGATTGTATTTTGACTCCTAATCTGGCTTTAGCATATAGCTAGCCAGACTTGATAATTAGACTGATCCCTCAAAGTGCCCACTGCGCCTATCTGAGCCATATATGGTATTAATGGTAGCTTGTTACAATGCAGTATAGTTAAAGGTGTTGGCTTGATTGATATTAACAATGGTCAGTATGTGAACCAGCAACATTTATTAATGGGAATATGTTAAGCTTACCTCTCAACTGCTCTCTTTCTAGTTAAGAAATCTCTTTCAATTTGTTCTAGAATAATTAGGTGGTTCTCTTAAAGAAATGTGGGTCCTTGCTGAGCATGTTATGGGTGGATACTCCTCTTAAAAGGTCAAATCAGTATGTTTCTGAGAGCTATT
The DNA here is from genome assembly GCA_037074485.1 of Delonix regia. Lineage (NCBI taxonomy): Eukaryota > Viridiplantae > Streptophyta > Magnoliopsida > Fabales > Fabaceae > Delonix > Delonix regia. The sequence goes on along the minus strand of CM073449.1, from coordinate 35,730,681 downwards.
AGGTAAAGTCGACATTTCATCTGGAGTGTCTGTTAGAGACTATAGTTATATAGTGGTAAACTGATGGGATTGATGGTGATTTGCAAACTTCTCTTTTGAAAGAGAAATACCCAAAAAAAAAAAAAAAACCTATTACTCCGATTGCCCCTCTACGAGGATGAATTTATTGGCACTTTTAATTGATGAGACTGAGAACTCCAAAAATTCAGATTTTATTACCTGATGATGAGTTCAGATAAACGTACGTTTGATGAGAATTTGTGCAAAGATTGGTAGAAACTACCTTGTGTCTGCTAAGGTGATTTGCTTGACATATCTTCTGCTTGTGTGCCCAAGCATGGCTTTATTTATATGCATGTCAGCATGTAAGTTTAATGTTTGGTTTCTTGTTCCAAAAAGGTGAACTCTTGACAACCAAGGAAGCAAGGAGGAGACATCAATGTTATGACGAACTTTCATCGCAAGGTAATTTTTCTTCTGCTCTTTTGGTTGTGAGGGAGCATCTGCCGTCTGGAAGGGCTTGTTTGAGAATGAACATTGATGCCACAAGTATAGGAAATGTTGCACGGTTCATTAACCATACTTGTGACGGTGGTAATTTAAGCTCGAAACTAGTTAGAAGGTCGGGTGCTTTGTTTCCTCGGCTTTGTTTCTTTGCTTTGAAAGATATAGAACAAGATGAAGAGCTTACTTTTAGCTACGGAGAAATCAGGACAAGGCCCAAGGGTTTGCCATGTTTTTGTGATAGCTCTTCTTGCTTTGGAACATTGCCGTCAGAAGACACTTAGAACAGGGATTTGCCAATATCACTTTCATGCCCCACCCTTGCGGCACTGCTAGAAATTAAACGCTGAAGAGCTCAATGTCTCAGAACCACAAGTAGCTTTATAGTTTATACTTCATGCTTTGTATTACATGATGAGATAATCACGAGCATTTATGAAGTTGCTTGGGCACAGCGGATATGATGGATACCCCGGAAGGTAATCAAATTTAGAAAAAGTTAATGTTCACATTTTGGATTCTGAAAAATCTCAGTAAAATGTTCATCGAAAAACAATATCGTCCTTTTCTTGTTAACTGACATAACACGAGTTTCTCATGTATAAACAACTAGAATTATACATACGCTTGACACCTTGTTCTCAAAATGACTGATTATTACATATTTAAATTCTTGAAAAGTTATAATAGTAACCCAATCATACTTCAGCATTGGTTGCTAAAACAGCGCAAACAAAAAAAAATAAAATCGATAGCACGACGTCTCATTTGTAATTGAGCCAATAATTTTGCTATATGTTTTTAGCTTGTAGTTAATGAATGTAATTAGCACATGATATCAGTCCAAATACTCATTAAAAAGGTACATGAATGTGAATTTTATTCAATTTTACCACAAACTAAAGAATAATAACACTGCAAATAGCGAGGAACTTTAGTTATAACATAATAATTAGGGAGTATAAAACAATGTCTTGCCTCTTTTACTAAATATATTATCATAATTATATAAAATTAAAATATATTAAAAATTATTTATTATTAATTTAATTTTACATAAAATATTATTTTAATCATTATGTGATGCTTGATTATCTTGCATATGAGTAGGATGGCGTTAACTTGAGATGCTCCAATAGTCGAGGAATTAGGATCTTTGCATTTACAAACTAAATGTAGCGAAAAATTTTTTACAGACTGAGAGAAGAGGGGAGGAAAATAAAAAAAAGTACTCTTTTAAAACCATTCATCCCTGCTTTCTTCTTTTTATTTTTTCATTTTTGCTAAATTATCTCATGTCTAAATTCATTCCTTCTGTATTTAGTTTCAAAAAATAGGAAATCCATTCTGGTTGTAGAGCAACAGTGGACACACAACCATCAACTAAAATGAACAGCCTTACCTAAGTTTCGAAGGATGTAGCGAAAGGATGTCCAAATTTTACCTATTTGGATCTTCACGGATCTGTTGTCCCGTGTCTGAAGGATTTTTTTTTTTAAAAAAAAAGTATGGAAGGGATGGATTTTGCCGTTGCTGTCCTACAACATATTTGAACTTGATATGTTTAATTTAGTGTTTGAAAAGTTCAAAAGGTTTTTTATACAATTAAATAAAAATTTATCTAGTAAACATTGTCATTTGGTTTAGCATTTGATTTTTTTACAAAATTAATTTTGTTTTTTAAACTTTTTTTTACACAAAAATAAAAATAATTGTTTTTACATTGAATGAATTATATAGATAAAAAAATTAATTTTTAAATAAAAGTTTTTAAACATAAATTATAATAAAACAAAATCATGTTTGACAAAATTAATTTTAAAAATTAAATTAATCTAAAATTACATTAACTCAATCCACATTGGCCAAAAAGAAAAACTCAATCTAAACATACATTATGTATTTATGTTTTATATTTATGTCCTGAATCTTTGACTTATATGTGAAAAGAAAAGCGGTTAATTACTGTGATGCACACTTTTTATACTAACATTTTAGAAGAGTAATTTTATTAGACTTCTCATCAACCTCATCTATTAGCTAAATTTCTTTTTAAAGTTAACAATTTCATGAGCCTACCGCTTACTTAAAATTTTTCTTGCAAAATGATGCAATCATCCTTAAAAAAATATGGACAAGTGAATCACTGCTCAATATCAACAATTACATTCAAAACGACAATAAATTTATGGCAGGTGTTACAAGGACTCTAAATTAGCTGTCATATTCAAGCAAATGTGTCATAATTCTAACATTTCATGTTATGACATTTGATTGAATTGAATGTGACAGTCAGCCTGTAGTACTCTTTCCCACACCTTTTGTGTGGTACTCTTTCCAACACTTTTTGTGTATTAAATATATATGTGCCGAAATCATAGGGAAAAGAGAAGAAATTCAGATCTTCTGGTTTGTGTTATGTTCCAAATTTCTGTGTCGCGTCATGAATGTTGGGTGTTATCTTTGTAAAAGCACGCCTTTCTTATTCGCAAGCTTGAGGGTTATTAGTAATAGATATTCTCAGTAACCATGAAGCACAGCAATTGAATAATGGTTATAATCTGACGGTAAACCCCAGAAATATGCTGAATGATTGATAAAGACAGCTTATTATAGCAATTCTTTTGGGGGTAGACCCATATTTATAATTAACACATTACACATCAAGAATCAGATTCTCCTGCTGGCATAATATATATATATATATATAGCTGCTGTAGAAGATTATTTCTGAAAATGAAAAATCAAGGAAATGAAAAGTGGACAAAACCCTTCTAGCTCCAAATAAATTTAGCATTCATGGTCTTGAGTTGTTTTGACAGTGGTACTATGACAAGTGATGTAGTCTGAGCAGTATACATGAAGCTTACGGTGAAATTAAGATACAAAACCGTGATTGACACTAATGGAAGGTGAGTCGTCGAGGTTCAAAAGGTGAGCCTGGAGACCCTTCACTGCTTTGAGATTCCCCTCGCCATGCATCCTGAACTTGAGCTGCAAACTGCAAATTCCACAGGACATCCTCAATGGAAGGCCTTTCTGATGGCTCCTTAACCAGGCACCTCGCACAAATCTCCATCATCGTCTTCAACGATTGATCCAAGCATGAACTGCGAACTCCTGCATGTACAATGCTCCTCCTGGATTCCTCGTCACCTACTATGCTTGCTTGAAACTGCCATTACCATCCAGTTAATGGTAGTTGACATTAATTTGCAAATGATTTATACTAAAACTATCTAATTACATCTACAGTCATGAACCAACAATATCCATACATATCTATATCTCAATTTTTTCCCGCTCTTAGTGGGTCGACATTCTTTTGTTGATATTTTGGTAAGACATACATTTCCCCAAAACAAGTTAAAACATATCGTATATTTCTATTTCTAGTGATGAGAGACAGACATTATGACTAGAGCATCAGACTCATCCTCATGATACCAATATTTTCTCAAATTGAAGAAGAAAATCTGAAAGAAAGTGAAAAATGGTGAAAAGAAAAAGAATTCCTGTTAGTACCAGAACCCTTAAACCATCCACTTCGTTCCTTGACCTTGCAGCCCTTCCCAGAATGATTTCTTGTAGTATTACTCCAAAGTCGTATAAATCAGACTTATCTTCATGTTTTACTCTGCAAAGCAACAGAATTCGTCCATTAAAGTTAATTATGTTACATAACAGCATCACAAGTATCTTCCACATGAAACTTTTCCATATCATGTAGTATGTAAAGTACAGTTACTTTGACCCCTTCTCATTCAAAAGAAGTGTCGTGTTTGTACAATTGTATATAATCTAAATCAATAGTTTATTCACTTTACTCAAAATCAGACTAGATTTCTATTGAGGACCTTTTGTTGACGCTTGAACTTTTGGATTCACTGAAAGAACTTCCGTGCTCAACCTGCAAAAATGAGCTGAGGTGAGTACCATCTGAAGCCATTTTTCTAAGAAACCAAAAGATCAAACTAGCAGGGAAATCCTCTCAGAAGAAAACATAACTATCTTCTTCATACCTGTCCCATGTCAGATAACAAGGGCAGGTTATAACTGCAGATTTTTGCAACAAGATTCTGATCCAATAAAATATCTGTTGTTTTGAGATTGTTTGAATATACACCAGGGACGATCCCTGTATGCAAATACTGGATACCCTTTGCTACTCCAATTGCAGCTTCAATGCGTTGGGTCCAACCAAGGGATTTTCTTGAGCGCCTATCTGCTGAATAACATGTAATGCAACATGATCAACTATAGCATCAGTGTAAAGAACAGACACCGAAAAATGAGAGCGAATAATATCAGCAGTGGAAATTCAATTTCATGTTAGAGTAATATCATAATGAATTACCAGAGATCCAGCTCTTGAGTGTGCCATTTGGAACATATTCGAAGACAAAAAATATTGTGCTGACAGTCGAATCTTCTAAGTAACATTCAAAACAGTGTCCAAGAGCACTGGCTAAATGACGATGCCTAAGTTTTGATATCAGTTCTATGTGGTGCATAAAGTTATGAATGCTGCATCCTTTTTTCATTTTCACGCATTTAATGGCAACAAGAAAACCATCCCTCAGCCGGCCTCTGTACATCTGAGACATAAAAAGAAGGAATTACTTAATAAAATAACGCACATTGCACAAATCTTCAAGACATATATGTTATGGTTTACAGTTTCAAGTTTCAATTTCAAGCCTAATGGTGAGGTAGTTGAATTATAGCTGCATGGCCTAATTACTTTACTGCGGCATGTTGTCATATTATTGAAACCGAAGGAAGCACAAGAACGAAGACTTGAGCTTGATTTTGCAAAAATATGAAATCAGGTATATATAAGCTAAGAACCAGTGATACGATGCCTATAATAAAGAGAGTTGTTTGAAATCCATTAGCATATGAGAACAATCAGAAAAAGTCTTGAATCAAAGGAAATGCCGGCTCTTTATAAACTCAGTTAAAAATAAAGTGGTTACCTGTCCATATGAACTTTCGCCCATGAAAGAAGATGTGTCAAAGCTGTTCGTTGCTGCTTCGATCTCTTCCAAAGAGAAAGTTCGGTAACTTGGCAGGCCGACTGTTGCCAACTTCAATGTTTGAGATAGGTACCCTTTTAAGTTCAAGGAAAATAAATGGTTACCATGTATCTTATACCTAGAATTATACAGAGGAAAGTATATATGCAAATTTTCTTCAGCTGCGATCAATGAAACAACAAATTGTTGGTTTGGGTTCAAGACACAGAAAGAGAAACTTACTTGCATCAGAATGAAACTTAGATGTGTATCCAGAAGCTGCATTTTCTGATATTAATCTTGTTGGAGGATTCTTAATGTTGCTCCTGGCATTTCCTCTTTTAATAACGAAGAAAATCAAGGCAACAAGCGCTACTCCTCCAAGAGCCCCACCCACAATCCCAAGGGAAAGGCCAACCTTAGATGCATCTTTGTGCTTCTTTCTCTCAGGTAATATTCCCACAGCTAAGGCTTCAGTATGACAAAAGGGCAGTAGGTGCTGATTCTGATTCATATCTTGTAGACAATTTCCAGCATATAGGACAGTCCTATCGTTGGATTTTGACAGTAAACATGTAGATAAGCTGCCAGTCAAAAGATTCGAGGACAAATCCACAACTTGCAGTTCAGAACTGCATGTTAGATTTTCAAGAAGCATCCCTGTGAGTTTGTTTCCAGAAATGTTGAGATAAGTAATAGAAGGAAGAGATAGCAATGCAGGATGAAACGGCCCCACAAATGAATTTGATGAGATATCAAGTCTCTCAAGTTGATATAACGACGTCACTTCAGCAGGGACTCCGGACCTGAATTTATTGTTTCTTAGTACAAGAGTGACCAACTTGGTGCTAAGTCGAGGAAACTGAGGACCAAAAGCATTATCATCCAATTCCAGCACTTGAAGATTTGTCAAACGCCTCAAATCAGGTACTGCTCCATAAAAGTGATTGTGAGATAGTGAAAGAATCCTCAGATTTTCCAATCTACCCAACGAATCAGGCACAGACCCATTGAACAGATTAATTTTCAGACTTAACACAGTTAAGGCTGTAAGAGAATCAAGCCAATCTGGAAGCTCACCAGAAAACATGTTGTCATCAAGGATGAGAGTTTGGAGATTTGAAAGAAATGATAGCTCCTGAGGGATGGCACCATATAGAAAATTTGAACTCATAATAACTATTTCCAGTGATGACAATCGAGCAATCTTACCAGGCAGTGGACCCCAAATGCCAAGAGAAACCAGTGTGAGGACTTTCAAATGGGGAAGTCTAGCTAATGTGCTGACAAAGGAATCTATTGAGAAATTTTTAGGAAGTAGTGGCGCTCTCTTTTCACCTATTATATGAAGCTGGGTTACGGTGTCTTCATAGCATACAACAGTTAGAAAAGAATCTGATTCAGGGCTGCAGAAGTCTGTGTTGCTATTCCAGCTGCTTAAAGCAGCAGGAAAGTTCAAAAGCCGTTTGATTCTAAGAAGAGTCTGGGGCAGGGAAGATTGCAGTTGCTCTGAATGATTGATAGCAAGCAAAAGTATCCCAAGAACCAGAAGCATTGAAGGATAGAGTTTTTCTGCCATTTGTAAGGTATGCAGGAAATAGACAAGAGTACGCTGTATCTACCAAGTGCGTGAGAAATTATATTCTCAAGATCACAAATATTCTCAAAATTAAATTGGTTTTCCTAGACCACGAGCAGAAGCCCTGCAATTGCAAGAAGGCATGTTAATTTCAATGAACTCGTTATTTTAAATTAACCCAAGGCCAAATTTCTCTGAGGGTGATGATGGTTCAAAGAAATTTCATGCTTCATGGTAAAACAACAAGAGCAGAATCTGTTAAAAAAAAGTTTAGTTATAATTACCTCAACAGAGTGGATGAACAAATCAGTATGTGTTGAGTTCAAATATTGTTCTTCCGAGCTTGAAAAACCTCAGACAAGAGTGTTTCCTCTTCCTACTGCAAGCCAACTCCACCCAACTTTAAACATGCTTCTTCAGAAGCACAGTGAGTATTGGTGAAAAATTTCCCAGATTGGAAAAGTCAAAAGTTTTGAACATGCCTCTTTAAGCGCTTATTTATAGTCTGAAGAACCATAATTAAAGCAACCTGCGAATACCAAGTCTCGAAATCAAATCTTACTGAAGCAAGGAAACAAGTTTCCCAGGCGTCAGCACCTCTGGGGTTGGAAGAAAATGGAAGGGCCAAAAAAGCACAGACTGGACTATCTCGCTAACCGACATTTCACCATTGTCAGTCAGAAAAGTCCCGAAATTTGTCTTCCATTAATTTCCCGGGAAATTATTTGCTTCGGAGAAAACATAGCTTCAGAAGGAAAAGAAAAAAGAAGATTTGTGGGGGAAGGGAACCCTTTATTCCTCGATATCATATCTTTAACATGAGCATGTGGAGTCCAGCAGATTTTGTTGAATGAGCTTTTTTTTTTTTTTCTTTTCCCTTCATGATTTCGAAGGAGATTTACAGAAGTGGCTTTAGCTCAGAATGTGAGACTGTAAATGTAGAATATCGCTTTCTGGGATCGGTAAGCCTGAGCTTTCTGTCGCTTCACTTTTTTCGGGATGGCCCCTCATTTTATATCACTTGCTTTTGGCGCCTTTCTTTCTCTCTTTCATTTCGTGCCAATACCCATAATAGAATCAATTTTGTGCTCACTCTCACCTGAAGAGCTGAAAATTCGCATCAGAAAATAAAAAAAAAAATTTCATGAAGAGGGAAGCATCCACAAATGATGAGTGTTCCAAATAATAGCTAGAATATGAAGACTGCATCGCTTGCTTCCCTTCCAACATCGAAATTAAGAATCGTTGCAAAAAAATTGCTATAATTTTCTTCATGATATGACGAGTGAACATTAGAATAAACCCATGCTTCTACTCTATTAGCAGTTAAGAACTCAACAGAAGTAATTTATAAAATCTCTTACTTCTTACAGAATATTTGAGCAAGCCAAAATTGGCCAAATGTGTTCGGTCCAAACTGTAATGTCTATCAATTTATGAAAAAAAAAATTGGAAAATTTATCAGCATCACCATTGCTATTGTAAAGTCCTTCGTGGACAAATTTAATTTGTTTCATGTCATATGCTTTTAATTTTTATTTTTCCATTTACATAATCATCAAATCCTTCATCGATTCTCAAACTCATTAGGAGAAAGGTCTATGAGAGATGCCTTAGCCTATTGTAAATTGGAGCACCATTTTATTTATGCAATTAAGCATTTGAATTGGAGACCAACATGGCAAATCCCATGAAGGACATCAAGTTTTTTAACATTATAATATATGCTTTTGCCTATTTTAAATTGGAGCACCATCATAACTATGCAATATAATGGTTAAACTTTGCTAGCTTTAGCTTATTCCGAGGGCACTGTGGTTGTAGCCTAGCTGGTGCACTTTACTAAGAGATTACCTTCCTACTTGTATCCAATGAAAACTTATTCCTTCCATAATATAATTAAAAATATCACATTAACGTATACACAATTTTTTTGATTCACGTATTTGGCCTTGATCTTAAGGATTTATGTGTACGTTTAGTGTTTGGAAATTAATTCAGTTTTTAGAATTGTCATGCAACTACACTAAATTTAGTATTAGAAGGATAGATTCAACGAGGCACGGGACAGTTATTTTTAGAATTGTCATGCAACTATACTAAATTTAGTATGCAATGATAGATTCAAAGAGGTACGGGATTTATAAAATTTTTATTTTTTTTAATTTAAATCTTTTATTTAAAAACTTTTGTCCTGTTAAAATTAAATTTTAAATTCGTCCATTTCAGTATGGTTTTTTAGTTCAAATTACGTATCATAGATTAACAGTTTTGTTGTTTATTACTGGGGGAAAAATGATGCTCTCAGTCTGAAATTTAGATGAAGCTGAACCTTATCACATTGAATGCTTTTCTTCTTCTTTTTCCTTTTGCTTTCTGTCTTTCATGCACTATATTCATGGTCTAATAATGATAAATGTGCAACTAAGACTGACCAATTATTTTCTACTTTAGCTTAGACCCAAAAGAAAAGAATGGCTTATTTTGTCGGTCCTGGTTTGATGAAGAAGCGTCCCTGCTCCCAAACACATAGTTGGGGAAACAAGAAAGAGATTGACAACAAAAGCAGAGCATGATTTGAAGAAAATTTCATAGGCGCATTTATATGTAAATGCAAAATATGGATTAAAAGCTTGCTTGGCTTTATTTTATCAAGGTTTATGTAGAATAAATATTTATTATTTATAAAATAATATGCATTATTTTTTAGTATTATAATTATATTTCATGTTTGTAAACACTATGTCTATTTATATATTGGAAAAAAATTAAAAATTTGAAAAGTTCCTCAGAATTAGTGAGATGAATTTCATAAAAAAATTAAAATTACTCATCATATATGATTCTCGTATTTATGGGTATTAGAAATAACGATGAATAGATATTCACTCTGAAAACCTTCTATTTAGCCTCACATTTTTTCTCTTAAAATTCAGGTAACAGAACGTTCAAAAAACAAATGGCGAATAGTATCATGACAAGCAAACCAGTAAGTAAACAGGCATGAAATTGAGAGAAATCCAAATTTATTTATAATAAGAATGTAACGATTGAGATTAATTTTAATAATGATAAAAAAAATTAAATATAATTATATATAATTATAATTTTCATATAAATTGTTGCTGCACGAATCGCGAGAAAAAAAAACTCTAAATAAATTCTTAACCAAATTGAGAGTTGTACTACAGAGAAGAATATGTGAAGTGTGGGAATATTAGCAGACCCACCTGCCTCTTCCCCTTCGCTTTCACATTTTCTGCCTTTTTCCTTTTGCCTTTCGCTTTCGAGAGGGAATCATTTTCCAAGGAATTTCCAGAGGTTCAAACTTCAAACTCTTCAGAGTTAGGAATTCGTTTCCATATGACCTTGAATGGATTTGATATTCGGTGCTGATGTTCTTCCATGGACCCAAAAGATGGATACTGCCATAATTTGAACACTCTTTAATTCGAAGTGGGCCCTAAATCTGCAGGAAAAATAATAGGGTTTAGCACATTTTAAAAAAGTTAACCCTGCGACTTTCACTTTCTCATCTGAACTTATCGGTTTAATTATAGTTTATTTTGTTTATTATAACATGAGTAAATTATATGAATTAGTTTGAGATTTATTGAAATTGCACCTCTAATTTGTTTAAAAAAAAAAGGGTTTTATTAACCAATAGTCTTAGGGCTTAAGCTTTATTCACATAATAAATCTATTTTTATTTTAAAATATTATGATCAATAATAAATTTTTATAGCTTCATACATTTAAGTAATATTTCCATATTACTCTTAATATCATATAAATATTTATTTAAAAATATTAGTTTTAAAATAAAAAAATTAAGAATAATAAAAAGATATTACTTAGATGTATAGAGATTTAAAAATGATTAGATATTGATTATAAATTTTTTTAAAAAATAAAATTAATTATGCTTCTTGAAATAAATAAAGAGTAATGTCGTTATAAAAATAAAACTAAAAAATATTAATTGGATGTAGTAAAAAATATTAATTATTACTATTCGTAGGTAACTAATACATGCATTGGTGAACAAAACCAAAAGAAAAAACATCGATGGCACCTCTAATTTTAAAATACACACTTAATTTTTTTTTTTTGACTAAAATATCCTTTATTAACTTCAAGTATAATTAGGTCAATGGTGGATATTTTAGTAAAAGATTTGGGTCAAAATGTATACTTTCGATCATTACAAATATTAAATATTATATGGGTTCCCCATGACAACAGACCAAATATGAACAGTATATTAGGCTTCCGATTTAGGTTGACGAGGAAGTTTTTATTCAATCCATTGAGGCCTTTACTGCATTGTGGGCTTGGTTGCGAGGTTCCAATCGTTAGAACTTACAAGATCTATGGATCTTAAAACTCAAAAGCATTGAAGACCAGAATAGTTCATAATTTTAAGCAAGCATCGTTTAACGTAACTATACTTTATTATTGATCAATTATGATTTAACATATTTGACACGATGACAGAAAATTATACATTATATTGATATATATTTTTTTAATATTTTGTTAACGAGTTTTAAAATTAATTAAGGATTATTTATTATACATAATAAATAATTGTTAATTTATAAAATTAGCAAAACATTATTTATTTTAAAAAGAATTTTGCTAGCGAATGTCATAAAAATACTGATTAAGGAGCATGTATTCCACAAAATAAATGAACCTTAACCAATAAAATTAGTTTATAAGCATTTATTATTATCAATAATTGATACAATAAATAATTATTGATTAATTTCATTAGTTAAGAATTATTTATTATTTATTTAACCTTTTCACTTCCAGCAATCTCTGCTTCTCGATAAATTTTTAGGCAACATGTACTGCGTTTCTGATTTGGATTGAGCTCCATGCTTCCCATTGGCATCTTCTGGAATTGTACTAAACTCGCTGATGGCTCATGCTGCATCAAATCTACTCAAATTAGCGTCTTTTGTTTGTCTTACTTCATTAGCGTCTTATGTTTAGCCTTTTTCATTGGTGTTTCCCATTCAGCCTTTTCCAACGACTTTTGGTGTTTTCTATTTAGATCTGGATGCACCAATTTCAAGTCTTCCTTTAAGGACTGACATACGAGAAAGATATCTCTATCTAGAACGACCATGCAAAAGAAGAGATTTGTCGCTGATCTGTATATGTTGCCATTGAATAGAGAAATTTGTCATTGCCGTAGAAGAAGGAGATCATTCATGGATTTTGTTGCCGTTCATCCAGATCTGTTAAACAAATATTAGTATAGAGGTCGTCACTGTTGATTTAGAATTACTGCCTGCAAATAACTTCTGAGCAACTATTTTGAAGTAGATGCCTAGACAAAGCCATGAAGAAGATGTTAATTCAGACGAAAATCAAGTCTTGCAAACATATTAGATTTTAGATATGATTTCCTAATTTAAATGTAATTTTCATACTTGTAATTTTAACTAGGTTAAATTTTTGTCTGCTGAAATAACACGGTGTCTCTGTCTACTGAAATAGCACAAATTTATGTAGAAGGAGCAGTTGTGATTGGGTTTTCTATGTGGCACTCAGAGAGTTTTCATTAACTCAGAATGTTGGTTGGATGAGGGAAAATTTTTACTATTGCAGTAAGACGTCATGTTAAGAGCCGATGACTGGAAAAACACTCCGGTGATCAGCAAGTGGTTGAGGGATGAAGGAGGTACGAAGTTATCGATAAGTTAACAAGGAAAGCAGGAATTTTTCAACTCCATAAGATTTGTGGAGTATGTTTCTGGGCAAGTCAACAGAGGAGCACTTAGCTATGATATCGAGATAGATGTAAGTCATCATAACTCAACATAATTCAAAAGATATTAATGGGTCTGACCCACTATCATGTAAAGAGGAAGATTAACCGTGATGGGAAATTAAAAATAAGAAGAGGATTAAAGGATCTGGGAAGGTGACTACTAGACATAGTAAGAAGCCTGTGGAGGAGATTGATGTGAATAAATGTTAAAAACAGTACATTAGTAGGTCCTGTAAAACAAGCCTGCGTGAACCCAATGAGTATTATAAGTTGAAACTGTCTAGGTTTGGGCAACCCCCGTGCAATTCGAGTTCTTAAAGAGCTATGTAAGAAGCACATGCCCAATATTGTCTTCTTGATTAAAACTCTGGTTGACAGTAAACATATTAAGGAGATAAGTAAAAACATTCATTCTGACTGTTACTTATTATAGAGGTAGGAATGATGGCTTAGTTTTGCTCTAGAATGAAAATACCAGGTTAGAAATTATAAACTACTCTAACCAGTTTATAAATCCTAAAATCCATATGAATAGTGAATAAGTCTAACGTTTTACTAGATACTATGGTTTCTTGGATAGGAGAAGGTGTGGGGAAGCTTTGGAGATGCTTCGAAATTTGTCTAAATTTGACGAGCTTCCATAACTGTGTGTGGAGGGACTACAACGACCTCCTAAACTTGTTTGATAAAGAGGGAGGAAGGGCATTTCGAATTACTTACTTTCAGGTTTCAAAGTGGCTATATAGGACTGTGCCATATCAGATTTTCAATCTAAAGGCTATCCATTTACCTGGGAGAGACAAACATGAGAACGAAATGTGGTGAGGGAACGTCTAGACTAAGCAATGACGTTTAACAGTTGGTTCCAAGCAACTCATCTGAAACTTTGGCGGTGTCTCAGTCGGATCATAATCCCTTGAAAGTGTGGTATGTTCTAGAGCATATCAAAAATAGAAAAAAGAGGTTAAATTCAAAAACGCATGGCTGGCGCAAAAAGAAATCTCAGATGTGATAAACAAGGGTTGGAAAAAGGCGTTAAGTGTTAAAGATTGTGACATGTTAACTTCTTGTCGACGCGAGCTTAAGGATTGGAGACATGAGTTAAATAGTGACTACCTGAATCAAATAATGACGATCGACAAAAAGGTTGGCTGAGATGTGAAGTTACACAGGGGATGTTAAAATGAAGAGTTTTACAAATTAAAAGAGGAAAAGAATAAGTTATTGCATTAGAAGAACTAAAATGGAAGCAAAGATCAAAGACGTAATGGCTCAGGTGTGGAAACCGAAATACAAAGTTTTTGCATGGTCATGTGATGGCTAGGAAAAGAACAAACATGATAATAGAGTTAAGCATAGACGATGGAACTTGAGTTTTTGATAATAAGAGAATGAAAGAGGTCATTTTAAGTTAGTTTGTTCGACCTGTGAAGCTAGTTAGAATCTATGCTAAGCTTGAAAAAAAATGTAGTATCAGATAGGGACAACATCCTAATTACAAAAAATTTCAAAGTATAAGAGTTCAAAATATCTGTATTTCAAATGCATCCAAATAAGGCCTCAGGGTCCAATGGCTTTAACCCAGCCTTTTTCCAAAAGTTCTGGAATATTATTGGTGGAAAAGTTGTTGATAGTTGTATTGACTAGTTAGCTAAGAAGTCCTTCCATGAAGATCTGGCAGATACTTTGGTTGTGCTTTTTCCAAAATTTAACGCCCCAAGTTGTCTTAAGGACTATAGGTATGTTTCCCTTTGTATGTGCTTTAAAAGACTATGGTTAAGGTACTCACCAACAGATTTAAGAAAATCTTGCCAACCTTAATTTCGTAATACCAATATGCCTTTTTTCCAGGTCGTTTAACCACTAATAATATTTTGGTCATATTTGAGCTCATTCATACCATGAAAGGAGAACAAGAGAAAATAAGGGTTTAGTTGCCATCAAAATTGATGTAAGTAAAGCCTATGATAGGGTTAATTGGAGCTTTCTAAGTAGTATGACGGAAAGAATTGGCTTTGATCCCCTATGGATTACTTGGATTATGCAGTGTGTGCAGAATGTAAGATACTTTTATATTTTGAATGGAGACATAATAAGGCCTATTTCCCCTCATAAAAGCCTGAGGCAAAAGAACCTTATTTCCCTTTATCTTTTTATTCTTTATGTAGATGGACTCTCTACTCTTCTGAAGAAAGTTGAACATGAGGACTTTATTCATAGGTGCAGAGCTAGTAGTAATAAGCCCTGTGTTACTCACTTGCTTTTTGCTAATGAATCCCAATTCTTTTGTGAAGCTTCTATGCAGGAATGTAGGAACATAAAGGAGATTCTCAACACATATGAGTAGGCACCTAAGCAAGCAATAAATTTCCAAAAGTCAGATATCTACTTCAATGCAAATGTTAAAAGTGAATTGAGAAATGAAATCTGTAACACCATTGGAATTCATAGCCCTATCAATCATGGTAGATATTTAGGCTTCCCATCCCTTATCGGCAAGAGTAAGAAAACCATATTTGCTTTTATTTGGGATAAATTATAGGGAAAATTGCATAACTGGAAGAACATAATATTATCTTATGCTGGAAAAAAGATTCTTTTGAAATCTGTTGCTCAAGTTGTCCCTAGATTCTGTATGATTGTTTTCCTGATTCCTACAACCCTGTGTGAAGAATTATAAAGAATGATTAACTCATTTTATTTGGGTTCAAACCAGGAAAATACTAAAGGTGTTAAATGGCTTTTGTGGGATATAACGGGTGGGAGTAAAGGTGATGGAGGAATGAACTTCCATAACCTACATTGTTTTAATAAAGCTAAGTTTGGTAAACAATGCTAAAGATTAGGTAAAACCCACAACACTCTTACTTGTCAGGTCTTCAAAGTGAAATATTTTTTAGACAAAGAGTTTTAGCATGCTTAATTGGGTTGCAATCCGAGCTTCATGTGGAGGAGTGTTTGGTCTTCTATGTCGTTATTAAAGCAGGGTATGAGGTAGAGGTCAGGTGATGGTCAAAACATTTGGATTTGAACTGACCCATGGTTACCACAGGAGGGACACTTTACTCCTACCAACATTTATAATATGACTAATACTGATGATAAAGTAGTTGGCCTTCTCTTCAAATGCAAACAGAGGTGGAATACTAATAAATTGAAGTCTATGTTTGATGTTGAAGATATTAGTGCTATCTTGGAAATCCCCATTAGCATCATAGGCAAGGAAGATCAATTGATATAGCATTATGATAGGAAAGGGAACTACTCTGTTAAAATTGCTTACTATATGGCTCACAAAGCAATTTTTCTCCTAAAGTAGGACAATGCTAATTTCCCATGGAAAACCCTATAGCATCTGGACACACCCCTAAAGATGAATGACTTTATTTGAAGAACAAGCAAAGATTTACTACCTGTCTAAGTTAATTTAAGATACAAAGGCATTAATGTTAAGCTGGAATGTCCCTTTTGCAATGCCCTTGAAGACATATCTCATGCGTTAATTGACTGCCAACAAATGAAGGGCTTTTGGGAGGAGTGGGGTCTTATGGAAATTTACGTTACAATCTATGATTTTAAAGAATGCCTCTATACGTGTCTGTCCAAATGTTATGTATTAGTAAAGGAACAATTTTATTCTATAGCATGGATAGTGTGGAATTCGAGGAACTAGAAGATTTAGAGCACTAGGAATAGAAGAGACAGTAATATGTTAAAAGGTGCTTTGAAGGTCATTCTAGATTAGAAGCAGGCAAATGATAAAGAAGTCATCCTCTAGTTTAAAAAATAACAACTGAGTATTTGAGCACTGAATTAGGTAGAAGGGAGTGACCTTAAGTGGTATGTTATGTGTAGTATATCTGGCTTCTTTGATAGTGTGTATAGGGCAAACATTAAAGTTATTGCCCTCATAATTGTTATTAGGCGAGTAGCTTGCAACCTGATTTATGAGAATGTTTTCTACTCTTATGCATGGAATTTATAAGGGATATTTGCTATGATGAAAAAGATGACTTTGAATTGGAAGTATTCTTCGTGACTATAAGACTATTTTAGCAATAAGACTTGGCTTCATACGTGATTAGATAAGGAGAAATTTAAACTCTGATACTTATCATTGAGCCAATAATTCATTAAGTTCTAATAGTTTTCATTTTATGACATTTTCGGCCATCAACTCTCATATTTAACCTACTTGGTTAATAAAATAGTAGTTATTCTAAAAAAAATTATTTATTATATATAATAAATATTATTTAATGTTATTGAATTTTTTTATAAAATACTCGTTAATTCAATGCAATAAATGTGACATTAAATGCAATGATGCAGCCAAGCAGAGACAGTGAATTGATAAAATCTCAAATCAGAGAACAAAGATAAGGCTTACCGCTGAGTCTTTGAAATTAAGCTGGCAACACGTCCTCTCGGTCCAACCATTCTAAAATTTCCGATGTGCCGTTAACTCGCTTTCTTGGAACTATATACCCCCACCAACATTAATCCATTACTCTCTGGTGCTTTTTCTCCACTCCACTTCCCTTTCCAACACGGCTTTTCAGATTTCACTACATTAGGCACATTTACAACTTGTATGTCCTTGGTTTGATCATTAGGGACCTAAAAAGCTTTTTTTTTTTACTAAAATTAAAAATTTGTTATAAACAATTTTGATTTAATTTGAAAACTTTTTTTCCCTAAAAAAATATACTTTTATTTATACAAATATAAATTGTAGATATAAAACTTTTTCATAAACTATATAAATAAAAATTGTTTTTGTTAATGAGTCCCTCAAAACACTAATTAAAAATTATTTATTATACTTGATAATAATAAATATTTATTAATTCATTTTAATAATTAAAAATTATTTATTTTATACGCTAACAAGAATAATAAATATTTATCTACTAATTTTATCTGTTTAAAATTATTTATTATAGTTATTAACAAAAAATAATTAGTGAAATGCAATAAAACTAACCAATAATTATTTATAGATGTCTTAAGGGCACTCTGGTAGTAAAATTTTACTTAAAAGTTATAATTGTAACGTAAAATTTTTCATATATAAGATTACAAATTACAATATTCTAATTTTATATGCTTTTCTTCTAAACTATTAAATCTCTCAATTCTAAATCAAAATTTAACAAACTAATAAAAAGGTGATTGACTTGGCACACTGTTTCCTACGTAAGGTGGTTTCCTTAAACTAGCCAGGTTGACCTTACTTTAGCCTTCCAAAGTGGAGCCTTACCAAATTAAAAATCCAAAAGCAGAAAATGACTAAAAATATAAAATTAATCTTTATTTTTAAAATTTGCAAGAATTTAATTCTTTACAAATTAATCATAATAAATTAATAAAAAATTAAATTTATAACTTTGAAAGTAAAACACTAATTTATCAGAAGGTATAAAAGGGAGAAACTGACTTGAACCTTTAATAGAAAAGTATTGACAGATAAACAAACTCAAGCCCATGGTTTTAATTCAAAGACAGTCTTAGAATGTTATATACTCGCTGTCAAATATAAACAAATTACAGCTTTACAAAAGTATTAGAGAATCTAATCACTGAAAGGGCTGGGAGATGTATACATGCCTTAGAGACTCTAAAACAGCTGTGTATATGCTGCAAGTTTGATACAGAAAGCTCGAATGCATCTCGAAATTTGTACTTAATAATAACAGATTATTTATCACAAATATCAAGATCACTCGTCGACCAAGATCTCTGCAATACTTGAAATGATCTAACAAGCAGTTTCAATTATTGGGGGTCCCAGGTATTCAATTCCATCCATCTGAGAATTCTCTGGCATCTCAATTTCTTCCAGCCACCCATAACTTCCATTTTCCTCTTTCACCACCACCGTATTCTCTCCATCTACATGAGAAACACCACCACCGATCAGATACATATTAACAAGGCACATATAGAAATCTGAGCAATAACAGAAGAATAGTGTGTGGAAAAAAGAAAAAAAAGAAACCAAAACTTCACTGTTAGGAAACTATATATGGGAAAGTGTTACTGACTTGGAATAGCAGTGAAGGGGTGATCTCTGTAGTAGGAGCAGTCACGGCCGTCTTGTTTAGAATAAGGAGGACCTATAACGTCAAGCACTGCACATGGAGTTATGGCTGTGAATTCATGGATGTTGCCACCTGTGGTCGGATACAACACCGAAGCATTACAAGGTGCAGTGAAGACGCTATTAGCTTTTAGTTTTGCCAATCTCACTGCAGATACAAACGGTTTACATGTCAAACTGGGAAGAATAATAAGTGCCAAGCCATGAATATGTTCATTAGGAAACTAGAAAACCTACGTTGAGATGGTTGAGACATATTTTCAGATGCCTCAGGAATAGGATCAACCCAATCGTAGGATTTTATGTGCATTTGTCCAAGAAGAAGCTTGCTGAAAACAGTCATTCCCGGGTGGTTATGGAGGGGAATCACTCCCATTGCTGGTAAGAAAAAGATGCACAGCTGCAGATACAAAAAGAAAAAGTTAATATATAATGACAAATTATGTTGAGATTATATGTACGAGAGCTTGCAAGACTTACGGAGAAGTTTTCGCACTGGTAAATAGTTGTGTATGTGACTCTTGGGTTATCTTTGACCAGATTTCCAGGCTGGAAGAATTGCAGGTCACTGCTTAGTCCAAAATCTTCTGGCTTCATGGTATCTTAAGAATCAAAACAATTCAAGACCAAGAATCTGAATCAGCGGGCGGACAAAATCCAACGCGCAGTACATATACAGAACATTCGTTCATATTACTAGGTAAAGAACGCACTTCTGCAAGAAAGAAAACTGGTCTATGGTTTTCATAGTGTTCACTTTCTCCACGGCTGAATTTTTTTTTTTTTCCAGTTAATTATTTATCTTTGACTTGACAAGGAAACACATGGAAAGAAACACATCCAAATGAATTTAGAAAAAGTTGCAGCCGAAGGCAAATGAATTCAACTGCTGAAAAGTGTGAAAACTGAGAGGTAAAAATTGGAGGAATAGAACAGAAATGGTGTGTGAGTCCCATGATCTATATATCAAGTTAGACAGAGATGTGTGATTAGCGAGAAAATGATGGATATTTTATGCTACAGTACACATTTTCTCACTGATCTAAGTATATCAAGTTGAAAGAAAAATCCAGAGAAAGTTATACCAAGAATGTGGCAAAGTTTCTGAACATCTTGAGAAGAAGGAACGGTTCCATGGCCTTTGAATGTCTCTTGGCATGAAACGAAAAGCTCCTGAAGTGCCTTTGGAACTGAGGGACGCCTAACCCTTCGGTATGGCTTCCTCCTCTTGCCGATGATTCTCTTCACATAACCAACCTTGTTCACATGCCCAACTCTGTCTCTTCCTTGTTCCACCAAACCCGCCTCCATTTCAACCGATACTATAAACCAAATCTTAAACCTTAATTGTTGTAACTACCCTCTGTCTGTCCTTTCACATAGACATTTACACAAACATGAAGATCTTAGCTTCAACTTTTGGATTGTGAAAAACACGTACCAGAAATAAAATTCAGTACCCAAAATCCAGAAGGTAACAAAGATCGAGACTTTCACATGGGTTTAGCTTACCGTTTCTGGGATCTTATTAGGATGAAGAAACAGTGCAGAAACGGGAAGGTTTGACTAAAGAGGTTGAAGTCAGGATATATATATTTGTAGAACAGTGCAAAAGAAGTAAAGTACAGGATGAGTTTTACTGGGGATGATATTGATGGGGAAATTAAGGGGGAAAGAAGGAGATGATATTTATAAATATGGAAGGAATAGAGAGCGAGAGAGAGAGAGAGAGAGAGAGAGGAAAAAAAATCAAAGCTACAGCGTTAAAACCAGGGGCCATTTGGCATGGGATAATGCTTAGGTTGACAGCAGATGTTGCAAGTTATAAGAAATCTAAAAAAAAAAAAAGGAAAGCCAATATTTTCTGCTTCCCGCCCCCTAGATTGTGAGGAAACTGGCGGTTAAAGCGTCCCCTGTTTTGTGGGTTAAATCGGTGAGTCAATGCTGAATTGACCAAAACGCCACCTGGGTTTGATAGTAAGTACAGTGATGGGAAGGGAAAGAGTAAATCAAGGTGCTTCAAAGGGAAAAAAATAGTTCGAAAAAATTAATTAATAAAGAACAAGTGTGATGAATGTCTGAAACAATGTGTTGAGTACTGTGCATAGCCGAGAAGAAAGGGAAGAGATCCTGGGGGTACTATAAAATCTGAAGTAGTGGAAAATTAATTTACGTGAAAAATTAATTTACAAGTGTCACCCTCGTGCTTGTATCTCAGAGGCTAACGGGGCCAAGTGGCCTCATATTTTCATTTCTGGATATAAAATTGTACAGCGCTCGCGGGCTTAATTTTAAATTCAGTAAGTCTTTATTAAAAATGTAACTTGTTACAACTGTATCTTTTAAAATGATTTATTTTGTTTTGAAAGTAAAACTTAATGTATTCTAAAATTTTGTTAGATTAGCAGAAATACTTATGTTCATTAAAAATATATTTAATATAAATATTATTTTTGAAATTTTATATTATGGATAAATTATTTAAATTTGAAACACTATTTTGCGATTACATTTTTTGGTTTTTGATTTCTTTATAACACATTTTACCATTTTTAAATTAAAAATTTATGATTTCATATTGATCAAATATATGTTTAATATTTTTAATATTATATAAGTAATATATATATATAAGATTATAATGATAAAAATAACTGTAATTATACAAGATCTATTTTTAAATAACTATCATATATATTTTTAATTTCCAATATGATAATTGTATATTTTCCAAAAAGAAAATGAGAAGAACATATAACTAAAGCATATGGTACTTATTATTGTCACGGAGATATTTGATCATTTATCCTATATGTTTTAAAAAATGTTGTTTGAACTTTCACAGGATGTATGATTAATTGAAGATAAATCATCTTAAAATTTTTATCTATTGATGAAAAGGTATAGTGAAAGAGAGATTCTAAAACTTGCCAATATTATTGAGAGGTTTGAAATAGAATAGAATGATTAAGTAGCACAACTGTCATTATGACCTTTCTAGCTAAAATCCAACTACCATAATATTTAATTATATTGTAAAGATAAATTATAAGTTATTCCATCTTATAAATAACTCATTCACCTTCTTTAATAAACTCTCATATTTCACTCCTTATTATTTTATTTATTATTTTTTGTAAAACCAATATGCGGATTACAATTACAGAGTAAATTATTTTTCAAAGAAAAAGTTTTGAACCGTTAGACCAATGATTCATGTCTAAAATGCAGGTATATAATTTAGACCTAAATTTAGAGGAGCCAATGGCACGAAGCTTAGGTTGCAAATAGCTTTTCTGTGGATGAAAACTTGGCGAATGAATCATCACTCATCATTCTAAATTAAATTCCTCTTTCTTCCACCCTTCTTCCCAATTTTAGGTCTAAAACTGTGGGGGAATGAAATAGCGGTAATAAGCTGGAAACGAAACCAGCCACTTAGCCAGAAAACGTAGACAAAGAAAGTCATCGATATATTTCCTATTAAAAAAGAAAAGTTGCATATTTTAACACTGAATAATTACGTTTTGTTCATTTAAACTAATCATAAACATTAATACATTATGGTAGAAAGAGGGAAATAATGAAACGCAAAACCGAAAGCAAATCAAAGAATATGTTAAAATAGACAAGGGTGGGTAATTTAGGGAATTTAATTATGGTAGAAATTCGGAAAGCAAGCCATCCTTCACGTGGAAGGCACGTGCGGAGCACTGCTCTGCCTTTTGAGCAAACGGCGTGACCACGCGACGGCACGTGTCCACAAGGGCCTTCAGTATTCCCGTTCCATTGAAACACCTCTTTCCCTTATTTCAACAATCTCACGTTTATTTTTGAATTTTATTTGTTCATTGACATGAGAGATAAGACAAAGCTGTCTTTTTTTTTCTTTCTTTCATACTAAGAGATGAAGATTATCATCAGGTTATCAAAAAAAATTAAAATTTTATCACAAGATCAAATTTAGTGGGCAATGGATCATATTGCGTTGACCTAAAAAAATAAACTCCAATATTAGAATAAATTGATCCTGCTTTTTTAACAAAAAAATATATGGACAAATGCTTCATAGTTGATGTTTTAAAATTAGATGGAAAGAATTAGTTTTCCTTTTTTGTTGAATGGTTTACACATGCAGAATGTTTAAAAGGACGATCAAATGAGTAGGATCTATAAATACAATAATTTCGATAAAATCCATTAATTCCAAATTTAAGCATGGATCACATAACGTGTTAGAAATTAAATATAGTCAGACTAAATCTGATTATTGAAGCTGAAATAAATTTTATTAAATTGATATAGCAATCTATCTATAGCGTATAATAGGGTTAGAAATTAAATATAATCAGACTAAGTCTGATTGTACAATTTTATTACGGAAGCAAAACGCGTAGTCACCCGTCAACTTTCCTTTATCGATATATCGTTCAATTGTTTTAAAGAGAATATTATTCATCTTTGAATTATTATCATATGAGGTAAAATCGGGATATTTCCAAGTGGTCAGACTTTAATATTCTGCTTGATATACAATTGAGAAAATATTGATAGGTTGCACTCATGTTAGTCTTTATCAAATTATTTGTTTTAAGGACTTTTACTATTTTAAAAATTATTTAATTAAAACTAATGCGGTTGTTACATAAATATATTAATATGAAATAATTTTTTTAAATACAACATATAGTAATTTTGGCGTATAATGTAGAATTTTTTTCTTAAAATGCTTAGTTTTTTCTTACCAACATGAAATATTTTAAGTACTTTTTTTCATTTTGCAGGCTATATTGATAGTTAGTAATACATTTTTTTATTATTAATTTGAAAGTCAGTTTCCTTATGCTTGGAAGTTAATGTATATGTTTGTATAGGGTTGGAGAATTAATGCTTATGAGAATAAGTTCAATGAACTATGATATTACTTACGTATTCTTTTGTTTTTGGCCAATGATAATACTTACGTATTCATTTACTTAAAATATGGTATAGAGGAACTTCGATAAGATGCTTCAGGTTCTCATTTTATAAGTTTGTCTCTTATTTTTTAGAATGCTTTCTCACAGGTGAGATGCTTGATATGGAACATCATCAGCAATGGCAGTGTCGAACATAATGGAACACTTAAAGAGGAGTCATAATTTGTAAAATTAGATAATATAATTTTTTAAAAATTATTTATAGCTATCATGTTTTGAATACTCTCATTGTGCAAAGGATTGTTCTATTCAAGATTCTAATTGTTCTTTTCAGATAATATAAGTATTGTGTGCGTGTTTTTCTAATCTTATATCAATGGTAATAATAATAATAATAAAAAATAAAAAATAAAAAAGAGAATCTCATGCAATACTCACATGCTACTTACATCTAAAAATGAATAATATCTGTCCCTATAAACTTCAATTTAATTATTTTAAAAAAATATTCATCATAACTTATTAAAAATGATCTAAAAAGTATTTAGGAGGATGGACAATCCCGAATGAAAGTAATTTTACATTAAGAAAATCAGAAAACTCAAAAAGAAATTAAAAAGAAAAATATTGAAGATTTAATGACTATTTAAATCTACCATCCTCCTTACTACGTCCTTTGTTTTTTTTTCGTTTGAAATAGGAAGAAGATAACGTGTTCAACATTGTTACAATGACATATTCATTTTCGAAGACATAATTACGTTACTTCCCAGGGGACGCTCATGTCAATTTGTAATATGTACAATAACACAAGAAAGATATTTTGTATGAAATTTTCCTCCGGCTCAATTTGATTCGAAAATTCTTTTGCAATTCCCGTTCACTTTGTACATGGCTTAAATATATTTTCACCATATCAACGGAAAGCTACACTTCGATTCCCAGAAGCTGGAACTGCCTAACGCCTTCTACCTTGGGTAGTTCCTTAGTCAAATCACTCGGTCCTGTCATGAAACTTTATCTCTCCTATCCAACTCACGCAGATGTGTAATACCATCATCACCATTGGAAGATGCATACTCTGCATCGTTTTCAAACATAACCAATTTCCTTTCTGCTTCATAGTCAAATGTGGCTGTAGCTGCAATAAGCCATTAGGTTTTTCAGTTTTCTTGGACAGTCTGGATTTATTTTGATTGTTCGTCTGGAAGCATTTCTGGAAATTTAATGACAAATCTGAGAGATTCATTGGCTCTTCCTCTTTCTCTTTTGCTGAAACGGACGCAGAATTTTTCTCCTTGAGCTCATTTATGCTTTCTAGGATGCCGCGTGTCATACTCTCTGGATCATTAACGGGTTTCTGGGACTCTGATGTTTGACAAGCTACACTAGGGGTTTCTACGACTAGTCTTGACTTGTAATTGCTACCCAAAACTGAATAGAAAGGAAGATTGACAGAGAATCTAATCTGCTCTAGCTTGACTTCTTCCTTGCCCTAGAAAATAACAAATGTAAGGGGATCAAATTCCAAGAAACAGGTTAGATATAAAAACACACAGAAATACAGTTACAAGAAGTGCCTCGTAAAGCAAATTTCAACACCAGCAAACTTGAAACAGCTTAGGTCACACCAATAAGCGAAATGCAAATGAAAGCCAAAAAGAAAAAGCAGCCATGATGTTTACATTCTATAAGAAACAAACATCCTTTCATATTATATGCAGAGGAAAGATTACCCTTTTATCAGAATCAGGCTTCTCTTTGAAGCTGAATTCTCCAGCTGAGCCTCAAAAGCACCGCTCGGCTTTTTAAGCACCTGAACATTTGCTCCGTAACCCTACCCACGGATAAATAACTATTAGATTGATGCTCCTCCTTAGAGGCCAAAATATTGAAATAACAAATGAAAAAAATAAGAGTTTTAACCTTTGCTGTGGAGGGAGTACCAATATTTGCATCCTTGTCCCTAGGAAATTCTGAAGTGAAACTATTCGACTCATATTTAAATTGTCCATATTTATTTTGATGCTGAACCGTCTGCATTCCAAGGGCAGCAGAAAAAGGTGATTTGGCACTGACAACTCCAATACTTTCTTTCCTTGCATTTGTCATCTGTGAGTTTGGCATTTTAGGTAAGGGAGCTTCAGTTCCATATTTTTTAGGTATTATACCTGATGCCTGTAATCATCGCACAGTTAAATGAACAAACACAAACCAGTTATTAGAGCCAAATAAAAGTCACAGTCAACTCAAACTAAGCTGATTTAGCACTCACACGTCAAGGGGCATTAATTTCGTGAACATAGATACAAATACATGGAACACACTAGAGGCGGTTAATTAGACTAAGAGGAACTCTAGGCAAAATGAATTATCATTTTCTAATCTAACCATACTCTACTGTAAAGAGCACATTTGCTGTGATATCACATAACAAGTACCAAGGAAATATATTTCTTCAGAAGAAAAAGAGAATTAACAGATAATTGCTTTCATCTTCTTTAAAAGAACATAACAAAGAGCGTGCACAGATATGCTCAGACACAAGATATTAACGTGCATTACTGATAATGGTCAGTTATTTGCATTTTTTCAGCGCTAGTTACACACCAAACAGTGTATGATAATTGACTATGGCCACCTTGATGCATTTAGATCAGTAATTCATCTTCATCAGAGGATGAAATCAAGCCAAAAAATTGATCTTATATTTGCAGTAAAAGTTCTTATAAATTCCCATTGCAGAGACGTCACAAAAGCAGGGCTAAATCAAGCAGATAAAAGCTAAAATACAAACGGAGGATTCCAATAATTTGTTTGTCAAATTGCATATACATTAAATAAATGATTGCAAGAGCTTGAGTGGAAAACTTTGTGTCACTATAAATGCAATAACGAGCCAACACAAAACGGAGCAAAACTGCACTCCACTCTATCCGGTGAATGTCAACTGTTAAATGATACTCACAGTTGTGACAAGTCCCTCTTTCAATTTTTGTGCAACTGCTTCAAAGGCAGAAGCATTTTGCATAGAATGTATAACGATGCTGACAAGGCAATCATAGTTGCACTGAACATATGGGTGCTTTGATTTTATCAATTTGTGTAGTTTGCTTGCGGTGACAGGCTTCTGCTTAGCTTTCACACAGATAAAAAACAAAATAAGTTGACATGTACAACATAATTGAAGTGTTTTAGAAGAAAGATAAAACACAAATTTGAACAAATTTCTTTACCGATTTCCAAAAGAGTTTTATTTGGCAATATATAGCCAGTGCTCTCATCCTCTGCACGAGCAACAATATCCCGCCATTCATAAAGCCCCTGAAGACATGCAACAGGGCATATTATGAGCAAAAATAGCAGTGTGCAGCCAAAAAAAAAAAACACAATAGGATGATAACGCAAATAAAAACAATTATTGAGAAACTTACTGAAACAATGGCCAACTGCTGAGCATTGAAACCAGTCCCTTGCAACCTGGATAAATAACAGTAATTGGACATTGATTTACACCTCTTGGCAGGCATTAAATGCAATGGGAAAAAATTGCAGAATAAAATTAAATTCTACATAAAAAGATAGAAAAGCAGTAAAGAATTTAGTTTAGAACACTTTCTAATTTATGAAAGATTGACATTTGGAATAAGGTAACAAACCCATATATGTATAGGTAGGAATTCTCAGTCAGAACCTCTTTCTCATATAGCTGCATACAGACATCATAACTGAGCTTGTACACCTGTCAAGTGACAGAAACATTTAAGTATAAGACTTAATTAAATCTTTAAATCACAGCTTCTTCGTTATGTTGGTTTTCTATTAGGCTAAGGATTTAGGATCCAGTATATGACCATTGCCAAAAAATCTATATCTGTATAGAATGGAAAGGTCAAACAATTATCCTTTGAAATAAACTCAAAAAATCCACACAACTGTAACAACAGAATACTTTAAACAAAACTGGTCTAACTCATAATTACAGAATTTATCAAAACAAGTTTGTTAAGAGTTATATCAAAACCATACCTAAAACCTAGGATAATGGCCTGAACTTTTGGGATTAAATGGTCAATGACATAGTATCAGATCTCTTTGACCAAGCGATTAAAAATTTGATCCCTTCAGTTCTCATTTACTTAAAAATTAATTTTAGCACTCTTATACTTGATCCATGCTTCAAGCTCAAAGGGTTTAGTAAAGGAGTGAGTTGGATACATATATTAACATTATTCCTGAGCTTTTGAGAAGAAATGTTCTATGACGACGTTCATCTAACAGGTTTGATCTCAGTATCGCAACACAAGAGCATGTAATACTAGACTTGCACCAATAAAAAAAAAAAACAGCTAGAAGGAATCAGCCAGGAAAAAAAACATAGAAAGGCTACATAGCAATGGTTTCAGCATAGCAATGTCAATAATCTAGAGAATTTTCCCCAATCATAAATTACTAGGGCTAAAAGAAAATACTCATCCAAGTTCTAGAAATGAAAACATCCAAAGTTTAAAATTTAAAACCAGTACGAACAAACTCCTGGCTCTACAGGAATTATGCAAGAGTGATGCTCAACAAACTGAATCTTCCTCAATATAATTATGCAGTAGCATCCAAAGGCAGGAATCTCTAGGAATTTAGAAAAGTTACCTCCACCAGAGCAGTAGCAGAACTACGAGACTCCTTAGACAATCCAAATAGCTTCATTCTCATTAAATCATATATATACAGCAGATAGTGTGTATCTTCTCTGGCATATCTGTCATTAGAATATCACTTCATTAGATAGTAGTGATAAAATTCTCTTGGGACAATATACTAGTGATAATCAAACAATGACTTAGACTTGCGATCAGACATAATAAACAAAGGCAGCAAAGACAATTCGACTTTTTTTTTGGTGGGGCGGAGGGTGTTCATGTGAATAGAAATATTACAATTGAAGTCAGCAATGCTTGTGACAAGTTTATTTTGCTTAAGCTGCAGCTACAATTCCACAAGGAATCCATAGTAAGATGCTTTTAACATTTGATCAAGTTTAAGTAACCAGATCACTTGAACATCCTGTGCATTTGGGGTGCTCTAACTACAGAATAAAAGCTACTCCTGCCCACATGTAAAAGAAACGTGGTTGGTTCTGTTTCAAATAAGCACCAAAATTTTCAGTCTTAGGTGAACCACACACAAGCACCATTTGGATAAAATGAAAATGGCAAACCATCTAAACCAGGACATCCATATTCTGAACTTCTTGTTAGGGCCCTTAAACACCTGGACTATTTATTTTGGGTTTATTTTTGGAGAACTAGATACAAATATACCAGAACATCAGGAAAAAGAAGAAGAAGAAAACTGAAGGGAAAACAACAAGCAGAAGAATTAAGAAAGGATCATATTTGAAAGTCCAAAACACAATTGCACCTAAGCATCTCATTAGGAAGAGGACGTAGTCTCCAATCTGCATTCTGGTATCTGCAAAGAGTTTACTTGTCACCCATAGAGATTGTAGGTAAGATTAAAAGAAATAGTCGTGCTACAAGAATCAGAAAACAACCTAGTAAACAAAATTGAAGGGGAACTTAATCCAAAACATACAATGAAAGGAAAACAAAAAAGTACTCTTTATTTGCAGTAACTCCACAATAGTGATGTAGAAGATACTCTAAACTATTTCTTTCCAATTTTAATACCCTTGAGGCCTGAGAATGCAATAACAACATCTTAGTCATGTATAATAAGAAGGGTAGAAGATACAAGTAAAAAATAAATGACATGGTAATTAAGGAACATAGGTCATGGCAAGGAGAATCAAAAGCAAAATAATTTCACACGCATCGTTTCATCAGTTCTAACTGTTGCTGAACATATCAACTCGTTTTAAATGCTAAACAAAGAATTTTTAAGTTCTTTCAAAATGAAAGATAATTGTTGCAACTGCTCATAAGTATATTTGATTAGTGATGAAATTATGCAAATACCAGCAACAAGTCTCAAAATATTGGTCTAGATGAAATGACCACTTTCAAGAAGCAACTCTAACCAGGGCATAGAAATTTATTATTATAGGTCAGACAAGCAAGCAAAGGTTTAAAGGCAAGGCCGAAAGAAGTTTCATGATGATGTTGATTTCACACATACTCTTCAAGAATGCAACAAATTGGTCAAACTTTATTGCTTTTAGGTAATGAAAATGAAGGTCCCAAATTCATCCTACGTAAAACTACATACCCCAACTATTTTGTGAAGCCCAAATTTCTTCTCATATAACAAGATTAAGGAGCCAATTTATCAGGTTGTACAAAAACTAGTTTCACAAGTTCTTTTTTTTTTTTTTTTAATGAACATCTTGTACATGCAGAGTCACTGCCAGCATAAACTGATAGAAACACCTTAGTATTGGAAATTGACATCATCTTCACAGCCATTATTTTTTTGGCCAAAACGTCATCACAGCCATATTAATCTTCATAAAACTGATAATTATTCAGGGAATAAATCTCAAAATTGAACATCCAGAGCTTTCTAAGCAAACCTGGCAGGTGTCAAATAAATTACAAATGTAAATGCCAAAATCCCGTTGAAGCCACAAAATATCTCGATCTGCTCCATGCATAACCTACTTAATCACAAATAAAATCAATAGAATGAGGCAAATCTGTTGAATAACAAAAATACATTAATCATGTGCATCTAACCTTCCTCTTGGCAGGATCCTTGAAAACTTCCCTTAAATAGGGCCCAACATGAATATGCAGCTTCAGAGTGTCTAACACAAAATCTTCAGTCCTGGTTGAGATTTGCATCAAGCAAGTCAATCCTTGAAAAGACCGATATTGATTATGTTCTAAATCAACCTAAATATTTCAAGTCCAGAAAAAAAAATGTTAGAAAAAAGCAAGGAAAAAAAAGGGAGGGGGAAGAATTTTAGTCCAGCCATTACATGCACATGGAACAGGCAAGCATCCAGTAAAACATAACATACCCATACATGATCTTCACAATCACCTGCAAGCCTGCAAAGCAGCCTAATCTACACAGATTAGGCTCACAACAGAAACATAAAGACTTAATTGCACTTTAAGTTTCTCTATTTTACTCAAGAAAGCAATTTCTCTGCTCAGTGAGAGCAATATTCTCCATCAAGTTTATTTATTAGATCAATTTATTCTTTTTATATTAATTAAAGCAATACTCCCAAATAATTCAATTAAGACAGTTAATAATAATTAATAGGGAAATGGCTAAGTTTCATCAGTCATAAAAGTATATAATTTAAATTAATGCTTTTTTCCCTTTCAAATCATTCCAGGTAAAAAAGTTTATCTCAAAAACCTAAGGACCAAATAGCTTTCTTGAGGAACTATAGGGACCAAAAGTGCAACTAAGCCAAACACAAGTCCTAACAAGTAATGCAGCACTCATATTTGTTAACCAAAACCTATCTTAACTTCATTAATGTACCGTTCAGCCTTGTAAACAATAGCAAGTATCCAAAATATTTCTCACAGTTACATTAAAGACTAAATGTCTTAATAGTATTTAATAAAGGGTAATTTTGTCTAAACAATAAAAATCAAATTGTATCTTATTGAAGCATTATCCAATCCAATACTTATATGATATTTCATCTTTGGGAGTGTTCTTTGGTCGGAATGGTACGCAGGAGTTTCTGATCAAAAGTTTCCTACATCACATCTTATTTGAGTGAGAATTATTTTATGGCATCTTTTTGGGTTTCAGAAAATGTTCGGATGTTAAGGGCGGTTAGGGATGTTTGGGGGTGTTAGTTGATTAGTTAAAATTCTGTTAACTGTTGATAACAGAATTAGTTAGAAAAAGGGAATAAATGGGTGTAATGAGGATTACCATAGAGGATGATGACAATGTGTCAGCATTTTTCTTGAACCTTCCTCTTCTTCTTCTTCTTCTTCTTCGGTTCTTTTCTTCTTATCAGAAAACAGATTTTTTTGGAGGGTATCCCCTGTGGATTAACAAAGGGATTGGAAAGCTGTCATGAGTTAATGAGTCTGTGATTTTGTATTTCTTTGTTTTGGGAGGACTTCTTACCCTTGATTAGCCAATGAGCTAATCTAGTTATCCCACAATAACTGTTATCTCATCCTTACGATCTTATCATATTTGATGCACTAAACATGACAACAAGGGACAAAACAAAAGAAGTAGATACCTAAGTGCCAAGAAATGCACCAGGATTCATGCTACTCAAGATTAGGATTGCAGATGACTGATTCAACTGCACATCGTACTTCAGGCTAATATCATATTCTCTGGCTACAATGCCTTTAAAGACCAATTTCACTGTGTTCCACCAAACTAATAAAGCACCAGGTACGATTGCTTTTGCACACATCAAACATGATTCTAGTTGTATAACATGGTCATGCTGACAACCAAGGGAAAACAAGCTACAAAAATTAAAGGTGAAACTGAGCCATACAAACAAGAATATAGTAGAAGGTCATGGTCCTGCAGTAAAGTTATAAGTAAAACTAAATGAATAGCACTCATGTTTTACCGCAAATTCTTTAACAGCACGCAGCTTAGCAGCCAACTCCTTCAAATCTTTAACGTCCTTCACTATTTTGAAAGGGGTACATTCTATTGGGGGAGGCTTTATTGCCTCAATATCTCCACAATCTTTGTCAACAAAATCCAAGGCAGAGAGATTCTCCTGGAAATTATAAATTATTATTCAGTACAGATAAAGAAGAAGAAGAAGACCACATAAAATTTAAAAAATAAAGCTCCAGACCCAAACTAGAAAACATAAGCAAGACAATCAAAATTTTCAACATCACATATAGGAGATGAAATATACCAATACAAAACCAGTTCAGACAAACAAAGCTTATATATTTAACAAGATATCAAATGGCAGAAAGAGCATTACCCTCTCAAAAATTAAGTCCTCCCTGTTTCAAAAGACAATTTCAATCAAGCTTAATAGCTCTAAAGCCCTAGAATTCATGCAATATTACCAGGATGAGTGGGTGCCAAAATGAAAAGGCAGATATCATTCTAATTATTGTGATGCCTTCAAATTAAGCGTGTCAACTGTCAAGTTTCAAGTTACATTTACAATCTGCATGGCGCTGCTCTGAAGAAAGTCTAAGAAATACCCCTGTCAATTTGCATCATAATCTGCATGGTGGTTAATGCCATGCGACTTATTAGGATCAAAGGGAAGCCCAAGAGATTAACTAACGTGATTGCCAATGTGATGCCCAATTTTCTAGCAAAAAGACTGTCATATTGTTCAAACACTTAGAGGAATAACTTCATCTAACTTTCTCTTAAGTCTATTTCTATGGTACACTTGCTCCCATTTACAAGTTTGCCTCAGAAAGAATTTCTCATGTAAAAATCAATGGTAAATAATATCACTTAGGAAGACTGCTAACATCACTGTATGAAGAACGAAATCAAATAACAACATAACCACAGTACTATGGATGTAAAGACACATGCAACTTTCAACTGGTATCTCTATGGATCATATAGACCTATACTTGTCAATGTACAAATACAAATACATTATTCATTTCCTCCTCTCTTTAGCATAAGGGGGAGAAAGAAAAACAAATGTAAAAAATTTCATGGAGTGTAATGATAGCAGATATTACCAAAATTGGTGTTCCGTTGGTACCTGCATACAAAGCACCCAAATCGTTCATGTATATGCAAATATGTTTGTGCTTTCCCTTAACTAAACTCCCTTAATAATTCACTCGACAATTTCACCCCACTCTTTCAGAAACCTTAAACATTCCCAGAAAAATATTGATAAAAAACTAAGACACAACTACAAGCAGGATATTCCTACTACGAACTTGATATATAGTCAAATAGTTTTTTGCCCAAAGCATGCTCCTTCTAGCAGAAGAAAAAATTTAAGTGGTCAGTATTTTTCGTAATGATATATGTCAATGCCTGATTTTAATCAGACCCATTTGTCCTTCCCAATCATCCTCAGGAAAATTTGAAAATTTATCTATGTTGTTTATCTTCACAAAGTATCCACAGTTGACCATGAAACAAACAAGAGGACATAAGCGTATTAATATATATATATATATATATATATATATATATATATAATGTCAAGAAACCAGAGTACTGACCAGGGGATGAATAAACCTCTGACCATCATCACTCCTCCGCAACCAGACATGTTCAAAAGGCTTATTTGAATTATTAACCAGTATATTATACTCATCTTGAGGCCTCCTAATAGTCGGTATATGAAACGGCACCTTTGGCTTCGGCCCGGTGATTTTCCAGTCCTTTGTGGCCATGTTAACACCCGAGGCTGGACTTGAGTTTAGTTCTACCTCTTTCCCTGGTCCCTCAAGACTCCCTCCTCTCTTTTTCTTCCCATAAACCAATTGAAACCCATTTTCCAAGTCAGCAAATGAATTCACTGAGCGCCCGGTCTCCTCTTCTTTCTTCCTAATTCTCTGAAACTCATCCAGCGACATATCAAACCATTTACATGCGTCGTCCATATCCTTAGCATCAGCCATGTCGTTGCCCCATATACGAGCCGAGGTACCGACATTTTTAAGCATCGGTTGCGATTTCCTTGTGATTTCATGAATAGGGTTTTTGAATTCATCGAAGCTGAAGTAAAATTCTTTGTCGGAGGGTATGCATCGCGAAGAACCTGATAGCTTGGCTACTGATGAAACCAACGGGCCCGTTGTTAGGTTCTGTAACGTCAGCACCTTTGCGGCCACCTGAGGTTGATCAACACCCATGACGCCCAAGCCGAAGATTTGTGAAAGGTTTAGATCTTCAAGGATCAGGGTTCTAGCCTCTTGGCACTGGCATTGCTCATGGGACTCTCTGCTAGAGCAGCTCACTGGCGGGGCCTCGTATTTATATGTTTATGTCACGTGTCAGGCATGAAACTGCCTGTGGCAATGAAATCCATGTGAATTGTGAAAATT
Organism: Delonix regia; assembly: GCA_037074485.1. Classification (NCBI taxonomy): domain Eukaryota; kingdom Viridiplantae; phylum Streptophyta; class Magnoliopsida; order Fabales; family Fabaceae; genus Delonix; species Delonix regia. Next base: position 35,695,803 of record CM073449.1, on the reverse strand, counting down.
GACCCGCCTTAAACAAACAAATTGTTAGAAAAAACCTATTTATTTATTTTTTAAAAATTACATTTTATCCTCAAGCAAAGTTGAATCATAAAATTGTGGCAAAAAAGAAAAAAAAACAGTTGAATCACAAAATTAATGCATAAATTTTAAAGCATAACAAATTAAGGTTTATTTAAGTTTTAACCAACTATTTTAGTTCAAAATTTAGTTAATGTTTTGTTACCTGTTAGAATTTATGTACATGTTGTAATTAAATTTAAAATATAATTTTTTTTTCATTTCTTAATCTAACATTTGTGATTTTTTTAACTCACATTACTTTAAGTCAATTATTTTTTACTGTTTATTAAATTATTATTATTTAAGTAACATGTACATTTCATATTTTATTCTTATAATAAAATAATTACAACTAAAACATAATTATTATAAATTTATATATTGTAATATAAAATTTTGATCAGATTTTGTTATTTTATATGAATTTAAATTATAAATTTATTGCTATTGTTTATTATTCATTTATCTTAAGATAGAGATTTTTTGTTTAAAGCTGTTTTCATCAATAAGTTAAAGTTAGTAAGTGTAAATACTAAGGCAATGATTGTTATTGTAAGCACAATGGTGCATTATATGAATTTTTTACAAATTTAGGATCGCCCTTATATATATATATATATATATATATATATATATATATATATATATATATTTAATTAAATTTTTAAATAGATACATAATAAATGTATAATTAACTAACAACAATATAAAATATATAGTTTAATTTTAAATATTTAATTATCTACAATAACTGCATACATATTTTGATGTAATTAAAAAATATATAAATTTATTATATTTTAATTACAAACTAATATAATAAAAATATAAACAATCGTATATAATTTTTTTACTTTTTGGAAAATGTATACCTAACAGCTGACAAGAGAAAAAAAAAAAAAAGAACAGATAAAAAGAACTTCAAATAAAATGAAATAATTAATTGTAATCTGAGACTTTTATCAAAAAATAAAATAGTTAAAAAAATATTATAAGTATATTCTTTGTTGGCTACAATCTAATTTGTTTTTTATTTTTGAGGATTAAAAGATTTAGAAGGTAATAAAATGATATTGTTAATCATATTATAATTATATTCTTTTATTCTGTTAAATAAGTTTATTTTACAAAATCAATGTTAGAGTTAATTTATAAATTATATCATTCTATTAAAATTAAAATATTAAGTTCAGTATATTTATAATTTTAAATATATTGATATATCCAATTATAATATGATTAAATACACATACAACCATATCTGCACCAATATATTTCAATATAACAGAATAACACATATTTTCGTCCGCCGTTTCCATTATTAAAGATTCAATTTTTCCATCCTCCGTGAACATCAGTCTCAGTGAAGGTGGCTGGGTTACAGAGATTTTCAGTGTATCTCTACTCTCCCCTACTCGCCAACATTGCTAGGTTCGCCCTTTGTCGCTGGACTCACACACTGTCGCTCTTTCCCAATCTTCTAGAAATGAGGTATTCTCTGTTCCACTCTATCTATATCGTTTATCCCGCAAGTTTCGTTTTGCTTTGGATTGCATCCGAGCCCATGCTGATTTTCAAGTTTTGCTTGAGAGAAGAAAGAAAGAAAGATAGGAAGTAAAAAAAAAAGAGTATGTGCAAAATTGTTTAATGGGCATTGAGGGTTTACCAATACTCTACTTTCCGAAACTCTTTTGGGTTGAAATGGAGCAAATGTTGATTTGTTGGTTTATTTCCCCTCCCACTTGATCGAATCGAAACTCCTTTTGTCCCGTCGTTGGCAGATATGGAAGAAAATTAGAAATGTTTTGAATGTTATTATTATTATGATTGCTCTACTTATTTATAAAAAGATTTTAAGTAGTGAGCCATGCACCTTTTTTTTTTTTTTTTTAACTTCACTATTTGATAATTTTTTCCTCACGTGTAAGCAGTCGCCAACCTGAAGTTCTCTGGGCGCAGCGTTCTGATAAGGTTTATCTTACTGTTGCTTTACCTGATGCCAAGGATGTGTCGGTTAAGTGTGAGCCTCAGGGTTTATTTAGTTTCTCTGCTTCTGGAGTTCAAGGTGAACCCTACGAGTTTAGCTTAGAACTTTATGGACCAATCGTAGCTGAGGTGAGCTGTTAACTTCTACTGTATTAATAAGTGGCTAATATAATATGCCGCGTGTGATTCTGTGCGTTTTTTATGTGGACTCCTGTTTTGTGGTTATATAATGACAACTTCTGCAATGCTAATAACGATCCTAAAATCCAGAGGTTTGGAGCTGGCTATATGCATTACCAATCACAGCTATTTGAGACCTTCCTATGGATTTGCTTTTTCCATTCATTTGGAGTTACATACTCCTTTCATCCTTGGGATCCAATTGACTGTAGCCCTTTTTCTTCTCCATTTTCAATTGTTAGATATTTTTCTTATTCTTTCAATCCGGAAAACTTGTAAATGTTGTCGTGCCCATCCCAACAATATTGGGTGGTTCTTCCTGATCTTATCCTCTTGTAATACTCCACCTTTGAGTGAATAACCCAACTGTTTGGTTCTGTTCACTCAATCGGCACAGATTAGCCGATTTCTCTGTTATAATTTCTCGATAGTCCCTCAACAAAGCGGAGCATGTGGAAGCCTTGTTAAACTTTGAATGGGAAGAACTATTGTGTTACCCTAATATGATATTTTTTATATTTTTCTATAAAATAATTATAATTATAAAAATATTAATTCAACCCGTGTCACTTGCTCGCTGTCATGATTGTTACTGAACGGCACCTGTAGAAGTAATATCACCAGAAATTTGGTCATTACTCACACTATAAAGGCATAAGCAAGTCATTGCCAATTTGCCACCTCTTGATGTCCTCTGACCATAAGTTAGATCCCTGCCCTATGATGTTGTTGCTCGTTTCTGTCACCACTTCCTTCTTCAGGGTATAATGTCTATAGCTCTAAGTCTCTAGCCACCGTTGCTGTTTCTACTTGCCATTGAGTCTTCGTTGCTCTCGCAAGTAAATGTTTCTATTGTTCCATCCCGAATTTTCAACTTACCATTTTTTTAATGTCGTTAATCGTATCAAACTTTTGAAAAGGTTGTAAGGTCGTATCTTTAAATTTGTCATTGTTTTATAGGGTTGTAAAACTAAATCTGGCTTGAGGAACATATTGTGCGCAATTCAGAAAGAACAAAAAGGATGGTGGAAAAGGCTGCTGAAGTCTGAAGAGAAACCTGCTCCTTACTTGAAGGTTGATTGGAACAGATGGTGTGATGAAGATGATGAAGAGTCAACTTGTAAGCTTGTGTAACTGTTACTTGACGAAAGAGTTTATTTAATGGCATTTCCTAAAATTTTTACGTGCTTTCAATTTATGCATAGATGGTCAATAATGCTAGTTGCACAACTGTAAAGTGGATATCGAGGACCATTACGAATCTCAGCATTTTAATCTATTCAAATTTCATAGAGTAAATACTATATTGCGAAACTGCTGTTCAGACAACCATCTTTGCTGTTTCTATTTTCAATGCCATTAAGGCGTACTATCCATCATTCTTCTGCCGGGTAATTTGCAGTCACATATTGCATTGGAAAGCAATGCCCATTTAATTATTTTTCCTAAATGAAAAGATTGTGTAAATATGGTATGTTTCTTCCAGCAATTAAGGAGGTTCCTGCAATTGCATTTTTTTGGGAGGAGATTGTTTTCTGTGTTTTCCAAATGCACTTATTGAGCTTGTTTAAGGCCCCACACCCTAATGAGCTTTCATTAAACTGTAGCTAAACTTAACTCTCCTAACTTGGAATTTAACTTTCGAAGAGGATGGTCTACAAACTCTAATTATTTGCAGCTATCTTCTATTTCCTTGCGATTTTCTCTTTTTATTTTTCAACTGAATCGTAGATTTGTGGTTTCTGAGCTAAGTAATAAATAATGTAAAACTGCTAATGGTTTAAGGCCTTTTAGGCCTTCTTCAGATAATAAACTTAAACTACTGCAAGAACTGGGAACTATTTACTCAAATGCTGATTTTGTGCATTATCAATCAGTAGGCCATCCTTGGCTTGATAGGATAACTCTAATATAAGATTATCGGTATCCTTGTGCTTGGAATTTGTCTTACATTTCAGTGAGGTTGCACTATCATGTTCTGTCATTCTCATAAGGTAGTTGACAAATACAAATATTTGGATAACTTCTTGTTGAGACTTGAAAAGTATTCTCATTGTACTGCTCTGATTGACCGTTTTATGGATATCTGCAGCTGATGAGGCATCTGACGATGATGCGCGGGTAATATAAGCGGCTAATTCACATCATATAAAATTTTACCGTTTGACAAACTATCTGGTACCTAATTTTGTCATTTTTTTTTTTTGCTTTTTGGCAGTTTGTCGGTCAAGATGATGGAAGTAGTGATGACGAAGGAATGTTGTGTGAGTGACCCCCATGTATCCCTAGTTTAGACTCTTGAATAGTGTTTGAAATTGCTTACTGAAACATATTTGTTAGTCACATTTATGTTTTTCTTATTATCGGAAAATAATACACCATAAGATCTTTAGGCGTTTGCCTTTTTTGGCTGTAATCCCTAATATATTGTGCTAACTTAAGCATTCTGCTAAATTATTGCCATTTATTTTTTCATACTAGTGGAATTGAGGTCTACCGCATTCATTTTGAGGGTTTCATATCCTGGGACAAGTTTCTGTGGTCATGTTATTACTAATTGAGGGGTTCTTTGCTTTTTCCCCACCCTCTACACCTGACAAAATATAATTATTTGCAGATCTCCCTGACTTGGAAAAGGCAAGAGGATAGCAACTCTAACAAAACTAAGAGAGGAAAAAGAAGCATCCTGGAGAGGGATCTTATATGGAGAACTACTACTTAGATTGGTACACTAGGGTCGTTTACTTGATAAGAGTGCATTGTGATACGACTACTATTGTCTTGTACATAGAATCTGACTGACTACTTGTGTGACTACTTGGTATAATTCTAGCATCAGATTTCTTTTATTCCCGACTTGAGCTTGTAAAAATGTTTTATCAACAACCAAGATATCATAAAAGAATATAGATGTACAAGGTAAATTATGACCCATAATATATAATAGGCAACACCGGTCTAGGTTAATCTTTTTTCCACCTAGAGAGACACAAAATGGGAAAATCCCAAGAGACTAAAATAGTTAACTAGGTTTTTTTCTTCTCTTCTCCTATTGAGCAATATACCTTGAATTCAGAGATTGCACTATGATAAGGGGTGCGGGGTGAAAGTGATCATAAAAATTCAGGATTTGTGGGCAATAGAAACTGTTAACTATGGTGTCATTGTCACGGACGTGACTACCATACAATGCTTTTTGTAGCCTGAGTAAACTAATACTACTTACTATGAACCATACAATGCTTTTTGTAGCCTGAGTAAACTAATACTACTTACTATGAAATGCAGGTTCATTCTAGAACCCTTTAATCTTCTATCATTAAACAAACATATTATAACATTTAAAAAACATTATAAGTTTGACTTTTGTACAAGTACTTTTTTCAATATCTTCCGTCAGATACACTCGGTTCCCTTTACGGCCAAGCAAGCTAAATACTTTTTATTATGTGTATGGTGGTGCAATGGCTATATATACGAGGCAATCTCACAAACAACAGAGAAATATGACATGTTTGGGAATTACTACTTAGCAGTGTCAGGAACCTTCGTGTCTACAAAGCGAATAGGGATGACTGGAATTGAGTCCCACCATTCCTTGAGCCTTCTGTTCCCTGTTCCTGAAGACGTCCCTGCTTTTGATGTCATGGTGAAGCTTTGCAATATGATACCCATAACTATGAACTTAAACGGAACTATTGCCAATAAGATTGCCAATCCCGCCAATGCCACCATCACTGTATTTGTTTGCTGCCACAGCAACAAGGATTAACATCAATCAATAGAAAGCATTCCTCATAATGAAATCATAACTTATGACGTTACAACCATTTAGGATATGCAAGGCAAAATTCATAATCAAATCGAATTACCAATATTAAAGCGCACGTGAGGCAAGTTATTACCTTGTGAGCCTTCGAAATAAGTATTGACCATATCTTTAGTATGGTTACGTTTGCTATTTGCGTCATCTCATGAACACTGTTTAGTCCCTGTTGGGCGGACACGATGTTCTCCATCGTAGACTGTTCCGAGGCTGTTCTAATTACTAACTCCTTGCATTTCTCGTTCATCCTTTGTTGTCTTGCCTCCATCATCTTTACTGTCACCCAGATCAGAAAAATTGCTAGTGCCTTGCCAACCCACTCCCTGCATTGCATAGGTGAGGTTATCGAGTTTCTTGTTCAGCTGGGCTGACTCTACTAAAATTTTAGCACCTCACACACAATATGACAGCTATATAAGCAAAAAAAAAAGCGCAGGAAAAAATAAAAACTTACATATAGGTGACTATTAGAGATGCAGCAAGCACAGTAAGAGTAGCCATTGGTCTTTGCCATGTGAAGATTTCTTGAAACCAAGGGACTACATGTTTAAGTGGCTTGAGTAGCTCCTATATATAAATTTCAAGCAAACAACGATTAAGTCTCAATTCCAAACACAAGTCATGTCTTCTCTCGACTAAAGACATAGTGATAAACCTATACTCTGATTCTCATCAAAAGCACGGTGCGAAACTCTAAAGTTTAGACTACAATTTTTGTCCTTAAACTCTCCCACTTCCCCCAGGAATATATTTTCTAAAACATAAATTCTATACTAATTTATACTTCATGATAGAAGGAAACTACTCCGTATTGTACAAGCGGGTGACATGTATCACACTGCTCATTGCTCCCAGTCAAAGTAGATCATGAAATGAGGAAAAATGTGATCCTCCCCATTTAGGTTAAATGCTTACCGTCAGAACCATAACACTGTCAATAATTCCTTCCTCCTTTAATTCTTCAGCGGTAGCTTTAGCAATAAGAGTTTCCCTTTCTTCCTCCCTAGCTTGATTAATAGCAGTCTCCAACGGTGAGGGACCTTCATCTGGACCGCTGACACCTTCATATGCTTTAATAGCCTCTTTAACTTCTAATTCTACATCAGAAATTAAGGGCCTAGAAGCGTTCATACTTCTAAGGATTGAACTTGCACTACATGGGTGTCCACTATTAACCTTCTTGAGGCTCTCAGCAAGCTCTTCTAGAACAAAATCTCCCTTTGGTATCTCATCATATAAGGAAAATATTAAGAACTTTGTTGGAGCTGGAGGTGATATTCTAAGCATTTCTCTTGCAGCATGGAGCCTTATAATCCCCAGTATTGTCCTGGCATGGATCTCCCATGATCGTACTGGGCATTCTATCTTGTATTTTGATAAAAACTGGTGTAGAAACATAATTTCCTTTGTCAGTGCAAGCCAATGATCACGTCTTGTGGAACTTGTTACTTCGGGAAACTCCAGTACAACTCCCTCTGATCTACAAAATTTCAGAAAAGGAAAAAACGGCAATTCAGATTAGTCCCTCTGATTAATTTCGCCATCAATTTGGTTTGTGAACAAACATTGCATCAGAATCAAAACATCTTCAACCTTGAAGCAGTAAAAAAAAGAAAAATAACACACAAGAAGTTATAAAGTAATTTATAGACAGTCCTTAGGTTCTTAATTTCAGAATTATCAAGACCATTTTGATACACTTAGAAGGCAGAACTCCACAAATTTTATAGTGCTTTTACAACCAAGCTCCTTCAAAAGATTGTGATGACAGAGGTTTATTACTAGAGCTTGAGTGAGAAAACGGGGTTATGCAGCATATATTTCAGTTCCCAAGGTTTTTCAGAGATTTATGTAGAAGCCAAATATACCATTTGCATTTTTTTTCCTCTGAAAATTTTTATATACTTGTTGAACAAAATAGCTCCAAAATTGTGATAGTGATGGACTGATGACAATAACTGCCACAATTTTTATAAGTCCTTCGTTTTGGGGGATCCACTTACAAGTCAGGCGAGTCATAGACTATAGCCTTGTCAAAAAGCGGAGCTCCCCAGGGCCCTGTAGCAGCTGGTTTCAAAGTGTGATCAATGTCCTTAGAAAGGTCTATTTTTAGAGCATCTTCGTATTTAACCACTCCTGAGGCTTCAAAGTAAAGAGCATGATTGCTCAGCGTAAGCCTACCTGGAAATAAAATTGAGTCAGAGAGACGAAAAATAGCATTCACATTTTTATATAATTAAACATACTAACTAGGTTCCAACATATTATAGAACTTAACCAGTCAGACTGATCAAAATACAGACCAGGCCAACTTGTCGTTCCAATGTGTCGAATTACTCTGTGAGAACTTGCTGTTCCCTCCACATGTAATATAAATTCGTCATCAGCCAGCTCTATACCGTTTGGTGTTGCTTGTTTTTGCAAATGTCTTGTGCACCTGTAGAAACATGAATTAGAAGAGAAAAAATCAATGCAAATGAATTTAGGGTTAGGCATATTATAGTTGGAGGTCTACCACCATCCAAGAGATTGGAAAAGGGTCTCCTCTAAATGGCACTTATCCTACGGGAATTCTACTTAGAGTAGGTTACTAACTTAAAGCTACAACTTTCTGCACTGTGTAGTCATTGAAAATTTTTTATGTCTTTGTCAAGCATTTTACTGATACTTAGGTATGAATAAATGACCACCATCATATCCCGTACAGCAGAAGGGGCCATTTACTTAATCAATTAATCTGACTGGGAAAGGAGCTAAGGCAATTATAATTCTTTCATCGTAACGACTGGATTCAAAACAAACTTATGAGGTATCCATCTATTAATTTCAGAAAGCCAAAAAGTCTGCTGGCTTCTCTTTAATTGCCAAAAAAATTACCAGCCACATTTTTTCTTTTTCCTTATCAAAGAATAGATCCCTCGAAGTGTTAAGAATTCATTCGGGTCAGTTTTGAATGTATCAAAGATTGTTTCTCTGTTATATAAACACTTTTCTTTCTTTTCCTTTCACCATATTGGTCATATCCCAATCCACTCCATTTATCAACTAATGCAAAGTGTAAACCCAAATTCCCTGTCAGCATTCGAGATATCCAGACATCTAAGATAATTGAACTTTTACCACATGTTTCGTAAGTGTTTTAAACAAAATCCTCTTCAAGCGTGTTTTTATTAATAACATCAACTGTCAAATAAATTAATCCCAGCACAGACATCAAAAATACTAAATAAGATGAAATTTAATTTGGTAATACAACTTAAAAATCTATCCAAATTATCATATTCATATCTGTTCGTCACTAAAGATATATATGCCAGGATAATAATAAAATTTTCTTATTTAGTCCAATCTAATTCCATCCTATCCTAAAAATTCCAGCATTCCAATTTAATGAGGCCTTACCAAGTACAAGAGGGATTTCCTAGCAATATGTATTTTTAAATTATAAAAGCATGAGAGAAATTATATTTAGAATCAGATGCATTACTTGCCAATTCCTTTTAAGAAGATGTCGTATGCTGGAAAGTGTAGTCGGTGGCCTGTAGGGGCTGTTAAAGTTTCAAAAGTAAACCTTCCATTAGCAACATCTGCTGCTAATGGAACTAACGATGCCAACCACACAAATGCATCTTCTCCAACACTGGGCTCATTACTAACCTGCCAGAAATCATGCAAAAAATATTATCAATAATAAAAAGTATAGATTAATTAAGTCACCAGTGACAGCAACCTAAAATTTTAAAATCTTACAGTCACCGAATCAGCAAAGTGGCTTGATTTTAAAGCAAGAAAAACACCGCAGTCTGTTTAAAGAATTAAAGAATGCATCTAGTCTTTTAGATTCAGAAGCCTAAAATAATGAGGGGCAAAGATCTCACAAGGAGAGGCATGATGTCTGAGTAAAACAGAGGGATCTCATCTTGTTCTTCACCGATATTACGAACAGGTATCTTCCTCTCTTCTTTCTCCTTTGAAAAAGACTCCTGCAACCTCAAAAAGTAAATAATTTAACGTCTGCCATCCGTAAAGCATGCTTCTAGATGTAATTAGTTCTAATTAAGATTGAACTCTGGAAAACAATCTTTGTGTCTCGCACTGTGCAATTAGAGTTCCTCTACTTTTTACTGATTAACTAAAAACATACTCCTCCACGAGATGCCCAGATACCACAACCGTATATATCCCAGGAATTAAATAAAAGTTTACACTGCCGCAAAAGTTGCAATTAAGGGAGACACAGAAATCATTGTGTTAAGCGTACCGTGTGCTCCTCTTCATCATAGTAGCTAGGCCTCTCCCAAGCAAGCATCATGTCATATGTGAACCTGCTGAAAGACCCATCATTAATCTTTTCCTGTATGTTGTTGCTCGTGTCACTATTAAGAGCCTTCTCACTGCAAAATTCCACTAATTTCTGGCAATAATTTCCCGTTTCAGCGTTCCATCCGGCTTCAAACTCTCCCACTAATTTCTCCAACAAAGTGTCGAGCTTCCTAACAATTCAGATTCATCCACAGTTTTAACAATTAAGTACGTGCATGCTTCAATTAAGTCGCTATAAAATGAAAATGATATATAACTTTATTTCACTGGATTTGGCTCCATTTTGTATGCCTTTGCTGAATGATAGTAAAGCAAATCATAATCAAAGGGGAAAACAATGCTATATTTTTAATTTTCTACATATGATTATCACGTAGTCATTTTCATGGCAAATGTGGAAAGTGAGAGAGAGATTATTACTTTGCGCATCTGAGGACAACATCCTCGGCAATGGAGGAAAGATACTTAAGCTTCGTCGTCGCCATCAATGTCGTGATTTCTACAGCTGCTCTGAGCTCTCTATCTCCGGCGTGCAGAGGGACCGAATAGAAAAAAAAGTTTCGTTTAATGGGAGGTAGGCTGAAACGCGTACCGGCTCAATAGCTGCCACATCGGAATACTCATGCACCCATGCAACACTTGGTTCTTTCCCCTTATTCCCTGCAAGAACCATGATGATCCATCTTCTCGGTTTTTTGGGCTGTGGGCCGACAACTACTTGGGCCCCCGTTTAATGTTTTTGTTGATTTTTCATGGACAAATGAAAATCAGATTTTTTTTTTTGTTGTAGATTAATTTATCTATACATTTTAATTATACAATATATAATAATCAAGTGAATGTAAACAGTTAGTTCTGTTGATATGATTATTTGGTTCTCAGACATGAGAAAATGTAATTAATTTAAGCTATTATTAGTGACTAACCTGATACTTTATTTTTGATAAAACTAAATTGATAATTAAGTCAGTTATTTTCTTTTGACTTTGTGGGAATATTTTCACTCATTTTAAACATGAAATTATTCTTGTTTAGAGTTTGTGATTCCATTATTAGCATTGCAATATATTCAAATGTACTTAACCATTCTTTTGAAATATATATAAACATATATAGTTTTAGATTATGTAAATCATTTATTTATAAATGTTATATTTGTTAACTTTTTATAAGAAAATTAATATTTTTGAGTAATTTGTATTGATTGCTGTAGAGGTGAGCAATATCTACATTTTTTTTCTTTGAACTAATAAATTTGTATTCTTTCACTAAATGACTAAAATGTATATGGACATTTAGGTCGTTCTCTCATAATATTTGTTTAGTAGGTATAAAGAAATATATTTTAAATTTATAAGAAAATGACTTGAATATATACTTTTATATACACACACTCTGTATTCTAGTAGAAAAATTAAAAGAAATTTAAATTTTAAAATATAAATATAAAGTTACATATCACCCCTGACATGTAGCAGTCTTCAATTTGTATTTTCTTTATTACTAATGCACGTCACTAAACTAAAGTATTTTGAAGACCTAAACTGATTTATAAAAATCTAATTTAGTTATTAAATTAATTTCTTTATATAAATTAATTCCCGAAATTATATAATTCACTATATACTAATTTTTTATGGAATTAATATAGAATTTATAAATTATAAATATGTAAGAGAAATGCATAAATCGTATAACTACATATTGATCCCGAGCGGATGAAGATTTCTGGTAAAATGGATTAAACTTGGAGGTGTCTTTTTCTTTCCCTGGAAGGTTATTAGGTCGCGCCTAGTTACTTGCCGAGCCCAGACTTCAACTTCTCTCACTTTCCCCAGCGTTCCTCTCCTATACGATTCTGCACAATGGGGAGCTCTGAATCTGATTCTTCTTCTCTTGTTCGGCTCAACATAGGTAAATTTTTCGCTTTTCTCTTCATCATCTCAAAATCGGTGTCGTTGAAAAGAACCATGATCTGTATATTATGTAGCATCTTCACAAGTAATTTGTCTGATTTCCGAGAAAACTGAGGAAGATGCTCAAATCTGATTTTATTTTCTAATCGTTTTGGGTCCATAATTGTTTAAAAAAAGGGAACTATCCTACTTTGGCTGAGGATAATCAATGTCTTCATACTTGGTTATAGTGAATCTGACGCCCTTAGCTGACTTTTACTATTATGTAGTAGAATATCATGACTTGTTCCTGCAATTTTGAGCTACAAAGTGGAGGAGTTTTTTCCCTTAAAATGTATACTGTCAATGCGTATATTTATTGCGATTTGGAACGTGATATGTTTGACCTTAATAGGAAAGAAATTGATCTGAATTTTGCTGGCTCTTTGTGCATATGCCAGGAGGGAAGAAATTTTTCACCACTGTCGATACCTTGACTCGGCGGGAGCCTGATTCAATGCTGGCTGCTATGTTCAGTGGTCGCCATACTCTGTGCCAAGACCCTGTGAAGGTAGAGTCTTCTTATTAATTTCACTTTCTTTTCTTTCGTTTTGATATGTTTCTTCTCATATGACAAGAGTAAACTCCTACTGCATTTGTTGAACACAATGACTATTGAACTATCACTGTTTTACCCAATTGCCAAATATATGTTTGTTTGGTGGCTTTGGAGTTTGCTTTGGTCATAGAGTTATTATATTCTTTACGCTTGCCCTAGTATACAATTTGGTTTAATTTTTGTTGGTCATGATGGTTTATTGCAGGGATATGTCTTTGTTGATAGGGATGGAAAACATTTTCGGCACATTCTCAATTGGTTAAGGGATGGTGTGGTGCCCAGACTGAAGGATTTTGAATATACAGAATTGTTACGGGAGGCAGAGTATTATCAGCTCCTTGTAAGTTATGCTCTTCTCTTATTGGTTTGAATTACTATCAGATGCTTTTGAAGTTATCTTCTTCTTTCTTAGATTACCTTCTGGTGGGTTTTGTAATTTTGTTTGCTACTAGCATTCTGAGCATTGTTTTAACTCTGGTTTGTTAAGGTAATGTCAATATCATTCCAGTTATGAGATGTATCAAAACTAGATAATGCACCACCATTATTTATGCCCCACTTTCTTCATGCGTTTTTTTATCCTCTCTTCTTTCATATCTAATTATGGGTAAGTTACACAAATGTGCTCAGTGGGATTTGAACATGCATTTTCATCCTTCTTTGTCAGACCTGAAGGGAATGTGGTGCCTTTTACCCTTAATTGTTGATGTTGTTGGGATAAATTTTACTGCTTATTATTTTTCTGCTTTAAATTTGATGACTGAACAATCTTTTATCATATTCGTCCTTGAACAAATATAAATTTAAAGTTTAGATTCGTGGTGACTTCTGTAACGAGAATTGCGATCCGTGATGTTCTTTGATGATTCAACTCAAAATGTTGTGCTATTGTTATAAGCAGATGAAAATTCATACTCCTAATTACTATCACAGCTTTCAAATCCTTTTATGCCAACTCAAAGTCCCTCATATACCATCTTCTGAGATTTCTTCCACCTGATTTACCTAATGGTAAACTAATTGAAATTTCAGGCCCTACCAAAATCCAAATGTTCATGTTATCCAGAAACCAAATTCCTGTTTGGAAATTTTTTATCTTATTTAGTTTTCCTCACTGTCCTATGATGCAAACCGTAAATAGTTGCAAAATTTCAGGGGCTGATAGATGGAATACATGCTGTCCTTAATAAGAGGAAGGATGATGATGAGTTAGAGACAGAGTTGACACGTACTGATATCATCAAGTGTATACAATCTGAGAGAGTCAGGTTTCGGGGGGTAAATCTTTCTGGCCTTGACCTATCTAAACTGGTAATTTCCAGAACTTTATGTCTTTTTAAGCACTATCTTAGTTTACTTAGAATGGCTGCTTAATGAGTTTTGGAGAAATTTGTGCAATTTACATTAGCCACCACATAGATGCTGGTAAAATGTTGATGATGAACAATTGCATTTAGCTGTTACCTTGTGGGGAGTAATTTTTGGCAATAACCACTTGTTGGAGATTTTAACATGACATCTGATGAGAATTTATGCCAAGTTGACTTGCATCTCTGTTGAAATATTATAAGTAGTATGTCTGCTGACATCACCTTCTTGACAGTCTTGATCATGAATTTTCAGGATCTATCATATGTGGATTTCAGCTTTGCTTGTCTTAAAAATGTCTTCTTCTCACGTGCAAACCTTCAATGTGCAAAATTCCGGGTAAGTGCAATTCTATAGATACTTAGTGCGTGGAAATCAATTTGGGAAGCTGATCCAGATTCTGGAGCAGTTTGGTAAGTGGCAAGTTTGGGTTGAGACACTGAAGCTTTGGCTGAATTTAACTCAGGATGTTTTTAAGTTCAGTTTTCCATTAGTTTGGAGATGACTCTACCAACTTTATGGCCCAACCTAAAAATATGGCTCTCTTATTACATATGCGACAAAAATTTTTGAAACGTAGTATTTAGCAACAAATTTGTTAGTTGATTTGAACTTTTGATTTTCTAAACATGTAATTCCGTACGCTTTCTCTTATTGTAGTTAGGTATGAACTTGTACAGTTTGCTGGTATAACCCACTGAATCACTTTTAATTAATTAATTTACAAGTTATCCTGAAATCTGTCGTATGTGATAGGATGTTGATGCTGAGGCCTCCATCTTTCACAATGCAACTTTGCGTGAGTAAGTCACTCAGGGCAATACTTCTTTTACAATTGCATCATGCTTGCAAGCCTCTCACATATTTCATCTTGCCTAGGGAAGATGTGAATTTACTGGGGCAAATCTTCGTGGAGCTTTATTAGCTGGTGCTTGCCTTCAGAGTGCAAATCTACAAGGCACCTCAATCTTCTCGACCTTTCTTCATTAGTTCTTTCTAATTTTAATAAACCAATTAATAGTTTTCACACCTCTGTGCTACACTATCGCACTGCTGGTTCCATTATACGTGTATTGTTGCGGTGTAATTTCTTGTTGTTTCTTCTGTTTGCAGTTAACTGATACAAGTATGAATATAAGGACAATATATTTGGTGAATTTGGTTTTCAATGGCTCAATATATACCTTTTTGCATATCTTGACATTTCACCTGGTTATCATTATTCTTTTCTTTTATCTAGTGAGATGATATATACCTCCTTTCAAAAAGTTGATTGGCAGAACAAACATGTCTCTTTGCTCCTTAATGATGAATGACAAATAGTGGACTTTTTTCCTTCATGAATAAGAATGGGAAAAGTTAGAATTATGCATGATAATGTGAAAAATGCCATCTGGGATGCTGAACTTACTAAAAGAATAATAGAAATAATGATTATAGCTTCAGTGACGTGGTTTTCTGTATGCATATGTCCTTGATTTATGTGAACAAATAGGAAATTATCTAGTGCATACCAAGTGCAACTTTTGAGGCCCCTTTCTTCTATACTCTAGGCTTCCAGCATAACGTTAGAATTTGGCCTTCCTTTTCTGTTTTAATGTTAATTTTACTCATACAAGATGAAACCGTCATATTGCCTTGATTGTTACAGTTTAATAAACATTATACTTATTGGAGATAAATTTCATTTGTTTGATATTTTGCAATTCTGCAGATGCTTGTCTAATAGGTTGTAGCTTCTGTCGAGCAGATCTGCGTGCTGCACATCTACAGGTTTGCCACCATATATGAATCCTTAACTTGTTTAGTTAATTGACAGCAGTAAGAGTAACATATAGGAAGTCTGGTCTTAAAACTCATTAGGTGTAGTGGCATGCCAGTAAAAAGAGGATGGGGGTTCCTCCATAGTCATAGCAGGTTTTTATGAGTTATAAAGAAATTGTTATTAGTACTTAAGCACATTTGAAGTTCATAAGAGTACATTGTTGTTTATTATTCCCTTTTTTCATTGTGAGTGACAATGAAATGTAAGGATGTTTTTCTTTATTTATTTAGGGGGACTTCTGTTTGATATCTGTGGTTTATATCCTTATGGATTTAACCACCATGTTATTTTTCTGTACACTTGACTTACCTATGTCCCATGAATTGAAATTAGACTTATTGCTAGGACTAAGGTGATTATTGAGTGCGTAAAACTCCTTAGAACCATAGATCTCTGAATCAGTTTGAAGCTGTATGAATATTGCAAAAATCTGCTTAGTTTTTTGGTCCAAGTATTTAGTGACTTGGTGTTTGAATTTGCGGTCAAATATGCCATTTCCAGCTGTAGTTCCAGTGTTAGGGAAATCTGTTATGCCTTCACCTGACTGAATTTTATTATTATTATTATTTTTTAACCTATTTGGTTAAATAATGATAATAATAGTAATAACTCAAGGGTTATATCCAAAGGGCTCTAAACCATTGGGTGAAGCTGTATTTAGCCCTATTTATTTTACCTTGTTATTTTTGTAAGATGAGTTGCAGCTTCAGAAAAGTTGCATCCCTTGTCTTTTCTTGAAAAATTGGTATATGTGATCCATTAATTAGTACCTTCCTCATCTCAGAATGCAGATCTTACTAATGCCAATCTAGAGGGAGCGGTCCTAGAAGGAGCTAATTTAAAGGTAAAAGATTCTGGATCTCCATGTGTGTATATAATAGGGTGCCGAGGTGAGAGGACCTTTTCACTGTTCTCTCTCCTGATAGAATGTTATATTACATTACTAACAACAATTATGGCATCTCTTTCTCATGCTTGAGTATTACCTTTTAGTGGAGGTGTTTGTACTTTCAAATATGGTTTTGTTAAATTTGAAAATTTGGCAACTGATGTTATTTGTTGCACAACATGCTTTAAGTGTGCACCTTTACTTATAATATTTATAGTTGGTTCAGGTTTCATTGGTCAAATATTATGGTTTTGTAAGATTTTGTTTACCAGCCCCTACCCTGGCTTTTAAGTTAGTTGTTTAACTTTAGAATTGGTTCCTTGAGTCTCAGGGTGCAAAGTTGAATAATGCAAATTTGAAGGGTGCAAACCTTCAACGAGCTTATCTTCGTCATGTCAACCTTCAAGATACTGTAAGTTGATTGGTTGATGACTTTCCGATTTGCTCTGAGAATTATTTACCCTTTGCTTTTAATGATAGCTAATCAACATTTGCTATATAGTTAAGATGAAACTATTATAACCCCTAAACGGCGATGTTGAAAATTCTGATCCCATCAACAGATGATCTGGATTTTGGCATATAAGATTCTTTCTCAGACAGTACTTTCACATTGTAAATTTTTTCAAGTTCCATGTTATCATTGTTTGTACATGGTATGAATGATCTTACAAATGATTTCCATAGTATTTTTTTAAGTATATACATCGAAGCGTGTTGTGTATCAGTGAAACTACTACTCCTTAGTTATGCTACTAACTAATGGACGCCCATGCAGTTTGAAACCATTGAGTTTGATTCTGTTAGTTGAAAGTTGAAACCTAGCTGAACCAAAATTATGTCTAAATCTGGTTGCTGCTTTGTTTTAGGTTAAATAAAATGGCAGGACTTTTGGTGAGAAAAATCAGTCAATTGAGTCATGTGCTCCTGCTGCATTTTCCACTTATTAATAGTTTGTAACTAGCACAAACAGTAGAATCAATCTGTAATATCAGATACCATTAAATAATGAAAATTGTAGCGTGGGGTTTTTCTTTGTAATTTTGTAAGTCATATAAAGAGACCAAACAATGTGAAATTTGGCCTATTAAGGAGAATAATAATTAGACGGTTAGATCATTAGTGCAGAAATGAGAAAGCAGTCCCAAAGTTACTATGTAGTTGGAGGTTAATATATGTAGCACCAAATTTGAAGTTTTCTTCTTCCCCGATAATTGAATTCTCTGTTGATGTTTTTTGTTTTTAATTTTGAGCTTATTGCAAGAATATTTGAACTTCTGGTTGCCTACATCTCTGATATTTGTTGCGCCACTTAAATTACTAGAAAGATAAAAGGAAAGAATAAAAATGACAGCTGATGCATTTCTCTGTTCGAAGTACTGTAACCTAACATGTACGCATATAATATGTTTCACTCAGCAATTGGAAGGTGCCAGACTTGATGGTGCCAATTTGCTCGGAGTAATCAGATGACACTTGGGCCGAAGATGAGTGAAATTTGAAGTTGGGCTAAGGATTTACATTGTCATTGTTGCATTTTATGTGTGAACCATCTTATGTTTATCCTCCCTTTATCTTCCATGTAGCAACGCTGTACTCCTATGACAATAAAGAATGGTTATTAATTGTTTAACAACCATCATAATTTATGCAAGTGTATAGTATGTTCTTTAATGATTGTGTAGGAAAGTTTCTTTCTTCTGGGTATTTCTGAGAGGTCTGTACATATGGTCGACAGCTTATTCATATTTGCATATAACGTAAATAATGTTTCTCTTTTTGGGTTTTCAATGCATCAATTATTTTGAATCAAGTTTTAAACTCACGTCACTGTCATGCTTGTCAAGTTCCTTTGGCTGTTCTTGTTCGGATATTGTATGAAATACAAAATCGATGCCTCTAGAGTTCTTTACGAACTCTACATATCTAACATTTTATAATTAAAATTAAAACATACCAGAAAAATGGCATGATTCTGTTCATGTGGACAGCATGAAAGCTTCTGCATAGCAATCTAATTTAAGCAAAATAAAGCCAAGTGCCTTTATTCTGGATTGAATATGCGCTGAGTAATAAAAGCATGAAAGTCTGCTAGAGGATCCGATTATTGGTGTCTACGAAATGTGGCCATGTTCCTTGCTCTCAAGTCCTACTAAGAACTACCAAGAATATATTCTTCATAACCTTGTATATTTGATATACGATGAGACACGGCTTGAAACTAGATATGAAAGAGCACTCCAGAGGTTGCCCACTTCTTATTTTTGTGAAAAAATTAACGTCATTAAGACAATAACACGGATTAAACCCAGAAATACAGAAAACATAGGAAAATTAATAAAATACACACAGATCAAATCTGTTTTTATTTTTTATTTTTGGCCAAAGATTAAATCTGTTTTCCTACATTTGATAAACTGAGGCAAGCTAGCAAGTTTGATTCTTTAAAAGGAAAAAAATCAACGAGGTCTCCCTTTGAGTTTTTCCCACCAAATGAACCCAGCTAAGCTTTTAAAATAAAGAAGCGTAAGGCAGGGAATGAATGTAATGGCAGCAAGAGACCCTACTTCCTGTTTCTGTCGGCAAGTTTATATTCGTCCACGCGTCGCTCATATGAGCAAGGAATAAAATAAAGAATTTTCAAATTAATTTAATTTTCTTGAGATGCGAAAAAATAAGTCAGTAAAAGTGGGAGGCAGGACCCTGTGGATAATACAAGATAGAGGAGTAGGGTCCTCGTCACGGTCGGTGGGTCTTCCTCATTCCACGCCTTGTCTTGTGCTTCATTATTCACAATTCACATGATTTCTCTTATTCTTTTAATAAAGGTATGCCCTTTATATTGAAATTAGACCATTAACCCAAAAAAAAAAAAACCTTAATTTCATAAAAAGATTGATTATAATTTGAATATATAATTCTGCAATGTGTTATTTTACATAATTGCCTTTCCTCTTTTTATAGAAGGAGAGATGGATAGAACGATACATAAAAAAAATATCATATAAGTCTTCTAGTTTATGACAAAAAGAAACAAACGTGAGAATAAAATATGATAGTATTTTCATCTACGTCAATATTTCATAAATTGATTAAAAAATAAATAGTAAGGATTGGTTAAAATATTTTTAAATTATGAGGAATATTTTTTTTAATAAAATATAGAAACTAAATTAAAAAATTTATGTGAAATAATAAATTTTTCTGAAAAATATACTGTCGTGCATGTTATTGGATCACATGCATTTCGATAATGCTTAGGTAAAGATGTATTCTATGACCAAATCCCCCTAAATCGTATTAGAGGACATTAATTTTTGTCTTGTTATACGGTGCGTGTCTATTTAATAATACAACCACTCGAATACAATGGATGTAACGAGGCCTTCATTTATTTTTACTCTTCGAAAATCAGATAAAGAAAAACGTAAAAGAATCAGTTCCTTTTATTTTATTTTATTTTATTTTTCTTGAGACATATTCCATGCGTAGTTAAAAATTAACATATAAGATAATATCATGAAACAATAGAAGCCCAATCACCTTCCCGTCTTTTGCTAAGATTAAGCGTAACGTTTGTTCATAAACCTAATCAAATAAACCTAACCTTTTGGACACATCTTGTCTTACCTCTTAAAAAGACGCTATATTTTCTCGCCTTGAACATTATCATTACCATCATCATCATCCTTATAAGATGTTTAGGTACCAGAAAATAAAGGCTAAAACATGTCTCAACACTAATTGTTTGACACGTGTTTTAAAGGCCTAAATCGTAAATTTAGTTATTTTAGTTCTAAAATATAGGATCAAATGCATGATCGTCCGTTATAAAAACGAATCAGGCCGCTCAATTTTCTTTTTTAAAGGATAAGAAATCTGGATACTCGTGACGTGATTCCGCGTACACCTCTACACGTTCGGGGGTCATTTTCATAATTTAATTTTCCACATCATCCAACCGATCTCTGCCTACTGAGCCTATAAAAACCATTCGGTCACGCTCATCGTGCTTCACAGTTCGCGCTTGAGAGATCAGAGAGGAGAAGCAGAAGAGGTAAGAAAGATGTCTGGAATCATCCACAAGATCGAGGAGACTCTCCATATGGGAGGTCACAAGAAGGAGGAGGAGCACAAGGGGGAGCACCACGGTGAGCACAAGGGGGAACACCATGGTGAGCACAAGGGAGAGGGCGATCACCACCACGGGGAGCACAAGCCCGAGCACCATGGCGGAGAGCATAAGGAGGGCCTCGTCGACAAGATCAAGGACAAGATCCATGGAGATCACGACCATGAGAAGGGCGAGAAGAAGAAGAAGAAGGAGAAGAAGAAGCACGAGCATGGCCACGACCATGATAGCAGCAGCAGCGACAGCGATTAGATCTTCTACACCACACCTTCTATGTTGAGGTAATTCTTCTCTCCGTTTTCTCGAACTTTATTAGATCTAGATTTTACATGTTAGTGATCGCAATTATTTACATGATCGTCCCGTGGATGATCATTTATTGCTTGGTTCTTTTCCCTCTGCTTGAATTTTTAAGTCGGACTTTGGGGATCTGAGAATTCTAAATTTGGCTGGTAACAGTTACATTTAGCTCTGTCTCTGGTTTCATAATGAACACTCACATTTGCGTTCTTCTTTTTGTTCTTGTGCAGGTTTATGTAACCGTAGTAGTGAGGCCGTGTCTTCTTTCGTTTCTTTGGATTGTTCTGAATTTAAGTCTGGAAAAAAAAAAACAACAGAAGAGAGTGATTATGTATGTATGCTAGTTAATATTTACTAATGTACGTATTTGAGATGCTGATTGTAAGCCCCACTGCTTTGATTTGGTTTTAGATGACCAAGAAATAAACATTATGTTTTCTGTACATTGCTGGTGATGTCACTCACATTAAATTACCTTCCATTTTACTTCATAAATTGGTCAATTAAATATATGTCCTGAAGAGATGTTGGGTATGAGCACTGAAAGGAGAACATGGCTTGCAAGGAAATGGTTCCTTTTCTACCTTCGGATCGGCAACATCATGGTCTTGTACAGAAAAAACTTGATGTTACACCAAGAGAATTTCAAAATACAGAGGCCCCTCCTCTATTTATTGTGTTAAATTTCCAGAATTAAAATCTTGAAACTCTGAGCGAAACAAAATACATTAGATAACGAGGGTAATTTCAAACGAGCGAATCAAAATCACATTTTTGTTTTGTTCCTTATCGTGGGATGCTTCTGATGATCTGAGTGTTTATAATATGAGAAGGCTCACCATAGAATAAAACGGTGTACATAGAAAACACGGAGCAAACTTTTAACAAGCAAATATGTTTAGAATTATAGTTTCAAATTCTTCCAGCAAACAATTGAAGGACACATCTATACTCTTCGTGAACAGGAAGAATGGCAAATTCATTACTTTATGTAGTTCCAAGTATAGTTGACGTAAAACACAGCTGCACGCGCATGGTCTTTCCTTTGTGAAACATGGTTATTTATTTTTCAAATAAAAACATTTTTATATAACTTCGACTGTTAGAACTTTAACATGTGTTTGTCTAACAATAATTTTGACTCTTATGCACTACAACATTTTACAACAGCAATATCACATCCAGCTTTAAAAAAGGCCTTTACTTTTTGCACATTGAACTTGTACATCCGCGTAGTTAAAGTCTTCAAAGCAGTTGTGTAGAACATGCAAGGGCAATTTCGGTATTTAAGCCCAAATCGTGGATAACCTTTCCTCGCTTCAATTCGTTTGTTTCCTTATAAATACCCTTTATTAAAGGGTCCACGCGGCTCACCATGGTTCGCCCATTCTTGATTTCTCTATGCTTTTTTTTAATATTATTACATCTTAATTTATGATATTCGTTTTTATTATTATTCGAGCCCGATGAATGTGAGTAATCTTATTACTGGATTATTCTTATTATGCTCTGTTTTTGTTTTTCTTCATTCATTATTGAATGCTTGTTTTTATCTGAAAGGCCATCATATTCCTAATATTATTTCTGAAAAAGCTCATGGGTAAGAAATTCAAAAATTTGATGAGGTTGAGTTTTGACAAGCCACCGAGAAACTGGAGTAATCGTTGTAAAGAGATTAGTATGAGAAAGTTTATGGTGTTTGTGATTTCAGGTGAAAAACCTTTATTATTGGATTTCTTATTTTCATTAAGAAATGTATGAATTTAATTATTAATATATAAAATAAAATAAAATCTGACAGTTAAAGTTTATCTAACAATTTAGATTTAAAGAATTGCATAATTCAACGAATTGTTGAAAATTCAAATCGAAACTTTTATGTGGAACTGTGGACTATAGAGTATACACAAAGCAACATCAATTTATAATGTATTTATTAACCAACAGTTACTCTCTAATAGAGTGCTTCCTTTTCTGTTAATTTAAGTATTTTTGGTTCATAAAAAAACCACGGACTATGATGCTCAGATTCAATTGCTATTTGTGCTGGGTTTGGGCCTCACGATGGGCCTTAGATATTATAATTTAAAGTTCAGAGTCCATGTCCAGACCCAAACAAAAGGCCCGCCCACGTTATTTCCTGACAATTAAAGTAGGGAAATTGATTTTCTTTCTGACCAAATTTTTTTTTTATTGGTTCAAATTTTATTTTGGCCTGAAAAATATATTTAAAATTTTATATTTATATTGAATATATTTTTGGAATTAAAATAAAATTTTGACCTATATATAATTTTTGTTACCGATGAGATCAACTTTTATAAAGTTCTCTCATTTTCATGTTAATTATTTTGATTATTATGCGTTTCACATATTGTTAAGATCCAGGTAATAGCTAGGTCGCTCATGAAAAGGAAACTAAGTCGGCAATAATGGAATACATTCTTTAAAACGTATGTGGTATAGGATCTATATTTGTAAGCTAAAAGGTTAAGTATGGGATAGTCTAAAATCTCGAATTTGGAACTTGGGTATTTTAATATTGACATATTTAGTATATTTGCATTATGTTACTTTTTATTCTTTTTTTAGAAAGTTCAAGACAATTAAATTTGCCTAATGTATCAATTTTCAAATAACTAGATCCAAATACAACATACAATGGTAAGAAAACTGTTTATGAAGGAATTACTGACCCCTATAGATAGGGAGTACCTTCTTTTTATACAAAGAATATTTGCCCACTGCTTTAGAATTTCTTAGGTAACCTTAATTTACTCAAAAAAAAAAAAAGTTCGGTAACCTTAAGAGTATGAGTTTTGACAATGTGGAGCAGACCCTTTTGAACTTCTAAAATTATTAAACTTGTAAGTATTATTATCAAATGCCATAGTGGGCATACCACGTTTAATAAGTCTACGTTTTTATTTTGAAAAAAGTATCAAATTACTTGTAAACTTAAAATTAGAGTAAACTCATAAAAAATGGGCTGCAAGTTAGGCAAGGTTGATGTGGGTGATGATGATAATAGTGGTAGAGACAATGATAATGATGATGATAATTGGACTTTTGAAGATCTTTATTGAATTTTTATACCTATTTATTACATTTGGTTATGTTAAATGAGAGAGAGATTCATTAGAATTTTCATGTTAAATACTATAGAATATAGATAATTTTTTTTACAATAGTATAATTTAAAGTACATTAAAAATTCTTTAATATTTAATTATTATGTATAATATAATTATATATGTCAATAATTATTTATTAACAATAGTAAACTTTTACAAACCTCTATTACAAGTCCAATTTCCTTTATAAGTTTGATTAAATTTACAAGTTTAATAACTTTAATGGTGAAACTCCTATAACACACGTATACAAAAGAAAATGGGTTTTTTGACCGTACAATGATGTTTTTACCATTTAAGGAACATGATTTTCTATTGTCATTTTTTATCACCAAGATACTTAAATTTAATTCTTTTTTAAAATATTCAAAGCATCACGAGATTAGTTATCATGTCATACATATTTTTTAATTGAAAAAAATGAAGTTGCGAGAAGCAACTCCACATGTCTCCCTAAAAATTTAATTTCTTTAATAAACATGGAGTTGTGATCCTCTAATTGCATGATTGCTTGTCACACGTTTAGAGTAGTCCAAATGCGTCATACGCAATCACGCGATCAATGAGTGTCACCTCACTATTGAACTAAAAACAACAAGAAGAAACAACTAAAACAAAAGAAATTATGAAATTGCTCCTGAGCTAGAAATAAAAACACATGAGTTCTTCTTCCATTCTTCCTTACCTATTCTCCAGCACACAGTATACTCTTCTATTCTTTCTTTCTGAAACTAGTCCAAAGCAGTCCCAAGCAGAAGGTCCTTACATTGGTGTTCCCACAGAATGTTCCATTGTTTGTTAATATTTTTGGTTGAATATGAAGTTATACCCCACAAAATCTTTTGAGTTGGAGGTAGTTGGAATATTTTGTTGATCTACAACAAAACTCAAGTTAGTATTTGCTTTTTGAAATTTGTCATTTCAATTTAAATTTTTTGTATTGTTCAGTTTAATATTATGCCAACACTAAATTTTTGTTTGGTTACTTTTATTTAATGTTGAATTTATGAACATGTATGTGTAAGTGGAAATGTAAACCATCTCGACAATATTTGGTAAAAAAAATTGAAATTATTAGAAAAATGGAAGAAATAAAGTACAAAATACAATATGTGGAAAGTATGGGAAAATGTTAAAATGTGAAATTATTAGGAAATAATAAGAAAGTATTTAAAAATTTGTAAATACAAAAAAGTGGAAAAAAATAAAAAATTGGATAAATGAGAGAAAAATAACTCGAATGAGTTGATACATTAATGTATAATGAAAAGAATATTTAAAGATTTATAAAGTATAAGAAAATAAAAGTAATTAGATGTGAGAAAATTATAAATAAAATTTTATTAAATTAGATGTGAGAATATCATGCCAACTTCAAATTATGTTTGATTAGTTTTATTTAATGATGAATTTCATAATATCTATGTATAAGCGAAAATGTAAAAAAAACCTTGACAATATGTGGTAAGAAATAAGAAAATTGAAAGAAATAAATTACAAAATACAAAATGTGAAAAGTACGAAAAAGTTAAAAATGTGACATTATTAGGAAATGATAGGAAAGTATTCAAGAATTTATAAATACAAGAAAATGAAAAATAAAAATAAAAAATTGAAAATCTGAGAAAAAAAGTCCAAATGAGTTGATAAATTAATGACTCATAAAATATAAGAAAGTAAAAATAATTAGATATGTGCAAATTATAAATACAATATATATATATATATATATATATATATATATATATATAATAGCAATGTAAAAATAAGATGAAATGGGATTGGCAACACATAAACATCATTATAAAAAAGAGTGAAGTTCAATAAGTAATAGTAACATAATAATAAGAATATGTAAGAGATTAGAAAAACAAAAGCAAATCTTAGTATAATGAAAAAAATTAGATGACTAAAAAATAAAAAATGCAATGTTAACTCAATAGTGATTGGATTAGTGTTAATTAAATTGAAGAAATTGGACATATAAATGTTGAAAAAGAAAGAGTGATACATGATGAAATGAAGAATTGAAAATGATATAATAGTAAATGAATAGGAAAATGAATAAATTGAAATAGAAAAATATAAAATGAGAGCAAAATATTTATATTACAAAAATAGAAAATGGGGAAATAACTTAGATAAAAATGTAGTGTGAAAAATATAAATTTTTGTTGAAATATTGATGTATGAAAGTATATGGTACTTAATAAGAGGTGAATTTAATTTTCACGTTACATAAATTACATGCAATGCCAATGCCAGGAATCAGAATGAGTGGATGGGAAAAGAATCTGTGTATGTATGCAAAGGGAGAAATCTTAAAAAGTGAAAATGGTGATACATTTACATGTTATAGGGTTAAAGTAATTAGAGTTAATGTTGACATTACATTAGATAAATAAAAAAAGAGGATTAACCAAAAGCTACGATTAGAGCAAAATGAAATGGTGTATAAACTGTTATATAGACATTTGTTATCCTTAAATTCAACGCGGTATAAATCATGCCAACTAGAGGATGATGATGATATTCAACAGATGTAGAAAGCAAATGCATGGTTTCCATCCTAATTCAATTGGCCAAAGGCTGATGATCACATCATAACCAATAAACTCATTTTCAACACATCAAGTCAACCAATTGATAAACATCTTCTATTCACACTGTCATCTAGCAACACAATTCAAGGGTTGTCGTTGTGGCTACACAATATAGCCTGTACATTCCAACATTAGATCCATTGTGTTGAACCCATTTACTGAAGATCAAGGTTTTAATGATAAAAAATACAAAAAGAAAAGTTTTTCTATGTATTACTTAAGTTCTAAATGTTTTCAATGTATTATCACAATATTAAGCTAATAGGAATTATGTAAAATGAATGTAGAATTGATTCTATGTCTTAAAGGTTGAGAAAAAGCTGATTTAAGAAACTATAAATGTGAACTTTCTATGAATGAGTAGTCGACTGGCTAATAGCCAGTAGTCGAGTGGTTACCTTCTGATAAGTTTCTAGTCTACTGTTAGCTTGAACCTTGATCAACTGAACACTTTTTGTGAGTGAGCAGTTGATTGACCACTAGCCAGCAGTCAACTAGTCACCTTTTAAAGGGCACCAATTAGCTACCAGCTCGAGCTTTGATTGACTAGAAGCTCTTTATAAGTCACCATTTGATTGACCACACCTAAATCAAGTATTAGTCTGTTGCTAGCCTTAAGACCATCAACTGGAAGCTCTTTGTGATGACTAATTGACTAGCTAAAGGTAAACAGTCAACTGTCAAAGTCCAAAATTTGAACTTTTAAAAATGAAAGAAGGAGCAGTCAACTAGTTAATAACAGACAAGCCATAATAGATTTATAACGAATATATTTTGAAATCTTTAACTTCTCACTCACTCCCAACAAATTTAATGGACCTCAATCTATATAAACTTGACTTATGGACTTTGAATAAAAAAGAAAAACATTCAAGAGTGATTATATCATAAGTTTCTATCATCTTATCAACTCTTTATCATATTAGCGCATCATTGTATCATCTACTCTCTTCCAGAGAGTTCATTATCTGTAATTCTTTCTTTCTTGTAAGGGAGAAGCTTAAGGAGGTTCCTTGAGGGAATCAAGCTAAGAAAGAATTTGGGTTCAAGGGGAGTATATCCATGAGAGTGTTTAAAGAGGTTCTTTGAAGGAGACAAGTTATGTTTAAGATTTAGTAGAGGTTCTGTTGGGTTGTTGTAATTATTGAGATAGTGAAAAATCTCTATAGGTTGCTTGGGAACTAGATGTAGGCTTAGGTAAAAGCCGAACCAAAATAAATCTATGTGTCTATACTTCTTCCTTACTTCTTTTACATTTTGCATTCATTATTTCAAAGTTTGATTTAATAGTTTTACTTCTGATTTACAAAGGAGTTTTCTAGTAAATTTTTATAAAATCCAATTCACCCCCTCTTGGGTTCCAGCTTTGCTTAACAATTCATACTTGAATTTATATATAGTCAAAAATATATGTCGCATGCTCTGTACTACATACAACATCCAAGTTCATCTCTTCCTGAAAATGCCGATGGTCAACCTCCGCCTCGCTAAGAGGTAAAGGACATAATAGATGACATGAAACGTGAGGATGAATATGAAGTTATTCCAAATGACTTTGAATCAAAGGATGGTGATGGGGCAGATGAGGACGATGGTGAGGACGATAGTGCAAATACAATCCCTACAAAACCTATTAGTCAGTATCAAGAGTTGGCATCAGCTTTCTTTTCCAAAATCAATATTAAAGCCATAAGGGAAACTAAACAACATGAATTGGGAGGTAATAATAACGTGGCAGATAAGCAAAAGCTATGTGTCAAATTAAAGTACTCTAATAAGAAGACATTACACTATGAAATGAAGATATGCTTGGTTTGAGCATAACAAATTTTTTGGTTCTTTTTTTATTAGCTTGATATGAAGAATATCGATGCCCTCACTATGGTGATCGATACTGATCAATGGTTAGCATGCCATAGGGACAAGGAGAACCATTGGCAAATTACAAAGTACAATGACCTTCACACATGTTTATTCACATCATTGTCACAAAATCATCCAAGATAGATGTTGATGTGATATCATCATACATAGTGGTAATGATAACCGAAAATCCAAGAATATGTGGTATTCGAGAGGTCATTGAGAGGCTATGTGGTATTTTTAGATATACAGTTACTTATAAAAAGACGTGGTCAGGGAAGCATCGAGTGATATTCATAGCATTTAGAAATTAGGAAAAATCACACGTCTTATGGTCACAATTATTGGCTACAATTGGCCACTTCATCCTTGGTTCTTATTATGAATTTACTCAAAAAGAATGCCTACATGCTAGCTCCAAATCAAAACCATTGAATATGTTCGTATAAATGAATTTGACCATGTCAAGCTAATGGTCCAAATTAATGGCATATATATGTATGAGAAGTACAAAGGAATCTTACAGATTATCACTTCACAGGATGGGGATAAGATAATGGTCTCACTTGCATTTGCTGTTATTGAAGGGGAAATCATTGTATGTGACTTAGGCATGGTTTCTATGTAATCTTTGCTGACATTTTGTGAAGGACAAGCAAGAGATTAGTTTGATATCTAATAGACATCAAGGAGTTATAGCAGTTGTCGTCAATCCTCGAATTGGTTGGCAACCACTTTATGTCTACTATGTTTTTTGCCTCAAGCACATAGCAAGTAACTTAAACACAACTTTCAGAACAATATGGTTGAAGAAGATGTTTATGGACATTAGTAAGTTTTGTATGGTCTCTACAAAATTATACTAAAATTTATCTTCTAACTAAATGACCTTCCATATTGCAACACAAGTTACTAATGCAAGTGACTTGTGGTTAACACAAAGTTAACTAAACTATGCTAACTTCATTCCAAGGTTGTGAACTAGATTGATGATATGCCAAAAAGCTAGTAGAGTTGGGCATTTGATATTGAAAGATAACAATGGGGTCACATGACTACAAACTTGGCAAAATTTATAAATGGTGTCTTTAAAGGTGTTCGGTTTTTGTCCATTATTAGGCTCGTAAATCATTTAAGGTCAAGGATTTATATGACCCAACATTCAGGTAGTTTGGTAGGTCTTGTAAAGTTAACTTCATGGATCTGACATGTGATTGTAGAGAATTTCAAGTAGGGCATTACCCTTGCTAACATGTACTTGTTGCATATGCAATGGTCACATTGGAACCTATGCAATATGTAGATCATGTTTTTTGACTTGATACCATGATAAATGAATCTAGAAATAAGTTTTGACTAATCAGGGGTGAGGTCCATTGGCTAGAAATTAAAAGCCTTAGGCTAGTTCCCAATCCTACAATGCTTTGTGGCATTGGTCATCCTCGGTTAAAATGGATATGCAATAAGATGGATTAGAGATAAGGGTCATTAGACCTACTAAGGTGTAAGCTTTGCAAGGAACTTGAACATAATCAAAGTAATTACCTAACTCGGTACCTAGATTAATCATGTAAATTAATAGGTACGAATAATGTTGTCATATGTGTGCATGTTTAATACTTCCATATATGGTTATATATTGAATGAAATGTAAGTGTTTAGTATACAGGTGTATGCTACCAATGACATGTATGATTATTATTTTCAATAATATCTATTGTTATACGTTGATTGTATTATAAGTGTATAATAAATGTAATTGTTTCATCCAACCACAAGTGTCTTAGATTATGCAAGTGCTATACATATATGCTTATGTATTTAATGATGTAGTGTTCATTAAGGTGATGCAATGGCTAGTCATCATAATGTGGTTAATTTTAGGCTAAAAGATGCGTCGCTACTCTACTTATAATTACACCATGTTTTTCAGTTGTATGGATTAGGCGTGTAAGATGTCATTCCACCTAAAAAATAGATTTTATATTCTTCGTACACGTATTTAATGCATGTTTTAACATTTCATTGCTTACGTAGCTGGATCGCATTCTAAAGCCTTCTCTAGTTGATGACAATTACAATCTTTTTTACCTCCATTGGCCATTATACTATATATTTAAAAGGTAAACTTCTATAGTGTTAATTGACTTGGGAATTTGATTTTATCGCTACACTCATTTCAACATTAGTTGAACGTTGGTAATTAGAAATAAATGCCTTCCACATGACATGGGGTGAATGTACAATCACATTGCAAGATGTGGCAGTGCAGTTAAGGTTGCCTTGCGATGGAATGAATGTATTCGGATACACTAGGTTCGACTGACTAGCTATATGTGAAGCTTTACTTAAAGTGACACCACTACCAAAGTGCTTTCATAGACAACGATTGAGCATTACTTGGCTAACTAAACACTTTGTACATTTGCCAGATGTTGCTAACGACATCACATACAACGATTCACACATACATACATCATATGATCAATTGGTGACTACCTTATGCTAAATCAAATTGGACATCAAGTGACGTTGATGTATTTACCATTATTAAAGGATTTATTGGTTGCAAACCAATATAGTTAGGGATCACTAGTCTCGACACTCTTGCTCAGAGATAAGTGTAATGCTACTAACTATGAGGAGATTAATATTAGTGGCTGCTTACATTTACTACACCTGTGGGCATGCGATCATTTTCTAACTCTTGAACCAACACACCCCTACTACTTGATCCCTACTTTGATTTGAATTCATTAAGTTCTCCATGAAGCTTTAGGTATAAATACATTTCCCTAATCTCATTATCAAATCAACCATATAAAACAGTTCTAATTGACTAACATTAGCTCATTTATGCAAGTGGAAGTATGTCTAACAACATCCTCACTCCTAGCACAAGTTTTAAAGTTGTATTGAGTGTTCCTAAACCATATGAAGGAAGATGAGTTTTGATACCATCCTCAAACAATTTCATTTTAAAATATACTTGCAGCAATATGTGATAAATTGTTTGATTCTACATCTATATAGATAATTTAGTGACATTACAATACTTTTAATGTTTAACAGATGATTCTATAGTACTGTTTAGTCACCCCTGACATTTGGGTCTCATCAATCTCGATCATTTGCTTCCACATTATATAGTGGCACCATACTGAATGTGTGTTACGCTAATTTAGTCGAGAGCAACCCATACCACAAGAGCCATTTAACCTGGGTCAATGCCATACACTCTAACTACGTAGCAAAATAGAGAAATACTAGCGTTAAAAGCACATCATTTTCATTGCAGTTGATATTTATAGCGCAACACTCTTTCGCTCATAACTTTTCTCCTGGGTCTATAGATCATAATTTAAAGTATATGAAATGGTATTAGAAATTAACACATAGACGAATTCATCCTGTTGGTAGTGGTTAAAGTTTTTTTGGTAAATATGCTATATCATCTCCTAATTAATTTCCATTTTTCATTAAAGAAATAAAACATTTCTAACCATTTTACATGTGTCACAGGCTGATTTGGCAGAAGGCCTATATTTACTTAGTATTAAAGACCCTTCAACCCTTGATTATAGCCAATTCAAAGACACAATGAGCTGAGATTATTGCACTATCTTTCGTGGCTTTAATGAGCACTAAGACATGACTATATCACAACTTGCTCCCCAAGCAACTAAATTACTGAGATCGCCTATTATAAAGCCTAATAATGCTAAACAAGGCAATGATTTCATGTTAGTAAGGGACCCCATTCAACCACTAGAAGATGATGATAATAGCAACACTACTACAGGTTCTTCCTCTGTGTTAGGTAGAGTCGTTAACTCATCATCTTAGTCCCAGCCATAAATATAGACAAATTTAAAAAGAAACTATGTTGGATTATTTTCCTTTCCACCTCCATTATAGTTTACCGACCTCGGAAAAGCTAGTTCATCATACCATCCACGCACAACACCTAGGTCTCCATGTGTCGCACAAGAGTCATCATCAAACATTTGCCTAACACTGTCACCTATGACATTTGGCTTTGGGTCTCTTATGATATTATTTTTTGATTTGTTTGCATTCAATACTAAGTATGATAGTGGGTTTTTCAAATTTGGAGGTTTTTCCCATCAACAAAAATTAGGGTTCTACACTTCATGCCAACATATTCCTCCTATTCAATCACCATAATGGGACTAAAAATTCCCCTACCAATTGGCCTTGAACTCTATTATGACTAACCTACAAGTGATGAATGGAGTGAAAATGTACAAGGTCAAGAAAATCAGGCACCACAATAACAACCTCGACGGGTTAGATATTTTAATGAAAAAAATATTATCATCATTTACTTTCTCTATGTAATCTCAAATTTAAATTCTAAATCTCTATGTATACTCTATGTATTATATTTTTTTCATTATTTAACTTCCTATTTTCTATTACCTCTTTTTCCCATTTTTTCGTGCATATATTATATAATTAATGTAATATTAAATCCATATATCATAAATCTATTAGTGTTTTCACATATTCTAAAATTAAACTTTCCTTTTCCTTCCATTCATACTTGTTAAATTTTATAATTACATAAATTAATATTGGTTTCATTCCATTTTTTGAATAAAATATTGCAATGATTAACATTTACAACATATATTCACTCAAATTTTAATGTGGTCTTCAAATTTTAAAAATTTATAATTACGTCTTCATAATTTAAATGATTTATAAGAATAAAATTAGTTAAACTAAAAAAAATACTTGCATAAATTTAATAGTTGGTACTACTTTAATATTGGTAAATTATGAAGGCTTAATTGCAAATTTTCTACATATAGGAACTACATTAAAAATTAAATGAAATTGGGCCAAAAATGTATATTTCCCTCAAATTATTTCATGTTATCAATGCATATAGATCACACTTTCCCACGATACTTATAATTAAAAAAAAAAAATTTGCCCACATAATTGGACAAATAACATCATGTGAATGTTCTGCCCATGTTCTGGGCTTGTCGTGTCACGTGAATGCTATTGTCGAGACTTGCAAATGTTGGCTAAATCACCAACGTGGATCCATTGTTGTATAGCAGACTTGTTGTATAGCAGTGGATCAGATAAAAAAAATTAACAAGTAAAAATTTTTAAAAAAAAATTGTATGTGTATTGGCTATACGACAAATTTACTGTACAGCGGAGGATCCAAATTCCTAAATCACATGGATGCAATTCACAAGACTGGATAAGAATAAATCTGAACACGTTTTCATCTTCTAGTGTTTCATTAAATTGTTAAGGGAAAAAACAACTTCAAGCATATGGGTGAGAAAAAGGGCAGCACAAAGATTAGTAGGTAATGGTTTGATTAGAGCAATGTGGTAAAAAAACCAAAGAATTGAAACATCTAGCAATTAATTAATTTAATTGTCTATTATTAAATTTTTAATCAAAGCATTATACATAAAAAATTATTTTACTAAAAAAATTTAATAATATATATCTAAAAACAGTGACTAAAATTTCACATTTTTCATACCTTGATGGTTTTGGATGAAACCAGCGTTTCTAGACTTGGTTTTTTCTCTTTTTTCTTGCCTTTATACTTTCAAAGATTTATTTACAAAAAACAATTTTGACTCTTAGCATTTATATTTTCAAAGAAGTATTCATAAAAGAAAAAAAATTGACTCTTCCAATGCAAGCCATGCTGGCTTTGCATAGGCCACAACATGTCATCTAGATGTGGAGAGACATACAGCAGCACCTAAACCAGCAAACAAGACCACAGGGGTACAGAGGAAATCAGCGGCCACACATAGTCCTCTGTTTTCCTCTTAGAAACAGAACAATAAGTCATCTCTACAAGAAACTAGTAAAAATCAGCGGCTTCTTCATTCATATCCTTTTACTTTCTTCGTCCCCATCCACTTTTCTTTCACATATCTTCTCGTCATCACCTTCTTTCTATATATAAATATTTCATTCATCTTCACAAGCTGTAAGAAGGAACAACACATCTGCAGAAATCTGGGTCTGAGAATTCGAATGGCTTCGCTTTTACTCCTATTTTGGGAACTTGCTGGGAATCATGAGTGGGATTCTGAAGCTCTGATAGCATCATATCCTTCCCCGTCTCGCTGTTCCACAGTATCTTCGCGTGCTGGATCCTCAGGTGGGTCTGAGCTCTTGAAAAACCAGAGCCACAAGAAGACGAGCCAGAGCACTCAAGAGGTGGTCATTGAAAATCCATTAGAGTCAAGGGTCTGTGTGGATTTTGTTTGGCCTTAATTTTACTCATCTTTTGCCTCTCTCTTCTCGTCTCTCGTTGCAAAACTAAGTTGCAGTGCAATCATGTATATTATCACGCCAATTGTTAGTAAAATTTTCACGTTACACATAATGAATATGGACCACAAATTTGCTCTTTGTTTCGCTTACCTACTTTTGAATCATTATTTTCGGTTCAAATTTGTTGTTTGATTCATCAAAGAAAACTAAGCTAAATTACCAAAGACAAGCTATAAAACTAGCATTATAATTGTCTAAACCAAACAGCACGTCGTTTCAACAACACTCCTCTTCTTGTGGTAGTATCAAAGTTTTCAGAGAGAGAAATGGATCAATCAACTGTCAAATTTTCTATCACAGTATCTGAAAAGAAGGATTGTAAAGCAACCAATAATAAAAATCTTAGGAATTCGTAAAAGACAAAGAAAAATTAGAAAGAACATAATAGCATATACCCTGATGCAAAACGAAAGGAATCGATTGTCCGGTAGCTTCCTGAGATTGTGACTGATCTAATGAGATAAAACAGAAAAGAAAAAAGGAGTTCCAATTCAAATGCTGAAAACAAATTCAAGCCACATTTTTTTTATTCGTAATTTTTCATGATTATAAAATGGTTCAATATAAATTTTAACCTTGACTGATTTGTAGTCTTGTTTATTTTATTGTCTATAGTGAGCGACATGGAGAACAATAAAAATCAAATTGGATCCTCTCAAATTTCTGTTAATTTATAAACAAGAAATAGAGGATAAAAAAAGAGACAGAGAGATAGTTCATGGAGTTGGATCAGTAAAATATTCCATTCACTATTTCTCTCTTCCTTTCTCATTTTTTCTCTAAACTGACAAAAAATTCGAAAAAATTATTAAAAAAAAACTAAGAGCATTCAAATTGCGAAAAAATAAAAAATAAAAAGAAGAAACTGCTATCTTAGTTGAGGTCTCACTAGCTAAACCTGCATTGTTTATGATTGACCAGGAGGAAAAATGGGTTGATACTCCCAGAACGGATCCCCTCTGGAGAGTGTTTCTCTTATAAATTATTGGGTCATTGGATCATGCCCCTAAATGTAAAATTTTTTTTAAGAAAATTAAATTAAATATTTTTTAAAACTAGATATATTAATATTTTAAATCTCTATTATGCATAATGATATTTAATTAGAGGAGTAAAAAAGACTAACTTATTTCTAATAACTTATAGTTTATTTCACATATTTTACAATGCAGTTGATCAGTCTTTCTTTTAATAAAATATTATTTTGTCTAAAAAGATCTAAAGTATTAATATTTTTTTTATATAATTTTTTTTTAATTTTTATATTTTTTTAAAAAAATTATTTTGAGCCATTAATTCTAGATCCAATAACCCCACTAATTAACAAGAAAGGGGATTCATTCTCTCAATACTCTTGAGGGATGAATGAACCATTATCTTCAAATCATTATTAGAACGAGCTTCCTTGTAAGAAAAAAAATTCCTAGAAGACACAATTTTGATCAAAACAAACGCTTAAGTAGAGGAATAGTTTGCTCAGAAAATATTCACAGTTTAAAACCATTATTTGTCCTCATTTGGGACATAAAATCCCCTCAAAATATTCTCAATCCGTTTCCTCGACAAGAAACTAGTCTGGTTCTTTTCTAATCTTGTTTGTTAAAAGCATTTGTCACTTACCTAGTACTAGAGACAAAATATGGTTCAAAAGAAACCAGGTAAGTGAAATTAGGGCAACCAAAACAAATCGCATAGTATCACTCTCACAACAATGAAAAGGATATTACACATTCCAATTGGGAGCGACTGTGTTGGTAAATCATAGACAAAGATAAGGATAAGTTTAGGATTTAATTTTAAGGTGATAAAAATCTTCGAATCAAATATTTAAAACAAAATAAGTATACTTTTATGATTCAAGGAGTTAAATTTTTATAAATTAATGAACTAAATAAAAATGTAAGATAAAATTATATATAAAAATTAAAATTTTTAAAGTTCAAAAAAGCCCACAGTCGTGACGAAGGGTATATCTCTCCCATGTACGTGACAGCTCTCACGGAAAGGAAGTAGCCAAGCAAGTAAGAAGTGAAAAGGGACTTTACGGGATTCTCATCACGTTTCAGTAATGCAAACAGACGCACTGTATATATCTTACTTTTAAAGACTCACTCAAACTATTCTCTCATTTTCCGCTTGGGCCAAACGAATTCCCTCTTGTTTTATTTGATACAGTTAGCTGCACGTTGTCTCTTAAGTAGATGCAATTAAACAAAAAAAATAAAGTTTAACTATAATAGACTGAGCTTGATTGATTTGAAGTCTCATATTTTCGTGGAAAATTGAACTTGAAATTAAATTATAGCAATTGAACTGATCAACGTTTGTAAGCGAAGGAAGGCGAAGGTGCAGTGCAGAACCCACTGCCAAATGCAATTTTGAATGGTTAAAAACGAAGTAGGAGGGGAAGATTTCTATGGCCTTGTGTTGAAGCAGTTATGCGGGATTTGATTCCAGGCTGCTTGGTCTACCAAAGCAATAGACAAAAGCAACTAATTCTTCTAAGCCGAAAAGTAGCGTCAAAAAATGTTTAAGGTGTATACTGTCACTATAGTTGGCCAAGTAAACGAAAGTACCACCAAGCCTCTGCCTTGCTCACTCAGACTTGCTATATAAAATGCGTGTTTCTTGTTGCTCTGATCGGAGTGTTTTCCCAAATGGCCAAACCAAAATATTATACCCTTTTGTGTTTATTCACACTGAAACTCTTAACAATAATGATATTTCAATGGGGCTATCCGAGAACACATAGAAATCACAGAGACGAAGAGAGCATCTTAGCTGCACATAGATTTCTATACTTGCTGGTGGCCCCATTCACCAATATTATATGGTCACCGAAAACAATGTTCGTTCAAAGCCAAAGGATCATTGAACAGCAAATTTGGCGTGTTAGGGCAATATATTGTGGACTATAGACAACAGTGAAAGTGACGCGCATGTAACTGGCAACGCCGAGCTTGGGTTTTGAACCTTCAAACTTCACCGTATTATTGGAGTAATGTTGAGACGCCGAATAGAACAAGTCACATAGTTTTTTACACCACCACTTGGCACGCTCTTGGTAGAGCCGGCCCCTCCTTCTCTCTTTCATTCTCGCTTCCTTAAAATTTACACCCTCCACGCTTTCTGATATTCACTTTCCTTCGTACAAGCTTCTCTTACCCACTTGATGGCATTTTCTTCCAAACCCACCATTAATTTGGTCTAAGCATAATTGCAGAGTGACTCTGAGACAGAACAGATCAGAAACATGGACAGGCTCATAAAATTAGACCCATCCAACGTTGTTCCTATCAGAGTTGAAGCAGGGCAGAAATGTGTTGGCTATATTACATTACGCAATGTTATGCACACCATGCCAGTGGCCTTCAGGCTTCAGCCACTGATCAAGACCCGTTACACAGTGAAGCCGCAGTCTGGGATTATATCCCCTTTGGCCACACTCATAGTGGAGATCGTGTATCATCTCCCACCAGGCGCTGTTCTCCCCCACTCTTATCCTCACTCTGATGATTCTTTCCTTCTACACAGCGTGGTGGTTCCTGGGGCAGCTATTAAAGTGCCTTCCTCTATGTTTGATGCTGTTCCAAGTGACTGGTTCACCACTAAGAGGAAGCAAGTCTTTATTGACAGTGGCATCAAGATCATGTTTGTGGGTTCGTCAATTTTGGCTCAACTCGTTGCAGATGGTTCCATGGATGACATCAGAGAGGTGCTCGAACGCAGTGACACATCATGGAAGGCTCCAGATTCAATGGACTCACAAGGTCAAACATTGCTTCACTCGGCTATTTCTCAGAGCAGACCCGATCTTGTTCAAGTACTCCTCGAATTCGAGCCCGACATAGAAGCTCCAAGTCGTGCTGGGTCAACCCCACTTGAGGCTGCGTCTTCCTCCGGAGAAGCCTTAATAGTTGAGCTTCTATTGGCTCACAAGGCCAACACAGAACGATCAGAATCATCCTTTTGGGGGCCAATTCACCTTGCAGCCAAAGGAGGCCACACAGAGATCCTGAGGCTTCTTTTACTAAAAGGGGCTAATGTAGACTCACAAGCAAAGGATGGTAACACAGCCTTACACCTCGCAGTTGAAGAACGAAGACGAGATTGCGCTAGACTTCTATTGGCCAACGGTGCCAGAACCGACATTCGTAACACCAGAGACGGTGACACACCTTTACACATAGCCGCAGCCACAGGCGACGAGAACATGGTCAAGCTATTGCTACAAAAGGGTGCGAACAAAGAAGTGAGAAATGGGACCGGGAAAATCGCATACGATGTCGCAGCCGAGAATGGCTATACCCGTCTCTTCGACGCGCTTAAATTAGGAGACGACCTCTGCGTGGCGGCGAGAAAAGGGGAAGTGAGAACGATACAGAGGCTGATCGAGAACGGAGCAGCCATTAATGGAAAAGACCAACATGGCTGGACGGCGCTTCACAGAGCCGCCTTCAAAGGGCGAACGAGTGCTGTTCGAGCTCTGCTAGAAAAAGGGGTGGATGTGGATGCGAAGGACGAAGATGGGTACACGGCCTTGCATTGCGCGGCGGAGTCAGGTCACGCGGATGTGACGGAGCTGTTGGTGAAGAAGGGAGGAAATGTTGAGGCGAGGACCAACAAGGGCGTGACCGCGCTGCAAATTGCAGAGTCGCTGCACTATGTGGGGATCACGAGGATACTCGTCAATGGTGGGGCTCGTAGGGAGGGCAGTGGTCAGATTCCAGCACCGCCTGCGAATATTCCGTTTGGGAATAAAATGGAGGCTGGGGAGAAGAAGAAGAAGATCACCAGAAACAGAGGGCTCCGGGGTAGCTTCGATCGCTCGGCAGCTCTGGCTGTGATCTAGCCAGAGTTGCTCTATCTTTGTTACATTTTTGGGATGCCCTGTTTGATTGATGATTTTGGGTTATAATTTGTGGA
This sequence comes from Delonix regia, assembly GCA_037074485.1. Classification (NCBI taxonomy): domain Eukaryota; kingdom Viridiplantae; phylum Streptophyta; class Magnoliopsida; order Fabales; family Fabaceae; genus Delonix; species Delonix regia. The sequence goes on along the minus strand of CM073449.1, from coordinate 35,655,523 downwards.
AGGAATTGTAGATTCATTATTCATGCTCTATACTTCTTATAATACACAGTCATTTACGTTCATCCTCGATGTTCATTGTGATCTAAGAAGCGAATTGCATGTTGTCGATGACCCATGTTTTACGGGAAAACTTTCTTTTAAGAAGCTGATTTCTAATTCATGGTATCCTTTTTTTTGAAAGAAAAAAACATAAAATAAAAACTATGCATCATAATTAGAACTGTTAAATTGGGATAATAAGTTAAAAATTTTAATTCACTCTATCAGATAGGTTAAGTGAACTAACATATTTAATCTATCAAAAACTTTAAAAAAATTATAAAAATTTAAATGTAACTTTCTTTAAGTATATGTCTTATTTAATCAATCAATTTCTATATCAGTATAAATAAATAAAAAAAATAACTAAATAAAATGTAAGTTTTAAAGGATTAAAACAAGTAAAATAATATAATAATTCAATAATTGATTAATAATAAAAATATGATTATGAATCGAAAATTTAAATTTAACAAATTACAAAATAATAAAAACAATACAAAACATATATTAAGGTTAACACTGGATTGAGTGAGTAAAATTTTAAAAAAAAAAAATCAGATAATCGATTTAACTTGTGAACAGACTTATTTAACTCACAAATTAAACAAATCGACTTGATAAAAATATACTAAATAAATTCTCAAAAAAATCTCTCAACCCAATCTACCCAAACTTCAATTCAATAAATCGAACCATTTAGACGCCTCTCGCCGTAATAGAGTATACATTGCACATGTCACTATACAGTTGCTGTGAGAAAGAGAGATTGCGCAGATATCTAACGGAAAGGTATTCCATAGGTACATCGAATTATCGATACTTGTGGTAATATTCGTAGATCATAAACATGTAAATTTGCCAAAAACCAAACCTTAAAATTGGAGAACAATATTTACAAAGAGATAAGTTAACGTGATGTTTATTAGAAGTTGATCACGAACCATAATCTCGATTGATTGGCTCACTTGCTAAGTTTACTGTCTTGGCATCTACATTACCTGTTCGATTATTTTTCTTTTGGTTAAAATATACATAATTCTTTTAGATTATGGGCAAATAACTTTTTTAATTTTCACTTACAACAAACTTCTTAAACTTTTAAATTTGGGCTGGTAATCTCAACATTATTAAATGAATTTGCTTAAAATTTAACTTTTGTATAAATAATTTTTTTTTATTTTAAAATTTTTAATTTCATGCATAAATAATTTATTTATTTATTTTTCTTCTGCTAATAAAATAATTTATTAACTAACATCAAAAGTTTAAATGAGTTTATTGTTAAACTTTGAAGATCACAATTTCGTGCAATTTAACCTGACCTTCTCTACAATGAACTCGAACCATACAATAGCCAGACTAGATCCACTACATCAACATGTACCCGGGAACGCTTGCTAGTTCGTGGCATTCCATCCATCACCCAGTAGATTGGATCTCCTCGGTTACTAAAAATTTTCCATTAGATCTTGGATCATTGAATTTTGATAATTTTTTTTAAATAATTTTAAATTTTAAAAAGTATTCAACAAATGTTAAACTAATAGATTATGATCTAATGTCCCTAAATTTATTAGAAATTAGCTTCCTCAGGGTCACCCAGTCACTTGATGCAAAGATTAATTTACCTCAGAAGGCTCTACCCTACATATTTCTGTAAATTAGGGATGGTCTCATTGACATGGTTACTTTGCCCATTCCATTCTAAAAATCTTTACAACTTATAACATATATCGAAGATGTTAAGCAATGTGTTTAGCAGCAATTTTTCCATAATAAAGATCTATGTATAAAGTCGAGTTATAATCGAAACGTGATATTTATATTATATCGTTATTAAAAAAATAGAATTACATCTTAATTAATAATTATAATTCTTAGTATAGTTATAAGTATTTGATTTTATAATTAATATCAAAATCAAAGTTACACACTCGATTTCCAACACCATTCTATACCGTGAACATTTGTCAGATCAAAAAAAGATTCACTAATTGATTCCAAAATTTGTTTTTTAGTGTGATGTCCACATTACCTGAGAATTTGGATCGTGGCTATGCAGTGTTGGCTGTACTTTTCGTCCTCCCAAACTTACATTTCAACTATTGGGTGACCTCTAAAACTCGTGTAAAACTTCCCCAACTTTTCTTAAAAAATCTAATCATTTTTTAAATCTACCCAATTCATATGTTTCTTGGACTTTAGTTACTTGCATCAGCAGACCTTCTCCTTCATTATTAAAGTAAGTGATGTTTGCTTTTTGTTATGGGTCTTTTTGACCGAGGCTTTTTCAGCTTTAACGATGTTCTTATGGAACAGCAATCTCGTAGTATTTATATTGTTGTATTAAAATTTAATAACTTAAAACATTTTTGTAATTTTTTTTATAACAATAAATTTGGATCATAAAATAAAAATTTAACAGTTTAAATTTGTTACCATAAAAAATTACAGTCTCTTGAAAAGAGATTTACCATAAAATAAGGCTTGTGTTGTTTTACTGAAAAACACGCGACAAGAAAAGCAATAATTGGTTTTCCATAAAAACGAGGCATCTATAATAACTCAAACTCGAAAATGAACCACGATATTCAATTGGTTTCTGGTGAGTAAAACGTAACGATCAACGGTTGGTAGGAAGAGCTAGCCACCTTGTCTGTCATATCTGAGATGGAGACGATCACCAACCACGCAAATTAGGCTTTAGTCAAGGTGTGCTGGTGACTTTAGGTCACTAATGTAATTGTAATCTTCACCTACTCACTACTTTTATCAAAGAGGAACTAATTATAGAACAATGAGAAAATAAAATAAGGGAGAAAACAAATTAAGAAAAATGGGAGATATAGGCCTCGTATAAATGGTAACGGATACTCAACGCAGGTAGCCTGTCCATGTACACGTCAGCATTTGATCTCGTGCAAATTGAGAGCGCAATAAATCAAAAATTACTAGATAATTAAGTAACACCTATTTTAATAAGGGTGAGTATTGAATCAGTTATCTTGGTGACTTCGACTCGATTCGATCACATCGAGTTGGGTTATAACTAAATCAAATAAAAAAAATTATAATTTTTACCAAGTTAGTCTAAATTTAATGTTAGATTAGGTTAGGTCTCGAAGTAATATAAGAGTTAGTCTGATTTTTATTTTTAATTTTTAATTTTTATAATATATTTTTAATTTAATTTAAAATAAATTTTATTTATAACTTAATTTTAAAATATTAATTATTTTTAACTTTTTATTATTTTTCATTCTAAATCTTAAAATTTTTTTAATTTCATTTGTTTCCTTTCAAATCTTATTTTTTTTATTTTTTGTTAAAAAAATATTTTCACAAAATAATTAATAGTAAAAATAATTAATATTTTATTTTATTTAAAAAAAATAAACATAGCCCGGATCTAGTTTAACCTAATCAATAATTAAGTCTAATTGAGTTAAGCCAAATTTAAGGTCCAAAAAACTAACTCTAATATAAAATTAAACCAAATTTTGTTGACAAAAAACTCGGCTCGTGTTTACCTTATTATATAGTCATTTAATTGTTCAATCTTTTTTTTCATATAAAAAAGCAAACGTTAGGTCATCTTCTGTGAATTGCTGAGTTGACCAGGAAGAAAAGGGCATCAGTATATTTAAATAATAATAACAATAGAATCAACTTGCATTTTCGACGGGACGGACAGAGTAGCATAGCATAACACTTTTCCACAGATCACAGATCATATGTACATAATATTGATGTGAATCAGTTTCAGACTAAAATGTCAACCATTAATGGAGTTTTAATAACAATGACTTATAAAATTGGTGTAAGTCTCCTTTGCATTTTTATATATTTAATTTTTTTTAAAAAATTATACGCAATTTCTTTAATTTTGTTATTAAATTTTTTGTTCAAATATGATAATTGTATAATTTTATTAATAATAAAATGATAAGTATATAATCTGTATATCTCAGTACCACCTAATTAAATTTTTCTAGAAATAATATATATATAGTATAAATTAACAAATCTGATATAAAAAATATGAAAAGAAAAAAAGCTGCACAAAAATTCAGATCTTAATTGAAATATGTCTCTTTGTTTCAATTTTACTCGTCATATGGTGCTTCATTGTCGTCGTTGTATAAACTTTTAAGAATATTGTGGATCATTTTAAGAAACAGTAGGGCAAAAAAATTGGATGACCGTTGTAGTGTGAGCTGTGATTGCCACGGGGCGGTGATCACGTGACTTGCGCGTGGAATGAGGACGACCGCCCAATCCGCATACATAGATCTCGTCTGGTCACCATGCCAGGGTACCACCGACTATTGCTCTGCCCTCTGTACAAGGATTTATATATATTTAGTTGACAATTTTTTGGGTTTACTTCAGGGTTTTGCTAACTGATATTTTATTGATATTGATTAAGAAATATTTATTGTTATTTATTTTTCATGATATTTAATTCATGATTTTTTATTTTATTTCTATAACAATATTATTTTTTATTTTTTTAAAAATTATAATTTATCTTTAATAATTTTTATATCTTCATATATCTAAGTAGTTTTTTTTAAATATTAAAGAGTGATATAGAATATTATTTAGAAGTATGAATATGTAAAATATATAAATTAATTATATATATATTTAAAATATTTTTATGCCTTTTGAAAAAAAATAAAATATATTGTTATCATAAAAAAATTAAAAAGACTATTAATTAGATGTTATGAAAATTAATAGAAAAGTAGCAATTATTAGAATAATAAATATTTCTGGACCAATGTCGCAAAGCTTTTTTATTTTAACGCAACAAACACTTTATTTTAACAAAAATTAAGTTACTAGAATTTTATATTTTTATAATATATTTTTAATAAAAATATAATTTTTTGATATTTGTATACACATTATACTTTTATTAAAAATGGTAATAAATGTATAAATAGAAATAATATAGAAGCGATTGAATCTAACCGCAATTGTGACCCGCATTCCATTGAAGTTAGCATTGGAGGAAGTCGTTACTCGTACGTCATCTCACCGACGCTTTAATTTCAATGTATTAGCCAAACAGAAGAAGAAAAAATTCAATAACATTAACAAGTGTCGCGCTCCTAAAATTACCACATTTACCTTTTCACTGACTACTATCGTCCTTTTCACTTTTCGAATAAGCTTGTATAATATTTTTCAAACCTTCTTTGTCTTTTTGCTGCAGTATGAACTTAGTGGTGGGCTATTCGTAGGTTAAATTTTGGGAAATTGTAATTAATGCTTATTAATTAAAAATATTCGTAATAAGGGACTTTCAATTTTGAAATTAATCTCAAGATATAGGAACTAATTTCCTAAAAGCTTAATTATATGATAAAAGTCCAATAAGAAATAATCTAAACTTATCGTGAAGAAAACACCTGGATGTGTCAGAGAAGATATTTTCCATGAACTTTATTCTCTTGCAGGCACAATACAAAAGCCATTAACTGTGGACATTGTTATCTTTTACCAAATTCAATTGCTAACCATTGCTTGCAGGCTTTTCCTTAGCCTTTTTCTTTAATAAAGAAGACAACTCACGGCTTTTCGTAATTTCATAAAGTTGGCTTGCTAACTAAAATTGAAGTAATAATACAGTCTTAATGGCCTTGGCTTGGGGTCGGTAGCCTTTCCTTCAGAACTAGGAAAAAACAGACAGAATATAATATATTATTTCATTTATTTTTTATTTAATTTCTCAATCAAGTTTTGCACGTTTTAAGAACCAAATTAATGGGTACTAGATAGAAATAATTAATATGAAAGAGGAACCGTTGACCAAATAAGACTGGAAACTTAAGTACATATGACTTGCTTTCATGTAGTTCATGCCATCCTGTAAAAGCACCATCACTTATTTATATATTCATATGCCAAGATAAAATGGCATCCATCGCGTAAAATAAAACAAATTTTTAAACTTGCATGATCGCTGAATGACATTGCATTCTATTTTATAATAATTAATATATATTATTTTCTCTAATCAGCGAATTCATTTTTAAATATTCATGCAGTACTAAATATTGAATATCATTTCCATTTATATTGTATATTATATGGGGAAAAATCCTCTTTTTATATAATACAAAAATAGAATAAATATTTGTCTTATACAGTCTTCTTTCTACATTTTACCACTCTACCTTCAACAATCGCCACAACCCACATTTGTAGAATAATATAAATTGGGAAAATTATATATTCAGTTTTTATAGTTTACAAATTTGTAATTAGATCTTCATAATTTACAAATGTTTTAATTTATTCTTTGTAATTAAAGTTTAACTAATATTTTGTTAAATTTTTCTGATACAACTATAATTGTATATTATTTTAGTACTCTAAATTTGTATAATTTTATATTAACAAACGAAATAAAAATAAATAAACTCATTTATATGATAGGGAATAAATTAAAAATTATTTAAACTCTAAGATTGAATTAAAAATTTTTAAATTATAAGAACCAAATTAAAAACTAAGTAAATTTACAAGAACTAAAAATATAATTTTTTTCCGTAACATTTATAATTGATATTATGTATGAATTAAAAATGCATGGTTTTCTAAGTTTGGGGATTTCTATTACCGTGATAGGGAGGGGAAAATATTTAGATATAAACGACAATTAATATTATACTTAAGATTAACGTCATTGATGTTCATTTTAATGCATCCATTCTCACAAGCAGGTATTCATTACTAATTAGCATTGCTCAAGTACGTACCTGAAAATTAATATGACAATGAAATTGTAATAAATAAAATGTAGATTACTCATGTTTTGTTGACAAATACATTAGTCATAGTAAAATTATTCCCAAAATAATGCATGCTTACTTTTCCACTTGAATTTCAAACATAAAATTAGTTCAATATGCAACGTTTTTTTTAATCTACTTCTTTTTAAATTTAATTACCTCAAGGCATGAGTTATGAATGGACAAAATACTCGAATTCTATTGATACTTGTAAAATTTATTCCTTTGAATTTGAATGTAAAAATTTTATAGGTATTTTAAGAACCAAGGTCAAAGATATGAGTAATATAATATATACTCATCCATGTCATGTATATTTATTTATTATAGTATATATTTATTATAATATATATTGATCTATCTAATATAATATGTTATAGAAAAAGTAAAGGAACTATCATTCAAATAGCGAATTTGAATTATATAAATCATTATTTGAGACATTTTATTTCATTTTGAAAATTAATTTACAAGTGTAAGCGATTAAGCGAATCATTCCCCTTTCAGAAACCCACCAACCCCGCCGTTATTTTAAGAACAAAGGAAGGGTAATATTGGTAATTCATGAAAATAAATAAAATTGCAAATCCCAAACGCATCGTGCGGACAGGTGGAGAGGTGGCCCACCACCAATTCCCTACTACCAACTTCCACCACCAACCCCCAGACTCACTTCCCTCCCACATACTCTCTCATTCACATAATTTATTATTATTATTTATTTATTTTGCTTTTCTTTAACAAAGCGAATTAAAATTTAAGAATCTATTATTTTCACTCGCTCTGTTGCACTGCGCCATTGACTAAGTGTCGTTTCCGAGGGGTACGGAGGTGACGAGGTATTTGGTCGATCGTTAATTGGGTGAACAACTGATCATCCCGGGGTGTTTTCGACATTTTGGTGGTCCACCAATCGGTGCCGTAAAGCAAAACGAAATGTCGTTTCCTCTGCCTCCGGTTTTACATTTGGCAAATTCTTGGCTGGTGAAGGGATAATGCTGCTTTCTCAACCGCCATGTGCAAGAATATGGTTAGTGAAAATTTCAGAATTATGTTTGATATTTTTTTTACCTAACCAATTATTGAGAGAAGAAAATCTTGGTCTTAAAAAATTATTTTTTTATTTAAAATAGGTGGATGATGCTTTTATAAACTGAAATGAAAAGACAAAAAATTTACAAATAAATAGACACGCCCATGTTAACTTTTCTTTTTTAAAAATAAATTGGAGTACGATTCTTACAAATGAAAGAAATATTATTGCACTTATTGCAAAACGGTTAATTAATGGTGTTATGGTAAACGAAGTAATGTTGGGACATAAATAACAATGCTGTCATCAAATTTATTCTGACTATTAATTATCTAGGGGTAGTTTCTTGGTAGAAATTAAATTAGTTGAAGCGATTGAGGCTGTCGAAATTTTGAAGAAAAATGTTAAATTTAATTTGTGATATTTTTTTAATATAAAAAGACATATTTGACAAGTATGATTTTCAATAATCCTTAAACCATTTGGATTTTAAAATATAATTAAATTCATATAAAAAATAAAAACTCGAACTGGAAAATTGAATTTGTTAGACATGCATTAAATTTTGAATACTAATAAAAAAAATAAAAATAATAATAAAAGTGATCTCAGATCTAGTTTTGGCCACAAATTGGCTATAAATAACCCGAAGGCCAGTCCGTTCAGTTCGCGCTGAGCTCTCTGCTTCAATCTTTCCTAATCTAAGAAGCGAGAACTGGTCTCTATACACACGATAGGTCTGAGACACATACCTCCTCAATCTTACTTTCCTTCGTTCGTTACGAACTGATTCTCGTTTTAATAGTCCATTTTAAGTCTTCCGGCCGATTTACCGTGTTCTTAAATATGATGTAGACCTGCAAAATCAAAACAATTCTTGAGCCACTGTACACATTTCTTCTATTACATTTCTCAACTTTTGTCTTTACACTGAGATCTGCTGGTAATTTAGCAGATTCAATCAACGTTTACTTGAATGCTCAAAGGCTCTTCAGTTATGATGATACATGCATGATTTTGGAAGTTCTGAGATTTAAATTCAAAATATGTTCTCCTTAACTGCCCGATAGTTGTTGGCCGCTTGTCTTGCAAATTATATTGCAGATCTGTTCTGTTTGGTTATTCTGATTTGTAGATCTAAGACTGTGTTTCGCATTTTGTAGTGGATCTGTGTATTTATCCTTCGTTTTCGCATTTAATCTAGCTGGACCTTCATAGTGATAATGCCGCAATTCCACGAAAATCAGATGATATTCGATTTACTTTATTTGAGACTCTTTTCAATGCTAAATGGTCCCTGTTTAATCTGTCGTACAGATTAATTGGCTATTGCCTACTCTGCTCTGCGCTGCCCTGTTCATTTATACTTCATTTCATTTACTTTCACCTCGCTTTGTCTTACTAAGTACTCATTTGTTCCCCTTTCTTCTAAACGTCATCTGTTTTCCCATATAAGAGCGTCGTTTCAGAGAACTTTTCCTTGGTTTCCTTATCACATGATTAGATGACTTCCAAATGATATTTAATCTTGCAAGGACATAGTATTATCTAGAATTCTTACATTATGCTTTCCGAGTTACATATTACCTCGAGCTCTATTGCTTGATGACTCATACTGTATTCATTTTGCTGTAAATGATGCAAAAATCTGTTAAGTAACCGTGATTCTTACGTTATGAGTTTTTAAATCTCGTCAACTGAGTCTTACTTGTAATTTTTCACCTGATGTACCAGGACAATGGCATCTCATATTGTTGGATATCCTCGCATGGGCCCCAAGAGAGAGCTCAAGTTTGCTCTGGAGTCATTCTGGGATGGGAAGAGCAGCGCTGAGGACTTGAAAAAGGTGGCGGCTGATCTCAGGGCATCGATCTGGAAGCAGATGGCTGATGCTGGGATCAAGTACATCCCCAGCAACACATTTTCTTGCTATGATCAGGTGCTTGATGCTACTGCCACACTTGGTGCTGTTCCGCCTAGATATGGTTGGACTGGTGGGGAGATTGGATTTGATACCTACTTCTCCATGGCCAGAGGTAATGCATCAGTACCTGCAATGGAAATGACAAAGTGGTTTGACACCAACTAGTAAGTGATGGCTCATACTATGTTGTATTTCTAACTTAAATTATTTGATAGTTGTAAGCTAATTACTGAACTGTTGTAAATGAATTGGTGCAGTCACTTTATTGTCCCTGAATTGGGACCTGATGTAAAGTTCTCTTATGCCTCACACAAGGCGGTGGACGAATACAAGGAGGCCAAAGCTGTATGTATTTCTATTATTATGTTTTTTACATTAATTTTTCATCACTTTGAAATCTGAGGTTATAATTGCTATGAGAATGTATCTGAATCAGGGTCATAGAGTCATAGTTCAAAAGATCCAAGAGTGCTTGCTAACTTCATAGATATTATTGTGTTAATTTGCTCCTACCCATTTTGTTCCTTTTATGGTATGTCTTGTGGTTGACAGAGAAGTTTTCTGTTGATGTCATGTGATTGTGTCAGTAATGTTTGGATCATTATGATGAAACCCTAATTTTAATCTTCATGAGTTCATCAATAGTACCATTGTCATTGAATGTTTATCTTCTTCTTGTAGCTTGGAGTAGATACCGTTCCAGTCTTGATCGGTCCTGTGTCGTACTTGTTGCTTTCCAAACCTGCCAAGGGTGTTGAGAAGACCTTTTCTCTTCTCTCTCTCCTTCCAAAAATCCTTGCTATTTACAAGTAAGAATGTTGAACTGGATATAGCGATTAATTACTTGCTCCTGATGATCATATCCATGTGTTTCTCTAACTTTATTATAATAATGAACTCAGGGAAGTTATAGCTGATCTTAAGGCAGCTGGTGCTTCATGGATCCAGTTTGATGAACCAACCCTTGTTCTAGACCTTGACTCTCACAAGCTGCAAGCATTTACTGAAGCATACTCAGAACTTGAATCTTCTTTATCTGGCTTGAATGTTCTTATTGAGACCTACTTTGCTGACATTCCTGCTGATGCTTACAAGACCCTCACTTCTCTCAAGGGTGTCACTGCATATGGATTTGATTTTGTCCGTGGAACTAAGACCCTTGATTTGATCAAGGGTGGGTTTCCCAGCGGAAAGTACCTCTTTGCTGGAGTGGTTGATGGAAGGAACATCTGGGCTAATGATCTTGCTGGTTCTCTCAGTGTATTAAAGGAACTTGAGGGCATTGTTGGCAAAGGTTATTATTAACATTTATTCATGGAATATAATGTTGTATGTCCGATATAGTAGACTCATATAACTATTTTCTGAATTGTTTGCAGATAAACTTGTTGTGTCCACCTCCTGTTCGCTTCTTCACACTGCTGTTGATCTTGTTAATGAGACCAAGCTGGATAATGAGATCAAGTCATGGCTAGCTTTTGCCGCTCAAAAAATTGTTGAAGTTAATGCATTGGCCAAGGCATTGTCTGGTGCAAAAGATGAGGTAACTTCAATTCTTTCAGTTCCTCTAAAATCTGATGAAATATGTTGCCATTAAAGAACACAGTAATATTTGTCACGAAGGTATTAGGTTCCTTGTCACTGACTGAGTGTGAAGTTGGGAATGTTCTGATATATGTATTGTCAAATGACATTATGGCTTGGCATAAAATTGGCTGACGCAGTTTCTTTTTTATATTGGAAATCACAAATGATTTTGGAAATATGATATTGGAAGCAGTTGAACTTATGACAAGATTAGACATTTAATATAATTTGTATTATAAGTTTGTTTATAGAAGCCTTAATTTAGAATCCTACGTTCACGTTATTCATATTTGTTCACTGAATAACTCTTTCTACGGTTCCATTTTCAGGACTTCTTCTCTGCTAATGCTGCTGCTCAGGCTTCAAGGAAGTCCTCTCCAAGAGTGACAAATGAGGCTGTTCAGAAGGCTGTGAGTTTTAATATTTCTCTGTTCTGTTTGACTGGATTTGTCGAAGGAATTTTCTGTTCCTACTAAGGACTTCTTTACTTGTCCTATCAGGCTGCTGCATTGAAGGGTTCTGACCACCGCCGTGCCACTAATGTCAGTGCCAGGCTGGATGCTCAACAAAAGAAGCTTAACCTTCCAATCCTCCCAACCACCACTATTGGATCCTTCCCTCAGACTGTAGAGCTGAGGAGGGTACGCCGTGAATACAAGGCTAACAAGTAAGAAGCTTTGTCAGCTAATTTTCTGGCCTCGCTTTCTTAGCTATGAGCCCTTTTTTTTTATGACCCTAATTTTGATTTCTTCAGGATCTCCGAGGAAGAGTATGTTAAGGCAATCAAGGAGGAAATCCGCAAAGTTGTTGAACTCCAAGAAGAGCTTGATATTGATGTCCTGGTACATGGGGAGCCAGAGGTCAGCTCTTAACTTCGCATAATGATAAAATATTAATGTACTAAGGGAAGAATGAGTAATTTTGGATCATACACACTTCCCCTGATACTGGATGCCTTTCAATGCAGAGAAACGATATGGTTGAGTACTTTGGTGAGCAATTGTCTGGCTTTGCCTTCACTGTCAATGGGTGGGTGCAATCTTATGGATCTCGTTGCGTGAAGCCACCAATCATCTATGGTGATGTGAGCCGCCCAAAACCCATGACTGTGTTCTGGTCATCTACTGCTCAGAGCATGACCAAGCGCCCAATGAAGGGAATGCTTACTGGTCCCGTCACCATTCTGAACTGGTCCTTTGTTAGAAACGACCAGCCTAGGTATAAGCTCAAGACCCATTACATTATGTGGTGGAGAAAGAGAGAAAGAAAAAAAAAGAAAACAGAGAGACATATCATCCCATATTTACTGTATTGTTGTATAGCTGACATGATGTTTATAAATTTATTTGTAGATCTGAGACTTGCTATCAGATTGCCTTGGCTATCAAGGATGAAGTGGAAGATCTTGAGAAGGCCGAAATCAATGTTATCCAAATTGATGAGGCTGCTTTGAGAGAGGGTTTGCCTCTAAGGAAGTCAGAGCAAGCTCACTACCTGGACTGGGCTGTCCACTCCTTCAGGATCACCAACGTTGGTGTGCAGGACACCACTCAGGTATTCACCCGTTACATATAAATGAATTAGAATCGGTTTCCTCTTCATTTTTATTCATCTAATAAAATTCATAATTTTAATGTGAACAATCGAACAGATCCACACCCACATGTGCTATTCCAACTTCAACGACATCATTCACTCAATCATTGACATGGATGCCGATGTGATCACCATTGAGAACTCTCGTTCTGATGAAAAGCTTCTCTCAGTTTTCCGTGAAGGAGTGAAGTATGGTGCTGGAATTGGCCCTGGTGTGTATGACATCCACTCTCCCAGGATACCACCAACTGAGGAAATTGCCGACAGGATCAACAAGATGCTTGCAGTGCTGGAGAAGAACATCTTGTGGGTCAACCCAGATTGTGGGCTCAAAACTCGCAAGTACACTGAGGTGAAGCCAGCTCTCACCAACATGGTTGCTGCTGCTAAACTCATCCGCAACGAGCTCGCCTCTGCCAAGTAAATGGTATAAGAAAGTAGAATCTCATTAGTTACACTGGTTCTCCTTCATTTAAAGGAGGAGAAAAAAAAAAGAAGGAAAATTATCTTGTGTTGTTGTTGCAATAATTGTGTGTTTGACTATTTAGGTGTTTAGTATGCGCTTCTCCTTCCCCGGGTTCCTCTCTTTTCTAAATATTTTGTATTTTTTTTTTTTGGCTTGGCCTCAAATTTTATTGAAATGCAATTTGCCAGTTTTGTGGTAATAACCAAGCGTATCTTGCCTCGTCTACTTCTTCAAGCATCAATGTGATCAAAGGAAAAAACTAAATATATTACTAATAAAATAAATGACTTGAGTTAAAGTATAATTGGTAGGACAACATCTTTAACAGCCAATTTGTAAAAGTAACGTTGTAGAGCTGAAACATAAGACTTATATTCCTCAATCCTCGTTACATGGTAGGAGTCCGCTTCCCCTAGATTTTGCTACTTAAGGTATATAGAACGAGCTAGAACTCAGATTTAGAATGAGCCGAAAAGGACAACCGTTTTGTATATAATCAAATGGAAGGAGGTTAGTAAACATTACGTATAGAAATTAGTTTCACAGTGTGACCAAAAAATAGGAGAGGATACGAACGGCCGATCAAAATAACACAAACCCAAAATAGCAGTTACCACATTTTATTTTGGGCTTCAGTTTATAGACTAAAGTTTCGTCAATAATGTGCAGATAAGGCAACCTCAGGCTTCTCCACCTGTGGCCATGGTTCTGGACATCATCAATTTAAGACTTCGTTGATTTCCTCCTTAAATGCTTTAACATACTCTTCCTCGGAGATCTTGTTAGCCTTTGTATTTACGGCGTACCCTCCTCTGCTCCACAATCTGAGGGATCCATCCAAATCGTACGTTTTATCTTCGCTCGGAAAATATATGGCCTTTTTACTATTCTCTGTGTATTATCTCAGCAATAATATGAATGTCAAGATTTCATGATGAACTTGATGAGATTAAATTTCTTTACCCTTCAAATCTACGTAACCGATATCACAATAAGGGATTTGTGGATTCTTTTGGGGGACCGACTAGTACTATGTACAACCTCATACCTGATTCCTTAGTCATAAAGGGTGGAAAATAAAAATTTATCACTTGCATTAAAAAGCCAGAAAAGAAAGTTGGACAAATCGAGCAAACTTAAAGGTTCAATCAAAGGCAAGAGCCAGAGGATTTATCCTTAGAAATTACTGTCTAAGAAATATGTCTAACTCTGACTTGACAAATCTTCAATGCTTTTATTGCCTTGCCTTTTGTTCATTTTTATTTTTATGCAAGTAGATTCTTAAAGTTTTTTGACCTTGAACGTTTTGACACTTATTAGCCGTTATTTTGCGCCACACTTCTTTTTAGCCCGAAATGCTTAAAGCTTTTTTATAGTGTCGTGTAAATCGAAAATATACACCTTGTTGAAACTATCATATCTGATCGCATCAATAACAAGTACGTGATCAGATGTAGACAACTTTTTCTAAACACGTGACTGTCAAGCACACAATTAGCAATTTCTGATCACGCAATCAGTATGGTCTACACACCGATCAATACTTTGCCATACGTGCTTGTTGGAATATAAAATACTTAAATATTTAATAATAAAATATCTGGATTTTTAATTTGTGTGATTTTTTTGGGCAAAGTATTTTTGTTTATTAAATATGCAATATTAGATAAATTTTAATGGAATTAAAGTAATTAATATTGTTATTCTAGCTCCTAATAATTTTTTTCTCTCTCCAATTCCATTTAAGAAAATGAATTAAAGAAAGATTTTTGAATTGGAAGGAATTTCGAAATGTATTTATAAAAAAAATGATGAAATTAAAAAAATTGAATTATAATATTTTATTTAAAAATAAGATATCCGGAATTTAGTTAAAATATATAATGCATGAATTTAGTGTAATAAGAATTTAGTATGTAAAAATGTAAAATATATAGTGCATGGGTTTAGTTAAATTATATAATGAATTTTTAAACTTAGGAAAATATCATGCATGAAAAAAAATGTAAAAATGAGAGAATTAACCATTAGAATAATATAAAAATAAAATGTAACAAGAAAACAAGTTAACAACATGTACATATGTAATATATATATATATATATATATAACAAGTTAACAATATTGATAAAGTTTACACCACAGAAGAAATAAGATAAGAATCATTCATCAAAATAATGAATCCCAAATCAACATCAAAGGCAACGCCTAACCCGTTGAAGTCATTATTACATAGGGGGATGTTCCTCTCCATCATATGCTTCTACAGCTAGCTCTTGGTGTGCATCAAATGCAGTAGGTAGGGAATTCAAGTCCTATTAAGGCTATTGAATAGGAGGGATGGGTTGTGCTGGAGTGAAGAATTCTTATTGATATGATTGAGAAGATCTACCATATTCAAATAAGGCCAAACAACAAGGACAAAAGAGGCCCAAGGCCAAACGTCATGGGTGGTGATGTTGGGTAGATGGATGGTGATGACTCTTGTATAGGGTAAGTGAACATAGGCAAAGGGGGTGCATAACACAAAGGGCTGGTTGCTTCAACTGATGTAAATAGGGATGGTAGCATAAAGGAAAATGGTACAACCCCTCCACCTACCATGTTTGTTGACTTAGTGGATGACAAAAGTGCACCTGTAGCATTATAGTTGTCTTCACTATCGTGTCCAGGAATGGGATCTTGATGTGACATGAAATCGTGTCCATGGTTTCCACTCTGAGGAGCTGGGATAAGTGGCTTTGGTAATTCTGTGGTTGGAGGTGCAGGTTGGGGATATTTCATGTTTCGATTATCACCAAGTGCACGAAGAATATCATGGCAACCTTTACCTATAGTGTTTCTAAACTAGCCATAATCTAATGTAAAGGGATTCATGATGCATAACCGATACATATTATTCGACAAATAAGCTTATTGTATATGTAAAATGGGCATACCATAATATGTTGCACAATAGAAAGCATAATGAATATGAAAATTAACTGTTGAATACTTATCACAAAGCCCTGACCACCACTAATTGGATGTATCCATTTACATGTTCTTGTCCAATACCATTGCATGTACTCAGAGTTTCTTTCCACAGGTATGTGGAGAAGTCAATAATAGATAGTGTCACGCCATCTGTTCCATGCAACAATAAAGATAATGTGCTTTTGGTGTCAGTCTTTCATTGTTTGTCAAAGCTAGATGGTATGGCTAAAAGCTAGGTTCATAGGTGCTTAAAGTATTGGTTACTGTCGTTCAAACTAGTGGAGCACATGATCAGCATAATGCCACTCCATGATGTGGAAGCATATGATAGGGACCGAGGATAGCCAAATATCTAGGGAGGCCAAGCAATACTGGGGGATTAGTTGCTACACGTATGGATTAGTGTAGTATTGCCAAATGATCTATGTGACATCAATGTAAAACAACTAAGCTTGTGATTTCAAGTGGACATATGAAAAACTCTTAAGTATATGGATGGTTACACAACTTATCTTCTCTCATCTGGTCTAAGAAAACTTGCCACATCTTCAACACATTGAATGAGGTCCAAGGATGCTGCCTGACATTCTTCCATCTGCATAGAGTATAAGCCAATGTCAGTTAAATACATATAGATCAATAAGTGAAAAACATATTAATATGAGTGAACCATAATGATACCTAAAGCCTAGTAGGGGAATAAGAGGATACATGTATAGGCAAGGAACAGGCAGGGGGTGTAGAGTGTAACCATGGGGAAACGATCCTAAGCCCATAGGTGTAGTAGGTGTAAGCAACTACCTATGGCTACCTTACTGTAATTGGTAGCAATACACATCTCCCTATACAGGTGTGCCAACTGTTGATCCTTAACAATATTGGCTAGCCGCCTTGAAATCCTCAAGTAATGATAAGTACATCAACATGACCCAATGCTCTGTCTGATTTGGTATGAGGTATCTACTAATCAATCGTAAAATGTATGCGCACCCAAAAGCTATACAACTATATCATTCGCATCATCAAGTAAGTAGGAAAAATGGTTAGCTAGTTATGTAACACTAAAGCGTTACCTATCAAAGCACTCAAGTTAGGGTGTCACTCCAAGCAGTACATCCCATTGAGCAAGCCAATCAAAGCCAACGTATCTACATACAAGTGTGCCCTTACATGGCAGGCCTAATTGAATTGAGATGTCCTAAAATGTTATTGTGTACTCGCCCCATGTCATGTGAAAGGTATGTGTCTTTGGGTGCCATCTCTTAAGTAGGGCTGATACAATTGCAAATGGAGGATAAAAAAGATGATCTCCACCAACATGACAAAGCTTGAGAATATGATCTTCTTAAAAAAAAATTAAATTGTCAATATCGATACAATTAATAACCGATAAGTTGTTTCCTCACTTACTTGGCTAACCCATACTGCCTTTGACAAGTGGCAAGACTATAAATAAATAAGTGCAACGTCATCAGGTCCTAAGTTAACAACACGATGTCCTCCCATTATTAATGGTTACAATCACCACTTAATTGACAACAGGCCAAATACATATAAGTTATGTATTAAATGTGCATACTAAATACGTGAACTACATAAAATACTTAAACATATGTGTCACAAAATACATATCAAATAATACATATAATTAAATCTATATCATAAAATACATAATCGCACATGTCATTCTACTTCTATCAAACTAATATATAGATCATGGCTGCTCTTAATGACGTATAAGACAATTACTACAATTATGACTGGGTTGCTGACACAACTTACATCTTAAGGGATCCGATGGCCCTTTCCTCCAATTTATCTCATTTTAGATCCTTCTTGATCGTGGTTAAGCAATGCCACATATCATTTCTGGATTTGGAACAAGCTTAGGCCTATCAATTCAAGGCCAGTTTAGGGACTACTTCATTGTGCTCAAGGCTCAACTTTTGACCTATTTTTTCTTTCAAAACCTCAAATGTAATGTTGATATTGACTCTGATTACATTTACTCTTCTACATGCAAATGTATTGCCCTTGTTTTTTTCTAAAATTTCACCCCTTGCATGCACACATAAATTTTCTTCCCGTCTAGTCATCCTAATTCTAAGCATTGGCATAATAAAATGCCCAACAAATCAGATAATTGCCTAATATTAAGGAAGAATGCTCAACAATATAGTCCTTCTAATATTTTTTACTTCATTATTAATTTATTTCAACAATTCCTATAATTGTTTATTTTAGTATAATTATTAGAAAACAAGCAAGCAAATTGGTCATTTCCATAGTTTCCTATAAACATTCATTTAGGTACTTTTTTTCCAATTATTTTAGATTTCTAAGCTTATTTATTTATTTTGCCCATAATTTCACATTTTCAATTTTTAGGTGTAAATTTCACATTTGTTTGATTTTTTTTTCATTTCCCAACTTTTTCTCGTAATTTCAAAGTTAAAATTCCCTTCATGTAATCCCCCTTCAATTTTGAGTTCTATGATTTCTTCATAAAATTTTGTTCAAATATTGATTACAAAGACACGAAAAAAAAAAATAATAAACTTAAAGGAACTTACAAGATCAAATTTGAAATATATCTAACTAAACTACTTAAAATAAAAAATCTGAAAGAATTATACACATTTAAAAAATTTACGTACCAACTTATTTTATGCTTAAAAAATTATACAATTGGTTATCTTGGTATAATTATTAAAAAGTAACAAGGCCAATTGGTAATTTCCATAATCTCCTATACACATTCATTTTGATCCTTTTATTTTTTCAATAATTTCATATTTCTATACTTACTTATTTAGTTTCCTTATAATTTCCATTATTAGTTTTTTTGGTGTATATTGCTCATTCTTTCGATTTTTTTTTTTTCATTTCCAACATTTTCTTCTATTTTCGAAATTAATATCCTAACAACTTCAACAATGTAAGTGCGAACTTCTATTTTCCTATATTTCTCTACCAACTTATTTTATGATTTAAAAAGTAGATGAAAATTATTAACTTTCCATTTTTCCTACAATTGATAATTTTGGTATAATTATTAAAAAGCAACAAGGCAAATTGGCAATTTCTATATTCTCCTATAAACATTCATTTTAATCTTTTTTGTTCCAATTTTTACAGATTTCTATACTTCTTTATTTAGTTTACTCAGAATTTCGAATATTTATATTTTTGGTGTAATTTTCACACTATTTCAATTTTTTAAATTTCCAAAATTTTCTCCTACTTTCGAAATTTATATTCTCTCAACTTCAACAATTTAAACACCAACTTCTATTAACTTATTTTACGTTTAAATAGTAGACAAAAATGGTTAATTTTCCATTTTTCTTACAATTGATTATTTTGGTTCACTTAATAAAAAACAACAAAGTAAATTGGTAATTTGGTAATTTCCGTAATTTCGTACAAACATTCATTTTCATCTTCTTTGCCCAATTATGTCAGATTTCTACACTTCTTCATTTAGTTTTCTCAGAATATCGAATATTCATTTTTTTGGTGTAATTTTTCCATTATTTCGATTTTTTCCATTTCTAAATCCTTCTCATACTTCCTTCGTACATTTTCTTCAAATATTGATTATATTGACAAAACATAATAAACAAAAACATTATACAAATTTCAAAACACACAAACAAATCTATATTTTTTTTTACCATTCAAGTAAAGCAAAAATTATTATGGATTTTAAAAAATTACTGGCTAATCTGTATTCTCCTATCTTTTCCTATCAACTTACTTCATACTTTCAAATTTGAAAGAAAATTAATATCAACCAACAAATGCATATTTCCAGTATGTATATATATATATATAGACTTAAAAAAAAAAATGCACTCATCAAGTTTTATTACCTAAATACTAATCTGGAAGTTTTTATCTGAAAATTACAGTAAGACCATCAAACTCAACAGATTGTGTGAGGTCTTGAACTTCAAGCCACCTTTAGAAGCTTATGTGGGGCAAGATGTTGGAAGAAAATGAAGCTTCATTTGGAGAACTCACCGAAGAAGGAAAGCCAGAATTGTGCAAATTGAACGTTGCATTTAACTACATTCCAGGGCCAGTTTCATCATCTCCCTTTTTCAAATTTCTACCTTATAACATTATTAAAAAACACCCAATAGATTTTCGCCATGTGTAGCAGCAATCCTAGCCACCAATCACAACATGCCACATGTCGCGGGCCAGAGTCAAGTTGACTCTACTTGCTCCGAGATAGTCCCGCGACCATGTGACATGTCTTTTCATGTCACGGGGTTTGCAACCTGTGGGTCGCATTTCTACCAAAAAAAAGACAGCTTTAAGCACTTTGGGTTAAAAAGAATTGCAAGGCAGGATAAGAGCTAATAAATACTGTAACAATAGCTTCAGGTTCAAAATACCAGATTGTTGCATCACTAGGCTTTACTTCAAGTTTTTTGACACTTATGCTATAGTAATAGTAATTAATACTCTCAAACTATTGTTGTCATTTCAATTTAGCTAGATGCTTAAAATATTGTTTTTCCAAAAAAAATTATGTGTCGCAGGAAATGGAATCCTGCGACCATTTATTGTCACATCAATCAATTTTTTTAAAAAATTGTTAAAAAGTTGGCACATGAGGGATGCGGGACGTGTCATCCTGCCTCCCTCATGTACCTTTTATTCTTTTAATATAAAATTTGAAATGTTATAATTTTCATAATGTTAGAATTATTCTTTAATGCTTAATGCTTTACATTTTGATACATTTGTATTTAGAGAGATGTAATATGTGTGTGTGTATATATATATATATATATATATTTATAAATTTATAATTTCATAAATTTTTATTGAAGTACAAATATATTATTAAATTATGAAAAATTATCATAAAAGAAAAACCAAATACTTTTTGCTCTCAATTATTAGATGTACTAAGAATTTAAGATTTCATTATGTGATATATGTTACAATTTCATATTACTAATATGATAGAACAACCTTTAAATAAAAATGTATTAAAATATGAAGCATTAGGCATTTTAAAAACTATTCTAATATTATAAAAGTTATAATATTTTAGTTTTCAGAATATATGCATAATATTAAAATTATAATATTTAATGAGGATGTAGTTATATATATATATATATATATATATATATTTTAAGTTATAACTTTATCATTTAACAATTTTTTATTGAAGTACAAAAATATAATTATTTTTAATTAAAAATCAAATGATATAAAATTATATTGTTTTAAAATAGATATATTTAATATTATATTAAGTCAAATTAGCATTTTACATTTATATAATATTAATTAAAGTTGAGAAAAATGAGTAAATAATTGAACTGTATAAAGTAATGTAATTTCTTTACAAAGAGGATACATTATATAATTGTAGAAAAAAAATTAGCGTAATAATATTTTTCAATAAAAATTGTTAAATTATAAAGTTATAACTTAATATTAGAGTAAAATACTTTTTGGTCTACTCAATTGTTACAAAACTGATATTTTATTTCCCCACTTATTGAAATATTTAAAATAATATATATATATATATATATATTGAAATATTATAATTGTTTTTAAAATGCCTAATGTTTTATATTTTTATATCATTTTATTTAAAGGATTTTCTATCATGTTAGTAATATGAAGGAGTTTATAAATAATATTGAAACGATTCGCAAAATAGAAAGAGCCACTCAAATCTAACAAAGAGCAAACAAGTTTTAGATTGGATAAACTATAATTTACCCAAATCCCTATGAAAGTTCTAAATGAGTATAATTGTCACATAGATCACATAATGAAATCTTAAATTCTTAGTATATTTAATAATTGAGAGCAAAAACTAGTTGGTTTCTTTTATGATGAATTTTCATAATTTATTTATATATTTCAATAAAAAGTTATGAAATTAGAAAATTATAACTTTATATATATATATATATATATATATATTACATCTCTCTAAATAAAAATTGTATTAAAACATAAAGCATCAAGAATTTTAAGAACAATTCTAACATTATAAAAATTATAATGTTTCTGATTTTTTATTAAAAAATAAAAATAAAATAATATAAGAAAATTTGACAAGGGAATGCGGATGTACTAATCATCCGCGTCCCCATATATATGACACAAAATTGGCATATATAAAAAATACATCCCTTATGTGCTAGGTATGTTATGGGACTCACTGACCCGTGATGGTAAAAGAAAAAAAAAAAGATTTAATTGATGTGACAATAATCTATCATAGGATCTAGTTCCTGTTTGACCCAAATTTTTTTTAAAAAATAATATGTTAAGCAACAATGATAACAATTTCAAAACAGTAATTACTTTCCCTTTTAGCATCAGTGTAAAAAAAAAAAAAAAAACCGCTTGCCTCAGCTGTTCTTTGTCTTTCTCGGAAAATGCCACTACCATAGATACGATTTTCTAATGTCGAGCATTGGGTTGATTTGACATTCATTTTTAACTTTGCATTTTCTTTTGACCATTGGTTTTCATCTAGTGTACACAAAGGATAAAAGCAAAATTCAAATATTCTTATTTATACCTTAAGTTTTATAAGCTCTGGGCACAGTAGTAGCACGCCTAAGATACACACTTGAAGACGGCCAAAAATGTTGGGCTATACTGTTTCAAATGCCTTTGGAATATGTCAATCCAATATCACTTCTGAAGCTAAAGCCCAATAGTGCAGTTTGTCCTAGATTCGTAAGCCCATAATTTTTCATTTAAAACCATTTTGTATTAACATTAAATGTTTATAAATTTGATATAACAATTTTTTTTATAAGTAAATTTGATATAACATTAAAACCCTTTTGTTCAACATTAGTCTCCGAAAACAAATTTTCAATACCAAACTGTTTCTTAAAAAAAATTAAAAGTTAAATTTCCTTTTGTATTTGGATGGAAAAAAATAATTGAACATTTTAAAAAGAAATAATGCAGAGGATAAGACGTTATTGCCATAAAGCCATTCAGTCCCATTGTATGCCCCCCTCCAACACCACGAAGAAAACAAATAAACTATTCTATACCTGATCAAAGAAAGAGGCAGAATTTAATTATTCAATATTTTTAGTACTCCTATCTGAATGCGCCAACCTACAAAATAAGGAAAAGGGTATTCCATTCTCTTTGTTTTTTTTTTTTTCTTAATCATTAAAGGAAAAGGTGATCTTAAGCTCGTAACACAGCATTTTTACCTTTTTATGTTACTTGATTAACTATTCATCCGTTTATTTATTTAACCTTAAACCAAACATTGCTACCCTCTAAAGCTTCGTGTGAGTTTGAATGATTCTTATTCTGCCAAGCCGTCCCTAGTCGTCTGCGTCACCATCACCGAAACATCCAAAGCGACACTTTTCACTGCTCTTCAGTTTCTGTAAGTTTGATCACATTCTCAATACCGCAAAATCAAACTCAAACCCAAATAAAGCAATTCAAGCACCCATACATAGTTGCAGAGAAAAAATATTGTCAAGCATGGCTCTTCGTCGTGCCCTTGCCATTGTTGCCCTCACTGCTACCATCTTTTCATCCATTTCCATGGCAGAAGAATTCATTGTTGGAGATGAAGCGGGTTGGACGACTGGGTTCGATTACCAAGCCCAAGCTGCAAACAAGGACTTCCTGTCAAATTAATTTTGAAATATATTAAAATAATATAGATTGGTATTAATTTATTATTAAGAGAATTATTTTGGTTAATCAATTAATTAAACAATTATTTATACATATAAACCAGAAATAGATTGGGTCTAAATTATTTGTGGGTAATTAGTGATAAGTTGAATTACATACAAGTTCATTGGGTAGAGATCCCAACCTACAGTCTAAATCTTATCAATAGTTATCCTATTATATTACTGACTAGTAAGAGGAATATTTTATAAACATTTACAATTTTAAATTTGACAGTTCTGATTAGTTGAAATAAAGTAGAGATTTATTGTTTTCTTTTAAAATAATTTGAATATTTTATTTATTAAATAAAAGATAATTACTCTGAACGATAAATAATTTTCCCACCTTTTTTGAACAATCATCAGACCATTTTGGCTTATTAAATATTCTTTCTTCCTTTTTGAACACTCCTTGCCTTTTACATACAAAATACTTAGGTAAAGTGAGTTGTTTACTCTACTGACATATTATAGTTGCACTTGGTGCTTCATTAAGTAAGTAAAATTAATTACTGTTGATTTATTTATCTATCTCCCATTGTAATATGAAATTTAATTCCATCAATTGATATCAAAGTTATTAGGTTATATAAATATTTTACCATATTCTCTGCATGTAACTTGATCTGAATTTTGTTGTGCTTCATTAATGCAAATAGGTGTGTAAAACAAGACTAAACTTGGATTAATTTTCGAACAAAGTTCGTCTTAATTCTTGGAGAATTCAAATAAACCAAGTTAGGGCTTTATTAGATCAGAAAATTTGGAACATGAATATGCCTATTACATACCTAGAATCGAGATGAACAAATCACCATTGGAGCTTAGGTCTGAAAAATAATCATGTGAAATTACTGGATGTGTAGACCGAATTTAACCAAATGAGTTTAGGGGTTTTACCCCTTGAGAAATTTCAAACAAAACAACATATATTTTGAAGCCCAAAACTAGCGAAAAGAACATCCTCAATAGAAGAGCAACTTGGTAGAAAACCTAAGCTTTTTGAACCAAATTTCTCCTAAATATGCAAGTTTTTTGAAAAATTAATAAATGGGTCTTGTAGATCGTCAAACAATGAGTAAAATGACACCAATTTTGCCCCTTGAAATGTTGTATTTTAACGGGTCAAGTCGACCCCGTGGGAGGTTGAAGATAATGCGTGTAGCAGCGCGTGTGATTCACACGTTGGTAATTTGAATGCAATACTTCTGCAGTTTTGCTCCACGCATCTTATTCAAATTTTTGGTGATTTTTAAAAAAATTTTTAAGCCCTGAAAGTAAGAGTTTTGAAATTCCTTAAAGATTTAGGGACTTAAAATAGTATATAATTGATGTGTTTTGATCTGAGAAATTTCTTATACTGACTAGACATAGTGAGGAACAAAATACTGAGTTCACTCTTCCTGATGGTGTCTAAATAAATTAAATGAATTTATTTAGCATAACAAGTTAATTTTTAACTTTTATTATTAGTTTTAAAATTAATTTATGAATAATAAAAATCCAATATATATTGTAATTATTGGTATATTGTTAAATAATTATTAAGGATAAAATTAGTCACCATGTAAAGACTAGAGAATTTTTATTTATATTAACAATGGACATACACTATCGATGTGACATTGTTAATATAATATTGTGAATTATGTCTGTTTATAACTTATTAGCAGCATTTTAATCAATGTTTTCATAGTTTCTTGTATCCTATCAATATGGAAATTGTGAATGCATTTTGTGTGATTTTCATATCATGAGTTAAATCCACAAAAAAAAAAAAAATGACATGAATGAGTTTTATTTGGTTTATTGTAGTCTGGGACCTTTAGGCGAGATTGCAAATAAATAAATTTGTATATAGTTGCATGAATTGAGTTTATGAATAAAACTTTGTTTAATAATTATGTTATTTTGACATAATTAATGTTTCCTATTTTGGCTTTCTCAGTTTCGGCATTCCAGTAACTATCTTCAGTGAAAAAGTGAGTTCCTAGATATGTATTTGATAATCACTAAAGAGGATTTAGCTTTAAGAGTTTCAAGACCAGTAAAGTCCACAACTGAGTTAAGTACTGCTGATAGAACTTATTATAATAAGTGGCATGAGTCAAGCTGAATTTGCTTGACGGTCATGAAATTCACCATTGATAAGACCATCAAGCTAAGTATTCTTAAGAAGGATATTGTAGTAGAATATATAAAGGCTATCGGTGAAAATTTTAAGAAGTTTAAAAAGACTCAAAAAGCGTATTATCTTTCACTGTTGGATAATACATGTTATGATGGAGTCTCTGGTGTGCGAGTGTATATGATGAAGCTTATTAACTATTATAATAAGCCGAAGTCATATAATGTAGACTTTGGGGAGAGTTACCTAGTCTACAGAGTGTTACAGTCTCTCCTGATTGAATATGGGGTCCTAAGGACCACTTATAATTCTCAAGAAGTTGAATGGAATATTGACATGATAATTTCCATAGTGACTCAAGAGAAAGAGTTATTGAAGAAAGTTAGATCTCACATTTATAACATTAATTATATTTTTTAAAATTCAAGTGGTAAGGGTGGCAATGAGAAGCATAAGGATAAGAAGCAAGATAATAGATCTAGTGACAAGAAATTTTTTAGACCCAAAAATATTAGAAAACATCATAAGGGTCAGATGAAGAAGTCATTTAAGGGTGATTACCACTACTACAAGAGGTATGGGCATAAGATATCAAATTGCTTTAAATTAAAGAATAAACGTGAATAAGAAGGTATTGATATTGCCCTTTTAGGTCTAGTATGCCCCCTAGCTCTAGTATGTTTTGAGTCCAATAATTTTGAAACTTCTCTTGATTCTTGGTGGTTGGATTCTAGTGCAATTGTTCATGTGAAAAACTCCTTGTAGGGACTCATAAACAAGATGATACCAAGTGAGAAAGAAAGGACCATTCTTGGAGTAGAAGGAAGTTTTGTAGCAGTTGATAATATAGTAACTATTTCTTTAAATTTAGAATCTAGACATTATTTGGTGTTAAATGACATTATTTATGTACCCTCATCTAGAAGGAATTTGATTTATAGTTCTGTAATAGACAAAAATAGTTGTTTATATTAGCAAGAAAATGGAAATATTGATATTTTCTTTAATTCAACTGTGGTTAGACCTGCTTCTTTATTAAATGGTTTATATTGTTTGAATATTAGCACTTGTCCAAATTTGTCCTATAGTGCACTTGTTAATGTTGCAATAGGGCATAAACATTGAAGATTTGATGAAAGGTCCTTTATGTTGTGGCATTGACGTTTATGCCATATATCTAAAGAAAGATTAAAGAGGATGGTCAAACAAGACATATTGGGAGAAATGGAATTCTTTGACTTTATCACCTTCACAGATGATTATTCCAGGTATGGGTTGATTGATTTATTGTATGAGAAATCTGAATCATTAAATGAGTTTAAGACATTTAAGACAGCAGTTGAGTTGAAGGCTAAGAAAGTAATTAAATGTGTGAGATCTAATAGAAAATGAGAGTTTTATGAAAGGTATATTAAAACAGGTAGGAATTATGGTCTGTTTGCCTTGTTTATGCAAGAACAGGGAATTGAAGCTCAGTATACAATGTTAGGTACTCCTCAACAAAATGGAGTTACTAAAATACATAATCGTACCTTCTGAATCAGACGCTCCATCTCCCTCACCTTCATCATCTCCCTCTCCAGCATCATGGCCTTCTTCTTCTTCATATTTACCTGCTAAATATAGATGGCTGCCCAAAAAGCTAGCTAAAAGGTTTTATTGGTAATCAGAAGGGTTGTTTTAGCATTGGGGCTCCTTTTCTAGCGACTGCTAGTAATTAATAGTAGTTAAATTAAACCTTTTGTTATGTCAAAAGTTGATTTCATAGTCAAGTGAGATATACCATGCATTAGCTATTTATCATATGTTTTTCCTAGGAATGTATTGATCAGTTACGATTATTATTAATAAGGAAGTGCTGATGATGCCAATTCCATCATCATTATAATGAAATCTGAGTTCATTTTTCAATTGGTTGGACTAGCAATTAACTTGCGATGAACATTGTACAAGAGATTTCCAATGAAATGTGAGTTCATTTGTTAATATATAATTCATCTCGAAGAATAAACTCATGAGGAAAGAGTTGCAACACAGATGATATTACAATAAACCCTTGATTTTTCAATTAAAGACCATCACGAAGATTTTGTATAAGAAGATATAAATTAAAATTTCTTTATATAAGAACATTAATTAAGAATCCATAAGAGCTAAGATCAAGGGCACTTGTGCTTTACACATAAGACTTCATGTTTATATCTGCTTAATTATTTTATGAACACTCGTTACTAAAATTTTAAAATGTTTTATATGTAATATATTTTTTGTTATTTGATTTTTCAATTGACATGTAATAAGGGTATAATTAACAAATAATAATATAGAAAGTATGTGCTTAATTTTCATTTAAAAATTATACTTTTATCCATAAAAACTATATAAGTGTGGTGATATAATTAAAAAACTATATATTTATTATATTCTAATTAAAGAATAAAAAATTATAAAGAACATGGCTTATTCATTCTGAATTTTTTCTCTTAACCTTTAAATATCTAAGGCATTTTCACAAAGGAAGTTAAGACAAGATTCATTCACAGCTTACTAGCGCTCTTTCCTAGAATAGGCTTTTGCAGGACCTTCAAGTTTGAGCATATTCTTTAGGCTCATTTCCAGCATCAAATTGCATTTGCAAGTAAGGGGTTTTGTATACTCCATTTGATTTCTTCATTGGCACTTAAATAGAAACATCTTTTGATCTGTTGAGCCCTAATCTAGTGCTGTGCAGCACAGTTGCTGTACAACCTGTTTCATTGGATAAAGGTGTGACCAACCTTGATTCAATGGTCCAAACTGCATAACACAAAATTGGATCCTTTTTGCTGATATGCCAACTTCGTTACCACCACATTACCTTTTTCTTGTAATTGGCATGGTACACTTCTCATCTCTTCACATTGTTTAGAGTTAAATTTTAAGTCTACAACTCACGTTTCCCTTAGATAGGGTTCAAATCCTTTACAGTTAGTCATTAATATGACTATAGAGGACATTAGAAACAAATCATACGTTTAAAATTATTTTTAAAATTTCACTATTATTTTTTCATAGCAACATTTTTTTTATCTTACTCACAACTCTCCTCTATTTTTAGGTTTTTTATAGTAGAGAATTCCCTCCCCTTTAGATATTAACCCAAGAATAATGAATACTTTAAAATTTAGATATATTTGTATTAGATATGTATATAATATGATATGCAATGTAATACACCTGCATACATATTGAATGTGTATTGAATTTTTTTTTTGTAAGATACATTTTAAAATATGTCAAATGACATTTAATTGACGTTAAAATATTTCTATCTATTTTTTTAATGAGTTGTAACATTGTTTTATTACTTTTTACTTTATTATACCATCATATTTCAATAAATCCTAAAGGTTTTCTTTCTG
Source organism: Delonix regia (assembly GCA_037074485.1). Taxonomy (NCBI): domain Eukaryota; kingdom Viridiplantae; phylum Streptophyta; class Magnoliopsida; order Fabales; family Fabaceae; genus Delonix; species Delonix regia. The sequence goes on along the minus strand of CM073449.1, from coordinate 35,625,849 downwards.
GTTTATCATCTTTCTTATTATAATCTTCCTTCATCACATATAATATTTGACAAGAGGTGAAAAGAAAATCAATTTTCATTTGCTAGAATATATATATATATATATATATATATACATATAAATATACACATCTGTATCATGTTATATTTAATATTCATATTCATATTAGAACTTCTTAGATATTAGACCCATTACGTGGCTTCTTTCCATTGCTTGGGATTTTGATTAATATTAAATAAAACCAATACAAGAATCTATCTCATTCCTATTGTGAAAATGTTTCTTTTGAAAAAAAAAAATGGCGATGGAGCTAGGATTATATACAACACAATTTTTACAATTGAAGCTTCCTTATAGAAAGAAATGCAATTTTTTTATTCTTTAAAACAAACAACAAAATTTTTCAATAGATGATGAAGCAGTCAACTCATCCTATGCGAATATTCCTTTACATTTCTCTAGACTTTATCGTTAAGATTAATTATTTTATTATTTATTAATTTATTTAGTTAGTTAATATTGTAACTTTGGTTGTTATTGTTGAGGCATTTATGGGAAATAATCATCTACTTTATTAATAAAATTCAACGACGTTCACTATTCATTTAATTTTTCTCTTTACATATGTTGCTGAGGCATGCCTTCTTTTTTTATTAAACAAAAAGATGTCGATTAGAAAATTGTATCACTTATTTCTTTCAATCAAGTCCTGTTGCAGAACCCTTAAATAGATTTGTACCATGATTAAGGCTTTTTAATATATTACTCAACTTTTCGTCCGCCAACTTAGCCTCGTGCACATCATAACATCAAACTGTTTTAAAACTGTGTTTGCAATAAGCCTGAGATTCGTTAGTGTCTATGTCAGTCTCATTCGGCTAAGCCGTCCTTGGTCGTCTGTGTCACAATCAAAACTCACATCCATAGCAACACTTGTCCTCCTCTTGAATCCCTATAAATTTGTTCTCATTCTCAATATACTCACATTCACAAACACGTACAGTTAAAGCTAGCTACACAAGTATCCATAGTTACGGAAGCATGCCGCTTTCTCGTGCCCTCCTCATCGTTGCTCTCTCTGCTACCATCTTTTCAACCATTTCCATGGCAGAAAAGTTCATTGTTGGAGATGAAGAGGGTTGGACAATTGGGTTCGATTACAAAACCTGGACTGCAGACAAGGTCTTCCACGTTGGAGACAAACTCGGTAAGTTCATCACTTCACAGTCTTTCTATTTGCTTCCATATTTGAGGATAGAAACTGAGTCTACCAAATAATATTGCAGTGTTCAAGTATCCCGTCGGAAAGCACAATGTGTTCAGAGTGAATGGAACAGACTTCAAGAACTGTACGGTTCCTGCATCAGCTCAAGGATTGACTACCGGAAACGATGTCGTTGTTTTGGACACGCCAGGCAGGAGATGGTACTTATGTGGGGTTGGGGATCACTGTCTAAGTGGGCAAAAGATTTTCATAAATGTGTTGCCTTCTGAATCAGAGGCTCCATCTCCCTCTCCAGCATCAGGGCCTTCTTCTTCTTCACATTTACCCGCCAAATGGTTGCCCAGGAAGCTAGTTGCACTATTTCAACGTTAATCCTCACACGGAAATAATATATATTATGCATGTCTGAGATATTGATGTATGGAGGGGCTGTTTTGGCACTCTGGCAGGCTACACGTTCTCTTGCTAGTTGCTACTAACAATAATTAGGCCTTTCATTATTTCTTCTATTCCGTTTGGGAAGTTGATGAATCAATGTATTCATTATTCTATTACTATTATTATTATTATTATTATTTAATAAAGGTAATCGCTTGCTGTTATTCTCTCTATGAGGAAATATTCTGACTTAGCCCTGTTCATTGTTTTTTTTTTTTTTCATATTATCCAAAACATGCGATAGAGAAACATGAGGTGATGCAACTTTTAAAAATATTATGGTTTTATTTGACTATGATAGCAAGTAATGACATATTCTCAGTCCGGCCGATATGAGATGGAAGGGCTTACCCATACGCATCATTTGATGAAAGCGCTCTCTAGCACTAATCCAATTTATTTCTCGGATTTGAATCCGTGATAAATTGAATTAATATTACAAGTATTAATAACACGTCTAATATAATAAAAAAAATTCACAGAATTGAAAATAACAGGTAAAATCTTTGATATTTAGCTTAAGAAATCGGTTAATTCCTACATTAAATTATCGACCAAAAAGCAAAGGTGTGAAGCAGTGATATCACTGAAAAAATTGAAATGACCAAGGCAAGAGGACACAAATTATGTCAAAAAAAAAACTTGTTAATTTGTTATATTGGGAAAATGTTCCGTGGCTATTTTATTATTAATATTAGCATTTAGATGCGCCATTGTTTTATTATTAATTTGGTTTTATTATCTTTCAACTTGGTTATTTAAGCCGTTAAAATAAAGTAATTATTGACATGAAAAAGTGAAAAGTTACCTCGTCCACCAAAGATTGAAGACAGAGGACTTGTTTTGGTGGAGACTAGTAGAATCATCATAAATTATAGGTATTTGATGATAGATGCCACCTGTCATTTATAATGTTGTTTTTCTTGGCTTTAAGCCATAGCATATTGTTTTTCACTTGATGATGATGATCAAGTTATCAACCTTGTTAGAGAAAAATACAGCATTGATTTGTAAAATTTTGTACATGTAGGCTTTGCAAGCCTGGGAATCAGAGGGAGGCAGTGAACCGACAAAGCACAGGCGAAATAATCGAAACTATTCCTTTCACACTCTCCTAGCCGTATTGACCACTTCTTGCTTATTTCTTCCTCCTTTCTTTCTTTCTTTCTTTCTTTCTTGCTGCAATCTTCGTCCAACACACATTCTTAATTAGACTTTGCCTCTTCTTCTTTTAAAATGTCTATGTCAAGTTATTGCATAGACACAAGTATTTATTGTAAGGATCATTTGAAAGCAAAATTAAAACATGTAATTGAACATGATCACAAATTAGGAGAATAAATAAATCAACAATCTGACCTGATGAATACGACAACGTTGATCTGAGTATTGGTTGAATCTAATAAGTTCAACCCACAATGCCCAAGAGCGTTTCTCAGAGTGTTTTGACGGCAGAGAGAGCATGACAGATTTATTGTTGTCTCTGAAAGCTAGGGTTTCAGTGTGTTATTTATAGGATTTTATTTAATAATATAATTAATCAATATTATCCAGTAAAATCCTCCAGAATCTTTAAAACAATTTAAATTTAATTAATCAATCAAAATTAAACCCATAAAATCTCTCTCTGGATAACAATCTTAGATTAGTAATTTGACAGGATGATTACTAATACTCTTGGGCTGTGGGTTGGGTTTCTACCCAGCGAGCTTGTGGATAATCGAACCCATCACCGATTATCCACACATATTAAAATAAAACCTAATCCATTCTCAGTTTATAAATTATAACATTAATTGCCTAATTAGAATTAATAAGATATTAATCTAATAAAATAATTAATATTAAAAATATTCTAACAATCTCCCACTTGGATAGCATTAATTACATTATTAGGTCAATAAACAAATACATAATTAGTCAATTAATATTCACATAAACACATGAATATGTGTATATTTATAAACCATATAAAATTCAGAAATGTAAATACACATAAAGATCACTGAATCCGATAGGGAAACAAGTAATATTAACATTGTTATAAATTAGTTTAAATATCTGAATAGAATGGAATACAAAATGACATTTGAAGCATTATATTATAATGCAAAAGTCCCTTAAGGACTTAACTCTGAAATTTGGTGTTAAATTGCACCACAAAAGCCCCTTAAGGACTTAACTCATAAATTTGATGTCAAATTACACCACAAAAGCTCATTAAGGACAACTAATACTCCCACTAGACCAATGCTACATCAAAATTCAACAAGACCCATATGAGTTCTACAATTTGAATTACTCTTGTGGGTAGGCATTGGTCAATAGATTCGTCATCATACGCTCACTACAAATGTGAACTATGCGAGTCTGAGATAACAAAAATTCATAAATGAAATCATGGACCAAAGATATTAAATCCGATAAGGAAAGCATTGTTATAAATACCAGCAAAATTTCAATTCTGAATTATATCTAAAATTTTGGCATAACCAAAACATTGGATCCGATAGGGAAACAAATGTTATAAGTGCCAAAATATGTCAAAGTGTTCCTTAAGAACACAACTCAGACTCTCACTAAAACAACACATCAAAATTCGAATATACCCAAGAGTCATATATTTCCAAAACTTTAATGGGTTTGTGTTGATAAACGGATCACCTAAAATGAGTATGAGATATACAGATCTTCTCTCCAACAAACAGGAATTGACTGTCAAAATTTGATACAACTGAAATTCTTGTAACTTTGAGAGAAGCGTATAATAGAGTTATGTCGCAACAAAATGGTCAAGATTTAAAATATACGTATGATGGAAATTGATTTCCTTGACCATATTCCTTAAAGAGTGACCATCACAAAACTAGCTACATACTTTTCACTTATATATATATATATATATATATATATATATATAGATATAAGGCAACTATAAATGTCCATTTGACACTTCTCAACAAAACAACTCCTTCAAAAAATATCATATAGATGTAATTAGAAGTGGGTTTAAGATCATCATAACTGTCTATATAGCTTTCTAATGATCATACCCAGAATTACTTAAATATATCTGCCAAGCACACCAACATGGAAAAAACAATGTTCAAACGTGTGCATACTTGAACCTATATATTAAGCTATTAATAATTGATTCACATGAAACTTTACCCATCAAAGTTCTCTCTTCATTATTTAGGACATAATGATTTAAGCAACCTATCACCTGCACAAGTGCACAAGGAGTGCAAGAATACATATCAAATTTCTTGAGCACTCGTTCAATATAGGTTGTCTGAGACAAACCAAGAATGCCACAAGATCTATTACAGTGAAGTTGAATTCTCAAAATAAAAAAAGATTCACCTAAAACTTTCATATCAAAGTGGCATGACAAAATCTGTTTTGTCTCATTTAATAAGCACACTGAGTTATTGGCTAATAGGATGTCATCCACACACAGCACATCCTCGTACAAGTCTTCATCTGAGATTACAGTGCCTACATAGCTAACTGTAATCGAACTTCTTTCCAATCCAAGGATGGTTTATTATTCTTATTGCTTTTCTTAAGTCCATACGATTTCTTGCCATATGCATTGCCTTAACTTTTCTTTCCTTTTCAATTTCATATTTCCAGCTTTGCTGGGTGGACCATGTGAAATATAGTTCACTAATTATAAGAATTCACCTTCTTTATTGATTCTTCCTCTTGGGTCATTTTAGAAATCATATGATTAATAGACCACTCTAACTCTTGGGAATTATAGGTGGTTCTCAAGACCCTATATTCAGCAGAAAAGGGTTAGAGAACTCTATAAACTAGGTTGCTTTCATCCAAGTCCACATCTAAGATTTCAGCTTGTTATAGCAGTTAACAAGTTTCATCATGCACTCTTGATACTTTGTCATAGTGAGTGTTATCTAACACAGAGAGATAATATGCCCTTTTTTAAAGTATTTTCAAACTTCTTAAATTTCTTACTGACTGCTTTGAAATATTAAATTGCGGTGTCTTTCTTAGGAATACTTTGTCTGATAGTCTTCTCAATCCTATACTTAATGACAGTCAAACAAATCTTATTGGACTTATACCACTGCTTATGGTAAGCCTTGTCAGCAGCGCTAGGCTCAACGGTGAGATCTACTGGCTTAGGTTCTCTCATACCTAAATTTCCCTTGGTGATCACTAAATACATATCAATAGACTTAATCCAATTATTGTAGTCTATTTTGTTTAGAGTTTTCACCATAAATAGTTGCAAGAACAGAGACACTGAGGGGAAAAAACAAATAGGAAACATATAATTATGTCCCAGACACATAATTATATATATAACAAAGTTTCTGTAACAAGACTCAGCTTCAGCAACTGTGTAACAAAATGCTCATCATGTCCTGCCTAAGGGCTTAGAGTATGATAAATCAAGAAAACTCATACATACCAGGGAAGCTCATTATTGAGAGAAACAACACAAATTGCACCCACAATCTCCATATCGATAGGATATGAGAAACCATGAATACATTAATCAGCAAATCGCCGCTGACAGGCTACAAACAGGCCTTGTTCACAAAATTATATTGACAATGTCACACCGATAGGGCATATCCATTGTCAACATAATACTTACATACACTCTCTCTAGTGGACTTATCACGATATTTAGACTCATCCCTAATAATGGTAATTAAATTATTCAAAAAATGTAGGAAATTAAATGACAAATATGGTATTAATTTATAAAAGACTTATCACCATGATTGGGCCCACGATAGGCGAGCACACAATCAATAGATGTATGTGAACCAAAGTCATTACAATTTCCACACGCAACCTATTCCTTTTAACGCATGTGCTTAAATTAGGAATAAAATCTAATAATTAACGCAAAGAAATTGATTATAATTTATTTACACATAATTAGGGAGAGTGAACTGAACATATTGTTCCGTATTATGTCTAGTCTTTACATAAAATTTTCCAGGTCAAAATACCTTATCTACACATTATTTTAAGGCCCTTAATTTTCAAAAAAATTAAAAAAAAAAAACTCCTATTTCCAGGGCATAAAAATTCTGGAAAAATCACCATAATTTAGATCAGGGCGAGTGGAACTAATTTCAAAATTTGAAGTTCATCTGACTGACGGTGTGGCCGCACACGCTAAGAAAATTTAGAGCTAATTTCATAATGTACAAGAAAATTAACTCATCAAAATTCTTATCCTAGGCTTGTTATAGCTTACACAATATTTTCCTAGATATTTTAAAATATTTACCTAGCCTCATTCTTATCTAATTCTACCCTTCTTTGACCTTCAATGGGCTTATGGAAGGTCATGGTGACAAAATTTCAAGATAAATGATTATAAGTCAAAAGGGATTAGTTATACAATATTATGGTGTGTTCTATACTCAACTATATTTTCACACCATAGCCAACTCTTTTTACCCTTACATTACCATGAAGACCATTTAAAAAGAAGAAGAAGGAAAAGGAATAAGAGAAACTAAAATATGCTAAATCATGTTATCAAGACAAGATTAAAGAAAAGAAATTTTAAAAAAAAATTTCATAGTCCATCAAACCATGGCTCTGATACCATTTGAAAGTGGAATTAGAACATGTAATTGAACATGATCACAAATTGGGAGAATAAATAAATCAACAATCTGACCTGATGAAGACGACAACGTTGATCTGAGTATTGGTTGAATCTAATAAGTTCAACCCACCATGCCCAAGAGCGTTTCTCAGAGTGTTTTGACGGCAGAGAGAACATGACAGATTTAGTGTTGTCTCTGAAAGCTAGGGGTTCAGTGTGTTATTTATAAGATTTTATTTAATAATATAATTAATCAATATTATCCAGTAAAATCCTCCAGAATCTTTAAAACAATTTTAAATTTAATTAATTAATCAAAATTAAGCCCATAAAATCTCTCTCTGGATAACAATCTTATATTAGTAATCTGACAGGATGATTACTAATACTCTTGGGCTGTGGGTTGGGTTTCTACCCAGCGAGCTTATGGATAATCGAACCCATCACCGATTATCCATACATATTAAAATAAAACCTAATCCATTCTCAGTTTATAAATTATAACATTAATTGCCTAATTAGAATTAATAAGATATTAATTTAATAAAATAATTAATGTTAATCCATATAATATTAAAAATATTCTAACATCATTTACCAAATAGTTCGATATTTAATTAGCGGGCTAAAAAAATTATGAACATCAAATGCAGTATCGGAGTTTATATCTGTTCACGAATCACGGCTTGATTCTTTTTTTTTTGGAAAAATATTTTGCGTTTAAATATAATGAATTAAGATCAAATAAGAACAAATAGGATGGGAAATCATAAGCACTGTCGGCGACAAAATAGGTCCGGAAGAACTTGGAATATTATTTAAATACCATTGAAAATTTGGTCTGTCACTTACAGACAATCTTCACGTGAAGACTCAGGGAACAGAGGCTTGTTCGCGACCACCATGGTGGGATTGTCAAGTCATGACCGTGATATGTCGTTAATTTACATTAGGTTTAAACTATAGCTATTGAAGGGAAGTTTGATTTTTTCAAAACCCCATCATTATAGATGCCATTTCTAGGATCTGTTGAAATCTTGCAGAAGCTATTTGAACATCAATCTCGCTGATCAACATTCTTCAATCTTGTTTGAACAATTAGCTTCCTAATTTATCAGTTTCTTGTCGATAATATTGTTCAACCAATGCTTTAAGAAAAGCGCATCGACTAATTGGGACCCCGTAATGGGTTTCTCTGGATATTCTTCCCACTTTTTTTGTGCTTTCTAGGGGCATGCTTGCTACTTAGGATCTCACGTTTTCTTCAAATAGCTTTTGACGCAGTATAGCAATAGCATCGTCTTTTCATATTTATATCCCTATTGCATTAGCTGAATCAGAGTGTGCTCTCCAATATTAAAAGTTAACCACCACAATAGTTTTATGGTACGTGGAAAGAGATATGCAGCGTGTGAGAAGAAACAAAGGGGTGAAATATTTCAATATGATCATTCCCCAACTTTCTTCGTTTCGAGTAATTAATTAATTATCTTTTCTGATTTGAAGTTAAAATAGTGTCACCTGAACCTTCACTCCCCAACCTTCGTGCTGCAAGCCAAGATTCTTGTCAGCCTGTTAGCTTTCTTAATTTATGATGAAGACATTAACCAATACACTTCAAATGCTTCTGAAGGCTAGAAGAAATTGGCTTAGAGAAGCAGACAAAAGCACACAGGAACAAAAGCTCCTTTATATAGTCCATTTATTTCATTGTTTCAGTATAACAGAGATCACCTTTTGGACTATCACATTGTACTGTCGTATCATATGCCATTGCTAGCAAAGCTAAACATGTTTTTTAAGTTCAGTTCAAATTTCCACACACAAGCGACTATAGAAGCTAATATTATTTACTCTCTAGTCATCAACAGGTTTCGCTGCTATAGAAGGTAGAAGCAGGTGGGGCTACTTGAGCAGAAGGACTTGTTCTTGTGGCCAAGGCGATTAAAAAGTCTCTGAAATCCCCTGATGGAATGCTTTCACGAATCACATCAACAAGTTCCTTCCCATACTTTTGATGGAAAACCCTTTTAATCTCATCCATGTCTATCTCAGCCCTGCTAATTATAGTTCGTGCCAGAGTTCCTTTATCGCTCCTTGCCCTTTTCGTGCTGTTATATAATGCCTGCCCAATATAAACTCACAGTTAACATTCTTTCTTCTTATCTTTAAAGTAAACAATTTCTTGCTAAGATAATCAAATGGAAGTTTGGAAAACTACCTTTGCATAATAGTTTGCTGGGTTACAAATGCATTTCACAACCAGTGTTAGAGCTTTTTCAAATTCCCCATAGTGTCTCCTTTTGAGTGACTGAAACACAAGAAAAAACTTCAAATCTATCAAATGATGAAAACATGATGAAGGGGGTGGGATTAATCATTAATGGCATGTTTGTTAGTTACCTTAGTGTAGTCATGTCCATATATGTGTTTATAACTGAAAAATGTTAGCTTTAGTTGGGGAATGCTCCTCTTACTGAGAATTTCTAGTACCACTGCTTCATCTATTGGTCCTGAGCTTCCCTCCCCAGTTTCATAGAGCCTCCTGGCGTCACACTTGGATACATGCTGACTGGTATCAACTTGGTGAGCTTCGTGTGATGCAGCCAATGCCACAAGAATCTGCTTATCCAAACCCCTATCTTTAGTTCCACCAACATTTGACAAATTCCGTACGACCATAAGGCATTGATTGATAATTACCCAAAAAAAAAAAACTGACCTTTTGAAAGGGATGAGGAGGGTCCAAATTGATAATGTCTCGGTCCAATTTCCTTCTGAATCTTTTCTGGTAGGCCTGTTTGATCAAAAGAATATGACTTGATTTCCGACCCACAAAGATTTCCACCAGAGCCTTGAAATCTGTGTAATCTTGCTGTAGTGCTTCCCTGACCAAAGTAGCATCCCTATCGTGTGGGTTAAGCATCCACAATGACAAAGCAGAGCGTTCCACAGACGAAAACCCTGCTTCATATCTCTGAAGCTGGCTTATCAAGTCTTCTCCATACACTGCCTCATAGGTCTCTCTGAGTAGCTGTCTTTTAGTCTGGGTGAGGCAACACAGAGAAGGAATCAACTGGCTCAAGCTTCCCAAAGAATCATGAATTCTCTTGCAATCAAGCTCCAAGTTGTGACTAGCCATGGGTAGAACATTAGTTGCCATGAGAGCAAAACAGAGGAATGGTTGCTTCGTTGGAAAACACGATTATGCAGAGTTACAATATATATGTATATATAGGAGAGGAGGCCATCCATTTGCTTGAAGGCTAAGGCAGGAATGGTACCTTTCTTTTTTCTTTTTTCCCTTTTCCCTTGTGTCGTACAATAAATTCACGTGATTATACAAATATTCGGCAAAGTGTGGTAGCTAGTGTATTATATGTGTATGTATGTGAGTATAATTGACAGACAGGTGAGATATATGGGGTTGAAAATGAGAGGGGAAAAAAGCAAAGGGAAGATTCTGGGGGAGTGAGAGGGTTGGGAAACAGGTTGTACTTGTAAGTGCGTGCCATGTGCAATTTACGGTACTGGTGTCCAAGTAGAGTGTGAGTCAGCCGTGACCCCTTTTCAGCCACATTTCCATTCGTCCTTTCCAATACCAACCACCTTTCCATTTCCCATTAGCCTTCTCCATTCTGCTTTCCTAATTCTGTTTCTAATTCATATACCCTTTCTATTATTAGCTAAGCTACAATTTATATTTTATTATCATTGTTGATCAAGTAGAGTCAAGTTTCCCAACGTTGTAGTATGTTGCGCCTCCCGTTCCAACTTTTTTTTTGGTCATTATTCAACTTTAAAAATTAAGATATATATATATATATATATATTCTTTTATATAAATAAATATATTAGAATTTGTAAAGTTAAATAAATATATGATTTGGTTTAACCCAAAAAAATAAGGTAAAGCGGTTTATAAATTTTGAGGGTTTACTTGTATTAACGATACAAAATTATGAAACATATTTTTTAAGGATTAAATTTTGTATTTACTCATAAATTAAAAAAATTCTATAATTTGAAAACATTATTAAAAATAAAAAGGGAACAAAGTTATAGTTCATTTTCAAATCAGCTGTTAAAGAAGCACGGTTTTTGTAATATTTGCAAGTCTAATTGATATTTAATTTTACTTATAAACAAAAAAAATTATGAAATTTAATGGAAAGTAAATTTTTCTAAAGAAATATACTAATTCCATATTAATATGAATTACTTTTTTTTGGTGATAAAATCATAAAATGTAGTGAAAGACTTTACTGCAACAAATGAGTAGAGGCCTTGTCCTTTTTTGGTAGATGAAATATGGATAGGACTTCATACAATGATAGATTGGGAGACATAATTAAAAACCTCGGGCCTTCTCTTTTTAAGATTGCACTATTGCGGCTAAAGCCCAAGTTGAGTCTCAAAATTAAGCCCATTTAGGCCCGTATCCCCTACCGGCATGTGCACTGCCTTTTCCAAACGTGTTAATTTTAAATGCTCCAAAACTTTTGACTTATCATATTGACTCAATTAAAAATATGTGCATCAAATTGAAGTCCCCAAAAATCGAAGTGATATACATATAAAGTATGCCCTAATCTTCACATGTTTACTTGTTCAAATTATATTTCAAATTAAGAAAAAGAATAAGCTTATGTGCAATTGTTATATTGTTAAGAGCAAATCAACTAATAAACTTATGCCATATGCATAATTGTTACATATAAATGCATAGATTTTTTAATTGTCAATGTTAATGTTATGACAAAAGAGATATGAAGAAGCAAGATATTTGAATTAGTGTTGAATTAACATGATTTTAAATTAATTTAATTTTTAAAATTGACTTTAATCAAATGTAATTTTGTATGATCGTAATTTATAATTAAATAATTTAATTTAAAAATTAATTTCTGCTATCTACACACTTCAAATACAAAAGTAAGTTTTTTTAAATTATTATACAAATTGAGGTTTTGAAAGATAAAATTGACTTTTTCAAAAAATGAAATACTAAACTAAACAAGAATATTTACAAGACAAAATCTTCTTTAAGTATACTAATGAGTTTTTAAACTTTTCATAGATTAAACAAAATATATTAATATTATGAAGCTTAGAGAATTTTGGAGTACAATTTCCTTCCTATATCTAAGGAGAGACGGAGGTCATTTAGAATGATCAGTATATAATAATATTATTAGTAAAACAAGCCATTTCCATGAATGATATATACTACGAGTGCTCCCTACATGAATTGCGCCTAATTTTCTGTTTATAGATACGGATTAAGAAGTATCAAATTGGACATATAGTTTCATAATGTGCCACAATTTAGTTATTTATAAATAATCATAATAAATTAATTTATTAAAATTTTATTTTATATAAAATTAATTATTTATTAATACAAATAAAAAAATTAGTTTTATACAAATTTAAATTCGTGAAAATTAATTTTATATAAATTTAAATTTATAAAATATTAATTTATCACAATTAAATTATATAAGATAAAATTATCATAAAATATAAAAATAATACATTAATTTTATATATTTCTCATTTGGGATTTGTGCCAATTATATTATATTTTAATTTAAAATGATTTACTTACATCAAACATAAAGGAAATAGTGCAATCAATAAGGAACAGTTCGTTAGACTTTTTAGGGTTATTTAGATTCTTTTAATAATTTAAGTCTTGACCGACTATCATGAGTCTACAAGTGGATCATATCGATAGCTAACCACCGAACCATTCCGTTAAAAAAGTGATTAAAGCTTTACTTACACCGATTTATTTTTTTGAAAAAAAGAAAATAGAGCAAGTAACTAGGAATGGTTAGTGAACAGAAGCAATTTAATGATAGAGTTTTTCACGCGTACTTAGATTCAAGTTCTAATATAAATAAATATTGTGAATTATAATATAATAAAAAATAAATAAATAAAAAGGAATGGTTAGTTTAAAGAGTACGTATTTTGAGATATCCGCAAAAGCGGAAATCTATTTAAAACTTTGTTTAGTGTCACACACTCAACGAGGCCGAGGCATGCGCAATGCTTAGCCGCAAGCCCTGCTTCCTTATTCTGAGTTGGTGCACAGCTGTTCTTCTCCCCAACCATGCTATTCCTTAACAATTCACATTTTTTTGTGACCTCTTTATTATTTAAAAAGAAGAAGAAGAATAAAAAAATGTTACGCATCTTCTTCTTTTTCCATAGTAAACTAAAACATTTCATCCATACAGAAAAAAGGTAGGGGGAGATCCAAGCATTTTGACCAAGAAAAGAATCAGCATGTCTTGTGACTCACCCTAGTTCCACCCTTTTTAGTTGCTTTTACCTTTTTAACCTCACCTTTCTTATTTTCTTGTCTACTTCATAATTGGATTGTCCTTTTATTTCAAACTTGTATATTGATGATGGACAACCAACATACGTGGATTGTATGACCTGGTATGTCACTGTCTTCATTTGCATCCTTGTCTGCTTTTAATAATGTTGATTATTTACTATTTGGTGTGCAATTTTCTAAATAGTGGGTCACACTGGTTTTATTAGCAATCAATCAGGTCACAGTCTTGTGTACGAGTGTGATATGTTTATATTCTTTTGAAAATAGTCTCTAATACATGAAGTCTTCCTTAAAAAATTTTAAACGTAAAAATTTCCAATAAAATAATTTAGTGTCTAAAATGGACAATTTTCTAAATCTTCTGATTTGCTAACCAAAGCTTTTATCTTCATTCCAAAAAAAGATAACAATAATAATAATAAAAAGAGAAGACCTTTTTCTTTAAGCCGAAAATTGGGGAGAAGATGGGGGACATTTTTGGAATTACAAATGGAATGCATTTTCTTCGCCTGGCTGGCTAGAGGCACCTCATAATTACATTCCTTCCAATGTCATACTAGCCTACTCGCAGTCATACATTCTTCTCTCTCTCTCTCTGCTCCAATGCCAGTCCATTCTGTTCGGTGACAATATCCTCCGACCTTTTTCGTACTTTCTCTTTCTTCCTTTCTTTCCTGCCCTCTCGCTCACTCTCCGCCACGAAGCTGATCAGACTCTACATTCAAAATCAGAATACAAACAGTTTCTGCTGTACAAATTGAACTAACTGTTACTGTAAGTCATCGCAATGCAGGTCAGTATTTACCGAATTCCAAGCTCAACTCCGTCGTCTTATCGCGTTTATTCTTCGTCTTTATTGTCATAATTAGAAGCTTATATGGATTTATTTTCCTGGGTTTTCCAGACGAGGACGGTTCAAGTAAAGAATGTTTCAGATCTAGCCAATGAGCGAGAGATTCATGAATTTTTCTCGTTTTCTGGAGAAATCGATCACATTGAGATCCAGAGGTGGGTATTCTGCGCACGAGAATGCTTAATTTCTATTCCTTTTTTATCATTTGAATTCAAGTTTGGCTATTTTTAATCTACCCATATCAGGTTGGATGCTGAGAAAGGGAGGGAGAACAAAAGACAAATAAGAAATCACGGGTTGCTTTTTCTTTCCATATAATGATATAAAATAAAACAAAAGTAAAGTGAGCAGGGTTTAAATACTATTGTAAAGTGCGCCGCCCGGAGTATATTTATCTACTTTCCCTTTATGTCTTCCTCCTCAATGCTAGCTTAGAACATGTGATCAATGGTTAGCTAAACTTAGATATTATGTATGTCAATTTGCGTCTTAGATTGGAACGAGCTTTACATTTGTTGCAGTTTTTGCGCCTTTTTCTCTTCTTCGTGCATATTGTAAGCAATTAAATCCTTATTATGGCTGGATGGTTTTGTCTTTTGGTTGCAGTGAAACCGGAAAATCAAAGACAGCATACGTGACATTTAAAGATTCGAAGGCGCTTGAGATTGCATTATTGTTATCGGTAATGTTTCTTTTCTATTATGAATATGTCAATGTAGCTGTGGCAAACCTTCGAGTTTACTTTATAATATAACTACATGTTGAAGAAACCAATTTTTGAAAAATTTTCAACTTATATGTATGTCACAATTAGAATATGGTTCAGTACATTTCTGAGGAAGGATGACCGGACACTGGCTTTTACTTTTAAACCTTAAAATTGCACTGCCAGACATAGCAAGCTCTACGTGCTCTTTCTATGAATTCATTGGCATTTGGAAGTGAGCTTGAAATGAGGTTTTCATTTCTAAAGGCAATGATGATGTATCCTGCCCTATTTGTTCAACACACGCTCAACCAAGTGCAGTGGCATTGTCTTTAACATGACTGCTAACTAATGAAATTTGTAATTCGTTGAAGAGGTTGGGATTGTCATCATGTGGGATATAAAAACAAAACTCAAGAGTTAAGTTAGAGGATTGGGGCTTATATAATTTTCTCTTTTGTGGGCAAAATGTTTTATAAAAGAGGCCTAGATCATTTAATACATCACTCCTTATAGAAATAGAAGCAAATTGATTCCTAATGAATGATGTGTACTGGGTTCAGGTGCAAATATGATGAACTTGAGCTTCAGAAGAAATTGAAGTTCTTCTTTTGGGTACCTAGTAGATTGCAAGCTTAGAATTATCCTTTTTCCAGTACATGATGGACAAAGAATGAAGGGTGCTCTCTTATTTTTAGTATATCAAGGTTCATGTAAAAGATGGTTTTTTATTTTAGAGGACTTCTTTCTTGAATAAGGAATGTTGATGTATTTTTAACATTATCTGTTTGATTTCTCTTTCTTAAACATTTAGAGTCACATGCCTTTTCGTTCTCTAGCCTATAATCTTTTTACATGATGACATATATATTTTAATTTGAAATTAGGAGTTCATTTATATTAAAGTGAATGTTCTGAAATATATTTTGCAGGGGGCAACAATAGTAGATCAGATTGTGAGTATAACGCCAGCAGAGAACTATGTGCCAAAACGTGAGATGCAGGTAAATATATTAGGAGTTTCTGTCATGCTATATTTTCATATGTTAATCAGGATTCCATTATGGTCAAGTGCAATTTATGCAGGAAGTAAGGGTGGTGGCAAATACTACAAATGTTGCTCCTGCAGAAAATATTTTACCAAACGTTGAGGTAAAAACAAGTTTAAGATGTTTTTTTGACCTTATGAACTGTTCTCCTTGAATGTTTGATTGCATTGGCATTTTCACCGTTTTGAGTAAAAGTGCCTATATCGATGAACATATAATTATATATCAGTAATGTTTGAACTTTGTAAGTTTTGTATTACATGCTTATAATCTTTTGAAGCACTTAAGTTTATTTTGGAAGCCAGGAAATTATTAGTGGTACTGATTTTTTTTTTTTTTGTTTTTTGTTGAGTGAGCTAATGACCTGTTGTACTAAATCTCTTTACCCAGGAGAAAGCAAGCCCCACTAGCAGTGGAAGAATGTATATTAGTAGAGCACAAGATGTAGTTACAACTATGCTGGCAAAAGGTTCAGCAATGAGACAAGAAGCCATGAACAAAGCTAAAGCATTTGATGAAAAGCATCAGTTTACTGCCAATGCATCTGCAAAGGTTGTTTCTTTTGACAAGAAAGTTGGTCTTACAGAGAAATTGACAGTTGGCATATCTGTAGTTAATGAGAAGGTGAAGTATGTAGATCAGAGGCTTCATGTTTCTGATAAAACAATGGCAGCAATGTTGGCAGCTGAGAGGAAGTTGAATGATACTGGATCGGCCGTAAAAACAAGCAGGTTCTGGGTCATGTTTCTTGCAAAATACAAACATATTGGAGCATCACTACTTGATATGAAAATTATTTTGCCCTTAACTTTTGTTCCTGTAACAACCTACATAAAAACGTTTTCTTATGTCAGTTAGCCTCTTAAGTAGAGGTGATTGCCTTTCATTATTTTACTTTACTACGCCCCCCTCGCAGCAATGAAATTATGAACAAGGGAAAGGGAGAAGTAGTGGATATTTGTGGAGATATCAAGGACGTGCAAGTTGGAATTTCCTGTGTGAATCCTCAGCGTCTGATTTCTCAAGTATAAGGCTGATGAGGTGCTGAACTATAAAAAGGGAAAAAAAAGAAAAGCAAACTGTCAATTTCGGGTAGCATCAAACCTAGGCTAATTTATTGACTGATGCGTGGTGTGTGCAACTACATACTGGATTTATGCTTCTGAGGTTCACAATTGTTATCATGGTGTACTAAGAAAGTCACAATTCATAATATCATTGGAGGGTTCTCACTGATAGTATGTGGGCTTTCATCGATTTGAATATCTGTCTGTTGAGAAGATTGTATTTCTCTATGACCATGACATGACAGGCTAGCATGAGTTTTTTTGATGGATGCTTTTATGAAACCAATTAGCTTTTCATGGTTCAATAATCAATATCATTGGAGTTGCATCTTGTTAGTTGACCTTCATTTGCTGGCTTATAATTTTTTCTTTTCCCATGTTGCCGGGATACATGATGGCTGATGCCGAATCATGTTCTCCGTTGCGGTTGCTGCATCTGTGCTTGTAATATGAGTTGAGTTTCATTCTCCTGCCTATAAGAAAACACAGTTTAATCAGAGGAAAAGAAATCTGACTTTTTTGGGGTTCCTACCTGGATGGAATGTAGGTAGGAGAGCAGGAATATAGGCATGAACGTTGTGGTTTATTTTGACATCAAGTTGTATATTTTTAGAATGTTGATGATAAAACATATACCCGTTAATGACTAACCCATTGGTTCTCTGCAGATATGTAACTGCTGGAGCAACATGGTTAAATGGTGCTTTTGGTAAGGTGGCAAGAGCTGGACAACTTGCTGGTACGAAAACTAGAGAGAAGTTTCATTTGGCTGTATCAAACTTGACGGCAAAGGTGAGTTCATCTCTTATAATATGAATCCCTGATCTGTAATGTTTTAACACTTTCTATGCGTATGCACTACACATAATTACACGTGGGCTTTGCATAGTTTGTACGCAAGAATTGGCTCTCATGTGATTTCGTCCATCAATGCAGGAGCCATCGGTTGCTGCATAAGCCAGAATCTGGTATTCATAAGTCACTTCAAGATATCTTCAATCATGATAATTTTTCATAGCGCGCTGCTGTATTAACCAGGTTGATATTTGAAACGGAGTCACTGAAATGCAGAATAGAGGTGGGACGAGAGATGGGTATGCACTGCTTTCACTGTTTGTCCTCCTCCTCCTTCAGCACAGTTTGTTTCATGTGGCAAGTGTTGTGATTCAATTTTATCCCATGCTTTATTCTTTTTTTCACCGTGGTTTGTTGCGGTTGCTTCTTTGTAATTTCAGCAGTAGTAATTCTGGTTTTTTCGTGAGAAGGAAATCATAGATGTATGTGCTATGCTGTTCAAAAAATTAGCTGAGCGTGTGAGGACTCTTCCATCTTTTCCTGTCATCGATGCTTCAAAGATTTGACCTCCAAAAAAAAAAATTTTAATCCCTAGATGTCTTTATTCCTCTTTTTAATTTTGAGAGAAATATAAAAGTAGTGGCCAATAAATTATTAATGTGCTAATCATACTTCGAAGAAACCTTCTGCTGTGGTTTGTCACAAGAAGAAGAAAAGAAGAGTTATATACAATTTACTCCTCTTCAAAAGAAAGTAATCAAAATGTTTAATTTTAAAAATTTATACCCATGAATGTATGGTTGTGGCTGCCGTCATTTTCCACTAATGGAGAAGTGCATTGCACACATTTAATTTTGGAATATTTTTTTGTAAATTCAATTTTAGTAAAAAGATGAGGTTTTATGCTTATAATTTATATTAAAATTTTTTATTTGAAAAGTGAATTTTATTAATAATATATATTCAGCACTGAAGATCTTTAATTATTTTTGTGTAATTGAAAATTTGAAAAATAAACATAATTTCAAATAAAATTTTAATGTAAAATTAAATGAGACTGTCTATAATGCAAACTTATTGTTTGATATGCAAATGATATTTTCAACCTTAATAATGTCAAATAAAAGTGCCCTAAGTAGGTTTTTGTTAATTCCCAATTTTAAAAAGAAGATAAATTTGAGATAAAGGTAATTATTCATTGATAAATTGCTTAAAATCCGTAGATTTACATATTATAAATTAGTCAATTATCATTAACTCTTTAGCCACAGCACATACAAAAATATAAATATAATACTCATTAACCCGAGTCAATCCGTACGTTAGAGGATTGAATTCGAGAATATAAATATAATAAAAACATAAGCTTCTTTCGGGATTTATTAATGAAGTGTCAAATAATATGATTTGGCTGCACTAGCTTCGTTCTCCTTCTCACGAATTCTAACAATTAAAACAAATGTCAAGTTTCATTCAGAGAAAAATAAAATAAACAAAAGTCAAGTTAATGGATAGTTTATTCTTTATTTTAATCTTATAATATCTTTTCCAGTTTACCATTTAGCGTTGAAATGTTTATATAATTATAAATAATATTTCTGAAGAATTTTAAAATGATAATTCAAATTTAAAGTCAATTGAAAGGTAAAGAACTCGATCTTCTGGAGATCGAGCTCTTAAAATAAAAGCCTTTTCAAACTAATAACATTTATGTTACCTATATACTAATATTGAACGCAATATTCAGATTATTGTTGGTATATCTGCATTTAAATACCTTTATTTGTACTGGCAAAAAAAGATATAAATTATTATTGTTTTTAGAGACATTTAAAGTATACATTATTTATTTCTATTTTGAACATAGACACAAATTTTCGAAATAAAAAATTATCCGAAAAGATAATATTAATTTATTAGTTAACAACAAAACTTATTATAACTAAATTTTTAATTATCTTCATATTATTTTTTTGAAAACAATAAAATTAATTTATTTTTGAATGTGTGGCAATGCTTATAATTTTAAGTATGTATTTAATATACAAATTGTTGTTAAAATTAAAAATTATTAATTATTTTATGATTATTTAATCTTAAACAATTGTTTTGTGATTATATTTCTGTTCGAAATCATTATTGATTTCTTAATCATATCATTATATAATTTTTTATTTTAAAAAAATAATATTTGTATTGATTTAATATATATTTGGTACTGATTATATTATACGAGTAATATATATAAAATTATTTTTAATAATAACTTATTTTGTATCACAAGATATGTAAACGTAACATTTACTTTAAAATAATTTAATTTTCAAAATTAACGCATCATTTGAATATATATATATATATATATATATTTTAATATAAGAGAGAAGTAATTTGTCAAAAAAAAAAAACCTTTGTTTAAATGAATATTATATTTCTTTAAAAAGGAACTCAAATACAGTATATTATATACTTTTATGAAACGTGTATCCAAAATATATACAAACGCAAAAACAAACAAAAGAGTAATTATAAGCACATTAAAAGTCCAATTTTGTTGGGTCCATTCATATAAAACCGCTAACTATCGCGATTGTTAAACGTTGTAACCAGAAAAAAAAAAGTTCGATTGTTAAACGTAATGTGGGTAATTGGTCCTTTCACAAGTGGATCGGAAAAAGTGTAATCCCTAAACTGAAAAGGTTCGGAGAAAAGGAAATCATTTTATATTTCCATTGGTGTCCTCACCTCTTGTCAGCATGCGTCAGCCTAGAAAAGAGCCACGTGTCATTCAGACACGCACTTGATTTGTGGAGAGTCTTGCACAGATGCAGACCGGAGCGACACTAGTGGGGACCAAGCCTTGTGCAGAGAGGCCTATGTCCGCGGGTTAAGATCATCTACAGTACTGCAGAATCTGCAGTGAAATCTGAGCCATTAATTTTTGGTCCGCCGTCTCAAGGTCTTTTTGGTCCAGACAAAAATCTTAAATTCCTAACATGTCCGCTTTTATAGTGTTGCTGCTGCTTCGCGTCCTTGAGTTTCTCTCTTCGCACACTCTCCCTTTAGTGCCTTTGCTCTGTGGGTATACTCTCGGTTTCGATACTCTTCTTGCCGCGAGACACCACCAACACCTATAAATTCTCTGCTTAAGACCTAAGAGATGCTTCATTATTTGATAGTTGTGGATTGCTCTCCTAAAATGGGGTATGAATTGATTCATGACTTCACATTTTCTTGGGTTTTTATTTCCATTAATTATTTCGGATTTGTTTTTATTTTGTATGGTACTTTAATTTCTTTTGCCTCTTCGTTTCGATACAATTTTTCATCTTCTATGAACAAAATATTCTCTTCTGGGTAAGGTCGGCGATCCGGGCAATGTTTGAATTGGATAGGTATTACATTGTTGTTCCTGGTTTTTAGCCTTTCAGCTGCTTACTTGTTGTATTTCATTTTGACTATGGTTTTTCTGTACTGGGTGTGGTATGTTTAATCGGGTTCGAATGATTTCTCTGGATTTTGGTCTGATTTTTCGATATATGTTGGTTGCTGCATCTTCATTGGTCATAGTCCTTGTTTTGTGTCAAGTTTACATTTTTACTTGACCACGTGCAACTGGCAATTTTTGGCGTTTCAAGTAGTATTTATCTTTCTACGCTGTCTTTATTTTTTGATTTAAATTGTTTGAGCAGTTGTTGTGGTGAATAATAGAATTTGTCGGGTTGGGAAAAAAAATGAATGAGTTTCCCACAGCATAGATCACATAAGGGACTACGAATAGATAAAGGATGAGAATTTGATTTTTAGTTCTTGCTTTTTGAGTAATAATCTATCAGCAACTTGGAGCTCATTTTGCATCTCAAACTTTCCAAGGAGTTTGTATCAATGTTGAATTTTCATTTCAATGCTTATCTTGAGTTTGATCATTGCTGATGTTAGTCATGTGAATTATTGAGTTGAAAGATCTTGTATTACCAAAGAAAAACAGAATAATTTATTTATACTGGATTCATTGAAATCTCTTTTTGTGAGGAGTGCGTTATAATTCAATGGGACATTGTGATCTCACAATGAAGTTACATTGTTAGATTTCTGTATACTTTTTATCATCATTTTGCCTTGAACCTCTTTTATTTCTTCTTAAAAAATGCGACTTCAATTTTTGAGACTTGCTTGATTTGTGATTTGTTTGATCCAGGAAACTTGATTGCTGAATACTTGATGGACTGAGATTCTAATTGCCATTTCATGTTTGTCTTTAATTTCCTTTTAAATATTATTATTTGCCCTCAAGGTTATTTTACTGACTGAAGAGTTGCAATATCAGTGTTTCCTTTTTCTTGTAGATTTTTCTGTTCCCTATGAACTGTTCTGGTAGCTGTCAGTGGCTACTGCAACTTGTTTGTGTACACAATAAGCATGGTGATGATGATGATAATGTTATGGAGGGCTAGGGAAGGGACACTTTTTGTGACTGGATAGCTATAGCTCTCTATTTGTCTTGATTGCTATATTAGAGAAATCCTTTTGGCATGGACTGGGCAAATAGTTGATATAGATTCAAGGGCTTGGAGTAACTTGTTTAGATATTGAAGAGTAATCCGCTGGAGTGAACAATTTTTGGGAATCTGGCTTCTGACATAATCAGATAGTTGACTTGAGGCAATAACTGCTAAGCTGTTGGACTTAGCTCTCAGACCAAACATATAATATTGTGCAAGATAACTGGTATGCTTGGAGTGCATTTCTGTAGAGATGGAGGTATCTGTTTCTCCACAAGCATTGCATACACCTGGTCGCAAAATTTTATCCACTGGTCCCCAGAAAGATGTGTGGCTTGTAGTGCGAGAAGGATCTCTAAATGATGTGGAGTTAGCCTTGGCACTATTGAAGAAGAATGGGGGCAATATCAATTCAAGGAACACTTTTGGACTTACCCCTCTTCATATTGCCACTTGGAGGAACCACATCCCCATGATCAAGAGGCTTCTTGCAGCTGGTGCAGACCCTGATGCTCAAGTATGAAAAATTTTCTTTTGTGAATGTTACTCTTACAAATATGAGCCTGTCCCTTTCTCCAAGTTCATTTTATTTTAGGTAGGAAGTTGCTTGGTTTTCTTAGTTTTAGTAAGTCTGTGTGACATTCACTTCATATTTAATTACATGGGTTTAAAGGACATTGTTTATTTGTTATAGTAAATATTTTACATATTACATATTATAAAAGTCTCTGTGTTCATTAATGATTAATCATTACGTTTTCTTTTCAATGTTTTCTTATTAGTTGAATTTTGAATACAATTTTATGTTGAAGATCAGGGAGAATTTGAAGTCTCATGAAACTGTCCAATTCCCATGGCGTCCTTAAGGGCCACGTTGGATTTCTCCCAATACTTCTGTCTCCAAGGATTTATTAGTGCTGTAATTTGTTTCATTTTCAGGATGGAGAATCAGGATGGAGTAGCCTTCACAGAGCACTGCATTTTGGGCATCTTGCTGTGGCAGGCATCCTTCTTCAGCATGGTGCGTCTATTACAATGGGGGACTCTAAATCTCGAATACCTGTAGATCTTTTATCTGGCCCTGTATTTCAGGCTTCTGGAAATGAATGTAATTCAGGTATAAATTGCCATGCTATGACTACTTTGGAATGGTTCTGTTAGTTGTTACCACTTGAAAGTAGTCTTGGAGGCTGACAAATTGCAATGTGATATGTTGTGCTTAGTGGCTACTGAGGTCTTTAGCTGGGGAAGTGGCACAAACTATCAACTTGGAACTGGAAATGCACATATTCAAAAATTACCTTGCAGAGTAGATTCACTTAGTGGCTCTTACATAAAGTTGATTTCTGCGGCGAAGTTCCACAGCGTGGCTGTTACTGCTCATGGGGAAGTGTATACCTGGGGATTTGGAAGGGGGGGCCGACTAGGCCACCCTGATTTTGACATCCACAGGTAAATGATCTTATTTCTATATGAAGGTAGATAGACAGCTTTTAGTTTTGGTGTAAACATCACGTTTCCAGATTTCAAAATTGCATATTTTGTTGCTATGGATATTGGACATAAAGAGAAGTTTTTATCCCAAGAAAATGGAGAAATACTTGCTTTGTCACTTAGGTTGTGATGTCAGACTTGCATTATGCATGCATACCTATTACTCCATTACTTGCTGTTTATTATGCCATTAGCATTTTTAGTAGGCTTCTACTTTTAGTCATTGGAGGTTCTGCTAGATGCAGAAATAAATTTCTTTTTTGCGTGCTTTATAGAAATTTTACAGAGGGAACAAATGGGCATTTATTTCAGTGGGCCTGCTTGGTAAAACTTAGGCAGTTCTTGCACTTGCAAATTTTTTTTTTCTTTATAGGAGTTTTTATTTTCATTTCTTTATGCTTTTGGACAATTACCAATCTAATTTTATTTTGTTGTTGCCAGTGGTCAAGCTGCAGTTATCACTCCCCGTCGGGTAACTTCTGGTCTGGGTGCCCGCCGAGTGAAGGCGACTGCTGCTGCTAAGCATCATACTGTTATTGCTACAGAAGGTGGGGAAGTGTTCACCTGGGGATCCAATAGAGGTAAACTTTGATTAATTTTTGTCTATATCAGTTGTGACTGTCAATTCAGTTATGCAACCAAATTATCCACCCTGACCTGCCTTGCCTTTTATTAAAGTATATTTATGATTCTCTGCCAATTAGCAGTGGTTGGTAGGAAAAGAATTAGGTTGTTCTTTTTTAATGTTTTGTTCTTTAGATTGAATATACATGTGAATGATGCAGAAAATAGTTATGCTTCTTCCAGTCATATGTATTGGTGTCATTATGTCTTGTCTCATTGTTCTGTAGAGGGACAGCTCGGCTACACTTCTGTAGATACCCAACCCACACCACGTAGAGTGACTTCTTTACGGTCCAAAATTGTTGCTGTTGCTGCAGCAAACAAGCATACTGCTGTAGTTTCCGATTTAGGTGAAATTTTTACCTGGGGTTGCAATAGAGAGGGTCAGCTTGGTTATGGCACCTCAAACTCAGCATCTAATTACACCCCACATGTAGTTGAATACTTGAAGGGAAAGACTTTGACTGGGGTTTCTGCTGCAAAATATCATACTGTTGTATTAGGATCTGATGGGGAGGTAACAATTTGCAGACTGCTGTCATTTTTTTCTCGGGTATATTATTGTTTTCATTTTCTGTTTCAATTCACCTGTTTGGTAGGTATATACTTGGGGTCATCGACTTGTTACTCCAAGACGTGTTGTCATTACTAGGAACTTGAAGAAAAGTGGAAGCACTCTTTTGAAGTTTCATCGCATGGAACGACTTCATGTGGTTTCGGTAACTGCAGGAATGGTACATAGCATGGCTCTTACAGATGACGGTGCATTGTTCTATTGGCTCTCCTCAGATCCTGATCTTAAATGCCAACAGGTTTATTTTACTGAATTGATTTATGTCTTAACTGTTATTCTAGATATCCTATGACAAGCACGTGATTTAGAGACAATTGTTTACTTTCTTTTAAAAAAATTTGGTTTCAAAATTGTTTCAGCTATATGCTATGGCTGGAAGAAATATGGTGAGCATATCAGCTGGAAAGTACTGGACTGCAGCAGTTACAAGTACAGGTGATGTTTATATGTGGGATGGGAAGAAAGGTAAGGAAAAGCCACCTGTTGCAACTCGGTTGCATGGTGTAAAGAGAGCTTCTTCAGTTTCAGTTGGTGAAACACATTTACTGGTTGTGGCTTCCCTCTATCACCCAGCCTATCCTCTTAATGTTATGGGGACTTCTCAGGAGCTCAAGTTGAATAAAAAGGATCATATGGAAGAGTTTACGGAAGATATTTTATTTGAGGGTTTGGAATCCAATAATATGACTTCAAGTATGCAAGAAGATAATTTTGGGCAGAGGATTGTACCCAGCTTAAAAAGCCTTTGTGAAAAAGTTGCCGCAGATTGCCTAGTGGAGCCACGAAATGCTATTCAATTGCTTGAGATTGCTGATTCCCTAGGAGCTAATGATTTGAAGAAATATTGTGAGGTACTGTTCTTCACTGCTGCCTGAAGTATTTGAAATGTATTTTGAAGTATTTGAAATGTATTTTGGTCTAGAAAGGAAGTCTTTGAAAAATAGTATTTTATCAAATTGATATGTGTTCTTGCTTCTTATTCAGATTGATCATGTAATATTAGATTATTTTTAAATCTGTGCTAATAGTGGAATGTATGACAGTCAAAATAAATGCCATCCAATGTCTCTTCACTAGAAGATAATTTTTGGTGATATTATCCTGGGCTCATGAAAGTCCTGAGAATATTTATTTTTGGAAATCAACAGGCGGTTGATTATATGTGCAGAAATATTTTGACGTGGCAAACAATTTGATAATGATAGTCAATGTCACATCCGCATATTTCTGGACACTTTGAGCAACTTTTGGAAAGATTTTGTCAGTTTTATCCATAATTGGACTGAATTGAAAAATTAACATCCTTTGAGAATTGAAAAAATAAATCAAGGGCCAGGATTGAAAATATTGAAACATTCAGGGACCTAAGGTGTAAATTAACAAAAATGTTAACAGGAAACTTAGTATCCTTGGGCTTTTCAGGTCATGTAATGCTACATATTGCATATACTTGTGATTTAAGTGGTCTTTGCTGTTATACTTGATTGAAATCTCTTACAGGGTAAGGTGATCTAATAATACTGCAGCTGTTACGTACTGATTTCAGGAGATTGTCATGCGCAACCTTGATTATATCTTTACAGTTTCTTCACATACTGTGGCAAGTGCTTCACTAGATATTTTGGCTAACCTTGAGAGGTTATTAGACCGGAGGTCATCTGAGCCATGGAATCACCACCGGCTCCCTACTGTAACTGCTACTTTTCCTGCCATCATAAACAGTGAAGATGATAATAGTGACCTGGAGTTTCATAGGACTTGTGACAAACCAATGAAATTGATGCTGGAAAAAGGCCAAAGATTAGAATTGTTTCTACAGCCTAAGGATGATCCCAATCAGGAAAACTCCAAAGTAGTTCGTGCTCTAAGGAAAAAGTTGCAGCAGATTGAGATGCTTGAAGCTAAGCAATCTAAGGGTCATCATCTTGATGACCAGCAGATTGCAAAGCTTCAATCTAAGTCAGCTCTGGAGAGCTCACTTGCGGAGCTAGGTATTCCTGTTGAAACTTCACAGAATAAAGAATCGTCTTCTGTACTTGCAGATGGGAAGGGTAGTAAAAAGGGTAAACTATCAAGGAAACAGAGAAAGAACAGCAAATCAAGTGTGGTGCATACTGAAGTGGAATCTGCTCTTATTGGAACAGAAGTAATATCAGAACCTGCCAAGGACATGCTGGACATTGAGATCTTGGAGGTTTCTGAGACAAAGGTTTGTTTCCACTTTCATTATTCTCGATAGTATCAATGTGAATTAGTTGTGTAGTTCCTTTCATATTTTGTGTTTTTGCTTAAATATTTATTTGATAGGTGGAAGATTCTATGTGTGAACAAACTACAGCTGACCAAGGTGCAAAAGATTCAGCGTTTTTGGTTCAGAAGAAAGACAATTTAGAGTTGCTAAACAACAAGGGTCAATCACTGAAGGTTTCTAAGAAGAAGGGCAAGAAAGGTGGGCTTTCTATGTTTTTGAGTGGTGCCCTCGATGACATCCCAAAAGAGGTGGCTCCACCATCACCCATACAGAGAAATGAGGGTCCTGCATGGGGTGGGGCCAAGTATTCAAAGGGTTCTGCTTCTCTTCGTGAAATTCAGGTTCAGCAGAGCAAAATTAAGGAAAACAAGCCAACTAGGAGCAAAAATCATGGGGAAGATCTTTGTGATAGTGGCAACGGGGGGAAATTATGTTTGAGTTCATTTCTTCCTTCCAGCCCAATACCTGTTGCCTCAAGTCAAAGTTCCCAGGTATCTGATGGAGAAAGGAGTGCCCTTCCTTGGACTGCTTCCGGAACTCCACCTCATCTCTCTCGGCCATCTTTAAGGGACATCCAAATGCAGCAGGTCTGTGAATTAATGGTTCCTTCCATGTGTTTATTTCCATGCTTGTCCTGTGTTTTTTGTGTAATGTTTGTCGTGAACTGGTGAGGAAGATTCTTTATCCCTGTCTATTTTACGTATCTTGTATTTGTTTTTTGGTTGCTTATCTTTTAGTTTGCTGGCCAGTGTAGTACTGTTCTAGGGCGGATTTAATGTAACTGATGATGGTTTCTTATAAACAGGGCAAAATGCATTGGAGTCTTTCCCATTGTCCAAAGACCAAAACAGCTGGATTTGCTGTTGCTACAGGTCAAGGCTCACCATGTGAAGCTACTGGGATGAACCGCTGGTTCAAGCCTGAGGTGGAGACACCATCCTCGATTCGTTCTATTCAGATTGAGGAAAAGGCCATGAAGGATCTCAAGCGCTTTTACAGCAGCGTTAAGGTTGTCAAGAACAAGTCTTAAGGGTTATGGCTAGTTGATGGCTAAGGCAACAAGATAGGCTCTTTCTTCTTTCTTTTTCTGCTATCTCTTTCATATTTCGTCACTAAAGCTCTCTTTTAGTCCAACGACTGTAAATTATCTGTACATGTAGTTGCGCTTTATATCCTTTTTTATTGTCAAATCCCAAATATAGTTTCTACTTTCTAACTTCTTAGCATACTGGTCTTAGTATATGACTAAGTTTACTACTTTGTACTCATTTCTTGCTGTCTCCGAAGTTGGGAAACTGTAACAATAATGATACTGTCCATGGTGAAAGTACACATAACGAAAATTGTTGGTGTAGCATCAAACGACAGCACATATTGTGCAAATACGACATCAGCATCAACACTGTTTGGAAATCCCTTCCGTGAAGTTTGAGGCCTAATGCTATTTCTGGAACTTTGAAGTTCAAGGTTGATTATATTATATTATATTTTTAACTACTAAGTTTATCAACTTGTTCAAAGGCACCCTCGAGTTGCCAATGAAGCTATTAATTCGCACAAAGCTTTCTGCTACCAAGTCTGGATTTTTCTAAACAGTGTCAGATCTTGGAATGTTATTATTTAAAATATACTGATTCTGTTATTTATTTTTGAAAGAGTTTTTTCTGTCTGATGATTGGTTCAATATTTATGTTAATTTCTCATGGGCAATGATTTGGCCTTTTTCTTATGTGAATTGTTTTATCTTTCTCTGGAATGACACGTCGTAGATTTCTCCACAGTTCTCAGGCCCAAAAAACTATATACATCGACATTGTTACACGTTTCCTACTCTTTCCATATAAGTTCAGTAATGTCAATCTTTTGATTCATTCATACTTTAATTTGAATAATCAATTATGTGGACAGCTTTTTTCTGCCTGAAATATATGATTAACTTAAGCCAAATCTTTCATAAGAAAAGCACTTTCCAACTTTACCATAAGATATGGCAAATGAGAACTTCATACTATATTACCTGTAATTCTATAACAAAAGCCCAGTCAAAAGTGACAAACATTTTGAGATCAATCCGAAAAAGAGAAGTTCTGTAGGCTTGACTCCAGTGGTCATGTAAATTTATCAAAAAAATAGGAAAATTATACAAGTAAAATTAAAAGATGAAAATAGGTGGTCTGACTTTAGAATAGCATAATTTTTACAGTAATGGAATTTTTGAGCATATGATATCAAGGCTAGTTAATTTTAGCTCCAAATTCAATCATTTCCATTATGTTATAAGCATTTTTTTTAGGATTTAGGATTTAGGTTTTAACTATTTTCCTTTCTTTTTTTTTGGCATACTTCACCGCAATTATGAGAAGGTATATTGCTTATATTATGTTTTATGGATGCACGTGTGTACAATAATTGAGATAATGGCCCCACGCAAATTATACAACTTTCAAGTAGGACAGAAATTGAAGGAAGAGACCACTTTGTATTTTGGCATACACAAGCACAAGCATACATAGGAGTGACATGAAGAGTTTGGGGCAAGTGGAGAATGATCATATTTGCTTGCTTTTGCATCGAAAGTATACGTTTGTGTCACAGGGAAAGGGAGAAGACAGACACAATATGAAAAAGCAAAGATAAAAGGAAAAGAAAAAGGTTGATTGGAAATGTTGTGGGGGCCATTGTGACTACGTGTGGAACAAGGTTGTGGTGAAAAAAGAAGAAGCAAAAGGTAATATCTGATAAGCCCACTTTGATTTGATTACACCATCAACAATATGTGAAATACTATAAATGTTTGGGAACACTTACCAATTATTTATGGTTGATTGCTAATTTTGTGTTCTCTGACTTCAGCGATGCGTCCAAAGATATAAAAGGTTAATAGGAATAAGAGAGATGGCAAGGAGATTGTTTGCGCATGATTGAGGAAATTAATGGGAGTATTTGGTTTGAATTTAATGGACTTGCTGAGTGATTAAATTAAAGAACATTTTACTACCTACAAAAATGATGGAGGTGTTTTCTATTATTGTTTTCCTGTGTGAATTTGAATCATTAAACGCAAACCAGGAAGTATATATTATTTGTGTAAATTTTATTACCTGCAAAAAAATGTCCAAGATCATTTAAACATAGACAGTGGAAATACTAAACAATGAACATCAGCATTAAATTGTCGTATTATAGTCACAGACTGAAATGTTCTTTTGGGAGGTCATGAATATACATACTAATTTTTAAAAAAATTAACAATTACTTTAATATAAAGGGGAAACATAATATATAAAAATAAAATTTGTTAATAGCAAGCACAAATTTCTTATAATAAATCATAGTTTATATGATGAATCTTGTTGTAATCAAGTAAAGCAAATTATCAATACATACATAAATTCAGGTTCATGGTCTCCCTGATCCCCTATCTCTCGTCCTCTCTATGATCTTCTTATGTATTTTATTCCCTCTATATCTCTCAATACAACTTTAAATATAGAAGTACAAAGTTTCGAATCATGCCCGTACGTGTTTAATTATCTTGGTTGGCAAAAAGCATTGGTATTTGATAACTAGTGTACAAAACAAAACTAGACGATGTAAACTAGTTAAGCCATCAAAGTTGAAGAAATCATGTACTTTTAATGAAAAGTGATGTCTAAATTAAACGCCCTAGAGTTCAAATGACGCTGTGTCTAATGATATGTTTTCAATTATTGGCGACGATAATTAAAGTGTATTTATGAGCTTTAATACAAGTCCAACTCAAAAAAAGAATATTTGGTATGGTTCTGGTTGATCCTGAGATGGGAGTCTTCACCTAGCTATCTAGACTAAAATTACACATTTGAAGGCCAGGTGAGTTATATTCTTCACTTTGATTAGGCAAAGACAAGAAAATCTCAACACTAGGTAGTAGGAATGGGATTTGATTGATTGTATATATGTATTAATGGCAAAAAGTTTCAACTAAAAGGAAAATATAAGTTCAATGTTTTTGCCACATGGTGATTAAACAATAATAGTCTTCAAGCTGTGCACTAGCAACTTCAAAATCATGTTTTTTTTTATTTTTAACAACAGCACATGGATTTAGAGCTAGTCAATTAGCCATATCTCCCATTGATCTATATTAGTCATTTGTAGTCATTATGACCAATTTTGACAATCATACATTCTAAATTCAACTAATATGGAGGAAGCTACTTGTGCTACTCTAGGCGGTTTGGTACATGTTTGATGAAATGTTGACAACACAGCATAAGAAAAGCAATTCATCCAACACTTGTTCAATTATTCTCACCCACACCATCACTGTCTGAAAATTACGTTGTTTTTCACTTTGGGACTCCTCACACGAAACCCTCGCAATCTTTTACTTCAAGAAGAATGGCAGTGCGGATTTTATTAACAGAATCCTAAATCAAGAGTTACTGTGTTTGCGTAATGATATTAACTTTTTCAAGAATTGGAGAAGCAGATTATAATTATAATTATAATTATAATTCCTAAGTCTTTATTATTAATTTTTTTATTGAAAACATAATAATTAAATATTTGTTTTATAATTTAGTATTACATTGTTCAATTATATTTTTTTTAAAATTATATATTATATTTTTATTGAATATTTTAACATATATATTTTATCTAAATTTGGTGCCTTGAATAGGTAAAGAATCAAGTGTCATAATAAATTGGTATGATTTATGATGCACAGGATGAATATATATATATATATATATATATATAAAATTAATAAATATCTAAATATATTTAAAAATATAAATTGTGTATTTATAATTTAGCTCCAAATAAATTTAATTAATTTTTGGTGAAAAATTAATTTTTTATATCTCAAATAAATTTCAGTCAAATAATATGTAATTACTTGTCATTATATATATATATATATATATTTATATTCATATAACAATATTTTATATGCGTTGAAATATGTTAGTAATGTTTGGCTTATGTATCAATACTTTGCTACTAAAAATAATAATATAGATGTAGCTAGGACTTAGGACTATACTTTGAATGGGATTAGTTACCAGTACATTTCAATGATAATTACCAATAAAATAAAAAGTAATTACTAATTATATGCATCCATGAATATAACATGCACAGTAAAATTCGGCCAAGAAATAAATGAAGTTGGTTGTGGTGCATTTAGGAATGTGCGTAAGCGAGCATATGGAAGGGAAACAGTAACATGTACTAAAAGGCAAGAATGGCGGTGACCCTTTTCCTTCAAGATGGAGATAACTCCATTGTTGTTAGTATAATTTCATTATCGCATATGTGACTCCAACGACCCTTAACTTTAATATGACATATAATAAAAAAAGCAGGGACTTGTGGAGGCCCATGTCCCATCCCATGCTTGCTTTCCATTAGGTCCTCCTCGTTATTTTCAGTGCTCTCCTTTTCCAAAGAGACACTGTAAAAGTCTCAGCTCTAAGCATTCTCTAGTCCTTCGCCTTAGACCAAGACAACATCCATCCCTCCAAAAACCAACCCGCCTTTTCATTATTATATTGCTATAATGACCTGTCTATTATGTTTCTTTTCCACATTTACCACTTTCTTTATTTCTCTCTCTCTCTCTCTTTGCCTTTCTTCTTCCATCTCGTCTCTCTCCTCCATTTCTTCTATTAAATACTAGGGTATTGATTGGGAACTTGAGTGCTTGCAGGCCTTTGTTAGTTCTTGAACTTTGAGAAAGAGAGAAGAGAGAGGAAGCCTAAGTTATATGGGATGGAGGCAGAGGGAGAGCGAGGGTGTGTAGTAGCTGAAGAAGCTATATATATATATATATAAATATATAGAGGTGTGACCAGAAGAAGTTCTATATATATCTATATGGTCATTCCTTTTCTTCCTGTTCTTACTTTGATAAGCGAGAGTAATCCGAGAGGGGAAGATCGATGTCGAGCACCAAATAGAGTGTTTGGAGGTTTCATGTGAGTTGTGAGGTGAGGTCTGTGTTTGTTAAATGATATCTGAACGGAGAGATTGCTTGAAGAAGGAAAGTGGGGTGTAGGGAATGAAGTTTGATCCGAAATCATTAATGTGTCTGTTCCATCTCTTAACTTTGCTTGTGGCCAAAGAGAAATAGATAGAAAGAAAGAGAAAGAGATTTGTGCTCTCCTCTGAGAAGGAAAGGGAAAGGGGATGTTTGGAATGAGGTTTGATCCAAGACCATCATATCATATCATCTCTTCCCTGATCTCTTTCCCTTTCCTTCTTGATTTACTTACTGTATACACTTTGTTATTATACTTCATGCATGGGGATCATAGGGATCACAGAGATGGGCCCGATCTCGGACCAGGCTTCATTCCTCACACCTACCTTTCCTCGTAGAACTCATCACTCATCAGCACCAACAAGCCAAAGGTAAGACTTCGATTTTTTATTTTTTCCTGCTTATTAAAAGATCCCAATAGATCGCGGGTTTTTTGAGCTCATTCTAACTTGATTTTCCATTTTATTGATTTGTTTTATAAATTTGGGGTTCTGGTATAGAGGATGAGGTATTACTTGCTTTTATGAAAGGGAAGATTTCATTGCTAACTATCTGCAGCTTTATGAGCCCAAACAGCAACAAACACTGTACATGTAGTTATGCAGCTTTTGAAGTTCAAAGAGAAGCTAGCTAACCATAATCTCAATTTATAGAAACCAGATCAGTGTCTTTATGTCTATTCCAAGTGCTGTACAAGGCCATGTATTCCTATTGAAGTAACTTTAAAGATTGCAACCCTTTGCCCGTTTTGTTCCTTTTTATTTTCCCAAGTATTTATCTCTCTGAATACTTAATCACTAATGGGTGGGCAAGAATTTCCTCCTTTCTTTCCCCGTCATAATCAACTTCTTATTCAACTTTTCATCCATTCCTTGAAGGGCTTATGAAAATTACATAAAACAGCAGCTCAAATACTGCGATACGGCAATTAATGAAGCCAATAGATAGAATATGTATACAGCAGCATTATTCTATGTATATTTTATATATTATTTCCTATACTGCTTTGATTGAGTGGTTCTGCTGTTTATTGTTCTTTTCACATAAACTAGGAGAACATACGTTCATGTATGTTTAAATTTGCACTCTGCGTAGTGTGTCCGGAACCATATAGATACGTGTTGATATACTAAGAAACCCTAGCTTGCAAACATATATTACTCGTGTACCAATGAGACTCATTTGAGATAAATGACATCACAGAGCTTAGCATTTATTTTGGCAAATTTCATGATCTTCTCTTCGTATACTGCCAACAAAAGTTAGTAGGTGACATCTTCACCCTTTACGTTTAGCACTCCTGCTTTCTCCCAACTGTTGGCCCAAGACTCGAAAATGGTAAATAAACTTGTTTGTCTTATAACCTTTCCGGGCATCAGCCATATATACAAAATGCAATTCATACAGGGCTTCCTCTCATGTATCAGGAACTTACAAACGTTGATTGGAGGAAGACGAGTCAATTAATTATTCAATACAGAAGGTATACTATACATATGGAATATCTTACTGCACTCACAGCATGCTTGCAAAGCAATGTTGTTTGATTCCGATTCCTTTATTTTTAAATTCAATTTGATCCTTATTATATGGCACACATATTCAGGTGAGGTGCATGCTTGCTGCTATGCATAAATTAATATTTATTTTACTGAATTTTATGCCTTTTCTTTTCTTATTTCATTGTATGAATTAAAAACTAAGCCAGAAAAAAAAAAAAAAAAAAAGTTCCTTACGTGGCTGCCCACGTGAAAAAGAAGTGCATCACAGGCCTAGGGTATGGCATGAAGTGGGTGAAAACTGAGTCCACAACTCAACATCACTTTCAGAGATTGAAATCTGGAAACTGGCATTTAAGCAAGCTTGCTTGTTGCATACAGTCTTCTGTCAGTTTACCTTCTTCTTTTCCCTGTGGATACAAACATAGATGAACACATGCACAAATACATACACACGCAAACAAAGAAGAGAGGACAAATATTTTCCTGTTGCATTTGTGTACTGTGCATAGGTATGTATATCTACGTAGGCTAATTGAGCGGAATTGGGTATTTCGTGGAAGAGTTCAATTTTCTCTTAGGAATGAATGGTAGATGTAATTATGTATAGATACTAGGCACTTTAGCAACTACATATATATACATTTTCTCATTAGCGCTTATCACACAAACTTATAATGTTTTAATTATATTATTGTACAATATATATATATATATATATACACACACACACATACACGAATATATCATTTCAGTCTTTTATTTTCGTGATAAATCAAACATCACGCCTTTTACATATTTTAAAATTTAGTGCACATTTGGCGCAATTTAATTATTCTAAAAAAAGTTAATACCTATTTTTGTGAAAAAAAATTAAACAATACAAATACAATGCATTGATTTTAAAATGTACAGCATCCAAATTTCAGAAAATGCCATATGTATTGACATGAGCGGGCATTCCTCAGAATACCAACACATTAATATATTTCAACTAAAGAAAGCACAATACCTTCATCGCACGCCATTAATATTTATTGGCTTGAACGGGAAAGGACCTGACACAGGTTCCTGTAGTTTAGTATGAGATTTCTTGCATGCATTATCTGAGATATCTTGCATTGCACCCCTAACAGTAGTATTCAGTTGTATATCGTTCCTATACCCATTTCTCCTGTTGAAACTTTTCATCTCGACCATATATTTTGTATAAATTTTTCATACAAACATACTCACTGTAGTTTAACTATCTTTATATATATGAATTTATTCTTCTTGGTACACGTTTTATATCGGCGAGTCTTACATTTTCTGTAAAGGTAAAGGAATATTGATGGTAGTGAAGTTCAGTGTAATTAAGCTAATTTTAGTATACGTGCGATTTAAAATACAATATAATTTTTGGGGAATATTGAATTCATCCATAGATTTCGGATTGGGTTAATTTGCATGCCATATTTTGCAACAAACGTAACAGTATAATACTACATCCTTTGTTTTCATTTTCTGTTCATATTTCCTTCCATCACGTTGGAGAGTTGAAGAGGCTGATAGCATGCAGTAGCACACACTAAACTTTTTGTAGCATTGATGCAACGACCTTTCTTACTTTATTGACTTCCCTTGCGTATTATCTTTACGTGTCAACTCTCTACATGCGTACTATCTTCGTAAATCTAGCAAAGACACTTAGTTGAGCATAGCTAGCTGGATAGAGTTACTCCAAAGATGAAGTTAAAGGGGTATCGGGCGCAGTCGTCTCCATTTAATTTTTCAAATTTTAATTTTTATATATAATTTCATATTTTATATTTTATTTGGTTCTATAATTTATAAGAATCCATTTCCATAAATCTAATAATTTACTTCTTTTAATTCAAATATTTGATTTAAAGAATTTTTTCATCCGTTCCCTACGTTACTCCATATAAACCTTTATGTTTTCTTAATCTTCTTTTAAGTAAGTTAATCACGAATGATCCTTAACTCTCCATTTCAAACAGCATCTGAAAGTTTCGATCATTCTAAGTGCTACTGTTTCTGTTCAACTATACAATATTAATTAGATCGTTTTGTCTTCTCAAATCTTAAGAAAGGAAACCTTTTTGACCACCAAGTAAGTAGTAGTCACCTCCCTATATTGCTATCTAAATCATACATATCTCATAAGAGGTAAAATTCGTCAAATATGTGTAACATAAATACAAAATTCTCATCATTTATATATGTTTGTTGCTTGACATGCATTTACTGCATGTTAATTTTATTCTTTTAATTAATTTCGAATAATGTTAATTTAAAAATTCAATGTCTCACATGCATTTTGACGACCTTATTGTTGGGATCTAATTGATTGCATTTGTTTTAATATAATCCCAGAAAATTGTAGTTGATTGAATTCATTTTACCAATAAACAGAATTTCAAAGTTTCAAGTTTCGATCATTAGCATTTGGTTTAATTAAAAAGATGATAAAAACAAATAAACTGGTATTGTGTGCAGCTTTGTGACTACAATAGTTTCTAGGCCCGAGTTCAACCTACAATATTGCTGCATAAAAAATTGCAGGATTGCCTCAGAATATAAGCTGTGGGCTTTATTTTGCTTTGGACTTTCTGTTTGCTCTTTAATCATCATAAAGTATATATGCTACTCACTAGTCGTCAATGCCATCTTTTGAATTCTGATTAGCAAAAGAGAAGATGAAATCATTAGTGTAGAAGTTGCAGTTGGAGCTTCACCAACTCCTCCATTTTCAAACCATATGTCACAATTAGGAGTGGACGACTGCACAATTGTTCACACTACTCGTAATGATTTGAAACCGTGTCGTCAACACTGCTCTTTCTGGAATCAAACCAACCTATGAATTACAGATTTTTCTACTAATGCTTTTTCAGTTTTTCATTAAATAAATAAATAATATTCTTTTATTTAGTAATAAAAAATAGCTTTGACCACACTTAAAAGGAATTCAGACTATGCAAATGGCATGCATGCATCTCTGATTCTAAAGCCAGAATATCTCCTACATTATTCTAGCATCACTAATAATCTTTTTCTTTTTTCGTAAAAAGGGCATCTTCGGGCTTGTTCAATTATGTATTTAGTACTGATTCATATATCCTGCAGTAAAGCGATTACACAACAAACCTCCATTTTAGTTTTTATTTTTATTTGACCATCAATTAAGTGGATCTCCTCTGCTTTCTATTAGCACTCTCCCGCATTCATTCACGTCTTTTTTTATTATTATATCATAATTCTCCACTAATTAGTTTCACTTTTGATTTGATGAGAAGCATGTTAATAGCAAGTTGCATCCCACTAGCTTAGCACAAGCACAGTTTGTAGATCAATATCAACAGGGATCCCTAGAGATGTGTGAAAAGGTGTAAGTGTCGTAT
Organism: Delonix regia; assembly: GCA_037074485.1. Classification (NCBI taxonomy): domain Eukaryota; kingdom Viridiplantae; phylum Streptophyta; class Magnoliopsida; order Fabales; family Fabaceae; genus Delonix; species Delonix regia. The sequence continues at coordinate 35,587,371 of CM073449.1, read as the reverse complement.
CTTTGTCAAAATTACTATTTATATAATAAAGCAGTATTCGGTGACGACAAATCCCAGAGGTCGGTGACGAAAAAGCCACTCATCTTGGAAGAAAAAGAGGCTTCCAATCCTCATTTTCTGGTCACCTTGCCCTCATCAATAGGCCCTTTAAATCATGGGTCGGCCAAAAAGCATAGGCGAATTTTTACAAAGAATCTTCACTACTAAGAAAATCCATTAACAAGTAAAAAAGAAATTATTATCCTAACAAGCAAAGCTGAGGAGAGCAGAAAAGAAGGGAAAGAACATAGAATTGGACAGACACACATTGCTACAAAGGTCTAAAGGTGCTTGCAGACCACGTTAAGGAACCTTAAATGTATTTCTTAGGCCCTATCCCTCTAGCTTTCCATCTTTTTCTAACCATACAACTCATATCCCACTACATAATTTTCTAGTTACTAAAAACATAATTAACAGGACAAAGTATTAATTTCCATCCTTTTTCTCAAATTATATAACTGGCATTTGTGATCTCAGTGCACCCCTCTTTTTCTCCCTTCATAACTTCACCCCGCTTGGCTAGGCCATGAGTTAGAGCTCAATTAGCTAAACCTCTGTTGCCTGCAAATTAAACCTGTAAAGGAGAAGAACGAAACTGAACAATATATATGGGCAAAGTTCGAAAACTTATAGTAGAGATTGTGGACGCTCGCAATCTTCTCCCGAAAGATGGGCACGGCACTTCCAGTCCGTATGTGTTGGTGGATTTCCACGGCCAGCGGAGGAGAACTCATACTGTGGTTCGTGACTTGAACCCCACCTGGAATGCAACGTTGTCGTTTAATGTGGATAAGCCTTCTGACATTTTCGACGATATGCTGGAACTCGAAGTTCACCATGACAAGAATTATGGTCCGACTCGGCGCAACAATTTCTTGGGTCGAATTCGGGTGAGTTCTACTCAGTTTGTGCATAAAGGCGAGGAGGCCCTGATTTACTTCGAGTTGGAGAAGAAGAAGATGTTCAGTTGGATTCAAGGTGAAATTGGGTTGAAAATATATTATGTTGATGAGGAAATTCCGCCGCCAGAACCACCCGCACCAACACCACCGCCGGCTGAAGAAGTGAAATCTGATGCAACACCACCGCCGGCTGAAGAAATGAAGTCTGATATAACACCTCCGTCAGCACCAGAGGAATCGGATGTAAAACCACCATCTGAAGCGGCAGCAGGGGAGCCTGATAAGGTCGAAGAATCTGCAGCGGCGGCGGCTCCACCTAGTGAACCATCACGGGAGAGTGAGAAACCTAGTGAAGAGCCACCTCCTGCGGAAGCGCCAGCACCTGAAAATGTAGCCGCTAATGCTGAGAAGCCGGTTGAGCCTGTGCCTGAGCCGCCAACTGAAGGAAGTGCTGATCAGGTGGAACGTTCACTACTTGAAACATCTAGATCGGTGCCTGAAGTGAGGTTCAGTGGAGTCGACGTTCCACAAGGACCGCAACCAATTCGAAGAGCAGCATCCACAGCGAGCTTCACATCTGACGCGTCGGATAGCATGTCCATCGAACGATGCTCGTTTGATCTGGTCGAGAAGATGCACTACCTCTTTGTTCGCGTCGTGAAAGCACGGTACTTGCCACCTAACGGCAATCCTGTTGTGAAAATTGCTGTTTCCGGTCATCAAGTCACGTCCAAGCCCGCGCGTAAAACTACACTGTTCGAATGGGACCAGACGTTTGCTTTCGGCCGCGAGTCCCCCGAATCTTCTTCCCTCCTTGAAATCTCCGTGTGGGATCCACCACCTTCCGATCCCACATCCGACGGGGAGTCTGTCAGTTTTCTGGGTGGACTTTGCTTTGATGTGTCGGAGATCCCTCTCAGGGACCCACCAGACAGCCCCCTGGCCCCACAGTGGTACAGATTGGAAGGTGGAGGAGCCCACTTCGGGGATCTAATGCTTGCCACCTGGGTTGGCACTCAAGCTGACGAGGCATTCCCTGACGCGTGGAAAACCGACACAGCTGGCAGCGTTCACTCTCGCGCCAAGGTCTACCTGTCGCCCAAGCTGTGGTACCTTAGAGCCACAGTGCTTGAGGCTCAGGATGTTCAGCCGTTGACGTTTTTGAAAGAGGCATCCTTCCAGGTCAGAGCTCAACTGGGATTTCAAGTGCTCAAGTCAAAAGTCTCCGTTACGCGTAACGGCACTGCTTCATGGAACGAGGACTTCATCTTCGTGGCTGGCGAGCCTTTCAGTGACCACCTCATTTTCACTCTTGAAAACAGACAGCCCAAAGCACCCGTAACAATGGGGGGAGTGAGAATTCCTCTTACTCTCATTGAAAGACGGGTAGATGACCGTAACGTAGCTTCCCGTTGGTTTACTTTTGAAGATGTCAACGGCGAAAAGAGAGTTTACAAGGGCAGGATCCACCTACGTTTGTGCTTCGATGGAGGATATCACGTGATGGATGAGGCCGCTCACGTGTGCAGCGATTTCCGTCCCACCGCAAGGCAGCTATGGAAGCCACCCGTCGGCACAGTTGAACTGGGAATCATCAGCTGCAAGAACTTGATACCAATGAAAAATGTGAACGGCAAAAGCTCCACGGATGCCTATTGTGTAGCCAAATACGGCAACAAATGGGTACGTACTCGAACCGTATCTGATAGCTTGGAGCCCAAGTGGAACGAGCAGTACACGTGGAAGGTGTTTGATCCCTGCACCGTTTTGACCATTGGAGTTTTTGATAGCTGGGGAGTATTCGAAGTAGACTGCAGTGAAGAAGCCACGAGAACCGATTTTCGGATCGGGAAGGTACGTGTGCGTATATCTACGTTGCAAACGGGTCGGGTGTACAGGAACACGTACCCGTTACTCGTCTTGACTCACGCGGGAATGAAGAAGATGGGTGAAATAGAGATTGCCATCCGCTTCGTTCGAACTACTCAAACGTTGGATTTCCTACACGTGTACTCGCAGCCAATGCTGCCGTTGATGCACCACATCAAGCCCTTAGGAATGGTCCAACAAGAAGTGTTGAGGAACACGGCGGTGAAGATCGTGGCCGGACACTTGTCGAGATCAGAGCCACCCATGAGAAGAGAGGTAGTGCTTTACATGCTCGACGCGGACACTCACAACTTCAGCATGCGGAAGGTACGTGCAAATTGGTATAGGATCATCAACGTAGTGGCTGGGATGATCGACATCCTACGTTGGATAGACGACACACGTGGGTGGAAGAATCCAACGGCTACCCTTCTCGTGCATGCATTGCTGGTGATGCTAGTGTGGTTTCCAGATTTGATCATTCCCACGTTGGCGTTTTACGTATTCGTGATAGGAGCGTGGAACTACAGGTTCCGATCGAGGGACCCACTTCCACACTTGGATCCGAAAATATCACTGGCAGAAGTGGTGGAGCGGGAGGAGCTGGATGAGGAGTTTGATAAGGTGCCGAGTAGCAGATCAGGGGAGGTGATACGGGCGAGGTATGACAAGTTGAGGACAATAGGGGCACGTGTGCAAACAGTATTGGGGGATATAGCGGCACAGGGAGAGAGAGTGCAAGCATTGGTGACGTGGCGAGATCCACGAGGAACGGGGATATTTGTAGGGATGTGTTTGGTGGTGGCGCTCATACTGTACTTGGTGCCCTCGAAGATGGTGGCTATGGCCTTCGGGTTCTACTATTTGAGGCACCCCGTCTTTCGCGATAGGACGCCATCACCGGCTTTGAACTTCTTCAGAAGGCTTCCTTCCGTGTCTGATCGAATTATGTAAAATTTGGGTCTTCATTTTTTTTTTTTAATGAAGAAATTTTAATGGCTATTAAATAGATGATTTGGTTTTTATTTTGCTTTGTTGAATGAAACAAGAGCATTATTTACAATAATAATAACCAAGAAAGTTACGTGTACGTATGATCTGCTTGTTTATAATTTCTGCGTATGCTCGCTTAATTGCAACTCACAAATTCGGTCATTTTTAATTTGCAAGAAAATGGTCAGCTGTTTCTTTTTTAAATGAAAGAAAAGAGTAATCAGTTTATAAATGGACATTTCATATACTCGTGGAAGATTGAAGCTGTGGAAAATTCCGCAAACTTCGTAAAAATGATAAATATTTTTCAAAATCTTAATCTGACAAAAAAACACTTAATTTAATTTTTTTCTTTAAAGCTGGGATATGCCAGTACTAGTCGAGATTCTCCCATACATTGGCTTTCAATTTATCATATATTTTTAAATTTAAATTTAATAGAAATTAATATTTTTAAATAACATGATAATATACAAAAACATATTAATATTTAAGATATTTTTTATATAAAATAATACTATATTAAAGAGACGAAAAAAGTAAACATTTTTTAATATTTATTCTTTATATTTTACAATTTGACAAAATAGTATCATGTAGAAAAAAAAAACTGTAACATATAAAAAATATACTGTAAACTAGTAAAAGATTTTTTTTATTCAACAAAATATCATTTTATATTAAAAATATTTTAATTATTAATATATTTTTGTATACTATCATATTATTTAAAAATATCAATTTCTATTAAATTTAAATTAAAAAATATGATAAGTTGAAGGCTATTGAATCTTAATATAACGGCCCTCAATCGATGGGAGAATCTCCAATAATCTATATTATTGGAGATGATCCCATCTCGAGATACGAGGGTGCATTTTAACACAATTTTTGAAAGGCACATCCCACCTGGCATGCCTCCTTAACTCTCTCTCTCTCTCTCTCTCTCTCTCTATATATATATATATATATATATATATTATAAATTAAAATATAAAAGTAGAAAATTTACAAGAGAACTTCCTTTGTTTGTAGGTTTAGGGAGTTCAAGAGAAACTAGGCTATACGACTAATTACTTTTTGGTACATTTTAAAGGTAGAAGAGCCTCTTTTATAGCCAAATATACTTTCAAAGTTTATTATATTTCATTTGCATCTATATTGCATTAATTGTATAAGATTCTTGACTTTAGAACAAAATGATGCATTTATTGTAGGAGAATCTCAGGTACACTATTATTGTTATACTAACTTACAAAATGTCATGGTGCTTTCTATAAGAGAATCTCATTATAGTTGCTCTAACTTTTAAAATGTCATGATACTTTTTGTGGGAATCTCAAGGACATATTACTATTTGGCTTTAGAAATTATTGAAGTATAATTGCCATAATTTTTCTAATCTTTTAAACATTGATGATATTTCTCATGGGAAAAGTACTACAGCTAAAATTCAAAATCCACATCTATCTCAAAGTAATCATTTCCATTTCTTAAGAGGATCCAATTTCAGAAGAAAAATGTTATATAAGAAGATAGTTCTTGAATCTCTTTAGCAAAATCTTATGGGCTAGATATAGCTGCAAATTCTCCCATTATCTTACTTTTATTTACCAAACATGTTGATGTGGACGAATCTATCTTTCTTAAAATTGTTATACTGGAACTAATCCACTTGTTTATTTGTTTAATGCCTGCATGATCTTGGTTGTATTTCTTCCACCATTTTACTTTAAATCTTTTGACTAGATAACTTAAAGTGGGACATGGGTGTCCCCCTTTTGTGATTGAAAAGCTCTAACTCAACACCTAGAGGACCTGAAGTGATAGAAGAAATAGAACAAATTTTCTGCCTTATCCAAATTTGTAGCTTATTTTGCTTTATACCCCTCCTCTACAGTTGGAGGTAAAATTTTCTAAACTGGGCCAAAGGCACATGAAACCATTCCATAAGGCAATTTGGGAAATCATTGGGGCATTCCCTTATAAACCAAATAAACCAAAAATGGTCATAATTTATGTAGTGAAAAACATTATACCAGGCTTCCTTATAATAAAAATAATTGTAAGTTAATCCATGGTAATTGACTTAAAAATTTTTTGTTGTATAAGGATATTGCTTCAAGACTTTATGCGATAGAACTTGTGAAATCTTTAGCTGTGAATATTCCCTTCCTGATGGCTCCTTTTGATGACTGATTAGTATTGAATTTGAATAAACCAAGATTAATTCATAATATCACTATGCTAGTCATTTTCTCATTCTATATTGGAGGATTTGTAACATCCTTAAATTAGTGATTTTTAATATAAGCTAAATTATTTAGAAAAAATAAAAAATAATTAAATAAAAATAGATATGCCCAGTTGAATCATATAAAAAAACTAACTTATAGCTTAGTTTTAAGGTATAAGGGCAAAATGGTCATTTTAAAAAATACCAAGGCTAAAATGGTAAATTCATAAGGAGGGACATGTGGCATTACCTTAACCTGTAGGGCCCACACCATAATAAAATATTAAATATCTGTATGACCTATACCAAAAAAATATTATATATCTGTGGGACCCACATCATAATTATATCTTAGATATTTATGATTTGAGATTGAATCACAACTGTTGGATTAAAAAAATATGGTTAAATTCTAGTTGTTGATTTCTCTTTAAATACCCTTCACTCTACAATTTTTCTTCATACCATTCCCTACATTCCTCTCATATCACTCACTCTTGCCTCTCTATTCCACCCTTAGATCAAGAAGGAAGGAAGGAAGAAGGAAAAGAGCAATTTTAGGAGAATTACAAGAGAGGAGAGTGTATCAAGGTAACATGATTTAGCATATTTTAGTTTCTCTCCTTCTCTTTTCCTTCTTCTTGAATGGTCTTCATGGTAATCCCTTTTTGCCTAGGGTCATTTATCATGAAATTTTGTTACTATGAGCTCATTCAATGTATAAGAAAGGTAAAATTAGAGAAGAATGATGATAGATAGATATTTTGAAATATCTAAGGAAATAATATGTAAGCCAAGACAACTTTGATAAGAATTTTGATGTGTGAATTTTATTGTGCATTATATATCCTTATATGAATATTTTGTTATTCATGCACTGTAATTGCCTATGTTGTTGTGCATTTCAACTTTGTATGATGGAGTGACAATATAATTGTTTAACAAGAGAACTACTTTTTGTGAGAGTAAACTATTCCTTTACATTATATACTTATGATAGTTTGGAATTCTATTTGATAATGGTTAGTTATGCTGCCTTAATATATATATATATATATATATATATATATTGTGAACCATTTGATAATGGCTACTATGTCGCTATAATATATATTATAAATCATTTGATTATGGCTGGCTATGTCTCCTTAATATATATTGTGAACCCTATAAGTTCCTTAGCAAGACATTATACCTTATTAATCCTATAATTTATGGCAGGTCATATTGGCTAAATGATTACAAGGAAATAGTGTTATTATACTTCTTAGGCCACAACTTGAATTATAAGATCAATGGCAGATTGTGTTGCCTAAATAGTCTTAAGAGTTTAGGTGAGGACAAGAATGTATTCTTGCTGGGAACATTTTAAATTTAATTGACACTAAAGGGATTCTTAATTGTTATAAGAACATCAGTGCTTAGAGGATTACAAAAGAAATATTGATAGTTCTCTCTCAAACTAATCAAATCTTGACCACATAATGGCTTGGGTGACATATTAATATAAAGATTATATTACTTGACTTTGTCCTGGGTACCTATTGGGGGATGCCTCAACTAAAGGTGGGGTTGCGCCTACGGGTCAAGTGTCATACGCTGGGGTTCGTGAGACTGGATCGCTTGGGTATGACAGTCATATGTTGGGGTTTTGTGAGACTCGAATAACCTAGATATGACATCCCAATGACTAATGGTTGAAGATATTGTTTACCTCTGTTTGCCATATGTTTGCTAATGCATATTTGTATGTTATGATATTTGACATCCATACATATTTCATAAAGATCATAATTTATAGTCATATTATATTCCATGGATATTTTTGTGTATCGTATATGTTTTTTCATGTTATTGAGAAAATATTCTCACCATTTTATTAATGATGATTTTAGATGGCAAATTACCTAATTTCTCTTGAATTCCATTTGAAATAAGTATTTGTCCCACCAATTGGGAAGCACTTATTATTAAGATCATCATTGCAAGATATGATATGGCCTTACGCATCATACCATTTATGTTCATGTCACAGGAGGACATGAATCATATTAGATATATGTCTAATACCCCTTCTTCAGTTTTGTTAAATTATCTATATGGATGTATGAACAAATTTATGTACTCTACAATTATACTATTATGTTTTAGATATTCTAATGTATTTTTTATAATTCTTCTTTCATAATAATTTTAACTGATATTTATAATAAATTCTATACTTTGTAAGAAGGGTGTTATAGGATTCTTTGTAATATTTTAAATAATGGTTTTAACCTTATCTTGAAATTAGGAATGAAGTCTAGCATATAATTTAAACATCCTAAAAAATCTTTGCAATTGGTTTTTATCCTTAATTTCATTAGGAAACTTATTGGCAAAATCTATAACTCTCCTAGTTGGCATAATTTATCTTTAATATATTTCCATGTGTAGGAATTTTACCTTTGTTTGGAATAGCTTTATTTTAGAGAAAGAAACAACCAAACCATGAGGTGTTTAAAGGGTTGATATATTGAATTAGAAAATACTAATACATCATCTATATAAGCGATGGTAAACTTACTATAGTCATTAAATATGTCATTCATTATATTTTAAAATTCATAAGGCGCATTTTTTTTCAAAGCCCATTTGTTGAAGATCAAGGTTTTGATGATTACAAACTCAAAAAAGAATAGTTTTTCAATGTATCACTTAGGTTCTAGATGTTTTCAATGTTTAATCATGTCTTATGAACTTTTGTAAATGATATTAAGTTGATATGAATCTTATAAAATGAATACATAATTAATTCTAGATCTTAAAGGTTAAGAAAAGCTTATTTAGGGAATTTTAGAAGTCCATAATCAACTGGCCATTAGCTAACAGTCAATTAGTCACCTTTTGAGAGGCACCAGTAAGCTGCTAGCTCGAGCCTTGTCGATTAAAAGCTATCTATGAGTGAGCAGTCGACTAGCCACACCTAGATCAAGCTTTAATGATCAAGCATTAGTCAACTATCAACCTTGAGACCTTCAATAGGAAGCTCTTTGTTAGTGATTAGTCGATTGGCCAAAGGTAAGCAGTCAACTGTCGGGGTCTAGAATTTGAAAATATTGAGAGAGAAAGAGGGAGCAGTCAACTGGTCAGTGCTGAACAGTTGACTGGTCAAATGTAGAGAAGTCATAATTACTTTATAATGGACATATTTTGAAATCTCTGACTTCCCACTTATTTCCAACGGATTTATTGGACTTCAATATATATAAACTCGACCTATTGACTCTGAAGAAAAATGAAAATCATTCATGAGTGATTATATCATAAGTTTTCATCATCTTATTAACTTTATATCATTAGTGCTTCATTATATCATCTACGCTGTTTTAGAGAGTTTATTATTTGTAATCCTTTCTTTCATACGAGAAAAAAGCTCAATGAGGTTCCTTAAAAGAGTCAAGCTAAAATAGAGTTTGGGTTAAGGGGGAGTATATCCCTAAGAATGAATTCAAAGAGGTTCCTTAAATGTGTCAAGTTGTGAGAGCTTAGGAATTATGAAAAGTTCTCATAGGTGTTGTATTGATTTATTAAGGTAGTGAAAAATCCCAAAAAGTTACATAAGGACTGGACGTAGGCTTGTGTAGAAGCTAAACTTGGATAAATCTTTGTGTTTACTCTTCTTCCTTACTTTCTTTACATTTTGCATTTATCTTTGATTGTTTTACTTCAGTTTTATAGAAGAGTTTTTCAAGAAAATTTTATAAAACCTAATTCACCCTCTGTTGGGTTCTACTCTTGCTCAACAAGTGGTGTTAAAGTTTAGGTTTTTGTTTAAAGAACTTAATTGTCTTAAGAGTATTAATAGCTAGATTTAGTGACAATGTTTTGCCCAAAGGGCTATTTATTACAAAACCTCATGGTTTTAATGGTGAAAATTTCACGTATTGGAAACTATGGATGCAAATTTTCTTTGAGGCTATTGACATTGACCTTTGAGATGTAATTGAGAAAGGTTTATATGTGCCTATGAAAGAAGAAGAAGGTAAGACCTCCGTCAAGCCCAAAAGTGAATGGAATTAAATAGAAAGAAGAAAAGTTTTACTAAATAACAAAGTCAAACTCATTCTTACTAGTGCACTAAATTAATAAGAATACTTCAGTCATAAATTGTCAAAGTGCCAAAGAGATGTAGGAAGCTTTAGAAATAACCCATGAAGGAACAACTAGTGTAAAAGAATCTAGGATTCATAATCTCACATAGCAATATGAATTATTCAAATTGAATCCTAGAGAAACAATAAAAGAAATGCAAATTCGTTTTACTCCTATTGTGAGTCATTTGGCAACTCTAGGGAAGACATACTCATAAATATATCAAGCTTACAAAATTATGGAAGCACTTCTCATGGAATGACAACCCAAGGTGACAACAATTGAGGAAACAAAAAGGCTATCAATAAAATCAATTGCTGCTCTTTTTGGAAATCTTTAAGCATGAACCCAGACTTAAGCAACTCTTTAAAGAATAAAACAAAAAGAAAAAAAGGGTCTTACTGTGAAAGCATCATCATCAATGTATCCAGATGAAGAAGATTGCAACAATGATTCTCTAGATGAAATTGGTGAAGAAACTGTTGGTCTCTTTGTAAAGAAATTTGGAAGATTCTTCAACAGCAGAAGACGAAGACCAATTAGAAGAAGTCAAGATGGCAAAGAACTTCCCATATGTTATGAATGCAAAAAACTTGGATACATCAAATGGAAATATTCTCAATATCTAAGAAAACAAGATAACACAGACAAGAAAAAAGGAAAAGAAAAGAAAAAGGCTTACCTATCAGCTACTTAGGGAGAAAGTGATGAAGATTCAGATGATGAAAAAAATGAAGAACCTAACCTCTACCTTATGGCTAATGAAGATGAGGTAAGTTCTTTTCTTTCTTACGAATAATTGCAAGATACTTTCAATTATTTACATGATGAATTTTTTAAGATAGCAAAAACTTTAAAATTTTTATAAAGAAAAATTCTATTTTTAGAAGAAAATCAAGAAAATGAGAGGGAAGAGAATAACTCATTACTCCAGGTAAAGGCTTCATTAGAAAAGCAAATTGAGATATTAGAACATGATTATATTAGTCTAAAAAATGAACATCTTTCAAAAAATAAAGCTGTTTGTAATTGTTGACTTCTGCAAAAAGAAAAGAAAGATTTAATGAACATTCTTGCTAAGTTCACCAAAGGGAAAGATAATTTAAACATTTTGCTTAGAAAACAAATATGTGTTTTTGATAAGGCAAGTGTTGGATATAATCCCAAGAAAAGACAAATATATTATAAGAATTTCTTTGTTCCAGCAATTATGACTAGAACTCTATTTATTACACGTTTCTATTATGGTAAGAAGGTGCATGGATCATACACTTGCTCCTAAATAAAGAACAAAAATTTGAAAGGAAAGAAAATATGGGTTCCTAAAGGAATAATTAACATTCAAGGACCCAACAAGAATTGAGTACCTAAGAATAAAACTTAATGCTTTTGTAGCTATGTATAAAGGCTATTGGAACAAAGTGGTACTTGGATAATGGTTACTTTAAACATATTATTGGAGACAAATCTAAGTTTATTTCTCTTTAACCAAAGAATGGTTGAAATGTCACATTTGGAGGTAGTGGACAAAGAAAAATCACTGGTATTGGAAAAGTTGGTAAGAACTCCTCCACCTCAATTGATAATGTGTTTCTTGTTAAATGTTTGAATCATAATCTCCTTAGCATTATTCAACTATATGACAAAAATAATAGAGTCATATTTGATTTAAAACATTCCTTAATTGAAAATTTAGATGAAAAGAAAACCATACTAATAAGACATAAAATTAATAATGTATATGTTATTAATTTGGATGATGTTCCATCTAATAATTTAAAATGTATGATTAGTGTCAATGATTACTTGGTCATGCTAGTATGAGTCTCTTAGAGAAGCTTGACAAGAAAAACTTAGTTGTTGGATTACCTAAATTAAAATTTGATAAAAGCAAACTTTGTAATGCATGTTAGAAGGGAAAACAAATTGTGAGCTCCTTTAAAGTAAAAAGAATTATCTCCACAGTTAAACCTCTACAATTACTTCACATTGATCTTTTTGGACCCTCCAGAATTATGAGTCTTGGAGGAAATTGTTATGTATTAATAATTGTTGATGACTTCTCTAGATACACTTGGACACTATTTTTATCTCACAAAGATCAAGCCTTTTAATCCTTTTTGACATTGGCTAAGTTCATTCAAAATGAACAAGGCATGACCATTATGAGAATAAGAAGTGATCATGGTGGAGAGTTTGAAAATAATATATTTATGAAGTTCTGTGAAGATAATGGTATTGAACATAATTTCATTGCACTAAAAACTCTATAACAAAATGGAGTAGTAGAAAGGAAGAATAGAACCTTAGAAGAGATGATTAGAACTATGTCAAATGAAAGAAATCTTCCAAAAATATTTTGGGCTGATGCTGTAAATACTACATGTTATGTTATGAATAGAGCAATGATAAGGCCTATCTTGAAAAAAGACTCCACATGAATTCTATAAAGGAAGGAAACTCAATATTTCCCATCAGCATGTATTTGGATGTAAATATTTTGTGCTTAATAATAGAAAAGATAATTTAGGTAAATTTGATGCAAAGTTTGATGAAGCAATCTTCTTAGGATACTCTAGTACAATCAAAGGTTATAGGGTATATAATAAACGAACTATGATAGTAGAAGAATTTGTTCATGTAAATTTTGATGAGTTTGATCCTCTTGAGCCAAGAAAGGCATCCTGTGAAGAAATTGTAGTTAAATTTAATGATCTTACAATAAAAGACAAGCAAACAACTCAAGGAATCAAGAATGAAGGTGAATGCATCAAGACAAATAAAAAACCCTCCTTGCATGAAGAATCTAACCAAGAGGTGGAAGAAGAAGTCACTCATGAGCTACCAAATGCTTGGAATTTCAAAAAGGATCATCCACCTGAACAAATAATTGGTGAAGTGTCCAAAGAGGTAACAACTCATAACTCACATAGAAATACTTGTAATCATCAAGATTTCTTATCCTAAATAGAACCAAATGGAATTGATGAAGCATTGAAAGATGAATATTGGGTTTTAGCTATACATGAAGAGCTAAATCAATTTGAGAGAAGTCAAGTATGCAAACTTGTCTCTAGACCTAATAATCATACAGTAATTGGTACTAAATTAGTTTTTTGAAACAAACTTGATGAATCTAGAGTTGTAACTAGAAATAAGGCTAAACTAGTTGCAAAAGGATACAATCAAGAAGAAAAAATTGATTATGATGAAACCTTTACACCAATAGCCAGATTAAAAGCAATTTGTATGCTACTAGCCTTTGCATGTATACATGATTTTAAGTTGTATCAAATGGATGTCAAGAGTGTCTTTCTTAATCGATACATAATGGAAGAAGTATATGTCGAACAACCTCCAAGCTTTGAGAATGAAAATTATCCAAATCATGTATTCAAATTAAGAAAAACATTATATGGTCTTAAACAAGCACATAGAGCATGGTATAAAAGACTGAGAATATTTCTCATTTAGAATAATTTCTCTAGAGACAAGGTTGATACAACTTTATTCTTTAAAAAGAAAAATCATGATATTCTAGTCGTTTAAATTTATATAGATGATATTATATTTGGTGCTACTAATGAAACTCTATGCAAAGAGTTTGTTGAGATAATGAAAGGAGAATTTGAAATGTCTATGATAGAGGAGCTTAAATTTTTCTTGGTCTTCAAATCAAATAACCAACAAACAGAACCTTCATAAATCAATCCAAATATGTCAAAGAATTGCTTAAAAAAATTTGGATTTGAAAATATCAAAACAAAAGACACTTATATGGGATCAACTATAAAGATGGATGCTGATGAAAAGGAACAACCTTATGATATGTCAAAATACAGAGGTATGGTTATATCCCTTATATTTAACTACAAGTAGACCAGATATTATGTTTAGTCTATGCATATGTGCCTGATTCCAAACCTGTCATAAGGAATCTTATTACTTAGTAGTAAAGAGAATCTTTAAATATATTGCTAGTACAATACAAATGAGTATGTGGTATTCAAAAGAATCCACAAACACGGTAGGATATTAAGATGCTGATTTTGCTGGTTATAAGACCAATAAAAAAAGAACCAATGAAATATGTCAAATCTTTGAAAATTCTCTTATATCTTGGTTTAGTAAGAAACAAAATAGTGTGGCATTATCCACTGTTAAAGTTGAATATGTTGTAGTTGGTAATTGTTGTGCCTAAATCCTATGGATGAAGCAACAACTAGAGGATCTTAGTATATATCTTAAAGAGATTCTAATCAAATGCAACAATAACAGTGCTATTAATCTTACCAAGAATCCCATTATGCATTCAAGGTTTAAACATATAGAGATCAGACATCACTTCATTAGGAACTATGTTCAAAAGAAAGATATTAGCCTTGAATTTGTTAAAACTAAATTTTAACTTGCTAATATCTTTACTAAACCTCTCTAAACTGAAAGATTTTGTTTTATAAGAGGTAAACTTGGTATGGTTAATCCTAATGAATTGTAAAATAAAATTTAAATTGTTTTGCCATTTGTTTGAAGAAAACATTCACTAACTTAAGCACCAAAATGGTTTCAATTTATTTTGGAGGATATTTGTAATGTCCACTTGTGATTTCTACTTGTTTTAAATGTTGTTTGGATGAACATTTATGGTAAGATATTCATTTAAGTAGAATACTTTCTAGAAATTAAGAAAGTTAGCTAAAAAATTCACAATTTGGTCACATTTCATAGTGATCAGTTGACTGCTAAAAGCTAGACAGTCGACTAGTGAGAATTTAGGAGTGACTAGCTGCTTAAGGAAGCTAGGAGCAGCTGACTGAAGGGTCTCTATAAGGTAGTAGTCGACTGCCAAGGAGTGGCCATTCAACTGAGCATCCCTTACAGCATGATAGTTGACAAGTGTTAAGTGACTAATCAACTGGGAGGTTTTAGAAAGCAATCCAGAAAAAAAAAAGGTTGACAGTGGATTGCTCATAAGTGACTAGTCGACTAGTCAATACTAGTGAATGATATTGATTAAAAATAGGGCTGACAATCAACTGCTTACTAGTGACGAATCGATTGGTCAATGACAGAACTTACTATCTAAGGCAGTTAAAACCCTAATATTTCATATCAAACACTATTTTCACTAGCTAATTGCTCATCCCTTTCTTGCTCTCCAATTTTTTGACTAAATCCTCATCAAATCTTAATGATTTTATTTCTAAATCCATCCAAATCATTAATTAAACTCTTTAATCTAGGGTTTTATTGGTTTAAAAAGGGATTTTTTGCTTTTCTCTTCTCCCACTCGAAAATCTTGCAATATTTCTTGAGTTATTGCACCTCCTTCTTCTGTCATGGCTCAAAGATTAATAACCAAGTGTGCAAGAACCAAGAATCCAACTATTAGCTCCTTCTCCGATCCTCCTCCTCTCTTCTTATTAAAGGCACAAGAGATAGCATTCATTGAAAACTACCAGCAAAGGGGAGTTCTTTGAAGTAGGTATGTCTACCTTTAATTACTTCAAGAAGAAGGGTTTAGTCTTTTTTATTTGTTTACCAATTTTAGATTGGACCATTTGCTGAGCTTGAAACTGAATTATAGCCCAAGGTTATAAAGGCATTTTATTCCAACTTTAACTATAACCCAACCACTTATTTCATCACCACAAAGGTTAGAGGTGCAAGAATTGTATTTGGTGATGAAACTTTGGCTGAAATCCTCAACCTTCCTCCTCCTGCTAGCCATTACTTTACTAATCACCCTAATTCTCTCAAGACAATATATGGGTATAATAAGTTAGAGCCTATGAACTGAATTAATGAAGCAATCATTGAAAACCTAAACACTCTTATTAATTCAATGACTTATCTTTGGAAAATAGGTTATTGCATTACATAATAGCTCATTGTTTGATCAATAAGTCAGGCAACTTTGCTTACTTGAGTGAGCCAAAGCTCTTCATGATGAAGCACATCTTGGAAGGAGATTGCTTTAGGCTGACTTGGCTAATCACAAAGAGGATGACCACATGCAAGAAGAAGAAATCCCTTCTTTGTCCTACGGAACCATCATTGTAGCCATTCTACGCCATCATGACATATCTCCATTTGAGGATGATGTAAAGTCCCCTCAGCAGATTGGATGGAATAATTTGCAACGCATGTGATTCATTAAGACTCCACAGGGACAATGGGTAAGGAGAGTCGCTAGAGCTCCGAAGCCTTAACCTGTAGTTGTTGACAATCCTCCTCTTCCACCTACGTATGAAGTTGCTGAAGAAGGAGGTCTTTCTGATCTTATGCCATTATCTCTTTTTGCTCCTAGGCCTCCATCACCATCGGCTCCTACTTCGATAGGTTTCACACCAGCTCAGCCTGAGACTATGGTTATTCCTGAGCCAATATTACTTGCTAAGATTTGAGCCATACATCAGAAGATGGACTCCTACAGTTTCCAGATGTAGACCTTTCAAGAAACCTTGGAGGATATGAATCTCAGGCTTGAGTGCATCTAGGCATATCATGAGCAGCACTTCAATCCCTAAGCGTAGTTTAGGTCCTCCTTTATTTATGTAACAAAAGGAGAGAGAAATAAGATATGTGAAAGGAAATAGGGGAAGAAAAATAGGAAGTTTAGGAAGGATAAGATTTTAGGAGCTTAATGTTTTAGTTTTCATGTTTGAGATTGTTTTCCTTGTTTGAAATTTATGGTTGTTTGTTTTAGACATGTTTCACTCATTTGAATCCAATATAAATAGTTATTTCAATTATATGGTTGCTTGATATCTATCTCTATCATTTGAATATGACTGAATAAACAAGAAAACTAAAACAAGTGAAAGTTAAAATCAAAGTAATCAGATTCAATTTTCACAAAAACAAAGAATTATGTAAGCATACTATCTTGAAAAATTTTTCTTGTAGAACACTAACAATTGCAGGTTTGTCATCATAAAAAAAAAAAAGGGAGATTGTTGAGCCCATTTGTTGAAGATCAAGGTTTTGATGATTACAAACTCAAAGAAGAAATTTTTTTCAATGTATTACTTAGGTTCTAGATGTTTTTAATGTTTAATCATGTCTTAAGGAACCTTTGTAAATGATATTCAGCTTATAGGAATCTTATAAAATGAATATATAATTAATTCCAGGTCTTAAGGGTTGAGAAAAATTGATTTTTTTATCAGCTTGAACCTTGTTCAACTGGGCACTCTCTGTGAATGAACAGTCGACTAGCCACTAGCCAACAGTCGACTGGTCACCTCCTGAAAGGCATTAGTTAGTTGCCAGCTCGAGCCTTGATTAATTGGGAGCTTTCTATGAGTGAGCAGTTGACTAACCATACCCAGATCAAGCATCAGTCAACTGCTAGCCTTGAGAATTTTGATTGGAACCTCTCTCTGAGTGGCCAGTCGAGTAGCTAAAGATGGATAATCGATTGTTGAGGTCCAGAATTTGAAAATACTGAGAGGAGAAAAAAGATCAGTCAACTAGTCAATGGTAAACAGTCGACTCATCGAAGACAGAGAAGTCATGATTATTTTATAATAGACATATTTTGAAAATATAGTAGCATTATGTAGTCCCTATCAAATCTTTCTTACTAGGGATTGAGTATCTTATCCACCTTAAAACATTATTCAATGACTTGTAGTTTATAACCAGACTTGGAGCTCCCTTTGCTATTTCAGCATGATTTTGAACATAAAAGTTTGAGCAACTCCAAGGAGACTTACTTTGTTCTTCTCAACCTTTTATCCAATAACTATTGTATTTCTATTTTACAATAGTCTAATAATTCATCTTTCTTTTGTATTGGTCTAGCCTTAGTAGTTACTCGTTTTTCATTAAATTCTTGCTTGTAAGGTAGTTTGACTACATGTTTCTTTTTGCCCTAAAAGGCATTTAGGAAATTTGAACAAATTTCTTTCTTAAAATTTTCTTTTAATTTGTTAATTCTCTATTAAATTTTTTTCATTCTTTATTTGTTCTTGTATTCTTTTTTCCTTCTTGATCTAGTATATCTTTTATTTTTACCAAGCATTGTTTCTTTACTTCCTCATCATTTATTTTATCTATTATTTCTAGTAGAAAGGAAGTTTTTTCTTTTTCTAGAAATAAAGTTGATTCCTTTTTCTAAACAATTTTCATAAATACATAACCTATACCCATACTTTGCTCTTCTTGTGACTCAAAAGATTCAATATCATATTCTTCCTATATTCTATATATGTATTCCTCTTCACTTGTTGTCAATTCCTCACTTTTGGATGAAAATTCATCATTAATTAACAACTTAAAAAGGTTTTGCTTATTTTCTTCACTAATATTTAATTCTCTTATCTTCTTTTCTATTTTACATCTATTAGCACAATGACCAATTGCCTGCACTTATAGCGAACTATTTCTTTTTTCAGTTTTTCTTATAAATTTCTTTCTTGATTGAATTTTTCTTAAAATTTTCTTTAGGTTTTTTTTTTATAGTACTTGTTTCTCTTTTATCTTTTGTGAAAAGGTTTTGTTCTCAACATAGATTTATTTCCCCACCCCCCTTTTTTTTTTTTTTTCAAAAAGAGCTTTTATTTTTTCAAACTGTTTACAAAAAATCTCCTAGTTCTAGCTTGTCTTATTTGTTTCCAAATACATTTTTCTTTGCATCTTGATATCATTACACAGTCTTAATCCTATTATATTTATGACATTAATTATGTGACCATATGTCAGTAAACTATATTTTATTGACCCTCTTTGATTTCTTTAAATCTCATCTCTTACCTTTTCTGCAAATAATTTTGGTAAACCTGAAATAAATCTTTCTTTCTAAAAATTTGAATTTTCATTTTGTCTAAAAAAAAAAACTTTGGGAATAAAGTTATCTTTATACCATCTAAAATCTGCCAATGTTGGACATCTTAGATTTATTAATTGTTCTAAATATTTTTCTTGTATTTCCTTGGGCACTCCTATGAATGATTTAATTATCGAATAGACTAATTTGGGTTATATTATCTAAATATTTCTCCTTTTGTCTTAAGGTGTTTATTCTAGATAATAATGTTGTATCTCCATTTGATTCTATTTAGTTAATATGTTTTACCACTATCCTTTGAGGCTCTATGTAAATCCTTAAACTAAAATATCAAATATATTTTCATCATTATTGTTTTCAATCCTATAAGTAGCTATTGCAAGTCTACCATCATGATTTCTTGTGTTACATTCATTATTTTGTATTCACTATAGCCATCCCATTCATAAATGGATCTCTCATCATAGTGAGAGGCTTTTATTTGATGTCTTTCTTCAAAATGTAAGTTTGGTATGTTGGTCTTGAATAATAGTTTTTGGAGTTATTTCCAAAATTGTTATTTCTTCCATCCAAAGTTTGAGTTATTTCTTCTATATCTAATTTCTTACATCAATACTTTTTCAAACTTTAAACATGTAAATCATTGATTAATGTAATTTATCAAAATTGTAACATAACTCATCAAAATTTACAAAAAGTAATTGCACACTAAATAATTATTATAAATACATAAAGAATTATAAAATTACATATTAAAAAACATGATTATTATAACCTAATTATAAGAAGGTATTAAAAAGAAATACATTATGCTTGTAGCTCCAAAATATTTTGAAAACAATGCCATTGCGTTATTTAAATCTCCAACACTCTAAGATATATTTGTCTGCATGTCCTTATTCGAACAAGACATCTCAACAACTACCTATAATTTCCTTTATAAATAAAAGTCTCCAAATGAGAAAAATTTCACATTAAATTTCAAATGAAAAAGTTTTTGCCATCCTGCATATATTACTATTATTATTAAAAATACATATACAGAATCTACGAAAAAATAAAATGTGTATTCCTTTTCTATTTTGTTTATTAAATCATCAAAATGAAACATATATATATGAAACATGTATTCAAATGTTTAAAGAAAATATTTTAAAAAAAATTTGAATTATAAAATAAATATTAATTATATCATTAAAATTACATTTTTATTTAATTAAATAATATTATATAAAAATAATTTAAATTATTTAATAATATTATATATATATATATATATACACACACAAACAAACATATATCAAGGTACCATGAGCGCCTGGCCCTCATACAGGCACTTATTATTTAGAAAACAAACAAAAAAAGTTTTGTCCGAATCACTAAAATCTTATAAAAAAGTTAGGAATACTTTTGTCAGAATTCTCTTCTAACCAAAAGCATTTTATTTTGTTATATTAGACTCAAAAAGCCTTGAAATTGTTCATCCTCCCTTTAATTTTTTTAGTTTTTAGCTCTTTAATTACAGTTCGCATCAATTCATTTTATGAGTCGGGTTCGTTGAAACTTGAAGATTTGGATTATTATCCGAATTATTTTTAAAAATTGCATACGAAAGATGATATTTAATTTATGTTTTGCGGTTTATTTTTGGTCAACTGGATAATATCGAAAAGCAAGCGGACACAAAACGAGGAAGATATCAAGGTATAGCCTACCCAGCCCCACATATCTGATAGAAAGCGACAGGTCCCCTCATATTCGTTTTAAAATTGATTAAAAAATAAAAATAATCTAAACTGTAACCAATTAACCCCAAAAATAATATTTATTTTAAAAAAAGAAGCCCTCTCTGGTGGCATCTTTTCCTTCACGGCAATAATTCTTTTTTTTTTTTTGGACATAATGAAACGCGAATAGTTGACCAATTTCTTCTACATGTTAACAATAGGTGACGACAATTTTATCAAATTTAATTAATAAAATATGTCATCGTTAAAGGAAAAGAGAGAGGACGTTTTAATTGCCTTTGAAAAGGATATGTACGACCATTCACGGCTTCACGCAATGACGCAATATCAAATAATTTGTGTTGGTGGCGATTAGACATTTGTTTTTCTTCAACTTGTTTATGATTGAATCGACCAGTGAAGTTTAATAGCAATGGTAATTTCCTCACGTTGAATTCAACAAATGAGAAGCACTCCTAGACCCCTATAGGGACACGCCACGTTTGTCCTCCATCAATATCAGGAAGATTGAATTTTTTATTTTTTGAAGAATTACCATGTCCTCTTCAGGAAGTAAAGAGAGGAGAGTGGAGGGCAAAGCTCTTTAATTTCTTTTGACAATTTAAAGAGCGAAATTTTTTTAAGAAAAGAAGAAGAAGAAGAAGAAGAAGAAGTATGGGGCCCAACCTGCCTGATCGCTTTTCACCACTCTTTCTCATGCAATATTTTAAAGGAAGCGAAATGGAAAAAAGTTACTCTTCAATTAAGAGAATTTAATATTGACTTCTAATGATAATAATAATTTGAATTTTAGAAAAATATTTCTATTAAAATTTTGAAAAATATCAATTTAAGTAGCAATTGATAACACTCGTGACTCAACATGTGGTAAGATAACATTAATATTTATCTGAAAACATAACTAAGAAAAGTCATACAAGATGTATATGTCAATGCTCAAATATTACCATGATACTAAGTAACCAGCTAATTCAAGGTTGTGGTATTGGAAAAAGCGACAAAAACAATTCGGAAACGTTCGTAATTCCGTAAATGATTTGTATATTCATTTGCACATGCACATGCTCCTCGCTTCGTGCATGTTGAGTCTGCTTATTATTTATATATTGAGTCTTTGGTTATAGTGAACAGGAGGAGGTGATTCTGGTGAGCAATTTTCACATAAAATATTGAAACCCACTTCCCTTGCGTAGCAGAGTTAGCGCCCTGGTCTCTGCGGACTGCATCATAACGCTTCCTTTCCTTCCCATCGCATTTTCGTAGATCTCGTCCTCTGGAATCGGTGATAGACAACAATCAATGTAATTTCCTGAGTTCTATCTCAACTGTCGCTTCTTTCTTAACATATTCTTTAGGAAAACTTGTCTGTAGATTCCTGTGAATGCGTGTTCATAGTATTCCTTACTCTTTTTTTTTTTTTTTTTTTCCTCCTGATTATTGTTTACTTTAGTAAATACAGAGTAATATCTTGAAAATAGTTGACCCTGCTTCGCAGTCTTGATTGAATTACTGTCGTTCTGCAACTAGTTTTAGCCTCCATAGATTGTATATATCTTTGTACAACCGGTTCCCCCAATGTCATAGAGATTGTACATTGTTCCAGACATTGAGATAGGTAAATTAATTATCGGTGTAAGCTTAATGCAATGTATGCCGAATTATCTGGTTAATGCTTCCAACTGGCTGAAATTTCTGGACAGAGAATTTAACTAATTTCTGATGCGCTTGTTTCAGTGTATAGGAAGTTGGGGAAAATGGCTAAAATTCTCATCTTCTTGGCGGGGCTTTGGCTGTTAGGTGGCTGGGCATACCTGTCAGAGCCAAAATACGTGAAGTATAAAGACCCAAAACAGTCAATTGATGCTCGGGTCATGGATCTTATAAGCAACATGACTCTCAAGGAGAAAATTGGCCAAATGTTGCAAATTGAGCGCAAGTTTGCTTCTGCCGAGTTGCTCAAGAAATATTTCATTGGTATGTACCATTAACATCGCCCCCCTCCCTCTTTAAGATATATGCATTTAGTAATCCAATGATGGAAACCATTTCTTTTGCGTAGGGGGTGTAATGAGTGAGGGAGGGAGTCTTCCTGCTCCGCAGGCTTCAGCTGAAGCTTGGGTTGACATGGTTAATGATTTTCAAAAGGGTGCTTTATCAACTCGGCTTGCTATCCCAATGATTTATGGAATCGACGCTGTTCATGGCCATAACAGTGTTTACCGAGCGACTATCTTTCCCCACAACATTGGACTTGGAGCAACCAGGCAAATATATATGTACCTTAATATTAGTAATGCTCCATCAATTGGTACTTCTGAAAATTTTATGTTCTGTATATAGGGAATGCACAGGCCTTAAGCAACACACACAACCTTATGTAGAAACTGAATCTATTTCTCTTAATTGCTAAGTAATTAACTTGAAAAAATTACACAACATGCTTGTGAACTTTTGTTTCTTCAAACACTGCCTTCAGGTTTTTACATTGCATATTCCTATTTTGCTGGTTAGGGACCCAGAACTTGTGAAGCGAATTGGAGTTGCCACTGCCCTTGAAGTTCGAGCTACTGGAATACCATATGTTTATGCACCCTGTATAGCAGTAAGTGACAATGATGAAATTCTTTTGCTCAAAGGTTATAATCACTTTTCATCTGTGACTCTTACTGTTTATAGGTATGTAGAGATCCAAGATGGGGTCGGTGTTATGAAAGCTATAGTGAAGATCCTAAAGTAGTACAAGAGATGACTGAAATAATATCAGGGTTGCAAGGGGATATTCCTGATAATTTACCCAAGGGTATCCCTTTCATTGATGGAAAGTAAGTATTCAGAATGAGGCATCTAGCTTTAAATAGTACTTTTCCCCTGCATTTACTACTAAAGAGCCATCCATTGCTTCCTGAATTTTGTTTTAAGTCTCGGGTTAATCTAAGCTTTCTTTAAAGTTCTGCACTTCCTCCTGGTGCAGGTCTCGAATGAAGGGTTTTATTTTTTAATCTTTCTATCTCCTATTTTCTGATTATTTATTTCCACACAGGTCACTCGAATAGAAATAGGACAAATGGTAATCACATGCTGAATTCCTGTTACGATTCTTTGAAATAATTGTTTGCTACTTTTGGCTGAAAAATACTTAAAGCTGTTCTGTTGCTTGTTAAATTATGAAGTTAAGTTTAGTTGGCATTTAGTTATTAAAAATGTTCGTCATTCCTTGCACAGAGAAAAGGTTATAGCATGTGCTAAGCACTATGTGGGTGATGGTGGAACAATTAATGGGATTGATGAGAACAACACAATGATAGATAGAGATGGATTGATGCGAATTCACATGCCTGGCTACTTGGTCTCAATTAGCAAGGGTGTGGCAACAATCATGGTCTCATACTCAAGTTGGAATGGAGTAAAAATGCACACTAACCACGATCTCATCACTGGCTTCCTTAAAAATACACTTCATTTCAAGGCATAATTATTTGATTATCAATTTAAAATTTGAACTCCTTTTAATTATCATACCTGCACAAGATAATTGAGTATAACCCCACAAACTTGCGGCTTGTTACAGGGCTTTGTTATCTCGGACTTTGAGGGTATTGACAGGATCACCTCCCCACCTCGTACAAATTATATCAATTCTATTGAAGCAGCAGTTAATGCTGGCATTGACATGGTATGCTAGATCTACACTTAAAAAGTCCATTATGCCTTTTTAAATTTTCATCCCTTGATTAAAATTGTATACTTTCTTGCTACGCAGTTCATGGTTCCAAAGAACTATACAGAATTCATAGATGATGTAATTAAACTGGTGAGAAATAAAGTCATTCCTATGACTCGAATTGACGATGCAGTGAAAAGAATTTTGTCAGTTAAGTTTATGATGGGTCTTTTTGAGAATCCGTTGGCTGATTACAGCTTGGTCAAGTATCTTGGAAATCAGGTTAGAAACTATTATTTTTCTGAAAAAAAGAATCCTTTGATTCTGGGCATTTCACAATTACGTGAAAGGATCACCCTCTGCCTCTTCTATATGACCACAACCTGAACAGGAGCATAGAGAAATAGCTAGAGAGGCTGTACGGAAGTCAATGGTCCTACTAAAAAATGGTAAGTCTGCCGGTGGGCCACTACTACCTCTTCCTAAACGGGCGCCAAAAATACTTGTAGCTGGAAGTCACGCAGATGATTTAGGCTATCAGTGTGGTGGCTGGACCATTGAGTGGCAAGGAGTCAAAGGAAGCAGTCTTCTTAAAGGTGAGATTGATTTCTAATTCTATTTTCCTTATCATGTTGTCGCAACTCTTCTTATTGATGTGAACATTAATATGGTCAGGGACTACAATTCTCTCTGCTATAAAAAACACAGTTGATCCAGAGACCGAAGTGATCTACAAGGAGAACCCTGATGTAGAATATATCAAGTCCAATGAATTCTCCTATACCATAGTTGTAGTAGGAGAGCATCCTTATGCTGAATGGCATGGTGACAGCATGAACCTGACGATCCCTTACCCTGGCCCCGAGACCTTAAAAAATGTTTGTGGAGTCACAAAATGCGTGGTTGTCATAATCTCTGGCCGCCCTGTTGTTATCGAACCATATGTTGCTTTAATAGATGCTCTTGTTGCTGCTTGGCTTCCGGGAAGTGAAGGCCAGGGTGTGGCCGATGTTTTGTTTGGTGACTATGGTTTCACAGGAAAGCTTCCACGAACATGGTTCAAAAGTGTTGATCAACTGCCCATGAATGTCGGAGATCCTCATTATGATCCCCTCTTCCCATATGGGTTTGGCCTTTCTACCAAACCAACTGAGGCCATTTATACCTCGTAGATTAGCACCAAGCATATCACATCAAATTCCTACTAAGCTAGATTGATCTGCCATGCTACTAAGGTGAGAAAATCTTATACAAAAAAAGGGATATCAAATGTTGAAATTTTCCATGCGGACTGCCGAATGGATACAAAATTATGAACATGTAGTGTTCCTTTTCAACTAGGAGCACTATTCGTTCATTACAATGTTGAATCTATATTCATTTAGCCTGTAATAATACTATCAACTAAAAAGTAATTTATGTAGAAGCGGTATATATAAAATGATGATACCGTCCAGCTTCTTCTGTTCGGTCCTTGTATTTCCTTCCACACTTGGACCGTCTCTGATAAAAACACACTCATTCGGGTGTCTTTAGTCAGGTCTTCTTTATTTGTTTAATTGAGTATCCGCACATGGTGATAAATATTTAGATGTACTCACTTTGTAAATCGACAAACAATAAGATTGCTTCGGTGGCAAAATGTTTTTAGTTCTTGGTTCTTATTCTTGATATACCAACTATATAACACTTCGAGTGTCAATTGCCAAACAAAGTCGATATTGCTAAATTATTTGAAACATTAGCTCAAAAAACATATAATGATACTCGTGTCATTCAAACAGAACAAAAAGATGAGTGTCCTTTCTACAACATATAGAACAACACTAATTGGTCTAAGCAAATCTCAGGATCCACGTCCAAAAATTTAGGCGCCACGGTATCACAACTTGGAAGTATGGAAGACCTCCTCGATATCCTCGAAGAAATATCTCTTGAAAACATCCATATGGGGTGCTTGCAAACAAATGGCTACAACGAGGCTATCACCGTCAGAACTATTCATAACGAAAGCCTTCCCTTCAGAATCCATGAAGCCCGGCCCAAAATACACAGGTTTCCCCCACCCAAAATCCGCCTCACGATACGAAAAGTTCATCCAACTAACCACAATCAGATTGGGGTTTCCCATACATTCTCCTTCCAGAACGCTCCTTGCAGGGAAGCGGAAGTTGTGCCTCAATAACTTCATATCCTTCTCCTTCGCAATATAATCAAGAGCAGACCTCACATACTCATCCGTTAGCCTCTCAAGCGCTTTCCTCACGTTCCCTACTGCATAGTTCAGAGGCTTATGCATAAGGTCGCTAAACGAACAGGTCGGTGTCACAGTTGAAAAAGCTGCATTCCCTGCATAACCGCCAGGAAGGGGCGGTTTCAAACGGTTTCGACAGTTAGCCAACGTTGACAACCTCGTCGGCTGGTCGTTATTTCCGGCATAGCGTGCCTTGC
The DNA here is from genome assembly GCA_037074485.1 of Delonix regia. Lineage (NCBI taxonomy): Eukaryota > Viridiplantae > Streptophyta > Magnoliopsida > Fabales > Fabaceae > Delonix > Delonix regia. The sequence goes on along the minus strand of CM073449.1, from coordinate 35,560,541 downwards.
TCACGCACCTCCACATGTGCCCTGCGATCACCTCGAAACTAGTGTAAGGCCGTTCCGGTGAATCAAAGGCACTGCTTTTCCTCTTCAGTTTGTTGACTTGGTCTCTCGTGAGCTTCAAAACGGCAACTACGTGCTTGGTTTGACCTTGTGATTCTCCTGGGCGATCTTCCCATAGTGGAGGTGGGTGAAACTCGGAATGGTCAAAACGAGGTGTCGTGTGAAGTCTGCGTGAATCCAGCACTGCTCGATCGTGGAGTGGCATTTCGGTCGGATCTAGAAGCTCTCCTCTGGCCAACTTGGCCCATGAGTTAACGAAACGCATGGCAGCTGTTCCGTCAATCACAGCGCGACACATGGTCACTCCGACGGTGAGAGCGCCACATGAGAATCTGGTGAGCTGCACTGCAAGCAGAGGGACTTGTTCAATGGGACAACCATAATCGATGTTGGGTATAAGCTGGGGCACTATGTTGGTAGGAGCAAAATCACCCAAAGCATCCAAATGAGAGTGACAAGAAGCTTCATAGAGCTGAACTCCCCTGCCATTGCAATGGAGTTCCCAGCGACCACCTCGGACGTGGGTCGTCCAACACAATCTGCCAGCGAGCGGATAGTAAGGAACCAAAGCTTGGCTGAGAGAAGACTTTAGAGTGTGAATGGCATGATGAAGATGAAGATGATGATGGGTATTGGCTTTGTAAACGTAAAGAAGAGGAACATGAGTGGGAAGCTTGACTTGCTCGCAGAAGGAGGAAGGTAGTATTGGAGTGGGTGTAGGATCGGAAGGTATGACTGTGTGAGAAGAGTGAATGGTAAGCATGGTGCTAAGTTTGGCTTGAACTCACGGGGTTTACAGTGTTTTAAAAGGAGAATTCTTCGTAAGCGGTGACGCGATGATCTGTTAACGTTGAATGGGGCTGCTGTTTAAGGAATGCCACGGCTTTGACGGATTATTTGCCTAATTTTCTAATGCCAAAGACGGCACCTTTTCGTTTGGAATTGTCTTCTTTCATTCACAATTCATTTAATTTAGTTTATTCACTTTGGAATAAACATCTAATTATTTAGTCCCCAGTTTTACACTGTCACTTCCTTTCAATCTTCAAAATTTTAGCAATACACGTTAGTTTAAAAAATAAATATCTAACTCGTAATGAATTAATCTTTTAAATTTTGATAGTCGTTTCCCAAATTTCGTTGATTACGTCAATTTACTTCTTTTTCAAAAACTAAGAAAGAAAGAGGAGAGTGCAATAACTTTGTAATCAAAGTAATAAAAACTTAATTAATTAACAGTATATATATATATATATACTTTATATAAATTAAAATATAGATCAATAATACAATGTCAACATTGAGAAAATATTAAATAATTCTAGTACATTTATGTAGTCACTGATTTAATATATCAAATTTAATAAAATTATTAAAAAAATAAAAACTATAAAAAATTTTTTATAAAAATTAATATATGAAATTAACTACAACGTAAATGTAATAAGCATGACTAATATTTTGTTGGGAAGACACACAAGAATCCCAAATGTGAGATGGTGGAAGAGTCGTATCTTTGTCAAATTTACCATTCACATATAATAATAAAGCTGCATTGTGGTGACAAATCCCACATGGGGGGCCGGTGGCTTGGTCGAAGAATTTTCGCTACAAAGAAAAATCAAATAAAAAAATCAGAAAAGATGCTATTAATGTGATAAGTCTTACAAGCAAGAACTCTTTCGTTTGGACTTGTCTTCTTTATCTTATTCATTCCGAATCCATTTAATTTAATATATACATGTAGTTAGGAATGAATGTCTAATTATAAAGTCCCCTGGTTTACAAACTCACTAAATTTAAATCCTCAAATGTTTAATAATATACAAATTGGTTTTAAAAATATTTAATTCCTAAAAACTTGATATTTTTTCAAGTGTATTATAATTAATATCCAAATTTTACTGACTATCATGTTTGTTGAGCTATAGAATTGATTCATGGTATAAATTATAATTATGCTAATATAACAATAAGTATTAAATAAGCTTGAAAAAATTAAATCTACCAATAATATAGTACAATAGAAATAAAATATGTGCAAAATATTTAGAGAAGATATACCAAAATTTAACATGAAAACCCTCAAGTACTAAGAAAAAAAATCACGGGATAAGCTCACAAAATATTTTATTATTTTAGGATAATTACATAATATTCTTTCTACATTCTTTCATACAGAAAGATAAATATAGTGTTTCCTAGTGAAATTCCTCATAGTCAAACACTATAATTTTATGGTAATCATAGTAAGGAGTAATAGAAATAATACAAAAAAATATCTCTAATATATTTTTCCCACATCCTAAATTCTCTTGGATTTACTCACACTCAAAAAATAACTTTTTCACTCACTCATTATATAGCTGAAATCTTTACTATTTAATATCAAATAAACAAAAGTGAGCTTATATTTATAGAGATTTAAAATCATGTAAGACAACAAACAATTTGGTGTATTGTTGACAAATGGTTCACTTGTACATGCATGAAATACATATTTCAAACTTACATGTACAATATTTCAACATTTTCAATCTATGTTATTAAGCTTCACATTTTATTGCCACCAAATTTCTATAAAAGTAGTTTGTCTATTTTAACATTAATATTTGGTTAGATTCCACGCAACCAAATTTTAATAAGATGATTTATATTCTTTAACATTTAATGTTTGGTTGGATCACACACAACCAAATTTTTAACGAGTTGATTTATTTTTTTTAAAATTTAATATTTAATTAGACCCCACAGTTTAAGGAATGAATTTCTCTTAAATATCTCATAACTTAACTAAGAGAGGAGGAATTGTCGACTCATTAATACATCTTAATTAATTTGATTTGTTTAGAAATAACAAAATTGTGTTTTAGAGTTTTGAATAGAACTTGTGAAAGTGACTTTTGCTCACTCAAACTTTAAGAGATTATGTAGATTTTAACAAATATGATTCAATTAATAACATTAAAAATGTGACACTTGATGAAATGACTGACTTACAATAATTAAGTTGAATATTGTTCAGACCAATATGTACAGTACTTCAAAATATATAAGGATTAAGATTAAATGGATTTACAAGTTATTGATAGCTGATTTATTAGTTTTACTTTTCATTCAAATTCTTCTCAATAATATAATTAAACCAATATAAATGCGTTTGAATTCTTCAATCAAATTCTAACTCAAACTTTTATTACCATCAAAAATAAAAATATCTTGTGAGAAAACTAACTAGCATCCATCCATCCTGCTTGGATTTCCCTTTCGAGACAAAAAACGAAGGGCAAAACAATTTGAACACTCATAAATCAAATGAAAAAAAAAAAAAAAGAGCCATATGTTGTGCCTTTTTTGACTCGTCTCAATTCAATACAAAAATGCGCACATGAGGAGGGTTTGCTTCTTGTTCAGCATAATCATATTCAGGCATTCAGCCGTAAACTATTTCGCATGGAAAATTTGCACTTATTTAGATTTTTTTTTTTGTGGGAGAGGATCAGCAGGTATTCAGACTGGATAATGATATTTGCTCATAATTTCAACTAAACAAAATTCACTTTAGTAATTTGTCAGATTTTACCCATAGCGACATGGTGTATATATAAGTGCAAGTGATATAGGAATTTTTTTTTTGTCAAAGAACACAATTAAACAAAACTACTTAATGTGGTGTATCTTCACACATAGAAATATCTTTATTATATGGTTATCACATATTTGGTTGGTTTCAAGTAAATATGCTGTTGCGCAGATTGCGTGGTTTGGCTGCCATTGAATTTTTGACTTTTTATGTTGCTTATGTTGCCATTGAAAATGTTGCACTGCTGCACGTTTACATTTTTGCAACAAATTTAAAAGCTCAAGAAATTTGCCGGAATGAAAAAGTTAAATATATATTTTTTATTTTTAATAACTTGACATCTTCAAAGAAGAGTAAAGGTATTGGACGAAAAAATAAATAATTGAAGAGTTATATTATACAAAATAAAAATTTTTTTGGTTTATGGTCACCTTTAAAAATTTAAAAAATAAATTACATAATTTTTTAAATTAAAGAATACCAAATGCAACCTTTCCTTTTTTTTCTTTTCCCACCACGATATACACTTCTATCATTTTATTTTTATTTTTATTTTGAATGAATAATTTAATACTATCCAACATTTTTTTGAAAATAATTGATTGCGCTGAATTTGTTCGCACAATTGAAATGGAATTAGATCTGAAATAAAGCAGACCCCATAAACAAAGTTGATTTTTTTAATTTAAAATTTTGAAATAATTTCATAAAAATTTAAAACAGAAAAATACATCTATAAAATAAAAAATTAATATTATCTTTTAAAAGGTATTTTGGTTATATTTTTTAAAATAAAAAAGACAGTGTAATTTAATTTTAAAAAAAATAAATTTTCCTTAATTTATGAATATATTCTTTGGTGATATAATATATATCCGTCCCTTATTTTTTAAATATTTCACGTTTCAAAAAGTAGAAGGTTGTTCGGTGAAAGCTATTGACTAGAGCCAGAGAGCACTTTCCAAAAATGACAGCTATTCATTAAATATGTGCCGCTGTAGGGCAACTTCATTTGAGGAAGCAAGTTCTTCTTCTCATTTTTAATGAATAATTACGTAAGGATTAGTACAGCACAATATTTGAAGGGAATTTTCATATTGTAACATTTATTATCATAGTTGTTAAACTCCTGGGTTTACGAGTTTATAATTGTATATTAAAAAAGTGAGTTAATTTGTTATAAATTCAAACTTAGTACAAATTTAAATAAACTCGCGAGTTGACTTATCGAATCTATCAAATTTATAATTTTAACGTATTAACTAACTTATAAAGTTAGTAACATAATAATTAAATATCAAGACTAAATAAAATATAAACAAATTTATTTTTCATGAAACCTTTACAATTTATTTTATTACAAGTTTGAATATATATAAAAAAATAAAATTACATTTAATATGTACTTATTAAATAAAATAAAATAAATATTATTTAATTAGTTATATTGAATAATCATTTATGACCATCTTAAAATATTTATGTTAAGTATTACAAATTATAAAATATGAATAACTTTTGTTTGGTTAAATATAATTTGAATTACATTTGAATAATTTTTTAATATATATGATATTTAAATTATAAAATTACATATTTTAGTAACTATTTATTAATCAAAGCAAATTCTTACGAATTTACGTTACAAGTTTACATTTATCTTATGAGTTTATCTAAATTTGCGAGTTTAACAACTTTAGTTAAAATGTTTATAAGTATTACAAATTATGAAATATATTTAACTTTCATTTGATTGAATATAATTTGAATTGCATTTTAATAATTTCTTACAACCAAAACCCCAGTCTAGTCCCTAATAGCTGCTTGTATTCCCAATTTAGTCCTTGTGAGATATTACTTAAAATAGTTCTCCATAAATTATTCCCTTATCAAATAGGTCTTTTCATTCTCCTTTGATTAATTTAGAGTTTAAGATTTAAGATATATAGCAACCTTTTTTTTCAAGATAGTGCATCAGATGAGGTAGCCAAGATGGCAGGTCAGATTATATCTCAAAGGCATATTAAATCTATTTCTCCCCGTAGAGGTACGGAATGCATTTGATTGAACGTATTTGCTCTTCATTCCCACTCCATCCCCTTATATGGTAACAAATGGCTTGTTGTCTTCTCTTGGTTGTAAAAATAGTGAAAAATCCTTGGAGAAAATCGTTCTGAAGATTGAAGCAACACAGTCTCAATTTCATAAATTGTGAAATTGAATTTAAATTATGCTTCTCCTGCTAGAAGCAAAAACCTATTCTATATTATCAAAATTCTACTTCTCTTGCTGGTTATTAATTCATATTCTTTCTCTTACATCAAGAATTGAGTTCCACTATGCTTGGTGTGAATATACAAAGCACATGCAATTCTTTGAAGTTATCATGCATTTTGTTGGATGATTCGTATTTGTAGGCCTAAAAATAGTCCTAGACCCACTTTGATTAAGTGACAAAATACAAATAGGACAAAATGCCCAATTTTACTTGATCTGAAATTTTTTCAATCCATTCCACTTCTACATTGTCTGAAGCAGCACGCTTTAAAGCTGGCATTGTTGATAGCCCAATAATTATTAAAACTAAAGTCACATTGCTAGCTCTTGAAAACTCAAATGGAAAGTACAACACATGAAAGATATCATAAAAACAAAGAATTTGGTGACATCATTTTGACAGCAACCTTCTCATCTCTTCAATATCATTTTTTTTATCTCCCTCAACCATTGACCAAAACGACCATTTATGGAGTTTTCACTTTTATGAAAGATTCTCTCCTTCTTTTAATTTGAAATTGCGAGTTTTATGGAAGACAAAGAAGCAAGATCTAACCAACTTGATGAAGGAGAAGATTTGCAGCATTTACTATAACCCAATTCAATTATTTATAAAATATATGATATTCTTAATTATAAGTTATTAAGATGCAAAATTATATGATAAATGTACCTAAATTTATCAAAACAGAACCGTCTGAATATAAATTATAAAAAGATTATAAAATTGATAGTTCATATATCCACAAATTAATTTAACAAAATCAAGGGGAGGGGTTTTACACTTATATCTACTAACAATCAAAATGTAGGTCTAACATTATTTTACATCAAGATATAACCTATTTACCCCATAACTCTCACAATAGTCCTAATTAAATTTGTCTTCTGGATTCAGAATGTATGTGGCATTCATGTCATCCAATGGCACAAATATAATGGGAATGACAAGTAGAGCCATGATATAATTCACAACCATAATCTTTTCTATGAAGAATACTTGTCTAATAGGTGGAAAGAATACCCAATTACCATGTATTTTAAGAGTGAGTTGATAAATTGCCGTATATAAAGATTAACAACAGAGAGGTGAGAATAGATTCTCAATAACATGAAATAACATATATAATAGTTGAAATATTAATAGAAAATAGTTTGATTTTTTATAAATATTGGATATCATAAAACTAACATATATATAAATACAATATGTAACTACATTACAACAATTATATAGCAACTAGAGAAAGACAACGTCTTCGACCATTAGGCATTAGGATGTCATATATAGGTTATTCAAGTCTTATAAAGCCTAGTGTATGACTGTTATACTCAGGCAATTGAGTCTCACAAACCTTAGCGTATGATACCTGACTGGCAGGCGCAACTCCACCCTTAATTGAGGCGTCCCTTAATGGCTACCCAAAACAGAGTCAAATAATACAAGCTCTATTCTCAATATATCATCCAAGCTATCATGTAGTCAAGATCAAATTAATCTGTGAGAGAACATTAAAGATTTTTTTTCTAAGTTCTTCTACTGAACATTGATGTACTTATGGTGGTTAGGAATCCCTTTAGTGTCTTAAAAATTTATATGTTCTTAGTTTCATTCTAAGTTCAGATTAGTCTGGGAGCCTTTCACATATATTCTAGTTTTTTAGCACAACTTGTCATAGAACTTAGAATTTAGGATATGGTGCAAGAAGTGTAACAACCCCATTTTTCCTTCAACCATTTAGGTGGCAGAGTTTACCATAGATTTGAGGATTTATGGGATGAAATGCTCTATTAAGAAACTAAAAAGTCCATATAGACAGTTAGGTGGCATAGTTAGCCATAGTCTAAAGGCTCATAATGAACATTTTGGCTAAAGAACCAACCATAGTCACATATATACAAGGTCCATAGGATCTTTCAAGGTCTGGATTAATTTCTTTTAGTGTCTTGATTATCTTTTTTCTTAAACAAGATCCTAACGATTAGTAAATGCATAGTATATAAAAATAGTTTAATTTCACAAAGACTAGCTCTTTACTCAAACTACCATATTATCACTCAATCATACAAAGTTAGAATACTCAATAACATGAACAATTATAAAGTATGAATGACATGATATTTATGTAAGAGTTCATGAAACACAAGAAATTTATATATCAAAGTTCTTAGCCTAAAATTGTTATGTTTTACATTTTTCTCTTTAGATATTTCAAAATACTTCTTTAACTTCAATCTTTTCTAATTTTATCATTCTTTGACTTTGAATGGACTTATGAAATGTCATGATGACAAAATTTCAAAATAAAGAGCCCATAAGTAAAACATGATTGGTTATGGAGTTTCATAGTGTGTTATAACTTCAAATGTTTTTCCACACCATAGCTAAGCCCTATGCCTTTATATTGCTATGAAGACCCATTCGAGAAGAAGAAGAAAAAAAAAAAAAGAATAAGAGAACCTATAATATTTTAAATCATGTTCTCTAGGTATGTACACTTATGTTTTTGGTAATTCTCCTAAGTTTCCTTCGTTTCTTCTTAATTACAAGTGTGAGTGAAAAGAGGTGGGGTTAGGCTTGAGGTAGGGTGTGGGGTATGGTTTGAAGGAACGGGTATGATGTAAGGTATTTAAAGAAAATTTGATGGCTAGGATTTAATTAGGGCTTTTAGATCCAATGGTTAAAATGTAATCTAAATGGATGGTTAGGATTTATCCATATGTTTTTGTCTAATATTTGTGATTTTGTCTAGGTGGACAGCTAAGATTTGATTCCTTGATTCAATGGTTGAAATTTGATCCAAATAGGTCGCTAGGATTTAATCATGTGATTTTAATTTATGATCATGATTTGATCTAAGTGTAAGGCCAGGATTTAATCTCTTTAATCCAAATAGATAGCTAGAATTTAACCATATAATTTTAATCTAATGGTTATAATTTAGTCTAAATGTATGACTAGGATTTGATCTATTTAATCTAATAGTTATAATTTAATCCAAATAGATACTAAGATTCAATTATATGATTTTAATCTAATGGTTAAGATTTGGTCTAAATGTAAGGCTATGATTTAATATTAAAAAATGGATTGATAAGATTTAATCATATTTATAAAATATTTAAGATTAATTATGAGGTGGGCCCCATAGGTTAGGGTGGCATCAAATGTCCATAGTGAAATCACTATTTTACCCTTGAGAGTTTATAAAATAACCATTTTACCCTTATGGTCAAATTATCGTTTTACTCTAATGGTCTGTATCTCCTGTTGTCACTATTTTTTGTCTTAACTTCATCTGATCTGGCTTTACTCTTGAAATATGTTCAATTAAACTATGTTGTTGTCAACGACATATTTTGTTTGATTTTTAGGTTTTTATTTAAGACATTATCTATCTCTCTCTTATCTGATAGATTTTCAGGGTTTTAATGTCTTAGAAAAAAATTCTAATTTAAACATGATAAATTCTACATAAAATATGCTCTAGTTATTGCATATTTCATATAAGCTTTCAAGTTATTTATTTGCTTATAAAAATTTTCAAAATTTGTCTAAAGTGTGAATAATTACTATATCACCAAGGAAGTCAGTGTCTGTAACTTAGATTTTTTCGAGAATGTAATGCCTGACTGAGATCATTGTTCTTGATTGTAAACAACTTCACAGGTAATGGCCGATATAGCTCCAAATTATGATCTTCAATAATTTACGGGGTTTTATAATGTCTTTTACTTCTTTAATAGCAAGGCCTGAGTGTGAGACATAGGTTTATGTGGATGTTTAACTGATAAATAAGGGAAAAGAAAGTGTAAACAGGAACTAGGCTTTTGTGTATCTTTGCTACACTTCTCTTTGGCTTAAAGCTGTTGAGTAAAGACCTTCACTGATTGTAGATGAGTTACATGCAACACATTTTGTAGGATCTATTTTTCTTATGAACATGTAGGATCTACATCTGTTGACAAAAGCTCTTTAGATTTCCATCCTAAGTTTGAAATAACAAATTTTGTTGCCCTGCTACTTTTTTCCTGTTACAGCTATAACAGAAGCAAAGGCTGATTGATTTTGCGAAAGCGCTTCGTAATAAACTCAACTACTTCGATGAACTGGAGAATGTAAGGTTTGACTTCTGGCTTGACTGGAGCTTTCACTTAAATTTGTTTTCCAATTTGGTGCTTCATTTTCTTTTTCAATATAATAGAATAAGCTTTTCACTATTTAAGAATGTGAACATGCTGAAAAGATATGCAAAAGCTATGTTCATATAATACATATTAATATTGACTAATGGAAATTATATAGACATTAGGACAGCGGCTATGCTGAGTGCTAACATCTGTCATTTCTCGTGGAGCATGAAATTAAGGATGACATCATCTTCCAAAGTTTTTTGTCCTTGTGAAATGTTATTTTCTTGCCATGGCTGGGGCTGGGTTTAGCAACTCTTTTCCGTTGGTTGAACTTGTGCTTTGAGATACAAAACTTTTTTGTGGATTTGAGGGATTATATGCTGTATACCATTTGCAATTTAGCCATTTTGAACTTTTATGGTCATGGTTCTTACATTATATTCAAATTATATATCCTGCTGTTGTTGAGCTTTTTGAGTTCTCAATTCTGATCAGCTTGATCTGGAAATTGTGCTTTATGGGAGTGAGGATATTATGTTTATACAATATGTTAAGGGATATAATCATTCACTTGTTTAGTATAATTAGAAGATCAGAAATTAATTCTGCTGCCTCAAGTCTGTCAAATTCAGTATGTGACATGCTGACAGTTTTCTTTTCTTTCTTTTTACCAAAACAAAAAATATTCTGAATGTGCCAATTTTTGCCGAGAATCTATTTGTCGGTGTAGCTGGTACTATACTAGTTACTTCAACTTAAAATGAAGTATATGTGTTATATGTTATCAATGAAGCACTTGTGCCAAAAAGAAAGTCTGTGTTTTATGCAGAGCTTAAGGATGTAGTGCAAATAGAAATTGTTGTAATCATATATATGTGTATATTTTCTTTAACTTCAAATTCTCATCTAGTGGCTACTACCAATTTTAAATAACCTTCTAATAATTTTGGTACTGGCTTTAATTGGATTTGACGGTCTCGAGCTTTGGGCTTGATGTGATCTCATGTACTTGGCGTTCTTAAAAAGTGCCTCATCTCAGGTGAAGTTTATTTAACAGGTTAAGTGGATATATGCGTGTATGTATATTTCACGCCTCTAGAGAGGTCCCTTAAATGTAGAGAAGAGTGAGGCAAATGACGGCCAAGAGGTTCGTAAGAATTAATAAAAATAAATAAATTATTGGGATTAGAAGATGAACAAGTAGTTGATGGAGAAAATAATAATAATAATAAGCAAATAAATAGAAACTAAGAATGTATTGCCTAAATAATTTTTTTTTTAAAAAATATTCTAATGAATTAGGCATCATATGAATAATAAAACACTTATCTAAAATTTAAAAATTTACAATGAAGATTATACTACCTAAAGTCTTGCTCAAGAAATAGGATATAAAGCTAACTTGTGTATCAGTTAAAACCGTGTTACCTTAAATGTTGATATATATATATATATATATATAGCTAATTAGTATAAAAATAAAAATAAGATGTAGAATAAAAACATAGGTGGCGTTAAGTGGAAGATGTAGTAGACTTTAATAACTATAGCATTAATTTAATATGCGGTAAGCCAATGGAGTTTTATGTCAGTAGCATGAAGGGACCAATCACTTAGCAAACAATAAGTGGCGTGATTTTATAATGCCAAGTGTTCAACATATAATTAAGTGGCAGTAAAATAAGGGGGGTTAGCTGTCCAAAGAGGAAGAGATGTAGGTTAAGAAAAAAAAAAAAAGAAGAATTTAAGTGTGGAGTTGGCAGCACAGGATAATAACAATGATATAGGGACATATGCCAAGAAAAGAAGCGACTAGTAATACTAAGCAGAAAAAAAGAATCTTTACTGTGTCAACAAATTAGGAAAGAAAGGATATACGTAAGAAGGATGTATTGGCAGCAAATTAAATGGCAAACACTGAGCTAAAGAAGCGAGGAAACACGTAGAAAGACTAGGTGGCCAAAGCTGAGAGCTTTAGAAGTGATGAGGATGACAGAATCTAGGTGGCACAAAAATAGAATTCTAGAGCTGAGTGGAAAGACTGATGGCTACGCTGTCATAAAAAGACAGAAACAGGGAAGCAAAATGGGATAAGTGGCAGAAGAAAGAGAGTTTTGTGATGACTAATATAGGTAGTGTATGACTCACTAGTACTCGTGGCAAGGGCAAGAAAAACCGAAAAGATCCTCTTTAGTATACTATATAAAACCCAAGCTACCCCAGTTATAACACACCAAAACAGAACAAGAAAAACCAAGAAGGAAATGAAGATGCTTAGATAAACAAATTTTAGTATCACGCATTGTCAGAAGATAAACATGGGATAACAAACGTATAATAGAAAATACAATTATAATGTAATCTGCACAAGCTTGGCCTCAAAACAAGATGGAATTTGACATGGGTATCCTTAACATGTTTAAGATTTGTTCTAGAAAGTTACGGAAAATTTGGGATATTGCTGATATAATTTTTTTAAACTCAAAACAGAACCTATAATGTCAGACAATGACAGTATCAGGTATTGTCTGAAAATTGTTCAGTTGAAGGGCCAAAGCTTGGATTTTGGGGCTCAAATTTTATCTGGATGTTATTAAGATATATGGGAAGCCATATATTAAATTTCAACAAATTTGGACATGGTTTACTACCTTAACTAAGCCCAAATAGATTAGAATCTGAAAATGAGATTAAACTGCATTATCTTAAAAAGTGGCATGGTTTAAGTGGATAATCAACTAGTTTCTAACCCAAAATTTTCTAGCTATTTTAGGACACTCGAAAATATTAACTTGGAAGATCTTAAGATTTTTGGAATAGGATAAATAGACTTTTTCTAATTAATTAATAGATAGTATTGATATTTTTAGTCAAAAATAAAGAAGGAAAAATATCGTATAGTAAGAAACACTTGGACTTATTATCAAATTAAAAATATCAGAGTCTTCGCTTTGTATAACTAATGTATACTAGGGTCTATCTAAAATATTAAAGTTCATCTCTTATTTGTGAGTTGATACTTGTTCCCTTTTTCTTTTTTTTCTTTTTTTTCTTTTTTGTATAACTAATGTATGAGCCATATATGTGTGAATGCCCAATCTATTATTTATATCTTGTTGCTAACTATTGATTGGTCATTTATGGTAGTGTAGAAGTGGAAAATTTCATTTTCATGGGGTTGTGCTTCAAGTATGGTGGATGTGGATGATGCGCTTTGTGGGAGGGGAAAAGATCAAAGTGAGGACTCTATTGTGTATGAGGGCTACAATGGGAAATCTTTAATCATAATCGGCTGGGAAATATAGTAAGTGATGAAAGAACTACAATGACTAAACTCTCTGATGGAATCAGTTGTATGTAAGTTGTTGTTCTAGTCATATGATCCGTTGTGTTTGTTGTCATTTGGTGTAAAATTTTGTTGTCCCTGGGTAAAATTTTGTTGTCATTGACTTGAAACTCAATCAACATATACAGTGTAAAAGCAAGAGAAATATTATTTTGATTTTTTATTTATTATAAAATTATTATTTTAGTCCTTCATTTATTGAAATATCTAAAATAATCATTCACTCATTAAAAAATATCTTAATCTCTTATTTTAAAAATGATTATCAAATTTATTCCTTTATTATATCTTAAAGTGAATGACCATTATAAGTATTTTAATAAATAAAATATTAAAATAAAAGTTATATAATAAATAAGGAATCGAAAGATATTATACTCGTGTAAAAACATCAAAATTGATTGGCATTGAAGCATTAACAAATTTCACTGTATATAGAGTCGAGTGGTAATTATTAAATTAAATTGGTGTTTAGCATTAACAATCTGTTTTGGAAAGGGGGCAAAATAGTAAAAAGATTATGACAGAAATATATTTTTGGTGCCTTAATATTATTTGAAATTTTACTGTTGTCATTTAATATTATTTAATTTAAATATTTAAATTTTGAATAAATTAAGAGTTACAAGGACTAGATTGAAAGGTTTTTTTTTTGCCAAAATTGAGTTAGCAAACTTTAGTTCATATTTATAGTGACTGACCAAATTCAATAACGCATTTATCTTTACATGTATCTTCAATATGTTTCAACAGGCTTGGCCAAAACCAGAAAAAAGTATATTTCAACATGAGGTAATAACTCCAGTGATATTTAGAAATAAATAGGATAAGAAAGGAGAAAAGGTCAAAGACTGACATGGGGATAAATACATCACATATTACTTCCATTCATTTATGTACATGGTACACAAAGAACCGAGACAACATGAGGAGTCGAGTAATCGATAAAAACCATTTACATTATTTTCGATTTAAGATTTCGATAATTAGTGGCAAAGAATATTATTTAAGGATTATTTATTATTTATAATAATAAATAAAGTTTAATCAATAAAATTAGTTTATAAAATTTATTATTATTAATAATAGATAAAATAAATTATTTTTTATTAATTTATTGATTAAAAAATAGATAATAAATAATTCTTAACTTGGCAATCCTTCAATTTATAGTAAGTTATATCGTAATATTTTGTTTAATAACCTTGGGCACGTACATGAGATTTTAAGAGTAATATTATAAAATAAAGTAGTGTATCCTCTTCTGACAAATGTTTTCACCAAAATGTTTAAAGTGATTCCCCTCCTTTGGACACGAATTAATCTTGATTTTCCCACCCCATGATGTGGCAACCTTTTAAAAATAAATAAAACCCTAATTCGTCTTTAATGTTAAACAAAAAGGGGGAAATTTTTTATTTTGGAAAAAATTGCTGCTTAGGTTCCCCGAATGAAGATTTGACATTTCTTTTTAAAAAATAAGCCCCTATTCATCAACATTGGAGACGAATAAGGGGGAAGATATTCTTTTAAAAGAAAATTATTGTTAATTTGCCTCCTATGTGAGTGAATCAAGATAATCAAAAAGCTATCTCAATTTGCCAACAATGTGGGCAAATCAGGTGGTAAATAATTCACCCCTATTGTGGGCAAAGTTGGATTGCGTCCAAGTAGGAGATAGTGCATGTCAAGACGTAGCACAATTTGAGTGCGTGGACAAATTTTGGTGGATGGTGATTGGCAGAAGAAGATAGGATAAAACTCATAAAAATGACAAATATACCCTTCTTGTTTTGATTCAAATTGCTGAAGCCTTAAACGTTGTCCACTATTTTTTTTTGGTCCTTATTTTCGGCTTCTCCTTCTTCATGTAGATGGCTTGAAGGTAGGTGTGGGAAATTGTATTTTGTCCCATCCTTTTTTTTTGTCTATTGATAACTTTTTGAAAGAAAGTTATTTAGAACAATATTGATAGAAAAAACACTTAGATCATAAATAAAATCTCATTGGTTTCAAAGAAATTTTATCTATAACTTAAAAACTTACCTTTGACCATTATTAAGTAAAGATTTAAGCATTTTTTATGATGAATTTTTAAGAATGGAGCCAGAAACGTATTAGTAATAATGAGTGATTATAATATAAGATGTGTGCTTATCCATGGCAGATATGCTAATTGATTGAATGTGCTTGATTTGCCATTGGTTTAGGTTGTTTAAAGATTGAATAAATTATGATCCCTTTTGCATACATTCTCATGGTTGAGATATTTCTTGAAAGCTTACTCATTTTTAAGGGATGCTTACAAAACTTTGAAAAAAAGTTTTGCATACTCTTTTTAAACAAATTGAACCTTAAAGTTTTAGATTCAGTTTTTAAGTTTTAAGGACTCAAAATTGCTGAGATTGTACTCAATAAAGCTTGAAAACATAAAAGCTCATTGCAAAAGATATTATAAAAAATAAATATTGTTTTCAAATGGTATTCTTTAATTTTATGACTATCATTCAAATATATAGGGAGAGTTATGTTATTATTGTGATACATTTTTTATCTCCTATATATATCTGCTTAGCTTTGGATGTCTTTGAAATATCATCCTTATAGCTCTCACCTTTTGAATGAAGTAATAAGTTCTTTCCAAGAAAGATTTTTCTTCCAAATAAGTAAAATAAGTGATACATTATGTTCATAATATGCATTGTTCAAGGGAAGTATAGCCTATAAATGAGTTTATCTTTGTGGTTTACTTAAAAGTATTTGGTTTGCTTGCCTATATTCTTCATATATCAAAGAAGAAGAAAGTGTTTCTCATTTAGCTATCCATGGTACAAGGTAACATTTCTTTCTTCATTTAATCTATCAAAATGAAGTAATTGCATTTATGATCATGCATTGAAATAATAACATTACATGGTTGATGAGATAATAATTGAATGAAACATTTAATAATATATATTTTCAATCATATCTTGCATAATTTGAATCTTTGTGACACTAAAAGAATAATTGTTTTGATGAATCCTACCTTATACCAAATTGACATAATAATATGATTCATTTGATTAATAAAGGAATATGTGCATAAACATATATATATATATATATATATATATATATATATATATATATATATTGTCTTCCTTGAACCTTGTTGTTCATGTCAAATAAGGACAAAAATTACAATAAGGACTAGATGTTCTCTTCCTCTTTTTTTTTTTTTTTTTTTTTTTATGTAACAAAATGGGAGAGAAAATGAGAAGAAAAAAAATGTGCATGATGATAGGAGTGTGCAAAGTAAGAAGAGAAGGAAAATATGTACATCTGCTTAATAAATGCATACTTTATTATTTGACATATTTTTCTTTGGTGATTTGTCATCATAAAAAAAGGCGAGATTGTTGATATTGTTTTGAGGATGACAAATATATGAAAAATATAAGTTATAAATATAGTGTTAATATGTACTTAATTGAATAACTATTTGGACTAACTATTTGGTTTGCAAGTTGAATATCTATTATGTGTAGGATGGTCCAAAGAAAGAAGAGTGGGCATTGAAGTGAAAAGAATGAAATATCAATATCATGTTTCACACAAAGATAGCAAGAAGGAAAGATACTCTAAGCAATGAAGAAGTTAAGGATTTGAAACTTGGATGCATCAAGATAGCCAATGGATTGAATAATATAATAATCATAGGATAAGTATTTTTTTGTAAAGTTCAATGATTTAAGTTTGCATTTATTGGCTCAAGATATTTTGGTTCTCAAAATATAAGTTTGGACTTAAAAATAGTGTGATATAGATTTTACTTTAAATCGTTTTTGATCTTTAGTCATTATTTTACTTATATCTCACAAGCCATATGGTATTTTGTTCTAAAACTTATTTCATTAGAAAATAGACTCAAAGAACTTTTCAATTATAAGTTATTCACTTAAAACGGAGTTTAAATGAAAATGTTATGACCTTATAAAGTTGAGTGGTGAGATATGGATTATGCATAAAACTGTATTCTAACCTTTAGTTACTATTTTAATCATATCACCATTTCATTGGAAAATAGACTTAAAGAACTTTCCAACAATTAGTTATGCATTTAAAATGAGAAAGTTACAACCATTTGAAGCTGGGACTACATCACTGTAAGTGACCAATCAACTAGCAGTCTCTAATTCAAAGTAATAGTTATATTTTGAAGAGTAGTCGACAGGGAGCTTCCAGAAAGTGTTTTCAAAAGTAAATAACGGTTTTTTTGAGTTTGTAATAGCTATGTCTCATCTTGATCTATATATAAGACCTTCTAAACAAATTTTTTAGTAGAACTAATGGCTAGAATGTGGTCTTTAACTTGTTAGATCATTTTTTAGAGAGAAACAAATATCATTGAGCCAAAATATGCATACTCTCTGTCATTTGAGTTCTTAGAGCTTCATCTTATATATCTACTTCTTTAAAGGAGTTTGTTTATTTGTATTTCTTCCTTTCTTGTAAAGCTCAAGGAGGTTCCTTGAGGGAGTCAAGCTAAGAGAGAGCTTGGGTTAAGGGGGAAGTTCCCTTTGGTTATGTTCAAAGAGGTTCTTTAAAGGAATCAAATAGTAAGTGCTTAGGATTAGGAAGATATTCTTCCTGGAATTTGCAAGTAGGGGAAAAGTTCTCTCGATTTGTTATAATTAAACATTGAGTTAGCAGAAAATCCTAAGAGATTGCTTGGGGACTGGACGTAGGCTTGAGTTAGAGCTGAACTAGGATAAATCTTTTAGTTTGCTTTCTCTATCCCTACACTCTTTATATTTTGAATTATTGTATTTATGCTTTTCTTTTTAATATTACACTTGAAGTTTTGATACATATATCAAACATATATATTAAGCCTTCATTGATTGATTTAATTGTTGCTTTACATCATACTCTTCCAAGTATAATGCATGACAAGGATTTTTGTAAAGCAACTTTGAAAAGAACCAAAATTTTGTAAACACTCAATTCACTCCCTTTCGACTGTTGGTTGCCTTTGCCTAATAGAATTATACTAGGGTTTAGGCAAACTCAAAAGAGAAACCCTAAATTATGAACTAAATGACAATAATTTCTGTTTGCATAACTAAAGAGTAGTAAGTATAGCAATTCACAGTCAAGATGACAGTATTTGATTGTCTTGGATAACCAAGAATAAGGTATCTCTTTCATATCAACAATCTTCTTAACCTGTTTCCATAGAAATATTGTGAGTTGGGGGAAGTAGTTAGGTTTATGTAGATTCGATATAATTACATAAGCAATTGAGTTCCTAGATTAGTAAAAATAGTTCATAACTCAGTAAAGAAGCAATTGTTAATACAAAATAACTGTATATTGTGGTAAAGTCAGAGTTCTATGTTTATTTATTTGTTAAGTCTACTCAATTTTGCATCATTGTCTAGTTATTCACTTAATAATTCGATCCAATTTCCAGAGTTAAAAGCTTAATAATAGTATCAGTTTAGAATTAAAGCTAAGTCCTTGTGGAAACAATATCCTACTCATTTTATATTACTTATCATAATCACATGCACTTATGTGTATATATTCAAGCGAACATCTATTTTGGTGGGCCACTTGTGCTAGAAAAAATTGCATAATGATCCCATTGTCAGCTTAGGTACTCATGTTTAGATTTATGCTAGAAAAAGATTACAAAGTGGTCCCAGATTGAACTCCACCCAATAGCAAGTTCCTGCATCTATTGATATTGGTTTGTGAGTATATTGGAAGAAATTTGTTATGGCCACAATCTGCCATTTTGTTGCTACTGATCGTGGGAATTTATTTTGGCTTTTGGAAGTTAGAAGAAATCCCTGTAGGTTTTAAAGAATAGAAAACTTTTTTTATCATTATTAATATGTTGTATATTATTAGATAGACTATGTTTAGGTATAAGATTTTATGGTTTTTTTTTATTTGATGTAGTTTATGTAGAAGAAAAAAAAAAAAAGAAATAAGTTGGAAAGAATGATAAATTGTAAAATGCAAGAACTAAAATAGGGGAGTTTAAAATAAGAAACTGCACATAAATTTAAAACATGTAGAAACAATCATTTGTATTATAAAAATAAGCAATAAGGACTTGAAGATTAAATAATAGAATATGTATCCACAAAATTTAAATTATTAGTGCAAGTGGTAAGTAATATTTAAGTAATAGTGTTTCTAATATGAGGAAATATTAATTGCATGGAAATTTATAAAGAATAAAGTTAGAAATATGGTACAAAAATAATTAAATAATGATATTGTTAATAATTGATATGTTGTTACTTTTCCTTGTTATAACAAGAGAATGTGAAATTGGTGTAATTAATTTGTAGTTATTTTTCTTCATTTAAAACTAAGTGATAATGTGACTATGCTTTTGAATTATATTAATGTACTTACAACTATACAGTAGGTAAAAATGAGCAGTAAGATGAAGGTTATATGTATTTATTCAAATAGAGAAATTTATGAGTTAAATGAATGAGTGACATTTAAATGTGAAAGAGTGAGAACTATAAGAGTTGATGCTAATGTTACTCCAGAGAGTTGGAAGGAACTGGTGAGAGAAACACATCACAGGTCGTGACTGAGCTTGTTTATAGACATCCAGTGTCTTTAAACCACTAAGTATTGTGTTTGTAGCCTAAAAGATGATTTTGACACTAGTCGAGTAGATTCCTTTCCCATTTAAGTTGTCCAGAGTTAAATGCTTTTATTGCCACTAGTCGAGTAGATTTAAACCTCGCATCTTAACCAGTGGACAACTATATACCTAGCACACTCTCATCTATTGCTCAGCCTATCAAACCCATTTGCTATAGAATAAGGTTTTGATAATAACAAACATAAGAAGAATTTTTTTTTATTTTTATGTATTACTTACGTCCTAAATGTTTTCAAAGTATTATCATATCTTATGAGCTTTATAAATGACATTGAGCTTATATGAATTATGTAAATAAATGTAAAATTGATTCTAGGTCTTCAAGGTTGAGAAAAACCTAATTTAGAAAAGTCTGAAAATCCCCAGTCGACTGGCCCCTTGCCAACCAGTTGTCAATCATTGTCCAGTCAAATGGGAGCTTTTTGTGAATGAGTAGTCACTGGTCACTAGCCAACAAACAATTGTCACCTTCTAAAAGATCCC
Source organism: Delonix regia (assembly GCA_037074485.1). Lineage (NCBI taxonomy): Eukaryota > Viridiplantae > Streptophyta > Magnoliopsida > Fabales > Fabaceae > Delonix > Delonix regia. The sequence goes on along the minus strand of CM073449.1, from coordinate 35,539,979 downwards.
AGTCTGTTGCTAGCACGAGCCTTGATCGACTGGAAGCCTTCTATGAGTGAACAGTCGACTAGCTACTAGTTAGCAATCAATTGGTCACCTTCTGAAAAGCACCAGTCTGCTGCCAGCTCAAGCTTTAATCGACTGGGAGTTCTCCGTGATCACCAGTCGACTGGCCACACCCAGATCAAGCACCAGTCTATTGCCAGCCTTAACACCATCGAGCTAATATAAGCAATCAATTATTGGGTCTAAAATTTAAAATTTTAAAAGGGAATGAAGGAGTAGTTAACTGGTCAATGGAGAACAACCGAATAGTCGATGGCAGACAAGCCATAATGTATTTATAATGGATATATTTTGAACTCTTTAACTTCCCACTCACTCTCAACGGATCTATTAGACCTTAATGTATATAAACTTAACCTATGGACTTTGAATTGACAATAAAAACTTTCAAGAGTCATTATATAATTAGTTTTATCTTCTTATTAGCTCTTTATCATATTAGTGCTTCATTGTATCATATGTTTTATTTTAAAGAGTTCATTATTAGTATCTCTTTCTCTCTTGTGAGAGAGAAGTTGAAGGAGGTTCCTTAAGGGAGTCAAACTAAGAGAGAGCTTGGGTTGAGGTGGAGTATATCCTTGAGTTTATTCAAAGAGGTTCCTTGAAGGAGTCAAGCTGTGAAAGTTTGGGATTAAGGAGAGGTTCTCCTAAGTTGTTGTATTTATTTACTAAGATAGTGGAAAAACCTAAGACGTTGCTTGGGGATTGGATGTAAGCTTAGGTAAAAGCTGAACTAGGATAAATATCTGTGTCTATTCCTCTCCCTTGCTTTTCTCACATGCTGCATTTATTATTTCAAGTTTGATTTGATTGTTTTACTTTTGATTTAAAAGGGAGTTTTCTGTAAAATTTTTATAACATCCAATTCACCCCCTCTTGGGTGCCAACCTTACTCAATAAGTGGTATCATAGTTTGGGCTCTTGATTAAAGACTTAACCCTCTCAAGAGTATAAATGGCTAGACTTGGTGGTAATGCTTTGCATGAAGGGCTATCTATTACAAAACTTCCTAGTTACAATGGTGAAAACTTCATATACGAGAAACTAAGGATGGAAATTTTCTTAGAGGCTATTAACATTCACCTTTGGGATGTAATTAAAGAAGATCCATATATGCCTTTGAAAGTTAAAGAAGTCAAGACTTTTGCTAAACCCAAAAGTGAATGAAATGATACAGAAAGAAAAAAAAGTTTTACTGAACAATAAAGTCAAGTTTATTCTCACTAGTGCACTAAGTCAGGAAGAATATTTTAAAGTCTCAAATTGTGAGAGTGCCAAAGGAATGAGAGAGGCTTTAAAAATAGCCCATGAGGAAACATCATACGTAAAGGAATCTAGGATTTCATAATCTCACGCAATAGTATGAGTTATTAAAAATGAATCCTGGAGATACAATCAAAGAAATGCAAATCCATTTTACTCACATTGTTAATCATTTGGCAGCATTAAGGAAGACATACTTACAAACAGATCAAGCCTATAAAATCATGAAGGCACTTCCTATGGAATGGCAATCAAAGGTAACAGCTATTGAGAAAGCTAGAGGGCCATTAGTAAAATCAGTTGCTGCTCTCTTTGGGAACTTTTAAAAGCATGAACCAAGACTGAAGCAACTCCTTAATGAACAAGACAAAAAGAAAAAGGGTCTTGATCTCAAAGCATCATCATCAATGTATTTAAAAGAGGAAGAATGTAACGATGACTTTTTGGAAGAAAATGATGAAAATTTTGATGATAAAGAAAATAAAGAAGCTAACCTCTACCTAGTGTCTAAAGAAAATGAGGTATGCTTTTTCTCTTCTTAAGAAGAGCTACAAGATGCATTTAATAACTAACATGAATAATTTCTTAAAATAGCTAAAACCTTGAAATTTTCAGAAAGGAAAATTTTATCTTTAGAAAACAATCTAGAAAAGGAGAAAGAGGAGAATAGCTCATTGTTCCAGATAAAGGTATCCTTGGAAAAACAAATTGAGACATTAGAGCATGAATACATAAGTCTTAGTGAATAATATCTTTCTCTAAAAAATAAAGTTGCTTGTAATTGTGAACTTCTATAAAAGGAAAAGAAAGATTTGATGAACTTTTTTGCAAAGTTCACCAAAGGGAAAGATAATTTAAACATTCCGCTAGGAAAACAAAGATGTGTTTTTGATAAGGCAGGTCACAGGTATAATACCTAATAAGAGACAAAAACACTATAAGAATTTCTTTGTTCATGCAGTTGTTACTAATACTCCATTTATTACATGTTTCTATTGTGGTAAAAAAGGCCATGAATTATATACTTGCCTTACAGAAAGAATAAAATTTTAGAAGGAAGGAAAGTATGGGTTGCTAAGGGAAGAACTAACATTCTAGAACCCAACAAGAATTAGGTACCTAAAAATAAAAATGTTTCCGCAGGTGTGTATGAAGGCTACTGGAGTTAAGTGGTACTTAAACAGTGCATGCTCCAAATATATGACTGGAAACAAATCTAAATCCATTTCCCTTCAACCAAAAAATGAAGGATATGTCACATTTGGAGGAAATGGACAAGGAAAAATAACTGATATTGAAAAAGTTAGTAAAAACTCTTGCACTTCCATTGATAATGTGCTTCTTGTTTAAGGATTGAATCATAATCTTCTTAGTATTAATCAGTTATATGATAAAAACAATCGAGTAATCTTTGATTTAAAACATTGTTTAGTTGAAAATATAGATGGAAAAAAAAACCATATTGATAGGAAACAGAATTAACAATGTATATGTTAGGATTTAGATGAAGTTCCTTTTAGTAATTCAAAATGTCTTATAAGTGTCAATGATGATAGCTGGTTATGGCATAGAAAGAAGACTTGTTCATGCTAGTATGAGTTCATTAGAAAAGCTTGCTAAGAAAGACCATGTTGTTGGACTTCCTAAATTGAAATTTGATAAAAACAAACTTTGTGATGCATGTCAGAAGGAAAAAAAAAAAAAAAGAGTTCTTTTAATGCAAAAGGAATTATCTCCATAACTAGACTACTACAATTACTTCACATTGATCTTTTTGGACCTTTTAGGACCATGAGTCATGAAGGAAATTATCATGTACTAGTTATTGTAGATGATTTATCTAGGTTTACTTAGACACTATTTTTATCTAACAAAGATCAAGCATTTAAATCTTTTCTGAAACTAGCAAAGTTCATTCAAAATGAACATGGCATGACCATTATGAGAATAAAAAGTGATCATAGTGGAGAATTTGAAAATAACCTATTTATAGAGTTTTGTGATGATAACAAAATTAAGCATAATTTCTCTGCACCAAGAACTCCTCAACAAAATGGAGTTGTAGAAATGAAGAATAAAAGAGGAAATGGTTAGAATAATGTTAAATGAAAGAAATTTTGTTAAGTAATTTTGGGCTAATACAGTAAATACTGCATGTTATGTTATGAATAGAGCAATGATAAGGCCTACCTTGAAAAAGACTTCATATGAATCATACAAAGAAAGAAAGCCTAATATTTTTTATTACATGTATTTGGTTATAAATGTTTTATGCTTAATAATGGAAAAATTAATTTGGGTAAATTTGATGCAAAGTCTGATGAAGTAATTTTCTGAGGATATTCTAGTATTAGCAAAGCCTTTAGAGTATACAATAAAAGAACTGTAACTGTAGAAGAGTCTATACATGTAAATTTTGATGAGTCTAACCCTATTGAGCCAAGAAAGGTATCTTGTGAAGAAATTGCAGTTAAGTTTAATAATATAACAATAAAAGGCAAACAAGCAGCTCAACAAATCAAGAATGAAAGTAGTCCATCAAGACAAATGAACAATCCTCCTTGCATGAAGAATCTGGTCAAGAAGTGGAGGAAGAAGTCACTTATGAGTTACCAAAGGGGTGGAATTACAAAAAGGATCATCCACCTGAACAAATAATTGGTGATGTTTCCAAAGGGGTAACAACTTAAAACTTACTTAGAAATATCAACAGTCATCAAGCATATTAATCTCAAATAGAACCAAATGGAATTGATGAAGCCTTGAAAGATGAATATTGGGTTCTAGCTATACAAGAAGATTTAAATCAATTTGAAAGAAGTCATATATGGAAACTTGTCCTTAGAACTAATAATCTACCAGTATTAGCATTTGCATGCAAAAATGACTTTAAGTTGTATCAAATCGATGTCAAGGGTGCCTTTCTTAATGGATGCATAATGGAAGAAGTATATGTCGAACAACCTCTAGGTTTTGAGAATCAAAATCTTCTAAATCATGTATTCAAATTAAGAAAAGCATTATATGGCCTTAAGCAAGCATTTAGAGCATGGTATGAATGACTAAGTTCATTTCTCATTAAGAATAATTTTTCTAGAGGCAAGGTTGATACAACTTTATTCTTTAAAAAGAACAAAAATGATATTCTAGTTGTTCATAAATATTATATTTGGTGCTACTAATTATACTCTACGCAAAAAATTTGCTAAAATGATGAAGGGAGAATTTGAAATGTCTATGATAAGGGGAGCTTACATTCTTCTTGGGTCTTCAAATTAAGTAACAAGCAAATGGAACTTTCATCAATCAATCCAAATATGTCAAAGAATTACTTAAAAAATTTAGATTTGAAAAGGTCAAAGTAAAGCACGTTCCAATGAGATCAATAGTAAAGATGGATGCTGATAAAAAAGGATAACCTTATAACATCTCAAAGTACAGAAGTATGATTAAATCCTTTTTATATATAACTGTAAGTAGGCTAGACATTATGTTTAGTGTATGTATATGTGTCCGCTCTCAAACTTGTCCTACAAAATCTTATTACTTAGTAGTAGAAAGAATTTTTAAATATATTGCTAGCATAGTACAAATGGGTTTGTAATCTCCAAAAGGTCCACTAATACTTTGGTAAGATATTTGGATGTTGATTTTACTGGTTGTAAGACTGACAGAAAAAGCACCAGTGGAACATTCCAATTCTTTTGAAATTCTCTTATTTCTTAGTTTAGTAAGAAACAAAATAGTGTAGCATTAGATGAAGAAACAAAAGCACCAGTTGAATATGTTGCAACTAGAAATTGTTGTGCTCAAATCGTTTGGATGAAGCAACAACTAGAAGATCTTGGTATATATCTTAAAGAGATTCTAATCAAATGCGACAATACCGGTGCAACTAACCTCACCAAGAATCTCATTATGCATTCAAGGTCTAAACATATAGAAAGTAAGCATCACTTCATTAGAGATTATATCCAAAAGAAAGAAATCTATACCCTGACAGTCGACTAATGCCCAATGGCTAGTTGACTGAAAGGTTCCAAATAGCATTGTTGCATAAAATAAAGGTTAATAGATGACTGCTCACAAGTAACTAGTCAACTGGTCGACACCAGCAAGCAATTTCTAGGAAAAATAAAACTAACAGTCAATTACTCATGAGTGACCAATCGATTGCTTGATGACAAAATTCACGATTAAGAGCAGTCGAAACCCTAAAAACTCATATCAAGCATTATTTTCACCAACCAACTGCTTATCCCCTTTCTTGTTCTCTAATTTTTTATTTTATCAAATCCTCACCAAATCTTAGTGATTTTGTTCCTAAATCACTCAAAATTACCAATTGATCTCCTCTATCTAGGGTTTCATCAGTTTAAATTAAGGATTTTGGCTCTCTTTCCCTCACACTCGAAAGTCTTTAATCTTTCTTGAGTTCTTACACTTTTCTCATCATCCATGGCTTAGAGACTAACCATTAAACATGCTAGGATCATAAATCTTTCCATTGGCTCCTTATTTTATCATCATCCTTTTTTTTTTCCTCACGTGCTCAAGAGATTGTGTTTACAGAGAACTTTCAACACCCTATGTTCTTCCCAATAGGTATATACATCTCTAATTACTTTTAGAATAGGGTTTTAGCCTCTTTAATATGTTTTCCAATGCTAGGTTGGACGATTTGCTAAGCCTCAAGTTAGATTATAGCCCTAAGGTCATTAGAGCCTTCTATTCTAACCTTACCTATAACCCTGCTACCTATCTCATCACCATTGAAGTAAGAGGAACAAGAATTGTGTTTGGTGATGAAACCTTCACTGAAATCCTTAACCTTCCTCCTTCTGTAAGCCACTACTTCACCGATCATCCAAATTCTCTCAAAATTATGTTAGGATACAACAAGCTAGAGGCACTAAATCGAATTAGTGAAGTAGCCATTGATAATTCCAACACTCAAATCAATGTCAATGATTTATCTTTGGAAAATAAGTTACTGTACTATATCATTGCCTATTGCCTAATTAACAAGTTAAGAAATTTTACCTGCTTGAGTGAGCCTGAATTATACATGATGAAGTGCATCTTCAAAAGGGAAAGCTTCAGGCTTACTTGGCTCATTACTCAGAAAATAGCAACATGAAAGAAGAAGAAATATTCTCTTCTACCATATGGGACTATCATAATGGCCATTCTTCGTCACCATGACATATCTCCTTTGGAGGATGAAGTGGAGTCCCCTCTGCTTATTGGTTAGAACAATCTGTAACGCACGAGATTCACAAAGACCCCTAAGGGCCAATGGATTAGGAAAGCCCCTAGGCCTAAACCAGAATCAGTCGATATACCTCTCTCTAGCTCTTCCCAGCCTCTTCCATATGCAGACCCAAAGGAAGAAGGGCCCTCTGCTCCTATGTCTCCATCTCCTCCAGCTTCTGCCCCAATTAGTTATACCCCAGCTCACCTTGTGACCGTGGTAATTCCTGAGACAATCCTTCTCACTGAGATTCACACCATGCATCAGAAAATAGTTTTTTATAGCCTCCAAATGCAGAACTTTCAAGAGACTTTGGAAGACATGAATGCTAGACTTGAGCGCATTGACGCATAACATAAGTATCACTTTAATTTCTTGGCTTAGCTTCGATTCTCTTCCTCCCTTTTTAATGTGACAAAAGGGAAGAGAAATAGCGAGATTAAGAGTTGTTTGATTAAGAATTTTATCTTTGTCGATCTTTCAAAAGGGAGTTTTTTGGTAAAATTTTTATAACACCCAATTCACCCCTTTTAGATGTCAGCCATACTCAACATTGTCATCTTTATCACAGTTCATCTTTACTTTGCCATATGGAAGCCCATATGTTGATTAGACATTTCACCCAAGTTCATCCAACACACCATACAACTTCGGTCAATCTATATCTCCATTTATTGTAGCAGAAGAAAAAATGGATGATTTTGATGAAGTAGATTAATATGATGATGTATATGGCATGAATGAGTTTGATGAGTCCAAAAATAAGGAAGACGATGAAGAGGATGTCCTAATTGAAGGCATTGCGGTTGAGCCGATCTCAAAATTTGTTGTTCCTGTAGCTATACTTTTTGTGCAAGTTAATGTGGATGTTGGGAATGGTCCAGATTTTCTTGATGCCCCAATCTGTATGACAGTTAGCAATAGTGAGTTCTGCAGGGGAATGCGATATGTTAATAAGTTAGATTTACGATATGCAGTCAAGTTGTACTTAGTGCATATACACCATACATTTAAGGTGCATTACTAGTCCTCAAAGTGTAAAGAGTACTAGTGTACTTAGTGTGAGGCAGGTTGTAATTAGAAGTTGAAGGCATGTCACACTGCAAATGGGGGGAAGCAGAAGATTTCTAGATACGAGGGACCACATACGTGTGTGTTAGCATCTCTTTCATAAGATCATCTGAAGCTTGATTTCAATGTGATACCATCGTGTATAGTTAGCATGATAACTGAGAGGCTAGAGATAGTTGTGTCTCAGATAATTGAAAGGATGAAGAGTATGTTTAGCTATGTAGTGTTATATAGAATGGCTTAGAAGGAAAAACATAAAGCCATAAGGATTGCTTTTGGGAACTGGGAGAGTTCCTATGCACTACTACCAAAGTGGATGGCCGCAATTCAACATTTGAATTCGGGATCATAATTAAGTGGTATCAGCCTAGATATTTGGCGAGTTCCTTGGATATTTAGCGAGCACACATTCCCTTTATTTGTTTTCACATAGTTAAGTGGTATCATCCGGATCTTGTGCTCTGTCAATAAAATAAGATATAACTAATACTTGTTGAACCAGTCAATATGGGGGCATGTTATATGTTGTAATTAAAAGGAAAAACTATATGACTGGTTACAAAAGCACGCTAACTTTATTGCATTATGGGATAGATGGCATGATGTTGTTGTTGATGCCCTAATATATACTGAGTCTTTAGATAGAACCTCTGAGTACATGCAGTGGCATTAAAGGCACACGAAACGGTGGATCCATCCAACTAGTGGGGCTACCAGCTTCGTGGTATATTATTGCATACTCTTTGCCCATGTATAATGTTCAATTTCTTTTATTCATAAAGGTAAATATATGTTGTTTCTAACCTCATATTTATTTAATTTGTTCAAGCTAATATAGTTGAAGAGTTATACAGGCTCAGCATTTATGACTTTCCACCATCAGCTATTACCAACTTTCAGCAAATTGTTAATAGAGACTGCAAGAACATTTTACGCACTCTTTGGGAATAGCATGACTCATTGATCTCTCAGCCTGGTCTGCCAACAACTCAATTGCCTCGTCCATATATACCATAGGGTAGGCTAAGGAAACGGGCACACGAATACATATCTTTACATGATCTAATTATTGATGAGGTAGCTCAACATCATTACCTTGGTATTGTTGATGCTAGTCCCTCATCTTATATGCCATCTCAGCCACACCCTGTTGTACAGTCTCCATCTACACCATTACATCAGGATTTCGCATACGGATCATTCATGTCATTATTTACTGATCCATTTCCATTCTCTGCTACATATTCCACTCCGTTCTTTGAGCCTGACGGATCATCACATCAACAAAGCTTTGTCACTCCGTAACAACCAATTTTGCCCATTCAATCTCCAACATTGGATTTAAATTCTCCTGCAACTGCTACCTACCTCAGCTAGCAGAGGACGAGGACAATGATGATGATAATGATGATACGTCACTTTTGGTGCAACACAAACCACGTAGGGCCCACTTGGCAAATGTTAGATCTATGTTGAGAATTTCTTATTAGTCACCATTTAAGGCGAATTGTCAAAAACAGGATTTGTCACCATTTACGGCTATTTGCAAAAGGAAAAAAAATTTGGATTAGTCACCCTTAAGGCCAAGTTGCAAAAGGAAAAAAAAATAAAAAATTGGATTAGTCACCATTTTGGACAAGTCGCAAATGATACAAAAAAAAATTTGGATTAGTCATATTTGAGAACGTGAAAAAAAAAATTCTATCTTAATTTATCACCAACAATGGCGAATTTTTGTTAAAAAATTAAAAATAAAATAAAATATCCCTAGGATAGATTATCAATCATGAAGGGTCGTCATAAAAAATATAAAGAGAAAGTTTTAAGTGTAAGGATTTTTAATATATTTATAATATTACAATAAAAAATCCTACGTACGTTGATAATTGATACCACCACTAGAGATTAATGACAGGAAGAAAGAAAAAATGGGATCAACTTTATAAACAAATATTATAAATTAATCAAATAAAGGATACCATATCCAAGAGATAAATTTTTGTCGGAGCTTGATGGATGGAGGATCATTAAACGCGACTGTGGATGCCAGCGAGGTGCATGGTAGAGAGCGTGGGAGTGTCCATGGTTATAGTAAATGCTCAGATATCATGTTGAAGAAAATTATTCAGAATGTAAGAGATAAATGGAAAAGTATCGGATATGGATCAATGGAATGATTTCTCTGCCTAGCGCTATACCCGAGGAATATATATACAATCCACTATTTCATAAATGATAATCGAGCAGACTTAATTACATCTAATTGACTGAACTAAACCTCTCCCACAGTCGTTAGTTCTATGGAAGAAGATGAAGAAAAAAATATTAATTATTCTTGATATACTTTTGTGATAATTAATTTAATACATTAATCTAAATAAAATTATTAAAACATAAAATCATTCAAAGAACAATTTTATTAACGAATGGATATGAGAATGAAAGCATTGGTGCTGATTGATCCAGGAAAGCATAGACATTGCATTCATCTATTCAATGTTCGTGCTTGAGACTCGTAGAATAAAGGATTTTCGCAATCCACAACCGCAAGGGTCATTAGCAGAGGGTGACCAATCTCCGAGATCACCCACACGTCGATCAGCAACGTCCACTTCTGAAAATAAATGCCGCGTCTCATTATGGGACCTAAAATAATAACTCCTTGCAACAGCTCGCCCGAATGGATAAAAAAAATAGAAGTCCCATCAATAAAAATTTGATCTAAATTTGAATCCAAAATTTTAAATTCAAATAAAAAAAAATAGACCCGAATATTTTTTTACCTGAATTATATATATTTAATATTTTTATTAAATTTTTTTAATATTATATAATAACTTTTTAACATTGTATAATAAAAAATTATATAAATACATTTAATATTTTATTAAATTTTATAAATAATAATTATTTTTAATTTTGTTAATATTATCTTTTAACAAATTATATCTATTAATTTTTTTGTATTATAATTTTCTCGAACTGAACTTCGAGCTTTTTATCGGGCTTGGATATAAATCCAAATTTTTTTGAAAAAAAAAAATCAAACCTCATCCCGGCTTGCCCCGGACGCTTTTGCTAAAATCTGGCCGTGATCAAGTCTACTTCTTTGCGTCCAACACGCCAAATATGTGAGCACGGATAGGAAAGGATCCTGACCCATCCTATTAAGCCAAACAACACACTAGAAATGTATACACTAAAAGGAAAAAGCCTTCTACAACCTCCAGAATTCTAATTAAACGATTTCCATGTTTAAGCAATACATAGTTACTTAAACTTATTCTAAAAAAGACATTAAGTTCACAGATCTTGATAAAAAAAAAGACACGATTCCATGTTTAAGCAATACATAGTTATTTAAACCAATTCTAAAAAAAGTCATCAAGCTCACAGATCTTGATAAAAAAAGACACGATTTCCATGTTTAAGCAATACATAGTTACTTAAACTTATTCTAAAAAAGTCATTAAGTTCACAGATCTTGATAAAAAAAAGACACGATTCCATGTTTAAGCAATACATAGTTACTTAAACCAATTCTAAAAAAAGTCATTAAGCTCACAGATCTTGATGAAAAAAGACCTTGAAATCTGGCATATGAGCCGTCTGCAGACGAATGGCTATGATGAGAGATCCATCTTGTGAAGAAGCTGGCATTATGAACACCTTCCCGTCTGCATTCAAAACCCCCGGCCCCATATACAGAGGCTTTCCCCATCCAAAATCTGCATCGTTCACTACCATAGTCGTCCAGCTTCCAATGGTCATATGAGGATTTCCCACGAACGGTGCTTTCACGCATCCCACTGAGTGAAACCCTACCCTCAACGAATTCACATCCTCAGCGCTCTCTATCAAATCAAGCTGCGACAGTAGGTAATCGTCCTCTCTCAACAGTTCGATGGCTTCCCTTATCTTTTGTGCCGTGTAGCTCAACGGGTTCGATACCACTTCCCCACACGTCACATTTCTGGGTATTGTTCGAAGAATGGCATTCCCAAAATAATTTGGAGGCAAAGGTGGCTTCAGTCTGTTGCGGATATCTCCAATGATACGTACCGTCGTTGGCTGGCGGTAATCGTTTCGGCGTGCCTTACATGCGCACCTCCATATATGGGCAGTAATAGCTTCGTATCTGGTGTATGGTCGAGCTGTAGAGTCTCGGGTGTCGTTTATGCCTTCACTGGCTTTCTTCTTGATCTTCTCGACCTGTTCTCCCGTCAGCTTCAGTAATTCAACAGTGGTCTCCTTCTTCCGCTCCGCCGTGGAGTCAGAAGCCCCAAGAAGAAGTGGTAAGGGCTCGTATTCGGGGTGCTCGAAGCGCGGAGGCATAAGGGATGTGCGACATCTCAGAATTGTTCGATCCAGAAACGGCATTTCATGTTCCTCTAGGGGGTGCCCTCGAGCTAGTTTGGCCCATGAGTTGATGAAATGAATGGCAGCAACCCCATCCACCATGGAGTGGGAAATAAGAATCCCAACACAGAGACCTCCGCAGCTAAACCTTGTGAGTTGAACAAGCAACAAGGGAACCTCTTCTATGGGTTTGGTGTAGTCGACCTTGGGGAGGAGCTCCTGGATGGTTTCGTCGGGTTTGAAATCGCCGTAGTCGTCCATGGTTTTCGTAGATTCAGCATGAAGAAGCTGCACTCCCATAGCATTGCAATCTGTTTCGACACGGCCTCCTCCAATAGGGCGTAATCGGCCGGCAAGTGGGTAGTAAGGGACCAAGATCTTTGAGAGAGAGCGATCGAGTGTGTCAATGGCAGATTGGGAATGGTGTGGGTTTGGCCTGTAAATGTAGATGGTGGGTGCATGAGTCCAGGGGTTGATTTGATCACTTCCCGATAGCCACAAACAGCCCTTCGGAGTTGGCTCACTTGGAGTCACAATGGATGAGGATTTGATGCTTACCATTTTCTCTCTCCCTAAGCTTCTCTCGAGCTCTTGCCACTCCCTAAGAAATGGCTACAGGTTTATGTAGGAACGGGAAAATTAATTTTCTGTCTATTCTATTAGAGATAGGTAGTGATATAGGTAGTGATATAGATAATAACCAATTTAAAAAATTAAGTTAAATTTTATGAAAGTAAAAAATAATGATTTAATTATTTTTTATGTTAGAAATTATTTAATTTATTTTTTAAAAATTAATCATTTGCTCTCCATAATTTTTATCAATTTGACTCCAACAGATTTGCTTAGGACCAAATCATGAATATTGTTAGAAATCAAAAGAAGATGAAGTATTAGAGATTATATAGGACGGAATATGAGATAGAAAGGTTCCTCTGTTTCTACATTGCTTTGTTACTGTATATGTTTTACTTCAAAGTTTAAATCAAAGTGAAAAAATAAGGAGAGAAGTGATTCCCAAATTGAAGAAAAATGCGTAAAAGGCATGCATGGATATTGGAAATGCTTATTTCCAAGAAAAAAAAGTCTTGTGCCACTGATTCCGAAGCAGTCAGAAGAGAATAAATCTTTTATAAAAACCAAAAAAAAAAAAGAATAAATCTTAAACTTCGAGTGTACATATAAAGTTTCTCACTTAAACATCCGGTCCTGTTTCATTATGAGAACTTTTTCTAGCCAAGCCGCCACCCTATCCCATTCCTCTTATCAAGATACTTCAACCTGGCACCAATTAAGTGTTGGAATAATTTTTAAATTATTTATAGATTAGTATTAATTATTTTATTTGATTAGTACCTAATTAGGTAATTAATGTTATAATTTATAAATTGAGAATGAACTGAGTTTTTTATTTTAATATGTGTAGATAATCGGTGATGGGTTCGATTATCCACAAGTCTGTTGGGCGGAAAACCCAACCCATAGCCCGAGAGTATTAGTAATCATCCCGTCAGATTACTAATCCAAGATCGTTATCCAGAGAGAGATTTTATGGGCTTAATTGTAAATCTAAATTTATTTTAGATTATGGAGGATTTTACTGAATAATATTGATTAATTATATTAATTAATAAAATTCTATAAATAATACAATGAAGCCCTAGTTTTAAACACACAAAATTTTATAACTCTCTCACTCTGCCGTTAAGACGTTCTGAGAAATACTCTTGGGTATTGTGGGTTGAACTGATTGGACTCAACCAACATTCGGAGTAACGATGTCGTCTTCATCAGGTCAGACAGTTGATTTATTCTCCCAAATTATATTTTGAATTACATGTTTTGATTTCGCTAAATCCAGTTCCGCTTTCAAATGGTATCAGAGCCAAAGGTTTTCTGATTATAAAATTTATGATATTTTTTTCGTCAGACAAAATGTTAATTTTCTGGATTATGAAATTGTCAATACGCAGAAACATTACTGCATATGTCCAATTTTGGGTTATAATTATCAAACGAAAAAAAAATTTCTTCGACTTATTCACCTGTAAAACGTCCCGATTTGCAAACTCAGGCACCGGTGAGATTTTCATTGGTTACCGGCAAAACTTGACTTCACTACTATGTTCATTGGCGTTGCCGGCGAGTCCTGACCGTGAAAACACATCGACGGTGAATCACATTCAAGCCGAGGAACCAACCAACTGAAACCCACATTTTTTCGATTCAATTTTCATAAAACTTGGGACAGATTCGTTCGATATACACACCGGAATCTTGTAGATCGCTGAACAACGAACAAAAAGGCCAAATTTGAAGCCCTAAAACCATGAAAACCGACGGGTCAGAGATGGTACCCGTCGGGTCTCTGGTGGGTCAAAATGACCCGCCAGAGGTTGAAGAAGAAGCGCATGGGCAACGTGTGGTGGCGCATGTGGCCACACCGTCAATTGGGTTAACTCCAAAATTTTGGATTCGCCTCTACTCGCCCCGATCTAAATTATGGTGAATTTTGTAGAATTTTTGGAGCCCTGTAAATAGGAGTTTTAAAATTTTACAAAATTAAAGAGCTCAAAAATAATATTTAAATAAGGTATTTCAATCTGAGAAAATTTGTACCTAGACTAGATATAATATGGGACCATGTGTTAAACTCACTCTCCCTGATTATGTGCAATTAAATCATAATTAATATTTTTTATATTAATTATTATGTTTTATTCCTATTTAAGTGTGTGCCTTAACTGGGATAAACCATTGGAGAAATCTATCCTAACTTTGGATCACATACACCTAATGATTGCGTGTTCGCCTATTGTGGGCCCAATCATGGTGATATGTTTGATTATGAATAAATTTCCTATAATTCTGGATAGTTTAGTTGGCCTCATCAGGGAAGAGTTTGAAAAATTGCGATAAGCCCATAAGAGAGTATATGTATATATATATATACATTAATATATGTTATATTGATGATGGATATACCCTATCGGTGTGACGTTATCAATATAATCATAAGAAATTAATTCATTTACGAATCGTTGGCAACATCCCAATCTAATGTCTTCATTGTTTCTTATATCCTATCGATGTGGAAACGATGGGTACATTTTGTTATTTCCTTTTATGGCCAAATCAATAGGGCATATAAGTTTTCTTTCATAATATGTTATAATCTAAGACTTTAAATAGGATTATAAACCACATCTTGATTATACAGTTGCATAAGCTAATTTTTTGTAAAGGAAATCTTGTTTTATGATTATGTTTCCGGGACATAATTAATAATTCCTTGTTTTGCTTTATCAGCTTCTGTGTTTCAGCAACTGTCTGTGGTGAAAACTCTGAACAGGACGAACTATGATGACTGGTATGAGTCCCTTAATATGTACCTGATCATCTCCAAGGAGGATTTAGCCATAAGAGATCCAAAACCAGCAGATCTCACTGCTGGGTCTAGTGCTGCTGATAGAGCTTATCACAAGCAGTGGTATGATTCCAACAGGATCTATTTGACGGTCATAAAATACACTATAGAGAAAACTATCAGACAGAGCATTCCTGAGAAGGACACCGCTATGGAATACCTTAAAGCTGTGGGTGAAAAATTCAAAAAGTTCGATAAGACGCAAAAGGCGTATTATCTTTCATTGCTAGATAACACTAATTATGATGGAGTGTCTGGTGTACGCGAGCACATGATGAAGCTGGTGAATTATTTCAACAAGCTGAAATCTTTAAATGTGGACCTGGGCGAGAGTTATCTTGTCTACAAAGTCCTACAGTCTCTTCCGGCAGAATATGGAGTTCTCAGAACCACATATAACTCACAGGAAGCTGAGTGGACCATCGATCAGATAATGTCTATTGTGACTCAAGAGGAGGAGTCATTAAAGAAATCAAATTCACGTGGTCATTCAGTGAACTACGTCTCCCATGCTTCATCAAGTAAGACTGGAAATGAGAAACTTAAAGGAAAGAAATCTGAGGACAAGCCTAGTGATAAAAGGTTCTTTGAGATCAAGAAAAACAATAAGAAGAACAAGGGTCAGAAGAACAGATTTAAGGGTAATTGTAATTACTGTAAGAAGCCTGGCCATAAAATCTCATATTGCCTCAAACTGAAGTACAAGCATGAGAATGAAGGTATCTTTCCTGAAACTACCCCCTTAGCTCTAGTTTGTCTTGAATCCAATAACTTTCAAACCTCTATGGATACTTGGTGGTTGGATTCTGGAGCAACTGTTCACGTAACTAATTCCTTGTAGGGGCTCAAAGAGGAGGAGCCCAAATGAGAGAGAAAAGACCATTCTGGGAGTGGAAGGAAGTTCAGCTGTAGTGGATTGCGTAGGAACTGTAGTTTTGAACTTGTACTCTGGACATACTTTAACTTTAAATAACGTTGTCTATGTACCTTCTTCAAGAAGGAATCTAGTTTCAAGTTCTGTGTTAGACAAAGATGGATATTCATTTTGGCAAGGAAATGGCAGAATTGACGTTTACTTTAATTCAATCATTGTTGGAACTGCTAGATTACTGAATGGCTTATATTACTTAAATGTGAATGTTTGTTCAGATTCCACTCCTATGGCATCAATTAATACTGTCATAAGACATAAACGTCGAAGAATTGATGAGAACTCTTCCATGTTGTGGCATCGGCGTTTGGGCCTTATCTCAAAAGAGAGATTGGAGAGAATGGTTAGACAAGGCATATTGCATGACTTAAACTTTTCTGATTTTGAATCTTGTATTGACTGCATTAAGGGAAAACTTCCCGCTAGAGCTAGAAAGAAAAGGGCTAATAGGTCTGAAACTATTTTGGAATTGATCCACACAGACATTAGTGGACCAATTACTCTATGTGCTATAGGCAATTACAAGTATTTTATAACCTTCATAGACGACTATTCCAGATTTGGCTGGGTTGATCTATTGCATGAAAAATCTAACTCGCTAGATGCCTTTAAAGCATTTAAGGCTGTCGTTGAATTAAAGTCTAGAAAAGTAATCAAGAGTGTAAGATCAGATAGAGGTGGAGAATATTATGGCAGGTATACTGAAACCGGGAGAAACCCTGGACCGTTTGCTCTATTCTTACAGGAGCAAGGGATTGAAGCTCAATATACTATGCCTGGCACTCCACAACAAAATGGAGTTGCTGAGAGGCGTAATCGCACCTTGATGGACATGGTCAGAAGCATGATCAGTCACTCTTCGTTACCAGAATTTCTGTGGGGTGATGCCCTCAAGACAGCAGCCTATGTCTTGAATCAAGTTCTAAGTAAATCTGTTGAAAAGACACCGTATGAGCTTTTCACCGGTAAGAAGCCTAGTCTGAGGCACTTTCGTGTATGGGGTTGTAAAGCAGAAGTGAGACCCTATAATCCGCAGCTCAAGAAACTTGATTCTATAACTGTTAGCGGATTTTTTATTGGGTATTGTTCAAGATCCAGAGGATGCAGATTTTATTGTCCCAGTCACACTACCAGGGTCATTGAATCTGACAGGGCCTTCTATTTTGAGGATGATTTGGATAGTGGGAGTGGTGTCCCTAGAGTAATTAACCTGCATTGTGTGGATAACATCCTGCCCATGCCATCATCGTCATCTCAACCAGTAGAACATGATATTGGAGATGACATCCTTGTTGAGAATCCGATTAATCCTATTGTAGAAGCTCCTGTAACTGATATAAGAGAGCCAGCTCTTAATTTGAGTAGATCACAAAGGATTTGTAGACCTGCAATTTCAGATGACTATATAGTGTACTTGTAGGAGTTCGAATCAGACACTATTGATGGCACAGATCCAATTACTTATGGTGAGGCTATAACAGGATCTTATTCATCTGAATGGTTGAAGGCTATGAATGATGAGATGTCCTCTATGTCTCGCAATTATGTATGGGAATTAACTGAGTTGCCGGATGGTTGTAAACTCGTTGGTTGTAAATGGGTCTTTAAAACCAAGAGAGGGGCCAATGGTGAAGTTGAAAGATTCAAAGTCAAGCTTGTAGCTAAAGGCTATAATCAGAAGGAAGGGATCAATTATATGGAAACGTTCTCACCCGTATCTACTAAAGATGCCTTTAGAGTAGTAATGGCTCTTGTTGCACAGTTGAATCTTGAACTTCACCAGATGGATGTCAAAACTGCATTCTTAAATGGTGATTTACTTGAGGATGTTTATATGACACAACCTGATGGATTCACTGAGGCAGGGAAAGAACACTTAGTGTGCAAGCTGAAAAGATCCATTTATGGACTTAAACAGGCCTCAAGACAGTGGTATTTGAAATTTGATCAGATAATTACCTCACTTGGTTTTACAGAGAACATTGTTGATCAATGTATCTATCAGAAATTCGATAAAGATAACTTTATGATACTCGTTCTGTATGTTGACGACATACTCCTGGCTAGCAACTCAGTAGCCATGTTGAATGAGGTTAAACACATTTTTTCATGCCACTTTGACATAAAAGATCTTGGTGAAGCCTCTTTCGTCCTAGGAATTCAGATTCACCGTGATAGATCTTATGGCACTCTTGGTTTATCTCAGACAACCTATATAGAACGAGTACTGAAGAAATTCAACATGCATACTTGCGCTCCTTGTGTAGTACCTGTACAGAAAGGTGAAAAGCTATCTAGATCATCTTGTCCCAATGATGACAATTCGAAAATTGAGATGAATAAGATTCCGTATGCATCCGCTGTTGGCAGCCTTATGTATGCTCAGGTGTGCACACAACCTGACATTGCTTTCGCTGTCAATATGCTTGGTAGATACCTGAGTAATCCTAGTCCTGATCATTGGAGGGCTGCAAAGAAAGTCATAAGGTACTTACAAGGTACAAAGCATCACATGCTTACTTTTAGAAGATCTGAGCCACTTGAAATTGTGGGTTATTCAGATTCCGATTATGCATCTTGTGTGGATGATCATAAATCCACTTCTGGATACATCTTTATGATGTCTGGAGGAGCTGTATCATGGAAGAGTTGCAAGCAATCAGTCACAGCTACCTCGACTATGGAAGCAGAGTATATCGCTTGTTATGAGGCCACCTGCCAGGCCATATGGTTGAGGAAATTGATATCTGGCATGCATCTAGTTGATTCTATATCACGACCTCTAACCATATACTGCGATAGCTCGTCTGCTGTCAGCTTTTCTCAGAATCATAGGAACTCCAGTTGTACTAAACACTTTGATGTTAAGTTCATATTCGTCAGAGAAAAGACTGCTGAATCTCAGACTCGTTTGGTTCACATTCCTGGTGAACACATGTTGGCGGATCCGTTGACCAAAGGCTTGCCCGTTGGAGTCTTTAAGAATCATGTGACTCATATGGGCGTTGTTAAAAATTTTGATGTAGCCTTAGTCTAGTGGGAGTCTGGATTAAAATCCTTAAGGGATTTTGAATTGTTATTTGACAATTTTAAATATTATTTTGTGTTCCATTCAATTCAGTTGATGAAACTTATTTATGGAAATATTAACATCACTTGAATCCCTATCGGTTTCAGTGATTTTGTGTATGGTTTCTCCACTGAATCTTGTATGGTTTATAAATATACACACATCCATGTGTCTATGTAAACATTATTATGCCTAATTAACTATTCATCTATTGATCTAATAATTTAATTAATGCTATCCAAATGGGAGATTGTTGAAATAATTTTTAAATTATTTATGGATTAGCATTAATTATTTTATTTGATTAGTACCTAATTAGGCAATTAATGTTACAATTTATAAACTGAGAATGGACTGGGTTTTTTATTTTAATATGTGTGGATAATCGGTGATGGGTTCGATTATCCACAAGCCCGCTGGGCCGAAAACCCAACCCATAGCCCGAGAGTATTAGAAATCATCCCGTCAGATTACTAATCCAAGATCATTATCCAGAGAGAGATTTTATGGGCTTAATTGTAAATCTAAATTTATTTTAAATTCTGGAGGATTTTACTGAATAATATTGATTAATTATATTAATTAATAAAATCCTATAAATAATAGAATGAAGCCCTAGTTTCAAACACACAAAATTTTATAACTCTCTCTCTGCCGTCAAGACGTTCTGAGAAACACTCTTGGGTAATGTGGGTTTAACTGATTGGACTCAACCAACATTCAGAGTAACGATGTCGTCTCCATCAGGTCAGACAGTTGATTTATTCTCCCAAATTATATTTTGAATTACATGTTTTGATTTCGCTAAATCCAGTTCCGCTTTCATTAAGCTCTCGACTTGAGCTTGACAGAAACTGAAAATGCTTACGAAGTTTTGTATATTTAATGACTGACAAACTGAAAACACAGCAAAGATATTAAGGATCAACATCAAAGAAAAAGAAATAGAAAAAAAATCTGGAAAGTACTTAATTAGCCATATCCATAGCAGTTCCATGGTTGATACCAGAAAGAACAGATTCATCGTAATTTCGTGGGTGTTTTACTATTGAAGGCACAAGAACCTCGGTATGATGGAAAGATTGCATAATTCTGGACCCTCCAATTGAACAACAATACAATAGCTTGCATCATTAATCCTTATGCATCTAAAAAAATTTTAAAAAGTAGAAAAATTAGACCAGTCACGGTTTTGTAGCACCAGGTTCCCATATTCCAGTATTCTGAAAAAATAAAACATAATGCCCATGTTATATCTTTTAACTAAATTTAAGTCCACGTTTTTCTATCTTTTGTTTCTTTCTTTTGGACAACTAAGTATCTTTCTTATCATTGACAGATTAATATCAATCTTCAGCTCCTAATCCAACAACATCAATACTTGCTTTGCAGACCTAAAGGAAGGTGATAACCCAAAGCTTGTGTTGATATTTTTTATTATGTAACGTTATATTTATTGGGTATTAATTGTTCTATTATTAGGGATATCAATTTTTTTTTAGTTTTAAAAATTAATGGCAGTTATGTGCTTTTTATGTGAAGTTGCAATTACATGTCTTTTTATATATGTGGTAACTTTTTAATTATTCTTATTATGTAATTGTTTGTAAAAGGTTTCCTCTATTCTAAATAATACAACCTATTTTTCACACATATTTCTTTTCTGATTCTCTGCTTGTTTTTTCTTTATTGTTATTCTTTATCAGTGGTATCAGAGCAAAGTTAAGAGTAGCAGATTCAAAGTGATAAAAGGAAAGAGTGAAAGACAATAGTATGAGAATGTGAAAAATGAGAGCAAAGATAATAATCTTCCCACCAATGGCTTTTGAAAACTATGTGCAACCAACCATTCCACGATTTGATGGTCACTATGACCATTGGAGCATGCTCATGGAGAACCTCTTGAGATCCAATGAGTACTGGCAAGTTATTGAAGTTGGTGTGGCAACACCAGCAGATTATGACGCTCTTACAAATGCACAAAAAAATAAGCTTGATGCGATGAAATTGAACGATTTGAAAGCCAAGAATTATTTGTTTCAAGCCATTGATCATTCTATCCTTGAAACCATTCTTTGCAAAGATACTTCCAAGCATATTTGGGATTCAATGAAGAAGAAACATCAAGGCTCCTCAAGAGTAAGACGTGCTTAACTTTAAGCTCTAAGAAGAGACTTTGAAATCCTTCAAATGGAGCAAGATGAATCTATAACCAGTTATTGTTCAAGGACCTTGGGTATTGCTAACAATATGCGATTTCATGGTGAGAAAATGGTTGACACAGCCATTGTTGAAAAAATTCTACGCTCATTAACACCAAAGTTTGATTATGTGGTATGCTCCATTGAAGAATCCAATGATATTGATGATCTCTCCCTTGATGAGCTTTAAAGCTCTTTGTTGGTCCATGAACAAAAACTGAGCAGAAGTTCAACAATAGAGGAGCAAGCATTGAAGGCTTATACTAATACTCATTCCAACAACTATAGAGGAAAGAGTAAAGGTAAAGGTAGAGGGAGTGGATGTTAAGGAAATGGAGATTTTAACAAGAACTCTAAAGGTAGCAATGACCAATTACAAGGTAAAGGTAGAGGGAGAGATCCTGAGAAATCAAAGGTAGAGTGTTTTAGATGTCATAAATTTGGTCATTATGCCTCTGAATGTTTTACTAGACTACCTAATCTTAAAGAAAAAAGGCAAAGTTCAAATTTTGTCAAGAAGAAAGAAGTAGAAACCTTGTTGATGGCTGTTGAAGATGTAAAGGATAGCGAGGCAGAAATCTGGTATGTAGACACTGGTTGTAGTAATCACATAAGTGGAAGTAAGTCTTGCTGTTGACGCCAGGTAGAGTGCTTTAGATGTCATAAATTTGGTCATTATGCCTCTGAATGTTATACTAGACCGCCTAATCTTAAAGAAAAGAGGGAAAGTTCAAATTTTGTCGAGAAGAAAGAAGTAGAAACCTTGTTGATGGCTGTTGAAGATGCAAAGGATAGCAAGGCAGAAACTTGGTATGTAGACACCAGTTGTAGTAATCACATGAGTGGAAGTAAGTCCTCTTTCTCATATGTAAATGAAAATTTTCATTCTACTATGAGCTTTAGTGATTGCTCTACTATGAAAGTTATAGGAAAATGTGATATTAAGATAAAAACCAAGAATGGTTTTGTAGAAATAATTTTTAATGTGCTTTATGTTCATGACTTGAAAAGTAACATATTAAGTGCTAGTCAATTACAAGAAAAAGGCTATGAAATTTTTATTGGCAAAGGTGCTTGTGAAATTTTTTATCCTGTTCAAGGGGCCATTGTAGTTGTAAAAATGAGTTCAAACAGGCTATTCCCGCTGAAAATTGAAAGCATTCAATCTAGTTTGATGGCAAAAGTTACATATTCTGCGTGGTTGTGGCATTATCATTATGGCCACTTGAGCTTCAGTGGATTGAAGACCCTTGAACAACAAAATATGGTGACAGGCCTTCTCCAAATTACGGCTCCTTCTCAAGTCTGCAAAGAATGTGTTGTTAGTAAATAACATCGTTGTCAATTCCTTAATGGAAAATCATGGAGAGCAAAGAGTGTTTTGGAACTAGTGCATTCGAATATTTGTGGTCCAATAAAATCGTTTTCTAATAGAGGTAAAAGATACTTAATTACTTTCACTGACGATTTTTCTAGGAAAACTTGGGTCTATTTTCTATAGGAAAAATCAGAACCTTTCTCTACATTTAAAAGCTCCAAAGCTCAGGTTGAAACTAAATTGGGAAAGGCTATTAAGTCCCTTCGAACAGACCGTGGTAGAGAGTATTGTTCAGATGAGTTTTCTATTTTTTGTGAAGAACATGGAATTCGGAAAGAGTTGACTGCAGCATATACACCACAACAAAATGGTGTCTCAAAGAGAAAGAACAGAACTATTCTTAACATGGTGCGTAGCTTCTTGACTAAAAGTAATGTTTCAAAAAGTTTTTGGCCTAAAGCTGTTAGCTGGAGCGTGCATATTCTAAATAGAAGTCCTACATTTGCTGTGAAGAATATGACACCAGAGGAGGCATGGAGCGGAAGAAAACCAACTGTAGACCATTTCAGAATTTTCAGGTGTGTTGCTTATGCCCATATTCCAAACCAGAAAAGATCAAAGCTTTATGATAAGGGAGAAAAATGTATCATTCTCAAAGTTAGTGATTAATCAAAAGCATATAAGCTTTATAATCCTACCACTAAAATGATCATTATTAGTCATGATGTTGTCTTCAATGAAAAAAGATTTTAGGAAAATAACAGTAATGTAGCAAAACAAATTCTTGCAAATATTAATGGAGAAAATGAAGATGAAGAGCCACAGCTAAGGGAGCAAGATCAACAACTTATTCCAGTAGCCATAGTTGAAGACGAGAGACCACAACGTGAAAGAAGAAGGCTTGCATGGATGTCAGATTATGAGGTAACAGGAATTGAAGATCCTATTACTCACTTTGCTTTGTTTTTAGAATATGACCCTACAACCTTTATAAGTGTTATTAAAGAAGAAAAATGGAGAAAAACGATGGATGATGAAATTGATTCCATTGAAAGAAATGATACTTAGGAGCTGTGTGATCTTCCAAATGGGCACAAAACTATAAGAATGAAGTGGGTTTTCAAAACAAAACTAAAAGAAAATGGTGAAGTGGATAAGTATAAGGCATGCATAGTGGCTAAAGGTTACAAGCAACAGTATGGAGTTGATTACACAAAAGTATTTTCACCAGTCACAAGATATGACACAATCAGGTTGGTAGTTGCATTGGTAGCACAGAATTATTGGCCTATGTTCCAACTAGATGTAAAGTCATCATTCTTACATGGTTACTCGGAGGAACATGTATTTATTGACCAATCCTCTGGCTATGTGAAAATAGGAAATGAGCATAAAGTTTACAAATTAAAAAAAGCCCTTTATAGACTAAAACAAACCCCTAGAGCTTGGTATAGTCGCATTAAGTCTTATTTCATAAAAGCTGGTTTTTCAAAGTGTCCTTATGAGCATACATTGTTTGTTAAATTTGGAGAAAAAGGAAAAAATGCTTATAGTATACTTGTATATTAATGACCTTATATTTATTGGAAATTGTACTGCCATGTTTGATGAATTCAAGAAGTCTATGATGGATGAATTTGAAACGATTGATCTTGGCATGATGCACTGCTTCCTTGGTATAAAAATAGTGCAATCAGATAATGGGATTTTTCTCTCTCAAAACAAAAATGTGGGAGAAATTCTGGACAAATTTCATATGCATGATTACAATCCTGTAAACACTCCAGTTGAGTGTGGTTTGAAGTTACACAAAGATCCCAAAGGGAATAAAGTTAATAGTACACTTTACAAACAAATTGTGGGCAGTTTAATACATCTAACTGCAACAAGGCCTGATATAATGTATTCTGTAAGTTTGATCAGCAAGTACATGGAGAATCCTATAAAAATGCATCTGCTCATTGCCAAGAGAATCCTTCGCTACTTGCAAGGAACAAGAGAGTTTAGACTATTTTACAAGAAAGGTGAAAAGTCAAATCTATTGGGGTACACTGACAGTGATTATGTAAGAGATCAAGATGATAGGAAGAGCACTTCGGGATGTGTTTTCATGCTTGGCACAAGTGTTGTTTCTTAGTTCTCTAAAAAACAACCTATTATCACTTTATCAAGCACAGGAGCAAAATTTATTACAACAACTGCTTGTGCTTGTCAAGCTATATGGTTAAGGAGAATCCTTGAAGAACTGCAATTCAAGCAACTTGGGGCTACTAAGATTTTTTGTGACAATAATTCAGCAATCAAACTTTCAAAGAATCCAGTGCTACATGGAAAAAGCAAGCACATTGATGTAAAATTTTATTTCTTAAGAGAACTGCGCAATAATGAAGTAATAACTTTGAACTACTATAAGAGTGAAGATCAAGTTGCTGATATCTTCACCAAGGGACTCAAGAGAGAATCATTCATGAAGCATAGAAAGTCTCTTGAGGTCTGCATTTTGAACCTTATGAAACCTTTAAACTAAATGTTAACAAACATTAGTTTAAGGGAGGGTTTGTTGATGTTTTTTATTCTGTAACATTCTATTTTATTGGGTATTAATTGTCTTATTATTAGGAATATTAATTTTTTTTTAGTTTTAAAAACTAATGGCAGTTATGTATCTTTTTGTGAAAAATTTACAATTATATGTCTTTTTGTGTGTGCGGTGATTTTTTTATTATTCTAATTATATAATTGTCTATAAAAGGCTATCTCTATTCAAAATAATACAGTTTATTCTTTACACAAATCTCTTCTTCTATTATCTTGTTGTTTATGTTTTTAAGTGCTATTCACTATCAGCTTGGTCATAGTGAACCGCTTAGCAAGCCAAACTTGAGTTCTCAGCCTCTTGCTTCATCCCGAGAAGTACAAAAACCACAATCTGGGTTCGTTCTGTGTTCCAACTTTCGGCGAACACACCTAGGAAGCTTTTTTATCTGGCCTTTCTCCAAAGGCTTCTATCACATATTCGATATTCCTAGTTTACTTCAATTTCTTCTACACCCCTTTCTAGCAATTTGGTTATCATTCACAGTTGTTGTTCTCTTGCCTTCGAGACCTGATACTTAAAAATAAGATAATCAATGTTAACTTTAAAAAATAATTTTTTTTTTTTTTTAAGAAAAAGAAGTTGCCTAAGTTTTACATAGTAAGAGGACCATGTAATTTTAAGTGAATGGATCACCGAGTGAATAAAAAAATATTTTTTATTAATTTAATATATTTTATTAATAAAATATTATTTTTTTATTTTCTCCCGAGAAAATTAGAACTCGAATTTTAGAGACAGAGAAGTACATTTTGTACTTGTATTTTATTTGCCTCCGCATTGAGTTGTCGCATGGAAATAGTTAATTAGTACTAATTCTCCGCCGGAGTACGGGGACCGTCGCTCACTAGTTTCAATCCAATATTAATAACGTCGACGTCTTCGTAGGGTTTTGCCGCGTGGCTCATTGAATTAGCTTACCTGCCCACTTGCCTAGCACAGCTACTTTCCATTCCAGTGAAGGTTCTAGTTCCCAAGGCATAAGATATGATTATTGACCAATGCGTTCATTATTTGTTTGGGACATTCTTTGGTACACAATTGGGAGACATTCTATTATTTAAAAAAAAATATTTATTAATAAAAATTTTAATTTAGATATAAAATTAATTATATTTTAAATTTCATAAAAAATTAATAATTTTTTAAAAGTTTTAAAATAATTTTATTAATCAAAATACTCAATTGTGGAATTAAAATAAACTTTTTGATAAATTTTTCTATTTTTTTGAACTGAAATTACTTTTTACCTAAAGTACAGACACAATAGAAATTGTCAAAGAGACAAACGGGTTTATTTATCTTACGCCTTTTAATAATTGCATTCAATGTCAGGATAGTGACAATAGCGTAAAACCACAAGAGTTCGGATTTTCTCCTGGAAAATCTCCAGGAGAAAATAAAAAAATTATTTTTTTATTCACTCCCATTTACTCGATCCATTCACCACAAGGTGATGTTCATTATTCCCATTCCCTCCAAAATGAACAATGAAACACGTTTCTGCCTTTTCAGAATTTAGCATGAAGATGTTAGAGCCAAAAAGAAAATTCCATAATCTCTTTGACACTAGCTTGGAATGTGTTTGCAGTCTCCTGGTTAATTTTACCATGTACATTTACACCCAAAAAAAAAAAAAAAGATCTGGGTTCAATTAGTTTTAAGAAATTAAAGGATTTTAAATTTATTTTAGTGAAAAAATAATTTTGCTACAAAAAATAGATAAATTTATCAAAAAAGTTTATTTTCATTCAAAAATTGAATATTTTGATTAATAAAATTATTTTAGAACTTTTTATAAAATTAATCTTACGTTAAAAAATAATTTAGTTATAAAATTTAAAATATAATTAATTTTATACTTAAATTAAATTTTTATAATAAATAATTTTTTTAAATAATGATACGTGCTAAAATTAATAAATTAATTTTAAATTGTGATAAAAATAAAAAATACATCTGTCAAATTTCAATTGCTTAGACAGGATTTAGGATATTTGATGCCGCATTAATAACCCAAAAGTCAAAAACCCGCTGATTTAGACATAAACAAGCAACCATGAAGTTGTTTATGCCTAAAGCGGTCACTTAATAAAAGTGCACATATAGTAAGGATGTCAGTGCAAGAGCACCCTATCTCATGAAGTTTCTGATCCTTCTGTCAACCCTTCCAGTTCCCAAGGTGAATTGTCCAAAAAAGGAATTGTCACCGTTTAGGCGAAGTTCCTTAGGATAGAAAGCCAATCATGACCGGTCGTCCTAAAAAATATAAAGAGAAAGTTTTAAGTATATGGATTTTTATTATTTATAAAATTTCATAAAAATATTAAATGTAATTATATAATTTTTTATTATTTAATGTTAAAAAAATCACTATATAATATTAAAAAATTTTATAAAATATTAAATATATATAAGTTAGGTCGAAAAAAAATTCGGGTCTAATTCGTTTTTTTTATTTGAATTTAAAAATTTGGATTCAAATTTAGATCAAATTTTTATTGATGGGACTTCTGTTTTTTAATCGACCTGGCGAGCTGTTGCGAGGAGTTATTATTTTAGGTCCCATAATGAGACGCGGTATTTATTTTCAGAAGCGGACATTGCTGAACGACGTGAGGGTGATCTCGGAGATTGGTCACCCTCTTTGATAATGACCCTTGTGGTTGTGGATTGCGAAAATCCTTTTTCTACGTGTCTCAAGCACGACCATTGAATAGATAAATGCAATGTCTATGCTTTCCTGGATCAATCAGCACCAATGCTTTCATTCTCATATCCATTCGTTAATTAATTATGAAGGCTACATTTGTGATTCGCAAAAGAAAACAGATACAGTTTTAGTGATAGATTGCCTTCCCCGTAGGTACTTCGAATGCTCTTCTCGGTGGCTTCATAGCAACGTTGTTGTCTGAGAATATGCTCGTTCGTCTCCAAAAAAATATTAATTAATAAAATTATTCTTTTAATGATTTTACTTTTTAAATAATTTTATTTAGATTAATGTATCAAATTAATTATCACAAAAAGTATGATCAAGAGTAATTAATATTTTTTCTTCATCTTCTTCCATTGAACTAACAACTGTGAGAGAGGTTTATTTCAGCCAATTAGATGTAATTGAGTCTGCTCGATTGCTTCCGGTGTAACTGAAGTGGTTAGAAGAGTCGATTATCATTTATGAAATAGTGGATTGTATATATATTCCTCGCGGATAGCGCTAGACAGAGAAATCATTCCATTGATCCATATCCGATACTTTTCCATTTATCCCTTTTACATTCTGAAAAATTTTCTTTAAGATGATATCTGAGCATTTGCTATAACAATGGACACTCCCACGCTATCTACCATGCACCTCGCTGGCATCCACAGTCGCATTTAATGATCCTTTATCCATCCAGCGCCGACAAAAATTTATCCCTTGGATATGGTATCCTTTATTCGATTAATTTATAATATTTGTTTATAAAGTTGAAGTTTTAGTTTATCCTCAAGAGGATCCCATTTTTTCTTTCTTCCTGTCATTAATCTCTAGTTGTGGTTCAATTATCAACGTACGTAGGATTTGTTTTGTAATATTATAAATAAAAATATTATTTTTTAACAAATTATATCTATAAATTTTTTTTGTATTATAATTTTTTATTATATAAATATAAAACGGGTCTCAGCTTTTTATTGGGGCTTGGATATAAATCCAAATTTTTTAAAAAATCAAAACCCAATCCGGACTTGCCCCGGAATCATGTCTACTTTTTTGTATATCTGTGAAAGTGTGTCAATTTGATCCATCCGAATTGGTAGACTAAACAATGTCAGCCCGTTTAACTCACCATAAGGTGGTGAATTGAAAATCGCAACTCACCCCACCTGGTAAATTAAGCGAATTAGCTCATTTAACCCACCAAAAAAATAAGAGAAATACAAATAAAATAAAAAATTATAAAAATTTAAATGAAACTTTTTTTAAATATATGTTTTGTTTAATCAATCAATTTCTATATTAATATAAATAAATAAAAAAATAACTAAATAAAAAACAAGTTTAAACGAATTAAAATAAATAAAATAATTTAATAATTCAATGATTCATTAATAATAAAAATATGATTATGAGTAAGATATTCAAATCTAGTAAATTATAAAATAATAAAACACAACACATACATTATGATTAATTTTTTAAAATATAAAAGTGCAAAGGACTAGAGCGCTAGACTAAATGAGTAAAAAATTTTAAAAAAAAAAATCAGACAACCCATTTAACTCATTCAACCCGCGAACTGGCTCGTTTAACTCGTAAATTAAACGGGCCAAATTAATAGAAATATACTAAATAAATTCTCAAAAAAACTCCTCAACCCAACTCATCTCTTAAATGGGTTACAAAACTCGACTCGAATGGTCGAACCTATTTTGACCGTTATACTTCTTTGTGTCCAACACGCCAAATACGTGCGCACGGATAGGAGAGGATCCTGACCCATCCTATTAAGCCAAACACCACACTAGAAATGCATAAACTAAAAAGGAAAAAGCCTTCTACAACCTCCAGAATTCTTATTAAACGATTTCCATGTTTAAGCAATACATAGTTACTTAAACCAATTCTAAACAAAGAGTATGTTTAAGCAATACATAGTTACTTAAACCAATTCTAAAATAAGTCATCAAGCTCACAGATCTTGATAAAAAAAGACCTTGAAATCTGGCATATGAGCCGTTTGCAGACGAACGGCTGTGATGAGAGATCCATCTTGTGAAGAAGCTGGCATGATGAAAACCTTCCCGTCTGCATTCAAAACTCCGGGCCCCATATACAGAGGCTTTCCCCATCCAAAATCTGCATCGTTCACTGCCATAGTCGTCCAGCTCCCAATGGTCATATGAGGATTTCCAACGAACGGTGCTTTCACGCATCCCACTGAGTGAAACCCTACCCTCAACGAATTCACATCCTCAGCGCTCTCTATCAAATCAAGCTGTGACCGTAGGTAATCATCCTCTCTCAACAGTTCGATGGCTTCCCTTATCTTCTGTGCCGTGTAGCTCAACGGGTTCGATACCACCTCCCCACACGTCACATTTCTGGGTAGTGTTCGAAGAATGGCATTCCCAAAATAATTTGGAGGCAAAGGTGGCTTCAGTCTGTTGCGGATATCTCCGATGATACGTACCGTCGTTGGCTGGTGGTAATCGTTTCGGCGTGCCTTGCATGCGCACCTCCATATATGGGCAGTAATAGCTTCGTATCTGGTGTATGGTCGAGCTTTAGAGTCTCGGGTGTCGTTTATGCCTTCACTGGCTTCCTTCTTGATCTTCTCGACCTGTTCTCCCGTCAGCTTCAGTAATTCAACAGTGGTCTCCTTCTTCCGCTCCGCCGTGGAGTCAGAAGCCCCAAGAAGAAGTGGTAAGGGCTCGTATTCGGGGTGCTCGAAGCGCGGAGGCATAAGGGGTGTGCGACATCTCAGAATTGTTCGATCCAGAAACGGCATTTCATGTTCCTCTAGTGCGTGCCCCCGAGCTAGTTTGGCCCATGAGTTGATGAAATGAATGGCAGCAACCCCATCCACCATGGAGTGGGACATAAGAATCCCAACACAGAGACCTCCGCAGCTAAACTTTGTGAGTTGAACAAGCAACAAGGGAACCTCTTCTATGGGTTTGGTGTAGACGACCTTGGGGAGGAGCTCCTGGATGGTTTCGTCGGGTTTGAAATCGCCATAGTCGTCCATGGTTTTGGTTAATTCAGCATGAAGAAGCTGCACTCCCATAGCATTGCAATCTGTTTCGACACGGCCTCCTCCAATAGGGCGTAATCGGCCGGCAAGTGGGTAGTAAGGGACCAAGATCTTTGAGAGAGAGCGATCGAGTGTGTCAATGGCAGATTGGGAATGGTGTGGGTTTGGCCTGTAAATGTAGATGGTGGGTGCATGAGTCCAGGGGTTGATTTGATCACTTCCCGATAGCCACAAACAGCCCTTCGGAGTTGGCTCACTTGGAGTCACAATGGATGAGGATTTGATGCTTACCATTTTCTCTCTCCCTAAGCTTCTCTCGAGCTCTTGCCACTCACTAAGAAATGGCTACAGGCTTATGTAGGAACGGGAAAATTAATTTTCTGTCTATTCAATGAGAGGTAGGTAGCGATAGACATAATAACCAATTTGAAAAATTAAGTTAAATTTTATGAAAGTAAAAAAATAATGATTTAATTATTTTTTATGTTAAAAATTATTTTATTTATTTAAAAAAATTAATCATTTACTCTCCATATTTTTTATCAATTAGAATTGATTTATTTATTTATTTATTTCAAATCACTTTGTAGAATCACCATAGGTTGAAAAATACTCCCTGTCGTTAACATCTGTTTAGATGTCATCCATTTGATTATGAGTTGGCAAATGGAGATGATGTAGAGTGCACACATCGCTGCTTACATGCCATCTAGGATCCACATAAGCAATTTTTTTTTTTTGAAATAGGAGAGCGAAACTCACTCTCACATACTTCTCCATAGTTGATACAGATGCATTGTAAAACTTGGCGAAGTGATATGGATTAAATATTTAATTAGTTAAATAAATAATTAAATGACTTAATTTTTAATTGGTTAATTGAAAAGTAATTTTTTTATATTTTTTTTATAACTAATCATTTAATAGATGTAATTAATAAAATATCTAATAATTTAAAATTTAAATTTATTATATAATAAATATTATCATATAATAAAGATTATGTGTTTTTTTAATGTATTACTAACGTACAAGTGAATTAAAAGAAGTTAAAAAAGAAAATTGAATTTTTTTTTTAATTTTTCTTTGAAAATTTAAATGTTTTTATTTATTGAACCATAAATTAAGTTATGTTTTTTTTCCTAATTTAATAATATTATTTTTTTCTTAATTTAATAATATTATATTTTATATAACATGTAAAAATTTATAAATTTTAAAATTTATAATTAATTAATGATTTTTATATTATTAGGATTAGATAGAAATTAAAAAAAGTTTTCTGCGTCAATTTGACTACAACAGATTTGCTTAGGACCAAATCATGAATACTGTTAGAAATCAAAAGAAGATGATGTAGTAAGATGATATAGGACGGCATATGAGATGGGAAGGGTCCTCTTTTTCTACATTGCTTTGTTACTGTATATGTTTTACTTTTGAAGTTTAAATCAAAGGGAAAAATAAGAAGAGAAGTGATTCCCAAATTGAAGAAAAGTGCGTAAAAGGCATGCATGGATATTGGAAATGCTTATTTCCAGAAAGAAAAAGTCTTGTGCCACTAATTCCGAAGCAGTCAGAAGAGAATAAATCTTTTATAAAAAAAATAATAAATCTTAAACTGCTCTTTAGTGTACGTATAAAGTTTCTCACTTAACCATCCGGTCCTCAGGAGAACATTTTCTAGCCAAGCCGCCACCCTATCCCATTCCCCTTACGAGATTCTTCAACCTGGCACCAATTAAGCGAGACTTGAGCTTGACAGAAACTGGAAATGCTTACGAAGTTTTGTATATTTAATGACTGAAAGACTGCAAACACAGCAAAGATATTACGGATCAACATCAAAAAAAAAAAAACGAAAAAAAGAAATCTGGAAAGTACCTAATTAGCCATATCCATAGCAGTTCCGTAGTTGATACCAGAAAGAACAGAATCATCGTAAAAGGCACAAGAACCACGGTATGATGGAAAGACTGAATAATTCCGGACCCTCCAGTTGGACAGCAATACAATAGCTTGCATCATTAATCCTTATGCATCCAAAAAAATTTTAAAAAGCACAAAAATTAGACCAGTAACGTTTTCGTAGCACCAGGTTTCCACATTCCAGTATTCTGAAAAAATAAAACATAAAGCCCACGTTATATCTGTTAACTAAATTTATGTCCACGTTTTTCTGTCTTCCGTTTCTTTCTTTTGGACAATCAAGTATTTTTCTTATCATTGACAGATTAATATCAATCCTCAGCTCCTAATCCAACGACATCAATACCTGCTTTGCAGACCAAGAGGAAGGTGATAACCCATAGCTTGCTCATGGTGAACCGCTTAGCAAGCCAAACTTGAGTTCTCAGCCTCTTGGTTCATCCCGAGAAGTACGAAAACCACTCTCTGGGTTCATTCTGAGTTCCAACTTTCGGCGAACACACCTAGGAAGCTTTTTTATCTGGCCTTTCTCCACATGGCTTCTATCAGATATTCGATATTCCTAGTTTACTTCATTTTCTTCTACACCCCTTTCTAGCAATTTGGTTATCGTACACAGTTGTTCTTCTCTTGTTTCTTCGAAACCTGGAGTCAGTGTTTACTCTATCTGCTACAATAGAGGGAAGACTTTCAAGCCCTCCAAGCTCTCAAGTGAGTTTCTCTCTCCAATGTTCAAAAAAAGAAAAATTTTTGCTTATGTGGATCTTAGGTGCCATGCAAGCAGCCTTGTGTGCACTCTACATCATCTCCAGTTGCCAGCTCATCATCAAATGGATGGCGTCCAAACATATATCAACAGTAGGGACTATTTTTTAAACATTTGATGATTCTAAGTATTGATTTGAAAAAAAATAGATTTAAGGACTAAATTAAACAAATTTTTAAATTCTAGGGACCAAATTATTAATTTTTCTTTAATTTAATGCATTGTCTATACAAAAAATATATATAATACTAATTTTTTCATACTAAAAAAATTTTTGTGTTAACTTTTGTCTTATACAGAAAAATAAGATAATTCAGTGCGGAGGCAAATGATACTAAAAAAATAAGATATTCTATGTTAACTTTAAAACATAATTTTTTTTTTTTTTAAAACAGGAGTTGTCTGAGTTGCACGTGGTAAGAGGACCATGGAATCTTAGAGGCAGAGAAGTACATTTTTTTTTATTAATTTCATTGGGTTGCGGGTAACTTGCACCCCAAGGTTGACCAATAAGAGGCCGTGCCTTCCATTATCTGTTTTTGACGTTTCTGGTACACAATTTGGAGACGTTCCTTTATTTTAAAAAAATATATTTTTGATTTTTTATTTATCATAAAAATATTATTTGAATCTTTCACTTGTCATATATAATTTTTTTAAAAAAAAATTTAGTCTCTCAAATGACAAATTTTTAAAAAGTAAAAATTAAGTGTAATATTTTTTTTAATATGTAAAGAATTATTTTAAACATTTCAATAAGTGAAAGATTAAAATAATACTTTTAAGATAAGTGAAAAATTAAAAGTGTATTTTTTTATTTAAAAATAAAAATTTTAATTTAAGTATGAAATTAATTATATTTCAAATTTTATAATAAAATTATTTTTTTAATATAAGATTAATTTTATAAAAAGTTCTAAATAATTTTATTAATCAAAATATTCAATTTTTGAATTAAAATAAAATTTTTGATAAATTTATCTATTTTTTGAACTAAAATTAATTTCTTACTAAAATAAACTTAAACTACTTTAATTTCTTAAAACTAAACGTTACCCCCGGCAACACTTTGATGGCCTTTACCAGAAAGATGTTACTGAAGATGGGCACGTGCATGGCTGGTTGAGTACAGACAAGTAGAAAATGTCCAAGAGACACACGTGTTACTACTTGTATAAAATTAACAATGAACAATGAAACGCGTTCCTGCTTTTTCAGACTTTAGCATGTTATTTTTTATAAAATTATTTTAAAACTTTTTATAAAATTAATCTTATGTTAAAAAAATAATTTTATTATAAAATTTAAAATATAATTAATTTTATACTATATTAATTTTTTATTAATAAATAATTTTTTTAACTAATAAGACGTGTTAAGCCAACTCACCACTCAATAAAATTAGTAAAATAATTTTGAATTGCCGTAAACAATTAAAAAAAAAAAAACGCATCTGTCGAATCTCAGATGCCGAGAGAGGATTTAAGATTTTGATGCCGTATTAAAAATCGGCAGTCAAAAAACCCGCCGATTTAGACATAAACAAGCAACCATGAAGTTGTTTTATGTCTAAGTCACTTAATAAAAGTGCACATGTAAAAAGAATGTCAGTGCAAGAGCACCCTATCTCATAAAGTTTCTGATCCTTCTGTCAACCCTTCCAGTTCTGAAGAATTTACTAATTTAAATAAAAAAATATTAAAGTGGTTCTCATTTTTATATTTGTATGATTACATATTATATATATCAAATTAGTTATTTATAATTTTATTTTATATAAAATTAATTTTTTATTAATAAATTAAATTATTTTAAAAATATATATTTTTAATTTTTTACTTATCATAAAAATATTATTTTAGTCTTTCACTCATTAAAAATTGTCATACTTAATTTTTTTAAAAAAAATTTAGTTTATTAAATTTGAAATTTAATTTTTAGCAAAAGAACTAAATTTAAAAATTTTTTAAAAGTAAAAAATTAAGTGTAGTGTGACATTTTTTTAAGTAATGAATTATTTTACACATTTTAATAAGTGAAAGATTAAAATAATACTTTTAGAATAAATGAAAAATTAAAAGTATATTTTTTAAAAATTATTTATTAATAAAAATTTTAATTTAAGTATAAAATTAATTATATTTTAAATTTTATAATAAAATTATTTTTTAACATAAGATTAATTTTATAAGAAGTTCTAGAATAATTTTATTAACAACATGGCAGGCTCACTACATTGAATCCAATAACGTCGACGTCTTCATAGGGTTGCGTTGCGTGGCTCGAGAATGCTCTCGGGGGCTTCCCTCGGTGCCTTTAAGATGTTGGCCTGCATATCTTTTGAATTATTAAATTTTAATTTAATGATTCAAAATTTATCCGACTGTGTGATAAATAATTTATTAAAATTAAATTTAAAAAATTATATGATAAATTTTGAACTATTAAATTAAGATTTAATAATTTAAAATTTATTAAAAAATCTCTAGTGATTTTGAGCTGCTGAAAAGGATGTAGCTCCATGTGGTTCTCAGTCTTGCAGTTTATCGGATTGTGTGAGACCGACCAAGATATGGTGGCACCCGAGGTGATCGTTTTTCGAACTTCAATTAGCTTAGCTACTACACCTGCTAAACATTGTTAAGCAAAAAGGGAAGAACCGAAGAAGAATAATTATGATTTTTTTTATTAAAGTATTATGTTTTTTAATTTATAATTTTATGCCTAATTAATCTACATTAAAATTGAATTAATCTTGATTATACATGTCACACTTATATTTTTCACGAAAAAACAGGAGATAAACGGGCCATAGCAGAAAAAAACAAAAAAGGTCATAGGATTTTGAGATTTTCAGAATCGGTGTGGTCATGTCTTCAGTATCTTCATCTTCTGCAATTACTTTACGTGGTCAGAATGAGGCGGCTTCAGCTAATGAGGTGTTTTCACAGATAAAAACATCTTTGTAAATTTTGTCGTCATCTAATTATATTCAAGCTCTTTTCCTTTTGTTTTTAATGATTTTTAATTAGTACGTAAATCACTTACAGTGTGCCTTTTAACAGACACTAGACTGGATACAGATCATTTACCGTCATAACGAAGACTATACAATATATTTTATTTGAGAATTTAAATTTATTATATTTAAAAAGAGTTAGATTATTAATTTTTTATTAAATAATTTAAATTTTAATAGATATAAAAAAAATTTAATAATTTTTTAAAATCTGTACCATTAAATTTTTATCTAATATACACATGAAATATTAAATTTATCAAATCCAAATTCGAGTAACATGGCAGCGATGGCATTCAAAGTGAAAAAGCAAAAAAAATAAATTAATAAATTAAATATATTCTGAGACGACGGCATTCAACGGCGAAGTAAAGTTTGCTTCAAACGAATCATGAATTTGATTAAGAATCGAAGACGGGACAGCGTACTCTACATAGTGATAATTTATGTAAAATACCGTTTCATTTAAGAATAATATACAATTACGTTTTATTTGACTAAATTGGAAATTAATTATATATAAGCTCTGACAAGAAAAAGGCTTTTTTTTAAAATAAATTAAGTACTTTAAATGTCATTTAGCAGTTTTTTAGCCAAACACTACAGTTGAAATATTAAATGTATCAGATATCATTCTTATTCTTCTCATATGCGCATCTGTACTTTTTCTTTTTTTTTATAATTTTATTTGTCAGGTCACATGATATAATATCACACGCATCTAACATATTCTAGAACCACGTGGTCACGAACTATACAACTCCAAAATTAAAAAAAAAAAAAAACAAATTTAATGGTCATGTCATCCAGGACCACCCAACCGGCCACTTATTATTTTAATTATTTAATTAAAAACGTTATATGATATTAATTAATTAAAATATAAAATATTATAATATAATATTATACAAAATTAAATTAAATTTTTATTTATAATATTAGTTATATATTAAATTTTAAAATTATATTAAAGATATATTAAATTAAAAATATTAAGATATAATTTATTTTAAGATCTTTTTACCTCTTTTTCTCACATATGGAAAGGGAAGACAGTTGAAAATATTTGTTCCTTCTATCAAAAGGTGGTGTTAGATTCAAGCATACACACCTAAGCCTTTAACCATCCAATCTATTGCTAGTTGGTAAATGGTAATAAATGGAAGATAGTATAGTAACTTAAAGCCTGCAAAGTTTGTTTTTGTCATTATCCAAAATTATTAGTTATAATTGATGCATAGGTTATACTAACATAACATAATAAGCCTAAGATAACATTATTATAAAGTCTATAATATATTAATAAAATATATTAAACACACTTTAAAATATAATTCAAATAAATTGTTGTCAAAAAGCTGGTAACACCTCTATAAAATTTAATATTTTCTAAATTTATATAATTAGTCATATTTTAATAATATTACGATAATATTAATAAACCAGTTTGATAATATCTCAAATTATATATTTAGTATACTATAAGAATAGCCTACACAAAACCTAAAACAACCCGTATTTTTTTATTTGATATGTCTCAATAATTCATTCCCGTATCCATTCAGCATATATAATTCATACACATATCTCTTTACTGGATACGTCTTAATAATTCATTTCAATAATGTGCACCAAGGTCATTATTCTCACTAACGACTATGAGATTCTTACATGAATTCTCATATATCCTTTAAATTATAAAATCTATTGAATAAAAATAAATTGTGTAAATAAGATACATAAATATATAATTTTATTTAAACATATTTATTACTATAAAGTAATTTAAATAAAAATAATCTGTAAGATAAACTAAAATAAATAGTGGTTAGGAGAGATATGACAATAATATAAAGGATTAAAATAGAAATTACAATAATACAACAATCATAGAAAATAAACTTAGATAAAATACCAATATGAAATATGTAGGTAAAGTAAATGAAGCAATTATAATTAAGAGTTTTATTATAACCTTTTTCCTTTCATATAATGCTTCCTCCTTAATTTATATAATATAATCTTCACTTTGCACTTATCATATATCAAGTGTCTTTCATAATAACAATAATTTATACAATTTAATAATATCATTTATCGTCGTGTTATTTTATATCCATACATATTATATAATATATATGCAGTTGAAAAGTTTAAAAGAACACAATTTGTTTCCCCATAAAATGCAAAGCATGGAATAAGGAAATCAAAAGTTAAACAAGAAATAAAGACATTTGATAAAATGAAAAATGTTATTTTTCTAATTATAGACTCACTAATAAGAATCGATAGTAGAGATCCCTTATTTCCACAACACAACCCCATTTGAAGAGATATCCACAAATACGAATGGATTTTGAAGACTTAAGATACGGTGATAAAAAATTAGGAGAAACAATAATAAAAATAATAACAATACTCTTAATTTACTAAAATGATAAATATAGCCTTCGCATCAGAGGTTGCCACATGACATCACCAATCTCCTCAGGCACTCAAAATTTACCAATAAAAGCCATGTGAGACTTTAGTCTCCCCAAACTTTGAAAGTTGTCATCTAATTTTTAAAAATTTAAAAATCAAATAAAATTGTCAAGTCACATAAATAATCTCTCTTCTATTTTTTTCAATTTAGTGGTCGATATATGCAATCATTGATCTCTTTAGACATTTAGGAATCAATGATTATTTATTTTGCCTATAATTTGTAAATCTGTTGGAAGATTAAAGCAAGAATCTTAATCTTGAAAAAACAAAAAAATATAAATATGAAAGCCCCAAAAATAAAAATGAAAATCACAAATAATTTCTTCCATGTATCAAATTGCTACATGAGATCGTTAATCTCCTAAAGGTACTTGAAAATTAACTAGTGGAGATTGCATGGGACTTTCAGTCTCTTTAGATTTTGAAAGTTAATATTTGTTTTGAAAAATACAAAGATGGAACAATTAAAAAAAAAGGTTTATTTTTCCCATTATTTATAATTAAAAGAATCCAAAAAATTCTTATTCATTATAATTTCACTTTCAAAATTAAAATAAAATCTAAAAATTTGAAAAAAAATCAAAAAATAGAAAATGACAGGAGTATGGATGTGATATTAAATTTATTTCATAAATTAAAACTCACCAACCAAAGTTCAAGCTCATTTTATTTATGAAAATTTGTTTAATTTTAACTTTCTTGATCTTTTTGGAAAATCTAAAATACACCAACCAATTAACACACCTTTTTAGATAAACTATGTGGATTTTGATTTTTATCCCAGGGTACATAGGCCCTTGGCTCTAATCCTAAGTCAAGTCCACCGTTTGTAAATATCAATTTCATTATTTTCCTTATTGTTTTTGTCTTCTCTGTTTAATGTGCATGTGTGTTAGTAAAGGTGATTGAGATAAATTTAACTCCGTATTACGTTGATTTCATTTTACTAGTTTAGGGTAACCACCCTTTCGAGCAGGAGTTGTGAGGTGTCTAACACTTTTACCACATTTAAACAGACTCCCAAACTCATATATGTTTTCGCAAACTGCTTTGTTTTTTCTTTTTGTTTTAAATTGATTTACCAAAGTTTTCCTTAACAAATTGTGGTGGCAACTCCTAAAATAAATTGGTTTTTAAATTATTTATAGAGCCGATTTGTTTTTCTTTTCTCTTCGTGCCTTGTGGTCACATTTAAAGTGCGATAAGTATTATTTAAAAAAAAAAAAAACCTTTCCATATCTACCTTAGCCATTATAAAAGAAAGGAAAAACTAATTTTGATCACTTGGTCAAAATATTGATTTGGTCGAAGATAAAAAGTATCAAATTAATTATCTAATGATTCAAAAAATAAACTGAATTGATTTATTTAGAAGATTAAATTAATCTTTGAAAAATCTTGATTTTAGGAAAGGTTTTATTTTAAAATACTATCTTAATACTTTCAATTTTTAAATAACTAAATTAATACTATAAGCAATATTAAGGATCAAAATTATAATTTTTTCCATTTCAAAAATCAAACATTTTCTCAACTTCCTCATCTTCTCTAACTTGTGCCCTCTCCCTATTTTTCTCTCCTCTCTCCTCTCTCCTCCCTCTACTTTAAAGTAACTTTGTAGGCTTTGAGTTATTGTGTTATTTTCCATTCATTACCAGGGGCTGGATCTTCTCCTGTAGGGGGAATTACAAGAGATTCTCCTATAAAGAACGTCAGCCGTCGGATCAATTTGACACTTTAGATGTAGCCACATGG
Organism: Delonix regia; assembly: GCA_037074485.1. Classification (NCBI taxonomy): domain Eukaryota; kingdom Viridiplantae; phylum Streptophyta; class Magnoliopsida; order Fabales; family Fabaceae; genus Delonix; species Delonix regia. Next base: position 35,498,732 of record CM073449.1, on the reverse strand, counting down.
AGTTTTTTTTTCAAAAATATTTAGATCAAAACGACGCTATTTCGCATCATTTTGTTTTTCTAGAAAACCTTCGTCTCTCGTCTCTCATTGCGGAAAGCTTCATCTTCCTCCGTGAGTCGATGTTACAGGAGCGTCTAGGGTTGCCGTAATCGCAACCTCAGCTGCGCCCGGAGAGGTATATTCTCCTTATCAACAAAAAGGGAGTGATGTTCTCAGGTTGGCATTAGTTAATTTCCTCTGATTTCGCTCTGACCAGGTATGACACTCCCTATTTCCCATATTTAGGTCTCAGATTTATAGCTTTCTTCTTCCTCAACCATTCTCGAACGATTTGGGGTTAATTATGTCGTCGCTGAATGTGCTTTATTCTCCTTTTCCTCTCCTTGCTTTATAATATACTTGGTCATCAGAGTCAGGAAGCATGAGGGAACTCCATGTTCAAATTGATCTGCTTATTATTGCGTTCCTCATTGCGTTCACACACATATGTACATATCTATATATCTTGCATTTCTTTGTTTTGGGAAATCTAATGCTAGCTTAAATCTTTAATAATGGCAACTTTGCTGAGGTAATTGATTTCGTATTGGTTTCCTCCTTTCCCTGTTGCCTAAATTAAAATACATAGAGTATTTCATGAGCTTGAATGGCAAAATGTTCTTGGCCTAACTCAAATGATGTTCTTGAAGTTCTTCTTCGTCAACAGATTAACAACTATTTTGTTCAGTTCCGCAAGGTTCTGGATGTCGTACATATGATTGCATTGATATATAATCCAGTTGTCTTTAACTTCTATACTGTTGAAATTGCTTCCTTTTGATTGTTTTATATTATTTTGTATACTTATTCCAGATTGCAAACCATCTCTTGTTAGTTAGGCGAACCTATAGTGATGAGGATGTCATTTGCTTTGCTAAGAAATTACATCTATTGGTGCCTTTAGCTTTGAATGTACCTTAGACAAAGTTATTAAGGAACTTAAAGGTTACAATGACTTCTCTATCCACCAAGTAAATTTTCCACCGACGACAATGCATCTCTTCTTCAACAATTCTCAGGTTTGCTTTTGATAGATAATCATAATTGAATATGAACTGGAATTTTGTTCCATATGCATATGTAGTATCTCTTAACATTTATCTTTAAAGATTTTATATTGTCTTTGAAGCAGTGCTAAACTTCAAATTATATTAAAATTTTATTTATGTTTGGAAAATTTTTTTTTCTCCAAATGAAAATTGGAAGTTTAGGTTTATGATGCTGTAGGAGTTAAACATTAACATCTGCGGTAAGTCATCTGATAGAATATTTAGAGTTCAAAATAATAAATGACTAGACATTGTTGTAAGGCACTGGGGTTTACTTGGACGCTGACCAAGAGGAGCGGAAAGCTAAAAATATGGAAAAAATACAGTCTTGGTGATTCTAGGACTAAGAAGAGGGATGTTTTTAGGAGTTAGATACTTTTTAATAAGCTTGAAAATGAGCGGGATTTGGTCAAAGAGCAACAGGCATGTTAGTTTATCTTAAGAAATGTTTTTCATAATTTGGCCAAAAAAATAGATCCTTAGCAAGGAGGAAGTTAGTTGGCAGCAAAAGAGTAGTACTACGTATGTTAACCAAGGGGATTTAAGTTCTAAATTTTTCCACTCAGTGGCAAATGGAAGGACACAATGGAGCATGATTACAGAGTTGGAGATACATAGAGTAAGAGTTGCTGAGTTACACTTGTTCTCCTAGGAGATAGAATTATTTTAGTTATTCACCCTTTTGATTCTTTTTTAGTTGTACTTTATTTTATGACTTGCCTCTTTGTTTGTTCTGGGCATGGTTATGCATGGCCTTACTGTAAACTGTCTCTTCCTTAGGAATTTCCACTTGATGGTCGATTCATTATTAGTGCTGATTGGGATTTTAAAATTTGTGTAAGCTATCTATCCTACCGGCTGAATGAGAATCATCTATTTAGATGCTTTGTTAATTATATCCTTATTGCAGGTTACTATTTTTCCCAGCAATCCCTTAAGTGGTGCTCATGAGATACAAAGTTTCAGTCTTGGTCATACAGAGTGAGAAAAAGCTTACTACTTATCACATATGGCTTGCTCTAGTTAATGTCATGATGATAATAAATTAATAATAGCAAAATTGATCATTTCAGATATTGATTATTTCTTATGTCCTTGAGAGAAACTCTTCTACATCTCTAGTCGATGTCTTGATGATATTAAAAGCTAATTTCATGATTACAAATATTGACAGTTTCTTATGTCATTGAGTGTGATTATTTTCAAATGATTTAGATCTCCTTAGAAATACTTTAGATATTGTTAACTGATTTCTTTCCCTATTTTGTCTTTCTTCCTAATTTATGAGGGAAGCTGGTGTTCTTTGCTAAATAGGAAGTTGTCATTCAGTTATTAAATATTGACACATATATTTTGCAGTCTTGTTTCCTGCATTGATTTGTTCATGATCAGGAATGCCCTCAAGGCCTTCTCATATCTGGAAGTGGTGACTCTACTGTGAGTTATTAAAACAACTTTTCATGATTAAGCCATTCACATTTTTAACTTTAGAGTTCTCTTTTGGAACTATATAGTAATATTGATCATTTTTGCATGTCCGTTTGTGGGATGCCACCTTTGGAGCACTCTTTGATACCTGTGAGATTGCAATTAAGGTGTTTCTATACATCCCATATATTTTAACTATTCTATTCTTTGTCTTAATCATTTAACTTGCATGCATTTTTTTTTTTAAAGATCTTATTGAACTCATCAATTCTTGAATAATAAGATCATTGTTCTCTTTTGTGGGTGACCACTTTAAGTAAGGCCAGTAGCTTTTACGGTAACATAATAATGTGATAACTGTTAAGTGACTTCAACATGGCAATGGTTTGTATTCCAAGGCAGTTTTCTTTCCAAAGATGATACTAAGTTCTTTAGATGTCATAACCAGGGTTTAATTCAGTTAGTGAACCAAGGAGATATTAATTTTGCTGTGTAAAATACACAAAACAGAAATTTCAAAACTAATGGACCTTGATGCCATAGAAAACAAGAATAAAACCTAACATCATTATAAAACCCAATGAGACACTACACTCAGTTTCAGCCTACACTCAGTTTCAGCCTAGGACCATTTTATGGAATGCCCTGGGGAGACCTATACTATACTGACCCATTTTTGAACACTTGTATCGGAGGATCTACAAATCACCAACATAGATTAGGGATTAAAATTACTTTGAAACTGCTTACTAAAGTTAGACCCTTAATTTTTCACTTGGTGTTGGCTTTTGTTTTCTTGATCATCTTGCATCCTACAATCATGTGTTTTTTACTCATAGATACTTGTACTATTTTTTTTTTTTTTTTTTCAGGTTTTAGCTGTGAAAGAAATTGAATCAACACATCTCCATGGCAGCTTATGGAAGGAGTTTTATAAGATGATTTCAACCATTTCCAAGGTTTAGCAGCCTACTAACATGGAACACGGGGGGAATTCTATCAGATGATTTAAAGTAGAAAGAAGACAACTCTGGCCAGAACAAGTGACGTGCAATTGTAGATTAGGAATATTCTAAATTATGTTGTCATTGTAACTTAATTGTAATGTAATGTAAAGTGTAGTCTATAGTCATTCAGAAATATAGTGATGCTACCAGATCAACATATTTGTACTCAATCATTTAGTAAATAATACATACGAGTTCTTTGGCTGCAATTGTACAACTGCGTGCTTCTATATTGTTAATGCATGCCCAGGACCCCAAAAAGTACAGATGCCCAGTACTAAAAAAATACTAGTTACACCAAAATAATATAGTTGTTGAGCGTTCCAATCATTAAAAGTAACTCAACCCCAAAAAAATGACTACTTGCAAAGACAGAAGAATACACAAAACTGTTGAGCATCCGAATAATTAAAAGTAGCTCAACTCCAAAAAATGAGTACATACAAAGACGAAAAAATACACCTAGATATCTTGATCTTCTAAGGACTGTGGCCCAACATCTGGTGGCTCATGTATATGGGAAACAATATAAACGAGTGAGTATAATAAAGAATACAAATGAATACCTATTAAATCACAATTACCATTAGAAGACTTGTAAACATGAATGGATTCTCATTGCCAGGCCAATCCTCGCAAGCAGCTGCAGGACGTGTTAAACACGATACTCTGTAGAATAACGAACCCGATGATTCCTGATAGTGAAGGCAAGGAAATTATTATTATCATTACATGAGATGGAACCAACAAATTAACGACTTAAACAAACACTAAGTTTATGTACTGGCAGTGGTTGCAATAGTGAAGGTTTAGTTCTTGCACCCTTTCGCCTCTTATGACCCTGAAGCTCTACCCCAAGTCTTTGGTCTTTTCAGAAACTTGAACCCATCTCTCGTTTTAAATTGCTTCGCCTGGCCTATGCTAATGAACATTGGTTCAGCGGGTTGATTGGTTTCATCACGGAGGTTCTGTTGCCCGAAACGAACACCCATCACTTTTTTGCATAGGTCATCTAAACCTTCATTGACAAGCGATCGCAACTCTTCACATGTAGCTACTTCAGATGCTAATCTAATAGCTTTGGAACATAGTCATCTATATATACCCGCTAGTTTGGGGTCTCCCTCGACCTCCTTCTCTGGTACATCATGTATAATACCATTACGTGCCATTTTTGTCCATCGGCTTAGGATATATTGTTCAAGCACTTGGTCAACTTCTAACACAACGAACACCTTCAAAATATGGCTTCATAATATTCCAAATGTCTCAAACTTTCTGTAGTTGCAAGAGACAATCTTATGAATAGGATCAAATATAACTTGTCATGAACCTTCCTGTTGAGCCATAGATACAATGTAAACGAACATATGTGGATTTTCATGCATATGTCGAATGGAGACAACAAAAAGTAAATCAAATTCCTGCTGGAACAACGTAAACATTATGTGTGTGTGTGTGTGTGTGTATATTCGGGCAACTTAATTTAGGATAGATGAATGTTGATAACTCAACCGTGGAAACTTATGTCGAGCATTGAACTCACTCTTTAACTCATTGTATCATTTCTCCTCCACTACTAAAGGCAGATTTGGGACTCTCGCTCAATTGTGTGCTTCTCATGCCTAATGTAAAAGCTTGTTTCATATGACACGCATCCCATTTTGCCTTAAAGGGATATATATTTCAACCAGCCATTATCCTAAACATTATAATTTGACAACATCTTTGCCCAGGCTATCTCAAAGTCAAATTCATCATCATACTGATACATGCATTTCTTAAAATTGATCATGAATCGAAATCTGTCCTTCATCAAATTACCCATGTGTTTGATTCCATTTTGCATTAAGTGCCATGTGCACAAGCCATGGCGAGTATCGGGCATCACCTCACCTGTTAGAAACAAAAAAGTGTTAAAATTTTAATATATGATGTCGTTGTACTCAGTTCATTTAAGATATAAACATTATAGGCTCACCTAAAGTTTTGGCCATTGCTTGGTCCTGATTGGTGAAAATGGTTTGCAATTTCTTATTTGCATGGGCTGACAAAAATGTCTGAAATAATCACTTAAACAACTTAGTAGTCTCATCATACATTAATGTCGTTCCAAAGACTACTGCTTACCTGTAATAGTTGAGTCCAGAGAGTAGTGCAAGGGGTCTCTGTACACGATTTGTACAGTATATTATGTCAAGCAAGATTACGTCGCCAAAATACGCATAGTCAACAATCATACGTGCATCAACCCAAAAAATATTTGTTATTTGTTCCTCAGAATCTACTTGATAGGCATGAAAGAATGATGGGTTATCAACCAACTATTCTTGAAAATATTGCAATAGCATCCCAACCTCTCCATAAACCATACTACGTTGTCTTCTGCATCTGAGATAATTTTTTGCATCTAATCGTGTAAAACCAAGATTGGTCCTACCGCTAACATGCGTGCTCATCAATTCAAATGTGACTTTTTGTTTCAGTCCTAAGTCCTCTGCTAATTCTATCTTATGTGCCTAAACTTCAGATATACCACGATAGGATGCCAACATATATGTAGTCTCTGGAAGCTGAAGAGGGAGATTATGGGACTCTATAAAGTCGTTGATTGTGTATTTCCCCTTCTTCGTTACAAGGTTCATTCTAACTTGACAATTTGTTCTAGTTTCAAGCTGATGATTAGTAGCTGGAGTATATCTTTTGTCTTCCTTCCGTACTCCTTCTTTACAACAAATAAATTTACACGAAGTCACAGTTCCAATTTTTTTATTTTTGTTCAAGTACTGTTTTCTAACTCCAAATCCAACCCGCAAGCCATAGTTGGACCAAAACTGCCAAGCCGCATCCACATTATCAAATTCCATCCCAACACTTAGCTTCCCTTCAACTTCGATGTTGTCGTCATTGGTTAATTCAACAATAGCGGTACCTACGTCTCTGGATTTTGTCAACACAAATGGATTTAAAACACCATGTCTAGTAATACCATTTTTTCATTCAAAATTATAATACCTACATTTGTTGTTCCATCATCACTTCTCAAATCCACCTACTTTGACCAACTGTCCCACATGTGCATGTATTTATATTATTTGTCCAGTCACCTTCCTATCACATTAAAACAAATATTCCCACAATTTATTAATATATCATTACTGCCAAAATAAGTATATATATGCTGATGAATTAGGAACAAAATAAATACATATATCAATATGAATATACTGGATATCATAGACATTTTTCAGGCATGTGCTCACAAAACTTTAAATACTGTATATTCCATTACTGTATAAATTGCTACCCAGTATTTATCAAAGAAAAATCATGGCATAAAACTATCTCTTTGAACTATGGAAGCATGTTGCATTATGGATAAGCAGATACAGTCAACCAAGCCCCTTACAGTGAAAACCAAGCCTAGATATAGAGAAACCAAAGCCCTATATCACAACTAGCTGCGAAAGGAAAATTACACAGATGACTGAGTCTTTATTAAGCATACAAGTTGAAGTTCTATTCTACCCATATCCCTTTACGAATCCCTTGTTAATGGTGTGTCTTCTCTCTCTCTCTCTCTCTAGAATTTTGGCCTCTTCCGATGTGCATTTTCCCCCACGAAAATGACCATCTTCTACTATGATTCTCTGTCTACAAAATGGTGTGCATTTTCCCTGACAAAAACGAGTTTCTTCATGGCTTCCTTCCTCACTTCTCCCTCTGCAAAATAGGATGTCAAACTGCTTCTCTCTCTACGAACTAGCCCTCCTCCTTCATCCAACAATTCAAACACAGCCCTTAGATATTGCAATGAGCACGAACGTCAAATTCTCATTGTTGCCTAGAACGTCAGCGGCCAATTCTCGCTCTCCCTGTTTTCGCGCCAAATATGAACACCGGAGGTGAGGCTGAACGAAGAAAAAGACCCTCCGACATCCACGTTGGTAGCAACGACACTGTTTTGTCTCATCATATTTAAAAAAAAAAAAAAAAACTCCAACGTAAAACGACGTTGTTTAACACTTTAGGCGAAAAAAAAAAGGAGTCAAAATGCACCGTTTCACTTAAGTCAAATGGTGCATTTTGACTCCCTTAAAATGTGGCTTAATTAGAGCCACAGGATGAATCCGTTGGTTAAGGTCATTTACAGATTATAACGCAACACGACATCGTTTTGCCTGAGAGTTTTTTTGTTAAAAAAAGGGCAAAACACACCGTTTCACTTAAGTGAAACGGTTCGTTTTGCCCTCTATGCAATTTGGCCTCATTTCAGCCGTTGGATAAATCAGATGGCTATGAGGCTTACTGGAGAAAAACACTAGAGAATTCTACTGGAATAGAGTTGCGCCCTTCATTACTGTTTACTAATAGATTAGATGATTAGAGGCCTAGGGGTGTATTCTTGCATCTAGCACCTTTTGATACAAGGAACAAATATTTTTAACTTTCTTGCCTGTTCTTTGCATTGTGATCTTTGAAGAAGGAATTATGAGTGAGGGAAAGAATAATAGTATAGGGTTACATGAGGTGAAAAGACCTTAAAATAAATTATATTTTAATATTTTTAATTTAATGTATCTTTAATATAATTTTTAAATTTAATATATAACTAATATTATTAATAAAAATTTAATTTTTATTTTGTATAATATTATTTTATAAGATTTTATATTTTATTTAAATTGATATTATATAATATTTTTAATTAAATAATTAAAATATATATTAAAATAAATTTAACCACGCGACCCGACAGATGCAACATATAAGAAAAATAAAAATGATGACATAGGATTTGGTACATTTAATGTTTCTGCTGTAGTGTTAGGCTTAAAAAGCCTCATTTAGCTGTTAAAGAGTTTTTACGAATCTCACATAAAGTCTAACTAATTCAATTTTTTTGCACCAATCGTCAGGGGTCCAATTTTAACGTTGGAAAGTGCATTAAATACCTAAATTTGAATTCTGATAATTGTTTCGAATCCAAATAGTTTGTAAGGGAATCTAATTGTGTCACTGTGCCCCTTTTTTTTGTTTTTTGTTTTTGGATTTTTCACTTTTTTACTTTTTCCTTCTTTTAAAAAAAAAATCTTTGCAAAATAGGGCTCATCTCCTAATTTACATCAATGTTAGGGAAACTACTACTGTCTTTTTCTCTTTATATAAAAAATTATGCAGTGATTGAAAAAAAAAAAATCTAAAACACAGTCTCCTTATCAAATGAAGAAGGCACACATCCAATAACTTTATAATTTAATCATCTTATGAAGTTTTTAACTTTTATTAATTCTTTAAAAGTTGTGCAAAATAATTTTACTTTACAGTACTTAATTTGGAGATAATCCATAAATAAACTTGACTTTTTGAAAGATTAAACCAGCTGTAGCAACATTAAATAATTGTTATTTTAAAGCATGACTTGTTAGATTCTTTAAAGAAAATACTTATTCTGATACAAAAATATCAAGAGAAGTATTAAATTAATCCTTACATTTTTACACTTTATGATAATTTATAGTAAACATTCTCTCATTTTATGTAAAATTAGTTCTTTTTTTTTATTGATTTATTAATTAAAGATTAATAGAGGATTAAAAAATCATAAAATAATAATTACAAGGGATTGATTTGGTACAAATATTTTATGAGGGACTAAATTATTATAAAATATAAAAATAATGGTCTAATTTAATACTTTTCTCAAAAAATATTACCTGATGCAAAGGTTTTTTTTTTTTTTTTTTCAAATTTTACAAAATGCAACTTTCATAAAATTAAGATAAGTAATAGTAAGCTATATTGTAAGTTATAAAAAAATATATATATATATGTAACGAAGTAAGGAAAAAAGTGTCACTGTCTTAAATGAAATCAGTCTCACCCTAACAATATACAGTAACTATTCATACATCCAACCATGGAACAAATTGCATCGTATTCATCTGGTCCACGTTTGTGTCTTCCTCTTTTTTTTTTTATTCAATATTTTTTATTAAAAAAAATACTTTTTTAATTATTTATTTATTATAAAATTATCATTTTAATTTATCATTTATAAAAAATACTTAAAATAATTCTTCACTTAAAATATTCAAAATAATTTTTCACACATTAAAAAATATCACATTTAGTTGTTAACTTTTAAAAAAATTATTAAATTTAATTTTTATACTAAATCTTAAATTGTAAGTTTAAGAAACCAAATTTATTTTAAATAATAAGAGATATGATAATTTTTAACGAAATATTAATTCAGACATATCAATAAATATGACACTAAAATAATATTTTTAGGATAAGTAATAACCAAAAAAAATATTTTTTGCCCTTTCTTAATCACGCCATTCGTGCGGCAGTCATGTGTTCGAGAAATTAGTTGACATGCTTTTCATGGATACCCTGTAATGAACTATTTTGGATATAATCAAAGGTTTGAATAGAAGTGTCATAAAGTTATAATTTTAAATATATCAATTTACTTATAATATAATGGAACAAAATTTTATTATATATTATTAATATATAAATTTATTAATTACTAAATATTGATTGTATATAAATTTTTAAATTTACATAATAATTTATATAATTTTATTATTTTAAATATTAACCTAAAAAATAATAATTTTAAAATTATATATAACTACATTATAATTAAATATAACACTATACTCAAAATTATAAATATATTAAAAAAAATTTCAAATTAAATTAGTAGCAACTAGATCCTTGCTCTGATCAAATAATTGAGCTTATACACAAGGGTCATTAGCCATACGTGGCAGAGAGGAGGACGAAACTCAGAAATTACCCTCACGTGGCGTCCTCTTCTATGTCCACCTATAAACAAACATGTCACTTTACACAACGATCACTAGTCCCCACAACCCCAACCGAGTTAAAGCTATTTTCTTCATATAATTTTCGTAATTATTATTTTTCAAATAATTATTTAAATACATCCCTAAAAGATAATTTAAATATTTTGAATCTTTTATTGCTGTACATGGCATCATCTAATGGTGAATTTGAACAATTTGTTGGCAGCTTTATATATATTTTAATTTATTTCTCTCTAATAGAATATATTAAAATACTAATAATCAAGATGTTGCTAATAATTATATATTTAAGTAATTTTATTTCTAAATAATTAATTTTTAAAATTAAAAAATATTACCAAGAAAAGAAAAAACTACGTCATTTTGTATGCATTGGACCTCACATTACCAGGAGTTCCTACGTCAAATTAATATATATGCTATTAATATTGTACAATATTTATGTTGTACAGCTAAATTTTTTAAAATATAATTCACATCTACTGTAGCAGGTGATCCAAGTTCCATAGGTGCGAAATAAATGAAATCCACTTACATAATAAACTCACTTAAAGACACACTACACACTTGAATATTTGCGCATTTCACAAGCATACGCCTCATGTATTTGTCTTTAGTTTCACTTTTTTTAAGATAAATATTATATTTCTATTATCGGACATACATATATAAAATGACAGCACATATCATCAGTCTTTCTTTTATATGGAAACTGACATGAAGCTATTCGACGCATTTGAGAAATAATAAAACATAGTATGTTTAAGGAATCAAGCCAGAAAACACACTTGAAATGTATAAAGTAAAGAAAAGAACCTTGCACAACCGTCGCAGTTATTATAAAACGGTTTCCATGCTTAAGCAGCACGAAGTTCTACTTACTTTAGAAGAGAGTTATGAAGTTCCCACATCCTGATAAAATAAGTTCTTGAAATCTGCCATGTGAGCCGTTTGCAGACGAATGGCTAAGATGAGAGAACCATCTTAGTTGAAGCTGGCACGATAGGAAACATGCAATTATGACAGTAAATATTAGGTTTGTATGATAAATAAAATAAATGTTTTCGTGTGTCCGTGAGTGTGCGTGTGGGTATAGACGGAGAAGAAGCATAACATCAAGCAAATATATTAAATCCTTTTGCATTATTCATTTTTTCTCCCCCCTTCCATATTTCTACTTGGGCCACAACCTATTTGTTGAAAACCATTAGTCCTATTAGAGCTTTGATTTCAATTAAACCCAACGACCTTATTACCATATTTTTTTTATATCATATATTACTTTGTATGGCTTCTGTTTCTACCTTTAATCTATTTGTCTCTAATTATATCCAAGCTTCAATCCCTATATTTAATGGAGATGCTTATGATTTTTGAAGTAAAAAATGATGACATTATTTATCTCATAAGACTTGTAGGATATAGTAGCAGAAGGTTTCCAAGAATCAACCTTAGAGGAACAGTCAACATGGACAACTACGAAGTAAAAGAAGTACAAGTAAAATATACAAAAAAGAAATGCAAAAGCCTTACTCTTTATCTAATAAAGGGTATGCAATGTGATATTTCCTAGAATCATGAATGCTAAAACAGCAAAGGAGGCATAGGAGATCTTTAAGAGCCAGTACAATGGCTCTGATAAGGTAATCATTATCAAATTTGAATCTTCATGTAAAGATTTTAATACTTTGCTCATGAATGAAGGTGAAAATATTTAAGCATTCTTCTCTCGTGTCTTTAATATAATTAATCAAATCAATAGTTATGGAGACGAATAAAAGACAAGAAAATTATTCAAAAATTATTGAAAAGCCTTCTAGCTAAATTTAATCTTGTAGTGGTTGCAAACGAAGAAGCCAAAGATTTATCAAAACTTACTCTAGTAGAGCTAATAGGATCTTTCCAAGCACATGATAAGAGAATGCAAAGATTTGAGCAACCACTATAGGAAGCCTTTGAATCCAAACTAAATTTTTCAAAAAAAATGAAGGAGATAAAAAGAATAATCACAGTCAATATCTTCAAAATAGAATATCATTTAATTACCATGGAAGGGGAAGAATGAATTACAAAAATCAAGGAAGCAAAGAAAAATCAAGCTCCTATTGCAATCTTTGCAAGGAAAATAATCATCATACAAATGATTGCTTTCAAATGCAATAGGTGTAGAAGGCACATTCATTTTGAAAAAGATTGTTGGTTTCGGCATGAAGAAGCAGCAAATTTAACATGAGACCAATCTGATGGTCAATTATTTTATTTAGCATTTTTCTCTTACCAAGAATTAAGGGATATTTGGTATATTGACAATGGTTGTTCAAATCACATGACAAGTAACAAAAATTGTTTTGTCAATCTTGATGAAAATATAAAATCCCAAGTTACACTTGGTGATGGAAAAATACAAGAAATTGTAGGCAAAGACATTATTTATGTGAAAACAAAAAATGACCAACAAAAATATATTCATGATGTTTTCTATGTTACGGGCATTACACAAAATTTATTTAGCGTCGGCCAATTGGTTCAAAAAGGTTACAAGTTGATTTTTTATGGTGATAAATGTTTCATATTTGATAAAAATAAGGGGTAGCTACTAACTACTATTGAAATGGCCTCAAATAAAACATTTCCTTTAACTATGCCATTTGGGCAAAAATATGTCATGAATTGTGAAAACATGGATGAATTGACACTATGGCATTTCAAATATGGCAATACAAGGGTATATTTGGTTGGTAGATTTGAGGGGAGGGAGAGGGATTAGGAATGGGCTTTGGGCTCATTCTTATGTTTGGTTGGATCTTTACTATGGGAATGGATTTCCTTGGTAATCCTCATTCCCACAAATGTGGAATGTAGAATACCTAGTTTAGTGGAGGGAGTATGAGGCTTTCCTAGAGCATGAGTGTATTTTGACAAAATTGCCCATTAACTGCTAGCATTGTCTTATCCTCTTCACTGGTGTCTGTCTTTTCACCATTTCTCCATCCGCTGTCATTCCTCCAATGTCTCACCTACGTCGATGGCCACAATTCCAGCAGGTGCTCATCTGTAAAGAGAGGGGAGACGAAGATGCTGAAATTTGTTCTCATTGTGGTGCCTCATAGTCATCGTCGCCATTCCTATCATCGTCCCCTGCCTATTCCTGTCAATATCACAGTTGTTGTCTCGAGGAAGAAACCTTACCAAATCTAGATTATAAAGGTGAGAAGATGAAGGAAAATGAAGGAGAAAGTTAAAAAAATTATGGTAATTAAAGAATAATAATTAATAATATTATAAGAATTTAATAATAACTTTTTAATTTCATAATAATGAGTTTTTAATAGTAATAAAAATCATTATTTTCATTATATAATAGTTTTTAATAAACAATAATAATTTTTATAACATGTGGTTGGCTCTTTACTAAAGGAATGGATTTCCTTGGCAATCCTCATTCCCACAAATGTGGAATGTAGAATATCTAGTTTAGTGGAAGGAGTGAGAGGCTTTCCAAGGTAATAAGTGTATTTTGACAAAATTGCCCCTCAAATGCCAACATCATCTTATCCTCTTCATAGGTGTCTGCCTCTTTACCATTTCTCTATCCACTGTTTCCCCTCCAGCCGTTACTCCTCTGATGTCTCACCTGCGGCCATCTCTTTTCTGACGTCGACGACCACAATTCCAGCACAGGTACTCATTTGTAAAGAGAAGGGAGAAGATGCTGAAATCTATTTTGATTATGGTGCCTTATAGTCGTCGTCGCCATTCCTATAATTGTCCCCTACCTATTCTCGTCACTATCACAGTTGCTGTCTCGAGGAATAAACCTTACTAGATCTGGGTTATGGAGTCAAGAAGATGAAGGACAATGAAGGAGAAAGTTAAAAAAAATTATAATAATTAAAGAATAATAGTTAATAATATTATAATAATTTAATAATACTTTTTTAATTTCCCTAATAATAATAAAAATTATTAATTTCATTATATAATAGTTTTTAATAAACAATAATAATTAATTTTTATAAGGGTACAAAAGTCATTTTTTTAATCTTCTTTCCCATTACTATTTCTTTTCTCAATACCATACCAAACACAAGACATGGGCTTAAAATTCTATTATATCAAAGCTCATTCCCATTCTCATTCCTAATCATTCCATAAACCAAATGAGCCTTAAATTTCAATAGTTTTGAATTGCTACATAAAAAAGAAAAGGTGTTTGGGGGTTCCTTCTATGCATTTTGAAAAGAAAATATACATTTTTGGAAAAATGCATAGAATGTCATTCCCAAAATTATTTTGGAGGGCAAAGGCCCTACTAGAGTTAGTACACGCAGATATTTGGGGTCTCTCAAGAACTCCTACTCCTAGTGGTAAGCGATATTTTCTACTCTTTGTTAATGATTATACTTGCATGATCTAGGCTTATTTTTTTTTAGTACAAATCATATGCATTCTCCTATATCACTCAATTCAAAGTACTTACTGAAAAACAAAGTTGTCACTCTCTAAAAATCTTGAGAATAGATCGTAAGGAAGAATTACTGATCACAGATTCGCTAAATGCTATAAAGAGCATGAATAAAAAAAGAGGTCACAATTCAGCATACACCATAACATAATGGTGTTGTGGAAAGAAAAAAAAAAACTATTATTGAGATGGCTCGCGCAATGTTGTATGGTAAAAATATGCCCAAATTTTTGTGGGCAAAAGTGGTCAACATAGCTATTTATATTCTCAACTGATCTCCCACAAAAGTTTTTCTACATGGAACTCTATATAAAGCATGGTTTAAGTGAAAGCCAAAAGTTGATCACTTTAAAGTCTTTGGTTGCATAACTTATGCTCACATCCCAAAAGGAAGTAAATACATGCTAGATGAAAAAGGAAAAAAGTGTATATTTATTGGCTACAATGATGACTTTAAGGGTTATCGTCTCCATAATCCTATTACGAGACGTTTAATCATTTCAAGGGACATGATATTTGATGAAGATGCCAGCTGAAAATGAAATGATGAAGTTCCTAATGGGACTCAAACTCTTGAAGTTCAAGAGAATACAATAGATGATCTAGGCCGAAGCACAATTCTACCTCCAAGATAGAATAACCAGTCGCCAGATTGTCACCTCTAAGAAAGATGCAATCATTACAAGATATTTATCGAACTTGCAATGTTATGTTCTTTTCTTGTAAGCCATAAGAATTTAAAGAAGCAGCAAAACAAGAAGAATAAAAAAGATCCATGGATGAAGAAATGAAGATGATTGAGAAGAATCAAACATAGGAGCTTTTATAAAAGCCTAAAGAAAAAGATATCATTTGGCTAAAATGGGTCTACAAAACTAAATATAATGAAAATGGATCCACCCAAAAGTACAAGGCACAACTTGTGGCAAAAGGATATTCCAAACAACCTGGTATTGCTTCAACAAGACCTTTGCTCCTGTGGTCCTTGTGAAGATGATAAGAATGGTTCATGCTCTAGCCACACAATTGAAGTTACAAGTGTATCAACTAGATATGAAGCCAGCATTCTTAAATGAAGAACTTGAAGAAGATGTGTACGTGGAACAACCTCAATGATACGTTGTTCAAAAGAATAAAGACAAAGTTTACCATTTGAATAAAGCACTTTACAGTTTGAAACAAGTGTTGCTAGCATGGAATAGCAAAATAAACAGGTATTTTCTTGATCATAGATTCATAAAAAGTCCAAGTGAGCCATCATTGTATGTGAAGATGCATAGAGATCATTTCCTTATCCTATCTCTATATGTGAATGATTTAATTTACATGAGCAATGACATAAGGATGATTGAAAGTTTTAAGCAAGACATGATGAAAGAATATGAAATGACCGATCTTAGTCTCATGAGATATTTTCTTGGAATGCAAGTCAAACAAAGGCCTGGACAAATATTTATGTCTCAAGAACAATATAAAATGATTTCTTGAAAAAGTTCAAGATGAAAGACTACAAGCTAGCATCCACTCCGATGGGTATGAATGAGAAATTATCAAAGAAAGACAAAAAAGAAAAAGTAAATGAGACAATTTTTTGAAGTTTTGTTAGATTATTGAACTATCTCATAAACACCAAACCATACATGGTGCATGCGTCAGCATTGTTTCAAGATTTATGAGTAAGCCTAGTAAATCCCACTTCACAGCTGCAAAAAGAATTTTAAGACATGTCAAAGGCATGTAGAATTTTAGTATTATGTATGAAGCAGAAGAACATTGTGATTTGGTTGGCTATACTAATAGTGACTGGGCAGGTAGTGTTGATGATCGAAAGAGCACAATTGGATATGTTTTTCTTCTGGGTTCCAAAGTGATTTCATGGACATTAAAGAAACAAAAAACTATAGCACTTTCATCAACATAAACTGAATATATAGCAGCAAGTAGTGCTGCATGTGAAGCAGTTTGGCTCAGAAGAATTTACATCAACCTGTCAATGCACCAACAAGAATGTATGATGAGAATATGTCCACCATTCCTATGACAAAGAATCCTACCTTTTAGAGCCGCGCCAAACTTAATGAACTTTGACATCATTTCATTTGAGAGCTCATAGAATAAGGAAAAATCGAGTTAATATTTTGGAAGACTAAAGATTAAGTTATAGATATTTTTATGAAGCCAATCACAATTGAAAAGCTTACAAAGTTGAGAGAAATGCTTAAAGTTAAGGACTTTTCTAGATTAAGGGGGATTATTAAAGTTATAATATGAAAAAGTCCATTTTGGTGGCTAACCCATGCAAAGATGTAGACCTAAACTAAATATGTGGACGACATAATGACGAGGCCTAGGAGACATGCAATTATGATTGTAGATAATAGGTTTGTATAGAAGTAAATATTTTCTTGCATGCTTATATATATATATATATATATATATATGTGTGTGTGTGTGTATGGACAGAGAAGAAACATAACATGAAGCAAATATATTAAATCCTTTTGCAATAATCTAAGTGCGGGCTACAGCCTTTAATTGCAAAACCATCACGACGAACACCTTAATATCTGCATTCAGAGATGCCGGCCTCATAAATAGAGGCCTTTCCCATCCAAAATCTGCATCGTTCACTGGCGTGCTCGTCTAGCTCACAACATGGATATTAGGACCCAAGAAACAGTGCTTTCTGATATCCCAGAGTGTGAAACGACATCCTCAGCGAATCCATATCCTCTTTACTCTCTATCAAATCTGGCTGTTACCTTAAGTATTCATCATCTCTTAATAGTTCAATGGCTTCCTTTATTTTCTCCGCAAAGTAGCTCGATGGGTTTGATATCATTTCCCCACTTGTCGTTTTTCTGGCTAAGGTTAGAAGCACAACGTTCTAGAAATAGTTTCGAGGCAGAGGTGGTTTCAGTCAATTGCGGATATCACCAGTAACTAGAACTGTCGTTGGCTGATAGTGATCGTTTTTGCGTGCCTTACATGCACACCTCCATATATATATGGGCAGTAATAGCTTCATATCTAGTGTATGGTCAAGTAGTAGAGTCTCATTTATCATTCATGCCTTCGCTGGCTTTCTTCTTAATCTTCTCCACCTGCTCTCCCGTCAACTTCTGTAATTCAACAGTTGTCTCCTTCCGCTTGGCCATGGCATCAGAAGCCCTAAGAAGAAGTGGTAAGGGCTCGTATTCGGGGTGCTTGAAGCTCAGAGGAATAAGCGGTGTGCGACATCTAAGAGTTGTTCGATCCAGAAACGATATGTCATGTTCCTCTAGTGTGTGCCCTCGAGCTAGTTTGGCCCATGAGTTGGTGAATTGAATGGCAACAATCCTGTCCACCATGAAGTGGGAAATGGCAATTCCGAGGCAGAGACCCCCGCAGCTAAACCATGAGCTGAACATGTAACAATGGAACATGCTCTATGGGTTTAGTGTAATCGACCTTGGGAACAAGCTGCTGGATGTTTTCGTCTGGTTTCAAATCACCATAGTCGTTGATGGTTTTAGTAGATTCAGCATGGCATAGCTGCACTACTATAGCGTTGCAATCTGCTTCGATACGGCCTCCTCCGATAGAGCGTAATCGACCGACTAGTGGGTAGTAAGGGACCAAGATGTTTGAAAGATGCAAGCGAGTGTGTCAATGGCAGATTGGGTATAATATGGGTTTGGCTTGTAAATTTAGATGGTGGGTGAGTGAGTCCAGGGGTTAACTTGGCCACTTTTCGAGAGCCACAAACAACCCTATGGAGTTGGCTCACTTGGAGTCACAAAGGAAGAGGATATGATGGTCACCATTTTCTCTATGCTTTCCCCTTTCTCAAGCTCTTGCCTCTCTGTTGAAATGTTTGCAAGTATATATAAGAATGGGGAAAATTAATTTTTTGTCTATTAAATTCAACATAGATAGTGTTAGAGATAACAAGTCATTTGAAAATTAAGTTAAGATTATTTGGACTCAGTAATAATTTTTTTGGTCTCATGTTGGATAAATCTATATTAATTTTCTATGTAAATAAAATTTTATACCACATACTAAATTAAAATCGTAAAGAGAAAAACTAAAGTGTTTAATATGGAGAATTATATAACATTTATATTTAAAATGCACAAAATACTTCACCGAGACAATAAAAATATATGTCGGTAATAACATATTTATATAATAACTGATATAATATACTAATCTAATCAAATTATAAAAGAAATTTTTGTCGTCATGTGTAGGAATTTTACTTTTCCTCTCCTTATCATGATTTAACTGGGTTAACAAATTACATGAGCTACACATATGTGTGCTATTATCAGTATTTTCTTAACAGATACATTCAAGAGCATTGGACTTCTATTATCCTTTCTTTTTGTCGAAAAGAATCACAATTCTTGACAAAGATATATAAATAAGAAACGCGGTGGAAACAAATATTACTTTAAAAGATCAATATGACATACATTACAATGATAATAATATATGTTTATAAATTAGTTCTGAAAAAATTGTGTTAACTTTTTGTTTCTATATTATCATACTTGTTAAAAATTAATATAAAGGAAAAAAATTGCCCCATAAGATCCTCCCCAGTACGATGCAAGCCTGAATTCGGAAGTCAATTTTTGTTTGCGCCAACTGACTAAAATGATTAACATATAGGTTGTTTTGAATATCACGTAACTATGCAGCTGGCATGTGGGATATATTTTTTGTTCTTTCTTAGAGTGAACTACAAATTTTGTTTTGAATGACTCATTTTTTTCTTGAAAAAAATGTTTTAAAAATTCTTTAATCAAATTGATTTTTTTTCCTGGTCATAAGTAAAAATGTGTATAATTGTTAACTCATAATGTGAACTTATTAAGATGATTTTTGTTTCTAAATGCCATTATTTACGCAAATTTTCCTTAAAAATAGTGTCATTTTAATTTAATAGCTATATAACTTTCTAATTGCCTTAATAATATTATTTCGTAAATTATATCATAAGAGTAAGTTTAGTTGAAAAAAAATTGTTCAATATATTGAGGAGTTCATTCTATTTGAAATGAAGTTTTAAAAAGTACATTGATATATATTTTAATATCAATTAACTAATAGTATTTAGACTATAATAAAATATACTAATGAACTCTATTTTTTTGTGCTGTAAATGATGAAGACTAACAAATATTTTTATTGTATGTGAAAGATATAAGAGAAAAGGAAAACGAAGTATAGTAGTCATTGTATATTAGATTAACTTTAATATCAAATACATCTGAGATGGTGTTTATATAGAGTTGAAGCTAACCCCTCACGTGATACAAACATTTCTAAACTAACTCAACTATACTTAAACAGAACACAACAAGCTCAACAGCTTAACTAATACTCTAATACTTCCCCATAAACTTAGAGGTGAGTTTCAACTCTAAGTTTATTCCTTAGATAGATAAATCGTGTTTTGGACAAGGATTTAGTAAATATGTCAGCTACTTGTTCTTCTGCTGGAATGTGACAAATAATCAATTTCTTGTCAGCCACCTTTTCCCCGACAAAGAAAATATCAAGCTCCATGTGCTTTGTTCTATTGTGCATCATAGGGTTATGAGACAGTAAGGCAACACTTAGATTGTCACAGAACAATTTTGGAGTTGAATGTAGAAGAGGAAACTGTAACTCTTGCATTAAAGCTTGAACCCATGTTACTTCTGCTGCTAAATTTGCAAGGCTCCTATACTCTGCTTCTATGGTGGATCTGGCTACTACTGTTTGTTTTTTAGCTGCCCATGAGATAAGATTTTCGCCTAAAAATATGCTAGTGCCAGATGTAGAACATCTGTCATTCGGATCACTGCCCCAATCTGCATCAGCAAAGCCTTTAAGCTCAAGACTAATACATTTAGTGAGATTCAACCCATAGGATATTGTATCATTTAGATACCTTAAACGCTCTTTATTGCCTTCTAGTGTTCCTCCTGAGGTTCTGATAAAAACTGACAGACCTTATTAATGCTATAGGAAATTTCTGGTCTGGTGATGGAAACATATTGCAATGCTCCCACTATTGACCTGTATAAAGATGACTCTGTTACATAATTACAGCCATGCTTAGCGAGCTTTAAACTAAAGGTCATAGGTGTAGAAAGTCCTTTTGCATCTTGCATTTTGGCCTTTTTGAGTAAGTCAGTGTTGAGACAAAATAAGATCGTCTCCTGGAGCATTTTTGTAAACTTCTATTCCAAGAAAGTAGTTGACCTCACTTCGGTCTTTTAACTCAAAATCTGAATTCAACTTCTGCTTAAGCTGATTAATATGACAAATCAAATTCCTTGTGATTAATATGTCATCAACATACACAAGTACATAAGTGTAAGTTGCATAATTGACATTAATGAATATTCTGCTTAAGCAGATTAATATGACAAATCAAATTCCCTGTGATTAATGTCATCAATATACACAAGTACATAAGTGTAAGTCGCATAATTGACATTAATGAATAATGAGGGATCACATTTGCTAGGCTTGAAACCATATTTTTGAAGAGTAATACCAAGCTTCTCAAGCCAAGCTCTAGGAGCTTGTTTGAGACTATATATTGCCTTGTTTAGTTTGCAAACAAGACCTTTCTTATTATTCTCAAATCCTGGTGGCTGCTCCATAAAAGACCTCTTCTTCTAAATCACCATGTAAAAATGCATTGTTGTAATCCACTTGAAAAATCCTCCATTGCTGAGAAAGAGCTATAGTGAGTAAGGTTCGAATGGTTACTAGTTTAACAACAAGGGAAAAGATCTCATTAAAATTGAAACCCATTTGTTGGTGAAACCCCTTTGCAACTAGCCTAGCTTTATACCTATTGATGGTTCCATCAGTTTCTTTGACTCTAAACACCCACTTACATCCAATAGGTGTTCTTCCATGAGGCAATATGTCAAAACCCATGTATTATTTCTGAGCAGTGCATCATATTCATCCACCATAGCCTTTTTCCACTCTGGCACTGAAAGTGCTTCATTAGCACTATCTGGTAATGACTTTGCTAAAAACTCTTTTGGTTTTAAAAACACCAGACTTGGATCTAGTTACCATTGGATGATCATTGGTTGCATTTTGTTGATGATTGTGTTCCGCAGAACCTGTTGAAAATGTGATATTTTCTTCATTTACAATATTAGATGTAGCAGCGACTGAAGGATCCGCCAAAGCATAGTGACTGTCACTGCTTTTATCAGTAGAAGAGACACATTCAGTATGAAGATTATTAGCTAATGCATAATGACTGTCATCACTAGGATTACTTAGTGAAGCCTCTTCAGCTACTGAACCTGAAACAGATGGTATATTAGTATGAGAAAGAACATTCTGTGCAGAAGAGAAATCATTACCTCGGGCACTTGGACAAACTAGAGGTATATTTGCAAATATTAGTGAAGAAGAAGAAGGAATAGACAAGGTGGAAGATGAACTTGATTTATGTTTGAAGGGAAAATGAGTTTCATTGAAGGTCACATCTCTTGAGATATATATTTTTCCAGAATGAGCTAAGCACTTATAACCTTTGTGTTGAGAGCTGCAGCCAAGAAAAATACATTCATAAGTCCTATAGGAGAACTTGTGTTTATCGTATGGTCGAAGTAAAGGAAAACAAGAACAACCAAATACTCTTAAATGTGAGTAATCAGGTGATTTTTGGAACAACTCTTGAAATGGAGACTTATGATTAAGAGAAGCTGAAGGAAGCCTGTTGATAAGATATGTTGCTGTCAAGAAAGCTTCTTCCCAATACTGTAAGGGTAGACCAGAATGATGCAGTCAAAAGAGGCCAGTTTCAACTATATGCCTGTGCTTTCTCTCTACCGTATTGTTTTGCTGATGAGCATAAGGGCATGAGAAGCGATGTAGAATTCCATGTTTTGTAGGCAAGGAAGTGAATGAACAAATTCACCCCCTGAATCAGACTGAAATGATTTTATTTTGGCATCAAATTGCAGTTCTACCATAGTTTTAAAATCAATGAACACAGTCAATGCATCTCACTTCCTTTTAAGAGGATAAATCCATGCATAACGTGAGAAAGCATCAACAAAAACTATGAAATATAGTGAACCATATGAAGAAGTGAAGGGTGCTAGTCCCCATAGGTCAGAGTAAATCAATTCCAAAGGCTTGGTATACACATTTAAAGATGAAGGAGAATGGAGCTTTGTAGCTTTTCCATGACGGCAAGCTGGACTAAAAATTAAGGCATCCTTATTATTGAAATGAATATTACAAGTGTTTAAGACCTGGGAAGTTGTGGATACATTTGGATGTCCCAATCTAAAATGCCATAGTAGAAATTTAGATTGAGTTACATCAGAAACAGAATTTGTTGAAGAATCAGAAATTGACAATAACATTTAAACTGCAAACAAATTAACCATAGAAGAACTAGCTTGATTGGCTTGACTTGACACAAGATTATGAAGAAGACTGTGAGAATCAAAACTGTATAAACCATCAGCTCTCACTTTGCCTTCCAAGAGAGTCTCCTTGGTGGCCTGAGATTTAACACAACAAGAAGTGAGATGAAACTCAAAATAAACTCCATTATCCCTTGCAAACTGAGAAACACTCATAAGATTTTCTGTGATATGAGGAACATGAAGCAAATTATTAAGAACTAAATAAGATGAAGGTTTATTAGGTATTGAAATAAAGTTTTGCCCAAGATAATTGATTTTCAAACCCAACGTGAATCTGTTCTGCACCATGATACTCATGACTGTTTATAAGATTTCCTTCGTAAGGAGTTACATGGTTGCTTGCACCAGAATCTGGAAACCATGATGGATCATAGGTAAACTCAGTTGTAGGTGATGTAGTGTTGACACTTGTATGAGATTTCTAATTCTGAGTAGTGAGTGGATTGAGAGTAGATGTAAAATAGACTGGATTTTGAGAAGATACTGAACGATTCATTGTACTTGGCTGTGATTAAGTCAGATGTTGAAGAGAAGAGTTATGAGGGAACTGAGTAATGTGAGCTGCTCCTCCATAATTTGTAAAATGTGTTGCACCACCATAATTTGGATCAAAATGATAAAACCATTGTGCTGCTGAATGGCCATTTCTTCTACATACTTAACAAACAAGTGAACACCATATCTTCCTCTAGAATAACCTCTTCCTGATCTAACTCTGCTTCTTCCTCTTCCGCCTCTAAAGAAATTTCCTCTACCGTGATTTTGCAGATCTTGATTTTGATCTATCAAGTTTGACTGAAAACTAATCTTCTCTTTTTGCTCAGCACTGGTTAAATTAACATTTAAGTTCTCAGTAGTAACCACTGCTTTTTTATTACGTTCAATACGAATTTCTTGACCAAGTAACAGGGACTCAATTTCACTTATAGTATAAGATTCCTTTTGAGTATGAATTAAAGTAACTAGAGCATCATACTCTTCAGGTAGCCCTTCCAAAATAATTTCAGTATGCTCTTTGTCGGTAATTGGATTTTCGATCGAAATTAAGGCATCAACTAGTACTTTGATTCTTAACAGATACTCAGTTATAGTTCGATTACCTTTTTTTAGTATTTCCCAACTCCATCTTGTATTGACGAGTCTTTGCACAAGTATGTGAAGCAAAAAAAAGTCATAATTCTGAGCCATGTTCGACAAGCTTTATCACAGCCAACAAGCCTGGTAAGCATATTTTCTGACACGGAAGATAACAGCCAAGAGAAGAGAAGTTGATCTTGCTTTTCCCATAACAAGAATTCTGCAAATAATTTGTTTGCAAGTTGATCTTCTTCTGAACTGAATTTGTTTGGTGGAGATTGATTCACTACAATGTTTTTTTTGCAGTCCATGTCCTTTAATTGCTGCAAGAACTTGCTACTTTCAAAGGAGGTAGTTTTGATCATCAAGCTTTATAGAAATAGGATGACGGACTTTCTGTTCTACGGATAGCGTGCTAGTATTTGCTCCTTAATTCTCCATGATTTCTTGAACCTTTGCTCTGATTCTCCATAGTTTCTTGCACCTTTGCTCTGATTCCATGAAAGATATCAGAGAAAATAAAAACAGAGTATAATAGTCATTATATATCAGATTAACTTTAATATCAAATATATATGAGATGGTGTTTATATAAAGCTGAAGCTAACCCCTCATGTGATACATACACTTCTAAATTAACTCAACTGTACTTAAAACAGAATACAACAAACTCAACAGCCTAACTAATACTCTAATAGTATGATAGATAAAAATATATTTTAGTCACTTTTATATTCTTAATCTACTACAGTATATTAATAAAGTAAGAATAATAAGGGAAGAAATCTTCAAAGTATTATACATAGAGGATACGATCGCACGAGGGTACAGCCTTTTGAAAGTAGTTGGGAAACGTTATAATATATACAACAATTAAAATATTTTCGAATATGAGTATTTTAAAATTTTAATGAGGAATTATCAAAACAAGTAAAGACCATTTGAGTGGCTAAATATAAAATAAGTATAATCAAAATTAAGAACTATATAATGAAGGTCCTAGTGGGACAAAACAGACTATCATACATAAAAATGGAGGGTTTTTGAGGCATACACATTAAATCTTTTTTTTTTTTTTTGTATACATAACAGTGAAAACTATTACAATGAAATGCTATAAATGTGTGAATCGGAATCATACCTTATAATGAAATGCTACAAATTACAAAAGATATATTATAATTTGAGTATCGAAATATTGCATTTGGAGGGCTTTGTAATCTATCTTTCCCGTCAAACATTTTGTTGGGTAAACAAAATGGATAAAAAAAGAGTATTTAAGTGTGAATAAATGCATGATGAAAAAATATGGAAATTAAAACTTAGTAATAAATATATGATGTAGATTATGGAAATGATACTTAGAATTATGGTAGTAAAAAAAATCCAAACTACATGTCATGAGTAAAAAAAAAATCTAAATTACATGTCATGAGTACAAGGTTTTAAGCATAATAATAGAAATAAGATGCAGAGGTTTATTCATTGAAATAATGACTACTGATTTTGCAACGACGCCTTCTCTTTGGGTGCTGCGATCGTCGCGGTCCTAACTGTACAACCTCTTCTTCTTATTGATCTTCTTCTTGTACATCTTGTGGTGCAACCGATGACGTATTTAAATAAAAAATCAAGGATTGAACTGGAGGAACTAGCTATTGTGGTGTGAAGAACCATTGTTAGGATGAATCAACAAAATCAAAGAAGACATGACCATACTCAGCGACAAAGGTTCAATAAATATTAGAGGGTACTTGATGTGGGGAGAACAAGAACGGTGATGGTATAGTAGGTATACAACTCAATGTTGTTGGAGATGGAACATAGTACGATGGTCTAATACCGTTAAAGTTACCATATGGACAGGTTATGGTAATCGTGGAAGGACTAGTAACGTTGAAGTCTTGATGTGGTGTATCTGAAGTGGAAAACATCCAGGGATGAAGCTGTAGCTCGAGTCTGGCTATGTCCTAGGCCTTCGTCAACAACAAATGGTACCATGTTGACTGCATGAACATAATACAACTTGACTGCATGTCGTACTGCCAGCTTGTCAGAATATTACAGTCCGACGCACAACTCGTTGTCGTTTAAAAGACCATATGTTCCTTGCAAATCACGATCTATGGCCGCCTCCATGTTGAATTCTGCAAAAAATGTTGTTGCGAGATCCTCATATTCATTTATGGGTGATGCTGGCATGGGATTTAGAAGATCTCCAACGTCATCACCATCATCATTTGACGCATTCTCCTCATTCTCTTCATCCAACTGAAAAGCATCATCGTACTCCTCATCGTTCTCAACATCAGCAGTTATATCATTCACTTCAACGGATGGATGAGGTTCACTAGTGTTGGGGCAAACTGAAAGACCTTCTTTTAAGTAAGAATTGATAAATGATGTTTGATTATTCAACTAACTAATATTGCAAGAAAATGGTTCTGTGCCTGGGAAGTAGTCCTCCACTGCTTAGTGCTCCATATTAACTACAAGTTCAGCTGTCGCCATGTGTGCATATAACTAAACCCCACTTAATTATGATCGAAATTGTGATGTCGCATGCCACATGTTTTGCACATCATAATTGTCTTCCAATGTACTTGTGCGGTACCATGTTCTGTTGAGTGATGTTGGGTACCTATATATCAATTAGGACACAAATTGATTTTGGAAAAGTCGTAGCTTCCGCCCAACCATTTGCTTTAGGTCCACCAAGTTGATGTTCGTGTTCACGGTGAGCATCTTGACATTTGTGCATTCAAACATCGCGTTGTGGTTACTTTCGTAGATTCTTCCATTTGTATATACACATACAAATTCATTCATGTTGTCCATTTCTTGCTTTACACTCATGTTTTCTAGTAAACGAAAAAATTGTAATCAAGTCAAATTAAATGATCAAATTCTAAATTTCAATTTCATTCCATCATACTATTCAATTCCATTTCATTTCAAGATAAAAATTATATTACAAATTAATTCTTTTACCATTATTTTCTTAATTCTCCACCTATTAAACTATGCAATTGAATTTCTATCGAATGCTATAAGAAAAAGTTTGAAACTTTATAAAATAAGAAAATTACAATTATTTTTCAATAATTGTCATGTAAGTAAACAATACATATATTTGCAAATTTATATAATAAGTCAATTACAAATACATTTTTCAATATTATAACCTAACTAAATTATAAATATACTCTCAACATTCAAAAATACCTAAATTACAACAATATTATAATTTAAATAATTTGTAATGACAATTTCAACATTATAAAATACCTAAATTGCAACAATATTATAATTTACACAATTTAGAAAAACAATCTCAACATTATAAAATGCCTAGCTTACAACAATATTGTAGTTTAAATAATTTGCCAAAATAAAGTCAATAGCACAAAATACCTAAATTACAACAATATTATAATGTAAACAATTTACAAAAACAATCTCAACATTCAAAAATAATTACATCACAACAATATTATAATTTAAACAATTGACAGAGATTTTCAACATTCCAAAATACCTAAATTACAACAATATTGTAATTTCAACAATTGGCCAAAGATAATATCAACATTGTAATATACCTAAATTACACCAATATTATATTATAAATAATTTGCAAAAATAATCTCAACATTATAGAATACATAAATTACAACAACATTATGATTTAAACAATTTCCAAAATCAATCTCAATGTTAAAAAAATGAATAAATTATAAAAATATTATAATTTAGACAATTTCCAAAAATAATCTCAACATTATAAAATACTTAAATCAAAACAACATTATAATTTAAACAATTTCCAAAAATTATCACAACATTATAAAATACTTAAATCACAACAACATTATAATTTAAATAATTTACAAAAATTATCTCAACATTATAAAAACCTAAATTACAACAATATTATATTTTTTTTAAAAAAATAACTACTCTAAAAAAAATCTCATTTACTCTTCTTACCTTAATCATGAACAAATATTGGCCAAAAAAAAAAATGAACAAATAAATATAATACTCATTTATTTTTTTAAAAAAATTTCTATCTTCATTTACAAAAAAATAATATGTAAAAAAAATCTAGTGTACCCTAATAACTAATATCAGTAAAGACTTCTTTCAAATATTCAAGCAAGAAAAAAAAAACTTAAGATGAAGGATGAAGGATGAAGCCGAAAATGAGAGAAAGACGAGAAGAAGAAGGCAACGCAGAAGAAGAACAGGTAAGTGTGGTGGAGGACCCGAGGGGAAGGGGGAGAATATAAAGCAGTGCACACAACAGGCCACTACTTTGATGAGTCGTCAAAGAGTCTGTCTTGGAACCAATGGTTTCGAGACTAACCAATTTTTTTAAAAAAAACTTGTCTGTCTTAGAACCAATGGCTTTAAGTTAGCCAACTTTTTTTGAAAAAGAAAGAAAAAAGCTGCTCTCTCACTCTAAAATAGTGTTTTTGAGTTAGGCAAAACAACTTTTGGCACTTGGACTCATACATTCCAAGTTCCAAACTTTATAGTATTATCATGTAATACTTTTTTATTTGCTAGATTTAAAAAAAAAAATTCTTTTATAGTGTACGGATATAAAAATGGATGTGGAGGAATGCCCAACAACCCCTATTTAAAAGCCTTAAAAAAATGCTATTCAAAATTGAAAACAAGCAAATGTCCTTGCAAAAGTTTATATACATTATCAGTAACCATTCCATGTTATATATAAAAATAAAGCCACCATTGAATTTACTTATTCTTTTATATATAACGTTGTTGATGGCTTTCTTTAAAATTCTAAATCCTAAATTTTCTCTCAGTTGGGATCTAACGCTATACAGCACATAATGCTAGACACTTTCAATTGTTAGATTAAAATAATTGATGACAATAATATAATGTCACTCCATATTTAATGACTAAAAATATCTAACACTAAACTGTACAACACTATACCCCAACTCCCTCCATTGGGCTAGACAAAGATAAGATGCTCCTCCGAACATAAATGTTCCATCCAGTTTGGTGTCAAATAAGCCATGCAACACCGTTTTGAAAAGAGTTAAATAACCAGAAATAAAAATAAAACAGGGAAATGAGTTAAATATATTATACATGGAGTATAAGTTGCAGAATTTAATATAGCATATCCATAAAAACCAAAGCATCTCTTTTACATATTTCTTCTGCAACTTTTGCCGTCCGAAATGTCCTAGCTATTATGTCCCTCACCCCAGCTGATTTTGTGTTTGAGTTGGTTTTTTATTATTCACATTAACACTCATCAAAATGGCATCAATAATCTACCAAACAATGGCGACTGATTTGAAAATTTTGAAATAATAATGATTTATTTGAGAATATTAATAAAGTATAAGAACCTATTTTTAAACTCATATAAAGTATGAGATTAAATTATTAATTTTTTAATATATAAATTTTTAACTACAGGTGTATGATAATTATGTATAATTTTTTAATTAAATTATAAATTTTTTATAAGAATATTATTAATTATCCATAGACTTATCTATGGCCAAAAAAAATTCATACACTTGTCGCATGTTAATTTAAAATTTTGAACACAATAATTGCGCAATACTAATATTTCAGTGATAATTACACTCTTGTGGCGCTTGAAAAAAAAAAGATTTGGACCCTTTATAATGTAAAACTTATAAAATGCCTCTAAAGTAATAAAAAAAAAAAAAAAGATACAAGTGAAAGTGTGCAAGTAATTTAATTTCTCTCTTTCCACATATTCTCTCTTTCTTTTTACCCCTCTATCTTGTAGGGATTTTATATTTTAGACTATTAAAATTCAAAAAAATATTCTTTCATTTGATATTTGTATCCAGAGAAAATGATTCGTTCTGCTGTAAATGTGTATATATAGGATAGCTTTTTAGTTGCCAAGTTAATTTCACCAAAAGTCGATATTTAAATTACTGTTGCACTTTATAGATCACTATATATAATGTTCTATAAACAGACTGCAGGATATATCCAACGTCTAATTAGCGCCACTGGTATTGTGCTTTACACAATTTCTACCCTTCAAGGAAGGCAAAAAAAAAAAAAAAAAAAAAAGGTGTATGGCTATAAAATGTGTTACATAATTAATTAGAATGAGGGCTTGCTCCCTAGGCTAGAATATCTTTTAAACGTGGGCTCGCAATTAATTGATTCATTCTGTTTTAAACTAATTACAAGTTGATAAATGGTCTGATGTATCAAATCTAAGGGTCTCAGGTTTGCCACGTCACCACAATTGTTGTTTAAAAAATTTAAGGGTCTTTGATATTTGTTAAAATGGAATGAGAAACGTTCCTAATCATTAAGCCAATAAAGGATATTTGCTCCGTTAAAACGAAACACCCACTGCATGAGCAGATCTCTTTCGTTTGATTTCAGCAAATATCAGATACCCAAAACGACATTGTTTGAGGTCACAAATTTTTGAAGAAAAATAAAGACTGATTTGCCGGTACTATAATAACTCAGATGATATATAAAGGGATTATGAGGATACCGAGACATTCAATCCGGGTGGGTCTCGAATATTTATAATATCTGTGAACAAAAATATTACTTCTATTATATGTGAATTTTCTATCTATCTCTCTCCCGTTAACAATACTGTGTCGTAATCGTATAATTACAAGTCATCATACCTGGTCCCACAAAACAAGTATAAACATTGAGACATTATTCTGTGTTTGATTCCATATATAATCAATCAATAACAAATAGAGATTAATTGTGTTAGTAGAGGGATGTTCCTCATTTATTTATCGCAATTCCAAATCAATTTAAGTTAACTCTTATTTGTTTGGTTCTCATGATGTTTATTTGATTATTTATAGTGTCATTAAAGCAGCGGCAATTAGTTATATATTAGTATAAAAAACTAATAAATAAATAAAAATTTTGGTTTAGAATATTCTAAAATTAAAGGATTGAATTCTAAAATAATTTTTTAGAATTCTAAATTAAATTTGACTAATATATTATAGAGAAACAGAGTAAAAAAGATATTAAAAAAATAAATAAATAAGCATTTTGGTTTCCAACTCTATTTCTTTCAAGCCCCAGTAAGTTAAAAAATTGTTGTGAGTCGTGTCTTTCTTAATAAAAGATTAAATCAAAATTTTATTTTAGTTTATAGTTAAATATATATATATATATATATATATATATATATGGTGGTGGAGCTAGAAATATAGAGTATGAGGGCCAAAAATCAATTAAAATATATAATATATAAAAACAATTTTACCACTAAAATACTATATAAAAAAATTTGATTTTATTCAAGTAATACATATTAGTCAAATATATGTAGATCAATATTATCGAACATTAAACAACATAAAAAGTAAATGCACTCATATTTTCAACTGTAATATCAAAGGATAGGCTTTAGTAAGAATTAAAAGTAAAATAACTAAACCAAACACACTCATTTTTTAAAAATTTATTATCACAATGTAGATAAAATATTAAATAAAATATGAAATACAAGCAATAGGAGAAATGTTAGACCAGACAACCAATATCCAAGAAGAGAGTGAATAGGGTGTTTACAGAATTTCTATTTCTTTTCAAAATTACTTTACAGAAATCCTTGTTATGAATTAAGCTTATAAAAGTATGATGTAAAACAACAATTATATGAATATGGGGGCTTAATGTAGATGCTTGGGGTATATATATATATATATATATATATATATATATATATCAACACCTCAACAATAAATGTAGAGCATAAATATGATAATTTAGAATATAAAAAGTATAGTGATAGAGAAAGCAAATTTAGTGATTTATCCTGATTCGGCTTCAATCCAAGCCTACGTCTAATCTTCAAGCAACTGTTGAACAAGGCTGAAACTTAAGAGGGGAGTGAATTGGGTTTTATGAAAATTTTATTGATAAACTCCTTTTTCTTTAAAAACAAAAATGAAATAATCAAATCAAACTTAAACCAATAAATACAGAATATAAAAGGAGTAGGGAAGAAGAGTAGACACAAAGATTTATCTTAGTTCGGCTTCTACCCAAGCCTATGTCTAGCCCCCAAGCAACCTCTTGGGATTCTATCTCAATAAATTAATACAACACCCAAGAGAACCTCTCCTGATTCCCAAACTCTCTCAACTTGACACCTTTAAGGAACCTCTTTGAATTCTCACTTAGGGATATACTCCCCTTGAATTCAAACTCTCTCTTAGCTTTACACCCTCAAGGAATGTAATACCCATAGAAATTTATATTAAAAAAAAAAAAGGAACTCAGTTAAAACAAATATAGATGCAGATAAAATTTTATTTGAGAATGTAACCAAAGTTAGTTCATTTTTAGCATTTGTAAATAAACTAAGTACGATAACCAAGTATCTGTCAGGGAAATTTTGATTTGATAAAATATATATAATAATATTTTTCCATTTAAAATGTTTTTAAAATTCTCAATTATTTCTAATAATTCCACTTAACCCCCAATTATTCAACTAACCTCTAATTATATCCTAAAAACATCAAAATTATATCATAAACTCCATCATTCTCGCACACCAACCTTCACCCTCTCTTTCATTTTTCTACCAACAATTCCTCCCTTATGGCAATCGTCACCATTGTTGGTGAGCACCAACAACATCGCTGGCCCATCCCTAACTACTTATAGCCTCTCCATCGACGAAAAATGTCCGAAAATCGCGTCAAAGACTCCTCATGGTGTCATTGTTTTTCCGGCCAAGTGGAACTTCCTCTAGCCTAGTTCAGCCTCACCAGCAACTCCTCTCAACCACAGCAACACCGTTGACCACCCAACAACACACTAGCAGCCAAATCGCTTGAATTTCTCTAATTTTTTTGGTGATCCAAGAAGGCGTAAACCGAGCCTCAAAATCATCAAATTGGTGCATTGTTAATCCAATTAAACATAGGGCTTCACTTTCTACAGTGATTTTGCACCTTTATCCCTCATTTACACTAATCAATTTAATCTAATTTGCTCAAAATTGAAGAAAAACCAATTTGGGTACTGTTCATCTGTAAAAATCATTGTTTATGCAAGAAAGTGATGAAATTGAGCTCAATTTGGGTTGTTCGCTTCAAATTGTGTTAGGATTATACTTCTAAGGTGAATTTCACACCTTTCTCCCTCAAAACAATTGATCAATTGTGGATTTTAGCTTTTGGATTGAAAACCCCCCAATTTAAGGGTCTTGGAGCAATTTGGAAATTTAGTGAAAATTATGTTATTAAGACTTATTAAATTTTGTTATGCATCTAGGGAGTGATTTAGAAATTTTAGAACAAAATTCAAATATTTTAAAAAGTTTTTCTAGGTTTTTCATGAAGAAAAAGGAAGGAAAGTAGAAGGAAAAATATGAATGGCTTGGTTGTATAACAATAAATATTATTTGAGGTTAAATGGAAAATTTGAAATTTATTAGATGACCCTTACGTGAAATTTGTATTATAGTAGGTGTTAGAAATTTAATAAGTGCATAATAGAATAATTGAATAAATTAATAATAATAGTAATGATGATGATGATAATAATAATAATAGTAATAATAGTAATGATAATAATAATAATAATAATAATAATAATAAATGAAATATAGGTTATAAGTATTTTAAAGTATTCTTTAAGTGGCTCATAAATTTAATTTCCAACATTTAGAAAAGAAAGAGGTGAATTGGATAAAAATGAATAGGGATAATTAATTAGGTATGTGATAGAATTAAAATAAATAAATTTATTTGCAAGGATTATAATCAAGAATTAAAATAAATAAATTTATTTGCAAGAATTAGATGATAAGAGTATTTTATTTAATATTTTTAGGTGACTAGAATATTTTCAACAAAGGAATTATAATCAAGAATAGCAGGAGGTTGATATACTCCTCTCAGGTGAGTTGATAATCCTAATTATGCAAAATATTATTTTAAATTATTCATGATGATTTTGAATATTGAATTATTAGAAATACCAAAATATGAATTCTGAAGTGGTAAGATTTTGAAATTTTGATATCTGTACATGGATAATTATTTATCTCTAAAATATTAGGAATATGTCCAAAACGGAACCCTGTAGTTAATGGCAATTAACGTTAGCTGTAGTGCATTGCGATTGGTATTCTAATAAGGTTGGGTATGATACGCTTACCTCCATATTCTATTTGAGGCCGAGGGTCATTATGATATTTACTCAGAGCATATGGCTGAATGAGTATTTGTTCTGATTTGTTATCATTAGTCTTAGGCTAGCTCTGTACTATGTAATTATGATTGATTTTGTAGGAGATTTCCAATTTCATTATGTTGATGATTTTTCTCTGTTTAATATCACTGAATTATGTCTATATGATATCTGGTTTTAAATTTCAAAAGATGTACCACCATAAGTCTGTCTTAATTTTTGCAATATTAGAATTACCTGCTCATTAAATTTCCACTCACCCTATTATTTAACATTTTTCAAACTCAGCGCCGATGCAGAACGTCCACCTTCAGAATTTTAATCTTGGTGATTAATTCTTTAGTGAGCCTAGCCTATGCTAGAGCTATGTTTTTCATTATTTTTATGATTCAATTCAGTTGCTCTCTGGTATATAAGCTAAATGTTTAATGTATTATTATGGTGTGTCAGAAACTATTTGTATGAAGAGTTATGAGTCTATGTTTGTTTAATATGAATTTATATAAATTATGCCACTATGGGGGTTCTGATAGGTTCGCGAGGATAAATGACACTTCATCCCCATACTGATCACGCCCTACTGACTCAAGTTGTGACAAAGAACCTCCTTGAGCTTCTCTCTCAAAAGAAAAGATAAATTACATATGATAAACTCTATCAAATAGAATGGATGATACAATGAAGCACTATTATGATGAAGAGTTAATAAGATTATAAATACTAATGATATAATCACTCTTGAATGTTTTTCTTCTTGTTTCAGAGTCCATAGGTCGAGTTTATATAGATTGAAATCCAATAGATCCGTTGGGAATGAGTAGGAAGTCAGAGATTTTGAAAAATGTCTGTTATAAAGTAATTATGACTTCTCTGTCTTCAACTAGTCGAATGTTCACAACTCACTAGTTAACTGTTCACCACTGACTATGTTACACCCAAATTCCTTGAGTGGGACCACACAGGCCACGAGGAAAAATCCCTAAACCTGCAAGCCTTACATTGGAGGGACATTCAATATCATGTCGAATCTATTCAATTTGCACCATATGTAATATAATTTGCCTTAATATAAAATAAAGGTTTAAATACAAAACAAGGAGTTTTGTAGAAATTTTGGCAGCACCTCCCCAGTAAATAGGATGTTCTGAAATTTCTACAATATCCTGTAAGGCAATATAACATATTGGAGAGCTCTGCTCTCACCAACATAACCCAATGTAGCACAATTACAAAATACAACAATTAAGGAAAGTTCAACTGTGGTCTCTATACCACCCCGGACATACAACCAATGGCTATTGATCTAAATATATACATCTCAAAAATAGGCCTCGCAACATCCCAAGCGGGGCTCACCATAAGACTCCCTGTCAGGGCTATGCTGCCTCCGGGAACTCTTCTATCTCCCTATCTGAGACCAATTTTTTTTGGTAGATAGCACCTCAAAATCAGTAACAAAATTTCATATATAAATAGAAAGCAAAACATGATCAAGAATTAAGTAAAATACAATAATGTTTGAACCACAATAATCAACTTTGCAATGAACAGTTTCAGATATATAACGCTCTTTTCAAAACATTTAATTTAAAGTGCCGTTCACAAGGAATCAATAAGCTTCTGAAGATCATATCTAGGGAAGGACTACTAAGGACCAAACCAGTGTGGCACACAGCCACAAAGGGCAAATCACAATAGGTGAGGATACACAATCATCGAGGGCAACTAACCAACAGGCGTAAGGTCATAACTCACAAAGGTGTTCACTCATCGGTCTACGTGTGATGGCCATCATCCGAGACTAGCACTATCACTAACCCTGCTAGTTGGGTCATTACCTAGGTGTACCAAGGGCTAACAGAACCACTGTTGGCAGCCAATGTCCTATCTAGTCATTCCAATGAAAGTGAAATTAAAGCAAGCATGCATAGGAAAAGTAGCAAGTATGCATGAAATCCATCTATATTTGCAATAATGATTTATCAAGCGGTTATTCATAATTGTACGCATGAGTTCAAAACCGTACATAAAACCATTTCACATATCAAGGGATTTTATTACTCATAACCTCAATTTCGAAAAAATATAGTCATGACAAAATTAATAATGATACTTATAAAACATTTCCAAGCAATTAAAAGTGAAGCATAAATAAGAGTATTGGGAGTGCTATCTGCGCATCTGGGTGCCATTCGTTACGAGCAATTCAATGCTTCCCTTAAGTGTTTGAATCACTCTTACGAGCTACCTACACCATTTGGAAAGCAAGAATTACTCCTCTTCCTATTTATTACTCAAAACAAAACCCTAATTCACTCTCCTTGATTCCATCACTAACTTTCCCAGACTTTTGGTCAATTTACATTTTCTGCCTTATAAACTTTTTGAGCTTTTCATTTTAGTCCATAATCCCATACTCTTGCCTTCAATCCAAGGAAATCCATGACAACCAATAAGGTTTCATGCCATCAAGTTTAAAAGTGTTATTATAGGATCAATTTGAACCCATTACAATGTAGCATTTCACCATTTTCTAAAAACCCCAAAATTTCAAAACTTTTTATTTGGTCCCTGTCAGCATAACTTCTCAAAACTAACCCAAAATTCATGCTTTCAAAGCTTAAATTCAATGGATAGGGGCTGAACATGCTTTTCCAAACATCAATCTCATGAAAAAAACCAATTAAAACTTACCAAATTTGCCAAAAAATGTCACTATTCTTACCTCCTCGGACACCCACCGAAAAACTGCTTCACTGGTGGCTAACTGAGCTTGAGACCAAGCAGAGAATGACGGCCAGGAGGTGAGGAGTAAAACCCACCCAAACCATGATGGGAAAAACGCCCACCAGAGCTCCGACCAAGATTGCGTCTTCTCGCGATTTTCTGAAGAAAATGAGCTCTTATCGCTGGTAACATAGCGGCTTTTGGCCAGCAATAGGTTGGCAGCTCTCTGGTGGACAAAACAAGCCTAACTCCTCCCTGTTGTTTGGCTCGATGGTGTACCGGTGAGGGAGAAAATAAAATAGGCTAAAGGTGTTTTGGTCCTTTCACACTGGGAGGTGACACGTGTCAGCTCCTAAAAAAAAAACAAGGAAGTTAGGGAAGTCAAGTCTTGAACCCATGGTCTCTTGAATGAGCACCTAAAGTCTGACCACTGAGCCAGCCTCAATCTCATTTTAAGGTTTAACTTGACAAAATAATACACCTTAGCAATTTTTCTTTCCAATTTCCTCTCCTTTAATTTCTCATTAGTTAAATTATTAATTATAATTAATTGGATCATTACAGACCAGTCGACTACTCACTCTTGACTAGTCAACTGGTTATTCACAAAGAGCTCCTAGTCGATTAAGGCTTAAGCTGGCCATTGACTGGTGCATCTCAGAAGGTGACTAGTTGACTACTGGCTTGTGGCTAGTCGACTGCTCACTCACAAAGAGAGACTAGTTGCTCAAGCTGGCAGCAAACTAGGGACTTTTCAAAAAGTGACCAGTTGACTGCTGGCTAGTGGCTAGATGATTGTTCACTCACAAAAAGCTCCCATTCGCCTGGTTAAGGCTTAGCAACTGGCTAGCAAGGTGGCCAGTCGATTGGGGACTTCTAGAGTTCCCTAAATTAGCTTTTTCTCAACCTTTAAGACTTGAAATTGATTATATATTTATTTTAAATTATTCCTATAAGCTCAATATCATTTACAAAAGTTTCTAAGATATAATCAAACATTGAAAACATCTAGAACCTAAGTAATACATAGGAAAACTTTTGTTCTTGTGTTACTATCATCAAAACTCTGGTCTTTCAGTAATAGGCTCAACAACAACCTCTTGGAATATTTCAATATCTCAAAAATCAATTACAATAACAAGGGAAAATCTCTCCCTTAATCTCAAATCCCAGGAAAAACCTTTTCTTTACATTTAAACAAGGGAACCTCTCCCTTAACCCAAGCACTCTCTTGCTTATTCTATCAAAGAACCTCCTTGAGCTTATTTCTCTCAAAGGAAAAAGGAATACAAATTAATTACTTCTTTCAAAGAAGTAGATATGCAAGATGAAGCTTTAAGAACTCAAATGACAGAGACTTTGCAAGTTTAGCTCAATGATGTTTGTTTCTCTCTCAAAGATGGTATAACAAGTTAAAGATCACATTCTAGCATTTGTTTATTCTCAAAAATGTTTGGAAGGTCATATATATAGATTTAGATCAAGATGAGATATTGTCATTGCATACCTAAAAGAGCAGTTATTTGCTTTTAAAAACTCTTTTTAGAAGTGACCAGCAGACTGCTGGGAGTCTCTCAGTCGACTGCCCTTCAAAATATAACCATTATTTCAAATTTGGGACTGACCAGTCGACTATCGGGGGCTCACCAGTCAATTGTCCACTTTTTGTACTGTTTCAGTTGACTTGCCACAGGTGACCAGTCGACTAGTCACTTATAGTGATGCAGTCCCAACTTCAAATAGTCATAACTTTCTCATTTTAAATTCAGTTTAAGTGAATGACCTATTTGTGGAAAACTCTTTAAGTTTATTTTTCAATGAAAGAAGTTTCATATCAAAAATCAATATATTTTGGGAGATATGATTAAAATAGTAACCAAAGGTCAAAATACAATTTTATGCATAATTCATATCTCACCACTCAATTTTATAAGGTCATAGTTTTTTCATTTGAACTCTATTTTAAATGAATGACCTATCATTGAAAAGCTTTTTCAGTCTATTTATAGTAAAATAAGTTTTATAACAAAATCCCTTATGGTTTGTGAGTTTTATAACAAAATCCAAAGGTCAAAAACTATTTTTAGTAAAATTTATATCTCAATAACTTTTAAGTCCAAACTTATATTTTGAAAACCAAAATATCTAGAGCCAATAAATGCAAATTTAAATAATTGAATTTCACAATATAACACTTAACCTATGATAATTATACCTATTTAATCCATTGGCTATCTTGATGCAACCAAGCTTCAAACTCTTTTAATCTTTAACTTCTGCAAAGCCTACAGCACATTTCTTGCTTGCTATCACTTTTGGTTAAGTATGGTTAATCCAAATGCCCACTCTTCCTTCTTTGGACCATCCTACACATAATAGATATTCAACTTGCAAACTAAATAGTTAGTCCAAATGGTTAATCAATTAAGCACATATTACTATTATATTTGTAACTCATATTTTTCATATATTTGTCATCATCAAAATAATCTCAACAATCTCCCTTTTTTTTATGACGACAAATCACCAAAGAAAAATATGTCAAATAATAAATTATGCATCATATTAAGCAGATGCACATATCTTCCTTCTCCTCTCACTTTGCACACTCTTCTCATCATACACATATTTATCTTCTCATTTCTCTCCCCCTTATGTCACATCAAAAAGGGAGGAAGAGAACATCTAGTCCTTATTGTAATCCCTACCTGCATAAAACAAAATTCAAGGAAGACAATATATATAAAATTTTAAGCACATATTCCTCTATTCGACAAATGAATCATATTATGATGTCAATTTGGTATAGGGTAGGTCTCATCAAAATAATCATTTATTTGAATTATGCAAGACATGCTTGAAAGGGTATATTATCAAATGTATAATTCATTTAATATCTCATCTGTCATGCAATACTTGCAGTTGTTTCACATATATATAGTTTCAACATATATGTATGATGTCACAAACATTTCCCATACATAGAATAGATAAAGAAATAAGATGATGTAATCTTCTATAATGGATAGAGAAAAGACAGATACCATCTTATTTTTTGAGATATCAAGGCTATGGTCAAGTAAATCAAATACTTCTATGTCATGTAAAGTATGTCCAAAGATACATAATCTCAATTATTAGCTATACTTATCCTTAAACAATCAAGTGCTGTCGTCTTAACTATGAATTGTTATACTTACTGCTCTTTAAGTATGCAAATAGAGATTATCGTCATTCAGTTCTTAATTTAGGATTTTTTTTACAAGTTCACCTAAATCCTAGTTCAATTCTAAGGTGATTAAGCTCAGAAAAGCATTAAGGACAAAATGAAAATAAGTAAACTAAAATCAAAACATCAACAAGAAGACACTGTCATACAAAAATAACCTCACAAAGGGTTCAGTCAAAATCCTAGATAAAACTTACTAGTCACTCATAGTCATTGATACAGAATCAAATATGAAAAGAAAAGCATAAAGAATACAAGAAGATGAAAGAAAAGGAAGACTTTAGGGAAGGAATAACTCTATAAAAAACCCCATCACTCTATAGCAAGCCCTCTCCTTAGCAACTCTCAAATCAGATATCTTCTCTAGTGTTTTCACTCTTATCCAGCTTGGTGTCCTTAGTACATTTACTATATATGGGTGCATTAATTTTGGCGACAGAGGCTGTCAATGAATAGTAATTTTTCTCCAATTTTTGCAGCTCGCGATCCTCTTTCGTGTTTTTTCTCCAGTGAAATCGCAGCCGTCCATCCCGTGTGTGGCTGAGATGAAGCCACGTCGTGGTTAAAACACACCGTTTTAGAATTATGTTTTTTCTGCAATCAGATTTTGAAACGCAGTGTTTGAAGGAAGCCACATCATTGGTTGGAACGCAGCATTTTGTGATGAATCCACGTCGTTGTCTTCTTCATTCTCTATGAATTAGCACCAAACTCATAAACGCAGCAGGGCTCTGTTGCGGAAACTGGTGGAGGTGTGTAGTCTGAAGCATTTGGTGGAAAGTATTATCAACAGACGTAGTGTTTGAACGAAGGAGCTTCATCTTCATCTTCGTCTTTTTCGTTGTCTATGATGTTGGCCCCAACCTGAGAAGAGAAAGTGGTAGACTCTGTTGTAGAAACTGGAGGGGGTAGTGTAAGTATGTAGTTGTTGGCGGCAACCGGAGCTGAAAACGCGACGATCAGCGTTTGAACTTAGGAGCTTTGTCTTCGTCTTCTTCCTTGTCTATGACGTTGGTGCCAAACTAATAAGAGCAAGTGGCGGGCTCTGTTGCAGATCTAGAGGCAATGGAGGTGTGTAGTCGTTGGCGGCAATCGGAGCTGAAAACACGGCGGTCTGTGCTACAGAAAAGGACTGGATGATGAGCTGTGTAATGTGAACGACGGAGAAGCAGAATGAAGCAGCACTGGCTCACTCCATCTTTAAGTATATACATTGAGAAATTGCAGCACTGGGACACTCCATCTTCTGGTTGCATTGTTTTGGAGGAAGACTTGTGGTTATGCAGAACTGATCAAATTATCTCTATATTCATCATAAAGTTTGAAATATAAAGTTATACTGAGTATGTAAATAAATTTTTTGGATCAAATATGTATTAATTATTGTAGTTTAAAATGTGGAGTGAAATGAAGAAATGTGATGTTTTTGATTTTGAAAGTGGTAAACATTGAACTTTTATTGGTTGGACATGTGGGTTACAAAATTTTAGGTGATGAAAACATGGTGTTGGTATACACTAGTTAATGTGAAATACTTGTAATGGATATGGTTACGTATTAAGTAAAAAATGTTTATGTTATTAGGAAAAAAGAAATGTCTACAATTAAATATAAGAATTGTTGTAAGGTTTTCAATTTCATTATTAGTTGAATCTTATGGGTGACAAATGGATAGCATAAAAATTGAGACTAGCATGAACAAGTGTAATTTTTGCTTATTGCTATTTCAGTTTCTGTTTTGAGATTTGACCATTTTTCTCTCCTATGATTCTTGATCAATAATTGAAAGCTGCAATAAGTGAACTTTTGTATATGTTGTTGGCTTATTAGTCTATACACTTGTAGCATAGGTTTTATCGCAATTCAATAGACTTTTAAAATGTGTTGTGTGAATTTTCCAGTGAATTGACTTGTCAACCGATGCATTAGACCTAAATACATATTAGAGAATTAAAGTTCGGGGCATTTAGGAAGTGATGGCAGCCCAAGCAATGTAAGTATATAATCATGGAAGAAAAAATTAACTGACATGAAAGGATATTCTAAATCTAATTTAATTGATGAATTCCAAGGAATTAGGTACCTCTAGTACAAATTTGACCAAGGAGGACGACGTTGAAGTTGAAGGCAAGCCTGCAGTTGGTATGGAATTTGATAATGCTGATACGACTTGGCAATTTTGGAGTGACTATGGTTTTCGAGTGGGATTTAGAGTAAGGAAGCAATACTTTAATAAGAATAGGAAGGATGAAACTGTGACATCTTGTAGGTTTGTTTATTGTAAGGAGGGTGTTCAGAAGGTAGACAAGAGAAACACTCCAGATACAAATCATAGACTTGAAATGAGAACAGATTGTTAAGTTAGGGTGACCCTTGTATTAAGGAGGGGGAAATTGATCGTTAATGAATTTGTGGACAGTCATAATCACCCTGTGCAGCTCTTAGAGTCGACACATATGTTGGCTTCCCAACGTAACATATCTTAAGTTCAAGGCCAGGCGATTGAATTAGTTGAAGACTCAAGATTACCTAAAAAAGCTACATTTTAGTTGATGAGCACACATGTTGGAGGTAGATCTAACCTTGGCTTTACTTGGTTGGATGCCAAGAACTATCTGCGGTCCAAACGGCAATGCAAAATGGTTTACAAAGAAGTGGGTTGCCTATTGCAATACTTTCAGTGACAGTTGTTGGATAACCTTTCATTTTTTCATGCTTATCAAATGGATGCGGATGAGCAAATAACAAACATGTTTTGGGCAGACGCACACATGATTGTTGACTACAGCTATTTCGGTGATGTGGTATTGCTTGATACAACTTATTGCACAAATCGTGCACAAAGACCGCTTGCATTGTTCTCTGGGTTTTGGTACGGTGCATTGATGTATTAATTTATCTACCAATGCCTAGTTTTCTAAGTCGAGTTTCTTATAGGTGAGGTGATGTTGGAAACTCGTCACAGTCTTTGTACTTGGCACTTGATGCAGAATGGGATCAAACATCTTGACAATTTAATGAAAGATGGGTCTCATTTCCTAATTGACTTCAAGAAATGCATGTATCAGTATGAGAATGAAGGTCACTTTGAGGCAGGTTGGGAAAAAATGTTGTTGGACCATGGTGTTCAAAAGAATACTTGGTTGAAGTCTGTATACGCACTGCGAAAGAAATATGCTACGTGTTATATGAAACAAGCATTTACATTGGGCATGCGAAGCATGCAATTAAGTGAGAGCTTGAATTCTGATTTCAAAGCGGCCATGAAACCGACCGTGAATATTACCTAATTTTTTAGACTTTTCAAGCGAGTAGTTGAAGAAAAACGGTATAACGAGCTGAAGGCAGAGTATGATGCTCGGCACAAGCTTCCACGTTTGAGTTACCAGCATTCATCCATTCTAAATCAAGCCGCACAAAGCTACACATACTCAATTTTTACAGTGTTCCAACAAGAATTTGACTTACTCTTTGTTGTTTCAATCCGACAAAGAAAGGAGGATCAACCTGTCAAAACTTATGTTTTATCCATGGCTAACCAAGAAGGCGAATGGACTGTCTTATTTGACCTTGTTCAGATGATTGTGTCTTGTACTTGCAGGAAGTTTGAGACATATGGGATATTATGTTGCCATGTGTTAAAAATTTTCGTTGTATTAGAAGTTGAAAAAGTGCCTAATCATTATGTACTCATGCGATGGACAAAGAATGCACGTAACGGCATCATGCATGATGTGAAAGGAAAGGAAGTAGACGA
The DNA here is from genome assembly GCA_037074485.1 of Delonix regia. Taxonomy (NCBI): domain Eukaryota; kingdom Viridiplantae; phylum Streptophyta; class Magnoliopsida; order Fabales; family Fabaceae; genus Delonix; species Delonix regia. The sequence continues at coordinate 35,454,417 of CM073449.1, read as the reverse complement.
ATACCCTAAGTTGGAGAGCTCACGGTGGTATAGGCACATATGCTCCAAGGCTGTTAAACTAGCCTATGAGGTGGCATCGTGTGAGGAATTGCACTCTCTTGTGGACAAAGGGATAGATGACTTGTGCAAGCAGGTGATGGGTGTTCATCTGGGTCATCAGATTCATGGTGATGAACCCAGTAAGCCCCATCACTTCAGAATATGATGGTGTATGTCAAGTGAGAGGATTGAAGATGAAAGTTGGACTCGTGCGACAAAAATGACCAAAGAGTTAGGTCGAGCTTCAGCGTGCTAAAAAAAGGAAGGATGCGACCACAACACGTTCACGATATCCACCATATTAGGTACGTATACTGAATTAATTTATCGATTCACACAGTTGTAGGTTTGATTCTTTCTAAAGAAGTATAACAATATTGCTTGTAGGGTAATGGCTCGTCAAGTTCATTACCGTGTGAGGTGACATGCTCAGCACCTCCAGCACCTTATGATGACAATAAGAAAAACAAGAATCACTTTAGTTTCACAAGATTTTTAATGGTATTTGTATTAAAAGATACATTTATGTGTGCCTGGTATCTAGTTCTCACATGTTTACTTTTGGCATTGTGTGATTTTAGGAGCCATTGGACATTTCTACGCAATCACTCGATGATGAATATATGTAGAGTTAGCTGCACAACTTCAACATTTTTTGACATAACCATACACCGACAATTGTTCATTTTTTGGGTTGAGTTTCATCCGATATTTTGTTACGAAGGCTCAACGATTGTATTTTTTATGCTTAGTCGCCATTAGCATGTGTTACAGTTATAGGCAAATGACACTTGTATTTTTTTGAAACAATTGAGTTTCACACAGATGTAAGTAACAAACTCATGTATTACTGTTCAATGGTAAAATACAAATATTGTTCAGATAATATCTTAGTAAAGTCATATTGCCTATTATGACATTTACAATACCATTGCATTACAATTACAACATCACTATAAGTATACAACAAATTACATAAAATTTTACCATCTTAAATCCTATTCCACTACAGTTACAACAAAGTTCATGTGTCTTCAATCCCAGATGAGTTGCTACATGTGTATTCTGCTTGTTTTAGGTTGATTTGGTTCCATCATGTGTCTGCTATTTCAGTTGGACCCTCCACATGTCTCCTGTTTACTTTGCCTATTGCTTTATGCAAGACGAGCATCTTAGTTTTCTGTTGTAAGTGTGATCTTCAACTCCTCTAATGGATCACTCTTGGCAGAAGATTGTTGCTGGGGAAGATACCTGATACATAAAAACGAAGACTAATTAATTTTAAAAATAATTGACATCTTAAAACATATGGCCTATTGTCTCTTTTTTGTCTACAACTTTCTTATATATGGACAACATAATACAAGTTAACCATATTTAAAATCCATTAAACAAGAAACTAAGGTATGATGGAGCATGTGCATGACATATGGTAAATGGATAGCACCATATTTACCAGAATATTGCAAACTGGGTGTCCAAAGTTCATGTCCATCTATGAATAAGCATAAGCTAAAATTTGCTTCAAAGCATTAGAAAATGAGTATCATTAGCAGTACAAATATTCTTTGAAGAAGTCTACATCTGCAGAGGACTTTAGGAACACAAGAAAACATACTTCTTAGTATTGATAATAATCAAAGCCAAAGCCATGCACATGACTGAATAGAATAATGTTCCGTATCTTTTTAACAGAATATTGCAAGCTGGGTGTCCAAAGTTCATGTCCATCTACGAACAAACATAAGTTAAAATTTGCTTTAAAGCATTACAAGATCAGTATCATTAGCAGTACACTACACATAAGGTTTATTTAATCACTAAGAGCACATTAGAATTAAGCCCTCTAAAGGTTTCAGATGTCATCAATCTCCTCCACCTGGTAAATTGTATCTAGGAAGAAAAAATTAAACAGGAAAATAAGGTATGATAGAGCATGTGCATGACATATGGTAAATGTATAGCAAAAGCAATTGCTAAAATAACAATTGAGATGTTGCATTTGAAACACAGACAAGATCAGAAGCTAGGAATGCTCTTTAGGGGACAAAACACCAAATACCACTTTGTACTTTGCATTTGACACTTACAAGGAAACCTTACAAACAGTATTATATTGTAGAAAATACAACTCTAAGAACTACAATTTATTTGAATGAAAGAGGCAGGAGGGACATAAAATACGTGTGGCATCATGTTCAAATATGTCATTGATCTTCTTTATTGCATCTTTTTCACCAATGTGTGTATCATATGCAGAGCAAACAACACCATAGCTTCCTTTACCAATTACTTCCTCTATTCTGTATCTGCTACCTTCCCCATATTCTATGAAGAAGTCTACATCCGCAGAGGACTTTAGGAACACAAGAAAACATACTTCTTAGTATAGATAATAATCAAAGCCAACCATGCACATGATTGATTAGAATAAAGTTCCTTATCTTTTTACTAGAATATTGCAAGCTAGATGTCCAAAGTTCATGTCCATCTATGAACAAGTATAAAGAAGCAGATAACCACCAATATAAAATTAAGTGATCAATTGTTTCAGACATGCACCTAATACAAATATTACGAAAAATGGCTGCATATTGTCTGTGAATTAGCAGAATGTTCGTCAGCATTAATAACATTACGTATTGCTGTCCAAACAAACAACTTGACCTTTAAGGGAGATCTAGATTTCCATCTAAATTCTCAGGGAGAAGGCCTCTTCGGATGAAAAGCAACATAGTGCTATTTACAAAAAATCACAAGAATCACAATGCAAGAATCAGAAGACCAAAATCTTCTACCTATATTGGAGGAAGGACTAATGGGATTAAAAAGGCGTAACTAGTTCCATCGCCCCATCGCTGCGAACATAACCAGCTGATGTTAACCAAACCCACATGGCGGTAGCACCCCATGAACACTACGCCGGCGCCGATCGATGCTCTGCAACACTAACTAATCTGAGGAGTCCAGGCTTCGACGAGGGCAAAATACAATGTAGCAGAACGACGTTGTTTGGTGAGGATAAAAGGTCAAAAAAAAAAAAAAACGCAAAACGCACCGTTTAGGCTTGTTGGGTGACGTGGCGCAATCTCAACCAATGAAACGAACGACTTAGATTTCACCAGAGAAAATTACTTGAGAAAGTCACTGGAGAATATCTGAATCCCAATTTTTGTTGGATCAATAAGAGAAAAAACTGTCCTTGTCACGTGGTACTAGCACGAAATCTTTTTTTTCCTTTTAAAAATATATTCTTGATACGATTGCAGTGTCTTGTATTATTTTCCAAAATAAAGAAAAAAAGGTACTATATAACATTTGAATGGAAAAATTTTTGCGACATTATTTCAAATCTCTGCGACCTAGTAATATATGATACGAAATAACAGATTATATATATATATGGCAAATAAAATCTATAACTATAATTAGGCATAAATGACAGCACGTATCAGTCTTCCATTTATTCGAAAATTAACACAATGCGCACAACAACGCAAATAACAATAATAATAATAATAATAATTTACACACTCATGATGATGAAATAGAAAGTCAAGTTAATGAAGAAGTTTGTCATGGGGGCGCAAGTAAATTGGCATGCGTTTACTTGCAACACATGCAATAATGTGAGAAGATATCAAAAGCGAATAGGATTGGTTCCTATTTTTAACAAAAGAGGATAGAGACTGTGATTATCGAGAATCAAGTGGTTCACTTTCGTTTCAATTCCAATAAAACTGTAGGCTTCTTTCAGCAAATAACTTTAAATAGAATGATCAAGAACATGTAGCAGTCTTTCTTTTATCTGGAAACTAACATAAAGCATAAAGACACATTGGAGATATTTTGTCTATTTATTATGAATGAAGCCAAACAACACACTTGAAATGTATAAAGAAAATTAACAAAACCTTGAACAACCTTCACGATTCAAGTAAAACGGTGTCCATGTTTAAGCAGTACACAGTTCAACTTAAACTTATTTTAAATGAAAGTCCTTAAGTTCACATATCATGATAAAAATAGTTCTTGAAATCTGCCATGTGAGCCGTTTGCAGACGAATGGCTATGATGAGAGATCCGTCTTGAGTAGAAGTAGGCGCAATGAACATCTCGGCATCGGAACTGAACATCGTCGGCCCCATAAACACAGGCCATCCCCATCCGAAATCTGCATAGTACACTGGCGTACTCGTCCAGCTTATAACGTGGATATTAGGATTCCCACAAAATGAAGCTTTCTCACATCCCAGAGTGTGAAACGCCACTCTCGGCGAATCCATATCCTCCGCTCTCTCTATCAAATCTAGCTGTGACCTCAAGTAATCCTCTCTCAATAATTCAATGGCTTCCCTTATTTTCTCAGCAGAGTAGTTCAATGGGTACGATATAACTTCCCCACTCGTCACATTTCTAGGTTTGGTATGAAGCACTGCATTAGTTTCGAGAAAAAGGTGCTTTCAGTCTACTGCGGATATACCAGATATCCGAACTGTCGTTGGCCGATGGTAATCATGTTTGCGTGCCTTACACGCGCACCTCCATATATGGGCAGTAATAGCTTCGTATCTGGACTATGGTCGAGTAGTAGAGTCTCGTTTGTCGTTCATACCTTCGTTGGCTTTCTTCTTAATCCACCATCTCCCATTAGCTTCAGTAGTTCAACAGTAGTCTCCTTCTTTCGCTCCGTCGTGGCGTCAGAAGCTCCAAGAAGAAATGGTAAGCGCTCGTATTCAGGGTGCCCAAAGCGCGGACGCAGAAGCGGTGTGCTACATCGTAGGAGTTAGGACTGTTCGATCCAAAAACGGCATGTCATGCTCCTCTAGTGTGTGCCCTCGAGCTAGTTTGGCCCATGAGTTGATGAAATGAATGGCAGCAACCCCATCCACCATGGAGTGGGAAATAAGAATCCCAAGACAGAGGCCTCCACAGCTAAACCTTGTGAGTTGAACAAGCAACAAGGGAATCTCCTCTATGGGTTTGGTGTAGTCGACCTTGGGAAGGAGCTCCTGGATGGTTTCGTCTGGTTTACAATCGCCATATTCGTCCATGGTTTTGGTAGATTCAGCACGGAGAAGCTGCACTTCCATAGCATTGCAATCTGCTTCAACACGACCTCCTCCGATAGAGCGTAATCAACCAGCAAGTGGGTAGTAAGGGACCAAGATATTTTGAGAGAGAGCGAGTGAGTGTGTCAATGGCAGATTGGGTATGGTGTGGGTTTGGCTGGTAGGTGAGTGGCTTGGTCACATCCCGATAGCCACGAACAACCCTTTGGCGTTGGCTCACTTGGGGTCACAATGAAAGACGATATGATTCTTACCATTTTCTCCCTCCTTTCGCCTCTCAATCTGGCTCTTGCCACAAACTTGAAGAAATGGTTGCAAGTATATGTAGGAATGGGAAAACTAATTTTCTGTATATTAAATTATAGATAGTATTTTAAAAAATTAAGTTATATTATAGGAGCGGCAAAATTTCTTTTTCACACGTGAGTGCTTTTGTTTAGGTGATAAAAAAACTTTTGGAAAAATAATCATCTGGTCCCTAGACTTTACATCAGTTTTCAGATTGGTCCTTATAATTTATTTTTCTTTTCATTTCACTTCTACACTTTTCCATTACCTAAAATTTGGTCCTTGCCGTTAAATCCCCTTTTCACAACGTTTGAGATCTGCTTATATGGAAAAGTATAGGGAGTGAAATGAAAAAAAAAAAATTATACGGACCAAAATGAAAATTGATGTAAAGTCTAGAGACCAGATGATTCATTTTTCGAAAACTTTCCTTTTTCTCTTCCGCTTTCTTTTTGTAATATTTTAATGAAATATCAAGCTAACTTTTACATTGAGAACTCTATTTTCGTACCAACATCGGAGCTTTTACAAAACTTGGAATATCAATTTTTCATCATTATTTGGACATACCAACCTCTAAGTTAACTATGCTTTCTCGATGGCCTTCAAGCTAAGAACAACAAACATAATTGACGAAAAAATAAATTAAAAGAAATATTTTTCTATCATGCAACTATTCAGCTGGCATGTGGGATATTACTTTTTTTCTTTATTATAGTGAACTATTAACTTGGTTTTGAATTATTCATTTTTTTCAAAAAAATTAATAGTGGAAAATTTTATATCAAATTGATTAATTTTAATTTTATAATTCATATACATTGCATTCATATATTCAACGTTCGCGCTTCAGCCTTTGCGCAAGCCATAACCACAAGGGTCATTAGCTATATGCGGCATAGAGCAATTTGAATTCTGCCAATTTAAATTTTCTCTATTTAACTATTGATGTAATAAATATTATATAAATTCTACCAATTTTATAAAATCTAAACTATTAAATTTTTACCAAACAAAAATGCACCTCAGGGAGAGGGGGAGACCAACTTTAAAAAAGATGTTAAAATAATACTAAATTATTATGAGGCCCACACTAATAACTCCCCATAAAGAACTCTCTGCATCGTTGATCTCTGGCTCTGCAAATTTTCATTCAATGTCGGTAACTAATAAAAAATATATTAAAAATACATTAATAGAAAGATAATATAAATGTTTTTGAATCTTTTGCACATTATCTTATAAAAATAATAAACAATTTACAACTTTAAAAGTTAATGGACTTTAAATTCTTCAATTCACTTCTCTTAAGCAAAATATATAAGATCATAATCAACATGTTGTTAATAATATATATAAATAGAATTATCTAACTATTAGTTTATAAATGAAGGTGAATAAAAGAAGACAAGAATATAAATTCAGAGTTATGAGTATGAGACTTACATTGATCTCCTAATTGCAAAAGTTTATTGATCTCTAACTAGGATCACTGATCGAATGAGATACCCACAGTGTATTGGGTGTATCTCGGGTTTTCACAATCTAAATCCCCTATCAAATGCAACTGCAAAATACTCGCAAGTATTATACTCAGAGCGTATCAAATTTCACTCTCTAATGAGTTGTTCGCAATGTACACTAGTCTAGCCCTATTTATAGAAGGTTAGCTAGAGTTAGAGTTTAATAGTAATTCTTATAAGTACTATTTTATCCTCATTTAATGAGCACCCCTTATGGGTGCACACAATATAATATTTTAACAGACTTATTCTCTAGATATTATATGATATTCTAACATCTCTCACTCACACATAATGGGAGTGCTCATATGCTCTAAACCCAAGAAACATATTCTCGACAAATTAAGAGAACACTTTTTCTTTATGGTCTGCAGTCGTTCATACAGGGAAAATAGGTCGTGCGACCAACATACTATGAGAGCATTAATGCTATACATCAATTACGAATATATAGCCTTTCGTCGAAAACGCACCTACATGTAGATCATAAAGTATGCATGTACCTTATATCATAAGAATCACATTTAGATATCTCTCAATGATCTCATCTATCACAATATCTTGTATTCACAATCATGACACACAAGTCATAACTGGTATACCAGTGAATACAGAATAATGAGATTCTCTTTATGATCTTCTTCTTCTCATAATCCTATCAACACAAACTTAGTTCACTTTTCTAGACATGTTCAGCCAGACTGAATCATTACTCATAGTCCTTAGACAACACGCTAAGATAGTAAACACCAAGTTGTATCTCAAGTACCTGATCGGAGTCCAAGTGTACAAATATAAAGTCAGTGTAAAGGCTCAAGGGTCTCACACAATCATGAGTTGAGATCGCACTCTTGTTAACCCATATGGTCGGCATTTGCACACATGGTATAAAACATATGCTACAGCATTCCTCTTTTTCCTATGGAGTGTATGTCTATTGGATAATGCTGTACATATGATATTTTAGACACCACAAGTCTAAAATTGAGTTCCTAGATCTACACAATGTCTTGAACTCACATCTGGCAACGAAGGTAGATTAGAAATGAACTTATTTCATTAATTCACTTTTAATGACCCTATGTCATCAATCAAGCAACTTATATGATTTTAAGTATAATTGCTCTCAAATTATCCTCCTAATAATTTCTCTTAAAATCTTGTCTCATCTCTAATGTCACAAAGACACTGAGGCGGTTACCTGTGTGAGAAGACTAACCCTTTTGTCTACCTGACATACTCAATAATAAATAAGAATGTATACAACATTTAAATAGGGATATGTAAGCATGAAAATCAAACTTTAATGATTTATTAAAGAACATCAAAATATATCTTGTCTGTGAACAATGGAAAAATAAAAAATACAAATGAAGATGCTAAAGTCTACGCAATCCTAAGGACCTAATGTGTCTCACAAATATATATCTAGAAATCGGCTTGGTCAACAGATCTGCCAGCATCTCATATGTAGACACATACTTCACATTCACAGTCTTGCATGCAACCATGTCCTTCACATAGTGATATTTGATATCTATGTGTTTGGTTTTGTAATAGTACTTTGGATCCTTGGTGTATGCAATTGCAACCTGACTGTCACAGTACACTAACACTGGTTCAGTGTTTTCTGCTTTGCACAATTATTGATCCAAGAACCCCTTCAACCAAACAGTCTCATGGGTTGTTGAAGATAAGGCCGCGAACTCTGCCCCCATCATGGACAAGGATATACAGGATTGTTTCTTACTATTCCATGATATGGCGCCATCACTGAGTAAGAAAATGTATCCTGAGGTAGACTTTCGCTCATCTAAGTCTCCTCTGTGATCAGCATTAGTGTATCCTTCCAATTGTAGATCTCTGCCGCCTTGATAGCAGAGTGCATAATCAGCAATCCCCTTCAAATATCTTAAGATCCTTTTTACAGCTTCTCAATGTTTAGGACCTGGGTCGGTTTGATATCTACTCACCAAGCCAACTGCTTGACAGATATCATGTCTTATACACATCATGGCATACATTAGACAACCGATCGCATTCCTATATGGAGTTTTGCTCCTACGCTCTCTTTTCATGGTAGTCTTATGACATATTTCAGTGCTCAAGGTTCGACTTGTGTTGATAGGAGTGTCAGCAGGGTTATAACTTTCCATACTAAAACATTCTAAAACCTTTTTGATGTAATTCTCTTGCAAGAGATACAAATGTTTCTTAGAACAATTTCTTGAAATCTTAACTCCAAGAATGTATGCAGCTTCACCCATATCTTTCATCTCAAAGCGAGATGACAACCAGGTCTTTACCTCGTTGATAAGCTCCATATCATTTCCAGCTATGAGTATGTCATCAACATATAATGTCATAATCACATACTTGTCTTTAGATCTCTTGGTATATACACAGTTATCTTCACTCATCATAGTGAAACCACTAGAGATGACTACATTATAAAAACAAATATACCATTGCCTTGAAGATTGTTTAAGGCCATAAATAGACTTCAAAAGTCTACAAACTTTTTCTTCTTGGCCTTTTTTAATTAAAACCTCAAGTTGTTCCATGTAAATCTCTTCATTTAATTCTCTATTGAGAAAGGTAGTTTTTACATCCATCTGATATAATTCAAGATCCAGACAAGCCACTACAGCTAAAAGTAAGCGGACAGAGGTAAATTGTACAGCAGGAGAAAAAGTCTCCTCATAGTCAATTCCTTCTTGCTGTGTATACCCCTTTGCTACTAGACGAGCCTTAAATTTTTCAATCGTGCCATCATCTCTTTTCTTGATTTTGAGAACCCACTTGTTCCCAATAGCCTTATGTCCTCCTGGAAGATCAACAAGTTCCCAAACATTGTTGATTTTCATAGACTCTATTTCCTCTGCCATAGCTTTAGTCCATTTATCTTTAGAGGGGTTAAGAAAGCCTCTTTCAAATTTCTCGTCTCATCTTCATTTTGCAAGAGCATTGTAAAAGTTCTCCACCTTCAATCTCATATTGACAGCGGGGAGTCTTTTTACATGAACCACATTTCAGTTGTGATTCATTGAATCATGTTTCATTATTCCCATTTGGATCAATATTGCTCCTACTTGGATCTAGAACATTGGTCTCACTCCCACTTGGAATGAGTTCCATTTAGTCACTCCCACTTGGAGCAACTAGTTCAGGAACACTTTCATTCGCATCAAATGATGAAGAAGGTTGCTGATGAGAAACTAATTCATCATCTGTTATAATCCTCCCATTCGAATGAAGTGGTCCTAGTGTGTTCGGATCCGCTATCTCAAATAAGGATAGGTCTTGACCTACCTCACCCTTTTTAGGATATTCATTCTTTAAGAATGTGACATCTCTAAATTCGAATTTAGTCACGTTCCCACTATCTTGCTAACCTATAAACACATAACCTTTTGAGGTTTCTAAGTATCTAATAATGATACTTTTCTTTCCTCTCAGGCCCAATTTCCCATACTTGTGAGAGGAATCATGTGTATAGACAGCACATCTCCAAGGTTTCAAGACACTTAGGTCAGGCTTTCGCCCAATCCATAACTCATATGGAGTGGTTGCAATTGATTTCATAGGAATACGATTAAGTACAATTCATCATTTGCTATAATCCTCCCACTCAAATGAAGTGATTCTAGTGTGTTCGGATCCTCTATCTCAAATAAGGATAGGTCTTGACCTACCTTACCCTTTTTAGGATATTCATTCTCTAAGAATGTGACATCTCTAGATTCGAATTTAGTCACGCTCCCACTGTCTTGTTGACCTATAAACACATAACCTTTTGAGGTTTCTGAGTATCTAATAAAGATACTTTTCTTTCCTTTAGGGCCTAATTTCCCATACTTGTGAGAGGAATCATATGTATAGGCAGCACATCCCCAATGCTTCAAGACACTTAGGTCAGGCTTTTGCCCAGTCCATAACTCATATAGAGTGGTTGCAACAAATTTCGTAGGCACACGGTTAAGTACATAGGCTATAGACATCACCCCAATAGGTGATTGGTACATTAGCCTGTGCCATCATGGACCTAACCATCTCAAGGAGCGTTTTATTCCTTCTTTCTGCAACACCAATTTGTTGTGGAGTACTCGAAATAGTCAACTGATGAACAATCCCTTTTTCATCACATAATTCATTGAATTGAATCGACAAATATTCTCGACCTCGATCGGTTCGAAGAGCCTTAATCTTCTTATCTAATTGATTTTCTACTAATTTCATATAGTTTTTAAAGCAACTCAATGCTTCTGACTTATAAGAAATCAAATAGACATAACCGAAACGAGTACAATCATCAATGAATGTGATGAAATAATTTGCTCTGTGTCGGGCCCTGACATCCATAAGCCCATAGATGTTAGAATGAACTAATTGCAGTGGAAAATTGGCTCTAGTTGCTTTACCAAAGGGTTTTCTTACAAATTTTCCAACTAGACAAGATTCACAAGTAGAAAATTCTACTCGTTCAATGCCAAGAAGCAAACCTTCTTTTGCTAATTGTTGCATTCTTTGTTGGCCAATATGACCAAGTCTAGCATGCCATATATTTAAATCGTGATCATAATCATACGTGGAGGCAAACATGGAAAAACAGACATTATTATTAATATAAGATTCGTCATCCAAATCCATACAAATAAAACCTCCAGTTACATAACTAAAACCAAAAAATACTAAGTTATTACTCAATTTTAACACAATTGTCATAGAAATTCAACTCATAGCCTAGCCTAAGTAAAACCAAAACTGAAATAACATTCCGATGAATTTGAAGTGCATAAAGGACATCATGTAAGATTAGGTCTCGACCACCATGTAGGACTAACTTGCATGTTTCGATCCCTTTGACAACAACCTTAGTGTTGTTGCCCACATATATCCAAAATGCTCCATGAGGAACTCATCGAAAGTTAACAAAGGCATCACAGTCACGAGCTATGTGGTCCGTGGCTCCTGAGTCTACAATCCACACAGGACAAGATTCAGTAAGCATAATTGAGCTAGAAACACAAAGTTCACTAGCATAAGCAGTGTAGGTTACCTTTTTGAAAGGCTTAAAGCAATCACTCACATAGTGTCCCTTCTTTTGGCAATTGAAGCATTTAACTTTTGCTGTATTGACCTTTCTTTGCTTCTTTTTGCCTTGCTTATTCGTCTTTGGCTTTTTCTTAAGTTAGGCTGGTTCTTTGTTATTTCCACAGTTCTTTCTCTTTAAACCACGTCTTTCACCTAAAGTTGCCATGTGCAACTTAGGTATCGGCTTGGTTGATTCAAGCCTTTCTTCCTCGAGTTCAAGGTGTCTCCAGACATCTTCTAAAGTCGTAACTCTATCATTGTGAGTGAGATGCATCTTCATATGTTCCCACGAACTAGGTAAAGAGCGAATGACTCCTTGGATCTACTACTTGTCTGTTAAGACATTTCTAGTATCTTTTAGCTCAACGATCATATTTGACATCAGCCTCAGATGTTTCCTTATTGAATGTTCTGGGCGTTTCTTATATGAATCAAATTTGATCGTTAAAGAACGCAATCTGGATACGGACGTAGTTCCAAACCTCGTTCTCAGAGTATTCCAAAGCCCCATAGCACTTTAGTGGTCCTTGAACTCCCTTAAGATGTCATCATCCATAGTGCTCAGCAATGTAATGCGAGCAGTGGAGTTCTTTTTCTTCCAAGCATCATAAGCTTCACGGTCCCGCCTATGCTGGGTCGTGTTTCTAGCTTCTGGCTCTTTCATGACATTATTGAGAGCCTCAAGAGCCTCTTGCTTTTCTAGGAGATACTAAACTTTCGTACTTCAAATCTCATAATTGTCATCATTTAGTTCAACCCTTTGTTGAGCTCAGCGACAATACTTTTAGAAACCGTAGTCATTCTTTACATAAAAAGAAAGACAAACTTAAATCAGGATCAGATAATTAAAAACATGCAAGATTTAATGTTCATCATGCTTACAAATTATGACACTAAGTATCGTATGATTAAGCTAATTAACCCATGCATAACCCAGAGTCAAAAGAGCACGAAGTGCCAAACATCGTCCTAAGGTTGTATGCAGAGTGTAAATCAACGAAATCATATCATAACTAAGTGTCCCAATCATGCTACAAACAAATTGTAAATCATGACTTTTCAAATGTTAAACAGATTAACATTCGTTAACTAACGTGTTAAACTAATTAACACATTTAATTGCATAATGTTAAGCTAATTAACACTATGTTTAAATTTTCTATTGGAAGAAAATTAAAAAAATGTTAAACTAATTAACATAATAATAAGTAATCACTTATTACTTAGACTTGATATTTATTGGGATATATTAATTTTTCACAAATAATTAATTGCTTTTATTTGGGGCTAAAATATAAATACACAATTTATATTTTTTGAATATTTATAAATGTTCATTAATTGGAGATTTAGGGATTAGGCCTCTAATTATTTTTGGATAGGCCATATGCCCGATTAAAATATAAGGCCTAACTTTTAAAATTAGCCAAAAAAAACTCTTTTAATGGGCTAAAAAAAAATTGAAAACCCAAAGTCATTTTGGTAATGAGCCCAAATTAAATTTTATAAGCCCATTAAAAAATAGGGTTTCAAGAAAATTTTGGAATTTTTGAAAATATCTTTTATGTTCAAGATTTTAGAATTTGTTTTTTTTTTTTTTTGAGTTTTTGAATTTTTTGAAATTTTTTTTGTTTGACTTTTTAAAAAAAAATGCAGATCTTCTTCTTCTTCCTGCTTCCATCCTCGTCGCTACTCCTTACCATGTTGCTGCAGCTTGCCGACCACCTACTCATGGGCGCTGGCGACGCGGTACTTGCCGGCGAGGTGGCCAGCATTGACTGCGGCAACGAAACCGTCAGTATAAGTTCTCGTAGGGACTTGTTTTCGAGCTCGCCCTCCTTGTTCTCCAATCAAGGGTGCCACTACGTGTTCGCCGGCGGTTCCCTGCTATCTAAGAGTGTCGTCGTCGACCACTGTCACCAGCGACAATGAGTAATCTTGAGGGAGAAAGCTCACAGCGTAGTTCAAATTTTTTTCCAATTAAAATAGCCCCTAAAAAAATATTGATCCTAATAAAATATATCAATGATCAGAAAACCAGCCTAAGGGAGGGCTCTGATTCCAATGAAGGTGAATAAAAGAACACAAGAATATAAATTCAGAGTTATGAGTAGGAGACTTACATTGATCTCCTAATTGTGGAAGCTTATTGATCTCTGGCTGGGATCACTGATTAAATGAGATACCCACAGTGTATTAGGTGTACCTCGGGTTTTCACAACCTAAATCCCCTCTCAAATGCAACTGTAGAATACTCGCAGGTATTCTACTCAGAACGTCTCAAATCTCACTCTCTAATGAGTTGTTCACAATGTACACTAGTCTAGCCCTATTTATAAAAGACTAGCTAGAGTTAGGGTTTAGTAGTAATTCTTATAATTACTATTTTACCCTTATTTAATGAGCACCCCTTATGGGTGCACACAATACAATATCTTAATATACTTATTCTCTAGATATTATACGATATTCTAACAAGTTTGTTATTAGTAGCACGAGGAGCACATGTGTTTACTTAAAAATAATGCAGTCCTGTGTACCGCCATAAATAAATAAATATAAATATATATATATATATATATATATATATGTCTATATATGTAGTTGAGTCTACATTTTCTCTCTATTCTAATTGGGTGTACTTTTATTTATAAATTAAGTTTAATTTTGAGAAAAAAGAAAAAGAAAATGACCAAATAAAAAATTCCCTCGTGTTGTCAGTAAAAGATGAGATTATATTTGACTAATCTAAAGTCTTAGATAAAAATTTAATAATTTAAATTTTTATTAATAAAAAATAATCATATGTGATTTATATTTGTTATATATAGATCTAAATTATTAAATTTTTATTTTAAAAAAAACTAATCCTTATGTTCATGCCACAAAATAAGTAAATTCAGATGCAAATATCACAGCTTGAATAGAACGGCAAGTCTCAGGTTCAAGCCGCATTAAGTAGAGTTGGATCTTTTAAGGTTTTAAGTGCAATTCTCTTTTGCAAAGACAACAAGAAATTGTAAAAAAAATGCGTGAAAAGAAAAAAAAGTAAATCCCATTACACTCTCTCTTCTTTGTATAAGTATTTCTTCAAAATTTGTAAAAAATTTATAAAATAATAATTTAGAAGATCCATTCTGCCATTAACTACAAACCCCACTTAATGACATTATATAACTCTTTAATTAACTTGTAGTTAATTTGCGCATTTCAATTTTCACATTCATATTCCTTATGTATTTGACCTCTGTATCACATTACACGTAAAGACAAAAACTCTACTTTGGTCCCCACTCACCCCTTCGTTTCCATTTTAGTCCCCACTCATTTGAAAATCCAAATTGGTCCCCTACTCAACCAATCGTCTTTCATTCTAGTCCTTTTGTTAACCCACCATCCAAAAATTGTTAATGTGTCTAGTAAAATGCTAATATGGCGTTTCTCTTTTGCCACATGATACGCCACCTGTCCACAACACTGCCATGTCATATTAAAATATTAACTATCTATTATGAAAAAAAAATTATTTGTTATGCTCATTCTCTCTGTACTTGTGCTAGCATCTTTTTTTCCTTTTTCTTATTTTCTTCACCCTTTTTCTCTTCTTCCTCTTCTTTGATCGGGAAGCATTCTACTGCTCTACCATGCCAAGTCAAACACAAAAGAGGAAGATGCAGAGATTACCAAAAATGCAAAGTGAGTAAGGCACGTAAAAAGACAAATCAGAAGCAAAAGAAACACAAGGAAGGAACTAAGCTATTGCTATCATCTTCCACTATGCAAACCTTACATAGAAAAGGAAGGTAATGGGATAACATCAAAAAATTAAGGCCTGTCATTGCAATAATATTGAAAGAGATGTGGGATAAGAATGAAAACGGGGCACAGAAGGATATAAGAGTTGAAGTGAGAATAAGATGAGAAGAGTTATGAGGTTAAGAGGGAACTTGAGAAGGGAATTGGTCAAGGAGAGAATGAAGAGGAGGAAGAAGAGAATGAGATAGATGAGCAATCCCACGTGCTATCTAGTAATGGGTGGTTTTCCTTCGCTACTCTACCTCTCATATCTATATAATGGATTTTGGTTTATCTCATTCAAGCCATCTCACATCCTCTTCCTTTACACTTATGTAAAGATTTAAAGTCTACTGGACTCAAGTTGTCCATTTTTATAATGTTTAAAATGGAGATATGGAGAGTTTAAGCTCTTTGAAAATTATTTTAAGACTTATGATCATTAAGAATTACTTTATGTAACTTTGGAAAAAAAAATTAATAATATAAAAAAAACACCCAACCTCTAGCACTACCCAAATTTATAAATCAAATCTTAAACTCTCAACACCCAGTAGTGAACATCGTTTTGTTTAAATGCAACAAGAAAACCAAGACCAAAAAGAAGATAGAGACACAAAGCTAGAAATAGGCCATTCCAACTCAACAAAAGGAAACCAAGCAGTGGTAATCCATAACTAAAGCAAGTGGGTAGTATCATAAGCTCTCTAAATTACTTTTAAATCCAAAGATAGAGAAAAAGTTGTTTGTTTTTGTATAAAATTTTTTACTGATATTATATAAGCAAATTGCCTTTATTATTTTTTTCATCCTCAAAGACGAAAGTATAGAATTAATCAGAAAATGAAAGCCTTGTATACACATATGAAAACTTTGAGAGAAAACCTTACTAGCCATTAGAGAAGCTTCGAATTTCCATCACTATGGTTGCTGGTGATTTAATTGCCCCATTCTCTTTTTCTTCCTCTTTTTTCTCTCCCTAACTATTCCCCTTTCAAGTTCTTTTTTAACCTCGTAGCTATTCTCTTCTTCTTTTCATTTCTATTCTCATATTTTTTTGTACGTGTGTCATTCTTATCTTACATCCTTATTAATATTGTAGCAATGGTAGGCCTTAGTTTTCTACTATTTTGCTATTGATTTCCTTCTCTATATAAGGTGCCAGTAGTGAAAGATGATAGATGTATCTTAGTTCCTTCCCTGCGTTTCTTTTGCCTTTGATTTGTCTTATTATGTGCCTTACTCAATCTACATTTTCTACAATCTCTGCTTCTTCCTTTCTTGCATTTTACTTGGCTTGGTAGAGTAATAGAAGGCGGGCTTACCAGTTGGAGAGGAAGAATAAGAGAAAAGGCATTTAGAGGGTCAACAAAGACAAAAAAGAGCAAAAAGTCACGAGCACAAGTAGAGAGAGAACAAGGGGAAGAAGCATAGTTAGTATTTTAAAATGAAATGGTAGTGGAGTGGACAAGTGTCATATGATGTGGCAGAGGAGAGATGCCACATCAACAATTTTAGATTGTAGGTTAATAGAAGGACCATAATGAAGGATGATTCATTAAGTAAGGGACTAATTTGGGTTTTTGAACAAGTAAGGGACTAAAATGGAAATGAGGGGGATGAGTGGGAGACTAAAATGGGATTTTTTTTCTTAGGCATAAAAAATTAGCATAAAGCACAACTAGACACTTTCATATGAATTATAAAATAAAAAAACTCACATTACATTTGGTGTCAAGAATTAGACTTGGAATTTAGGTATAAAACTAGAATTGGATCCAATAATTCCAATTCTTCTGTTTGGTTGATCTTCTAGAATTTCTAATTCTATGCACCAATTCCATATACTTGAAAAATAATTAATAAATGTCATTTCCAATTCTTACCCCTAACCTCAAAAATTACAATTCCAAAACATAAAATTAAACTGTAACTCCTTTACTCCTATCACAACATGTACTTTTTTTAAAATGATCAAGCCATTTTTACAAGACCTGAACTTAGCTATGATTTGACTGGTTCACATTGGGATAGGCCATCTGTAATGACCCAATTAATGGGGGTTAGAGGGATAAATAATAATTAATAAATTAGTTAAAGAAAAATTAAAGGAGAGACATTTTTACAAGAAATTTGACTAAGGTATAATATTTTATCAAGTGAAACCATATACTAAGATTGAGGCTGGTTCAGTGGTCAGGCTCCATGTACATATTCAAGAGGCCATGGGTTTGAGACCTAACTTCCCTCATTGTTTTTAGGAGCTAACACATGTCCCCCTTCAACATGAAAAGACAAAAATGCCCCTGACCATTTTTATCTTTTCTTTCTAGATATTTTCATTGAGCAGAGAAACAGGGAGGAGCTGGAGCTATGATCGTCACTAGAGCCACCATTGCCTTGCCAAAGCTGTGCCTTACCACCCTTTGAGAGTCGCTAGTTTGTCACTAGCCAGAACCCGTCATTTTTCCTGCGAGAAGGGCACAATTTTTATTGAAAATTAGCTGAGAATTGCGAAGCTGTTGGATCCGATAAGCCACTTTTTCGTTGTCTCTTAGGTAGGTTTTGCTCCTCTCCTCTTTGCCGTCATTTTCCCACTAACCTCAAGCTCTGTTGTTCAACGGTGATGCAAGATTTTAGACGAGTTGCATTAGGTCATTGAAAGTGAGTTTCTTGGCCAAATTTGCTCAAATTGGTAAGTTTTCTAGCCAAATCTTGATATACATTGTGATTGTCAGCTCATTTTTGGCCCTTAGCTGCTGTCAATTGCTTGGAATTAGGTCTTAGATGAAAAACCCTAATTTTAGCTAAGATTTAGGGTTCTTAGGGACCAAATTGAAAATTTTGGGACTTGAGGTGTAATTGGTAGCTTCAAGACAACATTTGGGATATTTAGAAATTGTTAATTGGTTAAGAATGATGATTTGGAATTTATTCATATTTTTCTTGAATTTTTACAATTATGGAAATGCTCTAGGGAGATTAGAAATGTGTAAAAATGATTTATAACCTAGGCAAGCTAGACAAATCTAATTATGGGAGTTATATAAAGTCACTGAATGAGAATTGAATGGGTGAAAATGGGAAAATTCATGGGTGCTTGATAATATGCCTAAGAGGGAATTTGGTTGGATGAGGTAATTGGGACTCGGTTTTTCCATTTTGGTAAGCATCTTTGGAGTAGAAGGACTCTTTAATGTTAAATTATAGGCTAGGAGATGATTTCTTATGGTTTATGCTTAATGCTAAAATTGGTTGAGGGAAGAGGAAGAGGAATAATTCCTTGCTTTTCAAATGACGCAGGTAGCTCTTAGAGGTGAAACAGTCACCTAAGTGAAGGCATTTGGGTTGCTAGTAATTAACAGTGCTCAAGTGTGCAGATAGCACTCCCTAACACTTTTCGTTACATATTTCACTTTTCATTATTTAGAAATGTTTTATAATTACCAATTTGATTTTTTCATGACTTTACTTTATTGTAATTTGTAATTATGGGTAGATGAAAGTCTTGACATGCTTAAAGTACATCATATATGGTTTGAACATAACTTTTAAGAATCATCATGCGTACGGTTATGAATGATCACCAGTAAACCATTATTGCAAAACAAATTGATTTCATGCATACTTGCTATATTCCCCTATGCATGCTTATTTTAATTCCACTACCATTTGGAAAGACTAGCTAGGACATTGGCTGCCAATAGCAATACTGTTAGCCCTTCATGCACCTAGGTAATTACCCAGCTAGCAAGTTAATAAAGATGCTAGCCTCGTGTGACGGCTATCACACGAAGACCAATGAACGATAAACTCTCATGAGTTATGACCTCACGTTTGTTAGTTATTTGCCCTCGAGGATTGTGTGTCCTTGCCTATTGTGATTTGCCCTTATGGCTGTATGCCACATCGGATTAGTCCATAATAGTCCTTCCCCCGAAATGATACTTAGAAACTTATTGATTTTCTCGTGCAAGGCATCTTAAATTCAATATTTTAAAATATGCATTAACTAGCTGGTGGGTTTATTTGTAACGGTGTTTATTTATAATTTAAATGTTATTCCATTTCATTCAACTCTTGATCACATTTTTATTTCAATTTATATATGTAACTTTATTATTGATTTTGGGGTGCTATCTATCGGAAAAATTTTGTCTCAGATACGGAGGCTGGTGAATTCTCAGAGAAAGCGGAGCAGTGACAGGAATTCTTTTGATGAGCCCGCTTGGGATTTGCGGGACCTATTTTTTTTTAATTATTTTGATGTTCATGGCTCATTCTTTTTGGGATGTATATAATTAGGATGATAGTCATTGTTTTGTTATTTTGAGATTGTATAGTGACCACAGTGAACTTTCCTCATTGTTGTAAATTGATATATGTTGTACTGGGTTGTACTGGTGAGAGCAAAGCTCTTTTACATATATATATATATATATATATATATTGCCTAACAGAATGTTATAGAAATTTTGAGATGTCCTAGTTACTGGGGAGGTTCTGCCAAAATTTCTACAAAACTCCTTGTTATGTATAAATTGCTTATTTCTATATAAAGGCAAAGTTATTATGTATGTGGTGGGAATTGTATAGTTTTTGTATGGTATTGAATGTCCATCCAGTATAGGCTTGCAAGTTTGAGGATTTTCCCTCGTGTCCTATGCCAGTCCCACTCTAGGGATTTAAAGGTGTGACACCATCTTTTTTAAAAAAATAAAAAATATAACAAAAATAATTTTTTTAAAAGAAAAATAGAAAAATTAATATTTAAACTAAAAAAGAAATTAAATAAAAAATTAAGATTCAGAATTTAAAATTAATATTTTAAAAACTAATCATCACTTAAATTTAATTTAAATAAAATAAAAATAAATAATTTAAATAATATGATATATATATATATATAATGAATATGCAATATTTAGACTTCTACATGACATGACATATATTTCAGGTATGCAAGTATATATAAATATGTATAACATTTATGTGACACAACTTCAAAAAATAATATATCATATAGGCGCATGATATTGCATGTATACACAAAATCACATAACATAATATTATGTACACAAACACATGTTAACACTTAAAATTCAAAAAGATGTAAATACATATATTTGATATAATACTATACATACACTTATACAAACGCACATGAACATTTTATACATGCTTAAAAAATTAAAAAGTACAAAATTGCATATGTATATATGTTTATGCAACACGATGACATTGTACGTGTAAATGTGCATTTTTGCACATACACATACACTTGTATATGAGTGCATAAACACAATATTGTACACACATAATGGCATCATATTGTACATGCATACATGCATGTAAGCATAAGCATGCAACATGACATCATACACCTATGAAAGTATACTGTATTTACGTATATGTTTATATATACAGAAACATAATATCATATCATAACATGAAACCATACTAGGCACATTCAGGCATGTGTGCTTATCACATAACACCACACATGTATGTATATTCATGCTTGTGAAATTACATTACTTGTGCACACACATAATAAATTGAATCAAATAATTTTTTAAAACATACTTATTACAAACTAAATAATGTAGTGTTACAATCATTATGAAAATTTTTTATCTCATCTAAACTAGATTAAGAGAAAAATATTTTCTAAAAAACTAATTTTGTAATATTTTTATTATGTGTATATGTGTGTGTGTGTGTGTATCCATGCTAATGCTTTTTATAATACTTATCACTCATCTATGTAGTAGAATTGGAATTCAATATGAAATTGTAATTTCATGTTTTAATTCTTTATATGACCCAAATATGAATTTTAAGATTCCAAATCAATTCCAATCCTTATAGAATTGGAATTAGAATTAGAATTTTATATTTTAATTTCAATTCCTTGTACCAACCAGAGCCTTAGGAAATTGAAAGGCAAAAATGAGTGAACTAAGAAAATTGCAACACAAATAAAATAACAATAAATATCAGTCTATTTTTATCTGGAAACTGACGTAATGCAGAACTACACGTTGCGTTAAGGTAAACAACAAACTTGAAATGTGTAAAGTAAAAGTAAAAGAAAAAACCTTGTACAACCTCCAGAATTCTCATTTAATGATTTCCATGTTAAAGCAAAACATAATATTACTGAAACTTACGTTAAAAAAGAGTCATTAAGTTCATAGATCTTATTAAAAAAAGACTTTAAAATCTAGCATATGAGCCTTGGATACAAATGGCTATGATGAGAGATCCATCCAGTCATTAAGTTCACAAATGTGCTGGTTAAGTTATCAATAGGCTTAGAACTGAAACTCCCCTAGTTTCACAATAATTTGCATAATCAATCTTACTCTGTTGTGATGGACTAATCAAATATTTTTTTAATAATGTGACTCTAATAAAAATCATAGAGAGTTGCTTTCCTTTTATTATTAACAATTTTTTAATTAGTATGTAAATTACTTTTATGCTTCAACATCATATATGGATCCCAATAGTCTTTTTCAAATACACAATAGACTGGATACAAATCCTTTATTGTCATAATGAAGATAATCCAGTGTAGTTAGAGACACAAAATTAACAGTGATGATAGTCAAAGTAAAAAAAAATACATATTTTTAAGTATGTGAAGTCGATATTATAATCCATGTATAACATTGAAATGAACATCACTAAAAACAATTTCATACTCACAATATATATTTATAGAAATTTTATTAAAGCTCTCAAATGAAGGATTGAACATGTATACATGAAAGCTTATGGAATTTAAAGAAGCTACAAAGTATATGAACCAAATAATCAGGTTGTTTCTTGGAAGATTAAGCTTTACATTAACTAATGGACATGTGAAACTATGATTCTTGAGAACATCTATGTTAAAAGGAGAAGAGTTGTTAAATATAACATTAAAATCAATAAAAATTAATTATGTTAAAGGCAGTTGAAGAGTTGTTGCATAGAGAGCTGAAGGTTTGATTAACCGAAACATCCCATTGCTCAAACAAAGCACCTATGTTAAAGGGAGTCAACTTTGACTATGAGCGTTGTATTAAAACTTAGGGCTAACATCAATAATTGACATTAAATTGTAAAACATATTGATCTATTAATGATCCAATTGTAAAACATATAGTTTATGTTTTGGAAAAATTACCAAGAAATATTTTTTCTTAGAAAGAAAATTATTAATCTTATTCTAATCATTATACAATCCCATTGTTGAACATGAAACCCACTATAATTCAAAGAAATAGAGGAGGCTAAATTTAATTTGCATAGTATATTCAATGTATGAATTGTATTAATTGCAAATACTAAAATTTTTTGGATTGTCCACAAATCTAAATTGCAATTATATAGTGCATGAACTTAATTTACATATTGTTTTCATCAAAACCATGCACCTTTTATTAAACCTTACAACTAAAATCAATAATTGACATTGAATTATAAAACATATTAATCTAATTGTAAAACATATAGTTTATTCTTACGAAAAATTACCAATAAATATTTTTTTCTTAGAAAGTAAATTATTAATCTTATTATAATCATTATATAATCCCATTTTTAATTTTTTTAATTCATTCCTTTTTTCTTTTATTAATATTTAAACTAATTTTATTTCAGTTCACACATCATAAGATATACTTTTTCCTATAGTACTTCAGATAATTAAAAAAATTATGCTTCATATGCATAATGGAATTAAAGGAAAAATAAATAAATTAACCACTTGCATTGCCTCTAATTAACATGATATAGATATTTACTCTTTATATAAAGAGATCAATTTAATTTATTTATCCTATATTGCTACATATGGCTTTATTATAACTTGAGAATCATTATACTCTAATCAATTATCAAGAAAAAAATAAGTGATTGTATAACATTAAAGTGAATTCTACTAAAACCAATTTCACACTCCCAATATATATTTATAGAACTTTTATTAAAGCACTCAAACAAAAGATTGAACTTGCATGCATGAAAGCCTTTGGAATTCAAAGAAACTATGAAGTAAATGGACCAAATAATCTGGTTGTTTCTTAGGACATTAAACTTTACATTAACTCATAGACACATGAAACTATGACTCTTTACAACATATATGTTAAAAGGAAAAGGGTTGTTAAATATAATATTAAAATCAATAAAATTAATTATGTTAAAGGCAGTTAAAAAGTCATTACAAAGAGAACTAAGGGTTTAATTAACCGAAACTTCTTGTTACCCAACCTCTAACTTTAGAGCCCCTAGGAGTCTTTCTTAATTTAAGAAATCAATCTTATCCAAATAAACCTTAATTTTTAAAATTTGGTCTTTTGACGGCATGCCTGGGCACTAGCTTTCTCATGCATGAGCACTAGATCTAGTGCCTGAGCGTTGTAATTTTGGTGCTAGGGGGTTAAAGCCTATAGTTTTAGTGCTTGGTCACTGCTTCTCTAGTGCATGAGTGCTAAACCTCTGGCTTTGATTTTTCACACGTAGTTTTAGTGCTAAGGTACTAAAAGTATGACACCTAGGCATAAACTCTCTAGAATTAGTGCCCAAGCACTGGAATTCTAGTGCCTAGGCATTTGTTCCATATGTTAGGTCTCCATCATGCATGTTTTGACATCTAGGCACTAATGTTTTAGTGCCTAGCTACTAACTTTCTAGTGTTAATGCCTACGTGTTGGAATTCTAGTGCTTAGGCATAATATCTTTATCTTGAATTTTCTTATTTTCTTTTCCCCTTAGTTGCTATGGTTCCTCTAGCTTCACTTCCCTAAAAATGTATCACTAAAAATCTTTTAGAAGAGTTAAAAATATAGTGATGTAATAAATTTCTAACGGGTAACATATTCAAGCTAAAATGCATCCAAAATTAGTGAATTTGCTTCAATGATTAAGCATTTTAGTTGTAAAAGTTGCTTTAGTTAACTCTTTTTAGAAAGTCAACACACCCCCTGACTTAAGAGTTTGCCAGTCCTTTAGCAAAGAAAGTTCTACAAGATATAATACTAGGCATGGACATTCTTTGCTTAGTTATATGAGTCTGTCATCTTAATAACCTTATAAACCATTCACTATACATAATATCATAGAATTACTGAGTTTATGTGGACCTTTTAATTACATTAGTCATACCAATCAATCAAAAGTACTATGAATTATTATATAAAATGTAGTAACAGCTCTTTCAAAATTCTAGATTTTCATCCTTTATGAGTACATACATCAGTGATTTATTCTTTTTATAGCTTTATCACATAGGCCTTTTTCACCCCACCCTCCACACTTATAGAAGAACACATAGTCTAAAATCAATAGAGCTTCATAAGCTTGTAATGTAAGGCTTAGGTATGCGTAGATGAGAAGGATAACTTTTAAGTTCAGATCATACCATAAGCACACAATTACTCAGGATCTTGAGGAAATAATTCTTTAAATTTTCTCAGCCTTTTTTTTAACTAGGGGATGATTGTCTATACTCTTCTTTTTTTCTCTTTTCTCTCTTTTTTCTTTTTAAGAAGTTATCACACCTTTCATTTTTTATCTTTTATTACTTTTCATTACTTTGCAATGTCTATATATGGTTCCCTTATTCATCATCATTTCTTTCTTTCCTTTTTTTTTCTTCTTATTTTTGAATTGATATCCTTAAACCATTCATTCTTCTATTACAACATGATTTTCGATGTCCCTATTATGTTTTGTGGTATATATGGTGTAATGAGGGATTTCCTTAATTTGGTTTGGTGAATAAATGGTTAAGAATTAAAAAATTAGGTTGCTTAAGCTCTAATCGAGACTTCTAGGGTTTATCAATTTTTAGGTTAGCTTGAATAAAAGGTTCAATCTATCTAATGAATGCCTAAATCTTTTTTTTAACTATATGCACTCTAGTAAATTTGCCTCAAGTGGTGATCAAACAAGTTGTAGGGTGTAACTTAGACAAGAATGAATTAAAGTGTATGTGCATAAGTGTTCAGAAACATCTTGAACCATGAAAGTTTAGTTGCATGCACATCATTCCAAGTATTCTTAGTATTTCTAAAGTCATGGTATGATTAAGGCATATAATTAGTCTACATGCATTCAGGTTTTCTTTTTCTACCATGCATAATGAATAGTTAAATGTTATCATTAATTTTCAAATAACATAACTACTTATACTGGTAAAGATTGACAAATGTCATACATAATAGAAAACGATCCATTTTTGTACACAAGTGTTTATCCCCCCAGACTTAATGTAGTGTCCTCACTGTATATTTTACTCTTACCCAGGCAAAAGAAAGAAAAGATAACAAAGGAAAAAAAGATAATTCAAACAAAAAGAAGAGAAATGCAATAATGACTCCTTTATCTGTCTAAATCTCTAGTTCCTCATTATCTTCTATTGCCACAGAGTTATCCTTTTTAAATTCTTCCTTTTTGTCATTTGTGCTATAGTAAGTGTTAGATGATTGCCATACCATGTTGTTAAACTCGAGTGGAACTGGGAGCATGATTGGGAAAGAATCCATGAGGATACCCTAGAAAGTAGCCACTGCTCAAATCATTTCTCCCATGGTGTGATTGTACTTCATATGGTATTCATTATATCTTTTTTAGCATGCAATGTGATCTGCCATGGTCATCCAGCTTAGATCTAGTTATGCAGCTGCTGATAACCTAGGGGCTGTGGGTCTCCTCTCTCGTTGCTTCCTTATAGTCTATAAGGTGAAGGCATTCAACTCTAGTATGGGGCATGTGGACTTTCTCACCTTTCTTTCATTTACCCTCATCCTTTTGCATAGCTTCGTGTTCAATAGAGATACCACAAGTTATCCTTAACATTGCTAAAAACTTAAATCATACTACAAAAGATATAGACCCTGATGTTCAATGATCATCACGTGACTATACAAAACAAGAGTAATGCCCTCTCAGTTGTGACTTCACTAATGTGTTGTGTAGGTGACATTCGGAAAGAAACAAACTTGAACCAGAGATGGTTCACTGGGGTCAAGTTACTAACCTTGAATCTTATGTGTTTACCCTTTTTAATATCCCATTCCAGGTTATTGTTTCATAGTTGGTGCCCTATATCATCCAAATTAATATCTTCCAAGAAAAGCTGTGAGTATTCATTAAGATTAAGGTTAAGCAGCCTAAATATTCGATTGATTTCATCCCTGCCTATTAGTACTCTCTTCCTTCTAACTAGGACCTTGAAGTCTATTAGTTTGGTAGGTTAGCACAGAACTCGCAAACAATGGGTAAAATGGCCCCATTGGGCTGCTTGTAAAACTTATCCCAGCCTCTCATTCTTCTCATTCCCAGTGTCAGTATCATCATCTTTATCCTATTGAATTCCACCTTCTTTTACTAGCTTTTTATTGACAATGATAGTTTGAAATCTATCAAGAGCCTATTGAGAGGAAAATTAGGAATTTATCAAAAGTATGGCTAATATCTCTTACTGATCTTTAATTCTTCTTTAGAGCCATAACGCAGTGAAAACAAGAAAAAAGAAAAAAGGGCACAACATGAATGACTACAAGTCTAGATGTTAAGGCACAATACTATCTTCCAGAATTCCCCTCATATGCAAATGATTGTATAAGAGAAGCATATGTGTAGCATCTTGTAATATTATAACTATATCCCCAAATGATATTTCTTCCCAGTGTTCTTATTGCCCTATAAACATATGAATATGGTAAGAAGTGTACTTGGCAAGAAACATGTAAAATCATGTTTTCCTGTCCATATACTATCTTACATTAATGTAAAGGACTATGAGACTTAATCAAAAATTCCCAAAACAATGAATAATGGAAAAATCTTTGATTAAATCATCTTATACTAGCAATAATATCATCAACAAGGCATAAGATGCTTATACTAATCCTAATCAAAGCTTATGATATTAGAATTGTCATCATATAGTCCCTAAACATTAAATAAGGCCAATTCACTAATTGAATCACAAAATGACAATGAATAGAGTATTAACAAAGCATAAAACTCAAATACAAACCTTAGTTGCATCATTCAACATCAAAATTGACAAGAATAAAGCATTCGTACTTAAAATAACAACTGAACAAAGAGGGAGGCTAGGGTTTTACTACCTAATGTGAAGGAAGGCCTTTTAATCAATGGATTTTAGCTATATTAAAAGGGGGAATGATAAGGGTTCTGGTAGGATGAGGATTTTGAGAAAGGAAGTGAGTGAAATTTAAAGAAAAAAATGAAAAGAGATAGGTTTAAAATGGGATTTAAAATCTCATTTCTTGATGCAATGCCTGGGCACTAAGCGCCTTTCAAAATGGAGCATAGGCACTGAAGTTTCAATGCTTCAGTACCTGACTGGTAATTTTATTTGCATTTTTTAGGGGTTTTGGCACCTAGGCTCTAACTCTTTGGAATTAATGCTAGGCCACTAAAACTTTTCGCATACCTTGAGATTTTAGCATAATATCTAGGTGCTAAAACCTTGCCACATTTTCTCTAATTTCATAGGGTTTCACGCTTGCGTACGAAAACCTTAGTGATTTTACCTGTTTGTTATGCAATCCTAGGTGGTGAACTCCTTTCCTACATTGATATTTGAATGTTTCAATAAGTAAACAATAAGTTCCTTTAAATGAAAATCATATAAACTTAACAAAAAGAAAAAAGAAAGGAAAGATGTAAGAATATTGGGTTGCCTCCTAAGAAGCACTTCAATTAAAATCATCAACTAGACTTTGGCTTTCGTTAAAGGGTGAGTGAGTGGGATAGTGGCATGGTTCCTAAGGACACTTCCACCTTAAAATGGCTTTACTCACTGTCCATTCACTTTGAAAGTCAGTTGGGAGTTTTCATCTAGTAACTCCATTAATCCATAAGGGTTTATTATTACAATTATGAAAGGTCTTGACTACCTTGATTTCAATTTCCTTGGAAAAAGCCTTAAACAAGAGTTAAAGAGTAATACTTTTTGCCCTGATTCAAAGTTTTTCAATAGAATTTTGTTGACTTGCTAACATTTGACTTTCTCTTTGTATGTCTTATTATTTTCATAGGCATGCATATGAAATTCAGTGAGTTTATTAAGATACATAAGTCACTTATCCCCACAATCCTTCATGTCAAATATAGGCTTTTTATAGCCTAGTAAGCCTTATGTTCATGCTCACAAGAAAGGTGGCAAGCCTTACCAAACCCCAATTGGTATGGAGACATGCATATTTTATATCGTTAAATAAGTCCACAAGACATCATCTAGCTTTATTGCTCAGTCCTTATGTGATGGAAAAACTGTTTTTCTTAAAATGGTTTTGATCTCTCTATTTGAGACCTCAGCTTGTCCATTGTTTATGGGTGGTAAGCTTGGGTCACTTTATGGTGCACACCATATTTCTTAAGAAGGATATTGAACTGTTTATTCCAAAAATACATTCCCCCATCATTAATGATTGCCTTACATGTGCCAAATCATGAGAAGATTTACTTTAACTTTAGCATGACCTTGGCATCATTAGTGGTGCAGGCAGTGGCTTCTACCCATTTGGAAACATAATCAACTACTAGTAAAATATAGAAGTTACTAAATAAGATGATGAAAGGCCCCATAAAGTTTATGCCCCAAACATCAAAAAGCTTCACCTCCAATATGGTGTTCAATAGAATCATTGGCTTCCTTGAGATGTTTTTTATCCGTTGGCACTTCTTACAATTTTTCACAAACTCTTGAGCGTCCATAAAGAGTGTAGGCTAGAAACAACCTGCCTGCAAGACTTTAATGGTAGCTCTTGTCCCTTATAGTGGCCTACATAGTTTATTAAGTGATAGTGATGCAAAATGCTTAGCATCTCTTCATCTAGGATCATCTTCTTATGATTTGGTCTCCACACTATCTAAATAGGTATGTTCATCGATAGTGATGCAAAATGCTTAGCATCTCTTCATCTAGGATCATCTTCTTATGATTTGGTCTCCACACTATCTAAATAGGTATGTTCATCCTAGATGTATTTCCTCACTTCATGTAAGGACCTATTCTTTTGTTGTGAATTTAGATATGCAGGTAAGATATTTGTAACTAAAAAATTCACAACTTCAGCATACCAAGGAGTGTTAAAAGATTTAACATGTAGTAATTGCTCAACCAGGAAACTATCCTTTATAAGGATTTCAATAATGTTTTTACTGCTATTTTCTAATCGAGATAGATTATATGTTATTTGATTTTCATAACCTTTTCTATCACGAGTCTCTAAATTAAATTTTTACAGCACCAAGACCCTCTTAATCTGCCTAGGTTTGGCATCGTTTTTGTTAAGTAGATACCTTACCATTGAGTGGCCAATGTATACAATTACCTTTGTTCCAATCAAGTATGATCGAAACTTGTCAAAAGTAAATAGTACTGCTAGCAGTTCTATTCAGTGGTAGTGCAGTTTAGTAATGCATCATTCATGGTTCTGCTAGTATAGCATATTGTTCTAAACATGTTTTCTTTCCTTTGCCGAGTGTTACACCTATTAGAAAATCACTAGCATCACACATTAGTTTAAATGGCAATTCCCACTCGGGTATCATAATATCATGTATAGTAACTAATTCGTGTTTTAACTCATGGAAAGCTTTAAGACACTGCTTATCAAATATAAAATGGTTTGTCTTTTTCCAGTAAAGTGCTTAGGGGTTTAGTCATTTTAGAAAATTCTTTGTTGAACCTCCTATAAAACCTAGCATAACCAAGAAAGTTCACACCTTTTTTATAGAGATAAGAAGTGGCAGTTTTTCAATGGTCACTAGCTTGGCTTTATCAACATTGAGCCCTTTACTGGATACCTTATGGCCTAACATTCTGCCTTCTTCTACCATAAAGTGGCATTTTTCCCAATTTAAAACAAAATTAGTTTGCTCACAATATTTTAATACCCTGCATAGAACTTTTAGACATTCATCATCTGATTCCCCAAAAATAAAAAGTTGTCTTTGAAAACCTTCAACCTATTTTCAATCATATCTAAGAAAATAGTCATCATATACCTTTCAAAAATGGTTGGAGCATTGCACAACCTAAGCGGCAACCTTTTAAATGCAAAAGTGCCATAGGGGCATGTGAATATAGTGTTCTACTGATCTTCTAGGGCAATTACTATTTGATTATATCTAAAATATCCATCCAGAAAATGGTAAAACTATTTACCTATTAGTATGTTCAACATTTGGTCTATAAATGGTACTAGAAAGTGATTTTTCCTAGTGGCTTTATTCAGTTTATGATAGTTCATGCATACCTGCCATTCAGTGACAATATGTGTAGGGATTAGTTCATTTTTTCATTATAAACAACACTAACCCCCTTCTTAGGTATACATTATATTGGGCTTATCCATGAACTATCAAAAATGGGATAGATAATCCCTGCACCAAGCCATTTAATTACCTTCTTTTACTACCTCTTTTATAATAGGGTTAAGCATCCTTTCTGCTCTATATTAGGCTTGCTTCCCTTTTCCAGTAGAATTTTGTTTGTATATAAGGAAGGCTTGATTCCCTTGATATTTGCTATGGTTCATATAATAGAAATTTTGTGCTCCCTAAGTACTCTTTAATAGTTTTTCTTCCTATAGAGATGTTAGTAATGAGAAACAATAACAAGTAATGCATATGAGTCACGAAGGAATGCGTACCTAAGCTTATAGGGGAGTAGTTTAAGTTCCATAGTTTGAGGCTCTTTTACTAATGGTCTATGCCTTTTAACTGTGGAGTTAGATAATTCTAATGGTTTCCTCAAAGGTCTAACCTTTCCAACTAAGGATTAAACTCTAACCAATTCAGAAATTCCAGAAAATCAGTGTTCTTTCTTTCATTAGTTAGGACTAGTGAGGCTTCTAGTGCATCTAAAGGGAGTAGATGCTGAAGTGTATTATAGGTAATGTAGTGTAAGGTCTCAATTGACATACATTCTCTACCTTTACTAGGATGTCTAATTGCTTTAAATATGTTGCATGTTACTTCTTAATCTTGCACCCTCATGGTTAAACCTCATTTTTGCATATCTATAAAAACCTTCCCTATTGTTAAAAATAGTCTACCTAGAATGATTAGTATATTTTTTTCCTCTTCTATATCTAAAATGATGAAATTTGTAGGAAATATAAACTTTCAATCTTTGAGTCCAAGGGCAAAACTTTTGTTTTTCAACGTGTATGCATGCACGAGTACCTGAAAAGAAGAACACCTCTGATTAAAAGTACTCAATAATAAGTTCAACAAAATTATATGCTAAGTCCCTAGCAACGACACTAAAAACTTATTAGGGTATAAATGCAAACATGAAAGTGCATATGATTAACAAGTAATAAAGAGATGCATAGGATGTTGATCGTACATAGACTTGGCCTAATTTTAGTTGATTTACCTAGTACCAAGCTTTTAATACAAGTGATTGAGTTTGATTGATAAAAATATAAGAGACGGAAAAAATGATTGATTGATTAACTGTATAACTAACAAACCTAAGATCCTGGCCTTGCCATTTGTAGAGTTACTTCCTTTTAATAGTTAAGTTTGTTAACCTAAAGACCCTTAGTGTCTATATGGTTCTATCAAACTTATATAGCTTAAGTCAGATCCATAAATTCCCAATATGTCTATGGAAATGGTAAAGATCACAACCTTACACACCCTAACCTTATATTTAGTTATCACAAACAATTAAGTGCTATCATCTTAATTGTTAATTGCATTAAAGGCAAACCATGATTATACACATTTAGTTCTTAAGCTTAGACCTCCTTGTCAGGTTAATATGAATTCCAAAATCTATCCTAAGTTAATCATACTTAGAAAGCAGTAAGTGAAGAATAA
Organism: Delonix regia; assembly: GCA_037074485.1. Taxonomy (NCBI): domain Eukaryota; kingdom Viridiplantae; phylum Streptophyta; class Magnoliopsida; order Fabales; family Fabaceae; genus Delonix; species Delonix regia. The sequence continues at coordinate 35,421,734 of CM073449.1, read as the reverse complement.
GCATAAACAACCTTGAATTAGAAATTAAATCAAAATCAAAACTTTAAAATAAAACAACCCATGTGTGGGTTTAGTCAAAATCCTAGAGAAAACCTACTAGCTAAGCATTGGTATGTGTTCAAAATAAAAAATTAAGAAGAAGAAAAGTACAAAGCAGAAAAGAATAGAGTTTAAAAATAAGGCACAACTTTAATTGAGTTGTCTTTCCTTTTTACATAATTCTTACCTAACCTTACTTTAAACCCTACTAGTTAATGCTCATTAACCTTGCCTTTAGTGCTCTCTAGCTTAGTGTGTGTTTAACAATGTCCCTAAGCCTATTTTTTATAACTTTCATTGCCCTTATGAGTCCTTTTTAACTTAGGAAATCAACCTTATCTTAATAAACCCTAATTTTTAAAATTAGGTTTTTTGATGGCAGGCCTGGGTGTTAGCTTTCTCACGCTTGGGTGCTAACTCTATTTTAGTACCCCCAATGTTGAAATTTTGGTGCTTGGGCACTGTATCGAGTGCCCAAGCACTGGAATTCTAGTGCCTGGGTGCTAAAGCCTATAGGCACCTAAGTGCTAGACCTCTTACTTTGATTTCCCACATGTAATTTTGGTGCCCATGTGTTGGGGTTTTAGCACCTGGGTGTCAACTTTATAGAATTAGAGCCTAAGCTGTAGAATTCTAGTACCTAGGCACTAGTTCTTTAACTTAGGCCTCCATCATGCATGTTTTGGCACCCAGACACTAAGGTTTTGGTGCCTGGGCACTAACTTTATATTATAATGCCCAGGCACTAGAATTCTAGTGCCTGGGCGTTAGACCATTATCTTAAATTTTCTTGTTTTCTTTTTCCCTTAGTTGCTATGGTTGCTCAAGCTTTGCTTCCTTTAAAATTTATCACTAAAAATGTTTTAGAAGAGTTAAACACATGGTGATGCAATACAATTTCTAATGGGTAACATATTCAAACTAAAATGCATCCAGAATTAGTGAATTTGCTTCAAAGATTAGGCATTTTAGTAGTAAAACTTGCTTTAATTAATTCTCTTTTAGAGAGTTAATAGAGATGTCAAATGAATCAAATCATGTAAGTTATATATTGATAGCAAAATATGTGTAGATAAAAGTTTTAGTGACAATAAAACGTTAGGAAGTAAAAGTTTTATTGCACTCTAATGATATCATATAGTGACAGTCAAAATGCACAAGAGTAAAAATTTTTAAGTTATACTCATAAAACTTTAGGTAAATGTTATTTGACCATAAAAATTTATGGATAAATACAAAGCAAATATGATATATAAGTCAATCAGGAATATACCTGCGGAGTATAAATTTTCCTTGTATAGGCTGTCTTCAATGGTCTGTTCATAAGATTGATTAAAAGTTGTCTCCACCATTTTGTGTATAAAATTTATCACATGCGTAGGTTTGTAAAACTATATATATAAAAGAAAGAAAATAAATTCGATTCATTAAAGTTTAGCTACTTTATTTCTCAAGCTTTCAACCGAAATTATGCAACTTCTTTCAACTATAAGATTTTGTGGTCATTTCAATTTTCATTGGAAGGGGATAAGTTTGAGTTATTGCTTATGGCAGTATCTTAACTCTAATTATATTGTTCTAATAAAAAATAAAAATATATGATTATATTGCATTTATATCATCCTATTGTCCTTAGTATTTCATTTTTTGCTAGTGTGACAACATGTATCATCATTATGTATCATCCTTGAAGTAATTGATAACTAAATTATATTTTATTTTTGGCTTCTGCACTTGAGTTGCTTATTTTTAAAAAAAGAGATTACAAAATGTTATTTTAACACGTGAATGCTTTTTTTTTTATGATAAAAAACTTTTCTTTTTTTCTTCCTCCCTTTCTTCGCGTAACCCTTTTATGAAATATCAAGCAAACTTTTAGATGGAAAACTCTATTTTCATACCAACATATGAGCTTTTGCAAAAATTGGAATATCAAGTTTCCATCATTATTTGGACAAACCGACCTTTGAGCTAACTATGGCTTTCTCAATGACCTTCAAGTTAAGAATAATAGGCTACATTTAGTACCAAGAATTGGAATTGATTTGGTATCTTGAAATTCATGTTTGGCTCATATAAAGAATTAAAACATAAAATTGCTATTCCATATGGACTTGCAATTTTATTATGTAGATAAGTGATAAATATTATAAACAATTATTAGCATGTATATACACACACGCACACATATACACATAACAAAAATAATACAAAAATTAATGTCTTTTAACAAAATATTTTTCTTTTTATCTAGTTTAGACAGGATAAAATATTTTTCATAGTAATTATAACACCACATTGTTCAATATGAAATAATTGTTTTCAAAAAACTATTTAATTCAAATTTAACATGTGTGTGTGCTAGTAATATCTTTTCATGAACATGAATATACATGCATATACGATCTTATGTTATAAGCACATATGCCTACACGTGCATAATATATTTTCATGCTATGATATGATATTCTATTTGTGTATGTATAAACATATACATAAATACAATATAATATCATAAATTTATGATGTCATATGGCGTACTTATGCTTGTATGCATTTATGTATGTATGATATATATTTTACTCCATCTGAAATTTTACGTATTAACATATGTTTGTGTGCATATATACTTTTGTGTATATGTATAGTATCATACGCTTACATTATATATTATTTTTTGAAGTTATGTTGCACAAGTTTTATATATATTTACATATAAATCCATACATGAAATATATGTCATATCATATAGAGGCATAAACATTGCATATTCATTATATATGTCATATTATTTTAATTATTTATATTTATATTATTTTAATTAAATTTAAGTTATGTTTAATTTTTAAAATATTGATTTTACATTCTAAATCTTAATTATTTTATTTCATTTTTTTCAATTTTAAATCTTAATTTTTCTTTTTTTAAAACAAATTGTTTTTGTTATATATTTTAATTTTAAAAAAATAAAACATAGTTTATTCCAATATGACCTAGTCAAATCCTAGCCAGATTTCAAGTCATGAAATAGTGGCTTAATCATAAAAAGAAGAACATGTTGTGTTATGAATAAAAGAGTTATACTTCAATTTTGAGTTTTGGAATTATAATTTTTGATCTTAGGGATAAGAATTGGAAATGACCCTTCTTAGTTATATTTCAATTCTATGGAATTGGTGCATGAAATTAAAAATGTAATTATATAAGATTAACCAAACAAAAAAATAAGAATTGTTGGATCTAATTCTATATTCCAATTCTAAATTCTATTCTTAACACTAAACAGAGGGAAAGCTTAATTGTCCAAGATAAATTAAAAAGAAATATTTTTATATCTTAAATGTCAAGACATATCACACTATTGTGGAAACAAGTGAATTTTTCTAGGTTTAATTTAATAAGAATTATCTCAATTAATGTTGAATTTTTTTTTTTTTAGACTATTTTAACACTCTAAATTTATGGAAAATCAAATTGACATTGAGGCAAAATGTGAGGGACTAGAATAGTACATTCCTCATTTTAATTAATAAAAATTTTCAAAAAGTTATTGTAATTTTTATCCTCTGATTAAAATTAATTTTTCCTGAAAAGTAAAATTTAAAACTCACACAAAGAAATATAATATCAACAAGATTGGTGCATGGAAATAACGTTACTCGGTTGCTTTCGGAATTTAGCGGTAGTGCCTCCAGGGCCGAACCTAATACCCACCAGTAGCCAACTGGTACGCCAAGGCCTTTCCAGTTTTCACCAAGCCACAATGACACACTTACATTATGATACACGTTTCTTTAAACTAGCCTTAATTTATATTGGCCAAATGACTAAAATTTCTTTTTTAATCCTTCACTTATAAAGTATTTACTAAAATAATCTCTTATAAAATTTATGTGCAAATTTTCTTCTATCACATATAAAATATTTTTTATTTTAGTCTTTTATAATTCTTTTTGTCTTAATGTAGTGTTCTATATAAATATTTTTTAATTTAGTATTTCACAAATAAATCGATATTGTTTATTATATTTTTTTAAAGTTTAAATTCCATTTTGGCCAAATAAATAATACCTCATTTAGTCCTCACTAATGGGTTATTTCTTAATTTGATACCTTATAAAATTTATTTTTCATTTTGATATCATATAAATAAGATATTTCTTAATTTGATCTCTCATAATTTTTTCTCAATTTATTTTCTCATATATATATATATATATATATTTTAATTTAGTCATTCACAAAAAAATTATAAATAATATCATTTATATTTTTTAATTTAATATATTTTTTAATATACTAATAATTATTTATTAATAAAAATAAAATCTTGTAAATTTACTTTACAAATCAATATTACAAGTTTTTTGTCACGAGTTTGGTAAACTTGATTTCAAAAATTGTTATCAACATCTGTATACTTAGATATTTACACAAAATTAACAAAATATAGTTATATGTAACATCGATATTTAATTTCATGTTCTCTATTGCATCCAACAAATCGAAAGCTATTTGTGATGTGTCATACTGTTCTTGATGTTTAGATGTTTAATAATCACATATAACCAGAAAGCCTTGTTTCAGTACTGAAGTTGTAATTACTTCCTCAATATTTATTTCATATGCTATTATTGGACCCTACGCTACAGTTGGCCCCAATAATTCACATCTTCTTCCCCTGCTACATATTAATTAGTGGGTAGCATTTGTTGCCATATCCTCTTTTCTTTTCTTTTCTTTTTAGAAATTATAATTTTCGGTTCTTTACATTGTAAAATTATGATTCTTTTAGTTGCTGGAATCAATATGAGGAAATGAAAATAGGAATGGAAATGGGAGTGTCTCATACTTCCATGTTTAGTTGACAGATTGAGACTTTATTCTCATTTCCTAAAGAGTTTACTCTCCCTCATATAAGAGATAGCTCTTTCTTTAGTTGAAGTGATAGAATCAAACTACTCTCTTAGTAATAAAATATATTAGATAAAAATATCCTTATTTATAATAATTTTTAACAAAAATACTCATATGATACATTAAAACCTTAATTTGTTATTATTTATTTGATTTATTATTAATGATTAATTATTAATTATTATTTTTATTTTATTATTTATTTAAGTTATTTTTTAAATTATTATTTTTAAATATTATTAATTTATTAAATATATATGATTATATTATTAATTAATAATTTAAATAAATATTTTTTATTTTATGATATAAGATAATATAATAAAATATATATATTATCTAATTAATTTTTATATATAATTTACTAACTAAATTAAATAAAAGAAGACATGTTCATTCTCATTCTTTTCTAATCAAATAATATTTTAATATTTTTATTTTTATTCGTACTTTTATTTCTATTATAATCAAATAATATTTTAATATTTTTATTTTTATTCGTACTTTTATTTCTATTATTATTATCTCAATTTTAACAACCAGAATACTGTATATCTCTTTCTTTTTCTTCGCCGCCATGCTTGGCTTGGGTGTGTATCGATAAGATGAATGCACTTTTTTTAATTATGAACATTCTTCATGGTCTTCACGACAAGAATTTTTTGAAAAAATCCACCATTGAATAAAAAATTCTCATTATGAATATTATCATCACAAATTTTGATATTAATTCAAAATTAATTATTATGCCATATTAATATATGGCCAAAAATTTAAGATGCAATATGTTCGTTTTTCAAATATAAGAAGCTATCAACCATTTAATTGCATGCATATATTAACTGATTTTTATAAATTTGACGTGAAAGATCGATCAACATAGTTATTAATTTTAATCCAATAATTTGACTAGGAAATATAAGTTTTTATGATAAAATATCGAGAAAGGTATTATTTTAGTACCTTACTTTTTATTTTATGTCAATTTAGCTTTCATTTTAGTTTTTTTACAAATTTAAAATATTAAAATAAATTTTTAAGAATATAATATTGATAAAAAATAATCATTCATCAAGCTAACTGTAATTACATATAAGAAACTCCCTTCATGGTACGAAAGAACTCGTGAAAAAACAGCATAGGTCACAAATATACTATTTCAGGAGTCCTCCACTTAAGCAAAAGTCTCGCAAAAACACTACAGAAGCATCCGTCACTGATATTGATGGCCGATTTGACAGCACAGGATTCTAGATGTTGGATATGAGTGCTCGAGCAGCGTGGAATATAGAGGCAGCATAAAATTAATAATGTCTCCTCCAAATTAAATAAAGTGATACCTTTTTCTTTTATTTTTTGGTAAAAATTTTTTGTTAACGAATAATTTTGAAATATTAATTAAAAATTATTTATTATATAATAAATAAATTTTAATTAATAAAATTAATTTATAAATAAGTATTATCATTGATAATAAATATAATAAATAATTATTGATTAATTTTATTAATTAAAAATTATTTATTATGTATAATTGTGTAAGTTATTAACAAAACCAAAAAGTTAAAAAAGGTAATACCTCTTTCTTTGTCTTTTAATGTCTGAAAGATGAAAGGGCCCCATGGAAGCAAGGAGCGAAAAAGACAACCTTGGACGGAAACCAATGCACCTAAGATGCCATGTTGTCAATTGATTATTTAGTATAATTTATTATTTAATTCTTAAATTTTATATGAGTTTATAAATTGATATTTATATTTTATTTTTTAAATCAATTATTATAATCTCAAATTTTTTTATATCAATCTTTCTTGTTATTTAGTTCTTAACACTGTTTGTAAATGACTAATGTGGAGTGCAATGAGAATAGAAAACCAACTCAGATGCCAAGTAGAAGCCAGCTTATCACGTTCTTTCGCCTCCTTCTTGTCCCTTGCTCCCTCTCTGTTTCTCGTTCTCTTTTACTTGATTCAATTAATCCTTCAGCTCTCTCTCTCTCTTTCTTCTTGTTTTTTACCACTTTGTTTTGCCTAGCGGAAATGTTCATTGTGCATTATCACGAGTAGTTTAGGTTGCAGAAGCAGGAGTCTGATAGGATGGTTCAGGAAATGCAGGCTAGGAGCACGTAAAGGAAAGAAAAAACCAAGGTTTTTTGTGCTTCTTTTACCGTTTCACATGTTTGCTTTCTCGTTCAATTTCAGTTTTCGAATTAGCGCGGGGGAAGCTCACCTTCTTAGGTCCTATTTGCCTTTTTCTTTCTTGTGACTTTCCAAAAGAGGAAAAGGGATTTAAAAAATGACAAAATACTAATTATTCTTAATAGATATAAGTAGAAATTGATTTAGTGTATTAATTTTAATAAAATTATTTAAAAAAAAATGAAGACCATTTTTGTGATTTATGTCTTCTCAGATTTTACTAATATTGATTTCTCGCATCTTAAATAAGTTTTACTTATAATCAACATTATATATTTTTTAAAAGAACACTAATAAATTAAAACAAAAAATAAAAGAATAAAAGATATAAAAGAAAATAGAGATAACAAGATAATGAGATTAAATTGATTTCACAAATAAAATATACAATTCAAAATTTAGATTTATTCTTTAAAATAAATAAATAAATAAAAACTATCAACTAACAGACACAACTTTTCATTTGAACTATTTAAATTTTAATCTTTATTGTAGGGTATATAAATCTGGACTGTAATCTTATGTCAAGTCTATTCTTTATAAATGACTTTTTTTTTCTTTCTTTTTAGTTTTTTTAATTTCTTTTATTGATTTATTTTATTTTGACAAGAGTAATCAAATTAAAATTAAGGTTATAATTTCAATTGATTAGTTTAAGTAATCATTCTTATAAACAGGTGTGGTATGTTATCTAATATTTTTTTCATAATCAAATTGACTTTCGAACTTATTTCTGTTTTTTGTAGACCACATTTCTATTAATTTTTAGAAAAAAAAAATTTCAATGTTTTTTTTTTTAATTTTGATAATGACACCAATAAATTAATTTTTAAAATTCGTTTTAAAAATCAATTTATTTCCCTTTTTCTCTTTTATTCACTCCACGGTAGGTCAGGTATGACAACCTTATATTACTTCCTATGCATAAAGGTAACAAAACATATTACAAACACGAAAAAAAAACCAGTTATTCCAAGAATTCCAAATTTCATGATGATAACAAATGACTAGAAACAGAGAGGTAAGAATGAGACGAAAGAAGAGATAATAAGCTGCAGATCAGCGTTTTGACAGTGTTCCTTCCTCTTGTTCCAAACTTCATGGTGATAGCAAATGACTAGGCATATACTCGGCATGTGAGTTGATTTTTTATTTTTCATATGACACTCCACATCCTTTTTACAAACGCGGTGAAGAACCAATTAATGATAGGAACAGATTTAAAAAATTCTAAAACAACGAGGATTAATTTTTAGAAAAAATAAAATACAATAACTAATTTATAAATTTATGTAAGATATAGACACTAAATAATTAATTTTTCTTTCTTCTTTTTCATAGATGAGGGATTCTTTGTTGATTCTACAATGAACTATTCATTAAAGTGTAAAACTTAGTGTATCGATCATGTTGTTCTTGACATGTAGATGATATAATCATTACGTACCAAATCGCACTAGGGCTGGTATCAATAAGATGAAAACACTTTTATTTATAAAGATTCTTCATAGTGTGAATTCATTTGTATTGGCTTATTTTTTTTAATAGCAAATCAAATTCAATTGTAAGATATGTGATTTTTTAGACTGAGAAAATGACCTATGGTTATTTTAAATTGTATATGGTTATTTAAAATTCTAAAAAATTATAAGATTGTAGTAGAATTGGTACCGATTGAATGAAAACACATTTATTTATAAAGATTCTTCATGGTGTGAACACATTCTTCGGATGGTGGAGTCATTTGTATTGACTTACTTTTCAAGAGCAAATTAGATTCAATTGTAAGAGATGTGATTTTTTAAAGTGAGAAAATGACCTATGGTTATTTTGGTGTTGATCAAATGAAAACATTTTTATTTATAAAGATACTTCATGGTGTGAACACATTCTTCAGATGGTGGATTCATTTGCATTGGCTTACTTTTCAAGAGCAAATTAGATTCAATTGTAAGATATGTGATTTTTTAAATTGAGAAAATGACCTATGTGTTAGAATATTTTAATATTATATGGATTAGTATTAATTATGCTATTAGATTAATTTCATGTTATAACTAATTATAGCATTTAGTGATCTTTGTATATAGTTTCACCACTGAATGTTGTATGATTTATAAATATACACACATATATGTGTTTATGAGAATATTATTATACCTGATTAGTTATTCATTTATTGATCTAATAATTTAATTAATGCTATCCAAGTGGGAGATTGTTGGAATAATTTTAATATTTTATGAATTAGCATTAACTATTTTATTAGATTAGTATCTTATTAATTCTAATTAGGTAATTAATGCTATAATTTATAAACTGAGAATGGATTGAGTTTTATTTTAATATGTGTGAATAATCAGTGATGGGTTCAATTATCTACAAGCCCGCTGGGTAGAAACCCAACCCACACCCCAAGAGTATTAGTAATCATCACGTTATATTACTAATTTAAGATTGTTATCCAGAAAGAAATTTTATGGGCTTAATTTTGATTGATTAATTAAATTTAAAATTATTTTAAAGATTCTGGAGGATTTTACTGAATAATATTGATTAATTATATTATTAAATAAAATCTTATAAATAATACACTGAAGTCCTAGCTTTCATACAACAAAATTTGTCATTCTCTCTCTACCGTCAAGACACTTTGAGAAATAATCTTAGGCATTGTGGGTTGAACTTATTAGACTCAACCAATATTCAGATCAACAATATCGTCTTCATCAGATCATATTGTTGATTTATTTATTCTTCCAATTTGTAATCATGTTCAATTATATATTCTAATTCCGCTTTCACTATGGTTATTTTAGATCACTTATGGTTGTTTTAAAATTCTAAAAAATTATAAGATTGTAGTAGGGCTGGTGCTGATCAAATGAAAGCACTTTTATCTATAAAAATTCTTCATGGTGTGAACACATTCTTCGGATGGTGGATTCATTTGCATTGGCTTACTTTTTAAGAGCAAATCAGATTCAACTATAAAAAGTGTGATTTTTTAAACTTAGAAAATGACCTATGGTTATTTTAGATTGCAATTGGTCATTTTAAAATTCTAAAAAATTGTAAGATTGTAGTAGGATGGGTACCCATCAAATGAAAACACTTTTATTTATAAAGATTCTTCATGGTGTGAACACATTTTTCGGATAGTGGACTCATTTGCATTGATATACTTTTGAAGAACAAATCAGATTGAACTGAAAGAGATGTTATGATTTTTTGAATTGAAAAAATGACTATATATAATGATTTTAAATTTTATACAATCATTTTAAAATTTTAAAAAATTATAACATCCCCTCTTCTTATGTAGCAGGAGATATGGATTCTTTCTAGAGTAATTAGGTTGTACTATTGTAATACACATGACAGTAAAAGTTTGGTTAGGAAATAGGTTCCTCTGCTGTACTGCTGTAAGTGTTGTAGAGTGAGAATTTGTTTTTAAAAAAAAAATTTCAATTTTTTTATTATATCTATAAACTACAGCATCCTTAAGCACATATCTCTTTTTGGAGCAGAGGGAAAAACTATTATATCTAGATTTAATGACTTTAAATTTTTTATAAAAAATATTTTATATAAATAAAAATAAATTATTTTTTAAAATAGAAATATATTAATATTTTATTATTTTTTCTATATATTTTATAGTCTATTATTTTTTAATAAACATATCATTTTTTCTTTAAAAAATATCTAAAACATTAATTGTTGTATTTTTAAAAAATATATAATTTTTATATTTTAAAAAATATTGTTTATAAAAATATCTTAGGTCTAATGGTGCTAACCCAGTAGTGTAGAAAATAATTCGTCCAGTAATTAGAGGTGATCCGCACTCCAACATCCTTGCTGCAAATTTTTTTCCAACAAAGGTTCAGCAGGGGGGATCATAAGATCTGAGGATTTGCTAACTTGGCCCAACCTTGTTATATCTGGTTGGATTATGCCAAGTTTATTTGAAAAAAACTTTGCAAATAAATCGGATTAGGTTAGATTCGTAATCAAGTTGGGTTAAGTATTGGGATCACTATCAACCCGACCTAGTTATATCTTATATTTTTAAAATATTATTTTATAATTTAATTTAATTTATTTTTTATTTATAATAAGTTTTTAATATATAAATTATTTTCAAATCTTAATTCTTTTCATTCAAAATCTTAATTTTTATTTATTGTATTTTTTTCACAATCAAATTTTAATTTTTTTCTTTTAAAAAATTGTTTTTATTAATTTAAAAATAAATTTTGTAAAAAAAAATAATAATAAAGATAAACTTGACCTGTCATGGTCAAATTCAGTGTAGCTCCGTCACATACTAGGTTATACCGGATTGGGTAGAGTCATGAGATAAACAAATTTATCTCGAGTTAAATTGAGCTTAGATCTAGGGTCTTATTCAACCCTAGACTAACCTAACCCTTATCACTTCTAATTTGTAATCCTTTGGTTAGTGGTTTAAGTGATGATGCGGCTAATTTTAATTTTAAAAAATAGTTTCCTTCAATAAAAAGTGTAACGTTAACTTTGAAGTAAGCTTTTGTAATCACTAATCAGCACATTAAACTTATAAAAAAAAAATAATCAGCACATTAATGGAGGAATTGGTTGGAGAAGAAAAGAAGAAAAGTAAAAGAGATCATAAATAAAAATAATATTCTAAAAATTCTAAGTTTAGATGGCAGGGGTTTTATAATAATGAAGCTAATAGATCTTTGTAGAGAAAGCTCTGGAAATGTGGCATGTGAGCCGTTTGCAGACGAATGGCTACGATGAGAGATCCATCTTCTGTAGAAGCTGGCACGGTGAACACTTTCCCGTCTGCATTCAAAAGCGCCGGGCCCATATACAGAGGCTTTCCCCATCCAAAATCTGCGTCGTTCACTGCCATAGTCGTCCAGCTCCCAATGGTCATACGAGGGTTCCCAACAAACGGCGATTTCTAGCATCCCAGTGAGTGAAACCCTACCCTCTAAGAATTCACATACTCAGCGCCTTCTATCAAATCAAGCTGTGACCTCAGGTACTCATCGTCTCTCAATAGCTCAACGGCTTCCCTTATCTTCTGTGCCGTGTAGCTCAACGAGTTTGGTACCACTTCCCCACATGTCACATTTCTGGCATGATTTATTATCCGAAAATTAACCCGAAGCATAACGGCACACTTTCAGATGATTTATTATTATTATTATTAAAAAAAGGAACTTACACAATCATGATAATGATTATGAAACGATTCTAAGGAAAATGATAAAACAAGTGAATCAAAAAGATTGTAACAAGTAATATGGGGGCGAAAGTAAAATGAAATATAAAGCCTGAAATACGCTCCTATTTATTTTTTTATCTTTTTATCTTTCAGTGGTGCTGAAGTGATGAACTGATTTGAGAAGATAAGAAGAAAAGTAAATGAGATAATTAATAAAAAGATCATTTTAAAACTTCTAAAGTTAGATGATACAGGGTTTTATAATGATGAAGCTAATAGATCTTGATAGATATAACTCTTGAAATCTGGCATGTGAGCCGTTTGCAGACGAATGGCTAAGATGAGGGATCCATCTTGTGTAGAAGCTGGCACGATGAACACCTTCCCGTCTGCATTCACAACCGCCGGCCCCATATACAGAGGCTTTCCCCATCCAAAATCTGCATCGTTCACCGCCATAGTCGTCCAGCTTACAACGTGGACATTAGGATTCCCAGGAAACGACGCTTTCGCACATCCCAGAGTGTGAAACGACAGCCTCATCGAATTCACATCCTCTGCGCTCTCTATCAAATCCAGCTGTGACCTTATGTACTCATCCTCTCTCAATACTCCAATGGCTTCCCTTACTTTCTCGGCAGAGTAGCTCAACTGGTTTGATATCACTTCCCCGCACGTCACATTTCTAGGTAAAGTTCGAAGCACGGCATTCCCGAAATAGTTTCGAGGCAGAGGTGGTTTCAGTCTATTGCGGATATCACAAGTAATCGCAACTGCCGTTGGCTGATGGTGATTGTTTTGGCGTGCCTTACACGCGCACCTCCATATATGAGCAGCAATTGCTTCGTATCTGGTGTATGGTTGAGCTGTAGAGTCTCGTTTGTCGTTCATGCCTTCGCTGGCTTTCTTCTTTATCCTCTCCACCTGCTCTCCCGTCAGCTTCAGTAATTCAACAGTGGTTTCTTTCTTCCGCTCCGCCATGGAGTCAGAAGCCCCAAGAAGAAGTGGGAAGGGCTTGTATTCAGGGTGCTCGAAGCGCGGAGGCTTAAGTGTTGTGCTACATCTTAGGACTGTTCGATCCAGAAACGGCATGTCGTGTGCCTCAAAGGTTTGTCCTTGACCTCGAGCTAGTTTGGCCCATAAGTTGATGAATTGAGTGGCAGCGACCCCATCCACCAGGGAGTGGGAGATTGCAATCCCGAGGCAGAGGCCGCCGCAGCTAAACCCTGTTAGTTGAACAAGCAACAAGGGAAGCTGTTCTATGGGTTTATTGTAATCGACCTTGGGAACGAGCTCTTGGATGCGTTCGTCGGGTTTAAAATCACCATAGTCGGCGATGGTTTTGGTAGATTTAGCATGGAGAAGCTGCACTCCCTTAGCGTTGCAATCTGCTTCTACACGGTCTCTTCCGATAGAGCGTAGTCGGCCGGCTAGAGGGTAGTAAGGGACCAAGATGTCTGAAAGAGAGCGAGTGAGTGTGTCAATGGCGGATGGGGTGAGGTGTGGGTTTGGCTTGTAGACGTAGATGAGAGGTGCGTGAGTCCAGGCCTGGATTTGGTCACATCCTGATAGCCATAAACAACCCTGTGGAGTAGGCTCACTTGGAGTCACAATGGAAGAGGATATGACGTTTACCATTTTCTCTCTCTCTCTCTCTCTTACCGCTGCCCAGAAGAAATGGATCGCAACTTCATAAATTGGAACGGGAAATTGAAATTTCTGTATATTGAATTACAGATATGGATAGTGCTAGAAATAATAAACCTGCGATAATAGCATAGCGTGAGAATGAACATGCAAATCCCCCGTCTAAACTTAAGCCAAGCTTCAATCCTGTGCTTCTGTTTATTGCTTATGACTACATATTAATTAATTGTTTGGAACCAATACGGATCCACAGAGAATCAAAAACCACCTCTTGCTGAGAATGAAAAATATGCTAATATCATATATATTATAATACAATAATTATTAAATATAAAAAATTTTATTGAACACTTTTTTAAAATAATATTTTTATAGTTATTGATAAGAAATCTTTAAAATTAATTTAATTTTTGTATAATTATTTAATATAATACTAATACTAAGAAAAAATTTTTAATTTATATTTAATAATTAATATATTATTACTAAATAAATATAATATTTTCCAATTTTTAGCATTTCACCCTGCTAAAACGTCCGTTATATTATTGACAATAATATTGAAATTGAAAGCAAGTTATAAAATGGTTCATTTTGAGGCATGAGTTGATAGTTTAATTCAATATTAAAAAAAAAAATTCAAGTTGAATATTTTATTTGGTAGATTTAGCAGTAACTAATCGTGGACAAGCAAATTTTAAATATTATCCTAACATATTAAAAGATAACAAGAAAATTTTAAATATTATCCTAACATATTAAAAGATAAGATTATCAACCTGTCACTTTCCACTGACACACCGGACAGTCATCTAGGGTTGGACCCTACACTTGCCACTATTCCCCTCCATTGATTGATATGCCCCACCCGGTTAAAATCCATATTTACTTTGGTTGATGGAAAGGTTAAAAATATAATTGAGAATAAATTCAGAAAAAGATAAATTTTGATGGAATAAAAATTTTAAATTATATATTATTAATGATATTGTATTGAGAAAATAGTATATTTAAATTATTAAAATATTTTTATTTACAAATTAAAATATTAATTATTATTTTTAATTTTATTAAAAAAATAATTATTATTAAACACTTTTAATTTATAAAGATTCTCCATAATGTGAATGCATTCTTCATATGATTAATAAATATCTGATTAATATGTATTTTGAAAAAGATAGAATGTTTCCTTATTTTTAGTAAATAGATGAAGCTTATACCGAGTAAAAAGATGGGCGCAGAGTTAGCGAAGTCAGTGGCTTCACAACCAAATTAATCATAATGAGTTACTTTGATTTTCAAATGAACAAGATAAAAACATGATGCAAGAAGTGAAATTGGGAGAAAAGGAAATAAAATTCAAACTTAGAGTAATAAAATCATAATTACATAGTTCGATAGTATATGTTGATTTTCGAAATAGAAATGAACAACAAAATACAAGACAACAAAATTCGACGTCACCGACTGTCATTGCAAGACTAATTATATAACTGGTCAGTATAGATAAATTTTTTAGTTTTTTTACACTGATCCTACAATAAAAATAAATAATGTTATAAATTATAGTCATTATTTTAGTTCACTCAAATGTTTAAAACATTATTTTTAATAAAAAAATTATGGGTCACAAAAATTGAAATCTCACGCCTGTATCATTTTCATATGGACACGGAGTTCATCTGGGGTCACATTAATTAAATTTTTTTTAATAGGTCCCGTAATAACACATATCCCTGATATATATATATATATATATATATATATATATATATATATATATATATATATATATATATCCCTATGTCAATTTTTGTATGTACTACGTTACTTATTTATTTAATTTAAAATTTGAAACATTGTAGTTTTTATTAGTGTTAGAGCTGTTTCTAAAATGCCGAATATTTTATATTTTAATACATTTTTATTCAAAGAGAATCTATTTTTTAATATATATATATATATATATATATATACAGTTATAATTTTATAATTTAACAACTTTTTAATTGAAAAAATATATATAATTAAATTATACAAAATTTATCATAAATGAAAATCAAGTATAATTTACTCTCAATTATTAAATATATTGAGAATCTAAGATTTCATTATGTGATTTATATGACAATTTATACTCATTTAGAACTTTTATAAGAAAATGGATAAATTATAGTTTAGCAAATCTAAAATTTATTTATACAAATTTGAGTGTCTTTTTCTATCTTATGAATCGTGGCAATATTACTTATAGATTGCTTTATATTATTTGTATAATAGCAAAGTCTTTAAATAAAAATATATTAAAATATAAAGCATTAACCATCTTAAAAGCTATTCTAATATTATAAATTTTATAATATTTTACTTTTCAGATTATATATATTATATTGAAATTATAATATTTAACGAGGATATAGTTTTTATATATATCTTTTAAGTTACAACTTTAACGATTTTTTTATTGAAGTACAAAAATATAACTATTTTTAAATAAAAATTAAATTATATGAAATTATATTGTTTTAGATGAGATATATTTAATATTATACTCAATTGAAATTATATGGTGCGAAAACTGCAAAGTGCAAGCATTATTTTTACATTTATAAAATATTAATTAAAGTTGAGAAAATAATAAAATAATTTAAATATATAAAGTAATGTAATTTCTTTACGAAAAGGATTCATTATATAAATGTAAAAAATTAACCTAATAACATTTTTCAATTAAAAAATGGTTAAATTATAAATTTCTAACTTAATATTATATATATATATATATATATATATATATCTCTCTCTCTCTCTCTCTCTCTCTCTCTGAAAATTGAAATATTATAATTGTTATAAGTAATATTGAGACAATCCACAAGATAGAAAGAGATACTCAAATCTAAGAAAGATTAAATAGATTTTAGATTTGACAAACTATCATTTACCAATATCCTAGATTCTCAATGAGTATAAATTGTCATATGAATAATGTAATAAAATCTTAGATTCTCAATATATTTAATTAATAATTGAGAACAAAAAGTATTTTTGGTTTTCATTTATAATGAATTTTCACAATCTAATTATATATTTGTACTTCAATAAAAAATTCGTTAAATTATGAAATTATAATTTTAGAGAGATATATATACATATATTACATCATCTTTAAATGTAAATGTATTAAAATATAAAGCATTAGGTATTTGAAAAACAGTTTTAAAATTGTAAATATTATAATGTTTCAAATTTTAGATTCCAAAAATAAAAATAACATAATATAAGAAAATTTGATTTGCGCCCCCCATATATAAGCCACAAAAGTGGCATATATAAAACATAAACAAGAGGATACAGAATGACAGACCATGTGTCCTTCATGGCTCTCTTATATATTATGAGAATTAAAAAAAAAAAATTATTCATGTGATACGAGATGACGAACCGAAGACATTTTAAACCATTAATTACGTTCAGATTAGTCTCAAAACACCAAAATTTCTTCCCCAAAGAAAAGAAATTATCACCATCTCAAACTACATGGGAATATTTGGTAATTATCTCAGTTCTTTTAATAACAAGTTAACAACAATTTAAACAGATTATTACCTGCCATATTACTTTCTTTATTTTTTCTCTAAATTGTCGCTCCTAAATTATATTAATCATGATTGGCAAAAGAGATTTTCCCTTACTGACCAATTATGTCTTATTATTTATTTTGAACATAATTTTTGCATAATTTTTTAATTTTAAAATCCTATAAATAGGTCTACTAAAAAAAAAAAAACCTATACTAAGGTACCCAGCCTTTATTTTTCCTAAATCTTTAGTGCAATTTTTGCCCACAATGTTATTTATACTCTTTCTGCTTTTTGTTTTATCATTATCGTTAATTACACGTTCATATTCTCTAATGTCTATTTTTTCCCACTTACGTAACAGTTTATTACTTATTATATTCCCTGGCTTTTAAATATTCATCATTCTATTACTTGTTCTTATAACTTTAATTTTTTATTCTTGCATTTTTTCATATTTTCGCCCTAAAATTGAATTCTCATTATTTCATTTATAAAAATATTTCTCCATCATTCATTACATTTCCTATTCCAAAGTTTATTTTTCTCTCTCTCTTAATGTGGGACTTCTATTTTCATATAATATATTTATTTTTCTTCCACAAATTTAATTCCCACCTTGCACATATTTTCTTTCACTTCTTCAAACGCTACAAATACAAAGTCTTTTTCCTCATTTTTAAATAAATTTACCAACAATATTTTTTCTTTAAAAGTAAGTCAAAATAGAACAATACAACAATCTGTACAAAACTACTGAAACAGGTATGAGAATGATAATGATACAGAATATAGGGACCACTCACCATGACTTTGGACAACTCGATTTTTTACATTATTGCAGAATTTATAATAAAATTTGAGTCATTAAATTTTAATTTAATAACTCATATTTTATATATTTATTTAACATAAAAAATAAAAAATAAAATATGAGTCATTAAATCAAAATTTAATGACTCATATTTTACTGCAAATTGATCTATAGGCGACTTTCGACCAACGCAGCAACAAATTTTCGAGCTGGTATTACTGCTGTATGGGACGAAGTTGAATATTTGAGATTTGATGTATTTGTTGTATTTACTTACTTTAAAGATAATTTTTTGTTTATAAAATAATATTAATTTTATAAAAAAAATATAATAATACAAATACATTAAATGCCTTAAATTTTAAACGGACAGACTTCAGTATGGGGCAGAGAATGGCAAAACAATTTCTGCTGCAATCTTCCTCCTATTCCGATTCTCACTAGCTCTCGCAGTCTACTAGTCTCGAAGTGGTGCCAATTCTAATGAGCTTCCGCCACTCCTTCGCTAAAACTCGATGGCTTCAATGCTTCAACCCATCTGCTTTTCTCGCACACATTCGTCTCAAATTAATTATTCCTACTCATTGATATATCTAAAATTTCTGTGTGAATTACCTGGTTAACGAGAGCATGGGGAGGAAGATTAAGAGTTTAAATTTGCTAAAAATTACGCATCATTAAATTGTGCAATTCTTTAAATGTAAATCATTTGATCAAAATTTTGAGTCACATACTATCAAAATTCAAAATATTTAATTATGTATAATTATCAAATTTAATTTGACTTGATCTTCAATGTTAATTATTAATTTCATACATTTTTAACTAAATGTTGCTAATTCGAACACAGAGCTAGGATTTTAACGAGGATTATAATGAAGTCACACCAAGGTTGTCCATGTCTGCAGTAGACTTGAGAGTGATTAACTTTGATACTGATGAAATAATCATATCTCTCCTGTTGTGGTTCTGATGACCACATCTTCCTTATGTATGCGAATGAAAACAAGATGATGTCAAACTCAAAATGCAACTGAATAGCATAAAATTGAAAGAATCATATAATGAGCTTATGCTTAGCAGTTCGTTTCCAGGGACCAAAGCAGAAGCAATAATGAAGTGAAATCGAATTGGATGACTAATTACCGTGTTTACGGGCACGTTTGATTCATGGATTGTTGGGAAATAGAAATGAAATTTGGGAATGAAAATGAATTTTAATGGAATAAAATTTTAAATTTATATATTATATTTGATATGATATAATTAAAAAGAGTATGAATGAAATGAAAATGAAGTAAATTACTATGATATCTTTATTTTAATATTTTTATTATGTTATAAAATATTTTTATTTTTTCCACTGTATTCCCCTTCCCACCAACATTTCAACTGCATCTTCCCTATCACCGGCGAAAACCAATGACCAGCGACGATTTCAGTGACCAGTGATGATTTCATCCCTTTCTTCCCCATCAATCTCATCCCTCTCTTCCACATTCCCTCGAGGCTGGGCGGTATTCCACATTCCCACACATGTAGGAGTGGGATTCCCAAAGTAGAGGCATTCCCATGAATAGTGAGCAACCAAATGGAATGGGCTTAATTCTCATTCCCTTTCTTTCCCTCAGATTCCATTGAACCAAACGTCTCGGAAGAGAAAGTCAGCTGGAAAGCATTCTGTCTGGGACACATGGAAGGGCAAAGGGAGAGCCCATGAAGGGGAGAACAGAGAGTATTCAATGAAAGAAAGAATATTTCAACAGTTTTAAATAAATAAAATATTTGAAAGATCGAGAATAAAGAACTTAATGTAATGAAATAGATCAGAAGAAGATTGATCAGAACTATTCTTTCATATAGTAAAAACATTAATATGTGGAATAAATATAATATGGATAAGTATGATATTCACAAAAAAATATTGTGCAGGGGTAATTATATATGCTTTGCGAGTTTGCTACAACGACATATGATGGCATTATGGACCTTTGCAAATAGGATATTCTATTAAAAAAACAAACTATAAGACCGGGTTGGTCCGGTAACAAAGTACAGACTGAAAGGGGAGACAGAGTTGGTTTGGTTGGGAATGAAATCACACAGACGGAAGCATTGGAACATGCAGAAATGTGTTACTCATCAGGGTCGATCAAAGACGCTTTTATTCACACAGAAGGGCTCATCTTAGTGCGGATATATTTTACTCACCATGCGAGGTATAACTGTATAAGTATATTCTAACAGCTACTAAACAGCATCCTTGACCTTCTCGACGACTACATGATCCTCATTTTCGGCTTCTTTTATCTGGCTTTCTATGTCTGTCTTCTTTTGGAGGAGTCCTTCAATTTTGGCATTAATTTTTTCCAGCTTTTGCTTTAGCTTGCTAACATCCTTGGTCTTGTCCTTTCCGTCCACTTTTCTCTTTCTCCCACCTTTGTCCTTGTCTTCATTTTTCTTCACCTCTTCGACTTTCTTCCCATCATCTTCTTTTCCATTTTCATCTTCACCTTCCTTCACAGTTTCTTCTACTTCGATCTCCCTGGAAGCATCCTCACCCTTGATGTCACGTTTATCCTCTTTATCTTTAGGTTTCTTCTCCTTTTTGACTTTTTTCTTATCCTCTTCATCCTCATCCTTCTTTTCTTTTTTCTTCTTATCCTTGTCCTTCTTCTTCTCTTCACCATCCTCACCTTCATTGTCTTCTCCCTTTTCCTTTATCGTGTCTGTTTCTTCATTCTTGTCCTTCTTTTCCTTTTTCTTCTCCTTCTCTTTATCCTTCTTTTTCTTCTTGTCTTCGCCATCCTCAGCTTCCTTGTCTTTTCCCTTCTTATTCTCCCGATCTATTTCTTCGGCCTTGTGCTTCTTTTCCTTTTTCTTCTTCTCCTTCTTCTCCTGGCCATTCTCATCTTCATCATCTTTACCCTTGTCCTTTTTGATCTTGCCCTCTTTCTCATCCTCTTCATCCTCCTCTTTCTTTTCTTTTTTCTTCTTATCCTTGTCCTTCTTCTCTTCACCATTCCCACCTTCATCTTCCTCGACCTCCTTATTTTTCTCCTTTTTCTTCATTTCCTTCATTTTCTTCATTTTCTCTTCATCCTTATGTTTGCTCTCGTCCTTAGATTTGTTCTTCAGATCAAGTTCTATCACAGTCTTCTCTTCGTTCACCCCATCTGGGCTTTTATCCTCACTCTTGACTTTTGCAGATACTGTAGTTTTGTCTTCCATATCTAGATTATCTACAGTCTCGATGTAAAAGGCCTTCTTAGCTGAAACAGGAAAGTACCTGAAACAAACACAAGAGCCAGTAACCAAAACTGTAGGCCAAAAAGAAAAACAAAACCGTTAATTTACATAACAAAGTTAAAACAATTACTAGCAACACATTAACTAAACACTAGAGGCTAAGATAATAAAAGATTAAACAAATGTATTTTTCCCAAATAACAAGTAAATAAGTAGCCCAGGCAGGGCAAATGGCAATTATCTGTCCAATTCTTCTAGAATGTTTAAATAAGCTAATAAGGAGACAGTGTTGAATCATTAAACAAACACATTTGGCCCCATTTGGATTGGTTGGTTTGCTAAGTTTCAGAGATTTGGGCTCACCCTCAGACTCATCAAAATAAGAAAGGAGATGGTATTATATGTAATTGGGATTAACGTTGCATATATCAGTTGTATTCTTCAAATGGAATAAAGGCTTTTTCCATCAGGGGCTGATGAGGTCGCTTGACTCCACTTATTTTCACCTATCTAGAAAATTTAATGTAATCCAAGACTAATAATAATATGACAAAAGAATCTCATAACCAAACAGGTTTTATCCCTAATATAAGTTCATATATTAAAACCACCCTGAGAATGAAAATTTGAACACAACTATATAAGGTCTCCTGTCACTATTTTTGTTTATGTTCTTCAGGTGCAATTTCTGTTTGCATGTCTTAAACCTCATTTACATTAATTAGCAGATCCTTTTGAATGCCATTTTCACCCCACTATAAGACATTTATCATTTTAACCATATGGATCTGATACGAATCATCGTCAAAATGAAAAGAAGCTCTAACCAGATTTGTTGGAAGCTAGTTGATAATTATTTGAGCGACTTGTCAAATTCTAACAAGTACAATAATGTAAATGCTTGGTCCTGCGTCGAGAGATGTAAAGCCAGCAATAGCGAGAGGCGAGAAGTGAGAAGTGAGCACAATATTGTGGGTAATAGAAGGAGGAGGAGGATTAGAAAACTAGGACAATCACTAATCCTTGTTGCAGTAAAAGACATTAGAGGGACCATTGGAGAGAAATAGTGAGCACCTAAACAATGATCTCTCTTACTTGTATAATCAACCAAACACAACTCAACATCACTAGCCTGGCTACTAATTTTTGAGCCTGTTCAGCTAAATAGCATCTATTTAGAGAAAAATTAATCCATAAACTCAGCTTTACCCAATCCATTTTCCAAGCAATCTAATTCACTTCCAGACATTAAGAAGCAGATCAAAAGAAGAAAACATGATCAGACAATCGAAACAATAATCAACCAAACAACAAAATCACAATCCTCTTCAAAATCGAATGCAAAATTTGAAGGAAAGGAAAAACTAGAAAAGTTACCAATTGGTTGCGACAGGGGCTGAACAATTCGATCCAAAGAAATCAAGAGCAGCAACTGAGGGGCAGAAATTTCGGGATCTCGAAGGTCTCAGGAACGACTAGTAGGTGGTTCGGTTCTCGGTATTTATAACGTCGTTGTCGAAACTTGAAAGTGGTAACCCCAATGTCATCGAATCTGACACACGAGGATCGACAACCGTATAGAAAAACTCTCACGCTGTGGGCCGCTTCGCTATGGATCTCCGCGTGGTGTGCGTGGCGGGATTAGGGTACCTCACCGCTAACACAATAATTTCCCAGTCTGGTATCAATAATCAACGGAAAGTAAAACTTTTCTTCTCCTAATCTTGGCCTTCAATTGAAATTGGAATTCAGATCTAGTCACAAAAAGTGTGGAAAACAATGTATATTATTTTGTAATTAAATATATAAATTTTGTAACTCAACGTAATATGATTTTATACATGGCATAAATTTATGACTGCAAAAATATAAGGTGGCTAAATCTAATTTCTAAAGTAAAACGGCTTAGTGTTTTGAATAAGAAAAATATTAGATTTAGCTTTATTATCAGATATTTTAATTAAGATAGAATGAATGTACAATTAATAAATAATAATGCAAGAAATATATAATATAATTTAAAAATTATACAGCTACATGTGATAATTATATAGACGGTGCATTATTGTTAAAAAAAATCATATATTTGTAATGTTTCAATTAATTAATAATATTGTAAACATATAAAGAATTATATATAATTTTTTTAAAAAAATTGTTAATATTTTATTCTTTTTATAATATAAATATTTCCATAAATTTAAGATCTAAAAGAAAATGTAACTTACATATAAATATAGCTCGGACGTAATTGATTAAGTGTTCATTTATCTATATACTTTTAAAAATGAATCTCCCAATCAAACATATTTTATTCTACATTTTAAATGGATTACTAGATGCAAGAGCGCTGAGAGAATTATTTTTGGGGAAATTATGTATAATTTAGTTTAATTCATGCATAGGAAACATTGAATCGAAAAGTCACCTTAAAGCCGTTGGATTGAAACGTCAAGCACTATTAGAATAAATATGAATTTCAATATGAAAGTTCGAGCCAAAACTATAACGGAAAGAATTAGTTAAAATTATTTATGAGTTTGAACTGTAACATAATCGTAATAATTTACGTCAATCAGTTTTGTTATATAGAATCATACCAGTAACTTTAAGGTATTGTAACTTCGGAGACGTTTTTTTTTCCTTAACCTTACCTTAATTATGTGATTATTAAATAAAAAGTTTTTATCTTTTTCCAAAGACTTCTGCAATTGCCCTAAAGGATAATATACAACTTTCTTTTTCTTTATCTTGGATATTATAAATTCCGAAAGTAAAAACTGCAAAGTGTGTAATTTTTTTTTTGGGGCCAATTGCCAAGTGTGTAATTTTACTTGCTCGAAAACAATAAGAAAGCTCACTATCAAAGCGGAAATTTGACTCTGCATCCGTAGAATAATTAGTCTTGAAATTGACGTCATTTACCAAACAAGGAATCAATTTCGAATGAAAATATCTTTCCCTACCTACCTTCGGTTAAAAATTTTTCATCTATTCAAAACTGACTTACTTCAAATTACAAGTCAATTATCGATCAACTTTGATTTAATAATACAGCATAAAAATTTTGACTTAATAATAATAATAATAAATAATCTCTAAAATTGAAGGATCTAAATAAAAATTCTAATCGCATCCAATTAACAAAAGGAAAAAACTACACTCATGAAGAAAGTCTTACAATTTTTATTAACTTTTAAGAAAAAAGTTTATCTGGAAAAGCATGAAAAGTAAAATTGGTAGGTGTTATTGTGGGACATTTTTGAAAGAAAATAAAAATTATGCTTTCACGATCCGTCACCCCTTGTTGTCTATCTATCTGTCTTCGTGGTGGTTCCACTTCAAAACCAAGTATACAACTCAGACAGATACCAATAAAGAAAGCAAAACCACGTTTCTTCTCTTACTTTACTCTCTCTCTCTGGAAATTCAAAGGCCTGGTTTCTTGTTAACCAGGGCCTTGCAGCTCTTGATTGTTATTTTCTCACATTTCATTTTCTCAGGAAAAAAGTTTTGTCTTTGAAAGTTATAGCTCTCTCCCACAATGAACGATCTTCTAACGGTAATGTGTTATTCTTTTAAGTGTTTTCCTAGTTTCGTTTTGGCCCTCCCATTGTTGATTCACGGAGTCTTTTTGTCTTTTTTGGATGTTCTTGTTCTGGTTTTGACGTGATCTAGTTTTGGCTATACTGAGATGTTTAATTTCTTTTTGGTTGCGTGTTGGGCAATCTGAATGTGAGTTTTAGTTAGCTTTCTGCTCTAGCTTTTCCGTTTGCTTGATGAGAAAATGTTGGAAAATGAAGAGATTTGAATATTGCGAATCTGAATATTTTGAGCATTATATGTCCGCTGCCGAAATACGCAGCTGTTGGCTAACTTTGGTGGACTTCAAATGCTTTACAGAAGTCGATCTACCAATTTAGAGTTCTTTGCTATTTCGCTTGTCATGTTCATCAAACTTTAGCAATTGGAGTTTCCAACTTGGACTTAAAGTATCGATTTTGCCAAATTGATTTGGCAACCGACTAAGCTGTTCTAAATAGTTCGTTCCAAGTAAAAGATTGACCTGGATAATGAAGGTTAATCTGGGTTTTAGAATTCTTTCAATGGGATAAAACTGCTAGGCAAATTTATATCATCTTTGAGTTCAACTACTTTGTAACCATCGCCATGTAGAACATGAAGAAGAAAAGCTTAGAAAGGAGGAAATTTCAATTTTGGGGTTGCATATCTTTCGAGAAGATACATTGGCTTGAAATGGGAGCCATGTGCAAGAATGACGCCGTGGTTGTGTTTCAAATCTTGTTGCAGATATATTCGAGTGTTCTGTAGGCATGCCTTTACCTTGGGATATGTTAGGATTTAGGAGAATGGAGGGGAAGGGAAGGGAAGTGAAAGTTTAATTTGATAATTTTTACTTAGATTGAAATTTAACACTTTTTTCTTACTTTCTCATCCTTTTTCCTCAATCCAAGCATACTATTAAGGAAACAAATGTGAGATTTAAACATAAATGAAGGAAGATGTCAAAATTAAAATTTGACAAACACACATTCCTAAAGGTTTACTCATGTTTTGATGTGGTTACAGAAATTTATTTTGATTCAATATCATCATCTAAATTTCAACCAAGAAAAAAGTTCATATCATAGTTTTCCTGTCTCTGCTGACTCCATTAACTGAAGTGTTTGAATTGACGTAATTCATATGTGGCTTAATAGGTTGAATGAAGACCCTCACATGATAAGTGTGCTTGTCACCATGATTTAGTTTTTCAGTTTCTTTAGTCTAACAAATCTAAGCTGTCATTTATTTGCCCTGTTAGCGTCTTCATTGAGTCTGTTAAACAATGTATGAGCCACATTGGATATTTCAGTTAGTGGAATTAATGGAGTCAGGGAAAAGGAAAATAGAAAAACTTCTTTGAAACTCTGAAGGTGATGTTAAAGTAAAAAAAAGTAGGGACTAAAATTGTACTTTTGCCTTAAAATTTCCTCCCTCCTCAATCCAAATATACCCATAAGAAAGAATGCAAATGTTTTAGAAAAGACCTCCTTTTCTTGGTATATATGAAGTTCATGGAATAATGGGAAGGGTAGGGACACTTCAAATTGATCTTTTATTTCCAATATCTTGTATTAATTGCAGTCGGATCCATAACTCAAATTTGTAGACCAAATTATGGAGGAGCAAAGACTGAATATAATTGCACCAAGATTCTTACTACATTTTCATCCTTTGGATTAGAGTTAGTTACGTCCATTGACATCTGCCTAAGATTTTGTGAAGTGAATAAACTACAAAGTTCTTAAAATATAAGGGTTCTTTGTGCTTTAAATTTTACATATTTGCAACATTAATTCATGCTTGATATAGATTATTGTAGTATTTTCTCATTGTATGAGTTGGCAGAATACTAGTAATTTTTTTGGATAGTTTCCTTAGGTGTGCTGATAGCAGCAGCAATAAGAATGGGCACAAGATATTCAGGGGGCCATTTTCCAGTTCTGAGGAGTACTTGTGAGCCACATATACTGATTATTGGATCTATTTGTAGGATTCATTTGAGATCCCACGCGGGCAAGGTAATGGAACTGGAGATATCGAGCTAGGGGCATATGCAATGGATTCAGGAGATATGGGCTTGGATAACTTCTTCAAAAAGGTATTTGTTATTATATATAATTATATGGCTGAAATAAACATGATCTATTCCTTCATCTTATCTTACTTGCTTTCATCCTTCTGTTTGATTAAATTCATTTTGTTCAGTTTATGAATGACTTTAAAATTCATTTTTCATTTTAAAAAAATCATGTCCAGTTGTTTTGCATGTATTAATTTGAATGTTCCTGTGGCTTGGTTTCCAGGTTCAGGAGCTTGATAAACAATATGCAAAGCTGGATAAACTTCTGAGAAAGCTCCAGGTATCAGGGTTTTACTTTCCCGCACTTGACCACTGATTGCTGTCTTCCATACATATGGATGTCTATTCTACTATACATATGGAAGATGTGACAGGGAATGAATTGAGTTGATCTTTCTGGAGTCAAGGATCTCTAATATAATTGTAATAATAAAGATACAGACATACGATACATGAAGAACAATAAAAGCACGATATTTTTTTGAAGTGTCATAGATGCCCTCCAGGTGAATAAGCTTATTTGTCTGCAGTCAATCAAACAATAGAAGGAATATCATCATAGAACGTTGTTGGTAGTATTTACCTGTGCTTGATAAGAAATTATGAACACTTGTTGGAAGCCTGGATTTGTATTTCTCTGGAGCTCTTCTAATACTCTAAGGGCTTTTGCAACACATGAAAGTCCTGGCGGAATAGAAAGTTTATTTGCAATTTGTGAGGGTGAGGGAGAAAAAGAGGATAGTAAGATGACATCATTTGGAATTTTTTCTTTAATTTTTCAGAGGATAAGAAAACAAAAATAACTTAAGTTGTTGCTTGGTTGTTTCAAAACTAATTATTCTTGCAATCTACGTCTATTTCTAGAACCCAAAATTACTTGAAATAAGCCCTCTCATATTTTTTATGCTAACCTGGTATGCAGGATGCCCACGAGGAGTCTAAAGCTGTAACCAAGGCTCCTGCCA
The DNA here is from genome assembly GCA_037074485.1 of Delonix regia. Taxonomy (NCBI): domain Eukaryota; kingdom Viridiplantae; phylum Streptophyta; class Magnoliopsida; order Fabales; family Fabaceae; genus Delonix; species Delonix regia. Next base: position 35,393,453 of record CM073449.1, on the reverse strand, counting down.
TGAAAAGTGAGTCTAACCTTGTTTTGTTTTACATTATCTAAATTTTGTGCACTGTTTTGACACTTGAATGAATGTGTTGTCTTTTACATTGACTAAATGCAGATTTGTATTTCCCAACATCATGGATTCCTTTCTCCATGTTGTTTATCCTTATTTCTTTGTGGTTAACAATTGCCTCAATGACTTGTTTTATATAATCAATCTAGAATATTAAAAGAAGTATTGGTGAATGTTGGAAGTCAATGTGATCTATCACAAATTATGGTATTCAACTTTGATAATTGGTTGTTTGGTGGTATTCAACTTTGGACAGCTAGTTGTTTGGTGCTTTTTGTTGAACACTTTTTCCAAGTTTGACTTTAAGCTTTCTACACGTGTTTTGTTCTTTATTATTGTTTAGCAATATTTTAAGTGTTATTTTTTTTCTGATTATTAGTCATACTAGCTTTATTTTTCAGAACTTAGGCCTTAGTTTTTAGGGCAACTAGTGTCATTCTTTATATATGTATCTGAATTTCATTCAATAAAAGTTGTGAGTTAAGGCAGCCATAACCTAAGCACTAGAATTTCATCATTATCCTATGCTCGTAGCATCAGCCATGGTTGTCAAGAGTAATTCACCCAATGACTCAAGGCAGAAACGAGGTGGCAAAGGATGGTGTGACCATTGTAACAAGAATGATTATACTTTAGAGGCTACATCCTTTTCTTTTCTAGTAGCCATGAGACCACGAGACTCCCTTTCGTGTTGCAGTTTCCAATTTGCAAGTTTGCCATGAATCTCCCAACATTTGTCTTTAGTATGACCACCCTTGTTACAATGATCACACCATCCTTTGCCACCTCATTTCTACCTTAAATCATTGGGTGGATTACTCTTGACAACCATGGTTGACGCCTCAGGTACAGGATAATGAGGAAGAGTACTATACTAGTCAATTGTTTCCTACTTTCCTCCCATTTGACTTTGGCAAATACTTCAGCTAGAGATGGTAAAGGTTGTTTAGACATCATTCTCCCCCTGACCTCCTTGAACATAGTATTAAGACCAAGGAGGAAATTATAGATTCTGTCATTTTCAACAATCTTCTTATAGCTCATTGCATCTTCAGTGCACTTCCAAGTATGGACTTCATACATGTCCAATTGTTGCCAAAATTTTACTAGCATGTTGTAGTATTGCATGACATTGATTTCACCTTGCTTCAAATCTCAAATCTGCCCTTTGATTTGAAAGAGGACAGCAATGTTTTTCACAGATGAATATGACTCTTTGGCAGCCTCCCATATTTCTTTTGCTGATTTGTACAGTAGAAAATTTTCTCCAATTTCAGGAACCATGGAATTAACTAACCAAGACATGATCATACTCTTTTCTGCCTTCCAAATTTTATATTGTGGATCTGAAATAGCAGGTGCTGTGGCTTCTCCAATGATATACTCCTCTTTGCCTCGGCCAATAATGAACATGAGTGAACTTTGAGACTACTATAAGTAATTGTTTCCATTAAATCAGTGGCCAGTGATCATTAATTGGGAATGATCATTGACCATAGATCCGTGGGAAGAAATTGAATGGTGGAGAGGATTAGTTTGTTGCAACATAGTTGATGACTCAGATGAAGAGTCTGCTGCAGCTGTTTGGTAGGCTTGCATTGAGCCAAACTGAATCATCACTTTTTTTTTTCTTTTTTTTTTTTCAGGGCTGCCTTAGGAGTGCTCTGATTCCATGATGAAATTCTAGAGTCTTGGTTATGACTGCCTCAACTCACAACCTTTATTGAATGAAATTCAGATATATATATTGAAAATGACACTAGTTGCCTTAAAAACTAAGGCTTAAGCTTTGAAAAATAAAGCTAGTATGACTAATAATTAGAAACAAAATAATGCTTAAAATATTGCTAAACAATAAAAAAGAACAACATGTGCATAAAGCTTAAAGTCAGACTTGGGAATAGTGTTCAACAGAAAGCACTAAACAACTAGCTGTACAAAGTTGAATACCACCAAACAACCAATTGTCAAAGTTGAATATCATAAATTGTGATAGATCACATTGACTTCCAACGCTCCCCCTCAAGCGGGGGAATAGATATTGATCATCCCTAGCTTGGAATTCAACTCTTCAAACTTGACTCTGGCAATAGCTTTAGTTAGCACATATGCAATTTGTGAATTAGATGATACAGGGTTTAGTTCAATCAAAACTTGCATAAATCTTTTCTTTGATGAAATGTTGATCTATTTCCACATGTTTAGTTTTATCATGATTAATAGAATTCTTCACAATTCCCATAGTAGCCATGTTGTCACAAAACACTTTCATGGGGGTGTTTGAACTCAAGTGAAGTTCATTAAGTAGTCTTATCACCTAAATCCCCTCACAAATTCCATGTGCTAGAGCACGAAATTCAGCTTCAGCACTACTCCTAGCAACCACCTATTGTTTCTTGCTTCTCCAAGTAACTAAGTTACCTTATAAAAAGGTGCAATATCTGGTCGTGGATCTCCTATCAATCACATATTCAGCCCAATCTACATCTGAATACACTTCAACACTTATCTGAGGACTCCTTTTAAAGTATAACCCTTTATCTGGGGACATCTTAAGATATCTCAATATCCTGTACAATGCTTCCAAAATTCGGCTTATTCATTAACTGACTTACAACACTCACAGGAAAGCGAATGTCAAGACAAGTGTGAGATAAGTATATTAACTTACCTACAAGTCTTTGGTATCTTTTAGTGTCAACAAGTGGACTATCCTGCCTTAAAATCCAACTTGTAGTTAGCTTCTATGGGTGTGTTTGCTAGTTTGCATCCTAACCTTCCAGTCTCCTTCGGAAGATCTAGAGTATATTTCCCCTGACAGATAGAAATGCCATGTTTGTTTCTTGCAACTTCCATTCCTAGGATATATCTCAAGTTTCCTAAATTCTTTACTTCAAACTCTGTTGCCAAGGAATTCATCAACCTGTCAACAGCGTCAGTATAATCTCCTATAACAATTATGTCATCAACATAGACAATTAAAATTGTCAATCTCTTGTTAGTCATAGACTTAACAAACATTGTGTGATTAGTTTGACATTGGATGTACCCTAGGTTTAAATTTCTAAAACCAAGCTCTTGGTGATTGCTTGAGCTTATATAAAGATTTATGTAGTTTGCATACTTTGTTAACATTGTGATGGGGTTGCCAATCAACCCCATACTACCAGAGTTTACTACAGGAGACAAAAGGGAGGGACAGGACAACAAGGAGCAACAGCCAAAGGACCCACCCAAATTATGAAAGTTTATACTTGAAGAGGTAAAACGGGGAGGGAAGAGGTAGTCTAACATAGAGATGCCTTTTTAGCCAGTAGGTGGGGATAAAGGAGACGGTTCTTTTGTTTGGGGGTCAGATGATGAGAAAGCATCTTGGAGGATTGGAAGCTTTGAGGAGAGAGAGTGTTGGCCTCTCGAAAGCCAACTGGTTCTCATGGTTCCTTATGTGCCCTTTGATTGATTTGTGTTTGTAACCTTTGGATGTCCAAGGATCATTGAGTTAGGTTGATAATTGTCACTAGTTTCATGCATTAAGTGTTATAGTGTGATATTCATTCGGTTGTATCAAAACTTAGCTTTTATCCCAGATACCCTTTTCTATTATTTTTCTACAATGTTATAGAATTAAGTTCAAGGTCCTACCAACTTGGTATCAGAGCGGCCGATCAGGGAACAAGTGATAAAATGGAAGGGTGTAATGAGCACAGGAAATCTGGACAGGGATGTGAGAACTATGAAAGAATGGATGTTGGAGATGAAGGACACGTTGACATGGTTAGAGGGAGGAAGCAAAGAGGTGTCTGAATCTCACCTTCAGAGAAGCAACCCCCTTCAGGGACAGCGACTAGCACATGTGGAGGTAGGGGCTAACACGGGCACTACCAGTGAGAAGGAAGTCTACAAGCATAGGAAGTTAGGGTTACCCATATTTTTGGGTGAAGACCTGATAGAGTGGTTGTTCAAGGTGGAGCGCTATTTTCAGGTGAATGGAATGTCAGAGGAGGCAAGAATGAAGGTAGCAGTGGTGTGCTTGGATGGTAAGGACTTGAATTGGATGCAGTGGATGGAAACAAGGTATCCAATCTCCACATGGGCATACTTCAAGAAGGAGCTCCTTCGCCGGTTTCAACACTCTCAGTTGGGGGACGGGTACGAAATGTTAATGGCGCTTAGGCAAGAAACTACGGTGCTGGATTACGGAGAAAGATTCGAGCTAGTATCAGTGCCATTGAAGGATGGTCCAGATTAGGTGCTCATCGAGGCATTCAAGAATGGGTTGAAGGAAGAGGTGAGGGTTGAGCTGTGTATGCTTAGTGTGGGATTGCTGCAGGAAGTCATGGAATTGTCTCAGAGGGTGGAACAAGAAACATGGCGCTGGACAAGAGCAAAAAGGGTCGGATCCTTAAGAACAAGAAGGGGAACCCAGCCCAAGATGGAGCAATCCTCAGCCTATACTGTCTTGGGTCACCACTGGAGCAGAGCTGAGCCGGCCCAACAATTCCTTCAACACCAATTTGAGCAAGACAACAGACTCCAGGCCCACGGACTCTAGAATGCACAGCAGCGCGACATTGGCTTCAACGAACAGAAAGGAAGGAATGATGAGAAGGTTGTTGGATGCCAAGCTTACACGCAGGAGAGAGCTCGACCTGTGCTTCTGGCGCGAGGAGAAATATGGACCTAACCACCAGTGCAAGAACAAGCAGCTACAAATACTAGTTTTGGCCGAGGATAATGAAACATAGAGCATTGACCTTACATGCCAAGACAAGATTGGAAAGGAAAACTTAAGGGAGGAGGAAGGAGAAGGTGAGCTACCGATGGAGCTATCACTTAACCGCATTGTGGGCGTTGACAGCAACCATACAATGAAGCTAAAGGGAACAATCGACAGCATTGAAGTGGTGGTATTAATAGATAGCGGTGCAACAAACAATTTCAATTTTGCAACCTTGGTGCAGAAACTGAACTTGCCTGTGTACAAGGTTGTTGAATATTGATTTTTTGTTGGGGATGGATATACAATTAAGGGGAACCAGCAATGCAACGAGCTGACACTTAAGTTACAAAGACTTAGTGGAGTCAACATTGTATTGGGAATAAAATGGTTGAAAGGACTAGAGGAAATGAAGGTTAGTTAAGGTAAATTGACCATGAAGATTGGATCGAAGGAGAAGGCCATTTGCTTACAAAGGGACACTGCACTCACCAAGGCGTAGGTCTCTTTAAAGTTCTTGGTACGTTCATTAAGGAAGGGAGGATAGGGGTTCATGATGGAATTTAGGGAGACAAACAAAGAGGAGACAAAAGAGGTTCAACCATCTAGGGAAATTCAAGAATTACTCGACAAATACCCCATGGTTTGCAAAGCCTACGAAGGACTACCACCATGTCGTACAAAGGATCACTCCATCCCAATCAAACCAGGGAACAACCCCCCAACACTAGGCCATATCGTTACCCATATGTGTAGAAGAACAAGATAGAACGAATGGTGAAGGAAATGATGGCAGCCAGAATTATTCAATCAAGCAACAGCCCATACTCTAGCCCAATGCTCTTGGTGAAGAAAAAGGATGGGAGCTGGAGGTTCTATGTAGATTACCGTGCCTTGAACAAATCATGGTACTCGACAAATTTCCCATTCCCGTGGTAGATGAATTATTGGACAAGTTAAAGGGTGCTTCAATATTTTCAAGACTGGATCTCAAATCTGGCTACCACCAAATTCAGATCAAATCTGGTGATGAGCATAAAACAGCTTTTAGAACACGTGAGGGACACTATGAATTCTTAGTCATGCCCTTTGGTTTAACCAATGCCCCATCCACCGTCCAATCCCTAATGAATGAGGTGTTCAAGAAGCAGCTTCGTAAGTTTGTATTGGTTTTTTTTTACGATATACTCATTTACAGCCTAAATAACTCCACCCATATGGTGCATTTGAGAGTTGTATTTGAGCTACTACGAGAGAATCAATTCATGATCAACCAAAAAAAATGTTTTTAGCTCAAAGTAAATAGAGTATCTTGGGCACATAATCTTTGTTGAAGGAGTCCAAGTAGACCCATCCAAGGTGGAAGGCATGGTTAAATGGCCCACACCAAGAAATGTAAAATCCCTAAAAGGATTCTTGGGCTTGATGGGGTATTATTAGAGATTTGTTCGGGACTATGGAAAGATGGCTTCTCCACTTACTAACCTCCTTAAAAAAGACTCTTTCCAATGGAACCAGCAAGTCATGGAAGCCTTTGAAAAGCTCAAAACGGCCATGACAACTCTACCTATATTAGTAATGCCAGATTTCTCCTAACCATTTGAGTTAGAAACGGATGCCTTCAGGACAGGCGTGGGGGCTATATTAATGGAACAAGGCAGACCCGTCGCTTTTTATTGCAAAAAATTGTCCAACAAGGCAAAACAGTGTTCTATATATGAGAAGGAGCTGATGGCCATAGTAATGGTAGTCAAAAAATGGCGTAACTATTTGTGAGGGCACAAGTTCACCATCAAGACTAACCAAAAGGCCGTGAAGTATCTGCTGGAACAAAGGATTGTTGAGGAAAGCTAGCAAAAGTGGATTGCTAAGCTGATGGGGTTTAAATTTGAGATAATCTACAAGCCTAGAAAAGAAAATTGAGCTGTAGGTGTACTTTCCAGACAAGAAGAACTCATGGAATTAAAGGCCTTCTCATTATGGCAATTTGGAGAGATTGAAGAATGGGAAAAAGAGGTTCAGGCTAATCCAAAATTGACTGACATAAGGCAGCAACTCATTACTCAAAAAGAAGGGGGAGAAGGGTATAGCCTCAACAAGGGGTGCTTGCTGTACAAAGGTAGGCTGGTGCTGCCACACAAATCGACAAGCATTCCCATCCTAATGGCCGAGTACCATGCTTTACCAATGGGAGGCCATTCGGGATATCTAAGGACTTATAAAAGACTTGCAAGTGTAGTTTACTGGGAAGGGATGAAGAGAGACATAAAGGAATATGTGGCACAATGTGATGTGTGTCAAAAAAACAAGTATCAAGCCCTCTCTCTTGCGGGACTACTACAACCATTACCCATACCACAGCAACTATAGGAATACATTAGCATGGACTTCACCACGAGCCTTCCAAGGTCTAAGAGTTTTGATACCATTTTGGTCATTGTTGATCGCCTAACTAAGTATGCATATTTTATGCCCTTGTCACACCTTTTTGCAGCCAAGGATGTAACTGAATTGTTTGTGTCAGACATAGTGAAGTTGTATAGATTTCCTAAAAGCATAATTTTTTATAGAGATAGAGTTTTTGTCTGCCAATTTTGGAGGGAATTGTTTAAGTAGTCAAGAACTAATCTACGCTATAGCTCCGCCTACCACCCAGAGATGTATGGGCAAACCAAGGTGGTAAATAGGGGTTTGGAGACATATGTCAGATGTTTCTCCAATGAACAACCTAAACAATGGCTAAAATGGCTACCATGGGCTGAATATTGGTACAACACCACCTTTTATAGCGCTACGGCCATGATCCCCTTCAAGGTAGTATATGGCAAGGAACCACCCACACTATTCAAGCTAAATGATGAGCCATCTGCGGTTGAAGGAATGAATGAACAAATTCAAGTTAAGATTATGATCATAGCTACCCTCAAGGGAAACCTAGAAAAGGCTCAAGAGAGAATGAAGTCACAAGCTGACAAACGTATAAGAAAGGTCCAATTGGAAGTGGGGACTTGGTTTACTTACAAATTAGGCCGTATAGGCTGAAATCTCTTGTAAGGAAAATCAATGAAAAGCTGAGCCCCGGGTTTTATATAGACCTTTTAAGGTCTTGGAGAAGGTAGGAGCAGTAGCTTATAAGTTAGAGCTGCCGCCCAGAGCACGAACCCATCCCATTTTTCGTATCTCACAATTAAAAAAATCTTTGCATCCTTGAGTTCCTACTCAGGCACTACTCCTTGGACTTTCAGAGGAAATGGGACTGCAAGTACAACCTGAAGACATCCGAAAAGTGAGGAAACTTATGGATGGTAAGATGGAAGTGTTAATTAAATGGGAAGGGTTACCAGAATTTGAGAACACTTGGGAAGGTTCGGAAGTGATAAGAGGACAATTTTCTCAATTTTCCCTTGAGGACAAGGTGAAACTTTTAGGGGGGGTATTGATAGGGTTGCCAATCAACCCCATACTACTAAAGTTTACTGTAGAAGACAAAACGGAGGGACAGGACAGCAAGGAGCAACAACCAATGGACCCACTCAAACTATGAAAGTTTATACCTGAAGAGGTAAAAAAGGGAGGGAAAAGGTAGTCTAACATAGAGATGCCTTTTTGGGCAGGAGGTGGGGATAGGGGAGAAGGTTCTTTTGTTTGGGGGTTAGGTGATGGAGAAAGCATCTTGGAGGATTGGAAGCTTTGAGGAGAGAAAGTGCTGGCCTCTCGAAAGCCAACTGGTTCTCATGGTTCCTTATGTGTCCTTTGATTGATTTGTGTTTGTAACCTTTGGATTTCCAAGGATCATTGAGTTGGGTTGATAATTGTCACTAGTTTCATACCTTGAGTGTTATAGTGTGATATTCATTCGGTTGTATCAAAACTCAGCTTTTATCCCAAATACCCTTCTCTACTATTTTTTTGCAATGTTATAGGATTAAGTTCAGGGTCTTAACACATTGCCTTCCGTTTCTAATCTAGGAGGTATCTCCATGTACACTTCCTCCTCTATATCACCGTTTAAGAATGCATTTTTCACATCAAGTTGGTGTAGTGGCCAATCTAAGTTCACAGCAAGTGAAAACAATACTTTAATGGTGTTGAATTTTTCCACTGGTGCAAATTTCTCTTAGTAATCAATACCTTGTGTTTATGTAAATCCTTTAGTAACCAGCCTTGCTTTATACCGATTAATACTCCCATTTGGGTTGTATTTCATAGTAAATATCTATTTACATCCCACTTTTGTCTTTCCAAGAGGTAGATTAACAATCTCCCAAGTTTGGTTCTTCTTTAGGGCATTTAGCTCTTCTGTAATTGCATCACACCACTTTTGTTTCTTGGATGCTTCATAGAAACTATTTGAAAGTTTCTCATGAGAAACACTACACACAAAAGCCTGCATCTTGGGAAGACAACTTGTTGTAAGCAATAAAATTATTGATAGTGTCTTGTGTAGCTTCTTTTACCTTTTTTCAATGCAATGGATATGTCCAAATCAATTGAAGATTTTGGACATGGAACGAGGGAGGTAGATTAACCTTGCTCAGGGCATGTGACTTCTGTTATTTCATGTGGCTCCATATGTTGTTTAGTTATTTTACTCTTGTTCCTTCTGTTATAAACAATTAATTCTTGGTGTTGTTTGGCATTTGCACTAGTTTCAGGAAGGTTGGAGGTGAAAGGATCATGGTCACAGTCTGGTATCAAGAAAGCACTAGTCTCAAATTGATTAGGATGGCAAAATTGTGATTCAAGCTCATTCTTAAACAACCATTCTTGTTGTTTCCAGATTTCTTCCCTTGAATGGGTGTTTGAGAATAAAAAGGTTGTTTTTTGATGAAAGTGACATTCATGGAGATGTAAATTTTCTTGGTGGTGGGGGAATAACACTTATAACCCCGCTTAATAGAAGAGTAGCCAATGAAAAGACACTTGTGGGATCGAGGTTCAAGTTTCCTGCCATGCTCATTATGGACAAAGGTTGTGCAACCAAATATTTTAGGTTCAAGAGAAGTGAGAGAGTGGTGGTTAGGGAAGGATTGAAGAAGAGTTTGGTGTGGAGAGGAAAATTTTAAAACTCTTAGGGCATTCTATTGATTAAGTAAGTGGCTGTTAAGACAGGTTCACTCCAAAAATAGGAGCGTGTGAAGCACACTGGAGGGACTAGCAACCTCTAAAAGGTGTTTATATTTTTTCTCTGCAACTTCATTTTGTTAAGGTGTGTTAACACAAGAACTTTGATGGATTATCCCATGATGGGTGAGATAAGTATTAAGAGAAGAATCGAAAAATTCTCTTCCATTATCAGATCTGAAAATTTGAATCTGAGATTTGAATTGAGTTTGTATCAATTTATGGCAGTTTTGGAAAACAATTGCTACCTCAGGTTTCTCCTGAAGTAGGTATACCCAAGTTACTCGGGTGTGATCGTCAATGAACATTACAAACCATCGAGCATCATTTATACTTTTTATATTGGCTGGACCCCACACATCACTGTGAATAAAAGAGAAAGGATGAGATGGAAGATAGGGTTTTAAGGGGTAAGATGAGATAGTATGTTTAGCAAGTTGATACACATCACATTGAAAGAAAGATGAACTTTTATTGAATAAGTGAGGGTACAACTTTTTCATATAATGGAAATTTGAGTGACCTAGTCTATAATACCGTGACATCACATCTTTTTCAGAATTAGAATTAACAAAGGAAGACAAACAAACATGTGGTTTATGTGGTCCATCAATCCAGTAGAGGCCATCATATTCCCTAGTACTGCCAATCCTCTTCCTTGTCTCCAAATCTTGAAAATAATGACCATAGGCATCAAAATTAGTGGTGCACTTCATATCCTTTACAAGTTTACTAATAGACAGTAAATTGCATTTTAGATTTGGCACAATGAGGATATCTTTAAGCACTAAATGTGCTGAAATTCGTACAATACTGGTACCCCTAAATAGGCTGTCAGTAACAGGAATAAAGTGGTCAAGCTGGGAAAAATTACCAGTCATATGGTCTGTAGCCCCTGAATCAACTATCCATGTATTGGATTTCTTGGTCCATGGAGGAATTACCTTTTTGAGCCATAACACCAGTACTTACTACGTGCTTGGTCTAAGAGTTGTTGGTAGCGTGCTTGGTGAATCCTGCCTGCTTCCTTTTATGTCCCATGATATCTGAGATTCTGCATCTTAATGATAAACAATTATCATCTTATTTAGAATATGGTGGTACGTGTACAAATACAAACTAATACTCCTTTGTGACTCTAATTATTGGAAATTATAATGATAAAGTAAATAGAACACAAAAAGGGACCATATGCCTACAAGTATTATTTATCATTGTCATGAAAAGTGATATGTGGGTTATTAACTTCTCTGGATGTAAACTTGCATTTTTTCAATGTCAGTGATCTGGGTTTACAAAGTAGTTTCATGAGTATTAGATTTGTTAATTCCTTGTATGCATCCAGTAATTCTGATTGATCCTATCCTTATCTGCAGCTATTAAGCATAAAATGGAGAAAGACGTTGATGAGGTTAAGAAAATTGCCCATCATATCAAGATGAAAATTGAGGAACTGGACAAAGAGGTCAGAAGTGAGATCTATACTGCTATTTTTTCTTTGCTATTTTTTATACCTAGATTATAGGTATTAACTCCCTTGCCTCCTTTCTTACCCCATTATGTATTGTAGAATTTGGCAAATAGGCAGAAGCCTGGGTGTGGAAAAGGAACAGGTGTTGACCGTTCAAGAACAGCGACAACCCTGTAAGTAATGATCCACATTTTTCTTTCATTCTTGTGGCATCATTCCTCAGACAAACATGGTTGATTTGGGGCTTGCATTGTACCTGTAGTATATTATACAGTTTTTAATAGTGTGCTGATCTTATGATTCTTCAACTATTCATTGCACAAGTTCCATCACTGCATAAATATCACCTGCTAGATATTGAATGGTTTTACTTAAATTCAACACTACAAGAGAATATTGGAAATCAATATTCCATGTTTAAAGCAACCAAATTTGTGGCTTTTTAAGGTTTTAAAACCTCTTGTTATAGGCATCTTGCATGATATATGATCAATGATATGAATTATATATATGAACATAGTTATAGATATTAAGAAACTAAATATTGTTTGAATAGAGTAAATCTAGAGTAAGGAAGGACACTGTCATCTCAATGTAGATGCAAATTTTAAATCAGACATTTATATATAGATTCCTTCTTGGTATATGTACTAGCATCGCTGTATGAGACTTTTTCAGAGCTTCTGATCCATACACAAAATATAAGTGAAAATTATGTTATTATCTGCCTGACTATACATCTTACCAGTGACTATATGACTGTTTTTCTATGTCAACAAGTAGCTCATGGTTTTTAGATTACTGAAACAGCATATATGACACACCAATCTGTTACTATCCCAATAAATGCACCGGAAACCAACTTAATGATATGATGCTATAGCAAATCAAAAGAAATGGATAAAATAAAAAATGCGCCCTGTAACCCAGCATCCACTGAAATGAAAAAAGCAGAGCTGGAAAATGAAATAATACCTTAACGGGACAGTGGCAAGTGAAACCTAAGGATCCTCCTGACAAAAGGATTACACTTCTGGGTATCATTGCTTAATTGTCTTTTGATGAATTCATCTGTACCTAATTTCTTGAATTATATGGTGTTGCAGTGCCTTAAAAAAGAAGCTGAAGGACAAGATGGCTGAATTTCAGGTAGATTGATATGTTTGTGTGAGATTTTTCTTTTCCAAATTTCCTGTTCATTACTTTAATCTATTTTAAAAATCTATGCAGATTCTACGGGAATCCATCCATCAGGAATATCGTGAGGTTGTTGAGAGACGTGTCTTTACAGGTTTGAACTTTCTACTTGTTACAGGTTGATTTAAACTATCTACAATTTGATGCCCACAATTTTCCTTGATATATATATATATTTTTCTGTCCTTTGGTTTCCATGATTGCCAGTAACGGGCACAAGAGCTGATGAAGAGGTATTTTTATATTTTCTAAGCTTTTGATTTACTTGAGGAAAATGTCTTTTACAAGTTATAGTCGTTTAACAATGTGCAGACAATTGATAGATTAATTGAGACAGGAGATAGTGAGCAAATTTTCCAGAAGGCTATTCAGGAACAAGGACGAGGCCAGGTTTGTCCCTCTTATAAACCTTTTACCTATGCCCTCTCCTCCAGTACCTATCGATATCTTAGTTCTAATAAATTTTATCAACATATTGTCATTAACTTATCCAAACATTTCATTATCTATCTTTCTTTTCTGTAATTTTTGTCATGGGGCTGGGTAAGTAATGTTGATATTTCAAGGGAAGCAGGAGCTAACGTCCTGAGATATAAGTATTTTACCTTGTATTATACACTTTGGTTCTTTGTAGATAATAGACACCCTGGCGGAAATTCAAGAGCGACATGAAGCAGTCAGAGATGTTGAGAAGAAACTTCTTGAATTGCAGCAGGTATTTAATTGGTCTGTTTGATTGATCAAATTACCATTAGAGTTGATTGGTCTGTCTTGTCAGTGGTTCAGATGTACTTAATCAGGAGCATTGCGTGCATATGTAACTTATTCTTATTACACTCTGTTTGTATAAATTGAACTATATCTGTATACCTTATATTATCAATAGAGCCATAACGTATACTACAGGAAACGTAACTCTTTCATGACACGAGGCAGCAACATGCAATTTTTTTCCCAAGAAGTGTACTTAAATGTATCATGGCTCTCACTTATTCGAAAGATTAGTGAAGGGAAAAAGGAGATGAAGTTTGGACAATGATATAAAAAACTTCCATGTCTCTGCAGATATTCATGGATATGGCGGTGCTAGTTGATGCACAGGGGGACATGCTTGACAATATAGAATCTCAGGTACTTTGGAGCACTTTCTTGGATATAAGGCAGTCATTGAATAGACTTTTAATAAACAAAAAGAAAAAATCATGTATGGAGTCGTTGTGTTAATACACTTTCGTTGTGTTATTCTCTTGTTGATATTGTTTCTGATCCTTGCTTTTAGGTCTCAACTGCAGTAGATCACGTGCAGCAAGGCAATACTGCCCTCCAGAAGGCCAAAAGCCTACAGAAGAATTCTAGAAAATGGATGTGTGTTGCAATCCTTATACTCCTTATGGTTGTTATAATCATAGTCGTTGCTGTCATCAAACCATGGGCTAATAAAACGGGTGCTTAGTTACTCATAGGTAATGTACATAATTTTATGCTTGTGTTGGCACAAGCAAATTTTTTACTCGATTATTTTTACTTTTGCATGTTTCAAACTGCCCTTGTTCTTTTGCAGTTCATGAATATTGGCCAAGCTTGTAACCAAATTGAGTTGTACAATATCTTTGACATGAAACGAATGATTCAATTTATTAATTAACATTTGATTCACACTAGATTATTCCTTTAACTTAAACGAAAAAAAAGTGGTGTTTGTAGTGGATTAACATATGTTGATGCTGTGCAATTTACATTTTCATGCATTTTGAGCATAATTTTATGCTTGAATGATTTTTATGAGAACGCAAATAGAAAGAAATCTAGTCGCTCATAGTTATGTTTGATATAGTACAGAATAGAATAAGGATGTCGTTCCATTCTTATCTTTGATAGGATGGAAATTTAATAAAAATGAAAAGAAAAGTTGTGCAATGCAAAAGAAACTAAAATTATTTTTTTTTTCATAATTTGTAAAAATATTTCTATTATCTGAATAAAAAAATTTTAAATTTTTTAATTTTCATTTTTGAAAATGAATTTTTAAAATAAATCATAATAAAAATCATTTTTCATTTTTTCATTGTTAAAAAATGCTATTTGAATGACCAATAGTAAAAGATGTTGAAATTATTTATTCTGCATGTGACAGTGAGATGTTTTATTAAGGGTAAGATGGTCAAATTGCATTTCATTCCATGAAATGAATTTTCATTGCATCAGGATGGAGGAGGAATAATTATTTTCAGTGTTGAATCACTTCTGCCAAGGTGTTGGAATTACAGTCTACCAAGCATGCCAAGTGAAAGGAATTAACTGTTTCTTTCCCATTACATCAACCCCTGCCAACCAAATGTGGTGTTGGAATCAGTAGCCAAAAAAGGAAAGAAGCATCGTCGTTCTTGGCTACAGACTTTACCATTCTCACTCTCCTCTGTTTTCCTTCGGAACATCCTTAATGTACAAAGCAAACCAATGAAATACATATTTTATTCATAGTGAACCACTTGGACGGTGAATTACAATTCACGTGGTTGTTAAAAAGGCATAAGTATACAGAGTTACAACAATGGGAATCTGATAGAACTTCGTCGAAGCCATAATTCATACATAACCATGTAAAAAGCATCAAAATCGACCGGCGATGAATGCCATTGAAAGTGTTTCCTCACCTTCAACACATTGCTTTGTAGCCTCACATACTCTTCAGAACTGATACCTTTTAGTACCTTCTTCAGTAAAGGTATATCAATGGCGTTCACAACCACTGAGAAGCTCTTCCAGTTTAGCACATCCGCGAATGGTAGGTCGTAGTAGTCTGCAAGAACCACAGGAACACAACCATAATATAATGAGTCTCCAATACGAGCTGTGTTCACTTCATAGCCTTTAGCATGAAGGCAGAACTTGCTTCCCAACAGCTCATCAGCATAAGGTGTTTTGAGTCGTCCAGCATGAGCAAATATTTCTGAGTCGTTTTTCCATGTTTTGACAAGCTGGATACGCTCACGAGAGTTAACTCCTCCAGCAAAGAAGGCAAGCCTTTTCCTAAAGTATTTCAAAGAGGAGCAAAGCGAAAGAAGTTATAATGATTTCAGTTCTGATTAGTTTGAGGCTTGTCAGTATAGAAGAGAAGAAATTATGGAGCAAAAGAAACAGCAGAAACAATGAAAAGAACCAGAGGTTCTAATTTCTATGTTCTACTTCTGCAGTACCTTGAGCTAAATTAGTTGATAACAGACAACTAAACTCTATGAACTAAACTGGTGGTAATGTAAATTAAGCTAATCGTGAATAGATTAAGTAAATGGGGCCAACACAAGTATGGCAACCACACTTTTTGAAAGGGGCAAACTTAAAAAAAAAAAAAAAAAAAAAAAGAAGCAAAAATGGCAATTCTGGAGGGGCCATGACATCCCTGTGTCCCGCTTTCCTCTTTTAGAAGACAGATAGACATGTTAAATATATCTTTTAATATATTCACACCTCACTTACTTATTTCTTGATGGACCAAGGTTATCTAAACTTTTCTCTTTCATAAATAATAACACTTGCAAGTGGGGATTGAAGCCATACCTATTTGAGGAAGCAAGGTTGGGGGGATTTCCTTTTCTAGGCCAAATTTGTGGAAGACAAGCGTCCTTATGAGCAACATACCCAGTTAAGAAATAACTAGATGAGCACACAACTTGGATGGCATTGAACTTCACTTGGGATGCTTTTCCCATGGCAGACCTTCCCACAGAGTGGCAAGCAACATAGAAGTGATCAGTACCACCTGAGCGGTTCCAATATGGATACTTCTGACTGATTTCCTGAATGTAGTCTCTGATGAAGTCCTGGATTCCTCCCACACCCACTCTACGGTCATGCCTCAAGCTTGCAATGGAAAATGGCATGAAGAAAAGATCTGCTATTGTTGGATCCTCTGTAATGAACTGGCTTTTCGTAAGAGCCTTTTTGAAGTAGCTTTCACTCGCGTAATTGCCTCCCGGTTCATATTCCACTGGCAACAGCACATTTGCGAAAGGATCATCTTTCCTGTGAGGATACACATATATCTTTAAGCTCTTTTTCATTTCTTTATAATCTTCCAGAAAGATGTCTCTGTCATGGTACACGTCGTTGTTCTTCTCAGTTTCTCCTGAACCTTTAAAAAACGGGAAATAGCAGTAATTTAGAGTTTGAAACTTTAAATGCATAGACTGTAGCTTCTTCATCAGCCTACGCACTGGGCCCACCCACCAACCTTTCAGATAATTACTATCTACATTCACCCACTGGGTACAATAATTGCGGTCAGAAACAGTATGAATGAGTCCATGAATATTAGAAGGCAAACTATGGATTACAGTCAAAACAGAGAACACAGAACTATTAGCCCATGTTTTGAGCGTGCAAAATCCTCAGTGGAACAGAAGCAAGCAGAAGTTGACACAACCTAAGAATTTTGATTTTTTCTAAAAGAGATATGATTAATGAAGATCTCCATTTCTCGTAAATAGTACTGCGCAATTAAATGCGTGACTGGTAACATTTCCAACCTAAATCAAGAATTTAATCGAAAAATATTAGAAATTTGGTCCTACCACGTCTGTCCGTCTTTCTATTTTATGGTCGAAAGAGAAGAAAACTGTACAATTTGTCTATCTATCTTGTAAGTGATACTCGTATATGTGATTTTATGATGTATTACATATGTAATGATATGCTCGCTTATAACATAAAATCTTCAAGTTCGAATAAAGGAATTGTGACCGGAAAGCATTTAAACAAATTAAAGCATTGCATGAAAGAATACACAATATTATGCAGAAGTCTTGAGAGACATTCCGGTTCCAACCATAGCAAAGTGCAATATCATATAATTTAAAAACAAGTAAGATAAAACAGAGCATAATCTTTCTGCAGCAAGAAAATATCAAAATTCTAAAATTGAAGGACGACTGATTCATCGGCTATATTTTCTCGAGAAAGCCAAAAGTGAAAACAACATGGACCAAGATTTCTTCCATCAGGCGTAATACTGAACGAAAACCTTCATCTTCAGGATGCAGCAAATCACACAGACGAACAAAACAGTACCTGGGTGGAGGCCAAACAATACTATATACTTACCATTTGAGATGCCCCGTTGACTTCTTGAAGCTTCACCTGTAGCCTCTTCAAAAGCAACAGATTTTAAGGACTGATCAGAATCATTTGTTTGTAAGGTTGGGATAAGACGGATGGTGGGAGAAGAGAGGGGGAGAAACTCAGATTGTGGTGATTCGAAGAAAGCAGGGTTTGGAGGGAGGTGATGGTGGAAGAGTTTGGAGGTTGAGTATATGTAGAAGAGAATACAATAGGAGGTCAAGAGAGCCAACCATGTGGGTGTCAAGAACAAGCTCTTGTATGAACCTGACACCGTAAGACGACGTTGAAAATAGTTGGAGAGCAAGGAAGGACGATCCATGGCAGAAGGAGACACACAGAAGCGTTGAACCATAACAACACGACATTGTATTATTGCTAGGTGCCTTAACATTCGAGAAAATCGGAAGGTCAAATCCATGTTTGGGCCTAGCAGCCATGTAAAGCCCATTAGCAGAAACATTGTCATAATGGAAGTGTTGACCAAGGTAGGTACGAAAATTAATAAAAAAAAAAAAAAAAACCACGGTAGGTCCACCAAAATAAGGAACCAAACACCCTCCATCTCCATGTGCAGGTGTTTTAGAATGTTTGGTTGGCTTGGTTCGCTAATACAATCACGTGCATTGCAGCAAACCCTGAGCATTATAAAACTGAGCTACCAACTCCACCTTCCATGTGGCCTTCATTTCCAGCTTTCTTGCAGTACTGAGCTGAGCTCTCGTGTTTCCCTGGTATGTCTACTAGCTCTTTTGACATTAAGTTGTGAATGAACTTTAACATGTTTCCATGAATTATACTTTGTACTATATTATGCATAAATTTGCTTCGGTAGGTGCCGTATAGAGAATAACACACTTCACACTCACGACTCGAGGGATAACCCCATTTTAAGAATATTTGTTTTGCATGATAAGAGACTGTTGGATGAAGATAGTCTCATTGACGTGAACTTCCAACCATAATAAGTGAATTTCTTAGTTCGACGTCCGCCGTGAGTTACTCATGAAGCTGTGTTTATTATTTGTGCTAATGGATATCTGTATATCGGTAAACTTGTAAGTAAATCTATTTTATATATACAGTAATATAATAAAAATACAGAGATTGATTTCATTAAAGAAGTTATCTAATATATTTTATCAAAAAATTGATACATGTGCTTAACTAATTGTACATTTTTCTGGAAAATTGTACTTTGTCCGTACTGTTTTATTCCACTCGAGAATTTTCAATTGACAGAGTTCATGGTATAGATATTTAAATGATACTTTTTAACTGGAGTTTAGTAGGTGTGATAATGACGGAGTGGAATTTAATCTGCGTTCATTTCGTTGTCATTCTTATTAACTTCACTTCGGTGAGTATTCTCATTTTCAAATGTAACCTACTTTTGTGCTTTTCTTTTCACAGTAACAGTTGATAAATTTGGGTCTGATATTCAAACCCATTTCCTGGGATGTTTTCAAAAATTAAAGCACATATGAACTTCCTAAAAGAAATTCTCATTTTGTGTCATAATTAAATTATTGAAAATTTCAAATTTAATACAGTTTATTTAATGTCATATTGTTGTTTTTGTAATTCTAATTAATATTTTTATTAATCACAGTATTAATGTAAGTCATAATACCACTTTACCAAATTTCTATTACTAAATATTTTAAGCTTATGAATACATATCAATTTTCATGGGGGGCTTACGAAGGGTGTTAATTAGCAGGTTAAGTTGGTTTTAAATGAGGAAGATTAGATCGGTGTTGACGGGTTAATTGGAACCAATAAGCACTGTCTTATTACTTACAACACAATGTTTCGATTAATCTCTACATAACAGGAAGTAATTTCCCAAAAAAATTGTATCTGTAGTGTTAACTATTTGTGTTATATATAATCCAACACTTCACACTATATGTTATAGAGTATACTGTTTTCTCTATCAACACTACATGATATACTTCAAATTATATACAAACACATCAAATTTCATTATATAATAGTATTTGTATGTTTTGTACGTCAACTATATAAAGTCGATAAGTATATTATTATTGCTGAATAATTGAATTGCGCGCCATATTGCATGGCAGAAGGTCATGTTTTCTAGGATACTAGGATTACAATCCTAAGATCTACAAGATCTTGACTAGCGAGTTGCTACTGAGGAGAGAGCAACGGGATATATACAATCAGAGATACACTTGTCCCTCCAGCGTTGAAAAAAAATATTAATTAAATGTCAATTAATTTAATGTATTAATTTTAATAAAATTATTTTCTAATAATTCTTATTCTTCTTTATAAATGATTTTATTGAAATTCACTAAATCAGTTATTACATAAATATGGTAAGATCTTACCAATATTTTTTCTATTATATATTGCCTGAGAAAAGATGTTTGCAAGAGCTGAACGTTTAAAACTCTTCATCTTCTCCTACAGGATTACTAGTTAACAGTTCCTGGTTATTGACCACCCTAAGAGGATACCATTTTTTCCTGCCATATATCTGTAGTTGTAGTGTATCAATATACGTGCCCGAAGTTACTAAAAATCATTTTGGTAGGTTGAAATTAATCAAAATGGTCGATACTGAAGGCATCGTATATGGCAGAGATTATAGTATTCAAGACATGATTATATATATAAAGAAAAAGTAAACAATCTACTGGGAGTAGAACAATATTGAAATGCTGAGTATATCAAATGTACTTTAGAATACAAGAAATGAAGCAAACCGCATAATCCTTCCTGCATTTAAGTGACTGCAGGAAGATATAACATTGGTGATTCATGCACAAATACACTGCGTAAAATTGCACAAATTGACTCATTCACTAATTAAGGTACAGGACCCTATCTCCAAACACAATCAGAAAGCAAAGCACTGTTGTTGAACAAAATCAAACATATATATATATATATATATATATACCAGCTAAAACATACATAAATTATATATATTTATATAAATAGAGAGAGTACGTACACTTGTAGGTTCACACGTAGTGAATGATTACTTGAAGGGCGAACTATAATGTTGATCCTGTACGACATTTGAAAATTCAGCTTCCCAGAAGGCAAGATCGAAAAACTGCAGGGAAGAAGTTAGTGGGTGTGGTGGTGGATTGGGAAACACATGTTCAGGCTGCGGCCGTTGACTCCCAATAGCGTTGTCATTGATCAAAGAATCAAGAAACGAAGACAAAGTATCTTGATCCTCCCCTATACTCTTGTCACTCTCTCCATCAACTTCAACCCCGCTTTCTAACCCCTTCACTGATCTGCTAAATCTCCCCGAATTATTCCCATTACTGACAGAGCTGCTATTTTGAATAGCTTTTGTTTGATTCTGATGGCTGCAACTTCCAATCTCTAGTGCAGGAGTAGGGGTGACGATTTGGGGGATTGGATGAGGATTCGATGTTCTATTTGATTCACGATCAACTTTTTCAGAATTTAAATTGTTGTCGTAAGTGATCAATGGCTTGTGAGTCCTTGGGTCTATTCCCTGACTTATGAGCTTCTTGCTGAGATGGGTGTTCCAGTAGTTCTTAATCTCATTATCTGTCCTTCCAGGTATCCTCCCAGCTATCAAAGACCACCTGCGAATGAATAGAAAGATGTGAGAAACATACAGTAAAACCCTAAACACCAAGAAATTGAGGAAACTCATCTACTCGAAAGCATGCATCATCTATAGACATACAGGGAAACCTGATCTAAAGAGTTTAATAATCAAAGGGTTAATCACCTGTTGCCTAGTAAGCGGTGAAGGCGAAGGATGATGTCTTCCTCATCAGGACCAATATGGCCTCTCTTGACAGAGGGACGAAGATAATTCATCCACCGGAGACGGCAACTCTTGCCGCAGCGTTGCAGCCCTGCCCTCTTGGGAAGCGTGCGCCACCGTCCTTCGCCTTCCCTTTTCACAAAATTGGCCAAAATCTCATCTTCCTCCGGTGTCCATGGTCCTCTCTTTATCCCCACCTTGCTACAGCATGGCGTGATCTTTCCCCTTGGATTCGGACTCCTCATTTCCCCTTAGAATCTCTCCTCCTTCTTCCTTCTTCTGTGCTATATATTTAAGGCTGTTTATCCTTCGAAGCCTGTTAAATATATATGGATAACAAATTATCCGCAATACACACCTAGCTAGAACTAGGGTTTCATGGGAATAAGTGTTTTAAAAGTAGACGTAAGCTGGAAAAGAAGGTGGCACTGGCACATAATAAAGTCGAAGAGCCTCCGTGGTTGATTCGGTGTGCATATAAGTAAGGAACTCGTATTTGAAATTTGACCCATTTATACAAAGTCATATATGATTTTTATTTTTTTTTCAACGGAGTCATATATAAATTTTGGGTAGTGGCTTTTACCAGCCAATTTTGCTTGTTTATGCTAAGTTTTCGATTATTATAATTATCTGATTCATTATGGTAGGCCAATAGGCCATCTCTGAGGGGCCCAGTAATCCCCTCATGTCCCCACTTTGTCAATGGAATGATAAAGAAAATTAATGTTTACATCAAAATCTGTATTTCTTTTTTCCTTTTTAGTTTTTGAAGGACATTCCACTTACTTTGTCCGTATGAGACTAATTTCATATCCAAGATATATAGTGACGTTGTTTTCATTACATGTACGTATTTTTTTGACAACTTATAGTACAGCTTAGTATTTTATATTAAAGTTTCATTTTGTAATTTAAAAATCATCTGTCATCAGATAATTATTTTTTAAAATAATACAACGCTGTTCAGCTTTAAAAGTCTTTGGATGTATGCCCCCTTAAATTAAGCAGACGGTGTTTTTAGGTTATTTAATTACTGTACAATTTTTCTAACAAAGAATAAGACGTAATAATTTCCCTAACATTGATGTAATTTATGAGTACATCCTGCACAGATATATATATATATATATATATATATATATATTTGCTTAGTGACACAATTAGAATTCCTTTAAAACTATATAGATTCGAAACAATTATCAGATTCGAATTTGGGTTTGTAATGCTCTTTCCAACATTAAATTGGCTTCCTTTTATAGTTAGTGCGGTTCGGCAAAAATGATTGAAAAATAAAAAGCACGACCAAAAGTCTTTGGTGAAACCGCCACGCAAAAGCTATCCTAAAGTAATTGGATAAAATATTCCGAAATATATTTTTTATAAAAAAAATTGTAGAGTAGTAGAAAACTCGCTATCCAAAGGTAATTTGAATACTACGTGGATTTCATTCAAGAAGAAGAAGAAGAAGATACTATCTTATATTCCTTTGCATATATTTTAATTTATTAAAATTTTAAATAATACGTAAAATTTAAGACTTGGAAAAATATATCTTAAAATTTAAATCATAATTAAAAAAACCTTTAAATTTTCAATTCTAATTAAAACTAGATAAAAGACCACATAAATTTGACTATGATAATAATATTTGACTTAGACTTAATGTTAAATTTGTAAAATCTGTTAAAAATAGCTGATATTTAATGTATTCATTTTAATTAAAAAATTATTATGTTTTAGAGTTGATAAAGTGTTTTTATAATTAATTCTCAATTTAGTCAAATAAAATGTAATTTTTTTAAAAAATTATTTTACATAAATTATCAACATATATACTCCATTGTTAATTTGATCCAAAATCGTCTTTAAGTCTTAATCAGATTCACGATTCAGCTTGAGCGTAACTAAATGTATAAAAATTTTTATTAAAAGAAAAGCTTATAAATAAAAATAATAAATCTTATATAAAGTTTTATCCCATGTCTATTATTCACACTTTTTTTTCTCCCCCTTTAACTGCATTGCATTTAGGACCAGCAGAATAGGCAGAGTCTCTGTTCAACCTCTGCAAGCCAACTCATGAGGGTGCTCTCTCTTAAGCTTGCTTGTCTCCTGCAATCTTCTCCTGACCCCGAGACTTCACCTCCCGTCAATGTTAGGAAACTTACTTGCCTGCAAACTCCTGAATGGCAAAAGCACCATGCCGCTCTTATTGCACTTGCACAAAATTGCAGAGGCTTAAATGAACTCTGTCAATCAAACATGGCTGTCTGTTATTTCCATTCCTCTGTTCCAATTGAATTATGTGGAATCCCATTGTGCTTTATCAGAGTTCTTGTTCTGGCCAAAACACATTTCTTTTTATGATATTGGTATAAGTATCATTATTCATCATCTGGTGTGTTAGTATGAATCTTGACTAGAGTTTTGTAATCTCTGACTAATTCATTTGCAATCATAACGTTGTCAATCCTGCTTGTCATTTGTTATTTGTAAATTACAGGCTCATGCTGCTTCTGCTGTAATGAACTTCACAAAGAATTGTACCCCAGATATCCTAACACCTTATATGGATGGGATTGTGAGCAAACTTCTTGTACTCCTACAGGTATATGACACTGAAGAATAACTGAGTAATTTCGTTGCGGAGATTATATGTTATCGTTTTTCTGTAATTCAAATCCTCTGTTTGGTTGGGATGAGGGCAGTTTGTGGGTTCTTGATTTCTTTGTCAGTGTCCAGGCATTTTTCATTATCTTATCTTATTCAATCTTGATTTAATTTTGGTTAGTGTAAGGCTTAGGTTTATAAATCAATCTTTTTTGGTACTTGTCCAGTGCATATCTGTGATGTCACTTTCTTTTATCCATTTCATCAAAGTGCTTTATAATCAATAAATTTATGGTTAATGCATGTGTCTAATCTATGCAAATGCAGGACAACATGATATTTAGTATTGATATGTTGTTTTTTGCCTCTTGTCCAGAATGGGAAGCAAATGGTTCGAGAAGGGACTTGACTCCTTTAGCATCTGTTGCTGATTCATCACAGGTGCCCAATGGAGCAGTTCTTGTCCTTAATAATCATAATTCTTATACTGCATGATATTTCTGGTTCAGATCTTCTCCAGTTACTGCACAAACAAGACGTATTTAGTCTAAAAAAAGATAGACAGAGATGTGTGGAGCCCAACAAATTCTCTTTCCAACTTCCAACATTAGAAACTGTCAGACCATACACCAAATATAGTCTATCTCTTAAACTTAAGATATTTCAGGTATTTGCTTGACTTTTGAAGATTAACACCTTCCATGCCATCCATATCGTCTAGTTTATCTCTTGCTGCCAGCATCAGTAAATATTTTAATGCCACCTATTTGCTTTGTTAGCAATGATCTATTTAATTTTCTGAGGCATTTGTGCTCTTATTTGTTCTATGTGGCTTTACACTATTTCGCCCTGGAATTGTTTGAGTGAATTGATTTATGTTTATTTATTATCTCTTTTGGGATTTGGTGACTGTTCCTGGATGTTATTTGATACGTCATGCTATAGTTTTACAACAATTCCCTTTTTCCCTTCAATTTTATAGCTGCCACTCATAAGTGTGGTATTCGGCTACAACCTGCTATAGAGTTGGCTCAAATTCCCAAAAAGGCAAATCATTCTGGAATTCTGATCATTTTCTGGCTTGCTGGTTTTCTTTCTTATTTTTTTGGGTAAATGGTTTATCTTCTTTCCTTGTCAACTAGTAATCATACATACTAATCTGGATTTTTCCCAATTATAACAAATTTTTATTAGCATTATCACCAGATGTAATGTGTCATTATTTTTACTAATCAATTGAATGTTGACAAATAGTTAAAAACTCTTTGCATTGACCATATGCTTGGATTGTAAGTGAGAGTCTTTGTTATCATAAACACTTGTGTTTCTCTTAATAACTATGACTTATGTTGGCCCAAAAATTAGACCCAAAATACATGTTTGATTAATAACAAAACACAAATGAAGAAAGAATCATTTTTATTTTAGTCCCTTTATTTACAATAGTCCACTAATAACATAATAGGTCAAGAACTTGCTTCAGTTGATAGCTCATCATCTCTAGAAGAAGAGCATCACATGAGGACAATTTGGAAGCCTTATTATGTTAGCCAAACTTACAATTCTTCCAACGCTACTTTTCCTTTTCAAACACATTGACCAAGAGCAAGTTTTCATAAGCATCAAAATCTCTTAAGGCTCCCATTCCATATGAAGATTGATGATGAATGAGATTCATGGAAGATGATAGTCCATCACCATAAGTGGGGGAGCTGCCCAACGAAGAAGAAAACAAATTTGGAATGTTATATCAGTATATACACTACCATTCGAAAAAAAACACAGATCAAAAAGTTTATTTGCCAAAAAATAGAGATTGAGCTTTGCATTTGGTTATATTTGCTTTGAAGAGCATTTAAATGTGTTATCTTATAAACCCATTCTTATTAGGGTTCAAAAATTTCGTTTCTTTATTATTTTGAACTTCTTTCTCTGTGAGTGAGAAGAAGTGAATGTTTGAGAGTTAGGAAAACTCTAAAATTAGTTTGGAATGAGTTAGGAAAACTCTTGTAAGTCTGAGAGAGTTTAGAAAAACTGTACTTAAAGTGAACACGTGAAAACTCTAAAAAGTGTATAAGTGTTATTATTATAGTAAAGGAAATTCCTTGAGAGTCAAGGAGATTGGAGGTAGGCATCAATTGTGCCAAACTAGGATAAACTCTATGTTTGATTTTTTTTGCCCTCTGTCTCTACTATTTGTTGCATACATTTTAGTTGACTATAGAATTTATAGTTAAATATTTTTATCATGCTCCTTCAATCTAAGTTCTTCAATTAACTGCTAACTAAATAGTTCACTAATTTACTTTCTCTATTGAATCTTTTGAAACTTGTTTTTGGAAATATTCAATCAACTATATTTTGAGCACAGTTAACTGTTTTTTTAGTTTTTCAGTAAACTGTAATTTTTTTAGTTAATTGTATTTTTTTAAACAGATTTAAAAGGCCAAAAGATTTCATTCACTTATTGACCCCCTTTAGGTGCATTGTCAATAGCTTACTATAAAGAAACTTATCACCTACTTTTGTAATTCAACATGTTTATTAGGTTGTAAATTTAGCTTGTTTTTAATCTTATTTTGGTTTTATTTTTAATGTTTCTCAAAGAGAATCAAGCTATTTGTAATTATTTTAGTTGGTTTCAAGTTAATGAGTAATTTTGTTGAAATTGGAGTTGCATTAAAGCGTGAACAAGGATTACATTGCATTTGAGTCGGATATAAAGAGATAAGCTGTGGAAATGGCTTAGAATGCTATTTTTAAAACAAAAAATGAACCTCTTCTTTGCTATTTACATTCATATTTTATCTGTATCATTATAGGTGGATGAATGATTGAGCCTATTATTTGTCATGCCTAGAATTGATTGTATTCCAATTGATTAAAGTAAATCTATAATTATTTATTTTGACCAATATTAGTGAAAAATTAGTGTAGAGATTGTTAAAACACTTTTTTTAACATTAATAGAATGTAAATGATGATTTGCTGAACATGTTTCATGTTTAGTAAATTAGAAATAGTGACATCTTATTTTTAAAGTGATTAGTTAATTAAATTTTAGGATTGTTGACTAATTAGGGGTTGAATTGAGAATTCTTCTGATTAACATACTTAAGTAAGTCTAAATTGCTAAAACTTCTTAACAAACATAGTCATTTACTAAAAAAGAAAATGAGTTTATCATAAGGCGTACCCAAGATTAATTTAGAAAAGCCATGCACTACTTCTCTTGATTAGATGATTGTCTCTAATCTAAATTTTTTTCAATTTGTCTTGCTTCATATTTGAATTGCTTATTCTGAATTTATTTGTTTAATTTTTTTAGGTTAATTATTGTTATTGTTGTTTTTGATGAAGATAAAACCTCTACCTTTTTTCATTCTTTTACACATTTTTTGTTAATCTAAATAGTTGGAATTGTTAATCTTTGTAGATTCAACCCTACTTATCATTATCGCAATATAATCATTGAGAGTAGATAATTTAAGTTTGGTGTATTTGGCACCCATCAGTGTTGATTGCCTATTAGGGTAAAGATAGAACTTGAGAGGAAAGCAGAATAGCTGATTGTAAGTTTAATGATGTTGCTGAGCACTGTCGAGAAGAGTATCCCTTTCCTTGTGTTCATTTGATTTGCCTGTGACTCTGTAGTTTTTGATACAACAGTTATTCTTATCCTGTAAATTTTTTCACTGGCCCAAAGGAAGTTAATCTTCTCTTTATATTAGAACATCTTTATTTAATAATTTAAATGCTTCTATACATCAATATATCTAATACATGTTGATGCAACAGATGTTACGATTCTTACCTGTAGCCTGCAATGACGAATATTACAGATGTTCAACAGGTTTTTGCTCTATTTAAACTGTATTTCCATTTCTACTTTAGTTTGGTTAATATCCGTGGTTATTAATGCTGTTTCAGCTCTCGGAAAAATATGCCAGTTCCACCATAATCGCATAATTACTTGACATTTCAATGCTTCATGTCTCCATTGTCTCTCTTTTTATGCCATTCCTGTTTAGTTAATCTGGTTTGCAAATTACTACTTTGTGTCCCCTTATTCCTCACATTTGATCATTGTCGTCAGGACAAGTTTCAGGTTTGTGTCCCTCCCTAACTACTACCATTAACTATCAACTAACTACTCTGCTTCTAGCTAACCCTTGTAGAATTACCACATAACTACAATTTACATTGATATTCCATCTCTACTACAAGACAGCAATAAGCTGAAGGTGATGAATAGCCAGAAAATAATCCTGTTGCGTTGCCTTTATATACATCAAGTATACCCAAGGAAGCCAGATATAGTAATTTTGTTAGAAGCTGAAAGATGACAGGCCTGCACTTGACAAAGAGAGTCAAGATCATGACTGTACTCTTCGTCGTTACAAGACCAGTGATGTAACTCTACCACGATTAAAAATAACTAACTCATGTATAATATCCGCTATTCCTATAGGCTATATTTTTGTTGATGAATAATGAATTGAAGCTATTGGAATAGAAACTCCATATTGTTTTTTTTATAACTATATAACAATTGTGGTCAAGTTAGGAGAAGAAATGAAGAAATTTACACAGTAAGTGGTAGTTCAAGATGAGAGTTCGGTGAAAGCTAGATTTTCTTGATGTTTCAATCACAAAGCTGCAAATTTTGTGCTATGGAAGACTTGAATTTGGAGATTCATGATTAGGGGGGAATCTAGAAATGGCATATTTGGAATTGAGTGTAATCTGATTTTGAAACGCAGTTAGTCAAAAAGGTAGTCCCTACAACATTGAATAGGAAATAATTTTTTGTGTGGAGGATATACCTACCAGCTATAGAATCAGTGCAGGATTTATGTGTTTGGTTGGCATTCTCACAAGTAGCCAAGTGTTGAACCATAGGCTCAAAACTGTACATACATATATATATTTTTTTGAAAGGTTTTTAAT
This sequence comes from Delonix regia, assembly GCA_037074485.1. NCBI lineage: Eukaryota > Viridiplantae > Streptophyta > Magnoliopsida > Fabales > Fabaceae > Delonix > Delonix regia. Next base: position 35,364,416 of record CM073449.1, on the reverse strand, counting down.
TTTGAATAAATTGTTTTAAGACATAATAAATCCGACGTTTTAGATCAAGAATACCTCTTTTTTCTTCCTTATACATTCAACCCTTAATTTCTCTTTTTTGAAATATAAGTTAAAGATATAGTACTTGAGTTTTGATAATTCTACATCCATTATAATAAGTTTTAATTTTACCAAACACACTTTCATTAATCAATATTGATAAGTATATTCCTTTGACACATGAACCAAGACGAACAAAGAGAACGTACCAAAGCAAGTGTATTACGGAAAGCTAAGCATCATTGACTTGCTAATATTATCCACCCCTTCAATAATTGAAGATGCATTACAAAGAGGGGGAGCTAGATTCTTTTTTTCTTTTTTTAATACATATATAATAGAACTAGATTTTATTTAAGCATGTTTAATATTAACTTGATAAGATAAATTAAGTTGACAGTTGGTCTTTTTCACCCTTTTTTCTCTCTCTTTGAAGTTAGAGCATCTTAGGTGTAAGAATTGGGGTGTGACCAATAATCACAAGAAATAATTCTCTTCATTTTCAGTCTGACCCATTGTACTCCAATTTTAATTGGATAGATCCAACAGCTTGCATTAAAATAACTGCACAAATCTAATAATTTGTATTTAAAATTAAGAAATCAAAATTGGTAATTCTCAAAAACCAAAATCGATAAATCATTAAAATTTTAATCTAACGGTCAATATTCACCTATTACAAAAACTGCACATGACGCTCTAAGTATAGGCAATCCGCTCGCATTCATCTCTTCCTTTCTTTCTCCTATTTCTTCTCTTTCTTTCTTTTCTCTTTCAATTACTTGGTGTTTTTACTAATAAATATTCTCAGATTTATCATTTTATGATGGGAATGGTGAATATCAACTTATAAGCTGATCTTATTTGCATATTTCAATTTTGTTTCTTTCAATATGTTGTTCATGGCTGATCTATTGTAATTTAGTTCAACAAAGTTATCATACATGTCTTTCTTTTATTGTTAGATATAGGAAAAATATGTCATTGTTTTCTTCGTAATGAAATGAATTTATATACTTCGTACTTTATAAGTAAAAATAATGAAGGCTAGACTCATTGAAATTCGGTCATAAAGTTTGCCCTTATCTCATTAGCAATTAAAGCATAAACAAATGTGATGTAGTTTCCAATTTCAGAGGACGCTCATGTTATTTATACATTTGATGTTAGATAATTTTAAGTTAATTATTGGAATATGGGGGATTTAGGTTTTGTTAATTGTCTCATTTTCTTAAAACTTCTTTTATTTGCATTTTTGGTATGTTTGAGAATTTATGCCTATATATGTTACTCATATTTTCACCTCACATTTACCACATAGAAATGGTCAAATATGATCCAGCCTATTAGGTTGCTCAAATTTGACCTGATTCGATTTATAATATTTATTACAATATAATAAATCATATAAATTTATATGTATAACGAAGCAACCTTAATATATTTGTGATAGAGTAAAACTGAATTGACCTATCTGATTAATTTAAATTTTATTACAATTTTTGTTATATTTTATAAACAAACCTAGGTTAGGCTTTTAAAGCTAAAAACAAGGCTAAACATGATAAGCACTTTGAGATGCCCCATGTGGCTTTTTATTATTATTATTATTATTATTATTATTATTTTGGTATTTGATGGTTGCAATTGTTGTCAAATTACAATTTCAGACAAATTCATGGGCAATCATATTTTTTGTATTTGTCTACAATTAAATTTTTCTATTCCAATTTGGGGTGATGATGAGCTTCTCCACTCCTTATTCCAAGTTCCAACTAGACCTGACCAATTTTGAACTTTTCACCAAAAACATTAAACAATTTCTCCCATTTTAATAAACTAAAACTGATTTCAGAGTTTGGCAAATTGTCTTTCTCAACTAATAAACAAAGAAGACAACAACAACAACAATAATGTCATACAATGATAAACTTGACTATATTGTTTCCTATATTAAGAAGAATCTATGAATAAACAAACATAACAGGAGGATCACAAACAGGTTTTAGTCTGTGACGTGAGGAGGAGGTTACAACAAACACAGCCCGCACGATAAGATATAATATAAAAAGTTTAAAACTTTATATAAACCCAGAATTGGTCCACCTCCTTATTATGAGGCAAGCATGGTTTTTTAGTCTCTTAGTGTATGGACGCATCTGCTGGATCATTTTGGAGCCTCCATGTGGCGCTTCTTCGTGCCTTCACGCCTATCTTATCAAGTCTTTTGACTTAGCTAAATGAGGAGAAGCAAAGAACAATGACTGGGTTCCCTCAACTTTCTCTTTAACCCTAACCTAAAACCGGCTTCTTGTTTTCTTTTCCATTTTTTTTCTTCTTCTAATGGTGGTTTGGTGATTCCATATGTGATGTGTTCTTTTAGTATGGCCTTAGAATGATTTAAAAATGATGAAATGGTGCAAATCTACAGACTCATATTGTGGAGCTTAATTTCTAACAATTGGAAAACAAATTATTGATATATTATATGGGAATTATAGTGCACCTTATTATGAGAAAATGCAAGAACTAAATGAGAGTCTGAACCAATATCAATCAGTAAGAGGAAGTAGAGTTAAGAAGAACGAATTCTCCATCTGGTGCATACGTTGAACTGAACAGTGTCCACTTCCAGTAATCAACTCCAACATACGGGACAGGTACGGCGGTCATTTTATTGGAAGTCAAAGGAGTAATTGAAGGGTTAAGTTGTCAGCATGACATAGAAAATATAAATATAAACAACTCAAGCCCACTTGCTTACAATATTCTCAGCAATTCTTCATCCATATATAATCTCACAACTTGCAAAATAACTACACAAGGATGAAGAATAACCTTCCGCTATCATCTTAAAATCCCTCTCTGCCTCCTTTGAATTCATAAAGTTTCTCCTCTCAAATACCACTTTCTCGAGTCTCTACCACCTGTAATGGAAATTCAATTCCAGCAGCCAAAGCAGCATAATCAGGAAGCAGGCATTCCAATCAGCAGAGGAGGGAAATTCAAAGGAAGAAACAGAAGCAGTAACAAATTTGTAGGGGTGAGGCAGAGGCCTTCAGGGAGATGGGTAGCAGAGATCAAAGACACAACCCAGAAGATAAGAATGTGGCTTGGCACATTTGAGACTGCAGAGGAGGCAGCCAGAGCTTATGATGAAGCTGCTTGCCTTCTTCGAGGATCCAACACTCGCACCAACTTCATCACCCATGTCTCCTTGGATTCTCCTCTTGCTTCTCGGATTAGAAATCTGCTCAACAACAAAAAAGCAGGAACCAAACAACAAAAAGATCATGTGCAGGCAGCCTCTGCCCCTATAGCCAGAAGCACCAGTCCTAGCAGTACTTGCAGTACTAGTTGTACTAGTATTAGTAGTAGTTCTAGCAATAATGTGGACAACAATGACAATTCTCTTTCCAGTGGGATAATTCAAGATACCCAGTTGTTTGATGATGCCTATAGACCAGATTTGAGCGGTTGCAACGGGGAATTTGGGTCGGGTTTTATGTCCAATCATCCATGGGGTGGTTTTGGACATGTTTTTGATCGGCTTCCTTTTGCTCAAGTTTCGGATATACCGAAGCCTGAAGGGACTTTGTCTGACACAGCTGACTTGGAACTGTCAGAATTTGAAAGGATGAAAGTTGAGAGACAAATATCAGCTTCACTTTATGCAATTAACGGAGTGCAAGAGTACATGGAAACTATTCAGGACTCTAATGAAGCTCTGTGGGACCTTCCACCTTTGTGTTCACTATTCTGTTAAATTTGATGTTCTAAAGACCTTGAAATCTTGATTTCCAATATCTAATTCAGTATTTCCTTTATCTTCATCTAAAACTGGGAAAAGTATAAGATCTAGGATTGGTTGGAATCAGAATAGCAAATAGCTTTAGTGAGGTTTGAAATTCTGTTTGTCTAACTTCTTTCTAAATGTCAGCAGGAAGTTACCTGAGTTAATTCAGGAACCACTTTTTTAGTAATCAATCTGTAAAAAGTCCTTGCAGTTTTGATTCTCTTCACCGCAGATTCTATTCTCTAAAACCTCTCTTTTCTATCTCTGTCTTTATAAGTAAAGTTTAGACTTTGGAGGCATTGTAAGCAATTTGCCAGAACTAACTTGACCATTTATATTGCCTTCATTGCACAATGTACTTGCACTTCCTCGAAATTTGCTTGAATATTTATACGAGACAAAACCAACAAAAATAAATCTTGTGGATATGCTTATACTAAGGTCCAATGCTTCACCAAAAAGCATGCCTTTTGGTCATCTGAATTGGTCATTATTTTGTTTCTCAAAATTAATATACTGTTCACTGCGTTATTAATTTATTTCTCTCGAATTCAAGATGGTTACTTATGATAGTTTCATTTCCCAACCCTTAGTGGGTGAACCATCAGAGAAATGACTAACTATACAAACTTTAATTCAAGTGGAGGTTGAGTATTTGAACTGAGATCACATCTCTCATCATCCTAGAGATATGTTCGCATCTTGCTCGCCAGTCAAAGACGTCATGTTTACCTGCCTTTGTGGACCCAAGAGGTTCTTTTCGTATATTGTACTTTCCTCATCCATTTCTTCCATTTGGCTCGCGAAGATTACAATGAGGCATATCTAGAAAAGCCTGAAGAAATAGCCAACTGCATACTACCAATAGCTGAACTCTGAAGTAAGAAGGATTAAAAATTAAGTAGAAAGAGGCCAATCATTCTATATAGGTCGCAAGAAGTGGAATGTCCCATTAAAATTATAATAAAACTGATAAAATCTAAGATCATGGTCAGTATAAGAGAAACATTCTTCACAAGGGAAAGACCAAGACCATGACATGCCTCCCGAAACTAGCTCCTAATTCTTAGCCCAAAAATGGGGGGAAAAGGTCTAGTTGAACAGTTCAATTTTCACAAATATGAAACGGAACTACATAGTGCAGAAGAGTCCTTCAGTGGGTGCCTGGTCCTAGGTATGTTATTGAATTAACTAATTAAATAAAAAAAAAGATGAAGATATTGCTTAATAGCGGAATCTAAAAGACAAAGGAATAAATCAGTCCAAAAAAAAAAAAAAGACAAAGGAATAAAATTTGCTATAGCCTAAATGGGCTTGCTCTACGCTGTACAAGATAACACCACCATTGTAGCATTCATGATAAGGTAGGCCTTCTATACTGCTGTTCAATATTAATATATAGTAGGAATTGGTTGCTTTTCTTGAAGCAGAATGGGGACTATTGGTTTGTCTGAATTACTTGAAATTTTGGATAGATATTCCAGTTCGTAGGCAAACGGCTAATCCTAACTGACATTTTACTAGAAGAAAACAGAACAGAAGCCAATTTTTCAATATGCTTCTTGTTAGCTTCTCTCTTCATTATCTTCCAACCATGTTATCAAAATTAAATATCTAATTTCCATTTAGTGGAAGAGTAACGAGTTATTGATTTGACCCACTTGGGAAGATGAATAACCAGACACTAATTTTACAGAAGAAGCAAGCAATTGATTCACGAAAGGAAAAAAATCCAAAACTACCAATTGTACATGACAGAAATAATTATCTCAAAATTCTACTTGGTAATTATCACGAAGAACAGAACGACAACACAATTAAGATTAGCAAGGATAGGCAATGCACGGTTAGACATACAAAACAGAGGAATAAGAAAATAGATATTGACAGGTGATGCTGAAGAAAGGATTACTTTCAGTAATCTTCTTCTTCATCATCCACGCCTTCTGCCCCAACTTCTTCATAGTCCTTTTCAAGAGCAGCAAGATCCTCACGGGCTTCTGAGAATTCACCTTCTTCCATTCCTTCACCAACATACCAGTGGACAAATGCCCGCTTAGCATACATGAGATCAAATTTGTGGTCAATACGAGAGAAAACCTCAGCTACAGCTGTGTTGTTGCTTATCATACAAACTGCACGCTGCACCTTGGCAAGATCACCTCCAGGTACCACTGTTGGAGGCTGATAATTAATACCACACTTGAAACCAGTAGGGCACCTAGAATTAGTCATCAAAATCAGGCAATCAGACTATGTTAAAGAGAAGTTCAAGTCCAAAGATTATTATGTCCTCTTCCCCGACCCAATATAGGAATACCATAAATAGAAGAATACTTTCAGCATTTTTCTGTTTAAAGCTGAAATTTTAAGTAGTTTAACTACATTTGCAAACAAGTATCTTTAACAATCAAACAAAAGAAATAACATTACAGTAGGAACTAGAAAATCCATAGTAGAAAGTATACATTAGTATTTGGATGAGTAGAACAACAACAGCAGAAACAGAACCATTAGGCAGGAAATTTTAATTACCAGTCAACAAACTGGACAGTCCGTTTTGTCTTGATAGTAGCAACAGCACCATTTACATCTTTGGGTACAACATCTCCACGATACATCAGGCAGCATGCCATGTATTTCCCATGTCTTGGGTCACACTTAGCCATCATACTTGATGGCTCAAAGACAGCGCTGGTGATCTCAGGAACCGATAGCTGCTCGTGGAAGGCCTTTGCAGCAGAGATTACAGGAGCATAAGATGAGAGCATAAAATGGATACGAGGATATGGCACAAGATTAGTCTGGAACTCCGTAATATCCACATTAATGGCACCGTCAAATCTCAAGGAAGTAGTTAAGGAAGAGATAATTTGAGATATCAAGCGATTCAAGTTTGTGTAGGTTGGCCTTTCTATATCTAATGATCTTCTGCAGATATCATATATAGCTTCATTGTCCAAAAGCACAGCCACATCAGTGTGTTCAAGAAGTGAATGAGTCGAAAGGACACTGTTGTAAGGTTCAACGACTGCAGTAGAAACCTGCATTTATAAGTACCATTAGGGCAATCCATATTATACATCAGGTATGATGATACAATTACAAACAAATAAATAAGAAAGCATAAAACATGAATGAACTTTTCTAGTGAATTTACTTTGTAAAGAAAGTAAGGCAACAAATGGGAAAGCTACTTCGACACTTTTAGCCTTTTAAGTACCAGTAATATTACTTATCTTTATGGCAAGGGTACACCCTATCTTAGAATATATAAATATAAATAATTTAAATTTGTTATTTTAATATCAGAGTATGATTACATAGTACTTGAGTTTTCTCCATTAGAATTTCCCTAGGCAAGCAAGAAATGTGATTATTAAAAGATTATTGTCCTGAATAATATGTCAGAAAGTCAGCATATGGTGTAATGTCAACTAGTATATGATGCTCCACAAACAAATCATACTCTTCTATTCTTATTTGCTAAGGATTTTAAGCAAACACCTGAGGAGAAGGATAAATGGTGAAGCCAAGTTTTGACTTCTTCCCATAATCTACAGATAAGCGTTCCAAGAGTAATGATCCCAAACCAGAACCAGTCCCACCACCAACAGCATTGAAAACCAAGAACCCTTGCAAACCAGTGCAATTGTCTGTTAATTTTCTGATACGATCAAGGCAAAGGTCAACAACTTCCCTTCCAACTGCAGTACAGATAAGCCAATAAGTAACACCGTCCAGTCAAAAGTGTAACAAATAGCAAGTTTGGACATATGTTAGAAATGGATCTACCAGTATAATGTCCCCTTGCAAAGTTATTAGCAGCATCTTCCTTGCCAGAAATTAGTTGCTCAGGATGAAAGAGTTGTCTGTAAGAACCAGACCTTACTTCATCAATAACAGTAGGTTCCAGATCAACAAATATAGCCCTTGGCACATGCTTGCCAGAGCCAGTCTCACTGAAGAAGGTGTTAAAGGCATCATGTTGAACGCCAACTGAGGTATCACTGCAAGCGGATAAATCAGCATTATTTGGGCCAGAAAGAGAGAGGGGAAAAACAATATTACATTACAAAAAAAATCAAGTTCCATTCTTCAAGGTAATCAAAATTTAGGAAAACAGAAATGTTAAATTATCAGAGAATATGATCACCCATATTGCATTGTATTCTAAGATCTCATCAATACTCCATTATTTTAGGTAACTGAAGCAACAAATCAATTATAAGATTTCTATCCGCTTGATAATAGGAAGAGAAAAGGATTACAAATTCTACTTCTAAGATTTCAAAGGTGGCAGTAAAAAGTAATTAAAATTTAGAATTAAAATGGGGAAAGCAGCCATCTGATTGACAACTCAAAAAGAAATAAATGAACAAATTGAGTTAACATTCAAAAACCCACTGAGTTGACCCACAAGTTCCAAATATAAAATTAAACTTTACTCATTTAAAAGAATATGGACTAGTAAGTTGATCCAAGGTGAGGGGATATGCCTGGCTTTCCAAGTTGGCAGCTACCATAGGGTGAGGGACTAAGCAGAGGGCTAGCCACTCATTGCAAGCAATTTCCTAAGGGTATGTTTGGATGGATAGTTTGGAATGGGATAAAATGGAGTGGAATGACTAAAGGGAGTAAAGCCATTGTTTGGGAGTTCGTTTTTGGTTGGAATGGAGTAGAAGGGAGAGTTTTCAAGATCTTTCCAAGCCATCCAAAAGTTTTTTTTACTGTTAATAATGAAATGGCTTACTTAATTAAAACCATTCAAATTAAAATTTTACCTTTACTAATTAAACAAAATTCTATACACCAACACTTCACATTATTAAAGATTTAAAGTTTTACTGTAACGTCCAAACAATAATCAAATACCCCTCCCTTCCCTTGTTAAAACTCACAAACAATGCAATGGCCTAAGTTTTTCCATTTCTCTTTTAAACTTTTAAACATAGCCTAAGACAAAGAAAAGCAAGAAATTAGTACCCTGTAACCTGGCCTGCTTAACATTGTAGTTTGGTATACATCGCTCAGCAATTATGCACCTTTCATGAGTAGATTTTAAATTAAGGATTTCTACAGGCAGAAACAGCTAACTACATGATTTTAGATCATCTTATCCTGGATCTGCAAGGATATAACCTCAGTAATGAGCAGAAAACAAAAGAGAAGATCAAACTGAGAACATCAGGAGAGCAATTTATGGGATATAATTAAAATGAGACAAGGGATCCATTTATTTAGTAAAAGAAACTTTTTAACTTGAGAAACTTCAATGCCCATATCATTTTTCAAGCTTCGCTAGAAGCAATTTTATATCAGCTTCAAGTTTTTGTAGCTGGATATGAGCATTCTTTTGAGTCCTTTTTGGCAAACCCTGATTCTGTTGAGTCAACTATAAAAAATGGGTATGAGCATTCTTTTTAATTTTTTCCCTTCACATTTTTCTGTTCATTTGCCCGTAAAATGAGGTTCCTAATGATATTCATTTCATGAATAGAACAAATAAGAACCACAACCTGAGTCTGCTAAAATGGCAAATTCATAACCATTAGCAGGGTAATGAGTCCAAATGCTCTGTGTTTTTCAGTTCAAGAAGGATGCCGGCTGATAATAACAATACACATTGACACAGAAACACCATGTTAAGGAAGCGAAATTACGGAGTCTAAACACGTTTTTTTACCCAAAAAAAAAAGCCTCTGGCGTCAAGTATTTGATATGCACGTAAGTATATGACTCGACAAAAACTAGCATAGAAGGATAAAATGGAATATAATCTTCGAAGATCAGAAACGTAATAATTAAGAAACAAAGACGATCAAGATAGGTAATTTAACCGTGGAAACGGCATGATTAAGAACTCAATCAGAGACCAAATATCAAGTTCAAAATTTCCATTCGGTGAGGTCCTCTTTGTTTTAGAACCACAAAAGAACAAAACTACGCACAAGGAAAGATATTGAAACTTAATGACCAAGGTAAAAACGATCACAAACAAAATTCACCAGAACAACAAATTCCCACGGATGTAAAACGACAACGATCATATAAAGCACAGTACGAGAATATCAATCGCTGGACAAAATATTTACACGCAAAACCACCCGCAAAATACAGAGAAACAAATAGAAATTTACCTGGGCATCATGCCATCAGGCTGAATTCCATGTTCAAGGCAATAAAGCTCCCAACATGAATTCCCCACCTGAATTCCAGCTTGGCCAATATGAATGCTTATTATTTCTCTCATCTTTCCCTCTGCTTGCGTCTCTTTTTTCCTGTTGCAATATAACAAGAAAAATACGAAGGGCAAAGTAAAGAAGAGATAGAACAAACAGAGGAACCTCTTATTTTATCCCCTTCTTAACGTTCGCAATCATATTAATAAAAGTAAACAAACTAATAAATAGTAAAGGAAAAAAGAAAAAAAGAAAAGCACAAACATTAACCGTTGATTCAACGCCTAAACCAATGAACGGCAAAAGATTGAAAATCGATGTGGACCCGGGGTTTCGAGCCGCCTTTATAAAAAAAATAATTGCAATATTTTTATAATATTTAAAAAAATTATATTATATTTGACCCTTAATTATTAGGGAAAAACAACAGAACCCAGAAGATGGATAAACACATTTCTGATTTTAGAAAATCCGGTGGCCGTTGACCACCGAAAAGAGGCTGATTAGGATCCTGAAACCGGTGAAGGAGGGAGGTATTGAGTATAGTGTCCCAAGTACAGTCTAATTGGGCAGTTGAAATTTGAGACTTGAGATTTAGATTTCACTTTAGACCATAATCAATAAACAAGGGGTACAAAAGTTTTACTTTTCTTCTTATGTGCTCTGGTCTGGACGAAGATTTGTTTTAATCCTTCATAATCCAATACTGTTTGTTGATACGAGGAGTAAAATGCTAAAATGGCTGTCATGCGAAGGGTATTTCATTGAATACGCAAATTCAAACGCTAGAGCATTTAATTCAATAGAGTTAACGAGTCAAAGGTGAATTTTAAGTTTCATAAATTTAAAAGGAACAATGTAAAACGGGACAAAAATTACATGAGACTTACAATTTCTCCTTCCTTTTAATCCTAAAAGCACAAAATGCCAGAGACCATCAATGCTTCATTCATTGTCCACTCCAACAGGCTATAATTCGTCTTCATCCTTATCTTCATCCCTAAAATATCTAAAACCCCTAAGGGTAGTGATCACAGCAAGGTGCTTCTTAAGTGCCTTTCATGGGTTCTCTGCCACATCCTTCACTTTCAAGAGTTCCCAATGAGATACGTTTACCACTGCTTTATTAGATTTATATCAGATCGATACAAACGTCAGATTCAAACCTTTTCCTTTAATTTCTCAAGAAACTGACCAGTGAGTTCTTCGCCAGATATTAAAACTTTTAAACCATTTCTCTTTTTAATAACTAAATCTAGAAAAACCATGTGAGAGATTTCCATGATTGGTTAAGAGGTTCAAGTTTGTAATAGTAACAATGTGTGTAATAGTGCTGGAAGCAAAGGAGATAAGGAATCCTAGGAGTGCCAACTCAAAACGGCAAGAAACAAACAAAATTAAGTATTAAATAGGAGCGATTCACAAATCAGACAGCACATCTGCATGCAATTCTGTGCCAAAAATAGGTGTCAAATGATTGAAGGAGGATTGTACGAGAAAAAATAGGGCAGTTATTTTTGTGTTTGGGTCTAATAAAATTATTTACTTTTAAGAATTTATGTTTTATTAAAATAATTTGATTAAAATTAATACATTAAATTAGTTATTAACGTGACACAATCAACTAAAATATTTTTATTATATATATATATGTTGGGGGAACTAAAATTACATTAAGGTAACTATATCTGCATCTAACATCCTCATTCGTTGATGTAGGCTATGATTATGGGTGCTGGATTTTGCCCCTTCATAAAAAAAATAAAAAAAAAAAAGAAGTTGCAACTTTTTCAATAAATTGTATTTTATAATTAAATGATTAAATACTCCGTTCTCACGTATAAACTTATGAGCTAATATAAAATTATTAACTTTTTTTTAATAAAATTCATTTTGACATTAAAAATTAAAAAATATTAATAGAGCTATGATATTAAAATAAATTAATTATTATAAATATTTTATATATTAAAATAATTTTAAATTATTATAGGATTTAATATTTTGGATGTCACGACAAACATGCCTTTAATTACTTAATCAAAAATTATATTACATTCTTAACTCCTATTAGAAACAATTTTTAATATTGAAAGTGTGAGATGTAATGACATTTATAATATTTAATTTTTAAGTCCTTTAAAATAATTTTGAAATATACCATTTTGAGTGTAAATAATTTAATTTTATATTTCTTATTAATAATATTTCTCCAAAAAAAATGGTAAGGAAGCAAAGTTCAAGAGTATGTGCAGCAATCCTTGCATTATATATGTCTAAAAAAATTTCAAAAAAATTAATTTTTTATAGTGACAGTCTAGACTATTAAATATTCAACTGATTCAACTGTCCTAATTTATTATTGTATAAAAATTAAAACATTCTCTACAAGTCACGTTGAGAGGCCAAATTAGCGTTGGAGTTGATTGGATAGCCAGACCCACACATTATAAGAACCAAGTTAGGAAAAAGAACGATTTGGTTCGAGTGGTTTTAGGTTTTTTTTTTATCGAGCAGGAATATTTTTATGTTTATCAAAGTAATTTTGGACTCAAATTTTAATATGGAGAAATATTATAAATTATTATATAATAATAAATGAAAATTAATTTTTTTACTGTACACAAGTATAATAAATAATTATTTATTCAAAAATTATACCGTAATTTTTATTAGTTTTTTGTTGTATTTTATTTTATTTTATTTTTTTCCAAATGAATCACGGGTTAAATAACTTCAGGACTCGACAATTCCGTATGACAAGTCATATTCATCCAGATAGGGGGGACAGGTGGGGTGGGTGTCAGGGAGAGGACAAGGAGAGCTAATGGACGCTCGCACCCCCTCCCTAGTGCCTACCCCATATTCTGAAAAATATCTCTTTTCCTAAACTTTTCTTTTATTAATCATTTTAAATTTACTTGAAGTTTTAATATAAATTTATTTTTAAATGAAAATAAAATTTTATTCATTTAAATTATATGACGTTAAATTATTTAATTTAACCTTAATTGAGATGAGATGATTTTAGTGACAGAGCTAAAATTTATTTATAAATGTCAAAATTTTAAATAAATTTTTTATTATTTTCAAATTTTTAATAAAATTCTAATATATCATTTTGAACATTTTTAAGCCATATAGCGGGAGATTTGGAGTCGTGACCAGATACATTAACGAAAGAGGCCTAACATAATTAATGAGTTGCAGGCTATTTGACAGTGGTTTGTTAGTTTTAATTAAATTATTTTTTAATAATTGTTATTTTTAAAAATATTTTAATTAAAATGAATACTTCACGCTGTTATATATTTATATTTGTTATTTTTTCTAAGTATTAATCCCACCTTTTTACCATTATTAAAATTTTAGCTTGACAAAGGGCAAGGACTAAATGTTTTGCAGCTTGGAACGAACAGTATCGCGCCATTTCCTTTGCACGAGTGAAACCCTCGGGCAATTTTGTGTCTCTTGGGAATTCCACGTCCTTGCCGTCTGCTATAGTCTTCATTCCTTGGTTTTTAACCAAAAGATTTGTGGAAAAGAACGAAGCAAAACAAGATTAAAAATTACATGTAATTGAATTCAACTACTTTATAATTTATACACTTTCACATCTCCAGTAGTGTCTTCTTGCTGCCGTTGTTCCAGTTAACTGACTACTCATATATGCTATGGCATTGTTCTTCTTCAAATTTATACAAGCATGTAACAACTTTTGTTTTCTTCTGTTGTGCTCTTCATCAACCCTGGCATCCTATTCATTCATACCCTTTGTCTATGATTATGAAATTATCATTACAACTTTCTCCACTTTGGTATTATCCATGAGTATTCTCTTATCATGGAGGAGTAAATGTAGCACGTCACAAGTCATGGCAGGTTCAACTTGAATTTGGTTTAATACAGCTCTGTATCTTTCTGCTTTCAATGATGAAGCCTGACCATGGCATATTGCTTAGGTGTCACTGGGCTTCAATCATCCGCTTAGGACAAGTTTTACCACTTTGCTTTCGTATAACTGATATATTTGCTGTATGTTACAAGCATGTTGCGACACTTTCGTTGCAAGTTAGCTACTTAATGGATTCATAATGATTGTATTCATCTTGGAGCCTTATAGCCATGACAATCTTTGGCTTCTTTGAGCAAGTCGTGCTTACCCTGCAGTATAAACCAATGTTTGTTCTATTTTAATGGCCCACCACCACCAATATGCAAGATGGACCAACTGTGAACGCATCTACGAGCTTCTAATTTTCTACCCTTATATTGAATATTTTGAACGTTTCAGTTATTTAGAGCGTTAATTGTAACTGTTTGAATTGATTTGACCTAAGAGAATAGCACTATCTATACTGAATGCTGCCCCTTCTGTTTGAACTTATAATCATGCAACATTTTAAACAAGTAATTGAAGAAAGTATACCGTATGCCTACCAAAGCAAATGCCTTTTGGTATTCCGTTTCTGATTTTGTTTTCTTGATACTGAATGACCTTTTTTTTTTCTTCTCTTATGAAACTTCGCATCAACAAAAACTCTTGATTTCATGGGTCAAAAATCAATCAATATCCGGTACGATAGCAATCTATGTTCTGACTGAAAACCATGCTTCTCTCCCGCAGCCTCAAACATACAATGAAGCATGGCCGGTCCAACCTCATTTACATAGAAGGACTCAGACAAGAACAAACTAGAGAAGAAATACAATTAATGGCAGTTGCAATGTTGCTTTCCTACAATTATGCTAAAAAGACAGACACCAGCTCCAACACACTCAGCACAATGATTAGACTGTGACTAATGATTACGGAGTGTTAAGAATGTACACAAAAGCTTCTAGAGCAGTGACCTTAACAAAGACACCGTTATATTCCCCTACCCTCTCAACCAAGTGTTTCTGTAAGATGCATTATCTCGGAGGGAGGCATCATGGGGCTTGTACTCCGTAACATAGCTATGAGGAAGTTTTAAGTGGCGTTTAATCGAGTCTCTCAGAGCCATTACAGCCTAGCATGACAAACCTCGAAACTTTAGAGATCCAGGAAATATTAGCGTTAAATATGCATGAAAGAGAGTAATAATGCCAACCTGATGATCGGATGCATTGTGATTCCAGACACTCAATATATCCTCGTTGAAACGAATGCTTAGTACTGCACCACATATGTTGTCTCCATAATCGAGCTGGTTACCCACCAAGGCAAGAACCTGCGCTTACAGCCACGTAATACTATTATTAGTCTATTACTGACTTCATTTCCAGTAACAAAAGAAATTCCGCTACAAAATGACCCTATGGTGGAGATTTGGAGTCAAAGAACAAATTTAAATAGTAATCGAACATACAGATCATGGAATCATACATCACCAAGTAAGAAGGACTACAGACAGGATTTGTTTGCTCCATATAGTATTATACAGAAAATTAAAAGGAATAAATTTGACAGGGACAACTGTCAAAAATACTTTGAATTGACAATGTCTGCAAGAATATATTCAACTAAGTGAATAGCATCTCATTTCTTAAAATGCCATTTCCATTTTGTTTTATTTAACAATTCACAACATTAGCATAAATTACACGTTTAACATCATTTAGCACAGATGAGTCTAGTAATAGGCATATCCCACAAGTAGTGAGAAGTTACCCATCGTAACGTTTTTGATATTTGAATAGAGTGCCTGCTATTTTGAGCAAAGTGGAATAAATATGAGAGAGGGCACTCGGGAAGCATGTAACTGGGAATAATAAAGTCAGAATTCTTTCCATTTTTTTTATCAATAAAAGAGTCATTATTTAATTATTCTGTTAACTTTTGGCCCCAACTGGGATTTGAACTCAAGTCCTTCAATCCTCTAAACAACTCCAGTATCACTAAGCTAAAGAGCAATTGCTTTTATCTTTGATAAATGATTCATTATATATCAGCTCTAACTGTCCTCCTTTTCTTAAATGATTAATAGTGGAAGGAGATAATTCTTCAAGAAAATTGCTATTACCAAGTGAAAAGGAAATTGAAAACCGTTCCTACCACACAAAAGAAGCTTTATCCCAACTTGGCATTCTTACCCAAAATCGTTACCACAAAAACACAATGGACCAAATGAGCTGTTGGTTATTTTAGATTCCTTCACATTTAAACAATGCTCCACCTGTTACAAAGAATGCACTAGCTTCCTTTGATGGAACAATACTATTGCTAATTAGTTCATTGGGAAAAGGAGGAAAGAAATTATCAGAAGAAAAAAGTTCACTTACCAAGTCCTCCCAAAAACGACCTGACACAACCTTTTCGAATCGTATAATCCACTTTCCACCATTGCAGTTAGCAGAGTCCTGAAAAGAAAAAATAGTGCAATTTGTCATTCTGTTTTTAAACTAAAGGACTAACTTTATACATAAAAAAAGAAAGGCACAGAGCAGAGATTGCCAATCATTTGGAATATGAAACTCCAAGGTCTGGCTTCTTAAGATCTACCTCCCACAAAGGGCGGATTCCTTCCTTGAAAAGGTGTAAATCTGTTGGACTTGGCAAAGAAGAAGGGCTAGTAAGATGGCAATAGCAGACCCAAAATCCTTCAACCTATATATAAATAACAGTTATAACACATCACGATAATCTCCCCAACTTTAACAATGAGGCAAAACATTAGCTACAGTTTAATGATCCAACAATATCGCAAATCTTACTGTACTGAAATCGACAATTTTTTTTATGCTGTCCTCATATGATGTCTGATTCGGAACTCCAGGTGTTCGCCGGGTGTACCAAAATACAAATTTGTGCTGATCAGGAAAAAAAAGACATTAAAAAATAAATCAACGAGAATGTCAAATTGCAACAAAGCCTTTATACAGGGGATGGAAATACAGATGAGCATCAGACGCATAGTTACCATGTACAGAAACTACCCAATACAGTCCCTAGTATTCATCAACCATTTTAGAATTTAAAAAAATCGTAAGGTTTACTTGAAAGAGTTTGAATCCAATCATGATTATAATTAAAATGAAAGAGAAATTGCACAAAGGAGATATCCTGGATGGCTTATACATTTAAGAGAGAAAAGACAACTAAGAAATGTAAGCACCAAAATATAAATGTCTACTCCACCATACAATTGATGATAAAAGAAGTGAAAAACCTATCAACACATACAGGGAGAGAGGAAAGGAGAGTAATTTGTAATCAACAGATACATTTCTAGTGAAAATAATATAACAATAACAAGTAAAAGGGAAAGCAGCTATGGATCCAGATTTTGTCGGTCAATGGAAATATATTTTAACTGCAGCTTCATAATACAAGAGCTGCAATCGTTTACCTAGATAAGTGCTCAATCGGCATGTCAGGAAAAGAAATTTATCAGTCAGTAGGAAGCCTTTTCATGCATATATTACGTTCTAAAGTCCTCAAATTTCAACAGTGATATTTCGTGCAAGTAGTACATAACATTAAACGTAAAACGCTGCACTTTAATGCCGATAAGAAAGGATTTGGGATTCAAGACAAAATTGAAAACAACTAACAAAAAAGAAGAATGAATTGGGTCCAAAGTTAAAACTGATTCTAAACGCATCATTTCAGGGGTGCAAAACCCAATTACAGCAGAAAATGAGGGAAAAAAATAACACAGTTCGGCCAATTGCGTTGTCCATTCCAAGGAGAAATGGAAAACCCACAGATATTGGAACAGAAAGGGAGAGGCAGAGGAAAAACCTTTAGGGGATGAAGGCCAGCTTTTAGGTCACGAGCTTGTCGTTCTTCAGCTTCTTTATCAGTGTTATTGTTACCGTCAGATGCGAATGAAGACGAAGAATCCTGGTTTTCTTGAGGAATACCAGTGTTATTGTTATCATTGGACGCCTTGTCGTTGGTATCTAATTGTTTCTTCTCCGCTGCCAAATCCATTATTAATTCCCAAAACCTTAATGCCCTTTCCCTTGGTGGGTGATATATCATATCAGAGTTCAGGGAGGTTGGGAGACAAAGAGAACGTACGGCACTCACTTTCGAAGGCGGCTTCTGCCTTTCAAATACAAATTAATACTGGTTCGTGCACAAAAACTTTTTTTGGTTAACAAAATATTTATTTTTTTTACTTTTTAGTTCGGCTTCCAATCTAGATCGCTTATAAGTTATAACATTCAAACCTTAGTTACCATCAAATTCTTTTATAGAAAAAATTATGTCGCAATCAAACTAGCTTCAAGTCAAAGAATTTGAATAATTTGCAAAATGGAAAGATAATTATAAAAAAATTGAAATTTTCAATAGATAAATAACTTACTAAAATTTTTAATTAATTTTTTTGTAAAAAAAATTGAGAAATTAATTAATTTTAATGCAATTTTATTATCTTTTTTTTAAAAAAATTTTAACCATATAAATTTAAGTATTATTTCTAGTGTATTCATAATTTTAAAAATATTAATATACTTAATTATAATATAAAAATATAATCATAATAATATTAATTAAAAAATAATAATATTATAATTATATTTTTATATTATAACATAATACACTGCTATCCCAAAAATTATGAGTATCTTTTACCATAAGTTTAATACATTTTAGAAAGCACTTAAAATTTTTGGTATTCAGAATATATAAAGACAATGCCTCTTCTGTACACGCACGAAGCAGCTACGGGAGGGGGGAGAAAAGAATTTTCTAGTTTGGGAGAATCACATATATACATATAGATTGGAGCAGAAAATGTAGATTCCTTGAACCGTCTTGTTGCAATTAGCGAACCAAATCGGCAATTACAGGCCCACTCCGAAACTGAAAAGCTACCCACCCCCTCCACGCCCATCCCCACCCCGCCACCCCTGGAAGACTACCTTCTAAGAGAGAGAAGATTTAGATCATCACTGTATCCAGAGCACGGTTTTGTCTATTTTGTCTTATCCTTCCTATTTTACCCTTCTGGTTCTCTTGTATTTACTCTCCCTACCATTCTTTGATGGCATCTCCGTCGTCTATGGCCCCCTCCCTTCTTCTCCTTTACTTTTCTGCTTTGTCTTTGTTCCAATCGGCATCTTCCTCATCTGGGTCTTCGTCTTTGTGCTCTCCCTCCTCTGCTTTGTTTCTCTGCACTCTTCAATCTCAATGCCTTCTCTCGATCTCGCCGAATCCACCTTTTCAGGTAGATGTTTCTCATCTCTGTTTCTGTTGCTTGATTTCGATCTTTTGGATGGTTGTATGGTTTTTTTTTGGGGTTTTCGTCCTTTGATTGATTTATATAATTTTCATGTCGGGAATTAATGGGCTTGCGATTTTTGCTTTTATTCGCTGTTATGTAGATTGTTTTATTCTTCGTCGTTCAGGAAAAATGCCTGTGGTTCCTAGGGATTTGATTTATTGGCTTTTGTTCCTGTGTATTTTATTCATGGGTTTTCCGTATAAGGAACTGGGTTCTGATTTGATGACTTGAATATGGCAAATCAAAATATTAGATGTCGGTAGGCGGTTTGATAATCTAATTGCAAATCAAAAAAGCGAACTGCTTGGTAATCTTTGACGTTTTACGATTTTAGGGTAATATTGAAGGAACATATGTTGGAACACTTTACTCTTCTATTGAGTTAATGTCTATTAGAACCGCTTTGTAATTGAAACTTCAAAGTCAAGAATGGATTTCATTACAAAATGTCTTGGGTCTAGACAAATTCTACTTATTACTGTAGAGAAGGAAAACCATGAACACTCTCAGGCGCAAGTAAGTTTTGTATTATTTCTTCTTTTAGCTAAACCAATAGGACAATGAGGGTCAGTTTTGTTGGATCATGTAGTTTATAAATGGCTAAAAGAAGTAATTGGCGTGAGTTTAAAGTTTGACAATCTAATTGAAGCCTTTGTGGACACTGTTTTGCTGCCTTTAATGCGCCACTCTCTTATTTTATATAACCTCTTAAACCTGGCATAATTTGTTGTAGACATATTTGAGATGGCGTGATTACTTCTGGGTAGGATGTTCCGTAATATTGTTTCATTTTTTGAATATATAAGGGAACTGATCTCTCTCTCTCTCTCTCTCTCTCTCTCTGTTGCATTGGTGTGATGTTGAACTTCCTATGTATGCTCAAATTCAGTAGTCTTTCAGCGTCATAATTGGGACTAACTGACATGCAACTTCAAAGATTCTAATATGTTTTGGTGCTTTTTTCTTGGTTATTTGTTTTATTAACTTGTGCTTGTCCCAAAATGCAGATTCTGGTGACATGTATTTAATCTTTGTTTTGACTTGTTCAGGTGGATGGAAATTTCGTAGAAGGAGTTTTGTCTGGCAGAAAGAGTGGATATATCTCTGTTCTCTTCTATTCTTCCCAGTGCCCATTTTCACGCATTTTTCTTCCTACATTTGAAACACTCAGTTCTATGTTCCCTCAAGTAGAACATTTGGCGCTTGAGCAATCATCAGCCCTGCCAAGGTTTTAAAGCTATGTCCTGTTCTAAAGTTTCTGGATAATTATGTAATTCATTTTTTTAGCTGTCATGTGCTTGGTTTGTGAATAGTATGCAATTTGCATTAGTTAATTCATTCTTCTTTCTGAAAGAAATATCTCGGCTCTCATTTGCCCACGCTAAAGCCATGAAGTAATGTCAAACAGATCTCTAATGTGCTGCTTTGTATTTTGTGTAGAGGATTTGAAATTCAGCAGGAATTATCTATACTGAACGGGCAATCATTATAAATGTCTGTTGATGTCTTGATGTATTTTCATGTGTATTTTATTCCGCAGCATATTTTCAAGATATGGAATCCATAGCTTGCCGGCTATATTACTTGTGAACCAGACATCAAGGGTGAGATATCGGGGTCCAAAAGATCTTCACTCCCTTGTACAATTTTATGAGAGAAACACAGGTAAGCTCGAGTCTTATATGTAAATCTTTGCTGATTTTTTGAGACTGCTATATTAAACCCGCTTCTGACTTGATAGCTGACGTGATTAGTGTAATTTTTTCCTCAACCAAAAAACCTACGTCTGAGTCTAAGAAACTTCTGTAACTGATAATGACCATCCCGTGCAAGCATATACTTCACTTGACCTGTCTGCCTTTGTTTCTCAGGATTTGAACCAATTCAATATATTGCTGATGATCAACAAAGCAGCTCGTGGAGTGACAAAAATCCAACTATGAAGTCATTGATGAGTTTGTCACTGAAAGAAATGACAAGCAGGGAACCCTACTTAGTATTCTCCATATTGTTTCTCTGTCTGAGGATCCTTTCTTCAGTATTTTCCAAGATTGTATCCCGTCTCAGAGCTTTCTGGATTTCGTATGTTCCTCATTTGAACTTGCAAATATTTGGGGAGACAAGCCAAGTGATGGGTCTTCACGTGATTGATGTCAGAAGGATTTGGACCAAGCTTAGAATATGCAAGACCCGGAGCTTTCATGAAAGGGCAAGGAGTGCCCGGGTTTGGGCTTCATCTCTGGCTTCCGTTTCTCTGGGTGAGTCATCATCGCCAAGGTCGTCATCTTAAGGTTTGAACTAACAGTGTTATACTTGTCATTTAGAGGGTAGTAAAAGAGTTTTTGATCAGATAATATTCTCAAGCTGCAGTGAAGCTTGGGATGACTTAGTCCTCTCTAATTTTATCAGTGCTAATAGCGGAATGTTATCCTTGTTTGAGTTGGTTTTTGGGAGGAGGAGAACAGGCATGTAAATTTGAGTACAGCATTGTCTTTTCTGTAAATTACTTGTCGTCTTAAGCAAATTATACACAACCACTGGAATTTAAGCATCTCTGGATCTCTCTATCTTACACAAATAAGGCTACTTGTTGTAGGAGGTGACTGTTCTTATGGAAAGCCAATATCATTAATTCATTGTCTTGCAAGTCTGATGAGGAAGCCTTTCTGGTTTTTTTTTTTGTGTTCTTGTTGGTACCAGCGATACATGGATTCATTGGTTTTTTTATTTTTGTATTTTGTGATCACTCATAAATTAAAAATGACAAATTAATTTTTTATAATTAACTTGTAACTGATTAAATTATCAGAAAGTATAAATTATCATTAAGTATAAAAGTGTTGGAATTTAGTTCTTTTTTAGCCAAATACTATTTACAATCTTTGTATGCTAAAATGCTAAACTAAAATTTGGCTGGAGAGTAAAGATAGCAAGAAAGTTCTGCTCAATTCACATGGGGATTTGGAAGGAGACAAACTATACGCAATATCAGGGTAGGCCAGGCGATTGCGTAACAAAAACACACATGCGTAATCCCAGGGCTCAGAAATAAAGTACGAAGATATGGTTAACATTTACATTAATATCAAAATATCATAAACTCTTCCACAAGACAAGTTCTGTTGTGATCGCTCTGCCTTTGAGGAATCAGGATCCTTTTCTGTTCACCCAAGAATATATTATAATTTTAAAAAAATTAATATTATACGTATAAATATTTAAATTTTTTTAAAAAAATTAATAATAATTTATTTTTAAAAGTTATCTAAAAAAAAAAAAAAAGCAAAACACAACCATTTGACTGCGTTTCTGCTCGCGCCTTTGAGTGTGTGTGACAGTGTTATTTTAATTTTATTTGGGCTCAGGTCATCCGGAATTATGGTTGGGCTTAAACCTATAAAGAAACATCGTAAAACCTTTTTGTTATTAAAAAAAACATTAAAACATATAACTCGGTGCATAAATTAAGTTTTGTTTAAGTAGATATTTTCATTTTATGATACCAAAAAAATTCTAAAGTATCATAGATATGTCACTAAAAGACAGTAGAGTATTTATTACCCTTATTTTTAGTACAATAGTCGAACTTTCTAAGAACATAATGATAATAATAAAAACTTGAAGTCGTGACTTGCTTTTGTTTTATGGTTGGATACATAATCAAATAAATAATATACCAAACATATTTTTATATTGATTTAATTTTCAAGACACTAACATAAATTGAAGATAAGTAATATACGTCCGCAATAAGGGTTACTAAAGTTAACAGAGAGAGTAAGAAGAAGCCATATAACTGTTGCCATTAATTTCGAGACACGAAAAGAAGGGGAAAACTCCAATGAAGATAACAAGCCATGGACACTTGTGCTGATGAGAGAGGCTTCTTCAGTTCTCTGTTATTTAATTCCTTCCGGAAGCCCAACCCATCATTTTCATTCCAAAAGCAAATTCCAACAAGCAACCCATGAACCGACACCTTTTCTTTACACGTTCTCTTTTTTTTTCTTTTTAATTTTTTCTGCTATCGATCCTATTAAATTAACAACAAGAATCTTCCTTTAGCGGCGAAAACCCCTCTCTCTCCATTATTTATAGTTTGTAGAGTAATAGACCCTTTGGTAGCTTTGCTGTCACTCACCGTTTTCTGCACATATATCATTAAGTTCACCTCTTTAAGTCAGATGCATAATTAGTCATATTTAGTTTTAAAATACAATAAACACTGAAAATTAAATTATTTTTTTTCAAAAAATTAAGAATCCTAATGTAGAAGCTATTCTCCATGGTGGGCCATCTGGATAATTCTCAAATTTGTCATCTTTAATATGGATGAGCACTCAAACCATGTAATATGCTCGTTGCTTATGAGTTTGGGTCTTCATACAGGACACCGTAATGGTGGCCTGCTCTTGATAGTAAATGAAATTCCACGCATAACTCCATGAAAGCCACCCTGAACTCAATTATTCAACTCCCAATATTCCCAAGTCCTATTCTTTATTATATAAATCAACTTTCCTTCTCATCACTCTTCCAGATCCAAACGTCCTCCCCAAGATGGATTTGAATCTCGATGAGTGGGATTTCCTGTCTGATGAGGGTTTCCTTGATTTCAGCGAAGACGGTGAGAAGAAGCCTTTCTTGGGAAAACGAATTTCTGATTCAAAGAGTGTTTTCGACATGAATTACTTCATATGCCCTTCACCTAGATCCCTGACAGCCACCGAATCACCAAGGAATCCAAGGCTGCCCGATCAACTCGTGCCTGTTCCAATCCCAATTCGATTGGAACCCAGAATTCCATATGCCCCAGATGATGAATTAGCCAAAGAAATCTTCACTATGACTCCTATTGAAGTCACTGCTGTCCCATCATCAGCTGCGATTGAGAAAATCAGAGGCTCCCAGGTAGGAGGTGTGGAAGCTGATCAAGACACAGCTTCGCAGGTTTTCTTCAAAAAGAAGGAAAACGAATTCGTCGACATGAAAATGGACTCTCCCAAGTCCGGCAGTAGAGGTATGTTGCCTCCAATTGACACGGGTACGATGACATTTGATGACACAGGAGAAGCCATGGAAATCACGATCTCTCCTAGACTCAAAATTGAGAAAGAACTGCTTATTCACAAGGATCAGGACTCCGCTTGGGAACACAACAACGAAGGGTTCAACTTATGGAAGTGGAGCTTCACTGGGATTGGAGCCATCTGTTCCTTCGGTGTTGCTGCTGCTACAGTCTGTATCTTGTTCTTTGGTAGCCACCATAAGAACAAACTCCACCATAACCACAAGATTCGCTTCCAGATCTATGCTGATGACAAGGTCACCGAAACTTCTCACAACTCTGTTCACTTTTGTTTCTCTAAATTCATTTTCTGCATAATATGAATTGTGCGTTGTGATGTACGGAACTAATGAATAGTTTATGCAATTTGGTTTAAATCCTTGAATGATGATCTGACACTCGAGTGTGATTACAGAGGATTAAGCAGGTAATGCAGCAGGCAAACAAAATGAACGAGGCAATATCTGCAGCAACAGGTGTTCCTCTAAACAGAGCTCACATAACCTGTGGTGGCTATCAAGATGGTCTGTGAAGCATTGATTGAGAGCCTTAATGAGTAATCTCTATAGAATCAGCAATATGAAATTCTACTGTCCCGGTATTACAACCATATAGTTCTGTACATAATGCTGTTGTTATTCTTATTCCTCTGGTACGCAGGCCTGTAGATATACTTGTTGTTAATGAAGACTTAAATTAGCTTGTTATTCAGTTTACTTCCATTGCCGTAAACTTCTCTTTGGGTATTTGACATAAAATTCTTTATATATTAGGCATACTTGACCAAATACTGACATAGTGGGACAGCAATTATGTAGATGTTCCTTGAATCAAGCCCAAAACAGAAACTTTTTTGGTTATTACTAACTATTATCTATGACACGTGTCCTTTTAGATGTACGTTCCACAAACTCTACACGTCTCTCCCTTGCCGTCCCTAGGAAGTTCTGTAGGTCTAGACTGCCCCACCACCTCTATTGCATTCCCCTTGTGATGAGAAGGATATTAAGTATATTCAGAGGGAATTTTAAGGATCTCTTATATTTGCAAATGTGGTTTCCCTCTTTAAGTTCTGGGTACTGCTAAAGTACTGTTAAGAGACAAACAGGTTGATGTCAAATAGTTTCTTCTTCCTTCTACTTACGTCTCTCTGAAAAAGAGGACTAAAGCCTAGAAATGAATCCAAACTGCAAAATGACGATGTATCTCCCCCATAAATACCTCTCAAGATATTTATGGCATAAATCAGTACGAAGCTGTGAGAAGAGGAAAGAAAATGACTGATTAAACAGCCAAATAAATGAGGGTATAGTGTACTGAAAATGAGTTTTCCATTACCATTAATGACGAGCACAAACGACACACGGCACCGTTGATTGTTGCATTGTCAAATTTGGCGACGTGGGGTGCACTGGAATCGCAAAATAGTTGGGTGACGTCATGAACGAGATCGGAATTTTGGGTGGAATACCATGTACTTAGGAAGCAAGCAGCCTACAGCATCGGTTTAACCCTTTAGGGGTCTCTGCCTTGTGGGGTACTCAAGGATTCCAATTATTCGAGATCCAATGAGTCATTGGATTTAGATTTACATCCAGTAGCTCTTAATTATTTTTGTAAAATATATTTCTAAACAAATAAAGAATAGTTATTTTATATATTAAATATATATTAATATTCTAAATTTTTTTATACAAAATAATATCTAATTAAAAAATAATAGACTTTAAAATATATAAAATAAATTGTAAAATATTAAAAATAATTCAATTTTATCATTTTTCTAACAGTATTCTTTTTATTAAAAAAATTTAAAAAAAAAAATATATATATATATATATATATATCTATATATTAAAATAATTATTTTTTATGCTAAAAAAAACATGTTTTACAAAAAAAATTAAAGATCATTGAATCCAATGACCACTCAGAGTTACTGGAGAAAATCTCCTCCAGTACTACTGGAGGGGATGCATTCTCCAATTATTGAAGATTCAGGAAAAGGTTAGGATGCCTTCTTTGGAAAATTATTTGCTTATCGCATTCCAATGATTTCGCTACTTTCAGTCCCTTGATTGGCGGTCTGGGTTTTCTTTGTCTCCTTCTGTGTTTTTGGTGCCTTGTGTTCTCCTTGTCATTATACACAAAAATCACAAATTTGTAGGATTCGTGTAATTCTGAAAATTAATAGCTTCTTTTACAGTAAGAAACCAACAAAAGCAAAAGTAAGTCTCCTCCAATCTCAAGGGCGCCTTAAGAGGAACTGGGTTGATACTACTAAAGCCCAAGACCTGGGACATGAAACTTCTAGCTATCAGCCTTAAACATAGCTCGCATTTTTTTGTTTGGTGGCTTGGGGAAATTCGAACACTACAAAAAGAGGTAAAACAAAGTTTACAATTTATGGCCCAATGGAAGATTCCGAAGGTAATTGACTTTTGAGGCACCATTTAGGAAATTAGGACACCAAAAATAAAAGAGCAGCTTTTTGGATATTTAATTCTGATCCCTTAAATACATCATTCTTATCCATAAATAAGAAGATAAAGAGGTGTTAAACCGACATGCAAATTCCTTTTTCTTTTTTTTTCTTTTTTTAAATTTAGGTTTTTTTAACTTTTATTGTTAGAAAAAAGTTTTTAGGTAAATACCAAAGTATTCTGTCACCCAATTGAATGAAAAAGGTTAATTCTTTCGAACCATTAGTCACAGGGAAAGTTTAGTGTCCTATATAAATTGACATTTTTTAAAAACAAACCATTATGATCTTCTAGAATTCAATCCGTAACTGCTATTTAATTAGCCAGTATTTGAATTGTTGATATGAATTTTAAACTGAAGCCTTTATGATTTGTATCACAAGATTTAAATTTACAAGCTTTAAAAGAATGAATGTAGTAAACGAAAAGAAAAATCTTAAAACAAAAACCACGCCTTTAGCCTTTTCGGATATGGATAGACCCCCAAAAAATAAAAACTTCAGAATAAGAATGAAATTTAAGGAATAATCTAACCCCAAAAAAATGTTTTAGGTACAAGTTTGCATTGTTTTAATTTGATTTGGAAGCTTAATTTTAGGCCTAATAAGTTCGCAAGTTTTGTGGAACTTGTACCAGTAGCAAAAGTGAAATTTAGACACACCCAAAAACCAAAATGTATTTTAAAAAAATCATAATAAAACTGCTTCAATTATCAGAGATTTAGAAAAGTCTTAAAGTAACATCAATTGAAAATCACGAGAGCTAGATGTCAATTAAAACCCAGATAGAAAAATGGCATACAAATTATTAGGACAATGAGCTGTCATTCGTAAGTTGTTCGATGTAAGATGATGATTCAAGAAAGTGTCCGAAGCTAGAGTAAAAGAAAGCAACAATATTAATGTGTTGCTCTGGAAGACAAGCTTCGGGAGATGAAAGCATCGTTTAATGTGAGCCTCTTTATGAACTGAAAGGCCTTCCAGCTTCTGTAGAGGCTTTCACTGCGCATTATCTATAATTAACAATTCCAAGCAAGTTAGGGTTAGGACGAGGGAAAATCAAAAGCGTTGCTAATGCCTAATTGCCTATCTTCTCCAATCAAACCCTTCGACCTTCGTAGTCTAACTTCTGAATCGAACTGTGATGATGGAGAAGAAAACCATTGCATTCGCACCGCGAATCGTTAGGACGAAGCTCCTTGACGAGTGATTCCCTCATCGATCCGAATCCCCTGACCCGATATTTTGGATCCGATTGATCTCCGCCGCCACCAAACGCAAATGCGATGCAAAACCCTCGTTCATGAAGCCCCGTGCTTGCCATAGGCGAATTGCTATTACATAGTGAGGCTTAATTATGTGGAATTACCAAACTACCCTTCTCGAGCTTGCTTCGTGTTCCTTCCCAAGTCCCATCTCACTCAAAGCCCCTTCCTCCTCAACCAACGGCGCTTCTTTATATTGGTTGCTAGGTTATGCTATTTGTTATAACTAAAATTTTTTAAATTAATTTTTAAACCTCTTGAACATTTAGATCTAGGGTCTTGATAACACCATTAATTTAAAGCTAATTAATAAGGTGAGGGAATTGATAATTGCTCACTGCATAGATATCACGTTGAAAACACATATAAAGTGTGATAAAATTAGACATTATTTAATTTTAATATTATTCATCGTTGGTGTTGAAAAGAAAGAATTTGTAGAATTAGAATATATTTATTTTTATTAATTTTTTAGATAACCATATCCAATTAAGATAAAAGAGTCATGATTAATTTGACATTAGCTTGTAGTATTAAGTCAAATTAATTTTAGGTTAAAATAATGACTTAATTTTTTAACTATTTATTATTTTAAAATGATCATTTAAATTTGAAATATTTTAAATTTACAAAACATTTCATAAAAAATTCCTTGAAGTGAATTTCATTAAAAATATTAACATTATTAATTTTATTAATAATGTGCATATATTTAGAAAAAAGTGACACATACTAATTTTAAAACATATGTACCTACCACACCAGCAATAAAATTAACAATGTTAATTATTTTAACAGAATTGACTTAAAAGGGACATTTTATGAAGTATTTTGTAAATTTAATGGATCACTTTTGAAATAGTAAATAAAATGAAGAGACTAAATCACTATTTTATCCTTAATTTTAATTAACCATAAAATCTATACCATACATATGATAAAATTAATTCATACGATATCACCTTATACAATTCCCTTATATGATATGGATTTATGAGACAGCGGAATTTAAAACACCAACATACTTCTCAATCCATCGTGCAACTCTCAACATAATCATATTTTGGCTTTGAAATTATGGTTTAAATGAAACCAACGGAAACCATACGTCGAATCCCACTTGGTGGGCTCGAAATCACTCATTAAATGCATGCACATTAGTGATCCATGGTGCTGTGAAAATCACTTTTAGAATAATTACGTAAAGATACAGGGTTGAAGAAGAGTAAGTGAAAGAGGAGAAGCTGAGAGTTACAAACAAATAACAATGATATTAAAAACACATGAAAATTAAGATACAATATACGAAATTATGAATGAAATACAGAAGAAAATGAAGAGAGAAAGGAAGCAAAATAATCATGAATTTACATAACTCAGAAGAGAAGGCCAAATGCAAGAGCAAGGAACGAAGCGAGTGCGGTCGGCACAAAGAGGGCAGTGGCATCCGATGTGGGACTTGGGGCTGGTGCTTCAGCTCCCGAAACTGCTGATACTGCCATCAATAAGGCCACTACGGCCAACAAAAGCTTCATCTTCGTCGCCTCCATTTCTCGATTTTCTCGCTAGCCCAGAATTTTCCCGGAAAGTCTGAGAGACGCGAGGAGAACGAAGAGTGTAGATGAAGACACGAATGCGGCGGAGGAGCTTATTATATAGTTGTTGATTGAGACAATGTGTGTGGAGTTTACGGGCAGCCTAGTTGCCTTGGTTTTTTGAGCTTTGAGTTCGAGGATTCTCAGTGTTTTGCGGTGTGTGAGGTTTGTGTTATGCCTTTATGGGCAACCCCAACTGCCCGTTGGTTGGACAGGGTGTCCTTAAAGCCCTTCTTGGTGCCATACAGCTGTAGCCAACGGTTTGTTGCCCCACTCCCCTTTTGTTACTTTTTTTTAAAAATTAAAAAAAGTTTATTTTTTCTTTAATTAGATTTTTGAATCAAGGAATATTATTACATTACCTCGTGGTCCCCATTCCAAATAAACAGCTTATGTGCTCTCCTTCTATATTACTGTTTTAACGAGTAAAAGTTCATTTACATATTAAAATGAATATATTTTACAAATTTTTTGTTTGATTTAATGTTAGAGTATTTTGAAAATTTGTTCTTCAATTTTTAATTAGTATAAAAATAAAAAAATTTGTTATATTATGCAAACTTATAATCAAATCATGATCTAAAATCAAGTTCAAACTTATACAATTTCAATACAAACACGTGTTACATAATTTACTTATCGTTTATAAGTTTTAATGTTATACATTGTGCGTTAAATTATATTCCTCCTGTTAGTTTTTTTAATAGCGCAATAGTTAGTTTTACATAATGCTAAATGATTGAAAGAGATCATATATCTAAGCCAAAGCCAAATAAGTAATATACAACCAGGGATGAATTTAATAAAGACGCAGCTGTGGCCTTCTTAAAATTTCTTAAATTTTTTTTTGTAATTTAAATCTTTAATTTAAAAGCTTTTATTTTTTTAAAATCAAATCTTAAATATTCTAATGTACGTTACACCAAACATTAATATAAAAGTACTTTTTTGTTTTCCTGATATCTTCAATAGGTAAATAATCGAACAAAATCGTGGGGGTTGCGGACTGTTGAGCTGTTTTTGAGACTTTAATTACCTATATTAACTTATTCTTCTTCTATTTGTCGTATATAATTGGACATTAATAATTTTGTTGCCAATGAATTAACAAATATCGTTGAGCCTATCCTTTTATGCTGGCCACGTGGTTCGTGATTATTAAGCATAATCAACTATTCCATATCAACCCCAGAGGTTAAACCTGAATTTCTAATTTGAAGCTAACTTTTACTGACGGTGGTTTAGAAATCATATCAAATAATTGATGCCGGGCAGGGCTGTTGGCATAGTGTTCTGTCACTTCTTTCATCTTTAACTCTAAAACTCCTTTGATTTAAAAATTAAAAAAAAAAAAAAAAAAAAAACCTCTAAAGCTCCTTAAAACTCGTTTCAAACTTTGCTTTCGAAGGACATTTTCATAACGGTTATAAATTGCCTATGACGCACAAACAATGAATTTTGAAGTGGAAATTGAATGTGACATCCCAATTTTGCCAACACATTTTCATATTGTGCACATGATCATGTTTTATCGATCTGGACTATTGATTTAGAATTTAATAATTTAAATTTTTATTAATAAAGTATAATTGTAAGTTATTAATTTTTTATCTGTAATTTTAAATTATTAAATTTTTATTTAATTGCTAGAGTAAAGTAATTATACTTTTTTTCCATAAAATGAGCAAATTCATATTCCACCAAGATAGTTCAAAATGGTAACTATAATAATTATTAATTATTATAATTGTTTGTGTTCACTTTATTTTAATGATTATATATTATTCAATTGAACGTAGCAGTTCACTATTGAAATAAAGTTTACATTTAAGCTACTGCCAGTAATAAAGGATTTAGATCTCCTCCTATAAATCCAATTTAGAGGAGATTTTCATATAACAAAATATGGGTCGTTCGATCGTTCCAACTATTTGCATATCTCCTCGTGTCTCTGTTGGCTCTAAACACACTGTTTTAGTGAAATGGTACATTTTGTTACCTTTTTTTTTTTTTTTTTAAAATTTTCGACTCTTAAAACAACGTCATTTCACTTAATGGTTTAAAAAAAAAAAATCAGATGCAGTAGATGACATTGTTTGATGGGATAGATCCCGATACTGGTGTTCGATATCTTCGTCCCTCAAAACATGTAGTAGCTTATGCAGTGCACTTTGGCGACAAACTCTCAACATTTTTCTAGGCTTTATTTGCAATACAAAACAGAAGATTGAAGGTGTAAATCGTGGTGTCCGAGCACCTCTCATTTTGAAGGTGAAGACAACCATCATTTGCAAGATAGGAGAGTTCATCACTATGAGAAGATGCCACTATTTTTTGGGTTAGCACTTTGACGTTGTTGAGGACTGGGTTTGCAAAAAGTAGAGGAAGAGAATATGTCACCATTTTACATACAAGTGACTTGTTGGGAGGAAATTTTAAGTAGCTTTAGATAGGTTTGGTTCTTTGTGAACATGTAGAATGTACACTGGGAATAAGCATGAATTGAAACCAGGAAAAGGATGAAAAATGTTGAGTCACTTATTTTTTATAAAGTATAAATGTAATCAGAAAAAAAAAATGGTTCCAACTTTAGAAGCTAAAACTAGAAAAGTAGCATTGGGAGTATTTGACTTTTACAATAGTTGGTTGTTATGCATTTTCGGTAGTTCATTTCTGCATAATTCTAATTTTATTATGTTATTTACAGTAGTTCATTGTTATGCATAATATGATCTTTCATAATACAATATACTCTCTTATATATATTGAAAATTTTTCCCATTGTTATGCAGAATATTATACACACATATATATATGGATTGCATATGAATATCTAACATGTAGAGCATATATCTATTTGGCATACCTTTGCACAAGGAAGGGGAACTTAGGAAAGTAATAATGGACTATGCAAATACCTCTATAACTGATTTGGCCAATGCCTCAAAGTTAAGTGGAAGCCAAGGGTCGATATAAGTTTGATAGTGTAGATGCAACTTGCAGTTCTGGACTAACTATAGTTTACAACTAGAATTTGGAGTTATAAAACAGTTCTTGAATAAAAATAAGAAAGATGTTTGTGTGACTTCATATAGGTTTGTATGTTATAAGGAGGGTGTTTAGAAGGCAGACAAAAAAGACACACTACTATAATCACATCCTTTAACTAAATGTCAAGTAAGGGTTAATCTTGTGACAAAGAAATAGAAATTGACAATCAATGAATTTATGGACAGCTATAATCACATCCTTCAACTTTTAGTGACAACATATATGCTTGCTTCCTATCGCAAGATCATCCAAATGTCAGCACATAAGATTGAACTAGCAGTGGACTTAGGACTATAAAAGCTACATTTCAGTTGGTGAGCACATATGTGGGTGCTAGAACCAATCTTAGTTTCACTTGTTTGGATGCTAAAAGTTATTTGCAGTTAAGAAGACAATGTCGCATGGTTAATAAGGAAGTAAAATATTTGTTGTAATATTTTTAACACCTATTGTTGGATAACTCTTTTTAGATAGCCATAATCACATCCTTCAGCTTTTAGTGACAACATATATGCGCATGGTTAATAGAAAAGTAAAGTGTTTGTTGCAATATTTTCAATACCAATTGTTGGATAACCTTTTTTTTGTTCCCTCATGCTTATTAGGAGGATACAAAAGAACATGTATCAAATGTTTTTTAGGTTGATACATGCACAATCATGGACTATGGATATTTTGGAGATATGATCTCCTTTAACACAATTTATTATATGAATTATGATAGACCACATGCATTGTTTTTCAGTTTCAACCATTATAGGTAAATGGTAGCCATTAGATTGACATTAATGTATGATAAAATGACTGAATCTTTCAAATGGTTGTTCAAAACTTTTTTAAAAGCTCACAAGCAAAAGAAACCACATGACATTTTCACTTACCAAGACCAAGTGATGTCCAAAGCTTTAGGTGAGCATTTAATTTTCATCTAATACATATATTTAGTAATGGTAAGAGTAATGCTCATTTGCATTCGTATTTGCAGGAGACTTGCCATGATCTTTGTACCTGAAACTTGATGCAAAATGGGATTAAATACTTAGACAATTTAATGAAAGGTGAATCTCATTTCTTAACTTATTTTAAATAATGAATGTAAAAGTATGAGGAAGAAGTCTGATTTTAGGCAGCTTGGGCAAAGATGTTACACAAATGTGATGTCCACGTGAGCACGTGATTGATATCCATGTATGCCATAAGGGAAAAATAGGCAGCATGTTTCATGAATCAAGCTTTCACAATAGGGATGAGAAGCACATAACTTAATGAGAGATTGAACTTTGATTTCAAGTTTTGCATGAAATTGGATGTAAACATTATGCAATTCTTTAAGTTATTTGAATGGGTAGTAGAGGGGAAATGGTATAACGAATTGAAGTGTGAGTTTAATGGTCGTCATAAGATTCCAAAGTTGAATTATTCACATTTATCCATTTTGAAGTAACTTGTAGAAGTATAAATGTTCACAATTTTTGACTCATTCCAAAATAAGTTCCACTTGTTCTTTACTATTGTAATAAGCCATAAAAAATGACACTC
The DNA here is from genome assembly GCA_037074485.1 of Delonix regia. Taxonomy (NCBI): domain Eukaryota; kingdom Viridiplantae; phylum Streptophyta; class Magnoliopsida; order Fabales; family Fabaceae; genus Delonix; species Delonix regia. The sequence continues at coordinate 35,330,181 of CM073449.1, read as the reverse complement.
AACTTATATTTGAGTATGTTTTATCCATAGCCAACTAGGAAGGAGATTGACGAGTTTTATTTGATCCTATTCAAAAGATTGTCTCGTGCAAGTACAAGAAATTTGAAACATTTAGAATATTGTGTAACTATGCTTTGAAAGTTTTCATTATACTAGATGTTGAACAAGTGTATGACAAGTATATTTTAAAAAGATGGACAAAATATGCATGTAATGGTAATATGTATAATGTAAAGGGGAAGGAGGTTAAGGGAGACCTTAGGTTGGCTCACACGTAACGATACAAGCAATTTTGCTTTAAAATGATCATATTAGCATTTGACATGGCTATATATGAAGAGTTGCATTCCCAAGTTGATAAAGGTATTAATGAGTTATACAAGTGGGTAATAGACATTCGTTTGGGACATCAAACCCTTGATGAAGAACTAGCCAAGTCACAATTTTGGAAAAAGGAAGTTAAGCAAAAGGATTGAAAAAACGAGATGGGAGCAAGAGACAAAGATGAGTAAAGAGGTTGTGGTTTAACCCTACAAGAAAATAAGGGCTCTACTTATTAGACATTCATAAAATCCACAACATGTGGTATTTGAGTTTTTCCGTTCATTCATTGTAATTTACTTATTTGATTCCATATGTAATTTATAATCATTTTTGTCATTGTAGCATAATGAAGTATCAAGTTCATTATGTTGAGCATGACTGACACTCAAGAGGGGGTGAATCGGGTGTTAAATGAAATTTACAAACTTTAAAATTCCTTGAAATGGTTTTTTAGACTTGAAAACAATTAGAGTAAACTTTATAATTCAAAAATGATAAATGGAAAATATTAAAAAGGTAAGAGAAGAGTGTAGATCCAGAGATTTATCCTAGTTCAACTCTTACCCAAGCCTACATCTAGTCTCTAAGTAACCTCTTTGGATTTTTCACTATCTCAACAACATGGGAGAACCTCTCCCTTCAATACAATTCCCAGGAAAATTTTTTTCCTAAACAATACATAGGGAGAACCTCTCTCCTCAACTCAAGCACTTTCTGCTTGACAACTTCAAAGAACTTCCTTGAGCTTTTCTTTCTTTCAAAGAAGAAAGAATTATAGATAAATAAACCTCTGAAATATAGTATATAGAGCAATGAAGCACTAATGTAATAAAGAGCATATGAAACTTATGATAAAATCACTCATGAATATTTTTCCTTATTAATTCATAGTCCGTAGATCGTGTTTATATAGATAAAGGTTTAATAGATCTGTTAGGAATAAAAAGAAAGTCAAGAATTTCAAAATATATCTATTATAAATCAATTATGACTTCTCTGTCATTGCTCAGTCGCCTATTTTCTCATGACTAGTTAACTAGTCCTTTTTTTACTTTTTAAAAATTCAAATTCAAACTCTAACAGTTGACTGCTCTTTTATGGCCAGTCGACTAGTATCTATAGAGAACTCTTAATCGATTGGTCCTGAGGTTGACAGTTGACTGGAGTTGACCTGGATATGGCCAATCGACTACTGGTTAGTGGCCAATTGACTGGGGACTCATAAAGAGCGTCCAGTAGACTGAGACTCAAGTTGGTAGAAAATTTAGATATCATATATGTAAGCTAGTCAACTGGGACCAACAGGCCAGTTGATTATGACCTCTCAGGAACATCCTAATCGACTGGGACAAGAGTTGGCAACTGACTAGCAAGGGTCAGTCGATTGTTGGGTGATTGTCAGTTGACTGAGAACATTCAAAGTTCCCAAAGTCAGTCTTTTCAACTTGTAAGAATCAAAATCAATTTTATAATAATTTTAAACATTTTCCATCAACATAATATTACTTACAATGGTTCCAAAGACATGATAATACATTTGAAGAATATATAAAACTTATGTATTATATTGAAAAACTGTCATACAACATTTGTAATAAGCAAAACTTTAACAATTTTGGTAACTGGACTCAACACATTACCATGTGGAATGTCATGTTCTTCACCTCCAACATCGTTTGAAGACCTTCAAATAAATGAGAATCAATTTAGTTTTACCAAATTTTTATTGGCAAGTATAGCATAAGACACATTCATTTGTATTTAATATTAATGTTCTCACTTAGCTATGTTTGTATCATGATATAGGAATCATTGGAGGTTCTCACATAGTCACTTTTGGGGTAAGACATGTAGAAAGATTGAGCACTTGTATTTGTTGGGTTTACTCAGCACTTTATTTTTTTATTGTTTTTAAGCACTTGCATTTAATGGGAATACTTAACACCTGTATTTTTTATGGTTTGGGAGCACTTGTATTTAGTAGGGATATTCAACACTAATGTTATTTTAGGGGTTTTGGAGCACTTGTATTTAATGAGGATACTTAAAACCTGTGTTTTCTTAGGGATCTTAACATTTATATTTTTGTGCAGAGCTGTAAGTAATCAAGAAACTTAAATGTATTAATTCAGAAATCACAAATATAGGTTTATTAACTTGGTAGCATCTTATTCCCAAAATGATTACATAGCTTGCTTGACTATTCCATCACAACATGATATTTATTCTAATAGTAATTTGGAATACTACAACTTTTTATCTCATTACATTACAATTTATAGCATGTCTATTCCTATTGTTTGTTTGTCTATCTTATTTCATCTTTGCTCTTGTTTGTCCATCTTGCTTCATATATGCTTATCTTGTTTTATCTTTATTCTTGTTTCTGCATCTTGCTTCATATATAGTCATCTTATTATATCTTTGCTCATGTTTCTCCACCTTGCTCCATATCTACTCATCTTGTTACATCTTCGCTCATGTTTCACCATCTTGTTCAGTTATTGTACCTGCTATTTAATATGTTTCAAAAGTCAATGTCATAAATTTAATTGTCATTTATTGTGTTTTAAAAGTTGATAATATAAATATAACTGTCATTTCATGTGTTTCAGAAGTCAATATCAATTGTAAATTAAATGAGGTAACTATCATTTCATAAGTAAATGAAAACTAAGTTCATAAAGATTACATAACTGTCATTGCAAGTATGAGCTTATACAAATATATAACTTTACATATAACTTTATGAGAAAATAGAGTTGCAGTTACAACTATTCTACAACTCCATTTTGCAATAGAAAAAACCTAAATAGAGGTTTTACATTATACTCGCAAACGCATATATGCCATTTCCAAGTGTCCAAGCTTATTGCTATTTGAAGTCCTTAGATTGCAAATTAAAGAAACTAGAAAACGATTGCTCACTACTATCATTGAGATCTCACAGACCTAACAAATGCTTTTCATTGATGTTATAATTATATCATTAAAAAAAAAGAGATGACAGAAGGGTCAATCACATTATTTAAGAAGGAGGACAAGGAAACGAAAGAAGGATCAAAATTTGAACCTAAGTTCTACATCATTTAAAAAATTTTAATTACATATCCCATTTTTTTAAAACGGTTCAAAGATTAGGAAGCCAAGTAGTGAACTCTGTATTAGGAGTAGTTTAATATTGCTTCTTTCAATTGTTCACATTCCAAGTTAAAACATAAAATATGTATATATCATAAGCAACCATAACCAATTTTAGAAGTTCAGCGATAATCTTTAAAAAATGCACTCTGCTTAAGAACTTGACAAGTGAAGCAACAATACCTAGTATTAGCACTTAAATACACCAAAGAAACATACACAAAGACTAAAGCATCATCCAAATTTTCAATTGGTTCAATATTTAAACCTTAACATCAAAGAGAAAAAGCTTGATTTGCAACAACATTAGTAAATAGCGAAAAACTACCTTAAATTTCTCATGTAAGGAATAGACCCTTTGAATTCATGGGGATAAGCCACGGTGAAATTTGACAGGTAATTGCTAACTTTGTAAACCAACATTATGCAATTCAAAATTCATGGGGATATGTAACTTCATTTGCTTAAAGGGATACATGAAGACAAACATATAATCTCAATGATTTACCAATTCTAAATTCCTAATCCAATGAATATGAACTTGAAATTCTCAACTTAAAGCAATAGTCCTCTAAAATATATAGAGTCTACTAATCTAACTCCTTTAAACTACATCTGTTGTACATGTTGACAAATTGGAAGTGTGATGGCATTAAGGAATTAAAAATATCAATGAACCTTTCTAATGTAATTTTTGTACTTCCATCGATTCAAGCTTCTCTTTGTTTGCTTAGAAGGATGGTTATGAAGTAGAATTATACCTTCAAAGTAGCTTAATCAATAACTAAGAGAAGACAAGCACTTTAAGAGAGTAAAAGAGGGAGAATTGTAGCATTGATGTAGCTTAACCAATAACTAAGAGATGACGAGCACTTTGAAAGAAGAAGAGAAGGAGATATAGTTGGACCTATCGAACAGAGGAAAAGTGTGAGAATAATTGCATGTCGGAACTGTTAAAAGCGAGGACATCACGAGAATAAGAAGAAGGCGAAGCTAGGGTTCAACAATTAAGGAAGATAACTAAGGAAGACGATGGAGGAGAAGCATGTTTTGACAGAAGAAAACATCAAACACAAGCATCTAGATCTGTCTCATCAAACGATGTCATCTACTGTATCTAATTTTCTTAAAAATAAAAATCATTAAGTGGAATGACGTCATTTAGGGAGTTTAGAAATTTAAAAAAGAAATAGGTAGCAAAACTCACCGTTTCACTTAAGTGAAATAGTATATTTAGAGTTAACAAAGTAGTGTGGAGATATGTAAATTATTGGATTAATAAGACGACCCATATTTTGATCTCCTGTATATTAGGTTTATAGGAAGATATCTGGATCCTAGTAATAAATTTTATACACTGCTGATAGTTAGATGGTGTAAGGTTTGAGTAACTAAGGTGTATAAACTCAAACTTCAATACATTTAAAAATTAAAATACAAAAAAATATTAGCAGAAAGAATTAATGTGATTCCATGACAACCGTTTTGGTAGTTTCTTATCAAGAAGTTTAAGTTAGGACATCATACTTCCAACGGCTCAATTGAAATAGAAGTTTTTGAATTCTTTTCATATATTTACACAAAATATACCACAACCTTTTTTGGATGCTTTAGAGATACGGCGATGGCCCAACAGCAGAGTTGCATCATGAGGTTTCGAAGATCCTGATCCTTTTCAGACCCAATAAACAAAAGTTTATGCCGTGGTTAAAAGTTGGGCTTAGAAGATAGCCCAAATATATCATTTCAAGGACAGCCCAAAAAATTTTAAGTGGCGTAGGTTATGAATGCAGAAAGAAGTATTGGCGGAAAATAGGAAAGCAACACTGATAAGTTTGTGTATATGTTCATAAAATCTGCTTTTGGTTTTGCTATTTATTTATTTATCTATTATATTTTTTTAGAAATTTAACTTTTTAATTTTCGTGCATAAGTAGTGCCAGTCAGCGGCGGCAAAAAACAGTGCATCACCTTACGGATATTTTGATAAAATTTTGATATCATTTTAAGATATTCATAATTTTAAATACACTAAAAATTTTATAAATTTTTATTAATGTGTTATATTTAAAATTAAGTTCAAAAAAATATACTTGAATCTCTTTAACATAATAACAACAAACTTCAACCTATAATCTTACAACAAGAATAATTTACAAATATGAACGTAATTCTATATTAGATACAATGAAAACAAATGAAGAAAATCAGAAGACAAAATTTTGTTTTGTGAATTACTGGAAAAGAAATGGCCAAAAATAAATTATCGGAGAAAGATTGTGATTGTGATTGTGCGAGAGAGGAAGATACGTGCGAGCGTGCGAGGGACCCGTAGTCTCGAAACCCACGAGGGGGGCGAATCCGACCGTTCGTTTTGAATCCAACGGGTTTAGTCATCTCTAGTTATTATCATAACTAGAGAAAGGAGGATAAGTAGAGGGAAAGAGAAGAAAGGGAAGAACAGAGAGAACGCGGACTGAGATAAACGAGAAGAGAGATAACCCGGCACAATACATGCAACGACTTCTGTGAGTTCCAGCGAGAATCAAAGGATAGTTTCTCCTAAGGCTGGAAATTTGAGAACAGAGAAGATCTTTAATTTCTTTTTCTTGGGGTAAAATTTTTTGTTTTGCAGAGGCAAACCATATCTTCCGTTTTTCCGGACGTGAAGATATATCATTGTAAGGTTTCTTCTTCTTGTTCTCATTAGTGGTTCTCTCGCAAATGGATTTCCTATCTCTATTTACCTTTCTGACTTGGAACTTTTTGTTTTGCAGGCTAGTTTCGCGGGGAAAATAGTCTACCTATATGCTATATGCATAGATCTTGAAGTTGGACGGAATCTGAAATCTGCCTACACGTTACCATTTTTCTCCAATGTTCTTTCGAGTTTTGTGAAAAAAAAAAAAAGCAAAATTGTGAACTGTTCGTGGTTTCGTACAGTCTACCATTCCCAGAAGTTGAATTTGGGCTTCTCACCTCAGGCTAATCGGACTGTGAGGAGAAAGGGTGTGTGTTCGTAATCTTTGTTCTTGCTTTCTTATTTTGGGCACTAATTTATTTCAGAAAATTTATGGGGTTCTTAGTTCATTATGTAAATCGAAATTCCCTTGAGGATTGAAACATCCTTCGTTGGTTGTTATACATTTTTCATGGCAGATATGGAGACCGAAGAGAGGAATCAGAGAGGTTATAAAGGTTCAGACACAGAATTTTTCTTGCAGTGGGGCAACCGAAAGCGGCTCCGATGCGTGAGGGTGAAAGACCCTCGGATATCAGCTCGAGTAAACGGTGGAATCCGAAGGAAGATTACATCTACAGTAGATCGTTCAGGGGTCACTGCTACCGACAAAGAGAATACCCATCTTCAACCTAATCGCCTCACAAGGTAAGAATAACTAAGGGATCTTCTATTCTTCTCATCATCTCGCTTACGTTGTTGGAAGACATTGTGAGAGAGAATGAAATAACTAAGTCAGAATAAATTTCTCCTCTCTGTGCAGGAATTCTGATGGGGCTACGCTTCGGTCTGGCGCCGGAGAGACTAGGAAATCGGCGTCTCCGGAGAAGGAGGACAGGTACTATACTACAAGAGGGTCGGTGGGTGGCGACGAGAACGGTAAGGTTTCAGGAGATGGGAATAACGGCGAGGAGAGAGCGCTTGTTTGGCCAAAACTTTACATCTCGCTGTCCAGCAAAGAGAAAGAAGAAGATTTTCTGGCTATGAAAGGCTGTAAACTCCCCCAGAGGCCCAAGAAGAGGGCCAAGATTATCCAAAGAAGCTTACTTGTGAGTTTTCTTTGTTTTCGTCCACCCCAATTCCGATTTTACATATATCCCTATATGTTAAAAGTGCTCACAATTTTTTTTTTTTTTTATAAATAGAAAGTTCGTCGTAGGTCGAAGAAGGATAAGTAATCTATATTTAAAAGTTTTATTTTTTTATCATTATTATTAATATTTTTAATTTTATGGGGAAGAAACAAAAGGTGGTTTTTTTGGGTTTTGTTGATTTGGTTTTTGTCATGGGTGTTTTGGTGAATTGAGTTTGATGAGCTTATTTGTCTGTTCGTGTGTTTGGTGGGTTGTAGTTGGTGAGTCCTGGAGCGTGGTTGACTGATATGTGCCAAGAGAGATATGAAGTGAGGGAGAAGAAAAGTAACAAGAAGGTAAGCGGTTGGTGTTGAATTTAACGTCTGATACATCTCTCTCTCTCGGTTTAAAGCCCTCGTCTGGAAGTTTAAAGTGTGCTAATGGGATCTCCATTTTGGGGGGTTTTTATTTGATGCAGAGACCGAGAGGATTGAAGGCCATGGGGAGCATGGAAAGCGATTCTGAATGATGGAGACCGAGGGTATAGCTTCTGTCTGCAGGGAGCTGAGAAATTTGTTGGAGTTTGTGTTGAGTTGGGTTGGTTCAAGTTTAAATCTTTTTATGTTGTAAATCAAGAGGAGAGGTATCTTCCCCTCGCGATTTTGTAAACGAGTAAGATCCCATCAATGAAGAAAAAGTATTTGATCACCTTGTGTGTCTCCTACTGAGATGGGTTTTCCTTTAGTTGTTGATCCAAACTGGGTTTTGAATATACTGTTTGAATTGCAAGTACAGGGATCGGATTGAAGGCTACGGAAGAACGAAAAAGGAGTGAAAATACGGTGGTATATTTTGCCATAATTAGGCTGTTGTGTGAAGTGACGTTTTCATAGACTTGTGACCAATCCTATGATTGAATATAGCTATTCCAATAATAAGTGCCGTGAGTGGCGGTACCTTCTCTTCTTCAAACGACTCTCAAGTTTTGAAGTGGGGGAATTATGATGAGGAGGTCTCATCCCCCTGTTTCATCGAAACTTTTACATATCCCTTCAAATTTCAGGTAGCATTTTACCTCTGATATACTCTGTCTCCCAAGGTGACTGTGTGACGTGAGGCGAGATTCCGGTGCACTTCTACCATCCCATTCGTTTTTACTTTATTTCTGAGAACATTTTTAAGACGATTCAAAAGAATAGAAGAGGGGGTATATTCAAACATTAAAAGGCCCCGAATTTGAGGGGTGGCATCTGAAATAAAAAATAGAAGGCAGCAAACAGTGATCTAGCCTCTGCCGGCTGGCGTCTTCCTGAACTAGTACATTGTGGGCAACGGTTTAAATAGCAAGGCTAAAAGATGCAACTTCACACAACTTTTGAACATGCTCTTCAAGGGCAAGCTAATTTTTCTATCACACAACGTCTATCGCAGCATCTTGCTGGACATATAAATTTTTAGAGATTCCTCAAGACTCGGAGGAAAAAGTTCACATTAGACACGAAGGGTTTGTGTGTCTGAAGACTCTGGCTCCCCTTCTATGTCTAGTTTGAATTTAAAGAAATTCGATGTTGTCATTCACCAATCTGATTCTCAATTATGCCTAACCAAAGCAACACTGCTACATCAATCAATTGCAGTGCGATCGATTGTGGCCGTCCTTTGCGGCGGATATATTGGAGAGGAAGAAAGCCAGAAGAGGTGAGGCGGGATAAACAAGAAGGTTATCCTACGTTCCTACTGGTGCTAGTTTGGTGTTATTATTATTTCGATAAATTAAGTACTTTTCTCTTCTTAGCAAGAAAATTAAGCTTGGTCCCATATTCTTGTTTTTTCCTTTTCTGCTTTTAGATATCTCACTTTGGTCTCAATATTCTCCGCTCATTTCATGTCCACTCAATGACATTTTCACGCTTCTCATCATGTAGAAAATGACCAAAACAACTTGCTCCTTGACCTTGATGATAGCATTTAGTATATATAAATACAATATTACGAACACCAAAATCAGATATGCATGAACCTTATAAGGTTTTTATATTATATTATGGCGGAAATTTAGTATATAAACACGAAGATAGAAATAATCCTTTCCCGTTGTCACTTTCAAGGTCTTAGTTTGCCCGCTTCTTGTTTTTCATTTTTCAAAATATTCTGTTTGAGAGTTGTCTTGTCACCGTTGAGTAGATAAAGAACCTCGAATCTTGAGGGACAAATTACAATCACAATTATTTTCCAAGAGAACATAATCCTCACCCTTTGTAAATTTCTAGGATCATAAAGACGAAACATGCAATGAGAACAAACATATCTTGAAAAGATCTCAACCTCACCAATCTAGAAAATAATTTTCGATAGATATTTAGCCTCGAAACCTATAGTTGATCCATTCAAAATCCTACTTAGTACTTTCCCACCGAACACTGTCCCCCCCCCTTGACTACCAGGGATATTTTGCAGACTAATTTCAAATAATAGAAACAGACTAATTGGAGAATACTGGTATAAGTCACTAACATCTAAGAAATCCTTTCTCCTCCAATACGAAATTACTTGTCCAGCTATTATGCAAGGTGTCAAACAAGCTCCATCTTTTGGTTGTAATTTTATCTGGACAAAAGAGGATCATACTGGATATACATGTATGTGAAACACTAGACATAGCATAAGGGTAGATGTAAACAATGATACTATTCATGAACATATATACCTCACAATTTATGGGTGGTTCATAAGGATCATCAATACCAGAAAAACCTGTGCAATTATTTGAGTGTTAGTTCATTCTACCAAAAGCATGTCCAGTTACATTGGAAAAACATGAACCTTTAAAAATTCTTTATCATACAGAGAAGGCACACATCATAAACATAGAAGTATTTTGGAAAAACTACAGGGCGAAGTGAGATGCGAAGATGAAAATAATCACATTACAAGCTATTTTCTGGTAAAATATTTCACATGTTTTAAAGAAAAAGCCCATTTTTCCATTTAAATTTCAGTCACCTTAATCATGCCCATCATATAAAGCAATAAACTGCGTGACAGCCTAGTATTTATATGTGAGAAAATTACCTGCTGGCCTAAGATGAAATTACTATCAATTTTAAAAAATGAAATCTAGAGTCTTCCTTTCATTGCATTAAAGCTCAACAAACAAGGCAGAACAAACTCCATTATTTGCATTTCTTATTTTTCTTGTCTCTTCTCATTTGCCCCCTTTATCCCATTATAGGGGAAGTGGAGGAAAAGGAAAGCTGCATGTTAAGCACATAAGAAGATTAAAAGAGCACACCTAATATTTTTCCAGCACGTGCAAGCTTCTAGAGGCCTTTTGGCTCTCGTGCCTCACAATTTTAGAGGCACGTTCATGAAGACCTGTTCATGTGGGTAAAAAATGAACATCCATGATCAAACGTCAATATCTCTTGTAAAACAAGCCATATTGATTGCGAGAAATGTCTAAAAGAGCCTTGCCTCAATAAAATTTGCATCAGGCAACATGGAACAACAAGTGTCCCGATCTCTTTTATATGGAGATATTAGACTGGCAATACATATTAGACCAGCGTCAACAAAGAGTTATGCTACTTCTCCTGAAGTAAATAATTTGCTTATCAGAAAAACCAAGTAGGTAAACAAATAAGCCTAATTACAGTTAAATTTACACCAGCTAGCATTATGACAGCAACTACTCAATAGGATAAAATTCCAATGCTAGAAAATATACAGTATTTAGTAGATGCATCACCATTGTAACAGTTAATTAATAATATCTTTTAACATTCTCATTCCTTGCTACAAACTACATTATTTGACCTGGACTGTTATGCATGTAAATGTCCACACCAATTATGCAGTCAGATCAGATTTAATTAGTGAGTAATCAGCACAGTTTTAGAAGCAAATTACAGATTTCATAAAATGCTTCTAAATTGTTACGAAGAAGTATCTCTGCTTTCTTTTGCAAGCATCTATTATACTACTGAAACATCATATTGAATTAAAGCTGATCTAATCCATGCCATATTTCAACTTCTGAAAACACTTTCGACCATAGATATTAATTGGTCTGTTATAACGACCAACAAGAAAAATGATATTTATCATGCCGGTCCAGACTACTATGTCACTCAAATATCTGTTCATGACATTAAAGAACTAGTTAAAGATAAATATCAAACCATGTCACTCCATTTCCACCAAGAACTTTGTTCTAGGAACAAGCTAACCAGTTCTGCTTACATTTTCAGTGCAGTCTTAAGGTTTAAAACTAAGATTCTTTGTTTAGTCCATCCCAAAGGTTATCTCCATCAAGGACATAAGATAACATTCTCTTCACATGCATTTCTCTGCTTATTGAACATGCCTGATGTGCTTTTTTCCCGTCCAGTTTGTGAAACCAAACAATAAGAAATGTAGTAAGCACATATATGAAACACACTACGGCATTTTAAAATTGAGCATTGTCTACTGGTCTTCTGCACTCACATAATTCTTGAGTGATTCACAGAACCAAAACATACTGATGGTAGCTTGAATTAACTGAGATGTGCCAGATTTAAGATGCAATCATTGTAAATCCCATGGAGGTCATTGTAAGAAGCGTTTTCAGAAATGTACAAGTACAATTGCTCAAACCGCAATTTAATCATTTGTGCACGTATCTGGAAAATTCTCCTTAAAAATATAACTTTCCTATGCAATGCTTTCATTACAATATATATTTCTTTGCTGCTAAGTTTTTTAATTTTTTTCCATGTGAAATTTGCTCCAAGCTGACCTCATATTTTAAAATCTCGCTTTTATCCTTTTTAAGGCATTTGTTCACTCATCTTGTGATTTGCATTGTATTAAAATCATATTTGCTTAGGGTTAAACAAACTTTAAAGAGCACAAACAGCTTCCAGCATTAGTGGGATTTATTATCCAAAATCACATTACTCAATTCTGTTGACTTGGTAAATCACCATGCTATGTACAGACAATATTTGCCCAATGACCGAATCTTTCACATGGAGATAGAGCAGTATCAAATTTAAGGAGCAACAAAACAAATAGTGACATGAACATCACATATTGCAAGAAAATAATTTTCAGTGCTAATAACAAAGGGAGTAGAATAACAAATAAGAGCAAAATATTTGCTTTGCATTCAAAAATTACATAAACTACATCAACTGTTATAAAACCTGACAATTTTAACCTGATCCACTGAGACCTGTAATCCATATAACACATCCGTTTGGTTTAGTAGCTTCTGTCTGTGTAGGTTTCCTACTGGAAATTCTAGCCAACATAAATTGGTTGAATTGCTAAGAGTCGAAATTGTAAACAATTCACCTTGTCCTCTCTATAAAACAAGTATTAAGCCATTAATTCCAATCCATGATATACTGTAGGATTAAACATGAAAAGAGAAGGATCTTGGAACATGACTACATGACTAAGATACAGGATGAAAAGGAAAATGATAAATTGGATGAGAAAATGTTAACGAATCTAAGTCTACAAGAACAAAGCATCCAGAAGCAAAAGTTTCTCTTCCACAACGGAAGAAAATTAAAGAGTTTCTACACTACTATGTTCCACTTTATCCATCCGGGCAAAAGAAAATTTGTGCGTACAATGAATGGCTCAAATTTTGAACTAACACATACAACGGTATATTAGCAAGCCTTTTATTTTAAATCGTGAGAATTTTCCTCTATCAAAATGTCCTCAAAGATGCAACTGTGCAAGAGGCTAATAATTGGTTCACAAGGCCAGGCACCATAGCAGTGGTTTAAAGGTGGAAGCTGACTAGACTCGCCAATTTTAAGATAGTGAGCTTGTGATATCGTCACATCAACTTGTGTTTTGTCGATAAGGAATTACTTACTGTTTGACATAATCAGGGTCTAGATACAATATACTGATTAAAGCATCTCATGAAGATATGGATAAGATCTTCTAGGTGTAAAAGCAGAGGAAAATATTGAGCAGAAAATGTCTGGCGAATCCTCACTCAAGTTTCAATTTTCAAAATGTCTTATCCTGAACAAAATTTGAATGTGCAGTAAAACTTGACGGATCGCTTCTTAAAGATTTTCAACCATGCCAACCCTGCAAGAACAACTACCTCGATAATCAATTTGATGACAAAATTTGTTCCTAGATGATTGCCGACAGGTATTAGTTACCTCAGCAGCCTTTAGTCTCTATATTGACCCATATTATTCTTGCTAAGGTCAATCATTATGGGCTTGTGGTTATCGCCATGGCCTCCTCTTTGGAACTCTACGTTGACATCAATGATATCAGATTACGTGTCATTTTTTAGTTTCAAAAGTCTTATATCTACACAGACCTTTTAATTTGGTGCTCCCCTTGCCTTTTCCCATGTGTACTATTCAATTCCTATATCTGAATTCTACCATTTTAAGCACAAAGTCGTCCTCTGCCCACCCCACAAGCGGACAAAAAGAACGTTAATTGAGTGGTTATTTCCGAAAATTATCCGGCCGAAAACTAAACACTAACCCAGCGTGTCGTTCACCCAAAGCATGATTAGTGAAGGCTTAACTGAACAATTATAACAAGTAGTTACGATAAGGAAAATGGTAGAAAGGAAACGCTACATTAATTAGACTTTCTGGAAAGAATGAGTACTTGAATCCTGTGAAGCAAAAGCGACTTCAAAGCCAAAAGGATAAGGATGAAACTCAGAACCCGGAAGAAAATAACTCATGCAGTGACAGCTATACTCGCTTCTCGGTCAAATGGCCGGGCGCGAAAACGAAGCCGGAGAAAGGGAGAAGCAAACGCGCAGGCATAAGCATCACATTCTGAGGTTTTTGAGGTTTGTCAGACATATTCCACTTCCGGTTGTTCGGAATTTTGAGGAATCAATGAACAACAAATGAATTTGGGTGTGTCCTTGCACTTTCGTGCGCGTGCATTGAAAGTAAAAGCTTTTTAACTATTGTTTTTTTCTTTGAAGATGTATACTGCATATGCACTTATATGGATTTTTTTTTTATGGAAAATTGACGTCAGTTTAATATAATTATAATAACAAATTTTAAAATTTTAAATTATTATGAACATTTTTGAAAGAGTCTTAAATCAAAACTTTTAAAATAAATAAAACTTAATTTTATAATTTTTTATAAATTTAATTTTAAAATAATATTTATATATTATAAATATTACAATGTAATATTTCTTTGGTAATATTAAACCAATGGCGGGGGAGGGGAACAAGTGGGGCCTTCGCCCCACCCCCTCCCTCAACTCTTTATATATAATAATAATAATAATAATAATTAGTATATTAATATTATTTTTATTGTTTCATTGTTAATTTAATATTTTATAAATTTATAATACTAAAATATTTTTTAAAATTTTAACAGTAATTAAAAATAATTTTTTATAAAGTCAAAGATAAGTCACTCATAATTATTTTGTAAGACTAATTCATTTATTTTTTTAGTTTGAGACTTTAGTCAATGGTAAAAGATCAAAATTGATATAAAAATAAAATGTAAAAGATTAAAATAATTATTTTTTTTCATTATATATGTTATATTTTAATAATTTTTTAAGTATTTGTAAATGATAAAATTTAAAAGAAAAAACCAATAAACTTTAAAAATAATATCTTACCAAAAATTAAGAAATTACAATAAATTTTTTTGTTTACACTTTTATGTTAATAGAATAAAATTTGAAAGATTATATATCACTATTTTATCTCATTATTTTTCTTCATTATTTCATCTTATTTAATATTCAATTTTTATAATTTTTTAAAGATATTATCCTATTTTATCTTTAGTGTTTCTCAAGTTATTTTTTGCACATACATTATTACTAGTTCTGTAGTATTTTATTACTTACAGGCTTTATAAATTACCATAGTTATTATGATTACTATCAACTATCAATAATTTTTTTTATTTATACTTAACATTAGTTTATAATTCATCAAATTTTAATTAATGAAATTCATCATATAAAATAGGATTCGTTTAGAATTTTTGCTCTGTTACATGCATATTTTATACTATTATATTCCACAAAAATACAACATACATGTCATCATGCATTTTAGTTCAGTATGTATATATATAATTGTAAAATAATTATAAAAATTTTATATTAAATATAATATATTATAATTTATATTTTTGACCCCTACCACAAAATTTTCCCATTGGCCCTGTATCAAACTAATATTACTTAAAACTAAAAGCATTTACTTCAAAAACGCCCCGTAAAAATTGTGAAAGTTAAATGATGAGCAAAGTATTTTAAGGACATAATCATATACTTGGACTGACATGAATTTGTGGAGAAAAAAAAATTGCCCTTTTGATGTTCCAAGTGGGTCTTTTTAAATTTTGACTCATTTATTTTATTTCAACTAAGTGATCTACCTGAGTTTGCACGGAAATTAATAAAAATATTGAAGAGATAATTATAACTCACATTATATATATATATATATATATTCGATATAAATAGATTCATTTTTATAGTTATACGACAACGAAAAATACTTTTAAATATTTGAAATGCAATTTAGAAAAGACTTTATTTCAGCTGTAAAATTAGTAACTATCATATTCTTGATTCGTAGAACCAGGTTAATGGCACAAGATTTTATTTTAGTTTATATGTTAAAAGTTTTAAATTTGTAATTCGGTAATTGGACGAGTTACTTGCGCTGCTCACTCACTCACTGCAAGCGTCTCACTTTCCTTTTTCTTTCCTTGAATTAAGTAAATTTAAAATTTTAAATATATGTACATTTGATAAAATTTAAATTGTTGAATAAAAATTTATTAGTATAGATTTTTAAAAATTATTATATATATATATATATATTTGAATTGCTTAACAAAAATTTAATAATTTAAAATTTTTTAAATACAGTAAATTTAAATTATTAGGGAAACCACAAAAGGGGTTATTTTGACAGGTTTTCAAAGTTTGGAGGAGTGAGAAGGGTGCTTCTCTTTCATGAACGATAATGCAAGCGCACCTTCTGGTGGGATCCATCCCCATCACTGGCTGTGGTGGCGCGTTACCCTCCATCCTCGAATCCAATCTGTTCGTCGCTGCTCCGCCGAGCTGGAGGAACCGTCGGCACCGGCGAACCCGCCACGGTTATAGGTGGAGCCCACTTATTGTAGCATCGTCTTCCTCTACGGCTATCAACGGCGACCAGAACCACTACGTCGTGTTGGGCCTTGATCAAACTGCCACCGCTGCCGATATCAAAAGGGCTTATCGCCTCCTCGCTCGTAAGGTGCGCAATTTCCTTCCCTCTGAAGTAGTAGGGATTTGTGTGCTTTCGCTCCGTGTTCCAAATATGTTTTATTTTTAGTAGTCTGGGGAATTGGGGTAGTGAAAGACGAAAATTCAAGTTACAGACTATAGAGACTCTGGATTCAGAATTTCAAATAAAAAATTCCTGATTTCTAGCTTCTGCTGATAGCTATTGTGTTATTGATTCCTGTTCACACGTCTAAAACTTTCGTACTCATACTTACTGTCATTTCTAGAAGTTGTTAACTTTATAATTTCAATTTTTGTGCTGTTATAGATGCATCAATACTCAATACAATGGATAATATTAGAACCATGGGACAAAGCTATATGAATAACCAAATCTTTGCATCTAGCCTCGAAGATTCTCTACGCAATTAGAATTCCAAGATAGGGCTGGAAGCTGTATGCTTAAGGGATGATTGAGTAAATGACATGTTAGTTGAGTGTGAGTAGAGAAACTGCAATGATCTTGATGTCCTAATTTATTATATGATGCAACCTGTAGACCAAGTATATGCGCAGAATCATGAACGGCAAGGCATTGACTCAAGATTTCTTATTATAATAAAACTTCGTCAATTCTCGTTTAAATGAAGCTTTATGAAAGCCCAGAATAGGGGAAGAGTAATCCTTTAACGAATTAGTTAAATGTACTTGTGATTGATTTTTTGGGTCTGGTAGGAGAGAAGGACTGATGGATCTGGAGTGGGAGAAGGGTGAGAGTTGATAGATTCTTGAGACACAGCTTGTTCATATTAGCATTAAATTTTCCATTATTTGGACATTTGACGTTTTCTTTATATTGACTTTCTGAAACTTCAATTATTTTAACAATTTCTGCTTTAAAATTTTCCATTTATTCCCAAAGGTCTTTCTGCTTGGTGAGGTTAGAACACAGAAAACGAACACCAATGACAGAATTTTTCAGGGCATGAAAGTTTCAACAGTTATCCTTCTAGTTCTGCCCTTGTTCAATCTTATTGTGGGCATTTCCTTAAACCTGGGAATGAGGGCACGAGTTTCATTAACAAGTTCAGAATTCTAGAGGTTAAATGATATTTGATAGCTTAACTTGAATTTCTTGTGCGAATCTACGTTGGCCCATGTACTAAGAGAGAAATTATGTTCAGGAAAGTTATTCTATCTGCTCTCACCATATCCAAGACTCTGAAAGAGTTCAATATGTCTCTTTGATTTGATCTCAATTCGAGTAAATTACTTTTCATTTTAGTTATTAAAGCACACTTCGCTCCTGCATTCGTACAGAAATAGCATTTTCATTTCTTGGAAAGGTGCCTTGTGCTCCCACCGTCAGCCTAAGTAACTCTGGATTGGGCTAAGATCTTTCATGTAATTCTGGTATTAACTTCAAATTCATGACACATGGGTACTTGCACTGCTTGCTTGCAACATGTCATATCATTTCAAAACTTTGAATTTTTCTTTCTTGCTGAAATTCTTGCTACAAGTGTTATGTAAGATTATTTCTCTGGCCTTCTATTTAAACTCTCCACGATTAACAAATTCACCTTGTCTGTTGTGGTGCTGTGATTGCAGTATCATCCTGATGTTAGCAAGGACTCACAAGCTGCTGAATTGTTCAAAAGCATTCGCCGTGCATATGAAGTGAGCAATATCCATTTAGCTTTTCTCGCAATATAGAATTAATTGCATAATTCAGGCAAAAAAATTTTAATTCAGGGGTAAGAACACTTTAACAAACCTTCACAGAGGTCTGACTGTTTCTTTCAAATCTTCTGCTTCCGCAGCTAGATGGTTTTTGCTTGAACAAAAAAAAAATGAAGCTGGCTGGATGGCTTTTGAAAATTAATCTATAGAAGGTTTGAAAACAATAGTCGCATTTTATGTCAAAATCATGCTCTCAGCCTCAGAGTTCTAACTGCTTAAGCACTTCTTGAAGTTCCTTAATGCTCTAAGCAATTTAAGATTTCCTTCCTTCTGCCTTGCGGTATTTTTACTTATTAACATCCAGATAAAATATCTGTTTCTTTATCCTTAAAACAGGTACTCTCCAATGATGCAACAAGAATTCAGTATGATCAGGCTCTAAAATTTGGCCGGAGGCCTTACAGGGAAAAATGGAGTTACAGCACAGAATTTGATGATGAGATAAGAATGTACAGGTGGGCCAAACTGAGGCAGAAAATGCATAATGAGATATACTCGGAGCATTACAACTTCAATGAGGGCTACTACAACAGTGAAACAGAGGAGGAGGATGAAGAAGAAAAATTAGAAGAAAGGGGATCCTTTATTGAAGTTATTAGATCTGCATTTATGTCATTGTTATTGTTCCAGACATTTGGATCCCGATTGTCCCTCACGTTTAGCAGTCTAGTGGCATTGTTCGACAGGAAGCTGGATAGTGGCTATAAAATCGGCTATGTCCTGGCATGGATTTTGGGTGGTAGGGGTGGCATATTGCTAACATTATGCTTGTCATTTGCGAGTTGGGTTTGTGGAAAAACCAGTAGTAGTGTCGTTGCCCTGGTGGTGGTAGCCATGTGGGTTGGCTCCTATCTTGCAAGATATGCACCACTTCCCCAAGGTGCTCTGCTAACTCTCATTTACATGTCCATTAAGCTACAATCTGACCTAATATAAACACCGTGTTGCTACTGGCATGCATGGCTTTATCTGTTCTTTATAAGGTGGTTACACATATTTTCACACACACACACACACACACACACACACACATATATATATATATGTAGTAAATAAATGTTGTAAGCTGGTTGCCGGTAAAAAGAACCAAATAATGAACCTTTCAAAGAGACAGTATGCAGTTGTTGGCTTTGGGAAAAAAAAAAAAAAAAGATCCTTGAGCAGGTCAGCTGTTAGGCCTTGGCAAATGAACATTGACAATTTGCAGGAAAATGAGTTATACACCAAGTTTCCTCCCCTTAGGTTTCCATATCATATAATAAGAACAAAGGGGAGAAAGAAAAGCGGGAAGACGAGATTTTACATGTATGGCAAGATAATCATTGGGAACGCTATTCATTAGGGCACTTTTGTTCCACATCTTTGTTAACGGCCCTCAAATTCCTCCAGAGATACCTCCCACTGGCCATGTCGACGAATACCCAGAATCCGTTCTGAATCATCTGAAACCCAAGCAGACTTTCTGGTCAGAGAAATGAAGGAAAAAATCGCAATCAAGAACCAATCGTGAAATAAAGAAGGAAGCGCACCTCTTTCAGATTGAAATCATTCTTTCTGGACGATTTGTCTTCAAGGGCAGAGTCATCGGAAGCGATGTAAGTTTCCGGCGAAGAACGCACCGTCTTCCACGCAAAATAACCCGCTAGTACGGCAGAGAAGAACACCAGAATGAACCTTAGCGGGCACATACCTTCCAAGGCGCCCAGAAACCGAAGAGGAAGAAGAAGCTGAAAGTCCAAGGCGTAGGCTTTGCAGAAGAATAATAGAAAGAGAAGCGGGAACGTGGCTGAATAGCTATAATATCAAGGAAGGAGGAAAAGCAGCAAATGCGCGTGCGCTGTTCGAAGTAGAAAATTCTCAACCACTATGCGACTTTTTGTTTGTTTACATTGTCAAAGAAGCTGGCTTCATCAACTGCTTCTTTGGTTTTTTTTTTTTTTTTTGTTAAAATGGCTTCACCGACCGCTGCCTCTGCATATTTGGACATTACTCATACTCTTGCTAATGCATTAATAATTAAATATCCTTGAAAACCTATTCAATGTCTATATTAATTACATCGGGGGTGTGAAGCTGGGCCCACTACTTTGGGATTATCTTCTAGATCCGACGCTCCCCTCTTCCAAAGCTGACAATGACCCCAATGAAAGAAACCTCCAAAGTTGACTAAATTTGCACTCCTTGTATTATAAAAAGAAAAATAAAACAAATAAAAATAACTTAGTTAAGTGTCAAATGCCCAAATTTATTATTTTGTTTTATCACAATCAACAAAGAAGTCATGCCTATATTAAGTATTTCTTTTTTAGGTGTCACCTATATTAGAATCTTAAAAATATAACTAAGTTATTTCAATTCATAGATTTTTATTTTTGGATAGTCGAACTAGTTTTTATATAATTGAGAATTTCTATTCATATTATTTGAATTAATTAACGTCACATTATTAAAGTGTTAAATTAGAGTAAATAACTTTAATTGGATGGTTACACCTACATCACCTTATTTAGATTAATCTCTCTGTACCATATTTGGACTTACGTAAAACACAATAACAAAGAATTCTTGTATATAATTATTGCACTACAAGTAACCAAAATTTTGATTTCTGGTCATGACCCCTCTTATTTGCAGTGTTGCTGGTTGATGTGTAAATTAAAATGAATTCGCCTGTTGGACAATACATGAATAACGTGCTATCATAATTACACACAAAAATATTTCAAAATACAAGTCTTATAAAGATCTTTCTACATTTGGCTGATGTTAAGTCCTTCAATTTTAGAGATCCCCCTGAATATAGCCAAAATTCGGTTCAACAAAGAACATGTTGATTATTACTATTAGATCCTTAACCACATGAATTCATAGAAATGATTGTGAATGGGCAAGAACATGGGGAGGACAAAATACTAGGACCGGTTTGGGTTCTAAGTTGAGACCAATTGATTGGTGTCGAATCTATAAAAAATAAAATTATATACTTTCAAATGAGTTATATTGCAATAGTAATTAGTAGTGTCAAATCTACATAAATTGACAATGCCAACAATTAAAAACAACTAAGAATAATACACAAAGATATGAAAAAGAGGGGGTTATCAAATTAAATCAACATTGATAACAATTAAAATAGAAAAATTGAACAAGTAAATTTAGAATTAGGAATTCATATTTGAAGCAAATTAAAATAAAGGAAACTTTAATGAGAGATAAAGTTTTAACTAAGGGAGATATTTTATGATTTTTTTCTATTGATCATAGGCATGGACATGACTCTAGATAAAATCATTTTCTTTCTTTGTAAATGACTATGGTTTCTAAAAGCACAATCAATCTAGACTTTCTTAAATATATTGATGTCACACCCCAAATCACTGGAGTGAGATTGGCACAGGATATGAGGCAATTCTCGAACCTGCAAGCCAACACTAGATAGAAATCCCTAACCATATCAACATCTTTGCAATTTGCACCATAATCAAAGTAACCCTTGTCTTTATATAAGGATATGTAGTTTATACAATACAAGGAGTTTTGTAAAAATTTCGACAGAGTTTATCCAATAAATAGGACATCCCGAAATTATTACAAAATCTTATCAGACAAACCAATATATATAAAGAGAGCTTCACTCCCATCATAATGAACTAAATAGCATACACCATATACAAAAATGGGAAAAGGTTCATCTGTGGTCAATACACATATCAAAACGAGCAAAATAATGGCTACCCAACACTATTTATATACATCTAAAAAAATATGCCATGTACATAAAAAATAAACTAAGCTAAATCTCGCAGATCCAAGCGAGCTCACCCAAAGGAATCCCCGTCAATCCTCAACTCTTTTCGGGAATTCACCAGCTTCCCTATCTGAGACAACAATTTTTTTGATAGATAGCACCCCAAAATCAATAAATAACAAACATACATAATTCGTAATCAAAACACATGATCATGATTTGTATGGAATAAAATAGCATTTAATTGATAAATAACAACAACTAGCTATTTGATGTACATTATAAAACATTGAATTAAGATGCCTCAAAAAGTGAAAAAAAAAAAAGAATCAATAGGTTCCTAAATATCAATTAAGGAGAAGGATTATTATAAACTAATTCTGTAATAACCCAAGCAATTAAAATTTTGAATGCAACTGATGGTATAATATTTTGTTAGGTGAATCAATACAATGAAATTGAGGCTGGCTCAGTGGTCAGGCTTCAGGCTGCATTTCCTCAGGACGTGGGTTCGAGATCGGGAAGCTAACCTCCATTGTTTTTTTCTGGAGCTGCCACGTGTCCCCTCCACAGTGAAAGGACAAAATTGTCCTCATAAGCCTTCTTCTTCCTCCTCCTTCCTGCGTGCAGCGGAGAGTGAGAGAAGAGAGAGAGGCTTCGCGAGAGTAGCAGAAAGCCACCGTGGTTGAGCCTCCACCTCGCCTGAGCTGAGCTGCACCCCCGAGCACCACCGGCCACCCTTCTCCGCCATTCTAGCCGGCAAACCGCCATTTCTTTGGGCGAAAACCACCGTGGAACCGCGAGCTCTCCTAGCCGTTGGTGGGCTGTTTTCCCAGCGTGGCTTGGACGGGTTGTGAGCCTCACATCTTGGCCGGCCATTTCCACCTGGAGACGAGCTCAGTTGGCCGCCGTTGGAGCCGCTTTTCCGGCGAGAAGGAGGAGTTCGAACCTTGGGCATTTTGGGACGATTTGGTACGTTTAAGCTAGTTTTCTCTTCAGATTGAGCTTAGAAGTAGCATTTTCGGCCCTTAAACAACAAATTTGAGCTCTAAAATCATGGATTTTGGCTGCTTGTAAGAAGAATGGCTGACAGGGACCAAAATGAAAATTTTCGAAAATTTTTGGTTCTTGAGAAAATGGAAAATTTCTGACTTGTAATTGATCCATATTTATTCTAGATTAATACCTTTAAACTGCTAGGCATGAGAACTAAGGAATTTGCTGGATTTGCATTAAAATGGAGGCTAGGGCTTGAAACAGGGACCAGAATGAAAAATCTGAAAAATATATGGGGCAGAAGTGTAAATAATCACACGTTAAGGAATGGGAGATATGGAATCAATGAGATGGGGGAGTTAGGTCCTAAATTAGGATAATGACCCGAACGACGATTAATCCCTGCGTGAACTTCGGTACAGATGGATCGTAAGGTCGATTCTGGCACCCCAAGGAGGGGGCAGCGTACCGCTTGCGTTAATCAGAGTTCAGGTGCGCAGATAGCACCCCGAAACTCTTATTATTGCCTAGGCTGTTCTTGTTTTAATTGTTTTCTAAATGTAAATAAATTCTTTCTGATTCTACCTTACCGAATTGTGGGATTTAAAGCAAGAGACCTCTGTATATGTTGAATGATTGTAATTACGGTATTTGACTTGTGATGTGATTAGAGGTGGTTACTAGCTAGATATAATAGAACCACAGAAAATTTTCGTATAATTTCATCTTTGTATACCTGCGTGACGTAAATTCCTTGATTTTTGGAGAATGACGAATGATAAGCTTTCGCGAGACGTAACTTGTGCCTGTTGGTTAGTTACCCTCGAGGACTGAGTGTTCTCGCCTGTTGGTTAGTTACCCTCGAGGACTGAGTGTTCTCGCCGGTTGGTTAGTTACCCTCGAGGACTGAGTGTCCTCGCTTGTTGGTTAGTTACCCTCGCGGATTGTGTATCCTCGCTTGTTGATTAGATGCTTTCAAGGGTTGTGTACCCTCGCCCGTTGGTTCTTAGCAGTCTTAATCCTGATTGTTTGTCACAATTGATTGCTTACCTGAGAATGGTTGTTGACTCGACGTTTATGAAAAATGGTTATTTCGTTCGACTGTTAAATTGCAAGTTGTTGGATCTAAACACTATTGCACTGTATTAAATCATTGATTTTTGTTAAAGCTTCTGTTTATATGTGAAATGGTTTACTGACTTGGGGTGCTATCTGCCGGAAAACTTTTGGTCCCAGAAAGAGAGTTAGGCGATCTTCTGGAGCTGGTGGAGCATTGACCGAGGAGCCGCATTGAGCCGCTTGATTTGGGTGCGAGACGTGCCCTTTTGTTAGATTACAAATTTGGCATTTTCTTTTGGGATGTATATATATATTTAGTTTGGTAGCCATTACTGTATACGGGATTATTTTGCGACCACAGCTGAACCCGCCATGTTTTTGTCTTTTGTTGTATTCGTGGATTTGGGCTGGTGGGAGCGGAGCTCCCCTATTTATGTATTGCCTTGCAGGACCTTGTAGAAATTTCGGGACGTCTTAATTACTGGGGAGGTGCTGCCGAAATTTCTACAGGAGGCCTCGTTTTGTATTGACATTCTCACCATATATATTAAGGCAACGACATTATGGGTATTGGAAATGTATGTTAACGATCGTCCCTTTAGTGTAGGCTTGCAAGTCATGGGGATTTCCTCGTGATCTGTGCCGGTCACATCCCAGGGAATTTGGGGCGTGACAAATTCAGTGTGGCACACAACCCATAATGGTAACTCACAACAAGCGAGGACACATAATCCTTGAGGGTAAATAACCAACAAGCGTGAGATTGTAACTCATGATCCGTCCGCGTGTAATGGCCATCACATGGGGATAACACTTTCTTAACCCTGCTAACTGGGTAGTTTCCAAGGTGCACCAAAGGCTAACAGAACTATTGTTTTTAGCCAGTGTCCTAACTAGTCCTTCCAAAGGCAAGGAAAATAAAACAAGCATGCATAAAAGCACGTAGTATTTCAATCCTTGTTTTATTTGGCGGTTATATATAACCGTATGCATGAGATTTCATAAAAGTCTTTATCAAACATTACATGATGTGATTATATAATTATGTCAAAAAAATCCATATACTTAGAATTTACAATCCCAATTAATAAAATCATGATAGTAATTGTAAAACATTTCCAAATAAGGAAAAGTATAGTATATAACAAAAAGTGTATAAGAGTGTTATCTGCGTACTGCCGTTAAACACAAGCAACAAAATGTCTTCACTTAGGTGACAACTTCACCCTTAAGAAATGCCTATGCCAACAGAAAAAGAAAGGAATTATTCTTCTTTATCTTCTCTTAATCATTTTTGGCATTAAGCTTATATCATAAGTAATCACATTATAACATGTGATTAACACCTAAGATTCTCTCTACTCTTAATAAGCTTACTACAATAGGGAACCAAGGTCTCAATCATATGACCCAACAAGAATTCTCACTTTAGCATATAATCAAGGAATAACCAAATTATCAATTCTCATTCATTCTCTTCTTACAACTCCCATAATTAAATTTCTACAACTTGTTTAGATTAAATGTCATTTTTACACCGATTTAACCTTCCTAAAGCACTTCCATAATTACCAAAAACTCAAGGAAAATCTGAAATAATTCAAAATCGTCATTCATATCCAAACAATAACTTCTAAATATCCTAATTACTGTCTTAAAGCTATTGATTAAAGCCCTAATTCCAAAAAGTTCAATCTGGTCCCTCAAGAACCCTAATTCATGTCCAAAATTGGGATTATTCATCTTAAGTTCAAATTTCTTGAAATTAGTAGTAGGGAATGGCCAAAAATACTCAGAAAACAATAATGCATATCAAAATTTGGCAATTTACTCACCAATCAGAGCTTAATTGGACGAAAAATGCAAATTTGGCTCTTCTTGGAACTCTAACACAAATTGGCATAATCTGCAGCAATCACCGGTTGACGGAGCTCGGGATTAGGGGAAAAATGCTGGCAATGAGGTTAGTAACAAAACCCATAACAAAAACACCGAAGAAAATGCTTACTAGCGCTGGACTTGCTTCATGATTTCTAGCGCTCCAAACCATGAAATTCGTGGGTTGTTCTTTGTTGAAAACAACGACGTCAATGCGGTGGTAAAGGGCAACTTTGGCAACGCAAAATGGCAACTCCGGTGATCGCACAATATCAGACTTCCTATCCATTGGCTTTGTGTCAAATTACCGGGCATTTTTGTCATTTCGCTATGAGGGGACACATGTCAGCGTTTAAAAAAACAAGAGAAGTTAGAATTCAAACCCTCGGCCTCTTAGACAATGCATATGAAGCCTGACCACTGAGTCAGCCTCAATCTCAAGATATATCTTCACTTCAAAAAATGTTACACCTTAGCAAAATTTCCTAAAAATTTTCCCTCTTCTTATTTTTCATTAACTAATTGATTAAATATAATTATCCCACTAATCACAATTTATTGGGTCATTACAGTTGATTATGAGGCGCCCTCTAACCAACCTTTAATTAACCAACAACTCTAAATACACACTTAGAATTTAATTGACCAACCGCTTTAAGAATGAAAAGCCACAATTTCTAACCTACTAAAGCATGAAGCATATTCACTAAATTATCATTCATATTTCATTAATGCATATGAAAGTACTCATCAATCCATACACTAATTTTCCACTTGTATTGATTAAAGTAAACAATTATAGATTTACTTCAACCAATTGGCATACAATAAATTATAGGCAAGATAAACAATGGGCCCTAATAATTCATCCACCCACAATGAAACAATTAAAATGGGAATATAAATAACCAATAAGAGAATAAGAGGATAAAGTTAAAATAGCTTCACAACATTTAAGAAACTACACTAAATCTCTTAGTTAGAATATAGAATTTAGCTATCCATAATCATCAACATTTGAAATTCGTGCTAAAACTCTATATATATAGCTACAATTCGAGTTTTTTCTCACTAAGTTCAAAAGAGATAGAGAAAAAAGAAGAAGAAGAAGAACCTATATCTAAAAGTGTGTTCCCTAAAAAAAGAAAAAGACCAAATAACCAAAATCCTTCAACTCTTTTGATTTTTCACTAATTTTTCTTAATTAAAACGTGGAAATTCCTTCTTTAAAACAATTTTGGAACCTCCTAAGCTCTTTGTTGCATTTCCTAAGAACCAAGAGAGAGAAATCTATTAAAGAAGATGAACTGTTTATGGTCAGTTTTAAAATTAGCATTCCTAGTCGTACTTATGACTTATCTTCTTGAATTTAACTTAACAACAGTATATGTCATACCCTTACCTTATTTTAGTTCAAATTCAACAATTTCAATGATTTCACCTTGTTAACCTAAAATTAACCAAAATAAATATAAATATCTTGATTTCATAAGAAAAACACAAAAAATATAATCAAAATAAAACTAAAAACATGTTAAAATTACACCCTAACGCCAAGCCCATGTCGTAGTTAGGGCCATTGGAGTTGCAACTAGTAGAAATAGAGGTCTCAGTCCTAATTCTAAATCTCACAGCTAGATAAAACAAAAAAAAAAAAAGTTGCTTTTAGTTTTCTTGTAGATTTTGAGGAAAATTTTATAAAGCACACATAATAAAGGAACGAAAAAAGAAAGAAAAAATCTTAGTGCTTGCCCAAGGAAAAGTGAATCTATCCTTTGCCCATTGTGGAGGAGTAGATGGGGGTTATATAGTAGATTCTGATATGGAATTCCATCTGAAGATTCCCTCATCAATGTAGTGGAATTTTTTCTTTTCCATCAATAAGATCATCTTCACTTCAACAGGTTATAACATGAATAAGTATCCTTTCAATGTGTTCAATTGCTTTTCGAAAGTATCACATTTTTTCCGTCATCTATTTGTTGTTCAGTTTACATTAGTGGAAATTAAAGTGATTAGAAGAAAACAAACATGCTTTCTTCTTGGACAACAATGGTTCACTTTATTCCATCAACTTGTTCCAAAGCGTGGAGACTCTAACCTGCTGATGCAACTAATATCTTTCCCTAACCCTAATCAAATGAGACATTTGCCTTTGTCTTTCACTCTACTTCAATCTGCCTTTGAAGGCCAAAATGGAGAATCTAGATCCCCTCCTACTCTTTAGTAGGTATGAGATGTTGTAATTATTTTTGTTGCTTGGGGTTATTTTGTATTTCAGAAAAATTACAACATCTTTTACTGTATAGTAAGATTTGTTTTGCAAAATAAGTTAGAACGAAAAATTTGTAGTCCTCCAAAAAAATATTTTTAGAAGCTTTTTAAATTTAAAATTAAAACTATAATTTGTTATACTTAAACCAATATGGATTCCCTGTATTTTTTAAGAATTATAAGAATCTAATGATTGATATTAAAAAAAATATTTGATTTAACAATTTAAATTAATTTTAATAAAGAATTATTAATTTTGATCACGTAAATTTAAAATTTTGATTCAACTATTTTGATTTAAGAAAATATAAAAAATACATTAGGGGAGAAATGCAGAAAATTCGTTTAATGTCAATTAACTCTTTTCATTAGAAATAGTGGAATCCTGGGGCTGACCAATCTGCTGCAATAATGCGGACCCAAATTGGGATTATTATACGAATAATTGTGCTTCAAGGCACAATGCACCTCAGCCAGAAGATTCCGCAGATAGAGAAGGGTAGGTCTTGGTGGGTTCCAATCCAGATTTCTTTAGATTTGGATTTGTTAAATTTAAAATTTAAATGTAGATAAATTTGATAGAATTTGAACTATTAAATAAAAATTTAATGATTTAAATTTTTAAAAATTATTTTATATGTATTAAAATTTAAATTATTTGATAAAAATTTAATGATTTAGATCTTTTTAAATATAATAAATTTAAATTTTTAAATATCGAAAATCCGAATGCCATGTCTTGTCCTTTTCTCTCTGGATGAAATATTCATCATTCCATGATCACAAGTCAGCTTTAGCATAATTACACACTTCTTTTCGCAATACTGAGTGGTAACACAATTTTTTTAAAAAGATATACCTAAAAATTGAATTTTTACACTAGCGTGAATTCATTTTGTACATTGGGATAGGGAAAAAAAATTAAATTAATCTCTTCTATTTATATTTTATAATAATTTAATTTTTATAAATTAATAGTGACAAATTAAACTTTAAAAAATTTTATTTTATATAAAATTAATTTTTATTAATTCAAGTAGAAATATTGATTTTATACAAATTTAAATTTTTTTAAAAATAATTTATTACAATTAATTTATAAAAAAATTAAATTATCACAAAATATAAAAATAATGAACAAATTTTATACGTTTTTTGAAACGAGTGACAGACTTTTGCCTTTTCTTCTTGGGCGGTGAAAGTAAAATGTTATTTTAGACCTGGCTCAAGATGTTACTAATAAAAGGAGTCTTGCATTTTTAGGGAAAAATAAAATATTAATGACGAGAAAATGGAAAAAAGAAGAAGAAGAGATTAATGACGGGAAAAATGGAAGGGTACCCGCTCCATATCTTCATATGTAAGTGTGATTGCAAAGCAGAGACCAAATACCACTTCTCCTCCAAATGCTTTGGATGGGTTAATTATTGGTATACGCAAGCTCAAACTTTCTGAAGTCACCAAAATTTTCTGAGGGAGACACAGAGGGGTGGAGTTGCATGTGGGAATACACATTTTCATGCGTAGACATACATAAACCATGACATATTTTGAAGTTGCTTTCTTATGTCATATTACCCTAGGTTGTTTGAAATTCTTCAGAAAGTTGGAAATTAAATTCTTTTATCATAATTTCCTTTATTCTGTCCTATAAATTTTCAAAGGTTATCTCTTGATTGCAATAAGAATTCTATGGAAATTCTGCACTATTATGCTCCATCACTCATCAGAAAAAGATTCTACTGATTCTACTCCTGTTTTTCTGTGGATAAAGTTATTCTTCTGCAATTAGGATTTCAGTGAGCAAGAAATTCCAAGCATTTCTTCTTATCGAATTTTGCAGCAAACCAGAAACCATTAGTAAGTGTGAAAATCGAAAAGCGTTAGAGGGATTAAACCCTAGTGCAATGTGACTTCGCAGGAAGGTGTATAATTCTCACTTCCATTACTGCCTTCTAATTATGGGCCCCCTCTATGTTGCTTTCTGTTCTTTTGAAGTGGAAAAGCATGTGAAGCGTCACATTTTAAAGGGTGGGGGAGGTAAAAGAACATTTGGTAGACGCTAGTTCAACGAACACAATACATATTTTGAACATTAAATTGTCGTGACCTAACAAAGGGTTTAATCATTGATGTTCCTTTTATCCTCAATACTTTGTGGTGTCATCTTTTCTGGATGACGATACTTCAAAAGACAAGGTTTCAAAATCCCCAAAAACCCATCGGTCTGTGGCAGAACAGGGGTAAAAATTCAAAGTAATTATCCTATTACTAGGAGTATATCATTAACACTTTTGGAAAATAATGTCAAAAATTGATGGCTGTGCTATGTGGGAATCGCGTCAGATTCACGTACCTGCAGAACCATTTGCATATATGGTCACTTTGCGGTGAAACACATTACCCACGTTTACTTATGCTCCGTTCGTCATTGTGAATGATGCTAAAGTGTCTGAGAAAGTGTCTGCGAGAGAGTGTGAGAGGTTAATGGAAGGTGAGGTGAGATATGCTGTCTAGTGGCTATTAGGATCTCACATACGCATCATGTTCTTTCCTGTGAACTGTAATTTTGACGAAAGCAGACACAGCAGCACATGAAAATTTGATTGAGTGGTGTTTTGGGGGGATTTGATATCTGCAAAATTTTTACTTTTGAATTAGATTCCTCTGGGAATTCAATTCTTATTCTCGCAGAGTTTGGGTTTCTCCTCCCTCCCACTATATTTAATTTCCCAAATTCTGTCGGTATCAGACCTCGGGAGTCTCCCTCGATCGAACCCATCATCGCACCGATCTCAGTTCAGCATTTTCTTCGCCATCATCGCACCAAGTATGTATCCTTACTCTCTCTCTTTTCTGTCATCGATCAGACCAAATTTGACTGTTTAAATTCATGTTTCCTTTCTTTGGTATGGTTTTCCCGGCACCAAGCCCCTATGTTTATGAAGACTATCTATTGCTGGAATTATTCATTTAGCATGATGATTTGTTGCATCTTCATTACGCCATTTCTTGTTTCTGATATTACATGTAAGACGAAAACAGTAACATCCAAGAAGATAAAAATTTTTTCTGTTTCAGTATAGCTTATTGCTTGGCTTTAGTGAAAAAAAGTAGTCGGTCATGAAAAAAATCAGTTTTTTTTTTTTAAATCCCTTTTTATCAAATATAATTTAATTTCATGGGGTCCATTCCATATATAATATCTAGAAAACCGACGTGTAGTTGAACTGGATTGGATATGGACAAGGAGTGCATAAACTTGGAAGTGGGACCATAAATATTTAAGCTGTGTCCAGCAGCTTAGGATAACATTATCATTTGAATATAAATTTTTCACCTAACCAAGTTGCTATCATGGGAAGCCATTTCTGAAACTGCATCTGATTTTCATTTCTTTTCTATTCCAATTATTGCATTTTTAAAATATAGTTTATAGTAGAGGAAAGTGGCACTGTAAGCCTTCACGGTCTTGGGCTACCAAAAATGGCATTCCGGAGTTTAATATTCAAGTTTTCCCAATAGATAATGAAGAGTTTCAACTTTGTAACTATTCTATGTCAGATGCATGCATCCTTTCATCTCTGTAGCTGCCAGCTTTATAATCCACCTACAGCCTTATACGCCTACTTTCTTCTAAGATTTTATGTACTGTTAATTTTAGGATGACTGTGTTTGTAACTTCACTCTTTCATGCTTATGGAATTTGGATGGGTTGAACTTGTAAAGGCTAAGCTGGCAGAGACACTTGCATCTCATGTTCTTTTCCGTACTACCCAAGCGTTGCTTAGGCAAAGTTTAAAGGCTTTTCGATTCAGAGCTTGTCCCTTTAATACGAGAGCAGAACAAAATTCCAACTGGGGGAGGTTTATATATAAATAAAATAGGAAAGGAAATACTATTATTATTTATATTAAGAAAATCAAAGCTTTTAAGTGTAAGATCAAAAGAAATATTAGTTAGTCCTACTTAAATTATAGTTGATTTGATGTACTAATTCTAATAAAATTATTTAAAAATAAAAAAAATTAAAACCATTAAAAGAATGATATTATTGAGACTACTACATAAGTTGTCGCTTAAATATATTAGAACCGGTCAATATCTTTTTATAAGATCAATATTAGTATATACTTGTAGGACATCGTGAAAGGCAAGTAGATGGAGAATAATTTATACATACATGTTGCATTTTGTTGATGAACCTGTAATAAAATATTATGTAGTAACAATTCAAGCTTTCGCAATAATGGCCACGATAAATGTATTTGTTTAGATGAATAAAATATGCTCCTTAATTTCGGGGCCTGATGAACGTGATTCTGTCACCTGCAACTACAATAAACAAAGTAAAATCTCCTACTAATGACCCCAACAATATGGCTTGTAACAAGTAGAACTCTGTCCCTTTGTTAGAGCATCTTGTGTTGTACCTAAACTGGATAACGCCTCCTCAGATGGTTTTAGAGCCATCGGAAATGCTAATTCATAATTCTTTCTCTTCCATCGAGACTCCTTAGTTGTTGACCGTCCTGTGTTTTGTAGAAGGGGTGATTTTCCTGGGATTCTTCTTTGGTAATCGTAGCAACACTTAGCCCAAAAATATGGCTAACGTGTCAACAGAAAGGGCACTCGCTACACAATTCAACATAAATTCTTTAAGAGGCAGTAATCACGATTCCCAGAATATATCAGCTTTGAAGGAACAGAAAGTTTAAACTGTAATTTCATACCGAGCAGCATGGTAGTTTTTTCATAACAATATTTCTCCCATAGAATGTTGTTGTCGGAGATCTAAAAGAAGTTAGAAGGCAAATCTGGTAAACTCATTGTCGAAAATATTAGTAATCTTTTCTCCTATAGAATGTTACGGATGGATCTTGGATATTGAACTTAGAGGCAACTGGGTGATTGATTTATGCCTTTGATAAGTGTCGCCAAAACCATGTCTTGCGAATGAAAATATAAGCTGTAATGTTTGGTAACCTTCATATAATTTTTTGAGAAAAAGGATATAATTGTTTCCCCAACTTTCTATCTAATATTTTAGTGCTTAATTTATTTTAAAACCAGAGGCATTGCACATTGCTGGCACTTATCCATTTTGTTTCCCCACATGATCATCTAGCCAACACTCAAATAGGATATTATTGTTCACGTTGACTAGAGGTGGCTATCTCTTGCTTTCCAGTACACAAGTATGAGAGATAGATCTGCTTCGTCATCCATACGCAGCTATATTTATATATATATATACACACACCTAACAATAAAATTACTGGAATATCTGTTTTTGGCATCCTTCATATGTCTCTAACTAGAAGACTGATTCTTGCTCTAGACTTTTTGGTTGCCAAGGGGAACAATGAATGCACTAGCAGCCACAAACAGGAACTTCAAATTGGCCTCTCGGCTCTTGGCCCTGGATTCCAAGCTTGAGAAAAGCTTACTGATTCCTTTCAGAGAAATCAAGGCCAGTAAAATTGTTTCTGTGCTTCCCACTAACTTATACTTGCAGGTTATTCTAACTTTGCCTGTTTCCTTTTTGTTATACGAAAATGCAGGTTGAGTGCACCATACCTAAAGACGATGGTACCTTGGCATCTTATGTTGGTTTCAGAGTTCAACACGATAATGCCAGAGGACCAATGAAAGGAGGAATCAGATACCATCCTGAGGTTATATATACTCTGACACTCAAAATCTCAGTTCCTTTGACAGCATATGACGAATTTAGCCACATTTTATGAAGGAACCACGAGAATGACAAGATTACCGCTAGATGGACCAAATTACAAATATTTTTGCGAACTCCCTTCTAATTGAAACCATCCCGTGTACCTTTAATATGATTTTTGTATTAACCGTGTGCTTTAGATTCCCAGTGCTCACTCTGCATGATTTCTTGGACTAAGTAGGTTGACCCAGATGAAGTGAATGCTTTAGCACAACTAATGACCTGGAAGACAGCTGTAGCAAATATACCATATGGTGGTGCCAAGGGAGGAATAGGGTGTAACCCTGCAGAATTAAGTTTGTCAGAACTAGAACGACTTACTAGAGTTTTCACTCAAAAAATTCACGATCTGATTGGAATTCACACAGATGTACCTGCACCTGATATGGGAACGGGTCCACAGGTCAGTATAAGGATTTAGCTCGGTGCATTTGTGAGAGGAATTTCCTACAGTTGGAGTCTCTGCATTTTTAGATCTGGACTATTCCATCTATTGTTCCAGTAATTTTCTTAAAAGAAATTTAGTTTTCTGCTAGAGCAGATAATGCAGAAAAATGCAGGGATTCCCTACTATAAAAGATCTCTGCTCGTGCATTTGCTACTCGTACTAATGCTTGGGAGCTTATATAGAACTTTAGTATCATACTAATAATTGACTTGAACATGTATTAAATTCGAATTTGGAGCTTAGCATTATCATACTGCTTGGTTATGCAGACTATGGCATGGATACTAGATGAGTATTCAAAGTTTCATGGCTATTCTCCTGCAGTTGTGACAGGAAAACCTGTAGTAAGTAAAATGTTCCTGTAAAATGTCAATCTTATGCAATCCCATCTTTAATAGAACATCTCCTTTTCTTTTTAATTTTCAAAAAAGGATCTTGGTGGGTCTCTAGGCAGAGATGCAGCCACAGGAAGAGGAGTCCTCTTTGCAACAGAGGCTCTGCTTAACGAGTACGGGAAGAGCATATCTGGACAACGGTTTGTCGTACAGGTACTTCTTGTGCCGTTATACTATTACTAGTGAATGTTGCAAGCATAGTATGTCAACGACTGGTCTGGAGTCCCGAAGAAACAATAGCAGTTTGAACTTCGAAGACCAAGTTGATAGTAATCATGAATGAAGAGAAGAAAATAATTTTATTAAATTATATATTTGGAGTTGTGATACATTTGAGATAACATTTTGGCATAACATGGTGCAAAATTTTCAGGGTTTCGGGAATGTGGGGTCTTGGGCTGCACGGTTAATAAGTGAGAGAGGTGGAAAAATTGTTGCTGTGAGCGACATTACAGGTGCCATAAAGAACAGCAAAGGAATTGACATCCCAAGCCTGCTCAAGCACTCCAGAGAGCATAGAGGCATAAAGGGATTCCATGGCGGTGATCCGATTGATCCCAACTCAATATTGGTTGAGGATTGCGATGTTCTCATACCTGCAGCTCTTGGGGGTGTCATTAATAGGTACTTTCCCCACACGTCTTTCTTCTTCTTTCGGGCAAACGAGAAGAGACTTATGAACCTTGAGTTATTATACATTTTTTTTCGTGTTTTATGCCTTCTTGATAGAGGTGCCATAGGCAAAGTATAACGTATTCTAAAACTTTTTTTCCTTCTTTCAACTTTCTCTCTGGTTGAAGGGAAAATGCAAATGAAGTCAAAGCCAAGTTCATTATTGAAGCAGCCAATCACCCAACTGACCCGGAGGCCGATGAGGTTAGTCGATATTTTCTCTTTCCAGAATAGACAAGGACGAGGAAGGAGAAATACATTGTAATTAACTATTATGCTAATCTGCAGATTCTGAAAAAGAAAGGGGTTGTAATCCTTCCAGACATATATGCAAATTCAGGAGGGGTTACAGTTAGCTACTTTGAGTGGGTGCAGGTAAATTATAAGATTTTTCACACAACAGCATATATTGAGGGTTTACAATAGAATCTACTTTATAAAGACGACGAATGGTGGTTTTGTAATTCGCAGAACATCCAAGGGTTCATGTGGGATGAAGAGAAAGTGAACAATGAACTACAGACGTACATGACAAAGGGTTTCAAAGATGTGAAGGAGATGTGCAAAACCCACAATTGTGATCTTCGAATGGGAGCCTTCACCCTCGCAGTTAACCGTGTAGCTCGGGCTACTGTCCTCAGGGGTTGGGAAGCTTGATATCATTTGCCCCTCGATCCCCTCCAGTACAGCACAGATGCAACGGGAGAGAGAGGTAGAGGGAAGAAGAGAGATGCAATTAAGTTTTTCCTGCTCTCTCTGATTCTTCCCTTTCTCTTATTGTTTCTATCTCTCTTAATTGCAGGGGTATGTGAACTATTACCATTCTATGATTGCTGCTGCGTCCGAATAAAGTTGAAAAATTCCTGACATTCTTGTCTTGCAATTTGGTACTGCTACTATGAGAGATGTACGTCCACAAATTTTTGTTTTCATGTGATGAGTGAATCATAATTTTCACTTGAGCTCTCTTAGGTCCGTATATGTCGATGACTTGTCCAAGCACATGGCATTTCCACCTAGTATGATTTATTCACCCTTTCAAGTGATAGAATATCTTGTAAAATTGTGATATAGCAGGCGAGACTTTTCATGCCTTTTTTTCACGTATCCAAACCATAATTGAGATGGAAGTAAGCAATCATCATATTAAGACTTTGGACCCAATTAATTGATATCATTATGTAGCATTAAAATAGTATTCTCGCAGTAACAATGACACATATCTCTTCCCATGTGAGGGACTTTCTTTATATTAAAATTAAGCGGCAACTCTGAAGTTTAACTTCGTGTTTTCCCAATTGCCATCGCACCTCATGCTGAACTCTGAGGAAAAGTGTAATCTCAAGTACATGTACAAGCATCTTAAACAACCCGTTCAGATCCAACGCTCAAGCCCAGAGCATTTTCTTTCGATGCGCCTGCAAGATACCTAATTATTTTGTTCTATCTTTTTTCTTTCTTGGGATCCAAAACAACTGCACCTTCTGAAACGTCGACCCAACTAAGGAATAATATTTGAGCTCAAATTAATCTGCTGCAACTTACCAATCGGGAACAATTATACCCAATAAAAACTGGTGGTAGCATCAATATAACCTTAACACAGGTACAGCACATTGGACATTAGGAAGGTAATTACAAATCTCAACCATCTTGCGATCAGTAAATCAATCAAATATAATAACGGCGGATGCTTTGAAACTACACAATCCATGAGAAACAGTTCAAGTGTACGTGAAATTTTTCATCGGCCTCCCATCTTGGACACAGAATAATTAAAGTATTATATAAACGTCATACAATACTCCCTTATGATCTCCCCCTTCCCCTGAACCCACCACCCCGTCCACCGCCCCTAGGAGGACCACCTCTCCCGCCCCTTGGGCCACCCCTTCCCCGAAAGCCACCACCTCCACGAAAACCTCTGCCTCCACCGCGGCCTCCTCCTTGGCCTCCATCTCTAGAAGCTTGTGGTTGCCCCCTGTAACAGAAACCAACCAATCATGTCCCAGTTGATTGAATTCCAATAATTTTAGAACCCTTTAAAACCAGAAGAAATTAACCAGCAATGTCAGCAGAGCATGAGCAAGTATAAATGTTAAACAGCCACCGCAGATAATGTTCAGATAAAGCCACACAAGTCACATAATGCCAACTGCACAGTACAGAATTGCAGCAATGAGAAGAATGGAATGGAGAATTCTGTAAAAATTAAACTACAATAGTAGTGCAGCGCCAGCTGGATGTTTAATAGCATATCTAGATAAAACAGCGAAGACAATTTATAAGCACCATGTTGTTATAAAAGAAGGAAATGAGAGGAAATAGATTCAATTGTGTGAAACTTCAAGGAGAAAGATGAGAAGACAGCCAACAATTCTGTTCTCCATTACGTTCACAGATAAATGAGAGGATATATGCCCTTAGCATAGCCTCATAAGCATTACCAATACTCACCAGGTTTCATCCACATGGTTAGTGACGTGAGTTCTCAAACATAAAAAAAGGTTGTTAGGTTGCTCAAAACAAAGAGATATCTTGCCGTTGCTATTAATATGAGATGAATGTTTCTAAGCTTTTGTTTTTCATTTTCTAAAATGGTGTGTAAGCTTCAAATGATGAGAAAGGGCTCATATTTATAAGAGAGATTCAGTCAACCACTCCATCAATGATTACTTTTGAATAATACAAGTAGATAAGAAAAGTGTATGCAATAATAAAAGTTTGCAATAATAAGATATTGCACTTAGAGAATGGATCATAGCTAGCAAGAAAGTTTACAATAGTAGTCTACAATGATAGTCTAGAAATAGACTATAGCCAACAAGGTTAACATTCTCCCACTTGGTCCATTACACTCAATAATTTCAATATCCTCTTCCATAGACATTTAAAAGAGAGAAGCTAAATGCACGAATCATAATGGTAAGTCTTCTATAAGTAAGTATTACATTTTTGTGTATCATAATGCATATTACTTTTTCTTCCTACCATAATCTTAATGAATAAGCCCTATGCTTATTACGGGTCCTCTCAATGTTGTTTATTCTCTAAATATAAATGTGCACACAAAATGAAGAAAACAACTCAAATGAATAAGAGCTTTGTTACCAGTGATAATAACATACATCAAATACTTACTATGGAACCAAGTCTCATTCTATCTAGCATGCCTTTTGTTAAGGGATCAACAATCATTAAATCAGTTCTTCTGTATTCAATAAAAATTTTATTTTCCTTAATGTGTTCCTAAATGGTTAAGTACTTAATGTCGATGTATTTGCTTCAACTTCCACTTTTATTGTTTTTAGCCAAAAAAACTATAATTGAGCTGTCGCAATATATTCTTAATGGCCTTGAGATAGAATCCAAAATTTTAAGACCAGAAATGAAGCTCTTAAGCCATACACCATGCGAAGTTGCCTCACAATAAGACACGAACTCAGCCTCCATGGTAGAACTAGCAGTCAAGGACTACTTGCACTCCTCCAAGTCACAGCTCCATCGGCAAGCATAAAGATATATCCAGATGTTGATTTTCGACAGCCAATGTAACTAGTGAAATCTGAATTAAAGTAATCAACTACCTAAAGGTTCTCAATTTGCTTGTATATTAACATGTAATCTTTGGTACCTTTAAGATACCTCTTCTTTGCAGCCCTCCAGTGATCCATCCCTGGATTATTCTGATATCTGTCTAATATTGCAACTACAAATACAATGTCTAATCTTGTACAACCTGAGCATACATAAGGCTTTCAACCACTGAAGCATATGGAATGTTACGCATATGTTCCCTCTCTAAATTGTTCTTTGGGCATTGGCTCAAATTGAACCTATCACACTTCAAAATAAGTGCTACACTTGGTGAGTAGTCTTGTGTAAATCCTTTAGTCACGAGTCATGCTTTATATCTTTCGATGTTGCCTAATGTGTCTCTTTTTGTTTTAAAG
The DNA here is from genome assembly GCA_037074485.1 of Delonix regia. Classification (NCBI taxonomy): domain Eukaryota; kingdom Viridiplantae; phylum Streptophyta; class Magnoliopsida; order Fabales; family Fabaceae; genus Delonix; species Delonix regia. The sequence goes on along the minus strand of CM073449.1, from coordinate 35,290,736 downwards.
ACTCATTTACAATTAAAGACTTTTAAGCTACTAGGCAACTCAACGGGATCCCAGATTTTGTTAGACGCTATAGAATCCATCTCATCCTTCATAGTATTAAGCCACAAATCAAATTCTTTATAGTTGATGGCTTGTAAAAACATTTTAAGATCATATTCAGCTTCAATATTATAGTTAGACTCTTTAGGTACATAACATAATTGCTAGGAATTGTTGACCTCCTAATTTTAGTTGATCTTCTTAATGTTGATTCAACATTCTCTTAGGTAACATGTTCGTCAACTAGTTGCATAACAGATTCTTGTGGTTATTACACAAATGGATCAACTAGGTCATAGTCAATAGTTTGTGGCTCCTCGATGATTAAATTTTCAACATCCATTTGCACTTGAGGAGTATGAAGTAAAACCAATCTATTCCTTGATGTGAGAGTTTGAGTTCTTAATTGTTCATTATCAAAATTTAAGTTTTGAGTTTGACCACTCCAACTGATCAAGTCATTCTCAAGAAATTTAGCATTTCTTAACTCCACAATCTTAATGGTATGTGATGGACAATAAAATTTGTATCCTTTAGACCTTTCGGCATAACCAATAAAGTAACCACTGATAGTCCTTGTGGATTATAAATACACACCTTAGACGGGCATCCCCATATGAGCATATGCCTCAAACTTGGTTTCCAACATTTCATTAATTCAAATGGCATCATTTCAACAATTTTGGTTAAAACTCAGTTAAGTATATATATAGCTATCTTAAAGGTTTCAGTCCACAAGAACATACAAAGCTTGAAGCTACTAAGCATGCTCTGTACCATGTCCACCAACGTTTAATTTCTTATTTCAATTACACCATTCTGGTTTGAGGAACTAGGCATAGTGTATTAGGTAACAATCCCATGGTGTTAAAGAAACTTCACAAATAGTTCAAGTGCTTGTCCATTTTCAGTTTATGTACCATAGTACACACCACCTCTCTCTGATCACACTATCTTAATTTGCTTACCACATTGTTTCTCTACTTTTACTTTAAAAACCAAAGACATATAATGCCTTATTCTTGTTATTAAGCAGCTAGAGATACATGTATTGTGAATAATCATCAATAAAGTTGATAAAGTATTTTTGACTATTTGAGTCCATATCTAGACTACATATATCTGTATATATGATTTCCAACAAGGTAAAACTTCTTTTAGCACCTTTCTTGGTCTTATTAGTCTGCTTACCTTTGATGCAGTCTACACAACTATCAAAGTTAGCAAAATCAAGAGTATTTAATACTCCTTCCTTTATTAACATTTTTACCCTCTTTATTAAGATATGACCAAGTCTATATGCCACAATATAGAAGCATTTTCATTCGTAACACATCTCTTTATATCTATGTTACTGGAAGCATGCATAGTTTCATTTAATGAATTGTCTTGTTGTGAACACCTTATCCTTAATTGAGATTATCTGATTAATTGAGTTACCAATTAATTAATAATTAAACAAAATAGGGAAAGTTAAATAATAACAAAACTCAAATGACATCTTGAAATGGGGACAATTTGAAATAAAAAATAAGTAAGAGGAGGTAATTAAATAAATTCAAAACCTAAAAATAAAATTAGCTAAAATAAAAAATGATGATGATGATGATGATAATAATAATAATAATAATAATAATAATCAAAGTAAAAGTTATAAAAATAATATTATATATATATATATATATATATATATGAAAGAAAACAAAAATAGAAAGTTAGAAAATCCAAAAAATAAGAAAATTAATTAATAGTAATAGCAATAAAAATATGAAAATAAAAAAAATCATATAATCAAAAAAAAAAAAAAGAAGGGCAAGGCCTACCAAAACAAAGAGATGAAAATGATACATGCGCTTACCCACTGAAGAAGGAAGAGAAAGAAGCACCTCCCCCTACAAGTTGCAACTCTATTGTAGCCCACAGCCTCCTTTGTAGGACAGTCGAAAAGACAATAGCAAAATAGGTAATGATGAGGGAGGTCTCTATAAAAGAAACGTGAGAGAAGCTAAAAGAGGAAGTGGGTTAAGAGAGCTTGAAGGAATTTGCTCTGGTTTGGAGCTTTGAAGCAGAGTTACAAGAGAGAAAAAAATCGAGAGAAGTGGGAGAGTGAGGGCAGAAACATAAGAAGAAGAACATGGAGAGTGGAGGAAGAAAAGGCCCTATTTTCGTGCATATGAAACAGAGGTTGGTTGGGCAAGAGTGACAAACTTTTGAACAGTAAAATGAGGGTGGCGAGTTTGAAAGAGCAAATACGAAATGAATAGCGATCATGCAATGTGAGCTCGACCTTGGAAAAAGCTGCTGAGAAAGGAAGGAGTTGAGATCGGAAAGGTAATCTTCTATTGTTCTTTTTTTTTTTTTCACTGCTATTTGTCTCATCCTTCAATGCATTTTACTCAAGTTTTGTCATAATTCCTTGGCTGAAACTTACTGCATATTATTTTCTCCATTGGTTGTCAAAAACTCGCTGGAATTAGCTGTACAAGATCCTTATTTTTCTGTAAAAAATTGTTGTAAGTTTGCTGCATGTTCTTCCTTTGTTGTTATCAAAAAAAGGTTGCTATAAGTCAGCTGCATGTTCTTCCTTTAAGGCTGTCAAAACTACTGTAACTTCATGGCACAATATCACCTTATTCGTTGTCAAAACTTAAGTCAAGGTTGGTTACTCCAACCCCCTGTTTTGTTATCAAAACATGCTAAACTTTGGCTACATCATATCTCTTTATTTTTCTATAATATTATCTTGCACATGCAACGATATTTTTCCTAGGTTTCGCCCAGAGGGATCTATATTTCTTTTGTTTTTTTCTTTTAAAGCTTTAGCAGCAAGTTTTTCTAACGGGTTTCTATTCAGAGTAGCACTTCTTTTTTCTTCTCTTTCCTTCGTAAGTTCCATTACATGTCATTACTTGTTATCTTTATTGGTTCATCTTCCATATAGGGTTCGTGTTGCACTTTGGTTTGGCACTTTAATGATATCCTTAGCTCAGCTTTTGTGTTTTGAAGTAATATGATGTTAGAAAAAACAAATTCTTCATGGGTTGGGATCAACGTGAAACCAGTAGGAGTATATAGATATATATATATATATATATATATTCTAATCTTTAAGCCTTGCTTTTAGAGTTTTCTGCAAGGCCTATTCTTGAAATAAAGAGATTGAAATATAAAATTTAGTACAGAGATAGTTTTGTATATGTGTGTGTGTGTGTATATATATATATATAATCATTAAGAGTGATGAAGGAGAAACTTCTCAGGGATCTCACATGTGAGATTTGTTAACTTCCCTCCATTATCACATCTCCACCTTTTAATGCTAAACTCCCTTCTTTAGAACAGTCTGGGCATGTTAGTCATGTAGACATGTCTTTTCTAAAAACCTTGGATTCTATTACATCAAGCTCTATGGTTAGTTTTCTTCTTAAGCATAAAGGTTTGGCTCTATCGATGCTGCATATATGCCTAGAAGCTTTTACATGGACTGACAGTGAAGCTGTGACAAAAGTTTCTTCTTGTTGTTCTATGTTGATAGTTTTGTCCATATCAACAAACTATACAGAACTTATAGACTTTGTTGCTAGAGATCCTTTTACTTCCATTATTAAAGGTTTAGTCCTTAGTCAAATGCAATAATTAGTGTTGAGCTAGTCAGCCTCTGTAGTGAAATATTTGTGCATCTCTATGATAGACACCCAGTTCCTAGGCATGTCTTGCTGTCTCTCTCCTCTATCAACCCTTATGATTTACTTGCTTTTGAAGAAGCTTTAACAAAAATAACTAGTCCAAAGGAATAGAAGCAACATATGAGAAGCTTGCTTCTTTTAGCAAGTAGAAACAAATTGAAAGCACTTGCAGCTCAGAAAGTTGTGAACATCATCACAAATGTTGCAAGTTGTGTATAAGAATGAGTTCATGTTGTGTGGGGAGTTTCTGTCCAGAACTCAAGTCCAAAAGACCCCTGTAACTATTTAGAGTAGGAATTTGAGTGGGAGTATGATATTTTATATCCTTCCTCTCTTGGCTAGTAGAATCATGAAAATCAGCATAAACCGAAGACAATATGTTGAGGTGTTCAAAATAGGTGATAGCCGTAAATGGTTTTTTGGTTGTTTGGGAGTGATTACCTAAACAGGGATTGGAACAGTGAGGAGCCATTATTCCACGTCTTGACCCCTGGAATTCAAGGACAGATATGGCATGACATTTTGTCCTCGAACACTATAATTGAACATTATAGATGTATTTAAAAGTTGCCAAAAATGGCATATAGGCTATAGCAATTGAATATGAAAAGTTGTTTTTCCCTTATCAACATTTTTTAATTACTTTTTATCAATGTCTAGTGTTTGCTACATTATTTAAAGTGTTCTAGCATTTGAAGAGGATTATAATTGTAGTAGTGTTCATAAACCACTAGGTCCCCTCTTGCGGAAAAAAAAAAAAAATTAGCATGGCTAAATATAAATTTGTATATAAATTCGTCATAAAAAAAAAAAAAAAAAAAGAGGGAAAAGAGGTTACTGTATGAGACCGTCAATCTCCTCGGACATTTAAGCTATGTGAGATTTTGGTCTCCTTAGACTATAAAATTGATGATTTTTCAAAAATGAAAGATATAATAATAAAACAGAAATAAGAATAGCAATAATAAAAATAAAGACACTTTAATAACAAATGATAATAATAATAAAAGCATAAATGGATAAATTTTTTTAATTAGGCATTACATTGGAAAAGTTGTTGCGTGAGCTACTGACCTCCTTAGGCACTTTGGAAGTAATGAATAGAGGCCGTGTGAAATTCTCAGGCTCTTTAAGTTTCAAAAGTTAATACATGTTTTTATAAGATAAATAGATAAACAAATAGTAATAAATAATAGCGAAATCAAATAATTCCTAAAGGCTATATGAGATCATTAGTCTCCGCAAGCATTTAGGAGTTAATCACAAAGGTCATGTGAGACCCTAGTCTCCTTAGGCATTTAGGGGTTGTAATTATTTACTTCACGTGCTAATCATAAGTTGAAACCCTTTAGGAATTTAACACAAACATCCTAGCTTCAAAATAAAGGCCAAAATTCCAAAAGGAATGAAAAATAATAATAAATTAGTTAAGCCACTAACCGACTACCACGTGTTCTCAAGTCAAACCACGTAGACTTTGATCCCTATCATAAGATACGTAGGCCTTAGGCTTTTATTCTAGGTTAATTCTGCCCTTTGTAAATATCAATTTGTTTGCTTTCACCATTATCATTTTTGCCTTCTCTGTTTAACTAGCATGCATGTTAATAAAAGGGTAATTGAGATAAATTTAAGGTCATATTCTATCTCATTTGACTAGTTTAAAGTAACCGTCTTTTTGGACGGGTGTTGTGAGGTACTTAACACCTTCCCCATACTTAAATAGACTCCTAAACTCATCTCTGTTTTCATAGACCACTTTGCTTTTTTTCTTTTTGTTTTAAATTGACTTTCCAAAGTTTTTCATTCAAAATTTTGGTGGTGACTCTTGTAAATTGATTTTCATGATTCATTTTAGGAATCAATTTAAACCTTTTTTATTCATTCAGTCGAAAGGTTAGTTACGACACTTGTAATTGAATTTGGAAAAGGCCATCACAAATTGTACAATTTCTAATAGGATTGGATTTATAAAATAACTTCAAACATATTTGAAAATTCAAAAGAATATCCCAATTGCAAGCTTTGAAATAGAAAAAAAAGTTTCTAGAGCGCGAGAAACAAAGGCTTAGAAATCAAGTTTCAAACATATTATTTGCCTGAATCTCTCTTCCTAAATCTAGTTTCTCATCACTTAAATCTCACAAACCATCAAAGAGAGTGAGAAACAAAGGCTTAAAAGCATTCATCTCACATTAATGGCAATGGCTAGAAGTATGAATTTTTCTACACAATCTTTTTGTTTTAAGCAAGGTAATAAGTTTCTTTTAAGTTTAAGAACTAGCATTTGTTATTAGAGCCATTAAATCTCTGCCATGAAAATTTCAAAAAATTTTCAAATTTGAGTCAATCATATTTATGCATTTCTCATATTTTGAGCTCATAAATTTTATCCTTATGAAAAATTAATCAGTTTTGGTTAATTTTGGTTTTTGAAAAGCTCAAAATTGCAAGAAATGACCAGGTCTCAATTTAGGTCCAAACTGGGTCAATTTCAAATCCATATGACCCCTCATCGATGTAAACAACATGTCGTTTTGCTTAGTATAGTATTCTAAAAATAAAATTGTAAAGTTAGTCTCCCTGAGACTCGAACCCGCAATATGTTGTATGATGAGCCAACCTTCTGACCATCGATCCACCATACTACCTTATGTATTGGTTGGTTTTGTTTTCAAACATATATTAAGTTCATAAATGCATGATCAATTTTATTTTATTTAATTAATGTTCAAATTCTTGAAAATTTATTTTGAATAACTTAAGTCTTATTGGGCAATATTTAGAGATATTCTGTCTAATATTTTATATAATTGAATTTTTATGTCATTTAATTAAATGCTTAATTTCTTGAAAATTAATTTTAAGCAATATTCTATGACAAATTAATTAATTTGTCACATTTTGGTTATGTTGACTAATGAATTAATTAATTAAAAACCTTATTATGAAAATGGCTTGTTTATGTATGGTCATTTACAAGCATTCAAGAAAATCTTTATGTCATGTAATTTGTATAATTTTGGCATAATTAAGATTTAGTCACAGTACCTTTAATTATTCTAAAATTATACATTAAGTTATAAAATTACATAAAGGAAAATGACATCAAGTTTTAATTAATTACCTTTAATGTGGTAATCATCATCCCATAGGAATGTTATCACATATATGATTAATTAGGATGAGATAGTTAATTTTCCCTTTTCTTAATTTACCCACAAAGATTGAGGAAAGAAAGTATTATTTGCTAATTTCATCATGATTTATGCATGAGTTTTATTTGATACTAGGCTCATATTTAATTTACATGTTCACACTAGTAGAATATGTTATGAGGAATTTTCAAAGTTGTCTTAATTATTGATATATGCATGTAATGTTTATGCAGCTTTCAACCACTTAACATTTCTGACTTTCAAGTTCTTGAAATTAATGAAGATAATCATAAAATTTGGAAGGAAAAAATTCTTCTCCAATTAGGGAGGATGAATGTTAATTATGCCATTAGAAATGATAAACCTCTTACACTTTCAGATACTTGTAGTGCATCAGCAGTAACTCTTTATGAACATTGAGATTGATCTAATTGTCTCAGTATGATGTATATCAAATCTAAGATATCTGATAGTATACATGGATCAATAGAAGAACATAAAAATGTTCGCAACTTGCTAAAAGTCATTGCTGAACAATTTGAATCTTCTGAAAAAGCTTTAGCAAGTACCCTAATATCTAAGTTATCCACTATAAAGCTTACTGGCTTAAGGGGTTTGTGAGAGCATATCATGCAGACGAGGGATATTATAGCTCAGTTGAGAACACTTGAGGTTGAAATTCCTGATTCTTTCCTAGTGTACTTCATTCTAAATTCCCTATCGCCCCAATATGGGCCCTTCAAGATCTTATACAATGCACATAAACAAAAATGGTCAATAAATGAAGTACTAACCATATGTGTTCAAGAAGAAGGAAGGCTTTTAGCAGAAATGGGAAAAAGTGTACATATGGAAACTTAAAGGAAAGACAAGAAACAAGACAAGGGAAAATTGAAGAGTAAAGAGCCCATCCAAGGTGATATTAAGAAGGAATCCAAGTGTTTCTTTCTGCAAGAAGAAAGGACACATAAAAAAGGATTGCAACAAATTAAAGGTTTGGCTTGAAAAGAAATGTAACTCAATATCATTCTTCTGTTATGAATCTAATATGGTATATGTTGGTAATAACAAATGGTGGATTTATTTTGGTTCTACAATTCATATTTCAAATACCTTACAAGGCTTTCTAAACCAAAGAAAACTGAAAAAAAGTAAGCAATACATATACTAAGGAAACAAGATAGGCTCACTAGTGAGGCTAGGAATTTCAACCTCTAAGTATTCTCAACTAAGCCGCAATATCCTTCATCTTTGCAATGAAAGGTCTTCTACAAAATCATAATTTAAAACTAGTTTGCAAGTTCCTATAACCTCAACTAGTGAGCCTATCTTGTTTCCTAAGTATACGTATTGCTCACTTCCCTTCAACTTCCTTTAGTTTAGAAAGCCCTGTAAGGTATTTAAAGTATGGATTGTCAAACTAAAATCATTCAACCGTGCCTTAGTACTAACATCTACCATATTAGATTCATAAAAAAAGAATGAGATTGAGTTACCATTCTTTTAAGTCAGGCCTTTAATTTGTTGCAATCCTTTTTTATGTGTCATTTCTTCTTGCAAAAAGAAATACTTGGATTCCTTCTTAATATCACCTTGGATGGGCTCTTTACTCTTCTATTTTCCCTTGGCTTGTTCCTTGTCTTTCCTTTGAGTTTCCATATGTACACTTTCTCCCATTTCTGCCAAAAGCCTTCCTTCTTCTTGAACACATATGATCAATACTTCATTTATTGACCATTTTTATTTATGTGTGTTGTATGAGATCTTGAAGGGCCTATATTGGGGCGATAGGGAATTCAAAATAAAGTACACTAGGAAAGAATCAGGAATTTCAACCTCAAGTGTTCTCAACTGAGCTGTAATATCCCTTATCTGCATGATATGCTCTCATACACCCCTTAAGCCAGTAAGCTTCATAGTGGATAACTTAGACATTAGGGTACTTGCTAAAGCTTTTTCAGAAGATTCAAATTATTCAACAATGACTTTTAGCAAGTCGCAAACATTTTTATGTTCTTCTATTGATCCATGTATACTATCAGATATCTTAGATTTGATAGATCAATCTCAATGTTCATAAAAAATTATTGCTGATGCACTACAAGTATCTGAAGGTGTAAGAGGTTTATCTTTTCTAATGGCATAATTAACATTCATCCTCCCTAATTGGAGAAGAATCTTTTCCTTCCAAATTTTTTGATTATCTTCATTAATTTCAAGAACTTGAAAATTAGAAATGTTAAGTGGTTGAAAGTTGCATAAACATTACATGCATATATCAATAATTGAGACAACTTTAAAAACTCCTCATAACATATTCTACCAATGTGAACATGTAAATTAAATATGAGCCTAGTAGGCTAAGTTTTATTTAATTAGGATCATAAATAAATCATGATGAAACTAGTAAATAATACTCTATTTCGTTAATCCTTATGGGTAAATTAAGAAAAGGGAAAATTGACTATCTCATCCTAATTAATCATATATGTGATAACATTCCTATGGGATGATGATTACCATATTGAAGATTATTAATTACAACTTAATATTATTTTCCATTATGTAATTTTATAACTTAATGTATAATTTTAGAATAATTAAAGGTGTTGTAGCCAAATTCTAATTATGCTAGAATTATACAAATTACATGACATCAAAATTTTCTTGAATACTTGTAAAAGACCAAGCAAGATGCATAAACAAGCTATTTTTATAATGAGATTTTTAATCATTGATTAATTAGTCAACAAAACCAAAATGTGACAAAAATGTCATAAAATATTGCTTAAAATTAATTTTCAAGAAATTAAGCTTTTAATTAAATGGCATAAAATTCAATTACAGAAAATGCTGAACAAAATATCTCAAAATATTATACAATAAGACTTAAGTTGTTAAAAGTAAATTTTTACGAATTTGAACATTAATTAAATAAAAAAATTTGAGCATGCATTTCTAAACTTTAAATATGTTTGAAAACAAAACTAATACACAAGGTAGTGTGGTGGTTCAATGGTCAAATTGTTGGCCCGTCATCCAAGTCTTAGGATGACCAACTTTACAATTTTATTATCAGAACACAATACTAAACAAAACATAATGTCATTTACATGGAAGAAGGATGCAGCACATGGGAATGTCAAAATGACATGTAGCTTGGCTTATTCCCTACAGATCATATGGATCTAAAACCGACCCAGTTTGGACCTAAATCAAGACCTAGTCATTTCTTGCAATTTATAGCTCTATTTTTAGCATTTTAAAAGCCAAAACTGATTAATTTTTCATAAAAATCAAGTTTATGAAATCAAAATCACGAAAAAAAAATGCATAAATATGATCAATTTAAATCTAAAATTTTTTTGAATTTTGCAAGGCAAATGTTTAATGGATCTGATACCAAATGTAAGTTCTTAAACATAAAAGAAACTTATTAGCTTGTTCAAAACAAAGAGGTAGTGCAAAAAAATTCATAACTCCAACCATTGCCATTAATATGAGATGGATGATTCTAAGGTTCTGTTTCTCACTCTTTAAGATGGTGTGTGTGCTTCAAGTGATGAAAAACCAAACTTAAGGACCCATATTTATAGAAGAGACTTAAACAACCACTCCATCAATTATTACCCTTGAATAATGCAAGTAGGTAAAAAAAGTGTATGTAATAATAAAAATTTGTAATAATGAGATATTGCACTTAGATAATAGGCCATAGCCAACAAGAAAGTATACAATAATAGTCCACAATGTTAGTCTAGAAATGGACCATAGCTAGTAAGGTTAACATCCCATATCCCTTAAAAAACATTGAGCACGATGAACATTAAACTCTATGAACAAATTGGAAGTCTTAAAAGGAAGAAACAAAAGAAACAAACCCCAACCCCCATCCCCAAAAAGCATTCAAATTCATGATAAAATGTTGGAAAAATTAGAAAGAAAGATGTTTGGATATACTTTCTTGTCTAGACTCTAGATAGAAGATCGTTCTAGCAAGTCTATAATGAAAAGAAAAAAACTCGCTGGGCGGAGCAACCAACATAGAAACTTAAAAATCAAGTTCACCGACCCTTATTCTCAACAGACTAGGGTTTAAGCAACTACCGCCCAAACTATAGTACCATACATAAAATATGAATCAAGTTTATAGTTACTAGTCAGCCTCAACCTGGTCAACAAAAATTGCACACAGGTATATATCATAGGGTTGGCAAAGCCAAAGTTGGTTAGTTTACTTCGTGCTTGATGTCAACCTTATTTTCTAAGCTTCCTCCACCTCTACATCCCAAAGATATGTACAAATAAAAAATAGCCCAAGGGATTGCAAATCACATATTTAAAAAAATATGAACCCATGGAAATCACACGAATTAAGCAATGAATGGACAGGTTATTTTTTGGCAATGAGATGCAAGAACATACTTGGGTTGTGAAAGAAATCTAGTAAGCAACAATAGTTTCCTTATATCAATATAAAACTTGTATCCAGGTGAATACAAAGTTGCCACAATCCCTTTCATCATTTTAATTGAAAAGGACTGCAATAATGCAATTGAATAAAAAATTATCTCTAACTTTTAAAAAAGGATTGAAAACGGGAAGGAATGAGCAACTTAAAATAAAAATAAAAACTCACAGCGTCATTAATAAGGCCAAATATTTGATCAACTTTCCCAATCTGAGTCATGTTTTGCAAATATATAGGGGCATTAAAAAAGGGAATTTTTTCATTTGTAAGCTTTGTAACTGCGTCACCCTCACACACATGTAGAAATGTTGAGACCTATGTATATATCAAAGAACCTCCTTAAAATACAATGTTCATATGCTCTTCAAGAAGTTGGGAAAGAAAAAAAGCCAATATAAGTAGTTAAAAAAGAACAAGAAAAAGAAAGCAAATTGAAACTTGCAATCAAAATGCTAGCAATTGCCTATGGTGATTCCTTGTTTCTGCAAGCAAATTGGAATAGCCAGAAATAGCTTCTTCTCTGTTTTAAATTTTTCTCTTGAAAAGAAATTCACTATCTTTCCCTACTATTTCTTAAACCAAAAATGAAAACAAGTCATCACCTCCATAGGCTCCTAAGCACAAATCTTTTTTTTTCTTTAACAGAAGGCACAGCACTTGTGAACGTATCCTAATTCCTAAAATATCAATGTAACATACCTCTGACTTCAGTAGGCGGCCTTCATCATGAAAGCTGCCGCCACTGCCATGTCCTCCACCACCACGACCTTCTCTTCCTTGGCCACCATCCCGGCCCCCTCTAAATCTGCCACCGCAACCACCCCTCGGAGGTCTCATTGTTCACCAATTAGAATTTGTTAGCTTACAACAACGGCTGGCAAGGGCAATGTCTAAGCTTATTGGGGTTTAGGGTTTTTACTTTGGGGTAGAATGTTAACGCATTTTTTTGAAAGTATTAAAATACCCTTGGGCCCCAACACTTTAACTGGGTTCATAATTGGGCTCTTTTTTATATTGAACCAAGTAAGTAATGAATATTCTTCTTGTCCCAAAAGCATACAACATATAAAAAGGTTAAAGAACAAAAAACAAAAAAAAAATTAATCTACCACAACGATATTCAAAAGTTCTTTATAATTTGATTCTCATATTCGAATAGTGAAAAACATCAAAAAAAAATTTTATCAATTATAACCCTTTTATATCCATTGAAAGTTGAATGTTCAACTTCAAACAACCAACCATATGCCTTAATATAGTATAGTATTGTCGATATGCATTTAGCATTAGAATTAATTTTGTTATTACTTATTTGGTTGTTAGAAATAAAATAAAAATAATAAAAATAAAAATAAGAATATGAGTGAGAATGATAATTGAATGTAATAATAATGATCATTATTATATTTCATTAGACATGGAAAAGAAAGAACTGTTCTATATTTGTGTTTAGCAAGTCCATTTCCATTTTGCTCAAATATATATGGTGTTGTTAGTCGCTCGAATTCTTTTTTTTTTTTTTTTTATTGACACAAATGATTGAATTCCTTTGAGAAAATTTCACCATTACAAAGTATTTTTATGTTAGTATTGCTTTGCTTTATAACCAATGTTTTAAATTTTCTAAAATTCACAAATATTTTAGATTTGGTTTTCAAAAGATATACTTAACTCATTTCGCTGAAATGTGAGTAGAAGAAAGTAGTAACTTCCTTCTAAAGACTCTGTATTCATAGGAAGTTTGTATAAACTAGTTCAAGACGTGTTTTGACTCTTCATGTCTTCCTAGTAGGAAATGTCTTCCTGGTCTACTTGCCATGAATAATTTGCTTCATTCGTCAACTTCTACGAAATTTGCATATTTATCTTTAAACCAGCAATATGTCTTCACATGTCCATTTCTTATGCAAAGATAAAACTAGATGTTGCCCATATTGTTATTGAATCTTTGCTCAGATCCTCTATCTCTATAACAGTGAATATGCTTTCCTCAAAATCTTCCTATGGTTGGAAAAAAATTACTGAAAGAATAAAAGGTAATGTAACCAAAAAATGAAAATATATCCATCCCAAAATATTATATTTTTTAATGATATTATAAACTATTAAATATGAAATTGTATTTTATTTATTTTAATAATTTTAATATTATTATTATTAAGTTTATTAATGGTACAAAAAATTATATTTATGTAATTGTTTAATAAAATATTGCTTCATATGTAATAATTAATTAATTACATTATCTTTACAAATGGTTTTTACCATAGTATACAAAAAGTAATTTCCCCATTTAGCAACAAATAAGAATTAATGCAATATAGAGCATAGCAAAAGTAGCTCATTGGTAAGACTCTTCACGTTTATCCAAGTGGTCTCAGGCTCAAATCCTAGTAAAAATAGATACTATAAATTAAAATGTAATAGTGAGTAAAAAAAATTAATGCAATGTAGAGTTTCCCAAAAAAAAAAAAAAAGAATTAACACAAAGTAGAAAAAGGAGTTCTTTGGATCCAGCCTCATAGATCTAAGCCGACAATCAAGTCAGCTCTCATTTCCATAAAAGCTATTTAAAACATTGTTTTAACCCACCAATTCTCTAAATAACATAACCAGAACACGCTGGAGAGGACTCACACAACAAAATAATGCTCCAGATAATGAAAGACGACCAGGTCGGGGCTCAAACGTCGTGACGAAATGAAGGTCAAATGCAAAATAAGAGGGAAAGATGGGCTCTAATGTAGCTAACAAGGGAGATGCACAACATCCAATTCATGGCAGAGGACAACTAGTGGCTCTATTCACAGCTCGGCTCCAAGCGTGGGTTAGACGAGAGTTACAATAAATAATAGAGGTCTTGGTCGTTCAAATATAGGTAGGTCTTTTATCAGGATGTAGGAGTATTAATGGGCTCATTTACCTCTATGATTCATGTCATGAAATATGATAGAAAGAATGAAATGCTTTTCTATTTTCATTTTATCACTCCAAATCTAACTACCAAACCATGGTTGTTAAACTCATGAGTTTGTTATCCAATTTTACAAGTTTACGATTATACTTAAGGAAAACAAGTTAACTTGGTAAAGACTCAGACATGATGTAGGATAAACTCACAAGTTGATTTACCGACTCTACCAAATTTACGATTTTATATATTAAAACACGTGTCAATTTACTTATAGTTTGCAATGTAAAAATTCAAATTTAGACCCAAAGGAGATATAGACAAGTTTTTTTTCCCAAGAAGTCATTATAATATACTTTATTACAAATTTAAATATACATAAAAATAATAAAATTACATTAAATAAGTACTTATTAAAATAAAAAATACAATAAATATTATTTAGTTAGTTATATTGAACGATTATTTATGTATAAAAATATTAAAATGTTCATATTTATGAATAATTTTCATTTGACTTAATATAATTTAAATTGCATTTGAAAAAATTTTATTGTATATAGTATTTTAACTATATAATTATATATTTAATTAGCTATTTATTAACAAAAGTAAACTCTTAGAAGTTTACATTACAAGTTTATATCTTCTTTATGAGTTTGCATAAACTTACGAGTTTGATAACCATATACTAAACATGCCTTTACTAGGTTCAAATACTTGGTCGATGACAAATAAATAACATTTTCTTGGTTTAAACATTATCATATTTCCTTCATTACCATGTAAATTTATGTATTATTATGAAAATTGAAAGTACATCTAATAAAAAAAATTAGGAAAAACTAATCAAGTAGTCCTTATAATTTATTCAGTTTGTAAATTGGTCGCTATACTTTATTTTTTTAAAATCACTCCTTATACTTTCAATTTCTTACAATTTAATCCTTATCGTTATTAAGATCCTAACACAATTTATTCTGGCTAAGGTGGACTGTGCTTGTCATGACCCAAAATCATTGGCCCTGACCAGTACATAGGCTAAACCAATCTAGTTTAGCAAGCTTAAGATAACATTCTTACAAAATCCACAAAATATCAATAAAACACATTAAATACACTTTAAAATATAATTCAAAGAAATTTCTTGAAGGTGCCTAAAATTCGATAATACCTATTCAAAATTCAATGTTTTCCAAACTTATACAACCATTCATATTTCAATAATATTAAAATGATATCAATAAACCAATTTAATAATCTCTCAAATTATACATTGAGTATAATATAGGAATACCCTACACAATGTTTACAACATTTTATAATATTTATATACCCAAAACAACCCGACATCTAGTAGCTACAAATATATCAAAATGTCTAAGTGATAAGAAAGTCCCAACTTACTTTATCATATACTAATAAGTAAAATGTTAAAGAGAGTTGTAAGTCTACCACTGACTTAGTGAGTGCATAAATGTCAAAGTAAGTGGAAAAGGAAACATAAAGACCTTAGAGTTTTTAACAAACATTTATTTAAGTAAAGAAACAAGTTTCAATAAAAACATCATTTCTAAACTTTATAATTTTGTATGAAGTGGTATTAAGGAAATAACCAGGATCATTATGACTATCTCCATTTACTAGATATGTCTCAATAATTCATATATATATATATATATATATATATATTTATATATTTATATCTTTATCAGATTCGTCTCAATATCTCATACCTGTATCCCTTCATCAAATATGTCTCAATATTTCAAGCTCTTATTCCTTTACTAGATACGTCTCAATAATTCATCAACAAGGTGCACCAAGACCATTACTCCCACTAAGAGTTACATGGTTCTTACTTGAATTCCCATCCAATATTAAAATTATTGAATATAAATAAATCGTGTAAATAAGTTACATAAACAGATAATATACTACTTAACATATTAATTATCACAAGTAAATAAATAGAAAAAATGATGCAACAAATAAAAAGATAATTATTAGCAATTTATAATAAAGAAAAATAACAATATTATAAATCATTAAAAATAATAAATAAATAATATGTCAACTAAAAAAGATAAACTTAGTTAAAAAAACCATCACGAAATTTGAAAATAATGTAATAGAAATAATTAAAGTTGAGAGTCCCAACACAAGCTTATCTTAGTACACAATATTGATATTCTCAATATCATTTTTCACAACACATAGTATTCCAACGCACACAATATTACATATAATACTTTTCTTTAATTTATATAATACAGTCTTCACTTTGCACTTCTCATATACCAAGTGTCTTTCACAATAACAATAACTCATAACTTAGTAATTTCATTTATCATTGTATTATTATACATATATATATATATATATATATATATCATATCATATCATATCTTATATACATGTAGTTGAAGAGTTCAAAAATTATAGATTTGTCTCCCTCGTAAAACACAGTATGAAATAAGGAAAATAAAATTTGGGCAAAGAAACATAATCTTAAAGTAAAATGAAATGTACAACTTTGTTATTTATATACTCATCGATAAGGATAGATAATAGAGATCCTCTATTATTCCTACAGCATAACCCTGATTGATTGAAGAAGTATCTACAAAACTCTCTCTGACAAAAAAACACTTTTTTCACAACCTCTCTTTCTTTTCTTTGCTCTTAAATTTAAATGAGAAAACTAAAAAATGTTCATATTATTTATAAAATATTTTAAATTACTATTTAATACTATGTAAATACTATTTAACACTATACAAATAGTATCAAAAAGCTTTTTTCATAAACAATTTAATATGCATAGGTGTTTTGCTTACAGTTTACAATACAAATTATTATATAATGTTAAAACTATATTTTCATCCTAAACAATTTTTTTTTTTAATTTTAGTCCCTAGTAAAATATGATTTCTAGCTAAATATTATTTTTTTCCTTTTATTTTAGTTCATAAAATTTTATTATATTTTTCTAATATTATTCTTAAAATCATTTTAAATTTAATTAGGAACTATATTATTCCTTATACCTTTATAAAGATTATACCCCTCTAACTTCATATATTTTTACGATCTTACATTATATATATATATATATTGGATTATTACAGTGCTGATGTGGACTGTGGGACTCCTTCCGTGCCGTGATTTTCCTCTTCTTTCCGAATAGCTGATGCTTCCAGACCATGATCGAGAAACATTCCTCCCCAGCACATAACCAGACCATACCTACTAATAGGACAAGTGAAATTGGATCCCAATGCTACAGAATTCTGAAGATGTAAGCAAAAGAACTCTCAACTATCCAGAGGAGGTGTTTCCTTCACAGACCGAAACTCCATTTTGTGGTCAAACCACAAACATGGCATTCTCCTCCAACTAAGCTTGACATTGAAAGATTCCCAGATCATCTCTGAATTTCATCCTCAATATTTTCTCTTTGACCCCTCCCGAACCCCACAAGAAAAGCCACTTCCACCAAAAGTGCCCCCACAAAACCAAAAATCCTCCTTTGGAGAAGGAAACTCATGTCCATTTTTCTTTTCCTCTCCAGCATCTCACAATAACAGAGTCCACCTCTCTGCCACAAACCTGAGCATCTCCAACCGTTTGATCAGTCGATCAGATGGTGGTGGTGCGATACAAGCTTTTATGGTTGAAGGAGTGAGTTTAGTCTTTAGTACAGTCCCAACAATGGTGGCTGAGCCCGCCGGACCGAAGACCTCAGAAGAGCCTCTGGCCACCGAAGAAGGCTTGGAAGGAGATATTGGGGAGGACTTGAAGAGTTGGCCATTGTGATAAAACTGGATTCTTTGTGTGGGCTCGTCGGCGACAATGCCATAGACGGTGCCGGTGCCATAGGTGAGTGATAGCGGTGGTGGAGGCAGAGCCGAGGCCATTGACGGCGGGTGGGAATGGCGGAGAGACGAATTTGATGAAGATGATGATGCCTAATATGAAAGGAAGAAGAGAGGAGGGTGGATTTGTCATTTGGAGTTGCACGCTTCTTCTTCATTTGAGAGAAAATGGTCAAAGGTTCAGTGTTGAAGGTTAGAAGATGGAGAAGCAGTGAGCACGATGTGAAAAGCTGAAGAAGAATATGTCAGCAGAGGGGGACATCTATGTCCATGTCAGCATAGCTCAAGTCAGCCAAAATTAACGGTGTTAAGATAATTAGTAATTATAGGGACTACGTTGTAACAAATTAAAAATATAAATTGATTTAAAAAATAATAAAATATAAAAATTAATTTACAAATTGATGTAAATTATAAGAACTGATAGATTAATTTTCCCAAGAAATTACCTTACGAATACTCAGGTAACATGTAAAAATGAGAATGCTGCGAAGTTGTAATGAATTATCCTTTCTTCTTTTTTTACAATGTTAGCAAATTCTTTCATAATCTGCTTAAACTTTTCCCTCAGAAATAGAGTGAAACAAAAATTCATCTATTAATGCGTGCCAATAACCATTTATTCCCAGCTCCGTAGAAGGTACTTCTTAATTCAAATTCCAATATATCAGCGGTTGAAATTAAATTATCATAACAAATGCCATCAAAAATACGACTAAGATACGATAGTATGGGTAAATCTTGAATTTAGAGTAATTAAAATACATGAGTGCAAAATTTCATAATCTTATGTTTAATAACTAGTTAATTAGTATTAAACTACCATATCAAAACCTAATGTAATCCCACCTAACCAGGAGTCTTCAAATCTATAAATCATCATACTTTAAGATTCGATGTTTATGGAGCTAAGGATGGTAAAGAGAGATCATTACATGCAAAATCGCAAACTGTTTGAAGCACAATCATGAAAAAAAGGCCGACATAGCCAGCCTTTCTTTCTATTACGTGATAATACTCTCAACAGATCTTCCCATTGGCCTGGGTTGGTTGGGGAAACATCGAACATGCTCTCCCATTCCCTTTTGTTTTTAACAATGAATGAGGAAAATTTTATCTGGAAGGCCTGGGAATTCTTCCATCAATAACTGGGGGCAAAAGTAAAGAGACCCATGCCATTTTACCATTTCTCAAAAGCCCCTTTCATCTTTTCTAATTTTGACTCCTTTGTTCCAAGGATATACCAAATTTACATTCCAGAAACTAGCACACAGTCCGCCCATAACATATTGATGCAATATAAAGATTCTTGGACCATTTTTCCTGCAAAACCAGCAAATCAGCGATTACTACTTCGGTGAAAAGGGAGGTCCCATATGTATATGCATTGATTTAAATTTATTGCAGTTTTGGAGTCTGCATTTTTTACTGCCGTTTTCAAGGTCTACCGACATGCTATTCAGTACTCCCTGGAGACTAAATTAAGATACTTAACCAACAAATAAGAGAAAAAAAGGAAAAAAGGGAGGGTGGGGTAAGGGGGGAATTCATGACAAATCATCACCCACTGCCACAATGTCAAGCATGCCAGAACAGCGTAGCTACCAAACCACCATCTAATGCATAAATAGGAAATGAGAATTAAAGTACCTTTACATGGGTGCTAGGGAAGGCAGAGGTACGCAGAGTCTCTTGAGTTTCATCAAGCAATTTGCGTTTTGGTATGCTCAGTATAAAGGCTGCTTGATCAGCAGTAGCAGCCATAGATGTTATCCTGTAACCACTTTCCCATCGCCGATGTATTCCTTCACTTGGATATAAAAAGTCAAGCTCCACAACCTTGCACCATTGTAATGGAAAATAGAAGAGTATCAACAAGTTGGTTCAATGAGACAGGGTAAACGAATTCACTGAAAACCTAAACTCAAAAAAAAAAAAAAAAAAAAGGATTAGATACCTGATCAGAATACCCAGCATTCCTGGACATAACAACACCCCAGCGACTGCCAGCAGTAGTCATGGAGGTCACATGGAATCCTTCTTTCCACTTCTTATTAATCCACTTGAAAGGAAAAGATTCACTCACTTTGTAGGATTGCTGTGTGTAGGGAGTTCCTACAAAGAAAGAATACCATGAGATCAAAAGAAAGCCTAATCCATTGAGCCAATTAAAGTGGTGAAAGGGTTTTTATGGTTGACTTCATAACACGCCTAACCCAAACTAAGCTTCACAGCTAACACTCCCCACCTTGCCTAAAAGAATCAAGGAGGAAAAAGGAATAAGAACCCAGAAAATTCTGGCATGCTAAGGTATTGGCAACCGGATGTTGATTCAGTATTGAATCAACAAACATTAATGAAAACAATGCTAAGCATTCAATGCCACCGTGCCTATTTCCAAGTAGATCCTTTTCAAAAGTCTGCAAACAAAGTCAACTCTGATATTATTTAATTATTCATGATTCGTCAACTTCCTAACTGAATTATTAATTCAGTTTAACGCAAAATGCCATCTCAGGTTAATGTCTCGACTAACCATAAGAATCAGGCCCAGAGTTCACCAGCCTATAATTTGTCAACAGATGCACATTTTAAGGGCTTCTAGCTCCAAAAAGAGGAAGAAGCTAGAGAGAAAGAGAGAGAACAGATTGAAGTCATCCACTGTGCTTTGTAAACCACAGAAACCAACTTAAGCGAAGTTTAAGATGGTAATGAATATGATTAAACCTGGCAGTGTATTCTAACCAATTCCTGAGTGTTCTCACAGACAAATGAAATGATCATTATAAAATTAGCAAAGAATATGATAAAAAAGACAAAGTAACGACCCAGAAATGATTCAGGAAAAGTAGACAAATCAGACAGGAGCACCAAAGATAATAGCAACAATTAAAAAAATTAGGTAAGGAACAGCACTCTATAAATTAACTTGTATATATAAGCGTCAGAAAGAAACAAATGAGGAGTGGGAGATGGCTTATAAATCCATAATAAAATGATTAAAGATAATCTTATGGAACTATAGATAGTTAACCTTTGGACATGACGACCAAGGAACTCCCGTTAGATGCACCAGCTATTGAACTGATATAGTAATTTTTCTCCCACTGTTCCATAATCCAGTCCTGAGGGAAATCCAATTACCATCAGGTCAATATCAATCATACTATACTCGAGCATGATTTCTACATAGAAGATTAGACAAATACTTCATAAAAACCACCTTATGTAGGAAGACTGCTGACAACTCATAGACCTGGGAAGAAAAACCTGTTCCTGCATCCATGATTAGGGCCCACAAATTTGATGAAGAGGCAACACAGCTGATATACAATCCATCCTCATTACCCTTGTCTACATGCTGTCGAAGCCTTGTGTCTGCTACATTATAGTGATATCTGCACCCATGAAACAGTCATTAAGGCCAAACAAGAGGAACTCAGTATCAAAGCATATCAGATATCGTATAATAAAGGACAGTAAATATATATTCCTTTAAAGAAAAATTTCAGAGTCATGAACTAGTGATCAAAAAGTATCAATGCTTTGTTTTATATTATTAGTAATGGGCAATTCGTACCATAAATACAATACTAGAAAAGCAAGCAAGATAATAAGATCACAATCTATAAATCCATCTTAAGTATGAGGAATCAATAAAACCAACTTTTAAAATAAGTAAAGTTGACTTCAGTTTATCCGTTCAAGCTAATTTGCCATTGAAAAAAATTTAAGGTGTACTAACAATAAAACCGTAAATTCCTTTTGATATCCTAAGAAACAATAATATAACCTTCCTACTTATCTGTAGAAATGTAATTAGTTTGTCAAACTTTATTGAAAGATTATACCATAAGGTAATTACATGTTATCTATAGCAAATGATATCTACTCTCTTCCTAAGAGGAAATATTGGCCAACAAAGCTATATAACTAATTAACTCCTATGGATTACTAATTTAAGCGCAATAAATGGTGATGCATGAATAGCATACCTAAGTATGGGTAGGGAAAAAAATATATATCTGTTAAGACACATTAAACAACAAGAAAAAATTAAAAAAAACAAAACAAAACAAAAGGCTGACCAATGGTCTGGTCATTTTGAAAGGCCAGACCATACTTTAATGTGCTTATCTGATCTGAACTAATTAATGAACCAAGCAACAAAGTCATGGAACATCAATACATCATCACTATTATTTATGAAGAACATGCCAGATTGAGGAGGATATATAATTTACCTCTGCTTCATGGGACGGCGAGCATTATAAACTGAAATCCACTGGGTAGCAGGATTCCCCATTCGTACCTTCTTCTTCGGCTGTTCATCATCTTCAAGGTTAATAAGCATCCTTCCCCGCTTTTGTCCAACCTATTCATGCAAAAAGACTAGGAAGAGTTCAGTTTTCAGATATAAAACTCAATAAACTAAAAATTACACGACAGTAACTACCACCTTTAAAGCTCCATCAATTCTGATTGGTCTCAATGGTATACATGGTTCAATCAAGCTTTCAAAAAAAGAAATAAGCTTGGAATAATTTGGCTCCTCATCAAATCTCATGTTAGTAACAGCTTCAAGGAACTGCTTGAATGGGGCAGGACAAAAGCAGCACATCAACTCTGGAGAAGTAGACATCTTTTTCTTACAAACAAGAAAACTTTTATTGTCACCCTGTATAAAGGGAAAAGAACAAAAAAATGAAACCTCTAAGAACTAATATATAAAGCAATAGGAATTGATATAAAACGCACCTGATAACCCTGCCAAGGTAACCTCCCTTTTATGAGAAATATTAAAGTGTAGGCCAGTGACTCAAGATCATCCCTTCGACTTCCTGTCCTACCTAAATGTGCATGCACACTGGCATACCTTATTGTTCCCCTGTAAACAAAAGCCATATGATCAATATATAAAGACTAAAATAGACATGTTAACCTCAAAAAACATAGTATGAACCTGAAAATATCAGGTCTCTGATCATATTCAACATGTTGACCGGACGATGCATCCTTCCATCTTGAAGCTGAAGAAAATACATAGAACAGACATTAATATATGTTATAGATATATCAAACAACTCCAAACAGATAAAACCTTATATTGGTAGAGTAGGAGAGTCAATGACAGAGCATACCCAAACCAAGATCAATAAGATATAGCTTCTTCTCATCAGCTGTTCCAGGTTGACCAAGTAAAAAGTTTTCTGGTTTTACATCTCCATGCACAAACCTTTTTTGATTTTTTTTTTTTTTTGGCATAACAGCAATCAGTCATAACCATGTCAAAATAACAGGGAATATTAGCCCAGACAGGAAAGAAAGCTATCAGCAGGATTTACCCTTTCAGGTGGAGCTTCTCAAGAATTGATATTGCCTCCACTGCAATACAAGCAACCATATTTGGTGACATCCTGTCCAGATGGTAAAAAATTAATTCAGTAAAAACAGGAAACATGTAAAGAAACTGAAGCTATGGAAAGCGCATGCATAAATGCAAAGAGAGGATGAGTCCAAATCTTACGATTGGCCAAGAGAATTCCATACATCCCAAAGACTGGGCCCAAGCATGTCCATGACCTGAAATATTTTATTTTCCTTTAGACACTAAGGAGCAAGTAAGTATATGCTACCAAGAGGAACTCCAAATCATATCTCACCAGAATATAGAAATCTCCTTGACGACCCTTGTAATGAACCCAGGGAATGCCATAACACCCATTCAGAGTACTAATAAATTTCAAGGAACAAGAAGTGAGAATTAGATAAAAAAACACTAACAATTGAAGACTGAAAGAAATAATCTTGATAAGCCTGTTCAGACACAATACATAGGTTACTTACTTGTAGACCTGCCACTCATAAGGAGGACCATAATTGCAACCTTTACTATTCCTGTGCTCAAACTTCAGTGCCACCTGCAAACAGAGTTCAAATAAGAAAAGAACAGAAAAGTATCATATATCACATGACTAGTATTTGATTGAACCATTGTAAGAGAGATTGAACATCTATGTCATACCTCAATTGCATCAGGACCTGTCCGATCAGAGCCACCACTTACCCTTCTGCCAACATACACTTGGCCAAAACCACCCTTACCCAATTTCCTTTCTATCTTATACATAGGAGAACTACCAACTTGCACCTGAGTCAGTAAGAGAGTAACTATCTCAGATGAGAAACTAAGAGATCTAGATTAACTGGATGTTAAGAACAATAATTACAATGCTGCAAGAAGTAAATTTTAACATGGACTAATAAGGCACAATATTATTCATAAAATGTCTAACACAATCACAATGCTTCCAAAACAGTCCAATTAATATCAGTTCAAAATATTCATAAAACAGCGATTTTGGCAAGAAAAGCATTGATATGACAATTATATTCAACTCTGCATATCTGAAATTTATAGACCACAGAACTCAAACAAAGTTATTCTTACCATAAATAGCACTTCCAAATTATTAAAATTAAATTGCAGAAGTATTAGGGAAAGGCACTAATGCAACCAACGTAAGCAATATGCAATCAAGGGATACCCTCTCAGGAATTGGGGTTGTGGTTGCTTCCTCTTCAGCTGCAACTACCTTGTCTGCACTTCCACCTTCCATCACAATATTATTATTGGCCACTGCCTCAACACGAAGGGGTTCAGGGGCTCCTAATGCAACTGGATCAGGAAGGACCTCACAAGGTTCAGGGTCAAGATTAATTAATCTCACTCCCCGACCTCTACCAGCTGCAGTTCGCCTTGTGGGTACTGCTGGTGAAGGTCCTTTTGCTACAGCTGTGGCATTACCACCTCGTCCTCTTCCACCTCCAACTCTCCTCCTGGCTCTGGTAGGAGCAGGTTGTGCACAATTCTCTCCTTGATCAACCGGTAGTGGGGCAGGCTGAAGATCACCAAGCCGTTTCGATCTTCTAGCTCCACTTCTCAACTCTGGCATCCTCTCCCCATTCAAATCATAGCCCACTTGAGTCGCCCCAGAAAGACCTCTGCAATGAAAAAAGCCAAATAGATAAACCAGTTCAGTGCATACATTGAGAAAACCTTTCAGCCATAGAAGCAGGAAATCCAAGATTAATTGAAAGAACTTCAAGATTGATGAATCATATCTAAAATGGGGGAAAATATCTACCAAGCTAGCCTTTGCTTAACTCAGATACATGAAAGAGAGTAGCGTACTGTAAAAGCAGTAGATACCAGGAAAAGATGCTACTTTCAGCAAATATACTCCACAACCAAAGAATTAAAAGAATGTACCTAGAAGCTTATAAAGAAATCGTTCTTTTCTGCATTCAAATATGACATATACTTCTTATACCATCTACCTCCGTCATTAGTTCAAAGTACTTTGCAGAAAATCAATGGATGAACAAAAAAAAAATCCAAAATAATTAGCCAAAGACTTCATCGACAGAATAGATTATATAATTTCAGAAGTACGAATTTGGCAAATAATTTTAACTGAAACAACAATAACACAAATAAAAAAAAAAGGATTTTTAATAACATAAATTCAACACTCGAGAAAGAACAACAATCTTCAACCCGATCATTGATGTCTAGAAAAAATTTAAAAAAATAAAATAAAATATACCAAATTTTCACAACCGACCATCAAACTAGCTCAAGAGTAGCAACAATCTCTCTTGCACCGCTAAACAAGAAAAAATCATCTCTTTTGAAAAAATTCCGATCATAAATACTCACAGATCGATCCCGTACGCTGCAAAAATAGAAGGATCGGAGGCAACAATCAAAGAAGGCGATTCAAAAAGAAAACAAACCGAGGACGATCGTAGTCGGATCCTTGTAAATCAGTTAAGAGAACTAAAAGGCACACGCAATGAATGCATTACGAGAGAGACGCTTTATTTTTCAGGCAGTGAAGGTATGGCGAAAGCATCGCAGAATTTAGGGTTGGGAGATGAAAGCTTACAAGTATTAGGTGGAGATATGGGTTGGAGCCTTTTTTGGTGTAGAAATGATGTTGAAGACAAGGGGGAATGCGGTAATGGTGAGGCTATTGGTATATCTTTCCCCTTCGCATTATGTTAGTTTCTATCAAATGTGTGTATGACAGAAAAACTTGTTTTTTTGTGTATTATATGGAGCATGCAATTGTGGCTTTGTAATAACCAAAAGGATATTATGTTTTTCATTAATTTTTTTATTTATTATTTTTCCCCCTCTATTAAAAAAAGCCATAAATTGCTAAAAAGCAATTAAATCATTTTAAATCTCTGTTTTTTTTAAAGTTTGGAAAACCAACAGGGCGGTTGGCAGGCCCAAATGAATTGAAAGACCATTGATAGTTGATTGGGTGCCTCTTAATATTCATTCTAATTATGTGAACACTAATTTATCAAATTTTAACTTTTCTTTGTTTGTCAGGTAATTAATTAATTCCCCTACATAAATTCAAAATTCATTCATAACAGTAATTAAGGAAAAGAGAAAAAGCGTTAGCAAAATCATTTTTCCTTATTTTTCTCTTTTGGTAATGTTTTGACTAAACTTTTATTATGCTATTATACCATTTGGAATATCCATTGTCTTATGACATCATATAAAAATATCTTATAGTGTTCAATTTCCATCTTTATATTTAGTTTAGTTATAATATTTAGGGATGTGAAATTCAGTTTATAAATTATTTTATATTCTGAAAATGCTAATATTCCAAACGTTTCCATTTAATACACCGCCCTACAAATGTTGAGATACCAAATACCTTTTCAAAAAGCGGAAATAACATAAACTGTGTTTATACATAAAATTCACAAAATTTAAAATATTAAATTCATTTTTGCTTCTCCTTCTCCTGTATATTAGCAGACTATGACAATGTTGATCAAACAGGTTTGACTTTGATTAGAAAGGTAATATGGCTAAACCGCCAAAAAGGAAAGTGATACATTTATAATCATACATCTACTTTTTTAGCAATAAATATAATTAAAATAAACGGGAATGAATGGTGCATCACATTCTTCGGCCATATAAATAAATAAATAAATATATATATATATATATACACACACACACACACATATATGTATGCGAGTGTCGGATCATAGGTATAGCTACAGATAGATCTGATGACCACAGAACGGCCGGGTAAAAGTCGTTGAGCTATTTCTGTGTGAACGGAATAGGAAAAAAACAGTTATAGATTTTTTTTCTTTTTTCTTCGTCAACATGGAAAATATTTTTTAATGAATAAAATTCACTTGGTCATTACGAATAGGAACGATTAGTTAAAGCCTTCAGGTATAGTAAAACAAGAAATAGAAAGTGATTATTATTTAATAAAATTACATAAATATTAATTTAAGTGTTAATGATATTGCTAGAGTTTTTTCTGGAAATATCACTAAAAGCATTTATTAAAAAGTTTGAACCTGAATTCAAACAACTTTTTTGCCACAATATTTTATAAAATAAATTTAGAAAATAAAAAGTTTGCAAACATTATCAGTAGTATGTTTAGTATGTTGTTTGAATGGTTTAAAAGTTTATTTATATATTATAATAACAGTTTATTTTATAAATAATTTTGTTTTATTTAATTTTAAATATTTTTTTAAATCATTTTTACTTTTCAAACTTCTCTTTGTATTTAAAAAAACTGTTTTGTGTTAAAATAATTATATTAATAATATAATTCAATTTTTAAACAATAGCTTCCAAACATATATAATAAATCAATTCCTTTAAAATTATATTTAACTAAAGTCAAATTTACAAAATAATGTTGATCCAAACTTAAATGTGCACAGTTCTAATCCAAATGTATATTTAGACTCGTTACTCTTGAAATAATGGTAAAAGTGCTACATGTTAGAACATGTTCGGTTTAAGTAAGTTAAAAAAGAAAATTTTGGTTCATATAGGTTGATTGGCAGTGGCGGGGGAGGAGTCACATAGTGTTGAGGGTGAGCACATGCTCTCAATTTTTAAAAAAATGTTATGATATTGAGTTTTGATATCATGCCTCTATATATTTATAATTTTAAATTCATTAGGCTTACATATATGTTATATAATTTATTCTATTATTTGATATTTTAATTTATTTTTACTTAATCTATACATGTATTATGTATACATAATAGCTGTAGAAAAAACTTTATAATGACTTTTTCTTTCTTCCATTTCCATCTTTTTTTTTTTCCTTTTTTTTTTTCATTTTCATGCTATATTTTTTATAATTTTCTTTCTCACTTCCTCTCTTGCTCCTCCCATTATAATTTTTTTCTTTGCTTCTTGATTTTTTAAAATTACAATTTCTCTCATATTCTAAATTTGTGGTCGCGTGTGAGCTCAAAATTAAAACTTTTGATATGATTTTCTAATAGTAATACTCACATATTCAATTTTTATTTTCTTAAAGTAATCTTTAAGTTTAATTTAAAATTTAAAAACTCATTTGGATTGATTTAGATATACTAAGTTGTTAACTAATTATAGTATTGATTATGATACGATTATATTATTTATTATTAATATAGAAGTAAATAATTGAATTTGTAATTTTGATTTCTAAAATTTTATTTAAAAAATATATTTTAAAATGAGAAGAACATTATTTTGGTATTAAATTTATCATTGAGTTATCATTTTTCTCACTCATTTTATTTTTAAAAAAGTCATATACTTATTAAAAATTATCACTCCCTTACGTTTGATATTTATATGATGTGTAATCTCTCAAATTAAGCTTTACTAACAAAAGTGAAGGGACATAAAATAAAAATTTCTAATTTTAAAAAATAAAATGAATGAAGAACCATATAGTATTTGCTTCATTTTTAAAATATAAAATTGTTTAATATGTTATGGACAATTTTTTTATAAGAAAATTAACATAAGTGCAAAAATCTTTATCTAGACATTATGAATTAAATCTTTAGCAACAATAAATTAAAATTAGTTAAAAACATTTGCAATCAAATATAAATAAATGAATTAAAATTATCGTTTATGTCTATTAAAACCGAAATTTTTGCACCCACTAGTTCGGAGTCTTGGCTCCACCACTGTTGATTGGTGTTTGTTAATAATTTATGCAGTCATATAGATATATATATATATATATATAAACTATTTGACAACACAATGCCAGTATAAAATATATAAATAAAAATAACTTCATACTCCATGCATAGAACGGTACAATAAATTATTATAAAAATCACAATGAAAAAAAAATACCAAAATATAAATTTGGACATTTCATCGGAATGTAGGAGATTGTTTAGGTATTGGAACCGGAAACTGGGAAAGGATAGATGAACCAGTTTGATAGGTTTGAAGCACTATTCAGCAGAAGGTCAAACAAATCTGTACTTCAAATCTATATCCTCCATTCAGTATTTCCTATGAAACAATCTTTGCTTGCATTTGCAGATTAATTGGGCTTGAAAGATATTTATGCACCTTTTAATATGAGATCGATCAATGAGTCAACTTATAATAACTCTACACCATTTTCTCCCTGGTTTAAGCTCAATAATGTTGACGAATTGTGGAAATTGAAAATCACATCAGTGCAAGAGACATCATCTGTCAGAAATAGAATTGCGAGTGCAACTTTGTGTTCTTTGGAATAAGAATTTAGAGAATTGAATCAAACTGCACTATTTATTGTTTTCAATATCAACAAAGACAAGTACTTTTCACATCATCCAGTTAGAAAAAATAGTCAAGACCCGCAAATATCTTCTGTCCATTACAGTAGTTCATCAAACACAACTTGATAGAGACAAAAACTAGTGCTTATCTCTATACCAAGCTCAAAATGATCATAGGTCTCTCTCTCTCTCTCACCTACTTCACCTCAGATTTCCTGTTCATTTTCGAAGCTTACCACCGTGAATTGTTAGGCAAATATATATTCAAGATAAGGGTATGGGATAATTAAAAGGGTTAATTTGGAGCATAGCGAGAACAGTTTAGTAGTAGGATTTTTTATGTTTATTTGAATGATCTCAAACTCAAATTTTAATGAAAATAAATTATAATAGTGAGTAAAAAAATGGTTAATTTGAGATAAATCATTCTTTAACAAAAATTGTCAAAATGAAATATAATAACAAATGAAGTTTCTAAGCTTTTTTATTGTCAGTTATAACTTTTTTCTTTTACTTCTCTCCAAATAGTGTAGTTTGGAATGAAAGGGAATAAAAAAATAATGCAATTATATTTGTATATTATGTAAAGCAAATAGACATCGAATAGAAGTAAAATTGTAGCAAATAATTTGAAATGACACACAGAATTTTATGTGAAAAAATTCCAATAGGATAAAAAACCACAGACAAGGAATAAAAAGCCTCACTATGAGAAAAATAAAAATGACACCTTCTCTCTATATAACAAAAATAATGCAATATTTGTATATCTTCTACTGATAGGAAAATACTAATGTCATAACTCTTTATATATCTCACAACTTTTTCTCTCTATATAAGATTGCTCTTTTCTTGGTTGTGAGAAATGAGATTTTGAAGCTCTCTATTTATAGGGATGGATAAAGGGCTTCAATGCAATTTTTAAATGACTAAATTGTAATTACAAAATTCTTTTCTTTTATTTTTCAAAGGTTTGGCCACCAACCTCCTTAATTTTCTTATATGTTTGGCATTTACCATTGACAATCTCTCACTTGAAGATTTGATTGAGAATTAATCAATCTTCACACCATTCTTCTTTCCTTGCCATCTCCTACTACTTGCGTTTTTGCTAGGCCAATAGAAAATCTACATCATATGAACTTATCACTGTTCACTGGCTTTGTCATTGCATTAGCTAGGTTATCTTTAGTATGGATTTTCTATATATCTACACTTCCTTCTTCCATCTTTTCTCAGATAAAGTTATATTGAACTCATATGTATTTAGTCTTAAAATGGAATGATGGATTCTTTGATTATCACAAAATAGTGTAATCTTCATGAAATTGTACCTGAGCTCTTCCAATAGTATCTGCAACCAGATTGCTTCTTTGTTAACTTGTGTAGCTGCAATATATTATGCCTTTATCGTTAAAGTGGCCACAATATGTTATAGTTTTGAAACCCAACTTACAGCTCCGCCTATAAGATTAAATACATAACCACTGGTGGATTTGCTATTGTCAAGATCACCAGAAAAATCTAAATCTTTATAGCCTCCAATGGTGAAATTGGATACTCCATAACGCAATGCAACATTCGTGATCTCTTTAATGTATTTTAGGACCCTTTTTACAACATTCTAATGCTCTTGACCAGGATTTGTCATATATCAACTAATCACTTCCATTGCTTGTGCAATATCTGGTCTTATGCAAATCATAGTGAACATTGGGCTTTCCATTGCTAATGCATATAGTACTCGAGCCATTTCTTTCCTCACTTATTCACTACTAGGACTCATACTTGAGGATAACTTGAAATTAATAGGAAGTGAGGTAGAGATTGGCTTACAATCTTACATATTGAAACATCACAAGATCTTCTTTAAATAATTGTTTAGAGAAAGCCAAATCGTCTTGTTATTTCTATCTTGGTGAATTTGCATCTTTAAAATCTTATTTATTGGTCTGAAGTCGTTCATATGAAATCCCCTAGCTAATTGTGCCTTCAATTCATTAATACGATATTTGTTGGGGCCTGTTACTAACATGTTGTCTATATACAACAGTAAAATAGTGAAATCATTTCCACCAAACCTCTTAATATATGCACAAGAATCTGCATTAAGTCTGTTGTATCAAAGGCCCATGATGAAGGAATCAAATCTCTTATACCAACATCTTGATGCCTGTTTGAGACCATATAGAGATTTGTTCAACCTGCAAACTAAGTTCTCTTTTGCTTTTTCTTCAAATCCTTTTGGTTGGAGCATATAAATTTCTTCTTCAAGATCTCCATGAAGAAATGTAGTTTTCACATCTCACTCCTCTAGATGTAAGTCAAGTGTAGTACACATTGCCAAGACCATTCGAACCGTTGTGAGTCAAACAACTGGAGAAAATATCTCATTGTAATCAATGCCTTCTTTTTTAGCAAATCATTTACCACTAGTCTAGCACGATATCATTCAACTTTATCATCAATAGTTCTTTTGATCTTGTACACCTATTTGTTCTTGATGGCCTTTCATTTTTTCGGGAATGGAATAAGATCCCATGTCTTGTTCTTATGGAGGGGTTCAATTTCTTCTTGCATTGTTGACAACCACAGGGAAGCTTCTAGGCTTTCCATATAAGGCTTTAATTTCATCCTATTTCCTTTGAAGTGTTATCACCTTCGTATATATGTTGTTTTTCTTCAGGAAAGATGTCATCCCTGCTGACTATAACCTTGTAGTTAGTGGGATCCCATAAACGATACTCCTTTACTCCGTTAGCATATCCCAAGAATAAGCATCTTCTAGATTTTGGATTTAGTTTTGTAATTTCTTAGGCATTGTACATCACGTATATTGGACTTCTAAACATATGGAGGTTTGTATAATCAGCTAGTTTCCCAGTCCATATCTCCATTGGGGCCTTCAGATCAATTGCGGTTGATGGTGACTAATTGATCATGTAACAGGTTTTCTTGATTGTTTTTACCCAAAATAAATTGGCTAATCCAACAATTATTAACATTGCTCTTATCTTTTCCAATAGAGTTATGTTCATTCGCTCTCCCATTTCATTTTGCTGTGGAATGTACGCCATCGTGAATTGCCTTTTGATACCTTATTGCTGACAAAAAGTATTAAATTCATCATTGGTATATTCTTTTCTATTGTCTGATTCCAGGCATTTAATCATTTTCTCAAATTCACGTTCCACACGCATTTTGAAGGTTTTGAAAACTTCAAACACATTTCCTTTCTCTTGATTGGATACACCTAACATCTCTTGGAGTAATCATTGATGAATGACACAAAATACTTTGCTCCTCCTAGGGATAAAACCGGTGCTTGCTAAAATCAGAGTGCACTAAGTCTAAGATAACTTTACTTCTCTCTTTAGAGCTGTCGAACTTCAACTTATACTGCTTACTTATAACACAATGCTCATAAAAGGTAGAAAAACCTTTATAAGTTTGGGAAGAAAATTCCATTTTACAAGAACCTTCAATCCACGTTCTGACATGTGGCCAAGTTTACAGTGCCACAATATCATTGTTTCCTTAGCCACTGGATCAGTGGATGCAACTGAGACTTCTCCTTGTTGTTGTGTTTCTCCTTTAAGCATATATAGGTTGGCCGCTATCTTTTCTGCTTTCATAACTACGAGCTTGCCTTTAATGACTTTCAGAATGTCATCTTATATTTGAGTTTTATACCCATTGCTATCAAATTGTCTTAAAGACAATAGATTTTTCTTGAAACCCTTCATATGCTAGACCTTTTGGATGGTGCAAGTTGTATCATCATACATCTTTAGTTTGATTTTGTCTATTCTAACAATGTCTAAAAAATGATCATCTCTCATAAACACATATCATCCAGAGACATGTTTATATTGGTGGAACCACTCTCTCCGTGAGGTCATGTGCCACGTTGCTGCTAAGTCTACAAGATAAATATCACTGAATATTTTTCTGTCATCAGCAACAGTTGCTGCCTCATTGTATAAGACTTCTCTGTCATCTGAGGCACTTGCAACACATCCTTGAACACTTGACAACTTAGTATCTTTGCCTTTGGCCTCTGCGTTCATCTTCAAACTCCAACAGTCATTTTTTTAGTGTCCCATTTTGTTACATTTGAAACATCTAATATTTTTCTTACTATTTAATTTTGATCTACCTCAATTTTGGCCCCTATTTAAGCCACGTTTTGTTAATCTTCCTCTCATCACTGCCAACACTTCCACTTGTTGTAAGCAAATCAATCTGTCTTCCTTATTTTTGCGTTGATTTTCTTCCTTCATAATAGTCGGTGCAATATAATTGAAAACTAAGTAATTCATAAGAACATTATTTGTTAAGTTGATGATGAGTTGATCATAAGAATCAGGTAGACTTTGAAGCATAATTTCAACATGTTTATTCACCTCTATTTTGTGACCCAACGATGTGAGTTGAGAAAATAGAGTATTCAGAGTGTTGATGTGTTCTGTCACTAAAGTAGTTTCAGACATCCGCAAAGTGTATAATTTCTTTTTAAGAAAAATTTTGTTGTTAAGTGACTTTGCCTTATACAATTTGGTCAGATAATCCCAAAATTTCTTTTGCCGTCTTCTTTTCCTCTATATTGGACAATATCTCATTTATAAGTGTTATATGAAGATTTACAATTGCATTTTCGTCCATCTCATTCCATTTATTTTCATTTGTAAATTCCACTAGCCTTTCACTGATAGTCACAAAATAATTATTTTTTCTCAATATGACATTTATCTTCGGCTTCTAGAGTGAGAAATTATTGCTCTTGAACTTTTCAATTTCAAATTTTGTTGCCATTGCTTCAATCATAGTTTATTGTGAGCAAAAATAGCTATCTACTATTTTTTGTGAATAGTAATTGTACATATAAATAGTGTTGTACATATGAATAGTTAACCATACACATGAATAGTCCCAGTACCAGTGAAAATAATCTTACTTATTTTCTGATGCAGATGATCTACTATAATAGTGGCAATTACAGATAATACGATAAGTAAATAATAATACACCTAAATAAGCTTTGATACCAATTGTAGAGAAAATAAACACTGGATAGAAGTAAAACTCTAGAAATAATTTGAGATGATACACAAAATTTAACGTGGAAAAACTCTAATAGGGCAAAAAATCACGGATAAGGAAGAAATGACTTCACTATGAGAAAAATAAGAGTTACACATTTTCTCTCTATAGTAAAGATAATATGCTAATTGGAGAAAATAGACAAAGATATTTTTGTTGAGATATTTTCTCTACAATCTGAAACAAATAGGTGTATAAGATCAAAAAAACTTATAATAATCAAGTTGAATGATATCGTGTTGGATTGGTGAAAAAATAATTTGCTAAAAAAGAAGGCATTAATTACAATTGGCATTAGAGCCGATTTTTGAAAATCCAACAACTAAAAACTTGTTATAATTATATTTTAATTATAAGCAAGTATTGATGAAAATTATATAAATAATTTTATTTCAATTATAACTATCTTCTTCCTCTTTTAAAAATTTCATATAATAGAATGTTATATGTATTTTCAATATATTTCTTACCGTTTTACTCCGTTACATATTAGTCATTTTTACCTACTGTTAAAAATTAACTATAACCTAAATGTCAGAACAATGTTCTTGCTTACTCCGTCGCTACAGTGCTGTTTTCTGTTCTTTTTGCTTTCTCGTTATTTAAAAAAGACGCTCCATTATTGTGGAAAGAAGACAAAGAAAATCCAACACCATAGAGAGATTTATTATTATTATTATTATTATTTGTTTCTCGAGTTAAGCCAAATTTATCGGAGGCTTCATGGTATGTAAATTTTTAGATGAAAGGCTGCGAACTTAGATGGTAAATTGAGCAATAGTATGGAGAGTTTCATTTCATAAAATTTAATTTTTTATTGTAAATTTTTTTCTGAAATAATAATATAATGTTATAATCACATACATAATTTTTAAAGTGATTCAATAGTAAAAAGAATTTGAATTTCCAAGACATCAAACAGTTGCATGATCTTATTAACTTCCATATCTCCAACTTTTTCGACAATATCCATACTTTAAAAAAGAGATTCTTTTCATTTTCTTTTTAAATGTTTTAATAAAAAACTCAATACCGTGTCCTCAATCATCAGATATTCTGACTCAAACTTATATAGAATATATTGAATGAATAATAATTTGGAATGAATAAGAAAAATAATAAATTAATAAATTAATAGTCTCTTAAATTAATTTTGTTTTAAATATAAGAATTTTTAAAGTTGATGAAAACATTAAGAAATTAATTAACTGTTTTTTAAATTGAAAATTTTTTGAAGTATGCACTTTTTTTTGGAATTAATGAGAATAATAATGAATAAATTATCTAATTGCCTTTTAAATTTTTTAGTAAGGGCTTACAAATAAAATTGACATGATTTATAATTAAAATAAGAAAGAGTAATATATAGTTTTTTTTTAATGATTTTGATCGTTAATTGTCATATATTATTCAAAGTTAAAGGTATAGTGTCCAGTCAATTTATAAGATTCTAGAATTCTTCATAAAGGCAACAATGTAAGCTAATTCAAACAACAAAAAAGATCTTTTGTGATAATACCCTCTAATAAGTCTATTGTCGTCACTTTTCTCTAAAATCTATGCTATGTATAAGCAAATTAACTAGTTGACTTAAATAGAAGTGGATAGTTGATATTTGGTTATTTTGAGAACTAATAAATTTGTATGAGCTACCTAATTTAAACAATTTATGGCTCTAATATTTTGAGCTCACGTAATTAAAATTCACCTTTTTGTTTATATTTTCAGTGAAACTCCTTTAAATATTAAAATGATCTTCTTCAATTAATATTTATTATATATGGTTATTATTATTTTTTAATTTAAGAGTTCCATTTGATCGATAAAAAGTCTTATTTGATTAAATTCTCTGCTCTTTATGTGATAACTTTTTGCCTTTATTATATATACATCAAGAATTCTTTGAAGTTCATAAATTCTCTAGAGTCAACGAGAAAAATAATGAAATATTTAATAAATAAATTAATTAATTGTTTTTCAATTCATAAATTCTTCAAAGTGTAAGAATACTTTAGAACGAATGATAAAATTAATGAATTAATTAATTGTATTTTAAATTAGAAATTATATGAAGTCTAATAGTTTTTGGAGTCAATGAGAATAATTAGGAATTAATTAGTTAATTGTCTCTAAAATTTTTTAATAAGAATTATAATTGTAACTTGATATAGTTTAAATTAAAACACAAAATGATATATGATTTATTTAATGATTTGAATCATTTATCGTCATATATAATTCAAAGTTAAAGATAAAATCAAATATAACTTCATCAATTTATAAGATTTTAAAGTTTTTCAAAAGAATAATAATGAGAGTTATTTTGTATGACCAAGAAAAATCTCATATGGTGATGCATTTTCAATAAGTCAATTGTCATAACTTTTTTTTTTTGGGTCAATCTTACATAACTAATTTTATATACTTTTAAATTTATTACATTTTCTTTATTACAATACATTACCAAATTTAATATTTTTACAAGCACCTACAAATAGAATTAATTTAAAATATACTGACATATAGCAAAATATATAGTTGTCAAAGTGGGTTAACCTAGCCTACCCGAATTGATCCACCTGAGTTGATGAGTTAAACGAGTCAGCTTGTTTAACCCACCATAAAGTGGTGGGTTAAAAATCTCAACCCATCATAAGGTGGTGGGTTAAAAATCTCAACCCACCCTACTTGGTGGGTTAAGCGAGCTCACCTGTTTAACCCACCAAAAAATAAAAGAAAATTATAAAAATTCAAATGTGACTTTTTTTAAGCACATGTTTTGTTTAATCAATCAATTTCAATATCAATATAAATAAACAAAAAAATAAAATAAAAAGCAAGTTTAAACAAATTAAAACAAGTAGAGTAATCTAATAATTCAATAATTCATTAATAATAAGAATTTGATTATGAGCAGAATATTCAAATCTAAAAAATTACAAAATAATAGAGATAATACAACACATACATTAGGGTTAATTTTTTTAAATAGAAAAGTGCAGTGAGGTGGAACGCTAAACCAAGTGAGTGAAATTTTTTTAAAAAAAAATGGACAACCTATTTAACTTGCAAGTTAAACGGGTCAAATTGATAAAAATATATTAAATAAATTTTTAAAAAATTCCCTTAACCTAATGTGTTTCCTAAATGGATTATACTGGATCGACCCAGTAAGTCGAACCCCTAACAAAATAGATTAACTTTCTCAAAGTACTCGTACATCGCGCGGAAAATTCACCATATGAGGAGGCGTACATTCTTTTAAAAAAACGCATGAGACGGAAGAATCTACTTAAAACATTTTGGTGGCTCCACATCATACTGAATGATCCCGTTATTTGAATTATTGTAAAGTTTATAAATTATTTAAAATAATTAATATCTGTAAGACCAATATAAGAGATTAAAAATTTATTGAGACTAAAATAGAATTATGACATTTATTTAATAAATAATCTTTTTTATCTCTCGAAATATATCTACGTTACACAACCTGTTTGGAAAATGTATAATAATTAAAATTATAACTCATTATCAGTATATATTCATATACTTTTATTTTATTGTTAATCATTTTATATTGAAAATAATAGTTTTATTTATTTTATTTTATTTATTAAATTTATGATATATTTAATATAAATATCATTTTTGAAATTAAATTATTATCTATAAAGTAGTTAAGTTCGAAAAATTGAGTATTTTATATTAATATTTCGTAATCGTATTTCATAAATAGTAAATTTTAATTAAAATGAAATTTTCTTATTTTTATTGTAAGAAAATAAATGAATTTTTTTTTAAATTTTAAAATAAGAGGAAAGAAAGGTGTATAATTTAAATACATTTTTGGTAGCATGAGTAATTTACCCGTTTTTTTTTAATTTGTTTCTCCCTTCCAATACCGGCCCGGCAAACGAAGGTTTTAGGGATTTCTGGTTTCTCTTAAAGCAGTGCAGTATTGCCATTTCAGCGTTTATCATCTCCGTTTGTTGCCATTTGAAGAAGAAGAATAGTAGATATTCAGTTCTTGCATTTTAGGAGGCCCAAAGATGGCGTTTAACATTCAGCCTTATGGAATACAGTCGATGCTTAAGGAGGGCCATAAGCATCTTTCTGGTCTCGACGAAGCAGTTCTTAAAAACATTGACGCCTGCAAGCAGCTTTCCACTATCACTCGAACTTCTCTTGGTCCAAATGGTAAGCATTGTTTTTGTTTCGTTATTCAGATGTCCGATTCAGTGGCCTTTTCTACGTATGTGTTTCCAATACTCTTGTCTTCGTTCTTGGGTGGCGAGAATATTGGTTTTTGTGGATTTGAAAGGTTCCGATTTGAGAATTTAGTTTGACTTGGAATATTTGATCCGCTGTCCTTTGGCATCGTATCTTTTGGATATTAAACTGCTCCTGGTTATCTTCGGTCTATTTATCCAGTTCAATTGATGCGCTACTAAGAGCTACTTTATCATACATCGCAGACATATAATAGCTTTTATTAGGGTTACCATGCGCTAGACAGTTAATGGTTGTTGTTACAGTATAGTTAATTAGCGTAGTTTTCTTTCATTTACAAAATTTAGACAACGTGAAAAGTTTGGTTGGTTATTGAATTTGTTCCTAAAAATCATAATTACTAAAGGAAGCATGGTTGTGAGGTTTTCATGGATGTTCCTAGTGTTCTTACGTCCTAGTTACTATACTTCAGGTATGAATAAGATGGTTATAAATCACTTGGACAAGCTATTTGTCACAAATGATGCTGCTACAATTGTAAATGAACTTGAAGTTCAGCATCCAGCTGCCAAGATTTTGGTATTAGCAGGGAAGGCTCAACAGGAGGAAATTGGGGATGGAGCGAATTTGACAATTTTATTCACTGGGGAGCTCCTTCAGAATGCAGCGGAACTTATCAGGATGGGTCTGC
The DNA here is from genome assembly GCA_037074485.1 of Delonix regia. Taxonomy (NCBI): domain Eukaryota; kingdom Viridiplantae; phylum Streptophyta; class Magnoliopsida; order Fabales; family Fabaceae; genus Delonix; species Delonix regia. The sequence continues at coordinate 35,250,917 of CM073449.1, read as the reverse complement.
ACCCAAGCGAGATCATCAGTGGATATACTAAGGCAATCAATAAGGTTTGTCAAATTACACTGGTGTTAGTTAAAATCATTTTTACACCAATGGATAACTTTCAAGAGGATCGTCTTGACATTAAATTCGCTGTTTGATTCAAATTGCTAATTATATACAGAATTTGAAATCAATTTAACATCGTTTCCTAACCCATCAATATGTAACAAAGTTGACATTCAATAAAGCTTTCAAATATAAAGAGACTTTACTATTTGATTCCAGTTTTATTATTCTTCATATTTTCTGAAATTTGGCATGCAAGATCAATATGGTAATGACATTTAATTCAACAGTTGGATTAAAGAAATTCAATTCCTATAATAAATATATGTGCACCTATCCATCTAACTCTTTTGTCATATATTTCAGACTGTAGAAATCTTAGATGAATTGGTTGAGAAAGGTTCAGAGAGTATGGATGTCCGTAGTGAGGAGCAAGTTATTTCGCGAATGAAAGCTACTGTTGCCAGCAAACAATTTGGTCAAGAAGATATTATATGTTCACTTGTGGCAGATGTAAATATATGCCAATTTCATCATTTACTATGATCATATTATTTATTAGCATTTAACTGATATATCTGACTTTGCTTTAAAATTCAGGCATGCATCCAAGTTTGTCCAAAAAACCCTGCTAATTTTAATGTGGATAATGTCCGAGTTGCAAAGCTTTTGGGAGGAGGCTTGCACAACAGTACAGTTGTTCGAGGAATGGTTTTGAAAAATGATGCTGTTGGGACTATAAAACAAATGGAAAAAGCAAAGGTTAAGCTTCTAGGCACTGGGGTTTTGTCAGAGATAATTCTATTTCTATATATTTTACTTATTAATTGTAAACCTTGCCTCTTTTCAATTTTATTTTATGCTTTCTATAGAGGATTTTAAGTTATATATTCTGGATGCTGTTTGTGCCTTCATTGATATGAATATATAGAATGGAAAGTTAATTTACTACTATCTTTGAGCAATATTTAGGCAATAATGTTAGTTCTGGCCTATATTTCACATTTAATGGTGTGATGCTGTGATTGCAAAGAATTGATGATTAACAAGCATCATGATAAACTACAAAAAACAAATAAAAAGCATAATGATAAACTACAAGATACAAACATGTTACAAACTGAGGTGAAACAACTCATCCATGTGAGGTACAAAGTCACTTGTTGAACTGTTGATTGATTTAGGATTATAATCAGTGTTGCTGATTAGTAATTTACTGCCTTATCTTGAAGATAGCTGACATCAATCTATTTGAGGTGTGATTTATGAAGTATATGGTGGGTTTCATACAGAGGATATAGTGGGTTTTATACAGAGGATATTATTTCTTTGCTTGCATAGTGCATTACCTGGTTTGTTAACTTGTATTTTGCAATGCACAAAAAAGGCTTCTCAAGTCATTGTCACATGCTAAGTTGCTAACTCTGAAAATTTTTTTGTATTAATGGCAATTTATCACTGAGATTTGTGTCCTTTGTCAATGCTGTTTTAGGTTGCTGTGTTTGCTAGTGGCATTGATACATCTGCAACTGAAACTAAGGGAACTGTCCTTATTCATTCAGCTGAGCAGGTATTAATCTACTGCAGTTTTATCTGCCTTTATCTTTTCTGTCCTAAACAATTATATTATTTACTTGATATTTTGAGCGTGGATGCCTTTTGATTTGTGTATAATGTGCTGGTTAGAACAATTTATTCTGTGCCCCTCCCCCTAAATGCCTAAAGGATAAATGAGAAGGTGAGGTTTGAGTGTGACACTTCAGCATGGCCGTATGCCAATGTAATTCCTTAAAATTTTTGTGCTATTTTTGTTTGTCACAAAGTTTCATTCCTAAAATTTGGTTACTGGGTATAAACTAGATATTATTTTAGGTCGTGCATATGTTTTCCTATCGTTTCTTTGGCAAGTGACAAGGTTGCCATGTTCATTTTAGCATGTGATAATTTGTGCCTGAATATGCTTGATTATCACTTCTTATCTTGCTTGGTGCTAATATATGTTGAAGGTCTGTCGTGCATTGGTTGATTGCTGAGTCAAGTGGATACATAGAAAGCGTAGTATATCCAACTTTATTAATGAGAATTGACTTATATGATCAATATTCTACTTTTACGTATGTGGAACTGCATTTAGATTCTTTAGCTTGAGTTCAGCCAGGTTAGTTTGTGAGTTGGAGATCATGATTCCTCTGTAGTTATTTCTCGTATGTTCTTGCTTGTGTGTTCTCAAATTGAGACTTCATCTGTTGCCATTATGCTGAACTACTGCACCCAGAAATTTTATTATTTGACCTAATTATAATAATTTCAACTTAAACTTTAACACACTTTGGCAAATGCTTTGATCATTAATGTGCTTTCAAGTTTCAACTGTTTCCTATCTGGTAAAGGACTGGCTTCATTCAACATCATATGCTTTGCTAGTCATATGCAAAGAATAATGAAATGGCATCTTTCTTTCATATCCCACCTAGAATCTCTATATATGTTCAATTTTATGATTATTAGTGAACTTTTTTTTCCCTATGACTGGATTCTTTTGGTAATTGATTGTGTGCCTCTTTATTTGTTTTTTCACAGCTAGAAAATTATTCAAAATCTGAAGAGGCTAAAGTTGAGGAGCTCATCAAAGCAGTAGCAGATTCAGGTGCCAAAGTTATTGTCAGTGGAGGAGCAGTTGGAGAGATGGCATTACATTTTTGTGAGCGTTACAAGTGCGTGATGTCTTATCTCTTCTGGCAATATTTCTCTCATGCTATTATACACCAAGATTAATATCTTTATTAATTAATTGCATTGAAATTATGGAAACTTGAAATGTTATGACCCTAGATTTTTGTCTTACTAAACTTCTTGCTTCTAGGCTTATGGTTCTGAAGATCAGTTCAAAGTTTGAACTACGACGATTTTGCCGGACAACTGGTGCTGTTGCTATGGTGCGTGTTGCTATTTAGCTCTATACAGAAGCTTTTATAATTTCTTGCTAACCCATTTTGTTTTCCTGCAACAGCTGAAACTAGGCCAACCAAACCCAGATGATCTTGGATTTGTTGATTCTGTTTCAGTTGAGGAAATTGGTGGTGTCAGGGTATGATAAAGAGATTGCTTAGGTTCTGACTGTTTTTTGGTTCCTTATTTTCCCCTCATTTTATTATTTGCTAATTTGCCTGCTTCTTGTTTTTTCTTTAATCTTGGCATGACAGTTCAGCTTTTATAATGAAATGTAGGTTACTGTTATCAGAAATGAAGAAGGTGGAAATTCTGTTTCCACTGTTGTTTTACGAGGAAGTACTGATAGTATACTAGATGACCTTGAAAGAGCAGTTGATGATGGTGTGAATACTTATAAGGTAACTTATGAGGTTATACCCTTCCATAACAGGCGAATTTTAGCTTATACCCATCTGTCTTGTCAGTGGTAGTGCTTCTGTGATTTTTGGGATTATTATTGCTTCTTTTTCAATTACACTTTTGAAGGTTTCTTCTCTCTCCTCTTCCACTGAAAAGAAAATTTTTTAATCTTAAAATTTAAAGGTTGATGACTGATAAGTCCATTTATTTGTGCAATTATTTGTCAGGCTATGTGCCGGGACAGCCGTATAGTGCCTGGAGCTGCTGCAACTGAAATTGAGTTAGCTAGAAAAGTAAAAGAATTCTCCTTCAAGGAGACAGGGTACTTTATAGTTTCCCTTTTAGATTTCATTACAAAAGAAAGAAACTGGTTTGTTGTTTGAACTTACATTAATGTGTCTAATTATACATTTCTTTTAGATGGTAATTATTATTATTATTTCTCATTATATGGGAAAAGAGGTTCATGTTTGTGAATCTCAGTGATCTAGTTCCATGCATATGGTTGTGTCACCTTCCCTCCAGTTAAGAGCTGGATATTTCATATTTCTATGTATGCAATGTGGGCATAAAATACAATTCATTATTTTGCATATGTTTCTTCTTTGTGCCTTGTGTATTGGGTTTGTCTTAACAAGCACACATTTTATTGAGTTAATGTTTTCTTCTTTTCATGATTTAATCATCTTGCTATGCTTTTGTGAAAGATCTTTATCCACATTTGCTGTAGTGCTTATGAGGCACTTTTCTTCAGTAAGTGAAACGTTGAAGAGATGCCATATGTGGCTAAGTAGTGGAATTGATTGTCTTTAATTAAAAGAAAACGTGCTTCCCATGTGCTTCAACAATTTACCAGCAGAACTTTGAAGATTCTTTTGACTGCTATGACAAGTTGATAACTATTGATCAATCTAGCTGTCCATATCTTGAAACTGGTATGCTAATGTGCTGTTGATCGTTCACCACTAAAATAAATTATGGGTTGACTTGTCTTATGTTGGACTGGTTAATGCTATCTCTATCTTTCATGGATGTAACTCTGTTCTGATTATTCAATGTACAGGTTAGATTAAATAATGCTGATTACTTGTTTGATTTAGTTTATTTAAGGTTTTCTGAATATTTAATCTTGTTGGAGACATTGTGAGTTAGTGGAGTCAAGATGACATCAATATTCCAAAACTTGAATACAAGTTACGGAATTTTATCCCAAGTCTGTCTATTTTAACTGTGCCCAGTATTTTGCTCAATACAATTTTGAAATAGGTATTATGTTTTAGGGATTTGGTTTTGTTTGGTTAATGCCTGTCCTGTACTTGAGGCATGTTGAGGGATTACTAAAGATTTGTAATGGCTCTGCAGATTGGATCAATATGCTATAGCAAAATTTGCTGAAAGTTTTGAAATGGTTCCTCGAACTCTGGCTGAGAATGCTGGTCTAAATGCAATGGAGATCATATCTTCTCTTTATGCTGAACACGCATCTGGAAATACCAAAGTTGGCATTGACTTGGAAGAAGGAGTTTGTAAGGATGTCTCAGTCATGAGCGTCTGGGATCTCCATTTGACTAAGTAAGCTACTTCTTATTCTGCTTGTATGTAACTTTAGACTGGTTTCTCTTGTGGAAACCCTATACTGGGATAAAATATTAAAGTGGTTCTTCATTATTGGTATATTAGATTACCTAAATAACGTTCTCTTTAAAAAAAATTATTGATAATGGATAACAGGGACTCTTGATTGATGGAGTCTTATTTCCACTACTTAAATTTCAAATCATAGTAGGTTGAACTAGAATTTGTGTTTATATGATGTAGAAGTCAGGCTTCATAACTATTTTTTGTGTTCAGGTTCTTTGCTCTTAAATATGCTGCGGATGCTGCATGCACTGTACTACGGGTGGATCAGGTAACTTTCTAGAAATGGTTATGATCTATACAAGGACTATCACATTATAAGGTGTCTCATAGCACCTTTACCATTGGGTCTGAGGCATGGCTTTTAGGTTGTTTCTTGTTTGGTTCTAGACTCAAGTACGTTAACAAGCTTAGCATATAAATATTGTTATGGTTAATGAATTTGTGAAGGAAAATCTAACCACAAACTTTGGGGGAGTAGCCCCCCATGATGTGGATTTTTAAACTAGTTATTTATTAGCCTTTTCATATCAATGGTTAAGTTGCTGTTTTGACTTGTTAAATGATACCTAAGTGAACTGGATGATATAAGTGAACTGGATGATATGGGTTCGTGGATATATACCGTGTGGTATGGCATTGGATTGGATCTAATAATTATGGTTGATTAATCGGTTTAGGACTTGCAAGTGGACAAGGGAGCATCTGGTATAATTTTGAAAAATTTCTTTTGGAGATCTGGAACTTTAATTTGTAGGTTGTGATATTCATAGTATAGCCCATTTGCTTGACTTATCAAGATTAGCTTATAACAAGATGTTGTGAAAAAAATCTTGAGTGTTAAAACAATTAAAGCAAGTACAGTGTACAGACTAGTAATTGATTGGCTATTAAACAAGTAGGCCATGATGTTCTTGTATAATTGCTGATAAATCTTGCTGACGTGAAATTGCAGCAGATCGATATTAATTTGATTTTGCATAAATTTATGGACGTTGTATTTTGGTGTTTTCAGATCATTATGGCCAAACCGGCAGGTGGCCCAAGGAGAGATCAACCTGCTGGCATGGATGAAGACTAAAGTTTTGAGAGGATTGACTTTTAACTTTTTTTGGTTGTGTTTCTATCTCTCACCCGTGTCCTGAACTCGGTTTAGGCATCCCGTGTTGTCTTTTGTGGCATTAATGGGACTATACAAATTTTGAATTTTGTCTTTGGTTAAATGATAACAGATGTGCTTTGTAAATATTCATTTATAATCCTCTAATTGAGTGGTTTTTGTAGCGATTGATTGTTTAAGCCTAACTAGTGCTGTAGACATCATTCCGCACTAGCCTTATTTGGGAATTTTAGTGGGCGTGTAATTTGACAAGTTTCTTATTAAAGAAATTAGAGGAGCATAATTTTTATTTTATGGGAGGTGTTCGGGATGGAGAGTTTAGTTTTTCATAAAAACATTTTATAATCAGGATGCTGAGTTGTGTTTTATTGTCTACAGAGTCTATTCTATTAGAAATGATATAACCAAAATTATTCTTTCTCAAAGTAGTTTACTTTTTTTTTTTTTTTTTTTTGGGGATCAATCTAAAAGTAGTTTACTTAGTAGTTTAAAATGTTGCGCCGCTCATGAGAATTTTTATGAGCGTATTTATATGTTGGTACGTTCATTGTTTGTGTTGCTTACATACTAGCATTGTGATCAGGAAAATATTACTCTATAATTTGAAATTAAATAGTATTAGTATCGGTTGTTTTCGAGCGCTATATAGACAGACATATTTGACTTAGATTATTCAAAATGAAAAGATAAATTCTGTTTAAATTACAAATTTTGAGATGGTTTTTAAGTAACACCGTACCGATGCCGGAGACAATATATATCATTGGTAATATCGAGGGTGAAATCGCTTAACCCTCTTCGAGTACTAAGCCTGTTTAAAGTTTCCTTTTTTTTTTTTTTTAAATCTTATTTTTTCGTAGATTTGGAGGATATATTAGAATTTTCTTTTAGTTATCCAAAAACTTTTTATTTTGCCTCTTACTCATTAGAATGTCTAAAATGGTATTTCCTATCCATTGAAAAATATTACACTTAAAAATTCACTTTACAAAAAAAATATCAAAAAGTCTCAACTTTGAAATTTATATTAAAATAATTTTTTTTGACATTTTTCAATAAATATAAAACTATTTTGAGTATTACATAAGGAAAAAAAGAATTTTACTTATCAAAATTTACTTATAAATGCACATCAAATTAAAAATAGAAGTTGGTTAATTAAATTTATTATGTGATGTTCACTCCACTGATTTTTACTCCTCGTGGTACCTTCTTTACAGTTTTCTTTTTCTCGGCCGAAGCACTTTCTTTACCCATCGCTGAAAGTGTTGAAGGCCAATAGGCCATTATTTGTTGCTGGCCCGACTTATTTGTAAAGGGACCATCCAAGGCAAAGCCTTCAAGTTCACAATTAGGCTCATAGCCATAACCCATCTGGGCCCTCACGATCAACCATTGGGGAACGTGGGAATTCGCTTATAGGCCATAGCTTTCTTCTGATGAAACAAAAGTACCATTACAGCCAAACACACAATTGCGTAGGTAAGGATGAGCCTTAGCATCATGCTACTCAACGGTCTGTAAGGAAGCTGTTAAAGGAGCTTCTTTCTTCTCCTCCATGGCTTCTTTTCTTTCCTTATCTCTTCCCAAATTAAACTTAATTAAGGCCTCAACATCTACTTCCACTACCACTCTCACTACTCCAGAGGCCCTCAATGAGAGATTTGGTAGGAAAGGCATCAAGTTCTTGGAATCTGATAGCATCCCCGTTGCTGAGCTCACTGTCAGAAATGGCAGCTCCTTGAGGTTGCAAATTCCAGATGCTCATGTCACTTCCTACAAACCGAAAGTTTATTGGAAGGATGATGGCTTTGAGGAGGTTCTTTATACATTTCCATCTGGTGGAACAGGCTCTTCCAAACATAAAGGAGGGATTGGTTTGGTCTTAAATGAAGTGTTAGAACCTGGATCCAAAGAGTCACTTCCCTCTACTTTAGAGTGGACTGTAAAAGATGTTGATTCTGATGCCATTGATGCTCTTCAGGTATCCTATTATTCCCACTTTCTTGTGTTTCTTAATTATTGGTTGCCATTCAATGCTCTATCACTCTGTTTTCACCCCTACCACGTAAAGCTTTGAGAAATTGAAAGTGGGTTTCTGTCATTGATGCTATCTTTCAGGTTGAATTGAGCTACACAAGTAGAACATTTGACATTACCTACGTTGTAACTCTGTACCCAATGAGCGTGGCCACGGCAGTTATTGTAAAGAACACAGGTCGAAAGGCTGTGACTCTAAGCAATGCCATACTAAGCCATTTTAGATTTAAGAAACGAGGTGGGACTGCAATCCAAGGTCTCCGAAGCTGCTCTTACTGCTCAAACCCTCCTCTGTCTTCTCCTTTTCAAATCCTGACTCCAGCTGAAGCAATGAAATATGAGGATCCTGTATGGCTTACCTTTGAGTCTCAGGCAGAAGTGAAGCAAGGTTCGTGGTCTCAGCAGACTGTACCTTTTACCATTCTGGAGAATAAGATGAGCAGAGTGTATGCTGCCCCTCCAACAGAGAGATCAAAGGCATTTTATAACACTCCACCTTCCAAGTATGAAACAATTGATCAGGTAAAACTGTATAACCAATCATATGAGTCATGCATTGAAGGATTTTGTGTTTGAACAGTTGTTGGTTTTTTCAGGGACGTGAGCTTTGCTTTAGGGTGATAAGAATGGGTTTTGAGGATATATATGTGTCCAGTCCTGGTTCATTGTCAGAGAAATATGGAAAGGACTACTTTATCTGCACTGGTCCTGCTTCAATTTTGGTGCCTGTCAGTGTGAAGCCTGGAGAAGAATGGAGAGGAGCACAAGTTATTGAGCATGATAATCTGTAATTGCATTAATAAAATTTAAGATGACATGTACAAACATTTCTCTCTCTCTTTTTTTTTTTTGTCCCCTCATTCTTCCTCCTATCCCTTCTTCCTTTTTGCCATGGCAGGCTTATCTCATTCTCCCCAAAAGTTCATTTAATTAAAATATATATAGTGCTTGCAAAGCTTCTATATTATGTATTCTGGTATATGGCAAACTGCAGAAGTACTCAGGATGTAAATATCATACTGCAGCTATGAGAATTGTAGAGCTTTGGGCTGCACTTTTGTGATTTAAGTGATGTAAAGTAAGTAGCTCTCATATCCAATGAACAAGTCATATGGAATCTTTCGCAATTATTTCGGGCATAAGAGAAATCTGGTTAAATAGAGGAAGGGAGATGAAGAATGACAAGGGCATGATGCTAGCATTATTTCGGGATTTCTCTTGTTCAACATTATTATTATTATGCTTCCTACAAAATTATTGGATAATCCATATGCTTCAACAATAACGTTGAATAGAAGCAATGTCACAAAAGTCCTTTTTAAGTCTTTATATTTCCAGAGTTGGAACAGAATATATATCATTTCCTGACTGGACTATACATTAAGATTGGTTAAACGTAACCTTTAATATTCAAATGATTCCTCAGAAATGGAGTAAATTGGGTGAAGATAAAAAAACTTTTGAACTGAAGGATGAAATCGTGGATCAGAATTTTATATATATTGGCAAAGGAAAAGCAAAAGCCAACTTGTTAGGAAAATGACAAAGGTAGAAGAAAAATATCTTGGAATATCTGAAATGTTAATGACCAAATACCGACAATAGCTGTCACCTTATCCACTTATACAACAAATTCTAACCAAGCCAACGAAGCCTGGGATAACTTTCTTTTATATGCCTTCAGAATGCGTCTACTAAGCCCAAGTCTGGTATAATGCATGACTATGGCTGCTAGTCCACTTTTTTGCTCTCTTCATTTCACTCCCTCGTTCACCCCAGCTCCTTCTGCAAGACAAACAACACAGGCATGTTTCACTTCCGCTAGTTACATTACTCACAATCACCATTCCAAGAGAGAGTTTCCGATCCCATTAGTGGCTTCAGTCCCATACCAACCCTTCAACGTAGATTACCTGGAAGGAGAATTCAGTGGGCATGGGGTCACCTTTGAAGGTGTTGGTGAAAGCTGCGTTGCCAAGATGGAACTTGAAAATGGAAGCACAGCAACTCTGATGCTTCCAAGCGGATTGATCACCTCCTATAAGTCCCCTATGTGGCATGGGGATAAGATTGAGCTGCTGCACACAGCAGTTTCAGAGGGAGAGGATGGTGAAGCCATCATTCAAGGAGGGGTGTCTCTGAACTTCAATTTTCAAACTGATGATGGTGAAATTTCGTGGTCTCCAACTAATTGGATGCTTCATGATATTAAAGGCAATTCTGAGGAATCTATCCAAGTATGTCCACCTTTATATGACTCATTATGATTTGTTCATTATTCACTTAGATAATTTTTTAAACATATTACATAACCCTTTGCAGGTAGAATTGATAAACAGAACGTCAGAGGATATGGTTGAATTAAAATACGTTGTGACTTTGCGAGAAGATGCTCTAAGGTCAGAGCTTGAAGTTTCTAACTTCCGGTCATTGCCTCTTCAGATGACGGGGTCCATTCTGAGTCATCTGACAGTGAGCACACCAGATGCAACTTATGCATTGGGATTAGAAAGATCAAATTACTGCAGCAAACCACCATTTGCATCGGAATTTTTTTTGAGTCCTCCAGATTTTAGCCAAGAAGGTTTGGGCAAAATATGGAATTTGCTGGCACAAAAACCTTTTCCTCTCTGGGGTGCAAAAAACAACTATAATGAAGCAGAAAGCAGCCAGTTAGAAGGTGAAGAAGATGACAACTACAAACATTTAGGAGAGCAAATAAGCCTGATATACACAAATGCACCTCGAAATTTTACAGTGATTGACAGGGTACGTATTCATATTCCCAATATGTAGAAGATATATACATACTAATCTCTCGAAAAAAATTAACTGTAATGCAGTACCGATGAGGAATTAAAATTTAAAAATCGACTAGTTCTTTTGTCAATTGCAATTACTCTTTCCTGTGGATCAGGGTAGAAGAAATTCAGTGCTAATGGGAAGGAATGGATTTGATGAAATGTACCTCTTCAGTCCAGGCTCAAGCGTTGAAATCTACAGCAAGTATGCATACATATGCGTAGGCCAAGCAGCCGTTCTCAAACCAATAGTACTGAGTCCTAAAGTCGTGTGGAGAGGGGAGCAGCGTATACACAATCCAAATCAATGACATATGCTGAAGCTTTTCTTTGCTATCACCTTGTGCAATTCTTATGGCTGGTCCAATATACGAAAGCACCCTTATGTGTAAATTTTATTTATTTTTTCCTTAGAAAAAAACCTTGTCCTTATGCTTTTACTTACCTTTTTTGTGTGGGAGGAGGGAGGAACCATGTTGATGATAAATACATAGAACGTGTGGATTAAGCAATATTATTTTCTGCTATGTCAAACGACATGAAATTTAAATTTGATGGAATATTTTCCATCAAAATTTGCAGAAAAACACTAACAAGTAGACACTAGGAATTTCTCAAACACCTAGCAATAATTTCCCAACCTTCTCTTTTACACTTAAATCTAAAAAATAACTATAATTGCCGGTTTTATTAGGATTGTACATAAATTGGTTAGCTTAGCCAATTTGGTCATATCGATCTGGGGATGGATATTCTAATTTGGGGCTAGATATTTAGAATTCGGTGATGGAGAGCTCAGCAGCAAATTCTCAAGAGACTCTGTACCGGGCAGACAAAAGCATGTTGAGCGTTCTCAATCAATTAGCTCTTATACTTTGTGATGCTGAACTTGCCAGCATTTAAAATTATCATATAATACTTTTACAGTCATATAGAATCCTCTGCCAAAAATTTTGAATTTTCTGTACCAATCGTCATTATCCTCAGCATGTATATTGGACAGATCGCATTATGTAGGGACAAGATAACAATCTTCCTGAATGTTGATCCAGAGTAGAGGAGTAGCCATTGCAAGTAGAACAAAAGAAAGGCCACAAACGAATTTCAGTTTAGTCTTTCGAATTGCCTTTTGGATGCGAACTGTAGTCGGAGCATCATTTCTCTTCGGGGTAACCACCTCAGGAGGCGCCTGCATGTCAGCACCAGTGGGAAGGTCTTCTGTCGATGAAACTGACTCTGGACCACCTTGGAATTGTACTTCAGCATACAAGCTCTCATTATCATTATATTTATAGCTCAAATTATGCAGAAAAAAGTTCTGGTCATATCTAGAATTTGGGCTCCTATCAATATTGCCCGAGGATAGACTCCTGAGCCTTCTACTTTGTTTCATAGAGCAACCCGAGTTCACGTCACTTGGATCCTGAAGAGAGCGAAAAAACTTTGTAGGGGTCTCGAAGATTTTAATGCTGTCAATATCAACATGTGCGCGTGAACTCTGAATCACAAAGAGAAGAGAAATATGTTAGCTCTGAAAATTTCACTAGAACTTCTGATGTTTTACCAAAAGAAATCATTGAAATTTCATTCAAAAGCAAAAAGATAGAATTTGATTTGATATTCACCCTAAAAATTGGAACCTTTATTGTCAAAAGAAATTATGTTCGTATCTTAAACTGATGCATGCGCGTGGAGAGAAATTAACTAAAACATCAAAAAGAGATCTTAAGCATTACTAGTTACTAGTTTGTCAACAACTGGCAAACCATTCTTTTTGACTTAGCTGCTCCTAAATCATTGTGAAAAATGATTTCATCAATAATTTGAAAACAAGAGTCATAAAAATGTGACCAGCAGATGCGATTTTCTGTCCCAGAATTTCAAACAGCATTTGACAATTGTATGAGAAACTTACTAGGGTACTTGAGGTGGTACTTCCGGATACTCCATATTTAGGGTTCAAAGTCCGACGCTCATAGTTCTGAGAAGCTTGGCTCGCTGGTATGGTCGACTCAACAATTGATTCATACCCAGGGAAATAGCCCATGATACGTGACTCTGGTGAGATAGACGCAGGAGAATGGTCCGTATCACCAGAAACATCTTCCGTCTCTCTTCGACTAAAGTTTGACCCCGTAATAGAATCAGGGCTCTCATACGTTGATTTTCTGTCAGTTGCAATTTCCTTAGCTGCTTGCAAAGCTTCAAATGCAGCACCTCTGACATATGCCATTTTATCAGATTGACACTTTTTCATCTCCTCAATTATCAAGTCGAGCTCTGAGAATACGCTCCTGGGATCCAAAAATTTCATTAAAAAACTCAACATTTGAATGGCTAACAATCGCTTCTGAGAATTCCCCTCTTCAAGACCAGCATTCAGTAAGCTTAGACCAGATTGTATGAGCAACCTTGCATAGGCTTCAACAATCAGAGCATTGCGCTTCGCTAAGGCCATAACCAGACCCATGGGTGAATTGGTCTGGGTGGACTTTCTCTCTAACGCCACAGTAACATTCTGGCAAACCCTGTTGACCATTTCATCTGAAGCAAATCGCCAATTATCAGAGTCTACAAGAGCCTTCAAGCAAAGGGCCGCCCCTGAAGTTAGGCTCTCTTGGGAACTCGAGAGAGAATCTGAAAGAGGCTTACAGAGTGAGTGAATTATATGCCTTTTTTTCTTTTCCGGAGTTGTGGGGTCAATTCCATATCTCGCAATTGCCGCAATCACCCTCGAGCATGCCTGATGAAGAGCAAGAGACCCTGCACTCGAAGCTAAGGTCTGGACAATGGATGCGATGATATTGTCGACCATGGGAACAATTTTGACACCATGAACCCGAGCAAGAACTTCATAGAGTGAAACTGTGAATTCTCCAGATAAAGAACCGGTTTCTTTGGTTTCAGAAACTTGGCCAAGAAAGATAGGAATTGTCTTAAAATCCAAATCTTTCACGTACGTTTGTAGCGATTTCATTGCAGAGTTGCGACTTTCTGCATCTTTTTCAAGATTTTCCAGCTCTCGCCGTAGTGTTGGACTGAGATTTCTTCCCATTGTAGAGCTTAAACTGACGAGATACAAAAATTCAATGAAGAAAAAGTGAAGCTCACAAATATTTCAGGTGCGTTGCAGAAAAGATATTATGGGTATTCTATCGCAATCCATGCTCACCGTTAATCGCTTAAAAGACGTAAGTTTGAGGACTTTCAGTAAAAACCAACAACGAATTGATTAATTACGTCATTGAGACTATTGGATTGATAACTATAGTCTACGTTTTTATGAGCCTCAAAACAATGAAAGCCACTGCGTTGAAATCACGTCCCCTTATTTTTTCCAGAAATCTCAGCAAGTAAAGGGCAAAGAATCTTCGTCACACCACTCAGAAGGCCTTACAAGATTAGCTTTTTCACTTTCGTAAAGCCTTCTTTTTCTCCCAAAATGAGAATGAAGTATCAAATTTGTCTATGCTAAAATTGTTCGACTCAACACTGAGGCACAAAAAATCAAATAGAACAAGAACATAAAGTTAAGAGTGAAGCAGGCATATCACCTTTGTATTTGGAAGATCTTGAAGCTCTCTTTTGCTTTCTCGAGCCTTGTTTCAATCAAGAACGGCTAAATAGGGAGAGCTCATAAGAATCAGAGAAGCAGTATACGAATGTGCTCTTGAGTTCTTGATTTGGGTTTAGGGCTTCGTTGATTCAAAAATAGCTGATTATTTGGGTTTATGTCCGATTCTGACAAGGAAGTTTCGCTTTCCGTCTTTACAAATTCCAATCGTTCGAATTTAGAGAGAATTCCCACAATTTCAAAATCTTTCCCGAAATTCCGCCGCTATCCTTCCTGGGGTGGGCGTGCTCCGATCCAGAAGTCAGAAGCACTTTTCTTGGACGATAATTCCCTCGACATTTCTCCTGTTTGATCTTGGTCATTTTGAGTAACGTTTTGGTGGATGCCAGAAATTAGTCTATGTATAATTATATTTCCAAACATATGCAAAATATAAAAAATCAAATAAATACTGTATTAGTTAATTACGCCCATATAGGGTATTGTTTTCAACATATAGAAAGGGTACTTTTAATGCTCATGAAATAAACCATAAAAAAATTATACAGTAATAAATGTAATTAAATTATAATAGAGCAATATTCGTTTCAACAATAATATCTATGCTTTTCTAGTCACCTTTTATTTCTTACTTTTTATAGTTTACTTTCTTTTTCTTTCACAATATTTGACCAAACAAAAAATATATACATACTAAATCATACAGTAATAAATGTAATTAAAATTAACCATAAGATGCGGTGTTGCGCCCTTTAAGTTTCTTGAATTTTTGGCAGAATTGCACTTCAAAGGTGTATCTGTGGGCTTTTTGATCTAAATTCAAAGGTGTATCTGTGGGTTTTTTGATCTAAATATTCTAATTGAAAAAAATTAATTTTTAAAATTTTAGTCCAACCAAACTATTATACTGAAAAATTTTAATTTAACAAAACTATTACACTTAAATGGTACAAAAGGATTCACCTCCAGAAAAGACAAATCCTCCTAACATATTTTTTTTAAGAAAAATTTTACTAAAGGGGCGACGTTCATAAAAAATCGTGAATGCTTTATAAAAATATTTTTAAAATAATTCATTAAAAATAGTAAAAAAATTTTAATTTTTGATGTATAAGAATTGTTTATTTAGTTAATTTATTAGTAAAATAAATAAATATATATATTAATGAATTTTTTTATATATTTTAGTTTGATTATTAAAATATGAAGATATTATTTAAGTATTTTAAGTTTATATTTAATTATTTGATATGTTTATTTATATTTTTAATTATTTCAATTGTTATTTTTATTTATAATTACCTAAAATAAAATAATCAATTTTACTTATTATATTTTTATATGTTATTTTGGGAGATTTGGATAGCACATTAACATTGTTTTCAAAATATTTTTGGGCGAGAAGTACAATATTTTTTTTTTATCTGTCCTTATGATTAGATTATAATCATTCATGCTTTAAAATTTGTAATTTTGTAATGCTTTCTACGTTTATAATAATTCATCTAGCATCCAATTGTTTTGTCTAAATTTATAATTTAGATTACAATCTTAGTGAAAAAGTGTTGATATATTTCAAGTCATAATTGATAATATTTATACATAAATGGATGTGATTCTTTCTTTTTATGCTTTTAATAAATTTACTTTATTTATTTTTTATAATATTATTTATTTCAATATAAATTTCAATCAAATTAATTGACTTGATTTTATTCATTTTATTTAATTGTTTAAATCATAACTTTTAATTTATGAATTTGTAACCTTTTAATTTTTATTTTAACAAATTACATTAATTAATGAGTTAAACGTAATATTAAAGTGTGCAAAAGTGTTTATGTATTTAAAGTTGTAATTGATAATATTTATGCATAAATAAATATGTCTCTTATTTTTTCTTATATGTGAAAAGAAAAGAAATAATAAATATAAAATAGTGAAGGATTAAAAAAAAACTACTGAAACTGCTAATTTACATACATACATGATTAAATTTTTTCTATTATTATTTTAACATTAATTAATTGATTATATATATATATATACACACACACACACATCCCTCTCCCTCTCTCACGCAACGGGAGGGATTGCCTCCCTGTGGCGTAGTCCCCAAAAATCTGTGAATCCCTCATAGATATATATATATATATATATAAGAAACTAAATAATTAGATAAAATATTTTGGTATTTTTATTGTCAGACTAGTATTTTGCAAAAAAAAATTATTTTCTTTACACATTTTGCTCAAATTTCCGTCTGTATCTCGCTACAGACAGACACAATCGTTTCTTATTCAGTTATTCTATCTTCCATTCGTTGGATAATTATATAATAAAAGATGATACTATATAGTACTAAAAGGAAAGTTCAAGTTTCCCCCGAGCTGCCTCTGTGTTCTCTTTTTGACCATTATATTGGTCAGACGCTCATAAACAAAAAAACCCATAAGCTCAATCATACCCTTCTACATTTAGCTTATGATCAAACTGCTTCGAAATGCGAATCTACAACCAATCTCCAAGGTTTCGGGGATTCTATACAAGGCATAACAGAGACTCCTCCACCACTGTACCTCAGAAAAAGAAAAAAAAAAATCTTTGAATCACCCCAATTGTATTCTGAGAAGAGCGTTGTAAAGGAAGCCTTACCCCGTCAATCATCATATAGTCTCAAAATTATGCATCATTCACTTACGAGTGAAAAAGCTATAGAAAACAACAGCTAACTAACCACGAATGAAGTTTGATTGATGCTCAGATTAATCATTGAAATTGTGGTCGGCAAGTTGGACAATACCACTTTCCCTTGAATCTTGTCTCCGGAGTTAGGCCAACACAAGAATAGTGGAACCATTCACCTCCTTGGCACTATCAAGAAAAAAATATCAAAGCTTTAAAAGACTAGAGACAACTATAGAGGGAAAAGAAGTAATATTATAACCCAATATCGAAAGACAGCTCATTAAAAAAAATCATGGCATCATTATCCATCGATCATCTCGTAGGGAGAAACAAAAAATTGATAAGCTTGTTGTTTCTGGTGACAACATAGATATGATGCGATCACTAAAATTATGAAAACTAGTAGTCAAATTGTGTGAATAATACCAGCATATGCTCAGTCCACCCCTAAGTATGAATGCAAACCCCATCCAGTGCCGAGTTTTCAACTACATTATTACATTTCTAATATTTCCCACATTTTGCATCCCAAAATTTATATTATATACATTCTCATGCATGTAAATCAGGCTGTAAGCATACGAAGAGCTTGTGAGTGCTCCTCTAAGTTCCTCTAAATGTCTTATACCCAAAAATGAAAAGGAGAAAAAAATCTTTTATATGTTTGAGTATTAATAAAATCAATGGAGAAAATTCTAACCAGTGTAAACCTGCAAAATGTTAAAACTGTTGTTCACATGCCTTTTTGTAAGACGCTCAATATTAAGTTACACCAATTTTTCATATGGTCCACATTCTACATGTTAGCATAGTACAGGCAGATCAGAGGTTGGCCATCAACTCTCTGTGTTGCATGTATGGCGCCTGGCATTTGCTCTATAGAATTAAGGATATAGAGTTGCGCTGACTATAACTTTGGGCAGGTATTGATTCTATAATTGGTATTAGAGTAAGGTCAAAGGTTCAAATCTCAAGGGTGTAGCTAGAGGCGAGATTGAGGGCAGATTGGAGGTTATCCACGTTCATCAATCCCGTTGTGTTCGAACAATGGTGCTCCATATCCACTCCACTGTGGGTTAAGGATATAAAGTCGTGCCCTAGCTAATATCTATAATATTTAGCCCAATCATATACATAGTAAATAATCTATGGCTGCAAATAGAGATTGCATCCAGCCCCAAAAAATACTATGCTAATGGTATAAAGTTAAGATAATAATAAAAGGAAACCAGAAAGTAATTGAACTTGATGAGGAAGATCACATGACAACCTGCAACTCTGCCAACCCCAACTTCCCCAAAGAAAAAGAAAGAGGTGTCATGGACACGGAAAGAAGAAGTCAAAGTAAAACGTACTTACATTTTCATTATCACATGCAATCATATCTCCAAAAGACACCTGAAAGATCAATATCACTCAACTAAGTCAAATTCTTATAGAGCATTTCAGATAAAACATTTTTTTTCTACAAAAAATTACATAATTGAGCACAAGGATAATAGAATATAAGAATACATTAAACAACAAAACAGAACCTGATGACAAACACAATATGTAGGTTCGTTTGGATCAACGGGTTGATCAACATCCATGGGAATTGCATACTCCTTCTTGTGGCTTCCTGGTGGGGGCATGAGCTCAAAATCCCTATCACGATCCCAGTCCTTATCCCTGTAATCCAGTCTCTTTGATAGAGGTGTTCCATATAAGGACTTGTGTTTTTCGCTTTTTGGGACTAAAGGCAAGGGGGGAAGAATAGCTGGTTCATCTGGTGGTATTTTGCCTTCTAATAAAATTGGAAAGTAAAAGAAACAAAGTTGAGAAAGATTATAACCATAAAATGAACCAGGGGAATTAATTACTGGGTTTTCTTCAAAAAAAGAAATAACTTAAATTCCAAAACATATGATGCCTTATGCTTTCACCCTCTCCTTTCTTCTGTGTTAACTAATGGTAATATACTTTCAGGTTCTCTTAACCATTTACCTAGTTAAGCTGGTTTTTAAGAGTTCAAGTTGTACAAACCTGACACAAAATAAATCAAAATGCAAATTACATGATTATTTTACCTTGCTTTAGATCTTCAGCAAAGTTGTTCAAGTCCTCATCAAGTCTTTTTATATGGCTATCTATCTGAAGCAAATTAAAGAACATAAAAAATTCATCAACTCTAATTGTATGATGTTCCTATTATGCACAAAGGAAGCAAATTCCAAAAGGTACACATGACTTCCGCTTGACTATTATGCTTATGCTTAAATCATATACAGATATAGCAATATGGAAACAAAATGAATGCCAAATGGAGGACCTCAGAAAAGTTCTTCTGATCATTGATTAAAGTGCTGCTTGACAATCAAAACTACTCTTTTCACTGCATGCACGCTTACATCATTAGAACTTCGAAGTACATTACTGACTGTCTTACTTTTGAGTTATATAATGCAAAAGGAAGACATTCCTGGAGTAGAATTTTGAGAAGTTGATGGCAAGATAGCACCACATTAAAAAATAAAGTTACATACACATATATGTTATAAGAGATAAAGAATTCTGAAATGCATAATTATATAATTACTAGTTTAAGCTTGCAATTAAAGGAAACAAAAAATTTAATCTGCTATGTTGTCATTGAATAATCAATACAACAATCAACCCATTATTTGTTATGAATGGTTAAGTTCTAAAGAACATAGCATGCACTCTGCGACTTAGCAAACAAATTTTGAACTCTTATGTTTTTGACAGTACAGTAAATTTGCATAGTCTAAGTGACTCTAGCATCCTAAAAGACATGGACTTTCAAAACGTCTATGTTAATGCCTTATAAAACCATAGATCATGAAAGCCCCACTTTAATGTTGAAGATCCATCAGAAAAGAGAAAACTCCCAGACTGTACTAACTAACATTCTAATGACATGATATATGGAAGAGCAAAGTATACTAAAATTATATTATGGTAAAGAAACATACATAATATAAAGCATAAATACATGATATATTCAATGCTTCATCTGGTAAAAATATCATCCCCTTTATTTAGATATCGCATTGGCCTTGTACGATTGACATTAATTAGAGATGCTGCAATTAGGATACTCTCCTATTCAGTTATTCACTATAAAAAAATGTGGTTAGTGTCCTGCTGTCATTAGTACTTCATTGGCACCAGCTCGTTGAGGGTGATGGAGTCAAGGAATTAGTGGAGTTCCTTGACTCTTCCGTCTGCATGCCTATATAAAGACTAGTCAAAGCCGTTAGGTGTGGTCTAGTGGTGAGGAGTTTGGGTAGTTTGCAAGGGATCTCAGATTTAAACCCTTGCTCCGTCATGCACCCACCAAAAAAAAAAGGCTAGTTAATGAATTGAATAATGCGCTTCAAACAGTATTTTCCTCCTATGTTCGCTTCAATTTTTAGTTTCATTTTCTTGCTCTGAAATACAGCAACTTATAGCAAGTTACAGAAAACTATGACAAGTAAATACAATCAACAATTCATTATAAATGCTTAATGTTAAGAATACACAACATACTTGGCCACAAAAGAAGAAGAAGAAGAATACACAACATAAAACAACTTGAATGAAAAAAGAATACACTTTAAAAAAAAAAAAACTCACCAGGTCATATGCTTGCCGTGCCAACAAAACCTTCTCGGTACATAGACTTAAAGCACTATCCTGATTAGCCTCAATTTCTTTATACATTTTCTCAATTGTTGCATCGTCTTCGTCATTGGTGTTATAGTTATTGTAGTTATGGTTACTGTTATAGTTAGCCTTCTTAAAGCCATGTGAAGACAACCCCAAACAGTACCTTGTGCGCTGCCCGGTCTGGTTTATCATAGCTGCCATGCCCCGACAACAACAATAAATGAATACATACACAACGATTAATAGCTACAGACAGCCCAGCCCAGTGGTGTACAGAAAATGTATACACAATTACAGATTGACAAATTAACAACAGAAAAGGAAATAAAGAACATTTACATTGGGATCTCTCATCGAGTTCCCTGATGGTATTGAGCAATCTCTGAAGTTCAGCAGGCAATGTGCTTGCGTCTATGGAAATTAAATTTGAAGATTCGAAAGTTAGCCAGGAAAGAAAAAATTAATCTAAAAGTAGGATGAAAACGAAGATTTTAGGGAAACGCTTACACTCCAAATAGTCGTCAACGTACACTCCTGTTCGTGCAATCGCCATTCCGCATAATAATTAACGTAAATCGGTAACGGAAACTCTAGGGTTTGCGATGCGAGCCCTAATTGACTGCTGGCTCAGAGGAGGAAGAAGAAAAGCTCGAAACGCTGTCGTACGAGGGTGAATTTTGAGCTTTAAGGCGGAAATAAACGAAAGAAGCGGTAAGGCAACATGACCGTTGGGAACGCGGGGACTTCTAGCCTTCCCGCAATAGGTGGATCCCATTTGATTGGCGGGCCATTGCTGCATTAAATAGTATAATATTTTTTTGGTCACTTAAAATTATAATTTTTTAAAAATTGTCATTCTACACTGCACCAGACTGACACTTATCTACATCAGACCTAAACCTCCTGTACCCAGCTGAGCCTGGCGTAAATGGCTTTGGCATCGCAAGGTAAGGGTTCCTACGACACTGACCCGAACCAGGTAATTCAAAATGGGTCGCTCCAAGAACGAGTCGCGATTGTGACCGGTGCATCCCGCGGAATCGGTCGAGAGATTGCACTTCATCTGGCTTCACTCGGAGCCAGAATCGTGGTTAATTACACCTCCAACTTGGCCCAGGCTGAGTCAGTTGCTGCTCAGATCAATTCCTCCTCCCCTGACGGGGGAAATCCACGGGCCATCGTCGTCCGGGCCGATGTTTCCGATCCGACTCAGGTGAAGTCTCTCTTCGATGAGGCTGAGAAGGTCTTCAACTCGCCGGCTCATATCCTCGTCAATTCAGCTGGAGTTCTTGACAGCAAATACCCTTCTATAGCCAATACTTCTTTGGAGAACTTTGATTACATTTTCAGGTATGTTTTTTTCCGGTTTTGTCCACAGTATGTGAAATTGCGATAAAAATTGAATTGAAGCTCTGTAATTTAATCATTCGGGCCATTCGCTGAAGTGATGACCATAACTATAAATCATATTTTTAAAGTGTCTGTCGCCTTATGGTTAATGAATTTGAAGTGAATAGTAAATCCTGCATCGATCAAAGCCGAAAGCTTTCAGGGTGTGTCTAGTAAGGAGGTTTTAAGTATATCTCGTAGAATTATATACTCTGATTGAAATTTAGATGTTAATTAGTAGGCAATTAATGAAAAATAAAGAGTGTTGGTAGGAAAATTTAATTAACAAAATATGTATATTGTCCAAAATATCTCTACCTTTTCCATTTCGGATTGCTATATGGTGTAGTCTTCGACTCTAATGGGCTGTGTAGTGATCACGAGTTATCAATACGTGTGCTTGGATTGCTATATGTTAATTAGTACGTTATGTATCCTCATTGCCTAGGTGATGTTTTATTGTGAGCTTGAATTTCTTTATATTTTAGTGGGAATGTAAAGTCATATTTTTATTCTCAACTATTTTTAATAGTCTAAAGTAAATAAATTTCTATTCAAATAAGAGTTCATACTCTTTACACATAAGCCTTGTGTTTTTACTAGAACATGAAGAAATTAGTTCTCCATTTATTGTACGTATTTACATTGCATGTACATGTGCATGTGTACGTGCATGGTGTGGTCTCATATATGTGATGTTGTATCATGTTTGTTCGTGTGTAAGTGCATGCATCTAATGTCATTTTTGCTTATATTTGGTGTCATGTGGTATGTATTTACATACATGTATAAAGTTATGTTATGTGTACAAGTCCGTGCACGCACATGTTTGTGCGTACAATGTCAGGCCATGTGTGAATGTGCACATATATGGGTGACTGCAATATTGTGTCTCAAGTTTGAAAGCATATGTAAGGTATCATGTCATTTGTGTTTGTACTCGTATACATTCTTACATGTGTGTCTGTATTTTATGGTTTTTAGAATTTAACATAATAAAAATGTGTCTGACAAATTAAGACAAAGTTTAAAATGAAAATTGGAGTTAAGTATCAAAAAACTAAGATAGAGGAATATCATGTCATTTGGAAATTGATGATCCAGTTTAGTTTATAAGTGATTTACTAGGAAAATTAAGATTCTTTGAAATTTAATTTAAAAACTTAGACCAAATAAAAAAAATCTTATTTTCTTAACTAAAATTTTCTGAAAACCCTAAAAGGATTCTCATACCAAATGCCCGGAGTTTTGCAAGCACTCGACAGATGGTAAGACTTGATTCGAAGAAGTGATCTTTGCTTCCTCTTTTCTCACAGCATCACTAATTGTGACAATCCCTTTTTCCGTTGTTGTTATTGAGGGGTCCAAGAGAGGAGGAAGTAGGGCTTCCTCTTTCTCGGAGGCTATTTTACGATGCAAAACGAACACTTGAATGTTTGTGAAAGAAAGATAACCTTTTCCATTCCAAGTATTCTCTTCTTCATTAGAGCTACGTGGGAATTTGAATTAGCAAAAGATGTGTAAGGACTAAGGACTTGCAGTCGCTAGCTGATAATTTACTACCTAATCAATTTTATACACTTCGGTAATCGGAGCATCCGAGCATTTTGTTTTCTTTTCACCTTCCTGACCTTGGTTGTTACAATTAATGGGGTGGTATTATATCCCTGAGACTCTGACCCTGTAGACCCGTGTATCAGTTTTGAAATTAAGTGACTCTGTATAGAATGGAGAAATGCCTTCCCTACGTTATGTTATTAATGCATATTACAATAACACTTCATAAATTTTTAGTATCATATAAAGACCTAAATGATGAGAAGTTGCTCTTATATAGGGTGAATGCCAGAGGGGCATTCATGTGCTGTAAAGAGGCAGCAAACCGTTTGAAACGTGGGGGTGGAGGTCGAATTATAATGTTATCTACATCAATGGTGGGTGCACTGAGACCAGGTTTTGGAGTATACGCAGCATCCAAAGCAGCTGTAGAGACAATGGTGAAGATTTTAGCGAAAGAGCTGAAGGGAACGGGAATTACTGCTAACTGTATTGCACCAGGGCCAATTGCAACAGAGATGTTTTTTAGTGGGAAGACTGAAGAGCAGGTGAAGGCGGCAATTGAAGAGTCTCCGCTATGTAGGCTTGGCGAGACCAAGGATGTAGCCCCGGCGGTGGGGTTCTTGGCCACCGACGCTGGCGAGTGGGTCAATGGTCAGGTTATTCGTGTCAATGGCGGCTATGTCTAAGGGTTAAATATACTGTTGTGGCTGCTTTCTTATGTACGTATAAGATGACGTATACACATGCAGGCTCTGTAATGTGATGTATTTGCTGGACAAGTAATCTAATGCCACATGTGAATCTAGTTGGAAGAAGGGTAAAGAATATTAAGAAACATATCCCAAAGTTTTTGTATTTATATTATAATCCTGTTGTTTATATAATATATATTAATATTCAATATTAATAAAATTTACACTATAGTCACATTTTATTTATTTCACTTTTAAACCCAACTTAATATATTTTTTCTACAAATATTAAAAAAATATTTAAATGTCTTAATTAAAGAATAAAACTAAAGTTTTCGTAATACTGAACAACCAAGCGGGTAAGTATGGAAAGAGTACAGAGAAATGTAAGCCAACAAAAGTTAGAGAAAGAATAAGGGGAAAAATGAAATTAAATTGAAAAGATTAAAATAGAAATGAAGTAAAAAATATAGAAAATGATAAAGAAAGATAGATTGAGAAATGGCTACCCAAAAATTAGACTGGAGGAGGAAGGAGGAGCATGGAATTTCCAACAGCTACTATGGTCGGAATCTTTCGACCGTTTTACCAATATATATATATATATATATATAAAACTAATTTATGCAGGGCCAAATTTTATTACAGCCTTTATCAATTATCATTAAAATATCACTTGTATTATATTTTAAAATAAAATCATAAACATTGTTAATTTAAAATTATAATGACCATACTAATAATTATACTAAAATAAATTTTCACGTAATTAACAATTTAATATATTTCCTATATCATTTAATATGTATGACAACAAATAATAAATAAGCAAAGGCTTTTTTTTTTCGTTTTTTCTTATTAAAAAGTCCTATTTTCTTTTTCTTTTTTATCATACTTGCTTTGTATGAATATATTTGTAGAATTTATATACAACAAAAATTCTTGCATTAATCTCTGCTAAGAGATTTAGCTTTTTTACTAAATATATGTAAGGTTTTGAGAGAAGAATAGAAGAAAGAGGAGAGAGAAAGTAAATTAAGTTAGGTTAAAACCTCAAATAATTATAATGTATAGTCAAAGTATAAATCTTGTTAATGTTGGGAATAAATATGCATCAAATAATTAGTAGGGGTTACAATGTAAATATAAAAAAAATTATCTTAAGCTTTGGGATTTTTTTATTTTATCATTTGATATTTTTTTTTCTTTATAACTAATATATGAACCAATAAAATTAACCCGCGTCACTTGGGCAGCAGTGCCCTCAAGCATTGAAGAAATGACCATAACGAAAACAATAGCCATTGTTTGTCACATGGCTTAAAGCTTCTCAATAATCAGTAAGGTTATAAAGTTGCTTCATGACTTATTGAGGGATGATAGTTGTGCACAACTAAACGAATAAATTAATAACATACAAGTAAAAATTGTATTTTTAAAAATATTTCTTATTTAACAAAATGTTTTTAATGATTTAGTATAAAAAATCATACGTAAAGTCTTATTACATTTGAGAACGTTTTGAATATATTAATCATTGCTTTTATACGTCCTTCCCCTTCTAGCATCCTCCAATTATGGCCGTTGACCGAAAGCATCTTCTTCAAATAGAAAAAGTCTTCTTCGCTGGCTTGCACATAAAGTCCAGTAATTCACAATTTTTCTTCCAGATGGCCGCATTAGTACTTCAAATATTGTTCCTGGAAGTCCATTGCAGGTGAGAGCTTCATAAGCAGATGACTCCCGAAATCAGCGCTGGCCATCACAATCAACCTCATCGCTCGTCCCTCCCACTGCGTGTCAAAGTAAATTACTCTATAATCTGGTCTATCTTAATTGATAGGTTAATTATAAGATAGCTCGACTTTTTCACTGCTCGTCAAAGTGAGTTAGTCTGTAATCTGGTTCATTTGAATTAATAGTTTAATTATAAGATAGCTCGATCCTCTTACTGTGTGTCAAAGTGAGTTAGTCTCTATTTGAATTAATAGATTAATTATAAGATAGTAGGTTGTTCTTATTTAGTAAATTAAATGAGTTAATTTATTTAAATTATTAAAAAATAAAAAAAAATAAAATGTTATAAAAATTTAAATATAATTTTTTTAAGTACATATCTTATTTAATTAATTAATTTTTGTATTAATATAAATAAATAAAAAAATAAATTTTAATATATTAAAAAAAATAGAATAATACAATAATTTATTAATTTATTAATAATAAAAATATAATTATAAATAAAATATTTAAATTAATAAATTATAAAATAATAAAAATTACATAACATATATATTAAAATTAATATTTTTAAATAAAAAATTATGACGTTAAATTTAATGAGTAAATTTTTTTTAAAAAAAATTAATAACTTATTTAACTTGTAAAATAACTTATTTAATTTATAAATTAAATAAGTCAAATTAATAAAAATTTACTTAAAAAGAATTCGTTAACCCAATCTACCCCCCACGCGATCGACCTTTTGACGCCTCTGACTGCAGGACCCTGTAGCCATCGTCATCGATTCAAGCCGATGTATCAGACGCAGCCCAAGTTAAGTCCCTGTTTGATGCAGCCGAGCAGACCTTCAACTCCTCCGTTCACCTGCTGGTCGACTCTGCTGCTGTGGCTGACCCTGAAGAGACCATAGCCCATATTTCTTTAGAGGATTTCGACAAAACTTTCAGGTAGAAGCAGCACTGTATACTGACTAACTTTGAATTTTTATAGTGACAGCCATGAAGATCAGAATTGAACTCCTACATGATTTCGAAGGCGAAGGCGGAAACAATGACCAAGATATTGTACAAAGAGCTGAAGGGGACTGGGATTACAGCCACCGAAGCCAGTAATGCATTTATGGTTCAGTATTCATGTTTTTTAAAAGGTGGCAAAGTTTAGGAATATCAATATTTATGAACAGAATGACACCTGAACACAGAAATTTGAAAGAGCTTGTGGATCAAGTGGTGCAAACACACAGCAGCAACATATCAGTAAACTAATGGGCTCTTAGTACTTAATTGGTTGGGGACCTGCTAGATTAAATGGCGCAGCTGATGCTCTATGAAGGGTTGAATACAATTCCACTGTGATATTGGACATCAGATTGTTATTGCTGTAATGCTGTGTGATCTCTGGTATGAAATCAAGCAAGATAGTTAACCGATAAAGACTTGATTGAGTTAATTCTCAATTGGCAACAAGGAACTCCCCCCACACACAATTAGGTAGTAGATGGACCTATGCTAATTTGAAATAAGTTTTATTTGACATCAACTTCTACAGTCAACCCCAGCTAGAATATTGCTTGAATTTTTTAACTTTCATACGAGGGACACGCAGGATTTAGGGTTACAATAATTTTAATTATTTTATGAATTAACATTAATTAATTATTAGGTCAATTTTTTGTGTTATTAACTAGATAATTAATATTATTGAATTAAACTAAAAATAAATTAAATTTATATTATTTGTGAATAACTAATGATAGGTTAGGTGGATTACTTACAGGTCTTTGAGTAGAGATTTTAACCAACTCAATATTAATAAATAATTATCCAAACTAATGGAGAGTTAATAAAAAAGATTAAACTTATTTACAATGTCAAAACACATGAACTCTAGCTATCCTTTTGTCCTCTTGTCTCCTTCACTATTCCTTTGCCAATTTCACTCTTATATTTATGCGGGATTATCTCCATTCTTGCATTCTATATCTACGGGGTTGTCTTCATTCTTAAATAAGAGGGCTGTGCAAATTTTATTGTACATATTATTCCTATCTTTAGATCTTTTTCTTTGTCTTAACTCTCATGAAATTGGATACAATAGGTTATTCGCCTCTACTAATTATTTAAGATATAATTGATATATCATCAATTTTAAATTAGTATTTTATATTTATGGAATTTTTCGTTTTGAACATTGTCATATACAATGTTATTTATTTATTTTTTTTGCATTACCAAGACATTCAAACATATTTCTATCTTCTGGCCAAAGATGAGGAAGTATGTACATAATCATGTTGCAAGCTGCTTGGTGGCCTAACAGGTCAAGTATCCTACTCAAAAGCACCCTCCAACCCTCCTTTACCGCGGTTTGCTTGGATGGAGGTCTATATGGATTCCATCACAAATATAACCGTCAAACAGGTTGTGTTATAAGTTTTAGCTCATTTAATATAGATAGATTAAATTAATTTAATTCATTTAAAACACAAGTTAAATGAATCAAATGAATTTGTGGGTTGACCAACTTAATAAATTTTATAGTTTTTCTTGAAACATTTGATATCATATTAAGTAGCATTTATCCTTGTTTTATCATCAAGTATTCATTATTTGATTAACTATAAACAACATAATTAAAGTTTTTGTATTATAATTAGACGTTTGATTTAATAATTGAAAATTTTTATTTGATTTTTATTTTTTATTCTTACAATTTTTTTTTTAAAATTTTGGTGGAATAGACGAACAAACTCATTTAATATAATTTAACCCATTAACATAAAACTTATTAATTGAGTTAACTTATTTAATTCGCCGACTGATATAGGCCAAATCTAAATAAACCAAGTTGACATATTCTAATGATAAAGCTAAAGCATATGTAACTGTTTTTATTGTTGGGAATAGATTAACTAGGTAGCTCACTTTGGGGCTTTGACAGCAAGGTTTAATGCTAACGCTGTTGTCAATCTATTTACCAAAATGGCAATGTGAATTCATGGTTTTCCAAAAGCCATAATCTCAGATCGAGATTCAATCTTTCTCAGCAACTTCTGAAAGCAATTGTTAGAAAGCTTGTGGTACTAATTTGAAATTTAACTAAGTAGCTCACTTTGGGGCTTTGATAGCAGGGTCTAATGCCAACGCTGTTGCCAATCTATTTACCAATATGGTAGTGCGAATTCATGGTTTTCCAAAAGCCATAATCTCATATAGAGATTCAATCTTTCTGAGCAATCTTCTGAAAGCAAGTATAAGAAAGCTTGTTGTACTAATTTGAGATTTAACTAAGTAGCTCACTTTGGGGCTTTGACAGTAGGGTTTAATGCCAACGCTATTGCCAATCTATTTACCAATATGGCAATGCATATTCATGGTTTTCCAAAAGCCATGATCTCATACAGAGATTCGATCTTTTTCAATAACTTCTGGAAGCAACTGTTAGAAAGCTTGTGGTACTAATTTGAAATTTAACCTGCCTCCCATTCTTAGACACATGGGCAATAGTTGTAATTAATACGTGCCAGGATGATTTTAATTAGTTTTATACAGACTTCAACTTAAAATTCAATAATATATATGTTATATTTTGTTAAATTTATATACAATATTAAATTATATAGCCAGCACTTCTAAACTGTGGTTCATGTCCTGGTTGATTCATCCGATTTCTTGACAGCAAATACCTTTCTATAGTATAGCCTACCCTTGCTTATCATACAACCTCATTTTGCTGGGTAAAAGTAAATAGTTGAAAGATAGCATCACAAAATTCTATTGGCCGATGAGTAGAAAATTACAATTGCCCGTTACCGTAACACTTATGGAAATATTATCAAGCTCCATAATTTAATTATTTGTAGGCTAATTTAAAGTTGGATTTTGATTTCGTCTCAAGTATTTTACATCGTGAATTTCAGGAAGTCTTTCTTCTATTCTACTCCGGGATAACTTTCTCGGCTGAGCCATGTAAATTTTCGAACTAATATACAAATGAAGACAAAAGCTTGCAGGACCAAATGTCAATTTAATTTTAAGAACGAGAATAATACTTTGCCATGGTTTGTTCACTGATGACCATACCAGTTTGTTTTACATATCTACGACTGCAGTCCACACGACATCCATTCTTACTCGTTCTCAGACTCAGCAGACATTCGGATAGGTAATCTTGTTATTATAGGTACCGGGGTACTGCATAAACGTCTTTTGAATTTCTGAGGATGAGATAGAGCGGGATACCGAGGACTCCGAATCCCCCAGGAAAAGATTGAAACTGACTTGTGATCGTCAGAAAGTACCAGACGGTGTTTGCATTAGATGCTAATTCAACAATCTATGCGTCCTACTACCCTTTCTATTCGTGGGTTCTTCTCATGTCCCAAGTCCAATCCTTTCCCATGCCAATTTGGGTATCGAATTTCTTCAAAACTCAACACTAAGAATCATAAGGTAATAAATGCGACACGATTGAATGACGTTATATAGTATTATCTATTTGGTTCTTATCGTGCAAGTTTCCCTCTTTTCCTATGATTTTCAGTTCATCTGTGGAAATGTGAGGAGATTGAGTCCGGCAGTTATAAGTAACACGGTGTTTTCATATTCCTACGACGAACTTCCTGAGCAACAAAATGGAGGGATTACACAGGGCATTGATTTCTTGCTTCTAATGGAAGAACGTGGAATTCGTGCTAATTGTCAAACCTATTTGTGGTTGTTAGAGGGGTGTCTGAACTCTGGGTCTTGTATAGATTCCTGGAAGCTTCACGGGAAGATTTTAAAATTGGGTTTTTATGCAGAACAGAGTTTGTGTAATAAACTTATGGATGTGTATATTGCTTTTGATGATTTGAATGGCGCAGTCAAGGTTTTTGATGATATGCCGACAAGAGCCGTGTCATGCTGGAATAAATTAATCAAAGGGTTTCTCGCAAAGAAGTTAAGCAGTCAAGTTCCCGGTCTCTTTCGGTTAATGATAGGTGAAAAGGTCACCCCTGATGAAAAAACTTTCGCAGGGGTTTTGAGGGCATGTGGTGGTAGTGATGTTCCTCTCAGCTACGTGGAGCTAATACATGCAAGGACTATAATTCATGGTTTTGAAACAAGTGCGCTGATATGTAATCCTTTAATTGAAATTTATTTCAGAAATGGTTTTGTGAATTCTGCCAAGAAAGTCTTTGACAATTTACTCTCAAGGGATAGTGTCTCCTGGGTAGCTATGATATCTGGTTTGTCTCAAAACGGGTATGAAGAAGAAGCCATTCTTCTATTCAGCCAGATGCATATTTCAGGGATCTTCCCAACTCCTTATACATTTTCAAGTGTTCTAAGTGCCTGTACCAAAATAGAATTATTTAAATTTGGAGAGCAGGTCCATGGCCTTGTTGTTAAGAGGGGATTCTCCTCTGAAACATATGTTTGCAATGCTCTTGTTACCTTGTATTCTCGTAAGGGGAATATGATATCCGCAGAACAGATTTTTAATGCAATGTTTCAGAGGGATGGGGTTTCATATAACTCCCTCATTTCAGGTCTGGCTCAGCAAGGATATGGTGACAGAGCTTTAGACTTGTTTAAGAAAATGCATCTTGACTGCCTAAAACCAGATTGTGTAACAGTAGCTAGCCTTTTGAGTGTATGTGCATCAGTTGGAGATCTTCTCAAAGGGAAACAACTTCATTCATATGCAATTAAATCAGGAATGTCTTCAGACATAATCTTGGAGGGTTCACTGCTTGATCTTTATGTAAAATGCTCAGATATAGAAACTGCCCATGAATTTTTCCTCACAACGGAAACTGAAAATGTGGTGCTGTGGAATGTGATGCTTGTGGCTTATGGCCAGCTTGATAATCTAAATGAGTCATTTCAAATATTTAGACAGATGCAGGTAGAAGGCATTGTACCTAATCAATTTACTTATCCAAGTATATTGAGAACATGCACTTCTTTGGGAGCACTTGATTTAGGGGAACAAATTCATACTCAAGCACTAAAAACTGGTTTTCAGTTCAATGTGTATGTCTCTAGTGTGCTTATTGATATGTATGCTAAACATGGGAGACTGGATACTGCCCTGGAAATCCTTAGAAGACTCAAAGAAGATGACGTTGTTTCTTGGACAGCCATGATTGCCGGGTATGCCCAAAATGCTATGTTTGCCAACGCTCTTAAGCTCTTCAAAGAAATGCAGGATCGAGGGATCCAATCTGATAATATAGGATTTGCTAGTGCAATCAATGCATGTGCAGGTATTCAAGCACTTGATCAAGGACGGCAGATTCATGCTCAGTCATGTGTCTCTGGTTATTCAGATGATCTTTCAATTGGTAATGCACTTGTTAGTCTTTATGCTAGGTGTGGGAAAGTACAAGAAGCATACTTAGCTTTTGATAAAATATTTGATAAAGATAATGTATCATGGAACTCATTGATATCAGGTTTTGCACAAAGTGGACATTTTGAGGAAGCACTGAGTCTATTTGTTGAAATGTATAAAGCTGGGCTAGAAATCAATTTATTTACATTTGGCTCCGCTGTTAGTGCTGCTGCCAATATTGCAAATATAAAAGTAGGGAAGCAGATTCACGCTATGATTAAAAAAACTGGCTATGATTCAGAAACTGAGGTTTCTAATGTTTTGATCACATTATACGCAAAATGTGGTAACATTGATGATGCTAAAAGACAGTTCCTTGAAATGCCTGAAAAGAATGAGGTTTCTTGGAATTCCATGATTACAGGCTATTCTCAACATGGTCATGGATTTGAAGCACTTAGCCTTTTTGAGGATATGAAACAGCTTGGTGTGCTGCCAAACCATGTCACATTTGTGGGAGTGTTATCAGCATGCAGCCATGTTGGCTTAGTGGATGAGGGAATTAACTACTTCAAATCAATGAGTGAAGTGCACAACTTGGTGCCTAAACCTGAACATTATGCATGTGTTGTGGATCTTCTTGGTCGAGCTGGTCTTTTAAGCTGTGTAAAAAGATTTATAGAGGAGATGTCAATTCAGCCAGATGCAATGATTTGGAGGACTCTTTTAAGTGCTTGTACAATTCATAAGAATATTGACATTGGAGAGTTTGCAGCACGTCATCTTCTGGAACTGGAACCTGAAGATTCAGCAACCTACGTTCTGC
This sequence comes from Delonix regia, assembly GCA_037074485.1. NCBI lineage: Eukaryota > Viridiplantae > Streptophyta > Magnoliopsida > Fabales > Fabaceae > Delonix > Delonix regia. The sequence goes on along the minus strand of CM073449.1, from coordinate 35,217,475 downwards.
TATCAAATATGTATGCAGTAACTGGGAAATGGAGTTGTAGGAATCGGACAAGGCAAATGATGAAAGATAGGGGTGTTAAGAAAGAGCCTGGTCGTAGCTGGATAGAGGTTAATAACTCAATTCACGCTTTTTTTGTTGGTGATAAGCTCCACCCACTTTCAGATAAGATTTATGCATTTCTCAGAGATCTTAATGAACGGGCAGCTGAAAATGGCTATGAACCACAGAGCAATAGCCTTTTGAGTGATGCAGAGCAAGAGCAGAGAGATCCAACACAAATTATTCACAGTGAGAAACTGGCAATTGCTTTTGGATTGCTTAGCTTGTCTAGCTCCACTCCTGTACATGTTTTTAAAAATCTTCGTGTTTGTGGCGATTGCCACAACTGGATTAAGTATGTCTCCAAGATATCAGACCGAGTGATCATAGTGAGAGATGCATATCGCTTTCATCATTTTAAAGGTGGTGTTTGCTCATGTCAAGATTACTGGTAAGCTTGCAGGTGGCTTACTAAGATGAGTTAATCCCGAGACTTTAATGGAGCACAATTTATGTCAATGTGTTGATGGATATTCTTATGGGTCATCCAAGCTGGTGGTAAGAACTTTAACCTGAAGTAAATTGGATAGATGCTTAGGACTGTGAGTTGATGCTTATAACGTGATATTGATATACACTGTGTATACATTGCTTGATTTGTTCTGTCTTGCCTCCTCCATGTATTGACTTCATGAAAATCAGCTTCTTTGTTGCTTTAAAGAGTTATCAGATAGAAATTTGGCTTTTATGTTTATAATTTTTTCAAGTTATCTCATGTTTCTCTATCCTTCTATCCGTTCAGGTGAACTGAAGTAGCTGAAGAATTTAATGGCCTTTCTTTGCATGAATTCTTTCAGGTCCTCATCTGGTTCCAAGTAATTGGTGCCATTTGGTTTGATTGAGTGCTTTAGTCAGCAAGTTGGGCCAGCCACAAGGCCAAACTTCCAGCCATAAGTTGCTTGGGTAATTTTATTTTTACCGCATGGCAGTGGTTGAAAAAAGAGTGACAATTGTACTACATATAGAGGGGATTATCAAGTGAGAGGAGTGATCTTATATGGGGGGTTAGAGGAAATAATTACTCTTAGATCACAAATCAATGGTCAAGATTTACATAAAAAGCGAAAACTGTTGATGCAAAAATCAAGACATTCATTGGACATTTATGACAGTGTTTGCATTAATTTTGACCATTGATTTCTGATTGAAGGGTGATTATCTTCTCTTGTCACTTCTTACATAAGATTACTCCTCCTGCTTGAATCTTGATGAACGGGGAGCTGAAAATGGCTATCTATCTTATTTTTATACCTTAGCAGCCGAAGCTCATCGTCTTCAGTTGTTTGACATCTTAGGTAAGAGATGAGATATACACAGCCCTTAAAAACATATATCCTGATCTTGCAGGGTGTTTCAAGTTCTTCCATGATATGGCAGAAGCACTCTTTCTCAATAAGTGCTTCATGTAGTGTTAGCTTTTATTACTGATAATTTTCTGGAATGATTTATATGTAACACTTTTTCAGGTCTGACAGTGATGGCTTTCAGGTACTAGGATTGTTGCAGATTCTGTGAACCAATAACTGCTTAGTTTGAACTTCCAATATTTCATTTCAGCCCCACCCCTGACCAAAGGAAGAAAAAAGAGACTTGCTTGTGGAGGCCTATTTTAAGCCCATGTACGACGGTGTAGCCAGTGCTTCGGCCAGTATGATATCAGAGGGGAGATTTAATTGCTAATATTGCGAGATTGATCATTGGGGGACTAATCAGTTTCAGACTTGAATTGTGGTAATCTGTTGATAGAGCCGCATTGCATGTATATAATGCAACAAATTGCATGAGGGAGTGTACTTTTTGACAATTTTTTTATCTCACTACGAGAAAAACAGCTTTTAACCACATTTTATTTGGGGCAGAGATAATTCCTGAAAACTTAATTTAGAAGGAAGACAAGTGAGCTTAACGATCCTTCAGCAAACTTTGACCCAGTCCACTATCTTCAACTAATTGGCAAGCATCACCTCTGAGGAAGTGGATTAACGTAACGGTAGCTGAACATGTCCCACTTCGGAAGAAAGGGAATGGATAATTAATTGTTGAGCAATGGTTAGCAGCTACTAATACCAATGCATGCCATCAAGCCAATAAGGTCTAAGGTACAATTTATGTGGTGTGCCTAAACACAACTATATAGGACAAACACGTACTGGGTAAAGTCAAGTTGCAACTTACAATGCTGCAAATCTGTTTTTTCATGGACCAACATGGGTTGTGTACAGAGATAAATGCGGGTATAGGCTTTTCTCAGGACATAGGAAAAGGAATTTGGAGTTTATCTTGTACTTCTGCAATGTCATGGATTTCTATCTTACCTTTATCACGTTGCCATATTGTGCTTTGATTATATAATATATATCGTAGGTTCCAGAAAAATTGCGGCACCTCTCTCATTTGTGACTTTCTGCAATAATTTTATGCTTCTATTTTGGGGTGAGCAACCTTTTGTCATTTCTCAACAAATGCTTTTATAAAAAATTTACTGATCGACAAAAAGAACCTTGGCCTATATTCCAACCATTTTGGTTTTCAGGGTTATTCTTTCTATAGAAGTCTATGCCATTTCTCTTGTTTTTACATCTGCCACGTGCAATTGTTATTTGACTCCCTGTTTTTACATTCTTCTTTGCTATCCGGCTCAGGCGATTGCTAGAAACTTACTCTTTTATTCTCACCATATACTAAATAGTAAATGAAACTTAATGAAAAGGGCAAATTTAATTGTTGGTAACCCAATTCATGATCAGCATTCTAACGAAATTCACCTTACAGGTTGAGATTCATGTACTGATGTACACATACTAGCAACTCAAAAGATTTATCAATTTAAATTGCATTGCATATATAAAAGTTGAAGATATTGCTATACCTAATAAACTATAGTAAGTGTAGTGAAGGGAAACAACTTATTTCACCTTGTTTAATACATAGACAATACATATATTTATATAGAAGATAAAGGTTGGACTATTTAATGCGGAGTTAAACTAATAAATGAGTTGGACTAATAAATGTTCCAACACTCTCCCTCATATTGGTGAATAAATGTTTTGCATTACCAATTTGGATAAAATGGTTTGAAATGTTGCACTGTTGAACTCTTTGGTGAATATATCTATTAGCTAGCCTCTTATTGATATATAATAGGTATAAATAAGACCATTGTCTAGCTTTTCTTTTATGAAGTGTCTGTCTATTTCAATATGCTTTGTTCTATCATACTATACTGGGTTGTGTGCTATGCTTATTGCTGATTTGTTATCACAATATATTTTTATTGGCCCATCCCATTTGATCTTTAAGTCTTCTAAAATGATCTTTAACTATAGCAACTCACAAATTTCTTGTGTCATAGCTCTAAACTTTGCTTCAGCACAACACTAGATCTAGCCATAACATTTTGCTTCTTACTTTTCCAAGATATAAGATTACCGCTAAGGAAGGTGCAATAACCTGTAGTGGGTCTTTTTATTAACTAATGAGCCTGCGTAATTAGCATCATTGTATACTTTTAGCTCCATCCTTGTGTTCCTTTTAAATAAGATTCCATGTTTATGAATCTTTTTAGGTAATGCAGTACTTGATATGCAGCTTGCAAATGTACTTACTTTGGGTTGTGCATGAATTGACTTATCACACTAATTGCATATGCTATGTCAAGTCTCATATGTGAAAGATAGATAAGCTTTCCAACCAATTTTTGATACATTTCTTTGTTCATTGCAGTATCTCTCTTCTCTTAATTTGTGATTAAACTTTATTGGAGTGTATGCAGGTTTACTTGCCATCTTTCTTGTTTCTGTTAACAAATTAGTCACGTACTTTTGTTGTGAGATATAGATACCCTGCCTTAAGTATGCTACTTCAATTCCTAGAAAATATTTCAGTTTTCCTAGCTCTTTAATCTTAAATTCTTTGGCTAAACACCTGTTAGATTTTTCCTTTCTATTTTATCATTTCCTATTACAATGATATCATCAATATAGATCAACAATGTTGTAACTCCCCCTGGAATTTATGTGTTTAATGAATACAGTGTGATCTCCTTGACTTTGTTTATATCCTGAGGTTAACATCACTTGTGTAAATCTCCCAAAATGAGCTCTCGGAGATTGATTTAATCCGTATAAAGCTTTTTTCAATCTACACACTTTGTTTACTTCTATGTTGTCACCAAATTTTGGGGGAATGCTCATGTAGATTTCCTTGTCTAGGTTTCCATTGAGAAAGGCGTTCTTCATGTCATAATGCTGAAGTGTCCAATTGTAATGGGCTGCTAGTGATAATAGGATTCTAACTGTATTTATTTTGGCAACAGGGCAAAGGTCTCTTAATAATCTACTCCATAAATTTAAGTGTATCCATTAGCAACTAACCATGCTTAATATCTCTCCAGTGATCCATCAGCAATATACTTGACTGAGAAGATCCATTTACATCTTACTGGTCTTTTCTCTTTAGGTAATTCACCTAACTCCTATGTCTTGTTCTTTTCTAATGTGTCCATCTCAACCTTCATGGCTTACCTCAATTCTTCCCTAGATGATGCCTCAGATAGAGTAGTAGGAATGGTAATAGTGTTTAGGCTAATAAGAAAATTTTTATATGACAGTGAGCATTTTTCAAATGAAACAAAATGAGAAAATGGATACAATGGTCTCTTAGTACATTCCCTAGTTCCTTTTCTAAGGCTAATTTGTTATTACCTCAATTCTAGGGTTAAAATTAGAGCCTTAGTCTTGCATTGGTTTAAGAGTTGGAGTGTTCCTCATTAAGTAAACCTGCAAATACCTTGTAGAATCAAGAACATTATCTTTAGTAAATAAGTTGGGGATTCAAATGATGCAAGGATATGGACTCAACTGAGACATAGAATCATTATGTAAGAGGATGGTAACATATGTACCCCTTTTAAGTTAAGGAGTACCCTACAAAAATGCACTTGATGGCTCTTGGATCTAACTTTCCATTATTTTGAATATGAATGAATGATGTGCAATTAAATATTTTTGGTGTAATTTGAAGTTTTAAGGTTAGGATAGAACTGAGAGAGGACTTCCATAGGTGATTTGTTATCAAGCACCCTTGAGGGTAATCTATTTATGATGTAAGTGGCTGTAAGGATGGCTTCCCCTCGTTGGTACATTGGTTTGGAACAAGTAGGCACGAGCAATAGATAAAAGATGACTATTTTTCCTTTATGCCACACTGTTTTATTATGGGGTGTTAACACAAGATGATTCATGTATGATCCCTTTCCTTTTGAAATAAGTTGACAGGGTTTGGTTAAAGTAATCTCTTGCATTGTCAGTCTTAATCCTTTTAATTTTTGCACTAAACTGATTTTGGATCATGGTGTTAAAGGTTAGGAACAAATCACTAACAACTAATTTACTTTTTAAGAGGAAGATCTAAAAGACTCTAGTGTAATCATTAATAAGAGATACAATCCTTCGAGCCCCAGATACGTTAGGGATGGTAGAAAGTCCCCATATGTCATAGTGAATCAAATAAAAAGGGGTTGAACTCTTAATTTTAATGATTGGAAAGTGTGAGTGTCTATGTTTGGAAAATTTGCAGACATCACAATGAAAGTTTTCAATGCTCAAGCTTTTAAACAAAGACGGAAACATGACTTTCAAAGTTTCAAAAGAAGGGTGTCCAAGTTGACAATGATAAAACCAAATTTTATCTTTAGGAGAAGAAGTTTCTAAAAGAAATGATGATAATGTGTTCTTGATATTACTAGGATTTTTTGTTGTCTCAAGGTAGTACAACCCATCTTTTACCTTAATAAGTCCAATGCTCTTTCTTGAAGCCTAGTCTTGAAAAAGACAATAAGTAAGAAGAAAAATCACATTGCAATGTATGTCTTTGGTGAGCTTTTGTATGGAAATAAGATTGGTAGACAACTTGGGAACATGAAGAACATTTTTAAGAACAAATAAAGGATTAATTTGGATATCTCCTAATCCAGCAACAGTAATTAAGGAGCCATCAGCCACTAAAAATTTTCTATTGCTAGGACAAGGAATAAATGTAATAAAATGAATGGAAAAGTTAGTCATATGGTCAGTAGCTCTTGAGTCAATGACTTAGGAACCTTGAACAAACTTATCTAAGACATTAAATCCATGGGAATTGAAAGGCTTACCTGAAAGGCAAATGAACAAATAATGGTATTACCTATGGACACATCTAGGCCTTTCAACAAAGCTTTGAGCTTATTAATATCATCCTTGTTAAATCCTCCTTGAGTGATTTCCTGGTTTGGCTGCTGAGTTGTGTTCTTGTCCCTGGTTAGAAGTCTCTGACACTTGAAAATTTGATGTCATGATTATTCCTGACATGTTTGATACTATAATAGTGGGTCTAAAAAATTGAATAATAGAAGCACAAGTGAAAAATAGTAATGAAGCGATTTAATAGGGTTAGATAATGAATGTTTAGTCAATTGTAAGGACCAATTGTGGAGTCCTAAAGAAACTAGTAATATGGTTGATACTTGTACAAATAAGCAAATTGTATAAGTTGGAAAAATGGAGTAATAGATAATATGACAACAATGAAGGCTGGTTAAGAAAAAAAAAAAAGGGTTCCCTGTGCATGTTGAAAAATGGCTTTGCTAAAAAATAGGTTTCAAATGTCGACGAAATTAAAAGACGGCTAGGGAATTATGCACACACCTCCATGTGTTGATGGGTGAAAATCGCGTAGAAATCTTGAGGTAGAGTGTGAGACTCATGTGCGACGATTCTAGCCACCGAACATAAGGAATAGGCTGATCAACGCCTTCTGATTCTTCTGGTGTCGACAGTGACAGAAGATGGCCTACAATGGTGACCTAAATTTCTTTCAAACAAAAACAGTGAATAGCAATGAGGAAATTTCCCAAAAAAGAGCCAAGATGCTCTGATACCATGTAGTGAAGGGAAACAACTTCTTATTTCACCTTGTTTAATACATAAATAACACACATATTTATATAAAAGATATACACTAAGAAATAAGGCTAATTAATACTAAGGTTGGACTAATAAATGTTCCAATAGTAAGTACAATGTTGGCACGATGGCTTTGTCATGATTTGCAATGTAGGGGATAAGCTTCAAACTCCATAGCAGATGAGGTCTTCACATGCTTTATAGTTTATTGATATGCCTTAAATGGGTATCAATCTGACTTAGTGCATTTTTGTTCGAGAAATGTTGATCGAGTTACTCACTATAGTGATAATAATTTGTCATATAGCTAATTTTACTAGTCCAATTTTTAATACATCTTTGGGTAAATGATGATTATGGTGAGAGGGGAGACTGTCAATTTATCAAGTCAAGCTTAGAATAATGCTATAGTTTATTACATATTTGATCTTTAGGTTATGTTTGGGAGTTTAAGGAAGGATGGAATGAAGTGATCATTAATGAAATAATATGAAATGGAATGAAATGACTTAGATATATATGTTGTTTGGGAGTTTTAACGAGGAAAAGAATGGACTCCTGTCATTTTTGTTTAAAAGTTACAATGAAATAAATAGAATAGAATGACTCATTAATTATTTTTTCTAATATTATCCCTTATAACATGAATACATAGCTAATAATTTTATCATTGTCTAATATATGATATAGAATATAATAGTATTTTAAATTACTAAGTCACTCCTTTTTATCTTTAACCCCTTAATTTAAGGGATAGAAAAAATGACATTGTAGATGACTAGGAGCATCTTGTAGACCCTTAACTGCCATTTTATTTTCTCCTTATAAAAACATCAAAACATATATCTCAATTTGGTCATTCTACTCTTTACCACTTCTTCCATGACCCTCAATCTAAACATAATCTTAAGTGGTATGAATTCCCTTTTCTGTTATGTTTTGGCTTGTAATAAAGAATAGGAACGACTTATGGGTGAATTGGAATCCTTAATATAGAGGATTGGGATTGCAATAGATATTTGATAGAAATTTGTCAAGTTGTTATGATATTTTTATGAGGATTCCCTCATGTTTTGGTGAGGGGTATATTTTCATTTTTAAGTCATTAAAATTTAATAGTTCATATTTACAAATAATAAATTTAACATATCTATCATATAAAATTTGGATCATTAAATTTTTGTCCAAAGAGTTTATATTGCTTGAACATGACCATTATATTTCTATTGGAACATAAAGGAACCTATTCTTGTTTTTTACTAGGCATCAGGATATAAGGTTTAGAGAAGTTTAGGGATTTCACGTCAATAAGGAGTGTCCACAAGACAAGCTAGATACATTTTGGCCACGAGGATTGTCCACAGGACATGCTAGACACATTTTGGCCGTGGATATTTAACGGAATATGATTAAAGAATCAGCTTGAAACACTTTATAAAAGATGATAGATTTTTATAATTATTTTCATAACTAATGGATAAAACAAATTACGATGAGGAATTTAGTAAACAACAGTCGTTTTTTCTTTTCACTAATTTCTTCAGAGTATAACTCACCTATTGGATCACTTGTAATTGGCGTCAATTTAAGATTCATTTAGTTTTAGGTCTTCAACTACAATTTTTCTCAACGTGGTTCGTCGTTTTTTCATCACTTTCAATTGAACATTTTACTTCATTCTTTATTAAATTGATCAGTTGATTAATGCAAATTATTTATTTAATTATATAAATAATTAAAATAGACTCTTTTACCAAGCTGTAAAATCTTTGCATTTTTAATATAAATTAAATAAGACATTAATTTCGTCTTTTTTTTTTTTTGGGATGGAGAATACAGAGAAGAAAAACAGAGCAAGAGAACAACAAGCAAAAGAGAAAAGGAAAGAAAGCTACAGAACTTAAAATTGGCTATAAAGCCACTTGAGTTGAGGTCTATCTTCTTGAGAAACCACGCCGTAATTGAATGACTAGAAGTTACATGCAAGACTATGGATGTCAAGGCCAAGTATTTTCAACGAGCTATCTTGATGATATCCAGAATTAAGAATATCATACCAATGAACTGAAGGAACAATAAGGTGCAGATGATTTTCTCCAATATTTGCATCAATATCTTAATTATTTAGCCAGTGAAGAACTTTTCTTATCACAGTATGCAAAAAGACCTTCGTGTTTATGTGTTGCCTCCAATCAAATTTTTGAAGCTTGATCATGTCTTTGTAAAACCATATGCAACTAAAGACTCTGAACTTCTTGAAAGGATGTCTAATTTTCTTGAACCAGAAGAGAACCGTCCACCCTGAAAAGACAGACTGTAACCTCAGATTGATGATACGATTTTTTTTCTAGGAAGGTTGATTAGAGGATTTGTAGTGATTCTTCGCTCTCTGATATTGAATCAGCGTATGATATATGGTCTGCATTGCTTTACCAGGATCAGGTTTGAAGTCATTATGATCAAAATTATTTCTAAATATCCAAATCACATAAAAGGTAAGGAGCATGTAAGCAATATACATTCTGAGGCTTTCAGAGGCTGGATTTCCTTCTTTAAACCAAGCATTTAACCAAGAGGAAACATCAGGTTGTTGAAATTGATCTGTACGAAATTCAAAAGGTGAGCCGAACCACAAAGCATGAGCAAAGGAACAAGTTATGAATAAGTGATTAATAGACTCTGTTGACCAAAAAAGAAAAAGCTTAATAGACTCTGGAGCATCATGACAAAACTAACACTGCGATTGAACTTGAAGGTGGTGTTGAATAAGCACATTGCCTATTGGGAGAGATTTGCTTACCAGATGCCATATGAACAAAAGGACCCAAAAAGGAAGCTGGATTTTCCATAAAGAAATCCACTCTGAAAAACACATACTTTCTTTGCTGTGTAATTCATTCCACATAGCCTTATATCCATCTTTAAAGTATATATTCTACATCTACTGCCTACCCAAATTAGGGAGTCTCATTGATTGGTGACAGAAAAAGTTGAAGCGAAAATGCGATTGGGAATTTGGTCTTGATAAATATTCCTAATAAGTGGCTCATTCCAGGTTAGTTTGTTATGCAATATAAGATCAGAGACTAAGGAAAAATTCCTTGCTTGATCTGGCTGCACGTTCTACCAGAGTAGATGATTTCAAGGAATATGTGTGCCATTACTAATATGCCATTTAATCCTGCTAGTAATAAGGCCTTGTGATTTTTAAATGCCATTCCACATCTAGGACATAATAGATTTTTTAAGAAAGATTCCATGAACTCAGGATGACCATACTTAACTCCCATATGCTTTGCAACGAAAGAGCTATTTGACTTGTCAATATTTCTCCACACATGTTTAGCAAGAAGAGAAACATTAAAATTATGCGAAGGTTTTATACCAAGACCCCCCTCAGACTGTGGAGAATAAATTCTGCTCCAACTAACTAAGTGCATACAATGATTGTCAGAGTTGTACCCTCAGAAAAAATTTGCAATTTATGAATCAATTTTATGATAAAACTTTTTTAGCCCATAATAATATGGGAATGGATAAACCAAACTAGAACTAAGAGTCGATTTTATGAGAGTGAGTCTTCCAGGCTGCAAAACGAGCTTTGATTTCCAGGCTGTGAGCTTGGTTTCAAGCTTGTCTACTATTCTTAAAAAATAGGCATCTTATTTTTGTCAGTGTCGACCTAGGGTCCAAGATACTTGCCAAGCGTACTGGCATATTTGATATTTAAAGTTCCAGCCATGAATTTCTTAAACTGATAGGGGTATTAGGAGTGAAAACCATTAAAGATTTGGAAGAGTTAATCCAAAGGTCAGAAGAAAGTCGAAACTAGTGAAGAACAAATTTGACAGTCTCACACATCTCCGGGTTAACATTGAAAAATAGAATAGTATCATCAACATACATGAGGTGAGAAATATGTTGAGAGGATTGACAAACTTTGACTCCTTACCATTTCTTCCTATGTTCTTTTAGATTAATAAGGTTGGAAAGCACATTAGAACAAAGAATGGAGAGCAGAGGGGATAAGGGATCCTTTTAACGAAGGCCACATTGAGGAATCAAAGGTCCAGAAGGTGAGCCATTAACCAAAATTTAATCACTAACAGTAGTAACGCATTGTTTGATCCATTGTATCCATATTGGAGGAAACTCCATTTTCCTCATGGCAGCAAATAAAAAATCCCAGGAGACACTGTTAAAAGCTTTAAAGATGTCAAGTTTTAAAGCACACCACCTCTGTTGTCTACCTCTAGCTTGCTGAATTGTATGCAATAACTCAGAAGCAATCAAAATGTTGTCAGAAATAATACGACCTTTGACAAAAGCACTTTGATTTAGAGCAATAATTTCATCCAAAATACCACTTAGAAGATTACAAAGGGGCTGGGATATAATTTTATAAATTACATTATACAAGCTGATGGGTCTGAAATCTTTAATGGATTGTGGCTGCTGAGTCTTAGGAATAAGCGGAATCAATGATTTGTTGAGGCTTTTGAGGAGGAAACCATTATTCAAGAAGGAATCACCCATGTCATATATATTTGTTTCTATAATATCCCAAAATGACTTAAAAAACCTGGCAATGAAACCATTCCTGGAACACTATCTGAAGATGGAGAGAAGGTTGCATGCTTAATATTTTCAAGAGAAAAATAAGACATTAATAATCTTCTATGAGAATCTGTGAGTTTGGGAATATCCAGATCATGAGAAAAAAACCTTCCGAAGCTTCTTCATTCATATATTCCCCTCTAGAATAAATCAAGCTAAAATGATTAAAAATCACATTAGCAAGATTATGTTGGCCTTCAATCCAGTTTCCTTGACTATTTCATAATGAAATATTATAATTGGCAAACTTCTTTGCTTCTTCTTTGTCACAAGTGTATGAAAGTACTAATATTACGATCACCTTGAATAAACTAGGTTTGCATGGCATATTGTGCCCAAAGAATTTCTTCAAAATCATATAAAAATTCTAGAGAGCGCCAAATGTATTGTTCCTTTGTGAGATATTCTACATTTGGGAGGTCATGATGAAGTTCCTTAAGAAAAGATTCAAGGCTTTTAATCTTTGCAGAAATATTTTTAACAGACTTATAATTCCAACTATGTAGGAGAGACATAGTAGATTGAAGTTTAGTCCTGACTACAAAGCTAGGAGAGTTAGGTAGTACAATTAGAGAAGTACAGTTACTAAATTTATCAGATAGTGTATTGTAATAACCTAAAAATATATATGTATAGATTTTTGAAATAACATTAGAAAAATTATATAAAATTTTATGGACTAAAATTAAAGGAGAAAATGGTATTTGGGGTACAACTTATAATTTTAACTTTTTTAGGGACTAAAATGGAAAGAAAAATATTTTTTGAGATAAAAAAATAATTTTAACCATTACATAGTATTTACATAGTAAATGTCGGCAAAACACGTTTAGTTACTATTTGCACAAACAAAAATTTCGTTCGGATACTATTTGTATAATGTCAAATAGTAACTTAAAAATTTATATAAATAACACAAACATTTTTTAATTTTTTAAAGAGAAGTCGTGGAAGGAGTGATTATATTTGTGTGAAAGGTAGCTTTATAGAAACTTCTTTAATTTAGCTTGTGCTATAAAAATAAGGAATTTTTACAATTAATCCCTATCGGTGAATGTATAATTAGCAAATTAGCCATTTTTATTTTACCGAACGTCTTCATTTTCTTATCCAACTTTCAATTTCTTTATTTTTATATGGATAATATATATATATATATATATATATATATATAAAACTAGTCTTTTAAAATTATTAATATATTTTATACAACAAACTTCTATATATTAAGCACATAATGGTAGTGGAATCACATTTAATAGATGAGTAGAATTAAGACACTAAAATGAAATTTAATAGTACCTTTATGGATCCTTTTGAACTTTGTACAAGTATAACTATGGCAGACTAAGTTGCCTAAATGACTAATTTACATTCTATGAGTTCTTTGACAAAGCAATTTATCTTATAACTCCTGAGATCTATGATAGGATTATACTGCCTAAATGGTCATTGGAAAGTGAGATTACTATATTTTTCTTGCCAAGAATATGAACCATGCTAAAGACTCCTGGATTAATCTGGACTTAGAAAAGTAGAAACTAAATATACTAATAAATTTTAAGACATAAAGGGGATTCCAAACTATCAAGAATATTTAATTATTATTATTATTTTTAGAGATTGGACACACATATATTTTTAAATTATCGAGAAGTAATAATTTAGGCGTAACACTTTTCTCACTTCAAAGTATAATTGGTATTTTTGCATTAATGATGGATGGTTGTATGGTTTCTAGTTATGATTAGTGTTTAAATTGATTAAGGGAACATGAGTAAATGAAAACTCTAGTTTTTGCTTCTAGAAAGATGGTTAGCATTATTAGGAATATGGTTTAATGAAATTGATTCAGGCTTGAATAAATATTATATATAAGATTGATGATTTCCATATCTGACAATTGAGGTATGAATATAAATGATTTGCAGGTTCTCAAGTGATCTGAATGCAAGTTCCATTTTAATCATTTATATTATTGTCACTTCTTTCTTAGTCACTCTTTATTTTATTCTATCTTCAAGATTATTTTTATTTAAATTGCTTTATGGTACTAAATATGTTTAAATAAAATTATTTATTTATATATCCTATTTACATTGTTCAATGGATTTTATAATTTAGAGAATGAACAGGAATTCATGTAAAAACCTCATAGTCGTTAATGAGGGTAATGACCTTGGTGCACCTTGTTGAAATGAATTATTAAGACGTATTTGGTAAAGAGATATGAGTATAAATTATTGAAACGTATCGAGTTAATGAACATAGATATGAGATATTGAGATGCATCTGGTAAAGGAATACATGTATGAATTATTGAAACATATCTAGTGAAGGGATGCGGATAAGAGATATTGAGATATATCTAGTAAAGGGATACGAGTATGAATTATTGAGACAAAACTGGTAAAAGGATATAGATATAAGATATTTGTATTCAATAAATGGATACATTATGAATAATTGAAACATGTCTAGTAAAGGAATATGAATATGATGATCTTGGTTCTTTCCCTGATACTTGATTCATATAAAATTTAAGGTTTATAAATAATGTTCTTATTTTATCAAAACTTGCATTTTATTTAAAAATTATAAGGTCTCTATTGTTTTTTCTTTTCGCTTGCTTTGTTATTTATTTACTCAATAAGTCAATAGTAGACTTACACCTCTTTCTTTAATATTTTTTATATCAATAAGTGCTAGTGAAGTTGCTCTAGGAATTTTCTTATTATTCAGGCTTTTTGGTATGTTATTTTAGTTAATCACATATACGTTTGACTCCAAGATGGTGATTACTAGATGTCTGTTTATTTGGGATGTTATGAAGTATTATAAGCCTTGTAGGGGCTATTTTCTTATTATACTAAATATATATTGTGAGACATTATTAAGTTTATTAGTTTAATATCATTGTGAAATTGTTGAATTATATTTCAAACTGTATATAACGTGTATCATCAATATTTTTTTAGAAAATGTAAACAAAAATGTTATCTTAGGTTGCCTGGATTAAGTTGATTTAGTCTATGTGCCAGTCACGGCCAATGAATTTGGGTCGTTACATGTATGAACTTGAATAAAATTACCAAGTAATAACTAAGGATCATGTATTTGTGAAGCAATATTTTAATTCCATTCCAAATTTGACTACAATGCATAAGCTTTCGGTGACCATAAATTAAAGTAACAAACATATATTTACCTCTTGTATAAGAGATTTTGGTATGAATCCAGTTAGAGCAGCAATCTAAAATTTCAAAAGAAAATAAATCATTTTAAGCTAAGCATAAGCCCCTACTTTTGGCTTGAGGATATATTTTATACACATAAGAATAATGAAAAGAGGCAATTTTATTAATAACCTTTTTTATGACAAGCTTAATTTTAGACCTAAAGAAAAAAAAGTCTATATCTATAAACTAAGCTTCTCAATCTTTAAACTATTGTGGTTTGCCTTAGACCATGACAGCTCCAACTGAGGATACTCATGATGCCTGGGAAAGCTTTAAGTAAACAGCTTCCCAAGCCTTTTGAGCATCAAAAACATCATCATTAATCTTGAGTTCAGCCTCTTTGATACTTTCAAGGGAGAAATTAAAGGATTTACGTTTCTTTTTATGAAAATGCCATCCTAAAAAATGCCTTTTACACTTTTTGAAAGGAAGTGATCTATTAACAGAAGTGTGCTACTGCATTTTGTTAATGTTGCTGAAATTTTTGCTCATATTTAGCTTCTTTATATAAAGAAGGTCTAAAGCATTGCCAAAAGTGAAAAGTAGTCCAATACATGGTTTTTGCGACGTAAACTCATTTATGAGGAATGATACAAGATAAAATGTCTTAGTGAAATACTCATTGAAAGAAGCCCACACAATCTTATATACTTTGGGTGGAACAAAGATAAAAATGGCTTGGCCTGTAGAAAAATATTAGCATAAAGGGAAAGACTAGGCTAGGGCTGCCAAGAAATTTCATCGTGAGCTTATAGTTTAACAACCAAGCCCATATTAACAAAAAAAACTCATCTTGGAAGGTTGAAAGTGACTCCAGCCAACTATAAAGTGATAAGGCTGCAGAAGAAAGCAAGTGAAAATCTTTAACTAACATAGTATGTGAACAAAGCCTGATGTGAGCAATTTCATTAGATTTATAAAGCGACAGATAGTCAAAGAGGGCCTACAAGAATATCTAGGTCAAAAAATAATAATGTAGGAAAATTTTGAGAAATTATCATGAACACAAATAAATAATCAATAAGAAAGAAAACTTATCTGGAATCTAGATCTTTATTACAGCCATAAATTTTATAATAGATATAGCAACCTACATTGCCCAAAAGTCTCTTTTGTGTACTCAATCAAAAACTGAGAGAGAGGACTTTAAATAGTCATAAAATAAATTTATCATGAGTCATCTAAATTAGGGAGTTAACGTACGTTCAGAAAATATGGAGTTTTAAATAAATAAAATTTTCTTTTATTTTAAATAATAACTCCCCGCTTTTTTTAACTATTTTAATTCTATATTTTAAAAATATATGGATATTATAACTTATATATTGACTTATAAAAAATCCTCCTCTTATCCTTTTAGTTAGCAATCTGATAGGATAATTACAAACAAAATTTGGATTGCATGTTGGGATCTTTACCTAATGGGCTTATGAGTAATCTAACCTATCACTGATTACTTATAATTAACTCAAACTTAATTCATTCTTAGTTTATGTCAAAATTAGTTACTTAATTAATTAACCCAGTAAATTAAACTAATAATAAATTAATGCTAATCCATAATATTTTAAAAAAAATATTACAATAATCTCCCACTTAGATAGCATTAATCAATTATTAGGACAACTAATTAAATAAATATCAATTAAAATTAATTAACCAACATATATATAGAAAACCATACAAAGTTCAGAAACACAATATCATTGGATCAGATAGGGAAATGAATGAAATTAATATGATCATAACACAAGATCATTGAATCCGATGGGGAAACAAATGATATTAATATGATCATACACAGTTTCAAAATCTGAACAGAATAGACATTTAAGATGTCAAATTACATCACAAAAGTCCCTTAAAGACTCAACTCATACTCCCTCTAGACCAAGACAACATCAAGAATTGAACAAAACCTATATAAGCTTCTATGGGTGGCCTTTGGTCAACTAATTCGCAAGTAAATGTTTAACAAGGATGTGAGCCATATGAGTCTGATATAAAGAGAAAATTCAGAAATAAAACAATAAATCAAGAACATCAAATCTGATAGGGAAAATAATATTATAAATGTTGACCAAGTTTCAATTATGAATTATATCTAAAATTTTGGCACAACTAAGAACATTGAATCTGATAGGGAAACAAATGTTATGTATGCCAAAATATATCAAAGTGTCCCTCAAGAACACAATTCAAACTTTCACTAAACTAAAACATCAAAATTTTTAAAAAAAATACCAAAGAGTAATAAGTTTTCAAAACTCTAATAGGTAAGATTTTGGTAAATGGATCATTCAAATATTCAATATGAGTATGAGATTCACTAATCTTCCCTCTTCAATGAACAAGAATTGAGAATCAAAATATTTGATGCAATAAAATTCCTATAATTTTGAGAGAAGCCCATAATAGAGTCACTGTCGCAATAAAAGTTGTTTAGGCTCAAAATATGTGCACAACAAAAGTTCATTCATTTAACCACATTCCTTGACAAATGGCCATCACAAAACAAGCGACACATTTTTCACTCATACATATGACATAGCCATAAGTGTCAAATTGACACTTCTTAAATAGCTTTTATAAACAGCATAAAAATGCATGTAAAGGTTGAGGTAGCTGTAAGTGTTTATATGACACTTTTAAATGAAACAACTCTTCTAAAACATCATGTAGATGTATACACAAGTTAAGATAGCTACAAGTGTCTATTTAACACTTTACCACAGTATAGCTCCCATTAAAAAAATAATTCTCATCAAGCTGCTAACAGTGGAAGCAAATGTAATTCCTTTCTATCTTAGTCCTGTCTAAATGGGTGCACCATTAAAGGAACAAGAATGCCTTATAAATTTTATGAGTACTTAGTCAATAGGAGCTCCTTGAGATAAAATGGAAAGCCATAAAACTTGTCACAATAGGACTAAGTTTTAGACCATAAAAAAGGTTTAATTAAGATATTTCATATTAAGTTAACGCCAAGAGGTTAACATCACACAAGAGTTTAATCCCACCTTAAACTAATAATATGTCATACATTACAAAATTAAAGATATAACTCTATATATCCTTATCAAACTTAAGATAATAATGCCCCAAAAAACTTGTTTCAATCCAAGATGAGTTTTTTAATTTGAACAATGTGTGCTTATTCCATGAATTTACAAGTTCATCTACTAAAGTTTCCTTATCTCTAGTTAAAGGTCCAATTACCTTTATAATCATTCTAAGAGTGTCATTAATAGGAATTGTCAAGAAGGTATATGAGTAATTAGTTCATTCCCCTTGATCATTGACATCTCAATAGTCTAAGGCTCCCACTTATTCCTTTGTACCTAACTTTAGTAAAGAAATGTTCTAAATATAGTCGATATAAATTCAAAATCAATACTATAATAAATGTCTTTTAGTTAATTTCATCAACTTGTTTCCCAACAAAATTGGGTTCATATGAACTAGAGCTAGAGCTAAAGGGACAGCTGAAATTGTATACCATCTTATGATCTAGTTTCAATAATAAATTCACTTACCTCATAAAGTTAAAAAAAGTAACTCAAATGTTGTTAAATAACCATTTTTTCTTATCACTAATTAGGACTTATGGTTTTAGTCTTCGCCAAACTTGCTTTTGACTTACTATTGGATCTGAAAGTTAAATAACTCATAGTGAGAGCTCTTCCTATTTCCATTTAGTTCTTCCCTTTGAGGAACTACGTCAATTAGTTCATCAATTGTCCATTTATCAAATTAGATATAACATGAAGCCTTAAGTAATTAAACAAAGATAAGAGATATCCACAATGTATGTTACTTCCCTTAAAAAAAGGTGATTGCAAGGCTTCATCACAAGAGCTTAAAATGTGTTCCTCGAATGGCAAACAATTCTTTAATTTGAGTGTTTTCAAATAGAGAAGGTCATGACCCTTCTTAAGTCTTATTAAGTTGTTAAACCTTCTCCTAGATAGCCCACATACATTCCATTGCTATTTTTATTTATGCCCTTGCACACACCCTAATTTTGTAATGTTGTAATTCAAGAAAGGTTATCTCATTTACAATCGAATGGATATTAAACATAGTTGATGTATCCATCCTTGGGCCAAGGCCATCATTGCAATTACCATGACACATTAAGTCATTATAATTTATCCCACTGAGAGTTTTTGCTGCTGGAATACAAGAGCTGAAGTAATAAAATTAGGAAACATTAATTTATAAAATAAAGTTTCCTCCAAAATATAACTCAGCTTATGCAAATATACTTACAAGATTGTTTTATCATAATCCTGCTTAAGGGTCTAGATTATAATAAATCGATGAAACTCATTATACATCAAAAGGCCTATATAATCAAAATGTCTCTAACTAAGATACAAGAAATATTAAGACATCAATCCAACTGAACCTCAATAGTACCAAATCACATTGTCAATGTTACACCGATAGGTATCCACTGCCAATGCAATTTATCTAGAAATAACTATACAATACTAATTTGATATGGATCCTTCAATTAAATTAACTAAGAAACACTCATACAATTGGTCTCACGATAAGTGAGCTCACAATTACAAGGTGCCAATTGTCCAAGTGATCATCACAATAAGTAAAATCACTTATTCATGTCTAAGAGCAAGTAAACAAATGTCAACAACTTTGATGTGATGCTATCTTAAAGGATGCATGAATGACTACCAATATTATAAAACAAACATACTTTTAATATGTAATTTTATTAAAATTAAAGAGCATTTAGACAAACAATATTGGGCTTTGTAGAGTCACCTATCTTGAAGGTAATATTGACTACATGTAGTCTCTATTTGACTTTTATACGAAGCCTTTGGTCAAGTTTTCCAAAAGGAAATAAAACATCCAAGATGTAAAAGGCCTAAAATAGTTATTTATAATTAAGTTTAAAATAGAAGAAAACTCCTTGAATAGTTGGCAATATCCTAATAGGTTGAATTGACTTTCAGCCATCTTGTTTGTCCTTTGTATGAAGCCTAAGACAAGTTTCATGATCTTCAAATGTCTCAAAGTCAATGAAAAATAAAGGAATTTGGGCATGAAATTAGACCAAATCAACTTTGGCAATTTGTCTAGGTGTTAAGCTCTTAATAAGCTTTCCAGAATAGTATTATAAGTTTAAAAATTCTACTTGTACTAAAAGTTATGTCTATTTGGAGTTAAGTTGTTTGTTTAAGCATACACTTAAGCTTTTAACATCAATCTGGCCCAATTATTTAATTGCAATAATTTATTTTACCTATGATAGATTAGTATATTGACCAAAAGGTTTGAATAACTTGGATAACAATTTCCATAACCAAATTTACTAAATCTACACAGCAATTAGACTCAGAATTAAATTTAGCATAATATTGAATTTATAAAAGCAAAATTTTCTCTAAAAATTATTTAGCCTATCAAATTGTTCTACCACTGAGAGTATAAAAAATATATGGTACTAGGATGCATTTAGACTATGCATCAAAATTTTCAACTTAAATTTTAGAGAGTACTTATATGAAATAGTGTGTGGAATATTATAGAAATTCAAGAACTTATATTTTTGGATTTAAAAAAATTTCAAAAAAATTACCATTAAATAGAAAATGAAAAATTAATGAGAGAGCCAAAAATTTAAGCCAAAATAGTCCTTGGAGTGGGTCCATGTGCCTTGACGCTTTAAAGTCTGAGAGTGGGATTTATCGTCCAGCTCTGTTCATTGTCTTCCTCTTTTCAGATGGGTCAACCCGACCTATTTTCAACCCACTTTTCTAATATGATGAAATACAATGTTTTAATGGTTGATTTTAGAGTCAAAATGATCAATGTTTAATGATATATAAATCCCCTAAGTTGATTCCAGCCAAAAATCAATGTTTTGAGAGAAATAAGCATCGAAAATTTTGAGTATGTGGCACCATTTGCACTGTAATGGCAAACCCTCATTTCACGAATGTTGAAATTCGATATGGGTCTCATTTTGTTTGTAATTCTTCATAGATTAAAACCCCTCATCTTGTTTAGGCAAACTTGATCTATATCTTGAGTAATTTGATAAAAGAATTTAGGTTTTGTTAAGGTTGAATGATAATGGATATTAAGATTGAAAACGTGATTTTATAGTGTGAAAAAGATACCAATCTACTCAAAATTCATTGACCATTAAAATCCTAAGGAAATTTTTTAAGCTAAATGCCTCCATATTTCAGTTTTTTGAATCAAACCGTTTTGAACGTAAGTGTTAATGGAGGTATATTTCAGCTACAAGTGTCAATAAGTTCAAAGTTTCTAGATTTGCGAAAGCCCCAAATTATTTTCCAAAGTCTTGCAACAAGTTCTAGAAAATTTTACTGTTCATACTGTGTTCATAAACTGATTCGTACTGAGCATATAAGCAATTATCAGATTTAAAACTTGGGTTCTGATACCAATTATAGGAAAAATTTGGGAGATTATAATAAACACAAATAAATAATCAATGAGAAAGAAAACTTATTTAGAATGTAGATCTTCATTGCAGCAATAAATTTTGTAGTAGAAATAACAACCTATATTACCCAAAAGCCTCTTTTGCGTACTTAGTCAAAAACTGAGGAAGAGAGGACTTTAAATAATCATAAAAATAAATTTATCATGAGTCATTTGAATTATGGAATTAACGCACGTTTAGAAAATATAGAGTTTTAAATGAATAAAATGTTTCTTTTATTTTAAATGATAACTCCCTACTTCCATAATTACTTTGATTCAATATTTTAATAAAAATAAATATTATAATTTATAAATTGACTTATAAAAAATCCTCCTCTTATTCTCTTAGTGTGCAATCTGATAGGATAACTATTGATAAAATTTAGGCTATAGATTGGGATCTCTACCCAATGAGCTTGTAAGTAATACAACATATCACTGATTACCCACAATTAATTTAAATCAAATTCATTCTTGGTTTATGTCAAAAGAAAAAATATTGGTTGGTCTTGGTATACTTAAGTGACAGCTAATGTAGTGTACCAATCCTAATAACATTATTCTTTTAATGGTCCCAACTCTTCTTTTTGAATAATTTTATTTAAACTGGTACACTAAATTAATTGTCACTGGGACTAGTTAATATTTTTTCATGTCAAAATTGTTTATTTAATTAATTAATCCATTAAATTGAACTAATAATAAATTAATGTTAATCCACAATATTTAAAAAAATATTTCAACAAATAAATCAAACTTAGTGCAAATTAAAGACTGAGCTTGCGATTCAAAGGAACTTGAAGCATTAGATTCTTCATTGCCAGAGTGGAAAAAAATCTTCATTTAAAGTGTTCACATTTAACTGACGGTAAAACTCAGAGATGTCCGGTTCCTGTAAATAAAAAGTGGAATTCGCATTGATTGAAGAGCCCAGTATATTAAAATCATTCCTGCACACACAAGACACAAACGAGGAAGAAGCAACCAATGTGCAAGGGTCAGAGGGAGTCATTGCTTGGAGCCTTCTGTAGAGGAGCCTGAGACATTAACTTGCTCACTCCACGTAATATTCAAATCTTCATCGTTCAACAGGACAAAAGGAATCTTCCGATGATCAATAGTGCGTTCCACATTTTCAGGAAAGTAACCATTCCATTCATCATTATCTATATCCATAAGTCCATCCACATAATCTAAAAAATTTTCTGTGTCCTCCGTGGAAACTTGGGCATTATTTAAAAACCATTCATTAGTGTAAAAAGCATTGGAAGAAAAGGGATCTGATGAATCAAAATAAACATCATGCCCATCCATTTGAAGAAGGAAAATGATCATGCTACTGCATATGATTATCTGCAGTATTAGATGCATCATTATGAAGTTCCTTCTGTTCACTGATGGCGAATCACCAGAGAAGTGAGAAGAATTTGAAGAAAAAGAATTTGAGTGATCACTGATGAAGTTCCTTCTGTTCACACCTTCTGACGAGGTAAGGCTATAATCTTTAGGTTTTTTGTCATGAAGAAAGTAGAAGCCTCCTTCAATAGTTTCCATCCATCTGTTTATAGTTGTTGATCTAAAGCATCTCTTTCTCTTGAAAGCAACAGAGTCATCATGGCCCAAGGGAAATCGATAATCTTTAACAAAATCAATATTAAACTTTATGTGGATTCGCTCTTTTAAATTATTTTGAGCTTGTTGAATTTGCTGAATTGCCCAATTACAATCTCAAGTAATATGACCATATCGTAAGCATTGCCTGCATCTACAAAAAATTCTTTCATATCTTCAATCTATCCATTTTGAGGCTCCATTGTCTAGAGGAAGGAGAGCAGCTGTTAATAGAGGAAGTCTTTGATCAACCAGTACCCATACTTTGAGAAACCTGAAGTTCTTTGTGTAGTGACTTTGACTATTTACTTCAATTGTCTTTCCAACCATATTACCTAAAATTTCGCTGCTTTTTCTGTCAAATACTCAAGTGGCAGTCCCCAGAATTGCGCCCATACAATAATCTTCTTTATTCTAATGTCACTAAGAACTAGATTGGGTTTCTAGCAATCAAAAACTAGGAGTGAATTTAGCACAGCCCAAGGACCATTTTGCAGCACAAAATCCTAATTGTAATGGTTTTTGAACTCCAGTACATAAAGGTTATGATCTCTACCAATAACCCTTAAATCAGCTCTAGGACTCCATGCGCCACGTAAAGCATGCTCAAGCGAGTGAACTAGAATTAATTTGTCCTCAATCAGAGCAGCAATGAGGCGAGAGTTCCAAAAATCACGGGAATTCAGAATCATATCATGGTCAACACCAAAATGTGGATCGTCTCTTGGCAAGTTTTGGAAGAAATTCCCTTGATTTGCAGACTCAGGAGTGTTCGGATTTCCATAATATTCAGAGCTACTGTCAGACTAAGCTATACCTCTGGCTATAATTTTCTGAGTGGCCATAATAGAACAAAACCTATAGAACAGGTCAGATCACCCACGGACAGCAAGAAGAAAAAGGAACCCCAAGGAAAACACACAAAGCAAGAAGAAAAGACAAAAAAGAAAAATAAAATTTTCCAAAAGACGAAGAAAGAGACGCAACATAAGAAGACAAGGGCACAACTAGAAAAAGTAGAATGGGACCAGAACAGCTACATGCAAGTCCATAACAAGGAAGAGGGTGTTAAAGAGCGTAAGAAAATCAGAACAAACCATACATGCAGTGAACTAGAACAGCGAAAAGCAGAGAAAAAGCGTGCTTCCATGGTGGAAACTATATTAAAAGGTAAATGAAGCTCAGAGCAAAGTCAATTCTTCACGAGCTAAACTCGGTCTAATTTCGTCATAATTTTAACTAATACAATCAAATATCCAAACAACATAAAGTAGTGTCCACACCACGTGCTCAATTTACGTGACGTGTACATGGATACTAATTGGGGGGAGTGAGGTTGATGTGAGGCTAAATTATCACTCACTTGGACATCTAAGTTCCAAATTAGTTTTTTTAAAAAGTAATTTTTAAACTGTACGAACCAATTGAAAATCAAACTAAATTATAAAGATTTAAAAACTAATTTAACTGAAAGATGAACATGAAAAATTGTTCACATTCTATTATTATTTTTTTTTAAAAAGAAAGTTGCTGGATATCATATAAAAATACATTTATAAGGAGTATTCATTAAATAAGGATAATACGATAATTTTAGTAATTACCACTAAATTCTAACCCTAACTAACCTTTTATAAATAAACAAGTATGATATACGATAACCTAATTAACTTAATCCTTTCAGTATAGATATATCCTTATAAGTTGCTAAAGTACTAATTAAGTGAGAGGATTTAGATTGTGGAAATACTGAAATATCTCTAATATAATCTAAGTATCTCATATGTTCAATGATCTCAATCCTAATCAAATTTAACTTTTGCTACAAAGTAGAAATTAATAAGTCTTCAGATATAATTTCCTATTATGAGTTTTCCTTTAAAAGTTAAAGGGCAGATTCGTCAATCACTACAAGAAAAGATAGCATTTTTTACTAACTAATTTTGACGGTCATAATTTTTTGTCAAGATAGCTTTTTAATCGACGATTAATTTGGACCGTCAATATTAAAGCTTGGTTTTTCAATTTTTTTCATTCTTGAAACTTGAGGCCAAAACGTGGGCAGAGCTAGAGCCTCTTTTTCACATTATTATTGACGGGAGGGTAGAAATTGTAATGTTGATCTATTTTTTAATTAAAAAAAAATTTTTGTTTTCACCATTGTGGAGGTTTATTGATGGGTGTGTGGCCTTTTCTCTTCTCCTTTGCCTTTTTGCGTCTTTCCTTCTCATCTTCTAAGTATCAAAGAGTTTAAGGTGGGTGAAAGAGAAGGGGTTTAACCGATTGAGCGAGCTATGGTGCATCTCCCTTAGTACCTATTATTAAAAAGACGTAACTCTAGGGAAAATTGGAAGCCCTACTTTTTTGTTGTAGACAGCGTTGTTATGGACAAAATTGGAAGCCTAATTTGCCATTTCAAAACCTGAGAAGGACTTGCTAGACTCAAAAAAGGTGAGAAGGACAACCAAGAAAAGAGCAAGAATTGTTTAAGCCATTTCCGATTTGAATGAAAGCAATGAAGGTGAGTTTGTTTAGGGTATGTTTCCTCTTCTTAATTTCAACTCTCTTTTTCTAAACTTTCCTATCATTATTTAACCTAACCCTAAGTGTAGAACCAAGAATTCTTGGTACATGCGGGGCCATATATATACTACTAGTGACAATAAAGAAATAATGATCATGATTCTAACAGTTGTCTTCATTCATTTGATAATTTTTATATAATTTTATTACAAATAAATCTTGTAATCTAGTATAATTTTGAAATCTATCAATTCAATGAAAAAAAAATATGGATTTCATTAAAAGATATAATAATACACTTAATCAAATGAGGAAGAAAGGTTTTCCACTTTCTTTGTCACAAATGTTTGTCAGTGATAGAATAATTAGGATATTGGTATAACGAGAAAGCTTGTTGAAACATGTACAATGTGCGTTCACATTTATATTTGCTAATTAATTAGGTTAAATTTTTGTTGATTACACAGGAAGACTGGGTTTTGTGTAGAGTCTTTCACAAAAGCAGAGCAGACAACCACCACATAGAAATAGCCATTGATTCATAAACCATTACAGGGCACAAAACTATCTAGGGGATAAGAAAATATTACCTTAGACAAAGATTTAACCATAACATTCATCAATTAAAAAAAAATTTGAAAGAATCTGAAATGGAAGAATGCGCAGGGGAAAAGCATATATTATCTCAACACAATGATACATGGAGGAGGAGAGGAGACATGCCTCAGCTAAGAAGCCAAAAGGATTTAAATATGTCTCTTGATTCTTTAATCCAAACCTAGATTTGGTCTAGATTCCAATTTGTCTCCTTTTGACAAATGAGAAAAAAAAAAGGGCTTTAGCCTTTGCAAATGGAAAGTAGCTACAATATGAGCCCAAGATTGTTCAGATTCTTCAACACTCCATCTGATTCTTCAAGAAGCACAAGCAAATATTATATCTATCTCTCTCTATTCTTCAATCCAAACTCAAATTCTTTACTTTGTTGAAACCCTAAACCCCTCACAAGCAAAACGCCCAAGATTGTTCAGAAAGATGAAAGCCCCATTTGCTCAGTCTTGTGTTGTAAGATAGAAGATGCAAAACCCCAAACAAGCAAAAGCTTTCTTGATCAACTTTCTCAATGGAGCGTAAAAAATAATGGCAAAAATAAAATGCTAACTCTGCCCACGTAACCCTTACGCTTGCAACAAAATGCCTATCCTTTATTGACGACCAAAATTGAGAGTTGATAAAAAAACTTTTTTCAACAAATATTAGTGGCTATAAAAAATTAACTGTTAAGAATACCTTGTTTTCTTGTAGTGTATCTTAAATACAAAACTTTGCAATGTCAATTGAAATGTTTACAAAACAATTCCTAAGGTAGCAATGGAACAAGAAGCCTAGAAAGTTGAAAGGCTTGTTTCTCAATACCTCATTCACCCTGCAAAGACCAAGAACACAACTTTTTATAAGAAACATTTTAACTATTGATAATGAGACATGTAAATAATGAAAAGGTTATGCAATATTTCTTCCACATACACCATCATTCCAAAAATCACTGGAGTTGTAGCTAAAAGCTTTTAAAATAAAATTTAGCATATGTTAACTCACATTAGAAACAAACTACTTCAATCAGGTAGACCAAATTGCAAATTTAAAGCACAAGCAAAATATAGACTTAAATAGTATGAAGTTGGATATTAGATTCATAAGGCCTAATCATTCTCCGTTGTCTATATTTCAAGTTTTAACTAAGCTTAAGACTTTCATAACTGCCCTTAGCAAACCTTTACCTATTAATGCTCTTAGTTTCTTACATGGGCTTGGTAAAATTTCTATATCAGTGCTTAATGACACTTTTTTGAAGACCTTATAAGCTCTTGTCTATTTCCTTAGACAGTCTAAGACACATAATTCAAATGAAGGGTTTAAAGCAAATAACACAGCCTTCCTTCATTTTTTATTCATTTAATGGGTACCCAAAAAAAAATCTTGCTGTAACAACTTCAATGCTATTAAGCATTAATCATATTAAGTATTAGTTCAATCATAGTAATAATATTATACTTAGAAAAGCATCTAGCGCTGAACAAGTCCTTGGACTCTTCTACCACTCCAAATTATAGCTTATTTATATTATTT
This sequence comes from Delonix regia, assembly GCA_037074485.1. NCBI lineage: Eukaryota > Viridiplantae > Streptophyta > Magnoliopsida > Fabales > Fabaceae > Delonix > Delonix regia. Next base: position 35,189,823 of record CM073449.1, on the reverse strand, counting down.
ATTCTTATCATTATCATGTTGGCAATAACATATAATATGAATAAACTCTCAATATGTAATAGTAAAATGCATAATCATTAACATGATAACAAAAATACCAGTTAGCATTTAGTTACATGACATCTTTTGACTAGTACCACTTCCTTATTTGACAGAGCAAGTATTGGCCATGAAGAAACCATTAACATATATATATGCCTAAAATTAGTAACAATAGAAGGATGCGCATGTTAAAGAAGCAGATCATTAATGCAATTTCTTTGTCTTCTATCTTTGAGACCTTGTAAGCAATTCCTCACTATCTCCTTGAGGACATTTTTGGAAATTAATGTGATGCCTACAATTCATGACATGCATTTCAGAAATGAAGCACATGGAAACAAAGGACACATTTATGGTTGAACTGCATATAAGAATCAACCTTTGGAGGAGTAAGCTCTTATAGTACACATTGGCTCCTCTCTTTCAATACCATAAAATGCACAACCTAATTACCAATTTCATACAAATCTCCATACCATTGCCAACATAAATTTAGAAACACATCTCCCAACCCCAAGTACTCTATCAAATCCTAGATTCCTAAGCTTCGACCCCAATAGATAATGAAACAAACTCACATTCCTTGCTTTCATTCAAATTGAAAATGGCTCATACAATTCCTGCTCTTTTCTTGGTTGTCCTTCTCACCTTTTTTGGGTCTAGCAAATCCTTCTCAGACTTTGAAATGGCAAATTAGGCTTTCGATTTTGACCGCAATGATGCCGTATGCAATAGCAAATTAGGGCTTCCAATTTTGCCCAGAGTTACATCTTTAATAACAAGTACTAAGGGAAATGCACCACAGCTCGCTCAATCGGTCAAACCCCTTCTCTCTTACCCACTTTAAACTTTTTGATACCTAGAAGATGAGAAGGAAAGATGCAAAATGGCAAGGGAGAAGAGAAAAGGCCAGCCACCCATCAATAAACCTCCACAAGGGTGAAAACAAAAATTTTGTTTTAATTAAAAAATAGATCAACATTACAATTTCCGCCTTCCCATCAATAAAAATGTGAAAAAGAGGCACCAACTCTACCCCAATTTTGGCCTTAAGTTTTAGGAATGAAAAAAATTGAAAAAGCAAGCTTTAATATTGATGGTCCGAATTAATCGTCAATAAAAAAAACTTTTCTTGACAAAAAATTGTGACCATCAAAATTAGTTAGTAAAAAATGCTATCTTTTCTTGTAGTGGTGTATAATCATCTAAAATAAAAAAAACAAACTAATTTTACTAATAAATTTATATGTCAAATCTTTAAAATTAATATAGCAATATTTTTAATATCTTAAATCTTACGTTATATTCTTTATTTAATAATCAAATTAATTTTTAAAAAATAATATATTTTTATGAAAAAAATATTAATTCGAACTTTTGAAAAGCCTAATTAGTCTATTTACAAAACAAGCTTTTTTTAATTAGACTTTTTTGTGAGAATTTATTTTTTCAGAGCCAGACCTATTAGGTTGGGGTAAATAGATCTAACCATCAACATTGACTAATAAAAATTAGATTGGGCTTGGTTTTTTTAAAAAAATATCTGACCTCACTTTTTAATCAAACTTTTTTATTCTGACTTATATCCTTTTTTTAGGCCAAGCTTGCTAGACATTTTCAGGTTATAATAAGCAAGTCTATTTATTACTTAGATTTAGTTATAGACTATATGATTAATTGTTATTATTACTTGTATGATTGTATATAAGAAAATTATATATATACAAATTAATTGTTGTACTATTATAAATTTTTTGGATAAAAGGTGTTTTTCCTATTTTCATACCAATATATCATGCCATGTTAACATATAATTTCATGTATAACCCCTTTGAATAAAAAATCAATTAATATAACTAATAAACGTATATTTTACATCTTTAAAATTAAAATAGTTTTATTTTTAATATCTTGAATTTTAAGTTACATTTTGTTTTATAATTAAATTAAGATTTCCTTTAGAAAATAAGATTTTATTAAAAAATATTAATTTGAGTTTTTCATACTTGGGTCAAACTTAAAAAAAAAAAAAACCTGAATTTAGCTTGTTTACAAAACAAGTGTTTCTAAACAGAGTTTTTTTTTTAGTAAGGTTTTTAATTTTCTTGCACTAAACTATCCGAGCAAGTGAGCTTTTAAAATTATAATCAAATTTACAAGCAAACTTTTAAAGTTATAATCAAATTTAATGTTATACATTCAAATGGCGACATTTAGGTATATAACATTCTTTTTCTTCCTTTTTTGTTACAAAAAAATTCAACAAATATTAAAACTTTTAAAATAATTTTAAAATATAAAAATAGAAAGATAATTCTAAAACTACGAGATTGAATTATTTGGAGTAATGCATATTCTCCAATAGGAATATAGACCATTGGACCTTGATCCAATAATCCATAATTTTTTTGTATAAAATAAGTTAAAAAATATAAAGATGCAATTATTTTTATTTTTATTGAAAAATCTGCATTAGTGCAGACAATCTAATATTTTAATTTTTGTTTGACATATCGTATAAAAATAGATTATATAAATTTATATAATGCAATTTATTTTTATCTTATATATAATATATTCTATTTTATAAATTTAAAACTTTAATTTCAATAAATTGTGCTAAATACAACTTCTCACTATGTAATTAATCAAACTCTTATTGCCTAAATTAGATTTAATTATATAAAAATATATTTAAATTTTATAATATCGTGTAATGGATAATATTAGAATTTTATATATTAAATTTTATTTTATATAACCTGATTTTATGCTACCCATAAGTACGGTCATTAAAAAAATTTTACAGTGTAAGTATTATTTCATGTATTTTAATGTTTTTCTAAAAATTTAGTATCGATTTACCAATTAAAAAGAGAGACGGATTGACGTGCACCCAAACGACGCCGTTTGGGGTGCACGGCATCCCTGCCGTGCGACTATGCCCGGTTGCCCGGAACCGGAACGGGTTTAATCCGGACGAGAGAATACGAGTGGTAACAGTTTATTCCGTGGAGCAATTGCATTTGCCAATATTGTTTTGCTTCCTCGGTGCATTTTTTTTGTTTTTGAAGTTTCTCTTTGACCTGTGATGGGACGTTTTCTGATTAATCTTTAGAAATATCTCAGAGAGGCTGGACAAGTTTGAGAAGAAAGGTACTTGTTTGCCAATTGCAAGGTCAAGGAGAGTAAAGGGGATGGCACAGTTTACTTCTCAGGGTCGCTTGAAGATGCTTTTTAATGGTGAGGGATTCTCATTTCCTTTGGAACAAAAGGACCCGTTTCACAGATCAATTCAGAGCCATAAGCGAAAGGTACGGTGTATTAGTTCTTCTTCATCGTACTTAAGTTGTAAAACGAACCGTTACAATGCGGAGGCCCTCTCCAGTCCCACTTTTAGCAATGGCAGTGTGCACAGTGAACATTATTCTGATCATGATGATTATGAGTTTGAGAACGACAGCTTGGCTTGTTTCAGAGGTCTGGTGTTGGATTTATCATACAGGTCACTGCTTCAATCTTTACTTTCTTGTCTACTGCTCTGCATATCGATAATTTAGAATTCTGGAATTTCTTTCTAGAATAGTATTATTTTGAGAACATTATAGGAATCAAAGGGGGACTCTTATGTTCTTTTATTTTATAGGATCCAGGAAATATCGGTTGGTACTTTGATTTTTCTAGTTCTTGGGATCAACTGATTTTTGCCATTCCGTGGAGTGGTTTATTTACTCTGGACCTTATCAGTTAGTTTTGCCATTTGGTGCTTGTGGGGTTGTTATACATTACTCTAGGAAGATTGTGCTAGGCTTAATATTATACTAACTATATGCTCAGAAGAAGTTACTCTGTGCAATGCATTGTGTTATTTGGATTTTGGAGTGATGATAGTCCTACCTAAAGAATATGAGAAGCCCTTTGTGTTGGATTACTTGACGAAGAGAATGTTCTAGAACCCCGCTGGTTCCACTTCCATAATTCGGTGATGATTAATATCATTACTACAAAACTGCAACGGCTGTTGTGGATGTTATTATTGATGCATACAAATGCTACATCTGGCATATATATTTGTTGGCTTGAGTGATTATTTTATGGTTTATAATTATATATATTGTTAATAAGTTGAGCGATGATGCATGGTTTTAAATTGTAGTTCTGTCTTCCTAATGGTTTCTGTTTATTCATCTGGAAGGAAATTTGTCATATATCACGTTATTGTTCTCTGCAAGTGGATAATGTGAAGTTTGTAACATATGATTTTCTCTTGTATAGTCAACAACATCAAGAGATATGCTCAGTTATTTGCTCACAGTTCTGATTGCTGTTATCCTGCTTCAGGCCAGTCAATGTTGTAGGCTGGAAACGTGCTATATGTTTGGAGTTTATGGAGAAGGTACGATATTTCAGCACAATATTTTCTTTTTAATGTCAATTATCGTTAAACATTTCATTATGTTATATATGCAGTTTATTATTTTGAGTTAGACATGACTTTCTGAAAAGTGAGGAAATCTAGGTTAGCCTTAAGGATTAGCATATTATCATGTGAATTAGTTGTTTAAGTATATTGGTAGGTACTGGTACTAGGCCTAGCTATCTTCTTTATATGATTTTATATGATTTCTATTTAGAAGTAGAGCATAATTTTTTGGTTTTTTTAAATGTGTATTTTAAACCTGTTTCATTTGCCAGTCGACTATGCTCATTCTGCATGTATGCAATCACAGACACGCACTCTCACAACAACACTTTTTCACTCTTGTTTATGCTTTTCTTTTCAAATAGATAATGAATATATTCTTATTTGTTTTCAAATTTCAAATGTTGCTTTACTCAGGCTGACGTACTAGAGTATTATGATCAGACAGTGAACTCCCCTAGTGGATCTTTCTATATACCTGCTGTCTTAAGGGTATGCCCTCGGTAATGCTTGTTGGTTTTTAGTTTTCTGAACAGTTATGTTCATGACTCTAGTAATGGCATTGGCTTTTCATCAGCAATTTATATGATGTTTTATTAGATAATACTTTCGTCCACAATTGTTTTAAAGCATTTTTCTTGCTATTTTGCTTCTGCAAACTATATAACCTGAAGACTTGTTTTTGAACAGGTTCCTAATCTACTTCAGGTTGTTAAAAGAAGAGTTGTCAAGAGCAATCTTACCAGGAAGAATATACTATTTCGGGACAATTACACTTGTCAGTAAGTGTTCTGTTTTGAATTTGATTTCTACTAGATCTAAATGTATTTAGTTCATTCATTTAACACCAAATCCAAAAAAAAAAAAAAAGGATACGAAAAAGGAATTCATTTGTATTTGGGTTCTCCATTCCATCCCCCCCTGCGCCCAAAACCAAAAAAAAACCCTAGGGTCCTCTTTAAAAGTCAAAATTGCTTAACTATCATGGTGTTGGCCCGAATAAAAGTAATGGGCTGGGTTTATGAGCTGAAAATTGTCCTCTTGTTTCACATTAAAGTAAAGAAAAGGAGATTGACTTAAATGATACCATCTATTGATTCAGGTGCACTACATACTCCTCCCAAAACTTGCATTATTCCTTTTCTTCTGTTATTGAGAATTGCTTATTATGGAAGTAGCAACTTGTTGGAGCCTTCTCAAGATTTCATAGTTATGGGGTAATGTTGAGGAAGAAGAATTTATTGGTTTTCTCTTTCAGTATAGCCTTCCTATAAAATTAAGAAATGTGCAGATCGATGCAATGGCGATATATCTTTTCAAGGGATTAGGTATGTCCTTATATAAACCCTTACATTATGCTGACATGAGATTCCCTTCTCAACAGATATTGCTCTTCACGTGAGAATTTGACCATTGACCATGTATTGCCTGCTGCACTGGGTGGAGAATGGAAATGGGAAAATTTAGTAAGACAATGAGCTGGATGTGCATGCACGCATTTATCTATGTATGCATGTATAAAAGTTTTATGTTACTCATCTTTTTACTGATAAAAAGAAGGGAGCTTATTCTGGAAACTCAGGAATTGAATTTTGTCAGAGGCATTGATTGCACTATATTTGTTTGTCACAGTAAGCTGCAGAAACAAAATTACATATTAGCAAAATTATACAACCACCAAAATGAGTAATTTAAGGACTGTTGTTTGTCTACCTTCATACATTTACCAAAATTATAGTTTTTATGGGGTTCACTTGTTTGTCTACTATTTGTTGCCAAAGAAAAACATTGGTTTTAAAGCACCCTGTATGTGTTACTTGGACTCAACATCAAGTTGACATAAAAGATTAAATAGGACTGATCAATGCAAGTAGAAAAAAAAGGTTATTGAACATGCTTAAATGAATCTCTTATCTGTTAAAGGAACTGAAGCTGAACTTCAAGAAAGCACAAAAATTACTTTAAGGAGGCACAGTACTAGGATATAATTAAGATCCAGTGAATTTTTCATTACTCATTAAAGCGTAGTACCAAGAGGAGGCAAGTGAAAACTTTGTTACAAATGAAGAGTATTTGTTTCTTCATTTGGTTCTGCTTAAATTCTTAATTGAATTTCGGGGTCGAAGGGGGGAGATTTGTGAGTCTTAGTCCCAAGCCCATCCCTTACGTATTGCCTCTTTACCATGTATTGACAAACAACCTTTCACTTGACAGGTTACTGCTTGTGCCAAATGCAATTCAAGGAAAGGTCAAAAAACTGTAGAGGAAGCAAAAATGAAGCTGATTAAGTTTCCAAAGGTAATGCTTAAGTCATGTACTACGGTATTTTTTTTAATTGTATTAAGATCCATGTTCATTAGTAGAACATTATTGTGAATTTGACTTTGAACAATGATAACCATGAATATCTGTCTTTTCTGTTTCAAACTGGATCATGCTGTACGCTTCCTGATCCAGGCATGGATGGAAAACATGATGGCTTCCAATAAAGGGTTGCCAGTGTTAAAACTCAAATCTTCCAATTGCGTAAGCAAGTTCTAATTGAAGCATACTGGCTATTTCAAGATATTCAACGGATTCAGTGGCCACAAAAAGAAAAGGAACAGATAGTCCTGGGATTGTCTACCAAAAGAAAAATATATTCGTGGGATTAAGTTTTTTTCTGACACCATTAAGAAGAATCTTACTCTTGTTACTCAGGCCCCAAAGGACTATGACATACTTGCCATACCCCTAACCAGTTCAGCGCTGCGAATGTTGACGAAAAGAAAGGGAACACCTGAAGAGTGGCGCCAGTATCTATCAAGGTCCTCTTAAGAACCAATTACACGCCCCCGGTGTGTCATGCATACTAAATTCTTCCTGCTTACCCAGGAAAAATAAATGCTAGTTTTTGGCCAACTTAAGTAACTAATTTTCTATTAGTCCTGTTGACATTGCTCTTTCTTTTCTTGAATTGTGAAAATGTGTGAATAGTAATTTCCTGTCCAGTGTTGTATGTTTGAATTGAATTGTCGAGATATTATCTCTTGAAGTAAGTTTGGCAGCCTCTCTTTGGCGCATGGATTAGCATGTAATCTTACTTTAATGTATGTTCAAAACTAATACAATTGAAGTCAATTCACTTAAAGTGGGATTTTTCCCCCTATTCTATTGCGTTGCTTGACCCATGGGATTATTTATCTTCCTTCGAGGTTACCTTACCTTGCGTTTCATCTTTATTGCACCCATTCAAGATCATTAGATTTCCAGCATCTAATTTGAGGACAGTTTGGGTTGCCGCCCTTTGTTAGATATAGCAGCTCAGCATAGTTGCCTCGTGATATAAACTTTGTTTTGCCTGTTGGCATTATTCGTACATACATATATGCTGCATATCTGTTCTACTCTTGGACCCTCGTCTGGGCGTGATACTTTGTTGTGCTTTTCTTGCGCCATTCTGCTCATAAGTTTTTGGGTACGATCCCGAAATCATGATCCCCTGCTAATTCCTTGTAATATTTGATCTTTTTCATCATTCAAACACTTTATACCATCAAATTAAGAGTCTTTGGCATATAGGCATTTTAACATGAAAATACAGAGTAATTTGAGGTTTTGTATCTAAGAAGTTCCTATATGTGATTTGACCACACTTCAAAACTAATAATAATCTTATGCACAAAATGTATAGGTATATAAATCTTAACTAAATCTCTTGTGTTTGAAATAAGAGAACTCATACACAGCGTAAAAGAATTTAACATATATTCATACTGCACAGGTTTGAATTTTCCTATTATGTCGTGGTTAACCCCTTTTAAAAATATTTTCCAACACTTTTAGTCTTTTAGGTATGAGTTTGACACAAGTGAGTGAGGGAGTAAAAGGGATTCGCATATATTATGGGCGCATTGACCGATAATGCTGATTAATCAATTATCATCACCATTTTTTTGTAAAAATAATTTTTAAAAAAATCCATAACTGACTCTGAATTGTTGGCATGCTAAAGGCGATCAAAGTTTAGCTCTTCATTCATTTTCTCCTGCTTTCAACCATTGAGTTGAGTTATACATCATACATTTGCAATGAGAAAGGAGAGAAAAAGGGGTTTAAGAAGTTGGTTAAGTGACCAAATGAATCTATCCTAATTCCAACACCTACACTATACCACATTATTGTTTATCTTTGAAACGCTGGTCACGCCTCACGCCTCATCTATTGAAATTATTGCATGCAGTGTCCTACACAAAGTAACTTTATGATAAGTCTTCGACGCCCTTCTTCATTCGTACAGTTATAATGAGCCCTCATCCAGGTCCTACTCTCACTCAAGTTGGGAGACACTGCTCGCTTCATAATTTAGTTGTGCCCCTTTTTAGGTCAGTGATCGATACGTAAAGCTTCTCCCACGCATAGCATAAGAGAGAGAGAGAGAAGCAGAAGAAATCCAAAGTCAAAGCATAATTGTTCAAGTCCTTACAGCATAACAATGACTAAAGCTTCAGGAAAATGCAGCAAGTGTATGCGTGGTCGCTTACAGGCACAGAAACTGATGATGCTCCCCTCATTCGTTTTCAAGTACTTGGGCGGTTTCCGAAGTGGCTACTTGTTCATTTCAAACTGTGCTTGGGTGGATAATGATTCAAGGAAGTGATGAGGATCATTTGTGAAGCTGTAATGAGTCTTATGAGTTATGACTCTTTGATTGGGAATTATTTAGGTTTGAGATATAGTTGATAGGAGACAGGACCCTTTGATTTGGACCTCATAACATGGGGATTGTGGGTGAGATTGGACCAGCAGGTACAATAAAATGCCATGGGAGTGGGGACAAAGGACTAAAGAGAAGAGCATGAGGCATTCTTCACGAGTAGTTAGTTCTGCTCTGCTAAACTGCTTCTTTCATTATCATTCATTTTCAATTAATTACTCGTCTAACAACTGACCCACCTAAGCTTCATCATGCACATATTACGGGTCCATTTACCTTCTGTTTTAATTCTCTAGCTGTCACTCAATCACAAATCCTTTTCATGTAGTGGCTTAGCAAGTGACTTGGTGGTCACCAAATCGGCATTCATTCTTTCATGAATTTGCCATATTAAAATTTGAAATCATCAGTGTGTTTTGATGAAATTCTTCTATATATGGGCTTTTGGGTTTTTGAAATGAGAAACCATTCGTCTTAAAATTTCTTATAGATGCACTTATTTTGCCAATTTGTTTCAAAGTTGGAAAATAAATATTTTAAAGTCAGTTAGTCATATAATATTATCTCATTGTAGGCAATCAAATATTTTTTCTTTTTAAGTTCACGTTGACTATTTCAAAATGGAATATTCAATGACCTTGATATAATTGATAGAAGTGCCACTAGCATTATTTAAAATTCTTAATTTCTTATATAATTTATAAGGTGTTATTTTTTGTGAATTCATAATTTTTAGTGTATCGGTATATTCAATTATCATTTATGATATAATAATATAATTGTAATGATATTAACAAAAAATAATATTATTATAATTATATTCTTATATTATAATCAGATACATTGATATATTTAAAAATATGAGTACACAAAAAATTTTACTTATTTATAAATATATTTTATATCAAATTTAAGTATACAATGTGTGAAATTATACTTCGCGCCCTCTCACGTGTCTGATGCGCGTATATTCTACCCATTTTTACATACTCCTGTCAAGTGTGGAATTGATTAAATAAAATTAAATGTTACCTTAATCAAAATTAAAGATGATTGTATCATAGCAAAACTCAACTGATTTGTTTAATTGAGCTCTTGAATGGATAAAAACTGTTTACACATTAAATTAAGAATTTGTTTCACAAATAATTTAATGATATTATTTTTTAAATTTCAATTATCCATCCAATCCCTATTTACTGACACATAAGTAAAAAAAGATTATCTTTGTTTTAGATAAATTGTATTAACGACAAAATTTAATTTTCAGATTAAAATTTTCAAACCATTAATTATGGCAATGTAAATTCATTTTTGATCAAAATTAAACTTTCAAATTACAATTATCCAAAGTTAAATTTGCATAACTTTAACTCGAACAGATAATAAATAATATAGTGAGTTGGAAGGAAATGGAGAAAATGTACTAATCCCATATCATAAATGAGTAGGCCCATAATATAGTTGTGTTAAAACGGAAAGAGAACCTTTAAAAGGAGAGTACCCTATTTTCTGGTAAAGTGCAACTACATTTCCAAATGGCGAAAGCAACTAAGCATAGAACACCAACAGTAGTAATTAGCTGTGATTAACATGTCTCCCTTACCGTAGAACTCTCTTTTTGGACCACAATTCAATTATGCTGTGCATTTTACAATTTTACAAAGAATCTAAACTGAATGCCCTCTGCTGCACCTGTCTGTGCTCTGCTTTCTGAGACTCTTCCAATGCATCTTTTGAGAGGTTTTTTGCAAAAGAAGAAAAGAATCAAAAATTAAAAAAGACTATATAGTATTTCAGTCCTCGGTATGCAGGCTTGGTCAAGTGGCCTTTGTAATTAGTAAGTTGTGCTATTCTTCAACTACCCCATTTACCCCAAAATAAAGGGCAAAAGTTCAATTAATAACTCAACCTTTTTTTGTTTCCATATTAGGGACAAAAAAGGTAGTGAATTCTATTTATGTGCAATAAGAATAAATAAACAGAGGAGGAACAGAGGATAGGAAAAATAGAGGGGGTATATATAAAGGAGGTAAGGGTAAACAGGTTAATGGGGAGATTGGTGTGGGTTTGCATGAGATAGAGATGTTTGCTTTCGAAATGACTTAATAAATTTGATTTGTTTTCTTTAGCTTTTTATCTGCCGACAAAAACCGAGGGCCCATAAAGGGGGCACTGAGACAGGGCTGTGACTTGTGACACCAATTTTGGCTTTCTTTCTCTTCCTCTCGTTTCCCCTGTTAGTTGGCCATGGATGTGTACCGGAATGTATCAGTTTCCGGTGAGCGCAAGCAAGAGCAGGTCCTTTCCCCTTCTTGCTCAAAGCTTTCTACCTTCTCAACCAGCCTTGACGACCTCTTCTCTGCTCAGAACACGGTCAGTCAGTACCTCCCCTGTTTTATGTCGGCTCCTTCATTTTTACTTTATTTCTTTCTGCTTTTGGTGCTGTTTCCCCTTAAATTCCTTGGCCTAATAGTTCTTCTTGAGTTTTACCATCTGGGTTTTCTTGCTAAGTTTCCCTTTCTTGGTTGAGTGTTAGTTTTTGCATTTGCATGAAAGGGGTTCCTTTTATAGATGGATTTATCTAACCAAGTTTGGGGCTTCGATAATTTATCTCTTGTTCTCTGTTTCTGCTGTTTGCTAGTGTATTATTAAATGTTCATATGTCCATATATATATAAACTCCTTTTCTGCGTCATGGTTCATGCAAAAGTCAGCATTTTCTGACTGAATATATTATGCAGGAGGTGGATGTTGGATTGGAGTGGCTGTCAGTATTTGTGGAAGACTGCTTTTCCAGCCCAGCAAGCTGCCTCTTAGCACCTCCTGATGTTCATCAAGCTACAACCATAACCTCAAAACCTTCAAGACCATTGCAGAGAGCCCACCAGAAGGAGTCTTCTCTGCAAAATTTTGTGGTGCCGGGAAAAGCCAGAAGCAAAAGGAAGAGGCTTTCAGCCCCGAGAACCAAAGACCCTTTAAGCATCTGGTCGCACCATTTAAACCCACAAAACGAAACCATAAGCTCAGACCCTCCTCTTCTCAAACAGGCTTACTGGTTGGCCGACAGTGAACTCATTGTCCCCAACAAGAAAGAAAAGGAAGAAGAAAGCCAAGAGGGAGAAGCAGAAGAAGAGGTGGAGAAGGAGATTGTGAGGAAGGAGTCTGAGAGTGAGGTTAGCAATGGGCAAAATCCAATGCCAAGGAGGTGCAGCCATTGCCTGGCACAGAGGACCCCACAGTGGAGGGCAGGACCATTGGGTCCAAAGACACTATGCAATGCATGTGGGGTGAGGTACAAGTCTGGTAGGTTGCTTCCAGAGTATAGGCCTGCCAAGAGTCCAACTTTTGTGAGCTACTTGCACTCCAATTCTCACAAGAAAGTCATGGAGATGAGAATGTCTCTTGTTTCTTCTTCTATTCCCAGTGAGCCCTAGTTATTATTCTATATTTTCATGTAAATCAAACTTCAAAGTTTAGGGAACAATATATTTGGAAACAGAGAAGCTACTGAGGGAAGTGTTTAGTCCTAGTTAGGATTACAGGCTTATACATATGGATTAGTACTATCTATTTTCATTTCATCCTTTCCTCTTTAGAGCTATATGCAGTGCATTTTCAAATAGTACTTATTCTTATTCTCAATACAAGAATGTCTTGAGTTGAGATGGGTAGAACTTGGTCCTAACTCTCGTATGTGATTACTCTATAGTTGCTAAGTGTTTTCCCATTTCTAGACATTTAATTTCCAACCTAATCTAAAGATGAGTATAGAACCACCAAGGGTATATCTGACATTGTCAATATTGAAGACTATGATGTCTCAAGCCTTCTGATTTTTCCTATCTTTTCCCATTTTCCTCCGAGCGTTCTTCCTTTTGGATTTTTTTTTTAATAAAAATAGCGCCATGAATTTGGTTTCACTTGGTATCATATGCTATGCTGTCATTATAAGCATGTGGACTGTGGTGTGTTATTTGTATTTGGCAGTTGGCATGCACTACCACAGAGAAGATAAGATAATGCATTTCAATATGTTCATGCACGTGACTTTCAAATTCTCAAGAAGAGCACTAAAAAAAGTGAAGAGTCTGGAGGGGGAAAAAAAAAAGTGGGAGGACTTAGAGATTCCTCAATTTTCATCATTTTCTTTTCCACCCATAGATTTTGATTCCCTATTTAGAATGGCTATGAAAATAATAAAAAAAAATTTGAAAAAATTCAACGAGATTCTAGTCCTTGTTTCATTGTCTTCCTCTGCCTTATATGACCCTCTTTTTTTAACCTCGAGTACTTTCACTTGAATCTCTCGCTTTTCTCGGACACTGCCTTCTGTTTACTTTGACAGCATGCCTCCTCCTCTGTCTCTCTTCTGAGTTCTGATTTATCATGGGAAGCATCTCTCACTTTACGTATTACAGAAACATAGATTTTTTTTTCTCTTGAGGCAACGAATACAAAACTTTTAGTTTTGCTGGTAGGAGTAATGATATTATTTCATAGCTCCAATCAAGGTTTTGAAATTTAAGTATTATAATTAGCAAGAACAAATAAACTCTTCAATAGTAATAGTATTTTCAGTCGAATTTGGCGGATGTGGAAAGTGAAAGTGTAAAGGAAAGTAATGGAACAATGTCAAGTTCAGTGACGATTATTTAGGCTTGGGAGACACTGCGTAACAGATCGATGCAAGTATGCAGGATCTTATCTTTTGCTTTCTTCTTCAAATATTTTTATTTTGGAGGGACCTTGTTATTGTAAGCTAATTGTTCCTATTAATTATTTTCCCCAAGGCATCTCCACACAAGGATTAAATTAAATCCATCAATTGAGGCTACTTTCGGTGTCATGGTAAATAAATAACATATACTATTCATGTAACTCTGCAGTAATCTTGAAATAAAAATATAAACCAACCCCTTAAGTATTTAACTAAAAACGCTAATAAAAACTTCTATTATCACTATATTATATTATGAAGCATAAGACACACAATTAGGGAATGTCAAAGACTGAAGGGCAACAACGTTCTGGGACATCATGCAGCTTGCACGTGATTCTGCAGAAGGCCATGAGCAATTATATAGAGGACAAGTTGTAGGAGTTGGCAGATACGCGCAATTAGCTTTTAAAAATGATATGAAATCTCATTGAAATGACTAATGATGCTGTTAGTAATAACGTTGGAGTAGTAGCCATCAAAGTCCCCACTAATCTGAAATTTAAATTTGAAAAGTGGAGGTTTAGTCAAAAGATGGAATCACTGATTATTAGGCTGTCTGATCCATAGGTACAAAAAAGTTGTAACTTTTAGGCCAATGCCTCAGGTGCACAATAGAATATAAGGATATTGAGAATAATTAAGATCTTGTAGCTTTTGGGTGTTGGATGAGGTTGTGCAATGTGTAAATGTAAGAATACTCTTAATTAATTTAGTTGTGGGACAGAAATCACATCACCCAGTTGCCCCAGTTGAGTTGGTAGGTGTTGGTGTGGGCTGGCTGCATAATTGAGAGGAGAAAGCAACCTCTTGTGAATTGTGATATGTGCTTCAATTTCTGTTTTTCCTCTGCCTACTCAAATTTGAAATTCCCTCTCACCAAGTTTCTGTGCAGTCAGTCACATGAAGGACAGAGACTTTTTGACTCTGAAAGTACAGGGACCTGGGTATGTATACATGTGAAGTGTGAAACCTAGTCCAATTCAAATATAGCAGCATCTTCAACAGTAATAATCTTGAATCTATGAGGTTGTGAGGCCAGGGATCAGCTAACCCCAGATTATATTTAACCTTTTTCTTTTGGTTTGGTGAAGTGATTGACATTCAGCATTTAAGATATAAGAATGTTCAAATTGCATAGATTAATAAAAATATATCTTGTTTGGATGAGTGTATGATCTTGTCATTTGAATTTAAAGACTTACTATTTTGTGAGATATATCGCATCTGTTTAGTAGCTTTTATCTTGCAGTTGAACTTATCTTGCTGCTTCAGAAATTATAACCATCTTTTTGTTTTTGGGAAGAATACAACAATACTTATAAAAATGTCAATGTAAATTTTTTTACAAACTATTCAAAAACAATTTAAAAAAAGTGGCCTATTTAATTTTAGCATTCAGGCCCCATTTGGCCCAATGTTCTATGAAGTGGGCTTTAAGTTAAACTCTTTTTTGGCCAAATTTAACTTAGAACTCTACCCATTCTTGAGCAAACACTTTCTGGTCCCATTTGGCCCAAAATTCAGAGCGGTGGCCTTTGATGCCCTGAATCACCTTTCACTTTGTTGTATATGACCTAACTTTAGACAAGCAACTTTCAAACCCTAATTCAATGAACTGTTCATTTTCTATGCCGACAAATAACATGTGACATCCAATAGTGACACCATCAGTAACAAGCTGGCATGCATTTTTCCCAACATTACACTTTTAACACTCGAGAAAAGTAGCTTTTAATAAACACAAACTATTCATGTCTCCAAAAGGATGACTGTTAATTACTTCAAACCGGTAGTAGCCCTCCATCATTCTGTGAATGAAGCTTGTGTATGAATTTGAAATGAAAAATGAATAGCAGCTTCAGTCCAATGTTGCTGCATGAATAAACTAGGTATTTTCCAGCTTTCAAATAGAAGGAGATTGGAATTGTATTTTAGATCATGAATTCTCTCAAGGCAAAAGTTCATCGTCTGAAAGACATACAAATCTGGAAATCTCTTATTTAATGAATCAGTAAACTAAGAATCATATAGACTATCTCGGTACAATAGCTGATAAAATTGAAATAAATAATAGCACCTCCAATGTATATACACGAGAAATCTACAAAAATAGAATCACGGATAGTGTGATCACAACGCATGCTACAAGCGAGGACCTCAAAGGAGAGGACGATGAAGGAGCTATCTGAATAATAAAATTGCAATTGCCCTGTGAAATATTCTGGGTAGAAGGCTTGGCCAACCCTTGAAAATCGCAGGCCATGTCATCCTGATTCTGCACCTGGTAGTACATGTTAAACGCATACGAGGCATTCCCATTAGCATCCAACATGTTGCATGAAGAGCCATAACCAAGAGACGTGCAATCTCCAAAGGTACAAGCATAATTTATATTATCTGCAAGTTTGGTAAGATCTTTAGCATCTGGATTAAACATACACCACCTCTGGGGAAGATACTTCACATTCTGAGCACCAATAAGAAGCTTGTTTTGATTCTGACCAGAAAGATCCATAGCAAACTTGGGTTGCCCATCATACCTAAAAATCCCCCAGTGACGCTCAAAGTTTCCTGGAGCAATACTCTTGGCATCCTCATCAATAAGGCCAAACAGATAAACTTCTATATATCCAGGACGGCGTGGGGTACCCTTGTTAGCTGCAAGCCTAGGAAGAAGGCCATTGTAAAATCTTAAAGCATTGCCTGAATTAGCATTCTTGTCCCCATCTGTAGGCCACCCTACCTCTCCTACCAAAACGGGCATGTTCCCATACCCTGCAGCAGTTAGAGCAGAAACCAATGTGTCAAAGTTGGCATCAAATACGTTGGTGTATGGAGTCCCATTATCATTTATGGGATTGGCAACCCCATCGAAGAAGGCATAGTCAAAAGGGAAATCGTCATTCCCATAAAGGCTTAAGAAGGGGTAGATGTTTACAGTGAATGGTGCACCATTCTTGTTGAGGAATTGGACTATCTGGGTCATGAGATCACTTATGTCAGCCCTGAATCTTCCAGCAGATGGAACTGGGTTATCTGTTGGAGATTCATACACATCAGCATTTAAGGGCACCGTGGCCTTTATGGAGTCTCCAACGCCAGCTTCATTAAGGGCATTTTGAATGTTCTGCAGTGCTGGCAAGGTGACGTTCAAGAATGAATTATTGTAGGATTTCAAAAATGGCTCATTTCCTACTGCTACATACCTGGGAGAAATTAGACAAATATGTTTAGACAAATGAAGCTTTAAGCACAAAATTATTCTCATCAAACCCAAAATACTAAACCAAACATCCCCTATCAACATACAACACAATTAGAATGTATTGTCATTGTAAGAATGAGAAGAAATGTTTCTAGACATGTTAAGAGTTCATGCTTTGTACAGATGGTAGGCAACAATATGATTTAAGGAGATTCTTTGAGCCATATCATGCTTCAAGAGTTTGTCCAATGTTCCAATCAGATGACAACAATTGACTCTACCGAAATTGCAACTTATAAGCAAGTGTAGTAGCGTCTAGAGACTGCAGACCTTGAATAGTTTTCTAGTTGACCTATTTATTCTTCCTATTTGATGCACTCTTGCCTGCTTTCTTATTCTCGTTTACATATTACTTCTTGCAACTAAATTATACAACTCTAGGATGACGAAAGGATTCTCAAAACGAACATATTCTTCTCAGTCACATAAAAGCTTACTGCAAGGACTCACCATTACCAAGAAAGAATATTCATTGTCTAGTTCTGGAGGATTGCCCACTACATAGAGAATTACTTGAGGAACGATACAACTTCGATTTGTTTGTGTAATCTCAGCAAACAAGCAGGGTATTTTTTTAATTATTATTATTTATTAATTTCTTCAGAGTGGGATTGCCGTCCTCTCCTAATAAAATTCCCAGGCCCATGGCATTTGACGACAGGACCTCCAAGTTATTCCATAAGGAAAAGTACAGAGTAAAAAATGTAACGATCATAGGTCATTACAGCAGTACCTGTACCTAAGCGAGATTATTTCCACACCAAAGGATGTGGGAATACTCTGACAAAACAAACACAACGACAAAAAAAAAGGTCACCGCACAATATAAAGTTAGATGAATTGAAGGACTGCAAGTAGGTAGTTGCATAAGATTCTTCAGGAAATTATGAACAGACAAATCATGGACTTGACATCAAATGCACTCAAAATCTGAAGTAACTATGGTGCTTGCCACCAAACTTGCTCAAGACGACCAGATGCATAATCCGGAACTAAGAAGGGAAAAAAAATATCATAGCTGGTTTTAGACATGTTAATTTTCTAATTTGTTTTTCTTATAACCGTTCCAAACTTAAGAACAAAACAATCGCATTAGTTGAAATATATCATACACATAAATGTGATCATAAATAACCTTTTGAGATTGTTGATTTGAATAGAAAGTTATAAAGGAGCTAACTCACTTGATGTTAACGCCTCCTTTGAAGTTGTAGCGTGTGACATTCTTGCGAACCCACTGCTTGGCCCGATCATAGTCATTCATGGGAAGAAGCTGGTTATTAGGAATGGCAACCATGACTTCAATGGAAGTCCCAGCCAGAGCAGTCATGGTGGATTCATCTGCATCAAAGAGTTTCACTTTCTGAATACCATTGTCCTTCAGTATCTGCACCACCGTGTCTGGAGGCAATTTGTGTGTTGCCTGAGTCCCCCAATTCACCCCAAGCCCTTCAACATACCAACCCATCATCCCCACCACCATAATCCATTTCAAAATCCAAAATTTCCCCATAATCTCACCGTTTCCAAGGAAAAAAGTTCTTTCCATAGAGATATATGGAGGAAATGACAAGAAAGAGGAGAAAAAAGATTCTTTTTTTATGGGTTGAAATCCCCTGCTCTATGAATAGAGAGTGGGAGCCAGAGAAAGCAACCGTTTCTAGAACTGGGTTCCAGAAACCAACGAAAACTTAGCGACAATCTAGCCACGAAGCATGAGATGTTGAGGGAAAAAAACTAAACGAGAAAATAATGACAAACAAACGATCACTGAGCTGATAAACAATATATAGAAGTCCAATACTTTCGCATCCACAAACCGAAATAGGCAAATGTGGATTGAAGCGTTTTCGTGTTATGAGATAAAGAGAGGGGCAGTGTGATTAGGGTTTAAACAGAAACAGGGGATGTCTCAACCCCAGCTGGTCAAAGAAAAGTTTATCTCTTTTCGGGAAGAGGAGAAGGAGAGAAAGAATATAAGCAGAAGAAGGAGGCAGAAAAATAAGAATCTAAAGAATCCAGAAACTTGTGAAGGGGAAAATGAGGACTGAAGATAGATATTGAAAAATTCTTCACTGGACAATGGGGAAATGACCCCCAATACTATTATTATTTGGGATGCGATTGGGCCCAAATGAGCTAGGTTAAAGAGCTAGGTAGTCACAGACTCTAACGGCTAGAATTGGAGATAGTTTTGAGTTTAAGAAGCTGGGAAAATATTTCTTTTTGGAGAGCGAGAAGGCTTTATTCAAGCATGGAAGTTGGAGCTGGGGCCGCGAATTTGTGAACGGGAAAGTGGCTTTTAGATAATAGAGGACGAGACAAAGCGCGATTCTGTTTCGGTTTCTTCGAGAAAATGGACTTTGGCCAGTATGACGCGGATTTCGAAATGAACGTTTGATCACAGTATTCAAAACAATAATCATAATAAAATATTTTTTTGGTCGATCATAATAAAATATTATTAATATTAATTGTCGCTCCACACGTAAGCTAACGTTAACCAATGGAAGACGTAGCATCATTCGAGTTTTTGTATTCCGTGTTATGGCCCCTGTGGTGGTCGGTGACCCGATCTGAGAGCCAATATTTTAAAGAAAAAATTAAAGAAAAAAATACACTACACGTCCGTACAATATATATATGTATATTTTGTGGTGAATGGATCATAACTGGAGACCAGGCACTGGAAATGAGTAAAAAAATATTTTTTTATTAATTTAATAAATATTTTTTAATTTAATATTAATAAAATATTTTTTTTTTTATATTTTTTGATTATCGGAGATTCTTCAGCAGAGAATCCGAACTCATATTTTGTGAGTTTTTATAACAAGTTAGTGTAAGACGGAAGAAATACATGGGAGAGAAAAGTCATGACGTCATTAATTATTGGTCTAGCAGTACATTTTTTTATTAAAGTATAAAAAATATAAAGAATTCTATAGTAATTATTTTTAAAAAAATATTATTTTAATATTTTATTTATTATTAAATTATTATTTTGATTATTTATTTATTTTACTATTTAAAATGATTTTTATTAATTAAAAATTATTACTTTTAATTTTTCTACGTGAGTAATTGAACATATTACAAGAGTCTAAATATAATAACGATAATTTCCTTTACATTTTCAGAATTTTAACTTTATTATACTCCTAGATGATAGTTAGAACCTGAAGGTTCCCCAGGACGCCGGCAGCATTGCTTCTGCAAACTACAGATGCATGTGTTTGCATGTGTTTCTTTTATCATTCAATTAAACTTGTCTCTCCACTTCTGAGTTCTAACTCACTCACTTTTCCTATTCCTTTTATTTTCTTCCTTTCCAAACAAAGTGTTTCAAAGTTCAAAACCATTTAGTTGTACTAAGCTTCTGCTGTTATATTATCTTAATCCTAAGCCTATGGCGACATTTTAGTTGCTCCACGCACACCCTGATTCTGCTTCTGTTGGCATTTTCTACCACCTTCATAATATAGAACATGAGTCTTCTAGACTCAAACTTATTTTAATATTTTCAAATTCTATATTCTCTCCCTGATCTCTGTGACCATATCACTGGGGAGATCCTAACTATTAGAATTTGTTTCTTAATTATTGGCTAAGGAAGAGGAATAAGGGAAGATCTTGTCTCATTTTTATAGTAATTTTTTTGGGGTTATTGTTAATATATATACTGAACGATAAAGAAGGAAAAAGATTTGACGTACTGGGAGCCAAGTGAGGTGGTGCTTTGAACAAAATAAAGCTGAGAACTCCATCTTTGTTTAAGATGGATGTATAGGATCCAAGTCATGCATCCTTCAACTGGGTTTTAAATGACTCAACTTGCCTCTTTATCTAAAAGAATGACGTTATTTTTTAAAAAATTGCTTTTTATTTTAAATTTTGCCTCATAAATCAACTTTCAGGACGAATTCTTAAGCTCGAACAAAATAGGGGTTGCCACTCTCCGAGATTTAATTTCACTTCTAGAAATTGGTTGGAATATATTTTTCAAGTGATTTTAAAATATTGTGATTGTGTACGTATGACACATAATAAAGTGTTTGCAAATCACGTTATTAATTTTATTTAATTCAGCAAAAAATAAATTTTAAGATTTATCTATAGAAGCGAAATAAAGTGTTTTTGTTTTTTAAAAAAAGAAAAACTACAAAGCTCTGAGATCCAGAAAAATTGAGTGGATAAGGTTGGCTTTGGACAAATACCCCCAACACCGACAGACCAATCACTAATATTATTGAATAGAATAGAAGGTGATAAATAGTTTTCAATGTTTTCTTCTTCTTCTTTTTTTCTTTTGCCAAATTTTAAAGATAATTAGATTCAACTAAATATTAAATAAATGAAATGAATATATATATATATATATATATATATATTTATATATATATAAAGAAGGGTTAGTTGGAGAAAATAATGTCCAAAACAACGACGTAGGAATAGATATGGATACCATTTCCTCCTTTTGTTTCTTTCTATTTTCTCGACCTTAATATCTTCAGTTTCCACTTAAATTACGGAGGATCTACATTCAATTAAGTTAACATTGGATATTAAAATGAATTATATTGTTTTAAAATTACTTCTCTCTCAAATTTTCCTCTACTTTCTGCTGTAATTTCCCTTTTTTTTTTTTTTAACATGTTTAAAGTGTGTCAGTGTAGGCCTCATTCATTAGCATTTTTTTTGGGGTAATTCTTCAAAATTATAGACAATACCATGGCATATTCCAGTTAATATCGCTTTTAGAAATATGAAGTCAGTTGGACAATCAATCTCCTACTTTGAAATGAGAGACCCACTTTCACTGTGAAGATGTAACCTTGATGTATCTAGCATTGAGAGGACAATCATGAAGACCATGAATTCCTTTCACTTTCTGTCACCTGCTTTCGAAGAGCTCATAAGAACGTCTTGGAAAGTTGGGCTAAGGATAATTCCACACCCTTGTTAGGGTACAGCTTTGATCTTACTCTGTTTTCCAACTAAAAAAACCGGCAAATTAATTTGAACAATATGAAACCTCCGTACCAACAAAAAAAAAAAAAAAGAACTTGTTTCACCTATCCTTCTCCGTGAGTAGGTGGTGACTATTACAAGGAGATAGGGACACGGTTAAAGCCAAATAAGTAATAAGCAAATGAAATCTTCAATAATCTGGGTGCACACGCATTGTTACCTCGTCCTTCTACGAGAGCCACGTTATCCTCAGCTCTCATGGCTTATTCATTAAGCATTTTAACCCAAAAAAAGAAAAAAGGGATCGAATCCAATTTCAAATTAGATTTTTTCTTTTTTGCAAAATAAAATAATGCACTTACGACACTTATCCAAAAACAGCAATGGGAACACGCTAAATTTCCAGGAAGAGGGTCCAACTTTGCGTAGATTAAATGACCAAAAGAAAAGAAGCGTGCTAGGACACTAATCGTCGCAGATAAAATAATAAAGGACACGTTAATCTTTTTCATCGTTCCCAATCAACTTCGCATGCCAAGTTTGCTATCAATAATAAGCATGTGCCACGTTAGCAGGACACACGAAAGCAGGAAGATGCCGACTTCAGGTAATGGAATGGAAAACAAGCGTTTCCCAACAACGAGGTTTCATCTGCCATCATCAAATTCACAATCAAATTTTACAACTATGAACTTAAAACAGTAACCTTCATGTACCCAGGAATCTAAATCCTCTAAATCTTGACCCAAAGTTAAACTGACCGTACAGAAGACCTCGTATCCCTATTTAATGGGGACCCATCAGAGCGAAGTCCTCCAAGCACAATTCTGGACCCCACCTTACATGCATCAAACATTTCTAACATTATCTTTTCTTCCCTCACTAGTTCACCAAATTTTAGTGAGCCTGAGTGGAAGCACCGGTGTTCGTATAGATATGGGGTTAAAAGGAAATACATCGATAAATTTTATCTTTGAAAAACAGAATCTTACACGCAATTAACAAGTAAGCAAGACTGGCCAATAAAAAATTAAGACACGGTACATTGAAAGCAGACTAGCTAATAAACTTGTCAACGTACATAACATGACCAATGATTAATCCAATAACCTGCAAGGAAATGGAACAGTAACAATTAGAAACCAACCAAAATAAATTAGTCCCGCAGAGCACAAAATCATCGTATCAGAGGAGAATAGGACTTCTCAACTAAAATGCAATGCATGACTTCGAACAATCACTAGTCCACCAGACGACATAATATTGACAGTGCTACTCAGACAGTAAAATTAATCTAGTACCATTTAGTGTTTGAATTGGAATGGGACAAAATTGATTTTGGAATAACTTAATTGTCAATTTTAATTTTGGTTAAACATGATTTTATATCACTATGATTTATGTTTAAAAACTTCCATTTAAAAAATTAAGTTTTGCCATGAATATAGTTTATCTATTGCAAAAAGTATTTTTCTATGTTTGTGCAAACAAAAGTTTAAAAAACAAAAGTGATTTCAGAACAAAACAACATCAAATCAAACAAAACTATTTGGAAGACAAATCCTATTTAGATGTGTAAACATACTTATAAATTTCTCAAACGTTAAACCAAACACAATTAAAAACATGGCCCAAACCATTCCACTCACATCATTAATTTCAGTTTTCAAAGAGCATCTCAGCTATTGTAGCAAATGCCAGCTGATTTGAGAAAGTCAGGTTCAATAAAACTTTGGGGTTGGAGCATTTTTCTGCATAATAAATGCATTAACCTCAATTACATTCAGACAACATACTAGTGATTAGTCAAGAAAAGCTGTATCATTGGACTCAATATGAAGCTGAATAAGCCATGCCATTTACTAAAGAGAAGCATTTTATCTTCTCAACCATCTTTACAAAATAGGACCAACACCCCAAGTGCCCCAGGTCATGGGATGGGCCCCCAACCATTAACCAGAAGCATGAAAAGGGTTCTACTCTTATATTACTAGTATATATTGTTTCCAAATCTTTATATAAAATGTATTCTAATATACTATTTAAGATATTTTCATAAAATAAATAATTATAACAAGAAGAGAGATATTCTTAACAAATCACTTTATTACAGCCTTACACAACCAATTAAAAATAATGCGTCTTTCCTCCCATTATATCACAAATACATTATCCGAAACCCTATAACATTTGGAGTCTTAATGAATGCACTTCTACGTTCCTCTCATCTAATCAAAAGTCAGTAAAGTTTATTCCTATGTTGTCTGCAAGCTTAACAAATACAGTATGTGCTGGTTTACATTGAGAAGCATGTTTACCCAATGGTAAGTGCCCATGCAAGCTGGTTTTTGTCCCAGCTCATGCCATTCTGATAATTTTCTGACATCAAATAAAACAATAAAAAAGGAAAAAATCCAACATAGGTAATTTTGATGGCATAATCAGTATCCAGATTTTGACATGTCCGGAAAATTTTGAGAAATATACAACTAACAAGTAACAGCCTTTTCCCTTTGAAGTTCACACATGGTTTAAAATGACTCGGCCAATACTGGTTTGTCTGATGAAAACAATACTTAACAGGAAAAAACAAGATACATAATTACCGGATGGCATTGTCTACAAATCTTCTATACAATAAGCTCATCTTCAAGATAATTATACTCAAAAGTGAACTCGGTCTTGATTCTTTGACACCTGAATAACAACATGGAGCAGACAGGTTGTAAGAACAGAAGCACAATTTGGCATTCATGGACTGGATTAAAGAAGCAAAATTCAATATCCAATCAGTAAGATTCTCTTTGACAAGGATTTTCCAGACCTACTGAGTCAAGCATACCAGAAAAAGAAAGACACAATAACAAACTGCCTTTCTTAAATGAATCTAAAAAGAATTACAATATAAAGCATATGAAATGCATTAATCCCATGAGTAAATAACAGAGCCAAGTGCTTATGATGATTCAGAACCTAGTCAACAAGATATCATGAGTTTATTATAAAGTCAATGATCAGGTCCAGCAAGATAACCCTCAAACATTAACTGATGAAGCAATAAATGCAATGGGAAATAGGAGGTTGGTATACTACTTTAGGGAATATTCACCCATAGCAACCAGACAAACTGACATCATAGCCACCATATATGTTTTCAATGAAAGAACAAAGGACCTTCTTTTAATTTTTATTTTTGGCCAAAAGAGAATTTCGGGCTCATAAGAACATATCCAAGTCCTTCAAAAGTAGTTATCATAGCCTTGCAGGCTTTACTACATCACGTTGTACCGGACTTATAATATTTACGCCCAATGCAAGATGATACTCAAGTATAATATATTTCTCAAAATCTCAAAAATAATGTCAGTCTGCAATTTGACTCATAAATTTTCAAAACATAAAAAAGAAAAATAAAATATAGTCAAAGGCAGTGGATGATACCAGTATACCTATATATATGCAACAATCATGACTGCAAACAATATGAACTAAAAAGCTGATTTAACATACCACCCATGTTGCAGGTCATCGTTAGCAATATGAAAATCGAAGTATACATATGTTCCCTGTTCATATTCATCTGTAGCAACTTTGGGCTCTTCATGTCGCTGAAACCATGTGTTATACTTTCTGTGATATCTCCAAGACTGCTTCTTTAGTTCTTTAGCAGCCAGATATTGCTGATAGGTATTCTGAAGAAGATAAAAGATATGAATTTAACCTCATTCGATCTAAATTATAATTACTAATCACACAAAAAAGTTCAGGTACCTGTTGATAATAAAATGCAAAGAACAGTGTATCAGTGCCAAGAGGTTCAAGCCCTACTCTCTCCCAAAAAGCAGGATTACTGACAATGGGGGCCTGTACTTGAGGATAACTAGGAGGTGTTATTGTTGGGTGTCTCTGCAGAACAAGATAAGAAACACTCATCATACAACCATATACTAAACTTATACATTACAAAGATGAATAAAATGGAAATGTACAGGAGTATAAGTCCTTGGACGTTCTGAGTCTTTCGGTTGTGGAAGTTTGTAGTAAGCTGCCTCAAGCATCTGCAAATTAAATAACTGATCACGTACTCCACCAGCATTAACACTTGTTCCACTAAAATTATCACCAATGGCTCCCAGGTCGGCAGCACTTCTTCTTCCAATGACACCAAGGTTACCAGAAGGTTGATTGGACTGTAAAGGTTGGCCAGGAGAGAAATCAGTATCTCTGGAGCTCTGAGCAGGCTCTGAAAGCGAGCCAGATGCTCCTGCCTGCTGCATAAAAGAAAAACAGCCAACTCAAATTAACATTCTTTTGAATAGATTATACATATAAATATAAACTTTAGAGCCCTCCATATCATGTGCGAATGAACAGATCAAAATGCAGTTTATTTCTAATCTGCAAAGCAGGATTAAGTCTAAGTAACCTGACCCATACTATATTTTTCACTAGATTAACTACTTGAATTAGTGATACTGAGTTGGTCATCTATATTTCAAACCAGCAGGCATGCATAATAATTTGCTTGCCTCTTACAGTAAAACAGGGGAACAAGGAAACTGTACATAATGACAAGTTTGCATGTGGTCCCTTAGTTAACTTCAACTATAATTACATAGTTTAGAAAACTGATACTACCCTGGAAGGTGGCCGTAAATCAGGATTGCAACAGAAGTCTAGTCAATTCCTATGGTCTACCTAATCCAAAAGCTAACCAAGCCAACCAACTGGTTTCCCAGAACCTTGGAAACCAAGAATTTGTCAAATATAAAATCTAATGCATTACAAGCATAGCAAAGCAGTAAGAAAAAAATTAAAATGGAGAAAGAATGAACAAGAGACATTCACAACTGAACGTAATTAAAGAAAATAACAAGCCTAGTGGAATTTGTCAACCTACAGGAGAATCTACAGAATATGTGGATTTTAAATCATCTTCATTTAGGATATTCTTGCCAAGCCCAGTACTTGCAGTAGATTCAGTCACTGAATCATCAGGAAAACTCTGCTGTTGCTGAAGTTCTTCACCTTTAGAATTGCCAACATCTGCAGAATCCAAATATATTATGATATAGCTCATCTGAAATATTTTAGAATCCTACAATATTACTATCTGATGTTCCTCAACTTTAAAATTGCTGACATCTGCAGAAGAATCCAAATGCATTATGATATAGCTCACCTGAAATATTTTAGAATCCTAGAAAATTATTATCACTCAATACAGCCAGAGTATTATAGTTATTTGCAAATTAGATTTCCTGCTCTACAAGACATGCCTTCTTCAAGCTTGACTCAATAGACTAAAATGATTCAGTAAAAACTAAAACGGAATAATAATTGCATTTACAAAGGTTAATACAAATTCACTTCTATATTGATAATCAAAACCCAAAAAAAAGAGCTTTAATGTAAAAATTAGGTAGGCTGAGAATTAGGAATATCCAAGAAATAAGCATACTCCTGTTACTGCTCCCTCATCCAGGAAAAATAAATTGAAGGAATATAGAAACTACTGGAGAAAAAATAGGGGAAGAAATAAGCCATCATAAGATCAGCGGAAAATTCAACAAGTCAAGATAAAGTGATAATGACCAACATGAAACATACCAATATCTTTAGAAACACCTGATATCAATGGCTGTTGGCTAGATGGAGAAAGGATAGAATTGGATGGCTGCTGTAGTGAGGTAGAAGAGATACTACTGAGACCTGGTGCCTGGACTCCAAGTCCCAGACCAGATTGAGAAGAAAGAGATGAGCTTTGAGAGTTAGTGTGCATATATAGTAACAAGTCATGCAAAATAAAGAAATCATCTCATAAATGGAAGCCACATATTACCACTAGACAGTACACTTAACTACTAAGCAAATCCAGACAATTCAAAGGGACAATTATAAATAACAAATGAACAATCAAAATTAAATAAATAGATGCCACTAAAATTATAAGACATGTATGGCCAATCACAATTTTTGTGCATGAATTGATATCTTACTCTAAGCAAAGAAGACATTTCCTATTTTCAATTGCTGATTCTCTTTTCCAGCTAAAGCAAGCACACAAGGTCTCAATAATTCAAGCATTAACCTCATTTTTTTCTTTTTGGTACTCAGGGAAACTGTTCCCACAATTTGAACTTAGGGCCCAAACCAAAATCCTCACCTACCCCAAACACCTAATCTAATTCCTGGTGACTAGTAGATGCATTAGAATAATTCAACCATAAAGAGATAAATTATCAACTTGCAGATTAAAACCAATCAATGAAACCACTCAAACCAGGACCATAGTCACCTTTTCCTTCAAGTTTTTCTTTTCATTTCCCACAGAAACAAAGACAGAAAAATCAATCTCATTCACGATTTTATGTTCAATAAAATCAAGGTTCACAAAGCGTCTATAGTGAAGGGCCTTGGAAATATTATTTGAATTAATATACTAAAAGGAAAGGCAAGGTTCCATGAATGAATTATCAAACTTGAAAAGAAAAAAATAATAATAATAATATAACACTTTGAAGAGACACAGTAGACTAGAGGATGTTACAAAGTGGGCTTTACAACCTATATTGAATCTTTCAACAGGAACAACATACTAAAACAGATAAGTGAAGCCAAATTTGAGGTACATGAAAGGTACCTGCTGCAAGAGAGGGTTTTGCTGTGGGGCAGAAAACTGCTTATGATTTCCACCGGCAAGAGAAGGCATACCAAGAAGGGTACTGTGCCCTTGTTGCTGCACTTGCTGAAACTTCTGAAGAAATTTCTCTCTCTGATCAGGCGCTATTTCAGTTCTCCCACGAAGCTGCCCCTGAAAATGAAAACAAACTTGCTCCTCAAACAATGTAGCTTAAAGAAGATGTTCTAACTTCTAAGTAGTGCTGTGTTGATCTATGTAACTGATTGCACATAATTTATTCAAACCATCAATCCATCACCCAAAAAAAAAGTAGATATATTAAGCAAAATTACTTGAAAACAATATAGACATGCAAAAAATAGCAAAGGTAAAATTAAGATTGAAAAGATACCGTCTCATTCTGGTTTTGGAAAGGGCTTCCAGGTCTCCATTGCATGCTAGAAACCCCAGAAGGGGAAAAAACTCTCCCAGACACAGCTGCAGCCTCATTAACATTACTAGAGTCAACTGAGCCAGTTCCATCGTTAGCCTTCACAGCCTGAGGCAAGATCATTCTACTACTTAGGGGAGATAGAAGAGGCTGCCCTATTCCACTACTTCCAAGCCTATCATCAGCTCCCAATATGTTTCTCTTAGTTATATCAGAGGCTGAAGGGACTGAACCAAGGGCCCCATTGCTGGAAACAATGTTGCCAGAACCAAGAGGCATACCAGATGTTACTTGATTTGGCAGGCTGTTTCTACTGATGCCTCTCACATGTGCAGCATCAGAGAGCGATGGAGATGCTCTCCGGCCAGGGAAGCCATTAACCTCTTCTTCTTTTATAGAGGAAGACTGATTTACAGAAGATGAAGAATTAGCAGCACTAGTATTCTCCAAACCACTCCGAACAGTACTTGAACCAGGAAGGATTGATGCTGCAGCTGGTGCACCAGACATGTTATGAGCTGAAACATTCAAAGAAACAGGGGTAGCATGGTTCCCAGCAGGTGTTGAAGTAGCAGAATTGATTCCACTACTTTTAGAAGGTGGAGTTCTGGCAACAGTTTCAGAGTTGCTATCCTGGGAAGCTGTGTCATCAGCTTGTTCCTGGACAGAAACACCCTGATTATGATTAGAAGTCATACTAGTCTGGAAAAAAATAGACATATAAAATGTCCTAGTTAAATGATACCAAACAAGGATGTAGTTTTTTTGTCTTTTTTTTTTTTACCTTTAACGGATAGTCATGTACTCAGTGACATGCACTTGGAGGATCTACAACCGTGACTCATCATCACATAAAACCAAATGAACTCAAAAGAGACACATACCAGACAACAAATCTTACAGCTGCAGCAAGTTTCAAATTTGAACAGAACATAGAAAGCCTAACATATGAAAAGCAGCAAAACACAAAATCAAACAAGTGGATCTCATACACTTTGTTAAAGATCCTAGCCACACAACTTCTTCTCTTGACTTGTTTTAAGGGAGGGGGTGAGGTCCAGCCAATAATTAAAAGAACTAAAAGAGACTAGAATCAATACATAAATTCTAGTCATATAACTTTTTTCTATTTTTCACTTGGCTCTCTTTTCGTGGAGGAAGAGGTTAACCAATAATGTATGCCAATTTTCTCTTTAATTTACTTTAATGTGATTTTTTTTTTAACAAAAAATGAACTGTGTATAACTTTTTTTATTTTTGAAAAGCAATAAAAAGTAGTAGGAAGTTAAATAAATTGTTACTTGCCCACATCACTTTAACTTCTCACTCTCCTAAACATAATTTATATTTATTATTTGTTTTAGTTGTGAGACCAAGAGACACTGAACAACCCGAAAAGAATATTAACAATACAGATAATTGCCAACCATCAAAATAATATCGGATAAAAATAAACCCAATTTCTGCAACGAAATACTCAGACACAGGAGAATCAAGGCTGTGGAAGAAAATGGAGCAAAAGCATAAATATTGAACATAAGACTTACGAAACAACATATCACTGGATGGTTTCAATTTTCAACAATATCGACTTGAATTATGTTTCACGTCATAAATAAAATACATACAGATGTTTGTGAAGCTGATGCTGATGCTGATGCTGCCGAAGAAGTCTTCAAACTAAGACCAAGTGCACCCTGCCAGAATACAGCATAAACAACTTAGGAACTTTATGTAGAGTATCCTTATGTTAACATAAAGGAAATGTTAGCATAAACTATGAATTGCAACAAGTAGATAGCGGTCTGTGTCTGGGCCTAGAGAGGCAAATACCTAACATAAAAACAGGCATTAACTTATTTTTGTCAGGACGGCTATCACCATCAGAAAATTTATAGTTCAACATGGATACTGGAACAAATATGCCAATATGCAAAAATTATTTTATATACCCAATGCCATAACATGAGTACACATATACCTCAATACCTTACATGCCTAGGTGAAATTTCAGCAAAGCACCAAAAAAAAAAAAGGGAAAACAAATACCTTAGAAAGACCAGGTGGACCAATTGTAACAAGATCTTCTAGAGATTCCACCTTGTCTAAAGGTAATGAACTGTATAGCTCATCAACATCGCTGAATTCATCAAAGTCTTCCTGTAGGAAAATAAGAAAGTTAAGAGAAACAGAAAATTGAGGAGAGAGCTATAAAGTTAGTAAAAGAAGACATTGCCAACATCTATGAAGTATTAAGTATCTCAATTTTGCCAATTAGAGCTGAATGATAAGAGTTTCAATTTCAAAAGACAAACCTGATTACGCTCCACATAGTCATCCAAGAAATCTTTGACATCATTAACCTGATCAGGACTTAGTTCATCGTTATCTAGTAGCCTCAAGAGTAATTCACATTTCTTTATATGAGCTTTGTGTCGAGTGATTGACGTCTCAAGATGCGTCTGGAAAACAAATGAAACATGTGAATGGCCATGGGAAGGTAACCCATCAGTCCCACAAAATGTATGTCCTTCCATTACTTCATAATCATACCAATCTAGGTGGCCTGTTCTTCCCTTTTTTGACAGAAAGCCCTTCAAGCTCAGCTTCAAAGTTATCAATCTGAGATTCCAACTCCCCAACCTACTCAAGTTTCAAAAGCTATTAAATTTTTCCAAATAATGATACTTTATAATACCTCAGTACAAGAAATCCCATTGAGAATCACCAGTGAAATAAGCACTAAACAGGACTAAACAGTAATTGCTGGAGAAGCAAGTCTTAAGAACCAGCTTAGAAATTGTAATTAGTTAAATAATCTCAACCATTAACATGCAGTATAACTTTTATCATGTTGCAATAACCAATTGGATACAAAACTGTCCATTTGCAACAGCCAGCACTGCGCAGTAAGGTGAACAAGTTACTAATGCAACAAATACTCACTATACTTCAAGCAAAACATAACAAATCTGAAAGTTATTTAAAGAAATTGACTTTCATACCACATTGTTCAACCAATCTCTTGTTTCTGATTTAGCCTTCTCCTTTGGATCCTATCAATCAAAAGCACACTACAACATTAGCACAACACATTTTTCAGCCCAAAGACCATATAGAGATAACATTGGTACACCAAGAAAAGCCAGGAAAAGAAAAAACAGTATGTCCATAGGTTAAAGGCTCACAGTTTTAGGCTGTTGCCCCAAGCCTTCTTTGGAGAATGCTTTTGTCTTAGTTTCCTTTTCGCAGATCTTAAATCTTTCCATTTCACGCTCAATGAGCTTGCGAGCATCCACTAGAGCCTGCTCATAAGAGGCACTAACCTATGTCAACATATATCAAAAGAAAAAGATGTCAAATTCAAAACCAACAAGTTGATATACAACATTAATACCCAAGCAGCATTTCAGAACCTGATATTACCAAAGTACCATCTAAGCAAAACGATGAAAAAGAAATTGACATATGCAACAGAAGCGAAATGCATAGCTTCACCTAATTTATGGAGTACTTAACAATAATAATTGGCTTTAAGCTAAAATGAAAGATTCCTCCCCTTTCAGCCAGAGAAATCGACAAATATTATGTTCAACATTACCAGACTATACAGGTATGAAATGTATCATTGCTTTGAAACATATTATCTATAATTCTCGAGGCTAACTGCCATAAAATTAACATCTCATTTCAGAGGCCAACTTCTGCAGGCAATAGCAGATATTAAAGACCAACTAAATGACGGGAAACTTAGTAGTACAGAGTACAGAGTACAGACTAATACACTTATAAAAGCTACAACATCTCAAGTGATATAATTAATAATGGATCATTATGATGAAGAAATTGTTGCAGAAATCTACAGTTTCCATTTTTTGGCTTCAAACAAAAAATGGAACTATTACGAATATGGCTTCAAGGAATTCCAACATCAATACCTAATGCTAAGAGGCGGCAAAAGCTCATTTTAAGAAAAAGTTCAAACAAAAAAGGCACTTGAATTGACCTTCTTATCCTTGATCTCGCTAGACTGAATCCAAGTCTTAATTTGGTCTCTGTACCTCTGGAGCTTCTTAATCTCCTTCTTAAGGTCTGCCTCAAATTTCTCCTTCTGGTTTGCATTGTCTGTATCGTAAACCTAAAGGAACAAACAAAATCAAAATGAACCATTTGTCAATTGATTTACTCGGACAAATTTAAAGTACAATCGAAATCCAAAAAACAGCGAAAAAGGAGATGGAAAGAAGGATGACAATTAAGAACCTTGTTCCAGATACTATCGAAGACTTCAACGCCTTCTTGGACCTTCTTCAGAACTCGATCTATCTCACCCTGAAGCTTTCGACTTGCGCCCATTCTGCCAACTCAATCAAACGAAGATATTATCCCCAACCTTATCATCCAATTGCAAAGTGCACAACGATCAATTGCAGTCCTAGCCTTCCTAGGGTTTCACTGAGAGTGAAACTGAACTTTTTTATCTTCAATTCTTGTACTTCTCTTAGGGGAAGAGCAAGACGAAGTGGAAGAGACGCGGAAACAAAACGACGGTTTCTTTGTCCATCTTGTTTCGTCGATGATTTAACTTTTTTTTTTTTTTTTTTCAGGTTCTACGGTAATAGAAGAAAAGAAGGAATCCCTCTGAACATACTCTTATTTTTTGATCTTTTACAAAATAAAACTTTAAAAGTAATTTTATATATTTTAATATCTAACTTAAAATAGTTGCTATTCAAATAAAAGTAAAGAAAATTCTTTTAGATCAAATTTTAAAATATCTTAAATTATTTTGAGACTTTCAATTTATGAAAGAATCAAAATGAAATTATGTATAAAAGAAGATAACTATTTTAAAAATTTTTACTTTGTGAAAAATTAAAAAATAAAATACTAAAATATTATTTTTCTGAGAAAAAGGTTAATTTAATCCTTTAGTTTATATTAATTTCGTTTTTTAATTATATCTCAATAATTTTAATTTTTTTCATGGGGTTTCCTTTAGTTAAGAGCTATTTGTAAGTATTTTTTTATCTTCATACCATAAAAATTAGAAAAATTAATTTATGTATCATAACAACATCACATTAAATAGTATATTTTGGAATGAGTCCCCCTTTATGAGTACTGTAGAAAGCATGGGTCTTGGTCTTCTCTCTTTTGAGTGAACTTTCTCTACGTGGAGAAATTACGTTTCTTAGTAACAACTTCTTTCTTTTGAATCTCAGGTCTTGGTCTTCTCTTTTCTGAGTGAACTTTCTCTATATGGAAAAATTACGTTTCTTAATGACAACTTCTCTCTTTTGAATCTCTTGAACCTATGGATGCATATTATAAAAAATGTTATATTTGTCTTTTTCTAGTGGTCATATTACTAGTATGCGGATTGAATGTTGTTTATATACATGTTAACTATCCTTTTCTTGCTCTAGAGTACTTTCAGTTTCACATTATGTTGTTCTTATGAGCAATGTAAGCTTCATTGGAGTTTGCTCATCTTGAATATGGTTTTTGTGGTTAGGGATGCTTATTGGGGCTCTTGCTGATTGTCTTATCAGTGTGTTTACAATTTCTGCTTTTTATTGTCCTCAGCTTTACTTTCTATTATGTTATTGGCTTTGGCTAGCTGGTTGTTTGAGCGTTGAAACTTTGTTTTTATTTCAATGAGCGTTTCTAGACTATCATGGATAAACAACAATTTTTTGCTAGAGGTTTACAGTGGGTGAAAAGCAACTCTTTTGGTCAAGATTCTATACCTCAACACTATACAGGGGATGCTAGTGATTCTTATTCTTATCTACGAGATGGTTTAACCCTCTACTTTCACAATTAGATGCTCTCGAAGCCTAAAGATTACTAAAGCACTTGTCAATTGGGTATCATGATTGATGTTAAAGCACTCACCAAAATGGATAATAAATTTCTCATTGAATTTCAAGATATGGAAGATTAGTGCATTATCCTGTAACATGGTCCTTGGTATGTCATGAAAATTGCCAACTTAATGTGAATTTTAAGGAAACTAGTCCTCAGTGTATTCCTATTTGGGTTCAATTCTGAGGGTCAACAATTGAATATCATAACCTAGAAGTTGATGAGGTTTTTGGTCACCTCGTGGGTGAACCTAGGATGATAGGTAGGCTAATGCAATCTATTAAGAATGTGTGGTTCCTTCGGGTAAGAGTTCTGGTTGATCCTTTTGAACCCTTGTTAATGGCAATTATGGTTAAGTTTGATAACAAACACTCAATCCGGGTCAAATGTTAGTATGAATGAATCTTCAAGACTTGTAGGCAATGCAACAAGATTGGTCATGTGGTTAAAGATTATTCTTGGTCAGTGGAAGAAATGAAACAGTCCTAGATTAGGCTGAAATATAATATTCAAAGTAAGTTTGATGTTAACTTTATAACTGATTTTTGTTTCCCTTTATTGGATGACCTTGCTATTGCTTCTATTAAGAAAAGAGGCTTTTGCTAACTTTTAAAGTTAAAGTGATATATCACAAACAACTAGGCTAAAGAGAGAAACTCTGCATGTTATCATTCGTGACTGACTAGCCATTGGTGTCCCTTTATGGCCTTCAATGGACACTCGTCAGCAAGGTCGTTGATGAGAGAGCACCAGTGTATCAATTATTCTCATCGCTAAAGGTTGCTTTGCAATGCAGTTCGGTTAACCTCCTTAGTGCGATCATGTCATTTATGTATGACCTTCATCACCAGTGGAGCAGCTCGTGCACAGGCTTATCAGAATCGTCTGTAATAGAGAATACTGGAGCTAGAGCCTCTGCTTTATTCCTATCAACGCTGCGACTTTAGCTGCTTGACGTGCTACTTGTCTTCTGTTTCTATTTATGTCTTTGTTCACCACCCACGTGCTTATCTGGTGTTGATAGCTTCCTTTATGTTGTGTTGCCAAAGGTTCTCTAGTGATGGTTATACTTTCCGATAGGAAGAATTAGCATTGACCTTTATGTTCGACTTCTCCAACGTGTTACATTATGTTTTGCTCTCTCATAAACCATTATTGTGTTCTGTTTCTTCTTATGTGTCTTGTTGTTAAAGTGTCTTGCTAGTTCTTGCTTTACTCTTGGCTGCTTTGATTCTTGTTGTGCTCTTGACTTACCTCTCTTGTGGTTTCCTGCCGTAAGATCTATTTAATTAGTTATTTTAGTTATTTTGTTTCATTCTACTTACTTAGTTATTGGTCATTCTGTTATTCATTTATGGAAATTTGAAAGGTTAGATTTAGTTTGTGTTTCATGGATTATTCATAACAAACTTCATTATCGTTCTAAGTTAAACTTTGGCCTAAATGAATTCTTTGAAGGGTACTCAAACAGTTGAAGAGCAAGATATACTAGCAAGAAATAAGAAAAAGATTAAGACAATAGAGGTTATGCGCAAAGTTTCAAAGGATGTGCCTAATGTTATTGAAATGATAGACATAGAGAATAAAGGATCCCTAATGGAAGAAGAATATAAAAAAGAGGTGAATGACCCTAATCTTCCGAGGAAACCTACATATAAAGATATGGTGATGAACAAAAATGAGAATGATAATATGTCCCCATAGGAGATTGTCTAAATGGTGATAGAGGATTATGTTGTAAAGGAACTTAATTCTTCTGAAGAATTTGCACAACCTTTTGATCTGAATACTGTGGTGCGGGTTACCCTGGAGGAGTATGAACAATGGTGTTGCCCATGGAAGCAATCTTTATATGTCAAGATTTTGGGAAAGAAATTTAGTTTTAAGACCATGGAATCTTGGGTCTAAAAAAGATGGACTTGAAATGAAGCAATTAAAGTTTTGGATTTAGTAAAAGATTTTTTTCTTGTCCAATTTGCTTAGAAAAGCGGACTATAATTATGCTTTATATGAGGGTTCACGGCTTATAACTGACCACTATCTTATGGTACAACATTGGAAACCTTTATTCCAACCTTCTTTACTGGAAATTAAAAAAATAGCAGTTTAGGTTTGTATTCCTAGGTATTAGTAGAATTATGTAATAAAGAGTTTCTTTGGATGGTAGGCTTAAAATTGGGTACTATGTTGAAAATGGATAAACTAACCTTTATCCAATCTATGGGTAAATATGCATGCTTATGTGTGGAGATCAATCTTAATAAACAAGTTGTTCCTCCTATTATTGCGCTTGGTAAGACCTACTTGGTGAAGTATAAAAGTCTGCTTCTAATTTGTTTTAGTTATGATACCTATAGTCATAATGCAGAGAATTGCCTTTTAGCTAAACCAAACTAGACACCAAATAACCCTTAAAGGTGAGTTCTGATAAATCCCCAGTAAATATAGGAGCTGAAGGTGCAGGCATTATAATAGAAACTGCCATTCATATGAAGGGTAGAATCTTCCTAAGAACAATGATCCAAATGACGCAAAATGTAAAGCAATGTTAGAGGAAGAGCATAATTCTTTCTTAACTAATCAGTTTGGACTATGGATGGTTATTAAGCAACTGAAACAAAACTATATAAAAACAAGACATAATTCTGATAAAAAGAAAGCAAATAAGGTAAACTTTGGTTTTAATAATATGCATTATTCTATATTGAAAGATGATTCTGAAATGGACATATTTAATAAGGAAGAAGAGAACAATTCTCACAAGAAGGTCAATGGTGATCTAGAAATAGGTGAAAAGATTCATAAGGAAGATATAGCTAATAGAAGCATGGGTAGACATCAACAAAGAATGGCTCAACAACTTAGGTTAAAGCCATCTCTTGGGCTAGAAACCCATAATGGGCAATTAGCTAGTACAAGTAAGGCCAGGAAAAACCGTCAAAAGTAAAACCATGTCAAAACTCTCCTTGTTAAAGCTCTCAAGGAGCTAGATAGTAAAAGAAAGGAGTATCTATTTACCAGGATAATCCCATAGAGGAAAGTGTTCAATGGCAGGATAAAACTAGTCAGAAGGATGTCCTAGATCCTATTGCCATTAATGTCCAAGATCCAAGTAAGGAAACTCTGGAAATTACTCAAAAACAACAAACATCCTCAAAGAATAAATCTAGCGTTTCTAATCCCCTAAACCCTGGTTCAACTTTTAAGAGAAGGATAGAAATAGCTAAATGAGGTGTCTAGGAAATGGTAATGGAGATTGATAATATTGTTGAAGCCCAAATTGGATTTATTCTAAATGGTTTGGGAAATGCCCGTTCTTCTAAAGAAGACTAACACTTGTTGTGTTTCTTTCTTTCTCTCTGACTTTCCAAATGAATATTTTAATTTAGAATTATAAGGGTGTTTCAGGAAGAGGTTTCACTGCCATGATCAGTGATTTGATGAATAGATATCGAGTTACCTTTTTATGTTTATTAGAGATGCATGTGAATTGAGAGAAAGCTAAAAAGATTGTTAAAAAATTTAAATTTGATGGTTATCATATTCAAGATGGTGTGGGTTTATCGGGTGGTATTTGGTGTTTGTGGAAACTTAATTGCTGGCAGATACAAGTTCTTCATTCTCATTGTCAATTTGTCCATATGGAAATTGCCTTTGAGAATGTTAGGTCGTGGTTTCTTACTGTTGTTTATGGAAATCCCCAGCCTGCCTTTCAAAGGGATTTTTGGGATGGCCTTAAGGAGATCTCTAGTCAAACTATGGGTTCTTAGTGTGTAAAGGGTAATTTTAACTCCGTTTTGTCTATTGATGATACTGGTAATTCTCTTAATATGTCTTTTGATTCCATCATTTTTTGAGACACTCTTTATGATTGTGGCCTTCATAACATTAGTTTCTAAGGACAACCTTTAATCTAGAAGCAAAATAATATCAAAAGAAGGCTCAATTGTTTTGTTGCTAATAGTTTTTGGTCCACTTTCTTTAATAATTTCATGGTTAAGCACCTCTCTAAACTTAAATCGAATCACATTTTGATCCTCCTTGATTTTAAGGGCAATGATTTAACTAATAATGCTGGAAAGCCATTTTGATTTCTAGCTTCTTAGTTAGCTCACAATAATTTTCAGGACCTTCTACAAAAGTCATGGGTTATAAATGGGGACCTCAAATCAAATATTAATATTATACTGAAGTAGCTAAAGATTGGAATAAAAATCTTTTTAGTAATATAATCTGGAAAAAAAAATAGAATTCTATTGAGACTTGAAGCTATAAGTCGTTCTTTGAAATTTCAAACCAATGTTTACCTAGAGAAACTTCAAAGTCAATTATGGAAGAAGAATGAGATTTTAGCCATTCAAAAGGAAATTTATTGGAAACAACTTTCTAGATGTAAATGACTTTCTTACGGGGATCGTAACACTAAGTACTTTCTTGGTATGGCTTCTGCTTGGAAAAGAAAGAATATAATTATTATGTTAGAAGATGAAAATGGTCATGTGTTGAAGATCAAAATTTCTTGCAAGAAATGGGTATTTCCTTTTTTAAGAAGATTTATGAAAAGGAAGACTCCCATGACTAATTTCCTGTCTTTGGTATGTTTTCTACTTTGATAGATAACAAGTTTATGTCCCTAGCAAAACATGTTATAAAAGGAGAAGTCAAGAATGCATTTTTTAATATGGGTGCTTGGAAAGCCCCTAGTCCTGATAGTATTCCTGCAATGTTCTACCAATGTAATTGGGATCAAATAAAGGACTCTATAGTTGATTGGGTGACCAAGGTGTTCTTCGAACCAACTATTATTCAATCATTGAATCACACCTTCATCTCTTTTATCTTAAAAGTTCCTAACCTTGAGATGATAAAACATTACAGACCCATTGGGCTATGTAATGTGGTCTATAAATTGGTCACTAAAATCCTTGCCACTAGACTTAAAGAGGTTATGCCTAAAATTATTAGCCTAAATCATTGTAGTTTTGTTCCAAGAAGGCAAAATGCTGACAATATTATTATTGCATAAGAAGTTATTCATACTATGAGGACTAAAAAGAGTAACATTGGTTTTATAACTCTCAAAGTGGACCTTGAGAAAGCTTATGATAGGATTTCTTGAGAATTCATTAAGGAGACCCTGAATGATATTGGCTTTCTAAAGAATATAATTAATACTATTTGGTGGAGTATAACATCTACTGACATGCAACTACTTTGGAATGGTCATATTACTGACCCTTTTATTCCATCAAAGGGGATCCGTCAAGGAGACCCCATTATCTCTTTGTCCTTTGTATCGAGAGGCTATCTCATTATATCTCATCAGCCATGGAACAGAAATATTAGGATCCCATTATTCTATATAGAAGGGGGACCTATCCTCTCTCACCTATTTTTCATTGATGATCTTATTTTGTTTAGTATAGCCTTTTTTTTAACAAGTACATGTTATTAAAGAGACCTTAGAGGTTTTCTATAGAAGCTCGGGTCAAAAGGTTAATAACTCAAAATCTGACATTTACTTCTCTGCTAATGTCTCGCAAGAAACAAGACATGAGATTAGCTAGGTTTTGGGTATGAATATAAATGATAACTTAGGAAAGTACTTAGATGTTCCCTTGTTTCATGATAGATACTCATATAGAGATTTCCAGTATCTCATTGATAAAGTGATGAATTGTTTAAACAGCTGGAAAGCTAATACTATTTTTCTCACTAGGAAAATCACTTTGGCTCAGTTAGCTCTCGCTTCCATTCCTACTTATGTAATGCAAACTACCAAAATCCTTCTTCAGGTGTGTGATTGCATGGATAAAATTTGTAAGGATTTTATTTGAAATGGCTCTACTGATAAAAAAAAGAATTCATTTAATTAGCTGGGATAATATTTGTAAACCCAAGAAGCTTAGTGGTTTAAGGTTTCGAAAAGTGCAAGATTTTAACCAAACTTTTATTTTAAAACAAGTGTGGAACCTAATTCATAAGAAAGATGGTTTATAGGTAAAGGCGATCTATAGCAAATATAGTTGTCCTGAAGCTATTATTCCCATTGTTCGTCAGCGTAATGCTGCCTTTAATTTTTGGTGGGGTATTATTCAAATCTGGATGCCTTTCTATCGGAATCTTATTTAGCGTTTAAGAAATGATAACTTAATTCATTTTTGGACTGATCATTGGGTGCCTGGAGTGCATAGGCTTGAGGATGTTGCTATCATTGTTATAGAAGAAAGTATTCGAGATGAGCTTATGGTAGATTATGTCCTTGATAATGGAGATTGGAATGTTATTAAGCTTAGACAAGTGCTTCCTGCTAATTGTGTGGATATTATTGTTACCCAAAGAGTCTCTCCCTTAATTGAGAATGTGGACTCTGTGGCCTGGCTTCCTAATTCTACTAATATTTTTTCTTGCAAATCTACTTTTAACTCTTGTTTTGGCACTTATTGGAATTTTTAAAATGATCTTTTTGGTAAGATTTGGAAGCTAGATGTTCCTCAACACATTCAAGCTTTCATGTGGCTTATCGCGAATAAGGCTCTTATCACAAATAGTGCCTGCCATCATAGATCTTTTGTTACATCTCCTAGTTGTTCGCTTTGTGGTTCTGACAATGAAATAGTGCTCCATGTTATTCGTGATTGTAATATCGCTAGTTTGGTATGAAAGAGCATTGTTTCTAGTTCCTATCATATGGTTTTCTTCCAAAGAGACCTCATCCAGTGGCTAAATTTAAATTTGAAGGGAACTTGTTTCTTTAATGGGGTAAGTTGGCCTCACGCTTTTCTAATTATTTGTACTAAGATTTAGTGCATGAAGAATAAAAAAATCTTTGAAGGAGTTATCATTGAGCCCGCCAGTTTCCTTAGGTATATAGTTGCTTTTGTTATTGACTATCACCATGCCTTCTCTCTTCTCCAACTAATTGAATGGACCATCAATGATTTCTCTACTCGACACATCTATTGGATTCTTCCCCTTGATCACGTCATCAAACTTAATACTAATGGTTTTGTTTATAATCAAGGATCAACGACTTATGGTGGTTTGCTAAGGGACAACAGGGACAATTTTATAAAGGGTTTTAGTGTCAAGCTATCTAATTGCACGATCACTAATGCTGAACTCTAGAGCCTTCTTTATGGATTAAAAATTTGTTTTGAAACTGGCTATAGATCTATTCTTGTGGAACTTGATTATTTGATAGCAGTTTGAATAGTCTTTAATCTGCAGGAAATTTTACATGAAAGTTTTCACCTAGTTCGTGCTATAAGGCATTAATTGAATTTGTAGTGGTCTGTCCAAGTTTCTCATATCTTTCATGAAGCTAATTTTATTGCTGATACGTTTGCTAAGCACGGCCACAATCAAACTCCCTCCTTTAGGTGCTTCGATTATATTCCTAGTTTAGCTTATCTAATTATTACTACTGATTTGCAAGGTGTTTGTCACCCTAAATTTATTGCTTTTGAATTTCTTCTTGTTAGCAGTTTTGCCCCATTGTTTATCCAAAAAAAAAAAAAAGGCTTTTACTATATTACAAAAGTACATTGAATAGAGAACATGGAAGGCAGTTACTACTATGTCCATGACAAAGATCATAAAGATCAAGGTTCTAGCTCTTATAGTCCCAAGGCTCCTTCTAATTTTGTTTGTGTGGTAGAAAGTTCCATTTCCTCTAACCCTTATGAGAATGATCATTATTTTATCTAACCAAGGAATCTCTTAAATCTAGCTAATAATTAGGAGCCTAATTAGTAAGGACACCATTTTAATAACTTCAACTTAGGTGGGCATTAACAACATTCAAGGAGAAATCAACATCATCACATAACTTAAGCAGTTGAGAATCAATTTAATATAGGGGACTCTTAATTTTTTACCCTTGAACACGAGTATAATTTATAACAAGCTTTACATGATGCACATAAGACCTCATCTAACTTTAGCTCATCTAACAGGGATTTTGATCTTCTACTACCTATTAATACAAAGTTATCTTTAAATCATGATTCAGATTTGGGTACCTCGGATAGTGCACTATACTCTTTTATTTTGTGATATAGGTGGAGACTTAAATATGCTAAAAGTGTTGGATGAAGAACTTAATGTTAATAGTATGAACTGTACTCATTTTGTGCTTGGTGATTTAAAGGATTATCCATCAAACTTGCCTATATTAGTTTCTGATGTTGAGTTTTACCTTTTGAGATATACTATGAAAGTTTCTCTCCTTGTCATATAGCCGAGTCAAAGCTAGTCTCTCACATTGTCAAGAGCTTTCCTTATGTTAATTCTACCTTTTTCAGATGATGTATCCTTTGCTGGTTTTATTTTAGATTAGGGCATTCACATTGATTTAATGACACTTATGCATTCAACTACTTGGTTTAATTTCTCTTATTTTGCAACAGTGGATAATACTTTAAATGGGTCATATGATTGTGCGCTATCTAGTCAGTTTTCTAGAATGG
Source organism: Delonix regia (assembly GCA_037074485.1). NCBI lineage: Eukaryota > Viridiplantae > Streptophyta > Magnoliopsida > Fabales > Fabaceae > Delonix > Delonix regia. The sequence continues at coordinate 35,146,288 of CM073449.1, read as the reverse complement.
TTATTAAACTTAGTGATTATGACTCTGTATATTGGCAATCATAGCCATGCTTTAAATTTTATTATGATGTCTTTTGTATGGATCAATGGGTATCTATGTTACTTACCAGCAGATATTAACAATGTTATCTAGTCTCATTTGGATGGTTGTTATGCTATGAAGATGTTAAACTTTTAGGTTCAAAAGTATTCTATTGCAAGAGCACGAGTACAATTTTTCCTTAAACCTTATCATGACTTCCATTGGGGTGTCAAATAATGATGTTGGTGTTATGCCTCTTGAGTGTAATTATAATTCAAATGTTTATGTTATGCATCTACCCCTTATGTTTCTTTTTGGTATGTGAATTATAAAAAAATTGACTTTATTATTTCTACATAGCATCTTCCTATAAAGAAGCAAAAGAAGTTTGATTAGGACCTTTATCATAATGCTAAACACATTTGCCTTCAGAAACCATGTCTTCCTACTATATATGACGATCATGAAGATACTGAGATTTTGAAATTGTTGTCAAATGCTAATTTTGAAGAGGTTTAAGAAGCTACTTCCATAAAGCTTCCTAGGCAGCCATGAGTCTTTTAAGTTGGAAATGTCGTGGGTTAGGTAAAACTATGGCAATTCATAGGCTTAAGAAATTGTAATGTACATATAGACCAATTGTTTAGTTTTTATCAGAAACTATGGTGTCTGTAAAAAAATTTATTACTAATATTAAAGGTTTTGACTATATGAATGTGTTTGGGTATAATGCTTTGCATAGTAAGGGTGGTTTATTTCTTGTTTTAAATAGTAATATTAAATGTATACTTTTAGACAACTCACCAAATTGGATACATATTATGGCTGATATTTGCAACAAAGGAAAATGTGATATTACTTATGTTTATAGCTTCCCAAGTAGTTGAGATATATCCTTTAGGATTGGATCAAAACAACAGTTAGATCTATATAAGGTCCTTAGATGATTATTGGTGATTTTAATCAAGCATATCTATTGCAAGATAAATTTAGCTTAAATTCCTCCAACCTTAGAACTAATGAATTTTAGGATATTTTTCTTTACTGCAATTTGATTGACATTCTTCTTAAAAGGTTTAAGGTTTTCATGGACTAACAACTGATTTAGATTGCATTGTACTTGCACTTGATTGGATAAATGTTTACCTAATGAACATTGGATACAATTGTTCCTTGACTTTCATATTATGTTACTTCCTTTTGATATGTCAAACCATGCCCCAGTAATTTTTAATTGTCAAAATCATCTTTCTAAACACAAGAAAATTTTCATATTTGAGACTTTTTAGTTTAACTTCCCTAAATGTCATGACATTGTGCTTGAAAATTGGAACTGTCATGTCAATGGATCTATTAAAAATGCACTATAGGCTTAAAAATGTTGGCAAGATACAAAACCAGATCCATTTATTAGAAATTCAACTTCACTCAATATAACAAAATTTAAATTCTCCATATTCTGAATATTAGGATAATAAAATATGACACTTGCTTGAATTCTTCTATGATTGTGAGGAAAATGTGTGGGCTAAAAAACTAGACAATCATGGCTCTTAGAAAGGAGATACAAATATTTATGTTTTGGTGTCTAAAAAGAAAATGTTCACTAATATTTTGAATATTAAAGATAACTCTGGGAACTGGATTGAAGATCTTTTTTATATCAAGAATCTTACACTTTCATATTTTCAAGATGTTTATAACAGCGGATATCGGGATCTTAAGTATATCAGATTGATTTTGGATTCCCATGAAATTTCTATGTTATTCAGGGAACATAAATTATTATTGGAAGAACCAATTACGGAGGATGAAATCTATATGGTTGTCTTTGATATTCTACTTGATAGTGTTTCGAGTCCTAATAGGTTTCATGCCATATTTTTTCAGACATATTAAGATATTATTTCATCAAATGTTGGCAACATAGTTAGGTCTGTTTTTGCAAATGGCTTTCTACTCCATAGTATTAATAAGACTTGTTGACTTTTACTCTAAAAACTAGTAATGTTCAATCATTCAGGGATTTTTGACTAATTAGTCTGGCTAATGTTTTATATAAAATTATCTCTAAGGTGGCAGTTAATAGACTCAAAGTTGTGCTGACTTCTTTAGTTTCTCCATTTTAAAGTGCTTTCATTAATGGTTAATCAATCATTGATGACAATTTGCTAGCTTCAGAACTTCTAAACAAAATTCATTTGGCAAAATTTGTTAAGACTAGATGGTGTTCTTTGAAGCTATAGATATCACAAAAACTTTTGATAAGCTTTCTTAGAAGTTCATTTGTCAAGTTTTGCTCAAAATGGATTTTCCTTAAAGATGAGTTCATTTGTTATTATAGTGTGTTTCTACAGTAAGCCTCCAAGTCCTCATCAATGGTTCCTTGACATCTATTTTTTCATCAAACGGATCCTTTGTCTCCATTCCTTTATAATATTTGTGTAAATGTGCTGTCTTGTTTAATCTTTTCTGCTGAACAAAAAAACAATGGAAATGTGTCAAAATTTGCAAGTATGCTAATGTATGTTAAGGATACTATTTTGTTATTGAAGCAAAATGTGACACTTGTGTTGAAGTCAAGTGCATTATGGGTTTATTTGGTGAGATATTAGGATTGGAAATAAATAGAACAAGTCCTTTATGGTATTTAGCCCTAATACTTCGCATCATATCAAGAAAATTATGTCTAGGATTTTTCAAAATTGCTTTGCAAAATATTTGTAATGAAGGATATTTAGATGAGTATAAAGTAAAACAATAAATATATCAAACAATGGAAACTATATGTTAATGTTTGAAGTATAACGATAACAAATTTTCTTACAAAAAACATAGCATTTGACAATTTGTAGTTAAACTTGATTTGAAAACTTGTTTCCATGTAAGTTAGAATAATCATACAATCACTTTAACAATTGAATTACTTTAAGTAGATATAGAAAAATGTATCAAGCAAATGATAACAATCAATCAAGTAAAATATTAACAACGAAAAAAAGAACATCAAATGAGCAACATAAATTGTAAAGAGTATAGGGATAGAAAAAGCAAACTCTTAAGACTTATTCTAATTTAGCTTCAACCTAAGTCTATGTCCAGTCCTCATGTATCCACTTAAGATTTCTCCACTAATTTCATAAGTTTAACTGGCTCTTGTGAGCCTCTACAACATCCAACTCAAATTAAAGTTGTTTCTCATTCTAGAACACCACTCTTTTTTGGAAAAATCACTCCAAGAGATTCCTCACTCTTGTTTTCTCTCCTAGAAAAAATCATCCTTGTCTTACAAAGATTGAAGGAGAATAATATTGCACAAAGAAACTCTCTATGAGTAAATATACAAAATTAAGCTCTAAGAATTCAAATGATAAAGATTAAGCAAGTATTAATCATCTGATGATTATTTCTCTCTCAAAGATAATAAAATAAGTTGAAGATCACATTCTAACACTTGGTTCTTTTTAAAAACATGTTTGAAAGGTAATATATATAAATCAATATGAAATATAGCTGTTTGGAAACACAAAATAGTCATTATTTATTTTTGAAAAAGCTATCCTAATGTTGTTAGACAACTAATAGAGGTTCCTTAATTGACTGCTAAGCAAAATATAACTGGTAGCTCGATTCTATGGTTCGTCAGTTGACTTACGATGAGTGACAATTGACTAGTCACTTCTAGCTACACAAACTCAAATTTAAATAGTCATAACTTTATCATTTTAACTTTGTCTTCAATGCATGACGTATTGTTGGAAACCTATTTCAATTTGTTTTTTTAATGAAAGACGTTTCATATCAAAATTCAATATATTTTGAGAGATATAATCAAAATAGTGACCAAAGGTCAAAAAATAATTTTATACAAAATCCATATCTTAGGACTTAACTTTAGATGGTCATAACTTTTTCATTTGACTTTGTTTTAAGTGAATGACATATAATTGGAAAGCTTTTTGAGTTTATTTTCTAATGAAAGAAGTTTCATGACAAAAATTTTTATTATTTGTGATCTATAATCAAATAATAATTAAAGGTCAAAATAAGATTTTAAGTAAAATATATATTTTACTATCTTTTGAATTCAAACTTATATTTTTGAAAATCAAAATATCTTGAGCCAATAAATGCAAATCTAATAACTCTTAGCCTATGATAAATATGTCTATTTTAATCCATTGGCTATCTTAATGTAGCTAAGCTTCCAATTTTTCAACTCTTTAAATTCTTTAATGCTTAAGGCATCTTTCTTGCTTACTCTCTCTTTGTATAACGCATAATATTGATATTTCATTTTTTTTACTTCAATGCTCAATCTTTTTTCTTTGAACAATCCTATATAAAAGTTATTGATTTACAAGTTAAATAGTTAGTCCAATTCATATTTAATAATATGCATACTATAATAGCCATTAGTATAATATACAATATCAATATTATATATATGAAATACTCATAATTATGTATCTAATTTATATTATATATATAACATTAAATCCTATTGGATATAATACAAGAAACAAAAGACAAATGATTAATCAATTAAGTATATGTTGATGCTATATTTATTATTTATGTGTTACATATTCATCATCATTAAAACTTATAACATAAAACTTTAAGGTCATCAACTTCGTCTTTGTTCTTATCTTCTATTCTCTCTTTTCCTCGACTCTATTTGTTCTTGCATAAGAAAAAAAAAAAAAAAAGAGTTCCCTTGCTTTTTTACCAAAAAATAAAACAGATGAACAATAATGTTTTCAAATTTCTCACACTCAATTGCAACCTTTTTTGGTATGGAGGGTTGAACTCATTTTGAGGACTTAAAAATAGAGATCTAACGAAAGGTACACGAAAGAGAGTGAGGTTGGAAGCAATACTTGGAATTAACCCAGCAAGAAATCAACGCCTGATTGTATGCAAGTATATTAATATTACATTTCAGTTTTTCTTAGCCAATTTTTGACGACATTGTTCTTAATGCACGGTTCTTGTGCCCTATGATTTTTTAATTAATATAAAAAATTTTAAGATTTGACATATTTTATATATTGAGATATAAAACTTATGTTAGTTTTAATACCATAATATCTAATAATTTATATTAGATTAACAATATTATTTGACAGTTTATATTTAAAATTTAAAAATAAAAATCAGTAAATAAATTTTGGAAACAATAATTAATAATTTTTAAAATTTTATTTGATGATTATAAATAATTTAAAATTTTAATCCAATAATCACAATAAATTTAACAGTACCTACAGTTAAAAAAACCAATAGTAAGGATCCATTTTAATAAAAACTTGATATATTTTATAAGTTATTGACAATATATTATTCTCCAACAAATTTTAAAATTTTATACGTGTCTGCATATTTCTACCTTTCCGGGATATGCCATGGCATGGTAAGGTGAAGTTTAAAATTGCCGAAAGAGAACCAAAGTAATAAAGTGCAGGTGCAAATACAGATAAGGCGACGCGTTGGCCGGAATCTAAAGTGTAGTGGGCGGTTATGGGCTATTTTATATATTAATAACATTTTATATAGTTTTAAAAAATACAATTACCATTAACGAAAAAAGGATTAAATACAATTACCATTCTTTCGTTATCTTCCCAATCGAACCGATTTTCCATATCTTAATGCCAATCAGTAATGTTACTTGTGAAAGAAGCTTTTCATTTTCGGAAACTCAAAATGTTTAATCCTATGTTTTAATTTTTTCCAATAAATATGGGGAATTTGAAATTGCAAGTTCTTTTTTTTTTTTTGTGATATATAAAATAAGAAAAATTTGGGCTGTAATATTTTTATAATATAAGATTTGGCTTTTATTTTTTAATTTTTATGTCGTGTAGATAAAAAGGTCCTATTTGTAATGTTAGTTTTATTGTCAAATTTCGCCATATGCTTATTGTTTGGTTTTGTACAACCACCAGCGTTGGGTGATTTTCCCAGCTCCTTGAGGTAAAATTATAGGAATGTTCCAGTGAAAAAAAGAACTGGATGTACATATACCGAGCTAAATCAGCTTTTAGCTTAATTCGAAGCATAACCAAGTTTTGAAACTAGAGCATTTTTTAGGCTTGATCCTAAACCTAGCTTAGGTTAGAACAACTTTTTTTTTCTTTTCAAAAGCCATTTTCATAAATTTGGATATGAAATTTTTTTTCTAAAAAGAGTGGTTTATATTTAATAAATAGGATAACTCATAAATATTAATAAAAGTAGCTCATATTCAATAATTAAAAAAAAAAAGATTAAAAGCTATCATGAAGAATCACGAAGAAAGGTAGTTGAATATCATGGGCACAGTTTTCTCAATCAAATTGTAATTGGAGGTTTAGATAGGGTAGGGTAAGCTATCAAAACAAATCAAACACATTAGGCTGCCGTGCTTAACTTATTATTTTTGTGGACTGAGTTGGAATTTTTACTCATTTAATATAATTGAGTTAATTGGCCAAAAATAGATAGGTTAAACTAATTAGACCCACATATAATTAAGCCATCATGTTGAGTTAGTATGTTGGTCCATTTAAAAGGTTTTGGAAAGTTTTTTTTGTGAAATGTTTGATATTTTATAATTTCAAGTAGCTTTTATGCTTGTTTTATTTTTAAATATTCAATATTTGATTAACAATTGACAAAACTAATGAATTTTGGCTATTAGAATTAGATATTTAGTTTGATAATTAGATTTTTTGTTTTGGATTCCTTTTGTTAACAATTTTTTTATATTTTGATGTGGTATGCATATTACATAAATAAGGTAAGTTGTAAGAATCTAATTGAAAAAAATTATTAGGACTTACTTAAAAAGTGATAAGTTATAGAGACTGAAGGAAAATTTGATTAAAAAACTATCTCAACATCTCTATTGGTATTTATTTTTAAACTAGAATAAGAGCCATTATTTTATTAAAGTGTGCCCTTTAAGTTGAAAAGTTATTATTCATTAAATAAATGATCAAGAAATATGATTGTTGATATAAAATTCCCTAATGTAGTTTTAATTATGTCAAATAATATATTTTGAATATTTCAGTTGGTCCATATAACAATATTTGTGCAAGTTCAATCTTGAGCTAAATAAGTTTGTGTGACTTGAACCAAAATGGTATTGGGTTGAACTAGGCTGAAGATTCCTTAGGTTGGACCTCTTGCACAATCCTCTAAAATGAGCCAAACTAAATTAGGCCTAATTGAAAGAAATATGAGTTACACTGATACAAAGTCACATGCTCTACAAGCCCAATAATTCAAATTACTCAAGTTCCTTCCATCATTGTGTGCAAACAAAATTTACTTATACATCTGCCAGAAAAAAGGAGTATGTTGTCCTTTGCAAAAAGGAGTTCGTCTATTAGTTGCGCTATGCAAAAAGCTATCCACTATCTCTATGTCCTATTAGTCAACTTCCTTCACCTTTATACCTTGAGCACTATAACAAATTTGCTTACACAATTAGAAAACAATATATATCATATAAGAGTAATCGTTGGACAAGCAAAATTGAACAAAGAACTTTCAAAAGGTGATTAGCCAGTGTTAACCTGCAAACCTACATGAAAGAGGCTCAAAATACTTGACTTGTCAAACTGAAAACAAAGATGCTCTAAAGATGAATGTTGAGTTGGGTTTCCAAAAAGAAAACTATTGTTAGAGTCACCTTTTTATTGCTGAAAACAAGTTATATATAAAGCATAAGCTCCAAAAGAAGAGATAGTGGTAAAAGAGAAATGAATGAAGAAAAATACTTGAAGTAAAAAGTGAGTTACATTCTCTTCATCAACTTAGCTACTTGTAGATCTTCAATTGATGAATCCTCTGGTGAGGTTACAAGTAAGCAAGTGGTTTGAGTGACATATCTACTCGTGCTTTGTGTGAGTCCTATAACCTAACCTGAACCGAATCAGTAATACTCTCCACCATCTTATTACTATGCTGAATTGTTATATTTATATGTGAGCTTTGAGTCAGCAGAGTGTATTTTACTATTAGTGAACCTAGTTTGAACATGATGTAATACTCCTTTTGCATATCAATCTGGTTTGCTAAGAACCTATTGTAATCTTAGTGGTTTTAAGTGTCTAGGAACCTATTATAATCTTAGCAGTTCAGAAGGTAAAATCCTTGAGTGGGTGAGCTGGGAAATATTTGGATTTCCATGAATAAGAAGTAAAAGCTTAAGTACGCTAATCTTAAAGTGTAAGGCCATCTCATTCTTCAAAAAGTAAAATACAGAAGTGTGATCTCTAGAAGTTGTTGTGGAAAAGGTGTAAAAGTCGAAAGTGACTAAGCCTCAGGATAGGGTTTCTTGGTTGCATTGTGATATCCTGTCTATAGTAAAATTCCCTAGTTTTGTGCTTAGGAAGTAGATGTAAGATTCACCTTAGATCCGAACCATTATAATTATTTCTTGTCATGATCTCTTTATTTTTATTACATTGATTTGAAGAATTGGTTTTTTTATTACACTAGTCTTTAAGACGATTCTCTCACTTAAAGTCATAGAAAGCTTGATTTCGAAAATCCCACAAGTTTAAAAAATAAGCTTATTTTATTTTTATTTGAAATCCATGTCTTGAAGATGTTTTCTTTAATACGAGAATATTTATCTCTCATGTTTATTATCTTCACAACATCATTTAAGAAGCTAACTCTTTTATGTTATGACTCTTCCCTTTACTTTGAAAATGTAATCATATTATCTTAATGAAACCATTCGCGGTTCATACTTATTTTAAGGAAGTTATCCTTCACATATTTAAACGGGACCTATAAATTTTAAAAGGCCAATTTATTCCTCCCTTAGCCTCTTTTGGACTAACAATGACGTTAAATTTGGGGTTAGAGGCATTCTTAAAATTAACTATTTTAACGTTCCAAATGAACTTTGACAAATTGGGTTGACCAGCCAATTTGCACCTAGAATATGATTAAGTTTCAATCTCTATTTCATTCATATTTTAGTTAGACAATTTTTTTTTTTTGGACAATTTGGTCATTCATTATTGTTAACAATTTCTCATGCTTAATTAAGATTAACCCGTCCAGGAAATAAACTTATATTAAAAATAAAAAGTTCTATGAATAAGAATATGCTCAATTAAACTACGTCTTAAAATTGCTTGTTATTAAGGATCGCATTTCAATAAATATAGTGCATTCAAAAAATAAAAACAAAAAACAAACTATTCCGAGCTATAAAAAATAACTATATATATATATATATATATATTTCCTTTTTTAAAATTAAAGAGGATTCAGCATTGAAAGATATTTAGCAGCATTCTAAAAGAATGATTGTAAAATATATATTTCTAAAAACCCAATGAAATTAAATAAGATTTCTAATTTTAGAAAATTAAAAAAATGAGGATGAAGTTGCTCTCAGGTGCCACGCCACACACCCAAGTAATGTATTAACTTTAGATAACTCATCCATAATTGTGATGGATGTTAAGGTATCTGAGCTTGCAAATCATAAAAGTAATTGAAGCTAATTTAGCTAATAGAGAAGTAGGTTGGAATTTGACCATCCAATGCAATAATAGAGTAAAAATGAATGGCGGAAACCCTACCCCAAAACAATCATTAACTAAAAAAGAATATTCAAGAGAGGTATACGAGGGCCTTAAACAACTGCATGCCATTTCTCTACCTACTTCAACTAAACAAATCCAGAAGGATACATTATTCCCAGATATTAAGCTCTCATTCTTTAAGGTACGAATCAATATCTCATATCTCTATTTTTAACACAGTCAATGCTCATTACTATTTCTCCCCATTCAATATGATTTTTCTAGCTGGAGAAGAAGGTGATTGAAACTCCTTGCCACCTTGAATAAACAGTCATGTTTGATTTCTGGACAAACTTTAGAACCAGTTTTAAGTGTTTGTTGTAATATTTTTGAATAAGATAAATAGATTTGTTTTAATGCAATTGCTGAGACTTGAGTAATTTCTCTAAGTCCAATCCTTGATTTCTTATCTTGATTAGTAATTAGTTTGTTGGCCATTGGGACAGGGAAAAGGGAGAAACCGAGAAGTGAAGAAAGAAATACTGGTGATCATGGAGATGGGGAATGTGATGGAGGGTGGTCAATGGTGCAACGCATGCTCTGACATGGTGAACCCAGCGAGTGAAGGAGAGAACAAATGCCCATTATGCGGGACAGAATTTACAGAGGTAATGGGGGACCTTAGAGACCATAGCGAAGCCATTGATTTGAGATCAACCTCTGTGTTCTCTCTTTACGGGCCGATCTTACTGGGATTGATGAATGCTCTTACCCCAGCCCTAGCAACCATTGCTTCTAGCAGCAGCAGCAGCAGCAGCAACGGTTCAAGGGAGGAGGGAGAAGAAGCTGAGCAAGACATGGAACATGGTGAGCTTGTAGTTAGGAGAAGGAGGAGAACCTCCACTTCTCTGATGCTCATCTTCCGACATCTTCATGATAGGATGGTGCAGTCTGAGTCTGATCAGAATAACGCAGAAAACGACAGGAATAGTAGTAGAAGTAGTAGTAGTAATCATAGTAATAATAATCTGAATCTCAGTATGATTGTGATTGATCCATTCAACGAAGAGGCTTTGATTCTGCGAAGTCCTTCACAAATGAACAGCGGTAGAAGCGCTCCAGTTGAGAGTCCCGTTGGGTCTCTAGGTGACTTTCTGGAGGGACCTGGTTTTGGGTTATTTTTGCAACGTTTGGCACAGAACGAACGTAATAGATATGTGAACAACGTGAGTCCTCCAGCACAGAAAGCAGCAATTGAAGCAATGCCCATGGTGAGCATAGAGGAGAAAATGCAGTGCATAATATGTCTGGAGGATGCTGAGATTGGGAGTGAAGTGAAGGAGATGCCATGTGCGCATAAGTTTCACAGTGACTGCATTATCTCATGGCTCAAGCTTCATAGTTCTTGCCCAGTTTGTAGGTTTCAGATGCCGTCTGATGATTCCAGGATTGAAACCAACGTTGAAGGCACTCAGAACAGTGACCAGGTCATGGCTAGAGAAGAAAGAATGAGATTTGGAAGAAGGAATTGGCTTTCCATATTGCAGCCCTTCGATTACTTTCTTCCTTCTCCTTGAAAAGCAATAGATGTCCACGTTAATATACACATTTTTACTGGTCCTACGCCTATAGCTGATGGTAGTTTGGAACTGACTGAATATCAGAGTCTAAATAAATGGTTTGTTTGTTATAAACAGTTTGTAACTTTCGAGTAAAATGGACTTACAATGCTTACTACATATACAATAGAAAGTTTCTTTTTTAGTATGTCATTGTCACAATAAGAAATTGAGCATGTCATATTGTGATTGGGTTTTCTTGAACAACAAACTGCTAGCCTATATTTGTTTAATTAATGTACTTTGGATGAGACTTAACGATGAACAATATGATTATCATTTATTAAATTTGCTTCTATTTTGGCATTGTGGATGTCTTGGCTTGTTCCATTCTAGATTGCATAACATTATATTATTTTCCTTGTTTTAAATATTTTTAATACATATTTTTTTTAATATTTTTTCAATTTTAACAATTTATCTTATTACTCATAGATGTTAGCTTTTTATACGTTAAAATTTGATTGGAGGCAATTTTGAGAATTAGTCAAAATTCCCAAGAATATTATTGTGAATCAAATATACATGGAAATATTATATTTAGCAATTTATTTTAGAGGACTTACAATTAACCAAAGTCATGTACCTAAGAATCACAATTTTAAAATGTGGTCATTCCAAAAAATATAAGATTCTATTATCCAAATCTTTCTTAAATATTTTAACAGAAAAAAAAAAAAACTGAGACCGCAACGAATAATTATTTTTTTCATTTAAAAAATATTTTAAAAACTCAAAAATTAGAAGGTACAGACGTGGTCTATAAAATTTTTAGGGTCTAAATTACAGAAAGTTTATAATTCTACATAAGTTGCTTGTGGATACAGTTGGCAATGAGGAAGGGATTCCGGGATTTACCTATCATGGCAGCTTCACCGTCGATTTTTCTGATCATCTGATTCACAGTGACTGCATCAATCGTATATTCTTCTTCTTTGATACCTCAATGCCTGGCTGTTGTGGGAATTGGATAGTCTTCACCCATTCAATGCCGGAGATTGGGTTTTCTTCATAAAGAGAGAATTAAATTAAGCATCCAACCACTATCTTAAAATGCGCAAGAAGCAAATTACAAACGATTTTTCGCCCTCGCGAGTGCTACTTTTCTAGAATATTAATATGTCCTTTGCCATTTTACGCTTTCTGGGATGGAATCTAGTTGAAGGGGAAACGAGTTTTGATGGCAGTGAGGTAAGCAGAATTAATGCAAAATTTCCCCTTCTTCAAGTCAGGGAGGCATTTCCACTTTGTTATCAGAATGATTTTATGGTTAGCTCGGGTGTTTTTGGCTCGTATTTCATCTCATTCTTCTTTTGGTGTAATTCATGTATCTTTCTCTATTGTCTTTTTTATTCACTCTAGTCTTGCTTTAATGATTTATGACAGATGAAATAGTTTAAAATTGGCACAAATTTATGACCAAAATAACCTGTACTCCCATGTGCTAGTGTGTCAATTTCAGGTATTTGTTTATCTCTTTCTGCGGGCTACCTCAAATGATTTTGGGTGCAGCCTATATCATGGATCTTGAAAACCTTTAAAAAGTTGTAGTAATGAGTAGTTACATAATCAACGTTGGACTAAGTCACTTGGTTGATCTATATATTTAATCAAACAGAGCTAGCAGCCAGTAGAGTGTTGTTGCAGACTTTTGCGTTCATTACATTCCATTAGAGTTAATAAATATCTGTAGATATGAGAGTTGCAAAATGTGATGACCAAGACACTGCGTTGCCCCTTTGAAACTGGAAAGACAAATTTTATGATAATCTAGTTTTTTATACGTTAGGCATTCTTCTTTTTCAAAAGGCACATTTTTCTTTCTTTTTTTTTAATTTTTTTTTCTTTGGCCCTTACAGATCTTCTGTTGCCGTATACTGTGGTTTAGCTCATCATCTGTGCTTCAGTTGTCTTCCCCTGTAGATAATTATATGCTCCCAATAAAGTATGCATGTATACAAGATCTTAAAATTAACTCATGATGAAAAGCTGTCGCTTTCAATAACATATAACAATTTTATCAGCATTTCCCTAAGAAATATAAATCAAACAGAGCATATTTCCCAGAGAAAAGAAATAAAAAAGACCAGCCTGTTTAATCTGTTAGGGCCTGCAACTGTTCGAAAACAAATTAATGGAATATGAAGAGAGGGGGATATAATACCTTGAAGTACCTATGTGGCCCGAAATGTTAACATAGATTAGTCAAATGACCATTGATCAATCCAGGGGGCCCTATGTCATTCAAAAGCAACCATTAAACAGGGTGAACTTCTCATGAAGGACAATGCTTAATCATACAACTGTGTCTTCATCCTGAACGTTAAAAAGCATCCGACTATTATAACTAAAAAAACAGCTAGGTGGGAATACGGAACCCATTTTTTGTGGCTTCTAGAGGAGAATAAGTAAGTTCTTTATTTGAGAATCAGATCTGTTTGGGTTTTAGTTTGAGTTTAAGATTCTCTTTCCATACCGTGAGTGCACTATAAAGCTTTGCTAATATTATGGGGAATAACATTTAGGTCATTTTTTACTTCCTATTTCAGTCTATGTCATCGTTTGCGGTCAAATTATTACGCACAATGAGTGTCTTGTCATTATTTTGCGCATGATTTACAATTAGTCCTTAAATAATTCTTATGTATGATAAGCTTCGCCTTCTAACACTCCTCATATCTAAAAAATGTTTGCATATATTCGGGTTTTGATGGAAAGTGACATAAAAGGAAAGCCAACTAAAATCAAGTTGAGAAACTCTCTGGTTCTTAATCTATTAATGTTGGAACAACATTTACAGAAACTGTATGCCAAAACCAATAAAATGAGAGTGGCAACAGCTAGGTACTCCCTGAACTCAACAAGATTTAAAAGAAGTTAGAGCAGTTGGGAAACTTTAGAGGCATATACTTTAAGTTAGTGTACCATAACTTGCAAGATCCATGGGTCCTCAAAAGGTTTATATTAAATCCTCTGAAGCATTATATATAATAAAGGTAAAGTGGTCTGTTGTTCATGTAGCTGACCAGGAGCTTAAAATACACTTTCAAGTACTAAATTGCCTTAACTTCCACGGTAATATAGATTAAGAGGCAACGAAACTACTTACCTCATCATTCAAAATCCGAGTATAAATGAAACTATTAGTATTTGGAGATGTGTCCTGGAAGTGATGCGCTTAAAGTAGTGTTAGTTGCCATTAAACCAGTCATGAAATGACATGTCAGTGCAATACAATTTCCCGTTAATTTTAGCACAGTACAAGTGAACGAGATATTTCTAGTGAATTATTGGCTACTTTCTTTTTTATTAATATCACCTACTGATGTGGTACCAAATTGGGTTTCTTGCACAATTTATTCTTATCCACGTGCCGGCAAACAGATAAGGAATTCTGCTTTAGCACTTCTCTTGGCTTGCTTTTGTTGATTCTTCCTAACCGCTATATATTCTCCTATATCAGAATCAATTGATCTCCTAATGAACTATATTAGAATTGATTTCATTTTATTCTTCCTTGCTCTTATATATGGGAATGAGCTGTTGTAATTTCAAAGTAGTCATGGCAGATTAAACTCCTCTTACAGTTTTACTAAGAATCTGCTTATTGGTTATCATGCATGTCCTCATTCATCAATAAACCTATTTTTCTATATTTTTGGCATAATAGTAAGTGGTAGAATTTATTCTGCATTAGCTGTTGATCATATAAATGATTCTGTGTTCTAAAAACAACAATCGTTCTTAATTACCTACATGGACAGAACCTTCATCGCATTGCAATAAAACGGCATAAGCATAATCCACTTGCCACTGACACCTGCTGGGGGCATAAATCCTGGAAATGAATCAAATCAAATTATCTTTCCAGCATGCCAATTAGTTGACCAAATGACAGCACGTGCTACCATTGATTAGTTTCCTTCAGAGTCAGTTATCTTTGTAAATCGGATTCCATCTTTTGTGTGCACTACATGCAAGTTTAAAAGTAATATTAAATATTATATCAGTATGTGTGCGAGTGCAATGACCTATGCGAATCCATAGACATCAAAGGGAAGGCGCGGGATAATAGAGTTACTAATCAAATTCCAATGGATGAGCCTATAGATTCAAAGGAGAACCAGCAATTTCAACCATAGCACAAGTCAAGACAACTGGCAGGACGAAATGTCTACTCCATAGGGCCAATGTCTTGTTTAGAATGCAAGCATGAATATGAAGTTAAGAAAGTATATTCGCATGGTTTTTTTCTTTCCATTTGGTCCCGGTTGCTTAGGGTTTTTCAGGGCAAAACCGGCTGAACGAAAAGTATTGGATCCTTTCTTCTATATTATTCTTTGTGGTGGTACATAGGCACCAAACTTACCGAACCAGACAAAAGAGTATGTATTCTTATTCTATTCCTTTCTTCAAAAAAATCTCCAAGGACTTAAAGAGGAGCATTTTTCCACCATTATTCTTTTTCTTGAATGTATCTGTTACTCAGTATCCATTTCTAGGTGTTCCAGTGCAGTCATAAGAATCTGCTTTTCTGCATGGTCTAAACATAACCAGTTATTGCACTTTTGTAATTCTGCCACACCCTCCAGTTCAGATTACATTCAGCCAAGCCACGTTCACAATATTAATGATGTTGCTAACTATATTAACCGCCCAAGGTGAGTGACAAAGACTAAAGAGTTTAAAGAATCTTCCATGAGGAAAAGGGAGGTAAAGTGCGGTTTTTGATGCTTTGAGGGTAAAAAAAAAAGAAGTGAGGCGAAGGGGAGAAAAAGTTGATTGTGTAAATTGAGATACAAAATTCTTCTCCGAACTTTTGGAATGTGGTTCCTGCCTTTGCCAGAAGGACAAAAACATATGCAGGCTTGAACAGATACAAGTTGATGAGTCAATTTTGGTGCCAAATGCAACGTGTGAGGTGTCTAAGAAAATATAACGCACATAATTTTATTGGGCAGCGTTTTCTTGGACTGGAAAGTGGAAGTGGAGAGAGCCCACAAAGAAAAAAAGTGGGAAGAATGATAATCTTTTTAAGTAGCTCTGAATATTGAATGAAGTTCAGTTTTGAGTTGCCTCTGTCCAAGATTCTATGCTTCATATGGTCCTTCTTCTTTGGTCGTTTGCTTTAAAAGGACATCATTGGTACAGCTAAGGCATGCGAAAATCTTGTCTAGGAGAAAAAAATTTAGCCAGAGCTGTTAGGAAATCACTTGAAACCTCGGAAGGAATAGCATCATCAAGTTCCAACTTTCAGGGTCTTTGAATCAAGAAAAAGTAGTATTCTTCCGGTAAGATGATCTTGAGCTTAATAATTGCTTGTGCTTCTGGGTAGATCGATAAGATTGTTTTATTTACAGAAAAGCAAGAATGTACTATCATCAGCAACAACGAGCAAAGGACATCCACTCTCTAAGGGTGCCTAACCCTCCTGAGAGGCATATGATCGTCCAGGGTGGAATTGGAACTGGAGACTTAGGGCTTGTCCTCTCAACCGATGCTAAGCCTAGACTAAAATGGACACCAGATCTCCATGAACGTTTTGTAGAAGCAGTAAATCAGCAAGGAGGACCAGATAGTGAGTCAATGCAATAAACAGATTAGGAATTAAAAGATATTTATATTTTGAGGCTAATTCCCAACTACATTGCCTTGCAGAAGCTACACCAAAAACAGTGCTGAAACTTATGGGAATTCCTGGACTTACGCTATACCATTTAAAGAGTCATCTGCAGGTAAACTTTTACCAGTTTTACCTCTAAAGGTTTCTGGGATATTCTAGCATTCAGGTCCGCTCAATATTGGTCATATTCAGTTTATTAGATTAATAATAAATACAGGGTAATTTTATGTAAGTTACATCAGTTTAATTAGTTGAAGAAAAAAAAAAAAACACAAGATGAAATTACTTACCTATAAATGGTTGGTCTGAATTCCTTTTTTGGAAGACAGGAAAACAAAAGCAAAATTCTCTGCAAATCTTAGCCTTAAAATCCCGTTACACAATAGAACGTCTTCACTGTTGGAAATAATTTTTTGTCCCTTCTATATCTTAAGTAACTAACTCCTTCTGGACAACAGAAGTACAGACTCAGTAAAAATCTGCATGGACAGGCCAATTGTGGCACCCATAGAAACGGTGAGAGAACAATTTCATTATATGCTTTCCATGTCTTTGACATGCAGCTTGAGAGCTGTATAGCACTCATCTGATATGAAGAATAGAATTCGGAAAATAATTAATCTCACTGGCTTAAATTACAGAAGCAGCAGGCCAAATGTCTGAGGCAAGTGGAATTCATTTGAAAATTTTAAGCATCGGACTTCAGACAAATAAGTAAGAACACATTACCTTGTCATGTTCAAAATTTTCAGTCATCAACTATCATTGTTTTATTTTTTTTAGTCATTAACAACGGTTGGCCTTGAATCCAGAAACTTAGAAATAAATGAGGCACTACAGATGCAAATTGAAGTGCAAAGAAGGCTGCATGAGCAGCTTGAGGTATAGGACATCTTAGAACTTCAGTTAACATGCACATCAATACATTCATATAAGACTATATCCATTGTTCACTTTTCTTCTGCTTATCTAAGCAGCAGCCCATTGATTTACAAGAGTTTGCTTTAAGTTTCTAAGCTATTGTTAGCTCACTTTTGATGGGTCTTAACCTGTTTCCAAATCTTTAATCAGGTACAGCGACACTTGCAGCTTCGTATAGAGGCTCAAGGGAAGTACCTCCAGGGAGTGCTGGAGAAAGCCCAAGAGACGCTAGAGAAGCAAAATTTAGGCACGGCTGGACTTGAAGCTGCCAAGGTTCAACTCTCTGAACTGGCATCCAAAGTATCTACTCAATGCATGGAGTCTGCATTTTCAGAGCTGAAAGAATTGCAGGTATTCTGGCCTCAGCATGAACTAGTAACCAAAACCAATGATTGTTCAATGGATAGCTGCCTAACCTCCAGCGAAGGATTCCAAAGAGACCAGGACACACACAACCAGGGTTTAAGTTTGAGATCCTATAATGGAACTCCATTTTTAATTGCAAAAGACGGTGCCCAAGAGCCTATGCTTCTGAAGTCTGATCTCACATTGTATGATCATCTGCAGGAGAAAATGACGTTTCTTTCCCCATCAAACAATGATGCAGAATATAGAAACTCAAAACTCATATCCATGAATGTTGGACTTGAAGGAAAAGAAAGTTTTGGGAGAATGCCTGTTTCAAAGGAATATTCAAAGGAAGAAAGCTTGTTGAAAAAGGAGAGAACTGAAATTGGGGTTGTGCCAGGTAAACTGAACCATGGGAAAATTTCTCAAGATTATAGGTTGTCTAACTTTGAAACGAAACTGGACCTAAATGTCCATGATGAAAATGATGCTTCTTCCCACTGCCAGCAGTTTGACTTGAATGGTTTTAGCTGGAACTACTAGTTTACAGTGGGTGAAATTTTGAAAGTTATCAAAGTTCTTCCAACTTTAGTTCCGCATAAGAGTACTATACTTGGGTCTGGTTTTATCTATATGTCTAGTACAGCCCAATAATTGAGCTCAACAAAATAAATGGCTTCTAATGACAGTTTGCATGTGTATGTATACAGATACTATGACTATTATATGCCAATACCATTGGTAATCAATAGTTCAAAGGTCATATTCAAACTGCCTTAATTCAACAGCTGTGAAGCGTTAAAAATACTCCTGTTAGTGACCAGGTGGTTTTAAAAGCAGAAAAATCACTCCAAACTCGTGAATATGCATGAGTTTACCAATAAAAGCAGATTAAGAAAGAAATGTTAGAAATTTGAATGTACGTTGAATTGCAGCCTCCAAGTTTTTGACACAAATTTCATGCTCACAGATTACAAGAGCAGTAGATTCTGTCATTGCTGATGCCTACAATACACATAGCGAAACTATGTCAGCTTCAAAGTTAAAAACACAAGCAAGATCTGGTCTCTGCTGATTCAGGAAATTCTCAAAGAGGATCATAACGTTACCGAGCTAATTTTTAAAAATCTTGCTTAAACCATGGAAATAAATGGAAAACCAGAGCGAAGGAAAAAGAAAAATTAAAATATTACGTACTTCACCTCTCTGCTGGCATTGGAAATGACATTCACGTTCACAATCTACAAATAACCATTATACTCATATATAATGTTCTCTGTAGCTGCTCAAAAAAGATGCAACGAGGAGAATAACACCGTAAAATTCAATATCAAATCTTTATCAATGTATTTTTTAAAAAAAGAACTCTTTCTTATTGTCGGTCTATATGTCACTGACATGATTTTGATCCTAGAAAATTCTTTATTACTCTCCAATCGTCCGTTTGCAGAGGATAATTTACTATACTGCATGTCAACATTGCCCGCAAGGTATGGTTTACAAAAGGCATTTTCTTGCTCGAAGTTGAGAGCTCCTAGATTTTACCATTTTGATAAAATAGTCTGCTGGGACAGTACGTATGTTATTATTTTTTGATATATTAGGTGTTTCTACATCCTCCATAGATCATTAATTTCCTTTTCCTTCTACGATTTCATGTTCTCTAAGTATAAACTAAACTTGTAGCCACTAACTGTGCATGTAAGTTAGAGGACCCCATCCTGATAATAGTTAGCTGTTACCGTGCCTTAAGATACGAGAAATATTCTTATATAAATCAAGGGTGAATTTGAAGCAGATCAGATGAGTGTAGCAACAATGTCGTACATGTTCAGAAGATGTAGGCAACACTAATTGACGTGAGATAGAATGCAAAGCAGATTCTTGTTTAGGTGGAAGCCTAGAGTGACAGAGAAAGGAATCCAAACCAACCCTATACTATACACATACAGTACACTGTATCTTTATATTACTGCATTGAGTGCTGAACAGACCTCGATCTACGTACAGTTAAGGCCGCCCACATATAATCGGCTGCTGCTGCAGGATACATGTGAACGCCAACACCTAACACTGCGATCTGATATGATCATCACTTTCTTGTTTGAAAGAATAAAAAGTAGAAATATTCAACAATTTCTATGTCTGTACACTTACTAGTTGCCGAGTTCGGATAGGCCTCTCTTAATAAATTTGCTGATTGTGCCTCGATACATGTTTGTATATATCTAGTACGTTATTTTTCTTTAGAGAAACCAATATATAGCATAGATATAGAATCGTTTGTCACGTGAAGGATGATCTACCTATCTCTTGCATCACATAAAAAAGAAAAATGCACACACACACACACATATATAGATATATATGATGTTTTCTCTCTCTTCCCCCTCAGATTGATCTATAAATTCTCCATTTCAGTAAGCTAGTATTCACCGCTAGGTACTCCTTCATCTGCTTTCAGTATTGATGCTTTTTCTCAGCTGTGTAGGTGGACAGGCCAAGACCACCAACAGCCTTGCATGTAGGGTCCGAAAGAGGGATGCAGCCAAGGATGACTTGCCGGATTTTATATATCTACACTTGTCTATGGACTTCCATAGAAACATTCATGTTTATGAAGTCTGGCAAGTTGTCTTTGGCTACAAGCTTCTTTCTGCCCCTCATGCCAGGCTTCTTTGGTGGTAATTATTCCCCCTTCCCTTGTGTTTTTTTTGGTAATTGTTGACACAGTTCCCCTCTGATCTGCAAATAAAATCTAACACATGTAAATCCATGGATAGATATAATATGGTATATGTGCCAGCTATGATTCCAACAATTGTGTGAGTAGCATTACTTTTCCAAAGATATATATAGAGATTGAACCTCTTCCATCTCCAATGATGCTAGCTCTGAGGGCATCGTCTTAAATCTTTTTCCCTAATAATAAGGACCTCTTTTTTCTTATTCATTTAAGATATAGTCAAAAGCTTTGAAGTATATCTTTACTACTATTCGGGATTGTGGTTGTGACCAATGAATTTGTTGAAGGAAACGCATCAATATCTCTTCTGTTCATTGTGAATCTTTTCTTTCTGCCAACCATTGCTAGAATGCTAGTATTATGTTTGTCGATAGTGTTTTTTTAGTCCTTTTAAATCTGCTTTGCTAGCCCATGCTATTGACATTCTGTGAGCGTTTAATACCATATGTTCTCTCACTCTTCTTTTCCCTTCGAGGTTTGAGCTATGCCTTCAACTAGCAGGCAAATTATATTTTTAGAATAGAAGTGTGGTTCAGAATGTCCAATCTGTGAATTTCACGTGTCAAAAGCTAAAGTAGCACATGAACATGTTTCAAATCCACGGTTTACATGTTTCGTTAACTTACAGTTTCATATATTCGTTACTCCACTTTCAGACATGAAGGAATTGGTCACATGAAGTTGACAGGCACAAGTACCTGGATCATCACCTTAAAGCCAGTGTAACTTGTGATTCATGCCTTGTTGATTTAATGCAGTCAGCATCTCCTTTTCCTATGGAGGTGGCTTGCATTTTTCTTAGTTGTGGTGTACTGTAAAGATTTTATAATAATTTACTGTAATTAATATTTGAACTATAATTAATATTAGCATCCCTAGGCTGGTTGAGAATTAGACATCTGAATAATTGTCAAATAATTTTATTTTTGTTTAATTAATATTTTAATTATTTTATTTATTTATTGTCCTTTATTTTCATTTTTTTTATTTGTCACATTTATTCTTTATTTTTACATATGTAAAAAATAACTAAAGAACGCATTTAACGACATGTAGATGATAGGTAGAAAAATATTATTATTAGATAATTTATTTACTTTCAACATGATCTCTTAACTTTTGTTGAATTTTAAAATAGTTTATTAATAAATTAATATTATGAAATACGACTAAGCTTGACGACATGACATCTTGAGAAAACTAATATTAATTCTTTGACATTAATTCAAGAAAGACTAAAAATCATCTTGTTGTCATTCTTGCACTAGCAGTTCACGGTGTTTGGTTTTTTCAACTTTTTCATACACGTCAAAGAGTTAAAACTAACCTTCCTTTTCAAAATTTCATTGCAATAATACACTACATATAACTATAATGGAGTATTTATTTCATTATGATTTACTGTCATTAAAATAATGAATCTGATATGCATGTCAGAAATCACTTTTAAAATGGTAAAACGAGTTAAGAAAATATTTTAAAATTAGATGTGGACTTTAATGGAAATATTTGTCGTGCAGATATTATCTAGTGTTGTCGCATGTTTGATTAAATTGGAAGTTGAAAAATTAAATTAAAAATAAATTAATAAGTAAATGAATCTATATATATATATATATACACACACACACACTCAAGCTCGTAACCATTCAGAAGAGAATCAAGGTTGCATTCGAGTTTGAGGTGTGAGAGGCAAACTACAGATAGGAAAGCAAAAAGAAGAAGAAATTAGAGAAAGACGACGAGGAAAAACGGTTTTCAGGTGGATTTGCAACGAGACACGTGGATGGTGTAAGAGCAAAAAGCGGCTTTGGAATGGGCCTCAAGGCCCACAGAGTTGAAAATTTGTCCATGAATTCGACCCCACCGCGCAATAACGGCATTACTCGCTCACGTTGTCCTTTCCCTACACGCGCAACCTTATCCGCGTCAACCATCCATACTTTTTTTTTTTTATTATTTGTTTCGTGTCTGTCCAAATATTTCCATAACACTTTCAAAGCGACACGTGGGAACTTGCATTTGCATAAATCACCACCTTCACCGGACACCTTCATGAAGCTTCCATTGTCTTTGCGTCCCCGCAATGTCTGCAACAGATGAGCTGTGGGTCCATGCAATCACAACACAGCACTCCTGTTTCCCTGTCCTATAGACACGTCTTCCCCCTCCGTCTTCAATTTTTGCTCCATTTTTTCGTTTTTTTTGTTGGTTGCTCAGTTGAAAAAATTGGGCGCTCAATGCAATAGCAGAATCACAAGTCTACTTGAGAAGCCGAGTGGGAGTGTCCAAGTCCAGTAGAAACATATCACATTCTAACTCTATCCCTTTTAACAGTTTGATGTTAGCATCTGAATCCAGCGTAATTATTACCTATGTCGGGTTTTGATTGGGAAAGAAATTATTGGCTCACAGATAGAACTAACAAAAGTAGGATTATTTATCGGATAAGAGAAGGATATGCATTTTACAACAGCACAAACAGCAAATAATAATTACACAGCAGACTGCTACTCCCTACTCCTATAACATGAGGAAGCAGGCATGGATCCCAAAAGACAAAAAAACGAATCCACCGCCTGAAGCAGCTATAGGGGGAAATACATCCAACACCTCTACCGGTATTTTACTGGAATGAAGATCATAGCCAAGAATACACTGTACAAGGCTTGTAATAAGGACTAAGGAGATGGGGTCTGTTCACAAATTCATCACATCATCTCCAAGCAGTGCTCGGGCTTCTCTCCTTGTCCAACTCAGGAGACTTGGGACTCGCTGAAGGTAATGGAAGGGGCTTCGGACTAGGAGGAGATGGCTGTGCAGGGGCATCTTCCTCAGCTTCAACTGGTTTTGGTGTGTAAGTGAAGGACAGATCTTTATTTGCAGACAGAGCTAAGAGCTCTTTCTCCTCCAACCCTTTGGTTGGACCCAAGCTGCATCTATCAGGGGTGTGTTTGGCCAGTGCATCTTTGAACTTTTTGATCTGCATTTGTATCATCAGCTATTATCAGTTATTTTCACTTTCATATTTAGACGCTGGAAAGAGAAAACAACACAGGCTGTCACAATAAAAAACATGTAATCATTGCCCTGACTATGGTGTAGAACTTGAACAATCTTATGGACAACACAAACATTTAAACATTAAGCTTCACATTGTGTACATAATGTCGAAAATTTATTGAAAGTGCCCAAAGAATTATTCCTAAAAGGCTAAATAAGCATAATAGACAATCAGTACTATGCCAGAAAAGCATAGCCACTATGGAAGCGATAAAACCAAGCTTTGCTACCAAAATTTCAAACAGGTATGATACGAATTAACCAAAATCCAAACCATGGAATTGATTAAAAACAGGCACAGTATCACTGAGAAAATTTTAAACGAAACAACGAATAGCGTGCATACTAACCGTGGCATTGGTACAGCTAAAGCTGCATAAACGACCATGGGCCCCTCTATAGAAGCGGAAGAAGGGAAGGACGTGAACGTTAAGACTATAACACATAGATTTATGCTCCTCATAATTCACTTGAAGGAATAGAACATCTGGGTTCATCTCTGCCAATTGACATAGCTGCCACAACACCAATTAAAATGAGAACTGCAATTCATAAACAGGAAATCATAATATAAGAGAGATCTGTGAATCGGAAATTGGCAAATACCTTAGGATGGAGGGCTCTGCAACCACCACAACCAGGAGAGAAGAAATCAACAACCAGCAGCTTGTCCCCTGCGTTCAACAGGGAGTCCACAAGGTCTTGTGCCGAAGTCACCTCCCTCATATTGGGTTGAAGCCCTATTTCCCACCACTTCTGAGCTTTACCTATTCTAAGGGCCATCTGCAAAACCGTAACAGGAACAAGATTAAGAAGAAAGTTCTTTTTTCAGGGGGGCATGAGGCAAGATCATATGAAGTTCTAGAAATTCAGGGCTCATAAGGTGAAACTCTAGAGAAATTTTCTGATAATTGTTCCTCAGAAAAACTAATCGAGGATCAGAACTACCGGGAGATCCTTTATTATTACTGGAGGAATTCAAACTTAGATTATAAAAGAATAAAAAGAGTCAACTGATAATTTGATAGAAAAGGTGATTAAACCCGAGATCTCATATATATACATAATAAAACTACTAGCTAGAGCAGATGAAGTTTAGACCCTAAGGAAAAGAACCTGTGTTGCAGGAAAGAAAGAAAACAACATATGAAAGAATCTAAAGAAGGAATGAAAATAAATGAAGGGGAAAAGAACATCAACGAATTACCAACCTGAGCTGCAGCTGAAGATCGAGAAAGCGATTTCCCTCTGTTGGGAATGAGTTTATACTCGGGAAAGACAAGCTTTTTGCCATTGAATTCAGAAGACATAAAGGATGAAGATCTGAGAACCTGGGATTTTAGTTTCAGAGAAGGAAACCTCTTCACGGGGCAAAAAACCCCAGAAATGTGGCAACGAGCATTGGGATACACAGAAACTTTGCGACGATGTTGTTGTATATCGTCATGAAAAGTTGAAATCGAACCAGTCTGATTCAAAACCTTCGCCATTGTATTTCCAGACTCTACAACGATACGAAATCCCACTTCTAATTTGACTTTAAAGTAAGAAAGCGAGACAAGGAGGAACGAGGGAAATAAACAAGAAACGAAAATTAGACTCGTCCTGTATATCGCAGAAAATAAGAAAAAGGTTTTACTGTTTCTCAATCGACGGCGAATGGGGGTTTGATTGGGTCGTCGGTAAAATCAAACGGTGCAAAAGTGACCACCAGAAAGACTCACAGAGTGATGTGTGGTAGGCAGCGAATACAACGGGGAATGCGCGTGACGTGCACTTCACACTCTCTAACACGTGGCATCAAGTAGGTGCTTTCATTCATTCAACCTAAAAAATCGGGAACTGAATAAATAAAAATTGAAAAATGATTCAGAATGGATATGGTTATGGATAAAATGCTTTCACGTCTTGTCCACTGCATTGCAATGACTACAATGTCCTTTGGTGTACAGACACAGTGGTTCCTATGGTCTTCTCTTCCCTCACCCTCTCCCGGCTATAAGGGATATACCTAATATAAAATAAATTTATTGAAAATAAACTGGAAACTAGAAACTATTTTGTCAAAAAGTAAAACTGCTTCAATAGAAATTAATCATGTTTACTTTGATCTTTAAAATTTATGGGGCCGTTGATTTAGGACTTGTATTGGGGGTTTTCGGGGCTAAGCCCAGCAGCCACTTCCAACGGCCCTAAGGTTATAAAACCCTAAGCCTTTGCTTCGGCCCAGAAAAAAACTCCCCAAAACCATAAAAAGATGGTCAGTGATGAATGACATCAAGATGTAGGATGGCTGGGCCTTCGGCCGTGACTAATTAATAAAGGATGAGTAAACTCCATTTTGCTTATAAAAAAATTTTTAATTTAGTTCATCACAAAAATGCATTCTCATAAGTAAGGTTTTTTTTTTTTTTTTTTAACTTGATCCCTCACAAATGGATGTTTCTTAATTTAATTCCTTAATAATATCATTCAAAAATTGAAGAACATTATTGACAATTTTATTTGTAAAAAATTAAATAAAAAAATATTTTGTTACAATAATTAAAATAGAGTTTTACTTTATCAGTTGTCATGCGTATTAGCGGCGACAATAGCTTCTCTTTAATTTGGGGCACACGTGCACTTAAACGGAGAAATCAGTGAAAAAAAGGAGTGGGTGACCCAAAAAAAGTGGCCATTTATATAGATCCCACTCAGTCCACTTTACTCCCTATTTGTTCCCAACTATATACAGTAGTTTTCACCTAAATTCCAAAGAAAACAAATCTAGTTGTGGTATTGCATATCTAATGCAATCTAGCCCGACAGGGATGATATCAGTTCAAACTACAAAACAATTACAAGGGAGTTCAATAACATCCACATCTCGCACAATTGTGCATACAAATAAAAAAAAATTACAATTAAGGACATAAATTAAATATTTATTATGAAAAACCTTAAATTTTAAAATTATTGTGATGGACATCGGATTCAATTTTTTTTTCTTATTTTTAAGTGTTGAAAATTATTTTGCAGATTAACATTAATCATATTTTTAGAACAATTTTTATATAGTTATTAATTGGACAATCAATATTAATCTAAATTAAGAATTGATTGAGTCTTTATTAATTACAAGTAATCAGTGATTGATTGAATTAACTACAAGCTCATTGAGTAGAAACCACAATCTACAGTCCGTTGTTGATAAGTAATTATCCCATTTGATTGCTCATTAAGAGTTGATGAAGAGAAATTAAGCTTATTTAACTGAGACAATTAGATGGCTTATTTTATTAAATTCAAACCACTTATTTTATTATTAAAAGTTACTATAAAGGGTGGCTTATGGAACATTTATATAAGAGGTAACCTTTCCCAAAAAAAAGCAAAGGTTAGTGTTTCTCATTACATTGAGAATAGTAAGTTGTTCATCTCTGCTGATCAGTTAAGGCATAACTGATATATCTTTATCTCTAGGTCAGTGGTTTCTTTTCTTGCAATCTCCTATTTTGAACATTATCTTGTATAAAGTTAGTTTAGTAAAGAGTTCTAGATCAACTCACTTTTTTCTACCATGGATAAATCTATATGTAAACAAAGTATGAACCATAAATTTTTCAGATGAAATTTGTTACAAATCTTAATGATTCTTTCGAAATAAAGTAAGGGGTTTTACATATCGAGAAAAATGGTACCTTACACCTGCCCAAAAATAAGGAGAATATTCTCGACCACCATTGACTTATAACTCAAAAATTTTCAGCTTAAATTACTCGAATGGTTAAAGTTGTTTCTCGAAATCAGCTTAGGGATTTTTCTAGTTGAAAGATTTCAAGTAAGACAACATTCAGGCCCAAAAGTCACAAAACCAATAGCCACCAATGAAACTTGAAGATATGCAAAACTTGTGTTATTTTGATCTAGATTTCTTCATATTGACCTAATGATTTAATTAATGTTATCCAAGTAGGAGATTGTTAGAATAATTTTGATATTTTATGGATTAGTATTAATTATCCTATTAGATTAATATCTTGTTATTATTGATTAGGCAATTAATATTATAATTTCTAAACTATGAATGGACTGTGTTTTATTTTATTTGTGGATAATCGATGATGGGTTTAATTATCCACAAGCCCACTGGGTAGAAACCCAACCCATAGTCTAAAAGTATTAGTAATCATCCCGTTAAATTACTAATCTGTGACTGTTACCCAGAGAGATTTAATGGGCTGATTTTGATTAATTAAATAAGAAATCATTTTAAAGATTTTGAAGGATTTTATTTTAATAATATTAATTATTATATTATTAAAATAAAACTTTATAAATAGCACACTGAATCCCTAATTTGATACACACTAATTTCAAGATCATTTTCTCTGACTGTTAAACACTCTGAGACACTCTTGCGTATTGGGAGTTGAAATATTTTGACTCAACCAGTGCACATAGTTATTATGTTGTCTTCATCATGTCAGATCTTGTTTAATTTATTCTCTCTATTTTATATTCATATACTATATTCTATAGTTGAATAATTACATGATCCAATTATGTTTTTAGAAGAACCATATCCTAAAACTTTAGGAATATATAATAACAGGATCCCAAGGCAAGATCATAGAGTCTTGGAACAATGTCCTTTAGAGTAAAGAGAATTTCAACTCCTAAGTCGTTGAGAATAATTTTAAAATTTAAAGTTCTTAACAGTAAATCTTTTAACTTATGTTCTTTAACTGTAATTTTCCCAACGAAAAATTGATGTAGTTGGTCCGATTCTTTCGTGTATGCATCAATTGAATTTAGACTACATAGGTCCCAGTCGATGCATTGAAATCACACGGAAAAGATTTCAGAAGTTCTGTTGTACTGCTCTTCTAGATTGCCTTGACATATATATCCTAATCTATATTGGAAACAACTATACTATCAGAAAAACCTGAACCTTGTGCATGTCGTGTTCGAAGCGTACATTTGGAAATTCAATAAATTAATGTAAATGAGTTTCATTAAAAAGATGACTCTACTTTATTAGTTGACAGTATACTGCGATTTCTTCATCCATCAAAAGATGGTTTCAGACGTGGAAGTCATGTAATTTCATGCGAGAAGAAATGAAAAGCAAAAGAGGACAAATGTTCAGGATTGTCGCTTGCCTCCCAAGTCCAGTATTAGTTAGAAACTATGACATGTGGTTTTTGCTGATGCTATATGATTAAGAATGTCATTGGCTCGTGGGACAACGAATGAACATGACTAAAACTCTATTTCAGTCTCTTATATAGGTGATATATTATTTAATTTAGTCCATTATAAAATTGTTTTCCAATTTGGTCATTTATAAAAAAATTTTATCAATTTAATTTTTCATATATGGATATTGCTCTATTTAATTCATCCCAAATAAAAATTCTCATTATTATTCTTAACAAAATATATCGATTATTCGAAAAGTGACAGTTATTAATAATAGTTTTATTTGTGGAAAAAAATTGAAAATATCCATATAAACAAAATTGAAAGGCAACCTATAATTAAGGATCAAATCTAAGTTACTTTCACGATTTTTTATCCTTTATTTTCGTTATCCTTCCAAAACTTCTTTTTTTTTTGTTTTGGATATTTTGACTTCTGTTTTCTTTTTCTTTTGGAAACTTGAAATGCCTCAGGTCTTATGTATTGCACGCGAGCCACTCCTAGCTGAGACAATGGACTAATTTTAGAAGATAATTTTATAAAAGATTTAATTACGAAAAACCCTATTGGGACCAAAATAGAATTTTATTCAAGTGCATATCTATCGCCAGATGTGATTTTGATTCATTGTTCCTTACATGACAATATGGGAAGACAATCTAGAATATTGCTTAAAGTTGAATTTAACAATCAATAATTGAGATGCTTAATTTCTAATTGATATTTAAGTCTAAGATTATATACTTAATCTGAATACTTTTGCAGTTCTTGGTCAAACAACTGCTCGAGGATTAGGTTTGAGATTTATGACAAGTCAATAATGCAACCGATGGCTCGGTTTTGGCTCGGCATAAATGTATCTACTATTATATGACATCTTAATCTACACAATAATGATCATAATTCATAATTAATGCAATTCTACGATACTATAAATAGTGAATTTTCCAATATGAACATAAAAATGGAAAATTATGGCGTCCCAATTATTTGAGTTAATCATTCAGGCTCTGAAGTTGTGATTGCATTGATTCCACATCTATTATGATTGATATGCATTTCCTCCATATGACGTAACTTGGGTTTATAATTGAACCAACATTAGTACCCGTGAAAGGGTAAGATTGTAAGCACCCTCCAGCACTCATCATTATTCATATTCACTACATTTGTCATTTATTGGTGATTTTCAAAAAGAATATCTCATGTTGTTTCCTGCCTATAGCACTGTTTAGCGACATAATTATGTTTAAGGGAAAGATTATTTAAGTTTAGGTATGTCTCTGGTTACATCTTAGTTGTCGCTGAATCTGTTAAATACATTTCCAATCAACAGAAAAGTAAGATATAAACAAACAATAAAATGGTATAAACCTTATATAATTTAGGGATTCATAATACGTCCATACGTACCATTAAATATTTTCACTTTCACAATTTTAAAAGCCTTATATTTAGTAGATTTAAATAGAGGCTAAGGTAAAGTTGAGATTTTTTTTTCTCTCTTGGCCAAAACATACAATTAGACAAAATGACTTATTACAAAAGATAATTTTAATCATATATTAACACATTACTTTGCAAATTACATTATATGTATTTCAATCACAATTTTGAATTCTATTATCAATTATAGTGCTTAGAGGTTCAACAAATTCCTCATTCCATTCGCGCGCGTGTGAGAGTGAGAAAACTAATGAAAATATATATGTTAAATGGTTTGAAACTGCGTCAATTATTTAGAGTCTTATTGGTGCTATATTAAACTCAATAAATTAATATTATAGCAAATATTTTAGGAAAAGAGTGCAGTAACAACCCAGAAAGAGAGAGAAAGTGAGGGATGGAAAATATATGTTTCACACTTAACACTAATTGCAATCTTTTTTGCCTATGTGCAGGAAAGTAAAACAAGTGACAGTTTTGGGTTGGGTTGCACTTTTTCCTGCTCATCAAAGGCACTTTGTATTCTGAGAAAGATTCCGAGTAATTATAAAAAGAATGATAAATTATTATATCTTTTAAATAATTTTAAATTATATATAATTTTTTTAGTTTTAAAATTACAGTTGTTAAATCAATAGATATAAAATAAATAATTTTACTAACATTTATTTAGCAAGTATACTAAATTTGCATTTGACCGATATAAATGCAGTCAATTTTTCAAAATTTAGAATAAATTAAATTTTTAATTTTTAACAATAAAAAATAACCTAATAGAAGCTTTGAATTAGCTCTTAGCACACTTGTGGTTGAAGATTTAAAGAATGTTTTTGTGTCCCTTCAAATTACCTTGTAGTTTTTTATGGTCATATGGATTAGAGAAAAATTTTAAAAAAATTAATAATTATATTTTTGAGTAAATGAAATCAATATTATTTTTTGAAGATATTTTAGTTTGATAGAAGAATTTATATATATTTTCATAACCGAAAAAATTATTCAAAAAATTCAGGCATCACTTCAAATGAAGTGAGATTATATTATCCTGGAAATATATATAGATTAATTACAACTCAGATCGTTGAAACCAGAGGACTTAATTAATTTGTATTGACACTTCTTACGTTGTACAGTAAGCAATGGACAGATAACACAGGAAGAAAAAGAACATGCAATTGATAAAAAAAAGTAAGTGGGTTCCTGTTTGGAATACTTGGGATGATATTATGACCAAACTGTTTTCTACTAATTCCTCGCGTGTAAAAACCAGTGAACGACGCACAAAATTTAGCATATTAAGTAAGGTCAAGTCTTCGCTCTGCTGTCAATTTTCTCACCTTGATAGAGAGAAAATAAAGCAATAGTAAAACTTTGGAAAAAAAAAAAAAGCTTTACAAAAAAGAGAAACAAAAGTAAACAAAAAGAAGTATTAAGATTAATTAATTAATCCCATAGCCAGCGGGGTGCAAATAAAACTGTAAAAAAAGACATAATTAGTTGAGGTTGATTGGCCAGCAATATAAGGTACATGTATGTAACTCAAATCTACGTGGTTTTCATTGAGACAGCGATAGACGATTAATTGCTGGAGGGTCCTCATTGGTCGGTGAGCCCCACACACCCACCTTGTTTTCATGCAACAAATCAGGGTTTTCTGATTCACAAACAAGCATATGTATGCTTTTCTTCATCTTCCTTTCATTCTCTCTCTCTCGCTTTTATTTTGTGTATGTATATATACACACATGAATAGTACCACCTTTTTTCTTTGCTTCTCATAAATCACTTTCTCACCCTTTTCCATATTTTTACACTTCTTTTTGCCCGAAGAGTGGAATGAAACAGAAGAAGGCACCAATTAGGGCGGTTAAGTTACTCGCAAGCATGGAACCCCGAAGAACGCTTTGCTTAGAATGGATAGGAAATGCAGTAATTTACACTTGATCAAAACTCACACGAACCCTTATTTCTTCTCTAACAATAACTCATACATATATATATATATAAATTATAATGCTCTCCTTCCTCGTTATCCTATTCCCGCCACCTTCACTGTACCTTGGTACACATATATGGGGCAAGCACATGCACTTTTGCCCTTAAATTATAACCCCATGCATCTCTTCCTTTCTTCTCACACTTACACACCTCTTCCTGTTTTGCTCTCCTACGATATTATACCTATAGATACAATGATACCTATAACCTATTACCTATCTACACAAACATGGGCATTATAATAAATTAATTCACGCAGATATATATAGAGATATGAAGTGAAGGCTCCCTAGCTAGCTAGCTAAGATGTATAGAGTAGCTTGAGCAAGGTATATATGAAAATCTACTAGACGTGTGTATATATGCATATTGTACAAATGTCAAAAAACTGGTTCGGAAAGAAAGCACAGTGTTAAACAGCTTTGGGAGGCAGGCATGTGATGACTACATGGTTTCTTTGGACGCAAGATTCAGGTTGTTGTCACAGTTTATAATTATGAGCCTGATTTGCCCATTTTTAATATTCTGGATCACTCCTTCCCGGAGGCATCCACTGCACACTTTCAGGCTATTCTTCACGTGCTTCATCCACTTGATCCATGCCTGCTTCAGATTCCTGGTTACATTTTCACTATTGTTTGTATGAATCCAATATAGTATACGTAGTGTATGTACTATTCAAATTGACTAAGATGGATATAATTACAAGTTGTTGCCCCTTAATTATTCCTTGTAACAAATAATTAATATTTGTAGTGTAACTAATTAAATACAATTACTGCTAATTTAATTTAGTATATTGATCCTTTTTATAGTTGAAGAATTAATAAGGATCACAAAATGGCAGCGATCGATCATTTTGAAATTTTCAAAAGAAAACAATCATGCCTTGGTGGGAAGCACTAGGCAACCAGAACCTTTAAATTCGAATGCAGAAAAAAATAATGTACAATTTCCTTGGGAATTAATGCTACCCCCTCTTGGTGGGGTGTCGCATAGATATATTCGACAGCATAAAATATTACGGAGGGAACCCAAGGGTTTGAAATTAATGCCAGAGCTTGATTTGCTTGGAATCTCAACAAGAATATATATGAGTAGAATAATCAATACAAATTAAATTAAGCAAAATTTGAGTTATATATATACAGATGGAGTTGAAATTTAGAAATACCTAGCAATTAAGAAATTAAACAAAGATCAAGGATAAAACAAGCCCAACTAATAATATAACAAAAGAATAATAGAGTCACATGAGTTTTCATCAAATTCCTTGGAATGATCTAAGTATTGAAAACCTAATGATCTAAGAATTGAAAACCTATAGTGAGACAAGGCTTGGATATCATATAAATATATCTATACAGTATATGTGTATCCAATAACTTTCCTGTCTCCTATATAATCAATCAGCACAGAATCAGAAAAAATTATAAATGAAAATTCTAAATATATTTTTTCCTAGCTAGAAAAAAAGCATGAATTAATTGGCAAACTGGCATTCTCTCTTGATCTAATATGGTTCTTGTTCAGTAGTCATCCCAGAGGCAATCCAAATCTGAAAGGGGGCCAAGTGACGCAGCCTGGATGAGATCATCCTCGTACACTGCCTTGTTACTTCCCATGTCCCGCCTCATGGAAACCGCCGACGAAGTTTCGGTGTTTCTGTCGTTGCTAAGGCCGGTGTCCTGCGACACACTCACCACCGAATGCTCCATATTGCACTGTTTATCCAATCCCCACGACATGTTTTCGTTCTTCATCACTCCTCCGACTCCAACACTACTGTTCCTATAATTTGACAACACATTATTTTGCTGGAGGCACACACTGGGACTCTGGATTCCTCCAATCTGAGGTTGTGAGAGTGGATAGTTGGTGTAGTAATAATTGGGGATGATCATCTCATAGTCTCTGCGGTCTTCTGCCTTCATCATCATCGCCTGATTATGACTGTTGTTGGTGTTGTTGATGGAGAAGTTGGGGAGATAATAGCCGTCCGATGATGGCTGCAGGTTGGACCCCTTGAATTCATCGCCCCCGCTGTAGCCGGGCTTGTCGGTGTTACTAGAAGGAGGGTCCATGAGAGGCGGGAGTGAAGAACAATCCAGCAGATCATCGCCCAGAGAGTTCGTCCTCAGAAGCTCCGCAATAGGGGTCTTTTTGACATCAGTGTTCTTGTGGAAAATCTTGCTCACAACCCATTCATCCTGCACCAGAGTCCAGTATTACCATCATCATGTAAGATTCTTCTTGAGACAATTAAACTCAATAAAGGAAAAGCTGATGATTAAAGCAGCACATAAAAGAAACTTTCAAACCAACACACAAAGGGAAAAAAAAGGCACTTTTTTAGAAAAGTTAAAAAAGGGAGATAATCTTGGCGAGTAAATAATTTCATGATCAAATTGGATTTGATCCCTGTGAAAAGAATGGGCTGGGTCATGTTTTGATACCTTGGCAACCTTGGGGAGACTGTAAGTAGCGAATTTGCCTTCCAATCGGAACTCATGCATAACCCAGTTAGTTTTCTCCCCTCTAGGTGCTCTCCCTCTATAGAAGACGAGGGTCTTCTTCATCCCCACGAGGTTGCCTTTGCCTTTGTAAATCTCTTTATCTTTGCCTGTGGCCTTCCAGTACCCCGACTCTGTCGCTCTATTTGTTCTCGTCCCTGTTGGATACTTCCTGTCTCTTTGGCAGAAGAAGAACCACTCTTTCTCCCCCATCTTCGCTCTCTCTGCACAATCATTTCATAATCAATCCAAATCAATTAACCATGGCCACGGGAACATGTATAAGCATCGAATTACAAAACAGAAATTAATTATGGTCATTAATCATGTGATACATGCGGATTAGGAGAAACTTACTGGGGAGATCCCAGGGCTCACACTTGTTCAAATCAGCTTCGCCAATAGCAGTTGCACTGAAACTGCTATTGATGACCTTCTCCGTCAGATAGTAAGTGATGATCTCCTCATCCGTGGGATGGAATCTGAAACCCGGAGGCAAATCCAGAGCTTCTTCTCCTTTGTTTACCACCACCGGTTCTTCCATCAACCAAACCCCAATATACAGTAGTAATCTATATATATGTATCAGATTATATATATGATTTCTATATATATATATCTGTACTTCCCTAGCAGAAATATATGAAATTCAGGAGAAAGAGAGAGTGGATAGCGGGAGCTAATGATTAATGAAGAAGAAAAAGGAAAAGAGCTTTTTAGAAAGGAGAGAATGAGGAAGAAATCGAAGGGCTTAAATAGAGGAGGAGTATAGAGTATAGAGACACAACTCATAAGCGAAAAGATCCGTGGCGAGCAAGGCACTTCCTGGGGAAGACTACAATTGGGTATTTCTTTTGGATACGTTGTATTTTATTTGGTATGACGTATGTCGTATTCCCCTTGTTTCTTCCTATATCTACCCTCCACCCCTTTGAAAACGAATGTGAATATTAAAAAAAAAAAATGGCAAATTTGGAGCTTTCTATGACCCCTGCTTCCCTAGCCCTCACCCTTCAATTCTCTCATTAAAATAATAACGACTTTATCCCCTACCTTCTACCTAACATTTCAGAGATTTTCGCTTCTTCCTTTCACCACAAGGTCTCTGTTCAAAGCTCATAGTTAGGTTCCAAAAAAAGAAGCATTTTTTATTTGGTCTGCCTCAAATATATATTGTGTGTTTCTGCTGCTAAATTTGATTCTGTCCAATAACACGCACACATATTTGCCTTCTAATATGGTTGAAAAGTAAGGCCAAATTAAAGCGAAGTAATATGTATTTGCAGGCTAGCTCTTTGACTGGCAAGCTAGCATAACGGTGATGAAAATTGATATACGGCATCGTATTAATTCTACACAAAATGTAGAGGATTAATTAAAGAAGTGACTGTTGTGACGAATCCAGGGGCTTTCGCAATTCCTACCCGTAAGTCAAGGGAAGAAGCGGTAAAGATGTGAATCTAATTTCTCAGAACTTTCCTGCCATGTTTGATTTTAGCTGGCATGGCATGTAGATGGGGACGAGCATCTTAAAATTGTGATTTTTAATTAGTACGTACAATGTTACTTTCTCATATAATTAAAGCTTTACTACTGTTTTCACCATCTTTTTTTTTAAAAAAAAAAATTATAGTTTTAACAACTGTAACCCTCATTTCATTATAAATAATCAGATATAAATATATATTATTGAAAATAACATACCAAACAGGGAGGGATATACAAGTGTCGAAACACTATAAATACAAATATTTCCTAATTCTATACATTATTAACAAAACAAAACTCAATATGTGTTTGCCTTTTGATGTCATAAATAACTAATACATTATACTTTGCAGGTAAAAGCACATCGACAGAATTAACGAACCTGTCTTCCTTTAAAAGAATTATATTTAACATGCTGTTAAGCACATGGGTTCATATTCAGTATTTATGTACTACTAAGTATAGAATATTATTATTTATATTTTGTCACGTAAGCTAATTAGTTTTTCTTAAAAATCACATGATATAATTTTAAAGTATAATTTTGTTGTATTTAAATTTTAAAGTAAAATGATTTATTTATCAAAATATAAATGATAATACTACTAAATGGTTTAGTACTATACGATAGTATATAGTAAATATTTTCCAAACATGGATAGATATATATATTTTTTTGGTTTGTGATAATGCAGTAAATTGGCATAATCAATTAAGGATATTATTTTCCTCCATATATATAAATCATAAAATAAAACCAGCTGGTTCAGCATATACCATAGTACTGTTCCACGTGGCCTCTTAATTTGTGTCGCCGAATATGAACCTTTGGAAAAGTACACATGAAGTGGCATTAATTTTTTTGTTGATAAAAAATATAACAGGATAAAATCAAGCAAATGGTGTCATTAATTATATATTAACACTAATTTTTATCATTTGATTTAATTTTTGAAACTATTAGTTGTATGATAATTAGTTAGAAATTGAATTTTTACAAAAAAATAAATTATGACAAATTTTAATTGCATTGACTGACTGGTGCGTTACAATTTGTTTCCACGTGATACGTGTTGGCATTGTCCGAGATCGATGATAACGAGGTAGATTATCATTTGATTTTAATTATGAAAACAAGTCTTTATGTGCAAGATTAAACTTGGTACGGGTGGCTGACCCTCCTTCTTCCACATCCTAGCCTCTCCATTTTCACAGACAAAATTCAACCTCCACCACTTCCTTCGGAATAAATTCCGCTAACATTATTAATTTTTAAAATTTAATTTCACTTAATATTAGTGGTTTTATCATACTTTATACATAGTTGGGATTTAATCCAGTATTATAAAACAAGTACGGAGGAAAAAAAATAATCAAAACGTGTGGACCCCTTCAAAGTTCTTAATCAGCCCTGTGGCATATATTATATTTGTGCAAAACGGAGAGAGAAAGAAAGAAAGAAAGAGAGGGCTTGGATTGGATTGGAATGGAAGGCTTGAGAAGCTCTGTTAACTTCTTGGAACTCATTGACTTTTGCACAACGAAACTCAACAGCAAAGCAACACAAAACCAAAGCATATATATATACATATATATAATAATTATTATTAATATTAAAATTATTTGTAGAGCCCAAAACGGCTGACGTTTACTGACGACACAGCTTATGTAGCACTCAGAATCAACCATCGTCGTATGCTTATGCTTCATGGCTAAGTAGCATAACACAGCAAGGCATCACAGTGTCATTAGTGTTGGATCAACGAATCATGGCCGTTGAATGGGATGACCGTGATGTCATGGAGCACTTGATTGAGGGTTGGTGTATTTTCGTGAATGAGGGTGCACCAGCAGATGAGTGTGTTTTTAATTAGTGGGCATTATTGGGAGGAAGACTTTGAGGAGAGAGAGAGAGATGGTGGGGCAAGGCAATTATTGGTGAATTAATATTGTAAAGCGCAGCAATTAATATTTATATATGAGAAAGAGATTAGAAGAGTATTATGCAAAAGGATGCTTCATCCTCAAACTACATACTGTTTCATAGGTTGAGACAGTTGGCTTACTATCAGATAAATTGCATCATCAGACGCTAATCATTTCTCTAAATATAGTGAGGCCGCTTCTACATAATCCTCTCAATTTCTTCTCTTTAATCTTCTAAATCAATATAGCTAAATAAAGCTAGTATTTTTTTTAAAAATAAATAGAAGTTTATATTTTATATAAATATATATGGGTTTAGTCTTTTTAATTTCTTAAAATATTAGGAAAAATTAAAAAAAAAATATTTTTTTTAAAAAAACTGTGAATGTACATATCATTTCAATGTGCATGTGTGTGAAAGATAATAGGGAGTTATTTGAATTCCTATTTTTTTTTTTTTTGTTATTATCGAATTTATAGATATTATATATGATTTAATTTTTATAAATAATCAATCAAAAAATAACTCAAAACATAAAATACTTGAAGAGATCTGGTTATTCAACTTTTAAAAAGTACTCTAATTTAATTTTTATTCTTTTAAAATTAATTAACAATATTAATATGCACTTTAGTGAATGTTAAACAATCAATATATATGTTTAGTCTTTTTAATTTCTGAAATCAATAAGATAAAATATTTTTGAAAAAATTGTAAATCTACGTCATTATTTAGAAAAATCAATATGCATGTGGTGAAAGATAATACTGAGTTATTTAAAATTCCTACTTTTTTTGGTTATTATAGAATTTATAGATATTATGATTTAATGTTTATTGAAAATGAATTAAAAAATAACTCAAAAATAAAATGCATGTGAGAGATAGTAAGTGGTTATTTAACTTTAAAATTACTATAATTTAAATTTATTCAAAATTTTAAAAATTAATTAAAAATATTAATATGCACTTTAGTGAATGTTAAACAATTTATATGTATGATGCCCGACCTTTGAAGAAGTTGAGATTGTATCATTTTAAGATATCGTATATGATGATAAAGAAAATATTTTTTCCAAAAAAGATAATATGAGAATTCAAATTCTCAAAAGGTTGAGCACTCTATTAGATTCTCTTCCTACTAATCAACGGTCAGCATCTTAATTCAGCTTCATTCAAGCTAATCTTTCTCTTTTTCTAGTCAGTCAACAGCAATGTTTACAAGTAAACGAAAAAAACAAAATCAATCCCACTATCCAGGAATTTGTATATTCTTTTTTCTAATTATTTGTAAAAACAAATTCAACTTGTAAATTCTTTATTTATTTTCTATACTATTATTGTCTTTTTTTATAGTTAAATATTATTGACTTCCCAATTTGCGTGGCTTATTTTGCCTTGTACTCTTACGTATATCTAGGCTGGCTAAAACCTCCTCCATATACAATTTTATTTTCGCCAACCAGTAAAGCAAAATTAGCAAGTTAATAAATCCTCCAATTATACGGCTCAAAGTCTAAATCTATTGCTATAAACATTGTCTCTTTAGGTCTTCCTTCCTGAATATTAAAATCAAAAGGTAAAAATTCAAACTCACAACAAAATGACAAACGCCAAATCGAGAAGCTTCGCCTAATTAGTAGTTATCGATATATAATACATACCTGAAAGCCCCCTTGAGAGTGAACACAAGATTAAAAAATGATAATACATGTCTATTTCTGATCACTTTATTTCAATGAGGTTGAGGAATTACTTGTTGTTAATGAAAATATGAAAATCAGTAATCATAATTTAATGGACTAAAGGTATCCAACAGTGGTATGCCACGCTCATAGAGACTGCCATGATTAATTCATACCTATCCGTGCGTGAGTGGGATTGAAAATCTAATTTAAAGTTAATGTGTTTCAGAGCACGAAGAAAAAAACTCGTTCACACATGACCAAATCATGTTTGATTATAAAAAAAATTAATGCCGATAAACAAGAGAGAGAGAGAGAGAGAGAGAGAGAGAGAAAGATGTTGTAACTGACGGAAAATTGCTTTCTTTTGGCCTTGATTATAATATATAAAGCAATCATATTCAAATCAGTTGATTAGCATTAAAGTATCTTCTAAAGGTTCTTTTGGTCGATGTAGCCAAAGTTTAGGCATATCAGCAAACCCATACGGAAGTGCATGTTTAAGCCATGCTTATCAATAAGCATCTAAGTAGCAAAAAGATTCCTTCTCTTTGAAAAATGGAAAAAGGAAGAAGTAGAAGAAGAAGAAGAGGAGGAGAAGGAGAGCAAATAGGCTTCTTTGACACTAGACATCATACAGCTAGCGTTTACTATTCCCAGATACCATAGAATATCCCTAACCAAGCATGCAAGATTCATTAAGGTTTTTGTTTTTTATAAGATAGAAGCATAAATTATTTGATTCTTAGATGTTAAAAACTTTTTAAAATTTGGTGTTCGCGAAAATTTAGAGTATTTATTAACGGAAAATCATAAATAGCGAGTTAAAATTTTCCAAGAATTAATATGTGTTTTTCGAATTTCAGGAGTTAAATAGTTGGGCATAATTCATAAATTTTTAAAATGCAAAACTATATTATTTTAAAAATTTAAAAGTTATGTATTAATCGTTATGGATTAATAAAAGCGGGAGTAGTAGGAAAAGGCAATGAATAATATGGCAAATCATGTCCTTTCCCGAAAGTGTAAAACGCAATTGAGTAATAATTAGTCATCATGGTGATGAGTAATAAAAGGGCAATCATTAATACCACAGTTTTTGATTCAGTATATATACAGCCAATTGCAGGTGGCATCACTGTCAATATCACTATGAACAAAGTCTGGGCATTCCCCATCGTCTTCCCTCCCAGAATATGATAATCATACAATGTATCAACACAAATTAGTATCCCTGTGCAAAACCAAATTAATGCCTGCGCTGAACAATTTTTTTATTTCTATTTTTTGCCCAAAATTAATGAAAAAAATC
The DNA here is from genome assembly GCA_037074485.1 of Delonix regia. Taxonomy (NCBI): domain Eukaryota; kingdom Viridiplantae; phylum Streptophyta; class Magnoliopsida; order Fabales; family Fabaceae; genus Delonix; species Delonix regia. Next base: position 35,104,847 of record CM073449.1, on the reverse strand, counting down.
TATTCGTTGCAGGTATTCGAATGATTCAGAATCTACTTATAATCACGTATACATTTTTCTCTGGTGTGAGGTTTAAAACACCCATTCGTCGAAAATGGTGAACATCAAATATGCTTAATTTTCTTGAGTGATGATTACATATTATCGGGTGTTTTTTACTTATGATTTAATTAATAATTACTTATTATACAACATTTTATTGAAAAAATTTTATGACAGTAATTAATGAGTTTGATTATAGTAATAAATATATTTAAAAGATAAATTATTATTATTCTATATTTAATAATTAATTATATCATAAAAACATCATGTTCCCGAGAAGATATAATCATCATTCAATTTATATGCTTTATATAAGAGAAATTGTGAGAGTATAGTATCTTAAAAAAAATGTAAGTATAAAAACGTTAATTTAGTTAAATTAACAAAATGACTAAGCAAGTGAATACAAGAATATATATAAAAAAATAGTCTTATTATTAATATGGACTTTAATTTTCGTTAACTTAAAAGACAAATAATCTCAAATTATTATAAATCATAATAAGTCAGAAGAGTAGATGTTTGCCCCATCAATACTAGGTTGAGCTTCCATCAATATGGCAACGTAGTGAATCTATATATGAGTAATGATGATGATGAAGATCCAACATGACACCTCAGCCAGCGATTGATCTTGACCATAGTTGTCTCGAAGATCCACGTCATTATTGGCTGGAATCTAGTCAGCAAGTGGGGTTTCATTGACCCTATTGCTGCTGATGCTTTTGTCATTAGTTTCCTGAGTCAATACGAGTGAACTCATATTTAAACCAACTAATCCACTATATATATATACATGGAGATGGAGGTGGAATTTTCAGAAGAAATTAACGGTGTGAAATGAATGTGGATGAATATGGTGATGGTCAAGTATGGAAGCAAGGGAACATCAAGAGATGAATTCATTTTGTTAATTATGAGTGTAAAAACTCGCAGCAACTCCTAATTAATGGTCAAGTTGGAAGCTTCGGAACAAGAACCAAGGGGTTAAGCAAAACAAATGAGAACCATAGATGTGTATGTATATATTCAGATGAATTTTTTCTAAAATAAGAAAATATAATTAAATTCTTCCAAATATAAGAGTTTAGCTTTTTCTCACTGAACCAAAAATAAAAAAGGAAAAAAATAGTACCGCTGTATCTTTACTTTATATATAATTTTATTAACGCGTTAAATTAAGTTACTTAAAATATTATTGAGAACCTTTATTTTATATAAAGCGGGCAAAGTATAAAGATATGGTAGTTGCAATAAGTCCAACGAGCACTAAAATCAATATTAAGACAGAAGCAGCCAAAATTTTGAAAGAAAAAAAAAAAAGCAAAAAAGGACTAGAAAAGTTTGACTTGAAAATTTATGATTTAACATGAACATACAGCTGTAATTATAACAATTGATTTTCCTAACTAAAAAGGTCTGGGTTTGGGTTGCAATTACAATTAGTTCCCTAAACAAAGGCCCAAAGGCCAGCAAAGAAAGGCCAAGACAAGACATTTGGAGGCCCAAAATTAAAGGGCTATGGTACAGGAATTATTGAGCATCCCCTCCTGAATTAGGCTCTGATAGTGTTCGATGAATCACTCAACATTAAACAGCTGTTAATTATTAATGTCACTAATCAAAGTCGTACATTTCATATTTAAGACTCCCGAAAAGTCATTGAGAACAGATTTTTTTTGGGCCAAAAAGTTATTTAGTCAAATGATGAAACTTTTGAATAACTTGTATAAGATGTTAGATTCTTATTAAACAAAAATCTTCACTCGCTGGCTGTGATTATAATACGAGAGACAAAAACGTTGTCCTTTTCAATGTTTACATAATTATTTGGCAAACACATAAAACAACCACAATATTAAAGCACTGAAATGGACTATATATTATATTTGTGCTAGATCCTCAACTAGCCTAATATATGTACATTCAAAGAGAAAAAAACACGAAAAAAAAAATGTTATGGCATCTATTTTTATATTTTCACTCACTATTTTCTTTGAATTTAAGGCGTATTTAATCACAGAGCATCTAATTTGCAAACAATTTTAACCATTTTCTCTCCCATTCACGCAACTTCTCCTTAGAATATAATGTTTCAAGTTCAAAACATGTGTTTTTTTAGGCAAAAGGATTTCAGTGGAAAGCTTAACTATTGAAATAACGAGAGAGAGGAATGAGATCTAACTCTTATCGTGCATCAGGACCCCTTGATTTTATTAATGTTAATAAGAAAGAAATATAATTTTGAAGCTTAAAATTTTGTTTGTGCGTCCTACGTACCCCACCGGAAGGATATGTAATATATATTAAGAGAGTTGAGATAGGAGGATTGTACAAGCAAGTTGAATAATATGGAATGCAGTGAGCATGAGAATTATATATGTTATTCCTTGCTTTCTGATTCTCCCTTAATATAATTAAGGAATCGGTCCACATGATTCATGAAACAACATGAAGATTCAACAACACGTGGGACGCCCAGTTAAAAAGAAAACATGAATATTAAGGATAATTAATCCCCTCACGAAACCATTCCAAACTAGCTACTCCAAAAGTATATTCTGCTTTTGCTTTTATAGACCCTACGCCAAATAAACTTGCAATCCGCATTAGTTTAATTGGCACACACCCATGATGCATGCATTGCAAAATTTACATGCTCTTTGTTAGATATTGCAATTAATGTCTTAATTGTCAACAGTTTTTTAATATTATCTTAAACCCCACGTGATTAATCCTCTTCCTATACCACTATAAATAATGTTATTGGTTGGTAGATAATAGTTTAATTATAGTCATACTTATCTGCATTTAGTTGGACAAAGGTACTATGGATTCTCTATAATTAATTAAACTGTACATCTAAAGAAATAGTGACATAACAAAAGTAGTAATACAGTCATTTTACACTGTTATAAAAATAGATGATTTAAATTAAGGATGAGTATTGGCAGGTCACATTTGACCGAGTTATGACTGAGTTAACTAAAAAAAATTATAACTTTTATCGATTTAGGTCAAATCTAATGTCGGGTCGGGTCAAGTCCCAGGAGTAATATAAGATCCAGCCTGACTCAATATTTATTTTTTATTTTTTATAATATATTTTTAATTTGATTTAAAATAAATTTTATTTATAATTAAATTTTAAAATATTAATTCTTTTCAATCTTTTATTCTAAATCTTAAAATTTTTTTAATTTCATTTTATTTTCTTTCAAAATTTTTTGGTTTAAAAAAGTTATTTTTACAAAATAATTAATATTTAAATAAAAAAAAAGACCAATTTAGAGTTCAAAAAAGTAATTCGAGATATAAAATCAGATTTTGAATTAACAAAAAAACTCGACCCCACTCGATATATCCTCACCTCTAATTTAAATAATTTTATTTAATCTTTTTTTTATCTCTGGTGGAGTTGATTTGACGATTGCAGGTGGTTGTCACCAAAGAAAAGCCAATATGTACTATAAAGATACTTTATATTCCGAAATTAAATTTGGATTGCATTTTAAACACTATTAATGTATATTCAAATAAAGCAACATGAATTTATGGAATCATTTTATTATTTGAATCTGAATATTAAAATTTTAAAAATTGATCAGATCAATACCATGTGCGAATGCTTTGTGAATTGGATGTCAAATATTATAAGCAAAGTTGGACTTGGCATCTAAAGCTATGAAGCCAATTCTCAAAGTAAGGATTGAAAGGTATGCGGTAGAAGGCTCTATTAAGTTTTCTTGCTCTCTTTTATATTATAATTTATGACTTTATTTAAAGATTCATTTGGTTATGTAATTTTGGTTATAAAATAGTATCTACAGTATAGCTGACTCCAATAATGCATGGTATATAGTGGCTTTGAAAGGATGACGAGTTAAATCAATCGTGGATAATTCATGGCCGAAATAATAAAGATAAAGCCAAAGCTGCACTACTAATTGTTGAACATGCCGAAATGGCAAATGGTGAAATCCAAATCCAAAAGAAAACTCCAAGCTTTTCCCGGAAAAAGAATGAAAAATCATCACAATCTGATCAAATCAATACCTTATCTACAAAGTATTTTATAAAGCTAGCTAACCTGCCAATATCCCCAACACGTACAATAATATGTAACATCTTGTATACACGAACCGTTTTTGATTCGTCATCAAACATGCAAGTTTTTTTTCTTCCGCAAGTTTCCTGAATCTTTTAATGGCAGAATCTTAACTTTTTCTACTTTTTCTTTGGTCCAATCTAACCTCTAATCATTTTCCCAGCACTTAAAAAATGAACCTATCTTTCTGTACCAATCCTTGCGTAACGATCTGATAGGTGTGAAGTGCTCATCTTCTATAGATACACTACTTTTAACTTTTCCTACTTTATAGCTTCGTTTCTATTATTTTTGTCGGATTCAATTATTTAAGTTTCGGTTTATCCCTGAAATCGAAGATGAGGACCCAGAAGTAACTGCTGGCTCAAGAATGACTGTCTCAGGAGGAAGTTCCATTGCGGGTTATTCTCGTATTGGTTAGTGGTTTCTGGGAAACTGCAAGAAGTCACGTATTTCTTGGACGGGTATAGCGTATCCTCGTCTGTGTTTGAAAGCTCACGTTTGAGTCTGCCGTTTTCCAGGTTTGGGACCGAAGGGTTCAATGGAGGAGTGTTGCAGGAGGAGTATTGCTGATCTAGAGTATTCCCACCGGCACTGCTAATAAACCCCGAAGCAGTGGATCCGAACCCAGGTGGGTTGGAATGGTTCTGATCAGATAAGAAGCTGCTCAACATAGAGTAGTCCATGGCATCTAGCAGATTGGAGAAGGACAAAGACTTCTGAGGTGCGAGTGTGGTGTTCTGAGGAGGAGGGGGATTGACAGTACTCGTTGAGGTTGGCAAAGGGGCTTCTTTGAAAAGCTGGTCTTCAGCTTGATCTTGCAGATCTAAACCCTCTGTTGTCGTAGATGATGATGACGACGGCATGTCGTATTTGGACTTCTTGTATATCCGGCACAGAACCCAGTCATCCAGCTGCAAATCACACAAAACAATACATATCTCAGTTAATTAATTAGCTAATTGCAGAATGAATAAAACATATCAGAACAATGGAACAGTGTATAGTTTGGTTACCCTCATGGAGGTGTCTCTGAGCTTAATGGGTTTGTTGTTATCAAGGAGGCGATACTCGTGCATGATCCAATTGGTCTTGATGCCCTTTGGGGGTCTCCCTTTGTAGAAAACCAGAGCTTTTTTCACACCAATATTCTCAGGTGGTCCTCCAGCAACCAAAGATGACACTATGGTCTTGTCAGTACCAGTAGCCTTCCAGTACCCAGAAGCAGCAGCCCTGTTCGGCCTCGCACCATTTGGGTACTTACGGTCTCTGGGGCTGAAGAAGTACCATTCTTTCTCTCCAAACGCAGCCTTTCCTGATACACGGAAATCAGACAATTTCAGGGTCAAGCATAACTCTGACTCTGACATAAGGGATATATATGATCAGCATCAAATTAGAGAATTGAGAAGATGACAGTAGGGGAGAAAGAGGAACCTGGTAAATCCCAAGGATCGAGCTTGTAGATGTCGACCTCGGCAATGATGGAAACGGGGAGGGGTAAAGAGGCGATCTTCTTGCGTAGATAGTGAACGATAAGCTCTTCGTCTGTGGGGTGGAACCTGAAGCCAGGAGGGAGATTGGAGTGTGGGACTCGCATGGCGGAGGAAGGTAATAAAGGGAAGGGGAAGAGAAGAGAGGGGGAAAAGAGAGAGGATTGAAATTTTGGAGTGGGAAGAAGGGAAGGGAATTTAAGGAGGTGGGGATTTGTCGGCATGTGGGGGAGGAGATTAGGCCAAGGTGGGGTTGGGATTGAATGCAGCGAAGCAAAGGGAAATGGGTTTCCGAATTGTCTAAGATGGGGTCCACAGTACTGAAGGAGAGAGAAAGAGAGAGAGAGAGAGAGAGAGAGAGGCATCGCCAGCTACACACTGAAGGGGGCCATTTGGCTTCGTTTGAGTCACATCATTTAACTAATTTCTTTTGATTATTTCTTATCAGGTTTATTATTAAAATTATAATGCTAAAAAATCTAAATTTTTGAATCAACGCTTAAAAAGGAATTCAATGTCATAAATGCACATATAAAAATTTTTAAAATTCTTGACGTTAAGAAGATGACAAAACAAGAAGATGAGCTAAATTCCAAGGTCACAAGCGTAACATACTTATTACAAAAGTTATTAGATTTTAATATTATTTTGAAAAAAATTAAATATCTTTTTTTTTTTTTTAATTTTGAACGATTCTATCTGGTACCCTAGGAATATATAACAAAGAGGTCTTAAATTTATGATGATTTTAAAATTTAAAATTCTCAATAATAAATATCTTAACTTCGTAGTCCTTAACTATAATTTTTCTATGATAATTTAGGCAACGTTACAGATGACTTTGGATTGCAAAGAATGGTTCTTTCTATTATATATTAAGGATAATGTCCTTTTAAGTTACATTAGATTATTTTAATAAGGCCTTAATAATGTGAATTAGATCATATTGCACTTATAAAAATATTGAGTCAATTAAAAACCTGTAATAAAAAATTATTTTTGAGACATATAATCTCAATGGACATGAAAAGTAAATTGAAAATTCTGACCACACAAAAATAAAAATAAAATAAAACCATTCATGTATTCATATGATATAACGTTAAGTTATGAAAACTATTTACTTCATCATATTTTATAAAGAAAATAAAAGTCAAAAAATAATTTTATACAAGGGGAGCCGCAGACACTTCCAATTTGTCGTTTTTGTTAAATGATGCGCTCTATAACATTAACGTTGTGAAGGGGGCGATGGTGGCGATGTCCAGTGACATCATCGTCCTTCAGATAAGCAGTGACACGTGTCCCTCTGAACCTCACGATAAAATGATTAATGGCATCATATCTATGGTGGGTAAAATGCAAAATCAAAAATAAAATAAAATAAAATAAAATAAAAAGAAAATAACAAAATTGAGAGCGAGAGAGAGAGAGAGAGAGAGAAGGAATATCTGATCAGAAAATGCTTATTTTCATGTTAGTGGCTGTCACCCTCGTCCATTGACGCGTCAGCCTTTGACTGCACTCCAAATTTATGATTCACTAATTCGTTGGTAATCATTAATTACTATTATTCTTTGATCTTCATGCTTATGATTTGTTATATATTTGTGGTTAAACAATTACAACCATCACAACTTGTGCAAAAAATATGAAGTTGGCGATATGATATTTTTATGTTGGTTGAACATAGTTATCCCCTAACTCTAATTCAATAACTACTAGTCTAATCCTACTCGGAACCTCGTCATTTAGCTTCTAATCAAGCTTTTTCAAAACTTAAAGTCATTAAGTATGGTCTAATACTAATATATATATATATATTAAAAAAATTATCAGTGGGCCTTTGCCCCTCATTTTATCTAAGAAAAGCCAGATAACCACTATGTATAGCTTAAAATTATTAAATTAAAAAAAAATCATTTTTTAAAGTAATAAATAATGGGCATGAATTTCAGAATATTCTTGAGATCAGAGACCATCAATGAATGGTGACAAAAGATCCATTAAGAAAACTTATGAAAAACTTCAACTCTATCTAAACATAAAAGGAGAGACACTATTTTATTTATTTATAACTAAAAATTGTTCTTTTGTAGCCAACTACATACACTATAATTGCAATGGGAAAAAACATACTTCATCGACATCGTCTGATAATTTAATGTATTATTAATCAAACACCAATTTAATGTATAGAATTGAATAAAAATAGTGTGTGTGATAATATATACTAAGTTTGAGTTTTTATGTTTGTATTACATACAGAGAGTATGGTTTTTTAATTGTTAAATGTGTTATGAAGTCTGTATATAATAATAAAAATATTATCTTTCACAAATTTTGAGACACATTCAGTGATTAAAAATTCAAGCTCCTCGTAGGCTTTATTGTATTTAACTAATTAATGATGGGAAAAAAAAATATTACATGACAAATAAATCTGATTATTATTGAGTCAAACTTTTAAACATAAGCTAAAAAGTTTTGAGTTCGTATATTAATTGAGTGTTTTTGTTCTAATTTGTATTCATATCTTTTGAACTAAATTTATCTAATTAATTAAACGTTTTAAATTTATGATCAAATTAATTTATTACTTAAAATTTGAAATAAATAATATAACTAATTATTATTATTATTATTATTACTTGTAAGATTATATATAAAAAAAATTATAAATATAAATAAATTTTTATATTAATATAAATTTTTTAAATAAAAAATATTATTTTTTTATATCTTTATCAAGATTTAAATTACTCTAAATTTTTTTAAATAATAACTTTTTTTATTTAAAATATTTATTCAGACATTCTGATTCAAATCGACTTTTATAAAGTTCTGTTTATAAATTAGACTTTTTTGTTAAATTTTTTTTAATTTTATATTTTTTTCAATCAAATAATTTTTTGAAATTATGACGCAACAAATTAAGGTAGAAACAATAAATAAAAGATAAAAAAGTATAAGCTAAAGGTATTTCTTTTTTTCTAATGGACTTAATTAGCTTGAAAGATCAATAAGCTAAAGCTCAATGCCAGTCATCAGACATTGATTGATCCCACAGTCAAATGGAACGTACTCAAATTTTATGTCCAATCAAGTCACAGTCTTCGCATTGCAATAATTAATCTGAACCTCGCAATTCACAACAAAAATTTCTTTGGTTCTACGAGTGGACCTCAATGATTGGTCCAGATGGCAATCATATATGAAACTAAGGAAAACAAGGGTAGTGGATAACTCATACTTTTGGAGCACCATACCCTCAAAACAAAAATATCTTGTAAATTCTAATAATGCGGTCCATGTACACCACAATATTGTTGACTACTCTAAAGCTTGCTTAAATGTAAAGAAACTTCTTTTCACCAAACTATAATATACACATTACTCATATGCCCTCCTTCTTGATTTGTGTATGCATGCTTACAAATTACAGTTGGGTTCATTGAGATCAAGAGGGTGGAGCTCTCCGACATAATTATTATGAAACAATCCCAAAAAAAGGAAAAATGAAATATTTGTGGAGATGAGTTGTTTTAGTTTTGCTTGCACCCTTCTTCAAGTATCTGCAACAACGTAAGCAGGGTTTGGTGGTTGGTGATAGTTCCACGTTTAACATTTGCTGAATTCAATGTCTCAATTTAGCTTCACCCATATATTAATCTCGTGGATTGAATGACGTATTAAAACATATTAGATTAATTGCAAGTGTTTTGTAATTGTTTAATCTAAATGAAAAATTAGTTAACTTCAAGAAACTAAAGTAGCCTAATAAGTAATAAAAAAATGTAGCTTGATTATTCAGATAAATTATCATTAAATGCTACAGGCCGACATAAAATTGTGTCTTAAAATTAAGAAATATACTCTTGATAAATTTCAATATGTTCCAAAAATATTCTTTATTGTAGGACTAAAACAAAAATTTGTTCACACGGTCTTATGCAAGTTAGCATTTACATTTGTCCTTGTTAGTAATTAACCCGTGTCAAATTGGCCAACAAAAAAATATATGCAACAAAACCCAAAATTTGTTCAAAATTATGACATTTATTTTTATATTTTTGGAGCACATTATGGTTAGTTTTCATTTTCTTTTCTTTTACTTGGATTACTTTGTTATTTTATAAGCCCGTCCTTTCTTAAACTTGAAAATATCAATCAACCCAAGGATTAAGGAAAGACCACCACCATAAGCGATCAGAACGTAGATTATCTTTTTTTAAAAAATTTAAACCTTGATAAGAGAAAAAGATTAGTAGTGGTAAAAATCAATGAAATTCAATCTTTGAATAAATTTAATATACAACAAAGCTACTAAACTAAAGAGAGTTATTTATGTAAAAGAGAATCTTATTTGAGAGGAACACGCACGTGCAGGAGAACAGGAGAAGCTTATATCACACACATATATAATTGGAATTACTTGCGCAAAGTGTGGATGACGCCCGTGATTATGATTGGGAAAGGGATTTTAATTTGCTCAAACTGTAACGCATGCAATCCTCCAATCATATATTTATTATTTAATAACGCATGGCCTCGTGCCTGTGGGTCAGCTTCTAAAATTAATTTGGTTAAGATAAGTTATACTAAAGCGAACAAGGAATCTGCCCAAACAATCATTTTCCAAAGCTAATCAACCACAAAGCCCGCCACGTCACTTCCTCCCCTCCCTATCATAAGGCAAAATCAGCAATGTTTTGTACTAATCCTTCTTCGTCCTTAACCACAGATATGATAACGATAGAGTATTTCTCAGACCATGCTTAATCCATGTGTCACGCACACAAGCATCCAAATGGTAAATTGCTGTTATATTGCTCATCACATTTTAAAAACGTCTAAACTAATTATCCTCGTATCCGAAATTAGCATATACCTAATGCACTTGGCTTCCTTCTTGTTTCCTTTTTTTCTGTTGAGAAAGTACGGTTAAAAGCAGCAGTATATAGGTTGGTGACTTGGGGTGGGTCTAACGTGTATAAACATGATTGAATTATTAGACTCTGGCTAGTTAACGCTTGGATATTTGGGTGATTGGTTTTGTAAATAATTGAAGCTTGGGACTAATAAGCACACTTGTTTGTAATACCCCTATAATCAACGAGACAGTTAGTGTACCATTGAAACGGAGTACAGCGAAGTTTCTCCATATATAAAGAATGGCTTAAGAGAGAGTCCCAATAGCAGGGGATTCAAAGGGATGGTTGTACAGGAAGGTCCTGGTTCTCTGGACCGAAAGGGAGAAAGCGCCAAACTTAATTGGCGACATAGAAATGGGTCTTTGAACTTTGAATGGATCACACTGAAAAAGGTAGGTGAGATAAACCAAAAAAGTGATGATTATCCACAACTCTTTTAAGACTTTTTTTGACAAATATCCTTGGAGCTAAAGATGCTTTTTATCGGATCATGATCTCGCCCAGATGGAGAGTCTCCATACCGTATTGGGTTTCATGCAGGAATACGTTTGCTTAACTACTTAATGGGGTATTGGTCAGCTGTGAGGTAAGAAAAAGCAGGTTGCTAAGGCTTGGAATTCTAAGGGTTTATTCCATGAGATTCCCTAGATAGACTCTGTTATAGGTAACTTGTTCGCCTAAAATTCATATACCCGCATGCTGAATGGCGAATGTGATAGTATCCGAAGGGAATCTTTATGCTCTATGATGTATACATCACACATACAAATCTGAGAAAACAAAATTGACACACATACAGTATTTGTTCATAATGGTCAAACGAATCTCCCCTCGAAACATCCTTCAAAAAGGTTATCCAGATACAATTAACCGAAGGTATATGAATAACATAAATTTCATAAATATATTTAGTTGATTAGCTAACATTTCACATAATTACGGCCTCATTCTTTGAGATTGAAGTAAGCTTGATGTTGGTCCCTAGTCACTACCCACATTATTTTAACGGAAAATACACATATCTACCATTATTTTATATATTGGATAAGGATCAAAGGCGTGATCAGCGATCACAAAAATTTTCATTGGATGTAATAGTGAGTAGGTTAGAAAATTTGACTAGTTAAGCATGCCTGAAAATTACATGCAGCCACTCCTTGGACTAGTCAAACACATACAAAATACATAATTAGTTCGTTCCCAACCACCATAAAGTCTTGATTGTGACTCCTGTAGTTTTCCACGTGTAGTTTACCTAATCTATTGGATTGCACTTATCCAATGTCAAAATAACCATCCAGCAGTTTCTTCTACTTTCCCGTAATGCCTTCTGCCTAACCTCAAACTATTCCACCCACGGTTTTTTTTTCATCCATTCACACAATCACAACTTCATCAGGCCTCAAAACTCATGCACATATTGTAGTCGATAACTAAGATCCCCATCTCGAAATGGGGTTTTCTTTAATTTATTAATGTCACTTGAGCTAAAACTAGTTTGTTCATAAATGATAGTGTCTGTCAAATGCATATTGGGTACAATTATCTCGCTTGAGTATTTTATTCAGTAGAATAGCCATATAAACTAAACTTGGGAATTATATTGGATTTAAAACCATAGTTAGGCTAAACAAGATTTTTATGCTGCGCATGGAGTAGAGAAAATTACAAATTGGAATTGGAATTTATATTTCAAGAGAGTCGAAGCTCAAACTAGACTAAGTGTGTAGTCGAGTAATAGCATCATCATAAGGCCATCATCTGTTGGACTCTAAAATGCATTTCTACATGTGAACTTAAATCCAGTATAATGAACCAAGACTTTTGCGGCACAATTAACTACCGAACTAGGTATTTGAAAAATACCATCAAATGTTGACTTGACCTAGAAATCCTGGGAGTTATATTTCCCCGCCTGTCATGGAGCAGCCTTTATATCTATATAATCTGTAAGTATATAATATATGAATAATATAAGATTTGTATAGTATACATCATAAACAATAAAAAATTATTACAAATATATATATATATATATATATATGTATGTATGTATGTATGTATGTATGTATGTATCTATTAGATTCAATATTTCTATAAATAGATTTTTATGCGACAGAGAAAATGGAGAAACTAAGATTAAGATGTTTACCTTCAGTAGTCATTCATATAGTAACTATGGGCAACCTGGACATGTTGAAGCCTCTTTCGTATCCTAATTTGATGGCAAAAAAGACCTCTATCAAATGTGATGCGTCCTTGGCCATGTCACCGACAAGTCTGAACTTAAAGTAACGTTCATTAATTTTTTGATTATAATACACAGATGTACCAGCACAAGGTGGGCTACATCCCTGTTTCAACGTTAAAAGCACGTCCAACATGTCACAAGCTGCAAAAGAGGAGGCACAATTGCCATCTGCTCATCACTTCTAACACACCGCTCCAGGAGAAATTTTAGTAAGCAACGACAATCTGATAAACTTTAAAGAACAAAAACAATGAACCAATATTAATACTGACTAAAGAGAATATAAGTGAAAATACAAATGATCCTTGCCTTCACAAGTATTCTGCGAAAAAAGCTATTCCTCCAAATGATTGTCACGCACGACGTTCAACTCTAGCCCAATGATTTTTTTAATATAAATGAAATTGGTTTTAAAAAAGACTTCTTGGTCTACAGGGGACCTACCAGCCCTAAGGCGAAAAGGCTAACAAAGGAAAGCCATAGTACTTATGAAACTAGCAAACATGTCCCCATTGAAAATAGAAGGGAAGAACACTCCATTATGCCTTGGGCATTGAAGAAATTAATGGAAGCTCAAATCCATGTGAATGTGCAGATTACCCATCCAATCTTCGCAGGAAATTCCTTCTGTTTATGCATGTATATGTAGTTTTACTTCCAAGCTTTACACAAGAAGTCCCTGCAAGCAATTATCAAGGTCTATTGGGTCAATATCTATATTTTTCTCCTCCATATGATATAGCACAGCCCTGGATCAGTTTCTAGCCCTACTTGTTTGAAATTTATATTTCAAAGTCCCGGCTAATGAAAATCTGCGATAGATGAGTTCAGCTCTAATCTAAGAATATTCATCATGGTTAAAATATTAGACATAGGAACAGATTAGTACAGATTTTAAGAATTCTACCAACATCACTTCTCTTCCTTATGTTAATTAAAGTCTGAATATACATAAAGAGAAAAAGCCATGCACCAATATGGAGTATAATGTCAACCTGATAAGGTTGCTGAACAACAACGAGTGTCATCTAGGAAAAAATAGTGTCATTGACACCAACTGCTACATTGAACTTTACTGCTCCCAAAAAGAAAAACCTCTCTCTCTTTTTACTCTTCTGATCTCAGGTTCACGAAGAAAATCTCTTTGCTTATCAAGTTTTTTAGGCATAGCCTTGACATTCTTTCTTAAAGTATCACTTTCCAATTGAATGTGCCCTAAATCTTTCATCTGGTCCTCTGTCACCTGTTTCCCAGAAACCCATGCCTGAAGCATTTCATTTGTTTTTGGTTCTGGGGGGAAGCCTTTCTCCTGCATCTCATTGTAATATTTGTATGCTTCCTCCAACTTTCCATTCAGAAATAGCCCATGAATCAGTACGATATAAGAACTACGATCAGGGTTGACCCCACTTTCACTCATCTCACTCCATAACTTAAAGACATTATCAAGCTGGCGCCATCGACTAAACTTTCTTATCAACATTAGATAAGTCTCAGTAGTTGGTTGACAGCCCCGTTCCTTCATCTTGCCCAGAAGCTCAAATACTTCTTCCTTGGTCCTTAAAATACGGAAGAAAGCATGATAAGTTCGAATTGTAGGGGACAGACTGCGCTGCAACATCTCATCTAAGATTTCTTTAGCTTCATCAATTTTGCGTGCTTTACAAAGAGGACTGATTAGTGAGTTGTAAGTAACAACATCTGGAGAAATGTTATTGTCTTCCATTGTTCTCAAGAGATTGATAGCTTCTTTCACAAGCCTACCCTTTGCAAGAGCATGAATAACTGCATTGTAAACTTTCCTATCTGGAGTGATCTTCATTTTCTTCATTTGGTCAAACAGCCTGAATACCATGTAAAGTTTTGGAGTCTTTGAATAGCAAGATATCATACTTGCATAGGAGACAACATCATATTGGATTCCTCTCTTGCTCATCTCCTGCCAAATTCTCTCTGCATGACGTGTGCTAACAATTACATTACACCATCCATTTAGAATAATGTTAAAGCTTTTGGTATTGAATGGGAATACATTTTTATTGCAGAAGAGTAGGTGCTCAGCATCTTCCACATTCTTGTACCGACAAAGGGCAGAAAGAAGGCTTTGAAATTCCCCTAACCCAACTTGAAAGTTGAACCGTTTATAAGCATAGAAAGTATTTATGGCCCTCCCAACATCATGAACAGCGCAGTATCTCCTGATCATAATCAAGAGAGTTTGAGGGGTGACAAGAGACAAACCAGTGTTGCCTCGTCTCATTTCCTCAATTAAGGTCCAAGCAGTGTCAAACTTCCTCATTTTACCAAGGATAGCAATCATGGAATGGTACTCACGTACTGCATGAATATAATTCGGTTGCTTGCCAGCCCACAGAAAAAAGGTGAAAGCTGCTTCCCAATCATTACGACTTTTTGAAAGGACCTCCACAACCAGCTCTGATGATACTGTAATATTGCAATGCTCAAGCTTGAATTTAATTTCAGATGGTCCACAACCAGGTCCGCGAAATATATCCAAAATGGTTTTAACATCTTGGGCAAGACCATTATCCCTTAATTTCAACTGACTAAGGTGGGCATGATTATCCTTGTCATGATCAACCACCTCCTCCTCCTCATCACCCGAGGCCTCATCAAAACCTAGTGTAAGGGCATCAGTTGATGCTCCAACGTTTGTGGTTGGGGAAGAAGAAGAAGAGAACAGAGCCGGGAAAGCAAATTGTGGTGAAGCCGGAAAGGAGGCAGACACTGAAGGTTTTAAGAAATTGAAAGCAGCGATCAGGGGCTGCTCAAATATACGGCTTTGATTAACAGAATATAAATTCTGACGGATGCGTAGCACAACAGAGAAAACAGATAGGTTAGATCTAATTCGGCTCATGTGTTCAATTCACTCAATTAAACTAGTTGATGACGAATAAAAAGGCAAAGCTCACAGCTATCCATTGGTATTGGAATGTGAAAAGAGCGCTCTCTGTAAAAAAGAAGTACCTATTATGAAAGTCACATTAACACGGATTGACAAGTATCAGTTTCGTTGGTTCCAAAACCACGAGCATAAGCTGCTTGTAAAAATGCCTAGAAGAAACGCATTTCAAACGAGTGATCAACTAGAATTACATATGATGCCTATCAGAAGAGCATCGTTGTGGAAAGCTATGAAGAACGAACCTCAAATTCCGCCGGCGAGGGATCCAAATTAGGACGGAGGCAGCTCGATGCGGTAACAGCGTACGCACCCTCGACTACACCTTCGACTCCTTCACTTCTGCGGCCCCGACCTATGTAAATTTATTTACCTCTATATCGACTTCATCAAAAGCAAGAGTATAATTGACCACACATTAACTGTTTAGCTACATTTTTAAATATCTATTATCAAAATTTTTAATTAAAATATAAATATTTTCCAACTTAACATGATTGGCTTATCTTTTAATAAAAGATTACATTATGTGTTAATTGAAGAACATTTGAAATACTTTACTTGAGTTTTATTCATAAGAAAAATCACTTCATGCACCATAACATTAAAAAAGAATAAGTAAATTAGAAGTGATTAAAATTAAATTGTTTTCACACTTGACTTACTAAATACTAATCACATGTGGGTGAGTACACATTATATATAGTATGTTAATGAAATATATAATCTTTTATGTATTCAATACAGTCCGTTACTCTCACATCTAACAAACAAACATTAAACGACAATTACTAGAAAACACAGTGAACCAGAGTGCCATAATATATTGACATATAAATATAATTATATATGAATTAATTTATGTTTTAAGAAAATAAATGTTTTCAAAAATATAAAACTTCCAATTTTAGGATACATATATTCATAAAAAAATTTATATGCTAAATAGTTACAGGATTAAAACTCTTGACTATGGTTGTTAAAATCACAAGTCAACTTATTAAACTCGCCGATTCTATGTTTTTAGGTGAGAAAGTCAATTTAACTCGATCGTACAATCAGAATCAGATTAGATTCAGTGTAAACTCGGTCAAATTTAGATAGAATCAGTCAAACTCGTATAGAATTGATCAAATTCGAATAGATTTGCTAAGTTTACCAAAGTCAACCAAATTAATTTTTTTTAAAATTTTTGGCCCAAATATGAATAATTTAACATTTCAATCAATGTTTTTAAGAAATATTAATTAGCTTTAAGCCCAAATCAATTATTTCAATCATTAAACATTAAAAAAATTATATTACAAATATAATTACATTATTATGACTTTAATACATTCTACTTGCAATTAATAACAAATAACGTATTACATTTGATTAAATAGTTAACTCTATTTTCAATTTTTTTAATTGCATGGCTTAAAATAAATTATATATATGTATTTAATATTTACTCTAATTTGTTTACATTATTATTACTATTAAAATTACTATTATTTTAAATTTTAATTACTTTGAATTTCTATATTAGTAATATTATAATAACAAAATTTGCCTTTAATTTTCTTTTAATAAATTTAATCTCAATGCTTTCCAAAAAACTTTTAAACTTAATCTCTACCTAATTAATTATAATTAAAAGTTCTATGATTCAAGTATATTTCTTAATAATTTTTTTATCATTTCCTAGTTCTATAATTTGGTTTATTATAATAATATTTTGTATATATATATATATATATATATATGCATTTTTATTTGTATTTTTGAAATTTGATTATATTTAATAACTATTTATTAATAGTGATAAAATTTTGCGATTTTATATTACAATTTTATGTTACGAGTTTACACCTTATTTACGATTATACTGAAACTTATAAATTTGACAACATTGCTCTTGACAGTGAGTCATATATATTAGTACAACATATGAACACAAATTATGTAAATTAACATGCAAGGTCCCATATAACAACTCAAAAATTAAAATCCTGGGTCATGTCTTTACTTCTCTTTTACTTCATGAATACATATTTTTAATATATCATTTCAGAATAGGTGGGATGTATATCTATTTATTGCTTATTTTATTTTCATATTTAAATTCTGTTGCATGATTTAATCTTTCAATTTGTCTATTCATGACAATTTTTTTATTTTGAAAAGAAAATTGTTTGTCATTCTTTCTGCCTTAATGGTAGATTTTAAAGATTTTATGTCAACTTTTTATTTATTTGAAAGTTTTTGTACTTGATCTATTATAAAGGTCAGGAATCTTATAAAATTGTAAATTTTGATATAAAATAAACAGATTTAGTAGTGTCATTGCAACACCAAGAATGCATAATTATAATCACAAGGCGAAAAACTATAACTATTACTAATTTACATTTACAAGGTCATAATTTAGGAAAAATTTTAATTTAAGACCATAAGATATAATTAATTATTATTAAGGACTTTATATTTTGCAATTACACTAAAGGACCTAAAGTGATCATATAGACAAAAATACCTTCAAAATAGTAAAGTGATACATCACAAAAGTTTTTATGTAAAAAATTTACTATTATTATAGCTGAGTTGATTTGTAATTAAGACAAACTACATATTTTACTTGTGCATCCAACTTAAGTTAAAACTAAAATTTTGTATGTACCAAACGCTAAAATCAGCGGTACTTACAGTTAAGTCTCTTAACTATGGCCAGTTAAGATTGTAATAAAATTATAAATTATTTGTAAATCCAACATAAGTTAAAATTAAAATGATTATGCTAAGAAGCGTAAAAACTAGTGGTGCTTATAGCATAGTTGATTTGTAATTAAGGTGAACCAAGATTATAATAAAATCATAAGTTACTAGTGTAACCAAAATAAGTTAAAATTAAAATCATTATAGTAATGAAGGCAAAAGTTAGTAGTAATGACAACTGAATTGGTTTGTAATTTCGAGAAACCTAAGAGGCATCCTCCATCATTTCAATGTGACAATGGATTGGATTTCAACATGTGACTTGATTATGACTTACCTCATGGATATGAGAACAATGGTGGCTCTTAATTTGAATCCGTTAAAATTCCCTTACTCATTTGAATGTAGCAACATATCTCTTTTGACAGAGAATTATTCATTCTTCGATTCATTTATACTAAGGACAATTTCTTTCCACTTATAAATTGCTTTTGAATCAACTACATCAAAAGATAAAAGCATGCTTTAATGTTATGAACAAGAAAACATTGTATCATACACTTTATTATGATCAAGTTGACTATGAATGAGACATACTAAATTTACTACTTTGATTTAAGTTTGTTACCAACTTGTATCATTCATATTACCTTGTTTGGTTTCTATGTTACAATACAAATTTCTTACCATTGATGATTCTTAGGCTAACAAGTGGATTTAAGTATTTTTAATTATTTGATATAGTCAATGACAACTTATACGTACCTTCCTTTTGACTCAACTATACTAAAAAGTAAAAATATGTTAGAATGCTTTGAACAATGCGACATTCTATCATTCACTTTATTCAAATCAATTCTTGTAAACAAAAGACATTAATTTCAATAATAATGTGTGCTTATGTTTATTGCTATCTTACTATGTAAAACCCTTTGATGAAGAACTGCATTGTGCTAGCAAATTTATTGAAAATACTATATTCGGTCTTGTGCCATTAATTAGATACATTAGCGCCCTGATAGCACTAAGATATAATACTTCAAAACCAAGAAGTTTTTCACCTTCCACGTGAGGTCGAAAAGGATTCTTTGTCACTTCAAGTGATCTAACCACCATAAGTGTACTTAATAGATGTGTCTTGTCCATGTAAAATCGCTCTAGGATCCTTGTAACATATGTTGACTGATGAACAAATATTCCTCCCTTTAAGTGTTCAATTTATAGTCCAAGACAATATTTTATCTTTCGAAGGTCTTTCATCTCAAACTATCTTTTTAAGAGTTTTACTGCTTCTGAAAGACATTTTGGAGTTCTGATAATGTTCAAATCATCAACATATATTGCAATGATAACGAATTTAGCTCCTGACCTTTTTATAAAAGCACATGGGTAAATATGATCATTTTTGTATCCCTTTTGTAGCAGATACTCACTAAGGCAATTGTACCACATGCGCTCAGATTGTTTTAATCCATACAAAGATATTTGCAATTTAATTGAGTATATTTCTTGATCACTCAAGTTATATGCTTTAGGTATCTTAAATCCTTCAGGGATTTTCACGTATATATCATTATCAAGTGATCCATATAAGTAGGTTGTAACAACATCCATTAGGTGCATATCAAGTTTTTTATAAACAGTCACAGTAATCAAATATCTAAAAGTGATTGCATCCATTACAGGAGAGTAAGTCCCTCATAATCAATTCCTAGTTTTTGTGAAAAACCTTGTGCCACAAGTTATGCTTTGTATCTTACAATTTCATTTTTCTCATTTCTTTTCCTCATAAAGACCCATTTGTACTCAACTAGTTTTACAGCATTAGGTGTTTGGACTACAAGTCCAAAAACTTCACGCTTCGCAAGTGCGTTTAATTTAGCTTGGATTGCTTCTTTCCAATTTGGCTAATCTTTTCTATGTCGACATTCTTCGATGAATTCTAGTTCATGATCCTTATTTTCATTTATAATTTCTAGTGCTACATTATATGAAAAAATGTTGTCAACAATAGTTCTAGATCGGTTCCATATTGTTCCAGTATCGACATAACTTATTGAGATCTTAGTATTTTCTTCACTTGCAAGTACTTGAATCTCTTCTATATATTTTTTATTAGTTATGCCTATCTTATTATCTAAAATATTTGTTTCTTCGGTCTAACCATTTTGTTTATTTGCTCCTTTTCTTTTTTGAGGACTCTTATCTTTGAAATCGATTGGTCTACCATGCTTCAAGCATGCTTTATGCTCATATACTATGATATTTGGTTGTCTTTCAAGGACTTCAATACGAATTGGAGCATTTTTAGCTGGAATATGTGACTTTGTCACTTTTTTTAGGTAAGTGAATGCATCTGACAATTAATTTGCAACATTTTACAAATGAATTATTCTTTGAACTTTGAGTTCACATTGGTTTGTTAGAGGATCAAATTGGTGCAATGATTGTGCATTCCATGTAAGTTGTTTTTCTAGCTATTTCTTTTCTCCTCTTAATGCTGAGAAATTATTTTCATTAAAATGACAATCAACAAAACATGTTGTAAACATATCTCCCGTTTGAGGTTCAAGATATTTAATGATTAAAGGAGATTCATACCCATCGTGTATTCCTAACTTTCGTTGAAGACCCATTTTGGTGCGATGTGGTGGAACAATTGGAACATAAATCGCACACCCAAAAATTCTCAAATGAGAAATATTTGACTCCTAACTTAAAGCTAATTGCATAAGGGAGAATTTATGATACGTTGTTGGCCTAATGCGTACAAGTGCTACAACATGTAAAATGTCATGTCCATATGCACTAATGAGGAGTTTTGTTCTCATAAGTAATAGTCTAACAATTAACTGAAGACGTTTAATGAATGATTCGGTAAGACCATTTTGTGCGTATACACGAGCAACAGGATGCTCCACACTTATCCTAATTGACATACAATAGTCTTTAAAAGCTTGGGATGCAAATTCACTAACATTATCAAGACGAATTGTCTTGATAGGATAATCAGGAAATTGAGCTCGTAATCTTATTATTTGAGCAAGTAATCTTGCAAATGCCATATTATGTGATGATAATAGATAAACATATGACTATCTAGTAGAGGCATCTACTAATACTATAAAGTATCTAAATGATCCACAAGGTGGAGCTACAAGTCTACATATGTCTCCATGAATGTGTTCAAGAAAAACAGAAGATTCAATCCCAACTTTTGTTAGTGATGGTCATATAATCAATTTCCCTTGAGAACATGCAGCATAAGAGAACTCATTTGATAAAAGAATCTTCTAGTTCTTTAATGGATGTCCATTTGAGTTCTCTATAATTCTTCCCATCATTATTGAACCGGGATGACCTAATTGGTCATGCCCAATTTTAAATGTATCATTTGAATTAGTGAACTTTTGATTCACTATAATATATCCTTCAATTGTACTAATACATGTGTAATACAAGCTAAAAGATAATGCAAGCAACTTTAATAATATCTGCTTTTCTCTTGAGACAACTAAAGTAATATGTAGATACTCTATATCACTTTCATTTATTGTCCTAATGTGAAAACCATGAAAGCGTTTATTTTTGAAGCTTAAAAGATTCCTTCTTGATTTAGTTGACAACAAAACTTTCTTTAGAACAAATTTTGTTCCATTAGGTAAATAAAAGGTCTATCTTTCAGAGCCTTCAATTATATTAACTCTACTTGATATTGTATTCACTTTCCCCTCCATTTTAATAATAGATGAGAAATATTTCTCACTTCTAAGTATGGTGTTAGTTGTTGCACAATTAGATAAGCATGTATCTTCATCAACGTTTTTGTAGTCTCGTAAAGAATGAGTAATATCCATACTTCTTGATATCATAAAACAAGAATAGATATAATAAGTTCATGGGTTACATAAAAAATACCACACCAACAAATTAAAATAAAAGACACACATATTGCAATACATTAAAGGAAATTAACTTTAAATATAAATTTGTTAAACATCAAAAGATGTATTGGTATTGCCCTCTGCTAAGTCAAAGAAATATACAACATCCAAATGGGTTATCCCCAATGGCTCATCAAATAGGTCATCATCATCTTAATTGATAAAATTTGCCCTATAACATTTTTCTTTTCCTTTAAAGAAGCTTGATAAAGTTCAATAAGATGTTTAACCATATGACAGGTACGTGACCAATGCCCTTTCATGCCACATTTATATCATAAGTTTTCAAATTTATTGACATCTTTATTTTGTTGTGCCTTCCTTTTACCTTGTGACTTTTCATTACCATAACCACAACATTGCTAAAGTTATATTGTCCTTGGCCACGTCTACGACTGCAGCCACGCCTATGATTATGACCATTAGATGTTACTCTATTCACTTCAGGAAATGGAATGGAACTAATCAGGCGAGATTCATGGTTTTTCATCAAAAGCTCATTATTTTGCTTAGCCACAAGAAGACATGATATTAAGTCAGAATATTTTTTAAATCATTGCTCTTGATATTGTTGCTGCAAGAGCATGTTCAAGGCATGAAAAGTAGAGAATGTTATCTCTAACATATCATCATCAGTAATATTTTCTTCGCATAGCTTCAATTGAGAGCTAATTTTAAACATTGCAAAGTTATATTCACTAACTGATTTAAAATTTTACAAATGCAAGTGCATCCAGTTATATTGAACTTTTAGGAGAATGATCGTTTTTACATAGTCATATCTCTCTTTCAAACTCTACCATAAAACAAAGGGATCTTTATAGTGAGGTATTCATTTTTCGATCTCTCATCCAAATGATAACGCATGAAAATCATTCTTGGCTTGATGCTTCATTTCCTTTTTTTTATTGTCTCTCCAAGACCCATAACATTTAAATCTATTTCGATATTAAGCATCAATGACAAATAATTTTTGTTGGATGTGTTAAGAGTCACAAATTCAAGTTTCGTGAGATTTGCCATGATGAGTACTTGAACAATACCTTGATTATCCAAAATTTAGATTGGAAGAAATTCGTAATGATAACGTGTTATAAAAAATGTAAAAAGAATATTTCTATGAACAAAATACACAAAAGAACTAGAGGAGAAAGAGTATTTTTTTACTCAACTCATGAGTGTTATAAATATCATCACACAAATGTTTCTATTTATAGACTAGGGGACCTTAAGGTTAGAATACCAATAATTGTTTACACATTTATAGAGAATGCTAAAAGTTGAAATGATAAAAGTTGTATAGATTTATGTAGAATACTAAAGGTTAGAATGCTAAAAGTTGTGCATGAGAATATTAAAAGGTAGTGAATATTTACATATAATATTTTATAACAAAAGAGAAGTTATTAAAACTTTTATGGCTAGGGATATTTTTATTTGTTCAAAAGTTATAAAATAACTTTTTGACTTTCAGTATAATTACAAAACATAAGATCTTTAGAAATAATTAATTGCATCTTCTAATCCTAAAGTTAAAATTTTTCTATAATTTATGTTTATCTTTTTCTATTAAATCTTAAAATTCTAGTAAGTGCTGCTGAGCTATATTTGTCTGATGAATGAATTTTCAGGATTCATACTTTTCACTAAAAAAAATCAACACCACATTATCTAGACGTGATATAAGATAACAATAAAGACATAACCCAATCCTTTGCCACCTCGATCCTGTCAAGCAAGCAAAACGGCGTAGCATACTTCACTTCCTATGACTTTCTAAAAACTAACGTTTTAACAGCTTAACTTGCAGTAACAACATTTAGTCTTTTTACTAATGTTAGATATCCATTTCAACGTGCATGCAAGGTGGGGAGAATAAAAAAAAAAAAAAGACGAACTCTTTTCACGAATGAAACCATTTATATAAGAAGAACAAATGAAAGGGAATAACCACTTTGCCCATCCCTAAGACCGTAAATGAACTAATTGAATCGAATCAATCTTCCGGGGCTGTAAATCAGATAATATGTGAAGTAATTACAAATGAAATTTAATGAAGCTAAATATCTCGTCCGATTATTCCTGAAACGTTGACTCAATCTCAATTCAGCCTGATCGCAATTTCTGGTCATCATAAAATGTCTGAATTTCACCTCAAACTTTCACGTATTATAAAACTGCGCCCCAAGATTTCGGATGAGTAATCTAAAGGACTACTGGTTTCATTATAATGACGATACGGCTTCTATAGCGCTGCCTAGAGGCCATGCTGCTTCAACAAGGGAATCCTGATATTGAACTTTCTTCACCAATGTGATCTCTTGCCATGGATCTAGGCCTGCCAACAAATGGAATCAGTCAGAGCAGGAAGATGACACCAAATTTTGTTGAGAACATCATCAAGAAGCATAAATATTCAAACATCAGTGCAAAACCTACCAAATCCATCAACAAGCAATGTATACTGATATACAAGATCCATGCATAAATATGGAAGATTCCCCTCCTCAACAGGTGGATAAGTGGATTTAGCATTCTCAAGCTTTGTTTCGCAAGCTTGTTTTGCTGCATCCTCAAAATTTGCAGGACGAACTTTGGCAGTGGGCGAGTTTGGATCAGCAAAACCAGCCTATGAATAAGATTTCTTATTAGCATGGCCATACTACTAGTATTACAGAAGAAATGACTACTTTTCAGTACTAGTTCCAAGGTTAGATAAAATAATAAAGTACCTCAGCAGCCCGATCAAAGAAAAATGAGGCGACAAAAAGATTTTTCTGTCCATCCCCTCCTCCACCATTCCATATCCCACCAAAAGTACACTTCATATGAGTGCATGTTGACTCATTAACTTTGAGAGCCTTAAGAACTATACTTTTGCATTCATTCAAGCTTGAGCCCGAAGGGGAGGCTGAGGCCTTATACAACTTTCCTCCATATTTGTAAGACCCTAACAAGTATAAAAAATACACTCAGTTCTTATTCTCAATGGACTAATTAATCCAAAATTTTTTTTGGGGAGGGGATGGGGGTGGTATTTAAAAAAACAAAAAAAAAACAAGTATGCCGGAAGGAGAAACTATATTTACCATCAAAGCCAGATAAGATACAAGCGTTGTTAGAATCTTCAGTAACCTTTAAAATCTCTGCACGGGCTGCTAGTAATCCATAGCGCAAGTAACTGAAAGCAAGAAGTAAAAAATCTATTAGCCATGGAAATTGGTACTGCAGAGTACGTACCTATCTATCTATCTGTAACATTAGTTATATGAATAGTATTGCTAAGACAAATGCGGAAGTACTCAGGTCCATGTGTTAATTCTCCCAGAAACTTTATATATTATAGCAACTCGCACAGGCATATCTTGAATCTAGAGTAAGAAGGAAACCTGTGAACATAGAGGTAGTATTTTCTTCCCCTTAAGAACATCTCCTTTATGTATGGATCCTCTCCATCAGATACTTTGGCAGCCTTGGCAGCATCTGTGTCTGAGACGGCATATGCCATTTGAACAGATCCACCCCCAAGATCAACTACTCCAACTGTCTCTGAATATGTTTTTCCCAGGTTTCCCAATAGATAGTTAATAGTCACCTAAAACAAACAAATAGCAAGGTAAATAAAGCTCTGCAGTCAATTCATATCAATCAACTATAAAAGAGTGGTTTCTCAGGTGATAGGATTAATTTAATATGACGCTTCATTAAATTGCTCACAAATTGTAAAGGATTGCCTTCCATTTTGAAGTCAAAAAATGCAATTAAGGAAAACATGACGAGGAAACCTCAATGGTAAGACTTGATTAACATTTATCATGGAAAAACAATTAATAGAATTTACATTTGAGTACTCTAGATCATCTCATCTGTAACATAAAAGTAATGTTAAGCTTTTATGGGTCCATTATTACTAATTAAATTTTTTCAACTCTTCATATCCCCTAATTGGTTGGTTTAAGGAAAATTCTTTTACATAAGACATAGGAAAGATTGCAAAGAAATACAAATTTCTCTCTTAATCTCTCTCTCACTTCCCTATTATTCTCTCAAGTGCAGTCATAACAGAGCTGAGATCAATACAAGTAAAACCTGAACTCCATACTTCGCAAGAGCCCAGCAATCTGATCTTTAAAAGAAAATCAAGGTTTTCAGATTTCTATTTGGAATGCTAGCAACATATCCTAATTCTAATTCTAAGGTTCCTTATGACGATGGACAAAGAACTAACATAATAAGACCAATAAAGCAACAAATCACCTTATACTAGCACACCTTCTAGGTGAATTTGGATCTAGGAAAGGATTACTAAAAGCCATATAGGGGAAAAGGAAAAGGATAATTTGTTTGGCAAGCATGAGTCCCTTGTGTATGCATTGCGTTACAAATTTTCATTCATTTCATTTTTTGGGCACAAGTAGACACAACCAAAAACCATTATAGGAGCTTCCTGGAAAATTCTAATATGTTCACCGCTCTTCAGTCTTCCTGTCCTATGCAGCCTAATTTATATTAGAAAAACTCATGAGTAACTAGCAGCAACTAGGTCATCACTTCAACTATGAACCATGTCCAGTCAACCACGAATTTGTCCAATCCAGAGTAGCCTCCACTTACCCTGCCCCATCACTTCTCTTATAGAATGATTAATAGCACAATAAATGATGGAGTCAAAATATGCTGGTTGGTGTAGAACCAATTGGGGGATTTCCCACAAAGAACTCTCTTGAACTAAAACCTCTATATGAATATTATTAATGAATAAGAAAAGGTTAACAATAATAACTAACTAAAAACCAATTTATAAGCAACATAAATAAGAAATCCTAGTCCTACAAAAATACTGTATCCTAATCCTAATAATATAATGTGAAGGGATAACAGTTCTCTAATTCAAACATCAAAACTCATAACTCCAAACTAATCCTAAATTACCTCAAGATAATAATTACATATCCATAATTATTCCAAATCATTAAATACATTTAAAAAAATTTTCTAAAAAAATCTTCATCGTGTAATCCTGCATTGCTGATCCTCCTAATATCTAGGGGTAAAAAAGATCAGATCCAGTCATAGTTCAAGTCTTCAAGAGAATCATTGATGTACAACCAAATAGAAAACCCAGCCCTGAAATACAAAACTTCAAAAAAATTTACCAGCTCGTTTTTTATGTACAAATAATTTTTGTAGCAGAGTGCTCTAGGCTTTCAAAAATTGAAACTTGGGTAAACTATTATTTTAGTCTTTTAGTCTAATTTACGTTTCATATTGGTCATAAATTTTTTCAAAAAGTGCAATGTCGTCCCTCCATCAGTTGTCACTACACCATCAGGAGATAGCTGATGTGACTAGTCTATTAACAATTTTTTTTCCACACTCAAGTAATATTACTACAAAGTGTGACATTCATTCTACTTGTGGTTGCTATGCCTAGTCACATCAGCAATGAAGTCTAAATATTTGGCCCAATTCATTCTTGCTGAAACCCTAAAGACCAAATTGTCAGTGAAGAAAAATTAAATTGAATCGTCTGATTTCTTCACTATTCAGTGAAGAAAATTATTAAAAACTTGTCAGTTCAGATTACTTCTAGCAGTGTAAAATGAAAGGTGATACAGGAACCACATAACACGTTGTGAAGAATTATAAGAACTAAATTGACACAATAAAAGTTTGGGTACCAAATTAAGACCTGAAACAAACTATAGTACTAAAATAATATAACATGTCTGAGGAAGCAAATTGTTCATAATTCATTTTTTTACAGGAGGAATTGCATTTATCCACCGTAATGTTTGCCCTTAATTGCAATCGCCCCTAATCTAAAAACGTTACAATGGACCCCCTGATCTTTTAACTCCATTGCAATTAACCCCCTAATATATAAATTGGAAATTAAATTAACTTTAACACAGTGAAACTATTAAAATACCCTTCCCATTATATAATATCCCATTTTACCCTCTCTTTATCTTCCTCACCAATGATAAAACCCCAAAAATTGCAGTCCCTCCATCCCCTCTTCTCTGTCTTCCACACACCACAATGCCTCCATTCACAATACATTATGAGGGACATCTTATGAGGAAATGGGAGTGTGTTATGTATGTAATATAAATGAGGAAGAGAGGTCGAATGGACGTTCATTAATCCTCAGAGTAATAAATCAAATCATTGACACCAAACAGGTACGGAAGCATAACTTGTGAGTTGCGTAAAGTAGAGTGATAAGATGATTTCATGGTAAATTTCTGGTGGTACTCGTCATATATTTGTAGAAATTCAGGGTATTTGATCCTCTGAACTTATTTTATTAGATAGAAGCTTAGTTACATATATAGACAGCAAAAACGAGCCAGAAAGAGATTAACCTTGTGCTAATCTTATCCTAATCAAAACAGAACACTTGTACTAATCTTATCCTAATAAAAAACAGAACACTTAAGCTAGTCTAAATACAGAGGCATTACCCAAAAATAAAGCATATAAGCCTTTATTAAAAACAAAACAAATAAAAAAAACTAATAAGCAACTTAATTAAAATAGATGAATAATAATATATAATTTCAACAATATTACCCCTTAGGTAATGCACCTCCATTAATATCCATATCCGTTGCCCAGCAGAATTCAAATAATGCATCAAGGAGGAATTGTGGTGTGTAGAAAATAGAGGAGGGGGTGGGGCAACTGAAGTTGGTTGATGCCATCAGTGAAGATGATAAAATGGGGCATTAACAATAGAACGGGCATTTTAATGATTTCTAACTAAAGTTATATTTGACTTCCAATTTAGATGTTAAAGGGTTGATTACAACAGGATTTAAAGATCAGGGGGTCAATTGCAATTTCTTTTAGATTAAGGAGGACATTGCATTTGAGGACAAAAATCAGAATGGATAAATGCAATTTCCGCTTTATTATAAAACAAGAATCTCTTTAACATGGAGGAGAAAGTACGGAAGCAGAGGGTGTGAAACCCCGTAATGACAAAATGGGAAATGAAAAGAAAAAGTACATCCATCTAGAGAGAATTACACTCTTGTTAAACATCCCAGTCGTAGTTATTTTGGAATATGTAGCTTGATTTCAAAGACTACTTAGCAGCTTAAGGGAAAACTGAAAGCTACTGAGGTAATTATTGTAGCGAACATATAAAAGTTTATATTAGGTTGTAAAGAGAATGTAGAAAAGAAAATAGTCCATGTGACTCAAGCATCATGCTTCCAATACTCAATAATAATTCATAGTCATATTTACCTTGAGAAAGGTATTATATATCTGCAGACTCAACTACATAACGAGTATTAAGTATACAACACAAAAATAAAAGAAGAAAATAAGGGGCATATCAGAAGGACAAGGAAGTAATCTAGCTAGCTAGTCTCACACATTATCGTTCCTTCATTGATGATAATACTTCTTCAATCAAAGAGAGCACATTCTTCCACACCCTCCTAGACCCCTCTGTGCACTTTTCAAACCGCAAGATTACTTTAAACCATCAAGTAAGATAACATGGGGCTATAACTACTTGACCTACGTTAGTAAAAGCTTTTCAAATGTGAATTCTCTTCTAGATGCATTCATAGTAAATGGCATGAGGTTGTTGTTGAAGTGAATGATTGAAGAGCATAGTGGTTGTTGGAACATATTAGTTCAACTCTAGCATTAATTAGTCCAACTTTAATATCAATTAGCCTCCTTTCTTAGTGTATATCTTATATATAAATATGTGTATTATTTAAGTATTGAATAAGGTGAAATACAAGTTGTTTCCCTTCACTACATGGTATCAAAGCACTTGGCTCATTTCTAGGTGTCTTCTTTGCCCTTTTTCAGTTGATCTTTGTTGGAGAAACTTGGGTGATCACTTTAGGTGATTGATTAAATCTCATCGCAAGCACAAGGAGACACAAAAGGCTCTGATTGGCCTATCCCCGTTGTCTGGTGGCCGGAAACACACACATGAATCTCACACAGCAATGAAGCCATTTGCACGTTGTCTCATGCGTCAGCATGTGACTCACTCTTTCTTTATTGCCTTCATTGTTGTATGCTTAACGTCCTATTTCCGGCCATCCCCTGTCATTTTTTGGTCACAAGGTGCTTTCTTTATCAGCCTTCATTGCTGTCCTATTCCCTATCGCTCTATATTTTTCAAATTTCCGGGGTTTGTTTATTTTTATGAGTTTCAGTCTTCATTGCTGTCACAAGTATCAGCCTTCATTACTGTCCTCCATTTTTGGATACCAAACATGTTAGGACTAACTATGACATCCAATTATCAAGTGTCAGGGGCATCTCCTCAGGGACAGAAACACATAACTCAGCCAACAAACCAGAAAGCCACCTAAAAAGGATATAACAAAGAGGAAATAGTAAAGCTCAAAGCTTTGTCGAAAGGCCTAAATGTATCCACAGGTAATACCATTATTTGTTCATTTGCCCATTCATGTAAACCTCTCAATTCCCATGGATTTAATGTCTCAGATGGGTCATTGACTCAAGAGCTACGGACTATATGACCAACTCTTCTCATCACTTTGGTACATATACTCTGTGTCCTAACAATAGAAAAATTTTAGTGGCTGATGACTCCTTAATTACTATTGTTGGACTAGGAGATATCCAAATTAATCCTTCATTTGTTCTTAAAAATGTTTTCCATGTTCCCAAGTTGTCTACCAATCTTATCTCTATACAAAAACTCACCAACGAGATGAGTTGTAATGTGATTTTTCATCCTACCTCTTGTGTTTTTCAGGACCAGGCCTCAAGGATAAAAGATTGGGCTTGCTAAGGAGAAGGATGGGTTGTACTATCTTGAGACATCACAAAATCCTTGTATTATCAAGAACTAATTATCTTTGTCATTCCTTTTTGAAACCTCCTTTCCTAAAAGTAAGATTTGGCTTCACCATTGTTGCCTTGGACACCCTTCCTTTGAAACTTTGAAAGTCATGTTTCCTTCTTTGTTTAAAAACTTGAGTATTGAAAATTTTGAATGTGATGTCAGTGAATTTGCCAAACATACACACTATCCTGTCAATAATAGTAGGAGCTCCACTCCTTTTATTTGATTCACAGTGACATATGGGACCCTTTTACAATTCCTAATGTCTCTTGGACTCAACAGTTTGTATCTTTTATTAATGATTGCACTAGAATCTCTTGGATCTTTCTTCTAAAAAATAAATCCGATGTGAGTGTTTTGTTCCCAACCTTTCACTTCATGATCCAAAATTAGTTTGGTGTCAAAATTAAGAGAATTTGGACGGATAATGCAAGGGATTACTTTAACCAAACCATGTCAATTTATTTCAAAAGGGAAGGAATCATACATGAGTCATCTTGTGTCAACACCCCACAACAAAATGGAGTGCCAAAATGGAAAAATGGTTATCTTTTATCCACTGCCCATGCCTACTTGTTCCAAACCAATGTACCAAAGTCTTATTAGGGGGAAGTCGTCCTTACAACCACTTAGATCATAAACAAATTACCATCAAAGGTGCTTGATAATAAATCTCCCATGGAAGTCCTCTCTCAATTCTATCCTGGCCTCAAAACTTCAAACAACCTTACACCAAGAATATTTGGTTGCACATCATTTGTTCACATTCACAATAGTGGAAAGCTAGATCCAAGAGCCATCAAATGCATTTTTGTTGGGTACTCCTTAACTCAAGGGATACAAATGTTATCACCTTTCTACAAAGAGATTCTATGTCTCAGTTGACATTACTTTTGTAGAACATACTCCTTATTTCTCTAAGCCTTATCTTCAAGGGAAAGTTTCTATGGAAAATAAGGACAATGATCCATTTTTACTTGATCTTTTTTCACCTGACTTACCATCCTCCACTTCCTAGCTCAAGGAACCTATGCTCCACATTGAGTCCATACTGTTGCATCATCCAAATCCTAAACCTTGTCCTGAAACATACTCATTTGACCCTGTCCCAAGTACTGAACCAGTTTCTAAAGATAATGTTGTTCTCGATTCTATGAGGTATTTGCAAGTATACTTATAGAGGAACACTCCTGCTCTTGAACCAATGCAAGACCAAGACTCTAATCTTGACCTTGGAAATAAGGTAACAACAAGTTCTAACTTTAATTCCTTGGATGAATCTAAAAATGATGACCTTGATATTCCAATTGCCCTTAGAAAAGGAACTAGAGAATGTACTAAGCGTCCATTATAATCACTTTCTCATTTTGTGTCATTTGAAAAATGCTCACCATCTCATAAAAATTTTCTTGTTAACCTAAACACTATTGTCATTCCTACTACTTTATCTAAGGCATTAACAAAGGAGGAATGGAGGCAAGCCATGAAAGTTGAGATGGAAGCATTAGAGAAGAACAAGATGTGGGAGTTGGTCCAATTACCTAAAGGAAAGAAACCAGTAGGGCATAAATGGGTCTTTTTAGTCAAATATAAAGTTGATGGATCACTGGAAAGGTATAAAGTATAGTTGGTTGCTAAGGAATACACTTAAACGAATGGAGTAGACTATCAAGAGACCTTTACCCCAGTTGCCAAAATGAATACGGTTAGAATCTTGTTATCATTAGCAACCCATTACAATTGGACACTTCAGCAATACGATGTGAAGAATGCCTTTCTCCATGGGAACTTAGGCGAGGAAATCTACATGAGCATTTCACTAGGATTTGGAGACAATATAGAAGCAAACAAAGTGTGTAGATTGAAGAAAGCTTTGTACAGATTAAAACAATTTCCAAGAGCTTGGTTTGCGACATTTACAAAAGTGATGTTAACCTCAAGATATAAGCAAAGCCAAGGAGATCACACTCTATTCATTAAACACGTAGGCTCAGAGGGAGTTACAACATTGTTGGTCTATGTTGATGATATCATTGTAATAGGGAATGATGAAATGGAAAGGAAAAATCTGACAAGGTGTTTGGCCAAAAAATTTGAGATTAAAGAGTTAGGAAAACTGAAATATTTCCTAAGAATTGAAGTAGTATACTCAAGGTATGGTATCTTTATCTCATAACAAAAGTATGTGACAAACAGGAAAGATGGCAAGTAAACCTGCAAACACTCCAATAGAGCCTAATCACAAATTGGGCGAAGCTAACAAAGATACTACTATCGACAAAGAAATGTATCAAAAATTGGTTGGAAAGCTCATCTATTTTTCACATATGAGACCTGACATAGCATATGCAGTTAGTGTGATAAGTCAATTCATGCTCAACCCAAAGCAAGGTCACTTGCAAGCTGCCTATCAAGTACTGCATTACCTAAAGAGTATTCCTGGACATGGAATCTTATTTAAAACGAACACAAGGATGGAGCTAGAAGCATACACAGATGTTGATTATGCAAGCTCACTAGTTGATAGAAGACCCACTACAAGCTATTGCACCTTCCTTGGCAGTAATCTTATATCCTGGATAAGTAAAAAGCAAAATGTTGTGGCTAAATCTAGTGTTGAAGCAGAGTTTAAAGCTATGGCACAAGGAATTTGTGAGTTGCTATAGTTAAAGATCATTTTAAAAGACTTGAAGATTAAGTGGGATGGGCCAATGAAAATATACTGTAATAACAAATCAACAATAAACATAACACAACAGCATAATAGAACAAAGCATATTGAAATAGGCATACACTTCATAAAGGAAAAGCTAAATAGTGGTCTTATTTGTATCCCTTATGTATCAACAAGAGGCCAGTTAGCAAATATATTCACCAAAGGGCTCAATAGTGCAACATTTCAAATAATTATATTCAAGCTAGAAATGTAGAACATTTATTCACCAGCTTAAGGGAGAGTGTTGGAACATTTATTAGTCCTATAGCATTTATTAGGTCCAACTTTAGTATTAAGTAGCCTCCTCTCTTAGTGTATATTTTATATATAAATATGTGTTATTTGAGTATTGAACAAGATGAAATACAAGTTCTTTCCCTTCGCTACAATTTAAAATTTATTAGTATTACGCAAGTACAAGAGGCAACTGCAGCCCAAGAATTCACAACCCAATAAATTAATTCCCCATAGTCCTCTTAATTTGAAGGCTAAGAGGGCTAGAATGCAATGGGCATTCAACTGAAATCTGTAGACAGCATTTTTTATGAGGCCTAAATGGCTAAATTGTAAACAGACGTGCAATTTTTTTTCCAATTAATTTATTTTAGAAAATAAAACCAAGGTTCAATAATCCTAACTAATAAGTTCATAAATCATACCCATTGAAAAGCACCTTCTTGTGTTCCATCCAGCACAGCAACTGCATCAGCCTCAGACTTTAGGGTGCTTCTTTCCTTAAGCAAGTCCCGGACCTTAAATGTATAATTTGACATCCTTATAAGTTAAAATAGTTGGTATAGCTTCCAATTCAACATCATAAGATGTAGCAATACTCACTGCTTCCAAGATCCTATCAGAAGCATCTCCTTCCAAAGCCCTCAAACCTGCCGTTGCCTGCATTAGCATAGGAATTCAATCTTCCTCCAGTACTCCCATGTAAAATGTGAAACACTAATAGTAATAGGTAATGACAATTAAACGAGAACTACCCACCCCAACTCTAACGGGCGTCTTTGGGCGTAACTCCCGGGGAACAACACTTTCCGCTTTGTCCAAAAGGGAAACGAGGGAATTCGCGGCCTCCCGGGGATTCTGAGCATATGCACTCAAACCCGGTTTAATCTATAGTAGAACAATTAAGACTGTTAGCAGTAAAGAGAATATTAAAAGTTAATTGACGCGAATAAGTGCAAATTATGAAGGAAAAGCAAAGACATAATGATGACACCTGCACGAAAAGCTCAAGATCTTGGCCAATGTGAACGAGATCTAAGTTCTGGTCAAAATGGAAGACATGTACACGGCTACCAGAACTACCAGCATCGAAGATAACGGCGTAGGAATTAGAGAACTTCTGGTTGGGGTTAACTTTACGATGAGTGAGAGCATAGTCCTGAATGGACTCGTTGGAAGAGGTTGCAGGCATTAAGTAGAGTACAAAAGTGATGAGAAGGAGTGGAACCGAGACCACTACCAAAACCCCTCGGAACCTGTAGATCTTATCGGTGAAGGACTCTTGCCGGCCGGGACGCTTGAGCATTTTGCTAGATTCGAATTCGAGCAGGTGCTGATCCGCGGAATGCGACGGTGGAGAATTGTTGCCCTGTCCTTCGGAAAGATCAGCCGCGGATGGCGATCGGTACCGGATCTGACCGTTCCCCGTGGCAGGGGCACCCTTCAACTGCTTGGGTTCTTGTAATGGCTCCAGCTCTATGTCTTGGGGTTTTCGACAAATCAATGGAAAATGATCTATTTGGCTGCAAATTGAATAATCTGAAAACGACGAGCATGTGAAATGGTGGTCCAATTAAGTGCAATCGTTATGGGCACTCGCCAACAGACACGACTGTTGGCTACGGGGCAGCGAAGATGAAGAAGAAGGTGATGATGATAATATAGAAGGCGATGGCCAATACTGAAAGGATATTGCCGTAACTCTCCGTCTCTCTCTCCCTCCCTATCTCTCTGTGTAGTGAGAAAAATGTGCTGTGTCAGTGTCAGTGTCCGCTTCCGGGAATTGGTTATATGTAACTGTAAAATTGAAATGAACGAATACCGAGTTAGGCCTCCGCATCGGACTCGGAGAAGAGAATTCCGAGTTGGGTTGGTCTGAATTTTTCCGCGTCCGCGGGTGAAAATAACTTGGAAACGTAGTATAATACGGTTTCGAGGTGGGAAACAGTAGTAAAGACGTAAAGTGATCACAAAATTTGAACTTCACTTTATACGCTTCCGTATATTGTACAAAAAGTGCCGTAAATTACTGTGTTGATGCGGATTATTTTAATTAAAATAATAAGAATACAAAAGTTTATATTTTTACGTAATTATTAAACTATTTTGTTTTGAAAATATTGAGACTATTTTTTTAAAATAACATCAATTATAAATATTATATAACTACCTATTACTAATTTATTTTCTCAATTTAAAGTATAAATCAGTTCAAGGCACTAAAATTCACTTAATTAATGCGGAATTCAAGTCTTATTTTATATAAAATCTAGCAAATAACTCATGCGAGCAAATAATGTAATAAAATCTAAATATATAAAGATAACTTTTTATAAAATCAAAATAGTTGTTTTGAAAGTTTTGGGCAGTATTAAACATTTTATATTTTATTGTGTTAATGAGGATTGCTATCCTTTCATGTATCCACAAGAATTATAAATATTATATAACTATCCATTACTAATTTATTTTCTTAATCCAAATTATGAATTGGATCAAATCACTAAAATTTAGTAGACTTAATTAATGTGCAATTCAAGTTTTATTTCATACAAAAATATATTCAAATTTTTTATGAATAATTTTCAAATATAAATTTAAATCTATTAAAAATTGACAATAATCAAGCTCCAACCTCTAAACCAAAATTACTCAGTGAACTTTTAGTTTTAAGATACATATCTCAATATTCAAAATATTCAATAACTAACTACCAAAAAGAAAAAAAAACATATGTTGAGATAAAAAGATGTTATTTTATTTAGTTTTTACTCATATCAATTTTACTAAATGTGTTTGTTATTATCTTATTTAGATATGAATCAAGGTGAGTATTTTGCCGAAATGGCCCAACTGACGAGCACGACACTTTTATTGAAAAACTGCCTATCATTAAAAACTCGTAAGACCCAGCGTGAAAGCCCAGCAAATAGCTTTGTCTAGAGTATACAAAAGACAACCTCACTTTTCCAGCTGACGTATCACCACCAAAATATATCCATTTTAAAATGTTGGAGGTTTCATATATATATATATATACTCACGCACACATATTGCATCTATCCTTGGTGGAATATTAACAAAGTCTAAGTGACTCTTTTTGTTACGTGCCAGCTTGTTGCGGCTCTCTTCATCTGAAAATTCTGTATAGATCTCAAGTTTTTATGGCTTTGAAATATTGAAATTATTTTAAAGTTTATATCATGGAGTCTGAGCAACTCTTATGAGTATAGTTAAAAGTGTATCCACCGCTGTATAGTATAACGGACTTGCTGTACAGCAATAAGTAAAATAAAAAAAATTTAATAACTAAAAATTAAAAAAAAAAATTGTGTCTATATTAATCAGGATTCGAGTATAATTTAAGTCTTTAATGCTTTGTTTAGTTTGCATATTCCAAGTGAGGTAAAAAGAGTTATAACTTTATCTAATTTTTTTTTTATGTTTTTTTTAGTTTTTTACTTAAAAATAAAATAAAATAAAAGAATCTATAATATATATTAATATTAACTATTTTTTTTAAAATTTTTTTGGTCAACAATTTTTTTTTTGACTTTTAAAGTTTGCCATTTAAAATTTTTTAAAACAATATAGATATTTTATAATAAATATATTAAATAGAAAATATAAACATAATAATTAATAAATAAAAAGAAATATAAACATAAGAATATTATAATTTTATGTATTAAATGATGACAAAGTAATATTAAAAAAAAAAATTAATGAGTCATTTCATTTTTTTTTATTTTAATATAATTTTTAAACAAAATTAATAAATATCTCTCCCTTCCTCAATAAAATTTTTAAACAACATATTTACTTGAATCATTTCATTCCATTCTATACTATTTCATAAATAACCATTCCATTTCATTCTCCAAATTCTCAAACATAACCTTATTATATGTGATTATAACCGCTTCACATGAAAACGCTTGTCATGAAGTGCTTCTTGAGTAATATAAAAGATCTTAACCTTAAATCAGATGGAAAATAACTATGTTGTAATAAGCAGGTCAGATTGGCAGAAACGATCCACAGTTAAGCGTTAACTAAATGTGTAGATCCCATGAACAGATTGATTTTTGCCATTACCTTAAAGAAAGGCCCAGAAAACCCAGAAATTAAGCCCAAATATGTGTAAGTATTGGCTAAACATAATATGTTATTAAATAATCAGCCGAAAGCTAGAGTCCCAACAGCAGCAAGAGAGATGGGAAGGAAGGAACCAGAGATGACGGAAAGAAAGGATTCCAATGAATTAACAAGGTGCTTATGAATATGAAGCTGACATAATGCCTCTTTAGGCTTTCTTCTGTTTCACTACGGGTGATGGTGGGGGAAACACAATACGAAACACCCAAGCAGCTAATATTGCTCCAATGAAGGGGCAAATCCAGTAAACATAGAATTGGTCCCATGTGTTGTGCCAGTTGTTTAAGTATGCCCAGCCAAAGGCCTGCAAAAGCAACATATTTAGTTATTCATTAACCATATATATGTCAGATCATAAGTAAAACATCATATAATACTGACTGGCCCAAAATTAAAAAAATAATAATAACAAAGACAATGAGTAACGCCAAAAGGATGAGGCTAAATTGACTATTTACTGTTTAAGAATAATTTTTTTAGTTGTGCTTAGCTTCAAGCAATTTGCCTCTGCATTATCCCTATTGCTC
This sequence comes from Delonix regia, assembly GCA_037074485.1. Lineage (NCBI taxonomy): Eukaryota > Viridiplantae > Streptophyta > Magnoliopsida > Fabales > Fabaceae > Delonix > Delonix regia. Next base: position 35,065,957 of record CM073449.1, on the reverse strand, counting down.
CAGAAAAAAAGGCAAAGACAATTTTCATACCGTGTAAAAAAATTCCAATAAACCATAGTTCAGTTGAAATCACTGAAACAAGATCTAAATCCACTGGCATCCAAAATGGACTGGCTAAAATCTATCACAATTAAGCCGGGAGGTTACAGAAGTAACATTATAATTTATTTAAGAATCCATCTATTATGTTGATTTAACAAAATAAAAAAAACCAGTTTAACTTTCATATGGTCCATGAAAATACGAGAATGCATTCTATTTCTGCTTAATGATAACTGAATCACTTGAACTTGTTTCAAGTGTTTCAGGTATAATGACTGGTACAGTCAAAACATATACAACCATTAACACCATCATCAACCAAGTAAAGAAAGCAGCCAGCTTTGAAATTTTATCCTAGGCCCTTCGTGGTTACTAATTTAGAACTTCAACAGGAAATTGACTTACCAAAACCTTATGTTGATGAAATGTGGGATTCATTACAGTTTCCAGGTAAATAATCAATCATATTGACCTCAATCAGATTAAATGATAGGAAGTTGCTGTCGACCAACCAATCATAATGAAATCAATCAATGCAGGTAAGAGTAAATCAAGCATCGAAAAAATGTTTTCAGGAAAGAATAATTCTCAATATCACCGAAAATATTATCAGAAACAGTATATCAAGATCTGCAACATTTAACATGTGTGAAATAGCTGGTGGTTTTAAGAACCCATGGTCTAATCTTTCCATCCCTTGACTGTAAAAGAGGAAGAAGCATCATTAGGTAATGGAAGAGAGGCAAATCTTCAGCACATTACCCTCAGACGAATAGAATAATGATATAAAGAAAAAAAGAGGGGGAAGGGGGAAATACAGTCAATAAATTTAGAGCTACTTAAACCTGTAATAACTTTGAGAGAGATTAAAGCTGTTCTTTTCCTATTTCTTGATGTGACAGTTTGGCAAGAGGATTTGGGTTATGTTGAGAGAGAGAGTATCTTGCCATAAACAGATATCATAGGTAGGTTATTATCTATCCTAGCTTATCATAATCTCATCAAGAAAGAAATACAACTTCTGTTGCTATATCATGGGGCAAATTCAAGAAGGTTATAAAGTATCACGCTACCTTAATGATCACAATGGGTTATGTTGAGAGAGAGAGAGTATCATATCAAAACAGATATCATAGGTAGGTTATTATCTATCACAGTTTATCGTACTCTCTTTAAGAAGATATACAAATCCTGTTGCTATATCATGGAGTAAATTCGAGAAGGTTATTAAGTGATCAGTATTTTTTTTCAAAATTGACTGCTTCATCCAAGTAAGCTTATAGCAATGTCAATGGCAAAGTAAGCTCGCGCATGACATGTAGTAGCTATTTCCTAATTCAAAAAGAAGTTGATTTTGTTTGGTAGGGTAGCTATTAACTTCTTTTCCAGAGCCTTTTCCCATTTTGCCATCTTTTTCTGATTTATACACTCATTCTCCATCTTTGATTCAAAATCAGGATCCCCCCACCCCTTCACCTTCTCTCTCACACATGACACGTCACAGACACATAAAAGAAAATATTTATTATCCTTTCCCAAAACTTCAAATAAGACTTGATTGAATGCCTAAATTCACCAAAATTAGATGATTTCAACTTTACTCCATATCTTAAGATATGAATTAATTCAACCTTGCCCTCAGTTTGTCATCTATATCAAACATACCTTCAGTATCATGATTTGTCTACCATCAACTAAATTTACATCCCAAATCCCCAGGTCTATACTGATATGAAATATCACTTCAATAATTAAATAACGGAAGAGTCAAAAGAAGATATTGCATATTGTCATAACAATTTGGCGTTTTGACGTTGGTATAAGAAACTCTGAATCAACCCCCATATCCTATTAGCATTATACTATATCTTACAGCAAGAAAGACCTGGATTATACTTAGATACACTATTTGCAAAAACAGAATGCTAAGCTAAAATAATCAAGGCATATAGAAGAAGATATAATGAGCAGAAGGGGATTGGAAAGAGACCACTCCCTAGGTTTCCACGGACTGATCTCTGGTCATTAAGGCAACTTGAGGGAGAAAAGAGGTAAAACACTAACCCCTAGATTTTTCTATTAATTTAATAACACTTGCACTTTTGGAACTAACAACCTTTTGACAGATATAAAAGTGTGGTGTTCACAATTCAATAGGCAAAAGCTAACTTGAGCAAATAGTATGGGAGGTAGTAAGAATGAACATGATAAAGACAGTTTACACATTGTAAAGCTATTCAATATTATCCAAATCTAGGAATATTGATCAATACAAAAACAAGTGGTCATATAAATAGCAAGACAGAAATCCAAGGCCTTTTTTGCTGCAAGTAATTAGTTTTTATGTATTGAACAGAAAAAGAGTAGGACCTGTGCACTCAAACTTTCAATAGGAAGTCATACCATACATAACAGTACATGAAGGTTGCGACAAGGAGGGGGAATACCTTAAGGATTATATGAAAAACAGAAGTTCAAATTGAATGCAACGTTCTCAAAACAATAGGACAGGATGTCACAATTATATTTTAAATCTACGCTTAGAATAAGGACTTAGTAGAGTAGTCAAACAAGATTTGCAACATAAACTTCAAAAGCTAACGCAAAGATGTGATCACTCACATTGGCAGGATTCATGGAGGGCCCGGTGTAAGCCGAGCCAGCCATGACAAGAGTCACGGTTGACATAGCCAGTAACCAGGTCTTCAACAACTCACTACGAGGACCCCTGAGTATGATGAAAAGGACAGCAAAAGTAATCAGAAACGTCAGAAACCCTTCAGCAATAGCTCCAGTATGCAAGTCAACTTTCAAAGAAGGTCCGACGATCATGTGCTTGTATTTTGGCGGCATCACCTCCATAATTGCCAGAGCACCACCGGCAGCACCTAGCGCCTGTGAATCAAAAGTTTCAAGTTTAGACAACTACAAGATTTCATTTATTCACTTCTCTCAAAATTTCCCCAAAGGAGACAAAATTAACAGAATTAATAACCAAAGAAAGATTCAATAACATCAACACCCAGAAAAATAAATCAATAAACCCCCTTTTAGAAATCAAAGTAAGAAAACCTGAGCAGGAAAACGGAGAGCCATGGAGAAAAGGGTGTCAGAGCCGAGACCAACAGCATAAAAGGCAGCGGTGCCAGTGGGGTTGAAGGTAGCACCACCCAAGGCATTGCCGATGATGGTGAAGATGAAGACAAGGATGAAGACAAGGACGGTGGTGACGAGAATGGAAGCGTAATTGAGGCCATTGAAGGATAGATGCTGAATCCCAAGTGTGGTTACTACGACGCTAGTGGTCAATCCCAGCGTGGATGCGCAAAAGACCCACATAAAAGTCAACACTGCGTCTCCAATCGCGGCCTTTATGGGACTAACCATGTTTCTATTTCTTTGCTTTTACTTTGCTCCGCTCGCTTTCTTGATTATTCGCTTTAAGGATCTCTGCAAAATCAAAGAGGAAAAAGGTTAAAAAAGATGGCTTTTTGAGCTCGCCGGACCCCTCTCTGCGACTACTATCGTCTATTGGCAACAGAGAGAGAAGCTTAGTAATCTTGGGATGAGCCAAAAAAGCATGAACAGCCTTCTCAAAGACTACGAAATATAATGCGACTGCGCGAGTGACTCACCTAATCTTGGGAAGAGATGAAAGGGCCGAGATAAGCTCACCGGTACATGTCTTCCAACTTCATACTTGCCAAATAAAACCATATAATTTTGAGGCTGACTATAAAAAACGAACAAATTAACTTACTTCCGTGTTGATGTGAAAGAACGGAGTTTTTAAAACAGTCGACGAATATATTTAATATAGATTTAACTCAAAAATATTTTTCACTGTAGTAGTAAACAAATTAATTTCCTTTCTGCAGTATACATGTAGATTTTCCTATACTTCGATAATTTGGGAATTATTGCTGTCTAAATTTGTTTATGTACAGTGCATAAAATCATACATTGTTAGACAGAATATATTCTTAGTTATGATTGTTTTCTGATTTGATTAGCTACCGAATATGATTGAATAAAATACATTATTGGGTTTTAGAAATTAATAATTTAATATGAATATCTGGAAAAAAAATTAAATTAGGTTTATTGATTTTTAAAAAGTTAGTAAATTTTATACATGTAAAACTTTTCACACAATAAAAGATTAAAAAAAAAATTGTCTTAAATGTCCCAAGGGAATGGGATCAATCGGATCTGGGAGCTTTGAAAATTTCGCGATTATACATTGTAAATTTAAAATTATACTAAAATTGAATTTATTTGAATATATATGTGGACCAGACTTTTAATATAGATTAGTTTGCGAGTGATTGGCAAGTCACGTGGTGTGCCCATTATCAATATACATCTAATTGTTATTCAAAATTTAAGGATAATCAGAGATGTAAGAGAGTAGAAAGGGATGGTTTTATGTTTTCCATAATATTATTTTTTATTATTTATGAGGAGATTAATTATTAAATATATAATAAAATTTTATAAAATAAGTATTTAAAATATTAATTTATTTAATAAATAATTAATATTGTGTCATAAGTAAAATAAATATTATGTTCTTGAAAATATAAAATCATCAATCACTTGAAAACTATGTAAATTAAGTTTAAATGGAATTATTAATAAAATACTGAATAACACATAGACTTGAGGAATTTTGAAATGCATGAAATGGATAGCTATTTGCCTCTTTTTGATATTTAAATATAAACAATTGCGTTTCTTTAAAAATAATTAAGTATCGATTTTAAACTTATTTTTTTAAAAAAATATAGAGTACAAAACTTAAAGAAAGAAAATATATCTATCTCCATTCTTCAAGAATCACGTTTAATTTCAAGCAGAGGGTCTTTTTTTAAATTTTTTTTTTAATTTTAGGTAACAGAGAGCAATCTCTTTTATAATTATACTGTGTTAGATTATAATAAAATGCTCCCAAGGTTAGTTCAGTTGCACCCCTTGCATGAAATGGCCTCAATATTTTCATTTGTTTCATTGTAGTTGAAAAGGTTGTTCAACTCTCAAAATTAACCTATTTATACTAAAAGCAAAAAAATTGAGCAACTTCTTCTTATGTCGGAGTTGGGTTTGGGTAAGGTTATTTGTTATTCTGAACTCAATCAACTAATTATCATCACAATCTCAACACACAAAAGCAGTACTCCATAAAACTATTAGAGATGATATTAACATTAATATTATGAAACACACATTATGAAGAATCACAATACAATCGAAATGAACAAGTTTTAAGCGGCGAGTTTCGTGAATGTTAACAATCCTAAAAACTGATAATTCTATCAATTAAGCTTATTATGTCTCTTTAAATAGTTTGATAATTCATGAAGACTGGTGTAGGTGGTAAGTAAATTTAAGCTTAACGGTTAAGAAGCTTTTGTAATGTTAAGGAAAAAAAAAAAAATTTGTAGAGAGGAACAGGAGAGTAATTATATATATTGTAAAGTTCTTAAGGGAATTTCTCAAGTATTGAGTTAAGTAATTGCGCACAATTATATTTAATTTTAAGGATACAATCGTAATAATCTTTTGTTGATTAAATGATACATGATGGATTCATGAGGGTTATAGTGCGTAATCTATTTATTCCAACATATTCTACATTATTACTTTTTGTTTTGTCTCATTTGCCTTGTGATTTGTCGATGAACCGCTTTGTCATGTTATAGTAGACTTTATTCAAAGGAGAAACGCTTCTCTGTCGCGCAAGATTTGATTGATTGATACATTGGAAGTAGAAGGGCTTTCCTCAAAATTAACTTCGTAGCCATCTCGAAAGCCATCTATTCCTTGGGCCATTAGTTGCCAGAAAAGCCCACCTGCACATGAGCCTCCATTGCTAGCACTATTGTATATAAAATCATACAACTTCTGAAAGTAAATGTCCCATTTATCCACGCTATACCGCAATGATGTTGAAGATTTGCTAAACTCACTAAGATGAATGGGCTTTCCTATAACATTATCAGGATCTTCGATATGGGCTTCGACCATTTTGTCCAAAAATGTTTGTGCTGCGTCATCTGCACTTGGTACCCTGCATGCATCCACGAGTTGTTTTATTTATATCGCCTTTCGATTTGTTTGCGATAAAATCTAGATGGTCCTTGAAGTAACGAGGAGTATAGTATAGGATTTACCATTGATCTGGGTAGAGATGAATAGTGGCAAAATCAATTTCAGGGACTTGATTATTGGAAATGAAATCCGTTCTAACTTCGTATCCAGGATTGATATGCTTCCTTTTGGGCATTGTTTCACCGTTGAATCCTTTAAGCCCTACTTCCAGTAAATGGTTTCCATCGATAAATTTAAGATAGGCAGCCATCTCACTCACCCAGTCCTATAAATAAGGGTTTTGTTATTGTCAAAGTCAAGGTTTACATTATTTCCTTAATGTATTTTAAATTATTCAATCAAGAAGAAATCATAGGTCAATTATATACTGCTTATTTCCTATTAAACTCAAGGGGATATATAATTTGAACAAAAAGAAATGCCATATCAGAGTTTGTGTTTGTGTGGCCAGTAATAATGGGTAGTACTTTATATCTTGGTGTGAGTATAAGAGAAAAAACCTGAATTATTTTCCCCGAGTAATTGTATTGAGAACGAGGCTCATTTATAAGTTCCCATACGAATATTGCTGGATCATCCTTATATGCCACTCTCGTTATTGTGTTATTTCTCGTCAGTACAATTTACAATTTAAGCACACGAAGTTAGCCACACGTATCAGTAATGTTCAATCTATTGACTGACCCATTTCTTCAAGCATAAAAGGAAATGAAATTGATCAGTTGTCCCAGATAACTTGACCTAATATATATTGCTTGCACGAACATGTATAATATACACAAGCATTACACTCACATGGCCAAAACTCCAAAAATGTAGCAGTCGCTAGATCGCACCCACTTACTTGAATATGGTTCATTTAGTACTGCTTCACCATGGGATGTGTAAAGAAGTCATCCTTGTTGTTGATATATTGCCCACGATCCATTGCCTATTGGATATATTGCTTTCTGTCGCCAAAATCATCCAATTGTTCACTAAGCTTAATATCAGTTGCACTCCATATTTTCTAGCTTCTGACACCACAAAATCCAGTCCCTATCCTCATTCACCAAGAATAACATTTAAACAAACCTAACATTAAAGCAGTGATGAAAATTATTTAATTAAGATGCATGCATTGCATACCCTAAATACGTTCTCGTCATAGGAACCGGGACAAACTTAAAGGGACCTGTACCCTCCATCACTACAGTGAAGGCCCAAGTTCTTGCGATGTTTAGACCATGCTAGGAAGCTTGTTGGAGAGTGGTAGTGGCCTTGGAGCTTGTGGATGGGTCTAAAGCCATGTACATTAACCAATAGGAGTTGAATCCATTCAGGTACACTTGCTTCCAATTCAACACAAAATGAGTTCCACTCCTCCGAATGAAATCACCGTCACCAATTCTTTTGGTTGTTGAGTCACTGCTCTAGCAGTTACCATGTTGAATAACCAATGCCACAACAAATGCCATCAAAACCAAGTTTCTTAGACTAAGACACTTTGTTTGCCCCATCGCTTTACTCCTGATCACAACCACATAAATCATAACTCAATTCTTCCACAAATTAATGATATCTTCTTCATTAAACTTAGATAATTATTAAAAATATATATATTACACACACACACACACATATACATGTATGTAAATAATAATTTGGTTGACATCGGCTGCTTCTATATTTGATAGTTGATATTAAATGAAAAACAACTTATATGAAAGTGTACCAGGCAGAAACAAGAAAATAAGCCAAAAGACTATTTTGGAGGAAGAAAAGGTAAAAGGTCATACGCTAGCTTAAGAGTAGAGAATGTGTTCAGTGTCTTTCGGTTGTAAGGAAAATGTCTGACTCTTGGGGTGTTTATATAGGCACCCTGGTAGAAGATTGCCAAAAAGATTTGTGTTGCTCCATATAATTCATGGCGTGCTGCTTTACCAAACCCCCAAGTCGTGTAATTGGACGAAAATGAAGGAGAAAACCATCATTCAAATCAAAGATAATAAGCCTTGTGGCTTGAATACAGTTTTGGTAGTTAGATTGCAATGTATACAAAATTTTGATTGCTTGGTGAGGCGTTCAGGGAATACCAAAGCAACCAAAGCAACGACATTTATTTTTGTAATCTCAATAGTTTTGCATATATCAATGTGTTTTATATTTAAGGTTTGCATAGTTGTCAAAATCGCGAGTCAATTCGTTAAACTCACCGATTCTACGTTTTTAAGTGAGGAAATTGATTTAACTCAGACGTATAATCGGAGTCAGAGTAGACTCAGTCAAACTCGGATAAAAACAATCAGACTCGAATAGAATTAATCAAACTCGAGTAAACTCGTTAAATTTGACCAAAGTCAACCATATATATATATATATATATATTTAGTTTTTGGCTCAAATATAAATAATCTAACATTCCAATCAATTTTGTTAAGAAAAATTAACTAACTTTAAGCTCAAATCAATTATTTCAACCATTAAACATAAAAAAAATTATATTACAAATATAATTACATTATTATAACTCTAATACATTCTACTTACAATTAATAGCAAATAACATATTACATTTTATTAAATAGTTAACTCTACTTTCAAATTTTTTTTAATTTTTTTAATTGCATAGCTTAAAATACATTATATATATGTATTTAATATTTACTCTAACTTGTTTACATTATTATTACTATTAAAATTACTATTATATTAAATTTTAATTATTTTGAATTTCTATATTAGTAAGTGCTATAATGGCAAAGTTCGCCTTTAATTTTTTTTTTAATAAATTTAATCTCAACACTTTCGAAAAAACTTTTAAACTCAATCTCTACCTAATTAATTATAATTAAGAGTTCTATGATTCAAGTATATTTCTTAATCATTTTTTTTATCATTTTTTGGTTTTATAATTTGGGTTATTCTAATAGTATTTTGTATATATGTATGCATTTTTATTTGTATTTTTGAAATTTGATTATATTTAATAACTATTTATTAATAGAGTCAAACTCTTACGATTTTACGTTAAGATTTTACGTTATGAGTCTACGTCCCTTTTACGATTCTGCCTAAACTCATGAGTTTGATAACATTGAAGGTTAGTAATATGGGCATTAGAATAAGTGGTTTTACGGTACATGATAATCACTATATATATATATAAAATACGAGGGTGTATGGACATTAACTTCATAATGTATTTTGGATGCTATTCATTATGGTTTGCTCATAATTTTAAAGTTCGTGCTCGCATGTCATTCTACATGTATCTTCACAAGTTTTCTATATAAAATATATGGGTAAACGGAGTTATAATTATTCTTAATTACATTTACATTTTTTCTTTAATTGATTTTGTATGACCAAATACTAATTAATGGGAAAACTACTACCTAATGGGGATGGTACGCAAACGTTAAGTTAAATGTTTTTATTTTCTATTTTATTTAAAATGAGGCAATTCTATACATTAATTATTCATATTAACAACTTTTTTGGGAGAAGAAACATGCATGGATCTAATTCATCTATATCTATCTATATTGCCTTATCACAGCCTTAACTGTTGAGCACATAATATGTTACCATATGCAATTCTTCTTTTCTTACGCTCACTGGCATGACCATAATAATGCTACGTACATTAATTCCTTTACTCTAAAAAAAAAAAAAAACAGCCAACTAGGTTGTTTCTTTTCCTTTTGCTAAAAAGAAAAAGGAGTTAAAGTAGAATTTGAGAATTTAAATCAAGCGCAAAGTTGTTACAAGTAACAATTTAAATCATACAAGTTAGCACAGGCATATGCCCTTTCTTTATATGCTTTAGCAATTGGCATTACATGTCCATCCTTATTTATCCACCTTAAATTATTAATGATGTAGGATGCAACAGATATATAAGCCTATGTGTAGAAAGCCGCTTTTTTTTTTTTTTATGTACGTTTATAAAGATACAAAATCACTTTTGGTCCAAAAGCAAATGAAACTATTTTGTGGCCCAAAAGCAAATGGATTAATGTTTGGTGGCCCATATCATCACTTAAAGATGCGCGCCTTTCAAATTGCACAAGTTTCTTGCTTTAACACTGGGAAAATTGAAAATTCGATCAAATTTCTCATAATTTGTACAAATAAGCAAATAAATTAATCGAGAGGTAGGAAAATGTTCCGATCAGATAGTTAATGAGTTTGGACATTAACATCGGACGTCAATTCTACCACAGATGTAAAATTTCCGTAACATTGGACCTCCACTCATCCATGACTTTTTCTTTTGTTTTTTGTTTTTCATCTGGCCTCAAAATGACATTCCAATACATAAAACGAACTAAAAATAGTACACCAGTAAAGCAAACAAAAGCACAACAATAAACTTATAAAATCAGAAAAGAAACGAAACTAAATAAAACTAAAACTAAAACAAGTCAGCAAAGCAAAGCAGTTCGTAGTCCTCAGTATCTAGCCCACACTAACTCTGCCTCCAACTTCATTAGCAACCAAGATAGTTACCAAAAACGGATAGGGGATTTCACTCCCAATCATGTTGGCACAACCTCCTTTTACGAAAATTGGCAGGCTAATCTGTAGCCATATTGGCGAATCTTGGACACCACATAATCTGAGCATTTGAAATAGACTCCAACAAATCCTTAATACCATCAACTAAGTATTGTGAATGCCAATCTGGGCACACTCCTTTTTCAATCACGCACTTGACAAGTCTTTTGCAATTTGATTCTAGAAGCATGTTGTTCCATTTATTTTTTATTGCCATTTGGAGACCATGCTTCATAGCCAACGCTTCCACCATAAATGCGGATAATGCCTCACATTCAATACAATAGTTTGCTACCATTCTTTCATTGTGATCTCTTGTTATCACCCCCATACCAAGATTATCGATTTCACATTGAGTTCCTTATCAGAGTTATTTTTTATCCGTCAATCTGCATGAGATGTCTATTGCACAACTTAGAATTATGTATTCATCTCTACCTTTGAGATAGCCATACTCGAGCCATTATGCTTCCAAAACTCTTTCACAGCCATAGTAGCATTAACCGTGACCTTTCCTGCATCTTGTGGGTGTCTCTCATAGATAAAATTGCACTGTGATTTCCAAATCATCTAATAATGTTCTACAACTAGAGTTGTTTCAAATTCACCCAAATTCCCATTCTTAATCAACTCTAACATCCAAACATTACAAAAGGCTACATACCATTCATCTAGCAAATTGTTAACAAGCTTCCTAACCATACTTGATAACTGTATGAAATAGATTTATTTTGGTCACATTTATGCTAAATAACTAAGAAAATTTAATAGTTTTATGTTAGTTTTGAGTAAATTATGCTAGTTGAGATATTTTGCCTTTATTGTTCTAAGTTTTAGATTATTTTAGTATTAATTTATATTAATTTGATGAACAAGCAAATACCTTGCCAAATAGAAGCCATTCATGTGGATTTTTTCTTGCTTAGGCCTTGGAAGGAAGAAATGATGGTATCGATATAAAGTAAGTGAACACCCAAGTTTGAGGCAACTTTTGGACCCTCAAATATCAAAATTTAGAGATGGCTATTCCAAGAAAAGTTGTAGAGCATTTTGAGACCTTCCCACTGAGTGGAAGTTTATCAAATTTCGACATCATAGCAAAAAGTTATTGTCAAAACATTAAAATTAATACAAACGGTAGCATTTTGGTTCCAAGGTGTTAGAATGAGCATAATGGCTAGAGACTCAATGCCAAGGCACTGAAACAAGGTCATAGGGTGCAGAAAGTGAAGTATAAACTTGTCTTTTAGCAATTTATGGTGATATAAGTGAGATTTCCTTTGGTTTTTTGGAAGTAAGGATGTTCTAAGGCAAAAAAAAGGTTGAAACACGAAGTTCTATGGCAAGAATTCTTTGAAGGAAGACATTTTAATAGGAGATTTAAGGAAGGAAGTCAATTAAAGCTTTGAAAATAGAGTTCTTCTTCTATTTATCTTCTTTTACTCCTTTTTTGGGTATGTTTTATGATATGGATTGGATTATATACATGGATTTGCTAGTCTAAACTCTTATTTCTCTAGGATTATATTGATTTGGCATGAATTTTGTTGAATATTGTTACTTTCCATCTTAACTTTTATTGTAAATGAGTTTACTCAGTTCAATTTTACATTTACTCCTTGTTGCTTGGTCACTAATTAAGGTTTATATTGAGGATTTTGGGATTTTTGAAAGAGAAGCCTAAATTTAGTCATAGGACTTAATACCATTTGATTGATGTTAATTAATTGCTTGTATTAACTCAATTTGCCTTTAAAATGGACATATACCTATTGGACTAGCAGAGTTGTGATTAATTTAATTCTCATATAAATATAGGGAATTGAGTTAAGGTGATAAAATTTATAAAGGATTGACTAATTCTTATAATGAAATTTGAGGCTTAGACTACTCATGAGCATTGAATTCAAGTTAGTAAGTAACCATATTACAATTGAAGTGCAAAATTAAACCATGATCCAAAGGAGTTTTCCTTGATATATACTAATCTTTTTAGTCTCACTCTATTAGTTCTTTTGCATTATTTTTCTTATTTAATTTGAATATTGCGATTAGCTTGTATAAGGTAACCACAATAGCATTAGTTCTTAACAAAAGTCTTAGCAAGAGTTCCTAGGGAATGATACTTGATTTTTCACAATCATATTACTTATTGATAGCATATACTTGCACTATGGCAATTTGCTCATAACAACTTTTTGACGCCATTTCCAAGGACTTCTTTGTTAAACTTATGCTGATATTAATGCTTAGTTATAAGCCATAGACCAAGCCTTTCTTTATTTTTATTTTTAAACTGGTTGTTTTTGTTGCTATTCTCAAGTACTAATTTTGTGCATGCCTAAACACAAAGAAGGATAGGCTAAACAAGCTATATTCAATCCAAAATCTTCACCTCTTTCATCACCATTACCATCCTTGTTATTAACTCTTAATGTTCAAGGAGCACAACAACCTAGATAACCTGAGATGGCTAATGAGAATAATTGTAATTTGTATAAGTATGCCACCTAAATGTGGCAAGGGCTAACTCCAAGCATTCGAAAGATAACGATAGTCACTAATAATTTCAAAATCAAGCTAGCCATTGTCCAACTATTACAAGCTAATGGGTAGTTTGAGAGATTGCCAACTAAAGACCCCAACAACTATATTATGAATTTTCTAGAGATATGCGACATATTCAAGTATTATGGGGTAAGATGCGGTTAGATTGAGATTGTTTCCATTCTTACTGGGGGATAAGGTAAAAGTATGGCTAAATTCTTTACCTCTAGGCTCCATGTTGTGAGCAAACTGCCACAGTGTAAGTATACATCGCCAATAAGTAGTAAAGAGTGAGAAAAGTATCATCCTTAGAGAAATCTAGTTAATACCGATATTGATTACTAATGCATATATAGTTATCTAATCCAAGCTATCTAATATTCAAGTAGAAAGTAAGGAAATTGTAAAAAGTCAAATAATGTAAAACTTAAAATGAGATGAAATCAATGCAAAAGGTTTCCTTAGGATTATGGATTACCAAAGCACTTCAAATATGAATTAGCTATTTTTTAACTTAAACTCATTGATTTATGAAGTAATTTTAGCCTCTAACATCATTATAAGAATATGTTGATCCCTTATAAATTCTATCCTTCTAAATTAATTCCTTATACTTTTATGAGAACTACTTAGAGAGACACTATGTACGGCTAATTATGACTTTATACATTCAATAGGTATATGTCTATCCTAAAGGCAGATTAAGTTAAATTTAAGCAATAAATCAACATCAATAATGTGGTATTTAGTTGTATAACTAAATTTAGGCTTCTCTATCAAGAATTCCTAAATCCTTAATATAAACCCTAATTAATGGCCAATCAATATATGAACAATTAAGATTTGAACTGAACAACTTTATACACAATGAAATTCAAGTTAGAAAATAAGAAAGTTCAACAATTTACATGCCTAGGGTCTATATTCCTAGAGAAAATAAAGGCTTAACCTAACAAATCCATGATTACAATCTAACACAATTTAGAAAGCATAAGCAAGAGAAGACAAAAAGAAGATAAAGAGATGAAGAAATTCATTTCCAAAGCTTTAATCAGGTTCCTCCTTTTAATCTTCTTTTGTAATGCCTTCTTCCCACAAAGCTCAACCTTTAAAGATATAAAAATACCTTCTTTTTGGTTCAGAACATCTCTTATCTCTCAAAAACCCTAGGAAAAATTATTTATATCACCCCCAAAAGTCAAATGACTAGTCTACCATTTATTTGTTGCCTCCTAGCACCTTGGCACCAATTCTCGGGTCATCATACACCTTCTAGTGCTTTGGTACCAATTCGTAGCCTTTTGTATTAGCTTCAATGTTTCACCCATAAATTTATGCTTTGATGTTAGAATTTAATGAACCATTATGCATTAGAAAGGTCTTGAAGATTTCTACAAATTTATGTGAAATAGCTATTTCTAAACTTTAACATCTAGGGGTCCAAAATTGCCTCAAAGTTAGGATATGCACTTTCTTGATGCCAAAACTTTCCTTTCTTCCATCCAAGGCTTGATCATAAATGGAAACAACATAAGCAACTCTAATTTGTAGGATTTAAGTATGTAAATTATTAAAACAAACCTAAAACAACTATAAATCCAAACTTCTAAATGCAAAAGGCCTAAACTAACAAAAATAACTTAAACTTCAACTAAAACTAGCAAGATTATACCATGATACAGCATGAAAATGACATGAATAACTCTATTTCATAGAGTTATCACACCTTTAAAACTTGAAATTTTGATTGTTCTTAAACAAAACAAAGGTTACAACATAAAATTTTAGGTTATCCTTAGCAAGCATCTATGATGGCTCAAATTTTTATCCTTAACAATTGCACAATGACTTATGATTTACAAGAATTATATATAATGCATGTCGTTGTAGGATTCAATAAGTACTCTCATATCTCTTCCATCATTTTTAGGGTATGTGTGTGTAAGATAGCTATACAATCTTATCATGCATGCAATGAAATCAATTTCTATTTTCAAGGAAGCTAAATATGTGGTAAATTTCAATAAAATGCTTCATATGCTCGCTTGTCTACCTTATCTCCACTAATGTAGACTATGCAAAAGTTAAAGATCATTAGGTCTTTACAACTTGTAATGTGGCCTTGGGTTATGATTATCAAACAAAAGGATAGAGATAAATAAAATTAAAAAATCAAAAGAAATAGTGCAAGACACTCAAGCTATTTACAAAATATAAAGTCTTTCATCTTCACACTACCACTTCAAAAATTCCCTTCCTTTATTCCATTTTAATCAACTCTCAATTTTTTTTTTCCAAATTCACTATTCACGCATTTGCTTTTTAACAAGGCAAATGCTGTAACACCACAATACATAACATCCTCTAGGCAAGTAGTCTAGTGTTCACAATCTAGTGATAAAAATAAAGTGAAGGGAACTTGGTGGGAAGATAGTTGAATAGGAAAAATAAATTCTACTTTGGTGAAACTGTTAAACTAGTCAGCTTTGAAAATTTATAATAAATTCTAGGACATTTTAAAATTGTGAAAATTTTCAAGAAACTAGAATATAGTGGTAGCTAATTATGGACCAAATTTCAGTTCAAAATTCGTTCTTTTGTCCTAACAAATAAATCCATGATCTTGACTGTATGGAATTGTGCAGAATCAAAATTTTGTTATGGATTTTTAGTGCAAAACCCATTTAAATGGAATCAAAATGACTTGAAACTTTCCAGAATACTTAATTATTACCTTATGGACTTAAAAATAAAATTCTAGCCAAAAATTTATTTATTGTATCACCTCAAGTGTCACCCAACATCATACATATTAGAAAACTTTTCTACATAATTCTTCATACTTTAAGCATGCAACAAGGGTAGCTACTTAACTCAAAATTTGATGCAATTTGGTATAGATAAAATTTGATATATTGATATTAATTACACCAAAGATCATAATTTTTGGAGTCCATCTACTTACTTTTTTTTAACATTTTCTCTTGTCTCACTAAATTATATCTTCATAAAGCTAAAATTTGACAAAATAGGTTCCAATATACCAAAATTTGAATTTAGCCTTATTCACTCACACTTATGCTTTGAGAAGCCTTCTATCACACATTAGAATTTGTTCCATTTTTTGATTGGTCATTACTTCATGCATGTAAGAGTTTATACACATACAAGAAAGTTCTACATCCTCATATTTTTTAAGTTACATGGTAATATATTCTTGATCTTTGAATTCTTATTACCTACATTAAAATATCATAGCTTCCAACTAACCAAGCCCCTTGGCATTGCTTCTCTAATAGATTTAAGAGGCTATTTCCTTTTTTCTTATCCTTACTAAATCCACCTGAAATGGTTAGTTAGAGATATGATGAGACAAAAAGTCCCAATAACTCATTTCATATTCCACACACACTATGACATACATAAGCAAAGTAATGCACACATAATCATAACATGAATATAGCTCATGAAATTATGCTAGAGTTGAACATTTGATTTTAGTTTATAACCTCATCATATTCAATATCATGATTAGAGTAAGATCACTATGTCCAAACCCTACAAGCGATCATACATAACATTAATTTTAAGCCACTAAGGCTCTATTTTAGATCTCACATCATCATACATCAACTCATAGCAACATAAAGCATAAAAATTCTTCAGGTTTACAATTACTAAGCATAAGCACACACATAGTGTATGAGGAATGGAGAACTTGCTACTTTAAACCAATTCTTTTCTTGATTTTCCTTGAAATATATCTCCTCTTTCTAGCTAGAATTTCACCTAGGTCATGAAGAGAAATCTCATCATCAAAGTCTTTAGATTACAAATATGAAGAGAAAGAATTGAAATTTTATGGTCTTGGCCATGGAGGATCTATTTCAACTTGAAATTTCTACAAACTATTTAAGAAATTCTTGTAAGAAAGCTTACCTTTTTCTTTTGCTTCACTTTTCTTTACTTGAATCCACCAAATCCTTTACTACATCTAAGCCAAAATCCACTATAGGAGAAAAAAATTAGATCATTAGATATCTCTAAATGAGCTTTGCAACTTTTCCTTCTACCAAGAATGCAAAAAGTGAACAAATTACATTAAAAAATCCATTTATATGTTTCTCTTTCTTTACCATTTTCTCCACCATTTTTTAACCTTATTTTTCTTCATTCTTGTGCATATAATGGAGAAGATGGTAAGGTATCCATTTGTCTCTCAAGTGGCTGAAGGGTGGGTGGAAAAAGTCAAGAAAACAAACTTATTTGGTGAAAATTAGACATTTTAGCCTTTATTCACACTTTTGTTCCCTTTACTAGTAATTTCTAATCCAAAATTGCATAAAATTCCCTAATCATGATTTTTGGATCCTATGGTATTTCTAAATTTAATTTTTAACATGAATTACAACTTTACAAAAATTACACTTTTACCCCTATTTATACCAAAACTTTGCAAGTAGGTCCTTACCTCTTTGATTGGCTTAAATATTATCTTAACAAGGTAATTTTGTACCTATTACTGAATGATAGTTATTACTTGGGATGTTACAAATGTCATTTCTTATGTTCTCTATCTTTTTCTTTTTTTTTCAACATTTGTACAAAATTAAAACAACTCCAAGCCAATCTTTAAAACTTTCTTTTCTATACCCCTTTCTTCTCTTCTTTTTTTATTCCTTATAAACTTTGATCCTTTTGTTTTTTCAAAATACTCATGTGCTTGTAATTTTTTCTTAAATAGAGTAGGTAAGTTGATTATGTGGCAAGAAAAAGGGAAGACATCATGTGGATATTTTAAAGAAAATAAAATTGTATGGATTTACTAATAAGGCTCAAACATGGGTGCTGGGGGTGTGTATCAACATATACAAACAAGGGTGAAGGCTAAGAAAGGCACAAACACGAAACAAAATGCCCAAATCATCTTTTTAATTCATGTATATCCTAGTATTTTGCCCCAAGAGAGTATAAAGCGAAATTGAAGCTAAAAATTGAAATATCATATATTCAATTACCTAAAAAAAATATTTAACCCTAGGTACACAATCAATTCATGCAAAGCTACCTTGTACTCAAAATATTTAAATAAAATATAGAATGAATTCACATTACCCATTAAATCACACAATGAAAAACATCAACATGTACTTCCTACAAACTATAGTTCATGATATAATTAATTTCATCATTGAAATTTGACTTTCATAAACACAAGCAATGACAACAAATAGAAACACAAAACTGCACCAAAATGTAATTTTCCTACCTCCAAACTCTAAAATGAACATTCTCCTCAATGTTTAACAATAAAAAGATCAATAGGGAATAACAAATAACAATACAACCAACACAACCATAATCAGTCATGAGCTGCACAATAAGATAAAAGATGATTATAACTAGAGGTTTAGCATTTGAAGTTCAAGTTGGAGGATCAATTATATCAATAATTATATACTTGCATATCTGACTTATGCCAGTCATGCCAAATGAATATACAGACAATAATGAAAAGCAAAGGTGAATGGATAAAGATATCCCTGAACAAGGTGTGGACACTATGCATCATCCTCTTAATGTGTGCTTGGTTGAGATGGTGGTGCAAGCAGGTCTTGAAAACCCTAATTACTTTACATTTTTCATGCTCATCTTGTGCAACTTGTAGATAATATTGTTAAATCAAACTACAGAAAACTAAAACAAATACTCTTAATTGGAAAAAACATAAAAAACACTTTAAAAAAAATGTTTGGGTTGCCTCCCAAAAGTGTTAAGTTTAAAGTTTTCAGTTAGGCTTCTCTTTTTTTTTTTTTCCCCTTTAAGGATGAGCAGGCGATGAAGGACTTAAAGTGATCAAAACTGCTACTCTGATAATACTTAAGCCTTTGCCCATTCACCAAAAAAATGGTGTTTGTCTTCTCATTCATATCTTTGATAGCTCTATGAAAAGAGACTTAATCCATCATAAATGGTCCAAACCATTGAGATTTCAGCTTCATTGGGAAGAAATTTAGTCTTGAGTTAAAATGCAACACTTTTGAGCTTGTTGTGCACTTGTGTTTGACGATGAGCTTATCATATCATTTCTTTCTCTTTTTCTTGTAAAGTCTGGTCTTTTCATAAGCCTTGGTGCTGAAGAAGAAGCAATGACCCTCTGATTATTGTTCTAAGAGAAATTTGAATGATTTCTCTACAATGGGTTTTAAATATTAGAGCAGGGGTTGTTTTAATTCTTGTTTTCTAGAAATTGTATACTCTCAAGGTTCACTGGACACTGATTAGACTAGTGATCAGCCGCCACATAGATTGCAATACTTAATAAAAAGACTTATTGTATTCACTAGATTTCAAAGTCTGAATACCTCAACCTTCTTAGTTAATGCCGATATCAAGGCAGATAATGAAGAAATGATTACCATTTCATGAATGCTTGTAGCTCTAGCAAGCCTCATCTTTTTTTAATGCCACTGGTAGTTATTGAAGGACATAATCTCCAATAGCTCATATGCCTGATCTACTAGCTTTGCCATTAGAGCTTTACTAGATGCAACTTAGTGGTGATTATAAATGAAGAAGACAACCTATTGTAGAATGTTTGAACTTGAAGCCACTTAGGAAGCCCATGATAGGGACACCTCCTCAACAAGTCCTTGAACCTCTCCCATGTTTCATACAAATTCTTATTACTAAACTGAATGAATGAAATGATATCATTCCTCACCATTACTGTCTTGCATGGTGAAAAATATATAGCTAAAAATTATTGTGCTAACTCTACCTAAGTAGAGATAGATCCTGGTGGAAATGAGTTAAACCATATCTTTACCTTGTCCCTTAGTGAAAATGGGAATAACATCAATCTAACAACATTGTCACTCACCCCATCATACTTAAAACTATCATATATCTTCGAAAAATTCAAAATGTGGCTATTAGGGTCTTTAGTTGGTAATCCTTTAAACTTCCTATTAGCTTGTAGTAACTAGATAGTGGCTAGCTTGATTTCAAAATTTTCATCTTTAATTGCTAGTCTTTGGGTACTTGGAGTTAGCCCTTGGCACATCAAGGTGGCATATTTATACAGATGACAGTTTTTCTCATTAGTCGTCTCTAGTATCTAGGCTATTGGGCTCCATGAATGTAAGGGGTTACGGGAATGGATGGTGATGTGGGTGAAATATGAGATATGTTTGGATTGGATGCAACTCTTTTTGTTTAACCTCCCCTACATTTAGGCATGCACATAACTAGTGCCTGGAGTTGGCAACAAAAACAACCAGTTTAAAAACAAAAATAAAAAACAAAGGCTTGATTTAAGGTTTCTAACTTAGCACAAATATTAGTAACAAGGATAACTAAGAATTCCCTGGTAATAATGTTAAAAACTTGTTGTGAGTAAACTGTCATGGTGCAAGCATACACCGCCAACAAGTAGCAAAGAGTGAGAAAAGTATCGTCCTCGAGGAATTCCAGTTAATATCGATATTAATTACTAATGCGTATGTAGTTACCTAATCCAAATGATCCAATAGTCAAGTAAAAGTAAGGAAATTGCAATAAGTCAAATAATACAAAACTTAAAATGGGATGAAATCTGTGCAAATGGCTTCCTTAGGATTATAGATAACTAAGTCACTTCAATTGTGAATAAATTACTTTCCTAACTTAAACTCATTGATTTATAAAATAATCTTAATCTCTAACATCATTATGAGAATATATTAATCCTTTATTAATTTTATCACTCTAAATTAATTCCTTATATTTCTATGAGAACCACTTAGAGAGATGCATTAAGTACATCTAATTATGACTCTGCATGTCTAATAGGTATATGTCAATCCTAAAGGCAAATTGAGTTAAATTCAAGCAATAAATTAATATTAATCATGCAGTATTTAGTTCTATGACTAAATTTGGGCAAAATCCATAATTCCTTAATATAAACCTTAATAGGTGGCTAATTAACATGGTAAAAATAAAGATTTGAACTCAACAACTTCATACACGACGAAATTCAAGTTAGAAATTAACAAAGTTCAACAATCTACATACCTAGGGTCCACAATCTCAGAGAAATAAAGGCTTAGCCTAACAAATCTATGATCACAATCTAATACGACTCAGAAAACATAAGAAAGAGAAAAGAAAAAGAAGAGAAAGAGATAAAGAACTTCACTTTTGAAGTTTTAATCAGGTTCTTCCCTTGAAACTCTTTTTAAAATGCCTTCCTCCAATAAAGTTAAGCCCTTAGAGCTTATAAAATACCCTCATTATACTTCAGAACATCTCTTCTCTTTAAAAACCCTAGGAAAAATGATTTTTAATGACAAAAGATTGGCTTACCCTTCATTTATTGCATCTAAGCACCTTGGCACTAATTCTCAGGTCATAATACACGATCAGTGGCCTTGGCGCTAATTCACCTTATTCTATATTAGCTTTAATGTTTGACCTATAACTTTATGGTCTGATGTCAAAATTTAATGAACCACTATTTGTTGGAAAGGTTTTGATGAGTTTTACAACTTTCTATGAAATAACCATATTTTAATTTTGACATCCATAGGTCTAAAAGTTTCCTCAAACTTAGTACATGCACTTTCTTAGTGCCAAAACATTCCTTTCTTCCTTCCATGGCCTGAGCACAAATAGAAACAACATGAAAACTCAAATTTGTAGGATTCAAGCATGTAAATCTTAAAGCAAAACTAAATTAACTCAAACAATCATAAATCCAAACTTCCATATGCAAAAGTCTAAACTAGCAAAAATAACTCAAAGTTTAACTAAAACTAACAAGATTACACCATGATAAAGTATGAAAAGGACATGAATAACTCTATTTCATAGAGTTATTCACTCCATTACAACATGGATAGAACTGACACAACAATTCCTTGGTAAATACTTTTTACCAGGCAATATAGTGAAGCTGTGGAATGACATCACTTCATTCATTCAATTTGATAATGAAGATCTGTATAAAGCATGAGAAAGGTTTAAGGAATTATTGAAGAGGTGTCCATATCATGGGATTCCCAAATGGCTACAAGTTTAAGTATTTTATAATAGATCGTCTCTTTAATTCAAAGTAACCATTGATGCAACAACTGACGGAGCTTTGATGGCAAAACCAATTGATGAGGCCTATGAATTGCTGGAGATTATGTTATCTAACATCTACTAGTAGAGTTAAGAGAAATTAAAGCTAGCAAGAACTAGAAACATTCATGATATAGAAGTCATTTCCATATTATCTGCTCAAATCCCAACGTTGACTAAAAAGCTAGATGTATTAAGTCATACGACACTTGTTAACTTACTAAGTCCTTTAGTTGGTTATTGTGAATTCTATAGAGGAAATCATCATTCTGTTCATTATTCTGGGAATGTAGAAAGTGTTCAATTTCTAGCTAACAAGGGTCAGAATAACCCTTATACTAGCACTTATAATCCAGGGTGGAGGAATTGCTTGAATTTTTCTTGAAGTAACAATCAATAAGCTAGTTCCTATATTTCATCAAGACCTCAAAACCCACGTGGGTTTAATGATACTAAGACTAATAAGGAAGTCAAAGCCCCTCCATCTCTGAATGAGAAGAAACCATCCTTGGAAAACTTATTCTTGAATTATATGTCAAAAAATGATGTTATAATTCAAAGCTAAAATGCATTAATCTAGAGTCAACCAACTTCTATGAGAAATTTGGTAGCACAAGTAAGCTAACTTGCAAATGCCCTTAACAATAGACCTTAAGGAATCTTAACTAGTAATATTGACTAAATCCAAGGAGAGAGGGCAATGAACACTGCAATGTCATTTCATTAAAGAATGGTAAAGAGATTAAAGGGAACCCAAAGATAGTTGAATATGACATAGGGATGGAAAAAGCAAGCAAAAATCAAATTGAGAATCCTTCAAAGCTTAAACTCATAGACTATGTACACCCACATTCTTTTCCTCAAAGGATCCAAAAGCAAAAATTAAATCAACAATTTAAGAAGTTCCAAAATGTGTTCAAGAGACTACATATTAACATTCCTTTTTTAGAAGCACTTAAGCAAATAACTAGTTATGTAAAATTTATGAAGGACATCTTATCCATGAAAAGAAAGATAGAAGAATTTAAGACAGTAGCTTTAATAAAGGAATGTAGTGCCATCTTGCAAAGCAAGCTCCTACCCAAGTTTAAGGATCATGGAAGTTTCAACATTATATGCACAATCGGTAACTAGTTTAGTGGCAAGGCCTTGTTTGATTTGGGTGCTAGCATTAACATATTACCATTATCAGTGTATTGTAAGTTAGGATTGGGAGAAGTAAAACCCATTACTATTACAAAATTGCTAGCAGACGAGACTCTAGCTAATCCTAAGGGAATAATTGAAGATGTTTTAGTAAATGTTGATAAGTTCTTATTCCCAACAGACTTTATTGTTTAGGATTATGAGGAAGACAAATATGTACCTTTCATCCTTAGGAGGCCGTTTCTTGCATATGGCATAGCCACATTGATGTAAGGGTGAATTAACCATGTGAGTCCAAGATGAAAAGGTAACATTCAAGATTTTTAAGGAAATAAAAATTCCTAGGGATATTAAAGAATGTTACAGAGTCAATGTAGTTAACAAGACATCTAATTCTTTGACAAATGATGTTTTCACAAATAGTTACCCATATAAACTTAAGCACATAGCTTTTAAGGTCAATATGACCTTGATTTTTAAGTAGTTGGAAAGAAACAACTTCTTTTATTAAATGAATTGAATGGATTTTGTCTCTAAACTTGTGAGAAAAAGAGACATTACAAGATAAGGAGAAAGAAATCAAATGATGATGTGTAATTTCATGTTAGGCCAAAAGGTGTTGTGCTTTAATTCAAGACTAAAGCTTTTCCTAGTTAAACTACAATCTTGATGGTTTGAACCCTTTGTGGTGGCTCAAGTAACTTCTTGTAGGACTATTAAGGTTATGAATTAGAAGACAAACACCATCTTCTTGATCAATGGGTAGATTCTTAAGCAATACTCTAGCAACTTTATAAGTTCAAAGTCTTTCATTGCCCTTGTACTCCCTTAACAACGAAGAAGGAAGTTTGGTTGAACACTTAAAACTTAGTGCTCTTAAGAGGTAACCCAAAATTTCTCACTTTTTGGTCATTTTCTAAATGTTTCATTTAGTAGTTGCTATTTTGTTTGTGCTATTTTTATTAGTTTAATTTGTGTATTTCAATTACATGTAGTAAGGGAAGGTCCACACATGGGATAAAATTCAAATTAATTGGATGTGGACAAAGAGGATGATGCATAACATTTGACATGCCTTCAAGGAAACCTCTTTCTGCCATCTACTTATTCTTCTTTCATTTCTGTTTTATTTGGCATGATTGGCATAGGCTAGATATGCGAGTTTTTATGAATTAAATGAGACCCTAAATTTTTGACTGAGTGTGACTTGGATGACTGTACATGATTTTTGTGACTTAACCATTACAATCTTTATTGGTTAGTTCTTTCTATCTATAGAAAGATTGTATGACTAATCGGGGCTTATTTAAAACATTAGTCATTCTTGGGTAGAGTATCTCATCACTTGCCTATTGTTGTTTCTTTTATCCCCATATGTGCTTTATTTCGAACATTGAGGACAATGTTCACATTCAAGTTTGGTAGTAAGAACAACAATTTTTTTGATGATATAGGTACTCTTTGTATTCATGAATGCCAAAGTCCTTTGATAAATTTAATTGTACTAGGGATCATGGTTTAGAAAGAAATACTTTTTAAGGTTTATCACTAAATGATTGAAGGGTAAATACTTATTTCTTCCCTATTTTAGGATCTTTTAAGCATTAGATAGCTTGCACGAATTGAATGTGTGTTTTAGAATCAAATTTTTTCTGTAATCTATAATATATGATTTGTTTCGATTCAATAGCTTTAGAACTTGCTCTATACTCTCTTGAGGCAAATTTTCAAGCTATGCATGAATTAAAGACTTGATTTAAGAATTTTTATTTTGAGTTTGAGCTTTTCAAACCTTTACCTACACACACTTTAATCCCTAGCACCCTCATTAAGCCTTAATATAGGAAAAAAACACTAAGCAATTTTTTTATGTCCATATGTTACCTACCTTTTTGAGCTATTAAAATATCTATTGACCCGATTCCAAGCGAAGAGTGTGAGGACCTGTGTTGTTTGTTCATTTAGGGAAAAAAATTCAAAGGTGGTTAAGGAGTTGAAAAACATTAACCACCTTAAAGGTTGTGTCAAAAAATGATAAAAAGTGAAGAAAGTGAAGGTGAAGTTGCCATAAATTGTGATTGTATTAATGGCAAAACAAAAGAACATGAAATTTATGATGAAGAAAACAATTTTTGAAATTGAATCGGAGGAAAGGTAATTATGAAGTTGTAATGAAAGATAGAAGGATTCAAGTTATGTATTATTTTTGCATTATCTTGTGTTACTTCTCTTGAACTTTGGTTTCAATCCCTAGCCTTTCATTTTGTAGCCATAATCCTAGGCCACATTACAAGCCATAAAGACTTAATGGTCTATGCTTTGTGTATAACTTTCATTAGTGGAGAGAGTGTAGACAAGCAAGCATATGAAACTTTTAGAGTTGAAATTTGTCATGTATTGTGAATTGCATGAAAAATTAATTGAACACATACAAGATAGGATTGCATAACTACTTGCACATATACACTCCTAAAATACAGAAAGAGATTTATGATGGCCTATCGAACATCAAAGTGTTTTACTTGCTTTTGTAATTCTTGTTGATCATGATTTTGTGTCTAATGATTAAAGATGAAAAATTGGCTATTCCTGGATGCTTAGTAAGAGTAATGCAATTTTAGTTAAGCAAATTTTATTTGCTTAGGGACGAGCAAAAACTTAAGTCTAAGGGTGTGATGATTATATGAAATAGACTTATTTTGGTCACATTCATGCTAAATAACTAAGAAATTTTATTAGTTTTATGTTAGTTTTGATTCAATTGCACCAGTTAAGTTATTTTACCTCTATTGTCTAGGTTTTAGGTTATGTTAGTATTGATTAATGTTAATTTGATGAATTACATGCAAATACTGTGCCAAATAGAAGCCACTCATGTGGATTTTATTCTTGCTCAAGCCTTGAAATGAAGAAATGATCAGTTGTAGAGCTCTTTTAGACATTTCCAAAGAGTGGTGGTTCATCAAATTTTGACATAAAAGTAGAAAGTTATGGGTAAAACATCGAAGCTAATACAGAAGGTTGTGTTTTAACGTTAAGGAGCTAGAACGAGCATGGGGGTCAGAGACTTGGTGCCTAGGCACTGCAATGAGGTGCTAAGGCATTTGGGCGTATAAAATGAAGGATAAGCTTGTCATTTGGCAATTTTGGGCAATATGTGTGAGATTTCCTAAGGCTTTTTTTTTAGAAGGAAGGGATATTTTCAGGCAAAAAAGGCTAAAACCTGAGTTCTAGGACTATAATTCATTGAAATGAGGAATTTCAAGAGAAGATTCAAGGGAGCAGGCTAATTAAAGCTTTGAAAATAGAGCTCTTCTTCTATTTCTCTTCTTTTACTCTTCTTTTGGGTATGTTTTCTAATATGGATTGGATTGTATACAAGAACTTGCTAGGCTAAACTCTTATTTCTCTAGGATTATGGTGATTTGGCACGTAATTTGTTGAATATTGTTACTTTCCTTCTTAAATTTTATTGTGAATGGGTATATTTAGTTCAATTTTATATTATACCCTTATTGCTTAGCCCGTAATTAAGGTTTATATTGACAATTTGAGGATTCTTAAAAGAAAAGCAAAAATTTAGTCATAAGACTGAGTATCACTTGATTGATATTAATTAATTATTTGAATTAACTTAAATTGCCTTTAGGATAGAGATATAGCTATTGGACTAGCGGGCTTGTAATTAGCCATATGTAATGCATCTCTATAATTTTATTCTTATAGAAATATAGGGAATTGAATTAAGGTGATATAATTTATAAGGGATTGACAAATTTGTATAATGAAATTTGATGCGTAGACTAACTAATGAACATTGAATTCAAGTTAGGAAGTAACCATACTATAATTGAAGTGCTAAATTAAACCATAATTCTAGGAGTTTTCTATGATATATACTTATCTCTTTAGTCTCACTCTATTAGTACTTTTGCATTATTTTTCTTGTTTAATTTGAATATTGCGATTAACTTGGATAAGATAAACACAATGACATTAGTACTTAACAAAAGTCTTAGCTAGAGTTCCCAGGGACAAACTTGATTTTTCACTATTATATTACTTGTTGACGACATATACTTACATTGTGGCAATTTGCACACAACAAGCTCTTATATGCCATTCATTTATGTGAATTGTCAATGAGCTCCAAAACCATACTTCCTTGCCCATTCACTAAGTAGGATAACATGCTCACTTGCAATGTTGTCAAACTCTCAAGTTTAGATAGAATCATAAAGGGGGTATAAATTCATAATGTAAACTTGTAACGTAAAATTATAAGAGTTTACCTTTATTAATAAACAACTATTAAACATAACCAAATTTTAAAAATACAAATAAAAATTCATACATATATACAAAATACTATTGTAATAACCTAAATTATAGACCTAGGGAATGATAAAAAAAAATTACTAAGAAAAGATACTTGAACCATAGAACTTTTAATTATAATTAATTAGGTAGAGATTGAGTTTAAATTTTTTTCTAAAAGCATTGAGATTAAATCTATTGAAAGAAAATTAAAGGCAAGCTTTGCTATTATAATACTTACTAATATAGAAATTCAAAGTAATTAAAATTTAAAATAATAGTAATTTTAATAGTAATAATAATGTAAACAAGTTAGAGTAAATATTAAATGCATATATATATATATATTAATGTATTTTAAGCTATGCAATGGAAAATTTTTTTTGAAAGTAGAGTTAACCATTTAATCACAATGTAATATGTTATTTGCTATTGATTGCAAGTAGAATGCATTAGAGTCATAATAATGTAATTTATTTGTAATATAAGTCTTTTTTTATGTTTAATGGTTGAAATAATTAAGTTGAGCATAAATTTAGTTACTTTTTCTTAAAAAAATTAATTAAAATGTTGAATTATTTATATTTGGGTCAAAAACTAAAAAAAAAAAATTTAATTTGGTTGACTTTGGTCAAACTCGGTAAGTCTACTTAAGTTTGACCAATTTTATATGAGTTTAACTGATTCTACCCAAGTTTGACTAAGTCTACCATGATTTTGATTCTACGGCCGAGTTAAATCTTTCATAATCATACTTCTACCCTCCAGTATAGTACTCTAAAGCTATAAGGCTCTCCTTCCCTTCTTTGCATTTAAGAAGTATGTTTTTAGATAGTAAATCCCTTTTAGTATCTTCACTTAATATTCATTTAGTGAGTTTGATATTTCTAGCAAAGCTCTATAAGTAATGCTTGATTGAAGCTGTAAAAGTCCTTGAATCTCAACCCTTCATCTTGTTTAGACTTTGACAACTTATTCCAATTGATCCAATGTATTCTTCCTCATGAATTCTGCAGCCTCTACCAAAATTTTGCAACAACATTATCCATCTTTTTACATATTTTCCTTGGAAATAAAAAGCATGACATCATAAAAGTGAGGATTGCATTCACCACAGCCTTAATAAAGACTTCTTGTCTTGCTTGTGGTAGAACACCTCTCTTCTTCCCTCGAACCTTTTTCCTCACTCTTCTTAACAAAAGCCAAAGCTTTAACTTTTAATCTTTGCCATAGCAATGGTAGGCCTAAATACTTGCCTGAAGAGGCTGGTTTTGAAATTTCTAGCAACTGACGAGTCTCCCTTCTAATGTCTTTTAGTGTATTTTTAGAGAAGAAAGTACAAGACTTATCAGTATTAACTTTCTGTTATGATGCGTAACAGTGAGCCTCCAATATCTCCTTCATTGCATTGCAATTTTCAATTAAGGTTTTCAAAAGGAGAACAAAGTCGTCGGTAAAAATGAAAAATAGTAGGTTAGAAAGGGGCATCCACTAGCAAGCTTGATACCCTTTGATCAACCATCTCTCTCATACTTCTTAGCCATTCTTGAAAGGACATCCATAATAATAATAAACAGATATGGGGATAGGGGTACACCCTATCTTAAACCTTTCTTGGGGTAATGGATCTGACTCTTTTACCTAATTGCATTAAACTGAATGAGATAGAGGTTACAAAAAGCATAATTCATAATACCCATTGTTGTGAAAAGCCCATTTTAATCAAAACACTTTTCAGGAAATCCTATTCGACACAATCATATGCCTTGTTCATATTGAGTTTTATAGCCATCTCACATATTCCTCCTTTCCTCAACATCAAATACTGAAAAGCTTCATGTTCCACAATTATATTATCATGTATCTATCGCCCTTCCACAAAGGCTCTTTGATTTTTAGTTATATAGCTTTGAAGTAGCCCTTTCATCTTATTAACCATCACCTTAGAGATAATCTTGTAACTAAAATAACATAAACTTATTAGCTGAAACTGCTTGACAGTTTCAGGGTGGCCCATGTTTGGGATAAGTATGTAATTAATGTCATTCAGGAGGTATAAATCTGCTACATATGACAAAAATTCCTTTACGAGGCCACATACCTTATCTCATACTTATCCCAACCCACCAAATTGAGGTACTATTTAACCCAAGACCAACTCATGTGGCGAGCTGGCCCGTTTTAATTCTTCTAATTACAGGTTTCCTGTATTTAATGTTTGGTGGCATTTGAGTAAATCTAGAAAGATAAAAAAGAAAGAAGAAGAAAAAGAATTCTTCTATTTATTTTTATTTCTCTCTTTTCCTTTTTGGGAAAATTCATCATGAGGTCCTTATACTTTCACTAAGTTTTTAATTTGGTCCTTATAATTTATTTTTTTTTCAATTTGCTCCCTATTGTTTCAAAAATTTGCAAAATGCCCCTTGCCATTAATGCCAACATTGACATCATCAATGAGTGGGCTTACGTGACGAATCTATGATTAGGTGGGATGCCAAAGTGTAAGACTTTTGCCACATGTGCTACCAACTATGCAAAATAGTTACATTTTTTAATGGGTTTGTCTGATCAAATTAGATTGTATTAATCTTGGCTCTGTCACTCTTTTGAATTTTAATAGGTTTGCTTGTTCAAGAGGAACCCAAATCGATTAAAATTTAACATTTATTGATTATAAAAAATGATCTAAAGTATTAATGTCTTAGTACATTTTGATAAGTTCTTTAAAAAAAAAAAACTAATATTTATTAAAAGGGATTGCAGCGGATCCTAGTATGTAAATATAATAAGTTTGCACTGATCATGTTAAATTTGAATGGTTGAGATGGAGTAAGAGGCTTGAACGAAAGAGATGAAAGGAATTTAATACTGTAAAGTTTTGAAGGAAATTTCCCAAGTATTGAGATAAGTAATAACACACAGTTATCTTTAATTATAAGGATACAATTCTAATCATTTTTTGTTGATTAAATGATACATCATGGATTTATAAGGTTTATAATGCATAATACTATTTATTCAAACATATTCTGACGTTACATTATTAATTTCTATCCTGTCTCATCTCCCTAGTTATTTGCGTTTGAATTGCTTCTTCTAGTTATAGGAGACTTATTTAAAGGGGAAACACTTCTTCATCATGCAAGATTTAACATTTTGTGAGATTGTTGATCAATAAAATTAGAA
Source organism: Delonix regia (assembly GCA_037074485.1). NCBI lineage: Eukaryota > Viridiplantae > Streptophyta > Magnoliopsida > Fabales > Fabaceae > Delonix > Delonix regia. The sequence goes on along the minus strand of CM073449.1, from coordinate 35,034,958 downwards.
GTTGAAGGGCTTTCCTCAAAGATAACTTCGTAGCCATCTCAAAAGCCATCCATTCCTTGGGCCAAGAGTTGCCAAAAAAGCCCACCTATGTATGAGCCTTCATTGCTAGCACTATTGTATATAAAGTCATATAACTTCTGAAAGTAACTATCTCTTTTATCCACACTATATCCCAATGATCTTGAAGACTTGCCAAACTCATTGAGAATAATGGACTTTCCTATAATGTTATTAGCATATTCAATGTAGGCTTCAACCCATTTGTCGATAAATGCAAATTGTGCTACATCATCTGCACTTGCTACCTTGCATCCATGAGTTGTTTATGTATATCACCTTTCAATTTGTTTATAAAATAAAATATAGATGGTCCTTAAATAATGGCAAAATCAATTTCAAGGACTTGATTGTTTAAAATGAAGTTTGTTCCTACTTCGAATCCAGGATTGATATGCTTACTTTCGGGCATTGTTTTAACATACAATCCTTTAAGATGTACTTCTACTAAATGATTTTTGTCAATGGATTTAACATAGGCATCCATCTCACTCACCTAGTCCTATGAATGAGGGTCTTGTTATTGTCAAAGTCAAGGTCATTGTTTCTGTTGGCTCAAAAGTAAATGGCCTAAACCCATGTTTAATTAAATGAAAAACCAAATGTTGAAAACCTAGCCTAGCCCACATTAGAGAAACAAGCAACTTTAGACATTTAAAATCTCAACCCATATTAGAAGCCTATATCAACATAAGAGAGTGGAAGATAGCTCATAAGCTTATCTCTTCAACACAGTACAAAACGTTGTCCTGAAGAGACAAATCACATCACTTCTCTGACACCTACTATTTTATCCTCTCTGTGCCCTCTGCTTTGCTTGGAGTTGCCGACAAAAGTGGCCATTAATGGCGCCCTCAGCATACCCAGAAGAACCGTGCACATTGGAGCTAAAATCTGTACCTTATGGTGGTCAAAGAAGGAACAGCCTGAATATCTCTCTCATCATGAAGATCTACGACATTAAATGCTCTCCAACGACTACTTTCTAGAAAGCTATAAATATGTCGAGCTACTACCTTTGAAGAAACAAAGAGAATGAAAAAGAGTTGAAGAAAAAAAGCATTCTGTAATATTTAAAAGTTTTTCATTTTAGAGCTTAGTTTCTGGTTTATTTGCTTTTTAGAGCATATTTAAGAGCTGTTAGAGAAAACCAAGTATGTAAAGGTTCATAAAATCCACTTTCTTGTGCTACTGGTGTTGTGCCTTTGTCTCAGTGGAAAAGAGAATTGTTTGAGAGTTTGAATTTAAGCTAAAAAACCTTGTGTTTAGAGTTAGTATGAGAAAACTCTGTGTAAAGTTGTAAAAGAACTATTCTTAGTAGAAATCCCTTAGAAGAGTCAAGGGGACTGGAAGTAGGCCTTGTGTTTGGCTGAACCAGAATAGATTTTTGTGTTTGATTCTTTATCCTTGAACTTTGCCTTTTTAGTTTATTTTCAGTCAACTTCAAATTTTATAGTTAACTGATTTCTTTTTTCATCTTATCTCTTCAAGTAACATAGTTTACTGAAATATTTATAGTTAATTGTCTTTTCTTCTGATAGAGTAAATTCACTGCTGAAAGAATAAGTCGACTTTATTTTATTACAGTTAATTGTTCATTTCGAATTATAATCAACTAAATTATTTTCAGTTAACTCTTTTTTTCTTCTGATAAGAGTAAACGCATTGCTAAAAATTTCAATCGACTATAATTTATTACAGTTAACTATTTATTGCTAATTATAGTCGACTAAAAATATTTTCAATTAACTATATTCTTAAAATTAGAATTTTTGCAAAATTTTTAAGAACACCTATTCACTCTCCCTCCAGGTACACTCCCTCCAGGTACACTGTCAGTTTCCTCTATGTATTTTAAAATATTCAAGCAAGAAGAAATTATGGGTGAGTTATATACTGCTTATTTCCTATCAAACTCGAACCGAAAAAATGAACAAAAAGAAATGCCACATAAGAGTTTGTGTGGCCAATAATAAAGGGTAGTACTTTATATCTTGGTACAAAGAGAAAAAGACCTGAATTATTTTACCACAGTAATCGTATTGAGAACAGGGCTCGTTCATAAGTTCCCATGCGAATATTGCTAGATCATCCTTATATGCCACTCCCGTTATTGTGTTATTTCTCATCAGTACAGCCTACAATTCAAGCCATACATTTCAAAAGTGTTGAATCTATTGATTGACCCCTTTCTTCAAGCATAAAAGGAAATGAAATCGATTAGTTGTCCCAAATAACTTACCTTAATATACATTGCTAGCACGAATATAATATACACAAGCATTACACTCACAGTGCCAAAACTTCAAAAATGTAGTGGTTGCTAGATCACATCCACTCACCTGAATATGCATCTTGCTGTACTACTTCACAACAGGAAAATGTTTGACTCTTGGGGTGTTTATATAGACACCCAACTGGTAGAAGACTACCAAAAGGATTTGCGTTGCTCCATATAGTTCATGGCATGCTGCTTTACCAACAGTCAATCCCACCCCAAAGTTGTGTTATTGGACGAAAACGAGGGAAAAAACCATCCTTCAAACCAAAGATAATAAGCCTTGTGGCTTGTATATAGTTTTAATATTTGGATGCCGTGTAGTGCATAAAAAGTTTGATTGCTTGGTGAGGTGTTCAGGGAATACCAAAGCAACAACATTTATTTCAGCAATCTCGATCGTTTTGCAGATATCGGAGTATTTTATATTTAAGGTCAGTAATATGGGCATTAGAATCAGTGGTTTTATGGTACATAATATATATATATATATATATATATATATATACTTCAATGCGAGGGTGCATACACATTAAATTCATAATGTATTCTGGACGTTGTTCGTTATGGTTTGCTCATGAGTTTCAAGTTCGTGCTTGCATTTTCATTCTACATGTATCTTAACAAGTTTTATATATAAAATACATGGGTAAAGGGAGTTATAATTATTCTTAATTACATTTACATTTTTTTCTTTAATTGATTCTGTATGACCAAATACTAATTAATGGGAAAACTACTACCTAATGGGGATGGTAAGCAAATGTTGACTTAAATGTTTTTATTTTCTATTTAATTTAAAATATGGCAATTCTACACATTAATAATTCATATTAACAACTTTTTTGGGAGCAGAAACATGCATGGATCCAGTTTATCTCTATACCTCTATATTAACTCTTCATAGCCTCATCTGTCGAGGACATAAATATGCTACCATATGCATTTCTTCTGTTTTTTCGCTCATTGGCACGACCATAATAATGCTACATACATTAATTCCTCAATTCTCCAATAAAACAACCAACAAGGTTGTTTCTTTTCTTTTGGCCAAAAACCAAAAAAAAAAAAAGTTAACGTAGAATTCAAGAATTTAAGTCTAGCGGAAAGTTGTTACAAGCAAGAACTTTAATCATACAAGCTAACATTGACACATGACCCTTTTTTTTATGTACTTTGGCAATTGGCATTACATGTCCATCCCCCTTTATCCACCTTAAATTATCAATGGCGTTGGATGTAACATATATATGGGCCCTATGTATAGGAAACCCATTTTTATATACATTTATATAGAAAATCACCTTTGGCCCAAAAGCAAATAGATTAATAGTTAGTGGCCCAAATCAGTCACTAAAAAATGAGCACATTTCAAATTACACAAGTTTTCCGCTTTAACACTGGGAAAATTGAAAATTCGATCAAATTTCTCGTAATTGGTCATATTCTTCTCTCTTTTGTCTTCCCTGACGAGTTTGAAGAAACAAACAAATTAATTAATTGAGAGGCGGGAAAAAGTTTCAATCAGAAAGCTGACAAGTTTGGACATTAACGTCGAACTTCAATTCTTACCATAACTACGAAGTCTCCAAAACGCTTTGATCCAGATCTCCTAGATTGTGGTGAGGAAGCCTGACGTTAATTAAATAAACCCTATCACACCACAAATACAGACGAGTTCTTCATTTAATCCATTTTGTAAGAGGGGATAGTAACTTCTGTTGGTGATTTACAACCATTGACTAAGTCATTTTAATTATATTTTGGTCTCCTGCTTAATTTATATTTTCATGAATTCATTCTTTGTATGTAATAGAGATGAATTAATAATATAATATAGTATTATATAATAATTCATGATGATGCTTGCTCAACCATTGCTTTTTTCCTTTGCTAATTCTTGCAATTTTTGCTGACTATCACTATAAGCAGCTCAAAATTATGATGTTAGTGAAAGCGGAATTAGAACATGTAATTGAACATGATCACAAATTGGGAGAATAAATAAATCAACAATCTGACCTGATGAAGACGACATCGTTAATCTGAGTATTGGTTGAGTCTAATAAGTTCAACCCACAATGCCCAATAGTGTTTCTCAAAGTGTTTTGACGGCAGAGAGAGAGTGACAGATTTTGCCTGTCTAACAAATTAGGGCTTCAATGTGTTATTTATAGGATTTTATTAAATAATATAATTAATCAATATTATTTAGTAAAATCCTCCAAAATCTTTAAATAATTAATCAATATTATTCAGTAAAATCCTCCAGAATCTTTAAAACAAGTTTAAATTTAAATTAAGCCTATAAAATTTCTCTCTGGATAACAATATTGGATTAGTAATTTGACGGGATGATTACTAATGCTCTTGGGCTGTGAGTTGGGTTTCTGCCCAGCGGGCTTGTGGATAATCGAACCCATCACCGATTATCCACACATATTAAAATAAAAACCCAATCCATTCTCAGTTTATAAATTATAACATTAATTGCCTAATTAGAATTAATAAGGTACTAATCTAATAAAATAATTAATGCTAATCCATATAATATTAAAAATATTCTAACAATCTCCCACTTGGATAGCATTAATTATATTATTAGGTCAATAAATAAATACATAATTAGGCAATTAATATTCACATAAACACATGAATATGTGTATATTTATAAACCATACAAAATTCAGAAATGAAACTACACACAAAGATCACTGAATCCGATAGGGAAACAAGTGATATTAACATTGTTATAAATTAGTTTCAATACCTGAATAGAATGGAATACAAAATGACATTTGAAGCATCATATTACGATGTAAAAGTCACTTTTATGACTTAACTCTGAAATTTGGTGTTAAATTGCACCACAAAAGCCCTTTAAGGACTCAACTCATAAATTTGGTGTTAGATTGTACCACAAAAGCCCCTTAAGGACTCAACTCATACTCCCACTAGACCAAGGCTACATCAAAACTCAACAAGACCCATATGAGTTATACGATTTGAATTACTCTTATGGGTAGGCATTGGTCAATAGATCCGTCATCATACGCTCACTACAAATGTGAACCATGTGAGTCTGTGATAACAAAAAATTCAGAAATGAAATTATGGATCAAGGATATTAAATCCGATAAGGAAAGCATTGTTATAAATGCCAGCAAAATTTCAATTCTGAATTATATCTAAAATTTTGGCATAACCAAAACATTGAATCCGATAGGGAAACAAATGTTATAAGTGCCAAAATATGCCAAGGTGTTCCTTAAGAACACAACTCAGACTCTTACTAAAATAACACATCAAAATTAGAATATAACCAAGAGTCATATATTTCCAAAACTCTAATAGGTTTGTATTGGTAAACGGATCACCTAAAATGAGTATGAGATATACAGATCTTCTCTCCAATAAACAGGAATTGACTATCAAAATATGATACAACTGAAATTCCTGTAACTTTGAGAGAAGCGTATAATAGAGTCATGTCACAACAAAATGGTCAAGACTTAAAATATACACATGACGGAAATTGATTTCCTTGACCATATTCCTTAACGAGTGACCATCACAAAACTAGCGACATACTCTTCATTTATATATATATATATATATATATATATATATATAAGGCAGTTGTAAATGTCTATTTGACACTTCTCAACAAAACAACTCCTTTAAAAAAAAAAAATATCATATAGATGTAATCAGAAGTGGATTCAAGATCATCATAACTGTCTCTGTAGCTTTCTAATGATCATGCCTAAAATTTCTTAAATATATCTGCCAAGCACACCAACATGGAAAAAACAATGTTCAAACATGTGCACACTTAAGTATATATATTAGGCTATTAATAATTGATTCAAATGGAACTTTGTCCATCAAAGTTCTCTATTCATCATTTAAGATATAACGATTTAAACAACCTATCACCTATCACCACTTTGCACAAGTACACAAGGAGTGCAAGAATATATATCAAATTTCTTGAGTACTCGTTCAATATAGGTTGTCTGAGACAAACCAAGAATGCCACAAGATATATCGCAATGAATTTGAATTCTCAAAATAAAAAAAAAGAGGTTAACCTAAATCTTTCATATCAAAGTGGCATGACAAAATGTGCTTTGTCTCATTTAATAAGCACACTGAGTTATTGGCCAATAGGATGTCATCCACACACAGCACATCCTCGTATAAGTCTTCATCTGAGATTACAGTGCCTACATAGCTAACTGTAATCGAACTTCCTTCCAATCCAAGGACGGTTTATTATTCTTATTGCTTTTCTTAAGTCCATACGGTTTCTTACCATAGGCATTGCCTTCACTTTTCTTTCCTTTTCAATTTCACATTTCTAGCCTTGTTGGATGGACCATGTGAAATATAGTTCACTAATTATAAGAATTCATCTTCTTTATTGATTCTTCCTTTTTAGTCATTTTGGGCATCATATGATTAATAGACCACTCTAACTCTTGGGAATTATAAGTGGTTCTCAAGACCTCATATTCAGCAGAAAGTAATTAGGGAACTCTATAAACTAGATTGCTCTCATCTAAGTCCACATCTAGGATTTCAGCTTGTTGTAACAGTTAACAAGCTTCATCATGTGCTCACACACTCATGACACTTCATTATAGTGAGTGTTATCTAGCAAAGAGAGATAATAGACCCTTTTAAGTCTTATCAAATTTCTTACTAACCACTTTGAGATATCAATTACGGTGTCCTTCATAGGAATACGTTGTCTGATAGTCTTCACAATCGTATACTTAATCACAGATAGACAAATCTTATTGGACTCATACCACTGCTTATGGTAAGCCTTGTCAACAACGCTAGACTCAACGGTGAGATTCACTTGCTTAGATTCTCTCACACCTAAACTTCCTTTGGTGATCACCAGATACATATTAAGGGACTCAATCCAATTATCGTAGTCTATTCTTTTCAGAGTTTTCACCATAAATAGTTGTAAGAACAGAGAAGCTGAGGGAAAACAAATAGGAAACATATAATTATGTCCTAGACACATAATTATATATATAACAAAGTTTCCGTAACAAGATTCAGCTTCAGCAACTATGTAACAAAATACTTATCATATCCTACCTAAGGGCTCAGACTATGATAAATCAAGAAAACTCATGCACACCAGAAAAGCTCATTATCGAAAGAAATGACACAAAATGCACTCGCAATCTCCATATCGATAGGATATAAGAAACCATGAATACATCAATCAGCAAATCGCCGCTAACAAGCCACAAATAAGCCTTATTAACAAAATTATATTGACAATGTCACATCGATAGGGCATGTCCATTATCAACATAATATTTACATACACTCTTTCTAGTGGACTTATCACAATATTCAGAATCATCCCTGATAATGGTAATTAAATTATGTAAAAAAGTGTTGGAAATTAAATGAAAAATATAAAATTTATAAAAGACATATCACTATGATTGGGCCCACGATAGGCGAGCACATAATCAATAGGCATATGTGAACCAAAGTCATTACAATTTCCACGCACAACATACTCCTTTTAACGCATGTGCTTAAATTAGGAATAAAATCTAATAATTAATGCAAAGAAATTAATTATAATTTATTTACACATAATCAGGGAGAGTGAACTGAACATATTGTTCCGTATTATGTCTAGTCTTTACATGAAATTTTTCATGTTAAAATTCTTATCCTAAGCTTGTTATAGCTTACACAATATTTCCCTAGATATTTCAAAATATTTATCTAACCTCAGTCTTTTCTAATTCGACCCTTCTTAGACCTTAAATGGGCTCATGGAAGGTCATGGTGACAAAATTTTAAGATAAATGACCATAGGCCAAAAGAGATTGGTTATACAATATTATGGTGTGTTCTAAACTCAATTATATTGTCACACCATAGCCAACCCTTTTTACCCTTACATTACCATGAAGACCATTCAAAAAAAAAGAAGAAGGAAAAGGAAGAAGAGAAACTAGAATATGCTAAATCATGTTACGAAGATGAGATTAAAGAAAGGAAATTTAAAAAATTTCATAGTCCATCAAACCGTGGCTCTGATACCATTTGAAAGCGGAATTAGAACATGTAATTGAACATGATCACAAATTGGGAGAATAAATAAATCAACAATCTGACCTGATGAAGACGACATCGTTGATCTGAGTATTGGTTGAATCTAATAAGTTCAACCCACAATGCCCAATAGTGTTTCTCAGAGTGTTTTGACGGCAGAGAGAAAGTAACAGATTTTGCCTGTCTAACAAATTAGGGCTTCGTGTTATTTATAGGATTTTATTAAATAATATAATTAATCAATATTATTTAGTAAAATCCTCCAAAATCTTTAAATAATTAATCAATATTATTCAGTAAAATCCTCCAGAATCTTTAAAACAAGTTTAAATTTAAATTAAGCCCATAAAATTTCTCTCTGGATAACAATATTGGATTAGTAATCTGACGGGATGATTACTAATGCTCTTGGGCTGTGAGTTGGGTTTCTGCCCAGCGGGCTTGTGGATAATCGAACCCATCACCGATTATCCACACATATTAAAATAAAAACCCAATCCATTCTCAGTTTATAAATTATTACATTAATTGCCTAATTAGAATTAATAAGGTACTAATCTAATAAAATAATTAATGCTAATCCATATAATATTAAAAATATTCTAACAGTTAGCTCAATTTACGAAGACAAAGACATTTTATGTATATTTAAAATTTTAATAATTAAATTTTAGATGTAATGAGCCCTTCAAGAGAAACACAATGAAAGTAATTATGAAAATTGGGTACGAAGTATTCGAGTGAAACTCTCGTTTCATGATAGAACTAGAGAGAAAAAAACATATGTAAGAGTCGGAAATAACACAAAAGTGGATATTCTATGCTCACAAATGAACGAGAGCGAGAGAAAAGAAGCAACGCATGTCTCTTGTATTTAGGGTTTTGTTGAGATAAAATATGTTTTTATTTAATTTATTTTTGCTTATGTCTATTTTATTAGTTGGACTAATTGTTGTCTTGTGTGGATATAAATCAGAGTGATTTGTGAGGAGACTTGTGATGAGAAACAAGCTCAACATGAACAAACTGATTATGCCCAACACTCTCTAAAAATGGGCCAGCAGATATCGATGATAAATAGAAATGGCAGAGTAGATATTTATCTTCGAAGTGTCCAACAGATATCCATACTCCACCTATAAAATTTACACCTACCATTATATTTTCTCTCTACCGTGTCCATATCGAGCATTCAAAGGCGCCAAAATTGTGATTTGCATTAAATGCTCCTACAACAAACCTCTCAGGGAAGCCACCATTATTTTAGCAAAGTTGAGCTTTTGAGGAAAACAAGTCATTGCAAAGTTATAGCCATTTAAGAATGTTGAAGTTTTCAGCTATATATGCTCTGGTTCACTTTTCGAAGTATTGTCAATTATGTCTAAGTGACTTACGTCCTATTGTGTATATTGAGTGATTTCTACTATCCTTATCCTTTGAAAATTCATCTATTTGTGAGTGTTGAGTAGTGTTAGCTTGTATAGTCTTATAAAGCCAAAGGTTCACCCATTATAATATTTGTAGTTAAGAGTTCAATTGATTAACTAACTATTGTTTATCAAAGTTTGAATTCATAGGAATGAGAATAAAAAATATTTGCCTGAAAAATCTCATTTTAATTTGGATTAGATCATAAGTCAATGAATTAGTCACTATCAATGTAATTGTGGATATATTGAGAAATAAAGAAAAAAAAAAAAAGAGTCAAATTGATTTCTCTATATATTACTTAAATTTGTAAAAGTTTTTTTTTTTTTTTTGTGACTTAGCATTGTTTTTGAGTTACAAAGTTATATATAAAGGCTGATTAGTTGAAGCCAAATTTGTAAGGTTGATTGTTTTAATTAGTGAAATTCATGGCTAAGTAAGTTAGAGAGTAGATGTAAAATTAAGAGAGATTTCAAGAACCACTATCAATCTTGTGTGTTTCATTCTTTTTGATCTACTTAGTTTACTTTGCTTAAAATTATTAGTGTCCTTGTGAAGTTGGTGATTCAATCATTTTGTATAAGAACTTGAAAAACTAGCTTATATCATCCACGTTTTATTTTACCATTCACCTTTCTTTTTCTATATCAGTGCACAAACAAGTTTAGTGGTGTATTTAAGTAAATTTAGAGAGAGAGGAAGAAAGAGGAAAAAAGAGAAAAATGTTTTTATTTATAGTTTTTTTTTTTCCTTTCATCTAACTAGATCTCTTGTTTTAATAGCTAAAATAGACAGTTCTAAAAAGATACGGAGGGAGATAAGACAAAGAAAAATAAATTTTAATTTCTTTCAATATTTGTAAAAGTAAAAAAGAAAAAGAGAGAGGAGAGAATGTATAAGATTGCATAATAAGTTCTGCTCACTCTTTTTTATCCACTATTTTTTAAATAAAAAATTGAGAGAAATTGAGGCGAAAATCAAATCAAAATAGAGAAGATCATAATTTAAAGAGATGGATGAAGGAAGGAGGAAAATGTGAGTTAAATGTCAGGTAGGAGATTAACGCAACATCATTGGCCGCAATGATTTTAGAATGTTAGTGAAAAGGATATTGGCTTATAAAGTTTTTGAAATACTCATGAATTTTAATAGAATAAAATAAAGTTTATAAACTAAAATAAAAACTGAGGGATTAAAATAAAATTGTTGCCTAAATTTTATTAAAGTTTAAATTTTGGTAATTGCTTCTGTCCATTTTGTCTTAAATAATGTAATTTTGTATTTTAACTTTGTTAATTTTTTTAATTGAAATTTGCACACTGGCAAATATCAATAATTTATGCACATTTAAGACAAAAAAAAGATATTGAACATTTTATTAAAAAGGATCTATTAGACATGTTGGTAAAGAAAAAACTTTTAATTATACATAATTATATAGTTTTTAAATTAAATTAAAACTTTTATGTTATTATTAATTAATTATATACTTATTTTATTTTAATTAAAAAATTTGTCCGAAAGAATATAAACAAAATTGGTTCGGATATTTTCGCCATTGACGCTCGTGAGATAAAACAGTACAAAACAAAAGGGGTTGACCAAGATTTCAAATGAAAGAATGAAGCCGTTGCCACATGCCACGTTATTGTAACGGCTACTTTCGTGTATGCCCTCTGAAAACTATCCGTTAAGCTCTTGATCTATTCCTGTCTTAAATCAGTTAACATCTGCTTTAGATTTTCAATCTTATTCCCAGATTTTCGTTGCTAAAGTCTGATTTTTGGCTCTCAGTCAGGCACAACTCACACCTCAAAAGGTACAGGCACAACTCTTCTTATTTTAGTCTCCGCAGTACAAATCACTCTAGTCTGCTCTTTTGATTTCGATTTCTTAATTGATTTGAAAGTTCCTTTTCATTCTGTGCTCAATTTAGATGGCAGTTGTTTGAGGAGTGACAAAGTTGTAATTTTTTATTGTGGATTTATGCAGGACTTTTCCAATATTCCCAAAGCAAAAATGAACGACCTAATGACCAAATCATTCACCAGCTACGTGGATTTGAAGAAAGCCTCCATGAAAGATGTAGATCTAGAAGCTGGTCTTCCTCCCAACGACGTAGAACTGAGCTCTTCAACAACCCGCATGGATACTGACATGGGTCTCTTCCTGGAAGAGGCAGAGAAGGTGAAAACAGAGATCGGTCATCTCCAAGAAATACTGAGCAGGCTTCAGCAGGCCAACGAAGAGAGCAAATCTCTTCACAAGCCTGAAGCCCTAAAATCCTTAAGGAACAAGATCAATGCTGACATTTTAACTGTGCTCAAGAAGGCTAGAACCATCCGGTCTCAGCTGGAAGAGATGGACCAAGCCAATGCTGCTAATAGGAGGCTTTCTGGGCTCAAAGAAGGAACCCCAGCCATTTACAGGACCCGAATCGCTGTTACCAATGGACTCCGCAAGAAACTAAAAGAGATTATGATGGAGTTTCAGGGATTGAGGCAGAGGATGATGACGGAGTACAAAGACACAGTGGGAAGACGCTATTTTACAGTAACAGGGGAATACCCAAATGAAGAAGTCATAGAGAAGATCATCTCCAACGGAGATGAGGAGTTCTTGAGCAAGGCTATACAAGAGCACGGTAGAGGGAAGGTTCTAGAGACAGTGGTGGAGATACAAGACAGGCACGACGCAGCTAAAGAGATTGAGAAGAGTCTGCTGGAGCTGCACCAGGTGTTTCTGGATATGGCTGTGATGGTGGAGGTACAGGGTGAGAAGATGGATGACATTGAGCACCACATGCTTCATGCTTCCCATTATGTCAAGGATGGGACTAAGGATCTGCAGACTGCAAAGAAATATCAGAAGAGAAGTAGAAAGTGGATGTGTCTTGGATTGATACTTCTCCTGATTCTGATTCTCATGATTGTCACCTCCATTGCCACCAGTTTCAGCAGTTCTTGAAACGATGCTGGGGTCATTCTCTAGGTGCCCTGTTTGGTTCTTCTCTTTAGTTTTCAATGTTGAGTTGTACTACGACTCATCGTCGTTGGATTGCCTGTATTATGTGTTCTGATTCTGTATTTTTTATGGATTGTACTATGAATTCATTCTATGGAATTAAAATTGGGCAAGTGCTATTGTTATAACCGGTAACCATGTGACTATTAAAATCATAGTGATCTGCTACATAGCGGCATTGAATCAAACATGAAAGTATGCAAAATGCTGCATTTGATGAAAACCTACAATTAGCCAGAGTGATGCAGTTAAATGATTGGAAGGAAACCAAATTTGAAACGAATTGTAAGTATCTAGAAAGCAAATCATGTTAAATAGGGACTGAATCTTGATATAGATCTTGATCTTCTAAAGAAAATTATGCATTGCACAGTTTCATATAATAACTCATTTTAAAGTGAAACAGTACCACCGGCTATCTCTCTCTCTCTTTTTTAATATTTCATAGAAGTTTGGATACGATAAATATGTTATAAATGAAAATTATATAATAATTAATTTTAAAGTGCAGCGGCGCATTGACTATTTCTTTTTTTTCTGTTTGAATTTTTCAGAGTTTGAATATGATAAACATGTTATAAATAAAAATCATAAAATAATAAGTGGCGCTGAGCTAAGCGGTGAAAGTCAATTTTGGAATAATAAAATTACTTCAATCAACTGACTACATGTAAGTATAATTAGGATCTTTTAGTGAAGCAAAGTAAGCAAACTCCAAGTAGTATGAGTGAGTGTGTGTGGTAAGTGAGAGATTAAATGTGAGTGATACGGGGAAAGAAAAGTGTAGCAAAGAAGTATGTTATTGGTGTTAATTATATTTCGTATTGAGTACTAAAATTATTTCATTTAGATTAATCCCTCTTTTAGCCTTTCAATTCCACAAAGTTACAGTCATATGAAGCATACCATACTGCAGATAAAACATGTGCAAGGTAAGGTTGCAGAGAGTGAAACAATTGGAGCAGTTGTGGGGATGATGTCTATACTCTCTGGCATCAGCAAATTAAATCCAAATGGTCTTATTTTTGCTTCAAAGATTGCTATCTGCAATGTCGTTTGTACAAAAACCTATTCTGCCCTTTAATATGATTGTTTCCTGATATCTGGCATTGAAACGCTGTCCTCTTTCTGTAACAGATTTTTTTTTTTCTTTTTAATATCCTTAATCCTTTCCATTCTTTTCTAATCGCTTTTCCTTTTAAAAAAAAAAAAAATGGCTTAGTGTTGAAGTACTTGGTCTCACACAAACTTGTGATATAAGGACAGAGAAATCACACATCCTAAAACACAATTCTCTGTAAAAGAAAAGAAAAACATTACTGGAAGCACAAATTATAATGAATGACAGAGAAATTACATATCCTTAAACAAAATCACCTGTAAAAGTGAAGAAAAGAGAAAGATGCATGATAGAGAGCACTGAATTTCAATTTTATTGAAATTTCCTTCTTCTTCTTGCTTTATTTTGGAACCCTGATCTACTGTTTATTCAGATGAGTGACCACTGGTAAAGAAAGTGATTTGTCTTCTTCAATTAGTACTCATTACATTTCTTCTTCATTTTGCTTTCCGTAGCATTGTATACTTGATTGAACTGAAAAATAAACAGATTTTTAACTTCCTCATGAACTTGCCCAGAGAGTTTAAAGCAGCAAAAAGCCGTACCCTTAGCTTCTTGGATTGGTTTAAATTAGCTGCTGCTAGATTTTTATATGAACAAATTTATTCCATTAAAATCTTATGCAAGTTAATATTTCAGCCTAGAGCACATGTTCTCTTTTGGACGGTGAAATTAGCTAACTATTTTCTTATTCTCCCTACTTATAAAAGGAAATACTGTATGTTTGAAATTGAACTTGCAACGAATTATGAAGAAAAAACTTTAGTTGTTTAGTGAATTACATGTATATTACTTCTGCCTGGGCACATGACTATTATAGCCCAACTCTATGCATCTCTTTAACTTGATAACTAAATAAACCAAGTATTACTTACCCTTGATTATATGATGAATCAATTATGCAGGGGCTTCATATTTATGTATATGAAATTTTAAACCACATTCGATGCATGTACCATAAAGAACATAGAGACCCTTTCTCCCAGTTGGCCAAGTATATACCATTTCTTCTTTCTTTCAACAGTGCAACTAAAACAGTCTCTAACGTGAGCATCTTCAAAAAAATTTCACCTTGAGGTCCTAGCTAAACATATTAATTTTAATGAAGTAGGTTTCTGATTGATGCTGCATATTCAGTGATGGTAAATGAAGATTCTAGCAGAGATCTTGATCCATGGATTACATACTTGATAGGATAATTCAATCAAGAAATTTAAACATTGAATTACACATGAAAGTTTAAAGATAAAATTATATATAAATCATTACGAATTGATTTCATAATAAAAAAAAAAGTTATCTGGAGAAAATTTCTATATTCCCCGCATTTATGTAAACAGAAGGGTGCATAGATTTCTTATTTAACAAAGAACACATCATATGTAGACCTTATAGCCTCTCTTAAAGTCTCAACTGATATCCAGGTCTTTCTTGTTTCTGCTTTGTAATCTCAGAACAAAATTGTTAAAAGATAATTTTATGGAAAAATTAATAATTCAATTAAGCTGTCGTGAAGCTGCTGTAACACCGAACAGTGTTATACAAACGTAAGAAGTTTTATGATATTTCTCTTGCCAAATTATCAGGAGGATGCATAAGCACAGATATTGAATGTTCAAGCTCGATGGATTCACCAATGAAAGACATAATTTTCAGTGTGTCGTGTAATAAGTCATTCTCATGGAAGAGTTTTGTCAAACTTGTAGCAGAAATAGCTGATTCATTCACTTCAAAATTGTTGATTTGCTCCTCTGTTATATGATAAATAAATATTATTCATCTCAGTGGTGTAATATAGATTACAATAAGCATTCATTTTGCTTGATTCGATAATCCACATATTCTATCACCCTGTATGTGAATGCTGTGAACTTTCAAACAGTTTTTCTTCCTAAAAGCTATGTACTAAACTATAACAAACGTGCACGTTTCCAGATTTGAATTTCACTATTTTAATTTTTAGGTCTGGAAAGAGTATTTAATCAAGGTATGTATGTGACCTTTCAAGTATTAATTAATAATCCTTGCTAATACTTAATCTGCAGGGGTTTTTACCTAATTTACATAACGTTAGACACATCCAAAAATGCTTTGTCTGCTATTTTTAAGAAAAAGGAAAAAAATTGACCTACACAGCTCCTCGTTTAAACTAAGAGATATGACTCATTTAAATAGTGATTTAATTCAAATATTTTTTTTAAAAACTTTCGTCATATTGAAATACTCATTTACAAAACAATCTTCAAGATTCAGTATGCAGGCCTATAAATATTATATATACTTCACTGTTTAGCACCATGCACATAAGGCGAAAAATAGCTGGAAATAGAGTCAAACATAATAAGGGGGTGATAGCAATATTAATCTTAAGGCTCGTTTAGTTATTATAATTGATACAATGGGAATAGCAATACGAGTGAGAGTAGAAATAAAAATATTAAAATACTGTTTGATTAGGAAGGAATGAAAATATGTTTGTCTTTCTTTATTTTATTTGATTAATAGAATACACATGGAAATTAATTAAGTAGTGTTCATATTTTATTATATTATCCCTTATCATAAAACAAAAAAAAAGACAGACATCTATTTGAATTATTAACTAATAATATAATTATATATTAATATATACTTAATTAATAATATAATGATTTTAATTAATAATATAATAATATATATTTAATAAATTAATAATAATTAAAAATCATAATTTAATAATAATAAATCAAATAAATAATAACAAATTAGGATTTTAATGTATAATAGAAGTATTTTTATTTGAAAATTATTATAAACATATATTTTTTTGTCCAATATATTTTCATTATCAGAAAAATAGTTGGATTCTATCATTTCAACTAAAAAAAAAACTCTCCCTAATATGAGGGAGAGTAGGCTTTTTAAAGAATAAGAATAAAGTGCCAATTTCTTCCACTTTTATTTTCATTTCTATTCCCTTGTGTTGATTCTTGTAATTAAACAGGACCTTAATTCTGCTTGCACAGAGAGATAGCAGATAGGACGAATTCTGCATCAGGCACGTCAAGTTTCTAACTTTATTCTGTCCCTTTATCGTACCTCTTTGATATTTTTATGCCTTCTAGCATATGGAATTTTCTTCTTTTTAATTATAAAGCTGACCAGTTTGTCCTGTTGCAGATGTGCGTAAAGAGTTGGATTTGGAAATCTGCAAGAAGGGAGGGAAGATGAAGTAACCAAGCTACGTGATTATGTGGATGTTCTCTTCTTATTGGAGGAGAAAGTCGTATTTACATGTTACATGGTTTTATATATAAAAGAATAAAACGTTGACAGGATTGGATCGAATACTTTGGCTTGTCGTTATATGAATACATAAAGCCCCTAGGGTAACTTTTGAAGGGTAGTATGTTTAATGTTGATGTTTGGCAGCATAGATAGAGACACGTGTTTGATCTGATATTCTAATACAAAGATGTCAAACCTCATTGGGCAAATCTGACATATTTCAAATATTGGAGAGAGTCCATAATTATGAAAAGTTGAAGATTTTGGAATCGCTGAGCCATGTGAAGGGAACCTCAGCGAATCTCTAGTTTCCAGTCTGACCAGGTAAGGATATCACGGGATTAAGGGGAAAGCTATATAAGGCGGTCCACTTGCTAGTAGGATTTGAAAGGTGACAGAACTAAGAAAACAAAGAATTAATGATCCAATTCTTAGCGTCGTTTCCCATCTCCTGGCGCATTACGTAACCATCATTCAAAATGATCACCAAGCTGATTCCATTTGTTGAGAAAGCCAAAAAGTGAAAGTGAACCCCCCCCCCCCCTTCCAGAGAATCCATTGTTTTCAAGCTTTTTCTTCTATTAATCAAATGATGGAGATACAGCAATGAATCTCGGAATTTGTGGCAACCTACATTTGTGCCCACCGTAGTGCGTCTTATCTTATCCTACGATTTTTGGTATCTCCATGTCCTTTCTGTTTAGATGTTTTTTGAAAACACGTCTCAAGTTTCAGTCTCACACACACACACACACATATATATATATATATATATATATATATATTTTGTTCATGCATCAGTCTCACACATATACATATATATATATATATATATATTTTGTTCATGCATCACATATAAGAATCATCCCAAACTGCCCCTTTTTCCTTTATCTATTAATCTCAGTTATGCAACACCAAGTGCACTTATTCTGTTGATAAATGCAGTTTTTGAATACAATTTTCTCATACTTACTTATTATATATATCTTCGTCATATATATATATATATATGTTATTGTAAAATGAATTCATCGTTGTACAGTAGTTTTGTCGTAAAGGTTTATAAAAAAGGATTTTAAAAATAAAAATTAAAAAAAAATTTGTATAAGTGATGATTATAGTAAGTCAAACTCATGTTGTTGTGCCTTTTATAAGATTAGTGAAATAAATTAATTTATTAAAATGTGAGTAGTTTAACTTGAACATTATATGTAAATATAAAATAATAATAATGTAAATATACTTATTTTTGAAACTTTTTTTAACCTTAAAAGTTTTAAAAGGTGTCTAGTCTTTTCATTTAATTTTCTTTTCTCTCTCTTTCTTTCTTTTTACCTTTTCATATCACATGGGTTCAAGCAAAACATTAGTGAACTGCGAAAATTGGTTGATGGCGGGAACTTTCCATCAATTTGCTGGTAGCTTCCAAATTACATGTGAAGACAGATAAACTGATTGAACGTTTGGACCATAAAACTGACGTCGATTGTCATATACCCAACGATTCCATGTCGTTTGTGCTTGCAGAATAACATTATACACACACACACACACACACACATATATATATATATATATATATATTGTTGATAATTAAGCAATGAGCTGATTATTTTCGTATGACGATACGAGCCTCAAAATTCAATATTGACGTGAGTTTGAGGGCAATAATTTAATATTAATATATTTATTTATTATTTTTTAATTCTTATTCCTGAATTTTTTTAAAGAAAATTATAGATAGATCAGATAAGAGTTTTTATTATATAACTGATTGTTTTGGTATTTTTTTTTCAAAAATAAATATTCAATTTTTTTAAATGTCAAAGCAAGAAGTGTAAACTTAAGATTACTTGTTAATTATTCACACCCCTTACAATTTATACCACTGGTGGCTTAATTATATTTCGTGACATTTTATTTATGATGTTATCATTTAATTAGTTTATGATGTATTTATCTCACATAAACTATTTTTTAACAGAAAATTTATATTTTTGCTATACTGTTCACCAATTTAAAATATGACAAAAATATAGTTTTTTTTAATTATATCACCATAAATGTATGATTTATAAATAGCTGTATCAATTTTAAATTAAATTATATGCTTTTAATACTTTAATTAGTTAACCATACACTTAGTATGTATAATTAAAAAATCTGATAGAAAATATATAATAAACTATATATAAGTATGAGATATCAAAATTTGCAAAATTTAACAAACGGACATAGGAAAGTTATTAACTATTTTAGTATGACAAAGATATATAGTTAGACTCAATGGCAAAAAGAGATGATCTCTTCAAGTTAAAATTGAATTCATTTTTGGTTTTTCAAACGGGATTTAGCCAATGTAAGATTAAGGATTTCTACCTGAACTGTAATGTGTGAAACTATATGCGTAAAACCCAAAAAATAAAAAAAAATCATAAAGGTTATGATCATGACAAATCTTAGTTACAACTTACAAGTGGGCTGGGTTTTGATTGATTTCTAGCTTAAAGCATTTTTACGGGTTAAATTCTCATTGGCTATAGCTGATATTATTGGCTAATGACTAGAACGGATCACCTCCAATAACTAGGGATCCTCCGATTATTGGAAATAATAAAAAAGTAATTTTTTATTAATTTAATAATTTTTAAATTAATTTAATATTAATAAAATATTATAAAATATTATTTTTTTTATATTCGTTGGCTACTGCAAATTCTCCTATTACAGGATAAAATCCGAGCTCGGCCAATGACTATGACCTTGTAAGTTTAGAAGAGACTGTGGTTCTTCATACGTGTACAACACCGTTCTTATCACGATATCTAATTACTTTTATTGTGATGATCCATCAAAACGACGAATATTGGCTTTCTGGGTTTTAAAAACTTTGACAATCATGCATCTTTAACTGCCATACGTTAATACATTTACACTTGTGTCTGGACAGTCTATATATATAATTCCTCATGC
Source organism: Delonix regia (assembly GCA_037074485.1). Lineage (NCBI taxonomy): Eukaryota > Viridiplantae > Streptophyta > Magnoliopsida > Fabales > Fabaceae > Delonix > Delonix regia. The sequence goes on along the minus strand of CM073449.1, from coordinate 35,014,706 downwards.
GTGGTCCCTGTTGCGTAACTTGGGCTTCGTTGAGCCAGAAGGGCCACATCTCAAAAACAAATAATAGAGAATATCTTGCACAAGGCTTGGAGGGATACCTGGAAAGGGATGGAGAAGTAGGAAAAGAAAGAGGTGCGCATTTAATTAATATATATCATATATATTCCTCATTAATCCACCTTTGATGGGTGCTTTTAGTAACTATACATAGAAAGCCCATACATATCTATCTAGCCTTCTTGCAAGCGTAAACAAGGGACAAACATGATAGATTCTCGTACACATATATATTGGGTGCTTTCCTAGCACTGAAGAGGAGAGCTTAAGCGTAACTTAGAGCTTAAGCGTATTATGCATTTTATTAATTAATAAAAATGGGTAAATGATATTATTCTCTCCTCCTTCCTCCACAACCACGTTCTCTTTGGCAATTAAAGTAAATGGCTGCAACGGGTGATCCAAGATTATAGATCTCAGCGAACTCCTTGGTGTTGAAATTTTGGCGCCACTCTGGTGCGTACACAGTGTCTCTTCCCAGTTGGCGGAACAACACCAGTGCAAATCGATGAATTCCCGCCGATGGCTGTGGGCTCTCGTAGAACACAGCCTCCTTCCCTGTATATTAACATCAGAATTACGTACGAATTATGGCATTTATTATGATATATATATATATATATATATATATATATATGTAGGACGAGAAGATGTAGTCAGTAGTTACCGAAGGTTGCATCAGTGGTAGCAGGAATATCTGTCACCATCCTGATCATGTTAATAGAAAATGAAGATTGATTAATAAACAGGTCATCTTATATTCCTTGTAGATTTACAGTTTGATGACTCAAGATGATAACGACTCTTTCGTCCGCTGGCAGGTCGTCTTTCTTTTGACTTAATAAATATATGGGGAATGAAAACAAAGTAACAAGTTGCTTTCTTCTCTTTTGACTTATGCTTATATCTTTGATGTTTTCCATCTAAACATAACTATTTATTTTTTTAATCATGTTGCAATACCTGTATAGTTATTGCAGAATACTATACTATTTTTAAAATTAAATTATATATTATTATTACTTAATGAAACACTTGCTATGACAAAGATATAAGTATCTGTATATAACTTTAATCCAACCAATAATTATAACTTTTTGTCCAATATATATAATTAGTGTATGATCCAAGACTGCTCGATCTCATGAATATATACAGGGTACTATATCCAACCCTAGACCTCACGAACTCCATTAGCCTAAAAACATGCATGGTGGTGAAAATATCTAAATGTAAGTCTCCAATATTTAAAATCGTACGAAGAACAAGCTATAAAAAATTGAAACTGACCAGTGCAAGTACTCCCTCAAGAAAGGGTTAACGGGGCTAGGTGCATCAGCGTCCACCATAATCTGAGATCATTTACAACCAACAAGGCATATGTAGTGATATTATAATATATCGCAGGTGCAGATGCTACATACAAGAGTTGAAAGAAATCATATATATATATATATATATATATATATATATATAGACACACACACACACACACACACATATTAAATACCAGAGTGTAGAAGATCCTAAGGTCATTTCCACCAACAGAAACTCTCGGGCGGTTTACAACCTGGGAGGGCCTGAGTTCACAGCCATTACTGATCTCTCTGTTACCAAATACAACCCTCATTGGAACAGATGTAGTGAAAGGGTCTAAAATATCTCCTATCACCCTTCCAACTACGAGAGCATTTTCTCCACTATCCCGTGACAATGCCATGTCGATGATCTCAAACACACTCCCACGCTACAACTTGTAACTTGTACACCTGCCTTGTTTGGGTGCTTTCCTAATCTATATATATATATATATATATATATATATATATATATATATATATATATATATATATATATATATATCCTCTACGGCATCTGCTTTTGCTTCTGTCTCATCAATGGATTCTTCGTTTAGTAGGAATTCGCATCAACCTATCTCCCACTTTTTATTCCTTATACCACTTTCTTCATACGGGGCCTTTAACTATATGTGCTTTTGGTTACTCCATATCCTTGGTTCTTATGGGATGGCTGAGCACCTATTGGGGTTGCAAATTTATTCTCATGAACTAATCTGGACTCTTCGACTTGACGCGTAAAATTTTCAATTTCCGATGATGTGTTAAACAAAGCGTGTCCACTTTGGGTTTAAAGGTTTTTTCCGGCGACTAAAATTTAATATTTTTTTTTAGGGGAGATGAGAGATAAAATATGATATTTTTAAATGAGTAAGAGATTATTTTATATATAATATATGAGTCAGTAATTAAAATAATAATTTTGTAATTAGTAAAAAATAAAAAAAATTTGTACTCTTTTGAAAATAAAAAAAAATTGGTATAATTTATTGTAAAAATAAATTATGATTCAGTGATTATCTTAGTGGCCATAAAAAACATTAATTATAATAATATGTGGTCATAACTTATAGTGAAATCAAAATCACTGCAGTGTGATGGTACTACTGACTTACCTGGCTCCGCGAGAATCCATTTGGCATTTGCTTTTCTGATATTTATTTTGACTTCGTGTCAGCAATCTGGAGAGAATAAAGGGGAATAATATGCCCATTCCGAGAGGACAGAAGGAGCTTTTAGATGGCCGACCGTGTCCGACAATTATTTAGATTCAGTACATTTGAAAAAATATATAGATTTAATGGTTGAAATTAAAAAAAATGTACAATTTAATGGTTTAAATTAATTATAATAATTGCGCACAGTCTCCAAAATTTAATTTAATGGCTCAAATGAAAAAACTACATGGTCCAATGATGCACAATTCTTTAAGAAAATTGTAGAAAATTTGGGTTCGTGCCAATTTCAAATATTGTATAGTTCTTTGTGGAGAAGAAAATTTACTTTTTGACTATTTCAATTTAATTTTTCATTGAGTCATAATTTAAAATTTTCTATATGAAATAGTATGAAGTTAGTATTAAAATTTAAAATTAATTTTTAGAAATATCCGAGGCATTATATAAAGATTATTTCATTTATAGCATTGAAGCTTTTCTTTTCACATGGTAAAGCGTGTCAGCTTGATATAGTATCTGAATATTTATTTAAAACAAAACAATATTGAAAGTGAAGTTGAAATTGAGATACAAACATGATCGGATAATATATATTTTCTTTTCACATAAAGAATCAGATTATTTGATTTTTCCCGAAATTTGTCATTATTTCAAGTGTAAAGGTTCATTTGGTTTATGTGTTGCAATGGAAAGTTCACGGTGTAATGAATATAAACAAGGGCAAAATATTTCCCTGGTTCAGGTAAGCGATCGTGCAGCAGAACAAAGACATGTATTGTACTCTTTTGAATTTTATGAAACTAACAATCTTCTTATTATTAATTATATGGGGATCCAAGAGCTGCAGTGATGCTCCCTTATAGTCGTGAAACTAATAATATCCCTCATAACGTTGGTCTCATACATAGGTATCCATACTACTCTCTTCGCATATAATTTTCATCGTTCCCCTCCTCACTGCTAGCATTTGAACTCGCAGCTTCATAGTAGTTCCTTTAAAGGAATACCATGATGTCCAAAGGCACCATGTTAGGGTGAAGCTTAATATTAATGAAATTCTCATCAAATTAATATTCATTATGTTAAATCATCAAGAAAAATAAATTAAATGTAAAAGCGTATACATGAATTTATATAACTAGCATTATCCTTTAATCTTATGGCTTTAAATCTTTCAAATTGATATATTTGAATATGGGGAGAAGGGACTTTTTGTCTTTTCTAATGATAAGATATTAAAAGAAAAACCTCATATATACAATTTGGGGATCATAAACATTTTTTATAATGGCACTTGTTGCCTTAATTTTTAATTAGGCCCATCATCAAATTACACATTAGTTATATCAAGATATCTACACATAAATTCACACTTTATTATATACTTTAAGCTTATCCTAATTTTAAAACAAATTAAATCACTTATAATATTTGGGCTTATCAACTGACTTTGCATCACCTTATACATATTTTTTTGGTTACACCATATAAATTGTTTCATCAATATCCCCATTGAGAAATGCAATCTTGACTTCCATATGATGTAGCTCATGTAAAAGATTCTTTTGATAAAATCAGAGAGAAAGTCTCTTTATAATCGATGCTTTTTTTTTTTTTTTTTGTGTAAAGCCCATGCTTTGTATCCCTCCACATAACCTTTTGAATCCCTTTTGTATAAAGATGTTTTTTTCTTTTTCAAATTGATAATCTTTAGTTTTTATGCTTTGTTTAATAAATACTTTTTCTTGAAAATGATATTTTCATTTGTTTATTGAACTATTAGGCCTTGTCTGGCACACTGTATAAGGATTGATAAGATAAAGCCTAATAGGATAAGATCAAATAAGATTTTGATACTATACAGCATTTGATATGACACTGTACATATAAGGTCTTGCATTGTATAAAATAATACTATCTTATGTTTAGTAATGTATTGTATAACATTGGATAGGATATAAATGAACCATTTTGACTAAAATGCCCTTTATGTAAAAAATTTATATTAATTCAAATTTGTTATATTATATTAAATTTTGGGGAAAAAAGGTTTTAGGATTAAAAAACTCTTGATAATAAACTTTTATTAATTATCTTAAAACAAATCTTGCATAAACTAAAATTGTAAATTCATCAAATATGCAAAAGAGGTCATTATGGCCAAAGTTTCTACAAATACTATCAAATCATAAATAACCTCAAGTTCTAATAGCAAATACCATCTTAGCATCATTTGTTATCTTTAAGTAAATCTTTCACCAACCTAACTCGATGTTCACTTTGAAACCCCAAAATAAATGCACTAAATGGAGATTTTGCATAAGTAAACAATCAGCTTTGTTATGTTCTCTAGGTGTAAGGTCTTCTAATTTCACCAATTCATCAGTAATAGACTTGACACTATTAGCAACAACACCTATCCTATGAGCAGATTTACTAACCACATACATAAGCTTATCAACAAAATTGTTCATATTGGTTGCTAAGACATCTTCTCCTTTTAACCTCCTCACTTGTTAACCTTCAAATTGAGTTATTTTTTGCTTATTTTTATTTTTGGTCATAGAAATTGATCGAGTGTCATCGTTGCTCAACCTAATAACTTCATTAGTATTGTTGCCATTAATGTGTTTTTCTCCATATAAATTCTTAAAGATATCACTAGGAGTTTCAAAACCTTTTCATGTAGCACAATCCTTTCCAAAGATAACCACCAATCAATCATAGTAAGGAAATGCTTTAGCTCTATAGTTTCTCAAGTTTACATAACTCTGTATACATAAAAAAAAAAAAACCCATAAATTTGTTGTATGCATTAAAGTAACAATAATTAAAGAATTAGTGAACCTTAAATGATTTATATGCATTCCACACATAATCACTGTCAACTAAAATCTTATTCACATCATCCCATCAAAAGCTACTTGTGTTTAATTAGCATGTCATATATATTATTGTAGTATGTTTTAAGCCTTCTCATAATTGACTTTGTATGTGGTTTCAATTTTATGCTTGTTGTAGGAAACTTGGCCTTTAATTTTTATTCCAACCATTTAAAAGTGCTAAGTGTAAATAGTCCAGTATAAGCTCTTTTGCCTAATACAATTTCCTCCTTTAGAAAAACTAATAGTGATTCAAACTTTTCATCACTATAACCTATTCATTAATCTCCTCTAAATTTGCCAGCTTGTTGAGTAATTTTAAATGACATTCCTATCAACTATATAAACATATAAAGCAAGTGTATAAAGAAAAAAGTAAACATTCAGAACCAAAAACAAAAAAAAACAAAACAAAAGCAAATGATAGTGCAAATGTTTTTATTAATTGAAATTTGTATGGCATAATATAATACTATATCATAACATAAAAGTAATTCATAACTTTAAGCAAGCTAAACATAAAAATGCATTATAACTTCAACATACATCAATTAAAAAAAAATCAAGAGATACAACAATCCTAGATGTAGTCTTAATAAGCAACCTAATCATTATACATTTCATTTCCTAATGCATTCCATGCACTCCAAGCTTCACTTAGTTCAGCATTTATATATCCAACATCTACTAAGTAGTAGTACCCTAATTCATGGAAAAAAATACACAATCAAGATTTTTTTTTCATTATGATAAGGTTATTAATTTGAAGGTAGTTTTAACATTATTACTAGTTGGAATCTTAAGTCCATTCTCCTATTAATTGCATCATGCAATACCATAGCATCAGAAGGTGAACCTTCCCAACCTAGTAAAAAATATATAAATTCCATATCTCATGAGCACGCTTCTAACATACATTTGTGGCAATTTTACCTTTTCTTCTTCTATATCTTGGTTTGTTAACTTCAGGAATTCCATTTAAAGCTTTAAGACAACCCTAAAATAGGTTTTACAAAAATGACTTTTTGAATTACTAAGCAAAGTGAAAATAATTGTGACAATTTGAAATTGAAACAATATAATAGCTCATACCTTAAACCATTTCCACCTGTCATTAGTATAATCCTTAGGAAAAGGATCTGGTGGCCTAAGTAAATTTCCTCGCAACCTTAACACAGACTTCAACACTAAATTATAGTATCTACTAACAGTTCCCCTAAATGTTGGAATTTAAACTTGATGACAAGAATTTTAGCATGGTGAGCCAATATTATGCTTAATAACATAGCAATTTGTTCTTATATTGATAATAATTCATCTTTTTTTAGCCCACCCTCAACACATACTAAAGAGCACAACAGTCTAAATGTATTAGTATCCATTCGAAGTTGCTCAACATATTTACCATTGTCATTTATTAACCTCCTTATGAACTCTACCCTTGATTGTTCCCTTACCCTTGGTTGAAATCATTGCCTTAGGGACAATATCACATGTTGTCTTTGAGCCACAAGACACCAATAAAGGTATGACATAATACAAATAATTATCTTCTTTGAAAAAAATTGTTCCATAATTAAGCACATTGATATGACATTTAAGAGCTCACTTAAATCATTAAGTCACGCACTCGGCTTATTTATCCATCAATTTAGGTCAAACTTTTTATTACAATGCATAACTCATATAACGTACAATTTGGTTTTTAATTAAAAATAGAATGTTTAATCATACATATACCCAATTATCCATGTATATAAAAAAATCTAATGTTAAACAAAATACTAAAAAATATATGCAAATAGTGATAAAGTACAAAGTGAAAGCCACATACTCAATTTATCATGTCAAAGTTTTGAAAAAAATCAAATCCAAATGCCTACAACCAAAACAAATGATAGTTCATAGTGAATCATATATGCAAGATATTAAATACTATGTAGAACTGCACTTTCAATTTGTATACTTACATAAATAATTGTGTAGAATTTATTTGGTGAATAATATGCAAATACCCTTTGTTTCATATGCCATTGTGGACTTACTGAAGCAAGCCTTGATCTTTCAAATCCCCACTCAATGATGCCTAGATTGAAAAAATTTATAAGAAAATACTTGTCCAGCAACAGATAGGCTTGCCATTCACAACAATAAAGCAAATTTAGGAAAATAACATTTATTAAACAATAATGATTAAGGCGATATGTAAGCTACCATTGGTACATTATTGTATGATCCAAAAATATATATAAAACATTACATAGCACTTGGATGTTATCTAATCACAAGATATAGGAATTTAATTGATGTTCCATATAACAACATTATAAGGGGGAGAACAAACTAAGAATCCTTTAGTAAATAAAATAACAAGGTAAAAGTATGTTGAAAGAGATTATTTCAATGAAGCAAAATCTTGAATAGATTATTCCCTTGAAATAGATTAAAGGAACCACTATATTTGCCCTATCTCTCTTAGTCATAGCTTATCCTTGACTTAATGAAACAAAGCCACACAAACTATATACAATCTTGAATGTGTTAGAAAGAGAGCATATAAGAGGTAAAAACAAAGAAAGGAATAAAGTTCTAAACATTTCCTTTTTTATATTCATTAACTTGATAACAACATATGCACATATATATAGACTAATGAAGAAACAAACTATCATAGTATCTCAGTCTTATAACACACTACAGATCATTATAATAATTGACTTAAGAAAATAAAGGAAACTACTTAACAAAACAATAAACAAAAAACACATTTCACGATCTACCTAAATCCCAATTGGCTCATTGCTATCATATTGCCTAGTCAAGTTTATCATTCTTCAACATCCCTCCTTGATTCAAAACTGCATACACTAAGTGATCCTCTGAAATAGCAAAACTTCTCCTTTGATAAAGCCTTCACCAATGCAATTGCCAACTGCTCTTGTGTATTATAATATTCTAATGACATTTCCTTATTTGTTACCAGATCATGAATGAAATGATAACAAATATCAATATACCTTATTCTACTGTGAAATGTTAGTTTTTGTCATAGAGATAATTGCTTTGTTGATGGTCTGCCAACATTATCCTTAATCAAATGGCTTGATAAAATGCTAAAGTTGTTACAACATACTCGACTTCTGAAGTTGAAAATGTTGTTATAGCTTGCTTTTTTGAACTCTATGTCATCATTCCTGAACCTTGAGTGAAAACACTGCTAAAACACTTTATCTATTGTCTAAAGAACTTGCCCAACCACTATATGTGTATCCATATAATATGAAATTGGAAGTGTTTTAGAACCATATGTTATACTCTAAAGTCCCAACAATGTATCACAAGACCTTCTTTGCTACTCCATAATGTACCTTTAAAGGTTGTTGTATGAACTTGGAAATAACATCAATAGGAAATGCAATACCAAGTTTATTATGTGTTAAATAAATTAAACCTTCAACCAAGCTTTAGAAGCTCCTTGCATTTAATATCTCTTCTCCATCTTCATGCTTTCATTAATATTCATGGGTGTTGTTGCAAGCTTGCAATTAAGCATACCAAATTTATTGAGATGGTCCCTGGCATATTTCCTTTATGAAAGAAATATTCCATCTTTAATTTAATGGACTTCAAGGCCAAGGAAATAATGCAATAAGCCTATGTCTAACATCTCAAACTCATTCATCATTTGAGACTTAAACTCATCCACAAGAATGGTAGAGGAACTAGTATAAATGATATCATTAACATAAAGATAAACAATGATGAAATCATCTTTACCTTTATTTTTCACTTGTAGGGTGGCTCATTCTCACTTCTCATATACCTTTTTTGTTAAACATATCCACAGATCTTGCTATACCAAGCTTAAAGGACTTACTTCAAACCATACAATGCCTTTTTCAACTTGTACACTTTTGTCTCGTTGCCTTCCTTTATGAAACCTTCTAGCAATGCTACGTAAACTTCTTTATGTAAATTTCCATTGAGAAAAGCCAACTATACATCAAATTGATAAACAAGCCACTATAATTGTGTAACCAATGTGAGAACAAGCCTCATCATTTCAAATTGAGCTATTGAAGAAAAGGTTTCTTTCAAATTAACACCATATTACTATGCATAACCTTTCGCCATAAGATGAACTTTATGCTTCTGTAAGCTTCCATTTGTAGCAAACTTTTTCATGAACACCTACTTTAAGCCTATTGTATTTTTTCCTTTCAGTAAATCTGCCATGAATTTCATTTCTTCCATCATCACTTTCTGCCATTCTTTATTTTCAACTACTTCTTAATATTATAATGGGTTTGAAGCAATAAGAGCAATTTGACAAGTATATATATCATAAGTATATTTGGGATTAAGCTTTCTAGCCCTTGTTAATCTTCTTAATGGAGTTAGCTCAATAGAATGTTCTTAATAAGTTGTAGATGATGAAGCTTTGCTTAGTATTGTTGAACTCCTGATGTCGTTGGTGAGCTAATACATGGACATGCTTGTATTAGCTCCTATCCTTCATTTGAAAAGACTTCAATGGGCATAGGAATTTCTTGTTGTACCTTTTCTTTATCCTAATCAATGCTTGCATTCTTATTAAATATGAAATCCCTTTTAATTGTCATCTTGCCATTTGTAGGGTTATACAATTTATATGCTTTGGATTAAGAACAATAGCCAATAAAAATATATTTTTCAAATTTTTTATCAAACTTTTGAAGAATTTGGGAATTTACCCAAGCATAAGCAACACACTTGAAAACTTGTAAATGGCTTACATTTGGTCTTTTTCCATGTTATGCTTCATATGGAGTTTTGCTCATGATAGCCTTTATTGGTAAGAGATTAACAAATAGATGGATGTTGCCACAAATTTCACCTAAAATTGATTTAAAAGTCCTTGTGCTTATAAGTACTTCTTGCCATCCCCATAATGGTTTAATTTTTTTTGGCCTAGCAACATCATTTTGCTATAAAGTATGAAGAGTTGTTAACTCCATATAGATGTCGTTGTCTTTCTGAAATAAATAGAATTTTTTAGACAAGAACTCTCCTCTTCTATTCATTTAAAGAACTTTTATACGATAGCCATTTTGATTCTCTACCATAGCCTTAAATTTATGGAAATTCTCAAGAGTTTCTAACTTGTTTTTTAAAAGATACACCTAACTCGTACGACTATAATCATTGACAAATAGCAAGAAATAATAACTCCTACCTAAGGACTTAGTTTGTATAGGCCCACATAAATCAACATGAATAAATTATAGACATTCAGAAGCTCTCCATATTTTTCCAATAAGAAATGACTCACTAGTTTGTTTCCCTTAAATGTAACATTGAGCATGGTGCCACCTTCAAGGAGATGACATATGATAAGTTAAAGAGGTATTCTCATAGCTTATGAACGGACTCACCTCAAGCGCTATCAACTCCAAAAGAAAAGAAAAAATATGACCTTAAAAGCTACAACTTTTGTTGAACAAACTGATAATGTCACAAGTGATATATACTTACAAGAACTTGCCTTATTCACCAAAAAGTTGGAAAAATATGCAAAATAAATAGTGTTGAACAAGGCTTGAACCCAATAGGTGGCAAATTGAGTTTTATAAAAAAATTTGAGATAAAAACAAAATTTCTTTTCCAAATTGAAAACTTGATGCAAAATGATTTTTAATATAAAAGTATGGAAAGCAATAAATAACACAATTAAAGTGTAACAATAAGAGAGTAAGAGAAGAGAGAATGCAAATAGAGCTTATCTTGGTTCAGCTCCAACCCAAGCCTATGCCCAATCTCGAAGCAAATACTTGAGATTTTCCACTAACTTGCAATCTATTACAAATCTTCAAGAATACTCCCCCTAAAAATAAACTATCTTCAAGGAAAACCTTTCCTTGAATTTAATCTCTCCTCAAGGAATATTTTTTGTTGAAATAACAAATCTTTTTAATAAAAAAGTACTAACAACAATAAAAACTCTTAAAAGAGTAAATAACACAATTGAAGCTCACTAGCAAGAATAGATATATTTGAGAGTATGAATCACTCAAGATGTTTTTCACTTTGTTTCTTGTGATATCTAAGCTCTTGAGACATGTATTTATAGGCTAAAAAGGCAAGAGAACCGTTTGGAGCCAAGGAGAAATTCAAACTAGTACAACTTGATTATGAGAAGTAAGTAGCTCCATTTGTTAACTTTGTGGCCATCCTCTATTCCATAGCTACAATTTTAAATGTTCATAACTCCTTCATTTCAACTTCATTTTGGACAAAATATATATCACTAAAAGTTTTTGTAAGTCTACTTTCTATCTTGAAAGTTTCATTTCAAAATTCAATTTAGTTGTTGAGATATTGTTGAAAGAGTGACATAAGGTTAGATAACAAATTGATATATGTAACCACAAATTGCGATCCTCATAACTCTTTCATTGTAAGTCCATGATATGCATGGGATATACGTCTGGAAATCTGTATGAGTCGATTTTCATAACTCAAAATTCCTATTGGTTGGTGAGTTCTTGTTGAAATTGTAAATAAAGGTCTAGAAAAAGTGTGATATTCATGCCTAAAATATTGACAATCATAACTTCTTAATTTCAAATCTATTTTAAGCATGTGATATTTGTCTAGAAAGATGTTTAAGTCTATTTTCAAATGCAAGAGGTTTCATTTCGAAATTCCCTTTGATTTATAAGATATGATAAAAATAGTAATATAAGGTCTAAAAACAACTTCTTTAAAATCCCTATCTTTCTTATTTTTTTGGCCTAAACTTATATTATGAGGACCAAAATGTATTGGCCCAATAAATTTAAGTGCAAATAAAATTAACAAAATAATAATGAGCTTATAATAGTTAGTCAAACTTACAAGCTAAATACTTGGTTAAATTTATGTATTCCAATATGCATATTTTAATAACAATTAGTAGAATGTAAATATTTTTACCATGTATATAAGATTCCTATAAATATTCAATTTTAATGGTCTACAATATTATAGCCTATTGGATATAATATGAGTATGTATATCTTATATAAGGGATGATTCAAGTATAAAGTATTACGTGTTAATGATCAATTTAGACATATGTTCATACTATATGTCTAGCTCACTTGTTACACTTTTGTCACATATTTGTCATCATCGAAACTTATAACATTGAGCCTTACGGTCAACAAATAGAGAAGCAACCAAAGCATAAAAAGAGTATAGTATGAAAGGATTTCAAGAAGGAAGAGCAAGGAAAGAACTTCGTGACTTGTTATGAATGTGGAAAGAATGGAATATTTGGTTTGAATGTCCATACATGAAAAGAAAAACACACAAGGGACCAAATAGAATAAATGCTTTACCTGCTTGGAGTGATGAAGAAGAAGAGGAGTTAGAGTAAGAAATGATAGATATATGCTTTAAAGGAATAGAAGAAAATGAGGTAAATTATGTACTTTTAAAAGTTGAATTACAAGAAACACTTGATATATTGCTTGATGATTTTCAAAAATTCTTAACAAAATATAAAGAACTTAAGCAAGCTAAAACAAAGTTTGAGAAAAGTTCTCACATTTTGGAAACTAATCTAGAAAATGCTTTGAATGAAAATGAAAGTATACGGTAAGAAATTGAGAAATTCAAGGCTTTGAATGTCAAAAATCTAAAAAAATGAAAATGAACTTTTTCAATTTAAGGTATCCTCCCTAACCAAAGACTTAGAAAATTTTGTGAAGGGAAAAGAATTTGAAAAGGATCATAGGTCAACAAAAATGCATGTTAGATAAGAGTGACATTGGCCATAATAAAAATGACAGTGAAAAACTATATAAAATTTCTTTGTCAAAGAATCTGGATCCTTTATTGTTACTTGCTTATATTGTCAAAAGTATGGTCATTCTTGCTACAAACATCTATCAAAGAATCCCCAAAGTAATTTGGTTTGGATTCCAAAGTGCAAGTTAGTTACTACTAATAACACCAAAGGACCCAATCAAGTTTGAGCACCTAAAAAGAAGTAATTAATAAGAAAGGTAATATAATGTGTATTGGTAAGATTAATTTACTTCTTGATTGTTGTATTAAAAATGTATACCTTGCAGAAGGTCTTAAGCATAACCCTTTTAGAATTAGTCAATTATGTGACAAAGGCTATAAGATTATGTTTGAATCCATACATTACACTATTTTCAATGATGATAAAACACTGTTAATCGATTAAAGGCATGGGAATATTTATATTCTTAACTTGGAGGATTTATATTATACCATATGCCTATCTTCCATTTACAATGAACCTTGGATGTAGCACACAAGGCTTGGCCATGCAAGCAGACACCTTATAGATAAGCTTTCTAAGCTTAACCTTATTAAAGGACTACTAAAGTTAAGTTTTGAAAAAGATCACTTATATGATGCATGCCAGCTTGACAAGCAAACAAAATCTTTTTTTAAATCCAAGGAAATTATGTCCACTACAAGGCTTTTTCAGTTATTGCATATGGATCTATTTGGACAAACTCCAACTTGTAGATTTAGTGGTAAGAGTTATGTCTTTGTCATCATTGATGATTTTTCTAGGTATACTTGGGTGTTCTTTCTATGTTATAAGGATGAAACTTTTAAATATTTTTAAACCTCTTGTAAGCAATTTCAAAGAGAGTAAGGGTATTTAATTTCAAGTATAATAAATGATCATGGTGGTGAGTTTGAAAATAAACAATTTGAAAAATACTATAACGAGCATGGATTTAACCATAATTTCTCTTCTCTAAGAACTAAAAAAAAAAAATTAGAGTGGTTGATAGGAAGAATAGAACCTTACAAGATATGGCTAGAACTATGCTCATTGACAATGATCTTCCTAAGTATTCTTAGGCTGAAGCCATAAATATACCTTGTTGTATATTGAATCGCTACTTGATTATACCTATTATTAAGAAAACTCCTTATGAACTTTAGAAAGGAAGGAAACCCAATGTTGGATATTTTCATGTGTTTGGATATAAGTGTTTTATCCATAATAACGGTAAGGATAATCTTGGTAAGGCCTATAGAGTGTATTATAAAAGAACCCTAGTAGTAGAAGAGTTTATGCATGTTGTTTTTATGATGCTAATTGGTTTGTTAAGAAATGTGTAGTACTAGATGATGAAGATGATGTCCCAAATGCCTCTATATCCAATCAAAAGAATGAAGAAGCTATGTTTAAACCTTTGAATATCTCAAAAAGGAAAGATGAGAAAATACCAAGTTAACCGGGAAAGGATACAAGTGAATTGGATTCCACAACCAATCAACAACAAGACTTTACAAATAAATTGGAAAAGCCCAAAATAGATACGAAACTCATAAGAGAGTGGAAATACTTGACAACATATCCCATGCAATATATCATTAGAGATACCAAATGTGGATTGAGGATAAGATCGTCATTTAAACAAAAGAACAATTTAACCCTTTTATCACAAATTGAGCCAAAGAACATTGATAAAGCACTAAGTGATGAAGGGTAGACCATAGCAATGCAAGAGACACTGAACTAATTAAAAAAAGAATGAAGTGTGGACCTTAATTAAGAAACCTAAAGATGCCTCCATCATTGGGACAAAGTGGGTTTTTAGAAACAAGTTGAATGAACAAGGAAAAGTTGTAAGAAATAAGGCAAGGCTTGTTACACAAGGTTACACACAATAAAATGGTACTGATTACAATGAAACCTATGCCCTTATTGTTAGATTAGAATCTATTAGGATGTTTCTTGTTTATGCTTCCTATATGAATTTAAAACTATATTATATAGATGTCAAGAAAGCCTTCTTGAATGGATTTATTAATGAAGAAGTGTATGCCAAAAATCCTCTTGTCTTAAAGATAAAAAAATTGCCTAACCATGTGCATAAACTCTTAAAAGCCCTTTATAGCATAAAACATGGTATGAAAGGTTAAGCAACTTCCTCATTTCAAATAGTTTTAAAAGTAGGAATGTAGACACAACTGTCTTTATTAGAAAAGTAAATAAAGATGTTGTGCTTGTACAAGTTTATGTTGAAGATATTGTCTTTGGAAGCACTAACGATTGTCTTTGTAAGGACTTTTCTAAACTTTTACAAAGGAAATTTGAAATGAGCATAATAGATGGAATGACATCCTTTCCTAGATTACAAATAAAGTAAACCAAAAAATGAAATTTCATTAATCATGTTAAATATACTAAAGAACTCTTACGAAAATTTGGCTTTGAGAATGTTAAACCAATGGACACTCTAATGAATCCTTCCATACATTTAAACAAGGATAAAAATGGTAAGGAACTTTGATAAAAAAGTATATAGAGGTATGATTAGTTCACTTCTTTATCTTATAGAAAGTTGACCTTATATAATGAATAGTGTTTGTAAGTGTGTAAGATTTTAAGCTAACCCTAAGGAATTACATTATGTTGTAATTAAATGGATTTTTTTTTTAATATATTTAGTAGGTACTCAAAACCATGGGCTTTGGTACCCAAAGACTAATAATTTGATATAGTTGGATATGCAAATGTTGATTTTACAGGTAACAAATATGATAGAAAGAGTACTAACAATACTTATCAAATTCTTGGCAAATCCCTAGTCTCATGGTATAGCAAAAGCAAAAATCAGTAGCCTAATCCACAATTAAGGCAAAATACATGGCTTTTGGAAGTTTCTGTACACAATTACTATGGATGAAGCAACAACTCTAAGATTACACACTAAAGGTGCCTTAAATGCCAACATATTGCAACAATAAAAGCACTATTTTTCTTGCCGAAAGCCCTGTGCATCATTCCCATAGGAAGCATATAAAAGTAAGACATCACTTTATTAGGGATGATATTCAACAAGGTAATGTTAAGATAAAATATGTTTAAACTGAGTATCAACAAGCTGATATTTTCACTAAGCCTTTGGACGAAGATAGATTTTCTTTTCTAAGAAATAAATTGGGAATAATTGAATTTTCTACCAGAATTTTTACGTAGTGTAAGTATATAGTTAACTATTTTTTATTACCTAGTTAACTAGTTTCTTGCTTGATTATATTGTTGTGTTTTTGTCTGAATATAGTCAATTGTATAACTTTATAAAGTTAACTATGTTTTTACTTGAAACCTAAGTTTTTCTCTGTTTGAATCCAGTTAACTATATAACATTATATAGTTAACTATGCACTTTGAAATTATTTTTAAAAAATTTAAAACTTAAACTTGATTATCTTGAACATCAGAAGATAGTTGACTTCCTGATTTATTTTAATTTCTTTTTGGAAAGTCAAATATTTTTAAATATAAAATCTTTTCAAATATTTTTAATAGGTATCAGGTTTCAAATAATTCTCTTAGTTAAATCTTTTTAAATCTTTATATTTTTTTCACATAATCTTTCACTGATTTAGAAAGATTTCATCTGGATTATTTTTTATGGAGCTTAGAATATGCATATATATCTATGATTGATTAGCACACCACTCTTTAAAAGATACCTGCTCCTCCACTATGCAACTCGCCTCATTTGACCCATTAGATCACTCTCCATACTTTGACTTTTTTCGCTTTGCTGAAAACCTTTTCTGTAGTATTCAAAAACTTATTTCACCTATTTGAACAAAAATTTTTTCTCATTTGCTTTCTCTCACCACAACCTCCATTCATGCCCTTTCCCTATTGACCTTCTCTCTCTTTGTAGGTCTTTGTCCTCCACTATTCTTTCAAGTTACCTTTGTTTATCAATTCTCATCAGCTTCTCTCTCTAGTTTTCACCATTCCTTTTTTATTTTATCTTCTTCGTTTCCTTTTTTTTCTTGTCTTCATCCACATTTCTTTTTCTTTTCTATGGTGTTCATTTTTCTTTTTAGCCATCTTTACTTCTCGTTAGTGCTCCCTTATTCGTTCTGGCATCCTCTTTTGTTTGTTTTTTGGCTATCACCATCACTTTCCACCCTTGCCCATGCTACTTTTCTAATCATTTTCTTCCACATTTTGAAACTAACTCTCTCGTTCCTTCTTTCTAGCTGACATTAAACCCCATTTTTTAATTGACATCGTGATTCTCTTTCTTCCCGGCATCATATTTCTCTTCTTAGCCTAACATACTTCTCTATCTAACCCATGCCCTCACTTCTCTTTTCTCGACCAAAACCCTTTTATAACACTGCACTTTCTCTATTCGATCTCTCTATCATAATCTATCAACAACTACACCAAGACATTTCACTTACATTCAAACAACTCAATTACATGAGCAGAGCCTAATGTGGAAGATGAGCTTAATATTAAGGCTGCCTCTGCTTTAATTAAGGGTAAGAGAAAGTTTGTTCTATCCTCCTATTATAACATCTCAAATTCATTGTTTAATGAGGCTCTAATTAGTACCACTGATGCTAAAGTTAAAACTGATCCTCCACAAGCTAAAACCATAGCCACTAAGGTAAAATTTTTTCCTATGCCTAGAGTTACTACAAAATCCAAGAGTAAGGCTTCAACTGGCATTGCTACTCAAAAGGGTAAGATGTTTGGTATTAGCAATAAGAAGGTACCATTTCATCCTTCTCAACTTAATTTATTTCACGCTAAGGATTTCTAAGAACGATTTTAGAATTTTTTCTCTCTAAAAAACCATTAGCTTCTAGTTGAATAGTGAGTTTGCAAAAGATACGTGAACTTACTATGATGATAAGGACAAACTGGCTTATTTGAAGTGGATTCCATTTTTCTCTGTGAATGAACTGGTTCATGGAGACTTGGTTTATAACTTTTATGCCAATTTAATTGTATTTGATGATGGTTTATCTATTGAATCCATTGTAAATGGAACTAAAGTAAGTATATCTGAAAAGACTCTTAAACGCACTCTAGGCCTATCATTTCCTGTGAATGATGACTATTTCTTTCAAAAGAAATAACCTATACATTTTTGGGGGTCCTTTGACAATGCTCAGGACTTAATGTTTAGGAAATCTAAATTGTTAAAAGATGGAAAACTTGTGGCTTTTGCATTGCCTTTTAAAGCCCGTGTTCTGGCCCACATGATTGGCACTTGTATTCTTCCTAGGATTTGTTCTCTTGATGTTCTCAGGAAAAGGGAATTATTTTATGCTAGCTTGTCTGTATCTCAAACATGAGATAAATCTTCATCAATGGATTTTGAAATATATGGTTAAAAGTAATGCCTCACTAGACACCACAAATAATTTACCTTATGGTGCTTCTCACTAAAATTTTTCATGATCAAAAATTGAGTTTTGTAGGATGTCAAAGAAAGGAAATCAAAAGCATTTATGATGTTTCATCCTTTAAGCTTATAAGATACAAACTTCGCAACAAGAAATGGGAAAGGCAAAGTGTATGTACTGACATCATCACATCCACTTCTGCCTCCCGTTCTCAAGACCCAGGTCTATTATCAATTGCACTATCTTCAAGTAATGCTCATAATCAATTTAATCCAATAGGTCATACCTACCTAATTCTTTTCAACTACAACTTAAGCTTTGGAATTCACAGGTTTAGATGTACAATGATATTAAGGAGATAAAGGATGACTTGCTAAGTTTACGTAGTTAACAACTTCAAAGTAATAAGAAACTAGAAGGTCTCATAGTTGAGTTTGAAAATTGCAAAGAGGCCCTTCTCCAATTCACAGTCAATTTACGTGCCTTATAGCAGTGCCATCGTTGAACTTAAGGATCTCTTAATACTCACCCCTTTCTATGATGACAAAAAGGGAAAGAAATGAATGCGTTGAAGACTTTATTTTTTAACCTTATCTGCTTTTAGACTCTCTTTAACTTTATTTCCTATTAAAATTGTCTTACTTATGGTTGATTTTGTGCTAGATTGATTATTACTAGACTAATTATGGTTACTTACTATGCTTATGATATTTTGAACTTTAATTATGAAATTGCTCATGTGATGATATCCATGAATGCATGTGGAATTATCTGAATTGGTTTAGTACTGAATTTGGTGTTAATGAATGTAATATCTATATGTCATCTAAACAAGACTAACCACATTTTCAGGTGGAGCTATAACATTTTTCCCGTTTATTTTGTCATCATCAAAATGGGGAGAATGTTGGCCTAAAAGGTCTTGACCCACTTTTATATTTGATTCATAACAAAACAAATCAAGGAAAACCCAACCCATTTAATATGTAATTTGACCATTTCAAATGTGACAACAACTGTCCTTGTCTTATTATAAAGTTGATCCTTCTCTCTCCCTTAGATATAACTTGTCTCTATCACATTTATTGTGCAACAATCATTTGCCTATTTTGACTTCACTCTTTAAAATCAAGAAAGGTAACAATGCTTCTCTTTCCTCCCGTCAAGCTTTTGGACAACATTCATGGAGGAAAATGGAGAAAATAAAGCTTGGAGATGTTAGAGACTTAACATTCACGTCTTTGAAGCACCAATGGTCACTTTCTACGAAGATGTATATAAAGGAAGCCTCTCCATATTGTGAATATGATCCAAGCTTCATCTTATGTGAAAAAGAAAGAATTTTTAAGCTTAGTTTTCTGGTTTAGTGACTTCTTTGTGATAAGTGCTCTGCATCTAGTTATATTTTCTTTTCAAGAGAGACCAGAGTTTATATATGTACTCCTTTGTTGTAAAGGTTTTAAAGTTCTTCACTTGTCTCATTGGACTTCCTCCATTGGAGTGAAGTGAAGCTAGATATAGTTGGGAAAACTCTATGGGAGTTTTAGGTGAGCTAGAATCCCTAGGTTGAGCTTGGGGTGAGCTGATCACAGTAAAACCTTAGGTATTTTGTCATGAGAATCTTGATTTGAGTTGAAGAAAATCCCTTAGACTTCTAAGGCAACTGGACGTAGGCAAAGGGTATTAAACTAGGATAAATTTTAGTGTTTTTCTTCTTCTCCCTACTCTCTTATTTACCTCTGTGTCAATCTAGTTAACTACATTTTTTACAAGTTAACTAATTATTTCCAAAATTCACATATTTAGTTTCTACTAAAAAACAGTCAATTGGTTTCAAATATACAGTTAACTATATAATCTCAGTTTTGGTTTTATTTGAATATAGTTAACTGGATCTAATATACAATAAACTGGTTACTATCATAAAAGATTTAGACAAAGGTTTGTTATTTAAAAAAGAAAATTTTAATATAACTTATTCACCCCTTCTAGTTTCTCTATCAATATACTGATGCAAATTTTCTTGATGTCCTATTCAGATTCAGGAAGATAAGCCTCCTCTAAAGGTTTTAACAAGAATGGAGGTATTTAAAAGAAGCAAAATCTAGAAGAGATTATTCCCTTGACATTGCTTGAAGTGTCTATTATATTTTCCCTATCTCACTATCTTGTACAAAAATAGCCATTACTAATATACCAGTGGCAATCCTTATCACACTATTGAGAAACAGGGCAATGCAACTATTCAAAGGAGAAACAAGGTAGCAATTTGATTTTTTCTTATAAGAAGTTCTCTAAAATGCTTATAAGTGAAGGAGAGTGCACAAGTTAAGGCTACCTTATTAATTTGCAAGGCAAAAGAATAATTTCTTTTAGAGCTTTTTTCATTAAAATTTTCCTATACATATTCAAGTACCAAGAGTCACTTTGGTATGCCAATGCTAATCTAAATCTATCAAAGATAAATGAAATCTCATTGTGAGAATCAAATGCACCAGAACTTCATTCACTAAAAAGGAAAAAATAACGAGAACCTAAAATAAACAAGGGCTCTCTTGGTAAAAGGAGATGAGGCAATTCTAAGATCAATGAACATGGAGGAGAAGCAACACTAGATATAGAGAGAGAGAGAGAAAGAGAGAGAGAGAGGAATTGTTCAATGCGACAACTTTTTGGAGGACATTCACAGCGATATAATGAAGGTGAGTGTCTACGTCAATGGTGTTGAGAGAGAGCAGTGCTGGGGTAAATATTTTATTAGGTCTTATACAATCAAGCATAATCAAGTCCAGGGAAGCCTGATTAGTAATATGATGCTCTGATGTATTAATTATCGTTGACGAGAGTTGATTGTATAAGCTTATACAATCCACTTTGTGCACCAAACACCAAATAAGAATGGCCCATATTGTATAAACTTATATAATTATGCCTTATATGTTGTACCAAATAGGCCCTTAAATGATTAGTGATGTATTTTTTTCAGTATATTATTGACATGCAACATAGGAGCGTAACTAGATAGAAAATTATGTTCCCATAGATATTTAGGTAGTAAAATCATTGATATTAATATGACGAGTAATTCGTAGTAGAATTTTCATTTAAATTTAAACTTGTTTCTAAATTTAGAAGTAGGTAAGTCATATTATTAGTTCGTTAATCACATTTATTTTAATCCAAAAGCTTAAAGGAAAAAAAATTATTTAAGAACATAATTGAAGTATAATTTTCTAAAATAAGATATTGAAAAAAATTTTACCAGTTTGAACTTGAAGTCTTGGCTCTGACACTACTGTTATGAATATGGGAAAATTGTCAAAACGAAAATTGATAGCACAGCAAGTACTAGAATCTCTAGTTTCTGATGAAAAATGTATTATGATTTTCTTCTCTGGTTGCCTCTGGAATCCAGCCCCAAAATGTTATTGAACTCGAAAAGTACATATACACCTAATGTACATGTAGTATTATGAACTCGAAAAGTGATTCGAGCTTCTATCTATGCATTTTATATTGGCTTCTCATAGGAAGCATGAGACTAGGTACGTATGAGTTATTCACACACACACACATACACACACACACACATATATATATATATAAAGTGGCGATCCTAGTCATTGATTTAAAGTAATCTTCTTCCACCACTGCCACTCTCCCTCTGACAGTTAAAATAGACCGCAGCAACGGGCAAGCCAAGATTGTAAAGCTCAGCAAACTGTCTGGTATTGAAGTTCTGGCGCCATCTAGGAGCATACACTGTGTCCCTCCCCAGCTGACGATATAACACGAACACAAAACGATGAATCCCCATCACCGGTCGAGGACTTTCATATGTTACTGCCTCTTGACCTTGCCAACCCAAACCATTCATTCCATTATTTTAAATCATCAATATTAATCTCAACTTTGAACAAGTAAACTGAAAGATTGTTAAAAGATATTATTAGATAAGTCGCTTCATGTTCTCCACTTAAGTAATACCGATCGAAAACTTTGAAAGTTATTAAATTGAAACCATCCTTTTTGAGGTTTCAAAATTTGCTCTGCACATATGACAGACAGAAATCATAAAAACATGTTCTGGATCAACTTGCTTGTTTTTATCCAGTAGTTGTGATGGCAAAGAAGAATAAGGAATGGGAAATTGCGTACCGAAACTAGCGCCAGTAGTTGCGGGAATATCAGTCACCAACCTGAAGTCCATTGACAGAGGAATATACATTATTATACTTGGATTGGACCAAGATCATCGATGGTATACCAAGTTGTTTTTGTGTGTTCTGTGATCTCACCCAGAAAATTTCCAAGTAAAACAAAGAGAGGAGAAAGAAGAAGATAAGGAGAGACTACTTTGAGTTCGACCTCTGAAAGCAATCCGAGAGATTCAATTTGGTAAACGAGATCAATACTAGAGTACTCTAAGTTATAGGGAAACTCGTGAATCTGACTATTAAAAGCTATGTTGTGGTGTGGGCATGTTTGAGCAGAATAAGAGAGAGAGAGAGAGAGAGAGTCACCAATGAAGGTATTCCCTCAAATTGGGATCACTTGGGCTGGGTGCATCAGGGTCCACCATGATCTGCAATAAAGGGCGCCAGAATAAACACACAAGACCGTGGATATAGTACGAGCACGACATATGAACTGAGATTAGGAGAGAGACATACAAGGGTGTAGAAGTTCCTGAGGTCATCTCCACCAATAGTAACTCGTGGTTGGTTGACAACTTGGGAGGGTTTGAGCTCGCAACCATTGCTGACATCTCTATTAGCGTACGACGCTCTCAGAGGAATTGAATTGTCAAAGGGGTCTAGTACATCCCCCACTATGCGCCCAAGAACAAGGGGTTCCCCTCCTCCACCTCCACCTCTAGGCATTATATTTAGTCTTCGATTCCTTCTTACTTCACCCTCCTAAATGCTCATGTTTAACTTGTTTTGTCTGGCCACCACTTATTTATACTCCACACCCACTACCATCTCTATTCATTTCAGGGTAGGGGGCCAGGAATTGGGATAATTTTCACTTTCCACCCCCCAAGCAAGTTGGGCTTCATGTATGCCTTCTTACGTACACATGGCGACAGCTAAGAATATCCCCATATGTTCTGCAACTAATTGATCAATTGGTGATGCACGTGAATTTCTAATATACAACACAGTAGCGTTTTGCCACGATGATTATTAGCATCATTTGGTATGCAAAGCGATAGGTAGAAATCGGGGTGTGCATTGATCCGTCCGAACTAGTCAACTTGACTAGGTCCAATTATTTTAGACCAGATCAAGTTAAATTATGCACATCCATAAAAATAGGCTCAAATTTTAAACATTATACTCGATTTCAGACCAAAGCATTCGTTCGACCTAGTTTGACATTTTACATATATATATATATATATATAATTTTTATTAACATAAGATATTTTATTTATTATATATTAATCAAAAAATTTTAAAAAATATTTTATATTTAAATTTGTAAGACATACATAACAATTCAATTGTTCATCAATCAATCCGTCATTATTTGGCACAAAACATGTCCTTTTTCACATTTTTTCTATTATGATATAACTTGGGTGGATTTTAGGATCAAATTTATATATACATATTTATAGTCGGCCTACGACAATCACTTAACTTTTCAAATTTGATTTACCTTTCCAATAGGCTCAAGTTGATTCGCTTTTCCAATGGAGAGTTCTTTTGTTCCACAAAATGATTAAAAATAAAATAAAATAAGATTATGATAGATGTAATTTTTGATCCAACTATTATATTTGTTATGATATTTTAAGAAGTGTAAGAATGGAATGTAAGGTTTGATGAATTACCATAATATTTTTTGTAACAAAGTTAAAATATTATGACTTTTATTTTCGATAAAAAAATAATTTTTTCTCCTCTCTCTCCCCTCTTCTCTCTCCTCCCTCCTCCCCTGTATCTAGTCGTCTTCTTCCTTTCTTTTTCATCAAACACTGTCTCCTCCCTCCTCCTTCCTCCCTCCCTCTCTCTCTCTTCCTGAACCATCTTCTTTCTCTCTCTTTTCCTGAAATCGACGGCATGGAAACGAAAGAAGATTAAATCACCAAAACAAAAGAAGATGAAATCGATCTTGACGTCAAAACAAAACAAGATCAGATCGATTCATCTCAGAGCTGTGAAGCATATTTGCTGAGTTTAAGTGGAGCGTTTACATCTTCGAGTATATGACGTCAGGGACAATGATTGAGAATGGAGCTCTCGTCTTCGCCGTTGTGGAGGTGTTGTGGGTTGGTGGATATACATCGGGGCCCGCGGAGGCGTGATTGAGAACCGAGAAGATGGCTATAAACCGAAAAACCATGATTCAAAGTAGTCCAGCCGTCACGATGCAAGTCCGGCGGTATTGATCTGGCCACTATATATGGCGGCTGATGGCCTTCCTCCTCCTCAGGTGTAGATGGGGGCAGTTATGTCCAGTGATTCACTTTCCCATGAATTTGTCAGGATTCCATTCATTTACTAAAGGAATCTACTTTACCATATTTACGAGAATGCCATTGACGAAGGAATGGAAATGCTGGGCTAGGAAGTGAACCAAACATGTGTAAATAGGCCTGGGACTCTTTCACATTCCCATTCCCTCTTCTCTCTTCCAACGCTAGCTATCAAATGTACCCTAAGAAAGCTTTGAAGACATGTACTAGAACATTTTAGTTGCAAACAAACTCTTGAAGCGCCTATAACTCCCTTTCAAATTACTGGTAATGAGAAGGAGGATAATTATACTAACACCTACTTTTTGATATTGGTTAGCTTGCACATTTGAAAGACATTTTATCTTGTGCATTAGTGGACAGAGAACATAAAATTTGGACTTTATGATTCATCTGTAACTTACACTATTCGACAGGTTCATTTACTCTGGAGCTAAATGTAGTATTACTACATATAATATTTATCGGTGTTTGTATATAATCTTGTAATTTGATTCAATTTATTAAATTATAACTTGCAGATTAAAATATAAATGATAGTAGTATTTAATTTTTTAAATATTATTAAAGTTATTGGAATATTAACTGATATAGCATAATGATCAAATTGACAATAACGAATAATTTACTGAGTAAATAAATTGAAATCTTAACGAAATTCAGCGACCTCAACAATAAATATCTAGCTTCTTTAATTAGCTAAAATTATCTTAAGAAAAACTTTAATTTATATATAAAACTGCAAAATAGACTATAAACAATCTATTCACTCTACCGTAATTTTATACGAAATAATAAATAAACAAGCCTTCTTTATGGCTCATGTGATAAGCGAAAGAATCCAAAAAGGCATGCTCAAGAGGATTATGATTTAATTAGGACAATGGAACGAACGTTGCACGTTACTGTTTTTTTTTTTTTTTATCTTTTGGCTACTAATTTGAAAGGAAACTTTGTATAAGACTAAGGTGTTATCTAAACAATATAGTAATTTGAGGAGGTAAATTACCTATTTATGAAAGGTGAAGAATACTAAGAATTTGGGAATACCATTTATCCTAATTATTAAACGTAAAGTGATATTTTATTGAATAGTATACTTAAAATTAATATCAACTTATTTAATAATTAATAGATTTTAAAATTATAATAAATTTGACTTTCGTGTAAGTAATGAACTTAAATTACAATAATAAAATAGATAATATATTTTATAGTTAGTAATAATTAATAATTATTAAATCATAATACTAATTAGGTAATATAGTGTCTTAGAATTCACAATATCACTTTATATATGAAAAGGACTGGTTGAAACGTGGAAGACATTGAGTGGCTGCCATAAAAAACGCAGAATCTCGGAGTCTTTTGTTCAGTTCAGATCACTGCCTCTATTATTGGTCGGAAATTCATCTTTGCATAGCATCCTGAGTTAGTTTATCTGCTTATTGGTTCCTCCAATAGCTATGTAGAAACGAGGAATCTGAAATTCTTGCAAAAAAGTGACACAATAAAATGTTAGCAAGCCCATGTGGCATGCCAACCGACTTTGCTTTTGCATTAGAACGTGGAAGACCCAAAAAAGCAGTGACGTCTCTGGGGCATGTTCAATCAATCATAGAAGAAAGCAGATTAGCCTTTTTGAATGGGTGGGTTGCTCACTACGAATATTGTTTCAAGTTCAATCGTAATAGAACATTGCTCATTGTCCACTGCATTTCAGATTCCTCGTACGTCTTAGGATGATGGGAGGGACGGTACATGTTGTGTTCTAGAAGACCCAAGCTCGGTGATGAAAAATGAGACTGATATATGCACCAAAGGCTCTTGCATATGCAGATATAAATAAACCAAGTTATATTAATTTGCTAGAAGATAACCTGCTAATATAGACCAATTAATTTATATCTGCAGATGCAAGAGCAATATATAACTTGATTTTCTGTACCTTATTTTGAATGCTTTTCTGTATAAGAGGAAATTCTACGGGGGAGAAAGTGTCTGAGCGAGTGGGTGGATCAGGGGAATCGACCTATGTGTGCCCAATTTCATTTTCACTAGTTTATTATTTAATTTTACAAGTTTATAATTATATTTAACAAAAAATTAATTTAGTATAGATTCAGATTTAATACAAATTCAAATAAATTTACAAGTTGACTTATTAATTCTACTAAGTTTATAATTATATTTATTAAAAAATATGTCAACTAACTTATAATTAACAATATAAAAATTAAATTCAAGGTAAAAGGAGATGTAGACAATAATTGGTTGAAAAAATGGGTTGTCCAATAAATAAGATGTGCAGGGGTGATAGTGCAAATTCCAGTCTAAAATGCCGTCAAAAGCAAATAATTCAGGATAATCAGAGGGGAAACAAATTCTCTGTAGTCGCATTCATGAGCTTTTAGCTTAGGAGCATTTTTTTTTTAATGATTTAGTAAGTTTAAATCACTGAATGTGGAATAGATGCATCAAATGCAAACTGTTTTACGCGACACCGACGCGAAGAAACGTCATTGTTCCACGTAAAAGTATATATAGTTGCCTTGAAATATGACATTGTACGGAAGGAATATTCACCGATTTGGAGATATATATCTATATGTTCACACACACTTTTTCGTACACCCGATGAAAGAGTCAGCAATTTTTCTCGTTTATATATTCCCAATAATCGAATAAAACAAAATTGTAACACAGATGAATATCTTTTAGTTGTCAAACGGAATACGAATAAATAAATGCGCATTATAATTGGTGTCTAGATTCCAAATGAATAGATGATATTTTACCCAAGACGGTCGAGCAAATCAGACATAAGAGGGCTTACCCATTTCTCCACAGCATAAATTCGTAATTTGAAATTTGGTGAGAATAAGAGAGGGCTTACAATAACGGAATTTGGTGAGGATTCCAAATTCATTACAAAGAAATCAATACAAAGCTGCTGATTAACTTTCACATAAATACTGTGTACATGCGAAGTCATTCACAATGCCATGAGGCATGAGCCAGCAACAAGGCCATTGTCCACAATACCATATATATATATATATATATATATATATCTATCTGATCATTTTCAGTAACTAGATAATAAATATATTGCATGTTTTAAGTGAATTCCAATAATTCATTACCCAAACACCCATATTCAAACATATACGAGAAGAGATCCCTCCCTGAAATCAATCAATCTGGAAAATTTAAGAACTTATGGAAGAGGCGGTGGAACTTGTCCATTTCTTTAGGAGGTAAAGCTACCAAAACATTGACCCCATCATCTTCTTCAATGGGTGGAAACAAGAGTATGATATCCCTCCTGCGATACACCACTGGACAACTATACCTTGGCTTCCCCCATGGATACTCCACCTCCGCAAACCCTAATCTCCACCACGACGACACCAACACCTCCCCGTTAGGCAGCCCACTGTACATCTCTCCCCAGTCCACCGCCGACCGTGCGTACTCGTCCGTCATCCTCCTCGCTCCCTCTCTCACCATCTCCACCAACTTCCCCAACGGCCACTCTTCCAGCTCCTCGCACCTCGCCGTCGCATACGCCGTCAACACTGCGTTCCCCGCGTATGACTTCGGCAGCGGAGGGTTCAGCCTCGCCCGTATGTCCACCGCGTAAAGTATGGTCGATAACCTGTTGAGGTCGCCGGCCGCAGATAACGCCTTGCACCTCCACACATGGGCGGTGACCACGTTGAAGCTGCTGATACGAGCGGCGGTGGGGCAGTCGTCGGCGGACCTGGCCTTTTCCTTGAGGGCGGAGATGTCGTGGGAGGTTAGCCGGAAGATCTTGAAGTCGAGTTCCTCGGAGGAGGCTTGGAAGACGCCGGAGTGAGGGTCTGGGTCGGGGAGGTTATCGCCGAGCTTGAGCAACTCGGGGTGAGAAAAGCTGACACGTGGAGGGGATCGAGCGGCCAGGAGTTGCCTGTCGTGGCAGGGGGTGACAGGCAAGGGCTTGTTAGCGGCCAAAGCGGCGAGGTTGTCCAAGAAGGTCTTGAAGCTCAAGCCGTCAAAGGTGGTGTGGCTGGTGGAGAAGCCAATCGCGAAGCCACCACACTTGAAGGATGTCAGCTGTACTTAAAGCAGATAATCATCAATCAAATAATTAATCCATTGTCATTCTTTAATTTTTGCCAGCTAATTAATTAATTATATAGTTGACCACTCTTCCCTTAAAATTTTGTGTAATTAATTTAGTTGATATATTTGTGTGAGATTTCTCTAAGTTTTAGTCTATAATGTCAAAGAAAGATACAAACAAGGTGTGGGAATAGAAAGAAAGAAAGCTTTATTTACATATACTATCTGTCTAATTTTGAGAAATATACATATCTTATTTAGACCATTCGGATACTTAGTATTAATTGAATTGTCACAATTAATGCCTTAATACAGGAAAGGGTCCCGCAAATCCCGACTTTGGAAACATATTATTTTAAACGGTCCCAATCCACCCTTTTACCATACCTTTGGCAGTTTTTTCGGCTACCTAACTTCAGACAAACAGAGTAATTAATAATTATTACTATTAGTCCATTTTTTTCATATATTTTACTTGTAAGTGTAAATTCCAATTTTCCAATTTTAGTTTCAAGATGACGTTAATTTCTGACTCGCAAGCACAAATTTTTTATTTCTTTCCATGTGTCATCCTGAGCCGAGAATAAAATTACCGTAAATTAAGTCATTAAGGGCGTACGTACCATTAGATATATGAAAGGAAAGAAACTATTATATCTTCATCTTAATTAAATCATGTAATCCCAACCGCGCTTACAATTGGAAATCAAGTTAGTTAAATTTTAATATTTTATATCAATAGCTCATCCTCCTGTGGAGACACAAGATTAAGCAGAAAAACTATATATATTGGCAATGAATTTATTGCATGCAGTATATTTTATACTCCTACAGTACATGGCTCATGACAGGTCAATTTGCATTAGTGAGTGGAAAATAAAAGGCATTTAATTCAAATTACCCAGAATAAAAGCTTATAATGCAATATTTATCAGGCAAAGCTACTAAATGTCGGATTGTTAATCACTGCCTATCTCAAAGGAAAGATATGTATATTTGAAGGATTTAATCATCGTATGTGTACGAACCTGGACAACACAGAGTGGGTGGTCACCTGGTTCAAGGAAATCCTTATTCTTATGAACCAACTGTCCAAAAGCTGGATTAGGATACACCAAGTCTCCTATCTCATCCAGTTTGCACTCACACTTAGCCACCACATACCCCACTCCTGCGCCATTGCACTCTATCTCCAACCTACCTGTTTCAGAGTTCTGCTTTAGTCTTCCCGCAAAGAAATCATAACTCACTAGAGCATCGGCTAGGGCCTTCTTCAACCTCTCAGCCACAACGTTGGGGGGAAAGTCCTTATGAGGTACGAAGAAGTGAACAGTTTCTACGTCGAAATTTAGGACTCTGTCTATGTTGGACAAGAACAAGGATTTTCTCTCGGTTTTTTTGGAGGGAAAAACCATAGAGGCTTCCTGGATCTTCACCTGTAAATCTTGAAGCAGAGGCTGTGCTTCTTGGTATACGGTTCCCATGCTTTCCTTTTTCTGACTGGGAAATTGACTAAACAGTGTTTTGAGCTATATTTGGCCTTAACCTTGCATATGTGACTCTCTACACCCTCCACTTCAACAGGTTTATAAGCTTTGATTTGTTCATGCGAAGAATGGTTAACAATGTGACACGAAGTCCACCTCCAAAAGTTGCCCTATTAATGAGTCAAGGAGGGCTGCTTTTTGACTATTCATCTTTAAAAAGTTTTTTTTTTTTTTTTTCATTTTCACGTACCCTCTTTCTCATTTCTTCTCACAAAATATTTATCAGAAAAATGAAAAAGATGATCCAGATTTGGTCAGGTTTGTTGCATTATTGAACATCAGGGTCATGGGCTAGCAGAGAGCGATTAAGTGGGAGGCTAGTGAGTAGAAAACAAAGTAACCATCTTTATGTGCGGGACGTGAGTAATTGACAAACGAGTCCACCATCTTTGATAAGGCTGCTATTTTTAGCCGCCCTGTTGCTGTGTTATTTAAAAGGTGGTTGGTAAGTAGGTTCAAAGGATTATGAAGGCAGGCTTTGTCTTATATTCAACTATATATTAATTTGTACTGGAATTGATACAAGGCATATCTATTTGTAGTAACTTTATATATATATATATATATGGTCGTCCCATTTAGGTCCAGTTATTTATTAAGGTTAGACTATTAGGAAGTTGGCAAGGAGTGGATTTGAAAGGGAAGAAAATTATAGGGAGTTCTTTGAAAAAATTTGAATTATAGGAACCAAATTACAAATAAAGAGAAACTATGAGGACCAGTTATTGAATTTTTCTCTTTATGAAATTTCAATTAATATACATGCTATAGAGTTAAAAATTATGTTAGTTCCTTACGTATTAATTTATTTTTAATTTATTTTTTATTTATTAATTCAATCTCAATTTAATTTATCAAGTTACTATTTTTGGTATCTTACTTATTAATTCATTTTTATTTTAATTCGTTATTCATGCGAACTAAATGTATTAATATTTAAATTAATAAGAAACCAAAAGTAATAAAACTTATTAAGGCAAAAGACTAAATTAAAAATAAAAATACATAAAGACACCATTTGAATAATAATAAAGAACCAAAATAATCATTAACTCATATTCATATGTAGGATATATGAAAAAGTTATGTATACGAGAATCTTAAATTCTCGTGCACCTTACATCTAGATTATAGTCATCTTAAATCACCTATACCAACAAAACAACTTGTATAAACAATAAATTGTGAATGATAAATTGACAATGTTTATTCAACTTGGTCTAAAAAATTATAACCTAAAGGTGTAAAAATGAACAACATTGTTGTGGATGGTCAATTACAGTTCACTTCCCTCCGATATTTCAATTTCTTTCCAACAACGACATTCTCACATCTCAATTAAACACTTGTTTTTCATTATTTTTTTTCCAGACATTACTTTATTTTCAAGATTCTTCAAAGCCCCATTTGATCTCTCTGTCTCCGATTATTTCCAAATTTGTGAACTTGCTATTAATTATAAAATGTTTAAAATCAAGATGACACAATTAGTATGATTTCTGTATATTTTTTAAAAATTTAATAGAATAAACTTAAATTCAAAAAATTATTAAAAAAGTTTCAAAACCTCAACTAGATATAAGAATGATAATCAGTAAGATATGGTATAATTCTATGCAAACCTCATCATTGGACCTCAAAATATATATTTTTCTTATCCCCATATTTGAACTCCAGTAGGTAATAAACTCAAGTCACATCTCAATTTTCATCTTAAATTACGAGACCATACCTATTTATCCTAAATAATTTCAAAATGAAACAAGTTAAGTAGATATTCATTTACAATATACATACATACATATATATATATATATATATATATCTATAACAAAGTTAAATTTGTCTCACAAAATTATATCCAAAGTATAGAGAATGCACTTTGGATATTTTGTTATTTTTAATATTATAAATATATGTAAGAGTATTAATATATACACATACTACCATTCTAGAGTAAAATGAATATTATGACTCTTAAAAATATCAAAAATATAATCTCATACCCAAACTTATTTTTTAAGTTTTTATACATAAGCCAAAAGAAATAAATTTCACGAGGTACAATTTTTGCCACATATCTTCCACTATATAGTTATTCCCATTAGATGTTATAAAAGGGAATGTGCTGTCGAGCTGCTTACGTATGATATCAGCAACGTGTCACTTCACCGCACTTCCAAGTATGACCAAGGTAGAGTGAACCAAGCGAGTATGCTACACCAGGTTATGGTCCTATTTGGGCCCATCGTAACCATCAAAAGGCCCACTTTCATTAACAGCCGCAAGTACTAAGCAGATGACATAATTTATTAAGGAACTTCATATTCGGTTTTGATGAAACACACTCTGTAAAATCTAACTTTTCTTCCACAACTAAGCTATTTATTTCGCTGTGAAAATGTGAAATATAACATCATGCACTCACTGGGTATGCCAGTGAATGTGAGAAAGAGATAGATGTAGAGATTGGTGAAAATAAACTGAAGGGGACACGAGTGAACCGGTATGAGGCCCTGAAGATGTGAAGGGTAGCATTACAACCGCGATAGCAGAGACGTGCCCATGATCGTCCATTGAATACAATCTGTAAAGTGTGAGCCTAACTGCATTTTCAAGCCTTAATATCAACAGTTTGTCCATCAAATCGCATATTTAATGTCCAAAACCATCGAAGTGATTTGTTGTCTCATGCAGAAACAATGATGCCCCACTCCATGAAAAACACAGACGGGTTCCTCTCGCTTGCATTCCAAACCTACTACATTCTCTGTCAAAATCCACCATTGCCAGCCTCAATTTTGTTAGTTAGAATGAACAGACACCGCCCTCTTGGAATTCAAGTGTGGACTTGAAAAGTGAATGGACTAGATGAGACTTACATCAGTATATTGATATATAGACCTAAAATTCTGAGTCATGGTATGGTGTCAAATTCATATGTATAGGTCCTTGCCAAAGCCAATCAATCAATGTTTCAGACTAATTAAGCCCATTATAGCCGTTAATATTCTTGCTAGGCCAAGTATGGAGATATTTGCCATCCATCCGCACACGCTCAAGTCAAGAGAAGCCTATGGAAGTCTCACATTGAAAGCAAATGGGTTAGATAAGGACTACATAAGCAATTTGACCCAGATCTATTGCCTGAAGATTTTAGGTCAAAATTCAATGTCAAATCCATGACAGTAGTTCCTTGTCAAAACTCATTGGAAAAAGACAAATCTTTCTTTGCCATCAGGCTTGTGCACACTCAAGTGAAGAGATGTGGACCGTTTAAAAGTCCAACAATGAAAGTAAATGAGCTAATTGACTCATAAACCTGATGTACTAAGATTTTGGGTCAAGATTCAGTGATAAATTCATGAGTATTTCTTTGCCAAAACACAATCAGAAAAAAGGAAGAAATCACCTAGGTGTTTTTGGCACCCAAAACTCTGACAATCCCACCCATGAATAATTACAGTGTGGTAGACCAATGGTTTTAAGTAAGCTATCACGTAATTTCTACGACCCCATGGGTGGAACCAGAAAGCAAGCTAGTAAAGTTCAGTAAGTTGGAAACTCCAGGTCCAGGATAGTTGTGTCTCTACAGCATTGAAATGGCACCTTATAAACTCATGGACCAACAGGCGACCCATACCCAATCACCTGATAAATAGAAGATCACGGACACACATGATGCCCATAAGGAGTCCTCACATAACATACCATCCAAGAGTCACAAATGGCCATGATCCAATCTGCCAGAAGGTCAGAAAAATGCCCAGTCGCTGACATCATATTCATACTAATCACAGGGGAAATGGCTGGAGCAGTATGCTCAACAAATTGAAAATTTGTACAGAGATCAATCACAACTTATTTCCATTAATCTATTAGTTAACATCCTAACTCAGTGATTGTGCAAACAAGTCAAATTCCCACATGCCAAAAATCTTCTCTAGGTTTACTGATTGTAATTGCTTCTATTTCATCCTTACATTTCAATGCCCTAGTACTATAAGGGACTAGTCAGTATCCTTGATTCGATAACAAGGTCTTATTGGAGTCTTTCTAACCAACTTACCCTTGCTGTAGGATTATAGTAAGCAATGGCTCCCTTTATAAAACAAAACCTTGCCATTTCAGACCTCATGATGGGAGCGTTGTATTTCTTTCCATGCCATTTTAGCTAGGAAAAAATAACACCTAGCTATGTAATAAACCACAATTACCCCACATTACGTCCACTGGGAACCCCACTCTGAAAGCCACTTCATTTTCCTTAAATAAACCCCAAGTCAGTCATTGCCTTCAGAATGTAACCATGGCCGAATTTCAGCTGCTCAATAATATTGGTGGACAAGACTTAATCACTTACTGAAAGGAACAGATTCAGCACCAGCTGTATAAATGTTGAAGTCCAACAAGTCAGCATATTAAACGAATCATCGTGTCACAGAAATCAAATCTTCAGATAAGACTCCAAATACTGACTATAATGCAACACAGAAGAGCTAAATAATGTGCAAATGCTTTCACATATTGGGTATGCCCTAAATTGTATGCAGAACTTTATTTTGGGTACTTGAATAGATGTCAGTACCAGAAGTGGTTTTATTGGATTAGCTAGTGCTTGTCTCTGTGCTAACTAAGGACTGTAATTAAGTCAATAGCATAATCTCAATCACCTGGGGGAAACAGAGTGACTTCTAATGATGCACAACTCGAGAGAGGTGCAGTTCATTTATCTCCACAATCTGATGAAACAAAGCTTTGAGCCAGTGGCTTCTCCTGCTCAATTCAGATATTATGACGTTATAGAGAAGCCAACATCAACTGATACTTTTGCAAGCACAAAAGGTAATATCACATGCATTATTCCCACCAGACTGACCAATACCTAAAATATAGAGGCGACCAGGCAACATCTTTGCAGGAACCAACCTGGTTATAACACAACATAGAGGCCTAACACAACTGCAATACAATGAGACCTATACTATAGTCTTCTTCCTTTTATCATGCAAATGTAATGCTAATGTTGGATTATTGATCTACTTTCAATGCTAACAGTTAAAAAAGTCAACTTCATACAGGAAACTAGCCCTCAATAACATGGCCATAGTAATTACATCTGAATAACAAGAATCCATCACCAATGCATTTGGCTTGTGCCATTGTGATCATTATGGGGCATCATTCCTAATGCTGCTAGTAGGTGCATTATCACTATTCTATGGTTCGTCAAGCCATGTGAGTTCTAAAAGTCATGACTAACTGACAACAAAAATTTTATCAATCCAATAAAACTTGGAAACGGATGCACATGTGCAACATACAGAACAACAAAAGTGTGAACCAGGCTTAAGAGTCACTTACTTCATGATGTTAATTACTTAAAGAGGTTAGGGTGGAGGAGGGGGTAAGGAGCGGGGAAGGACACAAGGAAATTGCAAGCAAAATCTAATTATTTCACATAACAATCAATATAGAATTATAAGGATTTTCAAATTATATTGAACTTAAGTTTAGGAAACTTGTCACAGCATACTATCAAGTTCAACAACTCATTACACCAAAACTGCAGCACAACGATAAATTATTAATAAATGCCAGAATTCTTGAGACCAAATGCCTCTATGGGCATAACCAGAAGTCATTTTGGAAAGAACAATAAACCTCAATGCATCCACCGTTAAAACATTTCAGTTCATGCAATCACTGCTTGTTGCAGAATCAATTAAGCACCTTTTCATTCAGAAATGAATACAAATTGAACTCAATTCAGCCATCCTCCAAGTATTTATTTCAAAGCTACCAACTTTGAGTGGCCTTTAGATTAATCCATTCAATAGGAGGTATTTAAATTTGTAATTTGTAATTAAATTACACTGTTTATTCTCTTCATTCAATAATCATAGATTAGTCAAGAACTTAGCTTCTCTGAAGTGCAAGTGCACCTAAGAGAATAAAGTGAGCATAAATCAACAATGACGGAAATCAATGTGGTAAGACTTTTATATAGTAAAAGCCGCTGGTCAATAACTATTACAATTACCAAAGTTCAAACTTTTGATTTTTGTAGAGCAAAACTGTCTATTTACAGACTGCATAACACCATGCAATTTAGAAATTCCAACCGTTCAATCAAATGTCATGAGGATTTACTAGCCCCAATTAAATGCCATTGGGAGTTTAATTCAAATTCTGAACTCGAGGATGCATTAACGTATTAAATATATTGGAAAATGTATAATCATCAAGTTTCATCCAACAAAATTATGTGAGAAATATACAAATTCCTATCACAAATGCATGAATCTAAATGCAACCTCAGAATTAAATGTATCCCTGAACTCGATAATTGATTACCTTTTATCAGTACAGTGGAACCTGATTCTATATTCTAAAATAAAGGAACTTGTTAAATGTAACCACAACAGAAATGAAATATAGCCAACCACCTCAAACGTGGCATCAATCAGTTAGTCAGTGAATAAAGGTATAGAACAAATCAAAATAGACAGCTACCAATGAACAGTCTGACAGATTCTGAACTCATCACTGATTACTGAAGTTATAAACAATACAATCAGTTGATTGCTTCGAAAGAGAACCATAGAGTACACACAAGGAGTTAGTAGACACATACAGCACATAGTCCAGTTGGACCTGATTAGAATACAAGATTGAAATGATGAAGCAGTCATACACATTCCATTTTCATTTGATGTGAAAATGCAGTTAGTCAAGGGACTCAAAAGTAAATTCTCCATGCTTTCATATCCTCATTATTGGCATAGTCATAAGAGTTGAAAAAAAAAAAAAAGAGTAAATATCTTAGATATTGCTGAAGCAGTATTCTCACTCTAAATCATCAAAGAGCCAAAGGCGAAATCTTTAAAAATGCATATATAAAATTTTGTGCAATTTTGCATTTCTATTCATTTATAACAAGTAACAAGTCATAGAATATATGTTGACCATGTCTTATGATCATCAGGAATCTAAATCCTAGGGTTGAGACTTTTAATCCACCCAAACAAAGCTTTAGAGTCAGATGCAAATTCTTACTCCAAAAGCTAAGAATTGAATATATTGTGATGCTGCTCATAAGATGGCAGAGAAGTTCTTAATAATATAGCGAGGGGGAACTGAAAAATAAAATTAACAAAGTACCTAGAGTGCTGACAATGTACAAGCTTCTAAGGGAAATGTAATGTTTTTTATTGACATCTTATGCTTCACCACCAAATAAAGGTCCTATTTCTCACATAACAGAATATGCCCACTCTATACACTGTGCAGAATATAAAGAAAATTACTAGTCTATTGAAGAATCAGCACCTTAATCTTGTTTCTTATTCAGTCTCAGCTTTAGGTACAGTTTCCTTCAGTGCAGCTTTTCGCTTCTCTTGAATTTGTCGGACAAATTCAGCAACTACTACATGTAACTTCGGGCAGGGCTTACGATGAGTTGGGACAGCACAACCTGCCCTTCTTACTGCACGAATTAAACATCTTTCACCCAATTGGTAATGATTGGGGCATGCAGCAGGAACTGTGGATCTCAATACAGGCTTATTACAAATAGAAGGCCCAGTTGGCAAACTGCATAGAGAAAAATCCTTATAAGCAAAGTTGTCTGTTACAGAGATAGTATTCATTGCAAATAGGGAATAAAGTATGCAAGAGATGGAATTACCCATTCAAAGCCAGGAAACAAATATTCACTATATAACAACCAGCAACTATATTGAACTAGCAAGATAGGCTCAAAATTTTAACTGATATTGACATGGGCTTCCAAATAGATTATGAAATTACTAGAGTGCAGCATTTTGCATTAGTATGATCAAGTAAATGCACATATGCTTCCATGGATTACATTTAGGCATGGAACTGAGATCTGCAGATTGGAGGTATTTCTGGTGACATGTCTTTATGTAG
Organism: Delonix regia; assembly: GCA_037074485.1. NCBI lineage: Eukaryota > Viridiplantae > Streptophyta > Magnoliopsida > Fabales > Fabaceae > Delonix > Delonix regia. Next base: position 34,975,961 of record CM073449.1, on the reverse strand, counting down.
GCTAACATGCCAATCTAAGAAATCCTTATTCTTAAAGAGCAATAATTGGACACTCAGAATTTTTAGTCAAACTTGAGCCTCATACAGAGAATTAAGATTTTTGATCATTTATTCCTTAAAGGGAAGGAATTGCCATCTCACATATCAGTGGGTAACATTTTACTTGGCATATATGTACAGTAATTTGGCATTGAGAATATGCGATTAAAATATGGATTTTAATCTGAAAAATACCTTAATGTTCAGGTGAGCTAATAGGATCATTCAGCCAAGCTACTTTATATACTTTCAGAACTCGAAACTATTTGACTGCATTTTATATAAAGGTTTCACTGTGAGAAATTGGATTCCCCAGTACTGTTTGAATTCACCTTGCTTTGGTTCAAGAACCAAAAGAAGATTGTGGTCATGAGGTGGACATAAACAAATTAGTTCTATTGACTGAAAGTGTTCTCATTATATTCCATTGAGCTTGAGAGTGTCTTCATAATGTGTTTGTGAATGACACCTTCAGCAGCAAAGGAAAGGGGTAAAAGACATGGCAACAACAAAAAAGTGATGCTCACTCTCTACTTAAAGCATCAGACTATAAATTTTAATTAGAGAAAATTACCAACCAAGCTTTCAACATAGGAAATAGGAAATATTAAGCCCGGCAAACTGGAGTGCCATGTGCCAACCAGCAATTGATAGTCAAAATTCTAATTTCTATGATCCTTATACCACAAAATTGATAGTTGTAAAATTTGTAAAGCAGCACCAACCCTAGGGATCACAGAATAGTTGCAACAGTTGAGTGCCTCATTAATTCAGTGTATGAGCATTTAATGTTGCTCAGAACACCAAATCCACATGAAACCTCAACTCAAAATGAACAAATTTGAATATGACAAGCAAAGCTCAATCATTCGTCCCTTTAACCCGTGGCAAAATTTAGGAAAGACTTTAAAACTACAATGCATACACACCTTAAGAAAGACACCCACAATGACGTAAAGCCCAAGCCTGTTATTTCACCTAAAACACCAAAGCATCTAAGGCTTCCAATTCTAAACCTCACCCTGATCATATCTCTTAAATCTCTCTAAGGAAGCATATAACCATCATTAAAAAACAAAACCCACAACATATATTTCCTCCACGGCCTAACCTCAGATTTTCCAAAACCACACAACTAATTTGAGAATGGAATAGTACGGGCAACAAAAGACAATAACATATCGTAAACTTCGAACGAAATAACAAATTTCGTTCTTTTCTAAGTTCAAGAGCCGGCCAATAGTTCAAAATATGCAATGATTCTTTTTACACCCCTGAGTTCATCCAGATCACTTCCCCCTGACAACACCACCCGAAAAAAGAAAAATAATCCTTTTTTCCGTCGGCTTCTCTCAGTAATCAAGCATGTACAGTTACCCAAGTCGAATTTGTTGTTCCAGTACTTACAACAGATTAAAAGAAAAGACATATTAGAGAAAAAGGGGCTAACTTTTTGGCCACGGCGTTGCATCCCCGATAGAGTTTCTGCTTCGAATCCGACAATATATGGTTGTGGCAATACCTAGTTAACGCCATAGCCTTCGACTTACAGCCGCTAAAAGCGCACCGCATGACATCATTAGCAACCCCACCATTAGAACCCACGATTACCTTGTCATTGCCATTGTTACAACTTACATTCTCCCCTGAGGCCGCCACGCCTTCAGCGGCTTTGGCCTGATTGTTCTTGTAATCCTCTAAGAAAGGGCTCTTGCCGTAAGTCCAATAGTACTCTTTGTACTTAACCTTGAGCTCCTCCATGAGCGCCCAGTAGTGAGCTCTGTAGCAACGAGCTAGTTGCTTGACTCGGCGGAGTCGGCGCCTCAGTATTTCCTCGCGTGTCAGGAACTGCGAGTTAGCCAAGGCCGAATCTAGGTCGGCGCCATCGATAGTAATCGTCGGTGGCAGTACAGACGACGGAGAACTCAGCTCTTCCATGACCGAAACGCTGGAAAAGTAGCAGTAACAAGAAGTAATAGACGGAATCGCTAACGAGCTCGTTTTGATTTTTTCAAAGTTCGAATCCTCCTGCCAGCTCTCGGGCAGAAAATCCGAAAAAAATGGGATTTTGTTCGAGTTAAATGATCTTTTGTTTCCGTTTGTTTTTGCGAACGCCAGAAAGCAATTTTACCAAACGAGACATCTTGAGATTTAGACCCCGGTGCGTTGTTTTTGTCAACAGATCCGTTTGAGTGGCAAAAATTGTTAGTTTCACTTACCAAAAAGGTAAAAACATTTTAAAATAAAACTATAGTTGAAGGGACTGGCCCCAGAAAAAAAACAATAGTTGAAGGGAATTTATTAAAAATCAAAACACTAAAAAAAAATTAATTTATTATCTTAAACTTTAAAGTTAATAATTGACAGCCAAATTTTTAATTTTGTGAAAACTTAACTCTCCTATCTACTTTTAAATTTAAAATCTTAATACTCTTGGTTTATTCAAGTTGAAAAGGTAAATTCAGCCAAAATAATAATAATAATAAACATGTGATATGTTCTTCGAAAGAAATACAAAGTTTTTTCTGTCATGTTCACATAAGAAAAATGTGGAATAAAACTTTTTTTAAAAAGCATTTTGATTTAAAATTTTTCAACCTACATTAATCAAATTCAAATTCAGTGTATTAGAAGCTCGTACTGTGTCAATCTCTATTATTGAATTATGCAATTTATTTAATATAAATTATTGAATTAAAATTTAAAATTACATATTATTGATATTAATTTTTTTATCGTATATAATCATTCAATTTAATTTAAACAATTAAATTTATATTATTTTTTAATATTAATTATTAAATCTATGCATTTCATTCCAAATGCACTAAATACATCAATTGAGATCAGTATTGCAAACAGTCCCAAATGTGGTTTTAAATCTAGTTAACAATCCCTTTTAACTTGGCTTACATATGAGCAGACGAAGTATTAATTGATCAAAATATGTCACATGTCATTTTATATATGAATATACAATATTTTAATTAAATATTTGACAAAAGATGAAATGAAGAAATATATAGGAATGGTAATTTTGCACGGTAGGGGCGAGAAGTATCTCTGCTATCCGTTTTTAATATTATTTGTGCCCTTATTTTCATTTATACTCCCCATTGCAGGGAAAATTTTCTCTCCATCCTCATTCCTTGCAGAAATGTGGATTCCCAAATCTTAAATTTAAAAAAAATTACAAAAAATAAAAATATTAATAAATATGAAAGAAAATGAACATATTAAAAATAAATAAATTTAAATTTTAGGCTCATTGTTTATATTATCCAATACTCTCTAATCAAATTTTAAAAGAAAACTAAAAAGAATTCAAATGATAATTCAAAATAAGTCCAAAAACATAAAAGAAATAATAACTTCAACTAATTAAAAACACCAAGTTTAAGTTGTATTGACATTAAGATATTTTTTTTACTATGTGTGAAATCTTCATTATTGTTTCTTCCTTATGTGGAAGTTGAGCATTTCAATATATTTTGTTTTCACTATCTTAATTTGTCAAAAACTTGTACATTTAAAACATCAATCAAGATATTATTGTCTAAATAACAGTTTAACTTTGACTCAATATTATTAGTTGAAATAATTTCTTTTACATTACACTTCTAATTTTCTATCTTCACAAGAGAATTCATATTTATTAAACTTGAACCTATAATAAAATTACTACTAATATATATATATACATATATATATATATATATATATCATTAGGGATGAAGACCCCATAAGATAGGGAGTATGATTCCCATCCTTATCCCCAAACTACTTTCGAGAAGATTTTCCTCCTCATCCTAATCCTTATGTTTAAATTTAGTGTACTCTAGATTTTCTTTTTTGTTCAAAACCTATGCCACTTTAGAGTTGATAATAGTTTAAGTGTTTGAATAATAAATTTAAATATAAGATTATAACTTCAATTACTTTTTATTTTATAAAATAACAAATAAATTTTACATATTGATTTCCTTTTTCTAGTTCTTCCCGTTTGAACAAGTTGTTGACTTGTTAGGTTTCTTCAGTGGAGTGCTAAACAAAACTAAATAAATAAACAAATAAAATAAAAATTGGTCCAATAAAATGCATTTTTCAATTCCTTCTTTGTGTCCTTCCAAAACTTAATTAGTTGATCCGTCAATTGTGAAAAACAAATTTGTGAGAATCCAAAAAGTTGTTGTGAAAAATATTTGTCACAAAACTTGAAATATTTTTCTGTGCAAATATGAAAAAAAAAAAAAAGAATATTACTTAGCTTTTATATTCGTGAGTATTATGAATAAATCATGGTCAATTTAGTTGGCAATGCCTATGAAGAAACAAGAATGGGAATAGGAGTGGAAAGGGGAAAGGGAGAGGGAGAGGAAGTCAAGTATATTTAGTTTACAAGAGAAAGGAGGGGAAAGGAGAAGAACCCCTTTGTTTGGTTGGAGGAATCACGGAAGGAAAGGAATAGAGTAAAGCTGAAAATACTAAAATACCCCTAGTAAAAAGTTAATTAAAAAATTAGTGAAAGGTATCAAGATCTTGCCACTTCTCCCAGGATTTAGATAAATCACCGTGCCCCATTTACTTTGGGTGATCAATTTGGTTCTTAATGGTCACCTTCAATTGTGGGTTGCCGATGTTCATCTCTTCTGGGACTCGAAGAATGAGAAGATCATGTTGAAATGTGTTTAATTGCGACGTGAGTTCCTCTTTTAGTCACGTTCCCATAATTGTAAGTATTTTGAATACGATGCCCTTTTTGTGCATTGTGTTACCCATGACCAATCTTCTTATTTTTGCTATGTACTTAAGTATTTTAGAGTTAGGAAGTTGACATTGTGATGTATGTTGAGCATTGCTTGTATGTGGTCAGCATTGACCATAACCAATTGCTGATATCATATCCTAGTGACAATTAGGTATAGTAACATATGTTTCCTTTATAGATGCTTGTAATCTTGAGATTCTGACCAAATCAACCATAATACATTGTGGTGTTAAGTTTTTCCATGATAATGTCAAAAAAAAATTTTTTTTTTTATAAATGTGAAATGTGTGGTGAGTTTAAATTGACAGAATGCAACAAATTTAGCTTAATTATGTAGTGTAAACTTGTTGTGCTAATCAAATTGGAAACTAACACAATTTAATTTAGGTTATAGTGTTTGTTGTTTTTTGGTGTAAACAAAAACTCAAGAGATAGGTTTCTTGCTGCAAAATAAGGACTACAAATGTGGAAGATGAGCCATAATTAAGATTTCAAAATCAGATAAAAATCTGAACCACTTGTATGCTAAATGTGAGGATAATAAGTGCAACTACTTTCAATGGCTTATCGATCCTATTACTAGTGACCAATTGGCGATCCAACTAGTTGTGATAGGACTAGTGTATCTTCGGCGTAGAGTAGCTAGGATTGTGGGGGCTGTAATCCTTGTAATGTTGATATTAGTGATTTTGTTTATTAAAGGGAATTAATCCAATTCAATTAGTACTGGCATATGTAGTTGGAGGATATGGGTTTTTGTGTAATACATATATATGAAGCTTGTGGGAGGTTAGAGAATCAAGTTTAGAAATTTTGTGCAAAATGGCAAATGGTGCTAGACTTCATTGTACAGGTTGCCTTATAATTACGTTGATAACTATAACTCTGTTCCTTAATGACTTCCATGGCTATCTTTGCATATTATTTGTCGATCTTTGGAGTTATAATTGTTCATGTAGAATGTGTGTGTAAATTGACTAGAGGTTGCCTTCAAAATTTTAAATTGCAATAAACAAAAGCAAACACTTGCTTCACTTATTGTAGTGTTTGATATTTGCATTAGCAATTCAACATAGTGCCAAAATTAATTACATGTGGATTGTTTCCATTGTTTTCCATAATTAAAAATTCTTGATATTCTCTACTTTCACAAGTCATTTGATGTAAAACTTAAAGTATAACTTGATCACTCTAACACAATATGTGTTGTTGGAGAAATGTTAAATATGTAATAAAAGCCCTTTGACTACTTTTAAATAACACTACACTTTAAGGGCCTATTGTTGCTGACATTATTCTATTGATAGTTCCATCGCATGGCTTCTCTAAACTACCCCTTCTGGTGTTTATATATAATATATTTGTAATATAAGAAAAACAAGTAAGATTTTCTGTTAAGTGAACAGTTGCAAAGTCATGTCATGTTTAATTGCTTTTAAATGAATCATAACTAAACATTCCTAGTACTCTCAAGTTTCACCTCTAATGTTTAACTTGTTGACTTATCTTCAGTAACCTTTTTCTTTACAGGTTAATAGTTTTAGATACATTTGATCTATAACATAGATAAATTAAGTTAAAGAGATATATATATATATATATATATATATATATATATATATTTATATATATATATAAACACGTTAAAAATAAAGTTCACTAAAGTATATGTACTTTAAAATACACTTTTGCAGTTATTGCCTAAAATATTCCTCATTTCAGGTTCATCTTTTAGATGGCTAACCACAAGTGGGCATCCTCCTTTAATTAATTTATATGGCTTTAATGAATCATAGGGTATGACATGATTTATTTACATAACTTTCAACAAAGAGGAACTTAATTAACATTTATTGCTAATAAAGTGAATGAAAATAAATGTATTAAACCTAAAATCCTAACAATCATCTTGCCAAACCTCACACCTAAAAATGTAGGGTACAAGGCAAGAAATTTGTATGAGGAAATCAATTTACAAAACCAGTTACAATAAAAGCACAAGTGTGCCTTTCCAATTCAACACATGGGCTTACAACTGCGACCAACCAATGACTGGACAAACAATGCAAATGGAAATGCATAACACATAGAACGCGTGATATATTATCCATTAACAACATAACAACATATATACATGTGTAAGTTGCTACTCACCATTAGACAACCATTGTATAGTGTCATGGTTGTTTAGTATATATATTTACATACTTGCACCCTACATATTGGAAGGAGTTCCATAGTTTTTTTTTACATGACTAGCCACTACCATTAGAAGGAATTAGGCATATATGGCTACATCATCCAAATCTTATCTAAGGTAGGGAAACTAAAAAATTACGTTAAGCCTTATTAAAAAAATTACTTTTTACAAAACATTACTTAAGTAGTGTCCATTATAATAGTAAAAGAGATCCCTCAACTACTCCCCTTTCAACTCTATTGGAACTTATCCAAATACAACCATTAGCTTGTCATTTTTTAATAACTTTAGGTAAACATAGATGAACTCACAACTTGACAGTCCTGGCACATAAAGGAGTTCATGGATGAGGTCTTTTCTTTTGATATCCATGTTGGCCTCGTAGGCTAGTTTGTCCATGGTCATACACAAGCTATTCACACCTGACCCCAGGCTTCTACTTATCTCATGTATTGCCATAAGGATGTTGTCATCTAGATTGTGTGTACACCTCTTCCTTGACCCAAATGAAGCATTACTCCTAGGTAAAGGTGGTTGCTCAGTGAATACCATTGATGGATTGATTTCTATTCCATGCTGTATGTTAGATAATGAGGACATCTTGTAGACATCATCCTCCTCAATCTCTTCATTAACATCGCAAGCAGACTGAGCATCCTTCCCTATTGCTCAATCTTTACCCCACATATATGTCAACTCATCATAATGGGAAAAAGGCTAGTTACGGAACTAGGTAGCCTTCTTGTTAGTCTGTAAGTCATTAACAGAAGTAACATATAAAAGGTCAAGGTCTTTAGCCACATAAAGTTAAGATTGTATTCAATAAAACTTTAAAATATAAAAAGTTCATTGAAAATGATATTATGGAAAAGAAACATTGTTTTTAAAGGTATTCTTTAATTTTATGGCAATCATTCAAAAATATAGGGGGAGTTATGCTTTTATTGTGATATCTTTTGACCTTATATTTATATGATAATCATCTTTTATAGAAAATCCTTCTCAAGAAAATCCTTTTCATTTCATTTTATTTCAAAATACTTTAAATGATTCAACAATTTCTTATTTTGAAATGGGAAAAGAAATGACATGTGTTAATGATGATTGCCTCAAATGCATGATTTTAAATGTATATATAATGTTTTTCATTTGAATCATTTAAAGAGGAACTTATCAAAATATCACCTTTTATCTTTTATCTTTTAAAAGAAGAAATAAGATCCTTCCAAGAAAGATATTTCTTCAAAATTAGTACAATAAGTGATATAATACTTTCCTTTATTGATAAAATGTTATTTACATGTATTGTTTGAGGAGGAGTATAGCCAATAATTGAAATCATATATATTTGGGATTACTTCTCATGATATAGAAGTATTTGGTTTGCTTGCCTATATTATTGATATCTCAAAGAAGGAGAAGGTGTCTTTCTCTTATCTATCCATGGTAGAAGGTAACATTTTTTTTATTCAATCCATTGAAAATGAAATAATTACATATATGATCATGCATATGGAAAACATCTTCAAATGTGTTGGAATTATGCATATAAGAAACAATTGCAAGCATTGCATGGCTGATGACATATGAATTAAATTATACATGTGATAATATATCTTTTCAATCATATCTTGCATAATCTAAATCAATGATTGTTTTGATGAGACCTACCCTAGACCAAATTGACATCATAATATGCTTCATTTATTTAATAAAGGAATATGAGCTTAGATTTTTATACATATTATCTTCCTTGAACCTTTTGATGTCAAATAGGGGTAGAGATTACAATAGGGACTAGATGTTCTCTTCGTCCCTTTTTTATGTGACAAAGGGAGAGAGAATGAGAAGAAAAATATGTGTATGATGAAAGGAGTGTGCAAGGTGAGAAGAGAAGGAAAATATGTGCATATACTCAATACATTGCATACTTTATTATTTGACATATTTTTCTTTAGTTATTTGTCATCATCAAAAAGGGAGAGATTGTTGAGATTGTTTTGATATATGAGGAATATGAGTCACAAATATATAACAAAAGAGTTATACATATATTATCAAAATGTGTTTAATTGATAGGTCATTAACTTGTAATACTTTATATTTAAATCATCACTTATATGGGATATTCTTACTTATATCATATCCAATAGGCTTGAATCTTATATATAATCTAAATTGGATACATAATCATAGAAATCTCATATGCATGGTAAAAATGTTTATATTCTACTAATTGTTATTAAAATATGCATATTGGGATATATGAACTTGACCAAGTATTTAGCTTGTAAGTTGGACTAACTATCATGGGCTTATTATTATTTTGTTAAATTCATTTGGACTTATATTTATTAGCCTAATACATTTTGGTCCTTAAAATATAAGTTTGAGCTAAAAAAGATGAGAGAGATATGAATTTTAATGAAGTCATTTTTGGACCTTAGATCACTATTTTTATCATATGCCATAAATCAAAAGGAATTTCAAAATTAAACTTTTTACATTTGAAAATAGACTTAAACATCTTTCTAGTCATATGTCACATGCTTAAAATGAAGTTGAAATTAAGAAGTTAAGATTGTCAAAGTTGCAGGTATGGATATCATACTTTTTCCTTACCTCTAGTCACAATTTCAACAATATCTCATAACCAATAGGAATTTTAAAATGAAGTTCATTTCATACAAAAATAGACTCACACAGCTTTCTAGTCATATATCACATGCTTAAAATTGATTTAAAATTAAGAGTTATGAGCATTTCAATTTGTGGCTATATATATCAATTTGTTATTTGACATATTGTCACTCTTTTAACAATATCTCAACAACCAGATAGAATTTTGCAATGAAAATTATCAGGATAGAAAGTAGACTTACAGAGCTTTTTGGTAATATATAATTTGTTCAAAATGAAGTTGAAATGGAGAAGTTATGAGTTATCTAAAAATACAGTATGGAATAGAATATGGCCATTAAGTCAACAAATAAAGCTACTTACTTCCAACAATTAAGTTGTACAAATTTGAATTTCTTCTTGGCTCCAAATGACTCTTTTACTTTTTTGGGGCTATAAATACACGTTTTAAGAGCTCAAAAATCACAAGAAACAAAATGCTAGAAAATGATCTTTAACTTGTTTTATTATCTTTGAAAGAGAAACAAACATCATTTTGCCAAAACTTGCTTAATCTCTATCATTTGAATTCTTAGAGCTTCATTTTGTATATCTAATCATTGAGAGAGTCTCTTGAGCAATATCATTCTTCTAAAATCTTTGTAATATAAGGGTGTTGTATCCTTTGGGAGAGAAAACAAGAGTGTGGAATCTCTTGGAGTGATTTTCCTCTAAGATGAGAATTCTTTGGTTCTAGAGTGAAAAATAACTCTAAGTTAAGTTGGATGTTGTAGAGGGTCACAAGTGCCTGATTAAATTTGTGAAATTAGTGGACAAATCTCAAGAGGCTGCTTGGAGACTGGATGTAGGCTTGGATTGAAGCCGAACCAAGGTAAATTTTGGAGTTTGCTTTCTCTACCCTTATACTCTTTATATTTTGAATTGTCATATTTATGCTTTACTTTTGTTGTTGATATTTCACTTGAAGTATTGTGATCTCTTGCTAGACATATTCTTTTCTATTTATTTCAAGTAATCCAATTGTTAGAGTGATTATATGATTATTCTAACTTACATGAAAATAAGATTTTGAATTAAGTACGCAACATATTGTTGAATACTGTGTGATTGGGAAAGAGATTTGTTATTATCATACTCTAAGCATCTACACTAAATCTCCGTTAATTGATATAATTGTTGTTTTGCTTCATACACTTCCAAGTATCTTTCATAACAAGTCTTTTTCACAGCAATTTTGAAAAGAAACAAAATCATTGTAAACACCCAATTCACCCCCTTCTTGGGTGTTGGTTGTCTTGTTCTAACACATAGTATGAAATGGCCATGGAATAATGGAAGAGAGTATGAGATTACATCAAGATACCCATATCAGTTATCACTATGTATTGTGTTGTGAATAACTACCTAGGAGAACCCACACCAATAAATGAAAAAGAATAGTGAAAAATTATATACAAGTATAGTGTCAATTTCCAATATCAAGTTCTTACCAAAAAAAAAATTTCTGTCCCATATATAGCAAATATAAAACAGAGGAAAAGATAACACATGAACATTTATTTCAATTCATCACCACATCGTCAATGATAGCAAAAAAAATCCATGTCATTATCTAATGGCTTCTGGCTTCAAACTTTTAATATAATGAGAACTCATTGATTATGCTTAAGTCATCTTAACTAGTCAGTCAACGTCAATACTTAAATTATATTCAAGTTTAAGAAATCTAGTATATGTATGAATACATGAATGACAAACCTACTGAATTACTATGGATTAACTTTACTTTATCTTTATATTTTCTATAGAAATCGATACAAATTAATTCAAGGGGATACATCAAAATTTATAACATAAATAAAAATAAATAAATTAGACTATAATGCTCATTGACAATATAATTGATATTTAGCATTGTCTGTGATTTACATGCCTGAAATAACATGAATTAATAATAAACAAGATAGCTTAGTTGATTGGGAATTTATGATAGAACAAATTAACTTGATGAGGGTATCTTATGACTGCACTTAAACTCCTATTATTTGCTTTCCAATTAATGAACATAGTCAACCTAATCCATCCAATATACATAGGTAAAGTGGGGCTTATGACATGCCATGTTATGAACAAATTTAGTGAACTTGCTATGAACACGGTAATTTGTCTGGATAGTTTCTAATCTCAATAATTAAGGGGAATTCAAAAAAATTAATTAATGAAAACACCAAAATTCAAAAATTCGTTAAAAAAATTAAAAAATAGCAAAAAGTACAAAAATGAAAAAAAAAAAAAAAAAGAAACAATGCTAAAATAAAAAAATAAGAAAAATTCAAAAATCAAAATAAAAATAATAAAATAAATAAATAAAATGAAAAATGATAAAAATAGACAAATTTGAAATAAAATAAAAGAAATTGATAATGGTGAAAAGGAAGAAAATAAAATAAAAATGAGTTAGGCATATTTAATAAATTGGGTCCAAGTGATGATAGAGGTGAACCCAAATATTGAAAGTAAAGCCTAGCCCACTTAAGTTAAATCTTGAGGATTTAAGAGGGCCTATTTGAACTGAAGTCACTCCCAACCCATGATTCAAGATCTATAACCCTTCTTGACCCTTTTTTTCCTTTATTTTTATTTTCTATTTTCCTTTTCTTTACTCACACGTGTCATTACATGAGGGATTTCATCTTCATTTTATTTGTATTTTCCTTGCATTTGTTTCATTTTTTGATTTTATTTATTTTCCTTTTATTGCATTTTACACATGTTACTCTTTGAAGGGTTCAGTTCGGATTTCACTACAATTTCATTTGCATTTTTATTTTTACATTTTAAAATTTTATTTCACATAACATACGGCATCACCTCATTCAGTATCACTGAATTTCATTTTTATTTACATTTTAATTATTTTAGCATGCATTTCACACCTAGTTCACAATTTAGGCTATATTCATTTGGTGCATGAGCATTTCATTCCGTGTGGCATTACATTTGCATTTGATGGGTTAAATTTTTAGATTGGATCCTTTTTGACCTAGTTTTGGATGTGATCTAGAGGATCTCTACACAATTGAATATCATTTTGGCTTTTAGGAGAAGCTTGAATACAAGAAAGGGGGAAAGAGGCTAAGGGAGGACATCTAAGTAATTTTTCATGACTTCTCTTCAACTTTGATCTCTTTGTTTCAAAATTCTTCCTCGCTTTTCTACTTTTGATGGCTGAAATTATCATGGGCTAGATGTTAATTAGTCACCATGAATGTGTATTGATGTGGTGGTATTTGATCCTAAGGTTTTTGATGGATTATTTTACATATATGCCCATTTAGATATCAAATTTTAGGCTCAATGTGGTTCATGTAAAGTTTTGTGAATTTTATGCTACTTCATATGATGCTACTTTACCTAGTAATTTTGTGTCAAATTTATTTCATATGTGTAGATTTTTTATGAATTTTCCACTGATTTTTGAGCTAGGTTGGGTAGTGGATAAGTGATGAACTTTAGTGCTTGTTTTGAACATGCTCAGTTTAAGCGAATTTTACCATAGGTCAAATTGTTGAATTTTTTGGGAAGTATATATAAATCATTTTATAGTTAAATTTTCTATAAATGTTTTATGTTATGTCATTGTTGTTTTCAAATTTTTATGGGATTTATAGTGACCAATTAATATGTCATTTGTACAAATTTTTGTACATAACTCTGTGACAAGATAACTTAGGTATAGTCAACTTTGTGGATTTTTTTAGTATTGACTTAGAAGGTATTTTGAGCTGATTTCTTAGCATGTGAACCCTATATATTCTATTTTATAGGATAAATTGGTGTTAGGGTTTTACATTTGGAATATAACACTTTGCCACTAATTATCATACATAACTTAATAACTAGAGAAAACAGAGTAGTGGAATTCACTCTTACTTCATGTCAATGTGCAATTTTGGATTCAATTGTGCTGCCTATGGAGATATTCATTGTTGCATGCCTTAATTAAAATGATGGTGTTGTATATGGGTAAATTATGGTGTTCAATATAGGCTTCATTTTATCTCTTTCTTATCATCCAAGTGGTGTTATAAATTATATGCTCATTACATTAATGTTGTTCTATGTTATTGTGATAAGATTAATCTTTGAGTTATTTGATGTTGGCTATGAATGTGTGATCTATTGGCTATTCAAATGATATGAAATTATGTTGAGCCTTAAACTTGAGAATCATGGCTAAGAGGCATTCAAATCAAGGTACAAAAGATACACAAGCAAGGATGACAAATTGGAAGACTAGTATGATTAAATTGTCAAATTTCTTTGAGCTTGATTGTAATTGATGTATTCTTAGTCCTTTATAATCACCATGTAATAAATATATAATTGGACACTCACTCATACAAACACTTATGAATGTTTTACTTAATACCAACACACACCCACACTGACACCTACACCCATACCCATGGATGATTGATTAAACACCTACGCACACCAAACACCAATGCCTAGCTTTTTTAAAAAAATGTGACATGTGAGGTCCAACACCTCCATAGGTATGCTCTTTTTGGTTTCCTTGTCATGTGAGGTCGAATGCCTCCATAGGTACATCCTTCAAACATTTATGGTTTTTCCTAACACTAATGTTGACATGTGGAACCAACGTCTTCATGAGTACTTAATAAGACATTAGTGTTACCATGTAAGACCAATTTCTTCATGAGCACCTAATGATTTATCATTAGGGCCACGTGAGATCCAAAAACTCCATAGGTATATCCCAATATAGGTTGCCCATGTTTGAAATAAATTTGGGGTTACAACAACTCGTATCCTATTATATGCATTTTCTAAAAGTAAAGTTAGGCTTTAAGGGCCCATGTTTATTTTTTCCAAAAGAAAAATTAAATTAATAAAAATAAAATCATTATTTTGCCAATTTCTTGTTTCTTTCTACATATCTAACATTTTAAAAATATTGAAAAAATGAAAAAACAAATGTTCATATTTTTCCGTAGATATTTTGATGTAAATACCCATAAATCATGTTTTTTTCCAAATTATTAAAAATTCAAATGAAGAGAGTTAAGAAGTGAGATTAAGTCAATTTCATAAATTAAAACAAATTAACCAATCTCTACATCATTTTGTTTATAAAAATTGACCCAATTTCAACTATTTTGTTCTCTTCACAAAAAAAAAAAAAAAAACCCACTGACATGCATTTCTAGATGATTTACATGGACTTTGATCACTATCATTGGGTATGTAGGCACTAGGCTCTAATCCTAAGTTAAGTGTTCCCATTGTAAATATTCATTTATCTTTATGTTAATTTTATCTTTTCTTTGTTATTTTAGTGCACGTTTTTGTGTGGGCAATTTTAAATAAATTAAAAGGTCGTATCTTTTACTATGTTTGACTAATTTAAATTAGATTATTGTTTATTTGGATATTGTGGGCTATCTAACACCTTCCCCATATTCAAATAGACTCCCGAACCCATTTCTAGTTTCATAGACTATTGTTTTATTTGGTTTTCTAAAATTTTTTGTTAAAAATTTTAATGATAACTTTAGTGAATTGATTTTCAAAATTTGTTTTGTAATCAATTTACATCTCTTTTCTCCTATCTTCCGTAATGTCAGTTATGACACCTGCTATAAAATCATACTATTCAAATTTTCACTGTAGATAACCTTATGTTGGAATAATTTCAAAATGAAGAGATATGTTTTTTAAAATTCACGTCCTCATATAAATTAATAAATTTATATGAAAGGTTATGTAGGGAATTACAACACTAAAAGACACCAAGATTGTATGTCTTTGATTTTTAAAGGCATTTATAGAAAGGTATAGTAACCACCAATTAGTAAAAATATGTGTTATTTTAAAGAAAACCTACATATTAAAAAAGTGTAACTCTTAATGAAAAAATATTTAAGTTATGTTAACACATGTATTAACATATGGTTGTGACTTTAAATTGAAGAGGTATTGATCCAAAAGGCATCTCTTCAAGGCATCACTTTATGGTCTATATAAACCTCTCACCATCACTCCATTTAAGACATACAAAACAAAACACACAATAACTTCAAACTCATTGTCTTTATCTTTGAGTGCACGTAGAGAACAAGTCAAACTATCAATTTGAAAAAACTATTGCTATTTTGGCTTGAGTATTAGAAGTGCAATCCATACTCAAGGGTTTCATTGTATCTTGTAAGACATTCACCAATGAACCTAACTTGAACCCTATAACATAGGGATAGGTGGGTGTGAATTAAGCTTAAAGCACCACTTCCTTTTTCATCTTCATCTCTTTTTACAATTTTTTGGCTTAACTTTTTTCAAATACAAATGGCTTCTTTGAAGGAGTTAACTACAAATTTTGTGAAATTAGAAAGATTTAAAGGAGATAACTTATTGACATGGCAAAGAAAAATTAAATTTCTTTTTACAACTTTGAATGTGCCCTATATCCTTACCACTCTTAAGCCTTAACAAAGAGAAGAAGAACCATTGCTAAAATCAGAAAGAGACAAAAAATGGGAGAATGATGACTATATCTGCACTGGACATATCTTTAATGGCCTATGTGATGCTCTCTTTGATGTTTATCAAGATTCAACCTCTGTAAAAGATCTTTGAATTAAACTTGAGGCAAGGTACATGCAAGAGAATGCAACAAGTAAGAAATCTCTTGTCATTCATTTTAATACTTGTAAGATGAATGATAGAAAGTATATTATGGAACAAATCCATGAAATTGAACATATTTAGAACAATTTCAAACAACATAACATGTATATAGATATGTCTATTATTGTCTTCTCAATCAAAAACAAACTTCCTCCACTATGGAAAGATTTCAAAAAGGGTCTTAAACATAAAAATAAAGATATCTCTATTAAGTAATTAGGGAATCATCTTCGTTTAAAAGAGAAATATAAAAAGCAAGATGCTAAAAAAGAAACCAATGCTCATAAGAAGATACATGTGGTGGAGGAATGGTAGTCTCATAAGACCTCAAGGATAAAAAGGAAATGATAAAGAAAAATCCTAAGCACATGATGGTCACAAAAACAAGAAAAAGAAAGGTACTTATTTCTTTTGTGTAAAGGCTGGCCATTTCAAGAACAAATGTCATTTCTTCAAAAAAAAGAAAGAGAAAGAAAACAAGTCATCTATAAAAAAAAGACAATTTTGTGGCTGTAATTTCTAAGATTCATCTAGTTGACAATGATGAATTATGGTGGGTGGACTCTGGTGCAACACACAGTGTGTGAAAAAACAAAAACTTATTTAAAACATTAAATGAGGAACAAAAGGATATGCTTTACATTGGAAATTCTCCAAGTGTCCAAGTCAAGGGCAAAGGGACTATGGAAATTGAATTCACTTTTAGGAAAACACTTACTTTAAGAGATGTTTATTATATACTAAAAGTTAGGAAGAATTTAATTTTTATACCTTTACTTAATAAGTTTGGGTTTAAGTTTGTATTTAAGGGAGACAAATTTGTTCTTACTAAGGGTGGAACATATGTAAGTCAAGGTTATTTATGTGAAATCATGTTTAAGTGTAATGTTGCTAAAGTTAATAATAATATTTACAATTCTACTTATATTGCCAACTCTTGTGATTTGTGGTATTATCATTTAGGTCGTGTTAATTTTGGAAAATTAAATGATATGATAAAGCTTGCATTGATTCCAAATATTGCTATTATTATTAGCCTTGCATTACTTGCATGTTGACTAAAATAACAAGAAAACCTTTCCTTAGAGTAAAAAGAAGTTCTAAAATATTAGAATTGATTTATTATGATATTTGTGATTTGCATGGTTGGCCTACTTTGGGTGGTAAAAAGTATTTTGCAACTTTCATTAATGATTGCACTATATACTATTATATCTATTTAATGCACTCAAAGGATGAAGTTTTAGAGAAATTTAAAATATTTAAAACTAAAGTATAACTTTAATATGAAACTCTTGAGCCCATTTGTTGAAAATCAAGGTTTTGATGATTATAAACTTAAAGAAGAAAAGTTTTACTGAACAATGAACTTAAACTCATTCTCACTAGTGCATTGTGTTAAGAAGAATGCTTTAAAGTCTTAAACTGTTAAAGTGCCAAAGAGATGTATGAGGCTTTAGAAATAGCCTATAAAGGAACCTCTATTGTTAAAGAGTCTAGAATTCATAATCTCACACAATAATATGAATTATTCAAAATGAATTATGGAGAAATAATTAAAAGAAATACAAATTCATTTTACTTATATGATAAATCATTTGACAGCTTTAGGGAAGACATACTCGCAAATTGATCAAGTATACAACTCATAAAGGCACTTCCCATGGAATGGCAACCCAAGGTGATAACAATTGAGGAATCAAAAAAGTCTTCAATAAAATCAGTTATTGCTCTTTATGGAAATCTTCAAGAGCAAGAACTTAGACAAAAGCAACTCCTTGAAGAATAAGACAAAAAGAAGAAGGTCTTGCTCTGAAAGCATTATCATTAATATATCTAGATGAAAAAGATTGTAATGATCATTCCCTGGATGAAGTTGATAAAGAAACTCTTAGTCTCTTTGTCAAAAAATTTGGGAGATTCTTCAACAGTAGAAGAAGAAGACCAACTAGAAGAGGTCAAGATGCCAAAGAACTTCCCATCTGTTATGAATGTAGAAAACCTGGGCACATGAAATGGGAATGTTGTATCTAATAAACAAGATAACACAAATAGGAAGAAAGGAAAATAAAAGAATAAGGCTTACTTATTAGCTACTTTGGGAGAAAGTGATGAAGATTCAAATGATAAAGAAAATGAAGAAGCTAACATCTGCCTTATGGCTAATGAATATGAGGTAAGCTCTATCCCTTCCTATGAAGAATTGCAAGATGCTTTCAATGATTTACATGATGAATTTCTTAAGATAGTAAAAACTTTGAAACTTTCAAAAAGGAAAATTTTATTTTTAGAAGAAATTCTAAAAAAGGAAAAAGAAGATAATAGCTCACTACTCCAAGTAAAGACTTCATTATAAAAGCAAATTGGGACATTATAACATGATTATATTAGTCTAAAAATGAACATTTTTCTCTAAAAAATAAAGTTGTTTGTAATTGTAAACTTCTTCAAAAAGAAAAGATAGATTTATTGAATACTATTGTTAAGTTCACTAAAGGGAAATATAATCTAAACATTTTTCTTGGAAAACAAAGAAGTGTTTTTGATAAGGTAGGTATTAGATATAATCCCAAAAAAAGACAAAAATATTATAAGAATTTCTTTGTTCTAGCAATTATGACTAGCACTCCATTTATCACATGTTTCTATTATGGTAAAAAGAGGTATAGATCATATACTTACTCCTACAAAATGAACAAAACTGTGGAAGGAAAGAAAGTATAGGTTCCCAAGGGAATAACTATCATTCCAAGACCTAACAAGAATTGGGTACCTAAGAATAAAACTTAATGCTTTTACAGGTGTGTATAAAGGCTACCAACACAAAGTGGTACTTAGATTGTGGTTACTCCAAACATATGACTAAAGACAAATCCAAGTTTATTTATCTTCAACTAAAGAATGGTGGAAATGTCACATTTGGAGGTAGTGGACAAGGAAAAATCATTGGTATTAGAAAAGTTAGTAAGAACTCCTTTATATCCATTGACAATGTGGTTTTTATTGAAGGTTTAAATCATAATCTCCTTAGCATTAATCAATTATATGACAAAAATAATAGAGTAATGTTTGATTCAAAACATTGCTTCGTTGAAAATTTAGATGGAAAGAAAACCATACTAATAAGACATAGAATTAATAATGTATATGTTATTGATTTAGATGATATTCTATCTAATAATTTAAAATGTCTTATTAGTGTTAATGATGATAGCTGGCTATGTCATATAAGGCTTACTCATACTAGTACGAGTCTCTTAGAGAAGCTTGCTAAGAAAGACTTAGTTGTTGGATTGCCTAAATTAAAATTTGATAAAAATAAACTTTGTTATGCATGTCAGAAGAGAAAACAAATTAAGAGCTCCTTTAAAGCAAAAGGAATTATCTCCATAACTAGACCTTTACAATTACTTCACATGGATCTTTTTGGACCCTCTAAAACTATAAGTCTTAGAGGAAATTATTATGTATTAGTAATTGTATATGACTTCTTTAGATACACTTAGACACTTTTTTTATCTCACAAAGATTAAGCCTTTAAATCCTTTCTGAAATTGGCTAAGCTCATTCAAAATGACAAGGCATGACCATTGTGAGAATAAAAAGTGATCATAGTAGAGAATTCAAAAATAATCTATTTATGGAGTTCTGTGATGATAATAGAATTCAATATAATTTCTTTGCACTAAGAACTCTTTAACAAAATGGAGTTATAGAAAGGAATAATATAACTTTAAAAGAGATTGCTAGAACTATGTTAAATGAAAGAAATCTTAAATATTTTTAGGCTGA
Organism: Delonix regia; assembly: GCA_037074485.1. Taxonomy (NCBI): domain Eukaryota; kingdom Viridiplantae; phylum Streptophyta; class Magnoliopsida; order Fabales; family Fabaceae; genus Delonix; species Delonix regia. Next base: position 34,955,811 of record CM073449.1, on the reverse strand, counting down.
TGCAGTAAACACTGCATGTTATGTTATAAATAGAGTAATGACAAGGCCCATCTTGGAAAAAACTCCATATGAATTGTATAAAGGAAAGAAACCTAATATTTCTTATATGCATGTATTTGAATGTAAACATTTTGTGCTAATAATGGAAAAGATAATTTCGGCAAACTTGATGTAAAGTCTGATGAAGCAATCTTCTTAGAATTCTCTAATACTAACAAAGCCTTAAGAGTATATAATAAAAGGACGATGACTATAGAAGAATCTATACATGTAAATTTTGTTGAGACTAATCCTCTTGAGCCAAGAAAGGTATCTTGTAAGGAAATTGCAGTTAAATTTAATGACCTTATAATAAAAGTTAAACAAACAGTTCAAGAAATCAAGAATGAAAGTTAGTCCATCAAGACAAATGAACAACCCTCTTTGCATGAAGATTCTGATCAAGAAATTGAGGAAGAAGTCATTCATAATCTCCTAAAGGGGCATGGAACTACAAAAATAATCATCCACTGAACAAACAATCGGTGATGTCTCCAAAAAGGTAGTAACTTGAAACTTACTTAAAACTATATGTAATCATTAAGCATTTTTATCTCAAATAAAACTAAATGGAATTGACGAAGCCTTGAAAGATGAATATTAGGTTTTAGCTATATAAGAAGAGTAAAATTAATTTAAAAGAAGTCAAGTTTGGAAACTTGTCCCTAGACCTAATCATCATATAGTAATTGGCACTAAATGGGTTTTTAGAAACAAGCTTAATGAATCCGAAGTTGTTACTAGAAATAAGGCTAGACTAGTTGTAAAAGGCTACAATCAAGAAGAAAGAATCGAGTATGATGAAACCTTTGCATCAGTAGCTAGATTAAAAGCAATTCATATGCTACTAGCCTTTGCATGTATAAATGGTTTTAAGTTATATGAAATAGATGACAAGAATGCCTTTCTTAATGGATACATAATGGAAGAAGTATATGTAAAATAACCTCTAAGCTTTGAGAATGAAAATCTTACAAATCATGTTTTCAAATTAAGAAAAGCATTATATGGTCTTAAATAAGCACTTTGAGCATGATATGAAAGACTGAGTGCATTTCTCATTGAAAATAATTTCTCTTGAAGCAAGGTTGCTACAACTTTATTCCTTAAAATGAAAAGGCATGATATTTTAGTTGCCCAAATTTATGTAAATGATATTATATTTGGTGCTACTTATGAAACTTTATGCAAAGAGTTTGTCGAAATAATGAAAGAAGAATTTGAAATGTCTATGATGAGGAAGCTTACATTCTTCTTAGGATATTAAATCAAACAAGTAAATAGAGCCTTCATAAATTAATTAAAATTTGTCAAAGAATTCTCAATAAATTTGGATTTGAAAATATCAAAACAAAGGATACTCTAATGGGAGCAATTGTAAAGATGGATGCTAATGAAAAAGGACAACCCATAACATCTCAAAATACAGAGGTATGATTGGATCCCTTCTATATTTAATAGCAAGTAGACCTGATATTATATTTAGTGTTTGCATATATGCCCGATTCCAAACTTGTCCTCCTAAATAATCTCATTACTTAGTAGTAAAGAGAATTTTTAAATATATTGTTGGCATAATACAAATTGGTTTGTGGTATCCAAAATTATCCATAAATACTTTAGTAGGATAACTAATTTTTCTAGTTGCAAGACCGACAGAAAAAGCACCAGTGAAATTGAATATGTTGCAGTTGGTAATTGTTGTGCCCAAATCCTTTAAATGAAGCAACAACTAGAGGATCTTCGTATATATATTAAAAAGATTCCAATCAAATGCAACAATACGAATGCTATTCATCGTACCATTAATCCCATTATGCATTTAAGGTCTAAACATATAAAGATCAGGCATCACTTCATTAGGGACCATGTTCAAAAGAAAGATATTAGCATTGAATTTATAAAAATTGAATTTCAACTTGATGATATCTTTACTAAACCTCTTTCAACTGAAAGATTTTGTTTTATAAGAGGTGAATTGGAAATGGTTAATCCTAATGAGCTGTAAAATTAAGATTTAAATTGTTTCTCCATTTGCTTGAAGAAAACATTCACTAACTTAAGCATCGGAGTAGTTTCAATTCATTTTACAGAATATTTGTGATTTTTACTTGCTTTTACATGTTGTTTGGATGAACATTTATGGTAAGATATTCATTTAAGTAGAAAACTATCTAGAAATTGAGAAAGTTAGCTCAAAAATTTGTAATTTGGTCACATTTTATGTGACTAATCAACCGCCAAAGGGTGGACAGTCAACTGGTAAGGGTTTAAGAGTGACCAGTTGCTCAGGAAAACTAAGAGTAGTTGACTGAAGGCTCACTATAAAGGAACAGTCGACTGCTAAGGAGTGGTCAATTGACTGGGCATCCCTCATGGCCAAACAATCAACTGGTGCTAAGTGACCAATCGAGTGAGAGGTTCTAGAGATAATCCTAAGAAAAATAAAGGCCAACAGTTGACTGCTCACAACTGACCAATCGACTGGTCAATGCCAGAAAGCGATACTGAGTAAAAATAAGGCCAACGATTGACTGCTCACTAGTAACCAGTCAACTGTTGATAACAGAACTCGCTATTTAGAGCAATTAAAACCCTAAAATTTCATATTAAACACTATTTTCACTAGTTAATTGCTCATCCCCTTTCTTGCTCTCTAATTTTTTAACCAAATCATCATCAATTCTTGGTGATTTTGTTTCTAAATCCATTAAAATCACCGATTAAACTTCTCAATCTAGGGTTTTATCAGTTTAAAAAGGGATTTTTTACTCTTCTCTTATTCATCCTAAAATTCTTAAAACCTTTCTTGAGATCTTACCTCTCCGTCATCATCCATAGCTCAAAGACTAACTACTAAGCATGCAAGGACCAGAAATCCAACTGTTGGCTCCTCCTTTGATCTTCTTCCTCTCTTATCTTCAAAGGCACAAGACATAGCATTTATTGAAAATTTCCAACAAATGGGAGTTCTTGTAAGTAAGTATGTGCACCTCCTATTACTTCAAAAAGAAGGGTTTAGTCTTTTTTATTTATTTTCCAATGTTGGATTGAATCATATACTGAGCCTTAAGCTTGATCATAGCCCCAAGGTTATCAGGACTTTTTATTCTAATCTTACCTATAATCTCATTACCTATCTCATCACCACTAAGGTAAAAGGAACAAGAATTATTTTTTGTGATGACACTTTAACTGAAATTATTAATCTTCCTCCTCCTACTGGCTATTATTTCATTGATCATCCTAACTCCTTTAAGACTGTGTCTATTTACAACAAATTAAAGGCTATGAATAGGATTAGTGAAGTAGCCATTGACAACTTCAATCAATGTCAAAGACTGATCTTTGGAAAATAGATTGTTACATTACATCATTGTTTATTGCCTGATTAACAAGTCAATTAACTTTTCTTATCTGAGTGAACTTGATATGTATATGATGAAGTGCATACTAGAGGGTGAAAGCTTCAGGTTTTCATGGCTGATCACTTAGAGGAAGGCAACTTGCAAGAAAAATAGATTATCTCCTTTACCTTATAGGACCATCATAGCAGCCATCCTTTACCATTATAATATTTCACCTCTTAAGGATGATTTGGAATACCCTCTCCAAATTAGTTAGAACAATCTATAACATATGAGATTCATTAAGACTACTCAAAGATAATAGGTTAGGAAAGCCCAGAGAACCTCTAAGCTACAACCTCCTCCAATAGCTGATGTACCTCATCTTCCTCCCTTTGCAAAACTAGCAGAAGAAGGACCATCTTTTCTGATGCCATCATCTCCTTCTACTCCTATGCCTCCATCTCTATAGGTTCCTACTTTGATGGGTTACAGCCCGACTCATCCTGAGACTATAGTGATTCCTAAACCTATCCTTCTTATTAAGATTCATGTCATGCATCAGAATATGGACACCTTTAACTTTGAGATGCATAATCTTCATGAGACATTAAAAGATATGAATGCTAGGCTTGAGCACATTAAGTCATATCATAAGCAGCATCCAACTTTTAAAAGTTTAGAAAGTATTTTGGTTTTTTTCCTCCCTTTTTGATGTAACCAAAGGGGAGAAAGATTAGGAATTTAAAAAGGAATTAGGAAGCATTAGGAGCTTCTGAGCTTTTGATATTTGATTTTTTGAACTTAGCTTCCTATTTGTGTTTATTTCCTTATTGATTTGCTTCAGTTGTGTTTCACTCATTTCAATTCAATAAAAGTAGTTGTTTCAGTTATATGGTTGTTTGATGTCTATCTCTAACATTTGAATACGATTGAATAAACAAGGAAACCAAAGGGAACTAAAAGAAGTGAAAGTTAAAATCAAAGTAATCATATCCAACTTCCAAAAAACAAAGAATAATGTGAGTATACTATCTTGAAAAACTTTTTTCTTGTGAAGCACTAACAATTGCAAGTTTGCCATCATAAAAGAGGGGAAGATTGTTGAGCCCAGTTCCTGAGGATCAAGGTTTTAATGATTACAAACTCAAAGAAGAAAAGTTTTTCATTGTATCACTTAGGTTCTAAATGTTTTCAATGTTTAATCATGTCTTAGGAACCTTTGTAAATGATATTAAGCTGATAGGAATTTTATAAAATGAATATATAATTAATTCTAGGTCTTAACCACAAGCCAGCAGTAGATTGGCCACCTTGCCAGCTAACTACCAAACCTTAACTAGTCGAATGGGAGCTTTCTGTAAGTGAACAGTCGACTGGCCACAAGCCAGCAGTCAACTGGTCACCTTCTGAGAAGTCTCCAGTCTATTACTAGCTTAAACCTTGATCAACTGGGCACTCTCCATGAGTGAGTAGTCGACTGGTCACCTTCTGAAAGGCATCAATCAATGCCAGCTTGAGCCTTGATCAACTGGAATCTATCTCTAAATGAACAGTTGATTGGCTACATACTAGCAGTTGATTGACCATACCCAGTTCAAGCACCAGTCTGCTGCCAGCCTTGAGACATTTAACTAAGAGCTCTCTATAAGTGACCAATTGATTGATCAAAAGTGACTAGTCAACTGTCAAGGTCTAAAATTTGAAAATTATAAGGGGCAAAGAAAAAGCAGTCATCTAGTTAGTGGTGAATAATCGACTGGTCAGTGGCAGAGAAGCCATAATGGATTTATAACAAATATATTTTGAAATATCTCTTTTCCCACTCACTACCAACAGATCTATTGGACCTCAACCTATATAAACTCAACCTAGAGACTCTGAAATAACAAGAAAAACATTTAAGAGTGATTATATCACTAGTTTCTATCATTAGCTATTGATCATTAGTGCTTTATTGTATCATTTACTCTGTTTCAAAGAGTTTTTCATTTATAATTCTTTTTTTCATCAAAAAGAGAAGCTCAAGGAGGATCTTTGAGAGAATCAAGCTAAGATAGAGCTTGGGTTCAAAGGGAGTATATCCATGAGAGAGAATTTAAGGAGGTTCCTTGAAGGTGTCAAGCTGTGAAAGCTTAGGAATTAGGAGAGGTTCTCCTGGGTGTTGTATTGATTTATTGAGATAATGAAATATCCCAAAAAGTTGCTTGGGGATTGGATGTAGGCTTAGGTAGAAGCCGAACTAGGATAAATCTTTCTATCTACTCTTCTCCCTTACTTTCTTTACATTTTGCATTTATCTTTGATTGTTTTATTTCAATTTTATAGAAGAGTTTTTTAATAAAATTTAATAAAACCCAATTCATCCCCTTTTAGGTTTCATCCCTACTTTATAGAAACTTTTGTTAAATGTTTAAGGACAGATAGAAAAGGGAGAATATTATGATCTAAATTATTTTGAGTCAGTTAGTATAATACATCAATTAACTGTCCCTTATTCCCACAATAAAAAAATATATCAACAATGAAAAATGGGGTCCTAGTTGAAATAGTAAATGCCAAGTTATCATATTTTGGTTTGGCTAATGGATATTTGAGTAAGGCATTGCTAACTACATGCCATATATTAAATAGAGTTCTTGATAAAAGGAACAAGATAACCCCATATAAACTATGGAAGAAAAGAAAACCCATCTTAATTATTTTAGAGTTTAGGGATGCAAGGCAATAGTTAAAGTTCCAGAACCCAAAAGGAAAAAATTAGGTTACAAAGGAGTTAAGTACATCATCTTGGAATATGTTGAAAATAGTAAGACATATCAATTCTAGTTTATTGAACTAAACAATTCATATCCTATCAATATACTAATTGAATCAAGGAATGCAAATGTTCAAGAAGAAATAGTTAACTCAATCCTTAAGCGCAATGACATTTCTTATTCCAATGAAAAGTCAAATCAAGAGAATAATGTTTCTAGTGATAATGAATTTAAAGAAATAGAACTTAGAAGAAGTAAAAGAGCTAGAAAAGCAAAAACCTATGGTTCAGATTTCTTCATGTTTTTTGTTGAGGGGACTAAAGAAGATATTGAAATTCATTCACCTTTTTATGTTAATTTAGAAAATGACTTGAAACATTTGATGAGGCTATTAAGTCTCAAGATGCAACATTTTGGAAAAAGGCTATACAAGATAAAATGGATTCAATAATGGGAAATAAAACTCAGAAACTAGTAGACCTCCCACCTGATTCTAAACCCATTAGTAGTAAATGGATTTTTTTACAAAAATTAAAAGTATATGTTTCTATAGATAAATTTAAAGCTAGGTTGGTTGCTAAGGGGTTTACGCAAAAGAAAGGGTTATACTATTTTGATATATATGCACCGGTTGCAAGGATGTCCACTATCAGAGTGCTTATAGCACTTGCTTCCATATACAATCTTGTTATCCATGAAATGGATGTTAAAACAACTGTCCTTAATGGAGAGTTAGAAGATAAGGTGTATATGACACAACTAGAAGGGTTTATGGTTCTTGGTCAAGAACACAAGTTATGTAAATTAATTAAGTCTCTTTATTGACTTAAGTAAGCCCCTAAGTAATGGCAAAAAAAATTTGATGAGGTTGTTTTAAAAAATGGATATAAAATTAATAAATGTGACCAATATGTTTACAGTAAGTTTTATAATGAAAAAGGTGACAAGATTTATTTGTATGTAGATGACATATTAATGTTTGGCACTGATTTGGATGACGTAAATAAAACAAAGAAATTCTTGTTTGAAAACTTTAACATGAAAGATATGGGAGAAGTATATGTCATACTAGGAAACAATATTATTCGGGATAATAATTGTCTTGACCTTTTCCAATCTCATTTCATCGAGAAAATATTAAAAAAATTTAATTGTTTTTATTGTTGTCCTGTTTCTGCTCCATTTTATTTTAATATGAAGTTAGTACCAAATAAAGGATGTCCTGCGAGACAACATGATTATTCAAAAGTAATTGGATGCTTGATGTATGCTATGATATGTATAAGACCATATATAACATATGTTAGGGGAAGGTTAAATCGATACATAAGCAATCCAAGTAAGAGCTACTGGCATGCTATGGATAGAGTACTAAGGTACTTAAAAGGAACAATTAACTATAGTTTGACCTATAGTGGTAATCCTTCAATTTTGCAAGGATATACAGATGCCAATTGGATAAGTTACTCATAGGATCATGCTTTTACAAGTAGATAGGTCTACTCTTTAGGTAGAGGTGTTGTTTCTTGGGGATATAAGAAACAAACCTGTACTGCAAACTCTACCACAGACTCTAAGTTTATAAAATTAGCTGCAAGTAGCAAGGAAGTTAAGTGGCTTAGAAAATTGTTACTTGACATTCCTATATGGCCCAAGCTAATGGCACCAATATCTGTCCATTGTGATAGTCAACTTTTATAAGGGCTTATAGCCAAGTTTATAATGAAAAGTTATAACCTATTAAATTAAGACATAACTCTGAATGACTTAATAATGAATGGAGTAATCTCTTTAAGTTATATAAGATCTGAATTAAATCATATCCTTTGACGAAAGGTTTAATAAGGAATATGATATAGAAAACATCAAAAAGGATGGGATCGAAGCCCTATAAACCTTGATCACTGATAATGGAAACCCAACTTACACTTTACTAACATATTAAATATTAGGTTTAATGGTGAAAGTACATCATTAGAGTGATTGCAAGTACTTGTCCTTTTTAATACTTCCCGAGGTTGAAAAGTAATTTGTAACCATGAGATTAAAACGGGAAAGGTTAAGCTTTAATCTAGCTTTTAATAGACCGGTAAGCATATATTTGTTAGAGTATTGATCATCGTGGTGCTCTTAATGGAGTCGACCTATATGAGAGTGAAATGGGGCCACTTCTAGAAGTCTAAGGGCTTGACTTTGAAAACTCTTATGAAAAGAATACAGACATAAGGCCATAAATGTGTTAATTTAAGTGGCATACAATAGTTCGAAATCTTATGTATAAGTCATGCAAACCTATTTACATGGGATGATTGGTTCAAAGCTTAGCCTACCATATTATTTTGGATGGGTGAAACCTAGTCTTACTTGGGTAAAGGTTTAAATCATTGTGATACCATTATTGAAAACATGAGATTTCCAAAGTGATAAGAGTTTGGGTTCATTTTAAAAATGAAAGGGGATTTTTGGAATGTATTTAAAATGAAGAAACGTGTTTTTTAAAAGTCATATCCTCATATAAATTAATAAACTTATATGAAGGGTTATGTAAAGAGTTACAACACTAAAAGACACTAAAGTTATATCGCTTTGGTTTCTAAAGACATATATAGAAAAGTGTGGTAATCACCGCTTGGTGAAAAGATGTGTTGTTTTAAGGAAACCTTATATACTAAAAAGGTATAACTTTTCATGAAAAATTATTTATGTTAGTTCATAAACCAACATATGGCTATGACTTTTAATTGAAGAGGTATTATTCCAAGAGGTAACTCTTTAAGGCATCACTTCATGGTCTATATAAACCCTCACCATCACTCCATTTAAGACATACAAAACAAAACACACAACAACTTCAAACTCATTGCCTTTATCTTTGAGTGTACACAGAGAAAAAGTCAAATTATCACTTTGAAAAGACTATTATTATCTTGGCTTGAGCATTGGAAGTGCAATCCATACTCAATAGTCTTCATTTTATCCCATAGGAAATTTACCAGTGAATCCAAATTACGCCTTATAACACAAGGATAGGTGGGGGTGAAGTAAGCCAAAAAGAAAGTGTTACCCATGCCTTGAAGACATCATGCACCACTTCCTTGTTCATCTTCATATCCTTCTAACACCTTCACGTACTCGTCCAAAACAAGTTTTTTAGTAGCTATAAACTTCTTGTCATTATCTCATTCAAACCCATATGTATTGACTCCACAAAATATATCATGCACAACTTGCCAATTGTTCTTCATTGTCTTGATTTAAGATTGAATGTGTGACTTCCTCTTTATTATGTTGTCAAGGCAACATTGTTCCATTATTTCTTCTAATGTTAATGGCACATTAATTTGATGTGGCACTTATGAATATGCTTTACTTGATCTTTAATTCCACTAGGCAAAAAATTAGAACCTTGTCCACTATCCATACATGATTCCATATGGCCACACTAAAACCAGATTGTTACATTACCCTTAGGTTTTGAAAAAGGTGAGAAAGAAGTTATGGCAACATATTGAATGTCAATGCAAAACCAAGTGCAGACATTTGAAATTGAAAAGGGTGAAACACATAGCTTAGTACTCTACATTAATATGTTCAACATCATCCTTAATATGAATACTACAAGTAAACCATCCAATAGCACAAATGGAAACTATAAACCATTGTACATCACAAGCACGCTTAAGTTCTACGACATCAGTAAATGTCTTATCATCCATGACAATGTCCCCTAAACTCCTTAAACATCTGTGTTGCTAAGTTATCTCGCCAAGCACTCCACATATCACTGAACTTGATGGTCCCAATTAGGTTATCTTTCCCTAGGCTTGCATAGCTTTAAGGTTTCCAAGCTCAATGTCGAATGGGTTACTAACATTCACTCTTTGTATTAGGTTATATTGCAAATAACATGCAATAGTGACCTGGTTATAAGTTCACACTGGATAGAAAGAAGGGCTCCTTAGGATTGTCTAACTGAGCTTTAACATGCCAAAACTGTGTATAATCACATTGTATGCCTAGGCATGCTTCATGTTGAAGTACTCACAAGCATTTGCCAGGGTCTAAGCTCTTTCCATTCACTCAAGTGATATTATTTATCTCTATATAGCCCAAGGAACCCATCATAATTGGTGTACCCAACAATAACTAGATAATAATAGTTTGTATGGCAAAATTCATGAAAAGGTGTATTAGTTGCATAGCCTCTTGCAACCCATTCCACCTCATAATCTCGTGGTGTAATTCTCTCACATCAATAACCGATCCTTCCTATCCTAACAACACATAAATGAATAAGGCATCTTATGCACACATAGCTAGTAACATTTATGGTCATTTCCTCTTTTATGTTTCGATATATAGGCTTACCCTCTAAAGAGGTGTTTATCCTTACATAGGTGCCATCCAGTGCACTAAGGCATTCCTATACAAGTTCAGAATCCACTTAACATATTAGTATCATTTGACGAATAAATTTAATTAAAAAAAAAACCAATGTCCATACCTTGAACCATTTCCAGCGCTCATTAGTTAAGTTTATAGGCATCTATTATAGGTTTTTGGTAGTTCCTTATCCAAGTGCATCATTACAATCAACAGCACCTTGAAGTACCCATTTATAGTTTCCTTGGATTACCTATATTGGAATTGGGATATGCAACTCTTAATATGATAAGCAAGTATATGAAGGAAAATCACAACTTGCTTATCCATTAACATGTGTTATGTTAGTTTCAACCCTTTTATGGTATCTAACATAACATATAATCGATCAAAGGTTGCCCTACACATTTTAGTTGTTTGAAATAGGTGGTATCACTATAGTACACCAAGTTTTTAAAGTGAGCTTGCTTAGCATTGAAGTTTAAGCTATACAACCTATTACTAATGCACATCCTACAGTGGCAACCCAAAGCCCCTAGGTTTACAAGCAACTTATGCAAACACATCATAGTATGCAACCACCATACTAGTATACATACTACGTACTATATTATTAAATGACCACCCTACCCTTTATTCATTAACCTTAAGAATTGCTAATGAATAGGAAAATTTTTCTACTGATTTGTAAAGGAAAGCACCCATTTATTACTTAAACCTAACTAACTTCCAATTTTATCTTTCTATCTCCCCCTATCGAGATAGCTATAACCCAGCATTAGCACTACTACATAATACCATAATGTAAACTAATTCAACATATACATATGCTTCAACATCTAAACATTATGTCATATTCAATAATGTATACACATATTATAGATAGGTTTTAGTTAACTCTATATGCAAATTTGTAAGAGGAGGAGCTAAGGTACAAATATTTGAAATTCTTAAAATAGTCATGCCTTAACATCCATAAAATAGAAGCCTATAATTGTGATTTAACATGTTTAAAAATGGCAATTGGTATTTTCCATGACACCATTCATGTGGCAATTCCAAATATGTGTTTTATTAGAATTCTCTCCTCACCTTACTTTACAATAGTGTTATAAGTTATCAAAAAGCCGAAAAAAATATGTATTACTCATGTGAACTTACTAGGATAAAAAACTTCTCTACTAATTGATTTTACCCTAACTTCACAAAGGTCAAACAAATTATTAAAAGCACCATAATTCTAATTTTGACTATGTTAAATTATCGTCATACGAAAGGCAAGAATCATATAATAAAATGGAAGGATAGTACAATAAAAACAACCCAATTTAATGTCCTATTGTTGCAATAAACTAGATAAAAGATTCACTGTCAAACAATATACAAAACATTCAGAGGCTAAAATCTCATACTCAACGTTGGTCTAAACACTTGTTAACATTGACAAGTACATAGACAACTTGTAAGACTAATAAGAACATTCATACACAATCGTCCACCATAGATCTAAGGCCCTACAACCACTATAACACCTACCTAAGCAATCTCTCCTACCCTTCACCAGTATAATTGAGAAAATAACATTTATCTAACATATAACACGAACACAATACCACTTTCGCCCACTCTCCTATTCAAATATGACTGTGCATGAAAAGTCAACATAAAGGTATGGACACCTCAACAACCACAAAAAAGGGAGAAATCCAGCATACACAATCAAGAAAGGACAAATTCAACACACACAGTCAAGAATAGGGTGATTTGTACCTAAACAACCTCAATCCATACCAATTTAGCATACATTGCATACACTTTTTTTTTTTTTTGCCAAGGAAAGTATACATTGCATACATGAAAGGAAAGCAAACCAACAATCCATGTTTTTTTATTTTTTAAAAAAAATTGTTATGTCCATACTAACCTGGAAGAAGTCATCGTTCATTTATGGTAATCATCTTTTCACGCACAGAGCACTGGTTACAATTGTGTTAGGGAGAATCAAATGGTGTGAATCCATTGAATTTAGCCTTTTTCTTTTGATTTATAATGACATGACCACTTTACAAGCAAGGGTATTTGGGCAGATAAGTTGTTCTCCTGGGAAGCCATGCTCATTCCCTCTATCTTTGGAGGGAAATGAATCTTCCATACCTGTTGGAGAGACCACTCTCAAGATGGAGGGACTTCATTGATGTTGATAAAAGAAACCCTCTCCTTCTCTCATAGGTTGTTTCCTTCAACTAAATGTGATGTCAATGTTGGAAAAGCTAGTGAGAACTTTTATTTTATTACTATCTAGGTTAAACGATTCTGTAGTGAAGGGGAATGAAGTTAGAAAGTCATAAGAGGGGAGGATTAAGATCTATTGCATTTTTATTTTGACTTAATGGTTTTACACTAGTAACTAATTTTTTGATGATAATAAAAGTAATATTACTAAACAAAAGCCCAAAAGAACTTTTGTTTCTAACAATTAAAAGTAAAGAAGGAAGATATTTTTTCTTTTCTTTTTTTTTGGTATTTTTGTTCTTCATCATAAGGGACAACAAGCTTAAACAATAGGAAAAGAAAAGAATGAGTTGCACCTATAAGAAAAAGGACATATATAACACTACAGTAGCCATCTTCCTAAGCAAAAGGTGGGGAACATAAAGCATAGGAAACAATGTGTTATACATGAAAGTCACTTAATACATAGTTATACAATTTCGGAAAATCTTCAAAATGAAAATGCATATTAATGTGCTCCTTCGTCTTCATTAGGCTCAAGTGCTCTTTCAGTCTACTATGGCAATAATAAAAAGTAAGTCTCCATGGTAGACTAGCAATGAAGCCTCTCTTGTATGCTTGCAACATTTAAATATTAAGCAATAAATGCAACAATTACTAATGGTTTTAACTATAAAAGGAAATGTAAGACCAGAAGGGAGATAGAACATAACAAGTAAGTAATACTCAAAATATATTGTTGTGAGAAAAACTTTGAAGTGTGCTTAGTATCATGTAATACGGCTCTTAGGAGCCTAAAAATGAGCTCACTTGTAATTACTTGATGTATAAAGATCTCAAATCTTTCCATATAATGTAAAATCTTTCATACACCAATGGAACTACATAAAAGGCAACCCTACTCAATTTTCAAAAATTTGAAATATTTAAAATTAAGTTATAATTTTATGTCCCTGCAAATTTTCTATCTTTGTTTTCACTAAATTGCATATCTTGTATAATTGAGCCACATTATTTTATTAAATGATATTTTAATTTAAAGATATTAGATCCACACATGTACTATATACATAATTTTATATTTAATACATGAATACATTTAATACACTTTTGTAAATAGTAGTTTTACTATAACTAAGTAAAACATAATTAATTTCAAATTTTAATATGTCATTTAAGCTAGACTTTGAACAAATGTCCTAAAAAATACAGTAAAATTCTTGAAATGTTGTTAGATAAAATAATATTCTTGACAGTTATAAATTTTTATGCTTCATGAGATAAACTTTTTTCTCTTCAAAAATGTTATTTTAAACTATTTATTGAACTATCATGATGTTACTGAATAATGATATAAATTTTAACTGTATGTTTATTATGTATTACATGAGTAATAGATATATAGAAATGTCCTCATGGGTTATAGGTACTAAAGTTGATATTAATATGGAGAATAATTCTTAATGCAATACTCATTTAAATTTAAACTTATTTATAAATTTAAGAAGGATTAAATGATGATATTATCAGTAAGTTAATCATATTTTAATTCAAAAGATTTAAAAAATTGCTTTATAAAAAAATATAATGTTAAAATATAATTTTTAAAATAAAATGTAAAAAATTTGAAAAAAAAAAATTTGCCCCACTAACTCCAAGTTCTGGCTTCATCACTACTTTCAAAGGGAGAAAAGTCAATTAAAATGAGCTGAATGAAACCTAAAAAATGAAAAAAGTGAGAGTTAAAACCTACTATAGGTGATTATGTTGTAAGTGATGAGGGTAAGCACTAAAAAAACCCATCAAGTATAAAGATTGTTTTATTGAAATTTTCTTCACTCTGAAAGAGGCTAGAAGTAGGATAAATGTTTATAAATTAGGATAAATTTGCTTGTGTTGTTCTTCTTCTCCCTATTATGTTATTCATTGGGTTTTTTATGTTGACAATTTTGTATTCTCCTATGATTATTTACTTTGTGTGTTTTAATGTATCTACTATTAAGAATATTTTTTTACTTTTTGTATTAGCTCTTACCAAGTTGTTTTAAGTAAACGAAAAAAAATTAATTTTGCCTATTATTATTTTAATTGTATATAAATTTTTCCAATAATGAGCCAAAGGAAATGATGAAGGTGAAAAGGGAGAGTAAGGAGTAGTAAGATGTACTTTGTGCTTCGTAGTGATAGTGCACCTTGAGAAGGAGTGAATAGGTGCCCTGAATAAAGATTTTTTTTTCACATTATTTTTTAACAACTTTTAGAACAATAAAAGTAATAGTTGAATAATTAAATCAAGTGCTTGAAATAATCAAGTGCTGGAAAGTTGAATATGAACTAATAATATAAATGCCTTAAAATTGATTTCAAGCATTTAGAAATTATTTTTAGTGACTTGGAAGAAGTTTTAAGATGCTAAAAACTTTGTTTGACAACTAAGTTAAAAAGAGCAAAGTAAAGAAAAACACAAGCAATTTATCTTGGTTTGAACTATCTTTGTCATATGTCCAATTCCCTTCAATATTGAAGAAAATTTCACTACGATAAGGGTTTTAATACAGCTAACCCCAAACACTTACAATGATAGATTTTAAAGTGCCCACCCTTAACACTTTGTTTAAAATTACCTTAAACTATATCACCTAGGTTTTCACTCATCTTATCATTAACTGTTTTTCCATTAAAGAAATATTTACAAATGATAAAGTATTTTTTAGAAGAAATTACAATTCAGCTCAAAACTCTCAAACTTTTGAAAGCTAGAATAAGGGACCTTAAACTAAGCACAAGTACAGAGGATTTCTTAAAGTTCTCTTATAAGAATTTTGATTGTGATTCATTTTGTTTTCATCTAAGACATTTCCCTTTTATAAAGGACCTCAAAACTCTTTAGGAGAGGAATATTGTGCATAGGGAATTTGAGACTCAAACATTCTCCATTATAGCTACTCAGCATGCTTCTTTTGCAACTTACTTTTTAGCTTGATTCTTGTTTTTGAAGAGACCTAGCTATAAGAGGAAAAGTATAAAGGTTGAAGAAGATCAAGCCCAGAAGTTAGAGTTTCTTCTTCATGGACACCACATCTCTTATTCTTTGATCATAATGCTTTGGCTAAAAAGAATGTCGAATGATGAAGATATTATTCTGACATATCTTGACTTTAATTTGAATGAGATGATAAGAGTACAGTTATCATTTATTCATTTTAACTTTTGTATAAGAGAGCTTACTTTAATTGTAATCTTTGCCTTTTCTTTTAAGCTTAGGCTTCCATATTTCTGCCATGATGATTTTAGTTGCTATCAAAAATGCATTATTTGAGTTACAGTAGGCATTGACCTTCATTGTTTCCTTTTGTCCTTTGTGCTGAGCAAATTTGGATCTTTGTGTTTTAACAAGAATTGGGCAACACAAAAGTAATAGATGCCATATAGTTTAGCATTTTGGGCCAAGATGTTAGGCCTTGTGTTACAACACTTTGGATTTTTGTACGTTAGATTTTTTTTTAAAGGAATATATGTATTGGGCCAAAAATCTTAATTAGGCCCATATAACAACAAATGTATTTTGTAATCATTAAGCATGAGCCTGGCCAAGTGAAACCTTTTTGGTCCCACAGGTGACTCAATAATAATAATAATTATTATTATTATTATTTAGTACAACTTACTTGGTGCTAACTTTGTGTAAGACTTGAGTCTAAATTCCCCGCAATAATCAAAACGATTGTAGATTTTGCAATAATAAATTATGACTGTCCAATTTATTTAGGAGTGAGTATTAATTTTCAAATTTAAAAAGCTTATTTTTTACTCATTTCAATAAATAAAGTTATCAATTTCGATAACCCAACTTTAAATCTAAGCCATTAGATTTGTTATGATAATCAATACTAGCCATTGAACGTTATTACAAAGTTATTAATGCAGGGAATCCACTCCCATATAGTGAAACCCAAAAGCAAGACTTCCTCTTTTTTTCTAGTGGAAACTTCTATATGGCTAGTTTTAGGTTAATATATAATGTAAATATGTTATTGCAAATAAAATTCATCATTTTCGTCGTTATTTGGAATAAACTCAAGCTTATTTTGCATCTATATATTTTATCCCATCGAACTTTGTATTTCAATTTTTTTTTGTCTAAATCGATGAAGCCCATTCTCTCTTTTGGTATTACACTATCTCAAAGGATCTCAATACTCCCATTATAGCCCTTTGATTGTTCTACTGGTGACTATCGTATAAATAGATTAGATCATTTTAAGAATTACAGTGCAATTTAGGCAAACCATTTAAAATCTACTATATCATGAAACTGTTGTCTAATATCTCTTTGATGGTGTTAGCTATCTCTTCAGCTATGTTCTATTTCATGAGGATGGGGAAAATTTCATTATTCATATTTACAAAGTTGAGAATGTAATAGTCTAAGCACAAAAATGTCACATTGGCCTTTGGCAATTTCTCCGGTCTTCATGGTTAATTATTATTATGGTATGGCGTTCCATTATTACAGAGTGGTTAGCATTAACTTTAACTAATCAAAGTTAGTTCAAGGTTGTTTAAAACTAATCCTAATTAATTTGGTTAGCTTAATTCCTATATAAGCACAGTTGTACAACACTAAACAAATCAATGAATAATAAAATGCATTTCTAGTTAAAACTTCTGTGACTTTCGTTTCCTTTCTCTAGCATCTTTAGTTCATCTTTCATGGTACCAAAGCATGAAAGATGGAAACAATAAAGTCTACGTTGTTTGTGACTTCACCACTACAATCAAATCCTTTTGTAACTTCTAAGTCAGAGATTTGTTCCTTCAATCCCCTGATCTCAATCAAATTAGACAAAAATAACTTTATACTATGGAAGCAACAAATTACTTCGATGATTAGAGGATACAAGTTGGAGAAGTTTTTGGTTGTTAGTGATAATATTCCAGAGAAGTACTCGTCGGAACAACATCAGATTACAAAGCAAATTTCATAAGCTTATCATGCTTGGGATCAACAAGATCAAATCAATAGAATTTAACAAGCATTCTCCTTCTCATGAGCACCTTTGTAGCTAGGCCCTTAACACAACAATAGAAAGGATGAAACTCAAAATATACTGAGTTATCAATCTTGACACACTTAACAAATTTTTAGTGGTAACAAGCACATGTCTAGTTGGAAGGCTGTTATGTCAAAAGAGTTTCAAGCTCTCCAGTGAAACAAAACGTGGTCTCTTGCCTCTCCCCCTCCTAGAAGAAGTGTTATTGATTGTAAACAGGTTTTTAAAGTCAAGGAAAATCCTAATGGTTGTGTGCAAAAGTATAAAGCACATTTTGTTGCTAAAGATTTCTATAAAAAAGAAAGTGTTGATTTTAAAGAGACGTTTAGTCCTATCATTAAACCCACTACTATAAGAGTAATTTTAACTCTTGCATTAAGCAAAGGATGGAATATACATCATATTGATGTCAATAATTCATTTTTTAATGGAATGCTTCATGAGGAAGTCTTTATGGTACAGCCTTATGGCTTTGAGGACAAAAACAAAAGTTTGGTTTGTAAGCTACATAAGACTTTATATCGTCTTAAAAAAGCAACACATGCTTGGTATGAGAAGGTTGCCTTAACACTAATAAAATTGGGCTTTAAATCAAGTAAATGTGACCATTCATTGTTTATGAGGATGAATTCTCAACATACAACCTATGTACTTATGTATGTGGATGATATCTTAATGACAAGTAGCTCAGCTCATGAAGTTCAAAATCTGATTATTGAGCTTAATACATAATTATCAATGAAGGATTTGGGACTAATGAACTACTTTTTAGGACTTGAAGCTACAAAGAAGAAAGATGGTTCTTTACATTTGTGTCAAACAAAGTATATAAGAAATTTGCTTGAAAGAACAAAAATGAGTCAAACTCAACCAATCAAAACTCCAATGGTCAATGGTCTCAAACTATCTAAATTTGAAGGAAATCGTTGTTGATCCTTAATTGTATAGATCAGTGGTTGATGCTCTACAATATGCTACGATTACAAGACCAGAGATTTCTTTTGCAGCCAATAAAGCTTGTTAGTTCATGCAAGATCTCAAGGAACCTCATTGGAAGGTAGTGAAACGAATACTTTGGTATTTTAAAGGAACACTCACTACTGGTTTATGTATTCAAAAAGTAACTAATATGTCTTTACTAGCTTATTGTGATGCAGATTGGGCAGCAAATGTGGATGATAGAAGAAGCACAATTGGGTTTTATATCTTTCTAGGAGGAAACGTGATATCTTGGGTTCAAAGAAACAAGCAATTGTTTCTCATTCCAATACAAAAGCAGAGTATTGTAGTTTAGCTCACATAGTTGTAGAATTGATGTGGATAAGATCTTTGCTCAGAGAACATAATGTAGAGAGCAAGATTCCTCTGGTTTTGTATGATAATCTTAGTGCTGTACTTATGACTGCTAATCGCATTCTACATGCTCGAACAAAACACTTAATTGGATTTGCATTTTGTAAGAGAAAAGACGATTAGTGGAGAGATTGAAGTTCAACATGTACCATCACATGATCAAGTTGCTGATATGTTAACAAAAGCTAATATCAAGTTCTCCTGTAACTCAGGCAATGTTTACAAGTTGGTGCAATATAACTAGTCCTAATTGGTTTGGTTAGCTTAATTCACATATAAGCACAGCTGTACGAACACTAAGCAAATCAATGAATAATAAAATGCATTTCCAATCAAAACTTCTGTGATTTTCTTTTCCTTTCTCTAGCGTCTTCATTTCATCTTTCGCCCATTTCATCGCTTTTGCAGTTGCCCTGTTTTGTTTCAATTCATTACCTTCTCTCATCGAGAGACTGGAAAAAGACAAAACGGAGACAACTCATATGTTCTCTTCTTATATTCAGAGTTCTGGAACTTTTTTTCTTTTTTCTTTAGAAAATAATTATCTTCGTTGTTATGGGTTTGTGCTTTAGAATCAATTGACTTGAGGTTTCTTATCTATAATACAGTGATTTCTGTAAGTCTAGATTCTTCATGATTAGGTATAAGCTTCTTCTGGTCAATTTAGAGAGGAGGTAAATTGAACAAGCAAGATATTGAGAACTTGGACTGTTTCATTCATGATTACTTGGTTTGTGATTCCTACGTGGCAAGCTCAGGTACACTCTAGTTCTACCTCAATCAGTCATTAGCCACATTAATTACAGATATAAAGTTACGGCCAAATCAAATGATAGGGAGTAATTTTTAAACTCTGAAAAATATAAAGACGTTTAAAAAAAAGACATTATAAGAGTTAAATTAAAATTTAAGGTAAATAATAATTCTTTCTAAAAAAATATAAAACACTATATTTATAATTTTTAAATTTATTGTTACAAACTGTACTAAATTTTTAGAATTCAAATATAATTTTAAGTATTTATTATATGATTATTATATATTGCATTTAAAATGCATGTATACGAATTAATAAAAATACAGAATACGAATATAATAGTACACTCTATTAATTAAACAGGTGTGTGAATTTCTTAAATTTCATTACATAAATTTCTAATTGATAATAACCTAGAAGTGATAAAGTTTATATACAGTTAAATTTTACCAAAAAAATTATAGAAAATTTTTACACAAATTTCCCAAATATATATATATATATATATATACATATATTTTGAAAGACTGTAAGTAATCTCCCAAATTTTCCAAATATTGTAAGAATTTGAATAGCTTGACTTAATTACTTAGTTTTGTCGAATTCTGAAATATCTGTAGCTTGTAATAGTAATACATCTTCTTTAGATTTTCTTCTTAAAAAAAATGGTGGAAAAAGGAAAAGTTGAGGAAGATGCTGGTGGGCCCGGGAAGCTCTTAAACAACACAAGAAGCGAGAAAATCCAGCAGCTTGAAGAATCAGGTTGACTAGGCGCAAGTGGAAACCCTAGGTTGGAAGAAACCGGGGGCCGGGAGAGTCTCATTAGTAATCATCATCAAAGAGGTACAATTGCTTACAATCTGAATCAAACATTATTTTGCTTGTAACTGGGTGCTGATAGATTCATTTGTTGGTATGCTAGATTTATGGTCGTTGATTTTATCTCATGGAGTTTTTAATATAGAACTAAGGCTATTTGATTTGTCTGGCTGATCCTCTCTTGCAGATTTCTTTCAAAGTTTCAATTTTGCTACTTAGAACTTGGTTTTGATCATTTACTGTTTCCTTGATTTGTTTCTGAGTACCGGGTTGAGTTTTCCCAGAATGTGTATTTGAGTATTCTGGTTGGACGAATTCTGTCTTAATTGGACTGCTGTAAGAGGCTGATCAACTTGAAAGTGGACTGCTGTATTTGAGTTTTGCCGGTTACCAATATTGAAGCACAATTCAACTCTCAAAATGGAGTAGAAAGAAGGGGTCTGAGAAAATTTAACAATGATCCCAAAAACGGAAAGAAGAAAAAGGAAAAAGAAAAAAAAAGGACTATATGTGAATAAGAAGGATTTCACTAGGTTTAACTCAAATACTTATCAAATTCCTTTCCTAGCTACCCAATTTGCTATAATTGATTTTTTTTGTTTTTTTTTTGGGAAAACTGCTATAATTGATTTTTATGTCTACTTAAAAGTACTACTTATGTGTTTGCTATATGTGCAATCTGATATAGTTAAAAGATAAGGACTTGAAATTCCCATGTCAATATTTGGATAAAATTTGGTGTTACAGCTTTGGCATTTTATTTATCCTGTTACTGTACTGATTATATTCATTCATAATCCTCTGTTACATTAGGGTAGTTAAGTGTACTACTTGCTCATATTATTCAAGGATAGAACCAAATTGCCAAATTATAATATTTCCCTCATTAGCTCATAGAGAAAATAAAAGAAAAATAAGAAGATGAATTTGTTTAGGCATGCTCCCAAATTGTGCTATTAGCACTTGAATTTGGTTTCTACTAGCACAATGGTATTGCAAACGAACTTAACTGGTGCTTGCATTAAGTACATAACAACTTGGGGTGGAACTGCCTGTAGTATTCCAATTTTACATATCAAGAATATGTTTTGTTTGTGAATGTTATATTGCTGTGTGCCTGTGTGGCAATAATGATGAACTTACTCAAAAATTTTGAGAGACCTTAGAGCTAAGTTTCATTTTCAAAAGATTATGGGTCAGATTTCAAATATTAGAAAGCTAGGGTGCTCTTTCACAAATTCAGAAAGTTGTTACCTGTGTGCATCTTAAGACAAAAGTTAGTCTATTAGAAAATTAAGAGGCTTAGTAACCTATGGATGGGGAGTTTCTCCTCTATAAGGTTTGCTGCGGTAATATGTTGATGATAATGGTGTCTGTAAAGAAATAAAGAAGAAAAAAGAGATAGAGCTATTCATCATGCTATGTGAGTCTGCCTTTCTTGAAATTCTCCTAGTTTTGGTATTTCTCTAGATAAATATTATCTCTGTTCTTCGACTGCCACATATATCTTTTGAGCTAGACAAGTGATGGGGTGGTTCTCTTTGTTTTCTTCGTATAAATCATATATTTTGTGAGAGATTTTAATCCTACTCCTAAAGTTTGCTCCTTAGGTGCCAGCATCTTCTCTATTTATTAAACTCTTTCATGAGCCTTTTTGTGATTATCATTTCTTTTTTCATTGATGAAACATTATTTATAACAGGTTTTGTTGTCTGAATCTCCCCAGTTTTCAGCAGTCTACATGATTTTAGTCTAGTTTATGACCACCATGGCTTCAGTATTCCTTTTTCTAGCCAATCTTCTTTTCGTGTGGTTATTTTCTTTTTATGTTTAAACTAAATAAGTCATCTGTATACCATATTTGAACCGTAACTTGTGAGCTATGAATTCAAAGTAATACAGCCACTTCTTGAGTAGAGGTTATCTTTTGGCAAGGTAACTGCCATATTGGTGTTGAACTCTTGATTTAATCTGTTCACTTATACAAGTTTGGATGTACTGGTCCTTCAGTTGCATCAACTCCCTATTCATAGCTTGATGAGCTTGATTAAACTTGCTATAAAATAAAATAGTGAGTTTGAACCTTGATTTCACAAGTCTGAATTGATGCATGTTCTACTTCTAGGCCATTTTTGGCCTGGATATGGCTGGGCAACCCGTCTGCCCAAATGCCTCAACCCATTTCCTTCTCCTTCAGTTATATCTGTTTGGCCAATTAATGCAGCTAGGGCTTGACATACACACAGAAGCTGCATTTCCGTGTAATCTCTCTGCCCAATTTAAGCTCTGCCCATGAATTGTTGAAGCTTAACCTGTCTGGCCTTGAAGAAATGAACATCTTCAAGTTTAAAGCTGAACTCTTTAGCCACAAACTAAATCTTGCCGCTCTGAGCTCTCTGATTATGAGTTGACTTTAACTTGAGAGTTTATCAACCATTATTGCCTGGACGAAAACAGTGTAATTTGGGCTGGGGGGCCCAAATACAATTCAAGCTTTCAGGGCCAGGCTTTGTGAAAGGTTGAGCCCAAGCCTGGCCTAGCCAAATATGGAAAAATATATAATCTTTACTTCTGTTGTTATAAAGTTACTTCTTTTACCATTTTTACACTAAGAAGTTGATCTGGTGCCCATGCTCCAGTCTATAAACTTAGGGGAAAATTTTATTGGTTTGTGAGTTTGCATAAGAATTCATCTATTTGTAAATGATTATAACATTCTCGGCTTGGCTTGTTTAAACAGTTTTTATTAATATATATATTGCTTGCCATATTCACAATATTTTATTCAGATATAGCTATGGCTTTAATGCTATTCAATATCAAAATCATGATTATTTTGTTTCATCTGTGTGTATGAGGCCACTACTTGCTAAGCATGTGAAGCTTACTAATTATGTAACTTATAAGGGTGTGAAATGGGGTTGGAAGTGGCGTACATTATTTTTTTTTTCCCCCAAAAGTTGACTAGGGGGACTGAATTCTAGACTGACGATTTAGTTGACTTTTGAAGGTATGTTAGGTTGTATTTATTATCTTGATGTTTTCTAGGATTTAGAAGGCGTAGACTATGCTTGTACTTCGTTTGAAGTATCTTCAATATGATCTGTATCAATTTTAGTTATTAAAGTTTAAAACTTTCTTTTAAGAGTCATAGTTGTATTAAGTTTTGGAGTTCCTAACTATGCTTTATTCCATGTTGAGGAAAGAAAATTATAATATTTCACATAATGGAACCCAAGTGCATGACATAAAAAAATTGTCGTAGTTTTGGTCACACCTCATTGCCAGTTTCTGTTGGATCTTGGGGTATGAAACTTATATTAATATTTTTCCCTCCTCATGGCTTATTGTTGAGTCTATTATCATTAAAAATGATCTTTATCAAGTTTTTCATTCATAATTTGAAGCTGCCAATTTACTGGTATTTGATTTTCCCTGCCTTCATCAGATACCATGCATTTGTAGCAGATATGCATAATACTCCTTTATAATGTTGTTATCTGAATAGCATGAGTAAATGTGCTAAAATATTTGTGATTTTGGTAGTGTTTTTACCTGCTTATTGCTTCCTGTTTTCTAAATTTGCTGCCATCCATTTTTTTGTGGTAATGGTTGTAGGCTAGGCTTCCATTTCACCAACAATGGCTGATGGTCATGAATCAGACAAGAACATTGAGATATGGAAGATCAAGAAATTGATCAAAGCATTGGAAGCTGCAAGAGGTAATGGTACCAGCATGATTTCTTTAATAATGCCTCCTCGTGATCAAATATCCCGGGTCACTAAGATGTTGGGAGATGAATTTGGAACTGCTTCAAACATCAAAAGCAGGGTGAACCGACAGTCAGTACTCGGAGCTATTACTTCTGCACAACAGAGGTTGAAGCTATATAATAAGGTTCCTCCAAATGGATTAGTTCTTTATACTGGAACCATTGTCACTGAAGATGGCAAAGAAAAGAAGGTGACCATTGATTTTGAACCTTTCAAGCCTATCAATGCGTCACTCTACCTATGTGATAACAAGTTTCACACTGAAGCTTTAAATGAACTTCTAGAATCTGATGACAAGTTTGGTTTTATTGTCATGGATGGAAATGGCACCCTTTTTGGGACATTAAGTGGAAATACTCGAGAAGTGCTTCATAAATTTACTGTTGATCTACCAAAGAAACATGGTAGAGGAGGGCAGTCAGCTTTGCGTTTTGCTCGTCTTCGCATGGAAAAACGACACAACTATGTTAGGAAGACTGCAGAACTTGCTACACAGTTTTTCATTAATCCTGCCACTAGTCAGCCTAATGTTGCTGGACTTATACTTGCTGGTTCAGCTGATTTCAAGACTGAGTTGAGCCAGTCAGATATGTTTGATCCTCGTCTACAGGCAAAAATATTAAATGTAGTTGATGTTTCATATGGTGGAGAAAATGGTTTTAATCAAGCTATTGAGTTATCTGCAGAGATTTTATCAAATGTGAAGTTCATACAAGAGAAACGTTTGATTGGGAAATACTTTGAAGAAATCAGCCAGGATACTGGTAAATATGTCTTTGGGGTTGATGACACATTGAAGGCTCTGGAGATGGGTGCCATTGAAACACTAATAGTATGGGAAAGTTTGGATATCAATAGGTATGTACTGAAAAATAGTGCTACTGGTGAGATTGTCATAAAGCACTTGAACAAGGAACGAGAGGCTGATCAAACCAATTTCCGGGATTCAGCCACCTCTGCTGAGTTGGAGGTCCAGGACAAGATGCCGTTGCTAGAGTGGTTTGCCAATGAGTACAAACGATTTGGTTGCTCACTGGAATTTGTGACCAATAAGTCTCAAGAGGGATCACAGTTTTGCAGAGGGTTTGGTGGCATTGGGGGTATCCTTCGCTACCAGCTTGACATCAGATCATTTGATGAGTTATCTGATGATGGAGAAGTGTATGAGGATTCTGATTAAGCGTCTGTTCTCTGGAGCCTTCACTTGGGTGTGGACAATTGGATGAAGCATAGTTGCTCTTACAATTGAACTATCCCTTTACATCACTTGGATTTTATGACCTAAGACTTTGTTATTTGGTGTTTCATCCATCAAAAAATGTAAAATTTACTTTTTGTCTTTCCTCTGCTTCCTGCATCTGTTTCTTTGTCGTCAGTCAATGTAATTTTATGGCAACTCAACAATAATGTCTGGTGATTCCTTAAGCAAAAACAGACAAGTAATTTAGAGTTTACCTGGGGAAGTCATGACTCAAATTACAGACATGAATGCTTTTATTCCTTTACGATATCTAAATGACGGTAATATAATCTCGAAATTTCTCTCTGGTTCGGAAGTATCATGTGATCTTTAGTAACTTCAATTCCATTTATTTTACCACCTGAGCTCATTTCCACCTGGTTCATTGCTAAGGGGCAAAGGTAGTGGCATCATCATATAGTGTCAGTCATCTTGTAAAGCTGTTACAAACAAACATAGCTTTTCCATCTGCATCATGTTTCCAAATGGTTTAATAGAAAGTTCGTGCCTAGAGTTACTGGTATCTTGCTTCATCAATTGACTCTTGGCAAGTTGCTAGGTTTATAATAGTGCACTGACAAAGACATGATGTGAATGTTGCAAAATGTGGGCGCAAACTGAAGGAAGGACTTCTGATGCAATGTTATACACATCATTATCATCCTACACCTATCTTTCTAAAACGCACGAAATCCTTGGAGATTCATAAGGGAAGGTATCAGGGTTATAGATTTGATGAAATAAGAGTGAAGCAATTGGTCAAATAAGAGTCCGAAACGGACTGGTATAGCGTGGAATGTTAGAAATTGGTACAACTTGTGGGAGAGAGAATATTTACTTAGCAATTGGTCAAGGTCAAATAAGTGACAGTCTGCAACACGAGATTAAAGTTACTGTGCAGATGTAATATTTCACATTTAGAATTAAGTTATACAAATCGATAAATCCTTAAAACCTTTGACGGTTGATATTGTGAGACTGCGCATTTTCTACTACGATGCAGAGAATTTGTTTCACAGAGGATATGCCTCCAAATATTGCAGTTAGGTGAGTTTCATACGGACATGGTTAAGAGAAAATCTGTAGAATTAATTATTTAACTTTAGAAAAGAAAAATATAGCACTAAAAATAGGTGAACCAATCACATAGCACAACTAGAATTAAATAAATAAATTACAACAATTTGCTTAGATTACACTTTTTAAAAATCACTTAATCTCTTGATATTTGATATATATTGTACAATTTTTGTAATATGGTAACTTTTTCAAAATTATATGTTTCTTCTTAAAATGAAAGTATGTAACTATTTTTACTAACATATTAATAAAATCGTATCTATATTAAAATTCAACATCAATTAAACTATTATATTGAGAATAACTTTATACTATTATATTGTGTAGAAAGTTAATTTTTATGCCCATAAAATAAATTAGATAAAATATTTTTGGTTATATAATGAATTTTAAGATAATGATAAAATTTATAAAATAAAAATGATCAAACATGATTTAACCTAAATTTTTGAAAGATTAGAACAATTTTTAAAAGAAAAGTGAACCAAATAATTTTCTCAAAAGTAACATATGGACATAATTAGATGAACGGTCCAGATTCGAAGCCGACCCAGTGTGGGGCACCCCCATAAAAACGGCCATTTGCTTACCTCGTTCATCCGAAAGACTGACGCTACCGTGGGCCCTTCCAAGTCGAGGTCTTTCCAATTTGGGGATTGAAAGTTGCATTGTCGATCCAATTTGCAACTTCGCTCTCTAAGAGTCATAATCACATCACCCCAAAGTTCTTCCTCCGGATTCTGCTTCTGCTTCTCTCTGTTCTACTTCGATCAACGGGCTGGTCACTGGGTTGCAGCTGCAGCATCGGCAAATAGAAAGCCCCAAAATTTATACCAAAAAAATTTACGGTAACCTCAGGCGGAAGGTGAGCTTCGACCACCGTACATGGGGGCCAGTAGTGACCCGACCCAAGACGGGTCGGACGAGCAGCAGAAGCGGTCCGAGATCTACACCTACGAAGCACCCTGGCACATCTACGCCATGAACTGGAGCGTGCGTCGCGACAAGAAGTACCGTTTGGCCATCGCGAGCTTGTTGGAGCAGTACCCGAACCGGGTCGAAATCGTCCAGCTTGACGACTCTAACGGGGAGATTCGATCCGACCCGAACCTCTCCTTCGAGCATCCTTACCCTACCACCAAAGCCATCTTCATTCCCGACAAGGAGTGCCAGAGGCCGGACCTCCTCGCCACTTCTAGCGACTTTCTCCGAATCTGGCGCATATCCGACCCGGATGAGTACCCGACTCAGCGGGTAGAGCTCAAGAGCTTCCTCAATGGGAACAAGAACAGCGAGTACTGTGGCCCTCTTACTTCCTTCGATTGGAACGAGGTGGAGCCCAAGCGTATCGGCACTTCCAGCATTGACACCACCTGCACCATCTGGGATATTGAGAAGGAGACAGTGGATACGCAGCTTATCGCTCACGACAAGGATGTTTACGACATCGCTTGGGGTGGTGTGGGTGTCTTTGCCTCCGTCTCCGCCGATGGCTCCGTTAGGGTTTTCGACTTGCGGGATAAAGAGCATTCGACTATCATCTATGAGAGCTCGGAGCCGGACACCCCCTTGGTTCGACTCGGCTGGAACAAGCAGGACCCTAGGTACATGGCCACCATCATCATGGATAGTGCCAAGGTCGTTGTCCTTGACATTCGTTTCCCAACGCTTCCTGTAGTTGAGTTGCAGAGGCATCAAGCTAGTGTGAACGCCATTGCTTGGGCACCCCACAGTTCCTGCCATATCTGCACCGCAGGGGATGACTCTCAGGCGCTAATATGGGATCTTTCCTCAATGGGTCAGCCAATAGAAGGCGGTTTGGATCCTATTCTTGCGTACACTGCTGGGGCAGAGATTGAGCAGCTTCAGTGGTCCTCATCTCAGCCGGACTGGGTTGCGATTGCTTTCTCCACCAAGCTTCAGATTCTAAGGGTATAAAGGATTGGCATTTCATTCACCAGAAGTGGAAGTGCAGTACAATGTAGCCGTTGAAGATGCATGGTGGATTTCAGGTCTATAGTTTTACTTTCTCTTGTAAACATGCTTCAGCCCTATTGGAATGATATTGATGATGTTTTGTCTATGGAGTATGGATCAGTTCATTGTCATTTAGTTGAAATGGTTTTCTGGAATTTCTATGATTCTTTCCACTTTTCGGTTCAGTAGATATGCAACACAAGGAACCCGTCTAGAGTCTTCAATTCCAGGAGGTATATGTTAGTGCCTTCAGGGCTACCGGCCTTTCCTTGTTTATTTTACTGATTAAAATTTAAACGGCTAGCTCGAAAGAATTAGTTTTGATGCAAATGCTGGCTTCAAAAATGAAATACTTAACACACAATTCCATCAATTTAGCTGCCCGATTCAGTTTGTGGACCATGGGACAGTTGAGTTAAGAAACTCGCATGAAACAAATAGCACACATCATTGTCTTTAATTAATTATCAGTGTTTGGATGGATGTACTATGCCTTTAGGCTGCTTGGTATTGGCTGTGGTATCGATGATGCGGAATTGTTGAATATGGTTGTTTCGTCTTACTGGGACACTCTGAGGGAAAGATCATGTGATATTGCTGACTGGAAAATCACTGAGAAAGTTTGCTATGATGATACGATTAGAACTTGAACGAAGGGCAAATTGACCTTCGTGCTCGTGGTGTCATGACAGAAAAAGTTGGGTCTTGCTTTTGATCTTCCAAATGATATCCTCTTGATATTTACGTTATCAAATGTTAATTTCTTTTAAGCTGTTCAGCGTTCTGTCAATAGTCATGGTTGTCTTACTGTTGGACTTACTTGTTTGGCATTCGTAAATTAATTAGGTGCTTGTAAATGTCTCAACTTTTTTAGTTCTCCATTCAAGGACATCTTATTTATTATTGTAAATCTATTCTATATTTGAAGAGAAAAAGTTTGGTGGAGAGTAATACTGGTTGTATGAGATTGTATTAAATGGAATACTGGTTGTATGAGATTGTATTAAATGGCTTTGTCTATGTCTATTTAACTTTTGTCTAACAACCACATTGGCGGGTAGAAACGGTTTCTTCTTTCTTAAACTATGCTCTTCCCCTCATGGAGCATTGTTTCTTATAATATATTTAGGTAGCGTGATAAATGACCCTTTCAATAGACCGAGTGTGAGACAGTATTGTCTGTTTTGATTAGATCTTCAATAGTAGTGAGAGAAATGGAGCAATTCGAAGATGAGAAACGGTGCTGAATTTGTAACATGAGATCTACTACAAATTTATTGTTTCGTAATTCATGTTGCTTCAAAATGAGCATCGTGTTCAAAGCATATTACTTTGGCAGTGACTGTTATATAATTATATTTTAAAAGAACAAGCAGCCTCAATATCTGCAGCCTAGCATACCATTCAAAAAGGGTGAGTATTAAAGGTATACTTACAGGTCCCTCGTAAACATAATCTCGTGTAAATATTGATCATTTTGTTATTTTGCCCAATCTAGTTGTTATAAAGAACATACATCTAGACTCCATTTTTCAAGACTTCATTACGATAATTTAGTCATGTAGGCAAGTAACCTACTAACACTAGCATACTTGATCGTGGATAAATTTAGTGGGAATGTGATGCCAGCTCTTGAGCTTGACTATCAGCACAAATGCGCCATAAAAGAAATGAATTGGTTTGAGCAAGATTCACACTGCTCCTGTTATGTTGACTATGCAACAAGGCTTTTTGAGCTTAATCCTATTACGAATAAAATATTTTACTAAACCGTTTTTGACAAAACAATTTATCCCATGCACTTAATGTCATTGTTCTAATTTGTTTTAGGCAACTATTCTTTATTGGGTAATAAAGAGAGAATTTTTGTAATAAAAGATTTTTGTATTTTTTTCCGTATTACCAAATTTATATTGTTAAATAAAAATTTAATTGTTAAAATTTAATAGTATTTAGTATAAAACATTAATTTTCTTTTTAAAATTTTTAAACCATTAGATAAAATTCTTACTGTCTAAATCTAAAATGCAAGAATTGGGATCACCCTCAATGTGGGCAAGTCCCTCAAAGCAAGACAGGATAGAATTTTGTCCTGATTAAGTCACACGGGAAGGTGAATATTAAGTTAGAGGTAAATCATGGCATTACGCGGTTGGAGGGGAAGATTGTGGTTAAATTTGATTGGAGGGATGAAAGTAATTTTGATTGTTGAAAATTGATGATTTTGACCTCTCTTCTTTTTGTACGAAGATGCCTACCTTTCTCCTTTCTTTACTTGTTCCAAGTTTTCTTTCTTCCTCCTCGTGCTGGAGCAAGTAGTGAGGTGCGCATAAATTATTTTCCTACCCCACTAATATTATCTTGTCTTCTTGTTCCTGCGTGAATCAGTGAAAAAGAACTTGGAGGATACTTAGTTCTCTGACCTCACTCATGTATTAGTTTGATTTGTTTGTAGAAGGTAGGGAGACATTATATTCAAATTTTTGACACAAGGGTGTTGACATAATGATGCATCGGGAGATTAAAACTGAGTTGTGGTTGAGACAACACATAATAAGAGGGATAAATTGTTTTAAAATGAAAACTGACGTTAAATATATGGGATAAATGTTTTATGGACGGTCAAGTGAAATTTTTTTTAAAAAGTTTTAATAGCATTAAGCTCAAAAAGCCACGAAGAAGTGAACATATCTCCTCTGAAAATACACTTCATTCTCTCATGAAAATGTCAAATTTGCTCTTCCTCGCAGGTTGATGATTATTATTTTGAGAACACAATGTACTAAACTTGTATTCCTTTACTCTCACTATCACTCTCTCCAACGCTTGTGTTAGCTTCGGCTTCGGCCCATAATCGTTCATGCTACCCTCACATTATTGCTTGTAACTTGCTGGAAATTAGCATTCTTCGATTGGACGTGTGACGTTATGTAATTGACTAGAAACCGTACTAAGAAGATTCCCCTTCTAGTGAATTAGAATGATGTAATAGAGGCAATCTATTTTTTTATTTTCCGCAGCCTAGAAATAATGCTTTCAAAGGATGTCCGCTGATAGCAGCTTCTGGGTGACAATGTGAGCCGATGGTGGTTTTCACCATTCTGGTCCACATAGTCACAGCTGTTGCAATTTTTGTTCACTTGTACGCGTGTTGAATCTGGATTTAGGAATTACAACAAGAACACACAGCAGTGAGGGATGTACACTTCTGAGAGTAAATCAATTTTTTGATGAATGAAACTAACTGTCATTTGTCAATGATCAAAACCGAAGTAAACCAATGGAAGAAACATCTTATGGTGGTTGTTCGTCCTTGCAGACAGGGAAGAGCCAAAATTTATCGCATGGACTACAAAAATAATGAAACTGATTTCCTGCTGAAGAAGCTGATATAGAAGAAGAATAAGAAGAAGAATCATCGGATCCCACTTCTTCTATTTTAAGCTACATATTATAAGTTGGCTGATGCTCATATCACTTGGCATCCCATGGTGTTCTCATCACTGAAATAGTCGCCTACTCGCACTGTTGGTCTCATGAACGGAGGCTGAAAGCTTGACTTGTCAAAATGGTAATATTCTTCAACAGGAGGAGCTGGATATGAAGGTATGGCATAATAGGGAACTGCTACTGCACAAGGCTGGGCAATGTAACAGTACTGAGGGTGAATTTTGATGTTACTGTATGGGTGCATACTCGGATGAACCCTGAAATCAACCTGTGGGTGAACATTGAAATCCACATCTGGATGAGGCTGAAGGGGATTTTCCTTCTTCATATGTTGAGGGGGATGAATAGTGTTTGTACTCATAGCGTTTGAATCCTTGTTTTCCTTTCTTGGATCTTGGTTCTTGCCTCCTTCCACTCCTACTGTGAATTCTTTAGTTTTTTCAATTTTAATGTCACATGAATCGGGCTGCTTTTCTTGCTTAAGCCCATTGTTCTGTTTTTCTTTCTCTTTCGTTATGGCTGCTATTTCTGCTTCTTTTTTTTCAGCTTTAAGTTCCTCGTAGCTACTGACTTCTGCATGCTTTCCAACTTTTAAAAGCCTTTTTATTAGAATTTGTGGATTCGCGTTGCCAATAACTGTTACTCTGGGCTGCAGGGGGTCTATATCCGTCCTCAAAACACCTAAGAAAGTGAAGCATGCCGGTTAGCAGCAGAAGACCAGTAAAAACATAAGATGTTCAGATTTTCAAGAGGCTTTCTTATATTACCTTCAATCCTTCTTAACGCCCTCTTAACTTTTATCTTGCATCCATCACAGCAGTTGGCAGACACCTTCAGTTCAATCTTCTGAAATAATTTTAATGCAAATAGGTTTCAGCTCATGTGTTCTGATGTCAAGTGAAGATAAAAAACGGAAGAAGGGAAAATGAAAAGAAGGAACTAAAGAATGTAAAAGGGTTTAAAGAGAAAGAGAGGTTCAGCACCTTCAAGTCTACTTCCTTTGCCATGTTTCTGGTCCTGAAAATAGAACTTGGAAGAAGGGTCCAGGAGGACCCCAAAAATGAGAGTGAGAAATGTAAAATAAGGAAAAGAGAGCTTTTTGGGCAGTCCACCCGGTGAAGTGGCAGCCTCTGTTTATATGCAGCAAAAAACAGAGGAACAGTGCAATACATATTATGTGCCTTTCCTTTTCAATTTTATAAGGTATTTATATGTACCGTATATTATGCTGTTCCAACGCAAAAGCATTTTGGGACAGCTTCCTCGGGAAGCAAAGCTTAACCTTTGGATATTCACAAGCTTTCTTCTCAACCTTTGCCTTTGCGCAATTCACCACGTGTTGTAACATTTGAAGTACTTCAACTTTTCTGTTCAGTGGCCATAACATTTTTCTTGTTGCAGATCATAAATATTACTATGACCTTAATCCTTAATAAGAATGCTCTACTGGTTACACCTCGCCTTTCTCGTCTTTGTTCTTTCTTTTTCGGGATGATGTTTCTGCAAGTCTTTTAGTGTGAATGATACAACAAGATTTATTCTTCACCCTTCTTTAAACCTAGCGGCTAGTCATGCGACGACTACAAGATTCATTCTTCCATAAACTCCTACTAGTAATTTATATTTGAAAAAATGAGCATGGATCCTTCTTATTAAAGTACTGATATTCATGTATTTGGATATTCTCTTCAACAACTTCAACTACTGGTGAATTAGCATTAACTAATTAGATAATTAATGTTATAATTTATAAATTGAGAATAGACTGGATTTTATTTTAATATGTGTGGATAATCAATGATGAATTCGATTATCCACAAGCCTACTGGGCAGAAACCCAATCCACAGCCCAAGAGTATTAGTAATCATCCCGTTAGATTACTAATTTAAGATTGTTATCCAAAGAGAGATTTTATGCGCTCAATTTTGATTGATTAATTAAATTTAAAATTGTTTTAAAGATTCTAGAGGATTTTACTGAATAATATTGATTAATTATATTATTAATTAAAACCCTATAAATAACACACTAAAGTCCTAATTTTCATACACTAAATCTGTCACTCTCTCTCTCTGCCGTCAAAACACTCTGAGAAATGCTTTTGGACATTGTGGGTTGAACTTATTAGACTCAACAAATACTCATATCAACGATGTCGTCTTCATCAGGTCAGATTGTTGATTTATTTATTCTTCCAAT
Source organism: Delonix regia (assembly GCA_037074485.1). Classification (NCBI taxonomy): domain Eukaryota; kingdom Viridiplantae; phylum Streptophyta; class Magnoliopsida; order Fabales; family Fabaceae; genus Delonix; species Delonix regia. The sequence goes on along the minus strand of CM073449.1, from coordinate 34,921,346 downwards.
TTGTGATAATGTTCAATTACACGTTCTAATTCCGTTATCAAATGGTATTAGAGTCACGGTTTAATGGACTATGAAATTTTTTAAATTTCCTTTTATCTAATCTCATCTTCGTAACATGATTTAGCATATTTTAGTTTCTCTTCTTCCTTTTCCTTCTTCTTCTTTTTGAATGGTTAAGGGTAAAAAGGGTTGGCTATGGTGTGAAAATATAATTGAGTTTAGAAGACACCATAATATTGTATAACCAATTTCTTTTGGCCTATGGTCATTTATCTTAAAATTTTGTCACCATGACCTTCCATGAGCCCATTTAAGGTCTAAGAAGGGTCGAATTAGAGAAGAATGAGGCTAGGTAAATATTTTGAAATATTTAGGGAAATATTGTGTAAGCTATAACAAGCTTAGGATAAGAATTTTGATGAGTGAATTTTCTTGTACAATAAAAAAAAAATTTATCCTTTTCTCTGGATCTCGTCTTCATCAGAGTCATTTTAAGGATTATAAAATTTTATTTTATTTTTTGTCATGATAATCACCTTCCTTGGTCACTATTGTCGGTAAGAAACTCATCTTTCGGCATGAAATTTTCTTTCCCTATCACCATTTGAAGTAGTTGTGGTTGCCGGTGATTCGAACAGAGACAGTCACGGCTATCAACTTGGGTCACCGATGTGCCCCATCTCAAACCAATGAACCAATTTTGAACTGAAAAGATTAAAACAATCCTAGTTTTGAAGTTTGAGGAGCAGAAAACTGGTGAGTCGATTCGACCTGCTAGAGGTTGAAGAAGGTGCGCGCCCACGAGCACCACCGGTGCATATGGCCACACCGCCGGTCAAATGAACTTCAAAATTTGAAATTAGCTCCACTCACCCTGATCTAAATTATGGTGATTTTTCTAGAATTTTTTAAGCCCTAAAAATAGGAGTATTTTGAAATTTTTGAAAATTAAGGGCCTTAAAATAATGTGTAGATAAAGTATTTTGACCTGAAAAATTTTATGTAAAGATTAGACATAATATGGAAGAATATATTCAGTTCACTTTCCCTGATTATGTATAAATAAATTATAATCAATTTCTTTGCGTTAATTATTAGATTTTATTCCTAATTTAAGCACATGTGTTAAAAGGAATAGGTTGTGTGTGGAAATTGCAATGACTTTGGTTCACATACACTTATTGATTGTGTGCTCGCCTATTGTGAGCCCAATCATGGTGATATGTCTTTTATAAATTAATTTATACCGTATTTGTCATTTAATTTCCTACATTTTTTTTTGAATAATTTAATTACTATTATTAGGGATGAGTCTGAATATTGTGATAAGTCCACTAGAGAGAGTGTATATAAATATTATGTTGATAATGGACATGTCCTATCGATGTGACATTGTCAATATAATTTTGTGAATAAGGCCTATTTGTGGCTTGTCAGTGGTAATTTGCTGATTGATGTATTCATGGTTTCTTATATCCTATCGATATGGAGATTGTGGGTGCATTTTGTGTCGTTTCTCTCAATAATGAGCTTCTCTGGTATGTATGAGTTTTCTTGATTTATCATAAGTCTAAGCCCTTAGGCAGCATATGATGAGTATTTTGTTACACAGTTGCTGAAGCAGAGTCTTGTTAAGGAAACTTTGTTATAAATATAATTATGTGTCTAGGACATAATTATATATTTCCTATTTGTTTTTCCCTCAGCGTCTCTGTTCTTGCAACTATTTATGGTGAAAAAAACTCTGAACAAAATAGATTACGATAATTGGATTGAATCCCTTGATATGTATCTAGTGATCACCAAGGGAAGTTTAGATATGAGAAAACTTAAGCCAGCAGATCTCACCGCTGAGCCTAACGCTGCTGACAAAACTTACCATAAGCAGTGGTATGAGTCCAATAAGATTTGTCTAACTATCATTAAATATACGATTAAGAAGGCTATCAGACAAAGTATTCCTAAGAAGGACACCACAATTGAATATCTCAAAGCGGTCAGTAAGAAATTTAAGAAGTTTGATAAGATTTAAAAAGGCATATTATCTCTCTTTGCTAGATAACACTCACTATGACAAAGCGTTAAGAGTGTGTGAGCATATGATAAAGCTTGTTAACTACTACAACAAGCTGAAATCCTATATGTGGACTTGGATGAAAGCAACCTAGTTTATAGAGTTCCCTAATCCCTTTCTGCTGAATATGGGGTCTTGAGAACCACTTATAATTCCCAAGAGTTAGAGTGGTCTATTAATCATATAATGCCCAAAATGACTAAAGAGGAAGAATCAATAAAGAAGGTGAATTCTTATAATTAGTGAACTATATTTCACATGATCCATCCAGCAAGGCTGGAAATGTGAAATTGAAAAGGAAAGAAAAGTTAAGGCAATGCCTATGGTAAGAAACTGTATGGACTTAAGAAAAGTAATAAGAATAATAAACCATCCTTGGATTGGAAGGAAGTTTGATTACAGTTAGCTATGTAGGCACTGTAATCTCAGATGAAGACTTGTACGAGGATGTGCTGTGTGTGGATGACATCCTATTGGCCAATAACTTAGTGTGCTTATTAAATGAGACAAAACACATTTTTTCCATGCCACTTTGCTATGAAAGATTTAGGTTAATCTTTTTTTTTATTTTGAGAATTCAAATTCACTGTGATAGATCTTGTGGCATTCTTAGTTTGTCTCAGACAACCTATATTGAACGAGTGCTCAAGAAATTTGATATGTATTCTTGCACTCCTTGTGCACTTGTGCAGAGTGGTGATAGGTTGTTTAAATCGTTATGTCTTAAATGATGAAGAGAGAACTTTAATGGACAAAGTTCTATTTGAATCAACTATTAATAGCCTAATATATAGACTCAAGTGTGCACACGTTTAAACATTGTTTTTTCCATGTTGGTGTGCTTAGCAGATATATTTAAGTAATTTTGGGCATGATCATTAGAAAGCTACAGAGACAGTTATGATGATCCTGAACCCACTTCTGATTACATCTATATGATGTTTTTGAAGGAGTTATTTTGTTGAGAAGTGTCAAATGGACATTTACAGCTGCCTTATATATATATATATATATATATGAAGAGTATGTCTCTAGTTTTGTGATGGTCACTCGTTAGGGAATATGGTCAAGGAAATCAATTTCCATCATGTGTATATTTTAAGTCTTGACCATTTTGTTGCAACATGACTCTATTGTACGCTTCTCTCAAAGTTACAAGAATTTTGGTTGTATCAAATTTTAATAGTCAATTCCTGTTTGTTAGAGAGAAGATCTATATATTTCATACTCATTTTAGGTGATCTGTTAACCAACACAAACCCATTAGAGTTTTGGAAATATATAACTCTTAAGTATATTCGAATTTTAATGTGTTGTTTTAGTGAGAGTTTGAGTTGTGTTCTTAAGGAACACTTTGGCATATTTTGGCACTTATGACATTTGTTTCCCTATCAGATTCAATGTTTTGGTTATGCCAAAATTTTAGATATAATTCAGAATTGAAATTTTGCTGGCATTTATAATAATGTTTTCCTTATCGTATTTAATATCCTTGATCCATAATTTCATTTCTGTATTTTTTGTTATCTTAGACTCACATAGTTCACATTTGTCGTGAGCGTATGATGACGGATCTATTGACCAATGCCTACCCATAGGAGTAATTCAAATTGTATAACTCATATAGGTCTTGTTGAATTTTGATGTAACCTTAGTCTAGTAGGAGTATGAGTTGAGTCCTTAAGGGGTTTTTATGGTGCAATTTGGCACCAAATTTATGAGTTGAGTCCTTAAGGGGCTTTTGTGGTACAATTTAATATCAAATTTCAAAATTGAGTCCTAAGGGGACTTTTGCATTTTAATATGATGCTTCAAATGTCATTCTGTATTTCATTCTATTAAAATATTGAAACTAATTTATGACAATGTTAATATTACTTGTTTCCCTATCGGATTCAGTGATCTTTGTGTATAGTTTCATTTCTGAATTTTATATGGTTTATAAATATACACATATCCATATGTTTATGTGAATATCAATTGCCTAATTATGTATTTGTTTATTGACCTAATAATGTAATTAATGTTATCCAAGTGAGAGATTGTTAGAATATTTTTAATATTATATGGATTAGCATTAATTATGCTATTAGATTAATTTCATGTAATTATAGCATTCAGTGATCTTTGTGTATAGTTTCACCACTGAATCTTATATGGTTTATAAATATATGAGAACATTATTATACCTGATTAGTTATTCGTTTATTGATCTAATAATTTAATTAATGCTATCCAAGTGAGAGATTGTTAGAATAATTTTAATATTTTATGGATTAGCATTAACTATTTTATTAGATTAGTACCTTGTTAATTCTAATTAGGCAATTAATGTTATATTTTATAAATTGAGAATTGACTGGGCTTTATTTTAATATGTGTGGATAATCAGTGATGGGTTCGATTATCCACAAGCCCACTGGGTAGAAACCCAACCTACAGCCTAAGAGTATTAGTAATCATCCCGTCAGATTACTAATCTAAGATTGTTATCCAGAGAGAGATTTTATGAGCTCAATTTTGATTGATTAATTAAATTTAAAATTATTTTAAAGATTCTGGAGGATTTTACTAAATAATATTGATTAATTATATTATTAAATAAAACCCTATAAATAATACACTAAAGCCTTAATTTTCACACACTAAATCTGTCACTCTCTCTTTGCCATCAAAACACTCTGAGAAACGCTCTTAGGCATTGTGGGTTGAACTTATTAGACTCAACCAATACTCAGATCAACGATGTCATCTTCATCAAGTCAGATTGTTGATTTATTTATTCTTCCAATTTGTGATTATGTTCAATTACATATTTTAATTTCGCTATCATTTGTGGCTGTAGGGCAATAAGGATTTTAAAAACTAAAATTTTTTGTGCTCAGGTTGAATTTCAAAAAGAAAGGAAGGTTAGGAGAGAAATTATTAGTGAAAGCACTCTGACTTTGCACCAGTGTCGAGAAAAAGATGGTCAGTTTTTGACCCTAAACAAGCTTAGATTTAGGTGGGTTTTTACTTACTAGATTTTATTTAGAAAAGCTTGTTACTTAAGTACCGAATTTGTGTTTAAAAAATTTTAAGAATAAAGTCAATCTTTGTTAGTCACTTTTGTTTTGCTTTATTTGTTTATTCTGTTTAATTGAACGCTTGGTCATGCCAACCAGGATACAATATTCAGTTAACTCAAGGCTTCAATCACCCAAGTACATATAATTGCCACCTTAGCTTTACATGTCTAATTATCATCTTCAAATCACCTCTCTACTATAGAACATATCACTTAAATATTTATAGATATCTATGGAGGTGAATGAGAGTCCTACACGTGGACTTGAGACACAGAGAGAGAAAAGCAAAGATGTAGTCCAACCCCGTTCTCCCGTTAAAATCAAATAGATTAGATTAAACTAAAGAGATTTGGGAATTTATGAAAGAGGAATTAGAACATGTAATTAAACATGATCACAAATTGGGAGAGTAAATAAATTGACAATCTGACCTGATGAAGATGATATCGTTGATCTGAGTATTGGTTGAGTCTAATAAGTTCAACCCACAATGCCCATGAGCGTTTCTCAGAGTGTCTTGACGGTAGAGAGAGAATGACAAATTTTACTGTATGAAAGCTAGGGCTTCAATGTGTTATTTATAGGATTTTATTTAATAATATAATTAATCAATATTATTCAGTAAAATCCTCTAGAATCTTTAAAACAATTTTAAATTTAATTAATCAATCAAAATTAAGCCCATAAAATCTCTCTCTAGATAACAATCTTATATTAGTAATCTGACGGAATGATTACTAATACTCTTGGGCTGTAAATTTGGGTTTCTGCCCAGTGGGCTTATGGATAATCGAACCCATCACCGATTATCCACACATATTAAAATAAAAACCAATTCATTCTCAGTTTATAAATTATAACATTAATTGCCTAATTAGAATTAATAAGGTACTAATCTAATAAAATAGTTAATGCTAATCCATAAAATATTAAAATTATTCCAACAATCTCCTACTTGGATAATATTAATTAAATTATTAGATCAATAAACGAATAACTAATCAGGTATAATAATATTCTCATAAACTCACAGATGTGTGTATATTTATAAACCATGCAACATTCAGTGGTAAAACTATACACAAAGTTCACTGAATGCTATAATTAATTATAACATGAAATTAATCTAATAGCATAATTAATGCTAATCTATATAATATTAAAATATTCTAACAATCTCCCACTTGGATAACATTAATATTATTAGGTTAATAAACAAAATACATAATTAGGCAATTAATATTCACATAAGCACATGGATATGTGTATATCTATAAACCATACAAAATTTAAAAATGAAACTACACACAAAGATCACTGAATCCGATAGGAAAACAAGTGATATTAACATTGTCATAAATTAGTTTCAATATCTTAATAGAATGGAATACAGAATGACATTTGAAGCATCATATTACAATGCAAAAGTCCCCTTAGGACTTAACTCTGAAATTTGGTGTTAAATTGCACCATAAAAGCCCTTTAAGGACCCAACTCATATTCCCACTAGACCAAGGCTACATCAAAATTCAACAAGACTCATATGAGTTATACAATTTGAATTACTCTTATAGGTAGGCATTGGTCAATAGATCCGTCATCATACGCTCACTACAAATGTGAACTATGCGAGTCTGAGATAACAAAAATTCAGAAATGAAATCATGGATCAAGGATATTAAATCCGATAAGGAAAACATTGTTATAAATGCCAGCAAAATTTCAATTCTGAATTATATCTAAAATTTTGGCATAACCAAAACATTGAATCTGATAAGGAAACAAATGTTATAAGTGCCAAAATATGCCAAAGTGTTCCTTAAGAACACAACTCAGACTCTCACTAAAACAACACATCAAAATTCGAATATACCCAAGAGTCATATATTTCTAAAACTCTAATGGGTTTGTATTGATAAACGGATCACCTAAAATGAGTATGAGATATACAAATCTTCTCTCCAACAAATAGGAATTAACTGTCAAAATTTGATACAACTGAAATTCCTGTAACTTTGAGAGAAGCGTATAATAGAGTCATGTCGCAACAAAATGGTCAAGACTTAAAATATACACATAACAGAAATTGATTTCCTTGACCATATTCCTTAAAGAGTGACCATCACAAAACTAGCGACATACTCTTTACTTTTATATATATATATATATATAAGGCAGCTATAAATGTTTATTTGACACTTCTCAACAAAACAACTCCTTCAAAAACATCGTATAGATGTAATTAGAAGTGGATTCAGAATCATCATAACTGTCTCTGTAGCTTTCTAATAATCATGCCCAGAATTACTTAAATATATCTGCCAAGCAGACCAACATGGAATAAACAATGTTCAAACGTGTGCACATTTGAGCCCATATATTAGGCTATTAATAATTGATTCACATGGAACTTTGCCCATCAAAGTTCTCTCTTCATCATTTAGGACATAACGATTTAAGCAACCTATCACTTGCACAAGTGCACAAGGAGTGCAAGAATACATAACAAATTTATTGAGCACTTGTTCAATATAGGTTGCCTAAAACAAACCAAGAATGCCACAAGATCTATCACAGTGAATTTGAATTCTCAAAATAAAAAAAGATTCACCTAAATCTTTCATATCAAAGTGACATAACAAAATGTGCTTTGTCTCATTTAATAAGCACACTGAGTTATTGACCAATAGGATGTCATCCACACACAACACATCCTCATGAAAGTCTTCATCTATGATTACAGTGCCTACATAGCTAACTGTAATCAAACTTTCTTCCAATCCAAGGATGGTTTATTATTCTTATTGCTTTTCTTGAGTCCATACATTTTCTTGCCATAGCATTGCCTTCACTTTTCTTTGCTTTTCAATTTTATATTTCCAGCCTTGCTGGATGAACCATGTGAAATATAGTACATTAATTATAAGAATTCACCTTCTTTATTGATTCTTTCTCTTTAGTCATTTTAAACATCATATGATTAATTGATCACTCTAACTATTGGGAATTATAAGTGGTTCTCAAGACCCCATATTCAGCAGAAAGGGATTAGGGAACTCTATAAACTAAGTTGCTTTCATCCAAGTCCACATCTAGGATTTCAGCTTGTTGTAGCAGTTAACAAGCTTCATTATGTGCTCACACACTCCTGACACTTCGTCATAGTGAGTGTTATCTAGCAAAAAGAAATAATAGGCCCTTTTAAGTCTTATTAAACTTCTTAAATATCTTACTAACCACTTTAAAATATTCAATTGTGATATCCTTCTTAGGAACACTCTGTCTGATAGTCTTCTCAATCGTATACTTAATGACAGTCACACAAATCTTATTGGACTCATACCACTGCTTATGGTAAGCTTTGTCAGCAGCGCTAGGCTCAGCGGTGAGATCTACTAGCTTAGGCTCTCTCATAAATAAATTCCCTTTGTGATCACTAGATATATATCAAAGGACTCAATCCAATTATCGTAGTCTATTTTGTTCAGAGTTTTCACTATAAATAGTTGCAAGAACAGAGACGCTGAGGGAAAAACAAATAGGAAACATATAATTATGTCTCAGACACATAATTATATATATAACAAAGTTTCCGTAACAAGACTCAGCTTTAACAACTGTGTAACAAAATACTCATCATATCCTGCCTAAGGGCTCAGACTATGATAAATCAAGAAAACTCATACACACCAAGGAAGTATGTTATCGAGAGAAATGACACAAAATGCACCCACAATCTCCATATTGATAGGATATGAGAAACCATGAATACATTAATCAGCAAATCGTCGTTGACAGGCTACAAACAGACCTTATTCACAAAATTATATTGACAATGTCACACCGATAAGGCATATCCATTGTCAACATAATACTTACATATACTCTCTTTAGTGGACTTATCACAATATTCATACTCATCCCTGATAATGGTAATTAAATTAAAAAATGTAGGCAATTAAATGACAAATACGGTATAAATTAATTTATAAAAGACATATCACCATGATTGGGCCCACTATAGGCAAGCACACAATTAATAGGTGTATGTGAACCAAAGTCATTACAATTTCAACACGTAACCTATTCCTTTTAACGCATGTGCTTAAATTAGAAATAAAATCTAATAATTAACGCAAAGAAATTGATTATAATTTATTTACACATCAGGGAAAGTGAACTGAACATATTATTCCATATTATGTCTAGTCTTTACATAAAATTTTTCATGTCAAAATTCTTATCCTAAACTTGTTATAGCTTACGCAATATTTCTCTAGATATTTCAAAATATTTATCTAACCTCAGTCTTCTCTAATTCGACCCTTCTTAGACTTTAAATGGGTTCATGGAAAGTCATGGTGACAAAATTTTAAGATAAATGACCATAGGCAAAAAGAGATTGGTTATACAATATTATGGTGTGTTCTAAACTCAACTATATTTTCACACTATAGCCAACCTTTTTTACCCTTACATTACCATGAAGACCATTCAAAAAGATGAAGAAGGAAAAGGAAAAAGAAAAACTAGAATATGCTAAATCATGTTACGAAGACGAGATTAGAGAAAGGAAATTTAAAAAATTTCATAGTCCATCAAACCAAGCTCTGATACCATTTGAAAGAGGAATTAGAACATGTAATTAAACATGATCACAAATTGGGAGAATAAATAAATTGACAATCTAACCTGATGAAGATGATATCATTGATCTGAGTATTGGTTGAGTCTAATAAGTTCAACCCACAATGCCCATGAGCGTTTCTCAGAGTGTCTTGACGGTAGAGAGAGAATGACAAATTTTACTGTATGAAAGCTAGGGCTTCAATGTGTTATTTATAGGATTTTATTTAATAATATAATTAATCAATATTATTCAATAAAATCCTCTAGAATCTTTAAAACAATTTTAAATTTAATTAATCAATCAAAATTAAGCCCATAAAATCTCTTTCTAGATAACAATCTTATATGAGTAATTTGATGGGATGATTACTAATACTCTTGGGCTGTGGGTTGGATTTCTGCCCAATGGATTTGTGGATAATCGAACCCATCACTGATTATCCACACATATTAAAATAAAAATCAATTCATTCTCAGTTTATAAATTATAACATTAATTACCTAATTAGAATTAATAAGATACTAATTTAATAAAATAGTTAAGATTAATCCATAAAATATTAAAATTATTCCAACAATTTATAGATTCCTTATGCTTAAAGATTGAACATGGAAATGCTCCTAACGCCCCAGATTGGTAGTTTGAATGACATTACATCACTGCATCTTCATAATGACGCTATAGCTAACAGCGTATAGACCATCTCTTTGGTAGTTGAATTAAGTTAAAGAATAGGCATAGAGAGATTAGCAATAAAAACCACCAGAATCAAGCAAATGGGATTGCATATTATTCGATTTGTACATCCAAGGTCGCACGCACACCCCTTGTTGAAAGCTACTTTGGCTTTCGACTCCCATCAATTCGGATTAACCACACACACTTGGCTTTAAAATCTTCAAACATAAATGGATGGCTCTATGAAGAAACCGTATATTATCGTTGGAATATATGAGCAACTGTTGTGAAGAAAGATCCCAAGCCTCAGCATTTGTCCATTAGTATCCCCCGTCACGTATGGTAATAATTCTTTGACATGTTTGCGTTCTCCAGTTTTGAATTCTCTGGGAACAAGAGGTACAATTTGTTCAAAATTATATTATCCACTCGATGGAAATGAGGGAAGCCATAAAGTGGGCCACTTAGGATTCAGGGCTGAGGCCCAACGACACTTAAAGATCAGGAAAATAGGAGAGCCACAGATGATTGGACTCACAGTCCCAAGTAGGAAGCACCAACCACAGCCATTCATTGTACGAGAGGCTATCCAGAATCTCATCCTCACTCGGTTTCATAAGTCACAGCCACACATCCTCCTCCTCCTGTGTGCTTATTAAAATTAATAAGACATTATATTGAACCTGAAAATATTCCCTCAATTGTGTTGATTTCGCTCTGCACTACAACCACCCCAGCTGCTTCAGAGCATTCACTTCACATATTCTCAGTCGCTGGGTGATGATCATGGCCTCGGCTACTCTCTCTGTAGCCAAACCAGCTCTTCAGGTTCATCGACTTCTTGTTTCTTTTGAAGCGTCTTGTTTCATTTTCCAAGTTTCATCAGCATATACATTTCAAGCAATGTTAGCAGTATTATTGTTTGCTAAAACTGGAGCTCTCTGCTTATGATTGGTGTTCATTCCTCGGTGTACTCATTTCAGGCAAATGGGAAGGGCTTCTCAGAGTTCTCTGGCCTCCGCAACTCATCGGGCTACCTTCCCTTTTCGAAGAAATCCTCAGAGGACTTCCATTCAATCATTGCCTTCCAGACCTCAGCAGTAAGTATTTGCATGCCCTGAATGCCTCATATATTTTACCTCACCACAACCACAAATATGAATTTGTCAAAGTAGGAAGTGTAGATGCGACAACTTGTTATGCCCACCTTACAAGTGCTCAACTTCACTTACCGACATCCACGAATATCGAGGAATCTGTAATAGATAATGTATAATTGCGAAATAATATAACCATCAAAATTTTAGCAAAAGCTATCGTGTACTTTTGTTTCCTGCCACATGATTCAGGACACTTGAGATTAAATTTAATATTACGACAACTAAACAATCATGGGTCATCAATTTGTTGATATCACAGTAATATAATTGTGTGGCACAAGAATACGCATTATGATGCGCGATCATCACTTTGTACATGTCTTGCTCTTCTCCCAGATCAAGGTTAATTACTAGATAGATGAGGGTGCGAACTAGGCCTTTCTTTCTCCATAGAAATAAATAAAGGGGGAAACCCGAGAAGGGAAAACAAACGAACTATGAAGTGGTAGTTATATATGCATTATGATGGTATTCTGAAGAGAAAAATCAAGTGCACTGTGTTTACAAGAGTGTATCTGCAATGCATGAAAAAATGTGTTGTGAAGGTGGGAAGCAGCGGAGGGTACAGGAAAGGAGTGGTGGAAGCAAAACTGAAGGTAGCAATCAACGGGTTCGGTAGGATTGGGAGGAACTTTTTGAGATGCTGGCACGGTCGCAAGGACTCTCCTCTGGACGTCATTGCCATCAACGACACCGGAGGTGTGAAGCAGGCCTCTCACCTCCTCAAGTACGACTCCACCCTCGGAATCTTCGAGGCCAACGTCAAGCCTTCCGGTGATAACGCCATCTCCGTCGACGGAAAGATCATCAAGGTCGTGTCTGACCGCAACCCCGCCAACCTCCCCTGGAAGTAATCACCTCCCCTCTTTCTTCTTCTCCTTCTTCTTCATCTCTCATCTTGTGCTCTTATTCATCAAAACTCCTATATGAATTGCAGGGAGTTGGGGATAGACTTGGTGATCGAAGGAACAGGGGTGTTCGTGGACAGAGAAGGAGCAGGGAAGCACATTCAGGCAGGAGCCAAGAAGGTGCTGATCACAGCCCCCGGCAAGGGAGACATCCCTACCTACGTGGTGGGTGTCAATGCTGATGCTTACAGTCCCGACGAACCCATCATCAGCAACGCTTCTTGCACCACCAACTGCCTCGCCCCCTTTGTCAAGGTCCTCGATCAGAAATTCGGTAATTCTCACCCACCCAGTTTTCTCACTGTGAATTCCATCAACTCCTCCCTTGTCTTCTTCTTGTGTGATAAAATATGAAATCTCCAACTACAGGAATCATCAAGGGTACCATGACTACCACTCACTCCTACACCGGAGACCAGAGGCTGCTGGACGCGAGCCACCGTGACCTGAGGCGTGCCAGAGCCGCCGCTTTGAACATCGTGCCAACTTCAACTGGAGCAGCGAAGGCGGTAGCGCTGGTGCTCCCAACTCTGAAGGGGAAGCTGAACGGGATTGCCCTGCGTGTGCCCACACCAAACGTGTCAGTGGTGGACCTTGTGGTTCAGGTGTCAAAGAAGACATTCGCAGAGGAAGTGAACGCTGCATTCAGAGAGAGCGCGGAGAAGGAGCTGAGGGGGATTTTGTCAGTGTGTGATGAGCCGCTTGTGTCGGTGGACTTCAGGTGCACCGACGTGTCGTCGACGGTGGACTCGTCGTTGACGATGGTGATGGGGGATGACATGGTAAAGGTGATTGCCTGGTACGACAACGAATGGGGTTACTCCCAAAGGGTTGTGGATTTGGCTGACATTGTTGCCAACAACTGGAAGTGAGGACCCAAATTACCATTATTCCTCATTTCTTAATTATCTGCGGACATATGAGCAACTTTTATTTTTGTATCATTACTACATTTCTTGCTTCTTTTTCGTTTTTCTTACTTTAACTTGTACCCAGAAATAGAACACTCAATTCTCTTGCCTTCTTGCCTTCTTGTTCTGCAATAAAATTCTTCTTTTGCCTGGAATCTGGATGTTCGTGCTAGGACTAGGACTATGATTAGGAACCCTTGTTCCTGGCATTGAAATATACTTCTCAAATTTGGGGTGCTTCACCAAAGTGAACTCTTTTTCATCACTATAAGAGACAATTTCGCTCTGAAATTATCAAAGTTCTGTTTTCATCTTTTGCCTTGGAGGTTTGGTAAGAATTTGAGCTCAGAAACTAAAGTGATCAAAGAACAGAACAGGCCTATATCTGCATTTAATTTATTAGTGAATGAGTTGGTTCGAGGATAATTTTTATAATGAAAAGAGATTAATAATGCATAAATCATAAATAACTTTGATAATCTAATATACTAAGGTTGTGTATTTTTTTCTTTTTTGTCGAGTATATTTAGGCAGAGTTTTTTTTATAAATTTATTTTCAGTTTTATCAACTAAAATGCCACAAGTGCATAATTATTTAACATAATATGATAAGGTTATCATTTAATTAAAATCATATATATATATATATTATGTTTTAATTATATAATTTGATGATAAAAGTAAAAAAAAAAAAAAAATACATATAAGTAAGTCATTTGAAGTAGTAAATCAAAATATAAATTACTCCAAAATAAATTTCATCTTTTAAAGAATGCATTAGTATTATTTGGGATGGTAAATCAGTACCCCAAAAAAATTGATTGACCTAATAAATTATAATGCTTTTTTCTTAATTTTACTGATATAGTGTAAAAAGTATAAAAACCATAATATGCATTGTCAAAAAAACTCATTCTGTTCTTTAAAAATTATCTCAATTTCATTTGAATCAGCAATTTAATAATTTAAAAAAAAAACTTTGTGCAAACCAATTAAATTAATGAAAAAAAAAAATAATCTTCTAGTTCTTAGAAGTAAGTGCACTCAGTGTATCACTCTTTCTTCTACTTAAAAGGCAACTTAAAGAATTCGTACTTCGAGGAATCTAATTTCATCCTTCTTAAGTCTTGATATAGAATATGAGGAAACAAGGAGGAAGATCTATACAGGTAACTCTCAAGTGTATGATATCAAGTATATTGGCGTTCAATCGTGCCAGTGAAATGATGATATATTGGTTTGGGATCAGATGATGAAAGGATGAAAAGTGAGCCCAAACCATTTAATATGTTCTATTACCATTAGCATGCAAACACAGACTTGTTTTTTTTTTTCAAATCAGAAATGTGGTTCTAAGTTCTAACCTTGTTGCAATTGCCACTAGATTGACTTCAATTTGTTTATTGTCATAGAAGATATACTAATTCTGCAGTACCATAAATCATGAACTAACCACCTAGAAAGCAGAGAAGAAGAAGGTAGACGATTATAAATTGCCTAAAGTTCTAAGAGCATAAGAAATTTAATTAGGGACAAAAGATCTAATGTCAATATAAATGGTGTCAATATGAATGGGTGTGACCAAAATTTAAAGGATATGGATCAACAGATTGATTTAATAGATAAAAGAGGAGAACAAAAGGATTAATAAATAACAGAAGTATTTTAATTAAAAAAAGTAAGGATGGTTACATGTTGGCTTATAAAGAGAATTTGTCTAACATTAACTCTAGATTTCACTGCATAGGGAGAACTATGGAGACTAAAAATTCCCTTAAAGGTTATTAATCACAGAAGCCTTACCTTTGGATAAAAATCTCTTTAAACATCATGTATCCTACTTAGAACCTTGTCCACTTTGCCTGAATCATTTTAAAATTACTAGGCATCTTTTTATGACTTTTCCCTTTATTCACTCTCTTTGGTTTGCTTCTCCATTTGGTTTACAGGTAGATTTCTTTCACGAGGATGACATTATAAGTTGGATATAAAAGTGGTTTACTCCTCCCTATTCTCAATTTATGAGTAGTTACATGAACTAGTTACCGTTCATTCCTTATGTTATCTAGCAGATAAGGAATTCTGTAGTCCATAAAAGCACAAAACCAGTTCAAACTGAAGCTCTTTACAAAATTAGGAGAATGATTCAAGAAAATTCTTACTACAATTTTAATCAAGTTTATCATAATGATAATCAAGACTATTTTCCCCTTAATCCCCCTACTAGATTAAATATTACGTATAACGACTGGACAATCCTTGTTTGGTACCCAAACGTCTGACTTTCAAATTCATATTCAGAATCCTCCTGGAAGGTGATCTCATACGACCTTGGAGATGGGAAGAATGCAAGACAGGAACTAAAAGATGGCCATCCTGATCGTTCTTATTCCATGATAAGTGCTATTGGTTTGTTGTCCATCATAGATATAAGTAGGAATTCAAGCTTCATACTATTGGCTCAGATATCCAAAACTTCCTATCTAAATTTGAGAATTTTCAAATTGGTCACATTCTTGGTGAACAATCTCTGGTAGCACAGTCTTGAGAAGACTATATCTTTTAAGTAAATATAATTATAACCTAATTTTCTTAAGTTTGGCAGTTGTCTTTTGTTTTGTATCAAAAAAAAAAATTTAAAGAAAAAAAGTAAGATTTATGGCTACACATACTGTAAAGGGTAATTCTAAATCTAGTACTGGACAAACTACTGAATATATTGAAAGGCCAAAACAGAAAACTTAGTTAAGGAATAAGCAACTACATCTTTCATGGGTTGCTGAAAATATTACAATAATCATGGTGGTAATAATGATTTACAAGCAATGATAGTGACCACAATAAGAATAAGAGAATTTCTTACTTATACTTAAAAATTTAAGTCACTTAAATATTATCTAATAAAATTAAGTGAAATTATATAGCGATTATTCTAAAAATAGCGGTGGTAACAAAGCATTCACAATAATAACAATAATAATGATTAGGCAATATATTAACAATTACGAAAAGAATAATTTTGTCGTTAAAAATATTATGTAGAAATTTTTACCATAGTTTATTCCCTCCTGAATAGTATTATAGGATTCTTATCAATTATTCAATCTGTATAAATTTTACATAATTTTGTATGAGTATACAAATTAATATAAAACAAAATTATTAATATAAATTAAAAAAATTAAATTAATTATTCTTAAGAACTTTATATTTGTAATTTATTATGAAAGACCAAAATACTTAAAAATATGACTTTTGTTAACTAGAATACACTTAGTGGAAGACCATATAAAGTTTGTTGCAGTAAAGTTGAGGTTATTAAAATTAAGTGTTAACAAATTTAAACTCAACAAATATACCAATAAGATAGGTTAGTAAATATTTCATTCGTGCCGTAATTTTAAAAAAAGTTGTCACTTCAATGGAAGGAAAGTTTTAATTTTGTAAAACTTGATAGTAAAATACGTAAAAGTAATAAGTCACTTTGCAAAGTTAACCAAATAGCTTCCAGAATTTTGACAATAAGTCACCGAGGAGCACCAGTTGAATTGACTTTAATCAAAATCCAAGTTAAATAATTTGTTTCCATGCACAGGAACTAAAATTCAATCATATTAATTATAAAAAGAATATTACGAGTTAAAACACATGGTCTACAATTTCTTTGTTGACCCACCTTAAATATACTTTCGTTTTCTTTTTCCCAAACAAGTTTAAAAAGTTATGGGCACCTAGATTATAGATTCAAACAATGGTCCACCATGTTTGATTCTTGGAACCCGACATTAAGGTACCCACAAAAAACCAAAAGACAGAATAAGTGCATAACGTATAACGTGGCCTAAAGTCCTCCACACATTGAAAATCAACCGCAAATTTCAAAAAGAACTGACCACCCAAAATAATTTTAAACAAATATTCAGTAGTTTCATGTCAATTGAACCCTCAAGTTAACAAGTTGGAATCTATGCACAAAATTCTAAACTCATTTAACTCGTTATTTCTCTTGAAAATATGATATGTAACACGACCTTACCTCTTTATGTGGAAGTTAAAGATTAAAATGACGCCATTTTTAACTCGTTCTGCATCACCCTCCTAGAGCTTATCGTCGTTCCCATTAACATACATTAGCCCACGTGCCACAACGCAAAGTAAATGATGATAACGACAACCTAGTCCTTGTCTATTATGGTCCTTTTACACACTCTTTGATCTTAGTCAACAAATTGTTATGTATTACAACTTCCATACAGCTCACATGCACAGTGCTCAGTTGAGCCACGATTTTAGATCCAATGCATTTTTTTTTGTCCCTGTTTTCAAAGGCGTCGCTTTCTATTTTCTACTTTTACCCTCTTTACAATCATGTCAGTGACATTGTCATTTCTGGGGCCAGCGGATCAGAATTCTGATTTTTGCATTACAACTGGTGCTTCAGGAGACGCCATTATTAGATTACAGGGCGCGTTGATAAAGTAAATATAGTAGTAAAAACAGAACTGTACTGAGAATAATTAAACAGTATTATTACACTACATAATACAGAGCATCGTATTCATATTCGAGAGCCAGAGGCTCCTCTGTTCTCAACTTCCAATCTTTAACATCAAATAGCTTAAACAATATAGTGACAATAAATAATATCATAAATGACCAATACGGGAAGAACCCCTTATAAAATATGTATCAGTAACGAGCATGATGATGGCGGTGAAGGATGCAAATGAGAGAGCTTGTAGTAGTTGCAAACTTGTACTAAGAACAGAGGATGAAGTTTAAATATCACGGTCTCTGGCGCATTCAGGGGGGAGTTGAGGGAAGCGCTTACGGTCGGTGCAGTAATTGTAAATGGTGTATTTGGAGCGAACCCACTTGAGTCTTTGCCATTGAGCTGCATCGAGGTCGCGGAACTCAGCCTGATCCCACCATCTCTTGCCCTGAGTGGCGCAGAACTTGGCCTCCACGGAGGCTTCACAGCCATCGATGTGAAAGCCCTTGTAGGAGGCTATGAATGGAGCTTTGGACCAGTCTGTCTTCTCCAACCCACCCCTCGTGGCCCAGTCGTCTGCATTCCACAGGCTGTTGTATATCTTCATGGGTTGGTTAAATGGGTATTTTACCCCCAAGTCGTTGCTGTTCTTGAACACCCTGATTGGGATATCATCTACGTAGAACCTGTATCAACATTTTGGTTTCTGTTATCAGTATACTGGTTGGTGATTTTTGGGTTGTGACTTTGAATTTAAGTGATATTTGAGGGAAGGAGATGTGTGAAGTACGTACACAATCTGATACAGGTTCCATAGAACAGAGTATCTGTGGAACTCTTTAGAAGGATCGAACCAGAGGTAGATTCTTTGTTCTCTGTTACCTTTGCCTCCGGTGAACACGTTTGTTTGCAAAATGTAAGGCTGCCCTGTTCTGTTCCCCAAGAACTCAAAGTCTATTTCATCATGCTCCGAGTTTTGGGAAGATAACTGCACAGTTCCAATCACATTAGAGGGTCATCCCCACATCACATACACGCTTAACCAGATGTCTCATGACAAAAAACAGAGCACTCAAACTAAAGAAAAATGAAAACTTTGACAGTTTCTTACATAGAAAGCAGTGACTGTGCCAGCGGAATCCCCAGGAACCATCTTGATATACATGCTGAAGTGACCAAACAAGTAGGATCCTTTGGACTGGAAGCCAGTACCTGTTCAAAATGATACGAATGATAAGAAAATAGAGTAAGTGAATCACAAAGGTTCGTTCCAGAGAGAAAGAAAGAAGGTTAGTGGTAGGGATTAGGAAAGTACCAGTGTACTTGTCGAGATGAAGCTGAACCTCAGAACCTCCATTGAAGTATTTGATGTGATCAAAAGCCCAGGTAGGATAGTAGTTTCGGCCGAATGGTACATCAACGGGCCTCCGTGGGACGCCACCATGGACGGCGGAGGCAAGAGCTGCCAAGAGCAGACAAAGATTCCACAAGGAAGAAGCCATTGCGATTCTGAAAGTTGAAGCAAATGAATGATACGTACTTGTAGGAGCTCAAGGGTGTATATATATATATATATATATATATATATAGGCAGCAGAAGCAGAATAATCCCAATCTCCCCCAGAATGGGCCCTTTATTCTCTCTCTATTTTTTTTTTTTTTTGGGTTGTTTCCTCTCTTTCACTTTGTTAAATCTTTTTAAAATGTTAGTTAGAAGCCACCAAGAATCTGCATTTGTGAAGCTACTACGCGGTTTCCTCTTAATTGATAGCCCAGCGTCCATCAGACAATCACTTTTTCTTAGACACAAAAAAAAAAAAAAAAAAGATAAAGCTTTTTACATTATTAAAACTTTTAAAAGTTCTACTTCTCATTAAACGTTTAAACCATTTTCTTTGTCTTGCGTTTGGTTTTACATTATGTTTTGCGGATATTAATTAATAGCAAAAATCTTATTCACTTTGAATGAAAACGTGTAGTCACACTACCTCCCTTTAATGATAAGCATAATAAAAAGTTTCCTAATACTGTAGTCTAAAAGAGAATATTTGGTTTCATGAAATAAATTGTGAATAGTCGTGAAATTTGACGTTGATGATAATGTTTGGTTTAACTCAATGTTTAAACTTGCAAATTATTTTTTTGAAGTAGTTTCAAAAATATTTTCCTAGTTTTAAATTCAAATCCTCCCTGAGTTTTAGAAGTAAGATTTGTAAGAGGAAATTACATTCCTTCCCATTATGCATCCAAATTTCAATAAAGATAAACCATATAAACAATCTTTTATAAAGGGGAAAAAATTAAGAGTTTCTGGTAAATTGATATTCGGTCATAAGCTTTTATATCTTTTATCTTTTTCTTTTTGTATAATATAAGGATATCATTGTAATATTATTATTTTTGGTTGATATTATTACAATTATATTCTTACATTATAATTATGTGCATTAATGTAGTTGCACAAAAAATAACACCAATTTATAAACACTCTTAATAATACTTAACAATTAATATCTTAACATATCAACATGCTATACTATATTGGATAATGTATTAGTTGTTTGCTGAGTATATAACATATTAGATATTAAAAATGAATCATGAAATCATGACAAGAAATCCAGAAAATCCTGTCAATATTAATTTACAAATAACAATTTCATATTAAGTATGTTCATATAATTATCAAAATTTATTCCATTCATATCAAATTCATGGTTTCTTATTAACATTCTTTTTTTATTCACTTTATAGGACAATACATCAGAAAGATAAATATAAAAGATCTGAATTTGTTAAGCCCTTGGATTGTATAATTTATTTAACATACGTCGTTAAATTAATAATTAAAATCACATCTAATTAATATTAAAAAATTTTATTGTATACGATCACATTTTTTTAAAAATTTTAATAGACAAGTTCTATTCCAAATATATGAAGTTTGTTCCTGAGAGGGCCAAGGTGTGTATGGTTGAGGGTGCAGCAACACGCGTGATTTTTGGTTTGTTCGGCTAATTACCAACCCACCATTTCAAAATTTCAATGATACTTTTTTCCTAACTTGCTATCTTCTATATTTTATTGACTTGGCAGGCCCTATCTCCGATTAATACTGTTATTCATAATTATTCTGCCAAAACAATGTTTTTTTACATTGATAAAATTTATACAGAAAATATAGATATTTCCTCCTCACCAACTGTTTTACCTTAATATTACAGAAAATTATTACATCACATTTTGCGTCATAAAAAGTGGTTTTGTTGTATTTTTAATTATAGGTGTTTTCTTTTCTTTCACATCTTGAACTTGGATAAAATTTAGTGACATTAAAATGGACCAACTTAGCTTAAGTAGGTTGGTTGTGAGTTAAGTAAACTTATTATGCTTAGATGAGTTAAAAATTTTAACTTACCCTACCATATGGGTTAAATGGGATAAAATTAAAAATTAAACTAAAGAATGACATCCACGTCAATAATAAGTATTCTGCAGAATGCAATTACCTGTCTTAAACAATTAAATAATTCATTTAAACTTCAACAATTAAAAAACGTTAAGTAGTTCTAGACTTATCAAACAACTGAAACAGAAGTACAATAAGTTGTAAAATTCTTTAAAATTTTCCCTTAAAATCATTGAAATTTTGCCATGAAAAATTAGTTATTACAACAAAAAAAACTAAATATAATCTCATTTCTTTGTAATATTAAAATTAATAAAAAAATAATCTCGTTAAATGAATTGACCCATTTTGATGGCCTTAATATGGCTAGCCATTTGTGGTGTGTGTGTTTGTGTGTGTATATATATATATATATATAATCTTGTTTCAAGGGGTGAAAGATTTTTATTTATCGTAATATTTACTGAAAAATGGAACCCTTTGTAACGTTATTAGATTTTTATGAATATGCCAAATCAAACATATTATAAAGGTAATCATTTTAGGGATGACAATAGGTGTTTAAATTTGATAATTCTTGTGGAATTGCCTTATTTAGAGACCAGTATGTGGGAAATTTTTTTCTATCAGAATATAAATGTGAGCAAAATTCTTTTCAAAAGAAGTCTAGGAATAGAGACGGAGATTATACCCTTCAGCCCCTTAGATCTTCATTCTTGCTAATTTTATATAAATATTTATTATATATATATATATATATATATATACTAATTTTTATATTTTTTGTGTTTCACTCATTATTTATAATTATAATAATTAAAATTTAAAAATTCAATTTAACATGAAAAAAAAAATTTCACATATTATATATTAGTCTTTCACTTTTTAAAAACTTTGACAACATAGTAAAATTATTTTAAAAAATTTTAGAATTGCAATCACATTATAATGGAGAATAGAAAATAAGTATTAAAAAAATAATATTAATTATTTGTAAATTAGGATTAAGGATAAATATAGAAATTATAATTATTTAAATATTTGTTATTTTAAATTTAATTATCTTTTTGTTAAATTACTTTTCATAATTAACTTATCTTATTAAGAGTTATTATTGTAACTTATAGAATTTATTGTAAAACTTGTTATTTGAATATCTGTAGTTTTTATGAACTTAATTTGAGCTCATTAAATAATATAAACAAGGAGCTTGAACTTTAAATTTAAATTATATATATATATATATATATAAATTTTTATAAGAAAATTCGAAGTCCTTGTCGAGATCCACGGAGACCTGCATTCCTAGAAAAAATAGGGACGAAGAAAATTTTTTTCTCAAGGTGGGGAATAGAAGAGGGGAGTAGGAAAACATTCTTTATCCTATCTCGCAAAATTGTCATCCCTAATTATTAGCGTGACAAATAAATTAGACATTTTATGTGACATTAGTTATTTACGAATAAGTAAATTTTTTAGTGCAAGTAAAAAATTGATTATGCTGGTATAATTAATTTGTTGTACACTAAGAAAAAAATACACAATAATAAAATATCAAAATATATTGACCAAATGCTAATTTAAAATAAATTATAATATTTATATCTTAACCCTAATATTTTTTTAATTTTATTTAAGAACTTTTTTTTGAATATTTCACTTTACCCCTTCTGATTTATAATTTTTAACTACCCCTACGAAAATATTAATTTATAAATTTGTTAAGTCACCTTATGCTTTAGTTTTTCAGTAACTCCTTAAATCTCTAATTTTATCATTATTTTTAATTTATAAACTAATGTTTTGTGAGGTTACTTAAAAATGAAAAGTAGGGGGATAAATAAAAAATATTAGAAAAAAATTGGTTCATAAATAAAATATAAAAATATTAGAATCAAAATATAAATAAAATAAATTATTTTAGTTAATCTACAATAAATATAATTTGATATGTTATTACTATGTGTATTTCTTTTAATATATCATATTATAATTTGCACTTGTACAATTATTTTTACAAGTGTATCAATGTAAGGATCATATTATTCTTTTGAAAAGATTGAACAAAATCATTAGAAGTGAATGAATTAATAGTGCAAACTTCAAATAACATATGTAATTGATTGTTCAGTTTGTATAGCTTGCAAAGCCAAATCTCTTAAAGATTTTCCGAATATTATGAGCCCATCATTACAATAAATAAGACAAATCTCAGTCCAATCAACCCCAAATAATTGTTGATATATACTTGACACTAAGAACCTGGCCGATAAAGTAGCAAGAATATTAAAAGAGAGAAGAAGAAAAAGCATTGCATGTGGGAGTGAAAGTTCGAGGATCAAGCAAGATCATGTGAGTTGGTTAAGATAAGCCATGCTTAAATGTACTCTTCATTGAAATTGAGCCATTAACAATGTTAGCATTATTAGTTGGTATAGAACCCCTTTCATTGATCATGTCCAGGCTTCTTATTATGGTGGTAAAACCCAGGAATCAAATCCCCAATTAATCAAGCTCTGATACGTTGCTCGCGCTTTGAAGATTGCATAATAATACAACTCATCAGTGGCATTATTAATCCCAGTGTCGAACAATAAAAATAGATAATAATTGTTCTTTACTCTCAATGCTTTCACATCTGCCTTTCATGTTATAACCCAAAAAAGAGTTCATTATTTTCTTATTAATCGTTTTGGCTAAACCTAGCTCCTTATCCAAACAACGAAGTAGTAGAGACAAGGATAACGTGCTATGTCTTGCAACAGCAGATCATTAAGGCAAGTGCTTTCCTTTCTGACAAAACAGACTACCAGAAGATTCATTAATTTTTCCAATGTATCTAAAATGTTGCATTAGTGGAGAAATTAGAGTTGACTAAAGTGAATAGTAGCAGACAGGTGGGTTGCAAATTGCAATACCAAACGAATACGCTGTAAAGCAATAGGGTGTATGTGTGTGTGTAATTAACAATAATTGAGTTTGTTATTCTGCAATGCAACATTTAATGAGTAGTGCTACTTCCAATGCACTATCACATCCACAATTACTAGTATTGGCTATATCCAGCTGCCAAGTTCTGCAATATAGTGATCTCTTCCATTATTCTAAATACAAGTCAATGAGGGTAATATGAGCATCCACAAAGATATCATGTGTTTTTTGGGTAAATATTAGAACTCTTATTTCACGTAATTAGACTAAGGACTATTTCTTTTATCGGACACGTAATGGGTAATTTTTTTAATTGAAATTTTCAAAAAATATTATTGTTATTTTTTTATGTATACATGGTTATATGGTTATATGAATGTCCTTTGATATCTTAGTTTTAATAACATGTATTAATAAAATAAAGTAGAATAGATAGAAATATATATAAACTAATAAATAAATTGATTATTCAAATAAGTGGAGCGTGAGGAATTATTTATAACTCTCTTATATAATTTTATTTTTAAATATTAAAAAATTAATGATTAATTATGTTATTTGTCTTAATAATTATTTAAAAATAATAACATATTTTAGTGATAGACAACCCACAATATATATATATATATATATATAGTAAAAATTGTATATATTTTATTAAAAATTTAATCATTTAGTCCTATTATTAATTTAGAACGTTAATTTGGTCCCGAAGTTTCTATTTTTTAAAAAATTGTTAGTTTCCTAACATTCAAAATTTAGTTCTCATGTTATGACCCTGTTTGTATGTGTTTAATAGTGGAAACCAAATATAAGAATCAATTAAAAAAATAATAAGAATTAACTTGAAATTTTAAATATATATTGACTCCTTAATCTATATGTTATATATATATATACACACACACACACACACACACACACACACACACACACACACACATAAAGCATATTATAATATTTAAAATTTTAATGTTTGGAATTAATATTTTATAAAAATTAACAAAAACTTTTTTCTGGCTAAAGATTTACAAAATTAGAAGTTATGTAATATGAACTTCACAATTTTTTTAATAATGAGATTTCAATATATCTAATTCATCAAGTATGTCATCAAACATAATGAATATTAATATTACATCGAAATATAAAGTCATGCAATTATCAGATAAAATATAATGATATATCCAACGCTTCCTTATAATTATTATTATCATTTCCTTAATAAAAATCTCCGTCCATCAATATCAGTGAGGCTTATAATCAAAAAGCAACGTTGTGTGAATGCGACCTTTATGGTCTCCAGTTCATCAATGCAAAAACCATGACCATATTTACTTCTACTAAGTAAATTAAAGAATTTATACCGAACCGTACTCCCCACAGCGGGAGAAAAACAAAATGTAAATATTATAGAAAAAATAAATGAATAATAATCAAAACTGAAAAAATAATGAGCGAAGAAAAGACCCGTAATCTGTTCTCTCACACCCCCTCCTCTAGTCCTCTTACATCCTCTCATCTAATATATAACATTATACAGAAAATGTACAGAGAGCTACATCTCCAATACGAACATTACTCTTTGATCCTTGAAAGATATAACATTTCTCAATTGAATCATTGAATGCTTTGTTTTTATTTGATCAAACTGTACAACTAACAGAAGAATCAAATTGAAGTAAATTAAGACATTCAAGGATTGAATTGATGAATTTCAATATAAAAAGGGTTAAATTGAAAAAATTATATCTTTCGAGGACCAAAATCAATTTTTACTCCTACATTTTATTAACATGTCCTTAATGCTTTGATCAATATGGCTAACCCAACTCTCCTAGAACAACCAATGCTTCCTCCTTGGTTTATGCTGGATCGGTGCATCTACAGTAAAGATAATCAAACAAATAATTAATTAATAAAATGGTCCTCAATACCCAACCAAAAGGGAATCAAGTTTTGCAATTAACCAACCTCGAATTTCATATAATGAATTGTAATGAACCTCAGACCAGAAGCTCAGCCACAACTCTGCATCATTAAGAAAATGAATTATAGAATGTTAGCATTAACATGAACATTAACTTTTTCATAATTAAAGATCAGTAAGATCTGAATAACTAGTTAACTACTGAAGGGGCATGCAGACTCTTTCTGTATGATTATTGATTTTATGAGACAGACAATTTCAGCCACATGCATACATTCATGATTAGTACATCTTGTTGGGATTGATCGTTTCGTTAACTAGTTCATTCTTGAAACATAAAGATTTTTTTTTTCTACTTGTTTTCTGGGGGACCGGGGGTGGTTTGATAATAGTGATGAGGGATGACAGTCTTACCGCGTTTTGGTGCTTGGTACTGTGGCATAATTTCAATGAAGCAAGTGTCTCTGAATGATGTTAAAAGGCATATCTTCGCTGCAAACTACAATATAATAAGCACGATCATATTCCAGTCTAAAAGCTGGTAGTTATACATAGTAAATGAAGTAAAAGATAGCGCTGAGGTTTAATTTCCTTCGAGCTGCAAATATGGATATATTACCCTACCAAGTTCCAATTGTGACACTTAAATCACAACACAAATAAACCAGTGTAATTTTGTAACGATTGCAGTTGCAACACAGACTCACTTATTTTGTGTAGGATGCACCAACTCTTTTAAGTAGAACAACAGACAGAAACCATACCAAGTTCTACTTGATGACTACATCCAAGCAAAGAGAATAATTTTAACCATAATCAACTCATTTAACCATAAAATTACAACACACCCACATATAGAAAGGGGTAAAAAAGAATTGTGAACAAAGCACAGATCACCATAATTTAATGATACTAAAAATACGAATTCATCATGCTCCTTAGTTACTATTAGTAACAGTGGATGATAAACTCAATGTACCCTTTCAATGTACAAAAATAATGCAGACATCCATCCATCCATACATACATATAAACTGCAAATTCATGATGCTGCTGCTTAGTTACTATCAGTAACAGTGAATGACAAACTAGAAGTACCCTTTCAAATGAACCAAAATAATATATACGTACATTGTGTGTGTGTGTGTGTGTGAATCATCACCATTTCAAATGACCATTGTCATAAAATCATTAACCTTATCAGAAATAAACAACCTTGAACAAAGTACTACTAACCATCTCATAGAAGTTCTAGCAACATTTGTTATTTAAATCAAAATAATTAAATTAAATCAAAAGAATATAAAGGAAAAAAAAAAAAAAAAGGCTGCATAAACATCTCCATATTGATGACTTGGATTACTTGATTACATAATGAAATAACCTTTCTCAGTTTTGCTTGTTCTGTATTTCAATCTTAACTCGACTAACAGCCAAGATGAATGACATAGAACTGGAGATATAGGACAAAAGAACTAGCATTCAAATATCACTAAACAGATTGAAATATGAAACTAGTTTTTCCCATTTAACCTAGGTGTTGTGTCTTTGTTAGGCGAAACAGAGGGCAATTTCCAAACAAGTCTTACCTATTTGCTTTAGCCTGACAAACATATTTTTCAGGACAGAAGAATTCCTCCAACATTAATCACAAACAATGTTAACTTTGCTTTTGCATTTAGTAAGAACATTCCTTAAGTTAAAAAGGATCAAATTGAACTTTCATCTCAGTTTGAATGGCAAAATATATACATAAAAGAAAAAAGAAAGGAATAAATACTAATCAATTTGCCTATAGTGGAGATAAACTATTTTAGCACAGCATAACGCACCTTATCAGCAGCAGCCTGTAAGGTAACATGGTCCCCCCATTCTCCAGATCTGTCATGAGAAGTATAGATGAAGAATGCAGTAAGTTTCACACAAGCACATTGAAGAAAAAATTATTAAAAGAATCCATAAGTGTAATGGCTCATTGACTGTTTAGTCGTATAAATTAAATTTGTCTGGAAGATACACACTTTGCCATTTTCTTGTAATATCGTTTGTACTTCATTGGGACATAGCATTCGTACAAAGAGCGATGGTCTTTGAGCTGGCAAAGAGAAATTTTAGACAATAAGCATTTCAAACTGTATATTTACTATATTTATCGGATCTAAAAAATTTCATATCAATCCACTTCAACTGCATGAGGATTTGTACAGTCAGAACGTATAAACAATTTGTATTTTAATTTATCAACATTTGTTATCTCTTTCATTTCCTTCTCTCATGTTTAGTTATGCCCCTCTTTGAGAATGCACTCATTAATTACAAACTCATTCATCTATACATCAGCAAATTTCATCCTCTATATTTAGTTAAACAATCATAACCCCAAGAAAACCAGATATCCTCATAGCTAGCAATATGTCTCAGGCTTTGCCCTTTCTGAGTGCACAAACCTGTTTCACAACCTCTTTTCGAACATTCTTGTGATATTCAGGTGACCTATACAACTGTTCTGAAAGTGCACGGAACTGCAATTTAGAGAGAATTGTTAATACATGTTCAAGAGGAAAAGCTTTGTATATTTTGCCACAAATAATACCTGACAATTTCCATCTCCAGAAACTTTAACTTCACATAGACCATACATGCTCAACCTATAAAAGTCAAGAGACTGGTTTAATACCTCGAATCAAGAGTAAATATGTAGCTGAATAACTTTATAACATTTAACCAGCAGATGCCTAAAACATATGCAAAAACAATTGTAAACTGTAATAATAGTAGACAAAATTTCAACAGCCATGAAAGCTTGAGCTGTAGACTTTGATGCTTCAAAATTTGTCTTCACCTTGAATAACTCAGTAATTACATCTACAGGAAGACTAGCAGACATATAAAGTAGCTGACTGCTTTTAGCCAAAAAGAAAAAAAGATTATCATTTCTCTTATTCAGCCCTAAGACTCCTACCATTATCCATTCCTCGCGGTTGAAAGACTGTCCACATATTGCTCTTATCAGAGCTTTTATGGCAGCTGTTTCATAATATTTTGCTATCCACAAGCACCTGGCTGCCCAACTATCCCCATAGATATCCACGGTCATGCCCCACAATTGTCCTTGACTATATGTAACAACATGTCTATAGAATAAGTACCTTTCATTTGAATGCCCAATTTCTATACTTAGTCTCTAACTTTTCTCAATAAGAACAACTAAACAGAATACTTGACAAGTTATGATATTAATCATACATGACACACGCTAGCTCATTACTATAATAGCCATCTTTTTTGGGACCTTTAAAACATTAGAATATTCCTCAGACGAAATAGTTGACATACATAACTGCAAGAAGAAGGCATACCTCTGAAGAAGGCGCTGGTGATCCATACTAGCATCATTTATGTCGGGGATAAAGGAATTTATCCGGGGCACATGCTGAAATTTCATGGGGTTGCAAAGAGAAAAAATAATTAGAAAAGCATATTAGAAAAGTTTACTTTTCTATGTGATGCAGAAGACCATAAACAAAATAGCAAAGTCTATAAGAACCAGATCACAACGGAGTCCAAAGAGAGAAACTAGAAAGATAATAACAGGAAATAACAAGAATGACAGACCCAACATGAACCTTTTTAAGAATTAAATTTATTCCTTCTCCTGTGTCGAATTTAAGTGATAAGACATGCATAATTCACAGTATATTTTACCTAACCAGTTTTTGAGTGATTTGCAAAGTGGAAACTAAAACTAGAACCAAAATTAAGCATGACCATAGTATTACCATAATTGGAAAGGAAATCAAAGTAACAGGCTTTGTTAGATAATTTGGTCAGTAACAGAATTATAAGAATTCTTACAGGAACAGGTGCCAGGTTGGAAAGGCGCCTACCAACTGCACCATCTAATTTGGCATACTCTTCAGATAACACAACAGCAATCATCCGGTCATCCTCAATATCACGTTGACTACTAAGAGAAGTTGAACTGGAACTTTCACCGATATAGTGAGTTCCATTCATCATATCCCTGGCAGGCAATAACCAGAAACTTTCAAGCAAAAGCCAATTTTACTACAATCCTGAGCTAATACACCTGCAATAATTGAAAGACCATTATGGTCATTAAAACTCTCCACATGTGTGAATTCTTCCACCAAGTGAATTTTCAGCATCAATTATTGATACAGCACTCAACTAAGCAACATACAGACGGTTTATTAACTTAAATTTATGAGAATATTTGTTCAGAAAAATACTCCAAGAAAAATGTTTAGCACTGCCATGATGATGATGATGCACCAATTGTCACAATGTAAATCATAAGGAATCACCCAAAGAAAAGACATTGCAGTCCTTAATGGTGAAATTAGAGAGTCTTCGACCTTGTAAGGCTAATAACTTAATATTATCACCAATCCTTCCATTACGGCTGATATTTAGATTCAAGAAAACTGACAGGTAAAAACCTAAAATGACAACCATGTGCACACTGCACAGTGGCGACCCATATTATCAATAAAGCTGCAACCGACAATTAATTTGTTTAAACAAAAACGCAATCCGAAGTGTATATATTTGGTTGACTTTAAACGGCTTTTGAACAAATAAATCTCACCCTCAAATCGAAAGAAATCTGAAACTCGAACCCAATACCTTTCTGAATGACCAGAGGTGGGTTTAAAAAAATGGCTGCCTGAATCGATGCATATAAAATCAGATCTGAGCATACGGTTACAACATACGAGGAAGCGTTCTACCCAATCCTAAATTAAAAATAGAGTGAATGCGCACATAATGGATAGCACGATTCACAGCAATCAAATCCTAAAGAAGGAAGACAGAAAGCAATAAAGCAAACAAAAACAGCGACAAAATCGATAACTCGGGGAATCAAAAGCACCCGCAACAAGAGTTGAAATATGAACAGTATCAGACAAAAAAGGAAAAAGAGAACAATACCAGCGGTTCTGCTACGATTGAGAGCCAAGGATGAATATGGAAGGCGTGTAATGGGGTTAGAGAAAGGAAGAAAGAATATCCAAGAAACGAGACTTTTTCAAAATCGCGTTTCAGGTGTGACTAAGCATTATACATTAAGCACTCAATCTCAGAGGAATACCCAGTCGCATATTTTAGAAGTAATAATATGTCAAATGGGTTCCATATCCTTTTCAAGATAGGAAGGAAAAGATAGAGTTGAACATTAAAAATTAAAATAGACAACACAAATGCAAACGATCTCAATGAGGAGTCGTCAGCGATAACAAAAATAGCACCGACGTGGCCGTCGTTGGTTGGTGGTTGGAAGGGGTTGTTGAAATTCGCGGGTTTCCGAGTTAAAAGTGTTGTCCGGCGTTGGCGACTCACGAGTCAGGACGCGTAGCTTATCACCGGTTCTTGTAGGCCCCACTCTTGGATGTTTCCAAAAGAAAGGTCCTCCTCAACCATGTATCTTGGATAAGAGTTTGGGCAGAAATACAATTGGAGGGAGATAAGAAAAAAAAAAAAAATCTTTTTCTTTAAGAAAATGGTAAATCTTTAATTACACATTTATAAATCTCATCACATATTTTGAGCTCCCCTTTCTATTTTCCATTGTTAAATTTTGTATTAATTTTAGAGAAAAAGAAACACAAAATAAATAATAAAAAAAATGTGATGTGATATCCATTTAAGCAGAGAATCTTACCGAACCTATATCTATTTATTTGACATTGACACAAAAGAAGTTGCAATGTGTGGATATAAATTTGTATTTGGATGAACCGCAAGTTAACGTGATTTTAAATTAATTTAGTTTTTAAAATTGATATTGATAAAATATAATTTAATATTATTATAATTTATATTTAAAAATTAATTTTTGTCATTTATATTATTTATTTCATGTAAAAATAATTTTTTTATTTTTATACAAATAGAGGTTTGGAATACAAAATTAACTTTTTTAAAAAATAAACATTAAATTAAATAAAATTGTTTACAAAAAAAATATGTTTAGATGTCCAAATGGGATTTTAAACCTTTTAAACCTTAAATCAAACACACTAATAGTCATTAATAATAAGAATGGGATTAAAAGCAAAAAATGTAGCTTGTTTAGTACTAAAATATATTGAAAATACATGTATTTTTATTATATTTTGAAAATATACACTTTTTTTTAAGGTATACGTGAATTTTTTAAATAAAAAGTGTTATAATTTAGTTTAATTTTTAAATTTTTAATTAAAATATTTTCATTAACCTAAATACTTATATTACTAGTTTAAAAATTTGCAATCTAATTAAAATATAAATTTTAAAAATAAAAATTATATGTTTAATTTTAGAATTAAAAAATTATTATTTTTGTTCCCTCACATTTTGATCCTACTTCAATTTGGCCCTTCACATTTTTCATGTCTCAAACTGGTTTTCTATATTTTTAAAACTTTGAAAATTTGGTCATTCCATCGATAAATAATCGTCCAGCTCAGTTTATAAATTTGTAGAAAGACTAATTTTTTAACATAAACAAATGTAAAAGACTATTATGGTATAACACAAATATAGAGAATTAAACTAAAATAATATCAAAATGTAAGAGACTTATATCTTTCAGAATTTGCATGCTTTATTCTTTGTTATCGTTTCGGCGTTGATTAACGTTCGGGTAATGAAGGACATAGGATTACTCAGTACGGGAAGCAAATGAATCGGTTAACTTTCCAATTTCAATTTCATCCGCTTCTTGCAACCAGTACAAACATTTCATTTTCTTCCCCATTTTCCGCAGATATTTTTCTTTCTATATATGTAGAATTTAATTATTAAAAATTAAGAAATGTGTAAATAAAATATTAGAAAAAATGATAATTATCAAATACGGCGAACTTTTGGGCAAAAGAAAACGGCCCACTTTGCTTTTAGGTTACCGATACTGTTGGGTATGACATGAGACTTGAGGAAATCACCTTTACACGAAGCAGCTTCAGGCTACACCCCCAAATGAAATGGAACAGGGGCAAGAACAAACAATAAAGAGAAAGGGTACGTATCTATGTTTTTTCTATTGCACTTTTAGCGGTGGAGACGTTAAATATTTAAGAAATAAAGACAATAAATAAAATTTAAAAAACATCTTGGGAAACTTCAGTGGAGGAAGCAGTTACCCGTAGCCAAACAATAGTGTTCGCTTCCACATGCTACTCAGAACCTGCAACTCTATTTTTTTTTTTTCTTTTTCACTAATTTTCTTTGGTTCCTTACACAGAATTTTTTTTATTATAAATTTATTACAAGAATTCGTACTTTGTCTCATATGTTTGTTACAAGTTGCCAAATTCATGTTATATGAAGACTATACAGCTTAGCTAGGATTAATGGTTGTGGTGCCCTGTATACATACTTTTCATCGTTACAGATTTACAGAATTGAAGCACTCTGTACCCATTACAACATCCCTAACCTTTTCCATGTATTTTTTTTTCTTTGAGCCACCTGGAAAAGCAGACGAGGAAGAACAGTTTGGCACTCCCAATCAATCTCCAATAGTATATTTTAAAAAAAAAGAAAGAAAAAAAAGAATCCCCCTTGTGACTTCTGGGTTCTTCGCCTTCTGTCTGGTAAGCATCAGAATCCTCAGCATAATAACCTGTGCCTGTGGGTCTTCCTTATTCTGCACGAGGAAGATGACATCTAAACTTCTTTTTTTTTTTTCCTCTTAATAACGAACTTAAGCCAAAAAAGATCTTCAATATATGGGTGGGTGTGAAATTCATTCACCATTCTTCAGCATCTCCTCCTGGTGCCTCTTGAGGGACTGTTGCTTCTGCAAAATCATTTGTCTGCGGAATCTCCTGATGTATAGATCAGCCACGCGGTCAATTTCGTCCTCCAATTTGAACTCTTCCCCTGCCTCTTCCTTCGAATTCTTCACCAAATCAATCACAGAGCCTCCAAAATCCAAATCCTCTGACTCAAACAGAGAGTGGGTGAAATCCGGGTACTTCTTGTCTTCGTCTTCTTCATCATACTTATAGTAACTTTCATAGCCATCTTCACCTTTGTACTCCACCAATTGTGTCTCATAGGGATTGGGAAGGGCCTCGTAGGACTGGGCATTGTCGTTGCAGACCACGACGGCCTTACTTTGGTCGCTTCCATCTTCCAAAAAGCAATCATCTTTGGGATGGGAATGACGGCCCAGAACAGAGTGGAATTTGTGGGAGAGAGAGCTCATCAGAAACTTCCTGTTCCTCAGCAATGAGAATATAATCAAGCGCGCCCTGATGGCGTTCGTTTTTGTCTTTAGAGCCAAGGCTTTCGACTTTGCCATTGACCTCAGAGCAGCTATGATCTCCTTCACCAACCCAGATGCTCTGTTCTTCATCTTTTCACTACTCTGTAAAAAACTGTACACAGATTTTCTACACAGCTTATCAAGTAACCAAATGGAGAAAAAACAACAAGGGATTTGCAGATAGATTAAAAGAGGGCTATCCAAAAATTAATATGGGAATTTTTGTGTCTAAGTTAGCGAGTGAGTGAGAGATAGATGGAGATATTATTAAGAGGATAATTGTACTGGGCTTGTACGTTGCAAAGGCAAAAGCAGTGTTTTGGCATGAAGGACTACAAGGTGGGTACATGGCTTTATATAGAGAGAGGGCTAGCGAAGGATAGATCTAGGGACGGCCATCTCTGCGTATGAGGGAGAAGGAGAGAGACAGAAACGAACTAAGCAAAGAAAAATTGGTGGCTAAGAAAAGAAAAGAGAGGAGAGAGGGCTTGAAAGCGAAAGTTTAAAAGCAAGCTAAAGTGAAGGTACACGTGGCCTTGCATGATCGGCTTGGGAGTAATTGTTGGTTTAGTGGTATACGAAGCCACGAAATTTTGGTGGGTATAGCAAAATCTAGGAAATGATGGTAGAGAGGGTATTGGGGGAATTTTGCTTTTTCATAATTTTGAATGTCTCATCATATTTGATTTCTCCAAAAGCAGAAAGCAGTGGCAAGAGATGACCCACTATCTCTCTGCTGTCGCACACAACTTGTGATTGAGTGAGGGAGTTTAGGGCTTAGCCATTTCCATTTGGCTCTTTTCAATAATTTGAGCACTGTTTTGTGGGGGACCTTTGAAGCTTTTGAGGGAGAGAAAAAGAAAGATAGGCAGTTTAAAAAAAAAAAAAAAAGAGATATGTAAACCTAACCCCATTACATGGCAAAAGGATAACTGATGCTGAAAATATCAACTTTAAGTTGGCTACTGTTTTAGGAATAATGACCAAAACAGCCATTTGCTTTTGGCAATTCCAGTTCTTTCTTTTGAGAAGATGGTGGCACGAATGACATTGTATCTGGTCAATCTGTCTGTAAGAGATTCTATTTTCGGAGAAATGGGAATCCCATTTGCCCAGTGCACTCGTGATTTTCGAACAAACGAGGCCCTCGCAGACTATTCAAAAATTCTGGGCCACTCTAATTACTGCAGCAACGAAATTCATGGCTTTGTACGAAGAACGTTGAAACTTAACCTCTAAGGTTACATAATATCTTCACATTTTTTCATTTCGATCCTACCCACTTCTAAGTATCCTGTCGCTTCTTGTTTTTATAAGTCCAAACCGAACAATAATATGATATTATAAAAGACTGAACTGCGCGTGGCATCTAGCGATATATTCCATTACATGGTATGCATTTATTATTTATTTCAGTATAAATTTTTTAAAAAAATAAGCCAGTGCAAAAGGTTTAAATCAATAAATACTTGGATTGATCCGTATTTCAGCAGTAAATAAAATTATTAAAGTACTAAAAGAAAGGCTATTCTAAATAATCAGTATTCGTCATTCTATATATTTTCCAGTTATATTTACAATATATGCATAAATCTTAATTACTTCAACGAAATGCTAATGGATATACTTATCTCACTAGTCCTCAAGGTTGGTCATCACTCTTAATTACCACTCATATTCTGTCAATCTCTGCACAAAAAGGAGGGAAAAAGGCATAATGCGTAAAGATGAAGTATTTTCTTGCTGTTTGCCACGGTTATTGTAACATATTTGATCGTTCTATCATATATAATATGTGTCTAAAGTCTTCTTCAAAAGCTATATTAATGAAGGTTAATTTTATCAAATATGTTATTGCTAGCTTTAGTCGTACATTATAATTTCTGTGTTTATCATTTAAATGAGAGTTTATTCGACGAAAATAGACCTGCTGGTGCCAGTAAGATCACGCATGCAAATCTTTAACGTGTTTTTGCTCTACACGCAAGTGAGCTTTTCATTTACAAGAAATTATAAAGCAAACCGGCTACGTTATGAACTGCCAATTTCCATATACAAAGCACATGCATGCATGTTCGAACCAGATGTGAATATTGGTCCCAAAACCTTAAACCTCTTTCTATTTCTATATATTTTATACATACTCGTATATATATAAAATTATGAACTTTTCCCAATCTTATGCCTTTTAGACCTTTACGCAGTTTAAAATATCTGTAGCAGCTTTGCTTGAACTTGATATATCTGTATGCGAATGAAGAAGGAAGGAGGTCAGAAGTGGGTGCTAAGTTTGGCTTTGGTTTGGGATGCTTTTGAAAAGTAACTAGAAAAACGCATGCATCTTCTTCCTCCTGATCCTCAATAATCTTGTTTGACCAAATTAAAGTTCACGCACCACATTCTTTTAATTTTGTAGAGAGACAGTGCAATGGTCTGTAAAGATCAACAGAAGTTGATTAATTTAATTAGCCTTTAGTTTAGATATTTTGCATGAGGCCTCAGCGCTTACAAACGAACGTTGAATTAATTTGCCACACAACTGGTGCGTAATTTCTTCTTTAGGATTTCTTTTGTTTTGATTATTAAACATGCATGAGTGAAAGAATATGGCAGAGATAGTAAAATGTTAACTTTATGTAAGATCTGCCATAACCAAAGCATATAAGGACATGACATTGGTCTCCAAAATCTGATTTTACTGGATGCATCAGAAACAACATTAGTTTATAAGGACTAGCTAGATTATAACTTTTTGGTGCTTCTATGCAGTTTCAATATGTAGCAACGCCTTTTGAGCAACTTGAAGTTTCTAGGCTGTAAAGATCAATGGAGAGACATATATTAGATTTAATTAATATGATAAAAACCTCTCTATCATTTGAAAATTAATTCAGGAAATAGAAAATTTTGTTGCCAAAACTCTCAGCACTGAAGCGGCACCGTTGGATGAAATCTCACCTCCCACATTCACAGTAAGTAGTGCCTTGTAACTTTTGGTTTGGCTTTACCAAGGTGTTCTAGGATATTTATATATATAACTACTATTAATATACACAATCTAACGTAGTATCCAGACTTGTTTGATTCATTTATAAGCTTCCAATAATGTTTGAATTAAAAAAAAAAGATGCTTGATAAAACTACATAGTATATATATATATATATATATATAAATTATATAGCATGATTACACACATATATTGTGATTTTGCAAACTACAACTTTGCAAAGGTTGAAGAAAGACAAAATAAGAATATAAACTAGAGATATGAACTGCGACTGTGATTCTGCAAAGGCAGAAGAAATACAAAATGAAAAGACAAATCAAAGGCAATAACAAATAATAGGAAACCAAATCAAGGTGGGATGCAATGATAGAAAAATAGAAGCGAATACATCCATGATTTTGCAAAGGCTGATAAAAGATGAAACGAGAAGACAAATCGAAGATACAAATTGCAACTACGATTCTACAAAGGTTAAAGAAAGACGAAGTGAGAAGATAGATCAAAGTGTGAACAGAGACTATATGTGACAGTGTGTTCTACGTACGTGCGATCGTGCGATTGTGACTCTGTAAGAAGGTTGAAGAATGGTCGAGTGTGATACAAGGGAGGCAATAATGTGGATTTTGAAATTAGGGCATGGGGGATTGAGGCTTGAGAGTGTGATGCGAGTGGGGTGGAGAATGGAGTCTAAAGCTAACATCTAGAGTTCTGGACTGGACTATCCTCTGCATGTGTGTGTGTTTTTTTTGTTGAATTATAAGTATATGTGAATTGAACCATAAATTTAAAAAAAATGGTCAATTTATTTAACTCACAGATTAAACAAGTTAGGTTGATAAGAGTATATTAAACAAATTATTAAAAATACTTCTCAACCCAATCTACCTCTTTAATAAATTAAACAGACATGACTTTGACGCATATATATATATTATTAAGATATAAATCACCCAATTTGTTATAATTTATTTTGTGTATTTTTATTTATAATAACTTAAGACTTAAGGGAATTTTTTTTTGGGGAGAAGGAGCAAGGTTAAAATAGGATGGAGTTGCGTACAGTGCATGTAGAGAACTTTAATTGGGCGGTGGAGCCAAGTTTACAACAATTATTTCCTGCAAGATTCTCCTTCTCGGTTCTGTGAGAAGTTTCCTTACCCTCCAACTTTTTCAAGTATTTTTTATCATTTGTTATTTAAAATATACAATATATCATTATTTTAGTCCTTAGCAAATTCTGCCACTAATATTATTTAATGTTTAAAATTTTATAGATATCAATTTAATCCTATATTTTTTAATTTTTTTAATGAATAAATCATTTCATAGTCTTGACTTTTAAATGAATTGGTATTAATAACTAAATATTTGGGTTATAATTAATTGATATTGTTATGACTAAATTGATAGAAGTACGATACTTTTTCAAAAGAATATCACTATTATATACACTTTAAATTACTTATTTAAAAATATATGTTTTAAGTCTCACATGGCAATTGTTGGACGCATGATGTTACTGTACCAAAATGTAGAAAGATACTGGATGAATCGGACTTAGGCCATACACACGCTTTCCATAAGTATTACCATTTCCAACAGCATAATATGTATATTTTGATTATTCATTTGTACTCTTTATATAATATGTACGTATTTAAATCATTTGCTCAATTTCTTAATTTCATAAAACATTTAATAATTTACCGTGATATATGCAACTTGTGAATTATATAGTGGTGTTAAAGAAAGACAAAGTTATGCTTCGTGTTTAGGCAAAGAAAAGTTGCACCAATATAAAAAGTATAATAAAAATAGTAATTCAAGGACACCCAAAAGCAAAAAACAGTAAACAATATATGCTTTCGTTTTTAATTTAATAAATGATATATAAGAGGTCTAGATTATGTCTTTCTTTATAATTTTGGGTTGTGGTAATGCGCTTTGGTTTACTCATAATGGATTTGGGTGTAGCACTGTGATTGGGCCTTGAAGTGGTCTGAACAGCCCATCTAAAATACCAACAGTTGTTATCCTATCTATTTTCACTCATCATAAATGTCAAATCAGTCCCTACTCAAATCACAATTACCCAAATCAGTCCTCCCGTTAGTTAACCACCAATAGTCTGCTGAGGTGGCACGTTTTCAGTTGACATGGGAAAAATGACCCACACTCATGCCACATAAGCTCTCCCATCTTCATTCCCATCATATCTAAATCAGCGTTCAATGCGTTTGGACCAAAGTTAGGGAGTAGAGGAAGGCCATTGACTCTCCATCTTTCCACAGCTCTCTCAAAGGCACCGAAGGCTCAACCCCTTGCTCCCTATTCCAGATTCGACCCTCTGCCATCACTCACTTGCTGAACCCGACTCTCTCGCCGGAGTGAGAAGGAAAAGGAAGGGTGGTGTTTAGCCGACAAAATCTCAACAAAGGTCTTGGCTTTAAATAGTATTAGAGGCAAAGGGTGGTGTTCAATGGACAAAATCTCCATGAAACTAGCTTCTCTACAGTTTCTATATATGTTTTGGTGAGAAGCTAGGAGCCACATCCACCCACTGTACAGAAGCTAGTTTCATAAAAGAACTTATGTGGCATGAGTCTGGGCTAGTTTTTTCATGTTAGCAGAAAACGTGGCACGTCAGTTAAAAATATGCCACCTCAGCGGATTATTGACGGTCAACTAATAGGGAGACCAATTTGGGTAACTGTGGCTTGAGTGGAAATTCATTTGGTAATTATGATAGGTGAAAAACTAAAATTAAGATAAGGTAATAAGTACGAGATTAAAATAGGGTTTTGGTCAATTATAAAGTGGAGTGGTCCAACTTTTATATATAGAAACTGCTTCATGCATGCCTCTTTCACTTAGATTTATTTGGATAGGGTTATTTTTTAATTTGATTTATTATAAAACTATTTTTAATTTAATATTCCATAGATAAGATATTTTTTTTAATTTGATTCTTTATATAATTGTATTACCAGTTCAATCTCCAATAAAAAAATTATTAAATGATATTATCAATGATAATTTTTTACGTGAATAATTAAATCATAAAAAATATATTTGAGGGATCAAATTAAAATTTTAAAAAGAAATTGATATTGTAGTAATTCTTTTCTTTTTTCTTTTTTTTGAGTGGATGAATAAAAAATTATTTTAAAAAGGAAAGAAGAAAGTGCGAAAAATAGTTTTTAAACGGCAACTGAAATAATTTGATTTTTTACATTTAATTTCTATATTTAAAGATTTGGGATGAGGAGAGGAAATATAAAGTATACGGAAAGCCAATGCCATACACTAGGCTAATTTTCCTCCACGTTTGGATTTTATGTCAATATAAACACAAATTATGTACTAAAAAGCATACACAACACACATTCTAAGAAAAAAAAGGGAATAAGAGACCTATATGATGTTTGTATATTTAATGTAGTTTATAAT
This sequence comes from Delonix regia, assembly GCA_037074485.1. NCBI lineage: Eukaryota > Viridiplantae > Streptophyta > Magnoliopsida > Fabales > Fabaceae > Delonix > Delonix regia. The sequence continues at coordinate 34,880,416 of CM073449.1, read as the reverse complement.
CACTATGAGTTAGTTTAAATTACACTATTTAAGAAAAAATCAGATGGCAAATGAATTTTCTTATGGTCACTTAATTTTGCATCTCTTAATTAATGTTGTTGCCACAAAAAGTACTGCAAAAATAAAGAAAAGGAAGCTTAGTTCAGTAGTAATGTATTGAATTGTTTAGAATGTATGGTATATAAAATTGATATCAAGAGAAAATAGAGTTATCCGTAACAAGAGATAAATAAGGAGGCATAAGGTGTAGTTGTATCTCTTGAATTTTTAAATTTTTAAATTTTATATATAATTTTATTTAATATTTTCATTTAGTTCTTTAATTAATTATGGTTTCCCATCTTTAAGTATTTTTTTCTCTTAGTTTAAATTTTTTATCTAAAGATTTTCCTTCTTATTAGAATCAAAACTTATATTTGTCTTAATATATCTCTTAAGGAAGATGATAGTCGCCAGAGACATTTGTAAACTATGACTCTTATTATTTTTTTTGTAATTAAGAATTCGCATAAACTAATATCATATTTTCTAAATTCTATAAAATAGTGACAGCAATGTGAACTTCACTAACCTGAATTTGACGGATTTAAACCTATAAAAATATAAAAAATATTACACATATAAAACTTTGTTAGTGGCAAGTTGCCATGCGGTTTAGAAACAAAAGTCAATAAATAAATTATAGACAAAGGATTGGAAAATGAAAGGGAAGTATTAAAAGGCAGAAAGAATGGGTTAGCTTTGGGCACAATTAATTGGGTTGAAAAAAAAAACACTAAAGGAGTAAAAGGGAGGCAACTTTGACCCACAATTTATGCATGCATGCATGTGGCTTGAGAGATTTTGCTCATTGACAACTTCCTCAGACTCAGCTGTTTCTGGTGCTGACATTGTTTTATAAACTTAATTGTTCAACTAACACACCAAAAATACTCTTCCAGCACCGGATCCTGATTCAAGCTTCAATTATATATGAAGCAGCCTAGTCTTGTGCTTACAATACAATGCCTTTGATTTCTCTAATCCACATATTTTCATACCAAATATATATATATATATATATATATATATATATATATATATAAGCCTAAGCTAATTCTCTCTGCAAACAGCTGGGACCTTTCTTAATTAATACCCAACTGTACCTTACGAAAGTCTTTGGTCCTAATAGTTCAGAGACCAACTTTGATCCCTTTTCATTTGTCTACTTGTGTTTCTATGTCTGTCTCTCCATTCATCTGTCCATTTTCTGTTCTGTTTACTGTTTTTTTTTTTTTGGGTTTTTCGAAAACCCTTTTATCGTCTCACCAAACTCCAATTATTAGAAGGGGACTTCACCTAATTTCCTTTCACTTTCTCTTCGCACCAACCTCATTTGCATGCCACACAAAAACCAACGTGATGTATTGTGACTGATTAGTCAAATCTCAATTTAGCTTCACATATTAGTTAGTCACCCTTTTATATACATATTCCTTCTACTTCATTTTAGAAAATTACAAGTTTGATATTATTATTGTGTTTAGTTATAATATATTTTTGCTCGTACTTTTCAAAACTCAAGCTTTTTCGGTTCACAAATTAGGTCAACTTTAGCGTTACAAGATGACCATCATGACATGATGGCCTTCAGTTGACGGGATGGGAACTCATCTCTCTTTTTTGTGCAATTTGGGCGAGGAGAATGAAGTTATGCATAATCATTTACTGTTGGATCAATAATATAAATTTATATTAAATTAATATAATTTTTTATAATAATATTTTAAATTTATAAATCTAAATAATTAAATCTTTATTTAATAGTTTACTATAATTAAATATAATATTATATTCTCACCATAATTCGAACGACTTAGATTGTTTTTTTTGTGTTTACTCTACCAAAATTAAAAAGAAAAAGAAATGATAATGATAAATTTAATATATTTATTATAAAATATATTAAATTTTAAAATTTTGAAACTCAATTTTTATTTATTCAGAATGATCCTAATTTGAGACTTTAGGATTTCATGCTCAAACACATAATAAAAGAACTATAAGTCAGAGTAAACAATATTTAATTTTAGAATCTTTCAAAATAATTTTAAAAAAATAAAGCCCTTTATAATGAATATGTTAAATTTATGGTAATTTTTTTCAAAAACAATTCATCTCATATTGTTTTTCTGGACATCATAATTTTTTTTTTTGAAAAAAATTGAATTCAAATTAAGAACCCACGCTTGTAATATAATATATCAACATCAAAGTTGCTCATGAAATTCTACTCAATAATCAGAATTAAGTTGAGATCCCCAAATGACATCGTTATTAATTGTTCATAGCTTCACTCTTTGCCCATTGGCCATATTAACAGATACTAATGACACCTCAACCTTCAAGCAATAAACATAGTCCTGTACGTGTGTGTGTATATATATATATATATATATATATATATACTTAATGAGCTAATAATGAAGGACAAAGGAAGCGAAGTTATCCTTGGATTGGGCATCAAGTCTGAAGTAAGATTCGAACTTAAACGGCAAATAAAGAAGCACTTATGAAGCTTCCATTGTTAATTCAAAAGGAGGGGTTGTAGGGGAACATTGGATATACTACTATACCCAAGTGTCCCCATTTCCAGCCATGGGATTAATGCTCCAACGGGCAGAAGGAGAGGCTTCCTTTTCTGATACAAAGTTTGAAATAATGAATTTCCCAGAAATTGAACAGGACAGCGAAGATCGAACCCCCTATGTCTCTGTTCAAGCCAGATCATAATTGAGCCGTTGAATTTCTTTTTCACCACCCCCGCCACATTTTTCTTCTGATTAATTAACTATTCTTCATCACAGGGTGTGTTTAGCTGTACTTGAATTCAACGCCATAACTACTATATTTAACAATTAACATTGACAAATATCCCATTTTTATTCATTTTCCATTAAATTGAATTCTCCCGTCAAGGCATTAATGTTCAATTATTCAAACGCATCTTGCTTTCTTGAGTTTTCTTTTCCTCAGGTAAAGTGGAAAGCAGAGGAGCGGTTCCTGGGTCCATTTGTTAATTATAATACCCACTTCCTCATAAGCCTTCTTCAGCACTTTATTGATTTATAATAATAAAAAAGAAACCACAAAAATCCTGGAGGTTCATAATTTGCCTCCTATATAACCCACCCCACTTAGCTTCCCATACTCTCATATCGGGTTTTTCTTTCTTCTGCGAGGTCTAGCGTGCCTCGCAGAAACAAGAAAACCCTCCACTTCCTTCAAAAAATTCCCTACTTTCATTCCTTTTCTCTGATTCTTTATTTGTCCTCTTAAATCTTCTATTAATACACCCCGTTAATCCTAGTACTTGTTGATTTGTGAGATTGTGAAATGGAGTTGCATTCTGCAGCAGCAGCCAAAAGGCTATGGAACGTGTTGAGGATCACCTTCTTGATGATGAGGAAGGGTCTGATATCGAAGAGGAAGCTGATAATGGACATGAATCTGATGATGAAGAAGGGGAAGCTGCTCAGGAAATCTGTGAGCAATCTCATGTCGTCCCATCTTAATCATCATCATCATTCAAAGAGCGTGACACGTGGCGGCTTCGGCATACAGGAATACGAATTCTCTTGCAGCAACAGCCCCAACCCTGTTTTTTTCCACGTCCACAAACGCAAACACCATTTCAGCTTCCCCTGCATCAACCACCCTCAGGTCATTGAAGAAGAAGAAGAAGAAGAAGAACCACAACTGGAAACACCTAAGGCCATGGTTTTGGTGCCCAAAACCCCCGACTACACCTTTAACTTTAGGTTCGATCCATCTGATTTTGCCCCCGGTGACAAAAGAAGTCCTCTGCGATCACCATTCTCTGTGAGAATATCCAATTATTCTGATGATGATGAAGCTGAAGAGGGTGGAAATGCCCACGTCGATGACCAGGCTGAGGACTTCATCAGAAGGTTCTATGAACAGCTCAGAATGCAAAGCCGTATGCAATTACTACAGTACCCAGAGATGTAAACAGAGGGCATATATATATATATATATGATAAGCCCTCAGAAATCTTCCATGTTGTAACTGGGGAAAATGGATTTTTCCTGTCTGTGAATTGTGATCCATAGTTGTGTAGCTTTTGAGCATTTAATATTTCAGATTGTTCTAATAAAGATATTGTTTTAAGTTGGGTTAATGTTCTGGATATGGAAGAGAGGATAAGCAGAACGTTGTGTGGTATCTTCGATCTTTTTGCGTTGGGTTTGCATCATTGTGGGTGTGGTGGGGGTGCACCTTTTGGAATCTTTCTTGCTTCCCTTCTCTGCTTCAGTTTAGGCTTTTGAGGGCCACCCACCGATATTAACAATAATGTCTTCAATCTAATTAAAAGTAGATTAGACAGAGTTTTTTAAAAAAATTTGTGAAAATTATATGAAAATTTATTTATTTTTTAAAATATATACAAATATTCCTTTAAACAAAAAGTTACTGTACAATTTAGTTGAAGGATTATGCACCTAGTTAAGGATTATTTATCATATATAATAAATGAATTTAACCAATACAATTAGTTCATAACATTTATTATTATTGATAATAATATAATAAATTATTATTGACTAATTTTATTGGTTAGAATCTATAATAAATGCTCCTTAATCAATATTTTAAGAGTGCCTGTTAGTAAAGCCCTTAGTTTAACTTAAAATTTTTATTAAAATGTCCTCTATGTTAACTATTTTAAGTTCAAAAAAAATTTTATGTTGATAAAGAATTTTTTTTTTTTGAATTTTGTCAAACTTATATGAATTGTTATTTATATTTTAAAATATATAAAAATATTTCTTGAAATAGAAAGTTATTATATGCTTTAGTTTGATTTAAAATTTTTTTTATTGAAATACTCTCGTTTTTAACTATTTTAAGATAAAAAATATTTAGGTTACTAAAGAATATTTTAGTAAGAAAACTTAAATTGAATTATAGAGTAAGATAACTTTTATTTCAAGAAGTATTTGTATATGAGTTCGGATTTTTTCCTGTTATATATTAAATTAATAAAAAATTATTGTTTTTATTTATCCCCAATTGCTGGAGAATGGGTGATCCATTCACGTTTGTATATGTTCCAAAAATTAGAAAAAATTATATGATTTCAACAGAACCGAAAAAAATCGTGTAGTTTATTCATTAATGTATTCCCAGCATGCATCTCTATTAGCTGTCTTCAAAGTTCATATAGCATATGGAAATGTATATGCACACTATGAGTAAATTGGTTCATTAATTCTTTTTAATATTTATCATGTCTTAATTTGATTTCTTAAAGTTTTAACTTTAATTCTAATTAAAAGTATCAAAATAGGTTCGACCCACTGAGTCGAGTCTATATAACCCACTTAAAAGGTGAGTTGAGTTGAGAAGTTTCTTTGAGGATCCGTTTAGTATATTTTTATCAACTCGATCTATTTAACTCGCGAATTAAATAAGTTGTCTATTTTTTCTTTTTTAAATTTCACTCACTCAATCTAACACTCCAACTCACTGCATTTTCCTATTTTTAAAAATTAACATTAATGTATATGTTGTATTGTCTCTATTATTTTGTAATTTGCCAGATTTGAATATTTTGTTCATAATTATATTCTTATTATTAATGAATTATTGAATTATTGGATTATTTTATTTGTTTTAATCCATTGAAATTTATTTTTTATTTAGTTATTTATATTGATATAAAAATTTATTAATTACATAAGACATGTACTTAAAGAAAATTACATTTGAATTTTTATAATTTTTTATTTTTTTTCAATTTTTTTGTGGGTTAAACGCTTAACCTACTAAATAGAGTGGGTTAAAAATTGGGTTGAGATTTTTAACTCACCACTTTATAGTAAGTTAAATGGTTGACTTATTTAACCCATCAATTTATGTAAGTTAGTTCAAGTGGGTTAAGTTAGTCCACTTTGACAACTCTAATTCTAATTTTTCAAAAAAAAATATTTATCAATTTCATTATCATGTAAAGCCTCGTAATAAATAATTGATAAAAACAAGTGATATGCTTGACTTAAAATTTATGTGGCCGTTGAATGTTTTGATTAGGCGAAGTTTATCTGATATTTGAATATGTCATACTTGGATTATAAATCAAGTCATTTAACTTGCTCACCTAATGTCACGCATCTAATTTAATTTTTTCTTTACGGGGCTTTAACATGACGACCGAATTTTGAAAAAATAAAATAAAAGATCACTGTTTCAAAAAATGAAATGAAACGTCAAATTCTTTAAAAAAATAAAATTGAAACAAGTTGCATATCTATTAAGGATGTGAAAGCTAGCTTGCATTTCCAAATTAAATGCAGAAGTCATAATCCTGGAAAATGTTGAACTCTCCAACTGTAGAAAAATTAAGTAAAATAAAAAGTTGTTTGGGTTCTAGGAAATAGCAAATAGTTACATAGAAAATTACAGAGCACATGATAAAGGTCCCAGTTGCTGCGCTGTTAAACCGTTATGCTATGAATTGAAGAGTCACAACACTCATGTATATGAATTTGGATCCTGGTAATATATATGAGGTGGTATTTAATTCTGATGGATTATTATATAAAGATTTAAAAGTCTAAATTTATATAATTACTTTTAGTTATATTTTTAATTTATAAATTTAGATTATTAATTTTTATTTAATAATTTATTATAATTAAACATAATTTTATATTTCTATCATAACATAAAATGATCCGATTATATATATATATATATATATATATATGAACATTTATATCATATACTTATATATAGACGCTATCAATGTTTAGAAGCGGATTCTAATTTAGGTTAAAAAAAGTTTTAACCTATTTTTTTTCTAACTTTTTTATCCAACTTTTTATTTATTATTTTAAAGTTAAGTTTATTAAGTCAAATGAACATTTTTAACTTAAGATCAAATTTATTTACTATTAAAAATTGTTATTATTACTTATAAAATTATGTATAAAAAATTATAAATGCAAATACACTGTTATACTGATATAAATTAATTAAAATGAAATTATTAATTATTATTTCTTTATTAAGATGTTATTTTTCTTTAAATAGTAAATTTTTTAATTAAAAAATATTTATTTAAATTTTTTAAAATTTGGGTTTATTTTAAAAAAGGTTAAAGTTTGATATATTTTACAATACGAACTTGTATAATTATATTTTTTTGAATTAAATTTATCAGATTAAATAAATTTTTTAAATTATAATTAGGTTTAATAAACATATATGCATATATATATATATATTTATTTATTTATTTATTATAGATTTATGTTTTAATTTGCGTCAGCTTCGTACACTCTACGCAATTAATCGGCGTCTGCACTTGCATGCTGAGAAGACAACAAGCAATTGATTACCCTTTTTTTTTTAATTTATAAAAAAAGAAAAGGAAAAAATTAAAGATGATTAGAACAGCGGCGCAGTCCACGATTTGTACTTACAAGCTATTATTTTAGAGTTAAGCATATGATTTTTTAACCAGCAAAGATTATTTTCGAATTATGTGTAATCTTGCCCTTACTTATCTCTAAAATGCGGGGTAAGGAGTTCACAGTTTTCCTTTAATTAGCCATTTGAGTTGAATTTAAGACCACTCCTCACATGAGGATGTTGTTGAGCTTGTAATTAAATTCATGGAGACCCCTAATCAACGCGTAGAATATTATCCATGTTACTCATTTATTTTTCTTTATTTATATTTAGCATCTTCCTCGTTTTATATTCAAAGAATGGGGAATGCATTTGACCATTCTCATATCTTCAGCTTACAAAACAAGTGAAAATTAAAAATTCAATAAGTCATTAAATAAAATATTTATGTTCCCCGCGTATATATATAAAAAATTATTATTTTGATAATTTAAGTTTTAATTTAATGACAATTTAGTTCTTTATAAATTTAAAATAATAAAATGATCTTTTAAAAATTTATTAACAAATGAAACAAGTCTTTTTATTATCTTTTTGAGGTGCATTATTTTTTATTAACATAGAGACTAGATGCATATGTATGGTAAGTTTTAATTCTACCATTATCAACACATCATCAAGTGTAAAATATTTTTAGAGTTTTTTTTAATCAAATTTGCATTATATTCATAAATTTTTCTTTTAACTGCAATTGAATAAACTTTAAAAATAATTTACATTTGGTTAAGTGTTAATAATAATAGAAAAAAAAAACTTATTCTACATTTGCATTTAACATTTACGTCATTAGAAAATAATCTACCTCAGTGTTTTTTAATAATAAAATAACAGAAAATTTTATTTACTTTATTGATAAATTTTTAAAAAATTATTTTATTATTTTAAATTTATAAAAAATTAAATTGTTATTAAATTAAAACCTCGAGATCAAAATAGTTTCTCTCTCTCTCTCTCTCTCTCTATATATATATATATATATATAAACAATCATTCGACCCTTAAAACATGGAATCCACTCTTTTTCCTCAACACTACTGTGTTGATGTTGGAATGGACTAAATTATTGGATTCCTTGATGTTTAGTCTAACCGATATTCTATCAATAATTGCATTATCAAACTATTAATTCCCTTTCATGCTTGATATGGTTGACGCTGAACAAGGTAAATCCGCGTTACAAAATGTCAAAGTCCTAATTGATTATTGAGAGCTCAGATATTTGAAAATATTTATTATATTTTTGGAATATTAAAATGTTTTATATTATTAACGTTCATATTTTATTAAATAAACTATTTACGTTTTAAATAAAATCTAAATAAAATATAATTTAAAATTAAATTATTTGATGAAATATAAATAATAATACCAATACTGAGTGCTGAAAGTAAACTCAAACTTCTCTTATAAGGTCTTAATTACGCCTGAGCCATTAGCTATGAAGTAATAATTAAAAAAATGGCCAGATTTTATTTGATTTTCAAGTAAAATATTTCAGCGTGGCCAAAGATTCTTGCTTTATTAATCGAATTTAGACAATCATGTTTTCTCTCACCACTAATTGCTGATGGGTTTTTCTCTCCATAATTGCCCCTTGAGACTGCGGCGATGACTGTGATCAGAAGTTAAAATTTTAATGAGCTAATATGATCCATGAATGGGAAATTATATTAACGATTCGACTAAACTTATATGTAATTATTTATATTTTTATGTTGTTATCTAATTAGAATATAATAAATATTAAATTAATTAATAATAATGTATAATTTAATTTTAAAATAAAATAATTATTTGCAATAAATATAAATATAATGATATAATTGAACAACTAAACACTTGTTATATTAAAATTAAAAAATAGTATAATAAAGATATAGAAAACTTTATATAATTTTTTTTCTTAAGGATTTGGAGCCTCTCCATTCTTTCATATTCATTCATAATATCTGGATGAATGAAAATTTAACGATTCAAAATTATAAGGGATAATCATATGTTTTCGGGTATTCTCTCTTTACAATGTAATTAATTATTAAATTTTATTACATATGAAATAAATATAGTTTTGGTCTTTCACTTATCACAAAATTATTATTTTGTTCCTTTACTTATTGAAAAATGTCATACTTAGTTCACTATTTTTTAAAAAATTATTAAATTTAATACTTCTACTAAACCCTAAACCATAAATCTTAGGAACTAAATTTTGTTTTTTTTTTTAAACAAGTGGAGAACTAAATGTGACATTTTCTAATAAATGAGAGATTATCTTGGACATTTCAATAAATGAGGAACTAAAATAGTAAATTTATGATAAGGATGAGACAAAAAATGTATTTTGCTCTATTAAATATAGATGATTAATTTACACTTTCAAATAGATTCATTGTTATAATCAAAATCATTAATTATTGCCCACAAAATCTTTTAATAAAATATTGTATAGTATGTAATACTCATAGTAAAATTTTCAATGTATTTATAATTTTAAATGCAGTTATTTACTTAGTTATAATGTAGGAATATAATTATAATATTATTATTTTTTAAATTGATATTATTATAATTATGTCTTAACATTATAACTAAATGTACTTAAAATTGTGAATGTACTAAATATATAACTAATTATCATGTTCTTGATAACATGTGATCATCACTTTAAAATTATAGACAACAAATATGATGGCATGTGATTGTGTAGTCATTAATAAAAATTTAAGCTTTCATCCATTAGTTCAGATTTTAAGAATGGAGAGGATCTAGATCCTCATATTCAAAGCGTGTTCAAACAAGCTCATTGATTTCTTCATTGTTCTTATTTCTTACATGTTGAGATTTATGAAATTTAAAAGTCTTAAATTCATTAAAACTATCGAAGCTCATCTGAAAAAAAGGGATACAATTAAATATTAGATTTCTTCCATTTTTCAGTAAACCAAAAATAAAATTAACAAAAATAAAAATTAAGTTGACATTGGCAAGTAAAATGTTTTAATACAGAAAGACAAAATAGTAACTTAGAACCATAATAATAGTTCCAATATATGTGAATGTATTAATCCACTATGTTATGGTTTCTTCTTGTCCTTGAGATTGAGACCACCCTCAAAGAGTGGGACTTGAACTCCCATTGAATTTACAGATAAGAAAAATGTGCGTCAATATTAAAGAATGAGAGTTGGCATTTGAAAAAATATAATAACTAGTTTTAGTATATTTAGGTGATAGTTGATTTAGAATACTAGTTTTAATAAAATTATTTTTTTAAAAATAATATTATTAAAATTGATATACCATATTAGTTGCTACTTAAATGTACTAGAAATAACTAATATTTTTTTGATATTTGGATGATGTTTGATAGAGAAAAAAGAAAAAGTCTAAGAACCAATATATTAAAAACTAAGATGCATGGAACAACGACACAGGAGTAAAAGCCATGCAGAAAAAGAAAACTGGTAACCAACAGCATAACACCACGATGAACGAATTTGCACGCAACGCGTAGTAGAATTTCTGTCAAGCTCCTGATTTTCAAAAGTACCCATGAAAAAGATGGCTAGCCGATGACATGGGGTCATCGTGAAACTTTCACTTACAGAAAAAAGGTGCAGCAAATAAAGGAGGGGACAAACATTGAAGCAAATTAGGGAAGACAGAAGAGAATGACAATAACATCAGAACAATTTTGAAAAAGGACTTTTCGTAGAGCGTGGGGAAATCAGATCTGGGTATTCCGTATAGAGGCGGAGCTGTGAAGATGGAAGAGTGAGGTTTACTTTTAGGAGAGAGGGATGGCGGGGACTGGGCAGAGAATGAAAGGGGGCGGTGGCCAGTTGAGGTTTCCAGTGACAAGCCGGGGGAGGTTTCCGGTGATGAGCAGAGACGACTTCCGAGTCAGCTCATGCCAAGTAACCCAGATAACACAGATTTACTCTATTGAATAACATGCGTAGCGAGTTCCTTGGATAATTTAGCTCTCAGGAAGGCTAGTTATTTTCTTGTCAATATGCAAAACCATACACTTAATTGAGGAAGACATCAAAAGGAAAAAAGTGAAAGATAACAAATCCACTCTAATTATAAATTCTGGATTTCGGATTATCCAGTTGATGAACATGTAATCTAATGAGTAGTTTATGGTAAGTGCTAACTGTCAATCATCAAACTTCACCCTCCAAATTCTCATAAAAAATGCCTTTTTTTTTTCTTTCTCAACTATGCAAGCAACAATTTACACTATACTTCTTTATCCTCTTCTCTGGGAGATTACATGAATTCTCTAACAGCACTAATAGTTGAATGCTGATGGTTTTGCATCTCAGCGCCAGCAATCATCAGTGGAAAAAGAATAATTAGACAAAACAATCAATGGAGTGGAAGACCCTGTAGGCTATAGCTACTACTATCAAGGGCTCTCCGGGAGAATTGGACCAGTTTCAAGCATTTTCTCAGCATCTTCATCCAGAGGGATCTTACTCCAACCAGAATTTCTCATGGACAAAATCTTTGACCGCTCAAGCCCACTACCCCTAAATCCAGTCAACTTCGATGACATCATTGGCATAACAAGAACTGAAGATGCATTAATGGTATCCTCCCCGAGACCCAGAGACAATGCACATGCATTCTGCAACCAAATACAAATTCACATTGTTACTCTCAAATCACAATTCACAAGGCTATCACAAAGAATGCTAGAGCAAATTAATATATACCTTTGCCTTGACTAGCATATCCGAGGCCTTCAACAACAATCCTTTTACGTGTGTTCTTGTGTCTTTGTTCTGTTCTTCTTCAGATGGCACCACGAATCTGCAACAGATAAAGAGGGTATGAACAAAAATTTAAAGTGACTTTTCTCTGTTCTGGAGAATCAATTAAGATAAAAAGTCTCTACTAAATGTTGCCTCAAGAGAAGTAACATTTTGTGCCCTAGAATTTTCTTAGGCTGAAAGTTTTAACAACTGCACAGCATAACAATGTGCTATTAATTCATTCATTTAGTAGCCGTTCCTGAAATCTCTACCATAAAAATGAACCGAAAAAATAAAAGAAAAGTGTCAGGGCTAATGGTTAGAATTTCCATAGGTCACATGATCCCCCTCCCCCTCAATCCCCATCCGAAAGTCCCATGAGAGCATCCATTGTACCTCTTCACCTCTGATGAAATACCAGAAGACACCATGGTATCCAAAGAACTATCTTTAGCTTCATGATCATGACCTGAAAATTTCAAAGTAAGTTACGTATTTTCCACAGCAGCTGGGTCAAAGCATCAAACATTGTAATTATAAAACCTTTTGGCTCATCAGGTGCCAGCAATGAAATGCCAATAAACACACAAATCATTCCAAGAACAAACATTGTCGTCCTCAATGCATCGAACACCTGCTTTCAAGAAGATAAGATTTGCATGACACCTAAATCCATAATTTTAATACATTTAGCATCTATCCAAATAACGATATTAATCTACAAGATTCAGAACTCATGCTTCCAAAATTAGGTGTCAAATGACTGTACTCATAAGCCACTTATTACCTGCATGTCTCACTACTGGTGGTACTGGTTGCAGGAAACTACTCATGTTTATCCTTCTCTCTATTTTCTCCACATTTCAATATTTTAGAAAAAGAAAAGAAGCAAAAACAACAATTAAGGGAGAGGACAAGTGTTTTCAAACTGTATAATTACCAAAGAAAAATTACAATATTGAATTGGATCTTGATTTTAGGAGAGGAAGGTTATGCAATAAAAGAATCTTTTGACCCAAATTTCTCACTGCTTACTGATGCTAAGAGAATAGGAACAAATAAAATCCATCATGCCCCGTTCCCTAAGAACCCAAAACTATGACTTAATTTGCTTTCCCAAAATTTTTAAATCTAAGTTCTTTGTTAATCATGTGATTTTACCAAGGATAGTAATTTAATTCAAATGACTAAGCCCATCAAACCATATAGTATGGAAAATCACCAGTGCATTAAAGAAATAGTGCACCTGATATTCTTGAAAATATATAAATCCTGTACAGATGGAGAAGAAAGTCCAAACAATCTGAAACATGGGAACAATAAGAATAGCATCAAACAAGGACAGTCCTTCATTCAGCCTTGCCATCTGCACACAGGAATAGACTCGGTTAGCATTCACTACAAGTTGGTCATCCAAGAGTTTCTCCACAATAACATTGCAGGTAGTGGAAAACATAACTACAGACAAGAGCTTTACCCAGAATCCAGCAGTACTAAGAAATAAAAGAAGCATGGAATATGTGAACCAGCTGTGCAACTGGTAACCACTGGACATGGCCAGTCGTAGAAGGTTAGAACTGCCAAAAGTTGAAAAGAATTTGACATTAGACATACGTACTACATAGTACAAGTCTGTCTGTCATATAGCACAATGACATGTTAGAGAAGCTGATTTACAGGGATTTTGCAAACAACACTGAGCAAGAACCTACAGCACCAGAAACTACAGCGTATGAAAATGGCAGCAGCATGTGCCAATAGGGTCTGAGGTCTTGTCCTGATACAGCAAGCAAAAGTTCTCCTCTCCTACATATTCCACGTATTAATGGTAAAGAAAGCAATTGTTTGATTAAATTAACAACAGTTCAGATTTCAGCAATCACCTGTAAATGTAGTGATGCACAGCAACAACTAAAATCAAAAGTAGAAGGTAAAGAAGGAATGCAAGATTGGAGTATTTCTCCACCAACTGCTCTGGCGTAAAAACTGAAATGCCAGCAGTTTATAATACATGAGCTTACATCCATTAAAATATCTTCATTAAAAATCAATAGTTCATTTATCATGTGATCACTGAGTTTAGCAGGCATAAGATCAATTAATAAGCATAGAGAACTTACTAATTTGAATGTAAATTACAGTGGAAGATCAATTAATAAGCATAGAGAACTTACTCTTTCAAAGAAAAAGAGTGAGTATATACAAGTTATGTACCAGGAGATTGGTGATTGCCAAAAGCAACTAGAAAGATGTTTCCAAGAACAATGAAGGCTGTGGCAACCAGTACCCTGTTAAAAAGAAAAAAATCAATTGACTGGATTTCACATAACCCAAATGAAGTGCGATAAAAATGAAATGTGAAACAGTACTCTCAATTCAGATTTTGCATACTTGACAGTCACCATTTTGTTCAAGACAAAATAAGCAAATGCTATGTTAGATACAAACTGAACAGATCCCAGAGCTGCCAGTAGTGACTGCATGACAGGATGAACAACAAAAAGAAATCAGAAGCAAATGGAATGCATCCAACCAATCAAAAAGTGATTAAATGTACCAATTTACCCAAAGAAAATATTTATTACATTGTATGGTAAAATTAAAACTACTTCATATATTGACCTTCAAGTCCCGTCAACAAACATGATAATCATACCTGAGCAGCATACCCAAAAGAGATGAAGTTAAGACAATTTCCAAGAAAGAAAAATACGATTCCTGCATATCAAGATTATGTGTGCATATCAGAAACCAGGAGTCAGCAATAGAGGTATCACATGCAAAAGCCATATATAAATGCAACTAAGACTATACCAACTCGCCATGTCTGAAAGTATATAATAGGCTTTGGTGTCAGCTTTCCATTTGCCCCATCACTTCCAACTGCAGAATGTCTTTCTCTCTGCAGTAAACATAGCCCGTTATCTTAAATATCTGTGATTATTGCCACAGATATCACAGACTGCAGCAAAACTTCAAAATTCAAAGACATATCATGACACTATCAAAAACACAGAATCACATGGAACTGATATATAAACGTAACTAACGCCCTTCAATAATGTGAGTTAATGCCCTATACATTCAAGTGGTAATTGTTACTTATTCCTACAAATCAAGTTGACTGTACTCTAGATCATTGCACTCATAAAGCCAGTAATAGAAATTAAGTAGTCAGAAATCATATATTAACCAAATATGTCCAGAATTTTTTTGGCAGCTAAAATCCGAAACACAAGACATAAGCAGAGTGAATTTTTGCACTTCAAAATTTAAAAAGGCATAACAGTTCCAACGAGAATAAAAGATGTGCCATACCTCATTATGACCTAATTTAAGAAGATTTGTCCCGAAGTTTATAGCAATGCTGCCAAAGAGGTTGATGAAAGCTCCAACGATCCACTCCCCCATGGATCATGAAGGAGACTTTACATGCAGTAGGAATGTGCAGATGGAGTATGGTCAATAGTAGTTCTCAAATTATGCACATCAGGTGAGGAGATGAGCAATAGCCTTTTCTTGTATGCACCAAGTAGGCTAGCGCGCGAACAAAACTTGATGTAAACAAAGTTGGGGTTCAGAAGAACAGCAGCCTTGTGTCACCTACAAGCATAAATCAAATGAATAAGCCAAAATTAAGCCTTCAAAATAATTGATAATTGATAAGTTATTTCAGATGGGAATTACAGGAGAAATCTATAAGTAAAATTAATGAACTTACTAAGAAAACAAAAAGGAAAGGAGAAAACAAAAAGTAGCAAGACTTAGCTAATCAAGCGCCAACACAGAAAGCAAAATTTCAGCAATCCTTAAAATTTAAGACTAATTTGCACAGTGAATCTCAATTATACTAAATTCATGGGGACACTTCAATTGGGTGAGAAACAAAACAGTACTACTACAGTTTGATCTTTAATTATTTCTAGACACAAACAAGACCGAAACAACAAACCTAAAAGCAATAGAAAAAGAAGTAGCTCCAGACCCAATATGCTTCATCGTAGAATCCAGATCTAGAAATTTTATCAGGATATTGACCCAAAAGACCCAACTCAATGCATCGACTTAAGAAACTTAATCATTCAAAAGAAGGAAGAAATAGAAAGAAAAAAATTCAGAGATGATGACTCTCATGAATAATTAGGAACCGTTAAAGCTTGGGGAGATGCTAGTTTACCTCCCAAAGAAAGAAACAAACTATGCCCTCCTAAACCCGAAACTCAAACCACCCCAGCAACTTGAATTTCGTAGGGTCGATGCTTGGCTTCAACAGGATGGAAGATTCAGAGGGAGACGAAATAGGAATACCAAAATTTAGACATTGTTGGTAAAAACCAAAAACAGCATTATACTTTTCATAACATAATAAGAACGAGACTTTTCTTGGTCGTTAACGACGCGCATTAAGCAATGTCCCAAATGCAAGGGAGATAGGGCAAAAGACAATAGAACGGAAGCTGTCGGGTCAATACCATATCAGGCAAAAGCGTGAGACTTTAGCGACCGGTACGTCTACAACTGTCCGTATATAATCTTGTACGACTCGGTATACCGTAACATAGTTGTGAACAAGGTTTACAGCATCCAATAAGAGATCTACGCCGTTGACCTTCTGGTGAATCAATTAGGTCACATACATCGTAGGGTTCATAATTATTCTGTTTTATCACCGACAAAAATTAAAACTGAATAAGAGATATCAACATCAACCCTTATGCTTGGAGTTGAATCAAAGATGACCATAATAATGTAAGTCAAGTAAAATTAAGTTTGAGATAATTTACAACTTTGTAGAAAATTTTATTTAAAATGGTAATTGATGATTTCTTTCCCCTTCAGAATGATCCTAGAAGTCTCATTATTAATTTAATATAATGAACTTTGAATTCAAAATTGTGGTGAGAAATAATAACCTTTTTCCTTTTTCTGAAAATGGTATTGGAATATACCAGGAACAGCGACGAATATACTAGGAACTACGGAGAAAGTTCCAGCATTAACAAATAAT
Source organism: Delonix regia (assembly GCA_037074485.1). Classification (NCBI taxonomy): domain Eukaryota; kingdom Viridiplantae; phylum Streptophyta; class Magnoliopsida; order Fabales; family Fabaceae; genus Delonix; species Delonix regia. The sequence continues at coordinate 34,863,168 of CM073449.1, read as the reverse complement.
TCTGACATTGAAATACCTTTTCATCACATTAAGAAAAACGTGACATTTACACTTCTGGACAGAATGTCAAAATAGAAGTAACAATTTTATATAGGATAAAACATATCGTAACATACACTAATTATAACGTACGTTGCTGCATTTCAGAATCAAAATACTCTTCAAGATATTAAAGATAGATTAATGGCAAGGACAAGGCAAACCTTATGTTAATAAAATGCTTAACAGTGAGCGATCCCCGTCATACTCTTCACCTAGGTTGATGATTAGATCTAGTTCACGAAAAAAATGACAAATCTTTTTGTAATTTACATCAAAACTTTGAACACAACACATGTCAAGAAAAGATGCAAGGTGGGCTTTGACATTATTAAATTTTGAATGTGGTAATAGGATTCATTTAAAACTTATAGACAAGGATTAACCAGGATATATATTAACCGTCTTAGCGCTGGCCTTTCTTTCTCCTTTCAATGAGGAATAGGCACCATTAATAACGGTCAGATAGTAGAGAAGGTAATTGTGCATGATAGTGCTGATAGATTAATTATCATAACCCATCACTTACTCGAGGATGTTTCGTTGAATATATCTTCATCAGGATATATTGCGTTTCACTAAATTGTTTATATGTATATTTTCATGATCTTCTAAACAGAAAACTAGGATAGAATAGTTGCTGCAGAGAACACTGATTTACTGACAGAGTGAGAGCACCTTCAGCACTAATACAATACAAACTGCTCATACCAGAAACAGAAAAACAAAGCTCTAACATGATTGTCACATCCAACCCCAAGTCATAATTACTTTCATTTGAAACAAAATATATGATAGGCTCTTATGTTTCCAGCTCATCGATCATGCAAACTATCCTTTTGACAAGCCAAAAAAAAAAAATTAGATTACTCCCCATCTGCGGATAACCATATTCTCAAATTTAATTCACATGCTTGATCAGGATGTCCTAAGGATGAATGGTAACAGCCAAAGGTGAAAACATATAGTCTATAAAATTGCTTATAAATTCCACGTGAACTAGTGTGTGAAATGTAATTGTAGATATGGTTCACTTTCTCAGAGGAATAAGTAAAAGATCGTTAACAGCACTCTGGCAAAGAATCGATGTATTGCAAGCTCTGCCTCCAAAACAATAGCAAAAGACAAAGAGGTAAATGGCAAAAAGGACCTCGACAACCTCAGTAAAATCAATAGTATTAGAGAAAATAACATGCTAGTTATAAAAGAATAGGACCAGTTACCCAACTTAGCCGGTAGTTAATAACCATGGTGCATAGCTCAAATCAGTTCTTAACAGCAACTTGCAGAGAAATGAAAACATCTGATTATCAACAATTCATCAAGAAGAAGAAACAACTAATCTCTATGTATGGGAGAAGTCACCATGCAGCTCCACTAACCTACTCAATCTTGAAATGATACCAGAACCATATCTTAAGTAATTTGTTCAATTAATCATACTGAGTTACTAATATAACAGTTACCTTTTTATGATGGCAGTTATTCACTCTTCATATTTCTGCAGACATTCTTAAATCCACTGATAAAGATATATTGCACACAATGATTTTCTGCCCATAGCGCAGTCATATAAATTTCATAGAGACCACAGTGAAGATTGTTAGCTCACCCTAGTTTCTAGGGTATGTTTTCACCTTGCAGGCATCTGAGACTGCCTGCAAATTAATGATTGATTGCATATGCTATCAAGTAGCAGACCATCTCTTATCTCATATTAGACCTCAAGGACATCTAAAGTGACATAACTGGATTTGAGTCCTAGAAAACATAAGCAGATTTTGGTTGCACAGATATTTAAAGCTTAACTGCATACTGGGTCTACTCCTCACCAGTGGGGTTGAGGCCATAATTTATGCAAAAAGAATCATCCTCTTAGAAGACAAAATAAGAACGTACTGGATGAATGGTCCAGTGATTAAAAAAAAATTCCTGAAGAGTATCATCAGAAGTATCTTAGGGGTAAGGTCTAAACCAATCCATAAAGAACATTACGGCTCAGACTATATCTCTACTACACCAAAGAATTGTGTAAGCAATTCCTGAACTCATTCATTATAATATTACTGTCATTAAGTTCAAGGGTTTATGTATCTTCTGAAGTTGAGAACATGCAATGAAGTAACGAGACGTAAATTAAAAGTAATAACATATAAGAGGAAAAAAGACAAGGTAAGCTGACAACTACTTTAACTCAGTAAATGGGCATTGTGAGTATACAAGAAGGCCCTATGTTTTCCTCAGATCAGAGATCGTATACAAAATATATAGTAATTCTGCTCAGAGATAATTACCTAGCGCAACAATCATAGTATTACTACCAAAAAGAAAAAGGAAAAAGGAATTCTATCAGAAAGCTAACAGCGAAAAAGTAAGGAGGACAGGAATAATTCAAGCCTGCGTGCCAGTCAATGATTTCATCTGAATATGACTATGATTACTTTCGGGAGGAGAAGAACTGTTAGGCAAGGCCTCGTAGGAGCCGGATCTCCTGACGCCCACACTCTTTCCAACGACCGCATATGTGATCATGACAATGAACACCACAAACATCACATGGACCAAAAACACGAGATCCAGAATAGCCACAGCTCTAAGCTTGAATTCCACGACATCACACTTGGTCGATCCCTCTACCCCATTCACCACATCAAGCAGACGATGACACCCTTCGGGGATAAAGGCGTCGACGTAAAGAGACAACCCGGTCTGCAACACCCAGAGCCCCTGCAAGATTATGGAAGCTCCCAAACCCACATCGGCCACGAAGAGCCTAGGCTTACAAGCAAGAACTAGGCACAAAAGGGCAGCGATAGCTGAAATGCGGGCAGAAACGGAGTCACATTTGGCCTCGAGACCGGAGGTCTGGACGGATGCGGAGGCGGCGGAGACGGAGTATTGCAAGAAGAAGAGGGCGGAAGCGAGAGCGAATACGAGATCAGTAGGGAGGGGAAGAAGGGAGGAGGAATCAGAGAGGAAGAGAGAAAGGGTGAGGATGAGGAAGAGGAAGAGGACAGCAGCGGATTGGAGAGTGGTGAAACGATGAACTGGGGTGTGGCCTTTGACGAGAGGGTCGGAATCGGAGGAAATGATGAGCTGATGGATGAAGGCGATGAGGAGGAAGATGGAGATGAGGTAGAGAGGGAGGTGGCGAAGGCGGTGATTATGGGTATTGGAGGAGCAAGGAGGGAAAGGGTGGAAGGGTTTGGCGGAGTAGGAATGGGGGGATTTGAGATAGCTGCGAGTGGAGGAGATGAGGTTGTACAGACCAAGTGAAACCAGTGCAGACGACGAGAACATATGGTACAAGAGGGCCGCCATTGCTGATCAGAGTGCTAGAATCGAGTTTTACCTGACGTAGTTAGTTGTATGATCGGGTTGATAAAGATTCATACCATGGGAGCTCTGCACAGGAAGGATGGGCTATTCGTGAGATCTTCAGCAGCTAGCTCAAGGCAAGACCAGAAACCTAATCATGTCCTACAAGTTACCAGCTTTCCTTGTCTTTCCTACTCCTTCCTTTTCCGTTTCTCGTAAGTTGCAATGACCGGGTCTGGATCTATTTTTCTATATTCAAAAGGCTGGGAAGAAAGATTTCTGTGATTTAATAAAACACTAATGTATAAGGATAGTTCCCGACAATAAAAGTCGTTCTACTTAAGTACAAAACTAATGGGAGTCTATTAAAGAATCAAAAAACGTTTTAGACCAATACCTAATTATTCGGAGGACTTGCAAATGTGAAGGGCAGGTATAAGTTCTTTTTCAGTTGATAAAAACTAAAATTCAGTCCTGCAAACGATGACATAAAAGAATGTAATAATCTCCCCGTGATTTAAAAGATGCTCTCCTGTAAATTCCCTCTAATTACAAATTTTCACCAGCACACCTGTTCCCATCCTTAAATATTTGCATACTAAAATTCAAAGTGACTCTTTTCTTTTCTTTTTTTCCTTTTTTTTTTTTCATCTCAATGGATGTGTCACGGACAGGAGATGAAAGGATTGAACAGTCCAATACATTCGAAGAAGCAACAGAAATAACTTGAAGTATAGTTTCTTATACTCAAGTATAAAATTGACGCAAACAATACTTGCTAGGCAACGAACTGCCTTTGTTATCTTACCACTTTACATGGCTGTAAAATTCTCCACTCAAAAATGAATCAAAACATCACTCGACCTCGATACCAAAATAAATAGATACACAAACATTTGGTATTGATCAAGCAATTAGAGTTGTTGTACATGACTTAGGAATGACCCTTCAGTTCCGGCACTGTCCGCAAACTCCAGTAACTTGTGTAAAAGCCAGCCTTTCGTAAAATCGCCATGCTCTACTTCAAACTTCCAGCAATGCTTTAAGACATCAAAACTGCTAGGTGTGAGGGGCGGCAGTACACTCTTAACACAGTAAAACACTCATGGAATATAAGAAAATTTATCAAATCCACATCAATATCAGAAAAGCAATACTGAAGGAGCAGAAAGTCCGTCCAGCCAAGTCATTCCACAGCCAAGTCTGTCCTTCTTGTTCTCATTTACTAAATAATGAGAACAAGAAGGAAGATGACCATCACTAACACTAAAATTATAAGCACCCACCAACACTGCAAGGTAGAAAAAAATTTAATAAGAAGTCACATATTGTGAGAATGATGCATAACTCCTACAGCAAAAGATAAGTCAGTCTAAAATTTGGCATGATTTTATGTAAGCAGCCAGTGAGTTGCATTGATAGATGTTAACACAGAATCAGGATAGTGTAACAATAGTGTGCATATAGTACCATTTGTAAAGTATAGGACAAAACGATCATATTCCAAAACAAAACAGATAATGTCATACTCAGACATGAAATTGGAAGTTATTATTCTAATTTCCATAGAGCTGTATTTAACTTGCTGTATTATGAGGCAAACCAAATCTTTAGTGGTTGTTTGGCGTTTATTAGAGCTTATTAGTATGTCAAGGTCTTTACGACTCACCCATGAGAATCTAGATTTCACATTTTTGGAAGCCTTGGCTAACTGTGCTTTAGCTTGAGTTGTTGCACCGGCCGAAGCATCGATATTTGATTGAATATCATCTGCCACAATGAGGCAAACTATGTGAGGAAAACAGAAGTATCTAAATGTAGCAGCAGCCAGCAAGAAGCAAGCCATATAAATATCCAATGTGCACAATGGTAATTTCATTTACCAATAACTACACCCTGCTCATGAACCAGAACAGCTAGGTCCTTGAATATTTCGTTTGCCTGTCCGATTTGCTCCTCTACCTCTCTAATGCCCTGTTCTCTTTCTTCAATCATGGCCTCATTGAAAGCGATTTCATTATCTAATAAGAGTATCTCCTGCCTGCAATTTTTTCGGTGGTCGAGAAAATCACACTATCAATAAGAACTCTTATAAGCTTCAACAATCAAGAGTTAGATATGTGTGAAATGAACTATGATCTGCCTTGCACAATAATGCATAGAGTTATTAAATGGCACAGTAAAGTAGCGGAAATTTTTACCTCTTCTGTTCTCTGATAAAAGGTTGGCTTTCTTGATCTATGTCAACCGATTCTTCACCAGAACCAGAGCTGTTTTTCGAAAGCACAAATACTGAAAAATCAGTTAAAGAAAGGGGGGCATAAGTTGGTTTTGAAATGAATAGAAGCAGATTCATTATGCAAAGAATCATTGACCTTGTTGGTAGAGAAGATGGAGGGGCAGCTGGAGTGTAAGTAGACTCGCGCTCAGAAGCAAGCTGTTGTACTCTCTGGAACTCTTGCAATGTTGTTTGGAAATCTCTCGCCAGCTTAGCATCTTCAATTTTCTTACTAGGCTGATTTAACCAAGGATCGAAAATTAAGGGAATAAAAGCTCACCAGAATTTTTTCCTTATCTTTATTGAGGAAATTTTACAGCGTAAATATTACTAACCAATATGCTTTTTAATGGCATGAAAAAGACACAAAGTGTGAGTACCAAACGCAGGGCCAAAGACAACTTAAAAACCGAAAATTACAAGCTACAGAACAGATTTTTCTTTTATTTTATAGGATTTGGGTAATTGTGGGTAATCTAGTCCCTTATGAAGCAGCAATAAGAATAGGAAAAACAAAAAATAGCTGAAAAACAAAGAGTGAGACAAAAAGTGAATCATACACTGGCATCGGCGAGACGATCAGATTCGCTCAAGGATCTGAGCCTAGCAGAAGTATCCTTCACCAGCTGCAATATCCGCTGCCTCGTATTGTGCCTACCAAATAGTATGCAAATCCAAGCATAGCGGTTAGGTAACAAACAAAATCGCGACAGAAAAACCCTATAAACTAAAAGGGCAGTTCATTTCAGAGAGAATAGACAGAAACATACAACTTCAGACGGTGCTCAGATGTGTCTTTGACGGTTCCAATGGCATCAACGAGTCGCCGGAAAGTAGCGACGGCCGTATTGATCTGGAAAATTCCGGCAGCCACAGCCTGCGACGGCGACTGAATTCGGCCACTGGGTGGCTTAGCCTCACCTTGAATATCTTGAAAACTCATCCTCGATTCCCGGTAAATATTATCGGACTACGGCGTTCCAGGTAAGTTAACTAAGCGCAAACCAAGAGAAAATGGCAAGCTAACAAGGTGGGTAATAGTCACAGCAGAGCTAAGAAGGCGTGGCCAATGGTTGACACACAAAGCTATAAACTTTTTTCAGATTATTATGCGACGAACCAATTGCGTAATGGCAGGTATAACAGAAGGCACGACACACATTTATGAGATACAGCGTGTCTCCTTTAAAGCTGATATTAGAAGGCCATACCTGCAACAGCCAAATGCCTTTTCTTCGGTTGATAGACCCCTCTGCTCACGCACTAGTACTAGTAGTGTTTTAAAGCGTAAAGGGTATTTCAAATAAGAGATGCAGGAAAGAAAGACAAGGTAGAAAGCAATATATTTCATATATATTAATTTTTTTAGTTATTATTTAGATAAATTTACAAAGAATCTAAATGGTGTCTTTGACTTTTTAAAAAGATTATATTTTATCTGAATTTTATTTTAACATTAATATGTAAGTTTTGGAGTATGAAATTAAACGTTGAATCAATACAAGAAATTAACTTTTAATCATAAGTAATTATAATAAACTGCTTCCTTGGTTTAAGACAACAATTTTCACAGACTGCTTATTAAATTAGAATAAAAATATCGACATAATAAGTATATAAAAATCACTTTTTTTTAAATTAATTCTATTTAAAAATATGCTTTTTATTTTAATCCGAAATTCATGAAAGTATTCTGTTATGTTTATTATTTTACATATTAATTTTCTAATCAAGTCTCAATTTAAGATATGAATTCCTATATTTTATTGTAAATAGATCAACTGTCTAAATTCCATCCTCACTCTTCACATTTTTCTGTTAGCATGATAACGTAGTTTGACAAACTAGTGGCGTCAATAAGCTAGTGCCATCAAACTTGAAATACATTAAAAATTGTGTTCAATAAAAATCTGACAAAATTTTTGTCTTTATTAGTATTTCTACTTATTAAAGATAAAGTACAAACTCTATCAAACAAAGAAAATACCCGTACACACAAACACGACATGAATCAAACTTATCATTTGCTCAAAATTCACATAATCAATTCATATTACTGAAGCTGAGCAGCAAGTTTAAAATATTTTTACTTCGATTCCATTTTGTATAAAAACGATACATGAGTATTGAAAACTACGAAAAGTTTGCTTTCTTACAAGAGATCTTCATTCTCATCCTCTATCAACGATCAACACCGACACGCTATCATGAGCGCACAAGTCCCCGGGTTGATGCCCACAATATCTGAAAGGTAATTGGAAAAAGATAAAGTCATTATAACACACAGCAACAAATCGGTTGCTGAATCTTGAACAAGAGTTCTGGAAATCCGAAAGATCAGTAATAAAGATGGGCAAAACAATATTCCCTTGATGACGCAAACACAGTAATAACTAATAACCAAAAGGTATTGCTTTAGATTTGGGGCATTCTTTGCCCCTGCCCTGCAACAACATAAATACTCCCACTCCCGCACGCTATCCGTTTCTTGCTAAAGAACCAATGGCACCACCACCAGGTCGCAGAATATCAAGAAACAGACGTGATATATCATCCCAACTTCGATTAGACTTATGTGAGGAATGTTAAAGGCAACAGCTGGACCCCTGCAATTTCTGCGCAGAAATGAATAGCCGGCATTAATCACAAGCTTTTTCAAGAATGAGGACGAATTCCTTGCCTTCACCTCTGTGTGTCCCATTATATATGTAACCCCAGATTCCTTTGCTTCAATCAAATCTGAAAGCTCCTTCTTAACAGCAGGATCCATGCCAGGGTTGTGAGGTAGCCGAAAATTTACTTGGCGCCTCCAAAGTTTTGGGCTTTCATAATCATTAACAGATAGCAAACTCAGCTGGGTTATAGATCTGCCAGAAATGGTGCTGTCCTCACCAACATCGTCGAGCACAAAAGATACTTAGCTTGATTGCAAGCTACTGCTACTCAAAGTAGCAATCTCCCTGCGTGAAGTCTCACCAATTCTGAATTGTGGTTCCATTGCTTCCATTGTGATAAACTCTGCAATACTCTGTATGAGCTGGTTCTCAAAGTCCCCATCATTGCTTTTGAATGTCTTTATACCCATATCTAACCGTGCACCTTTACATACGATATGGTCTAGGCGGACTTGCGTAATAAGAAAACGTTCCTTGGGAGAGAAATATGGAACAGGAAATGTTTTGGGAAAACCAAACATCAACACCTTGTGAAACGCAGGGAGGTTCGTTACAAAGTGAGAAAATATCGCAGGGACTCCTGTTGCCAGTTCTGAGTAGATGAGACCTATCCCCGGGACACGAACAATGCCAAGAGTAGGTCCTAAGCCAATAACCCATTTCAATGAAGCTTTGTTTTCCAGATCAAAGGCGTACTCCTGAGCAGAACCATAATACCAGGTATAAATGACAAGCATAAAAATGCATGATAGGCCAAGAAGAACCTACGCTCCCTGATTAACTTTCATGAGCTACTTTTGCTCCAGACGAAGACAATAACAAGTGCCATAAAAATTGTAGTCACAAATGTAACCATCACAAAAGTAAGTCCTGGTAACCAAATACCAAAGAAGAATCAATCAGATAAATAAAACACGTGCTATTCTAATGCTGGCTAAAGAAAACAGATTCTTTGTTGGCATTATCCAAACACTCAAAGTTCATGTGCAACAAGCTAGTACACCAACCCCAGAGTAAAATTCATAGAGTGGAAGAATAAGTACTTGTAAGAATGTGGAACGAGGCATATCAATGTAAGGCTAACATTCAACCTGCCATTCCGTGGAAAGTATAGTACCATGAAAAACTCAGTCATAGGTTTAGTTAGTTTATCAGACAAACCCGCAAAAGCATTTCAAGTAAATATATGACCAAACAACAAAAATAATTAATTATTAAAGAGCTTGGAATCTAATCATAAGTGTACTTTATATAGTGGGAGTTATACTAAATAATATAAATAGAACACATTAATTGCCATTAAAGAAGAAAAAAAGAAAAAGTGATATATGTTCATATCTGCATGTGTGTATCTGTGTTGAGAAAGCAAAGAGAAACTCATTAGTTAAGAATAATTACCTAATAAGCATTCGCAATTAAGATTGTGTTCTGAAATCCGATGGTTGAAGCAAGAGTTAGGATCATAAGTAACCAGTTTGCTTCTAGGATATAGATCTGCCCGCAGATATGTTTTGAGGTATGCACAACTTTGACACGTGGAAAGCAACCAAACGCATGACACTGCTTGATGATGGAGAAAGTGGCAGTAATAACTGCCTGACTCCCAACAATTGTTGCAAGGGTGGCAATAACAAATACAGGCCAAAATACAAGTTCTGTAGGACAAGCAAACACATAGAAACTCAAAACAACTGACATTAATTTGCAAAATTCTAGCAAGCAGTATCAATAAGACAGATGATCTAACTGGGTATTGAGGCGTAGAAATGGTTACGAGCCCAATCAAGATTTTTGGACAGGAACGCGGCTTGGCCCATGTACTGTCCTACTAAACAAGGGTATATAGCAAATGCAAGCTGCAAAAAATATTAACGGAACTCATTACAGAGTTTGTTCATCCATTCAAGAAATTAATGGCAATATTCCTTATAATTTACTTATGCGTAATAATAAAGTCAATTAACATGCTTACCCTCACTGAAAAAGCGGTGAAGTGACCAAGATCTGCAAACATAGCTTCAGCCCCTGGTGATACATAAATGCTTGATAGTTAAAGGTTGAACTAGCTTAGTCCGAGTTCCAAACTTCAATTAGATTCATAAAGCAAAACATAAGATATAACATTTGTGCAAAACATGGCCAAACAATTTATGGTGCATGACAGATAAAGTGCAATGTAGGTCCAGGTCAGGTCTAACATACCAGCACTACAGAGGAGAATCCCTCCAAGAGAATTCCAACCATCGAAACCAGTTACGATGAACAACTTGAACATGTAACGTGGGGATATCGCATAAACTACTTTTGGATTCCATAATATTGTGTTGTACAGCCTAACAGAAGAAATGGATACAAGCCAGATTATTAGAATTGGTGCAAACATAAATGCTACTTTGTCGGTGCCATAATGTTGGAGAGCAAAAAGACCGACCAGTATGATACAAGCAAGCAATACAATTTCTCCTGCAAACAACATAAAATTTCTAAAATAATCAAACTTTCTTGCCCATCGAATTGGACAAGAAAGGACATCAAATATTGAGAATTGACTCACCTTGCGTCAATGTTTTCCGTATAAAACTCAGTCCTGATATTGACGCTATAACTGCATTGTGGGGGTATAGTTAACTTATTAGAAACAGGCTCATGGAAAAAGCTAAGCCATTGATGTTATGATTCATAAATTTGATTCCGCAAAATAGTAATTCAATAAACCAAATAAAATGTCTTCAGAGCTACTAAAGGATGTTCTATTAGCAAAGAAAATATACAGAGCACAACGCTTTCGAGGAAATAAGGAACCTAAGTTACCATTTGAAGGCCATTTTGTCCGTTGTGACTTTTTTTTGGCCCTAAATTTTACAATGAAACTGATAGGTCTATAATGACTTCCATTTGTAACTAACTCTGACATTAGATATTGATGCGAAAAACATGATGCAAGCCATCTTTTCCATGTTACCAAGCATCCACTAAACAAATATTGCTTAATAATATCATAGCATGTAAATATCCTCCTCGGGTAAACTGGTTAAAAGGCGCAATCTCCACAAAATTTCAAATGCATCTCACACCTAAGATTATACAAAAATGACATAATGAGAAATTTATTTCAAAATTTACTGGCATCTCACCTGACATTGCTGGAGTGATCACACCATCACCTATCATCATGCAAGCACTTAACAATACTACACTGAGTAGGCCCTCTCTAGATTTTCTATGCTTCCCCAAAAACCTCTTCAGTGGTGAAGGCGCATTAGCCTGGTGTGAGGGATCATATTTGTAGGATGACAGCTGCTCATCTTCTGCTTGTTGATTGGGAAGTAAATTAAATTTAGCATGCTTGCAAAGGAGGGAGTAAAGGGCAAATGTCCCTCCTGAAAATGATGGTAACATAATCAGAGGTGATACTTCGTATTTTTTATCCTGAAAAGGAACTTGGAATAAAATAAATTGATAGATGCCATATCTATGTGTTTGAATTCTAGCCTTAGAATACCTTCACCATTGTCATCAGCACTCAATACGATGAAAGTATATTTAAGCAAGGGTATTAACGTAAGGGTCCAGAAAGTCAGCGAGAAAGCACCAAAGATAGTTTCCTCACTTATGTGCTCTTGCAACTTTCCGTCAAGCGCGTTTGTATAAACATAACGAGGCTACGTACTCAGGTCTCCATATACTACACCAAAACATTGGTAGGATAATATAAGATTACGGGAGAGGTTGACCTATGAAAACTGCAAAATACCACATAGAAAAGTTAGTTGACTTTTGAACATGCCTGACTTAATTGCATTACACATCTGAAAAAGCAAAACAGTTGGCAAGTACTATATAGATCAACTAATACTGAGGCAATTTAAGAGCACTCATATGTTTATTGGGTAGTGTATTCAATTGGGTAGAATAATGAAAAAGAATCGATCACATTTACTGAATGATATTTATAGATCAACCTTGAAAGTAAACTTTGGCCAAAAATAGTGAAAACTAGAAAGCAAAGAAACCTACTGTCCAGAGGGCAAAGTTTCAAGGTAAAGTACCATAATCTGATTCTCATTGACTCAATATTTGGTTAAAAATAATATGATTTTTTCAAACAAAGTAATTAGTATTGTAAAACCAAGAAGAAATTATACAATATGATATATTGTGACTGAAGATTCATAATTGATATACACTAAAGTTTAAAGTACAGGCAATTTTTGAATGTGCTGGTAAGAAATAGATATGAGCATAATCTTTGAAATGGAAAGATTTAATTTCTACTAGGGCAATCTGAGACATCGAATACCTTTCTATGCTATTGCCTATGGTATAAAGTAGATTAAAATGTTTGTCAGTAGAGTTAGAGTAGTCTTACTCTTAACCAGAGTTTTAGTTAACACTAAACCGAAGCAAACAAATAAGCAGATTCTATAACAGTTGTCCTGACAAGGGTCAAGTCCTTGACTTCACAAAGGCATCGGGGTTGTCAAAAACATAATTTACTTGTAATATGAAAGTAAAGAGTAAAAGTAAAACTTACAAGTCTGAAACTTCACATATTATACAAATTACCTTTCAATAAATTATTTATATACCAATACACATTCATGAATAAATAATATTGTAACTGAAAATTAAGCAATAAAGTCAACGGTTTTCAATCCAAAGGATCTACTATTAATTAAAACACCCATTGAGAAAATATTAAATGTTTCCTCAATTTCATAGTTTTTAAATGTTTCAAAGCGTTGATATTGTCATATATGCCCATCAAAGTAAATTAACAATAATTATTTTTCAAAAATAAAATCTTTATGGCAAAGATACATCTTGAATCTCTCAATTTTACCTCAACTTTCACTTTTATCCTTTAATTCCTTGACTTTATTTTAAATTTTAGTTTTAAATCTTGTAACTTTATTTGGTTCCAAGTCCTTTAACTTTACCTTTAAGTTTATTTTCATCCATTATTCTCATTTGGTTCCAATTTGGTCCTTTAAATCTATCTCAAGTTTCACTTTTGTCCCTTAATTTTATTTTCTTCTAGTTTGACCCTACATTTAAAAAAACTACTCAAATATTTTTTTACTTTCATTTTTCATTGTTTTATTTATCTAGTAATATGAGTAAGCCCTATGAAACGTAGTAATTTCAATTTGGAGGTTCAACCAATCAATCTTATGTCTTATTCTTTGATAAACTAAATTAATTAGTATTCAGTGATCAAATTTATTTTTATCTTAACCTATTTTATTTTGGAATTACTAGCCCAACTTGATTTCTAGTTATTTTAACTCTTTAAAGTATTTTAATTTGATGATACTAGAGGAAAAAATAGGAGTACTTTTTTAAAAATTAAATGACGGAAGAAAAATTTTAAATAAAGTTAAAAGACTAAATTAAAATTAAATAAATTTAAAAAACAACAGTAAAACTGAAGATAAAGTTAAGGATTATATTGGAATAAAAAAATGTTAAAGAAAGAAAGTGAAACTTAAAGTAATTAGGGGACTAATTAAAATCAAATAAAATTAAAAAATAAAAATAAAATCTCAAATAAAATTAAAGGATTGAAAGGACATTATTAGCTATTATCTTCCTTTGCAGATTTCTTGTCCTCCTTCTCATCTTCTAATATCTTATCAGGAATCTTGACGTTTGAATAAATATATACTACAATAGCATTACTAGAAGCATAGCTCATCAATATGTAGCATCAAGATCAGGAGCTACTTAACTTGAGTGATCCTCGACCAAGTATTTTTAGTATATATGACAGCAGTTTCTCGTACTTTCCCTTTTCAGCAATCCTGTGGTCTTTATTTTTCTCTTTAGTTATTTGTAAGAAAAAAGGAATTATATCAAACTTTTCAGGGTGCAAGCAACAGCCCATAACCCAGAAACATTTAACATATGCTTAGAACCAAAAAAAAAAAAAAAGACCAAAGAAAGTAAGTTCATGCTTGATAATTCTAAATTACTTCAGGATTTATGCTGAAATTCGGTATCAGTTTTTCAGTGTGTAATAATACATAGTAGCTTCTGAAAAATTTTCTCTTAAAGTAAATGCAGGGATCCAGGTTGAAATTATAAAACATATATAATGTATTAAAAAAATAAATCTCATGTAACACAATAGTAAATAAGCTATTAAAGGACAGAGTCGCCCGGTGACTCCATGTACTGAACACTTTCAGCTTCGTCATTAAAATATTTCCATTGCTAATATTTATCAACTTCTACAAGTTGAAGTGAGCTTTCAAATTGAAGTTCTTTCCCCTTTTTTTTTTGTGAATAATGAAACCCAGCATTTACACGCATTCAATCAAGAATTGATCTTTAGTAGAATGGAACATAATGTCATCATCTCTACCTATTAGAGCGAAAATTTAACAGCAACAAATCGAACACAAACATATAAATATATAACAACGCATTGGATTGAAAACGTGCATCGCAAGAGATGAATGCAATAACATAATAATTCAACGACAGTAAAAACGTGTTTGTTCGTAACACGTACAACAAAGAAATTGCTCAATTTACAGAACAAAAGCCCTAACCTCAGGAGGACTCGTAGAGGCCGGAACTTTAGATTCCGGGTCCATATATAAGGACTCAGACAACCAGAAAGTGGCTCCTTCTAGAGCCCCCTCTTCCTCTCTCTCTCCTTCGCTGTGCATGCGCGAAGCTCGTTAACGAAGACATCGGAACCCAACGTTCTCTCTCGGCTCTGTGCTTTCACATCTTAGGTTAACTAGCCAAATGGCACCGAACCGATGCCATCATATTATTATTATTATTATCACGCTCATGCCAATGAAAAGGCTCCTCATTTCTTTTTCCCTTTTTTTTTTTTATTTGGTTAATGAAAAGGCTTCTCGTTTCTAGTATTCATCACCTTCAGCTATCAACACCTGTCGATTTCTGAAATGTAAAATGTAATGTGTTAAACACAGATGATAATGGATCAATTAAAATTAGTGAATGACTTCGAAAACTAACCGCGTAAATTATTTGATATTTATGTACTTGAAAATAAACAATGTAATGATCTAAATTCCGCACGTTACTCCAGTTTATTTAGTATATATAATCAAACAGAGGTACATAATACTTGACACGGAAACAGACGATGTACTTCAAAAGTAAACCTCAGCTGCAGGCTCAGTGATCAATCACCTCCGCGACATTATCACCAACCTACAAATTCTACTGGTTTATTTATTTAAGTAAAATATATAGTTTTTTTTTCTATAATTTTATTGAAATCATACATATTTTTTTATTTTTAAAACATACACTGTAGTTAAATTTTAGATTTTTAAAATAATATGCTCCTCATAAAAGATTATTAAGATGATATTTTAGTTTTTTCCTTTTGAAGGTAAAGCCATCTTTAATAATTCAAACGACTGGGGATTACAATCCATTCATGCAAGCAAGCTTAGTGAAGGGAATCCCTTGCAAGCTTATGGGCATCCCTGTTAGCTGGTCTACTTTTCCAACTACAAGAAAGTGTAGGATATTGTGCAAGTAGAGATCGACGGTCATTCACAATAAGACCAAAAGCAGAGTTGTCCTGGGTATCATCATGGGCTGCTTTAATGACTTTTAAGGGCATCGGAGAAGATAACCCCATTTGGTTGAAGATTGCTTCCAGCCCATGAGATAGCGGTTCGACGTGCAATCGCTTCCATGATGGATGGTTCCAAGAGCCCCTTTTGATGTCCTGAGAGAGCCTTGAGGAAGAGGCCATCTGAATCACGAAAAAACATGCCAAAACCAGATTATCCATGTTCAGTAAAAATAGCAGGATCTACAAAATCAAGCCAAGCTGGTGCATCGACATTCTCCGGGTTGCAGCTCATTGTCTTCGTCTGTGCAGTGTTGATTACTGCTGCCTGCTTCTTCTCTTGGGCACGTTGCCAGTCTCTCGGGAAAGCGCTAAAGCTTCTTGGAGAAGTCGGGGGCCAGGGGTGTTTTTCTGTTGCAATATGAAGCTATTCTTCGCATTTTTAATCTTCCACGCTATTAAACAAAGTTCTTCCACCTTGTTTTTTGAGAGGTTCTGATAGGTTGTCTGAAAGAAGTCTTGAAAGCTACTGTACGAGTTTGTTGGGGGAGAGGACCAATGATTCCAACATTCTACAGCTTTCGGACAGTCTAGGAGTGCATGTGAGATGGTTTCCGGTGCGTTGCAGAAAGGACAACCCTCTTCAGTACCAATTCCTCTAGCTACCGACCTCTGTTTTGTAGGAAGAACGATTCTGCAGACTCTCCATATAAAGTTTTTTACTTTAGGGGTATGGATAAGTTCCAGATTCTATTCCACTCCACTGGTGTGCCTTCTTTTGCTATGTGGGTCTGGGTAGTGAAAGCTAGATGGTATCCAGACTTTACAGTGTAATTCCTTTTTTATCAAAATGCCAAATAAGTTTGTCACTCGTAGGGAAACGACTCAATGGGCCTGCAGATTATCTGTAGTAAGAATATTTTATTACAGATTATGCAGTGAAACCTGAATCATTAGATTTTGATTCAATGATTTAAAAATTTTTATATTAAAAAATATTAAAGAAATATGAACTATTAAATCAAAATTTAATAACTCATATTTTACAGCATAATCTACAGTACTGTAAATGATTGGGATGGTTAAAATAGATCTTCTATCTTCATCCGGGAAAAGCTCCTCCAGTTTTGAACAATTCCATGCTCTAGTCCCGAGTTATGAGAGATGCCACTTTGAGGTGTTCTTCGTGGTTGTCACTATTTCCATATGGTTTGAAAGTGATGTTATTGGTATCCAAGGGTCCACCCTTAGTCTTATCCTGTCTCCATCTCCTACTCTCCGCCTTATGCCTTTCTTCAATAAATGCTGAAAACTCAAAAACACTCTTCCGGGTTCACCCATGATTGGATCGCAACTTAACTGACCAAAAGTCCCATTAAGGAAGTATTTAGCTTTGAAAATTCGAGTGTTACAAATTATTCCCAATCTCCAACCTTGTTTTCTCAGAATGGCTTGATTAAAGCACTTAGATTTTGAAAATCCATTCCTCCATTCTTTTTACTTCGCACATCCTATTCCAAGTCCCATGCCTTTTGACCTGTCCATACTACTATCCCACCAAAAAGAGTTCATCATGTGTTGGAGTTCTTCAGTGAGGTTGGTAGAAGGAAGACTCCCATATAGATGGTGGGTATATTTTGTGCCACTGACTTAATGAGTATCTCCTTGCTGCCCTTGATAGAAACTTATTATTCCAATTCTGATTCTTCCTCCATAGTTTGTCGTTTAAGAAGGCGAAGATGCGTTTCTTTTTCCTCCTGATCGATGAAGGAAGACCCACATATCTCCCATGATTATTGGGTGCATGGATTTCAATTATCTCATTGAGTCTCTACCTCTCTCAGGGGAAATATTTAGGCTGATGAAGGTGCCTGATTTTTGGAGGTTTATAGACTGTCCCGATACTGCTTCATAAGTATTTAAAACTCTTTTTAAATTTCTGCATTCATCTTCTGTAGCCCTGCAAAAAAAATAAAAAGTCATCTGTAAATAAGAGATGAGATACCTTAGGTCCTCTAGTACTCGCCCTACAGCCATGAATATTTCCCCTTCTTCCTTCATATCTCAAGAGTGCTGATAGACCCTCTACGCAGATAATAAACAAGTATGGGAAGAGGGGGTCCCCTGTCTAAGACCTCTTTGGGAACTGCTAGGGCCTATCACCTCTCCATTTAGTCGGAAAAAGTATCTGACACTTTTTATGCACATCATCATCCACTGTACCCAGGTAGATTCAGAGCCCATGTTGCTCAGGATTGCCTCTAGATACTTCCAATTTATTCTATCTTAGGCTTTGCTGACGTCCGTTTTTACTGCCATCCAACCGTTCTTCCCATTAGTTTTTCTCGTCATAGCATGGGTAATTTCAAAAGCAGATAGAATATTATGAGTAATCAGTCTACTTGGAACGAAAGCTAATTGGAATTCAGATATTAAATCTGGGAGTATCACCTTCACTCTATTAGCTAAAGCCTTGGCTACAATCTTATATATGACATTACACAGTGATATGGGTCTGAGATCCCGTAGTGATAGGGGGTTTTAGTTTTTAGGAATAAGGACCACTAGTGTGTTGGCTAGTTCTTCAGGTAGAGTACCATTGGCTAACGACTGAGAGCAACTTCATGCTACCTCGTCACCTATTATGTGCCAGAACTTCTGGAAAAAAGCCGGGTTAAATCTGTCGGGTCCGGGCGCTTTATCGTGATGCATCTGGAAGGCTGCTTTACGAAATTCTTTTACTTTGAAGGGGCGAGTCAACGGTTCATATTATTCCCTGGTGATAGTTCTTTCCACATGTCGTATGACTGGGTCTGTCACGCTAGCTGATTCTGAGAATAACTGGATGAAATAGCTCTGAACTAAATCGTTCAACCCCTTTTAATTGCTAATCCACGTCCCGTTTTCATCCATGAGGGCTTCAATAATGTTCTTCTTTCGTCTTGCCGAGGCTTGTAGGTGGAAAAAATGGGTATTTAAGTTTCCACTTTGAAGCCAGAAGCATTTCGCACTTTGTCTCCACTTCAACTCCTCCTATTCCAGTAGCACATTCTTTCTTTCTTTTAGCTTCCTCAGATTCTCAAACTGTTTTGCGTTCAGATGCTGACAGACGCTTCATTTGTTCTTCTGTCGTCTTCATTTCTTGATTCCCAGAGTGCTTCTTTCTTAGTCACCATTCGAAGAGTTGCTGCCCACAAGCTTCTAGTTTATGAACTACATCTGTTGTGTTTAGAGTGTTCCACTCGTATTCAACAGCTTCATGGATGTCTTCTTCAAGCAGCCAGGCATTTTCGAACTTAAAGCAGGTTCTTCTTTTATGGTATACTCTTGAGTCCGTGTATACTACGAAAGGGTAATGGTCAGAGTACGACGATGTTACCACTTGCATTGAGCTATGGGTGTACATTGAAAGCCAACTGTCATTCACCATAGCGCGATCGAGTTTTTCTCGGATTACCTCCCCTGTTCTGCACCGTTTTTCCCAGGTAAATACCCGACCAAGGGAGCTGATATCATGTAAGCCATTCTTCGACTGCTTCCCGGAAACCTGTAAGAATAGAGTGTGGGTGGTCATTACCCTCCTTTTTTTCCATTTGTGTTAGTAAATCGTTGAAGTCCCCCATGCATGCCCAAGGAAAATCCGAGTTCACTGCTGCCACTTGTCGAAGCAAGTTCCACGATTCTTTTCTTCTCTGACGTTCAGGCAACCCATAAAAACCGGTGAGTCTCCACTCCCTGTTTTCCGCACTTCATACTTTCATGTTGATAAAATTTTGACTATATGAGATAACTTCAATGCTGTCTTTATCACGCCATAGTACTGCAAGACCACCTTCCCTTCCCACTCTATCCACGGAGAAGCTGCAATCAAAACCAACCAGTCTACGAACTTGCTCCAATCTACTCGCTTGCACCAGTGTTTCAATTAGAAACACTACATCGGGCTTCCACTTTCTGACGAGCTCCTCGAGAGCTCTAACTGCTCGGGGGTTGCCCATCCCCCGGCAGTTCCAGCTCAGGGCGATCATGGTTGTCGGCAGGCCTGCTCTGCAGGACCCACCGATGACGAGTTCTAGTTTCTTCCATCAGAGTTGCTAGAGACGGGACACTGGTAAATTAGATCGCAGTCGTGAAAGTCCATATTTGGTGTTTGCCTCTGTTTTTCCATTAGTACAGCCCCTTGTGCTTTCTTCAGCTTCTAAGCCCAAGTTTAGGTCCATATCAGTCAAAGGTCTTCTATTCTCCTGAGGTATTGATCTCATAATGGCGCCCGTTAAGACTATCACTTGATTGTCAGCATTTAAGTTTGAATTTGAGAAAAGATTCTTCGAGAGATTTTCTGCATGGGTTTGGGATATGTTTTTTGCTAATTTCGCTCCGTTCACATCCCTGAGCCGGCTGCTCACCGTCAACGAACTTCTCCAGCCAGTTGCGCGTAAGGTGACATCCCATTGCAGAGGGAGATTCTTTCCCCCTCCTTAGGTCATTCTAAGTGGGCAGAAGCTCCCCGGATGGCTTAAACGACCACAGAGGAAACAGAATAGGGGCAGACATTCATATTTGAAGTTGATAGACACATGATTTCTGTCTGCAAGTATAATCATCTTTTTCCTCTTCAGTGGTTCCCCGATATCCAAGCTGATTCTCAACCTCATATACCCCTGCCTGCCTTCACTATAGGACTTCGCATCATAGCATTTGAAAGAGCCCACAAAGTTACCGAATTGTTCTGCCATTTCAGACATTAGTCGGGGGGGAAGGCTGTGGATTTGCGGCCATATCTCCATGTGATTCAACTCTACTACGCATGGGTCCTCTCCTTCCTGTAACCGATGTGTAATCAAGAGATGACTGTTGAACGTCCAGGGTCCACCGTCGATGACTCGATCCACGTCTACTTTACAGAAAAATTTAAACCAATGCTTGAATGTAAACTTATTTAATTCACCAAACAAGACAGTCTCAAACTCGTGCAAAAAAGGAAAAATTACCAAAGGAGAATGTAATTTACTCTCAAAACTTTTGGAAGTAACGTAGATATTTTGTAATAAACGTATTCAAATAGAAAATATGAACATGATAATTAGTAAATAAAATAAAAAAAATATGTATAAGAAAATAAGTAATATTATGTATTGAATAATAATAAAATTATTAGTCATGTGTGTATGTTAGAATGGGTAATATTGAACAAAATAATGAGCAATTTCATTCTATTTATTTTATTGTGACTTCCAAAAAAAATTGATATGTGTTATTTCTTTTTTTTATTACAACTTCTAAACAACAAATCTATTTAAGTCATTCTACTCTATTATATTTTATTCCATTAATGACCACTTTATTTCATCCACTTATTTTATTGTGACTTCCAAACAAAATTGATAGGTGTCATTTCCTTTCTTCATTAAAACTTCTAAACAACAAATTTACTCAAAACATTATACTTTATTTCATTCCATTCCATATCATTTCATTAATAATCATTCCATTTCATCCGTGTTTAGGAGTTTAAGAGAGGATGGAATAGAGTGGTCATTAATAGAATGACTTGAGTAGATATGTTGTTTGGAAATTGGCTATGTTTAGAAGTTTGAGAGATGATGAAATGGAGTGGTCATTAATAGAATGACATGGCATTGAATGGAATTGTAATGCCCTAATAAATTGTAATTAGTGGAATAATTATATTTGATCACTTAGTTAATGAAAAAGAAAATTTGAAGAAAACTTTTTAAAGGTATATCATTTTCTGAGGTAAAAATATATCCTAAGATTGAGGCTGGCTCAGTGGTCAAGCTTCACTTTGAGGGTTTGAATCTTGGCTTCTTCACTTCCTTTGTTTTTTAAATGCTAACACGTGTCCTTGGATATGAAATTATGAAAATGCCCTTGGTCTTATAACACTACCTTCTTCTTGTTAGCTCGTGCAATTAAAGTTCATAAAGGAATTTGGCGTTGTGCGTTCACCGAAGTTTCAATTTTGCATTGCTAGAGTTGTCCCTATTCACTTGCGTTGTCGTCGTCGTCAAGTGGCTAGCTAAAAGTCATCATTTTCTAGTGAAAAGAACCGTTGTTTTTTAGTTATTGCGCATACCAAAATCGCAGCTCAAATTCAATATTCTAGTGGTTCACGTTAGGGTTCTAAGAAAGAGCAAAGTTGCAATTTTCGTCTAATTGAACTTGGATTGGTGAGTGAATTGCAAAATTTTCGATATGCCTTACTATTTTCTCATTAATTTTGGCCATTACTTGCTGTCAATTTCAAGAAATTTGAGCTTAGGATGAAAAACCCTAATTTAGACGTAAATTAAGGTTTTTGAGGGACCAAATTGAATTTTTGAATTTGAGGCTTCAATCAGTAGCTTTAAGGCAATAATTGGGATAATTAGAAGTTATTATTTGGATAGAAATGATGATTTGGTAAAATTTCAAATTTTTCATTGAATTTTGCATTTATGGAAATGCTCTGGGAAGGTTAAAGATGTGTAAAGATGTCTATAGTAAATGACCTATAATCTAATCAAGTTAGAGAAATTTAATTATGGGAGTTGTAAGAAGAGAATGAATGAGAATTGATAATTTGGTTATTACTTGATAATATACTAAAGTGAAAATTTCCTTGTGGTGGTAAGCTTATTAGGAGTAGAGACTCTTAAGTGTTAAATCAAATGTTATAAGGTGATGATTTGCGATATGAGCTTAATGCCAGAATTGTTTAGGGAAAGATAAATAGAAATAACTCTTTTCTTTTTCTGTTGGCATAGGAATTTCTTAAGGGTGAGGTTGTCACCCAAGTTAAGGCATTGGTTACTAGTATTTAACGGCGTTCAAGTGTGCATATAGCACTGTCAACACTTTTGTTATATGCTTCATTTTTCCTTATTTAGAAATGTTTTACAATTATCATTATGATTTTATTAATTGGTATTGTTAAATCTTAGTAGATGGATTTTATTAAGGTGAATTATCCAATTACCTCATGTATGGTTTGATAAAAACCTTTGAGAAATCTCATGTGTACAGTTATGTATAACCACCAAATAAAATAGTATTGAAATGCTAATTGATTCCATGCATGTCTATTTTATTTTCTTTAACTTTGGAATGACTAGTTAGAACACTGGCAACAAACAACAATTCTATTAGCCCTTGGTGCACTTTGGAACATACCCAACTAGCAAGGTTAATGAAGGTGCTAGCCCCGTGTGATAGCCATCACACGCAAACAGATCATGAGTTATGACCTCACGTTTGTTGATTATTTACCCTCAAAGATTATGTGTCCTTGCTTGTTGTGATTACCCTTGTGGGTTGTGTGCCACACCGGATATCTATAGACTAGTCTATGGTAATCCTTTCTTTTAATTGATATTTAGGAACTTATTGATTCTTTCTTTTCACTTTTTAAGGCATCTTAATTCAATGTTTTACATTGTGCATCAAATAGTTGGTTGATGTTATTTATCAATTAAATGTTATTTTATTCCATATAAATCATGATCACGCTTTTGATTGCGAATTATATATGTATATTGTTTACTGATTTTTTAGATGATATCTGCCTGAAAAATTGTTGTCTCAGATAAGGAAGCTGGTAAGATTCTAGAGGGAGCGAGGGAGTGACTAGATTATCTTTGAGTGAGCTCGCTTGGATTTATAGGGTTTAGCCTAGTTCATTTTGTTGTACATGACATTTTTTTTAGTTGTATATATTTAATGCTGGGTAGCTATTATTTTGTTTGTTTTTTAGATGTATTTTAACCACAGATAAACCTTCCCTATTTTTGTATTTGGTGTATGTTGTTTGGTTCACTCTGGTGAGAATGGAGCTCTCTTTGTGTACATTTGCTTGCCTGACAGGATTTCGTAGTAATTTCGGGATGTCCTATTTACTGAGTAGGCTCTGCCGAAATTTCTACTAAACTCCTTGCATTGTATAAACTGCATATTCTTATATAAAGGCACGGTTTACTTTGGATATGGTGCAAATTGTAAAAATATTGGTATGGTTAAGGATTTCCATCTAGTGTTAGGTTGAGGTTCAATAATTTCCTCGTGTCCTATGCTGGTCTTCTTCCAGGGATTTGGGGTATGACAGGAATGGAGTAGAATGACTTGAGTAGATATGTTGTTGAAAAGTTTTAGTAGGAAAATTAGGGACACCCATCAATTTTATTTAGAAATTACAATAAAATGAATGTAATGGAATGACTCATTAATTATTTTTTACAATATTACCCTTTATAACATAAACATATAACTAATAATTTTGTCATCATTCAATACATAATGTTGCATCATTCTCCTATCTGTGTTTTTTTATTTTATTTACTAATTATCCTTTCAATATTTTTTTTCTAATACATTTGTTACAAAATATTTATATTGCTTCAAAAAAATTTTAAAAGACAAACTTAAAAAGCCAAAAACAAAAATTTTTTACCCAAAAAAATTGATGAAACTAATCTACATTATAGATTCTTTCATTCTCCTTTTTTTATTTTAAAATTTGCAGTAAAAAAAATAGAGAGATGTCATAACCATAATAATAAAAATTAAAAAAATTTGTAACAATTAGAATAGTGTTCAATAGATGATAAATATATTAGTAATAAAATATGGTATATTAATAATTTAATTTTTTATGTCACTTTATTCTTTTCTTGACCTTCCAATTTAAAAAAAAAACACTAAAATTAAGGTTTTGAATAATAATAAGAGGTTTTAGTATCATTTTCTTGCCCCAATCAGTAACTTCATTCTAATATCTCTGTAAGTCATATGGAAAACCAGAAACAAGGTAATACATGAAGCTTTTGTCCCAAATCCCCAAGCTGCCCTATATTTATTGTCCATAACCCCCTTTTACCATGGAAGCGAGGTAGTATCAAGATTGCTCATAGAGTCCCTACATCCCCTTTGTCCTGAAAACTTTGGACAGATGGAGCATATTTCTATACTTTAAAAGGCTCAAGAAACATGGGAGGATACTCATTGCCATCTCACACATGATACTGAATGTAATCTTCATTAGAGACTAGTATAAGAAGCCCCCTACTTCAAGTGATCTAAACTCATTCAGAGATATCAGTCGTCTGGATCTCCAACACAAGTGAACAGCCTACTCCAAATAGCTTGAGTGCAAACTTGATTTTCATTGATCAAACCTCTTTCAGGAAAGTCGAGCACACTCTCAACAGAGACGACCATCACAACGTTATCATAGCATACTCAAATTATATTAAGGACTTTCCACAAAGTCAAACTTGGCATCATTCAACCAAGTGATCAACAACAATGGACCTCCTATTTTCATGGCCAAAAAAGGAAATCATGTCCTTCTGCCACAAGGACGAAGTTGTTTACTTCTTTTGTTTTGTGTCGTCATTTATGACTACTCATTAGTTGTCCGTACATTAAAAAATATATATATTGATGTGCCCACAATATCAGAAGGGTAATTAACGAAGCAAAAATCTTCGTAATACCTCCTGGGTTTTGAGCAGGGGACAATGGATCCACATGTTGGCCACATTTGCCTCGCCCTTTCAGAGAGGATAATGCAGAAAAGTGCCCTCCAATTGGTTTTCATTGATTGATTCATCTCTTACACAATTTGTCTTACCACTCAATCGTTTTTTTCTTTTTTGGGGTCAACTATAGTAATTATCCAAAAGCCATAACAAATTGACAGTCAACTTCGGATTCACCATGTTTAAAATGAAATATCTACGAAGAAAGCATATATTATTGCGTAATTTACACATTGGAAGGAGAATATCAGAAAGCAAAGATAGGCATACCCAAAGCCCCTACCCCGTGTCAAATACATATTCCTCCTGCATGGGTGAGGCGATAGCCACCTCTAACCTAATTCTAACTAGGAGCGTAGAACATTTACCTCCACAATCAAGTTGCAAAATTTCATCAACAGCTAGACATAATATATCATTCCAACTTCGATAAGACTGATGTGAGGAATGTTAAGGGCCACAGCTGGACCTCTGCAGTTCTTCCGTAGAAATGAGTACCCATAATCAATCACAAGCTTTTTCAAGAACGAAGACGACTTTCTTGCCTTTACATATGAGTGCCCCAAAATATATGCAACCCCTGCCTCCTTAGCTTGAATTAAATCCAAAAGCTCCTCCCTAACGGCAGGATCCATACCCGGATTGTTGGGTAGCTGAAATCGTACTCGACGCCTCCTGACCTGGGGGTTTTCATCATCATAAATTGATTGCAAACTTCGCAGGGTAATAGATTTGCTGCTAGGAATGGAGTTGTCCACATCAACATCCTCAAGTTCAGATACTATTAAAGTTGAAGTTGATTCTAAGCTTCTAGTGCTTATAACAGCCATCCTCCCGTCAAGTGAACTTTCAGAACTTGAGAGTTGTGGTTCAACGGCTTCCATCTGGATGAACTCAACTATACTCTGTATGAGCTGATTCTCAAAGTCTCCATCATCTCTTTGAATGTCCTTATACCCATATCTAACAATGCACCTATACATACGATAGGGTCTGGGGCAAACTCGCCCAATAAGGAAACGTTCTTCAGGTGAGACATATGGAACAGGAACTGATTTTACACAAACATAGACCAAAACCTTGTGAAATGCCGGGAGATTTGTTACAAAGTGAGAAAATATTGCAGGTACTCCTGTTGCCAGTTCTGAGTAGATAAGACCAATTCCTGGGACGCGGACAATGCCTAGGCTAGGACCCAGGCCTAGTAACCACTTTATTGAAACTTTGTTGTGTAGGTCAAAGCTATACTTTCTACGAGTACCATAATGCCATACATACATAACAACCATGAAGATGAATGATAGGACAAGAGGAACCCAACCACCTTGGGGCACCTTCGTGAATGCTGCTGATAGATATACAGCCTCTATCGCCCAAAAGAATAAAAGAAATACAGTAGCAAGCACAACACTTTTTTGCCAGACGAAGATGATGACAAGAGCCATCAGAAACGTTGTCACAAACATAACTGTCATACAAGCAAGTCCTGTAAAAAATACCCAAATGAACATCAATAAAAATGAATAAATACACATTCAATTCTAACAACAGTAAAAAAAAAAAATCTTTTTGTTGCCTTTATTGAAAGGCTCACACATCATGTGCTGAAAAGCTATTCTGCCACAGCTCAAGTGCGATGGAAATTTTTTAATTAAAAACTTGACACATTTCATTTGGATGCAAACAAGCCAAATGCCAAGATCCAAAGCATGAGCACTTTTAAGTTTGGGAAACCAGGCATATCAATGAAGAACTGACATTGATAGCTATTTTTTGAAGAAATAGCGGTGGCTAGAAAAATCAGGTCACGAGTTAAATTTACCATACATAATGGCACAAGCACCATGTGCTATACATATGAAAACAAACTAGAAAAAATGAATATCAAGGGCTTGAGTAGATAAACTTTGTCTACCTGATATAGTAAGATATATATTATCAATATTCTACTTTTGAACCGTAGCTGTTTTTTTTTTTTTTTAATTTTTCCCTCCTGTGTTTAATGACACACCCAACTCAGTAACTATGCAGTTAAAGCATCTATATTGTCCTTTGATCCTACTAAATTATCAAACCAGTCACATATTTCAGGGAGCCTACACAAGCATGCAACACCAAATCAGCTCCATTGTGCAACATCCCCAACGCTACCAATCAGAGAACATGTGACTAGCCATGAAAGGAGAAAAAGAAAATGGTGATAAATGGTCTTTATACAAATGCATACTTTTCTGTGGAGAGAGAGAGCGAGAAATACTCTTTGATAAAGGAATTAATTACCATAAGCATGTCCAATTAAGGTTGTGTCCTGAAATCCAATGGTTATGGCAAGAGTCAAGATCATAAGTATCCAGTTTATTTCTGGGATGTAGATTTGTCCATATATATGTTTTGAGGTGTGTACAACTTTGACCCGTGGAAAGCAACCAAGTGCATGGCACTGCTTGACAATGGAGAAAGTAGCAGTGATTGTTGCTTGACTCCCAACAATGGCAGCAAGGGTAGCAATAACAAAGACAGGCCAATACACAGGTTCTGCAGGGATAAAGTTATCAATAAATTGAAACCATTTGCAATGATTCACAGTTCTGGCAGATGTATCAATAAGTCAGAGATTTAGATTGACTAACCAGGTATTGAATCATAAAAGCTGTTATGGATAGTATTGAGGTTTTTGGACAAAAATGCAGCTTGGCCCATGTATTGTACTACCAAACAAGGGTATATAACAAAAGCAAATGCAAGCTGCACAAGAAAAAGGCTAAGAAATTTCTCATCTGTTACGCAGAGATTGCATGCTACTCCCCAACGCAGTAAAAATATAATAACATAGATAATTTAAAATTTTCAGATTTAAATGCAAATACAAGAAATATATCACATGATTTAATTCATAAAATTAAGTCAAACTACAAGCTCACCCTTATCGACATGGCTGTGAAATGGCCAAGATCTGCAAACATAGCTTCAGTTCCTGTAAGGAAGGTCAGCTATTAGTGAACTTTGTTCTGTCTAATTGCTTATATCTTCACTTGTAGTGAGTCAAATCACAATCAAATTCCCAAAGTAGAAATGGGAACATAACAAACCAGTAAATTTATGATGCATGAAAAATAACATTCCATACTGGTCCAGATTTAACATACCAGTTATACTGAGAAGAATCCCTCCAAGAGAAATCCAACCTTCTTTACCAGTCTTGAGGAAGAACTTGAAGATATAGTAAGGAGATAAAGCTCGGACTATTTTTGGATTCCAATATATTGTATTATACAACCCAACAGAAAAAATCGACAGAAGCCAGACTATAACAATTGGTGCAAACATAAATGCTACTTTATGGGTCCCAAAATGTTGGAGAGCAAACAGGCCAACCAATATGACACAAGCAAGCAAGACAAGTACACCTGCAAACATGATGGAATTTCTATGGTAATCCAATATCTATTCCCTTAAAATTGGTAAAGCGATGATAGGAATTGTAATATCTTCAGCAAAAGAAAACAAAAGAGAATTAACTCACCATCAGTGATTTTTTTTTCTGTAGCTCGTATTCCTGATACTGATGATAGAACTGCAAGGTAAGGGTGGAATGGGCCAGTTAATTTCTTATTATACTAAAGACTTCACATTAAAATTCAAACCATCATTAATTCAGTAAAACAAATATACTTAATCAGACCAAAGCAGTCATGTCATGTTTCCATCCATTGAGGCTATTCCATGAGCACAAATGAGCAGTAGAAGATGCGAATAAAATTCTGAAACAAGTAAGCTAAGTTGCCCCAAAAAGACCTTATAGTATAAAGCGACTTTTAATTTTAACTACAAAATTAAGAATATAAAAAAATAAAATTGGAGAGTCCATACTCTGGATGTTGTTGGCTAGTCAGAACTTAAGGAAGAAAATTAACATATTCTTCTCTATTTTACTATTTTATCTTTTGAGTAAGGGGGCTGCTGAATTTCAACAGTCAAAAGCACCTGGTTCAAAATATAGCTACACATGAAGATATGTGGCAAACTACAGATAATATTTTTCTCATATGCCTACTCCTCACATATAAAAAAAAAAGATAGACTTCTGACTACAAATTCTTTCAAGGGGAAAAAAAAAAGCAAACAAGGGAGATCGGAGCAGTTTCCACAAAAATAAATTGGAATTTGGAACGAGGAATACACTAAAATAGCATAATAAGGGCTTTCATTTACTTCCAATTTCAATAAACTAATGTATAACCTTACCTGATATTGCGGGAGTAAGCACACCATCACCTATGACCATGCAAGCACCAAACAATACCACAACAAGTAGTGCTGTTCTCAACCTTTTATGCCTCTCCAGAAACCTCTTGAGTGGGGAAGAGTTTACAGCCTGTGATGAGGGACCATATTTGTAGGATGACAACTCCTCATCAGCTGCTTGTTGGTTAGGAAGTAAATTAAACTTTGCATGCCTACAAAGCAGTGAGTAGAGAGCAAATGTCCCACCTAACAATGTTGTATTATAATCAGCACAAACTTTACATCCTTTCTACTACAAAAATTTGAAAGAAAAAATAGATGTTATAGGGATGTAGAAAACTATATGTGGAATTTTATCTCATGATACCTTCCCCATTATCATCAGCACTCAACAGGATGAAAACGTATTTAAGCAAGGGTATGAATGTCAGGGTCCAGAAAATCAATGAAAAAGTGCCAAAGATGGTTTCTTCATCATGGTGCTTCTGCAACTTTCCTTCAAATGTGCTTGTAAAAACATAGAGAGGTGATGTACTTAAATCTCCATATACTACCCCAAAGCTCTGATATGCCAATAATAAATTCCTAGATAAGTTTACCCACGACAACTGCAAAGCACCAAACATAAGTAAACTATTAGGCTATTATGGTTCAAACGAATTACATATTTGAAAAAGGAGACAGTGGACGAAATCAGGGGCAACTTATCAAATATTACATGTCAAAACTATACATTGAGAAAACTGAAAAGGAATCAATTATATATTATGTGAGGTAGAAAATTAATTAGAAGACCTTCCGGAAAAAAAAAATCAAATCATTTGCAAATAATTAGCATATTGAACAAGGAAAAAAATTGAAATTCAAACAAGATCTAGTCTCACATGAGGTTCAACAAATAATAGAACTTGATAAATCAAAAAGTAAAACGTATTGGTCCCAATAAATTGAAGATTATAATTACACGTGTTTCCTCTAACTTCCATCAAAGCACAAGAAATGTGAAGAATGTTTCCGTTTGCGAAGAGAATTATGTAATACCATGGTGAAATATTGAAGCTCCATTGCTTTAATCAAGCTCAAGGAAACAACAAGATGTTCATTATTTCCAGAGAAAATCACGCTGTTTCTTTCAATTTCAATTGAAACCGCAGTCTGCCTATTCTAGACGATTTTCAAGGAAAGATACGCGCAATTGGCATAAAAAAATTAATATTTAGCTGAAATATCAAACTTTTCAGTCAAAATCAGAGAGAAGGATGAATAAAATTGAAACAGAAAGGAATGAATTATAAGATATTGCTACTTGGAAAATAGAAGTGACTGTGTATGTCTATCTGTTGATATTAAGATTTTATGCTACAACAAACGGAATCATCAAATATTTTTGTATGATATGCCTATTTAGTATAATTTATAGATCGAATCAAAATGATATGCATATGAGGAGTAGTCTAAATCAGAATTACAACAAAAACGGAAACCAATCCGAAGTAAAGCAAATAAAGAAGACTTCAGAAACACTTCCACTGACCCAAGTCCTTCAGTTCACTGAGGAAGAATAACTTTGCTCACCCAGTGAATTAACCATAGCCATCACAAGCAAGTAAGTGGCAGGGCACAAGGAAGAATTTTAATCCAAAACATTGCATTAGCACAGTACACAAGCAAATGAGATCAATCCGTTGAATCAACCACCACATAACGATATTCAGAAACAAATATATCTTACACAAACAGTTGGACACTCTTGTTCATTCAAATTTCAAAACAATGGTAGAAGAAAAACAGAGGAACGACCTAACCTGAGAAGGATTCCGATTAGTGGGAAGTCCAGATTCCATTTGAGGTCTCTTCAGTGCGTGAAGCTCGTTCTGAAAGCCAGCGACTCAATCCGATACTGTCTCAATCTCAGTGTTTCTAACTTTCAAGTTTCAATTAAATACGAAATGGCACTAAATGTTGAAACAGTGAAACTTCCCACCTCCATCTCTCGCATTATCAGCACATGTTAACCTCACGTGCTTGAAGTGCGCGTGATTGTACCCTACTCTCGTAATGGTTGGTTGTTTAAGACCCCAAACATCAACATACGAGCGAGGAGTGGAGGACATTGCCTGTTTGCCTAATTGCCTGTTCGAAGGGAAAGAGACGCTCCAACGTTTTTTTTTTACCATTTTTTATATACAAAATAGGAGGCCGGTATTTTAAAAGGAAAGAAAAAAAGATTAAAATATATTTTGATCTCTTATTTATCACAAAATTATTGTTTTAGTTCTTCATTAATTTCATCTTTCCTTACTCATCATATTTAGTCCTTTACTTTTTTTAAAAAACAAGATCTAAAGTTTAAAATTGAGTAAAGAGACTAAATTTAATAATTTTTTAAAAAAATTAAAAATTAAGTGTAATATTTTTTAATAAATAAATAACTATTTTAAATATTTTTAATCAGTAAAAAACTAAAATAATATTTTAATAATAAGTAAGAAACTAAAAATATATTTTTTTTCAAATAAAAAGTAATTGTAAGAATGAGAAGGTTTTTAAATGTATCTTTTAATTGTTTTTGAATTGATGTAATTTTGAATTAATTTAATTCTTAAAATTAATTTTGATTAAATATTATTTTATATATTTAAAAATTAATTTTTTTCATTTTATATAATGTAAAAATAAGTTTTTTTATTTATCTACAAATAAAAGTTTAAAAAATAAAATTAATTTTGGAGAAAATAAAATATTAAACTAAATGAAAATATTTACATGACTAACTTCTGTTTAAGTATGCAAAAAAATTTTAAACCTTAAATTTATGTTAAGAAACTTTAGTTTAAAAATTAATTTGTGTTATTAATATACTTCATTTAATACAAAGATAAATTTTTTTTAATGAACATGGAAGTTTGGAGAGTAAAATTAATTTAAAAAAAAATAACCCCTAAATAATATGAAAATATTTGCAATACTAACCCTGATTTAGTTGTACAAATAGATTTTTAAATTTGTGAAATACTAAACCAATCACATTATAAACTATAAATATTATAAACAGAAATCCTCTCATGTAAAAAATAAAAATTGCTTGACGAGACTATAAAAGAATTATTTAGAGCAATTATGACTGTTCATAACCACATTTTATTTTAATATTCCATTCCATCCTATTACAGGCGGTGAAGGGACATATACCAGCTTAATAATAATGCATTAGATTTGGTATGAAAGGGGAATTGACATACGAAGAATCAGAATATAATCGTATATTAGATTGAAATATGGAGATTAGATGATATTGATAGCTAAATGACATATAATAGAAAGGTTAAGGAATTGAAGAATGACGATACGCGGCACAAAGGGTTCACAGAATTCCAGTAACTACGAGCCACGTGGAGAGCAGTAAGTAGATGGTGGCTGACCTTTGTTCCCCGCGCTTCCTACGCGGGGGAACCTCGCAGCGCGTGCGTTTCATCGCCCTCTTGATGAGCGTCCGCATTTCTTCATTATAAGCTGGATTAGATTGGTATTTGGGAGGAAGAAAACATGATAAAATATAAAAATATTAAAAATTAAAAATTAAAGAAGGAGAAAACAAATTCTCCACGACTTGTTTATCTGTCCAAGGGGTGGATCGGATCGGGAAAATGCTTAAGTGAGGCTGCTCAGTTCAGGGTCACGGTTCTCTCAATAAGAGCTCATGCTCAGCATTCA
Organism: Delonix regia; assembly: GCA_037074485.1. Lineage (NCBI taxonomy): Eukaryota > Viridiplantae > Streptophyta > Magnoliopsida > Fabales > Fabaceae > Delonix > Delonix regia. Next base: position 34,829,793 of record CM073449.1, on the reverse strand, counting down.
AGATTTAAGGTTTAAGTTTTTTTTTTTTTTTTTGAATAAATTTAATAATTTATTTATATTAAAATAAAATAAAATAAAATATTAAAACTTTGATTTGACAGTGTGCATGGAGGCCCAATAAGCGTTAATGTCTCTAAGTTGGTGGGTGCTGGATTTCTTGTAATATCTCAACAAAAGCTGTTTAAAACATGAGTAAACTCGAAGGAGTAAAATGATATTTTATTTTTAGGTGAGACACTAATTTGATTATTCATTATTTATTCTAAGGTAAAATACTAAATGAAGGTGTCATTAAACGGTATAAATGTCATGTTTAAATAATTATTAATAAGTAGGTGTTTAGGATCAAATTTTTTGAATAAAATTATAATTTTTTTATAATTGAAAAAATTGGATGAGGTAAAATTTTATAATATAAAAAACTTAGAGTGCAGTTTTTTTCAATTAACAATAATTATATCATTTTTATTAAATAATAAGTTATTGACTCTTTTAATCTTTCACAATAATCATTAGATATGGTGTGATATATACACACATTAAAATATATTGTATTATAAATTATATTAAACAAAAATTTTTATTTTTTTATTTTGATCTAAAAGTTCAGGCCAGCAGTTATAATGAAGCCCTTGGGGTCAATCCCTAACTAGTTGAGTTCAGCAAACAATTTAGTATTCCAAGTGCAGTTTCTCTGAACTGCTTTATGTAACATTTTTAATAAAATTAAAGTAAAATTAAAAAATTGTGGATAAGAAGAAAAAAAAGAAAATAGATCCATACATTATCTCTCTCTTCTCCTTTTTTTTCCCTTGTCAGCATCTTTCTAAAAATCACCAAAAAAATGTAAAAGAAATACAAAAGATTAATTCTCTTTGTCTTTTATATTTGAAATAACTTCTAAAATATTTAACCGTTAAACCAAATTAAAGTCGGATTAGTCTATTTGACTGCTTTATTTTCAGACTCTTCTACCATTGTACGGTCGATATCTTCAATCTCAAGTTAGATATTTCCTTCGATTAGAATGAACGTGTCGTCACGTAAGCTCGCTCTGTGAGTATCACGAGAATTATGTGAGCTTATCTCTAAATTATGTGAAGGCTAAAGCAGGGTGTTTGGGCATGAATCAGAAGTGCGAAGACACGAAACTCATTAAAGGATGTAAAGTTCTAATTTTGGTTTGGTTTAAAATGATCCCTGTCCTAGTCGAGGTTCTTGCGTGATGACAATTACAAGTGGCCAAAAACATAAAAGACAAAGGCAAAAACATTCTTTTAAAAAGAAATAGAAATTAGAAGGAAAACCCGATCCTGCTATCCACTTGTTACCGTCTTAATATTTTGCAACTTCGTGTCCAGCCCAAATATATAACTGGAATTAGGAGCCAAAAGACTACCAATATTTTTATCTCAACAAAAATCCTATTTTAGATTTTTGGTCCTCCGTTTAATAAAAAATTTAAACAAGTCTCCCTCTGACTTTTCTGTTACTCAAGTTTGTCTCTTTATCATCACATTGTCTAAAAACAAATTAACGTGATCATTTTACACTGTAGTGAATTATTAAATAATTACAACAACAAATGAGATGTCAACAAATTATATTAAAGTATATATAACAAGTCATTAAAGTGTCATTATACCAACATGTTGGCCCAAGTGACAAAAGTTCAATACCCTTTAAAAAAAAGTTTCAGGTTCGACCTCTATCTTACATATATAAAGTGCAATGTTTGAAGGATTATTCTTAATATTGAGTCTAATAATATCTGATTATGAATTAGTCGATTTTGCACCTTTAAGAATTAAACCGATTGTAAAAAAATAATACAAAAAAAGAGTCATTATCATAGCTTACATTAATTTGATATGTTATTGCATGTAATTATTTAACAATTCATTTCAACGTAAAATGACCACGTCAAATTAATTTAAACCGTGTGATGATAAAAGAATGAACTTTTGAGATAGAATGAGTGAGAGACTTGTTTGAATTTTTGATTAATTATAAGACCAAAATAAAAGATAAATAATAAGTAAAAAACTAAAATAAAATTTTTATCTTTCTCATTGTGTGCTTTAGGAATTCAATCTTTTTATAGGTTTAAAATATATAATTCATATTATTAGTATTAATATTATTAAAAATGTAATACCCATAAAATACATATGTAAAATAAGTTATTTTTGGTAAAAAAATTTTAAATTTTTAAGAGTGGGAGAAGGGAAGAAAATGCACTTGAGAATATGATAAGATTTAAATGATAATGAAATATTCAAAGAAAAAATTCAAGAAGTATTAAATATAGATACAAATGATATTATATCTAAATTTGAAGCTTACATGAGTACCTGAGTCTAATCTTATGAATTCTTAACATTTATAGATAAATCACAATATGTGTAAATACAATATTTTCTAGATTTTTATCTGATATGCTAACAAAATATATTACCTAAACACCCTTATTGTTCTATTTCTCCATCATTTTCTCTTCATTCTCGCATTTTCACTTATTCCGACACATACCCACGTTTCCTCGACCATCCGCTTGTTCTTGCCACCGTTTGATCTTGCTAGTGAATGTTCAGCGTCACAGCACCCTCACTGACCTAAAAGCGTCTTCCATTGGCCTTTAGTTGGCTAGAAATCATGATATTTCCAACAAACAACGACAGGTGCGAAAATTCAACTTAATTGATTGGATTTTTGTGTGTTTTTCATCATTTAAGCTTAGGCCTTTAACTTCAATGATTTTTGGCTATCTCTCTTCCATTTCCATTGATTAATTTGGGTCAATCAGTTTAAAATTAAATAATCCTAATTTTTGGTATTGTTCACGCAAAAAAGTGAAAAAATTGAGCTCAATTTGGTGTAACTACATCAAATTGAGTTATGACTTCACCTCGTAGGTAATTTTCACTCTCTCCCCTATAATCATTGATCAATTATAAGTTTTAGCTTCAAGATTGAAAACCCCAAAATGTTAGGTGTATGTGCAAACTTGTTAGGAGATGAAATTTGAAGTTTTTAGACTTCTTTAATATCATTAAGCATATAGGAAGTGATTTAAGACTATTGAAAGTTTTCATTTTGAATTATAATTCAAATTGCTAATTTTCCTGAATTTTTCATAGAGAAAAATGGAGGAAATTTGAATGAAAGACCTTATATAGCTTGATTAAGTAACTTTGAATGTCAATGTAAATTTAATGAAAGATTTTGGAATTTAGTTGAATAATCTTGAAGGCCACATTGATGTTAATGGTATGTTACTGGCCTTTTCATAAGTGCATAACGAAGTATATTAGATAGGATTGAAGGCATTAAGCAATTTTGGAATATTATGAATGAATTTTGGTTAAGAATTTAATTTCTTAAGATATTGAAAAGTAATAAGTACAGTTGGAATTGAAGAAATTATGAGTTAAAAATAAATGAATGACTATATAAAATAGTTAGTTAGATAAATAGAAATGTTTAAATCATTCATAGATATTAGAGGTTAAGACCATTTTGCTTAATGTTATAGGTGTTTATGACAATTATCAACAAAGAAATTGTAAACAAAGTTAGAAAGAGGTTGGTATAACCCACTTCAAGTGAGTAGATATTACTAACTATACATATTTTCTATATTTTAAGTATTTCTTATGATATTAATGTATATTTCTATGCTTTACTGCCTTAAGAATATGGTTCTTAAAAAGACATTGTTTTCTTTTTCAAACTATTCCGAAAACCTTGACAAATATTATGAGAAATTGTTATATAATTATCTATTTATAATTGTATCAACTATTTATAAATGATTTAATTGTGGTATAATTCTTCCACAGGATTTAAATATTAGATTTTTATATGATTCCTGTAGAATTTTTCAAGGAAATTGGTTATTGTAAATTTCTTGAATTGAAATATTATTGTTTGTTTATTTGAAACCAATTATGTTGTTATTTGTTATTAAAGAAAATATTTCATGGAAATATGTCTAACACAAAACTTTACAACTAACGGTAGTAGACATTATCTATGATGCACCATGCACTGTATTACTGTACTGAGACATTGTGCTATATTACTGACTGATTGTGAGTCTACTTGCTCACCACTGTTTACCACATTGTATTGTACTGTTATTGTTAACAGAGGCTAGTTTTAATTATTGATTTACTGTTGATTATGTGGGATGTTTTCTTCACTTATACTTTTTAATTTATAGACTTAAATTGCTTTTAGTGCATTATGTCTAAACAACGGAAGATTTATTATCATAAATTTGACTTCTTTAGTAAAATTTAAGACTTATGGTTTTATTTTAAATGATTAAAAGTTTGTGAAAAATTCTACCGGTTGTTTGTTTTCCTCTCGATATAGTTAATAGTATTTACTTATTGAATGGTTATTACTCACCTTTATTTCTCTACATTTTCTAGATAGTAATGCTAAGCCTAAACCTTTATCCGCAGTGTAGCGTTGAGATAAATTCTTTTTGCTAAGCCTTGCATTGTCTGCAAAGGCAAGAGTATTCTTTTGTTGTAAATAGTATATATATTGAAGTATATGTCAGTTTAGAAAAATTTCAATAAGTCTATATTTCAGGGAAGATGCTGTTGAAATTTTTACATAAAAGTCATGTAATGTATTAGTTAATTATCTTCAATCTATATAGATTATATATATTAACTGTCTAATGTGATTATGTATGCCTTTTTATTAGTTCACGGAGATGGGATGTGCTTCTATCTTCTTGGTTAAGAGTGTGACATAAAATATGTTACATAACTCCGAACTAAAAACGATTGATATGAGTCAAATTGAGTAATACTAGAGTCGTTGATTATCTTAATAAAAAAGCCACTATTTTTGGCAGTTACAAATCATCCTTATAGTGTCTTCTTGTTTTACCAACTTATGAAAACAATTTATTGGATTAATCAAATGCAAAAATGTCATAACTAGTATAACGTGAGATGTAAAATATTTGATACCTTTAATACATGCCGATCATTTTTATTAATTTTTTCAATGCATGATTAAATATAAAAAATTAGGAACATTTCTATAACACATTATACTTTAGTATGTAAGGCTTCCAATTATAAGAGCATGCCGAAAAACATACCGATTATAGGTAGGGTTGATAATAGGTCTCTAAATCTTAGGATCTTCGTGATGATTGTACTACTTAGGGACCCACATATAAGAAATTTTTGTTCGTAAAGATGGGGATGAAGGCAAAATTCTCCCCATAGAAAGTTTGGGGATAGAGATAAGAATTATACTCCCCACCTCATGACTCCCCTGTCCTTGTCAATTTTATATAAATATTTATTATATATATATTGATTTTTTTGTATTTCACTTATTATTTATAATTATAATAATTAAAAGTAAAAAATTTCATTTAACTTAAAAAAAGAATTTCACTTGTTACATTTTCATTTTTTATTTCTTTAAAACTTAAACGACATAATATGATTAATTTCCAAATACTTTAGACATGTGATCACATTGTAATGAAAAATAGGGAGTGAATATTAAGAAAAATAATATTAATTATTTATAAATTAGGATTTAGGATAAATATAAAAATTAGTATTATTTTAAATATAATTATTTTTTGTTAAATTTTTTCATAATTAACTTACTTTATTCAGAGTTATTTATTATAACTTATAGAATTTGTTATTTAAACATTTGTAATTTTTATGAATTTAATTAGAGCTTATTAGATAATATAAAAAAAAGAGTTTGAACTTTAAATTTAAGTTATATATAGTATTTATTTTTTAAAAATTTTATAAAAAAATTTAAAATTCTCATGAGGATTTGGATTTTTACAAGGAATAAGACTAAAAAAAAAAAATCTCTCCCAAAGTTAAAAATAAAAGATATAATTAACAATGAAGATAGGGTGCAAGAATGCACTCCTCCCCCCCAACAAAAATGACATTCTTATTATAGGTAATAGTTTTAAATGTATTAACCAATAATAATATATATTATTGAGAAATTTGTCGTACGATATACTACAATTTTTTTTGGTTAACAAGGATCACATGAACTTAGTAGTATTATTATTTCAAAATTATTCAAATCACGAAAATTTTGAGATCAAGTGTAAGTTGAAGTGGAATAAATTTTCACATTTAATAGAATTGGACTAAAATTGAATATGTAATTAAAAGAATTATAAACTTAATACTTTAAAATTAGACGATGTTGAATTAACATGTATATATCAAAATAACCCGTTAAAATAAGGCTACTCTGTGTTGTTTAGTATTTGTTTTCCATTCTTACCGCAATGAAAATTCAATATAATTATATGGAAATCCTTAAATTAAATAGAAACATGCCAAATAACGATCAATTATGACGTACTAGATAAATTAGATTGTCGATTAATTTTAAAACAGCCATTTTCAAGCCTTATTTGAAAATATTAATTAAATATTAATATTGCATTATATATATATATATATGTGTGTGTGTGTGTGTGTATATATATATATATATATATATTAATCCGTCATGTATAGTCTGAAGAATGTAAGTAGTTTAATTAAACAATTTTCTTTTATACCAGTGACGATAAGAGAGTATGTTGGCTGGATCGTTATTAAAAATGAGCAAATTAGAGGAGGATGGGCCAGCAGGAGGGCCCATTACAGTGGGTTAACAAAGCCCACGTACACACCGGACTTACTTACAGACTAGATTAAAAGTTGAAAACCACGCGATGCACACACAGATATCAACCACGAAATTAGCAAAATCTCGATTAACCTTTCTGGCTTCAGAAGAAATATGAGGAACTTCCCAAATCAACACCCTCCGGCATCTTCTCTGACACCGCTGGCATTGTGCTCAACAGTGGGCTATGCACGTACTCACCCGAATCTAAGCCCATATACGAGTAAGACGGCCAGCTCGTTGACGATTCACATTCCATCCCCGTGCTCTGATCCGAATACCCGCAACCATTATCGTAAAATCCGTGACCCATTTCATAGCCTGTGGAGCTTGTAATATCCGGTGGCAATGGAGGAAGCTCAGTCTTGTTATCATCGTACAATTGATGGAAGTGAGGCATGTTATGCGCGTCCGTGGTGGGTGAGTGATATTGCTGGGAAGAAACCCCCGAAGAAGCTGCCCAGACATCATTATCCGTAATCCCCAGGAAGCCACCCGAGAGATTGCATTCCGTGGGCCTATCAACCGGGTCGGGTTGTTCGGCAAACGAGTTTGGTGCGAAGAGAGACGAAAAGTCTTGGTTCTGGTGGGTTTCCTCATCAGGGGAGATAATGGGAGTGACGGAGGTGCCAGGAGGAGTATCTGAGTAGACAAAGTTGGTTCGGGCGCGAGAGCCGCGCATGGAGCGTGCTGCTTTGTCGTAGGCTAAAGCAGCTTCCTCAGCTGTGTCGAAGGTGCCAAGCCAATGCCTTTCTTTGGTGGAAGGGTCTCTAATCTCTGCTGCGTATCTTCCCCATGGCCTCCTCCGAACACCCAGGTACCTTCCTCCCCATGCTTTACCATCTGGTTGCTCTTGTGCCTTGGCGCTTGTTGTCGCCATTTGCTTCTTTTTGGCTTTGGACGGCGACGGTGAAGTAGATGGGTTCATCAAGTGCTTGATAAAGTACGTAACAGACAGGAAATTGAGAGATGGTTGGTGGAGTTGGAAGAAGAGTTAGGGGAAAGACACTAGTCTACTAGGAAATGATAGCATATTTGTGAAGAAGAGAAGATAAAGAGTAGAGAATGGGTTAATGGCATGCAATGATTCTTCTCTTTCGTTCTTATGCTGTTTTGTTGTGGGAGCCAGCATGTGAGTATATGGTTTAAATAGGAGAGAGCTTGCTCACCGTAACCCTCATTAGCGCCCTAACATTTTCTTATTTCCATCTGTGTCCAATTTTCATGAATTAGTGCCAACACGTGCACTCTTTTTTGAAACTTTACCTAGATATGTGTAAGCTTCTGCTCCAAGTTATATCATAATTGAACAATCTAATCTATCAGAAAGGAGGAAAATGGAGGGCCGGGCAGGACAACAGGATCCATCATCACTTTCTAAGGAAACTCCTCCAAGATATGAGTTTCAAATGATGGGATAGGCTGAAGAGATGCATATGATATACGTAACTAAATTAAGAGAAGAGAGGAAAGGAAAATTATGAGTGGGCGGCATAATTAGAAATTTAAATGGTCCATTTAGCAGGATATCCTAGATACCCCATTTCATGATTATTCTCCAATTAGTGGCATAATTAGAAAATAATATTTTTTTGAATTACCAAATAAATTATAATATTGTGTCCAGCATCGAATAATCCATATAGTCCAAAGTTGCTGCATGTGACCTTTCTATCAAATCATGGAATTATGCATGAACGAGGAGGTAATTATGTACACTCCACACTCAATCTAAGAAGATTTAGAATCACTAATTGTATCTGAATGTCTTTCTCATTAATTTGATTAGCCTAAGAGAAAAAAGTTTAAAGTTCGTAAGAGGCTTAGTTGCACATTCTAATGATCGTTGCAGGTGGGAGAAGCTCCATGCTCTATTTTGATGATTATTAGGACCCATTAGTGCGCATACAAGGTAAGATCTTTCAGAATAAACTACTTGGTATTATTATTAGCAATTATGCGGGTGCTATGATCAGGCTGTTCTTGGTTTTGCTGCATGCTTATGCGGTAGCATGCTCCTCCTCCTGATTTGTTATTTGATAATAGTACAAAATTTCTCTACTTTTGTTGATAAAGAATTGAATTTAAAGCTTTTTACTCTACACATTATCGGTTCATGCGAAAATGACATAAAATTACTGCAACCAAAATTTAAACTTCAATATTAATAATGAAATAAGATTTTAAGTATCCTTATAAACATCTTGAATGCTTATGTTTCTTCCTTAACCATGGGTATATAATAGCCCTGCGTTTAAGAAGTTTGAGAAGTAACAGTCCAATTTAATCGAAATATAATTAACCTTATTACTGAAGTATAGATTGTCAGTTGAGTACAACGATTATACAAATCTGAAAATACAGATTCGACCTCTTGAATGCTATTCGTTACTTACGAATTACAGTTACTTACGTGGGTGTTTATTTTCTTGATTGTGTTGTCATGAGTTACGAACCTACGTCAATCTGTTTCACTCTCGAAGTCTGCTTTTATCCAGGAATAGTTAGAAAATAGGTGAAAGGTTCAAGTGGTGATTTCTGGGATTTAGGGGATTCGAAGTGTTGATTAAATAGTTGGGAGGAGGGCTATTTAATGAAGGTTGCAAGTTTGGTATTCTTCTTATATTAAAAAGTGTTTATTAGATTATTGTCTAACTTACTGGAATTTTTTTCTTTTAATTATGGGTTGTTTAGGGAATATCATTACTCAGCCATGTGCACCCAATTTCGACCATGAAATCAATGATAAGTTCCACAGACTTTCCCTTCTTTTTATCAAACGCCTAAGTTCACTTTTTAAGGGGCGATATAATTTATTCTTATATTTGGTCTTTAATAATTTTCCCAAGTTTGGAGTTAGCATGAATCCTTTTTATTCCATTACGTTAGCGAACACGAAAGAAACAAAATGAGGCGAAGCCATGTTGGGGAGCATGTGAGAAAGACACATAGGCATAACTTTTTTGAGGAAAACAATGACTAGGCGATTCTTAATTAGCGACAACTAATTGCGAAACCTAGTGGTTAAACTTTGACCAAATGTCCCGTCCCTAATTATATTGTGTATGAACGATATACATAGATCTAGAGAAAACAGTGGCTGTTAGAAAGATTGAATAGTACGAAATAACGTGAATATTCTTATTGATTTTAGGTTTCATTTCATCTAAGATATATCTCAGTGTGTTAAGTGAAACTATTATATTGAGTGCTCCTGCTGAAATGGTAACGCTTTGACTAATACTTAAAGTTTTCAATGATCAATTTCTTTCTTTCTTACTCTTTTCTAGTTATTAAACTATATTAGATTAGTGAAATTGTATGAAGAAGAAAAGCAAAGGTGATTTCCAAGTGGCTAAGAGGAAGTGTGAGATAGATAGGTCAAAGAACCTAGAAAGACTTCAAGAGGAGACAGATGTTAATTTCATGCTTCTTTTTGCCCACCCAATGTGATGAAAGGGGATAAGCAAAGATCCATTGGGATTTGGAATAGTTGGTTTTGATACTGTTCATTATTTTTGGTTCGTGTCTGACAATGGACGCTTTGTCTTCTTCAATGGCATGTAGTCTTGCGTGTCCAAAAGCATCTTAGTCCCACATCCACAAAATAAGAAAGTTATATTTAATAATTCTTTATGATATTAGCATAAACAACTTATGGTTCCAATCAGCTGTTACATATGATAGAACTAAAGACATAAGAGTTTATATAAACTCTTGACTTCAAAGTTTAATCTTGCTCTCATTAATGTTTGTATATAAACATTGTTAATGAATTATATGATGCCAATTATTTAAAAATTTTTAGACTTTCATATTAAAATTTTATTTAGGTTTGAGTATGAACCAAAAATGGTATTACTTTCTTCTCAAGATGTGAGTACTGTTGAGGAAAGTCTTAATTCATTCCCGTCTTATTTAGTCCTGGATGGTCTAAAATACATAAAACATCCTCATGTGGTTTGGAAACCTATTAGGATAACATTGTTGCATAAAGTAATGGACACAAACTTAATCAAAATACATTTATAAATAGGTAAGCATACAAACAGAAAATGTTCCTAGGAAAATGTAAACAAAGTCATATATAGCACTAAGCATACCGAGTAAGCATGGCCCTGAAATTCAAATGCTTGTATCGAGGAGTTTATTCTTCCTTAGAAATTAAGTAAAAGTAAATTAAAACACAGTGGACAATCCCAATCCTATTCATTCATTTTGTCCTCTAGTGGTTTCATATGATAAGAGGGCATCTTTCATTTTATGGGAAGCATCCTCTTCTTAGAACATGAGCCTATGCTCGTGGTTTTGCCTTTTCGTCATGTGCAGCTCTAGTGGGCATGGCAACAGTCTATGGTTCCATTGCATGTAAGTTGTAAAAAGAAAACATTTGAAAAATAAAATTATGCATGTTGCTATCTAATTAGCAACAGTAAAACTTGATTTAATGAATATTCAAGTGTGAAAGAACAGTTAGTGTGGATTTTCTCAATCTTAAGTGATCATCTCGAGGGATAGGGACCCACCTACGACGACGACTACAAGCCACCAAGCATGGCTCTCACTAGTCACTAGGTCCAGGTGTTACGGGAAAATGTGTATCTTATGGGAATTCTAAACCTTTTAATCATTCTGCTGGACGAATATCATGTTTACTGAAAGATAATGATCCCATGTCTGATGACATTGACCGTTGTTAGCAACTTAAGTACTTGATAATTCCAAAAGGTAGAATAGACAAAATTTAATATGATTGCTTAATTGATCAGTGAGAAATCTCCAATATCTGTCTATCTTCTTTATCATCGTTAGTAAATATATACGGCACGCCATAATAATTGATAATAAATTCATATCTATATCTTCAGCGAGGAAATTTGTCTGCTTGACTTGTAGTTTTGCTTATGGTATGCTGTATTAGGATAAATTTGGTCATTTAAATCCTATGATAGTTTGTTAGTGTGCAAGTTCAATTCCTTGCAAATTCTTTAGATTTTAATCACGATATATTCCAACTGATATCAAGTTTCATCATGATGAAACAATCGAACTGAAAACTTAATTATGGTGTAATGAACTAGAGAGACAGACAGAAGATTAATAGGAATTACTGGCATGGAAACAGAAAACTAAGCAGAATGACAGCAGCACTGGTGTTAAGCATGAAGTGATTGGAACTACGCCTTAAAAGGACTCTGTATACGAGTTGGTCTGTGCTATTTGCTACAGGATAAGAATCTCACAAATGATGCTACCATACAAGCTTCTTAATGAATGGTGGGGTGAAGCAGAAAACTATTTAGTCTATGAATTATGAACACTGGAGTTTTCCACTACTGAATTTCACAAGGAAAGAAAGAAGCTACAATAAAGACCATGGTCAAGATGGTGTACCCAAGTCGTCACTTTACAGTTTGTTCTCTTTCAAATTGGAAGGACTTACTGGACATAATCGATTCAGTACAGAAACCTACTGCACAAGGGTACAGAATATGTCAAAAACCAAAGTAAACGGCTATCCCTTGAGAAGCAAGTGCCAGGAGATTTGGTTTAGAAGACATACTATGGTGTTGAGTAGTAGAGGGTATTTTATAGCAGTTAGATGACAAAATTTGACTTTCTGAGACATCTGATATTGAATTTGAAGGAGGATCCACTGGCGCATCCTGCTTCTTCAGATTTCTGTCCTCTGCCATAACTCTCAAAAACTCTTCCAGTGCCCTACACATCCAGTCGTATCGGCAGAGTCTAAATGCCTCTTCTATGTTTAACTGCGAAATCAATTATGCATTTCAACTGAGTTAAAGATGTTCTTTAATGGTCTCGACTATATATGCTTGAAGAATACAATGTCAAAACGTACAAACTGCATTATATTAATTTATTTTCAGCACTTTTTAACAAATTGATGATCTGATTTTAGTAAATCTTTTGTGGGTTTTTAAGCAAACTCACCCATAGGCGATTTCGGTTTTTTTGTTCTGGCCAGGTCTCAAGTTCTTCAGTCACCTCCAAGGCAAACATGTATCCCCTGCAGCCTCCTTCCAGGCTGCTTAAGTCCTGGCTGCTTTTGCTTCTAAACTCCCACATTCCTAAGGGGGTTTCCTGAAGAAGAAGAAAAGTCAGCCTCTTACCAAATGAGGCTTTTGAAATTTTAACACCATATGGACGTATTCTAAACTTTCTTGAGCTCCGACCTCAGAGAAAATTTCCCTGTAACCTAGGGATTACTGTAAAATCTGCCTTAGATGATTTGATTATGAGAAATAAAGCTCTTCTTAAGCATAGAAAAAGTTTGTAAACTGGATCTCATAGTGAGGGGAGATATATGGCATGTTTATCCAAAATATTGAAGTACATCATGATTATCATCTCAAAATGAGATAATAACGACAATTTTTTAGCATTTTTGTGCCACATATGCATGATATTAACATCATTGGTTCTGTCATTTTAGTTGGCGTGCTTAAACATTCCAGGATGAACTGGAATCTACAACTACAATCATTTAGTGGGAAATTGAACCTACTCTTAGTATTCCTTTAACTCCTGCTTCTTCAAAAACTTCACGGCAAGCAGCTTCTATAACAGTCTCATCATCTTCCCATCCACCCTGAAAAGGGAACAAAGTGAAACTCTGCTGTATGAAAGAAACGACTGCATCAAATAGAAGGACAATGACGCAGACATGATCAAGTACCTTTGGAAACACAAGGTCGTCACGTTTTGGTGAAGAAACCATAAGGACTTCTATTATGTCCTCCGTATTTCCCTTTTCATCTTTGTTGTCCTTTCTCCATCTATATGGAATACATCTGTTGTATAAAATGCACAAGTAAGCAATTTTGATTGAATCAGTGTCTGTGCTAGGAACTCTTCTAGGACTTATAGATGCTTGAAAGCTATCCAACTATCTGGATGCAAATGTATATCTGTTGTGAAAATTTGTTTACTCTAAGAAGAAACTGTTGTTTGCTGTTTATGAATATTCAGCATGCGGTTCCTAGCAAATTGTTACCTCATTCACAAATCACTCGTGATTTGCTTCTTACTCTCAGTCTTCAATCACGTTTCTTTAGGTTACATTTGATAAAATACTCAAGCAAGTTCTTATTTACTCGTCCTTTCTGTTTTTGTAAATCAGAATGGTTTGAAGACATATGACTTTCGATGAACAATTCCCTCTCATTCTTCTTACTTAGTATGATCTACTTGGAACTATCTAATGGATGTAAAGAGAACACAAAATTTCCTGGCCAAGTTACTCATAGCAAGCAGAAATCTATCATCAACATCTTTGATATGTATATTACTTCCTCAGTTGAGTAATTTGCCGGCCACAGATGGTGTTACCCATAACTCTAACAAAATTGTTTATATTTTATAATGATGATACAAGCCAAAACAGAACACTTAATTTAAAGAATTTAATATGTGTTAAGTCAATGATTATAAGGCCCACTAGTGTGATATAATCGCATGGGACAAGCGTAGAAAATATAATGAAATATACTAATACCAAGCATAGATGATAATTATGTAAAACTGTTGGAGATGCCCTGCTCAATTTATAAAATCAAATTAGACAACCACTCCTGAATACGACTTTAATAATTTTCTATTGTATGTATGAGAAAAGAACAAAGAAAGAGAAAGAAGGGAAGAAGGTAACAGAGGAAGAGATAAATTAGAAGCCTGCAAAGATGTATCTCAGAATCCAGAATACAAATTAACTAGATAAGGATTATAATGCATGTGAAGTCCAAAAATAAAGAAGTGAAGAAGCTATGGCGTTAAAGAAAGACATACCCAGAGACAAGGCGCAAATTGTCTTCATAACGCTGTCGATGTCGCCCCGTTCGTGCTGGCACTTGCACAGACGACATGGTAGGTTCGAGCTTCTAATTTCTAAACAAACAATTCTTAAAAGAACAGAAAAAGTAGAAAACAGAGGAAAATCAGAACAAAACTGTGAGTTGGGAGATGGAAGGTGACACCCAGCTTATGCCTTCACCACTCAGAAGCATGAAACTCAGCAAAAAGAAGCTTCTGAAAGCTGTGCCACTAAAGTAAATGCGCAAAGAAAAGATGATAATTTGGCCAAGGTTATTGTTTTGGAATAAATGATTGGATAAGTGAAGGGTCTATCTATGGCTGTTACAGTTTCAAGTTGCATGAATTAACACCGATTCTTGTATCAATCCCACTGGTAGCGAGATAGAAGAACACTTCTTTGAACAGAAAGAAAGAAACAAAGGAAGGAATAGTTTCCACAGAAACAGAGCAACGGCATCAGTTTATATAGTAACCCAGTAACGAAGTTTCAAACTTGTAAAGCGTTGTAGGATTAGGTGTTTTTTTTTTTTTTAAAATTCGGGCAAATATTTTAATTGGGTGTGTTTGGTTTTATTATAATAGCGAACTAATATTGAATTTGGAGGAATAACATTATAACAGAAATTTCTAACGAAGCGTTGGTTCCCCTAAATTAAGAAAGGGATTTTCTTTTAATTTTCAGCCGTATTATGAATGTGATATTTATTATTATCAATAATATATATCCATCGTGCAGAAAGTCAACCAATTAAATGAGTGTGTGCTGGTAGTTGGAGATCTCTCTGATCTTACTTAATTATATGGCCCCTCTTCTCGTCTGAACCCTTCCAAGAAAGTCTTCTTTTCTATTTTCACTTTTAATAAGAAAATAACAGTTATGGAGGTTATGGGCTTCCAATGAAACAAATATATATGTATGTGTTTGTGCGTGTGTTTGAGTTTTTATTCAATATGTAAAGTGATGGATATGCTAATGAATTCGCAGTTTTGAATTATATTTATGAGGGTGATTAAGAAGTTGACGCAGATAAAGTCACTCCTATCATTTCACATTCTAAGAAGATTTGTATATGCATTATATCTAAGAGATCGAATAACGATTCACTTGAATCGAATAAATTCAATTACATAGTATATTATTTAATCGTTTTATTTTTTAATTAACAGTTAACTATTTTTCCAATACATAACATCAGGTACTATTACCACGTATATATACACTAGATAATATCAATCCATAGTTTAATAAAAACCAATTATAATTAGAATGAAATGGATGAGGATTACACATAAGATTGGAATTGAAAATATATTATTTTGGCCTATTCATTGAAATATACACTTCATCCTAGTTACTGCAGGTTGATACGTTTTCAAATTAACAGCATAACACTTCAATGTATAAACACTAGAAGACAATTTATTAATTATATTTTATGTACTGCGTGATTTTATAAGCTGATAAACAATGGTACACACTTTTGCATGCTTTTTGACCATTCACATATACCAAGTCTTTATTTTATTTTCCCTTTTTTGTGGACAAATCTGGTGGCGACCACAGATTTATACGCCAAAAAGCATATATTTGTTTCCATATTGTTGTGTAATTAAAAACCACTCAGAGGGATCAAGAAAAACATGCACATAGAAGCAATATGTTTGCTTGGTAATTAATTCATTAATTAAGAGTCTTTTCTAGAAGAAATATGCAATCATTGAATGTGTTTATGTGGATTATTCAGAATATGAAGGCTTTAGACAACAAAACAATCATAGAAGTTCTTAGTGAATGACTTTCATATCCAAATCTACAATTTTTGTTGTGGTCCTTGCAATAGAGTTGCTTTCATATTCTGTGGCCTAGGTGACTTGATAAGATTATACCTAACTTTCTAAGAGTATTGTTGTTTGTGTTACACAATATATATATATATATATATATACACACACACACACGCACACAACTGTTTGTTTCACCTAATACCAAACACGATAAAAAAAATTGGCAGTTAGATGAAGGAAGAACGAAAAAATAATATTGAAATTGCATTTTCATATCAATTATGAGGGGAGAAGGGTGTGTGTAAAAATAAAATCATGGGGCCATGTAATAAATGATCTGAGCATCATTTATTGATACCAACACATTTTTTGCTGAACAAAACATTTAATGTGACAATGAAATGGTATGGAAAACCCACATGCATGTCGACATATTTTCTCTTTTTTCCTGCTGTTCAGATCATACAACTTCATAAAATATTCAATTGCCTGATCATTCACATTACGCCCTCTCAGTCCGATTACACATAAATATATTGATGCAGAAGATTATGTATTTTTTTTAATGTGTTCTCATACATATGATTATAATATTCCACCGCAAGTTTCAAAGATGCCTCACATACGTATTTAAAAAGTAGTGGAGAGAGCATCAAATTGTTGAACGAAGGGCGTGTCTGAGTCTCAACAAGGATAAAGTGTTTGACCAAAAATGCATGTATCAGATTGCAGAATAGAAAGTTGGAGAAGAAGCTTCATTAATCATTAAGTTCAGATTTATATACAACGATCGGTGGTTGTTATAGTTTGAACTTTGAAACAACCACGAATCAATGCATGTGCTCTCTTAGTTTCCATATTATATTCTGTGTGGATTAACGTGTAACCATTTGAACGTGTCCCCAACATTTTCTTCCTTCATTTCTCAGATTTAAGACTAAGTTTCTCCAAAATAATTAAGAGGAGAAGCATAAGGTATACGTATATCCACTTCGTAATGTAATCCATGCAAGATCATTTGGATTAAAAGCGAAAATCTGAGGAGAATATCCAATGTTACTGTGTGGTGGCAAACCTAATTTGGCCTTATTTTTCATCTTATATTAAACTGGTATTAATTAATAAAGGAAATTAATTAGCCTATACACACAGAAGATGAATAAGCAAAGAAAAGATGAACATGTGGTTTGCAAGGAGACAATAAAGAAATGTGAAAAACACGTAATGGTGCAGAGTGAGATCATGCATGATCACTATTGTGAACCGTAATTATGCATTTCAATTAAGTAATTAATTAGTGGCTTCCATCACATCGCAACCACAGGTAGTTCCCTGTTCTTCAGTCAGAAATTAAGTTTGGTTCTGTAACCAATTATAATTAACCCCATATCCTTCTCAGCGTAGACTTTTATGCAAAAAAATAAAATAATAAAAAATGGAAACATATATATAAGTTAGCTTGTTGAGAGCAAATTAATCGTAATAAAAATTAGGGTATCTTTGTTTTTTGCTTGTATAGAATGAAAAAAACTTACATCTTTCTTAATAGATTTTTTAATTAAATTCAACACACACAAATATATTTATATATATAGTCCTCTCATAAAAACATAAAAAAGGTATAATTTTTACGAACAAATGTATAGTACTCTAATTAAATTATGTTATTGTTAAAAGATTATACACTTATCATATTTTAATTAATTAAATGGAGAAAAATTGAACCAAATTATGTTAAATGAAATTTTTTTTAATAAAAAGAGAATTTAATAAATGATTATAATATAAGAATTATCTTATATTTTCGAGAATACTATATTTTCTAATTATAATGTAATTAATTATTAAATATAGAATAATAATTTATTAAATCATTTCTTAAAATTTATTTTGTATGATTAATAAGTAAAATTAAAATAATAAATCTATTAAAATAAAAAATTATTGATATTTAATAATCAATGAAATCATAATTAAAAAATATAATATTTTCACGAATGTATCAACTAGGATCCTTCGCTCTGGGTATAGCAAGGGTGCTGTTTTTTTGGGTGCACAACATCTATATTTTTTTGAAAAAAAATGTTAATAAAAATTATTTTTATAAAAATATTAAAATAAAAAAAAAATGAAAAAATATTTTTTATGTATAGAATGTCATTCTTTTAAAAAGAAAAAGACTTAACAAGATGATGTTGTATTCATATGCTAACACAGCACCAAATTATATACTTAAGATAATAATAATAATAATAATATGTAATTTAAAACTCAAGAAGTCACTATCAAAAAAATATAGTAGCCCTTATATCTGTATATTTTGATAATTTTTCAAAAAAAAAAAATTTGCACTAGTTAAAACTTAAAACAAAAAAATTGTCTTACTCATCTTATTTAATAAAAGATTGAAAAGTGTAGAGCTCAAAAACCTTTAATTAATCTATTAAAATTTTTCTCTTCAATCCTGTACAGAAAGAAAAATTTTTTCATATTATTTTTGTACTCTTAGTTTTTTTAAAAAAAAATTAATTCTTTTCAACATTTTAAAAAAGAAAGATGCCATGTGCATAGCTCCTTGCTGCGCATGATCTCATATGTTCACTGATTTAGATTTCTAACAGTTTTAAAATAGAATTTTTAGACATAGTTCTTTTAATGTAAACTATTAGATAAAAAATTTTTAATCATGTGTAATTAAATTTTAAAATTTTTAATTATATACAGTAAAGTTTTAATTTAAAAAATCAAATTATGCATTTGAATTCTTATATTTTCTACTAAATATAAAATATCTGAATTAGAGCATCGATCACGCTTAACAATATATATATAAAATAAAGAAACGTAATAAAAAGAATTCGAAGTCCAAAATCGGAGGTTAGACTTGGAACTTTCCTGCGAACACATGCAAGTTGTTGTCATGAAGGCAAATACGACGTCCAAATCTGAAAGCACGTGGATGCTAAGTGGGACCATTCTACTTTCCATATAAGTTCAAACTCACTCACTTGTTTTTGCAAGTTGGAAGCTGTTTTGTAATTATATATATTTTTATATATATTATCTTCCTCCTTGCTCATTCCAAACTCATCACTCTTGCCTGTACCTAATTCAGCTAAGTAAGCAAATTTTCTTGGGAAAAAGTTCCGCTGAGGTGTATAATTTTAATATATTTATTATTAGAAATTTTATAATTATTTTAAAATTCATTTGTTTTCACTCTTGGTTCCTTAATTATATTTTTGGTTTCACTTCCATTCTTAACTTTATTTAATTATCAGGCAAAAAAAACCTTATTTAATTTTACTTTAGTCATTTAGCTTTATCTTATAATTCTCTTTCATCCCTTGAATTATTTAATTTTTAAAATTTTATTTCTTAATTTAACAACTACTCAAATGTTTATTTCTCTTTAATAAAAATTCAAGTTGGCAAAAGGAAACAAAAAAATTTGAGTTATTTATGAAAGTTAAGAGATCAAATGAGAATAAAATAAAACAAAAAAATAAATTTAAAATATAAAATAAAGTTAAATGATTATATTAAAACAAATAAAAAGTAAAAAGTGAAAGCAAGACATCAGATAAAATAAAATATTAAATGCATTCATTAAAAAAAGAGACTGGCGTATATATTTCGAACATTGGGGACAACGACGAAGACATTGAATAAAAAAACATAATGGTTTTGGTTTGGCGTAATTGGATAGCTTTTAGTGGATGAGAATTGATGAAGTGGGCAAAGGGATGACGTGGCCTAATTGATTCCAACTTGAAGAGCAGATATGTGTCCATTAGATGAATAGACAACCTTATCAACAATCCAACAATGGATTTGGATGCAAATATATTTGATAAAATTTGAATCGTTTAATAAAGATTTAATTATATAAATTTTAAAAAATTATTAAAAATTATTTTATATATATTAAAATTTGAAATTGTTTAATAAAAATTTAATAATTTAAATATTTTTAAATATAATAAATTTAAATTTTCAAATATAAATAATCCAAATCATCCACCAATGACTGTGTCAAGCAACCCAAAAAATAAAAAAATAAAAAAAATAATTTAATTTAACCAAAGACGAGAAACCTCTTTCTTCTGCCTATAATAGTACTCGGACAGTGAAATGCGTTTACTTGGGTCAACCGGTTTTGGAGGCATTGAGGGCATCAGTGCCACAGATGCCTTATTCCCCATCTCTCTGTCATCTACAATATATCCAGACACAACATTCAGACCTCGTCAAAAGTATTAGGATTATGTATTTTATTATATTTAAATTATTAGATAAAAACTTTTAAATTACACATAATTAAATTTAAAATTTTAATGTGGATATAATTTTTAATTTTAATTTAAATCCTGTCTCTTAATATTAACAATAAAATTCATATATTTTAAATCCATCAAAGCACTCCCGCAACTTTAATAATTTCTTCCTACTACTCACTAATAGTATATATTGATGCAAACAATGATTATGCCAAAACACATGACTTTTTGGCCTTCGGGTACTAGTATTGTGTCTTTTCATGTGGCTATGGAGTGGGATTGCTGATTCAATTGGCACCTAACCCAATAATCATTATTAGAATAAAAAATTTAAACTAAAAAAATAATTTTTATAAATTAAGAAAATAAATTCTTATAATCATCGACCCCATGTTTTCTTTACATTTATTCCTAATTTCATGGATAATTCTAATATTACCTAACTTTGAACTTGTGGTAGTAAGAATTTTGGAAGGCATATGAATTGTGAAGTGTTGCTTCATGTTTGTTATAAGGACAAATTAAGGAGATGGACAAATAGTACTACTCATCATAATGAAGACATTGCTGTCTCTTCAACTTCTACTTTTACGCAAAGGCTTTTTTTTTTTTTTCTTTTCCCTTGACATATAATGCTTTGTTAAAAATATATTAGTTTTTTATTTTTATACTCAAGTTTTTCAATGAAAACGTGACAAGTATATATATATATATATGTGCATCTGAAGCTAATTTATTGAGTCGAGATTTAAGAAATCTAAAACAAATCTTTAATTTATTGGCTGCCATCACATTTTAACAACAAATTTTATTAGGACATTCGATTTATAGTTCCATTCTACTTATATATTCTTATATTTTCAATTCTGTGCAATATAAAATTTTCTTGATTCCAACATATTGGCAGGTGAATTAGCGACCAAGTTAATTGCCAAATTAGATTGTTAAGACATTTTATTTTTTACAGAAGAAAAAATCCTAAAAGACAAATTAGATTGTTGAGTTTAAAAATTAGATCGTCAACTTTTAAATTTGAAGGAATACATTACATAAATTGCCAAATAAAAAGGGCTTATGTGCAATTTTTTTATTGGGTCACGAGCTGCTTTAATCTTCCATAACTTTCTAATTAGTCAGAGTCCATTGAACAGAAGACTTTCGTTTTTGTTAAGTTTGGTTAATGGGCCTTCTCGAATGTAGAAGTTAGACTCAAACAACCACACGTTACAGTGAGTCAACAAAACAATTATACATCATTGGGTTCAGCATTTTTTTTGTCTTTGATTTGCAATAGTTATTATAATACAGGACCAAAGAAGAAAATTTTCTAAACTATGTAGCTCTTGACTTGTTATATTCTAAAGAGGAAATCAATAAGTGATATGTTTGTTTACCAGTATCTAGTTCTATGGTAAACGAGAAGAAAAACTGTTTCATCTAAACGAAAGAGACATGTAAATCTTTTGCCTGTTGTCATACTGTCAAATAGTCAGTTAGACACTGTATAGAAAAAAAAAACAATTGATATCTTCAATGATGGAGCGATGGCCTAAATTGTGAAACTCATGGAGCCATGATAAACATGTTCGAGTAATTTTGTAAAATTTGTTTGTAGAGTGACATTAATCTTATTATTAAAATAATTTTATAATTGCTAATTAGACAATCAATATTAATTATAATTAAGAATGGATTTAGTTTATGTTAATTGTGAACAATTAGTGGTGAGTTTGATTACTTATGAATTCACTGAGTAGATCTCTAAACCTACAATTTAATATTAATAAATAATTATCCTATCAATTTATAAATTTAAAAGAGAAAGGTTCATCTCATTTAATTAATATATATTCAAATGAGTAGAGAAAGTGGGGTTGTTTTTGTTGAAATAAAAGATATTTCTATGATTGTTAAATGACATCATAAATATGTTTGAAACGAAAAAAGATAATGTTTAATTTTTTTTTTCTTCTTTTTCATCGTATCTTTTTCTTCAACTTTTCCCACTACAACTTAAAAGAGACATCCCAGGTTCCAATTTTAGATTTTTCTCTCTTTATGTGCATACCTCTCTTTTTTGAACATTTTATAATATGAGTTGTTCATCTCTATTATCTTTGTTAGATTTATATCACAGCCCAAATTTCTTTATCTTTAAGGCAATTTTATTGTTATTATTATCTCAAATTTTGAATATATTGAAGTATGTTATTTTAGCAAATGGTATCAAAGTTGTGTTAGAAATTTTGTTCTTCATTTTTAGTGGGCTATCAAGCTAAAAATGCTTCATGGAAAATGTAATGATTCATTCTTATTGCTTTCTTAGACAATTCATGTAGAAATTGCATGAAGTATAAAATCCACTAAATATAAGCGTGAGTAAAACCCTAAACTTTTGATCAAAATTTCTCTTTTATGCAATGCCATTTGTAAAAGTTTTTTAGGGTTTTATAGATCATGAGAAGATGATCATTTTGATATCTATTTCACTCCCTAAAACTTTGAAAATCGACAAGTATGAAAACAAGTCAAAAGCAAGTAAAAAATACCTAACTTATTGACCTAACGAAGGAAGAATATGATGCAAGGCACGTGGGAATGAAGCCTACTCGTGAGCCACGTTTAAGGCTTAAAATTCAATGTAATTACATATTTTGGCCAGAAAAATTTTGTATGTCAACTATGAATAATACGAAGCAATATATTCTGCTCACTCTACCTAATGATACTTGAAGAAATTAAAATAAATCTGTTTACACAATTAGTGAATTATTTATACCTAATTTTGAGCATACATTTAATAGATGAAAGCAAGGAATCTATTTTGAACCATATTGGGTGTTGTGTATTCACCTATAGTAAGCCCAATCATATGGAATCATCTTTGTAAACCATTATTGTTGTGGTTATTATTTAATATTTATTTTTTAAATTTTTTCTTATCATTTTAAGGATGAGATTAATTATTAGATAGGCCTACAAAAGAACAATTTATATTGGCAATTGACATGCCTTATCAATATGACATAGTTAATATAATTTTATGGATTAGACCTATTTATAACATGTTAGCGGTGATTCTTGGTTTAATGCTTTCATAATTGCTTATATCCCGCCTATATAGAAACTATAAGTGCATTTGTATTGTTTCTCTTATTGGTCAAATCCTTTAGTACATTTGGCTTATTATAGTTCAGGACCTTTAGGTAAGATTATGAATAATATTTTGTTATATAGTTATAGAAGCTGAGTTTTGAGAGGGAAACCTTGTTTGATAATTATGTTTTTGGGACTTAATTAATGTTTCCTATTTGTTTTTCTTCTATTTTTGTGTTTCAACATCTGTCTATGGTGAAAACATTGAATAAAGCAAATTATTATTATTGAAATGAATCCTTTGATATGTACTTGACGATCACTAAAGGGGATTTGACTATGAGAGAACCTAAACTAGCAAATTTATTAATGAGCCTAGTGCTACTAACATGGCTTATCATAAACGATGGTATGAGTCCAACATGATTCATCTGACAATCATGAAGTATATTATTAAGAAGATTACTAGATTGAGTATTCTTGAGAAGGACACTGTAATAGAATATCACAAGGCAATCAATGAAAAAATTAAAATGTGTAACAAGACTCAAAAGACCTATTATATTTATTTGTTAAACAACACTCATTATGAAAGGTTGTTAGGTGTATGTAAGCACATGATAAAACCTATTAACTACTTTAATAAGTTGAAGTCATA
This sequence comes from Delonix regia, assembly GCA_037074485.1. NCBI lineage: Eukaryota > Viridiplantae > Streptophyta > Magnoliopsida > Fabales > Fabaceae > Delonix > Delonix regia. The sequence continues at coordinate 34,805,436 of CM073449.1, read as the reverse complement.
CCATGTAAACTAAAAGTTACCTAGTTTATCAGACTCTACAATCTCTTCTAGTTGAATATAGGTTTTAAGAATCACTTAAGATTCTCAAGGAGCTAAATAGACCATTAATTAAATGATTTCAATAGTGACTTAGGAGGAAAATTCAATAAAAAACAAATGGAAAATTCTCATGTGAAGTTTATGAATTATATTTCTTAGGGTTCATGCAACAAGGCTAGAAATGAGAAATAGAAGGGAAAAAGTATAAAAGCAAGGTTGGCCATAAAATTTCAAATTGTTTTAAACTAAAGAACAAACATGAGAAAGAAGGTATTTCTTTTGAAATTACCCCTATAGCTTTAATTTGTTTTAAATCCAATAGTTTTGAAATCTTTTCAGATTCTTGATGGTGGTTGAATTCTGGAGCAACTGTTTATGTAACTAATTTCTTGTAGGGGCTTAAAAATAGGAAGAACCTAAGTGAAAGGGAAAAGATCATCATAGGAATGGAAGGAAGTGCTATTACAGTAGATTGCATGGGAACTATAGTTTTGAATTTACATTCTAGAAATTATTTGACTTTGAATGATGTTGTTTATGTATCCTTTTTAAGGAAGAATTTGATTTCTAGTTTTCAATTGGACAAACATGGTTATTCCTTTTAGCAAGGAAACTAGAGCATTGATATTTCCTTGATTATGTTATTATTTGATCAGTTTCTTTGATGAATGGATTATATTGTTTGCAAGTAAATACTAGTCTAGATTTTCACTTGGTACACCTAGTAATGCTGTAATAGGGCACAAATATTGAAGAATTGATAAAAATTCTTTATGTTGTGGCATCAACATTTGAGTTATATCTTCAAAGGGGGATTAGAGAGGATGGTCAAACAGGATACATTGCATGACTTAGATTTCTCTAATTTTGAATCATGTGTTTATTGCATCAAAAGATAACTTCCCATTCGAGCTAGGAGTAAAGTGGCAAATAGATTTGAGAGTACTTTGGATATGATCCATAAGAACATTAATCGACCTATTACATTTGTTGCTATGGGTGATTACCAATATTTTACCACCTTTATAGATGATTACTTCAAATATAGATGGGTTGATCTGCTGCATGAAAAATTCAATTCTTTGGATGCATTCAATGCATTTATAGTTACTGTTAAGCTGAAATCAAAGAAAGCAATTAAATGTGTAAGCTCAGATAGAGGTATAAAGTGTTATGACTAGTATACTGAAACAAGTAGAAACTCGAGACCATTTACTTTATTTTTGTAGGAACATGGAATTAAAGCTCAATATTCCATGCCAGGCTTCAACAAAATAGAAGTACTAAAAAGTGAAATAATACCTTGATAGACATAGTTAGAAGCATGATTAACCACTCTTCTTTACTAGAGCTTTTATAGGGTGATGTCTTTAATCAAGTTCCTAGTAAATTAGTGGCAAAGACCTTGTATAAACTTTTCACTAATGAGAGGCCTAGCTTGATGCATTTTTGTGTATGAGGTTGCAAAGCGAATGTGAGATTATATAATCCTTAGCTTAAGAAATTGATTTCAAGACCATCAGTAGATTGATGTTGGGTAGTAAGAGTAATGTCCCTACAATGATCAATCTACATAATACGGATCCCATTTTACCCTTGTGAGTTTTGTCATTTTGTTCATCTATTGTTCATGATAATAAGGATTTTATTTATGTTGAGAATCCAATTGATCTAAGTTTAGAGCCTCTAACAATTGATGTACATGATCCAATTGTTGAACTAAGATGGTCCAAAAAGACTTGTAGACCTACAATTCCATATGATTATATAGTATATATGCAAGAGTTTAAGTTAAATGGTACAAATCCTATCTCTTATGATAAAGTTATGTCAGGTCTTCATTCGTCTAAGTGGTAAGAAGCTATGAATGATGAGATTATCTCCATGTATCGTAATCATATAAGGGAACTTATTGAGTTATTAGATGAATGAAAATATGTTAGTTGCAAATAGGTGTTTAAGACTAAAAGAGGGGTCGATTATGAAGTTGAAAGACACAAAGCCAAACTTGTACATAAATGCTCTAATCAGAACAAAAGGATTGGCTATGTAAAAACCTTCTTACTGGTGTATACTAAAGATACTATTAGAGTTGTGATGATTCTTGTTGCACAATTAAATCTTGAACTTCATTAGATGGATATCAAAATAACATTTTTGAATGAAAATTTGTATGTATACATGAGATAACTTGTCAGATTTGCTAAATCAAGGAAAAGGCATATGGTGTGCAAATTGAAAAGATCAGTCAAAAGCCTCAAGATAATGGTATTTGAAATGTGATGAGGTAATCATTTCACTTGAATTTATAAGGAATGTTTTAGATCAAGCATTTATCAGAAATTTAAGGGGAACAATTTTGTGATCCTTGTGCTGTATGTTGATGACTACCTATTGGCTAGTAACTTAGTGAGTTTATTGAATGAGATCAAATGTGTCTTGACTTGTCACATTGATATGAAAGATTTGGGTGAAACTTCTTTTGTTTTTGAAATTCAGATTTACCATGATAGATTTCGTGATATTCTTGGGTTATCTCAAGCAACCTATATTGACTGAGTGCTAAAGAAAATGTAGCATGCATTCTTGTACTCCTAGTATTGCACCTATTCAGAAAGGTGAAATGTTGTTTAAATCATTGTGTCCCAAAGATAATGATGAGAGGATTGCAATGGATAAAGTTCTATATGCATCTACAGTTGGTAGCCTAAGGTATGCTTAGGTTACCACATGTCTAGATATTACTTTTGCTGTTAGTGTACTTGATAAATATTTGAGTAATTTTGGGTATGATCATTGGAAGGTTACATCATGTATTAATTATCGTAAAGCTACTTTTGGACATATATTTATGTCTAGAGGAGATATTTCATGAAAAAGTTACAAGCAATCAGTAACAATTACCTCAACTATGGAAGTAGATTACATTGCTTATTATGAGGCAACTCGTTAGGCCATATGGTTGAAGAAATTGATATTTGACATACATATTGTTGAGTATATATCCTAACATCTAACCATATATTACAATAATTTGTTTGCTATTAACTTTTTTCAAAACCATAGGAGCTTTAGTTGTATCAAACACTTTGATGTTAAATTCTTGTTCATTAGAGAAAATATTGTCAAATCTAAGACTTGTTCGGTTCATATAGCTGGTGAATGCATTGTTATCAAAATCACAAGTTAATTAGGTTAACTCGCCGAGTCAATGTTTTTACATGAGGAAATCGAGTTAGCTTGCATTCATGCTCTAACAACCAATACCTTTCTACTAAGCCAACAGGTTTTTGAAAAGATATTGGTTGGTCCTGGTACACTTAGGTAGCAACTGATGTGGTGTACTAGTCTTAATAACATCATTCATTTAATGGTCCCCACTCTTTTTTTTGAATGATTTTATTGGAACTAGTATACCAAATCAGCTGCCACCTAAATATACAAAAGTTACCTAATATTTTTTTCCAGATTTCTTTAGTATATATGTGACACAAGTTTTATATGAACTAGTTTAGATTTTATTTTGCGCACATGAGTAAATTCTCTTTTTGGTTTTTCACTTGTGGGATATTTTTTAATTTAGTCCCTTATAAAATTTAATTCTCATTTTAGTCCTTCAAGTTACATAAGATATTTCTTAATTTAATCCTTATAATTTTTTTTTTCACATTTTACTCCTTTATATGAATATTTCTCAATTTGATCACTCACAAATAAAATCATTATGAATAATGTCCATCACATTTTTTAAAGTTTAAATTTTATTGTGACCAAATGGACAAAACCTATTTAGTCCCTCACTAATGGGTTATTTCATAATTTCGTCCCTTATAAAATCTATCTATCATTTTGGTCCCTCATAGATAAAATACTTCTAAATTCAGTTCTTCATAGAATTTTGTCTCAATTCAATCCCTCATTTATAAACATTTTTCAATTTGATCATTCATAAATAAATAATTATCAATACCGTTCATAATATTTTTTAAATTAACATATTTTTTTAGGATATTAATAAATATTTAATAATAGAGGTAAACTCTTACGAGTTTACATTATGAGTAGATACCCCCTCACAATTCTGCCTAAAATCACGTGTTTGACAACTTTGGGTGAATGCATCCGTTCACCAAAAGCTTATCTGTGGGAGTCTTTAAAAGTCATATAACTTTTATGAGTATTGTTGAACATTTTGACGTGACCTTGGTTTAATATGAGTCTAAATTAAGTTCTTAAAAGACTTTTATGATGTAATATGACACCTATAATGTTATTTTGTGTTCCATTCTGTTAGGATATTGAAACTAAGTTTTTATGACAATGTTAACATCACATGTTTCATTATTAGATTCAGTGATCATGTATAATTTCATTTCAACTTAGCATGGTTTAATATATACGTATCTATGTATTCATATGAATACTAATTGTTTAGTTGATTAATGTTATTCAACCCTAAATCCTAATAATTGATTAATGTTATTAAATAGGAGATTAATTTTGTACACTGATTTTTTGGATTAGCATTAATCCTATCATTAAAACAATTGTATGGTTATTAATTATGCAATCAATACTAATCTAAATGAATAAAAAAATTAAATTCATGTTAATTGTGGGTAGTTAGTGATAAATTAAATTATTTACAAACCCATTAGATAAATACTTCAACTTGCAACATAATGTTACTCAATAATTGTCCCATTAATTTGCTAATTGAGTGTTAAAAGAAAGCCAAGTTTATTTAATTATTATTTAAATGAGTTGAATAAGTGAGGTTATTTTTCATTTAAATAAATCATATTTCTATTAAATGCAATAATAAATATAATTGCACAAAAAAAAGACAATTTTGATTTTTCTTCTTCATTAATTTCACTACCTAAACTTTTCTTCTTCGTTAATTCTCATCTTACATCTTGTCTTTTCTCTTTTCCGTCATCTCTTTACTCTAAGTTAAGCAGATCAACGTGTAAGTTAAGCAGATCAACGTGTATAATTTAAACTAAATAATTCGATCTAAAATTCATCCAACACAACCACCTATTGCTCTGAAAAAAGAAAAAAAATATTAAATAGTCCTAATACATTTAAATTACAACTGAATTAACATACCAATCTTAATTATATCATTCATTTAATGATTCTCACTTTTCTTTTTAAATAATTTTATTAAAAATAATACACCAAATCAATTATTACCTAAACTAGCTAATAACATCTATTCCACACCTTACGGTCAATGGGCGCTACCATCTCATGTAACTACAGACCTAAGCTACAATTAAAATCCAGAAATTTGCCAACACTACATGATTGACAGCCTTATACTAAAACTGCAACACTTATCCGGACATTTTTTTTAAATTGATGTGGGGGGTTCAAGGAGTTACCCTAGGACTAATCAACAAAGACTTATACCAATAGGGGAAAGGGAGGGACGGTAATTAATGAACAGGATCTAATACAAATGAAACTGATACCGTGCAAGTATACGCATGCTTCGTAGTAGAAGCAGGTACATATGCTCTACAAACACAATACCTACAGAAAACTGAGGCCCAATACACCAAGCAGTTCGAAAGTGCATGCCAGGAGGAAGATGGCCGAAATATCGCACAACTAGAAAAACTCTAGTGTCATGGCCCGTATTATTCATCAAAGTTGTTGTGCTCGAAAGAATGCAACCAGAACACGAGGACAAAATGTTGAGATAACAGATACAAATCTAAAATCAATAGCTTGTACCATAAAAAGAAAAATAATTATCCAACAAAACCATATGCACTTCAGAGAAGTAAATTGCAAAATTAGAAGGTACTTGAAAATAATGGAAAAAGTTGTGAGCAAAAGTTCTTACAATCTAAATTGATATTATAAATTTAATAAGACAAAAAGTTAATTCCATCTCAACACAAACGAGTGAAAACCTCCAAGGATAGCTAAAGAAATATTGAAGCACCATTTAGTCTCCCTTCTTCCTAAAAGAGCAACCCTCTGTTAGCCTAGCCCGTCCACCTGTAGGCTGGCATAAGACAGTCTGGCAGTTCCCACATACCACAACGGTCTGAGAGTGGCTGAAGACGGTGGTTCTGCATCCAAATTAAAAATCCACTTAGTCAAGTAGATACAATTAGAATATGATAATCAGAAAACAAAGAAAAAGGTTCCAACTTACATGTTGAAGCAACCCTGGCACTTTACATCCTGCAATACAAACAGAGTAAGGAAATGGGAAATTAAACTAAAAAAATAACTAAACAGAACTCCAACAGACCAAGGAAAAATGTCACTAACACACATGAATTGGAGAAAATTTCTCTTTCAAATAATGCAGAACAGAGAGCTAAGAAAACGAAATTCTAGTAAGGGCAAAGAAGTAGCATTTAATACCATGAAGAATGAGTTAGGGGACTGAACAAGACGCTTGAGCTTGTGCTTTCTCTTCTCCAGCTCAGCCGGGGGATTTAGCAGATCAATATCATTCTGAAGAACCTACTCACACAACAAGCGGACAAAAAGACAGTTATTCAGGAATATGAAGACGCAAAATTACATGACAAAATTTTTGAAATTCTATTATTTCATCTAGTTTACAAAATATTGCACAATATTTCCAGGAGCAAAAAAATAAAAAGAATTCAGAAACCAGACCGTATAAAAGGATAAACCTTCCCATAGAAAAACCCTATTTCAACCATTCGGTTTCCTCTTCTGCTTAACAAAACCGACAAAACAAGAGCGTAACAAGAGAGAAGAGATTCCTTTTTTTTTCCTTTTTAAATTTCCTCATATCATTATCATCCCCTTTCGCGTTAAATTCTTATCAACCAAAAAGAGAATCAATAAAAAACCGAACAGAAGAAGAAAAAGACAGTAGAAAATCCAGGACAAAGACATGTAGATCTGACATGAGAATAAGGGCGGAGATATCACTCACCATGTTGGAAGAAGACTTGGGAGAGCAGAAAACCCTAGCTTTTGCAGCGGCGGCGGCAAGGGAGAGTCGCACACACTGGTTCAGCCGCGGGAGAGAGAGAGAGAGAGAAGAATGCGAAGCGTAATTTGCTTATAACAAATTCATATGGACACAGCCCAAATGAATTTGTTTATTTTTTTTCAGTGGGCCGACATTTTCAAAGGCGGTATCCCTATGAATTTGTTTGTATTATTTCAGTGGGCCTACATTGTCAGCCCTCTCTTCCAATGGGCCTACAACTTTGAAAAGTAAAATTTTTTGACCAAAAAAATGGACAAAACAGAATCAAAATAAAAAGGTTTAGGAAGAAAGATGATGTGAACAGTAAAAATAGCTTTTATATTTATATATTTTAAAACTTCAAATTCATATCTACCTTCTAATAATATGAAAAATAAAATAAAATGAGTTCAAAATCAGATTTTTGTCAAATGCTCTTTTTTTTTTTTTTTTATATTGTTTATAAGGATAATTTTTTATTAAATAATAACTCTAATTTTGAGATCCCTTAAAGACAAAATTTTGGATTTAAAAATGTCTTTTGTTGACATATTGTTGTTTGTTTGTCCCAAAAGTTTCATATAATTGATTTTATATTCTAATGCAAACCAACAAGGCAACTGAAAATTGTAGATGTTATATTTTAATAATCATTGACCGTCACTCATGAATAATCTTATCACTTTAAATTTACCGTAATTAATGATGTGGAGCTATCTTCAAAATTAAAGAATTTAAGTTTGAGTATTGGAGTCAAATATAACCCAGAATAAAAATTTACAGTCATGGCTGTACATTACTTTACCTAAAGGCATCAAAGGACCTATTAATGAGCAGATTAGCAAGTTTAAGATTGGTCTATGATGGGACTGAGATCTCAGGATTTAAAGGAAAAAAACATGTGAAGTTACAAATATACAACATGAATGGTATCTACCTTCAGATGGCCTGATGGCCAGCATATCCCTTGATATAAACCCCACCCACGAATTTAAAAGAAAAAAAATTAGAATTTTGGCATAGAATATTACTTTGTCCTTGAGCGAGAATCAACAAGGTTAAAATGAAATTAGGAAAGACACTAAGGCATGTTTAGTTAGAAGGAGAGGGAATGAGAATGGTCTCAGAGCTCATGATTTTTGTCAAGAGAGTAGATTCCCTGGGCAATCTTCTTTAACATAAATGTAGGAATGTGGATTATCTATTTGTGTGGAGGGATTATAAGACTTTCCAAGAGAATGGATAGTTTTTGACAAACTTGCTCCTTAATTTTTGTAACAATAATTAATTTTTAATAATAATATAAATAAATTATTTTTATAACATTAATTTTTAATCTTTTTTAAAAATAATAATTAATTTTTTATAAGGATAATTAATTAATTAATATTTTAATTTTTTAAATAAGAATATTTTAGTAATTTAATTTATCCTCATTTTCATTCCTACTCTTTTTTTTTTTTTTAAAATATCATATCAAATATAGCACATAAACTTAAAATTTTATTTCCTTAAAACTTATTCTTATTCTCAAGTTCATTTTTATTGCCTTTTTTTTTTTTTTTTAAATTTTCACCAACCAAACATAATATAAACATAATATGAGGTACTTCTGACAATTTAGAAAGCAAAGGAATGAGAAAGGATTCTCTCCGATTATTGGAGGGTTGTTCTAAGTAATTCACTATATTCTAAATGCGCGAAGAGTTTTTTAAAAATTAAAATTAAGTATTTTTTAAAAATATATTAATATTTTAAATTTTTATTATGCAAGATGATATTTTATTAAAAAAATATTACATTATTTTTAAAACATTATAATTTATTTCACGTATCCTATATTATGATTTAATTTTTTTAATACAATATCATAATATATAATAAAGATCTAACATATTAAAATATTCTGTTTTAAAAAATACTTAATTTTTATTTTTTTCTAAAAAACTCTTCACATTTCCAATGGCCCCAGTAAATTAGTCACAGAGAACTAGCATGAGATAACAGGACGTGATAAAAGGGTCAAAAACTGTTATATGATCAAATGGAGCCACTAAACATTACAAAATCAGATTCTGTATGTTTCTTCATCATACAACAAAATTTGATTTGTCTATTTAAACCTCCAAATAAGTGCAATGAGGCACCCTGCAGGGCCACTCGATTTTGTCCTCTAAGAATTGTTTGCTATAAAATGATTTCAGAAATTTGTAATATTATAACTAACGGACTTCATCCGTTTGATTCTTTTTTTGTCCTCGTCGCAAACTTTATTGCCGTCTATCAAATATCAATGCCTTCATTGCTAAACCATCGCCGATAGTTTCCAACGGTCAACCATGTCAATCAAACTAATCATTATATAAAGCAGCCGCTTTTTCACTTCAATTCCAAACCCTTTTTCATTGGCTCATAAAGCATATAAATGAAACTCGCCAATGGAACAAGTTTGAGCAGGTTAGGAAATATTCCTTTGTAGAATCGCCTAAACCCTTCATGTTAAAAAGTCCTCCTGAATACGTCAGTCATTCCCTTATAAGCAGTACCAGTACTGGAGCGTTGAGCCTGCATTCTGAAAATTAACCGCTGTGTGACTCGTTGATAAGCCAAAACGAATTGATCTTACTTGAGATTAAAGCAACAACTTAGCTACTTTACAAATCGAAGTTTTCCTTGTTCTAACGACCTGCAATGGGTATACACATGTTGCTCCAAGGGCACCTGCTACTGTCCCACATCCCAGGTGTACAAGAGGACGAGGTTCTACAAAAAATCTCAGAGTTTCAATTTAAAACTAACGGTATCTGAACAGAGCATGATATACAAAGGAGTTTAATACCTCCATCACGAAGAATATACTTCTTGGACATATCTTTCATGATGGAATTAAATTCCATATTACAATAGGAGATAGATAAATAAATCAACAGCGATTAATTTTACTTATATGATGGAACATCAAGTGTAGCTATGATATGTTGGTAAAGTAAACAACTCACTTTACCCAAATCTTTCGTACATAAAAGTCAAAGATTGTTCAGAGTGGAAGAGAGAATATTAATAAACCAAAATATTTTAATAATTGCTTAGAAAAAGTAGGTAAGTTATTTATCGTTCAGAATAATTATCTTTATTTAATAAATAAAATATTCAAATTATTTATTAAAAGAAAACAGTAAGTCCCTACTTTATCTCAACTGCTCAAAACTACCAAATTTAAAATTAAATATACTTATAGAATATTCCTTTTACTAGTTAGTAATACGATATGATAACTATAGATAATACTTAGGTTGTAGGTTGGGGCCTCTACTTAATAGGCTTGTGGGTAATTTGACTTATCACTAATTAACTACAAATAACTCGGACCTAATCCATTTCTAGTTTATATGTCTAAATAATTACTTAATTAATTGATTAACCAAAATAATTTCCTAATAATAAATTAATACCAATCACATTATTTTAATATATTTCAAAATTAATTTAACAATCTCTCACTTGGATGGTATTAATTGATTATTAGACAACTTATTAAACAAATATCAATATAAATTAAGCAACTAGAATACACATAAAAATCACATAGAGTTCAAAAATAAAACATTGAAATGTCATTAAATCTGATAAAGAAACAAATGATTTTAAGAGAATCATAACATAATATCATTGAATACGATAAAGAAACAAATGATATAATTATAATGTGAAATCATTATATGAACTGAATGGATCATGGAATTAACATTTTAATATGTCATCTTACAACACAATAGTCCTTTTAGGACTTAACTCAAATTCTTACTAGACCAAAATTACATCAAAATTTAACAATACCTATACGAGTTACATGATTCTTAAATACTCCAACGGGTAAGCTCTTGGTCAATGGATCTATAAGCATATTTTCACCAGAAATGTGAACCAAACGAGTCTAAGATTCAATAACATTTTCTCTAACAAACAGAAACTTAACATCAAAGTGGTCCATACAACTAGAATTTCTGTAATTTTAGAAAAGCAAACAGCAGACAAACTATCGCGATATATGGTTAGAGTTCTTGATATAGAATCAACAAGATGCATGCTAAATATCAATTTCCTCAACCATATGGCCTGACGAGTAGTCTTATAACAAGCGATATATTCTGCTTCCATAGTTGAGGTAACTGTGATTGATTATTTAGCACTTTTCCATGAAATCGCTCCTCCAGAGATCATAAAGATGTATCTTGAAGTTGACTTACAATCATCAATGCACGAAGTATAGTCTGAATTAGAATAGCCCATAATCACCAATGATTCAATCATCTTGAAAGTCAACATATGATGTTTAATACCTTGAAATACCTCATGACTTTCTTTGCGGCCTTTCAATGATCATGACCAGGATCACTCAGGTACTTGCCATGCACACTGATTGCTAAGGCAATGTCCAGACGTGTGCATACCTAAGCATAAATTAGGCTGCCAATTGTAGACACATATAGAATTCTTTCCATTGCAATCCTTTCATTATCATTTTGAGGACATTGTGATTTTGAAAATCGTTCACCTTTCTGTACAGGTGCAGCACAAGGGGTGCAAGAGTGTATGTTAAACTTCTTTTATCACTTGATTAATATAGGTTGTTTGAGACAAACCTAAAATACCATGTGATCTATCCCAATGAATTTGAATTCCCAAAACAAAGGAGGCTTCACCAAGATATTTCATATCAAAATGGCACGATAACATATGTTTGGTCTCATTCAATAGATTCACAGAATTACTGGCTAACAAGATGTCAACTACATAGAGCACAAGAATCATAAAATTACACCCTTCAAATTTATGATAGATGCACTGATATGCGATGTTCTCAACAAATTCAAGTCCAGTAATTACTTCATCAAACTTCAGATACCACTGCCTTGAATCCTGCTTCAATCCATAGATGGACCTATTTAGCTTACAAGCAATGTGTTCTTTCCCTGATTCTACAAATCTAACAGGTTGTTTTATATATATGTCCTCATGTAAATTTTCATTTAGAAACGCAATTTTGACATCCATATGGTGAAGTACAAGGTCAAATTGTGCAACAAGAGTTATGACCACCCTAAGAGCATCCTTAGTGGATACAAGAGAGAATGTCTCTGTATAATCAATGCCCTCTTTCTGATTATAGCCTTTAGCTACAAGTCTGACTTTATGCCTTTTAATTTCACCATTTCCCTTTCTCTTAGTCTTAAAGACCTACTTACAACCAATTGGTTTATGTTTGTCTGACAGTTCAGTAAGTATCCAAACATCATTATGACGGATGGAGGCAATCTCTTCATTCATAACCTTTAACCACTCAAATGAATGGGGCCCTGTTATTACCTCTTTAAAAGAAATAGGGTCAGTTTCATCAACCACATCAGATTCAAACTCTTGTAAGTAGACTATATAATCATCTAGAATGGCTGACCTGTGAACTTTTTGAAACTATCTCAATTCATTAGTTGTCACCTATAAATCTTTTGCAGGTTGTTCAATGTCAAAATCTACTGGATTTTCCCAAGTAGCATCATCATGATTAATGTGACTAGGGAATGACTGTGAAGATGGAACAGGTAAAGGTAACGTGGTATCTTTTATATGTAAATTGATTATCCTGGGCACTTTACTCCCACTATCTAAATCATCCTTAAAATAGAATGCCTTGTTTGACTCAACGACTTTGGTAATGTGAATTGGACAATAAAACCTACTCTCTCTTGATCCAGTACAATATCCAATAAAGAATTCACTGATGGTCCTCAGATCAAGTTTCTAGAGTTGGGGATTATATGGTCTTACTTCTGCTTTACATCCCTATTCTCGAAGATGCATCAAACTAGGCTTTTTACCAAAAAACAATTCATACGGCGTCTTTAAAATTGCTTTATTGGGAACCTGATTCAGAATATAGATCATAGTCTTTAATGCATCACCCTATAGAAAGCAAAAAATAGGAAACATTAATTATGTCAAAATAACATAATTATTAGACAAAGTTTCCTTCATAAACTCAGTTCATGCAACTATATACAAATTTGTTTATTGTAATCTCGCCTAAAGGTCTTAGACTATAATAAACCAAAGAAAACTCATTTACATCAATTTTGGATTTAACTCATGATATGAAAATCACATAAAATGCATTCGTAGTTTTCATATTGATAGGATACAAGAAACTATGAAAACATTAATTAAAATGCTGTTAATAAATCATAAACAGGTATAATTCATAATATTACATTAGCAATGTCATAATGATAGGCCATTTCCATTGTTAATATAAATAAAAAAAATTCTCCAGTCCTTACTTGGTGACTAATTTTACCCTTAATAATTATTTAAGGATATATTCCAATAATTATGATATCTATTGAATTTTTATTATTTATAAATTAATTTCACAACTCATAATAAGAGTTAGAAATTAACTTATTATGCTAATAAATTCATTTAATTTATCCAGACATAATCAAAGAGAGTGAATTCAGTATTTTGTTTCCCAATATGTTTAGTTAGTATAAGAAATTTTTTTTAGGTAAAAACACCTTAATTAAATACTATTTTAAGGCTCTAAATCTTCAAGAAATTTTAAAACACTACTTTCCAGGGCTTATAAAATTTTGAAAAAATAACCAAAAAATCTAATAAGGTTAATGGAGTATAACTATGGAGGTCTCGGGGTTCATATGACCTATATGTGAGGCACACGTGCCATCATGCTCTGGTGACGTGTATCATCTTCAACCTTTGGCGGGTTGATTCAACCCGCCAGATGACCCAGTTTTGGTATGAAATGTAACCCGACCAAAACTGAGGGTTTAAACGGCAAAATAAGTGTCATTTTCTTCATCTTTGAATGATCTACGTTTCCACTTGATTAATTTTCACAAAACACACATGATTTGGGAGAAATTTCATTCAAAAAACTAAGGTTTTTATTGGTGGGATGGCTTCGATGTACTATGTATTTTTCGGTGATGTTGAGCTTCAAGATATATCTTGTTTTGCTCGAAATTTCTCAGGGAGTAAAACCCTTAAATTCATTTGGTTAAATTCGATCTACACATCAAGTAATTTCACTCAATTATTTTTAGACCTAAGCTCCAATGGTGGTTCATTCATCTTGGTTCTGGGTATGTAATGGGCATATTCATGTTTCAAATTTTCTGATCTATAAAAGCCCTAACTTTGTTTATCTGAATTCTCCAAGAATTAAGATGAATTTTGTTCAAAAATTAATCCAAGTTTAGTCTGTTTTATGTGCCTATTTGTATTGATGAAGCACAACAAAATTCAGATCAAGGTACATACAGAAAATATGGTAAATATTGATAGAACTTAATGCTCTGATACCAATTGATGGAATTAAATTCCATATTACAATGGAAGGTAGATAAATAAATCAATAGTAATTAATTTCACTTATTTGATGAAACACCAAATGCAGCCATGATATGTCGGTAGAGTGAACAACTAACTTTGCCCAAGCCTTTCGTACATAAAAGTAAGAGAGGAAGAGAGAATATTGATAAGCCAAAATGTTTTGATGATTGTTTAGAAAAACTGGGTAAGTGATTTATCATTCAAAATAATTATCTGTATTTAATAAATAAAATATTCAAATTATTTATTAAAAGAAAATGGTAACTCCCCACTTTATCTCAACTGGTTAGAATTACCACATTTAAAATTGAATATGCTATGGAATATTTTTCTTACTAGTCAGTAATATGATAGGATAACTACTGACAAGATTTAGGTTGCAAGTTGGAATCTTTATCCAATGAGCTTGTGAGTAATTCAACCTATCATTAATTACCCATAAATAACTTGGACCCAATTTATTTTTAGTTTATATGTCTAAATAATTACTTAATTAATTGATTAACCAAAATAATTGTCCTAATAATAAATTAATACCAATCCACATTATTTTAATATATTTTAAAATTAATTCAACATTTCAAAGTTTCATACGCAGCCATATCTATACCAGCAAAAGGAATAATCCCAAGAAGAGGTGTCAAGCCCGTGTAGAATGCACGGGGTCCTTCCTGAACCCATATATCTTTGGAGAGGTTTCCAAGATAAGGAGTTCTTCCACCTTGAAAAGCATAAGTTTGTGCTCTTGTTTTAACTAGGTCCGTTGGATATATTGCAGTTTGAGCTATACCCCCAGCTAATGCGCACCCAATAGTTCCAATATCAGAATTTCCCTCATCTCCGTTAGCATTCACAATGCAAGTTTTAAGCATCTCACAAGTATAAAATCTTATACCACTCTCAGGGGCCACCTTGAGGACATTTAAGCCATTGCCTAGAAAAAATCCCAAGAAACCGCTTTCTCTCCATATATTTTTTAGTGCAGGCATTATATGAGCTTGCGTTGTTTGGACTTGTAGAACAACCTTTAAACGATCAAGGGGTGCAGTTGCTGTGCGTGATGCTGCTCCTACTACTCCTCCTGCTATCAGATATTTACTTGCATGGATTTGCTTATTGATGCCTGCAGGAATAACAATTCGTTCCCCAATATCAACATGGCATACACACCCCAAATAACGGGGAATGTTGTCATAAGTTGCCTCATGAGGGTATAGCAGGAGAAAATCCCTCCATTCTTCAAATGTTATAACCCCATTATTGTCCTTGTCAACACGCTTGACAAAAAAGGGCAAGTTCCACATCATCAATTTGAATTCCTACAACAAAGAGACTAATGCGGCTTATTTGATAGAAAATCACCAAAACACATATAAATTCCCAAAAAAAATTACATCATCATTCATAGAAAATTCACAATAAGTTTATTACCTGCTATCTAGGTCTTAGATGTTCGGTCAAGAGAAAAATAAGAGGGATGAAGTTGAGAAACTCGTCAAACATGGAGGGAAGATGGAGTTAGAAGTAAAGTTAAGGCCCTTTCGAAAACTTATTCATATTTCAGCATTGAATATTTTAGTGGAGTTTGTTAATACCTAGACATATGGAAGGAATGAAATCATTCGGGCATATGGGATACCAGCGAATGATTTAGCAGAAATCTTTTCGTTTCCTTGTTTATTCATACCGCTGCGTCCATTTTTTTCGAAAGATCATAATTACCTCACTCCTTCTAGTCCCTCGTAAGTCTGATAGGCCTCTGTTAATGAGAGGCGTAATCTTAGAATGTGTTCTGCTAGTTGATCAAAAATAGGATTTGAGGACTGAGGACCACCTGCTAGCGGATCAAATAGCCTTTAATGGCTTCCTTAAATTTCTCACAAAATTATGAGAGAATATGTTCAGTCTGCAGACAAAATTTAGTTTAATCTTCATGAGGCCAAGAAAAATACATAAATCTACAAATCAAATATCTTTGCCCCAAATTTTATTTGTTGTGACTTGAGATGACGTTTGATACCGAGTAATCACTAAAAATCAAGAAAAACCATTGGTATGTATTGTACATATACTCTGACCAGTCGAACTATAAGAAAGTCAATTGATTTACTTTCCTAGCCTATTTAAATGCGTTATCTATTGTTCTTTCTCAACCCTGTTTTCCTTGAATAATTAGAACCAAAAAGGAAAATTATTTGGATAAATAAGAAGTCAGAAAGTAAACAAAAGAAAAATAGGTACCTTGCTCAAACTAGTAAGACTTCAAAATCACTTATTAATTGGTAAAGTATAAATTAACAATTTAGCAGACAACAGAGGCTATGAGTTTACCTGCCCTAACCAGTGCCTCCGGAGCTCCTCGGGCAAAATGCATCTATTATGTTCAACATTAGTGGCTTAAAATATGCGGTAAAGCTCCATCTCCTTGTCATCTATGTACCTCTTAAACTCCTGATAATAAACTCGCCCATCTTTATTAGCATCACAAGCATTTAAAAAGTCCTTGGCATAGTTATGTTCATATGGTATATGAAGCGCGGAGAGAGCAGCTTCAATCTGGGCATAATCTATAATTCCAGCGTTTGCCGAATCAAAGAAGAGTACGTATCCTTTGCTCCCTCCCTTCCCTGGTCTCCTGGGATGCCAGCAGAACATGATCTTTTGTGACTGGTCCAGGTTTCTTAGCCGGGTTGCGGCATTTTGATATCGATTCCTTATCGCTCTTCGTTTCGGCTCCCATCTAAAGGGAATGCTTGCATGGCACACTTGTTTTCCGCCAATTAAAGGACCCTCCTCTATAACACAGTGATCGTATTCTCGAGATTCAAGTGCGACGCTGAAATTGACAGACAAAGCAATTAAGTCAAGAAGAAAAGCGAAAAAAAGCTCTTTCCAATCCACATATACAGGAGATGGTAAGCGCATCAGAATCATACGAATTATCGAAGATCAGATTCCCCTTCCAAGCAAGGCTAAGTAAATGTAACGAAAAAGCATTGCTAAACAAGCCCAATTGGCTTTAATCAGCATTAAAAGCTTTATACCCACCGTTAAATAACATATAGAATATGAGCACTATATTCCACCATTGGCAACAGAATTTTGTCAAAAAGGAGATCAGACTCTTGACAAGACGTTGAAAGAACTTGTGCAACGTGAACTGAAAGCCGTGTGGAAAGTAAGGAGAATGTTACATATGACCCAATTAATTATAAGAAGGCCCAAATATGAGTGTGAGGCCCATGGTCGAAAAAAGTTCTACTAAAAATTGTAGAAGGCAGAGAAGAATTTGGATAGAGTTTTACTCCCAGACCTTTATCCTTTGTTCCAAAAAAAGATCACTATCTTTATAATTTTTTTACCTTGATGCATATTTTGAATTAATTCGTAACAAATGGTGCTTTCCTTACATCTCCCCACGGTGGAAGATACACAAATTGACATATATGTTGTAACCTATAGCAGCGTGGCAACTCACTTTACCAACATCTCAAATCGATTGGGCAATATGGAAGCCATTTCCCATAGCATAAAGCATATGCTTCGGCTATTGTTAGCTCGACACACTGGTGTTGCATCTTCCCGTGCTGTCCATTGTAAGTAGCCGCCTGACTATGACACTACAATCTCGCGGATAATCAAAGATGAAGACCATGCAAACCAGTTCGCAGCTAAAGAGATTCCTTCCACTATATCGGCTAAAATGGCGGAAATCGCGGAGACTATTGAAAAGTCTGGTGAGCGCATTTTTGCCGGTGCGGGAGCACTTCACCTTGACATCTGTTTGAAAAACTTGTAGGAAGATTTCCTGATTGGCGATGAGAATATCAAACCAAAAGTTGAAGTGGATGGAGCAGAACTGATGATGGATCCTCTGAAAACCAAAGAGAAGGAGAATGCAGATCCATCACTGAGGGATAAAAACTTACCTCGTCTTCCTTTAGATTAACGGGCACTAAAGATTACAAAACTTTACAATGCGTTCCAAGCTTGTGGTAGGTCTTGTGCATCCAAGGATACTGAGTGAGCTTTTGATTCTGGTGATATTCCCTATTTTCCTATTTCTTGCATTTCCAACTATTCACTCTGTATTATGCTCTCTTCTTGTGAGAGAATAACCACACTGATCTTCTAGAGCTGCAGAATACAATTCTTGGCTTATGTGAGATTTATATTGCAAACTTGATGCAAAATTTTATTTCTCTTATTGTATTTGATCCGGGTGATGCTAAAAAGATTTCCCTTAGTGGCAATGCTAAAACTTCCATTATTTACACCATAGCAGCAGTAGCAATTTACATTGAAGAATCCAAGAATACTCTAACTGATAAAATTCTCTTTGTGGGGAACTCTGATTCAACTACTGACATTGATCGATATGTGATTAGTGGATGTCTGAATTGGATGAACGTGACACTCAAGCATATTAACACAGAGACTTTGGCAAAGATGGATTTTGGCCTCTTCAATAAAGCACTTCACCAGCACCCAAACATGCTTCAGTTGCTTGGAACATGTTTAATAAAAGGTCTTCAGTCAGTTTTAGTTTGTGAATATGTCGAAAATGGCTTTTTGAAGGAATGCCTTCATGGTGGGTTGACCATCAGGAACCAATTTATTATTTCCTGCTATTGCCTCTTGTCATGGAGCCAGAGGTTTAGGATGTGCCTTGATGTGGCCTTGGATTTGCAACATACACACCACATTATGAATCCATGATATGTGCATAGTATTATGGAGAGTAGGAACATATTTCCACATGAAGAATTTGGGGTGAAGATACAGAATTTTGGAATAACGAGATATGTTAAGATTGGTGCAATGCAAATATTAGAGGTTACTATATTTTGTGTTTATCTTCGAAGGATATCCATCCTCCATGACCACAAATTTATAATATATGTAGTTCCTTTAGGTGAGGCAATTACATGGCTAGCGGCCTTCCTATTAATTGAAGCTAGAGTCTGTAGTTACAGAGGGTGTGATATAAACATGCCTGCTTCAAATTTGGGGATTGATCAGTACTATAGAAAACATGTTTCAAAAATGAACCATTGTCAAGTTGATCCTTTATTTGATTTAAAATCATTCTCTTAGGTTAGACTATCTTATTTGCTTCAATGGGTTACACCTGTCTTATATGGAAAAGAAACTCATGACAAATGGCTTTTGGTGAACACAACCTACCAAAAAATTCAACTTTCATATGCTTGTTGAAAGGGACAAGGTTGTGGTCCCCACATCTAGTTCTCCTCTTTCCCCTATGGTTGGTATAATGAATGCAATAGCCAAGGTTTTGTATGCACAAAAGGATGAGCTTTTCTTCTTTGATAATGGTGGTGCTTAGGCTAACAAGGATGAAGTAGCTTGGTTTTCCCTCTTAATATTTATTTTAGCCTTGACGATAAGGTTGTGGAAAGTATTGTTACATATGACCCAAGTAATTATGAGAAGGGCCCAATATGAGTGTGAGGCCCATGGTAGAAAAAAACCCTATTGCCTGCTTATAAGTTCAACCATAAAAATTATATAAGGTAGAGAAGAATTTGGATAGAGTTTTACTCTTGGAGCTTCGTCCTTTGCTTGAAAAATGATCACTATATTTGTAATTTCTTTACCTTGATGCATTTTTGAATTAATCTATAACAAAATGTGCAAAAGTCGACGAAAAGAACAAGGATCCTTTAGTGTGAGAAGGAAGCAAGGTTCCGTGCCACTGCACACTTCACATTGAGAATGAGCGCATATAATGATGAGAGGTCAGATAATCACCAACAACGGTGAGAAAGGAATGTCGGCGATATCTTATGCCTTGAAGAACATGCACCTTGTCATAGAACTTTTGGCAAATAGTTAAACAGAAAATATAGTAAAAAAAAAAATGAATGTGATGGTAATGAATCTGACAATGAGAGATGGAGGAAGAAGCAAAATGGAAAGTTACTTTTTATCAATATTTTCATCTTTTAATATTGCTTAGCTCGCATATTCTTTGGCAATGGCGTACTTTATCAATTTTGTGGGTGTTAGATTGGAGGCAAACATCTATAATGGAAAGGGAACAGGAAATTGGAGATGAAGAACTAGGTGTTTTTGAATCCATGTAGGATCCCAGTACGTGGCGTTGTTAATGGCCAAAGGCCTCATAAGACACAAGCCATAAGGCTTTTTAGAGCCATTAGCTTCGTAGTCTCGCATTTTCCAACTGATATACGAGTCTTTCGAGCTCATAACATAAATGCAATGGCTTACTTCTCATAATGGAGGTCGAAATTTGTAAACTTAGAATCAAGGTAAGGCTAAAGACACAACGCCTCTCCCTGGGCAACAAACCTCTAGGTCGCTTTTATGATTCTGGGTTTACACAATTACATATCTCCATCACAATGATGTAAGCTATTCTAAATACATTATCATCGCTCTCACAAGGAATAATGACAGTCGTTAATCTTTTTTTATGCGCAGGATCCTCATCAAAGGTAAGCGCAGAGCATAATAGGATTAACTTGAATGAATAGAAATATTTATAATCCTAGAGAGAAGATTTCAGAGAAATAGAATACTTAGGGAGAATTCATGGAAAGTATATTGTTATTCAAACTGGAAATGGGTGCCAATTTTCCTCTATTTAACACAAGAGGGAGAGGCTCCTTATATAGGCGGAGCGAAAGACTAAAGGACAAAACATCATAGCTAAGCAACAATAATGCTACCAACAAACAAAAAAGCAATAAGACAGACATCAAAAAGAAAAAGAGAAGGTGATGCAACACCTAAGGACAATAATGAAAAGACGACATACAACTTTTGACTTTGATTGAGATAAGTCTTCAGCCCTTGTTTCAGCTCAGGATGGGCTCATAAGTTGAAGAAAGATTGTATTTAGATAAGTCTGGTGAGCTATCATGATATGGATCATGAGAATCTTGGAAAGTTGAGTGAAAGTAAGCATCTTCTAGTTGATTGAACTAGTCATCATTATTATCTTGATGTTGATGGAGCGTTGGTGACAACTGGAGGTTAGAGCTATAATTACTTTGATTGAGAAACATGTGAATCATATGTTGGCATTGATGAAACTGGAGAGCGCTAAAAAATATGATCAAGGATATCAATTTTTGGGAATCTGGGTTCACTAGGGATGAAATCACCAGGATACGGTCCCATTGTTGTGCATTCAACGGAGGAAGGTCCATGGTTATTGCTAAGATCACTTAAAACTTTTTAAAGGATTTTAAGATTTGCTTATGATCTTTGTTAAAGTTTGGAAATATGTTCTATTCATAAGCATGGTCCCGGGAATATAGTAGTCTAGCCTGGTTCTTCCAATAAGTTTTATAAATGATGAATATGGATGAGGCTATTGAACATAGATAAGGTCTTTCCCAGGGTTTCCACAGAGTGATGGCTTTATTAATTTGGGTTCTCCACTATGGGAGAGGTGAGAACCATTCAAGAAATGTCCAGACTAATGACTTGTGATTTTCGCCATTGTTAAGGTGTTGGAACATCTCCATAGTGTTGAACTCTATGGCTGCAGAATATAGAACAATTAATGACCATAAGAACTAAAGAGCATCCTCATTAAATGTACTTGAATTTAAATGAAACAATGTTAGAAATAGGGTGTTTAGGTGGAAAATGCAGCAATATTGGGACAATGGGACATCAAAGTGGTAATGGTAGAGGTAGAAGAATAGGGAGGATTTGGCTAGATCTATGACTTTTGTGGATTGGGTAGGAATCTGAATGGAAGGAGGAAAGGATTTCTTGGTGGTTATAGGTTTATTAACAGGCAAAGTATATGGGTTTATCATGAGGACCAGGCGAATGGAGGTGACTGGAGTTATGAGGGAAATGGTGTTTGGCTTTGGTCAGGAAAGGAGGTTAATTAAATGATTTGTGACACCTTTGATGTGTTTAACCTCGAATTTGTATCGGACAGCCATGCTTGCCTTCTGGCTAGTTGAGGATCTAGAATGATCTTATTTTTATGCTCTAGAATTTTAGGAAAAATTGTGTTGTTCATCTCTACTATGAAATGGTGATGTGTCAAGTGAAACTCAAACTTTTTGATGCCATTTTCACGGTGAGAATCTTTTTGTACATGGTATGATAATTGGCTTCAGCATTGTTGAATGATCCACTTGTATGACCACAGTAATACTGCTTTTATCCTTTTTATTCAATAAGAATGGCCCCCCAGTGGTAATTACTAGTATCAATTTGTGAGATAAGTGTGGAGTCAGGGTTAGGAATCTTCAAAGGAGGTGGTTCTTTAGCAATCTCTTTTAGGTGTTTGATAGTTGTTGTTTGAGAAGGGCCCTAAGAGAAGGGGGTTCCTCTGCGAAGTAATCGGGATAGCTGACTAGTGTAATGAGAACACTTAGGAATGAAGTTTTGGACGAAGTTGATAATGCCAAGGAATTGTTGGATTTATTTGAGGGAAAAATCCTTGTTTGGGAATTGGGTCAATTGCTCAGTTAAGTGTGGGCCTAATTTATACCAGCCATTTTCAAACATCATACCCAAAAACTCGATGAGAGTTTGGGCCAATTGACTCTTTCCGGCTGAAAGTATGAGCTTTTTTGACGAGATCAACAAACTGTGTTAACAGTTTTAGGTGTTTTGCTTCAGTTTTTTAGAACAGGAGAATATCTTCAATGTATATAAGAGCATTGCTCCTAATGGGCTTGAAGATGTTGGCCATAGCCTTTTGGAACAGTGATGAGGCAGTCTTGAGTCCGAAAGGTATAATAGTCCACTGATATTGGGCATCTGGTGTGCAAAATGCTGTCTTGGGTTTTTCATTAGGTTGAATGCCAAGTTGCCAAAAGCCTGCTTTAAGGTCAAATTTTGAAAATAATTGGGCTCTTTGCAGTTGGACCCTTTGTGTAGCAGGATTTAGTATAGAAAACTTATCATATTTTAAAAAGACGTTCAAGGGCTTATAATCAATCACAAGATGTTTCTTACCTCGAGTCTGTTATGCTTTTTTGTTAACATAGAAGGCCTAACAAGCCCATTCAGATTTAGTGGGTTCAATTAATCCTTAGCGGATAAGAGAATCACATTCTTCTCGAGCTAACTGCAGATCATCGGGATTCATCTCGGGATGAGTTGCTTTGGTTGGATTGATATCTTCATTTTCTTAAATGGAAGCTTAATAAAAAGCTTCTCATTCTTCCATAAAGGATGGGGATGCTTAAACTTAGAGTGAGTTTCAGGACAATGCTCCAAAAGCTGTTGCTTGATTTCTTCATAAGAAGGAGGAGCGTTATGAAGCATGTAAAGTTTAGGAATGTTAGTATAAGGATTGAACTCATGCTTGTAGTGAACTCCTCTAGCTTCAATCTGTAGTCTTGGAGACTTTTGTAAAACATCCATTCTAATAAGAATATCTTTCCCAATAACTTGACTTCCAAGAACATGTGTCTCGGTAATGCATTCGGGAATGAATTTAATGCCAATACAATGCCGAGTAATTAAGGAAACCTTAAAAATTAAATCATTGGTAGTCTTAAAATAGGACGAATGTTTTCTCCAGGTAGACTCAGGTAATAATGAAGGATTCCTAACTGTAACTTGAGAATCAGTATCAATGAGGGCAATGGCTGAAAGGGGTTTTGTATATTTATTAGAAAGGATGGAGAGATGGAGGTAAGGGAAGGATAGTGTTTTTGTCAAAAAGGTTTAGGTCTGAATGAAGTTTTAGTTTAGTGAGATTTTTTCTTTACCTTGCAATCACATGATTACTTGTCTTTGCACTTGATTTTCAAATAAGGCTTTTGACAGATTTTTTGGAATTTAGGTTTTTTAGACATGATAGATTGCATCATCATCTGTTGCTTACAGATCTTGTCTAGGGTGGCCAAGGCTAATTAGTATATTTCTCCTAAGCAAATATTAGCCATTGGTCGAAGAAGAGCTTGGATAGCTCGATTTAGCTTTGTTTGTAATTCTTCTGATAATGAAGCAATAAACACATGCCTGAGAGTAATATCATTGAAACCATTGAGGACATAATAGCGCTCTGTCATGCGCTTCATATGTCATTCAAGATCTAGTAACTTCAAAGCACAACATTTCATCTCGAAGTACTCTTGGCGCTTCTGTTTGTCGATGAATTAGAAATCACCAATAAACTCTTTGAGTATAGCACTTAAGAGTGTTGCAGGATTATCTAACTGGAGTATTTGGAGTTGATGGTATTCTCCAAGGGATTGGGACCATTCTCAGATAGTGCCCGTAAAATGAGAAATAAATTCTTGATTAACATCAGTTAAAGCAGTGGCCATGTTGGGACATTTGGAGGTCAATCGATGCACTAAATTCATGTAATTTATCATGCCTTTGAAATGGTTAGATCTCATCAAATGTAAACCAAAGGCCGTTAAAAGGCTTGGGTGGAGTAGGATTTTGTGGTTGTGGATGTATCGGTCATGCTGTTAGTGCTTCATCAAAATCAGTATCATCAACAACATATGACTATTCAGTTTCTTCTTCATGGGGTTCCCCGTGTTCTTGGTAAGTAGCCTGCTCTACCATGTAAAGGGTAGAGAGATCAGCAAAATGTTTAGACTCGTCAGAATCTATAGTAGAAACATGAGTGTCTGTAGTGGAGTCATGCTCTGAGCAAGAATCTGAACTAGAATCAGAACATGAATGATCAAATTGGAGAGACTCATATGGTTCAAGCATAGCCACTGGAGGAGAGTCAGAAGGGAACATGGGTCTTTTTTAGCGTTGGTCTTGAGGAGGAGAAAGCGGTGGTGATTCGGAAGGTGTTTAAGGTTCTCTGAAGGAAATCCCATAGGATGGTTTTGTGTAAAAGGGAAAGGGAGAGTATTTTTTAGGGAAAGCTCTAGGTCGTCTATAAGGTGGACGAGGGGATCTATGTGGTGGTATTGGTGTAGGTCTTGGTATGGCTTTCTGGAAAATCTGATGGGTCATTTTAAAATGGTTGGCATAGTCAATTTCGGATAGATAAGGTGAGTATGATGGAGAAAGGATGTATTGGTAGGTAAGGTATGTAGTGTCAAGGATGGCTAGTTTGGCAGTGACTGAGAGACCTTTTCAGCCATGGTAGGTGATGCAAAGTTAGATAGCACCAACATGGAGGTGGGTGTATCCTTGTTTGATCCAATGATTGATGAACTATTAGGGAATTTCAAGCTTAGCATACTGTTTAGTAGTACAGGCTGAGAGTTCGGCATGGTTGAGGTTAGAAGAGTAAATGTATTCTTTAACCAAGATTTTTGGTTTAGAGATGAGGGATTTAATGGATTGGGTCCAAGAATGGTTCTGGGTGTATAATTGGTAAGGGTTCATGAGTGGTAAATGGGTATCTTCAAGGCATTGGGTTGGTAGAAGGTTTTTATAAGAAATCTCGATGAGATTATCAATTTTGTGGGTGTTAGATCGAAGGCAAACATTTAGAATGGAAAAGGAACAAAAAATTGGAGATGAAGAACTAGGTGTTTCTGAATCCATGTATAAACAATATTTCTCTTACTCTCTTACTATAATGAACATTCCTTCAAGTTAAGGCTCTGATACCATGTGTGGGTAGGATCCCAGTACGTGGCATCGTTAATGGCCAAATGGCTCACAAGACAGAAGCCATAAGGTTCCTTAGGGCCAGTGGCCATGCAGTTTCATGTTTTTCATCTAATATACAAGTCCCAAAAGCTCATAACATAAATGCAAGGGCTTACTTCTTGTAATGGAGATTGAACTTTGTAAACTTAGAACCATGGTAAGGCCAAGGACACAATGCCTCTCTCTGGGCAACAAACCTCTTGGCCACTTTTATGATTCTAGGTTTACACAATTACAAATCTCCATCACAATGATGTAAGGTATTCCCAATACATTATTATAGCTTTCATAAGGAATAATGGATATCATTAATCTTTTTTGTTGTACAAGATCCTCATCAGAGGCAAGCGCAGAGCATAATCGGATTAACTTGAATGAATAGGAATATTTGTAATCCTAGAGAGAAGATTTTAGAGAAATAGAATACTCAGGAGCCTTATGTCTTGTGTCTTGTGAGGCCTTTGACCATTAACGATGCCATGTACTAGGATCCTACCCCCACATAGTATCAGAGCCTGAACTTGAAGGGATGTTCATTATCTCTAGTAGAGTAAGAAAGTAAGAGAAACATTATTTAACATGAATTCAGAAACACCTAGTTCTTCATCTCCAATTTCGTGTTCCCTTTCCATTCCAGATGTTTACCTCTGATCTAACACCCACAAAATTGATAATCTCATTAAGATTTCTTACAAAGATCTTCCATTAACCCAATGCCTTGAAGATACCCATCTACCACTCATGAACCCTTACCAATTATACACCCAGAACCCTTCTTGGACATGATCCATTAAATCCTTCATCTCTAAACCAAAAATCCCAGTTAAAGAGTACATATACTCTTTTAACCTTAACCATTCTAAACTCCTGGCCTATACCACTAAACAGTATGTTAAGCTTGAAATTTCCTAACAATTCATCAATCATTGGATTGAACAATGATACACCCACCTTCATGTTGGTGCTATCTGACTTTACATCACTTACCATGGCTGAAAAGGTCTCCCAATCACTGCCATACTAGCTATCCTTGACACTACATACCTAACCTACTAACAAGCCCTCATCGGAACTATCCTCACCACCTTCAATGTCGGAACCGTAATCATCACCATCTGCCCTGATTTTAGCCTAAAGCTTTTAAATCCAACTTTGAAAGATCATCTTCAAGTTCAGATCCATATCACCGAAGTTGAACAAGTTCCTGATGCTATAATGGCCATGATTCACCATCATATGGCCTTTCGAGTACAGAACCATGTTATGGATTTGCATCTCCCTAATCACACTGAAGATGCCTTCATGATAGTCATCGAAAGACAAGATGTCCCTACCATCATCAATATCCCAAGGTAGATCTCTTGCGAGGACCTTTTCCAGCATATGTCAACCAACTAGATTATAAATTATGAGCGGTGACATGTTCATAGTCACCCCATGGCAACCACTGAGCCTCTAAAATTGATTCATCTTCCAAACGGACAAGTCAAGCTCGTGTACAAGAAGCCTGATGAGTCTTCCTCTCAGGTGCCAAAAGTTTCGTCATTCCTTCAGCAAATTATGGTAATCAATCTTGTTGAAGTCCACGCAATTAAGAATAAGACCATCCCGGTCCACCATTTCAAACTTAATGGCAAACACGTGTATGTTTCATACATTCATGATCACTTTATCTGGGATATAGCACCAGAAATATGTAACCCTGGCTGTCCTTGCCATGATCCTTCTTATTTCTCTGACGATAGCAGTGAGTTAGATCTCTCTTATAATGAAAGTGACTTTGAGGAGCTCGCACGATCATATACCCGAAATTGTCCTACCAAATACAAAAGATGGAAGAAGATACGTGCCAAAAAAAGATAGCAACTGCTAGTTAAAGAAGAGAAAAAGAAGAGAAAGACTTGCAGACCCTCTCGTCCCTTCTGACCTTTCAGAAAGGACAGAGATCCAGATTAGAAGTTGTGGTCACCTTCCAATCCTGCTACCACTCCTTCCCAAGAAGACATTCTCATCCAATTGTTGAAGGAAGCAGGTTGCTACAGAGAACCACAGAAGACTCCTGTTGACGTCTCTCCATACTTTGCACCTCCACCTGCCTTTTGCAAGCCTGAGCCCATGGGGGCCTCACTAGCTAATCCTATACCTTTTATGATGGTCCATCGTACGGAATCTTCATATGATAATCTATTTCTTCCTCTAGAGTGCCATATTGATAAGCACCGGGTCACTTCCCGACCTTATGTCACTTCTAGTAAAGTCTTTGTTTTCGAAAGTTCAGAACCTATCCATCCTTCTGAGGAAGTCCTAAACTGGCACACTAAGAATACATCGGCTCAGAATCAAGTCCTTCAGACTATTGATTCAAAGATGACTCGCATTTCCTAGTCTCATTAGCAGACACATCAGAGAGTTGACACTCTTCCAGCAAATTGAGCACCTTTACCAGGAAACTCAACATAAGATCCAAACACTTGACTATGAACTTCAACAGTTCATCACCCACAACTATTTTAGTCCTGAGTTTATGAAAAAAGAAACTGAGATCAAATACTTGAATGATCAACTGGCACAATTAAAAGTATACATGAGATTCAAGCCACCTCCACTTACCATAACTACTACACCACCAACACCTACCTTCACTCCCTCAATCTATGTCTCCTTCATCTCACCACTAGTTTACTAAACCCAATACATCCCTACTTCATCATACTCACTTTATCCATCTGAAGTTAACTACTCCAACCATTTTAAAATGACCCATCAGATTTTCTAGAATGCCATACCAAGACTTACACCAACACCACCATATGGATCCCCTCATCCTCCTTATAGACCACCTAGAGCTTTCCCTAAAAAATGCTCTCTGTCTCCCTTTTACGTAAAACCATCCCATGGGGTTTCCTTTAGAGAACCTTAAACACCTTTCAAATCAACACCACCTTCTCCTCCTTAAGACCAATGCCAAAAAAGACCCATATTCCCTCCTAACCCTCCTTCAATGGTTATGGTTAAACCATATGAGTCTCTCCAGTTTGATCATTCAAGTTCTGATTCTAGTTCAGATTCTTCCTCAGAGCATGACTCTACTACAAACACTTATGTTTCTATTACAGACTCTGACGAGTCTAAACATTTTGCTGATCACTTTGCCCTTTACATGGTAGAGCCGGCTGCTCGCTAAGAACACTGAGAACCCTATGAAGAAGAAACTAGACACTCATATGTTGTTGATGATACTGATTTTGATTAAGCACCAACAGCATGATCTGCATATCCACAACCACAAAATCCTACTCTGCCCAAGCCTTCTAATGACCTTTAGTTTACATTTTATAAGGTTGTCGTAACCGACCTTTCGGCAGAATAAAATAAAAAGGAGTTTAAATTGATTCCCAAAAACGAATCTTGAAAATCAATTTATTTGGAGTCGCTACCAAAATTTTTAATAGAAAACTTTGGAAAACCAATTTAAATAAAAAGAAAAAGGCAATATGGTCTGCAAAATCAGAGATGAGTTCGGGAGTCTATTTGAGTGTGGGGAAGGTGTTAGGCGCCCCACAACACCCGTCCATAAGGACGGTTACCTTAAACCAGTAAGCTGAAATAGAATATGACTTTTAAATTTACCTCAATTACCCTTTTATCGACAAGCATGTCTATTAAACAGAGGCGACAAAACAACAAGAATGAAGGCAAAAAGATAGATATTTACAATGGGCGGACTTGACCTAGGATGAAAACCTAGGGCCTACGTACCCTACGATAGGGATCAAAGTCCATGTAGTTCAACCAAATGGCATGTTTATTGGTTGATTATTTGTAAATTTTATGATGAGAACATGAGAGTTTAAATTGAACAGATGTCCATAAACAAAACGAAATTAAGGTTTGATTTGTGTGTCTTGATTTATGACAATTTGATTAATCTAGCTCTCTTGACCTCTTCATTTTTTTTTTAAAAATTTTTGTTTTCGGAATTTTAATCTTTATTTTGAAATGTAAATAAAATGAAATTATTATAAAGAACGAATTTGATCATATAAAGAAAAGATATCCTTTAATTAAGACATTTGTTTTTGTAATATTGTTATTATTATTATTATTATTATTTTATAACAAATATGTGCTGATTTTGGGAATCCAAGGAGATTAAAATCTCACATGACCCCATGCAATCGAGGAAAACAATATTCTCACACGATAATTTCGTAAATAATAGAAAATATTTAATTAAAATAAATATTTGATTATTATTGTTATTTTTACAACAAATGTGCTAATTTTAAAGATTTAAGGAGATTAAAATCTCACATGATCTCATGTAATCAAGGAGGAGAAAATCCTCATATGATAATTTCATAAATAATGGAAAATTATTTAAATAAAGTCAATATTTAATTATTATTATTATTATTTTTAAAACAAATGTGCTAATTTTAAAAGGATCTAAGGAGATTAAAATCTCACATGATCTCATGTAATTGAAGAGAAGAAAATCCTCACATGATAATTTCATAAATAATGGAAAAATATTTAAATAAAGTCAATATTTAATTATTATTATTTTTTAAAACAAATGTGCTAATTTTAAAAGGATCTAAGGAGATTAAAATCTCACATGATCTCATGTAATCAAGGAGAACAATATTCTCACATGATGATTTTCTTAGAACTTTCCTTGTAGAACCAAGATTAGTCTCACATTACCATAAAAAAGAAGATAAAATAATAATAATAATAATAGTGAATTAAAAAAATTTGGAATGAACGAAAACGAAAAATTGGTTACTGAACGTGAAATGAAAATGGTGCATGCAATATGATGATTCACCTGGCTTCATCTTAGCTTCTTCTTCTTTTCTTAGAGTTCAGCTTCGTTCTTCCCTGGTGCGTTGCTATGTTTCCCATGCTCTATCCCATGACTGAAAAACAGAGGTGGCCTTCGAGTTCTAGTCCCCCACACATCTCTTACTCCATCTTTCTTTGTTCGGTCTCCTCTCCTTTTTCCTCAGCTCATTTCTCTCTTGAGAAGACTTAAATCTGAAGTTGCATATGAGAGGACAAACACCCCTAAGCATGTAGATGCTATGATCCACCCAGCTACTTTTCACCTATTACTTTCATTTACATAGTTCCTTATGGCAAGCTGTTTAGGAATAAGAGGATACTCAATTGATACATCCTCTTTGACAATTAGAGGTTCATGGTTACCAGAAGTACCAACATTTGCCTGTGCATCTTTTTCATTCGTCTCATCACTGCTCCAACTATACCCCAATGAAACATGATCCTGGAGAGAGGGTGGCAATGGGACCTCATTTGGAGGAATATATCTTAGAATTAATATAGATATTGCTACCATGGTGAATGCAAGAAGCGTATCCACACTAACCATCCCTGCCAGTTGAGAGACATCCATAAAGAATGCCAGGAAAGCAACAAAAAGGCCTGTAGCTATTGTGCTCTTAATAGGAACTTGGCTGCGCTTATTTATGTCTAAAAAATAAATGGTGGTAGAAGGCCATCCCTTGCCATAGCCATCAAGATTCGTGGCTGGGGAAGTATTCCACCCATCAACGATGAGCAGAGAGCTGTAAAAGCTCCGGCATTAATTATGTAAGCTGCCCATTGCATCCCATGGTTAGTAAATGCAGAAGATATGGGGGTGTCAAGATCAATTGCGTAATAAGGTACTAAACCAACGACAACAATGGAGACCATCATATACCATGCACAATAAAGAAACAGTGAAGCTCCAATACCAAGTGGCAAATCACGCTGAGGATGTTTTACCTCTTCAACAGTGCTGGCAACTGCGTCAAAACCTATTTATGCAAAGAAGACAGTTGCAGAACTAGCAAGCATTCCATCTATGTCGAAAGGAAAATACCCTGTAGGAAGTTCATATCCAACCCATTCAGACTTGAATCCCAGGTAACCACCAGCTACTATGACAAAAACCAAAGCACATATATTCACTGATGTAATTATGCTTTGTACCATCGTACTCTCCTTAATCCCAAGGCACAGGAGCCCAGTAATTATAAATACTAGAATCGCTGCACATGGGTCCATAACAATATCACTCCGAGGAATATGCTGATGGTCTAAAAAAAATGGGCAAACTGTCCGGACCTCCAAAAAGTGCAGCCATATTGGGGGAGATACCACAAGCAACTGTAGCTCCACTAATTGTATATTCTAGCATCAACGCCCACCCAATTAACCAAGCAACACCTTCCCCAACATCGATGTACGAATAGTGATATGCACTCCCAACAGAAGGGCAACGACTAGCCAGCTCTGTATAGCAAAATGCTGGAAGACCAACTGCTATTCCAGCTATTAGAAAAGAAAACACCAAGGCTGGTCCAGAATGCTCTCGAGCAACTGTTCCAACAAGAACATAGACTCCAGCACCGATTGTTGCACCAACACCAATTGCAATCAAATGGGGAACAGTTAACTCCTTGGCAAGCTAACCGTTAGACTTCTCATCAGAATCCATCCTTCTCCTCCTTTCTCTCTCCTTCCCGTAGTAGCTTTCTTTCTCCTTTCCATCTTCTCCAAGTCTGCAAGTGTCTCTGTTTAAAGAAACAGAAAACAAAGCTTCTTTCTTCTCTGGTTTTCAGCTTCAATTTTTTCTTCCTTTGCTCAAGCTCTACCTTTAACACGTTGAGCCTAGGTTTTCTCCCAAGCTCATCGTCTATTGTGTGCTCTGCGACTGCTTAGAGGGAGTGGAACATGCAATTCTATTTGCCTCCACCCTTCCTCCTTCACCGTGTTATGCTTTGGTCCTAAAGAACAGAGGCGTTTTCGTCCGTTGTCTAGTTCCTTCTTGCCTCCTTTCTCACCTCTTCTCTCTGCATTTCCCTTGGATCACTCCTCTCCATGTATTTCTCTCTTTTCCCCTCTCTCTCTCGCACTGCCCGGTCCCTCCCACTGTTTCTGCTCCTCTTGTTTCTGCTCCTGCTTTTTCTCTCTTCTGTTTTCTACACCACGACTGCCCCCTCTCTCCAATGAGCTCCCCCCTTTTCCCACGGTTTGGCCACACCACTCCAGAAGAGTCCTCCTCCCTCCTCTCGATTTTCTGATTTTGTTTTCAGTCTGTGCCCTCCTTCTCTCAGTTTCTGCTTCTGCTTTTTTCTTTTTGCTTTTCTGTTTCACGACTGCCCCCTCTCATATGCTTTCTGTTTTACGTTTCTTTTCTGTTCCCTGCACCACCACCAGCCTCCTTTTTCGCTGTCTGCTTTTTCCTTCTTTTCACTTTTTCCTGCAGCTATTTCACGTGAAAGATGTTGTTTGGCAGCCTTATCACTTTACCCCTCTTTTTTTAATTTAATTTTTTTTAATTTTCTATTTTTGTTTTGTCATATACATTTTTTATTTTTTTTCATCTTTTGCTTTTACTTATTATAATTATTTTAATTAGTTAATTCTATTTTTTGGTTTTGAGTTTATTGAATTTCCCCCATTATTTATTGTTAATTCCAAATTGTCCCCCAATTGAAAATATCATTTGAATTTTTGACATTTTTAATTTTCCTATGTTCTTAATTATTAATTAATTGGTGTTTCCATTAATTAAATAATTAAGTGATTAGGGATAGGGTGTTCACAAAGGTCCAAGCATTTCAAAGGCGTGATAAAGTACATGAATTTAGTGCATGGATGGACCTCCAAATGTCTCGACATGGCACTGCTTTAACTGATATTATTCAAGAATTCGTTTCTCGTTTTATGGGCACTGTCGTAACCGACCTTTCAGCGGAATAGAATAAAAAGGTTTTAAATTGATTCCCAAAAACGGAATTTTGAAAATCAATTTAATTGGAGTCGCCACTAAAATTTTTAATGGAAAACCAATTTAAAAGAAAAAGAAAAAAGACGAAATGGTCTACGAAATCAGAGATGGGTTCAGGAGTCTATTTGAGTGTGGGGAAGGTGTTAGGCACCCCACAACACCCGCCCATAAGGATGGTTACCTTAAACTAGTCAGTTGAAATAGAATATGTCCTTTAATTAATCTCAATTACCCTTTTATTGACATGGATACATGTTAGACATAGGAGACAAAAAAGCAAGAATGCATACAAACAGATAGGTATTTACAAGGGGCGGACTTGACCTAAGATGAGAGCCTAGGGCCTACGTACCCTGCGATAGGGATCAAAGTCCACGTAGTTCGACCAAAAGGCATGTTTTGCGGGTTGGTGGTTTTTTGATTTGTGATGAGAATATGAGGATTTTAATTAGGACAGATCATTGTAAACAAAACAAAATTGGGATTTGATTTCTGTGTTTTAATTTACTACAATCTGATTAACCTCATTCTCCTGATTTCTTCACATTTTCTCTTTTAAAATTTTTTGTCGATTTTATTATTATTATTATTATTATTATTTTGAGTTTTGGGAGTTTATATTTCGGGAATTAATGCATGATTTATAATGAAAGGAATATTTATTTTTTTTGAACTTTTGAATTTATTGTTGGTAAATATTGATTATTATTATTATTGATTATTGGTAAATAATTTAATTCAAGTGCTATTATTTATTTGTTTATCTGTTTATCTTTGAACGAATATATGCTAATTTTCGGGTTCTATAGAGATTAAAATCTCACACGAGCCCGGGAAGTCGAGGAGAGAAAAGTATTCTCACACGATTCATTTTGTATAAATATTTAATCAAAGTTAATATTTAATTATTGTCCATTTATTTATTTTTTGTATTATTATTATTATCATTAATATTATTATTATTTCTGAATTAATTATAGGGATTTAAGGAGATTAGAACCTCACATAATCCCACGCAATCGAGGAGAACGATATTCTCACATGATAATTTCGTAAATAATAGGAAATGTTTAATTAAAGCAAATTTGTTGATTATTTATTATTTATTATTCTTTTTTTTTTTGTTTTAAAAAAAAAGGTATGTTAACTTCAGGGATCTAAGGAGATAAAAATCTCACGCGATCCCAGGTAATCGGGGAGAACAGTATTCTCGCTCGATAATTTTTGCAAATAACGGGAAACAGTTCATTAAAGCAAACATTTTGATTATGATTATTATTATGATTTAATCAAAATTAATATTTAATTATCATTCATTTATTTTTCACCATTCATCCATTAATATTTCATTAACATTATTATTGCTTTTCAATTATTCAATTCATTGTAGGGATTTAAGGAGATTAATATCTCACATAATCCCCGGTAATCGAGGAGAATAAAATTCTCACACGATAATTTTGCAAATAATGGGAAACAGTTCATTAAAGCAAACATTTTAATTATGATTATTATTATGATTTAATCAAAATTAATATTTAATTGTCATTCCTTTATTTTTTTCACCATTTATTCATTTATATTTCATTAATATTATTATCACTTTTCAATTATTCAACTAGTTGTAAGGATTTAAGGAGATTAACATCTCACATAACCCCCGGTAATCGAGGAGAATAAAATTCTCACACGATAATTTTATCCATCATGACAATATTTATTAATTATCATTCAATTATTTTTCACCATTCAATCATTAATATTTCATTAATATTATTATTGCTTTTCAATTATTCAATTCATTGTAGGGATTTAAGGAGATTAATATCTCACATAATCCTCGGTAATCGTGGAGAATAAAATTCTCACATAATAATTTTATGCGTGATAGCAATATTTCTTAATTATCATTCACTTATTTTTTGACCATTCCTTCATTAATATTTCATTAATATTTTTGTTGCCTTCCAATTATTTAATTAATTGCAAGAATTTAAGGAGATTAATATCTCACATAATCCTCGGTAATCGAGAAGAACAAAATTCTCACACGATAATTTTATACGTAATAGCAATATTAATCAAAGTTAATGTTTAAACAATGGTAATAAACAAAACTAAAACAAGTTTAAGCAAATGAACAGTAGCACCTCAGATTAAAACGCATGAACAGTGCAGCATGCATGAGATTGTCTTGAAGCAACTCGTATGAACAGTGACATGCATGCAGAAATCTCGGCCAAGCTGCCCGTGCAACCATACCTGTGCGTTTTCAGCCTCTCCCTTGTGCTCTAATGAAGAATGACCTTCTCCTCCTCACTCACCTATGGTAGATAGACCTCCAACAGCCCCAAAATAGCTGGTCTCGGCTGGAAGCAAGCAGAAATGTCGGACAGCTTCGTTGGGCAGCGTGGGAAATTTTGGTTGGCTTCAGCGCTGGAAATTCTGCTCACGCGTCTCTGCTCCTCGGCTGGAAGGCAAAGGCTGAAAGCTTCCCTTCTTCTCTACACTTTCTCTTCTTCCTTGTGCTCCCTAAGTTCTCCTCTGTTTACCTCTGTTTTTTTAGCTCAAAACAGAGTTTTTTCTCCTCCATGGTTCAGCCTCTATCCCTCCTTTTGCTGCCACTTTGTTTTGCATTCAGACCTCCTTGTTTCTGCTCATCATTTTGGCATCCAACTCTCCATTTTTTGCTCCTCGGATGGTCTGAACTTCAGCTTCTTTTCTCTTCACGGTTTGGATGTTTCTCTCCATGGTTTCTCTCCACGGTTTTCTGCACCATGACTCCCCCTCTCTTCCTCTCGGTTTCTGCCTCTCGTTCAGCTCCTCTCCCTCTCGGTTTCTCTCTTATTCTCTCCCTCTTATCTTCAACTCATTTTTCTTCTCGGTCACGTGGTTCCCTCCTCTCTTCAGCGTTGTTCCTCCCTCCTTTCTCCCTCTTCTCTTCTCTTCTCTTCAGCTCTCCTTTTCCCAGCCGAGGCTTCCTCTCTTTATGCTCCAGCCCACCTCCCTTTTTCTGCCATGTTGCTCCCTTTTCTCCTTACTTTTTCTGTAACTTCCAGCTACTCCACTTACTGCTCATGGTCCCCTCCTTTTTCTGCCATTTTCAGCCACGCCACTCTCTCCTTTCTCTGCACCAGCCGCTCTACTTTCTGCCTCCTCTGAAGAACCAACTCCCTCTTACTTTTTTGTCCCCCTTGTCCTCTTGTGCATGTGTGTGCATGAGTGTATGCATGTGGGAGTGGGTGAGTGTGTGTGTCCGTGGGTGAGAGTGTGAGTGTGAGTGTGTGAGGATGTGTGTCCGTGAGTGAGAGTGTGAGTGTGTGAGAGTGATGTGTGTCATGTGTGTGAGGGCAAGTGAGCATGTGGGAGCAAGTGAGCATGTGAGAGTGTGTGAGTGTGAGCAAGTGAGAGTATTTTGCAATTTCATTTTAATTAGGTGGCCTTATTCATTTTATTTTTTTACAAGATGATTGCCATGTCTCTTCTTCAAACATATATTTTGAATTTTCCTTTTTATTATTTTTGGTTCTTATATTTGGTTTTTTCCATATTACTTTTATTTTATTTATTTTTTTTGCAATTTTTTTAATTAATTATTATTATTTTTTAAATTTTTGAATTTTTGAATTCTATTTATTATTATTACCTTGATTATTATTATTGTTAATTCGGGTGGGGTGTTCACAGTCACTCTTCGAGAATGGTTCCAATCCCTTGAAAAATACCATTAACTCTAACTACTCCAGTTAGATAGTCTTGTAACTCTCCTAGGTGCTATACATAAAGAGTTTATCGGTGATTTCCAACTCTTCGATAAACAGAAGCGCCAAGAGTACTTCGAAATGAAATGTTGTTCTTTGAAAAAACTAGATCTTGAATGACACATGAAGCGCATGACAGAGCTCTATTATGTCCTCAATGGTTTCAATCATATTACTATCAGGCATGTGTTTATTGCTTTATTACCAGAAGAATTACAACTAGAGTTGAATTGAGCTATCCAAGCTCTTCTTCAACTAATGGCTGACATTTCCTTAGGAGAAATATACCAATTAGCCTTAGCCACCCTAGACAAGCTCTGTGAGCAGCAGAAGATGTTGCAATCTATTATGTCTGAAAAACCTAAATTTCAAAAAATTTGTTAACAACCCTATCTGAAAATCAAGTGCAAAGACAAGTAATCTTGCAATTGCAAAGTAAAGAAGAAATCTCACTACACTAAAACTTCATTTAGACTTAAACCTTTCTGACGAAAACACCATCCTTTACAATATTTCCAGAAAAGTAAAGCAGCAAAAGTCCTAGAAAAGAAAATCGGACATTTACTATATTTGCAAAAAGAAAGGTCACTTCGCCCGACAATGTCCCAACAAGCCAAAACAGGTTATCTGGATGATTGAGCAAATTGAGATGCAGCTTCCTCTTGAAGATAAAGATATTGAAAAAGTGCTCTCAGAACAAAGTGAACCCAATGGAGACACCATTCTTGCCATTCTTATTTTCTCAAATTCTTTTGACCCAGAAAGCTAAAATTCAAAATACAAATCTGATGAACCTTTCCTCCATTACCACTCTGTCTGTAAAATTTATCATGCCTCTCCAGCCCAACATTCCAGTTCTTTCCCTTACCTTCATCTTTCCATCCTTTTTGACAAATATGCAAAACCCCTTCCTGCCATTACCTTCATTGATACTAGTTCTCAGGTTACAGTTATGAATCCTTTATTATTACCTGAGTCTACCTGGAGAAAACATTCATCCTATTTTAAGATTTCCAATGATTCAGTTGTTAAGGTTTCCTTAATTACTCGGCATCGTATTGGCATTAAATTCTTTCCCAAATGCATTACTTGGACATATGTTCTTGGAAGTCAAGTTGTTAGGTAAGACATTCTTATTGGAATGGATGTTTTACAAAAGTCTCCAAGACTACAAATTAAAGCTAGAGGAGTTCACTACAAGCACAGGTTCAATCCTTATACTGACATTCCTAAACTTTACATGTTTCATAACACTCTTCATCCTTATGAAGAAATTAACTAACAACTTTTGGAGCATTGTCTTGAATCTCACTATGAGTTTAAGCATCCCCATCCTTTATGGAAGAATGAGAAGTTTTTTATTAAGCTTCCATTTAAAAAAATGAAGATATCAATCTAACTAAAGTAACTCATTCTAGGATGAATCCCGATGATCTATAGTTAGCTCGAGAAGAATGTGATTCTCTTTTCCGCCAAGGATTAATTGAAACCACTAAATCTGAGTCGGCTTGTCAAGCCTTCTATGTTAACAAAAGAGCATAACAGACTCGAGGCAAGAAACATCTTGTGATTGATTACAAGCCCCTGAACATCTTTTTAGAAAATGATAAGTTTCCTATACAAAATCTTGCTACACAAAGGGCCCAACTGTAAGGAGCCTAATTATTTTCAAAATTCGACCTTAAAGCAGGCTTTTGGCAACTTGGCATTCACCCTGATGAAAGGCCCAAGACTGTATTGTGCATACCAAATGCCTAATATCAGTGGACTGTTATGCCCTTTAGACTCAAGACTGCCTCATCACTGTTCTAAAAGGCCATGGTCAACATCTTTAAGCCCATTAGGAGTAATGCTCTTCTATACATTGATCATATTCTCCTGTTCTCAAAAATTGAAGCAGAACACCTAAAACTATTAACACAGTTTGTTGATCTTGCCAAAAAATATGGCCTTATGCTTTCTACCTAAAAGAGTCAGTTAGGCCAAACTCGCATTGAGTTTTTGGGTATGATGTTCAAAAATGGCTTGTATAAACCTAACCCACACTTAACTGAGCAATTAGCCCAATTTCTTGGATAAGGATCTTTCCTTCAAATAAATCCAAAAATTCCTTAGCATTGTCAACTTCATTCAAGTTTTCATTCCTAAGTGTTCTCATTACACTAGTTAGCTATCCCAATCACTTCGCAAAGGAACCCTCCACTCTTGGGACCCTTATTGAATAACAGCTGTCAAACACCTAAAAGAGATTGCTAAAGAACCACCTCCTTTGAAAATTCCTGACCCTGACTCCACACTCATCTTGCAAACTGATGTTAGCAATTACCACTGGGGGTCATTCTTATTGAACAAAAAGGACAAAAGCAGTATTATTATGGTCATGCAAGTGGATCTTTCAGTAATGCTGAAGCTAATTACCATACTATGTATGAAGAGATTCTCACCGTGAAAAATGACATCAAAAAATTTGAGTTTCACTTGGCACATCGCCATTTCATAGTAGAGATGGATAACACAGTTTTTCCTAAAATTCTAGAGCTAAAAAATAAGATCATTCCAAATCCTCAACTAGCCAGATGGCAACCATGGCTGTCTCGATACAAATTCGAGGTTAAACACATTAAAGGTGTCACAAATCATTTAGCTGATCTCCTTTCCCGACTAAAGCCAAACATCATTCCCCTTTTAACTCTAGTCACCTCCATTCCCATAGTCCTTATGATAAACCCATATACTTTGCCTTTTAACAAACCTGCAACCACCAAGAAATCCTTTCCTCCTTCCATTTAGATTCCTACCCGATACACAGAAGTCATGGACCTAACTAAATCCTCCTTGTTCTTTTACCTCTACTGTTACCTTAGTGATGTCCCACTATCCTTATATTGCTGCATTTTCCACGCAGTCACCCCATTTCTAACATTGTTTTGTTTGAATGCAGGTACATTTAATGAGGATGCTATTTGGTTTTATGGTCATTAACTGTTCTATATTCTGTAGCCATAGAGTTCAACACTATGGAGATGTTCCAACACCTTAACAATGGCAAAAATCATAAGTCATTATTCTGGACATTTCTTGAATGGTTCTCACCTTTCCAATGGTGGAGAATCTAAATTAATAAAGCCATCACTCTGTGGAAACTCTAAGAAAGACTTGATCTATGTTTAACAACCTCATCCATATTCATCATTTATAAACCTTACTGAAAGAACCAAGCTAGGCTAATATATTCCCGAGACCATGCTTATGAATAGAACGCATTTTTAAACTTTAACAAAGATCATAAGCAAATCTTAAAATCCTTAAAAAAGTTTTTAAGTGATCTTAACAATTACCATGGACCTCCCTCCGTTAAATGCACAATAATGGGACCGTACCCCAGTGAACCCAGATTCCTAAAAGTTGATATCCCTGATCATAATTCTAAGCGCTATCTAAATCCATCAATGCCAACATATGATTAACATGTTTCTCAATCAAAGTAATTATGACTTCAACCTCTAGCTGTCACCAATGTTCCATCAACATTAGGCACATGTCAAGATAATGATGATGACTTGTTCAATCAACTAGAAGATGCTTACTTGCACTCAACTTTCTAAGATTCTCAGAATCCATATGATGACAGCTCACTAGACTTATTAGAATACAATCTCTCTCTAACTCATGAGCCTATCCTGAGCTGAAACAAAGGTTGAAGACTTATTTTAATCAAAGCTGAAAGATGTTTGTCATCTTTTTATTATTGTCCTTGGGTGCTGTGTCACCTTCTCTTTTTCTTCTTGACGTCTATCCTTTTGCTTTTTCATTTGTCGACAACATTATTGTTGCTTAGCTGTGATGCTTTGTCCTTTAGTCTTTCACTTTGCCTACATAAAGAGCCTCTCCTTCTTGTGTTAAATAGAGGAAGATTAGTACCCATTTCTAGTTTGAATAACAATATGCTTTCCATGTATTCTCCTTAAGTATTATGTTTCTATGAAATCTTCTCTTTAGGATTATGAATATTCCTATTCATTCAAGTTGATTCTATTATGCTTTGCGCTTACCTCTGATGAGGATCTTGCACATCAGAAAAGATTAATGATAGACATTATTCCTTATGAGAGCTATGATAATGTATTTGGAATAGCTTACATCGTCGTGATGGAGATCTATAATTGTGTAAACCCAGAATCATAAAAGTGGCTTAGAGGTTTGTTGCCCAGAGAGAGGCGTTGTATCCTCGGCCTTACCTTGATTCTAAGTTTATAAAACTCAATCTCCATTACGAGAAATAAGCCCTTGCATTTATGTAATGAGCTCTTAGGACTAGTATATCAGCTGGAAAACGTGAGACTGTAGGGCTACTAGTCCTAAGGAGCCTCATGGCTTGTGTCTTGTGAGGCCTTTAGCCATAAGAACAATTTCAACCAGTTGAATTTGAATCTTTTTTAAGGCCACAATGCTAGGCCGATCTCATTTAATAGGCCCAACCCAAATCATTTGACCTACTATCATGCCCAATCTTTCTACAAAAGGACAAAATTCCTAGTACAGTTCATTTTGCCGATAGATCGTGGTTAAGTTTTAGCCCAAACTTTATTAGGAACCTATTATATCTTCTTCTTTTTTTTCTTTTTGGCCAACTGAGCCCATTGAAATATCTTATACATCCATAAGATTGTGTGAACAATTTTCATGTTTATATTTTAATCTAAAAAAAAAAGCATACCTTTTATTTATTTTTAACTAAGTATGAAAGATTTAGTCACTTTCTTATACTCTTACATTTATTATATATAGGAAAATGACCTAGATATATTTAATCAATTATTTTATTTTTTCCCAAAGAATATATCTTGAATACCTTGTACTTAATTTATCTTTTAGTGGAAAAGCATGGGCTTAATCTTCTCAAATTGTTTCACTTTCAAACACACACTAGTGCTTGTGCATTGAATAATTATTTATGCGATGAATATATTTCAAAATTCATAATTGGATTGATACTTTTATCATGGAGATTATTTTTCTAAAATCATTACATACCTAATGAGTTACGTTAAAAATTAACATATAAGTTTAACCATAAGTTACTTTTAACTATGTGATTCCAAATTTATTGTTATCTAATCCCTGATATTTGAATAATCTCATAAATCCAAAAATCTCAATTGTGTTGATCATGTAAGTCACATGTGAATTAATTCTACATTCCTTTTCACGTATATATACTGTGGAATAATATCTATGGCCTATAAAATTCAAACACTACTCAATTTTATGGTTCATTTACATGATCGTTAGAAGTTCTTTTGCTCTTGAATCATCTTATATCGGCAATTGTCATAGTCCATGGTGCTCTAACTCTAATATTGTCAACATAATTACACGCTCATGGCATGCAAATTTCTAGCACTATAAAGAAATGATAGAAAGAAAAATCCTAAAGAAAAAAGGAGAATAAGAAGGCTCTATTATTTATCAATTTTCAAACGTTAAGTATAACTAGTTTTGCCTTTAGATGAGGCATCAACAATATTACATTACTCAGAATACATGAATTCAGAGGGTAGATCATTTATTTTAATTATTATATATATATATATATATATATATATATATATATATAAAATTGTGAACACCTCATCTCATATATAAGTAAATAAAATAAAAGTTAGAACTAAATGATTGATTAATCAATTAGTTGATTAATTAACAAA
This sequence comes from Delonix regia, assembly GCA_037074485.1. Lineage (NCBI taxonomy): Eukaryota > Viridiplantae > Streptophyta > Magnoliopsida > Fabales > Fabaceae > Delonix > Delonix regia. The sequence continues at coordinate 34,762,131 of CM073449.1, read as the reverse complement.
CAAAAAAGGTGAAAATAAATAAATTCATAATTAAATATAAGGAATTTAACAAAATAAAATAAATTAATACTGAAAACAAAAAAAATTAAAGTAAATTTTTTGAAAAAACATCTTTTAAAAATTAATGAAAAAAAATAAACAAAGCAAAAAGTAGTAAAACGAAGCCAGTTATAAAGAAAAGAGTAAATAAAAGGCATAAGGTGGAATGAAGAAAAAAAAACATATGACAATAGGAGATAAAATGGAAGTGGTCAAACTAGGAAGTTAGAGCTCAAAGTAGAAATCCCTATATGTTATCCTAACTAGCTATCACCTGCACTTAGAGGATGGAGAAAGCAATAAACAACACCCTACTATTGAGCAGCAAATATGAATGAAGGGCAAAAAGTGAATAGTTACAATTTAAGGAAGAAAAGCGGAGGAAAGAAAAAGGGGTGGGGCTTTTTAGAGAGTGACAACACGATGAAGTAAGGGTGTAGCGAAAATCATAGAATGAAGCAATGAATATGTGAAAGAGACAGGAGAGAGGCTCTCAAGCAGGGAGAAAAAGCAAAGGGATAGATAGAGAGTAAAAGCATCAGAGGGAATAAGAAGAAGAGGAGACCAAAGAAGAAAGGGGGGCAGACTGGAGTTGAGCTTCAAAAGGAAAAATGAAAAAGAAAGGGGGAGAGACTGAGAGAGAATGAAGACGAGACAAAGACTGAAGAGGTCCTTGTTTTGTGGTGGTGCAAACAGAGTAGCGGGAAAAAGTTAGAGAGGAAGCAAACTCAGTTTGGAAGGAAAGGAAAAATGAGGAAAGAAGGGGAGTTTGAGAGTGAGCAGAATGAAAAAGGAGAAAGAAATAGAAGAAAAGGAGGGGGACCTCAGGTAAAGTAAGAAGAGAAAGGAGTAGTTGAAACAAAGAGCAAAACATGAGGCAATACGAGCGAAAGAAACACGTAAAGACTAAAGATCATGCAACATGAATGAAAGAGAATAGGGAGATAGACCGAGAAGCTACGTGCATGAAGAGTATGCCCCTGTTTTGAATGCTAAAGAATAGAGTATAGTTACAACGGAAAGATGAGGAACTCAGGCTGAGAGAGAACCTGTGATGAAGGAAGAACAGTGTAAGAGAATCATTAGGTAGAAGAGTTCAAAGTTAGCTAGTGATTGAGTGAGATGTTGCACAAAATCACTTTGTTAGAAAGGAGCTTGTAGGTATATTGCTCATCACCTTTTCTTCTCTTCATTTTCCTATAAGCATAGACCACCTTATGATAGCTTAATCTGCATGCGTAGTTATTTTTGGCTTAGTCATTAACACTTGAGATGATGTTCTGATTTGGGTATTCTTAAAATGAGTTTAGTTATTGCCTTGGGTCATGGTTCGATCATTCTTGTGAGGCTGTGTAGCTCATTTGTTTGACATTTAGATTTAGAGAAGTTATTTACCTCTTTACATAATAATCTAATATTGTCTAAGTCATGCAAAGTGCACTGGGTTACAGTTGAGATTATCACATTGACCAACTTGGAACTGTAACATTTTTGAACTCATATATATATATATATATATATATATATATATATATGTAAGTGGCAGGCTAAATAATGGTAGGATTCAAGGAGTTTAACCACGTGATTATGGCATTATGTTTAAATATTTAGAAGCTCTAATGATATGATGTGGGCTCACATAGCATGAATCATGGGTGCATGAGTGAGTGTATGAAATCTTGATTTGATGGCATTAAAAGATGAAAGATAAATTGTTGGTTACTGAAATTATGTTCATGTGCTTTATTAATTTTAACTTTACCTAATCATTGTTTTCATATTGTTTTTATTCTATTGCTATAATAATTGTTATTCTTATTCTTATTTTATTTTATTTTACTTACCCTTTTTCTTCTTTTAGTTTAGTTATTTTATTTTGTTTTATTTTTATTATTATGATTTTCTTGTTTTGTTTCTGTTGCTTGTCATTTTTATATTCTAAAATGAAAATACCAAAGAATGTTATTTTAAGGTATCTTCCCTTATTTATTTATTTATTTTTACTTTTTAAAAAAATTATTTCTTTTAGATAACAAAAAAAAAAAAAAGATATTTGCCTTTTTTTGTAAACTTGACCTCAAGATGATAAAAGGGAAATAAATTACACCTTCCATAAAATTCCAAAAATCCAAAATTATAAAAAAAAACGAAGAGAGCAAGGGAGTAAGATTACAACATACTGATAAAATTTCATATTCATTTATTCACAAATACTAATTTAATTTAGTTAATCTTTCCTTTTTCTCAATAAAAATGAAAACCACAAATAATTTTGTTCGCATTTCAAATCACCGTGTGAGATCGTTAATCTCCTTAAGCACTTGTGAATTAATTAGTAGAGACTGTGTGGGATTGTTAATCTCCTTAGGTCTTGAAATTTAATGTCTGTTTAAAAAAATGATTTAAAAAAAGAAAAAAATTGGATTGTGTTGCTTGTTATTTGAAATTAAGAAAAACACTAAAGATACTTTTCCAATATAAGTGCCCTTGCTAAATTAAAATAAAAATTAAAAAATTAAAAAGAGAAAATGAAGGGAGTAAGGAAGTGATATTAAATTGATTTCGTAAATTAAAATACACCAACCAAATTCAAGTTGATTTTATTTACGAAAAGCAGATTAATTTCAAACCATCTTGTTATGTTCACAAAAAATAAAAGTTAACAACCAACAAACACACATTTCTAGTTGAACTACGTGGACTTTGATCCCTATTACAGGGTATGTAAGCCCTAGGCTTTTGTCTTAGGTCAAGTCTGCCCTTTGTAAACATCTATTTGTTTGCTTTTATTATTGTGGTTTTTGTCTTCTCTGTTTAACAAGCATGCATGTCAATAAAAGCATAACTGAGATAAATTTAAGGCTATATTCCATCTCATTGGACTAGTTTAAGGTAACTATCCTTATAGACGAGTGTTATGGGCTATCTAACACCTTCCCCATACTCAAATAGACTCCTGAACTCATCTCTGTTTTTGTAGACCACTTTGCCTTATTCCTTTTGTTTTACATTAGTTTTCCAAAGTTTCACATTAAAAATTTTAGTGGTGATTTTCAAGATTCATTTTGGGAATCAATCTTAAGCATATCTTTTTCTAAATTTCTGTCAAAAGGTCAGTTATGACAATAATCATAATTAATATACACTAAAAAGAGTTAAATAGGGGAGAGATTAATTATGAGGTAGATGGCTATAGAAGGTAAGGAGAAAAATAAGGAATAACATAAGTATGAGTGTAATTCCCCATACACTTATTATTATTTTGTCTACACATTGCAGCACAAGGGATATAATTTAGAATCTCCCGAGTGACATAGTCAAAGAAACACGACGTAACATATTGCCTACATCCCCCAAGGCATTCCCCTACATCGTCTTTGTTGTAGCTTGCTTGCACCATTCCAATCAATATCACCAAGACCACCACTTTCATGCTTTGCATCATCACTTGCCACTTGCTTCCCTATCGAACTCATTGCTTTCTTATGTTGTTGTTTGGATATCCACTAAAGCACTGAACCCCAGGTATTTATGAAAAGGCCACACATAAGTTATAAATATATAGTGGCTTGAGGGGAAGAAGGTGCTTTTGTCATCCACGACTGGAAATCTTGTCATACACTTTGTATGCTTCTTGAACTTTAGCTACACGACACACACACACACTTATGCACACGTTAGCTAGGGTAGTGGTTTGGGAATCTTGAGTTCATATTTACATGTAAGAAGTTAGCAACCAGCAAGATGTTATAATAATTTTATATTATTTTATGAATAAGCATGAACTTTATTATTGGTACAATTCTCTTATAGTTATTAACTAAGCAATCAATCTTAATCTAAACCACAAAATGAATTGAGTTCATGTTAACTGTGGGCATACAATGATATGTTGGACCACAAACCCATTTGGTAGAGACCCTAACTTACAACCTAAAACTTACCAGTAATTATCTTATCAAATTACTGGTTGAAAGTTAAAGAGAGATTTTAAACCCTTTGGTAATCATTTAATTAATTATGTATTTTGAAGAGTTAAAGGAAGTAGAAAGTTATTTTTAGAAAACAAATAAATTAATTATTATATATATATATATATATATATATTTCATCAAGTAACTGATGAACTATATATAGCATTCTAACTTTCTCATGCCTGACACTCTTAGTATCACATCATTAAGGTTTCCTTGCTACTTTCTTTATTCTCTCTGGGCATGTAAAGCTTGGGTGTTGTAAATTACAAACTCTACTAGTTAAATCATATATTTTCTAGATAAGTATTATATACAGCATCTTCCTAATTTTTCTAGCAATTGGTATCAAAGTCTAGTTCATGATTTAGATATTTCAATATATCTCTTGGGTATGCTGTTGTTTATTTTTATAATTGTTTTTTGTGGCCTTCTTCCATATGTATAGCCATGGGTGAAGAACAAAAATTATGATTTGTAAATTGTTAAATTGAACCCATTATATCCTTCTTTGAATGCAATTACTTAAATAATCAAAGGGATCCTTGGAAATTAGCTTAGGGGTTTTTAAAGGTTAAGGGATTTCGAACACATTGGTGCATAAATCACACCTTAATCGCACTTAAATAACTTGGCCTCCATTTTTGCTTAAACTTAAGAAAACCCTTAGTTTTTCAATCCGCAAATACTTACAAATAGTTGCATTTTGGTTGAAATTTCATTAAGGCATTTTGTATAGTAAAATGATGTCTACAAATTGGCCAAAACATGTAAAAAAAAAAAAAAAACCCTTAGCCTTTATAAATGTAAAAGAAAGAAAATTTCAAAACAAAATGCACCTTGATGAAAGAGATTCTTTTAAAATCAACATGTGGGTTTTGTAGATCTTGAAATTCTAAGCATTTTGACACCAAGAACACCCCAAAACCTTAGAAAACGTCAGGTCTTGTGTTGGATTAGTACTTGGTTGGGTGACCCATTTTAGCACCCACTAGATATTGAAGATGATAAAAATGGACATTCATTAAAGCCCTCTCACGTCTTAGAGTGCATGTAGCACGTGGGAGCATCTACAGGGTTCATTTTGGCCTAAAATTTTGGTTCCCATATTAAATTTTAATTTTCTATTTATTTTAAATTTTTTCAAAATTTTTTGGAAGCTCAAAATATGAGTTCTTAAATTTCTATAGTATTCCATATTGAATTCGAATACATATTCTCCAAATTTTAAGCTGAAAATTTTTGTCAATACTCTAAATACATCCAAGTACCATATAGTTTTCACACTCTCAAAGTTAAAGTACTTTGATAAGGCAAATAATTTATTGGAGAAATTATAACTTCATAAATTTAGTATTATGTTGAATTTGAATTTTGAGCCCAATTTTCATGAAAATTTCGTTAATTTGCTTTTTCTTTTGGAAATTAAAATACTAAATATTTGATATTTTTAATATGCATTCACCCATTATAAGCAAGATGAAACATGTTATGATAGTGTAATGGGGCCAAATTGATGGTTAAAAGTATAAGTATATGCCTAAATAGGGGGTCTAACTTCAATAGGCATAATTTTTAGCACAAAAAGAATTTTTTAGGCTTATAATGCTATTCTAGAAAGCTCATTCAAATCCTAATGCCTAGGCAATTTGGTTCAGTTTCAAGCTTAAATTCTATCATTTTAATCGACTTTAAGACCTTTGAATTTCGAGAAACTTGGATTTGGGCTTCATACAAAAGACTAACAAAGATAGTTTCTAGTCATTTTTGCCATCTAGAATACTGCCAACTATTCAAGGCCTTTTTTTGTCCTTTTAAAACTTAATCAAGATACAATGCTTAGGGCTTTTTTTTTTTTTTTTCACAACTTAGATGTTTTATTTCCTTTTGGGAAACTTGATTAATGACTTTGTATAAAACCTAAATGGAGATTGCATGTAGCCAATATTACCTTCAAGAATCGTAACTATATAATGACCAATGTTGTCTACCAGGATGTTTTCTAATTTAAACAAAAATAGAAATTAAAAGCCTAATTTGTTTTATAATCTTGGTAGTGAATCATGCATCCTCTAAAATAACATGACATCCAAAGTGTTAGTGTTTGCTTCTTGCTCTTGGATCAGATTAAGTGATTTCACTTGCTGTGAAGATTATTTGGATAATTGACACCTTGTGATTGTGAGCTCACTTATCATAGGACCAATTAGTGGTGTTTCTTGGTTAATTTAATTAAGACATCTATTTCAATTAACATTGTATAATTATAGCTAGGTAAATTGTATTGGCAGTGGGTTCACCTTATTAGTGTAGCACTTATATTATTAAGATTTAATTGAATTAATGTCTTAATATTTGTCATCCTATCGGTATAGAGATGTTAGGGACATTCAATTATGTGGGTCTTTTATATGTAGTGACTTTTCTTGGTTTATTGTAATATAGGACCCTTAAGCAGTATTATGATAAATAATCTTGTGAATATAGTTGCATATGCTGAGCCATTTAGAGGAAACTTTGTTTTATAATTATATGTATACACATAATACACGTTTCTTAATTTTGTTACCTTAGCTTTTGTATTCAACAGCTATCAACAATGAAAATTGTCAGTGGGACAAACTATAATAACTTGAGAAGCCCCTAAAATGTCTTTTTGGTAATTGCATTGATAGCCTTGGCCTTGGGGTTCATATGCCTATTACACATAGATATAATTCCACTATTTTAAAGAGCCTTTCTTGAATTGTGACACCACCTAATTAAAGAGAGTGTGTGAGTGTGTGTAAGATGACATTAATAGAAACCACAATGGAATATGTGAGGGCCACTAGGAAGAAGGTTTAGAAAACTCAATAAGGTTAAAAAAATGAAGGGCTATGACCTTTCCTAATTAAAGGAAAGACACTTGATTTGAAGGAGTGCCTGGTGTTCTAAGAACACATATAGAAATTTGTGTATATTATCATAAAGTTTAAATCCTTTAGTCATGTTTTAGGAGATAAACCTTACATTTGACACATTTTTTAGTATCTCTCATCTCAGTTTAACTACTAAAAGCTTCATACTACACCCAGCTAGATAACCAGATAAGTGATAAACTGATTGAGACTTTCTTTAAAAGGAGGAATCCAAAGTAAATAGGTAATACTCCCATTGTAAATTCTTTGAATTTTAGATCCAGATATGATTAAGAACTGAAAGCCCAAGTCCTAATCAATTATAAGAATGGTGGATGGTAAGTTTATTTAACTTGGCTTTTTTAAGACCTTGTAAGGGCAAAAGAAATTTTATATTAATTGGACCATATGAAGTGGACTATTACATATGACTCTATAGCTCTAGCTAATTTGAATTTAGTGTTGTTGAGTTTATCCTTCTCAGTTATTTTTTAGATTTTGTGATTCTGCCACTAGATATGATATCGTAATACTCTTAATTGTTGTCAAGTAATTGTTTGAATCATAATTTTAGAAAAAGATGTTGATGAAATTAACTAAAGGACCTTTCATATAGTGTTAATTTTTTATTTATATAAATGATGTGAGTAGTTATTCCTTATTAGAGCTAGGCGCCAAGGGATAAGTGGAAATCTATGACTATAGGAATAACTACTAACATGAAAAATTAGTAAACCTAAGTCCTTTATTATGTTTATGCTGTATTATGGTATAATATACCAGACACCTAAAATTTCTAGCTATTAGCATGATTTATTTCCAAAACATATTTTGGTGCAACTGATGCTTTAGATTTATTTTCCTTTCATTATGAATTAGTCCTAACTTGTCACCATGTTTGAGAAATTTGGGAATTCACATTTAGTTTTCAAACTGGTGATTATGAGTGGATCTTCAAGACCAACCTGGGATTACAAGAGAAATTTTAGAAAGGATTTTAAACCCAATATGTTTATGGTGATTATAATAATGTAAATGGAATTAATTAATCTTATGCCTCTCAATAGTGTCCTTTAAAAGATACTCTTGGAATGATTGTAAAGTTGATTGGACTTTGGATTAGACATCAACAAACTTTAGCCGATGGTTTTATGAAATCATGGAATAGGCACTTGATGTGAAAATTGAACAATTTATCTTGGGTTGAAACGAGATTTTAAGGCAATATTATCTTCAATTTGATGAGGTTATATAAAGCCACAACTTTATTTTCATAATATACGTTAAATGACATACTATTATATTAAAGTGGCATTGATCTCTTTGTAAGACCTTTTGAGTTCTTAGAATTTAGTTCTATTATGATAGGTGTTGTATTTTTCTAGTTTGTCTCAAGGAACTCCTATTGATCAAGTGTTCATAAAATTCAAAAGCAACTTTTTTGTAATGGTGCACCTATTTAGATAGAAGACAAAGAAGTCATTTAGATCTCTTGCGTTCCTAATGTAATAAAGAGAGGACTAAGATGTAAGGAAATTTCCATTTGCTTATGTTGTTGGTAACTTGGTGTATGCTTAAGTAAACACTTGTGCTATAGTGTTCTTAGATAAGTAATTTTTATTTTGGATTATTATATGGCTGCTTAAATAGTTGTTATACTTACACGGTATTAGAAATTGTATATTCTATTACAGTAAATTTGATTCACTTGTAATTATTGACTATCTAGATTTAGATTATGTGATTTGTATAGATTATTTTAAACCTACTGTGAACACCCCATCCCTAATCACTTAATTATTTAATTAATGGAAACACCAATTAATTAATAATTAAGAACATGGGAAAATTAAAAATGTCAATACTTCAAATGATATTTTCAATTGGGGAGCAATTTAGAATTAAAAATAAAGAATGGGAGATAAACTCAAAATTCCAAAAAAAAAAAAAGCTAATTAAAATAATTATAATAAATCAAAGAAAGATAATAAAGAAACATAAAGATATAAAATATATTACAAAGCAAAAATCAAGAATCAAAAAATAAAAATTAATTAACAATAATAGTAATAATAATAAAAATTAAATTAAAAAAAATAGAAAGAGAAAACAAGCGTCAATGATGGATCAGAAAATGAAGAAAAAGTTGAAAAAGGAAGGCAAAAAAAGCAAAAGGATGCTCGTTGAAAAGAGAAGGCAACATCTCTGCCTTCATATCGAAAAACCAGGGAGCTTGAAGGCAAAGAGGAGGCTCAGTTTTCTTCAGACGTCACAGAAGCTCACCAGCATGGCGACCTAAATGAGCAAAAAGCGAAAGTTTGTAGCCGATGGAGTTTTCTTTGCGGAGCTGAATGAGGTCTTGACCAGAGAGCTTGCAGAGGATGGGTATTCTGGTGTTGAAGTTAGGGTTACGCCCATGCGGACTGAGATCATCATTAGGGCGACTCGCACTCAGAACGTTCTCGGTGAGAAGGGAAGAAGAATTAGGGAACTGACTTCTATTGTTCAGAAGCGTTTTAAGTTCCCTGAGAACAGCGTTGAGCTTTATGCTGAGAAGGTCAACAACAGGGGACTCTGTGCTATTGCTCAGGCAGAGTCTCTGTGTTACAAGCTTCTTGGAGGGCTTGCTGTCCGAAGGGCTTGCTATGGTGTCCTTAGGTTTGTTATGGAAAGTGGTGCCAAAGGTTGTGAGGTTATTGTTAGTGGTAAGCTCAGGGCCCAGCGTGCCAAATATATGAAATTCAAGGATGGGTACATGATATCATCCGATCAGCCTGTCAAGGAATATATTGACTCTGCTGTGAGGCATGTGCTTCTGAGACAGGGTGTTCTTGGTATCAAGGTGAACATTATGCTTGATTGGGATCCTAAGGGCAAGCAAGGCCCGACTAAACCCATTCCGGATCTTGTCACCATCCATCCGCCAAAAGGAGGAAGACGAAGATGGCTACCACCTCCGTTTCTACGATCACCACTCTTTTCTTCCTTCTCTTCTTCGTCTACTACATGGACTCTTTCTACCTTCCCAGCAACAATCCCATCCTCAGCTTGGTCAACAATACCCGGTTTATTACATGCTGCAAGACAGAGCCAGCCTTACAACTTGTCGATGCAGCAGCATAATATCAGTGATCCAGCCACAACTGTCCCTTCTAGCCACCCCCAAGCTCAGCCAAATCAGACAATGGCTCCACCACCTGCAGCTTACAATCCCATCAGAAATGTTCCCATTCCGAAGGCTGAAATGGCAGCTAGCACATACAGAACCGCCACTACAAATAAACTCTGTTTTCATGCAGGAAGAACAGAGCTAAACAGAGCTGAGGTGGAAGGAGAGTGATGAGGTGGAGAAAGAGTGCCAAGAAGTGACTATTTCTGGTGGTGCAGCGGTGTTATGGGTAAATATGCTGCAGGAGAACTCAAGCCGCCTGTAGCTGCTACTTCGCGTGGTTCTGGAAAGCATCCTCAGCTCATGCCTTCAACTCCTCGGTGGGCCGTTGCCAATGGTGCTGGTGTTATATTAAGTGTTTTGAGATGATGAAGTTGCTCGCTATGAGACTGTCACCGCAACAGCAGCAACCACAACAGCGACAGAATTCTATCATTCATCATGCAACAAGCACCAATGACCCAACAGCCAAATAACGCTGGAATCACGAAGGAACTTGTTTAAAACCGACCTCAGTTTGGTTTGCATGGTAAACAGTGAGTTGTTCACATACTGTACGTCTAGCTTTCATTTTTGTTATTTTTTTTTTTTATTTTGGTTTTGCTTTTACCTTTTTGGTACATTAATATTGTAATTATTATTATTATTATTTTGGTATTGCAAGTAAGGTTTTCAGGAAGTCATCGTGTGAGAATTTGGTTCTCCTCGATTGCATGAGATCACGTGAGATTTTAATCTTCTTAGATCTTTTAAAAATTAGCACATTTGTTTTAAAAATAATAATTAAATATTAACTTTAATTAAGTATTTTCCATCATTTATAAAATTAGCATATGAGGATTTTATTCTCTTCGATTGCATGGGAATATGTGAGATTTTAATTTTCTTAGTTCCCTAAAATTAATACACATCTATCTAATAATAATAATAATAATAAAAACAATCATAATTAAATATTCATTCTAATTAAATATTTCCCATTATTTATGAAATTATCGTGTGAGAATATAGTTCTCCTCAAATACTTGAGGTCGTGTGAGATTTTAATCTCTTCAAACCTTGAAATTTAGTACATACTTGTTTAAAAGATAAATAATAATAATGATGATAAATAGATAAAATAATAATAATGCAAAAATGAATATTTTTAATTGAATTATTTACAAAATAAATAAAGTCAGGGTTTTATAAAATTTAATTAATTAAAATGCCACGTTCAAAAATTCCAAAAATGGCTTTCTATTATAATTTTGTTCTAATTTCAACAATCAATCCAAATTTTAAAAAAAGGAAATAAAAATAAAAATAAGTGAAACGAAAAAAGAAAATCCAAAAATCCAAAATATATAAATTAAAAAATTCCAAAAAATGGCTTTCCTTTATAATTTTGCTCTAATTTCACAATAAATCTTATTTTTTTTTAAAAAAATCTAAAGATAAATTAAAAAAAATCCAAAAAAATACATAAATACAAAAAAATCAGAAAAATGATTTGATTTTCGTCCTAATTTCAAAGGTGAATTCCAATTTTGAAAATCCAAAAAAAACAAATAAATCTAAAAATTCAAAAATATTCTTTTTATAACTTCACTTCAATTCCAAACAATATAAACTCCCAAAATTCCTAAAAATCTTATCCCATAAATAATTTCATTTAAATTTCAAAATTAAAATTAAAATTCCAAAAATAAACAAAAGAATTAAAAGAGAAAAAATGAAGAGATCAAGAGAGCTAGATTACTTAGGTTGCTATATATTAAAACACACAAATCCAAATTCCAATCCTGTTTTGTTTACAAAAAAGCTATTTAATTTGAACTCTCCTGTTCTCATCACAAAAATTAAAAACCACCAACCCACAAAACATGCCTTTTGGTCGAACTATGTGGACTTTGATCCCTATCGCAGGGTACGTAGGCCCTAGGCTCTCATCCTAGGTCAAGTCCGCCCTTTGTAAATATCTATCTATTTGCCTTCATTCTTGTAATTTTATCGCCTCTGTTTAACAGGCATCCATGTCAATAAAAGGGTAATTGAGATTAATTAAAGGCTATATTCTATTTCAACTGACTAGTTTAAGGTAACCATCCTTATGGGCGGGTGTTGTGGGGTGCCTAACACCTTCCCCACACTCAAATAGACTCCCGAACCCATCTCTGATTTCGCAGACCATTCCGCCTTCTTCGTTTGTTTTAAATTGGTTTTCCAAAGTTTTCCATTAAAAATTTTGGTGGCGACTCCAAATAAATTGATTTTCAAAATTTCGTTTTTGGGAATCAATTTTAAAATATTTTATTCTATTCTGCCGAAAGGTCGGTTACGACACCTACTTTTGTCAACACATCTTTAGATGTTTCAAGAGGAGTTATTTTGTGCTAAATTGTTAAATAGACACTTATAGCTGCCTCAATATGATAATTATGATATTTTTGACAAGTTATTTTATGGTGAAGTGTTAAACCAACACTAATAGCTATTTGTCTCAACTTGTGTATACATTTTTATGATGTTTGGAAGGAACTGTCTTCTTGAAAAGTGTCATGTAAACACTTATAGTTGCCTTAACCATTTCTAGCATCTTTATGACATTTGGAGGGGTCGTTCTATCAAGAAGTGTCAAATGGACACTTATAGCTACCTTATGTGGTATATATATATATATATATATAAATGAAGAGTATGTCGCTTGTTTTGTGATGGTCATTGGTCAAGGAATGTGGTCAAGGAAATGAATTTATGTTGTGCTTATATTTTAAATCTTGACCATTTTTGTTGCAACAGTGACTTTGTTACAGGCATCTCTTAAAATTACAAGGGTTTTAGTTGTATTGAACTTTTGATAATAAATTCTTGTTTGTTTGAGAGAAGATTTGTGAATCACATACTCATATTGAACATTTTGCATGATCCATTCACTAAGACTAACCTATTAAAGATTTTGGAAATTTATAACTCTTTGGTATTTTGAAATGTTTAATGTCTTAGTTTAGTGGGAGCCTGAGTTGTATTCTTTAGGGATACTTTAGTATATTTTGGCATTTAAAACATTTGTTTCCCAATCAGATTTAATGTTCATGGTTGTGCCAAATTTTGGATATAATTCAGAATTGAAACTTTGTCAGTATTTATAACATTATTTTCCTCATTGAATTTGATGTTCATGATTTATGATTTGATTTATGATTTTTTTTCCTTATCTCAAACTTATGTGGTTCACATCCCTGGTGAACATATGCTTATGGATGCATTAACCAAGAGCTTACCCATAATAATATTTCAAAATCATGCAACTCGTATAGGTCTTGTTGAATCACTGATATAGCCTTGGTCAAGTGGGAGTTTGAGTTAAGTCTTTAAGGGGCTTTTGTGATAAAATGAGATATTAATACTGTCATTTTTTTTTTCACTTCAAGCCACACATATGATGAATAGATGTTATGAGGCTAGAAAAGATGGGATTGAAGTGGATCTGTGTGATTCTCTTAAACCTCGATCTAACTGTTTTCCTCTTTTTAAGTTTTGCTCCTTTACTTTGGTAATCAATAATCATGTGATAGGTGAAAGGGGTGAGTCTAAGGAGGAACAATGGAGGCATAACAGAAGTGGAAAGTATAAGAATATGATATTGAGACTGATAGAGACCCAGAAGAGAAAGAGTGACTCCTATTTTCCATATTGCAGGATTTGTTCCTCCTTCTAGTATCTATATTGCAGTTGCACACCACATAACATTGAACTAAGATAGGACACATCTCTTACTTTCCTTTCGGCATAAGTCTCTAATGTATGTCGTCTCCTGCAATAGGAAGGAAAGCTAGGAAAGGCTCCCCGATCAGCAATGTTTGAAATAAGATCTACTATTGCTGTGAACTATGATGCAAAGGAACACATTGATTTATAGTCAATGGACTCAACTGAGGAAGAAATGAAGGATGAAGTTGAACCTAAAGACATAGACATAGAGATTGATCTAGAGAAGGGTGAAGTAGAGAGTGTAGCCAGGTAATCTTGGTTAGAGCTATTTACAAACAATAGGTCTAAAGGTCCAGGTGGTGAATTGAAGTATATTCTTCCTTCGGAAAAGAACAATGATTGTATGCATATTTCCATTCATCAGAGGTTGAAAAAGAGGCTAACAAATGGAAATATGTGCTTATTGGAGCCATTTACAAAGAAAGTCCGAAATTCTTCAAGATTGAAAGCTTTACTCTGAACTGATGGGAAAAGTATGGCTTGCAATTAGTACATATGGTAAGAGAGAACTGTTTCTTATTTAATTTCAACTATGAACTATGGAAGAACATGGTGATGAAGGATGTCCCTTATACTTTTAATAAAAAAACCTTTAATTCTCAAAGAATGGAGGGTCAAAATGAACTTGGCATTGGATGAATGTAACAAGGCGCCTATATGGATCAAGCTTATATACCTTCCTTAGGAGTTTTAGTCTACTAAGATTCTAAGTCGTATAGGAAGCATATGTGGTACTCCTTTATTTGTTGATTAATGTACTTTAAACAAAACTAAACTGAGATATACTAGATTGCTAGTTGAAATGGACTTAATTGGTAAGTTCCCCAAATCAATCATACTTGAAGACAATAATAGAGAAAGACTAAACCAAGATATTACTTATGAGCAGATCCTAAGAAAGTGTACAAACTACAAGCATTTTGGCCATGATAAAAGCCAATGCAAAATACCTATGAAGCTAAAAGGGCAATTAAATTTGTTGGTGGAAAATAATATTGAGGTGAATGTATATGGAGAATGAAATCATAGGTAAACCAGAGCACAATGTTCTAGAGTCTCCAAAGTAGCAAGAGAGAATTGATGCTCCTCTCAAAAAACCAAATACCTTTAAAGATCAGTGGCATGCATACCATAATTAGAGGGAAGGTAAGGGTTGAAGAAATAAATTCTAAGATGACTAATGCCAAGCAAAGATGGCCTAGCTAGGAAAAAACTGGGAATAATAGGAAATTGAAGTTATTGGTGAAAGGCTAAGGAAAAAGAGAGTTATTAAACCCTCTAATAAAGGTAAATGATAGGATCCTAGAACATTAGGGGCCTCAATAACCCCCTCAAGCAATCAGAGGTGAAGACTTTAATTATTAAACATATGCTTAGTGCTTTAGGGGTTTTGGAAACGAGAGTCAAGGCTGATAATATAACAAAATTTAGAGAGGTATTAAATGACATAGTTGAAACATAATCCACAATAATGATTGGGCTAAGCTGGGAAGAATTTAGGTTATTTATGACCCTAGTAGAATCGCTATTGATGTTATTTCCATGCAAGATCAATGGATGCACTGTATAGTTAACACTGATGTATCTTTTATTGGATGGTTATTTATGGTCCAAAATGATAAAGAGAATAGGAGAAGATTATGGAACTTTCTTATTCATGTTAGTAACAATATAAAAGACCCTTGGATCATACAAAGGGATTTTAATGTTATTCCTCGTAGTAATAAAAAGTTGGGTGGGCTTGGTATTAATATAGAAGCCACCTCAGAGTTTGAAACCTGCATCATGGCTACTAATATACTAGATATGAGATCTCAAGGTTGCAATTTTACCTGGATAAATAACCAAGATGGCTCAAACAAAATTTAGTGCAAGCTTGACAAGTGTCTTATGAATATTAATTGCCTAGAGGTTTTTTAATGGGCTATCTGCAATATTTTGACATCAGTTATTTTTTATCACTCCCTTCTTATTACATGCCTTAGTAGATTTAACAAGAATAAGAAAATGGCCTTTCAAATTCTTCAATATGTGGACTTCCCATGAAAAATTCAATAATATTGTTGAAGAAGCTTGGAAAACTAAGGTTAGTGATTGCCTTATGTTTATTATTTGGGAGAAGTTAAAGGTTGTTAAAAGAAAACTTCAAAAGCTTAATAAAGTAAAGTTTTCTAACATATCAAAAAGAGTGCAGAATTATAGAAGCCTTCTTGAAAGTCTCCAATGTGACTTTTAAAAAGACTCGTTCAATGTCTCACTTATGGATGAAGAAAGGGTTGATATGATCCAACTCAAAAACTTGTTAAAACAAAAGGAAGACTTCTATAGACAAAAGGTAAGGGCAGATTGGATCCAATTAGCTAATGCAAATACTAATTTTTTTTCATAACGTTATAAAGATGAGAATGGTGAATAATAGAATCACTGATCTTATATTAGAAAATAGGGATATAATTTCTAACCAAGTCTTTATAGGGAAACTTATGGTAGATTTTTACACAAATCTGATAAGGGCAGATAAACATCAAAGAAAAACATATTGATTACTTTATTCTGGAGAAAGGGAATAAAGTTAATGAGGAAATGGTGTCCATGCTTTGTAATGAAGTCTCTGATGTTGAAATTAGTGAGGCTTTTAATAGCATTGGAAGTAATAAAGCTCTTAAGGTTGAGGGAATTAATAGCTTCTTTTACAAGAAGACATGGAACATTGTTGGTTAGGAGGTAACTCTGGCTGTCAAAGATTTTTTTCAACACTAAGAGAATGCTACAGCAAATAAACACCAATGCCCTCAATATTATTCTTAAATGCCAAAATCCAGAAAGCCTAATTGATTATAGACCCATAACATGTTGTAATGTTCTTTACAAAATCTTAACAAAGATTATAGCAAATAGACTGGTGAGAATTCTTAATAGATTGATTAGCCTTAATCAATCCACCTTTGTTGTTGGTAGAAACATCTTAGATAACATTCTAGTTGCCTATGAGCTTGTTAAAGGCTATCATAAGGCTAAAAGACATATGAACTGCGCATACAAGGTTGATTTGAGAAAAGTGCATGACTCTATTTGTTAGGATTTCATTGAAGAGATTCTCATTGGCTTTAGGTTCCCTACTAAATTCATTTCTTAGTTAATGGCGTGCGTGAGAATTGCTTCCGTTACCATCATGGTAAATAGAGGTATAAAAGGTTTCTTCCTTGGTAAAAAAAAAGGTTTAGACAAAGGGATCCAATGTTCTCTTTGCTATTTGTGATTGTTATTGAATACCTGTCAAATCCTCCAAATAACTTTTAGTTCCATAAAGGCTATAAAGACTTGAATCTTAATCACCTGTGCTTTGTAAATGATTTTTTTATCTTATATAATAGAGATAATAATTCCATGTCTTAGATTAAGCAAATGCTCAACCACTTCTATGATGTTTTTGGCTTGCAGGTTAATAAAAATAAAAGCTTTATCTACTTCAACGAGGGGTCTGAGGAGAAAAGGCAAGAGATTCCGCAAACCATAAATTTCCAAGTTGGTGAGTTTTCTGTAAAGTATTTTGGCATCCTTTTTATCTCCAATAGATTAAAGAAGGAGCATTATATTGAACTTGTAGATAAGGTTTTTGCCAGAATAAATGCTTGGGCTGTAAAATTCTTATCTTATGCTAGTAGGCTTTAATTGATACAAACTATGTTGAGGAGTATGCAAATTTACTAGTGTTCTATCTTTATCCTGCCTAAGTATATAATCAAGGCTATAGATTCAAAGTGTAGGAACTATATGTGGAAGGGTAATAAAGGTACAAGGAGAGAAGTAGTTGCCTAGAAGGATGTTTGCCTTCTTAAAGAAGAAGGGGGAGTTTGGCATCAAGGGCCTTGAAAGCTGAAATACTATAGCCATAGGAAAGCAAATATAAAAACTACTTACTTCCAAGTCCTTTTTATAGGCTGAATGGATTCACTATACAAAGCTAAAACGTTTGAGCTTTTAGGGAGTTTTTGAAAACCAACAATATAGCTCTGTTTGGAGGAACTTATTATCTTTGTGGAAAGTCTTCAAAGGTTGCTATAGGTATCAAATTGGAATGAATAAAATATTTTCTTTCTAGTTTGATCCTTAGATGGATGGAAAATCAGTCATTGACATGTTCCCTAATATTAACACTCAGGATGTAGACATTAGAAAGCATGATACTATAAAAGACATTTGAAGGAATGGAAGTTAGAGGCTTCCAGATCCTATAGATGATATAACTGGTAGAACTTGGGAAAATATAAGGAGAATTGATGGAAATTCTAGTATCACTAATAAGATTATATAGACTCTTAAGCCTTCAAGCATCCATTTCATGATGTTAGCATGGAATGTGACAAAAAACAAAAGCTAAAAAGTTCCTTAGTATAGGTTTGCTTGGGGTAGGAAACATATCCCAAGGCACAGTTTCATTGTGTTGCTTGCACTAAAGAATAGGTTGGCTATCAAGAAGAGAATCCACAAATGGATGCTTATAGATAACACCTCATGCTCTTTTTACAATTGTCAAAGGAAAATGTTGAACATTTGTTCTTTAGTTGTAGCTTTTCCATGGAAATTCGGAATGAAATCATGCCTAGATACGAGATTAGAAGGAGGTTTTTTTGTTAGAGATGAGAGGTGAGTTGGCTTTCAAGGAAGGCTACAAAAAAAAGCTTATTAGCTGTGATTAGAAGATGCGTAGTGATATCTATGGTTTACTTTATTGGATGGAGCGAAACCAAATTCTCTTCCATAACGAGAAGGCTAACATGTAAAAGGTCATTAAGAAAATTGTGAACATTATTCTTCTTAATTTTCTTTATAGTTCAAAGGTAGTTGACAATAAACTTATAAATAGATGACATTAGAGTAATGGATGTATTGTTCTGTTCTTGTCTTTTATTTTTTGGAGTTACTCTTGCTCTGTTTTGATTGTATCGGATGTGTTCAACTTCTTTAGCAATATAATACTTATTATTGACAAATAAATAAAAAAAAGAATGCCATTTTGTACTCCATTCTATTCAGATATTGAAACTAAGTCTATAATAATGTTAACATAACTTGTTTCCCTATCAAATCACATGGGCTTGTATGGTTTCATTTCTAAACCTAACATGATTTAATATACACACACGCATGTATATATATATATATATATATGCATATGCAAATATTGATTACTTAGTTTTGTTAATTTATTAATTGTCCTAATAATAGATTAATGTTATCCAAGTGAGAGAATATTAGAATAATTTTATATTATTTTGTGGATTAGCATTGACCTTATTATCAGTACAACTCTCTTATGTTTATTAACTAAGTAATCAATCTTAATCTAAACTATAGAATTGATTGAGTTCATGTTAACTATAGATAAACAGTAATAGGTTGGACTATCATGAGCTTATTTAGTATAGGTCTTAACTTGCAACCCAAAACTTGTCAGTAATTATCTTATTAAATTATTGACTGAGAGTTAAAGAGAGATTTTAAGTCCTTTGGTAATAATTTAATTAATTATGTATTTTGAGGACTAAAAAGATGTGGAAAGTTACTTTTGGTGAACAAATAAATTAATTTTTTTATATATATTTTATCAAGTAACTGATGAAATACATATTGCATTCTAACTTTCTTGTGTCTGACATTTTGATATCATATCATTAGAGTTTCTTTGGTTATACACTCTATTCTCTCTGTATGTGTAAAGCTTGGTGTTGCAAATTGCAAACTCTACTAGTTAAATCATATTTTGGATATTTTCCAAATAAGTATTCTCTATTGTACCTCCTTAATTTTTCTAGCATAGGAGACTATATTAAGTTTTACTCTTCATCTTCAAGATATAGCAATACCAAAATGATGCTTCAAAATTTTCACAATTGTATGTCAATTTGAACTAATAGCCACTTATTTTGGCTAAAATTTTAAAAAAATGTTAACCAATTATAAATGGAAATTATCAAGGTATACTGTTATAATTGACATTGCAACTAAAAAAAAGAGGTGTAAATTGATTTCCAAAACTAATTTCAAAAATTAACCTACTGAAGTCACCACCAAAATTTTTAAAAGGAAAATTTTGGGAAATTGAATGAAAATAAAAGGGTGGTCTGCGTAACCAGAGAAAGGTTTTGGAATCTATTTGAGTGTGGCAAAGGTTTTAGTCATTTCACAACACCTGCTTGTAAAGACTGTTACTCTAAATTAATCAAGTGAAGTAAAGAATATGGTGTTAAATTTATTAAAATTGCCTACATCAAAACATGCACGAAAATAAGAGAGGAAAAAGATGAAATTAACTTAAACCAAAAAAAATTACAATGGGCGAACTTGACATAAGATGAGAGCCTATGACTTACATACCCTACGACAAGGATCAAAGTCCATGAAGCTTGTCTAGAAAGGCGTGTCAACAGGTTATTATTTTTTAATTTTGTGAATCGGACCAATTTTCATAAACAAAACAATTTTAAAATTCATTAATGTACTTTAAATTCACGAAATTAGTTTAATCTCACTTTTTTGGTTCTCCTCATTTGAAATTTTTTTTCTTGAAAAACAACATTGTTTATTTGCTTTTAGGCTGAAATGCTTACAAAAAGTATGAACATTTGTTTTTTATTTTATTTTTTATTATTAACAAAATGAACTTTGAAAAGACAAAGGAACTTTAAACTCAATACTTTATTCAAAAATATTCAATGGATAAAAACATTTTTATTTTTTTAAAAAATTGATTTTTTTGAATTTCAAAATAGCGAAAAATAATAATAATAATAAAACAAGATAAGAAATTGACATAAGGAGTTTTACTAAAAAAAGGATTTTATTTTCATTTAAGATCCTTGTAGTAACATTGACTGGCCATGGGTCTTTGGAATATCTAACTTTATTTTTAGAAAATATTTGTAACAAGATATGGGTCATCAGAACCTAAAATTTACTTTGAACGTACGATTAGGTAATACCTACAAAGTTGTTAAATCTCATATGGCCCCATTGGTGACCCACTAGATGCTTATGAAAACATTGGTCTCACACGGTAACATTAATGTTGAAAATATAAAATGTTTGTGGGATGTGCCTACGGAGGCGTTAGACTTGGTAATTCCAAAGCAAGAATGTCTATAGCAGCGTTGAACCTCACATGGCACCATCAATAAAAGTATGCATTGGTGTTTGTGTGTGTTAGTGTCCAGTTAGGTATTCATCATTACATGTTATTTACAAAATTCCAAGAGTACATCAATTACAATTAAATTCAAAATAACTAAATCACTTGGTCTTACTAGCTTGCCACGAACATGCCATCCTCACTTATGTGTTTCTTTGCACCTTGACTTGGGAGCATCTCATCCATGGATTCCCAAATTGAATCAAGTTCTCATAAGCAATTAAAATCACAATTGAACAACATAAAAAGTTAAATATGTAATGAACAAAATAAATGAGTTAAGCATACTTGCATTTAAACCAACTCAAGTAACCAAATAAAGGATTCAATTGCAAGGGATTAGCATCGACATGTGGAGGACAAGGCCTAAAACATGGTGGATTTTTTTTTTGGGTGGAAGTAGACGTCATTTAAACACAAACTAAGAGCATATGAACATCCTAATGGAGCTTAGAACATGTTGGATTTTTCTAGGTGAAATCGGACATCATTTAAACATAAATTATAAGTATAAGAACATCCTAATGGAGCTTAAACCATGCTATATTTTTCTGGTCCAAATTAGGCATCACCTAAACGCGCTTGATATGGGGTAAAAATGGATAGCATTGAAGTACCAATTTAAAGCCTAAGAATAAAAGAATAAATAAAGGGATTATGATCATGATAAAGAAGAAAGAGAGGGACAAATTCTTTACCTCAAACCCTAGCCATTTGCTTAACTTCTTCAACCTACTCCTTGCCCCTTTTCACACGTCCTTTCTTGTCCTTAGTCTAACATTTTTTCTTTAGCTTTCTTCTCTCTTTTATAGTAAAAGAAACTAGGGTTTCCTTAAGAATTTTTCAAATTACCCATTAACCCTTTCTAATTTCCCTTTTTTAATAGTTTCCTTTTTCCATTGTGTCTTGATTTTTAAGAAAGGAAATTCTCTCCTTTGTTTCCTTTTTCCATTCTATCTTAATTTTCAAGAAAGGAAATTCTCTCACTTGTTTCATTTTTTTGGTTAAATCATTGATTTATTTTTGCTTATTTTCAACCAAAAAAACTAAGGCTTCCTTTTTCCATTGTGTCTTGGTTTTTAAGAAAGGAAATTCTTCCCTTTGTTTCATTGTTCTTGTTCAATTACTGATTTATTTTTGCTCATTTTGAACCTAAAATAAAACTAAGGTTTCCTTTCTCCATTTTTATTATTGATTTTTTCTTGCTTGTTTTCAATCCTTACCTTTTTGGGGTTTCCTACTTTTTATATTTTCTCAACCTACTTTCAAATGCAATCTTGATCCTCCATATATCATTCTTATTTTCAATTTCAATTTCTTTAATTCTCTAAGGCTATTCATACCTTTTCATTTTTCTTCTAGGCCCAATTTCCCAATAAAAAATCAATTTTATTTTTAATTTTCTTTAATTTTCTAAGCTTTTTGTATCTTTTCATTATCTTTTGAGCTCAATTGCTTACACTTTTCATTATACATTTTATCACTCTAAACTTCCATTTTTTTCGTTTTTCTTCATTTTTTTTTTTTTTGTTTTTGAATTTTCAATCAACTTTCTCCTTTTTTACTGATTCTTTTAATTATTGTTATTTTTAAAAGTTATATAGACAAATTACGGTGCCCATACATATAATTAATTTACATTACAAGAGGTTTGATTTCTTTTCCTCTTTGATACGGCCAGAAAGTCACAGTTGTAACCAATATGAAAACAGACAAGTTGCCAATTATTTAAGTATGGCACAAAGCATATTAGCAACAATTCTTAGTTGCATATAGCGTTCTACGTCATTTATATACTAGCTAATAAAATAAAACTAAGTCTACACTATTATTTATTATAGTATTATCATATAAGTAGAGAGTTGATGGGGTCTCTGCTAAGAGAACTTTCGTCTTGAAGAAAACCATTGCTTCATAACAAACTTTACTCCTTCTCTCTTCTATATCTTCATCGTTTTTAGTTGCATGTCCAAAAAGATACCATCTTTGCTTTTATGTGATAGTTCATCTCACATTCCACCTTTGCATGTTAGTATAAAGAAAAATGTTTTACCTTATTCAATTTCAAAATGCAGAGCATCAATTTTTTTTTTAATATGAAAACAGTCTCTGGTCTATATTGAATTCCCTGCTTATCCTTGAGCGTTGGTGTCCTAATACAATTTTAAAGGAGATCTCTGTCAAGCATATATCAGTTTGGGGTACAGTTTTGGGGATTACCCCTAGAATATTTAGATAGAAATGTCGCAGAGATAAAAGGCCATTTCGTTGGGGATCCTCGTGACTTAGATGGTTCCATAAGCTACATTAATAATATCTAATTTCTAAGAGTGAGGGTTCTGATAGACCCTTCTTATCCTTTGCCTACTTCTGTTCTTATCAAATTGGATAATGGTAGGTGTATTTGGATTGAATGTAGACATGAAAGGGTCTTTCAGCTTTGTTGTCAATGTTGTAGAATCGGGCATATTGCCCGAGATCATCTTTGGTCTCTATATCAAGTAATTGAAGCTACTGGTCTTCTCAAGCAGAGAATTCAAAACAAAATTGACTTAAACATTGTTGTTGACCTTAAATTCCCTTGGGTATCAGTTCTCTTTGTTACTTTTAAGAAGAAAAGGTCATTTAGGAGAACAACAAAAGTTAGCCGGATAGAAAGTGCTTTAGGCAGTTTTTACTATTTGCATGATCAAGATCCTGATCCTTTTGAAGTGCAACTACTGATTCTTGTTCCTTAGATTCCTCTGGAAAGTCAGATAATAAAAACACTGATATGAATATTCCTCAACACGTGCAGAACCATGTTGACCAAATCAATATATCAGCTTCCAGTTGTAATAGGCAGAATAACGACAGCCAACTAAAGCAAGGAGAAGCACATGATGGTTTGGAGACACCCAACATGGAAGATATTGTATTTAAACAACAGATTTTAAATTCTAACTTTGATGAATTGATGGACATTGAAAGCTCAAGTTGTAATACTGCTTTTAAGGGCTTTTTTCTAGAGCTAGAACAACACATGGACTCAACTTCCAATTCTGATAATATTTTATTAGATATTCCAAATATGCAAATGGAAAAAAATTTAGACCAGCAGGAGCTCAATTATAATATTCCTATCCCTCTTTGCCCTCTTCTTTCTTCTCTGCAGGAAGGTTGCACGAGTGTTGATATTGACTCGAATATTGATGCTTTAAACTGGGAGAATATCCTTGTTTTTTCAAACATTCACTCTCTCTCGGATGGCAATCAGTCCTATTTAAATGATATCCAAAATGTTGAATCTCCACCTTCATTTGTTAAATTGCCCAGTGATTTTGAAGATGGAAAATCGATAAAAAAAATTACCTTCATTTTTACTCCCTCAGTTATTAACTGCTTTGAATCTCTGGTTAATACTGAACTTTTTCAGTCTTCTTTTAGCTCCTTGCAAGCTCAACAATACCTTCTTGACTCAGAACAACTCCAAAATTTTTGGCCTTGCTTACATACTCTAGAGTTGAATAAATTCAATGCTATATCGGCTGCTGCTAATGCATTGTTCGGTTGGTGGAATAATATATGTTAAGTTGAGTAGGAATCATTCACTGACATGGCTATGGTGATTAAAGTTAATGATAATGATGGCGAATTTCTTAGCAAATTTGGCCTTGCAAGGCTCTTATTACAAACAAGATGGCATGGCTTAACCCATTCTTTCTTTATGTATCATCTAGAGTTGATCTTGCTATGTGGTCCTCCATGAATGGCTTGTTTGTTTCAGAACTTTTTAACATGTCTTTTATGAATTCCTCCCTACGTAGTTTCATGTACAACAAGCCTTCCTTCTTTTTTGATGATGCTAATGTTGTTAACATAGAAGATCTTTCTGTCAATATGGCTGATGCAGCTTTACAGTTAACTTCTGAATATGGTGGTATACAGAATAATACTGATAAGGTAACTCAAATGGAGGTTGAAGATGATGTGGACTCAAAGGAGACAACTAGTGCTTTG
The DNA here is from genome assembly GCA_037074485.1 of Delonix regia. Lineage (NCBI taxonomy): Eukaryota > Viridiplantae > Streptophyta > Magnoliopsida > Fabales > Fabaceae > Delonix > Delonix regia. The sequence goes on along the minus strand of CM073449.1, from coordinate 34,737,108 downwards.
CAAGTCTAATACCTTTCAAAAAACGGAAAAGTGTTCGCATGCCACACATTAGAGCTTTCAAGAAACAAAAGTTAATTGTGTCGGTACTTGATCTTTTTTTAGAGTCATTTGATGAAAGAAGCAATGCAGAAGAAACAAACCCCATTGCTAGAACAGTAAAGGCATGGGAAGCTGCTCATCTAAGGCTTCCCCAGCATCCATGATACTTCTATGCTGGAACTCTCATTGGTTGGGCAAGCCTAAGGCAATTCAAAGACTCAAATACCTTTTATTTAAATACAAACTTGACATTTTGTTTCTTTTTGAGACTAAGATGAATGTAATATATTACCTTATTTAAATTTTTTTTATTTGATATGTTGGGGAAGAGTGGAGGTTTGGTTTTAGCTTTAAAACAAAATATTGTTTTTGATATTATAGACAGTTCCCCTCATTGGATTCACATTAAGACAATTGCAAAAGAAGGCTTATTATGTTACATTACCTTTGTGACAAGTCTTGTGAAAATGGATTGCAAGGACAACAGAAAATAACGATTATCCTTTACTTCTTATAGTTGATTTCAATCAATCACACCTTACAAAAGATAAGCTTAGTTGTTGTTCCAATATTCCAAGTGGATCTGACTTACAACATTTAATTGAACAATGCCAACTTATTGACATTTATTCCAAAGGTCAATGGTATTCATGGACCAATAATAGGAAGGTTTATGACAAAGTATGGGCCAAAATTGGCAAATGCTTTTGTAATCAGACTTGGATTCCGTCTTTTCCTAACTTTTCTCTTACATTTTCACCTATTACAGCTTCTGACCATTCTCCTATCATATTGAGATCTAGTTATAATCTTCCTTTCAAAGCAAGACCAGCCAAATTCAAAAACTTTTGGTTAATGTTTGATTAGTGTAGATCAAAAGCTTGTTCTGGGGTCTCCTAGTTATCGTCTTTTGTCCAAATTATCTTCTACAATGGCAAGGCTTAAATATTGGAATAGACTCTATATTAGGAAAATTCTTGACAAGATAGTAATGCTAGATGACTTTGCAATAGGTGCAACAATGCATATATTTCTTGATAAAGAATAGCTGGAAAAGAATATTAGATTAAATTTGGAATTCTAATTTGAGTGTGAAGAGTCCATATGGGCACAAAAAGCGAGACAGACTTGGATGATTCAGGAAGATAAGGAATACCAAGTATTTTCATCCTTTAGTAGCAAAACGTAGGGCTAATAGTTTAATCACTCAAATTAAAAATAGTTCTTGAGATTGGATTGAAGATCCTATCATGATAGAAGATCATGGAATGCAGTATTTTGAAAACATTTTTTCATCTCATTAGAAATGTGATTTTCATACAATCTAAAACTGCCTTGAACAGATTCATAAGCCCACCTTATCTTAGGCCCGTATTGATATGCTGGAGAAAGAATTCACTGCTTATGAAATTAAATCTGCTATCTTTGAAAAGAAAGATGATAGTGCCTCTAGACCAGATGGCTCTCATGCAAGGTTTTATCAATCTTTTTGGAAAATATTAGGTAATGATGTTACATAAATGGTCTTCACTTTTTTATTAAATGGCTTTCTTCGTAAAAGCTTGAATAGGTCTTTCATTGCATTGATTCCAAAATCAGACCTCTGTCAAACTTTCAAGGACTTTTGGCCCATTAGTCTATGTAATGTGTCTTACAAAATTATCTCAAAAGGTCTCTGCAATAGGCTAAAGATGATCATGGATGATATTATTGCAACGCATCAATGTGCATTCCTCAAAGGTTGATTAATTTCAGATAACATCATCATGACTTCTGAGCTAATGCATTATATTCATCATGCAAAAAGAAAAAATAAAAGATGGTGTACTTTGAAATTAGATATTTCCAAAACTTTTGACAGCATTTCTTGGACCTTTATGAAAGCCATACTTATAAAAATGGGATTCCTAAGTAAGTGGATTAACTGTGTAATGCAATGTATCTCTAATTTAACGTATGCAGATGATATGATTTTGTTCTTTCAAGGCACTGTTGATTCATACATAACTATTCAAAAAATAGTAGAGCAATTTAGTCAAATTTTAGGACTTGAAATTAATAAAGGAAAATCATTAATAGTTTTTAGTCCAAATACTCCTCATTGTTTTAAGAAGCTTCTATTAGGTATTTTTGTAATTAAATATGCTAGAAGACTTAGAAAATATCTTGGTACTTGGGTGGATGCGGGTAGGGATAAAAGTTTCATCTATAAAGAAATGATAGAAAGAAATAATTCAAAACTCCAAGCCTTGAAAGCTAATCTCCTCTCGCAAGCAAGTAGAATGACTCTTATCCAATCAGTTTTGAACTCTATACATGTCTTGCATTGAATTAAAAAAGAAGTACTGCACTAAAATTGATTCATAAATTGCTTTTTATTTTTTTGGAAGCAACAATTTGGAATAAGCTTTGTCGTGGTACTGCAATGGGGGGCTTAGGCATTAGGCCTACACATTTTTTTAACAAAGCCCTTCTGGCAAAGCAAATTTAGACAATTCATCTTTGGTTATTAAAGCTCTTAGAGACAAATACATGGATAGTAAGGATCCTAGCTATTTATCCGGCGCCTCTTATCAAGAGCCTTGCCATTAGGAGATATCTTACTTCAACATCATCTGAAAGAAGATTCTTTATGCTACTTTTGTCTTCAATCCATGAAATCTCTTGATTAATTGTCCTTTTGCAAGAGCAATATGGTTTGCTAGCCCTTTAGGCATTAGAATTGATTAATTTCAGGATCAAAATATCATTTGCCGGTTGCAAAATTGGTCTACCGTTATATTATATTATATTATATATATATATATTCTCAACAACTAGCACATCAATACTCGGAAAGATGTCTGTTGACTTTGCGCTTGTACCGAAAACTCAAGTTGCAATAAGTTTAATAATAAGATTATAGAAATTTTAGGTAAGAAATAATTACAATATTCAGTGAACTTTAAAATAAAACAAAATGTTCCCTACACTTCCCGAAATAAAATGTTAATTTTTTAATTTTTAAATGTAATGAAATATTTTTTACAAGTTAAATATTAAGCTAAGCATTACTGTTATTATTAAAATCAAGTGGTTTGACTCTTATTTTTAAATAAAATTTAGCATTTTTATTTTAGTATAAAAGTCAAGAGGCATTTTATTATATTTTATATTTTATGTACCTAACTTTAATTTAATTTGAATTCAGATAGTCAAATTTCCCCTCCCACGCGATGAATATATTGTATCACATCTAACAACTTAATCATGATTCCCTTTTCAATTAAGAAAATGTAATGATGGGACGTGCTATTTACGTTAATTTAGGTGAGGCGCATATATTGTTGTATACTACCTAAAAAATGGAAATTAAGCGATACCTTTTGCTAACCAAGGAATCTAAGACGACCAAAATTTAGCTTTAACTTAGTCCAAGTCTAATATGGATGTGTGCTACATGGTCATTTTATTGATTAATATAAGTAAGAAAACTTTATATATATATATATATATATATATATATATATAGTCTTATATTACCTAAAAAATGGAAATTTAGCGAGACCTTTTGCTGATAAAGGAATCTAAGACGACCAATCTAGCTTTAATTTAGTCCAAGTCTAATATGGATGTGGTCTAGCATTGTTAACGCTAATAGCGTAATTAGGATATTAACATTAAAGCAGGGCTTACTGAAGAACAAATAGACTGTGTACAACGATGATGTATCCAGGTCAACTATGAATAATCTGCTTGAGTTCATATGTGTTTGGGGGACAAACAAGTAGATAATCTTCAAATTTTACGTAATATGTTGTGACTAATTCAAGACAACTAGCATAACATTATAGGATTAATTATTTGATAAATATAATTAAATATACTTGAACGTATATGTTGACCATGCTAGTTCTGACTGACTCATCTGGCACTTCCGATCAAGCCGCAATATTTGTACCATTGCAATCCGACTCCCATTAGAATATTATAAGCAGTTAGCCAAATTTGACTGCTCGTGGTATAATTTGTGTTCAGAATTAGTCAACAACACAATTATTCGGTTCGTTGTATTCGAATACCTTGTCCTTTTTTGTATTTTTTTTTTTTTCTTACAAATAACATCCCCGTCCACATAATAAATTATAATGAGCCAGTCAAGGCAGCGTCGATCACGATGTCTAAGAACACCCTAACTATAAATCCAAACTGCCAGAACTATATAATTGCTTAATTATATTTATCGATGAAATATATGTAGATATATATTGGACATTTAAAACTCGAGTAACTCCCTTAATTAATTTTACATAGGTTATCACCACTAAGCAGATATTTTGTTTCATTGATTATTTTATTAAGTGATAAAATTAATCATTAAATACAATATCAATATTATTAAAAAATCATAACTTTTTTTAATTCATCCTTTTGCGTGCAAGTGCAGATCATCATGTGACTTATTAAGAATGAAGTAAGGGAAAATGATTTGTCGAAATAGATTAATTAAATATCAACATTAAATAATTTCTTGTACTCACATGTTTATCCTAATGTATTTTAAAGTTTGTTTGTAACCCTAAAGTCCTCTTGAATTTATCAATTTTCTTTCTCTATTTATTACATTTTCAATAATATTCAAAAATATATCATTGGAAATAAAAATAAAAATAAGATTTAAGAGGTTATTAAAAGATTAAAAAATATAAATAAAATAATTTGACAAATTTACGAATTGTTATTTTTGGAAGAATATTAAAAATAAATAAATCAGATATAATATATAAGCCGACACAATTAAAAATAAGGAGCTTATATTCTAAATAATATAAAATATATTATTGTTGAAATTTAAATATAAAAAATAATTTAGATTAATATTCAATCAATCTACTTTTATATATCAACACTACTACGTATGCTTAGGCATTGGCCTCAAAATCATAATTAAAATAAAAATGCACGTGATTATAATAATGCGCCGCGCAAAGTGTACTGAGCAATATGAGGTTGATCGTTTAAGGCCCATCGTCTACTTTTAGTTGCCTCTGCTCCAAATCCAACCACCAGACCCTCCAAATTTTTGTTTCGGTCTTTTTATTTGGTTGAATAATCTAATATTCAAAGTTACAAAATCTCTATCATATTACGAGTGAGACTGCAGTATAAAGTCTCATAATTTTATTACATTAATATTTAATAAAAATCTAATGCGCAAATTTTTTTTTTAAATATTTAGTTTGTAATATTATACTATAAAAAAAGTATATGCTTTGTCGTAAAATACATATATCTTTTATATTATTATTTAAATAATTAATGATAAAAATATAAAAATTATTGTTTTTTTTTTAATTGTTTTGTATGTTGAACTGGCTAGCTGCGTGGCTTTCATATGAGTCTGAGATGCAATCCCTTTTTACAGAAGAGGGATTGCGAAAGATCACGGAGAAGCCGTGCCCGCAACTTCTGTGTGGAACTTGAAAGTCGTCCAATTCTACAACAACCAAAGACATTCAATATAAACCATTCCTCTCAAGACTCTAATTAACCTTTTCTACGCCCAAGAAAGGTTTTAGCTTTCAAGGAATACACTATTTTTCTTTTATGAGGAATGAGACACTCATAGTAACAACAATAAATAATAGCAATATATAAAATTAAAATTATAATCGGATTATTCTTTTCTTTTTGTTATTTAAAAAAAAGCATCTTTCTCCCATTTCATAGGACAAACATCTCATGAGAAAGGGTATATCCCAGGACAACGGAAACCAATATGTGTTTTTTATATATAATTTTCCTCTTTTTTTTTTTTTGTTTGCTGAGAAAACCCTGCAAAGGAACTCAATCAGACACATAACTGTCTCAATTTAGATTCTTGTAATGTGGTTTTTAAGATTTTACAATTAAACATGAGTTTTTGAAATTATTACTCTAATTTATTGAAAAAAGGAAACATTTATGTGGCACAAAGGCACTAACATCTACCACCAGCCTAACCCAAAGTCCGAAACCACGTGGTCACTCAGCTGCCCATCCCTCCTACCTACCCACCTCTTCCTCCACCCCTCGTATATAAAACCCATTCCCTCCTTCCCCATTTCCCATCATTACACACTCGAACACCTTCCATTCCTAATTTCCACTCCCCACTCTCCCCCAATTTATCACTCCCTATTCCAATCTTGTATACGTCAATTGCTGCTTCATTCATCCCTCAAAAATGGTGAGCGTCGATGAGATCCGCATGGCCCAGCGCTCCCAAGGCCCTGCCACCATCTTGGCCTTCGGTACAGCCACCCCCTCTAACTGCGTCACCCAAGCTGATTACCCCGACTACTACTTCCGCATCACCCAGAGCGAGCACATGACCGATCTCAAAGAGAAGTTCAAGCGCATGTGTACGTACTACATAGATATATATATATATATATATATATATATATACACACACACAAACGTTCACTTTCTTCTATAAATATATACCCTGCATTTCAATTCTTTCTTATGATCTTGATTTGCTGATTTCAGGCGAGAAGTCTATGATAAAGAAGCGTTACATGCACCTGACGGAGGAGATTCTGAAGGAGAACCCAAACATGTGCGCCTACATGGCTCCCTCACTGGACGCGCGTCAGGACATAGTGGTGGTTGAGGTCCCTAAGCTTGGGAAGGAAGCAGCGGCCAAGGCCATTAAAGAATGGGGTCAACCCAAGTCCAAAATTACCCATCTTGTCTTCTGTACCACCTCGGGGGTTGACATGCCCGGAGCCGATTATCAGCTCACCAAGCTTCTCGGGCTCAGACCCTCTGTCAAGCGCCTCATGATGTACCAGCAAGGATGCTTCGCCGGAGGCACCGTCCTCCGCCTCGCCAAGGATCTCGCAGAGAACAACAAGGGCGCGCGTGTTCTCGTTGTCTGCTCTGAGATCACCGCCGTCACTTTCCGAGGGCCCTCCGACACTCACCTCGACTCCCTGGTGGGCCAGGCCCTCTTCGGCGACGGTGCCGCCGCCATGATCATCGGTGCCGATCCCGACACCTCCGTGGAGCGCCCGATCTTCGAGATGGTGTCAGCGGCGCAGACCATCTTGCCGGACTCCGAAGGAGCCATCGACGGGCACCTGCGGGAGGTGGGTCTCACCTTCCATTTGCTTAAGGACGTTCCTGGAATCATCTCGAAGAACATTGAGAAGAGCTTGGTGGAAGCGTTTACCCCAATTGGCATCAACGACTGGAATTCCATCTTCTGGATTGCCCACCCGGGTGGCCCGGCTATTCTGGATCAGGTGGAGGCCAAGCTGGGTCTCAAAGAGGAGAAGCTTCGAGCCACCCGTCACATCCTGAGCGAGTACGGGAACATGTCGAGCGCGTGCGTCATCTTCATACTGGACGAGATGAGGAAAAGGTCGTTGGAGGAAGGTAAGGCCACCACCGGAGATGGGTTGGAGTGGGGCGTCCTGTTCGGGTTCGGGCCGGGTCTGACAGTGGAGACGGTGGTGTTGCACAGTGTCTCGGTGTAATTGATGAAGTGGATCATGTGGGCCCCAGCAATTTGTGTGGCCTAGTGGGGAAAGTGGAAATAAGGGAAATGGATTGGTCCATACTCCATATTAATTACTTCGTTTACAGTCTGAAAATGTTGTTTCTACAGTAGCATCTACAGATTCACAGGAGATTAATTACTTGAGACACAGTATGATCCTGTGGTGTTGTGAGCCAAACTTAAAACGAAGTTGTAATCTTTTAATTAATTTTTCGTAATGCAGTTTATTTATTACCTTACTTGGGTGTTTCATTTAATGGGAGGCAAGTCGGGGAGATACATAATATGAATGACAAATGAAGAAAATGTGAAAATTGTTGCAACTTGCTACGCAACGTTATTCGATATTAGTTCATTTTGAGATAGGTTTTTGAATTAGACTTTTTGAGATATTTATTATTGCGAAAGAAAATTAATTTGCTAGATATCCCAGTTTACAAAGCAGCGACTCATGATATTATAAATTGAAAAACGTGAAATCTAATAATCTAAAAAATATACACATTAGAAGGGCACAATTCTTTAAAAAAAAAAAGTAATTTCATAGAAGTTGACAAAAAGAAAAAGGGTCATGGACTCAGAGTCTAAATTCTTCAATTTCTAATATCAAGATATTGTGACATCTGATAAATACATTTTTTATAATAATAAATTTATAAAATAAAGCCTATAAAATTATATATCTTGAAGCTGATGACTAAGAATATTGGGGTGTAATAATTATAAAACTTACAGGAATTGGTGAGATATGAATAATGCCATTTGTACGAGAATTGAGATCAACTGTATAGCGTATATGCTGTACAGGTTGATCAAATAAAAAAAAAAATTTTTTGCAACCAAAAGTAATTAAAAAAAAAATTGTATAAAAGAAAGCCGTACGCCATAGGATCCAGATTGTTTGTAGGAGGGACCGACATGTGTGTTAATAACAAAATCAAATTTAATATATTTCTATTTTTTAATTGATTTTTTTTTTTATGGTTAAGAAATTTGTAGTATGTTAAATAGAATTATATCTATATATATACAATACATTTGTATTTAGCAGTATGATGATGAATTGTGTGAATTAGTTGTGTATAAAGAACATTCATTAATGTAATATTTGATTTAATTATATCAGTTGTCACTATTATTTACAATAAAGATATTAAATAGAATTCAATTATTATAAGAAATCAATGCAATTTATTTATATAAAATGACCGCATAAATAATCAAATTATGAATTATATTAATATGCAACTACTTATATTTTTATTACAAAATATAATAAAGATATAGTTAACTATAAATAATGTATAGTTTGATTTTAAAATAATATTAAATATGCATTATATTTTATTGGACAAGCCCTTCGCGGTCAGGAGGAGGGAAAAAGACCATACGAAAGAACGCAATGGTAGCACCACCTAGTCAATTCCCTGACACCTACCTACCCGCTTCCTCCATTAACTTCCAAGTTCCAAGTTTATTGCTTCATTTTCTTTTAGTTGGGCCTTCACCAAAGTTGGTTGTTAGAAAACGTATTTGTTTGCTTTGGCATTTTTATTTACACATTCAAATCAGGATTTTATAATAAATCTTTATAAACATGTAATTTTACAAATAAATATGTGAGTTTTATAATTTACAAGCAGATTGTCAAAACAATTATATATACATATATTATCTTTAATTAAACAATTAATAACCAAATGAAAAAAATTACATTTAAGTGTTATTAATCACAGTAGATATGTAAGTCAAACATGCTAACGCGTGCCTAAGGACCAGCCCACTTACCAACCAGGTTGAATGGTTGGTCTAAGTCTATTTTCAATTGCACTATAGCCTAACAACTTGTGGAAATGTAATAATATCCTACGAAATTTTGTTAAATATTATTGGCGTCATAAGTCGTTCAAATAAAATTAAATTAAAAAAAAAAAAAAAGGATGCGCCTTTGTTTGTCACATTTTTTTGGAGAAAAACCCTATTCTAGTCACCCACTCCATGGTCTTTTTTTGTTTTGGTCCCTCAGTCTTTCAAATTTTCATTCTCATCCCTCACTGAATTTTCAATTTTTCAAGTTGGTCCCTGCAATTACTTTGATATTATGTGGACGCTGAGGTGGCTGTTAAATGCTGATTAGGATGCCAACTTCACCTCATCTTTAGCTTATGTGGACTCCATGTCATACCCACCTCATACCCCGTTAACCCTATCCTAAGTAAGCTGAGAAGATGAGAGTATTGTTCACAAGTTGCTTCGTTCACATCACCTCATCTAGCTGGAAAAGAAAATATGAAGAAGACCATCGTGCAATGACTATCTCCACAAGACCCAACCATGCAATGGCCAAATTCCAGTGCAGCGAGCATCTCTGCAAGATCAACAGTGAAAAGTTGCATAAGGTACTGCTATACATGTTTTTGACGGGGGAAAAGCTATTTAAAAATTATTGCATGTGGGGCCATCAGATTGTAGACATCCATGGGTTTCCATGTAAAGTTACTATACTTGAATAGAATAAATGAAATGGGAAACAATAAAAAAAGAGAGGAATTTGAACATGTGGTCCTCCTATGCATGGATAATGATAAAAGCAATCTGAACTCAAACTTTGGGGTCTCTAAACTTGCACCAAATCTACCTCCGACTTTCAACCGACTTTACATGTGTCTCCACGCTTACAAGACTCTTTTTATTGTTGGTTGCAGGCCAATGATCGGGTTGGATGGTTACTTTTTGAAAGAATACTACAATGGTTAGTTATTGTCAGCAATTAGGCAGGATAGGGACAATTCATTTTACCCCATAGCTATAGCAGTGGTTGAGACCAAGAGTAGGGAGACATAAGGTTGGTTCATAGAAAAACTATTTGAGGACATTGGGCCCACGTACAATGGTCGTGCGTGGACATTTATCACTAACTGACAAAGGGTGTGCACACTAACGTTCATTTTCTCTACTTGTCTTTCCTAGCATATAATACGTTAATGTATCATTCTTTTGTTTGTTAGGGTCTAATACTTGCAATTGCTGAGCTAGCACCTGATAGTAAACACAGGTTCTATGTTTACCATATCTACAACAACTATGCAAAATAGTTCAAAGGCAAGAAGTTAAAGAATTTCCTTTGGAAATGCACAAAGGTGACAACAATGAAAGAATTTGATACTTACATGTTCCAGTTGAAGAATTTCAATGAAAAGGCATGGGAGTACCTATCAAAGATCTTACCCAGCTAGTGGACTTGGGCAGAATTTGACACACATAGCAAAAGTGTGGTATGTACTAATAATATGTGCGAACAGTTTAACTCAAGGATAATGGAGACCAGGGGGAAACCTATAATTACAATGTTAAAGGATATATGCATATACATCATGAAGAAAATGATTGCCCAGTGGGAACAACTGTAGCGATTTAGTGGGCAACTTTGTCCAAGAGTCAAAAGTCAATTGGAAGAGAATAAGTGGATAAGTCGATTATGGGTTTCGTAGTGGGTTGGAGACCTTCACGGTGAACAATTCAAGGTTTGGTGTAAACCAAATAGGTTTATGGTACATTTAGGGTCTCATAGCTGCTCCTGTAGGTCATAGGACCTATACAGGATACCTTGTGCACATGCAGTTGTCGCAATTGGGTGGCGAAATCTAAATCCTGATGACTATGTGTACCCAATCCTAACCTAATCAAGTTATAAGAAAGTATACAAACCATATATTCGATTGGTAAATGGATAATAATTATGGCAAAAAAGCAAACGGAGAGAACCTCAAACCTCCCCCTATCAAGAAGAAGTGAGGCAGACCAAAGAAGTAATGAAAAAAAGACCAAGTCGAAGTTGAGCAACATAGGGACACACTTAAACTTAAAAGCTAGGTGGTTCCCATTTGTAAGAAGTGTAGTGAAGACGACCATAATAGCAAAGAGTGCCCAAGAGTTGAAGGAAGTCATGTAACGGTATGGTTCACTGTTATTTATACCTTATTTGACATTAGTGCTAATACTTTACTTTTCACATTTAGGTGCAAAGGGTACCGGGTAGCACGGGGAGTGTTAGCAAGGAGACCATTGCATCTTTGAGAACAAGTAGTAGGACAAGGTTTGCAGGCCATTTCATTGGGATTCAAGAATCATCATTTAGGAGAATGTAAGGACATGAAGATCTCGCTTTTTACTTTGAGTGTGTTGTAGGGTTAGGTTAGGGTGTCGTGAGACTATGTTTTCATGGTTTTTGATCTATACCTTGTGTAGGTTCAGTGACTTTTTGTTTTTGATACAATTGTAAGGCGAGAATTGTATAGGCATAGATGTTGTGGATCATAATGCCTTTAAACTCTATTAGGCTTAGATTTATTATTGTTATGTGTAATCTACAATCTAATATTTGATGAACATATTTTACTCCTTGTCATCCCATTATAAATGTTAGGTTTGTAAAATTTTAGAAGCTTTGTACCTTTTACAGTTACCATACATTTCCTTTCCAAACAAACAGAACATAGATCTGAACATGTTGGTGTTGTTTCAAGTGTATTATTTGTGTCTTTAGCCATGGCAAAAAGTGATTTTTGCTTTCGGCGAAAATTGCAGATAACCTTGCCCTTGCTGTGTCATTTGTTGCAGCTAACCTTCCCGCTAACCTTACTATGTCTTTCACCGCGGCGAACTTGCTCTAATTTGCAAATTTTGTCTAATTTAAATTGTAAAGCAAGAAATGTATAGGTTTAGATGTTATAAGATCTTAATGCCTTTAAAGTCTGTTAATCTTTGCATTATTTCATGTAATATTGGTTTAGATTTATTACTGTTCTATGTAACTAGGAAATAATTAGAGAAAATTAATTAATATCAAGTCCTATTACAACTATTCCTGGTACAATCTGCACCTGGACGTTTAAATGGCAAAATCTCCATTGATAAGGAAAGTATTCATAAGCATCTTTAATAATTTATAGAAGGACAGTATCAAACATATGGATCTCAAAATAGTATGTGACAAATAAAAAAAGGCAATAAGAAACACAATCTCACTCAGTTTGTATAGAACAAGTACTCTATGTATATGGCTCTCAGTCATTCACGTTGGGGCACCTTTAGTATGTTAGGTTCATAAGTTAATACAGCCCCATTGAAATTATGAAACAAAACATGCCAAAAACAGATCACCAATAGACAAAATGTGTCACCAACAAACCAAAGAAAGTGGGGGAAATAATACTAACATAAATTACAAACTTGAACATGTCTTAGCTCCATACATCATACTATTATAAATTACAATGAGTGACCCTAATACCTGAGATAGCAATTCCCACAATTTATATGAAAGCCCTTTACTTTTTACATTAGTCTACCTACCCAAGACCATATGGTTACAACTCCCATTACAACCATTGCATATGACATCAGTTTCTTTTTAAATTTCTCCTTCTTGTAATGTGGGCACTTGTCATCCAACCATAAAAAGAAGTTATAACCAATGCCTTCATCGTACCGAGGATAGCCCATGAACTTCTTGTCGGGATTCTTTTTCGTTGACGAGACTCAAATCATAGCTCGTAATCCACACATGCACCATATGTCTTGAGGATGTGGTATTAACAAATGAGGACGCTAAGGAAGCTTCACCCCTAAATGATGCCATACTACCTCCTATTTCCGTTAGTTTGCATTTCTACTCACATTCACATATGCTAATACTAATAAATTACTGATTTACAATCTATGTCACACCAAAGAAAAGAACTAAATAAGCCTAAACATAACTAATCGAACTGACCTTAATTTGATTGACCTTAACAGAAAATAACCATAACTACCAATAGTAAATGCTGCTTTATAAATTTTCATTGATGAATGTTTCTTTCAGTTCATTCTTTTCCTAGTATTCATACTTGTAGAGGCCATTGTTAGGTAGGAAACTATAATAATACTTAATCTATCTTCTTAGTACTAGACAAGAAACCTGAATTCACCATTAAACATTTAGATATAACACTTGCTATGAACACCATTATGAATACATTCTTATACACACCTTACAATGAGTCCTCCATTTGACAGCAATATATAAGAATTTGACTTTAAAACTCAAATTTTTAATTACTAAATAAAATTTATTTCAATTTTATATTTCATTCACAATAATAAGAGATTATTAAAATGTGAGATAAATAAGACAGGGGTTTCGACGAAATGCTTCATTTTGGACAGTGAAATCACAACAGAAACAACACCAACTCCACTTCACCTGTACAAGACATTTCAAGGATTTCAAATTGAAAAATGGAAAAGACAGAGGGATGAATGAGACAAAGACATTGACCAAAATGGTTAATAGTTACAGAAATCTATCCAGATGTGTACCATAATCAAGTCATTTTTACATGATGCTTCATTTTGGACAGTGAACGGAATAAACAAGAACTCATACCTTGACAAATGCAAACCTATAAGCTCTTCTAATGTCAGACTGAGTTCGTGTGTCCTTCCTCTATGACTCCAACTACGTTTTTCTTTCATCATCCTCCTTCCTTCACCAGCAACGACCGACAACGACCCATTCAAAGGCATGGCGGTGACAACGGCAGCACAGTCAATGACATTAGACTAGATGAAGAAAGGGGTTGTGGCTCTGTGTGTGGAAACAATAGCCTCTAGTCTTCCCACAAGCATTTAGGGTTAGTGGGGTATAAGGTGGGTATGACATAAAGTCCACATAAGCTGAAGATAAGGTGAGTTGGCATCTTAGTCAACATTTAACAGACTACCTCAGCACATAATGACCACCTTAGCATCCACATAATACCAGAGTAACTACAGGGACCAACTTGAAAAAAATGAAAATTTCATGAGGGACAAGAATGGAAATTTGAAAGATTGAGGGACCAAGATGGAAAAAGACCATAGAGTGGGGGACTAGAATAGGGTTTTTCTCAATTTTTGGGACTAAAGTTATTATGTTAGAGATGATCAATGTATGAGTAAGTGGACCATTAGAAAATATTGAACAAAGCCATGTAATGGGTTTAATAAGCCTAAGGCCGAGCTCAATATTTTCTTTAGCACCATATGGTTATAATCCTCATTTTGCACCACAAGATTCAATAATATCTTTGTGTGAAATAAATTTTGTTGTAAATAGTTAATGGTTGTATTAGTACAATTATTAAGTGAAATATTTAAAAAAAGATATATGGTAGTGATGTGTTTTAATATGGTCAGTGTATGCTAGTATAAAATAGTTTATTATATTTATATATTAACTTAAATATTTTTAAATTTTATTTATAAACCTAAAGCTCCTTTGACTTTTGTAATCATCTCCTTATTTTTAAATTCCCAATAACAGCTAAAAATCAATTTATAAATTACAAATAAGAATAAAATTAGGAATTTAAGAATTATTGAAAGATATAAAAAGTATAAGGATAAATTAATAAATTTCTAGACTACTATTTTTGTGGAGATTATCAAAACTAAAAATTTAGAGGGGTAAATTAAACAATTCAATAAAAACTTTGAGTTTATGTATAAAATTTAAATAATAATACAACGTATTATTAATTAATATAATATATATATATATATATATATATATTGACACACTATTTGTCTTTTCTCTTTCTTAAATGAACCGCATAGCTAACAATATATCAAAATATTCACCATGGTCTAACAGGTCTAACTTTTAACGTGTCCTTTGAAATTGTGATCGCAAGGGTAAACAAGAAAAAATATTGGCTAATCCTAATACATTTAGATGATAGCTAATCTGATATACCAGTTTCAATAACATCATTCTTTTAATAATTTCACTATTCTTTTTGAATGATTTTATTAGAACTGGTACATCAAATCAACTGTTATTTAAATGTACCAGGATTAACTACTATTTTTTTGGTAAACAATTGGTCTCCTAGGTTTGTTCCTGTGACTAATTTTTATTGTAATTTAGTCGTTAAATTAGGAATAATTACATATAACTATTTAATACATAATTTAATTATAATTTTGATGCTTAAACTAGAAAAAAAGATACTTAAACTAAAATCACTTGAATTTATTTGAATTGTCACAAAAAGATAAAGTGGTCATATCAATTAAAACTTACATCTAAAAGAATAATGTAATTGTGACATAATACTTAATGTCTTTTTCAATTCCAAAGTCACTAAATTATCACAAAAAGTTAAAATATTGTGTATCAATTAAAATCAATGTATAAAAAACTACATGATTATCGTGTAGTTCCTTATATTTCCATCGTTTTTTTTTATTTCGCCTGTTGCAGTACAAATTTTTACTTGCATTTCCTCTAAATTTTCATTTTTTGAGAGTTTAGGTGAGTAAAGAGTCATATTTTATAATTCGCGTACCAAAGTTAGAAATTGAACTGTATTTTAAGAGGATTTGTATAGTCTCCCTTTAAATTAATATTAAACATCATATATATTTTAGAGTAAATCACATGGTTAAATTACACTTGATGTATTTTTTTGGATGTACCCTTTAAATTAATATTAAACATCATATATATTTTAGAGTAAATCACATGGTTAAATTACACTTGATGTATTTTTTTGGATGTAAAAATTATATTCAATCCATTTGATTTGCTTTCTGTTACTGAAATTAACATATTGCACAGAATGTATTTATTTCAAAAATAAAATTACTTAAATGACTTTATTGTGACACTAACAATATAAAATTACAATTTCATATTAAAGTTTAACATCAACTTAACTACATTCACTTTAAGAATAAATCAAGTCTCATACTTCACACGAAAGTTAAGTTTTGCAGGAAAATAAAATAACACTTTTTTTTTTTTACAATTAGAATAACTTTAAAACAAAGAGGATTGTATGTACTTTAGGATTTTTCCTTTTGGCCACGTTATACTTTTGTTAAATCCTAGGAAATATTAATGCGATATATTTATTTATCTTTTAACAAGAGAGACGACATACTCCGGTAATATACACGAATTTCTCCGGACAATTTGATGGCACATCTGTATATGCACTGAAAATTTTGCTTGATTAATCTTAAAGTGACAATTTATAGTGTTCCTACAGGTTTGAAAGATTTTTACCTCGGAAGTCCTGTTCTCACGTGACAAGCGACGCACTGGTTTTAACTTTTCAAATACCACCAGCAGTTTTTTTTTTTTTTCATTATCTTTTTGTCTATATACATATTTGAAAAATATGTCCCACCTCCCATTTCTTTCTCCGTCCAATATCCTTCATGCCTTTGCTAAATTCTTCGATGCCAGAAGAGGCACCTCTGTGTTAGCTAGCCACGTTGTTGAAACATAGTTGGCTACGATCAATAACTTCTATGTTGTACCAGAACAGCACAGCCCAAACAAATAAAGATTAAACAAAGGTTTTCTAGCTAGCAATCATCAGCCGTAATGGGAACGGAATAATGTTGGTTGTGGTAGTGAGGTCTCATCTACGCTTCTCAAGGAATCACAAATTGGTAAATATAGTAATGCTTGTACGATTTGAATGCCATTAATAATACATTCAACAACTCTTCAAGTTAGTTGATTAGCAGCTGCAAAACCAATATTAAAATGGCTTGCACTCTGACCCATCGTCATTCTTCAAACAGCCCTTCATTCAGCTTCGCCATCTATACACCTTTCTGGGTGTGAAGGAGGTTTCCCAGATAGAACTAGAAACACAACCTGACTAATGGACACTGAAGAACTTGCACAACGTGAAAGGGAAGGGGTGAGAAAGGAAGATGGTGTCAGAAGTTGAGTGAATGGGGGGTTTGCCGATTAATGGGGCAATATGGTCTTCTACAATCTACATCACCTCCATAATGATGTGATCTTTGCATTGTGGGGTTATAAACTATTATACTGTCTGAAGAGTCTGAATGAAATAATGTCAATGAGTATTTTCTGTGTTAGGTGAGCAGTGTGGGTACAGAATGGCAAAAGGGCAGTGATTCTCAGTATCGAGCAACACAGGTTAAATAAATTCAGGCACAAGGCACTGGTGCCACTTATTGAGAGACCGAACAAAACCCTAAAAGGAGAATAATGAAATCAATTTTGAAATACACAATGTAGATTGGTGAACAGAAAGGGTATCAAATTATTGAGCCACAATAATTTTGGACGTTGACATTTGTAATTAACCATGGTAATTACTGCACTATTAATATTTTTCTATATATATTTACGACATCATTACCCCCTCAATTGTCTTGCTTTCGTCAAGTCAAGATATAAGAATCTTTCAAATCCAAACCAATCATATCATATCATGTTCTGTCTATGTTGCTGTTAATATGAAACCACAAGCTTGTTCTTCTGTCTTCCCTGTCACCCTCTTCACAAATGGCGGTAGCAAGGGACAAGGAGAACCAAAAAAAACAAAAAAAGGAAGAAAAAGAAATGAAACTTTGTTATTGCTGTTGATGAAACCTCTCAGCTGTTACCATTCTGGGAAGTTCTAGACTGCTTGCAATCATCATGGTAATCATCATCACCGCATAACAGTATATAATTATTGTGACGAATAAATTAAAAAATATGTTAAGAATCTGAAGTGTTGGCGTAAGAAATAAGAATAAACAAGAAAAAAAAGAGAGTAGAGAGAGCCGTAGAGATTGCCGTTACATTATTCTTTGCTTTCTTCTAATTTTCATTCACTTGTCTACTAATATAGTACTTATTAAAATGCTCAGTAGGAGCAACGTCAACATAGCTGGCTGGTGGGGTACTGCAACCCCACAAGCAACAAGCCACAGCTATGAGTCTCTCTCTCTTGTTCTTTCAGCCTTTGATATTCTTTCCTTTTTCTGCGTAAAAAATTGATCTTTATGCAAGTAAATACGTTGATACATCTCTCGGATTTTACACTTGGGCTGGACAGGCCTTCTTTCCCCCTCCATCCCTTCCCCGTCCTCTCTCTCTCTATTCTCTCTCTGTCTTCGCTGTGAATCTGTTACAGCCAAGATGCCCTGTATACGACACAGAAAATAAACCCCATTCAACTTGCGTACCAGACAACAAATATGCCACTTTACAGCCCACAAAAATATTCAAACTAAATGTAAATAAATCAATTTCTCTCTCTCTCTCTCTCTCTCTCTCTCTCTCTCTGTCGCTTAGTCCTTTCTCTCTTTGTGTCCACTGCATATCTTCATCTTCTATTCATTCTTCTTCTGCTTCAATTCAACCCCGCTTGAATTTGATTTTAGCTCAGCTGGAAACATCAAAAAGAATTTAAACGGCCCCTTTTGTGCTTGTGGGTTTACATGTATATGCTGATGATTCGATGAATTGGATAGTTTGGTAGAGGAAAATAGTAAGAAACTCTATAGTGTGCTGTCGGCGCAAGGTCACTTTCTGTCGGCATTGTCTGTATCCAACGCTGATACCCTCAGAGAGAATTTCTAGTTAATTTAATAAAAGTACAGCGGAGACAGAGAGGTGTTTCTTCTTCTGGGTTTTCATTGCTTACAGAGTCTTAACAACTTTGAGATGGCATATTGATTTGGACATCGCGATTCAGGGCATTGTCCTGTATCAACCGGAACTTCAAAAGTTGGTCCTGATCTAAATGGGTTTGTAGTTGCCTTTGATGTCCCGAGTCCCACTTTCTGTATTTATTTGTTAAGTCAAATTATTGAATATCTTGATTTGATTGTTAGGTTTATGTCAAGGATAGATAATTGGTTCATTTGGGGGGAATGTGGGTAATTCTCGATTTCCGTAATAGTGACGATGGAGGCTCATTCAAATTGTCATTGGTAAATGAAGCTCAGGCTGTCTGAAATCCCACCTCATTATATATCTGGTGATACAGGTCTGCAGATTTGACAAAAATTCTACCTCTATTATATCTTCACCTTTCTTTCTAATTCAACTATATGCAGATGCAATGGTATTTGGCAAGATCCAAGTATTAGAAAATACATGCATTTTTCTGGGATCCTTGACTTGTTTTTGAATATGCTATTGTTATAGCTTGAAACTAGTCTTAATTTCTGTAATATTTGCAGCCTATATATTTTACTCTTAGTTTTTTCCATCATTATTGATAATCAAACTGTGTTAAGTCTTTTTTTCTTCAAAAAAAATTTGTCGATTATTCACTACATACCTCCTACACTTTAGTCATATGTTTTGCAATCGGTCTCATATTCAACGCAGGTTTGAAGCTCAAGTCACTTATCGTTCTGGAAAAGTTATCTTTACCATTGTCAAACAGTACAGTTACAGTCTGGCTGTTTGAGTTCCCCTCTATAATGTTCTATAGATTATAATTCATTAAAATGTCTCCTTCAATTTATCCCACGAAAAGGAATCTCCCATTCTTTTGACATTCTGCTTTCCTATGGATTTCAGGTTGTATGAATAATACTTCCTATAATATTCTACATCACAAGTGAAGTGATTCCCATACCCGATGTCAGCGACTCTTGCAGCAATAGTAGGAGGAGCTGCAGGAGCCGTGGCATTGGTAGGGATAGTTATAGCGCTCATATGGTTTTGCCTATCACAAAGGAGGAGTGTCTTAAGGACTTCAGAGACAGGCTCCTCTGATCCTTCCCAAGGTAACATCTGAAACGTGAATTAATAGACTTGCACATCTACAACGCATGCCAGTTTTCTAAAGGGTTTCTTGTGATACAAAGAACAAGCAATTCTTGTATTCTTCCATTACATGCAGTGGGAAGACATGGTGGGATTGAGTTGACATTGCGAGATACTAGGCGGTTTGAGATGGAAGAACTATCTCTGGCCACAAAAAATTTTAGTGACAAAAATTTGATTGGAGAAGGGAAGTTTGGGGAGGTTTATAAAGGTTTACTTCATGATGGTATGCTTGTGGCTATCAAAAAGCGGCATGGACTTCCTAGCCAGGAATTTGTTGATGAGGTAGTAATCAATTTCCTGTCTCCAGAACTTGATTCTATAGGGCACAGTGATAAATAATTCAAGGGAAGTGATAAAAATTAGGCTTATATTAAATATACTCTTAACTGATGGAAAAATAACTTAATAATGTTCTTCCTTTTCTTCTTTTCTTTCTCTTTTCCTCATGTTCCTCATCTGTTTCTGCTTTTCAATTTTGAATTGAAATATTAAAAATGGGCAATTAGGCTTTAGCTTTTAGTTTGATCAGAATGCTCAAATTTTCTTTACCCATCAACCCCCTCTAATAATATCTTTTCCAGTCGAGTAACGAATTAAGAGAAAATTTCTTCTTTCTTCTGAATAAAATGTGAGCAAAGTCAGTATTTCTATCTCACCACAATCCCCCACTACTGCAATGGGATAAATCGTTTATTTTCCTTGACCAGCTACCCTCACCTCATAGTTTTGACTTTGAATGGATTGGCTATTAGCATTAATTATTTAGTTTCAAACTTCAAATACAGGGTATCTCGTATTGTTCATGCTCTTGCTTTGATCTAATAGGACTGAGTTTCACTTCAGGCACGCTACCTCTCATCCATTCATCATCGGAATCATGTAACTCTTTTGGGCTACTGCCAGGAACAAAGTCTACAGTTTCTTATATACGAATATGTACCTAATGGAAGCGTCTCCAGTCACTTGTATGGTAAATTTCTATGCAGTCACTGTATTCCTTTATAATCAAGCTTTGTATATCTTTGCCTGGTCGAATTATGAATTTTATCTACATTGAAAAGTCTGATAAATAGTTATCTTAGCCTGAGTTTCTTTCGACATGCATGCAAAGCCATGAATTGCTTTGTGTTGCATGTCATGAAAAACTTTCTATCTTGATTTAGCCTAATGCATCCTTTCTTCTTAAGGCTGATGAAAATCACTTCAATTTCGCTCTGCAGATGCTGGCCAACAATCACATGAGAAGCTAGAATTCAAGCTTAGACTTTCAATAGCTCTAGGTGCAGCTAAAGGTGATCCTCTGCAAAATCAGTGAGCATTTGTGGCTTTCCTGGTATCAGTTTTCTTCTTTTTAGATAAAATATCCAAGTATCTGAATGGATCTCACGAGTTTTTTTTGTAAGCCATCCAAAAACTTTCAGTTTCTTGGTAATCCCTTCCTTATGCATTAAGGGTCTGAAGCACTCGTGTGTGATTTACAAAAAGCTCATTCATCTTATTCTATGCAGGTTTGGCTCATCTTCACTCTATGAGCCCCCGTTTGGTGCATAAGAATTTCAAAACAGCCAATGTTCTGGTGGATGAAAATTTCATTGCTAAGGTTGCAGATGCAGGACTTCGTAATTTCCTGGGAAGAGCAGATATTGCAGGCCCGTCTTCTCAAGTGGTGGCAAATGAGATATTCCTTGCTCCTGAGTAATGACTCTGAGACTCGGGCTCATGTATGATTTATATCCGTTCTGGTTGTACATACACTTTTTCTTGACTTATGTGCCATTATCTTTTCCAGGGTTAAGGAGTTCAGACGGTTTTCTGAAAAGAGTGATGTATACAGTTTTGGGGTATTTTTGCTGGAACTGTTGAGTGGGAAGGAAGCAACAGAATCACCATTTCCAAACTCTAATCAAAATCTAGTTGAATGGGTATGTGATAATGTCTAATCCAACAATTTCTTAGGTCGAAATAAATCCCAAAACCAGCAAGTTTCTGATGTTTGATATGTAATTCTTTACCTCTAATGAAGGTGCAAATTGATCAAAACTATCGCAATATGTCCAACATCATTGATCAAAGACTGGGGAGTAGTTTCACAGCTGAAGGCATGGAAGAATTTATCTTGCTGATTGTTCGATGTTTGGATCCTTCAAGCGAGAGGAGACCTTCCATGAGCTATGTTGTAATGGAACTTGATCGGATTCTTGAGAAAGAAATGAACTTGACAACAATCATGGGTGAAGGCACCCCTACTGTGACCCTTGGAAGTCAGTTGTTCCAAGCAACAAGGTAAAGAAGTACTGATGGGCGATGGCATCCAAATTGTTACTATAATATGTGATTATAACTTGCTTTCTTTTTTTTTTTTTAATTTTTTTTTTACCCATGGATAGCAGAGAATAGATCCAGCTACTTTATAAGTGTACAAAAAGCAGCTGCAATTTCCCCTCTTTTTTCATGGGCCAGTAAACAGTTGTATTCATTTTTTTCCCCCATAAAATGTATGAGAAATCTTGTAAACCATTATTTGTTGTTAATATAAGAGTGACGATTAGGATGGTGTGTTTATTTCTGTGTACGAGTTTCTGATATTCCTCTGGTCCACAAATCGCCATCCCATTAATGCTTGGTCTACTTCTAGGAACAATATTAAAGATCTCAAAATCGATCCACTTTTCTTTCGTTTCTACACTCTTTTCTGATGAGAAGTGTTCCTTCGTATTGCCAAAAAGTCTCGCGTTATAAAAGTTAGGAAAAAGGAAAAAAGTCTCACCCACGTAAATATGGGTCAATACACTTAAATGTAACTTAAATCGTTAATGTTTATTATTATAAAATCGTGTAGCTTAACTTTTTGTAAAAAAATATTTTAGTACCCTATCCAAAAAATAATTTTTATCAAAATAATTTTTTGGTTATTTAGAAATAGTCAAAATACTATTGATAGGCTTTAAGACCATGTTTGGTGTGTTTTAGATTTAATAACCATTATCGTAAATCATTTGTCACCGTTGCTTGCCGTAATTAACTGAGTTCAATGTTTGCGAAACATCCAACAGCCATTTTATCTAACTATGATAGATAAATAGATAGATATATATATCATTTTTTTCTGGATTACACAAACACATTCTAAAATTCTCTTCTGCTCTCTTCATGCTAGTTTTTGTTTCTGAATATTTGCTCATAAAGATCTATTTAATTTTAAGAAATTATTAAGGAAAGCATTATTTAACAAGTAATTACATTTTCCAACATTTTCTACGCTTCTTTTTTGGGTGTGGGGCATGAGTTGTGGGGTGGAAGTAGTAGACAATGTCACAATGTAATTAGTAGCAAAATTGATTTCTGGACGCCCTTATGAATAAGCAAAAATGAAAAACCAGGCAAGCATTGTATTCTCACTTGGACATTTGAGCAGGTCCAACAAATCAGACGTTGAAAAACAAAGATGAATCTTGTCCAATTGACAATTTAGGGCCTCCTGGGAGAAATAGAGCCCTCGAATTAAATACAAGCATTGTACCAACAAAGCCGCCTCTGTAGCACCTTCTTTTTCTCTCTCTGCTCTGTCCGCCTGAAGAGCCTCCACTTACGACCTCAAGAGAGAAGTTTGATGTACTGCCTTGGGGGGACGCTTTGTCTCAAGGTCCACCCGAATAACAGAAACTCGAAGGAAGATAAGGAAAACGAAGAATGCTGGAATGTCTCTCCTTCGGATCATTGACGTCGTCTTCACCGTCTGCTCCGGTCCGTAATCTGCCCGCTCCTTACCAAGGTAGCTCAAAATTCTTTCTTGCTTCGCTGGGGCTCTCAGATTTGGGGTGGCTATTTCGATTATAAGACATATCAATGTTTCACGCCCTTAAACAGTCTTGAATTTCTTAGTCTTCGTAAAATAAAGGGCTTATTTTTTCGCCAGATAGGTGTTTATATAATTGTCTGACTGAATCTTGGATTACCAGGGAATTCGACAGAGCACACGCCCGTTACCAGCACTCAGTCCTCACCTGCCCCAACTGTGTCTCACGAATTCAGTCGTGCCGTACAGGGCGATTCCTACGGAGAGATTCGATCGATAATACAGTTACAGATATTTGACCCCACTAGAACCGATCTTCCGGAAAACCAAGCTCAACTCGATGATAAGTGTGCCGAGCTCCTTGAAAGGGTGCTTCAACCTGACCGAGATTGCGTCCAAGAAGCACTCGGCCAAGCCAAGCACAATACTCTGACTCAACTCGTCTCTACCTACTTCGTTCACAGCGAGACCGCATCTGAACTCTGCCTCCTACTTCACCGAAGTCTCCATTGTGCGCGTACCATGTACGCTCCTCTTCACGACCTTCTCGCCGATTCTCCTTCCGATTCCAGTCACCTCACTCAATCCCAGTGTGACTATGCCTTCGACATCTTCCTCAAATTCGATAGTCAAGACAATCCTTTTCCTTCACCGGAATCCAGTAATTTCAGCAACATGCGCAACTCCTTTTCTGAACTTGACCGACAACTCAATCGCAGTCTTCGAAAGTCTCGCTCGAAATTACGCCTTCTCCGTCGTGCCACTAATGGTTCTGCTCTTTGCTTCATTGCCACCGCCGCGGGAGTAGTTGTATCTGCCGTTGTTGTCACGACCCATGCACTTTTAGCCATTGCTGCTACTCCCGTTTGCCCTGCATATATCCCTCATCCTAAGATTGTCAAAAAGAAGGAACTTGCTCGATTGGCCCAGCTTCAAGCGGCTGCGTCGGGTACTTACACACTGAACAAAGATCTTGATACAATTGATCGCCTTGTTGCTCGACTGCACGCAGCAGTTGAGGCTGACAAGCCACTTGTTCGCTTTGGTTTGGAGATGGGTAAAAATAGACAGGTCATCCAAGTGGTCATCGAGCAGCTTCGCAGGAACCATCAGAATTTTCTCCGCCTTCTGGAGGATCTTGAGATACATATATACCTCTACCTCAACTTTGTTAACAAGACCAGATCCAACCTCCTCCACGAGATATGCCTCCATCAAACTCGATAGTTCCTGAGCTACCAATGAATTTTTTGTTGATGATTATGTTCTAACTTACAATGCGTACGACCTATTTAAACAAGCTTGCTAACCAGGATGAAAGTATGGGCTTCTTACCAATTTCTGATTATCTGATTCCCAAACCTCAATATAACACCGTGTATTAATAATTCATTTCATTCATGTGAGCATGTGTCTACCAGCCATTCTCTCACTCACCAGCAAAATTGTATTAGTTGGATGAATGCCCTTCGGCCAACTACACATGTTTGAGAAAGAAATTAGGCTATTTGTGACGGACTAATATTGAAGATAGATGCTATATAGTAGCATAGTGTACTCCCAAGTGTTGATATAAATATGCAATATAATTATTTTATGATTCTCTTCATTGAGTGTGGACTTAATTTCCTCGTAAAATCCATGTCTAGCTTTTATGAGTATCTTGGGTTACTATACTATATTTTAAACGCTTATGTTGTAAAAAGCATGCCATGTCTATCATATGAATCTTAGGTTTAGATTCTGTCAGAACCGTTTCGACAGGGCTACTAGTTCAATTTTTTTGTTCCCCATGGTGGATAGAATTGCTGTTTCATTGTTGATCTAAGTTGACTTTCTGGAAGTCTGATTTATGTTTGTTGTGATGTGAAGAACGCTCGGGCGACAATGGAAACTTAACTCTTATCTCTTGAAAATTTCATTTAAGGATGTTTTAATTTCAGTTGTAAGGTTATATTCTTGTAATGAACGTTTCACCGCAAAAGAATGTCAACATATTAGTCATTTCGCAACAATCCAGCGCATAATTAAATAAACTGAATCTAAACCACTAAACATAGTCGGGAAGTTGATGGTTTTACAGAACTCGTTGTGTTAATATTTTCCATATTTAGTTATCTAGTCTTCTTACAAATTAATATCACTGCAGTTTGATCTTTTTTCTGTAGTCATCTATAATGTAATCCCAATTCTTACTTTTTCGAGTCTGAATACAAGCTCTGGTTTTACATTCGTATTATATAAAAGCAATTAAATTAAAGTTAAGGTTATTCAGCCAAACTCAGGGTTAATATGCGATTATTACACTCATAACTAACAAGTTAGGTCTCTCTCAACAATCATTTACTGTTCACGGTTTTCCTAATCATTATTTCATCAAATTGGCTGTCTCTATTTTTAAAGAAATGTAACACAAAAGACGACTCCAAACAGACCTAAATGCAGAGTAATTGCGTTATTTATTGCAACACATTTATTGATTAAGTTGAACTAATTTACCCATTTAACTCACCAAAGTAGTGAATTGGGTTGGGGGTTCTTTACAAAAGGTTTGAGGTAGGTTGAGATGAGTCTGGTTCAGTGACTTTGCAAGCTGACCCTTTTTTTTTTTTAATCTTAAACTAATGGAAATTATAGAAGTTTAAGAGTCCAAGTTAAGTTTTTGAAAAAAAAAATAAAAAAACCAAAGCCTATGCCCAATTGTTCAAAACTTGAAAGCTTCCAAAGAAAAATAAACATCTCACTCATCTATCATCTCAACAACTTGACATCTCATCTCTCAACTCTTAATCTCATCTCTCTCTGACTTATTACTTTTGGCCCAAGTTCAAAACACCTCTTGTAGAGGCAATCTATAGGAGATTCTCCTGTAATTCTATGGGTCATCGAATTCACCTTGCAGACATTGTGCCATATTATTTTCTCCACTCAAAACACACCATTTGTCTTTTAAAAAGCCTTGGCTTAAAATGACATGTTCCATTAAGTGTTTTTTTTCCCCCTCAGATACTCACATCAGATGGTGTCGTTTTGGTTATTGTAGAAGCCTTTTTCTTCATCCTTCAAACTGTGTTGTTTCATGCAAGGCAACTTCTTCTTCCTTCAATTAAACATTTAGTATGTACGGTTTTTGGGCTACCTCTGTCATCTACACCGTTGTCTTACTCAAGCGATATCATTGCTGGAGGCATTTCTGGTGAGGAATGGCAGGTCATTGCCACCTTGATTCAACGATCATCCCTTTTCCTCTTTTCCTTGCTTCAACGTTTGAGTATGTGATAATGACCTTCCCCTTTTTTAAATTTGACTGTATTATATTTTTGTCTTATTTGTTTTCCGTTGCATTGCATTTGAATTCTATCCTTGTTAACTATCTTATGGTGGTAGTAACTTTCACTATCTTCAATTTTATTTTTCTTATTTCTTTCTTTTGTCGCATTGGAAGAACATATTTCAATAATATGAATGTTGATTGTTTTTAAATTTTTTGTTATGTTCTCTCAGATATCTCAACAAACAAATTTATGGTCTTGAGTCTATAATAATTGCTTTTGCCTTGACAAAGATCAGTCAATATCATCAACATAGTCTATACTTGTTTTGTTGCTAATATGCAATTTAGCTCTATTAGAAATTCATCTACATTATGTTATAATTCTCCTTGGCATTGGGTTGATTATGTAATGCATCATTCTTCTGCTAGATAATTTTTCTTTTACCATTGTTCTTTTAGATAGGTTTATTATTGCATGCTTGTGTGTTTGAATATACTAGCTAATTGAATGAGTGAAATTTGTAGACTTAGTTTTTAGATCCCAATTTTGCATACTGCATGCTTGTGTGCTATTCTCTTATCTCATTTGTCATGTGTTTGTATTTTGGAATGTTAACTTGTAGTAGATCATAATGATAAAATGATCGATTTAAAAATTATGAATTTCTTTTCTAAGTTCTATCCCTAGATATGGAAATAGTTGTTATTTTTTGCAATTTAGTGACACTATTCTAGAAAAGTCCTTCTCTATTAGATATGAAGATTTTGATCATATTTCTTCATTTCCTGTTTTGGTAAATGTTGTTTTCACTGTATTGGATGCTTTGTTTATCACAATATTTGCTTAAAACTATTATAATGTTCTCCATATTAATAATATTTTGTAGACATGGTTTTTTATCCCAATCTTATTTTGTAGTTTGTGTTATATTAAGTCACCCATCTTCTTTGGTTGTTTGATGTTAAATTGGTGGTGGTTTTCTAACCCCAACTTAGTTTGCCTTTTCACAGATGTGGAAGGGACTTATTTTATTATGTGACCTCAAGATACAAAGCCAAGTACAAATAAAAGGTGCTTTTGGACATAAAAATGGAGCAAAATGAACACACATGCAACAAGAAGATACATGTAGCAAATTGAAGACACATGACTAACTAGAGCAAGACGAAACAATATGAATAGGGATGTAGCAACCAAAGCAATATGAAACAAAATGAATAAACATGAAGTAAGAAGAAGACACCAAGAACAAGAAAAAAAGACATGCAATAATTGGAATAGGAATGTTGTAACTTAAAATTATAATGTAATTTAATATGTTGTACAGTCATAATAATACAAGTTACTGTAATAATAGGCATGATCATGCTATGAGTTGTGTTGTGATGTGATGTAGAACTGTAGTGTTACAAGTTATTATCAGAGTAGGCAATGTAACATTAGTAGGATGCTGCCAAAGCAATGACTTTGTATTGCACCTTTTAGAAGTAACACATATAAGTTTATTTGGTTTCTTACATATTTGCACAATGTTTACAAATGCTAAGTTTCTTTAAACAAATACAGGTGCTTGGTACCTTTAATATATACTAGTGCTTATTGAGCCTAAAAATTACAATTCTTGAGTGTCTCCAATAA
Source organism: Delonix regia (assembly GCA_037074485.1). Lineage (NCBI taxonomy): Eukaryota > Viridiplantae > Streptophyta > Magnoliopsida > Fabales > Fabaceae > Delonix > Delonix regia. Next base: position 34,708,201 of record CM073449.1, on the reverse strand, counting down.
ATATAAAGAAGAAATTTAACCCAAAAAATGAAAGATGAACATCCTAAATAAATAAAAATTTTTAATAGCTTAAAAAACTTGCAAGTGTGCAAATAACTCTAAATGTCTTTATCTTGAAGTGACTATGTGGGAACCTCCAATGACTCTTACAAAAACTCATGATAACAAATGTTAAGTACGAAGTATGACAATGAATATACATGAATGTCTCATAATAAAATTACCATTAACAGTCTTGTATAAATAAATTCATTCCTATTTCTTTAATGGTCTTTATAAACTGCAAGAGGTGTTAAACATGATACTTCGTACAATAATAAACTCGGTAAGCCATTATCCTATAAGAAAAGAAAAATTATTGTTACCTATAGATGGAATCAAAATAATAAATTTTCAAATGTATCTATACAAAAGTTTATATACGCCATATGGCGAATGTTGTAAACATATAGTTGGCAGAGCCTTTTTTTTTTTTTCCTTATAAGGCTAAAGCTCTACGCAACTCTTTAGTCATTTTTGTCCTGTGAATCCAATTCTTGTCTTCAATCCTTTTACTTAACGTACACCATTGCATTATAAGGTTGAGGTCTAATTAGTTTCCTCATGATGGTTTTATTGTCTCAAATGAACATTTATCACCTGTTTGCATAAATCATCCAGACCTTTGTCAATAATGGAATGCAACTCATCACATGTAGCCACCTTAGGTGCTAGTCTAATAGCTTTAGAGCATAGTTCCTTGTACCATCATGTGCTAGCTAGCTTAGGTCTCCCTTAACTTATTTCCCCTTCATATCATGCACAATACCATTACATGCCCTTTTTATCCATCACTGTAGGATATCTAGGTTAGGCACTTGTTCAACTTCTAATAAATGAAAACTTTCAAAACATGACTACACAATATTTCAAATGTCTCTAACTTCTTACAGCTATAAGAGACAAACTTCTAAATTGGATCAAATGAGACCCATTATGTACCTGCTTGGTTAGCCATGGATAATACATATGCATATATAAGTTGATGTTCATTTTTATGGTGTATTGAGACAGCAAACAATACGTCAAACTCTTGACGGAATAAGTTGAAAATGATGTGTATGTAAATTTGTGCGGCTTGATTCAAAATGGATGAATGTTAATAACTCAACCTTAGGAGTTTGTGTTGAGCATCATACTTACTCTTTAACTCATTATACCATTTCTTTTCCACTACTTGTTCAAAAAGTTTAAAGAATTGCGTAATGTTCACATATAGTTTAAAGGAAGCCTTAAAATCAGAATTCAAGCTCTCACTCAATTATGTGCTTCACATGCCTAATGTGAAAGCTTGCTTCATATAACACGTAATCTATTTTTCGCTTAAGGCATATATGGATTTCATCCAAGTGTTCTCTTGAACATTATATTCCAAAAGCATTTTTGCCCAAACTACCTCAAAGTGGGTTTCATTGTTATACTAGTACATGCAATTTTAAAATAAATTAGGAAATGATATCCATCTTTCATTAGACTGCTCAGGTGTTTGATCTTATTCTACATCAAATGTCATGTACAAAGACTGTGACAAGTATCAAGCATCACTTCACCTGTTAGAAAATTAAATGAGAAAACTAAATAACAGTATTTGGTATTACTATGTGTGTATATATATATATATATACCATAAGAAAATTAAATGCTCACCTAAAGCTTTGGACATTGCTTAATCTTAAATCTTCTAAAAACATCTTGAACAACCACTTAAAGGATTAAGTTGTTTCATTGCACATTAATGACATTCGAAACACAACTGTTTGCCTATAATGGTCGAATCTAGAGAACAATACAACTGGTTACTATGCATGATTTATACAATAAGTTGGGTCAAGGGATACCATATCACCAAAATATATGTAGTCAATGATTATGCATGAATTAGCCCAAAAAATAATTTTCATTTGCTCCTCATTATTCATTTGACAGGTGTAACACCCATATTATAGAATTTATTATAAATTTCAATTAAAAATATTATAAAGCAAGAATTATTAAAAATGCATTAGAATGTTTAAAACATAATAATATAATTATAGATAACAGAAGTTCATATATCCATTTGTTCATACATCTGTATAGATAATTCAATAAAACTGGGAGAAGGGGTATTAAAATTATCAAAATTAGGCTTAATATTAAAGACTGACTCAGGACTTGAAAAACTAGTAAAATTTATACCTTATTGTGACACGAACATAAGTGGTATGGCGTATAAGGCCATATCACATCTTACAACGATGATCTTCATAACAAACACTTCCCAATTTATGGGATAAATACCCATTTTGCACAGACTTCAAGAAAAATTTGGTTATTCACCATCTAAAAACATCATTAATAGAATGGTGAGAATAGTTTCTCCATAACATGAAAAATCATATATGATACTCGAAATATCTATAGAATAAATTATGACTATAAATTATGATTTTTATGAAATATTTATGAATGTCAAATATCATAACATACAAATATACATTAGTAAACATATGGTAAATAGAGGTAAACAATGTCCTTAACCATTAGACATTAGGAAGTTATATATGGGTTATTCAAGTCTCATGAAGCCCAATATATGACTGTCATATATAAGTAATCGAGTCTCATGAACCTCAACGTATGACACCTGACCAGCGGGCGCGACCCCACTTTTAGCTAAGGTGTCTTCCAGCAAGTGCCCAGGACATAGTCAAGTAATATAATCTTTATATTAATATGTTACCCAAGCCACTATGTGGTCAAGATTGGATTAGTTTAAGAGAAAACTATCAATATTTCTTTTGTAATCCTCTGAGCATTGATGTTCTTATGACAATTAGGAATCCTTTTAATGTCAATTAAATTCAAAATGTTCCCAGCAAATATACATCATTGTCCTCTCTTGAATTCTTAAGACCATTTAAGCGGCACTGTCTGCCATTGATCTTAGAATTTAAGTTATGGGCCAAGAAATGTAATAAAACCATTTTTTTAGTTATCATTTAAGCAGTATAACCTGCCATAAATTACAAGATTAATGGGATATAATGTCTTGCTAAGGAACTTATAGAGTTCATAACATATATTAAAGCGGCATAGTCAGCCATTACTAATAGTTCATAACATATATTAAGGCGACATTGCCAGCCATTATCAAATAGGATTCAAAACTATCAATAAGTACATAGTGTACAGGAATAGTTTAATATCATAAAGAGTATTTCTCTTCTCAAACAATCATATTGTTACCCCCATCATACAAAGTTGTAATACATAATAAAATAGGCAATTATAGTGCATAAATAACAAAATATTCATGTAAGGATACATAATGTATAAGAAAATTCACACATCAAAATTCTTATCCTAAACTTGTTATGACTTACATAATATTTCCCTAGATATTTCAAAATATCTACCTAGCCTCAATCTTTTCTAATTCTACCCTTCTTAGACCTTGAATGGGCTCATAAAAAGTCATGGTAACAAAATTTCAAGATAAATTACCATAAGCCAAAAAGAGATTACCATGAAGACCATTCAAGAAGAAGAAGGAAATGAGAAGAAGAGAAACTAGAATATAATAAATCATGTTACCTAGATATGCTTTTTTTTTTTTTTTGTAATTCTCCTAAAATTGCTCCCTTCCTTCTTAATCTAAGTGTGGAATGGAGAGGTAAAAGTAAGTGAAATGGGTATGGGACAAATGTAGGGAATGGTGTGAAGAAAAAAGGTAAGGTGTAGGGTATTTAAAAAGAAATCAATGGCTAGGATTTAACCACTTATTTTTAATCCAATGATTGTGATTCAATCTCAAATCATAATTATTTAAGATATAATTATGGTATGGATCCTATGGATATCTAATATTTTATTTTGGTGTAGGCAATATTTTATTATGATGTAGGCCCCACATGTGCAAGTCCCATAGGTTAAGGTAATGCTCCATGTCCTTCTTGTAAATTTACCATTTTACCTATAGTATTTTTTAAAATGACCATTTTGCCCCTGGCCATATAAATTTACCATTTTGCTCCTATGCCTTAAAACTAAGTTATAGGTTGTTTTCTTTAAATGATTCAACTTGACATATTTATTTTTGTTTAATTCTTTCTTATTTTCCTTAAATAATTTAGCTTATATTAAAAATCACTAATATATGGATGTTACGATAGGGGTAGAAAAATGCTAAGTTATTAAACAACTATCGTAGAAAATATTGAAACAAATAACTTACTTTCCCATAAAACGTATTGCATTGTCTTCCGTACCGCAGATAATTTTTGGCATCCAATCTGGTAAAACCGAGGTTAACATGTATGCTTATCAATTGAAATGTAGCTAGTTGTCATAGTCCTAAGTTCTCAGCCAATTCAATCTCATGTGCTTAAACTAGGGATATATTGTGATGGGAAGCCAACATATGTGTAGTCTCTAAAAGTTGAAAATGGTGATTATGGCTATCTGCAAACTCATTGATTGTCAAGTTTTCTTTCTTCATTATAAGGTTAATTCTTACTTATAATCAGTTTTAGTTTTAAGCCTATGATTGGTAATTCAAGTATCTTTTTTGTTCAATTTTCAAAATCCCTCCTTAAAACAAATAAACTTACATGAAGTCACAATTCCGTCTTTCTTACTTTTGTTTAAGTATTATTTCCTTACTCCAAATCTCACATATAAAACTGTAGTTAGTCTAAAACTACCAAGATTATCTACAATGTCTTAATTCCATACCATCTACAGGCTTACCTTCAACTTCAAATTTGTCATCTTTAGTTAATTGAGCAGTAGAGGTAACTAATTCCCTAGAATTCATTTATGAAAATGGATTTAAAACACCATATCATGTGATCAATTCTTTCATTCAAGATTATAATACTTACATTGTTTATTGCATCATCACTTTCCAAGTCCCCATGCCTTGTGCAAAGGTCATATATATATATATGCCAAGTCCCTCTTCCTAACACATTAAAAATAAGAAATCTTTCTACAATATATCAATATATGAAGAGAATTCAATATTATTTTTAAATAACAAGAATATCAAGTATAATTTAACGAAACTTCATAAATTTATTATATTTCACTCAATTTTTTTTTTAATAAAACTTTATTTGAGCTTATGATATAATTTTTGCTAAATCAATGACTTATACACATAATTTGAGTACAATATTTAAAATTTTTATACTTAAGTACATTTATAATCTAGCCATCAAGTGTGTGCTAAATTTCTCCAAGATGATATAAGAATTCTTTCCAACAAACCAGAGTAGTTAAATTTATTTTGGCACAAATAAACTTCATTTGGATAATGTTTATCCTGAACACTATTCTATATAAAGCCTCTCAGTCCAAAAAATTTGTTCTGTTATATATGGATTCCAAAATCATGTAATATGAGGCACAAATTAATTCTCACTTCAGAATGGAATGAACCTATGAGAGTTATTGGTGTCAAAGAGCCATGGAACCAAACCTCTACACTACAACTAGTAAATACATGTTATCCTTCCTTTTATCTCTGCAAAATGAGGGCTTAAAAGGGGATTTTTTTAGCCAGAAAAAGGTACTCGTAAAGGCACTAGCAAATGCCTAAACTATTCTCTTCTTTTTGCAACACAAAGTGCCAAATTTTCAACTTCTTAGCCTAAAGTATGTTGTAGCAACGATGCAGTCTAAAGGAAGATGAATAAGGCTTTTGCAATAATTAAGGTTGGTATTAAAGCACTGTTTGCCTAAACGTTGTCTTGCAATTTCAAAATTTCACTTTTCATCATTTTTTATCATGGTATTAAGGCCCGCGAGCATCCATAACCTAAGATGATTACTTTTGGAAGTGTGCAACCCTATCAAAACCATGTTCAAGACTCTACATCCAAGTCTTCATTGACATCTCCACCCTTGTTAATCCAAATAGCCACGAAAACCCTTTCCCAAGGTACATGGCTATCAGCAACCAACCCAATGACTATAAACAAAAATGGGGAGGAAAACAATGGTGTGATCATTGTAATAAAAGTGGTCATACCAAGGATAAATGCTAGGATATCTATGGCAAACCTAAGAATTGGAAGCCTCGATAACAAAGGGCGAGATGTGGCCTTATGGTAAATAGAGTGGAGAAGGCTCATACATCCACTGCGGATAATATGACCAGCAAAAATTTGCTAAAAGTGCTACAATGCTTACTTAATAATCAGGGTAAAAAAAAAAAAAAAAGGGATAAGGTGGTAAGTGCATGAGTTATGGCACAAGTAGGAAACAATTTATCAATTGTACTTAAGACATCTAACACTTAAATTGTTGATTCTGTGGTCAATCACCATATGACTAGTAACTTCCCTTTACTAAGTGACTTTAACCCTAGTACATGGAAGACTTATGTCAAAATTACTGATGGTACCCTAACTGACATTGGGGGTACAGGTATGGCAAAGATTTCTAACACATTAATGCTAAAAAATGTTCTTTTTATGCCTTCCCTGAAATGCAACATGTTATCCACTAGAAAACTTATTTCAAATGCCAAGTGTGCTACTTACTTTGATGTCTATAAATGTCATTTTTAGGAGTTAGAGTCAGGGAAGAGGATTGATAGTGCTAAGGAATGTGCTAGACTTTACTAGCTTAATGGACCAACGAAGGGGCTCCCTACTTTATCTTGTCTTATTTCTTCTTCTGCAAACAATGATACCATGGTATGGCATTTTAGACTAGCCACCCAAATTTTTATTACATGAAAAAATTTATCCCCAGTTGTTTATTAAAAATGCCTTTTTCCTTCAATGTGAAGTTTGTCATTTGTCTAAACACACACATCTACTTACCCACCCAAGTCACATACACCCTCCCAACCCTACTCCCTTATCCATAGTGATGTATAGGGTCCCGCTACCACAAAAAATATCAACAATGCTAGGTGGTTTGTGATATTTATTGATGACCATGCTAGATTGATGTGGATCTATCTCCTTACTGACAAATCTGAGGTTCCTACCATCTTTCAAACTTTTACAAACTTATTTAAACTCAATTTCAAGCCAAAATCCAAGCCTTGCAAATAGATAATGACAAAGAATACTTTAACTCCACCATGAATTCTTATTTAACCCAACATGGTTTCCTTCACCAAAATTCTTGTGTCAATACACCCTAGCAAAATGGTGTTACTGAGAGGAAAAACAGACATATCATGGAAGTTGCTCGGCCCCTTCTACTCACTTCTAATGTTCCAAAATTTTTCTTAGGGCAAAGTTGTGTTAACTACCACATATCTTATCAATAGAATACCATCAAAGGTCTTAAACTTCGTATCTCCCTACCAAAAACTCCTTAAATCCTATCCAACCACCTATACCATACCATGTCTTACACTCAAAGTCTTTGGTTGTACTTTCTTTGTTCACAATGACCACGAAAGGAAACTAGACCTTAAAGTATTTGATGTGTCTTTATTGGCTACTCATCTATAAAAAAGGGTTATAAATGCTATTCACCCTCCACAAAAAAAGTTCTACATTACCATGGATGTCTTATTCCTTAAACACATGCCTTTCTGCTCCCAATCGACCCTTCAAAGGGAGACTCATGATATTTAACTAGAATGGCCAATTATGAGTGATACTGGGCAACAAAGTTTTATCTATAACCTTCCTCTACTAATTAGGCAACCTGAGATCAATCTCTATCCAAACACCAAAATTACTAAACCAAATGTCATAGCAAAGAAAGACATGATTGTGTATAGTAGGAAAAAGAAAGACATAGTAATAAAATAAGAAGCTACCCCTGAAAGCACATGTCCTGAGCAAGGTCAAATCACTTCTCATACTTCAAGTTCTAAGTCACCTATTAACCTAGATTTGCTCATTGCCTTACGGAAAGGGATAAGAAGATTCACAAAGCATCCTATTAACAAGTTTATTACCTATGACAAGTTATCTCCTAAGTTGCAAGGTTTTGTACTGAATGTCATAAGTGAAAAGATTCTTACCAATTTCCATGAGGTAGCCAAGGTGCAAGAATGGTGAAAGGCTATACAAGAAGAGCTACAACCTCTTTAGAAAATTAAAACATGGGAAATTGTTAACCTACCACCTGGTAAAACTAAAGTGGTATGCAAGTGGATATTCATTATAAAATATAACCCAAATGGTAGTATTAGTCATCATAAAGCTAGATTAGTGGCTAGAGGATTCACTTAGACTCAAGGAATTGATTATTGTGAGACATTTGCTCCAATGACTAAATTCAACACCGTTAAAATGTTACTATCTCTTGTGGTAAACTTAGTTTGGCCACTTCATCAACTAGAAGTGAAGAATGCCTTCCTAAATGGTGATACTGAAGCAGAAGTTTATATAGAGATCCCACCTACGAAAAGAGTATAGGCGAGTTCCAACAAGGTATGTAAACTTCATAAATCCTTACATGGACTCAAATAATCTCCAAGGGCTTAATTCGATAGGTTTACCACATTTGTTAAAGGCCTTGGATATACACACCACCAAGCTTATCACACAGTGTTTGTTAAGTGTCGATCAAACAATAAGTTAGTTGTGCTAATTGTTTATATAGATGAGATCATTGTTACAAGAGATGATTTAGTTGTAATTGATAGTCTAATGAAGCCACTGGCTATAGAATTTGAAGTGAAGTCCCTGGGAAGTTTAAGGTACTTCTTGGGAATAAAGGTTGCTAGGAATAAGGATGACATCTCTATCTCTCAATGAAAGTATACTCTAGACCTCCTTGACAAGTTGGTATGTTAGGGTGCAAACTTGCTGACACACCAATGGAGTCTAATTACAATTTGGGTCTTAAGCAGGAATGCTTACTAGTTTACACGAGGCAATACCAAAGGCTAGTTAGGAAGCTGATATACTTGACTCATACTTGCACAAATATTAGCTTTCCAGTTAATGTGGTTAGTCAATTCATGAACAAACCAAATAAGGAGCAAATGGAAGCAGTTTATAGAATATTATGGTACCTGAAGTGCACCCCTGGTAAAAGGTTGTACTTCAAGAAGAATTCTAATAGGGGTGTTGAAGTTTTTACCAATGCAAATTGGGCTAGATCTATGACTGATAAGAGATCTATAATGAGATATTGCACATTTCTATTGGGTAACTTGATAACTTGGAAAAACAAGAAGCAAGTGGTTATTGCACGAAGTAGTACAAAGGCAGAGTTTCGTACTCTAGCACATGGGATTTGTGAAAGGATGCGGCTAGTGAGAATTTTTAAAGGACTCCATATGGAGACAAACTCACCTATAAAGGTTTTCTATGATATTATGGCAACTATTAGAATACTGAATAATCCTATTCATCATGTCAGGACAAAGCATGTGGAGATTGATCGTCACTTTATTAAAGAGAAGATAGATTCTAGAATTGAGCTATGTTTCCTCAAGTTCTCAAGTTGCAAATGTACTAACAAAGGGACTAACAAAAATATGTTTGTAGAATTAAGTCCTAAACTAGAAATGATCAACATCTACATACCAATTTGGGGGGGGGGAGTATAAGTTGTCACATGAAGAAACAGAAAGATGGTCACCTAGGCACCAGCTGCTAGAGAAGCAACAAAAACATGGCCACCTAGGTTCCAAATCCAAGTGCCTAGGTGACTGAATCACTTAAGAGAATAGCATTTTTATCTTTTTAAATGTTGTCTTAATTAACTTAAGATTGTATTTGAATTATTTTTATTTTTTGTTTTTTCCTATTAATTAGGATTATAATTATTATTAGGGGCTTTAGTATTTGAACTTATATTCTTTTCATCAATATAAGTTGCCGTATGAAACAAAAAAATATATACATATATATATATATATATATTTATATATTTAGAGAGCAATTGCCTCTTAGTATTCCTCTTCTCCTTCTTTCACTTTTCATCATTTTTTATCATCAATACATGCAAAGATTTGACAGCTCTCCTCCATATTGAAGATGGTAGCACCCAGATTTGTATTGCATGCTTCACGCTTGTTTGTAGTCTCTCATATACATTCTCCTCTATAGTGCCTCCCTTCAACATTTTCCTTCGCACTACCATTAATTATATCAGTTCGCGCCAACCAATCATATACACAAGTGGACAAAAAAATTAAGGTAATTGATAATTACGTTCTGCTATAATTTCATTTAGTCACAAGTTTTTAGCAATACTTTTTGGGTTATTAATTTACATCTTGTTTAAACCATTTCATATATAACTTGTACTGATTTCTGATAGGCGCGGTAATAATACTCTCTAAACAAAACTGTGAAACCTTGATCAACAAAAAGGTTTAAATGACAAAATGAAAATTTTTCGTGCTTTTAAAGGCTCAATGCCTGTTAATTATTTTACTTTATATCTAATTAGAGTAATATTCTTGTTAAAAAACAAAAAAAAAATTTGTGCATCTACATTTATATTTTTTAAATAATCTACTTTTTCCTAATTCTAGCAAAAGACGAATGTACAATCTTCAACCTATTGGTTCGTGACTACATAATTTATACCTTGAAGTTTTGTGTTGGTAAGATTAGGTTACTTTTCTCGGCTAAGAAGATAGATGAGATTTCCAGAATGAACTAATTGTTTAATTTAAATAAATAAGATCTGAAGTTGATTTCACAGCCGTTGGAGCAAGGCCCCATCCTAGGTTGGAAGAAGAATTTCCTTTAACCTCTGTCCTATGCTACCTTACAGTGAAAAACAAACGAAACCTCTCACTGGGAATTTTTTTATTCTGTTTGTGCAATTGGAAGAGGGAAGTGTAAAGGCATCGTAAAGTGGATATGTAATGGCGTCCATTTCAGCGAGTTTTGGTATTAATGTAAACGACAATATCCCATGGTATCAGATGGCGTAGATTCGGAGATGCTTGTAGTGTACTTGTACTGAGCCATCCTAAATTAGAATGCCACTTTCATTGATACCACAAATTATGGTTTCAACGGGCAACTGATGCTGCAACTGGTACTGCTTCCCCAATCATTTCTTGAGTAATACCTGTGTATATATAGTTTAACACTAGTGTAACTGTATCGTGTTGATATGTAAGAAAGTAATAAAAATTGAGTATTACAAGTATATTGAGTCATTAAAATTAGTAGAACCTATTATTATTTTGGCGAGTTAAATTTGCATATTTACACCCAAACTCATTTAATAGGTCATTTTAATTAAATGTGACATCTCACATAAATTGAATTCTTTTAATTAATTTAAATAACTTTAAAAATAAGAATTATATTTAAATTTGTGTTGACAACTACCCCTTTAAGGCAATATTCAAATATTCTTGTTGAAGAAATTTCAAAAACTTATTTATTTTTCCCTATTTGAATTGTTTAATAAAACATGAATTATTTAAACAAGTTATTTTGATTTGATTGTTGAAGTTAAAAGTTGTTTAAATACTTAACGTTAATATTTAATTATTTGATATAATTATTATTATTATAGTTTATGTTATTTTTTATTTTCTTATTTTTCCGATGAGTCAAATGAATTAGCCTGGTTTTAATCCTTTTTTTAAGCAAAATTAGATTAAATTAACACAAAAAAGTTCATAGAAGTCACAAGGGAATAGTCTTCTAAAAGTTTCGAAGACGAACATGTAAATCATTTAACTCGTCCAGCCCATCCCTATCGCCTTCGTCAATCCTCGACAAACATCTGTAACATGCTGATGACTACTAATAAATAGCATTCAAATTCAATATTTCTAGTCTGATCCAATAGGGCATTCACGTTCACTGTTCTTTAGCTCAAAATTAATAGACTGCCTAATTTCTGTTTCCATTGCAATACGAACATCTGCGGCCTGACATTGGCCAAAAAGAAAAAGAACATCTGTGGCCTGACAAGGCCTATGAGCATTACATAAATCCAGTTTGAGCTAATCCATAAATTATTTTTACCCCAAATGCGACCGTCAAAATGACATCCAACTTGGCCACTGATAATTTCGATTATTCCAATAGATGAAAAAGAAAGGCCTAACTTTTTAAATAAGTGCATTTAAGAATCAGGGAGTAGGTTATAGAATACAGAACAAAGATTGAGAAGTTGAAAAAAGAAAAAACAAAACAAAAACACAGGTACATAAAGTTACATAGAAAATATAACAGAAACAGACGTAGTTACACAAAGCAACAATTAACTAACTTCCATCCCAAGACACGAGTGAATGGAAACCTCAGACCAAATCAGAAGGCTTAATGTCATTATTTACCATTTACATACAAGTGAGACATGGAAGAACCTTTTAAGAATGCCATCAAGGAGAAGCGCTTGACTGTTTTGCCTTGAGGACAAGCTCTTCAGTGGTTGTGCCAATGATCTCGTTAGCCCGTTTCAGCCCAACGCACTGGAACCGGCCAATGGAATCCTGAATTCCAAGGTGAGCTTCCAGTCAAATAAGGAATCAAAATGTTCAGAGCCATTTTAGGGTCATAATAATTTTTTCAAAAAATCTCCAACGAATTATATTTTCAAACAGTGCATCATCACCCAACTAGAGGTGTTCCCTATTTGACAAAATCTTGTGGATTTCAAAATTTCCCTGATTCACAGTCAGTCAGTGCAATTAAACTTATATCTATCTAATGGGCATATTTGATGCGTCAACAAGAAGACTATAAAACTACCCCCAGCCAGCAGTAACAGGCCTCCAAACTCAATTACTATTTCCCCTACTGCTTATACTTTCAAAATTGCAAAATTGAGCCGTAACCATTTAGACCAGAAATTAGATAAAATCAGAGATTCCTACTGCTTTTAAGAGATGCAGTATGAGATAATTCACCACAGATAATATCAGTTTGAACAAAGATTAAATTATAAGGAATCTCACCCGAGTAACAATTCCCAACTTCTCTAATTTATGAACTGCATCATCCACGTCAAAATTACAGCTCACGCCAAATTCTTCCTTTATTAGTTCCTCACACCATTGATCAAGATCCTGATTCACATTAACAGATATCTTATATCAGTACCACTAAGAGAACCATTGTTTACCTAACTATATAGAGAATAATATTTTTTTTAAATGAAAAATATAAAACACATCTATTAAATTTAAAAACAAATAGAAGGAGCAAGAATAGAAAATTATTGGTAAATATTGATATCTATACCAGTCTTGTAGCTTTGCCCTGCTCCATCAAAATAAAGAATGAAACAATCACCTCTTTGACCTGCAGAATAAAGCTTGAGATTAATAGCCTTGAGTGTTTGACTAGGGCACAGTAATGTACGGCAAATGCACAAAATGGCCTAATACCCAAAAAGAATTAGCAGATTGTCTTCCAACGATTTAAACATTAACTTTTCAGTCTTTATCGGGTTATATATTTGCCACTATGCTAACTCATTAGGTATAAGTACCTTCATAAATTGAGCCCAGATAACAACTGAAGTAACCAAAATAAGTATTTCAGACATATGGAGCCATGCATATCAAAAGCTTTCAAATAAGTATCAAAGACCACTTGAACCAAGAAACTTAATCTATTCAATGAAGGCCCATGAATAGCTTAATTATAACCAGTAACACACCCTCTCATACAAGCCCTCTGGTAATGATATGTCAATAAATCACATTCTCACCACACTTTGTACTCAAACTAAGCTTCAATTAAGGAAATAGGGGGTGGCAAGGATTAAACTCCTAACCACTTAATTATAAAGGCTCTTAGTACCACATCAAAGAACAACTACTTCCACTCAAGTTTAAACTATTAAGTGAAGGCCCACGACCAGCTCTATGATAATGTCTAACAAGAAGTAACTGCAAAATATAGTCCAGCTCGTTTACAAACAGTTCCACACTAAATTTTATCCTTCCTGTTGGGGAAATTAATGCATGTATACTAGTCAATGGATCAGTTATGGAAGATAATGGGTTGACAGCTTTCTAACAGATTGCTTAACTGATAATTTTGAACCAATGAGCAAAAACAATCTTTCTTTCTCCTTTGTTATTTTAAATTATAAGACAGCTCTGTTTAATAATGAAGCAAAGAAGAAATCATTCAGTACATTAGCTAATGATAAAGCATCAATTGACATGTTATTTAACACTAATAAAGTACATAAGCATTTTCAAAGTCCTCAAGCTTTTCTAAAAGGGTATTTACAGTTGCTAGATATTGCCTGCATATTGGGAACCATTTGAGAAGTTATACAGCCAACATATGGTTAAGCCCGTTTACAAAGTACTGTCCTTAATTTTTTCCACCCTCATGAGATATATGCGCATAATTGTTAATGGACATATGGTTAGAGGGAAAACTTTCACAAAAGCAAGGAAGCACATACTTTACGGGGATATTAAATTGATAGCTCATATAATCTGAATTATGTTCAAAAAATCCTGACACATACATTGTTATTTTTTATATGAAACAGTTTTATACTTTTTCTTCATTTTCTCCCTGATAACTTCATGAATATTTAACAAAAGATTTAGAGGGAATTAAATCTTGGGACTCATGAGTGATCCCAAGTATATTTATTTTCATAATCTATGACAATAAACACTTTCGTTTTGTGATGCGCATGCCAAAAGAGGGGTTTTTGAGTGACTGCTACAATTTAAATCAAGTAGTAAGTATAGCATGGACAGCTTGGTTCAGTTCCTTTAACCAGTTGGTTCAGTTCAGCCATGATCAGTAGTTTTGGCCAATCCTTGTTATTGGGGTTGACTAGATTTATATATTGGTCAATTACCTTTTATTCCAGTATAACCAGTCAATCAGGTCCAATTCATAAAACAGTGGTAAATATATAACAAAATTAATCATTACCAAATTATTGGAAATTAAAATTGCATGCAGTGACTCAAATCACATAAAGCCAGCACTTACTTCCTGTTGAATGACATCATCGCACAAGTGTAGAAGTGTACCCTTTCCACTGTCCAGTTGCTTGTCATACATTGACTGTGTAATCAAGTTTTGGTATGCAGCCATGTTTTGTTGGAACCTACAGAAATCATCAATAATATAGTGCAATTTAACAATAAGCAGAAATTAAGTAGCACAACAACAGACAGAAAACTGTACATTGTACACATGCAAATCTCAAAGTAGCGTGCAATCCTCACATCATATTATGCATAACATATATTCCAAGGGAAACCATTAGCGGACTCACGTGAAGTATGTCTTAGCACAATAAGTAATGACTGAGACAAGAACAGCCATGATGACCCACAAATCAGCTTTAGGCATTTCGAGTGAACTAACTACAGCAACCTGTTAAGGAAAAAAAACAAAAAGTGTGCATCAAAACAAAATGGGTAGAGAATGAAAAACTACAGTGGAAACACTACACTGGTGTCAAATAAAAAGAACTAACCAGACCAACTATAGCAGATCCAAGAAACTTGACCCAATCCATTGGAGTCAACCCAGGGTTTTTCTTTTCTGGCTGTCAAGTAAAAATGTTATTGACCAGGTCATCAATTGTTTAAGGTAATTGATAGCTTCATTAATCGTAGTGATGCAATGGAATACAAGACAATGCAGCGGTAAAAGCAAATGAAGTAACTCACGAGAACTATCTCCATATCAGCCATTGGAATGTTTTTGAAGTGCTTTACATATATTCCACGTTCTGCTTTAGATTTGGTGCTGGCTCGCCTGAATAATCAATTTTCCTCCTTAGATTTCAATATGTTACTATTCATGAATCTCAGCAATTAACTGCAAGCATTCCTTAACATGAACCCAACCCCCTGAATGTAACTCAAATCCCCCACATTTTCACAAAAACCTCAATTAAAAGATTAGAGAAACTATGACTTGAACTTTGAAAGGAAAATAGAATATGTAGTAAATCAGAATTACAAGAGACTGTTCAAAACAATTCATATATCCTAGATACAGGAGCATAGATATTTCAGCCAAAAAAGCACAGAAGCATTTTGAGATTTGAGGAAGAATCACCTGTAGATAACAATTATCCTATCAAAGGTAGGTTCCTGGATAGTGGTCTTGCCCAGTAAATTGCGACAACTAGCAGTGGCAGCAAACAATCTCATGAATTTCCAGTCCAGATCATCAAATTATGAAATTTAGATGCATGAAGTTATTAGTTTTGATCAGAAAGAAACATGCAGTGCTGCTCAGAGAAATAGACAGACTACACATGTAATTTGAAACTTTGATTTTGTTTTTTACTTTCTAGATCTACAAGCAAATCTAGAATTCAACCTTTATGCATATAATAAAAGTTTGAGATTCCTCAACACAATTAATACTCCAAGCACCAGTGCTTAAGCTGAATAAACGGTCAAACCTAGGTCTAGGGTGACTATCAGTTTATAAATGTCCATTGTCAACTCTTTCCTAAGGCTGGAACAATGTGAATGGGATGAATGTTATTTCAAAGTGACTAAGATGTATTACCAAAATTTTCATGCGATATAAGTTTAAATCTTTAGTTGAATGGAAATTGCCCAAATTGAGGTTTTCACACTATAAATCTAATAATAAACTGCGCGAAGCATGGTTTAAATTGCTGAATGGTCATGCCTATGTCAAGAAAATGCAGTAGATAAACATAAAAATTATAAAGTTAAGTAATTGCACAAAGAAAAATCCTAGCCCAAAAAGAACAGAACAAAAATGTAATGATAACAACAGCAAGAACCCAGACAGAGATGCAATAAGACCTTAGTTCCATATTTTCTAAGCGTATCCGTTCAACATAGAGGTCATCCTGATCTGCTTCGGAGTTAATATCATCATTATTCTTTGGATCTTTCTTATGATGTCTTTTTGACCTTCTAGAGAAGAATTTCTCCAACCTGCAAGAATGTTCATTTATATAATGTTTCAGAATTAGGCCAAAGAAGCATGATAACTCACAGGTAAGTAGCCATTAAACACATCTCAGGATAAATCCCTTTGGTGCACAGGTGGAGCTTATTACAAGCATTGCAAACAAGAAAAGCATATAATGGTTTCAAGCACCTTTTTAAGATCTGAGACAAAACTCTATATAATTAAATATATCATAACACCTTATGATGGATTCTTCAATAGCATCAATCAACAAATTTACTTAAACATCAAAAAGTTTGCTCACCTTGTCAATCTTAACAGATATGCCCAGAAACGTCCAATAATCATGTCTACTTTCTCCATAAAAAAGTAATCAGTTGTTTGATCAATTCCAATGCCACGGCGAAAGATAACATACTAGATAAATAGGATGTATTAGTTTGCCAAACAAACCAATAACACAGAACAAAAATTAGTCATGCATTTCCTCTCTAGTGACACAGAAAAAGAGAATAAGTCAACTGAAAGTACAGCATTAAAGATGTAAAAAAAGGGCAGATAACACCTAGTTGCTATTTACAAACGTAAATACTCCCTTATTGCAATAACTTCAGAGATCAGCATTGACACCTCACTCTGATAGTTAAAAAGAAGGATATTTTTATTTAAAGTCATCAAGATTTAACAACTAATGCAAATGCGCCTTCATGAACATTAATGAATATGTTGTGCATAACATGTTTGAATCTAATTGTCAAACAGAAGATTAGTTTTCACTCTATCAAGCAAGAACTGCTGCTTTTTTTGTGTATGATGTAACATATAATTGAGAAATAAGTTTTTGTCCAATGGTCATGAAAGAAGCACCTCAGCAGGTATTGAGACCAATTCAAATTTTTTTATGAATAAGATATTTAAGATAAACATTCTGCCAGACTGTCAACAAAAATTACGAAGAGCTCTTTATATCGTTAAGGGTAGAGAAATATGATAAGATCATGACATCTATAATTAATCATATAATACAAAGCTAGTAATTTGAATCCTCTGTGGAACTCATTGCATGACAAAATATATTGTTCAAGAATGCTAGACTTTGAAACATTCAAATGACCTAAATAGACCTAGATTAATAATAGTACAAACTTTTTGATAAAATGTTTTACTTGCATCAGTCTTGGCAAATTTCACCTGGAAGATTAAAATTATGAAAATGATCCACATTCCACAGCCCCTAAGACCAAATACCATGCACTTGATCCCCTAAGACCAAACACCATGCACTTGAAACTAAATTGATGAACATGTAAACTTGAAACATAGAGCAGAGCAAAACAAAAGCAAACACAATACCACAAACTAAAAGAAGTCAAAATGTCAGGGAGGTGATTTATGATGACTCAGAGCTTCCAAATTTGCATACAGCACCCCTTCAACTCTTATCTTATTCAACTCCCACCCTCCAGAAACAAAGGAAATTCCTGGTGAATCATTACCCCTCATACCAGATTTAAGGCCTTACCTTATCAGAGAAATCTGGAAGGTCATCATGGTGATGCTCTTCAAAATATTTCTTCAAAAGCTTCTTGTCAAGCTAAATACAGCAAACACACGAACATTATCAAATGTAGATGCACAATCAAATATCCCAAGTAAACTATGCCATCAGGGACCCAAATGGTATGCTTGTATATATGCATGGTTGCATACAGCAATTAATAATGCAATATTACAATACATAAGAATATGCACAAACCTTAGATTCATCAACAGTAATGGGAAGATTTAGAAGATACTGCCCTGAAAGTGCAACATCAACCTCATCATCAGTTGCTATCTTGAAGTTGCTCTTCTCCATTACCTGCATAAAGAATCAAAGAATCCCAAGATACCATTAGTGATGGATATCTAAGATATACATGTATCGCCGTTTTGGCTCAGTCAGCTCCCATGCATTTTGTCCCAGAATATTATTTGCCAAATGCCTTGTACGTGATCTGGAATAAGTTATTTATAGAAGAGAGCTGCATAGTGAATGATTTAAAGCCCTAATTTCACCCGAGACTTACCCTGTCCTTGCAGTGTTTTTCCCATAGCATTTACGGGTACAAATATATTGATGGAGACCATTATATAAAGCTATTGCAAAGACTAGTGACTACTCAGTAAAGTTCTGCTACTTGTGTCATTGTGAGAGACTAAGAGGTCATTAAGTCTAAATTATATTAATGCAGAATTTGTAGACATTACAAATCTATGAAGTAGCCATAATACCTGAAATAGGTATGTCAAAAAATTCTGTTCAAGCACGTCAATTTCTTCAGGAGCTAAGTTCTGTTGTTCCAACTTCTGTGCCCCATGTACAGGGTCAAAGAGGGAGTAGAGTTGCTGAGGCACAAAAGAATCAGGCTCCATAATGTACCAGTAGCTGTATCTCCAAAAGGTCAAGGAAAGAAGAATACCATCAAGTCTTCAAACTGTAGAAGGTACCAAGCTCGGATGGTGTACTCTACTCTCTTGCAGAGCTTCAAAAACTCAGCTCGATCGGAACTATGTTCTGCAGAATACTCAAAGAACTCAAGTCCAAGAAGAGAAACCCAACTTTGGTGAAAGGGGAGAAGCTATTATTATTTTATTTATCAACTAATACTGCAAAGTTTAAGCACATAACACTACTAAATAATTAAATTAGATAAAGGAAAGAGTTTATCATGGAAATTCGTCCCAATGTTGTTTCCGAAGTGAAGTCAATACTGTTTCCCAACAAGTAACTAAGGAAAAGGACAAGCTAATTTTATCCAAGATGTCTATTTATGACATTGTAGTTCGCTTAATTTAAGAAATTATCATTCAATAACATTTCCCCTCAACAAATCTAAAATGACACTTCATATCCCTTCATTCAAGGGACAACTAAAAGACAACAGTGCACCGCAATGTGCAAACAGAACCAAAAGAGTGCCATTAACAATGAGAACGACAGCACCAACAACATATAAACAACTACCTATCAGCAGCTTCCGGGAGAGAGTGTGTGTGCGTATGTGAGTGGGCGCCAGAGAAGAAGGTTACAGCATACCAACAAGGTTGGCCAACGTCATGATGAGCCTGGGCTTCAAAATTGGAATGACCGACTCGCGCTCTAAACGGATGACTTCTTTCTTTCCGCGATCGGCTCCTTGTGATTGCGGATGAGCCATTATTTACTAGCAACCTCTTCTATTATGCTGTCCCTTATCTCTGCAACTCCCTCCCTCACCCAAAACCTCGAAATTTAAATCAGTGAAGGCTTAAAGGAATCGTTTATTATACGGCAAATAAGAAGCTAGATAAAAGACAAGGGTTTCTTTACAACTCATCGTAGAATAAATTCATGCCTCGCAGACAAGGTAGCGGCACTTCAAAGTATGACTATAACTGCACCATAAAAGCGGAAAGTATAAATTTCGTTTCTGTACAACTTCTTTCTGATCGTACACCTTAACTTTGGTTTCTTCGGACTTCGGAGGGATTTGATTTATACAAAGTAAGTTTTTTAAATTGTCGGTTGAGTAACGCTGAATTTTATAGGATAATATCCAGATATTTCCCCACTTGGTAATAGAGGTTATATTTATTTAAAAGATTAGGCTTATGTGCAATTTTATATTTTTTAAAATTTTAAATTAAATGATATAAATATATAAATTTTAAATAATAACATTGTGTACCTTAATTAAAAATCATAAAATTGTTAGCGGCCGCAAAGCTGGCTAAAGTAGTATTGAAGTACGATGAAGCCTATGGACATTTTTATTAAATATCAGGTTCGCGAGTGGTTGAAAAAATGCCAACGAGGTAACGACCTCTACACTATCACTATAGTTTCCAGCTCGCGGAGGTCAAAACCGAGTGTCTCGAGAAATCTTCAGACGGCTTGCTATCATCGCTGTGGCATCTACAACGTATTATATTCAAGCTTAAACCATGCAGACCAGAAATCATGAGTTGTAACCCTGAATCAGATACCAATTTTACCATTAAGATACAAACACGTTAGCATTTAAACCCAAAAAACACGTCAGCGGGTAACTAGGGAACAACCATCTTGGTAACCAAAGGCTAATTTTACGAACAGCTGAATTATAGTAATCACCTATCCCAGTTAATCTTGATCTAGCTCAATTGCTTGTTACTCTGACAAGAATCACCTCTCTCTTTAGCGGAACAATGCTCATCTCAGAATTATAATAATCATCTATACCCGTTAATCTGATCTAGCACGAGGCAGCTACAATCATGGTTAAAACTTCAAAGAATCATAATGAATAAGAGTAAAAGGCCTTCTCCACTCAAGATAGTTTTATTTAGTTGCTCCTGTCAAGCATACACAAGAAAGACTGTTTACTTCAGCATTGTGACCCAATTGATGCAATAAGCAACCAAAATAAATAATTTCTTAAAAAAAAAAAAAAAAAAGGCGCTTGCCCCAGCATTTCATACCTTCCAAAATTATTAAAGAATGTCTCTCGAGAAACTAGGGAAAAAAATCTAAAAATAAGAATGTAATATGTAACTTGCCTAAAAACCTGATATTCTTGAACTTTCTCTTACCCTCCTGGGCTCCTGCCTGCCTGCCCGCCCGCCCGCCCATCTAACATCTAGGTATATACAAGGTGTTTGAGTTGACCTTGGTATAGGTATGTACAGAAACCTACTCATCACAGGGTATGTATCCACTACTTCTGTGAATCTTGCTTAAGTCACAAAAATACTAAAATACACAGAATGTGCATCCCTCATTTCTTCTCTCTGCCTTGCAGTCAAGCTCTAAACCCTGACGACACTTGCCAACCAAGGGCAAAATATTCATCACCTATTCCACGAGCTCAAGTATGGCTTTCCCATTTGATCATGCAAAGCAGAATTCTGATGTGGCAAGTTTATCCATGCCGTATCATCAGGCAGCAAAGAACTAGGTGCCTCACGTCCACTTAAGTAATCTAGTGGATGAGAAGTTTGTGGTACAACTGCATTGATCCTGGGTGTACCTGCATCTACTGCTCCATAGGATCTGCTTGTAAGGAATTGGTCAGTGTGTCTCATTGGATCATAGGAATTTGTTGACCGCAACTGATTACACTGAGATAGAACACTAAATAAGCTCTGATCAGAGTTCCCTCCCGTGGTAAGACTCTGATTTGATAGACTACCGCCATCAGATCCATTCCAGGCAGAGCGAACTTGATGGTCAGCAGGAAACCAATGCTGACCAATGAATTCTCCAGTACTCAAGTGAGATTGAGGAGGTGCTGACATACGGGGGGCATTAACAGTCCAATCACTCATATTTACCGCAGCCAACGGATCTTGCCTGGGAATCAGGTATCTACCACCCCCATCAGAGTAAATAGTCTCTGACATGTTTTCTGGCAAGTATACCTCACCAGATCTCCTATGCACCTGGTCCAATGTAAGCGATGTATGCAGGGGCTCCTTGAAATGACCAGAAAATTGACCATCCCCTATCACAACGTTGTTTGAACTCAGGTAAGATAACACCCCCTCTCCCTTGAAGAGTGATTGGAGCAAATCACTACGATCTTGGTTTGGGTAAGAACTGAAGGATCCATCATCTGATTGCCTGTGTAACAATTCTTTATTGGTCTCTTCCTGATGCGAGTCAGATTCTAGATCAATCAGACGAGTTTGTTGCTCTTCATTTACTTGTGGGTTTGCAAGTGACACTTCACTGGCTGTGTATTCATGGGTCCCAGCAGAGTCATAGTAAGAATGTGGCAGTTCAGGTGCCTGCCAGACATTACCACCAGAAGAGAAAGGAGCTCCTTCACTGACAGGAACATCTTGAGCGTTCTTATTCCTTGAATACTCAGTTTGTTTTGGCAAATCATCACCTGATTTTGATAAAACAAGATCCTTTTCTGAATCCAACTGCATGGAGTTGAACTCATCATCACTGCCTCGGTATGAATTATGTGCTGGGGACGGATTCTCAGCAGATCTAGAAATAGAATCTACACAGTCATTTGAGATAGATTGATCATCATGACCTCCATCCTCCTCCTGATCCTGAAGCTTGCACTCTGAGCTCACATCATCCTCATCCTGAAGGACCAAATATAATCACATAGTATTACCAGGTCCACTAAAAAAACTGCCCATATTATGAAACAACAGCTACAGTAAAATTAAAGATATCCTGTTTATTCCAAGAACTGATACAAGACATGCAAACTCTAGCCTAGGAAATTATAAAGCATATTTAGAAAATAAAACATAATTGCAAACCTCTAACTGCAGCTTTTTTGGGTTATCCTTGATCTCCACCATCAAAGACAATATTACAGCCTTTCTTTGCTGCTGCCTCTCTGTCCAGTTTGCATGTGCCACAGGGAGGTCTTCGTTCACCAATTGCAACCTACATAATTAATCCATTCCAATCAGCAGTAACAATGAAAATTTTGAAACTGTACTCTGATAAGTGTTGAATGGCGGCAATTTGCAGAAAATATATATTAATTGCCCCAGACAACACACTAACCAGTGCTCATGCAACTTCTTCTGTTCTTCTTTGATGAATACTTCATATGACTGCACATGAATGTTATCAAGGTTACCCAAAACACGGTTAAGAGATCTAGACTGGATGCTTTTACCAGTCTGCTTCATACTCTTAACAAGTTCATGCTGCTTCTTGCTAATCTGAGATGCATAAAGGAAGATATTAGATAATATACAAAAGATATTGATAATTGTCCCTGGCCACCCCACCATCCCACCCCCCCAAAAAAAAAAAAAAATGGAAAAAAGGAAAAAGGAATTGCTCATCTTGAAAGAAATGAAAAAAGTGAAAAAGTAATATTTTATGGGCATTATTAACAACACATTTAACTGAGTTCTTTCTAGCCAAAAAGGCAGCAAATTTTATGGAGCAGAAAAGAAACTTGCAGAGAAGCAAATTCTAACTAAGGCAAAAGTAACAAAAATCACAATAGAAGCTTTATATGAAATGATAGATAAATTTTGTGAAAACAGCAATCTGACATCAAAGACTCAATCTCCAACAATGACAGTCCTGACAACCTTTATGTCAGTTAAAGTTCAAGGACAATGACAACTAACATTATTGAGAACCAATTACATTTGTCCTTCAAATTACTTAAGTTAACAAAATAACTAACCAAGCTATTAAGATGTTTGTTCCTGCCAATTCTGTAATTTTCAACCAGGAAGACCAAAAAAAAGAGGATTGCGGCTTACCTTGATACATGACATATATTTGTCACCATCACTAGAATAAATGTTACGGCTGTGTACTTTGTCTACTTTCATGGTTCTGGCTCCTTCATTAAGCATATCATCTGAAGAATTCATCAAATTCCTAGGTTTACCTTTAACAGAGCCTTTGTCAGGCATCCTGCAAACCATTATTTCAACAGTTAAAACTACCCTGCAATATCTGTACACACATATTCCTTGTTTTCTATATATAATCTAAGAAATTTGCTCCAAAAGACCTCAGAATATAGTTACATTACTTGTTTTCTATTACAACATGACACACAACTATTCATCATGGACAATCAGTTACATAATCACAAAAACAATTGCCTATAGTTTAATATAAACGTCAAATTCAAGATCTTTAAAACAACAAAACTGAACAATCACAAACATCTGATGCACCCCAAACATAACATCTAGTGCATTGGCAGTTGTAGCACTGTCCCACCAGGAAATCTGTTGGACTACAAGTTTCCTGGTGGTTGTTGATACAACTAATACTATAAATAGAGAGTAAAGCAAATTGTGAGCTGTGATGGAAACTGCTACTAGAAGACATCAGTAACATGAGGCACACAAGCAAGCAATTAATGTGCTACCCAAAAAAGAGACAGGCCTAGTTACACTAACAACCCACAAGCATAGTACAAGTGAAAATCAGCATCCGAAGAGAAATACCAGCAGCACTTAACAACTTTGTAGTTCCAATTTCATGTGATCTTACCAACTAGAGACCAAATATGCACAAACCAATATTGCTAATAATTAAGGATTCATAAATTACCTTCTTCGAAGTTTATCACCTTTTCTCACTAAGGAAATTTGGTTGTCACTGCTACATGCTTTCTCCTCAGCAGCCCAAGAACCCGACTCAGATGAAGCTGTAACATTCTCATCATGATTGTAAACCCTGGATTCATTCACATGTAAGAGCGTTCTTTTCTCTACAATCTTTGACCTGCACAATCCCATCAAATTATGACATCAGTAATTATCACCTGAACTTCCACTTGAGATCGAGCAGAACCTTAAGAAAAACAAGATCAATAACCAACTCCAAGTAATACTTATACGCATCTTGCATTACTATAACAGAAGCTCTTATACATTAACAAACATTATGCTAAAAAAAAAAAAAAAAGTCATCGCAATCACTCTATTGGCACTTAAACAGTTAAGTATACTGGCAGTCCAAATTTCGAAAATACATCAATAGCAGAAAACGGAAGCATATGTTTGAGCAAGAGAAATGCCCTCAGTTTAGTATTTGAAAAATTAAATTTGTCCAATTAATTTTCACAATATTACTCACTCATTATCATGTATCAATTCAATAATAAATAAGGACAACAAATTAAGGTAATGATCCTAAGAATTTTTAGAAGTTTCTATGAAGAGACATATATAAAATAGGCAAATGTGCATTATCAGATCCATTATTTACTAATGAAGATGGTCAAACAAAAAACATATACAACCCATTTGGAACTAAATCCCTTGAGAATTCAATTCTAGTCTTATTATTTGATGAGTTCTCATGTTTGAAACAATCTTAAAATTTATTAAACTTATTTAAATTTCTAGTCTTATTATTTGATGAGTTCTCATGTTTGAAACAATCTTAAAATTTATTAAACTTAATTAAATTCCCTAGTTGAGATTATACTATAAAATACAAAAGCTCAGCTATATTTTTAATGCCACAACAACATCCTTTAGGAGATACCAGTTACCTAAACTACTATGATTTTTTAAATTGTTTATATGATGATTTCATAAACTTTCATTCTTTGAGATACTTTCGTTCAATTTTGTTGAAACTAAGTGACACCATAAGCATTTATGTTGCCAACAGAAAGGTAAGTAGTATCTTTGTATTCATCTAAAGCTCAAATGACATAATGATGATGATGATGACAAGTCATGCTTGTTGATAGATAGCAGGATCCAAGGTGAGCACGAATGAACCATCTGCAAAGATCTGAGTGGACAACCATGTGATGATAGACAAAAACACAAAGAGGAAGCAAAATGAAACCCAATTATTCATGTATCCAAGATAGAAAATTATGGGAGAAGGAGTGAACATCAAGGGTGGAGACAGGGTTACCAAGAAAAAGGAAAGGCATCTAGAATACCTGGTTTTGTTCAATATACTTAACGTAACTGACGGGATAAAGTTGTCTTATTAACACCACATGAATACTTGATGGTGAAGTCCCTACCAATTTTGGAGGGATATCAAAACTATGTAGAAATCCTCATTCTATTTTCAAAAAGAAAAATAAAAAGAAGACAATTCAAATTCAAATTACATACCAATTTCCAACAAGCCAAATTAAAAGAATCAGAGTTTGATTCAATTCTTCAACTTTTGGGTGTTTCAAAGGCACCAATGGGGAAAATCCCATTTCATTAAACATTTAAGCAAAGAAATTCAAGGAATTAACCATATCAGCCAATGACATGACATCTCCATTAAAAAAATTCATGCATTTTTAGACAATAACTTGTCATATGAATGACATCTAGGGTATATTGCTGCCTTCTTCCCTAAATGTGGAATAGGGAACTGTTTCTTTTAGCTGGATAACTACCAATGCAATTATTGAAAGCACAGAGCTGGATAAGTCGTCCTTCTCATAATCATAATGGAAGAACCTGTTTAACTAACTCATATACGTGCACTTGTGTAGAGTGTGCAAATTGCCAGACATGGTAAGTCATATAAATATACACCTCCAAATCTTTTGCACAATTTCCTTTTCTGGATCTTTGCTGCGTTCCCACTTCTCCTTCAACTTTGTTAAATATCCTATCATACTGCAACAAGAAGAATGAAAACATTACAATAAGTATCATTCTGAAAAGAGGCAACAGCAGGATGAACAGTGTAATAATAATGCATAACATACTCATTGTGATAATTATCTAACTCTACATAGTATGCTTTCTTATCAGACTTCAGATGCCGTTCCCGATCAACAATCATATCAGGATGAAGATCCCCGGAACAAAGTGAAGTACCCCTGCAAAAATATGACCCAAACACAATTATGACTCTGGAAAAAGGATATATTTACATCAGAAGACCAACTAGCTGCAAAAAATTCATTCCTTTGTGTGATAAAACTTTGCCAATATAAATGGCCAGCAATTTTTCTTCCTGAGAATGAATTAAGACAAAGCCATAACAAAAGTATTATAAATAATCACAAGGAAGACAGACAGATATGGCACTAAATTACATGAAACCCATAATATAGGCCAGACAAAAAAAAATGCTAAAAAAAAAAAAGATAACTAATAAGACTCAAGGGAATTAAAAGAACCCACCCTTGAAATTTGGTTTACAAAGGGGAAGAACCACACCCCTTACGTACCCCACCAAGCATCCCATACTACCAAATGTCCTTATCAATAACTCAACCAACCTAATTAAGTTACAATGATTAAACTTTCCATATACAACAAATGAAATTTCTACAAATAACAAAACCTTTTAATGTGCTGTTAGATAGGATTACAGCCATAAAGATTTCATAGATCTTCTAAATAGAAGTTATACCCAAAATATCCTCATAGACTAAAGTTGGTTAACAGTATATCAATATATAATATCATTCCCACTAGTCATTCACAATAAGAAACTGTCACATGTACCATACATTAAGATGCACAATTGGGTGCACTAAGATCAACCTTTCACATACATGCACGCACATGGTAGACTGTCTTTTAGAAAGCAAAACCATAGATTCAATTGCTCTGAGGATATCAAGAGAGAAATCTTGCCATTTCATAAAGGGATTTCCAAAGTGAAAGTTATCCCCAGCAAGTAATTCCCGTACAACTTGGTGTGCCTCTGAGCCCCTAGGGAGAAAATGCATAAGAAGGTTTCTCTCGTCTTCTGAAAGATGGGTCTTCCAAACCTGTCATAATTGTAACGAAAAATAGAGCATGATCCCCACAGATTAAATAAAAATAATAATAATAATAATGATGATAACAATAATAATAATTACAATACAATAATTTTTAGCTGCAAGTAATTAAATTGACCATGACACCATAGTTACCTCATATGAAAGAACCTCACTTAGATTATCCCAGTTGAAAATTTCTTTAGGTATGGCAAACACATCTGCCAAGACATTGTGGCCATTTGGAACAAAACTGACAGACGATTTCATTTGTCTCCAACTGATGCCAATCTGTTCCCGCTTGGCAATGACCCTTTTCTGATTAGCATCCCACTCAACAGAAATGTGAGATTTCATGTTTAAATCATTTTGCACTAGTCCCAAATTTTTTCTTTTATGCCTGTTTTGCTCTCTAGAGCCATGACTAGTAATGCTTGCACCACTTAATCGTTTTCGCCTCTGATCAGCAGCCATTGGTGTGAGGTATCAAATATTCTTTAGCCAAGCACTTTACGAGTATGAAGCAAGATACCACGTTGCTCACTTCTAATGAACATCTTTCATCTATAAGCAACCTAGCAAGCACAAATGGAAAAGATTCTCAATTATATCATAACTCTCATGGTATAGCCCCAATGTCCAGACAGGTTAGACATTATTTTCTCTCAACAAAAGATGCAACTTCATGTAATAAAAAGTTCTTTCCCTTGAGAAGATATGAACCAACATACTTGCCTGCCCTCACAGCCAGAGTCAAGATTTATGCAATCACATAAACAGAGCACTCCAGCTAGTCAAAATTTCAGATAACATAAGAGCAAATAATATTCAGAAAGGGGATTTAAGGCATATTAACTTAGGACAGCATTAGACACTTCATATTTTTATAAAGCCAGTAGCCTCTATCATTACTCACTAAATGTATGCATCGTGCAGGCAGGTCAATCATAGATTATCTACTCACTAGGATGGATTTCGCAATTGAATGTATAAACACAAACAAATATACACACTTTTCATAGGATCACTACAAAATAACGAATATACATAACCAGTTAAAATCTAGAATACCTTTAGTGCCACCATTACAAGCATCACAATGATTCATATAACATAAAACTTATCCAGAACAAGGCAGAGCAAAGATATCTGTCAGACAACCGGAAAAGCAGACACCAGAACGTGTAAAACAACTTTGTGCAGTTTAATCAACGCAACTACAAGAACTAGTTTTTCCAGGTTAAACTGGAAACATCACGTAAGTCACCCAAACTCCCTCATGTCAAGTTGATGAAATGTTGCTTGGCAAAGAAAAATTAATTTCTAAATTCATTAACAAGAAAGATAAAAATACATACTCAACTATACAATTTAACGAGTTCAGGGAATCCATATCTGTCTCTCCATGAAAACCTGAGGTTAAATGTAAACATAACTAAAAATATTTATTTATTAATTTCACAAAGAAATTTCATAGTTTTCCACAAGGCCGACGTTAAATATCAAGTATGAAGAGAAAGTTAACAAAACAAACCACACTCACAACCCGGTACTTTCAAGAGAATTTTAAAGCAAACTCAGAAACATCTAACCGAAGGCATCGAATAATTTGGAAACTAAAATAAATAGAATCGGTCCCATTGGCAACCCGTCTGTTCCCCTTCCTAATTCCCCCCAAACAACGAAACCGCGATAACAACATTCCCAGAGCGGAAAATAAATAAATGAATAAATAAAAAACACGCGCGCGCGCTCTAAATAATTACCATAACAAGAAATACATAAAAATATAACAAACTTTTACGCGCGGAAAGATTTCCTCCGCAACACCTATGGAAGTCGCCGCAACCCACTACAACTAAACACAGGATGATAAAAACAACAAGAAATTAGAGAAATTACCATAAACCGCATTCGAGTACTTTCTTTCCAGATTCGAAAGAACCGAAACCCTAAAACCCAGACCTTTGAAGAAAAACTCATCCAGAAAAAAAAAAAAAAAAAAAAAAAAAAAGCAATGGGAAGCTCACGGAATATTACCAGCGAAATCCTCCTAGCTAGTCCAAGTGAAAGAAGAACCTTGTAATTTGCACCAAATCGAAGCAAACACCTCCGCGAAAGAATTGAAATTTTCCCTTCACCAGAGACTGCGATAACCTAAGAGGCAAGAGAGAGAAAGCAAGCAAGCAAAAAGAGAGAGGGGAAGAGTTATAGAAGGTTTCGAATTATCGGATTGGCTTGGAAGAGAGCATAAGAGAAAGACACACGCCCGCAACTGGGAGAGAGGATCAGACGAGTGTGGTTTCTCCGAACCGTTATTTTCCGCATTGAATCGTTCGTTCGCGCGCTTAGGCGCGGCTTGGCTCGAGCTGCGACTCGGAGGCTTTAGCCCTAGGGTTCGCTCTGCTTGTGTTGGGTGTGTCTTGTCCGTGGCTTTTCGAGGAAAAGTAAGAGGGAACTGAACTGAATATTACGGCTTGTGTTAAGTCAGTCAACGGGGAAAAGGGGGAGGAATTCGCTGTGGCTGCAACTGCCAACATGTTCGAATCCTATTGGACAACACTATTAATAGATAACTCATACGAATTTTTCGTCAACAGGGGCAAGCCTATGATTGGCTGCCCTAGATATCATTTTTTGTGCTCCACATGTTAATTTGCAGACAATATTCATATTAAATTTCATGCAAAGATTCAATCCTCTTCTTTTTTTTCTTTTTAATGGTCCGAGGCTAATAAATTTATTTCGTGCAATTTATAATCATGACCCTTCTAATGTACCTAATTGTTTTAGTATTTTATTTTTTAAGATTACTTTTTGTAGTAATTAAACTCAAATTAATATGAACGTACACCAGTTCCTTTTAGCAATTAAAATTAAGTTCTGCTCTAAAGCCTTAAGATTACCTAATTGGTGTCGGGATTTTAGATTAATCACGAGAAATCATTTACCCAGACATTTTAATTCCAGAAATTTGATATCTTGGCAATAAATAAAAAATGTGCTTGGTATAGAGACAAAAAGATATGGTGAGCTGTTTTTAATTTTTAAAAGACTTTGTTAACGAGTATCTTTATGATAATGATTAAAGATTATTTATTTTATATAATAAATAATTCTTAATCAATAAAATTATAATCATTTATTATGACTATTTTTAATAATAATAAATATTTACAAAATATTTTATTAATTAAGATTTATGTATAATAAATAATCTTTAATCAGTGTTCTAAAATAATTTATTAGCAAAATTTATTTGTAAACTTACATATTTGTCAAACATAGTCGTTACCCTTGTCTAATGCTCATAATAACAACAAAATATCAAAACTTTAGTTGTTACTATACCCTATGATAAGATTTAGAGTCAAGCTTTTAAAAATTAAACTTAAATTTAAGGTTAAAAAAAATTTGAACTTGTATTTTAATTATATTTTTATTTATTTTTTTTAAGTCGGGTCAATTAGACATTTTAAAAAATTGTTAAATTAATTTATTATTTAATATTTGAGATAAATAATATAAATAATTTTTATTATTTACATGTAAAATTTTATGTATAAATTATAAATATAAATGAATTGTTATATTAACATAAATCTTTTAAATAAAAGTTATTAATTTTTATTTATTTATCAAAATGTCACATTACACTTAATTTTTTTAAATAATAATTTTTTCATTAATTAAAAAATTATTTATTTAGGTTTTTTGAATTTAGGTCAGACTTTAGAAAAAATATAAACTCAACTTATTTTACAAATCAGATTTTTTAGTTTGAACTTTATATTTTTCAGGTCAAATTAATTTTTTAAATTATTATCAAGTCTAATTATTATGTAATATAATATTAAATTGTATAAAATTATACAATACAATTCACTAATTATAGTTATTTTAGTTTTAACTCTAAACCTTAAACACCATATCTTTCTTAAAGGTAAGTATCAAAAAGTTTTAACGTGGACCAATCCTTAGTTTTAGCATTCTCTATTTTTAATGTCCTGTGACTTATTTGCAACAAATAAATATATTAAGTTAATTTTTTTTGTGATTTGAAAGAATTTCATTTAATTTTAAATTTATTATGCATTATATTGTTTTCTATGAACATAAATTCAAGCCCCCGTTCTCGTCATTTCATGATGTAATCAATTTTGAAGCGGAAGAAAGTCCTTGACTAGTAAACAAGTGCCAAAAAAATCAGCTTAAATTACATGTCTGACAAATATATTTTTCCAGAGTGTAAAAATAGAGCTAAATCATGGAAAGTCAACTTGATCCAGAAGTTTGCTTCAATCTCAATGACTCTATGATTCTAAAAAATATATCTGAATTTATTTTTCAAAACTTAATAGTACATATAATATATAAATTAAACTTGATTATCAAATCAAATTTTTTAAAATTAGAGTTGAATTTGAGTTAGAAAAAAGTCTAAACTCGTTTTTTAATTAAATTTTTATTCATAAACTTTTAAATTAAGCTTATCGAATCAAATAAGTTTTTAAAAATTATTATAAAATTTATTTATTATTTAAAATTTAAAATAAATGATGTAAATAATTGTTATTATTATTTATAAGATTATATACAATGAAGTTATAAAAACAAATTAGTTTTTGCATTAATATAAAATTTTTAAATAAATAATATTAATTTTTATTTTTTTTATTAAGATGTCATATTACACTAATTTTTTTAAAACAATAAATTTTTTTCTAAAAAGTTATTAATTTAAGTTTTCATGAAAGCCCAAGCCGGACTCAAATTTCTAATAAGACATTTTATTTGAACTTTATTTGTCCTGTGCTAAATTTATCTATGATGAGGTCTAATATGAACATAACTGAGAAATTTGTAGTAAAAATAATTGATCAAATTGCTTATTATTTTATTAAATGGCTATATTACTCTTTCCTTCACTAAGTTGTAAAAAGAAAAATGTTTATTTGTCATAATTGATATAATGTAATATAATAAAGCAGTGTTTTTAATGAAGTAAAATGTTACCGTACATGAATGAAACCATAATTGGATTATTGCAACTAATAGCATTTATTGTGAAAAACTTCGACTTGACATATTTTTTATATAAAAGAAAAGCATATAATATTTTAGAGGCTTATACATATGGTCCCAACCCAAAATTGTATGGAAAATAGATAACATGAACAACAGTCCTTATGAATTTGTAATAAACATCAATTTTGCAAATTAAACATACGAATTTTTTGGTCATAAGGGTAAAATAATAATTTAGACATGGAGAAAATTTATTTTCCTCTTATTCTCCAAAATTAAAAGAAATTTTTGTTCTCTATTTACAATATTTGTTTGACTTTAAAAAATCATTATAGTTTAGAAACTTTATTTTCAACAATTGTACCTAAAAAACCAAAAAAATAATATTTATATTTTGGGAAACGAGAAATACGAACTTTCTAAAAAAAAAAAAAAAAGAAGTCCTGAACTCAAATTCTGCAAAGCAATCAAAATATGAGGACAATAGCCTGTTTGAATTCCGTTTTAAAAAATAATTTTTAAAAAGTAGGAACATAAAAATATTATTTAATATTACTATTTGCATCATTATTTAAAAAAATCTTTAAAATAGTATAAAAGAGCTAGGTTTTTCCCTCATTAACTGTCGTCATACCTTCTTCTTCGTCCATGGTAAGACCAAACCAACAATTCCTATCGCATGTAAATGCTGCTTTGAATTCCACTCCATCATTCATCGCATTTGGAACAGAATATAAAATTAAAAAAAATCTTAAAATTAAAAATACTACCAAAACCAATATACTCTTTTAAATTTTGAGTACTAGCTCTATTGGTTTCACATATCTTTTTAAAGAGAAATTGGATAATTAAACAGATATAAACAAAAATTCTCGACAGTTGACCTCTACAATTTGGGTGAATCCTGACCGTCCAATCGATCAATAGTGAACTTCCCAACAACAAATTGAACATTCTCTCTCTAGTCCCATTGAATTTGTACTGCGCGAGGATCCGAGTCCGTATGAAGAAACAAGGCACGGCAATGGCCTCACCAACCGCATACTTCAGCCAATCAAGAAGCGTCCAACGATTTTTAAATGACGTAGAATTAAACAAATTCTTTTGACTTTAAAATAATGATAAAAATATTATTTTTATCTTTGGCTTTTAAATTTAAATTTTATTTTAATTATTTATAAATTAAAAGTCTTAAAATAATTTTTTACTTTTAAGTATTATTATATTTTAATTCTCTACAAATTAAAAATTTTAAAATAATCATTCACTTTTTAAAATTTAATTCAAAATAATTCGTTTTAGTCTCATTTAAAAAATGATTATTTTTTGTTAGATTATAAAAATAAAAAATTATTTTAAGACTTTTAATTTATAAAAAATTAAAATTAGACTAAATTCACAAATAAATAATTATTTAGAGATTTTTAATTTGTACATGATAAAAATAAAATAATAAATGATTAAAATGATATTTTTCTATCAATTACTTTGCCTTTTGTTTTTTTAATTGTTTTAAGTACCAGTGGTACAAAACTATCTTGAAGAACATTAAATAAAATACACATTTTTTTTAAATAAAATAGTCTTTTGATAAACAAAGTCAAAACTGCTTAAGAGATTAGTTGATACCTAACATTTTTTTTGGTCATTGGCATGTAACATTAATAAAATCTCATATAATTATCAAATAATGATATGACCCAAGTGAATTTTGATCTACTACTATTAAAGAGTACACAGCAGAGTCTGTTGTGTTGTGATCTCATCTGTCCGCATCATCCTACAATTCTCCTCGTGCCATGTCACACCAGAAGATTGAAACGCACTGTTTCAATTTTAATGAAACAGTGTGTTTTGGCATTTCAACTTCTGAATCTAATAAAGGCATACGACATAGCATTTTGGAGCCTTGTATGTCACCAAATCAACGCAAACGACTCTCGTTTCGTCAATATTGAAAAGCGCCAACTAGTCATGCGTCCTCCGCTGAAATTGCTCTGTTTTCATTCATTTGGCACATGATTTCTTCTAGAAATGTGATGATATGTGGTTAGGTGAAGAAAGAACCAGAAGTGCAACATTTCTAAGCAAAACCAAAAGAAGGAGGAGCAAGAGTGTAGGAAGAAGAAGAAGAGGAAGAAGCCGTCGAAAAGCCGTGATGCATTGCAGTACCTATTTCATTGATTCTCAACTATTTTAGAGTATGTTCAACAATTCAAAAAGCATCAGTGGGTTACTAAATTTTGTCATTCACTCTTGCAAATCACTTTGCCTCAAATTTCAATCTCATTTTACCATTCTTGTTCAGTTTAAAGGTTAGAAAAACATAAGGAGAAAGAGAGGAAGAAGAAAAAAAATTATAGATTCTTGTGCTTGTTGTGTTTAGGATTTGTTTGCATTTTTGTGAAAAAAAAATATATACATGTTCTCTGATTATAACCTAGAGGAAAATAAAGGCTTTATCACCATTGCTATTTAACTGTATATAAATTATCTAATTAATTAAAAATATTAAAACTTAAATATAATAGGAGTACGTACCAGCCAAACATGAAGCCAAGGCCTTCTCACAACACATAAAATTGTTCTAATACTTCATTTAATGTTAATCCATTAAAATTATTCCAACAATTTCTCACTTGGATAGTATTAATCAATTGTCATTAAGACAATCTATCAACAAAATTAAGTAAAAAATATTTGTCATAACATATAAATGTGTATATGCTAAACCATATAGAGTTCATAAATGAAATGACATAAGATCATTAGATCCGATAGGAAAACAAGTGATATTAATATTGTCACAGACTTAGTTTCACTATTCAAATATAATGGAATACAAAATAATATATTAGTATCATATTACACTACAAAAGTCCCTTAAAGATCCAACTCATACTCCTATTAAACCAAGGCAACATAAAAGATTTAACAAGACTCATATGAGTTACAATATTTTCAAATACTACTATGGATAAACCTTTGGTCAATAGATCTGCTAGCATATGTCCACCATAAATGTGAACCATGCAAGTTTGAGATAAGAAAAATCCAAAGATGAAACCATGAATCAAGAACATTGAATCTAATAAGGAAAACAACGTTATAAATGTAGACAAAGTTTCAATTCTAAATTATATCCAAAATTTTGGCATAACCAAGAACACTAAATTTGATAGGAAAAAAATATTATAAATGTCGAAATACATTAAAGTGGCCAATAAGAACACAACTTAAAATTCCACTAAACTAAGACATTAAAATTTTTGAAATATCCAAGAGATAAAAGTTTCCAAAACTTTAATGGATTAGTTTTGGTGAATAGATCACCTAAAAGGTTTAACATGACTATGAGATTTACAAATGATCTATCTAACAAATAAGAATTATGTATCAAAAGTTCAATGTAACTAAAATTCTTGTAATTTTGAGAGAAGTTCATAACAAAGCCACTATTGCAACAAAAAATAAACAAGACTTAAACTATGTACATAATATAAATTCATATCCTTGACTATGTTCCCAGATGAATGGCTATAGCAAAATAAGTGACATACTCTTCACTCATATATATGAGGTAACTGTAAGTGTCCATTTGCCACTTCTCAATCAAACAACTCATCCAAAACATCATAAAGATGCAAACAGAGTCTGAGTAACTGTAAGCGTTTGCATGACACTTTCCAACACAACAGTTCTTCTAAGATATCATAAAGATGTATGCAAACGTTAAGGTAACTATAAGTGTCCGCATGACACTTTCCAACAAGAAAGTTCCTTCAAGGAATTATAAGATGCATACATAAGTTGAGGTAATTATAAGTATCTATTGAACAATTGACCACAAAATAGTTCCTCTTAAAATATCATAAGATGCATATACAAAATATATTTCCAATAATCAAACAAATCATATAATTTCAATCCATGTTGTCAGTAATTACAAGTGAATCAATTTCATTGTAACAGATTATGTGATTTCAAATGCCTTGTAGGTATAAAACACAATTATCTAAACAACAATCTAATAATCCAAAACACTCAAGTATATTCAAAGTACATTATAGCACTAGTTATATCAACACAAGTGCCTACTAAAGCACACATGGATTGCCAATAGCAGAAGGAAATGGAAATTTCTTTCCATCTTAGTATTCTCTTTGTTACATTAAGGATCGAAGAGGTTTAAATAACCTCTCTGTCACTTATCTAAATAGCCGCACCACAAAAAGAATAAGAGTACATTTTGAATTATATGAGCACTCAGTCAACAAGAGTTCCTTAAGATAAAATGGAACAATGCAAGACCTATTACAATGGAACTAAATTCCAAAAATACAAGAGGTTTCACTAAGATTTATCATTGTCGTAACCAACCTTTCAACGGAGAAGAAATAAAAAGCGTTTAAATTGATTCCCCAAAACAGATCTTGAAAATCAATTTATTTGGAGTCGCCATCAAAATTTTTAATGAAAAACTTTGGGAAACCAATTTAAAATAAAAAAAGAGAAAAGGCTAGATGGTCTACGAAAACAGATATGGGTTCGAGAGTTTGTTTGAGTGTGGAGAATGTGTTAGGCACCCCACAACACCCGTCCATAAGGATGGTTACCTTAAACTAGTCAACTGAAATAGAATATGACTTTAAATTTATCTCAATTACCCTTTATTGATATGCATGCCCGTTAAACAGAAAAGATAAAAATGACAATAATGGAAGCAAATAGATAGATATTTACAAAGGGCGGACTTGACCTAGGATAAAAGCCTAGGGCCTACGTACCATGTGATAGGGATCAAAATCCACGTAGTTTGACCAAAAAAGCATGTTTATTGGTTGATGATTTGTAAATTTTGTGATGAGAACAAGAAGGTTTAAATTAAACAGATTTTCATAAACAAAACAGAATTAGGATTTGGTTTGTGAGTTTTAAATAATGACAACCTGATTAATCTAGCTCTCATGACCTCTTCATGTTTCTCTTCTTTTAATTTTTGTTTATTTTTTTGAACCTTAATCTTTATTTTGAAATTTAAATGAAATGATTATGGGATGACATTTTTAGGATTTTCAAGAGTTTATATATTTTTGAAATTAAAATGTAATTATAATGAAAGGAATATTTTAAAATTTTTCAATTTATTTATTTTTTGGATTTTTAAAATTAGAATTTATAGTTGAAATTAGGATGAAAATAAAACTATTTTCATATTTTTGAATTTATGTATTTTTGTATTTATTTTTATTTTATGAAAATTGAATTTATTTTGATACTTAAACTAAAATTAAAATAGAAAAATATTCTTAGGATTTTTTAATTACACAATAGATGAGACAAACCCCCTTATTTTTTTTAATTAATTCTTCCCAATATTTTAAATGTTAATTTTTGAAACTTGAGGAGACTCAAGGTTTCATGTAGTCTCTACTAATTAACCTTTGGGTGCATGAGGAGACGAACAATCTCACACAAGAACCCAAAATATAGAACAAAACATTTGAAAATTCTCAAGATTTTATTTTTACATTTTTTTAAGGATTTTGAAATCAATTTTCTTTTAGTCTTATTTTTAATAAGATAATTTTCCTAAAGTCTACGGAGACCCAAGTCTCACATGACATTCTTTTTTATTAATTAAATTTTATAAAACCCTGGCTTATTTATTTTGTAAATAATTTAATCAAAATATTCATCCTTGCATTATTATTATTTATTTATTTATCATTATTATTATTTTAAAATAAGTATGTATTAAATTTCGGGGTATATGGAGACTAAAATCTCACACGACCCTGAATACTCGAGGAGAATAATATTCCCACACGATGATTTCGTAAATAATAGAAAATATTTAATTAAAGTATTTATTTTTGCATTATTATTATTTCAAAACACATGTGTACTAATTTTCAGGACCTGAGGAAATTAAAATCTCACATGATCCCATGCACTCGAGGAGAACAATATTCTCACACAGTAATTTCATAAATAATAGAAAATATTTAATTAAAGTGATTATTTTTGCATTATTATTATTCAAAACAAATGTGTGCCTATTTTAGGGATCTAAGGAGAACAATATTTTCACACGATAATTTCGTAAATAATAGAAAATATTTAATTAAAGTATTTTTTTGCATTATTATTATTTTAAAACAAAGGTGTACTTATTTTATGAATCTAAAGATATTAAAATCTCACATAATCTCAAACACTTGAAAAGAACAATATTCTCACACGAAAATTTTTACAACCTCACTTATAGGATCAAGATTAATCTCACATTGGCATATATAAAAACAAATAAAGTAATAAAGTAAAAAATCATAAACGAAACACAACAAAAAACAAAAAAGCGAATGGCATCGTGTTACAAGAGGTTACTGGACGTGAATATTTCCATGCAAGCATACCCTACCTAGTTCCTTCCTTCTTCTTCCAGCCTTAGCTTCTCCTAGGCCAGCATCTCCGGTAGTTCTCTCCTTCTCCTTCCTCCTTGATTCACTCTCTCTTCGGTTCGTAGTGAGCCCACAATGTTTCTCTCTCCTCTTTCTCTCTCTCCTCTCTTCTCTTTCCCGTGGCTTGGCACCCTCAGTTCAACTCTATCATGAGCTCTCCTCCTTGTCTTCTCCTCCTCTCCTGCAAGTTCTTCATCTGCTTCTTATGATGGTTTCCTATGTACTGCTTTGCTGCCACAACCTTCTATTTGGTCACATTTGAAGGAGCTTTTTCATTTATTGGCAGTCTTGAAACTTCTTTTATAGCAGTTGTAGATTCCTTGTTTTTTGGCGACTTCATTTTCTCATTTGACTTGAACTTATTAAACCAATACCTTGTAGCTTTCATTTTATTTATCTCACAAACCCACTTGAATTTAGATGAATCTAAGGGTTCTAGAGAGAAAAATAGGAAGCGGGCATAGCGAGATTTTTGGTGTTGAAGACACGGTGAAGCGGACTAAAAGAACACTTTACATTCATAATTCTGATACCCCACTCGCTCATTCAGCCCTTTTTTTTCCTTCTCGTGTCTTTCTTTACTCTAAATGGCACTCCTCCTTGTGTTTCTGTTCTTCTTAGTCATCGCACTTAAATCTCTTTCCTTTCTTTTGTCGGTTTTAGTTTCTCTTTGTTGCATTCTATCATAACATTGAGCTAGATGTCGAGCATCCTCCAATGGAGCTCCTATCACCATTGCTCTCAAGGGCTCTACCATCTGTGTCTCAAGAGCTTTTAGTAAGTTCCTACGCTCTTTTTCTACTTGAGCACGGGCACGAGTACAACTTAGTGCAACTCTGGATAATGTATTACCGCTGGTACATGTATTTTCTGCACCATATTTCCTGCTATCTTCCAAAAACTTTGTTCCTATTTCAACTCACTTGGATCTAGTAACAATATAACCTTCCACACCACAGACAATATCCCTTTTAATAATGCTTTCCTGAACCTCCATATCCCCCTGCCCTAAATTGTTTCAGGACAGCCTAGTGTTGGCGAGCAACATGTTCTCATAGCTTGGAGGCTTGCTTCTAAATTGCATCCATTCACCACCAAATCGATTGAATTTGCTAGTAGATCAGTTGCAGACTAACACCATCAGCAACTGAGTTCATATTAGAGGCAGGAGAGAGCTGAAGAGAATGAAAAAACAAAAAGAAAAAGAAAGCCATAGAGAACCGAAGAGAAAATGACCAAAAAGTAAGAGAGAAACCAACTAATGAGAGAATCTCAGCCCTCAACAGTGGGAAGGAGAACTTGGGAGATACCCCCCAGAGAGGGCTCGACCCAAGACAGAAAAAAAAAAAAAAAAAAAAAAAGCCTCTCCAAACCCTATTTCCCTGCCACCTAAAAACAGAGTAAGAAGAAAAATATGAAGGGAGACTGAGCCTCCAAACCAGAGGAGGCATGAATACCCCTAAATAGAGCCAAAGGACACCCTTTTTTTTGTCTCTGCACTTCTTTTACCCCCTCCAGCTCTCCCCTCTTTAGCGTGAAAAATAAAGGCTTCATAATGTAGGGTGCATGCATGACAGAGCCATCGGAAAGACTGGATTCTCCCCTTTGAGTCCTTTGGTGGTTGGCCAAGAAAAAAAGTGGATGGAAGAGAAGTCCCCTTTTTGGCTAATTGAACCACTCTCCCACTGTCTCTTCAATCTAGGTTTACTAAAGCCTAAGCACTGTAGCTATCAACCAAAATGGGGCAACTGTTAAAGTCAGTCTTCATTTTAAAAAAAAACCACTTTTCCTTTTCCATGCAATTTGACCTTGTAGGGTGCAATATCTGATATGCACATCAGCCAAATCCCTCTTTTTTGTTTCTTTATTACCATTATTATTATTATTATTAATTAAATTTTATTTTTTCATTTTTTAATTTTCTATTTTTTTCTTATATAAATATATATATATACATATATTTTTTGGGGTTTTGAGTTTATTTAATTGTCTCTCATTATTTATTTTTAATTTCAAAGTGTCCCCACTTGAGGATGTCATTTGGAGTTTTGTCATTTTTAATTTTTCTTATTTGTTTAATTATTAATTAATTGATGAATCAATTAATTAAATAATTAAGCAATTAG
This sequence comes from Delonix regia, assembly GCA_037074485.1. Taxonomy (NCBI): domain Eukaryota; kingdom Viridiplantae; phylum Streptophyta; class Magnoliopsida; order Fabales; family Fabaceae; genus Delonix; species Delonix regia. Next base: position 34,666,547 of record CM073449.1, on the reverse strand, counting down.
GGATGGGGTGTTCACAATCATCTTAGGTTAACACTAAGAGGTCAACATCTTAAAGAGTTTAATGTCATTTCAAGCTAATAGTATGTCATTTAACATACATTACGAAAATAAAACTATGGCTACATTTAACCTCATCAAACTTGAGATAATATTTCTAAAAATGTTTCAACTCAAGATTGATAATTTAATTTGTACATCACGTGCTTAATCAATGATAAAACCATTCACTGAGGTTTTTTGATCTTTTATCAAAAGTCCAATTAACTTCATAATCATTCCAAAAGTGTCCTTTAATAGAAGCTAATGAAAAGTATAGGAACAATCAATTCATTCTTGTTAAAATCACCATTATCATATTGGGTTTAGAACTAAATTTATCTTGTAACCCCACATCAGGTCTTTGAACACCTACTAATAATCACCAGTTTAAAAAACTCAAATGTGAATTCTAAAATTTTAAATATGATGACAAATTATGACTAACTTTTTATGAAGAAGTAACAAATACAAAGCGTCAGTCATAACAAAATATGTTCTATAAATAAACCATGTTAGTAGCTAGAAATTTTAGGAATCTAATATATCATACTATAGTATAGCATAAACATAATAAAGAATTTAGGTTTACAAACTTTCATGTCAATGGATAACTTAATAATTTTGGACTTCCACTTTTCCCCTCGACACTTAGCTCTAGTAAGAATAATTAACTTTAATATTGTCTATACAGAATCCAAAAATTTATGTTGTATGAGATATTCTATTCAATTAGCTTCATTAATTTTTCTTTCTAGAAATATGACTCGAATAATTACCCCCACAACACTTGAGATATTATAATATCATATCCAGTCATAGAATCATAAAATTCAAAAGGAAGTTGAGAACGAAAAATTCAACAACATTGAATTCAAATTAGTTAGAGCTAAAGGGACAATCCATGATCCATTATTCTTATCACTAATTAAGACTTAGGCTTTTCGTTCTTTGAAAATTTACATTCAATTCATGACTGGATCCAAAATTCAAAGAATTCAATGTGGGAGTATTACCCATTTCGTTTGAGTTTATCCTTTTAAGGAACAACTTCAATCAATTTATCGACTATTTGTTTATCTAGTTAGGTATAGTATGAAGCCTTTAGTAGTTAAACCATGACAGGAAATACACACAAATAATATGCCAACACTTTGGATATCGTATTATTCCAAATGATGCATTATTGGTTGCCAATATAAAACCAATCATGCTTTTCATCTCTAATTCTATTTAAATTAGAAAACATCTAAACAAAATTTTTTTGGCTTTGTATAGTTACTAGTCTTGAAGGTAATCTTGACTTTACACAATCTTCGTTAGTATTTTATATAAAGCCTAAAACAAAGTTTCTCAAATTTTAAATGTCCAAAAGTCAATGAAAATGATAAAATTTGGGCATGAAATTGAACTAAATTCCCTTTGGTGATTCACTTAGGTATTGGGCTCTGAATGAGCATTTTGGAATGGTATTACTATTATAAGTCCAAAGATTTCATGTGTGTTAAAACTTATGCCTATTTTTAGTTAGGTCAACCATTTAGACATACACTTGGGCTTTCGACAATTAATTTGACCTAATTACTCAGTCGTAATAATTCATATCACCCATAACATATGAGCATCAGTAAATTGCCCAACAATTTTGAAATAATTAGAATAGCAATTTCCATAACCAAATTCATGAAATTCACATGAAAGTTAGTCTTATAATTAAATTCAATACAAAACTGCATTTATAAAGGCATAATTTCTCCAAAAATTATTTGGCCCTTCAAAGTAGTCCACCTCTGTGAGTGTGAAAAATATATGGTACTAAGATGCATTTAGAATATGCACAAACATTTCTAGCTTAAAATTCAGATAGTACCTATATGAAATACAAGGTGGAACACCATGGAAATTTCAAAACTCATATTTTTGGGTTTCAAAAAATCCTAAAAAAATTATCATTAAATATAAAACGTAAAATTAATGAGGGAGCTCAACTTTGGGCCAAAATGACCTTGTATGTGGGCCCACATGCCACACGTGCCTCAAGGCACGAGTAGGCTTTGTCCACCAGCATTATTCATCTTCTTCAACAAGAGTCAGGTTTGAAACAGGTCAAACAACCAGTTTAGAGCTCTATTCCATGACCCAATGATTTATTGATCATTTTGGATCATGTTTGGCATCACATTGCTTAGATTTTAGAGATTTACAAAATCCTTATGGTGATTTCAAGTGAAACACCTCCTGTTTTCAAAATTTTTTATACAAAATTTTAGGTTATTTTTTAGTTCAAGCCTTCCAACTATGATTGAGTGATTTTGTTCATTTTAGGGCATGTTTAAGATGTCATTCTACTTGAAATGTTGTGATCATGAAAAGCCCTAAGGAGATTTCGAGTAAAATACCTCTAATTATGAGTATTTATGTTTAATATTTTTTGGATTTCTCTTCCGTACATGTTAATGGAGGCCGAGTGTTGTATCTATTGATTTATGCGTATTTTAAGGCATTATAATACTCAAAATTGCATGTTCTATAAAACTTCTATGATTATTTCGACCAAAACCCTTATGGTTTAACAAATTTGGCTTCGAAAATTTTTAAGGTTTTTCGAGTTGCTGTTTTAATGAAGGATGAATTTGTTTATTTTGATTTAGGCGTGTTTTTGGCATTAAACCATTGGAAATTTCATAATATATAAAAGCCCTAAATTAATTTCAAATGGATATCTAGAATATTGGTCAATTTTCATTAAAAAATTTAGGTTCATTCTTTGTTCATAAAATTTCTCATTAATTCATCCATGGGTGATAATCTAATATATAAATCTATAATCCTAAGCTCTGATACCAATTACAAGAATATTATACCTAAATAAGATCAAAAGGGAGATAAAAAATAGAATAATCTGACCTAAATTTATGACAGTATTGGTGTCTTTCTTTAGATTAAAAATTTGGGAAAGAACAGCAACCTATGATACCCAATTCTTCTAGAGAGAGTTGTCATTCTAAATGAGAGAGAGAAAGAGTGAAAAATTAAGACTTCCTAAAACAAATGAAAGTCTCTTCTATATCAAATAAAATAGGTTTTAATATTTTTATAAAATAAGCCCATTAATAAGACTTGTTTAAATGAGCCTAATTCATCTCTCAATCATTAAATCTTAATTATCAACCTAATTGGATAATTACTAATTAAACTTGAGTTTTGAATTGAGATTTATACTCAATGGGTCAGTGAATAATCTAACTTATAACTGATTACCCACATTCAACAATAACATAATATATTCTTAGTTTAAATTAATATTAACTGCCTAATTAATTTTTCTTTTACATAAAATTATTTTAATAATTTAATTAATGTTAATCCACTCAAATTATGCCAAGATACATATCATATCTTAAGTAAGACACAAGCTTACTTTTTAGAATAAGAAAGTAATCAAGTGTAATATAGCCAAATCTTATAAGAGTTTAATGTAATTTGCTCTTGTAAAACTAACAAAACATTGTTTTTTATGGTTACAACTAGGCAAATCCATGACATTAATTAATGATTACATGAGCTTCCGTTTATGCTATTTTTAACTAGTTTGCTAAATGACTGAGTTTGCCTAATGGAGGGAATACTTGGATTGAAAAAAAATGATGCAAGATTTAATTGAGGCTTCATTTTTGAAACACTAAATTGATATGAGAATTAGGATAGGCTTCCGCACTATTGGCGTTTGAACTCGAGACCTTGTAGTATTCCCTTCAATGAAATATCATGAAGCTTTTTTTCTTTTGGGATATTTGAAGAGTCCAAGTTTGAATAGTATATAAATGTTCAAATCCTAGAGTACTTATGTACAAAACTTAATCAGCTTTGGTTTAGGTATGGAAATTTTTTTGGATATCCAAGCGGCCCAAGTTTGAATAGTATGACACTCATTATGTATTAAACTTGTAGTGTATGTATATTTATTTATTTATATTTATACATATATTTGTATATATTACATCAATATCATAACAGTGAAAAAAATAAATACTGCCTAAATATGATTCTGAGCTTTGAACAATATTAATAGTTGTTTGAGACATTGCATTCTTTTGTTGTGATTTTGTATAAATAAATTATATGTAAATGAGTCTCAACTTACAAAATTATATATTTTAAATTTATTTTTTGGATAAATCGTCAATGTCTGAAGATTTAGGATTTAATAAGAATTATGATACTAATTAAATATCTGCTTGAGTTGGCGATTATACTACCCTAACCATATGGCATTCTAGATTATCCCTAGACGAGAGTAGGAATAATCATGGGCAGAGTCATTTAGTCATTATCCTCAAACCTATATCTAACTGGGAAGAGAGTTCTTAAATCCTTTAAATTCTTAAATCCTACGATCAAAACCCATTTATTGATTTTTTTAAATACATCACAATTTCCCAGGTTCAGATTCATTTACATAACACCTATTCATATAAAAGTACCAAAAAATGTTTCAAAATATTAATATAATTCAAAACAATCATTATATTATTATTATTATTATTTTAAGATGTATTAGATTATATATATATATATATATATATATTTATATAAAAAAGAAAGAGAGAGAGGGATTAGAACATTTAAAGAGGAAGGATTAATTAAGATTATAAATTTAGAATATTTTATTACTGAGGGCTTTCAATTTTAAAATTATTCTGAAAGACTAAAAGTTTAAATTTGTTTATTTTAGTGACTCTATCCTCAAACTCTGAAAATATAGTATATTATTCTAGAATATTAAGGCAGACGTTTTAGACTATGTTTGAACTAATAAAAAGTGAAATGATTAAATTAGAGTGAATGTATATTTAAATATTTATTTTATGATAAAATAAAATGACTAAGGAATGACTCTAAGGTTATTATTTGTTATTTTAAATTTTTTTTCTCTCGAAATTTGGAGATTAAGGATGGAATAGAAGGGGTTAATATTATAATTACTATAATATCTTAAACTATAAATTTATTATATTAGCATTTCATTTATACGAATAATAATGTAAAAATAATTTATAGATCATTTAATTCCATTAATAATCATCCTTCGTTTCTTATTGAATGAATTCTGATCATATGTTATCCAATACGTGTAAATGTTGATATTATTTATTTTAAGTTGTGAACCAAAAATTTAACTTAAATTAAAAAAACATCTATGTTTAATATATATTTAATATAAATATTGTTCGTAAAATTAAATTATTGTTTGAAACAAGCTTATATACAATTCTATATATTTTTGTTGTGCTATTCTTCAATTAAAACATAATAAGTATATAATTTTTTAATGATATGATAACATATATGATTATTATATATAACAGTGTAAATTTTAAATTAAATTATGCATTTTTTTTATTATTAACTAATCATACATTTGTTATGTATTAATTGAAACAAATATATAAAAAATCTATTATCTATAATTAGTTGGATTTGGAAATACATATTTTTTTAAATTTTTCTAATTTTTAGTTAAATAACTTTATAACTTATTAAATTTGAAATTTTTTCTATTTTGTATTTTTAAATATATATTTAATACTTGTTATATATAACTAATTTTCACCATAAAATAAACTAATTTTTTACCATAAAATAAACTAATTTTTTTTCGGTTCCCAGCCTAAAATAAATAATATCAACATTTACACGGCATGTATAAATTAGATTTAATGTTATGATTTAACTGTTACATATTTTCCAAGCACAATTAAATAAATTGCTTTCCATTATAGCAATTATACGACAACAAGAGCATACAAATATCAACCAATATAACATGCACAAGTCCGGACCTAAACTTTTAAATAAGAATTTGACTTATATTTTGTTATTTCACTCTTCATCATTTTATTTTATTTTTATTAGTCATTTTATTTTATCATTTTTTAAACCTTCAAATATAACCTTAAAGTAAAAAAAAATTAATCCCTTATTTATTTAAAATAATTTAAATTTGAAATTTTTTCATAATAAATATCTTAAATTTATAGTCTATAATTGTAATTTTTTTGTAAAATGTTTACAAAAATTCTCATATGTAGATTTGAATAAATAAATTTCCTGAATAAAATAAAATTTGAGCATCACCCACACCTTCACGGGAGCAATATTTTAATAACTAAATTATTCATTTATTTAAAAATAATTAATATATGATATTGGTGGGTTTGGCTCGGCTGCGAGACTTTTTAGCGGCTGCTTCATATCGTCATGCAATACTCACACCCTGACGGTGAAACGTCAAATATGTTTTCTGGACACTCGTGGACTTTGGTGGCTCTCAAGTAAACGTTTTTATGCTTTCCTTATTCCTAGCCTCATACTTTTCTGCTTTTCTTGTATATTTTTATATTTATTTATTTTGCAAAGTCTACGTCATTGAAATTTCACGTGATTTTTAAAATTATATATATATATATATATATATATATATATTTCTAATGAATGTTAGGTGTTTGATTTAATTGCATAAAGTTTAAGGCTGAACCTGGACAATCATTAGTCTAATAAAACAACCAATTTCTAATCGGGTGGGTCAAGGTGTCTCCCATATGCATTTTTTACCTCACTGCTTCAGAGAAGAAAAAAATTGAAACATTATTTCATTCAATGTATACTCCTTTAATTTTTTTTATCAAATATCTTTTATTTGTAAATTTATTTTTAATAAAGAATATAAAATTAAAATACATATTGTCACAAACTTCATTCTAAAAAAATTGATTGGGTCAGCTAAATTAAATAGTCTATCCTCCTCCTCTTTCTAATATATATAACAAATATTAAATTAAGATATTACTTATAAATGAGCCATTCCAAACAAAAATTCAAAATATAGCTATGATAGAGCACAAAGCAATTCCGTTTAAATTACCTAGAAGCAATGGACACATCTGGGCACTAGGCATGCCTAATGTCCTCATAGTAAAGGCAAAATATGAACCTTTAAATTGCCAAGAGGTGGTATCATAGGATGGAGAATGTAGAAATAATCTCATATGGCTTTGAACCTCCAATGCACAAACTAGTAAAGTTAAGCAAAGTGACAATGTAATTCAAGTAAGCTGTTCAGGTTAGGGATAAATATAGTAATTTCTTGTGTAATTGGTTAGAAACAAACAAATGATTACATCCCACTAAGTATATGTCAAAGAAATACAATAGCTAATGCCAAGTAGCGACAAATTACGAAGTCATTACATGTTTTAAGTTCAGATATAGATCCAAGGGGGTGTTGGAGGTTGTTGTCGTTTTTGGATTTTTATAGCTTTAACATATATATATATATATATATAAAATTTTAGGTATAATTTTATGTGTGATATTTTTATAAACATATTCTTATATTATAATTAAATATATTAGTACATTCGAAATTATAAGTATCTAAAAAATAATATTATATTTTTAATTTTTATTTTTATTTAATATTTTAATTTATAAAAATTTGCTTACTTTAAATTGTAATAATTTATTCCTCTTCATTTAATTTTTAATCAAAGACTTTTACTCTCTAGAATCAACTAATTAAGTTCACTGAATTTAAAATGATTAATTAACAATTATATTAGGACAAAACTTCATACGTATAAAACTCCCATTTTCTATAGGGGATTGTGAATCAATCGGTCTCTTTTGGTGATAATATTTTTTATCTGTAATCACCAAATAAAGTTTCAATATACAAAATAATAGGATTATATTTTTTAAACAGTCAAATTAATAAATTTAGAATTATTTTAAACATTCTAGTTCAGAAAATTTGTATATACATAAGATTGTAAAACCGTGTTTTATTTGCAATAAAAATAACAAAATTGAAATCTGCAACGTGCGATCATCATCATCTCTCAAATTGCGTAAACGTGGCAGCATTTGGGCTTTGGACCGCATCTCCTCTCTCACCAACGGTGATCCACAACACTACAGAACCAGCATTGCATCTTGACCGTCAACTTGGCGTACCGATATAGTAGCAGTGGTCTAGTAGACCATAAGTGCTAGCTAACTAAACCCAGCTCTAAGAGCCACCCTATCCGGTCTGTGTTTCTCTGCTGGAAGACCAATCAATGGCAGCTAAGATGCTGTTATCACCACACATCCCATTTCCGGCCAAATTCGAGGCCAGAGGCTTCACGCACCACCACCACAACCAAGTCCACCCATGGCTAGGATGGGAGCAACACCCACGAAAGTCAAGGAGGCTAGAAGTCCACGCGTCCCTGCACGACCCTGTGTCTTCTTCTTCGGCTATTGTGGACTTCATCGCCCACCAACACCAGCGAAACCCGTATTCTCTTGTCTTACTCGCAGACAGCGTAGGTTATTCCTTGGCCAGTTACTATACTTCTCTGGGTCTGTTTGTGATCTCTGTTCCGGGGCTTTGGTCCCTCATCAAACGTTCCGTCAAGTCCAAAGTAATTCCCACTCTGTAATTTGTGCTTTATGGTTGCTGCTATATTTCTATGTTCTTTTGGCAATTTTGATCTTACTCGGGTGAGTGGGAAAATAGATTGTGAAGAAGACTTTAATAGATGTAGACGAGAAGAAGGCTCCAAATCAGGTTGCAGGGGAGATCCTTTCATTCTTCACACGTAATAATTTTGCGGTGACTGATAGAGGAGAAACCATCACGTAAGTCATCAATACCTTCACTTATCTTCTTGCTTTAGTTTTCTCAGCCCCTCTCTTTCCCTGCCTATAATCGAAGAATGGACCTCCTCTTTGTAACCCAGTTTAGGCAGTAAAACATAAGAATTTGACTGTTTACGAGGATAACCAACTAGCCTGGTAATCGAATGACATTGCACTCTTTTGGTTTATCAGAAGGTTCATATATGCGTTCAGGTATGCTTTTTGCACTTCCGTTGATTTTAATTGAAGCTAGTTCACTTAGAGACGTTTTTGTGCTTCGTCTATGAAGGTTTGAAGGAACGATGGTGCCAAGCAGGGGCCAAGCGGCACTATTAACTTTCTGCACCTGCATCAGCTTGGCAAGCGTGGCCCTTGTGCTGACCATAACCTTCCCAGATGTTGGCAACGACTGGTTCTGGATCACCATCTTAAGTCCATTGGCGTAAGTGAAGTCACTGAACATAAAATAGTAGACGTAGTTTGCTTATTGCCTATTCGTTTTGGAGGTTTTGCAAAGAGTACTAATTTGCGGCTATACGAATACTATGGATATTTGTAATCAGAGGTGCATATTACTGGACCCGAGCATCCAGAAAGGAGCAGATTAAGGTAAAAATGATGGTTGCAGGTGATGGGACCTTATCAGAGATTGTTGTTCAAGGCGATGATCAACAAGTCGAGCAAATGAGAAAGGAACTCCAATTGAGTGAAAAAGGCATGGTGTACGTCAAAGGCGTTTTCGAAAGATGACTTGCCTTAGTATGTCGAAGATTTGATCCACTGGACCCGATGTTGTGAATCTAAGTATTTGTCCAGCCCGCTGACAATTTTGAGATACCTCTTTGGCTTTGCACACCTATTTAGTTGATTGAAATATTTATGATCCGTGGTTTAAGTAAGGGAAGAAAAAAAACATGTCTTCAAACTCGATTGGATTTTTGCCTACTTGGAGTCGCCTGATACCCAATATAGAGAAAATGGTCTACATGAATGCAAATTGTCATATTCCCTAAGATATCAGCTCTCATACACTAACCGAAAATGATAATCAGCTCTCAAACATAGGCGCTAAGCAAATTCCAAAATGGAATACATTATGCCACATGCAATATATCTGAAGTCTTCAGCTTTGGACATTTATATGCTAGCGAACGCCAGGCGATTATTCGAATAAGTCTCGCCAAATAGTAAAGTTAAATTTTGGTGTTAAATAAACAGTTACTAAGCATACCCAATAAGGACTCGACGACAAAAGATGTCCAAGGAAAATTTCGACATCAACGAATAAATGGAAAAATCTTTGTGCTTGAATAACCTTATCCCCACAGGAAGCGGACTCAAGGTTTTCAACCGATCATCAACTTATTCTCCTCCAAGAAGGTATAAGTCGGTACCTCCAGATTGTAAGGTGCTGGCCCCTTCCTAATTCTGCCAGAAACATCATAATGTGAACCATGGCACGGGCAAAACCATCCACCAAAGTCACCAGCATTTGGCAGGGGAATGCAACCCAAATGAGTGCAAACCCCAATCACAATAAGCCATTCTGGGTTCTTGACTCTCTCTGAATCCTGCTGGGGGTCACGAAGAGATCCAACATCAACACTGTTTGCCACCTTAATATCATCCTCTGTTCGACGGCGGATGAAAACAGGCTTTCCACGCCACTTAACAGTCACTGTAGAGCCAGGCTCAATGCCAGAGAGATCAACCTCAAGTGAAGCCAGTGCGAGAACATCCTTACTAGCTGACATGCTGAGCACAAACTTGAGGATAAGGAGACGGACTAGAGAGGCATAGACAAACCTACCACCTGTTAGCACAAAGTAGGCAAACGCCCTCTTGCTTGGGTCTCCTGGAGGAAATCGTTCATGGTTGTGCTCATCATAAACTATCTTAGAAGTAGGGTTCTTAATAGCAGCAACAGTTGGTGGAATATCGGGAATAATGCTATTTTCTTTCGTATGGACCAATGTGTCAGTAGCAAAACCTGGACAAAACCAATTAGAACCAATTATTAAAGAAGAAGTAGGCCTCACAGAGCGCTCGAGGAAACTGAAGGCTAAGTGAAGGAATTTTTCTTTCATTTTTTTGTGGGGGGGGGGGGGGAGGTGTCCGATATTCATGATTATTGTACTCAGTTGATGTATTAGTAACTTTTTTTATTATGAATAATTTGGGAAAAAAATTAAGTCGTGTTTGGTTCTTAAATAGCTTATTACCAGTTAAATTAATCTATTTTGAATAACAGGCCCCAAAGAATGAACTAATCAACCAATGATCTGATGTTAAGTTAAGCCAGAGGTGCTGAAGAGACACAAATTCTAACATCTTCCCCAGTACACAAAGCTAACATACAGATATGTCAGTCTCAACTTGAGAGGCAAAGATTGTATTTTAAAGGCCCCAGCAAAAACAGTTTATCTTTCGAAATAAGTAAACAAAAGAAAGAAAGAAATCACAACCTATTCAAATCAAGCTGCATATTGAATAAATTAAGGATATCAAAAGAGCTAAGACAACTCAGTTGCAACCAGAGAACTTTTTATCATATTCATTACAACAACATCCGCATTACCATAGCTTTGTAATTAGTAACATCATCAGAGGACTATTTTCTATGCAGCCAGTACCAAAAGGACGAAACATTCAATTTTCTTCATCTGATAATAATTTCAAATACAGCAATTGAGCTTTACCAATTTGTAGTAGCTTGCATAACAGCATACAAACAGTTAGGCACCACGTAGTTACTTCTCACACATGAAAGACAACTAGACTTTCAAATTAGCTCCATGAGTTACACTAAATTCTAAGGACACCGGCAATATTTTACAAGTTTTGCAGAAGATTAAGCAATAACTAAACAACTTTAGTGCTTTCAAACATGTGGGTTATAATCGATCATGGGAGATAGATAATATAAATCACTTGAAAAAGAGGGAAGGGGGGGGAGGGGGTGGAAGAAAAGCGAAAAAAACTTGACAAATCATAACATGAAACAAGACCAATAAATGTGAGAATCCAATGAGGGAACTCAAGGAATAGAGAGATGGCAAGCCAATTACAAAGAAAGCATAGATAATATAAATCACTTGAAAGTAGAGGGGGGGGGGGGGGGGAGGGGGAAGAAAAGAGAAAAGTACTTCACAAATCATAACATGAAACAAGACCAATAAATGTGAGAATCCAATGAGGGAACTCAAGGAATAGAGAGATGGCAAGCCAATTACAAAGAAAGCTAAAATTCTAAACAGAGATGCTTCAGAAACTATAACTTTCAAATCTAATCTCCCAATCCAGAAGGATTAAATGATTATGGAAATTCATCCACTAATATGTCGATTTTATAGTTATTTGAGTTTCATGCATAAGTTGCAGCATACAGCTGAGAGTATTTACCGCCGACAAGAACTAATAATCAAATTAAGGGTATAAATTCGTCAGAAGCACGCTCCACGATCCCCTAAGCTACAAACAATAACTCTAAGCCAATGATTCAATGACACCAAATTAAAAACAAGATCACAACAACTACAAAGGTAAAATGAATAATAACCGGCATACTTTAAAGACCCAAATGAATCTAAGTTCGCCAACTTCATAATAAATTTGCATTAAGTAATTTGTAAATAAAGCGCAAAATAAAGAAAGAGAAGGAAACCCTAACCTCTGAAGGGAACGAGGAAGTCAGGTCTGGGAGAAAAAGGGTGGGAACCGGCACAGGATCTGTTGTGATCGGATGAGGAAGGACCACCGGCTTTGATAGGGTTTCGAGAATAGAAAGCCGATGTTGCCTGGTCGGCTCTCCATGTAGATGAGGAGAGAGACGAAAGCCTCCTGCTTGCAACCCTCAACATCTTTCTCTCCTGCCTTTCTTCGGCCTTTCTTCGTCTGCCAAATCCCTAGTCGCTGCTGTCCGCAAGTATTTGGAATACGAAGCCGATTTAGGAACAGGACCGGGTTGCTCTGATTTGTGGGGATTTAAGTACTCAGTTTTTTTTAGAATTTCAATTTTATTTATTTTCGGTCGAATTAACAATTTCAATGAGGGAGAGAGTCTTTTTTTTGTTTTTTTAGTCTATTCTTCAAATAAATTTTGCATTCTTTTTTTGGGAATTTACATCGTCATTTTTTCTAATAAAAATACTTCAATTGTCTCCGAAAATGGAAAAATTAATCGAAAAAAGAAAATGGGAAAATGGTGAGCCTCGATTAACGTGGCTAGTGAAATTGTAGAGTATGGATCATTTCCAATAGTAGTATTATCTGGAATTATTAGATTTAGATTTAATAGTTTTAAATTTAATAAATATAAAAAAATTTTAAAATATAAAAATAAATATTTTTAAAAATAAGATATATTAAAATTTAAATTTTATTAAAATAATTTTTAGTATTTTATAATTTATTTTATACATCTCATATTATAATTTAAAAAATATATATAATTTTTAATATCTTATAATTTATTTTGCACATATTAAAATATAATTTAAAAAAATATATAATAATTTTTAATATTTTATAATTTATTTTACATATCATAATTCAAAAAAATAAATTATTTTAAATAAAATTTAAAATTTTAATATATTTTATTTTTTAAAATATTTATTTTTATAATTTTATATTTATTAAATCTATATTTAATAGCTCATGATACTAGAAAATCTCCTACGGAAAGGATCCATATTCGAAATTGTCTCTCGTTTCCACAGGTCATAAGTCATGCAGAACCATGAAAGCCATTTCAAGTTGGGCCCGTGGTTTTCTTTGATCATCCCGAGTTCTAATACACTGAATAGTGAATACCCGTATTCGAGCCCAATCCCTTTTTTTTTTTTTCTCTTGAGCTCGTAAAATTAAGTTCGGCTTCGAGCTTTGATTATCTTTTTTCTTTGAACTCTGTATTTTTAAAAAATAAATTAACTTTAAGGTCATATTTGTTATATGATGATTTAATTTTTTAATCATTTAAAAATTAATTTACGAAATTTTAAATTAATGTATTATAAATATAAACATAATTTTTAATATATAAAATTTAATTTTTTATAATTAAATAAATGTTAAGCGCATAAAAAATTAAAACATACATAATGCCACATAAATTAAGATTTTTCGTTTTGAAGAAAGGATGCATAAATTAATAAGGCTGTCTTTTTTCTTTTGGGATAAATTCATTATAAACAAGTTGGCTTTACCAGAAACTACAACCAGGAGACAAGTTCGGTAGGATTCAGATCTTCTCCAGTGACTTTCTCAAGTAATTTTCTCTAGTGAAATTTGAGTTGTTCGTTTCGTTGGTTGAGATTGCGCCACGTCTCCCAGCAAGCCTAAACGGTGCGTTTTGCGTAATTTTTTTTTGACCTTTTATCCTCACTAAACGATGTTAGAAGAAGATGAAGACGAAGCTCCTCAGTTCAAACGCTAACCATCGCTTTTTTAGCTTCGGTTGCCGCCAACGACTATGCACCTACACTGCCCCCTCCAGTTTCTGCAACAGAGTCCGCCACTTTCTCTTCTCAGGTTGGCGCCAATGTCGTAGACAACGAAGAAGATGAAGACGAAGCTCATCCGTTCAAACGCTGCACCTGTTGATAATACTTTCCAACAAATGCTTTAGACTACATACCTCCACTAGTTTCTGCAACAGAGCCCTGCTGCATTTATGAGTTTGGCGCCAATTCGCATAGAATGAAGAAGACGACGACGTGGATTCATCACAAAACGCTGCATTCCAACCAATGACGTGGTTTCCTTTAAACACTGCGTTTCGAGTTCTAATTGCAGAAAAAACATAATTCCAAAACGGTGCATTTCAACCCAGACGTGGCTTCATCTCAGCCACACAAGAGATGAACGGCTGCGATTTCACTAGAGAATAATATTAGAGAAAAAACACGGGAGAGGATCGCGAGCTAAGAAAGTAGGAAGCAGATTCTCAAACAGTCAGCATGCATATTGTAGAGGGCCATAAGTCTCTGATAAACCGTTGGATTTTTCTTGCGGTTTAGATCTTGCCATGTCATCATTTCCCCCTCCCGTCATTAGAAACGACATCGTTTTCCTTTCCCTTAATTATGCGCCTTGTTCTCACTATATGTATGTTTAATTTAACATTTAAAAAATTTAAAAGTTTGTTTATAAATAAAAATTTATTTTCTATATATTATTATTTAATTTAATATTTAATTTCTTCTAAAATTAATTTTATTTTTTAAATTTTTATTTATAAAAAAATAAAAAATAATTATTTTTATATTAAATAAATTATATAATTTATTAAAAATTAATTTTTAAACATATTTATTTCACATCAATATAACCTAAAATCACATTGTTCCATCCAAAGATGCATTGTCACAATCACTTCGGCCCTTCGCACAACGCCGTTTTCATACACCAACGGAGTACACTAAGAAACCAACGAAGGTTTGCACGTTCTAAAGGAAAGAGGACGATTGGCAAGTGATTCCAATTCAACGCCTTGTTCATTCACCAGTGTACAATTCCCATTCAAGACACCATTGGAGGTTTGATCTTCTTCCTTTCTCTTTCTATTTCAATTGTTGGTTCCAATTCCAAATTTTTTTCTTCGTTCCCCATTAATGCTGAAGGATGTTGTAGTTTTGCAAAAAAGACAACAATGAAACTTCCATAATCGATAGCATGGCAATCCTACAGAATGTGGCATCGCAATTTCCTTTTTAATGTGCATCTATTTCTTTTATCTATGCTTGTTAGTCTCCACTAGTGTGTCAGCATGTGTATGTGGAAAGAGGGAAGAATGAGGCTTGTTACAACAATAACATAATATCAATGCTTAAGGTTTGGTTATGGCACTTATTATATATCATATTCTCTATGTATTCAATTTTAAACGAATCAGTAGTATATACTAATAGGTGAAATATGAATTTCATGAAAATCAACTTGTTAGTAGAAGCAAAATATTTTAGATTAACTTGTTAGTAAAAAAGAAGTAGCAACAAGATTCTAAATAAGAAGGTAAGGGAGTTTAAAATCGCATAAAATCTTCAAAACCATCTTAAGAATGGCTTTAAGCAAAGTGTTATCAGCAGCAACAATGCTCATCCTGGGCTTGATAGTCAACTATTGATAATTGCAAATGTTATAGAAATACAAGACCTAACTGATCCTACAAATATTCCAAGTATGTGCTTGTTATTGGCTATCTACAATGTATGAGTTTAATCTATGTTGGAGGTAGGTTCACTATTGTTTTAAGTATTTTGAATGCTTGTAAATTGCCTCCCTAAATAGTCTAGCATATTGCAGATTATCTCCCAAATAATTTTCTTCAGAGAAATTAGTTTTGATAGATTCAAATAATGTTCTTTTAAAGAGATTTGTGTAAGTGTGGTTTTTTGAGGATAGAAAGGCAAGCCCTTAGGCTAGGTTTGGATGGAAGGTCATGGAAGAAATGACAAGGAGTGGGAGTGGAATGACCAATTTGAATAAAATGTATGTTTGAATGTTTTCGGAAGGAGGGAATGAAATGGCAAAGGAGGGCCTCCAAGATTTTCCCTAGCCATCTAAAATGACATTTTTCTGTCTCTCCAAATTGGAAGGTCAATTATGGAAGGGAGTGACTCAATAATTAAGATTACTCTTATACCCTTCTAAATTTAATAAAACTACAAGGTTATCCAAAGGTTGCATCATGATAACTTCCTTTCTTCATAATGCTTTTTCCCACACAATGGTTCCCATATGATGGCAGCACTTATTGGCGCATAACAGTTTGACAACAACACAATACCTTCTTCATTCTTTCGGCGGTGATGACAGTAGCGGTGTTTGGCTTCTACCAAGTTATCTTTCTCTATTCTCTTAATCTCTCTCTCTCTCTCTCTCTCTCTTTCTTTCTCTCTCTTCTATATAGTGTACCTGGTAGTGAAATTTGAGACAAATGTGATGTTGATTTGTAGTTGTGTTGTCCGATCTTTTCTCGTGTAACCACTGTTGTTTTCCCCTTATTTTCCCCTTATTTTCATTTGGTTCAAAGCATTGCACAAGGTGTTATGAACTTTTTAGGGTTCCTGAAAGGATGCCACTTATCTAAAATCCAAAAGATTGGTGTGCTAATATATTGTTATTTGTTAGGCAAGAGACTTTTTATTTCTTGTTAAGGAGAAATCAAACTAAGTTGATAAAAAAAAAAAAAGATGTCATTTTCAATCAGACTAAATTCAACTAGAAAAGATACCAGTTCATTTAGATACTTCAGGGGAATACTTTTAACGTTGTAGATTAATGGAGCTTTCTCAAGAGGCCATTGAGTTAAAACTCATGACTTAAGATATGTGAGTTCTGTAGTTCAGCTTTTGATGTTTAGATATTTTGCTTTTCCACCACATTTTGTAATTTAAGGATAATTGGAACTTGATATCAGTTTTAGATTGATGGTGGATGAATGTAGCTTTAATATTAATTTTCTAGTCGTAAGCATGTCTGTGTTTGTGTAGTTTAAGTCAAATGACTCAGGTTAGAGAATAGAGTTGGTTTAATTTAAGAATCTCTCTTCGCTAATTCGATGTATGTGGTGACATTATAAGGAATAATTCAATAAAATGACTTAGCATTTTATCAATGATATGTTACAGAGGTCATAGCATATGGTGGGTGAACACATCAATGAAACTATTCATGGATTTTTATTATAAACCACTGTTTTTGTTGAAGGGTTTTAAACAATTGCAACATGAAATCAAAATAAGTTAGAGAACATCAAAGTTCTCAGAGGCAGATGGCCCTTGGAACTCCTCTTGTCAAGCATATTCTGAAGTTTTTTATGCAGTGTTGAATATTCTTGTATTTTAATCTATTATGTGGAACGCCCATGTTTCCTTATTAAATTCTAGGATGTCTGATCTCATAGTGGTAGGTAAATCATATGGAGAAGCTCCTGTTTTCCCTTGGAAATGGTAGATGATCTAAATGAAATGTTGGTGTTGACTGATATAAAATCCATTTTTTGAAGATTCTTTTATGTTTTACTACTAACTGTTGGATTATCGAAGATTGCATGGGGTTACTATGATTTTTAATGATTATTGTTGTGCACAGTAGAAAATTTGTATTGATAAACATTGGAAAGATTGAAATTATGTTCATAATTCCTATTATGCTCACCAACACTATGGTCATAAGCAAAGGATAAGCAAATATTCAATTTGTTTGCAAAGTTGCTCTGTTAACATAGTATTTTTACCAAACTTTTGTCTCTAATTTAATTTGCCAAGAATGAAATTGTGAATGATGGCAATTTTGTTTGTCTTGCTTTGTCACTTTTCTTTTCATGCTCTTATTAAATAAACACATTAATATGTCTTTCGTATTTCAAATTCTGAATATAAGTCTATTTAAATTTTAAGGAATTATCTTGATTGTCTTGGCTTCATTTTTTGTTCATAGATTTTATGCCACTTGCTCCAAGGAATATATATGGGCTTTGTTATTGTTCCCCCTCCCCTTTTTTGGATACTGTTTTATAACTCAGTAGGGATGAAATAAGTTATCATTTGTCTTCGATAATTTTTAGTGAGATGTGGGTATTAATGTCATATAATGCTGCCTTGTGCACTAATTGAGTGTATGATGCAATTATTGTTTGTAATAATTGCAAAGCATTTTTCTTTGGGCTGGAACCATTTAATTGTCCATGTTTCTGTAGCTCAAAATCCATTTTGCTCTCTAAGACTAACAATCAATGACCCACCCAAAAAACGGGCTGGGTCATGTCTAGTAGAGTCTCAATCCGTCACTCATGTCTAACTCTAATCTCTAATATTCTTTTTAAGCATGTGTGGTTGTCTTACGCATTAAAATCTAGCTCTAACATGTAATGATGTTGTTTTAATAATTGAAGTAATATCATACGATATTAATTGTCTACTTAACAGGGGATTGTTGTAATTGAGAAAAAACACTAAAAACTTTATCTTTAAATAATTAAATTAATAAAAATGTCTCTTAATGACTAAATTAAAAGATTTTATATTTAAATAAAAAGTCATTAAGGTCTTTCTTGTCTGCTGAATTAGTCTTCCATATTTCCATCTTTAGCATATATATAAGAGAGACAAAGTTATATTAAAATGCCGAAGACATTTTAATTTTTTATGTTTTGTTTGATGTCTCCATATGGTAGCTCGTTTATATACTTGTTATAATCTTTCTATGTACTTATTATGTTTAAGAAAGTAAAACATCTTTTTTCAATTATAATCCTTAATAGTTGCAAAACATATAACTTCTCCACTTGAAATAGATGGCAGGTCAAAATATGATGTCCAAATACCTTTTCTTGTAACATCTATTTTTTATGGCTACTATACAAGTTGTTTGCTTAGCAGCCATATGGCATGTAACCCAAAAACAACGTAAAAGAAATCAAATTCCTAAATTCATAAGAGAAGAAAGAGAACGAGGATCTCAAGCTACTCCTCAAAGTGCTAGTCAGACTACTTCTCAAAAGGGAACTTCATCCAAGAAAAGGAAAGGTAAAGCAAAAGATGAGAATACAAGCTTGGACATGTTTGCTAATTCTATAGACACCATGGTTGAAGCTCTTGTAAAATGCTCCACTGATTTTGTGAAGAGTCAAACAACACATTTTATGTCTGAAAATGAAGTTTGGATTCTTTTGGAGGAAATGCAAGTTAATGGAAGCATATTACACAAAGCTTATTTTTTCCTAATTCGAGACGTTGATGCTCAAAGGGCCATGATTGGATGTCCTCCATAGTAAAGGATGAAGATGTTGACCTATCTTTTATCTATCAACAATCTTGCACCCTAGTTAGTTTATGGATTAATTATGTGAACTCAGTTTTTTTGCTTAGGAGTATCGAGATGCTCTATCTATGCTTATGTATTTAATTTATCCAAATATTTTACCAATGTCATTAACTGGTAGGTTTGAATTTTTATTTGAAAATTAATGCCTAATTGCAATCATGTTGAGAATTATTGAAAATTTAAATGTTTATATAGCGTAATTTGATTTGTCATATGTGATCACATTATTTATTTATTTAAAATAATTTTAAAATATGTAATTTATACATATTATTAGTTGTTTACATAAGATATATATATATATATATACAAATTTTATTCCAGAATTATGTTGTATTTTGTGAGTTGAGAAATCAAAAGAAAGAGAAAATAAGAGAATTAGTAAAAGAAAGTAAAAAAATATGGATATGAGAATGAGTCACATTCTTATTTCATGTATTGAACAAGGATAAAATTATTAGTTATGTTTTCATTTTATAAGGGGTAATAATGAAAAATAATAATTAATTAGCTATTCCATTCTATTTATTTAATTATAACTTCTAAATAAAAATTTTAGGCGTCTTTCTTTTTCCTCATTATAATTTTCAAACAACATATCTACTTAAGTCATTCCACTCCATTCCATTCTATTCCATGTCATTCTATTAATGACCACTCTATTATATTCTCCCTTAAACTCCCTTTCCTCATTAAAATTGCTTAGAGTGGAATGACTTGAGTAAATATGTTGTTTGGAAGGTTTAATGAAGAAAGGAAGGGACACCTATCAATTTTGTTTGAAAGTTACAATAAAATGAATAGAATGGAATGACTAATTAATTATTTTTTTCCAATATTATTCCTTGTAATATAAACACATGACTAATAATTTTGTCATTGTTCAATATATAATGTTACATAATTATCCTAACCATATTTCTTTATTTTATTTACTAATTATCATGTCCATATTTTTTGTCTAATCTATTTATTACAAAATATCTATATTGCTTCAAAAAATTTTAAAAAACACACTTGAAAGGCTAAAAAGAAAAATTGTTGGGAAAAAATTAAAAAATAGATGAAGCTAATCTACATTATAGATTCTTTCATTTTTTTTTTTTTTAAATTTGTAAGTGAAAAAAAAAGGAAAATAAAAAGGCCATGACCAAAATGATATAAAGTAGATAAAGTTGTAACAATTGGAATTGGGTATATTAGTAATAAGATAAGGGTATGTTAGTAATTTAATTTCTTAGACCATTTCATTCCCTTATTGACTCACCAATTTGGAGGACACTAAAATTAAAGTTTTGGATGGCAAGGAGGGGTCTTGGTGTCCCTCCATCGCCATCCTATTGTACTTTAAAAAAACATCCAAACATAATTCCAACTCATTTTGGTCATTCCATTCCATGTCACTCCCTCTTCTATCATCCATCCAAAAATAGCCTTAGTGAATGGGAATTACATATAGGCTTTAAATCAAAGAAATTGGAGAACAAGTGTTAGAATAGAGGAATTTTCAAAAACCTTATTAATTTGATAATATGAATATATTATGAAAGGCCTGTTGCTTCCACTTTTGCAAGGTACTCTTTTACCCTTTCTTTTTGTGTATAACTTCATCATATAACAAGATTTGCTAATTATATATCTTGGAGTGATAATGGTACCATAATACTATTAATTATTTTCTTGAATAGATAAGTATGAACTTAGTTGCCTCTTAGAATAGAGGAATCATAAAAAAAACCTTATCAATTTGACATCAAGGGCATTTTGAAAATAATATCTTTGGCATTCTAAAAAAAGAAAAACTCTTTGAAATCATGTGCATGATGGAAGTCTAAGTACATGACCTCTGAAACTTTTTTATGTGATTTCATCAAGAAGCTTATACAATTATATTTTTTCTTGAAAGGATTACATAAATAGGTGATAATGGTTGTCTTTAAGCATTATACCTATAGGAAATTTTATCATATTTAATGAATCCTAATTTCTTGACTAGGCTGAAACTTGTTGAATGTTTATAACTTGCATGAAATGAGGTAGAAACTTATTGGATGTTTTTAATTTCAGTTAATAAATAAATTTACATAAATAGGACAAACTTGTTGAATCATGTAGGTACATTTAAATAACAGAAAGAAGAGAAGAAAAAGAACAAGCTAAGGATAAAGAATAGCTAAAAGAACAAGATAAGAGAAAGAAAAAAGAAATAGAACAAGTAAAGGAAAACAAAGAGAAGACAAAGGAAGAGAATAGACAAAAGAACGAGATAAGAGAAAGGAAGGAAGAAACAGAACAAGCTAAGGAGAAAAAAGATAAGACAAAGGAAGTTATGAGCAAGGAACAAGCTAGAGATAAAGAATAGAAGACAAAGGAAGAGAATAGACAAAAGAACAAGGTAAGAGAAAGAAGGGAAGAAACATAACAGGCTAAGGAGAAAAAAGATAAAACAAAGGAAGATATTAGCAAAGGAATAACCTAAAAAGAAAGAATAGAAGACAAAGGAAGAGATAAACAAAAGAACAAGATAAAAGAAAGAAGATAAGTGAGATTATCAAGGCAATGTAACAATAAACTAGAGTGACAAATGTAATAGTAATAGAGTGACAAATGTAACATGAAATATGTAGTGTATGAATTTATAAAACAAATTATGAAGGCAATGTAAGAGTGAAATAGAGTGACAAATGTAACATAAACTTTTGCACTTGATCAACTTTTGGAAATAATACATGTGTTTGGCAAAGTTGTGACAATATCATATACAATGAGTGCCTATAACAAGAGCCTATGGCATGATTATACCATATACAAAATGACACTCATTGTTTGATACTCTTCATATCCTTTGTTGGTCATTGTCATTTTGACCATTTCCAACAAACTCATGTGCATTAAGGGGATCTATGGCATTATTAAATGGCTCCTACATTATAAATTATGTAAGACATATAGCAAGATTGACAACATACACTTCGTTAAGTATGAATACCTTACCATCAAGTATTTAGTAAAACTAAACTTATTCCCAAGTGGACTTAACTCTTCATAAGGTGGTAGAGATGTCGAACACAAAATCCTACATTGCAATTGACTTAAAGATTTATTTTCTTACATTGCATATTAAAAATAAACAAATATTTGTTACAAGCATAGAAGAATAAAAATTGTTACATGCATAAACTTATGTACCTTTGGTTGTTGTCTTTGTCAATGTCTTATAGTTAAATCTATTTTTCTTTTAATAGATTGATGCTTAACTTAACTCTTATAACACTTATGTGTTTTTTGTCTAGGTTGTTGCTTAAGGTCTTTAACTTGTGTGACATCGTCATTTGCACACGTTGTGGTAGCTTTATCATCTTTGCTTATGCTCCTTTCCTTCAAGCGAAGCTCCATTACTTGCTTGAACAATTCGTCAACACCTTTGTCTACAAGCAAGTGCAATTCTTTTTTAGTAAAAACCTCAGATGTCAATCTTATCATTTAGAGCAAAGTTATTTATATCGTCATCTTCTTTAATTGAAATTCCCCTAAAATCATGTACAACACCATAACGTGCATCTCTTGTCCACTGCTTTAAGATGTATTGATCAGGAATAAGTTGAACATCATTTCTACTAAACACTTTCAATGCATAGCTATAAAGTATTTCAAACATCTCAAACTTCCTACAATTGCAAAATATGTAGCTTTGCGTAGTTAAATGACATCTTCCATTCCCCAGCTTGATTGGCCAAGCTCACAATATATTCAAATACAACTTCTGATTCATTTTTTTCTTTTATGCAAGCAACTAAGGATAAGGCATAGTCATTTTGGAACACGTCAAATAGTGTTGGTGTATATTAGACTTGATATGAACACCCCATCCTAAAATAAATTAAGGATAAAAATTAATGATTCAATTAATTAATTCATTAATTAAAGTGAATATAAAATGGGTAAGTCACAAAATAAAAATCAAATAATATAAAAAAATAAAAAAAATAAAAATATGAAAAGACAAAAGACAAAATAAAAAATATATATGAAATAAAAAATAAAAAATAAAAAAATAAAAAAAATAAAAAAAGAATCAAAGCAAGGAAAAAAATATAAAAGTAAGGGAAATATATACAATAATAGAAGAAAAGGCAAAGACCCATATGTACATAACAAACCCTTACACTACCTCTCGCCTAAAACCCCACACCATTACAACTCTCATTGGGCTACCAAAAGCCATATCCTACCCATGCTGTTAGCCAAAACTCAAGGAAAAGAAGGCATGCAAAAGCATTGTGACTTGACCTCACTCACAAGGCTACACCTTCATTAAGTTGGAGCGTTTTTATTGACAATAAATGGTACACCATTCCAGCTTGTCTTTATGCCTTTGTTGTTAACGTTGGTAAAGCCTTCGTGGCCTTATAAAAGGGGAGGCCAACAGTGCATTGGGGAGAGGTGAGCATTCTTTTGGTCCTCCAAATTGCCAAAAAAAAATAGAGAAATCGAGAGAGAGCTGCAAAAAAAAAAAAAAAAAGGGATAAAGAGGGAGCTTAAAAAGAGGGAGAGACGAAAAGTTGAGAGAAAGAAAGTTGAAAAGGAGAGGGGGAGAGATACTCTGGCAAAAGAAAAGCGGAAAGAGATTAAAGGAAAGGTGCAGAAGTGAAGCTTCCCTATTCTTGCACCCTCAAAGCAGAGACCAGCAATGGTGTGAAGCTAAGGAGGGAGAAGAGAATATAAGAAAGAGAGGCACTAAAAGCTTCTCTCAAGGGCCTTCTATTTTCAGCATTCCAAAATAGAGAAATGTAGCCTATGTAACGTGAATAAAATCGATGAAGAAGAGTAGCAAAGTAGGTCATGCATAGTCCCTGTCATGCTTTGTTTTCGATTGATTTCCATGAAGCTTACATTGCTATTCAGTCCTGGGTGCCATGCAATGGATATGAATTTGAGGCACTAATGTTTGAGGTTATTGCATGACCTTTGCATGTTTCCATTCTTATTCGGGGTTCAATAAAAACATGACACTTTCATTTTAGTTATGAAGGGGTTCTGTGCATGAAAAAGGATAAACCTAAAATGCAATGAGGAAAAAATCTAGGTTAGTGTTCATGGCACCTCATTTCACTGGTGATTAGAAGCCTTCCCGTGTTTTTGCTTTACCTTGGTGATATCATGGGTAGTGAGTGGTGTCCATGATTGGTGCAATAAAAAAAAGGGATAATAATGTTGGACTCACCTGCATTGTAATGATCTTCTTCATTTATAAACATGTCAGTGTAAACATCCAAATGAAGTCAGAATGATAAGTCTGCATATTTTTTTACCATTTTTATCACCTATTTATATAATTTATTCGTGATTTTAAAAGTCATCGTGTGAAGCTTCTTGTTTCCTCGGACACTTAAGAATTGACTAATTGAGGCCACATGAGATCTTTAATCTCCTTAGGTCTTGAAGGTTAACATCCGTTTTCAAAAAAATACAAAAAAAAAAAGATGGAACAATTCCAAAAATAATAAAAATGTGGTTTATTTTGTCTGTTATTTGTAATTAAAAATCTAGGAATACTCCTCTTAGATAATCTTTTCTTTTTCAAATTGAAATAAAGAAACTGTCATTTCAAAAATTCAAAAAACATAAATTCAAAAACTTTTCCAAATAAAAATTTAACTTAAAAAATCCTAAAAATCTTTTCCTATTACCATTTCATTTAAATTTCAAAATGAAAGTTGAAATTTTGAAAATAAACAAAAAATTATAAAAGAGATAAAAATGAAGAGAGCAGGAGTGTGAGATCAATCAGGTTTTATATATTAAAACACAAAAAATGAATTTCAATCTCGTTTTGTTTATGAAAATTTGCTTAATTTGAACTCTCCTATTCTTCTTGCAAAAATTAAAAGTCACCAACCGATTGCCACACAATTATATGTCAAACTACATGGACTTTAATTTTCATCACAGGGTATATAGGCCCTAGGTTCTGATTCTAGGTTAAATCCACCTTTGTAAATATTTTATTTTTCTTCCTTTATTTTATTTTCTTAATTGCTTCATTATTTTTTTTTTGACATATGATTGATAAGAGTAATCGAAATTTGAATTAAGGCCATTTAATTTTATGCATAATCAGCTTTGGGTAATCATTTTTAAGAACAAATGTTGTGGGGCACCTAACACCTTCCCCATGCACTGAGCTTGATCTTTGGTTTGTAGGCCATCGTTTCATTTAAATTGGTTTTCCAAAATTTATCCTTTAAAAATTTTGGTGGCGACTCCTAAGGTTTGGTTTTTGTTGTTAAAGTGAAAATTAAAATTATTCTTTTTTTCCACACCATGCGGTCACATTTCGGGTGTGATAGTTTGGCAACTCCACTGAGGACATTTTTTAAAGTCAAGCTTGTTTAAGTTGATTGTGCAAATAATATGACCTTTCTCTTTTATTTTGATTACTCTTTTATGCGTTATCTCTCTTTCATGCTTAGGTTAAATGACATGTTGTGATTCACATGCCTTATTTAACACTTGTGCATAGGTGTCTGTTTAATTGCCCTTGTATATATTTAGGGTAGGCAATATATAGATGATCTATTTGTATGTTTATTGTAATAATGTTTGGCTACATGAATGACATGTGCTAGGTTAGATAACATGGAGAGTAAAACCTTAAGATAGATGACTCTTATACATTTAACTGCTATTTCTTACCTGATTTGCTTGGCAGATAAGGGTATAAGTATTCCTTAAAGTGAGATGTATGATTGCTCTCCTTACACACTTCATAAAAACACATGACCTCACACACATTCTTTTTGGACCCTATACCCGAGTTTGTGTGAGCCCTAGGTTAGTCGAAGTTTATATTGGTTTCCACGTGTGGCTTTTATGCCTCCTAAGGTTACCATGAAGACTTCACTTGGATTGTGTCTTGTTATATGGGCCTAACCTACGTGGGATTTTCTTCCCTTTATGGTTTGGTTTGTATAGCAATATTTTCATCCTCGTGGTGAAGGCAATTCGGGAACCTTTATCCTTTTAGGAAAATAAATCCACCTTTTCAACCCATATTATAATAATCAAAACTTAGAAATCCTACCTATTTGGTTAGCACCTAGCATCCTTAGGTTTAGCATCTTCAGCTTAAGGTTTCCCTGAGTTAGGACACATAAGGGTATCTCTTTTCTTTCCCTGACATTTAACATGCATACTATTATGTCATGATTGAACTTATAAGTAGGCGATTTAGTGTTGTTTTTTATTGGAGTGGCTAACATGATGCCATTTCAATATAGGACACAAGTTAATTACAATAAAAGTATGCATTAGCAAAAACATCCACATCCTATAAAGGGTTTTAAACCCTACAGCTTCATAATCATGCATTACATGGGCATTCTCATACATGAAAATTCTTTGAAAAAGGAAACCTTTATAATGCATTATCACTTTATGAATAAAAACATTGTCACAAGAGTGAACCAAATGATTGTTCAATGTATCCTTA
The DNA here is from genome assembly GCA_037074485.1 of Delonix regia. Taxonomy (NCBI): domain Eukaryota; kingdom Viridiplantae; phylum Streptophyta; class Magnoliopsida; order Fabales; family Fabaceae; genus Delonix; species Delonix regia. Next base: position 34,639,504 of record CM073449.1, on the reverse strand, counting down.
AGCTGAGAAAAAGGTCTTATTATTAATTGAGCGAAGGATCATTTCCTCTCTTAAGTTAATGGCCAATTCCTCTTCCCTGTGCAATCTTTTATCTCTTGAGGAAATCAAATTGTTTTTTAAAACTACACATTAGCCTAATAATGTATTGATCATGGTCATCAATCCACTATTCATATTGTTTCCTCCAATTTTACCTAATGGTTATCACCAAAACTAAAAGGGAATATGATGGCTTAAGGACACATATTAGTAATTCATCAACATAGTAATAAATTCCAAGGAACAAATGATAAGAAAAATTTCTATTACATCATTTTCATGAACTCTAATCCCTTCAACTCCTTTAGTAGTGATTTGTCAAAAGTAGGTTGTTAAGGATACTTGATCAAAATGGCACAAAGGGACTTATCGCAGAACCCAGACTTGACAAGGGCGGTACTAATAGGAAAGAAGATTAGAATTAAAGTGGAAATAGAACCTTTGGAAAGCTTGATTCAGTTAGGTAAGAAACTCAAAGGAGGTCAACTAAGAGATTTCCAAAGAGAATATGGAGATATAATAGATTTACTGCCTATTCTGGTCCAATCAGTGGCACTCTCTGTTATAGTTCAATCCTGGGAAGATTTACTGAGGTGTTTTACATTCCCAATCTTCCAAATTACCCTAACTTTAGAGGAATATGGAGGACTTTTGAAAATGCCAATAGAGAAGGATGATGCAATGTACATGTAGGCTAGTCACTTGCCATCAAAACATATTGTAGCCCAGATTATGGAGGAGGGGGTTAATAAGGTACAGTTTGTCAAGGAAGGGTTCACTGAAGGAATCACAAGGAAGTATATGGAAAAGCAGTTAGAAGTCTTAGTAGAAATGGGCAATTGGATCACTTTAAGAAGAATTTTGGCTCTGGCTATCTATGGTCTAGTGTTATTTCCATTTGCTATAGGAATATTTGATTTAACGACTATTAACATTTTCTGGATGGTAGAGAATCATCGAGCGAATCTTGTGCCAGAAATTTTGGCTGAGACATTTATGACTTTAAGATTCTGCCATCAAAAGAAAGGAGGTAAGTTGAAGTGCTACTTATAATTGTTAACCATGTGGATCATTAGTCATCTATATGAGAAAAGGTGTCAAATGGGTGTGAGGTTTGAAACTACCCACCACCCTATTAAGGATTACACCTATCGTGAAGGGTTTGTATCACAAATTCCTAACAACGAGACGGAATTAAAGAAAATGGATCAAGAAGGCTAGAAATAACATTTCAATAAATTAAGGGATGAATCAAATTTATGGAAGTTAGCATGGTGGGAGAGTGAAGACATATTCTATTGTTATGGAGAGTTTAAAAGCATACCTCTTATAAGTCCCCTAGGTTGCATCAATTACAACCCCTCTATCACTCACTACCAATTCACGTATAAACAAGATGTCCCTTCAAAAGAAGCCTTTCAAAAGATCCAATTTCACTACAGCTATCCTGAGGCCAAGGAGTGGAACCTGCGTGTGAGAGAAGAATGGACTAGAGTGATGTACAAAAGAAGCCCTGAATTGGGTAAACGAGTTGTTATAACAACAAAGGGATACAAAACACAACTCAAGGAATGATGTAAAGGAGTTAATTTTTCATTTAGACCTCAGAAGCCTCTGCTAAGCAACAATCTAAGAGAAGTGGAGGAGCACTTGGCTAAATCCGTTGAAGATAAAAAATCAGAGGTAAGGGACTTGGAAGAGCAAAAGGAAAAACATTATGAAGAATTAATATGATTGCAAAGAGCATATGCTATGATGCAAGAAGAGTTCGTCAGAGCCAAGAAACAAAGAAAGGGGGAAGTAAATGCTAAAGTTTGTAGGTTAAAGGCAAAAAAATTAAAACTCAAGGATGCGGTCGAAGAGGCTTGAAGACGTGAACTACACAACAGAGTTAAGATGGTGAGGGTCCTCAATAAGAAGGAAGCTTTTGAAAGGTAAGCTAAACATTACACCTCTTACAACAAACTTCAACAAGAAGTCAGTATGCTCACCCAACAACATGAAAGTAGAATGAATGAATTAGCAACGGTCAGGAGTGATAAAGTTATAATCATCCAAAACTTAGTGGAACAACTAGATCAATAGGTTGAGATAGCAAGGACATGGGAAACTCATTACGCAGAATGATCGGTAGAGCTAGAGCAGTGGATGAATTGTTTTAGGGGACTAGTGCACCTAGCTAACAATATAATACCTGAATTTACCGATGCATTCAATAGGGCAAATAACATGGCCAATCCATTAATGACACCTCCAGCTGTATTAGAATTTTGTGTGTTGTGTACTCATATTTATGATGATTTAAAGGACTTAATGGATGTTTAGCATACTAATGAACTATGTAACATCTAGTTCATCTATAAAGATTGGATAAAATTTCTTTGTGCTTATATTCCTCCTCAGTCCTCGTGATGCCAATCATGTAGGGATATTAATTCCCTTTTGTATTTGGTTTTTCAACTTTGATCTCCTATATGGATTTTATAGTCCCCTTGGAAGTCGAAAGGTTTAATTGTGCTAATAATTGTCATGCTAAAGCAACCCTTTTGACAAATCAATAGACTAATAAATCAACAGACAAATAAACATTAATTTAAATAACTTGTTTCATTTAAAATTTCTTTTTGTGGAATAGAGAGAGAAAAGTGCAAACAAAGGAAATAAAATTACACCTCCTAAAAAGAAACCATCTAATCAGACTTAACAACCCACCAGAGTCTATAATACTCGAGCAAGGAGCAAGCAAATGGAAGAGCATCCGTCAGATGAAAACCCTAGGGGTGAGAGTGATATAGTGATGTTGGATGCCCGTATGATAGCCATGGAAAATCAGATTTATGAAATGATGAGGTAGATGAAAGCAGTCCTTACTAGAAAGAACCACTCCAATGTTCAGACAGGAACTAGCCAATCATTGCCTATGATGGAAGAAAGGGTAGGCTAACTCACAGGAATCCCGGTTAGTGTGATGCCTATACTAATCGTGAATGAATCACGCCCAACACATGGGGTAAATGAGGTCTAGACTCATGGACAAGTACTAAACCCACCTATACAAGTGGCCAACAAGCATGGATATTGCGAATGGTATGCTAGAACAACAAGCACTCATGATTCCCCAAGCAACAACCTGACATATACTTTTCAAATTCCTATAGCAAAGGATAAAAGGGAGTGTAAAGCCGATGAAGAGACATGGAAGGAAGAGTTGTCAGCAGTGAAGGATCAGCTACGCGTATTATGGGGACCTGTGACCAGTGATCCCTTGATTTGGAGGAACTTTATTTAACTCTAGAAATTTGTGTACCCAAAAAGTTCAAGGTGCCAAACTTTGAAAAATTTAATAGGAGTGGTAATCTGGTGTACCATTTAAAGTCCTACTACATAAAGATGTCAATTGGTCTAGGGATGAAAAAAATTTCTCATTAATTTCTTTCATGAAAGCTTGTTTAGATCACCTTTGCAGTGGTACATGCAATTAGATAAGTCAAAGATACACAAATGGAGAGAACCCACTGAGATTTTTACGAGGCAATATAAGTTCAATCTCTAAAATGCTCTAACTAAGGAGCAAGTGAAAAGCATGATAAAGAAATCAGCAGAGTTGTTCAAAAAGTATACCCAAAGATGAAGAACAGTTACATCACAAATTTAGCCTTCGATGGCAGACTCAAAATTCTGTTCGTATTTTGTTCGCTTTTTACCTGACCCATTCTACAGTATGATGATAGGGATGCATGTTAATGATTTCACTGATTTGATTGAGATTGAAGAAAGGATAGATGCCAATATCCGAGATGGAAGGCTCTCGACTACTCAAGGTGATGGTAATCCCAAACAAGTTCTCAGCAACAAGAAGAAAGAAAGGGAGGTGAATTACACGTAATCTTCACCCTCGCCTTTATCTCAACTGGAGGTTTCTTATCAGTTAGGAAGTGGGAACCTAAGTCAAACTAAGTTAGGGTCCACCTTTTGCTAGCAAGGCATAGGACAAAGGTTCACTCATCTAAAAGATAATCGCCCTTGGCCTAATTTCTCCTCAATAAATGCTGACTTATACCAAAAACTTTGAAAAGCACAACTTATTGGCCTGCAGTATTACAATCCTCTTCATCCTACATATCCTACTTGGTACAATCTGAATGTTGCCTGTGAATATCACATGGGTGTACTGGGACACTAAATTGAGGATTGCACTACATTTAAAATAAATGTGCTTGATTTGATAGATGCAAGTCTCCATCTCAAAGCAAGAGAAAATTCCGCTATCACTACTAATTCATTTCCTAATCATAAAAAACAAGTGGGGGCTATTAAAGAAGATGTGACTTATATAAGAACCCAGTTAGTGTAGGAATTCAAATGGAGACATTGTACACCCATATAAGCAATACTGGGTACTTGCTAGAGCTTCTAAAAACTACCTTAGCTGAGGAACTAAAGGGCAATGTGCTTAAATTTTGTAAGTATCATTAAGAAGTGATAAAGCATGATATTAAAGAATGCCTAGTATTTAAGCAAGATATCAAGAGGATGATGGCATACAAAGTTATACTAGTGAGGAAAAGAAAAAAAATGTGCATGATTAGAGGAAGAAAGGTCAAGTTAGTCGTAAATGACAAAATTAGGGAGAAACCAGCACCAAAGATATCCTTGATCATTAATTGGATGCCACAAACATTAGCCTCACCTATTATGCCTACTTAGAGACAACTTGCACTAATTATAAACATGCCAACTCCTTTTTCGTATGAAAGTGATTAAGTTATCCCTTGGAAATACGGTGAATCAATAAAACGACATATAAGCTTAGCAATAGTCATTAAAACAGAAATGGGGTCTATTTCAAATATGGTTGAGGTAGAAGGAATCACTCGAAGTGGAAGAGTGTATTCACTAGGTGACGGTAAAGAAATTGTAAAAGGGAAGGAGGTTTGTGAAAAAGCTTATAAGAATAATGACACGGAAATCATGGATAGGGAATTCCTATAAATTATGAAGCAAAGTGAATATGATGTTGTAGAGCAATTAAAAAAGACCTCGTGAGAATCTCAATCTTGTTATTGATTCTTAATTCTGAAGCACATCAGAAGGCCCTACAGAAGGTTCTAAATGAAGCATATCTGCAGCTTGATATAACACTAAAAAAAGTGGCAAACGTAATGAACATTGTCAAGTCTTCTTTTATCATTGAGTTTCTTTAAGATAAAATTACAAGATCTTCTGTACGTCAAATGAAAGCCTTGCATATCACACTGGAATGTCATAGGTTTATAATGGCAAGAGTTTTAATTGATAGTGGGTCGATTAATAACATACTACCTCTCACTACACTAGAGTAGCTTTTGATAAATACATTGAGTATCAAAAGTAGTGATATGGTAGTAAGGGCTTTTGACAACTCTAGGAGGGAGGTACTAGGCACCATCAACCTTCCCCTAAAAATCGGCCCTAATATGTTCAATGTTGACTTTCAAGTTATGAATGTAGACCCTGCTTATACCATGTTATTGGGGAGGCCATGGATTCATTCAGCTAGGGCTGTGCCATATATGCTTCATAAAAAAGTCAAGTTCATTGACAGTGGGAGGATTATTACTGTTAAGGAGAGGAAGAAATAATGATAAGAAGGCCCAGCTTAATCCTTTATATTGAAGCAACTGATCAGGTTTAAGAGACATTGTTTCAGAGTCTTGAGATTGAGAAACCACTAAGCCAGAGAAAGAATGTGAACACAGTTGTGGCTAAGATCATAAAGAGGAACGGGTATAAAATTGGAGAGGGACTAGGAGCTCAATTTCAAGGCATTAAATATCCAATTGACTTGAAGAATCCACATCGCCAAGGGCGAGGATATCAGCCCTCATTGGAAGAACATATGAACCCACATATTCGAGAAACATTTCTGGCCCATACTGAAGTGATTAATCAACAAGGTATTTACATGGTCACTAGTGAAATTGTGCAAGGCATGGAGGCATGGATCTCGATCGATGAATCTGGGGAAGCTTTAGACAATTGAGAGATTGAAAAGATTATGGATGTTATCCCTTTAGAGCAACTGTCTTGTTTATGATATTTATTTTCTTTTGGGTCTAGCTTAAGATGATTAAATAGTTTATCTTTCGAATGAAAATGACGACATTTCAGCTAAACTCTAGTGCTTTGTGCGAATGAAATTTTTGTTTGTCATTTTAAAATCATTTATTCTTCATTATTCTTCTATTCATTATCTATTTCTTGTCACCTCCAAGAAATTAAATTCCTTAGAATTCATGTCTAATGCAGTGTTTCTTGAGGTTCTGTTGAATGAACCACTTGTTACTACTGATATGCATGATTATGAATCCAATAATGAAGAGCTAACCCAAGCCTTTTCTAAAATGCTCATAATAGTTGAAAATGGGATATGTCTGTATGAGGAAAGAACTAAAATAATAAATATGGGGAATGATCATAATAAGAAAGAGATTAAAATGGTAGATAATCCAAAGTAGGACCAAATGATTGAACTTTTTAAAGAATACTTCAATGTATTCACATGGTTTTACCAAGATATGCTTGGACTTACCCTAGAAATAGCTTCTCATAAGATTCCATTATATCCAAATGTTGAGCCCAAGAAGCAAAAATTAAGAGGAATAAATGTTGATATTTCTTTAAAGATTAAGGAAGAGGTAACAAAGTAGTTAGATGCTAGTTTTCTCCAGGTGGCCAAGTATCCCCAATGGGTAGCGAACATTGTTCCTATCCTTAAAAAGGATGGACGAGTTGGAATGTGTGTTGATTATAGGGATTTGAACAAAGTGAGCCCAAAGGATGACTTCCTTTTGCCTCACATCGATGTGTTAGTATACGGCACAAAATCATCAGTACTCTTTCATGGATGGTTATTTGGGATATAATCAAAATCCCATACACAAGGAAGACAAAGAGAAAACCACTTTCATTACCCAATGGGGAACTTATTGCTATCGAGTGATGCCGTTTGGGTTGAAGAATGTTAGGGCAACCTATCAAAGAGCCACGATGGCACTCTTCCATGACATGATGCATAAGGAAATCGAAGTTTATGTCGATGATATGGTAGCTAAATTAGCTGAGAAAGATAGCCATATGGCAGTTCTTAGAAAATTGTTTGAAAGACTACGTGAATTTAAGCTTAGGTTAAATCCTAACAAGTGCGTATTTAGAGCCACATTGGGGAAGTTGTTAGGTTTCATTGTAAGCCGAAAGGGAATAAAGGTAGATCTGGATAAGATTAGAGCAATTCGGGAGATGCTGCCACTTTAAATAGAGAAAGAAGCTCATAGTTTCTTGGGTTGATTAAACTATATAGCAAGATTTATCGCTACCTTAACAACCACCTGTGAATCGATTTTCAAAATGTTAAGGAAAAACAATACAGGCAAATGGGATGATGATTGTCAGTGTGCTTTTGATAAGATTAAGGAATACTTATTGAACCCACTAATCCTAATTCCATCGTCACTAGAGAAGCCTTTAATTCTTTATTTAACAATTTTGCCCGGTTCAATGGGAGTTGTATTAGGCTAACAAGATAATTCTGGGAAAAAGGAACAAGCAATCTATTACTTAGGCAAGAAGTTTAACAACTGTGAAAGGCATTACTCGATGGTAGAAAGGATATGTTATGGGTTAGCATAGACAGCCCATTGATTAAGGCAGTATATGTTGTAGTACACCACTTGGTTGATTTCCAGAATGGATCCAATCAAATATATCTTTAAAAGCCCACACATTGTGGGAAGGGTTTCGAAGCGGCAAGTAGTGTTATTAGAGTACGATGTGAAACAAATGACTCAAAAGTTAGTCAAAGGAAGTGTCATAGCGGATAACATGGCAGATAATCTAATGGATGAATATCAACCATTAGACTTTCATTTCCCTGATGAAAGTATCTATGCTTTAAAATAAGAGGGGGATAGTGTGGAAAATGAAGAAAATAAGGGAATAATTTATTTTGATGAAGCAGTCAATGCACATAGAAATGGTGTGGGAGTGGTAATAGTGTCACCAGAAGGCAAATAGTTCTCAGTGGCCATTAAATTGGAATTTGATTGCACAAATAATGTAGCTGAATATGAAGCCTGTGTCAATGGTTTTCAAGTTGTTATCTTTTTAGGTGCAAAGAGCCTCAAGGTCTTTGGCGATTCTGATCTCATAATTTACCAAGTAAAGAGAGAATCACAAACTAAGGATTCAAAGTTAATACCATATCAAGAATTCTTCAATTAATCAAACAATTCGAGCAGATTAACTTTAACCATGTTGGTTGGGATAAGAATCAGTTTATGGATGCCCTCACTGTATTGATTGCGATGATTTGTTTTGACTGTGGAGTCCAAGTTTGACTAATCCAAATTGAGACACTAGAGGACTAATACATAACTCGAACATAAATGAAGAGTTCGATAGACATCCATGGTTCCATGACATGAAAATGTATATTAAAGATAGAACATATCCAGCCGAGGCCACTGAAAACAATAAGAAGACTATTAAGCACTTAGCCATGAATTTCTTTTTAAGCAATGATGTCATGTACAAAAAGGGCTACGATATCACATTGTTATGGTGTGTCGATTTAAAAGAAGCCAGAAGAATCATGGTAAAAGTTCATGAGGGGACATGTGGTACACATGCAAATGGTCACACGATGGCTAAGCAAATTCAAAGATACAAATATTTTTATATAATGATGTAGAATGATTGCGTCGATTATGTGAGAAAGTGTCATAAGTGCCAAATTTATTCAAACAATATCAACGTTCCTCTAATTCCACTCCACAATTTAGTGGCTCTCTAGCTGTTTTCAATGTGGGGAATTGATGTAATTAACCCGATCAACCTTAAAACGTTGAGTGACACTGCTTTATACTTGTGGCCATTGATTATTTCATGAAATGGGTTGAAGTCAACTCATTAGCCAGTGTTACTCAGAAGGCCTTTTTTAGGTTTCTAAAAACAAATATTATTTGTCGATATGGGCTACCTGCGAGAATTATTACCGATAATGCGCCAAACTTGAATGAGATAGAAATTAAAAAACTGTCTGAGTAGTTTAAAATCAAGCATTCCAACTCAGTGTCATACCGCCCACAAATGAATGGGGCAGTTAAAGCAACAAATAAAAACATTATTAAGAATATCATTGCAAAAATAACTGTCACATATAAAGATTGGCATGAGATGCTCCTGTACGCTTTACATGGATATAGCACTATCGTGCATACCTCAACTGTCCTTAGTCTATAGGATGGACACTATTACCCCTATTGAAGTAGAAGTGCCCTCTTTGAAGGTGATGATTGAAGCATATCTAGAAGAGAATGCTTCGATAAGAACCCGTTATAAGTAGTTGAATATGATTGAAGAGAAACAACTCATAGCTATGTGGCATGAGCAGTTGTATCAAAAAAGGATGGCTACCTTTAACAAAAAGCCCTACCCAAGGGAGTTCAAGGTTGGTGATCCAGTCCTCAAGAAGATCTTACCAAATCAAGAAGATAGACGAGGCAAATAGGCTCCGACATATGAAGGACCTTATGTCGTCAAACATGCATTCTCAGGAAGAGCTTTGATATTGACTGACATGGATGGGCATGAGTTACCAAGACCCATTAATGCAGATGTTGTCAAGAAATACTATGCCTAGGAAAAGAGATAGGCTTACAAGGACACAAGGAGGGAGCACAAGAATGGAGAGGGAATGTCAGCTGGGATTTATAAAATGCATATATGTGGCATTAAGGCAAATCACTCAAGGGAACTGTATAGAACAAAAGCAGAGGACTTCAAGAACTACTCCAACTTGGTTCTTTTAAATATTTCCATATTGCTTGTCATTCTTATATCTGTGAAAGTATTGTACCTTCATTCTTATTCCAGGGGAATTATTCATCTAGTAATTTCTCTTCCATTGCGATATGCTTCGTGTTCATATTTGCCTATAACTTATCATACTGACGCTTTGCATGAAACGAGTGACGTTTAAAGGTTGAAGATTAACCAGACAGGGACATAAAGTGATACATCTAGGAATCTCTTTTTACCTCTCCAATGAACTTTAAAGTCATAGTATGGAAAATAGACGAAAGAATCGCCCAAAGTCAAAGATAGGAGTCATTTTTCATGAATTCTAGTGACAGGATGGCAAAAATCAATGCTCAATATCATGACCATATCATTAGCCAAATTAGATTACAGGGTTAGTTAAATAATTTTGCTAAGGATACCAGGCTCTGGGAATCTGATTAGATAGGGTATCTTAAATGAGGCACAACATATTTTGTAAGAAAAATCACATTTATGAAAATAAAGGGAGTAACTTAAAGAAATGATTTTGTGAATTTTTTTTATAATAATAAATGAAAATTTCCACATGTACATATCTGTATATATATATACTTGTTTGTTGTCTACCTTTTTCTTTAAAATCTCAATAAATAATAAAGAACGACCTTTCTATGAAAATGGCAAGGAAAAACTTAAGTTCTTACATGTTTAGGCTTTTCATGAGAATCATGCATCTCACATACATCCAAAGTATAACCTAAGACAAATCTCATGTTTCAACAAATTTTGAAATCTTACATCAAACATTTAACATACATCTTGCATTCTACCTATACATAGTTAATATCATCAAGCGCATACTACCAAGGGACCAAAATCCCACATTACAACCTTCCAAAACCCTCTAACAACAGACACCCCTAAAGCTCAGCACCGACTGACACCTTCGAAGCCTTGTAAAGATGAAAACCTTCCAAAGTCTAGTATCGGCTAGTACCTTTGAAGCCCTGTAAAGACAGACACCTCTCAAAGCCCTGTAAAGACAGACGCCTCTCAAAGCCCTGTAATGGCAGGCACTCTTAAAGCTCAGTACTAGCTGGAACCCTCAAGGCCCTGTAAAGATAGGTACCTTCTAAAGCCCTGTAACAACAAGCACCCTTAAAGCCTAGTACCAGCTGGCACTTTCGAATCTCTGTAAAGACAGGCACCTTATAAATCCTTGTTATGACAGGCACACCTAAAGCCCGATACCGGCTGGCACCTTCGAAGCCCTGTAAAGACAGACACCTCTTAAAGCCTTGTAACGACAAGCACCCTTAAAGCCTAGTATCGGTTGGCACTCTTAAAGCCCTGTAAAGACAGGCACCTTTCAAAGCCCTGTAACGGCAGGCATCCTTAAAGCCTAGTACCTGTTGGAACCCTTAAAGCCCTGTAAAGACAGGCACCTTCCAAAGCCTTGTAACAGCAAGCGCCCCTAAAGCCCAATACCGGCTAACACCCTCAAAGCCCTATAACAGCAGGAACCTCTAAAGCCCAATAATAGCAAACACCCTAAAGCCTAGTATCAGCTAGCACCTTCAAAACCTTGTAAGACAGGCACCCCAAAGCCCAGTTCCGACTGGCACATTCCTAATGCCCAGTAATTTGCTGAAAAAAAATTGATATTAGCAAAATTGAAAGAAATAATTATCATTCATAAAATTTAATTAAAATATTAAATGTATTTATATAATCCATTATCATGTAATGTCAAAAAAATTAATGTGAAAAAATTTAATAAAAATATTAAATATATATGTAATTCGGGCTGGGCCAGCTTTAAAAAAAGGCCTGAGCCCAACCCATTTTTTCATTCGAGCTCAAATTAAAGCTGAGCTTTTATTAGTTTTTTTCAAGGTAGGCTTTTCAATGGATGATCAAGTCTAGTGAGTATATCTAGGCAAGCTGTTGGAGAATCAGTGAATGCAACCTTGCTAATTCATGTCGGGACTTATAGTCACAAACTAACTCGTTATATTGTTTCTCCTCCATAACTCTTTCAAAGTGCTTAAGGAACTGTGTGTCATCCACACTCGGGTTCATACAAGCCTTAAAGTCTGAATTCAAGCTCTCATGGAGTTAGGTACTTCTCATCCTCAGTATGAAGGCTTCCTTAATATAACATGCCGCCTACTTTTTCTTGATAGCATATACTGATTTCACCTAACTGTTTTTGACCACATTAAATTCTACAATTAACTTACTCCAAGCAACCTTAAAGTCCACTTCTTGGTTATATTCATACATACACTTCTTGAAGTTAGTTTAGAAATGACTTCTTTTATTCATCAAATGGCCAAGATGCTTGATTCCATTTTGCATTAAGTGCCATGTAAATAAACCATGGTGAGTCTTTGACATTACCTTGCTTACAAGGATAATGGTGCAAAATTAAACTTCGTTAAGGCAATTATAAACTTAAAAAATCACTTACTTATGAAACATTACAAAACTTAGCATGCTCACTTAATGCTTTGGCCATTACTTGATATTGATCAGTGAAGAGGGTCCAAGGCTTTTTATGACCATGTGCTTCTAAGAATGTTTCAAGCAACCATTTGAATGATTCAGTCGTTTCGTCATACAATAGTGCAGCTCCAAAAATGATAGCACCCCTATAATGATTGAAGCATGAAAACAATGCTAATGGCCTATTTGCATGATTAGTACAATATGTTAGATCTAAAGAGACCACATCACCAAAATGTCCATAGTTTAATACCATCTTCGTATTTGCCCAAAATACATTTATGATTTGTTCATCCATGTCCATTTGATATACATGGTAAAATGTTATATTTTCTAACAACTATTGTTGGAAATACTGTAGTAGACAACCAACTTCTCCATACACTATGTTTCTTTGTCTTTATGCCTTAAGATAATTTTTGGCATCCACTCTTGTATATCCAAGGTTAGTTCTACCTCCTACATGCGTGCCCATAAGCTGGAATGAGGCCCTTTATTATAATCAAAGTCCTCAATTAAATCAATCTCATATGCTTGAACTTAGGATATCTTACGTCGCGATGCCAACATATGTGTTGTCTCGAGAGACTAAAAAATGGTGGTTGTGATCTTCCACGAACTCATGAATCACAAACTTTCCATCCTTAATGCTAAGTCCTACTCTTGCTTTACACTCTTTTTTTGTCTCAACCCTATGGTTTTTAGTCAAATAGTCTCTTTTGTCTGGTTTTTTATGTCTGTTTTTGTAACAAACAAATCTACATGAGGTAACAAAGCCATCTTATTTCCTATTAATATAATATTTTCTAACTCCAAGTTCGATTTTTCCACCATATACCACCCAATAGTGCCAGGTGCATCCACATCATCAAATTCCATGCCAACAATTCCATCTTTAATAGACAATATGCAAGACAAAGTGGTACCTACCAAAACAATGAAAAACTTTTATAAGCTTGCATGTATTTGAATATTTGAATATTAAAGAAGTTAACCTATCACATTATTTTATTATAAGGAAAAATTAAATATTTTTAATAAAAAATACTTCCAACTTTATTTTTCCATCCCATTTGTATAATCAAGATTGTTACAGAACTACTCTTATAGATTATTATACAAAATACAGAATAACTCTTTAAGATTGTGAAGCAAAATGAAAAAAAAAAAAAAAAAAAAGATTTGTGTCCATATTGTGGCCACCCATTATTCGATGTCCATAATGACTATACAAGATCATTACTTTTGTGACTAAATGTTTAGAACTTTTCAATGATTTCATTTCTTTCAGTTTTCAACAAAGCGTAACAACTAGGAAACGAAAAAAAAAGAAGAGGAAAAACAACACATATTTTACACTTATGTGCAGAAACAAGATAATTAATCCTAAAAAAGGTGCAGAACAGGATTTGAATGTAGCAAATAGTGAATGGTGAAGATAGATAGAGATGGATGAAGAAGAAGAAGAAAAACAAAAAAAAAAAGCTTAAATTTACTAAAAAATGCAGTTCCAAAAGAACAAGCTAAGCCACCCACCACCTACTCTCAAAATGACGCTAAAATTCTTTTTACAATGAGAAGCCACTGCATTTTACGTCTGGAAAATAATTGCTGGAGCCAAGACATTTTTTCCAAAACGCCATCATTTTATCCATTGTGAAACAAGAATAAAAATTTGGTGCAAAACACACCGTTTTGCTTGTTGCCTCCAAAGCAAATAGGTGCTCCACGCAACGTTTTACTTTACTGCCCTCTGCCTTTTGTCGTGTTTCACAGTCAAGAATCTGCTCCCAAGAAAAGCACTACTTAGCTCAACCGACACTCCAGGGAAAACGAGATAAAGCGAGATAGCAAGTCACTACCCAAAAACCTAAAAAAAAAACAAAATACAACTTTAAGACCAATATGTTTTAATCACAATTGAAGGTCCATTTCTTGAGCTAACGTCAGAGGCTTCTGATCTATTTGCGGTCATGGTGCGAGCAATAATAATATTATAGACTCAAAAAAATCTAATGTAATAATTATTACTTATAATATAGAAAAAAATTAATCAATTCATCTATATAATTTATATCAGTTTATAAATTGGTTTTTATATTTATTTCTTTTTAAATCATTCTCCATATTTTCAAATGATTGCAACTCTAGTATTTACCATTAAATCTATTTTTTAATATCGTTATAATGTTAGATAAAATATTTATTGACAAAAAGTTAGATGAAAATAGTGCCCAGAAATATATATTTATTATACTATCTTTAAGATGATATTTGTTGTAAGGTATATGACAAATTACTTTTATGACTTATTTTAAACACCCTAAAGATTGACAAACATCAACTTTCATATTCTCTCATAAAAAACTTTCAAAAAAGTTTTAGAAAAAGAGTAGAGAGAATTCTTATCTCAATAATTAATTATTAAATTTCAGTACATAATAAGTCTTATTTATAATAAGACTTTGTAACAACACAATCATTTTTGAAAAGTTATATCTTTTTTAAAGAGTTTTATTAATATCTAGAGTCATCTTTTCAAATTTAAATTTTAAATAGACATAATTCTTTTATGAAAAGTTATATATTTTTTAAAGAGTTGTATTTGTATAAAATGTCATATTTTTTTTAAATTTAAATTTTCTTAAAATAGACTAAAAAATTAATTTGAGCTACAAAATTTATTTAATTCAACACATACATAATTTAATTTTTTAAACTAGTTTTTTCCAACATATAATTTGTCGTATGTAACTAACTTTAAATGACGTGGAATGCTCACATGGAAGAGAAGAGTTTGCTCATACCACATGGAGAGGGGAGGGGAGTCAGCTCATGCAACAGAATAAAAATCGCAGACAAAACGCACAAATTGAAGGAGACATAAATAAGAGTTTGCATCAATTGGGTTGAAGGCTTCTACTAGAAGGATGATATGATACTTTGAACTTCTCCTTTCATGTGGATACAAGAAAGAATCCGAAACTCTTGAGTTTCTAGCAGTGATTTGAATGGTCTTAATGATCTTCTCTAAAATTCTGGTGAATTTTTCTATTATAGTTCCAGGGTTATATAAGATTTCAGCGTTAATACGTGTCATCTGGACAAAAAGATTCTTTGTTCTCTTTTGTCGACCCACCATTTTTTTTCCAGACAAGTGATATTTCATAAATTTGATAGATTTTAAACCAAGTAAGATTCCTGGAGGTTCATAACCTGCTTCTGTGATGTCCAAAACGCCATCAATAGTATAACTCTCAAAAACAATATAGCTTGAACTGTGTAACTGCAGGTGATTAGTTAATTAATAAGTAAACACTTATTAACATATTATTTCTATTTTTGTAAGCATAATGATTGTTGGGAGAAGAGAAAGATAACACTTCTTTAATCTTCTTAAAATAAGAATCCCACAATTGAGTGTTAATAATTTATTTTACAAATTTTTAATTACCACCTGCTCTACCAGATGTTGGAATCATTTTAACTTATATTATGAATTAGCAATAATAATCTTATTAGTACAATTTTCATATGATTTTTAATGAAGCGATCAATGTGTTATAAACCATAGAATGGATTGTGTTTCTATTAATTGTGAGTAATCAATAATAAATTGAATTATTTACATACTCATTTGGTAGAGATCTCAATTTATAGCTCATGGTTAATAAGTAATTATCCCATTAAGTTATTGATTGGCAATTAATAACAAGAGAGAGATTAGGCTCATTTAAATATGGCTTATTGGCATATTTCAAAATATACATGGAGAAAACCCTAGTTTCTCTCTCTATGAATAGTTCTCTTTTCTAAAGAATAGGTATTTTGTGCTACTCATTTCTACGGCATTGTAGATTTAAATCAAGATTGGTGTTTTTTCATCTTTAGGTTGGTTTACTGTTCTTATTATCTCCTATCCTAGGCATATTGTGTTATGTCATTATTTTATCAAGTGGTATCAAAGCTTGGTTAATGATTAAAATATGATAGTCTCTATTTCTCTCATGTATGTCGTTGTTTGTTTTATTAACTATTTTTTTGTTATCTACTTGCATATGTATAAGCCAGTAGTGAAGAATATAATTATGACTGATAGGTGCATGTTCATTTATTATTAAATTGAACCCATTAGATGTGTCTTTGACTATAATAACATGAGTTATGCATATGGTATATTGTACAACCTCCATCAATATGGAAGAAGAGAGAAAAATTGCAAAAGTTTTGAACATCAATAGGCTAAAATGAGAAGGCTTTCTCTGAAATTATCATAGGGCATTTGTTGATCACGAGATTTTAAGTATAATGGCATCTTTAAAATGCCCTAAAACTTGTGACATTAGTCAGCCACAATTGAATCTTGAAATTGTGAAACTTCATAATCTCTGAGCCCAAATACTCCCAAAATAGTGCATTTATGTCGATATCATCTTTCGGTTTTGTAGATCTTTGAATTCTGAGCATTTTGATACTAAACTTGCCCTAAAACACTTAATAAATCGACGAGTCAAGATCTAGAGGTCTAACTAGGTCAACGACTTGTTTCGGAACCCATGTAAGGGTTGAAGATGATGAACAATGCTTCCTCCACATGTCCACTTACACCCCTTAGTGCATGGGCCCATTTACATGGCCTATTTTGGCCTAAATATTTAGCTCCTACATTAAATTTTAATGTCCTGTTTAATGGTAATTTTTGTCATATCTTTTTGGAAGGCCAAAATATGAGTTCTTAAATTTCTATAGTATTTCACACTTAATTTTAGATATGGTACTTTCCAAATTTTGGGTTGAAAATTTTTGTGCATATTCTAAGTACATTCAAGTATCATGTATTTTTTCATACTCATAGAGGTGAAGTACTTTGATAAGACAACAATTTATTGGAGAAATTATGCCTTTATAAATTGAATATTGTACTAAATTTGAATTTTGAGCCCAATTTCTGTGCTCATGTCATCTATTTCATCTAAAGTGTTGGCGTTTGCTTGCTCTTGGGTATGATTAAGTGATTTCAATTGTCATGAAAATCACTTTGGCAATTGACACATTGTAATTGTAAGATCACCTATTGTGGGACCAAATATAAGGGTGTTTGTCAGTTAATTTACTTGTAACATCTATTTCAAATTAATACTGCATAGTTATTGCTGTGTAAATAGATTTGGCAATAAATGTACCTTATTAATATAGAATAATGTACTTTGATATTACTGAGATCTAATCAGATTGATGTCTTAATAATATTTCTCGTACCCTATCAGTATAGAGATATTAGGAATATTTGGTTATGTGGCCCTTTAATAAGTAATGTGTTTTTTCATGTTTATAGTAATTTAGGACCCTTAAATAGGATTATGATAAACAATCTTATGAATATAATTGCATAAGATGAGTTTTTTGGAGGAAACTTTGTTTTGTAATTATATGCATTCACATAATACATGTTTCTTAATTTTGTTACCTTAACTCTTGTATTCAACAACTATCAGCAGTGAAAAACTTTCAATGAGACAAACTATAATGACTTGAAAAAGTTCCCAAAATGTGTTTTAACAATTGCATATACGGCCCTGGCCTTAGGGTGGATACACCTATTACACTTAACAACAATTATATTATCTTAGAGAGTTTTTCATGAAGAGACAAGTAGGAGTCTAAGACTGTTGAGATAACCACTAGCATGAAAATTAGTAACCCTAAGTCTTTTTTTATGTTTTGGCTATATTATAGTATGATATGTTAAACACCTGAAATTTCTAGTTACTAGTATGGTATATTTGCATATACTAGTATGACTATATATATATATATATATATTAGACGTGATCATCCATTAAAAAGCTTGCCCGGCCTGAAAAAAATGTGTAAAAGTCTAGGCTAAATTTGAGCTCAAATAAAAAATAGGACAGGCTCAGGTTTTTTTCAAAGTTCAACCCGACCCGAATTATATATATATTTTAAATATTTTTATTAAATTTTTTGATAGTACATGATAATTTTTTGACATTACATGATAATGGATTATATAAATACATTGAATATTTTCATTAAATTTTATGAATGATAGTTATTTCTTTCAATTTTGCTAATATTATTTTTTTGGTTCAACAAATTATATCTATTAAGTTTCCTTATTGTAAACTTTTTTATTATATAAACATAAAATAGGTTAGGCCAGGCTTGCACACTTTTTATCAAGCTCAAGTCTAAGCCTAAATTTTGAAAAAAAAAATAGGCCGTAAGCCTAAGCTCGTAAAAGAAAAAAAATAAACCTGAATGCAAGTTCTGCCTGTGATCAAGTCTAAGATATATATACACACACATACATATAAAGGCATGTAAGCCAAAGAATACATAGCCCAAAAACAAAACAAAACAAAGGACGGGGAGTCCATTGTGTAAAATAAATAGCTTGTAGAAGGAGAGGAGAAGTATAATAGAGTAATAGTTTTATGTTTTTTTAAATAATTACTAAAAATATTAATTAGGTTAATTTATAAAAACTAGAAAAATAATCTGATTTATGTGTGATTAATAAACACGATTATAGTAATAAGTTTATTAAAATAAGTAAAATATTGTTTTATATTTGATAATATTTAATAATTATTGGGTAATAATTAAAGAGCATAATGTGTTTCAAAATATAAGAAGTCTCAATAAGATAGCAACACGACCCCCGAGAAAATTTATAATTCGCTAGAAAACATTACAGCATGCCAGGCAACCAATCCGAATACTCTGTTGTTTTTATATTATAGTCAATCAATGGTTCATAATTGTAAAATTTGAGTCTGTACTTAAACTTTAAAAATTAAAATTAACATTTTTTAAAAGTCATAACTTTTAAAAGTTTCATCTCACTAATAATTTTAGAAGATTGATTAATCGGTAGCAATTGAAATTACAATAGCTAGCGTTGAAAAACTAAAAAGGGGATCAATCTGCGCCACTGCCAAACATGTGTCTTTCTTTCAACTCGTGTCTTTTTGGCTTGACGTGCCACGTGTAAAAACAAACAGTTGCAATACAAGCGCGGTCATAATTTTGATGTGAAGAAATTCAAAAAAGTGCGAGTGTAGTTGGCTGATTATAGAGACAGCAAGCGGCGTGTACATGAATTTAGATTCTTTTGTCTCTATTTTTTTATATTATTATTATGTTAAAAAAAATAAACACATAGTTAATAAAATTTATTATTTAAATAGGTATTGTATATTTAAATGAAACTAAATATAAATTATTTTGTGTGAATTTCTTTCTAATGACACGAGAAAAAAAATAAAAAGATTTAAATTAGTGAGTACAAATGAAACTTAAGTAGTTGTGGAGGGAGGGGACAAACGGGAATAATTGCCGCAAAGATTGACGTAGGCAATGATGCAGCCGAAAGCATATAATAGTAGCAGAGTACCCATAGCTCTCATGTCATGCAAATTAAAATTTGCTAGCTAGCTAGGTACACACACTGAGAATCTCTCTGTAGCTAGCATGCCCCTTGATTAATAATGGCATCACATCCCACGCTTTCATTTGCACATGCCGAACTCCAAACTTTTCTCGACGAAGCTTCCACTCTTTCTTCGTCACTTCCCACTTTGAAGTGATTGTATCATTATTATATTCTTCTCATACCTTCGTTTTTGTACTTCGGTCATAATTCTTTATTTTCTTAATGCGATAATTCTGTGTGCTTTATGAGTAAAAATGATGATGCTCTATAGAATTAAAAGAAGATTGAATCCTTCAAATTTAGCTGCGGAAGAGTTATAACCGGCGCGCGCATTTTGTCAAAGAGTTGGTTTCGTAAGTGAAGCATTACACTTGTTTTGTTACATATTTACAGTGTCGAATAATTTTGTTTGGCAAGTTAGCCTTAAAATGGTTATAAGTCTATGGCTGTGACACATTATATTCATTCTTGCTTTTTCCATTTATAATAATAACATTATTTATATACTGTCATCTTTACATAGAATGTGAGAGGCTATATAAAGATGTACATAAAATACTAATATAATGGAATGGAAGATATATATACTTATAAATCCTTATTCAAGTATATTTTGATTTTATCATTACAAACATATATAGTTGTATGCATCTTAGATGTCAAAAATATATCGAACATCGATCGGAATATCTTAAGCACGTCTCTTGTTTCTTCACTAATATCAAATCTCATCGGAAAAAAAACTAGTTTGTGTGTGTGTGTCAATATATATATATATATATATGAGATTTATATTTGAATTCCTAATATTGGAAATAAGGGAAATACAATTGTATCATTGAATTAAAAGAATAGAACATATATGTATCAAAGAAACGAAACGATCATCCGTATAAATGTCTCACCATTATTGATAACCAAACTGAAAAATCAAGCTACGAACGGGCATGCTTACCCGCTCTCCCACTGCAAGCACCTAGTCAGATGTGTATGGAAATTTGATCCCCTCGTGTTCCTTTTATAAAAAAAAATAAGAACCAGAAGAAGAACCATAATCTCCCCTTTGTGCCCTCTGCGTATCTTGAACCTGCTGTTGATCGGACACAGACATGGAAGCAGACGAAGAGGACGATGCTGATGAGGAAGAGAAAAATGAAGAAGAATCATAAAGAAACGGCTCATTCTGATGATAATTATAGAGTCCTGAAACAGCTCTTTGAAGATCATCATCATCACCACGAAGCAGCTGCGCGTACTGAAAGAGGTTAGGGAACCCTTCGTCCGACAAAGGAGGTGATGCTGGAGGCCGAGATACCGGTTGCGCCACCTCAGATGGCGGCGGCGAAGTCGTAGGAGCAGCCTGAAACTGGCTTTGTGATGAAGGGAGGGTTGTAGGTAAAGCAACACGTTCAGGGAAGTTAAGCTTGGCTTTGTTTCCTTTGAACTTCAAGGCTGCAGCATCGTAAGCAGCGGCTGCATCCTCTGCCGTCTCAAAGGTGCCAAGCCACACTCTAGCTGCCTTTTTAGGGTCTCGGATTTCGGCTGCCCATTTCCCCCACGGTCTCTGCCTTACTCCTCTATAGTTTCTTTTTCTCACATTATTACCTTTCAAAGTGTCCAAGTTTAACATTTTTAGAGATATAGCATTACTGGGCTAATAAATGGGACAGAAAAGTTTTCAAACCATATATAGACAATATAGCCACCAATGGAAAGTGCACACTGAAAATACCGAACCACCTGTCTGTATGGTCTACATCACTATCAGATAGACAAGAGACTGAGATATATCATTCAATGGAACAAACAGTATAGAAAGGGAATGTCTTGTCAGATCGATTTCAAGCATGTTTTGCAGGTGAAATGAGATCGATACACACTAGCTAATTGCACTCGGGTTAATAATTGATGGCGGAAATATCTTCGTAAAATATATAAGAAAATTAACACGGACAGATCATTGTCCAGACATATCGATCCTCATGTAATTTCTTAAATAGAAAATCCTGAGATCATGATTGGATATGAGAATCAAGGGTACTGTAAAAAATTATTGGTAATATTCTTAATAATTAAGGAAAGAAAAGCTAGGGACATGGGACCTGTCAATTATAACTTAATTACCTTGATCTTGATGTATTGGCTGGGATGGGTCCTGCTTCTGGATCAAGCCAGAAGAGGAGCTTACTTGCCCATGTGTGATTGGAATTGGGATTGAGAAGGTATTAGAGTCACTGGTGCTGATAAGATACGAAAAGGGAGAGGGAGAAGTTTCTTCCTTCTGGGTCTGATCAGATGATGATGGGTAAGCAAGGAACATGAAATCTTCTCTTTTCTCTTCTGATGCATCATGATCAGAAGGAAGAGGCCTCTTCCCATGCCTTCGATCCACCTTGTTCAACTCTGACAACCTCTTCTATTCTTATATCCTCCTCTTCCTGATTAATTACGCTTACTGTGCTCGCTTCCAGCTGACAAAAGCAGAGAGAGATCTGAGATTTTTTGTCGAAAAGAATGAACGAAACCGAAGATCAAAAGAGAAGGATATGTTGTTGGCTTATCATCTTAAGTAAGAAAGAGAAACGAAAAGAAGGGGAAAGAAAAGTATGGAAAGAACAAGATAACATGGGGTTGCTTGTAGGGTTTTAATTGATGCACGCTAAAGTGAGAGGCATTCTTTGTCCCTTGAATATTTGGAGGTGCCAAAAAAAAATCAAAAAGATATATAATTTTTTTTAGAAAAATATTTTTATTTTGCGGAGAAGGGAAAGTAGTATATTTTACCGGACAAACGCAGACAAAAAAAAAAAAAAAGGTAAGTTGGCACGTATGGGTCTCACACGTGGCTACTAATGTGCAGAGCGTGGCTTCATCGGTATCACACACCTCGCTATAGTGCTTGGCTTGTCCATACATAGAGCGTAGAAACAAGTGTAGGTTGTTGGTGATACATTGAATCTAGAACATCTCATTTCATATATATATATATTTGTATTTTGGCCTTTAATGCTGTTTGTTTCATCCTTAATGTCATGTGCCTTGCTTGAGATATGGAAGATACGTTAATAATAAAAAGGATTTCCAGTAACTTCTTTATCTTTTCTCAAACGTACACATTTGCTAGTGTTTATCTCAAATAATAATAGAGGATATGGCTTTTCGATAATCTAAACAAGGTTGGGTTGGGGATAACTTTTTTTAAGTATAATTTCACTTATAGAATATCTTAATTTCTTTTTTATTTCCGAATTAAAGATTTTCTTTTCAATGCCGTGGTTGTTTCTAATTAATAATTATAACTTAATACCTTACCAATAACTAATACGCACATGTATGTCCTAGCATCCTCATTTAATTTTGAGTGATGAGATGTTATGTTATTAATAATATTATGTTTTTTAGTTATGATATAATTAATCACTAAATATTAAATATTTCATTAAAAAAACTTTGTGTTAAATAATTAACGAAGTTAATTGTAATAATAAATTTATTAAAATAAACAAAACATTATGTTGTATCTAATATTATTTAATAATAAATTACTTTATAATAAAAGAATATGGTGTTTCTAAAAATTTATATCGTTATCACCGTATAATTTTTTCTCCTTGGTTAGAATACATCATTGTATTAAAATTATAATGCATAAAGCATACACGTAAGCATTATGATGGAAATTAAGCCAACTCAAAACAATAATTATTCATATATAAAAACAAGAATCCACATTATAGCATACATGAAAACAAAGACCAACACTTTGCATATTATATATCTTGATATATTATATATTTCAATTATTGATAATTAAATATTAGAAGAGTATTGAATTTCCACGATTCTATATAAAAGAAAATATTGAGAAGACTTTACAAAAAAAATTGTAATTTGTAATATTTTATTAAAAATATTACTCTAGCATCCTTTTAATTCAACTAAATTATATATATATATATATATATATATTGCTATATTTTCAAGTTTTACCAAAATCATTTATGAGTTATCTTAGAAGTGCATATTGGGTAGGGCAGGACTATTTGCACAACTCAAGACTCAGTTCGACTCTGTCACATCCTAGAACTCTGTCACGCTCGATAAATGGTAATTCTAGTTTGGATTTTCTTTTTTCTTAACTTAAAAAATTAATAAAAAAATAAAAAAATTTAATATCTGAAATGAAATAAAAAATTAAGATTTTAAAAAAATGATTGAAATTTAAAAATAATTATTATTTTTAAAATTCATTATAAATAAAATAAAATAATGTTTCCTTGTGACAGGACTCCGCCTGGTAAGAGGTGCACATTTTATTTTTAACCCTATCGGGCCTGATACTAGGTTGAGACTGAATTCGTTAGGTCAACTGGGTGCATGCCATCCTCCTCCTGCTCATTCATAAAGAAGAATAATTAATATAGCCATGAAGTAATGAATATATTAGTCAAATGTTATAATAGTGATTATGCATAATTTACTGGGTAATTAAATTCAGAAATCGTTTAAATGATTTTCTCATCAGAAAATGATAGGGATGGCTCAATTATTAGAGAAGAATACCATATTTCTTTCATAGTCGACATCTTCTTTTTAGAGTTTGAGAGCAAAAAACATGTACATACCATAATACTTGTTAAATTCAGAGAACAGGATTGGAATAGTTTTCCTTGTAATTTGAAAGGCGATCAAGCGAAAAAAAAACTCTGCAATTTTTGAACATGTCCTCAAATACATTGATTTTAGCTTACATTCAAGAAAAAATTGAGACTACCTGTGCTTGGTACTAAATCAAGATACATATATTGGCACACCCCGATCTCGGAGTAGAAATAATGTGTATATATTATAACAAAAAAAAAACAGATGTATATATTATATAGGATCGCCTATATGTTGTTAGGGGCACTTCTCGAGTTAGACTTGGACCATGGGACGATATGATTATGGACCACCCTGGTCAAGATTGTTAACTCGATGACGCACTACCTTACGTGAGAACAAATCAAAATGAGAATGTTGCCCTTATTATATGTCTCTTGTCTCCCTTTTGAGGTCGGTACTCATATATGAAAACAAAAAAAAAACATAAAATAACTTAAATGAATATATGATATATATAAATTCATTTGTAAAACTTACAGAAAATTGTAATATTCAATAAAGAAGTCATTAACAAGTTTAATTATTTGAAATTGGTACAAACTCAATTTTTGATCTATCAATATTTAATAATTATTAAAATTGTTTTTTAGATGAGCAAAAATAACTGTGTGTGTATGTATCACGTTAAGAGTTCAGCGAATTAATGATAAAGAAAAGCTTTATAATAATTCGTCCATTGCAGGAGAGTCAACTGAAAGGGACAATTTCCATCACTTATTTAATCATTTATTTGCATTTTAATGTAAAAACAACTATGCTGCCAGTTCATTAGGATATGACCAAGTATTATAGACGTCTACGTATCTTGCCAGCATACACAAAACACTTTAATTATCTTCGTTTTTTTTTTTTTTTGCAATTTAAATTGTCATTGTCTAAGATTCATGAATGTTCCTTCTCAAAATTATTTTTTAAACAAAAACCCAAAATGTCTCACATAGCTTAGCTATTAATATTGTTTCTCATACCAAGTCATATACACTGTGATTTATATTTGTTTTAACTCCTTTGAGATTGATCAAGTGGCCAAGAAGCCACCAGAAGTATGTTTCAAGCATTGAAGCCAACCCAAAATTTAATTTTTAAATCTATACCAAGTTGATCTCCTTCGTCTTTAAGATTGTGAAAAGACTAATTTTAATCTATTAGTAAATCAGCCTAAAAATACTATAATTTAAAAAAAAAAAATTGTGACAAACTAATATTATATTGTTAAATGAAAACAAAATTTGTTTATTATTAGGTTCTCTAATTAAAATACAATAATTTTATAGTTTTTTTTAATGAACAACTGTATAATTTTTTACTTAAACCATGTAGTATCATAACTATCAATGAAAAATTATATATTAATTGATGGAATAACATACTTCAATACGTTCAAAAATTAGGAGATAATAATAACAATAAAACTAACCTGGAGATGAAAAAATATCAACCAATATATACCACACAAAAGTCATAGAGATCACCAATTCACAACACCTGATTTTCAAAAGAGAGTCCATAATTAAGGCTTGTCTTCTCAGAGCTCTTTGGAAGGGACAAAGAGAGTGAGAGTTCAAAAAACAGCGATGAAGATAAGAGTAAAAAAATGAAGAAGAAAAGAGACAAGAGGACAGTTGAAAAATTAATGAAGAAATCAAAATTTTCTATCATCTATTTATAATGTTTTGACATTAAATGAGCATAATTGCTCTTTCACTCTATTAACTTCCAATCAATAATTTAATTGAATAATTATTGATTAATATTGGGTTACATATTAGAATTTTTATAAAATAATTTTGTAAATAATTTAACTTATTACTAATTACCTAATCAAAAAAGAGGAAGAGAGTTAACAAAAAGAGATGAAAAGAAAAGTAGGAAACGGACAAAGAAAGGAGACAAGAAGATGTTTGAAAAATTAACAAGGAAACCAAAATTTTCTACCATCCATTTATGATGTTTTGGATATTAAATGACTCAATCTCCCTTTTTTTTTTTTTTATTCACTTTCAATTAGTGATTTAGTAAGTTAATTACTGATTAATAATAATTAAATTAAAAAAATCATAATTTATGGTACGTATAAATGATATGAACCTTATCTATTTTTAATTTAGGTTAATATTAATCCCCTAATTGACAACTATACAAATATTCTAATAATAGTATTAATGCTAATTTATAATTAATTTTCACAAAATTGTTCCAACATAATCATATATTTTAATTCAAAAAGTCAATAAAGTTATAACAAAATATATAAGCAATCAAGTCCTAAAACAAATTAATCTTGGCATTCATGCTGGGAATCCAGAAGATTTGATCGCTGCCAAACGCATCTGTAATATAACCTATATTTGTATTAAATGTTAATATTGTGAATTTAATGCTGCGTCTTGATACAATAAACAGCATAGTTTACGTGTAAAGTGAAACTATAATCAAAATGTAATAATTAAACTTGTACGATTAAATAAAATATTAATCTTATAATTAACAATATAATTAAGCTATTTGTGTTGTGTTTGTTTACGATGCGCAATTGGATAGATCATATTTCCGACTGTAGAAGCTCTGCCTAATGCCCTGCATTAATGAAGGGTGAAGCCGACCTAACATTACATGATTGTACTTGATATAAATATATAAATATGGAGAGATATGAAAGGATATGCTATTATGATTCTTATGATTCTAGCTATCATTATTGTCGTTCACTCGTTGTTGCACTTTTGAAAGGCTAATTTCTTTGTTGGTGTATTGCACAGTCACACAGGTGTTTGTAGGTATTAGCAACAAAAATTGAATTTAATAATATATTATAATATAAAAAATAAGTATAATAAATATAAAAAGGTGCATAAAATTTGTTTCTATAAAATTGGTAAGAGATAAGTATAATAATAGATTCATTGAAGAGATATCATTATAAAGGATTTTGTTGTCGTACAAAATATTTTTCATTGTTATTTTTTTAAAAATGATTATGAAATCTCAAAAATTGATAAAATCATATTTATTTATTTCTTTTACTTTGAGTGATATATTACGGTGGACAATCCAAATAGTTGAATAAATTATATATTATTTTTTTTATTTTAATTTTTTTTATCATATCAAGTTATATTTATAATCTTTTGTTAACAAATTTAAGAAATAGTTAATTGATTAATTTATTATTATTTTTGTTGGCACAAAAAATTATTTAAACTTCATAAAATTCCTTACTTAAGATTAATTATTTCATTAAATTTCTTGTTTAGTCAAAAGAATTTTCATATTTTAAAGAATTCTCAACTTAAGAGGTAATTAATTAATTAATTAAGTATTTCATTATTTTTTTTATTGATTCAAAAAGAATTTACGCCCTTGAAAAAATCTCAATACATATATAAGAAAAACAAATAATTATTGTACAAGGAGTTGAGGATTGGATTTGATTAAAAAAAACTTTTTATCAATTAAATAAAACTCTCATATTAAAAAATGCTTACTTTACATATGCATAATAGAAATGGGAAATTTTTATTGGATTAATACCCTTGTGTAGGTTGGTTACAAGCAAATGTTAGGATAAAATTATGGTGAGGAAAATGACATTGTCATTCAAGTTTTGGTGCAAGTGAATATTAAGATAAGATTTAAGTCTTAGCATTAGCTTTTTAATGCACTATAGATGAACGCGAGTCATTTATGTCATACTTAATTTCAAGTACTTTTCTAAACAAGTTAATTGTTATCAGCTAATTAATAATTTACCTTACTCTAAGAACAATTAAATATCTGGAATTTGATATTTCCCTAATCATTTTCTTAGAAACATGACTGACTTTCACAAAAGTCCTATCATTTTTCATTGAGACAGGATAGTTCTTTTTGTTTTCAAACATACAAATTTAGACTTGATAACGGAAAGTAAATATTGTGGGAGTGATGAAAAATAGTTCAACTTTTATGTTATTTTTTTAAATTTTTTTCCTTGCCCTAAAACATTTATTTTGGTTTACATATAACAGTTAATTAATTTTTTTAGTAACAAATGGATTTCATTAAACAAGTACCCAAAAAGGACAACTATACAAAAGACATAGCAGGATCTATTAATCTAATTAACCCTAGTCTAAGCACAGATCTCTAAAGCAAATATAACATGACTAAGAGACAAGACATCCCATTACAATCCACATACATTTTGAGAACAAAGAGACAACACCTTGTTATACTACCACAAATGACATTACAAAATAAATACCCTCTGTACTAACATTATGAAAAAAAACATAATAGAAAATATAAAAAAAACTCGAAGACTTTTAAAGAGAGACGATGCACCTCTTAACTTTTTCCAGAGAGCCTTATCTTTTTGTTAGCGTTCTCTCTCCTCGTATGAGGCGCAATAGAACAGATATAGAGAATGAAATGTAAGAAGCTAAACAAAATAAAAAAAATTTCAAAAATAAAATAGGAGAAAATTTTGTAAGAGAAGACTTTCAAGGAAAAAATAAGAGTTGAATGGGAACGTCCTCCGCTGATAATCTGGATTTTAAAATGTTAGGCCCAAAATATGTTATGGGAAAAGCCCAATTGATAATAACTCTGAATCCAGAGAGAAGTGGCCCAGTGGCCCCTCGACCTGTCTTATGTCACGGTCAGGATTTATATGTACTAAATGATAAAAAATGATTACTCTTAATCATTTCACGTCACTTAGTGAAATTTAGATTAAAGTGATAATTTTAAAAGTGAATAATTAAAATGATATTTTTTAAATAACAATAATTTTTAATCACTAAAAATTTATTTTAAAAAATAAAATGAGTAAAAGATTAATATAATAAATTAAGAATTAATAAAAAATTAAAACAATATTTTTATCTTGAAAAGCAAAACTACAAAAGAAAAATCACGGTGTTGTAGGTTATGTTATAACACTGTTTAACTTTAATTGTCCAAAAGTCTTGATTTGTGATTGCGACTTGGCAAAAAATATAAGATTATCTTTCGTAGCCCTGTAATGCTTGATCCGAAATAAATTTAAGAAACGCAAATGCCATAAAAAACGTAAGGGAACCGAGATACATCATTTAGACTGATTTTGGTAGCATTTGCGAGGAAGAAGGTGAAGTCAACAGAGCTTCGCATGATCGACAGAAGCTGACAAAATCACCTGGAAAGTTAGTCTGATGAACTTGCATGGAGAGCACTGTGCATATCACTAAGTGGGAGATCGAGAGAAGATATTATTTTGGTTGGGTGACTGGAGTTGCTTCACTGCAGGGAGGGGCGAAGACTTCGTAATTTTTTACTTCTAATGGCGAATGATTTACTTTTTTGGTTGGTCCTTTTTGGAGCAATCTGTTGTGGGCAATCCAA
Source organism: Delonix regia (assembly GCA_037074485.1). Lineage (NCBI taxonomy): Eukaryota > Viridiplantae > Streptophyta > Magnoliopsida > Fabales > Fabaceae > Delonix > Delonix regia. The sequence goes on along the minus strand of CM073449.1, from coordinate 34,609,650 downwards.
GTTCATGGTGTATAACACCTCGCACAGCATAGTTCCCGGAAAGCTCAACGTTCATCTGGTTCCCCACACCCACGATGACGTTGGTTGGTTGAAGACTGTTGATCAGTACTATGTTGGCTCTAATAATTCGATTCAGGTCTTCCTCTTGCTCAGTATTACTCTTATAAATTATATAATTTAGTACGGAGATTGTAAATTTCCTATACTTGTCCTATTGAAATCTGTAGGGGGCTTGTGTTCAAAATGTGTTGGACTCCATAGTTCCTGCGCTGTTGGCTGACAAGAATCGAAAATTTATCTACGTTGAGCAAGTGAGTAACTTGTTTTCCCTATGTCTTATACTCCTGGCAATTGTTTCTGTCCTTAAATTACTACTGGTGAATATCCAGTAACCTAGATGAATATATTTTAGAAGTCAATATAATCGATCCTAGAAACCGGAGCCCTTTGGATTTTAGTTCGAACTTCGATGGCCCCACCTGTCTGTCGAATGTACTTCTAATTGGCGCAAATTCCGACCCCCTCAAATAATTTTGGAAAGTCAAAACTTAAAACCTTCTTATAGCTTGTTTCAATCCGACAAGGCAACTTGTTCACCCTTGATCCGTGTAGCTTATGTCAAGTTTCGCTGATACTTGTGGCACTGATAAATAAGGGCATCGAGAACTCTTGGAAATATTATGGAATAGCCACTTCTTGAAATGCCGCCAGTAATCTGTCTAATGTAGTTATAATTGATGCAAATTTCCAATCCCCGAAATTAATTTTGAAAAAATTGAACTACTTCACGCCTTGTTTGGAAGTCTAAAAGGAAATTGTCCCCACATCCATCAGTGCGGCTCACAGTAAGTCTGATAGGCTTGTTATGCTTATGACATTAATAATTTAAAATATCTGAAATCCCTGACAAAATCATCAAACTGTAAGATTTATATATCCGAATGTCTTGCTTGTTCCATAAAAATATACTTATGATGCACTATTCCTCTTTTTTATGCCTTCAATGCTACTGTTTACATACTTGTTAGTTATTATGCTAATCATGGTCCACCAGATGATCGTTTATAAATTTGACTTCTGATAAAGTGATGAATTCTCTCTAAAGCTTTCAAAACATATCAGGATGAGTTTTTACAATGTTTCATCAATGCAGGCTTTTTTCCAGCGATGGTGGAAGGATCAGAGTGAAGCTGTTAAGCATGTTGTTAAGCAACTTGTCAGTTGGGGTCAGCTAGAGTTCATGTAATTTATATTTCTGATTGAAAAGTTTTTTTGGGTTTACTGTAGTTCAAAAAAAAGTTATTCTACAAGTTTAGAGGGCTCGAAAGATATATTTTAAGCTCTCTTTCCATACATATAATCATCCCTCATCTGGCATTTGGGTCTTGATGGTTTTTCTCTGATTCATTTTTCCCCTCTTGCCACAGAAATGGGGGTATGTGCATGCATGATGAGGCAGCAACCCATTACATAGACCTGATTGATCAGACAACAATGGGGCATCGGTTCCTGAAAGAGGAGTTTGGTGTGACTCCTAGAATTGGTTGGCAAATTGATCCCTTTGGACATTCTACTGTGCAGGCATACTTATTGGGAGCTGAAGTATGCCTTAAATCTTCAACCACGGATTCTTTTTATTTTTATGTTTGGAAGAGAAAGAACTGTCTTGTGTATTATTAATTTCTTTGTGAGCTATCATCTAGTTCTATTGTGGACACAGGTTGGCTTTGACTCACTTTTCTTTGGTCGAATAGATTATCAAGATAGGGCTAAACGCAAAAGTGAGAAGAGTCTTGAGGTTATCTGGCGGGGAAGTAAGAGCCTTGGCTCATCCGCCCAGGTGACTGTCTAAAATAATTAGTTGTTTCATATAATACTTGTATAGTTGGACTTGTTTATTTTCAGTTGGTAATGTATTATCATAACCTTCATCTTTTTTGTCTCCTTGTTGCCTTTGGATTCCAGATATTTGCTGGTGCATTCCCTGAGAACTATGAGCCACCTGCTGGATTTTACTTCGAAGTTAATGATGGCTCACCAATAGTTCAAGTATATATGTTGCTAATGTCGGTTCCTTTTATTCAATGTTTTTTTCTGCACCGTTAAATCTTGATTACTTTCTGGTGTAGGATAACATTGATTTGTTTGATTACAATGTCCAAGATCGAGTAAATGACTTTGTTGCTGCTGCAGTATCACAGGTAAATGATTATGGTTGTCTGGGTCCTGCTGGACAAGTTATCTTACGTGATATAATTAAGTAAAGAAGACAACATTTTATTAAAACTGAAAAAGGAATAGAAGAAAGTGAAGGACATATATAATCCTTAACAAAGGTACAGTAGTAACAGAAAGTGAACTGCTAGAAGATGACATGATTGCCATTTACCTATCCTTCTTAGAACTTATTGTTCTGGTTTCGTTCAGTTGGCTTTAAAGAAATTTGATTTAATATTAAGCTCCTGCTATCTTTCATGATGATATTTTATAGCCTTGGATTGATTCTTCTCTATTGTTATATATCAATAGCAAAAAGCTGACACAGCAACATTGTAATTTTTTATGTTTTTTTACAAATGTAGAGCAATCAGCACGTCATATTTGTTCTGGGATTTTGCATGTAATTTTCCCCCAAAAGATTTGAGATGGGTGACTCATATTTCCTTACTAGCAGTCAAGAGATGATAATATTCTTTTTTAACTTCAAGTGTTCTGCCATGAGCAATTCACAGGCATCCATTTTTACGAGCTTTAGCTTTACAAATGTTGGCTGTACTGCTACTATAGCTTATCTGAAGGCCTATTTGTGCCACATTCTTTGCAGCTTAATTACCCTTGGTGGGAACCCTTATGCAACCAACTTGTCTTGTTTGAATCCAATGATTACAGCAGGACTATTCTTAACTATGGCTTGAATTTTAATTCACAAAGAAAAAAAAAAGATCGAAGCTCATTGCAAATGCTTTCCTTGTTGTCTTTTTTTTATTTTGGGAAGAACTATCATGAATTGTCAGCTATTTTAACCTGCTTCAAACCTAAGACCCTCCCAAGTTAGTTGTCAAGCGAATAATAATGCTATAAATAATTTATTGCAAAAATTTTTTCCAATTGATAGTCACATGTAATGTTGGTATTTAATATTAACATGTAATCATCCTTAGATTTTCTTCAAATGGAAGGTTCAGAAAGACGTTTCTTATCTCCTTGGTAACAGTCCGCCTCAACCACACTAATATAATATGTTAACCATAATAAATATGAATAATTGTACTTTGAGCTTGTGATATGAATGAGAACTTTTATGTTATTCAAGTAGGAAATAGAAAGGCCTTTATGTAGGATCTCATCTGAATTGCTGACTGTTATTTTTCATTCTCAGGCAAACATAACTCGAACAAATCATATAATGTGGACCATGGGAACTGATTTTAAGTATCAATATGCACACACATGGTTCCGGCAGATGGACAAGCTTATTCACTATGTTAACAAGGTAATTTGCCCAAAAATTCAAAGCTTGTGACATACAGGCTCCTTGAATTGTCTAGATTTTAGTCATATATTCCCCAAGGGGAATATGATATTATGGTTGTAACTTAAGAAAAAACTTCAACATAAGGTATTGTTGAAAGAGTACTAGTTGGGGGTGGGGTTGGATTATAAGTTATCCTCCAAAAAGAGGAACTAAAATAAGATGAAGACTCAGAAAGGCTCAAAAGCGTGACAAAGCTGTCCAATTTCTCTGCAATAGGAAGTCCTTTAAATCAACCTTGAATGGAGATTGGGAAATTTGAAGTATAGTAACTTGGTATTTTCCTCTGGGAATTTGGCATATACAGAATGTACACTGGTAATATGCCAACTCAACCCTTATTTTAAGGCATTTGGTGGCAGGCATTCTCTGTCACAAACTTACAATTATTAAACTGACAGAAACTGTAAATGATGATCTTAACAGGTGCTTTTCTTTGTTGTAATTATGGCTAACGGTCTTAATAGAGAAAAGGGGGATAACAATGTAAAAGAGAGAGAGAACCAAGTTAAAGGAAGGAGTTAGTTAGTAAAGAGTAGTTAGAATGGAAAACGACTTCAGTAACAACTTGTAACTGAATAGCATACTAATAGAAGATAAATAGAGTAGTCAGAGAAGAGATGGGGTGCGTAAGTAAAGTCATTGAAAGTTGTAATACAGAGTTCTTGAGCTGTCTTCTCCATACCAAATTTTGTGATTATTTTTTAATAAATTGTGCTTCTAGTAACAATTTCACTTGCTGTCATTATTTTACTCCTATTGTGAACTCAAGGATTGATAAATGGTTTGTTGGACAACTTTAGGATGGACGTGTCAATGCCCTATACTCTACACCATCTATATATACTGATGCGAAATATGCTACAAATGAGTTGTGGCCAATCAAGACTGATGATTTCTTTCCGTGAGTTTATAGTTTTTTGTTTTGGGGGTTACCCAACACAGTATAACTTTATGTTACAACTTTGGTAAGATACACATCAATTTGGCAAACAAAAGCTCGCTACACAAAACCATTTGAGTTTCCATATTCTGTTTGCTTATTTATTGATATTTTTACCTCTTCACATGCATGAAAATATAACAGCTATGCAGATCGAGCAAATGCTTACTGGACAGGATACTTTACCAGTAGGCCGGCCTTGAAATACTATGTCAGACTATTGAGTGGCTATTATTTGGTATGAGTCGTAGATTATAGTTTATATCAAGTAATTAAAGTCTTTGGGTTCAATGGTGTTTAGATATTTATATATACCAATGAATTGTCAGGCTGCAAGACAACTAGAATTTTTTAGGGGGAGGATGAATTTTGGGCCTAATACTGACTCACTGGCTGATGCTTTAGCAATTGCTCAACACCATGATGCAGTCACTGGTACAGAAAAGCAGCATGTGGCCAATGATTATTCTAAACGATTGTCAATAGGTTACAAGGAGGTGCATATTTAGTTAATTTATCTGCCTGTGAACCTCTATACCCACTTTGTGAGGGTGTCATTCAGTGGCACATTGCCTTTGTGCAGGCAGAGCAATTGGTTGCATCTTCACTTGCTTGCCTGGTGGAGTCCATATCACTTCAGGGATGTCGGAACCCAGTTACAGAGTTTCAACAGGTAAAAATCTTGACTTTCAATATTCTCTTTAGTTGCATCTTGCTGGAATATCATGCATCTTTCTATCCTTAATAGCTGTTTTAGATCACTTGTAGCTATTTAGAAAACTGTTACTCAGCACTGATAGGTCATTAGCTTAGTAGGCGATAGTATTAGTGCATATCTTGGAAAACATAACTTTGGATTTTTATTTTTAATGGATTCTATTCCTTTCTTTCTTCTTCCGGGTTGCAATTTTTTTTGTTAAGAGCAATCTCCTGGGCTATATGAATATGAAGATTGTCCACTCAATCCCCACTTTCAATGCTGTTCTTCCTTCTTATTATAAATTCTTTTATGAAAGGGAAAAAAGAAAGAAAAGACAAAAAGAACTTATAGTACTGTTGCCTTATTATATAGGAGTAGTACGTTAGAGCTTCTGATCTATGTTACATCTATGTACATTAAGATTGTACAGGTTTGATAACAATCTTATCTAGACTCTACATCATTAAAATTTTATCTTTCCCCTGATCTTGATATTGTTTTGGATAAAACCTGCTGATGGGCCTGGACCTCTGGGTCCAAGCTGTTTCCTGTTTTCTTTGAGGAATAATACAGAGAGCCACGTCACCTGCTGATTTTGAGATTAATTGTCTTCATTATTCATAAGGCTGCCTACATAGCATCTAATTTGCATACTTCATGGATCTATAATGTCATTCTTGTTCTTGCATCCACAGATAATTTGACATTTCCATTTTGCTTTTACATTCCTTTACTTCTCTATTTCTTACAGTGTCCACTCATGAATATAAGTTACTGTCCTCCATCAGAAGCTGATCTGATTCAAGGAAAAAAATTGGTAAGAAAAAGCTTTTTTTTCATCTTGTTTCTTGTTCTATTTTATTCACAACATAAGTAAAAAAAGTTCCTATAAACTCTGAAGTATGCCTTCTCACGAGCTCTTTCCATATTTAGGTTATTGTGGTTTACAACTCTCTTGGTTGGCAGAGGAATGAAGTGGTTCGAATTCCTGTGAGTGATGTTAATCTAGTATTTCTACATTGTGTCATAGATTTAAATAAGGCAGATGAGAGTATTTGAAAACTAATAAAATTATTTTCATGATCTAAATTCTTTTGATTTTTTAATTGCTCTGGATCTAGTCATGAGATACATTCTAGAAAATTACTTCGTTAGCATGGCTTCTATATGGTGTCAGAACTCAGAAGGGTGTTGGGTATTACTATTTACTTCTCAAAAGCTACTGTTATAAGTTGCTCTTTTGTAGATCTGGTCATGAGATACTTTCTAGAAAATTACTTTGTTAGCATGGCTTCTATATGGTGTCAGAACTCAGAAGGGTGTTGGGTATTACAATTTACTTCCTCTTTTGCAGATCTAGTCATGAGATACATTGTAGAAAATTACTTTGTTAGCATGGCTTCTGTATGGTGTCAGAACTCAGAAGGGTGTTGGATATTTCTATTTACTTCTCAAAAGCTACCGTTATAAGTTGCTCTTTAGTAGATAATTGGCTATGTTACAAATACTTAGGCAACTCTCTAGGCTTTAAGAAGCAATTTCTTGGTAAAAAATTGTTAAAAGCATCTTTAAATATTTGAGAAGAAAATTACACACACACACACACGTGTATATATATATATATATATATACTTGTGTGTGAGTGTGTGTGTGTGTGTGTGTGTGTGAGTCCTGTCTTCCGCAACCTTACATGCTTCATATGTATATATATATATATATATATTCTTCCAGAAGCACAAGAGACATTAGCAGTAATTTTAAAGAAGCATTGTTGTTGAATTCATCAAATAATTAAATCCTCTGCTTCTAGAGGAAGAAGTATGTAAATTCACTATATGAGAGGCAACACAAAACTCAGCTCAATGCTTTACACAGTTTCAAATTGATAGAAGAGTCAGGAAACATGTAAACTCAAATATCTGATTATAGATTGCATCATGAAATACTTCACCGTGTGGCCTGTCACTGTCAGCAGCATGAAATAATAGGAATGAAGAGATGTGTATTGGACAGCTAATGATTTATTATCTATTCATGTTTACGCTTTAATTGGTTATCCTTTTATTTACAAGGAAATGACACCTCTTTCAAAATTACAAACTTCCTCAGGTTAACAATGAAGATGTTACTGTTCATGATTCTGAGGGTAAAGAAATAGTATCACAACTTCTTCCTCAGGCCGAAGTCTATGCAGACTTAAGAAACTACTATGTCAAGGCATATTTGGGGAAAACTTCACCCAGGACACCCAAGTATTGGCTTGCATTTTCAGTATCTGTACCACCTCTTGGTTTCAGCACATATACAGTCTCAGCTGCCAAAAGGACAGGTTTCTATATGGGAAAGCTCTATTTTCTGTTGAACAAGTGTTTATCTGCTTTTCATGCATACAAGATGAACTTGTAATGATAAACCTCTCTGCTTAGTTGCAGGTTCCACCAGATCATCTGTATATACATATCAACATAATGAAAATTCTAAATTTGAAGTTGGTCAAGGGAATTTGAAGCTTATGTTTTCTCCAAATCAAGAAAAATTTACCAACTATGTTAATATCAGGAACTTGGTGAGTGATGTACTTCCCTTTGCAGTTTGCATCAAAGAATGACCCTTTAATGTGGAGAAAAAAAAAAAAAACCAAATTCAGTTATGTGTGTAATTGAGCCTATGTATTAGTGATTTTCCCGTTTCTCCTCATCTTGTTTAGTTAGATTTTGTCATCTGCACTAATACTGCTGAAGTAAAAACATTAAAAAGAAACAAGTGGAACTCTATTAACACTTCTATTTTGACATGGAAGGTTGAGGAACAGATTGAACAGAGGTACATTTACTACTCAGGATATAATGGAACTGATGATAAAGAGCCACAGGTTGACCTTTCTAGTAAAAATACTCGTATATTAGTAACCTTTGACTTCCCCAGGCATTTTTAATTCACTTCACAATTTAATTTCCCTTGCAGAATTCTGGTGCCTATATCTTCCGTCCAAATGGCACATATCTCATAAAGCATGAAAGACAGGTTTGATGCTGCCTGCAATATAATCTCCTTACTACCGGGTTCCATTTTAACTTGCAGCTAAAATCTGCTGTGCTTTCAGGTTCCATTGACTGTTATGCGTGGACCCTTACTAGATGAAGTACATCAACAAATCAACTCATGGATATATCAGGTATCTTTGCGTGTTAAATTGATTTTAATCTTTGACAGCATATTACTTTCTAATTCATAAACTTCTTTTTTCAATTTCTTTTTTTTTTTTTTTAGCAAATGGAAATATAACATTGCATGATGTGTTGAATGAAACTATGCAATAATATAGAAGGGATGGCATTTGACTCAGGTTGACTACTTTGAATCAGCTTGTGGCCCAATTCAAAATTGCAGAAAATGAAAAATCTGATTTTGAGGATCTTTTGCTATGAACAAATTTTATTGTAATTGCTTTTGAAAATTCAAGAAATGCAACTGGATTATTGTTACGGAAAATTGCAACTAAAACAGTAGGGCCAATACCTATGTGGGGAATCTCTTCAGATACTTATAGTGGCTGGGATGATTATTTTGCTCTGGACTTGACACATGTTAGTCAATATTACAGCCATTAAGTTCAAGGAGGCAATTGGCCCCTAACTGTCCCTCTAGATGCACTTAAATGGAATTAACTCTTAAAACTTTGAACAGTTTATTTTGTTTATGTTGAGCCCCAGTCTGATGGGTCGTCCCTAACCACCCTTAACTTCCTAACATTGCTCCCCCCAAAAACAAGACCCTTGTCCTCAAGGGTTATTAACCAAAATATTGGGGTACAGCCTCTGAAATTCATGTAAAGACACCCAAGTAGCCTCCTCCTCAGGTTGGTTCCTCCACCGAACTAACTTCAGTATGAGATCTGTTCCTTTTAGGCACTGCACGCCTGTGCAAAATTTGGTCTGGTAGCAAAATAGCTGGCTGGGCTGGCTAGTTTGGAGGAAGATGTCGTGAAGAGACAGAAGGGTCATAACATGGCTTCAATAATGAAACATGAAATGTGTTATGAATGCGAGAATTGCTAGGTAAATCCAACTTGTAGGCTATCTATCCAATCTTCTGTAAAATCTTGTAAGGGCCAAAATAACGAGGAGCTAAATTCTAAGAGCTTTGTGTTGTTGTAGAAATCTGTCTATAAGGCTGCAGCTTCAAAAACACTCACTCCCCTGCCTGGAATTGCCTGCCTATCCTTCTTTTGTCAGCTTGTTGTTTCATTCTATTAGTAGCCTGATGTAGATGCTGCTTAATGATTGCTATCATCTCTTCTCAAGCCTGAAATGATCAATCAACAGCCTTAACTACTGATCATTAGTCATATAAGGAATATGCAAAGGTTGCTTTTGACCATACACAATCTCGTATGGAGTGGTATGGGTAGAAGTGTGGAATGTAGTATTGTACCGCCATTCAGCCAATGACAACCACTTTTGCCACTCTTTTGGTTTTTCCCAAGTCATACAACGGAGATAAGTTTCCAAGCAACGATTCAACACTTCTGTTTGACCATCATATTGGGGATGGTAAGCGGAAGCTAGATGTTGAATGCCCAATTTTTACGAAAATTCACGCTAAAAATTGCTAACAAAAATGGGATCCCAATCACTTATAGTATCAGCTGGTGCTCCATGCTGCTTATAAACGTGATCTAAAAATAGTTAAGCAACAATAGCAGCTGTATAAGGATGAGTAAGAGCAAGGAAATGAGCAAATTTACTCATTCGATCTACAACAACTAGTATAGTATCCTTCCCATTAGATCTAGGCAATCCCTTAATAAAATTCATGGAAATACTACTCCAAATCCTTGGTGGAATGGGCAATGGCTGTAATAATCTCAGGCTAGCAATAGTTTCAATTTTACACCGAGCACATGCATCACACTTCTTGATAAATTCCTTTACTTCTTTCTCCATCTTAAGCCACCAAAATAGACCTTTAATCCTTTGGTAAGTAGCTCAAACTCCTGAATGACCTCTTTTGGGGGGGTGGGGGAAGAATGTATCCAAGTAAGTATCTTATTTTTCGTTCCATGATTATTGCCAACTACTATTTTTCCTTTACGTCTCAATACTCGCCCATACCATGAATATTTAGAATCCTGATTAGGAAGCTACTGAACGTGACTAATTATGGCCTTGAAATTCATGTCTTCTTGCCATGATTTCTGTATTTCTTGCCATAAATTAGTAGAAATAGAGGAAATAGCCATTTGCATTAATTGGGCTCCTTGGACCCTAGATAGTGCATCAGCAACACGATTATCAGTCCCTTTTTTGTACTGAATCTCATAGTCATATCCTAGCAATTTAGCAAGCCAAAATTGTTGGAATGATGTCTTGAGTTTCTGATCCAATAAGTACTTCAAACTCTGCTGATCTGTTCTTATAATAAAATGCCTTCCATCAAGGTATTGGTGCCATTGCTTAACTGCATGTATGACAGCCAATAATTCCTTCTCATACACTGAAAGGGTTGCATGTTGGGGTGATAAAGCTTTACTATAAAAGGCCAAAGGCTGTCCTTGTTGCATTAGTGCAGCTCCTATGCCATATCCTGAAGCATCAGTTCTTACAACAAAATCTTTAGTGAAATCTGGTAATGCCAAAGTTGGAGCTGTAGTAAGGGCTCTTTTGAGAGCTTGGAAAGCTTTATTAACATCTTGTGTCCAGCAAAAACCATTGTTTTTAATAAGTTGGGTCCCTGGTCTTGCTATTTCTCCATAACCTCTAATAAACCTTCTATACTAGCTCGAAAGTCCCAAAAAGGACCTCAATTGTTTAATAGTTGTCGGAGTTGGCCGATTCACCACTACTTCAACTTTTTGAGGATCAGTTGCAACTTTACCCATGCTGATAATATGCCCTAAGTACTCCAATTTTTGAGAAGCAACGTGCACTTACTCAACTTAACGAAATACTTATGATGTTGTAGTATTTCGAAAGTCGTTTGTAAATGACTGATGTGACTTTGCAAACAAGGGCTATAGATGAGTATATCATCAAAGAACACAAGAATAAATTTCCTCAAATGGTCTTTAAAGATGTCATTCATAACCGCTTGAAAGGTTATAGGCGCATTGGTTAACCCGAAAGGCATTACAACAAACTCAAAATTCCCCAAATGAGTCTTGAAAGATGTTTTATGAATATCCTCCTCCTTCATCCTTATTTTATGATAACCCAACCTTAAATCCAGTTTAGTAAAAAATTGAGCCCTTTTGAGTTCATCTAACAGTTCTTCTACGATAGGGATAGGGAAGTTATCCTTCATCATATGCTTATTCAACTCCTTATAGTCAATACACATCTTCCATGATCTATTGTTCTTCTTAACAAGAACAATAGGTGTAGAAAAAGGTATGAATTGTGTCTGATTACACCATTTTGCATCAACTCATTCACCATTTTTCCAACTCATCCTTTTGAGTTGTAGGATAATGATAAGGACGAATATTTATGGGTCCAATGCCTTCTTGCAACATAATTCCATGATTATGGCTAGGACAAAAAGGTGGTAAAGCTGTGGGAACTGCAAAAATATCTGAATAATCTTCCAAAAGCTGTTGTATTGGCCTAGGAACATCATCATTATTTTGCACAGATAATGACATGCATTCACTGTCGATCTTCGTTGTTGTAATAAGGAAATACTGGCCTTCTTCCTTGGTCAAGCTGTTCAAATGTTTGGTAGTAGCTAATTCCCATTTCTGAGGTCTCATAGCTGTTAACCTTATAGCTTTCCCATTATACATGAACTCCATCATCATTTCTGAAAAATTCCATTTCACTGCTCCTGTAGATCACAGCCACTTCATCACCAACACCATATCACAACTCACCAATTGTATGACAAATGCATCAGTCGCAAATTGCTCACCCTGCATTCGCCATTTAAAATTTTTGCATATTCCTTGAATCACTAATCTCCCTCCTCCAGCTACTATTACTTCTGAACTATGCATTGTCTCCATTGGCCACCCCATTCTTTGGACGAGTTGAAAGTCCAAAAAATCGTGTGTGCTGCCACTATCAATTAAAATTATCAACGGTCTCCTTCGCACATAGCCTTGCACCCTCATTGTAGTCTCACAATTAGCCCCCTCGATAGCATTCAAGGAAATTTTAGGTGCTAACTCCCCTGCTTCCTCTCTTACTGTACTGTTGCTTACACCACTTTCTACCTATTCTTCAAGCTCGTGTTCTTCCACTTCAATCAAATGAAGCTGCAACTTCTTCTTCTGAGGACAATCATGGGCTAGTGCATACTTATCATGACAAAAGTAGCACAAACTTTTGGCTTTATACTCTTCTATTTCTTCTGGTGACAAAATCTTCCTAGTCCTTTGAATACCTTCTCCCCCTAAATGCCTTTTTCCAAATCATCTACACTATCAATTTTATTACTAAAGCTTCTGGTTAGAGTATTCTGTGTAGTACCCAAACTTCAATTTCCACTCTTCCTCCGCACCCCTTGCCTCACCATTGCTTCACAATTCCTCTCTTGCAATTTAGCTAATCTTGCCACATCTAGTAATGTTCTTTGTTTAAACTACCTCACATTTCCAGCAATGTCTTCTGTAAGGCCAGCAATATAGCAACTAACAAGGTATTGTTCAAGCAACTTGAGCTTGGAAGCTAATCCATCAAAAGCTTCTTGATATTCTTCCAACTTTCCTGTCTGTTGTAGCAACATAAGTTCTTTCATTGGATCCTCATAGACTAGCCCAAATCTATCTCTAATTGCCTTTGCATAATCACTCCAAGAAATTATTCGGTCTTCTTGATTCTTTTCATAACTCTGATGCCAATGAAGTGCTTTTTCATCTAAAGCTAAACTTGTCCAACGTGACTTTTACTTCCTCCAGTGTGCGATCAAGAAGAAAATACCGCTCACATTTCACCAACCACCCTTCCAGATCATCTCTTTGGAATTTCAGAAAATCCATTTTTGTAAACTGTGTTAGAACTTGATATTCTCGATGGCCTTGTGAAGAAGAAGCTCTATAATCTCGTCCGCGCTCACTATCACATTCCCCCCGGTTTGTATAGTCCACATCATTTCTGTAACCTGCAGTGACAATCCTTGAAGCAATTCTAGAATCCCAGTTACCCGCTGCTCCACATTCGCAACTCGTTGATCCGTGCGTGCACATTTGTTCCTCCAACTCTCACAAGGTTGACTGTGTACGTGTGCCCTCTGCCATAGGTCGTGAAAATTGAGTGGCTCTGATACCATTGATAAGAAGAAAAGAACTGAAGAAGAAGAGAAAGGTTCAAGAAAAACATTGACACATCATCCTTCTTTTTGGTAATCCTCATTACACCCATTTATTCCCTTTTTCTAACTAATTCTATTATTAACAGTTAACAGAATTTCAACTGATCAACTAACACCCCCAAACGTCCCTAGCCACCCTTAACATCCTAACATCAAAGCCCATTAAGACTTACCAGAAAAGAGGCTAAAAGTTGCTGTCCAAAGGTCGTTATGGGTGGTGTGAGGTAGTTAGAGGAGAGAGAATGTGTGGGTTTGTTGGTCCACTGCTTGTATAGCATTTGTGGGGTGTGTTTGGGAGTTTAGGGAATTTTCTAAGTGGAATTTGGGAGAGACTCAGGCCTCTCAAATTTTCTGTTTGAGTGCTTTTTCTTTTCCGTTTCTACTGTTATATCGCCGGCAAGAGTTTCTCAGAGCTATTCTGAGTAATTCTGCTGCTTTCTATCCTAAGACTATTCAGAATTTTCTTCATATCTGTGTTGGGCTACATCAGTTTATCATAAAAGATACTGTAGTATTGCTTCGCCTCTTATGTGGGTCAAGGTGTGGTGTCCAGTTGATGGTTACTTTAGAGGGGCCCCTATGTTGGACACATGGAGAGATCATCTTGGCGAGCTTTGCTAGGTTGATCTGTATTTCTTACTTATTTTTGCTTTTTGTATAATGTTCGCTCTTGTACTTAACTTTTTCCTCTTCTCTAAAAGTATTTCTTCTATGAACAAGTGTATATTAGTTTCTGTTTGAAGTGATGGGCAAATCCGTATGCAGATTACCAGACTGCACAAGGAAAAGGAGCATGTTGAAGTAGAGTTTATTGTAAGCTTTTCAAATATTTCTTTTTTTATATGCATTTCATTCTCATGATCATTACATATATATTATCTGTCATTGTTTGATTTTTCTTTATTTGGTTGTGTATTTACTGTGGTAATTGATCTGGAGATGTGGTTCGTATATGCAAAGTGTTGGATCCTATACATTGACTATATTTGGAATTCCAGGTTGGCCCCATACCTATTGAAGATGGAATTGGTAAAGAAGTTGTCACTAAGATATCAACCTCCATGAAAACCAACAAAACCTTTTATACTGATTCTAATGGGCGTGATTTCATCAAAAGGGTATGCTTCTTGGCTTCAATTTCTTACAATTTTGCATCCTGTTAATTAGATAATCCATGATTGCTTACACTGGATGTCACCTTAAACTATGCCAATTGAATTAATATCTGCATACTTCTAGATATTGGGTGTTTGTAGCCAAAATGTAATTCCCTTAAGGTGTAGGTTAAGTAATGGATATAACCGTGGTTCTCAAAGTTGGACCAAACCACCAGTTGGATCAGTTGCACTATGTACCAGTCCAGATACCCCTTTAATCATATTATTTGATACCAAGGGAGTGGCTCAATGGCATGGATGCTGCTCAGCCGCATATGACTTCTGCTAATAATAGGACATAAAGTTTTATGCATTATGAACATACAATAATGTTTTAATTTATTATCCTATGGAAAAACTTTTGGCTAACTAAACAGATAAAATTTAAGCCTAGAGATCTACGTTGGTTGATATGTTTTATTTCATAATTAGTCAAAAATTTTATTATTCTGTATGATATTTCTATGTAAATGCTAGTAAAATATATTCAAAGAATTATTTTATTAGCAATATCCTTATATATTATGGAGTAAGAGTTAATTAAAGCTACTATTAAAGGTTAAATTATAGCTTATATACACCAATGCCTGTAATTTTAATTAATTTTTTTCATGTTCACTTTTTTATGTTCACTCACACACATTCTTTTTTTACGATGCAATATAATTAAATAATATTTCTTTTATTACCGGTTCAACCATGGTTGGCCTAGTAAACTTTGAACCACTCCCTTCACCGGCTCAAAGACTGGTCTAGTTTTCAAAACATTGGAAACAAATGTCTCTTCATATGAGTTGCTCACGACTTGGCACATGGCATAGTTCAGTTTTTTTTTCCTAGAAAAAGTTTTTTGGAGATAACTTGATATATTGAATTCATTGCAGGTACGCAACTATAGAGCAGACTGGGACCTCAAAGTGAACCAACCTGTTGCTGGGAACTATTATCCTGTATACAAACTGTCATTGATAATTTCTTCTGAGATCATCTATTTTTTTTCATGCCCTAATTTTGCATTATACTTTCCTGGAGGATTGTTACTGCTAATTAATTTAGTCGTGCTTGAATTATTGGTTGCTCACTTAGTTCTTATACATGCAATATCTGATACTAAGATACTCAAGCCTATGTGTCTTCATATAGTAGGTGTTGGTTTATTTAAAAATTTATTTTTCATGATCAAGACAAATGAGAACGCTCTTTTGTAGTTTGCTTTCTTTTCCTTTCTTATAATAATTTCTCTGCAAATGCTCCACATTTAGCATGTATCCTGCACTGATCTAATCTTTCACTAAGGACAAAGTGATAAGTCAGTGATCAAAGGATAAGGGGACTAGTGTCTTGCATGGTAATTGCTAGACTGCAACCCTCATCCGGCTGTCCACAAAAATTTTCTTTCATCAATTTATTTGATCACTTTATAGTGCATTGTGACAGCTTTTATCACACACTTGCACATATATAAATATTCAGAATTCAAGCTCCTTGTCTTATGGTAGTTTTGCACATGTTTGGAAAGCAGTTATTGTCCCTCCTTTAGGTTCACTATATTTTTTATTTTCTTATTTCAGATTAATCTTGGGATATATATAAAAGACAATAAGACAGAATTTTCAGTTTTAGTGGATCGATCTGTAGGAGGATCCAGCTTAGCAGATGGACAGATAGAGCTGATGGTTCACAGGTAGGCGTTACCTTTCAGATTGAGCTTTAAACAGATGGCTATCAAGATTTTGGTGCCCTGCCCTCTGGGTTCTCTTCATGGGCCTAGACCTAGTCTGGATATTTATAGCTGCTTGTTTAGCATTGTCTAAGGATCACGACCTAAATCTTAAGCTCTTTAGGAAGTTGCGCAAGAATGATTTTTACAACTCCTGACAGTGAAGTAGTATAAATATGTGATCAAAGGGGTTGCATGTTACCACTGCTGATGCTAGGCAATATATCATAAAATGCAACTTTTGTCCAGATATCTTATTGGATTAGATCAACGTTTTCAAATTGTTAAAATAGAGCTTACAGGAAACATTGTGATTAGCACCAGACATGGTCTAAATTGTTCTTAAATGACTCTTATTTAAGCACTGCCTGGTGATAGGATAAGCATAAAGAATGGGAGGAATTTCTTATAAAAGGTTTTGGGAATTGGAAGCAAAGAGATTGTATTTCGAGATCTGCAACTTAGGCAGTTGTTTTGGTACAGAGAAAAGAAACATAACTTTGTTCAATCATTTCACAAATCTTTTCTCTTGCTTTCCCCTTATTTATAATCTTATAGTAAAGGTGATTACTATAGGTAATTATATCGCTAACTACCTAACCTTTTTCATAACAAATCCAAACTACGTGTTTTTCAACTAACTTCTACTAACTACTATTTTGATTAACTAACTACTAATCCACTAATCTCATGTAATACATTTTGTAGAGCATAATGCAAGGATTTTTAGGTAGAGTCTATTTCTCAGCATTTATGGTGGGATGTGATTGTTTATGGTGTCTTTTTAATTTTTATTGCTTTTCATTACCATCATCATCATCCTTGTTATTATTAAGGCTTTTCCCCCCGTTGCGGGTGTTATTCCACTCTTCTTATCATGAATTTTCTTCTTTTGTCGAACAATAACTGAATCATTCTCTTTCCTGTCAACAGGAGATTGCTTCTTGATGATTCAAGAGGTGTTGCAGAGGCTTTAAATGAAACAGACTGTGTTCTTGATGATTGCAGGGGCCGAACAGTAAGCATTTCTTTACTACTTAAGTCCAGGAGTAGTTACCAATATATATATATATATATATATATATAAAATAGGGAGTATATCAAGTGAAAGGATTGATCTATGTCAGAGTTATGAAGAGGAAATAGTCACCCTTTGATCATAAATAACTGGTCAAGATTAATGTAAAAATTATCACAAATATGTAATTAATGTCTTCCTTGATAAGCTCTCTCTCTCTCTCTCTCTCTATATATATATATGGGAAAACCATTCCCCATCTTAAAATAAACCCTAATTCCCAAAATTTGTGGACAGCACTAATAAATCCCTTGTTGATACTCTGATAATACCCAGAAGATATAGCAAATATGAAAGCACTATATTCCAAAGTCACCAAAACTAAAGAATTAATCGAGATTTTATTTTCCATGCTTCGCCCTCAATGTGGGTTAATTTGAAATAATTTCAACCACTTTTGAATCTACTACTCACCACAATATATTCAGGTCCAAGGAAAAGTATACTTCAAAATAGATCCCCTGGGTGAGGGTGCTAAGTGGCGTCGTACAGTTGGCCAGGAAATATACTCTCCACTTCTGTTGGCCTTTTCTGAACAGGTGAAATTTAATACTGGAAAAGAAAAAAGTTGTTGTATTACCTTTGTAAACCTTTAAAGCCTTGTATAATTATATTAATTTCATGTATCAGTTACTAAAAGGTCAATTCATTATGGCAGGATGAAGATGACTGGATAAATTCCCATGTATTTACATATTCAGGAATTGACTCTAATTACAGTTTACCTGACAACATTGCAATCATAACCCTACAGGTAACTTGGGTTTTATCCCTAATCAAGACATTAGTCTCTTGTATAGACAAGAGATATTAACAATTCAGTATCTGGATGACATGGCAACTCGATGATGGCATCAAATCCTGCTTTATGTTTGTGTGTCTACATATGCGAGTGTAGAATGTTTACTGGTATGCAGAAATACTCTAGTTTGTAATTAATATATGTTTTCTTCTGTTATGCAGGAGCTAGACAATGGAAAAGCTCTCCTTCGTTTAGCACATCTATATGAGGTCTGAATTGCATTCTTATTAAGTACATTATATGCTATGCCTTGACTGAGGATTTAAAATGAGCTTCTTTTACTCTTTTAAAGTAACCTTGCGCTCCGAAGTACTTGTTTGTGGTTGTGCGTGTGCTTCATTGAACTTTTCTTGAAGTGGTTCTCTCCTTTATAAGATTCTTTTCTCAGGGAAAACAAAAGAAACAGAGTTGTAGAGTCTGTATATAAATTAATCTGTTGATCTCTTGTTCTGGTTTCTTGCACTGGCCCTTAAAATAAAATGTACCAGTTAATCAAAATAAATGGAGAAACTTTTTATTGTAGAAGAGGGCAATTATTTTTTTGAAAAAACATAAACCTGTTAAATTTATAAGGTTTAGGAAGAACTATTCTCAAATTTGCCCGTGCTTCTCATTAAGGAGGCTTCTTGCCATGTTTACCTACTGATAAATCAAATCAACCATCATGATTTTCTATTCATTAAAACTTTGAAAGGACTTTAGAAAAAAATCATGTTGCTACATGTAAATGTAGAGGTCCTTTTGTTTGATTCTATCATAGAAAGTTTGAAACTGCTGTACACTGAGTGGAATACCGAAGCACACTGATTGGTTTTAGTCATTACCTTCTACGTGTAGTAATTAGAAAATCTTGCTTGTTGCTTGCTGCTACCATTATAAATTTGTAATTATTTGCTTCTTGTTTTACTCCTTCACTCTTTTGGCCCATCGAACCGCAAAGATTGAAGAAGATAAGGATCTCTCCGTAATGGCAAGTGTGGAGCTGAAAGAGCTGTTCCCTAGGAAGAAGGTAAAGCCCCAACAAAGCAATTGGTTTCAGTTTAACGAGGCAATGAAAATTTTATTCATCCCTCTTCGATTTGTCTTCTAAAATGCTGTGCACTTGTTCATGTTAGATCAAAGAGGTGAAAGAGATGAATTTATCTGCAAATCAAGAAAGGACAGAGATGGAGAAAAAAAGACTCAATTGGAAAGTAGAACGCTTTTCCGGGAACGAATATATTTTAAGGGGAGGGCCTCTTGATCCGAAAGAGCTATCTGTGGAGCTTGCCCCGATGGAAATCCGCACATTTCTCATTTCCTTTGATTATGCATCTGACCAAAAAGTATTTGACGCCTAGTAGCATGAATTTTCTTATATAAGTGTCCTTGTTTTTGAACAAGCATCAGCATGGTGTCCGATAAACTCAGCTTATGATGATGACCCATGTCATATGTTTATAATTTGAAGCGTCAAATTCAGAAGTGTTTTGCATGATATCGGTTCCTTTCTTGCACCTTCCCCAGCTTTGAGACTTATGCTAACACCGTTGGTATCAGAAAAAGAAAAAAAAATTTCCCTGAAAAATATGGTGGTTAAAATATTTCAATGGAAGTAGGGGAAATATATTCTTTGGTCTCTAAAAGATATGCGTGACAATTATTTAGTTCTTTAATTTTTAACGATCGAGTCCTTAAAATTTTTTTGACTAGTTATTTTTTGAGTTCCATGCTAGCAAAACTGCAAAAGATTGGCATATGTGTATGTTCCGAGGATCAGTAAACAATGAGTTAGAAAAGTATATATAAAATGTAGGAATTAATAAACTGCTCGTTTATCAAAAAAGAAACTAATAAACTGCTTTTTGAAATTAATAATCACTCTACTAGTCTAGAATCACTTAACGATGACTGGGAAGGAGAGTAAGGCTATGTTTGGGTTTGGGAGTTTGGTAAAGATGAAATGTGATGGCATATTGATTTGACACGTGAGCACTCAAAATGGCGGGATCAACGCAGTCACTTGTAAAGGAAACCATAAAACGTTGCAACGATTTTTTAATCTTTGCCAGAGTGTACAGGCATTGTTTACTCTTTTTTCAATTGGTTAGAACCAAGTGTACAGATAGCTTAAGCCTAACACTGTTATCTTAGCCATTCTTTTTCTTCCTTCGTGTATATATTGAGCAGCTGAGTAATAAAATAATATCGTTTGGCTCTGCATATCTAATAATTGTTTATGGTATCAGAGCTTACACGATCCTCTCCTCTCTAAAAGTATCTGCTATCCATTTTCCTTATGTTGGAATCTACTGTTCGTACCTTTGACTTTTCATGGATCCAATAACCGTGGTTTATCTTTGATTTCTGTACCCGTCAATGGTACAAATTACATAACATGGAGTAGATACATGAAACTTGCCCTTGCTGCGAAAAAGAAACTGGGTTTTATTACTGGAAAACTTCCTATGCCGGCTGCTAACTCGGTTACACTGAATGCTTGGCTGGATGCCGACGCAATGGTTACGTCTTGGATTCTGAACTCCTTATCTAAGGAGCTTCACGAATCTTTTGTCTATTCCACCTCGGCTCAGGAGCTCTGGGACAAAATTCAGCACCGTTTTGGCGAGTCGAATGGACCACTCGAATTTTTAGCTTCAGCGAGAGATTATTTCTACTACCCAGGGTAATCTCTCCATCTCTCTGTATCTCACGAAGATTACTAAGCTGTGGAATGAACTCGAGTGCCCTGTTCCATTAACTCAATGTTCTTGTGGACATTGCACATGCGGAATTTCTGCGGCTGTATACATGATCTCCATAACCAAACAAAGGTTATGCAATTTCTCCTTGGTTTAAATGACTCTTATGATACTGTGAAGCAGCAAGTATTACTAATGGATCCCCTACCTTCTTTAGACAAGATTTATTCTATGCTGTCAAGTGTTGAACAACAAACCCAGATGCTCAAGATACTGCCCTAATGACTTATTCTGCACCCAATACCAAATCCTCGTCTAAGAAGAAAGATGACTTTAAGAAAAGTGGTGATCGTAGATGCACTTATTGCTCTGGCAAGGGACACACTATTGATACCTGCTTTAAAAAGCATGGGCATCCTGATCGGTACAAGGAATATAAGGCCAAGCAACAAAAACAAGTGGTGAATGCTGTTGCTGTTGAACCTGATACTCCCTTGGCATCAGACATCACTAAATCTCCTAATCTTGCTTCGACTATTTCAGAACTTGTGCAAACTGAAATTGCCAAAATCATGAAGGGCAAAGAATCACTTAAGGCTCACATTAACATTTTTCAATTTTCTGATTTTGCAGGTGCTTCTTCCCATCTTGTATCTTCCTTTTCTAACATTACATATGCAGATTCCTGGATTATTGATACTGGAACTACCAATCACATCTGTTTTGATTCATCTTTATATACCAGCTTTTATCCTGCTGCTCACTGTTTGTTTGCATTCTTCTTCAACCATCAGCAATATTTTTTACATTCCCTCTTTCCATTATAATCTTCTCTCTGTTAGTCAGCTTACTGCTTCCTATAATCTTCAATTACTCTTTACTAATTCTTCATGTTTCTTGCAAGACCCCAAGACTAATTCTACTATTGCCCCTGCCAAAATGTCGGGATGTTATATTTTTTTCCTTCTTCTTTTCACAATCCAGCCACTGTCTGTACTGTTGCCACAAATAATAAATTGACTCAATCTTCTTTCAACATTTGGCATCAACGTCTTGGTCATCCGTCTGTTAATAAAATAGATGGCTTGTCTTTTACTAATCATAACTCCAAATTTAAATCAACCACATGTCAAATATGTCTACTGCCTAAACAAACAAGATTACCCTTTCCAACTAAACAAAACAGTTTGTAGAATTATTTTTGACCTCATTCATGCGGATGTTTGGGGCCCTTATAACAAACCATCGGTTTCAGGAGCAAAATTTTTCTCACCATCGTTGATGATTGTTCAAGGGCCACTTGGACTTTTTAACTCCGTCATAAGACTCAAGTTCCATCTATCCTCCGCCAATTTTGCACAATGATACAAAATCAATTTCATATCACTACTAAGAAAGTGCAGAGTGATAATGGAACTGAGTTTGTTACCAAACAATGTCATTCTTTTTTTACAACACTGGGAATAATTCATCAACATTTCTGTCTCCACACTCCACAACAAAATGGTTTAGTGGAAAGAAAGCACAGGCATCTCTTGCAAGTTGCCAGAGCTTTGATGCTTCAGTTAGGCTTACCACCTCCTCAATGAAGCACGGATACGGTGGGAGGTCGGCAAATCTGTATCCGATACGGATACGCATACAATATGCAAATACACATATTGAAATGCGTCGAAACGTTTCGAAACGAGTCAAAACGTTTTGAAATGGGTCAAACCTGTTTCGAAACGGGTATGTGTGTTTTGAAATAGCTTCAAAACGCACGACTCGATTTAATTTAGGCTTTTGCTCATTTTCGACGTCATTGTTCCTCTGTTTCGATCTGTCGTTGTTCAGTTTCTCGTTAGTGCAGTGCTTCATTTCGATCGTTTTGTCGCAGTGTTCCAGCAGTGCTTTGTGGTGGTCTGACGCTTCATCGATCAGTTTTGCTTTCCCGTTTTTGCTTTCATTTTTGTTTGCTATCAGCCTGTCGTTCATTTTTGTTCTTCGTGGTTGGTCCGACAATGCTTCGTGGTTGGTTTCTACTACATAATGTGTGTGTTTTTCTGCTGCATTTCCATCATCGTGTGGTTTGCTTCCTTTGTATGTGTGTGTTTTACTGTTTTTGAGGAAAGCTTGAATCAAATTACAGAGGTTATTTTTGCTTCATTTGTTTGTGTATGATTTTGCTGTTCCTTTTCTCAGTTTCTGCTTTGCGTGTTGATTATGATGCTAATGCTAGTTAAATTATTGGCTAGAAAACTCAATCTATTAGCTTCTGTATTTTTTGTGGATATTCAAGGCAATGGTTGTGTCTTCCTTGTTTAATCTTGGTTGAAAAGAACCTTTGAGCTAATTTTTTTTAATATGTTGTTGGATTATGCTGTTGGATTTTATTTTTTCTAAATTTTTATATTTATCATGACAATAGGTATTACATCTAGCTTGATATACAATTCAAATTGTTATATTATTAATGGCTACAAGAGCATCTAGTAGTGCTACTGGCTCAACCTCTAGACACCGATCAAGTAATAAACTTCAAAAGGAGTCAATTCCTTTGTGGGCTTATGTGACTATAGTTGATAGAAGTAGAAGAGGTGAAAATTTAGTTGTTGGCGGTGGAAATCAATATTGGAAGTGCAATTACTGTAACAATGAATATAATGGATCATATTCTAGAGTTAAGTGGCCCTTGCTAAAGGTATCTGGTAAAGGAATTGTTGTGTGTTCTAAGGTTGATAGCCAATGTTTAGTTGAAATGAAAACTATGCAAGATGTGGCTAATAATATGTCAAAACCAAAGCAAGTGTCATTACCACCACCAACTTTGGGCTTATCTCCTTTAAACCCAGATGAAAGTATTGTAGTTGAAAGTCAATATAACCAGGGAAAAAAGAGAACTGTGAGTGGTTTAGAAAGAGCCTTTAATAATGGAGCTAGGGAGAAATTGTGTGGAGAAATTGCAAAGATGTTTTATTCTGCTGGTTTATCATTTAATTTGGCACGTAACCCATATTATATTAGCTCATTTTAATATGCTGCAAATAATGTGATTGTTAGGTTTAAGCCTCCTGGTTATAATACACTAAGAGGTCATTTGTTGCAAAAAGAGGGGGCAAATGTTGAAAGGCTACTTGAACCAATCAAAGGAATTTGGAGTGAGTATAGTAACAGATGGTTAGACTGATGTCCAACAATGACCATTAATAAATTTTATGGCTGTATCTGATGGAGGTTTTATTTTTCTTAAGGCTATTGATGGATCTAAGGAGTACAAAGATAAATATTATATAGCTAACTTGATGAAGCAAGTTGTTAAAGAGGTTAAACCTCAAAATGTTGTTCAAATTATAACTGACAATGCCCCTTTGTGCAAAGCTATTGGTAAATTGGTTGAAGCTGAGTATCCACACATTTTTTGGATACCATGTGTTGTGCACACACTTAATCTTACGTTGAAAAATATATGTGCTACAAATAACACAGAGGCAAATGAGGTTGTGTTTGAAGAATGTCATTGGATCACACAAGTTAAGGATGATACCATTTTTATTAGAACTTTTATCATGAATCATTCCATGAGGTTGGCTATTTTCAATGAATTTATGCCTTAGAAATTATTGGCTATTGTTGAAATATGATTTGCTTCTACCATTGTCATGCTCATGAGGCTCAAACTTATAAAACGACATCTCCAAATAATGGTAATCAGTGAGGAATGGAGTACTTATAGAGATGATGATATTGGAAAAGCAAATATGGTCAAAGAGTTCATTCTTGATGATTCTTGGTGGGATAAAATTGATTACATCATCTTTTTCACAAAGCCTATTTATGACATGCTTAGGTTTTGTGATACTGATAAGCCAACACTACATTTGGTCTACGATATGTGGGATTCAATGGTAGAAGAAGTGAAGGCATCCATATACAAACATGAGAACACGGAGTCTTATGAGTATTCAAGGTTTTATGAAGTTGTATATGGGATTATAATTAATTGTTGGACAAAGAGTTGCAGTCCACTTCATTGTCTTGCTCATTCATTGAATCCAAAGTATAATATTTGTGTTGTTTTTAAATTTAATTTTGTGTGTTTAAACAAGTGACATTGATATCATCTTTTGTTTATATAGATATTATACTTCTTAGTGGCTTGAAGGAGTACCTAATAGAGTTCCTCCACACAAGGATGAAGAAATTTCAACTGAAAGGACCAAATGTTTTGGCGTATACTTTAGAGAGCTAATGGAGAGAAAGATGATTCTTCAAGAATTTTCTAAATTTTGCAAAGCCTCCGACACTTATTCACTATTTGATTCCTTACATGATAGGTAGATTTTGGAACCTAAAGAGTGGTGGATGAATTATGGTTTTGCAACCCCTATGCTTCAAAATCTTGCATTGAAGCTTTTTGGGCAACCATGTTCATCTTCTTGTTGTGAAAGAAACTAAAGCACATACTCTTTCATTCACTCCTTTAAACGGAATAAGATAAATTCAAAAAAGGCTGAAGATTTAATTTATATGCATATTAATCTTCGTCTTTTATCAAGGAAGAGTGAAATGTATTCCAAGGGACAAACTAGGATGTGGGATATTAATGAAGATCATTGGGAGCCATTTGATGGTACTAGAAACCTTGAAATTGCAAATTTATCCTTAGATGAACCAGATTTGGAGCAAGAACTCATAGGAAATCATAGTGATTTTAATGAAAGTGAAAAAGATTAATTTAGTTTACTTTGTTTAATCATTTGTGCTTTACTTTATAACTCTTTATTGACATTTTTTATAAATACACATGGCTTATTTTATTATTTTGTATTGTTTAATTTTATGTGTTAATATATATATATATATATTTATTTATTTATTTATTTATTTATATTGTTGTACCCGTATATTAAAATTTTTAAAATTGACATATCTTGCATATCATATCAGATCGTATCCTATACGCGTATTTGTATCGGTGCTTCTTAGTTCCTCCTTTTTGGGGTGACATAATTCTTGCTGCCACTTATTTAATAAATTGCCTTCCCTCTAAAGTACTTGGCTGGAAAACTCCTTACGAGGTCTTATATCACTCTCCACCGTCATATGACCATCTAAGAGTGTTTGGCAGTTTGTGTTTCGCTACCAACACTAATCCTCTCAAAGACAAATTCAGTCCTAGAGCATCTAAGTGCATCTTCTTAGGCTATGCCACTGGGCACAACGCTTTATACAATTTAGACACTCATTCCATTTTTGTTTCACGGGATGTCATCTTTCGTGAGCATGTGTTTCCTTTTCAGGGTTAATCCATTGCTGCCACTGAGGAGTGTCCTGTGCTAATGGTTCTTGTGGCAGAACCTCCAATACCAGACAATAATACTTCTTCACCTTTACCAACAGCTACTATCTCTTTACCTCCCACCCCTACTCCAAGACATAGCACTAAACCATCCAGACGACCAAATTGGATGTTTGACTATGTTGTTGGATCTACAACCCATTCTTCACCACATTCTCCTCCCACTTATCCCTTTTATTCTTCCTCTCTCTTTTCATCTGATTATTTAACCTTTTTAGCTCAAGTGTCTTCTATCCAGGAACCTACATCATATTGCCAAGCCAAGGATTGCAAAAACTGTGTAGAAGCCATTCATCAGGAAATCAGTGCATTAGAGCGCAATAATACCTGGATTCTTACATCTTTCCCACCAGGAAAGAAACCCATTGGGTGTAAATAGGTATACAAGGTTAAGCTTCAACCAGATGGTGCAGTGGATCGTTACAAAGCCCGTTTGGTTGCTAAAGGGTACAATCAAGTTGAAGGCATTGATTTTACAGAGTTTTCCACCCGTAGCAAAGGCTGACACTTCGTCTAGTTCTGGCTTTAGTTGCTGCAAATATCTGGCCTCTTTTTCAGTTAGACATAAAGAATGCATTCCTATATGGTTATCTAACTGAATTTTACATGTTGCCTCCTGAAGGTTACATGAAAGCAAAGGTTGGACAGGTATGTAAGCTTCAGTGATCGATCTATGGTCTCAAGTAAGCATCCAGACAATGGAATGTTGGAGTTCACATCTTGTTACAACAATATGGATTCCAACAATCCAAGAATGATCATTGCCTTTTCACACTACGTCGTGAATAGGTTTTTATCATCCTACTAGTCTACGTGGATGATGTATTACTTACAGGCAATTTGATCTCTGCTGCTCAACAGGTAAAAGCTTTTCTCCATCAAGCATTCACCATAAGAGATTTGGAGCTGCTAAATACTTTCTTGGACTGGAAATTGCCCGGTCTCTGAAGGGCATCTATATTAACCAACGCAAGTATATCCTTGATCTCTTGCAAGATACTGGTTATCTGGGGGCCAAACCAGTTCATACACCTCTTCCACGCACGGCCAAATTCACTTCTGACCAAGGCCCTTTATTTGCTAATCCAGTACAATCTCGCAGAGTCATTGGCAGACTACTTTACCTCAGCTTCACTCGCCCAGACATAACTCACTTCGTGCAGCAGTTAAGTCGATTCGTGCATGCACCTTGTGAGGCTCATTGGACTGCTGTAACACATATACTTAAGTACGTCAAGGGCTGACCTTCTAAGGGTCTATTTTATCCTGTTCAGTAACATTACTCCTTGGAAGGTTTTTGAGACTCTGATTGGACAGCATGTCCTAAAACTCGTAGAAGCCTGACGGGATATTGACTTGACGCTTGAGCACTCAAAATGGCGGGATCAACGAAGTCACATGTAAAGGAAACCATAAAACGTTGCAACGGTTTTTTATCCTTGCTAGAGTGTACAGGCATTGTTTATACTTTTCCGAATTAGTTAGAAGCAAGTCTAAAGACAGCTTAAGCCTAACACTGTTATCCTAGCCATTCTTTTTCTTCCTTCGCATGTGTATTGAGCAGCTGAGTAATCAAATAATATCGCTTAGCTCTGCATATCTCATAATTGTTCACGAAATGATTAATAATAAAAATGAATGAAATGACAAAGAGTGAAATAATAAAATATATGTTATACTCTTATGTGAAAGTTTAAAATATTAGTTATTAATGGGATGTGATAGTTTACATATTATTTTTTAAATATTATCCTTTTAAATAGAATATTATTATAGTAAATTTTTAGCTAATAAGAAGATTATAGTAATTATATCATTGAACTATTTCATTTTATCCTTGATTTTGTAATATAGAAGGACAACAAATAATAATATTTTGGATAGTAATGAGTAGTCTCAAAATCTTTTATTTGTCATTTCATTTCATTTTAAAATAAATTTTTAAATATATATTTCTTATAATTTAATTATTTTATTCCTTACTATTCCTTCTTTGATCATCCATCCAAACATATATTAACACTTTTTTTAACATCGTCCAATATTTAAGTTAAAGGGATTCTAAAAGTTACTAGGCAAAACAATTAGGATTAAGTGAGCATATCTAGATTGAAGGAAATTTTTATTAATAATAATTAAAAAAATTATATATACTTCCCTATATTTTTGTTACATTATTCTTCAATTAAAATATAATAAGCACTTAATTTTTTTAATTATAACATGAGACAAGTATGATTATTATATATAATTATATAATTTTTAAATTAAATTATATACTTATTATATTATTATTAATTAATTATATACTTGTCATGTAATATTTAAAAAATCTGATAGTAAAAATATAGAAAAAAAAATTGTCAGTAACTCTGGTTAGTCTTGACAATAAATGTCTACTTAACCAAAAGTATTTGAACAATTATGTCTTGCTAAGCTGGTGTTTTTTTTTTAAAAAAAAAGTGTCATCTTTTGCTACTATAATTAATAAAGAAGTACTGGTCAATTATTTGTTCTCTTGATACTGATAAGAGCTTACAAGTAACAAGTGAGTTAAATTTAAAACACCGTTAACTAATGATTAGAACATATTTGTTTTGAAAAAGATTGTAATGACAATTGTCAAAATTATATTGAATCATCCTTAAACAATCAGTCCGTATATCTACAATTACAGCACAGGCTTATAAAAGACTTAACGCCCGCATTAAGTGTTTAGCTCACTTGTGTTCCTTCTTTTTGTTAAAAAAAAAGTTCCCACCACAGGCCAACGCTGTCGTTTAGGGCCATAGCTAGAGGAAATCCATAGCCCTTGCTGTAAATTTTAAACACCCCTCATAATCGCAGCTTTGCCCTTCAGAAATGCTGGACTTTCGCGCCAAACAGTAGCTTTCACCCTGAGTTTTCCTTCATTTGTAAAACATGAGGAAATCATACATGAGGACAATTGCCACTCTAAGAGTTTCACGATCACCAAAACCAGACCTTGAGCCTGAAAACTTTACAGATGCTTTTGCTCTCAAGACTGGATTCGATCCCAATACTTGCCGTTCAAATTTCCAGGTCAAGAACTCCATCCAACAAGGGGATTTAGGATTAGCCCGTAAACTGTTTGATCAAATGCCACACAAGAATACCATCTCCAAAAATATGATGATCACGGGCTACATAAAAGCGGGCAGTCTTTCTAGTGCCAGGCAATTGTTTGATTCCATGACTGAACGTACGGCGGTTACCTGGACCATTCTGATCGGAGCATATTCTCAGAACAATCAAAGTCGTGAAGCTTTTAGTCTTTTTGCTCAGATGTGTCGGTGGGGTACGCACCCAGATTATGTTACCTTTGCCACTCTCTTATCCGGACTCAGTGAGTCTGACTCTATGTACCAAGTAAACCAAGTTCATGCCCATATTATCAAACTGGGGTATGATTCAACCCTAATGGTTTGCAACTCCTTGCTCGATTCTTACTGTAAAACCCGTTGTCTCAGTTTAGCTTGCCACCTGTTCAACCATATGCCTGATAAAGATTCTGTGTCTTTCAATGCATTATTGACAGGACTCTCAAAAGATGGATTGAATCAAGAAGCGATAAATCTCTTTTTTGAAATGCAGAAAATGGGACTTAGGCCCTCAGAATTTACTTTTGCCGCTATTTTATGCACAGGTATTGCATTGGATCACATACTATTTGGGCAGCAAGTTCATGGCTTTGTAGTGAAGACCAATTTTGTCTGGAATGTGTTTGTGGCTAATGCATTACTGGATTTCTACTCGAAGCATGACTGTGTTCCTGAAGTAAGGAAGCTTTTTGATGAGATGCCAGAATTGGATGGTATCTCTTACAATGTACTCATTTCATGTCATGCTTGGAATGGCCAACTTAAAGAATCTCTTGATCTTTTCCGAGAATTACAGTTTACCAAATTTGACCGGAGACAATTCCCATTTGCAACCATATTGAGCATAGCTGCAAATACTATAAACCTCGAAATGGGCAGGCAAACTCATTCCCAAGCTATTGTGACAGCTGCTAATTCAGAAATTCAGGTTGGAAATTCATTGGTTGATATGTATGCTAAATGTGGCAAATTTGACGAAGCAAATAGGATTTTTGCAAATTTGACTCGTCAAAGTTCAGTTCCTTGGACAGCCTTGATCTCAGCTTATGTTCAGAAAGGACTCCATGAAGAAGGCCTGAATCTCTTCATTGAGATGCAGAGAGCCAAAATAAGCGCTGATTCAGCCACTTTTGCCAGCATCTTAAGAGCTTGTGCAAACTTAGCCTCACTCTCACTGGGGAAGCAGTTGCACTTGTACATAATCAGATCTGGATACATTTCAAATGTATTCTCTGGGAGTGCACTCCTTGACATGTATGCAAAATGTGGATCCATAAAGGATGCACTTCAAATGTTTCAAGAGATGCCTTTCAGGAATTCAGTCTCTTGGAATGCACTGATTTCAGCTTATGCACAAAATGGAGACGGTGACCTTACTCTTAGATCATTTGAACAAATGGTTCATTCAGGTTTGCAACCAGATTCAGTGAGCTTCCTTAGTGTTCTTTGTGCCTGCAGCCACTGTGGTCTGGTTGAAGAAGGAACAAAGTATTTTAACTCCATGACTCAAACTTATAAACTTGTCCCAAAAAGAGAACATTATGCATCAATGATAGATATGCTGTGTAGAAGTGGAAGGTTTGATGAGGCTGAGAGACTGATGGCTCAGATGCCTTTTGAACCTGATGAAATAATGTGGACATCAATTCTCAACTCATGTAGAATTCATAAGAATCAAGAGCTAGCAAAGAAAGCAGCAGACCAACTATTCAATATGAAGGTGCTTAGAAATGCTGCTCCATATGTCAGCATGTCCAATATCTATGCAGCTGCTGGTCAATGGGACAGCGTAGGGAAGGTGAAGAAGGCTATGAGAGAGCGAGGAGTTAGAAAACTCCCAGCTTATAGCTGGGTTGAAGTTAAACATAAAATTCATGTGTTCTCAGCCAACGATAAGTCTCACCCAAAAAGGGAAGCGATTATAAAGAAGATTGATGAGCTGGCGGATCAATTGGAGAAAGATGGGTACAAACCTGACCCAAGTTGTACCCTTCACGATGTCGATGAGGAGCTAAAGATAGAGTCTCTTAAATATCACAGTGAACGTATTGCCATTGCGTTTGCACTAATCAGCACACCAGAAGGGACACCTATCCTGGTGATGAAGAACCTCCGAGCTTGTACTGATTGCCATGCTGCCATCAAGGTGATCTCCAAGGTAGTTAAAAGGGAAATCACAGTCAGGGATTCAAGTAGGTTCCATCATTTTAGAAATGGATTTTGCTCTTGTGGGGATTACTGGTAGGCTTCATCTTGTTGAGAAAAATCCCTGATTTGATTTCTCTTGCAGGAGTAGAATACATATTTTTTGTATCGTTGATTATCCCAGACAACCAGAGCTGAAACAGAAAGATATATTCCTTGAAAATGACGATACTATTATTGAAATAGAATAATTTGGAAAAAAAAAAAAAAAGAACAATCATAGTTCTTATACTAATTTATTTGAATGTCTTATTTAATTTTTACATTAAAAAATGTAATTATTTTCAAAATGTTAGCAAAAGGAGAAACAAGAGTTTCCATGCCATTTCATCATTATAATTGCGTTATATTCGCTGTTTTTTGGTGAAAATAAACACGTTCACGGAGTTATATACCTTTGTTTTCTTCACTTTCCCCTCCTTCCACACCGTGCATCTTGATTTGATTAAAAAAAAAAAAAAAAGGATAATTTCTCCGTTTTTGTTACGTTCTATTGTGTACACTCTGTTATAGATATTCAAAATTTGAGTATATCATTTACATATATATTCCTATAGCGGTATGGCCCAATAAAACTGAGTTCAAAAACTTGAAATCTACTCCGACAAGTAATTCTATCACATGTAAACTTCATCCTACACAATTCCAATTTCGCAAGGATCACTTATCTCTGACGTTAAGGGAACTCTTTCAAGAAGTAGCCATAAGAACTTATCAGTAATAGCTACCGAAAAATTCGATAACATTTTCATAATAGGTGATGTTTGTTGGCTTAGTGGAGCTATGGGTAGCATAACCTGAATTACTCCACAAGAATACCATCCAACAATACAATAAATAATTAAGGGTCCGCCACATTGGTGGCGGCTACCAAAGAATACAACTGACAAATCTCACAATACCAGAACTAGTATAACTGATGACTTCCTCCCAACCAAAATTGTTCTGCTACGTCTCAATCGCACAAGGGAGGATTGGATAGAACGTGCTAAGTTGATTATGTAAGCTGGAGAATGGAGTATATTTCTACAAGGAAATCGCGGCCCCGAGTATGCCTATGATAATGCAGGAACAGAACCATTTCCAGATACGTATTGTTTCTCTAACTCAGAGAGCTGACTCTCAAAGAAGGCTGCGTGGAGAGCTCTGACACACTGCTCCGCTTCACTGTCGTTTACAACCAACGAGATATTCACCTGTCAGGAAATGAAACAGAATAATAATCAGAAAGATGACATTGAAATGAAAATTTTACTTTCTTGTACGTGAATGCTCCTCAAGTCTGGAAGCTGATACATTAAAAGAAATAAGTAAAATGTGGATGAGAGAATTTCAAGCTAGCGAAATATGTATATGCACAAGTAAGAATGTCCGCAATCCTGAACACAATTAGCAGAACATATTTTATGCTGCCTGATAGGCAATTCATCTGCCTAGTGTCCGAACGGGACATGCAAGCCTTCGCTTGTGCCAGGAAATGAAAAGGTCAATAACTTCATAATAGCACGTATGTGGAGATTAATTAAGTTAATAAGGATACCTTAGATGCACCCTGAGAGATCATCTGAACAGTGACCCCAAGGGTTCGGAGAACATGAAATGCCTGCAATAACACATCAATCAGTGATTATTATAGTTAAAAAAATGAGCCAAACAAAATTTTTAAGATTGCAAGTAGATGTAAATCAACTTTTGCCTGAAACATGTAATAGCCAATGTACAAATTGTGAATTTTATTCCAAGATGCTGATACTGACAATGCCCAAAGGTCCCAGATAGGGAACAGAAGAGGAGAAAGAGACCCAGATACTGATATATTACTACTCATGAAAAAAGCAATTAAAACAGGAAACATCAAAAAAAAAAAAAATTCAGGATAAAAGCAAGGATTAACTTTCAAATACAGAGAACACAATACTGAACCTTCTCCAATATCAACGAAGATCTCTGAACATTTCCAATGAGAGATATGATAGATTTATTCTGTTGGAGATCTACCACAGCAATTTTCTCCAGTTCTTCAACGACATAGTCAAGCTCCTACTCAAAGAGAATAAGCACGGCAGCCTCTCAGATTTATACAATGGCAGGAATTTGGAAACCCAACAGAGGATAGTATATGATCAACATAATCAATGAGCAAAAAGCATGGATTAAGTTTAAAACTAGGTGACCTCATGCAGATAAAATACAAGAAACAAAATTGGAAAAAAAAAAAAAAAAAAAAAAGAACATACTGCCTTAAACTTGCCTGCTGGATTAGCTCTCTGCTCCATAGCTTTGATGGATCTAATGTCAAGGAAACACTGACTTCACTTGTAGCAACAACATCTACTGATATTCCTAATTCTTCAAAAGTTGAAAAGACCTGCATAAATATGGAAATATGAAGACTAGAAGGGTTCAATAACTAGGAGAACAGGTAACCCAGGCATTAGTTTTCTCACCTTAGCAAGAAAGCCATATTGACCAAGCATACGAGTGCTTACAATATCCAACATGGTCACATTACGTTTCAAAACAATGCTAGTTAATACTGCCTGCAAGTGAAAAGGGAAAATTTAACAATGTCTAAAGTTTTCCAAAAGTAATGGTATTTAATTTTTAGACATGCCAAGACTTCATTGCTACAAACCTTGCTCATATCTCTTGTCTTGGTGATGAGGGTACCTGGTGCTTTTGAATTGTAAGAATTTTTAACCCTCACAGGAATATCACCTTCTCTGGCAGGTCTCATAGACTGTGGATGTAGGACCTGCAAAAGGAACAAATCAGACAAATTACTTACACTTACCTTTGACAATATATTCAAATACCTTAAGGCCTAAGACCTATCAATTGGTCTCTGATGGGGAACAAGGTAATGAGGAATATCTCACTGTATTATTTATGAGCAAGCCAGGGAAAATCTCCTCTGGACTGAATCAGAGGAAGAACAATCCCAGATATAGATAGCAACAACGTAAAGGATAAAAGAAATGAAAGGAAAACGATATTCCACTGGCATTCAAGAGGCCAGGGACTCTCCACAACCAGTCCAAACTCATTCTAACTCCTCTCACCAATCTCCCTCCGTCTCACCCCATACATGTATTGTTAGTTACTGGGGAGATTCCCTTTCTGTTATCTTAACACCTTGGCCCTTTTAACCCTTTGCCTCACATAAACTCTCAGCTTGGCCCAATAACCCTGGCCCATCAGTCTCCCAACAATTATGCTGCTAACAACAGCACTAAGAGTGACTACTTAACTTAGCAAATTAAACAGTGCTATCCCCATAAGAATATAATATACTCTTGGGACACATACTGAGTGTACCAGTATCAGATACACATATAGCATGTATATTTCAGTCATTTTGAGGCATGACTACGAGTGATTCCCATATGATATCATTAAAGCAATTAGACACGTGAGCCAACACAAAAGCAGAACCAAGCACGCAAGCTAGACTCTTCAAAAATTAAGAACCACAAGGGAGATGCTGAATAGGATATTATCAACAAAACTAGAGAGCAAATACAGTAATACCTGAGCACCAAAGTAAGCAAGTTCAGCAGCCTCGTCAAATGTCAAATATGGGACAGGTTCTGCTTGTGGGCATATATTTGGATCACAAGTTAAAACACCATCAACATCTTTCCATACCTGTTTAAGAGATTGTAAATCAAATTTGCTTCCTTTTTTTCTCTATTTAATGTTCAAAAATTAATGAAGTTATGCAGAAAATTTTTTGCAGCATCAGATGCTAATATTTCATACATTCTGAATTTCACCTGCTGCAATTCGCAACCATCAGAATCAATCCCAATATCTAGCTGCTCATTCAACATGCAATGAAGTCTACTGACATGCTTTTTATCTTTGACATAGATAGGCAGGTGTCTATATACTAACCTGGATTTCAGGCAATGCTAGCGCTTTACCAATTGTTGTAGCCGTCAAATCACTACCCCCTCTACCCAGTGTCGTTACTGCACATGATTTCCGACCCTGCAAGAAGAAATAAAATATATATCTGTTTTCTAATTGAAGAGTTTTGCAATTTAGCAAAGCAAACAGCCAGCAAAAATAGAAATGAAGAGTTTGAAAAGTAAGGCATCAAACAGACCTTTCCAAGGAAGCCTGTTACAATTGGTATTGCAGGGTCAGAAACCCAATCACTACATAATCTCTTTGCAACAGCTGGATAAGTTGCTTCCAAAATATCCGCATTTGTGAAGTCATCAGTGGTTATAAAACCAATCTCAAATGCATCATACTGCCAGAACATTATATTATTAACAAATCACTTCGATCAGTGACCACTAATCAAAAACTAAATAAGTTATTCCAAGTTGGACAAACGTCATTAGTAATAAAAATGCTGAAACTTTGTAGTTGCAATGTGTCTTAGATAAGCAGACCAGGAATACATACTTGGCGAGCTTTAACACCCATTTTATTTAGATATGCAGTGAAGATCCTAGTGGACATGCACTCTCCAAACGAAACTAAATAGTCTTTAGTCCGCAGAGTCAACTCTTTCATCATAGCAATCCCCTTCAGAAGTTGCTCCAATTCTTCTAGATGCCCTGGAAATGTTTCCAACCACAACACCAAGACAACCAAAGATATGAGCACATACACATGAAAATTATTTGAACAGCCATACTGGGAAGAGAGAAGACATTTGGTAGAATTAGTTGAAGCTAAAATGAAAAACTTGCATCAATAATAAATTTTTCTAAAACTTATGGAGGCAGGAAACCTGTATATGCAATTGTTCATTACTACTAGAGGTTGAGAGTTCAAATTAAAATGTTTGAAATCGACATAAGTCAGAAATTGGTCCATCCTCCTTAAACAAGTTAAGCATAAGCAATCCTATAATCTGTTATCATGTATACAAATAGAATTCTATTTTCGAAAATTTATGTAAAGCTACTGTTCCATCATGGAAAGGTAAGACAAAACAAGCTCAAATTATGTTACCATTTCTGCAGGGGACAACAATCACAATTATGGTAAACAATTTAATCTCACTCAAATGAGGACTAATTCTATAGACTGCGTTAATGATGCAATCATGCAAACCTATGCATACACATGAGATGATGAGAAATCTAGATAGTAATTCAAGTTAAGCATACGAATACTAATCCTGAGACCAAAAACAGCAGGGTTCACCACCAGAAAGATTACTTCCCATCTTCATATTCAAGGCAATCATATCAGAGACAGATCGTTGATTTTGCAAACTGATGCAGCATATGGTTGTATAGACTTGAACGTTGATATCATAATTCTCAATGAAAGACAAATTTGCAGAGTCAAACAAACATTAACGAGTATGCAAGTCTATGTTAATAAATGCAGTTAGTTATACACATTCTACAGCTGTAAGCCTATCGATGACATGATGCAATGCATGGTCTGGGCTACCCAGGTGAAATTTTAAAAAATGCTTTACTTCAAAACGCAAATAGATATTTAAATTATCCAATTTAAAACGATAGATCTAATGTAAAGGAGGGTCACTTACTTGCAATAACAGATCTGTCCACTTCAAGCTCATCCACAGTCCTGAATGAGAGAAGAGCACAGTCAAAAGGCATTACTCAACTAGGATGTGATTTAAAAAATAAAAGCATTGTCATTTCAAATAGGAAAGCAGAATGAAAACACGTTGCTCTTGCCTGAGATGCAGGTCTTTTATAAAGCTGAGCTCATCAAGACATGAGACATTGGTAACACCGCAGCCAACGGCTTTTTCTCCAGCCTAACAAATAAATTTCATTTTCTTATGAACTATTCTGTACTAGCAAACATGAGAAAGAATATTGGCGTATTATTAAACAGAAATTCATACCAGTAAAAGCTTGTTAGTTGTCTTTCCCATCGCAGACAGAACGATTATAGGACTCTCTTCGGGAAAACTTATTATAAGGTTAGCAACCTCTTTCATCCTCGCTGCAGTAGCCACCGATGAGCCACCAAACTTCATGACGCAAGTGAATTGTTTGTCCGTTTCTCGATAGCTCTGATTTTCAGTCTCATCCTTCACAAGTAAATCACTTTTTGCTGCTTTGCAGCAGAAACTGAAGGCCACCTTTTCACTTGAGACTCTTCTAGTACAACATAACCCGGAAACAGAAGTAACAGATGCGGCAAAACCAATTCGCCGAGACAACAGAGGTTGGCAATGCAAACTTCTCCAAGAAGTCACCGAGAAGGTGCTTTTAGCCCAGCAAAGCTGCAAAGCACTTGCCATGCTTATTCAGTAAGGCTGCGAGGAGCTGAGCAAATAAAAGGAATACTCCAATTAGTTATTTCGACAAATAACTCAAATGCCAAAACACTCTCAGAGATCTGTATTGGTTATCAGCCAAATGCTTCAACTAACTTCTCCAAAGCTCGATCTGTCAATCATCCAAAGCATGGTTCGGTCACAACGTCGCAATGGCTTGCATATTACTTATTATAATTGGTAAAAAAAGAATAATATGAAATCATTTCCGTGTCCTCCATTTCGGACACAGAGACACAATACCTTGTGAGAAAGAGCTTCAGAAGGAGGAAATGCACAAATCCGTTGTTCAAAAGAAGCTGTAAATACAAAAAATGAATAAACGTTAGGGTTTGGGCGCACTTGGATTTCTTCAGAGAGAGAGAGAGAGAAGAAGAGGCTTCGCAGTGGTTTCATCTATGACCGCGAGCTATCAAGCTCTGACGGAACGACAATGTAGCGCCCGCGGCGGCTCTCTTCTTTCAAAGTGGCGCATAAGAATTACAAAACGTGCCTTTTATAGTTTTGTTTAACTTAGTGCGCCCGTTTTTTCCAGAGAAGCCCTCCTATTTTCCATTGAAACCAACGGCCGAGATGGAACCGTGGGCCTTGCTATCGCACGTGGGAATGATATATCCGACGGTGGTAATTTTAGTGCAAATAAAAGTTTTAAAAGACAAATATAATTAAAATATAAAAAATCATTTAGTGCAGAGAATGTGTAGTCATGAAATATTGAGGATGGAATTATGTTTAGCTCTTAGAAAGAGAAATCTGCGTCACAATTTTTAGAAAACTTAATTTTACTTATTTTAGAAGAATTTGATTATCTCAGTAATTTTTAACGTATAATTTTAATCTAAATATAAATAAAAATTTTTAGTATGTAGGATCACATCTTTAAATTTTTTAAACATTTATTTCTCGGGATAATACTAGGATTAGGACAATTTCTTCTTCTTCTTTTTTGTGGAGATAAAGATTGAGACAACTTTCATGTAAACATATAATGTAGCATTTAAAATCAGTGAAAAGAATAAAAGTAAAACTATTTATATTTAAAATTTTAAAAAAATTGTTTATACTTGATATCAGATCGCATGGATTGCTGGTGCTCAGTAGGGCCCATAGAAGTAGTACACTGCCAAAACCAAGGGCTAACATATGATGCCCAAAACTGGACATAAGTAAATTTAAAAAGAAATGTCCGTTCAACAAATAATACTATATCAATAATTCAATAGGAAGTCAAGTCCGTAAAGCAGTAATGTTTCAGCCCACAGATTCACGTTTATACATAGGGTTGACTGCATTTACCGTCCACCTAGTTTATTTGCCCACAAATTGTGAAAAGATGAATCTATTTTGTTATATCTTTACTATCACAACCAACCTTTTGACAGAAAGATTAAAGAAAAGGAAAAAGTGGATTCTTAAAATAAATTTTAAAAATTAATTTATTAGAGTTGTCGTCAAAATATTTTAACAAAAAACTTTAAAAAATTAATTTAACAAAAAAAAGAAACAAAATGATATACAAAAATAAAGATGAGTTTGGGAGTCTATTTGAGTACAGAGAAGGTGTTAGGCACTCTAAAACACCCATTCATCAGAACGGGTTATCTTAAACTAGTCAAATGAAGTATAATATAATCTTAAATTTATCTCAATTACCCTTATATTAACATACATGCTCGTAAAACAAAGAAGACAAAAACAACGATAATGAAAGCAAACTAATAAATATTTACAAATAATGAACTAGACCTAGGATGAAAAACTACTCCTGCATACCCTATAATAAAGATCTAAGTCCACGTAATTCAACCTAAAAATATATGGTAGTTGACTAGTATTTTTTTTATTTTTGTGAAAAGAATAAGAACATTAAAATTAAACAAATTTTCGCAGACAAAACGAGATTGAGATTCAGTTAGTTTGTTTTGATTTAGAAAATTAATTTAATATCACCTTCTTACTCCTTTCATTTTCTCTTTTAAAATTTTTTTTTGGATTTTTATTTTGATTTTGAAAGTAAAATGATAACGAAAAGATATTTTTAGATTTATTTTTTACAAATAGCAAAAAAAAAGCCATTTTTTTAATTTTGGAATTGTCCCACCTTTATATATACCTTTTTTTATTAAAAAAATATATATTAATTTTTAAAACTTGAAGAGACTAAAGATCTCTACAACCTTTACTAGTTAATTCTCAAGTACTTGAAGAGATTAATAATCTCATGCAGTAAAAATAAATAAATAATAAAATAACAAAAAAATATATATATATAAGTGTCATAGTGTGAACCCAACCATGTGGACTTAAAACATATGCATGCATTATGGAACAAAAATCAATATGAAAGTAAAGGGATTACATCTTTATGTGCCTTATCTTCCAAATTCTTTTTTCTAATATTTTCATTAGATGGGTCATTATCAAGAGCATATTGATATCAACAAACACATGTCATTAAACAAGAAGCCCTTAGTTCACCCCCCATGTTTTATTTCCAAGTAAGTTTTGTTTTTTATCTTTATAATTTTTATTTTGAAATTACATGACAATTTATAAAGTCTAAGGAGACTAAAGTTTCATGTGACCTTTAGTAACTAACTCAAGAGTATATGAGGAGATTGATGATCTCATACGACAATTCTAAAATAATAAATAAATAAAGTAAAATAAATCATAAGAAACATATTCATATGTGTGTGTGTATATATATATATATATATTTAAAAGCATATAATAAAATGCAGCACTATTTAGTCAACAACATTTATTAAAGTGACATGCATGCCTATTATGATTCCTATCAATTGTCATCTCATAAGAAGACAAATAAAGTGCCAATTAACGAATAAACAACATTACATTTATACGCACATCAACCAAGCATGGAACCTCTATATATCTGAAGCTTAAATTTCAAGATATCGTATTGCATGGCCATTACTTAAGATGTGAACAAAGACAGTAAGGATAAGATGCATTATAGCACCAACTTATGACTGAAAGAAAGAGATAAAAGCATGTAGTCCTAAGCAAGACTTTATCAATAAAGAAGAAAAAAAGAATTGTTGTTAGGTGAAAAGAAAAGGAAACTCTACAATCATAAACAAAACTCCAATGAGCAAAAGAAAAACCTGCTGTCACACACATGAAATATTAATAGAATAAGGATGAAGAATACACAGCCCAACAACCCCTTATGACATACTTTGACGGTAAACACCAAAAAAAAAAAAAGAAGAAAGTGACAGAAACTGTGGTCACCATATGATTAAAACAGGGACCAAAACTTCATCAAAAATAAAACTAAGTAAAGAAGTTGTCTGATGAAGCATGAACCTCATGAAGGGTCAGTGACCTTGTGGACTCACAAATATAGCTAAACAGAAAGCATGATTCCCAAAGATGGAGGAATAATAGAGACTCAAACCCCCATTTTCCTTAAGCAAACATGCATGAGTTTTAAAAGTAGCATGGGAAGATACCTTTCAAAAACTCAAACCTTAGCTTTTAGTGACTCCACATTAGTTCTTCCCCAGTCTCTCTCGGTTTCTCACTCTTTCTTCTTTCTTTCTCTGTTCTTGTTTGCTCTCTCCTCCGGCACCGTGTCTTTGTCTTTTCTATTCTCATTTGCCCGAGCTCTCTCCTCTCCGGTATCACATCACAACTCCCCCTTGTCCGGCTTTCTTCCTTCGTCACGCGTTTATTTTTTTGTCAGCTCTCCTTTCTTTCCTCTTCATTTCTTTTCTTCTACTATCAGCTCATCTCTCTTTGTCTTCCCCAATGTGCTTTTTTCCTCCATTCTCTTATTTCCTGCCCGTTCTTCCTTCTCCCTCACGACTTTCTCTTTCTCTGTTTCAAATTGGTGAAACAGAGAATGCCGGAGAAGTGATTTTCGTGAACCTAGTGAAGATCTCCCCTAATGACTGCCTCCTTCTCCCCTCAATTTCTCTCTTCCTCAGCCTTGTCTATCCTCTATTACACACTACTGCACAAAGATGCATGAGGAGACAACCTCTATGCATGCAGTTCTATCTTCTTCCTCACGACTTTCTCTTCCTCCCTCTTTCTCTCTTCAACATCACAATGCCTCTTGCTCTCTTAATTTCTCCAAGCTCTCACTTTTTCTTTTTTCATTTTTTTCCCTTAGAAGGTGAGTTAGAATCTACCCTATTCCAAAGTCTATTGAGAACTTCCTTTAGTTCTCCTTTTGGATTCTCTCTCTGTTTACCTCTATTTCTGGAATACCCACAGAAAAAAAAAGAACTCAGTTAGAGACAAATATAGATATAGATAAAATTTTATCTGAGAATGTAACCAAAGTTAGTACCTATACCTTACTTTATGCATTTTTAGCACTTGTAACTCAACTAAGTACAATAACCAAGTATCTGTTAGGAAAATTTTGATATGATAAAATATATATATATATAATAATTTTTTTAATTTAAAATATTTTAAAAATTGTCAATTATTTCTAATAATTCCACCTAACCCATATTATTGCCTAATTATCCAACTAACCTACACCTAATATCCTTAAATCATCTGCAAATAATATCAGATACCCAATCCTGCATTCCTACAAGTTTTCTTCAATAGGAAATTTCTGTTTTCTCCCTCTGGTAGCCACCGTCACCATCGCCAGTGAGTACAACAAGCCACCAACAACACTACCAGCCCATCCCTGACCATCGATGAAAATTGTCGGAAAATCGTGTCGGAGC
Source organism: Delonix regia (assembly GCA_037074485.1). Taxonomy (NCBI): domain Eukaryota; kingdom Viridiplantae; phylum Streptophyta; class Magnoliopsida; order Fabales; family Fabaceae; genus Delonix; species Delonix regia. The sequence goes on along the minus strand of CM073449.1, from coordinate 34,567,046 downwards.
TCCTCATAATGAAAAATTTTTTTCCAACCAATCGGAGCTTCCTCCAGCCTCGTTCAACCTCACCAGCGACTCTTCTCAACCACAGCAGCCTCGTCGACATCCCAGCCACCTCCATCGGCCGCCACACTGCCAAAAATTTCTTCAAAATTCTGGCGACCCAATAAACCTGAAACCAACATGAAATTTGAAGCTTCAATTCAAGATTTTGGTGCATTTTTAATCTAATTAAACATATAGCTTCACTTTCTACACTGATTTCACAAGTTTCTCCCTCATTTATATTGATTAATTTCGTATAATTTACTCAAAATTGAAGAAAAACCAATTTAGGTACTATTCATTCACAAAAATCGCTGTTCATGCAAGAAAGTGATGAAATTGGGCTCAATTCGGGTTGTTTGCTTCAAATTGAGTTAAACTTATACTTTTAAGGTGAATTTCATACATTTCTCCCTTGAAATCACTGATCAATTGTGAATTTTGGTTTCCAGATTGAAAAATCCCAATTTCGGAGTCTAGGGGCAAATTGGAAATTTAGTGAAAATTGTGTTCTTAAGGCTTCTTAAATTTTACTATGCATCTAAGGAGTGATTTAGAATTTTTAGAAATTTTAGAACAAAATTCTAATTTTTAGTAATTTTTCAAGATGTTTCATGAAGAAAAAGGAAGGAAATTAAAAGGAAAAATATAAATGGCTTGTTTGTATAGCAATAAATATTATTTGAGGTTAAATAGAAATTATGGAATTTATTAGATGACCCTTAAGTGAAATTTGTGTTATAGTAGGTGTTAAAAATTTAATAAGTGCATAATTCAATAAAATAATGATAGTAATAATAGTAAAGATAATAATAGTAAAAATAATAATAATGATAATAATAATAATAATAATAATAATAATAATAATAATAATCATAACAAAATGAAATATAAATTATAAGTATTTTAAAGTATTCTTTAAGTGGCCCATAAATTTAATTTCCAACATTTAAAAAAGAAAGAGGTGAATTGGATTAAAAAAAAATGAATGAGGGATAATTAATAAGGTATGTGATAGAATTAAAAATAAATAAATTTATTTGTAAGGATTGGATGATAAGAATATTTTATTTAATATTTTTATATGACTAGAATATTTTCAACAAAGGAATTATAATCAAAACTATAAGGAGGTTGGTATACTCCTCTTAGGTGAATAGATAATCTTAATTATGTATAATATTATTTTAAATTATTCATGATAATTTTGAATATTGAATTATTATATATATTGAAATCTGAATTCTAAAATGGTACGATTTTGAAATTTCTTATATCTGTATATGGATAATTCTTTGTCTTTGAAATATCAGGAATATGTCCAAAACAAAACCCTATAACTAACGGTAGTTGACGTTAGCTGTAATGCACTGCAATTGGTATTCTGATAAGGTTGAATATGATACCCTTACCTTTATATTCTGTTTGAGGCCGAGGGTCATTATGATATTTACTCAAAGCCTATGGCCGTATGAGTATCTATTATTATATGTTATTACTAGCCTTGGGCTAGCTTTATACTCTATAATTATGACTGGTTTTATAGGAAATTCCCAATTACATTCTATTGATTATTTTTCTTTGTTTAATATCACTGAATTTTGACTGTATAATATCTAGTTTTAAATTTCAAAAGATGTACCACCGTAAGTCTGCCTTAATTTCTGCATTATTAGAATTATTTGCTCACTGAGTTTCCACTCACCCCATTATTTAACATTTTTTGTATCTCAACGCCGATCCATAACGTCCACCTTCAGAATTTTAATCTTGGTGATTAATTCCTTTGTAAGTCTACCCTACTACTAGAGCTATGTCTTTCAGTATTTTTATGATTCAGTTTAGTTGCTCCTTAGTATACAGTCTAAATGTTTAATGTATTACTATGGTGTGTCAAAAACTATATGTATGAAAAGTTATGTGATCTATGTTTGTTTAATATATATTTATATAAGTTATGTTGCTATGAGAGTTTCAACAGGTTCACGTATCAGCTTAGGTTATGACAATCGAACCTCTAACCCCATAGCAATTCCCCACAAAGTCTCCATTTTTATGTTGTTTGATGTCATAAAGACCTAGAAAGAGCTCCTCTAATCTCCACCATCTTTCTATTTTTTTCTCTCCTATCGTCATTGCCAAAACTTAGCCCAAAGTGAGATTACACAGCTAAAAACGATATTGTTGACTTTTCCTTTCCTATGCATACTGATGACCGATTAAGAAGGGACTTTTGTCTTTTATTTTCGTCTATGTTTCTTCTAGGTCCAACCCTCCTCTAAGCATTGCAGCAGCATCATTTGATATAGGGGACAACATCTATGTTTCCTTATTGATGTTATATGTAGGTGGGAGAAGTTGCTATAGCTTAAACTCATTAACTTAAAGCTTCTTTTAGCTTTCACATCCATTTGGTTGTTTTTTTTTTTTTTATACCATTGATAATGGCTTTTGATTTAGATTAATTAATTAATATTTTGTCTTTTTTTTTTACGTCTCTAACCTTAATTAATTTTCTCCTTTCCTTTTTCGTAACTTTATTGGAATCCTTTATTTTGTTATTTTCTTCTCCGAATTTTGGTTTTTGTGGCTTCTTTTTTTTAGTTAACTTTGTTATTTCATTTCTTAAAATATATTATTTTATTTTGTGACTCAACCATTTTATTTTTACTTACTTAATGAATTTATTAATTGAATAATTAATTAATCATTAATTTTTTATTCTTATTTAATTTTTGGGTGGGTGTTCACATATATATATATATATTATATCAATATTATTTGTAATGTTAGTAGAAAATTGAATTTAATAATATATTTTGATATTATAAAATATAAGAAATTAGAGAAAAGAGAAATTAACCCTATGAGATTGGTGAGAAATAAAAAAAAAAAAATAAACTCACTAGGAGGACATTAGATTAAAAAAAATTTCTTTGTTGTTTTTTTGAAAAACTATGAAATCTAAAAAATTGATCAAACTACATTTGATTATGTTTTTGAATATGAGTGAAAAATGACAATAGACGATTTAAATTGTTAAATAAATTATTCAATTATATATTATTTATTTTAATTTTAATTTTAGACCATATAAAATTATGTATATAGTCTTTTATTATCATTTAAAAAATAGTTAATTAATTTATTATCTTTTTCGTTTACTTCAACATATTTGTCGATTTTAAAAAATTATTTATTTAAAAAACTATTAATTAATTTATTGTTTTTCTTATTCATTCTAAAAAAATTTATATTTTAAAAGATTTATAATATAAGAAATAATTAATTAATTTTTTTTAGTTAACTATAAAATTTTCACATTTTAAAAAAATTTCGATGGATGTATGAAAAAATTAAAGAATTATTACACAAAAAGATGAAAGAATTATGAATAGACATAAGTCTCGTACCCTCCGAATATATATAATAAATAAAAGAACACTTTCATCCGATTCTTGTAATCTAATTAGAGCAAACTAAAATTCATTACTATGCGAAAACAAGATTTGCAACCCCAGACAGCAGCATAATCACATAAGGATTTATAGTGATCCTGACTCTTGTATTCATTTTAGTTAGATAATAAAATGGATAAAATATTTTTTTTTTCTTGTTATTCTGTTTTTCTGTTTCCTGGAGAATCGCCCGCCTCTGGTTTTTTACTAAGGTATTTGAAATTGATAGTCTTCCGTAAGTTAGAGTCCCACGATTTGGATATCATCCCCCTGCGCCTGTCACAATTTCTACCATATTTGCTTTTAGGATCCTTCGTATAAAGGTCGTTGGGTTTCGTTTTTAAATTCCATATGACCTTCGTAAGAAAGGTATTATTCTTGTATTATATACCAGTAAAATATTATTTTAATATTTTATTTATCACTAGATGCGGAGCTAAGACCTGAAGTCGGTAGAAATTTTTTTTTTAACATTTATATTTTATTTTAATTATTTATATTTTAATATTATAATTTTTAAATTAAATTATTTTCTTTAAACTTTTAAATTAGACTAAATGAGGTTAATTTACTAGTTATATTTTGACTTTTTCCTCCTTAAATTTAAAAATAATTTAAAGTATTGTACTATATATTACTTATTATTTTAATATTAACTCCACTATCTAAGTACCCATAAAAATATTTATATCTACTCATTATCTTTATAATGTATAAAAAATATATATTAAACAAAATATACTAACATTTGACAATACTAAAATAGTTCAATGAACAACTCAAATAATATTTTGAAAGAAGTTAACATGTTTATCAAATAAAGCATTAAAATTTATAATTGTCCATTTGTAAGAAAAAAATATTTATAAAGCATTGTAAATATTATTTTATTTAAAACATTGTAAAAATTTTGTTAGCATTTGTAGGGACAATTGTTCAATGTCTAACTAAAAATAATATATTGATATTTAAACTTAATTATGTTCTACTTAATTATTATAAAACTACTATTTACAAAAATGTAGTAAATGTTTACACAAAAATTAAATATAAAATTAGATACACAATATACATGTGACAAATAATGAAACAAAATAATATAATCTAATCAATTAAGATCAATAATTTTAGTGGGTTCAAAAAATTCAAATATATGAAAGCATAAACTTAGAATTTAATACAATATAAATAAAAAAATTTAAGGGGGCAAGTGCTCTCTTTCACTTATATGCGGCTCCGTCGCTGTTTATCATAAAATTATTATTTTAATTTTTTATTAATTAAAATATTTAAAATAATTTTATATTCATTAAAAAAAATGTCTCATTTGGTATATCACATTTTTAAAAAAAATTAAATTTGGTCTATAAATTTTAGGATTTAGACTTTAGTAAAAAAATTAAATTATATATTTTTTTCGTAAAAAATTAGAGGATCAAATATAAAATTTTTCAATAAATAAAAAATTATTTTAAATATTTCAATAAATAAGAGAATAAAATAATAATTTTATAATAAATAAATAAATACTTTCCTCTTTCACATACGGACAACGTTTTTGATACTCATTCCTGCATGACTTTTAGGATGAGAGAGGGTCGCCTAGTTAATCAAGTGAGGATGGAAGAGAAAAAAGGATTGTGTGAGTAGTCTATAAAATTTATTTTAAATAAGATAGCATTAAATAATTAAAAATATAATTTTGTTTTAATAGAACCGGCTTGAACTGTTTACGTGTCAACATAATCAAGACCTAACTTGATTTAGTCAAAATAAATTAATTTCTTTTTCGATCTAGTACAATTAGATGGAATTGGACTAGTCAATGGAGTCTGTATACATCCTTACCTAAAGGCGTCTTCATTTTTGGGTAATTTTCCATCATATAACTATAAAGCTTAAAGACTCTTGGAACTAAAATGTAGCGAGAGTGAGTCTGCAATGATACGAGTCAATTTTTTCATGAGCAGAAAAAAAAATGGTACACAGAGAGGGGATTTCCTGAGCATAATAATCCTTGAACGTTTTAGTCCAAAGTGTATTGAAACTGGCAAAGCAGATACACTTCAATTTCTTTTATAATTTATTTGTTATCAAATTTGCTTATAATGTAAATGTTTTTGAGAAAAAAATAACATACCATTGAAAGATATCATTATTGTTAATTCTATTTTTAGAAATTTACTAACATTAATTAATTTATTTTTCTAGTGATTTAGTTTCCATTCAAACTTTTTTATTATTAACTTAGTTCTAATTGAACTGGAATCAAGATTAAAATATTTTAAAAATTTTAACTAACTTAATGATAATTAATTTTCAAGAGTTATTATACGAGAAAAGTATAAAATTTATTATTTACAAATTAATTTTTAAAAAGTTTAAATTTATACAAAATTAGTTTATTAAAAATTTAAATTTGTATAAAATAATTCCTCTATTTAGATTTATAAAAAATTAATTTTGTATAAAATAAAATTTTTAAAGAACTAATTTGATACAATTATTTATAAGGACCAAATTATTGCAATATATAAATATGAAACTAATTTAATATTTTTTTGTTATTATACTTTTTATAATGCCATCAATTTCACTTGTTTGTTTGTGTCTCTCTGACTAGTAGTTAATTATCGATCCCATGTTGCATCGACGAGTTTTCCCGCACAGGGTGGACCATGATGGTTATTGTAAAACGACGATTGCAACCCCAATCACCGTCATAATTATAAAACGACAGATAGTGGGTCCTGATTATTGTCGTGTACATTTCAGTCAACTAATTAGAAGAATAAAATAAATTTGGATTTTGTCATCAATTATTTTTGGTACTGTATTTGTTATCAAATTAGTTTATAATGTAAGTATTTTTAAGGTTGAAAAACAGACGGTTCCTGATGTAGAATTTATTGTCATTAATTTATTTATACTATTATTAATTTTGTTGCTAATTGAGTTATAGTTAACACTAAAATAATGTATTTTAAAAAACATTTTAGTTAATGCGTTTCATATCAAGGATTCAAATCCCTACTTAAAAATATTGAGAAAATAAATCATTCGAATGATGGATTATTAACTCATTAATAATGATTATCCTATATCTAGTGGTGGGACAAAATTTTTTTAAAAAAATTTTGTATATTTGATTTTGGAAATTTATAATTTAATATTATATATTTTTTAAAAAATAATATCATTTAAACTTTTGAATTAAACTAAATGAAATTAATTTACTAATAATATATTGATTTTCTCATTCTTAATTTCTTAATTTTAAAAGTAATTTTAAATTTAAATGAGTATTATACTATATGTTACTCTTTATATTAATATTAACATTACTACTACTAAAGTACCTGTAAAGATATATCTACTCATTTATTTATATAATTATTACAAAGATATACTAAACAAAATATACCATCATTTAACAATATCAAGGTAGTTCTCTAAATAGTCCAAAATAGAATTTTTAAGGAAGTTAGATAAAGTACTATCATTTATAATTGTCAATTTATAAAAAGAATATTTATAGAGTATTATAAATATTATTTCATCTATAAACATTTAAATTTTTTTAGCATTTAGGGACACTTTTTTGAGATCTAACTAAAAATAACTTATTTATCATTTGAAATTATTATGTTCTACTTAATTATGGTAAAACTATTATTTACAAAAATGTATCAAATGTTTATACAAAAATTAACTATGAAATTAAATACATTATATATATATATATATATATATATGAGTCTAATGGGTTCAATTTAAAATGTTTAGTAATAAAACAAAATAACAGGAATTAATAATTTAAGAGCAATAATATTAGTGGGTTTAAAAAATGAAAATATATAAAACTATAAAATTAGAGTTTAATACAATAAATATAAAAAAAAATTGAGGAGGGGAGGGGGAAGTGCCCCTTCACATGAATGTGACTGCGCATTAAAAGAAAAGGTGTCATATATCAGAATTAATGTGAAAATTTTGAGCATAAATACTTAAAAGTTATATCTACATTCTGTTTACAATAAGATAATTATTTTTTTAAATGATTATAGGCATTTTTTAGTAAACAGGAAAAAGAAAGAAACAAAAATCTAACTCCCTAAAGTGACTGGATTATTATCCTTATGATCCAGAGAGAGCTAACATTCAAAACCGGCTAATGGGCATTGAAAAGTAAATGAAAACAACATGTATGACAGTGAAATGGATCTCTTAAAATTAAATGTAGAAAATAAAATTGAATAGAGAAAAACAGCAAAACAAATACGAAACAAGTGTATGATTTTGAAAACTATTATATTATCTTTCTCTTAATCTTGAATTTACCCATATATTTAGGATGGGATCTTTGAATCTTAGGTCTTCTGTTATATATGGAACATGATTAGGTTATCTTAATATAACTTACAAAGTTTACTTGGCTTGTCGAATTTAGTTTAAAAAAATTAAAATTCAAACAAAAAAATACTCAATTTGTAAAATAGATATGTTTAAAGTTTTTTAAAAGTTCAATCTAAGTTAAATAATCTAAATGAATACTTTTTTAATAAATAAAAATTTATTATTTAAAAAAAATTAGTGTAATGTGATGTTTTGATAAAAATAAAAATTAATACATTTCATTTAATTAATTTATATCAATACAACAATTTATATAATCTTATGTGTAATAATAACAATTATTTATGTTATTTATTTCAAATCTTAAATAATAAATTAATTTGACTATTTTTTAAAAAGCTCAATTGACCTAACTCAAATTATATAGATAAAAATTTAAATTAAAAAATTTAATTAAAATATGAGTTCAAAATTTTTTGTTAATTTAAATTCAAACTTAATTTCTAAGAATATGACCGATCACAATGCGAGCAAAAGGAAACAAGAAAGTAGCCATAGGCATTAGTGGCGTTGCGGGGACTACTTTATTTCTCAGGGCAATTTGTGGTTAAAACTAAAAGCATTCACCAGGAATGTGTGAACGAGGAGGCGTGAAGCTAAAATATCACTTACCGGTTGTTAGGGAATTAAAAACTAATTATAATTGTGCCTCATTGGAGGGCTTCAATTTCTCATAGCTTAAAATTTTGAATTTTCAAGTGGGTCTTTCTCAATTTTGGCAAATTCTAGCCCTTTTGGGTCAATTCCAGTGTCTCAATTCATTTATTGCAAATTTCACCTATTCATCAAGTGTAATTTAGAATTTCCACAAAGGACGTGAATTTCATTCATGTTTCTGGGGGTAAACTTCCAGATTAATGCATGTGGTTAAAAAACTTAATTGAATACACTGATATTTGTATCATTAGCCTAATATCATTGTGCTTTTTTCTTTGGGTTAAAAATAAGCAGAAATAACTTATGATCCAATTTTGCCCAGAACATTCAATTTTCAATGCAATCTCTACTTTCCTTTATAGAGAAGACTGAAATTATTTTGGTCAACCAAACTTTTGAATTTGATACACATAACATTATATTTTATCTGAATCTCTTCCTTTGGTCCATCAAAATGAAACTTAATTGGAGACGTAATCCAATATCTTCCTTGGTCTATCATTTCCGACCAATTCATTATGAGTTTTAGCTACGAACAATTGTAGATTTGAGAAACGAGAACTTTAGGCTGTGTATTTGTGGGGAGGGAGGAAGAATAAAATAAGAACATATGAATGTATGGTATTGGCTTATTTTTGGTAAAAACAAACCTTACGAATAGCATGTATTGAGCATAGGTACGTGGTTTTTAATTGAGTGCAAATTAAAAACTTATAAAACATGTGATTTATGATAAATGAAATAATAATATACGATAGTAAAATGCTAAAAGGCCATGCTGGCCAATGTTTGATAATAGCAAACCAATTTTATCTGAAATTATTCTTGGCTAATTTTTAAATGGGCAAAAAATATTGTTATCAAACATTTATATTATTTTGATTCCAATAAAGGTCTAAAATTTATCTAGCCCAAGTTTTATTTGAAATAATTAAATCTGCAATGGTCCAAATAGTGAAAGAACCCAAAGCTTTTTGGCCCACAATTTTTCAAAAATTTTTTTGACCCAACCTTTAAAAGAGCTTACATACTTCTTGGCCCAAAATTGTTCAGAGTATCCAATATCAAACGTATATTCTGATAAAAACAAACATGAGCCCAAGTAATACAAATAGCAAGCATCAAGTAAAGGCAAATAAAAGGCCTTTGCATAAAGATGGAAAGTACAAGAAAAGAGGTAACTAGCTTTTGTAGAAGAAGGATCAAGTCAAACACAAAATGGAGGAAGGTTTTTGGCCATGTAAAAAAGGATAACAAAAAATGATGCAACAACACTCTACTCCAATACAAGTTCGTTGACAAAAAGCAAAAAGGCAAAGAGGATGCACAAAGCTACTGGAGCACGTCTGATGAAGAAGAAAGCTTTATAAGAAGCAAACAAAATTCATAAAAGTCTGATAGCAACTTGAGCCAAGGAAGAGATTAAGTGCATGACTCCATATATTATCCTTTCATGTCTTCCTCCAACATTCCAACACAAGTACAAGATGACTCAGATCTTCTCTTTACTATTGTTGTTGCTGCATGAAAAGGCAATAACAGATACAAAATTTGGTAACTCAAGATGAAAAAGTGAAGAAGACAAGTATGGTGTACACTTCATTCTTCTTTTCACATACCCAACGAATATTTGCATTAAATAAGCTTCAAATTTGTACCTCAACGATCAAGAAAGACTGATTTATAAATTAGGAAAGTCAAATAACAAGAAGAGAACAGACCAAAAATCATCTGACAGAAAATCAAGTTACTATTCATATTAAGCTTAGTGTCAGGTACATTAATTTTCCTTTCAAGAGCCTGAGTTTGTTGAGCTCAAAATTGTAAACCCTTTTACAGGGTATCCCAAATCATTCTATCTTGTTCAAATCTTTCCTAAGTGAAAGTTAGTTGAGGATTAGTTGAGTGAAAACTCATTTGTGATAGTTTTAGGTGAGCTTAAACCTTGTGTTAATGGTGAGTACTATAAAACTCGTTAGTGTAAGTGTTTGGGGCTATCCAAGTAAACCCTATTATAGTGGAAAATCTCTTCTGATAGAAAGGGACTGGACGTAAGACAATGGTGATCAGAACCAGGATAAAATAATTGTGTCTTTTCTTCTCTTTACTGTTTTAAAAAATATCTTCAGTTATTGAGATTTTCTTAAATCACTAAAAATTCACTATAAGCACCTGAGTTTCAATTTTTAGTCATTAAATTCGCTTATTTAAAAAATTACTTTAGGCACCTGAGTTTTCACTTCAGGTACCTAAATAGTACTTTCGAAAATAATTACTTTTGAAAAAGAAAAGTTGTTTAAATTTCTCCTAAGCACCTATTCACCCCCTCTAAATGCATTATCAATAGTAGACATTATTGAAAGTGGCAATGTTCATTAACCACAATATGATGAGTTACAAGGTATACTCATTCATGAGTTGATGGATAAAATAAAAAAGCATCGCCTTCAAATCAACTACCAACTTTCTAGAACATCCAAATAATGACGATGACCCCAATGAGATTGATCCACAAGAACTAGCTTACTTTTCATGGAAACTAGAAAAGTACGCTAGAAAGAGAGGACAATCATCCAAATACAAAGGCTTATACAAAAAGGAGCTAAGGAAGGATGAACATGGCAAAAATGTCATCATATGCTATGAATGCAAAAAAAGTTAGACATGTTAAGCTTAAGTGTCCTTACATTAAGAGAGGGTAAGACAAGACACTAGTAAGGAGAAAAGCCTTAGCAGCATGGAGCGATGACGATGAAGACGAAGAAGAAGAGATCAAACAAGAGATTGTAAATCTGTGTTTTATGGCCACAAATGAGGTAAATTCTAAACCCATTAATGATGACTTGGAAGAAACCTTTGATGAACTTCTGAATGAATTTAGAAAATTACTCATAAAATATGAAGAAGTTATATAGTTGAAAATCAAGATTGAAGAAGGAAAAAACATTTTACAAAATAAATTAATTCAATCTGAAAAGGAAAATATGGCTTTGATTATAAAATCAATCAAAGATGAAAGTGAAAAATTCCGTGTGCTGGAATGTCAAAATCAAGTATTTAAATATAAATACGAGGCACTTGAGAAACAGGTAGAAGTTCTAACATAAGATTTGGCAAAATTAGTTAAAAGAGAAAAATACCTAAATATGCTTTTAAGAGATCAAACATGCATGTTTGATAAAACTAGGATAGGATACAATGGACAAGTTAATACTATGCTTTATAAGAATTTCTTTGTAAAATTAAAATATACTCTCACATGTTATTATTGTTGTAAATATGGACATACTTATTATAATTGTTCAAAATTGAAAGGATATCATAAGTGGTTTCCAAAAGGCTTAGCCACGAGTAAGGTACCTGAAGCTAACATTCAAGGACCCAAAAAGATTTCGGTACCTAAAAGAAGATAAGTTTTGTAGGTACATCATAAAGGGAAATAGTATTTGGATAGTGGGTGTTTAAGACACATGACTGAGGACTCATCAAAATTAATTTCCCTCACTATTAAAGAAGGAGGAATAGTAACCTTTAGTGACAACAAAAAGGGTAAGATTATTGATATTGGAAAAGTAAGTTTTTTGTCTAATTGTTCTTTAGATGATGTTTATTTAGTTAAAGGACTTAAATAGAACTTGCTTAGCATTAGCTCACTTTGTGACAAAGGGTACAAAGTAACTTTTGAATATGAATAATGCACTATAACAAAGATAACATGACTTTGTTTGTGGGGCAAAAACAAGAAAATATTTACATTTTAAATCCCAAAGAATTGCAAGAAAAGAAGATATCTTGTCTTTCCTCTATATTCAATGATCCATGGATTTGGCATAAGAAACTTGATCATGCTAATATGTATCTTATTTCAAAATTATAAAAAAGAGACCTCGTAAGAGGACTCCCTTGAATCAATTTTGAAAAATATCACTTACGTGATGCATGTCAGCTTGGTAAACAAACTATATCATCTTTTAAATCAAAAGATAACATTTTAACTTCAAGACCCTAAAGTTATTGCATATGGACCTTTTTAGCCAAACATAAACTAAAAGCTTTAGTGGTAAAAACTATGCGTTTGTCATTATAGATGATTTTTCCAGATTCACTTGGGTAATTTTCTTAGCTCACAAGGATGAGGCTTTTAAGTACTTTGAAATATTTTGTAAAATAATTCAAAGAGAAAAAGGCTATCTTATTTCAAGCATCATAAATGATCATCGAGGAGGATTTGAAGACAAACTCTTTGAAAATTTTTGTAATGAACATGGTTTCATATATAATTTTTTAACACTAAGAACTCCACAACAAAATGAAGTTATTGAGTGAAAGAATAGAACTTTACAAGATATGGCAAGAACCATGTTGGTTGACAATAATCTGCCTAAGTACTTCTGGGCTAAAGTTATAAACACTGCTTGCTATATTTTAAATAGATGTCTTATAAGGCTTATACTTAAAAGAACTCCTTATGAGCTTTGGAAAGGAAAGAAACCCAATGTAAGTTACTTTTATGCTTTTGGTTGCAAATGTTTTATACATAATAATAGAAAAGAAAATTTAAGAAAATTTGATGCTAGGAGTGATGAAGGAATATTTCTTGGATATTCAATGACTAGTAAGGCTTATATGGTTTATAACAAATGAACCTTAGTGGTTGAAGAATCTGGGCATGTTAAATTTGATGAATCTAACACTTCTTTAAGAAATGGTGCACAAAGTGATAAAGATATGTAGGATAAGGTACCTAAACTTGAGCAACCCCCTAAAGTGACTAACTCAAGTACTGATTAAGCAAAAGAAAAATAACAAACAATGGTTGAAGTCAACGACCTAAATAATGAACTCGGGCACTTGAATGAGACACTTAGTGATCAAAACCAAGACTCAAGGTGCACAAACAAAATAAGATCTGATATGAAACTACCCTGCCTAGAGAGTGGAAACATTTAAGTTCTTAACCCATGTAATACATACTTGGAAATCCTAAAGAAGGCTAAAGATGCATTTGTTATTAGAACAAAATGGACAAATTAAAAGAGCAAGGTAAAATGGTAAGAAACAAAACTAGACTTGGTTTCACACAATAAGAAGATATTGATTTTGAAGAGAACTTTGCCCTTGTTGCTAGACTTGAATATATTCGAATGCTACTTGCTTATGCTGCATTTATGAATTTTAAATTATAATAAATGGATGTTAAAAGTGCATTCTTAAATGGTTACACTAATGAAGAAGTGTATGTAAAACAACCTCCAAGATTTCAAGATGAAAAATTACCCAACCATATCTTTAAATTGGCTAAGGCACTATATGGGTCAGAATAACCCTTAGAGCCTGGTATGAAAGGTTGAGAAAATCAACAATGATACATTACTTGTTGAAGTTTATGTTGATGATATCATATTTGATAGCACTAACGAAAATATGTGCAAAGAATTCTTAAAGCTGATGCAAGGAGAATTTGAAATAAGTATGATGGGTAAATTAAATTTCTTTCTGGGATTACAAATCAAGTAAGCCAAAAATGGCAACTTCATTTGTCAAGCCAAGTACACTAAAGAATCACTCAAGAAGTTTGGCTTTGAAGATACTAAATCTATGGGCACTCCTATGAGTCTAGTAACTTCATTAGATAAAGATGAAAAGGGTAAGGATTTTGATCAACAAAGATATCAAGGTATAATTGGATCCTTACTTTATCTTACTGCAAGTAGGCTTAACATAATGTTTAGCATATGCAAATGTGCTTGGTTTCAAGCTAATCCCAAATAATCTCAATTTGTTGCCTTAAAAAGAATTTTTAGATATCTAGTTGGCACTCAAGAATATGGCCTTTAGTATCCAAGAACTAATAATTTCGATATAGTAAGATGTGCAAATGCTAACTTTACAGGTGACAAACTTGAGAGAAAAAGTACCTGTGACATTTATCAATTTCTTGGAAGTGCTTTAAGCTCATGGTTCAGTAAAAACACAAGGATTAGTTCTCTATCTACTGCAGAAGCAAAATATATAGCAGTAGCAAGCTATTGCACTTAACTACTTTGGATGAAACAACAATTGGAGGACTATTCGCTATATTATGAGAATATTCCAATCTTTTGTGATAAAATAAGTGTAATATGCTTAAACAAGAATCTTGTGCATCACTCAATAACAAAGCACATAGAGATAAAGCATCATTTTATAAGAGATCATGTGCAACATGGAGATGTTAAAGTCTACTACATCAAAATTGAAGATTAAGTTACAAATATATGCACAAAACCAGTCTATGAATATAGGTACACCACTTTCAGATAGGAAATTGGTATGATCGAAAAACCCTTAAATCTTTTTAAGTAAATAATAGCTTAGGTACTTGAGTTTAAATCTTAGGCACTTGAATTGTGATTGTTTATGTGATTGCTTTAAGGCACTTAAAGTTTAACTTTAGGTACTAATTTCATTATATGTTGCTTGCTTGACTTAAGTGCTTAAACTCTTAACTCAATCACCAAAATGGTTGTTTGTGATGTGCATTATAAGATAAGTTGTTGAGTTTTAAAATTAGGTGCCTAAATTTTTAATTTAATGCATGTGAATGTTTTAGTGACTAAACTTGAAAATTCAGTCACTTAAAATATGAGGCTATGATGTCAACATGAGATTATATGTGTTGGTAATCATCTGGTCAAAAATCAAATTTTCCTTCCAAAGGATGCATTAAATGCTGCAGTTACCTTTCCTTTCTCTAACTCGCATGCGCATATATCATCAGAGGAATTGCTCAACTTCCAACATCACTTGTTTTAACCAAGACTCCCTTATTCTCTCCCTCGCTCTTACTTTGCAAAAACCTAAAAAGAGTTCTTTCTTTCAATTAAGAATCCACTTTCCTTTTTCGTGAAAAATGCAAATAAGGAGCGTGAGTCAAAAGACAAATATAAGAGAGGAAAATTCTCAACCTATAAAAAGATATTCATGTAGAGGAAGAAAGAACAAAAGAGAAGCATTTATAAAGGAAACATAGACTAAAGTGACTAACTAACTAGAACAAATGGAGGGCATTATCTCAAAAAGGCTAACCTTTTTTTCACTCAAGCAAGCATAAGTGTATAGTGAAGAATAACCACATGAAATCAAGATGCTTGGGAACATCGCTAAAAAAGTGAGTCTAAGGCACAATCCATTTGCTCTAAAACCACATGAAAAACCAGAGGAAGCATTTCAGAAACTCTAACCCACTGATTCTGTATTGAAGGAGATGGCCATCATTGAAAAACCTTAAGCTATCAAAGAAAGAACTCAAGTTGCAGAGGAAACTTATGTGCTTGACATTGCCAGAGAGGTAGTGCTGAACAAAGAAGTAAATTATCAAAATGTTAGTATAACAAGTGCAACAAAGGATGAAACTGTGAAGGAAACTTAGAGAATAAAGGTAAAAGTTAAATGGACATGAAAACTCAGGGTGCTGAGACTACAATTTAAGGTCCTACACCTGAGGAAGGAACAACTCTAGAAACTCAGTCCCCTGACAAGAAGGGCAAGGGACCTAATGTCTCTGAACTGAATTCCTCATTTTAAAGTCTCTTTGCTTTTGATGATGAAGATGTCCAACTCATTAGAGCCAAAAAGAAGAAGAGTACAGTGTAGCAAAGGCATAGTAAAAAGATGAAATTTGTGGCCTTATTTGATGTTAATGAAGAAGAAGACACATTTAACCTAATGGAGTTTTGGTCCAAACTAGAGAAGTAAATATTTAAGGAGTTATTTGCTCAAGGGAGAATGGTAGATTTCCAAAAGTTGGAGCAACTGAACTGTGGAAGTATAATGGAATTATAAATGCTATTGGATGGACCCCACTATTGGTTATCAAAGACCCCATATAAAATGATATGGTAAGAAATTCTACACTAATATGAGAATTCTACCTAATGGATTATCAGTTGAGTCTTTAATGAAAAGACCCCACTTTGAAAGCATAACTGGGCTTTAAAGTGTCAGCATAACTAGATTTTGGGGTGCCAACATAACCGGGCTTTAGGGTGCTAGTATAACTAGGCTTTGGGGTGCCAACGTAATTGGGCATTAAGGTGCCAACGTCATTGGGCTTTGAATGTGCCTGTGTAACAAGGATTTAAGGTGAAATTCACTAGGAATCTCGTGAGAAGCGTTAGCTTACCCTTGAGGAGCTTGCTCTAAACATTATGTAGTGGTTCATGTATGCTTGGGTAAATGCGTAATGAATGCAATAATCTTTCATACCTATGATGCATGTAAAAAGAATGATAACTTCTTCATTTCCTTATATATTTTTTCTTTTATCAAAATAGATGAGAGAGGCATCATTTCCTGCATTTATTTATTTGTTTTATTTATTTATTTTGCTTTGTATTCAAATTTTAATACATAAAAACTAATCATTTATGAAAATACATAACCTTTCCTGTAAGAGCATCGTTTAACCTGACCCTGATACTCGAGTCTTTTAAAATGAATTATTGACGAATTTGCAATCCTTTCAATAGGTAGGACTATTACAATGATGATGCTCTTTTAGGTGTCACCGTTGAATATTCTTCAATACCTTATTTCAACTTTTCCATCAATATGTTAATAAGTGAAAAAATGACCTTTCTTCTTCTCTTCTTCAATAATGGTTATAATCAAAGACTAATTAAGACCTAGGAAAATGTACTGGTGCATTATGCATTAAACCTTTGTTAAAAGTTATTTCTTAATTATTAAATATTTTGTGGGATATGAATGCAATAGATATGGTGCAAATTAGAACAAGCTATTTCTCCAATGAGACTTTATTGAAAGAATAAGTCCCTAGAAGTGCCAAGGTAAAAAATATTCATCCAACTGAACAAGGCAAGTAATCAAAGACAAATGAAATCAATTTGAACCATAAGTGATGAATCTCTTAGGGAGCGTCTTATACTTTTAGTTCTTGCACTTCCTTTCAAACGGTTCACGAGTTGTCACATGTATACACTATTGTCTATGACGATGAAGAATCTTTGTCCCAAAATTCATGTTATTTATTGCTTCTCTTTTCTTTTAGTTAGTTGATTTAGCATTTTAGTTTCACTAAAATTTCAGGCTCAGAAGGTACTTATGACTTTTGCCCGTTATTAGTTGTCGTATAGCTCAACAAACTCCTTATTTTCCTCTAACTTTTGCCTAAGTTACATTTTTAGGTTTTTGACCTCGTGAACTTTTTTCTTTTTTTTTTCAAGTGTAATATTTTTTTACAACATCTGCATTAACAGACCTTAAGAGTTCTTAGCCATCCATATTTGTTAAGATCAGGGTCCCTTATGAGAATATCTGTTTGACAACATAAAGTCCCTTGTAAGTTGGGGCCTACTTGCCTCGATGATCCTCTTGATTTTATAGGATCTTTTTGAGCACTAAGTCACCTATATGTAATTCTCTTAGGTGAATCCTTTTATTGAAAGCTCTAGCCATTCTTTTTTGATACAATTGCCCATGGCACATGGTAGTGAGCCTATTTTCTTTGATTACGTTTAATTGTTCATACCTGGTTCTTACTTAGTCATTTTCGTCTAAGTCAACTTTGACCAGTACTCTTAAAGATGGAATTTCTACTTCGATTGGTGTAAAAGCCTCCATCCCATAGACTAAGGAGTAAGGAGTGGCCCCGATTGATGTTCGTACCATTGTCCGATATTCATGTAAAGCATAGGGAAGCATCTCATGCCAGTCCTTATATGTTACAATCATCTTTGCAATAATCTTTTTAATATTTTTGTTAGTGGTTTTGACTGCTCCATTCATCTATAGTCAATGTGGCACTAAGTTATGACTCTTTATCTTAAATTGCTCATAAAAACTTTTAACTTCTACCCCATCCAAGTTTAGAGCATTATTGTGATAATTCTCTTGGGCAACCTATACTGATAAACTATATTCACCTTTAAGAACCTAAGAAAGGCTTTATGCATGATGCTGACTAACAAACTGGCCTCCCCCCATTTTATGAAGTAGTCAATAGCGATGGTGATGAAATAATGTCCATTTAAAGCTTTAGGGTTGATCAGGCCAATCACATCGATTCCCTACATCGAGAATGGTCATGGTACTGCCAAGCTATGTAATACAATTGGAGGAGCATTGATCTTATGTGAGTAAATTTAACATTTATGGTACTTTCTAACGTATTCAACACAATCCTTTTCCATTGTCACCCAAAAGTGTCTGTATATTTGAATCTACCTTGCCATTGTATGTCCATTTACATGTATTCCATATATACCCTCATGCACTTCTACCATAATCTTCCTTGCTTTTCTCAAGTTGACACATTGTAGCAACATGTTGTTATGACTCCTTTTATATAATTCTTTGTTATTGATGAAGAAATTCATGCCCAGGCGGTTGATAGTTTTTCTATCAATCTCTATAAACCTGGTAGGATACACTCTATCCTTTATGTAAGCCTTAATGTCTTGACATCATGGTTGCCCATCATACTCCTCTTTCACATTTAAACAATATGCAGATGCACTTTAGGTTTCAATTCATATGGGCTAAACTTAGACCCGTAGTCAAACCAGATCATTGCTGTCAATGTGGCTAAGGTATCTATAAACTAATTCTTGTCTTGATTTATTATGTGGAAATTGATCTCCTCAAATTATTTGATCAACTGTGTTAGGAATTCTTGATATGATATGAGTTTAGGATATTTAGTTTGCCACTCCCATTTAACTTGATAAATTATGAGGGCAAAATCCCTAAAGACTTTTAGTTCCTTAACACCGAGGGTAATGGTTGCTTGAAAGCCATTAATATAAGCTTCATATTCTGCTATATTGTTAGTGCAATCAAACTCCAGCTTTATAGCTACAGGGAATTATTTCCCTTTTGGAGGCATAATTATTGCTCCTATACCATTCCCGTGGGTATTGGCAACGTTATCAAAATACATCTTCTGCCTATCATTTCCATCACTATTATCATTATTCTCTACTACTAGGATGTCCTCATTAGCAAAGTGGAAATCCAATTGATGATATTCATTTAGAGGATACTCAGCCAGATGTTTAGCAATGACACTTCCTTTGATAGACTTTCGTGTCATGTACTTTACATCATATTCAGATAACACGACTTGCCATTTTGATACCCTTCTGACGACGTGTGGACTTTCAAAGATATATTTTAATGGATCCATTCTAGAGATTGACCAAGTGGTTAAATGAAGCATCTTGGACATTCATACTAATATGTAATAAGTTTTCTCAATTAGAGAGTAACATATCTCGCAATCATTGAACTTTTTACTCAAATAGTAGATTACTCGCTCTTTCTTTCCTTAGTCATCATGTTGCCCTAATATTGCTCCCATTGATCCTTGTAAGATGGTTAGATAAATAATTAGTGGCTGGCTAAGTGTAAGAAGGACTAGAACCATAGGCCTTTGCAGATAGTCTTTAATCTTCTTAAAAGCTTGTTGGCACCTATCGTCTATATGGCGTTTCCTTAATAGCTTAAAGATTGATTTACAGGTTGCAATCAAGTTGGCAATAAACCTTGCAATATAGTTTAATCGGCCTAAAAAGCTATGAACCTTTTTCTCTGTTTGGGGTGGTGACATGTCTCGAATTGCCTTTATTTTGTCAAGGACTACCTCTATCCCATTTTGGCTTACAATGAAACCCAAGAGCTTTCTAAAGGTAGCCCCAGAAACACATTTGTTAGGGTTTAGCCTAAGTTTAAACTCTTGTAGCCTTTCAAAGAGTCTCCTATGGATCGCCACATGACTTTCCTCTTCTGCTAATTTGACCACCATATCGTCCACATACACCTTAGCCTCCTGTATATCATGTCATTAAAGAGGGCCATCATGGCTTGTTGGTAAGTTGCCCTAACATTTTTTAGTCCAAATGGTATTACTCTATAGCAATAAGTCCTTTACTAGGTGATAAAGGTCGTCTTTTCCTTGTCATCTCCATGCATAGGGATTTAGTTATAATTAGAGTACCCATCTATGAAAGATTATTGGTGGTTCTTTGATGTGTTATCAACTAAGACATTGATATGAGATAATGGGAAATCAACCTTTCGATTAGCCATGTTTAAGTCCCATATAGTCTATACTCATTATGACCCTACTGTCTTTCTTGGGAATAAGGACAATATTTGCCTAAGGGGGTACCTCGATACCTCGAGAAAACTCACCTCTAATTGCTTTATCATTTAGTGTCTAATCTTTAAAGACATTTCTATATTTTACACTTCTTAGCTTTTACTTCTTAGGCTCAATACTTGGATGCAGAGGGATTTTTTGAAATGCAATATCTGGATCTATACCCAGTATATATTGGTAAGACCAAGCGAATACATCCAAATACCTCTTGAAGAGTTCAATCATTTGTTCCTTTTTTGGATTATCCATTATTTTTAGCTCTTTTTTTTTATCTTCCTCAAAGCCCATGTTTATCTTCTCAACTACTTCGTCGTGTAGGCATATTCCCTTATCTATCAATTCCAGGATTTTCATGAATGTTTGGGTTAACTCTTCATTATCATATTCATATTTGTGCATATCTATGGTGACAAGCAAATTATATAATGGGTGTTCAAGAACCTCTACATTGGATATGAGTTCCGAGGAAAGTAATTCCCAAAAGGCAAAAATGAAAAATAATAAGAAACATAGGAAATACACAAAATGACAAAGTTAAGGAATGAAACAAACATTAACAAAATGATTGGATTAATTTTGCATAAAGTACTTGCATTCATTGTTCACAAAAAGAACACTGCCTTTCAATTCAAATGTCTATAGGCACAAAAAAAATAACATTATCTAAAGATTTACTCTAGTGAAATGACATCAAAGCATTCTCAAACTCCCAATTATACAAAGTTTATTTGGCATTGTCTGGGGAGATCCATGAGTTGTTCCTTTGTGTCCCTTTCATTCCTTTATATACTCTTGCAATCATGGAAACACTGGGTTGATTTATCACTTCTGAAGGTGTTGGGAATGTTTCCCTGATGTGTGGGAGGTCCAACTTCTTATGTCCTTGGCTTTCTTTAAGACTCACTTGCTTCTTTATTTGTTCTTCTAAGGAAGGCTCATACCTTAGCCCTTGATGATTAAGTTTTTTGGTAAGCTTATAGGATCGTTGCAACCCTTTAAGCGCATTCCTAATCCTTTTTCCCCCTTAAAGCCTCTCTTTTTCAAAATATTTGCAACAATAGAGTTAACATTTCTTGTTAGGCTATTGTTTACTTTGACTTCAAGACTTTGAAAGTTTATTTATGTGGCTTGTTCAGTGGCTTTGATATATGGGATCGAACAAGGCTTGCTTACTATTATCTCTCTCTTTTCTTTAATAGTGACAAGCCTTCCTTCATCAATGAACTTAAGCCTTTGGTGTAACGTCAATGGCATTGCTCTAACAGAGTGGATCCATAGCCTACCCAACAACATTATATAAGAATAATCTACATCTATAACCAGAAAATCCACTAAAAAGGTACTCAGGCCAATCTCCAAAGACAAAAAAAATTGTTCCAATTACCTCCCATCTAGAGCCATCGAAAGCTCTCACCATCACATCACTACTCTTAATGTTAGACATTGGTATTGATAACTGTTTGAAAACGGTTAGGGGCAACACATAGAGGGCTAAGGCTCCATTAATAAAGACTTTGTTTATAATGAATCCCTGACATTTTATAGTGATGTGCAAGGCCTTTGGTTAGTTCCTGATGATCCTTACAATTTCTTCCTCTGAAAAGGAAATAATAGATGTAGATCTAGTTATGTTCATCACATGGGCTACCTTTTTTAGAGTTATGTCTGGTTTCACATATGCTTCGTTTATAACCATTTACAGGGCTTGATAGTGTGCTTCAAAGCTTAAGATTAAGGATAAGATTGTGATTCATGTTGGGGACTTCTTTAATTGTTTTACGACATCGCATTTCTTTGTTTCATGATACGTAGAAATTCTTCATCATTCATCCCTACCATTTCTTAGGCAGTTTTTTTCTAAGTTTTCACTAACTATCAAATTCCCTTTTATTGCTTTCTTTGCATTGTTTGGTTGCTAAATCCTCCCACTTTAGGTCATTCGCCCTAAGTTTGTGATATTGGTGACCAAGCCCTTGTTCGGTTCCACTCTCTTCTCTTGGTTCAATGATGGTTGTACCACTTCTCCATACCTCGATGGCATCATGTGATTTTTCTAATATAGGAAGGGTGATGGCATACTTATAACCATCGATAGTTGCTTCAGTAAAGGTGTTGAAACTGAGCATGTTTTATGTGCTGGGTTTATGATGACAAAGATGGTCTTAGTTGATTTTTTTATTGGCTGCTTATTTATTACTATATCCACTGGGCCCTATTTTACTATGCATATTTCTTCCTTCATTAGTACCAAAGCCACTATCCTGAATGCTATCATCTTACTAATCATCTCTTTGAATTGAGGACAACTTTCTATATCATGCCTTTTCATCGCTTGGTGGCAATCACAGTATTTAAGTTCTTGACTCTTTTCTATAACTGCATCATCCATGGACAGGTCAATTGTGTATCCTGTTAATTTAAGGTTCATATATAGTGTTTGTATAGGCACCTTAATATCAATGAGATGCTTAAAGAGTTTAAGCTTACATCCAATCACACTCATTTGACGCTTAAAGTTTAGGAATGGGTTAGTGGTAATGGTGGAAGTTTCCTTAACCTTGAGTTATAAATGGCTTGAGTCAATCAAGTCAAGTATATTTCTTCTAAAAGTGGCACAATCTTTAATTGAGTGACTAACTACACCCATGTGATATTCACATGTCGTATTAAGGTTGTACCACATTGGGTAAGGTGGCTAAATTGGCCTATAACGTTGCAGACCCAGAATTTGTGCTTCCATTAACTTCTAATATAACTCAGCATTGGTTGAGCTAAAATTTGGCCATTGTTAAGTATCCTTCGGTTGTGGAACCCTCGACCCATTGGCTTGCCCTTGTTTACTTGTTTTTGAATAGGTTTGGCCGTAATTCCTTTTCTTAATTTGATATGTTAAAGATTGCTAAGAAGATTTAAAAGCCTTAACATAGCTCACATCCCCTTCCTTTTTCTTAGGGTTTGAAGTCCTTCTCAGGTTGCTTTCTGTTGAGGAAATTGATATCTTTTTGTATTGGATATCTGCACTAATCGTTTCACTGATTTGAATCAAGTCAATGAAATCAGTTTCATGTTTTCCTATAATGTATTTATAGAAGGGGTCTAGTAAGGAGTGAACAAAGTATAAGCAAATTCAAATTTGATCATTGGGGGTTGGACTTGATATGCCACTGTCCTCTATCTTTAAGTATATTGTTTGAAGGATTTAGATTGTTTCATACTTATCCCTTGTACTTGTTCCTGGGTTAGGGTATTCTGAAGGTTGTTCTTGTATTGTTTCATGAAGGCATCAGCAGGGTTGCTCTATCTTTGCAACCTGGTGTGATCTAATTCTATGTACCATGTTAAGACCAATCCTGTTAGACGTTTAGGGAAAAATTTCATTAGGAATTTTTCTTCTCTAGACTAAATGGACATCCTTGTGCATTAGAACCTCAAGTGATAAATGGGATTGCCACTACCACTTATTTTTCAAAGTCTGGGATCTTAAACTTCTTAGGGATCACAATTTCTAGTGTTAAACAAAGCTCTTCCATGTCTAGAGACCCCAATGTAACCGATCCTTGTAGGGCTCAAAGTTGATCTTTGACTTCTCCCCAGCTCTTCCTTCGATTTTTCTTTAGTAGTTTTTTTCCTCCACTTGGGCTTTTATGGTTGGGATGTAAAATGTGTATGTCAAGTCATTGCTAGGTAGCTCTTGTGTAACCCTTACCTCTTCATTCCACTCATGATGCCCTTATTTATCAACTGTTGAGGCTTGAAAATTTTACGCGCCATGTGTGTGCCAAGTGGTTTCTGTTGCCTGACCCAAATGTGCCTTATTTATGGGTATTCCTGGTAAAATAACTCTAATTTTCGTCATATTAGTTGTAAGTAGTAGCAGATGTTATGAGTATGTGTTCCTTTGCCATTCATTGCTTTTAAAATCTCTCTAAGCAATTTTACAATTTCTGTCATTTGAGCCATCTGATTCTCTATTGTTACCATTTGGTCGTCCACAGAAACTATGTTAGTTCCGAGTCTTAGATCTCTTTTAAGTCGCTGACCTTCCATAGCTCTACTCCTAGATTGAATGTTATAAACTTGAGTGGGCGGTATGGTCTAATTAGATGTATGTCTTTTTTTAGGCGCAATATTGTCTCCATTTTAGTTTCCTATCTTGTAAAAGAAAATAAATTAAGAAAAACAAATTATTTAAATTTTAATTAAAGCTATGATTTGTTAAACAAGTTGCTTTAACATAATGATCATTGGCACATTAGGCCCTTTGATTTCTTTAGAGATTTCATGGATCCACTAAGAAAATCAAAGTTGATAATCGATGCAAGAAGACCTAGGTATCCTTACATGTTCAATATCGTAAGGCATAGTAAGTAACACACATGCATTTCCACTTCATTAATCGTCCACTAATAAACCAAAGCAATCAAATACAAAACATTAGTTAATTCTTTAGTACATTACTGAGAGAAATCAATTCACCAAAATTTTCAACTTATTATAAATGTAGTTACAATATGAGAAGAAATCAGATATAGTTGCGGGTGTCTTTAATGGGTCGACCATGCTTCATGTTGGCCCAAGCAACCAACATCCAAGAGGGGGTGAATTGGGTGTTTATAGATTTTTGGTTCTTTTCACAATTTGCTTCACAGAAATCCTTGTTCAGAATTATGTTTGGAAGAGTATGATGTAAAGCAACAATTATATGTATCAATGGAGACTTAACGTAAATGCTTGGGGTATATGTATATCAATACTTCAAGTGTAATATCAATAATAAATGTTGAGAATAAATATGATGATTCAAAATGTAATGAGTGTAATGATAGACAAAGCAAACTTAATAATTTATCTTGGTTCAGCTCCAATCCATGCCTATATCTAGTCCTCAAGCAAACTCTTGGGATTTTTCACTATCTCAATGATTAATTATAGCAATAACAAGTGAGAATCTCTCCCTTAATCTCAAATCGTAGGAAGAACCTCTTCCTTACACTTAAACAGGGGAACTTCCCCCCTCAACCCAAGCACACCCTTGTTTGACTCCTTCAAGGAACCTCTTTGAGCTTCTTTCTCTTAAAGAAGAAAGGACTACAATTGAATAACCTTTCTAAAAAAAGTAAATACACAAATGAAGCTCTAAGGACTTAAATGACAGAGAATTTGCAAGTTTAGCTCAACGATATTTATTTCACTCTCAAAGATGATATAACAAGTTAAGGCTCGTTTCTAGCACTTGGTTCTACTTAAAAATATGTTAGGAATGACATATTCATATATCAAGATGAGATATAGCCGATACACACTCAAAAGAATCGTTATTTATGTTAGAAAATTGTCTCTGAAGTAACCAGTTGACTGTCAATGGCTTACTAGTGAATTGACCATCAAAATATGACCATTATTTCAAATCTAGGACTAACCAGTTGACTATCAAGGGCAAACCAGTCCACTGCTCACTTTCAAGACTGTACCAGTCAACTTGCCACAAGTGACCAGTCGACTAGTTACTTTCAATGACACAATTCAAACTTCAAATGGTCATAACTTTATCATTTTAAGTTCCATTTAAGTGCATAACCTATGGTTGGAAAGCTATTTAAGTCTAATTTCTAACTAAAGAAGTTTTATATCAAACTCATTATATGTTTGGAGATATGATTAAAAAAGTGACTAAAGGCCAGAATATTATTTTATGCAGAATCTATATCTTGTCACTCAACTTTATAAGGTCATATATTTTTCATTTTAACTCCATTTTAAGTGAATGACCTATCATTGAAACGATCTTTGAGTCTAGTTTCTAATAAAATAAGTTTCATAGATATATCCCATATTTTTTGTGAGATATATGTAAAATAGTGACCAAAGGTGAAAAACAATATTAAGTAAAATTTATATCTTATTATCTTTTAAGTCCAAACTTATATTTTGAGAAACAAAATATCTTGAGCCAATAAATGCAAATCTAAATCATTGAATTTCACAAAATAACATGTAGCCTATAATAATTATACCTATTCAATCTATTGGCTATATTGATGCATTCAAGCTTTGAACTCTTTTAATTTTTTAACTTTTTCAAAGTTTAGAGCACATTTCTTACTTGTTATCACTTTAGGTAGAGCATGATATTGATATTTCATTTTCTTTACTTTAATGTCCACTCTTCCTTCTTTGGACCATCCTACACATAATAGGTATTCAACTTGTAAGTCTAATAGTTAGTCCAAATAGTTAATCAATTAAGCATAAATTACTATTATATTTATGACTCATATTTTTCATATATTTATTATCATCAAAACAATCTTAACACTTCAAGCTTGTCTGAATGCATCCACAAATTTCGATATGATAGTATTTGCTAAAAGAACCAATACTTTGAAACGTTCCATCCACTGCTCTAACTCCATCGTACATTCAGCATACTGAGCTTCCCAAGCCTTTGCCATCTCAATTTGATGAATAAGCTCCTCTATCAGACCTTGAACGGTTATTGCTTTATCGTTCCTAAGTATTGCGAATTCATTAATCTTACTTTCTAGTTGTTGAGTAAGCATGTTGATTTCTTGTTGTAGTTCATTAGAAGACTTAAGGTGATGTGTTTGCTTTTCAAGAGTTTCATTCTCTTTAGCAACCCTTGCCTTCTTGACTTTACCATTATGCTATCCTCTTTAGGCCTCCAATGTAGCTTCCTTTAGCCTAATATTCTCCATTTTTAGTTCCCAAACTTCTACTCATACTTTCTTTTTCTTTTTCCTTTTAGCCCTGATGACCTATTCTTGCAACTCAACATGTTTTTTTCCATAATCATACCACGTTAGTTGCATATTTATCCTTTTCATCCTTTAGACTCTTCATTTTTGTCCCCTTACCTTCCACCCTTTTTGCTAGTTGCTCATCAATCTATTTTAGATTATTGCTTAATGAGGAGTTATGGGGTCCGAAGGAAGGGTTGGAGCCATCAATTTGTTCCATGAGCCATGTTTGATAATCCTTCATCGTTGTTACAATATGCATGCCTAATTCAGGCCTTTCCTTGTACATAACCCTGGCCCATGCTTCTTTCACTTGTCGATTTAGCTCTTTGGTCCTTGAATCGTTATGATGGAAATGTATTATACAGATAGCTTCTTCCAATGGAACATCTTATTTATATGCGAATTATTAATGAGCCATCACATGATTATAATTAAAGCAACCTCGAGGGCTCATAAGAGGTACATTTGGAAACTCTCCACAATAGTATGTTATTTCTTTGCTTTTCCACCATGCTAGCCTCTATATTATTGAATTGTCCTTTAATTTATTGAAAAGCTTAGTCCAACCTTCCCTATTCATTTTTGTAAACCTTTCTTTATTACCAGGAATTTTCTAGATGATCCCTTCAGGAATATTATAATCTCTAACAGGATGGTGAACACTTTCACACCTTACACACACTTGATATCTCTTCCCATATACATGGTTGATGATCGACATCATCAGTAGCTATAAGCAACATTTCAGTTTGCCCTTTTTTACTCGATGGCAGAAACTAAGGGTCATGAATGTCTCAACTAAGATTGCTGGCATAGGACTTAATCTGTGATTTTCCACCGTCCAAAAGACATTGATGGCTACCAAGTTGACCACTCCTACAGCTAAGAGAAATAAGACCAAACTGTAGAATGCCAAGGCCATAATTCTTCGAAAAGAAACCTAATCACCTTTTTCTACCAAGGTTTCCAATTGTTTCTCTATATATTTTCTTAATAGCCCTTTAGTTGAACCCTTTTTAAAAAGCTATAATTTAATCACTTCATCTCCTACTATTTAAGCTATTATGTGCTTTAAGGGTAAGTATCTGGGATATAAATATACTGTAGTGTTTTTGGTCATCGACATATTCAACAATCCCTTGTAGTCTTCTAAGGTCGGAGTGATTTGGAAGGCTAGAATGTGAAACATCTCAGAGCATCATCCCAATATTGAGTTTAAGACCAAAAGCGCCTCAAGTTGGACTAGAATGTGCAACAAATCTAGAATGTCCCCATAATCACTTTTAAAGTCATGCAATTGACCTCCTTTGAGTTTTTTACTCAATGTGATCATACTTTCCATGGGCTCAACTTCAGCTTTAACTAGGATTCTTTTCTTTATCAAAACCACCCTCATTAAACTTGGACCTTGTATAGTGCCTGCGTGTGCCATTGTGCCTTGTTATGCTTTGTAACTTTTATGAAAAATCATTACTAAAGCAACAAGTTAGGTAGTGACAATAATGTTAAAAGAAATACAGGTGCTAAGGTGTTTTATTTTGTTAGCACATTTTGAGACATGTGATCGAGGTGTGAAAATATGTCTTATTCAAATTAAAGGAAACTATAGTAATAGTGGGCTAATGGTCATGATCATCACATTATTAGGCTAGTTTATACTTCACAAAACTCAGCTTCTTCAAGAGATAAAAGGTCTCACGTGAGAAATGAGTTAATCGTTGCCTAGTGGAAGAAAGCGATCCTCTACATAGTTAATAGTAAAAAGTTTTCCTTCTAGCCTAACAATGCATTGAATAGTCATTAGTTCACTCTTACATCAGTGGTTTTTTTATATATATTTTTTGTGAAGATAATCATGCACCCTAAGGGATTTCCTTTTTCCAAGGATCTCCTATGTATGAGTATGCATGCAATGCATGATTATGATACCTTGGGGTTTGGTAACCCCTACAGGCTGCGGTTGGCTTTGCTAATGCATACTTTCATTATGGTTAATGCATGTCCAATGGTGCAATAAGACTATAACAACCTTTTTAGTAAGTAGCAACACTGGGTTGCTTTCCTATAGGCTTCATTATAATGTAATGGTATGCATGTTGTATATCAGAGAATGAAAAAAAAAACTAAAGTTGAACGAATTTACCCTAAGGGAAATGAGCTCTAATTGACCGAATGGCATACTAGGTTTTATTTAACACAGTGCAATACTCCAGGTAAGTCTATCATCTTAAAATAAAGAATCCCAAATTGCCTCTAACACAAGGATGAAGATCTTGCTATATAAAGGATCCCAAACTACCTCAAATAGTCGAGCATGTTATTGAAGTAGAAATAAATAACAAATTAATAAATAAACAGACAGATCATCCATATGTTGCCTATCCTAAATATAAACAAGTGTATTTAAACAAACACCTATGTACAAGTGCTAAATAAAGCATGTGAATCAAAATATGTTGTTTAACTTGAGCATGAAAGGCAAACCACATAAAAGAGTAATCAAAATAAAAGAAAAGGGCCATATTATTTTGCATAATCAACCTGAATGGGCTAGACTCTTAGTGTGTCCCTAATGGAGTTGGCAAACTATCACAACCAAAATGTGATCACCTGGCACAGAAGAAAGAATAATTTTTAGTTTTTTTTTTCTATAAAAAAGACTGAAACCAAAATTTAGGACTTGCCACCAAAATTTTTAAAGGATTAATTTTGGAATGCCAATTTACAAGATAAGGAGGTCTAGGGACTAAGGATCAAGTTCGGGAGTTAGTTGTGCATGGAGAAGGTGTTAAGCACATCATAGCACTCGCTCCTAAGAATGATTACCCCAAAATTTATCATGCAAAAATTATATGGCCTAAACTTAAATAAGAATCACTCTTATCAATCACATGCCAATGAAAGCCTACAAAAGAGAATTAAGTAGAAGGAAAATGAATTATTTAGAAAGGACAAACTTGATTTATGATCAAAGCCTAGGACCTATATACCTTGTGGTAGGGATCAAAGTCCATATAGTTCGTCATAAAAATGTGTGTTAATTGGTTGATGTTTTTCTTTTAATTTTTATGAAACAAGCAAGACAACGAAAATTGGTTTTATTTTCTTGGTGTGTTTTAATTTACAAAATCAATCTAATATCATTGTCGGGCTCCTTTCATTTTCTCTTTTTTAATTTTTTGAAAATTTTTTTTGATTTTTTATATTGGAATGTTTATTTTAAATTTCCAAAAGAAATGAAATTATCAAAGAGTAGTACTTGGGATTTAAAAAAAACAAAAAAAGGAAAATTGAGCTATTTTTTATTTGAAATTATTGGATTTTGTACTTTTGAAAACCACATTTTAACTTTCAAAGCCTAAAGAGATTAAAAATCTCACGTGGGCTCTAACAATTAACTCTTAAGTGCCTAAAGAGACTAGCGATCTCACACGGCGATTCCAAAGAAATATATAAGTAAAATGGCCAAAGAAATCATTTTTATTGAAAATTGAAATTGCTTTTATTTATTTATTTATAAAAGAATTATATGCTAACTTCAAAGCCAAAGGAGACTAAAGATCTCACATGACTTCTACTGATTAACTTTTGAATGCCTAAAAAGACTAGTGATCTCACACAACAATCTAGAAATTTTTTTAAAAAAAATATAGAATGAAGAAAAATAAAATAAAATAAAATATAAAGGATTAATTACTTTCATAATTCCCTACAAATTTTATTTTATTTTACTATTACCAATTTATTTATTTTAGGAAGTCACGTATTAACCTTCAAAAGTCTAAAAAAACTCAGGGTTTTACATGGCCTCTATGGGTTAATTCCTACGCACCTGAAAGGACAAAAGGTCCTACATGGTAACCCTTAATGACAATAATGGTATAATGACATTAGTGTTAATAAAGAAATGATACCCAAAAAACCTGTATATATATATATATATATATATATAAATAATTAAATATATGAAATATAAAACACATAAGCATGCAACACTAAATAAGTATGTGACCATGTTAATCATGTAACAAATTAGACTTGCTGTGAACCTAAGGACCCACCATACGCGACTTTTCTCCATCTCTTTAAATTTTTAATTTTATTCTCATTATTTCACCTGCCTTTTTAAATGATGAAAATTCTAAACATATGCTTTAGTATCCCTTTGGACATGTTCTTCTCATGATACAAATCTCACCTTTTAGTAGTAATCTTTAAAAAAAAAAAAAAAAGGATTAATATTGCAACATTCAAACCTTCTATTTTGATATTCATATTGTAACATTTTGAAATATAAATGACAAGAAGTGGTGCAACCCCTTAAAATACAATCTAGACTTTATTATTTTAGGACATTAAACAAATGATAGATCATAAACTCATTTCCTTCATTCTTCCTATGGTGATCAAACAATCCAAGAAATGAAATTTGAATGCAGAAGAAAGACATCTAACCTCTAAAATTAGGGTTCTGTGTTTGGCTCCCTCTTCCATCTTCTCCTTTGTCATCTTCTGATTCTTCCTCTTCTTTTTCTTTAATGTCCACCCCTCCCTTTGCATTATTTTATTGCTCCGATCTCAATTTTCTTCAACATTTTCCTCTGTTTTCTATGAGCATGAATAGGGTTCATCTATCTTCTATTTTTTTAATCCCTTACATTTGTAATCCCTTTGAGCCTACACACTGCTAGTTTGGTCTTCGTTTTTTCTTTGTTCAAACTCCCAAGCTCAAACTGGCCCTTTTATTTTGCTTTCACAACCCCAAGATAGGGGTGTTTACTCACCTTAACTAGCTCTAGTGCTATCTTTTTTCCTTAAGCTCTCTTTCTCTTCTTCTACTTTTCCCAATGTCTTTCTTTTCGGTCCTAACTAGCATAGCTCAACTTATGTTTTTATTCTTCGTCACCTAATCTTTTTTGCCTCTTTCTTTTTTGCCATCTTACTTCCCCTCTTCTCTCTCTCTCTCTCTCTCTCTCTCTCTCTCTCTCTCTCTCTCTCTCTCTCTCTCTCTCTCTCTCTCTCTCTTAGTTTCTACCATTATCTCCTGCACTTTTGTTCTTTTCTGCATAACTCAGCCCCCCTCCATTTTTTACTTTGTTTTCTACTCCAAGGCTTGACCTTACTCTTCCTTCCCATTCTCCTATTTCACCCATTTGTGTGTAGGTGACCAAGCCCTTGTTGCTAGGGTGTGAAAAGGTAATACCGGATGTGAGAATGCATTATAGTGATGCAATCTGGGTCATGCTCACTTTAAGGAGCCTAATTTATTTCTAAGTAATTTGAATGCAAAATATGTGTAGAAATGGAGAAAAATCAGGGATTTGCCTATTTCTTTTGAAATTGGGTAAAATGCAATTTATCTATAATTGTTTTTTAGATTTTTGATATGAGATGTGAGTTAACAAAATGACTAAATGAGGAAGTGAAAATATAAAGAAAATGATGATGAAATGCTTATTGGAGATTTGATTTGGCCTTCCTAGCTTCTTAAAAGATAAATGAGAGTTTATTTTGAAAACTAATTCCTTAGGTGGTTTGAAATACCATTTAAACACTAGGTAAATTAATTTGTTTATAACTCACATCAACATTAACTATCCTTCTTAATGCACAAATGAGATATTAATGTAAAGATGTGAGAATAACTTGAGCAACTTAACCAAGTATTACTAAGCTACCATAATCAATCATAAGATATCTTGGATTATACCAAACCCAATAATTCTATAATCAAGTGCAACAATAATCCTTACAAAACATGCATCAATACATAAATCCCAAAATCCAATCTAACATATGAAATTTTACAGCAAAGTAATTCATCCTATCAATGTAACCAAAATGATTTAACCAAAACACAATGATTACACGAAGGAAATGATGGAAAAGATTAAGAAAACTCCCTAATTGATTCTCCAAGCTCAAGCCTCCTCAATTCTACTCTAGGCAAGTGATATCTAGATGCTGATGGTTGAGAGGGATGCTTCACCAAGCTCCAAAACACCAAGAACACCTATGAGAGTGCAAAAAAATTATGGAAAGATGAAGAAAATGAAGAAATAAGTGAATGTGGATGAGTTCTTAGCCTCTCCTTCACTTGTTGGATGCCTCCAGTCTGTAGGAACCCTCGTATTTAAAGGGTGGCGAGTTGGGTCAAATCTTCTAATTGGATCTAAAGTAGAAATAAAAAATGGTGTAGGTTAAGTAAAGTTCACCGTGGTGAAAATCCATTTTCGCCATGGCAAACTACACAGCAAGCACATTCTGGGTCTTTTCTGTAATTTTTTTATTTTTCTTATCCCCGATTGCAATTTCTTTTGACTAGTCTTTTAATTTAGCCTGTAATGCAAGAATTCAAATATTGTAATATCTACAATTCAATTAGTTTAAGTCAAATTAGTGGAAAAATTACAATTTTACACTTAAAAAGCACATTTTGTAGGAAATTGCCTTTAATCCCAAATTACCCTAAGATATTATCAAATCATGCATTTTAAGTTCATTAAATCGCATAAAACTCCATGAATCGATATTAAATAGTATGGTAAAAATGGGTAAGATCAGTAGGTCTTCCCTCTTTTCCTCTTCAATCTCCATCTCATTCAATGACACCATTTGGTTCCTTCCATGTCAACACTGCCACAATCTTTCCTCTCCATGGTGTTGGTAAGAGCACACCTTCTTGTATGTGCAGCAATGGGAATCGATGCTGCAATGGAATGGGTGTTGTAATGGAATGGGTCATCAAACCCTTTTTCTTTCGAATGCTTCTCTTTCTTTTTTTAATCTCCTCTTCCTTTTTTCTTTTTTTGAAAAAAAATGGCTTGACTTTTTTTCTTCTTTATTTTTTTCTTTTTTATATTCAAATTTTATTTGTGGGATTCACAACTCCATATTTTTGTTGTTTGTTTTTTTAATTTAATTAAATTCTAATTATCTTTGGTTTGATTCTTTTTAAAAAAATTTTTTAAACAAAATTTATAATTTACTTAATTGAATTTTGCTTTATTCTTTTTTACATTTTGATCAATTGAATCAGTTTTATTTAGTTCATTTTTTTTTTAAAAAAAAGAGAGTGTTTATAAGGTCCCTTGATTTAAATTTTTAATATCGTTATTCTCAGGGTCCTAAATCAAGTCTTTAAGCACTAAAATTCTTTTACAGGTTCTTGGCACATCGTAAGGAGGAGCTTTCTAAAAACTTCTTTCATGAAAATTTTGGACAAAGATTTACAGGGAGCTTTATTATGAAAAATTAAAATGGTTTTGTCATCATCAAAATGAGGAGATTGTTGGCTCAGTAGGTTTCACACCAAGGCCCAATCTATGTTTGATGATAACAAACCCTAATTTACCTAAAATTATTTTGGTTAATTTTCAAATAAGCAAAAATATTGTTATTAAATATCTATATTATTTTGATTTGAATAAAAGGCTAAAATTTATTTGGCCCAAGTTTTATATGAAATAATTAAATCTTCAATGGTCCAAATGGTGAAAGAACCTAAAGCTTTTTAGCCCACAATTTTTCAAAAATATTTTGGGCCTAACCTTTAAAAGAGCTTACACATTTCTTGGCCTAAACTTGTTCAACTTAAAGTACCAAATATTAAATGTATATTTTGATAAAAAGAACATGAGCCCAAGTAATGCATATAGCAAGCATTAAGTAAAGACAAATAAAAGGCCTCTGGATAAAGATGAGAAGTACAAGGTAACTGACTTTTGCAGAAGAAGGATTAAGTTAAAGATAAAAATGGAGGAAGGATTTCGGCCATGTTAGAAAGGATAACAAAAAATGATGCAACATCACTTTACTCAAGTACAAGTCCTCTAACAAAGAGCAAAAAGGTAAAGAAAATGCACATTAGCTACTGGAGCACATCTGATGAAGATGAAAGCTTTATGAGAAGCAAACAAAATTCATAAAAGTCCGATAGCAACTCGAGCCAAGGAAGAGATGAAGTACACGACTCCATATATCATCCTTTCATGTCTTCTTCCTCCAACATTCCAACATAAGTACAAGTTGACTTTTAGATATTCTCTTTGTTGTTATTGTTGTTACATGAAAAGGCAATAATATATCAAAAATTTGGCAGCTCAAGATGAAAAAGTGAAGAAGACAAGCATGGTGTACGTTCCACTCTTCTTCTCATATACCCAACGAATATTTGCATTAAGTGAACTTCAAATTTAAACCTCAACGATTAAAAGAGGTTGATCTATAAATTGGGAAACTCAGAAGATGAAGATAAGAATAAGAGAACAAACAAAATATAATCTAAGAGAAAACTGAGTTACTATTCATACTGAGCTTAGTGTCAGGTACCTGAATTTGGCTTTTAAAAGCCTAAGTTTGTTGAGCCTAAAATTCTAAACCCTTTTAAAGGTATCCTAAATCATTTTATCTTGTTCAAAACTTTTCTAAATGAAAATCAGTTAAGGGTTAGCAAAGTGAAAACCCATTTGCGATAGTTTAAGGTGAGCTTAAACGTTGTGTTAAATGTGAGCACTCTAAAATTTGTCAGTGTAAGTGTTTAGAGTTATTCAAGTAAAAACTCTATTATAGTGGAAAATCTCTTTTGATAGAAAGGGACTAGACATAGGACAGTGATGGTCCAAACTAGAATAAATTAATTGTGTCCTTTTTTTCTTTTTACTATTTGGAAAACTATTTTTAGTCATTGAGATTTTCTTAAGTCACTAAAAATTCACTTTAAACACTTGAGTTTCAGTTTTCAATCACTAAGTTTGCTTATTTAAAATATTACTTTAGACACTTGAGTTTTCACTTCAGGTATCTAAACAATATTTTTAGAAAACAATTACTTTTAAAAAAGAATAGGTGTTTAAATTTCTCCTAAGCACCTATTCACCTTTTGAATTACTCTTAATTACTTTTCACTAGGTGCATTATCAGGACAAACCACAAAAAATACAATAGTATTTATTTTTTATTTTTTATTTTTTTAAAAAAAGGTGTTTATCATGCTTACCTAGCCTAATTATTTATTTCTTGGTTATGTTAGATATTCCATTAAGGTAGAGGCACCAAGGTGTTACAAGCAAAAAAAGCTACATGACAAAGCTTACAACAAATTAGTTCAGATTCTCACCTATGAAATCAAGTGCAATAACTAAGAACAAAAGTAACACTCTCAAAGCACAATTTTAAACCTAGAAAGTTTAGTCCAAACTCTATATATATATATATATATATATATATATATATATATATAACAGCTTCAGAAAATACTAAGAATTAAAACAGAAGATGCAACACACCTCTTTATCTTTTGCTCATATAAAACCTTTTAGATCCCATTTGAGACATCATATAAGTTTAGATTATATAAGTTTATATAATATGATTCATCTTTATTATGTATTTGGTGCACACATTGAATTCTATAAACTTAAACGGTCAACTCTAGTCAATTATATTTAATACAATCAAGCACCATTAATACAGTCTTTCTTAAACTAATTAGACTTGACTATATTAGCAAGATATTTTATATCTTTTTAGTATAATTTTCTTTTAGTTCCTCATGTATAAAATATTTTTCAATTTACACTTGTAAATTTTTTAATTTAGTCCTTCATAAATAAGATATTTTTTAATTTGATCCCTTACTGTCTTCTCAATTTAATCTATCACATAATTATCTTTTCAACGTAGTCCTTTACATATATTCAATTATCTATTCGATCCCTCATAAATAAAATTGTTATCAATAATATCCTAAAAATAAGTTAATTTAAAAAATACAAACTTGTAATTTTTTTTCCATTTGGTCCCTCACATATAAGATATTTTTAATATAATCCCTCAAAATTATTTTTTTAATTTAGTCCCTCACATAGGAATATCTTATATATAAAATTTTATTCAATTTGATCTATTAGATCCCTTACAAATAAAATTGTTATCAATAATATCATAAAAAATAAGTTGATTTAATAAATATGAACTCATAAAACTTTTTCTCAATGGTCTCTAGCGTATAGTATATTTTCAATTTGATCCCTTATAAAATTTTCTTCTCAATTTAGTCCTTCACATAAGTACATTTTTTAATTTGATCCCTCACAAATCATTGTTATCAATAATATCCTCAAAAAAATACATTAATTTAAATTATATGAACTTCTAGAATTTTTTTCAATTTGGTCCCTTGCAAATAAAATATTTTTCAATATGTTCTCTTATAGAATTGTTCTCTCAATTTAACCCCTCACATAATTGTCTTCTCAATTTTGTCTCTCACATGTGAACATTTCTTTATTTGATCCTCACAAATAAAATTGTTATAAAAAATACTTTCAAAAAATGAATTAATTTTAAAAATATGAAAGACATTATTGATAATGATTTTATTTATGAGACCAAAATGAAAATATTTATATGTGACAGGCTAAATTGAGAAAACCAAATTGAAAAAAAAATTGTAAGGGAACGAATTGAGAAATATGCTATGTGAGGGACCAAATGAGTGTTTTCTCATTTATTCTTTATTTGAAATTTATAATTTGTCACCAAATATATAATTATACTATCTTATACAATATAATATCTTATATAATGTCACACAAAGCAATAATTAAATTCCTATATAACTTTATACTATTAAGTCTTATCTTATCAAACCTTATACGATGTACCAAACAGGGCCTAAGAGTATTATCTTATCGTTTTTTTTTTGAAGAACTGATGCTTTATTTAATAGACATAATGATAAAGGTTTCAAATCTTCAAACTCTACAATAAAATAAAAATCACGAGACAAGAACACGAGAAAAGGAATGGAGAGAGAGAGGCTGCCGCCATGGGCGATAATCCGTCA
Source organism: Delonix regia (assembly GCA_037074485.1). Taxonomy (NCBI): domain Eukaryota; kingdom Viridiplantae; phylum Streptophyta; class Magnoliopsida; order Fabales; family Fabaceae; genus Delonix; species Delonix regia. The sequence goes on along the minus strand of CM073449.1, from coordinate 34,528,703 downwards.
ATTTAAGCCAGAGACTAGTTTTAGCAGATGAGCATTCCCATCCTTGAAGAGATCATATTATGTTGGACTTGTATTCCAAGCTTGTACAAATAATGGAGGTATAAATGTAGAAATAATGTGTCTTGATACCAAAATGAAATAATCAATATTTTTCCAGGTGGATTGAAACAGCTAAATTGTGAAGATCCTTGGCGTATAAAGAAGCTAAAACCATCAGAATATGGATATCATATAAACTTCATCTCCATACATAAACAACTTCCTCAGCATTCAAAGAGAGTTTCGAGCATAACTAAAAATTTCTCTCACTTTAGATGAATCCGGTATGAGTGTCATTCTGAAAAGGAGGAGGAGTACGCAAAATATCATTTCATTTGTAGTCTTTTTTGTTGGAGAGGCTATTACCTCGTAAAATATCAATTCCAAAGCACTGAAATGTGTACATGTGAATTCAAAATCAATTAGGCAATTAAAGAAAAACAGCATATAGGAGAAGCTGATCGAATATAAGTAAAAACTTTTTATTCCATAATTCGAGATAGTAACATGAGTCTGCTTTGGTTGTAAAATTGGTTAAGAAAAATACTAGAGCTAAGTCCTAAGATATCGGCTAACCTAGTTGATCTTGACCTGGACATGCCTTCACATGGGCATATGAAGCAATCACATTTACAAACTGGTTGAGGTACAGTAAGTACTAACTACAGTTAGTGCCTCTGTTGGCAATAGTAGCATCTATCGAGTACTTCACTCAGATCATACCATGGAAACCTGCTGAATCCAACAGTACTGCTTTGATTTGCTCAGGTACGACATCTTGCCCTTCTCTGCATTGCTGTTAAGCAACAGAAAATACTATGAATCCAGAAAATCTAGAGATCGTTTTATGAAGCCAAAATTCAACGAGTTCAAAGATTAAACATCAACTCATCATCAAGGAACCTGAGAGAAGCCTCACAACCCCTTTTACCTAGTCATTAAGCTAATCTTTACTCTAGATGATTTGCATTATGCAGTATTTTTCGTGGTCTTTTAAGGGCATAGCTGGAGGGATAACTGACTCATTCAGATATTTCACAGAAATCCTTAATAGACTTTCTCAGTACTAAAACAAGGATCCCGATCCTCTGCAATACAGTTATAGTAGAATACACTTTAAATAAAGTCGGTAAAAATAATCAATGGTCAATGTTGTCATGAAAAATAGTTCTGAGAAGTATCAGGTCTGTGTCTTGGTCAACCAATTTGTCACCATCAAGTCATTTTTCCTTTATTTCAACCCAGCTCATTTAAATTTTTCTAATTTTAAATTCTTCTAGATACTGTCCTTCAGAATATAAGCCTTGATGTCAAATGCAACCAACCAAGTCAAAGCAACTTGTTTTTTCATTAATTTCCAGACTACATTCATTATTACATTTTTCCACGTGGATAGATGTAGGTACCAAGCATCAATATTGGAAGAAGAATTGAACATGCAATGTGCTATGCACAAATTGAAATTAACAGCAAGCATCGTATTTAAAAAGTAAGCCTCATGAAAAAATATTATTGTGATGCACTGACGCTTACATACCTCAGCTCTGAACACATCTAAAGCAAAGCCATTAAAACAGCTAATAACAGCTTGCTGAACATCTAAGCCAAGGCTGTCCAAAGCCCTCATGGTGGAAAGCAAAAGACCTGGTCTACGGGCACAAAACATATGGATGTTGACAGCTCTCCCTTCCCTAACTCGAACCTCCACCTACAAATTTCAGAAACAAACAGGTAAGGTCAAAGCGATATCTGCAATTGCCGTGCAAATAACTTCACTAAACATAAATGTACTTCATATATCTAGTTGTCAAATTAGTTTGCACCAATACAACATTGGGACCTAAATCATCACACGATACCAAGCTGTGCTAATTACATATATGTAAATTTTAAAATACAAATATGACATATCGAGCAGAGTTCAAATAAATTTGACATGTTGATGGCAGTACTTAATATTTTTTTGTATGGTATTTGTAGATAGTAATTGAGATTTATTTGAATGAATTAAGTAAACAATAGAATTAGATTTTAGATGTCACACGCTGTGCGCTATATTTGGCCTATACTTCACATGATGACCCATATATTTAATGTGTTGCACAATTTACATACTGAAGCATAAGCATTGAAGCCACACAGTCAAATGCATAGTGTTGTATTCCTAATGGACATAAAAGTCCCCCAAAAAAAAAAAAATGGCAATGATGAAAATAAATGAAATGATGGCAATACAATAACAGATTTAGAGAGGAATTATTCCCTAATAAAGATAGAGAATTACAGGCATACGCAGTTTCTCAATACCCTGCTATATAGAATAATGAATCCAGATCCTCTCATGAGAGAGGATCACATGATAATCTCCACTCAGGAGATTAGAACTTTTGATCTTCTTTAAAATCATATCTCCAGCAGATAGAGTACCACATTAGCATGCAAGTAAAAACATCATCATTTCGCTAGCTATATGTTCATCTTTCTTTCCCCCTTATCTTCCTTCTTTCTTGTTTCACCATCACTCATCATTGTAAAATCTGGTGAGAAAAATATGGAGTCACCACTTAGCACCAACACTTTCAACCTTCTCAGAGGAGATCAGTTCTGTCATCCTTGACCTTCCCAACAATTGGACCATGCCTAACAGGAGCCAGTATGCAATCTATTCTTTTGGAGGATTATATGGCATCAGAATTGTGAAATTTGTTGGGGAGGAGTAAGTTTGCATGGGGAACTAGGTGGGAAACTGTATATATGAGCATTTCCATAACCCATATTTAGGCTTACTGGTTGTTTACGTAGAATTGGTCACTTTATGTGGCTTATTGGTCTTCTGCTGGTACTCTAGTCCCTCATGTATCTTCCTTCTAATGGTACATAGAAATGATCACCCTGTGTAGTGTGATTTCCCATTTAATTGAGGTTGATTTGCTTAAGTTTATATATCACTGATTCTGGTGCCATGGTGAGTGACGGTGAAACATAAAAGAAGGAAGATAAGGGAGGACAAGGAAGAAAATCAGCGGTTTGTGAAACAGTGTGTATTGATGATTTTATTTACATGACGATATGACACTCTCTACACAGTAGATAAGATTTTAATGACAATAAAAGGCTGTAATCTCCAAAATTGTGACTGTCATGTGATCCAGATCTTAAAATATCATATAGAATATTCTTCTCTCAACATTTCCTTCTTTTTCCTTCTAAATTAAAAATTGAAATCTCAGTGGAATGATGCAAGCAATTTAGTGGACTAGATTGTTTATTTCCAGACAAAAAAATTTCTGAGGAAGTATATGCAGTAAGTAGTTAAAGACATCCACATGTGTCCTATTTATAAAACAGATGAAACATGGTACCCCACTGTGCAAGGACTTGTTAAGCAAGTAACTGTTAATGTTTGCTTGAGTTTCCATAATGCAATGTGTAGCACATATTTGCAAAGGGTATATTGTGCAATCCTTATACTTACCCTACAATAAAAAGTGTCAAACAGTTGACATGCATAGAAAATTCAGACCATGCAACTCAATATTCTTGGCAGGCGGGCAAAGTATATAACGCAACTCAAGCAAAAGAGTCATAAATTTGGCACTCTAGATACTAACCAATTTTGCATCTAAGTACAAATTAAAACTGACAGTTTCAGAATGAACAAAAATTACCCTTGCAGCTTGGTTTTTAGGGCTTGGCAAGGAGGTATGGCATAGCTCTTCCTTGACCCGACTCGGAAGGGTTGACGGAGTAGGTGTTAAAGGGTGGAAGCTTGTAGATGGTGGCGGCAATGAGCCAGGTGGAGCTGACTGCAGCTCATTATGAAGATCATTAATCCGCTGCAGTAGCTCTTTCAAATAGTCGATTGCATCCCCAAGTATCGAAGCCCTATCCATCTATGAAGAAATAAAAAGAAGATGAGTATGTACAATCCTTGACCCGTGAAGGAAGTCAGCTGTTCATATTAAGAACCTAGCCAATGACTATAGCCGGACCAACATAGTTTAAACTTCAGATTCTTAAGACTTATCAGGAACATAATAACATATCAGGTTCCTCACATAAGAGATAACATGTCAGTTCTCATTACAGGAGCTACCATGCTTCAAGCTTTACTCAGCTTAACTTTCTAGGAAAGAAAGGACGTAAATGACGTACTTCACTATTAAACCATAGAAATCTTTTAATACAACTACAAATACAAATCACAAAGTAAAACCATGTATTTTTTGTATACTTATGATAGTGAGGTAGTGGTTAATTAGAGTGTAAACGCAAATTTTCAAACCAAATAACCATACCTTGCTAATCTTCGGCACAACTGACCTAAGCATGTACAACCTATCATTGAGTTTCTTCCTCCGCCGCCTCTCGGCCATCAAATTTTTCGCTGGTAGTCCCTTTTTCTTCCCCTTCTGGTCTCCACCTGTGACAGTACTATTTGCATTAGAATTGCTTACTCCATTATAAGCATTTTCCTCCACCTTGCCATTCTCATTAAGCTCATCAGAATCATAATTCAGCCCTGACGCATCGATGCTAGCTTCCTCAATTTCGCCATCTTCGATTTTCTTCCTCTTCCTCTCCATGTTCTCCAACCTTGTGGAACAATTTTCGAATGTCGACGCTGATATCTCCAAAGTTCCCAATCTATCAGCTCCTCCTGAACTTTGACGAAGCGCCGCTCGCTTCTGAAAGAGAGTCGGTGCCGCACCCACTGGAGGGAAAACTTCTAGAGGTCGTAAAACCTTAGGCCGGTTCAACAACAGAGCACCTCCCGGATTATCAAACCCTTCTAAACCCGTCCGACAAAACCCGCCACCTAATGCGAGGGCATTGTCAGCTACTGGCAGCAGCCGAGTAGCTGGAAACTCGGAGTTTGAACTCAGCTCGAAGTTGCCCATCTGAGACTGAGTATTCAAGGCCGAGAAACCCATCAAAACCGGGGAATTCGAAGTATGATTTCCCCGGAAAGGACCATGAAACCCACTGTCAAAGCTCAAATCGAAGCCGTTGTCAAAGGGGTTGTTGCAAATGACATTGAAGAGGGAAGGGAAACACGATTTGGGTTGTAAAAAATGCTGTGACTGTGATGGGTCGAGAGTGAATGTTGGTGAACAGGAAGACGACGAATCCACTGACTGTATAAGAAAATTATCAGTTGGGTTTGAACAAAAATCAACATCTGTGGTTTCTTGGTGATTCGGGAGACCAAGGAGGTCGTGTTGAGATAAATTAATAGCAGAGTTCATGTACCAGTCACCTTCGAGCATGGATTTGAAAGAGGTAAGAGGGCCACCCGTAGCAATGTCGTCGTCCTTGAGCTCATTCTCGTTGTTAGTTCTAGTCCAAGAGGCAGCATCTTCAACTTCTCCTTCCATCCAAGGGACGTCGTGAGCTGTTGGTTGCATCTCTCTCTCCATTGCACTAGCTAAGTAGCGTAGAGTGAGAGAGAAAGGGAACAGAGATAGTGTATTTCTATAAGGAAAGGCAGTGAGAATAGTGCAAGGAGCTATTTATCAGAGCATAATCATTTTGAAGAAATGTTCAGGAATAAGATTCAAGTTTGAACGTTACGCAATGAAAATGAACGGAAAGCAGACTGCCGTTGCGTGGTTTATCTGTTTCTGCCCCTCCGTTGTTTGTTTCTTTAAAAGATTAATATACATATATAATTTAAAATCTTATTAATTTATTAAAAATTGATTAAGGAGATGATTTCCAATGAAATGTCAAATTATAAAACATTAAAAAAAGATAAATTCAAATAAACTATTAATTTAATATATTTTTTTTCTTTATGCATTATTCTCAATTTATGAAAAAATATGAAACACTACTTCCAATAAGTTGATAGATTCTTAATATTAAAATATGCACATTCATTAAATTTAAATATTTGTTATAACATACTAAAACATTTCTTATCTCCTATATATGTATAATATTAAATATCATATACGGCAAATTCTAAGAATTAGAAAAATCACATTGGGCTGTTTTTATCAGTTTTATTCCGTCTCATCCTCGACAGGACGGCTAATATTGTGGGAAAGCACATCAGAGAAATGATGATAATTGGAACCCCCAACAGTTCTCACCTTTCACATTTCTTCACCTTCAATCTCAGCACAAGCAGTTAGCACTTTAATCATTACCAGCCGTTAATTTTTCAGGCTGAAAGTTTCCTTCAATCTACTGTGCTACGAAGACTTGTAGCCATACGAAGCTGTTAGCTTGGGACCTTTTTTTTTTTTGGCCAATTGTTGGCTTGGGACGTTAAGTGGCGTTTTCATCTTCATGTCCAGTCAATAATCAGAATAGGAAGGCATACTTTTCTAGGACATCAAAATAATAGTATGCTTGATACACCAAAAAGAGGTTAAAAAGAAAATAGTATTCCTCTGTAATTATCTTGATTTCAATAAAAAAGTTATGGACAGACAGACAGGGAGTGTGTTTAATTGGCTATGGTAAGAAAATGAAGACTCTTAGGCATCTCCCTTCAATGAAATCACAGACTTGCTACATTTCATTGTCATTGCTTTTGATTAGATTGAATCTTGAAGAATTTCTGACATGCATGCATATATTCAATTATTCATGAGAGAGAAACAGAGTAATCCTGGGGGGACCAGAAAGCGAACGGGGATGAAAGGTTTTCACCACGCTCCACACATGCTATTGCAGACGGCAATTTGGTTCTTTCACTCTCTCCCTCTCAAATGCTGTTAAATAATATTAGAAGAATGGTTCTTCTCAAACTGTTTCTGTATTCATAATTAATCAAAACTAAAAGTAATTACATGTAGCATTTCTTGAACTTCGGTGGCTTGTACACAGTGATCCCCAACTTGCCATTTGAGCCATACAATTCAAAGCCAAGCCCTTGGAATAAATTTTCCACAAGAAATCCCAAGTTCCTCGTGCATCTTTATTCTTTTTTGTTTTTTTCTCTCTTCTCACCGCACCTACTCCCCAATCAAACCTGAAATCTCTTAGCCGAACTTCTCAATTCCCTCTTACTCTTCGTCCCTTCCACTGGTCCCTCTCTCTACAAATAATCAACCAACATTTTCATCAAACTAGAAGACCATGAAAATTGAAAATCACAAAGCTTGTGTTGGGAGAGGCCATGTGGGCATATTAGTAAGAAGTCACTTTGCCACTGAGGACTCCCATCGAACACAAGACGTGCAACAACGACCACACTCTAACTGACCCAAATTGATAACTGTCGCCTTCTCAGCATCAAATTTCCTAAGGGGGTTTCAGAAAAACTCAAACTTTGAGTAATAATCAAACCGACATCGGTTTCTGGTTCCATCTTCCAATGTAACACTCAAATATTAAGAACCTGCGATCAGCATAGTTTAATCGCTGGTCACGTGACAATACAGTAGGTATGTTGAATGTCACACGTGGCATACATGCAACTGATAGAGAAGCTGAGACTGACTAATCGATTTGGGTCCCTAGATAACTGCTCCTCCAGACCAGCATGAAATACGAAGGCAAAGCCCAGCTCAACACCTCATGCTTCTGCAGTACTAGTTCTCGCCATTTGGTGTTTTTCTTCTGTTTTCTTTCATAAGAGAAAATAAAGAAAAAGGGTTTGATTTATTGAAGAAGATGAAGACGTGCATGTGGCATTGGCTCTTTAATTAGTTATCAAAAGTTACGAGGCTATCTTTTGATAGAGGCCATTGGTATGGTCCATATAGTTTAATTTGAGGTTAAAAAAAGCGGTGCAGAGGTGAGAGGAGTGATAATTCCCATCACGGCTTTAAGGAGGGGGACCAGAAACCAGACAATGGGACCAGAGGCATTAATAGTTTCATGGCCCAGTAACGCATAAAGCCATGTGGCCTCCTCACTCCACGTTTGTATATTTGTATGGAAGCCTTCAACAGAGGGTCTGTACTACTCAAGTTAGAATTTGATCCACCAAAGGAAAAATAATAACAATAATAATAATAATAATAACTTTTGAGATAAAAGAAACAAATGGTGTGACAAAGGAGACGATAGCGAAAAAGAAGCAGCCTACACTTTCGGTATATATGGCTTGGATAGAGTGGTTTAAGGCGATCCATAGTTAAAAGTCTTTGTTGATCCTTTTCAGTGCATTTATATATGAGTGGGATAATATCCTTCAACCAGTAAGTCAGCAATATAACATTATTCTCATTACATGCCATGCATGGTGGTGGCTAAGTTGATAAATATTTTGCTTGCACCCCTCGTGATCGATTGCAACAAAATTTTGTGAGCTAAACTTATTTTAGAGTAAATGGAACACAAAAAAAAAAAAAAAAATGTAGGCTCCAGCTTGTTTTTGTCCATCCATCTCCGTTAATGCCTTGGTCCAGATGGGTAGGACTCTAGCCTATCCCTATCTATATCAGTTTCTTATACACCACACATGATATTCAAGATTGGATCACGTTATATCCTTTTGACTTTATATTAATGCTTGCCTATCATTGAACCTAAAGTGACAAGCAAAACAGGCACTTGTCCGCAAAAATAAGAGTATAGATCGGGCCAGTGATCAAACAGAGAAATCCTTCACAGTGAATTCACAAATGAACAATATTTGATAATCCATTACACAAGTAAGCAATTGAAGTTAAGCAATATCACAAGGCGAAGGGAACTTGAGATTTTTAAAGCAGGTAAACCCTCCATCCACGACGAGGTTATGACCCGTAATATATTTAGCTTCATCAGAGGCCAAGTACAAAGCAGCCCGAGCCACATCTATTTCCTCACACTTGGCTCCTTCTAGCTCACCAAGCCCATTCACTATTTCAGTTACCTGCTCTTGGGTTAAGCCCGGGAAAAACTTCCCTATCTGGGTCAACGACATTGGCGTAGGAATTGGAGCTGGGGATATGCAATTGACTCTGATCCCACTTCTGCACAGTTCGCTAGCCACAGACTTCACTATGCCTGGTATTGTAAATTTAGATATTGTGTACGGATGTGGCCCAAGCCCACCCATAAGCCCACTTATGCTTGATGTACACAGAATGGACCCTGAGCCCATGGGTATCATGACTCGGGCCGCATGCTTTATGCCAGCGATTGTGCCACGGACGTTGATTCGCATGACCTGATCAAAGTCATCGAGGTTCAGCTCAGTGATGCTTGGTGGGATACTCGGGCCTGTTATCCCGGCATTGTTGTACATTATGTCTAGTTTTCCGTGGCGGGCCATGGCGACATTTACTGCTTCTGCGACTTGGGCCTCATTGGCGACGTCGCATTCCACGAAGTGGGCTGATGGGCCGAGTTCATTGGCAACTTGTGGCCCGAGAAGAGTGTCTCTGTCAGCAATGATGACTTGGGCCCCGTGTTGGACAAATTCATGGGCCGTGGCCTTGCCAAGTCCACTTGCTGACCCAGTTATCAAAGCCACCTTTCCGTCTAGCCTGTATTTTGGAGGCGAGATGATGATTGTTGGTCGTCATTTTAGTGAAGAAAGAAGGGCAAGAAAGACAAAAGAAATCGCACACTTTGAAATGGGCATAGCGAAAAATAATGGACTACTCATGATGACATATTTCAAAATAATAGAGCTTTATTTCAATTGTCCAAATCAGAAAGCACCAGTTCTTTTTGGCAAAGTTGGAGGATGATGTCGTGGACCCTATTTTCCTCCAACAAGATTGATTAAGATTGTGTCTTTCTTATGGGACTCTGATAAAAGAAAGGCAAAGAGAGGAGACCTTTAGTTGTGTATCCTAACTTTCAAAGATTGATTATGATTATGAAAGTTGACAAATTCTAAATTCTGAAAAAATGACGACACCACACACAGACAGCACAGAAGGGATAAGGTATTTTGCTTCTATTAGTTTTTCATTATTGGTTGGAGAACCTATAGAAATCATGCGAGTAATTGACACGTTTAACTATCTAATTAAATTGATAGGAGAATATGGTTTTTACTAGATCTACGGCAAGAGAACATGCAAATTTAGAGGCAGCTATCACGGTTTGCTCCTGCATGTGCTTCACTGAATTCCCATGTTAGTGTTGATACCTCGAATTTCTCTGTCTCTGAGTCTGAACTCACAAATGACTTATTTACTATACTGTGGATTTTCGTTTGTCAACGCCCGAAGATGAATAAACCAGGATTTCAGTGGAGTAACTACTAAATATATAACTGAAACGAGGGTCTGACACACGAGTAGATGATTCTAAATTCAAATCCCGTGGTTTTATTATTTAAAAAAATTGACATCGAAATTGACATATAATATAAATTTTGGTTTTGGGTTCTGTAATATACAATCTTATTTATGTTTTAACAACCAATTAAATATTCTTTTCAACAATCGCAAGAAATGGTACTAGAACTTAGAAGTGATCCGCTAGGATAGCATTAGTGTGGAAAGTGGCTCTTCCCCTCCTGAGGAGGGAAATGACTCCAAATGAGAAACACCGTCTATTCCCAGAAAGTACAACAACAAAAATGGAATAATCTTTCATTCTTTTATTCAAAAGCCGGTAAATTTTGGAAAGAAATATTTCTTTCTGCAGGCCATGGGTTAAGGTTAAGGCTTCGGCACTCTAATAAGCCAAGAAAAGATTGGTGCGTTATTTAAAAGGACAAGCTGTGTTGACGAATAATTTGGATATATATATATATATATATATATAACTAATATAAATAAATGCACCCATTAATAAGGCAGTACTGATCATTGTATTCATATATCAATGTTAGTGGCTTAAAAAGGTTTAATTAATGGGACTCACCTTCTTCCACCAACCGTTGCATAGAATCTGCTGTGCTTTTGGAGCACATCATTGATAAAGCTCGTGAACTTGAACTCTCTGGAAAACATACAGCAAAAACCAAAAAGAACTGATTGTAAACAGACCTCAGATTTACACATTAATATCTAGTTAGTTAAATTATGAAGAAAACAGTTGACAACTAAATGAGGTTTAGAAATAAAAATGATAAAGGTTAAAGGTTGACCAACCTTGCTAATGTTCTGAGCATGCCGGTGTTGAAGATCGGTCAGATGCAAAGGCTAGATTTCAGATTCTCAGGTAAGGATTGAAGTTTGAGGACAGGGAAAGTAAGGAACGTCTATATCAGTATATTTATGGAAGGAGCGAGGAAACGTTAATGTTCTCTGTCGAATATATTGCAATATTGGACCCGCATTTTCATGCAGAGAGAGAATGAGAAAGAGAAAGAGAAAAAGAGAGAGAGAGAGAGAGAGAGAGAGAGGGTTGAACAAGAACATGGCTTATGGCTCTTCTGATCTGTCCCATTTAATGATGCGTAAGGAAGTTAACGTTGGAGAGATAAAAAGAAACCTAGATGGCTGCTTATACTAAACCATTTTGATGAATAAAAAAACAAAAGAAGGCGAAAGATGTGATAATTAATTTATAATTATAAGAGGAATAAATGGTATACTTGAGGGGGAAAAGGGATTTAAAAATGAACTCGACTTTGCAGTTGTGGCCAGTTCATGGCACCAAAATAAAGTAATGTATAATAATCTAGGTCAAAGTAGTGCAACTTTTCTTCTTATTTTTCTCCTCTGATTTCTTACTGATTTTATGTTGTATGGTGCCTAGCTAGCTTTGTTTTGGTCTTCTTTTTTTACAATCACCAGCAACTCTCTACTAAAAAAAACAAAAAAAAGTCGTATTCATAAAAGGGCTTTATTCTTTTGCCAATTGAAACATTGCGCTATAGCCAAAAAGAATAGAGTTGCTTCAAACATCATATTGAAAAGAAAATGGATGTCGTGTGAAGAATGGCCTGCTAATTTATTTTATCGTCGTTGTCATCTACCATCTTCCATCACTTCCTGAAATTTGATTTAACTTTCAATTAAATATTGAATTTCTTGTTATTGTTTGCTTTTTCAGTTTAGTTATATTTTCTAATAGTACTCTTCTTAAAATATACGAAAGCAGTTGATCACTGTCTTATCACTGGGAGTATCTGAATTAGAAACTTTTTGCTATCAAGTATAAGAAATACAATTTGGAGATTGATCTGTCTCAATTGTTTGGACCTTAATTAAGCATCTTATTGATGGAATGTTGTGATGGCCGAATGGAGAAACAGATTATATATATATATATTTATTATATACTTTTTCCTCCAAAATCAATTTTGTGTGTATGATGAAAATGCATACATTTCAACGAGAATATCACAAAGAAGATATGGATTCTGATGTAGAAGAGAGTGCTGGACCGACCATATATTAATATAACTCAAATATGAAATTCTTGCACCCCCATACAGACAAAAGCAAAGGAAACCTTTTTAAAAAGACTATCCTGTACTCTACTACGTTTCCTTACTTGCTAGCTTCAGCCATTTGCTTTATCTTATTCGCATTATTTCTTTTTTTAATTTTTGTCTTCTCCTCCCTTGTTGCCAAGTAGAGTTTTTTTTTTTTTTTTTTTTTTTTAAGGTTTAACAACTCAAGTCCAGCGATCAGTGTATGTTATCTGTCATGCACCTTTTTGCATGCAGAGATGCAGAATGTTAAATGGCCATTATACTAATAAAATATTACAAATTGGGAGGGTTGTTGATAAAGAGTTGTTAGTGAGTCTCAATTAAGTTTTTTCACATAAATAGATTTAAAGGTGAATACAGACTAGGTTATTTGTCGATTCGAAACTAGATCTAATTTTATATTGGGTTAATTTTTTAGACACTGGATCCGACTTGACTTGATTATTGATCGAGTTAGGCTGAGTTTGTTTTTTTTAAAAAATAATATATGAATTATTTGGTAAAAATGATTTTTTTTAAAACAAAAAATGAAAAAAATAAGATTTGAAAGGAAATAAAATAAAATTAAAAAATTTTAAGATTTGAAATGAAAAATAATAAAAAGTTAAAAAAAATTGATATTTTAAAATTTATTTATAAATAAAATTTATTTTAAATCAAATTAAAAATATATTAAAAAAATTTTAAAATAAATATCAAACCAAGCCAAGTCTAATGTTATTCTTGGAACACAGGCCGAATCAATGAAATATGCAATTTTTGTCATTTGGTCAAGTCATAACATAACTGGATGTGATCAAGTTGAGTCAAGTTCACTGAATTGATTGGATCAATGTTCACCTCTAAATAAACTTGTCAACCTCTTTTATTTTATTTATCAATTTGGCCTTATATTCAGTTATGTATCTTTGTTATCGCTTACTGAGCTGTACACATTTATCAACATTTTTCAAGTGTGTGAAAAATAAAATTTCACATATCTATAATGCAGACACAGTATATATATCTGAAAAAAAAATGTTTATTTTTCATAAATTTAAAATAATTCAAATAATGGTAAAAGGAAGTGGCATCGCGCTCCATGCATGGATAGGTTATTGCATCTTTTTCTATTTTTATTTTTAAAATTGTACTTTTCAATTTATGGCCTTCACTATCTTATCAAATATTGTTCTTTCAACAAGTATCCACCTTTGTTACGTCGATATATATATATATATATCCCTAAAGTATAACACATATACTAATCATCTGATCTGTATAGGTACATAGCGTCCTCTTTTGCCAATTCACGGACTAATTGGATTGATGTAACGAGGGACATTATGCTATAATAAGAAATATCAAAGAAAGCAGCTTAATATCTCTGTCTTCTTCATTTATTACAAAGTTACTTGAACAGAGGAATATACATAATTTCACCAAGAAGAAATGGCAGATACTCTCACCATATGATGATCAAGCTCGAAATTAAATACCCAAACCGTGGATCGAGACGAGAAAAGTAGTGTGGGACAGAATATATAATTTTTGTTATAAGGTGATGTGTAGTGGGCCCTAGACCCAAAGAAGAAGACAGAATTAGACACGATGAGTGAAGGAGCTTTATAATAGGCAGCCATAAGCATGGGATTATCACCTTAATAATTCATATATAGAATAACGATCTTGTCATCTTATAGTGATCAGTATGGGAAGACAGCCGTTAGACAACTCAGTGAAGTCCAACAACAAAACTGGAATTGTGCAGCACTGTTTGTCGCCCCCTTTTCATACCTAATTAATTAACTATTCTGTTAAGTATTTAGTTAATCACTTCGTGACTAACAATGCAAGAGTGTTTAAATCATTAAACAACATCAAGGGTCGTTTTGAGCAAAAGGCTACACACTCGAGACAAGACGATAGTGGCCTCAATCATACTACTCTTGCTGCAAAGTAAGAACCACCTCTTGCCGTGTACAATCTCTCTTCGATTTTTTCCCCTTTGTGTGTGTGTTTAAGAACACTGAACATGTTTTCTGGAATGTCTTTTTGCAAACACGATGTATAATATATATTAATTAATATTTACTTTATGCCGACTATTATTAATATGAGAAACAAGTTCATATGTTAGGTGACTTGGGTCAAATCTTAAGGACAAAGGAGGACGTGGGGGTATGGGGAGAAGGATAGACTACTGCTGAAGATGGGATAATACTGGGGATAGGTGCTCTCATAAAGGAGAGGAATTTACATGATTATTAATGGAGTTTTTATGATTGCCTGGCATAACCAAATATATTGATCATACAAAGGAATGTGCCAAGTATTCTAGGAGGCTAACATTAGGCTTGGTAGGTAGGAATGCTTTCCAACTTACCAACCACCTTTCAAGAATTGGGCTACACCTGTATCGATGTGTGGATTATGGGGTGTTAAAGTGGGTCAACATTTTTCAAGCCAGAAAGAGACACTAGATCTAGCCCAGCCACTTAGGCTTTGAGCCCTCTTATTTTTTAAGGCACTTTTATTTCTTTTTTTGTTGCTTTTGCATTTGTAGTTTCTGCCCTTTTCATTGTCCAGAAATAATTGTCTTTTATTCTTTGAGCTTCCCATTCTCTATGTAGAATCTCTTTTAATGGAATGAGAATGGAAGTGGAAAGGATTCTTGCAATCCATATAATTGTGTGTCGATATGACATGCAAAGCAATGGGTTAAATCTAAACTGCTTGCTATTGTTATGGACATTCGAAGGTATCGCCTGCTTCCTTCATAGAATAATGATTTCTTCCTTGAAGCTCCCTTTATTGGGTCGGTGAGTGTGATGAGGACGATGGTTCATTCTTTGCATTAGTAACAGAGGTTAAATAGAAGTCAACATATAACATCATTACAGAGGCGAAAATTTGGTAATAGAAAAATCTGTTTTCAAATCCTTTGTTTTGTAAAATATTCAACTTAACTATGCGATAAAGCAAGGCCACAGTTTCACTTTTGCTATAATATAAAGAAGATATTCCACATATAGCATAATAGTCCTTGGTGGCTACTCGGCTTGGTGTCTCGCAAGTAACAGGAGTATGTGATTGATTCCGTTTGATTTTATATAAATGATGTATTACGGAGATGTGCGAGCTTGAGAAGGGTGTGTAGTGCTGTAGACAGATGATGATTTTCTTTGTAAAGCTACAAAGAAGCATATATAGCACCACACTGATCTGTTCTAATCAACACTATCCATTGCCACAAATTTTGAATCTGTTTTGCAAGAATTTCGCATACAGTATTGAATGGCAGCACAATGGCACACAGACATTTAATACAATCATGCGCATACATGGCATATCAGATTGATCCAACCAGCAAGAAGTAAACAATGTTTTGTACTTCCAATACAATGGCCAAACTCCGGTTTGGCAGAACAAAACCCATGTGTAGCCACTACGAAAGAAAAGCCAGCAACAGCATCGCACAGTAGCAAATATTTACCATTCTTTCGGTATTCTTCCTCCAATGCACACAGATTACACAAGAAGTAGTTTAAATTGCATCCACATTATGGCAAGTAGTGAAAGAGAGGAGGGAGTAGATGCAAGACGACAGAAAAGAAAAAAATGGAGGTAGGACGAAGCACTCACCAGAAGACGCCAAGAACAATGGATGGTCGCCGACAATGACGGAGTTGCAGGAAGCTCGATCTGGTCTGCGATTCTCGTCGTAGGGAAGAGAGGGCTTTCCTTCGGAGAAGTGGGAGAAACCCCATTCCCACTTTGGGGATCCCTTTGGGATTGGGGCATCCCAGAGAACGCGATCTCCACGTCACTCCCTCTCCCACTCCATTTGGGCTACCAAAATTGCCGTCCTCATGCCAGACTATAGGTTGAATATGGAAAATTTTAATATAAGTTTATTTATTTCAATTGTAAGTTAAAATTAAATTATATATATGGTATAAAATAAAGTAATTCCTAATGATCAATAGTATTCATTATAAATTTGTCAAATAGGTGCGCAAAATAAACCCGTTATATATATAATTAACTTTATTCTATTAATTTACTATAAATAATAAAAAAAAGAATGTGATAATATGTAATATATTTTTTTATTGGTTATTAATAACACTTCTTTAAGAAGCAACAAGCTTAGGGTGACAAATACCTTACAAATCAGTAGCAATAATTTGAAAAGTAAAACTAGGAACAGTATGAAAGAGTTTGATTGTTACCGTACTTGGCAAATGTATTATTAGCAAAGTTAGCTTATAAAAAATATGAAAAATTTGGACATCAGTCCAAATTCAACCAATGCCTTATAGCACGAACTAGATAAAAACTTTTATGTAAAATTTCCTACAGATTAGAGATCATTTGAACCTATATCAAATAATTAAGTTCTACAAGAATAGATTTATAGCCAACTTCAAAACAAATTTTTAATCCATAAAGTAGGCCATAAAGTTCAGCATTAATGATCATACAATTTGAAAGTTTGACATTAAATCCTTTTATAAAATTACCCTTGTTATCCCTTAGTAAACCACCACAAGTCGTAGATCCTTAATTAGGCACAGGACCATCAATATCAAGCTTGATGACGTGATTATGAGGAGTAATCCAATGGATGTGTAAAAAATCATTGATGGTCCTTTTAGTTAGTTGAAGGAGAAAGAAGGTACGGTGATAATCAAGAACCAAAGTAATCAGGCTCAATGTTAACTCTTTCAAAGATTCTTGTATTCCTTATGTACCAAATCTCAATACATATAGTCATAAAGGCATGGAGCCAACTCACCCTCTTAAAGAAATAAGTTCCCTTATTCAGATTTAAGTTCAGCCACTGGATGAAGTCTCCTTGAAAGAAAACCACATGATGGGAACTAGGCACAATACTCTTCCACACCGAACTAGCAATATTACAATCACGAATATCATGGAGCACTGTTTCATTATCAAAACCACAAAGCAAACAACTAGGAGATACAAATAATGCACGACAATAGCAGGCATTTAAGAAGAGTTTCATTGGCAACAAGCCACATAAAAGCTCAGATACACTGAGGAACTCCTAGCTTCCAAATTTTACCAAAAAGATCATTCTAAAAAATCCAATCAGTACTAAAACAAGAATTAAAAGCATATTTACAAGAAAATATACCAATAGAATTATGAAGTCAGGTCAAAGAGTCAACATTCTCAACTAAAGGGGAGACTTTTATAGGAATGATATTGTCCATACAAATAGCAGGAAGAACTTGTTAAAGCTTAATAACATTCCAATATCCATTATCAAGGACATAATCTACCACAAGCTCATTCCAAATACTATTGTCAATATCGATGATAGCAACATCTTTAAGCTTATGCGCTTTCGGCACCCAATGGTTTGTCAAAAAATGAATCAAGTTATCATTTCCCAAACACCAAATAAGATTTCGATAAAAAGGCGCCCAGATTTGAATAATACCGCGCCAAAAATTAGAAGCAACATTATGTTGACGAACAATCAAAATAATAGCTTTAGAACAACTATATTTGTTACGGATCACATTTACCCATAAATCATCTTTATTGTGAATTAGTTCCACGCTTGCTTCATAATAAAAGTTTGGTTGAAATCTCACGCTTTTTAGAACCCCAAACCACCAAACTTTTTGGGTTCACAAATATTGTCCCAACTAATCAAATGAATTCTTTTCTTATCAGCAAAACCATTCTAAATAAAATCCCTACAAATTTTATCCATGCGATCACACACTTGAAGAGGGATTTTAGCAGTTTGCATTACATAAATAGGAATGGAATCAAAAGTTGACTGAGCCAAAGTGATTCTCCCAATGAGAGAAAGAGTATTAGCTTTCCAGCTATTTAAACGATTAATCATTCTATCAATGAGATACTAGAAATCTTTGTATGAACATCTATCATGAAATAAGGGAACACCTAAGTACTTCCCTAAATTATCAGTTATATTCATTCCTAAAACCTAGCTAATCTCATGTCGTTTATCCTGTGGGACATTGGTAGGGAATTAAATGCCAAATTTTAAGTTATTAACCTTTTAACTCGAGCTTCTACAGAAAACCTCCAAGGTCTCCTTAATAACATGAGCTTGTTGAACAGAGGTCGTGCTGAACAAAATAAGATCATCAACGAAGAAAAGGTGAAAAAAGATAGGTCCCTTTTTATTTAAAATAATGGGATCCCAATGTTTTTGCTCAATGACTGAAGAAATGGAATGAGATAGTCTCTTGATATAAAGGACGAAGAAATAAAGGGAAATGAGGTCCCCTTAATGTATCCCCCTTGGGGGAACAAAAAAGGTTAGTAGCATAATCATTCCAAAGCAGTTGCATGTCAACAAAGGTTATACTCCACCAAATAATATTAACTATCATAGGCTTTCTCAAGGTCCACTTTGAGGGCCATAAAACTAACCTTACCCTTTTAGGTCCTTATAGTATAAACAACTTCTTGGGTAATAATAATACTATCAGCACTTTGCCTCCCTGGAATAAAACTACATTGATTTGGGCCAATAAGTTTAGGCATAACCTTTTTAAGTCTAATGGCAAGAATTTTAGTGACCAATTTGTACACCACATTACACAACCCAATAGGTATGTAATGTTTCATCATCTCAAGGTTAGGAACTTTTGGGATAAGAGAGATAAATGTGTGATTCACATATTGAATAATAGCTGACTCAGAGTACACCTTAGTCACCCAATCAACTATAGAGTCCTTCACATGATCTCAATTACATTGATAGAACATTACAGGAATACCGTTAGGACCAGGGGCTTTCCAAGGAGTCTTCCCAATTAGAAAGAGCATTGTTGACTTCTCCTTTTGTAACTTGTTTTGTTAAGGACAAAAACTCAGTATCTATCAAATTAGGAAACATACCAAGATGGGAAATTGGTTATAAGAGTCTTCCCCTTCATAAATCTTCTTTAAAAAGGAAATACTCATTTCTTGTAAAGAATTTTGATCTTCAACCGATGACTCGTTTCCATCTTTTAACATAATAATTTTATTCTTCCTTTTCATAGCAGAAGTCATACCATGAAATATGTAGTGTTACGATCCCCATACGAAAGCCATTTACATCTAGAAAGTTGTTTCCAATAAATTTCCTTTTGGATGGTTAAAATCTCATACTCCTTTCATAACTGACTTCAAAGTTTCTCCAGGTAAACATTAGTTTGAAATTTCAGAGAATGACTTATACTTTCAAGTCTCAGTAAGATTTTATTCTATTTCCTAATTATATCACCACAAAAATTTTATACTAATCTTTAGTTGTTTCAGTAAAAGAATTAGTATCTGATTTAATGTCCCCATTTTTAAGTCATGACCTTTGTAAGAGGTCCTAAAAATTATCATGAACTAACCAAGAGGCTAGAAGTTGAAAAGGTTGTCCAGTATTATTAGTTAAGTCATTACCCCCAAAATCATGGAGAATTGCAATATGATCCGACTTGAGCTTAGGGAGGTGCTTAACCATGACATTATCAAAGAATGTAGACCAAAGGGTATTAGCAACAAAATGGTCAAGTTTTCTTTTGATATTATTATATTGCCAGGTAAAAAATTGTCCATAGAAACCAATGTCATGAAGGCCATAATCAAGAAGAATGTCCCAAAAAATGATAGAGTCACATGACATATTAAGAGAGCCACTAGTATCATCAATAGATAAATTGGAATTAAAATCACCACCTACACACCAAGGACCTATAGTTTGGCTAGAGATCTCCTTAAGGCCAACCTAAAGATCCCTTTAAGAGGCAGGCTAGGGACTTCTATAAACAACAGTAAGAACCCACAGGCTAGCATTCTCGAAGGCAATTTCCATATGGACAAAGTAATGATGAGAATGAAGAACTTGTATCTGCCAGCAATTAAGATTCCATAGACACTAAATACCACTCGAAAAACCCATACCATCTTGAATATGGTAACCAACAAATTTAAATTTTTTAACAATCTTTTTAGCTTTCTTTCTAATCATATGCGTATCTAATAAACATAAAAAATTAACATGATATCTATTCATCAAATCACTAATCATGGTAGTGAAACCCTTTCCTAAAACACCTTTATAATTCAAAATTAAAATATTCATTTGGAAAATTAGAGAGAAAGAATGGAAAAGCAACATGTGTTAATCTTGCTTAGTAGAAGGGGCATTCCCCAAACCATCTGGAACATATCCAATCTAGGTCTCAACAATATTATCAATCTCCATCATCAGATCTAGTCTTTTTAACAATTTCCATCCTTCTCTCAAAAGTTGAACCAGGGTCTAGGGGATTAGAAACGTTAGATTTATTTCTTGAGGGTGTTTGTCGTCTTTGAGTAATCTCTAGGGTTTCCTTACTTGGACCTTGGACATTTATGGCAAGAGGATCTAAGACATCCTTTTGACTAGTTTTACCCTGCCAGTAAACACTTTCCTTTATAGGATTATCCAGGTAAATAGCTACTCCTTTCTTTTTACGACCTAGCTCCTTGAGAGCTTCGATAGTGATATTCTTAACATCATTATTCTTTTAGGGGTTTGTCCTAGACCTATTTGAACCAACTGACTACCCATTATAGGTTTCTAAGTTAAGAGACAACTTTGGCCTTCCTTGTTAAGTCATTATTTGTTGATGTCTCCCATAGTTTTGTTAGCTATATCTTTTTTGGGAATATTTTCACCAGTTTCTAAATCACTATTAACCCTCCTATGAGAACTATTCTCTTCCTTCTTATTCGACATATCCACCTCAGAATCATTTTTCAAAACAAAATAACACATACTATTAAAACCAAGATTCACCTTATTTGCTTTCTCTTTTATCAGAATTATGTCTTGTTGCCATATAGATTCATTAGAGTCGCTTAACAACCATCCATGGTTCAAAATGATTAGTTAGTGAAGAATTATGCTCTTCTTCCAACGTAATTTTACATATCGCATCATTCATATCATTTTTCTTTAAAGGATTCTACCCTTCATCTGAGATAACAACAATTCTATTACAATGTTTACACTTTCAGCTCCCATATTCACTGAGAATTCACCAAAACCCACCTTTGAGGGTTATCCAGGTGTCTGGTTTGGTTTAGCCAAGAGGAAATTCTCCACCTTTTGACCATAAGTACCAAAACTAAAACAGATTAGATGTAGACCTTCATACTCCAGCAAGTAGGTCTTACTAAGCGCAGTAATAGTGGGAACTTATTGACCATTAAAATTGATCTCCACACATAAGCATGCATATTTACCCTTAGATTGGATAGAAGTTAGTTCATCAATTTTCAGCATAATACCCAATTTCGAGCCTACCCTCCAAAGGAACTCTTTATTACATACTTCTACTATAACTTAGGAATACGAACCCAAACTGCTATTTTTTTATTTCCATTTGGAAAGGTTGAAATAAAGGTATCTAATTTTGTACCATAAGATAGTGATTAGCTTTAAGTCATGAACCCTCATATATAACATAATTATAGTCTGCTTTCTCAGCAAAACAAACAAGGAAAAAATTTTCTGTTAAATCCATAACTTTAAGTACTTTATTTCGAGTCCATATTCTTTGGACCCAAGATCCCATGGTCTTGAAACTAACTTTCTTTCCCATAAGCTTGACATACAAAGAAAGCTTCCATGGCTGACATCATTATTCGTACTCCGCCAGGGTAACTAGCACCATAGGATTTGGATCGAAGGTTGAGCAAATTCTTTAGAAGAATTAATTTCCTCTACAATATAATCTTTTATCACCATCTAGACAATCTCCTCTGGGGACATATAATCATTTTTATCTTTGTTCATCACCATCTATACTTCTTCCATAAGGGTCCTTCATTATTTATATCTATTATGTCTATAATATCCTTTGAATTTTTACACATAGCCTATATTATCTTTATTTTTCTTTTATTTCTTGTTAGAATATTTGGCTTTTCAACAGTTCGAGCACCCTCCAAAGAGTCCATACATACCAAAGTTTAACTCAAAACAGTAATAAAGTTTATTATGAAAACTCCCACAAATCACAAACTAAATTTGACCTTATGCATTCCCGTAAGTGAAAATCTAGATGATCAATAACCAAGCAAGCAGAAGCAAACAAAATAAATAAACTAACCAATTAAATAGATGCAAATACCTCCCTACACCAGATCACTTGGACTCTGAAGCTTCACCCAATCAAAATCGCCGAAAGACGATGACACGGAGAGCAAGCCTCAGTCTAAGATGATGAACGTAGAAACACACCAACGCGCAAGTAATGAGCAAGCAAAGAAATGAGGGAGACTGCCTGTGCTTTCTCACCCAGATTAGATCCTTTGGCAGTGACTGAGAATGTAACCATTGTCGGAGAACGTTCAACAGAAAGCCACAGGATAAAACGTTCAACTCCAACGGTTCGTGAAACAGAGCACGTCGGAGAACCGATGCAACGCCGGCAAAAATGAGCGCAAAGACTCCTGCTCCGTCGAAGGAGGAACCTCTGTTGCAGGCGAAGTCGGTGAGGCAGTGCGCGAGTAGTTCCAACGTTGATGACAGTCGTGTCCGACCGACGCCGTTGAAGGACGAAGACGAAGCCGACGACACTGCAACGCCAAAGGTGATGAAACAGAAACATCGGCGCTTCCTCTCGAAGACCATAGTGGTGAGTCTCCGTCAGGGTGGTCCCTCTAATGGTAACTCAATGGCTAGTAACAGAGAGAGAGTTCCCTATGCACAGTAACGTGAAGAGAGAGAGCTCAATATTTCTTTCATTTTTAATAACAATTCTACATCAATCTATTCTTAATTTAATTTGCAATGAATTGATAAAAAAATAATATTAATCATGATTTTATTTATGAGAAATTGAATTAAAATATATATATCAACAATCAAATTAAAAAAAAAATGATTCGGAGAAATATTTGACTAAAAACATATAATTGACTAAAATATTATATGAGCCCATAAATATATCATTGCTTCTAATTGTGCTGTGATATTTTGCCCACGCTTTTTTGAGGACTTCCTATTTTAAAAGCACTTTATGATTCGGAGAAGAATGGAGACTATACAAAATATAACGTCATTGTTGGTTATCTCTGCAAAAGCCATACATTTAGGTATTTTAATTCTTTTTACTGAATAAATACAGTATTTCAGAATAATAAGTACATATCTTTCAGATTTAAGTACAGGATTTTGTAACACAAAAAGAAAGAAGTGCTTTATTCTCAGTTAACCAGGTGAGGTTATTTTAGTTGTTGAATTCCATTCCTTTCTCAGCATATCGTCAAGGGAACAGAGAGTTTACCTCAATTCACAGAAGATTATAAAAATGATAGTAAACACCAAAATAGTTATAAAAAGAAAAGAAAATAAATTTTGGTTTAAATTAATTTAAGGTCGGCATTTTCCAAAAGATCCTATTTCGTAAGAACAATAAAAATGAAGGAAGAAAAAGTTAATTCTCGCGACATGACGGATAGCGTCGGCTCCAGCTTCAACTTCAACTTCAACTTCAACTTCAGGTTAATAGATTTAACTTTACCTCAGTGATAGGTTCATTGCTAAGTCCAACTGAACGAAGATTCACAACAAAACATCATAGAGAAAGACTCAGAGATCTGCTTTTCATCGAGTCCATACACACGTACTCCTTGCCATTTTGAGGCGAAACTCCACTTCTCCCCTTCTCTCAAATCTCCCCGTATTTTCAAAACTCTGTCAATATCTCCCTGTCTGATTTTCCATCTTTCTGTGGATCTTACCTATCTTCCTCTATTCAATCTACTTTCGATATCAAACATATCTATTCTGGATTTGTTGATTTTTCCAACCAAGTAACAATTCTCTACACGCGTTTAAAATGCGCTACGCTTCAAATCTGAACAACGTAGTTTGCATCTGGACGGGATCGGTAGGATCGTTTCAGCTAGTGTATTGAGTCGGCTACAATGGGTTCGAACCAGTCCGCACAAGTAGTCGAAGAGACCGACGAGGAAGAGGAAGAAGGCGATGACGAGAGGAACATCAACGGCGAGAGGGGTCAGATGGAGTCGGATAATCATTTGTTGAAGAAAGTGTTGGAGCAAGAACCGGAGATGCTACCGTGCCACGCATCAGCGTCGCCGCTGTCCCCCCAGCTTTCTTCCTTGGGAACGCCGCGACTTGGGCCCTCCATCAAGGTGTGGGATCCTTACAATGTCCTGGCTCCGCCGCCGCCTCTGCCGCCGCCGCCAGTGTTCTCGAGGAGCTTCTCGGCGAACGCAATGGATGACGACCAGACGGTGACGGAGGTGTTTCTGATAAGCCATGGGGAGTGCGAATTGAACTTGAGGCCGGATTTGGTGGGGGGTCGGTGCCCTGGAGCGGCGTTAACGCCAAATGGGAAGCGACAAGCGAGGGCTTTGGCCGTGTTTTTGAAGTCGCAGGGTGTTCGGTTCAGTGCTGTGTATTCTTCCCCGTTGGATCGGGCACGATCAACGGCAGTCTCTGTCTGCAAGGTACTAAATAAGCAATTTACATATGCTCGATTTGAGTAAATTATTTTGAAGCAAGCACGTTTGCAACGAAAAATGCAAGCAACACAGTACATACATACATGCTTTGATGGAGTCTAGAGATAAACTCTACAAAATTCTAATTATAGTACGCTTAATTGCCTACTCATAAGGGGTGAATAGCATAGAATGTTAAATGATGGGAGTTGAAGATGACGAGGTGACATTGATTTTGCAATCTGGGGTATATTGGGGATGGGAAATAATCGATCATTATCCTTGGTTTAACATCTACGTAGATAGCAACTTTGCCGGTGGTTGTCCAGGGTTGATCACAGGCGACTATTGACTGTACCTGTTATTTACTACATTACATGTATGTGTGTGTGTAACTTGATAGTATTGATAATTCGAGGAGAAGTGGCAGTCATAGCTTGTTGGTTCTCACCTCTAATCTCTGTCAAACTGTATTATTCTTCACATCTCTTTTGTAATATTAGATGTCGATCACTTCTCTGGTCAATATATTCTTGGGTCTTGGTTTTAAGTTGTGACTAAATGAAAACTCAGCCAAGAGTGGAGAAAGGGAGTAAAAAGTAATGATAATGGGAAGTTTGGTGCTTGCTTTACGTCTCTTCTCTTATTTTCACGTGAATTGAGCTATTCACATATCGGCTTAAAACTGTAGTGTAGGTGACTGCGATGAAATCAATCCGAGAGGAAAGACGTGGAAGGATTTTCAGAAGACATGTTTTGTCTTCCACATGTTGAATGCTATGTGTCAAAGTAATAAAGTTTTGTTAATTAAAACTGACACTAAGCATTAGGTGCTTATGTTGGTCTCATTTTGTGGTTCTAATATTGATGTAAAAACAGGGTGCCTTGAATTCCTGTATGAACACCTTGCTATATATTTTCAATTGCAATAAAGGTCGATGCTTTTATTCTGAAGTTGAAGTATTAGTAGGTAAATCTGAGATGGAATAATGTGTTTATGAAATTGGAGGAGAGAATGCAAAATAATGGCCAAAGATGTCACAGCTAAACAAAGCAGGCTAAATAATGTTGAAATTTTCATAACCTTAAAAATTAAATGTCTTTGGTGTTCAATGCTAGGCAGTTAAGGGCATGGAATGGCTCAAATTCCTAAACAAAATTATTTGAGAAAATGATGTGCTTGAATCAGTGGCAAATGTTACAAAGGGAATATGGGTACTCTTCTTCTACTCAAGATTCAAGAACATGGAACGAATAACTGTGTTTCTGACCTACTAGTTATAAGAGACAAGCAAAGATGAAATTCGGTATTGATTGTGACAGAAGTGTGTGTATGGTTGTTTTACATTGAACTTTACTTGCCTTAGGAATTTTACTTGGATGGATGCAGCATTGCAGATAAGAAATGAACAGATTATATTACAGAATTTGGTGCTTGAAATCTCATTTTTTGAAGTTTCAATTGACAGGAAATCAATTTTTTAGAGCAACAGATTCAATCCTCAGATGCTCTTGAAGAGATGAGTCAAGGGAATTGGGAGGGCTGTTCTCGATCAGAGATATATACATCTGAAATTCTGAGCATAATTGACAGGTTCCAGCCAGATTTCTCTGCACCATCTGGAGAATCACTTAGACAAGTAGAATTCCGGATGATTCACTTCTTAAATAGGACTATCCTGGGACTGCCTGAAAAATTGAGATTAGATCTTGCCTCGCATCAAAATGAGAGCCAGGCATTTCCACAGCACTGCTCCCATTCTCTGAGCAACTCAGTTCATGACCAAGATGGACCTTCCCTTCATCCGACCCACTGGGATTTAGTTCACCGCCATCATCGACCAGGACTTTCAAGGAAAAAATCTGGTAAAAGCAGGCTACAGTTTATGACAACCACTGGAGATGAGATTGAAGATGAAATTTCTCCCAGCGAAGTCAACCACCAAACTTCCTTGCATAATTCAAGTTTCAGCAGCTATTCAGCTCCTGTCTCTCATATCGGTGTTTTCACTCATTCAGTGCCAATTAAGTGCCTCCTGACAGGGCTTCTTGGATGCAGCCCTCTGATGTCACATAAGATCTGCATAGATGATTCTTCAGTGACTGTGTTGCAGCATTCTTTGAAAACCGGTTGGCAGATTAAAAGGCTCAATGACACAGCCCACCTTAGGCTTCTTTAGTTAAGAGAAGCTTTACTCACAGGAACCTGAATTTTGGCATTGCTTGGATTTATAAACTTAGCTTGGTTGTTGTTGCTATTCACATGAATTGGTAGCTGTTGTAACCTCTTATTTAATTCTACACTGCTCGACTCCCAACTAAATGATGAGGAGTTGGATTGTTGTATCGATTCTTTTGATTTGTACAACTACTAAAGTTGCTGCTATACATCTACATGCCGTGTATTTTATGTACTTTCAAGGGTAAAATTTTGAAATTGGAGAACTTTGACCAGACTTTTTATTCCCCTCTCAACTAGATACAAGGAACAGATATTGCTCTTGCACTGTCCTTGGATACTTCAAATGCAACATAGATAGGACCACTGATAGGGGATGCCTGTCTGGCCCAGTGAGGTCCAGCAGGAAACGGCCGAGTTTACACCATGCTCTGTTCCTATCTTCTATTTGTCGCCGACTCTGCAATGGCGTAATATACCGTCTGGAGCAGGCATACAATGAATTTTGTCATGCCAGTCTCAGTGGGGTGATTTTCAATTATTACTGTCATCATTTACTTCAATTATACATGATTCTCTATACCTCTTGAAGATTCCCACCCCCCCCCCCCCCCCTCCTTCGTTAAGTCTTTCATCTTTTTGTTTCAGTAAATACTTTGTAATATTTCAGAAATGAAAATAGATCTGAGTACAATCATCATGGGTGGGGGAATCGTCCAACCCATGTGGTCCATGTCACATGTGGTAGGATACTAGGCAGCGATACCAAGCCGACAGAATCGGACCCTTTCATTCAAAAACAAAAACCATGAGCATGTGAAAGAACCTCATCTTGGCAGCACTACATGGCTCTGGGTTGTACCTTGCGCAGTTTAAGCTTCTTCCGTATCACATAGGAAAATGGAATCTCTCATGTAGTGATGAGTACAGACAAAATCAACGAGAAACAAAAGGTTTTATTAAATATGGATGTACAGAGACAATAGAAAAACTACTCCTCCGTCTACCCCGTGATGCTCACCTATTGCCCCAACTAATACACTCACTCTATCTTCCACCACTTTGCTCACGATACCTGACCCTACCACTACTTGCGTTGCATCCTTCTGTTTAGCTATAGTCCTCTGTAGTAGTTCATGGCTACTATCACACCATTCTCTGCCATTGTCTTTCTGGTTGTCTTTGCCAATTCACGAGTTCTCATTTCCACAACTGATGAGCCAACAACTTTTTCCGCTTCTCCAGCAGTGCCCTACGTCACTGCACCTGATATTTCCTCCTTTTTCCCCACTCCAAGTGGGGTCGATCCTGGAACTTGGAGTTCTGCAGCTTCTCCCGAAGCAGAAGCGCCTGCACCGATTTCAGGCGAATTTGTAGGGAAGAGGTCTTCCAGTTCAACCAGGTTGGATTGCGCAGCTGCCATTGCTGGGATTCTGCTGATCTCTAGTTTCTTGGTGACAAGCATGGTTGTTTGAGGCTGGTCTTTTTGTCTTAACGATGTTGTAATTTTTCAGTTTTTCACCTACCATAGAGGAAGTGTTGTTTCCTTTCATTTTCTTCCATGTTCAATAACATAATTGCTTAAGATACATGAAATCATGAAAAGCCCAATTTATGGGGGCTGTATCTTGCTAATTTACTTCGTATTCGAAATTAAATAATATATTGTTCCATACTTCATAACTTTTGAACCTTTCGAAGTAAAGGCCAAATTAAAAACATTTAGATTATAATGTATATTTTCTTCCAGGTAAGTAACAAGTTGAAGACCACCCAGAACCGGTGTTTATTACGACTCTAGGAAATTCATGGTCATATTTACTGGGGAGCACTCCTATGCCATGTGAAACATGGACCAACTCATGACATTTTACATTCGAAGTTTTAAAGTAAATACGGAGACTTACCAGAGTTAGCTCAGTTTTGGTGTAAAAAAAATAGAAACATACACCGTTATACCTTTTTAGTTGTCTTTTGTCAAGCTATAATCAATCGCTAAGTTTACATGCACTGCAGAAAAATTAATATATGTTTCAAGTTCCATCCCTATTCAAATTTTTACAAAAGGACAAAAACTATTGTGAATTTTTTTTATAAATATTTCTTTTACCAAAAATAAAAGAGGTTTATACAAATTGGCAAATTATAATATTTTGTTTGCTACTGGTAATGAAGCAAAAAAATTAACAACGCTTATAAGATGAAATCTATTTGGCAAATTTCCTTTCACAAGCGCCAGCGACAACTCGCAAGATAGCAGTTTGCGAACTGCGCCTTGAGTTCCTTCCCTCTAAGACTTCAAGGAAAATTAATGGAGCCCAAATTGGAAGCCTGAAATTGATGCAAGGAAGAAAACACCTGTTAATTTGTATACGAATAAATGAAGATATCGATATATAACTCATTTCCACTCAGATTTCGTTGCGTAGCTGATGGGAAACAATACTCGACTTCGATCAACGCCAACCTTACAACCTGCTTCAACAAATATGTTGACCAAACAAGCGTCTCATCTTGGAACAAAGTCATTGCCGATTTGGCTCGAGGCGGCGATTCAGTTGAAGCTCTTCGAGCCTTCTCGTCCATGCGAAAGCTCTCTCTGCAGCCCAATCGTTCTAGCTTCCCTTGTGCCATTAAATCCTGTTCTGCCCTTTCTGATCTTCACGCTGGCAAGCAAACCCATCAACAAGCTTTAATCTTTGGCTTTGAATCGGACCTGTTTGTGTCCTCCGCTCTCATTGACATGTACTCGAAGTGTGGCGAGTTGAAGGATGCAAGAACGCTGTTTGATGAAATTCCTGCAAGAAATGTAGTCTCTTGGACGTCCATGATAACTGGTTATGTCCAAAATGACAATGCCCACGAAGCAATATGCTTGTTTAAAGAATTGTTGGTCGAGGAAAGAGAGAATACGGTAGATGAAGAAGTATTGGTTGATCCGATTGCTTTGGCTTCGGTGTTATCAGCTTGTTCTCGTGTAGGCCGGAAGAGAATGACTGGGGGGGTTCATGGTCTAGTGATAAAAAGGGGCTTTGTGGGACATTTAGGGATCGGCAATACTTTGATGGATGCATATGCCAAGTGTGGCGAGCTAGAAATGTCTAGGCAAGTGTTTGATGGCATGCGTGAGAAGGATGCTGTTTCTTGGAACTCTATGATTGCTGAATACGCACAAAATGGACTGTCTACCGAGGCTTACCAAATTTTTAGTGAGATGGTGAAGTGCGGCAATGTCATCTATAATGCTGTGACATTATCTGCTGTGTTGTTAGCCTGTGCACATTCAGGAGCTCTGCGAGTGGGGAAGTGCATACATGATCAGGTGCGCCGAATTCTTTCTTCATTCATTTGTTACCGTTTCTGTAAATCCATTTCATTCCTGTATGAAATATGCTGTAATCATTCATCAAGTGCTTATCCAAATGATTGTTTCTAAGTACTTTTCAATCTTACTACTCTTTGTCTTCTATTGTAGGTAATAAAGATGGCTTTGGAGGATAATGTGTTTGTAGGTACTTCTATTATTGACATGTACTGCAAATGTGGGAGAATTGACATGGCTAGGAAGGCATTTGATCGTATGAAAGAGAAAAATATTAAGTCATGGACTGCTATGATCACTGGTTATGGAATGCATGGCCATGCAAAAGACGCTATGGAAGTCTTCTATATGATGATAACGTCTGGAGTCAAGCCGAATTACATTACTTTTGTGTCAGTTTTAAGTGCCTGCAGCCATGCTGGTCTTTTAGAAGAAGGGTGGCATTGGTTTAATAGAATGAACCTTGACTTTAATGTTGAACCTGGGATTGAACATTACTCATGCATGGTTGATCTCCTTGGGCGTGCTGGTTATCTTAATGAGGCCTATGGTTTGATCAAGGAAATGAAGGTGAGGCCCGATGTTATAATCTGGGGTTCTCTTCTTGGAGCTTGCAGGATTCATAAGAACGTGGAACTAGGGGAGATCTCTGCAAGAAAATTATTCGAGTTAGACTCAAGTAATTGTGGGTACTTTGTGCTACTCTCCAATATTTATGCTGATGCCGGAAGGTGGGAAGATGTTGAGAGGATGAGAATAGTTATGAAGAGACACGGATTGCTTAAAACCCCTGGGTTCAGCCTAGTTGAACTTAAAGGTAGGGTACATGTATTTTTAGTTGGAGACAAAGAGCATCCTCAACATAAGAAGCTTTATGAATATTTGGACAGTTTAAATGAAAAGCTGCAAGAATTTGGCTATGTCCCAGATGTAACATCAGTGCCTCATGATGTGGATGAGGAAGAGAAAGGAATGGTTCTAAGAGTTCACAGTGAAAAATTGGCTGTTGCCTTCGGAATCATAAATTCAGTTCCAGGTACAACAATCCAGGTCATGAAAAATCTTAGGATTTGCAGCGATTGCCATATTGTAATTAAGTTGATCTCCAAAATAGTTAATCGGGAAATTGTGGTCAGAGATGCCAAGCGATTCCATCATTTTAAGGATGGGTTATGTTCATGCGGAGACTACTGGTGACAGCAGTGGTAATGAAGGGAATTGGAATTGTTGGCCTGAACAGAAGCGTGTTGCACATGCCTTGGAATTTACTTCATAATGACACATATCTAAATTGAAGAGACTGGTCAATGTGTTAAGGAATGATTGGAAAATCAGATAGTTCGATTAAGAATTGTGACATGTTTTTTTAGCTAGTTGTTTCAGATGGATGGTTTCCAGTTGTGATATATATACCAAGAAGTCTAGGCTTCAAGCAAATATTTTAGTAAAAGGATGTTTATTGTAGTACCGTGACTGTGTACATAAAATTGAGTAATCGCTCTTTGGAGCACAAACTATGGGAGAATTTTATAGCAAACAAGTCACTCTTTGACTTGACATCATCATCTATGTAGTGTAGTAGACTGTACTGCCCTCAATACCACGAATGTTTTTTGCTTGTAAGATTGAAGAAGCATCTCTATTGAAGAATTGGTTGAGTTCTTCTTGAATATATCATGAGAATTATGTTGCTTGGAATAAGATTTGCAAGGATACAAAGTGAATACTAGTAATGTCTGGAACTTCATGATATCATGTAGAGCACCTTCTGAAGAGCTTGCTCAAAGATATTCTTCCCCGTCCTGAAATCCTTGGTTGGTCACGCTTTGAATCAGCATTTGAGTATCTTAAAGAACTCTTGAGGGCCTTGTTCTCGTGTTTCAATGCTTCCAGCTCTAGTTGGAGCCTTTTAATAGTTTCCCTCTTTTCATCATTTCTTTTAACCAACTCTACCAGCTGTTGAAGATTATCCTCTGTAAGTTTTGTAATTTGAAAATCTAGCAGGGACCTCATATTGTCAAATGTGTAATGAGTCATTGATGGATCTTCAATTCTCTGACTTAATTCAAAGCCTTCAATCTCCATAGGAAAGCTTTCATTGGTGGAAAAATCAGTCACTCTTTTTTCTGCTTGAGTGTCTTTGCATTCTAATTCTGCTTTAAAATTCATGCTGCTTGGCACAGTCGATATCAGTTTATGGTATTCATCTTCTAGCTTATTTGTTTGTCCGACATTAAGGTGTGTACCATCAACTTTCATATCAGAACCTTCAGCAATAGATTTAAGACGGCAATTGAAGGCCTCTTCAAGTTTTTGGTCCTCCAAGTTATCTGTTGCTTTTTGGCTGCAGATAGCACGTAGGCTTCTTGTTGTATTAGTAGATAAGGAAGACCTTGAATGAAAGGTATGGGATGTTTCGGACCTCAATTGGTCATATGCTATGGCTAAAGCACGGTAAGATTTGATTAAATCTTCAAGCATCCCTGTGAGATCTTTTCTCCCGTTCTGATGCATGCCAGCTCCTTGATTTGAAGAGTGGCCCTCTCTTAAAATGGTCGTCATGGCCTTCATTTTCTCATCCAAATCTGCAAATTAGTCAAAGACAGGCATATATGACTGGAAAATGCAATAGAACAAGGATCTTGTGAGCTTGCATTAATCTGTTGCCTTTCTTTTGGTCAACTCTTACGAGTTACAATTTAGTGGGACAAACCAGGTTTGAACCTAGAGATAGGGATGGGAGAAGTCTCCCCATGGAGAAGGCTAATCTGGTTCTATGGAGCCAAAATTTTTCGTTATGTTGATGGCCTCGTTGCCTTTTGCTCTTACTCTGATTGAGTTGCTTAATACGTCATTTAAAATTTACAATTGAAAATTTTCATGAGGAGCTTTTTGGTGTGATATTCTGGACTAAAACAGTTTCTAGTCGAATTGATTGACTTCAAAAGTTTTGGCTGGAAGGTTCTAGCCTAGTCAAACCCACCCACCCTCACATAATTTTAATGCCCAAAACGAAGTCAAATTAGAACAACACATGTATTCCACGAAGAGTGTGAAGAGAATATATTACGAAACCTAACCATATTATAAAAATCATCTCATAGCAGAAGCACATGCTGCAAAACTGAAACTGTGTGTGAGAGAGAAAAGAGAGACCTGATATAGTTGTTTGAAGCCATTGGGACTGGTGGAAATGATCAGAACTTGATTTATTCTCCATGAAAATTGTGTTATCTCAGATGGGCATAGTAATGAGACAATGAAAGCAGGCAGAACAGGGTAAAGAAGCAAGTAAATAATTTGAAAAGCTAAGGTTGTGATCTTTTACTAAGCGGCCGACCAACGTCAAGCAGATTCTTTGTCAAATTCGAACGCATTCTAAAGTGATTAATGCCTTTGGCTTCTAATTTTCCATTAAGTTATTACCCTATTTGAATATCAGAGATCTGCTGATTGAGTTTCCATTAGCCCGTAAATTTTGTTTCTCTTTGTAATACGCAAATTTACAGTCATGGCTGGCACATTTGCATCTGACATTACGTAGTCCATTAATATTCATATTTACAGTCTTTGCGCTCATAATTTCTTGTCGTGCAACCGATTCTTTGGGATTTATTTTACATAAGTTAAAATGTATTATTTCATAATATACACCTTACTCAATTTGAAATTTTCTTGAGCATATGCATTTACTTAAATAGGCAGATTAGTTACTAAAAAACAAATAATTATGTTAGATAATTTTTCAGTAGATCACATCTTTATTTTACTATTTTTCGCTGTTAGGGAAGGAATTGGTTGATTTGCCACATTAGATTCATTTTACTTTCGTTTTGGCTTTCATTTTATCTCTGTATATGCCGTGTAAAACTTATGTTGACGTGTTTCCAACAAAATGATGTGATCAAAAAATAAGTTCAATATTTTTTGGGCACAGTTAACCAGTCATCTAAATTCATTAAATAATAAATTATAGGTGAGATATTTAATACAATTTTACAAATAATTGTAATAGTGCAATTATTATGGGATATGACATGAAGAAGACATATTGGAATAACTTGTAACTTAAAATTATTTATTATATTTATATTTTATTTTAAAATTTTTATATTTTATTCATGAATTTATTTAATTTTTTAATTTATTTTCTCTATTTTTTATTCTTTGTAATCCCATAAAATATTAGTTTATAAATTAAGAATTTTGAAGTGTTATTATAAAAATAAAGAAAATAAATATGTGAGTTAATAAATTTATAAATTAATATTTTTGCAAATGGACTAAAAATTAAAAAAAAAAGATAGAGAGAGTAAATTAAAATATTAAAAAAAGTTAAATTCATTAGTAATATAAAAAAATTAAAATTAAAATTAAAATATAAATATAATAAATTATTTTAAATTAATATATAATTAATATATTTTGATATGTCATTTTCACATTTTTTTTGTATGTTACACACTAATTATATTAGTATAACTATTTTTATTATAGAAGAAAAGAATTACTTAAATTATATCATCAATTTAATAAAATACATATATTTAATAAAATACGCATATATATATATATATATTAATTACATTGTAATCATAGCCTATGCGTATGATGGAGTGCGAATATTCGTATTAGTTGTAAAGAATTTAGTATTACTATTAGCAAGGAGGACCAAATAGTATACTCCGGAGATTTGGGGTGTTGAAAAAGGTTTGCGAAATTGCAGGTCAACCAAGGTTTGCCAATGGAAGTCCAAGTTGTGTGATGGGCTTAATTGATGTTCCCAATATATGACAAGGAATATACCACCGCCGGTTCGCTTTCTTTTAAACCATATGATTGCCACCGAGTCCACATTTTAATTACGGATGCACCCTCTTCCGCATGAACATTGCCGTTTGGGCAGCGCTATTCATTCCACTAAAAGGCACTAATGTCATTACCGCCATTTAATCCATTTTAATACCAAAATAATAATAATAATAATGATAAATTTGTGAGATATAATAATAGAAAAGAATACATGTTTCTTTTGATGCCAAAAGAATGTTAAAATATTCTTAAAATTAATACTGGCATCTTTTATTTAAAATACAAATTATTAAAAGGAATTCATAAAATTTTTAGTTTTATATTATTTATTTTGTGTTAAGAATTTTAAATATATATTTTGATAAATTTTAAAAATAACTATTTTATATTAGTCAATGCATATTTAATATTTTTATAGTTATAAACATTAAATATATTTTAATTTATATTTATTGCAGAAAATATATAACTATCAGTATATCAAGCTTCTCATCCATAAAGAGGTGTGTTAAAAATTCTAACTCAACTTATTTAGTGAGTTAAATAAATTAATTCGTTTAATATATAAAAAATTAAAAAAAAAAAAGAATACTTTTGTCATAGCTTTAATCCACCAAAAACTTTAATTTTTTTTTTAATATCAAATCTTAAACAGAACAAATTAATCGTAAAGAATTCTAATACCACAAATCTAATCAACATTGAGAGTTAGCAAATTACTAACATGATTCAATACTTTAACTTTAAAATCAAGCAACAAATAAATATATAATTATAACAAAGTTTCATCAAGTATTAACAATATTATAATTTTGTCTTATAACAAAAGTTAGAACTTCATGACCATCGTCACTATTAATCTCCTTACCTTCATCACGAATACTCCATCAATTATAATAAAACAAGCTAACATATCAATCAATTGAATTAATTCGATTAGCAAAAAGATTAAGTTCATATAACTTTACTAAATGGATTATCAAATGATTCCTAACCCAATCAACCTCTTTAATGGATTAAGCAAGTTTGACCTAATGTGTCACACTTATTTTGTTGGGTATAAGGACTAGATAATACGACTCCTTTATATGCTATGAGAAAGTAGAGTAATTTATTCAAATTAGAGTTAATCCATGCATTTTTCTAGAATTTGATGATATAAATTGTATATTTGAATTTAAATTATTTACAAACTAATTACTAATTTATTCGTTTGACAAAAATTATTTTAATCTTTGAAGAATGATTGAATTTTAGCTTACTATTTCAAAAAATTTTATATTACTTTAATACTGAAAATTTTATTTTTAAAATTTTAATATTTATATAAGATTGATATGTTATCAACAAAACATTAAAATAAAAATCATACTTTCAAATAAAAAAAAATATCAACATTTCTAATTGAGATGACGATGTGAGTAGCTAAATTACTATAAAGTTTATGTATTAAATAAAACACTATTTATTAATCAATTTTTTAAAAAAATTGACGACGAGAAAATTTGTTATTTATGAGGTCCTAGTATTATAGTATTACTGTTCTCATATATTCGGACAACTTTCAACAATTTTGGGATATTTTTCTAAATTTTTCAATGTGCAAGAGACCCGCTTTTCCATTTTATTACAAGCAGTGTCAACATGGTAATTAAAACAAACTATATGTCCATTTGGTGTGGAACAAACTTTGCATATAAACACGCGAGGGTTGGCCATTGGTGCATCAAAAAACAGAAGCAGCAGCAACTCTGAGCGCAGGAACGAAGCGTTTGGCAGCCAGAGATTGGGAGTGTCTCTGGCTTTCATTTGACGCCTCCAACGCACCCTCCCTTCTCTTCTCGCTCTGTCGTTCGCCTTGCTCTTCCTTCAGCCATGGCTCTCTCAGAATCATCAAACCGCCAATCTCTGATCCCAAGCTTCCTCTACTCCTCTTCTTTCTCCGCCAAAACTTTACCTCCCCAGAAGATGCTCAACTCTAGCCCCATCGCTGTCTCTTCTCCGGCTTCGAATCTCGACGGAGGATCGTCCAGGTCCAACTTCATGATTCCGGCTCCAAGTGAGCCTGGCAAGATCGAGATGTACTCGCCTGCCTTCTATGCTGCTTGTACTTTTGGTGGAATTCTCAGCTGTGGACTCACCCACATGGCGGTTACACCTCTTGACCTTGTCAAGTGTAATATGCAGGTCCTATTCTCTCTCGATCTGGCACTTTTTTTGTGAAATAGAGCAGTGTTTGTGATTGGTTATGATATGCTGTATTAGCATTACACTTCGCGATGAATTAGATCTGTGATTTGTGTTTTTAAGTTCTCTCTGATTGTTATTTTTTTATGAGCATGTCTGAACTTCTGTGTTAATTCAATAGATCTATGCATTATGATCGTTGTGTTGAATTGAAGGATCCCTTTCTCTATGTTAGATTTGTACCATGTTTTTTTTTTTTTACTCCAGATTTTGAGACTTGCTGGTTTTGGCCTTTGCTCTTCCTATAAAGTCTTTAGATGTAGTTCAGCTGCGTTCTCTACCAATGAGACGCTGAATTGATTATGCAAGAGAATTTCCATGAGGGGCAGTTCGATGTCAGATGACTTGGAAATTATTCTATCTTTTATACATATATTGAACTTCTCGTATTGCGTTTATGGTGGTGTAATGCTTATCACAAGTTTGTCTGACCCCGTCTCTTTCAAACCCTTCGATGCCAGATGATCCTACAGATTGCAAATAACTATGGTTGCTTATTAAGTTACATTATTGTTCATATGTTTTGGTTTTATATGCTTTGATCTTAATAATTGCAAGTATATAATGTTAATGGGCCTTTACTTTCTGTCTGGGTGAAATACCACTTGTTATCTTGTAGACTTGATATTGACTTTGTGATATTTTTATTATATTTGGTTCAAGTTGGTTGTTACCTGAGTTAATCTTTAATTATTAATTTTAGATTGACCCTGCGAAGTATAAGAGCATCTCGTCTGGATTCGGAGTGTTGCTTAAGGAGCAGGGAGTCAGGGGTTTCTTCAGAGGCTGGGTGCCTACCTTGCTTGGTTACAGTGCTCAGGGTGCCTGCAAATTTGGATTTTACGAGTTCTTTAAGAAGTATTATTCTGATATTGCTGGTCCAGAGTATGCGGCGAAGTACAAGACCTTGATCTACCTTGCTGGTTCAGCATCTGCTGAGGTTATTGCTGATGTTGCACTTTGCCCCTTTGAGGCCGTGAAGGTCCGAGTTCAAACTCAGCCGGGTTTTGCTAGAGGTCTGTCTGATGGGCTCCCAAAATTCGTGAAATCTGAAGGAACTTTGGGGTATGCTTTTAAATGCCGTGAACTCTTCACCTGTTTTGTCAGATGGTGGTTTAAAATTTAATCGTAAACGTTACTACATGCTGGGATGCATCCCTAATGAAATATCTTTGATTTCAGGCTGTACAAGGGAATAGTTCCTCTGTGGGGACGCCAGATCCCATGTAAGTTTATCATTGTAGACTTTGTAGACTTTAATTTGATGATTGTGCTTTCTTGCTGCATTGGCTGTTCTTCTTTTGGTCGGCATACTTTACGTTGGGTTTTAGGGCAATGGTTTATAGTTTAGAGTCTTTATTATCCAGATAGTGTCGCATATTTTCTCATTTCCTGTTAATTGTAGCACTGTGTTGTTGCAAGCTAGCTGCCCCATTTTGACAACTAGAAGATTTTCTCTACATATTTACTGTTTTTTATGGTGATTGGCTAGTGATTTGTTTTCTTATTTGTTCTTCTGTCTCCGCGCTTAGGCCCCATATTTCTAGCCATAGAAATGTTGGGCTAAGATTGGGCGGAACAGACAAATGTAAATAGAGTAAGGGGTGAAAGCGCGCTTAGCCAGGCGGGGATTACGCTTGGCTGCCTCTGCTCAATATCTTGACTTCAGTTGCCAAATGGGATCACAAGCCAAAATTAGCTAAGCTACCTTGATGATCTTTGGAAACACTTGCAATATATTTTAGATGCTAATGTTAGTTGTGTGTGCAGATATTTATTTTTAAACATATATATATATATATATATATATATACATATATATATATATATATATACATATATATATATATATATATATATACATATATATATATATATATATTATAATATAAATACTGTATAATAAGCCAATAAATTGATAGCTCACATGGTGATAGCCTACTACTCCCAATCTTTTACTGAGCGAATTGTTGTACTTGGCTTCAATCCCACCACTTATTTACCCTTTTTTCTACTCAGTTAATGGACTTTCTATTTAACCAAAAAAACAAATGAGTAATGATTAATTACTTATATAAAACAAATTTATTAGTATGAATTGTAAATATTTATTAATCAAGCCAGCTCACAAGCTAGTAGGCCGAATACATATTTGGCTCAAGTTCAGCTCATATTTTAAGTGAGCTAGAAATCCCATGTTTTGTTTAATTAGTTCGTGATTTTGGCCTATGAAACTTGTTCTCCTGCCGAGCTATGAGTTACGCATGATTTGGCTTGTCTCCTTTTCCCATGTGAGAAGTAATTGAAGTATTATTTGTTTTCTCAGTTTGCTACTCAGTATACTAACCAGTACGGTTTATCCAAGGAAGTCTGCACTATGACGCCATACTTATGTATTTTTAACTTTGTTATTGTTAAATTTATATTTATTATAGTTCTTAACTCTATATACCAATCATGTGATGCTTTTCGATTTAATGTTTGAATGTGAACCCTGTTTCATCTTATAGTTCTATTTACTAGTTTGAAATCAGAAGATAACTGTTGAAGCAATCCGATGAACCTGACTTTGAAGTATAAATGCTTTAGTAAAATATTAATGATGGTCTTTCCTACAGATACAATGATGAAGTTCGCTTCTTTTGAGACTATTGTTGAGATGATCTATAAGTATGCCATCCCCACGCCAAAGAATGAGTGCAGCAAATCTCTGCAACTTGGTATTAGCTTTGCTGGTGGATATGTTGCTGGTGTATTTTGCGCTATTGTGTCTCATCCTGCTGACAACCTCGTCTCCTTCCTGAACAATGCCAAGGGAGCAACAGTTGGTGACGTGAGTGCTGGACTATGTAGACTTGTTGTTTGAAATGTGTTGGTGTTTCTCCCGCTTTGTCACGTTTCTTAAACGTGGTCTACTGTCTAATGCAGGCTGTGAAGAAGCTTGGTATATGGGGTCTCTTCACCCGTGGACTCCCTCTTCGTATTGTTATGATTGGAACTCTCACTGGAGCACAATGGGGAATATATGATGCTTTCAAAGTCTTTGTGGGGCTGTAAGTCCATAAAATTTCTTAACAATTTTATTTACTTTGCGTTCTTCATTTAGAAGTGCTGATGAGGTTCTTGGTTCGTCAGGCCAACCACAGGTGGTGTTGCTCCCGCTGCTCCTCCGGCCTCTCAATTAGCAAAGGCGTAGAATCTCCAATCAAGCAAGATACGATTTATTTTTATTTTTATTTTTTCATGAAACTTAGAGAACCAACGCAGAGACCATAAATAAACAAAGGATTGCTGAAGTTGCTTGAGTTGAGCTCAGGCTGGGTCGGGTAATATTCTTTGAAGTTCAGACTTTGTTCCCAATTTTCTTGTATTAAGAAGCAATTCTAATCTTGTGGGGATGGTTTTGCTCTCATCCTCTGTGCCGAACATTTCCTAGTTAGAGGTCTTATAATTTTGCGTGTTAGGATCAGTTCATTCCCATGTAAAATGGGATTACACATTTTCTTTCTTGTCTATGCAAAAACATGGACACATGCAATGTTTAAATTGTGATAATTTTTTCCCATATACTTCATCTATCCTCTTCTGGAGAATGCTTATTATGTTAAATTAGGTTTGTATTGCTGTATCATGCTGGGTTCCATAGAGCCCAATGCCAACTTGAATTTTTATGATTGAACTGTTGGCTTTAAAGGCGTAAAAGTTTGATTAGAATGTACCTCTTGCGCTTGCACGTTATGGAATTAATATTGCAGTTAAGCTGTTGATGTCATTAAATTGTTGGTCCTGTGGCACATCTTTATTGATGCCTTTGCCTCAGATTTTTTACCTTTGCCCATAGATATCATACAGTGACGTATTTGAGGACTTGAAAAATCTATGAAGCATTCTGCCATTCTTTCTAAATTTTGTTATTGTCCATACAATCTTTTCTATTATATACTTGCGAATTTTTATATGTTCAATATTTTATCAATAAATATCATTAACCAAATAGTAGTTTTCTTGCTAGAAACTATAACATGTCTATAAAATGCGTTTAATAACTTTCAGGAACATTTGTTGAAAATTATTATATCAATTGTTAAAAAATTTTACAGTAGATTTAATCATATAATACTTGTGAAATTTATACACTCACATATGTAAAATTTACATATTATTATATTTTTATTAGAAAACTTGATATATATATATATATATATATATTTTTTTTTTTTCATTAAAAATTTTTTTCTTATAACAATTCCTCAAATATCATACCTTTCCCCCTACAATAGCTGAGCGTATAATTTGTTGGCAATAATTAATTTATAAAACTTATATGTGTTAGATTTTTTTTTTTTTTTCAAAAGTTATAAGTTAAAACCATGTAACGTGAGGAATATTTAAACAACCCGAATGTTTATTTATAACTATTCACACACGCTGAAATCCTTCTAGACTTGAAAGCACCCACACTATCTATTAGATTGAAATAAATTAAATGACCTAAATTAATTTTTGGTCTGTTTAATATTTAAATTTGAAAAGAAATAATTTATTATAGAAACATAACTCTTTTAAATATGTATGACTTTTTAAAAAACAATTATGCCTTTACAAAGTCTTATAATAAATAAGACTTGATTATAGACTAAAAAACATATATGGAAAACATTAATGAGTCTCAAAATTAATTTGAAAAAAATATCTCACTTTTCTCTAAAACCTTTTGAAATTTTTTTAGGAAATGTTACAGAAATTATTGTCTGTCAAATTCTGGAATACTTGAGATAAATATTAAAAGTGATTTGTCATATATCTTATAACAAAAATAATAGGGACAAATATCACTTTAAAGACAGTGTGATAAAGTTATTTTTCTATACATAATTTTGATGTTTACTTATCCATTACATCTATTTTCTCTAACATTGTTGGAATGAAAGAGTTCGTGAGGAAAGTGCTTTAGAATTCTAGATGAAATATTAGTAAAAATCATCGATGTCTTTTGCTTTCAAATTGAGCCGCGCCTTCGTTAAAGGGAAACAGGGTTTTTAAAGAAGACCTATTAATGAAATTACTTGTACTAACCCAAATGCAAGAAATGAATCTGATGGATTCTATGCTCAAGCAAAAACCAGTCAGCAATAAAATAATTGTTCAATAGGCCATATAATAACAGGGGAAAACAACAAGAAAAATATACAGAGAAGTCCAAGCCTCAGAGGTATGACCTTCTCAAGTTGAGGAATTTCACTAGGCAATAACATGCAGCTTCGAGAAATCTCGATTGGCTTCCGTAAAAAATTTTACTTGTTGCCTAGGATGCTACTATCCATCAAGATTAATAGCTAATGATAAAAAGGAGAAAAATATATATGTTTAACTCCATTTGTTCCAAGTACTGTATTTCAATTATAATTTTATCTTAATGCTTCTCTGCATTATTTTTGATCTGGGTGTCGTATTTCTTTATATTCACCCTTTTCTTGCTCTCTTTCGTTATCTAGCTTTATTTATTTAATTTTTTAACAGAGTAAATGTTATGTCCAATGTACCTTTCCTTTCTGACTTTCTCACTATGTCTGTTTCCTAAGCATGTTCCCCAAACCTGCATGCACCTAATTGAGTTGAGGTATGGAGCTTCCATGATTCAGGATATGGATTTCCTCCACAGATTACAAGAGGAAATGCTGTAAACAATTTGGACCATCAGATGAAATTTGATGGTCCAACTTGTTTCAATTTTTTTTTAATTTTAATAAATATTATTTTTTTTTAAAAATATGTATGATACTATATAATTTTTTTTTTGTATAGAATGATATCTTATTAAAGAAAAAAATGAACTATTTTAAATAATTTATAATATATTTCTTACATCTTAAGTTTGTTTTTATTTATACAAGATAGTATTATGATAAAAAGAAAATATGAGTAAGTTCTAATAATTTACAGTCTATTACTTATGTTTTATAATTTATTTTTTTATTAATAAAATATCATTATGTATAAAAATGATCTAAAATATTCATAAAGAGTTAATTTTTTAAAAATAAAAAATTTATTTTTATCAAAATAAAAATTTTTAAAACAATTTGGACTATAAGATGAAATTTAATGGTTCAAATTGTTTCAAAATTTTTTTTATTTTAATGAATATTATTTTTTAACCTTTTTTTATGATAATATATAAATTTTTTTAATATTTTAAAATTTTTCATACAGAATGATATCTTATTAAATAAAAAATAAACTATTTAAGTAATTTGTAATCTATTCTCACATCTTAAGTTTATTTTTATTTATACAAGATAGTATTATAATAAAAAAAAATATGAACAAGTTCTAATAATTTATAGTCTATTACTTATATCTTATAATTTATTTTTTATCAATAAAATATCATTATGTATAAAAATAATATAAAATATTCATAAATTTTTGTGCATTATCATTTAAAAAAAATTTAATTTTTTTTCAAAAATATAAAAATTTATTTTTTATCAAAATAAAAAAAATTTTAAAACAATTTGGACCATCAAATTTCATGTATGGTGCAAATTATTTACAGGATTTCCTCTTGTAATCTGTTTAAAGGGGGAAATCCAAATTCCATGTTTCAAGGCAAAGTGTGGATCACCTTCCAAAGAGACACGCGTATATGATTGGACATTGTTCAAGGTGCTTACTTAATCACCAAATTTTTTGTGACTTTAATTTAGTACAATTTCTTCATACAATTAATAAGGTGTATACGTTAAGTAGGTTAGATCGATATCAGACTCGAGAATTAGCCTAATTAAAATATTACATTATTTTTTGAGCACAATATCTAGTCTAACTCACAAACCCAATTTGAAATTAGGTCTATTTGGGCTGATTCCGAATGTGATTATCTTCCAAAAAATTGGTATTCTTTTTCTATTCTTTGTCCCAACTTCTTATGATCATGCTCTGATT
The DNA here is from genome assembly GCA_037074485.1 of Delonix regia. Classification (NCBI taxonomy): domain Eukaryota; kingdom Viridiplantae; phylum Streptophyta; class Magnoliopsida; order Fabales; family Fabaceae; genus Delonix; species Delonix regia. The sequence continues at coordinate 34,484,366 of CM073449.1, read as the reverse complement.
AGTCCCAGAGGTTCCAATGTATGTAGCATCATGACAAGATTTCAATCTGACTTTAAATTAACAAAGATGAAAATCAATGTGAGCACCTTGGTTTCCAATTTGCCATGACAATGTTCGTGTCAGAAGCAACACCCTGCATATCATTCCAAATAAGTAAAGCTTGAAAGTGAAGCTCAGTATAGAAGGGACCAAAAGTGTTCAAACAAAGTAATCTTACGGTGATTGACTTGAATTCTTTTACAGTGACACCAACAACAAATATCGGGATTTGGATTAGTTGTATTAGGTGGCAATAATATTATTCAACTGTTAGATAAATATTTTTGACTGCATGCGGTTATTTATTACAATTTAAATATTTAGATTCATGCAAACGAGAGACGTCAAATTTGCAAATTTTGACTACAGTGTAGCAAATCTGAACCCTAAATATTAGGGCATCCAAATAAACATCAAATAGACAAGTTGAACAAATACAAATAGGCATGTCTTCAATAGAACTGCCTTACACAGTCAAATGAAAAGCTACTATATATTAACTTTAGGCTGGTCAATTCTACGTATGCATCTGCTCGCACGTCCTAAAGTTGTCAACTTTGGAATTGGAAGTCACGAACGCATACTATTCATAAACCTTTACTGTTGTCAAATGTTGCATTATATGTGTATTTTTGCGTAGGTGCAACTGACCAGCTGCGTTGGCTCCATTTTGTTTTTTTCACAAAGGATAAAATTATCTGTGGAGGCAATGCTATTAGCTGGTTCAGAGTTTCCAGAAGCAATGCAAAAGGTTAGGGGAGAGATTGACAGTAATGTGGGGAAGGATCAGATGCTAAATGAATCAGACCTATCAAAACTCAACCATTTCCAAAATGTAACCAGTGAGGCACTTCGGCTATATCCTGTGGCTCCACTCTTGGTAACCACCAAGTCCTCCAAGAATTGCACAGTTGGGGGCTATGACGTATCTAGAGACACAATGGCTTGGTTGTTAGAATCAGAGTAAGAGAATGGGACATGTTTGGTTAACAGATTGAATCTTCATTCCCATTTTTTAGGGAGTATGCTCTCTCTCATATAAGGGAGAGTTCTCTCTCTAGTTGAAGATATGGAATGGGAAGGTTTCTTAGGAATGAAAATATACTTGACAAATATGTTTTTATTTATAATAATTTTCAGACAAAAATACCCTTGTGATATATCAAAACCTTAATTTATTATTAAATTATTTATTTTTAATTTATTATTATTATATTATTATTTATTTAATTTATTAATTATTAATTATTTATTCATTTCATTATTATTTATTAATTATTTATTATTAAATGATATTTTTAATTTATTAATATTATATAATTATTTATTTAATTTATTATTTAGTAATTATTAAATTATCATTATTTATTTATTATTATTATTTATTTAATTTATTATTATTTATTTTATTAATTAATTATTAAATTATGATTTTAAATTTATTATTAATATTATTAATTAAAATTATATTAATATATAATTAAATAAATATTATTATATAATTATATTATTAATTAATAATTTGAAGAGATATTTGCCTTTTTTTATTTTAGTTTTATGATAAGGGATAATATGGTAAAATATACACACTACCTAATTGATTCCTATGTGTAATCTACTAACCAAACAAAGTAAAGGAAGATATACCTATTCCCATTCCTTTCCAACCAAATAACATTTTAATATTTCCATTCCCACTCTCACTCCCATTCTCATTTCTATTGCATCAATTCTAACAACCAAATGGGCCAATGTTATTTGCAAATTCATGGACCTTACAACGACATCCAAACTCGTGGTAGGATCCAACAAGGTTTACGCCAAAAGGGAATTTGAATTTGTTGCAGTTGGTATAAAATATATGAATTTAACAGTTGATATTAAAAGAATAGTACAATTCGATGGTTTAAATTAAATTTGGCAACTACATGTGAATTAAAATTTTGATATAACAATTTAGATTTAAGGAACTTCGTAAACTAAACATAATTCTTTTAAAAATTGTAGCTAATCCAAATGCTCGTAGTAATTCCAAGGGCAAGGAGGGGAAGTGCACGACATGATTCCAGCACACGAGCTTGACCTGGGGCTGTTTTACAGAAACCGTTACAGGATATGCATTGGGATGCTTGATTCAGAATTTTCAGTGAGAGAGAACTAATTATCATCAACTCGATATAATGGAGGAAACCAGACTTACCATGCCCAAGGTTCAACCTTTGGTTGCCATTTGCAAAACATGCCGACTCACGATTATTTATCTGTCCGACTTATTAATTGTTTACTATATAACGATTTCCGGGGTTGATTACTATGAGTGTGGCCATTGGAGAAATAAATTCATCAATTTTGTTTCCAAGATGCTGAAATCCAACATATATTGCATCTCCCCCCACCTTCTTGTTATCTCTACCCCTATCTCAGTTTGTGTATTCTAATATGGCTATGACCCGTAAATAGCTGCGATCACGGACTAGGATAATAATCTCAAATGTAGACATTTTGTCTCCATCCTCATAGTTGATGTGACATTTCTTTTCATAATCTTCATAATCTTTTTATGGTTACAACTATAATTTTTTTGTGGAAACACAACAATATCAGTTACTCAATTTGTTCGAAAGAAAGAAAGAAAAGCTCTATCATCTTCTCAATATCAAAACTCCTAATCACTAGAGTTGAGACAGTAAAAGAAATCCAGCTTCAAGGTTCTTGATAAACGTGAAGTGCTGAATCGAACTAGTTTTTCATATAGCAACAATTTAATAAAACATAACATAATAATTTAAAGGGCCATACCAAACGTGTAAGCTTCTGCGAATTTCATAATCGCAGACGAGAAAACTAAAGAAACAACTTAAAATAAAAATTGCCAATGATCATCCTGGTCCCAGACTGCCCCAAAATTCACTAGTCCCTCCCGGAAGTCTTAATGCTCCAAACAATGAATGGAATTTGAACCTAATATACAATATATATGATCCCTATCTGGCATTATTGCGGTCCAAAGAAAAATACTTCGCGGACGATGAAACAAGAGATAGGGCTTATTTTTGGGAGAGCTCATACAAGATTGATAGTAAAGGAGACATACGGGTGGGAATCAGAATCACCTGCAAGACCAGCCATTCCTCCTGCTTCATCCTCGGTCTTCCAGTATGCACTACAGTCCATGACAAACGAATTAGACTCGTGAAGATGATTTAAAAACAGAGATGAAGCATTAAACTCCAAGTACAGTCATTGTGCAAAGCATGAAAAGGAAGCAAGATATAAAAGTAGCTGAGTTGAGTTTCTGACCAGACAAAAATCATAAAATAGCATTTACTCTTCTTCCCTCTGGTTTTGAAGTGTGTCAATATCAAGGATGAGTCGTAATTTATTAAGTAGTGTAATGATTTATCAAGAAAATACCAATCATAGATTTAGTCTGTGTTTCTCAAGGTAAACAGATTATAACCTTTTGCTTAAGGTAAACAGATTATACCAATCATACTATCCAGTATCCAACATGATATATCCTGTTTGGTGACTGATTTCTCAAAATCATTGATTCTAAAGGCTTTAAGTACTAGTATCCAACTTGATAAATCATGTTTGGTGACTGATTTCTCAAAATTATAGATTTTAAAGGCTTTCTCAACCCCTGGATATTTCTAGCATATCCAACACACTCCAGCAATTTGTTCGCACATAGAAATTTCACAAAAAGTAATCCAATGATTTAAATTAAATGCTTTGGTCTCCTATTTTAACAATACAGCAGAACTTAAAGTAGCTACTTGCCTGTTTGCACTATCACACAATCCTTCAAGGATTGAACGTATTTTCTTCTCACTTTTTGCGGATGGAGCTAAAACAGATGCCTGTAATTGAAACAAGACCCAATGCTCAGAAAAATATATTAGAAGAAACCAAAAAAAAGAAAAAAAGGCTGCAAAGCTGTTAGGTCTAGAAGAGTATATCTACCAAGAAAGATGGTGGCAGGCCATATCTCAAAATGCTCTCAGTAAATACACGTACAGCACAAAAGTGCATCCAGGAGCTGAAAACCTTCAGACAGAAAAGTAGAATTAACAAGTGAAGAATTATAGCATCTATCGTAACAGGACAGGTCCCAATCATCAGAAAACTACTAATACATTTTGACTATGGACGGAAAATTTCAAGGCAAATAAAGTATAGAAGATCTGAACTAAGAAACTGAGGACCACATCACAATACTGGTATCAGGTTGAGTGGCTTGTCCAGCAACAGATACATAAAGGTATAACTAATCTATCACGTAGGTCATTTTGCAATTGACAATACTTGTTACTATGATCTCATTGGTTTCCTGAAACTACTTGTGAATTTTGCTTTTTATTAATCAGGGCTATTTGCACAAATTTAATGAAATAATGGATAAATGGATAATACCTCTCCATAACTGGTATAACACCATTGCAAAAGGGTTCCTCTCAAGCTTTCCTGATCTTGCACCAATTTCTCTAACTCTTGCTTCCGACTGTCATGGGTTTCTGGACTATATTCAAAATCACGAATCTAAATGCAAAGACAAATACAAAGTCATTAAACACCTCCAATTAACTCAAGATTTAATATAGTACAACTTTGCATTAGGCATCAATGCATTCCTTGATTCACTGATTTCTGAAACAAATTCCATAAGAATAAACAAAATATGAATTTACCAAAGATTAAAAAATGGACGAAAGTAAATGCGATTTAGAAACAGTACTTACTTGGAACCCTTTTTCACGTGCACTAGTTCTAAAATTGTCGGCAACACGACTGAAGAGTGTTACAGTATAAAGAGCATACTCATTATCCTCATACAACTTCTTGGAAGACCTGGGCACCTGAAAAGTTTATCATAATAAGAATAAGAAGTGAATAAGCTCTAAGGCTAAAATAAATAGATATAGCAGCTCTGAAAAATAAAACATGTTCAGGAATAATCCATTTTCAAAATATTGTTGGGCGATTTAGATAAACCACACGGACCTTCCAAGTAACTAAAGGACAAAATTCATAATCACCACTTAATACAACCATTTCAAAGAAGGAGCAGCAGAAATTTGATATTGTGAGCAACTACGGTAACTTTACCACATAGCTTGTCAATGTTTCATAGCTTGAGAGCCAATCCTTTTGTGAATACTTAGGAACAATTGCAAGAAGGGTAATTAAATGTTCTGAAGTTATAATATCCTCTGGTTTCACCAGGTTGGAAAGATCACGGACAGCTAAGCTGAAATAGGCACTTTGTCAGCTAAGATAAAAAAAATCATAAAATACTTGAAAGCTATTATCAGTCTTAAATAACATCCACACCTTCCACTTTGCTTTCGATTGATAGCATTTAGCTGACTGCGGATATTGTTATACTCAGCAACACGAACCTGACAGATGAGACAAAGTTTTTAAGGACCAAACAACCAATTCACCAAATTATATAAAGCGTAGTAGAGATTTACTTTTTTATTATTTTCCTCAACAAAAAACATTTATACATGACAAAGAAATAGAAACTATTTTAGCTTGTAACACCTTTCTAAAATTAATTTTCAGTTATTTACAAAGATATGTATTATTAGAAATAATGAATCTTTTGTAACTTGATTTCTTCTAGTTCAATTGTTGGTCTAATTGGTTGAACAAATTAACAAGTGGCTTGGTATCCTTTTTAGTTTACCTTCTGAACCAGCCAGAGAAATTGATGTCAAAGCAGTCACGAATTCATAAGCATATTTTATGTTTCCTCTATAATGTCGTTACCCACATTCCAACCCCACCCCCCCCCCCCCCCCCTCTCTCAGAAAAAACAAAAAACAAAAACTGAGTTATATTCTAAAATACAAACTCTGCGTTGCGAGCAGCAATGGTATAATTAAATTAACCGCAAAAGCTCATACGCTCACAGCGACTTGGAATCCCTCAGTAGCAGTTAGCCAAGAGGTAAAGTAAGATGGCCAATATATTACTTAAAAACCATCATAAGGGAGTGATTTAGCACTATAGAGACCATGACCAGTACATGCTAATTATGAGCTACAAAGGTAAATTGTCTTAATAGATAGCTGTAACTACAGAGCGGGAAGAATATAAAAACCTTCAGATCATCCTCAATCTTTGCCACTTGACCATGAATACCATCTACGATCTCCTTCAGAGGTGACATAGTCGGGTACTTAGCTTCATCCCAAACAAACCTGGCATCAAAAAGACAACTTCAGCACCCAACAAAAATATGACCCAAACAAGAACAGATTAAATATTCAATCATCAAGGTAATCAATTGAGACCTGGTCAAGTATGAATCAACAGGCACCCCGTCAACTGTCAACCCACTACTCACGACGCCTGAGACTCTCTCCAATTCCTCAATCTGTCGCCTGATCTTGTGTGACACTCCTTCCATGAAACTGTTTGACTGCAAACATTTTTAGCTTTGCATTTTAACATCCACACAACGCAAGTAGCCGTACCAAGACAACAGATCAAAGAAATTGTACAATCCATATAGAAGAACCGAAGCAGATAAAGATAGAAATTATATCGCATGCAAAATCATAAAACCGATCAACCAAAATCTGCAAATTAGTTTAACAAATTGGTACACAATGTTAACTAAAAGTTGTCGGAGATTCACCTTCACAAGATCATCGCTGAGAGAAAGGAGAGAATCTAGGGTTCCAACCCGGAGACTAGGTATATTGAACTGGAAATGAAAAATTAAGCAGAATCAGAGGAAATTAAGCACTGCGAGACCAGATATTGGCAAAGAGAAGAAAAGAGTACTCTGTAAAGAGGAGTATCGAAGGAATGCTTGGAGATTTGTTCCTGCAATCGATTCCAGAGAGCAGATGCGGAATTTTGGACGGGGAGAGAAACTACCCAGTATCTGGTCGCCATTGGAGCTCTGAGGTGGACCTCTGATCACAGAGGGAAGGGGAGGGGGGAAGAGAGATGATGAACGGGCCGTTGGTCCACTAAGCCAGGAGGATGGAAATTATGCTCGTTTTGTTCCTATACCCGTAGCGTTATTTACCCAAAGTCCCAAACATGAGTTTTTAACTTTCCACCATTTAGACGGGTAAATTCTGCTCCAAAAAAAAAAAATCATAAACTTTAGGGGAAGAATTCCATATTTATGACTTATGATCTCCTGTCGATTACATATATTAAGATGAGTTAAATCTGCAAGATCTTCTCTTTTTTTTGGCCACTAAGTCTGCAAGATCTTACAAGTGAGGCTGAAGTTGATTTCATTTGAACTATGCCGTATAAAATATGCATTAACTCTTTCTCCAACAATATATGAGAAACTCTTCTTAACTAGAATAAAATATATTAATATGCTTTTTAACTCCTCTTTTAATTTTAGGCAAAAGAATAAACCAACTCTTTTAATTGTTATTTGAACTGAAATTACATTTGCTTTTGTGCTTAGTAACAATTATCAAAACATGAAATATTTGCAGGGCAGCAGAATTAGAGAGGGAAGAGGTTGAGAGAAAATTAAAAAAAAAAAAAAAAACAGCCCGCTGTTCAGTATTCCCTGCTGTCCAAACTCGAATAATTTTGTTATATCACCTTTGATAGCCGACTAATTTTACAGATTCCAGCGTACAGCAAAACAGGTTATACTGTAATTGTTACTTTTGAGATTCAGTCTGAGACGTCGTAAAAATGGCCTGAATAATATATTATTGAGTGTATGACGAAAAGTAATACAGCAGAATTCTCAATACTAAACGCACCAAGGAGATGTGACAAACTCTCTTTAGTAATGTTGAATAAAGGAACAATTTTTTCCCAAGAATTTGGGTTTTTAGTTGATTAAATTGTCGCACTACTTTAGAATTTAAAGCCACTGTTACATGCATAGATGTTGAAAATTGAAGCAACCTAATCCTCTAGGGAATGTGTAAACAAAATTTACAAAAAACAAAGAGTACGCAAATGCGATGATGATTCCCTCGATGATACTTTTGAAGAAGCATTTGTCCTCCATAACAAAATGCAAGCAAATAGTCTATAGGACTAAATTGCCCACCAACCTATACAATTTCGTTCCCCGAAGGGATCTAAGCATGTTCCAGTTTCAAAAGAATAAGCACAGGGCATAAGGACAATTACAGCTGCAACAATACAGATTGTCCAATGACCAGACGAGAAATATGGAGAGATTTCTTCAAGACAGGACAGATTCACTTGCATCTGAGAATAAAAATCATGGTTCAGCAGCGCCATCCAAGTCCACCCCTTCGGCGGTGGCAACAAAAGTAGATACAAGAGCCAAAGAAACCGGTAGATTTAAAGACTACCAAATTGCTTACATCAGTCTTTGCTCCTCTTATAGTTAATAGGCAATAATTTCTCTTAGTCAAACTTCTCATCTTTTCTCTCTCTCTGATGCTTAAGTGGTTCAGCAGGGAAGTATTTTATACCCACTAGATCACCAACCTTGCTAATAACCTAAGAAAGGCAAACAAAACCAGCAAGTTAGAACAATCAACACATAACGGAAGTGACAAAATTTTGTAAAATGCATGGTGCACCAATTAAAAGGACAAGACACGTATTAGATCCCTGTAGAATAGGATATCTTCATGTTCTCAGCTACAGAAAATACATTATACACTACTAATGGTGCAATAAACTTAACAGCTGCCTTTTATAGCAGTGACCCCCACAACCAATTAACTGACACGAGATAAAAGTTACCAGTGGAATGAAGAACAAAACATATACCTCCAAGGCTTTAATAAGGTCTTCCCTTGAATGAGAAGCAGATATGCATATGCGTGCTCTAGCCAACAGTAGTGGGGTTGCTGGAAATGCCACAGTCACAACGGCAACCTGAAACAGCAACATTCAACAATGACAGGCCTTTTTTAATAATAATAATAATAAAGAGTATATTAATATATATCCAGGATTTTAAACATGAATGAGAGAGAGGCACAAATGGTTAAATGTTCTCACATTCTGCCTGAGGCATTCCCTTGAAAAGGCAGGAATTTTGGCTGGGTTGTAGAGCATGATTGGCATAACTGGAGAATCATTATCCCCAAGAACCTCAAATCCCATCTTCTGCAGTTCTGACCTGAAAAAATTGCTGTTCTCACGAATTTGTGCAAGTTTCTTGGCTCCTATATTAAAACAAGAAACTTCAATGCCAAGTACACAAAGCAGACAGGTGTAAAAGCAGCACAGGGGCCAGCCAAACCTCTATTGGAACCATCCTCTCCAAGAATGACCTTTATGGAAGATATAATTTGTTGTGCAGCTGGTGGAGAAATTGAAGTCGCATAAAGATGAGCAGGGCAAGTGTACTTCAAGTATTGGATAAGCTCCTGAAAGTAGTTATAGAATTTAATATTAAGAATTAGACTTTAAAATTATCAAAATGGCATGCTTCAAAATACTATTTCTTCTTTAGATAAAAATGATTCAACATACTGGCATGTAGATTGTCAAAAGGCAATTTAAAGCATCAACAGTGTAAAACAAATGGTGTTCTACAAGCTACTAAAAAAGCACACCAACTTCCACATGAAAAGCTGACAATATTATACAAGTAACTCCAACACCAATACCAAACAACTTCAGTTGCATGAATCTAACACTTGTAAGTTCCCTCCATTGCAAACCCTTGTCTTCCGTAGGTTATTTCATTTTTCTCTTCAGATGCAATTAAAGCATTTTGCAACCAAACTAAATGATAATGCTGGTTGTTCATAGAAAGGGGGGGGGGGGGGGGGGGGGGAAGTTATGTTCTATGAGATAACATTTTGAAAACACCTCTTCCTAATGCTTTAGAAACTATCTATTTTATTTACTAATTTTGGAATGGAATATTTTAAATATACAAACCTTAGATCCTGCAATGTAACCCCCACAGGATCCAAATGATTTGGTGAATGTCCCCATCATGATGTCAACATCACCAGGATGCACACCTAAGAGCTCACAAACACCTCTACCTGTCTTGCCCACTGCTCCAATGCTGTGTGCCTCGTCCAAATATGTATATGCCTAGAAAGCAACCAAAAGATGCAAAAACAAAAGTATATACACAAATGAAATCCAAACGAAATTTGATGATAATCTGATGGGCCCGTGACCTATAGTAGAGGAAAGAAAGTGAAGAAGAATCAATTTGAGCTGGAAGAGAGTGACCAATCTGGGCAGCTCAGAAGTTATTCTAGAAGAATCATGTGACAAACTAATCAGCCATAGTGGGGAAGGTGGGGTGAGCGGAAGAGAGAGAAAGAGAGAGGGGCTGTTAGAAGGAGATAAGAGGGAAGGGTCAGGAGGAGGAAGGCAGGCAAGAATTACAGAGTTTTGGGCGGGAGAGCCTCTGGTCTCTCGAATACCAGGGAACCCTTTTATTTTGCTGATGTCTCTTTATTTTCCTTGTTTTTTTGCTGAGCTTGTATCACTCAGACTACCTTCATTGATCTGATACAGTGGGTAGCTCTGTTTTGCTGGAATATATAAATAATACACTAGTTTATTCAGCGTTTCTATTGTTAAAAATCTATTGGGTTCCATCATAATCCCCCTTTTTCCCAGAATGGAAAACCAATATGAACAATTGTAGTATCCAAAATTATGCACATTGTAGGGCTTATTCTCGAACCCCAGATTTTAAAGGGGAAAAAGGATTCTTTTTCCTTAACACTCGTTTGAGATGATATTGGATACTTTAGAAGTTTGTGTGCAGTACGCATTTTACAACTCAATTAAACAATTTGCATTGACACAATCTATTTATAACAGATTCTTTCCTAGAATTTACTGGAAGCCTTGTACCTATATAGACTTAATAAAATCAAGCATTTTAAAAATGACATTGCACACCACCACAACCGCTCTTCCTTTAAAAGAAAAGGGATGCAGGAAACAGATACAAAACGATGACATGATTGCACATTAGATAATACCACATTAGCCAACCTTATATTTTTTGCAAATTGCTATGATCTCTGGAAGCTTACAAAGCTCCCCCTCCATGCTGTATATCCCTTCCACAATAACAATTATCTTTTTCCAAGGTCGATGGGTCCTTGGCTGTCCCTCAGCAATTTGTTCTCTTAGAACCTCTTCAAGATGAGATGGTACTGCAGGAAAGATGGTCAAAGAGACCGTAAAAGAAATGATACTGAAAAGTCCAAAAGCATCATAGTGTTAGCACAACAACAGGAAGGTGAATAGATAAAAATACAACCCAGTAGCCAACACCCACACCGGGCGTTCTTTCCAAAAGTGGTTTATATTTAAAGATATGCACTAAACTTAGCCTTTTCTTTCTTGGGGTGAGGTGTTAGGAGAAGGGGGGTTGACCTCAAAAATTTTAAGTCTTACATTCATTATTCCTCAGCACAAATCACATGTCATTAAGTGGAATCCAAAAAACCAAGATATTATGGTCCAAAGAAGATGATATAGAATAGAACAGCAGTCATTATTATCAATCCACAGACTGAACCCAAAATATTTCTATACTGAAAGGAGATGCTAATTGTCTACAAATTCTGTATCCAGAAATTTAAGATCTGAGCAGTCATTGCCCAATTCATACTGCTTATTTTGGTTAGAAGCAAAGCTACTCACTGTTGTGTTGAAAAACACGAATAGTAGCTCCAGATCCTCGTGCACCATTGACAATAGAGTTGTGGTTCAATGAATCACTGATAATCAAGCTTCCCTGTAAAATGAAGATGTACCGATCAAAATTATGCAGATATCTTTACCATGTCAACAAGGTACCCTCACTGAACATCTTACAGACCTTCCCCACCAGGACTGGAAGAATGGCAGAGTTTGTCACATAGCCCATACCAAAAACTAGAGCTGCTGGCTTTCTGACAAAGTTTGCAACACATTCCTCCAATTCATTATGTAGTGCAGTTGTGCCTATTGAAGAAACCACAATTGAGGAAACGTGATTGAATATATGCATAGATAAACAAACAAAATTTTGTTTAGTGGTCAATTATGAACTAATATACTTACCCCCATCCACCCGGCTACTGCATGTGCTTGGAGAATACTTCTTCAATGACTCAACTACCCGGGGTGTGCAGTATTCATCTGATGCAGCAAAGCCAAGATAGTTGTATGATCCCAAGTTGAGGCATCTGCTTACTTTTGCGGTTCGTCTGCATTGGGACACAGAAATGTGTTATACATAAGTTTCTGATGTTGCAGCTCTGAAGAAATAAATTCAGGGAACAAAAATTAGGATATCAAAATAAATAAATAAATAAATTTGGCCTGCAATTCTAACAAGGAATATACTTCAGTGTCTTGTTATTATCATTTGAATAGCGTTCGACAACATCAAACCAAGCATCAGGAGCACTTGCTATTGGTCTCCCAAAGCAGTCCTGTCAAAAGATATGAAATAAAACCACTTCATAAATTTCTTAAACAAATAATTGAATAGTAGTGCCCACAAATGTGCCATGTATATGCGTTAGCTAGTTATATAGTAAGTGGTTTAGTACACAAAAATAATGAGATATACTTCAATTTGGAAAAAAAAACGTTAAAATATCCAACTTTGGAGGACGGGAGCGTTTTAAACATTCGTGATCCCAATAACATAGTGATTTAATGGAGTTCTCCTACGGTCGGGCAACTTCAACCTATAACGTATCTCCTCAAACATGATTCCGACGGTAGAAAGAATATAAGACAATCACTAGAACAGTATCTATCCATATCCGAGACAACACTAAGCACTATATTAGTAGTAGGAAAAAAGGATCGAATTGAAAATGAATAAATGAAAACTGAGAACAGAAAAAAAAAAAAAAAAGGAAATGAAATACCTGAATACGAAGATATAATCGGCGAATATAGAAATCTTCGAGTCCTAAACAGATTGGGGCATAACCCTGCTTTGAAGAAATAATGCATCAGTAAAAGCATACTTCTCAAAATCATGCATGGTAAGTAAAGGGATGAAAAGAAGACAAACCTGAAGGTTGTTAGAACTGAACCAATCCATAAGTTTCCTACCGAAATCTCTGAATTGACCGAAGGCAAAGAGCAAGCCATAGCTAAAGTAGGTTGTTAATGCAGTCAAATACGGAATTGCAATCATCTTCGACCTTGATCCAAGACAGAAACGGAAGGTTCGACGTACAAAAGAAGCAGATCTGGCTTCTAAATTTGGAAACTGTAAGAGAAAATAATGTATGTTTCCATGGGAGGAGCCCGTAGCTCGCCGGCGATATGAGAACCGAATCCGAGACTCAGGGATTAGAGGAGAGAAGGGGGAAGAGAAAGAGTGCCAATGATGATTTGGATAGTTGGTTAATGCGATGGCGAAGGGAATGTTGAGGACAGGTGCGGTCCGTTGTGCGTTGCGTTTGACTCTTCTCAAACCAACTCCAAATGACTGGCTCACCCTCAAAAGAAGTTGGCGGATTTCGTCGCCATATGGATACTTTTGTAATTTCATGGGATAAATAAATAGGAAAAGAGCGAAAAGGTTTCTTTTCAACGGGAAGAATAAATAATTAACATTAAAAATCTGTTCTCTGTGTGCTTCCACTTAACTACTGGCTAATCGATGACTAAGGTTTAATATTATTCACGCACTCAAAATTTAATTCAATTTTAAATATTTATTTATATTTTATATTATTTTTTTAAAATTTTAAATATGAATCGACAAAATAATAATTGATTACATGATTTTCTCATTATTGAATGAAAAAAACTTTTGCTTAAACTGTAATTTAATATTATACTTACGCTCCTAAATTTTTTAATAATATAAGAAATTTTGGATTAAAAAACTAAAGTTTATTGTTGAAAATAATGTCTCAATGATCAAGTTTTTTAACAATATTCCTATTACAAAAATGCAGTTTATTTTTAAAAAAATAATTTCAAACCACTAAGAACTAAGACTCATTTGGTAGTGAAGGCAATAAAATATATTAATAGACGCATTCATAGATTCAGATTCAGAGTGGGAGAGTTACATCTCTTAATTGTGAAAGTTAATCAAACTATGACTGGGATCACTGATCGAATGAGATACTTATAGTGTATTGGGTGTATCTCGAGTTTTTATAACTTAAATCCCCTATCAAATACGACTACAGAATACTTCATAGGTATTCTTTTCAAAGTATCTCAAGTATCTCTTTTATGAAAGTTATCTATCATATAATAATCTAACCCTATTTATAAAATGCAAGTTAGAATTAGGGTTTAGTAGTAATTTATATAATTACTATTTTACCTTTATTTAATAAGCACTCTTTATGGGTGGATTCTATATAATATCTTAATAGATTTAAACCTCATATATTATACGATATTCTCACATTTTTTGCTCACACATAATGAGAGTGCTCGTACACTCTAAATCCAAGAAACATATTCTCGGTAAATCAAGACAACATTTTCTCTTTATAATTTACAGTCGTTCATACAGGGAGCTCATGCGACTAGCATACTATGAGAGCATCAATACTATATATCAGTTATAAATAAATAGCCTTTCGTCGAAAACGTACTTGCATGTAGATCATAAAGTATGCATGCACCCTAAATCATAAGAATTACATTTAGATATCTCTCAATGATCTCATCTATCATAATATTTTGTATTCACAATCATGATACACAAGTCATAACTGGTATACCGGTGAGTACAAAATAATGAGATTCTCTTTACGATCTTCCTCTTCTCACAATCCTATCAACACAGATTTAGTTCACTTTTCTAGACATGTCCCTCTATATTGAATCATTACTCATAGTTCTTAGGCAACATGTTAAGATAACAAACACCAAACTGCATCTCAAGTATCTAATCAGAGTTCAAGGGTACAAATATAGAGCCAGTGTAAAATATCAAAGGTCTCACATAACTATAAGTTGAGATCGCACACATGTTAACCCATATGGTCAGCATTTGCACATATGGTATGAAACATATGCTATAACATTCATCCTTTTCCCGTTGATTATATGTCTATTTCACAAATAATGTTGTACAGATGATATTTTAGACATTATAAGTCTAAAATTGACTTCCTAGATCTACACAATGTCTTGAACTTACATCTGACAACTAAGGTAGACTAGAAATGATGAACTTATTTTATCAAATCAATTTTAATGACCCAATGTTATCAATCAAGCAACATAAATGATTTTAAGTATCGTTGTTATCAAATTATCCTCTTGATAATTTCTCTTAAAATCTTGTCTCATTTCCAATGCCACAAAGACACTGGGGTGGTTACCTGTGTGAGAAGACAGACCCTTTTATCTACCTGACATACTTAACAATAAATAAGAATGTACACAACATTCAAATAACGATATGTAAGCATGGAAATCAAACATTATTGATTATCAAAGAACATAAAAACATATCTGTCTGTAAACAATGGGAAAAAAAATTAAAAATACAAATAAAGTATGTTAAATTCTATGCAATCCTAAAGACCTAACGTGTCTCACAAACACATTTCTAGAAATAGGCTTGGTCAGCAGATCTGCCAGCATCTCATGTGTAGATACATACTCATGCTCACAGTCTTGCGTGCAACTATGTCCTTCACATAGTGATACTTGATATCTATCTGTTTGATTTTGCAATGGTACTTTGGATCCTTGGTGTATGCAATCGCAACCTCACTGTCGTAGTACATTAACACTGGTTGAATGTTTTTTGCTTTGCACAACAATTGATCCAATAACCTCTTCAACCAAACAACCTCTTCAGTTGTTGAAGATAAGGCCACTAACTCTACCTTTATCGTGAATAAGGATACATATGATTGTTTCTTACTACTCCATGATATGGTGTCATCACTGAGTAAGAAAATGTATCCTGAGGTGGACTTTAGCTCATCTAAGTCCCTTCCATAATTAGCATCAGTGTATCTTACCAATCCTAGATTTCTGCCTCCTTGATAGCAGAGTGTATAATCAGCAGTCCCTTTTAGATATCTTAAGATCCTTTTTACAGCTTCCTAATGTTTAAACCAGGGTTGGTTTGATATCTACTTACCAAGCCAATTGCTTAACAAATATCAAGTCTAGTACACATCACAGCGTACATTAAACAACTGATTGTATTCCTGTATGGAGTTCGGCTCATACGCTATCTTTCTATGATAGTCTTAGGACACATTTTGGCACTCAAGGTTCAGCTTATACTAATAGGAGTGTCAACAGGGTTACAACTTTCCATACTAAAATGTTACAAAACATTTTTTATGTAATTCTCTTGCAAGAGATACAAGAATTTCTTGGAACAATTTCTTGAAATCTTAACTCCAAGAATGTATACAGCTTTACCCATATCTTTCATCTCAAAGCGAGATGACAACCATGTCTTTACCTCGTTGATTAGCTCCATATCATTTTTAGCTAGGAGTATGTTATCAATATATAATGTCATAATCACATACTTGTCCTTAGATCTTTTGGTATATTCACAGTTGTCTTCACTCATCATAGTGAAACCATAAGAGATGACTGTATTGTGAAAACAAATATACCACTGCCTTGAAGATTGTTTAAGGCTATAGATAGATTTCAAAAGTCTACAAACTTTTTCTTCTTGGCCCTTTTTAATGAAACCTTCAGGTTGTTCCATATAAATTTCTTCATTTAATTCTCCATTGAGAAAGGTAGTCTTTACATCCATTTAATGTAATTCAAGATCTAAGCAAGCCATTATAGCTAGAAGCAAGCAAACAGAGCCAAATCATACAGTAGAAAAAAAAGTCTTCTTATAGTCAATTCCTTCTTGCTGTGTATACTCCTTTGCTACTAGTCGAGCCTTAAATTTTCAATCATGCCATTGGCTTTTTTCTTGATTTTGAGAACCCGCTTGTTCCTAATAACCTTGTATCCCCTTGGAAAATCAACAAGTTCCCAAACATTGTTAACTCTCATAGACTCCATTTTCTTTTCCATAGCTTTAGTCCATTTATCTTTAGAAGGGGATAATAAAGCCTCTTTCAGATTTCTCAACTCATCTTTATTTTGCAGGAGCATTGTAAAAAGTTCGCCACCTTCAATCTCATATCATTGGCAAGGAGTCTTTTTACGTGAACCACGTCTTAATTATGATTCATTGAATCTTTGCATTATTATTCCCATTTGGATCAATATTGCTCCCACTTGGATCAAGAACATTGGTCCCACTCTCACTTGGAATGAGATCCATTTGGTCACTCTCACTTAGAGCAATTGGCTCAGGAACACTCTTATTCGCATCGAATGATGAAAAAAGTTGTTGATGAGAAACTAATTCATCATCTATTATAATCTTCCCACTCAAATGAAATGGTCTAAGTACATTCTGATCATCTATCTTAAATAAAGATAGGTTTTGACCTACCTTACCCTTTTTAGGATATTCATTCTATAAGAATGTAACATCTTTATATTCGAATTCAGTAATGCTCCTACTATCTTGCTGAATTATAAACATATAACCTTTTGAGGTTTCTGAGTATCTAATAAAGATTCTTTTCTTTCCTCTTGGGCTTAAATTTCCATACTTGTAAGATGAATCATGTGTATAAGTAGGATATCCTTAAAGTTTCAAAACACTTAGGTCAGGCTTTCGCCCAGTCCATAACTCATATGGAGTGGTTGCAACTAATTTCATAGGCACACGGTTAAACACATAGGCTGCAGACAGCAATGTATCACCCCAATAGGTAATTAGCAAATTAGCCTGTGTCATCATGGACCTAACCATCTAAAGGAGTGTTCTATTCCTTCTTTCTGTAATATCATTTTGTTGTGGAGTACTTGGAATAGTCAACTGATGAACTATCTATTTCTCTTCACATAATTCATTGAATTGAACCGACAAATATTCTCAGCCTCGATCAGTGTAAAGGGCCTTAATCTTCTTATCTAATTGATTCTCAACTAAGTTTATATAGTTTTTGAAGCAGCTCAATGCTTCTGACTTATGAGAAATCAAATAGACATAACTGAAACGAGTATAATCATCAATGAATGTGATGAAATAATTCACTCCGTGCCTAGCCCTGACATTCATAGGTCCATAGATGTTAGAATGAATTAACTGTAATGGAAAATCAACTCTAGTTGTTTTACCGAAGGATTTTCTTGCAGATTTTCCTACTAGACAAGATTCACAAGTAGACAAATCCACTTGTTTAATGCCGGTATGCAAACATTCTTTTGCTAACCGTTACATTCTCTGTTGGCCAATATGACCAAGTCTAGTATGCCATATATTTACATCGTGATCATAATCATGCATAGAGGCAAACATGGAAATACAATTGTCATGGAAATACAAATCATAGCCTAGCTTAACTAAAACCAAAACTGAAATAACATTCTAAAAAATTGGAGGCGCATAAAGGACATCATGTAAGATCAAGTCTCAACCACCACGCAGGACTAACTTGCATGTTCCAATCCCTTTGATAGCAACCTTAGTGTTGTTACCCACGTATATCCAGAATGCTCTATAGGGAGCTCGCCGGAGGTTAACAAAGGCTTCATGATCCCTTACTATGTGGTCAGTGGCTCCTGAGTCTACAATCCACATAGGTCAAGATTTAGTAAGAATAATAGAGCTAGAAACACAAAGTTTACTAGCATAAGCAGTGTAGGTTACCTTTTTATGAGGCTCAAGGCAATCACTTGCATAGTGTCCATTGTTTTGGCAATTAAAGCACTTAACTTTTGCTGCATTCACCTTTTGCTGCTTGTTTTTGCCTTGCTAATTAGTCTTTGGCTTTTTCTTAAGTTAAGCTAGTTCTTTGTTCTTTCCCCAGCTCTTTTTCTTTGAACCACATTTTTCACTTAAAGTTGCCATGTGTAACTCAAGTATTGGCTTGGCTGATTCAAGCCTTTCTTCCTCAAGTTCAAGGTGCCTCCAGACCTTTTCCAAAGTCGTGATTCTGTTATTATGAGAGAGATGCATCTTTGTATGCTCCCAAAAACTATGCAAACAGCGAATGACGGCTTGGATCTGTTGCTTGTATGTAAAGACATTTCCAGCATCTTTTAGCTTAGCGATTATATTTGACATCAACCTTAGATATTTTCTCATCGAATGCTCTAAGCATCTCTTATATGAGTCAAATTTGATCATCAGAGAACGCAATTTGGATATGAATGTAGTTTTGAACCTTGTTCTCAGAGCATTCCAAAGCTCCATAGCACTTTGGTAGTCCTTGAACTCCCTTAGGATGTCATCATCCAGAATGCTCAACAACATAATGTGAGCAGTGGAGTTCTTTTTCTTCCAAGCGTTATAAGTTTCATGATCCCGCCTATACTAGGCCGTGTTTCCAGCTTCTGGCTCTTCTAGGAGATACTTGACTTTCATACTCCAAATCTCATAATTGTCGCCATTTAGCTTCGACCCTTTGTTAAGCTCAGCAACAATACTTTTGGAAACTATAGTAATTCTTTACATAAAAAGAAAGATAGACTTGAATCAAAATCAGATAATTAAAAAAACATGCAAGATTTAATGTTCACCATGCTTACAAATTATGACACAAAGTATCGTATGATTAAGTTAATTAACCCATGCATAACTCGAAGTCGAAAGAATACAAAGTGGCAATTATCGTCCTAAGGTTGTATGCAAGGTGTAAATCAACGAAATCAAAACACAACTAATTGTCCTAATCATGTTACAAACAAATTGCAAATCATGATTTTTCAAATGCTAAACAAATTAACATTTGTTAACTACCGTGTTAAACTAATCAACACATAAATCAATTATGTAATGCTAAATTAATTAGCATTCATTAATAAAACATGTTAAACTAATCAACATATTTACTTTATGCATTTAATTCTTTAATAAATAGCAAATTCCATACATGGCATTGTTAGACCAAGAACATAGATATAAAACAGATATCTTAAGACCAGTAACTCGCAGTTATGGGTTTCCAACCAATATACGAATCCAAAGTGTAAGGACTTATACATGTTAAACAAATTAACACAATTAAATGCATAATGTTAAGTTAATTAACATTATATGTCTATATTTTCTATTGGATGAAAATTGACAAAACAATAAATAAAAAACAACGTTAAACTAATTAACATAATGACAAGTAATCACATATTACTTGATTGAAATTTATTGGGATATAAAAAATTAAATTTTCACAAAAAATTAATTGCATTTATTTAGGGCTAAAATATAAATATATAATTTATATTTTTGAACATATCTAGATGTTCATTAATTAGGGATTTAACAATTAGGCCATGAATTATCATTATTATGGATGAGCCACATGCTCAATTAAAAAAACAAGGCCCAACTTTTAAAAATATTCAAAAAAAACTTTTTGTACAGGTCTAAAAAATTTTAGCAATGAGCTTAGATCAAACCCTATAAGCCCAAAAAAAATTTAATGTTTCAAATCCAAAAGAAATTAGGGCTTCAGAAATTTTTCTCTTTTAATTTTCAGAATTACTGAATTTTTTTATTTTCAAAAAATGCTACAGAACCATCTCCTTTGTCTTTCTCCCTTTTCTTTGTTGTTTTCATCGCTGTCCCTCTGCAGCTCACTGCTGCTCATCGGTCAGGAAAGTGACAGAGGTCGCCGGCTGTAGGAGTTTAGTGTCGCCAGCAGCCATTATCGCTGACAACGACGACAGAGATAGACAAGTCTCTTGGTGTGACAACGAAATTTGCAACGAATGTTTGTGTCTTTGTCGATGGGGAGGGAGCAAAGGTAGCCAGCGACAGTGTCTACCACCACTATGGCGTCATCTGTGGCCACTATTGCCAGCAACGAACCTCCCTCTCTATGTCGTTCGACTATCAACTAAGCAGGATGTCTCCTCAATTTTTTTATTCGGCAGCTTTGGAGGTGTGTCGCCAATGACTGCAGGCTCCTGCTGATGGGGGAGTGTCGTCGATGATAGTGAAGAAGGCGTGGAGGGAGAAGCTCATCGTGCAAATACTTAAAAAGAAAGAATTCAATCAATTTTTTTAGCCTTAATTAAAATGGCCCCAAAGAAAATCTTAGATCCTAATAAAATATGTAAATGATCAGAAAACCAGCCCAATGCTCGAATACCAACGAAGGGAATAAAAAAATAATAATAAACACATTCATAGATTCAGTGTATGAGACTTACATACTTCTTTTAATTGCAGAAGTTGATCGAACTCTGGCTGGGATCACTGATCGAATGAGATACCTACAGTGTAATTGGGTGTATTTCAGGTTTTCACAGCCTAAATCCCTTCTCAAATGCAACTACAAAATACTTCGTAGGTATTCTTCTCATAGCATCTTAAGTCTCTCTTTTATGAAAGTTATCAATCGTATAATAGTCTAGCCCTATTTATAAAATGTTAGTTAGGGTTAGGGTTTAATAGTAATTCTTATAATTACTATTTTACCCTTATTTAATGAGTGCCCCTTACGGGTGGACTCTGTATAATATCTTAACAGATTTAAACTCCAAATATTATACGATATTTTAACAAGTAGTAATGTTAGAACGAGAATAAGAATACAAATAGAAATTAGCTTAATGAATCTTATAGCTCAAAATTATGTTTAGCATCAAAAGAAAATAATAGTATTTTTTTAAATATAAAATATAAAGATTAAAATACCTTGATTTTTTCACAAAATAATATTAATATTTTAAACAACAGATTTGCCCCTCATCTACTTTGGTCCATCTCTCTCAATCATCTCCATTGTGTAGTGAAAGTTCAACCAACACAAATGTCCTCCACCGAGCCTAAATTAACCTACTTTTAACAAAAACTTAAAAGAGCATGTAATTGTTCAATACATATGTTAGGTTGTAAAATTGACTTTTTTTAATCTTATTTTGGTTTAATTTTTAGTGTTTTGTTAAGGGAATCAAGCTGTTTGTAATTATTTTGGTTGGTTTCAAATTTTAAAAGGTGATTTTATTGAAATTTGCGGTGAAATAAGGCATGAACAAGGTTTACATGGCAGTTAAGCTGGATATAAAGAGATAAGCCATAGGCATTGCTTATAATGTTGTTTTTAAAATTGAAAATAGACAGCTTAACATTCTTAACAGCCTCTTCTCTCTAAGACATTAGAAGACAAAAGAAATGGGCATGGGAGCTTTTATAACTAATTTTGGGAGCGATTTTCACATTTTGATTTGGACAAATTAGTTGGAAATTAATGGAAGCTAAAAGGTTTTCATTTTTAGGTCATTTTATTTTCTGTCAAAGGCCACTTTTTAGATCTAGGTTATTTTTGGCTTTTTTTTTTCTTCCTTTCTCTCCTCTAAACTTAGTGAGAGAAAGTAGCTTAGATTCGAATACAACTTTATAATATGGATTTTGAGCATGGATTTCATATGTTTACAGTCATGAATAGCTAATTTTCACATTTTAACTAAAAGGTATTTTATAGGTGCTTCAATGTCGCGAGGTTTTCTTAACTCTTACTTCTCTTTTTCTCTTATTAGTTATTTGCATTCCCATTTTGATTGCATCATTTAAGGTGGATGAATGATTTAGTCTCATTATTTGTCTTGCCCAAAATTGATTGTATTTCAGTTGGTTAAAGTAAATCTGTAATTATTTATTTTGACCAATATTAATGGAAAATTAGTGTAGAGATTGATAGAAAACTTTCTTCTACATTAATGGAACGTGAATGATGATTTGCTGAACATGTTTCATGCTTTAGTAAATTAGAAATGATGGTTTTTTATCCTTAAAGTGATTAGTTAATTAAATTTTAAATACTAACTTAGGATTGCTGACTAATTATAAGTTGAGTTGAGAGCTTCTCTTAGTTAATATACTTAAGAAAGCCTAAGTTGCTAAAACTTTTTAACAACCATAGCCAATTACCAAGAAATGAGAGGAATTTATCTTAAGTCTTGCCTGTGCCTAGGATTAACATAGAAAAACCATACATTACTTTTCTTTGTTAGATGCTTATCTCTCAACTAAGTTTCTTTTAATTTGCTTTGCTTGTCCTAAATTTATTTGTTTAATTTTTCTGGTTTAATTATTGTTATTGTTATATTTGATTTGAGAAACCCCCATTTTCCTTTATTTTTTAACTCATTGTTATTGGTTGATCTAAATTGTTGGAATTGTAAATCCTTATGGGTTTGATCATACTTATAATTATCACAATATATTCACTTAAGAGTAAATAATTTAAATTTGGTAGATTCTACATCATCTACATAAAAAATTAAAACCAACTAATCGAAAAGATGATTGTTTCTACGAAAGAAGACATAAGAGGTTTGAAATATCTAGGCCCCTAATCCCAAAAGAAAAAAAAGAGCTTTAAGGGATAAAAAACAATCCTCTTAGTTAATCAAAAGCAAAATTTAAGTAGGAAAATTATTAGCATTTTTAAAAAGTTAAAAAAAAAGATCTCGATTATGAAAACATCTGGCTTTCAAGAAATCCTTCTATGCTTCTTCTTGAATTAAAAGACAACCTAAAAACTACAATTTGAAAGATCAATGATTAGCAGAAAGGGATTCTAAGAAACGAGGCATTGTATAAAGGTGAAAGGAGATGAAGATTATAGAAAATCTAGGAATCACACAAATGGTTAGTTGTTCTTTTAGAGAAAAAAAATGAAAAAGAAAGGTAATTTAAGTGAGGCAGATGAGGAGTTTCATTGGTATGGGTGGAAATGACGTTGGAACGACACAATGGAAGAAGTTATTGTTTACAGCTCTACTTACAAAGTTGAAGAGATTTGAAGATGATTTGAGTTACAAGCATGTTTACATGTGGAAGAAGATGGATAAAGGTGCAAGAGGGTATTTATGTCATATGAAGACAATTCCCAAGAATGTTGATGGATTCCATGCACTCTAGGAAGGAATAGCCATTTCATTATGCGTTGGAGTAGGCTTTGCAATGGGCTTTAATTTGTACATATCAAACATCCTCATTTTCATATTATCTATCATTTTTCTTTTCCTTTAAGCCTCCTTCCTTAATGGAAAAAAATTTCCAGCAACCCAATGACAAATTTTTTTTTAAAATAAAGAAATGACTTACCATGATATCATTCACAAAAACTGTTTATAGTCCAATCATTTGATTATTTTAATAATTATTATTTATGATTAAATTTGTATAATGTATTTTAGGTAAAATTCTATTTTTGATCCTTATAATTTCAATCAATTTTCAATTTAGTTCCTATAATTAAAAAAAAGTTGTAAATAAATATGTATATTTTTACAAACACTTAACTTGTATTTTATTAAATTTTATTTATGTAACTATATACTATACTAGTACTCTATATATGTATAATTTATGCTAACAATAAAAGTAAAAGTAGATAACAAGGCTGAATTAAATTATATATAGCAAAATATTGACGAAAATATAATAATAGGGACTAAACATAATTCTATTAACTGCTCTTACATATTCTAAACATTTGCACACTTTTAATTGCCTTCCATTTATATTTATATAACTTTTATAAAAACATAAACTAATTTTTGTTTTATTTTATTTTTTAGATGTAATATTTCATACATATTTTACAACATATATTACATTTTTCTGTTTAAATTATAGGGAAAAATATATTTTTGATCATTATAGTTTCATTCAATTTTAAATTTGATCATTATATTTTAAAAAATTAATTAAGCCCTATCATTATATTTTTGTCAATATTTTTTCATATATGTATTTTGTATTTTTAAAAAAGTATTGCATTTATGTGTTATAATTAAAATTTTATATAAAATAAATTTATATAAAAATATCGTAATTCTAATTTTTCGAGAAAAGATCTTTTCTAATTATCTATTTTCTATCATGCATTGACTTCCCCCCATTCCATTAGTTAGTGTGGGCATGAACTCATTTTCTAATTAGTTTATTAACCTGCTCATTGCACAAGCCTAAGAGAAAATCTATTTTACTATATATCAATATATTTTAAATCAACCATATTTACAAGTGTTAGTAAAAAATTGAATTTAGTAATATACTATGTATAAAAAAAGACATAATAAATTAGATAAAGTCCATAAAATTGGTTATTGAGATTAGTGAGAGAAAAGTCAGGACAATAGACTTATTGAAAGGGCACAACATAAACCATTTGATCATATATTATTTTCTTTTTTTTTCTTTTCTTTTAATTTTAAACCATGTCAAGTTATATTTATAATCCCTTATTTAAAAATTTAAGAGGAAGTTAATTAATCAATACATTGTTTGTCTTGTTGACTTAAAAAAATATTCGAATTTCAAAGAATTTCTGATTTAAGAGCTAATAAATTAATTCATTAATTTTTTTATTTTATTTTTAACCAAAGATTGAAGGATAAAACCACCTAACTGCCTAACGCGAGAATGATATCCAAATAACCTGAATGTCCTATCTATACACACTCACACATGCTAAAACCCATATGTTGTGGAGGTTGAAGCACCCACAAAGGACCTCAAAGCATGCTAGTGCTCCCACACTCAAATTATAACGGGCTCACTCGCATTTAAGTGTTTTTTTTTTGGACCAAAGACTGAAGGATAAAACCATCTAACACAAGTGATATCCAAATAACCTGAATGTCCTATCTATACACACTTACACACTCTTAAACCCATCCGATGTGCGGCCATTAATTTTCTCATTCACTATAAAAAAATTCTTACAATTCGAAAAGTTTTTGATTTAAAAGATGATTAATTATTACTTTATTACTTTTCTTGTTGATTACAAAAAATTTACTTAAATTAATGACTTCATTATTTTTCTTGTTGACGAAAAATTTACACACTTCAAAAAATTCTTGATACATGTATAAGAAAGGTGAAATATCATCACATGATGAGCTAAATATTTATTCAATGAAACCTTTTCATCAGTCAATGAAGCACTAACATTAAAAAGAGTCAACTTTTTTTGGGTCAATAAAAGGAATCAACTTTACTTATATATAATAGATGTTATTATATTTTATTTTGAAAAATTACTTTTAATACTATACTTCTAAATAAAATTCTTTCTTTATAATCTTTTAAATTTAACTAAAACAGATTAATTTATTAACAACATCCTGACTTTCTCCTTCTTAAATTTAAAAATAAGTTTAAATTTATATGAATATAGAATTATATATTAATCTTTATATTAATATTAATTTTACTACCTAAATAAAGACATTTTTATCTACTCACTTTTCGTGTAATGCCTAACAGAAATACACTTTAAAAAAGCACCATTAGTTGACAATGCCATAATAATTTAGTAAATAACTCATAATAGTATTTTAAAGGAAGTAAAAAACTTACATAATAAAGGATTAAAATTTATAATTAACAATTTGCAAAAAATATATATATTTATAAACAATTATTATTTTACCCATCATTATTTCTAAATTTTTTAAGCATTTTTAGGGACAATTGTTTAAGATTTAGGTAAAAATAACATATTGACATTTTAACTTAATTATGTTTTACTCTATTGTTGTAAAACTACTATTTACAAAAATATATCAAATGCTTACACATAAATTATATATAAAATTATATACATAATGAATATGTAAATCTAATAAATTCAAATTAAAATATCAAATAATAGAACAAAATAACATGACTGAATCATATAAATTTATTATTTAGTGGGTTTAAAAAAAATTAAATATATAGGGGCATGGAATTTTAACTTAGTACTATATTGATAAACAAAAAAATTTGAAAGGGCCAAGTGCCTCATAAACATTTGGCTTAACCATTGACAAATATTCATATTGCATGTTGCAACTGGAATAACAATATTCTAGTTCAAAAAGAATAATATTATACTGTTAATAAATAAACGATTTTATAAATAAATCTATGTATTAGGTATTAGAAAATAATATCTATAATAAAATATTTGAAAAATTAATTGAGTTATCTTATTTTGATATAATTTTACATTATTATTTATTAGTAATTTATTTAAAATTTGATAAAACATCCAGCGACCTAACTATTAGTTTATTAGTATCACGAACCTTCGAGTTAATGATGTCCAATTTTTTTTAGAAAAAGAAAGTTTTAAGCATCTCAATTAATAAAAAAGACTTCACAAGATCAAACTCATTTATTATTTTGAACATAACAATATGGTGAAAAAACCAAACATTATCATATATCAAGTTTTTCTATTTTTGATATTGATCTTGAGTTTACAGTTTTAGATTGCCTTGTAAACTTTAGCGACGACAACTTTCACTTGTTTATTTACAACTGTAAACAAAAACCAAGACTTTTGTACTTATGAAAACCAATATTCAATTATTTTAAATTTGCAATTTTTAGTTTTCATACTAATGAAAAGAATCAAAATTTTGATCACACATATTATATAAGATCATTAATGTAGAGTTCAAAGGAATCTTCCAAAATGAACAACAAGTATACAATAATAATATTAATCTAAAAAACTAGCAATAGGGGGAAAAGATCGCCTGAAGTATACTGCTTCTCTACAATAAAAAAATCTCAACCTTACATTTGATCTAATGCTCCTCATAATGAAACGTCATTGTTTCACTTTAATTAAACATTGCGTTCTTTAAGGCTCTTTTTCAAAAATCTTGGTGTTGAAATGACGACGCTTCGTGGGGAAGCTTTGCAACATCTAAACTTGATCAAAATGCACCGCTTCTGTCACACCTCAAATTCCTGGAGTGGGGCCGGCACATGCCACGAAGAAAAATCCCCAAACCTGCAAGCCTTACACTGGAGGGACTGTCAATATCATGCCAAATTTATTCGATGTGCACCATATGTAATATAATTGCCTTAATATAAAATAAAGGTTTAAATACAAAACAAGGAGTTTGTAGAAATTTTGGCAGCACCTCCCCAGTAAATAGGACATCCCAAAATTTCTACAATAACGTGTAAGGTAATACAATATATAGGAGAGCTTTGCTCTCACCAGCACAACCCAATATAACATAATTACAAAATACAACAATTATGGAAAGTTCAACTGTGGTCTTTATACCACCCAAACATACAACCCATGGCTATCATCCTAGATATATATATATCCCAAAAGAATAAGCCACGAATACCGACTAAACAAAAAGTAAAGGCCTCGCGACATCACAAGTGGGGCTCAACACAAGACTCCCTGTCAGTGCTTTGCTGCCTCCGGGAACTCTTCAATCTCCCTATCTGAGACTAAATTTTTCTGGCAGATAGCATCCCAAAATCAGTAACAAAATTTCATATATAAATAGAAAGCAAAACATGATCAAGGATTGAGTAAAATACAATGATGTTTAAACCACAATGATCAAATTGCAATAAACAGTTGCAGATACATAATACTCTTTTCAAAACAATTAATTTAAAGTGTCATTCACAAGGAACCAATAAGCTTCTGAAGATCATATCTAGGGAAGGACTACTAAGGACCAAACCGGTGTGGCACACAGCCACAAAGGGCAAATCACAACAGGCGAGGATACACAATCCTCGAGGGTAAATAACCAACAAGTGAGGATACATAATCCTCAAGGGCAACTAACTAACAGGCGTGAGGTCTCAACTCATGAAGGTTATCACTCATCGGTCCTCGTGTGATGGCCGTCACATGGGACTAGTACTATCACTAACTCTGCTAGCTGGGTCATTACCTAGGTGCACCAAGGGCTAACAGATCTGCTGTTGGCAGTTAGTGTCCTATCTAGTCCTCCCAATAATATTAAAATTTAAAACAAGCATGCATAGAAAAAGTAGCCAGTATGCACGAAATCCATTTGTATTTGCAATAATGATTCATCAAGCGGTTATTCCTAACCATACGCATGAGTTCAAAATCGTAAGCAAAGTCATTTCACATATCAGGGGATTATTATTACTCCTAACTTCAATTCTGAAAAATATAGACATAATAAAATTAATAATGATACTTATAAACATGTTCAAGCAATAAAAGTGAAGCATAAAAAAAGGATTATTGAGGAGTGTTATCTGCGTACCTAAGTTCTGTTAAGTACCGGCAACTCGATAACTTTCCTCGGGTGACCTTATCACTTTTATGAGTTACCTACGCCAATAGAAAAGCAAGAAATTACTTTTCTTACTTCTTTTTACTCAAAAAAAACCCTAACTCAAAATCCCTAATTCCATCACTAACCTTCCCAGACTTTTCATCAATTTACATTTTCTGCCCTAAACACTTTCTGAGTTTTCATTTTAGTCCCAGATTTCATACCCTTGCCTTTAATCCAAGAAAAACCATGATTAACAATAGGTTTTCATGCCATACACCTTAAAAGTGTTCTTATAGGATCAATTCGAACCCATTACCATGCAGAATTTCACCATTTTCTGAAAACCCCAAAATTTCAAAATGTTTTAGTTTGGTCCTTGTCAGCACAACTTCTCAAAAACTAGTCCAAAAATCATGCTTCCAAAGCTGAAATTTGATGGATAGGGGCCAAAAATGCTTCTCCTAACATCATTTTCTTGAAACAAGCACTTAAAACGCACCGAAATAGCCTAAAACGTTGCTGGTTTGAGCTTCACAAAGACCACCGGAAAACTGACGTTGCTGCCGGCGGTTGCTGGCGGTGACTGGCCAGAACACATCGCCGGTGAGTGAAGGAGCTGGCCGGAGGTGGTGGTGTCTGGCTGTGGCAGCAGGGAGCAACAAAACTCACCAAAAGTGAAGCAATGTTTTTTAATGCAAAATGACGGGAAAGAGATAGAAAATGGAAGAAAAAGTAAAAGAGGCAATTTGGTAATTTCACCTGTGATGGACACGTGTCAGCACCAAAATATTTCTAAAGGAGGAGGGAGTTACATCTCGAACCCACGCCCTCTTAAATCTGGATGCCCAGGCTTACATCTAAACTAAAGCTCATATCTAATTAGTAATACACACCATAAAGATTAATACTCCCATCTTTCCTAAGAACAAAATTTTTTGCACTATAATTTGGCAAGTGTTACAGCTTCATTTATATGGAAGGTGTGTTTTGTGAAGAAATTTTTTGAACTTAAACATGAGAACATGACGTCGTTTTAGGAAAAGTTAGGAGTCAGCCCAGTGCTGACCTCTTTATTTCAACAAGGTGAAACTTGCAATCTTGTATATATGTTTGGTTTTCTTTTAGTGTCAATACAACACAACCTCACCGTCATTCTTCTACCAATATATGCCCTACCAAAGATCACTTCCTCATCGCTAGTAACCTCACCTATTTTGCAAAGTGAACCGCTCAATATTTTAGCAAAGAAAAGGAATTTATAGGTAAGAAAAATGCTCGAAGGGGAGAGGGTCTTGGCATGTTAACATTATGGGTTTATTTTTTCTTTCTACCAATACATCCTCTATATAATTTTGCTTTCATAGGGTGTAAGCTTTGTGTTTTTACATCGTTTGGGAAAATAGAAGTGTGGGTTTGAATGTGTAATGTTACATCAGTTTGAATGAAAAATTTTTGTTTAAATATGTAAAAACTAGTGAATAGATGGATATTATTTATGTGTGCGTGTGTGTATTAGTTGTTAATGTTTGGGGGAAAATTTTGCTTTAGCTAGTGGTTAGGGAAAAATTAAATACAGACACTATTATATACACATATGAGTTTGGCTAATGTTTGTTGTTAGTAATATGAATTTTCTTTTCCCTATCATTGTATTTTGTGACAATAATTTTGATATTAGATTCTTATTGTTGGCATACACAAAATTGTTATAGATGTTAATAATATTGGGAAAATAATTTTTGTTAGTTAATGGAGATTCTTTGGATGATACATGAGTTGACCTTGAGTGAAAACAATTGTCTTAAATTATACCTAAATGTATTACAAACTTTGTTAGTTCATTGATGTTTTGATAGTGTAGAAACTACATGGTAATTTTGGATTGACCATGGAGGAAAGGTAAGATTTGAGGTAATGAAACAATATATGAACAAGAAGAAATATGGATCAGTGACTTCATATAAGTATGTATGTTGCAAAAAGGGAGTTTGGAAGGTAGATAAAAAAGACACTACAGTTACTAATTATAGGTTTGAAACTATAAGTAACTGTAATGCTAAAATTACACTTGTCATTTAGAAAGGAAAATTAACTGTCAATAAGTTTGTGGAAGTTCATAAGCACCCTATCTAGCTTCCAAAAACAAGTCATATGTTAGCCTCACAATGCAAGATTTGTCAAGTTCAAAGACATGAAATTGAAATGGCAGAGGATTATGAATTGTAACAAACAGTTACATTTCAATTGATGAGCATGCAAGTAGGAGGCAAAACCAATCTTGGTTTTACCTAATTGAATGCCAAAAATTATCTTTGATTAAGAAGGAAACGTAGCATGGTTTATGGGGAAGTTGGTTGTCTTCTACAATATTTCTAACATCAACTATTGGAAAACCCATCATTTTTCCATGCTTATCAAGTATATGTAGATGAGCAAATAACATATGCCTTTTGGGTCGATGCACTCATGATCATTGATTATAAATATTTTGGTAATGTTGTCTCCTTAGACACGACTTATCGTATGAATTGTGTGGATCAGCCGCTTGTCTTACCATTCAGATTCAATAATTATAGGTAAATAGTCATGTATAGCACTGCATTGTTGTATGACGAAACCGCTAAGTCCTTAAGTGGTTATTTGAGACTTTCTAGAAGGCCATAATCAGAAAAGGCAAAAAGACTATTTTCATGTTAACTCTATTACATAAAGTTATTTGTATCACTTATTTGCTCATTTGTTGTGTTACCTTGTTAGTTTTAGTTTAAATCTAAGTCTTTCTTATTAATTTAAGAGATATATATTTAGTAGTGAGGTATTAGGTTATTTACTGTTACTTTAAGTTTATTTGATATATGTTTAGTCATTTGTGGACTATTCATGTGATTTTATATCTTACTCAGGCTGTTAAAGAAAAAAGAATGGTTTTGGCATTAAATAGGTGAACACTTAACTTTGAGATGACTTTTATGCCCTTAAATGTTCAAATTTGGAGATAGTTGTCTCACACAACTAGTTGTAAAGCTTAGCAAAACCTTACCAGCAAATGGTATTTTGCTAAAATATGATGTCAAAGTGTAAAGTTATGGCTACAATATTGATATTGGGCCATGAGCATTATCTTAGCAACTTGGTGCCAATGGCAATAATGTTTTCAAGGAATTGGTGCCAAGGTTCCAAGACATATATAATAACCAAAGAATTGGTGTTAGAACGCAAAAAATAAAAGGTAAATATGTCTTTTGACATTTGGGGGCAATATACACCATTTTTCTTAGGGTTTTTTAGAGGGGTGAGACATTTTGAAGCAAATGAGCGTTATTTTCTATGCTTTAAAGGCTGAGCTTTGCTGGAAAAAGGCGTTTCAAAAGGAGTTTCAAAGGAGGAAGCCAATTAAACTTTGGAAACAAAGGTCATTAGCTTTTTCTCTTCTTTTTCTCTTACTATTCTTTAACTTATATTTTCTTAGTTGTATCAAATATTAATCATCGATTTGCTAGGCCAAACCTTTATTTCTCTATGATTGTGGACCCTAGACATGTTAATTATTGAACTTTGTTACTTTCAAACCTAAATTTCATTGTGTGAAGTTATTTAGTTCAAATCTTATTTGGTCACCTTTTTATTGACCCCCATTTAGAGTTTATGTTGAAAATTTAAGAATTCTTAAAAAAGAAGCCTAAATTTAGTCATAGAACTAAATGCCATATAATTGATATTGATTTATTGTTTGAATTTAACTCAATTTTCCTTTAGAATAGACATATCTTATCAGACGTTCAAAGTCGTAATTAGTTATATTTAATGCATATATCTAAATGGTTCTCATAGAAATATAGGAAATTAATTTAGAGTGATAGAATTTATGAAGGATTAATAGATTCTTATAATGATGTTAGAGGCTAAAACTAATTCATGAATCAATGAGTTTATTCTTATAATGATGTTAAAGGCTAAGATTAATTTATGAATCAATGAGTTTAAGTCAAAAAAGTAACTAAATCACAATTGGAGTGCCTTGGTAATATATAATCCTAGGGAAGCCTTTTGCAATAATTACATCTCATTTTAAGTTTAGCATTATTTGACTTATTGCAATTTCCTTACTTTTAGCTTGAATATTTGATTTTTTGGATTAGGTAACTATATACGCATTAGTAATTAATAGCAGTATTACCTACAATTCCCCAATGATGATACTTTTCTTACTCTTTACTAATTTTAGGTGGTGTATACTTGCACCGTGACAGTTTGCTCATAACATTTTACTAACTAGGACACTGTAATGTCCAAAGCTCTAGGTGATTAAAGTGTGTTTATTATAATAAGTATATACTCTAAACTTTATTTAATGTTTATTCTAGTTATTTGTCCTTATAGGTGAGATGATGCCTAATATGTGTCATAGCCTTTATAAGTGGCATTTGATGCAAAACGAGATCAAACACGTAGGCAATCTAATGAAAGATGGGTGCACTATAGTGATTATAAATAGTTTAAGAGAATTATGAAAAGAAGATGTGGTTTACCCACCTCTTCCCTGTTCTCATTCTTTTTTATTTCCTTGTTCTCTACCTGTGTTCTCACACTCCTTCTGCTTTAGGCATAAAGAGGAGGTAGATGAACTTCTCTATTCTAGGAGGAGGTGATGATGATGCTCAATAACTTTTTTCGATGTTATTACCATTATATAACGACCTAGAGGTAAAGAGCTTTTGTACTTCAATTATTTAGTTATGAAAGTCTCTTCTTTTGCTTTGGCATGGCTGTGAAGCTTAAAGGATGGTGAGCTAAGAGACCATTTATACCATAACAAAATTGTTGTGTGTCCCTCTCGTCCTTCTTCTTCCCTCTCTAACAATCTCTTTCCATTTCTTTCTTCCTTTTTCCTTTCCAACTTAGTGATTTAATGCTCCAACTCAGCACTAAACGACCATCTCAACATCAAATTAATAGGCTTCTAGCAAAGGAACAAATTTAAATGATGTTTGCCTAATTGAGGAACTAATTCAAATTTCATATTAAATAGGTGACCAAAATGAAACGAAGACAATGAATGGGGGACTAAAATAAAGTTTTTGTTTAAATAATTTAAAGAAGCCAAAGTAGAAATGGTTAAGAGCCTAAGTTAGAAGTTGAAGTCCAGCCCAAAAAGGCTAAGCCTCTCACTTGTCAAACCTCACCAAGCACTCGCTAGCAAAAAGAGATTTGCTTCTATCAAATCCTTACCAAATTTCTCTCGAGCAAATCAATTAGGTGCCAAGAATTAAATGTGCTCTTCACCTACCATCATCCTCTCTAAAGATGATATCACCATTTTAGCAAAAGGGAGCTTAAGCAAAAAATCTGAACATTGGAAGAAATGACCTTGAGTTGTTTGAAAAAGCTTGTTTATAAATTTTGCTATATCCTTTTCCTTTTGAGTTCATTATTGGTTGAGAAAAAGCATTTTGTTTTTTAATGTTATCAAAATCTTGTTGTGCTTATTTGTAATTGTTAAATTCTTTGTGTAGGTTATTTTTTTTAAAACATTGTTCAAGTATGCTCACTTAAACCCTGCACCACATTTGTACATTGCGAAGTCTTCAGATATTTGTGTGAGATTAAGAATCAAGCAAGTTCCTGTGTGAATGTTTGAGTCAGTAAAAATCCTTGTGATTAGGCCAAGTGTTGGGTTATTGATATTGTGTAAAAGTTGATAAGAGCCTAAGGTTATAAGGTTGAATTTGTATAAATTGTTTGTATTAATTATAGAAATTCTTAACTAAATAAACTAGAGAGTCAATGTAAGATTAAAGGTGATCTCAACCATTAGAAATATTATGGATTTTGTTTTGTTTTTTTCTCAGCTTAATATTATTACATTTCACATGACACTTTTGATTTCACCGACGTTACCAAAAGGTTGAAAATCATCTCTAGTTATTTAAATTTTATTTTATAATTCACTATTTCTTTTTAGATATGTGTTAATGGTGTGTTCATATCCTAAGATGTTATGATAAATCTTTATTTTTTATGTATGGTATAACATTACAAGATTGATTGAATTATTCATCTTGTAGATGACTGGTTTTTTCTCATTCAAGGAATGTACAGAGATAGATCTTTTCTATTTTTTAACTTTTCAACTGTAGTAGATGTTCTCCTCTTTCAACATTAAAAAGAGATATTGGAAGTTAATTTATTACTTTTAATGTTTGTTTAAATGACTAAGAATAATCTTTTCATGCATACATTTTCTATTATCTTTTAACAAAAATAGAAGGCGACACAATTTTCTGAGTGTTTATGACATGGGTATAGATACTAATATGATATAACTACATGAGCTTTGATATAGCAATACTAAAATTACTCGAACGAGCATGAAAGTATTATTATTAAACTACTTGTACTATTTTTATTAAATTAAAAAATTGAAAATTGTTAGGACAAGGACACGTGGAATATTTATTTGCTTGGTCACCATAAAAGAGATCTCCGAATTAAACACTTGAAAGAATACATAACCGAAGCCAAGTCATGATAGTCGCCTCGTTGTCCTTGTGATAGTACTGATACTCTCCATTCCTTTGCCACGAAAACCCTAACTTGTCCTACCCCAAATTCTCACCGCCAGCATCATAGCTTCTCTGCCCGAGTTCATGGCCGAGACCAAGAGCCTGGACGAACCCACATTCCTTTCGAAGCGTAAGCCTGATATAAATGGTGAAGACTCTCAAGAGCATCCGAACAAAGTTCTGAAGCTCGGAACTTTGGACGATAACTCGTTGGCCCCATTAGATGAAGCGAAGAAAAGTGAAACTTCGTTAGAGTCGAATAACAATTCTGAAGTTCCTAATAGCAATTGTTCTTCCGTTACCGAGTGTAAAGTCGAAAAAGTTGAGTCCGACGTGGTCGCTGAGGTAGTTGGCGATGAGGACAACGAGGAAGGCGGCGAGCTTGATCATGGCGGTGTAGACGACGATGGGGACGAAGATGAGGAGGATGATGGTGAGGAATCAAATGGAGAGGCTGAGGTGGACCGAAAGGGAAAAGGGATCATGAGAGCTGACAAGGGCAAAGGGAAATTGATAGACGAGGATGACGAAGACAGCGGCGATGGTGATGATTCTAGTGACGGCGGGGTTGTTTCGGATGGTGACAGTGATCTGTCGGATGACCCACTTGCAGAGGTGGATTTGAATAATATTCTTCCTTCAAGGACTCGGAGGCGGACAGTTCATCCCGGAGAATATATTGCTAATGATCTGGGTAATGATGATGAGGATGATGATAGTGACGATAGCGATGTATAAGTCTGGAAGGTTAGTAGGAATTCAGAGAATTAGTTATTGGGATGGCTATTTACAGATTGTGAGAACTTTCTGTTTTTGAAACAATGCGATGGTTTAATTTTCATTTTAGTTATTTTTACTCTAATTGAACAACTCTTACACTTTCTTCTCCTCACTATGAGATAGGTTGCTCCGTTCTTTCTGTTTATGTGTGCTTGAAAGTCACTGACAGTGTCGTACTAGAAGAACTTTCTATCAATATGATGGGTTGAGGTAATTGATTATTTAGTTTAACGTTTCCCAATTGTCAATGGAAAAACTGTTGTTGGACATTATGGGCATTGGATTTCTGTTGATGCATTACAGTAGTTGGTGAAATATTTTGGATTATTCACTAAGCGTAGCATGTATACTAGGACTAAACAACTAACTCAGTCTTATTCGTAATTGATTAAATTCTTGAGAATTGAGATGGAATGATGACCTTTTCAGGATATGGAATGTAGGTAGTAACTCCTGCTGTTTCAAAAGTTGTTGCAGACTGCAAAATATTGCCATTCAAATGTTTGCTCTGGAGAAAAATGCACCGCATAGTGACTCAATTTCATGATTTTTGTATGTTTCTTTGAGCCTAGAAGAAGTGTTTGCCCCTATTCTTTATTATGGCTCTTTCTATTTGCATGTTCATCATATTTTTCCCCTGATTCAGCCCCACTGCAATTGATTGATAATAATGTATAATATGTACTGTTGTAGAGTTATAAGTACTCAAAGTAAACTGAATTGTATTCTGATTTTCTAGTATAAATCAATAATTTCTATTGACCATTCTCAATCCATCATGGACTCTTGACTGCACGTTTGTTTGGTAAAATCATTGTTATTTCGATTGAAGACTCTGGGATAGTACTCTTGTTATTTAAGACATAAAGTTAGGTTGTATAAGGTACTTAATTTCAGGTCAGGATGGGACAAACACGTTTTCACTGAAAGCATAATGTTACTGTAAATCTAATGCGATGTGTTGCTTGTGGCATGGTTGTAGTTAACTGCTTGTTTCTGCAAAGAATTTTACTATTACTCTCCAACAATTCATTGAATATTTTCCATCGGTCTTATAAAAACTGGGATGCAAACCTGCGGGGTGATATTTTTATGTTTTTCACGTTTATGTCTAAAATGGGTCAGGGACAACTTTAACAGGGCCAATGTTTATCTTGTCATTAGAGCATGATCTCCTATATGAATGAGGACTATCAACTTTAGAGTTTTATGCTTTATGATGAAATTGTGAAAGCAGTTCTTGTCATTAATCGGTGCAGGGATTCTTCTCATTCTTCTCATGGCTAAATTTTCTGCAAAATCTTACTTTTTCTTGTTAAAGAAATTATTGAAATATGAAAAAGGGTTTCCTAAAAAGCTATTCATATTGTTACTTACATGCTTTGCTTGGAGAAACTTATTGGTGGCCAAGCATCTTCTGCAATAGTTAGGGGCGTGAAATCCATGTTGGACGGCTACTTATAAAAGTATAAATCTTTTAAGCTGAGGCCTGCATCACTCTGTTTTTAGTCCTAAGAGTTATGATTCTGCTGTAGATAAGGTTGTATTAATCAACTGTGATTCTAATTGATCTTATGAATCTTAAGTAACTCTTTTCTAACCCGAGTATGTCCTTAATTGGTTTGATATTGCAAGGATGAAGCACTTTGTTCTGAGAACAGGGATTCAAATTTGGGAGATGCTAAGTAGAAAAATGGACTAGTTATTTGGATAACTTAGCGAAAAGTTTAGCACTCAGATTAACCTTTAGTAACACAAGAGAGCTTGAAGGTTTACAAGATAGATTTCTTCGTAAATAAAAGCCTTGAGTGCTAAACCCTTAATGAGGGTAAAACTAGAAGAGGAGAACGAGCTTAGTGAATGCAATTACTTACTTACAAAGTGTCAAACTCTTATTAGATGTACTAGAATGATCGTGCATAGTATAAAGATTATTTCACTTCAATCCTACCAAGTTATTCCTAATGACTGTTTCCAAAGAGAGGAGGAAGAAGATTATTCTTTACAACACTACCAACATTGTCTAAGTCGGGCATGGCATTTGGCTTCCACCAAACTTACTCTGAGAACTTTGCTCACATCGCTCTGTAGAAAATTCTGTCATTGGGGTTATGCCAATACTAGATGTCATAGGTGACTGAAGTGTCGCAAGAAGCAAACACTTGCATTGCCAGAAGCTGGCGCACTTGCATTACACTATCCTCAGGGCTGGCATTTGTGCTTGCTAAGGTTGGCACTAGTGTTTCTTGTGTTTGAGTTAGTGTGGGAAGGACATCTATGGAGACCTTTATGTTTAGTATCTATGGAATGGATTTGCTAATTATTTTCAAGGAAAGGGTGCACAGTTTCTCTATCTACCTTCTCTTAATTAGTGGAAGCGCTTGAATTAAGAAGTTGCCTCCTCTTAGCAGGAAGTAGACACCCACGTGTATATACTTCCTCGTAACTAATAAGGACACCTCTTTTTGATGTATGGGAAATATCTCTGTATCAGGTTGGAGGCATCACTTCTTAAGTACGTTCCTTCTCTCAGTAATTAACTTACAATTAAATTTATGACATTTTGATTAATTACTTTAATTAATATGAAATAACGACCTTACAGAACACACTTTATGTATCATTGTTTGAACTTTGAAGCAAATGTGCAATCAAGGCTTTATATGTTTGATTTGTCTTGTGAGTTGTTTTGGATCAATCAGACTCGGACTCAACGTGATTGATTCCTTTTGGCATATATAGTTGCTCCTGGTAATGTTGAAAATTTTTTATTCGATTAAGCAGTTGCTTGCTTGATTATTTGTTCTAGTATCTGTATAGGGGTAAAATGTGAAGGGGATGTCAAACCGTTTAGGAGGGTAATTTTATTTCCTGTGCCAACTAAAAGTTGTCTCACTTACTTTCATTTGACTGTTACCATTCAAAGTGATTTGTTTCCCTTTTTCTTGCTAGTATAGGTCCCCATGTCTGAAATGGCCACTTGACCAGAAGCCTTTCTATGATCCCAAGGCACGGCGGAATGGATCACCTCGCATTTGTAGAACTGTATAAAAAATATAGCTTCACTTTGGTATGGCTGTTCTGAACCAGTATATATAACCACCATATGAAGTTTGGGTTTTGGGTTTAGGGTGATGATGGTTTACTGGACATAATATTATATCACAAGCAGACTTATACTTTATTAAAATTATAATATAACCTTGGCATGGAGGAAGGAATTCAAAAAATCTTTAATTTGATTGGAATAAGGAGCTATTCCTTCCCTGTTTGTCGAAAGATGTGGTAAAACTCCATTTCGTTTGTCATATTGTGGTTCCATACTTTCTGTTCTGCGTGGATCACTGCCAGTGTCATCTTTTCCGTTTATCGTTTGTGGTTTGAGCACAAAGTATGAACATGGAAGGGTCATTGAACATGCAATGCAATCGCCTCATCCATTCTCTGAGATTTTGCAGAGCTCCACTTGATAAACTCAATAAGGTACAAAATACTTAAAATGGGCACCACGTGGTGAGGCTTCAAAAACTCAGACCATTACAATTTCCTGTTCGCAACTCTGCTTTTGAGTTTTGACTCTCTTTCTTCCTTGCCTTTATCATAGAAATGCTTGAGTGGGTGACATCACCCAACCATTTATGTGGTCTTGTTCTCTTCTTTCCCATCCTATCATATCCAATTCATTCGTTTCCTTTTAACCTTTCTTATTTGAGACCATGAGACCCATTTGGCATTCGTTGGTCTTTGCGGTTTTACTAGCTAGATTCAACGTGGGACAGATTTTAGGCAACAAATGGGGCATCTTATGCTTCATTCCTCTTTGGAACACAGTTCTGAGTTCTGACTTATATCCGATTCCACAGATTAATCATCCGTCTCATAAATGCAGGACCAGCATGCAATGTCACGCGTTACGATACCGCATGCTATACTATTTGTGGTTCTCTCCATATCATGAAACTCAGAAAATATTCGGTCAATTCATATTATTAAAGTTAAATAAATCAAATTAATCATGAATAACCATATTAAGTATATATTTAAGTGGAATTCACTCTCAACATATCTATATTTATATTTACTATTGATTTAATTACTTAAATAAAGTTAATAATTCCTTCACTCTTTGTCAATATTTTTATTTCATCCGTTTTATCATAGTATTCATGTTTTTTTATAGGTCAATAAATGGGAATCATTTTCCAAAGTTCGGGTAAATTTTGGACCAAAGTAGTTATAAGTGATAAAACTTTTGAGTTCTTGATTTAAAGTCTAGATTTTTTGCTAAGTGTCTAGATGGAGTTGTTCAACTTGATGAGAGAGCTTATATACTCTCTGGTGCGTTTGCTGGTGTGATTGAGACGTGCGGGTTAGCTTAGAATCAATGGTCTTAAAAGACCTGGTTCTAGGTAGAAGCATTCTTGGTATGCCAATTTAAGACTTCTTCAGAAGGGTGGATTAACTCAAGACTTTATGAGACTAATACCTTTGTAGAAGTCAGATAAGGTCATGTAACAACTCTATTTTCATCAGTATGTCTTTCCAGAGGAGGAAAGAGGTCATTATAGGAAGGGTCATTTGGTGACATCATCATGTAGGGAATGAGATTTATTGGTGAGGATCCCATGGGTTCTGGTTTGCAAAAGGAGGATGGTGGTGCAACAAAATATGGAGACACATAAGCAACCGCCTCCTAGGGTTCTTTGTAGCAGCTTGCTTCTTTTAAGTGTTGGATGAGAATCTCTTCTCTAAAAGGAACTGTAGTAGGATTCGGGATAGTCCACGACTTCTAGTCAGGATCTCTGTCCTTTCTGTATGGCCTGAAGGGGTGAGTTGGCTGGCAGGTTTTCTTCTTTTTCTTCTCTTCTTCCTCTAACAGCTATTGTTTTTTTAGCACACCTCTTCATTTATCTTTTATATTTTGTAGGACTATTTTAGGCATAAACTCTAGAAAGTTCCTTGAAATCATTGTTATTTGAGGAGAGATCAATCTCGTTGTTGTTGTCATTAGAGAAGTAGGATAGGTCATGACAGGAACACCCTGGGTTGCACATCTCAAGTGCAACATCCTATATGAAGTGATCATGGATATGGGAGACATAAACTAGTTTTCCATTTGTCTTAAAGTGGTGGATTGAAATAGTCTGTTTTTTTATCTCATGAATGGAGACTGGAGCAATAGTTATGATTTGTTGCAAAAACGGTGGAACCTGTGGAGCTTGGGAAGAAGATTCTTCCAGCTTGTGTTAGATCATCTTGACTTGACCATTAGGAAGACGGATGAGCTTAGGGGGCTCTGTGGTGGCTAGGGGTTTACTATGAACATGTCTTTACTCATAGTTGGTAACCTAGTTGGTCGACATTAGCTGCAGGAGATCTTCACGAGAGATTTGCTTTGGGATATGGATGATAGTGGTAACATCCTGTCACTCAGCTACAATCATAAGGGCATCTTCAGTATGGTTAGGAAGATGAAGATCCATAGCATGATTTTGTACTCTGAAGGCCATCTGATGGTGGAGTGTAGCTATAACAACTTTTAGGACTTGCTTAGCACTAGTGATTTGGATTTAAACCTGTAGCATGTCTTTAAGGGTTGGAGGTGATAATTTAGGATTGAAATTCGGACAGATGGTCAAGATGACTGTGCCTGCATTCAGAGTAGTGGGAACTGTGCCAATGAGAGCTTGCTGATAAGTGAGGTAAATGGTGTCAAGGATCGCTAGTCTTTCTCACCCTGTTTAATTTTACATACCTTCTGCAGCTATTGGGAAGTATTATAGGGGAATTTTTACTTCTTTTTGGCTTTTAAATTGCTCTAAATAAGGTAACTTTTCTTCTTTTTGAAAACTTTGACTAATGGTTACATTTGAGGTTTCCTTAATAAGTATATTGTCTTTTTCCCCTTTGATTTCTTTGCTTTCCTAACTTCTTTGTTTCTTCTCCTTTCTTTTTTATGAATCCTATTTCTTTGTCTTTTTCTTCTATTAAGTCTTTGTTGTCCTTTAATTGCAAAGTGTTATCTGGTTCACAGAAGTTTGTAATGGTCTCTGTGTAGAGCTTTTAAACTTTCAATGGTTATTGTGAAGACTTCGCCTTAGTTATCATTTATTTAATGGGCTTGATTCTTGTGGAGCATTTTAGCACATAATGAGTTACGCTTAGTAAGTTGGGTCTCTAATTTTATGTTAGAGGCAACCTGGGGCCATCTTTACTTGTGATTGACTTAATCTAAAAAGAAAAATAATTCTCTTTTAATTTGTTGCTTAGTGTTTATAATGCTAGTTTCTTTTGTTTATTTATTAACCATCTCAGCATAAAATTTGCATCTTATTTTGCCTAACTTATCTTTATTTGTTTAATAAAAAACATACATGTTTAGATCAATACATACCACTTTCCAAATCATCATAGAATTAGATACCCAACATCCCCAAATTAGCTTGCACTATCTTAGGGTATATATGGACTGCCATTTTAAGGAAATGATAAGTACCTTTAATTTGAAACATAAGTGCCATATTGGTAAGAACATAAAAGGTCCAATTAAAACTTCCAGTACCTATAGCTAGGATAGGATAGAAGAAATCCTAAAGGAAGAAAGTATGTCAATTCATAACCATTCAAAGACTCTTCTACTTGGTTCTATAAAAGAATCAACTCTACATCAATCCCCACACTAAGCATGTTAGGGGACCTTATCATAAGCTTGTCCCCTAACAACCTAAATTTGTAGACCATGTAAACTACTACCCTAGGCAGTATAAAAGGGTCCCCGGGCATCCTTGAGAAGGGTATAGGCATGACTAATACCCTTGGGATGACTAAGACCATGTAAACCATTAGCTTTAGTAGCATGAGAAGGTCCTTAGGCATCCTTTAAAAGGGTATGGGCATGACTAGTACGACCTTAGTGATATCACTAAAAAGGTTGAGGTTGAAGCTCTTTAGTTTGATGGAACCTTATACCTTAATGCCTTTTTAGACTGGTTAGCTAACATTGAGCACTACTTTGATTGGTATGACTTGACTGACATTCAGTGTGTTTGCTTTGCTAAGACGAAACTTGTTGGGTATATTAAAAGTTAATAGCAAACTGTTTGAAGAAACCTAAAACATCTAAGGCAGCCTCCACTAGAATTTTGGGCTAAAATGAAAATAAAACTAAAGGAATGATATTGCCCACTCATTGTAAGAGTTAATTATTGAATCAATTACTCA
Source organism: Delonix regia (assembly GCA_037074485.1). NCBI lineage: Eukaryota > Viridiplantae > Streptophyta > Magnoliopsida > Fabales > Fabaceae > Delonix > Delonix regia. Next base: position 34,440,708 of record CM073449.1, on the reverse strand, counting down.
ACCTTAAGTAAACATCCATTGTCTCTGATTAGATGGCCTACTTTGATGAACTTATTTTGAAATATGACATACAAGAAGAGTCATGGATGACAATCACTAGGTTTACTAAAAGGGCTTCGACCAGACATTCAAAAAGAAGTTTAACTGAACTTCCTTAAGTTTGTTGAAGAGGTTTATCACAAGGCTTTTAAGGTAGAATCCCTGTTTAAATATGTAATAGTTAAGTGTTTCACATTCCATTGCACAGAGTTCCGATAGACTTGAAACTTGACACTAACTAATCATTCCATACGAACGCCCCAACCTAGAGCTAACCATATATTCCCTTTAAACTCAACGATTGGCCTTAAGGGTAGTCTCAAGAGTGAATTCATAGGTTCATGCTCACATCCTAGTGGTTCCACCTTTAAGTATTTTTTTTTTCATGCTAGAAGCCATATTGTATTTAAGGCTTACAACGTACTATGATGCTTGAGCATCACCCTGATATTTCAGATGACCTTGATATGAAATTGTGGACATACTGGTAGATCCTATTGAGTGCCCTTTTGAAGTTAAGGATAAGGTTATAGTAAATAGCTCTAACCAAGGATCAAGACATGTTAGTTTGATGAGGTGTATTTTATCTGTCCCAATGTCCAATTATTCTTGGAAAAGAACTAGTATTTTTCACACTTTTGTGAAGTGTAGAGATAAGCCGTGCAAATTAGTCATTAACGGAGTAGCCACCAAGTCATCGTCCTTAGGTTTATCATCTTTGAGTAGGGCTTAGCCATTAATCCTGAAAGAGTCAAGGGCATAAGGGAGCGTCCTCAGCCTAATTCCATTCTCAAAGTGTGTAGCTTTCATTGTTTAGCTTCCTTTTATAAGTGTTTCATTAAGGAATTTAGTACCATTATGACCCTTATAATGAATTGTTTAAAAAGCGATATATTTCATTAAACCCTCATAGTCTTTCATGCCTTTGATTCCATTAAAAAAACTTCCCGAAGCCTTATCCTAGCTTTACCCAACTTTGCCAAGCCTTTTGAGTTTGCTTGTAATGCTTCTATAGTAGGAATAACTGGTGTTCTTAGTTAGGAAAACCATCTAATGGTCTTTTTTAGCAAAAAGCTGAATAAGACAAAGCAAAAGTACTCCATATATGATAAGGAGTTTCATGCAATTGTTAGGGCACTTGAATATTTGAAATTTTACCTTCTCCCTCAAGAATTTGTTTTGTACTCTAGCAATCAAGCCTTTAAGTTTCTCCAATCCTAGTGATAACTAAATGCTAGACATGTAACTTAGGTAAAGTTTCTTCAATGGTTCACTTTTGTTGTTAAATATATTGTTTTGGGATAGAGAATAAAATCATTGATGCTTTAAGTCACGTGCTCACTGTCATAAACTCTTGAGTGTTAGAGATGAGTATGCCTATTGTTTGAAATTCGACACTATTATTCAAGAAGTGAATGAGAGTAATTGTCACAATCATGTTGATTTTATCATTAACAATTATTATCTTTTATGTAGGACTCAGTTGTGCCTTCTTCATGCATCTATTAGGGATTTTCTTACATGGGAATTGAACTTAGAAGTTTAGCTAGTCATTTTAGGAGGAATAAGATTATAGCCTTAGTTGAGGATAGATTTTATTGGCCCCTTTTGAAACATGATATTGCTAGAAGTATGTCTTAGTATTGTAATTGCCAAACTTCCAAGGCTAAGAAACAAAACGTAAGGTTGTATACTTCTTTGCCTATTCTAAACTCGCTTTAAAAACTTATTAGTATGGACTTTGTCTTAGGATTACCTTGCATGATACGAGAACATAATTCTATCTTAGTTGTTGTGGATAGGTTCTAAAAATTAGCCTACTTTGTTCCATGTAGTAAGACAACTTATGTTTTTCTTTTGGTTAAGTTGTTCTTTCAAGAGATTGCGCGCTTGCATGGGTTACCCATTACCATTGTGTCCGATAGGGATGTCATATTTGTTAATTATTTTTGGAAAACCCTATGGAAGCCTTTTGGTACCTAATTGAAATTCTCTTTAGCCATTTACCCACAAAACGATAAGCAAACTGAGGTTACAAATCACAAAATTTAGGTGATCTGCTTAGAAGTTTAATGGGAAATTAACTTAAGGATTGAGATCTAGTTTTACCGATAGTTGAGTTTGCATATAACAATCCAATCAATAGGTCCACAAGCAAGAGCCCCACTTAGATTGTCCATGGCTTTAAACCCCGTTAGCTTATTAACCTATGCCCATCTCATTGACATCTCAAACCTTTGAGTTTACATAATCATTTGCCTAACACCTTTAGGAATTACATATTGAACTTAAGCGCAAGCTTACTTTAAGCAATGAACAATATAATTTGTCTACTAATATTCACTAACGCTTTCAAAATTTTAATGAGGGTGATTATGTTATGGCCTATATCTACCTTGAGTATTGTCCAAAGAATTCCTTAAAAAAATTGCATGCGTGAGCCTCTAGTCTATTCTGTATCTTCAAGAAACTTGGACCTAATGCATACTTATGAGCTTTGCCTACTCATATGACCATTAGTCTAGTTCTCAATATTAAGGATTTATTTTATTATTGAGGCACTTTTTAGCCTTCCCTTTTTCTAATGGTTTTGCATGTACCCAAGTCACCATAAACATGTGCCTACTCTTCCTGCAGTTCCACCACTTGTTGAGACCATTGAAGCAATTTTGGATAACCAAACTGTTCTTTCATCTAAGGGTCTTCTTTATCGCTATCTTGTTTGTTGGAAGGGTTGCTCAGATTCAAATGCTACTTGGATTACTCAAAAAGAGTTCTTATGCTTGGAGAGTCCTCTTATACCAAGGGAAAATGATAGCAAATTCAAAACTTATGTTAGGTGAAGGAATTAGTTAATCTTTTATTGAGTTTTTATGTATTTTAGACTATTATTAGGGCTTTACATATATAGTCTTTAGTTTTAGGATTGTCAGTTTGCTATTTAGGTATTTTAGTTTTATATTTTTGTAATGGGTCCCTTATTGGATTTTTAGTTTTATCATTGTGTATCAAGGCTATTTATAAATAGTTCTGGAGTTTATGTTATATAATAGACTATTTTAATTAATTAATAGGAGTTTTCATTATAAATTTAAGATTTCTTCCTCCTCTCTCTCAACTTCTCCCCCTTGTTTTCCCACCGCTTTATCTTTTTCTCAGTGATGTTCTACATCACCTAGTATTAGAGTGGAACCAAAATCAAAGAAGACAATAACTTACATTTATCCCCCCTAAATTATAATTTAATAATAATTTTTAATACACAAAAATGATATTTTATCCTTAAACTATCATAAAAATATAGAATTCTAATGTAAAAAAAGGCACTGAAATTGCAAAGTGAAAAAGTGAACAAGGGAGAAATGAATGCTACTTATTAATTTTCTTTGGCCAAATACAATGTGATAATCACATGATCTTTTAACATTATATAATTCGGGTTGAATAAAATGTAAAGTTTTTTGTTCATGTACATTTCACCAAAAAAGAAAAAAAAAAGGTTAAGAAGTCAAGTTTATAATTAGGTTATAATTGAATCCAAGAAGAATAATAATGGGTAAAGGGGGAAAATATATTATGTTAATAACCACATATTAAGTTGTAATCCAACTATTATTTAAGTTTACATTACAATGAAACAAAGACCCGTAGAACCCATCAAATTGGTTGAACAAGAACGAAAAAGACTAAACAGATCTCAATATGACATAAATTTCTCCTGAGAGTACTATAACCAAACACACCAAACTGAAGTAGCAACTCTTAATATTTTTTGTAAACGTGACTATCGACAACAGCGACAACACTCCTCTAGCAACCAGCAGCAACAGAGTACTTCCAAGCTACGAAGGAAAACGAAGATCTACCTCAGTTTAACATCACAAAATATAAACGGGACAAGCAAGATAAAACTGACTCTTCAAAATAATTTCATATAATATTATGAATCTGCCGTCAAGAATGATGATTTCGTAAGATCAAGTGATATGGCTATTTCTTTTGTATTTAAAGCTATGTCATGTTTGGATCGGTGTCAACTTTGGCTACTTTTAAAGAAGCTTTTTAAAATCATATTTTTGACTTGGATCGAATTTAGGATTTAATTTTAAAAGATAAATGTTTTAAGATAAAAAATTTGAATAAAGAAAAATAAATTTTTATAATTTAAGAGGGACGAACTTTTGAACAAATTAAATTAAAAATATAAGATAGAATTATATAAAAATTAAAATTTTAAAATCCCAAAGAAAAAGATCGGCCTCTCGTCCTCCTTTGGAGCTATTCCTAACTGCACATCTAAGTTCAAGGTAACCATAAACTTTCATCGTTGTATTACATTAAATAAATTGCACAATTTGAGGACCACAACCTGAAGGATCTAGACTCGCTAAAGATAACTTTTGTTAGTGTTCCAATTCTCACTTTCCCTATATATGTATATATTTGTCCTAATCTGCACAGCAAGCAAATTGTAGAAAAATGGAAGGTTCGAGTGGCTCTTCTTTTCTTTAAAAATATTAATTTTTTTAAGGAAAACGTAAAGAAATAAATTATAAAATATAGTTTAACAGTTTTTTTACATCAAGCTGTATAGATTTCCTCTTCACGAAAATGGGGCAAAAACTTAGCCGAGAAGGAGGAAAGAAAAAGCATACCAGCGTCGCAAAAATGAAAAACAGCCGTCATCTTCTTGATGATAGTGTTCTTCTAGTTCAGGCGGAGGAGCCGGCGGTGGATATTGCTCATTTAAGTAACCCTGGTATCCTTCATACTGCGGCGGCGGCGGCGGAGGAGGAGGAGGATAAGGAGATGAATACCCTGTGTAATATATATATATATATATTCACCATTGCATTTATCAACATTCAAACTTACAAAACCCAAAACCAAATCAATGCAACATAACATGTACTGCAAAATGAGAGAGGGTAAAGGCTTGATGATGAACCTGGAGGAGGATATTCTTCTTGGTGTGCTACGTGGTAACTAGCCATCGTGTTGCTGCGTCAATAAATTTTGTCGACGTGATTCTCGACTCTCTCTGCTTCGGAAGTAGATGATGCCTTTTCTCCACAGTTCCCAGTTCAATATCCTCTCGCCACATTCGCTTTCTATATGCTGTGCTCCCTATTTTAAACTACCAATTTACGAGTAAAATCATCTTTTACTCCCTCGTAGGTAGATTGTTTTCCAATTTAGTCCCTTATAAAATTCTATTCAGAATTCAAATCATTATTAAATCACCTTATTAATGTAGTCCTTTGCGTAAGTATATTTTTTAATATTTTTATTCACAAATAAGTTATTACTAAAAATGATGCCTTCATATTGTTAACATTAAAATATTTTAAATATATTATTAATAATTTTTTTATTTGTGAAATATTAATTTGAGAAATATATGGGATTAAACTAAGAAATGAAATTAAAAAATATTTCATCTACAATAAACTATATTGAAAAGATACTTAAAAAACGAGACTCAAATTGGAGAAAAAGCTTATCTACAAGGGACGAAAATATAATTTAAGGCAATAATGTCCGCGAGTTTCGCGAGTCGAGGGTTGCCCATTATTTTATAATACTTTGATATTGTGTTTTGTTTTGTTGTAGAAAAAAAGAATTTTTTTTTTTGGCCAACGTGGAAAAAGGGACAGTTGCCAGTAAGAAGATGGCGCAATAATTCATGTGTGGAAGAATGTGGTTGAAGGAAGTAGAAAAGGAAGGAAAGGAGAATAATATTATTTTAGTTCCTCGTCGGTCACCTTATTTTTAATTTTATTTTTTATTAAAGTTTATTACCTCAAAGAGGCAAAAGTTATTTCCTTTAGTCTCTCCGTCTACGTACTGTAAATAAGTGATTGATATGGTAAATTTTTTCATGCCCTTGAGTATTTGAGGATGTAGATGTTTTCATTACGTGGACCAATAGAGTAATGTCATGTGTCATAAAAATAAATAAATGTTAAAATTAGAAAAGAAGCCCCACTTTTTTATTCTATTTCCATTATAACCCCACAAATTGTCTCATATATACTAAGTCCCAATAGTAATAAAATTTTTAATTCTACCATAAATTTTATTTATTTTACTTTTTAATCCAAACTAATCTATGAAAAATATAAGTATAAAAAACAGAAGACTCTTGTGAAAAGCTTTGTATATTTTATATAAGTTTTAGAACAAAGAAAAAATACAATGAACATTGAGAAAAAAATTGTACAAAATATTGGTGAAAAAAATAGAGAATATAACGAATAACAAAGTTAATGTAATAAAATAAAAATATTGAAAATATAAAAGAAAAAAGAATGAATAGTGTTGAAGGAGAAGAAGAAATAAGAAACAATCATAGCACAAGCAAAAACGATTGAGAGTAGAGATGGAGGGAGGTCAAAATTTTTGACCATTTGAAAGGTTGGAATTTTCGACCAAAAGAACGGACGAATTTTCCAATCAAAATTTAGTAAGAATGCTTTTTTTTTTTTTTAAATTAAGATGTAAACAGATTTTTCAACCAAAATTTAGTAGGAATACTTTTTCTTTTAATTAAGAGTTAAACTATATATGTATAGAAAGGTGCGTGTGTGTGTGTATATATATATATATATATATATAATAGAAAATAATTATATTCAAATAAGATTATATATAAAATTCAATTTTAAAATATAATAAAAGTAATATTTGTATAATCAAAAATTAAAAAAAATGTAACAAAATTTAAGTTAATTTTATAAATTAGTTTGATGTGATAGAAATTATGTGTTAATTATATTATCGAAATTAATTTCATTAAAACAATTTTGTATTAAGAAATTACACTCTTATAATTATGATTGAATATATATTTGTTACCAGTAAAGTTTAAATAATATAACATTATAAATTAGTAAATATTCAAATTTTTTAATTTCTTTTAGCATGCTTTGTCATTGCAAATTTTATTGTAATTTCTTTGTTAATTACATCATGAAAATCAATTTGATTTGCTCCTCAACGTACACAGTTCAAACAATTGTTTATTGGAAAATAGATTTATTAGTACAATCATATATGTTCATTACAACTAAGTTGTCTATGTACAATATAATAGTACATAACTAATTAATAACCATCCTCGTTGTCTTCATTTAAATTCTCATCCTTTATATGATCATAAATATTTCACATATTAGGCCTATATGGTTGGGTGTCTTGGTCAAATTGGGGATTGCATTGACCAACAAATTGGGACAACTAAGTGCATTGCAATTATAACTCTTCAATTCGTTGATGATGTTCATGAATTATAGGCTCAAATTTCGACTCTTGTTGCCTTAGTAAATTGAATCTTAGTCACCTCATCGGACGGTGAATAAGTGCAAAAGGACTTATTACTCCAATTATATCCAATAATAGGATTACTTGCAATGTTGTGGCCTAAGTCTTCTAAACCATATATGAAGCCATTTTTTCCTACTACCCATAGTTCGAACTCGCAACTCAATGTCTGGATGTCAAGAACTAGAGCACTCACCTGCAACTTTAGCTTTCACCTATAACTTTACGACTTTCATCCTCCTTCTAAAAGGATAAATGAGTAAAGTTAAAACTATATATATGTATATATATATATATATATATGAAGTGATTGCAGGTTCAATATCATACATAATTATTTTAATTATATCTCAACTAACGCACATATATAGCTTTTAATTTGCTGTCAACCCATTAATTATTTCTTTGGTAGGTCCGTTTGAATACGTCATATGACGTAACTTCACGACCTAATTCTTGTGCTTGCAAAGAAATTTGTACGAAAATTACATACCAAGCAAGTTAAATATATGTAAAGTGAATTAAAATTGGACTCAGATTTATGATTAATTATCAATATTCTAGCATGCACTATCATTGATATAAAATCACCAATATAGAAATATGTAGAGCATGCTTTATTATTATTTTTTTCTAGCCTCACTTTATTGATACATAACCAAAGGCTTCCCATATTTATTCAGTTTATATGTGCTATCAAAGGATACAACATCTTTAAAACATTTGTGCTCAGCACGATTGATGTTGTCAACTCAGAACTTAAACAATCCTCTTTCTTCAGTTGTTGTATAACTAGCAAAGAACATAAGATCAATATTTGCCTTGCATTGCAGATAGCTCAAAGATATGAAGGCATTGCCATATGCTATTTTAACACGTTTAGCCTTGTTAATATAATTGTATAATTCCCTTTTGCAAAAACCAACTCCAGTATAACCTCCTCCATGCCTAACCATAAACCTTATTATATGACATGACCTAACTCCGTATGAGTGCATGTTATCAATCTACACTATATGTGCTTTTGACATTTTCGATTACCAAGCATGAGATGCACTAAATTTGTTGGAACAAGCTCATGGTCACCATCTTAACACACACGTAACATCGCATTACATCCACTTCTTGTCATAGCTCTTGCCTTCCTTGTTCTATTTTCTTTTCTAATGTGTTTCAACTCCTTAAAACCTTTTTTGTTGCAAACAAAGTCATGCCATGTGATACACTCCTCTGCTGTCGCGATAGAAGTTGTGTTTGTGAACAGTGAACCTAACACAATGAATATTTACGTAATACTCATATGTTGCATCCTTACATGAAAATTCTAGTCCAATTATGTCATTTGCCTTTAGTCTAGCTATATGGATCATTTCATCATTCCCTAAATCATCATTTACTTCACCTCTTTGGTTATCATGTTCAATATTTTGCTTCACTTGTTCATCATTCATCCTTTCATCTTTTTTTGGTTATGACCCTCTTGAACTACCTGTATAATTTTCTAGAGCATTACAACCACACTCATTATTACTATGATCAATGTATTCATACTTGTCTATGGTCTTCTCTTCTTAGTTTTAAATCAGCAATCCAAGCTTCAGTAAAATTTTTATTACATACCATATTTATCCCATATTCATGATTATTATATATTTTCTTTTATAACAAAAATTTATGACACCACTTAAACAAACAATTTCCATCCAAGGTAAACACTTCATATTTATGATTTTGTCCTAATAATCTCTAAACATCGATTTACAACTTACTACCCACTATTGATATAATTTACAATGCAATCTTACATTTTATGTATTTTATTACAATGCCAAGGTTTTTCATAAAATAATTTAATATTTGGTACCATATTTAGTGCACTCACAATTTTAAATGTATCAGTACACCTAGTTATAATATAGAAACATAATTATAATAATATCAACTCAAAAAATAATATTACAATAATGTCTCTACATTATAATTGAGTACACTGATACACTTACAATTTTGAGTGCACCAAAGATTTTATCTGAATATTTTTTAAGGAGTTGCATATTATGAACTTTTATTAATAGAACATAAATATATATATACACACACACATATCAAATGCTTAAAAATTATGGAATAACATTTTAAAACAATAAAAATATTAAATACGTTTAAGTTATAAAATTTTGCTTGGCCTGAATTTTTTAAAGAAAGCTTCAAACTCGTGTATCTTTATTTTCAATCACCATACCAAATATATTTGAACTATAAATATGATTATGAGAGAAAAGATAAAACCATACATGTGATTTATTGTGTATCTTCCAGATATTGCTGGAGATGTTAAAATAATATGATGATAAGAGAAGAAAGGAATATAGCTCCATCAAGAAGAAAGAAAGAAGATATGCAGGGAAGAGAGATGAAAAAACAGATGATAAAGGATATTAAAGAAAGGAAAAAAAAATTAATTAGAGGAGATACGATTGTTGTAACTCATTTATTTCTTTGAAAATGTATTTTACTACATAACTTTTATTAATAACACTCTTTAAAAAATTAATAATTTGTACAAATTTGTACTATAATTTTATATTATTTATAATAATTTCAAACTACAAATAAATTTAAGAGAGATTATACTAGAATATTTTCAAATGCCTTTATAAGTTTTTACATTCTTTTTATTTTATTCATTTCGAAGTATATTAATATAAATTTATTATTTTTGTGATGTCCTTATGAAAATTGGTTGGAATTTTTTACCACAAAATTAGTTGAAAATTCCGATCGCCTAAACTTATTATCTTTTTAATCATTTTTATAATATCCTACTGAAATTTGGTTAGAATTTGACCGAAATATTAATTGGAAATTTCAACCGCCTTTTCCATCAGAAACTCTAATTGCAAGCTTTTCCCTACCTCCTTCCCTCGTCTATGTATTTGTAGGTGGAAGTTTTGTTGCTAATTTTTTTTTTTCAATTCTAATTTTGTAATAGAAAAGAGATTATAAGATTTTACAAAGAAGGGATGAAATACAAAATATATTTAGATCTCAGTTAAAATTAAAATAAGTAAAATATGTTAAAAGAATGTAAATATTATTAATGTTGGGTAAAAGCATATATCAGACAAATAGTAGGGCTGTATTATAAATAGACAAACTTAATGTTAGTATTTTTTTAATTTTTTTCTCATTACTTCTCTTCCTAACACACTTCACATATGGCAATTCTCAATTGATCTAGATTGAAGGCACCCAAGAATTTTACCGACCGATATGGATTGTTAATGATTAACGTGGCAAGTTTAGTATTGAATTTATTTATTTTCGATCTCTCTTCTTTGTCTCCTTATTCGCAAGTCAATGGAACGTAGCTATTGGGTATTAAGATCTGCACCTATCAATTAGACCTCATCATCAGGTTCTGGCCTGTAAAATTGGGCTAAAAAAATGGAGTTGTTTTTTAACGACGTTGTTATCCATATTTGTGAGACTGGAACTATCATGCTAGATAAATTTTATTTATTATTTAGAATTTGAGATAAATAATATAATTAATAATTATTATTATTTATAAAATTATATATAAAAATTTATAAATACAAATAAGTATATAGTATAGATTCTTTAAATAAGTACTTACATTTTAATTTTTTCACCAAAATATTATATTATGATAAGCTTTTTTAAATAATAACTTTTTTATTAAAAAAAATTAATTCAGACCTTTTAAATTTAGACCAAGATTAAAAAAGAAGTCTAAATCCAATTTATTTTACAATACAAACTTTCTTAATCAAGTTTTTTTTTTATTTTTTATCTTTTTCGGACCAAGTTACTGAAGTCTTACAAACCTTTTAAATTATGATTGAGTATACTATCAATTTGTGATATTGCGTTTGATCCTGAATGCACCATTGGACACTTTTACTGTTTGTATTTATGATGAAATAATATTCTCTTATTCTTGAAGTTGACTTGTTAAGGATGAAGTCATATCACCAACTGGTTGAAGTCTCCTTTCAAACAACCATGTAAATGGCTTACCAAAACACCACACATATCCTTTGTCTTCATCAATAGAGTGAGAAATCTGAGACGCTTCTCCAAAGGAAAAATGCCCAGAACGAAGTTCAGGTGTTCTGCTAGCCTATTTCTCCCTCTTCATTCTTCAAGAATTGGTACCCTTTGTGTTCTTTGCCCTCTCTCCTGTTTCTCCCTGCATTTCTCTAGTTGATCATATGCAACCCCTTAACAATTAATGACTGAGTCATTAAGTCTCCCCATCACCTCATCACTATAGATTACAATCCCACAACAATCCTACAGGACACCAAATTATGTTATTTCTGATATTTTCCTTGAATCGGCCAAGATATATTATTCAAAGAAGGAATCTGCTTAAATCGTAGCGACTCTAAAAGTGATGGATCATCAATCTTTATTGGACGCTTCGATTTATTTGTTATCGAGGTTGGTTGATTGTGTTTGCTCTTGAACAATGACAAGCTGTGTGTCGTGAAACATTGAGCAGATAAAGTTTAAGTTTGGTTTCATTAAGAATGGTGTTAGGAAGAAACAAACTTACATTTCTCCACTTGATCTGATGCTTGCTTTAGGTGATACTAAAGCTGGTATTCTCCGTTCTCCCTGCATTCTTCGGCCTCTACCGTGCTTTTTATGGAGCTTTTCTGATGAGTTGTGTTTGGATGGCCTGCGAGTACAAAATGAGACGAATAAGGAGTGAAGTCCCTAATCCAAATGCTGTATTTTGCTGACGTGGAAGGCAAAAAGGAAAATTCTAGGTTAATACTAAACATACCATGTCTGTCATTAATGGTCCATATCAGTCACATATTCACGAGAGGGACCGAAATAAATAACTTTTGTATCACTTGGGGACCATTTTAAGAATAAATATAGACCAAATTGAAATAAAGGAATCAATAAAGATGGGTCATGGGTGAAACGTCTACAGTGGATCCAATGAAGTATGGCCCAATAAACCTTTAATCCAAGAGCTTACATGCTCTATCATAATCCGTCCTGCATTCCTAGTGTTGCAGTAACTTCTTTTAAAGCCCACAAACCCAAAACGTGAACCATACTCCCTCTTACAAACAATGGCCTCTCACCATAGCACAAAGTAGAGGTGTCAAAACGGGTTCAATCTATCAGGTCGAGTTTGTGTAACTTATTTAAGAGGTGAGTTGGGTTAAAGGATTCCTTTGAGAACTCGTTTAGTATACTTTTATCAACATAGCCCGTTTAACCCGTGAATTAAATGAGTCAGCTCGTTGGTTAAACAGGTTACCTAATTTTTTTTTTTTTTAAATTTCACTCACTCAGTCCAACGTCCTAACCCACTGCACTTTCCTATTTAAAAAAATTAACCCTAATGTATGTGTTGTATTGTCTCTATTATTTTGTAATTTGCTAGATTTGAATATTCTGATCATAATCATATTTTTATTATTAATAAATTATTGAATTATTAGATTACTCTACTTGTTTTAATATGTTGAAACTTGTTTTTTATTTAGTTAGTTTTTTTGTTTATTTATACTAATATAAAAAATGATTGATTAAATAAGACATGTGCTTAAAAAATGCTACATTTGAATTTTTATAATTTTTATTTTTATTTTTTTAATTTTTTGGTGGGTTAAATAGGTTAGCTCGCTTAACCTACTAGATGGAGTGGGTTGAGATTTTCAACCCACCACCTTATAATGAGTTAAACGGGCTGATTTATTTAACCCACTAACTTGGATAGGTCAGTTCGGATGAATCGAGTTGGCATACTTTGACAATTCTACCTCCAAGTCGACCTAGTGGTGTAAGTGAACTGATATTCAAGTATATACATTTTACTTATTTATTTTCATGCATATTTCAATCTATAGATTTTCATTTCACATTGTTATTTAACGTCTGATGTGAGTTTTAACTTATATAGATTTGAGAAACATATAGCTTTTTTAATCGTAAAAAATTTGGGAAAACAAAGGTCTTCTTTTCAAGTTTTAATAGAGATTTAAACAACCATTAAAAGGAAGAAAATTATGTTTTACTATCAAGTTCTTAAATTATAATATAATTAGTTCATTTGCCCGTATATTAAGTCCAAGATACTAATAAATACAATAGTGATACTTTTCTGAGATTTGAATTTTTTTATTTTCTTTTTCTACGATATTAGAACTAAAAAGCCGCGTACATCCAAGCCAAAACTTTGCTTTTAAAACCGTACTTAATTAGACATTTCGTACTGAAGGAAAGAGGTAGTACCTTTCCGTTTTTTTTTTTTTTTTGGCAATAAGAGAAGAGGTAGTACTAGAAGCATATAAAGGAAGCAACCTGCGTTTGGAGTTCCAACAATAACGCGGTTAAGCAACCTTACCCAACCGTAGCGACAAGTCTTCATAAATTCGTGAAGTTTGAGAAATTCAGAACCCACAAATCAAGGCTTTCGCACTGTTCATTCATTCCACCTCCTTCTCTGCGAAAAAACGATGAAGACCAACCAGTCGCCTCAATCCCCCTCAACAGCTTCACCTATCTTCCATGGATCATCAGGGCCACCTCCATCTGCACCCTCTTCCTCATCTCTGGCTCAACACTACCATCATCCTTACGTCCAGCACGCTCCGGCTGAGAAGCCCCCCAGCAGCCCCATGGATTCAATCCTCCACACCCTCGAATCCTGGACCAAGAAGGCTGAAGTCACCGCCAACAACGTCTGGCACAATCGTCAGTTTCTGTTTCGTTCTTGTATATATGTTTATGTTTTGATTGATTTCATGGATCGGAAGCTGAATGCTTCAGTTTGATGATTGCAGTTAGAACCGGCCCGTCTGTGTCTACGGCGGCATGGGGTAAGATGAATCTGGGAGCCAAAGCCATAAGTGGAGGCGGATTTGAGTCTCTCTACAAACAAAACTTCGCTACCTATGCTAACGAGAAGCTGAAGAAGAGCTTCGCTTGTTACCTCTCTACGTCTTCAGGTCCTGTTGCAGGAACGCTTTACCTCTCTAATGTTCATCTAGCATTTTGCAGCGATGCCCCTGTATCTTTCAACGCGCCCTCCGGTCAACAGAGTTGGAGCTACTACAAGGTAAATTGAAATCCCTAATCGACCCCTCAATTCTTATTTCACCAAATTGGGAAGAAATTAGAAATTGAATGAAAGTAGGATTTGATTTGGGGTTACGAAATGGCTTTGATTGTTGAGCAGGTAATGGTGCCATTGGGGCAGATTGGGGCAGTGAACCCGGTGATCATGAAGGAGAATTCGTCAGAGAAGTATATCCAGATTGTGACGATCGATGGGTATGATTTTTGGTTTATGGGTTTCGTGAATTATGATAAAGCTACCAAACACCTCTCGGGAGTTATATCTAATTTTGTAGTACCAGGAATAGCAGTACCATCATCGACCTGCTCTAGCTCTTGATCCTGTGACTTATTTTTGCTGGGTTTTCATATCAAACTCTCTTTTGTTGTTATAAGTAAAATTTAATTTGTTGAGTTGATAATTTCCTTCAAATGTTTGCCACGTTACTACTTTTTTCAAATTAGTTTTTCGTGATCAAACAAAGACTTTGAATCAATATCGTAAAGTCCACCGTCCACCCAAGCTGATTCTTATTAAATCACGTTTTGGAAGGCCTCCAAGAATGGGCTTATAAGGAAGCGATCGAGTTCCTAAAACGCAGTGTAGGCGACCCGTTATATATAAACGAGGGTGAACATAATTTGCAAATAAAATTTTGAAATATCATATTTCATCCTGTGTTTTAAGAATAAGAAAGAAAACCATCGTTGAGACGTTATGTGATAGTTAAGTGTAAGTGGGTTATTATTATTTATTTACACTCTACCCAATGATTTTTTTCCCTTGAAAATAATATACTTATGGAGTATGGAGGTAGGATCTTGAAGTACTCAGTTATTTTTAGTTTTTTTTTTCGACTTTTTTTCGAAGTTATAGCAATTGTATTTACAGTAAGAGATCCAAATTTGTTTAAGTCTATTTTTATTGGGTTGTCATAATAGTTCTAACTAATGTTATGTTTGAAAGTTTATAAGATAATAGAATGATAAAGAATAAAATAGCAAGACAAGTGATATATTATTATTTAAAAGTTTAATAAGAAGAAAGAGGAATTAATGAACTGACTTATAAATTATTATTAATATAATTTATATTATTAAAATATAATTTTAGTAAATTTTTAATTTTTTTGGCCTGAAAAACATTCATTTCATGCCCCGAAAACAATAAGAACAAAAGAAGAAAATATACCCATAACATCAAAAGCAGAATACAAAACTAACCACCCAACACCAAGCAAACAGAACACAACTGACCAACAGAACTTACGAAGGACCTATATCGAAGGACCTATATATATAGAGTTCGGATTTTCTCCTCTAATAGCACCAAATTTTTTTTTATTAATATTAAATTATAAAAAAACATTACTATTTTTTTCATCTCTAATTATTGAAAATGATCCATTCACACACACACACACACACACACACACACACATATATATATATATCAATGCATCTCTCTCTCTCTCTCTCTCACTCTCTTTTTCCCTTTGTCTTTTTGTAGTCATTTTTAATAAATACAATAATTTAATGAGAATAAATATCGTCAAAGGAATCAAACAAATTTTATGAATCCGTTTCTCTTCTTGTCTATACAGATTTTTTAAAGTATGTTATAGCAGTACTCGAACAACCTCAAATCACTCATCATTTTGTGACTTGTGATCCCCAATTTAATCTCAAAATGGTGGAAGCATACAAAATTAAACTCATATATAATAGAGCCTTGAGTACCATCTTTGCTTGGTAATTTTATTGAAGTTGTTGAACACCAATCAATATATTTTTGGTTTACGTTCTTGTTGCATAAATTAAAACAAAAATTACATAGCATATAATCTCAACGCCAAATCATATACTTAAATTACATTGCATTCCTTGAATTAGAGTTTGCTTGAGAGAGAAAATAAAAGAGGAATAAAAGGAAGTGATTTCTTATATAAGTTTAAATTTAACATTTATTTTCTTTCCTTCTCATCTATTTCTTTAATCCAAACATGTAATAAGACAAAAGGAAAAAGAGATTACATTGTAAATCACAGAAAATGTTAAAATTAAAACTTCACTTCCTTTTTCTTTTCCTCTGTTTTCTTCCTCTCCCAAAGACTCACTGATTCATATAAGATTAATTAGTAGCTAAACAATGATTACATTGTAATGATACCAA
This sequence comes from Delonix regia, assembly GCA_037074485.1. Classification (NCBI taxonomy): domain Eukaryota; kingdom Viridiplantae; phylum Streptophyta; class Magnoliopsida; order Fabales; family Fabaceae; genus Delonix; species Delonix regia. The sequence goes on along the minus strand of CM073449.1, from coordinate 34,424,060 downwards.
ATCATCCAATGACAAAAAGGTCATTGAAACCTAGGTTGTGACACAATCAAATACATTGAGACTTTGCTACAGAAAGCTCGAAATAGAAAACAAAATTTAAGAAGCTTATGATGTTGTAGAGACTTGTGAGTGACATTGGTTGGACCTACGCTATAATATATTTGTTGAATAGAAGGAATCATCCCATTTGTGCGACAGGACCACTTGTAATTATCAACAAAGGTGCCACCTCCAAAGTTGATTATAGGTCTCAAATCAAATACTATCAAACCTATTTGCCTATTCCTATAGTAAATAATCCCACTCTGCAATCATATATGCATTATAATCCACAAGGCAAAACACAAACAATTAGTGTTAATTACAAGAAAATACACATCTTGAAGTTTCATGGGCCAGAGAGAGATAATTACAGGGAGAATATAAGCTTGTTCCCATGGACAAGAGGGAGGGCCATAAGGATTGCTGAGGAGGGAGGTGATCAATATTGGAAGATCCATGGTGAATCAAGAAAATTAACTAGATGACTAACTAAATATCTCTCAACTTAGAATGAGTATATTACATATATGAGTAACTATAAAGAGTATTTATAGTATTTTTTTAGTTTGTATATATTGAAAAAGATTAGGTGGACGAGTGGTTTAACATGAAAAAGAAAGGGTTCAAGTAAAAAATTAAAACAAGATTTTTATGATAATTAATTGATCGTTGAGTTTAGTATAAAATTTAAATATTTAGATAAAAACTAAGACTAATATATATGGTCAATAATAAAATTTCTAAAAGCTTGGTTGATTCTAATTTCTCAATTTGCCAATGTGATCAATAAAAGCCATAATCTTCCCAAATTATTTTGTTAGATTAAGTAAATTGTTTTAATGGGTTTATTCAATTTAAAATTACCACCAACATAATACACTTATATGATAAATCATGTGGTATATTAATCCAATCAAATCATGATAGAGAGTTATGTTAACCCAATCAAATTATGTAACTTCTCTCTTTGTCATGATTTAATTAAACTAGCACATTACTGTTGTTTGCCATATAAGAATGTTATTATTGTACAATAAACATAGACAATATAAAATTGTCATTTATGGCAATATTAGTCTTGCTTAAAAGATTTTAAATATCATTATAATACTACTGCACCTTGGACGGGAAGGTTTTAATTAGATTGTAACAACAATTTTATAAAGTCATAATTGCTATCACTTCCCAAAATATTAATATTGGATTAATAAAAGTTCCATGGAATGTACTTCGTGTTAATTTTTCTTTTAAGTTTGTTTGCCTTAGAGATTTAAACACAAACTTGTACAAATAATTGGAACTCTTAATTAAGAACTTCCATTAGCATTGGTTTAGTAAATATTTTTTATCATAATTTTACTCCTTTTATGTGAATGAAATATTCAGAAGACTTGCTTCTACCATTTAGTGCATTAATTATGCAATTGTATCAATTATAGCATTTAATGTATTCTTCCATTTGGCAATTAATGTATATGAATTTAATTTCTTTGCCATTAATGCAAGGGAATTTATCATTCAGTATTTCCAGCTTTACATATAAATGTTACGTTTAGAGTAAGTTTTATGTTAGGCCAAAGTAAAGAGTAAGCTTTATGTAATATTTTAGGCATAATTTATAGAAAAATCAATGGATTAAATTAATTGTCATAAAACATATAAACATGCCATAAGTTTTTACTAAAACTATTTTAACGCACAAAAATATATAATATTGATTTGGAATACTTCTTTTTTTTAAACAAAGCCAAGTATAGTTAAAATTTTTTGGAAAATCATTATTGGATCTAGCACAAAAGGTTATGACACATAAACATGTTAATATCAGAGGATTCTTTAAAAGAATTGGTATTTGGCTTACCAAAACTAAATATGAAAAGGATAACATCTATGATGTCTGCCAATAAGGCAAACAGGTAAAATTTACATTTCAATCAAAGGATCACATAAGTACTAAAAGTTCACTGCAACTCATTCACATGATTTATTTTGACCCATTAGAACTCAGAGCATGAGAGGTAAAAATTATGGTTTTGTTAGTGTTGATTATTTCTCAACATACACATGGTTATACTTTCTTACTCATAAACATGAATCCTTTGAATATTTCAAAAATCATAGTGCAATTGTTCAAAATGAAAAGAGGTACTGTATCACTTCAATAAGAAGTAATCATGGCAAAGAATTTGAGAATAAAATATTTGATGAATTCAACACCAAATTAGGGGTTATTCATAACTTTTCAACTCTTAAAATACTATAACAAAATAGTGTTGCTGAAAGGAAGAATAAGAGTCTCCTCGATATGGCTAGAAGTTTGTTTTGTAAAAACAACCTACCTAAAAGGCAGAAACTATCAATACTTCCTACTATATTTTAAATAGTTGTGCAATTAAACCTATCCTAAATAAAACACATTATGAGTTGTGGAAAGGTAGGAAACAAAATATAAGCGATTTTCATGCTTTTCGGAAGCAAATGTATTATTTTAAATAGTAACATAGAAAATTTGGGAAATTTTAACTCTAAAACATTCGAGTGAGTCTTCCTTTGATACTTCACATCTATCAAGGCATTTAGAGTATTTAATAAGAACTCTCACACCGTAGAAGAAACTATACATGTTGTTTTCATAAAAGATTATATGCCTTCTCAAGTGCCACACAAGAAGAATGATGATGATGAAGAGTTTATAAAGTCACCTCAAAAGACTACTCAGGAAATTAAGATTCCTATTACTGAAGTGACTCGTATAGATACTAATGTAAAGCATAATGCTAAAGGCAAGTCAAATACAGGTGTTAACCTTATTTCTAAAAGACAATCAATTACACCTGGTTGTCATAGAATTTTAGAGAATGGAGACATTTAACAAAATATCCAAATGAATTTATAATTGGTGAACCTAAGGAGGGAATTAAGACATGTTCATCATTCAAAGCTATGAATCATGTGGCATTTATGTCTTATATCAGAACTAAGAACATAACTAAAGCACTTACAGATGACAACTAGATTGGGTAAGAACATAACTAAAGCACTTACAAATGATAACTAGATTGGGGCTATGCAGATAGAGTTAAATCAGTTTGAATGCGATCAAGTTTGATCACTGGTTTTTGCTCTTAGAGGAAAAATAATTTTTGGCATAAAATGGGTATTTATAAATTAATTGGATGATTCTACTAACATCACTAGAAATAATGCCAGGTAGTTGCTCAATGATACAATCAAGATGTGGTAATTGACTTTGAAGAATCATATGCTCTTATAGCCAAACTTGAAGCTCTAAGAATACTATTGGCATATCCATGTCACAATGGATTTAAATTCTACTAGATGGATGAAAAAGCATCTTCTTAAACAAATATCTTCAAGTGGAAGTGTACATCAAGCAACCTATTTGAAATAGATGACAAGCTTCATTATGTATAAAAATTGAGTAAAGCATATGGTCTCAAACAAGCTCCTTGAGCTTGGTATGAGTGTTTTAATAAATTTCTCATAGCCAATGGCTTCACAAAAGACAAAGCGAATACTGCTTTCTTTACTTTATTTTCACATGGTCAAATACTTATCATTCAAATCTTCGTTGATGACATAATTTTTAGCTCTATTGATGAAAGCATGTGCAAAGATTTTTTTTACCCTCATGACTAAGGAGTTTGAAATGAGCATGATGGAAGAAATAACCTTCTTCCTGGGGTTACAAGTGAAGTAGCTAAAGGAACGGACATTCATTTCTTAGGAAAAATACACAAAAGAACTACTGAAACACTTTTGAATAGAATTGCTAAATCTATTAGAGGTCTAATGAGCACATCTCTTAAGCTTAATAAGGATGAACATGACACCTCAATGGACTAAAAGAAATACAAAGGGATGATAAGTTCATTACTATATCTCACTACAAGCATGCTAGATATAATGTTCTGTGTATGTCTATCTATGGTATCCCAGACACTATCTTTGCAACCTTTATGGTTTCTTTAATGCTAGCTTAGGTGGATGTAAAATAGATCAGAAAAGTACAAGCAAGACGTGTCAATTTATGAGCTTGAGCATGATATCTCGGCATGGCAATAAATAAAACTCTATAGCATTATCCACAACAAAGGTAGAATATGTTCTTGCAGGAAGCCATTGTGCTCAGATTTTTTAAATGATGTAATAGTTCAATGACTATGGACTCACACAAAGTGTTGTCCCCATCAAATGTGTTAGTACCAATGGCATTAATATCCCTAGGAATTCAATTCAACATTATAAAACTAAGCATATTGATATCAAATATCATTTGTTCAGAGATCACGTGGCTCAAGGAAACATTGCTATTGAATTGTTTCAAAGGTAGACCAACTTGCAGAAATTTTTACTAAACCTCTTAGTAAAGAACAATTCTACAAGATTCGTCACGAACTAGGTAGGATCGAAATTGGGCAAATTGTTCACATGCAAATCTTAACTACGATTGATCCAAATATTCAATTGATTTCACATATAGGCCTATCTATCACTCGCAGCTTCGCTAAACTTGTAAAACAACTGCCATTTCTCTTTTGCGGCCAAAATTCAAAATTACACACATTTCATATATCATCACCCACATCTCCCTGCCAACTTTCAAATCCTTCTGACCATGTCACTTGAATCTCTCCATTTTCTATGTCATGCATATCTTCCATGGTTAAGAACCACCCTTGCCATCATTTCACTCTAGTAATGTCATTTTAGAAATTTTTCTTTAAATTGGTTACTCCTCTCCTTATCCAACACCCATATACAATCTTCCAAGTCTTTTTTTGCTCTGCACTAGAGCATTCCATAAGCATAAGACCTTAATGGTTTTCTCCTATAGACACAATATCAAAATTATAGACGGGTCCAACATCGAAGCTCGATTTGAAAATGACTACAAAAAGCAATGTATTGTGCCTACAAGAAAGGTAAACCTTAATTTTTTTTTGTCAAAATAATTTCAAGTGTTTTGACTGGTTTTGCAAGTTTGGTTAGGAGCTTTTTTTTCTCTTTAAGGAATGTATCAACCTAAAATTTGTCCAGGAGTTCTGATCATACCCATTTTTTCCATATCATTAAATGTCATTTCATGGCATTTTATGAGCTTTATTGAGCTTAAATGCATGTTTTGATAATATTTTGTGGTAATTTGGGATTAGAGTCAACTTCATGCAAAATGTGCTTTTAAAGTGTAAAATTGTAATTTTTCCACTGATTTGACTTAAATTAATTGAATAGAAGAATATGAGATATTACAATATTTAAATTCTTGCATTGCACGCCAAATTCAAAGACCAGTTGGAAGAAATTGCAATCAAGGACCAGAATAATCAAAAAATTATAGAAATAACCCTGTATAGGCTTGCAGTGTAGTTCACCGCGGTGAAGTCTCATTTTTAATGTCTCATCTCTGTGTAGTTTACCATGACAAACTCTACCAAACTAGCACAATTTTTAATTTAGATTCGAATCAAATTGTAAGCTCTAACCCAAACTCGCCTCCCATTAAATACTAGGGTTTTTATAGAGTTGAGGCACCTAGCAACTAAGGGAGAGGCTGAAAAACTCCTTCTTCTTCATCTTCTCCTTTCATATTTTTTCCCCCATATTTCCATCATTTTTCTGTATTTCCATGAGTGTTCTTAGTGATTTGGAGCTTGGTGAAGCATCCCTCTTAATTGTGAGCATCTAGACATCACTTGCCCAGAGGAAATTTGAAGAGGCCTGAGCTTGGAGTATCAATTAGGGAGTTTTCTTAATCCTTTCCATCATTCGTTTCTTGTAGTCATTGTGTTTTAGTTAAATCATTTTGATTACATTGATAAGTTGAATTACTTTGTTGTAGATTTTCATATTATGGATTGAATTTTGATATTTATGTTTTGATGTGTGTGTTGTAATAATTATTGCTGCATTTGATTGTCAGCTATTCGAAAGCCTTCATTATTACTTAGATGGGAATCTCTTACTGTCAACCTCAATGTAGTATCAGCTAACAACATGATGCTTTTGTACATTATTAATAAATTGATACATGGTGCACTCTCCATGGGCTACCCTTAAATCTATTGTTTATCATCCTTAACCACATGCTGACTATATAAAGTGGTGAGAACATGGAACTACCATACAATATGGTCATCATTATTATTGCCAACTAAATAAGAGTCGACCTTTCTAGGTATGAAGTTGAATGTGCCAATGCACAAGCCAACCTTAACAGACAACTGCTCACATCTATGAAATTTTATAAATCTAGCTAAAATTATATCAAAGTTAACAAAGAAGGTGAAGAATCTGAGCCTGTTTAGACAAAGGCCTCTTATTCCAATAGCAAGAAAAAAACCTCTACCAGAAGCACTCTTATGCATAAGTCTTTATGCCTTCATCAGAACTAGAAACTGTAACACATCTCTAATGACTCTGACATGGAATCTTTTAAGAGTGAAATTCTCTCATTCTTACTAACTTTCTTTCTTAAGGAAGAAGTTGCTTTTGAACGACAGAAGCATGTCACCACTCTTTTGGTTAGGACAGAGTCTTCTTATTCTTTGGAGGCCATGGAAGATGATACTGTTGCTTCCACACCCACCAAGCCTATCATTCAAAAGGATACGTCTCTTATCGCCTCTTTTCATATATTTGCTTTGTCATCTACTTATTCATTAGAGTGCATTTCACTACCACTTGTTACAAAACCTCCTCTGGCATTTGAAACCATTACAAATTCACAACTCACTAAACTTAATGTAGTTGTCACCAATCTCATAACACAGATGATCACACATCAACAAGAAATGAAATAGTTTATTACTCTTTTTGTTCAATAGGAAATTGAAGCTTTCTTAACACACTTTTATGCTCGAATTAAATAGGAATGTGACTATCTCACTAGGCTTATTTGACTAAAACTAGATGTAAACCCATTTGAATGTTACTTTCCATATGACTATGTGTCTAAAAGAATAATGGGCCATACTAACTCCACTCATCTTGTTCTTACTCCTACCACTTTTACTGTTACTCTTGTTCCGCCAATTGTTGCTACTCCTACTGTTACCCCTGACAGTACACAATTTGTACCTATTTTTGTTGCCCCTATAGCCACTATTTCGATGTCATCACCTAATGATCGGGGCATGAGATTGTTTTAATTGACCGCTGTATCACTTTATGTCTTTATTGACTGAAGTATTCCTAGCTTTATGTTTTACCTATGGTTTATATATCCTTGGCTATTTCTATGTGAAATATGCTTGTATCTCATTCTCAGTGCTTGTATTTCTTTTGCTTATGCCAAATAAGGGGAGAGTATCTTGATATGCTCACTCTGAAGGGGAGTAATTCAAAAAGTCCATAAAGCCACCATAACATTGAATTAAGGGGGGATTTGTTGATGCTTTCACTTAAAGCTATTGAAGTTTTGACATAATCAAAATAAATAGGGAGATTGTTGAAATAATATCATTATTCTGTTGTTTTTTAATGATTATGTCAAAATATTATCTAACCTAGCTATTATGTATTTGGCAGATTCACACAAGTGGCCCAGCCCAGACAAGACAACTCAGTAAAGCACAAGATCATCAAAGCCCAAGTTAATGGAAACATCATCTTTCTTAATCACTTCCAGCTCCAAAAAATTACTACTAATAATTGCCAGAAATCTTTATATTGCGTGATTCCATCATCACCAAACTTAACATAATCAACGGCATTGTTGAAAATCTTCCTAGAATAGAGAACTAGTCGTTGGTCATCTTTAGCATAAATAATAAATGTTTCGTAGAATTTAATCAAACTCGTTCAAATTTTCCTAGCTATGTGATTTTTTCTGAGTGACTGTGTTTTTCTTATTCACATATCATGCTGTGTGAAAGTTTGTATACTGGTGAGGAAGAGAGTTTTCCCTTTATCTTATCAATTGTTGTATTCTGGAATTTGGGATAATTCTAGTGGTAATTATTGTGGTGTAAAAGTCCATGGGATTGATCTTTAGCTAAGGATTGCCAGTGTCTTGGCGTAAAAGTTTAATAGCTTTGCCCTATTTATAAGGTTGACCATTGTATGTGTTGAATTGTTTACATAGTAAAATTTCTAGCTACGTAAGCAAGGGAGTGAATGTAAGATCAATGTTGATTTGAACAACTATAAATCATTGTGTGTTCAATTCTCTCTACCTTATTCTTTTATATTTTCATACTGATCTATCTTTACGAAGTATAGGGGATTTTGTCTCTTTAGGAATCTAGCGCGTTAAATAATTACTAGAATTTATATTCATTATTTTAATTACTTTTCTACATAGTAATTTACCCCCTTTTGCTATATTTGCACTAACAATCATCTTGCATATCTCTTCATCTAGCCTTTTATCTAAAAATATGAGGCAAGAAAACTACAACCTTTATTAACATGCATCCATCATCTTTAAATTGTATATCCAAATTAGAAGAAGTCATATTAAAACCAAGACTTAAATATATATATATATATATATCAATTCATCTCTCTCTCTCTCTTTCCCCTTTGTCTTTTTGTATTCATTTTCAATAAATGCAATAATTAATGAGAATAAATATTATCAATGGAATCAAACAAATTTCATGAATTCGTTTTTCTTTTATTGTATATAGATTTTTTAAAGTATATTATAACAGTACTTGAACAACCTCAAATCACTCACCAAATGCTAAATGACTTGTGATTCCCAATTTAATCTCACAAGGGTGGAAGCATACAAAATTAAACCCATATATAATAGAGCCTTAAGTGGCATATTTGCTCAATAATTTAATTAAAGTTATTGAATACCAATTAATGTTTATTGATTTACGTTCTTGTTGCATAAATTAAAAAAAATACACAACACTTAATCTTAACATCTAATCACATACTTAAATAAGTTAACAACATAAACAAACTTTTTTTTTTATCACCATCAATTTTGCTGACGTTTTCACTAAGAACATAAAATAGAGAAAAGATTAGAATTCATATGACAAGTTAGTTCTTTAATTTGCACATATATAAATGCTCAAGAGAAGGAACATATAAGAAAATAATTATTATATAACTTATAAAAATTACATAGCATGCCAGCACAGATCAAGATGATCTAACATTCAATACTGCATTCCTTGAAACAGGGTTTGCTTGAGAGAGAAAATAGAAGAGAAATAAAAGGAAGTGATTTCTTATAGAAGTTCAAATTTAACATTTTTTTCTCTGTCCTTCTCATCTATTTCTTTAATCCAAATATATAATAAGACAAAAAAAAAAAAAAGATTACATTGCAAATCACAGAAATTGTTAAAATTAAAACTTCACTTCCTTTTTCTTTTTCTCAATTTTCTTCCTCTCCTAAAGACTCACTCATTCATATAAAATTAACTAGTAGCTAAAAAATGAGATGATACCAAATCATCCAGCAATGACAGAAAGGGCATTGAAACACTGGCTGTGACACAATCAAATACATTGGGACTTCGCTGCAGAAAGCTTGAAATAGTAAAAAATTTGATAAGCTTGTGATGTTGTGGAGACTCATGAGTGACATGGGTTGGACCTGCACTATAATATAGTTGTTGAATGGAATTATCCCATTTGCGAGACAAGACCACTTGTAATTATCGACAAAGGTGCCACCTCCAAAGTTGATTATGGGTCTCAAATCAAATACCATCAAATCTGTCTCCCTGTTCCTATAGTAAATAAGCCCACTCTGCAATCATATACACATTATAATCCACAAGGCAAAACACAAACAATTAGTGTTAATTACAAGAAATCATACACATCTTAAAGTTTCATGGGTTAGAGAGAGATAGTTACAGGGACATCGTATGCTCGTTCCCATGGGAAAAGGATAGGGTCGTCAGGATTACGGAGGAGAGAGGTGATCAATATTGGAAGATCCATGGCGAATCCAGAAAATTAACAAGATGACTGACTAGATATCTCAAAGCTCAGAACAAGTAGCGTATGGATATGAGCAACTATAAAGAGTATTTATAGTGATTTTTTTAATTTAATATATACTTAAAAATAAATATCAGGTGGACACGTGGTATAACATAAACAAGAAAGGGGTCAAATAAAATTACCACCAACTTCAAAGTAAAAAGAAATTATTAACTAGTAATAACACACTTATATGGTAGATTAGGCAGTTTATTAATTCGATTAAATCATAACAGAGGGTAATGTTAGCCTAATCAAATTATATAACTTTTCTCTCTATCATTATTTGATTGAGCTAGCACATCATTATTATTTGCCACATAAGTATGTCATTATAGTATAATAAAAATAAGACAATATAAAATTGTCATTTATGGCAATATTATTCTTCCTCAAAACATTTTAAATATCATTATAAAGCTACTGCACCTTGGGTGGGATGGTTTTAAGATTGTAACAACAATTTTTTAGAGTCATAATTGTGATCACTTCCCAAACTTAAATGATAGATTCTCAAAAATGTATATAAGATGATTAACTAAAATAATAATATTGGATTAATGCAAGGCCAATGGAATGTACTTGGTTTTAATTTTTCTTTAAGTTTGTTTGCCTTAGAGGTTTAAACACAAACTTGTACAAATCATTGAAACTCTTAATTAAGCATTCCCATTAGCGTTGGGTTAGAAAATATTTTTAATCATAATTTTACTGAATGAAATATTCAGAAGGCTTACTTCTACCATTTGGTGCATTAATTATGCAAGCGTATTAATTATAACATTTAATGTATTCTTCCATTTAGCAATTAATGTATATGACTTTAATTTCGTTTGCCATTAATGCATGGGAATTTATTATTCATTAATTCTCTTAATAAATGTGACGTTTAGAGTAAGTTTCATGAAATATTTTAGGCATAATTTATGAAGAATCGATATATTAAATTAATTGTCGAAAAACATATGAGCATGCCATAATTAATTTTTTCTAAAACTTCTTTAACACGCACATATAATATTTATTTGGAATACTTCATCTTTTAAGAATAAACCAAGTATAATTAAATATGTATAAAAAATTCAAAATTCAGTTAGGTCCATGTTTGATGTAAAATCGTAGCATTTATGTCATTGTTGTCGCAAGCTCATTTTTTGTGGGCAGAAACTGTTTTCGCAATTTGGTGACGTTAGCTTGCACGACTTAGTGAACTGATTTTCTTTTACAACTTGACAAGGAAGCAATAATTTTTTTGAAAAAAAATATTAATTAGTATTGATAGATTTAAGTAACAGTCAATTTAATGCATTAATTTTAATAAAATTATTTTTAAAAATAATATTTTTATAATTGTTGCACCACATGAATTGTTAGTATCGAGTAATATTTTTCGGCTTTTTGACCCATCTGCTATGTTTGAAAATTTTAACGACTCCAGCACTGCACCGCAATGTGAATAACTTTATATGCTTGTATTTAATTTCTCGTGGGCCGCGGGCTCTTATTAATGTTTCTTTAATACTTCACGAAATCAGTGATCCCGTGTTTTTAATATTCTTTATCAATTAAAATTATATAACTAAATATCTTATACACAAACGAAGGCAGCATGGAGAACCGATTCTCCACCGCGTTTTGTCTTCTTTTAAAAACATTTGTTAGATATTAATATTTAAAAAAGAATTATCATGGTACTAATGTTTTTTTAGTACTATCATCTTATTTGTTAACCATATCATTATCATTTTAATATATAAACTAGTCATGTGTTAGTACAGAAATAGGATGTTATTCAGTTGAACAATTAATTTTTTTTATTTTTTATTACATCCAATTGATGATTTTTTTTATATTTTTATAACAACATTATCTTTCAATTTTTTTAAGAGGTATAATCAATCTTTTTATTTTTAAAAAAAAATTTATAATTAATCTCTAACAATTTTTATATCTTCATACATCTAATTAATATTTCTATATTACTTTTAATTTTTTATTCTAAAATAAAAAAATTAAAAGTAATATAGAAATATTAATTAGATGTATGAAGATATAAAATAAAAAAATTAATGGGTGTAATAAATGTTTCTTAACTAGTGTCATAAGGACACAAGTTTATAAAACTCTAATATTTTTAATAATAATGCCTTAAATATTTAAACACATTATTATCATTTTAGTATAAAATTTAATACAGTGTCAGTTTCCCATGTTATAAATTATTATTTATTTAATTAATTAGTTCTTATAATTTACATTAATTTTTAAATTAATCTATATATATATTAAAATAACTCCTTGCACTTTTTAGTAATTGCATATTGATACTTGTCATCTACCAAACATATAATACTGTTTCCAATCTGCTCAGGTGGCCTATAGTAGCTGACATGGCATATTTACTAAGATAATTAACAAGTCACATGAGATGAGGATAGATTTCTTTCAAACTATATATGAGCTAGGATAAATTCAGGATGGCTTTTCCTCCTTATTTGACTTATCATCAGAAGATGCTTACGTAAAAGAGAAATTCCAGCTCAAATAAACTTGCTTTCCTTCTTCTTAATTTGAGGATTGCTTTTTAGCAGCCACCCCTTTCCTCTGCTGCATTCTTATGCTCCTCTGTTTCATCACCAAAGAGATCAGCAGGGGTATCCTGGCAAATTCAAATAGATCACAACAAAGTTGATAAGCTCCAGGCAAACCATTCATAAGAACCTAATCATCTTTGTTGATTCAACAGTCCATAATACAACTTCAAGATGTAGGCACAACGCTTACCATTATTAGCCTTGTTAGTTTTTTGTGTTAACACATAGTGTATATTCGATATACCTCAACGAAGGTATGGACTGAAAAAGAAGAACTGAAATTTCTGGAGAGAGACACATCTCTGGCGTCTTCCCAGTGAGTAGCATCATGGCTCATACACACAGAGAGGGAAGATGGTGATAAGAAACGTCTTTGAGTCTGAAGATTAAGAAGCTCGTTCAATATGGCTTTTTTATTTTCCCCTTGGCTGTGTGTTCTTCCTTAGCCTTGCGTTCAGTTTCGCATCAGAGTATCATTGTAGCCTCCTAGCTCCTTCTTCCTCCCTTGTGCAGCAGCCCTACTGTTTCCTTACGTTGTGTGTCTCTGTACTGCCTTTGAAAGAAATCTATCCTCATGTCACGTGGCATTTTGCTTATCCTAGTGGATATGCCATGTCAGCTCGCGTAGGCCACCTCAGCATATTACAAACGGTGTTAAATGTTAATATGACATTAAAGACCAACTAATTTTGTGCATTATAAATTTAAAAATTATTTATAAATTTTGAATTGTTAGTGGATATCCTCATTGTACCTCACTTGTATTGAAAAACGAGAGTGATACTAAAATTTTGTGCATTATAAATTTTGAAATTATTTCAAATTACTTGTTTTAACTTTCTACTATATTGCCCAGTTTTAGAATGAAATTATGTTGAAATTTTCAACGGTTTATATTACTTAATAATGCTCTAAAGAATATTCTTTTACCCTCCACAACACTATACATTTTATAGCTTTATTTTTTCGATTTCAGACCCCTCGTGTCTATATTTTTTATGTTACTATCATGTTAATAAGAAATAGATACATAATGAATTAAATCTATTATTTAAATAGAAGTGGATAACATCTACTTTATATCTATCTCTCTTCAATATAATAACATATAAAAAAAAAAAAAAAAAAACATAAAGGATCCAAATTGATTTTTCCCGTATTAGTTGAGACATTTTGCTGGATCACCTGCGAATAATTCTTAGTGAAGCCAATAAAATTAGCCTAACAGGTTAAAGGTTATTAGTTACTTAATATGTCATAGTCGCCTCAAAAAGCCCTACTTAATCAGCATCCATGAGCCTCAAACCCAACTATGCTTGAAACACAGAGAGGCACGTGCAGAGGGGCCTGCATCGATAAAACGTGACGATACGCTTTCCTCTACTTCTTAGGTCCCCTCACTTTCATATCCTTCAGATTATTGCGTCTGCCCCTCTGCAAGTTTTCCCATGCTTACCACGTGCTTCTTCTTCAACCTTCTTCACTTTTATACCCCATTCCCATTCTCTCCATATTCTCTTCATTGTTTCGCCCATCTTCATTTTCGTTCGGCTTGGAGATTGGGAGAGAATAATTTGACCACATTGTTACACAAGGGGAGAAACATGCAGTCGCCTTGCGATTTCTGCGACTCAAGAATGGCGTTACTGTTCTGTAGAGCTGACTCAGCAAAGCTCTGTTTGCTATGCGACCAGCAAGTTCATTCCGCCAATGCTGTCTCCCTCAACCACCTTCGTTTCAAGATTTGCGACACCTGCAAACACCAAGCCGCCACGGTTCGCTGCTCAACCGAAAACCTTATGCTCTGCCAACACTGTGATTGGGACACTCACTGCAACTCTTCTTTACCTTCCTCGCTCCACCTGCGCACCCCAATCCATGGCTTCTCTGGCTGCCCCTCCATCATTGAGCTTGCCTCACTACTTGGGTTGGATTTGAAACCGACTAATTTGGTCACCGTTGATTCTCAGACATGTGTCATCCCAAAATTTGATTCCTGTGTTTCTTCTACCTCATTTGAAGGTCTGAATTTGAGGTATGGGAGGAATAAGGACGAGGTGTACGAGCAAATAGTGGAAATGGGAAGCACGAATTTAGGCGAAGTAGATGAGGATGGAGCTGATTTGGGTCTCGGAACGCCATTGAGTCCTGAACTGTACAATGAGAACGATGATGTTTTGCTGCCGGAGCAGCAAACGCCGTTCTCGTCTTTGTTTATGTTGGCAGATGACGTGGACATTACAGAAAACGATGGAGATCTGCTGTGGGATTGTAACACCACATGTCGGGCTTCTCAGGTTCGTATTAGCAACATTATTATGATTATTTTTCATGGGTCCTGCTGGTAATCATAAATTGACTGCAAAGAAGTATCGTAAGTTTGTGTTTTATCCTTCCAGTTTGGTTACAAACTTGAATAATAACTTCAAGCAATTAGTCTGCTTCAGTATCACCAGTAAATGAATGTGGTAAACAGACAGAGAGAATATGTGCCTGTACTTTGTTAGTTTGGGTCGGAAAAAAATCAAACTGTGGTCTGTAATGTTTCTTTTCTTATCATTATACATAAAGAGTAGCTGTTCTTCATATGAAATCTATGCTATATCTAGTAGTACTAATGTCATAATTTCCCCTGCAGTTATGGGATTTTAAATCCGCAAAATCAAGAGATTGGGGAGAACAAAAAACAGTGACATTTGGTGGTGCAGAATCATTGCAAGATCTATGCAATATCAATATGAATGCCTCAACGATTGGTGTTGATGTGCTGTCAACATGTGTAAGTCTTTCTCTCTACAGAGTGATTTCTTTGAGAGTATGCTGCTGCTGCATATGGTGTCTGTTTGTGCTTAACGTAGATTGAGATATCCGAGGTCCACAACCAAGTTGACAATCGCTCACACAGATCCTAAATTGATAAGAGAGAGAGTGTTTGTGTGTGTGTGTTGGAAAAGAAAATTACATGCGTGGGTTTAAACATAGGGGCAAAACTGTTGTCCTTAACAAGCTTCCAATTTGCAAGACAAAGTTCACATGGGGAGGGGACAATGGAGCCTGGAGGAGGCAATTGATTTATTTCTCACAATGTAGTCATCTAGCTTTGATTATCCTTGATTCCAAGCTACAACTGCATCTAGATCATTGAAAATTAACGTGTTTAATTATACTTCGAAATCTAAATCCTCAAGCAGTCAAGCGTGTGATGAGGCAGAGAGTTATGTTGTGTACGATCATTTAAGCAGCATGTTTACCCTTGTGCACTTCAAAGATATTTTGATAGAAAATTTTCTGCAATATATTTTATTAGTGTTTATTGATATGGGTGCTGGTAATTTATTAGTGGTGGACTAAATTGTAGGACCAATCAGAGGAGTCACCATCGGCCCATGCGATGAAAGAAGAAGAAAGCAACAAAAAATGTAGAGGTGGATTATCATCGAAGTCAAAGTCGACAGAATCCGTAAGGAAGGTGACAATGATGGAGCACGTTGAGGGTAGGAGTGAAAATGGTAGGTCGTCTGTGAAAACCAATGTAACATCAGAAGCCTTAGCCAAAAACAGAGGTGATGCCATGCTACGCTACAGAGAGAAGAAGAAAACTCGAAGGTATATATAATTAATTCGTTTAAGATTCACAAATATGCCTGTGTAATTTTTTTATTATTGGAAAGATCAATGGGGTACGTTGCTGTTATGAAACTGTGAAAACAGGTATGATAAGCAGATTCGGTACGAATCAAGGAAGGCGAGTGCTGATATGAGAAAACGAGTTAGAGGGCGTTTTGTTAAGGCATCTGATACAATAGATGCGGATACTTGATATTTAGTCACTCTTGTCTGATTTTTTTCATCCTGATTCATTCACTTCATGTGCGTGTATGTGTGTGAGCAAAAGAACCGATCAATAACGTAACAAGAGCGAAAATGGAACTCCATTTCCAAGGAGCATGATAGTGTGGAGAGATTTACGTTGGAAGTTTGGAACAAATGTCTGGGTTAGAGTGCTCGCTTAGAAGGGAAAACATGCATGAGACGAAACCGGCTGTAATGGTTACTTCGGAGGTGGAAAATCACAATTCTCTTTAATTCATATGTCGCAACAAAGAGCTATCACTAGCGAGAGCTCTCTCCTTGGATGATTTTAAGCAAAGGGCTAGTTTCAAGAATATGGTGTTTTTTATTTCCGACCTAATTAATTATTAAATATAAAACAATAATTTAATTTTTAAAATAGATCTATTATTATAATCAAAATCATTAATCACTGCTCACAAATCTTTTAATTAAATATTATATAATATTTAATTATTAATTATATTATAAATATAGAACGCCATAAAATTAATATTTTAAAGATCATGTAACATTCTTAATTTATTTCACAAAAAAAATCAATTACAGATATAAACTATTTTAAAAGATTCATGAGGGGATTAGTATATTGTAATTTTGACCGTATCGTTTTATATACCATATAATCATGGATATTAGGATCGGATGATAATGTAGATGTTGTGGGATAATAGGGTGGCATCATACATGACGCCTTAATATAACAACAAAAACAAAAGGAAAAAAATGTTATTTAATCATAACTAAAAAAATTGTTATCTCACATTGAAGGGGGGAAATTTTCTTAACTAATATCTTTATCATTGTCTATATACAATTGTTAATTCCACAACAAAAGTTGTTTATTAAAAAGTATAATCAAGTAAGATATAATATAAAAATTATTTATCAAAATTACACTATGTTTTATATGAAGAGAATTTTTTGCATATAAGTTTTTAAATCTTTTAATTCTTTGAACTATGTTTTCTTTTACTAGTAGTAAAAATATATAAAATTTTAAGATTTATTTTAATTTTTAGGATATCAATTCCTCGACCTCTAGTTCAATCCAAATTGGAGGAAGTTTTTTAAGCAAATATTATTTATTCTTCTCCCCACAAGGATTCGAACTCGGGAGGTAATAGTTAAGAAGCATAGACCTATTCCATCTGTGCCAACTTATGTTGATATATTTATTTTATTTAAACTTAAAAAGAATGTGTTTAAGAATTTAAGAATTAAGGAAAATTGATCAACATGTGCAACCAAATATTCATATTTTATGTCATTGGGATGCAAAATAGTACAAATCATTATATATAGCTGTCGCGAATATTATTATTGTTTAAATTATACTTGTGACATTTTGAAAAACAATAAAATAAAATTGAATGAAATGAAATGATTTAATTTTTTAATATTATTTTTATAAGACAAAAAAAATTATTTATACTTATATTCACTTTAATGAAAATATAATTATAATTTAATAAAAAAAGTCATTCCATTATATTTTTATCTTCAATTTAAAAAGTCAAGAAAAGTAATCTTTTAGATGACAATAAAAATTTCTTAAGACTCCACTAGCTGTTCACTCCTTGTTAGTCCATGCCATTAATCCCAACATTCCTTTATACCATCGTATCTCTCTTACCATTTTTTGTAACATAACAGCAGACGCAAGGGCATCTAATTATGTGACATTGAGTTATAAAATATTTAAAAAGTTTTTATTTAAAAACTAATAACAAAATATTTTCTTAAAATAAGAAAACAAAATTTATTTTAATTAATAGATAATATATTTTTATTAAATATAGTATATTAAGATTTTAACTAATGGGCCTCTGTAGTTTGACCACGACAATAGAAGGTTCGTCACTAAATGTCACCCTCGTTTTACTATAAATTGAGACAAATCTTAATAACTTTTCAAATTTTACTTTATATATAATTTTGTTTATATAACTTAAAAAGCACTCGTGACTCATGAGACTTGGTTTATAAACTCCAAGCAAGCTTTTAGACATATTAGTATACTTTTCAGAAGAATTTACATTTCACATGCTTAAGTAATTTTTATAAATTAGATCTACAAAATACATTTTCAATCATCTAAGTATTCAAATTAGATCTCTTGTTATATAGTATAATGTATTGTATATTATGAGTCGTTAAATTAACATAAGATTCACATTCTATATTAATCTAACAATTTACACTACGTAACACATTGTACCATACAAAGGGATGGGATTCTAAGTTTCATACTATACTTTTCCTACATTTAACTATGCTGCCAGCAAGCCTTTTCAATATATAAAGTGATAGAATTGCAATTAATATTCAATTTTGTAAACAATAAATTAAATCTACCTTAATTTTCCATCAATGAAATATCTAAAGCCAAATCTTGTACTGGAATTTCCTATGTTAAAATCATTGTTCTGTGTACTTTTAATTTTGAACCATTTTTGAATGAATTAAAATTAAAAATTTATATCTTCCTCTAATGGTCTGGCTTCGAATTTTCAACAAATTTTTTTAAAAAATTATTAGCCATTAAATTACACAATCCTTTAATATGAATCATTAAATCAAAAATTTTAAATCAGACACAATTAAGTTTTAAAATTTTTAACCGTACACTATTTTAAAATTTATTCCAAATCGTTAAATTATATACTTTTTTAATATTAATTATTGATCTACATTCATTCTTCTCTTCCTTCGTCCCAAAGGAACGTGCATACCTCTTGCTGGTCTAACGTAGGACTGATCTAACGGCGTAACTTCTCATCTGATCCGATCCATCTTGTAATGCAATCATAGCTCCACATCATCCAATTAGTTTATTGTATAAACTTATTCTATTATTAATAAATCATCCAAAAGCTATTACTACTCTTTACTCAAGCCAAAATTCAACGAAGCAGAGACTTCTACGCCTTCGCCATGTGAGTCATGTCTCGGTTCCTGAGCTTCCTATTCAATTGAGATGGCCTCATTAACATGTTCTTCCCCTCCTCGAAGCTTCGCTTCCCTGTCACTCTGCTTCTCTCCTCTCTGTAACCAGTAAGTCATTGATTCCTACTCCCTCACTCTCAATAATTCATCAAAAATTATAACTTTGCCTCTGAAACTTCCTCTTTTAATATCCCATTTATTCTCCTCCGCTCTGTTCTCTCAACTTGCCCTCCTTTCTCTGATCTGGGTTTTTAATATTTCATCAGGAAAATTTGAATCTACTTGTTCTAATTGTCCCTTTTGTCCCCATCCCACGCATGCATGTAGAGTGTGTATTATTGGTTTTCTTCTCATTTATCATTTTTTAAATCTGCTAATCTGAAAAACTGTAACCGGATAAACTTCCATTCCTCACCCACTTCTGCACAGCTTAACTCTAGCTCATTTTGCTGTTAAATGTGGCAACCATGCTTATTTTAAGTTCCATCATTTCCCATTTTTTCATGCTCTTGTCTTCACCAATGCACGGTGTTTCAGAACACTGTCATTTTCATAGACATGAGTTTTGAATATGGGTGGTTGATTTGTGTAGGATGTTATTCTTGAAAAAAGTCCTCAGCCAAAACAATGGGGTGCACTTACTCTGTACACGCACTTGGGAAGAAGAAGAAGAAGACAATTATCCCTGAAGTGGTGGTCTTTGTTCCATCCACCCCAATTCCTGTACAATCTGATCTCCAGAGGGCGCTTAGAGGGCTAGTTCCACGGGATCTTGCTGACAGATTATCTTCTCTTCGGAATCAGATAGTGTTAGTGGCTGAGGATACTGGTGAGCCATCACTTCACCCACTCGAATCGTCTCATTAGCTCCATTTTTGTGTTCTTTTTAATATTTGTCATGTTCTTCTGCATTTACTGGTTGCTAGAAGATATAGAAGAAAAAGCATAGAATGTAAACTCAAATGTGTAATAACAATGATGTGCTGTTCTGAAGTTTAAGTAATTCATGTAGGGGGATCTGCAATAGCGGAATTGCGGCGAGCTCTGAATGAATACTTGTCTGTTCTCGTAGGGCTCACTAAGAAAGGTTTCACAAACTTATACAGATCTCTTGCTGCTTCTATTTTACCTCCAATTTCTGAAATGGGTTGTAATTTTCTTACGTTACAGATTATAGTCTTGAGGGATTAATCAAATTCAAGTGGAAAAATTTCCAGGATGGGCGACAAGTACGTCTATCACCACACTGGTTATTAAAGCTTTTTCATTGTTGATCATTTTTAGCCTGTTTAACCCGATTGAATCCAATTTGCAGGATAGCTGTGTAGCAAATGCTTGGTTTGAGGTGCTATCTGCAGTTCACCTTATGGCTATGCTTACATTGTCAGAGGCTGACTCGTTATTGATCCCAAAGGACTTATCAGGATCTGGAATAAGGGTTGTATCTTCAGGTTGTATATCAATACATAAATTATAGTTATTCTCTATAACAGCTGGGTGAAACCAGATCCTGATTGATGATCCCTAAGCTGAATATTGAGTGATCATGTACGTTTGTACCACCAGATAACAAGAGGGAAGCAGTGGATTTATTACTGAAGGCATCAGGATACCTGCAGTTCTGTGTTAGAGATGTTCTTACTCGGATGCCACCAGACAGCAAGTATGTTTCTCTTTAGTCTCTACATTACAATTTTACAACCAGAATTAGAAATGTTTTGGACACCCTATTAAGCTAATTTCTGAACAAAATATGCAGGAATATGTTACCCCATGACTTGCAGGATGGTGTATTGGAGGCTATATCCATTCAAGCACTAGGCCAGGTACTTTGTGTTCATCTGCAAACCATACCAAATAGCATACCACAGTGACCATACAAAATTGTTTAATTGTAATCATGATACTGTAAGCACGGTTCCTATTTTCTTTGCGGTTCTGTCAACATGCACGAAGAACACAAGAAAACATGGCATAAAACCTCCCTTTCTTCATCTTTGGTTCCATTTGGCCAATCATTAATTAGCTAGAAGGTATTTTAGTAATGTGCAATGTACTTCATATTATAAACAATGGATGCTCATAATCGCTCATACTGATGACAAATCAGGGAACAGAAATTCAACTTGGCCTTGCTGTTGAATGTCAGAAGGCAACTTTGTCAGTGAAGAGGAGGTTGGCATGTGAACAATTGATTTACTTTAGTCAGGTTCATACCTCAATCCTCTGAGCACTTACACATCATTAAGCTTTTTGACTCGTAGTTTTAAGTGTTGTAAGAGATTATCTGGCTAAATTCTACTGATATGTCTTTCACCATCAGTTAATTAGAGTTTCTCACTTTGATGTGCAGGCTTACCAGTGCTTATCAGGATGTGGCTTCAACCAAGGGTATGGAAAGAAGCATCTCCGCTTCATCAAATGGAAATTCCTTGAAGCCAAGGTTAGTAATTCTATCTAAATTCGATAAAATCCAATAATCTGGATAATTCAGTATAGAGGTGAACAATTTTTATAAATTGGTTTCAGGCTGCAGCCTACTACTACCATGGCCTGATCCTTGACAAGGATAATGAACCAAGCAGTCACATCGGTGCTATGTCTTGTTTTCTTGCTGCAGAAGAACTTCTGGCTGAGAGCAGGAAGGCCTGCTTAAGCTTTTGTGTTGCAACTCCAGTGACCAGGTTTGTTTTAATCCTTTGTTTTTGTCTGAAATTGTTGTCTAGCAGACCTTTTTTTTTTTGGTTTTTTTCCTCAAAAAGTTCATTTATCTTTGTGAAGGGCTGCTCCACTTTGGGGTGCCATGAAACATTTACATCAGAAAATTCCTGAAGTTACATCAAGGAAGTCTCAGATGTATGGCTACCTATTGGAACAAGAGAAGTAAGCAGCTCTCCTTTTGCTTGCTTTTAGCCCTAATATCCTTAAATTTCCATGAAAGATGATAGGGATGCTCGTAAAATGTAATGCAGGGGTCTCCGAGCATTGCCTGAGCTGCCTGATTTTCAACTGTCATTGCGTCCAGATGACTATGAACTGCCTGAAATAGACGCAGCATGGGATAATAAAAACTGGGAAAATCTGGGACAGCCCTTGAAAGAGCATCTTCGAGAAAGCGAAGAAGAGGTTTCAGCTGAATAACACGCTACACTGTCCTCCTTTGGTTTCTACGCTAGTTCAATACCCGCTGGATCGTCAAATTCTTGCACCTTGTTTGGAAGATGTGAAAGTTATTAGATTAATGAATTTGGGAGGAATTACAAGTGACAGTCATGTTATCTCACTCGACGAACAATAACTAATGAAATGAAACTGTGTATTGACATAAATGGAAAGCTTCAGTTTGATAGCTGAATTACTAATATATTAATAGACTGAACTAATTAATTGAGGTTGAATAGGATTAATTGCATAAGTTTACACAAATACAAATACAATGTAGCAAACAACAATGTTTTAAAGATGTCTTCTTTGAGGGTTTGTTTAGTACCTCATATGAAATAAAATCGAATAAGATAAGGTCTTATGGGATAAAGCTTAATAAAATTTTAATACTATGTAAAATTGGTATGGTGTTGTGAGAGAAAATAAGCCGGTGTAGAAGTAAATATGTTTTCTTATTCATGTTTTACGAAATCAGATTTAATTAAGGCACGGGGGACTTGACTTCTAACCTCTACTAAGTAAAGTTGACTGTAATTTACTGTATATATACAATATATTGTGTATAATAAACACTTAATAAAAATAAACCGAGTTACGTATGCTTATACAATCTTTTAACACTGTAAAGTGATGTCATATTATCATACACACACATTTTGAAAATTTTCAACTCTCACACTTCTAAGCAACAAAATTAATAAAATAATTTTTTGGTGTTAAAAAATTATTAATTATTAGAACTTATAAAGAAAGAACGGTCAACAAGAGTTGCCCCTATCCATCAATTGTGGTATCCTGTATCTTAAAGTTGGAATAGTCAGTCATATTTGCCAGTTCTATTGTTGATCAATAAGGCCATAACGAAAGCACAAACAGGATTTGAAACTTTATTGCTGACAGATAGGAGGTGATTAGGAGGATCTGCAACTGCAAGATATACATTAATACACATATGGAGAAGAAGACATATATAAAAAGCGAGTTGGTGTTGATTTAGTTGTGAGGATTAGGAGAGGAAGACATGAAGTAATAGGGAGCCAGAAGAGTGAGTCCCAAATAGGCAAAGAAGGCCAAATAAGAGAGCAAAAGGGACACCATGGTCGTCCTGCAGAACCTTCCCACGCGCCCACAGATTGCCGCCCAACCCATATGTGATTCTCCGTACTGACCCACGTATCCTATCGCTGTTGCTGCCCCACACCCAGATATCATTAACACCATCATCACCTGCAAATCCCATATTATCAGAAACAGAAGGCATGGATTCATCGAACTGTTGTTTTCAGACACCTAAGTATACAGCTTACAATATCATGCAGAAAGAGGAAGAAATAGTAGTGTCTGCGTTGTGGTATCGCTTGGTGTTTCAGCAGAAGGTGAACGATAATCAGGGAGAGCACGGAGAAGGCACAGACTATAGCCTCTGCAGCAACCAAGAATCTGCAGAAAATACAAAACAGGAAAGGGAAAAGTTGTTTAATGTATGTATCTGTCTGAAGAATTATAAATGGACAGTGGGGTTGAAATGAATTATATGGAAAGAGTATACTTGAAGGCAGAAGAGTAATAATAATGGGCTTGGAACTCGAACGCAAAGATGGTAACGGTTTGGCTGTTAGTGACCATGACTACGAAGGAAGCTGCAGTGAGCACAGTGGCTAGGCATCTGAGGATATACTGAGCCTTACAGAAAGCAAAGTTTCGAGGGGTTGAGGTTGATTTAGCCTCCACCATGAACGAATCTTTCCCCTGATCAGCCATATATATGGGAATGAATGAATGAACCCTTAATCTTGAGGATAGATAATGGACAGATCAAGAGGATGAAAACTAGAAGAGGAGAACGCAGAATAGAAGGGCATGAAAATTGAGCGCAAGAGTTCCTGATTTTATAGCAAGAAATGAAAAAACAAGGCATGAGCGATGGCCGATTTCCATTGATGAGTGTGGGACCAATTCTCTCTTTATATATTTACATAGAAAAAGCATAATTAGGAGCAATAAATTTAACATATTTATTTATTTATTTTGACTTGAGATCCTTGAGATTTGTCAGAGATCCTTTCATTTTATGTCTAACAAATCTCAAAGATCTCAAGAATAAATAAAATCTGACCTTATAGTCTTTTAAAATAATTGAAAATTTAAAGTTTTTTGTAATAAATATGTGAACCTTATCATTTTTTAAGTGTTATTTTTTCAAGAAATAAAGCATCTTTTTATTTTTACATTTCAAGAAAATATATTATTGTGATATATTTGAATTATTAGCTCAGGGACCTAGTGACAAGTTTCAAATTTTGCATTATACCAAACAGATGTCAATGATGAAAACTAGTGAGTGTTGCTTCTAAGCCTCAACGCTTTCGACATGCCAAGGCCCTCCAAGCCAGAAAAAGATAAAGAAGATAAAGGACGCGTAAATAATAAGACCATGACTTTTCTTATGATTATGACTAATATCAAATAATTTTATGCATAAATAAAGAAGATTTATTGGTATTAAATATTTCTGAAGTTAGATTAATACAAAATGAAAACATGCATTTAGTATTATTTTTCGACAATTTAGTAGTTAATCTAGGGGTGGCTAAAATGTAAATAGATTCAGCATCCTGTGGCGGTTTATTTATTTATTTTTCTTAAAATTTTATCGTTTGAAGATCACAAATTTTTAACAAAATAATTATTATCATAGTTCAAAATATAGTTGTTATATTTTAAAAATTATTATGATTATTTAGAGCCTTAACAAAATTTGTGAAATTTAAAGCAAGTGATTAATTAAAAAAATTAGTTATAGGTGAAATATACATTCTAAATTATTATTCTTTTTATAAATAGTCACTCCTCATTTTCTAAATATAATTATAATGAGAACAAACTTTTTCTAAAAGATTAAATGAACAACAACAGAGTGCGACATGAGCTTGTTGAAAAAAATGGTACCTATCAAACATAATATATTGCACTACAATACTTGATAACTACACATCACAACGCATTTTATTTTTGGAAAATAATATTTACCCTCTATTATGTACAAGGATATGCAAACGCAAATATTTTGTATGATATATATTATTCTCATAGTAATTATATACTGATCAAACAAAATTTTATTTCCAAAAATATGAAATATTAATGATAATACGTAAACTAAATCAACAAATAACAAATATTACAAACTCTAAACATATGCATATATATATATGTGTGTGTGTGTGTGTATGATATGATTGCCCTTTATTAGTTTAATCTATCAATTTTGAGTAGTAGACTATCTACCCAATAAATAATTTTTGAAACATGAATAATAGGTAAACATTTGAAACAGTCGAAACTCAGGATTACTAGCCTACATGTAGCATTCTGATCATATATAATGTGTGTCTAACTTAGTAATGACTATTGAGGTAATCAAAAGATAAAGTTTGGAATATTTACTAAATACTACTAAAGTCTGTAATATTGATGTATGCATTCCAACTAACAAAGCATAAACCTCACTTTAATATAAGATTTCAGTCTCAACATTGCGATTTCAAGTCAAGGAAGCTAGTTAACCCTGCAAAGTGAAGTTTGATCATGCAAGACCATAATATTGCACGATGACAAGGGAACTTCACTAGAATACAATTTAATGGTCCTTTCCCACTTTACTTGCCTAATAAACCATATATATAATTAATTGAAGCTAGCGTTGATGATATTGTTTCCTACATATGTTTGATCATAGAAAAGTAGAAGATTGCGTATCTGAAGATATAAAAAGGAAAAAACAAAGCGATTGAAGTTTCTTGTATGGTAGTCTTGAGCAGATTATTGGATGCCTCTAGCAACAAAGCGAAGAAGCAAAATTTATTAGTGGCTATGATAAATGTGTACTCAAGATACTCAGAGGGCCAAGTTCATAATTCAAACTCTTTAATTTGTAGTGACATTTGTAGTATATTCATTTGCTTCGTCATATGGACGTACGAATATTTGCATGACATTAACGTATGTTTTGTTTTATAAAAGAGAGAAAAGAAAAAGACTTGTCACCCGAAAATGGGAGCGTTGAAAATGGTATAGTCAAATATTCTTATATGGTTTTTGTTTGAGAAAACAGACTAGGAATTAATCTTTCTTAATATTTTAATATTGCTCTTACATATCTTTCATAATTATTAGTATTAGAAAATCATTTAAAATTGGAAAAAAAAAATTTGAAAATGAATTCTATTGAGCTTTAAGGAGGCGAAGTTCTATTATCTTCTTCAAGATTTTTATCTTTATTTTTTTTAGTTATTTAACCAATAACCATGGCAATCCAAGCTTGGGAATAACAAGAATATATAAAGGGCTTGTTTGATTCTATTAATTATTTTTATGTTCTTAAAACAGTTTTGTGAAATTTTTTTTAAAAATAGTTTTTAAAAAATGAAAAGTGGAAAGACTTGTTTAATCATTTGTTTTTAAAAAACACACTAAAAATGAAAAAACACTGTTTGAAAAAAATTCAAAAATAAGGTTTGAAAATGTTAAGATCTTGTTTGGTACGAAAAATTAAATTTATAATGTAGAATTCTAATTTTAATTCTAATTCTATTAAAATTGAAATTGATTCAGAATTTTAAATTTTATGTTTGGACCATGTAAAAAAATTTGAACATAAAATTGTAATTCTAAATTTAATTCTTATTTTACTATTTAGATGAAAGATAAATATTTTTTCTATATATTTATGTGTATTACATGTTTAATATATATATGCATGTGTGTGTATAAGTATACGCATACATGTGTATATGCGTATATGTAACAAATATATTATATATATATTTGTGAATATGAGTGTATGTAGACGTATATTTGTGTGTGTATGTACATGTGCATTTGCATTGACGCTATATATTTGTATTTGTTTGTGTTAAACATATTTAATATATATGTA
Organism: Delonix regia; assembly: GCA_037074485.1. Lineage (NCBI taxonomy): Eukaryota > Viridiplantae > Streptophyta > Magnoliopsida > Fabales > Fabaceae > Delonix > Delonix regia. The sequence continues at coordinate 34,396,538 of CM073449.1, read as the reverse complement.
TATGTGTAAGTACTTATATATGCATACATGTGTATACACATGTATATAATAACTTTATTATATTTGTATTTGTATTTGTGTATGTAGGTATTTATGCGTGTGTTAATGTTCAATACATAGGAGAGTGTATAAGAGGATTTGTATGCGCTTTAATTAGGCTAGGTTGGGTGTTTAGTTTATTTAAAATTCAACTATATATTATTTTTTAATATTAATTTATTTTATTTATAATAAATTATATTTTTGAAAAATTTTTAAAATATTAATCTTTTTTAAGTTTAATTATTTTTCATTTAAATCGTATTTTTTATTTCATTTTTTTATTTTAAATCTTAATTTTTGTTTTTCGAAAAAATTATATTTCAAAAAATATTATTTTAATAAAAATAAGAAGTGATTGACTCAATTAGTTACTAAGTTAGATTTCAAAAAATTTTAAAACTTATTTCACAACTAAAAATACATGCCTAAATTTTCGAAAAATTCTCAATTCGCCTTGAATGAATGACCTGGTCTTTGGGTTCTTTAAAACTTCTAACACGAACTGTAAAACTATTGGAAGAAAGACAATTAAACATCACATCGAACGTTGTCCTTTGCTCACGTCAATGTAATTAATAATTTAACACGTTTGTTGAGTGACTAACTCAGGATTGAGTGATCTGACTCGTATTATTGCTAAGCATTAAATTATTTATTTTTTAAATTATTTTTGGAAATTATTAAGGGAGTTCGATAAGTTTGAGTTTTCTTGAATCTTTTGAAATATGTGAAAGTAATTTTTTTTTATTATCAAACATACAAATTTTGACGTTATTAAACTGTGCAAAGTTTTGACTTTCCACAAGGTCAACCTCTTTTAAGAAAAAAATATAATTTATTTTTATTAACAAATTAAATAGTTATTACTTTCCATAGTTAGTTGATGGACACCAACTGAGATATTTTATATATCAATAAAATTTTTTAAGATTTTGTTAATGAGTATTCTTAAGTACCAATTAAAGATAATTTATTGTACATAATAAATTATTTTAACTAATAAATTTAGTAAATAATAATTTATTATACCTATTATCAATAATATTATATGTTTATGGACTAATTTTATTGGTTAAGAATTATTTATTATGTGCAACAAATGATCTTCAATCAATATTTTGAGATATTCACTAGTAAAATCTAATTTATTATTACCAATTAACTTACCGAAAAGATCCTAAAACAATTCTATATAATTATACTTTTGTTAAATTCAATTCTATATAATTATACTTAAAGCATACATACTAAGTAAGCCAATAATTATAAGATCGTTAAATGTGAATAACCCTTTTCTTCCTTGAGACCATAGTGAAAAACTTTTAGGTTTTGAAGTAAAACTTTCTTAGCACAAGAGTATTAATATGTTACTAATAATACTCGTCTTCATATTTCATTTGTTCTAAATTTGTTAATAAAATGTAATTATTCTTCAACAATATGATGTGACGTTATTTTGTGCAACTAAAACATAAATATCAAATAATAGGTTACGCAGATATAAGATACATATTCAATGCACCAAAAAACTCATTCTTAAATTATATATACGTATATATGCATATATGTGTGTGTATATATATATATATATATATATATATGTATACACTTATGGGGATATAACTATTTCATAGGACATTAAAAAAAACTTTTGATACTATTTATTTAAATAACGTAGATATAATTGTAATATATGTGGTAAGTCAATAGAGTCTTTGAATTAAGTCAATGGTTTAACATGTTTAAAAAATGCGTAATTTACTTTTAGAAAAAAATATTCTAATATTATTATAAAAAGATAGTGTAATATTTACGACTCAATTAAAAGGACGGTCCTTGAAGAAGATGTAAAATAATACAAAATTTATCATAATTTTTTTGCTAACATTGAAAAATCATTTTTTAGAGCCTCTTTTCATGTTTAATGGTGTATGATTTATAACTATCATTGGATGCATACTGTACAATTATGTAATTCATTTTTTTTTATGTTATTATAATTCGTAGATTTAAATTTATCGTCGAAGTACTTATAAATTGATATATGTATTAAAAATAAATGATCTAAATAAGTGAAAATAATGTTCCCTTTTTTCTTTCGAATGTTGTCTCTGTTGTTATTGTTATAATTAGTTTGATTTGCAACAGTAATGATAAAAAAATGATATTATTTTTTGTGTAATTATAAAATTAATTGGACTGGTGTAATCATTATATTATACATTAAGAAAAAAATATGTAATAATGAAATGTTAAAATATATTGATTGTATTTTAATTTAAAATAACTTGTTATATTTATATTTTTATTCTAATATTTTTAAATTTTATTTATGAACAAAAAAATGTTTAAAAGAATTTCAATTTGCCTCTCTATTTTTTATTTTTTAATAAACCCACAAAACATCAAATCATAAATTAAAAATAACAATAAAATTATAAAGTTGTGGAGTTATTAAAAAAATAAAGAGAGTATAAAGGTGAGTTAACAAAATTATAAACTAATATTTTCATTTAGATTTTTAAAAAATAAAAAGTTAAAAGAATAAATTGAAAAATAAAAAAAATTTTAGATTTATAGATAAAATTTAAAAATAATGGAATCAAAATATAAATAAAATAAATTATTTTAAGTTGTTATATATCAATATAACATAATATGTTATTACTACATATCTTTATTTAAATATATTATATAATAATTATATTAGTGCAGCTAATTTATAATTAAATACATAATTTAACTTTAAGTAGTTGATTTGATGGGTTTGTTCAATCTATAAATACTACTTCAAAGTACAGCAAAAGCACGGTAATATAAAACTTTTATTTATGGTAATATTATTCTTGCTCAGGATTGTAACAATAATTTTATAAAGCCACAATTGAGATCTCTTCCCTTGCGTCCATAATAAATCCACAAAGATCTATATTGGAAGACCAACCAAAATATTACAATATTAATGTTATAAAAGGCCAATTGAATATATTTTAATTTCTTTATTCGTCTTGTTATTTCTTTTCTATTTTACTTTGTGTTGGATGGCTTTGGAGGTTTATAAAATCTTGTGTAAATTATTCTAACGCTTAATTTGACTCTCTACTCACAATCTTAGTAATTTTTTTCCCATAATTTTACTCATTTTATGTGAATGAAATATTCAAAAAATACTTGCTCCCCTAATGCGTCAATTATATAAAATACATAGATAGATAGATATGTGAAGTTAAAGTTAATTTATTTCCATATAATTAAAATAAAAAGTAACCTATTTCATGTTATTTTAAAAATAAATATTAGATAAAAGTGAACATAATTTAATTTCACGTTTATCCATTTTTTTAACAAAATCACATTTATCAATTTATTTATTAAGAGATGTCAAAATGTTTAAAAAATTATTTTAAAATTTGAAAATAATTAAAATTTAAAGTAATATAAACGTTTGATCAATAATATTATTAATTTAATATTACTAAAATAATCTAAATTTCGAGATTAAATGAACAAAAATTTATTTATTATAATATTAAAAATAATAAAAATTGTAAAAGAATAAAATTGCACATTTATTTTCATATAAATTTATATTAAAACTTCCAATGATTTGAATTTATTGAAATTAAAATAATCAATAAAAATTTAAAAGAAAAAAAAAACATAAAAGAAAGATGTATTTTGGAATTTGAAGGGTGAGCAATATTACCCGAAAACATCTGAAAACCCACCAAGTCCCCTGGATATCTATCCCCTTTAATTATGGGATAATGCAAGATAATTAATTCCGCTATTTCATAGCAAATAAAAAATTGATGTACTAGTTTTGAATTTATCATCTCTCTTTTTCTCCTCATTTAGTCGAAGTGGATCGCATGCAGTAATGCGGATCCACTAAAATTTAACATTTAAGTTATCTAAATTAATAATTTTTATATATTAAATAAAAATTATTGTTTTAATCTAACTAAGATGATTAATAAATAAATTTAACATTTAGAATTAATTATCGCAAAATTTATTATAATACTTAGGGAAATCTTTCATTTAGTCCTCAGACTTTACACCTATTTTCACATCAGTCCCTATGGTATATATTATTTTTTTACAAATCACTCAAACTTCTCCATGTTTGCAAGCTGCTCCTTATCATCTAATTTTCTGTTAACTCCAGACACTTTATGATGACATGGTAGATCAACTTCTTTCTCTCTCTAAAATTGTAATTGAAGGGAATAAATGATCATAAATATATTCAAAATAAGAGACATACATTAATTTACTAATTGCAGAAACTTATTGATCTCTGATTAGAATTACTAATCGAATAAGATATCCACAATTTATTGGATGTATTTCGAGTTTTCATAACCTAAATCTTTTCTCTTTTGCCACTGCACAATACTTGCCGATCTTCTATTCAGAGCATCTCAAATCTCACTCTTTAATAAGTTATATCGATCGTACACTAGTTTAACCCTATTTATAAAAAGCTAGTTAGGGTTACGGTTTAGTAGTAATTCTTATAATTATTATTTTACTCTTATTTAATGAGCACCCTTTATGAGTACACATAGTATAATATTTTAACAAACTTAAATCCTAAATATTATACAATATTCAAACAGTAATGATATGGCAAAATTTCTCTCAATCATTTTTCAAGGTCTGAAAACCAAAGAAAGAAAAGGAAAACTAATCTTTTCCTCTCTCTAAAGTTGTGAAAATACAGCTATCAGAGGATAAATGACACTATCGATCCAAGATTCAGCATAAGCTTCAATTAATTGCCAATGATTTTTAAAACTTGACGCTCCAACTCCGTTTCAGTAGGATCCTCATTGTGAAATCATCAGATTGATTCATTGAGAAGGGCTTCATCAAACTCACCCACCACAATGAATGAGCATAATGCATGGAGTGTATGCTCCATACTGGAATACAACTCAATGGTCCTTTCCCTCTTTAATAGCTAATTATAACCCAATACGACTTTGGCCCTAAAATAGGTGCAGCATTCAGAAAGTGTTTCTTAACTAGGTTCAAAAAACATATAGAAAAATCATATCCGAAAAGAACGTTGAGGGCAAATGATCGATGATGACGATAATAGTAATTAATAATAATAAATGATTGGGGTTGCTTGTGTGATAATTTTGAGCAGATGCAAAAGGGAAAGAAGCAAAATTTTTAGTGATTTTAAAAATGTGTACCAATATATGATTTTCATATTTCAAAATCTCTCGTGATCACAATTTCATTTGCTTCATCATATGGGTATGATTACATGATGTTATGTTTGGATTTCTAAAATGAATGCAAATGAACATATAATCCAATATGCATAAATTAAAAAAAGGAACCAATTAAATGTTAATATGTTATTTTCGTTTGACAAAACAGACAAAAGATTAATCCCTTCTTAAAATATTTTATTTCCCAGGTACGAACGGACGGGTGATCGGAGAGCCAATCCCTTCGTAATTTGATTCAATTGATCATGTCTCTAGAAATAATAGTATTTGAGAACATTTAAGGTCCAAAAAAAGGAGTTAATTAGTATATTATTATTCTACCCTCTCTCTGAAATTCTATCATTCAAGATTTTTATATTATTTTTCATGGTTTAAAAATTATTAAGGTGTAAAATCTTAAGGTGTATATATAGTGATAATTATTTACCTTTTGAAATTAAAAATAAAAAATAAAACTTCTCATGAAATTACCACCGTAACATAAGCATGTCCTAAAGAGAATTTACCATTAAATATATAGTTTGGTTGGCAAAATCAAGATTTTTTTTATATAGAAAAAGAAGATGGAATTTGAGAATTCAAACTCAAACTCCCACCGTTCAGATCACCTGAAGATAATCTCGTGGTGGGTGCAAATTTAGAGTTAAACCTAATTAAGCAAGGGCCCCTAGAATTGATGAGAGAGGGAGAGTGAGAGTGCGTTGATATCTGTCATATAAGTCTTCCTCTACACAGATGGTGTAATTCACTGTGTGCCTGTTTGAGCTTAACGTGGTTAGAAATTAGAATCATCTCAGGTCTACATCAGTCAACAGTCGCTCATACTGAAGATGCTTCATTGACAAGAGAGAGAGTAGAAAAAGGAAATCGCATGTGTGAGTTTTTTTTTTTCTTGGGCAATGCGTACTTCACTTCATTAATCAAAAGGAGGTGAAAGAGCCCGTACAAGCAACATAAAACAAATAAGAAATAGACTGACCGAAAGGAAAAACAACATCACACAAAACTATATGTCAAACTGGGAAAATAAAAACACAGCTATCCTAGACGAACATGGATCTATTGTATATTATAAATTTATTGTGTAGCAGTGGGTCACAGAAAAAATAAAAAAATCAAAATTTAAAAAAAAAATGTTGTATTTATACCAATTATATAATAGATCTATCGTATAACTCGTGATCTGAATTCATCGTAGACTATACTAAAATCTAGAGCTGACTGAGGTATACAGCAGCAGAAAATTAGCCCACTCCAGTCCTGGATAGAAGAATTTCAGTGTCAATGATGGAAATTAAGGAGGATGGAGGAGATAACGCCCAGCCTCGTAGGCACATTCCCTGTAAGCGTGTTTGGCTATTTTTAATCTGCAGCTAAGTTGACACTCCTTGGAATCTATTCCAAGGAGAAGGAGTTAAAAGACTTGCCTAGCTGAATAATTTCCTCAATTAGAGTTTTACATCTCCATTAACTACAGAAAGCATCCGCCAAAGGTTTACAGTTTGTTTCGACAATGACATTTTCCAACCCCAGGGAACTAGCCTTGGACAAACCATTCTTGAGAGCTAGAGATTCAGCCATAAGAGTTGGAAAATGATTTGCTGCGAAAACCACATATTTCCAATGCCTCCCCATGCCAATTCCTAATAATAACACCCATACCCGAGGAACTCCTCCCACTCTTAAAGCTGACATTAGAGTTTACCTTAAAGTAATTATAAGGAGGAAGGCATCAGGTACAAGTAGATGTGGTGTTCTATGTTGCGAGAGCAAATTCCATTAGATTGCAATTAAGGATCCTTTAGAACTTAGAAAACTGATTTGCAGAAAAACTCAAAACCAGATTGGCATCAACAAGTAAGTTTTCAAAAACCAGCAAGTAGTGTTGTTTCCAGATATGCCAACAAAGATATGCAAATATAGAAATACGGTAATCATCCATGTTAAAGTCAAAGAAAACACAGGAATTCCATTCATCCACTCTTCCTATAGTGCAAGAATCCATCCTGAGAACGAAGGGACTTGAAAACCACACTATTCGGTCCCAGTCACATAAGAACAGCAAATGCTCAATAGTTTCAGCCTCTTTCAAACAACAGAGGCATAAAGGATTAGGTTGGCATTTTCTTGTAAAAAGGTTTTCTTTCGTGCGTAAAGAATTGGTACAACAATGCCATAAAAAAAGTTTGATTTTTGGGGAACTTTCAATTTCCGAAGAGTCCTCCAAAAATCACTAGGTACCTGGTATAAGGGTCCAACCTGAATCGTGTCTGTACTAGCTGAATGCTGAATTGCGAATTGGTAACCTCTCTTAACAGAATATTCTCCATTCTTAACTTTAGTCCAGGAAAGAAGATCATCTATATTAACATGTGTAATAGGTATACTTTCTATAACTGATATTTCTCTTTCAAAGAGGCCAGGAGATACTTGAGAGAGGTCCCATTTGCCATTACAGATGAAATCATACACCATAGCCTCCTCTAAGACATCATCAGATATTCTTTCATTCAAACAAAAATTGTATACTTCTGGGAGCTAAGGATCCTTCTAAAACCTTATAGATCTACTGTTTCCAGCCACCGAACACAAATCAGATGACAAGAAATTTCTGCCCTCCAGAATGCTGAACCAAGCCTATGAAGATCTTCCTCCCTTTTTAGCCTCTCGAAAGGAAGAGTTAGGGAAGTATATTCCTTTAAGGATTTTAGCCCACCAATCATTAGGAGAGTTATGTAACCTCCATGATTGTTTAGCTAGAAGGGCAAAATTAAAGTTCCAAAAATCTTTGAAGCCCATACCTTCATTGAATTTAAATCGTGATAGTTTCTTCCAAGTGACCTAGTGAATACCTCCTTCCTTCTTCATCTGTCCGCACTAGAAATTGGAAATCATGCTATCCAATTCCTGGCAAACCTTTTTTGGATAAAGAAAACATGACATAGAGTAGGTTGGGATGACATTAATAATAACATTTATAAGTATCTCCCAACTTGCCTGGGAGAGTAAACTATTCTTACACCCCTATACCTTGTGCCAAACTTTTTCCTTGACAAAACTCAAAGCTTCAGATTTAGATCTTCCACAAAGTATAGGGAGACCCAAACACTTCCCTGGGGAAAGGGATAAAGCAATGCCTAGCCTCTGACATATCTCTTCTTTAAGATTTTAGGGGGCATTTTTAGAGAAAAACATGTTGGATTTGTCATGATTAATCATCTGACCGAGGCTGATAATAGTCATGTAAAATACCAGTGAGAACATCATAATTTAATACATTAGCCTTCAAAAAGAATAGTGAATCATTTGTAAATAAATAGTGAGAGATAACAAGACAGTGTCTAGCTAGTTTAATGCCTCTAAGTCTTCCATCATTAATAGCATTATGACCATCCTAGATAACACATCAGCTACAATTATAAATAGGAAAGGGGAGAGGGGATCTCCCTGTCTAAGGCTTGTTTAAGGTGAAATTTCAGTAATTTTCCTTCTAGATATTAGCAAATTGTAATCAACAGATGAAACACATTCCAATATTCTTTCTAACCATTGAGCACAAAATCCCATTTTCAACATTCCTTGCTTTAAGAAATCTTATTCTACCCTATCATACACCTTATTCATATCTAATTTCAAAGCAAGTTCATAGTTACCTCCCTTCTTAGATCTTAAATAGTGGAAAGCCTTATATACTATAAAATTATAATCACTTATCAGTCAGACTTTAATAAAAGCCCTTTAATTTTTAGTAATGCAATCAGGCAGTACATGACGCAATTTATTACCTACAACTTTAGAAATGACCTATAGGAGATATTGCATAAGCTAATTGGCTTGTATTGACCAACTTTTTCATGGGAGTCAACTTAGCATATCTACATACCTACTCACCAACAGTGTCCAATGAATGTTGGTAGGAAGATCCAGAAAAGCCATCAAGGCCAGGTGTTTTAGTCTCTCCAAGTTCAAAAACTACCTCCTTGATTTCATCATCTAATAGGGGGAGCATCAAGTACTCATTCTGCACAACACTGACAACTAGTACCACATTATGAAGCATATGTTCCAAGTCTTTATCACCCATGGTTAAGAAGAGATTAGAGAAAAAAAGAATTAAACTTTTTTGCAATGACCGTAGTCTCCTCTATCCATGATCCATCCTCCCCTTTTAATCTTAAAACTTTGTTTTGTTGACGCCTTTGGATTGTGACAAAGTGAAAATATTTGAAGTCTCTATCATTGCACTTTAACCACTGAATGCGGGATTGTTAGGCCCAATACTTCTCTTCCTTTGCCCAAAGGCCATCTATTTCCTACTTTAATTGTTCAACTCTGTTGTAAGCAGAAAAGTCCCACTGGTCATTACAAATTCTCTGGTATTCTGCTAACAACTTAATTATCATAGCACGGTTATTAGGAAATTCTTTCTTGTTCCATGCAATCAGATTAGGTGCAGGTTCGTTTTACATTTCCTAAGAAAAAATATAGGACCCCAAAGCTGCGAACTTTGTTATCCCAGCTATTTTCTATCATAGATATAAAATCAGCATATTCAATCCATATCAGCTCAAATTTAAACATTCAAGGAGTTTTACAGTCTATAAGATGAGAACATAGCAACAAAGGAGAATGATCAGAGCCAAATTGTTATAGTTGAAACACCTGGCTTTTTAAAAAGTGTTACAACATTTGACATTACAAACAACCCTATCCAGTCTTTCTTGAATATGTGCTGCTCCTTTCTTCGATTGGACCAAGTATAACAGGATCCGTTGAAGCCCAAATCCACCATCTCAAAGTCAGACATGAAGGACTGTAATAACGAGAAACTCTGAATTGATCTATATGTGCTACCCAATTTCTCAGAATTAGAAAGGAGATCATTAAAGTCTCTCACACATACCCAAGGAATGTCATCTCTAGGATTGCAACTGCATAACAATCTTTAAAACTCTTCTTCCCTGATCCCCTGGAGGTCTATAAACAAAAGAGATAAAACCATACCACTGCTCCAGACCACCCAATATCTCTATATGAATAAGATTAGCATAGGAGAAATGTACAGTAATGTTGGAAGTTGATTTCCACTGCAAGGCCAGACCATAATAACAGGTTCAACATTAGCTGAGTGGTGAAAGCCCAGGGATCTTCTAAGTTGTTCGACTCTTCTACTACACATTCTGGTTTCCATAAGGAAGACTAGAGAGGGCTTGTGCTTCAAATAAGCACTTCAAAGGAATTTTTTCACCACGGGCACCCCCAGACCTTGACAATTCTAGGCTATAACACTTATGGCCCTTTGATGGCTTTTGAAGGCAAGCCATCGAGCCTTTCAGTAGCATTAATATCAACAATTGATTCATTTAGAGTAGCAATACCAAAGCATATAGGAATATCTACCTGAGGAGATTCTTCGGCCACATTCGCACACATTGCCTACTAACAATAAAAAAGCTTTAGTTCTGCAAGACATGTTCTTATGGAGGACATAATTAGTAGCTTTATATGTATGCACAATGTCATAGCTTTGATTGTCCTTGAATTTAAGCTACAATCCACATCATTGAAAAGTTATACGTTTAATACTTTGAAGTTTGAATCAATCCTCATGTGATGAGGAAGGATGAGAGTATACAATCATTGTAAACAACATCTTTATCCTAACACACTTCAGACATATTTTGATTGGAAAAACTACCAACAAATGTGCTTTTATTATTTGTCCACTTTAATCCACCAACTCATTGAGTCGTTAGTTATAGGTCTTTGATTGTAAAATTATATCTTTTGAAGTCTCAGTGTTAGAGTGTAACTACTAACTATTAAATTAAAGAATCTCTAGACAACAAATAAACTTACTCTGTGTGAGATAATACCAAATCATCTTAAAATAAGTTCCTTTACTATTTTTTGACTACTATAAAGTAGAAATCTACTTGCATCAATCAATGTGTAGTCCCAGGAGGACTTTGAACAATTAATGGAGTGATTCACACCTTTTTGATATCAATGTTCATTTTCATAATTATTTATTTAATTTTTTTTGTCATACCAGATATAATAATAAATTATTAAAATTTTATTTGATCAAAGGCTATTTTTATTTGTACTGAACTTATAGTGATACATTATGTTATTTCATAACCAACAAAAATTAAATATTTTTTGTATGTTTTTTAAACTATATTATATAAAAGTTATTATTATTTTTTAGAATTATCATTATCCTCTATGAATTTAAAACTTGGTCTTGCCTTATCATAAAATTAGGTTGAATCTTAGATATAATAATAAATAACCTGACTTTGTCTTGTTTGTACTAAATTTGAATTTTTTATATTTGAGAATCCAAATTTATTATATTTAAAAAAATTTATATTATTAAATTTTTATCAAATAGTTTAGACTTTTATAAATATTAAATAATCTTTAACAATTTTTTAAAAATAAATACCATTAAATTTTCATCTAACTATCTAAATTTTATCAAATTTACTTATATTTAAAATTTTAACTTCACTAAATTCATTTTGACATATCCTCACAACGCACACATATGCGCTGCAATTCCATGTGGTAGGAAAACAGAGGACAAAAGTTGACATTATTATTCAAATCAAAGGAATTTTCTATTAATTCATTCTCTCTTTTCTACGTCATTTAACTAACACATTACATGAAAGTATATCGATTTATTTAGATAAACTAATCTATAATTTTGTGAAATTGATAAAAATAGTTGGAACTTAAACATTTGTGGAATCCTGTCAAAGTATTACTAAAATTATAACGCCAACGAATATCCATTGCTTAGAGTTTACGAAATTTGATTATATAGATAACCGAAACGTTATCGCTTGTCTTTATAAAAGAGACATTATTATCCAATCGTCACGAGGCCAAAATTAGGGAGTTTTCAATAACTTCGAAGTAACCTTGGTTTTTTTTCTTGTTCCTTCCTTACGTAGTTTTGCAGAAATTGGAATATCACGCTCGACACTAAAATATTGAAGTGCCCTATGCATTTTGGCAAATGACCAAATCCCCAAAATATTTGCATCATGGTTGATATCTTAGGTTGTAACTTGTATATATATCAACTTTCGTACATCATTAATTTTATTAATGAATAGTAACGTGATGCATGCTTTTCAGATAAAAATGTTCTCCAATTTCTCCATACAGTAGGCGTACTTGTTTGGTGACAACAAAAGTAAAAAAAAAAAAGGGTTATATTTTAATCCTTATAATTTTACTTAATTTTAAATTTGGTCCTTATAGTTTAAAATATTTAATTTTTTCCTTAGAATTTAAATAATTTTCAATATAGTTATTGTTTTTATATTTTTGTTTACTAATATTTTTTTTATATGTGATTTAATTTAATTTTATCTATGAATATAAATTATACATATTTAGAATGTTAATATAATATATAATTATTTACGTTAACAAAATTTTAAAAATTATTACCATAATTTTAACAGTAAAAATTAAAATAAAATATCTGTAAATGGTAACAATTTAATTGATTAATTTTTAAATTATAAGTAGCAAATTAAAATTTAAATAAAATTATAAAGATTAAAAGTAAATTTTCCCCGACAAACATGATACGTGGACTTGGGTGGTTAAATTTAGATCTCAACGTCACAGTGAAAAAAAAAAAAGCAAGAAGCGAAAGAGACAAAGTTGAGTGGCTTTGGCAATCTTTAACATTTACCACTACACTCATCTCGAAATGTCTCTTTCTAAACGCTCTGACTTTTTGTAATATAATAATAATAATAGTTTTATACAGCCCGTTGATTGCAGGCTCATACCGACTTCCAGATTTCGAAATATTAATCATTTGCACAATTAACAATGTCTGGAATCATTATCATATCATTAGTCATTACCTGCACTTCCCTCTCTAATTCGCTCCCATAGCGTTTTCGAATCTCCAAGAACCGCCATGGCGTCTGCCGGGGCTTGTGTTTTCCCGTGCGCCTCTCCTCCGACGTCGCTGCGGCGTGAGGCCGTGTCGTCGCCTGGGAGATTCAAATCTAATCGGATGCCTAATATGAAGAGGCGATTGGCGGTCTCGATAGAACAGGCAGCGTCGTCGACGGCGAGGACCACGCCGGAGAAGCGAGAAGAAGCGGAGGGGGCGAAATTGGAGAGGACGGTGGTGGAGAGAGGGAATGAATGGGAGGAGGTGGAGGAAGATGAGAGAGGATGGAGGGCGTACTTTGAGGAATCGAAGGAGATGATTAGATCGGACGGTGGACCGCCTCGCTGGTTTTCGCCATTGGACGGTGGTTACCGGTTGAATAATTCTCCGTTACTGCTCTTCCTCCCTGGTTAGTACTCTTCTGGTTCAACTACTATTTTACTCTTTCAAGTTGAATTCTATCGATTATTCGAAGAGCATTAACTTTTGAAATATTATTTTGTTTAAATATCATTTCTGATATTACGGGCATCCTCCTCATTATCTTACTTGCTATTTTTTGAAATGAAATGGCGTATTAAGTTATCTATAAGTAATTTCAATTTCATAGATATGTAAAGTACTGTATTTTTTGGTGAAAAATTTAAAATATTTTTTTACTCAAGATAACGAAATAGAATTCTTGCATTTATTATTTTACAATTTACTCTCTTTTATGGTTCACCAGCGGGGGTTATTATTATTATTGTTATTTAAAAGTTGAGGGCTTTGCCTGGCACATCAATTTGCAATGGTATATTATAAAGCGTGAAAAGTATTTAATTGGTTTTTTATTTTTTATATTTTATAATAATTTAATCTTTTATAAAATATTTGTATTAAATTAGTTTTTTATAATTTTTTATATCGATTTATTTTTAATTAATTCTTAATTAATAAACTGACAAGATAATGAAAAAATTTATTTTATGTAAAATAAAAAATACAACAAACTGATTTAATATAAATAAATTATGATAAACCAAATGTCATACAATATAAAAATATAAAAGTTAATGATGAATTTAATACTCTTATAAAACATGTAATCATCAACACTTTTGCAAGTGGAAGTGGGCATGCTTGATCATGTGACTAGGGAGATGCATTTACCGCGTTAAAAGTGAATGAGTGCACACAATTTCTTTTCTCTTGGAAAAGTGGTTTCAATTGTGCAGAGATGTCAAATTTAGTCATTATTATTTATCTTTTAAAATTAAAAGAGAAAAAGAAAGATATACAAAAGTTTCTAAAAGTATATAATAATATAAATATAGATATTATATTTGTTTTCTTAATTTTAAAAATAACAAAAAATTGTAATGAAACTAAATTAAAAGTCAAGAAATGCTCATTGTAGACCTATTCAATCTTGGTAAGGTGCGTGGTGTTATTTAAACCTTATCTGTAGCTGTTGTGTTTTGTCTCATTTAAATTGCATGAGATGTCTTTGTCGGGTAATTTTTATGGAGCAGGAATTTGTTACAGCAACTGCACAGCGGATATATAATATAATATTATTAAATATATTAATTTAATATTAATAAAATATTATAAAATAATAGTATTTTATATTATTTAATTATTAATAACTGCGGCGGATCCAGAGCAATTTTTATGGTGTCAACAAAATCATGAAAGCTACGTGATCTTAAAAAGGCAATTTTCTCTTCTTCTTTTTTTAATAGTATTTTCCAATATTTAAGCTTTTTACTACTTCCTACAAATTAATTGTGAGTGATGTATTTTAAACAAAAGGCCTATTAAATTAGTTGTAAAATTACCATAAACAAAATTTTATACAAACACAAACATACACATATAATATGAAATCTTTTCGTGTTGTTTTAGTGAAAATATGATGTAATGTTTAATTACGATGAATTTGTTAATAAAAATTTAATAATTTAAATTTATATTAAAGTAATATAATTACATTGAGTTTTTAATATACAAATTTGTATTATTAAATTTTTATACAATAATTTACCATGGTTAAATATGATTTCTTTTTCTCGTCCAAAAATCCAAATTGATGTATATCTTTGTATATATATAGTCATAATCTTAATCATATCATTTTATAACAAATGTTTAGTATTTGGCATTCAACTACTTTCATAAAAATCAATAAATCGAAAGTAGTTATTCTTCATTTTTATGTTATAATGATTCATGAATTATGACCCTCCCAAACAAAATGATATAAAAGTAAATTAAATTCTAATTTTACAGGAATTGATGGCGTGGGACTTGGACTTATTTCCGGTCATAAGAAGCTAGGAAGGTATGCCTTCACGTAATGTTCAGGCCTGCTCTAAAAAATTTTAAATATTATGATAGGAATGCACTTTATAACTCACTAGCCAAATAATTAGAAGCCGAATGGTCTCTGCTGCCCTGATGTTACTCTGATAATATTATTTACTGTTTCTAATTTAAAAGAGAGAGAGAGAGAGAGAGAGAGGGAGAGGGAGAGGTAATATTGTTAACTGATAAGTGAGATACTTTCTTCTTCCTTGAATGAAGGATTTTTGATATGTGGTGCTTGCATATTCCGGTAATGGATCGAACACCATTTACAGGTCCTTCTCTTTCCCTCTGCCTCATTATATACCATTATATGTGTACACTGTGAATGATAACTGATAAGACACATACTTTACCATCATAAATTCTCTACAATCAACTGCACCTACACTAGAAAGAAAGAGGGACATATAATTCAGTCGATGGATGATTGTAAAGGATCCTCTCTTTATATTTTACATTGTTTTAGCACCGCGTACGAATGAACATCTTAATGAAATGAATAGAAAATGGAGAGTGTTGATAGCGTTGAAGATTTCTCTCCCTGTATTGATAAAGAAAACAGAAGGATGGCTCTTTGCTCATAGCATGTAGTTCTTCAGCGACCTTGCTTCTAGGTGCATAAAATATATATTCCATAATATATATTATCTTGTATATCCCTTGTTGGTTATTGCAGAGCTTGTGAAGATGGTCGAGAGAACAGTTAGGTCAGAGAATCAACAATCACCAAACAGGCCCATATATCTTGTTGGAGATTCTTTAGGAGGATGCCTTGCATTGGCTGTTGCTGCCCGTAACCCTGACATTGATCTGGTACTAATTTTGGCGAACCCAGGTAAAGTTTGACTTTCAACTTTCAAAAGATGTAGACAAAATTTTAATCTTCCTGATTCTATTAATCATGTGTGATGAATAGTTAAATTACGACAATTCGACATTACAAGCATGACCGAAAATGAGAGGTGAACATTTGAAAATGTTGAGTAGTAGCCTGAGGAATTACGGTTTTATTATGTCATATGTATACTATTCAGCAATTTATTAAAAATGGTGGTGTTGAGACAATATTGAATTAATGATGCAAAACTACCACACTGTTCCTCACCCTGATTACCCGTTTTGGCAGCTACTTCATTCGGCAGGTCACAGTTACAACTTCTAACAACATTATTGGAAGCTATGCCTAGCCAACTCTCTCCTGGCCTGCCTTATTTTCTCGGTTTGATGGCAGGTTTGATTTTCTTGTCCTGCATATTATATCATTAGCTTTAACTATTTTCTTGATATTCATTTCAGATGTGTGGGATTATTTTCTGAAAACTCTTCATACCTTGAAATGGTTTTGCTCAAATGCAACACGAAGGAAACTTT
The DNA here is from genome assembly GCA_037074485.1 of Delonix regia. Classification (NCBI taxonomy): domain Eukaryota; kingdom Viridiplantae; phylum Streptophyta; class Magnoliopsida; order Fabales; family Fabaceae; genus Delonix; species Delonix regia. Next base: position 34,379,585 of record CM073449.1, on the reverse strand, counting down.
GAATATGAAAAATTGATCCTTCAGCTAACAATGAAAAATGGTCATAAAGTTGGTTTTGAAATGGTGGTTACTTTTGAAGTACATACAACTACACCCTTGTGCCTTGCAAGATATTTGCAGTACCATGCACTAGCAGATGAGATTTCTAAATTTGTCCTCAAGTCCTGTTAAAAACAGAAAAAACCCTGCTTCGTTTTCGGGCTAAAAGATAGAGAGTTGGAATGCCAAATGAAAAGAACCGAAGAGCTATATGCTAGAAATTAGATAAATCCTTTTCTGTGTTTATTTATTTATGTCATCGACATGTAATTTATCATTTCCATGCTTTCTGCTTTTATGTGCTCCAATAGTTTACATCTTATGGGATTGCTGCGCATCTAATTTTCTTCTCTTACAGTATAAACGTGTCATGCTCTTGCTGCTGCTTGTGATAGTTTCAATTGAATGTTCTTGGTGATTAGTGAATTGAATCAGCTAGTAATTTTGATTGAATTGCATAAGGGCTCGATAATCTTCCTCAATATCCCCGAGCATAAAACTTCTTTAAAACAAATGCATTTACCATAGATGAAGCACCTATACGGTGTTTTTCTCTTTTACCAAAATTAAGAAATGTGGTGTCTTTCTCTATTTATGCCTTCAGCAATTCTACTTAATTAGGTGATCCTCTGAGGATGGTGTTGGATAATGCACTGAAAGGAGTTCCATTACAAAACGCAGCTAGAGAGCTAACAGAGGATCTTACTACTTTGTCATCTTATCTCCCTGTAAGGTTCAGCTACATCATTGTTTTTGAACTCAAAACAATGATGTTCCTAATATTAGCGTGACACTTCTTTTCCTAGATTCAAATATGTGATGGCTTTTCTATTAGCATTATGACAATGCCTTAGACCACTTGCCAGAAGAAACCTAAAGTCAAAATTAAATAACTCTTTTATTTTTTGTAATAGTAATTTGTAAAAAGGTGATTACACTGGATTTGAAGAATATGGACAGAGATGACTACCCTTGTGTTTTTTGGCCTTCAGTCTGTTCCTGTATTGAAAATTTATTGTTGGTTGAGTTCTCAGGTTCTTGCCGATATATTACCAAGAGAAACATTTCTTTGGAAAGTACAGATGCTTAAGTCAGCCTCTGCATATGCCAATTCACGCCTTCATAATATCAAAGCTCAGATTTTGATACTTTGCAGGTTCGTACACTTTGACATTGTCCATTCATTTCGATCGTAAAGAGGTATCATATATAATAAGCTTGACAAAATTGCTTTAAGAAAAATAAGGAAAACAATTTTAGAACAACAAATTGCTCGATTTATTTATTTATTTTTTGGAAGCAGCTGCCAGTAGTGCTGCTGCAATGAAGGTAACCTGTGAACAGAAAATTTTAATCACTTGCTCTAATCATTCACTGAAGTTTATTTTAATTTTTCGTAAAATATGGGTTAACTTGGCCCATGAAATACAACCTTGAACGGTTGAAAACTATATTTACGCCGGAGGTGGGATACACGCTCCTTCGTAATTTAGTTGTCTTATTGCACTCAATTCAAAATGGATCTGTAGTTACTGGTAAAATAAACCCCATTATGTGTCGTGTATAGTTATATATTTTTGGCTTTTAAGTTTATGGTTCTTTATGGAATGTCTGGCTGAGTTTTAATATCGGTCCTTTTTAGCGGAAAGGATCAGTTGCTACCTAGTCAAGAGGAAGGTGAAAGACTTCGTCGTTTACTGCCAAAATGTGACCTTCGGAAGTTTGACAATAGTGCTCATTTCCTTTTCCTGGTATAAGTTTCTTCCATCTCCATTTCAACTTTTCTGTATGACTTGTGTTTGTCCTTATGCGCTTATGAGTGCAAAAATGCATTATAATAAAACAGAAAAACTTAGTTAAGATGATGTCTTTGTCCATTTGTCGCAGGATGGCAGCACTGACTTAGTAACCATCATCAAGAAAACTTCTTACTACCGTCGCGGCAAATATCACGACTATGCTTCAGATTTTATACCACCAACACGCCGTGAAGCAGAAGAAGCAATAGAAGGACACAGGTACATACTATATTCTTGGAAATAAAAGATGTACTAATAATGGGTGTAGCAGAAACCTGGTCGTAGAAGCCATGAGAGATTATATAGACTATCGGGAATTTAGGCTACAGCTGATGATGATTATCTCTGTCCATTCTCATCGACTGAATTACAGTATGGTGAAAATGGTTCAACTATTGTGAACTTTCAATTACAATGTTTCCAGATTGTTGAACACTGTCACAAGTGCTGTGATGCTCTCAACTTTGGAGAACGGAACGATTGTAAAAGGTCTTGCTGGAATTCCTTCAGAAGGACCTGTCCTTTTCGTGGGGTATCACATGCTACTGGGATTGGAAATAACCCCGTTGGTTTCTCGATTTCTTATGGAAAGAAATATCCTTTTGCGAGGGATGGCACATCCGATGATGTTTGTGAGATCGGAGAGCGAAAAATTCCCTGATTTATCTTCGTTTGACACAATCAGACTCATGGGTGCCGTTCCTGTCGCGCCAACTAACTTCTTCAAGCTTTTCTCTTCCAAGTCTCACGTCCTACTATATCCCGGAGGGATGCGGGAGGCTCTTCATCGGAAGGTAACTTCAAGTGGTTAAACTTTGTCAATTGCATAGTTTCGACTTTTGGCATTTCCTCTTAACAATGAAGTATGTGTTAGAAATAAACTTAATTTTGGCCCAAATATATTGTATGTCATAATCCACACTTTGAAATTCAATATATATTAAGTCATTAGTTTAAGTCTATTATCTAAAATTATCTTATTTAATGAAATAGGTGTTAATTAAAAAATATAATAAATAAATATAAAAACAGGTGGTAGTTGAAAGTTACATTAAATGAATATTAGTTATAACCTTTCTCTTGAGACCTATAAATAGGGGATGATCCTCCTATGGTTATATCAAACATAAAAGGCAAATCTAATAGAAATTTTCATTTCTCTCTATTAATTTTTCTCCTTTCTACTCTTAGAATTTCCTCTTCTAATATTCTAAACCCAAATAGGCTTACTTTTTCTCCAAAAAAGTAGTATCAAAGCCTAACCATCTTAGAAAAAGATGACAAATAACATATTTTCCTTCCAATTCTCTTGCCTAACCAAAGACAACCATAGAAGTAGGAGTATTCGTGTGAAAGCTCTACTAAACTCTTATGACATATGGGAGATGATAGATAAAGGTTATGAGGTACCCCAAAATCAAGGTTCCTTACGTTCTACCCAAAGGGAGACTTTACATAAGACAAAAAGAAAGAATCAACAAGCCCTTACTCTTATTCACCAATGCTTAGATGACGTCATGTTCGAGAAGGTTGTTAATACATCTACTTCCAAAGAGGCTTGTGAGATTCTTCAGAATTCATACAAGGGCATAGATAAAGTAAAGAAGATACAGCTACAAACCCTTTGAAGTGAGTTTGAAGCACTTCACATGAAAGATTATGAAAATATTTCTGATTATTCTACTCAAGTATTGGCTATTGTTAATGAAATTAAAAGAAATGAAGAAGCCTTGAACGATACTTGAGTGATAGAGAAAATTCTTCAGTCTTTAACTCTCAATTTTGAACATATCATTGTTCCAATCGAAGAATAAAAAAATATAGACACCATAACTATTGACCAACTCATAGGATTATTACAAGTTCATGAAGAAAGGATGATGAAGAAGAAGATGATTAAGTCATTGGAACAAACTCTTTACTCAAAAGTCTCTCTAAAAGAGAGTAAAGACCGTGATAGAGAATGCAAATGGCAAGGACATAGTAGTGGTCGTGGTCATGCACGTGGTCAAGGCCGACGAAGAAGAGGTAGAGGCAACTATAATAATTATGAAAAAGGTAGTCATGGTTCTCAAAGAAGATGTGGAAAAGGAAACAAAAGTCAATGGTATGAAAAATCTCAAATCAAATACATTACCTGTCACAAATTTGGCCACTATTCTTCCGAGTGCGGAAACATAAATCATGTGGAACAGAAAGCTAATCTCGTAAGAGTGAAGAAAGATGTTGAGCTCACTTTGTTGATGACTAAGGAGGATAGTGAATCAAAGAAGAGCATATGGGATCATGATACTGCGGCAAGTAACCATATGACTGGTGATAAAAGTCTGTTTGTGAACCTAGAGCAAATTAATGGACATGTCACCTTTGGCAACAAGTTTAATGATATTTGTTCAAGGAAAAGGTAAAATCATAGTTCTTCTTAGATATGGAAGTCACCAATTCATTTCTGAATTTTATTATATGTCAAGTTTGAAAAACAATATCTTAAGCTTAAAGTAATTACTTGAAAAAGATTTTGATATATATATGAAAAATCATCATCTATATTTAAGAGATCAAGAAAGAACTCTAATAGCCAAAGTGTCAATGGCATGAAATAGATTGTTCCTAATCAATCTTCAAAATGATGATGTCAAATGCTTGAAGGCATATTTGAAAGATAACTCTTAGCTTTGGCACTTAAGGCTTAACCATTTAAATTTTGACAGTCTGAAATTAATGTCAAATAAGAGCAAGGTCAAAGGATTGCTTCTAATAGATCATCCTAATCAATTGTAAAAAAGATGTCATCTTGGAAAGCATTCTAAAAAAGTTTTTCCAAAAGAGGCGACATCAAAAGTTAATAAGGCTTTACAACTCATATATGCTGATTTGTGTGGCCCTATAACTCCAAGCTCATATGGTAAGAATAATTACTTCTTACTCTTTATTGATGATTTTTCAAGAAAGACATGGTATATTTTCTAAAAAAAAAATCAGAAGCATTTGAAGTGTTCAAAAGGTTCAAAACTCTTGTTGAGAGAAAAAAATGCCTATAAAATTAAGGCCTTGATGACATATAAAGGAGGCAAATTTACATCAAAAGAATTCAATGAATTTTGTGATATAAATGAGATTTTTTGTACTTTAACAATGTCTCGATCACTATAATAAAATGGTGTGGTTGAAAGGAAAAATAAAACTATACTTAAAATGGTTTGAAGTATGCTAAAATACAAAAAGATGCCTAAAGAATTTTGGGCTGAAGTAGTTGATTGTACTATTTTTATTTCCAATCGATGCCTAACTAAAAGTCTTGATGAAAAAACTCCATAAGAAGCATGGAGCAGGAGAAAGGCAATTATCTCACATCTATGAGTTTTTGGAAGCATTGTTTATGTTCATATACCTGATCAAAGGCATTCCAAGATCGATGACAAAAGTGATAAGTACATATTCATTGGGTATGATAAGAGATCCAAAGGCTACAAGCTTTACAATCCTATCACAAAAAGGATTGTCATCAGTAGAGACATTGAGTTCAATGAAGAATATATGTGGAGCAGGAATGAGAGGGAGAGAGAAGATTATGACTTCATTCCTTCTTTTGGAGTTAATGAAGGACAATCAAATGAAGAAGCTCCAGAGCCTACAAGCCCACCTTTGTTGCCATCTCCATCTCCAACTAGTTAAGGCTTGTTTGCAAGTTCAAGTAAAAGAACCCTGCATACGAGAAGTCTCCAAGAAATTATGACTTCATTCCTTCTTTTGGAGTTAATAAAGGGCAATCAAATGAAGAAGCTCCAGAGCCTACAAGCCCACCTTTGTTGCCATCTCCATCTCCAACTAGTTAAGACTTGTTTGCAAGTTCAAGTGAAAGAACCCTGCATACGAGAAGTCTCCAAGAAATTTATGAGGTAATAAAAAATTTAAATAAACCCACTCTCTTTTGTCTATTGCTAGATGTAAACCTATAAGGTATGAAGAAGCGATTCAATGCAAAGAGTGGAAAGACACCACGGATGAAGAAATCAAAGCCATTATGAAAAGCAGTACTTAGGAGTTAGCCTCACTTCCACAAGGACAAAAGGCAATTAGAGTCAAATGGATTTACAAAAAGAAAATGAATGCTGAAGGAAAAGTGGAGAGACATAAAGCAAGATTGGAGGCAAAAGGTTACAACCAAAAGTGTGGAATAGATTATGATGAAGTGTTTGTTCTAGTGGTTCAATTAGAGATAATAAGATTAATAATTTCTTTGGCTGCATAACAAAAATGGAAAATTTATGAAATAGATGTCAAATTAGCCTTTTTGAATGGACTGTTAGAAGAAGAAGTTTATTGATCAACTAGTGGGCTATGTTGTAAAAAGTCAAGAAGATAAAGTTTTAAGATTGAAAAAAGCCTTATACAGCTTGAAGCAAGCATCACGAGCATGAAATAATAAAATTGATAAATATTTTCAAGAAAATGACTTTCTTAAATGTCCACATGAATATGCTCTAAATGTAAAGGTGAATGAAAATAAAGATATATTATTTGTCTGCTTGTATATGGATAATCTCATTTTTACAGGAAATAATCCAAAAATGTTTAAAGACTTCAAGAAAGCAATAACTCGAGAATTTGAAATGACCCATATTGGCCTTATGCCTTACTACCTTAGGATTGAGGTTAAGCAAATAGAATGTGACATTTTTATATCATAAGAAGGCTATGCTTGAGATGTCCTGAAAAAGTTTGAAATGGAGAATTGCAATGCGATCGATACTCTAGTAGAATGTGGACTAAAATTATCGAAGTTTGAAGATGGAGAACAAGTAGATACCACTCAATTCTAGAGCTTGATAGGAAGATTAAAGTACTTAATATGCATGAGGCTTGACATTCTTTTCGATGTTGGTCTTGTAAGTCGTTATGTGGAAGAACTGAAGATGACACACTTAAAGTCAGAACAGAGAATTCTACGATACATCAAAGGGACCATTAACTTTGGTCTACTTTATTTCTCTTCAACTAATTTCAAGCTTGTTGGCTAAAGTGATAATGACTGAGCTGGTGACTTGAATGATCGCAAAAGTACAACAAGATTTATATTTTTCATGGGAGAGACAACATTCACTTAGAGTTCCAAGAAGCAATCTATTGTCACCCTTTCTACATGTAAAGCTGAATATGTTGTTGCAAATTCATGTGTTTGCCATGTCATTTGGCTTTGAAATTTATTGAAAGAGTTACATATGCCTTAAGAAGAAGCAACAGTGATCAATGTCGATAACAAGTCCGCTTTTGCACTTGCAAAGAATCTGGTATTTCATTATCAAAGTAAGCACATTGACAAATGGTACCACTATATCAAAGAATGCATTACACAGAAGAAGATTCAAGTAAAGTATGTAAAGTTACAAGAGCAAGTTGCTGACATTCTCTCCAAACCCCTCAAGCAAAAAGATTTTCAAAAATTAAAGAGCGTGCTTAGAGTTACAAAAATTAAGTTTAAGTGGAGATGTTAGAAATAAACTTGATTTAATCTACAACTTGAAATCCAATCCTTGTTAGGCCCATTAGTTTAAACTTATTATCTAGAATTATCTTATTTAATGAAGTAGGTGTTGGTTGAAGATGTAGTAAATAAATGTAAAAGTAAGTTGTAGTTGAAAGATACATTAAATGAATGTTGGTTATAACCTTTCCTTGAATCCTATAAATAAAGAATAATCCTCCCATTTTTGTATCAAGCCTAAAAAACAAATTTAATAAAAGTTTTCTTTTCTCTCCATTATCTTTCTTTCCTTTCCACTCTTAGAATTTATTCTTCAAATATTCTAAACTCAAACAGTTTTACCTTTTCTCCAATAGTATGCTTGCTTGCTGATGCATAAAAAGAAAACAATAGTTTAGTTTACAATGATTTGGCTTTCTGTCTCATTCTCACATCTGGAAGGTTACTTTGAAAAGATTCATGCTTAATTGTGTTTATGGCACACTGTCTGTATTTTTGATATGAAACATACAAGTTTGCTAGTACTCTCAGGCTTCTGAATTTAATAATTCCCAGGGCGAAGAATACAAGTTATTCTGGCCTGAGCAATCTGAATTTGTCAGGATGGCAGCCAGATTTGGAGCGAAAATTGTACCTTTTGGAGCTGTTGGGGAAGATGATTTTGGTCAGGTGTGTTTTTATCAAATTTGATCTGTGCTATAGTCTTCCTCTGTCAATCCGACATTACATATAGAAGTCTCATAAACTGGCCTTTTCCCATAATCTGTTGCTGCCTTGGGTTTATCGGCTACGGCATAACTTGGGATACCATATTGCTTTCAGGTAGTTGTTGATTATGAGGACTTGATGAAGATTTCTTACTTTAGGTCTGAAATAGAAACCCTCACAAAGGAGGTTGTGAAGTTGAGGTATCTCCATATCCATATTTGCTTAATATGAGTACTTAAACTTTTTCGTTCTTTTTCTGCCTACATAACATGTATTTCTGCCTTTTTTTTTTTTTTTGGGTGAAACCAAGGACTGATGCTACTGGCGAGGTGGCTAATCAACAAGTACATATGCCAGGAATTATGCCCAAATTTCCTGGCCGGTTCTATTATTATTTTGGAAAAACTTTTGAAACGGAAGGTAAGCTCAGTGCATATTAGTTTCCGAGCTTGTAATGCCAATGAATTGTAGTACAAATAATTCTACCGACAGATACTTGCTTACGATTATAGTATAACGCTGATTGATTAACTTTAAGCCTTGTCATTGTTGGAAAGGGAGGAAGCACGAATTAAGAGATAGAGAGAAGTCTCAAGAACTGTATCTACAAGTGAAATCTGTGGTCGAGAGATGCATTGCGTATTTGAAGGAGAAAAGAGAAACCGATCCCTACAGAAACATAGTGCCTCGTCTCTTGTACCAGGCCACACATGGTCTTACATCGGAAGTTCCAACCTTTGAAATTTGACATTGTTCTGCCCAAAGGGTAAATTATCGGATATTATTCCAACATTGTTTTTTCTGGCTACGGTCTCGTCTATTATCAAGAGCAGATGGAGATGACATGATCTCTTAACGGTCGGTATCTAGCCATTAAGATATCAGTACGTATCATGAGATTAGTGGAATGAATGTTTGATTATTCTGTAAATTTGTATTGTTATACTTCTGATGGAATTAATAATTTGCTGGGATATATCTTATATATTAAAGAATTGTGGGACCTTTCTTCTAAGGCTATTGCTTGTACTTGTAAGCCCGAGTGTTGCTCATTGGGCTCGAAAGTCTCAAGCCCAAATCTGAAGGCATAATTTTTGTATTGTATGTACTGTGTTGTGTGGCTCACTGAATCACCGAATTAAAATGAGTGAATTATAGTCCAACACAAATCCGAAGATATCTTAATACTAGATTAATGTGCTAATCGGAAAAAATTGTTAGAAAATAATAGAAAATGGCATGTGTCGGGTAGTCGTAGATGCAATCTGGTGAAGAACATTTTTCATGAGCATCATTTGTATAGCATCATTTATATAAAAAAAAATCATATATAACATTTATAAAAACTTGATCATATGATATTGAACTGTAAGAGTCATATACTTGTCATATTATTATTAAAAAATTATATGCTTATTTATTTTAATTAAAAAAATATAAGGAATTTTTTTATCGATTTTCTCTTTTTTTCCTATTACTCTATTAATTGGACGCTACATAATTCGATGTGGGTGGGACTTGGGCTGAATTTATCCCCCACCCATCTATTCTACCTCACTTAATGCAAAAGTACTCATGCTATGGTAATTTTTTTTTTTTTAGAAAAAAGAAAATGCTTTAAACTAAAAAAAAAAAAAAAAAAAAAAAGGCTTCCTATGGTACATTTTTTTAAAACAAATGGGTAATATATTGCATGGATTATTAATTAGAATAGTAATCATAGATATTCCCCTGCAATGTGCTAGTTTTTACTTATGGATATCATTTCTACAAATATATATATATATATATATATATATGTATGTTTATTCTCCCGGTAAAAGAAAAATTATAATTTTAGGTCACGACAGCAACCCTGCTATGCTAACTTCGCTAACTATAGCGTAATGGGAATAACAGATAAGCTGTTGTTTGAATTGAAATAAACGACATCAGAGTCGGTTCCTTGAAAAAATTGTTTGTCTTAATTCCCGTGTTAATGTATTCTTAATACTACAACTTGAGTTTTCAAGCTTATAATAATAGTTTAAACTGCCCTTTCAAACATTAATTGAAGAGTGCCCGGTATTGATTAAATATTAATAATTAAGAGCTTCCTGAGTTGACTGACGGCCATAAATGAATATAACTGAGACTTCATCTATAAAGTTCAATCCCCATGCATGAAAAGAGTGTGTTGTTCTCAGATGCCTCAGCAAGCTTCATAATTTGGCTAGAATTAATGAACGAGTTGGCAAAGGTTTCTTTAATAAAGAAAGCACCATATAGTCTCGTCACATTCTCATTTGAGTAGAGAACCTCTTTAGTTGAACCCTTGGTCTTCGCCTCATGTTTACTTCCTCTTCCAGTAAATCATAAAAGATAAAATAGGCTGACACAGTTTCATCAAAAGGGAAAAACGAAAGGAAAGAAAAGAAAAGAAAAGTTGAAAGGACAAACAACAACAACTGCAACAAAAGGACACCTCCGTCATGATCCATTCTCCTCACCGAGTCCGTCCCACCATCTATAATGTCCATACATATGAAACATCCCTTCACAGAATCAATCGGAAAAGATGATGGACGTGCATTCTGATGATTTATGGTTGATGGTTCATGAGAGAATATCAGTTCTCCAAGCGCATATATGTAATTAATAAATACTGTCTATCTGTCAGCAATTTCGCCCCAGAGCATTCAATAATTCTTAGTCACTTGGACATGCCAAATTACTTTGTCCTTTTCTTTCTCTTCGCAGAGGTCCTGGAATTTACCTGATAATATTATTATGTATTCATGATAGGAGGATGCTTAAGCAAAATATAAGAGACCTAGAAGATGAGCACGAAAGGAAACTCAGAAGAGAAGAACCTGAACCATTCCAATCAGAACATATATATATTATCATCATCAAATCCCATGGGTTTCATTTATCCAGGTGATTGAGTGCCAACATATTACTGGAGAAAAAAGAGCTAAGAAATGGCTAAGGTTTGTTAATAGTTTAAGCAGCAGAACCTTTATTGAACAAAATGTGATATAGTGTTTTCCAGTAATAAGGGCGCGATGGTCAACTACTGAACTACATGGTCACAGACTCACAATTATTTACACTCACCGGCAAACAAAGGTTAGTTCGTTTATAGCACAACTCTACTTGTATGATGAAACACTACTACAAAAAGAATATAGAGAGACCAGAGATCGGAAGATAAGATAAACATAAACCAAAAATGGAATCAGTGAGTGATCTCAGATTTTAAAAGCATAAAATCATTACAAATAAAGGACGACGAGTCTAAAGAGTAAACTACTGAGAACAAAGCAGTTTGAGATTGAAACTGAACCCAGCACATATAAATAGCAACAAGTTGATACATACATAACTTTAAACCACCACAAAAAGAGAAACTCTTCCAGTTGGAATCTCAGTTGAAACATTAAAACAGAGCCACTCCTCCCGTCAAGAACTTCACAGTATACCATGCAAAGCGAGCAAAGGCGAGAAAGGAAAAGGGGTTGACTCATAAGCGAAGAGTGAGGTCAAGATGGTTTACGTGGTCAACAAGAGCATCAGAAGGCGTAGGGGTGGAGGAAGCAACAGCGGCAGCAGCAGCAGCAGCAGGAGGAGGAAGATGATGGGTGGTGATGTGAATGGGCTCAACTTGGAGCCAATAGGGGTCGAAGAAATGGGGTTGAGGTTGGGGTTGGGGTTGGGGAGAGGGGTCGAGAGGAGGATGGAGGGTGGGGTTAATGCTCCGAGCGGCGGCTCTCTCCCGCTTGTGGGCGTTCTGGTGTCCTCCGAGAGCCTGGGAGGTGTAGAACTTGCGAGGACAGTAACGGCATTGGAATGTGCGAGTGGAAGAAGGTTGACGCATCTGTGATTTCTTGGCGTTCCGTGAAGAAGCCGACGCCTGGTTTAGCAACTCGTACATGCCTGCTGGCTCTCCCATTTCTGTTGCACTCTCCACTCGACACTGCCTGCTTCTCCAAAGTTTTATATGCTTCCTTATGATTGGGTCCTCCCAAAATCACGCATTTGCCCTCCTGACCTATCTGATCCTCCCCAACTTCCTCTGCATATACGTAATTACGCACAGCAGTTTTGAATTTTGATATGTAAAAAGGAAGATTATTTAAAAAAAAAAAAAAAAGAGAGAGAGAGTAGAGGGCAAGAAGGGAATAAGAAAAGGTGGTGGCACTGGAGTGGGAGGGTTTGTAGGTGCAGATGAGGGTGAGACAGAGAGGAGTCGTACTGGATGTGAGTGTGAGTGTGAGTGTGGGTGGGACAGCAGAGCAATTCGGTTAGGGGTCGCGCAGAGAGAGAGAGAGAGAGAGGAGTTCGATAGCCCAATATTAGAGCCACGCCAATGCCTTCCCAATTGCTCATCGTCCATCATCCGAACCATCACACGAAGTTGTTTAAATCTCTCTCTCTCTCTCTCTCTCTAAGTTTGGTTGGGAAGATACTCAGAAATAGTATGAATGGGCAAGTCCACAACACCTGCTGGGTGAGGGTGAAGGGGGCGTGACGTTTGATTAGATGTGTGGTGAGTGAGTTGTGCACTACTGCGTCTGTACCATCATTCCCTCCCTGCCTACTCAATGCTTCTCTTCGACACACACACATATATATATCACATTCTCTTCCTCTATTGTCCTTTCCCAATTTCATTACTTGCATGATCAAATACACATCTCATATTTCATTGTTGAATCCATTTTTTTAGTGTTTGAATGCATCTCACAAATAGTATACGTTGAGAAGTTTCTTCGGGTCCAATGAGGTTAAGTTTTGGGATACACAATGCTTATGAGTAAGACAGTCCCAAATTTTGTATTATATTTGTATAGACGATAAATTATTGATTTAGTATGTTACACAATTTTTTTAAAAAAATTTAATTGTCTTCTTAATTCATTCTATCACATAAAAATGGCTAAACGTTCCAATGTCTCATATAGAGGAGGAGGGTACTTGTGTGTAATGTATGAGGCATGGAAATTGGAATGAAGGATTCTCGTTGCGGTGACATCATTGGCAGTCATTTCTGGCGATATGCACCGTCACTCATTCCCCAACACAACACAACACTACTTGCTCTGCTTTCACATTTTTATGATTTCCATTCGTTCTTCCTGTAAATTTCTATTGAACTATTGAGGGAATAATGAAGTGATAAGGTGATAGCTAGTATCAGTCATCTAGTCAAAGAAAAAAAAAATTAAATAATTTTTGTTTCTCCTATTTTAGGAACAATAATTTGATTCTTTTAGTTCAACATCATTTAATTCTAGGTATATGATATAACGAGACACAATTAAATCATTTTAAAAATAGGAGAACAACATTTTTTTAAAAAAAAATTATAGGAGTGAAATTAAAATTTTTATGAAAATAAAAAAAAGCAAATGCATTTTATTTAACGACAAAAATAATAATACTGGAAACGGATTTTTTAAATTCTTTCTTATACAATACATTATATCATAAAAAAAATTATTAAAAACTATTAAACTCTACACCTTACGAACAATATCTAGTTAGTAAACTAGCATCTTCTTCATGCACTTTATTACACTAGCATGTATAGTAAAATATTAATCATGTGTGTTTTAAATTTTTAAACACATATTATTATTTTAAAATATAATTTATTACAACATTAATGTATGAATAAAATAGTATCTTGCTGAAGAAAAATATATAATAAAATGTGAAGTTTATAAATTTTTATCAATGTTTATTCTTGTATAAGAAATAGTATTATTTTGGTGTATTATAATAATTTTTTAAAATAAATTAAATATTTGCTAAAATTTAGAAAATGAATGAAATTACGGAGCATTCCGCTACAATGAGAGAGAATTCTGATATGGTTAATTTGGCGCATGAAGAATTGAAAAAACCTTTTATACATTAAAATAAGATTTTTTCTTATAAATAATTTTGTTAAAATCTTTTAAATTAGTTTTATTTTTTCAAACTCTCATTTATACAGAAATAAAAAAATTAAATTAATTGCAAATTTTACTTTTGGTATAAAAATTTGTAACCATATATGATCATACAACAAAATCAAATTTTTAAAATTATATTAATTCAAAATCAAATCCGCACAATTCCAATATAAACGCATGAAAAAAGAGATGTATATCGCAGTCCTTTTGTTTTTGGCCAAAATATCTCAGTCCTTTTAACGTCTTAATAATTCAAGTTCAAACGAAGATACTATTGCTTCCTCTTGTAATAACTTCAGCTCCCAATGAGATAATATATATATATATATTAAACATTTCATTCAAATTCACAACCATTCATAACAGACCGAATGCTTCTTAAACGTTCAAATTCATGCATGACTCTCCAACGTCAATACAAGCCAATCTATGCGAACCACAATGTGTCCAACGTTTCTCTTGCAGCTATACATACTCCTTTTGGTTTTAATCATTTTAGACTTCCGGTATCAGTATTTACAACAGTGAACCTCCTTAGAAAGCGGAAACACTTCATTATAAGCGGGTGAGCAATGGAAATAATTAACCCATCAAATTATTGAGAATGAAAGTATATACAGGAGTAAGAGGGTTAGTCTCATTTCCAAAGGACATGTCCGACGACCAACATGTTACTGTACAGAAGGAGGTCAGTAAAAAGCAGCATGCTTTGGAGGAGGGAGATATTAATTTTTCAGTTGATGTCGAAGTATCTTGGATCTTCAGGAAAATGATATTCCACATTCAACTGCCAAACACAACGCAACAAACCTTGTCAGACACTTGCAAATCAAGAAGTGCACATGTATTAACAGGTGAGTTTGAATCCACACAAACAGATCAAGAGTTCAACTATCATATAACTGCTGGGATGCTTGACCCTATCTATTGGTATCGTGTCGTGAACTGTACTAATACAACATTATAGGACATTCATCGTCTAGCCAGAATATGGTACACCCTCGAAAAATTCAAACTTGGTAATTATTGTACAAGGACTGGACATGTACAAGCTTTCCTTCAAGAACTCTGGCCATCCAGGATAGCCATAAATGTTTATAAAATCAACCCTCCTCCATCCTTTCTCCCTACTTTCCTCTTCACTAAGAATTGACTACGTATTATCGCCCCATTCATATGGCCCAGAAACAGAGACCATAACGAGACACACTAGCTACATTACATGAATCCACATAATTTATCACCCAGAATAATTTAACCTATGGCTCTGATATCACTAAAGTAAACTCAGAGAGAACCATAAACCACCCTTAATAATTAACCGAAAACAAGTAAAATAACTGCTTTCCACATTTGTATTCAGAAGCCATATTGCTTATGACGGTTTTAGGATGGTACGGAAAAAAATGCACAGATGTCACAATATAAGCAATGGCACATACCTTGCCTTCATCAGCATCTGAATGGCGCTGAGGGAACACAACCCTCAAATCATTATATAAGTAGAATCTCCGATCCCCTTCCATGTATAATCCAGTTTTTTTTGGAAGTGAATTAGGCCGAGATTTCTGAACAGATGATCTAGTAGTCTTTTTAGGAAAAGGGCATATGAAACGGAGGTGAAGTGCATAACGAAGTGGACCAGCACTATTACTATTCTCATTAACCTTTGAATAGGCATGCAATGATTTCCTGGATTCTTCACATGTTTTATCCCAGTATTGTTCCTTTGGGTCATTCCTCTCGCATTTATTGGTAATACAACCATCATCAAGCTTTACTAAGGAAGGAATTCCCATCATTTTCATGTTGGGAGGTTGCTTCGATAATTCCTCTTTGTTTATTAAATCCACCAAACTAGAGCCCTTACCATTTCCCTGATTTGTCAATCTTGTTTTATTTACAATGTCAACTGCATCTGTTTGCATTAATTCTCCACATGGTACATCATGATTCTTCTGTTTTGCTGGAATCCCCTTACCCATGATTCCATCGTTCAGAACTGTAGGGCCTTGCTTCAATGGAGAGGAAGTTGAACTGGAAGATTCAAGGGTAACTTTCTGACGCAAGAATGTCTACTCAACAGAAAGAAATTAGAAATTAATAAATAACAAGTACTGACTATAAATTTCAAAAGAAACACATGCATTTGGATACATGCAGACTCCAGCAGAGAAAAAGGGAGAGATAGATTCAGTTCATGACTTATATAATCCACAACAGTACATTCTATGTTGTTGAATATAACCTACCATGAGGAAATAAAGAAGCTCTATGAATATAGCATTTATAACGTCTGGGCTAAACTCTAAGTGATTTAAATTCAGCAAATCTTACACCATTCTTAACTAGCAAAACTACTATAAATTCTCTCCTAATTTACATCTAACGTGATCTGATATGATTCACAAGTTTGCCTCATAACATAAAATCTACTTGAAAGAAATAATTGTCCAATGATAGACAACTATTAACATCCCTGGCCAAAGACTAAAACTTGCTTCTTAATAGATCGTATGTTACATGGAATAAGTAGTTAGCAGTCATTGTTAGTAGAATAAGAAGTTCGTTCATAATAACTAACCATGGTAATTACCTACTTACCCATAAGAGTATCATAAGTTAGAGTAATTGGGAAGGGGATTACTGTGGATGAAATAATACAAGTTCTAGTTGATAGCAACGGCTATCAGTTTTCATTCTCTTAGTATCACCCTATAACCATGGTAATCAGAATCTTACCACTTGTAACAAGTCACAAAGCCATAGATATGAATCAATGGTTGAATTAGAAGTAATTTTAAATTGGACTATTTACAATTTGAATCTTATAATTCGCAATGAGTCACAAAGCCAACAATATGACTCAATGGCTAAATCAGCCATGAATAATGTGGTTCAAGCCAATATGAATAGCATGACTTAATATGCTCTCTAATTTGCGATACATATCACGATTAGATTACCATGCCTATAACCATTCCAATCAAATTATCGCAGTATCCATTGGTTAATTAAAAATTGACTACAATTATGTACAATATACAGAACATCATCAGCAAAATATACCAACTGTTATACCAACTTCCTGTCATGGCAAAAGGACATGCCAAATAGGGCTTGCTTAACTCAAGATACTCCGACAGATAACAATAATTCAACTAAAAACCAGTAAACCAAACTTTTGAATCTACCATTTTTTGATTCTCATGAAATCACCATTCACTAATTAATTATGCACAACTCTAGAGCATATATCACAAGAAGAATGCCATATATATATATATATAGACCAATCATTTATGACTAAACGGTGGATAATTAACCTCTCACTTTGACATGCTCCATAGTCGCACACTAGCACCTCTATTATATCGAAAGGAACATGTGCAAAGTGGAAATTAGGTTTCCCTTTTTATGGTTTGGGGGAGGGGGGGGGGGGGGGGAAGAGGGTTCATTTTTTCCTCGGTTTCAGAATTCACACTACAAGAACCTAGCAATCATAATTTGAAGAGAGTCCAGAGCTAAAATCTGTCAGGCCAAACAGTACCATTAGGAATTAAAAGATCCTGACTCAACAGAGCCATAGATTCACCCAAACATAGACATATCTTACTTTGGTACCAGCTGGCATGTCACTCAAATCATAATTGCAAAAGAAAGTGTGAAGGGGAGTCTTTTCTGGATTGCTTAGCACCTGCAGATAGCCAAAATAAAAAATAAACAAATGCATGAGTAAGGCATTTCTAACAGAAAATGTAGCAATAACTACAAATATCTTAAAAATCAGAAATTGAAAATGAAAACAGCACTACATAATGAAAAGAAAAAGGTGCATCTGTAAAAATTGTATGATGATCAACTACAAAGATCTGTAAGCCCATGGAGAAAGGTTAAAATTGTGTCACTTGTAAGCATGTCAATACCAGTTGTATCCGTCCTTTCATGGGAATACGCAAGCGGCTTTTGACAACTTGTGAATCATCAGTGCTAAAGCCTCGTTTCAGTTGTTCACCTCTAGACTTGTTTGGTGAAAAATTTCCTGCAAGATTTATATCTGCATAATACAGGAGGTAGCTATCTCCATCCACACTGGTTACTGAAAATGGAAGCTTTTGAGATTTTGGAGAAAAGTTTCCCCCAGTAATACTCAGCACAGCAAGAAAACCATCAATTCTCTACAGAAACAGAAGGAAAAACCAAAAGCAAAATGTCAGAGTCTTGAACTATTCAATATTATATCCAGAATCATTTGCAACATCACTTACAAAAAGTAGCATTTATACAAACCTTACTAAGGTTTCCAGATAAGAACCGGCCAGATAAAAGAGACTCCTCAAATGAACCAACCAAAGACCTCCTGACTGGAAGCCCACTCAAACTTCTAGTGAACCTCATAGAGTGAGAGGAGGGTGCTAATTCTTGAGATAGTGGCCAACTTGTGTTAGCAGTATAATCCAAAGAAGATGGACAGAAGTCTTTGCGCAAAATATCAAAACCTTCAAAAGATTTACTGGCAATTCCTAATTCATCTTCTTTATGATTTAACACAAGGCATAAGTTAGATTTGTCTAGTGATTGTTTAATATTCTCCAAAGTACTATTGCAAATTTCCTTCTCTTTAGCAGTGTTCCCACATCCACCTGCATTTTTTAATCCTTCAGAAAATTTAGGACCCAGAGGTGAGAAGGAAAGAGGAGGCGAGTTCACTTTTTTAGGAGATGTGGATATCACACCACTTTGAAATTTTAGCTGCCTTGATTCTCTAAAGTGGTCAATTGCAGGTCTGGATGGACAACCACTATGGGATAGTAGTTCCCTATTTTCCAGCAAAGGACCATCAGTGATAAAAATGGATTCTGTATTGGGTGGCACATCTTTTTGCTCCAAGCAACTAGACAAGGACCAAGAAGGCATATTACTTCTGTTTTTACTTCCAATATTTGCCTTCTTGTTATCTTGTGCAACAGAATTTTTGAAACTATCACTTTTAATAAGGGAGCCAGTCTCAATATTTCTGCAGCCAATGTCAAGAGAATCACCTTTGAACTGACTCGGAGAGAGCATACTGCTCAACGGTGACAGTAGCCGCTTCCTAACCATTGAGCTGGCAGGTTCAATATCATTGGCTGTGACATCAGTAACAGCAGAAGAATGAATATTTGCAGCTGGAACTCCTGTCAGTCCATCAGTTGAAGAACTTGTTGGGCCTGATTCAAAACCCACAATTCTAGAAGCAGGGATATGAATACTTCGCCCATTTCTTGAAGCATTAAAACCACTTCTATCTGTTGAACCAATCTTCAGGCTGTGGACATTAGAAGTGACCTCAATGGCTCCTCTATAATAACACATATTATCAGATGCATTTGAAATTTCTAAGGAGGCTTTCTTTGGGAAATCAATAAATGAGGGGCGCCGAGGATATACAGCCAATCCACTAGTACTTCCACTATGCACATTGTTCATATCTGAGGGGCTTCCATCAGAAAATTGTGGCGTGCTATGCAAAACAGCTGCCACTGGTGCAACTTCTTCAGCATTTCCACTTAAGGGTATTTGTGGCAAGCCCATCGCTAGTTCACTATGAATCTAGATTTTCCTAAAGAAATAAAAAGCTTTCTTATACTATCAATGTGATTCCTCGCTGTGGTTCTAAATGTTAATTTGACCTTTTGCCTTATCACCACATGATCATAAATAAGACCTACAATCTTCAACTAACCAGTTGGATCTTAGCATCCACCCTGACCTGTTTTACTATCCAATAGTTCATACCACGTGTTTGCAACTAAACCTAAAATGTAGCAATCCTACTCAAGTATTTCAAAACTGACAAGAACCTCATCCTATGTATCTACCAGAGGCATCCACATTCTAGACATTACAACCAACACTTCCTCTGCAGGACATATAGAGAATATCAAGGACATGGTAAATATCCAAGAACTATGACAGGCACAGATCACGCGACGTCCATACTGGCAACAGATAGAGCATAAACAATTCATGTTGGGAAACAAAGTCAGTGCATATGCCTGAAACAACAATTAAAAGACTACATTAGTCCCAGAGTTCACAAAGGCGCAAAAGAATTATAGCTAAAGACATGCATAGCTCTCAGACTTCTCAAGGTTTATAAACCTCAGCATTACACTAATTCGGATTAAATCACCCCTTGATTTAAATATATCAGACCCTTAACGATCACACTTAGAATCCTCAATTTCATTCACAAAAGATTCATGATACTGGATCCCAAACATAGGGAGGACGAGAAGTAGGAGTAATAGGAAAATAAAGTAGTTTCGGCTAAATTAAAGTGCACGTAACTAGTGAAGGAGGGAACCCAACCCGACCCTGATCAATTAACGATGGGCGAAAATTAAGGGAGGGACGATGAAAGTAGCAACCTTACAGATCAAACAAAGTTGAAGTAACCATCGATCTGAGAGGAAACTTTGAAGCTAAAGTAAGAATAATCCATTCAATGCCCAGAAGATTTCTTATGAATGATCAAAGAAGAAAGAAAGTCGAAGGGCTGACTTGCACGGCACACATTTACAGCAAGCCGTTTAAGCTTTTGAGTTCTTATTATCCACCGCAAGCAACGACGTATTTTATATTACTTTTTCCGCTAGTCTAAAGCAAGGGCAAACTGACAACCACCGGACAAAAAAAAAAAAGGTCTTACAATAACCCCACAAAACAGAAATCGACCAGATTGAAGCATAATCAAACTAAGTCCAACAAAATTCAAGCTTGATGATCAAAATCATCAAGAAACGCACAGTAGAAGTAGCCCAAAAGCAATCCAGTGAGCAAACGCACCAATGAAGCTGGTATCGATAGAATCCGGCTGATAAATCATATCAATAACCTCCTGCAGTCCTGACTACAGTCTACAGATCAAACAATCACCCAAACAAAAATAGAAGAAAACAGAAAAAGATTAAGAAAAGGGCGTTTCTAAAACGATGTCTTTTTTCTTAATTCTCCAAGTTGCAGAAGGTGAAGATGATAACTAGGGAGGCCGTACGGCCACGTTAGGTCCAGAAGTTGGGGTCTGCGTGAGAAGGAAGACCCATGTCCGAGTGCTAGCCCTCACCCTCTGTCTCATGTTTATAATGCCAAAATACCAGCGTAGCGTCATCATCCTCACCCGATCTCCGCTTCGCTTTGCCATCAGTATTTCTCGGCTGTAATTTTAATTAGAAAATGAATAATTTAAAGAGGATTTTGATTTATAAACATTGCGTTTTTCCCCGGTTTCTCTCTCTTCTGTACTCTCTTTTTCATTAATGTTGTACGTTTTAACTTGATTAATCTGCCCTTTTTCTCATTGCCTTCGGTTATTCTTTTTCTTCCTTGGGCTCCACAGAGTTTGGTCCCAATGCAGTGTGGTTTTAAAATCTGATATTCTTTGCCTAATTTAAATATTCTCCTGGTCATGGGAATTTATTTGTTATTAAATAAATAATTTAAAAGTTCAACCTTTTTTTTTTTACTCTTACTTTTACTCTTTAAAGATCTACCTTGTATTTTGCAAGCCAACACTATTTACCTTTTGTTAGTTGTGCGAATATCTCATGCACCAGAAAAATGACTACAACTTGTGGTTTGAATTAAATTAAGAAAAGTAGGCTATCAAAGTCTAAACCCCAAAATGCCATATTTACTATTAATTGAGACGAGCGTTTTCATATTTTTTTTAAATTGAATTGGATTTCAATGGAAAGTATTGGATTTGGGTTCGACTTTTCTTGTGCTCCTTCTCTGCTCTGATTATCTTTCCTTTTTCTCTGTCAAAAATAAAATTCAAAGTTTTGCATTTTCCCAAATTGTTTTTTCTTCCTGAGACTATGATTACAAGCTATTCGACTTTTGAACAAAAAACCCTCCACTAACCAAGTAGCTGCAATTTTACGCAGCAAGACATGAGAGTGATATTATTATTTCATTATGATCTAGCAATACCAGAAAAATAAATGGAGCCAACCAAAAATATTCCCCAAAAATTAATATAAAAAAACTGACAATATACGAGGATCTTTACAGTATAAAGATTTTCAACAGAAAGATATGTGCGAATATTTTCGAAATCACCTTTTACATATTTGAACGTGTGTGATTTTTTGAAGTTGCTTAGGAAAAGGCTTCTCCCATCCATTAATAAGTACTTAAATTCTCAAGTCACGAAGAATCTGATTGAATATGGATCAAGGAGAGAGCGACAAATCGTATGAATTAGACCTCTCTCAAAAACAAATAAATAAATATTGGGTATGCATACATTTAATAGATAATTGGTGGATTTGCCAAGTGCACAGAATTGGAATTGGAGAAGAAATAATTATGAAAAGAAGGTACGAAGAGGAAGTAATAATTAAATAATAAAACAAGACATCAAAAGAGAAGCCTACACGAAGCTAGAGAAAAATGTGTTTGGAAGGCAGGCTCAGGCGGCCATAGCTGTGATCACGAGACCAAGTAATTTTATTTATGTATATAATTTGGCTATATCAATTTTTTATGAAATAAATAACAAACTAAATAGTTATTTACAGGTAATTTTAACTTTATGAGAAATTATTTTTAAATTTCGAAAATTAAAAAAATTATCTAAAACTCAAAATTTTAAGTGTATTTTAGTGGGGAGAAAAAAAGAAGAAAAATTGATGGAACAGAGAAGGCCACGTGCTGGGAAGTTGCTTCCAGTTTGGTGAATTGAAGGGTTGTTTAATGGCAAGTGGCACCCCATTTGGTTTGGTCCGTAGCTTCAGAGTTCTGACTTCTGGAAACTCAAGGAAGCTACGTGTTACTGCCGTGATCGACTTGACAATGGCTCCTTTTGCTCACAGATCATTCTCGGCAACCCTAAAATTTTTTACCATAAAAATTAAATAATTTAAATTTATAAAAAAATATCAATGAAAAATCTTATTTATTAAATTTTTATCCAAAAACTTTTATTTTATTAAAAAATTTCTAGATGCCGCTGGTGTAGATAATAAGATTCACACTAGGTGAACACGAGCCAAATTGGATTAAACTGGATCTAGATTGAGTTCATTTTTAAAAAAATTAAATATGAATTAATTTTTAAAAGTAAATTTTAAAAATAAAAAAATATTTGAAATGAAATAAAATAAAACTAAAAAAATTTTAAAATTTGAAATAAAAACTAAAAAAATTAACATTTTAAAATGTAGTTATAAATAGAATTTATTTTAAATTAAATTTAAAATATATTATAAAAATTAATAATAAATATCGGCTCTAGTTTTATGTCTCTCTCAACACCCGACCTAGATGAGATTAAATTACAATTTTTTTTTATTTTACAAAATTATAACCTAGCCCAATGTGCTAAGTCACACCAGAAGCTCAACCCCTAATTCACACCCCTTTACCTTTCACCTTTCAATCCTACACCTACAGGCTTTCTTATTTTCTACTATTACTAATACTAATTGAAATTCTATCTATTTAAAGTTTGGCACATTTGATGTGTTTACATTGTTTTATCTTAATTTTTTCTTTCGTAAAATAGATATAATATTTTATAAAAAACACTATCTTCAAGATAATTAAATATACTAATACGTCAAATTTCAAATACTAAATTTAAATCATACTAATACCATTTCATTCAATTCCATACTATATTTATATAACTACTTTTATTTAAATTAATATGTGATATGTCAACAATAATCAAGATGTTGGGTGAATTTTAAACAGCAATTTTAGTACTAACATCATAGTGTGAGTTGTTAGTTAATAATGGAGATGGTGGCTTCAAGAGGTGGAAGTTTATGTGTTATCTTATATAGTTGTGTGTATTATAAGTGCAAAATCAAATCAATGATGACTTTGGGTTAGTAGATGCATTGAATGTGAGGCTTCTATTTTTTTTTTTTTTTTGGGTTTTGAAATAATTGAATAAATAGCATGGGGTTGGCTGCAATTAACAGCGGCACCTAGATTCTTTGAATTGAAATTGAATTGGCGGTACGTGTCCCTTCTAGATTTAGTCATAAAGCCAAAACAAAGGGAGCGGCCTACGTTCAAGGATGTCTGCTCCTTGTGAAACTAAAGTTTAGAATAGAAAAGAGAGTCCTCGCGAACAAAAATAATAGTTTTACAGTGTTTCGATTAAAACAAGTATTTTTAGAAAAAGCAAAAGCTAACCTAATCCCAAGAGGCACGTGATCATCTGATCATGAACTCATGATCTCCATTTTCTGAAGATTATTCTTGACATTATTTTAATAAGATGTGATTTACGTAATTCTGATCTTTATTATTATGTGTGTATGATTATGAATTGAATATGAGGACTTTACGCCAATTGAAAAAGAACACATTTTGGATATTTGAAGGTATAGAGGCCCGCAGAGTTCGTATTCTGTGTGCAACGGCCCATAATAAGCCTTTCATGGAGCTGTGCGGTCACGACCAATTCGAAATGTTGAATTTAACATTTATGAAAAGTACACAAGTCAAGTTGGAAGAGCCATCAATGCTTAAAGGGTATTACTATGGGGGCTCAAACACAGGACGACTCACAGGCTTCACCACTCACTACGCCTTGATTATTGATATTTTAAAATTTTTTTTAAGAAAACTGATATTATTTTTTAAGACATTTTAATTATAATAAAATATAAAATAATGTAGATATCTGAGAAAGAAAAATTTGCTTTGAAATATAGTCATCCACTGTCCAGACCAATTTATCCGAGAAAATATAGCATTTCTCAACAACCAAAAGAATTATAATCTTCATTTCTCATTTTACTTTTTTCCTTTGGGTTTCCGACTATTTTCCTCAGGAGATCGTAATCGAAATTCTTCGTAGACTCCCACCCCATTAGAAAATGCACCTCCGTCTGCAAATCATGGAGGTTCCTCATAATCAGCCCTACCTTCATCTCCTTTCATCTCCACTACTCACCCAACTACCACTCCAATCAGTTTCTTCTCATCCAATCCTGTGATGAGAATGGCTACGCGGATCCCTACTGTGCTCCTGTGAGCTACTCCTTGCGGTATGATGATGATGGGCTCACTAAGTTTTGGACGTTGGATTTACCCAGAGTCTTCGAATGTGACCTTTCTGTGGCGGGTATATGCAATGAGTTGGTCTGCATCACTAGCAGCGAAAATTGAGATTCCTTGATTTTTTGCAACCCTTGCATTCGAATATATGTGGTTCTTCCTAAACCCAGCGATTACCGTTGTCTATATTATTCTCATTTAAGCATAAAGACAAAATAAATCAGAATTTAGTTACAGACCTTGTAGCTTTGGAATGAGGAAGACGATAATACCCTGCATGGTGACCGAGCTCTTCAACAGAAGGTCCATCAGAAGCGGCACCAATAGAAGGCCAAGAGAGTTACAGAGGAGACCAAGCCCGTGTATGTTTGTTGCTCAGTGGAGGCAGAGGAGATGAACTAAGATGAATTGGATTTTAGCATTTTTTTTTTTTAACTGTAAGGACCATTTTGGTAGACAGAGAAGTGACTAAGAGATGAAAATAGACCTTCGAATCATCGAGGAACCAAAATAAAAATGGAACAAAGAGTGAATGATCAAAATAACATATTTGTCCATACCATTCCATATTTGTGAAAGAAGGCATTCACAAAAATGAATTCAATTGAGCATGAGAGGAATACATATTGCTCATTTAAATTAAGAATCAACTAGAGTTCCGCTTGATTCGAAATTGTTAATTCATACAAATTGAAACTGAAGGGAAACCACTTCAGTTTTCCGAATTACACGCAAATGCTTGGTTTTCCAATCAATAATGCTGATAACACTAAATATTTCTCTCTTGTGCTATTAAGTAGAGTGTGGAGAAAGGTGAAATGGAGATATGAAACGGAGCACTTGTTTACATAAGACCGAGTAGTTAATCCCAAATATTGATGGTTAGATAGCCGAAATTTGTCACAAGTAATGAACACATGCCATGGTTAGTCAAAAAGGTCTTGCAGCTTCTTCCATCATCTTCTTCGACCTGGTCAGCTTCTCTATCTCTTTAAGAACCTGAAATTAGTGAAAAAGATAAGAAACCTCACGGTTTTATGACTGACATACTTCAACTACAGCTAAAACTTGCTTGAATCTGAATCCCACCTCCAGAGTCATGTCTTCTCCTGTGATGTCATCCAAGTTCTCATAACCTAATCTAGAGGCTACTTCTGCAAAGAGAAAGAAGTTGTCGTTAATCAGGAGGACAAACAAGGAAAACTGAATATGAATCAAGCACCCGTCACAACCCACCCGCCCCTACTGATGAGGAGAAAAAGGAACACAGGAAACAATGACTACATGAACGGTACTATACTTTGAAGTGAAATAACTGAATCAGCAGTAGCATATCCATCTCTGTATTTGTCGTACAGGGCAACTAGTTGAGTCATTACCTGGTATCAATTATCAGAGACATCAATGATGGGGGTCAAGACTGCTATGATTAAGTAAAAATTTGCAAATTATATCATTAAAATTCAAAAGGAAGGAACCAACCTCTGAGTGAGACCCCGATGGAGATATTTCAAATGAAGAAAATTCACTCTGGTTGTTGAATAAATCCCTCGCCACCATGTCTAGTGGTACATCTATCCATATTGTAATCCCATGTCTCAGAAATGCCCTAAATAGGTTTAAGAGCAAGTCAAAACGATATGGAAGATGAATTGGAGGTTGGCATATTATTCATGAAGGATAAGTTAACTCAGACGGCCTGATATTATAAATACATACAGATTTGTTGAACTTTGCACTGCACCATTTCCAGCACAAACTACTAGTCGACCCATAGATGATAACTGCTTCAGTACTTCAGTCTGCAGCATATGTCACTTAAAACATGAGTCCTTCATACCCTGAAGGCCACAACCTGTAAGTGGTGTGGTTCTGAGCCAATTGCCATCTGCCAATGCCCACAGATAGCAACTGAAAACGGATCCAATGAAACAAAAGATAACATGTAATAAGTCTGATACAATCACCTCAGATTCACGAAAACCAATCTCATCACTCGATCGGAAGGATTTATCAGCAGATGCACCACCAGAAGCTTCTTCAACCAAATTATCACTGGATAGAGAGCATAATTCTCAAGCTCAACTACCAATTGAATGCTAACTTCTATGTTTTAAACTTTTATAGAGAACAAACATACCTGTCAAAATAATAATATCGTAATGTATCGGCCAGCAGCTTTCCCATACTGGTCTTTAGAGAGCTTTTCATACCTTTATATTAAAAAAAAATAAAAACAAAATAAAAGAGGATAACCAGCAAGTTTAAAAGACCGAATAACAGTTAGACACAGACATCTAATGTCATTGATTGCACTAACCAACCCTTACCAACAAGAAATATGGAAGTTCCTTTCAACTCAGGGGAAACATCTGCGGCTTTCTTCTGAATTAAAACTGAACAGTTAAAATGAGTACTTTCAAGTTTAAGCCACATGAAAATAACCCAGCTCCAGTTAAATTAGTTTTCAAGTTTCCATCTCGTACATATCACATGGAATATAACAGGCAGATGAAAAAATTTCCCTTTCTTTCATTCTCGTCAAAGTCAACTAACTAGTAACTAATATACACATATAAATGCAACAAGCACTGAATGGAATCTCACCTTCACTGCAAGTGATGGATCCTTGGCAGCAGTATTGGTCGTTGAATCTAAAGTGGGCAGATAAATAAACAAGACAAAGTGTTAGTACATTAAACGGTTACGAGTCAGGTTGTATGTCAGCCACCTTCAACCCATGTGTCGCAACGCAAATTAAACCATTTCATCATTTATTCATTTTATTTAGTCAGCGGTGATCTGTTAGTACAGATGCCTAGGAATACTTAAGCATGCAAATAAGAAATATGAACAGAAAGCATTCAAAAACCTCCGCCAGCAGAGTTGAAAATCATTATCAGACTGTTGGCATGCTTATTGGATAGGATACATCAATTACAGTCGTATACAAGCTTGAGACCAAAAGATAAAGAGATTATTGGGACATTCATCACCCACCCACAAAGTTTCCCGTTTCGAAATTTTGGGCCGGGGGGGGGGGGGGGGGGGGAGAGGAATTCAATTCGCGAAGTACAGCAATTCGAAAGAGTTTTGCCAAGCCAGGAGGAAATGGAAACGGAAGTCGAGAGAAAAAGAGCAGATGAAGACGATTAATTGGGTTACAGAAAATGAATGGCTTACTGGAAATACTGCCGTTGGCGATTGAGCAATTCGTGGAGGTACGCCTATGTAATGGAAAGTGAGACGGAGGGGAGATTCGAAGGGAGGTGTAATTGTGAAGAGTTGGGGAAGTCAAAAGATGAAATTGAAGGGAGGGATTGCGAGTGTGAGATGGCAGCCAAGTGGGTATGCGATGCAGGGTTGCCTTCTCCATAGCTAAGCGCTCCAACTCTTGAAACGAGCTATCACTGTTTCTTCAATTAACTGCCCTTATCCTTTATAATGCTATCTGTACAAACTGTATGGTACCGAGTTTTTCTCTTATTTTATTCGCAGCATAAAATTTTTTTTTTTAAAATGTAAAAATATCTACGTCATTTGAATGAAAGAAAATATATACGTTAAGAGAAAAATATATATACGCATATGTAACAAAACCTAGTATATCCTGATAAAAACCAAAAACAAAAACTAGTATCTCGTGACAAAAAAGAAAAAAAATAGTAGGTAATTAAGAGTGCAATTTCTTCCTATGTAGGTCTAAACAATGGTAGGAGATCATTGGCGAGCTGATCGAAGTTGGGATTGAAAATAAGCTTCAAGTCTCTCAGAACACTTGTAATAAACGGTATTGCGAGGGTTATAGGCGCGTGCATTGGCAAACATTCTGCTCGCATCTGCAACAAACATCTCAAGTGTCACATAATAGTCCTCAGACTCCACCCTCTTGGACATCGTCTCCAGATCCATTGGTTCTTTAATGATGTCGTAGTAATCAGGAACCTTCTCTGCATCCACTGGCTTTATGAATGGCCAAGCATCCTCATGATCCTTCATTGACTTCAGAAGCCAACGCAGAACCACACGCAACTCCTTCTGATAAGTAGCGTCGTCGCTTAAGACCTGTCTGATCCTGTCACAAACTGCCTGCTTTTGCAAACGAATCATGGCTGATAAATCAGTGTAAGGAACCTTAGGATAAACCTCGCATCCCATGAGAAACCTTCCCTCGTATTCCTTAATATAGCCTTCCCATTCATGTTTGTCCAAGTGAATCTCTTGCGAAAACCCTTGCTTGGTGAAGAACTCAGCAGCATTAGGGTAAAGACAAGTGAGTAGATGAGTTAACCCTTCAACGTCACGTGCATGCTGTTTCAAGTGATTCATGAGTCTGGTACCATAACCTTTGGATTGCTCATTGTCTTGTACTGCACATAAGGCGATCTCACCGAACTTGGCGTTTAGGAATGTGCGATATGTGATGCCACCGATAACTTTGTTGCGTCGTATGAGCATGAGAGACTTATGGGATCTGTCCATGACTAATCGGACAATGTACTCTTTAGGCAAGTCGGGAAATTGGGAGGCATATATATTCTTCAGTTCTATCAACCAAATCATGTGTTCATCGATTCCGTCGCTTGAAAGGCATAGGATTTTGAGGTTTCCTGCTTCCTCCTGTTGCTTGAGCCTGTCTTCTCTGGCACAATAATCCCTTCCTTTCCGTAACTTTTCTGTGACATTCTTCCTTGGGAATTTCGAGGAGGACGAGGGTTGAGAGGGCGAAGACTCCATCTTGAGCTTGAGGTTGGAGGGACAAGTGGAATGGGGGCTTCCGGGTATATTTAGATGAAAATTCTAATCCTTCTTTCAATCAAAATCTTTTGAACCAAAAAAATTCTAATCCTAATCAAATCTTGTCACTTAGAAATCTATCTCGATTAGATTTGGATACATTTACTTATACCTTTATTATGAGGTTCTCTAATTAATAATTGATAAGTGTGCTTTAACCAATCAAAATATAAAAAAAAAAAAAAGTGAATAATTTAATTTTAAAATTATACTGTTATCTATAATAACCACACACATATCTTGATATTATTGAATAATTATGTATTTATGATATTTTAAGTGAAAAATAATATAACGAGATTGCATATAAGTTTTTTCTTTCAATCTAATTTTAATTAACACATGGTTACATGACACAAGTATTAAATGAAAAGAGTGAATAATTTAATTTAAAAATTATACAATATGTTATCAACAATAATCATACATATTATTAAATAACTATATACCTATTATATGTTAATTAGAATTTAGCATAACAAGGATATAAAAAATTGTATATAAATTTTTTCAATATAATTTTAATCAACTATTACGTGGACATGATTACATTACGTGACAAATGTTTCCAGTGAAAAGTCTTATTAAATAATTTTTATTTTTATTAAAAAATTATTTAGATAATAAATTAAATCAAAAATTAAAAATATCTCTTGTTTAGTATTATTTTACGAATGTGTTGGTACATCATTATTTAAAGTAGTCAAGGTTGAACAAATGAGCATTTGTCAAGATCGTTATTACTATTATAGTAGTCTGTCGTCTTTTTAAATAAATTAGAGTTAAAGTTTGCATTGACTTTCAGTAGATTTTTACTTATTTGAATATTTTTTTAATATGAAAATTTACAAGAAGTATTATGAGAGACAACGGTTTGCGTTTTATAAAATTATTTAATAATCATTTCCGTTAATATTATTATGTTTGACAAATGAAAAATAATTTTTTCTGTCAAATTTTTAAAAAGGATATGTATAGATTTGAATTTGTCATTGATATTATTAATAAATAAATGAGTTCAAATATTTGTTGCGGTCAATCATAATTAAATTTAAAATCTTTATTCAATTAAAATATGAAATATAAAATCATAATAATTATGTAAAACTTTCTAATAAAAAGTTAACATATATAATCATTCAAATCAATATAACCATATGAAAATAAATCAAATTAAATTGGGTAGAGAATAAATAAGGATGAAAAAAGATAGAGACTGGGAAAGAAAAAAGAATAATGGGTAATATAGTAATTAATAATTTCGAATAAGAGTACTTTTATGATCAAATAATTTAGTGATTCAAAATGAAAACTCTAATTATTTGTTTAATTCTTGCAAAAAAAAATAATACTTATATTATCACTCAAAAGAACCTTTTTTTAAGTAATTAGATCAAACATTTTAAAATTATAAAATAAATACTTTTTTCGAAAAAAATTAAACAGCTATTCTCCTAAAATGCATAGTTGAAAAAAAGCTAGTCATCATTCCATGTAAATATAAAAGGGAAAAAACTCATATGCATATCTATATTATTATTTTTTTAAATGATAAGTATATTATTCTTTAATTATATTAAAATCGTATATTATTATTGCATTGTATAATTTTTAAATTAAATCATACACTCTTGATATTAGTATTGGTCAACCATAAATTTTTCATGTGTTTATCTAAAAAACTCGATAATAAAAATATAAAAAATTATATTTAATTTTTGCCTCTAACGTAAAATTCATGCCTTCCAGACTTCTCGGGATATACATAAACGTTGTAGGAAGTTTAGAGCGTTAGTGTTTTGCTTTTAAACTGAGAGTTCTTCGTGATTTTATAGGAATAAATTTTATATAAATAAATTTCAGCTTATAAAAATTTATTTATTTAACATTTTCTGAATAATTAAATTCAGGTCTGGAAATTTAAAAATTCAAAACGATGTTATCCAAAATAAATAAGATTCAATGAAGATATGAAAAGAAAATTTTATCCACTAGTTATAAATTAACAGATAAAGATTATTATACCTTACTCATAATTACCTCTTCTAATTAGATAGGAATCCCATATAACGACAAAGTTCACAAGCCATATAAGAAGAGGCATATGCGACCAAATGAAAATTTAATTAACCCTTCAACCCGGGGGGAAGCGTTTGGGCAGGGAGGAGGGAGGAGAGGAGGGGGGAGGGGGAGGGGGGGTGTGGTGTGGGAACTTGCGTCATTTTTCGGAAATCTAAATTACTTTCACTGTAGAAACTCAGGAAAGTAATCTCACTGTAGAAACTCAGGAGAGTAACATCTAAATCATGAAGGGTATCAATTACAGATGTTCAAAGAAAAAATCCCTCGGTTGGGTGTACTAGTTAATGGTAGTGAACAAAATTCTTCATCCTAACATATGTGACACATTATAACCAGACAATCCCGTAGGGTTTAGTCCTCATAATACAAAGAAATATGAAAAATAAACAGATGAGAAACTACAACAAACATCATATTTACAAATCCTTGCCCAAAATTTGGATGACAGGACAGGACCTACGTAACCCTCAGGGCAAAACCCCAGATTTTCAAAACCTCCATGAATGCGCTCGAGATTTATTCCACTTACATCAAGAATACTCAGAATCGTTCCCCAGAAATATATCTATGAATGTGCGTACGATCAGCTCCCACCTGCATCCACTGAGATCCCTGACAATCAGGATCATTTTGATTCCGATCAAGATGAAGAATAGGATAAGGTAAATTACAACACAGGTCATATACTTATGTGAAATTTTGCTTGCACTCTAGTCAAAGATGTGCATTTTCTGACAAAATAGCAAAAGTGTTAAAGCTTGCGTATTGTATATATAGCTAACAGTTTCACAAGTTCCAATTGCTTATTAGAGTAGAATTTATGTTAGTTGATTCTTCATGCCAAAAGAATGCTTTCTGCAAGCAAACATTCAGCTTGTAGATGACACCAGCGAGTGGTGCTAATCAGTCAGTCCAAATTACCTGCCCAAACATCATACCAAGTGAACAAGACATAGTAAGCATGTAAGTTTAAACAGCAAGGAAAATTTTGGCTCCAGTTGACTTATCATTTTGGATTACATATCCAGAAGATTCAGCAAAATCTAACCAAAATATATCAAGAAACAAAATTTTCACCTCAGTTTGTAAGCAAAGCTCGTCTACATGACACTTTCACAATGTTTTATACTGGAATTTATTATTTCATACTTATACCAGGGGTATATTTTGTTGTCACATATTTAAGGTTTCAGAAGCAGCTGTTGATCATAGCCTTTAGAGGTCTGACCATGACTAGGGAATCCCTATATTCATTAGTCTAAGAATAATGGATTCAAGCTACATAAGCATTATGCATAGCTTCAGAAAGCTATTCTAAAACAGCAACCATTTACTAACAATAACAATTAAATGCAGTATCTTACCTTGGACTTCAGTAGAATGAGTAGCCCGGTCAGATATACTTGGTACTCTCTTGATATCTGAGAGGGATATAGGTGTTAATGGAGGAGATGCAAATTCCCCGGCCTTCTGTGGAACTTGAGGAGCATCCAAAATTTTTGCAACATGTAATGTCATTGCTCTCTGGCTGGTAGAGGGTATAGAAAAGCTCCGAGGGACGATTAAAGGCGGAGTTGGAAGTGGGGAGGCTACACTTGAAGTAAATGAGAGAAATTTATTTGTTGCATAATGCTCTTGATTTTTCAAAGCCAATGGAGCAGAGTGACCCGTCTGATAAGATTTCATTGGTCTGGTGGATTGATTATCAGGGGGTCTAGGAAGCTCATGGAGCTCACTTATCCTAGGTGAAGAAACAAGGGCAGGTGAAGCATTAGGAGATGCTTTTGGGGATGAAAGCTGAGGCACTGGTAATCGAGGAAGAACTCCAGATACTAATTCAGCTGATCCTAAAGAATTAGCAGATAAAGCAGGTTTTACCGACAGTGGTTTACTGGGCAATGGACCTGAAAAAGCCTGTCTTTTGATTTTCTTAGTATCAGAAATGTTAAAAACATCAACTTTTGGAGGTGATAATCCCTCCCTTGAAGGGCGCGGTAGCTGGGTTGAGGTGTTTTCAATGTTGGTTTCTTTTAGACCAGACTGAGCTCTAGGGATAGTTGGTTCACACAATTTACCATCGCCAAAATGTTTCTCGTTATTTTCTCCATCCAGTGGGGAAGAATGCCACAAATTGTGTGTATGTCCACTTGCACTCGCACGGGGGGCTGAGTTGCTTGTTTTTGCAGTATTTGTTTCTTTTATGTCAACAGGTGTAGGAAGCACATAGGCGTTAGACTTTGCAGAAGCTGACATTAGGAGTTTTCTCACCTTTTCAGTTGGCTCTGACTTCTTTCCAGCAATAATTGAATCTGAATAGCTGCTGACTCTTGGTTCTTTACTTGAGACTCTAAGATCTACCTGGTTCTTGTCTAAACTCATCTGCAAGAAGGATAGAAACCAGAAGTTTTAGAAGATGATTTGTGTCAAATGACAGAACCCTGTTGAAGAACATAGCAAAAATGAGAATTTAAACAATCATCATGATAATGCCACATCAACATCTCTGACATTAGGTCTTATCTGATACATCAGCACATATCAAGGAGATTTAAAACCATGCATTAATTTGAATTATAATCTACTACTGTTCTAGAGTAGACTCAGGAATTTGTATTTTATGAACAATTCCATACTATGCTTAAGAGTCAAATAAAATATTTGATACATAACGAATGGCACCTCAGCAGTTTTTGAGGATGAAGAACAGAGATATGAACGCCTTGACTCCTCCACCTGGGAAAAACCACCAGTCATTATCAAAAGATGAATTAATTAATCAGATTCTCTTTCAAAAATTATGATGATATTGTATGTGTCTCTGAAGCAAAGTACAAAATGACAACAGTAAGAAGCTTCTGCCAATTTAAATTAAAAAAAAAAAAAAAAGCAAATAAGCAATATAGCACAAACAACTTCATTACGCATCTAGGAATAACAACCATACAAGTTTTAAGTTACATAAGGTTCTCACCTCTGTTGAGTTCTGAGATGTGGAAAAAACATCAGGTCCCTGCTTATTTGATCTATAGTCAAAACTCAGTTCACCACCTTCATTTCCATCAAAATCATTCTCACCATCAACATAATCATCTTCTTTGAGCCCACTGAATTGGTAATCAATATGTTGCTGCTCAGTAATCAGTCTAATATGTGGCTCAACAGCCTCAAGAGATTTAAGTCCCTTCCGAAAGAAATTCAACTATAATTGAAGCAATATAGATGGAAAAGATACATCAACATTCAGCTAAGTAGAATTAAAGACTAATGTGAAACATAATAAGTCCAAAAACCAAAATAAAAGAAAAAAAACCTGAGCTGCATGGTGCCGAGCTGCTTGTGTTAGTAGACTTCGGGACTGCCCTTGCTTTAGAGATTTTAACCGAAAAGCACAGAGTGTTGCTTCTTCTCTGTATTCATCTTGAGCTGCTTGCAACTGCTGTGAAGCAATATTTTCACCCTTGCCACTCTTTGACCTTCCTTTATCTTTCTGTTGGGTTTTCATGTATTCATAAACGTCTCTGCAATCAATGCCCCAGATTCAGGAAATAGTCATATAACATGAAGAAAAGTAGCATTTAGCATGTAAAAGTACAGACCTTTTTTCATCACACTGCCGCTTCATGTCCTGCAACAGGAACAAAAGGACATTGAGAAGTAACAACAAAACATTTCTACCCCAAAATTATATGCCAACAAGCTCAAAATATTTGAAAAGTGATGACCAGAGATCTTGACAAGGCAACACCTATATGGCTCAAAAAGACAACAACAAGGATAAATATCTCGTGTCTAAGGCATGGACATGTAAAATATGCACTGTTCATGTATAATTAAGAAAGTATCAAGTATTCTTACTATTATGAAGTATAAATTGTATTCAGGTTCAGCATTAGTAATAAACACTTTATAATATACACTGAATGCTTCATCTATAATCTTATCATAAACAACAGCTTTTAAACATATTTGAGAAGGAAGTTTGCTACAGTCCTTCTGTAACAACCATTTGCAGAAGGCAAAGCCTAACAACGCTTTTGAGGGTGTAACAGCATTATCCAAGTCTGCTCCTGACTCAACCTGAATAGAAGCTAGCTTAAGAGTGCCTAATATTTATGTGAATGTACAACAAGCATCACAATTAAACCACAATGACTAATAATTTTTTAATTACAATATGACATGGCCTTCCCCATATGAGAGGGCTATCACTTTTTAGAGGTTAACAAAATCTACATAGAGAGAGCTGCACGTTTTATAAAAAGAAGAGAAATTATTGACAACCCACAGCAACTCATCTCAATATCATATATTGATGGATATGTATGTACATCAAATCAGAAGCAGAGATAATCAATAACCAAATGAAATCTTATCAGTCATAATTATTTTAATAAAGGAATAGTATGAGATATTAGCAGCATTCACCCCAAATCATGATACACGGCATGCATCAATTTAAGTCCTGATACATTCAGTTTTATTATTTGTATATCCCACATTTAGTAATAAAATAAAAAATGTGAAATACATTAGCTTGAAGAAGGAAAACAGTGAGAGGGCAACTATAATTACACTAACCTAATAGAGCAGTTGCTTCCATACTGTTTAGGAAGAAGAGGTGTGGGGGGAGGGTGACAAATAGGGAAGTAAATAAACAAACCTCAACAGTCCGCAATTCATTGAGAAGACACTCTGATGGGTTCGTTATTGTTGCTATTACGTGATAACGCTGAGGCACATAAAGCACAGAGTCATTACAAGGTTCATGCGAATCACTCTCGCACTAAACAAGAGCAAAGCATGCAAAAGCTTTCACCCAAACAAAGACTCACATAGCTGTCAAGAAGTTTTTGAAGCTCAAGTTGCACTCCTCCAAGCATTCCCAAAATTTTACCTGCAAGCCATTTGCACCATCTTTAGCAGCAACTATACGTAACTAGAAATAACTAGCATGAGGCAAGATTTCTTAGGCAGGGAAGTCATGAAATGTTTACCCACTCACCACTTTCTTCATCATCATTTACAGAAGTTTTCTCTGATAGACAGATACCCATTTCTCGCAGTGACTCTGAAAATTCTGGAGACACAAATAGCATGAAAAACTGCTGCAATAGGATAATCTTAACAAATCTTGCATCATTAAACAAATCTGGCAAAATAACTTCCCACATTTTAACAGGTGGCCCAGAGGTCAATTAAGAAATTTTTGTCTAGATGTTAGACTATAAAGGAGGCAAGAAAAAGCGTAGATGCCCCCATGCTCCCCACTGTTATGAATTTAAAACAATAGCCACAACACACATATTCAATAAGAATGTGTGCTCAAGTCTGTAATACTAAAGTACATAAGTATGAGCTGGTTTCCCATATTAGGTGTGAATGGCAAAGGCTACACTATAGAGCAGAAGATCGTACAGGATTATGACTAGCGGAAATATAACTCTGGTTCTGGATCCTAAATTTTTGGAAGTCATTATTATATGAGGAGAAAGAAG
The DNA here is from genome assembly GCA_037074485.1 of Delonix regia. Taxonomy (NCBI): domain Eukaryota; kingdom Viridiplantae; phylum Streptophyta; class Magnoliopsida; order Fabales; family Fabaceae; genus Delonix; species Delonix regia. The sequence continues at coordinate 34,342,174 of CM073449.1, read as the reverse complement.
AAAGGAAGACAAGACGACCTATTAACTGAATTTCAAAGGCGAGTGAAGAATGTTTACCGTAGGCACTGTTTGCTGTTGCAGCAGCAGCAGAAAGCAAGCAATCATAGCAATTTCTCATCTCTTGCATGTCCTGCAAAGTGGAGAAGGAAACCTACAATGTTTAAAACAATGAAGCCAGAGAAGAGAAAATGAGAGCAATAAACTTCTTGTAAACGCCAGTATGAGTAGAAGTAATAAAACCCACTAAGTTTCCATTATAACACTCATTTTTCACAATGCAACTATGAGATCATTAATTGGGCCTGAGAGTACAAAGGCATCATTCCGAAGAAAATTACGCATCTGAAACACATTAGCTGTGTGTGTTTTAGAACAAACAATTCCTCTTTATCAATTCAAGAGAATCTATTCGGGAGGAGACATTAACAGTCTATATTCTACTGTCCCAGCAGACTATGCGGTTCACGTCTAAAGATATTTTTCATGGAGATTTGTTAGTAATGGTGAGTTTAATATTAGATATAACCACTAAGTTCTCAATCAAATATGGATTTTTACCTTACCAATCAAGAATGAAAAAAGTTAAACCCATAATAAATTCCTTCTTTTAGCTATGGGGTGAGACAAAAAAATATTCCGCAATCTATGTGTCATCAATAATGATGGGAAAATGCAATTCTAAGCTGCAACAGAACAGGCGTATGAACAAATCTCTACGAACAATAACCTTCGAATTAATTGTCCGAATAAAGGAAACTTCCGCCCAACACTCCATGTAAACTTCTGAAATTCGTATGGACTATGAGAAATTATTATCTCCTAAATCTTCTCAGGACATTAATAACTACAACTATTGAACTCAAAATGCCAACTCTCCTGCGCATGTGTCTTTTCTTTCTAAAGTTGGGTTGCATTTTATCAACGATTGTTTTGAGTCAGAGGTCGTTGGCCTGGGAGAACACACTTGGGAACTCAACGAAACTTTAAACCGATAGGAGGAACAAGTCGCACAAGTACCTTGGCAGCCTGAGCAAGCTCATCCAACTTCTCCAAGGGCTGAAAGTCAGTCTTCTCCTTGCCTACGCTCTTGTGAAGTGCAATTCTCCTCCACATGCTCAGCGAGGACTTCATTTTCCAGAAACCCTAACGCAATGACTAAACCACGACGTAAAGACGCAGCGACACGGAGAAGGAGGAGAATCGACGCCTGCTGGTTTGCCTCGCAATCACAGCCCGGGATAAACAGATAAAATCGCAGCCTCGGATCCCGGCGCGGAAATCAACTCCATAGCTTCAACGACAATGAAGAAACAGAGGCTTGCTCATTTGGGTCAAAACGACCAGAAACAGATCAGAGAGATGCGAAATGCGGAAACGGAGAGAATGACGGAATTATACAGCACAAGGGGGGAAAAGCGGAAGGCGGAAGGAGGCATCCCTGGCCTCAACGTTATTCTCCCAATGCGAGAAACCACGTGCTCCTCGAGCTGACACGTGTGGAAAAGGGGTAATTTGGTCATTCCAAGGAAGTGCCACGTGGACGCTGGACGAGGCGAGTATGGTACTTGAGTTTGGTCAGACGATATAAGATTTGTTTCGAGAGCACATACAGTACACTACAACTGTTGAGAGGTCAGAGATACTTCCCCGGGGGGTTTCTTAGTTTGAAGAACAAATAGGTACGCGCGCGCGTACGAAGCAAATGCGAACTCGCTGTCGTCATGCAGAGTTGTGAGGAGGTGAGACGTGGCAGTGTAGGATTGGGCAAGGGCTGTGACACGTCGGTGTTAAATGCGGTGAGCTTTTGACTGTACCAATGAATGAGTCAAAGGTGAGATATATGATTAGACAGAGAAAGAAGCCAAGAAGTTCTAGAAGACCAAAAACAAAAACTGTGCCCTACTTTGACTGCCTGTGGATGAGTCAGATATACCTCCACCCTTCATATTTTTGGAATCCGGATTACCTCATATTACTGTACAAGTAATTAATATTTTTATTAATATAAAATTAAATATATATATTAAATTAAAAAAATAATTTTTTACTCATCCTCAATTACTAAAAAATTTTCAGTAACTGGATATGATCCACGGACATGTTTTTGGCCCTCTATTTTCTATCCATTATAATAGCCAAAACAAACATGCATGAATGAAAAGTCGTTATATAGTGTAATTACAAAGATGGAATGTACTTTATTTTAAGCTAGCTGCAGTAATAATAGCTATTTAAATTCTTAAAATTAATTTAAAACACAACTTCGAATGAGTTCTGTTATGCTACTCAATTTTTGACAAAGATATTTCTTCTATCAAATGAACAGAGGTATTCTTAAAATATTATATATATATATATATATATTTTTTAAATTCAATTCGTCCTTTTCTGACAAAGCATTTGTTCATTAATTTTACACGTTTTGCAGCTAGTTTCTGCGAGGACGTATTTTATATATATAGATATATACAAACACACACAAAATTGAAGTCAGTATATAAATATATTTTTCTGTGTTTATATTTGATTGACAGTCAAAAGAAAAGAAAAAAATCTCTTCGAGAGATCCTGGCATGCATATGCAGCTGGCCCACTGTGTAAAATTTCTGACTGGACGTTGCATACAATTTGATGATTTCGGGTAGTATTAAGAGCGATTGTGCTACCCTTGCTTGCAGCTAATTATTAAGGGGATATTCCATATGTCTTAGAAAATATCTAAAGTATTAATGCAGACTTGGAAAATTTCAAGATCTACGACAAAAATCATTTACGTACGGACCCAATTGTTATATTCATATTTTAATGTAATGTTAAAGTACCGACATTTCAAATATGTCATAAAATAAAAACCAGGATGCTGGTCGTAGGCCAGCTTGTTCTTAGAAATCTTAATCTGGCTCGGCTTAAAGCACATATAGCTGGTCATATGGTATGCATTGCCAGGTATTACCAGGCTTCTGAGTTGTTAAAACTACAAGGCATGCCGGACATTGTATCCTTGTCATTCCTATATTGTTCGAATCAGCTCAGCTCAAAGACCTAGAGAGAAGTTTATTAATATTAAGGGGTAAAATTCAAAGAGTCATTCTGCAACTTGTCATGAAATTTTCTGCAGCTTTTATTGAGAAGAAAAGTCAGGAAATTTGTCGTGAAAAATTTGAAGACACAGCATGAGACGTGGTGAGCTTTGTGTTTTGGTTTAAGCGAACATGGGAGGTCTGGGTGCAGAAAAGAGAAAGGAATGAGTAAGATATTGGAAGTTTGAAAACTGAAAAAGTGTTGATTGGGTCAAAAAGACACGTTGCTTGATGTTGAAGGAAGGAGGGATGATGATGAGTGATGGAAAATGGAAATGTTAAAAATAAAATAAAAAGAAGTGGCGACAATTTTCAAAATGCTGCCAAACGTTTATAGTCTCCCTAACACAATCAAGTTCAACGATCAAGCCAAGTCAGACTGAGAGATAGAAAGATAGGTGCCGGCCACGCAACTTTGCTCTCTCATTTCCTTTTCTGCATATTTTCTATCCGCAAGTGGGAAACCAAAAAGTCATCTGTTGTACTATTTCCTTATCAACAACAATACTCACATGTTTTTTTTCTTTTTTGTGGGCTTCCTCTTTCCTTTTTCTTTGATATTTGCTCCCATGAAGAGACTATAATTAATGCGAAGAGATTCTGTGTTCATTCTACCAAAGAAAAAGTAAACGTTTTCTTATGGTGTCGTTTCAGACAATGTATGTAATCCAAAAAGTTTCCGAGAAATATTTGACAGAATTAAAATCAAATCTGTTAGTGAGGTGGAGGATGAAGCCATGCAGGGGCTTTTTATTACTGGTAATATAAGTCCATCTGTTTTGGATACTAGTTTTGTCAATTCCATGAACAAAGGTGACACATTTCTGCTTTTTTAATGGATCGTTTTCGTGATTGTTTGGGGCTATTCGGATTAGGATTGAAGATATTTTTGTCTTGCAGAGTTATCGTGCTGTTACAATATATAAAAGTTACCCAAACGTTATATGGGGTTTGAAGCTCCCAAGCCAACACACTAATATAGAAGACAATGACTAATATGAGGTCAGATTTCTATGGCAAAATTGTTTGAAGGGTACGAGAGTTGATACCTCTTAAGAAACGAAAAATTCAACTCCTACTAAAGTTTTTATTTTTGATCATTTGTAACTCTAAAACCAAAATATGCGAATAGAAATGTGGAAAATAAACGGAAAACAAATTAATTTAGCATTTCATTCGGTCTTTGAGAAGATATCACTGTCTTTTACACCAAACCAAAATGAAATATCAGAGATGATCCGGGAAAATAATCCTACTTCTTTCAAGGATACAACGTTTGAAAGACATAAAAATGGAATGAAATTATGGCTTGTCATGCAGTTTTTCTAGCTATTCTGTTGAGAGTAGCATCATCATAGGATGCATGGCTAGTATAGCAACCAAAGTTGAGAAGATTCTTCTTCCTCTTCCCTCCGGACGTGCCCCTGTGCATAACATTCCTAAATCTTAGTCCTCTTCTCTCTTTCTTCTTACATTCCTGCCAAAACGGTATAGAAACGTAAATGTAATACAAACCAATCAAAACTAAACAAACCACAGTGAATAACAGGCCATAATTATAATTATGATATCAGACCTCGTTTTCATCTGACTTCTTATCCCACTTTGTTGAGTCCTCATCACCTGCGAGAAAAAATAAAATAAAAATAAACCTTTGAATTAGAATGCATTGCAATTTTATAAAATAGAGGTAAAACTGACCCCCTTTCTTGGTGCTGTAGGCAGAATCAGTGTCATTGAAGTGATCGCTAAAACTATGATCCCTCGAGTTATTATTGGAGGCAATGCAATAATCCTTGAAACTTGGGGACCCATAGACGATTTGACTATGATAAGCCTCTTCCTCTTTTTCTCTATGTTCTTTCTCTTCTCCTCCGTTCTCTGCTTCTGGATCACTCACTTGCTTCACCTCCTTTTCCTCCGAACCAACACTTTTCTGGCTTTGTTTGGTGGAAGAATGGACACTGTCATCACTGCCATGGGCGACATTCTTGTTGGTGGGTGAATTCATATGCATGTCTGCGATGGGGCGAACAACCTTGTGTCGACGGCCGAGGGTTGCATTATCTTCTGGGTCCAACTTGATTGACATGCCGCAACCCATGATGGAGAAGAAGAAGAAGAAGGAGAGAGCCTTAACGGAAAGGCTGGTTTGGAACTGGGAGGGAAGAGGGTATAAAAGAGAACCAAACTCGTTTGTACCGAGACAAAACAAGAGATGCCACCATGGTTACGGTTAAGGTTGTAACAGAAGCTGATCCAATGAGGTTGTTCTTGTTAGTTGCCATTATCCGTTAAGGATTTCGCTGGTTTCTTCTTACATTACCTGTTCCCTTCTTCTCATTCTCGGTTCGAATCTAACAAGGACACGAAACAAAGCACAACAGGAAGATGTTGAAACGAATTAACAATATTATTAGAGATAGTTCCCAAATTCATGTTCATTTTGTTTTCCAACGGTTTTACAGCTATACACATAAAAGCTACGTCCCGTAAAAGAAGGCATTCGATCATTAATTACTTCATTCTAGATGCCTATTTTCCCAAAAATAATCTTGAAAAATGTTTGGCACCTCATCGAGTCACATTATTCAAATTTGCTGCTATAAGAACTAGAATTTGAATGAGTGCAAGTAATTAGCGTGCTATCATTGATGACTTATCTTCAAAGAAAATGGATAAGTATGAATGAATTTGTGTGCACGAGTACGTATGAGTGAAACGAGATTGAGACAAGTGAAGTGAAAAAGTATCCGCAAGGTTATCATCATCATCATCATCAGTGTATCATTTGTCATTGAGAGAGAGACATGGAAGATATATGGTAGATTTGGTTGGGAAAATAGGTATGGTTCATTGACATTTATCGCCCTAAAAGTCAACAATCTCACATCACAGTGAAGTAAGGTGGGGAATTTGAGCAGTGATGGACAAACTCTTCCATTACCCCAAGCAAGATCCTACAGTTCTCACCTGCGACATACTGTGGTCAGCACCTTCATTTCTCATGTCATGTTCCCAGCCTTCTACAACATACATGTCCCCATCTCTTTCTTTGCTTTTTCTTGGAATACTTTTCATGAAAATCTTCGTAATGTTCAAAGTATCTATAGTTTTGTTATGTATGAAGTATTTAAGTTTTGTTTCGGTTGGTTTTATTACATTTTTTTTTTAAAAAAATTCCGATGTTTATAAAATGTTTATTGAATCAATTTTGTGTTGACATAATTTATAAAAAAATTGTCCATCACATTCATACTTAAACTATTTTTAGTCTATATATATTCCGCAAATATACGTTGAGTTCTGGCATCTAAACATTTATATACATGCGTATTTGAAGTAAAATCTTTGTATAAATAGCAAATACTTAACTTCTACTGCATCATTAAAAGTTTAAAGGAAGGAATTAAGACGTTGGTATATTAAAAGATGATCATGCCATCAATTCTTCCTTTACTCGAACTGTAATTATTATTTTTGGCCAAATAATAAGTTTTTTTTTTAACTATGATGCAATATATTTCTAAAAATACACAAAAGCCTAATTGTTTTTTAAAAAAAAATAGCCGCAAATAACTATCTTAATATGGTCCCACGCCACTGCTAGGAGGAACGAGATCCAATTTGCAAGAAACTAATGGATTCTTGGAGTTTGCCTACTTTTAATATTAATATTCTATTTCTTTTGTGTATATGTTTTTGTAAGCAAATATCAGTAATTTCTTTTTGTTGGTTAAAATTATAATGTGTACTTTCAACATCAAAATAATTTTTGCTCAAGAGATTATGCTTTATTGATAAAAAGAACATTATTCTCAACCGCCATAGAGGTTGCGTTACCCAAGCTTGAAAGCATCCTATATATATAGAATTCTTTTGGTTCCTTGTTACCTTCACTGCTTCATCAGCATTACGTTTTATAATTCAAATATGCCTTTAATCATATCCATTATTTTAAATGGGAATCCATCAAGGAAAAATTAAGATCAAGTCTGGTGGAGAGAAGAGAAAATTTGGATTGAGTAAAAGGCAAAAAAAAAAAAAAAGGACAATTAGTTTCCATAATTTCTTTAATCTATGAAAAATACAGCCAAAATAAAAAATATTTTATTTATTAATGAAATTTAATAAAAATCCAGAAAAAATTACTGAAAATAAGGAAAATTGGGAAATGATCTCAAAACTCAAATTGGATCCGAAACTGGATCCAACCGGCTTTGCAGTTGATTTAGTGTCAAGCTCTGAATAACCTTTTTGAATTCATATTATAATCCAAAAATTTTCACCCAAAATAAAAGTTATGTTATTTAAAAGTCAAGTCGCTAGTCTGAATGGTTGATAATCAACTTGTTCTGAATGATCATACATGTTCCATATCACTTATTTAGATTAAGCATTTAATCTTTCTATATGACATATGAAGTAATATGTAAGCATAACTTATCTTTGACTTTCATCTAATTCACGAAAAGAAAAAAAAAAAGATTATGAATATATTTATATGAAAAATATTCTTCCTTCTTTATTCTCACAGTAAAAGAGAAAAGGAAAAAAATTTAAAATTTTCACTTTCGTTCTACAACTCCCATGTCTAGCAAAAGGAATCTTTTTCCTTTTATTTACTTTTTTAAACTTTAGAACGTTAAAGGGAGCATTTTATGAATGGAGAATGGAGTTCACCTATTAAAGGAAGTGGGAAATGGAATCAAAGCCCGTGTGAAGATGCCGTGAAGGGCCTTAAGCAATAAGCACCACCATATTTGTGTGCTCACTCACGCACAAGGCATCTCTTATTTTCATAAAGTGTCATGATTAGATAACACAGAACCAGCTTACCTTCTTTCTTTGGATGCCTACCTTTTGTATGTATTCTTTGGATTTATTATTATACTTTGGATCGTCCTTTCCCCCAAAAATCATTTGCCTTTTGATAATAAAAGCTTACGTTCAGATCAGCCATAAATATTCTGAATGATCTTCCTACTATAATCATATCAAACTGATAAAGCAAGTTAGTGCACAATACTATTGATAAACTGAGTTGTCTGTGCTGTTACATGACATAAAACAAATGCCCATATGCCGTTTTCATTTCTGCAGAATAGTAAATCTGAAAGATACACGGTTCTCTATAGGCTTCTCAGTCACTCTCAATACTAATAAAGAAAATCTCATTAATGCAAGCTCCTTAATATCTCCTCCTAATCTAACTTGTTAGAAGCAATTTTCACCGCATTCACTAAAACATGGAGAACTGGGTGGGGGAGGACCTGTGTCACTCCCATATTCCACTGCAAAATCTATGAAACTGGGTTTAATCTCATCTACTCTCTCAACTTCCCTTATGTTAGAGAGTTGCCCATTAGACCCCTTTCTCTTGAGCTTCCTCTTCTGGAATATGCGATACACTGCCCAATCTGCCACTGCTATCTACATTTGAATTCACAATTCATGAGTCATATTCTGACAAAATGAACCATATCTAAAGGGCATTACTCTAAATCTGCTAATTCTCTTTATATATGTACGTTTATATATTTATAATGGTAACTGTTCCATTATTTACCTGAAATAATGGGAAGGAAGCTGTTTCAGAGGGAAGAAGGCCTAATTCATGCATGACCCACTGAGTTCTGGTCTCACGGGAACGTTTCCCTTCACAGAAAACCAGAGTTCTCCTCATACCAACCACTTGGTTGTTCTCAGAAGAAATAATTTGTTTGTCTTTGCCTGTGGTTTTCCAGTATCCAGAGCCAGCAGCTCTCTTGCTAACGTTTCCATGAACATGGTCCCCTCTACGGCTAAAAAAATACCTCTTTTCTTTGGAATCACCGACACCTAAAATCACCAAGAGACGAAATTAAACTCAACATCAGACCATTGAACAAGAGAAAAGCATTTCACGGGACATAAAATTGATGAGTTTTGGATAGACATTGTTAAATCATGCTGAAGAACAAAACCAAAATAAGGGATCAAGCAAGAAGCTTTCAGAGAATAGACGATTGACCAACCTGGGAGTCTCCAAGGCTCGGTGTGGAATACATCGAAGTCAGGGATTACAGAAGCGGGTAATGGATAAGCGAAGGCCTTCCTCTTGAGGTAGTGAATGACAAGCTCTTCATCGGTGGGGCAGAACCTGTACCCAATCGGCAACTTGATGCCTCCATTGACGACAAAGCTTGGGAGCTGCTTCTCCATCTCTAAGAATGACACCCACAACCTCAAATTACTCACGAAGGGGTTGTCTGAGATTTAGGTTGAATCAGAGGAGACCCATGTCTCGAGTCGCGGAACACCAAACAGAGGATTGGAGGGCACAAGGAGAAAGGACAAAAGAAAGAAAGAGAAGGCAACAAGTTAAAGGCTTTGTGGCGTTGGGCTGGCCTTGGGCTGTGAGACGGAGATGGGGTATGCTTGTTTAATTTATAGATAACAGTTGGGAAAGGCCGAAGGACAGTTCAGTAAGAAATTATATTAGAAAAAATTTATTCTCTGTAAGAATGGTCCGTTAAATGGGAAAATAAATTAATTGCACAAGACAAGAGGGTGTGTGAGGAAGAGGAAGAATCGTAATTCATGTGTGGGTGTAGGACTGGGGATCATTATTGACTTCGAGAGTGGAATGGAATCGCTTTAGTTAGAGGATTCACAAACGTGTACGAGACATCCATTTAACAAACAAATCAAATGTAGGCTCAATAACTTTCTGCTTTGGGTCAACAGGCATGCCTCCTTCACTGTGATCACAATGTGTACCACGTTGGCCCCCTCTTGTTAGCTTAATTAATAAGATGGCATCAGATTTTTCTTTTTACAAGTATTTTCAGATTATTATTCTAAATAAATAATTTGACAAAAGGGGCAGTCAATATTTAAGATTGTTTTAGGCAAAGTTCGAGAATAATTTTGACAATAATAACCAAAAATAAAATTTTATATTTTGTATTAAGTTGTTAACTAAATAGTTGACGACATACAGGTTTTTAGTTAAGCTGTTCACATTAATATAATAAACTCTTGGCGATTTGGTTGTTTCAATTTCCTCCTTAGATTACACTGCGTCTAAAATTTTGACAAAAAATCTGAATGTTGTATATGAAAAAAAACTTACATAAATTTTCTTATATTTTTGTCATATAATTTCTCAATTAAAACATAACAAATGTATAATTTTTTTAATTACTTTATAACATATGTATGATTATTGTAAATGATTATATTATTTTTAAATTAAATCATATATTATTACGGGTTAACCATATACTTGTCATACTTTAATTAATTAGTATAATAAAAAACATAATAATTATATATAAGTCTATTACATTTTATATTAGCTTAAGTCACATATTATTTGACAAACTTAAATGACTAGTGATTTAATCTGTAACTTTTATTGTGGATTTGCTTTTAAATCATAGTAACATTCTTTGTAGTTAAATTTTGAGGCTTTAATATATCTCACTCATAATCATATCATTAATTTATGTAGGCATATGGGTGGCATAATTTTCTCCTCCAACTATACCATTGACCCTTGGATCTGTTACTTCTGGACATGCTCCATTAATAGGCTTTTCTTTTTCAAAAGCATTTACTAGAGATATTTTTTGTTAGTGTCGACCGGATTGAAATGTTTAAGCATTCAAAAAACTTAGAACACTTAATATGACAGGAAAAGACATTGAAATCATACGTAATGTGACAACTAGAAAAACTTAAAAAATAATCAAAATTAGAGAGTGCTCAAAACTCTAATCATGGGTACGGTCCTAATTATTGTAGTAATTAAACATGCAGAGGCACAGGGGATGAGTCACGAGCGCCTAATCGATGTGGAACTTATCGGCTTTGTGGTAGATAAGAGGGGAAGTCAACGTGGCTAATGATGATTAATAATAATAATAATAATGCACTGCGACAACAACCATGTTTAATATTCATTTCTTCATCTTGTTTTTTCTTCTATTCCACCAATGCATGGTTTTTTAATGTTTGTTTTCTTCTCTGTTTCTAATGAACATTTCCATAGTTTGCCTTGTCTCTACTGCTTCTTCATCAATACATTATGCTCTCTTAAGTCAATGTCGTGGTGAGCTCCAATGCAGCATTGTTCTGTTCTGCTCTTGAGATTACCAATTCATTTAATACAGATTCCTTCCCATTGATCCTCGTGATCTATTAATTTACCCCTCTGCGTCATCATATTATATTAGCAAGATATTTTACATATATATAAATTCTATATGTATAACAACAATGAATATCTTGTTCTTCTTCGATAAGCACCTTTACTAAGCTTGTTGAAGCACCTTTCCATCAATTAAAGACAATCTTTTTTAATTTTATCAGAATTACCTAAAGTTATACATATATTTTTCGTAAAATAAAAAGTTATCTTACATTTTATTTCAATTTAAGACTTTTTAATTAAAATATATTCTACTGACTTAAATACATATTTTAAATTTTAAAATTTTAAATAAAAGATATTTTAGTAAAAAATGTAAAATTAAATTAAAGGTTCATACATCATTAATTAAGCTGCAAAACACTATGCTACTGGAAAGGCCTTAAAAAATGAAGAATATATTGGTAAAATCAAATTTAATGCAACAAGAATCTTACTGGAGAAGAATATAGACTATTAGATATTGATTCAATAATTTATGTTGTTTCGAAAAAATTAAATTTAAAAATATATATATATAAAAAAATTTAAACTATTTAGACCTGAATATAATGATCCATCTCATTAATGGAAAATCTACACAACTCTACTGCAGTAAATCCAATATTGGATGTGCCTAGACTTGGCTTTTGTTCTCAAAGATAGATTCCCACCCCAAGCAGGGTAGTGAAAGTTGATAGGCCGAAATGAATCTGATCCCAACTGCAAGATGAAGGTTAAGATGCCAAGTGCCTTTGCGTCCAGGCTCTTCTCAAGTTTAGGCCACGAACTCAGAACCACAACTACACCCTTCTTAATTAATTCTATGTCATTTAACTTTTTCATTATACTTCTTCCTACTTACCCTTTTTGTCTGTGAGTATGAATCTCCGGTTTCACATAATTAATTCCTTTTGCTTGTGAGGAATCTGAAAAAGGAGGTAGCCGCAAAGCAGGATGATACATGATTTTGATCCTCTCATGTTTGCTCTTCTCGTATTGTTGTTATATTAGAGAGAGATAAACACATAGTAAATGATATTTATTTTTATTTAAATATATAAACTCACTTAACTAGTAGAAATCTCTGTTTATGTGTTATTTTTTTTAATACGATGGCAACATAAAAGAAATGAACATGAGAAATCCTGAAGATGCATCAGATTTTAATTACAGTGGCTCGGACCGAGGTTGTTACTCCTACGCTTCCAGAATAGGCATAGTTTATTGGGTTTGCTTCGATTTAAAGAAAGGCATCTTGGAACTTGTCAGATGAGTTAGTGGACTTTGTGATATGGGCTTTTGGCGCTCGAAAGATGCTGGAAAAGTGCAAATGATATCCATGTCTGAAGCGATGAATTGCTGATATTGATGCCTACAAGATCTTCTTAATAATATTGAGCGAATCTATCGAACGAAATGAACATTTTAGAGAGTACATTGTTCGTTCTGCGTTATCATGTGGTTTGAACATAAATCTTATACTTCCATTCATGTTTATAATGTCTCTGTGTAGTCACAAATAGCCACCTTGGAAGTACGAACACCTTCGTAAAGTCAAGTAGCTGCTGCGACTCTGAGCAAAAATATGTGAAAAAGAGACCTCATAATCCCAAAATTTGTCCCCAACTGTGTAGTAGCATATTCAAGTATATATTCCACAACATGAGGCAAAGCAGTAAAGGATTAACATTTCACAGAACCTGATACTGTTCTATGATAATTGGCCCCAAGACATTAGCTTACAGGAATCTGATACCAATCTTATATTATGCTTGCTTTTTGCCTGCTTGACGCAGATTCTTATTATTGATGCAACCATAATATAGTTGAGGTTTTCTTGCAATTTAAGGAACTCTCTTCCACCATTGCCAAATGATTCGTCTCCCAGACCTTTATAACCCTCAAAATGACTCTTGCTCTTTGAGTTAAATTTACAACTCTCTCGTCTTTAGACTAACGCACTGTCTTTAGAAAGCTTCCCTATATTCAAAACATTCCTAACCGACAACCCTAAAATTTTGCCATTATAGCTCACCTCCATACCTTCCTTACCTTCCCTTCATCTTTCTGGTCAGATTTGCGAAATTATATCAACCTTAATTCTTCTTAGACGGCTTCTCTCCTTACAAGATGCTCTATTATTTTCGCCATCCCTTATAGTTAATTTTGTATATTAATCCTAATAAAATTATTTTAAAATAATAATAAAGACTACTAAAAAATAATATTATTGAAATTAATACATTAAAACAATTACTACAGTGTATTATGACCGACCAAGCAATATTTAAATGCAAAATACTTTCAGAAATCGGTTTCTCTAATTTTGGACACATTGTAGAATTGCTAAGTATTTATGTACGTTCGTCTGGATGTTTGAAATCTGTTAAAGAACTCCCAGAACAAAAAGGCATGCAAGAAAGTAGCTGTTCATCAAACATCTGAAGCTTCAACGAACACTTCTGGGCAATTAGAGAGATCATTACTCAAAATATGAAGGATGTGTTTGGACGGATTGTAAAGGAAAAAACTGTTAAGGAAAAATGAACTAAACCATTATATGACAAATTTCTTTTATGATGGAATGAAATAAAAAATGAAGGAATTTTAAAGTTTCATCCAAAATTTAAATTTAATTAATCTTTCAATTTGGAAGGTATGAAATAAAACGAAATTAATAAATGATAAAATTACAATTATACCTTCCATTAATTGAAAACATAATAGAATCATAGAGTTAAGCACAAATCAACACCACTTTGATAGGAACTCAATGTATTTTCCATACAATCATATGCGAGTTAATGGAGGTCAACCAAACTCCAACTTTACATACACATTCCCTCTGGCTCAGAAGACACTAAAAAGACAAGGTATTTACACGGGTCAGGGTATAATGATAAACTCAACTCTTCTGGGTAAAACACCTGAAAAAGAAAAGTAAACTCTGCCGACTACGTGTGTGAAAGGACAAAATAATTTATTAAGGATTTTAGATCAAAGCTGTATCAACTGTGGGATGAGTTTCAAAAGAAAAGTCAGCTCCTGCTGCGAGAATTGAAGCTTGGAGTCCACCTTCCCATTCCCTTCAGTCATACCCACCTCCTCTTCGGCCACCTTTGATGGCTTTATCATATCCGAAACCGCCTCCGTTATTTCTTGAACCAAATCAACAATCACCCCTTCAATTCCCATTAGATGTTGCATGTAAACTGCTTCAGGAACATTACTGTAACAAAAAACCAGAGAACATTAGTAAACAGAAAAATCATGTTTTACCAGTATTGCCTAACAAAATATTGCAGCGGAGAGGACGTACTTTAATCTACCGTAGGTAATTAAAGAAAGCTTGGATTCTTTAATCTTAGTTACTGCTCCGGGATTTCTAAAGGCCTCTTTAACCTCGGACACAATTCCCTGCAAGCCGTTCTCCAAACAGAGCTTCAATGCCTCCTCCAATGAGTTTCTTCTTACATCATAATAAATTTCAGATCCTCCGTTTGTCAAAAAGTAAACCTGGTACGGCACAAAAATACAATTTAAGACTCTATGAGAAATGCAACAGACAGCCAACTTTATGTTCCTAAAGTCGCTAATACAAAAATGCAAGGAACATACAGGATAGGCGGTTTGCAATTTTCGAACAAGTTGTGCTGCATCTGGATGGAAACTTGAGAATATAATAGGTCTGTCCTTGGCATACTCAAGAACGATCTGTTACACAAGTTCAGCGAATTTAAGATATCCATTCACATACAAATACCAGAGACATGGAAAGTATTCTCGACACTATAGAGGACTAAGATAAATTTGAAAACAAGCATTGCACCTTCAAGACAGCTTGAAGGACGTTAACCAGATAATCCTGTTCATAGACAATGTGGTCATCAAATTTCAATTCGATGTTAAAACCCAGACTGGGTTCCACCTTCTCGAATGCTTCTTGGAGGGTACAGAGCGGGTCATCCTGTTCAACATCCCACTTGAGTATTTTTCCATCCTTAGTTTTCCTGAACAAAGGTTTTCCTTCCTTTCCTGTCTCACTCTGAGGACCATAGGAAAGGAACTCTGACAAGCACAAGTCTGTGACCCTCTTCTCAAATACAGTTCCCTGAAAAATCCCAACCCATATTTGTTTATCATTAACTAACTCCGACTACAATACTGGAAACATCTAAGAAAAACAAAAAATATTGAGATCACGAGCTTACATTTTCCGCAGAGAGGATAAAATCATCGTGAAAAATGACAGGGCAGCCATCTTTAGTCACCTGCAATAAACCACATTTGCACTCTTGTTTCAGCTCTGAATAGAAGGACACGAACACAAAATGAAACAAAAAAACCGGCGAAGCAGCAAATCAGTACGATTACAAATTGATAAAAGCAAAACAAAGAAGGAAAAAAAATGCAAGTAATTCTATTCCAGGTGAATCAAAAAGGAAGCAATTATAAGTTGTCATTATTGTCACACGAACAAAGGAGTTAAAAAACCCAAAATATAGACCACACCTGGGAAAGGCCGTGAGATTTTGCTATACATAAAAAACAAAATAATCAGGCCGGCCCACTTTACCCAAAAGAAAACGAGGCCGGCCCACAAGCGGGTTGAGAGTTGAGACTCGAAAATAAACTCAAGATGAAAAGGATAAAAAGGGAAACTAAAAAATGAATTAGCAGAGAAATACGCGGCGACGGTGCGCGGCAGCAATACATGAACATGCCTTCAATTTCCGATGACTGGGGATGTCGGGAAAATAATGAACAAAATTTAAAAGAACAAAAAAGGAAAAGGCAAATGTTGAAACCGCGGATACAATGGGGAGTAAAATCGGCAGGACAGGAGAAGCTAATGGAAAGAGAAGATCAGAAAGAACAGTAACCTGAACGTCAAATTCTATTAAATCAAGGGGGAACTTGGCGGCAGCGTTGAAAGACATGATTGAGTTCTCCTTGACGGCTCTCATTCTCCGATCCGACGACTGCAAGACGTTCATCCCGTGCCCTCTGTGTCCAATCACTAGAAACTTGGGGCTTCTTGATCCTCCCCGACTCATATCCACCCCTGCAATTAATCCCCAATAACATAACCACAATCTTCAGCAAGCAAGAAATAATCGAAAAGCAGTAAAAGAGAATCACAGAGAATGAAGAACGAACCCTTGGAAAAGCGGGAGGTGTAGAAGGATACTGAGGCATTCTCGGGGACCTGATCGAGGGATGGGACGTCGGAGACATGGACGGCCTTGAGAGCCATTGTCAGGGAAGGGAATTCCGCGAGGGAAGAAGAAGGAAAAGAAGGACAGAACAGGTATTTTGGAAATTGTTGGGAGCAAGAGTCTTGATATTGGGTATTTAAGGGGTGAGCGGCGGACGCCATAGGATCTTCCCGCCGAATATTCTTTGTCTTATGATATGCTTGGGATATTCCTCCGGCAACGTCGTTCTCTTGGACATTTCGTTTATCGCTGTCCTAATTTCAAACCGTCAATTTTGTTAATTTTTTTTATTCTTTTTAGCGTTTAATCCGTGAAGTCGTCAACTTACTTAGAAGAAAAGTATAATCCATCAGCTCACGCGGTTCCCTGTTTCCTCCATCGTTGAGTTCTGACGCAGATCACCTACCACTATCCGTTTCTTCTTTTTTTATTTGGGCAAATAATTACTATTTTTTAACTAAACTGGTTTAGTCAGCATAATCCATAATTATATATTAATCAATATTCACAGACAATGCATTTTGATTAAATAATAATGATAAGACTCACAGTTTGAGAAACTTGATTGTTATGGAAAATATTTTTATATCATCACTAATGAATTTAATGCATAATCCCACCACCTGTACGGATGACGTATTCGCTCACTCATGTAATTATTTATGAAGTGAACTTAATTCAATAATTACATATAGGAACGAATTAAATTATATTTTCAACAGAAAAAAAATGATCAGTCTATTGGGCATGCAATTTTTGAAAATGATTTTTAAATAATTTTTATATTCTAAGAAAAAAAAAAAAAAAGAGGGCTTTAAAAGTAAGATAGTAACAGAATCAGGTCCTATATTTTTGGGGGATGGTTAAAAGTAGCATAAGCGGAGAACAGTTTTTCGCAAATCTAGAAGTAAATGACGTTAGGGTGAAACGGAATAGCACTGAGTTTGGGTGAGTATTGAGTATTACGTAATGAGGAAGGAGGGTTGAGGCGGTGTGGCACGTGGAAAAGGGTATGGGTGGGACTGGGAATATTCGTAGAATATTTGGTACACAAGTTTACAGTTTGGCCAAAAAAAAATAAAAAAAGGTTAAGGCTGCGTCTTACGTGGGAGCACGAAATGACCGTTGTGGATCTGATGGGACATCGGATCCTTCGAGTCGTCCGGAGTCCATATCTTCTTTATGACAGTAAATTAATTTTTTAATTTTTTTCAAAATAATAAAATTCTTTGATTGTGTCTCTTAATTTTTTTAAAAAAAATTAAAATAGTTTTTTTGAATAAACAAGAATTTTCTTCGTTATTAATTCTTGATCAAAACTTATCTAAATAATATCTTTTCCTAATACAATATTGTTCGGGAAAATCTTATAAAATTAATTAAAAAATGATACTATTTTTTATAATTGCTTATATGGGGCTGATTTGGAAAAGAATGGTATCTAGACAAGTTTAGATAATAAATTCACATTCATGTGAATTTTGTATATTAATTGAAAAATAAATCATTTTGATTAAAAAAAATGAAGTATTAAATTATAATATTATAATTTTAAAATAATGAAAATTTTAAAAAATGTGTAAATAATTCAGTGGCATCCTGTCTGGAAATGATGCCATGTTGTGAAGATCAATAAAATTATGAGTAGTGGATAAGTGAGAAGATGGAAGAGTGGGTAGGGGCGTGGAGATGATGTGGAGCCACGAACCACCAATAATAGATGTGGTTGATGCCTCTACAGATTTCACACCATATCCCAGCGACATTAGAGGCTACATACATGTGTATAGGATGAGGTTGTAGGGTACCATGTTTGATCCAACAATGCTATTAGTCATAAAATTTTAATACTAAATAATGTTAGTGTTAGAAGATAAAGAAAGCCATAATGGAGGAATAAAATATGGTTTTACCTATTCCTTTTATAATCAAGTTTAGATCTAAGATGATAGTGAGAGGAAAAAGACAAAAATAGTGTAAGATAAACTATGCATTTTTATTTGTTATTTATATAATTAGGTATAATCAAAGTAATAAAAATTTAATAATAATACGATAACAAGTCTTATTAAATAAAGTTTATCCTATAAACTTACATGATAGAACATGTGAACAATACAATTGATAAGATGCAAGTATATGCAATTTATTCATTATGTGATGCATCATACGAAGCCTAAGGCTATGTTTAGATTTTAGAATATAGAAGAAGAAATGAAAATAACAGTAGACTCATTCCCATGTTTTGTACCAAAAATGCATGTGGGAATGGTCAATCCCACCCCCACACGAGGAATGCTTTCCATTCCCAGAAATCTGAGCGCGAAATGACCGTGATGCCCTCATCTTCTTCCTTGCTCTCTTTCACCCGTCTTCCAGATCTGCACCCTCATCTCCCTCCTCTATTGTCTCCTTCGTCATGTCCTTTCTGTCTCTCTCTTCCACCATTTCAACCCCATCAACCTCACAGTCCCAGAAATGAACCCCCATCCACGAAATCTGTAGTTTGCTGAGATGCTATGCGTGGTCGTCGCCGTCCGCGAAGGAAGACCCGTAAATGTACAGTGCCGTGAAGAAGGATGGTGAAGGAGAAAGTAAAAAAATTTTGTACAAAAAGAATAATGTGGCCTAGTTTTATAAAACAAAAAATTATAATAATAATTATTTTTACTAAATAATGACTTTTAATAATAATTTTTTATATAAATAATAATTAATTTTTATAAAAATATTTTTTTAATATTATATTAAATAAAATACATGTCCTGACATTTTCTCACTCCTACTTTTTATCAGAAGTACTTTGACAAGAGACTCATGTCACTGTTAGTGGATAAAACCATTAATACTTTAGTTGAACAAGGAATTATGTAGCCTAGTTTCTTTAATGCAAGTTGTCAATGAAAGAATTAACCATTTATCATCATTTTTTAAAATTATTAATATAAATTATTAGATTCGTACAGTTTTCTTTACGCAACTTGCTAAATTTGTTCAATTTCTCTTAAACAGTAGACAGTTCGGATACAAAATTTAAAAGTCACTTTTATGACGAGTATTTTTAAAACTCATAAAACCAAAAAAAATAAAAATAAATTCATATACGAAATCAGACAGGCTTCTGAGTTGTCAGTTATGTGCTTTGATTGGCATTCCAAATTGTTGAAGAAATAAGGTGCTACCCTTCCATTATTTGATATGTACCTGTACTGTAAAGATGTTTAAATGACTGATCAAATATGTACTTGTACTCTTGGACAACGCATGCATTAAAGGATTTTTTTTATAAATTAAATTTCAAAACATATTAAGTTAGACATCATATTTAGGTGTAGATTAATTATATTAAACAAAATAACATTTCAATTAACAAATCATTAGACTTGGTGAGAAATTTTGTATGAATTGGAAACAGAGCCAAAATTGAGTCATTCCGTAAAATAGGAGAATATTTTTAAATTAAGAAAATTATATTAAAATTTTAATAAAATTAGATGAACGAAAACATATTTACGAGAGTGGTTGGAAGTTGCCGGGAACTATAACGGGTCCACGTAGCACGTGGCTGGTGAGATTGGTAGTGTTCTGTTCACATCATACCTACGCCAAAATTGATGTTCTGAAATTAGCTTATGGTCCATTTCCTAATCAATACTGGAACAGCCCCTTTCCCAAGTCCCTCTTCAAAAAGAACCCCCCAAAATATACAAAATTCCTATTATTTAATAATTTTTGTCATCACAATTCTTCTAATTCATTTCAGAGATTCTTTAGTCGAACCGCGTAGAATCATTTCAACTTTCTTTTTTTGAGACAGCTTAAGAGACGGAGGAGCATGTGGCGGAGTTAGAGAACCATGGTGATGAGGTTGAGCGAAGAGGATGAGGTTTGAGGGTAAGTTCTCATCTTTCCTAAACGCATTCATTGAAATACATCAGTGCTTGAAGTTGGAACTAGGATCTTTCTCAGAATCGAAGTTCCAAGTGGAAAGAAACTAACCTGAGAGAGAATGGCTTGACCTGAGAAGCCCCACCAAAGGTAACACAGATTGAAACTAGTCTGCAACAGGGAATCCAGAATATTTGGAAACACTTGTGGGACATTATACAAGCTTAACAAAAATTGAGAGCTAATCAGGACTAAATCCTACACTACTGGAAAATTTGAACACCTACCCTGATCAGGGACTATAGAATCAATTAAGTTTTTCCAAAGCTCTGGATAGTTTGCAGTAAGTGACATTGTGCAAGACTAGGCAACTGGGGCCAACAAATCAGTGCCACCCAAACAAGTTTCCACAACTCTTTCAATTCCAAAAAGACTGACTCCATAGCTCTAGCATTCTATGTCAAATGAGGAACACATTGATTGGCTAAACCAGCAAATATCAGCAGAAGGTAGATGAGGCTGCGAGGAATAACGAATATAATCAAATGTCTTCAACCATGAAATTGTCTCATAGCCAATGAAGAGAAAGAACAAGTATGGGGAAATTCTCATGAACAGTGGCTAGGGAAAAAAATACTAGACCCCAGTGATTCTATAAAAAAGATGGACAGGAAATTCATTTCCACAATTAGTACTTGCCCTTATAAAGCATAATCAACTAAAAGAATTCGGTTAATTACCTGAAGAAGCCTGGCAACCTAAAGAGCATGAACAATGGGTTAGCATTGGAAATGAATAGGAGAATTTAGAGAAACAAAGAACCCTAATCATACAAGAACCCTCCCAAAATGAACATGGAAGTCCAAAACATGGCTAGATTCAATTTAAGCAGATAACATATTCTTGAATACAGAAACACTGAAAAAGAAACATCTAATTACTAAACATAGAACCCATCTGGTAAAATAAGAACTCGTTGAAACTTACTCGGCTAACCCAGAAATCACAAGGAGACGGAAATTGCGAAAAAAATTTGGACCATTTCTCGATTTGTGCGTGTCATCCTTGCGCAGGGGCCATGCTAATCTTCTCTGTATCGTTCCAATTTTATCGGATGTCCCCGAAGGGACGAACCGTAGGTTGGCAACGTTGTATATAAACAATAGGGTTTCTAGAGGTTTATCCGATGTGGGACTACAGCTATGCTTCTTAAAGCAACGAAAAACAGAGGCCTCTTTCCCTGGACAACAGGACTGCATCACGGAGGCAAGGAAGAAATATGCATATAAACTGGAAGAAAGACGAACTTCGTCGCAGAAAGATGATGAATAGTGACACAAAATAAGAACTAAATTTTAATTGATATTTTTAGTAGTCTACGGATGGAACGCTAATAGAGTCAGAAGTAGGCTTGTAGACATTATGATTACTATGCACCTTCGCAGTCCCGCTTCTATTTTCAATTTATATATTATGGTTTAATTATTTTCCAATTGATTTATAAATCATATAATATAATAAGTATTGATATATATATTTGAATAATATATAGTATTTCTTATATTTAAAATTTTTTATATTATTTAATAAAATTTAAAATAAATTATAGATTCAAAAAATATTTTAAATTTAATTTATTTATAAATAACAATTTAGATGTAAAATTATAATTATATTAAATTTATTATGTAAATTAAAAAATTACTGGATATTTAATAAAAATTGGAATAAAATGAACTTATAATTTACCCTTATATTAAACTCTCTAGTCTATCAATATTTTTAATTTTAAATATTGCACGAATTATTATCCTACTCTCTAGTTTTTTAAATTACATTATATGAACCATTTACTAAAGAAAATAGGTTAACGCCTCTTCCCTCCTAATTTTTAAAAAACAAAAAGGAAAGCAATAATTTAATTATTAAGAATTATTATATCTTTCAATGTAATCATTTTAATATATTTTTCGTAATTTAATATTTTAACATTTAAATTAAAGGAAATAGATTTTTTTAATTTAATCATTCAAGAATTACTCTTCTCCACTTTCAATTATTCAAATTTCAAAGAAAACAATTTTTAAATATTTTTAATAAAAATAATTTATTTCTTGGGCAAAAATTAAAATTGCACTTCATGATTAACTAATAATACGAACTTTTTCATGTGTTTAACTGATAACTCTATCTATTCAATAGAATAGCCCCAAATGAATTTTATAAAAATCAATTTATTTTGGTAAATTATGATATTTTATTTTTAGAAGTTTAAATTACAAATGTTTGCTAAAGAAAATATGAAACTATAAATGAAAATGAATTTGCAATAACAGTAATAATGAAAAGGAAGAAACAATTTACAATCCCTATTAAACAGATTAAGATAGTAATGAATGTAAACAGAAAATAATGAAGGATTATGCCAAGTAGGAATTAGATTCAAATCGTAATTCTAGTAGAAGAAAATGATTAGTAATGTATATTATATGAAAAATTCTAGATTAAAAAAATAGAGTATATGGGTACTTATCCTCCTTCAGTTTTGCAGGCATGAAGCAGGGAGGAACAAGAATTACAATACTACGATTCCAACAAATGGATTGATAATCTCATGGCCAAATGAAGAGATGAAGCACGCAAGGAAGTAGCCATAAACCGGATCTACTTTGAAGTTGTCTACTAAAAAAGATTTCCCAGTACTCAGTGATACAAAAGAACAGCAGAACAGGAAATTCATGAACCATTAAGAATATTACTACTTGCCCTGAAATTAAAAAAGATTTTGCAGATCCCTGAGATCGGTCTAACCGTGTCGGATTTCTCTGTAATTCGTTGAGCAGGAGAGCTAGAAAAGCTTCGACGAAGAACCCCAATGGGCGAAGAAGATCTGGTTATAACATGCCCTGCAGACCCAGAAATCACAAGGAGATGGAAATTGCTAAAAAAATTTGGACCATTTCTCGATTTGTGCGTGTCATCCTTGCGCAGGGGCCATGCTAATCTTCTCTGTATCGTTCCAATTTTATCGGATGTCCCCGAAGGGACGAGCCTTGGAGTGGACTTGTTGTATATAAACAATAGAGTTGTTATAAGTTCGCTCGATGTGGGACTATGCCTCTTCATGAGTAACTCAAGCAGCACTATGCCTCGAGAAGTCGTGCGCAACATCACGGAGACAGAAGAAGCACTGAAGTGGGAATGAATTCGGGAGTGAAGAAGGTTAACTTCGTTGCAGAACGGAGAGTGGAAGGGAGATAAATTTGAAATTTTATTGATTTTCTGTTTTTTTTTTTTTTGTTTACAGTCTGTACAGGGAGGAGCTAGGCTTCCTAGTCTCTATGATAACTCTGCATTTCTGCAGTCTCGTTTTTAAGTAAACTCTCCTGTCTTGTCACAATTAAAAAAAAAGCTCTATTGTCACATCAAACAGATCATTAATTCATTGTCCATCAATTTTTCGGAAAGAAAATAAAATAATGGAGAGGTCGATAATTCGTCTCCCAAACAAAATAAGCAAACCACTTATTGGCCAATTCGATCCATTTCACCTTAATTATTCGAGTTGGTAAGTTAAATGAGTCAGTTTAATCTATTATAAGGTGATAGGTTAAAAATCTCAACTTATTTTACCTAGTGGGTTAAATGAACTAATCTGTTTAACCCATCAAAAATTAAATAAAATAAAATAAAATAAAAAATTATAAAAATTTAAATGTAACTTTTTTTATACATATGTTTTATTTAATCAATCAATTTCTATATCAATATAAATAAATAAAAAATAACTAAATAAAAACTAAGTTTAAACGAATTAAAACAAGTAGTATAATCTAATAATTTAATGGTTCATTAACCATAAGAATATAATTATGAGCAAAATATTTAAATTTAACAAATTATAAAATAATAAAGACAATACAACACATACATTATGGTTAATTTTTTTAAATAGAAAAGTACAATGGGCTGAAACGCTAGACTGAATGAGTGAAAAATTAAAAAAAAAAATAGACAACCCATTTAACTCACTTAACTTGCGAGCTGACTCGTTTAACTTACGGGTTAAATGGGCCGAGTTAATAATGGATTCTCAAAAAAAATCTCTCAACTCAACCCATCTCTTAAGTGGATTAAATGAGCTCAACCCAGTGGGTCAAACCCGTTTTAACCACTTTACAAACCACTCTCATCATCTAAATTAAAAATGTAAGGAACAATGAAGGAAAGTAAATGAATTAAAAGGAAAATAAAGTTCCTATAATCCTTTTCTAACCATATGAACGTAAACATACCGGAGTATTTGGTACATGGTACTTAAATTCTGTTGGTAATTCTATTTGTTGAAATGATGATTTATGTATTCTTACTTATGAGAATTATATATATATATATATAACGAGTACAATCTGTTTATTATTAAGATTTTAATAAAATCAGGATAAATCATAATTATACTTAATTTAAAAAATAGATATCTGATTGACCAAGTATAAAAGTCTTCCTTTCGAGTATAAAATTACGGATACTTCCCTGCTATAATGTGCAGTACAGTTCAGATTCAACCATACTTCTAGTTGATCGAATTGATGATATATATATTTGATATGAAAAACATGAAGGAAAAAAAAAACCAAATGGCTGCTTAACCTCCTTCGGTTCGTTTCCAGGGATTAGGCAATGAAGAATAGAAATTACAATAACATGCCTCCAGCCATCTAAAAGAGAATAGGTGAACAGGCAAAGGAAGTACTCAATAAACGGATACACTTTGAAGCTCTTAGCTGCAAGAATATTCAGAGACCCAGTAATACGAAAGAACAGCTGAACTGGAAATTCACGAATCGTTATAAAAATTAGCACTTGCCCTGCAAACAAAACCCCCAGGACCCCAGATATCTTTCTATCTAACAGTGTTACATTCCTCTGGAATAAGTCGAAGAGGTGAGAAAGTAACGCTTTAGTAGAGAACCCATATGGGTAAAGAAGACCCAAAAAATCACAAGGAGGAGGAAACGAAACTGGGATGATTTTGGAAAAAAAAAAAAATTTGGACCATTTCTCGATTTGTGCGTGTCATCCTTGCGCAGGGGCCATGCTAATCTTCTCTGTATCGTTCCAATTTTATCGGATGTCCCCGAAGGGACGAGGCATAGACTGGAGTCCTTGTATATAAACAATAAGTTCATCCAATGTGGGACTCCAGCGAGAGACCTCAAAAGGAAACTAATAAATGAAGAAACACCAAGCCCAGACAATTTGTGCCTTTTGACCAGCAGCTCGTAGGCAAAGAAGAAGCATTTGAATCAGCTATGAAGAACGCAAACGCAAAATGGACAGGAAAAGAGGGCTTTTGATCCACGCACTAAAAAAGTTAAGAAAAAAATCAAAGATCCAATATCATAAAATGTATTACAGACACTGATGTGTCAGAAAACAAAGAGATGAGGAGATAAACTACTAATTAAAATTAAAATTACATATACTGATGTGTCAGAAAATGTATTACTAGTAAGAACTAGGCTCGTAGCTACCATGGTGACTCTGCACGTTTCCACCTCTATTAATTTTTTACTGTCTCGCCATGTCCACCTACATTTGTTCAAAACATTTCAGTGTTTTTAATTTTAATACTACTGAGTTTGTACGTTTCTAAAATTAATAGAATAATGAAAAGTCGACTACAGATTATTCTAAAAGAAATTATATAATTAATTTCAATTATAATTTAGGCAGGATCCGTTTTCTTGGGCAATCGTCTCTCTTCCTCCACGTTAAGAATAGCAAAGCATGCTACCAAAGAACAGAGAAATGAACTTGCACCAACAAACATCAATTGAGAGGGAATAATAAGTTTCCATGATCCTTTTCAAATTATCAATTATAAACAAACAAATATAGGAATATTCTGATGTGTAGAAGTCAGATTCATTTCGTAATTCCATTTGTTGAGAAAGATGTTATGTATTTCCACCTTAGTATACACTATTTGCTACTTTGACCAAAGTAAACAAAGAAGAAAAAAAAAGAACTGAACCACAATACTCCGAGCCACAGCATGCAGCAAATGTCCAGAGAGACAAACAGAGGGCCATGTAATTTCAAGGACGCAAATTCTGATCAATTGATAGGCGTGTAATACAACACCAGGGCAAAATAAAAGCTCACTCTGGAAACACACAATTCTATCTAAACGCACAATGTGTGACACAACAATTACATTCAACCTGCAAATGCCTACAATCCCCATATTGCACATAGAAATACAACAATTTTGATCCTGTTATGTCCATTAGACACAAGGGCTACGTATGGCGGCTCTGATTCTCGGCCGACAAGCTAGCACTGCTGCTTCCTCCAACACGGTTAGGTTCCCCCACTCTGGCTGCCAAGGCAAGAACTTCAGGCGACATTTCCCAGCTTCCACTTTTTCTTCCCCAGCTGGATCGCCGGGGATGTAGTCCACCGCGCTCAGCCACATCATCCACAGTGGTCCTTAGTTCAGCAGGCAACTCACTCAACTCACCATCTTTTATAGTCAAGCGTTCATTGTTTAACTGACCTTCACTATGATCCATTGCAGCCCCCATGTCTCCCCACACTGTTTTCCTCCCCATTTCTATGTCCTCCACAGCTTTTCCCATGCTGGGACTCATAAACCCTCCACCCACTGACCGGGTTGGCAATGCTGGTTCCCTTGCCACTTTTTCCCTGAAATTGTTCTTTGAGGGGGGCATGCTGCTGCAGAATATCTCTGAGAAATTGTTCAACACTCCTTTGTTGTAAGGGTTGGCACGTCGATCATATCTGTATCTGAAATTCTCATATGTAGTCTGCAAAAGAAAAAGATGTCAAGAAATTATTTGGGAAGCGACATACTTTTTAAGGATAGGGATTATATTTAAAAGGACAGTAACT
This sequence comes from Delonix regia, assembly GCA_037074485.1. Lineage (NCBI taxonomy): Eukaryota > Viridiplantae > Streptophyta > Magnoliopsida > Fabales > Fabaceae > Delonix > Delonix regia. Next base: position 34,314,890 of record CM073449.1, on the reverse strand, counting down.
ACCTGATTTGTGCTTATCAGATATAAGTGGAAGGCGGTAAGGCCACCCACAAACCACATTGATATGAAAGTGTAAACAATTAACACTATGGAGGCCGGAGTTTTGATCATTGCCTTCCAAATTGTTGTCTCCTCTGACTCCATAATTCTTCTAATATAGACCCAGCAAAACGCGAAAACATATATACAAAGTAGCGTGGTTGAGAAGACAAACATGAAGAAGAAGCGATAATTACGCTGCATCACAAATGCAAAATTGGAACTCATTAAGCAAAGAAGAAAGAAAACTGGGGATAAGCAATTCTGAACAAGAGAACAGTACATGAGAGAAAACTACAACAAAAACCTCTCTCATAAGGGAACCACAATAACAAAGCCACCAACGGAATACACTTAACAAAGGAGAATCACCAAAAATTTATCTGGGAATATCATTCCATTACAAAGAACATAATTTTAACATACAAAAAACAATATCCGCAGAAAGCTTTCCTAAATTCTCCATAAAGCATTTGTCATCCAATGTAGTTAGATTATAGAAACACAAAATATATAAGCAGAAGCAATTATCCAAACCAATTTATAATCAGGAGTTAAGGACTACATATACCCATTAACTTCTAACTTAGGAGCTTGATAGTTTTAGAACGAAATTTCACATAAATAAATATCTTCGTCTAAAGTAGAATGAAAGGAAAATTTATAATTATATCTATATGGCTATAACTGAAAAAATTGTTTATGAAAATATTCCATATGACCGAAGAAAGCCTAATTGAACATCTTAATAGAAGCTAACTGGACAATAATTGTTTCAACTTACCAGCCCAATACACTGCCCAACCCAGGGGCAGTGGTGATCAAACCGTTCTACACAGTTATTGCAGATTGAGCAGTGTGAACACCGAGGAGGCCTGTAGAGCATGCAAGTATCACAGTACTTAATTTTGACAACCATACCATTGACCTCAACCTCCTTCATGCGAGGCAACCGTAATTGAGGAGTTTGACCAGACCCAACTTCTAGATTACCATCAAAACCTTCTGGCTCTGGAGGATGTGCATTGCGTGGAATTATGCCAGGGTCTCTACCAGATGTTAACAAGAGAAGAACTAAAACCTGAAATGATCATAGTGTCAGCAAAGAATCGGAAATGATATATTTTGGTGTTAATAGAACTAACCAAAACCAACACCACCCAGAAAATGGTAAATTAGAGAGTTCTATACCTTTTTTAAGACAAAATCACTAAACACTAATGAGGCAGAAACTAAAAATTCATTGGCTGCAAATTAAACTTTTCCATTACTGCACCAAGCAGTCTAGTAGTAAGCCCGGCACCAAAATAAAGATCCTAGATTAAGCATGTCAAGACTATTTATTCAAATTAATTTATGAGTTATAATTGCCAACTTAGTCCTTCTAGTTCAAAACTAGGTCCTCCTGCTTCAAAACTAGGTCCTCCTGCCCTAAATTTTAGGCCACTGGATCATCTGCAGTAGGAATATCCTACTGCAGACAATCCTGACTCCTAAATTTAGGTCTATCACTATCTAAAGGAGAAACAGTTGAGTCACTTCACAGACCTTAATTAAGTCCAATGGCCTCCTGGTACAGAGGAATAGGTAGACTATCTAATTCGATTAAAATCCTTCACACCTTCCATATTATTCTGAATATTAATATACTGGTGTTTCATAGCTCACCAGTTACAGCAACTGGCTTCTACTGACAATAACAACTTCTAACAGAACTAACAGAACAACAGAGTTGACTTCTAACTGAAACTAACAGATAGCAAAACTAACAACTATATCTGACACGTAACACCTCCTGCTTCTGCTTTCCTTTCTGGGAAGTATTCAAGGGGGAATATTTTGACTTGTGCAACTAAACATGCAATTAGGTTCCTTTGCTATCTTAAGTTCAATTATTTCACAGGTTCATAATGAATGAGTTATGAAGGTTATAGAGGACCTAAATCGACCCAATAACCGTTATATTATCATGTCTATGTGTCAGGCACGTCAAACAAGTCATATTCAAGTTTATCTACATATCCCAATGCTAAGAGTGACATGATTCAAAGGAGATGCAAGTTATGAGAATCCATCCTTGTTGGGTGAAGGCAGTGCAGTGATAGAAATGAATTCAACCAGCAACATGATTCCAATAAAACTCCCCAGGTTTATTGCTTAAACCAGCAACATGCACTCAAGTTCTAGAGAAATGCTTCTTGCAATAAAATATGAAAATACCGAGAAAATAATTTCTGTTTGTGTATCTATTTGAGAGAGAGAGAGAGAGAGAGAGAGAGAGAGAGCGAGGGAGACCCACATAAATTGTGAATATGACAGCTACAGCCATTATGGATATCCCCAAGTGATCAGAAAAGTCATCCATCAGTTTTCTGGCAACAAAGACACAGAAAACTGCAACAGGAGCAACAATAAGGAAAATTGTGAGTGCCAGTGATCTTACATCTGGTCCGAATATGAACCTCCCTTGAAGAAAAAATTTCTGCAAGAAATGAAATTAATGAATAAGCATTCCATAGTTACGAATTGGTTAGACCACCATTTTTCAAACAACAATGCAGCAAAGATGACTAAATATTTCTTTTCTTTTTCAAAATTGTGTAACATTTAAATGATCAATTAAGACAAACCAAATACAGTTTACATAAATTATTTTAATGATTTTGAAATCACAGGTAACCGCTGGCACAAGGGCTCGGCTAGATTCAATCACTAGCAATTACTTTCATGTTCACAATTGGAACATGCGGCTAATGAATCTACTATGCTTATCAAAATCTCGTTTCCTTTTTTAAATGCCAGCAAATTCAAGAGTCAGAGAAACGAGAGCGAAATCAAGAGCCAGATTGACTCAATGACTAAAAATGTATCCAAGACGAAGGTTAATTTTCAGATATTTCGTCCAAGAGAACACATTCCAAAGCAATAAGAGGAATATTTTCATAGTTCATTAACATAAGAGTAATATACACAACAAAAGAGTAATGATCCGGCTAGAGTAAAATATACAACAAAAGTGTAATGATCCGGCTGACAAATTGTTCAAAAATATAATAACTAGCTTAAGTCTCACAAATTAATCAGCTAAAAAACCTTTCAACAAATAATGTAGGTTTTTGGGCTGCCTAGCAGAAAGAGGAACCTCAAATATCCTCATGAATAATCTGGGATGTGCCTCAGAGTTCCTTGACAGAGATTTTTTTCCTTCTAGTTTACACTTCTGCTGAAACTCTGCGAAGACTCTTTTCATCATCCCTTCCGGGGTAACATTCTCCACATCAAATCCAATTCCAGTACAAACACAAACAATTATAATCAACAATGGAGAAGATACTTATATTTTAGAGACACTGCATGTGCTTAAGTGATAAGAAAAAGGAAAAAAAATTGTTAACCTGTAACAGAATCGTGACAAGCCCAATAACAAATACGATATTCAAGACGAATTTTTAAAAAAAAAAAAAAAAAAAGAGAGAGAGAGAGAGGCGAAACTAAACGAAACGAATGCAGAAGAAATGAAATCCAGAACCAGGACTCACATTACTGCCTTTCCACGTCTGGTAAACCCGCAAATCACTGGACCCGCCGGTGGATCCTGAACCCGGATCGGACCGCTGAGGTGGAGGAACCACATACATATTTATGGCACAGTTATAAAATTAACCCAATCGCTTTCACTTCAAAATCCTCAAATAACTTATGGAATCTGCAGTGATCCCGGGAACCAATTCCCAGAGTAAACCTAAATGCTAAAGATGAAAAAGGTAAGAGCTTGAAGGCCCTTCAAAGTTCAAAATTCACGGGCACGCACAAAAGCTGCAACCCAACAAGCTGAAGTTTCCGGCGAGCTTAACGGGCTGGGTTAGTTCGCCGACAAGGCGTGAAGGGTTGGAAAGGGTATCTTCTGTCGCTGGTCATGTGGTGTGGTGGGGGAAGAGGCTTGCATTTGGTTAATCAGGGAACTCTCAATTTGCCTTACACTATTACTGTCACAGTTATGTCTGTCTCTGCTTTACAGCGTAGAGCACGTGACGTGGCCCATTGCTGACTGCTTCTGCTTTTGTCAACAATTTTAATTAACATAACATAACCCTTACCCCCCTCCCTTTCTAGCCTTCTCTTTCTCTCTCTCTTCATGTGTCCCAACATAGAATGTGAAGTGAGTGAGTGAGGCCCCTCTCTCTCACTGTCTCTCTCTCTCTCTCTCTCTCTCTCTATCTTCAATGTAATGTCTGTGTTCGAAAGATACTGAGATGGACATGGCGAAAGGGAAATGGCCCCAACCCCAAGTGATCATGTCTCTCTGGTCTCTCTGATGTCTTCTTTCAAGTTAGATCGCTCATCGGTTAGCTACCTCATTTCACTAATCTCCATGATCCTTTTCTGCCGATGACAACGAAATTTCATTTATTTTGTTCTGTTTTTTGGAGAGCGAAAAGGAAAAGAAAAGCAAAATAGAAAAGTTTAGCTGAAAGTTTGCAAGGCGAAGTCTTTGAGCTTTATCCAAGGAAAAATGTACCTAGCACTAACTTTTTTCCTCTTTTTGTAGGATTATTTTAGTTTGGCTTTCGGGGGGCTATGGCCCATTGTAGTACTGAATAGAAATAAGTAGGGGGGGGGGGGGGGGGGGGTTGGGAATGGGATGATATTGTCTCAGGATTAATCATGATGGTCCAATTAAATAGAAGTGTAAAAAATGTTGTTTCCATAGTTAGTGTCAAATTAACAGCTCGAAAAAGAAAAATTGAGCAACAATTATGATGACAACCTAACGTCCACTGTCAATAGCCATGATAGACGCACATTTTTATTAACATGCTCCTTGCATTGGAATTGTAATGTAAGGCTCAAGTGGCCCTCCAATTTGCTATTAAAATATTTTGAATAGAATGTGATACAATTGGTGAGAAAAAAATGTACATTTTTTTATTAATAACTTGAAGTTTAATTGTTTTGTACAGCACTCTAAGAATGATTGTTGAGAGAAAATATTCAACACAAACATTATAAAGATTTCTCTAATCATCATAAAAACTATAAAGAAAAAAAACTTGATGCTTTGGTTTAATGGCGGCCATTAATATTGTTAGACTCCAACCTACTTTAGTGTTTCGCATAATACTTTTCTTTTCCTATGTCACAAGTCAAAGTAAATTAACACGGGGTGGTTAATGCTTGATCTGCTCATTGTTTATCTATCTATTTTATTAATCTTTACCCTTCCATCGCAAGTAAGCACCAATGTTTTAGTCGGTGCCCTAAATCACGAGAATAATGTCTCATATTATTTGAATGATCAAATTTTTGAATTTTTCACTTGGCAAGTGTCGTAGTCAAATTTGTGGGAAAATAAACTACGCCTATAGTGGACTCTTGAATGATATAAAAAACTTGAGCAGAATAAACAATGACTTTAGATTGTTCACTTGTACAAGTAGAAATTGACTAAATTGAAGTAGAATTAATTCAATTAGTAAAGAAAATTAATTTAAAAGCACTAACATACAAATTTGAAGGTTTATGAATCCATAATCTCAATTAAAGAACAGAAAACTAAAAAGATCATTTGAAATTTACTCTGAGATTTTTTTGTCAAAAAAGAATCACTTTTGTGAAAAATTGTGTGTGAGACCAGAAAGCCAAGATTCGTATTGTTACTTTCTTTTTTTGGATAACTTAAGAAGCTATTAAAGGACAGGAGCAAACAGGCTCCACCCACTGAGTGGCATAATTGGCATCTAGTTGTCCTGGAGAGCTCGCAATTTTGTAGATTATACACCACTAGACAGTCATATGTGGCTGAGATTCTCTCGACCACTTTTATCCAAGTGTGGTCCCTTTGAAGCATGTCCAATAGACTCCAGTTTCTCGAGTCTGCGGGAGTATGGTTACAGCTTCAATACCTCGTACTTGCTTACAAATTACAGTAGTTCAATATCATAAGTTTTAGCAGTGTTATGTATAGCAGTATATTAAGCGAATGCAGTAATCACAAATACTGAAAATTGAAGTTCCCCTTTTCTGATGGCAACCACACATGCTCAGACTGAGACAGCATTTATTAAAAAATTTCTGACCAACCAATTTTGTTGAGCCAAAAATATCAGAAAGTATTTAGACGTGGACCTTTAGAAGCTTCTCTGATTTCCTATACGCACATATTTACCGGCACTCAAGTATGTTGAATCTTCTATGATATCCTATACTTCAGTATATACCACCTGACTACCTACAAAGGAATCCCAAGAAGAAAGCCAGTTGTTTCATTATCACTATCTTTTGACTTCGACAGAAGAAGAGCCTTAGGCACTATGACGTCTTCTTTCTCTCCTTGTTTCTCCCCATTGCCTGGCCTCTGAAACAGCTTGCTCTCTCGTCTATGTTTCGTTTGTAGAGCTCGCACCTTCACCCTCCAGAGTTCCTGTGTTTACTATTCCTTGTGGCTCAGTTGCAGTATATTTGCGGGAGGCTATGTACTCAAGAGCAAGCATCAGATTATTGGAGTCAGGCCGGTTTCCGGGCTCTTCTCGAACGCACATGGCTGCCAATTCAACCGCCATCCTTAAAGCAGTTCCTGAGAAGTGACCTTTCAACCGTGGATCTGCCAATCTTGGGATTTTCCTTCGGTCTCTCATCAGTGGGCGTGCCTACAAACATTACCAAACCAAGATCAGGTTATGAGGTAACAAGTTATCTACTTATGCATGAAATACATCAGCTATATAAATATTGAAGTGATTATTACCCACTCAAGAAGATACTTTTCACGGCCACGGGCATCATCCAGGGCTTTGCGTCCAGTAATAAGCTCCAACAACACAACCCCAAAGCTGTATATGTCAGACATTACAGTTAATCTTCCACTGCTGGCATACTCGGGGGCACAGTAACCGAAGGTTCCCATGACTCTAGTGGAGACATGTGTATTATCTCCACTTGGACCGAATTTGGCAAGCCCAAAATCAGAAAGTTTTGCATGGAAACCCTGATCCAATAATATGTTAGCTGGTTTCAAGTCCCTGTATATAACAGGAGGATCTGCCTGTCGGTGCAGATAATTTAAACCTCTTGCAGCCTCAGCAGCTATCATCATTCTTGTATTCCAATCAAGTGCTGCATCATTAGGCTTAAGGTCTGCACAAAATTCATAATCCGATCATCAGGATTACAATATGGAAGTAATGGAATGACAGACACAGGACAAGATTTTCGATTCCAAATGAAAGCGATTCCATGCAGCACTATAGGGCCAAATCCAGTTTCCTTGTATTATATATTACCGTGTAAGCGAGCTTCTAAGGATCCCAGAGGCATGTACTCATATACAAGGAGACGCCGATTAACCCCCTCAGCACAGTAACCAATCAAACTGACAAGGTTGGGATGGCGTAGAAGATTCAGCATGAGAACCTCCACTAAAAACTCTCTATTTCCTTGTGAACCAGATGTATCCAGTTTCTTAATGGCTACGACCTGATTCAATTCCCCTAACTTGGTCAAATAATAGAATTCATGGTCATCGTGAACAAGACATAAGAACGAAAATATACCTGACCCGAGCTCTCTAACTTGCCTCTGTAAACTGGTCCAAATCCACCTTGCCCTATATACGACCCAATCTTAAAATTTTGTGTTGCAGCTGCAAGCTCTTCGTAGCTAAATATCCTGGCCTCGATAGATGAGTCAGTCTCCCGTAGTGCAGATGCTTGGGAACGCTGTCCTGTATTATACCATGTAAAGCCAATGCGATTACTGGTAATTGGTACAGTATATACCTCTTCAAATTCAATGACTGTTTCCATCCCCTACATCTTGTCATGTACTCTCTCTGTACCAGTATTAATAAGTTGCACATGATTGGATAATGTTGAAAATTCAGGTGGGGACAAACGATGTCATACATCACATTACTGCCAAAAGGAAAGACAAAGCAGAAAAACAGGGCAATTTATTTAACATCCACCGTTTGTAGTGATAGTGGAAATTGAGCAGGTAATGTTGAAAACGCTGGTGGTTTGTGAAAATATTATGTTGTACATCCCGCATTCAAAGTCTAAGCATTCATTTACTCCCTCAATACTATAGGAATGAAGAACATATCCGACATGCCAATTCCATGCAAGATATCAATAGACTCGATAACGTTATCTAAAATCTTAATATCTAGACGCGGTTGCTTGGGTTGAAAACATGCAGAATTAATTAATTAACCTGTCCTTCAGCTTATAACACCTCCCAAGCCCCAAGCGCTATATATTGATGATATTCTGGAGATTATCATGTCCAAGAATCAAAGAAACTCGTGCAATGTCGAGTAAAGAAGAAGCAAACCAAGTAGAGGGTATCAGTGAGTAGAAGCAATTCATGAGCTTCCACATTGAGCGGGGGAACGAGTAAGCAAAGCAAGGGAATAGCTATTTCCTTCAACAACTGATAAGAAGCATACACGCAACTTGTGAGTTCTGGATTAGTTCCTAATCTCGCGCTAAAATTATTGAAATATTACAAGTTTCAAAAGAACCATTCTTGTTGCAATGCTGTAATTTTTTAAGGCAGTCTGAAGCCCAAAGGACAAAGGCGAAGAAAAGGAGTCATCATATGAAGAAGAGGCATAAAGGTTGTGGCTGTTAATACCCTCAATAAAAAGGATTATAGCTTTTCGAAACTATCCACGTTTAGTGATTCCCTAACAATTGAAAAGTGTATAGTAGCTCAGAAAAAGACCTTAAAGTGCTATGGATTTTGAAGATTTTCCTTGTCAATTTAATCTTGTCTTTTGCATTGTTTTTCTTGTATAGCCCTGGACCTAAAAGACCGAAAAGAAGAGTACGATTTAATTAGGTCAAGTATGACAGGCCATATCTTTTTTTCTTTGACAGCAGCTTCAAAGAATTGAGACAGAACCGATTAAGTCTTGGAACAAAAGTCTAATGACAATTAGAACGAGGTAAGCATATCTAAATGCGATCAAAATGATGGGGAGAACCGGGAAACTGAACTCGAACTCCAAAACAAGAAAATGGAAAGAGATCACCCTGTTGAAGCAAAAGGTGATTACCTGAAGTTCTTTGAGGGGCAGGCAGTCTATGACTGCGTCGCCTGGACTCAGTTCCCTCCTTGAGAGCCTTTGACTTCCTCCACGGTATGCACGAGAAAGGAGACCTCATTACGGTCCTATCCCGAAAGAAACCGCGCGTTTCTTGTTTGTTTGGTCCTCTACAGAAGGGCAAAATTAAGAAGAAGAAGAATGGTAGTGTCTGAATTGAATCTTAAGATGCCGGTCCGCCAAAGAAAAACGCCGGAAGGCGTCAACGGAATCTCCACCTTTGTCACGCCTTGTTGAATGAACGATATGATATCACTCACACGTATATAATGAGCATTCCACTTCCACCTTCGCGTCTTCTTGTTCCTGTATTTCTCGTTTTTGGATTTTCTGCTTCTTCGTACATAATTCAATATAATGCATCTTTTATAATCAGAGATTCCCCGGTTTCACTGAGAAGCCGTTTTATGGCAGGCAGCATAAGCATGTAAGTTCTACAGTTTCTATCCCCTACTGCAAGTGAATGGGATGTTGACGCTGACCTGACACGTGTCCAAATTTTGTTGGTCTATAGTATTCCTTTTATATATAAAAAAAATTGGTATTTTAGGTGAATATTTTGTACTTGTTAACTATTGTGATATTCTTAAATATATTTCAACAAAAAACAGAAACATTGTTTATTTAATGAATTTTTTTATCATAGAATATATATATTAGACATGTATTTATGAAATGACATCTCATATGAAGAAATAATATTATGTTTTTTTAGCATGCAAGGCAAGTTAATATGCAACTTTTGGAATTAATAAATGATTGAATCTGAAAAGCTACGTCCGCTGGATTTCTTGTGAGATATATGCGGTCAGTCTTAGGGACTACGATAAATTCGGAAATTCTTTCCCTTTATAAATTCATTTCTCTTTCATTAGGTAATAGGTACAATCTCTTTGTCTTCAGAATAAAGAATTATGCTAGAGTAGATTATACGTAAGATCGTGCAATTCATTACTTTGTCATATTATTTATGTAGTCAACATATATATATATATTGCAAGTTTGAGAACCCGCAAATGTTACGGGATAATGAAGAGTAATTCAAAAGGGAAGGACTACCACCGGATTTTGAGGAAAAAATGAAGAAAAATTTGGGCAAAGACAAAAGAAAAAACTTAGGTATATTGGTAGTTAAATGTACTTTTTTATCTAGTTGAATAAATATAGTTGCAACTTTGAAATTTATTGCTTTTAAAATATATACCCAAAAAAAGGTGATTAGCTACTTAAAATATCAACTTTAATTCGTACAATTTATCAATATTTTAAAATGACGTAAATTTGAATCGATGCAATGAAGATTCAGATCATTCCGATCTTCTGACCCACTACCAAATTTCGACGCATACCAATTGTTTGTTATCTATATATTTACGTTCATAATTAATTAATTGCGAGTAAAATCATGTCTAACGTAAAGGTAAGGAATACCTATAAAAGAAAAAAAATAACAATGAGGTGTACTCTATTGGTGCAAGTAGTGCATTTTTAAATTGACATTAAATTAATGTAATTTTAAATTAACTTAATTTTAAAAATTGATTTTGATATAATATTATTTTGTATCACCATAAATTATATTTAAAAACTTCAGTTTAAAAATTAATTTTTATTATTTATAAAATTCATTCAATGCAAAATAAAGATTTGAAAAATAATATTAGTTTTAAAAAAATTAAATATTAAATTAAACGATAATATTTATAAGACAAATTTCTATTTTTATATATAAATAAGTTTTTAAATTTTTCAGACGCTAAATCAAATATTCACAAAGTTTGGCAAACTATAGAATTTATATATTATTCAGAATGTACAATTAAAAATTAGAAAACTTATCCTTCATTTTCCAAGAAGACAGATTATTTACGCATGAATGAGACTTTTACTGAACCAGAAAAACAAATCAGTATTTAGTTCAGCGAAAACGAGATTCATGGAAAACTAGAAGAACATTAACGATGGAAGATCTCTTAGGCGCGTTTGATACCGTGGAGAAAATAAGAATGAGTTTAAAAAAATATATATTTAGTATGATAGAAAAAAGAATGGAAATGATATTTTTTTTTTGTTAGCTGAGATGTATAAAGATTAAAATATCCTTGTCAAAAAAATATAATATAATATTATTATTGCACTGTACACCACTCTGGACTTTCTCACTGTACATCCCTATCTATGGTACGTGGTCTCTCTCAATTCATCTACCTCAACGGCTTTTTTCTTTTCTTTTTTTTTTTTGCGCTTTCATCTCACATTGCCTTGATGGTCTCTTGTGAACCCAATCCGCAGATAATCAGGAACCCCAAAGATGATAGTGGAGATGCCGCGATGATGACCAGAAATGCCAGCAGTGGTGGTCTGAAACGGCAGCACTGCCGATGATTAAAGAGTCTGGCATGAAAGAGAGCTTCAGAACCTTTTTGTTATTGGACCTCCATTCCCTTGGAATCCTGATCTTTCCTTCCACTTTTTGAAGGAAAGAAGACTCCCACTTGCCTTACTCCATTGGCAATGGAATCCCTTATACCAAACATTCATTCCATTCTCTCCCTCTCTCTTTCCATTGCCCATACCACCTTCTCCCTCCTACCAAACAGAACCTTAGTATCATCGTAACAGTTTGGTAGAGCTATTAGCAATTTAGCATCTTTAATAACATCGTGTCATTATCCTGAAGAATTGACAATGTACGAAGCCGTTCTTCTTTCAACTCCTCACAGCATCTTTGACCACAGGAGGATTCTCTGCGGCTCCCTTCGTTTTCTGTCATTTTCGCCCTTGACATGCCCATGAAGAAAAAGCTTACCATGTAGCATGAATCTCTAAGTCAGAGAGACAGAGAACAAAAGACGTGGCAAGATGCCATTCCATAGAGAAAGATATACGTGAAAATTTGCCATTCTAAACAACCAGAGAAATTGGTCATTCCTGCAACGCGTGCAATGCAGTTCACACAAGTTGCCTGAGTGCCGGCAGTCCTTGACCGATCCACATGGGGCTTTGATTAGAAAAAAAAAATTTCTAGGCTTTTTTACAATTGGTTAAATTGGTTGGACAACAAAGGAAACCTAAATGCAGAAAGGATGACTTCTGTAAAGCTATGACACGAATTATTATATTTATCTAAAAATGAATACAATGAAATATGATTTCCAAAGACTACAATTTGAAAGTGATGGTTTTCACAAGAGGTTTCCTTGAATGGCAGTAAGTCCGAAGAGAATCATTGTCAACTGTGCCAAAACCAGATACTTGCATGCCATAAGAAGCCAGGCGATTAATATCCCGCGGAATGGGAGATTGCCAAAGGCCGTCCCACCAAGCTGGAGGGATTAGTGGTGTAAAGGCGCATTGATTGGACTGGTTATGACAACTTAAAGGACCAGCATATCTGTTCCATGCATGGCCCCAACCAATCTGACTCTTCAGACCCTCACTCAACAGATTACTCTGAAAACTGCTCAAAAATGAAAAGCTAGAACCAGCGGAGCTATTTCCTGCAGTGAACAATTGTCAAATGCTTCAGCAGTATGTTTCAAGGGAAATTACGAAACAGCATTGAATAATAAAAATAGGTAGGAAGAATCAGGCAGAGCAACTATACCCAGATTGTATGCTGCAGCCAGTGCAGCAATTAATTGAGCATAGGTGGTTCCAACACGCCTATGAGCTCCAGAAACAACAGCATATCTAGCACGAGATGCAAGAAAAAAGTCTACAAAGGCAACCCATCTGGGTGCATTGCCCCAATCCTTCACTCTAAAATCTGACTTGGACATTTCTTTAAATATATTTCCTCTATAATTTTCATAATCAAAATGAAGAACCTGGGGAAAGCACATATGAATAATTGTTGGAGGCACACAAATTTTAATACATCTATAGATGGTAGCCACACGTATAATGTTTGGGAAGTGAACTGCAAAGAAACTAGATAATGAAGAAAATATTTGACGATGGAAACTAGAACCAAGATGGCATAATGCGAGTTGAAATTTCAGGAAAGTAATTTCAACACACACTGGCATTAGCATGTGATTTAACACTATATGAATACCAAAAAATTACCTCTGCAAATTCACTTATGTTGGGCAATATACTTTTAACAAGAGACGGTGTATCTGACACCAGAACCACCTTTGGTCTTGACATTTGGCGGTGACTCTGTATGGCCTTTTTTATGCAACGCAATGCTGCCTGTACAGCTCTTACAGACCTGTAAAAGAGAACACAAGAACCACCATCATTCAGTTAAAGCAATATCCTATGAGAAGGTTGAGATGTTCAATTATGTCAACTTTGTACATGCGTGCTATTCCAAAGAGTTAAAGGAAAAAATGTCCCTCTGAAGCATGCAAGACATAGAAACATTAAAAGTACCAAAAACTGGCATCCTTTCAATACTTAATACTACACAAGAGTTAATGCAGCCGAAATAAATACAGTGACCGCTGTTTTTCTTTGTCATGATTATTTCTCTTAATTTCTGGTAACAGATTGGGAAGGTAGAAACAGATAGTGACACAAAGATAAAGAGAGGAATATGAGGAGGGACTGAAACGCAAGATTGCTTTAAGATATGATATTTGACTTGGCAGTATTTTGATCAATTCAATAGCTGATCTCAACTCAACACTGTTCTGAGGAAGTGTTTCCACAGAGCCCATTATAACCAAGTATATCAAACTAAGTGCCATATCCAACAGTCCTAGACTCCTAGAATAATTTCTGAATGAATATCAGAAGGAACCTAGAATAATCTAGAAGGTAGTTGCACATGCATTTGGAAGGGAGAAAATTATAGCAGGATGGCTCAAGATTACGAGAATAAGGACAAATGCTGTGTCTCAAGAATGTGAAAGCAGCAGCTTCACATCTCTTAATCCAGACCCTCTGTTAATATCTCAACTGCAAAACTGACGAAATAAGTGACTGAGTTGTTAATTTTGGAAGCAAGACCTTAATAGAGGCGAAGCAGAAAAACAGTCTTATCCCAAGGTATATAAGTGGGTCATTGTTTCCAAACCAGAATTGCACGTAATGCATAAATCAAGGAAAAAGAACTGTTCTCAGTCTACGAATTTGCTACATGTCATTTGTGTTAATACTATCAAGTCCCATTGTCCAAATGAAAGACTTTAGAGAAAGCTTTAAACTTCCGAGGAAAATTGGAGAATATTCCGTTGCTGGTGGTTTAACTCTTATATGCGCTATATTTAAGGACATTAAGATTCACAGATTAAATGAGGCTTTTGATAAAGATAATTGAGAAATATCCATTGCCAAGGGTAAAACCCACTCCATTAATATAGAAGGCAAGAGGATAAGAGACGGAAAATTAAAACAGAGGTGGGGAGAATTTTATTTTATTTTATTTTTCTGATACAGAGCCAACAAACTGAAAAAACAGGAATAGTGATTCCCTTCCAAAACACCCTTGACTTAATTTCCAATATGATCCATGCTGGCAAAGATAAGGTTGAGAATAAATATCAAAGGCTGGTTTCCAAGATGTTTAAGGGAGACTTATGCATATGCTGCAAGTACGTCTTGTTGTTTGTCTCGTTGTTTGATGCAACCTTCAAATAAATTTCCAATAAACTTTCTCTTTAAAGCCACCATCAATCTCTTTTGGTATTTACTGAAAGTTGAAATGATAAGTAACATACTCAAAAACAAAACTAAATATGACCATATCGGGCAAGAGGCATCACCAGCCTCATACATTGATCAAGCATGATAGCCCACTCAACAAAATTAGCAAGTTCTTGAAATACCTATTCATAAGCATTCGCATATGTAATGAGATGTCGGGGTCCTCTCCACCATTAATAACCCAATTGACAGCTTTCTCAACGTCTTCTGAAGGGGATATGAGAACTCTCATGAGCTCCCCAAATACATTAGGGCGAGATTCTAGCACTTTTGGATCACCAAATAAATCAAAAGCAGCAATTCTCATCTGAGAGTGTATATTCTTCAAGAAAAATTGAGCTGCTACAGCATCTGTAGTTCCTTGAAACCTAGACAACATGAAGCTAATATTTTAATGATGCTTGAAAATTGAGAGACTGATGAGGAGTAAAAATATTCTTAATCTACCATATAATAGGTTGCTCCCATTCCTTCCAATTGCTACAAAGAACATTAGTTTCACGAGGTTTTTCAAAATCATCAATCCTCATAATCAGCTGCCTCCCATATATACTTTCACATCCATGTCTTCTCCATAAATGCTTGATTTCTTTCATGGTAAAGGTGAAGTTAGAATAAGAAATGTAATCCCCAAAAGGATATTTGCCTCTGAAATGTCGAAGAAAGGTGGTAATGAGATAATGTAAAGATAAAACTATAACCAATCATCCGTATTAGTGGTTGATTCCAATATGTTATTTTACAAGGTTAGAGCAGTTTGATGAATCCATGAATGGCAGACTGACAGTTTTCATATCACAATGACCATACACAATCCATGTAAACTGACAAAAGTGAAAAAACTTTACAAACACTAGTTGGTATTTGTAACTGCTCAATGTCATAGGGGACCGGATGCCATTAAAAGCTAATAAATATATGAGCCATAGTTGGTGAATTGTGCATACCCTAAAAGTAATGTTAGTTAGAACTTAGAACTTAGAAATTCACAAGAGAGTAAAAGCTAGTTCATAAATTGAAAAGAAAGGCTTGAGAAAGAACCAATATGCCTGGTCTGGCCAATGATCAAGGATCGGTTTAACATTACACTCAGTGCTGCAGCAGTTAAGACCTTGTACATTTCATTCCCAAAACCTGCCTCTGCGGTTTTCCCCAGAATAAAGCCATGACTACAGAACTGCTCTGAGGGGAGATCCCTCACTCTCGAAGCACCTGAAACATAATAAATCTGTATCATCTTCTGATTAAAGAATTGCTTCTCACAAGAGCAAACCATTCCTATCTAGATGTTCAATATGTCCCTAATATGACCTTGTTATTTAAGTTTCTTCCAGAAATAATAATAATTACAACAATAGCTAGTATGGTATAAGTATAATAAATTCCAGCATAGATTACCATTTCTTACTACACACAAGCCAGCCAGTGGGAGAAAAAACTTTGCCACAAAAATAAAGACATAGTCTTTGGTGTGAAATGAATTTATATTAGTCCAAACTAACATCTAACAATCACAAGCACGGAAACAGGACATACCGGCGCTTTCCAGTATTTGTCTCAATATAAATGGTGCTCATCCTGCAGATGTCACTGCTTATAACAGAACACCATTTGCTAAAGTAATTTAAATATATTAGCATAAAATTTGCACATTCATCCTGCCTAGATCTAGGAAAAATGTAGATGATGCACATTGGAACCAATGAGCCTAGTGAAAGCCTGTATATACGTTCAAATTTCAAAGCTTTCTCCCATTGGATTTTGAAGAGGAAACTTTGACACCACCACCGACAATCTATAGATGGTTAATCGAGTAGGTTTAGTCACATTCAATTCAACATTATTCACCAGAAACTTGAAAATTAGTAGTTATTCGTCAAACAGACAACTGTGTCATACAGACATCCCACCCAAAACCATGGTGCAGATAACTGAGGTGGGAATAGGTAAATCTAATAGTAAAACACGAGAGAGCAAATAGGAAACCGCAAGTACCATTCATAACAAAATGATTTTCAATCATTTTTCTCACTGTCAGGCTTTCGCTCCAAACACTTGTTCTGAAATCCTTGCCCATTTCTTCCACCGTTGCACAGGACGTCACTTCACTGTTCCCCATCGTTCCACCATCGCCATCCAAACTCGAGCTATCTGAATCTTCGAAGTCGGACTCTCCAGGGAAACCCACGCGAATCCGAGGATCCAACGGTCTAACAGCAAGCATCAACAGCCCCAGACCAGCCAGCACTGCACATAATATAAGAAATGGGTGCAGAAACGTTCTTCTCCTTCGAACTCCGCCATACCTCATTTTCTCTCTTTCTCTCTCTTTCATCGTCGTTAACTTTTTCCAGCTCAAAGCGCTTTAACTGAGCTCTTTGTTCAACTGGATCTGAAGGCAACGCTTATGTACTTGGAGAGAAGATAAACTGTCGGGTTTTGAATCTCAACCGAACTCGTGTCGTCATGACCCGGACCCATTTGTGAGTGGCGCGCATTACGCACCGCCTCCGACAACAACGGCAATTTATAAAATTGAACAAATGCGCTATCTTAGTGGGAAGCACAAAACGAAACGACGTTTTCATTTTCTAATGAGTATACGACGTTACGAATAATATGAGTTGGTAAGGAAAGTCAACAGTCAACCCTTCTTAAAGAGACTATAGTGTCTTTCGCTGGGGCTCTCACAGAAGATTCTGTCCGTTCGTTTCCCTCGACCCTTCTTTCTCCCTATCTTTTCTCACACACAGATGTACCATAAGTCCTTAACAAAAAAGAAGTAGCAACGACCATTTCAATCCAGTCCCCCTAAAAACATGAAAAACAAATAAAAAAAAAAAAAGAAAGATAAGAGAAAATTGAACAAAATAAACGGATAATTCTTCTCCATCTTCGCACTTGTCATTGTGAAACTCTCTTTTCTTTCTTTCAGAGAGAAGAACCATAATTGTCACAGCCATAATGGAGAAAAAGCTTGCTGAAAATTCCGACAAAGATGAGCAGAACAACGCCAACGAGACACCCCGTTCACCATTACCGGAACCAAGTAATCCGGGGGATGCCGTTGCCAAACACGATGACGATACCAAGGCAGGTTCGACTACAGACGAAGAGACCAATGATGAAGTCTCCGAGGGTCCTTCTCCCACCCTCGGGAAGGTTTCAGCAGACATCGATTCATGGATTGAGACTCTGCAGCAGCAGAATGCAGATGTCAAAGAGATTCCTGATTGCGTTGACAAGCTCTTAGATCTCGTCGAAGAGAACATGGCCAGGTACGACGCGGGTGAAAGCAGAGTCAAATGGGGCGAAGTTCAGGAGCAAGATTCTTCGTTCTTGGAATCGGTGAATCGGATTTCAAAACTCGTAAAGTTGCTGAGGCAGTCGCATTGCCCCTCGCAGGAGATCAATGAACGAAAGGATTCGCTGGTCAACCACATCGGTGTCATACGACTGCGAGCCATGTCGTTTCTGGAGGAGGAGTTCCGGATACTCATGGAAGAACCTCGAAATCGAAATAAAGGCGAATCCGAGTCAGGTGGTCATGATTCCAAAGGGAAGCAGGTAGAACATGACCATCACACATTGCCGGATCCAGAACTTGCAACACCGGACTCAGATTTTCCGGGTTATTCTGAGGACACCATAACCAGTTTGAATAAGATAGCGAGAGAGATGATATTGGCTGGATACGAATCCGAATGTTGCCAAGTTTATATCATTTCAAGGAGACAGGCATTCGAAGAGAGACTGCATAAGTTAGGGTTCGAGAAAATCAGCATTGATGAGATTCAGAAAATGCCATGGGAATCATTAGAGAAAGAGATCCCAACGTGGATTACGACCTTCAAGGAATGCGCCACTAATTACTTCTCCGTCGAACTGAAGCTCGCGGAGTCTGTATTCAAAGATCACCCATCCGTAGTGGCTGGCCTCTACAGCAACCTGACTCGAGGCGTCGTCATACAGCTTCTCAATTTCGCTGAAGGGGTGGCTATGACGAAGCGCTCCACGGAGAAGCTATTTAAATTACTCGACATGTGCGAGACTTTGGGGGTTGTGATTTCCGCCTTGAGCCGCCTGTTCCCGGACGAGCGTGGGGATGAGCTCAAGGCCGAAACGATGTCGGCGAGGAACAGACTCGGGGAGGCCGCGATAAGCATATTCTGTGAACTAGAAAATTCGATCAAAGCGGAAGCGGGGAAAACTGCGGTTCCGGGCGGGGCGGTTCATCCATTGACTCGCTACGTCATGAACTATCTCCCGTACGTATGCGAGTACAAGGACACTTTCGAGCAGGTTTTCAATGAGCACGCAAAGATTCAAGGCGGTGATACGAGTGGCCACCCCAACGATCACAGGGGTCGGGGTCAGGAGAATGCTAGAAACTACAGCAAGGAGGAGTCGTCGTTCTCGGCGGAGGTGAGGAGGGTGATGGAGTTGCTGGACACGAGTCTGGAAGGGAAGATGAGGCTGTACAAGGACGTGTCGTTGGGGTGGATCTTCATGATGAACAACGGGAGGTATATACTGCAGAAGATCAAAGGGTCGTCGGAGGTATACCAAGTGTTGGGGAACACGTGGTATCGGAAGAAGTCGTCGGATCTGAGGACGTACCATAAGAACTATCAGAGAGAAACATGGAGTAAGATTTTGCATTGTCTGAGCCCTGAAGGGTTGGCTGTGAACGGAAAAGTACAGAAACCACTGCTGAAAGAGAGGTTCAAGAGCTTCAATTCAATGTTCGATGAGATACACAAGACGCAAAGCTCGTGGATTGTGAAAGACGAGCAGCTTCAATCGGAGCTGAGGGTTTCCATAGCGGGGGTGGTGATTCCAGCGTACAGGGCGTTTGTAGCGAGGTTTTCTCAGAATCTGACCCCAGGGAGACAAACAGAGAAGTATGTAAAGTACCAGCCTGAGGATTTAGAGACTTACATCGATGATCTTTTTGCCGGGAACCCCCAGTTTACGTCTAGAAGGAAACTAATTTAATATTATATATATACATACGTACATATAAACATATATATATATATATATATATATATGTGTGTGTGTGTGTGTATGTATTATATATTTTTGACATCCAGATGAAAATTAGAAGGGAAAGAAAAAAAACGAAAGAAACGGGGAAGAAGATAGCTCTGCTAGTATGATTAATCGATAAAAAGGTCATCGCACCTGGGATGCTCCTGTTGTTAATTTGGAAAGCAAGGGGAAGCTATTTGGGTCATACAAATTATCAGTTTTGTTTCTGTGCACTCAATTGAAATTTTTATGTATTCAAAATTTTAAACCATGCTGTCTCAAGAAAACAGAAAAATAAAAATAAAAAACCAAAAGGAAAACCATGCCCCCTACCCCATACCCATCACTTAAAATTTTCTGAGACTTCGCACGGGTCACTTTGTTTTTCTTAATTTTAATATTTGGTACAGAATGATTTGCAAATCATGACGTACGGATGTATTTTATACATGAGCTGTAGTTGATGCATGTGGTGAGGTACTTCCTTTATAGACGACCCACTTAACTAATGTAAGTTCGTTCATCAGTCTATACATATAATTTACGAAGGTTTGTTTTACAAAGGTTGTTACTTTATTCAGTATTATTCATTCGTGAATTTAAGAATAATGTATTGGACTGAGCTTATACATAAATTGCAATATATTTAGGTTTTCTTTTTGCCACTTACATACTTTGTTTATTTAAATATAAATCTTTTAAGAAAAAATTTAATACAAATGCATATTTGGAGTTCTCACATAATAATAACATGATAAGTAAATGAGTTTTAAGGACAAGCATATAATTTACAACCTACCACCAAAAGATTGTCTATTTAAGAAAAAAATTACACAAGACGTATTTTTATTTAAAAAAAAAAAATCATAGCATAGATATAAGAATTCACCTTTAAGAAGTTCATATTTTAAATATTTGTTAACTATTATATTCTTCAATAAAAAATAAATGCATTGATTTTTTTTCAATTTAAAGCTATAATAATTGCCTATCATGTAATAGTGTTGCACTTTTGATTTTAGTTTCATCTCAATTTAAAAAGGTACGGTATCGTATAACGTGAAGAAATTCTGGTGTGTGTTAGAAGTATATGTTTAGATTAGATTTGTGCAATTTTAATTTTTATTAAAGTGATTTTGAAAACTTAATTTTATTTAAAAATAAATTTGCATGACTAATAATTTATATTTGAAAAAAAGGTGAATTTTGTTATTAATGTAATTTTTTCAAAAAAATAAAAAAGTTTTTATTTCACTTATATGCTAATATGATTTAAAGGATAAAAATGATTTTTAAAAAATTAATATCAAATTAAATAAAATTATTTGTAAGAAAAACTTTTATTTAATTTACAAAATGACTTTTAGATATTTCAAATACCAAACTAAACTCATTGTTATACTAACCATGCCTACTTAAATCTTACTTAAAAAATTGGATTAGGGGAGGAATGCGGATTAAAAACAATTCTTAGAAGTTTGATTTGAGGTGAAATATATCCAACCTAATGAAGTGCCACTTCTTTCTTTGGAGTGAGTTTTTTTCTAGCATATTATAGAAGTTTGTGCTTGGAATGTGAAGATTGAGGGCAGGAATCCCTGCAGTAGCCTTTTGAATTGTTGGACTTTGATCTAATGGTGCAAAAATTTTTACTTAAAAAAATTTACTTTTCGGCAATAACAAATCTAAACTATTGGATGAAAATCCAACAATCCAGATCTGCTATTGTAGAAAACTATAAAGATCCCACATTGCAAGGGATCTCTGCTTGAAGATGGATTCCACCTATTAAATGTCAAAACTCCCTCTGCCCCCCCCCTCGGGGCGATTCCTTTGAAAGCAATTATGTAGGACAAGGAGGCGGATGTAATTATCACCAACTTGAAAGTGCCAAAGATAGTTTGATACGAAATCCTAAGGTCTCTTTGGCCATATCCAAAAGAAAAATGGATGGGAAATGGAATAAAAAAGAGAAGAGAAAATTAATCATTTAATTTCTATATTTTACCTCTATTTTTAATCTGGTCTTTATAGTTTTTTTTTTTTTAACCACTCTTTATAGTTTATAATTGTTTCAAAATTGATCTTTGCCGTTAACATATGTTATGATGACGTTTGAAGTCAGATGGCTAAGACGATAAAGCTGATATGGCTTGTCTTTGTGGACAATGGCATAGCACACTATAAGTCAAGTCATCAGCTGGATATGGAATTGAGATCCATAAAGCATAAGCAAAATAACTGTTCTATTTGAAATGCACAAGAACCTCTGTCAAAGAAGGAATGCACACAAGAAACACGAGGAATGCAAAGTAATTCAAGGCTGAAAGATTGAGTTTGAAGTTGTTTCTTCCTATAAAATCAAGGATCTTAGACGCAAGCTCAGTTGGAAGATGAAGAAGGCTGTCATTGTGGGGTGATTGGCTACTTACACTTAATGGAAGGTTTATTCAAGCTTATGTAGTATTAATTAGTGAAAACTGAACATATCACTTTCCAAGATTTCCACTTTCTAGAGCAGCTTGTTGTAGAGTTCACACTTGATAATTTAGAGAATTTCCTTTTATATCATTATTTGAGAGTTTGTTAACTTATAAATAAAGGCTTCGTTTGTTCTTTGACCTACATTAAAGAATGTTATAATATAAGTGTTATGAGCCAAGCAAATAATAGTAAAGGAAAAGGGAGGAATATTATTATTACTGTATCAAAATGAGTATAGTAAAGCAAAAAAGATGTAAACAAGGGAAAGGAGGAATACATATACAGAAGAAAAAAAATCAAATTCACCACACCCTTTCCAATACAATTCATCTCTTTATATAGCCTTTGATATCCTCACTTTCCATGTGACCCTCTTAGCCCTATTGCTCTTTTGTATTACCAGCACTTCCCTGATTTCCAGATTACCTGCCATCTGGCCTTAATGTCCAACTAACTCACATAAGCTATTTGTTATAACATTACTCCCTCCGTTTAGATTGACCTTATTCACAAGGTCAAAGTAAGGATAAGTAGCAAACCCCTTTAAGTTTTACTATATGGCTTGATCAATGTTGTCAAAGCTTACTAATATCTATAAAACGAAACTAGTGCCCTTTTTTTACCAATCTAAAATCTAAGGTGCTTAATGGTTGTAGCATAGACCTAACTTTAAAAGTGATTAGTGGAGAATGTACAAATTGCAAATTAGGATTCCCAATACACTTTTTGAGTAGAGAGATATAGAACACAAGGTGGATCTTAGTGCCTTCAAGAAGCTAGAGTCTGTAAGTGACCTAACCAATATGTTCGATAATAGGAAATGGGCCAAAATATCTCCTATTGAGCTTCTGATTATGTCGCAATTCCACCAATAGTTGTCGATAAGGTTGGAGCTTAACGAAGACCATGTCTCTTACGTTTTCACATTAGCATGTCTCTTTATACACTCTTGAGTTATAAGCAAATTGGATTTTGACCATGTCCTAGTTTATACTAAATAGAATAGTTGCAGCCCAACAAGTTATGAAGCCAAATTTCCTATTCAGGAGTTTGAATAGTCTAAGTAGTGAGATGCTTAAGGCTCTTTTGGTTTGTGTGTATCATTAATGAATGACCCACTAGGTAATGTTGGAATTTGGCTATTGCTTTCGTTATAGTGTATATCTTTTAAACATAAGTAGATTTAAGCTGCATTCTTAGAGATAATTTTTTAAAAAAGAATGTAATTGGATATGAGTTATGGCTTAGAATTACTCCCACCCCTATAACTCATGCATTAGTTTCTAAGATAAAAACTTTGTTAAAATTTGGCAGCATGAGAATAGAGGCATGGGTTAACTTTTGTTTCAAGGAATCAAACACATCTCAAGCCATGTTTGTCCTACTAAAGAAATCTTTTTGCAAAAGAGCTATCAATGGTGTAACAATCTAAGCATATTGATAAATGAACTTTCTATAATATTCAATTAAGCCAAAAAAAAAAAAAACCTTCTTAATTGCTTCTAGTTTAAATGATGAGGCCATTAGACAATTTACTAAATCTTAATCTTGTCAACTTACACACTAGATATTTGCTAAAATCTATACCATAATAACCAAGTCTTCTAGATACAATCCTTATGAAGAATTATCGATGAAAATATCATATAAGAAAATAAGGACAAATCAGATAAGGTAAGGTTAAAAAATACTATTCATCGGAGCTTGGAATGTTGCTAGCACGTTAGTGAGTTTAAACGGCATGACTAACCATTCAAAATGACCATGAAGTGTTTGAAATGTTGTTTTGTAGCAATATTCAGACCTAACCAAAATCTGATGATAGCCTAAGTGCAAGTTGAGCTTAGAGAAAAATTGAGCACTAAATAATTTGCCCAAAAGTTTATCGATTGTCAGAATATGGAAGTTGTCCTTAACGATTATAGCATTCAAGGCACAATAATCTGTGCAAAAACGCCATGAACCATCCTTCTTCTTGACAAGAAGAATTGGAGCAGAAAAAAAAGGCTGGAACTTGTCTATATAATGCCTTTTGTTAGTATCAGATGTACCAAAGACTTGATCTTAGTCTTCTTAGCATATAGGTATCAATATGACTTTACTTTCACTAAACTAATCCCTTTGTGTAATGTAATATAGTGGTTATAAGGTTTGAAATGAGGTAAGCCATAAAGGACATTAAAAACACACTGGTATTGTTTTGTAAATCAATTGAAATGGTAGAGGTTGAAGTCATGGAATGGCACAGATATTGTAAGGACTATAACCCTACAATGGTATAGGTAGCACACATACACCTCAATTAATGAAAATGAGCTATTGTTGGTTGTGCATTGGTGTCCCTATGTATAGTAATGAATTTGTCATTCAGATAAAATTTAATCCTGGAAGTGTTGTGATTAGCCATGTGTGGGCCAAGTGTAGCTAGTCAGGCTATGCCTAAAACTAAATCAGAACCTATAATAGGAATGACATAAATAGGGAGATAGAGTTTATGACCTTGAATATGTACTAGTAGTGTATTGATTAATCCTTCACTCACTAGATGATTACCATTACTAACTAAGACTTGAAAATTAGGTGCCAGTTCCACTGGTAATTTAAGGAATTAAGCTAAGCATAGTTGAATAAAATTATTGGAGCTACCCCTATCCAGTAATACTATTAAGGGATTTCCATCAATATAGCCTTTGAAATAAATATCCCAATAGCCTCAGTCCCCTATAGTGCATTAAATGAAAGGTGGTAGATATCTGGTGTAGGCACATTAGGATCTAGATCCAATAAAGCATTATGTTCTAGAGTGGGTTCATTTTTTGCTTGCAATATCAAATAACATTTGTGTGGGCACTTGTGATTCCATATAAACTTCTCATCGCAAGTGTAACAGATCCCCTTCTTACGACGTAGTTACATATTTGCTAGGGATAACTTTTTGATAGACATAAGTGTTTTAGCAGATGGAGTATGAAGTAATGGTAAAAGAGAGGATCAAGAAATAGCTAAAGCAAAATTGTTGGTAATCAATGGTGCAGGATAAGAGGACACCACAGAAAGTGGACAAACATTGGACTTGTTAATAGACGACTTATCATCAAATAATCGAGTCAGATCAATTGTTCCTAATAAAGATGATGGTGACTAAGCAAGAACCTCGCACTTCAAATCCATTTTTAAGCCACTAATGAAGCAGTCTAACAAAACTTCATCACTAATGCCTTTTATCCAGTTAGCAAGGGTGATGAACTCATTATAATAAGTATTGAATGTATCAATTTGAACACGCTTAAATAATTAAGGTCTAGGTGCGTCAAATTGTGAAGGTCCAAATTGGGTTTTGATTGCTTAAGTCAATGCTGACCACGTTAGGATTTGACCCTTTTTTTTTGCATCATTTGAAACCATGGCACTCTAATACCTTTCACATGAACGGCGACAATGGTAAGGCATTGAGAATCTGAAGATTTATAGTAAGAAAATACTAATAAACTTGAAACAACCAATGAAGGGGGCTGATGCCATCAAAGTGAGGAAAATCAAGCTTGATATTACAAACTTGAAATGACTTATAAAAGGAAATAAATTATGAGACCGGTTCCATAGCTGGTGACTTCTCAAAATTGGAGCCTGTCATAGGAAGCTTTTCCATCACCCGAGTTAGAGAGTTGACAACTCTAGAAATTGCTTTAACTGAAAGTTCCAGTTGATCCATTTATGTTGAGTTAATGGAATTATGCTACTCTATGAATTTTAAAAGCTTGCGCATTTCAACAGAGAGGTCCTTGAGTTTAGTATTGTCAGCTATAAAGACTATAAGTGAACGAAAGTACCAATTATTATGAGCCAAGCAAATAATAATAGAGGAAAAGAAAGGAATATTATTATTATTATTGCAGTAGAACAAGTACAATAAAGCAGAAAGACATAAATAGAGGAAGGGAAGAAAATCAATACAAAAAAGACTCAAATTCACCACACCCTTCCCAATATAATTCCTCTTCCTATATAGCCTCTGATTCCTTCACTTTCCATGTGACCCTCTTATCCCTATTGCTTTATTACCAGCTTTTCCTTGGTTTTTGGATTAATTGCCATATGGCTTTGACGTCCAACCAACTCATATAGGCTATTTGTTATAACAATAAACACCCCAGCCTTTAGAGATTATAATATAAACTTTTTATCAATTATGCTTTTGTGTAAATGCAAAGTAGTGAAATGATTTATATATGAGCATTATGCAATGTTAAAAAACATCACATGCTTTATTTGCTTTGGATAGACAAGTTTAAGGCAAACATCTTCATTTTCACCTTTTCAAAAATGCCAAACTTGAATAGCATTGTGAATACACTTTTGTTAGGAAATTTAAATTCTAGTGTCTTTATTATAAAGTTTTGGTGACTTCAAGGTTTGTATTTTCAAGATTTGTCATTACATATCACATATAACCACTTAGTCATGATGATGCAATAAAGTTTTTCTTTCACATGTCTATACTAAATGACAACAACTTATTCACGATACACAATTATTGGATATAACCAATGTAAAAACTTTTAATTAAACTATCCATTTTCATGTTTTTCTTTTGCATTGACAATTAATATATTATAGTAAATAAATATAATATACTTGATATAGTCACTATTAATCCTTTTATAATTATGACTATAATACTTGTAATCTAACAACTTATAACTTATTTTTTTTTGACTCCATAAGAAGAAACAACTTCAAACTCGACCTTCCAGCCATTAATGATGTAACCTTCTAACGTTGAATGATTTGATGAAGTATGAAATGATTTTGCATTCCCTATGTTATAGGTGTAGATCCTTTATTTAATGGAGGTTATCCTACATTTTAGTAATTTCACTTAAGGTTTATGGAACCCAATTCCACAGCTTATGATCTGACTTATTGCTTGCTACATCATCATCCACATAAGCAAGCCATGTCAACTTTATCATCCCAATCATCCAACTTCAGACGACACCATAACATATGCTAACGACAAGGACCACTGTTGAAATAATTGTAAACTATATGGAGAGACTTGAAAAAGATTAAATTATAATGACCAGTTTGAAATTTGAGATAAAATATGGGAATCAAATGATTAATTTTCCTAAAAGAGAATGAGAACTAGGTTTTTAATTTAAATATTATAATTAAAAAAATTAATTTTTTAAATTTAGTCTTATAGAAATATTACACATAGATACTTAATTATACAGACTCGCCACCAACCATGACAAATCTTACATTATTTTTTCTTTTGAAAAATTTAATAGGTCCCTTATGCGGCAAATTGATGAGCCCCCTAAAATATATATACATATAAATACATACATACATATATATATATAAATGTAATGTGAAATATTAATGATTATTTTTTATTCATTTATGATTGAATTATAATAATTCATATATTAAAACTTGTAATTTTGTAATTTTTTGTACATTTATGATAATATATCCCGTGTTCAATTGTGTTTTTTCACAAAGAATAAATATGTTTAAATTTTGTATATATTTTGAAAAGAGATTCTCTAAATTATATTATTTTTAAATTTTTGCATATAATATTATTTAATTTAATAGAAAATATAATCAAAATATGTTACCATTTTGATAGATTACATTCAATCGTTTCAATTATTATTTTTGTTTATAGATGTTCAAAATAATAAATAAACTTCAGGTATATTGTTTTAGTAATTTTTATTTAGGAGATTTAGATGACATAATAATGTTGTTTCTAAAATACCTTATAGCAACAATCATAACATCTTTCTTTTTATCTCCTCTTATAATTAGATTATAATAATTTATACTTTAAAATTTGTAATTTTGTATTCTTTATGCATTTATAATAATCAATATTGTGTCAAATTATTTTGTCTACATTTATAAGTTACGTTGCAATTTTTAAGTGTTAAAAAGTGTTGATATATTTGAAGTTATAGTAGATAATATTTATACAAAAAATAATGTAATTCTTACTTTTTGGGTTTTTAATAATATTATTATAAGATATTATTATTTTGGTTTATAATATTATTTATTTGAATGATGGACTCTACAAATATGTAAAAACTATTTAAATAGTATGTGTTACTTAAATAATGGACTCTACAAAATATTGGATCTCATTTACTAAAACTATTTATAATATATTTTAAAATCTAGAAGCCCACTTACTCGAAATTGAAATTATAATATACAAATTATATAAAAACTATTTACATAGTGAGTCCCACTCGTAATGATAATTTTTATTAAATGAGTAGTATAAATTCAAAAATTATTGTTGTGATTCAAGGCAAGTCCAAAGTAAAATTATAATAATAATAATAACAAAAACAAAAACAATAATAATAAGTATTATTATTTAACATATAAAGAATTTACTTAAAAGTTTATTTGTATACTTTTTCTTTTTTATTAAATCATCAAAATTAAATATACGAGATTTAAAAATCTTGTAAAATTAATTATTTAAGTGATATATATGTTCAAAACATATATCTAAGTGTTTAAACACAATAATTAAAAATTAAAATTTTAATAATAAAATAAATATCAATATAATTAATAAACTTAAGATAATTACATTTTTATTTAATTAAATGATATTATGTATATTACTTAATATTATAAAAAATAAATAACATTACAAAATAATAATATATATCAATATATATATATATATATTTATTAATTGCATATACAAATATATATTGCAAATATACATGAGCACAGAAGTGTCATATAATTATTAAAAAAAAAAAGTTAACTTTTATAATTTAAATGTACAAAATTCAAAGTTAAATCATTTTGAATCAGGATGAATCAGTTTGCATTAAAATATTTAGATATAAAATTTCGTTAGAAGAGAATTTAAAAAAAAAAGTTTTATTTAATAGAATGAAATAAAATAAAAAGTTTTTATATAAATTTTTGTTTCGTATGTTTCCAAACAGTGATAACGCTGTCCTCGCTCCTCGCATTGTTTTCACATGCCATAGTCAAGACCTTTTCGATCTCAATGGTATTTGTATCCGTCTTGATCAGATTCTTTATAACAATTGCACCTCTTGTATGTTGATGAAAATGAGCACGAATCCGTCGTAATAATTGTAATAAATCTGTAATATGATATTATTAAATATATTAATTTAATATTAATATGATATCTTATTTTATATAATTATTGAATTCGCTATAATAACTATAATAGATCCTAAGAGCAATTAAAAAGTCACCCCAATACCATTGGCTTCGATACCTTCAAATATTACCATGCTTCTACGACGATAAATACTCCAGCATAACATGAGCGGGAGCAAGTGATGTCAAATTTTTCAGTAAAAAAATATTATTCTTATTCAAATGTCACTTCCATAAAAGAGGATCAAATCACTCTTGACAATGTAGGGTTGTTTATCTACCATATATCTGCTTTAATTTATCCCTAGTCCACATATTCCTCGATCAATCAAATCTCCAAACTTAATTATCTATGGAGAATGATTTTTTTCCCAGGAGATATTGCAAAGCACATCCGATTTAGTTTTCTCCTATACCTCATTCTCATAAGATCTTATGTTTGTCCCTATGAACCGTTTTTTGTTTAATAAGAATATCCTTAATTTTCAAGTAATAGACCTAATTTTAAAAGGCCTCTGATTTGTCATCCCTACTAGTTTGTTCACTTGGTTAAAGTTTCCAAAAAATGAGCCACGGTAAATAATTTACCTGAAAGATTTTACAGAAATTTCACCAACGGCTGATCACGACATTAAAGAGGTATAATACTATATTTACCAAATGGCGTATAATACTGAACTGTTTTAGCAAGTGATTGTACGTTGTCGGATTAAATAGTTTGTCTATGAACCGTGAGATCAAATCTTTAGATATTTATTTTAATTTTTAAATTTAAAATATAAACAATCAAACTTATTCAAGTTTTTTAAAAATTAATTATATGAGTGAAAAATGAAAAAAAAATTAACAGATAGTAATACATTGATATCTAACATATACTAACAAACCAAATAATGTATATGTATTTGTAAATATTGATATCATTTTTAATGCATAAATATGTTAGTAAATTTAATTGTAATGTAAGAATATAATTATAATAATATTAATTTAAAAAATAATAAATATTTTTATATTATAATTAAGTGTATTAATATATTAAAAATTTATTATAAAAATTTTTTTAAATAAAATTTCCGCCCATGCATTTGACGTTGTAATGCTCCTTAAATTGACGGACGTGACCCCGTACTACAATACCACGTCCCACGTCGTTTTCGTGTGACAGGCAGAAACGACGCCGTTGCAGTGGAATCCTAAAACGCTCGCTGAAATAAACACCAAACATTCGGTTGAGGAACCAGGAGTCCGACGCAACTTCGAAGTCCCACTGCCACCTCTTGCGATAGTCGCAGAGTCATTCCCTCGCGTAACTTCATTCCTGAGGTCAGTGTTTGGTGCACACACTGCCCCCTCTTCTTCTTCTTCTTCTTCTTCTGCTTTCGTCCAAAAGCCCTGAAACTCAACTGCAAATCCCTAGCCCCTTTCGCGCCGCCATGATTAAAGAACTCCGGCACTCTTCAATAATCACCGCTTGATTCTTCGCATATCTTCATCTGCATTCTTGGTTATAGGTATGCACCTGCCATTTTCCTTATTTTTAATGGCCCATGTAACACTTTAATTTGATATTTTTGTTCTTCGTTTATATTTTTTTAATTTTATGCTTTCTTTTCCCGGTTTTTTATATTCAAATGCGATCATTGTCTTTCCTCCTTACTTCTCTCTCCTTGAATACATTAGTTGCTTGTTCTTTTGTAGATATCCTTCGGTTGTGTTTATTTGGGAAGGCTCTGGCTAATGTTTACTGTTTTGTACAGTGCTACTGTTAAGGGGAGAGAAATTGATTGGGGTTCACGTTGATTATGATGTAGATTTGTTGCATTTATGTGACTATTTGTTGTTTAACTAATGGTTGAAGTGGGATTTCACATGTGCACTTGACTTAATTACTGAACTAATTATTGTCGGCGCTGTCTCTGTTGATGGAATCCTACTGAAAGGACAATAAGAATAGACAATTCAATAGTCAATTGGAAAGTTCTGTTACAGTAGGTTGACCCTCTAGAATGCACTCACAAAAATTGTGTAGTTTGTATTCTCGTATTGGAATCATGTTTTGTTCTTTTCTTGCATTTAATCATGGCGTTCGTGCCTTGCACTCTAAGTTCATAGTTAGCCATGTTGGTCAACGTTCCAGGTTGATGGAGAGGGATATATCAAATATAGATGATTTCTTTCCAAACCTAGATATGATATCATAGATTGTTATATGAAACAGATTTCTACCACGTTAGCAGGAAACTACATATACCAAAAGGAGTCTGAATTTTACTTTGCGTGTGATGCTGGTTATTTATATGAATCTGATAATCCACTATGTTTTTTCTCCATTTCTATTAATTATCTTTTTAAGGTTGTGAATTAATTTACCAAATACATATTTCTGCATGTTCCCTTTATGGAATGTGCTTTGGTTGTGGCTTATGGTTTGATGTCATTTGGCTTGGTAAGCGCATCTCTTCATGTGCGTGTGTTTGTGTTTATATGTATGTACACTTGTATACATTTGTGTTGGTTTTTTCTGTGTACCTAGTTACCTACATCTGTGTATTTCCTTCCAGGTATGTGATTGTATGCCAATCCCAGCTGGCATTAATAATTTACGTACAATTATGCATATACATTTTAAAGTTCATTAATGTTTATTTTTATTACGAAGTTGTTGATAGAACTTTAACTGATCTGCTAATAAGTTTGATGCTAAAATTTTGGTTTCTTTTGAGGAAAATCCTGTTAGCTGCTAAAGTAGAGTTAACCATTCTCTTCTAATTTTATAAGTTAGCTGACCTTTTTTCGCCAGGTTTTTACATGGTTCAAACAATAGAAACCTAATATGTTCTATATATCTCCGATATTCCAATTTATGAGTTTATTTTTAATTTCTTATTGTCTGGTTGCTCACATGTTGTTATCTTTTCATCATTTATAAGATTACAACTTAAGTTTAAATCTAATGTTTTATTTATTTGTATAATTGTACAATTTACTGTGTGATTTGCCCAAGCTTTTGTCATCGATTTATGCTGTTGTTTGATACTTGTTTGTATGCTTGCAGTCTGAAACATTTAATTATTCAATGTATAGAGCCCCCACCCCCCCAAAAAAGATG
Source organism: Delonix regia (assembly GCA_037074485.1). Taxonomy (NCBI): domain Eukaryota; kingdom Viridiplantae; phylum Streptophyta; class Magnoliopsida; order Fabales; family Fabaceae; genus Delonix; species Delonix regia. The sequence continues at coordinate 34,282,279 of CM073449.1, read as the reverse complement.
ACATTCATTAAGGGTGGCAAATGTGTAGACTGGGCTGGTTATAGCTTGGATTGTGTTGGGCTTGTGACAGCACATGAATTAGCATGTGGGCCACTTTGGTTTTCTCAAACTAGGAAGAAATAAAGGAGGAACGGATTGATAGAAATTCATGCAAAAGACAAACCTCAGATGAAATTTGCTTGAGGGAGTCTTGTTTTAGCTATGGCCTTTATGTGGAGAAAATCCAGAGGTTTTTTTATTGGATAATTTGGGATTGATGGCTTCAATAATATTTACTGTTGCTCCTGTGATGGCTAATTTGGAAGGTTTATAAACATCTGAGTGGTTAACTTTTACACTAAGTTGATGACAAATCAATTGAATTTGGATCAGGGTTTTAAATTGCAGTTGCTGTCGAAGTTGCGATTACTGCAATTGTGGGTGTTGTAGATGTTATAATGCGGATTGCAGTCACTGCAATCGTAATTTTTTTCTCAAGTGAAACAAAATATTAATTTTGATATAATATGTGAATCAATTAAGTACATTTAGTAAAGACTATAATAAAGTCTTTAAGTATAAAATCAATCCAGACGCATAAAAAGTCATTAATTTACATTCTTCGGTGAACACCCACCTATCATATTGGCAAAATGATGAACCTGAGACCAGCGAATCACTGTGGGTGAAGAATATGTAGGTTTGGGTGCATCAAATCATCATAAAAATTGCTTATTCAAGTTTTAATATCCGGATGATCGAATAGGCAACAAAATGATGAATGTAAGACCAACAGAGATTAACAGAATGCATGCAGTTGATCCTAAAGCTACGACCAGCGAATCACCCTGCAATTGCGGGGTGATGACCACATCCACAATGTTGTGCCCACATTTTACAATGCGGTACGCAATTTCAAACATTGATTTGGATAGTGGTGGAAAGATTGTCTTTGATTGGCAGGCAACCAGAGTTTAATGGGACAGTACTTGATAGTGAGAGAGGAAAGAATTGTGAGCAGTTTAAAATTGGTGAGGTAAGGTTTCAGCCACAAAACTCCCACACTCTGGGTGGTTTTTTTGTTAATTTTTTTGGGTTATGATCCATGGGTCATTTATGATTTGCCCAAAATAAAATAGCATTTAGTGTGACCCCGTCCATTAAGTGTATCTGCCCATAGGATTGGATGTGTTCTAGGTGATAGTTGCTACCCCTAACATGTAGATTGAGATAAGTGAATCCCAAAACAGTGACAAGTATTGCCGTGTTCTAGTTTGTAGACCTTTTCTCTATGATGTGTCATATACCTAGTCTATGACTTTGGTATAATGAATGATATTTTGCTATCTTTTGTTTTTAAAAAATTATCACTATTAAAGATCAGACTCATAATGAGTAATTGAAAACTTAGGCTATGATTGTTCATGCACACTACTTTTGGCTACAGAGGTATCTAGTAGAAATGAATATGATATCCTTTTTGGAAAAGTTACATATTCCTCGCACTCTGCTGGATTTATTGTTTTGAAGTGTTCTTTTGTCACATTTGCCACGCTTAATGACTTTTGGATAAACTACTTATACATATTCATATATCAATCACAGTGAAAAAGGTCTAATGACTTTTGTCACCTTGTCAATCATTCATAAAATATTTTGAATCTTTTATGTGATGTATTCTAATTTATCCGCTAGAGATTAACTCTATCCTGATTTTTATGTTTAACACATTTTCTTCTCTTGAAAGTTATTATAAAAGTTGGTGTTCTTTTTTATCATTTGTGCCTGGTCTAAACAGAAAGATGGGTAGCACGTTCAATCCGCAGATATTGGTGGAAAAGCTAGCCAAGCTGAACAGTTCACAAACAAGCATAGAGAGTATCCTTTGAGAATTTTGTATGAATTAAACTTTTGTTTGGTTGTTTATGTTTAATATATGTGTCGTTCATGTGGTTTTTCTGTTTGTTGTCACTTTATCGAGTGAGCTCAGCCTTGGGGTTTACGTTATCTAATCATGGTTTACTTCTGTTAGAACATCAGCCTTGTAAGGTGAATTTACCATTTATTGGTATTGATAAGCACCCTCCATTTTTTTGGTTATCAATTGACACTAGTGTAAGAGTTAAACTTTTACAAAATTGTTTAGGAAAATCAAATCAATTTGTTATATAGTATAAATTTATGAACTTTTGCTGTAATTTCACTTTAAGTTTATGTAAAATTAATATCAAATGAACTAATAATTACCTTTGATAAGGAGATTTTGATGTCAACCATATCCTTAGAATCGCTTTGATGACCTAAAAGAAATCTATCTTTATAGACAAGTTATTCAAATTCCAGTCCTCTCTATTTTTGCAATACTTAGTAGCTAGCATATGTTTTATTCAAATGAACTTTTTCTTTTAAAGGTCAGATGGGTTATTTTTATTGATGTTTAAAATACTATAGTTTGTAGTCGAGTTATTAAATTAAATTGTTTTTCCATTTCCTAGTCAAATTCTACTTACCCTACTAAATCTTTTTGGGCCATGAGATGATTATCAAAACAATGGCTGCAAATTGATATAAGATTTGAATTCTTACTCGAGTGTTAATTGATCCCTTCTTTCTTTCTTTTTATATATCAAGTTCTATGTCACATTATTGCCAATTTTATTATTTAGAAATTAGAGAGAAACTAGCATAGTATGACCAAACACATACACATAGATATTTGTCAGGTTGCAATCCTTAATGTGATCAAGCTTTGTCTCATTGGTGCATTTTTCATATGAATAAGGCCAAACAAGTTGTTGAAACATGGGATAGGCAATTTCATTGTTCTCCTCGTGAACAGAGATTGGCATTTCTATATCTTGCCAATGATATATTGCAGAACAGTAGGCGAAAGGGTTCCGAATTTGTAGGTGAATTTTGGAGGGTTCTTCCAGATGCTCTTCGAGATGTGATTAGTAATAGAGATGAGTTTGGAAGGAATGCTGCACTACGACTGGTACTTTCAGCTCTATTTATTTTTAACTTGTATTTGTGAATGGGGTGCGAGCTTTCACCTTTTTTCTTTGGCATAAGAATGCTTCAACAGAAGTATTAGAAGGTGGCGACAACTTATAAACAGTTACTTACCTCTTTGCTATGTGGTTCCCTTAAAAAACAAAGACTAGTTGAACACTTTTACAACTCACTTTTCCATCTTGGCATCCTTAAGCAGAGTTAGCTGACAGTTCTTTATCTGAAAAAAAGGAAATAAAAACAAATCAGAAGATGACACGTTATCTTTTCCAGACCATGTGTATCAGATCATCTTCCTCTCCATCCTCATCATTTTTGTCTGCAAACTATGTCGCTTGTTTTTTCCTTTGCATCCCCAGGATTCCACATGTTGTTATTTTTTTTGCCCAATATTAACAAATCTTTCCGAATTAATTTTTCAAAAGGGTTCAATCTTTTTGGCTAAAGTAACCCTAAACAAAGTTAGATTCCTCCAAAATGGCTGATGCCTTGGATTGTTGGTCACTCTCAGCAAGTTCTTTAAAGGACCCAAATTAGCCCAAATTAGATCCAAGGGCCTGATGCCAGAGTGCACTTTGGTAGACAGACGAAAGGCATAATCACTGTTGCTGAACATCTGCTGGGCAATGGCAAGAATTGGGAGATGATCTTGTTCGCCTATATATTTAGATTTTGAACTTTGATGTTACCTACATAGTGGACCTCATTATGTATTTATTAGCTGCAGAAAATGCTAGCTCAAATCATTTTTCTTGTGTTTTATAAACCCAGAAATGTGGTTCACGCCCAATTCTGCACTTGACCGCTGGTAGCTGAAGATTCAAAAGAAGATCAAAGCATGCTCTTTTTTAACTGAATGAATCTTGGTCTACCCTCATCACTCATCTCCATTGTCAGTTAGTTGCAGTGGAAAGAAGAATAAAAGAGAAGATGAAATGAAGAACGAGCTGGGTCACCATGGTCTGCAAGCAAACATTAACCTTCTTATTGGTTTTTATTTTTTTTATTTTTTTTGTTATAGACCAAAAACTGTTCATTAGCTCTGTTTAAAAATTTTAAACTAGAATACTGAGATGTAAAAATGATCCACATGTCTTTTTTTAGTAAGAGAACCTAATGGCAAAGAGGAAAGGAGCCACATTAAGTTTTGTCCTTAGAAGGTAGGATGTTGGTTGGAGCTAACAATTTTTTTTAGTTTTGATAGCTAAATAATTTTGGTTGTTGTGTTATATCTCATGGCACTTCTTGATTTCTAAATCTGTTGAGAATCATGCAAGGCAAAAGGGAAAAAGAAACAATTAATAAAGTATTAAATATTAGGAACTGACCTTTGAGTTGAACATTTGTACTGGGGCACCTTTGACAAGTAGTTGCTGGATTTAATTAAATTGTAACATGTGCTCCTTGCTCCGACTCATTATGCCCAATGCATTTGCTGTTTTAGAATTTCTCTTACATTGTTATATAAGCAGATTGGCATTTGGGAAGAAAGAAAAGTTTTTGGTTCTCGTGGTCAAATTCTTAAAGAAGAGTTTGTTGGGAAGCATGTGGACAACAGCGGCCGTAATGGGAAATCTATGCCCTTCATCAAGCTGGTAATATCTATATTTATGCATATAATTATATGCACTGGTTGTCTTTCAGATATATTCTGTTTGTTGATTCCATCTTATATGCCCTTTCTCTTCTTATCAGAGACCATCTGCTGGGAATTCATTGGAGAAAATAGCTTCAGGTTATCATGTTGTTTATGGTGGGCAGACAGATGAAGATGCTGTATTGAGCAAATGCAGGAATGCCATTAGCTGTCTTGAGAAAGTTGATAAGGAAATTGGTCAAGAAAGTACTTCAGGTATATCAATTGCTAATACTTTCTTTGTCTTACTGCGGTCTTTATCATTCATGTTATCATGTATATAACTGGTTTTTGATCATGTATTGTTTGTTTCTAGTTGTATGTTATTCTTCTTCTCTCCATTCTACGTTAATGCCCAAAGCTTGGTTGGGGTTTCTGGATCAACTGATGTACCTCATTCTGTAACTCACAAAACAGAAATTAGCTTTGATTAATTAAATTAAGGGGAATACAATTGCCAACGGGTAGTATTGTAAATCCTAATAGCCATGCAACTGTCTTGAAATCACTTCACCCACCATCACCACTGTTTGTTGAAGTTTTAGGAGATGCTATAGTGGTAGTCTCTGGATAGAAATAGAAAAGAACAGGGGAGAGGAGAAACTTTAATCGACCAAGGCAAACTGAAATAACTTTCTTCTTATAGATTAAAATATAGAGTTAGTTATTTACAGAAACAGAGAAATAGGAAACAAACGGAGCATAAATGTTGAGTGGTTGATAAGTGGGAAACATATTGCCTGGAAATTAGGAAGAGACGTTATGGTTTGTTAATTCCTCAGCCACTTTCTTTACTTCAGCCAAACCTGTCATTTCTCCATCTTGTCTCCTAAAATACATGTGTAATGGAGGTGGTTGTCATGGATTGCTATCATATAACCATTGGGAGGCTGAAAGAAGCTAAGGGGAAAAAATTGTGAGAAAAAATATGCTGGCGTAAAAAATATTTACTTCTAATTGGATTTTGTGTGTTCTGTTTGCTTGCTTTATCTGCAAGTTGTTTGAGTGTTAGGAGAATTGAAGAGTTTTGTTGCTTGAAAGATTGGAATTGTATAAAGGGTTTCAATTGGACGTTATTGATCGATGTATCTTGGATTGTCCCAACTCTAGGTAGTTTATGGTTTTAACATATTGTCGTTTTGACAAGTTGTGTTTGCAAGTCTTTGTTTCTTTGGCTTGTTAGCTTCTTAACAATGGTTGTCTTCCACAATTAATAATATTGTTTACCAATATAAATAATGCACAGTTGTCTATAAGCTATCCCAATTCCCCATATATATATATTAAGAATTTGAGTAAGAGATTTCTTATATAAGTACATTTATTAACCTGTACAATGCCATTATGAACACAGAGTAATATATGTTGAATTATTGATCAATTTTAACCGAAATTTAATGAGACAGACACTTGGTTACAGAAATTAAGGTTGAATTACTGGTTTACTTCTTGTTAATTTGACCATGTTAGCTTGATATTTGATTTTTAACTTGTAAAAAAATTGCCAATTCATCTCATTGTTGCCTACTTAGGTCAAAAGGATTAGAATAGTCCAAATGACACTTGAAAGTTATTATGTTAAGTTGGAATATTTCCTGATTGAGTAGGGAAGATTCATGGATTACCACTAGTGGATGAGCTCCAGGGACATGATACTGTACTGAGGGACTGCATCGAGCAATTAACAGCAATAGAATCATCAAGAGCAAACCTGGTGTCTCATCTGAGGGAGGCTCTCCAGGATCAGGTTCTTTCCAAAACTGCTTATCTTTACAAAAGTAATGAAACTTTGCTTAAAGTATGCAATTCTCACATTGTTTTACTCCCAGGAATTCAAACTGGATCAAATCCGGAATCAGATCCAGGTTTGGTACTTATCCTTATTCAGTTTTATATATATATATATATATTTTATTTTGATATATGAGATGCCAAGTCTTACTGTTGATTTTATGCCTATTGAAAATTATTAGAATTCACTATGCACTGTCAGACTGGTAATTGTGACTGCTAGGTTAAATCAGGTTTGTTCAGAATTATTGGGCTTATGCCTGCACCCCCTTATGTTCCACTCTTTGTACTGAATGTAATTTACATCTATAAATAGATGCGCATGCTTGTACCTTATGTACTACATCTATAACGTCATCCTTTGTTTCTCTACACACTAGAAACTACCCTATTGATGAGCAACTTTGTTAAGAGGATATTAGTGTCGTTATAAGCAGGGAAAAGAACATGAACAAAAGAAAGTATAAGTTTGTCATTAGGATGTGAAGATCTTGTTTTTTTATGGTGTTTTTCTTGCTTCTTTCTCTTTATTCCACTTTATTATATTTTTTAAATCTATTGTTTCGCAAAATAATTGCTTTTGGAGTAGGTGTGCTTATGGCATGATACCATGATGCCATGATAGGCAATTTTCAGTTTGCCTGTCGATTTTGATAGCCTCTATCCATGAAGATGTAAAACTCATGCTTTATTCACACTCATATATGGGCAGATCACTGGGAAAGGGCTCTGCCCGACCAAGCAATTGTTATAATAACAATAACAGCTTTTTATCTTTTCCCCCTCTCTTCAGCAAGGAATTTGGAATTTGACCAGCATGAAAGTGATGAAATGTGGCAGCCTTGACAACATTATTGTTGGTCGCAATGCCTTCAAATTCAGTAGTGTATGAGCATTTGCAAATGCTATGCATGTAGTTAATGCTCTTGCATAAAGTATGAATTTAAAATTATTTGAAATTAAAAAGTTAATATTTTATTTTTAAGAAAAAGCTCTTATAACTAAAAGATGAATACGTTGGTGAAGGTGAAGAGAAGTACAAGTCAGTGAAAATTTTCATTCTGGGAGAGGAGATCTGCGGATAAGTCTATGTAGGAACATGTAGATCTGTTCTTGCAGTTTTGTATTTTGCCAATAGTCTAAACATTTTTTCCTTTCATATTAGCAGTTTAATACTTTACACTAGGTAATATGAAAAGTGCTTGTTGTTTTAGGGTGGATATCAGTCAAAAGGTATTCTCTCTTTTAACATATTATTGCTTGCTTTTATTATGATGCTGGGAGATTTAGTTTCTGTCCTAAGAGGTGGATGGGGCCAGGTAGATTTGTCACGCAGCACTGTAAATGGGAGATAGTAGACATCAAGGAGTTTCATGAATGTCTGGTGTGTATGTTAAAAATTTGCAGTTCAATGTGGAACTTCTATCCCTCACATATATGAGTATTTGTGTTGACATTTCAGGCTGCACGTGTTCAATCAGAGTGGGTTGGTAATTCCTGCCGGCAATTACTAAATGGCAACAACATTGAGTCATTAGCTGAGCAGAACTCAAAGGAAATTCAGACCTCCTTAACACCTCCCAGCTTTATTCCTGGAGATAGGGAGCAGTCAGCTCCTTTGATGTATACACAGCAAGTATCTTATTCTAAAAAATCTGAACACATTGAGGAAGATACTCGTAAGTCTGCAGCTGCTGCAGTGGCAGCAAAGCTAACCGCATCGACATCATCTGCCCAGATGCTATCTTATGTTCTTTCATCCTTAGCATCAGAAGGGGTGATAGGCAATTCAATTAAAGAGTCTTCTGGTGGTGATTATCATCCTGAGAAGAGGACTAAGTTGGAGAATGACCAGTCTTATATACCATCTCATAATCCTCAACAACAGCTTCCTCCCTTTTCTCTTCCTGAATCTCTCCAACACCATGTATCTACAGCCAATCATCAATCTACTCCCAATGAGCCACCACCTCCACCCTCATCATCTCCTCCCCCATTGCCACCACTACCACCAATGCCACAGTACCAAATGCCACAGTTCATGCAAACTGCTGGATCAATTAGCAATGTGGCGTATAGCTATAGCTTGACGCAACAGCAGCCATCAATGGCAGCCTACCCAACTGCTGGAGCTTCCCTGAATAGTATTTCCCCTTATACACCGGTTCCGGTGGGTACCTACCAGGGCTTCCAAGGTTCAGATGGTAACTACTATAATCAGCCCTCATCTATGCCTATGGCCCCAATCTCTCGGCAGTAAAATTCATGATCCTATAGCTTCTTCAGGCTTGGAGCAAGAAAAGGCTCTTTAGGAAAACTTGCTATTGGGAATTTGACCCATAATATATGCAGAATTGCACATAGAGAATGCTTTGTAATCTTTGTCTTTGTTAACTTCTGATAATTTATCTAGTTAAGACAATTTCATTATAGGAGTTAAATTATGGATAACGATTTTGTTGAGTGGGGTTATTAATCCTTCTTTGTTTGTAATTGATATTATTTTCTTGGGGCTTTAGTTTTGTTGTTGGAAAGGGTTGTGGGCATGCTGTGATTGTAGTCCGTATGTTAAAACTATTTGCATCTTTGCCTTCAAATGGGCAGACATAGGTACTGACGCCTCCTTAAGCATTTGTATTTATGGATTTGTATGATGTGCTGTAGCTGCAACAAAGCACTAGAAATGCAATTTAATATAAAGGTATTATTTTTTGATGAGTTATGTTGTGTATACGTATTTTATTTTTCGCTTTATGTTAATTAGAAATCCTTGTGTAAATAGTGCCCAAAGTTAGTTGCAATTATTTCTGAGAGTGTAGGTTGCCAATTTGAACAATAAGAATAAGCATTTGGATTGTCTCCAACCGTAGTTGGTGCAGTAGGTATTCTAGCCATTTTTTTTTTTTTTCCCAAATTTTATTAGATGCCTTTTTTTTTTTCACACAAAATATATAGTGCTGGATTTGAAAATGCAGACAATCCGGTTCCTGAAAAGAAAGCCAAGCGTTAAAATTAAGCTTGCTTTGAGCTATTTGTTCTGTCAAGCCTGCTCGGCTATCAGTATATATTTAAGTTGATTTTAGGTTTGAGAGATTCAAAAAGGAGGTGGAGGCCCTGAGGGAGAGAAGAATAGATAATTCAGGAACCTTTTGCTTTTATTAAAGAGTGTCATCGGAGCAAAGCTCTTGAGCATCAGTATATTTGGGCTATTCAATTTAACTGCTTGAGGTACATAAAATAGTCATCTTACTATATAGCATTGCCCGTTGCAATTAGGCTACTGAGAAAGAGCCATGCTTGGTAAATCATTTAGTATCTTTTTACATTAGGCATGTTCAAACGTAGTTTTATACTATGATTTATGTTTAGAAATCTTTATTTAAAAAATTAAATTTTACTAATAACATAATTTATGTATTACAAAAGCAACTTTTTGTCACGTTGTAAATAAAGATTTGATATAAAAAAATTATTTAAACAAATCGAATGTAAACCAAATGAGTAAAGCAAACTTCAAAATTTTAGTATACAAATTTTTTGATCTTTATGATGCCAACTACTAATCCATTCTTGTAGTTAATTGTTTGTCTTTCCTCCACATAATCCATGGTGTCTCAGTACAATAGGCAAACGTGTCCACATATGGGAAAGTAAAACTTACAGCGAAGGACGCATGGTTGCGGTGGTGAGGGATGAAATCACGTGTCTAAGAGTAGAATCTTGAAAAAAATTTAGATTTCACGTTATACAATACAATAAATTGTACAACATAAATTTTTAGATCAATGTGAGACCCACAGATCAATCTAGATCTCAAATGGATCGAACAGCCTACACTCTACAATTTCTAACAAGAAACATGGACAACTTAAAGAACATGATAGCCCTTTGACTGTCAAGGCCATCTGCTTCCATCCTCTCTTGTCAAAAACGGATAAGATGAGAGTTCCCGTGAATTTGGGGATTACAACTTGGTTTGAAGAAAGAAGGACCAGATTAAAACCCAAATTTACCGATTACCAAAAAAAATAATTGGGAGACAGAAAGCTGATAATGGAATGCAACAAAAGCTTCAAGAGCGTGATCGATCTTTTCCTCTCAAGTCAAGTCACACACCAAGATATATATAATTAGTTTCTCTCTCATACTTTCTTCCTCATATTCGCTGGTCAAGCAGAACCCTAGCTTAGCTAGAGCCTTTAAGCTCACAAGAAATAGTCCCTTTTAGATTCCATTGAATTACAAAGTTCAAAAGAAGCTGCCTTTGTCCAAAAATTTACGGGCACAGCATGCGCATGCATACGTTCCTGCAGGCATTCAATATCCATGACATTAATGAATTAAGCACCATTTTAATTTGTTGAGTGAAAGAATGAAAACTAAGACGATGGAGTGTCCAATGAGAAAAGCCGTCATGCATGTCTTCTGCTTTAACGGCTCCATCAATCTCCCTAAAGAAGCTATCAAGCTAAGCACCAGAAAAATCCAAATAATCTACTATCTCTTCTCTCTCCTACTCATAAGCTCCATATGTTGCCAAAGAACATTCACATGTCTTGGTCCAAAGAATCTACTATCTCTTCTCTTTCCTACTGATAAGTTCCATATGTTGCCAAAGAACATTCACATGTCTTCGTTTTATATGGAAAAGATAAATTATTTCAAACTTTTGGCTTGAAGTCTGGTTCTCCACTAACAACTGCCCTTCATTGTCCACACAGCAAACTCATTTACAAAGTGTTGAAGGGAAAGCAAAGCTATTGCAGAACATCATAAAGAGACTACTAGGGAGCTTCCCTCCATTTTTCCTTGGTTGGCCATGAATCCGATAATTCTATTGCTTCTTTTACCTTCGTTTACAAACGTTTTGGAAGTTGAGCCTGCAAAACCCAGGCTGCCAGGGAAGCCCAGGTTACCCAGCTCCCATATCACTGTGATGGGTTTTGTTTATTGTGACATCTGCTCCAACAACAGCTTTTCCAGACACAGCTACTTCCTGTCAGGTGACAAGTCTCGATACTCAGTAGTTAGATTTGAGTTTTGTTACTAGTGATTGAACTTTAAGGAGCATATGTTTTGGTACTCAAAGAAAATAAGAAGAAAGTTTACACATTTTACTTCCTTACTCCAGGTGCAGAAGTCAAAATAGATTGCATATTCAAAGCACTCTCACCTAAAACTAAGGAACAGATAACACTTTCAGTGAACAGAACCACAGATAAGCATGGGATGTATAAGCTAGAAATACCATCAGTTGATGGAGTGAAATGTGCAGAAGATCCTGATGTTGCATCCTCCTGCCAGGCAAACTTGATGTGGAGTTCATCCTCTTTATGCAATGTTCCTGGCTACAGAAGCACATCTAATGTGATAACAGTCAAAGCAAGACAAGACAATCTCTGCATATACAGTCTAAATCCTTTGAATTACAGGCCATCCAAGAGGGATATCACCTTATGTGGTAATTAAAAGAAGTAGCTTACACAGGTAGTCTGTTGCCCAATACTCGGCTATTTGTGTATACACATTAGAAGAACTCAATAACTTGGATGTGCTCTCTTTTTGGCCTACTAAGGGAATAGATATTTTCTTTCTCTCTCTTGATTGTTTCACTGCAATTTTTGTTTGATTATTGAGCAACAGTATCAATTATGCTAAAAAGAATATAATGGATGTAGAATTTGGGTGCGAAAGAGAACTTGATTTGAGCAGTTGATAAGTTCCTTGTTAAAATGTACCAATGCATAGAACTTCTATTTTCTGAAATTGTAACAGATAGTTTTTCTTTTTTGGCCAATAAAGGCACAAGTAATTTCAAAAAACAACGTAACGGGGAATTGACAGTATTTAATGATAAGATATGTTATGTGACGTAAATGGAGTGTTTTCAAAGCAGAAGAGAAGAACAAAGGTCTAGTGTAAGAATAAAATGGAAATTTACTGTAGACTAACAAATTTTAATTCCTCCTCAAGACCATTTCCTTGGCCATTAGATTAACTCAAAAAGAATTAGTGCCAAATGCAAATTGATGGAAGGACAAAACTTTCTATGATACTATTAGATGAGATCACATGAAATTTGGGATGTCCATTCCTACATTCGTAGCTGCAATTGTTTGTGTTGCTGGGAAGATAATGATTCTGTGGTTCCTCTTCAGCAATTGCCTCAGAAGATCACTTTATTTAAAGATTGATATACTTCTCTTTGCCCATAAAAAATTCTGATCTACGAGGACCATCAGCATGATGCACAACTTGCCATTGCTAGACTACATTTACATAGCTACTGAGAACACCGTACAAGGAATCTGCCAGGTTCTCATCACCTTTGTCAGCCCCACAATGGCAGATCCCTGAGAGCGGAAGTCCACTTACAATGCATCCAAGAGAATAACAAGTTGTTGAAACATGGGATAGGCAATTTCATTGTTCTCCTCGTGAACAGAGATTGGCATTTCAATATCTTGCCAATGATATATTGCAGAACAGTAGGCGAAAGGGTTCCGAATTTGTAGGTGAATTTTGGAGGGTTCTTCCAGCTGCTCTTCGAGATGTGATTAGTAATGGAGATGAGTCTGGAAGGAATGCTGCACTACGACTGGTACTTTCAGCATTTTTTTTTTTTAATTTTAACTTGTATTTGTGAATGGGATGCGAGCTATTTCATCTTTTTCTTTTGGCATAAGAATGCTTCAACAGAAGTATTAGAAGGTAGCCACAACTTATAAACAGTTACTTACCTCTTTACTATGTGGTTCCCTTAAGAAACAAAGACTAGTGGATCACTTCTACAACTCACTTTTCCATCTTGGCATACTTAAACAGAGTTAGCTGACAGTTCTTTATCTGAAAAAAAGGAAATAAAAACAAATCAGTAAGGATGACACGTTATTTTTTCCAGACCATGTGTATCAGATCATCTTCCTTTTCATCCTCATCATTTTTGTCTGCAAACTATGTCGCTTGTTTTTTCCTTTGCATCCCCAGGATTCCACAAGTTGTTTATTTTTTGCCCTATATTAACATTTCTTTCTGAATTAATTTTTCCAAAGGGTTGAATCTTTTTGGCTAAAGAAACCCCTAATCAAAGTTAGATTCCTCCAAAATGGCTGATGCCTTGGATTGTTGGTCACTCTCAGCGAGCTCTTTCAAGGACCTAAGTTAGATCCAAGGGCCTGATGCCAGAGAGCACTTTGGGAGACAGACTAAAGGCATAATCACTGTTGCAGAACATCTGCTAGGCAATGGCAAGAACTGGGGGATGATCTTGTTAACCTCTATATATATTTTGATGTTACCTACATATTGGACCTCATTATGTATATATTAGCTGCAGAAAATACTAGTTCAAATCATTTTTCTTGTGTTTTATAAAACCAGAAATCTGGTTCACACCCAATTCTGCACTTGACCTCTGGTAGCTAAAGATTCACAAAGAAGATCAAAGCATGCTCTTTTATAACTGAATGAATCTTAGTCCTCCCTCATCGTTCATCTCCATTGTCAGTTAGTTGCAGTGGAAAGAAGAATAAAAGAGAAGATGAAATGAAGAACGAGCTGGGTCACCATGGTCTGCAAAATAACATTAACCATCTTATTTGTTTTTATTTTTATTTTTTGTTATAGACAAAAAACTGTTAATTAACTCTGTTTAAAAATTCCAAACTAGAAAACTAAGCTGTAAAAATGATCCACGTCTTTTTTTTAGTAAGAGAACCTGATGGCAAAGAGAAAAGGAACCACATTAAGTTTTATCCTTAGAAGGTAGGATGTTCGTTGGAGCTAACAATTTCTTTTTAGTTTTGATAGCTAAATAATTTTGGTTGTTGTGTTATATCTCATGGCACTTCTCGCTTTCTAAATCTATTGAGAATCATGCAAGGCAAAAAGAGAAAAGAAACAATTAAGTATTCAAATATTAGGAACAGACCTTAGAGTTGAACATGTTTGTGCCGGGGCAACTTTGACAAGTAGTTGCTGGATTTTACTAAATTGTAGCATGTGCTCCTTGCTTCGACTCATTATGCCCAATGCGTTTACTGTTTTAGAATTTCTCTTAAATTGTTATATAAGCAGATTGGCATTTGGGAAGAAAGAAAAGTTTTTGGTTCTCGTGGTCAAATTCTTAAAGAAGAGTGTTGGGAAGCAAGTGGACAATAGTGGCCGTAATGGGGAATCTTTGCCCTTCATCATGCTGGTAATATCTGTATTTATGCGTATAATTATATGCACTGGTTGTCTTTCAGATATATTCTGTGTGTTGATTCCATCTTATATGCCCTTTCCATTCTTATCACAGACACCATCTGCTGGGAATTCATTGGAGAAAATAGTTTCAGGTTATCATGTTGTTTATGGTGGGCTGACAGATGAAGATGCTGTATTGAGCAAATGCAGGAATGCCATTAGCTGTCTTGAGAAAGTAGATAAGGAAATTGGTCAAGAAAGTACTTCAGGTATATCAATTGCTAATACTTTCTTTGTCTTACTGCGGTCTTTATCATTCATGTTATCTTGTATATAACTGGTTTTTGATCATGTATTGTTTGTTTCTAGTTGTATGTTATTCTTCTTCTCTCCATTCTACGTTAATGCCCAAAGCTTGGTTGGTGTTTCTGGATCAACTGATGTACCTCATTCTGTAACTCACAAAATGGAAATTAGCTTTGGTTAATTAAATTAAGGGAATACAATTGGCAGCGGGTAGTATTGTAAATCCTAATAGCTATGCAACTGTCTTGAAATCATTTCACCCACCATCACCACTGTTTGTTGAAGTTTTAGGAGAAGCCATATTGGTAGTCTATGGATAGATATAGAAAAGAACAGGGGAGAGGAGAAACTTTAATCGAACAAGGCAAACTGAAATAACTTTCTTTTTATAGATTAATATATGGAGATAGTTATTTGCGGGTGCTGAGAAATAGGAAATAAACAGAGCATAAATGTTGAGTGGTTGATAAGTGGGAAACATACCGCCTGGAAATTAGGAAGAGACGTTATGGTTTATTAACTCCTCAGCCACTTTCTCCACTTCAGCCAAACCCGTCATTTCTCCGTCTTGTCTCCTCAAATACGTGTGTAATGGAGGCGGCTGTCATGGATTGCTATCATATAACCAGTGAGACGCTGAAAGAAGCTAAGTGAAAAAAATTGTAAGAAAAAATATGCTGGCGTAAAAAATATTAACTTCTAATTGGATGTTGTGCGTTATGTTTGCTTGCATTATCTCTGCAAGTTGTGTGAGTATTGTAGAGAAAATTGACAAAGTAAAACTGCAGTAAATAATGTAAGAAAAAAATAGTAAATGTGACACACAAATTTTATGTGAAAAATTCAAATAAAAATCATGGATAAAAAAGAAAATATTTTATTAAAAAAAATAGGAATTACACATTTTCTCTACATAACAAGAATAATATAATATTTTTATATTTCTTGCTAATAGAAGAATATTAATCTCACAACTATATATATATATATATATATATATTCTTTATATAAGATTGCTTCTTTTTTCATTGTGAAAAATAAAATATTGAAGTCCTCAATTTATAAGAAGAAATAAAGGGTTTCAATGCAATTTTCAGAGTGTTAAATTGCAAAGATAGCAAAAGCTTTCTTTCTATTTTCGTTAGACGATTACCAACCATAACAGTAGGCACTGTTCATTAACAGTCTCCTACGTGAAGATTTGCTTGAGAATCAATTAATTGGCACACCATTCTTTCTTTCTTATCATCTCTTGTTGCTTAGAAGATCTATACCATATATCAGTGTTCACTAGCTTTGTAAGTGTATCTGCTAGGTTATCTTGAGTATAGATTTCCTGCATATCCACACTTCCGTCTTCCACATTTTCTCAAACAAAGTGATATTGAACTTATATGTGTTTTGTCTTAAAATGGTATGTCAGATTCTTTGCCAAGTGGAAAACACTTTCATTATCACAAAATAGTGTAATCTTCCTAGGATTGTATCCAATCTCCTTTAACATTATCTGCAACTAGATAACTTTTTTGCTATCTTGTGTAGTTGGAATATATTCTGTCTCCGTTGTTGAAATGATGATAATAGGTTGCATTTTTGAAAACTAGCTTGTAGCTCCGCTTGCTAGAGTAAACACATAACCACTGGTAGATTTGCTATTGTCATGGTCACCTGCATAATCTAAATTTATATAGCCTCTGATGGTAAATTCTGATCCTCCATAACACAAAGCAACATCTGTGGTCCTTTAATGTATCTTAGGACCCTGTTTACAACATTCTAATGCTCTCAACTAAGATTCTCCATATATTGATTAAACATTCCCATTCCTTGTGCAATGTTTGGTCTTGTGCAAAACATAGTGGACATTGGGCTACCTATTGCTTATGCGTACAATACTCGAGACATTTCCTTCCTCTCTTCTTCATTGTGAGGACTCATACTTAAAAATAACTTGAATTTAACAGGAAGTAGGGTAGTGATTACCTTACAATCTTGCATATTAAAGTGTCTAAAGATCTTTTTTAAATAATTCTTTGAGAAAGCCAAATCTTTTGTTATTTCTGTTGTAGTTAATTTGCATCCCTAGAATCTTGTTTGTCGGTCCTAAGTCCTTCATATCAAATTCCCTAGCTAATTGTACCTTCAATTCATTGCTGCAATCTTCGTTGGATCCTACTACCTGCATGTCATCTACATACAATAGCAAAGTAATGAAATCATTTCCTCCAAACCTTTTGATATATGCCAAACTGGTTCTTTCCTCTCTAGAGTTGATTGTCGAACTTGTAGAGTTGCAAAATCAGATTGCTCTTGTTCATCATGCTTTAGAAGAATCTGAAACTTCTAATTTATTATCTTCTCCTTTAATCCATAATATAGTAATATCTAATAATTTCTTTTGAAGTGCTATCACTTTCATGTATATGTTGGTTTTCTTTAAGAAGAATGTCAACCCTGTTGACTATAATCTTGTAGTTAGTAAGATCCTACAAGTAGTACCCCTTTAATTCAGTCAGCATATCCTAAGAATAAGCATCTTTTAAGTTTTGGATCTAGCTTTGTAATTTTTTAAGCATTGTATATCACATATATCGAACTTTCAAACACATGAGGTTTTTAAAGTCAATTGCCTCCTGGTTTATATCTCTATTGCGGTCTTCAGATTAATTGTGGTAGATGGTGATCGATTGATCATGTAGCAAGCTATCTTAACTACTTTTACCCAAAATGACTTGGTTAATTTAGTAGTTCTTAACATTGACCTTGTCCTTTCCAACAAAGTCATGTTCATGTACTCTGCCACTCTATTTTGTTATAGAGTGTATGCCACCATGAATTGCTTCTTAGTACCTTCTTGTTAACAGAAAGTATTAAATTCATCACTGATGTATTCTTTTTCATTGTCTGTTCTCAAGCACTTGATCTTTTTCTCAAATTCATGTTCCATATATACTTTGAAGGTTTTGAAAACTTCAAACACATCTTTCTTTCTCTTGATTGGATACACCTAACATCTCCTAGAGTAGTTATTGATGAGTGACACAAAATACTTTGCTTTTCCTAGGGATAAAATTGGTGCTTTCCAAATATCAAAGTACATTAAGTCTAAGATAGCTTTATTTTTTTCTTTAGAGCTATTGAATTTCAACCTATGTTGCTTATTGGTAACATATTGCTCACAAAAAGGGAGAGAGACCTTTTTGAGTCTGGGAAGAAGAATTTGTTCTGTATGAACTTTCAATCCACATTTTGACATGTGGTTAAGTTTACGGTGCTAAGATATCATTGATTTCTTTGTTGCTGAATCTGTTGATGCAACTAAAACTTCTCCTTGTTGTTGTATTTCTCTTTTAAGCATATATAGGTTGGCCGCTATCTTTTCTAATTTCATAACTACAAACTAGCCTTTAATAAATTTTAGAATTCCATCTTGAATCTAGGTTTCATAAATCCTCTATTGGCCTAGCAGAGACGTGAACAACAAGAGATAATAAGGACTGAAGAATGGTGTGAAGATTGATTGATTCATAATCAAATCTTCAAGTAAGATATTGTCAATGGAAAATGCCTACCATTATGGTTAGTGACCATCCAAAGAAAATAGAAAGAAAGTTTTTGTTATAATTGCAGTTTACCCCTTTGAAAATTGTATTAAAACCCTTCATCCTCCCCTATAAATTGAGAACTTCAATACCTCATTTTTTACAACCAAGAAAGGAGTAATTCTATATACAGAGAGAAGAAATATATAAAGAGTTGTGAGATAAGTATTAACCTATTCAAGAGATATAAAAATATTGTATTCTCCTTGCTATATATTGAGAAGGAGTAACTCCTATTTTTCTCATAATGAAACTATTTCTTCCTTGTCTGTGGTTTTTATCCCATTCGGGTTTCTTGCGTAAAATTAGTGCATCACATATTTTTTTAAAAAATTATTTGCTATAATTTTGTTTCTATCTGATGTCAGTTATCTCAACAAGTGCTAGTAGAATTGAGAAGTTTGGTTACTTGAAAGACTTGACTTGTATAGAGGGTTTAATTAGGTGTTAGTGATCGATATATCTTAGATTGTCCTAACTCTGGTTAGTTTTTGGTTTTTAACATATTGAGTTTGACAAGTTGTGTTTGCAATTCTTTGTTTCTTTGGCTTGCTAGCCTTTTAACAATGGTTATCTTCCACAAATAATAATATTGCTCGTCAATATAAATAATGCATAGTTGTCTATAAACTATCCTAATTCCCCATATATATTAAGAATTTAAGTAGGAGAGTTCTTATATAAGTACATTTATTAACTTGTACACGGTCATTATGAACACAAAGTAATATATGTTGAATTGTTGATTAATTTTAATCGAAATTTAATGAGAGAGACATATGGTCACAAAAATTAAGGTAGAATAACTGGTTTAATTCTTGTTAGCTTGATATTTGATTTTTAATTCTCGGAGAGGAGATATACAAATAAGTCTATTTAGGAACATGTAGATCTTTTCTTTCATTTTAGTCCTGTGTTTTGCCAATGGTCTACATATTTTTCCTTTCATATTGGCAGTTTAATAGTTTACACTAGGTGATATGAAAAGTGCTTCTTGTTTCAAGGTGGATATCAGTTAAATGATATTCTCTCTTTTAACATTTATCGCTTACTTTTGTTATAGTGCGAGAGATTTAGTGTTTATTCTATAAGGCGGATAGGGCCAAGTAGATTTGTCACTCAGGATAGTAGACATCAACTAGTTTTATAAATGTTTGGTGTGTATGTTAGCATTTGTGATTCGATATGGCACTTGTGTCCCTTACATGTATGAGTATTTGTGTTGACATTTCATGCTGCACATGTTCAATCAAAGTGGGTTGGTAGTACTTATTGGCAATTACTAAGTGGCATCAACATTAAGTCATTAGCTAAGCAGAACTCAAAGGAAATTCAGACCTTCTTAACACCTCCCAACTTTATTCCTGGAGATAAAAAGCAGTTAGCTCCATTGATGTATACACAGTAAGTATCTTATTCTAAAAAATTTGGACACATTTAGGAAGCTACTCGTAAGTCTATAGGTACTACAGTGGCAACAAAGCTAACTACATTGGCATTTACTACTGAAATGCGATCTTATGTTCTATCATCCTTAGCATCAAAAGGGGTTATAGGCAATTCAATTAAAGCGTTTTCAGGTGGTGATTATCATCCTGAGAAGAGGACTTTGTTGAAGAATGACCAATCGTCTTATATACCATCTCATAATCGTTAACAACAACAACTTTCCCCATTTTCTCTTCTTAAATCTTTCCTACACAATGTATCTTTAGCCAATCAATCTACTCCCAATGAGCCACCTCCTTCACCCTCATCATCTCCTCCCTTATTGCCGCCACTATCACTAATGCCCGAGTACCAAATGTTGTAGTTCATGCAAATTGTTGGATCAATTAGTAATGCAACATATAGCTATAACATAACGCATCAGTAGCCTTCAATGTTAGCCTACCTAACTGCTTGATCTTTCCTGAATAGTATTTCCTCTTATACACTGGATCTGATGGGTACCTATCACAACTTTCAAGGTTTATATGGTAACAACTATAATCAGCCTATGGCCCCAATCTCTCAATAATAAAAATTCATAATCCTAGAGCTTCCTGGGTCTTTGACTAAGAAAAAACTCTTTAGGATAACTTGCTGTTGGGAATCTGAGTTATAATATATGCAGAACTACACATAGAGAATGCTTTTTAATCTTTGTCTTTGTTAACTTCTGATAATTTATCTAGTTAAAACAATTTCATTATAGGAGTTAAATTATGGATAATGATTTTGTTGAGTGGGGTTATTAATCCTTTTTTATTTTTTATTGATATTATTTTCTTTAGGCTTTAGTTTTATTATTGGAGAATGTTGTAAGCATGTCGTGATTGTAGTAAATATGATAAAATTATCTACATCTTTGCCTTTAAATGGGCAAACATAAGTAATGACTCATCCTTAAGCATTTGTATTTTATGGATTTGTATGATGTGCTACAATTGTAACAAAGCACAAGAAATGTCATTTAATGTAGAGGTATTATTTTTTGATGAGTTATTATGTGTATACATATTTCATTTTTCCTTTTATGTTAATTAGCAATCCTTGTGTAAATAGTGTCTCAAAGTTAGTTGTAATTATTTCTAATAGTGTAGCTTGCCAATTGGGTGCAAATCTCATCCAGTAGCATATGTTGCTGGAGAATATGCAATGGCAATCCTCCATTGTTCGATGAAAACTAGTGGTGGTAAAGTGGTTGACAGACTTAAGGGAAAAGTGAACATGGTAGTAAGGCAGAAGCCATTAATAATGTTCAAGTTCCTATTTCTGTGATTTGGTTTGTGTAGCCTGCAGAAACATCTTTTATGTGGCAAGGAAGCAGAAATTGACTGAGAGTGAACCAATGTTAAACAATGGTGAAAACTATAACATTTTATATGAATTGGTCTTCCTAGCTTACAAATGATATCCAACATTTTAAGTGTATAGATTCTGAAGTAGAAACAATAAAAAAAAAAAATGAAAGTGCAACCATATGAAAAACATGTTGGAATAATTTCAAATTATTTTATAAATTAGCATTAATCCAATTATTAGAACAATTTTATGTAATTATTAATCAGGAAATTAATATCAAACTAAACTAACAATGAGTTAGGCATAATGAGTTAGATTAACTATAAGGCCATTTAGGTCAATACCCCAACCTACAGTCCACTATTAATCAGTGATTATCCCATCAAATTACTGACAAAAAACTGATAGAGAGATATTGATCTTATTTATTGAGCTAATTAGAGAGAGATTATATTTATTAAACAAACATCCATTTTATTACTATTTTAAAATTACTATGAAAAGGAAGTAACAACTTTTCCATTTTGTTAAGTATGACTCTTTCTCTCTAGAACTCTTTCTTTTGCTCTCTAGTTCTTTGTGCATTGGGCTTTATAGGCTTCTTGTCTTTGCCGATTGGTTGAGCCATGGCTGGTGCATCATCAACTCTTGGTTAGTGTTTGTTAATATGCAATCTCCTATTTTAGACATCATTCTTGTATAATGTGATTTCAACAAATGGTATCAGAGCTAGAGTTGTGGATTCGTATACTATTATATTGCTATTAATGAATCTATGTATAGACCAAGAATTAATCCTAAATTTTTTTTGGATGAAATTTGTCACTAATTTTTATGATTCTTTGGAAACAAGCTTAAGGGTTTTGTAGATTAGAACATTTTGAACATAATGGTGCCCATTTTGTACTCTGAACTAAGATGAACACGTGTAGCCATCATTAACGCTTAACCTGAGAACTTTCAAGTGAAATTACTTGATATATAAATTGTGTTTCTTAAAATAAACTTAAGGGTTTTAATTGTGAGATGATTTCAAGCATAATGACACCTATATCACCCACCAACATTCATGATATCGCGATTTACCATTGAAGCTCTAAAGAGCTTGAAACCCTTGAAGATTTTAAATGTTTTTCCATGTAAATGGTGTGTTTGATGTGGAAATCACCTTAGGGGATTTATAGATTGTTGAACAAAAATAATTTTGACACCTAAATCGACCCTTGAAGCCTCTGATTTTGTTAGATTGCATAACAAGTTGAAGAATTAAGCTGAGTGACCTATTTCTAGGTCCAAACAAGAGAGGAAAGAAGTGAATAGTATGAAAATGTGAAGCCTACACTCGCATTGATAGTGCAAGTAGGCATGTGAGAGCCACGAACACATTGTCTGAACCTCAAACCTCCACAATTACATTCCACGCACCATTTCCTGTTTTTGGTAATTTTCCTAAAAAAAATTTTTTGGCTTAAAAATATGAGTTTTAAAATTTCTTAAAGATTGAGGGTATCACAATGCAGTATAATTGCACTATTTTGATATGAAATAATTAGTGTGACATCCATACACAATAAAGAGTAATATAGTTTGCTTATTCTCCCTAATGATGCTCAGAGGAGTTAAAATAAATTTGTTTGCATAATAAGTGAATATTTTATTCCTAACTTTACGTGCAAAGTGGAAAAATGAGTAAACTGATTCTATTTTGGACCATTTTGGGTCATTTGCACTTAGTGGTTGTGTGTCCACTTATCGTGAGGGCAATCACGATGGTGTCGACTTTGTGAACAACCATTGTTGTGGTTATTATCTATTTACTCTTAAAATACATACTATAATGATTAAGAGATAGGTTGTTGTTGATGTAGCCAATAAAAAAGAGTATACTTATGTTAGCGATGGACATGCCTTATAGGAGTGACATTGTCAAAATAATTTTGTGAATAAGGTCTGTTTACTATCTGTTAAGGGCATTTTGTTGATTAATATATTCATAGTTTCTTGTATTCTATCGATATGGAAACTGTAGATGTATTTTCTGTTATTTTTCTCAATGATATTCTTCCTTGGTGTGTATGAGTCCTTTTAGTTTATTATGGTCTGAGCCCTTAGGCAGGATTATGATAAATATTTTATTATACAGTTATATAAGCTGAGTTTTGTGATAAAACCTTATTTTATAATTATGTGTCTAAGACATAGTTAATGTTTCCTACTTATTCTCCTCAACTTCTGTGTTTCAACAACTATCTATGGTGAAAATTCTGAATGAGATAAATTGTGATGATTGGTTTGAGTTCCTTGACCAAGGAAGATTTGGTTGTAGGAGAACCTAAGCTAGTGGATCTCACTGCTGAGTTTAGCACTACTGAAAAGGTTTACCATAGACAATGATATGAGTTTAATATGATTTGTTTTACTGTCATAAAGTACACAATTGATAAGACTATCTAACAATGCATTCTTAAGAAGGACATTGCAATTGAGAATCTCAATGGGGTTAGTGAGAAATTCAAAAAATTTATAAGACTCAAAATGCCTATTACTTCTTTTTGCTAGACAACACTCACTATAATGGAATGTTAGGAGTGCGTAAGCATATAATAAAGCTTGTTAACTACTACAACAAGCTAAAGTCTTACAATGTGGACTTGTGTGAGAGCTACCTAGTTTATCGAGTTCTCCAATCACTTCCAACTGAATATAAGGTCTTGAGAACCAATTATAATTCCCAAAAGACAGAGAGAACTATTGATAAGATAATTTCGATAGTGACTCAAAAGGAAGAGTTAATAAAGAAAGCGAATTCTCATGTACAATCACTGAATTATATTTTATGTGGTTATCCAGCAAAGCTAGAAATGAGAAGCTGAAAGGAAAGAAAAGTAAAGGCAAGACCTATGACAAGAAACTGTTCAGACATATGAAAAACAATAAGAATAATAAGGGTTAAAAGGAGAAATCATTTAAAGGTGAATGTCATTACTGTAAAAGGTCTAACTATAAGATCGTTGATTGCTTTACGTTGAAGAACAAGTGTGTGAAATAAGGTATTTCCTTTAGTATTGCCCCTTTAGTTCTAATTTATTTAAATCCAATAGTTTTGAAATCTCTTCAAATTCTTGGTAATTGGATTCTAGACCAACTGTTCATGTAACTGATTCCTTGTAGGGCCTTAAACATGGGATGGGCCCAAATGAAAGGGAAATGACTATCATTGGAATGGAAAGAAGTTCGATTACAGTTAGTTATATAAGAACTGTAATCTTAAACTTATATTGTGTACATTGCTTGACTCTATGTAATGTAATTTACATACCTTCATTAAGAAGGGATTTGATTTCTAGTTATGTATTAGATAAACATGGTTATCTAGCTTTGACAAGAAAATGAAAGAATTAATATTTTCCTTGATTTTATTATCTTAGATCTATTTCCTTGATGAATAGATTATGTTGTTTGAATATTAATGCTAGTTTAAATTCTCCAACTTAACACACCTGTTAATATCATATTAGGACACAAACATTGAAGAATTGATAAAAATTCTTCTACATTTTGGCATCAGCATTTAAGTCACATCTCCCAAGGGAGATTTGAAAGGATGATCTAATAAGCAATATTACATGACTTTTTTTCTGATTTCGAGTCATGTTTTGTTTGTATAAAGAGAAAACTTTCAGCTAGAGTTAGAAATAAAGGGGTGAGTAGATAAGAGAATATTTTGGATTTGATCCATGCGGATATTAAGGGACCTATAACACCAGTTGCCATGGGTGGATTTGTTGCATTAAAAAGTTTGAATCTCTGGATGCCTTCAAGGCACTTAAAACTATTGTTGAATTAAAATTTATAAGGACAATCAGATGTGTCAGATAGAATAGAGGTGGTGAATACTATGGTAGGTATACATAGACAGGTAGAAATCTTGGATCATTTGCCCTATTCTTGCAAGAAGATGGGATTAAAGCTCAACATACCATACCTGACATTCCTCAATAGAATGAAGTTACTGAGAGGAGGAATTGAACCTTGATGAACATGGTCAGAAGCATGATTAGTCACTCATCTTTACTAAAGTTTCTATAGGGTGATGCCCTTAAAACAACAACTTATATCTTGAATCAAGTTCTTAGAAAATCAGTTGAAAATACCCATATGAACTTTTCACTAGAAATATGCCTAGTTTGTGGCATTTTCATGTTTGAGGCCGCAAAGTAGAGGTAAGACCTTATAATCTACAACTTAAGAAACTTGATTCAAGGACCAT
Source organism: Delonix regia (assembly GCA_037074485.1). Lineage (NCBI taxonomy): Eukaryota > Viridiplantae > Streptophyta > Magnoliopsida > Fabales > Fabaceae > Delonix > Delonix regia. The sequence continues at coordinate 34,256,709 of CM073449.1, read as the reverse complement.
AAATGGATTTTTTTTGTTAGGTACTGTTTTGGATCTAGAGGATGCAGATTCTATTGCTTTACACATATTATTAAAGTTATTAAGTCTAACAAAGCATTTTTATTTTGAAGATGACTTGGATATTGGGAGTGGTATTTCCAAGGCTATCAATCTACATAATGAGGATGTCATGTTACCCTTGCTGGCTTCATCATCTCCTTTATCTATTGTTCATACTGGCAGAGATGTCATTCTTATTCAGAATTTAGTTAATCCCATATTAAAACCCCCTGTATTTGGTTTGAAGGAAACAATTATTAAATTAAGATGGTTATAGAGGTTTTGTAGGCCAGCAATTCCAGTTGATTACATTATATATCAGGAAGAATTTAAGTCAGACGTTGTTGATGACACTTACCCATTTCTTTTGATGAAGTTATGACAACTCCTCATTCATATAAGTGTTTGGAGGTTATGAATGATAAAATTGCATCCATATACTATAATAATGTGTGAGAACTTGCTAAGTTGCTAGATAGATGTTAAAATAACATCTTTAAAAGAAGACTTGCATAAGGATGTCCATATGAGGTAGCCTAATAGATTTACTGAATCTAGAAAATGAAACAATTTTGTGATCTATGTACTGTATGTGAATGACATCCTATTGGCTAGTAATTGGCTGAGATTATTGAATAAGATAAAATACATCTTGGCTTACCACTTTGATATAAAAGATTTAGGTAAAGCCTCTTTTGTTTTAAGAATTTAAATTCATCGTGATAGACCTTGTGACATTCTTGGCTTGTCTCATGCAATCTATATAAGTCAAGTGATGAAGAAATTTAATATGCATTCTTGTATTCCATGTAGTGCATATGTGCATAGTGGTGATAGGTTGTTTAAATTGTTGTGTTCAAAATTGATGATAAAAGGACTTTAATGGACAAAGTTCCATGTACATCTATTATTGGTAGCCAAATGTATGTGCATGTGTGCACATGTTTTGACATTGCTTTTAGTTTTAGTGTGTTTGGTAGATATCTAAGTTATTCTTAAAATGATCATTAGAAGACCACAAAAGCAATTATGGGGTACGTTCAGGGTATAAAGCATTAAATGCTAACTTACGAGAAATCTAAAGCACTAGAAATAGTGAGACATTCTGGTTTAGGCAATGCATTATACATCGATGATTGTAATTCTATATGTGTATACATCTATATGATGTTTTAGAGCAATTGTTTTATTGAGAAGTGTTAAATGGACACTTATAGCTATCTCATATATAAGTGAAGAATATGTCACCTATTTTCATATTGCCATTTGTCAGGGAATATAGTCAAGGAAATGAATTTCCATTACGTGCATACTTTGAGTCTTGACCATTTTGTTGTGACATTTAGTTACACTGAATTATGATACTCAATTCCTATTTGTTGGAGAGAGAAGATATGTGAATCTCATACTTATTTTAAACATTTTGGGTGACTCATGTACTAAGACAAACCCATTAGATTTTTAGAAATATGTAACTCTTGAGCATATTGAAATTTTGGTGTCTTGATTTAGTGAGAGTCCAAGTTGTGTTCTTAAGGACTACTTGGTGTATTTTGGCACTAATAACATTTGTTTCCCTATCAAATTCAATATTCTTGGTTATGCTAAATTTGGGATATAATTCAAAATTGAAATTTTATGGGCTTTTACAACATTGTTTTTCTTATTGGATTCAATGTTCTTGATTCATAGTTTCACTTCTGAATTTTTGTTATCTCAGAATCTTAAGGTTTATAATTACGATGAACACATGTTCACAGATCCATTGACCAAAGGCCTACCTATAGGAGTAATTCAAACCATGTAACTTATATGGGCCTTGTTGAATTTTGATATGGCCTTGGTCTAATAGGAGTATGAGTTGAGTCTATATGAGACTTTTGTATATAACGCTAAGATATTATTTTGTAATCCATTCTGTTCTAATATTGGAACTAAATATGTTATTATGTTAATATCGCTTGTTTCTCTATCAGATTTAATGATCTTGTGTAGTTTTATTTCTGAATTGGGTACATATTTGTGTGTTTTGAGAACATTGATTACTTAGTTTTGTCGTTTGATTAATTATTTTGATAATTAACTAATGCTATCCAAGTGGAAAATTGTTGGAATAATTTCATATTATTTTGTAGATTAACATTAATCCAATTATTAAAATAATTTTGTGTAATTATTAATTAAGCAATCAACATTAAACTAAACTAAAAATAGATTGGGTCCTTGTCATCACTGTGGGTAATTTGTTATAAGTTGGATAAACCACAAGCCTATTTAGGTAGAGACCCCAACTTACAGCCTACTGTTAATCAGTAATTATCCTATTAGATCACTAACAAAGAGTCGATAGAGGGAGATTAAGCTTATTTACTCAGCTAATTAGAGAGAGGTTATATTTATTAAATAAATATAGACTTTATTACTATTTTAAAATTACTATAAAAAGGGAAGTGGCAACTTTCCCATTTTGTTAAGTATGGCTCTTTCTCTCTAAAACTCTTTCTTCGGTTCTTTGTATATTGGGCTTTGTAGGCTACTCGTTTCTACCAATTGTTTGAGTCATGTTGGCGTATCATCAACTCCAGGTCAGTGTTTGTTAATATGCAATTTCCCGTTCTAGACATTATTCTTATACAATGTCATTTTAGTAAAACACTTCCTAATATTCTTTGATTTGGTAGGTGTAGCCCATGCTTTATAAGACAACGAGACGAGTAAGCACATTTTCTACAAACAAAGTAAAAGTAAAAGATGCATCCAAAACGTCTACCCATAGCATATTCTTTTTCTCCTCTATTCATGCTACGTGACTCTTTAGATTTTCTATCTACTTAGTCTTTCTTCGAAATACCCAAATTGAATGGCTCAATGATTTATATTGTGTTGTTCACCTATTCCTCAAGTTCGTCAATCATTCTGCCACCGCTGGTTGCCGTTGCTGGTTCTTCCCTCCTCTAAGTCCTCTAATCGAATTTCTTTCACCGTCGCTCCCAACCACATTGCTCACACACCTTGGTCCAAGCTCAGGCAGTTTGAGAGAAAGATTTAAAAGAAGAAAAAAACTTAAGTGACATGGCAAGAGAGCAACTGTAAGATGCATCGAATGATGGAGAATTGCCATTATAGATTATCCAATAACACATGCTACTAGAGAAGATCTGCGCTCGTTATGAATTTGAATAATAAAATAAGTGTTTGGATTGTCTCTAATTGTAGTTAGTGAAGTAAGTATCATGTCCATTCCTTTTTTAAAAATTTTATTAGATACTTTTTTTTTAACAAAATCGTATATATTTTTATTCTATCCACATAATTAAAATGGTATTATATTTTTATTAAATATTATTATATAAAATAAATATTTAATTTGTTAATATACCAATAAATATAATAGTATTAATAGAATATATATGTTTATATAATAAAATGAATATAATTCAAAATTAGAATATATTTAATATGCTAATTTTGTATATTCTAAATATTCTAATATAAAATATACAATAAAAAAGAAAATTTTATTTAATATTAATATTAATATATATATATATATATATATATATACAATCTAAAAAAATATACACTTTTGTATGATAATTTATTTATTTTATATTTTTTAATTTGTTTAGAATATAATTTTTTTTATTTTTAAGATTTAATAATTATTAAATTTTAGAATATATATATATAAATTATAATAATAATTTTTTGTTTAAAGATAACCTCTCAATCATTTCTTTTTCTTCGCTGACTCATCAAATTAAACAAAATATAACAATGTCCCTACTATTTTATTCCATATACAACCAAACATGTTTATATTTCTTTCTCTCTCCTATTCTCGTTCTTATTCTATTTTCATCACACACGTTTTTACCGGCCAAACCCAACCTCATAGACGAAGGATGCATGGTTACGGTGGTGAGGGACAATCACGTGTCTGAGAGAGTGGAATCCTGAGATCAAGGGGAAAGAGCGGAAAGCCGGAGGCAGTCCACACCTTCTGATCAGAAACGTGGACAGCTTAAAGAACATGATAGCCTTTTGACTGTGAAGGCCATCTGCTTCCATACTCTCTAGTCAAAAACGAATAGGATGAGAGTTCCCATGAATTTGGGGATTATAACTTGGTTTGGAGAAAGAAGGACCAGATTAAAACCCAAATATACCCATTACCAAAAAGAATAATTGGGAGACAAAAAGCTGATAATGGAACGCAACAAAAGCTTCAAGAGCGTGATCGATCTTTTTCTCTCAAGTCAAGTCACACACAAAGATATATATAATTAGTTTCTCTCTCATACTTTCTTCCTCATATACGCTGGTCAAGCAGAACCCTAGCTTAGCTAGAGCCTTTAAGCTCACAAGAAAAAGTCCCTTTTAGATTCCATTGAATTACAAAGTTCAAAAGAAGCTGCTTCTGTCCAAGAATTTACGAGCACAGCATGCGCATGCATACGTTCCTGCAGGCATTCAATATCCATGACATTGATGAATTAAGCACCATTTTAATCTGTTGAGAGAAAAAATGAACTAAGAGGATGGAGTGTCCAATGAGGATATGTAATGCTGGTGGGCAAACAAGGGCAGAGGGAACAGACAGAGACAGACATGCCCTGAACTTGAATGACACTGTGGAAACACAGTGAGACAAAAGCACCGTCTGATCCCAATACCGATACACCCCTTGTTGTTTAAAACTGCAAAAAGTGGTGCTACTATTTATTTAATCCTGAAAAGTCGAGTATTACTTACTATTAGATTCCTAAAAGAAAGAGGGACATGGAGCTTGGGTGTTGAAGCCCGCCCTCTGCGTTCAGGATTATAAGAATTGAGTCTAATGGCTGTGTGTGTTGTGTTCTCGGGAGGTGGGTGTTGCTGTTCAAAGTGAAAACGACAAACACAAGGACGACAATATTGAAATAAGATAGAGAAGTTAAAAGCAGTCAACGTTGGGGTAACGTCAGCTTGGGGAACAAAAACTGAGAAAAGCCGTCATGCATGTCTTTTGCTTTAACGGCTCCATCAACCACAGTATTGATGTTCGTAAAGTAAGGTTTCCCTTTGGTCTCTCATTTCCATAATGTTTAACCAACAAAAAAGGGGTTTGCGTCAGACTTTGCTTTGCTTCTCATGAATCATCTCAATGACATACCATTTTAATTTCTACGTATCCCTCTATCTCTCTCTCACACACACAAAGAGAAAGTGTTTGAGAGCGTGCTTCCCTGTCTGCTGCCTAACCTAAATCCCAAAAGAAAAAGATATCAAAATGAATTATGAGACCCAGAGACAGTGAAGCCCACATCCTAATTAATATTACTCCATGAAACAAAACTGATTTTCTCTGCTTCTTGCCCCTCATGAGACATCCTAACTTTCATACATACTTACTTATTAGTTAATGGATAACCTAGGACATGAATCTTGATCAAGGTTGATGTCCGCCAATCAGCGCCTTCTTTTACTCAATCACAAGTAATCTTAATTACCTCCGTATCTGAGTTAATTGAACTTAAATTAATAATTCATACCACACCAACATGTTGATGCTTATATATTTACTGACCACAGAGATCAACACCGTATGGTCATAAACTGAAATAATTGATGGTAGCATTATTTCCCTATGTATATAGCAACAAATAATTATTGCGGTGCCTTCATGAAGTATAGCATCATTATAATATATCTGCATGTGTTCTTGAGGATATTTCCTCTGAAAATCTGGCTTTGAATTTCTTGTTCACCCCAGAAATGAGGCAGAAATAATGTGGCTGCTTCATTACGCAAATGGGAAGCAAAGAGAGAAGAGATGAAATGGCCGACACGCAAAGGGTTGACCTATGATTTGAAGTGTTGTGGGTGAGTGAGCACTGAGCAGAGAAGCGCAGTGGCGCTGCCTTTGTGCGGCGACATGTTCTGTTGCCTTTGCCTTCCCCAACATTCACCATTATCACATTCACACACTTCCACCACTCTACTCTATCACTATTAATTACTACCTTCATCACGTGCTTTTACCATACTCCATCAATTTTCTCTATTCGCTCCTACTTCTTCTCCAATGGCTTGTGATTTTTGCATTTGGTCAAAATCAGCATTATTAACAACGGTTATATTATTTTTTTGGTCCCTATAATTTTGTTTTACTTTTAATTCAGTTATTATACTTAAATTATAAACGTTTTAAAGTTAATTTATCTACATTGTTAAAGTTTTGTTAATATAACATTAATTTTGTTAATATGAAGATATATGTATCATCTTAATATAAGTGATATTATATATTACGTACATACTAGTGTATTTTATTTAATCATGTGCTTTTGATATTTTTTATTTGTATAATAATATATATTAAAGTAACAATATGGCACACTAGTAATTTGCCACTAACAGCAAATGGATGGGAGTTTGATTATTGTGACCAATTTTAAAATGTTAAAAACTATAAGAACTTATTATGAATTTTTATTTATATTATACGGGACCAAACTGAAAATTTAATAAATTTATAAGAAATAATATATTTTTGAGTAAATTAAGCAAACATCTCTTTCTATTTTCAAGATATACACTTCAGTTTGATTTAAAATTTGTTTATTAAAAGACCGTCAATAAAAATACATAAGACGATATTTTACTTATAATATATATTTAAAAAGTTAACAAAACAATATTCTAGTAAAAATAAATAAAAATTAAATTAAAGTATAGCACAAATTTACAACTTTTGATTTACAATGACGTCAGTTTATGTTATAAAATAGAAGTAAAGAAGTCCATATAATTTCTATAATTTACTCAACAATTTAACTATTGCTTATTTATGAGAATTAACTCAATTAATGCTAGTGAATTTTATTTATGTTTTTAATGAATTTGGGTTCAATTATTAAATTAAAATTCTACATGCTTGTATCGCACTAATGTAAAAGAATGTGTCATTAATCTTATTTGAGAGAGAATTTTATTTCTTTTTATTTTGGACAAAATCTGGTTATGCCCTTTATAATGACACTAAAAACAAAAAGCAACATTAATTATGGATCGTGCTTGGTTTAATCATGAAGAGTAGAATGCGAAGCGAACTTCACACATAGTCAAAGTGGATGGATCTGTGAGATCAACATGAATAATTTTGACTCATATTTGGATGATGTCATATCACTGTAAGAAGTCCATTGTTCAGTCAATGAAAATATTGGACCTAAAGTTTCGAATACTCTAGCATGAATTTGGAACTCCTTCTTTTTTCAATATTTTTCCAACCTTTTTCGATCTAGTCACAAAATAAGAGAGCAAAAGACCTGCAGCATCTTAATGCAAAGAAGAAAGGGTTGGCCCTACTTTGATGAGATGCTTCATATAAAGTTTTCCAGTCACTTCTTTATTATTTCCTACATCTTTTGCCTTGTTTCCCCATAAATAGTAAAACCTTCAGAGTAAAAGTTATAAAGACACTGTTCAACTCTTCTCTCTGGGTAAAATATATTCAAAAGGATCAATTATCCATGTACTTATCTGCAGAAGCAGACCCCATTTGAGCATCAGACTCATTTAGAACGAAGATTTAACAGCACAAGTACTACTAATTAGTTCTTTTAGAACTGTCTATTTACTTTTGACCATAAAGGTGATATATTCTATTACTAGATTTTGCCCCCCCAAATAAAAAAATTGGTCAAAGAATGGGAAAATGAAAAGAATAGTATCATGGTGCACACGGTTATGTTATGGCTTACAAGCTTTTCTGGTACACCGGAAAGAAGAGCCAAATCCAGTGTGTTTCAGACCAGGCTTTTATTGAACACGACCACTCCCTCCAAAACCTAAAATACCCTTTTGCTCGACGAAGGGTTCAGTTGAGAGATGGAGTGGCATTTTTGTCAATGTACTATATGTCGCCTTTGCATGGCATTTTTGTCAATGTACTGTATACCACCTTTGCATACGCAGATACACACGTCACAGACACATAATATTAAGGACTGTGAAAAAGAAAAAGGAAACCCAAGCCGACAAGCACAATCGAATAATATCATAATCTTTTTCTTCGCCCATGAATCTCTCTTTCACTGTCTCACCCATAACATGCCCTTGTGTGTGTCTGTCCCTTCTTCCTTCCCCTTCCCAGCTGCAAAAGGCCAACGACCCCAAATACCAAAAAGCGTAACCTTCTTTTTCTGTTAAAGGGAACATCCTGTACGGATCTCTCTGTGTTTATCCTCAGTCTGTGACTAATCTCCATTACTGTGCACATTAACTCGTCCTTTTATAAAGAGAAGCTTTGCTTCCATATTGGAAAACTCTAAACTATACTCACACTGAGGCTGTTGATCCTATATTCATGAAGAAGGCTGTACAACATTGGACATGCTGCGTAAATTTCTAGGCATATATGAGGCATGCGTGTTACAGCCATGGCAGCCAAGCATGTGCCTCCATTCACTAATAATTAATTTCAAGCATGGGCAATTAGTTTATCAAAAACTGGGTCATTTTAATATGTTAGTTCATTTCAACAAAACTTTTACTCTTGAAACAGTTTCTCATATGTAACTAGTTCGGTCAATTTACCATTTCCCGTGCCTTCCTGTGAAAAAAAAAAATCATATAGGAGTTGTGTCTGTGTGTCTGTGTGTGAATAATTCCAAATTTCCGAGTATTTGCACATAAGAACCGACTCTATATAACTTAATCCAAATCCAGTTGGTTTCATGTGACTGTATTAGTATAAATTATCCAACTTCTTATTTATTTATTTATTTTTCTTTCTAAGAGCGAGTGATGCTTATTCCCCACATTGCATAGAAAATCAGAACATATGCCCGTTGAAGTATCAATTCAAGATAAAGTATACATGAACTATCCATTGGGATGGGATAGACTAACTTGAAATCTTTTTGTGTCCTTTTTTTGATATTCCTCAATCAGGTAGTACCTAAGGTAGATTGTGATTGATGTAGATAGTATAGATTATATTCACTAGACATGATTTCCTTTGAGCTATAATATTCTCAGTAAAGGATAACTGAACAGAAGCCGCCCAAATCCAAAAATGTATAAATTATTCTAGCATTTATACTAACTATATATATTATTTCTAGTTACCAAATGGGAATTTCAGAACATTCATTTATGGGCATGGCAGACACAAATGGAGGCATATATGTAGAAGATGGCTGAAGGCTCTATTCCAAATTCCATCTGATCTTCACCCCTTGACCATACAAACAAATGTTGATCGGTTTTCCTCATTTCCCCATTTTTGATACATTGAATAATATCACAACTACGAAATTATTACTAATTAGCTAAGCCTTATGAAGTGTCCAAAAGCAAAAGCACAAGAAGGTAAGGTCCAGGAATTACAGAGAAGAGAGGGTTACGGGGATGACTTTTGAATTTTGATGATCAAGTAGGGCCAACAAAGAGGACGGAAGAAGCAGTATATTACCCAACAACTCCCTCCAGGAAAAGCCTGTGCTCTCTGTCCCTCAGTTTCTTTCTTAATTCCTTCACCTTAAATACTCTTATCTTTTCCTAACAATATTAATTAGTGCCTTCTCTTCTGTTACACTTTGTATCTTCTCATAGAATTATTGACAATTCCCTTTCTCCCCAACACAATCATTAGCCCAAAAATTGCCTGTTCCAAACTTAATCTAATAAGCTTCGTACCCGAATTAAAAAAAAGTAAAAGTCACATAAAATCCTCCCCTCTCTCTCTCTCTTGCCTAAGGTGACGACTACTAAAGAGTAAAGACTCACTAGACCAACTTTATTTTTAAAATATAGCAACATGATCCTCTCAAAGCGCTTAAGCCTCTATAAATACCAACACTCCCTCCATTGCTTTTCACTCATCAACTTACCTCATTCTTAACAGCTAGCATTATCACAAGCACATAAAATGCACTATCAAACCGAGTCGTGGGGGGCCTATATGGGCGGCGGAGGGAGAGGGGCGACGGTGGTGGTGGGAGGAGACCCACTGGAGAGGATAGAGAGGATGGCGTCGGAGAACGCGGTGGTGATATTCAGCATAAGCACGTGCTGCATGTGCCACGCCATAAAGCGACTGTTCTGCGGCATGGGGGTGAACCCAACAGTGTACGAGCTGGACGAAGACCCAAGAGGGAAGGAGCTGGAGAGGGCGTTGATGAGGCTTCTGGGAAGCTCCTCGGTGGTGCCTGTGGTGTTCATTGGAGGCAAGCTTGTGGGTACAATGGACAGAGTCATGGCCTGCCACATCAATGGCACTCTCGTCCCTCTTCTCAAGGAAGCTGGGGCTCTCTGGCTTTAGACTTTTCTAACACAAACACTTGCTCTTGCCATCGAAAAGCCAGAGCATGAGGAGTGATCCATCATCTTTTGTGATTCTCTTCCATTTTGGTCACACTTCTTGCTGCTACTGACTTCTCTATCAATCCTTGTTACTTCATTTCCAAGTTTTGATCTTTTTTTTTTCTTTTTTTTAATGGGGGTAATATTTGGTTTTGTGATGCTTTGCTTTGCCCTCCTTCCTCTGTAAAGAAGATAAAAGCAAAATGGAAAAAAAAAATATGTTTTTATTATTTTTATCGCACTATTTACTTTTTTCGTTTTGTTTGCCCTTTATGCTTCATCTAGTTGTGCTATCTGTGGATTGGTTCATTTTCTAGTAATAGTACTTGAACTTAACAGTGAAAGCAACAGCCTAATCTTTCGTTACCAAATAAATGAAAAACAATTAATGTCCGAGTGTAAATTTAACTTTTCTATTGTACCATCTGTTATTTGAGTAAATTATTGGTACTTGGGGTGACAAATCCTATGGGACCACCCGCAAAACGGCGTCGTGGGTAGGCTAAGAACTATGAAGTCGCTTCCCTTTGTCCTATTACATTGTTGATTTGGATTTGAGTGTGGCGTTAGCGGCAAATGTGCCCTTTACGAATTTTGACTTACACGTGTAGTTTTATTTATTTAATTTGAACTTTGAAAAACGATAAATCTTAGATGCAATTCATTTATATGTTTGTTACTTATTAATATTAACATAATGAAAGATCTTTATAGGAATTCTTCAATAATATGGTAGTAGGGTATTAAAATTGTTAATATATTAAGCTTTTATTAAAGAATTTGATATAATATATTCAAAAACTTGACACCCATTTTTTAATGGTAATAAAATTTTAAAATCAACTCATGCATTTACTGAGATTAGATTATTCTTTAAGCAAGGTTAGAAACGTATTCTCACATAGTATTATGCTATTCAAGAGAATAGCTTTTTCAAGGTGTTAGGCAGAAAAAGCAGAATTCTTTGTTATAATCTTTGAAAAAAAAAAAAAATCTTTTGGCGATAAAAGTTTCTGAGCCCTTAAGTTTTAAGAATTTTATCAATTTACCGCAATTTTTTCCAAAAATCGTAGCTCATGACATGTCTAGTCCAAAAACTCAGGATTATTTTACTAATATATTCTACTGCATCGAGTTTTCATAAAAGGAAAGTGTGAAGCGTATTCATATATTTATATAATTGTGTAAGAATATGCAAAAAAATATTCCAAAAAATAAATACAGAGATTTAAAAGAAAGGCAGGGATAAGAAAACATTAGAATTTATTTTCATTTCAATTTCTAACTTGCTTACATCTAGAGAATAAATTCTCTTATGTGTTAATTTAGGTTTAAACTTGAAAAATCAAAATAAAGAAACTAAACCAATTAAAAATTACTTTTGCACTAGCGATGTTCCGGCGGTGGAGGCCACTTAGCAGGCCTTCTCACTCCCAATAACAATGGGCCTCCTCCAGATTTACAACAACATTACTGGAAATGGGCTGGAAAATCGTTTGAGGCCCACAATTATGTATTAAAAAATAGAAACCCATTTAGGGAAGTGGGGGACAAGAATTGAGAATGATAGGGGTTTATCGGATCAAAATGAAAATGAAATCTATCCTACAACAAGAGAAACAAAGATTTCACCCACCTACAATAAAAAACTAGGTAATCTAACAAGGAAATTTGATAACAATTAAAATATTGTTTTTGTTCTCTACCAATTGTAATACTTAAAATAATTTTTTATTCATTAAATAATATTATTTTTATTTTTTATTTTTTTATAAAAATATTTAATCTAGTCTTTTAAGATTTAAAGTTTGGTAAAAAAATTAAAAATAATTTTTTTGAAAAAATGGGAGACAAAGATACATTGTAATAAATAGAGGATTATTTTGAAACTAATAATGATTGGGGATAAAAATAATAATTTTATGATAAAAGAGATATTTAAGTTTGAAGTAGAACTGTCAAAGGGAACCAATCCGGTCAATTCAAGTTGATCCACTCGAGTTTATGGGTTAAACCGACTAACTCGTTTCATCCACTAAAAATTTTTTTAAAAATTAAAATAAAATAAAAAATTATAAAAATTTAAATGTGACTTTCTTTAAGTATATGTCTTATTTAATCAATCAATTTCTATATTAGTATTAATAAATGAAAAAATGACTAAATAAAAAGTAAGTTTTAACATATTAAAACAAGTAGAGTAATCCAATAATTCAATGATTCATTAATAATAAGAATATGATTATGAGCAAAATATTCAAATATGACAAATTACAAAATAATAGAGACAATACAACACATACATTATGGTTAATTTATTTAAATAAGAAAGCACAGTGGGTTGAGACACTGGATTGAGTGAGTGAAATTTAAAAAAAAAAAAAAAATTGGTAACCCATTTAACCCGCGAGTTTACTCGTTTAACTTGTAAGTAAAATGACCCGAATTGATAGAAACATACTAAACAAGTTCTCAAAGGAATCCCTCAACCTAACCCACATCTTAAGTGAGTTACACAGACTCAATCCAATAGATCGAACCTATTTTGATACCTTTAATTTGAGGCCTCTTCTAGATTTACAACAATACCTAGAAATGGGTTGGAATATCGTTTAAGGCCCACAATTATGTATGAAAAAAAATAGAAAACCATCTAGGGGAGTGGGGAACAAGAATTGAGAAGGATAAGGGTTTATCAGATCAAACTAAAAATGAAATCTAATCCTACAACAAGAGAAACAAAGATTTCACCCACCTACAATAAAAAACTAGGTAATCTAACAAGGAAATTTGATAACAATTAAAATATTATTTTTGTTCTTTACCAATTGCAATACTTAAAATAATTTTTTATTTATTAAATAATATTATATTTCTTTTTTATTTTTTAAATATTTAATCTAGTCTTTTAAAATTTAAAGTTGGATAAAAGAATTAAAAATAAATTTTTAAAAAATACAAAACAAAAATACATTGTAATAAATAAGGAATTATTTTAAAAATAATAATGATTGGAATAAAAATAATTTTATAATAAAAAAAATTTAAAAGACATTTTTCTTATTACTTTTCCGATCCTCTGCTACCAATCTAAAGTCCTATTTTCACACTACCGAACCATTTATCGACACGTGCAAGACCACGACAATTAAGGCTTACTTTCATTGGTTCAGAAATTTCACGCTACGCGCCAACAGGATCCTCTCGCTGCCAGTGACTCCTAACTTCTTACCTTCCACTCTATTCACTGACACCCGCAAGATTCCAAATCCATATCTCACTTCTTTTTCTTCTTCTTCTTTTTCTTTCCCCAAGTGAACAGAAAGTTGAATTCTTCCTAAAATTTAAATATGAACGACCACGAAGATTGCTTTGCCTGACAAAAGCCACATAATACATTCAAACCTGAAAGGTGGAAAGAAGATAAAGGAAATCGTCAATATGGGGGTCTAGGGTTTCTCCCTCGGATGTCAATAAATCTTTTTCTTCTTCAAATCTCTCTCAAAAACCCTTCTCCAGTCATCAGTTTTAGTTCTGTTCCGCGCTTTTACTCTTATTCAAGGTATTCTCTTGTTCGGAATTTTTTCCATCGGGCTTTTTTGTTTCTCTTGTCCTCGATGATTAGCTCTATTAAGTTGGTGTAGCATCGATTTTGAATCGGTTGGTAATTGGCACTTTTACCCCCTTCTATTTTTGGAAAGAAAATTATCTCATGAATCGGTCTGTTTGGTTGCTTAGAGAATGGAGGAAAGCACTACAGCGATTCGCTTTTATGCCCTATTGGTTTCGGAATTTGAACTTTGATCCGAACTGGGAATCACAGTTTCAATCAAGTTCTGGGCTCTTAAAAAATTCTGTTATCGTGTATTTACGCGATGCCACTGACTTATTTGGAATGATTGCAGGCGTATGCAGATTGTGAGGTGATACTTTTTGGTGCAAGGTTGGTAGTACCGTCCTGAACAAGAATTGAATTGGTTGAAAACTTCAGATGCCAGAGGAAGACTTAGTGGAGCTTAAGTTCCGTATCTATGATGGCTCAGATATTGGGCCCTTCCGCTACTCGCCAGCTTCTACTGTAGCCATGCTAAAGGAAAGAATTGTTGCAGACTGGCCAAAAGGTTTGCAGCTACCCATTGCTTTTATTTATAAGTTGTTCGATGTTCATGAATGGTGGTTCAGAGTGATACTTAAACGCGCAAGGACAAGCTTCAAGTTGTCTGGCTTAAATAGAGTGAATGGTCCGAGTCTTTGAGGATTTTATTTGAGGCTCTGTTACGTTTATGATCTAGCTGTTTCTTACGCACATTTATGGTCATCCTTTTCTTCAGATTTCCTGTAAGCCATATGCACAAACTTCATTCTGAAAACATATATAGAAAAGATGTTGTAGGTGTTGCCAGAATACGTATTGGTAAAAATATGCTTTCTTTATACTGAAATGGGGAAATGGGTTGATGAATAATTGTATCATAGTTCTCTTGGTAAAAATATGCTTTCTTTATTGCAATGCTTCTTGCTTTAGATAGTCAGGCTCTGGCCTATTTTGATCACAGCAGTAGATCCTTTTGCTGCAAATATGGAGAATTAATGATTGTGATGTCTGATTAAATTGTTGCAAGTTGCAATAATAATATTCACCTTGATTCCTTGGATGGCACTATATTTTTCGATTTTCCATTTTCAGAAATACCATGAACTCATCATGAAGTAGTTGATACTGATTGAAAATGCTCACGAGTCTCTATTTGAAAAGGCATCAACTTAATGGTTTCTAACGTTACTCATTGGTATACATGTTAGTTATCAGTTTTCTGGAACAGAATGCATTTGGCATTGAAACTCGTATGCGCACTTATACTTTTGAATAATCCCTGTACCTACAAATTGTGATGCTAAGGTGCCTTAAGAAAAAGTTTTAGCTGAGGGCAGGGAGAAAGAGTTTTAGAAAACTATAGTTTCCCTTAGTCTATTGGTCTTGGTCAAGTTAGGATGGCTTTAGTGAGACGTTTTTTGTTGTATTTGTTGAATAATATTATACTAGTATATATAAGGCATTTTATGTTATTGTATTTGGTGCAATATGAAAGCTTATAACCTCCCACCCTATGTTGTTGCACCAAATAACAATGACTATCAAGTTTTATGTGAGAAATACTGTTGTTTAATTTTGTTGCCTAAATTTCAAAGATGATAAACTAGATTCAATATGTTTAGTTAATCCTTTAACCTTTTACCTTCAATTTAATGACAACATATGACAATCATTACGACAGAGTCTTAGACCAGATCAGCATGAAAGGCCTCCAAAGTGGAATGTTGCTGAATATTTGCCCTTTTTTTTTTTAACCTTGTCTGTGTTCACATTTGTGCGTTTCTTTAGGGATTACCAGGTGCTTATGATTTTGTTGGATAAAGGTTTAACTGGTCGTTCTTCCTTAGCTAAACTTGATCAAGGGATGGAGGGACAGAGAGAAGAAAAAAGACAATTAAAATACCATAGCTGTTTCAGCATGGTTAATCGTGGACTTGTACGGAGATATCGGCCATATTATCTCCCCCTTTGTATGTGTGTGTTCTCTTCAACCCATGATGCACAAGAGGTATTTAGTTATTGACTAAATAAAGCCAAAGTGAAGTATTGAAATCACTGTGGAATCAACATGAAATATTCTGTGGTGGTGTCAGATCTTAATATGAGACCTTTTTGCTCACGAATAGAGTGCTTAGTTGAAGGATCAGCTGGTTCAGTTCAGGCTGATGGATGTTTTGAAGATTGGCCATGACACCTGTGGGGTAGATATGTAATTTTTTATGTCAGAAATTGTTATCTATATGGTAGTCAAATTGTTATTATAGTCTGAGTTGTATCTTCATATGAACTTTCTCTTTTAGTGACTAATAACGTTGAGTCCATTATGTTGTCACCTAAACTGGTTTTCTGATTGAGTGTGTGAGATGACTATAATAGACTGGTGGGATAGGAACCTGGAACCAGAAAGCTCATAGTGTAGAACTTTATAAAAGTTTAGAAAAAATCTTTGGTATAGTTTTTTTGTGTTTGCTATAAAAATTTTCAATAAAAACATGACAAGTGTAGATTTTTTTACATCTTAACACTACTTGATTGGTTCTTTTAGAAAATTTCCTCTGCTTGTTTTCTTTTAATTGGGAAACCTGGTGGCAACTACCTAACAAACTTTATCTTGTCCAATCTAAAATTTCTGATATGTGGCGATTGCTGCATCTGAGTAAAATTGCTTGAATCTTTTATTCCAAAGAGTGATTCTATAGAGAGCTATACATCTCAAGAGTTGAGCTTTCTCACTATTAAGCGTACTCTAATATTCTTACCTTAGTATTTATAATTTGGAATGATGATCTCAAGATAGATCTTTGAGAAAGCTCGCTCTCCATAGCAGGGACAGACTAGGGAAATAGGGGCAGCCACCACCTTATCCAGTTTGACAACACATGTTTAGTATGTTCTTTTAAATTTTGCCCCCTATGCTATTTTTTTCTGGTTTTGTCCCTGCTCCATAGAATTATCTTTCTCTTCAAATGACTATGTGTTTGTAATTGTTTGAATGTTACTGCTCCCCCTGTAATGTCTTTTGTTGGAATCACTCTATTCGCAGCCGTGATGTTCTGTACTTCTGTTTCCCTGCAATGACCTTGAACTGAATTACTGAACAGCAATTTAAGTCAAAAAGTACTGTTTGGCTTGGATCACATCACTAGTGCTTTAATGGATGATTTAATTTTGTATTTGCATTATTCTGGACATGGCAAGGTTCCTGGTTGAGATTAATTGTAATTTTTCCTGCTGTTTTATTGTGATTACCCTGTGTATGTGTGTGTGTGTATTTCTTCTTTAACCATTTCTGAATTTGGATTGGTTGTTCTGATTGTCCATAGATAAGAAAATTATACCAAAGGCAGCAAATGACATAAAACTTATAAATGCTGGAAAAATTTTGGAAAACAACAAGACAGTTGGCCAATGTAGAGCACCTTTCGGTGAGCTTCCTAGAGGGGTTATCACCATGCATGTTGTCGTCCAGCCATCTTTGGCAAAAGCCAAAGCAGGTAGACTTCATTCTGAAATATATTGTGAATCTTTTGTGTGCATTTTGATGAATGACAAGTTTGCTTCAGAAACTAATGCTTCTATATTCGTGCAATTTACTAATATAAGTATCAACTATGGAAGATGAGTGTGTATTAAGTCTAGGAATATGATGAAATGACGTATTTCAGGAACCATTTTGTTCTGAAATGCGTAGATGCATTGTCCCATGACAAAAAAACTAGAAAACAACTATATTTGATCCTTTTCTTTTTGGAACCAGAATGTCTCAACAACCAGCACTAGGACTTCATAATTTAATGGAATGTTTTTGTTGGTCTGAGCAGAGAAAAAGGTTGATGAGGCCCCAAGAAAACACATATGTTCATGTTCGATATTGTGAGAATCCATCATTAATCCGGATTGAAGCTTTTGAGCCTGCATTGTGCACGCTGGGATCTCTCAGGTCACGGAAATGCGTAGCTGGAAAGACAATAAATTGTAAAACAGTCTCATCCCCCGTTGTCAAATGTATCTTGGAGGGCATTCCTGTGTAACAATACTTGTCAGTGATGGTTTTCTTTGTCCTTTATAATGTGTGTTTGATGTAAAATCTCATGCAAAACGTTCGTGGTCTCTATTTTCTGAGGACATTGAACAGTATTATCTAGTGCAATGATCAATGTCATATCATACACGTTTCTTGAGCATTGAATAGAAATAACGTGGCAATGAAAATTTTATTTTTCATTTCTTCTCACTTATCTCCTAAAATTTAGCTAACGGGTTTTGATTACAACAAACATAATGGACAATAATAGCGGACGCGAAAACTCTTTAAATCTTCATGTTCATAAACATCATTGTCTTACATTATCGCTAAAGATTAAAATAAACGTTTGTATGTTATTGATAACCATTAGGTCCCATTGTCCAGAGTCATGGGTCTCTATACTTTGAGGGAGACATTCTGTCGGATTGTGGCTACAACATCGACCTGGAAATTTTCAGGTTTCGATATCCCAGTAGGTGGGACAGAGAGATTCCATAGTTTATCAGGGCCAGCATACAAGGTCACTTCATAGTGATGAACTGAAAACTATGAAATTTTAACGCTTTTTGTGTGCTTTTAAGTAAAATAATGTAATAGTTTTTTAGATAGATACAAAGACGACTATGATTCCAAGAGCCGAGTGACTGCAATTTGACACATAGTATACGAAGAATACATAGAGTTTTAACAGAAATATTTAATACATGTTTTTATCATTATTATTGTGTTTAGCAATTCTTTACTTTCTAGTGTCAAAAAGAGCATGAGTGTGCTTAAGTGAAGGTAGAGGACAGACGAAAAAAGTTAAGTGGTAATTTATAATCTTGAGTTTGTACAATCTCTTCTTCAAAAAAATTGTTTACTTTCTTTTCAGATCAAAAGAACTGGAGGTAAGTAAAATTATTTGATAAGCAATTGTAGCACTATCAAAAACAGTTTGTTTGGCAAGCTTTTTAAATATTTTATACTGTCAAATTACTTGAAAGAGATTGTATTTTAGAGGATTTATAGTGGTAACTATTATAATTAATAATTTTGTATGAGGACAATTTTTTTTCTTAAATATTTTTCTATTACTACTTTCAAGGAAAATTATAATTGCCTGTTTCAGTTTAATATAAAAAAAAAAAAACTCTTCTTACTGCCGCTTAAAATTAATTTTGTTTTAAATTCTTTGACCGAAGACTACACTATCTCTATTTATAAAGAGCACTCTAATATAGAAGTAAGTAAAATTATTATGTTCTTTTATCAATTTATAAAATAGATTGTTGGCAATTTTGCCAAAGTACTTTATACTGTCAAATTACTTGAAACTATTTAAGAGGATATTTTTTCGAAAAAGAAATATTTTCTATTTATTACTTTCAAAAAAATTTATATTTATATTTTTCAATTTTGTATAAAATAATTTATTTTACGCTTAAATTTTTTTTTTAAATGTGTGTGTGTCTACAATATATATAAGTAGCTATTAAGACTAATTTGTCCAAAACTCCTTAATAATAATAATAATAATTTGGTTAACAGAATATGATGGAAAGAAAGGGAGTGAAAATGATCCATCCCCACGTTTAATTGCAACTTTGGTAAAGGAATTCCCTAAATCTTAATTCTCGCAGGTAAGGCAAAGGGCAATCCCTCCAAAGGTTCACAAAGGGGAGAGAAGAGATAATACAATTTTTAACCAAAATAAATAATAATAATAATTATTATTATTATCTTAACGTTCATGAAGGATATTATTATCATTTCTTAAGCTTTCTTTCTCATATTTATTTTATTTTTAATATAATATCAAACATAATATATAATCCATAAAATTACATTCCATCAAAGTCACTCTCCATTGGCATTTTAAATCTATTCAATAAACCAAACATGAATATCATTAAGAGGTAGTTTAAGTTGGATTAGAACTCATTCAAAAAAAAAAAACTTGGATTAGTAACAATGCTAAATGAAAAATATAATAACGTAAATGATATTTGGGGTTTTTTTTTTGTCTCATGAAAAGTATTTAAATTATACAGGTTTTTTCAATGTTTATAAAGTACTTTTTCTTAAAATAAAAAAATTGTCAATATATATTAAAAATTTTAATATAATTTGAACATTTGAAAAAATAATAATAATTTACATTGACAAGAGCGTATTCTAATTTAAGTTTGATTCTAGCAAGCTAAGGTTGCATGAGGATTTTTATTGCGCTTCTTTTTTAATCAAGGAATAAAATATAATTCATATATGACGTGTAAATAAATTAATTCAATTGCAAACAACAACAACAAAAGAAAATATTGGCCAATGATAGCATATTGATGTGTTAGTTTAATTAAATCATGACTAAGAGTATAACTAACCCAATTAAATTATGTAAGTTTTCTCTCTATTTGATTTCTCTGATATACTCCAATAACATTAGTGAAACCTATCGGAATAAACTTGTGCCGATTAAGACGCAATACAATAGGGCAATAAAAGGAGTATTTATGGTGGCTTTCTCCATAAGTTTAGATACTTCAAAGTATCTAAACTACCTTAAAAAGAAAGTATGACACAGAGTAAAAATATGTATTTTCACTCTATCTTTTCCGTGTTTTTTTTTTTTCTTTATCTCACTCTAGTTTTAAAGACATTATAAACGTTTAGCAGTTTAGAATCCATATCTCTGTCTCCCGCCTTTAATTTTGAAACAACCTATTGACAAACAAATTAGCATTGACCTAATCCTCAACTTCATTTTCCACAATTGAAACAGGTCGTCATCATTTCCTCTCGCTCTATGCCTTATCGTTCTGTATTATCCTTGTTACACTTCTTCGATGCCCCCATCACTTAACTAGACATATAACACAAAAAGTACTAATAATAGCAAAATTAATAAAGAAAAAAACCACATGCAATTTATATTCAATCAACCCCATGAATGGTCATCTGTGAATGTATCTCAGCATCGCCACGCAGAAGCAGCAATTAGGGCTCTGTCTTGCCATCCCAATAGCAAGCAACCCTTGTCCTCTGTCAACCTATACCCATCACACGAATACAAACCCAGCAATATTTTCGACTGAGTCACCGCGTTGGGACTAAGTGGGACTCCCTTGAACCCTTTCCCTTCCATTATCTTCCTCCATTTCTCCAACCTCTCGTGCCTCTCGATCCTCTCCACCCCTTCACACGCCACTATGTTTCTAATCTCCGGCGCAAATATGTACTGCTCCACCTTCGCCCTCTGTGCCGACTCCGGCGGAAACGTCGCATCCAACGAGTCGAAAATCGCAGAGTAATAGTGCAATGCCTCGAGAAATCTGCCCAGGAAGTACGGTCCGTTATGGCTCGCTTCTTGTTCCACAAGGGTGAATATGTTGGGGGCTTGGTCCCTTATCATTGCTAGTATATTTCCGAGGCAGTTTCCGGGAACCCGGTGGAGCCGGTTCACGGAGTTCACCGCCAGGGCCTCGCCCACCCGACGGTTGAACATGTGGGGCTTGAGGTCTTCTAGTTGCTCACCGACGGGGTGGAATTCGAAGGGGATTTTGAGAGAGTGCGCTAGCTCGGTTAAGCACCGACCCGTTTCCCTCACGGACTCGATGGACGGCCCGACTCCCGTTATTCGAAGAAATGGGGCCCCGCCGGGTCGGGCGGCTAGGGCTTGCATGAATGCGGGCCACTGGTAGCCTTGGAGGATGTCTAGGTCTATGACGTGGACTCGCTCTTCGGCTTCGAATGCTTCAAAGATTGCTTGGTTGGCGGTGAAGTGGGCGAATTTGATGTAAGGGCAAGCTTGGTAGACGATTTGGTATATTTTGAGGATTTCTATGGAGTTTGGCGGGAAACCCGAGCAGGATGGCTTGGGGTTGGAGGAGTTGGTGATCGGTAATTTGGTGGTGAGAGTGGCTGCGAGTCTTGCGCTTAAGGCTTCGGTGAAACAGGATGCTACTCGTTGCATGGAGTCACCGAGAGGTGTTACTACACGATTCAGATGGTGCAAGTACCTTCTTGCCAACATGTATTCTTCTTTGGCCACTGCTTCTGCACAAGCTAATAGCAGGTGAACCAGTTGAAGTCCACTGTCTTGCTCCTATTCATTCAATAAAGAAAATGGCAAGTTCAGACTAAAAAAAGAATATGTACAATAAGTCAACCATTCATACAGGTGCACGTAAGCATAGAAAAATATGTTTGACTTGCTTCCGCAATTAACTTGATTTATTTTTCTTTTCCACGGATATAAGAATCTCTTTCGTATAGAATTGGTGATGACTATTTTCCTGTGATCTGGAGTTAAGAGCATTAAAACTCTTGATCGCGTTGCCAAAGCCCAAAGGGTATCTGATACTGTGTTAACAAATCAACGGATTTAAAGGCTTGAGCTTTTAGATGAAGACACAAAAAAGAATGAATTTTATGTACAAGATGCCCACGAGTTACGAAAGAAAAGTGCATGGGAACTGACGAAAAATATTTTACCTGCTCGGCCCCAATAGGGATTGGCACCATCAAGCTATGTGGCTGTGGTTGTGACTGTTGTTCTGACTGCTGCTTTTGCTGTTTCTCTTGCTGGCGTTCTTGCTGCAGAGCTTGTGAAAGAGATGCACTCATCTGATACACGTCACTCTCTTGGCAAAGTTGAGAGCTACCCGGTACTGAAGATTCTTCATTCACCGATCCGCAGTGTCTTGAAGAATTAGCCATTGCCAAACTGTCCAAAATGGATGGAATGGAATTAGACATGTCAAAGCATTCTGATGAACTTCCAATATCTGACAGTTTGGTGGATGAGTATCCTCCTGCGAGCCCATGATCTCCTTGATAGTCCTCCAAGAATTCTTCTATGGCTGGGAGTGAAAGGTTCTCCACAGTCTGCATATACTGGTTGTTTGGGGAGTTAAATACCCTATGGAGAGGACTAAGTCCCTTCCCTTTGTGGGTGCTGCTAAATGCTCCAATTTGGGACGAGAAGCGAGGAGGCGAACATCCTGAAAGACTCTGCCCCTGCATTGCTTGAGCATAATTGTAGTTACAGTTGAAAGTAGAAGCCTGTGGGGAAGGCATATTCCTCACAGGCGAAGAGATCATGAAATCAGGGTCTAATTGATCGGAGAAGAAAGACTCCCACATTGAACTATCTGGTGATTCGACTTGCACATCTCCGTCCAAGTCAAATTTGAAAGCAGGAAGATTTAAGCTTGGTGGGGTTAGACTAGTCTGCTCTAAATGATCAGAGGATTGAGTGGCATTTTTTCTAGATTGCAAACCTGACTCGTTTGAGGAAGTAGGTTGAAGTTTGGTGTTGGTGCATGAGTTTTCACTCTTGAGGGACAACGAACTTCCACAAAGTGAATTGATCATGTTTGTTTTTTTATTCTTTTCCCCCCTCTCGAACTATGGCAAGAACTAATTCTCAATACCTGAGAGGCCCACAAGAAAATATAAGCTATTCTGAGAACTTTGATTTTGGCTTCTCGGCGTATTGCAGAAAGCAAAAGCAACAAGCGAACGTGTCTCAAGTTTCAAAATTGCTCTCTCTTGGATCTAACAGGCACTTAGGTATAGTGAGTCCTAAGGGAGTTCAATTAGTATTTGGAAAGAGCAGAGACTGTGTTTTCTCCCTTCTTATTTAGATGGTTTTGCCATGTAGTCCAGAGTGTCTGAGAAGGGGAGGGATAGTGGGGACAAAACCTAATTCCAATCGTATGTGATTTGAGGCTTTTCGATGATAATCTCCATTCTATGTCCTCTCGGGATTTTAGCTGGATTTTAGAGGCCCCGTTTTGTCATTTTCGCTTCCCCGTTTTAACTCTTTACTATTATAACTATTAAGCCTTAGTATGACTTGCGCTTCACGACAAAGAAACTGATGGAAGGGGCCCACTTTCTTTGGGCCGGCCCATCTGGCTTTTGGGTAGCTAGGCTACTTTGGTAATCAACAATAATTATAATAATCACTTAATAGCAACGGAATATAAGTGAAAATAGTATCTAAGATGCATAATAGGAAGTGGAAGAGGGAATTAACAAGGGCTTATGAAGTGTAAAATAAAAATATCATAGTTTCTTTGCATTGGGCTATTGGGTTAGTTAAACAAATTACAAATACTTTTGTTGACAATGTCTTGAATCAATCTAGGGGCTTTGGGCGTAGATAGTGATAGGAGGTGAAAAGAACTAAAGAAGAAAAAGGACAAGAAAATGGACATAGGGAACGACGTCGGATATCACGTCATCGGTGGGGCGGCCCATACCCCTTTGGATTTGCCAAAGGAATGAAGTGCTTGTCCCAACCCTTTTCCCTCTTCGGCGGCATCTCTTTATCTCAATGTGTGATTAATTGGATTTAATGTCCATCCTGAATTCAATTCATTTCCTCTTTTCTGTTTTTTCTTTTTAATTGCTCACTCTTGTTTCTGTCTAACCAATCAACTAATCTTGCTTCATATTAGGCAACCCATCTTGCAGAATGCAATTGGAGGAGAAAAAAAAAATAATGCAATTTACAAAGCTTTCTCGTACTCATAATTAAACGTTGTTTTTCAATCTAAGTTTAATAAAAAGAGAAAATTATTAAAGTATGACTATTTAAACTCATATAATGTCATATGTTTTGTTGTACTAAATTGTAATTGTATATAGTTGAGTATGTAATATTACTAAAATGAAATACGCTTTTTGTCTTATTAGTTTGATAACATAGAAGGACAAATGAAGGTCGTTTTGGTGATAATAAGATTGCATTAAATGCGCCTCATTTAACATTTGAAATGTGATCAAAGGAATACAACTTAGAAGATGTCAAGTTTAGACCTTCTCAATTTCTAATAGTGTACGAACTTTATATAGCATAAAAGAAGTGTGGCAATGGAAATATATACTAAAATACAACAAATGGACTCCAAACGAAAACGAACATGAGATACATAGTCGATAGAAAGCATATTCATGAAGGAAGGGATTAGGTTTTGAGTCAGTGGGGGCATCACCCCGATGCCACCTAGAAACATCTTCATATAACCAACTGTCCCTTGCTTGATTACAAGTCATTTTATTTATTTTTCTTTTAATTACTTCATTGTTAGATATTCTTAATTTACATTATTTGAGTTTTGTCTTTACGGGGTCTTAAAGTCAGGCCATTAATTCTGTGATGCTAACCTTATATTATCCTATATACGCATCTCATGCAAAGGCAAGAGCAAACTGATATGCTTAGTCCCTCATTCACCATTATGATGATGGAAATTTAAAATACAAGTTTTCATTTTTTTGGCTTTCTGCATGCTGCTAAGAAGCCAATTTCGGAAATATATATGTTGAAACCTTACATTTTTGCTCTCAATCAATTGCTTCATTTACATAATAATTTATAGTATCTATTATTCGAATAAGCATAAAAAATCTTATCATTGAATTATTCTTGTTATACTCTTAATCAATTTTTTTATAATTATTATAAAATAATCAACCCAACGTAAGAAGTAAGCCTTAAACTCCTCCTCCCCGGGAGCCTTTTCTACTTCATTTTTTCAAAGTAATTAAATATTGATGTCAATAATTATGAGTTTTTCTTCAAATGCAAAAAAAGTTGATACAATAAATTAATTTTTAAAAAGAGAAGGCATATCTTTATTCTATATTCTTAATTTTTAAAATAATATAATTATTTTACATCTTGCAAGGGAAACTAATTCTGCGCACAAGATTAGCAATCTTTTATATATAAATAAAATAGACTCCTCAGAGCTTCATTGACCTAATGAGAAATATATTTTGAGCAAAATTTCAATTTCTTATATAATGACTTTTCATTTCTTTCGTACATGTATAATTTTTTAAAATGCATAAATTATTAGTAATTAATGAAAAAAATAATGAAATCATTAATTTACATAAATTCTTTGTACTTAACAAGAAAAATAATAAAGTATTTAATTAATAAATTAATTAACGGGCTCTTGAATAAGAAATTTTTTAAAGTTAGGACATTGTTTGAAGTCAACAAGAAAGATAATAAATAAATTAATTAACTGTTTCTTAAATTTTTTAAATAAAGTATTATAAATATAACTTGATATAATCTAAAATTAAAATAAAAGAAAATAATATATGATCAAATAGTTTATGATAATACTATCTCAATAAGTACATTAGTGTCAATTATCTCCCATTAATCTCACAGCCAATTATATAGACATTTTCTAATTTATGATATTTCCTTTATATTATAATATATTACTAAATTCATATTTTTACTAAAACTTATAAATACCGTTGACTTAAAATATATAAATGCATAGTAAAATAAATTAACTTTTTCATGGAAAATCAAGAAGTCTGGGTGTATTTTGTGCTCTAACTAATTTAAAAAGAGTGTACGTCACATGTGAAAATTTGTTAGAGATTGAAAGGAAAAAATCATATAAAGTAGCTTATAATATGAATTCTTTAGGAAATGTAAATATTTAACAGTTGAAATTGAAGGAAATGTGTAATGTAATTGTTTAAATTAATCTTGATAATCGTGTATAATAAAAAATTATTACTTTTAATCACATATGGGTCAAAATTTTGATTCAACCATTCTTATTTAAGAAAATGTTAAAAATGCACCATATAACTACTTAGAGAAAAATGCGTGAAATCCATTCTCGGTTACTTATAATAATGTAGGGTGGTCAAACCCACTATTAGCATCGTGACTTTGTTTGATTCATTGTTCTAATGTTTCGAAACCGATACTATTGGATTTGGCTCGAGCTAATATGACCTACTCAAAAAGTGAAAGTTCTCAGCGATATAATGGGTACCCTACTTGTCTTCCATAGCTCCATGCTTCGCTTTGGACTATCTTCCTTTCAAAAAGTATGGCCAAGTCAAATTGGCTTTTGCTTATTTTCTCATCTTCTGTCTCTCTGTCTTCTCTTCTCTTCTCTTATTGTAGGGCTCATTTTGACTCTTTCATCTTTGGCATATTTCATATTCATAGTTCATACTCATAAGCCACAAGCACGCTCGCATTGGAATTATGAAAGACATAGCAAGAAGGGAAGAATAATAAGATTGTTTGGAGGGGGAGGGGGGAGAAGAAAAAATTGTCATTCGAACACAAAACTTTGTAAAATTACGTATCAAGCTTGTGCTTCAATGATGTAAATTGGAAGATCTTCTAAAGAGTAAGAATGATAAACATTTGACGCATGGAATTGGCTAACATTCAAGCCCAACTCCGAAAGAAAAGAGACCTCAGTCAAATTCAAATTATCCCAAGTAGTAATAAGCAGTAATCATTATGTTGTTGTTATTATTATTTTTTAAAATTACTCTTATCTCTTTTTAGAGATGTTTAAATTACATGACTCTTCTATCTATTTAAAAAATATACACTCCCCTTTTCAGATTTCAAAAAATGTGCTACACTTATCTCAAAGTAACATAAGATAAATTATAATTACACTTATTTTGACTAAAATATCCATAAATTTATTATTTATATAATATGACAAATATCAAATATATATTGACCAATATAAAATATCAATTTTCTAAATATAGAAATTGTAACATGATATCATAAAAATTTTAAAACAAATAATATATTCAAAAAAATAATTTTTGAAATTTAACTACGTTGTAAATAATATTTTGATTATAATAACAAAAAGTCATAAATCTAATTAAGTTTTGGATCAATTAAATATGATTTTTAAAACAAAATAAATAACATTAAAATAAAAGTTAAAACTTATATTTTAAAGTAATTTATATTATTAAAAATATATTACTATTATTTTGGAAGATAATTTGATTATATTTTATATCAGAAGAAAAATAATTATATAATTTCAACAGTTCTACGGTTAATTGAGTTTGATAATATTACATGCATGGATATTGGGCTTGTTTATCAGCTCAAAGCCCAAAACTTATTGTTTTGGTCTGAGGAGTTAATTGTACGTGACATTGAGTTATGTTATTCCTATGCCCATACAATAATTGCTCGCTATTTGATGCGTCACAGAAAAATTTAGTACCGAAAATCGACGCCCCTGACAAAGTGTACACACAAGGGATATCTGTGAAGGAGAAAAAGAATATTAAATGGGAGACAAAAATGCACCATCTAACGGTTTAAGGGAAATGAAGAAAATTTATTGCCTACACGATGAGTAATAAGTTCTTCTAAACTCCGACATTTCAAAAACTAGAGGCCCTATACTGTATCACTCTTGGACTGGAGCCGATATCACGAACTCCTCGTTGTAGGTCTATTTCCAAGGAAGAAACTGGAGAAGCAGCTCACAATGGGGTGTAGAATAGAGCCATTTTCAATGGTGGTCTCTGAGACGTGCTTGTGAGTTGTGACTCTGAAAGGATTGGGGGTTCAGGATTATCCAACTTTGGTCCCTGTCATGACATCCCTCTTGGGCCATAAATTCTCGAACTCTCTTGGCCTCACTTAAGAACGGAATCCAAAAATTCATTTGCAATTATGTTTGAGATGTAGGTAGAATCAAAGTTATAATTTTGATATTTGAGGTATACAAACATAATCTGAGCATGAAAAGTGAATATAAAATTGACACTGACTACATGCCATGCTTCTAACAATAGTGAAACGATAGTCATTCGATGTCGTTGCAAATGTATAACAATAGGAGTTGATGTTGATATGCAAGATGGTGACCTAACACTGGGAAGTGGCAGTGTGATGATGAAGTGGGAAGGGAGAGGCTTCAAATTCGAACCTAAAATAGAAAGTTGAGTCATCTCTTCAATATTGGAAAAGAGCCCTTTTAGTTACTTAATCTTTACACACAATTTTGCTTATGTAGTTCCATTTTGAATTCAGATAGGTACTTACCATTGTGGACTGCCCACGGACAACATGAAAACCTCTTAACCTTCCTCAAGCTTTTCTTCAGTGCCTGACCCTTTTTGTTGCAGCAACGGGCAGTGGCAATGGGCAATTAATTCAATGAATGAGTGGTTCCACTAGAAGCTGCTCTGTGCTTATGTCTAAAATAGTGAATTCTAGTATCCCTAATCCATGGGCCTTCCCATTTTTTGGTAGATATTAACCTCTCTTCTGGCCTTGGTAAGAGCTCCACCGCAACTAGTAGCACATCAGTGGTTTCTAAATCCACTTGGGTTCAAATATGGCCCAGTAGAGACAAATGTGATGATCCTTTATCACTCCAGTCTTTTTTTGTACTTTTATAAGCCTCTACCTTAATTCAACCTCTCTAAAGAAGCTATCAAGCTAAGCACAACAAAAATTCAAAGAATCTACTATCTCATCTCTCTCCTACTCATAAGCTCCATATGTTGCCAAAGAACATTCAAATGTCTTTGTTTTATATGGAAAAGATAAATTATTTCAAACTTTTGGCTTGAAGTCTGGTTATCCACTAACAGGTGCCCCATTGCCCACACAGCAAACTCATTTACTATGTGTTGAAGGCTTTGAAAGCAATGCTATTGCAGAACATCAAAAAGAGACTACTAGGGAGCTTCCCTCCATTTTTCCTAGGTTGGCCATGAATCTGATAATTCTAGTGCTTCTTTTATCGTTGTTTACAAACGTTTTGGAAGTTGAACCTTCAAAACCCAAGCTGCCAGGGAAGCCCAGGTTACCCAGCTCCCATATCACTGTGATGGGTTTTGTTTATTGTGACATCTGCTCCAACAACAGCTTTTCCAGACACAGCTACTTCCTGTCAGGTGATAAGTCTCGATACCCTTAGTTGGATTTGAGTTTTGTTACTTGTGATTGAACTCTGAGGAGCATATGTTCTGGTACTAAAAGAAAATAACAAGAAAGTTTACACATTTTACTTCCTTACTATCTCCAGGTGCAGAAGTCAAAATAGATTGCTTTTTCAAAGCACTCTCACCTAAAACTAAGGAACAGATGACACTTTCAGTGAACAGAACCACAAATAAGCATGGGATGTATAAGCTAGAAATACCATCAGTTGATGGAGTGAAATGTGCAGAGGATCCTGATGTTGCATCCTCCTGCCAGGCAAACTTAATGTGGAGTTCATCCTCTTTATGCAATGTTCCTGGCTACAGAAGCACATCTAATGTGATAACGGTCAAAGCAAGACGAGACAATCTCTGCATACACAGTCTAAATCCTTTGAATTACAGGCCATCCAAGAGGGATATCACCCTATGTGGTAATTAAAAAAGTAGCTTACACAGGTAGTCTGTTGCCCAATACTCGGCTGCTTGTGTTTACACATTCGAAGAACTCGATAACTCGGATATGCTCTCTCTTTTTAGCCTATTAAGGGCATAGATCTTTTCTTTCTCTCTCTTGATTGTTTCACTGCAACTTTTGTTTGATTATTGAGCAACGGTATCAATTATGCTAAAAAGAATATAATGCATGTAGACTTTGGGTGCGAAAGAGAACTTGATTTGAGCAGTTGATAACTTCTATTTTCTGAAGTTGTGAAGCACAAATAATTTTTCTTTTTTGGCCAACAAAGGCTATTTCAAAAGACAACATAACAGGAAATAGACAGTATTTAATGATAAGATATGTTATACGCCGTAAATGGAGTGTTTTCAAAGCCGAAGAACAAAGGTCTAGCGTAAGAATAAGGTGGAAATTTATTGTAGACTAACATTTTAATTCCTCCCCAAGACCATTTCATTGGCCATAAGATTAGCTAAAACAGAATTAGTGCCAAATGCAAATTGATGAAAGGACAAAACTTCCTATGATACTATCAGATGAGATCACATGAAATTTGCTATGTCCGTTCCTACATCCGTAGCTGCAATTGTTTGTGTTGCTGGGAAGATAATCATACTGTGGTTCTTTTCTAGCAATTGCCTCAGAAGATCACTTTATCTAAAGATTGATTTACTTCTCTTCGCCCATAAAAAATTCTGATCTGTAAGGAGCCTTCAGTATGATGCACAACTTGCCATTGTAGACTACTTTTACTTTTACATAGCTACCGAGAACACCGTACAAGGAATCAGCCAGGTTCTCATCACCTTTATCAGCTCCACAGTGGCAGATCGCTGAGAGCGAGAGTTCACTTACAGTGCATCCAAGAGAATAACTTCGCCACTGTGGTCCAAACTTGTGGTAGTATCACCGCATCAATTGCGAGGAGAATAAGGAAGCAATTTCAACAACTACAGTGGCAGCTGGAAAACAGAATCAACATATGAATATGATGCCAGATCTATAATTCGTGTGTGCACTCACGGGTAGATCAGGATCACCCTTGAGAAGCCCTAAATCCTAATGACTTCCAGTGATTGCTAATTACGCAAATCCTGAATTGATTTTGAATTAGAATGACAGCAACCCATAAACTCGAGTCCTTCTCCCTTTCGATAAAGCCAATAAAACCAAGAGTATTGTCGAAAAGCTCAAGTACATAAATACTTGGAACGGCCTGTGGACGGTACTTGCCAGCAGGGCAGCACATGCTTCTGCAGTCAAGTTGTACTTGGAAGGAGGATTCCAAATTCCCACTTAACACTGCAGCTCACGGATCAAAATTACTAACAATTTTGAATACTGAATTTCATTGTATGAAAGTAAAAATGAAATTGTCATCAACGATAG
The DNA here is from genome assembly GCA_037074485.1 of Delonix regia. NCBI lineage: Eukaryota > Viridiplantae > Streptophyta > Magnoliopsida > Fabales > Fabaceae > Delonix > Delonix regia. The sequence goes on along the minus strand of CM073449.1, from coordinate 34,225,098 downwards.
ATAAGAAATTTTAATGTACGGCTCTGATGAAGATTAGTTTTGTTTATAGGTAAAAATATTTGTTAATCTTGATTTTGTGAAGGCAAACGACAAAAGTTGTAATCTCAACTACCCAATCCGTAATTTACAAATTTCAGAACAAAATGCAGAATATGCAAATATGAAATGTCAGGACATTGATAATCAAAGACGGAAGGAGATGAGATGAAGGTTAACGAACGAAAGCGGCCTACCCAAGCCCTTTGAATGCTATGCAAATCTGAAAATGAGAATTGATAATTGTACCACCGATTGCGAACTCGAGGTAAAATGAAAGAAGAAACCTAATTGAACCATTTCGATTAAAACGAAATTGAAAAAAAAATTATCCATCACATCTTTTTTAATTTATAAATAATGGGGGCAAAACGTTCAAAAAAAATAAAACTAATAAGCCAAGAGTCTACAAACACCAATAGGAAAGACAAAATTAAGAACAATATCAAAACACTTAAAAAATAAGAAAATTGATTATGTTCATGCTCAACAAAAGTATCAACAACGAAATTTGCTTCACAAAGATATTAAAAATTTGGACAAATCAATTCAAATCCATCCAGTGTTTAATAGCACGAACTAGATGAAAGCTTTCAAGTAGATTATCTTGTAAATTTTAAATCATCTTAATCACGATCAAAGAATCAAGTTTCACAAAGATACATCTAAACCCATCTTTAAACAAATTTTGAGTCTATAAAGTAAACTTCAAAGTTTAGCATTGGTAATCGTGCAATTTGGGAGCTTGACACTAAAACCCTTAAAAATTATCCATGTTGTCTCTTAATAGATATTCACAAGTCGCAGAACCTTAATCTAAAATAGAACTATTAGTATTATGGTTAATGGCATAATCAGGCGAAGGAATTCAATGGATATACCGAATAGTAAAATCAGTAACAATCCTTTTAGTAAGTTAGAGAAGAGAAAATGAACGGTGATAATCTAAAACTAAAGCAATCATATATATCAAGAAACATGCTCAATATTAATCCCTTTGAAGATTCTTCTATTTCTCATATACCAAATTTAAGCATAAATAGAAGGAAAAACATGGAGTCAACTCATCCCATTAAATAAAGGAGCTCCCTTATTAAGATTTGAATCTAGCCAGTGAATAAGGTCACATTAGAAGAAACCTAAATGAAAAGAGCTAGGCATAATGCTATACCACACCAAACTAGTGATAGTGCAATCGCGAATAAAGTGAAGCACTGTTTCATCATCAGAGCCATAAAGAGAACAACTTGGAGAAGCAACCAAAGAATGAAGATGGCGAGCACTATTTGTGAGAAGAGTTTCATTAGCAATAAGCTATATGAAAGCCCGGATACATAAGAGGACACATAATTTTCAAATCTTACCAAAGAGATCATACTGAAAGTTCAAATTAGTTCTAAAACAAGAATTAAAAGTAGATTTACCAAAAAAAAAATACCAATGATATTCGGAAACCAGGCCACAGAGTTAACATCTTCAACCAAGGGGGAGACTCTAAGAGGAATAATAATATCCACACAATCAGCAGGAAGGACATATTGATACTTAGGAACATCTCAATCCCTATTTTTTAGAATATAATCAGCCACTAAATCATCCTGAATATTATGATCAATATCAATGGTAGCAAAACCTACAAGATTATGAACTCTCGGCACCTAATGATCAGTCAAAAAATGGATTGAATTACCATTCCTAAGTCGCCAAAGAAGATTATGATAAAATGGAACCTACATCTAAACAATTCCATGCTAGAAATTAGACACGACACTGTGTTGGCGAACAATTGGAATAATTGCATTAAAACAACTATATTTGTTACCATCTTCACCCATAAATCTTTTCTTTTATGAATAAGGTTCCAAGCTTGTTTCATAATAAAAGTTTGATTGAAATCCCAAACTCTTCAGAAACCTAAGCCACCAAACTTCTTGGGTTTGCAAATGTTATCCCAACTAATTAAGTAGATTTTCCTCTTATCTGTGAAATTGCTCGAGATAAAATTCCTACAAATTTTGTCCATATGATCACACACTTGAAGAGGAATTTTTGTAGTTTGCATCACATAAGTGGGAATGGAAGTAAGGGCTGACTGAGTTAAAGTGATTCTCCCAACAAGTGGAAAAGTATTAGCCTTTTAGCCATTCAAACGATTTATCATTCTATCAATGAGATACTAAAAATTTCTATAGGAACATCTATTATGAAGCAGGGGAATACCCAAATATTTTCCCAAATTATCAGTTAAATTCATGCAAAAAAAAAACTGGCTAATCTCATTTCTATTATCCCGAGGGTTATTAGCAGAGAAATAAATGCCAAATTTCTAATTATTAATCTTTTGACATGAGCTTCTATAGAAAACCTCCAAAGTCTCCTTAATAATGTGCGCTTGTTAAATAGGAGCATCACTAAACAAAATAAGATCATTTGCAATGAAAAGGTGAGAAAGGATAGGTCTTCTCCTATTTAAAGAAATAGGATCGCAATGTTTCTGCTCAACAGCTAAAGAGATGGATTGAGAAAGTCTCTTAATACATAGAACAAAAAGATACAGAGGGATGAGATCCCCATTGAGGAAAAGAAAAGGTCAGTAGCATGATCATTCCAGAACAATTGCATGTCAACAGGAGTAAAACTCCACCAAATTATTTGATAATGTTTTCTAAAAGACAAATATCACCTAGGGTGTTCCTTATAAAATCCTATGAAAGCCTATCATAGGCTTTTTCAAGATCCATCTTAAGGATCATAAAACTAACATTACCTTTCTTGGTCCTCATAGTATGGACATCTTCCTCGACAATAATTGATATTATTAGTGCTCTATCTCCCTGGCATAAAATTACATTGATTTGAACCAATAATTTAGGGTATGATTTCTTTAAGTTTAGTGGCAAGAATTTTAGTAACCAACTTGTACACCACATTATATAACCCAATAGGTTTAAAATGCGTTATCATCTCAGGAGTATGAATTTTCGAAATAAGAGAAATGAAGGTATGATTTACAAAATGAATTGTTGTTGGCTCAAAAAACACCTTGATCACCCAATCAACTATGGAGTATTTCACATGACCCCACTTACAATGGGAAAGCATTGCAAGAATACTGTTAGAACTAGGGACTTCTTAGGCACCCATATTAAAAAAAGCTCTCTTAACTTCCTTTTTTGTAACTTGTTTAGCTAGGGAAAAGACTTAGTTTCTATCAAATTGAGAAACATATCAAAAACAAGGAATTAATCATAGAAGTCCTTCTCCTCATACAGCTTCCTGATAAAGGAAATACCTAATTCTTGTAAAGTATTTTGGTCTTTAACCCAAGACCTGTTTTAATCTTTTAATATAAGGATTCTATTTTTCCTTTATCGAGCTAAAGGCATACTATGAAAATAAGTAGTGTTATGATCTCCATACGAAAGCCATTTACATCTAGAAAGTTGCTTGCAATAAATTTCCTCTTGGATAGCCAAAGCCTTATACTCCTTCCATAACTGAACCTGGAGATTTTTTAGGAAAACATTAGTTTTAAACCCAGAGAATGACTTATACCTTTTAATCTCAACAGGATTCTATTCTTTTTCTTTATTATATTACCGAAAATGTTATTATTCCAGTCTTTAGCCGCCTTTATAAAGGAGTTAGTATTGGATTTTAGGTCCTCAGTCTTCAATCATGACCTTTGCAAAAGATCCTAGAAAGTATCATCAATCAACCAAGAAGCTAAAAACCAAAAAGGCTTTCCAACAATATTAATTAAATCATTGCCCCTAAAATGTAAGAGGATTGGAATATGATTGGACTTGAGCTTAGGGAGGTGTTTGACCATAACATTATCAAAGAGAGTGGATAAGAGACTATTAGTAACAAAATGATCGAGTCTTCTTCTAATATTATTGCGTTGCCAAGTAAAATGTTGTCCTTGGAAACCTATGTCATGCAGGCCACAGTTAAGCAGAGTGTCACAGTAGAGTCACATGACGTATTGGAGGAACCACTAATATCATCAATAGTCAAAACATAATTAAAATCACCCCTTACACACCAGCAACCCATAGTTTGACCATAAATCTCCTTGAGGCTAGCTCAAAGATCCCACCAAGAGGCAGGCTGGGGACTTCCGTAAACAACAGTGAAAAACCATGGGCTACAATTCTCAAAAGCAATTTGCATGTGAATGAACTGACGATGAGACTGAAGAACTTGTATCTGCGAATAATTAAGTTTCCATAGACACCAAATATCACTAGAGAAACCCACACTATCCTAGATATGATAACCATCAAATTTAAACTTTTTAACAATCTTATTTGCTTTCTCTCCACTCACATGCGTCTCCAATAAGCATAAAACATTAGTACAATATCTATTCATCAAATCACTAATCATTGTAGTGTAACCTCGTCCTGAGATATCTCTAAATTCTAAATTAAAATATTCATTTAAAGGTTAAGAAAAGAAAGATTAAGATAGCAACAAGTGCTAATCTTACTTAGTAAAAGGGGCATTCCCCAAAGCATTCAGAGCAGGTCCAGTTTGGGCCTCAACAACATTATCAATATCCATCACCATTTCCCTAAAAACTCCTTCAATTACCTTTATCCTTCTCTAAAAAACTGAATCATGGTATAGAGGATTAAAGGTGCTAGTTTTATGTTTTGAGAGTGCTCACAAACTTTGAACAAACTCTAAGGTTTCCTTATCTGGACTATGAACATGTGTGGCAAGAGGATCTAGACCATCCTTTTGACTAGTATTATCCTACCAGTAAACACAATCCCAAGTGGGATTATCCTGATGACTAGCTAACCCTTTTTTCGTTTTACGGTCTAGCTTTTTAAGGGTTTCGACAGAGAGATTCTTCACATGGTTTTGCTTTTGAGTGTTTACCTTAGGCCTATCACAACAATTGATTGCCTATTATAGGTTTTTAGGCTGAAAAAAGTCTTCAATCCTACTTGTTGGGTTATTTTTGGTTTATGTTTAAACATGGTTTTGTTAGCAATATTTTCCTTAGGAATATTACCACCAAATTTCATATTACCATTGACATTCCTATAAAAACTCTGCTCTTCCTTTTTTGACGTATCCACCTCATAGTCGTTCTTCAATAAAGAATGACGTGTGCTATTAAAACTAATATTAGTTTTATCAGAATGATGTTTTGTTCCTATATAATTTCGTTTTGGGTGCTTAACAACCATCCATGGTCCAAAGTGATTAATAGAAGAATTATGTCCTTCTACCAACATGTGAACCAAATCCTGAATTACCATACCATTTGGATCACTTGTCTTTAGGGAATTTTGCCTTTCTTTCGAGGTAGGAGCAGATTCTATCATAGTGTGCAGACCTTCAACTCCTACAGACACTAGAGATTTGCCAGAGCCTGCCTTTGAGGGTTGTCTAGGTATTTGATTTAGTTTAGCTAGATGACAATCATCCGCCTTATGACCATAAGTACCACAATTGAAACAGATAATATGCAATCCTTTATACTCCACTAAGTAGGTCTTTTCAAGCGCAGTAATAGTTGGCACCAACTGTCTTCTAAGATTGACCTCAACACATAATTATGCATATTTACCCCTAGACTAGATAAATGTTAGTTCATCAATTTTCAACATAGTATCCAATTTAGAGAATACCCTCCAAAGAAAGTCCTTATTGCATAACTCAACTAATAGCCTAAGAATATGAACCCAAACTGCTATTTTTTTTTTTCTATTTGGGAAAGTTGAAATAAAGGTTGCTAATATTGCACTATAAGATACTGGTCAATTATAAGCCACGAACCTTCATATAAAACATAATTATAGTCCACTTTCTTAACAAAACGAAGAAGGAAAAAAATCCTCTACCAAATCTATAACTTTAACTATCCTATTTTGAGTCCATCTTCTCTGAATCTAAGATTTTATGACCTTAAAACTAATTTTCTTTCCTAGCAACTTCACATACAAAGAGAGCTTTCAAGAGCAGCATTCATTGTTCATACTCCTAAAAAGTAACTCGTACCACAGTATTAAAATCAAAAGGTTGAACACACTCATCATGAGTATTATTCTCCTCAACGACATAATCTTCTGCCATCATCTGGATAATCTCTTCTGGGGCTATTTCAACATTTTCATAATTGTTTATTATCATATCTTTGTACATAGACTTCCTTAAAATATTGGGTTTATTAACATCTTTCTTATACGTTCTCTTTATCTTCATTTATTTCATGAGCAATCCTTACTTCTCCATATATGTCATCTCAGTAGTATTAAACATAACCTTGATCGTCTTTTCCTTATTTCTTGCAAATATCTTACTCTTTCCCTATTTGAGTATCCTCCAATAAATCCATACAAGGCAACAAGTCGATCAAAAGGATATAGGTCTACATAAAAACCTCACCTGCAAACAAAATAAACATACCTTCCCCACGTCTCTTAGTTATAAAACCAAATTGGAAAGACTGGATCGAGGCACGGGACAGAACACGAAAAACCAGAAATAGGCAGCAACAAGCAAAGCAGGGAAAAAACACAAGCTAGAAAATGAAAAAGGTATCTCCCTCGGGCGACTAACCTTGACCCTAAAGCTTCGCCGACAACTCCCTGTTCAACCAGAATTCTTGCCAGTGAACAAAGGCTGGAACTCACCTCCTCCAAAAAGATGAAACTCTCTCACGGGTTGATTCATAATTCGTTAAATGCAGCGTATCTCGAAAAAGGAACTTCACTCAAGGACTCTGAATCAAAGTAAAGCTTAATTTCTAAACACACTTCCTTACAGCCGAACTAGATCAGCGGTGAATGCGAACTACTTCCAGAATGCAAAAGAGAGAAGATACAGTGACTTTTTCTCTCTAGCAGATCAGATCAGATTAGAAAGAGCTGAAGAAATGTGGCCGGATCTCAGCGACCAGTTCTGCGTTCAAGTGATAAGATGCTTCTGAACTATCTAACGCGAACTGCTTCCAGAATGAAAAAGAGAGAAGTTACAATAATTTTCCTCTCTAGCAGATCAGATCAGATCAGAAAGAGCTGAAGATATGCGGCTGGATCTCAGCGACCAGTTTTGTCAATGCTGGACACAAACGACAACCTCTCATCGGAGATAGACAACGGCAGAGGTGAAGGAGAACGCAGCGACCGAACTAGCTTCAGAAAGTAGACCATGGGCCAGCAACGAAAGAAGCTCAAGGTTGAAGAGGATCTCCAGGCAGCATCGATGAAGAGTCCGGCAGTGAAGACCGATGCACGACAGCCTCAACTGTGCTAACTTTACCCACTAAGCCACCTCCACTGAACTTGAGATAGAGAAGCACAAGAAATCCACGTGCTTTGAAAAAATCCCCAGATTATACACTTGTCCTACTATCCTAGTACCTTATTGTGGTTTTCCTCTCACAACCAAGCACGAAACATGCTTAATAACAACCCCAATTCACAAAGAAAGTCAGTTTTACCATTACCAGCAAACATTGTTTATGAAAATAAGTGAATAACCACAAAAACTAGGCACGCTTCAGCAAGTAAGGGATAATTCTTAAGGAGCTTACAATTCATGCAACGAATTCAACTACAATTGTCTTTCTTGTGCAGACTGAAATCAGCAATCAAAACCTCTGACCCAGAGTAAGTCTTCACGTAATTCTTGTCGGCAATTTGTGTTCATTATTTTCATCAGTAAACGGTAAATTTCCGTGGATGGTAACTTTATTTTATAATTAAGTGAATACTTGATAAAATCATAATCTTTCTTTGAACTTTCTAAAATCAGCATTATTTATATAAATAGAAACCATAACATTCCTATGTTGAAAATTGAAATTATAGAGCATTTGTATAGTTATCTCAGCGGTACGGTCATTTATCTTTCACCTTGAATTTTATCAGTCTTGTATATTAGACATAAGAACAGCATTAGGGACTAGCCATGTGCTGATTTATTTTTAAATTTAGGACTCACATCTTTCTCAATTTGATAAGATTTTAACTAATCAATGTTTAATATCAGAATGTACTTGTTATGAATTTCAATTCTCACATATTCCAAGTTAATTAAAGACACTTCAGTGTCTAGAATAAAAATTTTAACATTTATCAAAGTTTATTTCAAGTCAAGATGTTGGTTTAACGAAATAGGGGAAATTGCTGCATGGGTTTAATTTTTTCTACCGGATATCTTTATTCACTATTATTATAAAACTCATCAGGCTAGAAATATAAATGACATAATCTATTGCTTTCAAAGTGGATATATCTTCCTTTTTGGCGGTAAAGATATTAATTGAAAGTCTTGTGTAGATTCTTACTTCTGCATCAAGAATGATTAGAGGAAAATGACGTTTCCTATTGAGACAAAGATTCAGAAATGTAAATGAACTGAGGGGCCGCACATTACCACCTGAACAACTTTCTTAGAGATACAGATAGAGGAAATTTAATCCCACCCTACGAAGCCCCAAAACGTGTCTTTCACATGTGAACATCACCATAAAATATAATCAAGGGATCAATTCTTGATCAGCATTAACAGAATAAATACTCTTTTAATAAACAACAGAATTATAGAATAAGAAACAACATAATCATACAAGATATGACTCTATATCTGCATCAACTCTTGGAAGATCTTCATGGCAGCAGCTGGCAAACCAAGCAGCACATTGATGTTCTTCCTCTCTACCCCATGAGATAGGAACAAAATCACTTCCTTCTCTGGCAATGACACAGGCCCTGAAAGAACAGGTTCTCCCCATCCAAAATCAGTGGTATGGAAGGAAAGCCTAGACCAGGTTGTGATCAGAAGGGTGCAAGCCAGAGATGGCCTAGCTCTTGTCACTTCAAAATAATCTATAGCCGATCTCATGTAACTGTCTGTGACCATCTTGATAGCATCTTGAATTAGCCTCACAGCATATGAGAAGGGCTTGTCTGATAGCTCACCTGCTTGACAAACAGAATTGGTTAGAACTATCCCATTACCACAGTACCCTTTTGGTAGAGGAGGGATAAACTTAGCCCTTCCATCAACAGCAAAGAGTAGCTTTGTCTGCTGGTCTGGCAACAGTTTTAGCGCTTTGGTTCGAGCTATCCATACGAATGCTGAGAGGACTTCAAAAGTTGTGCATGACTCAAGAACCCCATCTTCCATCGCTTTCATCTTCAGTTGCTTCAGCTTCTCAGTATCAAAACAGAAGGACCTATAGACCATCTCATCTTCGTATAGTTCATTAGAGCCTGACTTGTCTTCGATGTCAGCAAATTCTTGGTGCAGATACTCTATCTTAGGTGGGTTGCGAGCCTTGAGTATGCTTCTATCTAGAAATGGGGGGATTGCCAGTGGCTGGCCCCTGGTTACTTCACCCCAAGAGTTCACAAATTCCATAGCACCAATTCCATCAAACATACAGTGATTCATGCACAGCCCAAGAGCAAATCCTCCACATTTGAACTTAGTCACCTGGAATATAGAGTTGAAACTTCAAATTTGCTACAGGCTATAAAAATTTCATGGATTTACCAGTACAAGGTGCGACTTCTAACTTCTTAGTGACAGATAATTGATTGTTTATCATAAAATATGAGAACATAGTCACTGAAACACTGCAAAGGCAGCCTACTCCTAGCATGAGAAAAGGAGGCTCTACGATTCAAATGAAAAAAATTTTAGTGGTTAAACCTGGTAAAGACCCAACAAAATGTTGTCCTTCTGTGTTATGAGATTTGAGAGACAAAAGTCAGTGTCTGCCATATGTTTACCAAGTATGAATTTATATATAAGAGCTTGAAAAAAGCCATATGTGTTACTTTTCCTTCCATGACATGTCTCTACATTAAATGAACTCAGGTCTTTGCATGTAATTTCTTCAGGGTTTAGACAGTGAAGAACATACCTGGGCAACCAGAGGAGGCATCTGAAGTATGTGCTTCGCACCTGGAATGTCATAAACAAGCTTGCCAAGAGTCCCAGGTTCGGATTTTGTTATGTCACCAATCTCTTCCATTGAGCAATTTGCTTCAGCCTCCACAAACACAGCACCCTCCCCTGTGCAGTCCACTATGAGTTTACCCTCTTTGCTTATGTTCAGTCTCCCAGCAAGTGGGTAATAGTGGACAAGAACCTTCTTCAAGGCATTCTTGATCACTTCCCCTGCCTTCTCATTTCCCTTCTCAGCCGATTTGAAGCAGTAAACAGTTCGGACAGTCACTGCAATGTTCTGATCAAGATTAGACAGGAAATACATGCCTTTCTGTGTTTCCTCCGCAGGAGCAACTAGAGTTGGTTCGCTGAGTTTTACGTCAAGTTGGAAACAATTGCCATTAGACTCCATCTCAGCTAGCTGACACTTCACAATCGATAGCCTGTGTGAAAAACATTAGATAAGAATGTATACAATCTAGAGAAAGACATGGTTTATATCAAAGTAACAAGCACGAGAACCATGTGAACATGATAACAGAGAGCAAGGAGTAAGAAGCCATATTCAAGATAATATCGAAGTAAACATCATCAGAAACACATGGGATATGTCTCTCATAATACCTGGGTATCTCTCAAAAATATGATAGAGCCTGAGTCTGTACAGAGAAATTTTCACTTTCTGGGATATGTATGTTACGCGAATGCAGTATCAAATGTTTAAATATAGCAACGTAAGGTGAGAAGTAGTTGGTTATCGAAAAAGGTGGATGCTATATATTACGGATAGCTTAAGAACTTATGCGTTTACAATGGACTCAATATGGGTGAGGGTAGGCCACTAGTCAAGAGACCAAATACAATAACAAGGAACCGAGTCTGATGAAAGCAGGCAAATTTTGGGTCGGTTTGGTGTGGTTGGTGTCCCACAATTGCCACCCTTTTCTTTCTTAAGTCCTTCTCCATTATTTTTTTTAATTAATTGTTTTATTTTTTTGGAGTAGAAAACTGCACGCTGACTTTTCAATATCATTAGGTACTTTTAAATTTTTGTCATCAAAATACTCTGAATAAAATTAGAATAAATAATCTGAATAGTTTTTTGTTTTTTTGAAATTACATGAATTTCTCTTTTCTTTCAAAATATGCGCCCACCCGAAACAAAAAAGTTCCTTATATTTTAGTCAATTTAAAATTTTAATTTTTTTAGTTGAAGATAATATTTATTTAAGTTTATAAAGGGTAATTTAATCAACAAAATTTAAATGTCAGATATTGAATAATTTTTAAATTTAGGGGACGTTTGCATATATTTTAAAAATATGTAAGTGGTCCGAATAATTTCGTGTAATATAGTCATAAAGGTATAACCTGTATATATTTTTTAAAAAAATAATCATGTGATTTAAATTATAAAAATCATACAATTATTTGCAAAAAATACACTATATCCTTATCATATTATTATTATTATAAAAGTATATATTTATTATATTTTAGTTAAAAACTCAATAACATAGATAAATATAACTTGGCATATATTTTGTCAATCCGAATTTGATTTCTTGTAGTTCAAGCCGCTTAACAAACCACGAATTGAATTTTTTGCAACAGGTTGGTGCCACATCCCGGGAGGTGCCCCACAAATTTTTAATAAACTGTCTCCTTTTCCCAAGCAGGCATAAAATAAATAATTGGGGAGGAAGGATATACAAAGTAAACGAGACCCATCTAACATTTATTCAAGTACTGTGCTTCATTCATTTGGTATTTACTCTTTTTTTAACATAATAAAAAAAATGAGAAACGAAAAATGTGAGAAAATCCATTCACAAGAGTTTGGAATAATTATGAAGTCGTTCGGCCTACCCCACCTTCTTTTATGAAATACAAAGATACTACGTTCCTAAGTTGCATGCAAAGCCGTGAGCTTGGCGCTCCACCCTCGTATGCACGTAAGTATAGAATAATATCAAATAAGATGTAGTAGTTGCTGAAGCTTGTGTCTAAAGTCTAACTTGAGGCTCAATATATGAAAGCAAGCAATGAATCAAGGAAGGGCATGACAAAAATAGCAACCGTAATTATCTGTGAAAGAAATATCATCTTACTCTACTACTATCTTTGTTTTTTATGGTTATCTAATGTTCTGAGCTCAGCTCCAAGTTTGATCTAACTTTTGAGGGCTTCCAAACGTGAGCATATTTGTAATTCTTTTTAGGATAACAAATCAATCTTTTCATCTTCGTAAATATTTTTAGAGTGACAAAAATCAGTTGTCCGTGAATTGCATGCTAAATATTTTAGAGTAAGAAAGTTTTAAATAAACTGAAATCTTGAATATAATGAGCACTATAAATATCCTTGCGCTGTGTACTTGGAATCTTAACTTAAAAAAAAAAAAAATCCCTTCGAGTTGAAGAGGATTTTGAGTTAAGATTAATTTGACGGTGTCTTTCTCCTTTTGACCCTGTCCTCATATTATTTTTGTTTGCATTACTGCAAACTCCCCAATTTTTTAGTCCTCTGAAAGTTATTTCTATTTTCTTCATTTGAAAAATCTTAATTAATTGAAAGTTTCAGTCTCCTCAAAAATTATACCAAATAACTATAGCAAGTTTCAATTGACTAAAACGTTGCTTTGTTTTACTGTTGTTATACTTGCATAATATGTTTCATATCTTAACAAATCTTCAAAAGAAGAATTTAAATCCTTAAAACTGATATTTCAAATGGTTTTCTTTTCAGATTTTATTAAATTGAGAGATATATCGATAAATAACTCAAAATCAAAGAGAGTGTACACATTGATTATTTATGAATTATTTTATTTATTGATATAATTATATAATATTTGAATACTATTTTAAAAATAGATGCATGTTGGGATGCACGTATACCATAGTTTCATTTTTGTTGTGTTGACATGCATCCCAACTTTTACTTAAATACAAAATGTAATAAATTATGCATACTACAGCACAATTAATTGAGATTCAGCTGTACTTGCTTTGATTTTTCTCTCCCTATACATAAAAATCTCGGTAACCTAGCTAATAACATTTTTCTCCCGCTGCCACTGTGTTATACTGTCTTGATTGCTTCTTCGCTCTAACTTGCTCTGCCAACAACTTTCGCTAGTGTTCTATTTTGTCCCTTTTTGGGTTTGATAGTCAATTCTATGGCTATTTTCTTAACCTCCTCCTCTTTGTTTTCTTCTTTATCATTCATTATCTTACCTGTGACATAGTCTCTTCATTTTGTCAATGGTTGCACGAGGCAGTTATAGCAATTCCAATAGTTAGATGAAATTGATTGATTTTGATATTTAAAAATGATTAAAACTAGTAATTTGATTTTAAATGTGAATGATTAAATAAGGGTTTAAACCTTTTAATTATCACCCCCGGTTATTGGCTATAATGTCAGTAATTTTATATGTTGTTACTGTAGCGTTGTTTTTTTCCTGGTATGATTGTATGCTTGTTTTGAATTATTAAGTAGAAAGTGCCAACTTCACCTACTTTTCGATTTATTAATTCGAATTTTGTTTAAAACATCCTTTGAAGTTGGAATCATTTCAAGTTGCATATATTGGCTGTCTAGAACTGCATTAATTCATACATACGTAACTTCGTTTAGGTATCTTCGATTATGTTCATCCAAACGGATCAGGTAACCAAGAACTGAAACTTCATTTAGATGTTATAGTCAACCATGGTTAGATCAACAAGAAATACTGAACTTGTATGTCTGACATAATTTAATTTCCTGGCTACTGAAATATCCAGCAGCAGTTGACCGTTTTACTTGAAAGAATTAGTAATACAAATACTTGCCTACTATAACTCAGCAGTATTAAAATCTCGAGAAAGAAGTAGAACTAACACGGAACATTTTCAAAATATACAAATAAGTCATTCTTTATCATTTTTGTGGTAAAAAGTTTACGACAGCTCTTTCCCGAAGACATAAGGGTACAATAATTCTTTTGTCGTATCTATCAAGAAACATGAATGAATAGACTATCAAATTTGTAGCCTCTAAGAGCCTCGATGACAACTACGCAGGGCACAAAAACAATTGATGCATGACGTTATTGGGGGCAGTTTTAACAACTTTGAAATATTCGCCATTCACCTTTAGTGTTCTGACATTATTTAATTTCCTGGCTACTGAAATATCCAGCAGCAGTTGACCGTTTTACTTGAAAGAATTAGATAGTACAAATACTTGCCTATTACAACTGAGCAGTGTTAAAATCTCGAGAAAGAAGTAGAACTAACACGTAACATTTTCTAAATATACAAATAAGTCATTCTTTATCATTTCTATGGTAAAAAATTTACAACAGCTCTTTCCCAAAGACATAAGGATACAACAATTCTTTTGTCTTATCTATCAAGAAACATGAATGAATAGACTATCAAATTTGTAGCCTCCAAGAGCCTTGGTGACAGCTACGCAGGGCACAAAAACAATTGATGCAGGAAGTTATTGGAGGCAGTTTTAACAACTTTGAAATATTCGCCATTCACCCTTAGTGTACTTTTGCTTCTTAAAGGGATGGATCCTCCCACTTTCAGACGGGTAACTGTCTTCAAAAAGTCAAGCCTGGCCACACCTGCTTAGACAAGCAACTCCTTCTTCTAGATAATCTTCCCTGTTAATCCAAAACTCAGGTGCATCCTGGATGTTTTAACCACCAGAATTGAACTAGTTTATATAATCATAATTCAAATGGGAGAACGCCCAAACAGTTCCCATAAGCTGCGATTGAGATAGAGAACGAAGGTACAAGTAAAACACATACCTTCATGATTCCTGCAAGGACAGCTCCCCCAAGGTACACCATGTGCTTCCTCCGTGGTGGATCCTCAATTCGTAATCGCAATTTCTGAACAATAAAGAATAGGAAAATGAGAAAAATATGAGTCTCAGAAGTTAGCTAAATTCATGATTGTCAATCTGCACTCAATCTCTCTTGGGAAAGGGCCAGGGCTACCAAGAATGTATTAAGTATTCTGTCCTTTTTTTTTTTTTTTTCTTCAGTAAAGACTGAAAGCATAGTTCGCTCTGTGCTCGCCGCACAGCTCCGTGTTTTCTGATTTTTATGTGTAGAAAGATTTTACATAAACATGGCATAATGAAATGGTAAGAGGAAAAGAGAAAAGGGTCTATTCAGCCTGTCAGATTTCAGCTCAGATAAAATAGGAATTTCAACAAATTTGTCATGTTTATATATGGTGCAAGCAAAAATCAAACACAATATATCATATATGTGTACCTAATTGATCATAAAATATAGACAGATATATACTATCAAGAATGTATTCAGCTTGCCTAGCAAATCCATCATTGAAGACAACATAGAAAACCTTGGAAGTCATAAATTTTATTTTATACTTCGGGCACCTGATCAACTACTATATTTCTAAAGAAGACGCAGGTTAGCACATCAACTATGAAGGAGGGCTACTATTTTAAGCTGATGTTGTCTTTGTAACAATTGATCAGTTGCCTATTTACTACGATCCTTCCTAAAAACTGGGTTTGTGAATAGTGTTCTGACAGTTGTCATCTAATGTAAGGTACTTTCAAAATGGCTTAAGTGTTGCCTGATATTTGAAGTAAGAGGATATTGAATCAATAATTTTAACTGGTATAGTCAGTCCACTTGAATTTGATGTGGACTCCTTGATATGAGATTAAAAGAACCTTCCATGATGAAGTTTCCTAAAGTGAAAGATCCAATTAAAAATACACTGTTTCTCAACAGCACGTAGGCTGCAAACTCTAAGCATCTTTTGATGAAATATCAAAAGGAAAAAAGATGTCCCGAAGAGGCTTTAGATGTAATTTCCTTTCTTCTTCTTTTTGCATCATATTCCGGAGGGGGGGAGACATCTAGCCACACTCAGGTCTCAGGGTTTGAGCCCACACCTTACCCCATGTTACATTAATATTAGGCCACAAGGCTTAAGTCAACTTCAATTTAATATAAGAATTAAGAACATCAACCTTACTTCTTCTTATATAGCAAATTTTGCTAACTTTTCTCCACTAACATAATTCTCTCTTGGGACAACTCTTTCGCCAAACTCCTTGTTCCAATGGGTAACATGATTAAGAACTACATATAGAGCAGTTATTGTTCAAGAGCAAACTTTTTGCTAAATTAATTTAGGTACTCATTTGCCTTCACAACTACCATGAAATATATATATGCAAAAGCACAAAATAATCAGAAAACCTAAGTTACCTTCAACCCATCGCGGTTGCCCTTCAGAACAACATCAAGATATCGATCCATTATTTCCTTTTCCAATCTGAGGGAAGACAGAGAGAGAAAGAGAACACAGCTTTATCAACCCTAATTCAGAAACACAATCTTTAAGTCAAAGCAAAAGTAAAACCACCTGAAGAGAAACAAATGACAGGTCCAACAGACGAGAATATTTTAAAAGTGCAGAAAACAAAAAGGGTCATCAAAATATTGTAATAAAATCCAAAATGAGATATTTGAACCATCTGGAAATGTATTACCTAATACACAACATAGCATAACATGAATAAGACAACTCACAACTTTAATAGTATAAAAGTTGACAATCACCTCACTTGCAAAACATCCACCTTAAGAGCACAGAAAAATTTATCAATTCCAAACACAGAGGGCATAAACTGTTATATATACTATCGAATGATCTTGACCAGAGGTCAAGAAGAAGAAAGAACCAAAAGAAATGAGAGAAGAATCTTGCAATACATGTTCACATATCTAATGTTAACTCAGAGTATCAGCAACTACAGAGATGACAAGGACAGTTTGAGCCCATGTAAAAGGCAAAAGAAGAAATTACCGGCTTGGTAATCCAGGATACATGGTGCTCCCTCCACTCAAAACTATATGCTGGTAAAGCTGCAAAAGAAAAATTCACAATATAATATGCATTAAATTGCAAAATGCTTTCAAAACAGAATGGCAGTGGCAGGACTTCTCTAAACATATTATAGCAAGGTTAATTTATTTATAAATGTGACTACTTCAATAATAAAAAAACATGCTCACCTTGTAAAGATGGCAAATGACAATTATAATTTATTCATGAACCATAATGCTGGAATGCTGCACATCATGGAATGATATGTGATCTTAAGGAGACATGACGAAATACAAATACAAACTTAGTAAAACTCTACTGCAGACTATCATTTAGCACAGGGGCAAGGAACTGTTTGAGAATTGTAATACTTCAAACATAAGCTTGATATCTTTTGCTCATACACCATGACTAAAGATCCATTTGATTTTTTACAGAAAATATTGATTTTGAAAATTTCAGTAGAAAGCAGTTCACTAGAAAATAATTTCAGGTAAGTGTACTTCCCTAGAATTTTTCTTTTTTTAGAAAATAATGCATCCTCTAAAACTTTCTAGCATCTGATTTGTTCTGAAAAACAATTTCCTTCTCAAAAAGGGGAGGCCTTGGAAGGATTGTGTTAGAGTCTAAACTCAAGAATAATTACAACAGAACAAGAGGAAGTGATCTGGGTTTTGTATTAATGATGAGCATTACACTATATCAACCCCTTAAAAGGAAGAGGATGATATTAGCCAAAACCCCTTACACCCTTTGAAGTTTCCCGTAACCAGGACAAGACTAATGTTACCACAATAGAACCCAAGATGAGTCTCCCAGATCCACTGGCTTTAGAGAGGCCAGTCCTCTCCTTCCCAGCTCCAAAGTTCCAAAACTGATCCCCTTCCACACCTGAGAACCCTCAAAAACCAATCCAACACCCTCCACTAACCGCTACTGAACAATAGGTCATTGAGTGTCAGTCTCCCTTCTCTCTCTACCCTTACCCTTACGGCTATAGACCTTCATGTCTTGTTTAGGGCCAGTAGCTATTGTCAGTGGCTGTCCCTTCATCCTCTTGTGTCTTCTGCTATATACTTGTGTGATGTTTAGGTGGAGAGGGATAAGTGATCCCATCACCTTGTCCTCAAAGGGAATATGAGGAAACTGAACCCTTATAACTTCCATTTCTTCCCACGTACTTTCAAAATCAGGCAGCCTTTCTCACTTGACCAGCACCTCAACAACACCATTAGTGAGAGTCCTTACCTTACGCACATCTTCTGGCTGAACCTGCAGCTCTAATTCTTCTGTCAGATTGTTTGAGTGAGCATAGATGGCTGCAAGGATTTCTTCAATTGTGAGACATGGAAAACAGGGTGTATTCAGGCAGTGGGTGGCAGTTCCAGTATATAAGCTACTGCCCCTATTTTTTCTGCTACCTTATAGGGCCCATAAAATCTTGGGCTGAGCTTCTCATTGATTTTCTTAGCTAAAGATTTCAGTCTATAAGGTCACAGCTTAAGGTATACTAGATCCCCCACCTCAAACTGAATATCTCTTCTTTGCTTATTGGCTTGGGTCTTCATTCATTCCTGAGCCATTTCCAAGTTCTCCTTAAGGGTAGCAAGGATGACATTTCTGGCCTGTATCTGGTCATTTACACCTTCCACCGCTGAAGGTTCTGAATTCAACTTTAACAGTGTGGAAGGGTCCCTCCCATATACAGCCTTGTAGGGGGTCATTCCCAGGGCACTGTGGAAAGTGGTATTATACCAATACTCCACCCAATGAAGCCATTTTAGCCACTGCCTTGGCTGTTCATTAATGAAGCAGCGTAGATAAGTTTCCAACCCTCTATTCACCACTTCGGTCTGGCCATCTGTTTCGGGGTGATAGGCGGAACTATAACATAAGTGGGTGCCTCCTTGTTTGAACAATTCTTTCCAGAAGTGGCTGACAAATAACCTGTCCCTATCTGAAATTATACTCTTTGTAAACCCATGCAATTAAACTATGTCAGTAACGAATATCTCAGCCACATCCTTGGCTGTAAATGGGTGTAACAGAGCAGAAAATGTGCATATTTAGTAAGATGATCCACAATCACCAAAATAGTATCAAATCTTTTAGATCTAGGTAGTCCCGTGATGAAGTCCATGCTAATATCTTCCCATAGTTGATGAGGTATTGGTAGGGGCTGCAACAAGCCTGCAGGGGAGAGGGCTTGGTACTTATTTTTCCGACAGATATTACATTGAGCCATGAACAACTTTATGTCACGCTTCATCCATTCCCAATAGACCACATTAGATAATCTCTTGTAGGTGCACAGATACCCTGAATGTCCTCCCATGGGTGTAGCATGATATTCAGCCATTAGGGTGGTGATTCTGGGTGACTTGCAAGGTAAGACTAACCTGCCTTTATACATCAAGCGTCCCTTGCTAAGGCTGTACCCCTTTGGACCCTCCTTGTTGTTTATGAGCCGCTGTAAAATACTGTACAGCTTAGGGTCAGCTTGCACCTCCTTTTCCCATTCCTCTATTTCTCCTGTCTGCCACAAGGAGAAGGCTTTAAGCTCCATTGTATCCTCCGGCCTAGAAAGGGCATCTGCTGCTCTATTTTCCTTTACTGGCTTGTAATGTACTTCAAAATTAAACCCCATCAGTTTAGTCATCTACTTTTGTTGATTTTCTTCCATAATCCTTTGCTCCAGAAGGTATTTCAGTGCTCTCTCATCAGTTTTAATGGTGAATTAGTGCCCCCACAGATAGTGCCGCCACTTTTTAACTGCCATCACTATCGCCATCAACTCTCTCATAAATGGAACACTGTTTCGCCTTATTTGACAGCTTCTGACTATAAAAGGCTACTGGTTTCCCATGCTGCATCAGCACCGCGCCAATTCCTAACCTTGAGGCATCCATTTCTAGCTCAAAGGGTTGGGAAAAATCAGGCATAGCCAACACGGGAAGGGTGGTCATGGCTGTTTTGAGCTTTTCAAAAGCTTCCATGGCTTGGTTGGTCCATTGGAATGCATCCTTCTTTAGGAGGTCAGTGATGGGGGTTGCTACCTTCCCAAAATTCCGAACGAATCTCCGATAATATCTGGTTAACCCCAAGAATCCCCTCAAAGACTTCACTGTTTTGGGGACCAGCCACTTGAGCATGCTTTCAACCTTGGAAGGATCTGCCTGAACACCTTCCACTAATATAATATGCCCAAGGTATTCTACTCTGACTTGGGCAAAGGCACACTTTTTCAAATTGATGACCAGCTGATTATCCTTAAGTAACTCCATCACAACCAGCAAGTGTTTCATGTGAGTGGGCATATCTAGACTACATATAAGTATGTCATCGAAAAAGACTAAATAAATTTCCATAAGGGGGCTCTAAACTCATCGTTCATCAAGGATTGAAAGGTTGAGGGGGCATTGGTCAACCCAAAAGGCATAACCACAAACTCATAATGTCCTTCATGAGTCCGAAAGGTTGTTTTGTGTTCATCCCCTACTTTAATCCTTATTTGAAGATACCTAGATTTGAGGTCCAGCTTGGTGAAGATGGCTGCTCCTTTTAATTCATCCAGTAATTTGTCCACCACAAGGATTGGAAACTTATCCGGCACCATGATTTTGTTCAAGGCTCAGTAATCTACGCAAAACCTCTAGCTACCATCTTTTTTGTTTTACTAGGAGTACTGCACTCAAGTAAGGGCTGTTACTAGGCCGTATGATACCTGCTATTAGCATTTCCTTCACCATGCATTCAATTGCATTTTTCTAGGCATACAAATATCTGGAAGGCCTGATGTTGGCTGGCTATTCTCCAGGTTTTACAGTGATAGAGTGGTCGTTAGATTGAAAAAGGGTCAACCCTTCCATTCCTTCATGCACAATTAGATATTGGTGCAATAGCTCTCTAGTCTCAGGCGGCACATCCATTTCCTGAGTGTCCTCCTTGTTGGTTTCGCCCAATTCCATCAAGTACCCCTGTCCCCCCTTCTTTAGGGAACGAACTATTGACTTGAACGAAGCCAAGGCCCTGGATAATGTCGGGTCCCCTTGCAAAAACCTCATCTGATCTCCTTTCCCAATTTTCATAGTCAGTCTTCCCCAGTTGACCTTCACTTCACCTAGCCTCTTGAGCCACTCAATACCCAAAACAACATCCACCCCATTTAACTAAGTAAAAGGTCTGATGGACAGAAACCCCCTGTAACCTCAACGTCAGATGGCGGCATTGCTAGTTTCCCTTAACAGGATATCCATCTCCCACGGACACTTGGTATTCAGCCACTTGATGCATTGCTATTTCCAACCTGGTAACTAAGGCTAAAGAGATGAAGTTGTGTGAGGCACTGCTGTCAATTAACACCAAAATTTCTTCCCCATTTAAGTCTCCTTTCAGCTTCATTGTGTGGTTGTCGTTAATCCCTAAATGGAATTAAGGGATAGTTCCATCGAAGTTTCCTCCACTTCTTCTTCCTTGAGAGCATGTTCCTCCGAGGTCATCTATTGTTCCTGGATCACCTTCTCAACCTCTCCCTCCAATATAAGTACCTGTAACTGCTTGTTCTTGCACTTGTGATTGGGCCCATGTTTTTCTTCACATCTGAGACAAAGACCTAGCTCTCTCCTCCTTGCTAGTTCAACGTCGGACAGCCTTCACACAAAAGGCTTGCGTTTGTTGCTTGCAGGTGAGATGCTACTGGAGCTGGTCTTCGAGTCTCCTGGCCTACTCTCACTAAGCTTCTGATAACTGGTGCCAATTGGGTTGTTGGGTTTGTTAGCTTTAGGCCCACTAGTCACTCTGGACTAATTTGTTTGTGATCCGACCCATTTGGGCTTGGGTTGGACCTTCTGCAACTTTCCTGCCCGTACCTCCTTTGCCTTCTCTAAGATGGAGTTTCGTTCCTTTATTCGCTGTGCCACCTTCATCAGTTCTGACAGCGAGGTGATGTTCATGATGCGTAGTTCTGCTCGAATTTCCTCCTTTAGTCCATTTTTTAAGGCCCCCACCAGCACTTCGTTAGGCGCTTCCTTCAAAGGTGCTGTTACTAGTTCAAATTTCTCCCGGTACTCCATCACTGATCCTTCTTGCTTCAATGACATTAGTATTTCATACCCATCTCCAAGCTGTGAGTGATGGAAGCATCGAATGACCTACTTTTTAAATGCTGACCAGCTTGAAATGGGGTTTCTCGTCTCCATCCACTGCATCCAATTTAAAGCCTTGCCATCCAAGCACATCAAAACCGCTTTTAACTTCTCCCTTTCATTCACTCCGTTAACCTGGAAATACCTTTATACTCAGAATACCCACCCTAATAGGTCTTCTCCACTGAATATAGGTAATTCAAGTTTCCTGTACTTGCCACTCTCTTTCTCACTGGTGGAACTTCCATCGATACCCGTCTCATGTTGGGGGTCATGCTGGTTTTGTGTATGATTTTGCCTCAGAGGTTGGGTCTCAGTCACACCTCTGTGTCTCCCCTTCATCCTTGCAAGTGCTTCTTTCATTTCACGCATCCACTCCTTCATTGTTCCCACATCTTTGTTCAAACTCCCTATGTTCTCCTTCAAATCTGCTACACTTTGGTCTAGGTTGTCCACTCACTCTTCCATCCAGCCTCCTTATCCTATGGTTGTCACTGCTCTGATACCACTATGAGTCTAAACTCAAGAAAAATTACAACAAAACAAGAGGAAGTGATCTGGGTTTTGTATTAATGATGAGAATTACACTATATCAACCCCTTAAAAGGAAGAGAATGATACTAGCCAAAACCCCTTACACCCTTTGAAGTTTCCCATAACCAGGACAAGACTAATGTTACCAAAATAGAACCCAAGATGAGTCTCCCAGATCCGCTGGCTTTAGAGAGGCCAGTCCTCTCCTTCCCAGTTCCAAAGTGATCCCCTTCCACACCCGAGAACCCTCAAAAACCAATCCAACACCCTCCACTAACCCCTACTGAACAATAGGTCATTGAGTGTCAGTCTCCCTTCTCTCTCTACCCTTACCCTTACGATTATAGACCTTCATGTCTTGTTAGTAGTTATTGTCAGTGGCTGTCCCTTCATCACCTTGTGTCTTCTGCTATATACTTGAGTAATGTTAGGTGGAGAGGGATGGGTGATCCCATCAGATTGTGACAATTGAACAAGAAAAAAATATTGCAGAAATCATTTCCCATAAAACAAACACACCCTAGAAGACATTTCAGTAGAAAGTTGTTCACTAGAGAATAATTTCAGCTACGTGTAATTTCCTAGAAAACATTTTTTTCCCAAGAAAATAATGCAACACCTAAAACTTTCTAGCGTCTGATTTGTTCTGAAAAATAATTTCCTTCTTAAAAATGTTGAAGCCTTAGAAGGATTGTGACAATTGACCAGGAAAAGAAATCTTCCAGGAATCATTTTCCATAAAACAAACACCCTAATATCCAATCGGTTAGATTAAGAGCTTGAGGAGTAATTCAGTAGTAATCCCACAACAGCCCCTCCAAAGTCAACCAGAAAGCCCTAGGAAACCTTAAAAATCATCTGACTTTATTAAAAAAAGGAAATGATTAGGGGATTTTCCCAACAAGCTTCCTAGTTTAAATTCAATGCAAGAAAACAGCAATTAAAGGAAAAGGCTGATAATTTAAATAACAAATAGAGTGAGAACAGTGAAATCAAACAGCATGTAGTGCCTCTAATACATTCACAAGTTTCATCACAGAAATGGTAGCTAAGCATAAATTATTCTATTTCACTCTTACTTTATTTAATTTCAACCAATGAATGACTATTTCACATCCTTTTCAAACATAACAATATAATTTCGATATCATAAATATCAAATAAAGTATCACACCATCATTCGGTTGTCAATATCCATTTCCTGAATGCAACGGAAAACCATGTCAGCCATCCCATCACCTTCAACATCTATAAGTTCCTGCAAGAAGGAAAAACCTCCAGAAAATCACAAACTATCAAATTTCGTTGTAAAATAATTTAGTAAGGATGCACTGTTATAGAGTGCATTTTAGCAAAGAACTAAGATTGCATTTAGTAGAACTACAAAATCAGCATCATTTTGTGAATTAATCATTCTGATACGATAAACCTGCTTATTCTAAGCATACTTGTTTACAGTGCAGAGTGCACTGTTGCAAAACACCCTATGTGGAGATTGCTAAATATCACATAAGTACCATGGAGGTTACCAGTGCTCGTACGTATCTATATACATAACTCATACCATCTTCGACAATCATCCAAAATCCCAACTTCTCAAGCATATAACATAAGCTGAAATTCCTAAATCATCAATATGCAAATTTTGACACAGTTTAGCAATTTTAGCATCATCTTGAAAGATTTCAATGGCATCCTATCCTTCATTAAGTGCAACATCATCACTGTTACCAGGGGAAAGTGAAGACATAAAACTGATAAGCTTTATCTTTATTTAACACACACATGACACAACAATCCTTACACTCCAGGGCCAGCGTTTTATAGCTTCAGCCAGCAATGGTTATACAGGTATTTAATTATTTCAGCTATAATATCATGGCTAACAACTACCTATTAACAATAATAACAACCTAATAACTACTAACTACCATAACCCCCAATCACCAATATCATAATAGTTCAATGGCTGAAATTAATCTTCTCTCACAGAAGATGCCAATATGTAAAGCTTCAACATCTCGTTCTAGTGTGTGATGCATTAACTTTAGTTGTTTAGCCCTAAATGTCTAAGGGTTTAAGTCTGGCTGAATAAATAGCCTTTTAACTGACTGGCAATGTGGCCCATATGCACAGCACATCATAATGCACCCAAATCTATACTGCAATGCCAGAAGTGTTGCATGATACACCCTAAACAACAATGATTTAAAGGGACACATAATACATATAGCAATGACAATGCTGATCAGAAACAGTTTACAAAACATAAAATCTACATATTAGTAATCAAAGAATTTAAAGCATAAAAATAAAAAATCAATGGGCAAAGAGAACCTACTGGAGTGAAAAGAGCCTCAGGAGCCTGGAACCTTTCAGTGCCTACTTTAATCACCCTTCCATCTGGAAGCTGATTATGAGAATGTACACCAATAAGTACCATTGAAAGAAACATTAATGACACCTACCTCATGCATGCATGTATACCATATCCAACTCTAAGGAAGGAAACAATAAAATATATCACAACATAACATAAAAATTACATTTAAACGTAAAGAGTTGTCAATGAGTTTACAAACAAGCATGGAAAACAACTGAAAGAAATACATAAAAGAACAAATCAAAGAATAAGCCAAAGTGGAACCCCTTCTTCAGCCAAGCAATTCAAACCAGAATTGCCCACTATATCATTGATCATTTACACAGAAATAGCCCCTAAAAACTATCAAGAGATTAGAAATATCAACTTACAGTATAATTCTTCACAAGTATAGTGGTCTCAAGCCCCAACTGATATTCCCTCTTGTAGTCATAACTGGAGAAAAATGAATATATCTATTACAACAAAGAACAACATAAACCCCAGGAAACCAAAGTGAAGAATGAGATTGCAAGTTGACCTTATGTAGCATAGCTTCTCTTTGATCTCCCTTACAGTCTCAAAATCAGCATTCCTATTCATTGCATACCTTAAGGAAATAAAATTTTGTTCCATTTAGACATGAAGTATGTTATATAAAAATTCATTCATTACAATGATATTACAATTGGAATGAAAGGAATCAGTCTTCACCCCCTCCTTGAAAGCAAGTCAACAAGATATGATGTTATATGTCGGCCAGCTACATTCATTCGTTTTGTAAGATGAGGGAATGAATAGCCATCAACAACAGGAACCTGAATTAAACCTTACATTATTAACATTTTTCAAATAAATACATAGAAATTGTAATGCATATTGCAATGACAACAATATACTAGATAATTTAATCACTTTCCACTTTATTAAGCCATAAGTGCAATATCCTAACAATGTGTGTGTTTCATGATTGTAATCAACTGGAATATCTTAAATTATGTCAGAGAAAGCATAATAAATACCCCAACCCTCAATAAGCAACAGGAACTTTGAATCACAACAAATCACATTTGAGACCCCACTTCAAGAACGCAGTCGCTACCCATCATCTTGGACTATTGCTTAAGTAATCCTCTTTCCTTACTCCTTTTGATTTAGTTGGTTGTTGGATTACAGTTATACAGAATAAGATCAACACAATTTTGTTCTCAGGTCACTCATTCATCATAATGTGGGGACTGGAGAATCCAAAGATTTGAACTTCTCACATAATATATGATTAAATTAAAAGCTCTCAAATGTAGTTTCATATAAATAACCAAGAAAATAGTACTCATTACAATTTCTTAACACTAATGTACAATATTTTCAAAATATATGAAGTGTTTCAATTGTTTGGCCATACACTTATGGTATCCACTTCATCTAAGATTTAGGGTGCAAGATCTAACAATAACTCATACTACAATGGTTGGATCACTGAAATCGCATTTCATAAAAAGTTATACAAGTATGCAAGTACATAAAGTTTGATACCAGTGTCAATTATCAGACATAAGTGACATGAATCATAAAATTTACTATAAAAACATTATACAAAGAACTAGTTGACCCAGATTAACAAAAAGGAGACAGAAAATAGCACCATTATATAGGTTAGTAAAATACTTTATAGAAGCTAATTACCACATGAGTGACACCATCACCAGAGTCAATAACTAATCCAGTCAGCAGCCCTGAGAAAGAGGGAGAAAATGTTAAATTGCAAGTACAAAGAGGATGTAAAGAGAGCACATGCTGATGAAATGCACAGGAAAGCAGTATATATTGCATAAAGAAATCCTCGCAACTTCTACTATTTCATTTTGCTGTGCATGGTCTAATTTTGGAGAGTAAACTACAACAAGGATGAGATAAAACCAAAAAACAAAACTTCAACCTTAACTCATCTCTATAAGCACCTTGTGCATATAAGGTTAGAACAGCTTGGATCTGGATAAATACTCCAGCAAAATTGTACTTCTCGAACATTGTCTCAACCTGCCAAGTCAAGTTACATAAAACAATGATGTTGCAAGTATATATGGTCATAAGAGAAACCACTTTTTCTATAGAAAAAATAAATCAGTATTGGTTCACAAACCATTTTTTCACGATTCTTCGAGGGATTAAGAGGTGGGTCTGTAAGTAAAATCTTACAATCTGGTGGATTAATCTATCAGGAAAAAAAAATGTGTTGGCTATGAATATTACAACATTAGGAACACTAATTGTTGACAGAGCACTATAAATTTACTTTTAATTCATTGTAAAATGCATGGTCCCACACATGACACATATCATCCCAGTTTTGCACAATTCCATTATTAACAGGATAAGATATATCAAGCTGATGCCGCAAATCTGCACAGGCTTCACCAACAACAATATCCTACATGAAACAATACATTTCAAAACAAAAAGCATATCAGGTTTTAGCAGTATATTAATACATGAAACAGTAGCTAAAGAAAATCTTAATAACAAGCACTCCTTATAGATCAACATGGCCTTGCTTCCTTTTATTTCCAAAAAGAAAGGTCATGCTCCCTTCTTGCAAAACAGTATATATTATTCACCATTTTTAAAATTATCCAATCAACTAAATCACTCAGATGTAGATTTCCACGAAATGGCTTGTAGCATCAGGCACTTACTGTTTGACAAATGAAGCATTATTAAATATTGCACCTTCTCCCTCTAGTCAAGTGCCTTGGCCAATTTAATTGTGTCTTAAGGCCTTTTTCCTCATGTATAAATGGTTTGTCAATGAAATAGTGCCATACCTTTAGCTCTTGTTCAGTCAGTGATTCTTCATACCGAAGCATCGGCCTCCCCACCACACAAGGAAATACAGAGGTGGGGAAATTCTCCCCGGAAAAGCCACACTTGACGTACTGCATTTAGTAAATCCAACATCAGAAAGAGAAGAGAGTGTTCACCCAGTCAAAGAAGGGAGTCAGAATCACATGAAACAGTTAACCAGCAACAATCCCATGAATAATACTCCAAAAGTTTAATGACACGAAAGTAAAGGACGCCATTATGAAAGTTATTTTAAACAACCTTGAAATTCCAACACCCATTATTGGTTGAACAAAATTGGAAACATCTAGAAAGATGACTAATGTCATAAGCATTCTATATGAACATAAGAAAATGTCGATTCTGAATAACATATGAACGGATCGAGAAAAAAAAAACACAGAGAGAAACATATGGTGAATTGTATGAGATGCCATATCGCAAAAAACTGATTTTGGTCAAGAAAAGTGTGCACGATTTTCGGCAGATCAAGCATCACGATCCATTTAAAATTAAATGCATAATAGGAAAACATAAGTGAGAGAAGTACCCCAGTGCCATTGTCGCAGACGACGACATTTTTGCTCTCCATGTTGTGCTTCTTCTTCTTCTCCAGCTGCCACTACTGCTACTGCTGTATCATGCGCTGCTTTCATCCGTGTCCCTTGCCTTCAACCGCAGCTGCCGTGCAAATGCAGCAAAAGCGGGTCTACCGTCTGGTATTGGGTCAACTCGAGTTGTATCAGAACGACGTCGTTGGTGCTATATAATAAACTATGCTTTTTCTTGTAGTTCTTCCATGATCAATGGAAATTGGGCTATAACAATACTGGGCCGGGTTTGTTAGGACCCAATATAGGTCGGGTAAGTCTGGACATGTCCCGACCCGGCCATCCCAGCTTACGGCAAGGGCTGCGATATAAGCTCAGTTTAAGTTTTAGGGTTTTTCATCTTGGGATAGTTGGGCATGACCAGCAGCTATGGTGAGTAAACGTCCCCTCTCGCTGTTTCCATCTGGCTTGATCTTCTGTGATTGTATCCTCTAGCAATCAATGCGCGAATTTTTCGTGAACAATTCTGCGCCTTTCGTTATATGTCATTCCTCTTTACTGATTCCTATACGTTTTCTTAGCCCTTTGAATTAAGAGTATCTAGTGGCATTAGGATTTTTTCGTTTTCACTGGAGAAAATGATATCGGACTCTGAATTTTCAAGTTTTAAGCTGATTCTGATGTTTTAAGTTATTAATGTGGGGAAACTTAGTTTGCAGTTAACGAACTTGTTTCTCTTGATCTAACAGGCTCCAAAAAGAGGTGGAAAGGGTCCAGCTGCAGCTGCGAAGAAGAAGGCGGTATGTGTATCGATTGATTTGGAATGACCGTTCTGTTTATGGGCATTTTCTATTTGTTTGAATTTGTATGCTTCTATTTATTCTGGTCACATTTCCCATTTTAGGATAAGGTGGTGAACCCCCTATTCGAGAAGCGTCCGAAGCAATTTGGAATTGGAGGGGCACTACCTCCCAAGAGGGACCTGACACGTTTCGTGAAATGGCCCAAGACCGTTCAAATTCAGAGAAAGAAGAGGATACTCAAGCAAAGGTTGAAGGTTCCACCAGCTTTGAACCAGTTCACCAAAACACTTGACAAGAATCTTGGTCCGAAAACTGACAGAACCCTTGGATCAGATTTAAATATTATTAATTAGCGCTTTGGATGGATGGCTATGATTTTAATTTTCCTTCTATTCTGTGGTGTCGCTCGAATTTTGCTTCAGATCAACTAGACACATTTGTTTTTTGCACTTCCTTTACGTTGCTGTCATTCTTGATTTTTGGAGTTCGATGGCTGTTTTGTTGTGTTCTTATGTGAATGTGATAGTTAGCTCTTGCTTGAAAACTCATAAAATGGCGTTGGTATGATTTTGAAATTTGTTAGACAACTATATATTAATCATTATATGAGGAAGATATTTGCATCTGAATATGAAATTGACCTTTTTTCTCTGGGATTACCATCTAAGTAGTATGGATCATTATGTTTATGAAGATGGCTTTTGTATCTAAGATTGCTTCCCTCTTGTCCATTATTTCCGGACGTGCAGACCTTATAATGTCTGAGCATTGAAATTAGTTGTACTTCTAAAACTATTTCAGTTAAAGATAAGATTGTTTATTCGCAAACTAGATGATATGAAATTTCACTTGCAGTATGCCATTGATAATGATGGCATGATGTTAATGATTCTTTAATGTTTTATTTTTATTTTCACAGTTTTCTATTTCTCTTGTTAGAAGCTTACATATCTCTGGTATGTTAATGTAAGCAATGACTTGTAAGTCAGTGCTTTGGGGATACCTTGGCCTATGCTAAATGAGTGTCAGACGCATTTTTTATTTTACTGTCGGTTTTAGTTTGTATTTGTTGTTGATTCCAATGGTATCAAACTACCAGCTATCTATTCATACTCATAATATTACAACCTCCACTGGTGCTAAATTATGAACTGATTGCCTTTATCAATTGCTTCTGCAGCAACAAATCTTTTCAAGATGCTCCTTAAGTACAGGCCTGAGGATAAAGCTGAAAAGAAAGAGCGCCTTTTGAAGAGGGCACAGGCTGAGGCAGAAGGGAAAACTGTTGAAGCTAAGAAGCCAATCGTTGTGAAATATGGTCTCAATCATGTTACATACCTTATTGAGCAGGTCTTGCCCTCCTTGAACAACGGATAAATTATACATTTCTCTCTTATGTTTAGTTGTATAGAGACTTCTGAATAACATTTTGATGTATCCATGTCAGAATAAAGCACAGCTGGTTGTGATTGCCCATGACGTTGACCCAATTGAACTGGTTATTTGGCTTCCAGCATTGTGCAGGAAGATGGAAATTCCATACTGCATTGTCAAGGGCAAGGCACGATTAGGATCGGTAAATATATTGACAATATTATTTTCTGAGATATTTTTTATTTATCTGTAGTTCATGAAACTGATTCAATTGTTGGTGGCCTTTTTTAACAGATTGTCCATAAGAAAACTGCATCAGTTTTGTGCTTGACAACCGTTAAGAATGAAGACAAATTAGAGTTTTCCAAGATATTAGAGGCTATCAAGGTTGTTTAGAGTTTAATTAACTGATTGTCTTTTGTTGTTAATGCTGCTATATCCTGTAGACATAATTAATGGGTTGTGTTATATTTGTTTAATTTTCAGGCTAACTTCAATGACAAGTATGATGAGTACAGAAAGAAGTGGGGTGGTGGGATTATGGGCTCCAAATCCCAAGCCAGAACTAAGGCCAAGGAAAGGCTACTTGCCAAAGAAGCAGCTCAGAGGATGTCCTAGACATTTCATGTTTTTCATTGCTTTAGGAACTTAAAGTTTTTCTATATTTTTGACAGTGGTTACATCCAATTAAATGTGAGGTTTTCCTTTCTTTGATGGTAGCTTATGATCAAAAAATGAATTGGTGTCATTCTTCGAGCTGGAAGCTGCCATTTTGTACTAGTTTTTTTAGACCTTAAGATGGAAGGTTTTTTTTTTTTTGTCTTTTTCAGAAGTGACCTTTTAGCTGCCGTCATCTAGATTTTGAAGTAATTTTATACCTTTGCTTAAATTTTATGGTGCGGTTCTTTTTACTGCAGCAGCCTATGTAATTTTCGTTGCATTAGCCTCTCATGCTTTAGTCTCTCATGTCGGCTTTTTATTTTTTCAAAAGTCTTACAAAACTGAAATTAGAGTATGAATAAAT
This sequence comes from Delonix regia, assembly GCA_037074485.1. Taxonomy (NCBI): domain Eukaryota; kingdom Viridiplantae; phylum Streptophyta; class Magnoliopsida; order Fabales; family Fabaceae; genus Delonix; species Delonix regia. The sequence goes on along the minus strand of CM073449.1, from coordinate 34,193,618 downwards.
TTTGCACATTTTATGTGTTTCCGTCCTTGTCGGAACCCTTGGCCTTTCTTGGAAGCATGAAGACTGAGACTACAACTAATTATTATATCATAAATTTACTTGATTGCTTCCGATTTGTCTAGTCTATGATGTACAGTGTATCAGTATATGTACAATCTTGAAGCTGTTTGTTTCTGAGGACTCCACTCGCACCTTTATTTTTTTTAATTTAAATATAACGGAGGTTTCCCAGATCGTACAAGTGCGAGAGTGAAAATGGAGAGCAAGTGGAGTCTTTGTTTAGTTTCCGATTTTTTTGGCATGTTTTCTGGTGGCGAGAAGTTTGATGTTTGGCATTTAGAAGAAAAAAAAAATCTTCGTTTAATCATCTTCATTATTGATACAATACAAATGATTTTGTTCGTAAATATGTGCATATAATTGTCGAGAACTATGCGCATCCTGGTTGATTGTAATTTGAGAATGCATGGTCAAATCATTTGAGGTCTTTTTCCTGCTGTAATATGGGTGGATCTTGAAGGGAAATTTTGATACTGCAATTTTATCATCCTTTGATCATAGAACTTTGTTTTTTAGGATCAGTTTTGTAATTTTTGAAGGAATGCTTGTTATTAATAAATCTAATTTGTTTTATTCTTTTGAAGAGATTTTTCCACTTTCCCTTGTATGAATCCATTGACAACGTTATTTTTATTTTCTTTGGCCAAGCAAAAAAAGTTTGCTGGACATAGCAAATTTTGTTGTCCACGCGGGGGCTTGTTTACTATATTCCCATTATTGGGATTATTATTATTTAAAATACATGGCCACTTAAACACTTGCTCCAAGATATTATTTTGGCCCCCTATTTTTCCATATACAAGGTTGCGGGCTTGTATACATCGGTATCTGGATTTTCTATTGATTGCGGTCAAGTCTAGCTTACAACAATTTGTTTTTTTGGATCAATTTCAACAAGGTTGTAATCAAGGTCAGTGAATTTTCTTCTTTTTTTTTGCGTAGCCAGCTAGCCTAGCACGGGGTAGGATAGCCCACAAAAATAAAAAAATAAATAAAACTAATTACTGTAAATAAAATAATAATTAAATTTAAAAAGTAAATATATGTTTTATTATAAGTGTAATATAAATATGTTAACATATAAATATGATGGTAGAATATGAAATTAATATAATTGAAAACTTCTAAGAATAAGAATACAAATATACCATAATGTAGGGGATATATGACATGGATTGATGTAATAATGAAGAAATAAATAAAAAGTGATGAGTATAAATGAAAAGTAAATCTTAAATAATAAAATTAAAATGACATTGGAATTTAAAGCATAGGTTGATTTTGAAATGGAATTAAACAACAAATCACAAGACAACATTAGCTAATTTAAAGTTAAACGAAAAAAGATAAATATCTCATGGAAATAGTGGTTGCCAGTGCCACAATGAAAAACTTAGCGAACTTGTTGCAGGCTGTTACAATACACAAGTTTTATCTCCTCTTTTTCTTTTTAGTCTTCGTCCTTGTTTTCTTTATTCTCTTCCTCAAGGCATTCAAAGTTGTAGTGGGTAGATAATTCAAATCCCATTGAAATAACTAAACAAATGGAATCAACTGATGTGACGTGGCAAGCCTGTGATGTTGCAAGTACAATGGTCTTCGAACATTAAAAGACTAACTATAATACTGAGAACTAAAGGCAATCAGGTTAACAATGTCGGGAGAGAACCACGGTGTGTAAGCAATGATGTTAGGGTGAAGTAAGATGGATCAGAACTTGGCAAGAGAGACTGCAAGGGTTGCAAAACATAAAATGGAAGATTAATATTACTGAAGCTATGTAAGATGAGTGGACTAGGAAAACGAAGAAAGACTAACACCCTCAAAGTTAGGTTATGTAAAGATTTTGATGCACAAAAAAGGCCCAATGAAACCAGTTATCAATATAGGACTACTATGCCAAATCCCATAAGTATGATAGCCTTAGTCATCAATCATAGGTTCCTTAGAGATTATAAATCTATATTATCTCTTTAATTAGGGTTTGAGGTAAATTAGTTACAAGTGCAGTTGGCTAGGAAGCTAACATGTTGTGATGTTCTTCCAAAGCACATAACATGGTATCGCAATCATGGCTAACTGCCTGAATTTATGGTAATCAATTGACGAGGGATCATCCATATTGAGTTTATATAATTCCTCTACTAAATCAACCTACAATAAGCATACAATGTTACAAGTATGGAAGAAACGTTCATTAAAGGGATTTAACCTAACTATAAAGGACAAAATAAATATAACATAAAGCTTTGGGCACCACTCGCAAGATGTATCCACCAATGTGTATGTCTCTAATACCAACGTGTGTAGTCTAATGTACGACATAATGGCTGTGTTGACATTAGAGTATGAAATAATGTGCCATACTATACATTTCTAGTTATAATGAAAACTGCATGCTTTTAAAGCTAATTTTTCTACGTTTTGCCTTGAAGTTGAATTACATGGCATGCATCTAAGTTCATAGGATCATGTGGTATTGATTAAACTAAAGCACATGATCAGGATGTCACTCCACTATATGAAAGCTGATGAGAAGGACCAATGTTAGTCAAATGTCTAGTGATGCCAAGCAATAGCTTGAAATGAGTTAGTGTACATAAGGCGCAACATAAGGTTGCCAAATAATCTAAAAGGAACCGAGTAAAGGCATATTAACACCAAGGTAATAAAAATGAAGATACAATGAATGGTGGACGAGAACATACCTCATTATAGCCCATTTAATTAAGCAAAATCTTATATTACTAAATTGCTTTGCAAGCGAAACGTGGATTTTGGGCAATTTTCATAGACTTATAGTAAATGTTAAGGGATTATGTAGTTTATGAAAGATGTTGTGCATCTTTAAAATAAGGCTCCATCGTAAATAACACATATGTGTACCTGAAGCCCAAAGGTGGTCATACTGTATAGACATATAAACGAGGATCAAGATAAGGGGGTAATTTTGTGGACAAGCATGAGGAACCTATCTCAAGCCTATAAGTGTAATAATGTCAAGCACCCATCAATGTTAACCTCTTTATAGTTAGTCACATTGCATATCTTGTGATAAAAGTGAGATAATATGGCCAATCCCTAACTGTACTGACTTGTATATTTAAAATGCTTAAGTAACATCAAGTACATAAATGTAGCCTCATAACCTATCTAATCTGGCATAAGGTATCCGTTTATCAAGTGCATTACATATATACTTAGAAATCACCACACGATCTTATCATCTGCATCATCAGGTAGCTCAGAGAAAGTGTTTGTGAGCTAAGTGATTATTAACCTTTAACCCTTAAACATCAACTAGATATCAACATCATCTTATAACCTATATGCCCGATACTGAGTAGCACATAAAGACATTGGATACTTGTACATTAACTATGTCACAAATTGATTTGTCGCTAATTGAAGCTTTCATGTGATTTCCTATTTTAACCTTTCTAATGTGATGCTCATGTCAACTCTCATGGCATCCACCATATTGCATATAAATGTTGCGCCCTCCTCAGTATTACATATATATCCATTTGCATATATACAAACAATCTCTTTCTCTCAACTCATTTTCCTTAACGCAAGATATCTATATAACACCATTCATGACTGTATAAAAGAAAGGTAACTTATCATGATCATTAAGTAGATGTTGATCATTTGTACTATCTATTGTTATTCACTTTCATAACACAAAAGTGTTTATTAATACAAGTTATTTCTTAGTACATTACTTACAATTTCATTGTTATCATTTTCCATCATTATGCAATTTTTTTATTGCCTTTTAAGTTAAATCTTATTATTTCTTTTTCATATATTATGATTTTCCTTACTTTTTAAATTTTGTATCATTTAATCATATTTATTTAAACTATTTCACCATTATTTAACTAACTTTACTTTCCCACCAAATAAGATTTGGTGAATTAATATTTTCCTAAATATTATATGTTATCTCCATTTGTAAGTACTTCAAAATTACTAACAGATATTAATATGTCACAAATAATATATTTCATAACTTTTATTTATGGATTAATAAATTCTACTAAATGTTTTATGTATGAGATTTAATATTCTAATTATAAATTCAATTTTAAATTAAATCACAATTTATTTATACAAATATGTCAAGAAATCTTAAAAAAAGCCATAAACTAAACTATTTTACATTTAATTTTACTCCTAATATTAGACAATAATCCAATCACGTTCACAACAAAATTGTGATTATTTTAATGTAACTTTGTAACCACATTCACAATAATGCAATCACATTCACATTTGGAGCAACATCACTTTTAATAATAATTTAAAAAATAATAATTTCCATTTATAATGAAATCTTGTGGATAACTCATTCCAAACATCACTTATAGTAACCATTTTCCATTATTTTTTATTCAGTTAATTTTTTATTAATCAAATATTACTTATTTTTTAATTACCTCATTGGTCTACAATGTTAAGCTTGTTTAATATCCTACCATAACTTATAAAACTCAAATTAATAATAGCAATATTAAAAAATTTTACAAGTACCTAGAGCAAACTTTAGTAAACAAATGCTTATTTCACTAAGTTAGGACCATGCTTCCAAAATTGTAACCATGTTGGAAAAATCTATATTGAAAATAAAGAATGGAATGATCAGTTGTTGTAGGGCTAATAAAAGTAATACTTAGAGGGGAAAACAAAATGCCTTACCTATCACTTCACTTTACATAGAGATCACAATGGAAGTGAGGAAGATGAAGACTAAAACTATGTCATGCAAGTAGAAGGAAGAAAAAGGACAACAGGTTTTATTACATCTTTTAGGCAATTCTATAATTTTTGTTTTTTTCCTTCTAGATAAATTTATTTCCATAAGCCCTTTCATGCTCTACTACATGGACAAGAAATCTCATTTTCCCAATCATGTTTCATCGCATTGTCACTGAGGGCTTATGATCTAACCATGGTCACTATTTATTACAGTCTATGTTATATCACTATTAGAGTAGCTTGTGTAGTGGTCAAATAGAGACCAAAATGTTAATTTTTTTCTTTTAAAAATATGTTATAGGTTTTGAGAGCCTATAATCATGTAAATAAAAGGAGAAGAGTGCCAAAATAGTATCCTAGTGGAAATGTTTTTGCGGCTATGTGTATAAGTAATTAACTATACCAAGATGGGAGTACGAAAAAAAAAAAAACCACATATTGCTCCTTAAGTTTTTATTTTTTTTCAAACGGACCAACATTTAAGTTAGGTTTGAAAGTTTCGATAAGGATGAAATGGAATAGTTAATAATGTTTGTGAATGTATGTAAGGATGGAAAGGAGTGGAGTAGCAAGTGAAATGATAAGATATGTGTCATTTTATCATTTGAAAGTGTAATAAAAGAAGAGAGAGTTCATTAATGAAATGTAATGACTTATATATCATTTTTACAATATTAATCTTATAAATATAATATTATTATAGTAAGTTTTAGCCAAAAAAAGATATCATAGTAATTACACCATTCGTTATTTCATTCCATTCCAAACTTCTTAATTTGAAAGGATAAAAAATATAAGATTTTAATTAGCAAAACTCAAAAAATGTATGCCACCAAGAGGATATCAAATCATTTGCTCCTTCTTTTTCTTTATGTTGTTTCTCTTAATAGCTTGCAAATTTAGCTATAAATTGGATAACTTCTTCAATTACAAAGATGTGCTATTTGATTTGGTTAATGTATCTTCACCAAAAACACTATTAGACCAGGATACTAATTCATTGAAGGGGTGCACACAAGTGATCTTAGAATTAAATTGGGGCTTAACACAGTTAATGAGTGAACCAACTTTAATAAAACCCTCATTTTAGTCCCTCAGTCCCTCGAAAATCGAAATTGGTCCCTCATTCAACTAAACATCTCTCATTTGGTCCTTCAATTAAGTCTCCTTCCTAACTCGATTGATGTGCCAAGTTAATTGCTAGTGAGTAAAATAGGTTAGCACTCATTTGCCACACAAGCATGCCATATGGCCCAAAATTTATGCCTAAGACTTTATCCCATCCCCAAGACGTTCGGTCGTCTTAAAACAGAAATGTCTACCCTTTCTTGATTATAATGGACCATCTCCTTCTTTCGGCACCTCCCTTATCAATCAAACCTTTGTAATCTCGCCAATGGTATGTATGTTGTGGTGTTTCTTCACAATGAAATAGAAGGATGTTTTCTCGATGAAACCCACGCTTTACTGAAGAAGGACGTCTAACATTGCAAAAAGGAAAGGGGCCAGCGATTTCCATAGTTCTTCAAGGTAAGACGTTGGTTTATTCAAGTTGTCTTCTCTAACATGTCTATTACTTTAAATCCCCTTTGTTATAATTCCCATTGTACTTATGACAAAAACTTACGAGGTTTAAGTTTGTTGGCTAGCAATTTTTCATATTTCTTTAATTTTTCCTCACTGATATGTCTTTTCTTTAAATCCCCTTCTTGTTGATTCAAATCTTGCTTATGACAGATACTTATGGGTTTTGGTTTGATGGTTAACAATTTTGCTTAATTTTTACAATTTCCCCTTCTTGTTGATCCTATGTTAGAATCATTTTTAATTATTATATTGATTAGTAGTAATCCTATTATTAGATCAATTTTTTTGTAGTTAATGATTAGGTATTTAATACTATTAGTCTAAACTAAGAATGGATTGAGATCTTGTTTATTGTGAGTAATGAGTGATAGGTTGAATTATCCATAAGCCTATTGGTAGAGACCTCAACATATTATTTAAGTTGCTTAGTAATTATTCCATTAGATTACTAATTAAGAGTTAATGATTGAGAAAGATAAATTGGGTTCATATAAATAAGTTTTATTAATGGGCTTTTATCAAAATATTAAAACCTATTTCATTAATTTAGCTGAAGGGTTTTATGATTATAAAAGGACTCTTTAGCTATCTGTAAAGCCTAGTTTTATGCTCACTTTCTTCTGCACACAACTTTCTTTGTGTAGACTTGGAAGTTGTAGGCTATTGCTTTATGCTATTCCACTTTCATATTCACACTATGGATGCTGCTCATCTTTTAGGTTAAATTATCTTATTTTTATATCTCCCATTTTGATCATATTAATATATGATAATTTTGCATCCTATTGATTCAAATTGTATCGTGTGTAGTTCCCCTCTATGTTTGCTAGAAGAAGGTCTATATCCTTCTCATAATAATATGTTAAAGCAGTGAAAATGATTTCGTTATCCCATACCTGAAGTCACACTAGAAAAAACTTGTTATATGAACAAATGTTAGAAACAAAATTTAGTTGGCTATCAGATTTTATATTTAAGTAAGAACATGTTGTGGAGTAATTTTTTAGAGGAGACAGTTTAAAAGATTGATGGTATATAATATAGGTGAATGATGAAGGTTATATCGTGTAGATTGGACTTGCGTCTAAACCAGCGTAATGCTATCATGCTGTATTTTTCCAAGAATAGAAGCATGGGTACTAACATGGACATTTTTTGCATTATCTATGCTTCATAACATGCATTTACTTTTTTCAACCCTTATAAGTGTTTAATCAGACTCTGAAAAATGAAAGCTAATGTATGATGAGGTGTCATTTATCTCCTACATGACCCCATATCACTATCCTTAGACATCAATCATGATTAGACAAAAATGAACAAGTTGGCACCATTCAGCTAAAAAAAAAAAAAAAAGAATTGATGTGCATGAAGTTTATTGAAAAAGGATAAAGTTATTAAATAAAGTTAGTTAAAAATCAACATTATATTTATACTCGTGGTTTTGCTATTTCTTGTCCTAATCATATGCTTCAACTTTTTATCATATATAATTAATGAATAGTTAGACTATGCATAATGTTTTGCCCTTATATTAATGTGGTATATGCTTTTATGCAAATGCAAAGTTAAGTTAATTTATAGATTATCCCCTATATGACCAAGGCAATGGTTGAAATTTGATTTATGTTTAACTGGTTATTGCATATGAAATTTAATTTAGTACAGTGGATTGGAGATGACTTGTTTGTTTTGTTCATAAGTCGACTCCTCTAGTTTATGTTTACCACAATAATATTACATGTTCCTTGAGGAGCGCCTAAAAAAAATTGTAATTAACATCATATCCTTTTCAATTATTGACTCACAAAGCACATAACGGATCATCCTATTACAACTTTTGGTTACACATGCACCTTACTATTCAACAAACATTGTTTTTCCCCCCAATATATTATTATTAAAGTACATGAAGTTGTTACAATAAATAAGGTAAAAATAAAGAATCTATAATGAAGTTGTACTGTTGAAAAATACTTTTTTGTGAATAAATTGATATAAGATAATTATAAAATACAATTAAGTATAACATTTTTTTTTCATAAATTTTCAAACAAAATAAAAATTATACAAATTATCACTAATTAATTAAATGATAATAAGTTGAACATATATTTTTCCAAATAAAAAAGTTCTTTTCAATACTTCAAATCATGCACCCAGTTAGTAGCTCATTGTTAAGTTAAAATAATTCAATCTATTATTATTATTTTTAAGCAAATATCAAAGGCACAAACCAAAAGCAAAGGTTTAAATTTTGGAAATGAGATAAGGTGGTCTGGGAGAGTATATGGACATGTAATGTAGTCAGGTGGTCTAATGGGTGTGTTAAATATAATGTTTTGCATTATTTGAAATACAAAACGGATCTCATTTTTGAATTCTGAGTTTGATAACATCGAACAGAAGACAAGGGTCTAACTTGAATTCCTACTTTAGCTTAAACAAAGGAGCAAACATAGTAATAATTAAAAGAAAGAATACAACTTATATATTATTGAGTTTTGAAAAAGGTCCACAAAATGCATATTACATATCCAAAAAGTTATATTTCATATCCAAAAAAGCCACATAACATATCCAAAAAAAGGACCAAATTACATATACCCTAAGAGTCAAAATACGTATCCATGCTCCAAAATTCTGGCTAGAAAACGATTCTTATGTCCCTATGAGGTAATTCCTACCAACAATCACACATTAAAATGTGTTTAAATTAACAATTACATATTCAAAAGTGAGAATTAACCTTACTTGACTTCGATCAAGTCTTGGGCAACCTAGGCTATTATGACATTCCTCATCGCACTTTTTTCAAATGTAAACCACATGTTATTAGGGACATGAAGCGTACACACAATTATATGATTACAAAAATATATAGAAGTCATAAAGTATTGTCCCACAAGGATTGAGCATTAAAAATCAAGTAGAAAATGACTTAGTCAAAATAAGTGATAAGGACAATAGAAAAAACGTATGGATTTTCTTGTGAAATTATAATAGCACAATTAAATAAATTCAATTGGTGATATGAAGATAGAATTAAATAGTGAATAAACAACTATAAAAGTGTAATAAAGTGGAAACTAATCAAATTTCAAGTACTAAAGTCACTAGAATTGTCAATCTCCCCTTAAAGCATTTGTTGTAATAAAATGCAGGTGTCAACCCCAATTAAGAAAATTGCATAGAAATCCTTCCAAATTCCTATGGTGAACTTTTTAAATTGTAATTTATCATATTCGTATGAAAACCCAATTAAAGAAAGTTAAATTCAAGCTTAAAATTGGTTGGGCTATAGGAGGCAAATCATATATTCTTATATAGTTGGGCTATAGGAGGTAAACCATATATTCTTATATAATTGCAAATCCTCAATGAATTAAAGGAACCCACATTAATCAAGCTAAGTTTCACTTGGATTGGTCTTATCAGAACTAAAGTTTCTTTTGGATTGATCTTTTTAGAACTAATTCAAGCTTATTACTATCTATTGGTGGCCAAACAATAAACATCATAATCAATCATAATAAACTTGATTAAACAAAGTACATTCAACACCATATTGTGCCAATAACTTAAAACATTCCACAATCTTACTGTTAATCAACTATCCTAGCTAATCAACAAATCAACTTATGTTTCTCAAGATAATCATCAATCTAATAACATCCATAGCTAAGTACACAATAGAGTAAGTAAAATTAATCACTAATTAAGAAAATAATTTCCAAAATAAAATCTTTTCTCTTCTTCCTGTTGTGACCAATCTTTTCTTTCTTCAGAAAAACTTTAATTCCTTACTAGTTTATGCTGTCATTATGGAGAGAATCCAAGAAGTCCACTTGTACTCTTGCTTTCTTCTTTTTCCAGCCTCTAAAGCTTATTATCTCACCCAAATCTAGTCATTGCGTATACCAACCACCCCAAAAATTAAGTTTTCTATAGACCTTTGTCCTTTTATATCATATGTTGTCCTTCTCTATTTTCAAAATATATGTTTCACTCAAAGTGTTGTTCTACAGAACTTTGCCACACAATTTGCCATATAAATGTCATAGCAACTAGAAGTGAATTTTCTTGTGCATAATGTTATTTAATATTCTTTTCTTACACACAAAAACCAACAAAACCCAATATAATTCCATTCAGAAAATGATGTATATAAATCCTAGATCATTTAATAGCTAGCCCCAACATCATTTTTGTAAAAAGAAGTGAAATCAACAATTAAATAACTCAAAAATAGTTAATTTTTCATGAAACAAGCATTCATTCATAGGGAAAACATTCTTGATAACTCTAATTTCTTACAGTTATCACATACCTCATTAGCTTAAATGGGCCTAGACTTTATTCATGTTCAATTAAGTCCCTCTTCTTTTGCTTCTTTAGTCTACCCTGCTTCTTTTAAATCGAGGGAGGTTAGAGGTCCTCACCATAACCTTATGCCACAACTGTTATCCATTGACAAGCAAGATATATAGTTCATATACTTTTTCATAAGTCACTCGAGTCAAGCTAGAATGCACATAATCTTTGGGGTTAAGGTGTTGCCACCTAATTACAGTAACTGCATGGGTACACGATATGCCACATATGTCCCAAGACTTATAAGAGTAAGTACGCAAACCCAAGACCAAAACAAATATTTCTGGCTTACACTAAAACTCAAATTGTTCACTGTTAAAATCCCTGACGCATTGAGGAATCTATACCCAACTTGCTTGTTTGTTTTATTTTAACTTGCTACCCATTTGTAAACAAAGTTGCCCTTTATACCTTTGTCAATGATCTTGTTTGGTAATCATTTTTTTTCATGATTTACAAGCGAATTTCTTCCAACATTATAATTATAAGCTTGCGTTGTGCCTTCATGATTTTAGAGTTAAACTGTTTATACATATTCTTAGTGTAAACATGACACTTGTTGTATGAATCAAATGTTGCATGAGTTCATTAGTTAGAAGGAATTTTTTACAAGTATTCCTATGCTTTTTTGTTAACCTACTTCAATTGCTCTATTGTCCTTGTAAAGTCTTGCATGGGCATCGTTTTTGCACACATCTAATGAAATTCGTTAACTTTATGCCTTTGAACTACTTCGCGTAATTATTGTATATTTGGTAAACACAAAACTAATGTTCACTGTAAGGTGATAGTTCAGCAATAGCAGGTATCAAGCCCTGCTATGATATAATGTAAACATTAGCATGAAAAATAAACAATGAAGGCACTATGGAATGAAATGAAACATATTATGCATACCTTCTATTTATCTCTAATAAAAGACTATACATGACCATTGTAAGTAGCCCTATATCTTTAAACAACTTCCCAATGAACAACCTTCACATGTTTTTGTTCTCCGTCTCTACCACTACTATGGCAATAGGATAGAAATAATTGTCACCGTTTTATCCAACTGCCAACAACAACTTATCCCCATAGTATCCATTTAGGAGCAACCCTCCAATCCAATCATTAGCCTATAACCAACTAAGAAGACCTTTTTGCATACATCAAGGCACATATATAATCGGTTAAATTAGAAGGGAGCTTATGGGTTACTCTAGACACAAAAAACTTAACACTTACTTTCTATAATCTCCCAGCAATATTCTCAAAGTCATTTGTATTAATCTTTTTTATTGCCCTCCATAAAAAGCTTAGCCTTATCTTATGCTCTGTATACCCTACCTATTGGCACACTATGGCAAAACATCTCCTTAATGTAGTTCACAACATATATTCCATCTAGTTTTGCATTACAATGTAAAAATGATAATAATTTCATAGTAAGCCAATTGAAGCTTGTTTCTTTGGTATCCGTTATCCTACTGTAAGTGTGTTCATTGTTCAACATCTTGACTTGGAAAAAATTAATCACCCTTGACCATGAGCACAATATCATACACAGGTAAGGGTATCCACACTTAGCCTGGCACCACTTGCCATCATTTTTAATGAACTTCACCTTCACATTGGCATTCACAATGTAGTCCCGTATCGCTTGCTTAAACATTGTTAGATTCCATAACTCCATCCTGAGCTTAAATAAAACCTCCCCAAAGCTTAACATTTCATTAAACTGAGGATATACAATTCTCCTTATCCCTTCATTCTCTTCTTTAGAGTTTGTCACCAAGGAATTCTTCCGAATAATTTTGTTCATTAATGTTATACGAGACCAATTTTGTCAAACTTGCGAGTTTAGGCAAAATTGTGAAAATGGTGTAGACTCGTAATGTAAATTCATATGAGTTTACTTCTATTGATAAATATCTATCAAATATAACTAAATCTCAAAAGTACAAATAAAAATTTATACATATATACAAAATACTATTATCATAACTCAAATTATGGAACTAGGGTATGATAAAAAAAAAATATTAGGAAAATATACTTGAATCATAAAACTTTTAATTATAATTAATTAGGTAGAGATTGAGTTTAAAAAAATTTTCTTGGAAGCATTGAGTTTAAATCTATCAAAAGAAAATTAGGAGCAATTTTTGCCATTATGATACTTACTAATTTAGAAATTCAAAGTAATTAAAATTTAAAATAATAGTAATTTTAATAGTAATAATAATGTAAACAAGTTAAAGTAAATTTTAAATATTTTTTTTTTCCATTGCATAGCTTACTATATGTATATATATATATCTATAAATGTATTTTAAGTTATGCAATAGAAAAAAATTTTAAAAAATGTGAAATTAGAGTTAACCATTTAATTACAATTAATACATTATTTGCTATTAATTGCAAGTAGAATGTATTAGACTCATAACAATGTAATTATATTTATAATATAAGAATTTATTTTATGTTTAATGATTGAAATAGTTGGATTGAGCTTAAAGTTAGTTAATTTTCCTTTAAAATGTTGATTGTTATGTTGAATTATTCATATTTAGACCAAAAACTTAAAAATTAAATTAGGTTGACTCTGGTGACCGATCTTATATGAGTTTGACTGATTCTACCCGAGTCTAACTGAGTCTACTCCGATTCTGATTTAATGACTGAGTTAACTCAATTTCCCCACTTAAAAACATTGAATCAACGAGTTTAGTAAGTTAACTTGTGATTTTGACAACTATGTATGGGGCCATTACATCAATTTAAACCTTTTTCTTGCATGCGTGAGAGATCAGTATATCTAAAGAAAGATGGAAAAACTATTGTCATATATAGATTATTAGTTTAAAAAAAGTTAGTGTCTACAATCAAGAATACAACTTATGCATTGTCATTGTATTCCTTGTCTTGGTTGCATCCATTATATCCACTTGAATAGTCCTTAATCTCTATTTCTTCCTCTTAGTAGGCATACTCAAATTCATTCAACATCTTCTCAAGATATCAACTCACATATTCGGTGACACATAACATATTAATGTAATCACTAATAAACTTGGCTATTAAAATCATATCAATGTATTAATCACTTCTTCCATTATCAACACAAATTGTAGAGATAATTAAAATTTAATAATTCCTTAATTATCTATTTTGATGCAATGTGTATGGATAGGTTCAAACAAATTTTTTTCGAATGGATCACAAGCAAACTTCAAGTACTTATAATATACTTTTATCACAATTTAGAGAATGATATTACTTATTTTTATCATTACCATGGCAATATGTCAAACTGCAACTTCTTTAAGCCAACATGAGCTTTATTTGAGAACAAATTAGTGACAAATCACTGGCTCATCAACCAAACAGATTTGCACTAAGCAATAATGTGAAAATTCCTTTCTCAAATTATTTTGACAATGAGCTACATGATTTTGAGCTATCTAAAACATAGTAGGTACATAGGACAATATTCTCATAAGCTTGATACTTAAAAGAGAAAAAAATATTTTTTTAAATTTTGAATTAGTTGCTCCATTATAAAGTGCCTAATTTCTGCTTTTGTTCAATTTTTATAACTTCATATGTTATTTATGTGTTCATTGCTAAATAACAATGATTACTCTTCCTGCACATATATAAACAGATTTGATGCCTATAATTGCAAAATTGTGCTCCTTGCTTTTATTAATAGAGATGTGTTGTGTGTCTGTGGAGATAAGGAATTCATTCTTGAGTTATTTAAACATACAGGTCCTACTTTTACATTGTTACCAATTCCTTTAAACATATTAGACATGTTGCAATATGTTTGAACCAGTAAATGAAATCCATACGTTCATCTATCAAAACGTTGTGCAATACAAGACACTATTTTAACAAAAATTTTATATGGAAAGACAAAAGAACCAACTCTGACTTGTTCATGCTCTGCTATATGCTTCCTTTAAGATATGTTTATTACTTTAAGGATGGTTATTGCATGTGCAGTTATATGCAAACCAAGTATTCCAATCAAAGTAGATGAGGATAAAAGCAAATAGTGGAGAGTCGCTATATGATATTGATGCATCATGGAACATACCATGTGTAAGCACTATCTAAAAAGGACAAAGCCATCCAACCATCCATTTTTCAATGCTTAAAGGACCCCACAATCCACCATTAAAACACTTTCCAATATTTCATGCCATATTTATTCAGATATAAGGACCAATACCTAGCAAATGGCAAAGACATAGAACCAAACTTATGGACCTGCTTGCTCAATTTACCCATCTTTCGATGTTCTGCTCTACCTAGTGCCTATGTTCTTTACCACGTTACCCACCACTACATTCACATTGCATAGGGGAAAGAAGGAGATGGTCAAAATGTGCAGATGCCATGCATGTTATGCAATAAAAGCAAAAGATGCTAGAAGAACTAAATGGTCCAA
Source organism: Delonix regia (assembly GCA_037074485.1). NCBI lineage: Eukaryota > Viridiplantae > Streptophyta > Magnoliopsida > Fabales > Fabaceae > Delonix > Delonix regia. The sequence goes on along the minus strand of CM073449.1, from coordinate 34,178,392 downwards.
TGGAATCAAGAAAAGGTAGACGTTTGTGTTTTAAGATGGTCGAATGTCTTGGGGATAGGATAAAGTCTTAGTTGTAAATTTAGGGCTACATGAACTTCTTATGTGGTAAATGAGCGCCAACTTATTTCATCCATAAGCAATTAACACAATACGTCAGCGTTTACATGCCACGTCAGCTAAGTTGGGATGGAGACTTAATTGAAAGACCAATTTGGATTTTCAAGGGATTGAGGGACTAAAATGAAAATAGAAGGCTGAGTGAGAGACCAAAATGGGGTTTTTGTCAATCAACTTTTTTAGACTTGAGACCTACGTCACCCCACTTTGAGCCTAGTTATTGCCCATACAAAGCTGCTTCTATTTTTTTAATGTAAAAATTCAAAAGAAATTCTTAATAAAAACAATGTCTTAAAAGAAAAAATGTAACAATTTAAGGTTTAAAATTAAAAAAAAAAGGCTATGAAAAGAAGTACTGAAATAGAAAATAATTAATATTCTAAAAAAAAGTATCTTGAATAAAATAAAATAAATCATTAAAAGTATATTTAGAAAATAAAAATTATAACTAGGTAAGATTGAGTTTTGAACAAATTCAAGACCTTGCCTCATTTCATCAAAATATATATTTTTCTTTTATTTTGATTTGATTCAATCTAGCTTAATATGAGTGGGGCAAATTCCCACATTTGACATTCATGCCTATTCCATCACATAGCCTTACCTAATTTTATTCTCTGTTTATCACTTAAGATAGCATGTTAATGTTCATGGTTTCAAGGAGGCTGTTGTTGTGATTTGTAATATTTAAACTTTGTCAATTGTAGATATTCTTTTGCAATGGAAGTTAAATGGCGAAAATAAAAATTTTTAAATATTTTTACCCTATTTCATATTTTATCTAACTCTTTTTATATTGTAGCCTTTCCAAACCATATAAATTAGTAAAAAAATAAAATGAAATTAATTTAAATAGAACAACAATTAATAGAGAAGTAATTATTGATATAAAGGGGGAAAGTGGAGTTATTTAACATCTTAATATCTTATTTTTTTTTCAAGTATATTAAATATTAATTATACTTTAATTTGAATTTAAATGTTTTAGGTTAATATATATTAACATACATGTCAAGCCACTGGTAAAATATTAGTTCCTAATAGAAAATAATTATATGTATTTTGTTATATTGTTGTCCAATTAAAATATGAAAAATATAATATGTGTATGATTATTGTAAAAAACTATATATTTTTAAAATTAAATTATACACATATTATATATATATATATACACACACACACACACACACACACACGCTAGTTTTCGTTAACATCATTTTCCCTGTTGGGCCGCAAGGAACACTAGGCCGATTGAGTTAAATTCGACCCATAATCAGGGCCGTTGATGGACCTATCTGACCCGTCATGCCATCGCCTAGGTTAAGCGTATTAGTGCGGTTTAACATATCGGGATAGTCTGCAGAGCCGGGCAGTAGCAGCCGGATCAGCAGCCATGGTGAGTCCTCTCTGCCTCTCCCGAATCTCCTGTTATTGCATACTCTAGAAGTCATTTAACTACTTTTTGACGAAATAGATTGTGCTTTTCGTTATCTGTTATTCCTCTATATTGATTCCGTTTTTTTTTTTCCTAGCTCATTGAATTTGAGTATTTAGCTGTATCAGGATGTTTTCGTTTTCCCTAGCGATAACGATATTGGGCTCTGAACTTCGAGATTTTGAGCTGATTTTGATGTTTTAAGTTATGACTATGGAGAAACTTCATTTCCATTAATTGCGCTTGTAATTTGGAATTTTTTTAAATTGATTTAACAGGCTCCAAAAAGAGGTGGAAGGACTCCAGCTGTAGCTGCTAAGAAGAAGGCGGTATGTTTATCAATTGATTTGGAACGAAATCGCTATGGCGGTTTTGTTGTATATTTTTATGTGCTTGAATTCGTGGGCTACTATTCATATTGAGTATATTTCCCATTTTAGGATAAGGTGGTGAACCCACTATTCGAGAAGCGTCCGAAGCAGTTTGGGATCGGAGGGGCATTGCCTCCAAAGAGGGACCTAACCAGATTCGTGAAGTGGCCCAAGACCGTTCAGATTCAGAGAAAGAAGAGGATACTGAAGCAAAGGTTAAAGGTCCCACCAGCCTTGAACCAGTTCACCAAAACACTTGACAAGAACCTTGGTATGAAAACTGACAGAAGTATTGGATTAGATTTGGGTGTTAGTTTCAAGTGACTATGATGCATGACTCTGATTCTCCTTCTCTCGTGATGTATAAACTCATCTAAAAAATCTAAGGTTGTGTAATCAGCACACGTGATTTGATATGATAGTTCACTTGGTGAATGTTGATGACATTGATGCACGTCATGCATAGTGCTATGAAATTCATGTTTGATTGCATCTTATTGCCAACAAAATTATTTGGTGGCAACTTCTTTGAATTTGACGGTTTACTATTTAATTAATTGGGGGTTGCATCTTTTTTCATTTTTTTTTATGGTATTGTTATCGATAACTTGTAGGTCCATGATTTGCATGAGTTATTTTGTTTGTTTCAGTGTGTAGTTGGTGCTCCGCTAAATTATTTTCAGATGCATTGTTTAATTAGCGTAGTATTTATGTTTCTTTTTATAGAACTTTGGAGATCTAGTCATATTAACATTATGTCCTGCTCTGCTGATAAACTCTGAGCTGATTGCTTTGTTCAATCTCATCTGCAGCAACAAGCCTGTTCAAGATGCTCCTTAAGTACAGGCCTGAGGATAAAGCTGAAAAGAAAGAGCGTCTTTTGAAGAGGGCTCAGGCTGAGGCAGAAGGAAAAACTGTCGAAGCTAAGAAGCCAATTGTTGTGAAATACGGTCTTAACCACGTTACATACCTTATTGAGCAGGTCTTACTCTTTTTTATTGATGGATATATGTGTATGTGTGTGTGTTCTCTCTTATGCCTATTGATTACTAAATACTAAACACACATTTCTGTGGCAGAATAAGGCACAGCTAGTTGTGATTGCCCACGATGTGGACCCTATTGAACTGGTTGTCTGGCTTCCAGCATTGTGCAGGAAGATGGAAATTCCCTACTGCATTGTCAAGGGCAAGGCACGACTGGGATCGGTAAATATTGTCAGAATAATAGTTTCATACATATTTCCCTATTAATTCATTGTTAATGATGAATGATTCAAATTGTTGGCGCTCTTTCTTACAGATTGTCCATAAGAAAACTGCTTCAGTTTTGTGCTTGACAACTGTTAAGAATGAAGACAAATTAGAGTTCTCCAAGATATTGGAGGCTATCAAGGTAGTCTAGAGTTGAATTGCTTGTCTCTTTTTGTTGGTGTTAATGCTCCAATCAAATGATTTATGGGTTCTATTCGTGTTTCCTTTTCAGGCCAACTTCAACGACAAGTATGATGAGTACAGAAAGAAATGGGGTGGTGGGATCATGGGGTCCAAATCCCAAGCCAGAACCAAAGCCAAGGAAAGACTCCTTGCCAAGGAAGCAGCGCAGAGGATGTCCTAGAAATTTATTGTTACTTAGTTGCTTTACGAACTGCGAGGCCGTTATTCTTACTATAATTTTGACGGTGGTTATATTTAATTAAATGTGAGGTTTTCCTTTCTTTCATGGTAGCTTGTAATCCAAAAAATGATTCAAACCATTCTTGGAGCTCGAAGCTGCCATATTGTATTAGTATTTAAAAACGATAATGGAAGATTTGTTTTTTGGGTTCAGAAAACCTTGTAGCCATTTGTCATTTAGACTTTGCGGTCATTTGCTGCCCTTGGTGGTGCTTATATCCACTGCGGTATGGTTCTTTTCAGATTGTTAAGAGGGCCAACTTACTACGGTGGTTACATCTCCGTTTAATTTCAATGGAGTGTTACAGAAAAAGAATTATAGAGTCTGAAGTAATCCTTACGTTTGGTGATCCCTTGCTCTTGAATCAAGGTCTTGCTTTGAAGCCGAGGTCCAAGAGCCAAGTACAATTCTTGTTTACAATAGAATAATCTGCGTCTATGTAGGATCCAATGTAAGTTGTCGTGTTTATCGGTTTATACGTTCTAGACCTTCAAGGGAGGGATTGAAGCTAATCCGAAAAGTTGAATTAGGGATCAGGCTCCTGGGTTGTCCTTGCGTGCCTTTGTAGCTGATTTCTCCTAAGCGTCGTATGTGGACTATGGTTTTGCCTAATATATATATATATTGGGGCTTCACAATATTCCCCCTAGCTCGAATTTCCATCCTCTTCTTCAAACGGGTGCATATTTGAATTTTTTTGGTTTTCTATTTCGTGTCTTCTTTGTGAAGCCAAACGATGGTGATGTTTTATCAAAAGCGAAATCAATCCCTATATACCGAACTGTATGGACAAACACAGATGTTGAGACATTATTATTTTAGGCATTTGTTGGTTCTTTGACAAATGGAAGAAAGAGTCAAGGTGTGACGATGAGAGCTGGAAAAGTTCGAGTACTTTCTAAGATATGGAAAATCTTGCAAGAACTAGCTCTTTAGGCCCTAACAAGGTGAAAATTTGTATGCAATTTTTTATATTTTTGTTCTCACAATTTTCACCCAAAATATAATGTGACTGATAAATATGTAATTAATTGGTTAAATTTTATATTTGTCATATTTTAATTAAAACTTTATATGTTTAATATAGTTTGATTGTAGAACATGATTGTAAAATTATAAAAATTGAGTCAAATTTGATGAGTTTGTAAGAAGCTTTGACATTTTGGTGAACGTATTTAAAAAAATAAAGATGCTCCCACTTTTTAAAATTTTTTTTTATTTATTAATCCTATTAATTATTATTTTTCATAATATTACTTATTAATAAATATATTTGATAACAATATTAAAATATTACTATTTTAAATGTTTATCGTCACAATTAATTTTAATACAGATTCTTCGTATTTTGAATTATTATTTACTTCTATTAGTTTTTATCATTTTTTTATCATTGATTATTATTTATTTATTTTTCATACAAATATTTTGGACTAAATATTTTTTGTTTATGATTTCTAAACTTTAAACCAATTTTTTTCTATGAGTTTAGTGCTGTAAAACTTCCAAGTTAAACACAAATATTTTATATTACATCATTTATTACAAATAATAAATATCACATAACTAAAATTCTTAAATTATAACATTAACATAATATATATACCAGCCATTGGTCACATTTCCATTCTCTTTTCAAAGAAACAACATATTCAGTTTTTTTATTTAAATAATGAGATCACATGCATGACTATCAAATAAAATTAATCTTGGATTTCATACCACAATAACAATAATTTCCATATACTTATAAATTGTGACTAAATTAGATGCACTAAAAATTATGAAAACAAAAAATATATATACATATAAGATGATGAACTTAAAAATTTGGGACCAAATATCTTAGTATAACAATGTAAACTGTTATTTCTGTACACATATGAGATCACATTATTTGAATTTGCTACTCTAAACCAAAAAAAAAAAAAAAGTTAAAGACAAAATTTGGGACCATAGCAACTTTCTACTTCCATGATACTTCAAACTTCTATGATGCATAAAATGCTTCAACTTGAGGCAAAATATATTAGCGGAGTAAAGATAAAACAGATGCAAATATGTGCTTCTTTTTTTTCTTTGTGCAAATTGGTAAAATGAGTAGAAGAGGAGGAGGTGGGATTTACTTTTTGGTTATTAGAATCATTTGACTGCTACGGTAAAACCAATAAAAAATGGTCAAGCGATGTCGTAATATGGCTAGCTAATCACAACGCTCCATTTGCTGAATTTTACGCCGTTTTTTCAATGTCAAGGCAAAACAATATAATATTTGCTATTAACACATGAGTTTCACCCTTCAACAAGTCGAGACTCAATAATGTTTGAAAAAAGTTAGAATATCAACCTATTACAAATCGAGATGCTTATAATAATAATAATAATAATAATAATGCTCTCTACTTTTTTTTTGATAAACATAATGCTCTCTACTTTTAGTTCTTTATAAGACTAATTTGATTTCTGAAGTATGTAAAAATAATAGTAGGAAAAAGTGAAAAACAGAATAGCATGAGCAAACTCGCCGGACTATTTGATGTTTCAACACAATTGCAAGTATCTTCCATTTGGCTCCCTTCAGTTCTCTTACTTTGCTCATCTGGCCATGAGTTTCTTTTTTCTCCTCCTCTGTCGAGCAAATTTATTAGTTGTATAACTCATTTTATGTCTAGTTTTTTCAATTATAATAGAGAGTATAATAATATTATAATTAAATATACTAGTGCATTTACAATTATACTATACTAAATATAATTTATCTAAAACATATTTTAAATACATAGATATTGTAGCTTTTGTGGTATCAAATTTGGATATATTATATATTTAATACACTAAAATTTAATATGAAATTGGTTGCCAACTCATTAGTAACCTAGTCTAATTTTTTGGCAAAAAGAAGTAATTATTAATATTATTAAACTAGGATAATTTTATTAATCAATGAAAGACCAAAATTTCTTGTGTGGTCCAATAATATTAAACCTTGATTGGTATGAATTTGTCTCTCGTTAACCCGTTTCATTTTCGGTTATTAAGGGCAAGTAATGAAGGATGAGTAGTCTCATGCCAAATGCACAAATAACATAGAGACGTATATGCTTGGGTGAGTTTCAGGGAAAAAAAAGAAAAAAAATATCACACTAGCTGTGGTTGTTCTGACCTCCAAACCCTTACCTCTCTTGCCGTTGCCTCCTCGCTCTATCTCTATCTGTTGTTCCGAGTCTTCCATTATTCTCTATCTTATACCCTGCGATTCGCAAACCCTACAGCTCTGTCCCTCTGAATCCTCTCGGACTCGACGCTACTCACCCGACACCAATCCGAGCTCCACTTCATTGCTCTCGTCGCATTCAAAGCTTAATCTTCTTCCTCTCTCGGATCTCTGTCTCTGAATTTCAGCAATCTCCAACTCAACGACGATGGCTGACGGAAAGGTTAATCTGCCCGACGATCTCTTCTCCTCCAAGACTACCGATGGACACTCCTCTGTGAAAGGTGCTTTTCTTCGTAGGGTTATGTTTTTTTACATCAAATCCTATTTCTTAGAATCTTCATTGTAATATCTGCTTGTGTAAAATTGTTAACTGTCTGGATCCGTTGAATCTCAATCTGTGATGTGTTATATGTGTAAATCGTATGCAGGACATCTTTATTCCTGCTACGTTGAAATTTCTATGGGTCTCCCCTATGTATTTTTCCGGTTGACTTTGCTCTAGATTGAGGATTGAAGTGTCTTTCGCTCTCCGCTTGCCTCGTTTGTTCCTTTTTGCGAGAGAATAGTTGTCTCAGTATGTTAATATCTTAAATTGGATTTGAAGCATTTTTTCTTTTATGAATATTACGATTTATGACGTGTCCTGTTTTGTCCAGAAGTGAGGTTGCTCTTATCTATCAAGGTGTGAAGTTTAACTTGTGTAATTCTTATATTGAAGTTTTCTTCTTATATCACTCGCTGTCTCAGTATTGTTAGGGGTCTTATTTCTGTATCAGGAAGGACAGATTGATAGTTTATTTACATGCTTTAATTGGTTTAACTGATTGATTATATTCTTCCTTGCATTATGTAATTGCAAGTGATGGTGTATCTCTTGACATTATAGTTTATTAGGTTAAATTTATTGATATTGTGGATCCTGTCTTTATACTTACACGTTCATTCACTTGATCAATATTTGGCTTTTTGTATGGATCAGATGAAGCATCAGGAGGACATGGTGGGGAGAAAGGAATTGTTGGGCTGCTTGATGATTCGAAAGGTACTTGTCGATCTCAGTGTTTTTCTCATTTTGCATCTTAGGTCATTTTTGGTTGATAATTGATTTTGCTTTCAGATCAACTGTCATCAGACAGCAGCATACCCTTATCTCCACAATGGCTTTATTCTAAACCCAATGATTCAAAGATGTCATCTAGCAATTCTGTGGCGGTATGCAATACCTACTCTTTTGAATTGACATGCATTTTTCTTTTAGTTATATTCCCTTCTCACTCAATTTATCAATTGTTGAGGCTCTTTTTTGCTATTATTTATTCTTCTGGGGGACTTGAGAGTTCATCTTGGTGCTCGTGCACATGCAAGCTTGTGTGGTGTTCTTAATTTTTACAATGCTTCGACTAATCCTGTTGGTAGTTCCTTTCTTATCTTTATATCAGAGCAGTGAGACTTTACCTTAAATGTGGTGGTACAATCACAATCAAGGGGAAAGTGAGAATGTATTACACCACTTGGCTCAAATCTAGTGCTATGGGCGGTAGTTGATATTGTGTAGCTAAATGCCATAAGAGTAGCAGTCTGGTAGTTAACAAATTGGTTTACCATGTACGTAATATTTGGCTTTTTTTTTCCCTCTTTGATGGTGGGTAAGTGAATGAACAATAAATCTGTGAAAGAGTATTCTTTGTATTGCTGACCTTGGTGTATTGTGATTAATTTGCAATTTTGGGAGTAGTGATCATTGTTTGTAATTTTCCAGGGTTGCAGTGTGTTATAAAACTTCATGCAGTGATGGTGTATCTGCATGTTGGTTTTTGAAGTTTGTTGATTGTTCCACAGGATAATGGTGTTTTTCTTGAGTGGGACAATTTCTTGAAGTAATTTATGGATTAGTAGTTAGTATTATTAATATTGATTTAGATGCTCTCAATTATCATGGTTGGAGCTGTTATGCATGATTTTCCATGAAGAGTGAAGAAAAAAAAGAAAAAGAAATGAAAAGAAAAATCAGACGAACAGACAAAGAAAACGAAAAAGGACTTCAAAAGCATAGAGGGCTCTTTATATTTCTTGGAGGAATGAGGGCTATTCAAGAGTTCTTTGGTCATGTTCATGTAAATAATTTTGATTAAACACAAGTTTTATGTTTTTTAAAGAATAATTTATTATAGATTTATTTATTTTCTAAATTAAAATTAGAGTGATTTCTTCACGCTGCAATGTAACATAATGTTTACTTTTGTTTATGCCATATCTATTTAATCATTTGAATATTCATAATTGTCTTGATCCACCGTGAAAAATTGATAGGGAATCTGTCTACTTGGTTCTTTGTCCCAGGGGAACTCTACTGATCCCATACTGAAAGATAGTTGGCGATTGGATGGGTCCCAGGACAAGAAAGATTGGAGGAGGACTGCTCCTGACATTGACATCAGTCGTCGTTGGCGTGAAGAGGAGAGGGAAACAAGCTTACTTGGGAGAAGAGATCGAAGAAAAGAAGATCGTCGCTTGGAAACCACCTCAACATCTGAGAATAGAGCTTTGTCTACTGATCGTTGGCATGATAGCCGTGGTTCAGGCCATGATTCTCGAAGAGAGAACAAGTGGTCTTCAAGATGGGGACCTGAAGATAAAGAGAAGAATACTCGAAGTGACAAAAGGAATGATGCTGAGAAGGAAGATGCTGATGTTGAAAAACAATCTTCTAGTGTTAGTAACCGTACAGGTTCTGAACGCGACACTGAATCTCGTGATAAATGGAGACCTCGCCATAGGATGGAAGCTCAAGCGGGTGTCATGGCCACATACCGTGCTGCTCCTGGATTTGCGCTCGAGAAAGGACGTACAGAGGGTTCCAATGTGCGATTTGCTCCTGGACGAGGAAGGGCCAATATCAATGGGAACCTACAAATTGGAAGACCTATCTTGGGCTCTGCAGTTGGGTCTGCACTTATGGATAAGGATAAAGTCATATTAGGGAAGCCTAGCCTTATTGCTGATTTATATTCCTACCCTAGGGGTAAGCTTCTAGACATATACCGTAAACAAAAGGTTGATCTTACTATTGACATTATGCCTGCTGGCATGGAGCATACATCACCAGTAACTCAGTTTGACTCTGTAGAACCATTGGCATTTGTTGCCCCAGCTTCTGAGGAAGAGGTATGCAGAATGGCGTACTGCTATTATTTTTATCAATTTTGAACATTGAAGACTAGAAAAAATTTTTGCTATGTCCTTTGATGCAATACTTCTAACATTTATGTGTGTACTTGAACAACTGCTTGAAAGGTCACTGGCATTTTCACCATTATTATTTTTAAAGTTCTGTATAATGATCGCAGGCTGTCCTTAGAGATATATGGAAGGGGAAAATTAGTAGCAGTGAAGTCTCAGGCTTCTCCTCTAGGGGCAAGCATGCTGGGTCAAATGATGATATGTCAGGTGACAATTTTTGCATGTATTTCTGTCAGTCCTGGTTAGTTAACTTATATCTTTCTGATTGAGGCCCTCTTGTTTTCTTCAGGTACTGATGAAGCTGTAAGTGAAGGAAAACTTGCTACCTCAGTTGGCATGGGAGGAAAGGTTATATCAGAATTTGATGTCTTGAATGGTTCTGGTGAAGATTTTTTGGGTGGATCTTCAAATGCTGGTGCTTCATTAAGAAGTATGGTTGATGGTGAGGAAATAATCTTCCTCCTCGTTGTTTAGTAATGTTTTTCCATCACATTACATATAATAATTGTTTACAAATTACTGTGATCTTCCAGAAATTGTGACTTTTAAAGAAGGCAAGCAGAAGCATATGCCAACAATTGGCGTACACGGGAGAGATGATGGCTCTGCAAGCAGCACTAGGGAGGTAAGTGTCCCCAGTAACAATGTTGCTGAATCAGGAACTTGTGGAAGCCAGCAGCGACCAATTTCTTCCCTTCAGAAACATGCCAATAAGGATGGTGTTGAGTCACCTGCTGCTTTGGATATCAGTAGTAAGCTGCCTGATGATTCTCGCTCTATTTTTGAATCTTCATGTCTGCAGCAAACTCAAAGCATTATTGAACAAGACATAAAGCCTAATGAGAAGACACATCCATCTTTGAGTGTTATCCCATTGGAGGAGTTAAGTTTGTGTTATCTTGATCCTCAAGGAGTAATTCAAGGACCCTTTCTTGGGATTGACATCATTTTATGGTTTGAGCAAGGCTTTTTTGGGACAGATTTACCAGTTAGATTGTCAGATGCCCCTGAAGGTTCACCCTTTCAAGAACTTGGTGATGTTATGCCTGATCTTAAAGTAAAATCTGGATCTGCTCCTGGAAGTAACTTGATTTCTCAATCAGAACCATCTGACACCACTGGAAGGAACCTAAAAGTAAACGCACATACTCTTGACCATGATGCGTCTGCCATTGTAGATGATCAATCTTGGGTTTCATCTCGATCAGATGCTACCTTGAGTGTTGGTGTTCATTCCCAAATACCTAATCATAGTTATCGCTCTGAATTTAAGTTCTCTGATGATCAGTCCTTCACAAATATTGTTGAGCAAGATGACAGTAAGTGATAGTTTTCTCATTCTACCATTGCTATGGTCAGCAAGTCTATGATCAATATATTTTGCCATCATTGATGTTTATGCATTTATTTCTAATCTCTTCATATTTCTGTTTCTATGTAGACATCTCCTTATCTAAATTGGCCGGAAGAAGCAATGATAGCTCTTTGATGAGGCCTGCTGATATCCAACCATCATATCCCCATCCTACTGGCAAACTGGTTGCTTCTGAAGTTTCGGGGAATGATACACATAACGAGGCTGATAAGTTGCATCCCTTTGGTCTATTGATGTCTGAGCTCAGAGACGGCTCTCAGCTAAGGCGTGCACAATCTTCCAATGTATCTTCAAGATTAGGTGATGAGGGTCATATTTGGGATCCATTACTTGATAGAGATGCACCTTTCGCCGATCCAAGTTCTCTTGGTGGTGTGGCTGGTCGGCCTTCCTACAGGGAGACATGGTCTGATGAATATGGAATAAATAGGCAATTTAATCCCAATGCACGGGTAGGTTCATTGGAGGATCACTACTTGTCGCACATGGGACCAAAATTTAATAATTTTGATGTGTCAGAGCATCTCATGTTGCAGAAGCTGCAGAAGGAACGACTGCAGCAGCAGACTAGTCTACCTTCTCATTTCCCTTCCCATCAAACTGTGTCAGATTTTGAGAGATTTCCTGGTCTTTCTCTTTCTCAGAGCCGGAACACTAATGTTCAACAGATGATCCAGAATTCAGGATCAGATTTGGAACATCTTCTTGAATTGCAGATTCAACAGCAACATCAGCTTGAGCTTCGACAACAGCATGAGATGCACCAACAACAGCTTCTCCAACAAATGAAATTGCAGCAGCAATCTCAAGTTCAGCAATTGCTTCTTGAACAATTTATGCATCAGCAGATACCGGATCCTAATTTTGGTCAATCTAAACTTGATCTTACCAGGGATGATCTGTTTGATCAAGTTCAATTGAGGAGGCAAGTTTTGCATGACTTACAGCAGAACTCGCATTCCTTAAGGCACCTTGATCCATCAATGGAGCAGATTATCCAAGCAAATATTGGCCTCAATGCTGTCCAAGGAGGGCAAGCTGACTTGTCAGATCTCTTGTTCCAAGCAAGGCATGGTAATATCCTGCCCTCTGAACAACCGCTTCATTTTCAGCAAGAACAGTTGCAAGCACAGCAGCTATCTATGGCACTGAGACAGCAGCTAGGGTTGGAGGGGGAGCGGCAATTTGGTAGGTCTTGGCCAACCAAAGAAACTGGGCAGTTGCTAAGAAATTCTTCAGCTCATCAACTTACGCACTCAGCAGGTTTTAGTTCTTCAGATATCCACAAAATGCAGCAGAGACTCTTGCCACAAGAGGAACAATTAAACTATCTGAGCAGGAATCTTGCTGAGCAGAACCATAGAGGATTCTATGAGCCTAGTTCTCTAATGTTCGAGAGGACTCCAGTTGTTTCTGCTGGTGTTCCTGCAATTAACTTTGATAGTGTAAACACTGCTGGCCAAGGAAGGGACCTACAAGAACGACTGCGCTATATACACCCCACTGATCAATTTAGTTCTTTATCCTCTCACCACCTACAAGCACCTGATGAACTCTTTAATCCTCGCCCTGATGCATTCAAGAGTTCACTTTCTGGTAACAATGGCCATCTAGACAATAGCTGGACTGACCCAAGGGTTCATCTACAACATCTTGAGGCTGGGAGACAGATAAGAGAGTTAGGGGGTAATCTTACGTCAGCTGATCTAAGCATGTCTGCATCTGCTGGCGTACATGACGAGAGTTCCACACGAGGTTTAATGGACCTACTTCATCAAAAGCTGGGTCTTCAATCCACACAATTATCAAATGTTGATCAGCGGCATCCTCTTTCATCCAGAAGTCAGGACAGCTCTTGGCAAGTTCCTGATTCTAACTCATTAAATTACCCTTTTGAGCTTTCACGAGATCAGCAAATCCATCTGAATGGCCCATTTGAAGAAAGGCCTGAAAGTACCAATTCCATAATCCAAATGCAAGATCATCTTATCATGCATATGACTGACAATTTAAGGAACAATGAGAGATTGCCTATTCAGTCTAGATCTGGATCATTAGTGGATGAGCAATCATTCTTATCTGCTAATAAAGATACTGTACATCCGAGTTACAGAAATCCACTCCTGATTGGGAAATCAGCAATGGAAAAAGACTTAATTGAGTTGGAGGCAAATAAGGGGCAGAGACATGAGTTTATAGGCACAATGAAAACGTCACTTTCTGGGATCTCAGACTTGTCAGAGCAAGTAGAAAGCACTATGAATTCCATGGAATTGCCAGCTGCTGCCCATAGCAGACATAGTTCACTATGCAGTGCAGGTAATACTCTACATGCTGCAAGCTTTAGTAAATAGTAGTAATATTGTTTATAATTTTTGAGGATGAAACTCTGCAGGCAGCGATGTGGGCCCATATGGTCGTGAGATGGGTTTGAGTAATTCACGTGGAGATGAGATTCCCAGTGAAAGGTAATATTCTCTCCATCCCCATCCTTAAAAAAGAGAAAGAAGAAAAATTGTAGTCCAACTAAATTTTTGACTTGTCTATTAGTTAATGGCCATGAATTGCATTTGATTTCTTTTTTCAATAAAATAAATAATGAAATTGGATTTTGATAAGGACATTGGATAGTATGAGATTCTTAAATCCCACGTCGAATAATATGGGATGTTTGAATTTGTATAAAGGTGTGATTTTTTCCCCTCATAAGTTGGTTTTCAAGGGTGAGTTTCTTATATTCCCTTGGGTCTGGTACCAGAGGTGTCAACCACACAAAGGGGGCTACCTGCAGAGGGTTTTGACAGGGGAGAAGGTTGAGTGAAGTGTCATAAAATGCAGCCATTGGGATGTCAACCGTTTAAGGCCAGTGTTATGCCATGGACATTGGGTAGTATGGGATGTTAAGTACCATATCGAATAGTATGTATGGGATGCTTGGTGTGATACTCGGGGGTGTAGTCCTTTCCCTTAAGTTGGTTTTTAAGGATGGGTTCACCACATTCTCTTACATCGTATTAGATTTCTATTGAGTTCAAACATCTACATGGTGCAGTTCTTTATTTGCATTCTTTTTGTGTGAACGTGTGTTGGGAGTGTTATTGGTTCTTTTTGGGGTATATGGTGTGATAGATGGTCTAGGGGTCCTCTCAGGTCTAGGTTGTAAGCTTTTTTGCACCCTCTCCCCCCCCCCCCCTTCTTTTTTGTTCCACACTTTCCTCATTGTTTTGCGGTAATCAGCATTCATGTGGTTAATAATTGATGTTGTTCAGTGTTCACTGATAATTATTAGCAGACTTGAGATTACAATTGTAAAGAATTTAATCTACTAGCTACAATGTCATCTGAAAAGTAATAGTTCCATAGACTTTTCACTCCACATAACTGCTCCTTTCCAAAATCTAGGAAATTGGGTGTTTGCGGAAGCAGCAACTGCATAGTAGCAGTAGCACAGTAATCACTTGCAGGAGAGATGACTCTATAACTCATTTTATCTCATGTTTTTTCTGCCTGCTTATTGATGATTGTGACAGATGACTGAGTTCAGATTTATCTACCATTCATAAAGGGATCTATGTACTGTAAATTTATGAATGCATAAATTTGTTATAGAAGCCAGCTAATAATATAGTAGCAATAAATGGCTAGTTCCCTCTTGTGACAGAAGATTGATTGTGTCTTTATATTGACAGGATGCCTCCTTCAACAAAGGTGCTCGATAATGCTTTCCAAAAGCGCCCTCCTGTGTCTCGGGTTTTATCTTCCCCAGATGTTCAGTCGGACCAACCATCTGTACCTCATGCCAGTCAGAACAATTTTATAAATCTTGCATCCAGTGATGGTATGCTACTACTTTTCTACTTTCTCGATCTCTTTTTTGGTTAATACACGTAAAATTGAAATAATGAGTTTTACAATAGGGAGACGAGAACCTTCTGGCAACTCATCAGTCAGCACTGTGACCGATGCTCAGACTCTTGGGAAAAAAGAGGTGCGGTTTAGGAGGACTTCCTCCTGTAGTGATGGTGCAGTATCAGAGACGTCCTTTATAGACATGCTTAAAAAGCCTGTGCTTCATGAGGTGGATGCAACCAGTGGAGCTGCAGCTGCCGCAGATTCATCTGATGGTGGAGCACAAGCCGGGCGTGGTGGCAAAAAGAAGGGAAAGAAAGGAAAACAGATAGATCCTTCTCTTCTTGGTTTCAAGGTCTCTAGCAACCGTATCATGATGGGTGAGATTCAACGCCCAGAAGATTGATAGCTGCTTGTAGATTAGTTGTAAAATTTTTTGAATTCTTTTCTTTCTTTTTTCTTTTTACCTTATATTTGGTAAAGCGAAGGGGGGGTATAGATGTTGTACAGTCCGCTAGAGCATAGCTATAATTTTTGGTGCATTCTCTTTTTATCACGATAGGATTCATTATTGAAAATCCTTTTGGTGCTGTCTAGTGTGTACAGTCATTGATGATTATATACGTGGGGCCGTGGGGGCAATGCCTGTTTTTTTGGGGGGCTATGAGCGATGCTGTCTCAAGGACAGATGGTGCAACATTTTTGCCTAAATAGAAGCATAGATAGAACTATAATTACTATCGTCCTTTGTGACTGCCTAGTGTCTTAGTTTCACTATGTCATATTTCATTGGTTCTAGATCACTTTAAGTTGAACTTCGAACCATTAGAGGTTAATAATTTGGGCTTAGCAATCATATCTCCATTTTCTTATGTTAAGGGATAGGGAAATTCGTTCAATCCATGGAATTAAATGACTATATTTAATTTTGACTATTGTTGCTATGGGATTTATGACTAAATACTCCTACTTGCTCCTTTGGTATTAGACTAGGACATAAAAATTCTTTAATAAGTTGGATAAAAAAAATTAAGTATAAACGAAAAAGATTGATTAAATAAGTTTATTTTGTAAAATAAGTTAAAGTTTAGGTTTGAAGAGTCAGAATAAATATTCTCAATAAAAAAATTAATATATTGTGATATTTTAATAAACAAAATTTAATATTTTTTATTCAAAAAACTATGTTAATATAACACATTGGATCTATTAATTTTTGGGCTTAAGCAATTTTTGATCTAATAAACTTTTAAATGGATTATATATTTTGACACAAGACGAAGCAATGATTAACCATAATTCTTTTAATGAATCTACTTAGGATCAATTTATAAGAGATGACTAAGATATTTTGATTTCTTACGCTTTCTCAAATATGATCATACGTTATGCATTATACATGTGAATTTGAATTGATAAATATTTGAATTTCAATATTCGAAATTCGAATTTTTTTAATTAATATTTTTTATTCAACAAATTCAATTGATTCATATAGTTAGATATTCTATTACGATAAATTGACAAAAAAATAATTGATTTTATTTTTAACTTAAATAATAATTAATTATATTATTTATTTTGAAATAGATAGTTTGATTATAATTTAAAATGTTTAATTGATCCTAAAATATAAATAAAAGTACAACTACAAAACAGGTTCAGATATTTTTTTGAGTTAAACTCTAGTTTAATTAAGGACGCTTGCTTTTTGAGAGGCCAGCACACTCCAAAAGGTTCTCCACCCTCACACCCCAGGCCAGTCACCTGGTGAAATCATCTTACAACTGCCTCTTCTCACTCATTCAGCATGAAATTCTCCTTCTGCCCCCCTGGTTCCTCTGACTCTTATGAAATACACTCTGATTCGATCTATTGGTCCAACAGTTGCAGCCCTGATTCCCGTGTTTCACCATTTTTGTGGTCTGCTTTAAGTCTTTGTGTCAGTAGTGGGTTGAGTAGTCTGTTAAGTAAGCCCATCAGATTGCTAGAATATTCCAATCCAATTTTAGTAGTCATAATGGATATAGTCTGATCCCATATATATTAGGAAATTCATTCTGCTTAAAATGAGCTTGAGGGATAAAACAAATATAATAACATTCATATACTGAGAATTAGTTACGATTATAATGTGAAAACAAGTTGGGGCACATGTCATTTGACATACTCTCACGTGTATCTGGTATCGTTTGAAGAAACTGTAATATCGACTGTTGACATGAAACAGAAGAAAGAGATGCTAGAAGTCCAGTACGTATATCACATAACATTGAAGGTGACCTTTCTCTGACCCGCTGCAAGTGCTCCATGGCAACTGGAGTCTCTCGTGCATCTGCCAAACATTTCAACAAAATTACATGCGATTCTGCGCCTCCTATTCCATGACTGAGACTGCAAATGAACTTTGAAGCAGTCGTAAGATGTCCTGCAATGAAAATCCTCAAAATTAACTTTCAGGTGCTAACCATGCTAGCATGCACCATTTAATGACACTATAATTTGTTCAAGTAGAAAATACCTTTCCTGCAGAGTGATAATATAAACGTATTCAATATGTCTTTGGCAAGCATAATGTCCTGTTTGACAGACTTATTATAGAGCTCGAAAGCTGCTTCAAGCTTGCTTTCTTGGCAAAGTCCTTCTAAAAGAAAAGTGTAAGATGCAGCATCGGGTGCCAACCCTTTATCCAACATGTGGTGAAATAGCCTCTGAGCCTCTTCAATTTGTCCGACCTCACAAAACTTCCGTATAAGGATATTGTAGGTTTTCAAATTCCCACAACAGTCACTAGCAAACATCTCATCCCAAAGCTTTTTAGCAGGACGCAGTAGATCTTCCTTACAACATGCTTCTATCAAATAATTATAAGATGAGACATCAGGGCCTAACCCTTTCTTCTTCATCTCCTGTAGAACTTCATAGCCTTCTTTAACTCTCCCGACCTTGCATAAAAATGATAACATTATATTGTAACCCTCCAAATTTTTGAAAAAGTTGTGAGAATTCAAAACCTGAAATACCTCCAACAGTGCATCAATCTTGCCATGTCGACCCAGGTTCCTACTCAAATTACTCAGAGTCAAAAGAGTTGGGAATCTCTCTTTTCCGACCATGAAGTTGAAAAACACAACTGCTGAGTCAGGATCAATGGTTGAAACTGATCCTATCAATATATTGAGAACGACATCCTCAATAGGAAAATTACCACCAACTATTATTTCCCCCAACTCTTTTGCTTCAGAGATCCGCCTCTCTGAGATCAAGGCAAGTATTATGTCCTTGTAATTATTAGCCCTCGGAGCCACCCCTAATTTCCTCTTCTTTTTCAGAACCTTTTCCTGATCAACCACATTTCCCAATGATTGAAATGCTACCGCAACAATTCTATACGCCATGAAATCAGGTTTCCATCCCCTGTTCCTCAGTTCATCGAGCATCCAGAAAGCCTCGGACACCTTTGATGCATGACAAAGCCCATGGATGATCAAAACTGCTACCACAGAACCATTAATCCCTGAACTGCATTCTTTAACCTCATCTAATATACTCAACACTTTCTTCAACTCACCCTCTTTACAAAGCCTACATATAAACACCCCAAAACCAAGTGTACTGAAATGAACACCTCTAAGAATCATTTCCCCAAACACTTTCTCGGCACTATCCAAGTATCCATCAGATGCAAGAGCAGCCAAAAGCGAGTTACACGTCTCGCTTCCTATTTCTGGACTAAGATGAGATACTCGGCCAAAAACTGAAAAAGCATTGTGGGCTCTCTTCCCAATGATCTGGGAACCAATTATGGAGCGGTAAACTGAAGGGTCGATAGAAAATTTCAGATCATTGACCTGTTTCAAGAGGGAATCAATGGCATTGAATTGGCGGGAAAGAGAGAGAGATTTGAGAATGGATTGGTAGGTTATGGGAGTGTGTATGAAGCCAGGTTGCTGAGAAGCCCAGTTGAAGAATCCGAAAGCGAGCGAGCGATGATTGAGAAGGAAGGGGTCGATGACTGTGGCGACGAGTGAGGGAGAAAGAAGGTTGCGGCAACCGAGTTTGTGGAGTGTGTGCTCGAGAGAAGGACTCCATGAACGTGTTGGCTTGGTGTGCTTTGAGGCGGAGATCAGAGCTCTGCTTATTCGAACCGCCAAATCTGCTGCTTGAGGATTCATCAAACAGTTGGCGAACCTCTCCAAATTCGAATAATGAATAATATAACAGACATAATATAATTTTTTTTTAATGTAACCAAACAAATGTAATCTTTTTTAAAGAAAGTAAATATACGATGAATCGGAAGTACTCTTTTATAAAATAATGAACAAATTCATATGAATAGTAATTTTTATTGTGAAAAATTGAAATTTTGGGTTTTTGAACTTAAAGAATGGTTGCATGAGCCAAAGTTTTCAACTTGATCTTTTCATCTTAATCACTTGGAATCCTTTTGGTTATTAGAATCAAAATGAAAGGAATGAAAATAAGTAAAGAAATGAGAATGAGATGTTATAAGAATGACCATCGCCGCATTTGGTTAGAAATATAAAAATAACAAATGACATTCCTTGTGCAATGTTTGGTCGACAAAAACAACACTAGAATGGGAATAGTAATATGGACAAATGACAAAAATACCCCTATTACCAAAATGGGCATGTGAGCACTTGCTTCTAGAAAAATAAACAAGGCATTAGAGTAAATTTTTCCCTCCCTCCCCTATAGTGACAGCCATCCTCTTGTTCGAAAAATCTCTAGCGTTTCTCCTTTGTTGACATCTATGAGCTATGGTTTGGTCAGAAGCCACCAAAGCATGATAGGGGAAGTTGAGTGAAGGCAGCAAGGCTTGTGTTGGAATGAAATGCATGATTAGGGCTCAAATTTGGGGCATTTAATGGTGCTTTGATTTAGAGCTGTCAAAATGGGTCAGTCCAACCCACTCGGTTGACCCACTTAAGCTAGTGAGTTAAACGGGCTAACCCGTCTAACCCACCATAAGTTGGTGGGTTGAAAATCTCAAAGTGCAGTGGGTTGGGCCATTGGACTGAGTGTGTGGAAAATTAAAAAAAAAAAAAAAAGCAACCTATTTAACCCACAAGCTAGCTCGTTTAACTCGCGGGTTAAACAAGTCGAGTTGATAAAAGTATATTAAACAGTTTCTCAAAGGAACCTCTTAAGCCAACCCACCTTTTAAGTAAGTTGAGAGGTAATGTTTAATTTGAAAATTTGTCCCTATACAAAATGCAATGCTCATTAGTAAAGGTAATGGGCAACTTGTTGATTATGCTGCTTTACAAATCAATTCAAGGAAAAGTATATTTGAGTGCCTTATGTTAAAACATTCCTATAGATTTAGCTAACACTTTGTCTCCACTTAAGCAAGTGGTATCTTAGGCCATTATATAAAGCAAGGAAACCTTCACAGTTAGTGTAACCTACGTTAACTAAGTAGTACCTACCTATACGATGTAAATGAAATTGTAAGCTTAACTATCGAGAAACGTAATAATCATAACATATGTTCACTTTCTACCTATGCCTCCTAATTATGACATCACGTAGGACCCTTCTATCAATCATAAAGCCTTCCTATCTTGATAAGACAAATGAATTGGGCATCTTGAGCACACCCCGAGCACGTCAATAGTAACATCTCATTTTCGATTGCGAAACTATGGCTTATCTTAAAGAGGCACCATTATCTTTATATGTGTTCCATCTAGTGCACCTAGGCAATTCTACAAAAAAACTTGTCATTAGCATAAGGATACAATAGAAATTATACACAGGACTTGAATGATAATTTTGTTACCTTAAACCATTTCCACTCCTCGTCCGTGGAATCCTCAAGAACTGGGATTGGGGTTTTAAACAGCCCTTATTCCAAATGCATCACTACCTTTATAACAATGTTGAAATATCTATTAATGGTTTCTCTTTATCTACCAAAATGGCATTGGATAACCCTATTTTTAACATGATGAGCAAGTATGTGCAAAAACATTCTTACTTGCTCATTAATAAGCATGTGTTTGGTTGGTTTGAACCCCCTATTAAATCCAGTATGACACATAAATGATAAAATGTTGCCCTATACATTTGAAGTTGGTTATATTAGTTGATGTTACTACTATATACCAGGTTTCTAAGGTGGGTTTTATCATTATAGAAGTCTAAGGCATAAGAACTTCTACAAACACGATTTTGATGTTGAGCAATGTGAAACCCCTTGTCTACAAACAACTTGTATATGGAAAACACAACACTCCCCCACCATATCACTATATGGATCATAACTTCCCTTCTCATGTGGTCCATGACTGTACAAAGAGAAGCACATTATACAAAATTGACACACAGCAACTATATTATTCATGGGCTAATGATGTTCACTTTTATTTATTAGTATTTTGCTTTGATCATGTTTCCAATTAAACTTTACTCAGGTTTGTCTATAACATTCCTTTGTCAACATATGGTCATCTGAAAAGCCTAATCATCTATATACATCTTAATACAAAAAGCACTAAATGTCTGGTATTCTTTATCTGTTATTCATATGCACATTACTCAAACAACCCATCAGTGTTACAACATCAATATTCAAAGCCCATCAATATCACAACAACATTGGCCCAAAAAATTAACAACACTACACATACAATGTTATAATAAAAAAATATGCACCAAATACATTACACATACAATACCTACTTCCAAGTTTTGGGGATATGAAACCCATATGAGATGAGATCAGATAAAAAATAGTAAATCTGATCATCCAACGACAAAGACAAATAGTAGTAAAACCATACATTTGTTTAACCATTTTTAGGTGCAGTAAAAATATGACAAATCATGTTTCGTGTGAGATGTTTATAATAGCACAGATCAACACCAACTGAACGAAAAAACCAGCATTGAAGGAAGAGTAAGACTCACTTGATGTTGTCAATCGTTCACTATTCTAACATCCAAGTTGCCTAACTCCAACCACCAACAGCTTGAGCAAATGAGCCTTTGTCAAGTAGCTATTGGACGACCCTTTCAAACCCTTGTTTCTATCGTGTATATCAGACTTTATCAGACTAAGAAAGATGAGTTATTTTTTGTCTGTTAGTGGGGGTATTTTAGTCATAAACTTGTCATTCCCTGGAGTTGTCTCACATTCCCTAACTCCTCCATTGGAATCCACATTCTTTTATTTGAGGCAGACAAAAAAAAAAAAAAACATAGGAACTGGATCTAATGTAGGATTAGCACAACCAAACATGGGAGAGGGAATGAGATGCTTTTATTCATGCACTTGCTTTATACTTCAAATTTGGCAAGAGAATGATATATAAAAAAAATTATTACATTAAGTCAAAGAGAAATACAAAATTAGTCCCCAAATTTTACATTTTATAAAAATTTAGTCCCTCACAAATTGATCATGACAAATTAGTCATTCAAAAATTTTATTTTATACAAAATCAATCCCTCATTAATCTAAATTGAAGGATTAATTTTGTACAAATTTGAATTTGTGAAGAACTGACTTTGTACAAATTTGAATTTGTGATAAACTGATTTGCCATGATTAATTTTTATAGGGCCAAATTGTCATAAAGTACAAATGTGGGGGGGCCAAATTTGTACTTTACTCCATTAAGTCATACACTTGAACTATTCATATTTTAAAAAAGGCCAAAAATTAAATTTTGTTAAAAAAATTAATTGAAAAGAATTATGTGAAAATTGAGGAATTCAATGTACTGCATCATGTAGGATGAATAATAACTGTGGTGCAAAAGTAGGGGTATTTATTAATTTTTAAACCATGTTAAAGTAATAGAAGCTTCAACTATATTTTATGAAAGGGTTTTGCTAATGAGTGCCTGCACTAGTTAAGGATTATTTATTGCATATAATAAACAATCATTAACCAATGAAATTAGTCAATCATTTATTGTACCCATTACCAATAATAATAAATACTTACAAACTAATTTTATTAGTTAAAATTCATTTATTATTTGAAATAAATATTCTTAACAAGTATTCTAAGGGCATTGGTTCTTTATGAAATTAATTAATGGGTCGTTTGGTTATGAGAATTGAGACTAGGGAAATAAAAATGAGAATGAAAATAAGAATAGGAATGAAAATGATTGACATAAATTATTACTATGTTTGATGTGACATATAAAGGAATGGAAAAACTCATATTATCCTTTGTGTGGCCTGTCAAAAAACTTAGTATTGGGAATGGAATGAGGACCAAAAAGTTAAAAATGCCCTTGACTATGAAAAATGAAGAAACACGATCTGGGGGAACATTCATTCAAGGAAGAACAAAAGAGATGCTACAACGCATATTGGATAAGTCTCTTGTCGTTGCTCTATTCCAATGGTCAAAGGCAATGTTGTTAAACTCATGAGTTTAAGCAAACTTGTAAGAGAAGTAAACTTGTAACGTAGACTCGTAAGAGTTTATATCGATTAATAAATAGTTGTCTAATTATGTAATTTGGTAGTTTAAATACTATATACAATAAAAAAAGTATTCAAATGTAATTCAAATTATATTTAATCAAATAAAAGCTATTCATATTTTATAATTTGTAATACTCAATATGAATATTTTAAGATAATCATACATAAATAATTAAATAATATTTATTTATTTATTAAATAAGTACATATTAAATGTAATTTTATTATTTTTTATGTATATTCTAACTTGTGATGAAATAAATTGTAAAGACTTTATGAAAAAGAAACTTGTCTATATTTTGTTTAGTCTTGAGTTTAAATTATTATATTGTTGACTTTATAAACTAGTTGACACATTAAAATCGTAAAATTAGTAGACTCGGTAAGTCAATTTGTGAGTTTACCCAAATTTGTACTAAGTCTGAATTTACATCAAGTTAACTAGTTTTCTTTATGTATAATTACAAACTTGTAAACTCGGATAATAAACTCGTGAGTTTGATAACTATGGTCAAAGGTTTCTTTTATGCATATTCTGGAAACCTTGTGGTGTGGACGAGGGTCAGTGGTGCCTTGGGTTGATCGATTTGGCCTGTATAGTGAAGATTTAGGGCATAAACGAAAAATTTGTGGCAGAAATGAAATAATACAAAGGTGAGTGAATGTTTTCGTCCATACAGTGTCTTATGGTTTAAGGTTTAAGGTATCTATAGTGATGAATTTATCTTCATTGAGATACTACCATGGGTACCTTATTTGGTTGACTTCATATGGTTGGCTCCCATGTGTTTAATTTGATATTAGTTGATAATTGTTATTGCTTTGGCTACATATTGTTGATTGCATTATTTACTTATCACCAAAAAGTCAACAATACACAATGTTGAGAAATATGTTAAGATTAACTAATTTAATTTAAGACAAATGATAACAGATGTTTGGTCTTGTATAGTTTTAATCTTAAGTAAGTTATTATTGGTAATATGGTTTTAATCTTAAGTAAGCCAATATTTGGCTCTTAATCTTTTAAGTTTAAGATATTGGAATAACAAGTGTGGTTGGATGGTTATATTCAATGTTTCCTTTCTTGTATTATATTCTAAATATCTCTCTTTCTCACAGAGTATTTTTCACTTGAGAATTTTGTCCAAGTTTAGCTCTAATTTGAATATGAAGTTCTAGTTGTTGAAATGATATGTTTATAGGGTACTTTGTTAACTGATCATTTGTAAATTCATTTATGTTTATTCATTTGGTAATAAGATGGTATGTTATATGGAGTCAAATTTAATAGGTTTTTTGTACAACTCAAATATGTTCCACCATAGATAACTAAAACATAGAAAATAAACAATAATGATAATGACATTGATAGTGACTTTCTTTGCAATCACTATTAGTTTAGATATGATGCATAGTCTTTAAAACTCCTTCATTCTACTATTACTTGACAATTTAAATAGTATATACAATTGTAAATTCATTTTGCACTAGGCTGAACGTGGTATCTTCTAGTGTTGGTGATAGCGGGGGCATTAGTTAGAAAGGTTTCAGAATAGGAATTTCCATTTAGAAGACAAGCATGCTTGAACATATCAAAGACAGATAAGAATCTAAATAAACTGTTTGTAAAATGTGAGAAGGAAAAATGCAAGCACTTTGAGTGGCTAACCTAATCTGATTCCAACGAGCAAAGAACTAATAAAGGATTTGATATCTCTAACAATGCATATGCACGAGTTGAGAAGTTTGAGGAACTCGTTAAAAGAGCATCTAAGTTAGAAGGTATGGTGAATGGGTTGCAAGTTACAATCAATGGGTTGCAACACATGGTAAATGGAATGAAAGTTTCTTAGGGTTGTGTTTTTTGTTTTATTAATTATCTATGTGATGAAAACCAAATAGTAGTATGTAGAATATATGATGTTACATGTAAGCTTATAGGTTTGCAATATGTATGCAAATGAGATAATGTAACAATATGTTGGTTTGACTGAAGTAATGTAACAATATGTTATATTTTGCCTTTTCATCCCATGTTTGTCAGCTGTGTAGTTGGATGTCAAAAAATTCCTTATCATTTATTTACTATAATGTTTTAAACATGGCTGTAATTTCTTTACTCATGACATATTAGAAATTATCTAGGCTTTGTCCAGGCATTAGAAATCTTCTTTGCATTATTTGCTTTGCTAACAAAATCTATACAAGAAGGAAATGTAGTCTCACTAACTCACCAATATCATTACTTATAACTAGAATCTCTCCTCAATTTATTGAGCATTACCTATTCTCATCATTTTAATACTAATGGAATAAAAACTACATGAGGTTGAATGATAAGTTTAAACCACAATAGGCAAACTAAGTTTAGTCCGAACTATGAACAAAGTAAATGTTTAAGAAAGAACTTGATAAAATATAAATCAAAAGAAGTAGAGAATGATTATATAAGTGCACTTTTTGCTATCAAAAAATTCTTTTCATATATAGATATGTCTTACATTCATGTATGGGTAGTTGTCTGGTACGAGTTGTGGCCTACACACACATGTACAAAAAAGGTGGACATAACATCCAAAGTGGCCTATAAGCTAGATACACATGATGTATGTTACTAAAGGGATCAAAATGGATAAAGACACGAAACCTAATAAGTAGTATGCCCATATGTTACATATACATACCCCAGTTACATATATACACCTAAACAGTTACAAACATATCAAAGTGCACTAAGTCCACCTAAGGATCTCTCAAATCCACTTGGCCTTCATGCCATCCGAGTGGGAGCAAAATGCAAACATCAACTTTTCATCACCAGATAGTTTGACATAAGCACATATAATCTCTCTTCAAGTGAGGCCTTCCACTTTGTCCACCTTTAACATCAAGTGCTCTTTTAAGGCCTTCATTTCTGCCTAAGCCTGCACAAATGTCTAGTTAAGCTGGGTCATAAACGAACCCGAGGGTCAATCCGATCATAGCATTGGGGCTAGTTTTCAGCCCCAGGCCCAGTGACCTGGTTAAACACTGAGCTGGGTAAACAAGTTCAGGCCAAGCCAAGCCAGCTTGTTTTATTCATTTGTTTTTCTTGTTTTGTGAAACATGGGGCAAGCTTGTTATGCAAACAAATGAAACTAGGTATATTATAAACTGATAAGAATCATATTCTGAAATATAAACAAAGCATTATTGGACATAAGTTTCATAGTTTCAACCAAAAAATAAAAAAAAGAACACATCAATTTCCCACTTTTAGTATAAAAAAATAGTAGAAAATACTTTGCACTTTCTCTGTTACAAAGCCATAAAACTCAAAAAACAACTATTATGATATGTAATTGTAGTTATTGGCATATTCCCTATTTAGTTTTTCATGAATAAGTTATTTCCAATCTTTTTGGCAAAAAATATATACATATGACTTAGTACTCATCCAAACTCAACAAGATCAGCGCAAAAATTACCTTATCAAGATCTAAAGCAAAACAAGTTGCTTACCTATACAATTGAATTCAGATTAAGGAATTGAAGAATAGAACAGAGAAACAAAATAATAGGGCATGAAAATTACAAAGAATGATAACTTGTCAACAACAACTTAGAATGTTGATGTATAAGAACCACTTAATGGAGAGAAATTACCCTAGGGATGGACAACTACTAAGCTCAGGGTGCAGTAACCATAAGCAAAAAGAAGCTTCCTTGGGTCACTTCATAACTAACTATGGAAGACAAAATAGCTGTATCACATGTAGGAAAATTAAGTTAGTATAAACATAAACAAATATATTGGATCTTTTATAACTTTATCTAACTTCCATTGCAATGAAAACTTAGATTGAAGTACTTGAATAAAATCTAATATACAATAACTCTACAGTTTTTAATATGAACCTCAAACACAAGAACCCCTAATCAGTAAATGTCTGAAGCACATGAACTTAAAGTACCATAAACCTCTTCAGGACTAGTGTACCAACTAGCCCCCATTAGCATATCTATTTCATTGGAAAAAAATTGCTTCTTTGCTTCTACTTCTTCAGTCTTTCTACCATCTTTAGCTTTATTATCTTCAGTATCTTCTACAACAAATGCACATGTTGCATTCACTATGCTGGATAGCATGCAACTAGACTCCAAAAAACAAGGATATGACACAAGTTTGAATATGAAATACAGTAGCCAATAAATGCAGAAGAGCTAACAACATATTTTATATATGTAGTTAGTATAATAACATTTTACTCAATATTATGAGTTTAAACCTAATAAAATCCATTAAGATAATAGTGAAAGTTACAGCAACCACATAATACAAATACTAAACAAGTTTAAGTCTACTAAAACTAAAAAAAATTGCAACACTTGAGAAAATCTAAAGATGTATTCATTTAAGCTATTGAATCAGCATGCATTGAACCAAAGCAAGAGACTCATTAGTGATCATTGGGTTAATTAGCATATTCACTTCAAAGAATAACTCCATAATCACATGACTTAAGTTAATTAGATATTATCATTAAAAAAACTATTCCAATTTCAACAAAATACAAATATGGAGAACAACAAATGCGAAGGCAAAGGAATATAAAAGGTAGAACAACATCTCGCGGTATTAAAAAACCAAAAAAAGAAAACATAAAGGTCCAGTTGTTTCAACGCATCTTAAACCTACACCAAACATTATTCGAGTTAAACACTAGACTTATTGTTGTAAATATGACTATTTATTCATAAAAGATTTTGTATTAGAAATACATGATCCCAGTCAATGGCCATAGCACCTCGGGTACTTGCAAGACCTAAATCTTTAGAGACATTTGTAAAAATCAATTAAAATATGAAACAATGAGTAAAAGATTACCTGATGTAAATTTACAAGTGAAAGTAGAGCTAGATCTTACCTAATACAATGCTTTTAGTCTCATCGAATTGATCATGATCACACTCATTAAAGTTAAACATATTAGGGGAAAGCCAATTTTAGGCACATATGAAGGCCTGAGTCATTTTGGGGGATAAGGAGCTACTGAACATGTCAAGCACATGCCCACCAGTACTAAAAGCAGACTCTGAAGCTACAGTAGACACAGTAACAACCAACACATCTCGAGCGATCTAAGATAGCACCTTGTACTTTAAGCATTGTCTTTCCACAACATAAGGATATTAAAAGAGGCATCATCACAAACCAATTCTTATTTCGAACACCTTTGTAACTTAGACTTTTGATATGTGGAAACTATTATCTGCTTCAGTGCCTTCTACTTACACTTGCAATTTGATTGGCAGCTTGTAACCGTATTAGTAGACACTCCACTAGCACCCTCTGATGTGGTTTCAATAAACTCTTGTATAGCTCTTTCAGCATAGTGTTCATATAAGTGATTCAATGCATCTCTAGTCCTAAACTTAATGGCTTCACATATAATAGGGTTAGAGTATAGATCGTCAAAAGTGGAATAGACATAGCCATGTTATATCGCGGATCAAGTACCAACTTTATTACTAGTAAAAGGTTTATCTTGTCTGATATCCCTCAGTACTTATCATACTTTGTTTGCATACTTTTCACTATCTCCCTTATAATAGGATCATGATGTGTAGAATTCAACAACAACATGTCTTGAATATCTATGATGTTATCGAAGCATGTATTCAGGGTCACAAACAATGATCCAGATAATCTTAAGATTATGTTGTAGAATGTCTTCAAAAACTTTACAAAAACCAATGCGTTGCTCCAATCTATAATATTCAATAGCCTAACTCAGTGAGCATTATCATAAAGCATGTAACATACCTATCATCCTCATCTTCCAACCTCTCATAGACCTTCTGAAATTTAATGGCACTGTCTAACATAAAGTAGGTGGAATTCCAGATAGTTGCAATGTCCAAGCACAAAAGGTTGTTCAACTTTATTTTTTCCTTTTCCACAGAACTTTTAAATCATTGTAATTGTGCAGGCAAAGACCAGACATACCTAACTGCACTCTGAATAGCTGAAATAAAGTTATTCATCCCCTTTAAACCATCATTCACAACCAGGTTCAAAATACATGCACAACAGCGCATACGTAGGAAATTCCCATTACAAATTTAACCTACACTAACTTCTAAGTCATTTCTTTAGGTACCTCATAGCTGTTTCATTTGAAGATATGTTATCTACAATCAACATGAAGACCTTCTCAATCCCCCACTCTAACAAACATTTCTCAATCATTTTCCCTATCGTGTCACCCCTATGATTTTCAATGGGACAAAAATTCGTGATTTGCTTTTGAAGCCTCCAATCCTCATCTATATAGTGAGCTGTAAGACACATGTAATTCAGATTCTGCACTAATGTCCAAGTGTATGTGGTGAGACTTACACAAAATCTTACCCCTTTAAAGGAATTCTTTAGTTTCTATGCCTCTTTAAGATAAAGCTTATTACAATCTCTGGCAACTATCATTCTAGATGGAACTAGAAATTGTGGTTCCAATTCATAACATAATTCTCAAAACCGATCCTTTTTGACAAATCAAAATGGTACCTCATCTTTAATAACATACTTTGCTAAGGCCTTGCAACAATATCTAAGTTGTAGCTATGAGGGATCAAGGTTTTAGGTTTACCTCCTCTGCCTAGTTCAAGAAATGCTAGCATAGATTGTTTGCTTTCTACAACCTGATTTGGATGCTCCTTACATTTCACCAAGTGTTTTTTCAATGAATTTGTACCATGCTTATTTGGATCACAAGCATAAGAAGCACTGTAGTACTTACAAGCAAGTCTTATATCCCTCTCCCCAACTTTCTTTTAAAGGGAGTTTCATGAAATGTTCCCATACATTGAATTTGTAGCAGGTATGGAGCTAGAGGCAGAGCCAGCCACGGCAATGCTAGTGGCACTCTTACCAACATCTGAAGGGGTAGAGGTAAAAATTTGGGTTAGCTGGCATATTACTGCTATGGGACATACCACGTACTTGCTCACTTATTGGGTTTAGGTCTACCATCTATTAATAACCAAGGCTAGATAACACCTACACTATCCACACTTACACTATCTAGTATTTTACATATGTTTAAGAATTTCATTACCATATCCATGCCACTCACTCATACAATGTCTATAGCTAATACAAAATTATGAATAGATAACCTAGAGATTTCTATAATTGCTCAAGAGGTATTACATACACGTTTATAAGAAAACTTTGATATTTGAACTTCCATAGTTTCTAGTAAGAAGGTTCATGTACAGTTTTGTAAATTCATCCAAATGTTTAACCTTTTTCTACAAAAATCCTTTAGAAATTAACCAATTTTTTTCTACAACCAAATTTACTTTAAGGCTGCTTCATTAAGAAGGCATCTTTAGGGGGACCAAAATACTAACTGAATTAATTTCCTATATATCTGTCCTTTTACTATGAGTTTTAGATATCATTTCTAAGATCATTAACTAATTGATACAATTCATTTTCTGTAAAAACAAGTCAAACAACATATCAATTTTGGGTTGATTAAGGAAAGACCTATCTCTTTTAAATAATAAATTTTGCTATGAATAAAGAATATTATTTTAGGATTGCACATCCAACATCTACCTTAAATTCTAATATTCCATAGGCAATTCATTTTGAAAGAGAAAAGGATGAATTTATAAGTAAAGAATCTTTTATACTTCTCAGGAGTAAAATCATTAAATAGCATAAATAAAGAAAGAAAAGAAACTCATAGTCAAAGGAGTACCAATGCTCAAAGAAAAGGTATATAGACACAAAGGAAATAATGATGTGCATGTGTGAGAGATCATAAAAGGAAAGGTGAGAAAAGAAAATGACACACAAGGGAGAATAAAGTGGATAAGGAAAAAATTTACCAGTAGAAAGAGAAAGTAAGATATTATTTCAGTTTGCATGTATGAGTAAGGAGTTTAACTCACTAACGGGCCTAAAGAAGAGAACTTACCAAAGCTACTTAAAGGACCACCTAAAGCTCAACTCACAGAGGAAGATACTAGGAAGACGCCAGAGTTGCTGTGGTTGAATGATGACGAATCAACAATGGACTTCTCCTTTGACACCAGACGTTCACCTAATCAAACAATCCAGTTCAGGCTCAATGTCGGACACTTAACCACCCAATCCCCAGCTTGCCTGAGGAGAAGGATTGTACCGACAACTGAACGAGTGAACAAAAAGCCACAGAGGAGAGCTGTGAGTTTGCGACAATGTGACCTACGAGTGCAAACGCCAAATAACGAAGAAGTGAAGCGATCTGAGAAAGAGAAAGAGAAGCAAAGTTGCAGACAAAGGTCGAAAGCAATCAATGATTTAGGGTTTTTGGTTTCTTTTAATTTCAATTCAAATTTTCATATTTCAAAATAAAAAATATTTATTATATATATATATTACCCCTAGGTTGGGTCGGGTAAACTGGCTAAGGATTCTACCCCGACCCGGGGTATCTTGTCCTGGCCAAATCCTTGTGCCTTGGCCCGACCTTCCTTTTGACCTAGCCTGAAATGGCCAGGCCAAGTCAAGTTTGCTAGGTCTTCTGGGTAGCTAACCACTCCTATTTCTACCTCATATGCCAATTTATTAACATTGTGGCATAAATTGGTGAGGTCATTATCCAATAGACTATTGATCTTGTTAAATGCATCCATAAAGTTATCATTAACGTTACACCTCCTCTTTTTCCTTGATAGTAAAAAAGGTTCAATTAAATTGTTTATAGGACGATCGGTGTCAATGTCAATGGGAACATTAACAACCTTCATGTCTTTTAGCTCGAGTTTTAATTCCCATTGTTCATTGTCAAAATTGATCTTGTAGGGAGATTGTGCATCCTTACTAATTGCATGGTCCCATCCCCCACATATAACACAAATCGTCAAAGTAGGGAGAAGGTTTGTTCCTATAAGGCATTACCTTCTTATTTCCCTACACAAAAGGTAGTGCATATTTCTAATATGTTAACATAAAAATTGTTTTCTTGGCTTACTATTATTGTTTTGTAACTTTGTCACCAACCTATATATAACCAAAAGTACACATACTTCTAATCTGTTAACGTATAAAACCCTTCCAACTATTGAGAAAGCATATGCAACTTCATAAGAAAGTCTTGGTGTAAAAACGACAATTGCCTATCTCAATTTTGAAAGCACATAACAAACTTTTCGGAAAGTAGCATTATAGGGCTACAAGTCTAAAGCAAATTATTATGTTTATTCTATTGTTTAGTGTACTTCAAACATAAGTTTTTATCAGAGGGGACCTTAGCCTACTAGGAATATAATTACAAGTATAAAACTAAAGAATTTAAAAACCATGCCCTTGTATTTTGCAAAATTAAACACTAACAGAACTATTTGAATTTATCTTCATCATATAAATGATAAGTTATATTACTTTGCCATAACATAAGATCTAATGAAATTTTTATCAAACTAAATTCTTAAACCATTTTTATTATAGGCTGAATAATGTATTCTCACATTCATAAAATTTTCAAGAAAACTAGAGTTGATTAGATATTAATTTCCTTATAAAAGGTTCATCCATTAGAAATACAATAAAAATATGCATTATCAATATATATAACCAAAAGTACACATATTTCTAATATGTTAACATATAAATCCCTTCTAACTCTTAAGAACTCAAATGAACTAGTAGGATCAACAAATAAATGTTAATTGTTTATCAAACTAGTATAACCCACAAATCTTTGCAATATAAATACTAAGGATAGTGTATTATTTTATGATTAAATAAATGTCACAATGTTGTAATATCTCCAACAAGAAGTATCCTCCATGAAGCTTGAGTACCAATATGCAAAAATAGAATATATGAACGCTCCACAAAATATTGGCTCTTTTAAGATAATTTTTTTAAATAACTGATCTGTGAGATTGGTTCCCTTGCATTCAATTGCAAATGGTTTTCGAGATATCTGAAGTATAGACCACACATATTCTAAGTATAAACAAGACTTCAAACATGTCATTCAACATTTATTAACAAGATGATAAAGAAATCAAGCTATGAGAATATAAGATGAGTTTAGGTTTAATGGGGTTTAACGATTTTGTGATATATCATCTTTTTAGGCCAACAAACTCCACATTTATGTCCTCAAATAAAAAAAAGTTCTAAATTTTCTATTAAATTCCTCCCCTTAGTTTTTATATTATTAAATCATTCAGATGATCACAATAAATATTTTCACCCTTGGTTTTTTTATTATTAGCCAAATGCATGTCTGAAGATGCATGGAAGCCTAGAACATAACATAGGAAAATAAATGGGACCATTATACAATAATTTCTATCCACATTTGAATAGATAAATAATCTAGTCTCAAGTTTATTTTCCTTTTATATATTGACCATTTTAGAATAAATAACTATAAATACTTAATATGTAAGTGCATAGCAAACATTGTACCTTGATGTGTTCATCCCAAACTTCATTCTCCATGATGACACATTTTCTTTCATCATCCTATCCGAAACTGCCACTGTTTGTCTCGAAAACCATATCATATATAACACCCCAGTGTGCCTTCAATGTCTTAGTTTTTGATTGAATGTGAGGGATTGCTTTCAGCTTGCCTCCAGGAAATTTTTGCTTGGTGTGCACTTCAATCAAACATTCCACAAAGATCTTATCCTCATTAGCAATTCACACATATTTTGAACTTTTAGCTCTTGGTTTGGATGGTTGTTCCATATCAACTGTCCACTACGCAATGTTCTTATCTCATTGGAAATTTAGAAGCTAAACAATGATAAGCAATTAACATAAACCAATCAAATACATTAACACATAGCAGTGAAGTACATTACACACCAATCCAATTATTCACAAAAGACATAAATGTTACACAACAATTACAATACACAACAGTTCAGTGAAACATGACCGACAAATACGTTATACAATTCATGACTAGGTTGGCTAGGTTGTCTATTATACTGCCTATCTAGCCTATTATTTCATTGAACATTTGATTGGTTACATTATCTCGCCAATTGGTTTAAGCATCACTCGTCTCCATGGCAGATATGCAATTAATATCGACATTAGCCTCGAGCACCATTTTATCAAGCTCACCATCTAATTAGTTGAAAGCATTATCTCAACTAATAAGATTATGCATCAAGCAACAAGCTAACATAATCTGATTATGTGTTTTTATTGGTAGAAGGAGGGGCTCCTTAGAATGGCCCAATATAATTTTAGCATTCTAAAACTTCTCTCTATATCATTACGTACGATAGAGTGACTTATATTAATGCACTCATAAGGGATAATTGGTTGTTGGCCTTCCCTCCACTCATGCAAATGGTACCTTTGGCCTCTATAAAGTGCCAGAAAGCCTTCACAATTAGTATACCCAACATCTACCAAGTAATATTGACCTATAAATTGTAAAGAGTACCAGTGTTATTCATAGACACTTACACATTATGTTAAGTAAACTCTTATCTAAAAAGGGTCTATACACACCCGCTGGCACCTTTAACCCATGCCTTCTACTAATTGTGTCACACAAAACCCTTCCATCAGCTGTTGATCCTTCCCACTCAAATAGAGCATAGATAAACTATGTATCTTGTGAGTAAACCCCTCAAAACATTACTTGTCACCTCTCCTTTTCAATTTCAATACGTGGCCTAGTCTTATAATGACACTTTTATCTTTACGTGTGTTCTGTCCAAAGCACCAAGATAATTCTAACAAAACAATGATGTCAAATTGGGTATAATAATAATCAATTGTGATATATAAAGTGAGTAGTTAATTTTTTTAACCATGAACCATTTTCTTATCCTTGGGAATTGGATTTGGTTTTTTAAAAAACTTGTCTACTAGTTACATAATTGCATTCAACACCAAGTTGTAATATCGGCTAATTATTTCCCCAGATCTACTAAAGTTAAACTAAATAACCCTATTCTTGACATGATAAGCAAAGTATGTGTAAAGTTATTGCCACTTACTCATCAACCAACATGTGTTTAGTAGGTTTCAACCTTTTACTATGTCAAGCATGGAGCATAATTGATTAAATGTTAGTCTATACATCTAAATTTGGTTGAAACAAGTGAAGTCACTATTGTAAACCAAGTTTCTAAGGTGCATTATCTTTGTGTGGAAGTCTAAGGTGTATGACCTATTACAAATGTGCACACGATGTAGTGCTATACTAAGGCAATTGGCATAAAAAAAAGGTTTATGAATTGTAACTACGATGATCACCCACTATACCATGATACCTTCTTTCACTTTTGTTAAACCCATTTGTTAAAGAAAGAAGATTTTTATACAAACTTTCCATAAAAGATTTCATTGTAAGTAATAGGTTCTTATGTTATAACTTTGTCTATTTTTTCTAGGAACTTCTTATAATCAAAATTGAGCTTATAAGATAAGTTTTAACCACTTATGGTTATTGTTTTTGAGTTCCAAAGGTTGAACTGGTGAACATTAGGAATTCTAGAAGGTTTTTAGTTGACTGGCAGTAGCCAGCAATCAACTGGCCATGTGCCTAATCAACTACCAACATCTACAAAGTTTATTGAAGCATTCTAGAGAGGTCCCAATTGATTGGTGCTTATGCCCATTCAACTAGCGTGCTTCTATGTTGCCCAAGTCAACTACCACCTTGGGCCTCAATCTGGTGAGAGCTCTTTATGAGACCCAAGTCGACTAGTCTTTAGCCTTTAATTAACTGGTCACCCTAGTTCAAGCCCAATCAACTGTCAACCTTAAGAACATTCGACTGGGAACTTTTAATAAGTGACTAGTCAACTAGCCACTAGCCAAAAGTTGACTATCAAGATCTCATTTCAAATATTTAACTGAGAAATAAATGGACCAGTCAACTGGCGAAAGTTAAGAGTCAATTGGCACAATGGCCAAAAAAGCTACTATAACTTTTTAACGGCTCTTTTCATACCACTTAACTTCCTTTTGTCTCTAACGAACTTTTGAACCTCACACTATAAATTTGGGACCTATAGACTTAGAAATTAAGCAAGAACAATTCTTAAGTTCTCATACTCTAAAGAAATCCTCTCTTTTAGCACTTTCTTGCCTTAGTTTTTCATTGTTTTGTATGCTTTGTTTTCGTATAGTGTTTCTTTTATATATCTTCCTCTTTCAAGAGTGTAAAATCAAAGAGAGTGTTCCTTTAAAGGTAAACAAGCTTTAGGCTTGGGTTAAGGGGGAGTTTTTCCCTGTCAATTGGTTTAGTGAAAAATTCCAAAAGGTTGATTGGGAACTAGATGTAGGTTTGAGTTTAAGTTGAATTAAAATAAACACTTGTGTTAATTTTCCTTTCCCTTGCTCCTTTACTTTCTGCATTTGAGTTTCAGTGCTTGTTCTCTATATTTCTACTTGGTTCATATTTGAAAAACTTTTTTAACAACTTTTAAGTTTTGAAAATTTTCTTTAGCCCCCAATTCACTCCCTATTAAGTGCCAACCTTGCATAACAACTTCCCTAGTACCTTAGTCCATTTCTGTACAGCTACAAGCCCTTAAAAATAATCATGGAGTTACAAAATATAACAAGCAATTTGCGTTAACTAGCAAAAGCAACAAGATAAGCAAAACATAGTCACAAAAAATACAGTAACAATGGGAAACATATTTTATTCAAATCATTTTATACTACCACATTTCCTTATAAGTACCGCCATCATGCTTGATTAGGTTCATTTGTATTAGAACTTCGTAGAAATAATTTAACAAAGATGGAAATTTTTTCCAACAAACATACATATTAATTTAAGAAGTATCCATCCTAATACTTGTAATAATGCATAATAATGCACTCAAAGGAAACAAAGAGTGACCTTCACAACATATACAACACTCTCAAAATAAATTATACACTACAACAATGGGTATAAGAACATCTATAAAATCATGTCCTAACAATCAGAGACATCAATAACAACAGATTTTTCTGACATTAGTGACCATTTAATCGAACGAAGCTTTTGTTGTATTATGAATGGATTTCTCTGACAATGAAGAGAGGTTAATCAAGCAAGGCTTTTCTTTGCACATGTATGAACGCACCTCATTCCTTACCAAGCTTCTTTAATCCGAGAAAAATGATGTTTTTTAACTTTAACATAGCTTATTTGAACCCTAAACATTTTCCCTACCTCCCAACCAATCAAATTTAAAGCAACAGTGCTGATAACCTATTTCACTACAGTGATCAAACAAGACAGAGACGAGGATGGAGAAAACGAGCGACTTAGCTCCTTACAAGCCTCGACAGACATGAACAACTAGGACGCTGATGTCGACATCGGTTGTGGTGGCTGACGGATTATGGAGGACAGGTTTCTCAGCCAACTTCAACTCTTTCCTTGTGCTCAATTTGGGGAGCTCTACTGAGGCTAATAAGGGTTTAAAAACAAAAATCAAATAAAGTATATTTTTCAAGAATCAACTTTCATTACCTGCCCCCTACGCGGTATTACTTTCCCCTCATTTCATGGAATAGACAATCACTAGGGAATAAAGATTGCCACCGCCTGTGGTGCACCAAACATAGGGTTGCGCTATTAAGGGATCTACATACTGATTCCTTCAACCCTAAACCAGTGACCAAACGAGCCAGACGAGAAGCCTGTAAATGAAAAACTCTAGCAAGCTTTCAATTAGCTTAAATACTTCTATATTCATTCTAAGTCATATCGTTTTATTCTTATTACTGCAATCTTTGTTGAGGTTTCCATTTTAGTAACCCCATTCTTTATTTTTCATACCCCAATTCTTACCTGTTTATATTGCGAAGTCTCAAAAATCTCTGAAACATACTTTATGTTAAAAATTATAAATTTAATTTAATCATAAAATTTTATTAAAATTATGAAAATATTTATTTTTAATAGTATATATTCAATTATTATTAATAAAATTAAATATTATCTTTTATTTTTAATCAATTTTAGAATATTATTTTGTAAATATGATTTCTTCATAATTTTTATTAAGTATTTTTACAATTTTATTAATATAAAAATATTAT
The DNA here is from genome assembly GCA_037074485.1 of Delonix regia. Classification (NCBI taxonomy): domain Eukaryota; kingdom Viridiplantae; phylum Streptophyta; class Magnoliopsida; order Fabales; family Fabaceae; genus Delonix; species Delonix regia. The sequence goes on along the minus strand of CM073449.1, from coordinate 34,139,557 downwards.
TTTTTATATTAGTCAAGTATATATTTAGTGCCACTTATATTACATAAACAATATACATAAGAGTATTTTAATTAAAACAGCCATCCGTATAATTTTTTAATTTTTCAAAGAAAAACAATATATATATATTTAATTTGACCTTGATTGGTTGTTGTTTTTCCTCGACATACACTCTGATGTTGCTTTTACTTCCCTAGGTGAATCAATCTCATTCACGGTTATTCATCTTTGTAACTACTAATTTTAGTGTTTAAAAATTTTAAAAATCAAGAGAAACCTGATTTGATTTCCTTTTCTTTTACTTGTGCACCAACATTTCATTCCCTTACACACTAATACTCCACCACTTTGGAATGAAATTAATCAAATTTCTCCTACGCCAGAATTTCCCTTAATATGATTGCAAGACCACGTCATCAATCAACATATTGTTCGTCCTTCAATCCAAGACCATTCTTCAAATGGATGGCTTGTACAGCATACTCATGCTCCCACATTTCTATAACTTTCATTTATGGCGTGTCACACGATTAGATGTACAGAGACGTTAGAATACCCATATCAGAGAATGAAACCATCGTGTAAGGTATCCTCCTGAAGAACTATTATAAGTTTCTGGAATTAAAGGCAGATTACAATTAAGTTTGATTTCTATGTAAGAAAATAGAAAATATACAACTAATGTACACCCATTATACAGATATATACATCTTTTCCACTGGATTCATCTTGAGCTACTCTTTACTTCATATGTACAACCCAGACTCATTATCTTTTTCATTGGACTTGATCATCTAGTTTACTTCACGTAAAACCCAAGTAACATGCTTTTGTACACATATCTACAGAAGACTATGTGCAGGATTAATTTCACACCCCTCCTCACCTGAGGGGAGGAAGATACATATTTACACTGTCATTTACCCCTATACATTTCGTTTGGCTTGGCTGATGACGATGATAGTGTTGAGAAAATAGAAAGGTGGATTTAAGAGTAAGATCTGATCAATTTGAAACTCTGAAAAGATCGTGCTTTGAAGAAATTCCCAAAGAGGAATCCGATCGTTGTCTGATGAGGAGCCTTTGGTGAAAGACTTGAATCATGTTTCACCTGAAGTACTGTCTGGCCAATCTGTCTGCGTATGGAATCAATAATCTTGGGGTCAACTGGGTTACCAGTCACATCTGTGACATAAAAAGTGTCTTTGGCTCTTCCACCTTCTGTTGATATTTCTGCTCTCTTGATACATAAACTGTTCTCCCGGAATATCCTTGTTATATCTGAAAGGAGTCCTACACGATCTTCTGTGCATAACTCCAGCTCCGTACCCTGCATACAAGCATATTTTAGCATATAAATTGGAAATGAAATGTAAGAATTACAGTTTCTAGTAGTTTGTGGTGGTCACTACACACCTCATATGCTCGCCTTTCAATGGCTGCTTCAAGACACTGTACAAGACGTTCTCGCTCAGCCTCTGAACTAATGGGGAAACCATCGACATGTCGAATATAAAATTCCTAGATGAGGTAGGAAGAAGTTATATCAGGGTAAAAATATAGTGATAAAATGTGGAAAAAATATATAAAAGAAGTTAAGAATACAGCCGACTGGGTCTCACCTGATAGGCTTCTGTTCCATCTGTGTCAACTACACCATGAAAGATTACATACTGCATGTCTGTTAAGGTGCAAACGATGTCAAACAACAATTTTGGCCTATCTTTTGCCCTCATGGTAATAACAGTGTATTCTTTCTCAATGCAATCTAACACAGTTACATGGGGAAATGAACTCTTATCTCTGATTCCCCCATTTCCTGTTCTTTCAACCCTTTCGTAGTCTCTGTCGGCAAACATGATCTGATGCAACCTTCTGTCCCTATTTGTAACTCCGGGAGGTGAAAGTGTTGTCCGCGCCATCTTTGGATCACTGTCCCCCCTCAGGACATTGCAAAGCAAGTCCCTAATTGTAGAGAGATGGGAAGGATCCTTGATGGCGCACCCAGTGCAATCATCTGTCACATGAACTACAGCTGCAGCCCTGGTATTATGTGTCCATATCTCAGCATTTACAACATTACAGTGAAGGTCCGCAAGAACTGCACACATTTCAGACAGTAAACCAGGCCTGTCTGTGCCCGTGAGTTCAATTGAGGTGTGCTCTTCAGAAGGAACAACCCCAACAGACCCTCTCAATGAAGGCACAAAGCCAGGATTGTTTTCAAGTTTCTGCAAATTTGGAAAGTAATAATTCAGGAATTACAAGCTTTTTATACAGTCGAATATCAAGAGACTGAATATATTATTGATAAGAGTACGAGACCATTCACTTACTACTCAAAACAGAAAGGTAAACTGGGCATATAAATCTCGTTGGACCTAAAGTAAGAATCATGACATTGTATGGTAAGGAAAAATCACAGAATTAGTCCCACCACCTCTATATGCATTATGGCGTTCATATGTTCAAATCTGTACAAATTCCAAGACTTGAACTTTCTTGAATAATTCAATGTTAATTTCTATGTTTACTATACTGAATTGGCATAACAGTAACGATGCAAGTGCATCCTGCATGCTTCAGACTTCAGAGTTCAGAAGCAAGTGCCACCGAATCTTATTATCTCCATTATGAAAGCATAGAAAAAGTAGTTAACCTGAGGGAATCATACATGACAATAAAAAACAATAAATGAACCACACATAAAAACAAACAAGTTCCTCCTCCATTTTAGTTTAGCTAACCAGTTCATTGATAGCTCATGCAATCAGCCAATTTTTACACTACAATCCTGCTTAATTAAGTTGAAGAACTTTTCCATACAGAAAGAAGAAAGACTCTTTCTTCAGACATAAAGCAAAAATAAAAACTTTAATATAATCATTTAATTTGAAGAAAATCAAGTATATGAGTTCCTACCCTCTGGATGTAATCAATGACTTCCTTATCTCTGATTTTATTGCCATTGTGATCAATCACGTTAAACACTGAAAAAAAGATTTTAAGGTTGAGACAAGGATGAGAAAGCAGAGCAGTACTAGTAAATATAACAATGGATAATAATAATCACAATAATACTTCAGGATTTTAACAGTTTATCCTCCCACTACTGAAAAGGAAAATTACCATCCATGAACCACACCCCATCAGAGGAGATGTAGGCTTTTGTTATTATAAGGTTGAGATCCGTCAGAACTTGGACAACATCCAGGAGAATTCCATGTTTGTTAACGCTATCAACCTGCAAAAAATATTCAAATCATGAATATGATAATATTTAAAAATTAATCTAGTCAACTGAAAATTTAGAATTTGAAGTTTGGACATCTAACAAAAAAAAGGTAAAAGTAAAATGTGGCAAAGGAGCCGAATTTTGTGAGAACTAATTAACTCAACACAAAAAAAGCACAAGCTTTACCTGGATAACAGTGGCGTCTTGACTTGCGTCGTTGTCGATCACAACCCTGCAGGAGCAGGAAACAAAAAGAATTAAGTAACAGTTGTCAGTTCCTCTATCGCTCATCCTCTCTCTCTCTCTCTCTCTCTCTTTAAAACTCAAATACGCACAAGAATTCAAGTAATAAACCCGAAATGTATATGTAATCTGATCATTTAGGAACGTGGAATACTATTTGACCAGAATTGTAAAAATCGTTCCGAAAACGCAATTGGACCTACTAAACTCAGGAAAACTGGAACAGAAGTAGTAAGCGAATCTCCACAAAACTGGGAAGATCAGAACCAGCAAAAGATGTTTAATTCTGGAGTCTCTCCCCCGTTGTTTACAGCCTCAGAAAAGAAAGAGAAGGAGAAAGTTTTGTTTTGGGGGGGGTGGGTGGGAGAGGATTTTCTTCTCACACAATTGAAGCTTGTCAAAAAAGAAACTCGAGTGAACCTCTCTATTTGAAAATTATAACTAAGGTTGCAAGTTAAGAGAAAAAACCCAAAAACAAAAAGAACACTTGGACTCTTTAATCCGTAAGACAACCCCAAATTCGTGACTCACGACCACTAAAATCCTCTGAAAACATATAAAATAATCTATAAACTTGTTCAAACAGCGTAGATTCAAAATCCACAAATTTGGCAAAAGTACCTTGGAGGATTCATCCTCCTGATAAGCTTTGCATATTCATCGTCCATTTCTGGAAATTGAAAAAAGAATAAACCTCAGAGCAGGCTCAGTAGTTTTAGTACGTCACCAGCAGAAACTGACTTGTTTAGGAAACAAAAAGAAAAGAGAAACTCACCCAGAACCTGAAAATACTACAGTAAGAGCCCTTCTCCTCCTCCTCCAAGAAGCACGGAAATCCCAGAGAGAGATAAAGAGAGATCGAATAAGGGAAAGAGAAGAGCAACAGAAAAGGTGATATAAGAAGAAAAGTAGTAGGCCATGGAGTGGAACCCAGTTCTTTAGTTAGAGAATCCATGGAGGAGTGTAGACTGTTCTGCATGACGTGTCAGATGTTGATTGGTGAGAGAGTATTCGCGCATGTCTTTTGACCTTTTTGGGTCTGGTCTCGCTTTTCAGATATCACCTCCGTACGCAGACGAGTTTCTCATCTATTGCAAGAGAAGAAAATGAGGATGACGTGTCACTACACGTGTCGCCTCCACACTTGGTCGGAGATCTGCCGCTATTATTGCCGGCAATCTTAGCGTCACCGACTGATCTTTTTGCCCACCTAATCCTTATTCCGGGGTGTGAACAATTGTATTTCACGCTCGCCTGGTTTGGTAATTATTTTGTGACTCAAATTATATATTTCCATCTTCCATATATGGAATAGATTTTAAATTTTATTCTTTCAACAAAATTATTTCGTTAATGGCTTTTTTTTTAATTAATATACTATTAATGAAACTAGCCATCCCTTTCCGTATATCATATTACAATAACTCAATATAAATTTGTAATGTGTCATTATATTCGATATATTTATATAAAAAATTAATATAAAAATGAAGCGGGGGAGAAAGGGCAAATTGCAAGTGGAGAGGAAACATAGTAAGAAAAGGGGAATACTTATCGGAATTAAACAAATTGGAAAGCGAAAGGCACGCAAACGAAGAGTGATGGGGAAGCGATAAACGTGGTGTTTCCCAATCAACAAATTATGGATATCCCGGGCCGCCAGTTCCAAAACCTCATCTTCGCTCTCTGCCTCCCTCCCTCTTCCCACAACCTTCTTCTTCTTTAAATTATTCGAGTAATAAAAATTGTTTTGATTTATTCTAATAAATGCCCAAATAATAGCACATCATCCAATAAATAAATTATGCACCCTGCGTTGAGAAATAAAAATAGTGAAAATATGTATAAAATTTAATGTTTTATTTTTTACTAATTTTTTCTTTTTTTTTCTTTGATCTCTTTTTGAATATATACAGCACTGAATTCTTAAAATAATCCGTTGTTTTTATTTTTGGAAAATTCAACTAAGGTTCATATGTGTAAAATATCTATTATAAAAGATCTTAAATTTTAAAATGTGAAGGATTTAGGGACAAAATTTCTCTGCTCCAAAAAACCATGTCTTGAGAGATCTTATATAAAGATTTTTCTTTCTAAGGTATTTCCAAAAGTTTAAAGTAGAGTACTTCAGATTAAAAAATTTTAGTCAAGTAAAATATTATTTTAGTTCTTAATTATTAATTAATTCTCAATTTTAATTCCTAATATGAAATCCATCATATTTAGTCTCTCAATCCAAACGAAATTAATTAAATGTATTAGCATTCATACTAAATTAAAAATTAATAAATAAGAAACTAAATTAAAAATTAAATTAATAATAAATTAAATTAAAAATTAATTAATAAATAACATATCAAAATAATTTTTTTCTTTTGGAATTCAATCCCTAAACTTTCATGAATAATTTGAAAATATAATACATTTCATAATAAATAAAATAAAAATAATATGGATAAGAAAATTAAATAACAATAACAAAATTATTATTCATGTGTTTATATTACAAGAAATTATATTTAAAAAATTAATTAATAAGTCATTTTATTTCATTCATTTTATTATAATTTTTAAATAAAATTAATAATATTTTTTTATTAAAATTTTTAAATAAGATATCTAATTAAGTTATTTTATTTTATTTTATAATATTTTATTAATAAACGTCATTTCATCAACCTTAAACTGCTAGTCTAAACTACCATCCCTCCTTCGATTCAGTTGCAACGTGCGTGCCTAAACGTTGACATTTGCCATAAAAGAAAGCCACCCCAATCCCAAAGGGATATTCTTGAGGAGGAATCTCACGAAATATCTGCTCCGTAATGTAAATTTTTTTTTTAATATAAAAAAAAAATTGGGTTTTGTCTGTTTGGATAGTGAAAGGGCATGACTGGAATTTGGGTACGGTAAATTTAAAATTTTAAATATATATAAATTTGATAAAATTTAAATTATTAAATAAAAATTTAATAATTTAAATTTTAAGAAATTATTAAAAATTATTTTATATATATTAAAATTTGAATTATTGAAAAAAATAATAATAATTTAAATTTTTTTAAATACAATAAATTTAAATTTTCAACCGCAGAATCCGCTCCGTATGACTGAGGGCAGAGGAGGTGTGCAGATGCGTGGGAGCATGGAAGTGGAACAGAATAAATAAAGAGGGGGATAGTGGACCCCACTTATAAAGAGCAAAGGCATCCATCGGTTGTGGGCCCCTATATCCCCAAACAGGGATAGTTCGGATTCGGGCGAATAATACAGGTGTCCCCAGTTTTCATTGCTTATTCATTTTCTCATTAAAACTCAAGTTTTTTATTTAAAAAAAAAAAAAAAAAAAAAACCGCTTTGTTTTGAAATCTTTTAAATCAAAGATGAGGATGCACCTCTGGAGAGGCAGATATTTTCAAATTGTTTGCTACAGTGATATTTTAAATTTTGAACATTTGAATATGATCACATCAGATTTTAAACTAAAGGATCATTTTTCTTTTAAAAAAAAGTTAAATTTTGAGTAAAATATACAAGCTCTTTATAAGTTTTTCAAAATTACAAGAAATTTTTAAATTTTAAGAGAATACATTATAAAATTTTTTGATGATTTTTTTAAATCATCCAAACTTTCTCTTTCTTTTCATAATATTAAAAAAAATTTCAATAAAAAAATTACGTTATACTTTAATTTAATTTTAAATTTTTTGATCATAATAAAAAAATTTAATTTTAAAAAATTTTAAAAATTATATAATCTATGCTTTTCTTTTTTATATACGATAAATATGAAATTTCCATAAATTTGAGGAGATATAAGACGTATATTCATTTTTAGACGCTTTAAATGGCATTAAGAAATAACCTCGAATACCCCATAATGATAAATGTGCGGTGACATTCGTTGAAGACCATAATTTACCACACGACTAGCATCCCCTTGAAAACTGAAGGCGTGGCTTCGTATCCGTGTTTGTGCCACGTCAACCGCCTAGCAATTCCGATTTGGTGAAAATAGGACACCATATTTGATTAAGATAAATTGTTTAATAAAAACTAAATAATTTATATTTATATTAAATTAATATAATTACGTGTAATTATATTTTTATTTATAAATTATATTTATTAAATTTTTATCCAATAACTATAATTTACCAACTATTGGCATCTCTTCAAATACTAAACAGTGACTTGGTATATGTGTTTGTGCCACATCAAAAGCCTAGTAATTTTGATTTAATAGAAATATAAAATTATGTTTGATCAAAGTAAATTATTTGATAAAAAATTTATCATTTAAATTTATATTGAATTAATATAATCACATATAATTATATTTTTTAATTATAAATTTTAATATGAAATATTTGTCTAATAATATATAATAATCAAATATACACTCATGTTTACACCCCAAGAGGATCTGATTAATAAATTAGAATAAAAATAGAACTTAATTTTTCAAATTTAAAAAAAAAAAAAAGGGAAGAAAAGTGGGGGGGATACACACATGATATGGAAGTGAGCTGTAAATGTAAGGGTGGTGGGTAGAATAAGAACTAATTAAGAATAGAATTGTCCAAACTGAATCTTTGGAGTTTTATAATGTATCCATCCAACCAAACTCCGAACTTATCTATTCTATAATCCGAAAGGGAATGCATCATGCATGTAGGCATGCTTATTCCTCCTACTTGCCTTAGCTTTAGAATTATACAGCTATCCTGCTTTTAAACTGATTCCCTTCACACTTCTCCCACCCCCTTTCTCGTTTCTCTTATCCCTATTTTAGGTTTAAAGCCTATATTCTCATTCCTCACAATTTATTTCCAAAACTTTATGTCATCCAATCTTTGGAGGAATATCTAGTACAAGAGTACCAGCTCAGCATGATCTGCATTCTCAGCCGTCAATCATTTTTATACCAATATATTAATATAAAATTATCAAATTAATATCCACAGGGAAGGCAAATGACATCCAGTAACTGATTTTTATTTCAATCCAAAAGGTTAGCTTCGTAATTAAAAAGTGTATTTTTTTTATATATACTACTCATATTTAAACTATAAGGTTAAGGGTTAATTTTTTCTTTTTTTATAAACTAATGGTTTAAATTCGAAACATGAGAAAAGTGTAGTTTGAATTCTCTCCGGTTAATAGAAACAAAATTGTTGTTGCAATGTCTCTCATTCTCTCTTTTTTTAAAAAAAAATTTATATTATTAAAAAGAAAAGAGCTACAGTTATTCCTCAACTGTAGAGAAACCAATGTCAAAAAAAGTGTTTATGAAATTGATCTTCAACATTATTTTTTTTAAATTTAGAAAAAAGCACACAGAGAAAAAAGTGTATGAAATTTATTATTTTTTTTCCTATTCTCTCTTTCTTTTTTTATTGCCCTCCAACAAATTTACATGAACAAATTTTAAAGGATCCAAATTCTTTAGTATTCAAGTATCACATTTACATTGTTCGGTGTTTTGTGCTTCTGGCTAAAAAAATAATTAAAAAAAAAGTATAAATGGATGCCAATATCCCTATTTGGTGTTTTACCCTTAGGTGTTCAGTAAAAAGATATTCAAATCTATCCTTCAATGATCTGTCGGAAAAAAAAAATTCAAAATCAACCAATATTATTTTTTTTTTTAATAAACTAAGTAAATTTGAAGAATAAACTTTTTAGAACAATTCAATGTCGCTTAAAACATAAACTAATTCAAAAAAATTTTTAAAAAGTAATTTTTATTATAGAAAAATAAGTTTGTGTAGCTAATAGTATATTGTTTAGCTATTCTTCTCAATAGCTTTACAAAACATATTTGATTTCTTTATCTAATATGAACCCAACATTAAGCTATCAGGTACAATATGTGAGACACTACATAAATGAATAAAATTCATCAACGCATGCCACCATTGTCAGGATCTTTTCATATAATATGCGAGTAGGCATTTGGTTGGAGAGTAGGGTTGTCAAAGTAGGCTACTTCAACTTACCGGAGTTGGTAAGTTAAATAAGTAAGCTCGTTTAACCTACTATAAGGTAGTAGGTTGAAAATCTCAACCCACTCTACCTGATAGATTAAAAGAATTTACCCGTTTATCCCACCAAAAAATTAAAAAAAATAAAAAATTATAAAAATTTAAATGTAATTTTCTTTAAACATATGTTTTATTTAATTAATTAATTTATATATCAGTATAAACAAACAAAAAAAAACTAAATAACGAACAAGTTTTAACATATTAAAATAAGTAAAGTAATCTAATAATTCAATAATTAATTAATAATAAAAATATAATTATAAACAAAATATTCAAATTTGACAAATTACAAAATAATAGGAACAACACAACACATACATTAGGGTTAATTTTTTAAAATAGGAAAGTGTAGTGGACTAACGGGCTGGATTGAGTGAGTGAAAATTTTTAAAAAAAAAAATATAGACAATTTGTTTAACTCGCGAGTTGACTTGTTTAACTTATGGGTTAAATAAGTTAAATTGATAGAAGTATATTAAACAGATTCTCAAAGACACCTCTCAACACAACCCATCTCTTAAATAGATTACACGAGTTTCATCCAGTAGGTCGAACCCATTTTGATGGCTCTAACAAAGAGATTAGGTTGAAATTTAGATAAAGAATTTGTACATTCTTTTAATTTAAAATATGCATAGTCGGGTTGTCTGCTAGTTTCTTTTTCCATTTTTTTTTTAATGCAAAGAATCTACGAATCAACATGTTTAAAAACCTGAGACCACAAAGTTCACACTTGACAACTTAATTATCGAATTTAGTATTATATTAATTATCTGCTGAGTAATATATTAACGTCAAAGCCACTCATTCAATCTGCTGGTCATCTTTAAAACTGTAATGAGGCTGAGGACTTTGGAATAGTACGCCTACAAAATATTTTTTAGGAAAAAATATTATTAATTAAAGCTTTCAATTATTATGTAAAGGAAACCCGCTTGACTTCTGTATTAAATTTAAACAAAATATATGAAATTGTGAAATAATGCGTCATGAAGATCGTATAAGAAGCGATATTCCTTCTGCTCAATTTTTCCTTTTTTTTTTTTTTAAATTTATCCGTGCAAAATAGTTCATATATGTCAACTTTTGGAAAGAAATTTTCAATAATATTATACTATCTATGTATTTTCTTTTGGTTTAATGATTGGATATTGTTATGAGACCAAACTGGCTTAAGAATTTATTTGTCTCGTTAATGTCCCGCCCATTATGGTTATAATTCACCAAACTATATACAACGAATTCACACAACAAGCAATTTGTATTACTTTCTTTGTTATAATTTCTCTACTTTCAAGAGAGAGAAATAAGAGTCATTCTTTTCTCTTAAAGATGGAACCAAATTGAGTTTAAAAAGCGGAAAAGATTCATTTTTCACAACAACTTGGTCTATGATTGAATAAAATATCTGGTGATCTAGTCAACCTAACTCGATCCTATTGAAATAAAAAATAATTTGCAAAAAATTAAGTTAGACTAAGTTTTGGGTTCAACCTTCACCTAATTTAATCTAGTCTGGTTATATTTTTATTTTTTAAAATATTATTTTTAATAATTTAATTTATTAATTTTTATTTATAATAAATTTTAAACATATTAATTTATTTCAAATCTTAACTATTATTCATTCCAAATTTTAATTATTTTGTCATTATATTTTGTTACCTTTAAATTTATTTTTTATTTTAGAAAAATATTTTTTTAAAAGAAAAAGTAATTAAAAAACAAATATAAACTCAACTAAGACCTGATTACTTATCAGGTTAAGCCTGGAGCAAATTTTTTTACTTTCATCTTTTACTAGGCTAAATCTCAATTTATATTTAAATTCGGATGTTTAAACACATTTAGCCTAAACATTGCAGCTCCATAAAACTAAACAAGCCAATCCTAAATGGATGATTTCTACATCTCTACTAGGTCACTTAACCATATCACAATCATTAGCACGCCCAAAGAAGAATATAAAGACCTTAACAAACTCAAAAGAACAACTCGAACAAGATGAAGATTTACTACAAGAGCCTTATACTCAATCACTATGCATCTTATGAACCTCAAAAATCAATAGTAAGCAATGGATCAGCCAAGGCAAATAATGCCTTATTTGAGTCCACAGTAACAACATTAGTTGGGCCAACATTTGGGTTCACCAAAGGAGATGGAAGTATAAATAGGCTTTTAGTTCGAGCACAAGACTAGTTGGGCGGGAGCCCAATTATGTAACGACATTTTTGTCTGAGTCATGAATTCATCATTCTTTTAGACGACCTTAATCCAGTAATCTAATCCCAATTGTGAAAACAAATATATGTTTGATTTAATCAAATATAAAACAAAAGCTTTCTCTAAGGTGTTAGATACATTCCATAAAAACTACTTCTTTAGTTCAGAAGGCTGTAGGCACACTTTTTATCACTTACTTTTTCTGCTTGTATATGCCTGTGTTGTATTGTCATTGTGTCTCACAGGTAGGTTAGAATGACTGTGTTGTGACTCCAAAATGAGCAGAAAATAACATTATTTAATTGTATACTCTGCTTAAAGGGATCAATGCTACTTTTTCTATTCGTATTGATACTTCTTTTTCGCTTTTTCAGCGTGTGAAATGATCATCACGTAGTTGAACCAACTTCGTTGTTATACCATACTAACGGTTTCTTTTTCTTGCTCTCACTCCATTACTCACTCTGGCTTTGTTGGCTTTCATTATATTGTGTTTGCTTATTTCCCTTGACCTTAAAGCTATCTCTATCTTTTTTTCTGTTTTTTTTTTCTTCAATCCAAAACAAGGAGAGAATGGCATGACAAGAAGCTTATACATGCAGGTGATAGGCGGCTAGATACAGTATCCACATGCGTGAAAGTGGCCTAAGAGCAAAAAGGTAGTGAGCATTGGATACCCAATCAAGTTAAAGGGAGAAGAGAATCATGTAAAGGTTTTTCTCTTGTTTCACTTGAAATATGAAAAAAGATCTATGGACCAGAGATGTGAAATCATATTCCATTTTGAATATCTTCTAAAATTCTGGTGGGTCACTTTCACACGCATACTTGAGGTACCAACTCGTGTGAGCTTATACACTGTTTCACCATCTCAGTAAATGCAAACTTTTGCAGAGGAAGTTAGGAAGCAAGTCTGGTCATCGGGGCTGTATCACCACGAATGATATGGGCGGGGCATTTGATTGGTAGGCAAAGCCAACTGAAAAAGACGGCACGCGCACATAAAGAAAAGCACAGTTCAAAGCTTAAAGCTTAAGGTTGACAAACATGGTGTCCAAAGTTTGCAAAGAAGCTCCCTCTAAAACCCTTTACAAGCTAGCACGCAATGATCTTGTCTGATGCATTTTTCTTATTGGAGGCACCACATTGTTGAGAATTCCTTTCCATGAGAATTCATAGCTCTCCTCGAAATCAATTAAAACTTCAGAAACACTATCCCGTTTTGAAGAAGTTATTGTGCACGCTATGTTTTTCAAGTAAAGACACTGTTCGCAAGAATGGTAAGAGTCGGTGGATGCAGAAGAGAAGATGTAAATTTGAAGCTCAAAGAGATTTGAGGTTGAGAAGAAATGATGTCCTCAACAAATTAATTGTCATTTTAACGTTGTCAAAATCAGCTAAGAAAATGGTAAGCTCTTGATGCCAATTTCCAATCATGACAAAGAAATGGTGGACTTTGCTGAATAAGTGAGATCTAGTTACCCTTTGATAGAGGAAAAAGGAAAAAGGATAAAAAAAAAACCTAAACTTAGAACATAAATGAAGAGATGTATTCAACACAAAATGAAATCATAGTTGGAAACTCCTCTTCTGGTTTTTTTACATTGCATATTACAAAGATCAGATTGCAAGAGAATTGGCACATGGTTGCCAGAATAAGAACAGAACTGAAAAAAAATTGAACTAAGAATACATTGAGACCACCTACTTTAAGGAGTAATCATTAATTATAAGGATGATGAATTTGCTTAGCCAAAGATTAAGAAACTAAACCTTCAAAATAACTGCATTTTTATTTTTCTGACAGGTTTAAAAGACTACGAGAATTGTAACTTCCATGATAATTGATGCCGAAGTTAAGATATTCCTTCTTCAATACCATATTACATTAGTGAAAATTTAGCATACCCAAACTTCAAATATTATCACCTCTCTAGATTTTCAAGTTCTGTGAAATTTCCAAAAATGTCATGACACTCTGCATATTTTGTTAAAGATAACTCCAATCATCATGCAGAAACTGTACATCATTAACCCAGATCAAGGTTTTGCACCATGAAGCATATGAAATAGACATGCTACATCCACTATTATATATGTACTAATCCTCCACATGTATTGGTTTTGTAATAAAGGTGATGCAGAATACAACAAATTGTGTGCATTTACAGAATCACAACTGATGTCATTTACTGGGCAACACCATTTGAAGCTTGGGAGCACATAATCAAACCCACTTGCGAGCAAAGTTGACAAGATAAGCTCACAAGAGCTTACATGGTGAGGTCAATATAGAAGCACAAGCAGCCAGAAACTACAGGCATGATTTCGCAGGAACTCATAAGGTGCATAATCGGTTCATCCAAGTTATAGGTGTCAGATTTTAGCAGAATTACCAGTAGTTTCTGGTGCCGCAATTTTAAATCTTATTCCTAACTTACTTGCCCATATTGTGAACTTGACCGTAATGCTGAGTTTCAAGTTCCACGATCAATAAAGTCATCCTCATGTCAATAAATTTTATGCATATGATTTAGGAAGCTTTAGTTCATTAACACGCTTAACACAGCAACCAAACTACTAATTGCAATGTTTGCTCAGAAACATCAGAATACCTTCGATTTCAGTAATGTATTAGAGTATATGATTAGTTCAATTCACCGATGTTTTGTAGAAGTAAAAGTACAGAAATAGGCCGTCACAGACAGATTATTAGTTTCATTTCTTAACCAAGATGAAGGTCTTCGTCCATTCTCCAAAGTACAAAGCAAGAAAGTAACGTTTACTGATATCAATTATAGGTACTCTAATTCTACTATAGTACACTGGCTTCAGACTTCAACTGATGCTGAAAGAAGGACTTCCACTACAAGATTTCATTGTATCAAGAACATCATAAGACTTCTCCAGCTAAGTTATCTAAAATGAAGTTCAGGTATTAAATTTTACGTGCTAAAAACCAGTGAAAGAAAACGGGATAAATAGCTATCCTTTACAATGAAGCTGAGCTGTGGATGTTGATACTTCAAATTGAATATTTTAGCTTCTTAAAATAAAGTAGCATTGAAGGAGCGAGAAAAACAAATAATGAGAACATAAATGGTAAAAAAAGATCCCAAGTGATGAATTTAGATGGAATTAGCCAAGTTGTCTGCAAAGAAAAAGTAAGACACCCGGAATGGTAACAAGAAAGTAGGCTGTGTGTGGAAATATAATTGCAGGTTAATTTAGTGTGCCAGACAGCCACTGGGTTAAAATTCTTCAGATAATAAAGAAGTAATACTAGATGCAATAAGATTTGGCAAAATATGATTATGAAACTATACCATTAATTTCACAAACAAACAGATCAGCACTCCATCCTGACCTATAGAAGCAAAAAATAATTGATGCCATACAAAGTAATAATCAACACACCTCTGAATTAAACAAGAGATTAAGCCCAAACCAAGCTATGTGGCAGTGCAATTCCATCTGCAAGTTAACATTATAAACAATATATCAATAACCCATCCATGAAGAGGATGGACCGAAAGAAAGAAACTGAAACTACAAGAAAATTCGGAGCACCTGTTTCTGGAGACTTGAGTAGTGCAGCAAAGGAATAAGAAGGGGGGGTAAACCAAATCCGGGTCCTATTGAATTCCCTGAGGTATCTATTTCCACACGTCTCCCAATTATACAATACAAAAGCCATTTGCAGAAGCCTCAGCCTCTGGAAAACACTATTTGTTTCACTGTCCCGAGCCTTGAGAATCATCCTTAGCAGGAGGCTGTTGATGCTGATGCTGCTGGTGTACTCTGGCCTGACCCATCTGCTGATAAATCTGGGACAAGGCTTGAGGGTTCAGAACCCCGATGTGACCATCTTGAGACAACCCCAGCTCCAACCCAGGCATTTGCTGGTTACTCCCACCCAAAATTGAGGTGAAACTCATAGCACCCATGTTGGATGCTGCTGCAGGCAAGTCAAACCCAGGGAACGCAATCTTTTGCAGGTAATTTGAACTCTCACTTCCTAAACTTGGCGTAGATGGACCCGATGACGACTGAAACCCGAATCCACTGACAGGGGGCCATAGACCAGTGGCCATATGGGGTCTCCCCAGATTTCCACCCACCATAGCCCACCCGGTCCTACTGCCCGACCCAATATTGGACCCCCCATATTCATCAATTTTCTGATGCAATCCAGCAGACAGAGAAGTCCCCTGTTGTGAAACAGAGCCACCGGCAGCAGCTAAAGCTGATGCGGGAATCGTACCGGTTCCGGTGGCTGCTATGATCGACGGCTCCGCCTGCTGGAGAAGCCACTGAATGGTTTCGCCGTCAGATTTGTGACCCAACTCTCTGGTCAACTGGAAGATTCTCGCAGCACAGAGAGCGGGCATCCTTATCCTCCTTCCTCTGCCTTCGACTTTGGTGTGTCTGTCTTTGTTCGAACTCCTCTTGGGCGCTAACTGCTTCTTGTTAGTGTCTTCTTTATCCGCAATTGCAATCTGGAAATCCTTGATTTCTGCTGGTTTGTTCTCTCCCATGACGTTGGCTTGTGGCTGTGGGAGACTCAAGAAGCTGGGTACCTCCTGTGGTTGCTTTGAGCCCTTGGGATCCATGAACAGGGCACAAAAGGAAAAAAAAACAAAAAAAAAGAAAGAAAAAGAAAAAGATGGGTCCGCTTTGATTGAAGAAGGGTGACCTGAAAAGTCTAAAACTTTCATGAGTTTTTCACTGTTTTTGGCAAGGATGGAGCGACAAAACCGTAAAATATTAAAATCCCAATGTGCCCATGTCAAGATTATAGTTTTTTACTCCAGCCTCTGGTTCTTTCTTTCTCCCTATCGTGTCCTTTCTTACCTCTTTCTGACTGTAGTGGGATTTGACCTCCTGATATGCCGTCAACTTTAACTCCCAGTTTCACCGCCTTGGGGACAACTAACATTATATATTTATCGCACAGACATAAAAGTCCATTCGGTTTTATCCTACATTCCTCTCTCTCTCTCTCTCTATTCTCTGCCCTCTCATCTCATGCATGCCATAATTGAAACAGTAATGTATGATGTCAACCATCTCTTGTAAGGAACTCCATTGCCACGTGGAGGAATACGACTGGGTATTGGGGTTACATGTCATCGACTGTAGTTGCCTAGGTCCATCCTCAAAGAATGCGTTAAAAAAGAGAATCAAAGAAGATTTAATAATATGAGATCAGCGACCAGTAGTTATGGGGCAAAGAGAAGCCCGTCGCAGTATACAGTTGTACACATTAGGGAGAGGCCGTGACGTATTAATATTATTCTGTTCAATGTTACTATATCCATGGCGGGTCCCTTCGTCGTCTCTACCATCTTGAGTAGTAGAGAGCTCCTCAGTCCTGACAGTTTATGGGCCTTTTACAATTGAAATTCCACTTCCCAACATTGATAGCTTATATTGTATTGTGTTGGACTCCCTAATTCCTCTCTTTTGCTTATGTTAAAGTTGGGTTTTTTCTTTCAAATCAACCATTAAACTTCATATTCAATTAACAAATAACAGTTATCACAATTATTTTCAAATATTTTTTTATGTATTTTTATCATATACTAGATAATTCTCATATATATAATTTTTTCAACAGCTTGCAATGAAAGCGTTGCTGCTTCAGTACATGAAATAGTGGTGCTCAGTTCCTACTGTAGACTACAAAAACGCAAAAGAATATAAGGTGAACGCTAACATACGAAAGTTTCACAACTACTTTTCAAGTCCAAATTTAAATTTTTTTTTTTAAAAAGAACAAGTCAATGAAATGATAACACATTTATTTATAATATATTGATTCAATCTAAATTAGTCATGTTTAATTATAATAAATTATTTGATATAAATTTAATAATTTATATATATAAATTTAAAATATAATTACAAACGATTATATTAATTTAATATAAATTTAAATTATTAAATTTTTATTTAATAATTTATCATAATTAAATACGAACTCGTATATATACACTACGAACCTGACAATATCCAAATTACACGTAAGGGTGTGGTTTTTATAACATGGTCTGCGATTATACAATATTGATGCTACACTTGGTAGCTCAGTGTTGCAACGCGTATGCATATATATGCAACTATCAAATGAACATTTAGATATTGAAGTGTTTGAAAATGTCCCGCGGCGTTTACTTGACACGTTCGTGTATGACCTGTGACATCGAAACATCGAGTAACTATTGTTTTTAATTAATTGATAAGGAAATTTTCTAGTTTATGACACTACTGTATCAATTCTTTTACAGCATGATTGTGATTACTGTTCTTACTTACGTAATTATCATGTTCGGCGGTGTATTTTGATTAGTTTAATGATATAATTCAATGGTTAAACTTTTTTTAACAAAATAGTTACACTGGATTAAAAAAAAAAAAAAAAGACATATAAACGTATGGTCTGGAGGTCCAAAATTAAAAATAAAAAAGAAACTTAATTTATTCACTATGGTGAGGTGTGAGACGTACTGAGATGAGTAAGTTAGGGTGGATGGCACCAATAACAGCTTCAAATAGTGACACCCATAATTGCCATAATTTATTCGCATGAAAAGGATGCTCTATATTAATTTCTTATTCTCATTTCCATGTATTTCATGATACAAGGCCAAGATGATGTTAGGCTTTATTACTTATTATTATGACTCTGCATTGGATACATGCTTGTGTGTCCATGATTTCTCCCATACAGCTATCTAAGTGCTTATTCTAATTCCACCACAAAAACATAATATATATATATATATATTGAAAATAACTAATTTAAAATATTAAGTTATGTATGTATTGGATTAAATAAATTTTATAGTTTAAATTAATACAACTCTTCAAAAAATATATGATTTTTTAGAAAAAAAAATTGTGTTTATTTAAATTTAAATTTAAAAAATAACTCTTACGCACTAACATAACTATTTAGAAAATATATAATTTTTAAGAAAAAAAGTTATATTTGTACAATATCTTATTATAAATAGGATTTAATTATGATAAAATCTTTGGTATACTCATAATTTTAAGTATGCTAGTGTACTCAATTATAATGTAGTTATATAATTTTAAGATTATTATTTTTTTGGTAAATATTAAAAATAAAAAAATTATATAAATTAATATGAGTGCACAAAAGATAACACAATTAATTATAGACTATAATTTAAATTATTATTAGGTAAAATCTTTGGTGTACTTATATAATTTTAAATGTATTGGTACTCTTAGTTATAATGTTGTTACATAATTTTAATATTATTATTTTTTGGTTAATATTTAAAATAAAAAAACTATATAAATTAATATGTAAATTCAAAAACTTATATATAATCAACATTTAGTAATTAATAAATTTATGTGTTAACAATATGTGACAAAATGTTGTTCCACTATATCATGAGTGTACGAGTGTAAAAGATGGCACCTTATTATTATTGAAATGATAATTTGAAAATCAATAGGCATCTCCACTCTTTTACTTCAACTTATTGAAATTTCTTCTAAAGAGATTATTGAAGTTACTGTCCAGTAATCTCAAAGTAGTTTAAGATAACTCCTAAAGGTGATTTGTCATATACCACAAACATAGTAGTGGCAAAAATCACAGTTAAAAACAATATGGTAGATACACATTTTTGGGGCATAATTTTCATCTTATTTTTCTACAAATCTTTTTCATAGCATATATATCAAATTTTATTATAAAATTAAAGGTTCAAGCAATGATGGAATATGAAAGCTTATTTTTACTGCATTCCTAAGTCACTCCAGGACTATTGAAAGAAGTTGTTGATTTTATGTTACTGAACACAATATATTTTTTATTTGCGATATACTTAATTCTTAAATATAGAATAGAATAATATTTATTTTATTAAAAATTTTGAATAATATTATTAACATTTAATAATAATTGATCATTAACTGCATCAGAATTAAAGAAACATCATTTTAAGCACTATATCGTGCGATTTTAATTATTTATATAAAAACTTGTCACATAATAACGTGCCTGGATATTGCTTTCATGAATAATTTTATATCAAGTTAGTACTAGAGTTGTAGATATAAACTAATACTGATATATATAAATACGTTCATTATGCGTTGCTTTTTTAAAAAAGATAGTTTTTTTAATGCATAATTAGTTGACATCGAATATAAAAGTGTACCTACTAACCAAAATGAAGGGATAGATATACTTATTATACGATAAAATTTTAATAAAATCTCATAATTTTAACAGTACCAATACATTAAATAATAATATAGGAATATAATTATAATATTATTATATTTTGAATTAATAATATTATAATCTTATATTATAATAATGCATTTAAAATTGTGAGTGTACCAAAGATAATGTTTAAATTTTTTGTTGTAATTATAAAAATGCTTGCTACTATATCATTTAAAATAAGTTATTGTATTTATATTTTGGTCTTATTATATTTTTAAATTTATAAATAAAATTTAAAAATGTTAAAATAAATTAATTTTATAATTACACGAAAAGTCTCTGGTTATTATATACTTCCAATTTGTGCAGCAGTTATTTTCCACTGATATCTCCCCTCATTGGGCATATATAGAGCACAACAACATCTAGGAAACTTCCTTGCAATTTCAAACTCATTTAATTAATGAAAAAATGTGAAAAAATTTGTACGCTACAAGATAGATTTTTCTATCTATCTCAGTGTTTCGTCTTTAATCGACTAGTAAACTGTCAGTCCCCCAAAAAAAAAAAAGTAAACTAAAGTGGTAAGTTTCCATATGTCTTCAAAATTATAATATTTGATTTATGAGAAATTTCAAACTGACATTTATGGTAACAACGTTACAACAAAGTAAATAAGAAATTTTATTTTATAAAATATAAAAAATGAGAGACCTATTTTTAAATTTTAAAAATTCAACGAGTTACAAGTAACCCAGTATATTCAATGAATTTTTTGGATCATTTTTTCTCTTAATTTTTTGTCTTTCTTTCCAGGCATTTGACTTTTGAAGAGGTGAACTTGCCATTGTATTCTTACTTTCTTAAAACTAACTTTATTGACAATAAATAAATAAATAAATTGGAAGGGAGTAATTGGGTGTAATTTTTTTTAATTAAGAAAGCTATCAAATTTAATTTTGTCAAACTTTAAAGGTCGTTCATATAATCTACTCTTTAACAATAAATGTACCACTAAGATCCGTGCCACGTATACTAAGGGCTTCATTGGTTGACAGAGTTGTGTGTAATGAAAAGAAAATAAAAATAAAAATAGAAATCAGAGAGAAAGAAGGAGAGCATATATATACATTTGATTGTATATGGAATATAATAAAAAATAAATTATCATATTTTGTTTAGTTTAATAAATTAGTAAGAAAATATAAATGAGTAAGATCAAAGTTATCATATTACCATTGAACAAAAAAGTATCATTATAATTTATATGTTCAAAAATATAATGATTATTAAATCTTAAAAATAAAAACTATATATATATTCAATACAAATTAAAGAATATAAAATAAATAAAATTATAATTAAAAAAAAAACACACACACACACACACATATATATAGTTTTTTAGATTAATGTTAAATCTTAATAGAAAAATGCTTTAGTTGTAGTACATATGAAAAGTAATTGTATTAATGTTAAATCATATATGAACAGAACTTGTATCAAGTCAAATGCAAGGGACACAATTTCATGTTTAAATATTAAGAAAAATTACATTATTGGTCTCTATAATTTCACTTGTTTTTTAATTTGATACTTATGCTATAAATAATACATATTTAGACTATTAAGATAATATATAATTCATTAAATTAATGTTAAATCATATCTGAACGGAACTTGTATCAAGTCAAATGGAAGTGACACAATTTCACGTTTAAATATTAGGGAAAATTATATTATTGGTCTCTATAATTTCACTTATGTTTTAATTTGATCCTTATAATTTAAATTATACATATTTAGACTATTAAGTTAATATATAATTCATTAAATTAATAAAATTTTAAAAAATACTTACACAATTTTAATAATAGGGACTAAATTTAAATATTTGTAAATTATAAAGATTTAATTACAAAATTTAAAAATATAAAAACTAAATAAAAAATTTAATAAAATTATGAAGATCAAAAGTAAAATTTTTATTAAATTTTATCCTACCCTTATTGTAATTCAATAGAAGCTAAATTCAATGCTCTCTATTGCTATCAATTATTGTGTATTTCATGGTATATGATGAAAATGAAGGTGGTACCCCATACTTGATTAGACATATAATTTTCTGACAATTTTTCTTTTTCAGGAAGCACCAGCTATTCCACTATCTTTTGGAGGTTAGAGCACATTACCACATTCAAGGAGACTGATTTTTGAAGAGTCATCTTCCAGTTCAACCAGTTCAGGAACCAAATATGGGAGAGGGAATACCCCTCCCGTTCTCTGGCACCATTTTCATGAACCATACATACCTAAATATTCACATAACAGTTATGAAGAAAATTAATTATATGCACATATTGCAGATTCGAATTTATTCATGTTGCCCACGTACAGAATCCAACTTATACTCATTCTCTCAATAAATAGATAAATAAAGTATACTTGGGGGATTCAGATAATGTCATTCTAATTCTTAGGAATTACATATATATATATATCAGATCAGTCAACTGCACTAAAAATTAAGCACATAGATTATTTTTCCATGTTTGCTTTTTTTTTTTTGTTTAATTTAATAATTTGGGCAATTATGTCGATCCAATCTTAACGTACAAGCTTTTGTGGGCTATCAAGAATTTGATTATTAGTTACAATATAAAAGTATTGATCATAAGGATGGGTTGGTTGGCTAATTGGTCCAAAGTTGCTTTAATCACCAAATTTCTAAAGTTCACAGGTAGGTATGATTGTTCCCCCCTTTTCACTATTCAGTAAAAGCAAGAGAAATCTAGTTCATTAAGTCATGTCTTTACAAAATTAAAAATAAAATAAAAAATAAATAACCTTAATGACTGAAATCAATCATCTCCACGCTCTCAAAGATCATGTGAGACATCCAAGTAAGAAAACGCCAACTAGTCAAATGATCACTCATAATTCGAAAATTCCATTACAGTTTAACGTATACTATATCTTCCATTTTACACCTCTTTTCTTATTATACTATATCTGTTAATCAAACATGAGTCTAATAATTAAACAAATTTGAGTTTTTTTTTAATTATAAAATATGAGATCTTCTGTAGTCAAATACATTATATATTTAAAAAGAGACAGAATAGAAATAAAATTGCATATAAAATTAATTTCTTTCTTTACTTAATCTTTCTATTCTTTTTACTTGTCTCTATTCCTTCCCAAACCCTAAATTTTTTTTTTACTACTTCTACAAAGCATAGGTAGAAACATGGAGAAGCTTCTTTTTTGGGGAGTGTTAAAAGACCAGAATGAAATTCAAAACTAACCTCTATCTTTTTTCTTTTTTTCTTTGAATTTCTTTGGGTTTGTTTTATCGGAAGACTTTGTGTGCTTCGATACAGGGAAGACCAATTCTCGTGCTGGAGTGATGGTAATAATGGGAGGTGCGACTATGTGTGTGTTGGTGATTGCATTGCCAGTCACATGTGCTTCCCACCATGCAGACAAGGGAGGCCCCTCTATCAAAGCTATCCGTTGAAATATCATACCCTATCTCTCATGAATTCAAAGCTTCAATGCCAAAAGATCTTCCTTTTCCCATTTAGTTTTCTTTCTTCTTTCTTCTTTACCTTTGATTTATCAAAGACTTACTTCCGTAAGAGATAAGCTTCATGCTAATTTTGTCCTAATCACTTTAGTTATGCCTCCCATGTCCTGTCCTTTTCAAGAGTTTAACCTATTTTGTACGAAATGGCACAAGTTTTATTAATGAAGGGTCGGATTATCCCCAATTCTGCTCAACTATTTCATCCTCGGGAGCGCTGGAAGGTAAATCTTCGTTCGTGACTATTAATTCTACTGTGTTCGTTATTTTCTTTTTTTTTTAAACCGTCAATGTTTATTGGTATTAAATCTGAGTCAAGTACGAGTTCTGACTTTTTCTTTCCAAGATACTCTACCAAAACATGAAAAAGAAAAAGAACACTTAAATTTAAAAAGCTACCAAAATTATGGAATGAAGCATTAACATTTGAACGCACTCCATTTACTTTACCATACTTCGTTGACAGAGATTATGAAGGTAAACAAAGGAGGATGAAGAAGAATTTCTGAGTTGTGGCTTCCTGATGATGTAAATGGGTCGGATCTGATAATTATCTGTATTTTCTCTGTATCAATTATTAGTATCACTTATCAAGAGTCATATAAACAATTTATGAAAATCTGATCTGCGGAACATATACTTCAATGAAATGGGCCCATAGCATGCCCACCATCTGTTTGACGTTTGGTACTTTGGTCAGACTTGTCAGATACAATATTAACTTACTTGTACTACATAGATCATGCAAATAGTTAATTAGCGCACAGACTGCAAAATTCAAACCTGAATGCCTCTTTACTAAATAACACACACCATTCATATATCTTTGGTAAATATCCTGTTAAAACTGTTGTTTTCCATTTGCATTATTAATTGTACGCTTTTGTTTTCATGTTAATGCTGGTAACAAATAAACCTTTTCTCTTTTCAGTCAGTTGAGTTTGAAAGGAGCGTAATGGCGGTTTAGTCACAGAAGTAGCACCTAATTATATGAGGGTAAATTCAAAACCAAGCCTATGGTAATAATTCATTACCGATTATATCTAAGTCTTGGGACCATTTATTTGTGGTAAATCCCTTCTCTCCCTAGCACAAAAAGTCATTTTCTTATGAAAAGGATGATTTGCTTTCTGAAGAATTGAATCAAGTGTATGTTATATTGGGAACAAGTCATTACATCACATTAAAATAGGAGCCACATTCACCAATGACTGAGTTATATTAAAGCCAGAATCTTTAACTGAATGGCTCCTTTTGATAAGATATATCTCACTATTATCCTCAAGTCCCAATCCATCTCCATCTTTGGTCTCTTCTCCTTTATCTTTTTGCCTGCAGATTGTGAACTTGCTTTAGTTAATATAACATTAGAGTTTTTTCATGAGATTTTAGCAGTCATATGATATGTGAAAGGTTCATATATCTTGTGCTTGGTTAACTTATAAAGCTGAAGGTTCAACTTGAAATGGAGAAGAAGAAAAAAAGAATTATTATCTGTATAGATATAACTCAGAACACATACAAAAAAGCAGGTATATATCCCGTCAATTTACAAATTTATCGCCATCATTTAAGATAACCCACTAAAATGGTTGGTTTAGGTTGATCAATCAGTCAAACTTTGGTTGAAAAAGATTCCACTGGAGGTTAGTGGGGTTTCAATCCGAGACGTCATAATCTGAGCCATGTGCTTGATTGGCAAATTTTCTGAATTGTGACTTGGGTTGGCTTGGGGGATATTGGAATTTCTATTCGGATGGAGAATCTAACACTGCGATGGAAATTAAAAAATTGAATAACTACATTCGCTAATAATATAGTAGAACAAAAATGTCACTGTTTTGCTGAACGATAGCTTTGGCCCTTAGCTTGGCCACCTAGCTCTCGAATCCACTTGCTATTTTGTTCATTTTTCTTGTTTCTTTGTTTCATTTTTGGAGATACTCCAAAGCCCCTTTCACCCACATGAAGAACTCCCAATATTTCTTTAGAAGGAAGATTCTAAACAGTAATTACACATTTCTGGTATGAACTAACTATAAAGTAAACGATTGTTGAGTCTTGGAGGAAAAGAAAGGACATCGACATCATAATAATTTGGGTTTTCTTTACGGGTGGTTCAAGAGGCAAGCAGGAGAATTGCTTATAGGCATAGCACAAGTAGCAAGAAACCTTCATAACAGTCATTCTAGCTTCTAGCTATGTGCTCAAATAGAAGTTCTAAAAACCATCGTTGAATCTATTTCCAATTATTTCTACCTCCAAGGGATAGATGCCATTTTGACTGTCATGATTTATACGCATAATTGAGCAGGAAGTCTAAAAGCTCATATCGAGTAATAAAATTTTAAAACTATTAAAAAATCTTATACTATGAAGATACAAAAGCGATGATCATACCGTCTTAAAAACATTAATTTTTTTAATTATAACATAATTGATTATTAAATATAAAAGCAATATTTTATTTAGTAATTATTTAAATTTAATCTGAGCCTAATTGAGAAATATATATATATATATATATAAATTTGTTATAACAAAATTTGGTATTCTTGAAATATAAAATTATCACAACAAAAATAATCTACGTGATTACCGGGCAAGTCAGTAATAATTTTCTGTCATTTTGATAGTGATTGAATTTTAAAAATTTAATTACTGATATAGCATAGAGCATTGGTGAAAGCTACATAATCATTTAGCACAAAATATAGGGATTTATTTTGTGTAAAAGAATCTAGCATCGCCCAATTAAATTTAAAAGAGGAAGGGCACAATAATTCATTAATTAATGGCAGTGATTGACAATGAAGCCCACTAATTATTCACAATTGCGCTTAAGTACGTTGACATACTGATACATATTGTGACATAATCTTCTCAAAGAAGTATTATATGCAATCATGCTCTGGCCCTTAACACATGATTATGACCTTCGGGACCATAGCTTTTTCCAGACTTGAAGAAGACAAACTCCTCTCGTACCATGGCTACCCTATTTCACAACACATTCAAAATTCACCACATTCATTACCCATTTTAATTTTCATTTGTTCATCAGGGCTTGAACATATTTTATGTATTACACTACATATAGTCCAACTTGCTTAACACCTTAACATGGCTCTGATCTGAACGGGGAAGATGCATTAGGCCCTGAAACCGTTGATCTTCAGAAAACTAAAACAACATTAAGGATGAAATTTAAATGTAATTTTTGGATATTTACTCTTTTGACGAGTGAATTTATTTACTACAGCACTATTGGATATTTTTAAAAATCCCTCCATATATTATTTTTATTAGAAGGCTTAATAATAAATATTTTAAGTAACTTGGCCTAATATTTGTCGAAAACATAATCCATGAAACAAAGATCTATGAATGAACACTTGGAGAAAACTTAGCATCAACTTTGAAGAAAAAGATATAGTGTTAACACTCACTTATATAATTAACTTGAATGATAGACCATAAAATATGTGAATCTCACTACGTTTATTTTTCTTTGAGATTAACACTTCTAATTTCGGACAAAAATTCCAAACAGAGTAGAAGAATAATAATAACACGATATATTCACACTGATGCTTCTAAAGGCGTGCAATTAAATCATTGCAGAGAGTTCAATCTTATAGACACGGATATAGATAATTGCCTTGTTCTTCTTACATAGAACGGATATTTACACGGACACCAGGCCCAATAAACATTTTAGTTCTAAAGGCACCAAACCAATAAAATGTGTTCTTAATTCAGCTGCTTGCAGAGGGCCCAAAGTACATGCAGATGGGTGGATTTATCCTCAAAATGGAGAGTATTGCAGATGGAATTGTCCATATCCCATCACCACATATTAAACCTGAAGCAACTGCTCCTGCGTAGTCCTCTGCTTCCTTCCTATTCAAACGCTCCCATATAAATAATATCACCGTCCCAATAAACATATCAACAGCAAAGTAGGCACCGATATAGAAGGGAACTGCCATGGCCATTGGGATAGGTACATACTGTGAGATCTTACTGGGAATCACGTCCCTCAGAAGGTTAATAACTAGAGCTGCCACAAAGAAGCCACAACACAAGGCTAGGCAGTGCTTTGGAAGCTCAGAAAATCCCTCAACACCTAGTATGGCCATTTCCCTATATATAACAGCATAAGGAGCTTTATAGGGACCATCAGGTGATCCAATATCAAAAGCAGTCCAGAACAACCAGAATGTGAGAGGGGCAATGATACAACCCATGGCTGTTCCAACTATTTGGCTCACAAACATAGACTTTGCAGATGAGAGGGTGAGGTAACCTGTCTTAAAATCTTGCATGAGATCAGCTGCAGTCGAGACAATGGACATCATCACAGCACAAGATGCTATCCCGGCTATAACCCCACCCTTTGGGCCCACTGATGCGGCAATGACAAAGAGACCAATTTTCCCATAAGTGGATGCCAAACTCCAGTCAGTGAGCCCGGTGCCATAAGAGTTGCAAAAGGCAAGAGCAGGGGCCAGGATGTAAGAGCACAGAACCAGATACCATTTAAAAGGAGGAAAGATAATTGGTATTGTTGCAATGGATATTGCAGCAAGGCCCAAATATCCAGAGGCTGCAAACCAGAAGGGTATTCTATCCTTTAAAAATATCTCATCCCTCCTTCTTTGTTCTGCTTGCAGTTCAGAACACCCATCATCTGATAAGATGCACAAGACAATTAACTTATGTGAAACGTAGTTCACTGCTATTATCTATTGATGAATTCGTATTTCGACAAGGGTTATACTAGTAATCAGATACCAAATCACTATATGACAAATTAATTTCCAGATAATAGATCATTTGTATGTACTCATTCTTCATCATTTAAAAAAAAAAAAAAATTTAGAATTGCATAGGTCAACATCAATTTGTACCCTTCAATACCACTAATTACAACTCCTGAAGCAGGTAATTACACGTAATATTTGTGTTAGAATCAATGAGCTCTTAATTAATTCGGTTGTATACCAAATATGCAACTCAACTTATTATCCACACAGCCAAGCTGCCACGTGGATGAAGACTTGGATGTTAGTATTATTATTATTATTATTATTATTAGGAAGAGTACATTAAACACATGCATTTTACCATCACTTGCAGAAGAAATGACAAAGCCTTGGGTTACAATAGAAAGGAACCACACTGGTTATAGAAGTAATGCTTGAGGAGTATTCAAGGTACTCACCGGGCTCTTCTGACACAATAGGAAGGTTGTTCTGTTTGGAACTTGACCTACACATCTCCCTTACAGTTACCATTATAATTTTGATCAGATTGTAAATACCATCCCCTAAAATAAGGGAAATCGATATGAACACCTGCACACATGATCATGAAGAAAATGCTTCACTGTGGATTCAGAAGATATTATGCCAACTAAATAACTAATAATTGGATATAGATCACAGAATCACAAGTACAATTCGCATAAAGAAATTTAAGTGTACTGAACCATGTGCCATACCTTGTATCCATAAAGACCTTTAAAATCATTGCTACCAAGGTCAGCTGGATACCAGTCCCCAGCATGTTCGGAGATGTAGGGCCACAGAAAACCCCATGATATGATAGCTCCTAGAAGAACTGAACAATTAACTATGTGAGGACAGATAAGACCACATCCAACATAAGTTGGACTGAAGTCAAAGTAGAACCTGCATGAAAACGAAGCCATGTCAGTATGTTGGGAATTACTAATGTCTCCTGAAGACCTGAACCCTCCAAATTCCTTCCATGATAGCAACGTTGCTTACCAGTCAAGAGTTAATAGCACATTTGCTTATTTGAATTCCAAAATTTGGAAATGGACTAGTGAGGAAGAAATAGTCATTTTAAGCTAACACATGTAAAGCCTAAAGCATTTTGAGTTCTGTAAAGTAACAGGGTTTTAGCAAAGTTGCCAACTCTGCCACTTTCCCTTTTTCCCAAATATGCTCACTGGTTTCTGGCAAAGACCAAGGTGACTCACCAATCTGGAAAAAACCCAGGCCTTATTAAAAAAAAAAAATTATTATTCATCAAGTTTTGAGATCAAACTTACATCTTCCCTAGTCCGTCAGAACACCCTTGATTATTTTCAGGCATTAAAGTGATTTCATACATTAAATACATGTTGGTCACAGGTTAAGGTCTAACAAAAGTCACAAATCAAAGTTTCTTCATAAGTTATTGTTATTCATTCATCAAACTGTTTATGTATTTGCCAAGTATAAGAAGCCTTTCAAGTCAAAGCAAGTTACTCCTACCCTTCTTCCTTAGATCACTTCGGAAAATGTTTTTCATTGAGTCACAATTTAAGAATTGTTAAGTTTATTAAGTTACTATTTATTGTTTTTTAATTCTGTTTATTTGTAAGAAGATGACAGCATATGGTATGTAGCTCAAGTTTAAGGATTTTCATGATATTTGGGAGGGTTTCTGATTGAAATGCTTTCTAAGTAAATGGTATAACCAATGTTAGACAATCAAAATAAAAATATAAATACAGATGCAAATGTCGTGTCATATATGCCTTTCATTCACTTTCACTTTGTCTTCTCATTTACATTTAACTATTGGTTTTCACTCTCATCCTTATGGCGACATACTGCCATAGGTTCACACACAAGGCAGTTATAACACTTGATCGGTCATCAACTCGTTGAAAAGTTTATATCACATGCAACGCCCAAAAAAAGCTGCAGCAAGTTTTTATTAGACAGGGAGAGAGAGAATGAATTTAGACATAGGAGTCCAGTGAAAGCCACAGTTATAAGAGCCTTACGTGTTTTTAAATAATGTCAATCCAAAGGTAGGAAAGTTGTCAAATCCACATGAATCCCCAATGCCACTGAAGAACCACTTAAAGCAGCTCCAGCAGAAACTTATACTTAAGTACTTGCCCAGTTGCCGGACTTGGTTCCTATAGTCAAAGACAATAATATCAACTTGAAGTCTTGAACTATAAAAACAAAGGAAAATAGCAGCAGACATAACCTATGCATAACACTAGAGCATCACAAAAAGTGTTTCCACAATGCTCTGATTAAACCAAGAAATGAAAACCAGATAGGTTCAGGACATGTGTAGCTGCGACATACAGTCCTCAAGTAGAGTATAAAATCATAATTGTAAGATAAGGGATGCTTCTTGGTGATCAGAAATTAGCATAATTGCTAATGCATACCCTGCAAGTTCAGCTCCCGTTGTTGTGTGGAAGCTGTTAATTAACATTGCTGTTGCTGTCCCACTGGGATATGTAAGCTTATAATCCAAGACCATAACCTGAAATTTCATGCATGTAGATCAGGTGCCAAGTTGTCAATCATGGCTGTCAACAGCAATGCTAAAAGGAAATAATATCTACAATAAATTTCCACAATTAGGAAGTTGCAGCAGTATATATAGAATAAAAAGTCAAAACCAAAATTTTTACTCTCTGAAGTCCCATTCTTCACTCACTGTTCTCGTTTTAAAGAAATAATAATGCCACACCTTTTTAAAAGTTAAAAGCAATCAGTTATATACTTGCACTCTATGAAACGAAGGGAGCATTACTTTCACCATGTGTAATTGTCTTTCTAACGAGCGAAAGCCTAAACTCTAAACCAAAATTAAATTTATCTTCTGAATCCAAAGATCAAAATTCTGGAATTTTGTCGGGTCATTCTTGGGCTTGTAGTTCTTGTTCTCTCCTTATCCAAGGAAGAACACTTGAACACCATGTGTAATTGTCTTTCTTTTAGGGGTGTTCCAAGACCAATCCGGCCCGATAAACCCAGCCCAAGCTAGTCTTATCAGGATGGGGTGGGTTTCAATGAAATCAAGCCAAGGGACCAGGTCTCATACATAAGACCCGGTCTCATGCCAAGCCTTGGCCCAATGTGTAAACCAGGACCAGCCATATATATATACATATATATATGTTTTAAAAATTTTCTTCATTTATTTTTCGTTTGATATAAATTATTTTTTTAAGGCTACTTTTCTTTTTTTTTCTATTGCATATAAGCCACTTTTATTAATATAGGATACCTCATTTACTAAATATGGATCACACTGTTTTTCTCTTTCAATATTTCAAATTCAAATTTATAAAATATGATTTTTTAAAAAAATATAAAAAAAATTTCTTCTAGAGACCCGGTTGACTCGGCCTAGCTTGGCCTAATATATGTTTGCCCCTACTTTCTTTCTTTATTTGTTTTCTTTTCTTTTCTTTGTTTGGTGATGAAGACCCAATGTAGTAGTAGTAATGACTAGTGACCACATAAATTACCTTCCGAAGTGGGACAAGACTGAATAGCCCAAGGAAACTCACAACAAATGTAAAACCTATCATCCAAAGCAATCCTGGATTTTTAACATCTTCAGCCCTGTTACCAGGGTAATCTGGGCCAATGAGCTGGTATGTTCTCTCATCCATCGCAATCAAGGATGAACCAAAGCCCCCTGCCAAAAATGTTAGTTAGCACATTAGATAAATATATAAATAAACAAAATTAGCACACCACTCCTTAAAGAAGCAACTCTTACGATCAAGAGATTTCAAAATAAACCAGTTTACCTCCTAAGAGAATTGGAATAGAACATCAACTTAGATAGAAACTTCCAGCAGTTATGATGTATAATGGATTTTTTAAAACTGGTTACACTATGACTGCCCATGTTAAAAAGGTTCTAATGTTAGACGACCACAAGCAATGAACAAGAATAATCTCAACTTGTTTCAACTTTCAAGCTTCCAGAGGATTTGATTTCACTTACTTTGTATTAAGTTAACTCGATTCATTTCAAGCTCAGCAGTTGTCAGTTGTATATCATAGACAAACATGTAGAGCTTCTGTTCTTCCCCTGTGCAATATTAAAGAGATCGCAACTTCCATTTGATGATTAATTGTTAATTTACGTTCAGCTTTTTATTCATGTTGAATTAGCCGAGTTTTGGGAGTTTGTGGAGTTTTTTAGGTTGGGTAGTTCAGTTCTTCTGGAATCTGAATTCTTTAACGACTTAGTTCCCTGGTTAGAAGACTCATGGTCATGGGTGATGGGACAGTAATATGAGATCTCAACTGATTTGGTTAGCGAAGACTATTATGAATACCGAGAGGAGCAATACTGATGAAGGTCAAATTCTTCCTCCAGTTTTTTGACTGAACGGTGTGGGCGTCATATTCTCAACAAAGTTTTTCGACCCAAGGAGGAAGATTTCCTTGTTCCAAGCTCTCACTTGGCCATCCAGAGATGGGAATAAGCTTTACAATTCACTTGTTCCGAGCGCAGTGAGCGTCATAATCATAGTAAATGAGCTTTACAATTCACATGGCATCCAAAGACTGGAATGAGGTCAAGGTTCAACCTCTACTACTCGACTACTCTACCCACCCTGAAGCCTTCTAAGATTCTGATTCCTCTATAACCTTAAAAAAGAAAAAAAAAAATCGTCGGCTTTGACAAAGGGAGAAAGAGCTTTTAAGTTTTAAGCAGTTAACCGATCTGACAATAGCATGAGTGGTGAAATAAATTCAGCTACAAAATAAGAGTATACCGGAGCATCAGGAATATCCACAAAGCACAAAGCTAACAACCCAAGCTATACAATTAGACATCAAGAGAAAAATAAAGCAAAAAGCTAAAATCACAACCAAACATCATTCTAAACCCAGAGTACATGCAATTACAAATATATAAACAAAGGAGAGGTGAGTTACCGCTGAAAGCGAGGCCATAGCAGGCAACAACACAAGTCTGGATGACTGTATTCTCCTGTCTGGTAAAGGGTTTGGCGAAGAATCCCAACCTGGACATGAAGCTAGTCCAGGTCTTAACGAAGAAGAACCCAAGCAACCCAGCAGCGACGTTCAGCGAAGGAATGATCCCAACAGTCAGATTGAGCTTGTGAGTGATGATGCAGAAAAGACTCCCCAGCACCGCACTCACCAACAGCCCTCTGACGGTGATCTGGTCCTTCCATTCTGGAACGTTCTCGAATTTCGGGGACGGAGCCTTCTGAGAATCCCGAAGCAAGTGCTCCGAAATACCTACGGAGGAGCTCTCAGTCCCCATGAATCCGATAATAGATGGTCACTTTATGGTTAATCTCGGGATTCTATGAACAAAATGGGATAGGATCTGCGTCGGTGAAAATACTAATTAGGATATATTTATATATATAAGGATAATAATGATTGCCTTACGTGATGGAGGACCTTGTTTGTCGTTCCCAAATTGACAGAGAAGAGTAACAAAACCGCTGAAGGTTAGGTGACGAGGGATGAGTCGGTCTGAGCACCAATGGCGGTTGCTTCGTCGTATGGGACTGTATTTTGATTTTGTTTTTGGGGTGTGGTAATGACAGCGAGGATATGAATATGATTCAACTCCATCCCTCGCAATGGGCTACTAAAAACCTCATGCTTACTGGAAGGGATTAAACATGGGGTTGGGAGGATCCGATTTTTTTTATAGATCAAGGCATAATCAATAGTAATGATAGAGGGGCATGGTAATCGATGGCCGTGAGGATTCACACTTCATTCCTTGTGGGCAATCAAAAAGCTTTAACTAAAAATAATTGTTATTTTTTAGAGTTTTTTATTTTATAAATATTTTTTATTTAATATTAAAATTTTTTAAATTATTTTTGTCCTCTTAACCTTAATTTATAAAAAATTAAAATAAATTTACTTTTATTTTAAAAAAATTATATAGATAGCTATATTCATTTTTCAAAATAAATAATAGTCATATAAACTTATGTAAGACAGAAATTAAGATTTTCATTTAAAATTATTTAAAAAATTGTTAAAAAATTACTTATTTAGATTATATTCTTATGAAAATAAAAATTACTTATAAAATTTAAAATAAAAATTTATTCTTAAATTTAAGTTTTATAGTTTTATGACAGTATTGCCATATTAATAAATAATAGAAAATATTAATTATTAATAAGAGCCAAAATGTAAACGTCACTAAGAAGAAGTTAGATAGATTTGTTTTCCTTGCAATTACAAACTTGGAATCTTAGCAACATCTTGTAATTATCGCTTCAGGAGCCATTTAGATTCACTCACAAGGCAGGCTCCTATTTGTAGGTAATCTGAACCCAACTAATGGAAATAGATTTTTAGCATTTTTCTTTAAGTCGTTGGATGGTGTGTATTTTAGCTTTCTTTAAATTAGAATTATTGAATCAAATCTTGAACCACATGTCATTAAAATTAATAATTTTTTGTCACACACAGTTATTAAAATTAATTTAAATTGTTAGATTAAATATTTTTTTAATATCAACCGTGGGATCTCTATAGTTTTTAAGAAATACAGTGAATCTGAATCATAATTGGTCATTTTTAATTACTATATAAGAAAAAATAATTATTTAGTCCTTCTACATTACTTGGACTTTCAATATACTCCTTATGTGTTTTTTTTTTTGGTTAAACTACCTCCTATAATTTACAATTGCCTTAGAAGTGGTCCTATTAACTTGAGTCATACTGTTATCCAAAGCTGGATGACATGGATGAAGGAGCTGACGTGGCTTGCATGTGTGGGGTGGTCCCTACCATTAGCATATTTCTTTTTCATTTATCATTGCTATCCAATTCTTTTTTCCTTTTCTTTATTTGTATTTGATAATCTAAAGCTTAAAATGAGACACCCAAAACAACGACAATACCCTTAAAAGGACAAAGATGTAGGTGACAATGGTATCAACAATAGCTAGCTTCATGTTCGTTTGGGCAATCATACAATTTTTCAAGAAGTAAACAAAGGCTCATAGGCTACTTCAACTCTTACATTTGAAACTCCTACAAAGTTATGGGAGGTTGGCTCAAATGCAGTGAAGAAGCCTATGTAGTCATAGAGGCATATCCAAGCATCAACACATCAAAAAGTGCAAAAAGACCCAAAGGGCAAAGGAATAACATAGCAAAGGAATAACCTTAGGTGATGATGGGGGTAAGGTGAATGCATAAGTAGCAAGGAAAAAATCAAAAAAACAAAACTAGATAGCAGATAAACATCTAGTCGACATGTAATAAGCCAATAATTTTGATTGGTATTAATCAATTGAGTTATGAACTATTTAGCTAGTAGGTGAAGTAAAATAAGTAAATTTCAAAGAAGTTTAGGAAAATTTTAAAAGAATTAAGAAAAGTATAAGATCAACTTATATGATAAACTAATATGAAAATAGAGATTGGTTCAGTGGTCAAACATACTCTTTCCTCGAATCCCAACTTTGAAATCTCTCAATATTTTTACTATAATGACATGTGGCACCAAGAGATGAAAAGACGAAAGTGTCCCTTAACTTACTATTATTTTTTTCCTTCTTCTTTTTGGATTGCTTCATCTTCATCACATTTGAATAATGTTGGATGCTCCTTGCTGCTCGTTTTCTGCCTATTTGCATGGGACACTACTGCCCGTTATTCTCTAACCATCGCTGGCGAGAAAGTCCAGCCATAGCTCGTGTTTTTCGACAAGAAACCTCTCCTCATTTATTTTAGCATTTTGGCAGCTTAAGAGCTCATATTTGAGTTGAAATTGATGAGTTTTCATTAAATCTTATAGGGATTTTGATTTTTACCATGTTTTCATCCTTTCTCCCTAGGATTTCAACTTCAACATGTTTTTAGGCTTCTTTTCTAAAATCCAAATTGCAATTTTTTTTTTTAGGGTTAGCTTAGGGCTAAATTTGAATTTTTGATACGAATTTAGGCAAACAATAGGCTTTAATGGGGGAAGAAGGTTAGGCTTGGGAAGATAAACGTTGAGGTAAGAATTGTTGTGGTGAAATTTCAATTGTTTCAATTCTATGGCATTATTAGAAATTTAAGAATAGTTAATTTATAATAAGTGAATGGTTAGAGGGGAATTGGATAAAAAAGAAAAATTAGATTTGGAAAATATGACATGTATAAAAGTAGATTCATGTATTACATATGTATATATAAGTATGGATGAAATTAAGGAGCAAGGATTAAATAATGAAAAACATTATGGCATAAATTGTAGTGTAAAGGAATGTTGGAATTGTGAATGTGATGGAGTTATAACTTTGTATGAGGTTAGATTTATTCAAGGTTTATGACAGAAAAGTGATATAGTTTAAAATAAATGTTTTTGAAATCAAGTTTACAAGAGTATTGGTATGAATTTAGTAAAATAACCATATATAAAACCTTATCAATTCAAGGCATGGTACTTGATTATTATAAGAAGAAGAAATGAAATTAAAAAAACAAAAAAAAGAAACAAAGATGGGCTCTATTCATTAAAAAGAAGGGTAATATGTTGTAATACAACACAAACAACACTATTTTGTAAACCAGAGTGAAAGAATAGGTAAATGGCCTTCAATCAAGTTGAAATTTGGTATACAACATCATATCATGCTAAGGATGTGATCTCGAAAGTTTGGAAAATTTCCAAATTCATTTGATAGGGAATATAACATGAAATCCATGGTTGTATGAGCAAATATCTCAAAACAGGGTAGTCTTGGAAAGTTCCATTGTTGGATGCCCAAAAGAAAGAATTTGTACTTGAAATTTGTAATGCAGGTTAAAAAAACATATAGGAAGTTGGATGTCAAATTTTACTGAATTTCGAATTGACTTGCTAGGTGATATAATGTCCAAAATATGGTGAATTAGAATTTTGGACAAAAATTGGTATTTAAGAATGTGTCGTTTTTCTAGAAGTTGTTTAGTGATAATTTGACATCTAAATCTATTAGCATGCAAATTACAATTGCTTTACTTTTCAACTTGTAGGGGATCAACTATTAGTGCACTTTACTAAGGGTATAAAGAAAAGTTAGGAGTAACCATGATTATTCCTTTCACCAGGTAAGTAGTAGCACTCCCAACAATGTTATATGTTTCATTTGCTTGTGTTACATATTTCTGGATATATTGCTTTAAGAAGGGCTATGTTAATCATTTCACTTATTGAATTGTTTACAAAGATCTATATTATTCTCTTTAACTAATTGTAAATCATGCATAGAATCGTACAACTGTGAAAAAAGGAATTTATATCTTAAAAAGGATACAATATTACATACTAACCGCCTTATCGTTACAAAACAACACCTGTACAAGACAATTAATTTGGCTTTAATAAAGACATATATAAGACTGTTGATGTAGCATAAGCAGTAGCATTCTTAACAGTGTTATATATTATAGTTGAATATTGGTTTTAAGGTTTATGTTTGCAATTCTTCATATATAGTTTCATGTTACTTGTGAAGTTTGTTCAATGTAACCAAAATGATTTTAAAAAAGAATATAGTTTATGTTCCTTTTTACCAAATGAAAGGTAATGAATTGTGCTGTAGATAGTATTCTCCAATTCATATAAATGGATTGATTCATTCACATGCTTCTCCTTAAATCCATGGGTTGTTATCTTACTTGCATTCTTACGTGAATGTAAGAAAATTTACCTCATCCTTTTGAAAGTTTGGTTTTAAAAGGATTATAATTTAGTCTTGTTAATTGATTTAAATTCGTGCATGGAATTGAGTATTTTTGGATATATAAGTTGAGTTTTGTCTTTATAGAAATATAAAATTTGTATTTTGACACTAACAATGTGATATTTAAAGAAGAAAACCCATGAACGACATTTTCTTATATTTAAGGGAGGATTAGTATAAAACCGATGATTTAGTGTGAGTTTGCAGTCACGACCGATGTTAATTACTTCTAGGGCTACGTGCTCTTGACTGATCATGATATTCCATGGACCGAAAGTCCATGACCGTTGTTTCATGTCCTTAATAGTCCTCCCTAACATATGATTTTCAAGTCAATTGTTTTTTATATTAAGATAAAGATTTTAAATGAATTTTATCAAGTTTCATGCATATTTGATAGTATATAGTATTCCACACTCATAGATACTGTTTTAAATTCTCGATAAATAGATATGATATTATGAGTTGTGTGCCTACGATAGACAAATTATGTTCCTTGATGGTCCTCTTAATCATTGTTTATGATTTTAAATAAATTGTCTTCTCACCATTAATGTTAAACAAAAGCTATTGCTAACCATTTTTTTGTCAAAGCTTATGCAAGCTTTGATAGCTTATAAAGTTACATTGTGGATATCATTTACAGTACATAAATAATCTTATTTTCACTAGGCCTATTACATAATTATTCTCTTGATTCTTTTCTCCTTGTTACATTACGTTATTATGCTTTTCTATGATGCTACTTGTTTACTTTTAATGTTATAGACAATTAGTTAAAGTCATTCTCACAATCAGGGAATAAGACGTAGAGTCACAAGTGAGCCCCTGCAATGTTCTGCAAGGGCAAAGACTTCTTTGTATGCTCTCTGTTCTAACTTATGGTATAAATATTTTAGATGTATCACGATGACTACATGACCATAGACAATACCCCCCAAATCCTATGTAGTTTCAATCAATAGAAAATGATAGTTGAACTCTTTTTATTGTTGATTAGTATGGGCTAATAAACACATCGTAGAAATTTCAAGAGCTTCTATTTATAGTAAAGACTTTGTTGAAATTTCAACAGAATTCTAACTAGTGAATATTCTTGATGCCTATGTTTGTTACCTGAGATATTTTTAAATGTGAATCTTTGGAGCTTTAATGTTAATGGGTGAGGTTAATACTGAATGTCTAAGGCTTGCAGAAGTGAGGTTGTCTTCATTATTTGCGCCGGTCACACTCTAGGTTTTTGA
Source organism: Delonix regia (assembly GCA_037074485.1). NCBI lineage: Eukaryota > Viridiplantae > Streptophyta > Magnoliopsida > Fabales > Fabaceae > Delonix > Delonix regia. The sequence goes on along the minus strand of CM073449.1, from coordinate 34,100,234 downwards.
TTATGACACGACATTTAGGAGTCGCATTTCAAAATCAAAATTTAATTGAAATTAGAGGTAAACTGAGAGATGGAGAAGAATGATAAATGAGAAATTAACATTAATTATCTTTTGCTTTCCCTTGATATCAATTCCATAATCAAATAGTTGGGAGATGATGGATATTGTCAAATTAGTATGCAAGAGATCAAATTGCAAAAACACTAGCAAGAAACAGAAAAGGAAATTTATTATCAACCACAAATTTTGTTAACAAGTGCTTATACCATTGCCTGAAGCTCCTTTTTATTCAATTAACAAGTAACTTGGATAGGGAAAATACAATGGCACCAACGTCTTCAAATATGGTTATGTGGCTTTAGGGTTCAAAACATAAACCACATCATCATCCACATAGGCAGGCCAAGTCAGCTCCATTGGGTGGCGTCATGACTGATGCTAATAGCAAAGGATCACTTTTGAAACAATTATAAATTATAGGGAGTAATTTAAAAAAGAAGAAGACTAAATTAAAAATTAAAATAAAATGTAAAGACTAAGTAATTAATTTTTCATATATATATACACACACACTTCGCTAATTTTGATATTTAGACTATGTTCTACATGTTTATAAAAAAATTTGAAATGTGAAAATTTTCTTCTAAAGTAAAATTCATTAAGTTTTTTAAGGTCTAGTTAATTTATATTTACCCATTTTTATTAAAAAATGACCCTAAATTTCTTTGAAATTTTAATATATACAAGATCACCCTTTTTAATTTATTCTACGTGGAATAAGCTAACTTCCTATGTATATGAGATTGTAATTTTATTTTTAATATAACAGAAAATACAATTAGGGAAAGTTTATCTTTTGGTCCCTGTAGTTTGCTCATTTTTAAATTGGTCCCTATAGTTTATTTTTTAAAGAATAGCTCCCTATAATTTTGAAACGTTTGCAATAGGTCCTTCCACCTTACCAACCTTGTGATCTTGCTCCTTTCGCACTTTACCCTGAATTCCCTGACCCACCTACAGTAGAGTATGAACGGTGAGGGAGAATAAAGCAACAAGGGATGATAATAATGTGTATATATATATACTTTGTTTCACTTTTTTTCATCTCTAATTCAATATTAACATTCATGACTCATAAAATTTTTTTTCCCTCATTGGTCATAGTTTGGGGGTAAAGGGAGTAAATCTGTAAATGTCCACGCTACAATAGATAATTGAGGAGGAGAAGGAAAAGAGAAGAACAACAATATGGTCAAAATAATTAATAAGGCTTAAAATGAATAGGGATATATTTTCTTTTTTGACTTTCTAGAAATCTAAATGGTTAAAGTGGCCATCGCACGTAATAAAGAAAAGCTGAGAAATTAGATGGTCCTACAGAAAGGCCAAAAAGCGAAAGTTCTCGTCTTTTGATTTTTCAAAACTTACGTAAAAGAATTTTGTGAAAGTCACTGTCTATATGTAACGTGAATCCACTGCTTCATATTAAAAAAAAAAAATTGAACAAAATTTTTTTAAAAAAAAATTTATGGCTGGAAACTGTACAGTATAAATGTTGTACTGATCTGAATTCATTTATATGGGATAATACCAGAATTCTACATGTCATGAGAATTCTCATATTACACTGTTATGACAGTTATAGACGATAAGAACCTATTTGCATATATTTTAAAATTATAAGAAGCTATTTATAAAAAAAAAAAAAAAGTTACAAAGTCCAATTTATAAATACTAGCAAATTATAGGGACTAAAAGAATATTTCTCTGGTATAACTAACTTGATGGTCTAAAATAATTTTTTTTATATTATTTTTGACATGAGAGTAAATATAATCAAATAATTTTAGTTTTTAAAAAACACATGTAAAATTTAATTTTATTAGTAAAAAATAAAGTTAAAACAAGTTGGATGTAATTTGTCAACTACAAAAAATATCAAATATATTAAAATTTAATTTAACAAATAAGATTTACTATTTCTTTCGATAAATGTACATATAACTACGCACTAATTTATAATCAATAGTGGTTTATACATACTGCATTTGGAGAACAGAAACATTAGATTAACAAAATTTTAGATATTAACATAAAATTCTTAAAATCATTTTTAAATTATCTAATTTTTTTTAATGATTAAATCACTTCTAATTCATTAAAAAAAAAATTGTGTGGTGCCAAGTTTTACCTTTTAGGTAATGTAAAAGTGTTGTAGTACAAAAAAACAATTCCAACGCTAAGATCCACACAGGATATATAACCAGGAGCGAACAATTCAGATGTATTGAGGTCATCTTTCGATAAAAATAGAATGTTGAATGAAAATTTAATAATTTAAATTATTATGAAATTAATATAATCACATATAATTTTATTTTTTATTTATAAATTTAAACTTATTTTTATTGAATATAAACTTATGAGACCCGTAGAGGATTTTGATACAGGAAGTTTGGGCCGTGCCGGAATGCAGAAAAAAACAAATACGACCTATTTCCAAGTTGGGCCAGTGAAAGGGATAACTAATAATTGGTTGAATTCTCACATTTTCAGCGTCATTAGCAATAGCATGTTCAGAAGGGATATGTGTCCATTCCCCAACTGCAAGGAAATTGATGTATCAGGACTATTGGATTAGATCAAATGGTTCAAAATGTGAAATTTTTTAAAATAAAAATCATTTTTTAAAAAATATTACGTAAACACATATTAATATTAATATTTTTTTTATATACGATGGTATTCTATTGAATGAAAAAATTTGAACTGATTCTAATGTCTTATAATTTATTTCATATCTTATGGTCTATTATTCTTTAACATAATGTCCTCTTATATAAAAATATATCTAATATCTTATAATTTCACAAGCCCCCCAGGACATGCCTTGCAAAAACGACTATGGGTTTTGTGTAATGGATGGTGGGAGTCTTCCGATCAATTTGTTCAAATATCTATGTAGAGATGGTACCAATTATTTCCCGCAATTTTGGATGCAGATGAAGAAACAACCAAAAGAACACATAAAAGGAGTGACGGACGACGTTTTTGGAAGGAGGAGGAGGAAACGCCATTTGCAGTGTCGATTTTTGCCCCATATTTCCTTTAAATTGCAGTCATTAAAAGAACTTATATTTGCTTATTAGGAGGATTTGATGAATGGGGCTACTCGAAATGATGAAGGAATTCCTCTATTTTTACACTAGTGATGGAACAGTGAAAAGCATCGAATAATAACAGGATCGTTCGAAATGATGAATGGAGCTGTTTGAAGCCTTGTGTATAATAATAAGAGGAACTTGTATTTGCTTATGAGGGGATCAGATGAATGGGTCGTTTGAAATGAAGGATTTGCTCAGCATTCCTATAAGAAAAGCATGGAACCCTTTCTGTATAATATTGATTGTTATATAATGTGTTGACTATATGATATTGGAGTTGAGAAGGTAACATTACTGGTATGATACTGGTTTATTTAATTTCTTTACGTATTATATACGATGAATTATTTATCATATTGGTTGTATTGAGAACGAGTGCGAAGAAAGAAGAAAGCGACTCATCAATAGAGGGACCAAGCTAATAAAGGGAGGAAGAAAAATAATGGCAATTAATCAGTGAATGGGTCTGATCTGACAAGGGTGCCAATAACAAGGCAAGCCCAAGCCATTTTCCTCTGATCTCCGTGGGATTCACGTGGTCTTCCACCATCATTGATATTGGTCTCGCTAGCTCTCCCACTGACCCCATAAATGGCCCATAACTTCGCAGTTGTCTGTTTTTGTTTTAACACTACATGATTGACTCTGACTTCCCTGTCCTTACTTCCTAGTAAATTCACCAAATGTAGACTTGCCTTGTTTTATATCAGAGCGTTGTTTTGCTAAAAATGAAGATGCCTTCACAAGCATGCTGACTTCTATTCGTAGCGTTTGAAAATTTGGAGGAAGCTCGTCTCGCCCAGCAATTATTGAGGCCCAGGACTAGGGACACAATCAACTGTTTGAAAATAATAATAATAAAACAGCGCCCAGAAATAGTTTCTTTAATCAGGTATGGATCACGCTAGTCAATGTTTATGGTGCTGCTACGCATCAAAAGAGGAAAGAAACTAGTGTAGTTTAACCACTTGAAAGGAAAATTTGAGGAAGAAAAGCTATGCGCACCAACCTGTCTACTATTTTCGGAGCAACTGGTCAGCATATGACAAACAAATGCAGTTATTCTCCCGACGTGTCACACGCCTTCTTACTTTTTTATCAACCAATCTAACGAAGGACATGTTAGCAGTTGTATGCCTAAAAAATTGACATAAAAACAAGGTACTAAGTAAGCTTCGTGCTTACGCATGAACCAAGGATCTAGATCTACTATAGAGTTGAAAGAGCTGATCATAGATACGCATGTATAATATATTGAGTTAATCAAAAGGAATCTGATCCAGTCACAATTCAACATCACCTATGGAGGAACAAAGTCTTGTGCAGGAAGTATATCACTGTAAGAACTGAAGAAATAATGGACTCCGTCAGTACAACTCTAAATTTTTCCCCTGCCTACAGACTATATCTAAAGCAGGCGCAGACCAAACTCACGGCAGCAGACACTCATGTTAACAGTACACTTTCTCTGCAACAACGCTGTTTTCCGTATAACGTAACCATATTTTAAGAACTCACAAGTGCGAATTCCTTCAGGGCTTACTACAGCCTTCCCCTGAGCACAAAAGAATTCCAAGGCTTCGTTGGCATTATGTCGTTCAGGAACTGCAGCCAAAATTGTCCCAGCAATATGCTCTACATGGCAATGAAGTAGTTGCATAGGCATGATATGGCTACTAGAGTCAAAATCATCCCTGCACAAAGAAAAAGGCTCAAATATAATTTTGAAAACTTAAATCATGGGTACAGTCAATAACATATCTATAATCTATGTGGAGATATAACCAGAGAATAACCCATAGATCTATAGAGATGCATGTCAAGTTATATGAGCAATCCTGAAAATCCTCTATAAGTCCTCAATACCATTTGTAAAACTGCAGAGTGAAAAGAAATAAATTGAGAGACCCTTTGTAATCTCATGAAATCACTTGGCAAAACCACATAGATACTAATTGTCAGTTGAGAGAGAGGACTTAAACTCACTTTAACCGGTGTGGAAATATTTTTGTGCAAGTTTTTCTTTCGGGGGGAAGGGGGAAATCATGAAAAGTGAAGATTGTTAATGAACAATGACCACTTTTCATTATCAAAGCTGCATTAATAACGGCCAAAATAATTCAATTATAATAATATTATATATTAGCAGAAAACCTTCAAACACATCCAATGTGTCTGAGTAGATTTTCAGTTAAAGCCAAAATTTTTGCAACTTAGGAAGTGGTAAGAGTACTACTGTAAGTCTAAATAATACCGAGCATACTTTAGAAGTCTCTCAAGGTTCAAATAACAGTCAGACAAATAAAAATATTTGGACTGAGCTTTGGATTACAATTTCAAATACATGTTTTACATAAACACAAATAAAGAGAAACCACAACTTGTTGTATACATTCCATTCCCTAATTTCTCCTCTTGTTTAGATTTTGGAAAGAACAGTTGTATCTGTCTATTTGTTTTTTCCTATTCTTACATCCACCCTAGACCATTCTGATTACTACCATCTTCCAACTCATTAAAAGTCATACTGAAAAGGTACTTGTGGTTTTTCACTTTATCAATCATTTTCTCCACATTCTAGAGGCCATTTTCCTAGAACATTTATATCTACCAGCATAATATATAGGCTAAGAAAACATTAATGACCAAACATCAGCTAGGAGATCAAAATGAAGGTAAGTCTACAAGCTACTAATTTAAAATGCAACATTTCTTTCAATCCTTCAACTTCATCTCTGCCTTTCCTCCTTGCAGTTATTTGAATGGGTGCACCAAAAATTTTGGCAGAATAGTGGTGACCCTTTCAATGATTTCAGATTTGGTATTCAACTATGTTCTCCTTCTCTTGCTCTGTAGTTTCTATTGTTCTTTCTTAATGGGGAACGGAATAAATGGACGTTGACGAAGAAAATTAATCATATAGGCATGTGTTTAGTGAATGCTAAAAATCATCACCAGTCCACTTTGATGCAACTATGATATCTGACACACTTTTAACTGTCGATCAATGCAATTGCACTATAATAATAACTACATTGGTTTGCCTAAGCTACACCATTATCTGTGCATGATAGTCTAACCAAAAGGTTTTGATACTGTGGTAAAAGTTGATACCAGGTCGTCCCCAGATTGTGATTTTAAACAGATCAGGACCACTCTAGTTCTAGGAACATCTACAATCCACTTCAACAGGTTGATTAAAACCCTAATTTACTGCAAGGCCATCTCGCCACATTTAATTTATATTATTTCCATTTTTTTCCATGCTAATGAATTTACATATTGCTTTAAGGGAGCCCTAGAATGGTCTAAATTCCTCTTTCCATAGTCCAAGTGGAAAGAAAGAAACTAATCCAATTTGCCAGATCTCAAATATACTCATTGCTGCTAATCTTCACCAATAATACTAAATTCTTTTGGAAAACTAATTTCATGAAACCCTTGTTCTTGCCTTACACTACAGCCAGCACCTGACAGTCAATACTCCCATACAAAGCCAAGCTTCAACTCTATAAACCAATCTAGATTCTCAAAACCATACCAACAGGAAAGTCAAACATCTTATTCTGAATATGAAGACAGAAGAGTTGAAGATAAGTCCCAAGAAGAAGCGTCTACAGTCATCGCCGAGCTCTTCAAAGGCTTTCTCACTATTGGAACTTTTGGAGCAGAAACAGTCACCAAAGAGCCAGTAGCACCAGCATTTGCAATGCCTCTAGAAAAATTCACACAGAGAAATACGGCAGTCACAGAGAATGACCTGAAGCGCATTAGTTATGAGCTAGAGAAGTTCCTTGATGCTGAAAATGAAGAAAGGTTCTATGAATTATCAGGAAGAAACAGCCATATTAGCACTATCACACATGGTGGAAAGCCAATGGATGGAGCTGAAGATGAAGATTTTGGGAACACAACTGTATGTCCACTCCAAGGATATTTATTTGGGCCGTCAATCAAACTTCCAGAGACAACAACAGAAATGAGAAAAGAAAGGGCATCACTTGTGGAGCTGTTTCACAGGACAAAGAAAACAAATCAAGACTTTGTCGAGACAGGAGAATGTGGAGAGACACAAGTCAAGCAAACACATAAATATGCCATGCATATTATGAAAAAGATGCTGAAAAAAGTCCACACTTGTTCAAAGAGCTGCACCACTTCAGAGGGTGATGCTGGTTCTACTTCAACCAATAAAAAATTCAATAAGGTTAGTCTCTATTGTTAAAGTTGGATCATCACTGCACCACCGTTTTAACCACAAATCCCATGGTTATCCATATCAGCCTTTGATTCTTGCCTCTGCATTCTAACAACAAATAGCCCATGAAAGTTGAAATGTGTGTTTGTCTCAGTGTAGTCACTCAGAAAGATAACATAAAGCTGAGGTATTAGCCAAAATTCTCAATAACCATAAAGCCACTGGATGCTTTTTTTCATTAAAGATCACCTAACACACTAGAAAGAAAGGAGCATCACAAATTAACAATAAGATTAGCATATCATTATTGAAAACTTATAGAGCAAATCTAGAGACTATTAACCCAAAGGCTTCCAGTTAGACTTTCTATAATATGAACCTATTCTTCATAAGGTAACATGCCAATTTTCATTTCCAGGTCTGGACGTCCTAGCATGTAGCAGAAAATCTTTTAGTTACTATCGATCTACTAGAATTTCAGTTTGAGTGTCATCAACATAATATTAAATCAAACTAAAAAGTTCTATTAGAATATTCAGTACATTCCTACTGGGTATGCAGGTTCTACGTATGTTTCACAGAAAAGTCTATCCTGAAAATTCCATAAATGCAAAAGATTTTATCAACTCTCACAAAGGTAAGATCAAGAAGGTCCACCATGATTATTGCCATGGATATGACACTCAAGACCCAGCACACCTAGATGAAAGCAGAAGATTTTGCTCAGAATCCAGGTCAAGAAAGTGGCCCCAGCACTGCAAGACCAACTGGAACCCACCCAAACATCAATTAAACTGCATTAATTCAGGTGGAAACAGGGAACACTGGATTAAAACAGAAGCAGATTGTAAGTATTAAGCATATCTAGCATGTAACACATTTACATATATGAGCACACGTGTACACCAAACTTGATAATAGTCTTCCGTCAACATCATTATATGTAGTCATGAACTCTTTATAACAGCTATTTTGACTGTAACTTTCTGAGATACTTATTGGGGTGTCATGTCATCCTAAATCATTTATTTGGAAGTAATATAAATCTTATACTTGATAGTTATCTCAGACAATATGCTCTAGAATAATTTCTATTTGCCACCACCTTTCCTTAGAACACAAGTCAACATGAAAATGTAAATGTTATTTACTATACATCTTCGGCCAAATTTCAAATTAAATTCTCAGCAGATTTCCAGATTCCTTACAAAATAAGCATTATAGAGCATCAAAATATTAGCCAGGTTGCATGACAAGATTAATGTTTATCTATATTGACCCATTTATTATTATTGGCATTGTAAACTTGGTGCTGGAGCTGTAGCAACTGAACCTGTAAGAAAATGGTAGTAAATGCTAATAAATTGATACTCTATAAGAGAGATTGTCAATCTGGTATCTGTTAATATGGTTATGTTATGCATGTGCTCTTGAGTGGGAAAGTGATACGCATTCAATATGCATAATTATCTGAAATATATGCTGCCATATTGAGATAAAGATGTGACTTTTCTGAAACCTTCCAAATAAGTAAACTTATTTTTATTATATTTGCTGACTTTCTATTGATTATGGAATTATTCCTGCATCACAACTAAATCAAGATCAATCCTAATTAAGGGGCATCTCCTACAACTATTACTTCTGCAGCCTAACTTGACAAAGAAGATGGTATCTATACATCTATGATGATTATCTCCTATATCATGATTCTGACAGAGCACAAGCTCTTGTAGGGAACCCACCCAAAAGACTAGCATGTTAAGGGGTAGAACTCCTCAAGCTTATAAGGCCCATCTTTCAAGGAAACCTCCCCAATGTGGAACTCCATCATACCACTGCCCTTGAAGAGCTGACGTCTCAGCGGTTACACTTTGCGACACTTCACTTGGCCTTCTGGCTAGTCAAAACCCTCCGTATGTAGCCCTTTTTATGATGTCGACCACTAGCTCTGATACCATTTGATGGAGCACAAGCTTTTGGAGGGAATCCCCCTAAAAGACTAGCTTGTTAAAGGGTAAAACTCCTTAAACTTATAAGGCCCCTCTTTCAAGGAAACCTCCCAATGTGGGACTCCATCATAACATTGCCCCTGAAGAGCCAATTTTTAGGCGGCTGCACTCTACAGCACTTCACTCGGCCTTCCTATCGATCAGATTCCTCCATAGGTAGCCTTTTCCATGGGGTCGACCACCAGCTCTAATACCATTTGATGGATCACAAAGTTTTTGAAGGGAATCCGCCCAAAAGACTAGCTTATTAGGAGGTAGAACTACTCAAGTTTATAACGCCCTTCTTTCAAAAAAAACCTATCCGATGTGGGACTCCATCATAGCACCGCCTTTGAAGAGCCGACATTTCGACGGCTGCACTCTATGGCACTTCACTCGGCCTTCCTGCTAGTCATAACCCTCTATAGGTATGACGTCGACCACCCGTTCTGATACCATTTAATGGAGCACAAACCTTTTGGAGGGAACCCACCCAAAAAACTAACCTATTAGGGGTAAGAACTCCTCAAACTTATAAGCCCCTCTTTCAAGGAAACCTCCCGATCTGGGACTCCATCACATTCTAACCATGTCATAGAAGACATTAAAAATGAAAACAAACAATCAGCATACATGGAAAGCATTTGTTGTTAATTACCACAATGAATTTCCAGGACTTATCTTGTCCTTGTCACTGATAAAAATAGTTATGTCATACTAGAGACAGTGGAGTGAACTCTTGCCTCACTGGGCTATCAAAGGGAGTTCAAGTGCCCTTTTGATAAACCAAACAAAAAATACTAATGGGTAGCTGGTTAAATTTGAAAGGCAAAATCTATCTTCCAAAGGTTGAACTTCAAAAGACCACACGAGCAATAAAGTAGGAAAAAGCATACCCAATCATTCTACCTCCTAGAGGTTGAACTTTTAGATCTCACACCACTATGATTTTTGTACACATGCTATATAGCTCAGTCACTGATATAAACAGCTTCAAGTCATTGCTAAGGCAAAATTACTATATGTTGTCTTTTAAAAATGCCAGTTTAAGCAGTGAAAGTGCAGTGGAAAACATAAATTATACACAGAGCTTAAGAGTCAAACCTTGTAGCATCCATACTGATAAGAAATTCAATGATATTCCCATTTTAAAATGGTAGTGACTCCTCCCTAAGATTGCCACCCATTTCCATCCTCCATGATCTATCGGCTAGACTTGTTAACTCTCTGAAATGCACACAGGAGCCTTATAAGAAACTTAGCTGCACATAAAGAATTAAGAGATGAAAGAAAAAAGGAAAGAAACTTCTCTTGACAATGAGTTACAACTTGTCTCACTTGAAGCAAATAAAAAACCATAAGCTTCCCAACCATCGAGGCCATGAAAAAAGATGGAAACATCAGGAGACTGGAGTAATTGATTCTTATGAGTAAAAGCTGGGAATGCACCATGCATTCAAGAAAGACAATGCCAGCAAACAAATTAAACGGGGAAAAAAAACAGTCTGCAGCAAATATAGATGCTCTCAAAAGGGATTAAAAAAAATAAGGAGCATCACCAACTTGATATCCCACTAAAGTATGAATAGAATAATAACAATAAACTTAGAAAGTGAATGTCCAAAGATTCACACAAGTTTATTGACTTTAACCTTAGCATACTATCTGTTCCATTTTTGACAATATTAATTCCAGTTATCTTAAACCAACTACTTATATGTCACAACACCTGTTGAAATGCAAAAGTCATATAAATGTAAAATTATCAACACTCATTCATATTTTATCATTCTGAAGTTTACTTTACTTCAATGTCTTTGCAACAACAAAAGTTAGAATTTCTAGATGTCTAAATGATATGGACAAACTACAAATAAAACAAATGAGTAATGACAAACTCATTTAAAATAACAAAGATTTGAACAACAATTATAATTAAAACAAGCCAGAAATAAAAAAACAAACCTCAAATCATGGCTTACAACTAGCACTGTTAATTCCTTTTTTAGATGCTTCAAAAGCTTCACAACATCTGCACGTGCTTTCCAATCTAACCAGAGAAGCAGTATCAGACACAGCTTAAAGGAAAGGATATACACCATTATAGAGCTATAATTGGTATACCTAAATTTAAAATAAGCAGGCCTTTAACAGGTAAATCATAAAAATATTAGCAAATGCATGCAAGTTCAAACACAACCAACAACAAAGTATAAACAAGAAGGCACAAATTAATATACCAAGACCGGCAAGAGGCTCATCCAATATCAAGAGGTCAGGGATATGAACCTGAAAATTACATAAAGGAAAGCATAAGGGAAAATATTCTCTCTCTCTCTCTCTCTCTCTCTCTCTCTCTCTCTATATATATATATATATATATATATATCAGTTAGCACTTGGTACTCCAACACCAGCTACAACTCCATAAATGTAAGTGCATTATATAGGTGAAAATCATGTGAAGCAGTGTAATTAATTCCTTTACCAGTAAAATGTCTTTATCTAGACAATTAATCTTAAAAATAAATTCTTACCAATTGTATTGCCAAGGCTAGGCGACGTTTGTAACCACCACTAAGGGAGTGAGGATCTTTATCCAAGGAGATCCCACTTAATCCAACCTGTAGTTATGAATATAAAAATCATAATTAGTGAAAAAATCAAATGCATTAAAAAGAATGTAAAGTCATACATAAATAATGAGCATGTGAAAATGAAAAACAAACTTAATTTAAGAGTATAAGAAGGCACTATATTATAAAGGGGCATAAATACCCAGTTAATTGCCCTTTGAAGTCTTAAAGCAAGATGCTCCTTCAATTGATAGTCACTCTTTTGTCTTGGCCATCCAAAAGTGACTTCATCGAGCACATTATCAGCCACAAAGTACCTATGTTACCACTCATGTGGTTAGAACTGTAGCAATTAAACTTCACATAAAAACAGCGAATTACCATATAAGGTTTACAAATAACTACTGGAAGTCATTAGATAATGCTGCCCAAAAAGACAGAAAAAAAGTTTCAGACTCCAAAAGATTTCTATGAGAATAAAGAAACTAAAGATGACAGAGAAACCCCACCCCCCCCCCCCTCTCTGCCATCTGCTGGGTAAGTGTCTCAGATAATACTTGTATTTCCCTGTCAGACAAGGATACAATACATTTTTTATATTAAAAATTAGCAAGAAATATTATTTGAAAGACATCATCAAGGATCACTTCAACTCAAAAGCTAAGCTTAAGCTACTTGTATGTCCATAAATCGTTTTTATAATAATCTCTAACAAACCCCTCACGCAAAAGCCATTAGGGCTTGAAGAGTGAACAAAGTGAAAACCCACTTAACTTGTGCTGAAATTTAATTTTATTTAAGAGAATGGAGAGTGACAAGGATCAAACTCTTGACCACTTGGTCACAAAGGCTTTAATACTATGTCAAACATTTTAACTCAGAAGTTTAAGTTTTTAGGTAAACGTCCATGAATAATTTTTATAATAATATATAACAAATAGAAAGAACAAGAATCAATATGGAGGATAAGAAATCCTCCACAACAGACAAGACAAAGACACAATACAAAGAATAACATGAATGCAAGGGTGTCCAATCTTTCTGATGTCTGACAATTGACCAAATAATTACCTTAACAAACAAATGGGCTAATTACTAAACCAAACAAAAACTAGAATTAAGAAAAAAAAATATAGAGGAAAAATAGCTCTATCTCATAAGAATGGAGACAGAAATTTGTCTTGATAGAAAAGACCATGCTTGAACAGCACATCTCCATAAAACTTTGCCCTCTTTGCTCCTTCCAAATTCTCAAAAAAATAATCAACAAAAGAATGCTCCAACCTCTGAGGGCACATTTAATCAAAATTAAAGGGTAAATATTGCATAAATAAATAATACTTACTTAGGAAAACTACATTTTAATCCCCTGAACTAAAGCCTAACTACAAAATTGGCAAATAAGATTTAAAATGTAACAAAACAAACCCCCCCCCCCCCCCTCTCCCCCCAAGAAAAAAAGAAGAAAAACACCTAACACAGCTTCAGGGGACTTTATGTTACATTTTAAAGTTCAATAAGATGTTGTAAACATTTAAAGTTTAGTGAGGTGTTTAGTTTTGAAGTTCAAATACCAATTTTGTAATTAAGCTTACTTCAGGAGAATAAAATGTGATAACTAGTATCCCTAATATATACTCATTTATGAGTGTTTACAATGCAATGAGACACACTAATTGATATCAATGTAACTTAATCATGTATTCATATATTTGATCATGCTGACCCAAGGGCTTGGCCAAGTGCATGCCTACCCTCTCTTTGGACAGGGGATTCCCCCATGTCACTGGTTCGAACACTCCTACCCATTCCCTATAGCCAATGAAAAAAACTGGATGTATTTGATTATGTTTATCTCTCTTCCATGTAAATGTCCCAAAATTGTGGACTTTGCTCTGTCAATGCCACTCTGTCCACTCTGTATTGCTTCATTTATATGTCTATGTTTCTAATGTCGAATCGCATTATAATTGTAGGAACCCCAATGGTAAAACTAAAAGTATAGATGATGTCATTCAAGATTTACAACTTAATAAACACAGGGCAAGTACAGAGTAACAAAATCTTATGCTATATTCAATTGCTTTATATCTTTACCTCTCAGGGAACTGCAAGACAATACCAACCCTTTCTGGTATGAGGGGCTGGGGAGATTGACTTGGGTTGCCATCACTCCCATATTTTTGGATGTAAATGGATCCAGAAGTTGGTTTGGTTATTCCTGCAAGGAGCTAAATGGAGGAAAGGGGGGCATGGGAGGAGTATTGACAGATAACCAAAAAGATAAGTGATTTGAATGGCTAAGAAACCAGATGCATTAAAACCAAGGAAAAAATCAACCTGTAAGAGGGTTGTTTTTCCACTTCCACTCTGTCCAAAAATTAGGCCAAAACTGTGGCAATCCACCAAAAAAAGTTAGAACCAGATAGACAAAATCCTTTTTCCAGAAGATTTAACATGTCCAGCATGTATATGACTATGTTGTCAAAGTCAATCACAGGAATAGTCGCTCAAGTGGTAATTTTAAGAGGGAGGAGATGCGGTAGCTAGTAGCTTACATCTTACTGGCTCCTATTAATGATAAAAGACTCAACCAACCCTCCCCTGACATGAAGCTCAACCTCATTTAAATTCTATAAACTGTAAGGGAAAGTCAACAAATTGTCACAGTGTTTAAAAGAAATAAAATGTCTAAGGAATCATACATTATTGGAGAAATCCAACTTGGGGTCAGTTAGAAGGAATACCTAAACATTCCAAAACTCATACTGATTTTCTTTTGCAGTGAAATAAAGTGGTAACTGGTAACGAATACCTTTTCTCACGAAGAGAAAAATTAACTGACTTCAAAAGGCTCAGCTGAGTCCCCGGGGGCTGATAGCTAACGTCTCTAACCTTAAGCAAAAGATTAAATCGTTTTAGTAACTTTCTGCACTTTCCATTAAAATATCCCTAATTATGCAGATCTGCAACTATGAGTAGTAGAAAAACCAGTTAAGTTTGTAACTGAAGAATAAAATTCTGCATATTAAATGCTGGGAATAGAAAGCCAAATTCGCCCCTAAAATTTAAATAAAGATATAATAATCGTCCACAATATCCACCAATAGACTATAAAGTCCCAAACCACGTTAGTAGTAAGGTGAGTAAACGTATTCCAGCCCAAGACCCAGGTATATTTGAAATTGAATAAAAAAAAAAAAATAGCTGTTCTGGGTCTTAGCCAGTGATGAATGTGTAATTCTCCGGCAGTTGCTAGTATTGTAAAGTATAAACTAAAATTTAACATTCTGTAGTAGATTTTGAACCAGAACCTTAGTCCATACTTCATATTTGAGTAATCGTCATCAATGACTAATATTAACGAATAGGAACTTTAATTACATTATAATTGAAGAATAGTCATTGCTGAAAATAAATTAAAGAAAACAAAAAAATGTGCGAATATTGATTGAGAAAACGTACTTCAAAGCATGAGTAATCGCAGTTAACTCTGAGAAGTTGAATTTTTGGAAATTTTAACCTGTAAGCAAATACGGATCAAACAATTGTAAATTGAATAGAGCAGAAAAAAGAGAAATCGCACAAAAGCAAGAAGTCAGATACCAATGCTTGCCTGGAACTGAATCGTGATATAGGAGAAGCTGGGAGTGGTGGTTTAAGCATCGACAACCCAGTCGGCGAGCTGGCCATATCCGCCTCCGCTCTCCAAGTGTACTACGGACTCTGTATCACACTAGTTCCCTAGTTTTTTGGGTCTGGTTCTTCTCTGACGTCCCTCAGCGATTTCTTTGATTTTGGCCCCTACTCTACTCTCTACAGGTAATACCTCCCAGCCTCGGATGTCATGCAATGTTCAAGGCCCAGGCTTTCGAATCACTAATCAATTGATTTAATCTATTTAATTATGGTTTAAATTAGATAATGTCATAAAGATTGGCCAAAAAAAAAAAAGATAATGTCATAAATATGTAAAGAAAATAATTAACTAATGTTTATTTCATTACCTAAAGTGATTCATACGTGTTTTTTATTATGGAAGTGTTCTTTACTCAAAAAAAATTATGCAAATAATTTTGTCACACTGGATTGTGATTACCGGACAGAAAACAAAAGGTTTGGATTACAAAATAAAGTTTATTCTCTCCTGTTGGTATGAAATAATAAAATACAATTTTTTTTAAACAACGAGGATCTGATAACTCCCAAAGGACAAGAACGATTACAAAATAATCTTACAAAATTTAGCAAATCATTACAAAAATAATTCTAAATAAATTTTATTTTTTAAAATTAATTTTAATTAAATATAATTTTACTTCTATTTATGTTTAAAAGTTATTATCTGAAATTAAATTTTGCCACTAATATAGTTTGTTGAAGTAAATTTTTTTTAATTCATGCACAAAGAAAAACTTTAAAGGATAAAGATGGAGAAAAATATTGCTTTAATCTTTCATTTTTAATATAATATTATTTTGATTTTTCACAAATTGAAAATTTTAACATAATCTTTTATAAATTAAAAGTAACAAAATAGTCTTTTACTTTTTTTAGATTTGATTCAAAATAATCATTTTTAATATCATTTAGAGAGGGTCTATTTTAAATTAAATCTTAAAAGTAAAAAATCATTTTGAGACTTTTAATTTGTAAATGATCAAAATTAAATTAAATTCAAAAATAAAAATTATTTTAAAATATTTAATTTATTGAGAACTAAAATAAAATTAAACTTAAAAGTAAAGAACAAAAATCATACATACTTTTCTTGATAAAAATCATTTAAAAAATATAAACATAATTAAACCAGAGACATTGTTAATAAGAGTATATGAGAGGAGTATGGTGAAGAACCAAAGCCCACTCCACGAGTTTTTTAACAATCAGATGCAGCAGTTATAACATGTTATAACATTATCACGTTGAGTCCTAAAGTGTCCATCCAAGCAATCAAAATAATTTTTTCAGGATCTTATGCTGTTCCTATGCATAGCCCCTAGGGTGAATCCTTGGAAACTGGAGACAAGGTTCTTGATTTCCAGTCCTATAGGACAGTTTTTGACATTATTTCCTATACCCTGTTGGGGGAGTATGTGGTCTGGTGGGGACATAATGAGAATTTGCACCTTGTTTTCTTGGGTGGTGGGAAGATCTCTTTCACATGTGACCCAAGTCAGCACCTGCCTTAGTGCGGTAGTCATGGGTTTTGGTTTGTCCTTCTGGGAGTCATTAGTCCAACGCCAATTTCGAACACGATTTCCATTAAGGGAAAGGGTAATAATGACTACTCTCATTCTTTTAGGAGGTTTGAGTATTTTCGTGTATAGGACTAGTCACCAGCCTTCTTTCGAGCAGTTTTGCCCTGGGGTACAAGTTGAATGTAAGAGGATTGAGTCTACAAGGCTCCACACTCTATTTGCACCGTCCACAGTTCCTCGAATCTCCTATATTGCTTGGATGGGGTTGGGGGCATTCGAGTGAAGAATTTTGTTCCTAGTGGTCCTGATCATATAGAATCCAGTCAGTAGAAACTTTATCATCCACTCCATGCTAGTTCTCTCTTTTTCGAAATCCCGAAAACCACTGTTGAATCTAGAGTGTTAAGTCTTAACCAGTCAGTGCATCCACTCTAATTCCCATTGGGCTAGCAAACCATATTACTCTTGCAAAAGGATAGTGTATAAATGTGTGGTCCATAGTCTCATTATCCTTCTGGCAGAATAAACAGGTAGTGAACAGGTAGTGATTACTTGCAGATGGTGCTCTCTGAGAACTTCTCAAATAGGAATTGCTCTATTGAGTAGTTTCCATGTGAAGTTCAAAATTCGAAATAGGAGTTTCAATTTCCAGAGGGAGCTCCAAATGATTGAAATGACATATGTTTGTGTGAGCTCCATTCAAGATGCTATATCCTCTTTTAACCATGTACCTGCCATCAGAGCTGCACACTTATACTATTTTGTCTGTGTTACCTATGGTGGAAAAGGCAATCTCCTTTTTTTTTGGACATCTACGGGTTCATACAGGGAACTTAGTTTTACTATGTCCCAGTTTGATCCGTCTGCTTGGAATAGATCACTCACCATGAGTTGTGAGGGGTTCAGATCGTCCTTCACAGAAACCCATAGGCTGTGATTGATTAGGATTGAGCGGCCATTTCCTATGCTCCATTAGAGATTGTTTGTGATTAGTTTTTATGCTTTGGTTATTCCTTCCTACATCCAGGAGCTTTTGGATTTGTTCTTGATGTATGGGTCGAGATGATTAAGGTACTTTTGGGCTAAGATTTTAGGAAGTTCAACTTTTCCATCCATATCAAGTATCTTCTATATTTGTTTTGCCAACAAGGCCTTGTTGAAGTTATAAGTAGTCCTTATCCCCAGGCCGCCTTTGTTTTTCAAAACTTGCAACTTTTTCCAACTTGCAAGGTGTATCCTGGGTTTCTGATCAGATAGACCCTAGTAGAAGTTGGGGATTTTTGAGTCAATTTGTGTACAATATTTTAGAAGACTACTCACATAGTAGAGATCATAAATGATGGAAGAGCTTAAAATAGATTTGATGAGCGTGAGACGTCCTGCTTGTAACAAGAGAGAGGCTTTCTAAGACTGCAGCTTATTTAGTGGCCAAAGTAGTTACCAATCTTATTCACTTGCTTGACATCAAAAGTTCTTGCCAGGAATTTTTTGAATTATCTTGGTGTGTTCAGGCTAAAGATCATGATTGATTTTCCTTTGTTATTGTTGAGCCTTGATAATTGGCTAAATGAGTCTAGGATACCTTTAACAATTTCGCACCCTTCTATGAAGGCTTTGAAAAAAAATGAGTGTGTCATCTGCATATATTAGGTGAGAGATAGGAGCTGTAGCATTGGTGATACTACCCTTTCCACTTGCATTATTTCTTCGCTTCTATGATCATGCAAGAGGCTTGGTGGTGATCTTTCATTGTTTTCAAGGATTTGATAGGAGATTGAGGTTACACAGTACATTATGACGTGTAACTATCTCGGTGGAAATTCCATTCTTTTAATTACTGCCTCTATAAAGGGCTAGGATAGAGTATCAAAGGCTCTTAAAATATTAAGCTTAAGTGCACATTCTTTTTTCTTGGTTTTTCTTTGGCTTTGGATGGAATTCATGCCTTCTGAGGCAATAATGATGCTATCGGTGATGAGCCTGCCTTTCAGGTAAGTGCTTTGATAGGGGGAGATATAGTCTTCTAGAATTTGTTTGAGTTTAGCACAAATGATTTTAGAAATAATTTGATATGCTACATTGCACAAACTAATTAGCCTGTAGTCTTTAATTGATTGATGGGATTGATTTTTGGGGACCAGGGTGATAAGAGTGTTGTTGAGTTTCCTTGAGAAGTGCCCTTCATTGAAAAAGGACCAAACCATACTAACTACATCTTCTTGAACTATCTCCCAGTATTGCTGATAAAATTTAGCATTGAAACCATTTGGACCCTAAGGAACTATCTAGGTTGAGGCTAAAAACAACTTTGGTTATTTCATTTACTTCAGTTATTTTTTCCAGCCATATAATGTGATCATGTTTTAGTTATAAGATTCTTAGGTTTAGATTTAGGATTTAGGGTTATAGAAAGTATCCGTAATGTTATTAGGGGGCTTAAGAGTGGGTGGAGAATATACCTTGTGGAAATACAACCATCTGTGGTCCATGATCAGCTTCTGTTCTTCCCGCCACATGTCATTATCATCCTTTAGTCTAAGAATCTTCTTTGGGTTGTGTCTTTTGGAAACCAAGGTATGGAAATACTTTGTGTTTCTGTCTCCTAAAATCATCAAGGATTGTTTTGCTCTTTGGCCCCTTCGCATTTCTTCACAATCATAAAATAATTTCAGGTTCTATCTAGTTTCTTTTTTCATAATGCTTGTATCTGTCTTGCCGATATTTTGTTAGAGTCCTCGGAGTTTTTTCTTTAGATCCTTAATTTTGCTATGAATATTTCCAAATACAGTGGAGTTCCATTATTGGAGAGCTATTTTAGTTCTATCTAGTTTACAAAGAAGAATGAAACTGGGGGAGCCTCTCACTGAAGGGTTCCAAGAAGTTTTTGCAACTCTAATGGTTAGTCTAGAAGTTTTCAAATTTGAAGAACCCTCTACCTTTGTGCCTGAGGAGGGGGCTAGTCCTTAGGATTATAGGGGAGTGACCCAAGGAAGCTACTGAGAGAAGAGCGAGAGTGGTATTAGGGAATGTGCTCAACCAAGCAGTATTACAAATTGGCCTGTCTAGTCTTGCCCAAACCCTTTACCCTTTCTGTTATTGGTCTATGCAAACCATTTCCTCAAGGGAAGAAGGTCATTGAGGTGATAGTCTGACATTAGCTCTCAGAGTTCTAAAACCCTTGGCAGTGACGCGCATGAGCTAAGTTTGTCTGCTCCACATTGGATTGGTTGAAGTCCCTAATAATGAGCTAAGGAGAGTTGACTTGCATTGCTGAGTTTCTGAGCCAATTCCAGAGGATCTTTCTTTGATACACTTTCGGGTGTCCGTATAAAAGGGTAAGGTTAACTGTTACCATATTAATTATAGAGGTTGCATGGATCCAATTTGAGGACACATCTACCATGCTACAATTGGATCCATAGTTTCAATAAGGAAGACAAAAGAGGGCAAGTATTTACAAATGAGTTTCTTAAATCTTTGAACTGTTGAGGTTTTCCTAATGCCCCGACAGTTGCAACTAATACAACTCATATCATCTGTGGAAGCTTTTATAAGGTAGCTTCCCAAACCCATTTGGATGCAATTGACGTATAGATGTAGTACGCCTTGCTTTCTCAAGGGCTAACCCGTTCCATTTTCTACTTCTTCTAGAATATATTGTCAAAATTGCCTTGCCATTTCCTCTTCCTCGTTTCCTTTTCTGTAACATCACAGAAGAGAGATGGTTTCCTTAGTGGTGGGAGACGTTTGGGTAGGGGTCTTTCTGTGAGGGAGAGGATTGGTTCGTGTCCTTGAGTGAGTCTGACTTGGAGCTTTGCAGTTCGAAGGATGGTATCAGCTTGCATGTAAAGCAGTAGTTTTACATTGAAGTGAGCATTGAATAGTGTTTAAACTGCATGATTGATGTCTTCTGAGAGACAGAAGAGGTACGGGTACTTCAAAAGGAGTTTGTCTTGGCTGGAATTATAACATGGCCAGAGTTGCCAACATAAGGTGTAGTCACTATTGAGTTTGGTGATCAAGCCGACATTATGCATCAAGTCGTCTGCATTTCCTTCTTCTTGGAATAGCTGTATTGCGTTCCACCAGTGGATCAATGTATGTAGTTTTGCTAAGTAACCATTGTGCTCCTCCATGTTATTCCTGTGAGTAGCCATTTCAAAGTATTACATCTCTGGGTTATTCTGCATGAAAAGACTAAGTGGAAAGGATGTTAGCAAGCTTGAAAAGTTTTCCTCTTTCAGAATGCTGTCAAAACAAGAGAGTATTGCTAAAGTGGTTGAGTAGAGGCTAGAGTTTTCCCTGTGCATGTCTGTGATGTTTTGTGATGCCTTTTGTGTTAGGACGTCTTGCCGATTCGGGGTTCGCGTTGCTGGGTCATTGTCCTGCCGTGATGAGTTTTCCTTCGTGTCTCTAAAGAAACTAATATCAAGATGGATGTCCAGGAAAGGAACCATTATTGGTTCACGATCTAGGTCCATGCATGTAGGGTCGCTAACTATCTGTTATTCCGCTAGGGCCCAATCGAAGTCTGTAAAGGTGTTGAAGAAGCATTGTGCATGCATTTCTGCTCCCATCAATGTGAAATGTTGGCTTCATTTGTACTTGGGAGATTTTGGGGTCAGGCAAAGCGATTGCCGTCCATATTGTTTGTCTAAGGAGTGTTTCCTTCCTGGGGGCCAGTTTGTTTAAGGACTCTGCAATGGAGGTGGGTTGGGGTCGGACTCGTTTGAAGAGTCCAAAAAGAAGGATTCGTCCTGAGTGCTTATGATGTTGCTAGGCTAAGGCTGAGCGTTACTGCTCTCACCATCCTCGCCTGGGCCTTTGTAGTGCACACAGTAGAATCCTCCTTCCTCAGTGACATACCATCTCACCTTAGTAGTACTTTTTATCAATTGTTTTTTTTCTCAAGTGGTGGAGTGTTCTGTAACCAAAAGGAACTGAAAATCGTGAAGGAGTCTATTTCAAACTTGTTCTTAATGCCTTGTTTAAGAGTTTCCTACGCTTCAAGGACCTGCTCTACGTTCCAATCACAATTCTTGGTTGTGTCCGATCCACCTGCATTGTCGACACCTTCGAAGATTCTTTCATATCTGCATTCTACCCAAATCTTCTAGCCGTTATCGAGCTTGACTCTTATAGCCTTAAACAGAGGCAGTGTATGGTCAACTAAGCATTGCACCCTTATTAATCTCAGGTTTTTCAAGAACAGGAAGCCTCCCTGTACTTCCGTTGGTTCTCCTACCATGTGGCCGAGGAGTTCAGTCGCGTCTTCATTGTGATACTCAAGCGGGAGCCCTCAAAATTGCACCCATATGGATACCTGATGTAACATGATTTCCTTGATGATCATGTTTGGCTTCCATCTGTCTACAATTAGAAGCATGTTCATTACATCCCAGGGTCTGTTGTGGAGGATGAATCCCATCTTTATTTCGAAACTCTATGATGTAAATGTTCCTTTCCTTCCCAAGAACTCGGAAATCATCCGGCAGCTTCCATGCACCATGCAGGGCGAAGTTAAGCCTGTGAAGCAGTGGGGTTTTGGTGTCCACTAAGATCGAGAGGATGTATGTCTTCCAGAATTGACTCGCTGCATGCACCAAGTCCTCATTGAATCTGAGGTAAGGACCCACGTGAGGGATCCAAAATGTTCCATTACCGTTGGCAGAGTCCTCTGATGTGGCAAAGGAGTCAGGTCTAAATGAGCTGTTCTCTATCCATTGGAAACCTCGGCTAGATGACGTTGCCTTTCTATAAGGTTTCTGAAGCTAGAGGCTGCTTAAATATGGAGTATAAGGTTGAGCTAACAGAAGCTTATACGTAGGAATGAGAGCAAAGTTGGAAAGTAGGAGAGATGCCATTACATGTACGCAATAGTGTGCAGTGGTGCTCCAGAGGAAAAGGTCGATAAAGCCAGGCTTCTGCTAGTGGAAAGGTTAACAGGTGGAGGACATTAGTGGAGGTAATGTGGGAAGATCAAAGGTTAACAGATGCTCACGGGGTGGCAGTGATAATGAGCGTGACTGGACATAAGGTGGCTCCGTAATGATGACCAGGGGGGCTACTAAGACGAACAATGGATGACGGATGAGGTAGCATGTTCCTCCAGTACTGGTGCGGTAGCATTAGGAGATGAAAGGGTTACGTGAGGAGATGGGGTTCACGTGGGAAGAGTTGGCGGCCATATTATGCGACAAAATAGCTACCCGCTAGGGGGGATTTTCTCACACTAAGTGAGAGCTTATCTCTCTAGATAGGCCGACTAGAAAATAAACTCAGTCCACGAGTTAAAGCTGAAAGAGGCCAGTTAATCCACGCACGTATTTTATTATCGAAAAAATGTGAATAATTGTTAGTCACTCCATCTTAAACTATCTATCATCTATTATTTATTATACATAAGTAACGAAGACTCATTTTAAAGTAGACTAAACCCTCAATTTTAGATCTCATCATCAAATTGAATTTTAAAAATTTGGTTTGAATTCATATTAAAAAAAGAGTCCAAACACATATTTTGAATTAGACTTTTTTATTCATACTTTTGGGTTAGGCCAACCGAATTTTTTAAAATTATGATTAGGTAAATTTATTATTTAAGACTTAAGATAAATAATATAACTAATTATTATTATTATTTGTAAGATTATACATAAAAAAAGTTATAAATATAAATAAATTATTATATTAATATAAATCATTTATAATAAGATGTATTAGTTTTTATTTTTTTATTAAGATGTCATGATACACTAAGTTTTTTTTTAAATAATAAGTTTTTTATTAAACAATATTTATTTGACCTTTTTAGATTTGAATTTTTTTGGGCTTAAATAAAGCCTGAATCTAACCTATTTTATAAATCAGATTCTTTTGTTCAAACTTTATTTTTCAAGTTAGACTTATAAGCCCAAACTAGCCTTTTAAATTATGATAAGTTCTTCTTAACTCTTTATGCGATGATTTTTTATTTTTTTTATACACGTATGAAGGATTATTTGTAATAATGAAGTGATCAATTTGTCTAAATTCTTTGTAATTAACAAATAAAATAATAAAATAATTAACTAATTAATTCACTATTTTTTAAATTAAAAAATTTTTGGAATATGAGAATTTGTTACAATCAACAAGAAAATAATAAATTAATTAATTATTTGCACTTTGAATTTTTAATAAATGATTGTTAATATAATATGACGTAGTTCAAAATTAAAATATAAAATATATATATATATATATATGATTGAATAATTTATAATAGTATTCACTCAAAGAATCTATCATCATCACTTATCTCTTATCAATTTTATATAATTAATTTTATAAATTTTATTTAATATATTATATTTTTTATATCATAATATATTACTAAATTTTTTTAACACTTATAAATACTATTAATTTAAAATATATTAATAAATAGTAAAACAAACTAATTTTTAAACAAATTAGTTGCTTAAATCTTTGAAGCATTCAGCTTTTGCTAAGGGAGCTTCGATCTATCCTCTTCTGTCGGAGGGTTTTTACCATCTTTTAAAGTTTACCAAAAAAACAAATTACAAACAAAGAAAATAAATTAAAAGATCCATTCTGTGTCTAAAACCTCTTTAGCCATATTCAAAATTCTGGGGTATAAGAAGGCCTACCATTGTGGTCCAGCGACAATTGACCATTATGCACTGACAAAAATAATAGACCACTCGATGCTATTATTCTGACCCGTGTTTGATGGTACATCGTGAACCTTGTCACGCAAATATAGTGCATTTTTAAATAATTTGTATTATGCTATATGTTTTTAGTCTTTTTAATAATTAAATTTTATTGACTTTCATTAAATTAATATTCTTATACTTGAAACGTCATATTGAGATATTATCTGAAATATTACTACATTATCGGTCTTAATATTCAAAATACTATAATACGTGAGGTGACACAATGAAAATTACACCGTACCAAACGCCTATGGGAGAACAAGTATATGCGTGTGAACTGCGAGTTGGACTTAATAAAAATATTCAAACATTTGTTAGTACTGGAAATTAAGGTACCCACTCATTATTATTTACATATGCAAAAAGCATCGTGTAATTATAAAATAATACTATTTTATATAATAATGTTAAATTAATTTTGGGTCATTAAAAATATTTTTTTAACATAGTATGAGTCAAATTTAATTTTATATCTTTCATCAACACTCTTGATCAAATACTTCAATTTAGGATTCTAATATTTTTTTTTTACAAAATATAAACAAAACATGGACAAACATGGGCCTTTTATCATCATTTTCTTGTCCTTTGATTGGGTCTCACGAAGAAACATATTCTAACTTATTCATATTCCAACGCTGAACCAGGCCATTTACCTTTGAAATTTTAATCTTAGTGATTAATTCTGTTGTGAGTCTAGCCTATTATTAGAACTATGATTTTTCCTCATTTTTATGATTTAGTTCAATCGTTCTTTTGTGTACAGACTAAATATTTGATATATTTTCGTGGTATGTCTATTAACTTTGCTGTAGAAATTTTAGGAGGTCTATAACTCAAGGAATAACCTACCTGATTTTTTATACATAGAGTAAATTGATTTAGTTAATGTTTGTAAGAAGAGATTTTGAGATTTAATGGTTATTTAATGTGGGTTTATTTAAGTTTGTTATCTTAGGTTTTTGATGGGTCCATAACCTCATCCCCATGCCGGTCACGTCCTATATGCTTTAGTTGTAACATTGTCAATATTTTGATATATTTGACCATATATGACAATACAATGATGACTTTGTTTACCCAATGGTTTCACAAAAAAGTTCAATTCGTGTTTGATGATAACAAACCCATACTGATTTAAAATTTGGCCTAAAAATTAATAAGCAAATTTTTTTATGGAACAAAATTACTTTCCAAATCAAAATTATGTATAAAAATTTGTTGACCCAAATAATATAAAGGCCTAAAAGAAAAACTATCTTAGCCAAAATGATATATAAAACTATCTTGGGCAAATAAAGCTATTTTGGTCCAACTTTAAAAAACCTAAAAAGGATTATTCTTTTCTCTTAATGTTTTTCAAGCCCAAAAGCTATCCAAATCTTCTTCATTAAAAGCATGATGTTTTAACCTTCTGATTTTTTTTAATATACTAAAAGCTTGAAATTCTTATAAGAAGACAAAAGTATACATGAAACATTTGAAGTACAAATGGCAAACCAATTTTTGGCCACAATTAGAAGTAAAAGGTAAGTTAAGAAAGTCAAAGATACAAATATATTCTTTCATCCGAAAGAAGGACACTTTATAGGATATCTAAAAAAATCACAAAAGATGGACATCAACTTAAGATGAGGAAGGAGGTGACACACATTGCATAAAGCTCTCTATTAGACAAACTTGCATAAGTCCTTCTTGCAATTGGTGTACTTAGATCTTCATCTTCTTCTCTTTCTCTGACACTAAAACACCAATTCTTATGAACAAAAAGTTAACCTTCAAAGAATAGATTTCCACATTTGAAGCATCATCTTTGAATCATAAAACATCCCTTATTCTGCTGGTACATGAAAAAAGACACCACAGAGCCTCCCATGGCAGAATGAAAACTAAAGAGATAAGCCACCATATCTGATGATCTCTTCTTCCATATTTACTCATAATAGCTACTTGCTTTAAAAAGTGATACATCTCAAATTGCAACAGTCATCAAGCTTAGATTTATAAAAGGAAAGCTTTGTAAAAGGAAAGAATAAAGGAATTGAATAAAAAATTCATCTGAAAGTTATCTTACACTGATTCATCTGTGCTCAGTTTCAGGTTCCTGAGTTTAGCTTTCAAAAGCTTAAGTTTATTGAGCCTAAATTGTAAACCCTTATAGGGATAACCTAAATAATTTCATCTTGATCAAATATTTCCTAAGTAAAAGTCAGTTGAGGATGAGCTGAGTAAAAACCTAAAGTGTGATAGTTTGAGATTAGCTTAAACATTATGTTCAGGGTGAGTACTGTAAAACCCATTAGTGTAAGTATTTTGGGGTTATATAGGTTAAAACTCTATCTAGTGAAAATATGTTTTGATAGAACAAGACTAGATGTAAGACTATGATTGCCTGAACTAATATAAATTGGTTGTATCTTATTTTCTCTATTATTCTTTAAAACTAGACTCAGAGATTTTCTTCAAGTCATTGAAAGTTATTTCTAAGCACTTAAGTTCGTTTCTTTAGTCAATAAGTTACTTTACTTGAAAAATTGATTTTAAGCACATAAGTTTTAACTTCAATCACCTAAAATTACTTATTAGCTACAAATGCTCCAATTATATTGATGAGTAGTTCCATGAAAAACTTTTGAAAAATGAAAAATTGTGAAAAACGAAAAGGAGCAAATAATTAAGATGGTTAAATCACAGAGGCAGCTACTCTTGAAAAGACCTTGATATAACTAAATCTCTATAATAGATTTAAGTAACAAAAAGTAATATTGTGGAGAGATCTCAATAAGTTATGTCATGACATAAAAAATGAAACTTGCAAAGAAATAATTGTCAACAACAATATTATAGAATAGAGTAAGTATTATGAATTATAAAAGAGTATTGATATGGAGATACTTGGCTAAAATTAAAAGACATAATGATATTAATATATGAAAGTTGATTGGACCTGTAGCCCAAACACTTAAAGGTGTGAAGCTAAAAGGGTACAAATAATATCATGAGAACATGAAATGAGAATGATATATAATGAATTATTACACAAAGTTTTTAGAAAACTTGGCATTTGATTATAAGAATATATTATTTTTTGGTGGATATAATTACTTAGTCTAGCAGTATATGAATGACATATTATGCATCTAACAAATGAGATCACAAGTTACTTATGAGAGTTATTACGTGATATTATGTAAATAAAAATTCCTGAGGGATTTGAGATGATATACTTATTAATGGCATTTGTAGATATAAGAAGTAACATTTTTGAAAGAAAATCATAAATGATTGCATTGGCCTATGCTTTTTAAAAGGAAATTGGAAACAAGTTATTCACTATTGTAGATTGATTAATGGAATTCTAGAAGAATTTATAAGGGCAATAGATTATTTGAAACAAAAATTTTCAGAAAACAAAGTTATGTCTTATAGATTGAGTATTTAACATATGAAATTTGTTTTCATGAATTAAAAAATGACTTTACATTGATAAAGCATATCCATTGAGCACCCCAATGGTTGTGAGATTATTTGATATATATAAAGATTCATTCCAATCTCAAAAAGATGATGAAGAACTTCTTGATCCTATTTACCATATTTTCATACTATTAGGGCTTTAATATCTCTTGCTAACAATGTGTAACTATATATGACAGTTTCTTACATCTTAGTAGGATTTGGTTCCTTTCGAACATGAAGATATTGGATGAAGTTAAGTATATATTTTGATATATTTGAAGAATTATTGATATTGATTTATTTTGTTTATATTTTCTAAACCTTTAATCACTTGCCATGCAAATACAAATATTTATTTGATATACATAAAGTTTGATCACAAACTTGTTATTTATTTATATGTAGGGATACAACTATGTCATGAAGCCTTAGAAAACAAATTTTAGCTACTACTTATTCATATCATATTGAATTGATCATAATACATGAGGCAATTAAAGTATGAGATTGACTTTGGCCAATGAACCAATATATTTAGAAGATGTTTTCTTTTAGAGAAAAGTTTCCAATAGTATTATATGAAGATAATGCAGTATGTAAAGATCAACTAAAAGGAGGGACATTAAAAGAAATAGGATAACAAATTTCATCAACATTTTTGTTTACTCTTGATCTACAAAAGAATGGCAATGTGTAATAGATTTATTAACAAATTTGTTCATTAAGATGTCATCACCAACAACCACATTTCAAGTCTATTGGAAAGCACCATTAAATTATTGTAACACTCCTCAATTTACCTAATTAATAGTTTTGATTGGAAAAAAAAAATTAAATTCAATAGTTTATAAGATGGAGAAAGCAAGAAATTTAGATAGAATATAAATTAAAATTTTAAACAATTTTTTAAAAAATAAATAATTAGAGAAGAGTAAAATATTAAGGCTTCATTTGGTACAAAGGAAAAAGGTCCTCTAGAACTGGAAAAGGAAACAAATATTAGTGTATTTGGTATGCTGGCATCTTCTCTCTATTGGAATGAAGATTCCATCATTTGGATGGAAGGATCTTTTTGTAAGAGGGTGGATGGAATGGGCTTGATTTAATTATAAAGTACTATAGATGACTAAATTGTCTTTGAAGCCATATCCCTACCCATAATAATAATAATAATAATCATAATAATTATTATTATTATTATTATTTGAATTTAAGGTAGTTTGGTCTTTTTCTTCTTCATTTCTCTTTATTGCTCTCTTATTTTCTACTGCATACCAAACATAATTTTTTATCTCATTTCCATTTTCATTCTCATTACCATTATATTCTCTTTCCTTCTATGTACCAAATGAAACCTGAATAAATTATTACGAAACTTGAAATTGAGGCTAGTACAAGCAACTAAGCCTCACCTTATGCATCATTAGGTACTCTTGTTTGAATCTTACCTTGTGCAGCTCAGGAAATAATTCAATTTTTAATTTTTCCATATGTTTACCCCATCAAAACTTACTAAAGTGCCTATAAGTTGTTATCTTATTCACATAACATGTCCATATCTCCCTTCTCTCATGTAAGAACCTCATCGTTAACCAAAACAATAAAGCTTCCTCCTCTTTCTCACCTCTTTAGCTAAGACTGTGCATGATCATCTCCGTTACACTGTTATATGTCCCTCATTGTCATGTTTTCAGTCAGCTCTAGTGTGGTTGACATTGGAATTTCCTCTAATTTCTGACATGGGCTCTCTTATACTTTCAAGATCATTAGGATTCTAAGGAAAGGTTAATGGAATGCAATTAATGCAGGTTTTCTTCAAATTAAGTTGTCATTTCCATTTAATAAGTATTTCGTCCATTCCCCTCTGCTTTTAGCCTTCAATTTTCCAATGTTGGCCCTAATTTCGAATTACCCTAATTCTAGGAACTAAGGTTTTATAAAAGGATAAATTAAACAAAATTGATAAGGGATTCCTTCAAGTTGATTTATGCCTTTACTTCCTAACATCAAATTCATTATGTTCCCTCTATAATATGTAATCAATTTTTGAATTTGGAGTCTTAATTTTGAAACCTCTTTTTTCAACTAATGGTGGTGTAAATTCAAAATTAGGCTTGATTTTGGTGAGATTTCTTTAAATTAAGTTGGGGTTTTGGTTTTTTGATACCTCTAATTTCCATGTGAAATTGCTAAGTTTTGTCTTCAATTTCACACCTTTCTTGGTTGGATGAAAAATGTGATAAGGTGATCGAATTTTGAAATTTTTGGACCAATTTTCTTCAATAATCACTACTAGAGGAAGAAACTAAGCAATTGAAAGTTGTCATTTGAAGTGGTATATTTATTCAATGCCCTTTCCCAATTTTCTTTAATTTTCTTTGTTGTTTTGAAAGAAAGAAATGAATGAAACCTCATAGTGACTGGTTAAATGACCTTAAATAGGTAATTTAGATCACTAAATCTTATATTTTGATTAGAATAATTTTTAAATTTTCTTGATGATGTTAGGTAACTTATGGTTAAGAAAAAGAAATTTATTTTGGGTTATAAGAATATATAAAATTAAATACATGAGAAAGGGAGATAAATAAATAACATAAGATTTGAGCCAAAGTAATGAAATATACTTGTGTTATTAGAAAATGAAGGTTTAACACTCCATTTTGAGATTAAAGAAACTTGATACACGGTGATTAAACAATAGTTTGGTTAGGCACTGGAAGTCATTTGAATTAAGAAATAATTTATGATATGAGAAGTCAAATGTGTGTTATTTGTTATTATACGACCATAGGCATTGGCTTTTTGAAGAAGTGAGATAAGAAAAAAGATGTTAGGAACATGATTGTTGTATGTGTACCTTATAGGTGAGCAAATATTGCTAATCATACATGTTTTCAGTATTTAAATTATTTGTTTGTGAAATATTTTTGTTTTATATGCATTAGTGCCTTAGGATTAAGCCTCTTGAATTATTGTGTCAATTCTAACATTTAATTATACTATTTAAAATTTGAAAAATTTCTTTGTAATATTCCTTTGTATCTAAATAATCGTTTTGAATGATTTATATACTCTATGATATTCTAAGAACTTTAAAGTGATTTTATTATTGAATGAATTTTTGAAAATTGGAATTTTGTTGTTTAGATATGTTTTTTATTATGTATATTATTATAGAAACTATGGTTTTCTTATAAATACATCTAATGCAGAATCCTATACCTAACAGCAGTAGATGCTAGCCTGATACATTATGATCTATTCTAAACCCCAGCTAATAGGGGTGTTGCTAGCCCTATGTGTGACAATTGCCACACGTGAATCTATTTTAACTATTTATGAGTTATAATATTTGACTCTAATGGCTATCTATAGTGTGATTCTCAACCTAGAGCTAAAGTTCCTGTGAGATGTTTTCCACTTTGATATTACTCATTTTAAAAATTATTTATGAATTTCATATGCTTTTTAATATGATATGTTTTGCAAAGTATCTCTAAATTTGCCTAAACTTCACGAATTATATTATACAATTTATGATTTTTCTTTTGGAATAATTTCAACATACATAAGTTTGATGCATTTTGAAATGGAAAATGATATGGTTATGAAAAACTCCAACAATTTGTTAGTTCTCTTTTGGTATGGTTAGTAATATTTACTTACTAAGTGTGATTACTCATCATTTCTCTCTTTAACTTTTTTAAGAGAATTGTGTTGATTCTAGTTATTGTTTTGAGGATTAAAGACAATTGAAAGACTGATTGGTGAGCCCTGCATTGTTCACAAGGGTAAAGAGTCATTTTTGTTTAGTTGTTAAATATTTGAAAACATTTTCTTTATACTATAGTAGCTCTATTGTCATAGACAGAAAGTTTAATTTTATGTTGCCTCAACTAAGTTGTTTGATATTGGAAAATTGAATTAGATATTTATATTTAGATTAGTTAGTTTGTTAGATTTGTTCAAATTTCAAAGATTAGGTTTACCTTGTTCTTCATTCCATTTCTCACCTCAAATTTCTCTATTAGTCTCTTATATTTTCCATTCTCTTATTTCCTCATATATTTTCTATTAGTTTTATAACATATAAAGTGAACTTTTCTTTTTTGAACTCATTTTCTATTTTTTATAACTGATGTAACTAGTTAAATAATTACAAAAATGTTTTCACTAAATTTCAATATGAGTATTTACATACACCAACAATCAAGAACTTAAAAAATGTCTAAAAACAGAGAAAACTACTAATTAAAAAAATGCCAAACAACAGCTAGGTCCGCAAGCCAATGACATTTTTTCCTTCGTCAAAAGAATTTACAAGTATTGCCTACCAAAACACGAAATAGAAAGAAAACTAGTAACTGCCAAACAATAGTTAGGTCCATGTGAACTAACCCCCACTTGAGAATTTCCGTGTGTTTGTTTAGTAATGGGAACGAAGTTGCATGATCTACTTAATGCGAAAGAACACCACCGGGGAATTTCTACGTATTTGTTCATTAAAGGGAACGAAGTTTCATGGTGTCTTTATGGATCTCACTGATTCTGCAGTTAAATTGCATTAGTGGTGTAAACGTATTGAAAAGAGGATGGTGGTCCAAGTCAAATGTTGGACTGGGCCCACAGGCAGCTCAGCATTGGAATTTCAAAGTCGTAAGAAATGAAGCTCTTACACTTTTCTGCCCCACCGGACAAGTTGCTTCCAACGCTTTCAGCCCATCTGACTATTCACGTGCATCTTGTGCCATCGATTTTATTGGTCCCGGGTGACACTGTATACATTTTAAGGAACCTTATGCGATCTGTACCGTAATGTTTAATAACAGCAGGGATTCGAATTTATTTAAGTATGATATGTTTTCATTAAGTTAAAATTTTTTGTGTAGTTATGTATGGATGCATTTAATTATAATATAGTTATATAATTTAAATATTACTTTTATTTGTATTAATATTTAAAATAATAAAATTATATAAATTAACATGAGTATATATGTATATATGAAATTGTGAGTGTATCAATGATAATATTTTTTATTTAACTTTGCAAAAGAAAATAATTAATTTTTCTCAAAAGAAATTTTCTTTTGAAAAATTAGATCTTTTACTAATTTTTTTGTAATAAAATAAGCTATTTCTTAATAATAGTAGTATAAAAAATTATTCTTTTTGAGCTATTAGCCTTGTTAGGCAACAAAAGAATACATTTTTTTATGTAATGAAAAAGAATCAAAACGTTTGAAATTTCTCTTTCAAATTAAAAACAAAAATTGTTTTAAGACATGAGTATGATAACTCAAAATTATTAATTATCTTACTTTTTGGTACTCACTCTGTTGAATGCATGGCTTTATAAATAATTTGACAATTAAAAGTACTCAATTCTTTTAGAAGTTTTTCACAATATTAATAATAGCATTTATCAAATCATTTTTCTAAATATAAATTATTTCCCTTTTACAAATCTTAGTGCGAAAACAATTCAAATCCTCTCATATTTTAGTAAAAATATAAGATCATGTTTGATTATAATGAATCAATAACTAAAAATTTAATAGTCTAAATTTACAAATAAAAAATATAACTATACATAATTATATTAATTTAATATAAATTTAAATTATTAAATATTTATTTAATAATCCATAATTAAGCACAATCTTATATCCCGTGACACACCAGGGAGAGACCAAATTGGTGCGAAAAGTAATTCCAAAACAAATGAATCCACTATAATCCAAATCCAAACGAGTCATTAATTTTGTTTCCGTTAAGAAACTACAAGTAATAGCTAGGCGTGCTTTAGCGATGGACAGTGTGGATAATTAATAAAACATGTTAAATTTAAATATTTGTTCTAAATGAAAAAAATAAAAAAATAAAAAGAATGTTTGATGAATGGTAGATAAACAAAGTAAAAATAGCTAGAAAGAAAGGAAGAAATGCTTGATTTGAAAACGAAAAGGCGAGCAGTTACTAGTCCTAGTCCAATTTAATGCGTACAACGTGAGAAGTTCATCTTTCTGGGAATGTTTAAATGACTGTTTTATTTGTTCGTTCTGAGTCTTTCCTCAAACGAATGAATCCTATCACATGCTCATTCATAACATGAATATATAAAAGAAAAAGATAAATTCGATTTTGAGATATCGCGTGCTGCCTTCCTTGAAGTGGGGACGAGGACTAAATTAAATTCCGTTGACATAATTTAAGTAACTTTCACCAGACACTTAGAAATAATAAATTTAACGCAGGCCTTATTCAAACAACTTTAATACTATATTTAAATATTTACAAAAATTATAATTTCAGAACCTCGCAGTTGACAATAACACGTTTTTTCTCATTACATTTTATGAATTAAGTTATATATTTCTTAGACGTTTAATTCTTTTGTTTTTTCTGGGTGTGTCATGGGTGTGTGTTTCACGGGATGTTTCGTGATTTCGGGCCTGTATAAAGGTCTGGGAGGGTGGAAATTCGTTAAGGTGGAGGAGAAATCCGGGAATGGGGAACGCAGGGAAGAGAGTGTTGCTCACTTCCAACGGTGACGAGATTTCGCAGAGTATTGCTTTCCATTTAGCCAAACGGGGATGCAGGTATAGGCTCCGTCTCTTTCTTTTATTCTTTTCTCATTTTCTCTCCACCTGTTTGGTTGACGGGAAAATGATGGGAACTAATTTTCCCTGTTTAGGCTGGTTTTGATGGGAGACGAGAGTTGCCTGAGGGGTGTAGGCGACAAGATAATGGGTTGCCTGAAGGGTGTTGCGCCGGTGGAGGTGATTGGACTCGACATGGAAGAAGAAAGGGAAGCTGTTTTTAACGAGGCTGTGGATAAGGCATGCAAGATTTTGGGAAGTTTGGACGCGTTTGTAAATTGTTATACTTACGAAGGTACGGATACTTTCTCTTGGATTTGGGAAAAAAACGAAGGAGAAAAGGGGGCGTGCGGGAGAAATGGTTAAACACTTTGGGATCATTTCATTTGTAAGATCTGGTTCAGTTGAAATGTACAATGCCTGCGATGTGATCGACGATTTGATTGTTAGAACTCGAGAGTCATAATTAACGAAACCGCACACGACTCAGTAGTTGAGCCTTGTTTGTTTGTTTGTTTGTTTTTTTTTAATGTTTTTGTCTAATGTACAGTTGGTCGATGTTGATGTGAAGCGTCCTGTTTGGGAGGTCTGAGACGTTTTGGCTGCACATAATTTTCCAAAATTCACCACTGACTTCCACTGTAATTCTTTAGTCTGATGCGATGGTTTACTAGTCATCACATCAACGGATACACATAACCGGGGTACTCTGTTTAAGGTCCATGAATTAATACTCTATGAAATAGTCACTTGATTTTAGCACATAACGAAACAAAACATGTGAAGAGCTTATCTAATGGGGCATTACTTGGTCTTTTGCTTCAACGTCGACCTATGTTGCTAGTGTGTGAATATCTGAATGACGAAGCACATATTGGGAATGTAAAACTAAGTTAGAGTTGTGATGATTTGAAACAGGTAAGATGGAGGAACATTTAGAATTAACAGAACGTGAGTTCAAGAAAATAGTGATGATCAACTACATGGCTGCATGGTTTTTGTTGAAGGCCGTTGGCCAAAAGATGCGAGACTTTAACACAGGAGGTTCTATTATATTCCTGACATCCATAATTGGTGCTGAAAGAGGGCTTTATCCCGGAGCTGCTGCATATGCTTCAAGCTTGGCAGGAGTCCAGCAGTTAGTTAGGGTAAGAGAGTATGTACTATCATCTTTATTTGCTGAAAATTATTGATTTCACAACTAGCATGTCGATATTGATGCATTTTACATATAATAATAGTATGCAAGAAACCCCTGGAAAAGCAAGAATAATTTTCATAACCAGGCAATTGCAGTATAGGTAATTGGCTTTCCTAGTTGGACTTGGGCTATTGCTTGGCCTCATCTAAAGCCTATGCAAGTGGTACAATCGAAGGCCCAAATCATCCTATGCACTGAACTTTTGATGCTTTTTCCTTGCAAACCAGTAAACGTATCCCAAAATTGGATTAAGCAAGTCCTGTATTCATTATTACTATAAAGTATCATGTAATTATAATTCAAGAAAGCTCGTGGTTGCACGTCACATCTGGGAATTAGATGAGAGAGTTGCATGAGTACTCTATGATGTGTCTCTTTATCTAACTCCATCATTTTAGTTGACTTTTGCGTGAAATACTATTGTTGTCTCTAGGCGTCGGCTATGGAGATTGGGAAGTACCAGGTGAGGGTTAATGCGATCGCACGTGGTGTGCACGTGCAGGATGAATACCCAAAATCAATTGGAAGGGAAAGGGCAGAGAAGTTAGTGAAGGTGGCAGCACCATTAGAGAGATGGCTGGATGCTGAGAAAGACCTCACTTCTACTGTCATCTATCTGATCAGTGATGATTCTCGCTACATGACAGGAACAACCATTTATGTTGATGGGGCACAATCCTTAACCAGGCCTAGGCTACGTTCCTTTATGTGATTCATGCTGTCATCATATTACCATGTTCAAAACATACTAATTCTTTTGAGATTCACTGATATATAGCAAAAATCTCTCGAGTTTACTGAAAGATAGAGTTTTTCTTATCGTCGGTGATGTGAAGATGTGTCACCCCATGAAAGTAGCACAAGGTCAAACAAAAACAGTTTTAATGATAAGGTGCCTTTTGATACCTTTGTAAATGTCAGATTGTGCTGACTGGCTTCCCACGAGTTTAAGTGATTGGAGGATAATAAAAAATAATCAAAGTATTATAATATGGGTGAATAAAAGACGTTTCATTATTGGACACCACGGGTTTGGTTTTGAGTGTGGGTTTTATTTTTGTTGGCCTGAAATTTGTGTGTGGTTTCAAAATCCAAATGATTGCTGTTGGAACTTAAATTGTCTTTACATATAGCATGACCTGGTTCCACCTATCTT
Source organism: Delonix regia (assembly GCA_037074485.1). Classification (NCBI taxonomy): domain Eukaryota; kingdom Viridiplantae; phylum Streptophyta; class Magnoliopsida; order Fabales; family Fabaceae; genus Delonix; species Delonix regia. The sequence continues at coordinate 34,062,959 of CM073449.1, read as the reverse complement.
GCCCCACATTAGTGAAAGAAAGGTATAAATAGTTTAATGGTGCGTATATATTGTATGAAAACAAGATTAGATTATGTATACATTCAATTATAGAATATGATAGATAAACAAAAAATATAGAAAAATTAAGTTAATCGATAATCTGATCTGATGAAAACGATATAATAACTATATGTACTAGTTGAGACAAAATATTTCAACTCTCAATACCTAAAAGTAACTCAGAATGTTTGACGGCCAGAGAGAACGATTTTGAAATTAGTGTATATCAAATTAAAACTTTAGTGTGCTATTTACAGAATTTTATTTTAATAATATAATAATTAATATTATTAAAATAAAATCCTTCAAAATTTTTAAAATAATTTCTTATTTAATTAATTAAAATCAGCCCATTAAATCTTTTTGAATAATGGTCTCAAATTAGTAATCTGATGGGATGATTACTAATGCTCTTGGGCTGTGAGTTGAGTTTCTACCCAATGAATTTGTAGATAATCGAACTTATTACCGATTATCCACAAATAAAATAAAACTCAATCTATTCATAGTTTACAAATTATAATATTAATTGTCTAATCAGTAATAATAAAATATTAATTTGATAAAATAATTAATTTTAATACATAAAATATCAAAATTATTCTAACATTGCAGAGTTGAGTATAGTATGCAACCAGAAACACAGGTGACGAAAGCCATGACATCCAGCTATTACATACCTCACGTGTTGAACTGAAGCTATGCGTGTCAGCCATTCAGACTTGAACTTCCTCTGAAATTTTCCCGTTCATATAACATATGAAAAAAGACAAATTAATACATGGTTATATGTAAAATAAATTGAAAAATTATTAAGTAAATTATATTTGTTTAAGATAGATAAATTCAATCCAATGCTGATTGGAAAGGAGAAGAAGAAGAAGAAGAAGAAAGGAATAGCGCGCTTTCATACGTTTATACGTAGTTGTACTTTGTTGAAATCAAACTTACAGTCATTGTATATGAGAATTGCGTGTCTAATTGATTTTCAAAGTCAACAAAACCAGGTCTGATTGTCCATACTCCGAAGTTTTTCTTTTTCGTATAAACAGCAGATTACAAAACCCAATCGCTTCGCTTATGAGTAAGATAGATTTTAGGGAAAATGAAACTAATGAAGAGACAAAGCATTTTCATAGTTAAGAATTGCTACTGCTCATCTATATGTAATGAAAATAAATTTCTGGGATGTATACAATTATACATCTAAAAATGGAGTAAATCAGTACTAATAAAATTAATATTACAAATTTAAAAGTATTCTCTTATATTTAGAGTAGGTTAGTTGGTTTCCTCTAGATTTAATCGTCATGTTGGACTCAATGAGTTTAAACTCTTTTTTTATTCGAGTTTTATTTGGGCTTCAATTTGTTTTTTGGGTTGAACTTATCTGGTAAGATAAATTATTTTAAATCATAATTATATTCATTTGTTATTTAAAATTTAAGATAAAAAATATAGTTAATAATTATTATTACTTATAAGATTATATACAAAAAAGTTATAAATACAAATTGTTTGCTGACATGATATCTTTAAATAAATGGCGCTAGTTATTGTTTTTATACCAAGATATTTTATATATTTAAAGTTAAAATAAATTTTATTATCTTAAATCTTAAGTTACATTCTTTTTAATAAAAAATTTAATTTTTTTAATTAAAAAAATATTGATTCAGACATTTTAAATTGAAGGAAAACTTAAAAAAAAAAACTCAAACTTAGGTCATATTATAAAACATACATTTTTTATTCAAGTTTTATTTTTTAAATTAATATTTTTATCTTTTGAACCAAATCTATCAAATTGGACAAACTTTTAAAATTATAATTAGTTTTACTTTGCTCAAAGTTTTCAATAAAACTTGAGCAAGCCTATAAGTTCAATGATTAATTAAGTCTATATTAGGGTTTATAATTTATGAGTCTGAGTAGTGACCAAAAACAAATTTAAGTTAACCGGTACTCTTATGATACTAATTAATTAATGAACAATAAATGTTAAACAATGGAATTAGGGCAATAATAAATAGTAATTCAAAATCTTTAAACCTAACAATCATAATTGTTATTACATAATATGATTACTCATATATAATCATAAAACCTAAATTCCTAAAAATAGAAATCGTAAATACTAAACCTAAAAAATCAAAATCACAAATCTAAAATGACTATTTAAATCTGTTAACGAATATAAGTCAAAAAAATGTAAATTTTTGAATGAAAAGTATTTTAAAAGACAATTATGTCTTTTAAAAATTAAAATCACAACTATTTTTTATTTGTAAGAATTTAACTTTTGTAACTTTAGGTATAATCTTATTATATTGATACATAATGGGCTCGTTTGGTTGACAGAATTGTGTGTGACAAAAAGGGAATAAGAATGAGATTGGGGGCGAGAATGGAAGAGGGAGAGTAGTTATGTATATTTGGTTACACATGGAATGAAATAGAAAGAAGACTTTTATGTTTTATTTGATTTGATAAATCAGTGAAAAATATAAATGAGTGAAATCAAAATTATCATATTATCCTTGAACAAAAAATTATCATTATAATTTATATATTAAAAAATATAATAATTATTAAATCTTAAAAATAGAATATAAAATATATTCTATACCAATTAAAGAATATAAAATAAATCAAATTATTATATATATATATATATATTGTTTTTTAGATTAATGTTAAATCTTTATAGAAAAATTCTTTAGTTGTAGTACATATGAAAAATAATTGTACTAATGCTAAATCATATATGAACAAAACTTGTATCAAGTCAAATGCAAGCGACACAATTTCATGTTTAAATACTAGAGAAAATTATATTATTGGTCTCTATAATTTCACTTTTTTTTTTTAATTTGATCCTTATACTATAAATTATACATATTTAGACTATTATGATAATATATAATTCATTAAATAAAAAGTTTTAAAAATACTTACATAATTTTAATAGTAGAGACTAAATTTAAATATGTAAATTATAAATATTTAATTACAAAATTTAAAATTATAAAAACTAAATTAAAAATTAAGTAAAATTATGGAGATCAAAAGTATAATTTTTATTAAATTTTATCCCACCCCTATTGTAATTCGATGGAAGCTAAATTCAATGCTCCGTATTGCTATTAACACTCACGTTATTGCGTATTCCATGGTATATGATGAAAATGCAGGTGGTACCCTAGACTTGATTAGACATATAATTTTCTGCACAGAATGGGAGCAATTTCGGTAACAATTTTTTCTTTTCCAAGGAAGCACCAGCCATTCCATTACATTTTGAAAATAGAGCACATTACCACTTATAAGGAAAACCAATTTTCAGAGACTAAGGAAGTCCTCTTCCATGTTAGGAACTAAACATGGGAGAGGTAATACCTCTCTCATTCCATGGCAACATGTCCATGAACCAAACGTTACTAATAGAGACAACAATGACTAATGGTGTGAAATCTTTGAATCATTGTTAGTTGCATTAAATGCATTGTTTTTAAGAACATTTAAAAATCCTAAAAATTAAACTCTGATTAGCAAGACTCAGTTTACTTACACTCTGTGGAAGGGTCATGTGGCGTTCAATTTGTGTTCAATTCTGATCATTTCATGCAAAATTCAACGGTCACGATTTGCTCGCTCACTCATAATCTCGAGAGTCAAGTACTCAAGCTTTCTGCTAACCCACCTGGCCTAATACAGGTGTTGATTTTTTTTTTTTAACAGTTTTTATTTTTTTTCTTTGGCTGGTTGAAATTACGCTATCACAAGTCCATACTATTGACCTCAGATGGTGGTTAAGCAAAATTAGGTATACCCTACACCAGAGTTCATAAGTATAATAAATGACATTGTGGTTCTTTGCCTAATCTCTGGATGTTGGTATATTTTCTTCAATTTGTTAAAATGTTAGTTAATTTACTTAAACTTATATTTTTACATATGGTAACCAATATTTTATCGTATTTTCCAAATCTGACCCTTGGAGACAATTACCGACTAATCACTCTAGAGTCTAGAGTTAACTCTCAACTTGGTACAAGTTCGTCAATTTCTAATGCTTGTTTAAATGAATGAGTTGAGATAGAATAGCGAATAGTGAAATCACTGAAGTAAATCAAGTTATTGTTTAGAGATTTTTTCTGGTAGAATGAAAAGATAAAAGAGATTAATCTCTAAGATCTTTTGTTGCTATTCAAAAATTTATTTTTATTGATATTTCAAATTTGGGATCAATATATATGATGGATCATAAAATGGCATTCTTGATTGAATTATAATTATACTTTTATTAATAAAAAAAGTGAAAACAACGTTCTACTTTGTTTTATAAGAGATTGAAAAAAATATGTATAAAATACATTCTGTTAATTTTAAATGTAACTTTAAATAATGGTTAAAGATTCTCTTTTATACTTTATTAAAACTTTCAAACAATATAAAATTTATTTGAAATTGTTTTATACTTATTTAAAATTTAAAGCACAATATACATTTCAAATATAAGAAAAAAATTATTTTTCCGACTTGCATACATTTATACTTATCCAACTTCCATAAAATTTGACATGCATGGAAGATCAACATAATAATTACTTTTAATCCATTAGTTGCATCAATAAAAACCACCACTGTGGATAACCTATGGGGTACATCGTATATTTTGAGAGAGAAAGAGACACATATGTAAGAAGAGTGATAATATGTATAGAGCCAATACCATATATTCTATACCGTGCATCTATAAAGAGAATAATACATAAGGAGTGAAAATGTGTATTAAAGTCTCTATTCTAAACATGTATATGATAATCACTCCCTTTTCTCTTTTTTAATCCACCCTCTATTTTCTTTTGATCTCTCTAATACAAAATTCATTCAACTCTAGACAATCAATCATCTAGTAGGCCCACATGCATATGATGGTAGAAGATTTAATTATCTTAAAAAAATCACATCATATAATTTAATATTAAATAGTATAAAAATACGTACCAAATCTTGCTTGTATTAATCAATCACTCCTATGCATATATATTGAAAGGTGTATAAACGAAAATAATATTCATACATCAATATGAATCCTCTTATGTTATGGTAAAAATATAAGATTATATTCAATTATAATAGATTATTAGATGAAAATTCAATAGTCTAAATTTATATAACTAAAAATATAACTACAAGTAATTATATTAATTTAATATTAATTTGAATTATCATCACAATTGGAGAGGATCTAAATTGATTCATACATGTATTAGACCTGGTTCATCCGTCCCCCCATTTCCCTAAAATTATATGCACACATCTTTTCCCTGAATTATTGTATATACTATATGTCGTACTGTTCATAGATTTTGCGCATATTGTCAATCAAAATAGATGGGGAATCTGTACATTTTTAAATAGTACTTTTTTGTCTGATTGATTAAAATTCCTTGCATTTGAAGTTTCTTAGACTTACCAAATGTGATGTATTAATCAGTCAAATAAGCCATGCGCGTGCAATCCGATAAAGACACGTTCAACCTATGACCGAACCACGCGCACCACTGTCTTTTCCTTACTTCGCATGTTGCGAAGCTATGAAGCTCAACGACATCTGAAAACTCCAGTACATCAATAAATATAAATAATATATTCGTGCGGCAATCAAATTGGCATATCAATTTTAATGAAATTATTTTTTAATTATTAATATTTTTAAATTTTTTTAAAATTAAAACTGATATATCAAATTAATTATCATATCAATATGTGAGATCAATCAATATTTTTTTAAACAAATCGAGGTACATACTTTTTTTCCTTCCGTCGTTTACATGTTTTTGAAAGTTGAAACGAACTTACTCAAAAAAAAAAAAAAAAGTTAAAACGAACAAGAAGCCTCATATCCATAGTTATTTCAAACCAGGAAAATTTGAAATGAGGGTAACCTCTGAGTATAATTTTCCTCATAAATCAACAAATGAAAAACACTTGATTAATTTGGTACAACAAACTCAAAAACGACATTGAAATTGCAGAGTGATATAGATATTCATTTACATGTTCCACCCAGAAAGGTTGCACACAGAACGGGGGTAGATAGTTGTGATTGAAGTGAAGGTGCTTGGAATTTTCTCTACTCTGAAGTAAGATTGATGACAATTTGGGCAAAACTGATAGCGATGTTTGAAAAGAGGGGAAGATAGGAAGTTAGGAATCAAAGAGGTTAGATGGGTCGTTTTGCCACCTACAAAGAAGAAGAATAGAATATATATATGTGTGTGTGTGTGTGTGTGTTTACGTGTATACATGTGTGGGGTATGTGACCATTTGACGTTTCAAAATGAGTTTGAATAATCCGCCTTTGAACAGAACACTTACTTGCTTTTCAAAATTATTATAAGATGGAGGAAAAAGAGGCTGCGCGGACCTAACTCTTATTATTCTATTCTATTCATCTCTCTTCGCAGGCTCTTTTAAATAGTTGTTTGTTCTGAACTTGAAACCCCCAAATAAAATGCTTCTGATCTTTCTCCATTGACTATGTCTTTATCTTATGCATCTCTCTCTCCTCAAGAAGACCCAGAGAGTTCATATTAACAAAGTAAGATGATGGATGGAGCTATTTAGTCTATAAGTTCATGCATGGCCTAGGAGGAAGTTTAATATTTTAAGTGACAAAGATATATATTGAAGCTATAAGTTTCCCTTTGGGCCCTTTTTCCCCAATTCTTGACCATTGGAATTTGCTTTCACTAGCTTTGCCTTTTCTGCTTTTAACGACAGCTTCTGGTCAATCTCAATTAATCAAGAGCGTCTGTATTTCATAGTAGTTGTTCATAATATACAAGACTTCTCGAAGGAATTGACCCGTTCTTTTTTTTACTTTTTTTTTTTGTTCTTTTTCATATAAGGCCATTTTGGTTTTAATCTAACACTAATTCCCTTCAAACTAGTCTCTTTTTATTTTCAGAATTCAATCACTAAATCATAATTAAGAAATTCTCATCTACATAGAATTCCTATATTCAGTAGTCACACAAACAGATCCTAAACCGGAAGCAAAATCATAGAGTTTAATTATCAGCCTGATTTTCTATTATAATGTTGGAAGCCTGAATTCAATTACACAATATTGATGGAGAAATATTCCTTTCATTAACTCAACCTAATAAAAAAGACGAATGCCTTATTATTTAGACACAATATATCAATATCAAGGCACGTGCCTTATTTTTTGCCCAAAAAAAAAAAAAGCACATGCCTGATTTATTATTTCTTAATTTCCCTCCCTCCCCTTCTGCCGCCAGCACCTATTTCATGGAAGCTGCAGGTTGCGCCATGCACTAATAGAATATCGCACCAACCCCCTCCCCCCCATATTTAAATAAAACAAAATTTTGTCTAAATCTTCTTCTTAAACTAATGGTAAGAATTGAAAATAAAAAGTATAAAATCAATTTTCTACTTTTGTATTTGTGACAATTTGATATGTTATAAATTAAACAAAAAAATCGGTCATTTATAATTTTAAGTTTATACACAATTAGTGTATCATATATTTAAATTTGTACAAAATTGATCATTTTATTTTAATTAATAAGCGATTGATTTTGTGTAAAATAAAATTTTTAAGAGACTAATTTATCATAGTATAAATGTGAGGGACTAAATTATCACAAAGTGTAAAAATAGAATATCAACTTGGTATTTTTCTTGATAAAAATTAGAAAAGAAAAACCTTTAGTTTAGGAAATTTTGTAATTTACTTTTAGCAAATCTAAAAATTTGACCATATCCATAAAATTTATTATTCTTTTTGAACCTTTTTTAAGAAAAACTTTTAATACCTTGTCCGTGTAAGCTAAGGAGGTTAATAAATTAACCAAACATCAGACTTTGTTACTGAATTACGTTACAGGTGATATTAGGATTTTTAGAGTAAAGAATCAATTAAAGGATTTATGATATGGGATATATATATATATATATATATCTATAATTAACTTCTAAAAAATTTTTTTAAAAATAAATTGCAGTCTATGTTGGACTCGTCAGAGCACTCCACGTGTGAAGCGTGACGATATGTATACTAATTTCAGGCAGGAGGAAGGAAACAGCATCAAGGCTTACAAGTCGTCTTCTCGCGCACTACCACACACCGAAACCACGATTTTCACAAACGACGACCACTGACCAGAGCTACTGCAGAGATCTTGAATATAATAACCTCAGATTCAAAAACATGTAAATATACATGTTTAACATCAACCCCACTACAACGCATAGTCATTCTTCTGTTTCAGATATCATATTCAAATTAAATTTTAAATCTCTCTCTCTCTCTCTCTCTCTCTCTATGTGTATCCGAAATACCCACACTCTAATGTCTTTATCCTAATCATGGAGCCGCCTCAAGTTTCCACCTTACCCTTTCTAAGCTGCCGCTAATTAGTGAACCTCATTTTTCTCAACACTCTTTCCATAATTTCCGTGCCGTTTACGACACTATCCTCTACTGTTTAGAATATGTTTCTTTATATTTACATTTATTCCCTTCTCGACTGTTTCTTTCCCACTCATCTTATTCGGTGTATGTATCCCTCATTTTCATAAGCAACTCCAAGCAGCGCGCCGCCCCCACCCCCTACTTTATTTATATTACGTCTCCTCCACTTTTTACCATTTATTTTCCGTCTCTCCCTCGTCCTCCTCCTCCTCCTTCTTCTACTGTTTCTTTTCTACCAGGCACCGTGAGTGAAATTGTAATTGAGGTAGGTGGCTTGAATTCTATTATGGAGAACTATCCCATGTTGTTCCCTTGTCCTCCTTCGAGTTATTCCGTTTCCACGAGTGCTATGGGAAGCTCTCTTCATGGTTTGAGCAATTTTGAGGGTCAGAACTCTAGTGGATTCCTGGGTTTGAGGCCTGCCGAAAGTGATCATCAGAAGTTGCAGAAAAGAGGAGATGAAAGCATGGTGATCAGGAGTGAGGAGCAAGGTAGTTCGGGCAAAAAGAAAGGGGAGAAGAAGGTGAGGAAGCCTAGATATGCTTTCCAAACAAGGAGTCAGGTTGATATACTTGACGATGGCTATCGATGGAGAAAATATGGTCAGAAAGCTGTCAAAAACAACAAATTCCCCAGGTTAATTTCTTCATTTTTCATACTTCTTCTGTTGTTTTCATTTTCGTCATGTTTTCCTGGCGCGATTAACATGTCCCAATTAATATGACGCCCACAAAGTTTGACTTGGCATATATATGTATAATTTACCTAGGAATATATACCCCACCATAATATTAATTCCTTAATAAACGCTGGTGATTGAATTGATCATACATCATGAAGTGGAAGACTATTTCTAGAACTTTTTGTTCAATCTTTTGTTAATTGGGACATGGCAGGGGAGAAGCTTGGACAAATATATTTTAATGGAAGTCAGAATATACATGCGATCATATAATGAAGTTTTCTTCCGGGGACATGAATAATTTGATGATCTTTATTATGTTCTTCTAGTTAGCTAGGGTTTTCTTCCTCACATTCTGATCATGTGAACGCATGGCCTTAACGGCGGAATTAGTGATGAAAACAGAAAGCAAGCAAGCAAATGCATTTATACATAGATAACTGGTTTAGTTGCTTTAAATTTTTCTTACGGGTTCGATCAATTATATAAATGAGTGAACATAAGGCGAATGATGATCAAGATATACATACTGATCACAGAAGCTGTCGGCGTCTTATTTCCAGTAGTGATCTTTTGGCTACACGTATTGCTTGAATGGAATTATGCTTTCATTAATATTGCCATAAAGCTTAGAAGGTTGGATGAAAAATATTGCAGGAGCTACTACAGGTGTACGCATCAAGGGTGCAATGTGAAGAAGCAAGTGCAACGCCTAACAAAAGACGAGGGCGTAGTGGTGACCACATACGAGGGAGTGCACAACCATCCAATTGAGAAGACCACCGACAACTTCGAGCACATATTGAGTCAGATGCAAATATACACTCCCTTTTAGACTCAATCCATTAGAACCCCTAATTTTCACAACTCACGAACATGGAACTCTACACAACCCACCACTCCCATCCAATGCATGCTTGTGAATGAGCTCTGGGGGGAAAAACACAATAAAAGTGTCGATACAAGTGCCAGAATCTGCCTACTGCTACTATATATGGGTACGCAGACCCCTTTTTAATTAGGTACAATCTCTTCTTTCTTTGTAATCTTAGTTAATTAACTAGGCCGTGTAAATTGAGCTCTCTACTCAAGTTCCATATTGTTGAACTACAGATTATTTAATATCTTTTATTTCTTTACTTCCTGCCTAGTCCTTGCCTGTTATACGAACTAGCTAGCAGATATATGCCAGCTCAGTTTTCTGTGCATATTGAAGAGGGATCAAACTACAGCGTTACCTGGGTCACCCATCAACAACAGTGAAAAAAAATATACCATCGTTTTCTTTCTAACTATATATACTTATAATTGCTAGGCATGCGTCTTGCCTCAAGATGGAAACACGATTTAATTTCTTGTCATTGAATAATTATGACATTTACCACATTCAATTTATTCCTTAAAACTATTTTTGGATTGATTCCCCCATGAATAATGAGTCTTTTATGTAAAGCTACTTACCACCAATAGATCATGTAAAGGTGACTGATCTACTTCTCTCACTTTTTCAAACAAAACGTATTTATTGATGGACAAAACCTAAATAAATTGCTTTAAAGTTTTTCAATCAAAGTATTAACATATGAAGGTTAGGTAAAGATGTTTATCATGTTGTACATATTGTGCTGACAATCAATTATTAACATAGTAATTACTGCGTGTTTACTAGCATTCTTAAGTAGATCGCTGCTCAAGGCATTTGTAACAGCCGATTAAAAGTGCTGGTAATATTGTTACCGTTGATAGTTATAAACCATTACCATCACAATAATTAAAATATATGGCATAATTAATAAACTCTAAACCGAAGAATTGAATATATATATATATATAAACAACGACAAAGGCAGTTATAGTTTTAAGAAATAGGTTAAATGATTTTGTTCCTCTTTATAGGTTTACTTAATTTTTTTTAATTTTATTTTTATAATTTTAAAATTTATAATTAAATCTTTATGATTTAAAAATTTTTAAGTGAACCTCTATCGTTAAAGTTCTAATCGTGTGTTTTATTAAGGTTTGTTGACATAGTACATGAATTTTTTCACTTAATTATTCATTTTTACTTTTTTCTATTAATATAAATTACCCATATTTAGAGTATTACATTAACATAGACCATGCAAGTGACATTTAATGGAACACAAAAAGCTTAAAGATAATGTATAAATTAAAAATTTTGTAATTATAAAGGCTTAATTATAAATTTTCAGATTCTAAGAATGAAATTAAAAATAAATTAAAATTATAAAAAATGACAAAGAAATTTAATAGCAACGGAGAAAGTATATAGTTTTAATCACTTGATTTTAAAGAGTGTGAATTGTATTTTCCTTTTAGTCTTGATTGATGCAAGATGCAAGTTGAGAAAAGGGCAAGTGCAAGGGAACTTAAGGATTCATTTATTTATGCATGCAAATAATTGGAACAAAGGGTAATCATATATTAGTAAGAATCGGTAATTCAATGTATTAATTATTTGTGAATTAATGGAAATTTCACGTGAAAAAATTAAAAAGAGGAGTGCGATACCCCACCACCAGCACCGACGTATTCAGAATGTGGAACATCCATCACTCCATGCAGTGTGTCAATTTGGAAAATGTCAAATCATCCATAAAGAAACCCACTGCTTTATCCAACACAAAAGTGTTTAAAGGGTACGTGTAAATTCCTCAACCTCCATTGAGTGAATGTATCTAAGTATTTTACTATTCAAATTACTTAAATGGAATTCATCTCTCTGTGTACTCTATTTTCAAAAATTTTAAAAAATACTAATATAAAATGAAACGGAGATGAAGCTTGAACCTGGGAAGAAGGAAGATTCTTCGGCTGATTGGTTGTATTATTTATTTATGAATATTATTACTTGTTATTTTCTTAAGATTTAGATATTATGTACAGTGACGCAACTGTATTTGTTGTATTTGCATTCCAGCTTCGATCTCTTAGAAAAAGACAAATTTTAATTCTCAAAATTATTATCAATATAAGTTGACATTAACGCTTTTTCTTCCCCCTTTCTCATATCTTATATAAATCACTGGCAAATCGATGTTGAGGACGATGTCTAATGCATACCAAGAACCTATTTCTCTTTTAGCTTTGAGCTTAATCAGTGAGGACTGTGTGAATTGCTTTGAACTTTGGTTTTGTGGTTTGTGTATTGCTAGGGTATTTTTTTTCAAATATAAGTACATTCATCACAGCATAGGAGAAGTTACTATCACACATAATTTATCTAAAATAAAGTTTTTATATTTTATTTATCATGAAGGACAATGAGAAACGAGAAAAAGAGCTAACAAAAATAGGGGGAGGCACAGAGGGATCTAAATGACCTAATCTAATAAAAGGAAAAATGGAGAGGAAATGAGAAATGTCATTCTTAACTATGAGGAGGTCTATATATGGACGACAAAGCTTGGAGTAGCTGAAGATGAACTTTACGAGCAAAAAGAAGCTTAAGGCCATGAGATGTGACAAAGAGGCACTGTTGTTGAGTGACCTAGAAAAGGACTTTCTTGAAACTAGTAAGGCAATGACTTGGCTATTCAAATCCCGAGGTTCATTCCAATGCCAATGTCTGAGGAAGAACCATTGAAATTAATTATAAATATCAATTCAAATCTCTGAGGCTTGAATATTTTAGAACATTGCTTGAAAATAATACTCCAACCCTGAGAAATGTTATGCAAGGTTGACACATTAAGAGGAGATAAATTGGGTGTTACAAAAGAATTTTAAAACATAAAGACTGTTAAAGATATTTTTCAAATTTGAACTAAATAGAAAAATAAAATATATACACTGAAACTTTAAATGCAAAATATAAAGGAGTAAGGGAGAGGAAATAACACAAGTGTTTATCTTGGTTTGGCTTGTCTAATCCCCAAACAATTTTTTAGGATTTTTTACTATATTAATAAGCATAACACAATAAGAGAAAAACCCCATCTTAACCCAAGCCTACAGTTTGTTTTCCCCTAAAGAACACTCTCCTTGAATTTATACTCTTAAAAGAAAAATATATACAGAAGAATAACTCTCTAGAAGACAAAGTATATTGAACAATGAAAAACTAAGGTAAGAAAGAGTTGAAAGAGAGAATTTCATATAGTATGAGCACTTAGGAATTGTTCATGCTTGATTTTAGAGTTTATAGATCCCAAATTTATAGTGTGGGATCCAAAAGATCTGTTAGAGACAAAAAGGAAGTCAAATGGTACAAAAAGAGCAGTTAAAAAGTTATAGCAGCTTTTTTTGCCATTATGTCAATTAATTGTTGACTTTTGCCAATCGACTGGTCACTCGTAGAAAGCTCTTAGTTAAAGGGTCCTGAAGCTGACAGCTGACTAGGCTTGAATTGTGGGTGGCTAGTCGACTAGGATCTCATAGAGAACTCCCTGCAGATTAAAGCCCAAGCTAACAACAGATTAAGGCAACATAGAGGCACTCTAGTTGATTGGGCACAGAACTAATCATCTGGGACCTTTTTGGAATCAAGTCGACTAAGTAGGGACTAGCAGCTGACTGAGCATAAGGCCAATCAACTGGAAGCCTTGGAGAGTTCCCTAGATTAATCAGTTCAACTTTTAGGACTCAGAGACAAAGATTGTAAGTAAACAATCTTATCAGCTTAGTATTGCTTACAAGAGGTTCGTAGAGAAAAATATATAAAGTTAAAATATTAAAACTTATTACTTACAATGAAAAACTTTTATGAAAGTTTGCAATCATAAAAACTTCTACTTTCTTCAACAACTAAGTTCAACAAAAGGATGGTAAGAGGTCTTAATTATAGGAGTGCAACAATAAACAGGAGAACAATAGTCAAGCTATCCACTAAAGGTATGTGAAGTGTATAGGTGTTTGATTTTAGCAACAACATCACTAGGATTAGCCTTAATTACATCATGTTTGACCTAGTTCTTGATATGCCATATGATAAAGAGGCTGATAATTTTTAATTTGTTAAGGGTTCAAGTTAAGTTAGATGAGATTTACCTAAAGTGAACCAATTGTGAAGCTAACTAATGAGATTTTAGTCTTCAAAATGGTCCACTCCAAGACCCAAAGGAAAAGCAAACTACATTGCATAAAAAAAAAAAAAAAAAAAGGACAAGTAAGGAAGAGATGATTGATCAACATTGATTATAGAAAACATAAAGTGTAAACAAAATTAGTACGAACATGGTGTTGCTATAGAGTATCCCTTAGAGGAAGGGAATTGGTTAGGAGTTTTCGATTAAAGACAATGATTCTTAAGGGGAGTTTGAGCATACAAATATCTTTTCATGTAAAAAGGTAATTGGAAGCTGGTTATGAAATTCTCGAAAAGTTGCTAATATCCTTTTATAATAGAATAAACCTTGTTGATGAGTTAAATAGGATAAAAACCTAGGCCTCCTTCAGACTTTGATTGACAAAACTTTGCCAAACTTAGCATGTGAATCCTTTTATGACACGAATCATGCCTCCAAAAAAATTTACAATAAGTGAATCAATCTTCTTTAAGTGCTTTTTTTGAAGTTCAACATTTCAATATGAGATCATTGATAAACTAGAAAAGAACTGAGAAAAGAAATCATTAGGGTTATTCTGCCTACTTGGGATAGTATATTTACTTTCCAAGTTTGCAATTTAGATTCAATCTTATTAATCAGACTATATAAAATTGTTCCCTTTTCCCTGCCTAAATCAATTGACATCCCAAGGTATTTTCCAAGCTTGTTAGCAAATTTAACACTAAATATGCTCAAGAAGAATTTCTTCAAGGTGTGTGGTGTGTTTGGGCTAAAAAACATTATAGATTTATACTTGTTTATTTCAAGCCCTAAAAGCAAACAATAAATATGAAGGAGATTGCTGACAATATTATAAGTTTCAACCAAACCATTAAAGAAAAGAATGATGTCATCAGCGTGCATCAAATGAGAAATGGGATGTGAATTTCTACTAATTTTTACCCCTTTCCAAAGCTTCTTACGTTCTACATCAAGGATCAAGCTTGAAAGCACATGAGCACAAAGAATGAAGATGTATGGGGAAAAAGGATCTCACTATTTTTTGGGATAATAGGACAGGAAGAGCTTCCATTAACAAGGATCAGATAGCTTACAATGGTAACAAATTGTTTGATATATTGAATCCAATTACTAGGAAAATCAATTTTTTAAAGAACAACTTTATTGAGGTTCAAATAAATTCTATCAAAGGTATTAACTAAATATAATTTTAGAGCACACCACCTTTCTTTTTTCTCCTTGGTAGTATGAATCTATAATTTTTAAAGTCAATATGATGTTGTCAAAAAGTAATCTGCCTTTGAGAAAGGCACTTTAATAGGGGCAATTAGATGTTCGAGAAATTTTTGGAACCTATTACAAAGAACCTTTGAAATGAATTTGTAGGCTATATTACATAAATTGATTGGGTGGTAGTCCTTAATAAATTATGGTTGTACATTCTTGGGGATCAAGACTATAAAAGGAGCAATTTAGACTTTTTGAAAGATAACCCTTTTGAGAATGGAGCTTGCTATTGCTATGACATCCTTCCTAACAATATCCCAATAAATCTGATAAAAATGGGCATGAAATCCATTAAGCCCTGATGCACTATATGCTTTAATCTTAAAAATTGCAGCTTTGACCTTCTGATCAGAGATAGGGCATTGAAGAGTATTTACATGATCAGTGTTAGCTTAGGAACATTAATATCTTTCAGTGACGTCATGAGGAAATCATTACAAGATGAGGGGAGAGGAGCAAAAATATTTTGATAATAGTTAAAAATATTATCTTGAATGGTCTTGGGATCTTCAATCAAGTTTCTTTGCTCATCTTTAATGTGGGTGATAGAATTACATGATCTCCTTTTAGCACTGAGAATATGGAAGTATTTGGTGTTTCCATCACCATAAATGAGCCAAGTTTGTCTAGCGTTTTGAACCCATAATAAAATTGAAGTTCCATTCTAATATCCCAATCGATCCTTCTTTGCTTGTCAAGGGAAGCTATGTCACTTTGTCATTCTTGAAGGCATTTTCAAGATCCCTAATTCAGAGATGAATCTTTCCAATATGAAGTTTGTTCCAGTTATTGAAAGCAGTGAGAGTGTGCAAGATAATTTTGACCATAATCTATAACTCAGGGAACCTGTAATCTGGTGTTGCCATTGTTGATGGACTAGCAACTTGCACTCTTTGAATTTAAACAAAAAATTCTCAAATTTCGTTGGTCTCGCTTTATGACAAGTGGCCTGATGTGTATTGAACAAAAGGAGGAAGTGATTTGATGCCACAAGAAGGAAAATGGTGAGGGTGGATTGAGGAAAATATTGAATCCAATTATAATTATAAAAAAAATTATTAATACATTCTTAGATTGTGTCAATGCCTTACTAGTTATTGGTTCAGAAGTATCACTGCTGAGAATACCAATTGACTAACAAGACTCTACCATATGTTTGAAACTAGACACACCAGGAATGTAATGAATTTGGCTCATTTATGGAAACAACTTCAACTAAAATCGCTAAGTAGCCAAGGCCCTAATATGACTTGAGAAGTATTTTAAAATAAAGTGTTATCATAATTTGAAAACAACAATCTTCCTTGATTTTCATATGTGCTCTATAAGATAGGCAATTCTACACGGAGGTTTGGTTTGCATGTTGTGCATTTTAAATCATTTTTCATGTAAATGACTTGATTAGAGAATACTAATGATGTATTTCTTGAAATATTTTCTAAATTTGGTTATTAAAACAAGGACTCTCAATTTATTTTTTGAAAGATATGAATGATCATAGATAGTACTATAATTTCCATCACTAAGTTCATTTAACAAGTATAAGATTTTTCGTCCTCGTCCAATCCTTGAATCTCTAGATTCAAATTCAAAGTTGCTAAACAAAAATTAAATGAACAAATTTGCTTAAGTCAAAACTCATTTACATGAAATCTATTAAAAGAAAAGGACAACAAAGAATAAAGTATATCAAACATTAAATCAATATATAGAATACTAATTTGATATTGTTCTTTTTTTAATAATATCTTATATACACCACGAGTATGGTGTGGTCCAAATTCTTAAAATATTTATAAAAATATCACACCAAATAATACCAATAAGGTATGGATATTCTACCCATTTATATTAAAGTATTACTCTCTCATCATTTTTTTTTTTTGTCAATCTCTCATCAATTTAATTATCCAAAGATAAATCCCCCCCGTTCAATCCTCAAACATTTTATTCTAATTAATCAAAATAGTCCCTTTCGGAACTATTTGTAGGCTCTCTGAGATACTAAAATTTAGCTCCATCGCTAAACGGCATCGTTTTCAAGGCTGGACACTTGGGCAAGCACGTATGGGATTCCCTTTCTGGAAAGACCATTTTGACTGCTTTCACGGACTCATGAATAAATTGAGACGAGAGTAATATGTTTTAGAAAATATATTAAGGGATTTTATGTTTAATAAATTAAAATTAAGATTATATAATGTTTCAATAACTAAATAATAAATTTATTATTTAAATCAAAAGATGACATTTTTTTATGGAAAGCTACAAGAGTCTTCTAATGGCTAATTTCGTATCCATGAATTTGTTTTGACTGCTCATATATATGAAAACTGAAAAATAAGATCATGTACTTCTAAAATAATGATAATACAAAGTCTTCTAGAGTTTAAGCCCGAACCTAGTTTTATTAGATTAGATGGATTCTTTAAAAAATTTTGGGCTTATCCTAAAAGCCCAAGTTCTAGTTGAGTATCAAACTTGAAACTTAATTTAGGTTCTAAGAAATATATTTTATGTTTTTATATTATTTAATAGATAATGACAGTGATAGTGATACTGATCATCAAATATTATTATCTTGACATTGATGTCTTGAAATAATTTATTATATTGAATATTTGCATGTCATTATATAGATTGAAATTATTGAAAATTCTTGTAACTTTTTTAAAATTTGTATTGTCTACAAATAACTATAACCTATAAAATTTGACAGACCTCATAACTATAAAAATTTCGCAAACATCCCTTACCATTAATAAAAATGTTGATTTATTAATACAGAGGTGGTACCTCATATTAAGTAAATTTCTTAAACTTTATATTTTTAAGCAAATATTCTTTTTGAATTTTGACTTATTTGTAAATTATTTTTTAAAACATTTGATCATATATAAACAACCTCTTGATGTATTACACTTTTAAAATAAAATAATGGAATATTTATACATAATTTTAGATTTAAACTTTTGAAAATGAGAGAGCTAAGTAAACACATTACTCAAAGTTCAAGCATTTCAAATAATATAATTTGTTGAACCAAAAAAATAATATTAGTAAAATTGAAAGAAATAATTACCATTTATAAAATTTTGATGAAAATATTAAATGTATTATATAATCTATTATTATGTAATGTTAAAAAATTAATATCAAAAACTTATCATGTAATATAAAAAATTTTAATAAAAATACTTTATATATATATATATATATAATTCAGGTCGGGTTAGATTTTAAAAAAAGTATAAACCTATTTCATTTTTTGTTCAAATTCAAATTTGAGTCAAATTTTTATCCATTTATTTTATACCGGGCCTATAAAAATGGACAAACTTATCAATAAATAATAAGTTTAATAGGAACCAACTACCAAATTTGTGATATTGGAGATAGATACGCCACAGCTGATGACATGAAATCATTGTTGGGGTTGGAATTGGACCCCATTCAAAGTGCCAAGATACTCCACCAAACATCAATTCGAATAAATTCTATAGAAAAATTTATATATTTTAATCCACAATTGTCCAATTAATTTAATCTCTATAATTAAATTCTGCTTTTCAGATCGCTTTTTAGATATAATTGTCCCAATGCTATACAATCATCCATCACGTTTCCATTTCTGTTTGGTTTTTTTAACCATAAACTCGCCCATTGTAATATATAAAATATGACAATGATAGAAAATTGTTTTTTTTTTTTAAAAAAAAACGCTTGTCAATGAAGGTAGGCATGGAAAGAATAATAAAAATTATTAAGTGAGGTAAATTATCTTTCTATATAAAAAAACTATCAAATTATATGGCTCTTCTATCTATTTTAAAAACTATATAGGCAAATTTCCCTTAAAAGTTAGAAGATAACCAATACCCTCAAGGATAATGTTAACATCTTATTTATGATACTTTATTTGCATTGCAGGTTATAAATTTAATTCATTTTAATTTTTTATAGCAATTTGTATGTTTATCTATCTACTGCGTTGGCAGCCTCTGAGCATGACGTCCTCTAATCTCGCCGTTCTCTTCTAGCTTTCCCCTCGAACGAAGGCCTCAGCATCCTTTGACCATGGCGTCGGTCCTCCTCCAGTCACAGCCTTCTTCGTCCGGCACGAGAAGAAGCCATTGTTGTACTCCATTGAGGGTGAAGAGGTTTTGGCACTGAGGGTAAATGGGTAAACATGTTCATCTTTCCCTGGAAAGCCCCTATGATTGGGGGAGAGCATTCCACTGGAAAATGGAAATAGCCTTAGAAAGCTTTTCCTTCCTGATACCAAACAAGGCCTTAGTCCAAAAATTTCAATCCATTTATGTTAATATACGTACTTGCATAATCATGATATAAATATACATATTTATTTTTTAGATATTTAAAACATATTTGATATTAATTATACATATTATATAAATAATACAGGAAAAAAATTTTAATAAAAATTAATGTATTTTTAATTCAATATAAATAAATATAACTCACCTTTTAAATATTTTTTTAAAATATAGTTTATACATCCTTTGTCTGAGAGAGTAAATTATACGCACTTATTAATGTTATTCAGACGTGACATATACTTGCACATTAACAAATTTTGAATGTCATATTTTAGTGGTTGTGGAGAGAAAGAGAGATAATATTTTGTTGGGTGTAATTAATATAAAAAGTGGTTATGGTGGAGGCACTACTAAGTGCCAAATCAAAATTAGATTTAACCAAACAATATCCAAAAATTGAGGTTGACGATGCATCCATTTGCCTTTATGGTCAACCAATGCTATGCACAAACAAAAATATATCATATTATAAATGTCAATACTATTACATTTTATTTTTGTATTTATATTTTTATAACATATCTTGGTTGGTGTACTGTAGCTTCGTCTTTAAATGCAAGTATTATTTCTTTGGCCATATCTAGACATTTGTCATTTGTGGGCCACTCAATAGAAGTGGGGTCGGTACATTTTATAAGTGAAGTCTAATTAAGGAAAA
Source organism: Delonix regia (assembly GCA_037074485.1). Taxonomy (NCBI): domain Eukaryota; kingdom Viridiplantae; phylum Streptophyta; class Magnoliopsida; order Fabales; family Fabaceae; genus Delonix; species Delonix regia. The sequence goes on along the minus strand of CM073449.1, from coordinate 34,042,405 downwards.
AGTTTACCTACTAAATAATTTAATTAAGTTGCTTTGCTTCCTTAATTGTGACTTATAATATTAGCGACTTGTTGTCTAATTCACTGAAACTGACGTTTGGTACGCATTAAAAGATTAGATGTATTGATGCAATTATTAAGTGTTGGTAAAAAATTTTTGCAATGAGTTAATAATAACAATGTAGATTTATCAGTATTTTGAGTTGACATAACTAATATGATAAAAAAAAATATTTATTGTTTTAAGATAAGAAAAGGGTCCGTATTTAGCAGATAAGAAAGAAATTTTGCCGCTGGATTTCACTTTTCCACCCAAAGTTGTTATTAGAGAGGTTAATATATATAAATATTGTCTATATATAAAAGAATAATTAAGAATGGCATATTTTACTTAATTATATTACTTCTTTTTAATTCTTATAAGGTGATATCAACGCCTTAAATTCAATAATATCAATTTTATATCAACCGTAAATATTGAGATCGATGCCATATTATTATCAGTTTATTAATTGAGTGATGGTCATATGTTATTGGTAATATAATATTCTTTATTTATAACTTAATTAATTATTAAAAATATTAAATATAGAATAATAATTTATCTTTCAAAATTGGTTGATTATTATAATTAAAATCATTGATTACTGTCATATACAATTCTTAATTATATTATAAATAAAAAAACATCATAAATATAATATTTCTGAGAAGATGTGATCATTACTTTTATTAATTATATCTTTATTTTTTTATAATAATAATTATTGATAAAGATCCTTTGGGGCCATTTTCTTGATGCAAGTGACACTGATGATAAAACGCATAACTTTTCCAAGGTCTAAAGTGGTTCGATAAAAAAGGAATGGAATTTGAGGAGAAGGTAATGTTCGAATCCATAAATCCGAAATCACAAATTAAGATCATTAATAAAAATGAAATGACTTTGATTCCGACTAATGCAAGTCAATTAATATAAATTAGCATAATTATTTTAGATTTTAGAACATATTGCATCACACACATATGTTCGGACATGTGCATTTTCCTCAAACGAGATTTGAATTCAGAGAATCTTGAAATCTTTTCACACATGTTTTGTGATATACGAAAGCATATCCCTATCCATTAATGAATTAAGTATAATTCAGTGCCTTTTTAAAGTTGAATTTAGCTCTACCAAAAAAAAAAAAGTTATATAGAGTTAGACTTTGTAACGAAATATATCTTTTAACTTAGTTGATTAGTGAGACATTCTATATAATTATGGTTGGACTGGTAAAGTCAACTAACTGTATATGAAAGTAGAAAAATATAATTTTAATATCTCACTTTTTACCAAAATATTAATTTAATTCTTTAAAGATGAAAAACATCAAATTAATCTTTTAAAAATAAAAAAAATAAATTGAGTTAGTCCCTTTAAAAAATTAAATTAATTTTTAGTGGATCTTTATTTGGTGAAGATTTTTATTTTTGAAAGATTATTTTTATAGATTCTATCTTTGGAGGGTCAAATTGTCCTTATAGCAAAAATTAATGGGCTAAAATTGTAATTTTATTCAAATCTAAGTTTGGTGATTTTCTTTCTAGGGTTTCTAATAATTACCATTGTAATGAATTCGGATTTCTTCATATCTATTTCTCTTATGTTGCTGTCTTGTTAAAAAAAAATAAACACATAATGAGTTATATCTATTATTTAAATAGATTTAATATATTCAAATGGGAATAGATACTATTTACTATGTGTCTATTTCTCTCTAATTTAATAGCAATATGAGAAAAAAAACCATGAGGGATCCAACTTGCCATTGTAACAAGGCTCCATGACTTTAATAGGGAAAGAAAATTAAAATAATGGTCTTTTTACAAGAAAGATAAAACCAAATAAAAAAAAAAAAACATGATAGGCTGGGATGAAATTTGGATACAAACACAATTTTGTAGCCCTGTATGTACCTAATGAACCAAAAACTCTTTTATTCAGATTTTAAATATTCTTTTGAAACAATCATATTTAAGAATAACAAATGTAACATATTTATTATGAAAGACTTTAAATTTTAAAATAATTCTGAAAAAATATGAGATTCAATTGAGCTTATGATATTTAAGTGTATGTTTTTAATTATCACTTATTTATTAGTATTTTCAGAGGGTATATACCATTTGATCATTGAGACCAAGTGAAAAAAATAGCAGAATCGTAGACCATTTTACCTAACAGAGTAGACACTTTTGCTCCCATAAAAAAGGCGCATTAATGATTTCTTTCATTTTAAATATTTCTTTTGTGAAGAACCTTTTAAAGAAGTCGCATAACAAAGATGAAAGTGGGGAATCTACATTCTTCTTAGCCCACCCAAGAAAATTAATCCTCATCACCGAAGCATGGGCTATACCATTTTTTTCCCGTCTCACAGATTAAAACAGAGTTAGACGTTAGCTGTTCAGTGAAGCCTCTTTCTCCTGAATCACCAATTCACCATCATCGCTATGCTCCAGTTATAGGCAGTCCAGCCATTGTTCAACAGTGAGGGAAGGAAGCATGGGTTTTAGTCATCTCCCTTTTTCCTTGTACTTTCTCTTCTCTGAATTTAGTAGACTAGGAGGTTTGCAGGTAGAGTCCGAAACTGCAGTCGCTTTTCCCCACCATTTGCCCAAACACTATTGACTCCTGTTTGTTGATTTCTTTATATTATTACATCTCCCACTAACCACATTTTTTTTTTGAAAAGCAAATCAAAATTGCTGGACCCAAGAGCCACTTGTAAAGATAATAACGGGCGAAAGAACAGAGGGATCTCACTGTGCCTCGTTTTCTTTCAGTAGAATTTATCGCTACGCTTGCTATTGATGCAGTTTCTGCTTTTTTCTCCGCCATTTCTACAGTTGGTTAAATTAGCTTTGTTGAGCTACTCGGTTTCATCTCCATCAAGTCTTATATCCTCAACTACTTCCTGAGGGGATACATGGATGCATCTGCTTGTCCACCAATTTTCTCGGAGGTCCGTCTCCAGCAGTAAATTTTAGGGACTCTGTGAAAAACCATGTCTGTTAGTCTAAAGTGGCCCCTTTCTGCGAAAATTTTCCGATATTTTCTATCACAGAAAAAACAAAAGTCCTCCAATTAACATTCAGTTCCTCACCTTATATGGCCAAGTTGCTTGAAGTGACATTCATTTTTGTGTTTCTTTCATGACGATTTGTGTCTGTCGTGGTTTGAATTTAAAATTTTGAGAACTGGGTTTATATTCTCTTGGTTCCCTGTGAGAACCCAATTCGGAGGACCACGCTTCTGTCTTCTCTGATTGCCCTCTTTATCATGTTCATGTTCTGAAGTCAATCACTTCAACTTTTGGTGATTACCTAAGGGTGAATATATTCTGATTCCTGTCCAAGTTTTCTTTCTGTAGGCTCCGTAATTTAGAAGGCACAGAATTAACAAGGGCGTCAAATTAGGTATTCCGCGCACATGGACTGGGACTGGAAAGAATTGGCGTGGGATCCATCTGGGTCGGAGCTATCAAACGGAGCAGCTTCAGTGGATTTGAGTCTTGGTGAGACTTCCGATTTGGCCCAAAAATCAGCTGCATATACTCCCAAGGACCACCCAAGAGACTCGAAATCGGTATCGTCATCAGGTGGGTCGTCCAAGAGGAGCCGTACGCAGAATGGATCGACGCAGAGTGTGTCGTGCTTGGTGGATGGATGCGACTCCGACCTGAGTGATTGCAGAGAGTATCATCGGCGACACAGGGTGTGCGAGAAGCACTCCAAAACGCCTATTGTGTTAGTAGGGGGAAAGCAGCAGCGATTCTGCCAGCAATGCAGCAGGTAAAAAGGGGATTTCTTGAATTCTCATGTTTTAGGTATGTGTGAAGTTGATTTGTGACAAGGAGTGCTTGCTGATTGCTGTAGATTTCATTGTCTGCGGGAGTTTGATGAGGTGAAGAGGAGTTGCAGGAAACGTCTTGATGGACATAATAGGCGCAGAAGGAAGCCTCAGCCGCCTTCTCTTTTCATGGCTGCTGAGAAATTCCTGACCGGTTACAAAGGTTTGTATGGCAGCCTAATATGACTTTTGTTGATTTTAATTATAACTCCAATTCGAAGAGCTAAGATGAAGCTGTCTACTTATTAGAAAATTGAACACTTGATGTATGTAGTCACCTAACAAGATTTTAGTATGTCCATTTCTTGTTGTTTAACTAGAACTCCAATTCATGATAGATTCTGATTGTAAAAGTTGAGATGGAAAAAGGAACTAAGAAGAAGAGCTGAGATGAGAGAGTTCAATGATTAAGAGTTAACAAGTTGTCCGCTTATTAGAAAGTGAGTTACCTTTAGTTTCAATCTGACTAGTAAGATGAAATTGACATTCGAGTTCAGAACTCTGTTAAAACTTATTTCAAATTTTGGTTCAAAATGTTAATAGCTTAGAAGTTCGGTACAAGGCAAGTATCTTTCCTGACTCCTGCGAGGATGTTCTTGGAGGAATATGAAAAGTTGGTCGCACGTAGTTCTGTTGGATTGTATTCAATTGCTGATTGTTTCTTTGATAATTGCTGGCAAATTTTTTTACCTTTATAATTATTCCTTGTCGTTGCCTCCATTGTCTAATTACTTTGAACTTTGGGATTGTCTCGCCTTTCTCCAACCAAGGACCCAGAATCCTGCATTTTGGTAATCCTCAGACATACTCCAACCAATTTATGAGAAGTATGTGGCCTGCCACTGCCAAAGCTGGAGTTGGACCGATGACTTTGAGTTATGACCAACACAGTGTGCTAAGTTCCTTTGCTAATGTCCCGCAACAGCAGGACAAGGAACTTCCTCTCTGGCGGGCAAATGGCCATAAAGCAGGCTATGGCAATGAAGCAGTGTCTGGAATGCCCGTAAGCCAGGCAAATTCTGGTGCCATTGCCCCACCAGCGAGTGGAAACGGTGGCAGGAAGCTCTCTTCTGATTGCAAACCCGGATCTTTTGACTCGAACTGTGCTCTCTATCTTCTGTCAACACTTCAAACACAAAGTCCAGAGTTAAGCTTGGTGCAGTCCACTATAACCTGTCCAATGCAATCATCTCCATTAGGTGATGTGCATTTTGATGCCGGGGACAAGTACTCATGCTCAGAAAGTTCACAAGAAAAGCCTACTGGTCCAGTATTGTTCGAAGATGCAAACTCAACCAACCTTCATTGCAACCAGATGCTGCGGACGAGGCCTGATGGAATGGTGGAAAATGGGGACTTGCCGACCCTTCCATTTTTCTGGGAGTAGGTTGCTAACTTGTTATTCCTTTGGTTGGATTTTTCTGGAATTGTTGGTCTTCAACTAATTATCTCTGTATCCTAACAAAGAAAGCTAAACATGAAGCTTTTAAAACTGGTCGCTTATATCCTTGCAGTATTATTTCGTTTGTATGGAACAACTTACTATGAAAGTATTTGTGAGTGTTTTGTAAACCTCAGGGAGGTTTTTGTATTATTCCGAACTGGGGAAGGCTTGGATGTAATTTATGTTGTCCTCTTTAGGGAAAATCATGTAATTTTATCTACGCCATTACAGAGATAAGCTTGAGAAAATGGGAATGAAAGCTAGTGGGCCATGTTATGAGGCATTTCTAGCTGGCCACACTCAATTACTGACTAATGTAGTAAACTCCACGCCAAGACCAAGAGTAGGATCAACACCTTCTGTTCCTTTTCTGGAAGTAGAGAGAGTAGGGAATCTTGTTTGGTTGTGAGTGGATGAATAAGGGGGGCAAATGACGTCAACTTTTAGAAAGCGAACAGGACAACATTGGACCAGTGCATTATTCCATTTCTTTGTTGGAAAGTGAAGAAAATTAGATGAGGAAATACTGTATATCCAATCATGGTAGTTCAGATTTTAAATAATTAGTTTAATTGCCTCTGCAATACTTCTGGGTGGCACTGCATTTTCATAGGATAGTTACTCGTTAGAAACAACCTGTCCCGAACTGATGCATTTTGATACCAGATATTACTTCAAATGGACGATCAGCTAGAAGTCAATTTGGCATATTCGGTTCCTGTCTCAAATTTTGGTGGTCCATTTTGCTATTGGCTGAAATCAGGGAAAATAATAATAATAATAATAATAATAATAAGGGTGTTATCATAAACAATAATTTGATTGATTTCCTTTCTTTTTTATAGTATTTTTTTAGTGAATAATTTTTTAAATTTGGCTTTATATCAACTCGGAAACAAAACGTGAAAAAGACTTTTTGTGCTCATTACAATCACCATTCCAGGTTGTAATGAGGTAAAAAGAGTAAAAAGCAAAAGGAGAATCAAAGCTAATTTGTCGTTTGCAAATCTTATAGATGTAAAAAAATATATATATCCAAAAAAAAAAAGATGAAAGAGATATTGGTGGGACCACGTTAGTATAGAGGATTTATTTTGTACTTCCATCGTATTTGCTCGGTTAATTGTGATTTGAGATTGGCAACATTAAGAGCCTTAAAGAAATAAAACCAAATTAATAATTAAAAAAAAATTCATTTAATCGCCCTATTATTTTTCCCATCTCTCATGTCATGTAAGTTCATGATCATTTAAACATCTCAATTGCATAATATAAATAAAATTCCATGTAGCTATTAACTGATGATGTAGATATATCCAAGTATTGTTTTCCTCAAACAATATCAAGTTTTTGATCATGTCTTGTGAAATAGTATATTAAACAATTATGATTTCACTCAACAGAATAGACTATTTTGATTGAAAGAAAGTGATTAAAGAACTACACTGAAAAGTTTTTCCTTTAAAAGATCAAATTTAAAAGAAAGCAATCTCAATAACTAAATCATTACTAAATCATCAATCTACTCCAAAAAAACAAATATTTATACATTCTGCCAGCAATGCTATAAAGCAACTACAAATATGATGGATGGTATCAATAGTGCACAAAATTAGAGCAAAGTGTCTTAATCCAATTCCACGTCATGTTTTAGTTCAATGCGTTCATGACTATATCCACTAAACCCACCACTGGAATTTAAATGAAAATTTAAACCATCCAATTTCCATGTATGGAATTTTCCGCTTCTCCTATCTTCACAACTTTGGCTCATGTGTAAAAGATGATGGCCACCAGAGACTTCAAAATTTGGACATTTTGATAAACTCCGAAAGGCAACCGACAATAGCAAGAGTCGTGCACTAGAAACAAATCACCATCTTTATCTGATTTCAATCATGGTCAACAAAAACATAGTTAAAAATGACTATTCGCCTCAGAACTAATTTAGTCTTCTACAAAATTATAGTGTCAAAATAATCTCACAAAAATTTAATATTAATAAAAAGTAATTCTTTAAAAGAGTTATAATTAAGTTATTGATGGATTTCTTTTTTATTAATGTTAAATTTTTTAAAGAACCATTCTAACAATTTAAATTTATAAAGGATTAAATTGACACTTGAACAAAAAATGAAGAATCAAAATATTACTTTTCTGAAAAAATTACATGATTTTACCAATGCAATTTTGTTTACGATTTGATCATTATGAATAATCAATCGGCAGTGGCTAAGTATACTCTTGGCATGGTGTTGACAGAGGAAGGCTGTACAATTCTTCACCGAAGTGTACCACAAATTTGAGACATCACCAGAATGATCAAAGGGAACTTCGACTCATATAAAGGCCTTAACACTGAAATTCATCTTCCATATTGACAAATTAGATGCCACCACAGGTTACAGTCAAATGGTTTTCAGCACCCTAATCATACAGATTTTCTGAAATTTAGTAGGAAGTTGAGCTTCATGATGATATAGTTACGACTATAATCTTGGTAAATGTTTTAGTGTAAGAAATAATAAGGACTGCGAAGAGTTTCTATAAACAGACATTGATAAACAGTTCATAATAGTATAACATGCATTATTTCAAATATAGCAAGAGAAAAGAAGAAAAAGATCCAAGAAGTTGACTGAACCAAACACTCCTATCACCCGCGTAAACATTATTAGTCCTTGTCCTTCTTGGGGATGTCTTTTGAAGAAGCCTTTGATTCCAGTTCCTTGGCAGACTTCTCAATGGCCCTGGTAAACATAGCAAGATTCGAAATACAATATATCAATTACCCACTTGATAAATAACCATCATTTAATTTACTGCGAAGAACAGAAAAATGAGGGGGAAAAGGATAGACAGATGCTTTAAAAGCAGAATTCAATATGTATTTAAGGTTCAAGCTAACATGATATTATTGTTTCCAGTTAAACAGTTCACAATATCATCACCAATACAATCGTTATCAGTCCCAATAAAGCCAAACAGTCATATCCAAAATTCGAAGGACAAGTTGTCAAGCTCTTAATGAAAACCTCACCAAAGCATTGGGCTGCTTTCTTCCGTGTGCCAGGCTAAGGCTAGAATTCAAGGGATTGATAAAGGTGTAACCACACATCAGCGGGTTGGCTGAAAACCCAATGGTATTAGCCTTATGAACCTCTTTTGTGATTCCTTCCCATTAAATATTACAATATATTACCCTGATATATAACTTATAAATCAGAAGAACAAAACACCTCTTTCTTGCTTTGATCATAACATTGCGGCCACAAAGGCAATCACCAAGCTTGAGGATTTCCCAATACTATATGTAGTGTAAAATCATATCCTTAATTGCACCTTGTAAACCAATGGCAGTTGTATAATGAGTATAAGGAAGGAAGGAAGGAAGGAAGAAGTAAGAAAGGAACAAATGACAAAATGTAGTTAAATATAAGACATTCAAAATCCTACATTGCACACATATTTTCCCATAAGTCAGGGCGAAAAAGCAATCCAACCCAAAGTCACCATATTATTATCCAAACAGATACTCATCGTAATCCGTAACATGTTCCCTAGGGTTTGACACTGTGAACTTGTAGATCATATGGCAAAAGTAAAAATATTTTTTCCTTAAGCTGATCCTAATATTATCATTGGGACATGAAATTCAATAAATCTAAGTAAGGTTCTAACATATCTAATGTATTATCTTGGATAAGAGGATTTATTCATTAAAAAGAGGAGTAAACCAACCAGCTGCAATATTTTGTTTCCCTTTCCCATCGAGTGTGAATGGTTGGATGCCCCAGTGAAACACCTCCACAACACTTTGTGACTCATAGGTAAATCTCCACCAGTTAATCATGTTCAATGTTATTTAAGCTAAATTCATCATTATAGAAAACAAAACGGGGAACTCATATATAGAACCTACTTAAAACGACCATCACCAACTTTCGCTGGCTAAAATTGTAACAAGGAAATCGGTAACTTTAATGATGCATTTTCTGGAAAACAAAGATAATGCATCTATTACACACATTGAAAAATCTTGACCATATGGTGAAAAGCAATCCAATAGTCAGTAGCTACAAAATAAGTACAGGATGCCTACCACGCACTGCATACATCCTCAATAGATCAAGCATGTGAGACTAAGACAATTAGTACAATAAAAAATAAAGTGAGGCAATACATCATTATGAATAATTCACACAATTTCTCCCCTAAACACCCCCTAATTACTCCGTATTTCAGCTCCCTACAATAAGTCCATAACCCTTAAATACTGAGATGCTTCCAGTCAATAAAAATTCAAAGAATATCTTAATCGATAACAAATAAAATAGAAAATGGGCTAACTTGGATGAGTTGGCCGTTTCTTCTTCAAGCCACTGGCGGATGTGCTTAACGTTTCGCCTGAAAATGGAAGCAGACTGCTTCACATCACTCCTCAGCAGAAGAATTACAGCGCTAACACCAGCCACCGTGAGCACAAAGTTCGTCAGCGCCATCCTCTGTTCACCGTTCAGACCTCAATTCCCCGTACAGAAATTACAGAATAAAAGTTTTTAAAAATATAATGTCAAGGGTTTCTTTCCCCTTTCTTGGAGAAGATGACGGTAGTACTCTCAAACCCATTGGACCCATCGAGAGACCCTAGCTTGTTGAATTGGGCCCATCCAATGGCCCACAAGGGTATCCTATAATCAGATCCGCAAGACACGATCTCAATAGAAAAGTTTTGATACCATCAAACACAAAATATTTTTTAATTATCGTGTAATAATTATTAAACATAAAATAATATATTAATGAATATTTCATATTTAATGCCTTAAGATATTCACATATTTAATAATTCATAGTTCTTGATAAATTTATTAATTTTTTTATGTAAGTAATGAGTATAATTATAATAATGAATTTAATAACAAGGTATAGAATATTATTCTATTTATAATAATATTTAATAATTGGTGTGTATAATATATAATTTCTTTGCTTTTATAATATGGAGGAAGAGAATGAATATAATCATATAATGGTCTTGTGTTGTGACAATCAAGCTTAGGTTTTGACCAAATTGTACTGTAAATGGAAAGTTACTAGTGAGGTGAGAAAGGAGGCTGATACATTATGTTTGAAGCAAAGTGCATATTTACTATTTCACATGTAATATTCATGGCATTTTGCCATGAAATTGAACCATTATTGCTTGCTTGGTGGTTACCCTGTCACTTACACACTGAAAAGCAAAGACAAACACGAAGCTGATCCTTATAACATGTTCAAGCCATGCGAAACAAAATAATAATTGATTTTAAAATCAGCACCAATGTTATGTTTGAGTTAACTTATAATATGGACCAATCTCTTTTACCTATTTGGGTTTGATTTGACACTATATTTGCTTTTGGTGTTGACCATTTTGAATATATTTTATTTTGACTTTTTAAATATCTTAGATATTTCGGATCTACGATTCCAAAATTTTTAAATTAATTTTAAAAAAATTTCAAATTTTCAACACTTCAGTATATGCCCTGAATCACTCATTTTATTTCGAATAATAACTAACCAAAAGATAGCTTGCCATCAAATATGACATGCCAGAAGATGGTCTATGACATTCAAGATACTACATAATGCTTATCCACATGTTCTATATTATCATGGGAAAGGAAGAGATAAAAAGATAAAATGTGTCATCATGATTACAAATGTCCATGAATCGCTTTAGATTCTATGTTTCATTATCCTTCTGAATGTTTATGTTAAGTAAAATCATGAGATTGCACTTGGATTTACACAACGGATAGAGCAACAAAGCAGGATAAGAAACCACAAGACGCTGCGTTGAACACTATATGCTATTTTTTCAGTTGATCACTCTTCCTTCCCATTAATCCTAATCCATACAGAGTTTAAGATTGGCCACCAAATAAAATAAAATAAAATAAAAGGACAAACTTTAGAGAAGTAAGGAGGGAATCAGATATTGGCACGGCTCAATCAGACTAAAGCTTTCAACCCTGTGAGAACCTTGATTTGATTGAACCATGCCAACATCAAAAACGAATCTGAAATATGTCAGGCGTATACATACACACACACACACACAATGCTTGCATTATCTCTGCAATGGAGGAGAGCAGAGAATGATCAGAAGATCAGAGTGAGAGACAAGATAGCGGCTATAAAACATAAAAGAATCTTGTAGAGAGAGAGAGGGAGAGAAGAGATGTTTGATGCAGGGACGACAGAGGGAATAGATGGGGTTGTGGGTTGGAAGAATGTTTGGTTTATATAGGAAGAGGGAACACATCATCACATTGCTGGTTTGATCAAACAAGAGGGGTTTGGTTTTGGTGGGGGTGGTGGTTTGAAACTCGGTGTTTCTTCTCTCATAACTTGGGTGATTTGTGGTGCTTAATAGCCATCACTTTCGATGTCATCATGCTATCATCATCATTACTCGATGATCATTTTCTTTTGTAGGACATTGTGGTTTCCGTTTCAGATGTAGCCCATGCCCTGAGAAATTCACAAGCCTAGTAGCCTACCCAATATTTGTCTCTTTGTCCGACAATTACCAATTTTGGGCCACACAGGAATAGAAATCCATCCCATCACCCCCACGCCCTACAGTTTCAGTCTCTTGTCCAATGGACTTGTGATTGATGAATATCGCTGCCTCTTAGCTAGAGAGAGATTTTCGACGTAGCTAGCTAGAGAGAGGGGAATTGTCTGCTGTCTCTACCACCGATTAAATGAGACCACCAAGCCCCCAACGTAAGACATAAAATAGAACGAGATGATCTATCTATGCGGGGTTAAAAATGTTACCCCTAATTGGATTTCAAATCAAACTTGTTTTTTTGGTGAATATTGTTATCATTTTAAGGCTTTGCTTCATAGGGAGGAAAGAAATGAAAGGAAATAAGGGAGAAGTAGTTAAACTATCCCTCACTTTTTTTTTGTTATAATAGGAGGAAAAGAAAGAGAGATTTTCCTTCCCTTGCTGTGTTTGGTATGTTCAAAAGAAATGGTAGGAAAAAGGAAATGATGTATGGCGGATTCGTATAATGGAAAGTAAAATCTCACATAGTCATGAAGCAATGGAAGGGGGATGAGGGAATGCGAATGGGGAACAAATTTATTATACTGTCTGTACACACTGTTAGAAAGTTTACAAAACTAGAGAATCTAGTTTCGAATAAAATCATTGTAAAAAATATATTAAAAAAAAAACCTGTACTGCATGCTAATATGCTAATATTTTTATTAATAGTATTTTAATTACATTTATAGATATTCAAAAATATTTTCAGCAAACTAAAAGCTAAAACATTGTGACTTTTTTTATTAAGAGTATTTAAAGAAAAATTCAATAGAATGAATTGAAAAAAAAAAACATGTTAATAATCTTTTGTACTAGAGTTATTATGATTATTTGTATAGCTTTCATTTTCATTTTAGCATTATTTTCATCCTACTGAACATATATTTCATTTTAACAATATTTCCTCTCTCAAATCATACCAAACATAATTAAGATGACTCCATTTCATTCTCATGTGGCAATCTAACCTTATTATTTGTTTTCTTTTTAACAAACCTTATTTGATTTCATAGGAAAGTATGTATGTAAATAAAATGTGAAATTATTTTATTATCCTCACTTTATCTTAATTTTCTTCGTCTTTTATTAATCTTCTTTTATTTTTATTTTTAGTGCTTAATTATAATTTAAATTAATTTTCTATTTAATATACAACGCCGGTCCACCGGTAATTAAAAAAATAAAAGAGAAACACAGGACCCTCCTATTTATTTTGCCTACGTTTCCCCAGTACATCTCGCAATAAGGGCTTTGTATTGTAAGTATTTCTCATATGCGAATCTTTTGCTGCGTCGTTTCACCTCCTTTTTTTTTTTTTTCTTTGTTTTTAACGTAAATACTGGTTGTTTAAATCCGACTCATTATGAACAAAGAAAAAAACAAGATATGAAATAGAAAATAAAAAGGCATGTAAAGTACTAACAATATAAATTTGACACCAAATAAAAAAAAAGCTAAACGGAGGAACGTGCCATGCAAGTTACACAGCAGAGGACATGTCCGTTTTTCTCTCATCATTAATCCATATAAGGACGAAAGCAAACAGTGGAATGTATATGTGGTTCCCACGATATTCTTTCCCAGTCATGCGTATTGAATTTTCACGCTAAGTGCTAAAGAAGCCTAATCAGCATTCATTATTCTTTTATCCTTTTGTATAAATATGATGATCTTGTATTTTGTTTTTAGTCATATTCTAACTTCAGGTTCTAAATTAATAGCAGCACAGCCACCGTGGAAATATATGAGAGAATATGCTGAGGAGCAATGGAGGATATTTCTCAAGTTTTATTTTGTTGTTAAACAATAAGCCAACGCTCACCACAAACAAGATAAACCTCGGAAGAAAGTAAGCAAAAGACGAACTCATTGAGAATACGAGGTCCTCGTTGTGGGGCTAATCATATTCTTCCATGATTGAGATTCTAATATTTTATGCAACGAAGTTAAGCAAATCTCTGCCGCGTGTCATGGTAAAGAGCTGGTTTCTTCGTTGCCCATCTCCACAAAACACCATGAACAAGAAGAAGAAGCTGCCAATGATACAAAATAAGAAAATCATTAATACAGAAATTCGAAAGTATTACCTCTGTACGTTAACCAAGCATCATGCCAACTTTAAATAACTTTCCATCCTATAACTTGCACAGCGAAGAAGGAAAAAAAATAGTGATTGAGATAAAGGCAATGTACTTTTTGGTTATCAGATGCTCTAGCCATTTGGCATAGGAAAAGCAGCAAGAAGACAACAGCCATTCCCAAATATGTAATGTCCAAAGCTACTAGCTCTGTTTTAAAAATCTAACAAAATCCCGTGAATAATTGAGGGTGGACAAATTTGCAGAAGGAAAAATGCAAGCAAGAATCTCAACTTGCATTGGTGCGATGTAGGACTAGACACTGAGGTGGAATATCATATCCTTCAAAGTTAAACAACTTTTTTAATCACTGTCTATAGTCTAGTACATGTCCGACTAAAGCAATGCAACCCAAGTTGTCATCTCTTTATTCTCCTAAGTCCTAACCGTTCCTTGCTCCATCATGTACAAAATTAGTGCAGGATTGCAAGATCCAGATGTTATGGAAACTATACACTAAAGGTTTGACTGAGACCAAAGACAACTAGCAAGTTGGTTATTAATATCACAAACAGTTACTAACTTACTATGCCATGTGGCATATGGTAGTGAATTCCTTCTGAAGGGCTTCAACATGTAGTCTTATCAATAAAGTGCAACGTGCAAAGTAGTTGTAAGAAAGTGCTTCCTCTAGACTTTCATAGTACAATCCTTATCCATTGATCCGAAGTATCGTCTGATTTCTTTCTTCGTTTTCAAGATATGCATTTTTATTTCCACTCCCACTGCTCCATTGGAATCCGGTCGTTCATCCCCGTGATGGTGTCTCCTTAAAAGTGTTTAAATGGTCAATTTTCCTAAATACAGTGAAAACCCAAAAAATCTCAGGTTTCTCGTATCTTAATGAAGTGATAGTACGTACTAGAAAAAGCTGGGTCTTAGTGGAGGAAGGATCAATCCATTCTACTTTGAACTCTCAAGCATATCGTGGACAACGAGAGTCCTTTACGCTATACCTCCTAACTAAGTCTATTCCTTATCCTTTTATATTAAGGAAAATATCTGATTGATTTATAAATGCACTACTGTTCAGCCTAAATTCAAAGAAACTTGGTTCCAAAGAGACTGAATCTGATCCCATTCCGAACTGGGCAGCTAGATTTCCTCTTCTTGTTCTTTTTTTTTTTTTTTAAAGCAAAAGAAATAGGATAGAAAAGTGATATTATTGGTTCTGTTAGCATTAAAAAATAGATCAACTTCTTATCTCAGAAAGCAAACAATTAAGAAATAATTGGAATATATATCAATTAGCCAACACAAGAAGCAAAAAAAAGAAACAATGCCTCAAGATTTTTAGCTGAGGGACCACAACCACAATACATCCACTTATGCTCATCTTTATCTGTAATACCAATCCATCACAAAAAGCCACCACGTAACAATATATAAACACACAAACCCCACCCGCTCTTGTTCCCAACACACCATCAAACCATTCTACAATAATTCGTTTGAAACTTACATAAAACGGTTGGTGTGCAGATCCATCGATGGAGGCAAACCGAAAGCGAAGCAGGGGGTTCTTGAAGGGAAAGCTAATGCCATTCCATCGCGGACCCAAGCCTCCCTCGACCGCTCAATATGGTAGCACCAAGGTGAAGCCGACCCAATCTTCTGCTTGCCCTACTTCGGTGGGGATCGTGGTCCACCAAGACTATGCAATTGCGCAGCCAAAACCTAATGTTTCTATCGTGGTAGCAGAGAATAGGCGCAACTGGGTGAACCAGTGGGAAGAGTTGTATGGGGGGGCTGATGATGAAAGCGTGGACACCAAAGCTGCAATTTATATATCTATGGTTCAGGAACGTTTGAAGCTGGAGCGAGTAAACTCGGAACGAATCACGGTTCAAGACAAACAAGTTTAACTGCGTATAGCGTTATACTATGATTATATTGCTGCTGCTACCAATTAATAATTAGCTCATAGTTTGTGTCATTTAGTGTAGAGCTGTGGTGATCTTTTGTTTATGTGTGAGACTGTCTAACGATCTCGAAAGCTTTATAGTCTTGTGTCAAATTAGCTGAAGAAAGCAATTTGGATTTGCACCATGCAAGGTTGATGAAGTTGTGGTTCATATTTGACACTGGGAGCTAGGGCTTTCCTCAAAAATAGAGAACTGATCAACAAGAATATCAAATATTCATAGGATTGGGACTCTAATTAGTTCATGGGTATGCATGCATGGATGAGTTAATCTTTTCATATTAAGTTATATATTTCAAATCTCAAAACTAAGAAGGAAAAAATTTCCAAACGACATTAAATTCTTTAAAATTGGTGTTGAAAGTGATAAGATTTATTAACACAATTATTTTTGTGAATTATGACTTGGCTGTGTCAGAAAACGTATAATTTATTTTGAAGAATATAGTATAATTCAAATAAAAGGTACATATGAGGGAAACTTTCAGAAGAATAGCTGTTATATATGGTTTAGTGGATAGCTAAATATAGAGACGATGGAAACAATAATTTTTATTAGAGGCAGATAAATTAGAATTTCAATACCGAATATATGTTGTATTTAGAATTTTGTCTAATTGCCATGCCATTTTTTATGTTAAGAGTCTTCAGATCATTAGTCCGAAAACTATACATATTAGTATGTATAACATAATAGAAGTTAAAATTTAGATGAGAATCACTCTACCTCTTTTATATGTTACTTTCATAATATAAAAAAAAATGTTATAATTTAATTTTTATTCAACAAATAATTTTAAAATAAATAATTAAGAAAATAACACACGCTTTAATACGTGTATTTTAATGTATGTCAAGTTATTAGCAGAAAAGATATCTAGAGGAGGAATATACGTAGAATTTATTTATAATTCCTCCTTATCCTTTCTCGCCACTTTCCTTCCTGCGATATTTCTTTTAACCTCCTTGTTGCTTGTTACTATTTTTTGAGAATGGAATGGTTTTTACCTTTTGGCTGATAAGCAAGAATCTCATACCCTCCCAACTACTCCATTTCCATGACGTTGCGTAAATGACGTTAATGTAGTGATCTATGCGTGGAAAGGAAAAGCATTTTCGAACAAAAAAGAAAAATACCTGGATAAAAAAAATTTGGTTGAATATAACTGAGGCTTTTAAGAAATGTTTTAAATTTAAAATTTTTATTACAAAATTTAATGAAAAAGCATGAAGAATTGTGTATTTGGGCCTTCAATATAAAGCATTATAAATTGTAAGGTACAATTAAAAAAATATGAAGTAGAAATTTATCAAAAAATTTTCGATTCATCCATTTTTATAGAGCAAAGGAACAATATGTTTATATGAAATATATTAGATGGTCAGCAATATATATTAGTTTCTGGTATGGTCTTAAAAAATTAGAGGAAAAAATTAGGAGAAAATGTGAAAATAGAAAAAGGGAGAACAATAACGATAAAAAATTCACCAGCATTTGAGTTATATTTGGACCAAAATTCATGTAAGCCCCCACGTTGAACTCGACCTTAAAATCAGCCCAGGATTAAGGTAATGAGCTAAGCCCAATTTCAGTGGGCAGAACAAGCTACACCTGTAAGTAAATGTTTTGGAGTAAAATGTCCTTTTTCATCTTTTTTTTTTTAAACAAAATTGTCAACGTAATTTCTCACATGTTGTAATATCTAAAATAATCTATTATTTATTTAAAAATATTATATTTTATTTCTTATATTTTAAAAAATATCAAATTTAATCCTGATTTATGTTTTAGTAAACAAACTAAATGTAATAATTTTTTAAAATATATATACTAAGTATAATATTTTTTTAATGAATGATTGATTATTTTGAGAATTAAAAAGACTAAAATAATAATTTTTTAATAAGTGAATAGATAAAACTATATCTTTTTCACATTTGATGTAAAAGGGATAGAACATGCTATATGTGTAAGTCACTGATTTTCAATTTAAACTGCTGTTACTGACAAAAGAAAAACCCCAAAATATATATTTTTATAAATCAAATACATAAAATAAAATAAATAAAACTTATTCCGGTCTGTAAATATCTAGTTGACGCTTTATACATTTTTTTTGTCATTTTGGTTGTGCAAACATTTAACTTTTACTTGAAATCTAACGTAAAACCCAATAATATACTAGCTTAAACATTATTTGTACTTTTAGCACTCTTAATTCACACATTTAATGTTAAAGACTTTAGATTTTGAATGAATATAAGATAAGACAGTAACATAACAGGTATTTTAATAATTACGAGACCAAATGAAACAAAATTATCAGTGGAGGCCCATGTTAAAAATGTAAATACGGGTCAAAATAAAATTCTACTAAGTAAAGAAAAGCGATATTGTCCTTGAACTATTTCAATCAATTTTTTTTGAAATTTTTTTTTATGTATTTCTATTTTCGAGTTAATTTATGGTCCAAAGAAAAAGCTAACTCTGCCTTTGAGAATTTTTCGTTCTTATGAGTTACGAGCATTATGGTGATCAAGCGGGCAAAATGAATTTTAGCACAAACAATTTGAGTAGTTTTATCGCATGGGTCAGGCCAATAATTTTGGCATTTGATCCAATATATAGCCTTCCGCAGGCCTTTTAGAAAGAGCAAATCAATCTCTTTAGAACATATTTTCCTCCAACACCAATCTCTAACAAGCAAACCATCCAAATAGATATGAAAAAAGAAACAGAGATATTGTTCCGCCCAGATCTTCGCTTCATCACATTGTCGGATGTAATCCAACCAAAGGAGGCAATCTGGAGATTCTAAAATTCTTCGCAGGTGAAGCCTTAAGCAGGAGATCTGAAAAGGTCAAAGTCCGTCCCGTAAGAAACCAGTTCGGAAATCAGGTGAAGAATCTTCAGAGAGTGTCAAAAGGATGTAGGTTGACACTTTCAAATAGCAATTTATTTCTAGCTTGCCAAATGAAATAAGAAATAAACAAAATCCAATTCTACAGCCACACTTTAATCCCATGAGTATTATTAAGGCTGATCAGAATATCAGTTCTAATACCCAATAGAGAGGCAAATCAGATAGCACGAGTGAAGGAGCAGATTAAGAATAGATGGTCGACAGATTCAGAGCTCTAATTACGAAAGGGGTAACAAGATTCAATGGGAACTTTATGCTTGATCAAGCTATCCCCGTTGGTCAAAGGATTAGCAAGTAATTTCCATGTAAAAGTGATAATCCCAAAAGGAATTCTTAATTTCCAAAGTTGCTGTCTGAAAAATGAAGAAATGGGATTGTCAAGATGACCATAAAGATCCCTCATAATAGTTCGACAGCCATCTTTAAGCGGGTACTCACCCTGTCTATTTCCAGTCCAACTCAATTATTAGGCAAGTTAGATATAGAAAAAGTCAGACCCAACATTTGATCTCTAATATCACAATGATACATGGAATCCAACATATATGAATTCCAAGCCATGCGATTTTGCAAAATTAGGTTTGAGACCTTCATGTCCGAGGAATCTCGCCCTTACCGCAAAGGCCATCAAAACAGGTGGCTGATCAGGATAGATCAACCAAATCCAATTTGCCGAGATACGTGAAAGGTAATAACCTCTTTTGTTTTATATATTAAGTTGTTATTTTTACATGTTTCTAGTCATGTTTTGATTTTAATTTAGTGTTTTAGTTAGGAAATCTGGCCTCAAATAATTGTTTTGGGTTGGTTTTATATTTTGAAAATGATTTGTTTGATTAAAGTGCTAAAGTAAGGCTTGACGTATTTTTTATTAGAAAGAAGTTGAAAGTTGCAGTATAAATTGTGAGTATAACTTAATTCATTGTTTTTAATCAATAAAAGTGGACAACTCATATTTTAGTCCAATTTTTTTATTTTGATGTTAGAAACATAAAAAGGAAGGAAAAATGAAACTTCTGGGTATTTTGGACAAATTTTGACATTTTTTTATTGAAAAAAAATTAAAAAGTTAGTTAGGAAAGAGAGGAGAGATTCATTAAGAAAGATTTTCATCACCTCTCTCTATTTAAGCGTCTTCTTCTTCTCTCTTCTAATTCTAGTGAGAGAAACTTTGTAAAAGCTTACTTTCCACCATTGTAATTCTGACCTCAAACAAAGATTATGGATTACTAACATATGTGTAGTTAATTTTTTACATTTAGCCAAGGCAAACTATTATGGATTTTTCAATGGTTGGGACATTTACTTGAACTCTCTTTTTTTCTTTTCTTTTTTGTATTTTTGCATTCCAATTCTACTTGTACGATCTTCAAATGAATAGATGATAAGACTCATTGTTCATTTCATTGAGGATACTTATCTTCCATTTAGTTTAGTTGAATCCATAATTGTTTGATCAAACCAAAAATTATTATAAACTTGGTATAAGATATTGTGATTGTGTTAACAAATTAGAGTTAGTGATTTCTTGATTTTAATGCAATTAAATAATTAAATATTAAGTACTTACTTGAGATTATTAGCTAATTAAGATTTAGTTAAAGAATTCTTCTTAACGAATGATTGTAAAGAAATTTAGATTGTTAAGGCTTGTTAACAACTACAGCCACTTACCAAAAAAAGAGAATTAACATTTTTATCAATGATCAAACTTTGAAGGACCATAATAAAATATTTCTTAGTTAAGTGTAATTCCCTTGACTTGATTTACTCCTTACTTGTTGTTTGTTTGATTCCTTTAATTTTATTTGTTGTACTTTGTTACATTTTCACTAAAACCCTTAAATTTCATTTCTATCTTTCATATGTTTATTTCCTAGTTATTCAAAAGTATTGAAATTGTCAATCTTTATAAGTACAACCCTACTTACCCTTATTGCAAATATTTTAGTAGAGTAGGCTATTTTTAATATGCTAGAATCGACATTCATGAAATTTTGACACTGTTATTAAGGATTAATTTTAAACTAATTTTAATTCTTTTGATGACTAGGTAGAATATAGAGAGGAATTTTACTTTGATCCAGAGATTTAAATAACTCCTAAAAGTTTAAGAAAAGTCACTAAGAAGAAAATGCAAACTTATAAAGCTTTATCTTCAAGCTTTACATCTCACCAATCCTGAAGGGAAAAACAAAAATCACCATTGAAACTTGTTGAATCACCAATCGAAGTTGAGCAAAGAGTTGAAAAAATGGCTAGATAAAGAACTTTGATGGCATTGGCCACCCTACTAGTGAACTAACCACCATTATGAATCACTACCCCAAATTTGGATGCATCACTAGAGTTCAAATCAAGATTGACATACTTGCTACCTAAGTTCAAAAAGTTAGCAAATGAAGATCCATACAAGTGCCTCAAGGAATTTCACATAATTTGCTCAATCATAAAGCCACACGGAGTTTATAAGGAACACATTAAGCTGAAAGTTTTTCCCTTTTCCTCGTATGATATGGCAAAAGAATAATTGTTTTACTTGGCCCAGGCTCCATCACTATTGACATGGTACGATTGTTCATTGCAAAGGCAGAGCTAGGGGGCTAGCGTTTCCCATGCCCCCTTCCAGCTTTCAATTTGCATGCATAATATATGTATATATAATATGTATAAATAAGTTTTAGCCCTTCATAAAAAAAAGGTTTTCATTTTGGCCCCTATTACTTAATAATACAAAGCCAACTTTCCTTTCTTAGATTTTCTTTATCCTATTTTTAAACTTATATCTAGTCATACTTTTTTATCCTTTCATTTCGTGGTGTATGTTTACACTAATATGTTAGTATAAACTAAAATTTGAAAGAGTGAAATTCATGATTTTTTTACATTTTTTTATGTATTTTATTTTCATTTTCTCTTTTATTTTTTTTTTTTACCTCCACTCTTTCTAAATTTTTAAAGATATTTTTTCTTTTTTGTTTCTAGTGCCTCCCATAAAGTATTATTAATTATTACATCGGTGCAATCATTATATAACATACTAAAAAAATGACGCATGGCTATGATATTTTAAAATATGTTGATTGTATGCCACTTAAAATAATATCTTGTATTAATTTTTTAACTCCCAATATTATTTGAATTTTATATTTGAGCCCAATATTTTTTTAATCTTCAATTTACCCCCTTTACTTTTTATTTCCTAATAACTCCCATAAAAACATTAGTTTATAAATTTATTAACTCACTCTTGTGTTCCGTTTTATTTTTCTAATAATTTCCTCTATCCCTAATTTATCCATATTTTTAATTTATAAAATAATATTTTTTTTATAAGAGTTCTTGGGAACTAAAAATATAGGGAATAAATCAAACATATCAAAAAAATGGTGTTTATAGATGAAATCTAAAAAATATTAAAGTTAATATATAAATATAATAAATTATTTTTAGATTACCATATAATTAGTATATTTTGACACATTAGTACCATATGTTTTTCTCTTAATGTGCCATTACAATGGTGCAATTAGCTTTATAACTACACCAAACATCTCACATTAGTTTATTTGATTTTAGGAATATATATATATATATATACGCACACACATAAAAATAATATATATTATAATTTACAATTTCAATCCCTGGAATAAAATTTCTATCTTGGCCACTGGTTCTTTAATAAGTAATTTTTCGCTTCCCAAGCCTTGGAATAAGAAGAGACATTTGTTATTTCTTAAATATTATTCTATATAATTTAATTTAATTAATTTTTATTTTAAATATATTAATTCATTTCGAATCCTAGCTATTTTTAATTCTAAATCTTAATTTTTTTGTTATTCTATTTTTTTCACCTTTAAATCTTATTTTTTTAAAAATAAAATTATTAATTAAAAACATTTTTTAAAAATTAAAAATTATAACAAATAAATATAAACTGACCTGGTTAGGATCCAACCATTTATCAGGCCATATTTGATCAAGCCAACTCTCGAAACAAACTTTTTTGCTTTGGTCATTAACCCTGTCAGGTCACAAATCATGTTTAAACTTGACTTAACCTAATCTTTAAATATCCCTAATTAACTTTATTGTGAACGAAACATTGCTAATCTTTTTTTTTTTTGGGTGACAAAAATAATTATTATTATATGTTAAATTATAAATAAAAACCTGTTAGAGAAAGGATGCTGTCTATCATGTGGCATCAATCATGTATGGGAAAGGAAAGCACTTCCTATTAAAAAGAAAATGAATATTGTTCAAAATTGAATTGGCATAGTTTCATTCATAAATCTCACTTCCTCCGCTTACACTGTAGCATCCCCTTCCTTTTCCTTTTGAGCACCAAATTGCTTTTCCCATTTACTAAATTACATATTCTAGTGAGCACGAAAGCAACGTTTAACTAATCTATGCATTATTTTAGTGAGCCTTAATCAAATCAATTTCTAGACACACATGATGATTATAATTCTGTATGTTTTCATCGTGGATCCCGGAAAGTGGATAAAAGAATGGGAATAGCGTAGTGCTTTTGATTTTTGGAAGAACCAATTACATGCCGACCCAAGCTTCATATTCAGGTTCACGTCGTATCTCTACTAAATATTCCTTTCATTTCCTACATCCTCTTTTGTGGGTCCATTTCTTCCAATCTTTTCCAGGTTCATATAAATTTAGCACCTTCCAGAGTGTCTCCGACCATGCCTCGATCTTTATTCACACACACATTTCATTCCTCTTTTTGTAATTGAATACTTTAATGAATAACTTAGATCCACTTTGATCAAACTCTAAAGCAAGCAGAAAAAGAGACCCCCAAGTGAAGAATTATTAGAAGCTTGTGACGAAAAACATCACAAAGACTAAAATAATAATTAAAAAAAAAAAAAAAGATGATACTTTCCTTGATAAAGCAAATCCACTTGCATGTTCATACCTTTCCTCTTTGTTAACCCATCTCCTTCTTTCTCACCAAGTCTAGCATCCCCTTCTCCTTAACCACCAAGAAATTCCTCCACATATTAAGAAACTACTTGGCTCACTCTTGAGGACAAGTTTCAGTTCTTCACAGTTGGCTGTTCCATACTCTACACAGTGAAAAGCAGAAGCAGAGGTAGAGAAAGAGAGGCATGGGAGCTGATTGGGGACCAGTAGTTGTGGCGGTGGCTTTGTTCATCGTCTTGTCGCCGGGGCTGCTGTTTCAGTTGCCCGCGAGGCATAGGGTGGTGGAGTTTGGAAGCATGAGCACCAGTGGAATTGCTATTCTGGTTCATGCCATTATATACTTCGTTATACTCACCATCTTAGTTATTGCTATAGGTATTCACATACACGTTAATTGATCACCTTCACCCACCTCCCCCATAACTGTATTTTTATTGAACATTTTGTTTATTAATATTCCATGTCTTCCCCTTCAAGTTTTCTGATCTGGGTTCCTTGTGCTATGCTGTACTTCTGACAGCGTCTGTAGCTTAAGTAACCTATGAACCTGTAGTTTAAGTCTCTTTTGGGCTTTCCTACACATGGTAGAAAGCATTGAGCTGGATTTGGAATATTATCAGGCAAATTGATACAAATTTAAGACTTCCATTTTCCTCTTTTCTCTGTAATCTGTAATTTACGGCAAACAAGTTGATAAATTTACTATTTATACTCTTGACGTGTAAAATTCATATGAATATGTTCTTCCTAGTTTTGAGTGATGCATGAGGGCGGTTAGCGTTGATATAATAGAAAATCGAGCATCAAGACTTATAATTTAAAGCAAGTAGAGAGAACTCTTGTTTCCCCTTTAGCATGTGTAAATAGAATAGTCACCCATTCCATTATCTTTATTTAGGCTAGTAATACTTTTTCTGATCTTCTTTTTTTCCTTGTCTTTCATCTTTATCTTTGTTACAATTTTTTATACTTTTCCGTACGAAGTAGTTAAACATTTCATAGTTTGCAGAGGAAAGAGTCCATCCTCCATTGCTCACCTTCGGACTATCACTGTGAATCAAAGTTAATCCCTAATATCCTCTGCAATTACTCTTTTAACTACAGAGTTTTTATTTCGATAGAGCAAAAAACATGATAGTAGCCCTATAACACCCTCTTGCCACTCCCTCTTCTGTAATACAACACCGAATCCATTTTACTAGATTATAACATTCCTACATTATTCTACTTTACTGCCCCCTCCCCTCAACTTCTACGTGCATATCATATCAATATAGGTTGGCAATATGATATTATAGGTCAAGTTGAAGGTCAATTTCAATGCCATTCGCATATATTATTGGCTATAAAAGAATAAAACTAACCTCGTATCTTTATTGAATCGCAAATTTTCTGGTAAAGATGCAAGATTCCCACTCCAAATGAGACAGATTTCATTAACTAATAAACGGAGACAAAGGTAGGGATGGAACTTTCAGTGTAGGGATGCGAGACCAGCTATTTATGTGGGTAGCCCCAAATCAAAATCAATGTAATATGGAATTTGTCATTGGGAACATTTTTAATCATTGTCCATATAACCGAATCTGTGAACCCTATACCAATCTTCTTTCCAATCACTTTCTCCAACCCCACTTAAAGCCAACCTTCTTGGTTTTACCCGTTTGATAGAAAAAGCAATAGTTTCAAACTTCAAACCCAAAAATCAAAATTTTCTCAAAGTGAATTTCGAGTCCCAAAAGCAACCTCCGCATTCAGTCCACCAGTGTCAGAAGAAATCAAGATATTCCAAAACATAAAGATCAGAGTACTAATCCATGGCCGATAAGAATAACCTTTGCCTTCTTCCATATACTCAATTTAAAAGTCACAGTGAACTAGAATAAGAAACAGTCAATTACAACGATGGGTGTCTTTCAAATTGCCACCATAGGAGAAAAGTAGAGCGTCGGCAGTGACCAGTAATGGCAGCGATCAGAAGGGATACCTATTCAGCCAGCGTAGATATGAACGTGAACAGCCAAGAGAAGGATAGCATAGAGAGCGAAGAAGATGAGGGTGTGAATGAATATGGCCTTGCCGTTGGTCTTCATGCTTCCGAACTCAAGCTGTTTGTTGGTTCCAGGTAAGGCAAAGAGCAAGCCGGGCTGAAGCAACACGAACAGTACGACGCCGATCACAACGGGAGCCCAGTCAGTCATTGGCTTTCCGGCGGGAAAAGGATCTACGATCTTCTGAACCCAAAAAAAATGCAGGATTTGCTTTCAGCGAAAAAGGCGATAAAGTGGAAGATAAAGGTTGTAGTAGCTAGCTTTGAGGCGAAGCAGGTCTTTGGGGGATGGCTGGGGGATGGCGGTGAGAAGGAAAGGGAAAGGGCTAGAATTAATGTGACACTTGGGGAATTGGAACCATTTGGAAGCACGAGAAAGAGTGGCAGTTGCTGTCTCACTGGTCGGTAGCTCCGGTTTCGCTCCTCTGCACTCAATTCCACCACTGAATAATTAGCGTTTGACCGATTTAGAGATTCCTCGAGGATGTTCTTGACCATGCATAAAGCGACGGTGATTTATATTTCAATTCGTGAAATGTGAGTTTTATTTTAATGTAATTTAAAAGAAAATTTTAACGATTAAAAGGACCAAATGCATGCTCACACGATTTGGTATATTATTAGATTTTTTCAAAATTTTCAAACACCAAATGATATATAATCTATGAAGTATCAAAAGAGTCTGTAATATACAAGTAGAGTATATTTTCTTTACCATGAGAGTTCTATTCTGTTAAGTAATGAAAATGATTGATTGAATAAGCATCAACTCTTCGACGACCTCCTATGTATGTAATAAATTTTTTTTAAAATGTGTAAATTTTTTATAATTAATAAAAATAATAATAAAATTGTTAATTTTGTATAAATTTTTTATAATAAATAAGAAAAATTAAAAAGAATTAATTCCTTTTTAAATTGAGAATTTTTTAAATTGTGAAAATTTGTTAAAATAGATAAAAAAATTAATGAATTATTCTTTAAAGTTAAATAATTTTTTGAATGAGTGAAAAAATTAATGAATTAATTAACTGATTATTAAATTAAAATTTTTTTAATTCAAATATTTTTTGAAATTAATAAAAAAATAATGAATAAATTAATTAAATGTTATTAAAAAAAATTTAAATAAAAAAATAATATATGATTGAATAAATTATATAGTGTCTATTGTCATTATTTTTCTTTTACCAATCTCATATAACTAATTTTATAAAAAAATTTTAAGTTATTATATTTTTTTATATTATAATATATTACTAAATTTAATTTTTTACTGACATTTATAAATTTTATTAATTTAAAACATATTGATATATAATAAAATAATTAATAATTTTTATTTGCAAATAAACTAGCTGACCATGAATAATGTGTGTGGAGCTATGTATTTATTTATTTGATTAAATTCTTGAATTTTTAGATGCAGAATTATTTATTAGAAAAGATTTATAATGGAAATTTTTTTTTAACATTAAGCTTTATTTATTTAAAATTTATTTTATATATATATATATATATATATATGAGAGGTTATGAAGAATTTCAATTCTTTAAAACAATTTTGTGAAGTTAAAAATAGATTAAAAAAAGTAACTAAAAAGAAAAATATATATCACTATCTTTCTCTTTTATTTATGAAGAATTTCACACACTTTCTCTTTTGTTTTTATCACTATCTCCTATAATTGTTTTGTATAACTTTTCTTTGTGAAGTTAAAAATAAATATTTTGTATATCACTATCTCTTATAACATTTTAAACAACTTACTGAAGAAAAAATCTCACAAATAGTTTAATACACAAATTTAAATGAATAAATATTTAATAGAATTTGAATAATTTGGTCGTTGGAATCCTCGGAGTCCGAAAGTCATGGGCTCTGGAAATAAAAGTGTCCAGGTCGCTTTGAGATTGCTCCTTTTATACTGTTTGCCTCCCAGCACAAACAATTACTTCTCTTACCTATGTAATTTTGACCAAGTCCAAGTCCACTGTACACCACGGAATTCCATGAAAGAGAAAAAGAAAAGGAAGCACCATGGAAGATGGCAATATTTCTCTTTTGGAAAAGCCATTGTTAATGTACCTCTGTTTCTTTGGTGAGCAAGTGGGGCCTAAATGTGTTTTACCTTTGTACCTTCAACTTGCATATTGCATCTTCTTATCCCTTTGCGCATTTGCACGGTAGCATCCTAAGACAAACATTTCAAGGTGGTAATTAAACATTAATTGTAATGGTATATGATGGAGATCCAACCAAAGTTATTAAATTTATGAGTTTAGATAAATTTATAATATATTCGTAACGTAAATTCGTATGAGTTTCCTTCGATTAATAAATAATAACTAAAATGTGTAATTTTAAAGTTTAAATAATATATACATTAAAAAATTATTCAAATGTAATTCAAATTATACTTAATCAAACAAAAATTATTCATATTTTATAATTTATAATATTTAATATGAATATTTTAAATGATTATACATAAATAATTATTCAATATAACTAATTAAATAATATTTATTTTATTTTATTTAATAAGTACATATTAAATATAATTTTATTATTTTTTATACATATTCAAACTTGTAATAAAATAAATTGTAAAAAGCTTCATGAAAAGAAAAATTATCTATATCTTTTTTAGTTTTAAGTTAAATTTATTATATTATTGATTTTACGAGTTAGTTGACATGTTAAAATCGTAAACTTGATAGATTCGATAAATTAACGTGTGAGTTTATCTAAATTTATATTAAGTCTTAGTTTATAACAAATTGATTTATTTTTTTATGTATAATTATAAACTCAAATAATAAATTCACAAGTTTGACAATTATGACTCTAACAATAATTTACCACGTCTTTTAACTGTTTTATGTCCTCGCATTGCAGCCATTCGCCAACTCACTCCTATGATCTTTCTTGGGTTTTTGGTACTAATTAATATCTTAAATTCTAAACCATAAACACATTATTATTAGAGATGTTTTAATATAAATTATTAGTATTATTATTGTATATTATGCTAAATTTTAATTTTATTTAAAAACACCAAGCAAAAGAAGTACATAAAGTAGTTTGCGCTTCACATGGAGAGGAGTTCACCTCATGTCTATATAAATTGACAGTAGACCAGTCAACTGTCTTTGTAATTTACCTACCAATCAAATTTAATTTGGGCCCACCTCGAAGGTTATTCAAGTATAAATTTAATTTGTGGTGAAATTTTTAGACTTACAATATAATTACAGAAAACTAAACACCTCAAATGGCGAAACCAGTTACGGCTACAAATTCGACTATTTTTCTTTTTTAAAACCGTTTCAGTACTTTTCTTATATTTGGTAATTTCATTTTTTAAAATTTAAATTAGGGTTTCTCATGTCACACTGCGGACATTAAACGCGTCCAGAAGGAAGCAGATGATCAACACGACAACCATGGAAATTGACTTTTTCCTTAAAAGAAAATAAAGAAAAAGAGAAGTTGAAAACCATGCTTTTCTTATCCAGAAAAAAGGATGAGGGGGAAAGGGAGACAAAGACTAAAGTGGACGATTGATTATTTTTATGTTAGCTTTACAGAATTCCAACATTCAATATATTTCCCATGAAAATAGCTTGGAGGGACGCATCAAGGTCTCGTTAAACACTTCAATATCTTGTTCATCTTGGTCTTGCTTGGATCAAGCTGTGAGGCAAATTAAGAATGCAGGATTGGGGTGCTCCTCTGATAGCCACAGTCCTCTTTGCTTTACTGTCTCCGGGACTGCTGTTTCAGATGCCTGGCTATCATCGACCCTTTGAGTTCATGAACATGAAGACCTCTGGTGCATCCATTTTCATGCACACTTTTCTTTATGGTCTCATCCTCATTTTGTGTTTGGTTGTTTTCAATATCCATCTCTATGTCTAGCCACCAAAGGCTGCTTCAACAAGGTTCTCGTTATGCCTTCCCTCTGTTCCACTGCAAGTGACTGTCTAATATCTTTTACTGCAAACGCCGATTCGTACACTTTCCCTTTCAACTTCTTCATGTACTTGCTTTGCAGTTTTTTTCCTAGAAATTAATACATAATAAACAAGTATACCTATCTGTAGGGTTTGTAGAGCTTCTCATTATGCTTTGAAAAGATGTAAACGTTATCGATTGGTTCTATATTGGATTTTTATAATCTCTTGTGTTGTGAAGTGTTTTGCTGCATACATATATATATGCTATAATGACATAAACAACCATAGACGTGGTTAATGCATGCGAGAGATTTGTGGTTCGAGCATTAATATGAGGTCACAATTGCAGAATGATTGAAGACATCGTTCAGCATTTCGTTGTTTCTGGCCTTACGAGTCATTATTCTTCATTATGAGTTTTCTGGCATCACTCTTTTTCAAGGCACCTTAATTACGAGCTTTAGAAGATTGTTGGCAATCTTTTTCCTTTTTACTTTTCCCTTTTTCTTTATCTTTTATTATTCTCTTGATATTTTTTAAGAGTTTTTTTTCTGAAAATTTCTAAACTTGTTCATCTGATAAATAATAAAAGAGTGTCATGTCAGATCTTAAAAGAAAGAGAACATTTAAAATGCTTAATCTTAATAAATAGTTAATTTAAGATGATGAAACTTACTAATTTTTTATGATCGTAAAATGCAGAATGGTTTGGTTGACTCTTAATGAGAGGAATTTCGTGGAATTAAGATTCTCTTAATTTACTAAATTAATTGAGAGGATCAATTTATGGAAGAGCAGAGTGAGATGGACAGCACATGTACACTTTTTCTTATACTCCTTACAGTACTGTACGCAATTTAGTTTCCAGTTTGATAAAATAGATTTGTTCTCAAAAATAAAATCTATCCTAATTTTAGAAACACCATACTAGAACGTCTTAACTCAATCATTTGTATTCTCAGTTCGGTAATAGGTTGAATTGTAAGGTTAGATATCACTATCTTAATCTGTTTGCCTTTCTAACATAATATTGCCCAGTGCAAAGTATAATTTTTGACACATCCTTTCAACCCTAGAATAATTATTGAAAGAAATAAATTGGATTCTCAAATTGTTAGTTGAACATCAAAATTAATCCAGTTAATCGATGTACGCATACATAAGATGACCAAAGTCATATCTATTATTCGCACAAAATTGAGTAAACACTCACTTCATACTTGAATTAGTTGATGAACTAAAACTCAATGGAACCCAGAAAGGCACAAGAATCAAAACGCAGAATTGAAACAGAGGGAAGTTCAGTAAAGAAAGAGAGGAATGGAGTGGGGGATCAGGAACCCATGTACATGTGGACCCCAATGGCCAACAAGAAGATGCAACTGAGCGCAAAGTAAAGTACAGCATGGACCAGTATGGATACGCCACTGGTATGAAAATTGCCGAACTCCACGTACTTGCTTTTCCCAGGTACCTGCACGAGCAGCCCAGGTGTCAAAAGAATGAACAGCACCACCGACACGAACACAGGACCCCAATCCGCCATCTTCTTCTTCGATCTGATCTCTTGATTGCTGGTTGCTGCAATGACTGGGAAATGGACCTTATAGAGGGAGCGAAAGGGAAAGGTGATGACTTTGTGCAGAAGAGACGAGCAACTGATGAGTAGGAAAAAGCGAGGAAAGGTTAGAGGATCAAGCTATTCTGATTCATACCTTTTCTTTTACAACTCACACGCATGGTACCAACTCTCAAGGAAGCTTCATATTCTTAAGGTACAACTCTGTGTTTGGGATCTAGCTTATGCGATTGAGATATGATTATGATAATAGGATTTTTTCGCTGACATTTGTTTTATTATTAAGAAATTAAATTAACATTCGAATCTGCTCTGGAGTTTGCGGAGTCCAGGTGCATTTTGATTACTTACAAAGTAAATATTCCATCTTTATTTATTTATTTGTTAACTTAATTTAAAAAGGACACAATCCTACTGGTCAAGCAACCGTCGTGCTTGATCAACATTGCGCCAACCAATGGCGTATTTCGAATTCTCGCATAAATTGATGCCCACTTATCTCATTTTTAAGCAAAGGTCACCTGTTCAATTTTGCAATATAATATTTATAACAAAAAAAAACCTACAATAGGCACTTTTGGGAAAAATATTGCATATAATATTTTGTTTCTTTTGAACCACTTTACTATTCTTACCGCTTTTTGAAAGATTTCTTTTAATTAAGTAATAGAAAAAAGTTAATTAACCGTTTAAAACAACTTGAGTGAGAAGAAAAGTTTGTCATGAGTTTGAGACATACAAAACCGATTATAAATTTTAATTTGAATGCCCTCGTATGATTTTATATCCTGTCTTTTTTTCGGCCATAGACTTCATATTTTATCAAACAAACCTTCAAAAGCACATAAAATGATTTGAATATATAATTACTGAACTTTCATGTACAACATAATACAATCTAGAGTTGGGGCAGTAAGATAGTTAGAGAAGCCCCCAAAACACAATATGATGGTAACGTCACAGAGTAGGCACCACGGTTTGTTTCTTTTTTGTTCAATCTGCAACATCAAAAACCATTTAGCATTGAATTCTCAGGCCTCATCTTACTCTAAGATATCCAAAGTGGCCTCATTCTTACATTCATATCGGATTTTTCTTTTTTCCCTATAATTTAGATCAAATTTGAAGCCTTCAAATTTGGAGTTAATTCACATGTGATGCATTAGGCGTATAACAAAAACACCTTAAAACACTACGGCCAGTCTACTACAATATATAACACTGTTGATTTCATCATAACAAGGCGCAAAAGCAAGATAATGACCACTAAGAATATGCATTCGTAAAGACAGATAATTGAGCAAAAGGAAGATAAAATTCATATCCTCCATTCCTTTAGTTCTCTAAATCCTCCATTTTTCCTGCTGCGGCTGCATCAGCACAAGTGTGACACAACTATACGCTAAAGGAAACTCAGAACAGCTTGAATAGAAGTCTGTATGTCAAGTTGGCAGTCTTACATTGCCGCACAAAACGCAAGTTTCAGAAAATTACAAAGGAAGCAAAACAAAGTCCTCTCTGGTCCGCTGGCTAGCATGAAACTTATCATGCATAGTTCAAGCGGAATATGTCATTCAACACATAAAAGCTCCTTTGTGGCGTTGGTATCAGATGGAACATCTAAACAAAACCAGCGCAGATAATTAAGAGAAAAGGGTCAAAAGTAAAGGCAAACTCAATGAAAAACAATTTAAGTGTAAATAGTTAGATCATATATCATATTGCACTATAATAGAAATGTAAGAGTATTCACCTACATTGTCCCCAAGACAGGCATAGCATTACAATGCAAGCACTCAAGCATATAAATAGACATGCTTCTAAAGTTCTAAACTATACATTTCCAGCAGATTCAACAACCAAATATGGTTTGAAATTAAATATTCAAGTCCCGGCATAACCACTCCCTTTAAAAAATAATAATAATGAAGGTATTCCTAAATCTGATAAGTATTTAATGGTTGAAAACATAACCGTAAATGAATCAACACATTCAAACTAAACCATAAAGAACCTAGCCCTGCTACCATATATACTAACACATTATTGGATACATCGTTCATGTTCTTATAGAAAATGAAATTATAAAAGTATCTCAGTTACTGGTAAAACTGATCCCAAGACAGCTGCGGATGTTGCTCGCGAAACCCTTAACGAACAAGTTTTAAAATATCAATTAAAGCATCAGTTAGTTGATCTTTTGAACAA
Source organism: Delonix regia (assembly GCA_037074485.1). NCBI lineage: Eukaryota > Viridiplantae > Streptophyta > Magnoliopsida > Fabales > Fabaceae > Delonix > Delonix regia. The sequence goes on along the minus strand of CM073449.1, from coordinate 34,008,709 downwards.
ACAATCGTAGGAAAAACAAATCCAATCCTAAGAAGCCCCGAGAAAAGGTTAAAAGAAAACATATAGGAGGGGAAGAGAAGAAAGACCTGACTGAACTTGAGGGGGTGCTGCTCGCCAGCAAGTTGAAGATTGCCACTGACGAAGACGAGCATGGAAGCAGAGGAGGGGTTAGAGGGTTGGCAATCGACGGTGGTGATGGTGTGCTTGCAGTGGTCGAAAGGGAGGGAAGTGAGCTTGGCAACGATGTTTTGAGGGCCTAAAATCTTCTCGCCCTCGAAGGTGAGCATGGAGGCGTCCTGATAGAGGGTGGCAAGCGCCGCCCTGTTGGTGTCGAAGGTGGAGTAGTAGTGCTCCACGAATGCCTTCGCCACCTTGTCTGGGTCCATCTTCGCTTCTCGCTTCGTCTCTCCCCGCTACTCCCTGCCCTGCTAGAAAGGCCTACAGACTGTAGAGAATCCGGGTTTACTAGAAAGCAGAGACATCTTTTCAATACTTATAGGTTCCAGCACCTTCCAACGAACCCAAAACCCCAAGGAAACCAAAAAAGCGTTAGAAATTACGCTTCGAAAAAGCGTCGACAGCAGGATTCGAACCTGCGCGGGCGAAGCCCAACAGATTTCAAGTCTGTCTCCTTAACCGCTCGGACATATCGACATTGCTGGGAAGAGAGATCAAGATATAATTATATTCGTAATCTTTATATTTAAGTGTTAATTTGATAATTATAGTTTAAAATACGGTAATTAAGTCCCCTTTTATTATATTTTACAAAAATTAATTTACATTGTGAGTCAATTTTATTTTATTATATTTTTTTATTTTTAATTAATATAAATATTACATGTTAAAAATATTATGATAATATACAATTCATGATACAAACAAAATATAACATAATTTTAACTATAAAGACTAAATAAAACATTCACATTTTAAAACTACGAGAATCAAATTAAAATTTGAATAAAATAATAGAGACCCAATATATAATATCTTTTAATTCAACTTGTACATTTTTAATTTAATTACTATTTTTTTCTCAAATGTATAAATTTTATAAATCATTTACTCTCGACATTAAAGAAATGTTTTACTATTAAAAATATAAATTTCTACAAAATTATCACTCCAAAAACTACTTAATATAAAAAATAGCTTTAATTTATAGAATTACTCAAAACATTAATAGATTCATACCCAAAAAATGCTTTGTGGATTAAAGTGAAATTTTTGTGCCAAAAAATGTATAATTTTAAATAAATTTAAAAGAATAATATATTAAACCAATCTTCCACTTTTATATTTTGACATAATTTGATGTTTTACAAATTTTTTGTATCAAATTAACTCTTTACAATTTTTATTTTATGCATAACTAATTTTTTATTAACAAATTGATCAAATAATAGACGGATTAATTTTACATAAATTAAAAATTATTAAGAACTAATTTGATACGAGTCATTTGTGAATAATTAAATTATCATAAAATATTAAAGTAAATAATTAATTTAATAATTATGTCAAATTTAAAAGGTCAATATTATATTTTGATAATCATTTTATTTTTATAAAAACAAATCAATAATAATACAAGAATCAAATCAAAATGAATTGTCCAAAATCAAAAAAATGTCAAACTAGCAATCAATTAATGGTTAGCCACTTCGATTATCTAAATCGGGAATCTCGTGCTTTTGTTGCTTACAGATTTATCACCCTATTTCGTTTCTGAAAAGCTATACAATCATTTAAAAAAAAAAAAAAACAGCAATCGCTATCTTTACTATTTTATAAGCTTTGGAACGAATATTAATAGAAAAATATTTTCCTAAATAAGTAAACCCTCAAAATTTTCTGAAAATAGTGTAATATTAATTAATATGTATATTTACATGTAAGACATCCACGCTAAAGAAAATGAATAAGGCAAGGTTCTTACGTAAGCTGGGCAAGTCGCTTCCGATAATTAAGAGTCACGTTTCAAATGATGACACTTGCTTAATTATCTTCATGATATTTTTTCTTTTGGTGTCATTCCGTAGAATAAGGACAGAGACACGTCAGGCTAGTCCACCGGCCTAGGTAATTAGGTCCGTGTTTCCAAGCTCATTTTAAATAGTGTCATTTGGATAAATTAGAAAAGTGTGTTATCGTGAAATTCTAAATTCAATTGTACGCAGTATAATCATTACTATTATATTCGAATTGATGTTATATTAATGTGATTTTAAATTAATTTAATTTTAATTAAACATAATTTTGTATCAATGTAATTTATTTTTAAAAATTTTTATTTAAAAATTAATTTTTATTGTTTATACAATCTATGTGTAAAAGTAATTTTTTTTCTTTTATACAAATAAATATTTAAAAAGAAATTTTGATTTTAATAAAAAAAATAAACATTAAACTAAATAAAAATATTTATAAGACAAATTACTATTTATAGTGTAAAAAAATTTTTGAATCTTTTAAACACCAAATTTAATATATTTAAAAGAAAATATGTGACAATAACATATAAAAATATATTGATTATTTATCAACTTAAAATAATTTATTATATTTATATTTTGATCATAATATTTTTAGATTTTATTTATAAATTCAAATATTTTTAAAAAATTTTTAATTTATTCTTTTTATTTTTTATTTTTTTTAACAGTCCCACCAAATTTTAGTTCGTAAATTAAAAATAAAAATAAAATTATAAAGTTGTTGAGTTATGTAAAAAATTAATAAAATATAAGAATAAGTTAACGAAGTTAAAAACTAATAGTTACTTAAAAATAAAAAGTAAAGAAAGTAAGGTAAAATATTTTAAAAAATTTGAATTCATAAATAAAACCTAAAAATAATAGAATCAAAATATAAATATAAATAATTATTTTAATTTAATATATAATTAGCATAATATAATATGTTATTGTCACATATCTTCTTCTTATTATATTATATAATAATTGCATTAGTTTATAAATTAATAATTCTATGTAGGTTATAAAAAAAATAAAAAGTAAAAAATGTAAGTTAAAATATTCAAAAAAATTTAAGTTTCTAAATAAAATTTAAAAATAATGAAATCAAAATGTAAATATAAATAACTTTTTTAAATTCGATATATAATCAGATAGCCACATATCTTCTTCTTCTTTTTATACAATATAATAATTGCATTAGTTTATAGTTGCACGAAAGGTTTTATCTAAAAAATTACGTTAATTGAATTCATTTATTTAATAAAAAGATCTAATCCGATAGAATTTTCGAGTGAACGATTGTATTTAATTGGCTTAATTTCAAGTTGTTGAGGTGTTAAGATAATTTTTTTTATTTTTGGTTTGCTGCATGACGTAATATGAATTTGAACTTCCGATCATTTAATTAACTTGTCATAATCTCTATCATTAGAACGCTGACATAATCAAGATAACTTACCTCTAAAAAGAGTGAAATGGGTTTAAAGTTTGAATTTAAAATTTTGAGACCTTCTCTCTCACTTCTTAAAGCTTTTAATTTTTCATATCATGTAACTCTAAGTCAAAAATAATAAATGAAATGTTGTCTTTCTATAAAATATTGATAATCCAAAATTAAATCATGTATTTATTTAACATAGAATATGGTACATAAATAAAAAATATAAGGAGAATAAATAAATTGATAATCTGACCAAATGAAAATGACATGATTATAATGTAATGCGTACTGATTAAATCAGATAAATTCAACCCCTGATGTCTAAGTGAGTTTTTAAGTGTTTGACGGCTAGAGAGAATGATCGTAAAATAGTGTGTATCAAATTAAAGTATCAATGTGCTATTTATAGAGTTTTATTTTAATAATATAATAATTAATATTATTAAAATAAAATTTTTCGTAATCTTTAAAATGATTTTTTATTTAATTAATAAAAAATTAGCCTATTAAATCTCTTTAGGTAACAGTCTCATATTAGTAATTTGACAGGATGATCTCTAATGCTCTTAGATTGTGGGTTGGGTTTCTGCCCAATAGTTTTATAGATCATCGAACCTGTCACCAATTATTCACAAATCAAAATAAAATTCAATTAATTCATAGTTTACAAATTATAACACCAATTATCTAGTATCAACAAGACAGTAATCTAATAAAATGATTTATGCTAATTCATAAAATATTAAAATTATTTTAAAAAAATTTTTATTGACATTGTTGGTAGTATAAAATCTGCGATTCTACAAGAAAGTGAAAGCTAAGAGGGAAAATAAAATTCACTTCAATATACATTTTAACTGCAATAAATATATAGCAAAACTCTTGTTATTGTTATGTATGACAGCTGATATGTCTAACCAGAACTACTAACCTCCCCCTGTACAAACTAATCAAACAGAATTTACAGTGATTTATAAAAAAGAAGTGAACCCCAGTAGAAGCAAAATTCTCTTATTGGTGGAATTTACTTACTAATTTAGCTTTAAATTTCTGAATTATACTGCACTTATTTACTTACTTTTACATTTACAGTGATTTATAAAAAAGAAATTAAATTGTATTGAATTCTTCTGAATTGTAAGTCATGTACAAATAATTCTAACTTTCAAAACTTCACAATATACCTCATTGTTTTTGTCAAAAACAATATATTTCTTTAAACTTTGAGATTATGTTCAAGAAAGCTTTTCATGTTACTTAATCAGTTATTTTACTAACAGAAGTATGATAAATAAAAAAACTATTTGTGCCTGGCTCAAAGCTTAAAGAGTTATTTGCACCTAAACTAAATTATGATGGAGCTATTTATACAAAAAAATTTCACTTTAAGGTTATCTTTTCCTAGTAATGAGTTAACTGCAAAAATTTAAAATTTTGAGGGAGATTCATTATCAAATTTTGAAAATTAGAATAGTTATTTGCATATGATCTTAAGTATAGGGAAATTATGTGTAATTTAACTATAAAAAATGCCAAAGAAATTTCTTTTTATGTGATATGGTCACACACAAGTATTGATCACACAATTTTAAATAATAATTTAATTTAGGTAAAATCTTTTGTTTTCTCACAATTTTGAGTGCACTAATATATTTAGTTATAATATATGGACATAATTGTAATATTATTATTTTTTGTGTTAATATTATTATAGTTATGTCCCTGCATTATAACTAAGTGTACTGGTACACTCAAAATTATTAATATACATGCTAAATTGTACATATATACATATATAAATAATAGAAAAATATTATAAAATTAACGATTTGACCTGGTGAGGCTACAAATATGGTGTAAATTTCACACTAGGCCAATGCTCATCAAGGATTCAACAAGACCCATATGAGTTACAAAATATTGAAATACTAATATGCGTAAGCCTTTAGTAAATAGATTTACAAACATATGTCCAAATGTGAATCAATAAGTCTAATATAAGGAAAATCTAGAAATAAAACTATGAATCAATAACATTAAATCTGATAAGGAAAACAATATTGTAAATATCAGCAAGATTTCAATAATAAATTATATCCAAAATTTGGCACAACCAATAATATTGAATCTAATAAGGAAATGAATGTTATAAATGTCTAAATATACCAAAATATTCATTAAGAACATAACTCATACTCCTATTAAACCAAGACATAAAAAATTTCAAAATTCCCAAAAGTTAGAAGTTTCCAAAAGCTCCAATGGGTTAGTCTTAGTGAATGAATCATCCAAAGGTTCAACATATGTATAAGATTCACAAATATTCTCTCCAACAAACAGAAATTATGTATAAAAAGTTTAACAGAACTAAAATTTCTATAATTTTAAGAAAAACCTATAACAAAATCACTGTCGCAACAAAAATGATAAAGACTTAAAATATGTGCACGACATAATTTCATTTCTTTGACCATATTTCATGACAAATTGCCATAACAAAATAAACGACATACTTCCCATATATATATATAAGGTAGTTGTAAGTGTTCATTTGACACTTTTAAACATAACAGTTCTTTCAAACATCATGAAGATGCATGTAAAAGTTGAGCCAACTGTAAGTGTTCATTTACACTTTTCAAGAGAACAACTCATCAAAGGCATCGTAAAGATGTATACACAAGTTAAGGTAGCTATAAGTGTCTATTTGATACTTTATCACAAAATAACTCTTCCAAAAAGATCATAAAATGTATCTACAAAATATATTTCAAATAATCAATCAAATCATATAACCTAAATCCAAATTGTCAATAATTAGAAGTGAATCAAATTTATTGTAAGAAAATATATGATTCCAAATACCTTGGATGTAAAAACACAACTATCTAAGCAACCATTTGATAATTCAAAATATGATCACTTAAAGTATTTTTAAAGTACACTTTAGCACTAACTATATCAGTACAAGTGTCTACTTGAGTATATATCGAGCTACCAATAGCAAGAACAAATGAAAATTTCTTTCCATTTTAGTCCTTTATATGTTATACTAGAACCTAAGATGTTTAAATGACCTCTTTGTCACCTATTTGAATAGGTGCACTACAAAAGCAACATGAGTGCATTTAGAATTCTATGAGGTCTCAATCAATAAGAGTTCATTGAGATAAACTGAAAGATGTGAGACCTATCATAGCGGAATTGAATTCCAAAAACACAAGAGGTCTCACTTAGATTTATCATGTTGGGTTAATACTAAGAAGTTAACATCACAAGGAGATTAATGTGAGTTCAAGCTCATAAAATGTCATTAAACATACATTACGAAAACAAAACTCTGGTTACATATAACCATGTCAAATTTGAAATAATATTTCCCAAAAGTTGAATCAACTCAAGATTGATAATTCAATTTGCACATCAAGTGTTCAATCCATGATAAAATCATCTATTAAAGTTTGTTGATATCTCATTAAAAGTCTAATTAACTTCATAATCATTCTATTGGGTGATATAGGTATCATTTTCTTAATGGTAATGGATATTTTCAACCTGATTTTGACCCAAAACTCCACTTGCTTGATTTCGCAATTTATGGGGTGATTTGGGTATCATTCTCTTCATCTTTTTCATGATTTACCTTTCTTGTAAGCTAATTTCGATCAACATGCTACTATATGGGAGAGATCTTGTTCAAAAGGATCAGGGTTTCCACAACATGGAGCTTCAATGGTAGTTAAGAATTTTGCAAGCTTTAATTGATGAGTTAGGCACCATTAGGTTCGAAACTCATCAACAAACGAAACCCCTCAATCATTTTCTCAAGAAAACATTCTTGATATGGAGTATTGAATTCGAAACCATTTAGGGTTCTAATGGTATTATATGTTGTGAACAATATGCAGTAAGATGATATAAAGATAGATCAACATGCATATATTAACAGTGATAATCAATTTCCAACAAAGAAACCCATAGAAAAAAAAAAAGATCAAAATTTCAACCTGGCTCTAATACTAATTGCTAAATTTTACATATACACATATGTACTGAATAGGGAGTTATTATAAAATTAATGATCTAACCTGGTGAGACTACAAGCATGATGGGAATTTCGTGATTGAAGGAAAAAGATGGGGAAGATAATGACAACCCACAAAACCCTAACTTATTTTCAGATAGAGAGAGAGAAAGAGAGTTTGAAGTGATTTAGGATAACTGTCAATTAAGGCTACTATGAAGTAACTTATGGTCTTATTTATAAATAATCCAATCACCCTATTTTATTTATTTATTTATTAAAATAGATAAGTTTTAATAATTTTAAATATGCCCATAATAACACTCATTTAAATTGAATCTAGTACTCTATTTCTGTTTAGTAATTTAATGGGATAATTACTAATTAAACTTGGATGGGATTTCCACCCAATGGACCAATAGATAATCTGACCCATCATTGATTATTTACTATTAACCGAGATCCAATCATTTATTAAATTAAATTAATATTAATTGCCTAATTAATTATTATACAAAAATGTTCTAATCATATGATTAATACTAATTCACTAAAATTATTCCCACATATCAAATATGGCACTATTAACTTATTAAATGAGCAATTTCATTGTTGTAATAGCTACATATTTAATTGAAGTGTGTGGGAACACGAACAAATATGATAGGGTATTTACTGTAGCCAATGTTCGAAAATTTCATGGCCAAAGTATCTCGTTTATCTTTGAAGTCTTGAGATAGAGTTCAGGAAAATAATAATAATAATAAATGGGCTTCATGACATTGCAAAATTGGAGGCATATAAAAATACTTGCATTTGCAAAAAGTGTGGGGTTTAAAGTTCAATATTAGATAAGAAAAGAATTTATTACAAATATACAAGATCCCACTTAATATATTTTATTAATATATATATATATATATATATATATATGAACATTTTGAATTAATTATATTCAAATATTTTATTATATAAACGTGTGTGTATATATTCAAAGACTTGAGAGCTGGTTAATTGTGGTAAAAAAATGATTTGATCTATTTGAGAAAGGGCCAACCTGTAGGAAGCTCTTGGTTAATAATAAGCTTGATTTTCAAATAATGGCGACCCACTTGTATTATCTTAACCACTAATTACATGGTAATGGTCCCTATAATCTAAACGCAATCTGATAATCAAACAGTTTATTCCTTCCAAATCAGAAGACGCCAAGGAAATTACTCAACGTGCTTTTGCTGATAATAATGATATGATTTACCGTCTTTTTTTTTCAAACTTTCAATAGTTATGGTGAAAGCTACACAATATAATATAAGCAACAACCAAAAAAAGGGGGTCACGCCTGTCCATTTTGTCTCTTCTTTTCCTTGTCATTGTCAAACAAAGCTTTGATTAATTCCAGGATTGCTGCATACTTGGTCCGATATCGATGATCATCGTGTAATATCGATATTTGCATTTGTCTAATGGCCACATCTTCGACTGATCAACTATTTTTATTTTAATGTAATTTGAAAATTAAGAAAATATATTAAAAAAACACTTACAAGCATGTATGATAAAAAAAAAAAATTAATTCCAAATTAAAAGGATACTTTAGTCAATTAAAACATTTATTATATTTATAAACTCACATATGAGGCATGTACACCTTTCATAATTAATTAGTTATGTGTTTCAGTTATATCTTCAAAGAATCGATCCTAAATTGAATAAGCTCAGTCATGAGTTCAAAGAAATAATAATTAAATTCAATTTTCTAGTAAAAACAAAACAAATTTTTGTACAAACCAATATAAAATAAATCAATTTATTAATAGTCCCATGTTTTAGTTATATACCTACTCATAATTTCAAACATCCACTTGGCCAGAGATATTTGATCTAACAAAAAAAATTTAATTAAAAAAGTATAATTTATAAAACAAGTTAAGTGTAAGTTTTTTCTTTTTAAATTCAGTTTGAATTCAAAAAGTCTAAATAAAAAATTTTTTGATAAGAAACTTATTTTATTTTAAAAAATCTTAATTTGATTATTAACAAAGTTTGTAAAGTTAAGATTCAAGATGTTAAAAATAAAACTATGTTAAATTCAAGATGTTAAAAATAAAACTATGTTAAATTTAAAGATATAAAATATAAGATTATTAATAAAATTAGTTCATTTATAATTTAATGTGAATTATACATAAAATTATAGATTAATATGATGTAATATTTAGGTAATAAAACAATAAGTAGTGTCATTATTTAACAAATTTATGATAATACAACAATTAATTTTTTTTATATATAATCATATAAGTAATAATAACAAATAATTGTATAATTTATTTTAAAATTTAAATAATAAATAAATTTATTTGTAATTTGAAAAATTTTGAGAGGACAATAATTTTGACTCTTAAAATAAATAAAAGTCTAGATAAAAAAAATAAATTTCAACATTTTCAAAACCGAAACCCGACGTAATTTTTATAAATCCTATCCGTCCAATAATTCAATCTAGTTAATAACGTACATTATAAGATAAAGAAATCCCAAGTTGTATTGTGTTTTGTCATCTTTTATATATATATATATATATATATATATATATATATATATTTACTATTATGTCGGGGGGTTGTTAGAGTGCTTTCGAATGAATTACTTTTAGTGGCAAAAGCAACCCAAAGCAATGGACCATTCGCATCAAATAAATGCTCAGAAAGCAGCCTTTAGCTCCACATGCACTGCCACAATTATGTTTCCCCCAGTGAGGTGGGAGACACATTCTCAGCCAAGGCCTTTTTTATATTCACAAAAAAAGACTAAATTATAATAAATTACAATTTCACATTTTGAAGGACTATCTTTACGCAAAAAGTTTTTCTTTCCTTAATTACAAATACGGGTTATTGTTAGTTTATGGTTTTTAATTGATTATGAGTAGTTTCTTCTAAATATACAACTTATAATTATATATGTGACGTGTCCCTACCAAAAAAGTGCATCTTTAAATTTATTCAGAAAATAAAAAATTGAAGTGTACAAACTTATAAATATTTCTAAAACCTAAACATACCATTAATAAAATCATTCACAATTTATAGTGCCAATACTTTCCTTCAATTCTTTTTTTAATTCTAGATACTTATATATTCCTCTATTTTTTTTTATTAATTTCTCTCACTTAATAACTCTCATAAGAACAATTTCTGTTGGTAGTTAAAAAAGGTTAGACTTAGTATCAATATAATTAAAATTTTTATCAAATATTGACTAATTATGTCATGAATTAACATCATAGTAAATTTTATTTTATTTTATTACAACTTGCTCTTGTCTGATTAAATGATAAGGTGACAAAAATTTAATGTGTATATCAGTACATAATGCTAATTGATGTTATGAGTTTGGAATTATATTATATGACAAAAAAATTAATTCAGAAAATTAAACTAATCTTTTTTAATATTGGCTAAGCTTATATTTTTATAAAATACATATATTTAAAAAAATGAAAGTAACTAATTATATTTACATTTATATTAATAATATAATTATGGTCTTATATTAGAGATTGAAATGAACTTAATCATTCCTATTATTATATTAAGATTAAATTGTAGTCTTATTATTGTGTGAACCATTAATTTATATGACAAAATAAATAAAAAAAGGATGTTTATGCAATATATTTTAAAATGGAGTGCTAGTCAAGTATAATTTTTTATACAAAAAAATCAGATAATCTCACTAAATTTCTTAAAACGATATATTTCGCATCAATGGCATCCGTACTGGCATGATCCCTTCTTCTTTTCTCCTTTATTTTTAAGGTACTGATACCATAATTGATAGTTGATAACAAAAATGAATTTCAAAATAAATAATTTTAAAATATTAATACAAGCATGTCCGTCAAAACATAGTTAAATTAAATCGATCAAACCGATCCAAATCAAATCAAACTAATTTTAAAAAAAAATGAAAAGAGCTAAAATAATCAGGTTCATATCATATCAGTTTCTTAGCTGTCAAAATCGGCAAATGTCAGTTTGGTTGTGGATGGATCTCCATTCTTAATTTTGGTCAATATTGTTAAGTTTGGTTTTAACCGAACTAAAGTAACCAAATAGCTCATATATACGTTATATATATATATATATATATATATATATACATACATACAAATATATATATTACTTTTATGTTGTTGATTGACATTTTAGTGAATGCTTATAGAGGTGAATGAAAATTCAGCATACGTTGTTTATTATTTGGTAATAGTAGAACAAAATCAAAATATCGTTAGATGAAAATTTAATAATTTATATTTTTTTAAATACATAATTCAAATATAAAAAACTTAAATTCAAAAATTATAGCCGGTTAATAATAGTGTTCTTACAAGCACAAAATTTCCAGATTATTTTAAGGATCAAATCACATTTTCTTTTGTATTTAGCATGGGATTATAGTTTAATGTGTTGTATGATTTTGTACAGTATAGATAAGATGTATGCATAATAAAATTTTTGTGAATATATACTAATGAAGATGTTAGCTTTTGACCCTGAAAAAGAAGCTTGGACTTGGTTAACTTGAACCAAATTAATTAGATGCCAAACAGACAAAGTTCCCTTTTTTTGGTTATTGATTTGTTAGAGTTTTGAGTCATTTTGGCCATTTGACATATGTGGTATTTTATGAGTTGGGTTCTCATTTATTTAATTTTTTAATTTAGTATATAAAGTATTTTTTTAATGAAATGACATGATTTTTTTTTTTTCAATATATCATTTAGTCACTATTATATAACATAAGTAGATTGATCAAATGACACTAATGCCAATTTTATTTGTAAGGTACTAAATTCATTGAACATATTTATGATACACTAAATTGAAAAATATTTTTTTTATGAGAATTAAATTGATAAAATAATTTTATAAAATAGTAAATTATAAAATATTTTATCTATGTGAAATTAGAATACATTTTAGTCACATAAAAAGAAAAAATGTGCATGATACAAAAATATTACAAACAACAATATTAAACATTAAATTCTTTCACTCTTTATATATATATATATATATATATATATATATCTAATCATAACTTAAAACATAAAATTCAAACAAAAAAACTTAATTACAAAATATTGTTTTTTAAATAAAAAACTCGATAAAAAATATTATTTTACAAAACAGACCAAGTTATGTATTTTTTTTAAGTGTTTAAAAAGTTTGAATAAATATATTTTAATAAAAACCTTATTATTTAAAAAAAATCATGTAATATAATATTTTAATAAAAAATTAAAAACAAACATTATTCATCCAAACAATTTATATCAAATATTTAATAATAAATAAATTTGATCAAAAATTCTATTTGACTCCATCAGCCCAAAACAAAAAATATAAATAAAAATTCCTATATAAAAACTTGATTATTAAAGAGTTCAAACTTTTGTTTAAACCTAAATTTCAGCTTAATTTTTATGAAGCTCATCCGGTGATCAGTTCTTTCATTGGTGTTATTACATTATAGACGTGACAAGATGCAGTTTTTAATTGGAAAGGATAATATTATTAATACAAAACGATAGTGCAATATTTCATGAATCATGACAGAGCTCGCACCGTGTTCTGCAATTTTTAAAATGGAAATATGTTCAGATCCCTAAATCTTCACAATCTCATTACTAGTTGTCTCCATAAAAATCGCTTCATTGAAATGGAAATTGCCAAATATGCCAAAAATTTATAGATATAATTGCCATTCCAGAAGCGCACCTGCGTGAGTCAATATAAATTTTTTTTATTCGTAATTCAATTCATTACCAAAACCATACTATCTCATGTATTCGGCCGATTCTTATCTGGTTCGTCTTCTCAAATCTAAATCCTGAAAAAAAAAAAAAAAAAAAAAAACTAATACCAAGTCACGACATCATCTTCAGGGTCCATGTGACCTGTCATGGGCCACACTTGCCAATCACAGCTGCCCTCTCTCGACAATCTCCAAATACATCCTCAGCAGAAGCAAAATTACCTTATTATTTACAAGGACATACTATAAAGCAACGAATATGTTCAGTATCCAATTTGTATTCTGCGAGACACCCCGAACTCCGTCACCCATTTACCGAAACCCCACATCATCATTCACCACATTCATATTACGCTTTTGCCCGCTGACCCACTCTTCTCCTTCTGTCGCTGCCTGTGTTTCTTGTGCACTCCCACAACTTCTCTTACTCTCCAATTGGATTCGAAGGAAGAAGACCCGAGATTTGATTGTTCGGAGGATCAGCAGAAGGAAGGTCAAAGATCGCGTTGATGATTGGTGATGGGTGGATTATTGGGAGAGAGGCTTGGATCGTTCTTCAAGAACAGATGGCTCGTGTTTGTGGCTGCAATGTGGTTGCAGTCATGCGCGGGCATTGGGTATTTGTTCGGTAGCATATCGCCTCTGATAAAGAGCTCTTTGAACTACAATCAGAGGCAGCTCTCCAGGTTGGGTGTGGCCAAAGACCTTGGGGATGCAGTCGGGTTCGTGACGGGGGTGTTGTGCGAGATTTTGCCTTTGTGGGGTGCTCTGCTCGTTGGTGCTTTGCTGAACTTTGTTGGATATGGTTGGGTTTGGTTGATCGTCACTGGCCGAGCTCCCACTTTGCCTTTGTGGGCTGTGAGTTTTTCTTCCCTATCTCTTTGATTTTGGACTCTTTTGTATTTATGATTTCTGTCAATTATCGCGCTACTTGCTGTTACTTTCAATCATAAGATTGTTTCCTCCCTCCCTCTTAGTTTCGTGCTACTATTTGAGATTAGTTCGTATTAAGCTGTACAAAAGCAGAGGATTAGAATTGGTCTTCAAATTTCTTGTTCGCTTGCTTGATTGCTTTACTTTTTTCTTTTTCTGGGATCCCTTTTCTCAAAGCTATTATGCTACATAGAAGAAATCCAGCTTGTTCTGAAATGAGCTGATCTAATGTATTTGGTTTTGGATTTGACTTTACTTTGTCTTTGGTTTCAATATGAGTGTTTCTGCTCGCTCCGTTCGAAATGAGTTTTCCAAAAGCGGAGGTGAAACCCTGTTTTCAGGACAGCAAAGAAGAAAGTCAGCTGCTATCCTGGATCGAATTTTTCCGGTGCAAAATTTTATGAAATAGGGATTTCAATCTCCCGAATTCATGGGTTAATTCTTCCACATGAAAGGAAGGACTTCGAAACAAAGAAAAAAAGACTAGCCTATTGTCGCAACCAAAAAGTTGTCGCTTTACAGCCTCTACTTTTTTTGAACGAATATTCTTTGAATTTGGGCATGTAAAAGACTGGTGTCTTTTTTCGTCTTTTACATTTTTCCACAATGGCAATAAGATGATTTTGTCCTCCTCATCCCTATTCCATTTTTGTCCTTGTCCTTAACCCAAGAATTGACACGTCTCCCCGCACATACTGATTTGATGTCACAGAAGTTACAAGGCCGTTGTTGCAAGAATTTGTGAGATTTCACTATATCCAATTTGTCTGTCTCACATGTCAGCTTTGATCTGATCATGGGTTAAGCATAAAAGGGTAGCCCTTATCTCCTCCTGATGGGCATCATAAGCTTGCTGGCTCCTGAGCAGCTTAATTTAGATGTCCAATAATGCCATTTGTTACCTAATTGATGCTTTATAATTAACTTCAAAAATGAAGAAGGGTGAGCATTTGAAATTGTCAAACAAAGTTATATATGTCTTCATTGCAATTAAGGACTCCTTGCATACATCTTATATTCGTTTACATGTTGTAGTTTTGTCAAGATCAGCATATCTATTTTATTTACGAGAGCTAGCCTTTCAATTGTTGGATGAAAAATTGCCTGGGTTGTGTGACTAATCATTATGAGTATGCAGATGTGCGTTCTTATATTTGTGGGAACAAATGGCGAAACCTACTTCAACACAGTTTCTCTCATATCCTGCGTCCAAAATTTCCCAAAAAGTCGAGGTCCTGTGGTTGGAATTCTGAAGGGCTTTGCTGGGCTGAGCGGTGCAATCTTGACTCAAATATATGCTCTGATCCATTCCCCTGATCATGCATCACTACTCTTCATGGTTGCGGTTGGTCCATCATTGGTAGGAATAGGTCTGATGTTCATTATTAGACCTGTTAAAGGTCACAAACAACTTCGGTCATCAGATGGTGCAAGCTTCACATTTGTTTACAGTGTGTGCCTCCTGTTGGCTGCATATTTGATGGGTGTCATGCTTGTTCAAGATCTAATAACCTTGAACCATAATATTATCATTATTTTTACAGTGATCTTGTTCATCATCCTCCTTGTTCCAATTATCATTCCCGTTTCTATGAGTTTTTTCCGTGAGGAAAAAGCTTCAGAAGAGGAAGCACTCCTTTCTCAGCCCCACACACTAGAACGAGAAAGTTCTCAACAGAGCGTTGATGTAATATTAAGTGAGGTGGAAGATGAGAAGCCTGAGGAGGTGGACTCGCTCCCTTCATCAGAAAGAAGGAAACGTATAGCAGAATTGCAATCAAAACTAGTACAAGCAGCCGCAGTAGGGGCAGTTAGGGTGAAGAGGAGGAGAGGACCACACAGAGGGGAGGACTTCACATTGACACAAGCTTTGATCAAAGCAGACTTTTGGCTTCTTTTCTTGTCCCTCCTCTTAGGATCTGGATCAGGGTTGACTGTTATAGACAACCTGGGCCAGATGAGCCAGTCTCTAGGATATCAAAACACACATATATTTGTGTCCGTGATCAGCATCTGGAACTTTCTCGGCCGCGTAGGAGGGGGTTACATCTCTGAGATTGTAGTGAGGTAAAAGAACTCGTTTATAGTTCATAGTTCATAGTCATACACTTAAAATTTGATTTTAGAACCATATTTGCTGATTCCTTTACATGACATATTGAGCAGGGACCATGCCTTTCCAAGGCCAGTTGCATTGGCTGCGTTTCAACTAGTAATGGCGTGTGGGCATGTGTTCCTAGCCATGGGATGGCCAGGGGCAATGTATGTCAGTACACTACTGGTTGGACTTGGTTATGGGGCCCACTGGGCAATCATTCCAGCTGCTGCCTCTGAGTTATTTGGTCTCAGAAATTTTGGAGCTTTGTACAACTTTCTTACTCTGGCAAATCCTTCAGGAACTCTTGTCTTCTCAAGTCTAATTGCCAGCAGAATCTATGACTATGAAGCAGAGACACAAGCTCATCGGGGACATCAGCAGAGTGTAGGATCATTATTGTCACGTGTGGTTAATGCTGCTGAACCTCCCAAATGTGAAGGTGCCGTGTGCTTTTTCTTGACTTGTATTATCATGGCAGGATTCTGCATCATTGCGGCAGTCTTAAGCATGATTCTCGTACACCGAACTAAGATTGTTTACGCTAACCTATATGGAAAATCTAGTACTAGAAGCATTCGGTAATCAGTGTGTTTGGATTATATATTTTGGCGTTTGTAGTCTTTGAAGTGCAAGAAAGATTGATGGTATAGAGCAAGCATCAGATACTCTTCATTTGAGGGTGAAACACCAAACAGGGAGAGAAAAGAATAGGAAGGAAGATGTCAAGGCTTTTGCTCGGGCATGTCCTGTCAATTAGTTGCTACACGTAGTTGCCAATAAGCTTGTGTTGTATTATTTCCTCTTGCAATCAAGCATTTGATTGGAATAATTGTTCATATTCTTCCCATTCTGCTTTATATTCAGTCAGAAAACCAAGTTTGTCTTTTGTCGCTATGAAACCTAGAATTTTGCGTTTAGATGGTTATGGTGATTGATGTATCTGATAGAGCAGTTTTGGGTTGTAAACGCTGGACCTTTTACCAGCACTTTTAAGCTTGTAATGGGTACATATTACCGTTGTACAAGGATTTGGCCAGGAACTATATAATACTTATTACCCAGCCACGTTGACAAATAATGTCTTAGAAGATGAAAACATGTTCTCACGAGAGGATTGAACGATGACAAATTGAATTTAACATCCAAGTGTTTAAGTTTGATAAAAATTTAATTTTACATGATTCGGATTATGCTCATAATTGGCATCATTTCATCGTAACAAAGCAAATTGTCGATTACATTTGGCATTAATTATAATAACATAAGCTGCGTAGGCTTTTCTGGGCCGTATTTGGGCCTGATTCTTTTCTCATTTATCCAAAAATGGATTAAAAGGCGGCCCAAATCATGTTCAGCTTCAGTAACTTTCTTCTTCCAAAATTAAACAGATTCCGTTCGATCGTAACCCTTAGCAGCATCACTGTTGATTGATTCAGCGAGTACTGAACAGAAATTGAGCATGGCGATGGATGTGGTGGAGAAACTAGAGTCAGGGTTTCCATACTGGAAAGCCGTCCGTCGCAGGTTCGGCCCAGACTCTCCTTTCTTTGCTTCCGGCAACATCGAACGGGAACTTCTTGCTAAACAGGTTTTCTTTCCCTCTTTTCGTTCTGCTGATGTCTGCTTGAGAACTCCGTTTTCCGCTATGTTCTTGAACTGAACTTGTCTTTCTTCCGCATTAAAGGTTATAACTTGAGCCTCTTTGTTTTTTGTTGGTCTGAATTGGAAGCTACGATTTTGAGAAATATCGTTTTGTTCTGTATACACGTTAACGGATATTATGATTGTAGCTTATCTATTTCCTGTCACCCTATCTGCGTTTGGTGCAAGATTTGTTCCTTCATTTCGTCCTTTTAGTTGTATTACTTGTTGTACTGAAAATTAAAGTGGAAACGTTTATTTTATTTCAAGGTTGCCTTGGAATTAACAGCCGAAGAGAAGCAGCAGCTTCAGAATTTGGTGCTAGAAGAAGGCAGGTAATGTTATGGAGACTGTTGAGCAACCTTGTGTTTACATTTTGGTACTGACTGTTTCCATAGCTTTAACACATGCAAGTTCCGATGTATGATTATGATTAAGGCATCCCTATATATGATTGATACCCCTATATGATACGATACGTGAGATGTCCAAGAGTGAAGATTGTTAATCAAATGCACTGTATTATGCCTTTCTCATCTGTATTTGTATATGTTTAAATGTCAGTGACAAAAGAAAAACATTTTATTTATTGTGTTATTGTCCCCTTTTACATGTACATGGCATAGGAAATTTATTGGTATCACAGTCAAGACCTTACTTTGTTAAAGAATATGCTTGTCCAATAAGATGGTGTCTGCATGTCTGATGATGAAATTGCACCATGTGTTGTGCAGGGAAGTCTTTTGTCCTATTGTTAATTGTGGAGCACGCTTGACTTCCTTAGAGGACTTTGAAAATCATTATAATGCACGGCACACTGCCTCTTGTTCAGTGTGTTCTAGAGTCTACCCAACATCTCGCCTGCTCAGCATGCATGTATCTGAAGTGCATGATTCATTCTTTCAGGCTAAGGCTGCTCGTGGCTATGATGTGGTATGTATGTCTAACTTTTCATTCATATTTTGTGACATGAACCGGTTCCTTTTGAAACTGCCGTTATTGTACACTTCGATTCTTAGTTGAAGAATTGAAATTGGATTGTAGATGGAATTAAGATTTCATACATTTCTTTCTATGACCTTGGTCTTGATCCCCTTTTTCAAAGCTTATAGTTTAGCATGATTATCATTTTTGCAGCCACATGCTGTTGCTTAATTATTCTTTTAGAGGACTGAGAAACTAATATGATCCTTATAACTTTGGTTAACAGTATGAATGCTTGGTGGAAGGCTGTGGTTTGAAGTTTAAAAGTTACAAGAGTAGGCAACAGCATCTCATTGACAAGCATAAATTCCCCACTACATTTGAGTTTTTTATGATGGCTCGGCCATCAAAGAAACAGAGGCAGAAGAACCAACGAAAACAAGCTACACACAAGGAGGATGATTCAAAAATGATGGAAGTGGATAATTCAACCATAGATGGCCTTGTGTCGGCAGTCTCTAAATTGAGTACTTCTGATTCCACTCCATCATCTATCAGCTTTGGTCGCCGTCACACTCGGGGTTTGACATTTGTTCCTCGAGCTGTTCAGCGTGAAAGTGGATCAAACTCTGCGTCGCCAAGAACAAAGCAGTAATAAACTAGCCTTCTGATCATTCTGCATGCTAACTCTGCCATGTTATTAGAATCCATGTTACTGTCTTTTGTAACTATTGTAGAAGCTGATTACATCAGATCTCTGTTATCAAATATCTGAAAACAAGAATCGGTCTGGAGGAGATATCAGCATACATTGGTTTAGATCTCCCTGATGTGGAGATTTTGATTCTGGGCTTGGTTTCAGCCCTGATTAGTACGACATTGTTCGGTTAACATCTCGTCTGTGTTCAGAGAATAGCCAGTTTGTCATTAGAGTGCAAAGGAATTTCCAAACAGTAAACACTGCTACAGATTGTCATATGTTCATCAGAGAGGTGTTATAACGCCTGCTTCCGGACTCCTGTCCGCATTTGTTCAAATTTGCACCATCGATGGAATGAATTTTATCATGAAATTTAAAAAAAAAAAAAGTTTTTGTAGTTTTGCTATACTATTCATCAATATCACGACAGGTTATTGTTGATAATTGTATTTTTTATATTATTATTAATTGATCATATACTTTCCTGTGTTAATTGAAAATTTTGATAGTAAAAATATAAAAATCTAGATTTAAGCCTGATCCATTGGTTAATAGCACAGCCTGAAGTGAAAATGAAATGAATTTAAGCGTCTGTAGTTAGCTGTCTGGGGAAAATTTTGGCCCTCCACACTTAATGTTGTTGGTCCAATCCAAGTCAGACTTCTGAGTTCCCACCCCGAGTTTCTTTCTGATTTAGGTATTGGGCTTCGGCTTTACTATATATTTACGAGCCTGCAGTTCAAATGCCCAACTGTCCAATTATTATGACTTTTTTATCTGGTTACAGAAAAAATAATTATTATTAAAATTTGTTATAGTAAAAATTATTGCATCAATATATTATAAAAATACTTTTTTATATTTTAAAAATTCAATTATATAAGTTCACACAATTAAAAAATGTATTTGCTAATCATATATTACTAATTGTATGAAACTTCCCCCACACAATCAGTGAATCAGCATTTGATGCTATGGGACGTGCGAAACAACTCCATGAACCAATGGAATTTATTTTATCAATCAAGAAATATATAAAATTATAAGAATTTTAATTAAAATCATATAAAATTATTATATATTTATGTATTGTTTAAATAATAGTATAAATTTAATTTATACTGATAAAAAATTATAATAAAAAAGTTTCACAGTATTATTACAGCAATAAATTGATTCTAATAAAATTAATTTAAATTTTTTTAATATTACATAATAATTGGTGAATATTTAAATAATTAATCATTAATCATTAAATTATAAACTGATTTATTAAAATTAAATAATAAATTAATGCAATGTACTTAAATTTTATTTACTAATAAATAGTACATCAAAATAGTAAATTAATAATATTTTGTTTTTTTAGACCTCTCTACTAAGTATGATTATTTGAAATAGGAATAAAGAAAATAAATTACTATAACAAAAAGTTTAAGAAAACATACGTATCCGACAAATATGTTTAAAAAGTGTTGCATCAGATAATAATTGAACATTTTTAATGCAATAATTTTCAAAAAAAAATGTAATAGAAAACAAGAGACAAGTTGAAGTGAATTTATTTGCAAGAATTGAAATAAGATTCTTTTGTGTTTTTTCTGGTTAATACCATGTTACTTATTATTAAAACTTGGAAATTAATTTAAAATCATAAAGTGACTTCATAGTTTTGTAGCCAAAGGTTTCGAAAATTTAGTAACTAATTTAATGTTGAAATATTGAATGATAATTTATATACTTGAAAATATTTTATATTTATTGTTATGAAACAATAATAATTAAATTTTTTTTGTAAGACCTATTAATTATTAAATAAGATTATAATATATATAAATAATTAATTAAATATTACATTATATTTAATAATAAATTATATGCTAACTAAGAAATATAATATTATTAAGAATATAAGTTTTACTTCATAATGCATTAGAAAAAATTTCGGATATTAGTTAACTTTGTTAATAAAAATGATATCAATTGATATGATCAAAATGTGTTAATAAGCGCAAGAGCATGAAACATTTTTTAGGGAGAAAGAGAAGACACCATGTCCATACATATTATCAAATGACATTGTTAGAGTAAATTGAGCATTAGCACAACAAATTTTTTTTTTTGGCCCAACAGCACCGAAGATTACTTACTTGAAACCAAAAGGTCCTTTTATTTTTCACTTTATTGTGCTTTTCTTTAAAGATTTTTTTAATTATTTAATTTCATTATTTGTGTCATATTATTTCACTACCATGCAACATAATCACATGCGCATCAGCACCATAAGCATTTTATATATTATTTAAACGTTGTAATATAAAACACGTGACAAAAGGCTTACAAAAATAATAAAATAATATTAATTTACTATTTTAATGTACTATTTAATAATAAATAAAATTGTAGTTATTTATTATTTAATATAAGTAAAATAGATTATATATAAAAAAAATAAGTATTAGCTATTTACCTATTCACCAATTAATACTTATTATCACATAATTTTAAATTATTTTGTTAGCATTAATTTATAGCAATAATAATATTGTGAAACTTTATTTGTTATAAATTTTATTTCTAGTATTAATCTATTAGTATAAATTTAATTAGGATTGTATAATTTCATAAATTTTTTAAATAAATAAGTGAAAGAGTGAGAAAGTTCCACAGAATGCAAATTTATCATATCAAAATATGATCTAAATGGGAGATATATAGGAATAAATTAATTTGACATGAAGTATCTTCAACATAGAAGATGAGAAGGGAACTACAACCAACAAAACGCAAAATTTCCACAAACAAAGTTGTTTGTAAAAGAGAGAGGCACACAAAAATTAGGATTTCACTAATAGCTAAATAGTCCTTTTATAAGCTTAAAAAAATCCTTTAACTAAATTAATAAAATAGGTTTTAATATTTTAAGAAAACATGCACATTAACAATACTCATTTAAATGAGCCCAATTCGTCTCTCAATCATCAACCCTCAATGAATAACCTGATAAGATAATTACTAATTACACTTAAGTTGTATGTTAAGGTCTCTATCCAATGAGCTAGTGGATAATCCAACTCATCATTGATTACTCATATTTAATAATAATCCAATCCATTATTAGTTTATATTAATATTGATTGCCTAATTAATTATTACACAAAATTGTTATAATAATACAATTAATGCTAATCCACTAAAATTATTCCAACATTCTTCCTTTTATATAGCATTAATTAATTATTATTAGGACAATCAATCAGCAAAGCTAAACAATCAATTTTAGCCGGAACACATAAAATGTGTATATGCTAAACTATACAGAGTTTATAAATGAAAATACACAATATCACTGGATTTGATAAGGAAACAACTAATATTAATATTATCATAAACTTAGTTTAAATACCCAAACAGAATGGAATATAAAATGATATCTTAGTGTCATATTACATCACAAAAGTCCTTTAAGGACTCAACTCATACTCTCACTATAACAAGGTTTCATTTGGGATTTAATAAGACTTATATGAGTTACAAGATTTTGAAATGGATTGGCCTTTGGTCCATGGATCCATAAACATAGGTTCTTCATAAATGTGAACCACACAAGTTTGAGATAAGGAAAAATTCAAAAATGAAACTATAAATCAATAATATTGAATCTAATAAGGAAAATAATGTTATAAATGAGGACAAAGTTTTAATTCAGAATTATATCCAAAATTTAGCACAACCATGAATATTTAATTTGATAGGGAAACGAATGTTATAAGTGCCAAAATATACCAAAGTATTCCTTAAGAACACAACTCAAACTCCCACTGAACCAATATATTAAAATTTTTGAAATACCCAAAGTTTCCAAAAACTCTAATGAGTTAGTCTTAATGTACAGATCACCCAAAAGGTTCAACACAAGTATGAGATTTACAAATCTGTTCTCTAACAAACAATAATTATGTTAATTTTGAGAGAAACTTATAACACACTGTCATATTAAAGTGGTTAAGACTTAAAATAAGTATATAAAAAAATTTCATTTTTTTGACCACATTCCCTAACAAATTGTCATAGCAAAACAAACGACATACTCTTTACTCATATATATGAGGCAGCAACAAGTGTCCATTTGACACTTTTCAATAATCAACTCCTTCAAATATCGTAAAGATGCATGTAAAAATTGACACAATTGTAAGTGCTCATTGACACTTTTTAACATAACAGCTCCACCAAAACATCATAAAGATATAAATAGAGTTTGAGTAATTGTAAGTGTTCGCATAACACTTTCGAACAAGATAGTTCCTCTAGGACATCATAAAGATGTATATAACAGCTGAGATAGTTATAAATGTCTATTTCATACTTTACTATAAAATAGCTCATCCCAAAACATCATAAAATGTATGTACACATTTGATTTCAAATAATCAATCAAATTGCATAATATGAATCCACATTTTCAATAATTACAAGTGAATCAAATTCATTGTAACAAAATATGCGATTCCGAATACCTTATAGGTAAAAACATAACTATGTAAGCAGCTATTCAAATAAGATCACTCAAGTATATTCGAAGTGCACTATAGCACTAGCTATATCGATGCAAGTGTCTACTTGAGCATACATTGAGCTGTCAATAGCTGAAGCAAATGGAAATTTATTTCCATCTTAGTCCTTCTTTTGTTATTTTAAGGACCCAAGAGGTTTAAATGACCTCTCTATCACCAATCTATATAATAGCACCACAAAGGAACAATAGTGCAGTCTGAATTCTATGAGCATTTAATTAATAAGAGTTCCCTGAGACAAACTGTAAAGATGTGAAACTTATCATAATGGAAGTGAATTACAAGAACACAAGAGGTCTCACTAAGATTTATCGTGTTGAGTTAACATTAAGAGGTTAATATCACGAAGAGGTTAAAGCCACTTCAAGCTAATAGTATTTCATTTAACATACATTACGAAAATAAAGATTGTGGCTGTATATAACCTCGTCAAACTTGAGATGATATTTCCCCAAAACTTGTTTTAACTTAAAGATTGATCATTCAATTTGCACATCAAGTGCTCAATTCAAGATAAACTCATCCACTAAGTTTTGCTGATCTCTTATTATAAGTCTAATTAACTTTATAATCATTTCAAAAGTGTCATTTAATGGACATTAATGAAAAGGTATAGGAATAATCAATTTTTTTTACCTTATTACAATCACCATGATCATATTGGGCTTAAAACCCTATTAGATTTCTCTTGTAATCCCTTATTGCGTCCTGAAGACCCACTCATAATTACTAGTTTGAAAAATTCAAATGTGAATTCTGAAATTTTCAAACATAGTGATAGATTATGACTTATTTTTATAAAAAGGTAACAAATATGAAGCATCAGTCATAACAAAATATGCTTTGTAGATAAATCATGCTAGTAGCTAGAAAATTTTAATGATCTAACATATCATACTATAGTATAGCATAAACATAATAAAAGGCTTATAATTATAAACTTTCATGTCAATGATTAACTTAATTATCTTAGACTCCCACATGTCCTTTGACACCTAGCTCTAGCAAGGAATTGCTACAAATGTTGTCTATATAAGTCCGAAAATCAATATTATATAAGATGTCCTTTAGTTAATCTCATCAACCTTTCTTTCCAAAATTATAACTCAAACAATTATCCTTACAATATTTGAGAGTATTATAATATTATATCCATTGGTGGAATCGCAAAATTCCAAAATAAAATGTAGAAAGGACAAACTCAACAATATTGAATTCAAATTAGTTAGAGCTACAGGGACAATCTAATATCTTTGGATCCAATTACTATAAAAAATCTTTTGCTCTCACAATGTCTCAAAATAGGCAAGTTAAACACTACATTAACTTACCATCCACTCATAATTGCTAGGTATCAATTGCCCAAGTGATCTTCAGAACAAGTGAAGTCACTTAATCATGCCTAAGAGCAAGTAAATGTCAATATTTTAAATGTTGTATTATATCATATGATGTATAATTAATTGCCATTAACATAAAATCAATCATGCTTCTAATCTATAATTTTGTTTAACTTAGATAACATCTAAACAGATAATATTGGACTTTTTATAGTTATCATTCTTGAAGGAAATATTGGCTTTAAACTAACTTCATTAGTCTTTTGTATAAAGCTTGTAACCAAGTTCCTCGAAATTCAAAGGTCCTAAAGTCAATAAAAACGATAGAATTTGGGCATGAAAATGGACGGAATCAACTTCAGCAATTCGCCTAGGCATCTAGCTTTGAATGAACTTTTTGAAATGGTATTATACCAAAAATTTCATTTGTGTTAAATGTTATGTCTCTTTTAAGTCAAGTTGCCTATTTAAGTATACACTTAGACCTTCAATAGCCAATTTAGCTTAATTGTTCAATCGTAACAATTTATGTCGCTCATGATAGATGAGTATATTGCCCAAAAAGGGTTTGAAATAATTAAGATGGAAATTTCCATAACAAATTCACTAAATGCACACAGAAATTGATCTTGGAATTAAATTCAGTACAATGTTGAATTTATAAAGGCATAATTTATTTGAAAAATTCTTTGGCCCCATTAAAGTATTCCACCCCTGAAAGTGTCAAAACTATAATATACTTAAATTCATTTAAAGAATGCGCAAAAATTTTCAGCCTAAAATTCAAAGGTATATGAAATTAAGTGTTTAATACCATGGAAATTCAAGAACTCATTTTTTTTTAAAAAAAAAAAATTCTTGAAAAATTACCATTAAATAGAAAATGCAAAATTAATACGGGAGCAAAAATTTGAGGTCAAAATGGATCCTATAAATGGGCCCATGTGATTCCACTAGCTAGAGGGCTACAATTGAGCATTATCAAGGGCTACTATTCATCATCTTCTCCAAGTGGCGAGTCCTGAAATGGTTTAAATGACTTGGTTTGTTCTCCAACATGTGACCTGACATTTTCTTGTGTGTTTTGGATTGTTATTTGTGTCAAAATGCTCAGATTTTTAATATCTATAAAACCCCTATATTGATTTCAAAAGATTTCCTTTCATTCTGACACATTTGGTTTCACAACTTTCTTCCTTTTGTGTTTATGGAGGTCGGGGGTCTATCCTACATGTTTGGGGGCAAGTTCTAAACATCATTGTATTCAGAATTCCTAAATATTAAAAACCACCAATTCAATTTCGACCAAAACACACCCATTGGTGAGAATATAAGATCAAAAAATTCTATGGTTTCCGAGTTTGGATGTTAATGGTAGTTGATATGTATTTTTCATGTTTTGGGTTTGTTTCAAGCACAACATTGCTTGAAAATTCATGGTTAACAAAAGCCCTAAACCAATTTCGAAATAAGGTATGATATTTAAGTGAATGTCATTCGAAAATTGGGGTTTTCCTTATTTGCGTTTCTTATGAATAACTGATGAATTGGAAAGAAAATTGATAAACATTCCATATTAACATGGCAGAAGTAACCCAAGTTGTAGCAGCCAAAATATATAGTTATTCATGCTTTGAAAGTCAATGCAAAATTATATGATCCAAATCACCTAGAAAAACTTATCAATTTAAAATTATATAGAAATAATCACATTAGTTATATGCTTTGATACCAATTGCAAAATTATCATATTAAAATATGATTTGAATGGAAGAAATATAGGGATAAATTAATTTAACTTGAAGTATCTTCAATATAGAAAATAATGAGAGAACTGCAACCCACAAAAATCAAGATTTCCATAAAGAGAGTTGTGTGTAAAAGAAAGAGACAAGCAAAAACTAGGGCTTCACTAATAGCTAGAATCATTTTATAATCTTAAAAAAATCCCTAAGCCAAATTAAAAAAATATCTTTTAATGTTTTAGTAAAACAAGCCCATTAACCATTCACTTTTTTTCTGTGGGTAAAATATGAGCAACTTGAACTTGATAATTTATAGATATGTAAAAATTGCTTTTCTTAAATTTTGTTATTTATCAACTATCCACCTATACTTCACTTTTTAAAGCACAAGATGCACGTAGAAAGAGGCTGTCCTAAACTAAGATAGTTGAGAAGGTGAAGTGTGAGACACAAGATAGCTCAAGGACAGATATTATCAGCCTAAAGCAAAAGAACCACTTTAAATTTTGCTTCTTTTATAAAATTTCAATACACACCTTATAATCTTAATTGATACACCAACAATAAAAAGAAAGGGGGTACAAATGAGAAATCTAACGTACTTGGATTTTCTATATTTTAAAATTTAATTTCTCTCTATTTAATGAGATTTGGGCTATTAAAATTTTATTTAATAATTTAAAGTTGCATAAATATTAAATAATTTTTAACACTTTTTAAAAATTTAAACTATTAAATGTTTATTTAACAATTTATATTTTATCAAATTCAACTGTATTTCTTCTTGTCTAGCTTTCTTGCGTTCACGCTGCATTGTTGTTAACAAATTATAAAACAATAACAAGTTAAGGTGAACAAATAATTTTGGTATTACTCTATGAAATCAATGTGTCAGTTCAAGTTCACATGATATTATATAAAACTAATTGGAATTGGTAATTGTAGTCCACCTAGGGAAAATGTATTTTATGAACCATTAAATATAAATCTGAATCTTTCTTTTTTATTTTTTTCACATCCGTTGGAGTCAGTTTAAGGTCACATTGTATACCTTATACATTAATGGACGGGGTAATAGAAAATAACTAATTAATTAAGAAGAAGATTGAGGTAATCCAAAAAATAAAAGGGTAATTGATTCCTCTTATTACTATATTATTTTCAACATTTATCACTGACCTCAATTAATTTAAAATTCATTCAGAAGTTCGTTAGAATAAATGGGAATAAATGAAGAGGAAGAAGTATTTAAATACCCCTTATCATAATTTTAAAAGTTTGTGTAATATAATAGGTTGGACTCAAAAAATGGACATCAATCTAGAAAATAAAGTTCCAATAAAAAAATACTAAAAGAATTTTTTATTTGTGAAACTGCCTGAGCTTGAATTTTTTTTTTCCTTATAGCTCAATTCGAGCACAAAAAATTTGAGTTAATTTTTCTTATGAGAATAACTTAATTTGATTATTCAAAAAGGAATAAAATTTAACAATTAAGATATTAGAAATAAAACTATTATAATTTTAAAGATTCAAAATATATATTTATTAGTAAAATTAATTCAAATTTAATTTAAATAGTTACTCATAAAATTTATGTTAATGTGATGTGACATTTTAGTAAAAAAAACTATAATTAGTGCACTTTATTCAAAAAAATTATATTACTACAACTATTAATTTGTATATTATATTTTTTTATATACAATTATATACACATTAATAATTATTAACCACACTATTTATCTCAAATCTTAAATAATAAATAAACTATTATAACTAAAAAAAGGCCTATTTAACTCATTAGGTTAAATCTTGAAAAAATAATTTCAAATAAGAAATTCAATCAAAAAATAAACTCAAATGCTATATTTTAGTCAAAACTCAGCTTGTTTCTATATGAATCCTTGTTAATTCCAGGTGCTATATTCTTACACCATTTGATTGAACTTGTCAAAAAATAAAAATAAAAGAAAGAAAGAAAGAACAGGGAGCAAAAACACAGTTCAACCACCTGACTCGACTTGAAATTTTGATCTTTGGAGATGTTTAGAAAGTATAAAAATGGACATGAAACAAAAAAAGTTATAGAAACAGAATTAAAAATGGAGATAATTTGTAAGGCCAGAATGATAAATATTGTTTCTTTCTAATTCTTTAAATTATATAAAATTTAAAACTAATTAGCCTTACATAATTTACATACCTAACATGTCATCCAAATAAGAAAGATTGTGTAGCATTAGTACGTTTTTTAAATTTACTTTTGACAGTGCACAATCAAGAAATTAAGCATATTCATATTCAAAAGTGACGATATTTAAGTAAGTTTAGATTACGAGTTAATAATCACGTGAGAATTTATTTATTTTATCATATTCGTAAATTATAAAATGGTTATATAATTTATATAGAAAAGAAGTTCTAATTTTAAAAACTTAAATATAGAAAAATTGATTTTTAAATACTATAATGTTAGTTCATTTATAAAACAAGTTTTCTATAATTTTAAAAATTCTACTTGTCGTGTAATTTTTGTTGGTAAATTAAAAAAGTGCTGGATTTGCATATTATGCCACATAAGCATCCACGCTGGAATTCCACACGCTCTGAGTTGTGCTACACGTGCATAAGTCACAGGCTTTTATTGTGGTGCGTGTGTGCTGCAACTAGAAAATACTTGTCGACCTGGGTACATATGTATTAATTTTAATAAAATTATTTAAAAAAATTATAAAAAATAATTTTATTAAAATTAATATATCAAAACAACTATTATGTGTATGTACATGTCGTGAGTGCCTTGCCAAACATGCCAACGCTATGTTTTTAAAGGGTGAAGTAGTCTTTTGATCTTTTTTTTTTTTTTTGAGAAGGTCTTTTGATCTTATTGTTTAATTACATTTTTAAATTAATTTTTACCTAACCTTCATCATTTGATAACTACTACGACAAATAATTAGAATTTAAGATGTTATGTTTAGTCTGGCATATTATATGATGACTTATTATTATATTATTAATTATATTTAGTTTTAATTAAATTTGACTGTATAAAGAATAAATAAATGACATATTATAATTCGATATTATTGTATACTTTCTCTTAACATTAATAGTGAGAGTATCAACCGGAATTGACTAGTGATACTTATATATAATCTAACCTTATATAAAAAACATATTATTTAAATTTATATAATCTAATATTGTCTCAAATAAAATATAAATAGATCATTTTTAAATAATGTAAATTTAAAAAAGTTAAGGATTAGAGGGTTATTTTAACTTAAAATTAAATAATTATAATCTTATTATTCACAATATATATTATTTTATATGTTATTTTGACTAGTAATATTTAAAAAGTGCAAAAAAGAAATCTCATAGAAATGCATTTTAATAATTTTTTTCCCACAGGAAACATATTTTTTAAAAATTTATAAATAAAAATTTATTTATAGCACATGTTTTTCAAATATAATATTTTTGGACAATAGAATGAAAATTATAGAATATGAGAAAAAAACTTAGGCAACAAACAACAAAATTCAACTTGCTATATATTGTTGATAATGAATAAGACCTTTCATATAGAATTTGAAATTATAAAAATTGTGTTTTGTCAACTTTGAGTGTTGCCGAAGTTTTTAAGTTTCTTGATAAAACTAATAATTCAAAATAAAATATTAATGCCATATAAAATAATATATAGTGAATAATAAAATTTGGGTCAAAATTGTATTTTTAATCCTTAATTTTATTAGGTCTAACAATGATTCTTTATATTTAAGCATTTCAATTAACTTTTAAAATTTTTAATTCGTCTCAAATTTAGTTTCTTTGCTTCATATACAGTGTCTAAAATAAATTAATAATTCTAAAATAAAAAAATTAACGGCCTATAAAGTTTTTGTTAACATTATATTTTTAATCCTTAATTTATTAATCTAATAATATTTTTTTAAAGTTTGAAGCTTTTTAAATTAATTATCTATATTTTAAATTCTACTCAAATTTAGTTTGTTTTGGTTGCAATATACTGTCTTTTAAAAACTGAATTTGAGGCATTTAAAATATAAAATAAATATTGTAAAATACTTCGAATTTAAAGTTATTAATTTTAAAGACATAAATAAAGTTAATAGGCAAAAATACTATCATGGCATATTTTTATTTGAAATCTGAAACTAAAATACCGCGCACCAAATATTTCCCACCAAAATTTCCAACCATTCCTTGCAGAGTTATATTTCCATTTATATCCCACAGGCCCACATCGAAAAACTCCTTTTGTAATCTGAAACGACGACCATTCAATGCGGATTAGGCACCTACTCGCGAATTCGAAATCCCCAAAATGCCCTTTAGTTTAGTCTCCGGCAAGCTTCTCAGACAATTTTCAAATCACCCGCGTCCTTTTCATTCTTTCAGTATTCGAATTCTTCCCGCTCTTCCTCTCTATAAAATTCACTACATCTTCAATCCTCATTCCAAGTTAATTTCCTCCTTCTTCAGTTTCAATCGTCTTAGAGTTTCGATTTAGTACTTCTGGTTGATTCCTTTGACTACCCACAATCAAAACCACTCCAAAACCCTAGATTTTTCAGGCCTAAGAAAAATATGCCTGCGATTCCGGAAGAGCCATTGCTTGCTTCAAACCCAGACAGGTTCTGCATGTTCCCCATACAATACCCTCAGATATGGGAGATGTACAAGAAGGCTGAGGCGTCTTTTTGGACTGCCGAGGAGGTCGACCTCTCTCAGGACCTTCGCCATTGGGAATCTCTTACTCAGGGTGAGAAGCACTTTATCACTCACGTCCTTGCTTTCTTCGCTGCCTCTGATGGTATCGTTCTGGAAAATTTGGCCGGCCGATTCATGAAGGAGGTTCAAGTCTCTGAGGCACGCGCCTTCTATGGCTTTCAGATTGCCATCGAGAACATTCACTCTGAGATGTATAGTCTACTGCTGGAAACCTATATCAAAGATTCTGACGAGAAGGACCGTTTGTTTCACGCCGTAGAGACCGTCCCTTGTGTCGCTAAGAAGGCCGAGTGGGCCCTCCGCTGGATCGACGGTTCTGAATCATTCGCGGAGCGCCTGATTGCCTTCGCTTGCGTGGAGGGCATTTTCTTCTCGGGTAGCTTTTGTGCAATATTTTGGCTGAAGAAGCGTGGGTTGATGCCGGGCCTTACTTTTTCGAACGAGTTGATCTCGCGAGATGAAGGCCTTCACTGCGACTTTGCGTGCCTGTTGTATTCGCTGCTGAGGAAGAAACTCAGTGAAGAACGGGTGAAGGGCATCGTTCGTGACGCGGTGGACATAGAGAGAGAGTTTGTGTGTGATGCGTTGCCGTGTGCTCTGGTGGGGATGAATGGTGATCTGATGAGTCAATACATAGAATTTGTGGCTGATAGGTTGTTGGGGGCATTGGGATATGGGAAAATATATAATGTTCAGAACCCCTTTGATTGGATGGAGCTGATTTCATTGCAGGGCAAGACTAATTTCTTCGAGAAACGGGTCGGAGATTATCAGAAGGCTGCTGTTATGTCCAGCTTGAATGGCAATGGTGGGGCTCATGTCTTCACCATGGATGAAGACTTTTAATTTTTTCAAGACTTGTAATATTTTTTTTTGTCCTGTAATATTGTTGTCATGCCGTTAAAGATAGTTAGTGTTTTAGTTTTAGGTTTGTTATGATCGCTTTATTGTTTTTCTGTTGTCTCTGAAAATTGGCGAATGATGACTTATTAGATTATTTTCTATTTGTTTATAAGAATCAAATATTTCAGATTTGTCTTAAATCGCATGCCTCTCACTTCCAAGCGTCTCGTAGTTAGATTAGTGAGTTGCATTTTTGTTGGTAGCTAAAAGAAATATCTTTGTTGACCTGTTTCTTGGTTCCAGGTGAAATTGTTCATGATGCATGCATCGGGGTGTTTCTATCTTTAATACAAACTTACTAGAGACATATTTAGTTGCAGATCTGTACTGTCATATGTGCATTTTTCTTTTTGGGACAATGGTCATATGGGCATTAACAGCAATGGAATTGCATGTCCGAAGATGTACAGTCACTCCACTGGTAGCTTTAACAAGTTGAGGTCACAAAATAGAAGCTATACCAAAGATCATGGAAGAACTGGAATTTGAATCTTTTCCAAAAAATTTGAGTTAGGATGTGCTTCAGTTGCCTGTAACCCTTATGCATCGTGTCTTTACTTTGCGTTACCCAAAGAAGCTTCGGGAAATCAGGGCTATTTCTTAAAGGCGTAGCTGGTACTGGCTTCTTCAACTCTGGAATCCCAATGGAAACTAGCTTTTGCTAGCTCCCTTAACAACTTTAGGTCATTTTTCAGCCCAGCCTTGTGTCCTTTCAGCAATTTACCTTCCACTTCTGTATACATATTGATAGCTTCCTCTGAAGTTGTTGAATCTCTTGTTTCAATAACATTGGGGCTTGGTGTACCAGGACTGAGCACAGGTACTACAGTGGCAGTCATGGCACTAGTTGGATCCATATATCCTGCTCTATGTCTTCTTTCGAACTCTGTTTCTGAACGTGGAGGATTAACTGGAAGTAGCGCTGCATTTGTTTGGGAGGATGTAGGTAACGCTCTACACCAATGCTTCTGCGGAAGGAAAGGCAGGATAAATCCCTTGGCAGCAAATTTTAATCCATGCCTAAGAGAATTCTTCTGAGGCTGAGAGAGTCTTGATAAGGATGTTATCATCTCATACCATTGGTTGATAAGTTGAGCAATGAAGGCAATCAAGAGAAGAACTAGCAGAACCACTCCCCAAGTTTTCGCTGCAATCAGATTTGAGCTGTTCTGAATGATAAATATAACAAACACACCTACCTCACACAAGAGAGAAACACTTTCCACTATTTGGACGCCCCTCGTGATATATGGTTTGAAGGTAAATAGATAAATGAACTGTATTGATGTGATAATTAATGCAAAAAGGCTTTTACTTGATCGCTCTGATGGGTAAGCAACAGATATGATTCCCAAACCAACTCTTCTTAATAGATCAAGAATGATATAGGATGATCTTGCACAGCCTAAAACCCTCTTAGACATGGGAATTTTCATTTCTTTACTGCTGCCATCTGAGCTGACTGCCTTCAGTCTTCCAATCCCTGATCGGCTACTTTTAGCCTTCATGTGGGTGTTTGAATCGTTTTGATCAACAAAGACAAGCACTGGAGGGCCCTTCCAGCTGTCGAAAAGAATTCCAAATCGTGGGAGGAAAGATGAAGGCAGTCCTTCCCCGTAAAACCACTTTCCATTTGTAGACCTCCCGGTAAAGAAGAACCAGAACTTCATGTACCACGTTTCT
Source organism: Delonix regia (assembly GCA_037074485.1). Lineage (NCBI taxonomy): Eukaryota > Viridiplantae > Streptophyta > Magnoliopsida > Fabales > Fabaceae > Delonix > Delonix regia. Next base: position 33,974,125 of record CM073449.1, on the reverse strand, counting down.
TCGTGGGCTATTTGCCTGACTTCTTTATACTGGACAAAATTTCCAGAGAAGATTGCAATAATAAGAAAGACAGCTACTGATAAGATGAATGCTGCAGGAATTGCCAACAACAAAGCCCCAGTTATAATTCCCCTGCCTGTACCACCTGCAGATAAGTGTAGTCTTAACACATCAGTGTACAGAATCTTGAAAATACAGACAACTTACGTATGACAGGGTAAAAGGCAGTCTCTTACCTTTTATTACAAACGTTGAAGACTGAGAAATACATGGTAGCATGAGAATCAGAAGAAAGAGCTCAAACCTAGGAACTGATAGACTGCCTTGAGGTGATTTTCCTGTCCTCCATCTCAAGAAGAATACAATGAAAACATGAATTAAAACTAAACTGCCTCCTCCCACCCCAAGCCACAACAAGTTCATCTCCAAGTCCCGCCACCTATCAGAAAATGACTTCAAACTTTTATCCATGCAAAATCATAAGCTCCTTTTGTCACTAGTGGATATAACAAATTAGAGGTCCTGTGTGAGTGATTGTGTTTTGAGTCTAATGTTTAAGTATAAAGGTTATTATAAAGTTACCCATCGTAATTCTCCAGTTTCTTGATAACATTGCTAGCAGACATTGGTTCTCCACTCTACAAGGCAAATAATTGAATTGTGAAATGGTTATATATTTATACATACGTTCTAAAAAGGTGATATTGCATACTCACCAAGAAATAACCAAAATATTCGCTGGAACTAAGAGGTTGACCATAAAGTGTACTTTTCATGCTTATGTTGAGCTGATGGTGAAGCGAGCCAAGTTTTGGGTTAATTTCAATTGGAAATGTTACTTCATGTTCATAGGAAGAGCTTGCAAAGTCAGTCTTTTGGTGACCCCTTTTATGAGAATTGGCCCCTTCAGACAAGCTAGCAATTATCCTCAAAAGCTGATCTTCTACCTGAAGACCATTATGGGCAGAGGTTGAAGTGCCAAAATCTTTCCACGGAAGCTTGTGATGGGGTATGAGCCACTGGAGACCTCTTGTTGTCTGAGAGTATTCAATAGGTTGATTAACTGAAAACCAGCTTGAGAGGGCGAAGATCTGTAGGTGTCCAATCATTCCCTGTAAGGTCGCCCATACTTGTTTAGAGATGATGTAAATCTTTGAGCTTTGTGGTGTACAAAATTGTAACCCTCTATACTTACATGTAGATTCATTGATGGATTGGAAGCAGCACACTTTGTACCCCCTGAAGCAAGTGTGCTTATTGCTTCTAGATTTGCAGAGGACAATGATAATATAGCAGCTGCTAATGATGTTGCTATCGTTCCAGCACTCACAAATGAATGTAGTGCAATGGACATTGCAATAGTGGAATCTGAAGATATGATGTCTGAGTTATACATTCAAAAATAATTGCAAAAGCTCACGTATGTCACTCAATAGTGACACTCTGATGCTCTGCTTAAAGATTAACATGTTTTTCATACATATATTTGGCTACATGTACGTATACACTTGTGACATTTTCCTTTCTTATATTAATGTCTTGTGTATATAAGTGCACATTACTCATTCTGCTATTTATGTATTGCTTTAAATAAAGAACATTTAACTTTAAATACCAAGAAAGTGATAGTTCTGTAACAAGAAAGAAATCTTAATTATATGCAGAAAGAAGAATTATTCATACAATGCTTTACTTCAAGTTGGTTAGATGCCATGTTTTCATTTCCTGAAATATCAGTTACCTTCCCTGCAGGAATGGTAACTGACACCACTGTTTGAGTTACTGCCTGGACAGTCAATGAGTATAGAGCTCTTGATAGTTCCTTTAACCTACATGAAACAAAATTTAAGAATGTTGCTGTTATATACCCCTCAATAAATTATAGAAGCAATCATTTTAACTTTGCATGAATTATCATGTAGAGAGTACGTGCTCTTGTTTGTGACATACTGAATTGCCAAATACACCTGCCTTATCAGTTTCCCTCCCATTACTTCTACCATAGGGGCCTCAAAGCCAAAGACTGGCTTTGTGAACTCAACAATTATGTTGATGTTGGATTCCTTTGTTATCCTTGGTGAGCTGGTCCTTAGTACAACACCAGGTTTCATTGAATCTGTTAGAAAAGGATAGAAATTTAGCTTCAAGTTAAAGCTGCTACAAGAGTCCTATGACTGATCAGGGAAGCAGAGTATGACTTACCATAAAGGAATGTAATAGGAGCAACAGGTGAGACAGGAGTGCCTGTCCGGCCAAATATTGAAGTAGATTCAAATTCAACCTTGATGACCTCAGTTCCTGAGATGTTCTTGAGCTTCAAAAGGAAAACATAATTACTAGAGAGGAATATAGTTATAAGAAAACAGCAAAGGGTTCAGATGATTTTTCTGCTTACTTTAAAAGCATACCGACGGGTCTCATTATGTCCACCATGGAAAGGAATTAAGATACCAGAATTGACATGTAATGCATTTAGAATCTGCTCAGTTGAATTTCTAGTGGGAATGCTAAAGTCCAAGAAAAATATCAGATCCTCCGTTTTGCTAGTTGCAATGACTGTTCTTGGGACTTTGTTAATTATCAACTCGTAAGATGGAACAGAAGTCCAGAAATCTACTGTAACTGGTCTTCTATCTGAGCCATAAAAATGTACTATGTCAGAGCCATAACAATACTAATTAAACATAACGTTCAAATAGTAAATTGGTAACTAGAGCCTCACCAAAGTGAATGATCAAAGAAGAACCATTGGTTCTCATGAACCTGTTTCCAGCTTGATCTGCACAAATTTTATCTGCCAATTGGATCACTACGCGCCCATATGTGATTTTTTGGGAGAGAATAACTTCAAGACTATACTTAGTGCCTGGTCTTATAATTTGCAGAGAAGAAGCACGCACATGTGCTGGACCAGTTACCAAGACCTGGCAAGAGAAACATCATATAAAAATGTCGTGAACTTTTCAAGAAATAATGACAGACAAATACAATTCAACTCATCAGACTAACCAACTTACATCACAGTTTGATGAGTTCAGACAATTGAAACCACCCAGTCCAGTGCATGGTTTGCTGAATGTGATGTCAACTGATATCCTCTTGGCATTTGTGTATGTCTGTTCACCAGAGATAGTTGCAGTTGGGGGTATTCTGTCTATTGTAAAACCATCAGAAATAGAGGTCACAGAATTTTGTTGAAGTTAGTACAGTGGCCAACAAATCACACCAGAGAAAATGACATTTCTCTTTATTTTTTCACTCACATAAAGAGAAAGAGTGGTCACCTATAAACCATGAGTAAGTTGATGAATTTCTTTCTCCTTTGTTCGTGGTAACACTAAGAAGAAAGTTATGCTCCTCGTTTATAGTTAAGTTCTTCAACAGAGAGCCATTAGCTCCGCAAGGAAAAACCTTGCCATCAAGCTGTTTTAAAAACTTATAATGTCATATTTACTAACAGCAACTTGAAACTGATACTGTTTGCATTTCAAAACCATATCAGCTGAGGACTTGGTTGAACACTTCCAACAATAATGGAGGGATTCCCAAATAAAGAGAAACCACATACCTTACAGGAAAATGAACAAGCATTTCTCTTACAAGCATTGGTACCATCCAACCTCTTGACTACATACTGGAAAACGGCGTTAGAGGACCTAGACAGAGGTGGAGGAGTACGACTAAAATAAACCAGAAGTGTTGATTCTGCTAGGCTTAACTGTACACCCACCACCATCAATACAACAAGAGAAAGAATTGCAAGAGTGAGTGTGGCCATATTACCAGCTAGCATGTTATCTCACATTGAAGCCAAAGGCTGAAGGAAGATGAGGAGTTGGAGTTGAAGTTGCTGGGAAGAAAACAGAATGCAGTTATTGGCACTCCAATTAAATGTCTAACGTTCATCGCAAGCTTTAAATGCAGAAGACATCAATAAAAGCTCAAACAACAACCATAACCATTACTGCCAGCCTCATAACTGCTTCTTTCAAGAAGTTCAAATCCCTCAGTTTTTCCAATTTGAACCTAATTTTATTCTTTCCATTATTACAAGGTAAAGAATTTGATAAATTTTATTTTACTATTTGATATTAAGTTTTTCAATGAAGATTCAATACGTACTTAGTATTACGCTATTAACCTTTAAATTTTTTTCCCTACATGTCATTTTTTTATTAAAGAATTAAAAAAAATATTTAAAAAGTGCACTTAGAACTTTGATCCAATAAGAGCTTTGCCACTAAGTAGCAACCACATCTCATCTTTAACTTATGAAGTTATTATAAAGGAATTTATTTCTAATTTATTACAATTGGGGTTGCTTTTTTAAAGAGGCACTTATTATTTTAATTGTGCTGATGCAAGTTGTTTTATGTTTTAAAAGATAAAAATTGAAACATATTTGTTGATAATAGTTGGATCAACCTTTTAAATGATTCGTACTTGTCAAATTAAATTTTTAAAAACTTATTAATTTTAATTCTTAGAAATTAGTGATTACAAATTGTGGAGCCATGCAGATTTTTTACATTGTTAGATTTGCAGATTAAAAATTGTAGGAGATTTAGATTGGGTAAAAACTGATAATAATATAATTTAGGTTTGAATTGCTTTATATTCTTCTCCCCCCCTCATGTTCCATTCATGTTAGAGAAGGTGAATCTCACTCCTTTTTGTATCTATCTCTAATCAACATAAATAAATAAAGAGACCTCGTAATTATTCATGCTTAAACTTGCGTTTAAAGAAAAACAAATAGAGTCGAAAGTGTCTCAATAAAACGACACAGATTTGACTTCTAAAATAATAGTGAGATAAAATGATGGCTTACTTCTTATTTTGCTTAAAGCAAGTAACTAACAAAAAAGGAAAAAGAAAAAAAAAAAAGGAAAGAGTGAAAGATTCTCGCGTCTTATCCAACTGTTTTCCTCATGAAACACCAGATTGTCCAAGTCTAGAGAGAAGAGACAATTGACACTTCCAATTGGCCTTCTTCTTTGTCCAACTGGTTTTAATTCTTGTTTTCAAGTAAGACATTTATGACTTGCTTTTAATGGGGAGAAAGAAGGACAAAGACATTACAGCTCTTTTCCATTTTACTTTCAACAACTATTTCAAGGATAGGAGTGCCAGCCAGGAGGAACCAAATGAATCAGTGCAATGATCACACCTTTCATTAATATAGCTATGCAACCTTATCGTCTATCCAATAGGTCACAGCTTCATAACCCAAAGAAAAATTAAATAAAATAAAAACTGTCATGCAATACATGGTGCCAACCATAAAAGATTTTCAATTTTAGTAACTTAAAAGTATTCTCACTGGAGAACAACCATGGTCCCAATTATGCTAACCTTCAAGGCAGACGAGTGAGGACCACTATTCTCTCGTTCATGAGCCATGAGCATTTATGTTTTCCCCTTTCCTCCATGTTCCAGTCTTCAACTGAAAGCCACATAAAATATCAGCCCCTTCCATAGATCAACAGATATGAATCAGCAGTGAATTATCTTGAAACTTTCTGGCTCAAAAACTAGTTCAATCACCCACAAAATTCCTCGTTTCTCTGTACCAATACTGCTTTTCTAACTTCCGAAACGGTGAACATGAGGACAAAGACTTGAATTCTTTCTTTCAGGGTCATTCTTTCACGAAGTTGCAGACAGTAGATAGTGCATCCATCTTTTTCTTTAATCAAATCTTTCATACATGCATAGTCGAAAGAACAAAGTTAGAAAGCGGGGTGTGAGAAACACATGAAAAGAGAATCATTAACAGCAGTTTTTGGATGCTGAAAATTTCAACCAAGATGCATAATTGACTTTCACAGTCGCAGAAGGTTAAAGTCTTCTTCAACATCAAATTTTCCGATCATCTTCCAACACCATCCAATTTAAAACACGACCCTGAACATCACGAATTTGTCAAATGTCGGCCTAGAGAGCAGTAAACACAGCATGCCCTGAATATATGATACAGCATTTTGGATTGGCCCCAGCATATATGTTTATCTCCTAATGACTAGTTAAGCATGCATGTAATATCTTATTTATTTTATTATGGCCAAAAGCATGTAATATCATATTTTGTGAAGTTGGTATCATATGATGTAAGTGACCGTCTATCTTGAAAGTATGAGATTGAGAAGAAAGGTGGCAGACAACTACCATTCCTTGCCATATTAATTTTAGGAGGAGCCTTCGCCATGGTTCAGCCACTCTTTAACGATCCAATGGCACCGTAGAGCCAATATCTTTTGCTTTAAAATTACCGGTGCGAAGGCCCAAGGATAACATTTACTACGTCATAAATGCCTCTGTTATGATAATATTTTCCGTACCATATCCTGCATCTTTGAGAATTCCCATGTTCTTCCACGTCCTCATTGGAAATTAGATTTTTTTTTCTGCAAACAAGTCGGACGTATGCCTAAATTTAGATTTCTTTTTTCTTTTTTTTTTTTATTCATGCTTCTTAAGCGTTGTACATCTTAAATTTCTTGATGTGTAACTGGACTGAGTTAATGATAATGAAAATCCACATAAAATCACTACAAATTAATTACAAAGTTACGTAACATGTCTTCTATGTTCATTAAGCCCACGAATTTAGTGGACTCTTTAGTAGATATATCTCTTACACATAGGATTGTTTGTTTTCATGGAAGCCCAAATCGTGTCTCAACAAAAACTCGAAGCCCCACGACTGCCAGCTTTACGTGGCTATGGCTCCGAGGAAAATGGTGGATTAAGGATTGCTGCTGTTCTAATGCGAATAGTTGGATAATCGAGTAAAATATTTTTTTAAATTTTCTTATCATAAAATTATTATTTAAATTTATCATTTATTAAAATATTAAAGAATATCTGAAAAAATATTTAACTCCTTAAATTTAAAATTTAAAATCTGATAACACCTTTAAACAATAAAAGGCCAAATATAATATTTTTTAATGAGTAATTTAAATATTTTGATAAAATTAAAATAATAATTTTATAATAAATAAAAAACTAAAAATATATTTTTTCATTGAATAATCTCATTCAATAATCAAAATTTTAATAAATATTGGAAAATTAATTTTTTAAAATATTACTTTTAAAAAAAATAATATACAACGAAATTCATATATTAAATCATTTTTTCATACTTAATAACATTTTATTAAATAAAAAATTATAAAACTTTTTAACAATAAAATTTCATCCTATGTAAAAGAAAAACTCTAAAATATTGATGTTTTTATGTATTATGATGCTTTTAATATATATATATATATATATATATAGAATTAAATTAATTTTTCTTACATTTATTAAAATGTAGACCACTTGATGAAATAATCCAATGACCCTAATTAAAAGTCATCTGCAGCAAATCCGTTTTCTGTAAATGGGTGGTAGTCCAGACCTGCAACTAGAAGCAGTTATCCCCTATAAAACGTGAGCGTGCAACCATCCAGTCTTGGGCATCATTTTTTACCGGCCCGTGCAAATCACCGTGCACGATAAAACATACAAATTTTGAGCCCAACGGTTTTATATTTTGCAATATTTGAAAAGATCAGGGGTAACGTGCGTCCCTGACAGCTTGATGCAATAGCTGCTTAATTTTGATCCGTATAGGGGAAAAAAAAAAAAACATCGTGGAGAGCACCCCTCGCGTAAAAAATTACGTGGTAGGCGGGGGCCCAGATGTGAATATCAATGATCAAAACATCGGCTGCCGTAACTCATGTTCAGTCGACCAAAAAAACTTAGGCATAAAATCAAATGCTTCACTTATCGAAGAGCAGGAGGAGGAGGTGGTGGGTGCGATTTAGCCAACCCCACCCATGCAACAATGCCAACAGCCAGAATCATCCATCCAAATATGTCATACTTCAGATCACTGCTCTTCTTATTCTTCTTGCTCTGGGAAAAAGAAATAGATTAGGGGAAATAATGAAATGAAAAAACTCAAGACAAAAATCAGAACTCCCAACTATTATAGTATATCTCCTTTGACTTGTATTTCTACCACAGATTTTTTGGATTGCAATATAACCATCATAGTATGCTAAGCAGATGCCTGAAAACAGTAATGACACAGTGCCTAAATACGCTACGATGTTATAATTAGTAGTCAATGACCAAACCAAAGGCAGAAGGGATCACCATCTCATGAAGTGCCTAGATACACAACTCAGATTTTAGGCTCACCAATGCAGGTACGCATATCAGGTGCGACACAATATGTTACGTAAGATATGCCAATTTTTGAAATTTTAGGATACGGGTCCAGCAATATAAATAAATAAATACATAAAACCATTATTATGCCAAACACTCAAACAGTGCCCAACACCCAAACACTACCATATTCACTCATGTTCACCCAAACACTGCCAACTTTCAATGCCATAGATTTACAAAACAAAAGAAAAAAACAAAACAACACTACCAAACACCCAATGGAAGAGGACATAAAAAAAACCAACTCAACACTGCCAAACAGAGACCATGACCAAAACAGCCGAATGTGACAACCAGAAAGACGATGGAAAGAACAGAATGGATGCAGAGCAGGCAATGATTCGAATGAAGATAATGAGCAGACGCGATTCAAATGGAACGACTAACACGAATGGAGATGCAGAGTAGGCAGCGATTCGAATGAAGATGCAGTGCAGAGACAACAGAAGGAAGAGGATGGCAAAACTCGAAAGTTGAAAGTGAAGGAAGAGTGAAGATCAATTAGGTTTTGTCTGAAAATTAAAAAAAAAAAAAAAGGTTTCAGGCGCTTCGAAAACCTTTTTTCACATTCGAAACCTTTTCTCGGCATTTCAAAACATCTCACAGCATTCCGGTGCGTTTCGTACACGTGTCCACACCGGACAAACACCAGATACAGGTGTGCTGGCATTTTTGGCGCACCTGTGCATCTTAGGTTTTAGGCATATACACATATATGAACTTAAAGGGAGGGTAGAATTGAGCAGAGTCAAGTTGGTAATTTGTTAGGAACACACAAGAACATTAACAAAATCTATCCCAAAACTCAGATTAATTAAGTTCTTATGCAAGAGAATCAAACTAAAAAAAAACTTGTAAAACAAATGAACCAAATTCCATGCCCTGTTACTTCGAGCACATGACCTGAGAGAACAGAATTTAATGTAATCTAATACCTCATTCTTAACAAATAGACAGTTACGAAAAGATGAATAGTTTAAACATAAAAGTTCAAGAGAAGGCGCAATGAATTCTCGTCAACAGGTACTTTTTTTTTTTTTCCCTGCTACAAGCGCACCCCTTAAACATATATATGCAGGTAGATAACATTATTTAGGTAAATGCATAATTGAACTTGGTTTACTCAATCACGGTGTACATACAATTCATTAACACCTTTAGCATATGCTACTGATGCACAAAGAAGTCACGAGAAAAGATATAATTCCAAGTCCAAAACATTAAACACCAATTTTTTTTAAAAGAAACTTATGGAAAGCAATGGCCCCAGACCAGAAAGAAAGACAATAGAAAGTTCTAAGTATTACCTTTGTACCAGATGAAGTAGAAGGTCCAGCTGTCCCAACTGCCTGCTGACCAGAACCACGCTTATGGATTTCTTTATGCAGCTCAGGACCCTTGAGAAAAAGGTGTTAGTAATTGAACTGCTTAACATTTATTATCCCATCATAAAGTAACTAGTGTGAAGAAAATTTGGCAAAGCACTTGATAAATTAAAATTTGAGTAGAAAATTGTCTCAGTCAATCACTTTTTGGATATCTGTACATCATTCTAACTAATTTTCAGTATTCTCCTCCTAGACAGACAAATAGATGGAATATCCCGTCAAAGAGAGTGAAAAAAAACAGGAGCAAGTGGTGATGCTCATCTCAATATATAAGAGACATGACAAGATGCAATTACAACATCTGCATAACATATTGCGCAAAACATTACAAGAACGAACATACCTTAACGGCCACTTCCAAGGATTTGCGGTAAATTTCATTAGCAGAATCCTAAAAAAATCAAAAGTTCAAAACTACTACATTACATATTACATATATAATTAAGGTGCTTCACTTGTACTAATGAGACTAGCAATTGGCACAAGAGTGAAAGTTTACCTCGTCAATAGCTTGCTGGAAGTACTCAGATGCCTTATCAAAATAATCTTTTGCCTCCTCTCGATCTGGAGTCAAAAATGCATATGATGAATGAGCATTTCCCAGGCACCAAAGAGCATCATGCTTCTTGGGATTAAGCGTCAATGCCTCCTCCAGCTTTGAAATAGAATCTGCAACAATCAAGTCAACATCCGAAAACGAGATTGGATATATAGGAGGTGCATCAGCAGCTACTGGACACTTACATAGAAAATCAGTAATTACCACAATATTAAATGGTCCGATTCAGCGGTCCTTGTATTACATGGAAGCGTTGCGATGATAAAAGCGAAAAACGACAGCAAACAAAACATATTCTAAAAAGAAAATCCGGAATAAAATTAGCACCTAGGATCGACTTCTTTGATTCTGGCGCATTCTGAAACTGAGACAACTCTAGTAGAGCTCCGCCCCATCTTGTCAAGTTCTGCATAGATTAGAAACAACATCCTCAAAGCCGTATCAACTCATCGATACCATTCTCCACACAAAGAACACAGACTAATACTATACTAGTCACATTTGATCCGTCAAACAAACAGAAAAACCTAAATTAAGAAACATCTGCCATAAGACATTTGGACCGCGATTGACATCTGAGAAAGAAAGTTAAAAAAAAAAAAAGATGGCAGAAGAAGAGGAGTACTAACGTCGGCATCGCGAGGATCCTCGGCGTAGGCAGCTTCAGCAGTCAAACGGGCATGCTCAAAGAACATGAGGCGATCGAATTCATTCTGATTAAAATCCATTGCTCTTAGGGTTTAGGGTTTTGTTGCGTATGGTGAAATGGAACGGAATTGAAAGCAAGGTGGTAGTAGTATAGTATTCTGCTGCTTCACGCGGGTCAGTTCTCTAAGCTTCAATTTTATCGTGGCTTGCTCCTCCACTCGCCTTGACTCACTCGTGGGACGGCAGTAGGCAGCATTCTCTATGCCCACTATTTTTCGGATGAAAAAAAAAACAAATTTTAAAAAATATAAACTGTATATTTATAATTTTTTTTCCGGTGATAAATATTAGCTCTGGAGCTTGTGCTCCAACTGTTTCAGGCATAGCCCCGCATCATAATTTAAATAATTATATTTTATAATGTTGTTACTATATCTTTTCCATAATTAAAATTAAGGAAGCATATAATTTAAAATTAGTTTTACAAGGGTTAATTTATTTTATATAAAACCAACTAATCAAAGAATCATATTGATTAAATTTGATTGTGATCATTTTAATTGGATTAATTGAATTTTCTTTCAACCGATTTAATCAATTCGATCAAATGAAGTGTTCAAACCAATTTATAGCAAACCAATGCACACTCAATTGAACTTTTGTTAATATTAGGAGATACCAGTCACGAGAAAGGGACATTTAGAGAGAGAGAGTGATAGGATTTCTAGTAAAGCATGTTTGTTCTCTAGGCAAATAAATTACATTGCCAACAATATTTCTTTTTTTGATAAAAGTTTATAAATATAAATCAAGAATACGTAAATTTATTTTTTTAATCAAGATTAAGTTTACAAATCAAATTAACACATTATTAAATTTGTAAAACTCCAAACATTATATGTTATCTAACAATATCTTATGGAAATCCTAACTCTAGTTTTCTAGAACATGGCAGAAGAAAAAGAAAGGTTTCCAAAGTTGACACACAATTCTTTCAAAAAAAAATTGAGACTGGTGCATGTGCTGTTGCTACTTGCCTCACCGCAATCTAGTTATTTTTAGGCCTAATTTTATTCTTTCTAACTCATTGACTCACTGATAAATTTCATTTTATATAATTTATTCATTATTTCATTATCATATTCACAGATGAAATTCGGCACAAGAAACATTGAAGATGGTCAAGCCTACTCGGGCTTGTATATGCTACCAAGAGCTTCACATTCTTGTATCGCTTTTCTTTTCTTGGTAAATAAAATAAAATATCTTAGGACCAGAGGCTAGTTTGGCTGTTAGAAAGTGTGTGAGAGAGTAAGAATAAAAAAGAAAAAGAGTAAAGGGAACTGAATAATCATGTTTGGTAGCATAAGAAAAATAATGGAAAGGATAGTTGACAATTTTATTTGGTATGATTATTCAAAAAAGGAGTTGAAAGGATATGGTGAGAAGTCACGATTTTACTCCTCATAAATTTGGTTTACAAAATATTACCTAAAATTAGTAGATTAGTAGTTAATTGATTAAAATGGTAACTAGTAGAATCTAGTCAAAAAAGTTCTTAGTTAGGATTTGTTAGGAAGTATGTTAGGTAATTAAGAATATAACTACCTATTAAAATTTCTTTTATTATCTTATGGTTATAAATAAGGGGAAGAGAAAGGAAAATACTTAAGAAAATAGTTGAATGTCCATTTTAATAGGGTGGACTAACTTCCATTACACATGAGGCAATCATCTCATTGGAAGAAATAAATGGTTTATCTTCTTTAATAATAGAAACATGAACTTGTTCCTATGTTTGTTGGATAATGTGTATACTTATAGCAATTTCAAGAATAGAGCACTTAATTGGTGAGAAATATCCAATCTACATGTTTTATTTGCTTTTATTTTACATCATAAAATTATTTTTGAGTCAGTTCGTATTTAAAGTAGAATTAAGTCTTTCTTGTGAATTTAAAAACATATTTTTAATCACAGTTTAAATATTTAAGAGTTTCATTCTCATTTTTAATTTTATTTTGAGTGTGTATTGGTTGGAATTTTTTTGATTGAGTTTTGGTGAAATTGTTTTGACAAACTTCTTCCCTTACCTTGGCTTGTCTTGTGTCTCTCGTGTTTGTTAGTAACCTTTTACTCAAGAATTTTCTTTCTCTTTCAACAAATTTTCTTTTGGAAAACTTTTCCATGTAATTTTTAAAATATTTTTATCTTTCTAACTTCAAACTTTAATATATTTAACTTATTATTCATTTCTAAGCTTTAATCTATTTGTTTTATTATTTACCTTTTAACTATCTCCATTCTTTCCTGGTATTCTAAGAATACTGTCCATTTTTCACTAAAGAACAACCATAATTATTAATTTCCTCCAGTCCTTTGGACTTTAATATTGTATTTATTAAATTCACAACATCGCAAGCTTTCTTGAAAAAACATTAGAAAAAGTATATATAGTTCAAATTTGAAATTGAAATAACTAAAATAAGTTGGCACAATGTGTATTTCATTAATTTTAGGCAATAATATAAATCAAATAAATAATAGGGTCATATTGTAAATATAATAACTTTAGAATAGTCTTTTTTATTTTTTCCTTTTTACTCTTTCTGCAAATCTACATTAAACATGGCATCCCTTGGTTAGCACACATCAGTGAGGGTATTGGTGCTCATAAGTACTTGAGGGCATTGAAGAATTTAATGAGTTTGAGAGACCTTAAGAGAGAAAGAACAAGAAGAGATTGAGGGGGAAATTGAGAGAGCATAGGTGTTACGATAGGGAAGTTAGTTAGCACTTTAGTTAGTTATTAGAGTTTTTACTTAGCTAAGTAACTTAATCTTCTGTTGTATAGCTTTTTAAATAACAGAGCTATCAGTTGTAATGGTGTGTAATAAAATAAACATTTTTTTTTATTTGTGTACCAAATTGATATTAGAGCCTTTCGATCTTTGAAGATGACAAGGGAGATATGAGTGACTGTGAGTGAGTGATTAAGAGACTTTGAATAAGAGCTGAGCCAGAATCAAACTAAAGTTAGTGAGATTCGTGGTTTTCTCTCAAAGTTTGAAAGTTTTGCTACTGATTTGGTAACAAATTTGATGTAAGTAACTACGATGGTGAGTGACAACAAGGTGCTTTGATGTTAAATGGAGGTAAAGATATAGATAATTAGCCTCAATTTGGCTCGTTCCAACCAAACCAGAACCTCAATTTGGCTCGTTCCAACCAAACCAGAATAAAAAGTACACATTTTCAATGAAGTACTCTTGGATCGATTTTTCGAAATTTAATGGAAATGATTTCAAAGGCTGGTCATTTCATTGCTAACAATTCTTTAAGGTAGACGGCATGCCAATTGAGTAATAGATACATATGATTAGCTTACATCTATAAAGGTTAAGCATTTCAATGGCATCAAACATTTATGGCAACTAGATGCATAGGAGATGTTTCTTGGAAAAATTATTTATTTGCCATTGGAGTTGGTTTTGGTGATATCAAGAAGATAGATCATTTAGTTGAACTAAAGAAGCTTAAGTAGTGGGGTACGATTCTTAAGTCTAAAATAAAATTCGAAGATATGTTGACAGAGGTTCTTTTGCTTAAGGAGATGCAAATCAGTTAGTTTTTGGATAGATTAAAACCTGAGATCAAATCTTATGTACAAATGTTTCGTTCCTCGACTCTAGTCAACATTATGTACTTAGTGCAGTTGCATGAAGACACGATTATGGCAGTTAGTGATAAAAGCAAAGCATTTATTCACAATCATCGACCATTCTTCTCTTTTTTTGTGAAATCTAATGTTAGGTTCTTGGGTTAGTTAACAAGCCTGTTAAACAACTTACTAAAAGAGAAATGGATGAAAATAGGCAAAATGGGCTTTGTTATTAGTGTAGTGAAAATAATTCAATGGATCACATAAGCAAACCAATTAAATCCTTCATGATTCATGTCAACACAGAAGATAAAGATAAGAAGGAAGATAATTCAAAGGAGATTGAAGGAATTAAAGACATCAGTAGTCATGATATTGTACTGGATTGGATAACTTTTCTACTTTAAAGGTACAAGAAGTTATCAAAAGATAACTCATTACCATTTTGGTGGATACTGGCAGCACCCATTACTTTAGTGACTTTGCATTGGTGAAGAAGTAAAGATAAGAGCTGAGCTATACTCTTGCTATTTCTATATCAGTAGCAGGCGGTGAAAAGATTAAAATAGGAAGCATTTACCATGAATTGGAATAGAGTATGCAAGGGAGTAAATTCAGGGCAAATTTTTATATGATGAATCTAGGAAGATATGATACGATTTGATGGGTTCAATGGTTGTTTACATTAGGCAAGATTCAATTTGATTTTCAGCACTATCAAATGTCTTTCGTAGTGGGAGATAAAAATTTCAATATATTAAGATTGTCTAATTGTAATACATTAATGAATGATGAGCTAAAGGGTGAGAAGATATTATTAAATTCAGTTAATCTTTTTATAGTACAGTTGAATATAGAAGAAGGGAAATCAATGCAATTATCTAACGCACAACAGCAATAGATGCAAAATTTACCAGTTGAATTTAATAATGCTTTTTAAGTCCCCAAATCACTACCTCCTTCGCAGGTTTTTGATCACTTCATTCAATTGAAGGAAGATAAACCCATTACTTTGAGGCTTTATAGAGCCTGCCTAAAAATCAGCTATGGAAGATTTGGTGAAGGTGATGTTGTAAAATGGTATTATTAAGCCAAGCTCTAGTTTTTTTGCAGCTCCTGTGGTTTTGGTAAGGAAAAAAGATAGAACTTGGAGGTTTTGTGTAGACTAAAGGATACTGAATAATCAAACCATTAAGAACAAGTTCCCTATTCCAATAAGAGCCAGGTTTCACCAAGTTCTTACGCATCCTGTATATGTGCATAAGTAACTTTTCGCACTCATGAAGGTTTATATGAGTTTTTGATAATGCCCTTTGGGTTTACCAATGCCTTAGCTACCTTTTCAGGATTGATGAACTCAATGTTTAGGAATTATCTTTGTAAGAGCATTTTAGTCTTTTATTTAATGATATCTTGGTCTACAATAAGTCATGGGGGGACCATTTAGTGCATTTGAAGGAAACTTTGTTGATTATTTTACAAAATACTCTTTTTGAAAAAAAAAAAATGAGTAAATGTGAGTTTAGTGCAAGACAAATTGATTACTTGGGGAATGTAATTTCTAAAAAAAGAGTTGAAGCAGATATCAAGGTTGTCAAACTTGCGAATTTAGGCAGAATCGAAAATGGGGATGTAGACTCGTATTATAAACTCGTAACGTAGAATTATAAGAGTTTACTTCTATTAATAAATGATTATTCAAATATATAATTACATAGTTAAAATAAAATATATAACATGAGATTTATTCAAATACTATTTATATTTAAAATTATAAAAAAATGAATGGGATATACCATTAAAAACTAAAAATTAAAAAAATGAGTGTAAATTTGTTATCCTTAAAAAGAAAAATAACCAATATAAAAGGCAATTTTACATGCTTATGTTGAATATCCAATTGCACTATTTATAATAAAAAATATATTTAATACAATTTTAACAATATATATGTTTTATCTTTTATTATTTATGATATTATATAAAAATTTGACAGTTTCAAATAATATAAGATGACTCATGAGAAAAAGATATTAACATTTTGAATAAAAGATATCAACAAATGTTAAAGAGTGATAGATTTGATTTATTTTTTTAATGTTCTTGATTATCCCCAAATAAAAAAAAAATCAAAATTTTATATAAAAATTATTCAGTGTTAATATTGCAAAATTAGGCAATTGTTAAATATAAAAGTTACCTAATATATACTAAATAACCATGTTAGACAAGTTGGTAAGGACGGTGGCATTAAGGATGGGAAGACTATAGTTTGAGACTTGAAGGTGAAAGTTTTGCAAGATATATGATACAAATAGCACTTATATAACTCGGTTTGAACTCGGTGAACTTGGCGAGTTTCGCAAGTTTGCACGAGTTAAATGCGAGTTTGACTAAGTCAGTACATAATGCGAGTCAGGAGTTGAGTTAATTTGAAAGGATAGGAATTTATATGGAATGAAAAGGCAAATGCACTCATACTAAATTAAAGCAAGTAATGAGGTCTACTTTAGTATTAACACTACTTAATTTTTCTCTTCCTTTCATTATAAAGATTAATGGTTCAAAGGAAGACATTGGGGTTGTCTTATCTTAAAATGGCCACCCAATTACTTATGCTAGCAAAGCACTAAGTATGAGGAAAAGACAACTAATGGCTTATGAAAGGGAACTCATAGCTATTGTGTTTGCAGTGCAGTAATGGAAACTATACGTCCAAGGGCACCATTTTATCATTAGGATTGATCATCTCACTATTAAATGTTTGCTTAAGCGAAAATCAATTTCACCTAAATAATATAGGCGGGTGCATACATTGTGGGGTTTAAATATACCATTGAATATATAAAAAGGGCAAAGAAAATGTAGTAGCAGATGCCCTATCAAGACATGATCACGATAATGAAGTTACTTATTTAACAGTAATTTCTATCTTTTATGGACTGCATAAGAGGGTGAAGGATTCTTGGAGTGAAGATGACAGATTGAGGAATACAATACAGAGGTTGCAACAAGATCCTACTTCTAAACAAAAGTTTACATAGGAGCAACATACTTTAAAAAATTATTTTTAGTTAAGAAATGATCTTATTCAAAATTTTCACAACAGCCTTTATGGGGGCCATTTAGAGGTGACTCATACTTATAAAAGGCTATCATCACCCTTTTATTGGAAAAGGAATGGAGTGGGATAAGAGAAATTTTATGTGTGAGTGTAATACTTATCAACGGTTCAAACTTGAGAATGTAGCATTGCTCAAATTATCACAACCATTACTAACCCTTACAACTGTATAGCGTGATCTTACCATGGATTTCATTGTAAGACTACCAAAATCCTATAATAAATCTGTCATTCTGGTAGTGGTAGAGCAATTCTCCAAGGCAACTCATTTTCTTGCATTACAACACCCATACATAGTAGGAGATATTACAAAATTCTTTTTTTATAATGTAGTGAAGTTACATGGCATTCCTCAATTGATTATGACAGGCAAGGATATTATATTTTGTGGGATATTTTGGAAAGAGCTATTCATACATCAGTAGGTGAAATTGCACTATTCTTTTGTTTAACATTCTTAAACTAATGGACAGATGGAGATTTTGAATCATTCCTTATAATGTTACCTACATTGCATGATTGAAGATTATCCTAAGCAATGGATGAAATGGTTACCATTAGCCAAGTTATTGTATAGCACTTCTTTCCACTTTGTAATTAGTATGACACTATATGAGGCTATGTATGAGGTTCTTCTTCCTTTACACATGCCTTATATGATGGGTGACTCTCAAAACTAATTGGTAGACATTAAGTTGAAAGATAGAGACATTGTTATTAACACACTTCGTGAAAATTTGGCTAAAGAAAAAAAATTGGATAGTGTAGCAACCTAATAAGGGTAGATCAAATAGAGAATTTGAAGTTAGATATTAAGTTTATTTGAAGCTATAACCTTTTAGGAGAAATACATTGAATAATAGCTCTCTACATAGGCTTTCAGCTCGATTTTGGGCCTTTGTTGGTATTAAAAAGGGTAAGGAATGTAGCTTATAAATTGCCTCTACCTGATAATTGTAGGTTGTATCCTATTGTCCATGTGTCCCAATTGAAAAAACACCATGGGTAGTAGGACAAAGTTACTATAATTTTACTAGAGGTGGACATTGTTGGTCATTTTGTCATGGAGCTAGCAAAGATTTTATCTTTGAAGCATGCAGGTCTTAAAGATGCTACTTGGGAACCTTTTAATAGTTATTAAAAGTCAATTTCTTAGGTATGCTACTACAATAAACTATCATTGATGACAAAAATCATTTTCATAGCGGGTGTTATTGTAATGATAGGGAAGTTAGTTAGCAGTTCAGTTAGTTACTAGAGTTATTAATTAGTTTAGCAACTTAATCTTCTATTTCATAGCTCTCTAAATATTAGAGCTACTAGTTGTAATGGTGTGTGATGAAATAAAGTAGTTTTTTATATCTATGTGTAAAGAAAAATGGAGAAATCAGAGTGAGAAAAGAAAGCTAGAACACCCCTGTTTTAGTCACTAGAAACAAAGGAACAAAAAGGCTATGAAAGAGTGATGAGAGCTTATTAGTAAGAAACATAATCGGAGAGTATTAAAAGAGACGTGAAAACCATATTGAGATGGGTTGAGCACATGAGAGGAAAGGAGTAGAAAACAAATTAAAAATTTGAAGGAGAAGAGCCGAAGGAAAAGCTGATGATAGAGAGAGGAATTTAAAGCCAACAACCATCGACTCATAACATTCCATAATTTTCTAGTTTGTCGAGAGAGATGTTTCCCTGAATGAAAAGGGAAGAGAATATGATGGGAATATCTTTATTACTTAACCCATTGGCGCAAAGAGCAGTCAAGATCTTATAATTTCTCTTGAATTTAAAGGTTTGTTTCTTTTTCTTTCGCATTCCTATAGTCTCACTTCTAATATCATATTATAGTCAAATTTTCATTTACGGATGATTTCTTCGTACAAATAAGTTATTACTTTCTTTTAAGTGATATTTAGATGTTTTGTTGCTCATGTGAATGGAAGGCCCTTAGACATATTCTGTAATATGCCAATTAATTATTGTCTTGGGTGCGTTTACAAGTTTTACTGATAATGAATGAAGACATATTTATTATGTTGTCTATTCTTTGTTCTTTAGTATATAGTTGAGTAAAGTATCAAGAATTGATGTAATAAATGAGGTTAAAATCTTAATTTTAGTCTGTTATAAGTGGTTCTTCTTTCATTTTCTTCTTTCTTTGTAACCTTATTTTGGGTTGGCTTCATGTTATTGCTATTGTCACTGATTATAAATAAGAATGAAGGTGATTTGCATTTCTTTTAAATAACTACCTTTCGTTGTAATAATTCTTCTTTATTAGAAAATAAGACTAAACTTTTCTATTATTCTCTTTCCCTTTCAAAATTGCTTGTCTTAAAATCTTCTTGGAATGTAAGTACACAATATTGTTCTTTGTCACTTATGATGGTAAGTTTAAAATTGTTTAGCCTGGTACAACCTTTGTACATATCCTTGAATGATTTAGTAATTAGATTAATTGGAAATGAAATAACAATTTTTACTTTCGTTGTTTTCACGTGAAGCTTATTTTTAAACTAAAATTTGCTTGATTATAGACTTTGAACAAAATCTTAATTCATTGTTTTATTGTTGTGATTGAGCAAAGAGTAATTAGTCAAGTTAAGATGGAAAGATGGGAAGCACCTCTGGCATGGGAATAAAAAATAAAGAGAGAATTGATGATGGTTCTTTTCATGTTCTCCTTTTTTTCTTTTGTGAATAGTATTTGAATGAGTGAATTTGAATCAACACAAGCATAGACACTTCCACTAAAAATGAATGCTTGTAATATTTTTCTTATTTTTTATTTCATTTTTGTTTTGATAAGAGTTGTCTTGTGAGACTTTGTGTCTCCTCAAACACTTAAAAAGTTAGTTGGTGATGTTGTATGAGACCAATGTCTCTTTAGACTTTAGCCAATGCTAATCATGTTACATATTTTTTTAAATAAATTAAGTTTCCAATGATACATTTCCAATTATATATTTTACACAATAAAAAATAAAAATAATTTGGAAAAGGACAACAAGATTTTTCTCAAAATTTACATTGAATGCTTTTCTAATTCATCTCAAAATTAAAAAAATTACAAACCAAAATTGTTGTTTGAAAAATTCTTTTCTAGCTTTCAATTTTTTTTTTGAAAGAAGTGATGAAAGACCAAAAATAATCTTTTCTTTTAAGCTTTCAAAATTCTTGTTTTTAATTTCATTTTTGACCAAAAAATAAAGAAATGCATTTAAGTTTCATTTTCAAATTTCCAAAATTAAAAAAAAAAATAAAAGAGAGAAAATGAAGAGTGTAAGAAAGTTAGACTACATTAAATTCATAAATTAAAATACACCAACCAAATTTCAAACTTATTTTGTTTATAAAGATTTGATTAATTTCTACTATCTCATTCTTTCGCAAATATGAAAATTACTAACCAACCAACATGCATTTTTAGTTACCGTAGGGTAGGTATGCCTTAGACTTTAATTATAAGTGAAGTTTGTGCATTTGTAAATGATTCATTTTCCTTTTATTTAATTAGCATTTCTTTGGTTTGTTTCAATTTCATACTTTCATTCGTACGTAATTGATAAGAGTAATTCTTATTAAAATTAAGGTTATATA
This sequence comes from Delonix regia, assembly GCA_037074485.1. Classification (NCBI taxonomy): domain Eukaryota; kingdom Viridiplantae; phylum Streptophyta; class Magnoliopsida; order Fabales; family Fabaceae; genus Delonix; species Delonix regia. The sequence continues at coordinate 33,952,913 of CM073449.1, read as the reverse complement.
ATTTTTGCATGATCAACTTTGTTTAATTGTTGTTAAGCAAATTGGTTTTTTCCAAATCTATTCTTTTAAAAGTTTTAGTTGCAGCTCCCTAAATTTTTATTTTCATTTTAAAGCAACAATTAAAAATTTTCTTCTTATGCCTCATGTTCACATTTCATGTGAGATAAATTTGTTACAGATATGCATATATACATGTATGCACATGCAAACACGTACACATAAACATATATACCAAACACGTTTAATACACAAAAATACATATAACAAATATATAGCATAAACGTACACACACCTATACACAAATATATGCGTGCATGCACACACAAGCACAAACACCTACGCACACAAATACAAATATATATAATGAATTTGTTACATACATATACATACACATGTATATATATATATACACATATATACTAAACATGTAACACACACAAATCTTTTGTCTAAATAATAAAATTAGAATTACAATTTTATATTATAATTCTTTATATGAACCAAATAAAAATTTTAAGATTATGAATTAATTTTAATTTTAATAAAATTAAAATTAGAATTATAATTCGACATTCGAAATTTAATTCTTAGTATTAAACATGGTGTTAACATTTTTAAAACTTGGTTTTAAATTATTTTTTCAAACTGTGATTTTTTTTAAGTGTGATTCTAATAATAAGAAATTCAAACAAGTTTTTTAAATTTTTTATTTTTAAAAGTTTTTCTAAAAAAAAAATTTATAAAATTATTCTAACAAAATAAAAGTAAAAAAATAGAATCATACAAACTTCATTTTTTCATATCTCTTTCTCCTTTTTTTCCTCTACATTTATTTAAATGCAATCAAGGGATATGCATTGCTGAAGAAATATTAACATTTTGGAGGGCGATTCCATGTCTGAGTCCGAATCTGTAGCAACTCGGTGTCGGTGTTCCATTCTGTGGGCGCTGGACACGTCAGTGCCACCAACCAAACGTTCTAAATTGTTAAGAAATTCAAAATCACAACCCACAACTCAATAGTGGCAAATTCCATAATTCACAGAAACCTGCATGGGCATTTTCGGAATACCAAAGCTTGACAGATAATAAAAATCCGTCCACCTGCTTTCAATGCGGTCTCTCGTGTCTTGTGGGTTTCACAGTCAGGTCGGTAAAAGGTGCTCTCTTTCTCTCTCTTTTCTTAGATCTCCAAATCTAGGGTTTCTTCATTGTTAGTACCGCCCTATGTATTTGTCCAAATCATTTGCTTAAGTCTCTGGGTGAAATCTGTGATTGGAAGCTTATTTTCACTTCCGTCTTTCTTCGGGTATTTGCTTAGCTTACTATGTTGATTTGCTTTGCCTCGTGTTAGATTCTGTACTCTAGGGCCGCCTCTTCTCATACATGGTTATGCTCGCTTTTGATCTTCTATAGTTCCTTTGTCGAGTTAGTCTTGCTTTATGGGATCATCTTTGTTAATTTATTTGATTGAAGTCTATATTGGGAGCAATAAGCCTATTTTTCAACCAGTCATAGTTTTTTATTTTCAGTTCCAGTGTCTCCTTGGTTATTGGGGAAATTGATAGGGAAAATGAATTCTAATATGCGGTTAGATACTTGTAGTATTTTTTTTTCTCTTTAATTTAACCTTTGTGGCCTATATTTGATTTCCTTTTGCAACCGTCTGGATGATATGTAACCCATCGACTATTCTTGTCCGAGCAACAAGATATACCTGGCAATACCAGCTTCTTGACTAGGGATACTAAGATCTTGGATCCTTTTCGTTTCCGGTAGTAAGACATTATTAGGAAGTCATCTTTTGTTATACAAGTCCCATTTAAATTACTTAACATATCTGTAGCTTTGTAAAATGACACTAAAGTTGATATAATCTACACCTAATATCATCTTTTGGTGGTTTGTTCTAGCTGTTGTAGCGTGTTTTTGTGAACTGTTGTAAACTTGATTGTGCATTTATTGGCAATTATCGGCACATACCATATTTGTTGTGTGTAGTAGTTGGATATTCTCGGATCTGCAAACAATATGTTGATGGATTTCTACCCCCTTCCCAAAACAAGACAAGCCATTGATGTGTTCCTTGTTCTCCAACATTTTATAAAATTTTTGTATCCTGTTTCTTGCTATAATTTTGTTTGGTTTGATCTAACAAGTACAGGCTACATCTAATTTCACTAGGGTTTCAAAAGATGGACAGTATGCACAGCTTCTGGCAATTGGGAGATGAGCTTCGTGGACACTCAAAAACATCAGAGGATCATAAATGGTTAATGGTTGCTTCTAAATTGGCTGAGCAGACAAGGTCAAAGGGAGAGCGTGTAAATAACCTTGATCTTTCAAAGGGCCCAATTGAAACAAGGTCAAGGGATAAATTTGGATTCCAGGAAGATAACAAATTTGACACTCTTAACTTTAGCATGTTGAACCTGGAATCTAAATTCACTGAAAATTTGAGCAAAAGCTCCCTCAGAAATGGTGCTTACAATATGAATGCAGTGTACCAGAAAAACAATGCAAGCTTAGTTGCAAACATTAATGGAAACAAGTATAGCAACAATCTTCAGAGCAACAAAGAGTCCAACAATAATGGAAACAGCAACAATAACAACAATGAAAGCACCAACTCAAATGCTGCCGACAAAAGGTTTAAGACCTTGCCTGCATCAGAGACACTCCCACGAAACGAGGTGCTTGGTGGATACATCTTTGTCTGTAACAATGACACAATGCAGGAAGACTTAAAGCGTCAGCTATTTGGTAATTTTGATGTTCTTATCTTAGTCTTTTCCTTCTTATAACTTAAAAGGAATCTATATGAATAGTTTGCAAATTTACATGGCATCTTTTGTATGAGCATGTTGCACGTTTTTGCAATTGTTGGTGGGGGTATACATTAAATGCACATTTTTACCTTTCTTAGATTGGATTATTAGGTTGCTTGTGCTTTAGGATTTCAATTGCATTACTTTTGCATACCCTAATTTAGCATGGGTTGTGTTTTAGAGCATGTGCAGATTACGTATGGTATTGGTATGGTCTACCTTTCTATCATGAATATAGTCAGTCCAATTATCTTGTGGGTTGACTGTTGCAATCTTCTGGTAGGTTTGCCTCCAAGATATCGGGATTCTGTCCGTGCAATCACACCAGGGCTACCTCTTTTCCTGTATAACTACACCACTCATCAGTTGCATGGTATCTTTGAGGTGGGTTATATTTACTCTGGGTTCCGTGAAGGACAGTTTATTGTACTGTGCTCCAGATGGGAAATACGAATTACCATATTTTGGGGAAGGAAGGATAGAATACAAGTTGATGGAAGGCAAAAAATGAGATTTAGTTTATTTACTTTTTATAGTCTGTTGCAGGCAGCAAGTTTTGGGGGCTCTAACATTGATCCAACTGCGTGGGAGGATAAAAAATGCAAAGGCGAGTCAAGGTTTCCCGCTCAGGTAGAATCTAGGGAAGGGTTCATATTTTAAGCTTGCCTAAGATGTTGAATAAATTGAGTACAATTTTATTCTTCATAATTATATGTAGGTAAGGATCCGTGTTAGGAAACTTTGCAACGCGTTGGAAGAAGATGCATTCAGGCCAGTCTTGCATCATTATGATGGTCCAAAATTTCGTCTTGAGCTGTCGGTTCCCGAGGTAAGATGGAATGTTCTCTTTCAAGATTGGTTTGTCAAAATTGGTCTGAGTTTTTCTTTTTGGGAGTGATACGCATTGCTTTATGTTGCAGACCCTGGATCTGTTAGACCTGTGCGAACAAGCAGGCTCGGCAGCATAAGCAAACGTCGGAATTTGCAATATAGTATGTAGGTTTTTGTGTGCCAGCTGTGTGCTTTTGGCAGATTTTCCGTGAAGCGTAAGCTTGGAAATTAGACTGTTTGGCGGGATCATCTTGCTAGGGTGAAGTGTTGAGGCCCTGCTGAATAAATACTGTCTGTGGTGTCGCTTTGAAGACGCTTTGTAGCTGTTGCATGGCATTTGGTACCATTGTAATATTAAGTACAGAGTCGCTATGGCGTCATAGAGAATGACTACCATATGTGTGGGTGAAACCTTATGTATTCTCCTTCAGTTCCAAAAAAAAAAAAAAAGATAAAGAAGCTTACGTACAACTATCATATTGAATTTATAGAACGATCTTTCTTCCCCAATTCTGCTTTTAAGCGTTGCTCATGGCCTCGTTTAGTAATAGCAAAGTAGAATTTGAAATGTACATGTTATGAGTAGGAACTAATTCTCTCCATGAGGAATTGCATTACCCTGGTTCAAGCACAGATGTGTTAAAGCGGGTTCCTTCGTGTTGATATTAGATGCGTCTTCTTTTTTAGGCCAAAAAGCTAAAAAGAAGAAATGACTGCATGCTGCATGTGCAAAATAAATTTAAATAGTTGACAACAAGGGATTTGGGTCCTCGCTTTTGAAGTCGAACGGAGATCCCTTGATAGTTCGCTTTTATTTTTTATTTTTTTTATTTTGTATACTATGAATAGTTCACAACATTGATCAGATTGATCGATGAGAATAGGTTGAATTGGAGAGGATGACTATCAAGTATTTGGCCCCACAGCAAGTGATTCGAATTAGGAATGTATGTACTGCAGCCCAGTGCAGTAAATTCTTGATGCCACAAGTCGATGGTGTTGATCCATTGGCTACAGCCAAGATAACGCAAAACATAAAAAGCAAAAAGTAAAATAACGAAAACCAGCTATGATCAGCGTATAAAATTTCAACTGTCTAAAAAATTTGTATAAAATATGATCTCTTGAATTCATAAGGAAAAGAGGGACATAACGTTTTTTCATATCATATCACGTAATCCATCCAAGAAAGGCCTAACATACAATGGATGTCAACTCTTACGAGTTCAACTAGTAATTTTTAATAACTCTCCGCGAGACACTAACCAAGCCACGTCAGGGATTAGAGAGCTGCAGACATAAGAAATGTGCGGATTCTTTGCAACAGCTCAGCCTTTATGGAATCAGGAATTGATGCTGCAAATAAGAGAAATTTCAGAGGTTCTTTGTCACATGAAAATCACAAAGAATAAAAGGGGGCATCGTGATTCCTGGTCTTCTTCCTGACGGAAATGTTAAATTCACTGTGTATGCCCTTATCTATCATTTTTTTTTTGGGGGGGGGGGGGGGGGTGGGTGTGGGGAGAGGGGCGAGGCGAGGTTGTTGTCAAAGATATAGATAAATTTGCAGCAAGAATGACAAAATATTTAAGAGATATTTGCTTTGGGGAGATTTAAGCAAGTTACAACTAGTTGAGTCATCTAAACGCAGACAATAAATGTACCAATTTGCACAACAATTAATTTAATACCTCTGCCCTTTGGAGTGATAACATGGACCAGTTCATCGACAGTAACATTATTCCTCCCTTTCTTCTTAACGAAAGCCCTGCAATAAAAAGCAAGACGAATTCTAACATTGAGAAGTCACATAAACAAGAAACAAATACAAGTATGCCGGATCAATCAGTAACAGATGGATACAAGTAGAAAGAATTCATATAATTGTCTAATATACTTAACCAAATGCAAAGATTCAAGAATGTCAAGTGGCTGGAAGCACTTCATGGGACTAGGGATTGTAAGAATCAGCTGGTCCTCTCATGCCATGCATGATACAAATAAGCTTGAATAGAAACAAGTTTGCATCTATACCAGCCAAACAAAAATCAAGAGCCAAAGGCACAAAACGCATTTTACGCCACTACCATGCGATGACTTGAATGTTTCAGGCAGTGGACAAAATTATAGTGCTAATAAATTGTCATTTATGATTGGAAAGAAGGAAGAGCTAGAGATGTTGATATGGCAACCAGATCATGGTGTGAGTCTCAGATACATTTGTCCAAAAAGGGCATTTCCAGAAGCCTTGGAAAACCTTGCATATCTTCCAAATTTTTATATCGCAGATAAAAGAGAGTACATCAGCTAAGACATAATAACAAAGTGCAAAGAACTTCAAGTGGGTGAAGTACTTCTAACTTTTTATAGTGCAGATAAATTTAAGAGACACAAGAGGATATATTAGGTTCCCCTAAAAGGCTAAAACTACATATCTCTACTTAACATTGAGTAGTGATCCCTGAGCTCTGCTTGTGGAGCTAAAAAATGGGGAAATGGAGTGAATAATTAAAATGAATATGATTTTTAATTTTAAATATCCATCTTCCATTTACTCAAATCCTCCTCGTGAGCAAGGGATTTTAATGATTGAAATACAATACTCTGTTTTGATAAAATTTAAGATCTTCCAAAAGAGCGAAGAAAGATGGCAGTTAGGGCATTAATTAACCCAAAAAAGCATGGAGAAGTGAGTATGCTTGTTTTTATCTAATAGGCAGCGCTCCATTTTTATTTCAAACAAACTTTGTGATAATAGATCCTTGAGTGAATTTCAGTTTTACAAAGAAAACCATGATCAGTAGAATGCAGAGGATAAGCCGTCTATACCACTACCATATATTCCAAGAGACACTAGAAGGGATACTCCTATAAAATAATTGTAACATGGGGCTAACCAAATTAGAGTAATGGAATACCTGCAAAGAGCTTTCATATCATCCTTCCAACCACATTCTACAAGTCTTTCCCTTAAAAGTTCCATCAACCGTTCTTTCTCACCAGTCTCGATCAACTGAGTAGGCAATCAACAAATCATGAAGGAACAACTCAACACCCAAGAGTACGAAAAGCAAACAACTTTCTGTTCAAGATATCACTGAAAGCACACCAACAGACTGATTTCTAACCTATATTGAGGAACAAGGATAAAGATGTAACCTTGATATTTATGAGCTCTTGAAGCGTGGGCTCCCTTTCTGGAGGATTTTCCAGTACATCTGGTGTGGGGGGTCGATTCACCGATGTCTTTGGCTTCCTTTGTGTTCACAAAACGATAAAGAACGCTTAATTACTGGCTATTGCTAACCAAGATCTTAAAAGGCTTGGCAGTCAGGACAAAGCCCAAAAGAAGCGATGAACATATTTTTATAGTAGAAATATGCTTTTATTAAATTTTACATAACAATTACAGGAAAAACATAGATCAGATTGCGGGGAGCTTACATGCTTTAGAAAATTCAAGCAATTAAAAATGATTTCGACGAACTATGGCTTTGAAGATTTTCGAGGAGAGAAAGATGAACGACTAGCAGCGAGCATAAGGGCTTCGTCCGGAGTTGCCCACAGCTCCACCGCCTCCGGCCTATCTATATATGTTTGACGAGCCCTTAACCATAAACGACACTTCGTTTGAGACACGAAAAATTGAGAAAAATACCAAATTTATTACCTATCTTTACACGACGATACGGCCCCTTACAAATAAATTTAATCTTTATATTAGATTTTTAAAAAATAAGCTTAAATTTAGGTTAAAAAAAGTTTAAGCCCATATTTTGGTTAATTTTTTATTTGTATTTTTTTAAATTGAGCCAGTTGAACTTTTAAAAATAATAATTAAATCAATTTATTATTTAAAATTTAAAAAAAATATAACTAATTATTATTATTACTAGTAAGATTATATATAGAAAATTTATAAATATAAATAAATTATTATATTGGCATAAATCCTTTAAGAATAAAGTATCCATTTTTATTTCTTTACCAAGATATTACGTTGCATTAAGTTTTATTTTAAATAATAAGTTTTTTATTATTCAAAAAAATTTCATTTAAGTTTTTGAGCTCAGACCGAACTTTAAAAAAAATTTGAGCTTAACCCGTTTTACTAATCAAACTTTTTGATTTGAGCTTTATATTTTCAGGTCGAACTTATCGTGTCGAGTAGACTTTTAAAGTTATTATCAAGTTTACTCACAAATTGTCCAAGCTAAATCAATCACAATTTTTATTTTGTACAAAATTAGTCTTTTTGTTGTCTTATCAATTTATTAATTAGAGATTAATGGGAGATTAGATGTGTATAAACTAATAATTGTAAAAGACTAATTTGATATTGACAATTTAAAAGGGACTAAATTGTTACAAAATATAAAAATAAAGAATCAATTTAATACTTTTTTCCATAAAATATATCAAGCAAAAATAAATTTATAATCTTTTATAGGATATTTAACAAATAAAAAGTAATATAAACTCTTGCAAGAATTTAAGGGATAATCTTAAATTTAATAGTTAATTAAATTGAAATTAATTACCATGCCTATGGGGGCTTTTTAAATGATCATTTGATAATTTTTTACATAGTATCCTTTTTCTAATTTTTAACTCATGATTTTTGTAATATCAATTACATATTATACTACTTTCACTTTGTTAGCACATATTATATAGGCTTTGTTAGCATAGATTTAGCAATAATATAATAAAATGCACTACAATATATTTCGTAATATTTGACTCTTGAGGAAGTAGAGTGCCATGTAATTTATGAAGAAGCGTCAATACATGAATATAAAAAACTAGTATTTCACTCCTTAACTTACGTGGTTAGGAATTTTACTAACTCAAATGAATATCAATTACAATGGTCAACCTCATAATATTAAACATAATCTCATAACTTTTACACCACTACCATGGTAACCCACAACAATAGGCATAATTACGAGAATTTTATACCAATTCCTTGGTAACCCATAACGAAACTTAGTCCTACAAACTTTTACAACATATCATAGAGCAACTGAAATTATTCCAAATTCTAGAAAACTATAGTCGATAAGACAAGATGAAAAGAACTCTCTCCTTCACACAAAATACACACTCTTTCATATAGAAAAAGTATGTGAATCACTAAGATACATTTACATAGACTAATAAGCACACAACTTGATTCTATAAACAAAATGATCATTGTTAATTGTCGAACTGCTAGTATGTCAATTTGGCAAGTTTTTCAATTCATTTGTCGGTTATGGAAACTCTGGTGATGGTGCAATCATCCATTGTAGCGATTATGAATTAATGTAAAGATACTTCAAATCGAACAACAATATGGAAAGTGAATATGTCTGTTGATCTTTGATCTTTTTGCAACTCTTGGGCCTATTTGAGTATGTTTGACTAGGTTGGGTCATTTAGTTGGATTTGTCAAACACACACAATAGTATGATTTGAAAATATAAATTTTGACATAATCATTAAATAAAAAATATATAATTAAATATATCAACAAGCCTCACATGCTCTTTTTCCAGCAGCAACAACTTGCAGTTTGGCAAAAAATATAATTGAAAATTTGTTGGACAAATTTAAGAGAAAATATTTTTTAAAAACAAGATGAAAACAAAAAATATCTATAAGATTTTTTTAATTTTTTTCCTTTTACATAACAAACATAAGCAGTTTATAATTTTAGAAAACGAATAGGTCAGAATAATTATTAAAAGCACTACAAGTTTATATGGGTGTTATCCATCAAATTAAAACTAATGCCTACTCTTTAATAAAAATAATTGCAACAAGAGTAAGTAGGGTCTTATTCATAAGAATTGGCGATTTCAATACTTATGAACAACTAAGAGATTAACCTATAAAAGAAATAAATAAAATGGGGGTTTAACAAAAATATAACAAGAATATTAACTAAAATTAAAGAAATTAGACAAGTAACAAGTGAAAAAATATTTCAAATATGAAAACAAGTTAATTAAAGGAAATTAAATCAAGAAACAAAACACTTAACTCAGGAATGTTTTGTTTTGGTCTTCCCATGTTAGGTCATTGATAAAAAGATTAATTCTCTCTTATTGGCATGTGACTATAGTGGCTAAAAAGTTCTAACAACCTATATTTCCTCGTACATTGGTTAATAAGAGTTCTCTGATCAAATACTAATTAACTAACAACCTCAAGTAAGCATTTAAAGATTTAATTAGTTAATTACATTAAATCAAGAAACCACCAACTCTAATTAACAAAACAGAAAAGTGAAGTCTAGTAAATTACTCTTCACATTATGTCAAAATAAAAGAAAGCACATTCACAGTCTCTTATACCAATTCTTAACTAAGCTTTTGTTCAAATAAATAATTGCAAATTTAATTAATCCAAATGGAAGATAATCATTTGGGAGCAAAATTGTCACACCCTAAATTCCTGGAGTGGGACCGGCACAGGCCACGAGGAAAAATCTCCGAACCTGCAAGCCTTACACTGGAGGGACATTCAATATCATTCCGAATTTATTCAATTTGCACCATATGTAATATAATTTGCCTTAATATAAAATAAATGTTTAAATACAAAACAAGGAACTTTGTAGAAATTTCGGCAGCACCTCCCTAGTAAATAGGACATTCCAAAATTTCTACAATAACCTGTAAGGCAATATAACATATAGGAGAGCTCCGCTCTCGCTAGCACAACCCAATATAGCACAATTACAAAATACAACAATTAAGGAAAGTTCAACTGTGGTCTCTATACCACCACAGACATACAACCAATGGCTATCATTCTAAATATATATACATATCAAAAATATGCCACGAATACCGACTAAACAAAAAGAATAGGCCTCCCAACATCCCAAGCGGGGCTCACCACAAGACTCCTCGTCAGTGCTCTACTGCCTTCGAGAACTCTTCTATCTCCCTATCTGAGACCAAATTTTTCTGGCAAATAGCACCCTGAAATCAATAACAAAATTTCATATATAAATAGAAAACAAAACATGGTCAAGAATTGAGTGAAATACAATAATGGTTAAACCACAAAAATCAACCTTGCAATGAACAGTTTCATATACATAACGCTCTTTTCAAAACGTTTAATTTAAAGTGCCATTCACAAGAAATCAATAAGCTTCTGAAGATCATATCTAGGGAATGACTACTAAGGACCAAACTGGTGTGGCACAAAGCCACAAAGGGCAAATCACAACAGGCAAGGATACACAATCCTTAAGGGCAAATAACCAACAGGCAATGATACAAAATCCTCGAGGGCAACTAACCAACAGGCGTGAGGTCATAACTCACAAAGGTGTTCACTTATTGGTCCACGTGTGATGACCGTCACACGAGGCTAGCACTATTACTAACCCTGTTAGTTGGGTCATTACCTAGGTACACCAAGGGCTAACAGAACTGCTGTTGGCAGCCAGTATCCCATCTAATCCTTCCAATGATAGTGAAATTAAAACAAGCATGCATAGGAAAAGTAGCAGGTATGCATGAAATCCATCTGTATTAGCCATAATGATTTATCAAGCGGTTATTCCTAACCATACGCATGAGTTTAAAACCATACATAAAGCCATTTCACATATCAAAGGACTTTATTATTCATAACCTCAATTCCAGAAAAATATAGTCATGACAAAATTAATAATGATACTTATAAAACATTTCTAAGCAATTAAAAGTGAAGCATAAATAAGAGTATTGGGAGTGCTATCTGCGCACCTGGGTGCCGTTTGTTACGAGCAATTCAATGCTTCCCTTAGGTGCCTGAATCACTCTTATAAGCTACCTACACTATTTGGAAAGCAAGAATTACTCCTCTTCCTGTTATTACTTAAAACAAAACCTTAACTCACTCTCCTTGATTCGATCACTAACTTTCCCAGACTTTTGGTCAATTTACATTTCCTGCCCTGTAAACGTTTTGAGCTTTTCATTTTAGTCTCTAATCCCATACCCTTGCCTTCAATCCAAGGAAATCTATAACAAACACTAAGGTTTCATGCCATCAGGTCTAAAAGTGTTATTATAGGATCAATTTGAATCCATTACAATGCAGTATTTCACCATTTTCTAAAAATCTCAAAATTTCAAAACTTTTCAGTTCGATCCTTGTCAGCATAACTTCTCAAAAACGCCAAAAAACGCCACTGTTCTTAGCTCCTCGGACACCCACAGGAAAACTGCTTCACCGGCAGCCAACGGAGCTTGAGACCAGGCAGAGAACGACGGCCAGGAGGTGGGGAGTAAAACCCACCCAAACCGCGATGGAAAAAGGGCCACTGGAGCTCCGACCAAGATTGCATCTTCTCTCGATTTTTCGATGAAAATGAGCTCCTCTCACCGGCAACATAGTGGAAATTGGCCAGTGACAGGCCGGCAACCTTCAGGGGGGGAAAGCTGCAACTCTGACAAGTGAACGGACTGCTACAGTAGACGTTCAACTCTTAACTCTCTCACTGCTTCTACTCGAGCTCAACGGGAAAGGAGAAGAAGATAAAAGCACTTAGGGGCATTTTAGTCTTTTCACTTTAAAGGGTGACACATGTCAGCTCCTAAAAAAACAAAGAGATTAAAGAAGTCATGTCTTGAACCCATGGTTTCTTGAATAAACACTTGGAGCCTGACCACTGAGCCAGCCTCAATCTCATTTTAAGGTTTCACTAGACAAATTAATATACCTTAGCCAATTCTCTTGAAAAATTTCTCTCCTTTAATTCCTCATTAACTAAATTATTAATTGTAATTAATTGGGTCATTACAAAAATAAACAATGGGCCTTATCATTTATTCACCTAAAAATAACTCAAGTAGAATAAGAATGCAAAAATACCAAAAAGAAGATAATAAAAGAGAGTTCACATATGTCTCACAATCCTTAAAGAATCCATAACAACAATCCTTAGCTTGATAAGCAAAATTAGCTACTCATATATAAAATATCCACAATATTCATCCAACGTCAAAATGACAAAGCTAGAAAATAAGTTGTTGCAACTTTCTTTCACTAAAACCAATAGAGAGAGAAGAAGATGAAGAAGAAGACGTAAAGAGAAAAAAGGGGCATCCAAATCTGACCTAGAATGAAAAATCTCTCATCCCTAACTAATTTCCTAATATTTTTCCAAAATAAAATGTAAAAGTCACTCAAAATAATCCTTTGAAGCTTCCGCTGCCCATTTTCTATCGAGAAAATTAGATTGTATATTCATTGGGCTTGTAATTATGTGGATTACTTAGTGTGATTCATACATGTTTCGACAAAATTAAGGTTTCAAATGTAAATTGAAGGAAATTAAGTGAAGAACACATTCATAATTTAATTTCTGAGATAGGAGACTTACATACTTCTCCTAATTGGGGAAACTGATTGGACTCTGGCTGGGATTACTAATTGTATGAGATATCTACAATGTGTTTGGTGTATCTCGAGTTTTCACAATCTAAATCCCCTATCAAATTTTGATTGTTGAATACTCACAGGTATTTCTCTCAGAGCGTCTCAAGTCTCTATAGACTGTTCTCTTTTTTATCTTGGTTGTTTATCGTATAATAGTCTAGTCTTTTTTATAAAGGTTAACTAGGATTAGAGTTTAGTAGTAATTTTTATAATTACTAATTTTACCCTTACTTAATGAGCACTTATTATGGGTGGACACTATATAATATTTTAACAGATTTAAATTCTAGATATTATATGATATTCTAACATAAACAAAATTATTTATCTTGATTAGAGAATTTGTTAGGACTAATGCAGTTATTTGTTTGAACTAAAAAGTCACAAAATATAGTTTGATATATGAAAGGACAATTCATTCTTCCAAACATCTAAATAAATGTAAACACATGAAAGGTTTTCCCAATGAGCAATGTTCAACATTAAAAGACATTAAAGATGCCTATTAATGTGTGAATACTTATGTGCCATCATGGTGGGTATTCAAAAGATACATTTAAAATGAATAATCATAAATTTTTGTTGTGCCAATTGATCTATATAGATAGAGGCTTTTGTGCCAAACAGATAAATCAAATTGAGATTGATCAATACAGTTCTGGAAAGTCAAGTGAAAGATATCAAAAGTTCATCGAGTTTGCTAATTAAAAAATTCGTAAGGCTTCGTTGTATCTTATGAGAACCTTTGCCATAATCCTTTAGCAACTTCATGTAGGGGCTAATAGTTCTCTGTGGACAGTGTTACTTGAGTTTCAAAGTCAACTATCTTGATTCAAATCCCATGCATTTCAATGGTGCTTATAATTTCTACGAGAGAGAAAGTAAGCTAAATGTTGAGCTGTCCACTTTTTTGATTAAATTCAACAACTCAAGCCACGTCCATAACTTACTTTCTATCTTTATGTTCTTTTGCAATATAAGACATGTCCGCACCTTGGTTCACTATTAAATTAAACAAAATCATCTCTATGACCTAAAGCCAACCAATTAAGACCTGATTTCCTAACTAAAACGCCAAAATTAAAATCAAAATATAAGACTATAAACATGCAAAAATGAAAACGTAACAAGTTTTGATATTATTTTGATTTGAAAATAAATATGAACAAAGTTTTAACTTCAAAAGAAAAAAAAAAGTTTTCTAAATAATGAAAACTAGCAAATGACAATACATTTGAATAAATTAAACAAATTGAAAAATAATCTACCATAATAATAATAAAACAATAGAAAAAAAAATTACATTTTACTGTCTTAAACTCAGTTTAAAGTACAAACTAGTATATGAATTTTAAAACATAACGAAACACTCAATCTCTTTAAGAAATGCAACAAAATAACTCTTACAATCAATGCTTCAGGAGTTATTTTGTTTTCTTTTTAATTTTTAATATTGAGTTTGTAATTATACCTCAATTTAATGAATAAAAAATAGTTATACCAAAAAATTGAAACTGATTTTTCCCAAGGGCATAAATTTGAAGAAGTAATTAATGCACTATGAAGCCATATATACTCTGCATTGATAATAATTAATGGCACATTAAATTATTTTAATTCTACATGTTCATCTTTCAGTAGTAAAAACAAAAGTCCTTTTGCAAAATATAACTGAAAATGTGTTGGACACATTTAAGAGAAAATATTTTTAAAAATAAGATGAAAACAACAGAAAAAAAAATTTGACAAACGTTTTCAGTATTTTTACACAGTAAACAAAGGAAAAAAATTATACCCATTTCTGTATATATTTGCTATGTTATTCCCTAATTAAAATATAACAAGTATATAATTTTTTAACTATATTACAATATATGTACAGTTATTGTAAATAACTATATAATTTTTAAATTAAATTATACATTTTTTATATTATTATTAGTTAATCATACACTTATCATATGTTGATTGGATAACCTGAGAGCTAAAACAAAAACTGTTTATGATTTTGAGGGGAAAAGATAAAACAATTATAAAAAAACTACAAATATTGGTTATCAAATTCAAAAGTCGAATAATATTTATGCCCAATGATATTAATTTGATTTGAAAATAAAGATGTACAAAGTTATAACTTCATAAGAATATATTTGATGACAATAAATTAGAAAAAAAAATTAAAGAAAACAGAAAAAACATAAATAATCCAACGTAAGAATGAAAACGAGAAAAAAAAGAATTACATTTTACTTTCTTAAACTCAGCTCGAAGTATAAAATTAGCATATCAATTTTAAAAGGTAACAAAACACCCTATGTCTTTGAAAAAATGTAACAAAATAACTCTTATAAGCATTCTTAGCGTATGGTAAGAGTATTCATGAACCTAATTAGCTCGACCAACCCAACTCGCCTTAATTATATCGAGTTAAATAGGGCTAGGTCAAAATAAAAAACTTTACAATTTTTATTGAACCAAACTGGGTCTCGGGGTCACACAAGACCACAAGACCCTATTTGGTACCATTTTTTTATTTTTAAATTTTTTTAATTTATAATAACTTTTATTTAAACTAAAATTTTAAAGTATTAATTCTTTTCAAATTTTCATCACTTCTTTTTTTCAAATCTTAATTTTTCTTTTCATTCCATTTTTTATTTATTTCAAGTTTTAATTTTTTTATTTTTTAAGTAAATTAGTTTTTATTAATAAAAAGAGATTTTTTTTAATAAAATATATTTTTTTAAAAAATTAATATATAGACCCACCTATGACTTGATATAACCCAGTCCTACCTGGATCCTGAGTTTCTAAAAATAAACCTAATTTAAAATTGGATTAAATCATAAATTTTGCAAAAACTTGGTCAAACTCGTATTCACTTCTAGCGTCAAGTATTATTAGACCTTAATTTAATGGATAAAAAATAGTTATACGAAATAATTAAAACTGATTTTTTCTTCGAGGACATAAACTTGATGAGTAATTAATGCACTATAAAGTCAAATATACTCTGGCATTAATTGTACAGTAAGATCTGATAAGAATTAATTACATATTAGGTTAGTTGTAGTTCCAATGGTGTGCATACTGTTAAAAGGAGACTGGAAAATGTCTTCAGTAAGATATAACAACAGGCTAGGATAACACTTTGGTATATGGGTCAAAATGGAAAGAAATCGATCACATATTTATAATAAAGTAGCGTAAAAAATCTCCAAAAAGTTGCAATCTTGGAAGACATGTTTGTAATCTCAAGTGGCTCAGTTAATGCTTATAACAGCAGTGATGATCAATTCCACTATATTATTATTTATCCACTCTCATTTCAAATTATTGTAAAAAGATTGAATCGATGATTGCTAATATTTAGCGTGATCTAATCACAACGTGATAATTACTTATCTATAGGGTTGGAAGAAGTTATGTAATCCGAGAAATATGGGTGGTTTAGGTTTTAAGCGAATACATAATTTGAGTATGACATTATTAGCTAAGCACACCTAGCGTAGTTTGGATTCTAGCAATTGGTTTATCTCTTTCACCTGGTGTGAAGGCTAGGAATTGAAGGAATATGGAAATTGGGGAAAGTCAGAAACAAAAGTGTTTCTTGATATTTGAAAAGCTAGTGGCATAATTGCTCTCAACTGCGATCGAGGTTAAGGAACATGTATTTCTTTAAATAACTACTCATATGTATATGGAATTTTTATATTTGGCTATGTTTTCTAGGTTCGAAGAGATTAGAGCTATGAAATTTTTATCCAATATTTTATATTTTAAGAAATATTAAACAATTTTTTTTATATTTTTAAAAAATTTAAATTATTAAAGTTTTATTTGACGATCTAAAATTTATTAAGCATTTAAATCTTCCACTTATATATAATTTATGCAGCTTGGTCGAGTTGATATGCTTTTAAATTAAGCCTCTCAGTTCAATACCTTATTATGTATAAAAATGAACAATGGGATTTTCCTTAATTACCTTCCTTAATTATATCCATCTAATATTGTTGTGGAACAACTTTTTTCCTCTTCAACTCAACCGAATAGATCAAGCTAGCAATAGAATTGCTCCGGTGTTATGGTTGGTGAAAGTTATATATTTTAATGTAATTTGAGCACTGGAAAATTTCTTCATCTTTTAAATAATGTAATACTTCATGGCGAATATTCTATTTCAAGTGATTATGCTTTGTTGGAAATTACTAACTAATGCTTTGCCTATTTATGCTATTTTAGAACAACACACATGCAAGTGTGAATTACTTGCCTCTTTGCTTTGGTCCAATTGATGATTTGAATAATCTTTTCATACAATATGATTTGCCTTGACTTTAACGTTTTGCATACTCTTTTCATCCTCAAGATATTCAACTTTGAACAATATAAGAGAAGTATTTTTTTGGCATTATGTTATATAGTTTTTTTTTTTTTAGGAATAAGATGGTGTTGTAAGGATAATTACTTTGTAAATGGGGTAGGAAGAGAAGATACAATAGACTCGTGCTCAAGCAATTTGAGATGGTGTTGTAACGATCCCATTGTACTTTTCTATGCGTTGTATGGTATTATCTACTAAGCATTTAATTATGAAGTCAACAAAAGTACATGATTAAACAGAAAAGTTTCAGGTATTAAACTTGGATACTCTTGCGTTCTTAACAAAATTGGTTAAAAGTTAGATATTTGTTATGAATTCTCTGGCATGAGAGGCATTGAAGCTCAACACGAGAAGGAGGCAGGAATGGTACTAGCGAGTTTTGCAATATAGTTATAGTGTTTTGTTATAACTTGTTTGCACTATGATTTTTTTTCATATTTAGTTAAAAAAAAAAAACTTTATATTGGCAAAGACTCAACTTCAATTTCACTTGAATTTGAATATCAGGGATACGGCTTCTGCTTGGTTTCTCAATTGGCTAGAATAAGCACAGCACTGCTGGACCCCGTATAGCATATCCGCATTACCAAACGCAATCATCCCCATAGGACTTATCGAACTATGCCCAGACAAGAGAGAAGAAAAACAAAATGCATGCGAGCAAGTGATTAAAGCGTGAACCGCGTAAGTGTCTGTCTCTACGAACGCTCACTTAATAGTCATTGTCTTTACATGCCCATTAAATTCCTCCTGAAACTACTGACAGGGAACATACTTCGATGTGTTCTTACGCTCCTTATCACTCTCTCACGTTCTTGCCACCCTCAGATCGTCTCGGATCCATCACTATTTCGTTTGCATTCTTTAAGAATGGAAGTTACAAAGATGCTCTCGAATCACGGTGCCATGCTAATCTCATGCTACATGTGAATTCCTTCGTACAATTACCTCTTTTGCGTCACTGACGGTTATAGCGGACTCCTATAAATACAGTGGCTCATCGTTCTTGCAGAGCACAACCACAGCCATAGCTACTATAGCGTATCTTGTCTGGTAGTTCCTCATCAACCATGGCTTTCCTTCTTGTTCTTGCAGCTCTCGTTTGCTTGAGAGGCGCTTCAGCCTTGGAATCAGCCGTTATAATGGCTGAACTTCCAAAGGCTCAAGTGTCTCATGCCTTCCCTAATTCTGAACCAAAACCTCCTCGAGCTTCAGAGCCTATTCGCATGGACAGACAAACCTTCTTGTCTGAAGCTAATGAACCAGCACCTCCGCTTGTTTTCTCGGCGGAGCCGAAACCACCATCAGAGCCAATTGCCATGGACAGCGAAACCTTCTTGTCTGAGGCTAATGAACCAGCACCTCCGCGTGTTTTCTCGGCGGAGCCGAAACCACCGTCAGAGCCAATTGCCATGGACAGCGAAACCTTCTTGTCTGAGGCTAATGAACCAGCACCTCAGCGTGTTTTCTCGGCGGAGCCGAAACCACCATCAGAGCCAATTGCCATGGACAGCGAAACCTTCTTGTCTGAGGCTAATGAACCAGCGCCTCCACAGGTTTCCTCGGAGCCTCCTAAAGCTTCAGAGCCAGTTGGCATGGACAGAGAAAGCTTCACGTCTGAGGCTAATGAGCCAGCCCTTCCACATCGTAGCTGCGTGCCGGAAGCACCCTCTAGCGAGCCAGAACCACCATCAACTTCTATGTCTCTTAACTCCGACGAGCTGATGCGAGTCATTAATGTGAAGAAACCTCCTGTGCCACAACCAGCCCCGGCCCCTACCCCTGCCGCAACATTTGCTCTTCCTCGAAAGATTTTGTTTTGATATAAAAGATTCCGGAGCTTGAGATGTTTCCGTCTATCCTGTTAAATAACTAGTTGCATTTGTATCAAGAATCCTTCAAATGAGTTAATGAAATTATCTATAAGTCTCTCGATCTAGTACATGGTCTATTATTTTCATTTGAAATGTTTACACCTAAATGATTACTAACCTGCGTCTGTCCATCTTCCTTTTGCGAGGAATCCGGATTATCTCTAACAGCATAGTTACAGGAGATAATCTAGTAAAATAAAAATAGTTAAACTAGAATTTAAAGATTCAATTTTTTTTTAATCAGTAATTGCATATTGCATACGGTCATATTATTTAGTATATGCGCATCCAACCGTATTTTTATCCATATATCTATATTATCACATTTTTATTCAATAATTCTTATATCTTAATAGAGAATCTCCCATAATCATATGCTAGTAAAAATAATACGTGCCCCTTTTGCAACCTCTTTACAAGGGACTTCTCTAAGATTTTTGACAAAAAATTATTTATAGCATATCTTTTACAGGTAATTACTTATGATATCTATTTTTACAACTCCTATGACTTTTTAAAAATGAAAAGGCATGATATTTTCAAACGGACTTTAAGTATGTTTTAATTTGCTTGCTATTTCGTTTGAGAAAAAAAATACTCCTTAAGATAATTTCACTCAATATATTATTAATTTATTTTATATATTATATGTTTTATTTAACAACAGAAAATATTTCGTTTTAGGAATTATATTTTAGAAAGCTTTCATTATTTTGCTTCCTTATGTCAGTATGGAATGGAGAATAATAAATAAAAATAAATTAATTTGCGAAATTTTTAATAATTTATGTAAATTATTTTTCCCACGAAATAGGAAAATTTTTTATGCCACTCACACTGATTTTGCCACCGTTCGATAGTTTGGGATTTATTAGCAGCAAATGATCATATACATTTTTACGGATGACGGTTTACAGTGATGTTATGGAATCGTTATAGTAGATAACTAGATATGAAACATGCGCATTTTTTCACAGCTTTTACTGCTTGTATCTGATGAGAGAATAGAAAGTAAATGATGAAGAACACGGTATAAGGAGCGAAATAGATCCAGAAGTAATGGAATTTCATTGGATTATGTTAACAACGAGTTTTCTTTACATGACGATATTTATAGAGCACCAACTACAAGAATATCTCAACAGAACAATGCAAACAATGCTGACAAGCCTCTCACAAGCAAACAGTACTCTAAAAATACTTCTAAACCATATACATCATTATGAGAACAGATCCGAGTAATTACAATACTAACTCACATCTCTGACACTACCCCTTAAACCTAGTTGTGGGGATGAATTAACCATCACATACTCCAAGTTCACTTCAGGGAAAAGTGAACCTTGTTTTGAGAGAGACTCCGGAAGCACATCTGCAACTTGATCAACAGGGGACCACTAATTGTTTACTTGCTACCTTTTCTCCAATGAGAAACACATCAAGTTCTATATGTATGGTACGGTTATGAAGCGCGGAATTATGTGATAACATTACCGTACGGATGCTATCACAAAAATAACTGGAGGCTTGTTATGTAGAGGAATCCTCGGTTCTCGCAACAAAGTCTGAAGCCAAGTTATCTCAGCTATTACATTGGATAAGCTCCTATACTCTGCCTCTGTGGTCGATCTTGCCATCATAGTCTGCTTCTTTGCTTACCCAAGGAAACACATTGTCTCCCAAATATTTTCAAGCACCACAAGTAGACCTTCTATCATCAGATCACCTCCTTAGTCAGCATTCGAGAACGCTTTTAGTGTTAGATCATCCGATTCAGTTAATATTAGTCCATAGGACAGTGTTCCACTCAAGTATATGAGAATTCTTTGTACTGCTTTCCTGTGCTCTTCAACGTTATTGCATGAACTGATATACTTTACTAACACTGTGACATGTGATGGTAGCATATTGCAATCCTTCAACAAGTGATCTGTAAAGGTGTGAATTACTCATGTCGTTTGAACCATGATTGTTAAGCTTCAACCCAGTTGTCACGGGGGTTGGAAAACCTTTGCAATTTCCATTTGGACTTTTGCTAGATGGTCACAGTTGTATTTCTCTTGTGATAAAGTGTGATGCTGCCATTCTCAGCCCTCTTTGCTTCAATGCCCAAGAAATAACTAAATTCTCCAAGGTCCTTCAATGCAAAATTAGTATTAGCTGCTCATTTAACCTGTGAATGTACTGAATTGAATTCCCTGTTATCAGTATGTCATTTACATAACTAAAAACATAGGTATAACAGCCATCTGTCACTTGAATGAATAGAAAGAGGTTGAATTTACTAGAAACAAAACCATATTTTGGTAAGGTAACACCACCAAGTTTCTCAAACCATGCTCAAGGGCTGTTTCAGCCCATAATTGCTTTGTTAATCTGCACACAAGTGTGTTATCTGACGCTTCATACCCATGAGGCTGTTACATGTAAAATCTTTCTTAAGTGGCGCTTTGGCCATAGATCAACTGCTCTAGCTTATGATGATTCTGGCTGGCATGTAAAGTGTGGGAGTACTACAAAGACAAAAGCAACATGCTTTACCCAATTCAGAGTAAATTTCCATGACGCTAGAAACCTCTAATGAGCTTGAACCTTCAGAGTCTCAAAGTGTCTCATGTCTTGCTAGATTCAGAGCCAATGTTTCCCACCAGATATCTTGGCATCCTCTAATGAGCCAGAACCTCCATCTGTTCCCTTAATAAGCCAGAACTTCCAAATGCTTCCTCTAATGAGCCAGAGCCTTCACAGAGTTAGGTGTTGCATATGCTATCTTAAACCAATTGAATGGCATGATTCATATTAACATTAATATGGATCGAGCAGATTTACACACTGGATGATGCCTTTGAATATCCAACAGGGAAGTATGTTCTCCGATCACGGCATGATAAATGCTTGTACCTATAGATGCCACAGAAACATCAAGTCTCGTCCATTTGGTTGTCAAATGGCCAAGTGGCTTTATGCTCACAAGCTATCGGTCCCACAATTACCAAAAAAAAGATCATTCTTTGGGCTAAGTGATCTGAATAAAGGCTTCAAACTTATTCTTCAGCCTGTTTGTGAATCAGTGCCAACACCAGGGATTTGTCAATGAAAGACTGTCCAAGTTTCTTGCTTGCCACTAACAATGCTGCACTGTGCCTCAAGCATTTAGTTATATACAAATCGTGAAGTAAACTCAATTAGTGTCCACAAGGCTCCATCCTGGTGCTTTCTTGAGTCTCTCTTCTTTCATCACCTTCCTCAGTCTCAAAACTTCCTGCCATTGCCCAGCCTCAGCATACATATTTGACAAGGCAACATGAACTCCATGATTATGAGGTTCCAGAGCAAGGATTTCTTTTACCACTTTTTCAGCAAGCTTAGTATTTCCATTATTTTTGCTAGCTACCAATAGAGCTCCTAGGATAACCACATCTGCCTTCCAGGGCATTTCTTTTATCAGCTTCTCTGCCTCTGACAGCTTACATCCTCTTCCAAGAAGATCAACCATACATCCATAATGTTCAATCTTTGGTTCGATGCCATAACTCGTCTTCATCGAATGAAAGATATTAAGGCCAACATCAAGCATGCCAGCATGACAACAAGCAGATAGCACCCCTATAAATGTGACATCATTTGGTAAAAGCTGCTCACTAGTCAACTTCTGAAAGAGAATAAGAGCATCTTCAGCATGCCCATGAGTAGCCAACCCACATATCATAGCATTCCAAGTTGCAATATTTCTTTCAAGCATATTATCAAATACCTGTTGAGCCTTCGTAATCGCTCCATTTTTTGAGTACATGTAAATCAATGCCGTACCAAGAATCACACCCACTTCAATACCTTTCATTTTCATAAATTCATGAATTCTTTCCCCCAGTCCCAGACAACCTGTTCGTGCACAAGCAGACAGAACCGAAGCCAACGTCGCGCCATGCGGTTCAAAACCCTCGGCAATCATCTGATTAAAAAGCGTCAAAGCCTCGTTCGAACAATAATTCTGAGCATATCCGCTAATTATCGTTGTCCAAAGACTCAGATTTTTGTCCGGAAATTCATCAAACAAGAAGCGTGCTTCAACCAAATTGTTTGAAACAGAGTAACCCCTCACCAACCCATTAATCACATGCAAATCGACATCCAATCCGAATTTAAGGACATGGCTATGAACTTGTTTGCAAGATTGCAAGGAGCGGCAGTTATAACACGCCTTAAGAAGAAATGGGAAGGTGTGCTTCCCAGGTACAACGCCGAGCCTCCTCATCTCAATGAAAAGGACCAAAGCTTTAAGAGGATCGAGGCTACTAGCTAGAGCTCTTATGAGCGTGTTGTACATGAAGCTATTGTGTTGGTGACTGCTACCAAAGATTCTGAAAGCGTAATTGAGATCTCCGAATTGGGAAAGAGCACAAAAGGAGAGTAATCGACTGGCGGCGAAGTTGTCGTAGATGCGAGCCGAAACGATCATCTGGGCGTGCACTTGTTTGAGTTGGTCCATGGATCTGCATTTATCTGCGAGGACTGAAAGACGAGGAGCATTCGGTGGTGGTGGTTCAACAGATGTATGGGTACCTAGTGGATACACAGCGAGAGCACAGTGCTTGCCGAAGAATCGAATAGTTCGCGGCAACATTCGAAAGGAGACTGGATTTCCAGAACCATGATAAGCAGTTAATTTAAAATAAATAATATTTCTTAATTACATAAAAATCTTCCCATACAACGACGATGAATAGCTTGTAATACGGGTTCGGTGATTTTATTATGGCCAATCTGAAACTTGCATTTAAATAATATATAAAATAATTTTTTTTATATAAAAAATTTCGTATATTTCAATGTACCAAAATTTCATGATTTTAAGTATAATGAGATATAATAATGATCGAAATAAATTATCCTTACGTACTGTGGCCAATTTAGTCCATGGCCTTCCATTTCTTTGAATTGATTAATTAAATAATTTACTTCACTCCATTTTGATTGTTCCATTTATCTTGAACAACTTCAATATACTGTATAAGATGGGCGAATAATTAAATCAAGACAAACTAAAACATTTTAAAATCTATAATCTATTATGAAAGATAAAGTAGGAAAGGAACAGAAGCAATTTTACAGGCTTAAAATAGAATTTATAAAAAGAACTGAAAAATTGGAAGTACAGTTTCATTCCACTAGAAAAATTATATTCTTAACATTTTCTTTCATATAACAGTTAGAAATCTAGAAAATCATGTCAAACACGTTCTGACCTTTAATGCAAATAACTGTATAGATAAGTTCAATCTATGACCTATGACGCATGCCCCTTTCTTGTGGCCTATTGCCTAAAACAAAAGTGTGTTTGTATTTGAGCTTTGCTGTGTGCGAGCCCATGGTTTTCCAGGTCGTTGGCAGTGAGTGTTTTAATTTTAAGAAGAAAAGCCAAAAGAAAGCGATGAGTTGCAAAAAGTAAATAGTATTCAATGAATACCTCGCAATTTAAAAAATAATAATTTGAATATTTATCCAAATATAAACGACAATGATAGTATGCTTTGATTGCAAGAATGCTTGAAATATGCGCAACGAGGATTGCCTAACGGAAATGCCGATGTGAGATTTACACGTCAGCAGGCACCACGGACGGCAACCAGTAAAAATTATCCACGTGTCAAGTATGAGGAATTCGATCTAACAATGAAAGCCTTTCATCACCGTCGAATCGTAAATGGCCCCCACCACCACATAAAACATCGACCTTCGGCTTCAGCTCATTCATGGCGTATAAGAATAAATTCCGTGCACTCTACTGTATCGGACGAGCTGCAGTAACTTCGTTTTCGCTGTTGTTTGATACTGCCAAAGAGAACTGAAGAAGAAGAGGAAGAAGGGAGCTCTGAGAATGCCGGGATTGACAGGACCCTCAGATTATTCTCGAGAACCTCCTCGTCACCCTTGTCTTCAAATTAACGCTAAGGCAATCTTCTCGCTTTTGATCATTTAATCAACTATTCTTTTGTTTTCTTTTCCCATTTTTTCTCGCCAGGATTATACTCGTTATAAGTTTGCATTTTGTGCTTGGTTTCTGAACTCTGGAAGATTTTCTGATTGCATTTCTTTATGCAAGATGATACTTCTCGTCATATTCTTTAGCTATAATTCTGGCATATGATGATGCTGAAATATTGAAGTGTTCCCGTGTATCCAAAGTCGTGGAGAAATTGAATTGAGCAAAACCAATTTTTCCCCAAACACGTTTCGAAATCTATTAAACCCAGAGAACCTATTGAACCGACCTTTTGGTGGAAGATTGAACCAAAACGCTGGCACATATGATATGCGTAAAATATAAAAGAAGATTGTTTCAAAAAAGGATAAAAGGAGAAAAACAATAACAGCACGATGAACTGCAGGGGGACATCAGCGTTATTTAATTGCATAGAATGCATCTTCAGTCCAATTTCAATGGTTCAGCAATTTCTAGAAAACTTGAACTAAACAGACCATAGAATACTTCTTGGGAATCAAACCAAAGCTTGAATGAAACAAAATTTGATGAACAATACTGTTTTTAACTAAAAATTTACCATTTGACTTCATTGACAATATATATAATTTGTACATATATGTTTTCTATTATCTTCTCAAATCCAATTTGCTGTATTCCACAGGAACCATTCAATGCTGAGCCACCACGTTCTGCCTTGATTTCCTCATATTTGACGCCTGCAGATTTCTTTTACAAGAGAAATCATGGCCCAATACCAATAGTTAATGACATAGAAAGGTTATATGCTGCTCTTGCCTAATTATTTGTCCTCTTCATTTGTCAAGGTTGTTCACTTTTAACGGCTTAGACTTAATATTATGACCTGTCTGGCAGAGCAGATACTGCATTTCAATATCTGGTCTCGTAGAGAATTCCAAACGAGTTTTCATGAAAGATATCAGGTTAGTGCTGATCATGGAATCCCAACTTTTTACTTATTTTAGTCAAATGATATAATGACTGTCACCTCACGTTGGAATACTATAGCTCCAATTTATTTGTTAAATGTATCTCCAATAGATAGTTTATCAGACTAAGAACTGACCTTGTTATTTAATGATAGGATGCTTCCGAAGTATAATGTCACTGCCACATTACAGGTTGGTTACTTAGAAGTTCATACTGCATTTATAATTGGTATATCTTTGCTAAACTTTAGTGGAAGACCACGTAAGCTCCTGGTTTGCTTTTGGGTAAATCTTGCAAGTGCATTGATTTTCCTTCTATGCTTTCCACAGTGTGCAGGTAATAGAAGGACTGCTATGAGCATGACCAAAAAAGTTAAGGGAGTTGGCTGGGATGTATCTGCTATTGGAAATGGTTAGTATTTTTGTTTGTGGACGACTGACAACATGTAATGCTTTTAACATCCAACCACTGCGAATATGACTTCCTAGAAGTTTAATTAAGAGATGATATCTGTGAAGTATGATTTCTGCAAGCTCCTAGACAACATGGTGCACTTCTAATTATATTTTTATCCTATGAAATATGGTAAATGCCTCTTTAGAATAGAATTTTGAGAATTAAAGAGAAAAAGAAAGAGAGAAGTAAGCGTGCCAGAATCTGAAACACCCTTAGGTCCTTAGGGAGTGGACAAACTTACTGGATAAACATTCAATAATATTCATTCACTCCCAAAAGATTACAAAGTCACACATATATAGCTAGTACAAGATAACTACAGAAAACTACCCATAACTGATACATAACAGACATAAGACACAAATAACTACCCCTACAACATAATAAACTGCTTCTGAACATAAGAAACTACCTTGACAGTTAAAAACACAAATATCCGACTACACATGGATAATGGACATAACTAAATTGTTGCTGCATGTGACACACGTGCAGTATCAGACTTCTTTCTTCAAAAATATGTTCTTAATGGTTTCAAAGAAGAAGAAGATAATGTTGTATCATTATCCCCCCTTTGAAAAACAACCTTGCCCTCAAGGCGAAAATCTAGAAATTGGGCAGCTATAAGATCATAAGACTCCCAATTGGCTTCCTCTAAAGGTTTATCAGCTCATTGAATGAGTAGTTCTAGTTGCTGCTTGCCATGGAAAGGGATCCAACAATGAGCTAGGACTTTCTCGAGATGGAGAAGTAGTTCCCAATCATCAGTAATTGGTAGTGGGGCTGGAGGGGAGGGAACAGATTGTACAAATACTGGTCTGAGCATGGAAACATGAAGATTGGATGAACTTTTGCTATTGCAAGTAGCTCCAATTCATAAGCCATTGGTCCTACACAACGAAACACCCTATAAGGACCAAAATAACATGGTGAGAGTTTTTCATTCTTTCTACGAGCCAAGGAATTTTGACAATATGTTTGGAGGTGTCACAAAACAAAATCTCCGACTTGGAGAGTCATTTTACGGCGGTGAGCATCTGCTTGCTGTTTCATGTGAGTTTGTGCCTATAGAAGATGAGATTTGAGCAACTTCAACATATCATCACGTTCTATCAATTATGCTTCAAGATCAATTAATTTAGTTTCTCTATGAACATAAGGAGATAGTGAAGGAGGATCTCAACCATAAACCAATTTAAATGGAGTGGTATTAGTAGAAGAGTGGAAGCCGGTATTAAATGAGAATTCTGCCCATGCTAAATATTGATTCCATAAACAAGGTTGCTCTTGAGCAAAACACCTTAAGTATGTTTCCAAGCATCTATTTGACCACTTCTGTTTGACCATCAGTTTGGGGATGATAGGCAGTACTCATCCTCAATTTGGTATTATTCAAACTCAATAATTCTTGCCAAAAAGCACTCAAGAATACCACATCTTGATTAGATATAATAGATCTTAGTATGCCATGAAGACAAACAATTTCTTTGCAAAAGAGGTCGGCAATTGTTTTGGCAGTGTATGGGTGAGAGAGAGGAATGAAATGGACATACATACTTAGGCGATCCACTACTACCAAAGTGGTGTCAAATTTCCCTGATCTTGGGAGGCAAGTAATGAAGTCCATTGAAATGTCTTCCCATATTTTTTCTGGTATAGGTAAGCGTTGTAATAGACCAGCAGGGGCTAGTGCTTGGTACTTAGCCTTTTGTCAAGTTAAACAATTCTGCACATATTCTTTAACATCTTTCTTCATATTAGGCCAGAAAAAAGAAGAAAGACGCTTGAGAGTCTTCAAAAACCCACCATGTCCAGCAGCCAAGGTATCATGAGATTCATATAAGAGTTTCCTCTTGATAGGATGGGTAGGAGGATTGACCGATCGCTGTTTATAATAGAGTTTTTGCTCCACCAATTACAAATTTGATTCTGCAGAGGTATTTCTTTGAATCTCATTGATGACCTGTGAAGTGTAGGGGTATGCCAATAATGAATAATACCAATTGGAGAAGTCAAGAGCCACTGGTATAGCAAGGGCAAAAAAATTTGCATGTTGAGGATGCCTAGACAAAGCATCAGCCCCTTTATTCTCTTTTCCCATCTTATAAACAATCATGAAGTCATAGGGTAACAACTTCGCAAGAAGTTGTTGCTGTTAATTAGTGGTTCAACACTAATCTAATAAGTACTTGAGGCTACAATGATTGGTTCTCATAAAAAAAGGTCATCCAAGGAGATAGTGTCAACATTTCTGCAAAGACAACACAAGAGTAAGCAATTCCTGGTCATATGCAGATTTAAATCTATTAGAAAAAGGGAACGCCTTACTAAAATAGGAAATAGGATGCTCCTCTTGAGGAAGGATGGCTCTAATGCCCTAGGAAGAAGCATCACACTCCACCATAAACAGTTTGGAAAAATCTGGTAAGTGGAGGACAGGCACAGAAGTAAGTGCAAACTTCAATTGATTGAATGTTTTTTCTGCTGTAGATGACCAGAAAAAACCATTCTTCTTGTTCAGTTCAGTAAGAGGTTTAGCCAATATCCCATAGCCTTTCACAAACCTACGATAATAATTGGTTAATCCCAAAAACCCACGTAACTCCTTGACATTAGATGATGCTAACCACTCAGTAACAACCTTTATTTTTTTTGGATCTACTTCCACACCTTTTGTAGAAACCAAATGACCCAAAAATGCAATACGTGATTGTCCAAAAGAACATTTGGATAATTTTGCATAGTACTGATTTTCTTGCAGAATATTAAGTATCAACTGTAAATGTGTTAGATGATGCTCTAATGAAGGACTATAAATTAGGATATCATCAATAAACACCAAAACACATTTTCGTAAATAAGGCTTGAACAAATCATTCATGGCTGCTTGAAACGTGGAAGGGGCATTAGTAAGCCCATATGGCATCACCACAAATTCATAATGTCCAGAGTGTGTCCTAAAGGTTGTTTTGTGGACATCTTCTAGGTTAACTCTAATTTGATGATAACTAGAACAAAGATCAATCTTGGAAAAAATGAAAGCACCATGTAATTCATCTAACAATTCATCAATATTAAGGATTGCGTATTTGTCAGGGGGTTGAGGGCTCGGTAGTCAATGCATATCCTCTAGGAATTTTCCTTCTTTTAATCAGGAGAACAGGACTAGCATGGGGGCTAGTACTATCCTGTATAAAAGCTGATTTGAGTAAATCTGTCACCTATGTCTTGATCTCAGTTTTATGGGAAAAGGGGTACCTATAGGGATGTATATTAGGTGGTTTTGAGTTTGGATGGAGCCGGATGGAATGGTAATGGTTATGATATGGGTGTAGGGATTTAGGTTCATTAAATACAGCAGTATATTGAGAAATTAATCTCTGTATTTGTGAAGGAGGAGAGGTATTTATTGATGTGGGTTCACTGGAAAGGTATTGGAAGGAAGCTTCAATATCTTTTTTTCAGAGGGAGCCCTTGCAATTTGTGCTTTCTGCCTTGCAACTGAAATATGAGGAACATTTCATTCCAATGAGCCTTCATTGTATTAAGAGAGGCCAACCACTTAATACCCAATACTAAATCTACTGCTCCCGAAGAAAATGGATAATAATCTTGGGTAATGGTAAGGTTGGGTATCTGAACTGAAATATTATGGCAAATGTGATTGCAATAGATGACTTCACCATTTCCAATTTGTACACCAAAGGGAGGGATCTGTTTGGCAAATAATTTTTGTTCTTTCACAATATAATCTGAAACAAAATTATGAGTGGAGCCACTATCCACTAAAATTAGCACTTGCCTACCACCAAGAGTCCCTTGAAGTTTCATAGTGGAACTTGTGGGGTTACCCAAAATGGCATGAAATGAAATTTCAGCCAAGTCAACTTCCTTATGTTCTTCCTCCAAGGTTTCAGTAAGGTCTTGGGTATTTTCCTCATCTGCAATTTCCACAAGGGTGAGAGTGGCAGCCTTACAACGATGCCCAAGGGAAAACTTTTCATTACAACGAAAACAAAGTCCCTTGGAAAATTTGTTGTTGGCGTTCTTGGTTCCATGGTTTTTGGTTATTGTTTCGAATGGGTGGATGGTTGGGGTTAGAGCGATATATGTAGTGGGATTGGCTAGTGGAAAAGGTTCTTTGGTTTGGTTGGGATGATTCTTGTGAGGTTTAACATTATAGATACATGGTGAAATTCTAGAGGATTGGATAAATCCAGCTTTTTGTTCATATTCTAATGCAAGACTCATGGCCTTGTATACAGTTCTGAGCTTCTAAATTCTAACATTTGCCGTTAGATCTTCTCTCAATCCATTGAGAAATACTCCTAAAAGACCATGTTCAGGCCAATTTTGAACTCTTGCTAAACGCCTAGCAAATTCTTGGCGATATTCATGTATTGTTCCTATCTGTTTAATGGCACACAAATATTCATCAGGGTTGGCAAATTCAGCAGGACCATAATTCTCTTGTAGAGCCCTGACAAGTTCCTCCAATAAAAGAGGGTCCTTTCACTATTAATCCAAGCAAGCATATCCAGCGCATCTCCCTCAAGATACATAACAACAACATCTACCTTCAATTCTTCTGGGGTTTGACAGTAGCAAAATTATTTCTCTTGCTTTTAGGATCCAACCTCATGGATCGCCTCCCTCATAAAGTGGGAATTCCATCTTTGTATGTGGTCTGCGTGATGGATTCTTCATCCACCATGGTAAATCACCATCCTCTAGTACTTCATCTCCCCATGATCTCCAGCCTGTTCCTTGTGATTCCATGACAGTTTCTGGGTGTTTGCCTCTAGGATCATAAGAGGCATTGGCACTCCTGGGTGGGTTCTTCGAAGCAATGTCAATAATGTCCATCCTGGATGCTAAATGAGAAAGTTGCTGGAGGATAACATTTTTAGCGGTGCTGGGTATATGGGATGATGGATTAGGTGAGGAAGCTTGGGCTGGTGGGTTGGTTGTTGTTTGAGGGGGTATAGGTTGGTCAGATAAGGATGCTGAACAGGTTTGCACCATGATCAACTGATACCAAAATGGTAAAGGCCTCTTTAGAACATAATTTTGAGAATTAAAAAGAAAAAGAAAGAGAGAAATAAGAGTGCTAGAATCTGAAACACCCTTAGGTCCTTGTGGAGTGGACAAACCTCTTGGATAAACATTCAATAATATTCATTCACTCTAAAAGATTACAACATCACACATATATAGCCAGTACAAGATAACTATAGAAAATTACCCATAACTGATACATAACTGACATAAGACACAAATAACTACCCCTGGAACATAATAAACTGCTTCTGAACATAAGAAACTACCCTGATAGTTAAAAACACATAAATAACTGACTACACATAGATAATAGACATAACTCAATTGCTGCTGCATGTGACACACGTGCAGTATTAGACTTCTTTCTTTGAAAATATATTCTTAAAGGTTCAAAGAAGAAGAAGATAATGCTGTATCAAAATACCAATAGCACAATTGCCTATTCTAATTGCAAGAATTCATTTTTAGAAAAATTCTTATTTGAACTATTTCTTAGGATGAGATGATACTGCTCAAGTGTTGAAGAAGCTGCTGTTATTCGATCTTAAAACCTCTGTGGAAGCATATTATAGTATATGTGTGTGTGTGTGTGTGTGTGTGTGTGTGTGTGTGTGTGTTGTAGATACACACACACACATATGTATGTGTTTATATAGTATGTACTTCTCTGTGATACATATGATTTTTTGTTCATTTAATTTAGTGGTGTTTGAGGTGTTCTGTTTTATATGTCTTAAGTGTTAATGTTTCTTTCATATTATTATTCTCTTTCAGCTATCTGGGGGGGTGCCAAATTGTCTGATGTTCTTGAACTTGTTGGAATACCAAAGTTGACAAGTGTCACTCAGTTTGGTGGAAAACATGTTGAATTTGTGAGCATTGATAAGTGTAAGGTAATTACTATGGCTTGTGAATTAATTCCAGAGATTATATATTCTTTCTGGTCATTTATGCACTTACAGGGCTGTGTTTTTCTGTGAATGTAAATCAAAAATTTTAGGAGGAAAATGGAGGCCCCTACAAGGCATCAATTCCACTCAGTCAAGCCACAAATCCTGAAGCAGATGTTCTACTTGCTTATGAAATGAACGGCGAAGTAAGTGAAATTGGCTTCAAGTTGTTCGCTATCCTCTCATAACATTTAATCTTATAAGATTCTTTAATGTCAGTTTTGGTTTGTCTAAAAACCAATATTAAAAGGTATACGCTACACTTCTGTTGGGCCTATAAGAGTGGGCCAGAATACTAAAGTGTATGCAAGAAGGAAGAGGAAATGGGCTAATGTTGAGCAGGAGGGTGGCGAGAAGATTCTTAGTAAGTAACTATGACACATGTAAGAGAGAGAGAGGCAGAGAGTGAGAGAGGTGGGAAGGATTATATGTTGAGATGAGTTACTTAGGAGGGCAAGGAAGAGTTGGGACTTGTGTGGAAAGACGCTAGCCTCTCGAATGCCAGTGACTCTCTTTCTATTTTCCATTTTTCTTTGTATTTTGTTGTTTCTAATTCATTCCTTTCTTTGAACATCTCAGAGGGGGATTCAACTAGCACTTTATTCATAAATAATACTATTCAACATTCTTCAGTAGCTTGGGTCTCCACCATTTTGGTATCAAAGCATGGTTGAGAAAACCGGGTAGAGCAAGTTAAGAAAGGTTTATTAGAGATATATGATGGCGTTACTACCATGAAGTTGATGATGATGGCATTCAAAGATAAGATCGACCAGTTACAGTTGGCGATCAATAAAGAGCTTCGCAGAAAAATGGTTGTCGTCGAGAACAAAGACTCATTGATTGCTATCTTGGCAGCTGACACCTACAGACATTGGCAACATCAACTGCAATAAGTTTCAATGAATGGAGTTACCTATGTTCGAAGGGGAAGACCTGATTGGGTGGTTATTTCAATTGGACTATTATTTTGCTATTAATGGTTTTATAGAGTCAGAGAAATTAGACATTGTTGTTGTTGCATTAGAGGGTTGAGCTTTGAACTAGTTTCAATGGCTCGAGGCTTGTGCTCTGATGACATCTAGGGCAGCTTTTAGGCGAGAGGTCATTTACCGGTAACATAACAGCTAGTTTCGTGATGCCTATGAGCTCTTACTAGCGCTGAAGCAAGAGGGAACTATCAATGAATATCGGGAAAAGTTTGAACTATTGTCAACTCCCCTTAAAGATGTTCCTGACATTGTTTTAATGGGTATTTTCATGAATGCTTTAGCTAATGATATTAAGGCTAAGATTCAAATGCTTCAACCCACTACGTTAACTCAATTAATGGACATGGCTTTCCAAATTTAGGGTTGTAATTGAATGTTGGTGCGTACTTGAGAGAAGAAGTCAGCACTAAAGTGGCGTTGCAATAGTTTTTCTCGATGAAATACTTACTTTGCCAGCATGGGGAAAGGAACATCAAGTACAAAGCTTTCTAAAACTTTTGCTGGCAGCGTGGAGGTTAAAAAGCCTAAGGCCAAACCTTTTGGGGAACCCAAATGTTCTACTACTCGCATTATCCCCATCATAACGTCCCAGACTCCAAGAGAAATTTGGAATTGGGCCTATACTTTAAGTGTGAAGAAAAACTTCGGTCTAACCTTCGTTGCAAGAATAAGAAGCTGCAAACAATGGTTGTTTTGGAAGATGACTAGGACAACCATGAGGAAGTAATTGAGGAGGAGATATCACCAATCAACGACCCTAATCAAAGCTTGGCTATAATGGAACTTTGACTAAACTCTATTATGGGCATAACCGGTAGTCGTATAATGAAACTTACGAGTTCTTTAGCGGGCAACCCATAGTTGGTTCTCATTGAAAGTGGAGCCACACATAATTTCGTGGCTGACAGAACAATGTCTACTCTCCAATTACTTGTCACACACTCTTGTAGTTACTTGGTGACACTAGGTGATGGGCAAAAGCGAGTTGACAATGGAGTTTGTTTAGGTGTTCAACTTGAGTTATAGGGACTCACCATTATACAGGATTTCTACCCATTTTTATTGGACAATGTTGATATAGTGCTTGGCATGGAATGGCTGGAATCCTTAGGGGAAGTAAGAGTTGACTAGTGCCATTTATCGATGAAAATTAAATGAGATGACAGTTGTGTGTGCCTTCAGGGTGATCCTTTTATGCCTAGAACTCAAACCTTCTTTAAGGTTATAACCAAAGCTCTTAAAGAGAAGGGTGCAGGGTATCCTTTAGAGCTGAGAAATACTACTGTATTCGACATAATCCAACCTTAAGATATTTTGCCTGAAATTTAGAATTTATTGCTGGAATTTTCTGATGTATGCACAGCCAGAGAGGGTTTGCGTCCTTCCAGAGTGCATGACCACTCAATTTCTATTAAACCTGGTGAACAACCTCTAAATGCTAGACCTTAACGCTATGCTCATTCTCATAAGAAAGAAATTGAGAAGCTAGAGAGTGAAATGTTGAAAGGAGGTATCATACAACCTAGTACTAGCCCATTCTCCAGCCTAGTTTTGCTTGTGAAAAAGAAGGACGGTAGCTGGCGCTTTTGCGTTGACTATTAGGCTTTAAACAACATAACAATTCCGTATAAATTCCCTATTCCAGCTATGGACAAACTATTGGACGAGTTAGGGGGTGCTGTAATTTTTTCAATGTTGGATCTAAAATTTGGTTACCACCAAATTAGAATGAAAGCAGGGGATGAGCACAAAACTGCTTTTCAAACTCACGAGGGTCATTATAAGTTCTTGGCTATGCGTTTTGGCCTTGATCAAACCTTTGCTTTTAGTCACTGGTGAATGATATATTCCGGGCATTTCTTTGTAAATTCATTTTGGTATTTTTTTATGACATTTTGGTGTATAGTGGCAATGTTGATCTCCACCTCCAACACTTTTGTATTACATTAACTATTTTACAGAAACATCAAATAGTTATAAACAGGAAAAAAAATGTGATTTTGGGAAATATAAGCTAGAGTACTTAGGTCATTTAATTTCTGCCCATGGAGTGGAAGTTGATCCAACCAAGGTTGAAGCTATGACTAGCTAGCCTATCCTAAAAACACTTAATGCCCTTCATCGTTTCCTTGGATTAATTGGATATTACTAGAGATTTGTTAAAGATTATGGTAAAATAGCTGCTCCCTTAACATGATTACTTAAGAAGGATTCACTTGCTTAAAACAATGCAGCACAAAATGCCTTTGAGAAGTGTAAGCAAGCTATGGTTAGTGTACCAGTCCTTGCTTTGCCAGATTTTACTAAACCATTCGAAATTGAGGCTGATGCCTCTGGTGGGGGAGTAGGGGTAGTACTTATGTGAAGTGGGAAACCTGTAGCCTATTTCAGTCAGCTACTTTTGGAGAAGGCTCGCCGGGAATTAGTGTATGAAAGAGAGCTATGTGCTATTGTTTTAGTTGTGAAACAATGGCAACATTATTTACGTGGACATAAATTTCTTATCAACACTAGCCAGTAGGCTCTAAAATACTTATTTAAACAGAAGGTGTTGACCCCAGATAAGCAAAAGTGGGTTTCTAAGTTAATGGGGTATCAATTCAACATTAGCTACAAACCGGGCAAAGAAAACAAAGTGGCAAATGCTCTTTCCAGGAAGGTAATCAAGTTGAAAACTTCCTCTTTATCATTATGGCAGCTTGATGATATGGAGAATGTTAGCCAGTTAATTCAGAAAGATGAGAAGCTAGGAGTTACATATAAGGACATTATAGCCGGCAAAGCAGTACAGACGGTTCTATGCTGAGCAGAGGTATGCTTTTATATCAGGGCAGATTAGTTTTTCCACTAAATAGTCCTCAAACAAAAGCTTTGATCAAGGAGTTTCATTCATCTCCTATCGGGGGTCATCTAGGCTACTATCGTACATATAAAAGATTGAGTGAGGTAGTGTATTAGGAAGGTATGAAGAAGGATATCCAATCCTTTGTTGCCAAGTGTGATGTCTGTCAGCATAACAAATACTTGACTATGAGTCCTGCTGGCTTACTACAGACTCTTCCCATTCCCCAACATGAATGGGAAGATGTAAGCATGGATTTTATCTCTGGACTGCCAAAATCACTTCATTACGATACTATTTTGGTGGCAGTGGATAGGATGACTAAATACAGTCATTTCCTGCCACTATCTCATCCCTATACAACTAAGGAAGTAGCTGACATATTCACAAAAGAAGTGGTGTGTTTACATGGCTTTCCCAAGACCATTGTCTCGGGTCGAGATCGTGTTTTTCTAAGCCAATTCTGGAAAGAGATGTTCAAAGTGGCTGGTACTACTTTAAAATATAGCTCTGGCTACTCAAACGGATGGTTAAACCGAGGTGGTAAATCGTTGTGTGGAGAGCTACCTTTGCTTTTTTTGTGGGTGATTATCCTAAACAATGGTATTCTTGGTTGTGTCAGGCGGAATTCTGGTTTAATACTTCTTTCAATTGCTTTATTGGAATGACCCCTTTTCAGGCTCTTTATGGCCGAGATCCTCCAACATTGTTTCGTTGGGCAGATGAGACAACTGCTGTGGAGGCTCTAGATTTAGCTCTAAAAGAGAGAAATGAAGTTCTAGATCAGCTAAAGTCTAACTTGGAGAGAGTCCAAGCTTATATGAAAACTCAGGCTGACAAAAAGGGACGTGATGTAGAGCTAACAGTGGGAGATAAGATGTTCCTTTGTATTCAGCCTTACAAATTTAAGAAGCTAGCCAAGAAGCCTAATGAGAAATTGGCCCCAAGATTCTATGGTCCTTATCGTATTCTAGAGAAATATGGCCCTGTAACTTATAAGTTGGAATTCCCACCCACTTGTAGAATCCACCCAGTCTTCCACGTTTCTCAATTAAAGAAGTCTACCAACATCATTGACTGAAGAGTTTGAGTCACTTGTGCAGCCTGAACAAGTACTGTAGGCTTGCAAGCTCATGAATGGAGCAACAGAGGTTCTTATTAAGTGGAAAGACCTCCCTGCTACTGAGAACACATGGAAAGATAGTAATGTCATTCAAACTCAATTCCCAGATTTTTACCTTGAGGAAAAGGTGCAACTTAAAGGGTGGAAAATAATGGGCCTGTAAGAGTGGGCCAGAATACTAAAGTGTATGTAAGAAGAAAGGGGAAACGGGCTAATGCTGAACAGGAGGGTGGCGAAAAGATTCTTAGTAACTAACTATGACGTGTAGAAGAGAGAGGCAGAGAGTGAGAGAGGTGGGAAGGATTGTATGCTGAGAGGAGTTAGTTAGGAGAGCAAGGAAGAGTTGGGACTTGTGCGGATTGACGCTGGCCTCTTGCATGCCAGTGGGTCTCTTTCTGTTTTCAATTTTTCATTGTATTTTGCTGTTTCTGGTTCATTCCTTTCTTTGAACATCTCAGAGGAGGATTCAACCAGCACTTTATTCATGAATAATACTATACAGCACTCTTCAGTAGCTTGGGTCTCCACCTGCTTCACAATACATTACTCTTATCTAATTCCTTTACAATAGCAGCTGTGACTATGAGTATTTAAGTTCCCAAAATGTTTAGAACAAACATAGTGCATGTTTGTTTGAAACAGTTTTGTTACTCATTTTAAAGTCAGAGTAAAACCCTATTTTTCCATAGGTTGGAATCTGAGTATTTTTAATGTGTCCCCATATATAACATATGAGTAAATTGATCAATCAGGAGATGTGATTCCATGGATTTATGAGTTTAACTTTTAAACATGCATGTGCTGAAGGCATTTTCCATAGGAGTAATCAGCATGAGTCACTATTTCTTTTGTCTTCTTTGTTCTACTTTAGCCTCTTAACAGGGATCATGGGTATCCATTACGTGTGGTTGTTCCTGGTATTATTGGAGCTCGGTCTGTTAAGTGGCTGGACTCTATCAATATCATAGCAGAAGAATGCCAGGTCTGATATTAATGCTGTAACATATTCAGAAGTTACCAAAACTTAGTTTTTCTGAAATGTCCTTGAACTTCTCATTTATCATGTGGCAGGGTTTCTTTATGCAAAAGGACTACAAAATGTTTCCACCATCAGTGAATTGGGACAACATCAATTGGTCAAGCAGGAGACCCCAAATGGATTTTCCAGTTCAGGTGTTCTGGAATTCCAGCACCTTCTGTTAGATTTAACTTATTAATGCAAAACAATTTTTTTCGTCTTTCAATTCATGCTAAGCACATTTTATGTGTTAAAAGCTAAATAATCAGGCACTATTGAAGTAGAAACATAATATATGCATTTTGTGAGCAAAATTTTTGAAACTAATACTTATTAATTCCTTGTGAACAGTGTGTTATTTGTTCTCTAGAAGATGTGAGCACTGTAAAGCCTGGGAAGGTTTGTTTATGCAGTTACATATTCAATTAGCTATGTTGTACCTGAGTGTGTTTCTGTTCACTGTGAAATTCCCAAACATGACACTTAAGCTTTTTTTTTTTATCTTTATATTGATTTTACTTTTCGTGGAATCTACATTTGGAACTCTGAACATGTTTTTCATGCATGTATTTAATATATTAAGTCTTGCATTTGCGATGAAATATATGGACTTTTCTGAATGTAATTGAGAACTAAAGATGATTTTTTTTCCAGCAATTGAATTGATATTTACAAGTTATTTTTTTCCTAAAATGCAATGGCGGCAGTCTTTCTTTCTGTGCAGAAATGAAATTACTTAACGTATTTATCCTCTTCCAGCCAAATTTTAGCATATATTTTTTTCTTTTTACAATTTGATTGATATTTTGCACTTGTTCTTTCTTTCTTTCTTTCTTTCTTTTTTTTTTTTTTTGTGTTTGGCTCTTTCCTCTCTATTTAAGTTTGACTTCTTATATTTCTCATCCAATGCCCTTTTCCACAGCAGTGCCCTTTTCCACAGCAGTAAACATAGTGCCTTGGTTTACGAAAATGTAGCAAGACTTATCATACATGTTCAGTCAATGTCTGAAATCCAAATCTTGCATGTCATGTGCAGGTAAAAGTTAGTGGGTATGCAGCATCAGGAGGTGGCAGAGGCATTGAGAGAGTAGATGTGTCTGTTGATGGAGGCAAAACTTGGCTGGAAGCATTAAGGTATCAGAAAACTGGCATTCCCTACATAGCAGATGATGCCAACAGTGACAAATGGGCGTGGGTGCTATTTGAGGTCACAGTTGATATCCTTCGCAACACAGAGATTGTTGCAAAAGCGGTATGTTAATTTTTTCTGCTCATTAATACTCATCACAACTCCATTTTCTTAACTTAGGAAAACATCTAGATATCTCGTTACAGCAAATGACTTATGATGGCAATGTTAACGTCTTCTAAGGAAATGTGATGGTAGCTTGAGTCATTCAAACTATGAGCGGTTACAAACATAGTTATAGGGTTCAGACTAGAATTGCCAGTTCAATATGTGAACCACCGCCAAACTGGTTTGCCTGAAATAAGTTTGCCCCAGCAGCAGTTGGACTGATAAAGTGGACAAAATCATTTTTAGCTAGCATTCAACGTTTTAGATGATAAATAACTATATAGCCTTAGTTATGTCTACATTGACCTGTCAAACATATTATGTTATCTTATATTCTTATCTTTTAATACCTACCTTTACTTCTCGACTTTCTCTCCCTCAGAATGTACAAAACCATAGTTACCTCTCCTCAAATTTATTCATTTACTCATCCACTTTTATTGTAAATCAATTTAGCAATTTAGCTCCAAGCTTTCCATAATGGTTTACAAATTTCAACACTCAATTAGAGTTGTAAATTTGTACCTACAATTTCAGTTAAATACCTTTGGCTGATTTGCAGGTTGATTCAGCAGCAAATGTCCAACCTGAAAAAGTTGAAGATATTTGGAACTTGCGGGGGATATTAAACACTTCATGGCATCGGGTACAAGCTCGAGTGGGCCACTCAAACTTGTAAAATTATATGGCTAATGTGTCACCATGGTCCAGGATCTTAGTCTCTTGTAGGTTTCCCCGCTCCCGCTTCTGTTGGCCCTTCCACGTAGGATGTGGAAATAAGTGAGTTGTGTTCAACCCAGTGCTATGCACTTTGAAACTCTCAAACTCGGACAATGTTTAGTTGATTATAAAAGCCTCTTGCTGAAAGCAGTTGCTGTGTAAAGTTTTTAGTTAATTGCATCTAGTGATTCCGTTAAGCTAAGAGCTAAGCCAACAACCTTTCTAATCACTTTGCCATATGTTGGAAGCATCTATACTGGTCCGTATCTTTGCTTTAGCGAGAAAGTGCGTTTGTTGTTGGAATCAGAAGTATATTTGACAAGAAAAAAAGTGCTTTTGACCCAATGGGAAAAGAAGAATCTCTTTACTGAAGTACAGGTTATAATAGAAGACTGAGCCAATGACGGAGCTTCACCAAAATGGACTTCTGTTTTTCGAGTCAATCTTAAAATCATATTGATCCAAAAGCATTGGGCCAATCAACGGTCTGGTAGTTAATTTAAGTTGAATTTGATTAGGGGAATAAGCAATCGACCATTGAGCCCTTTTCTTAATTAAAGAGGAGAATTTAAACATAAATAGAAGAATAATTATTTCACAAACTTCAACAATCGACCTTTAATTCCTGAAAGATGTCATAGGTCCATGCAAACAATTTAAGTTGATTCTTCAATCATTTTAGTATACTTTTCTCCTTGCGGAAGCAAAATTTGGTGGATTACACTACTATTTGAAATCATTCTGGATTATGTATTTACGAATTACTCTCTAGTCTCTTCCTTTATAGTTAACAGTTCATTTCATAGTGTATTGCGGATCATTGAATCAAAAGTTACAGATATTGTGCAAACTACTTGCATGTAAAGGAATATAGTGTGCGCTTTTAAAGATGAAATTCTAATTTATTTTGAAGAACCGTAAAGTATCA
Source organism: Delonix regia (assembly GCA_037074485.1). NCBI lineage: Eukaryota > Viridiplantae > Streptophyta > Magnoliopsida > Fabales > Fabaceae > Delonix > Delonix regia. Next base: position 33,911,240 of record CM073449.1, on the reverse strand, counting down.
GTCAAGAGAAAAACAGAGTCAAACAGTTTAGTATGACATGAACTTACGGTTATAGTGGATGATTTTCTAGATGGAGTTTTGGGGGTAAGCATTGCTCATTTTGTCCTTACCTTAAAGGCTATGTTTCGTACAGTCAGAGGAAACAAAAATGGAGACAGAAAATATGCTGAAAAGTTATCGCAAGTGTTTGGAACGTTGGATGGCGGATTCCAAGAGAGAATACTCTCCCGTCCGTACTGGCAAGTGAACTCCTTCAATCAACCAAAGGAAAGGTACAGGTTTCCTTCTGAGATGCAGTTGAAATTACGGAATTGCCCTTGCCTCTCCCCATTTTTGCTGCCAAAGTGATGGTTCTCTCATTTTTTTCAAAAAGTCCAGGCAAAAGATTGATTAAAACCATTCTCATATAATAGATCTTGCAATACGTAAGTGTGGCACTGATATTAAATAAACTTAATATATTTAAGTAGACGGTGGTATTGTAAGATATATAATAACACAATTTATCTTCTTCCAAATAAAACTTTAATATTTCTTGAAATAATTTTTATATAATAAAAATTCAGAAAATAATTTATTAATTTAATATTTTTTATTCAAGACTATTCTAAAATTTTTTTTAAAAGACATTTTGATCTTTTTGTTCTATTATCATTATCATTCCATCATTATTTTTATTATACTAAACAAACTTTAAAACTCCATTTCACTTTTCATTTTTAACATACCTAACAAATTTTATATCAAAACTTTCCATTCTATTTTATTCTTTTCTCATTTCCTTTTCTATCAACTTTTTTCCTGCATACCAAACAAGGCTTAAAGGTTGTAATTTGTTACTTTTTCTTTAGTTCTGACTACTTTTTCTCTCAAATTCTGGTTTCATTCATTAGGTTAATTTACCTCAACTTTGGTTGTTTAAGATTGTGGATATAGCATGGCATATCAATTAGGGTTATTATGAACTTACCCGATTAGCTTGTAAATTGGAATTAGCCGAGTTGCTTTATGCAAGTTGGACGCTAACCCACAAATTTATGACTTAGTTTTTCATTCATGTTAATTAAATTTTATTTGATTAGTGATCATTGTTATAATACTTAAAACATTTTTCAGTAGACAAGCGGGTTAGCCCATATACCTTATGAAATGTAGCCTTGCACCTCACTTAAATCTCGTTGCATACAAAGTGAAGCAGGATGACACAATGCAGTGCGTCATTGTGACATTTGTCATCCCTATACACCGCGTTGTGGTTTAATATTTTAGTTTTTGAGAGTATTCCATCCCTTGTCAAAATCTATCATTGGATTTTTCATCTCTATGAAGACTAACTGTAGGCGGGGAATAAAATATATTCTTAATTTCTTATTTATCATAAAATTATTATTTTAGCTCATTATTTATTATAACATTTAAAATAATATCTTATTTATTAAAAAATATCACACATAATTTTTGAGTTTTTAAAAAAATTATATTTAATCTTTTAAATTTAGAATATATGACTAAGTGAATAATTAAATATCAATTTTTTAAAAAAGTAAGAGATCAAATATAATATTTTTTAATAAATAAAAAAATTATTTTAAACATTATAATAAATAAATTAGTAAAATTTAAAATAATAATTTTGATAATAAATAAAGGATAAAAATAGACACGTTTTGATACTTTGAAGTTCCCAAGATTACAAACGTGAAAACGAAAGCTTTAAAGCTCATTGAAAGTTGAAACCAAGGGGCACTTGAATTTCATAATGGAAGCGAATCCAAGTTGCCAACAGCGTAATAAATCATGTGCCTAAAGAAAGACTTTTGAGGTTGAAAGTCAGCCTCTTAAGGCAACTCCAAACCCCACCAACACAATTTGTCAGTTAATTATAACTTTTTTGTTTATTTTATCAATGGGACATCATCGTATTCACATCTATCAGTCCCCCATTTCTTTTCTTTTTTTTCGATTTTAAAAAAGACCAACCTCAGTATTTTAATCCACACATAAAAAAGCAGCAAATAGTAGAATTTTTTATTTCTTTTTTCCAATGTGAAAATATAAAATGGTTTAGGGAATAGGGAGCACCGAATCGACGAGGAGATTCGTTTTTATTAATAAAAAAAATTAAGATAAATATATTTAATGACTATGAGTTTAACATATTTGTCAAGGAAAAAACTTTGAAGTTTTAAAATTATTTTTAAATTTTCTAAAACTAAATTTTATTTACTCTGAACGACATCTTAATACAGATGACCTAATATTTACACACATAATAAAAGGATCTAAAGACAAAGTTTTTACATAAAACATAATTGTATGTCCCTTCAGAATAATTTCAAAAATTAAGTTTCTTAAATATAATTTTTCATTAAATTACATATAACACCCTGAAGTGTAGTTCAATTACAATTTGGATATCCAAACTTTATAACATTATATTTTACCGGTGAAACTATCACAAAAAGCAAAAACATTACATTTGAGTCATTTCATGGAGTGTTCACTAATATTAAATTTCATTTAAAATTAACATTAAACAGTTACATGATTGTCGCATGATACTTTACATCTTTATCATGTTTTCTAATTTTTCTCTATACAATTTCTGACATACTTTTTTTTAATTTTCAATTTTCTTGAGACATTATATTTAATTTATTTGTAACATGTTTACTTTTTTGTTATTCAAGTGAACACTCCACGACGCATATTTAAAGACCGTTGGAGTCAACTGAGCACAAGGGCAATCCTTCTGTCACTCTCCGTATGAGCTATTTTTCATGCTAATATGGGAGTCATATTCATCTTCTTGTTTATCCTTTTCTACACAACGCTAAGAGAGTTCCGGCGAGTTCAAGCTTACTCCGGCCACCACGGCCCACCAAGCTATCCTTTCATCGGATGCCTCATATCCTTTTACAAGAACCGCAACCGCCTCCTTGATTGGTACACTCACCTCCTCTCTCACTCACCCACTCACACCATCGTCCTCCGCCGCCTAGGTGCACCAACCACCATTGTCACTGCAAACCCACAAAACGTAGAGTACATCCTCAAAACCAACTTCAATAACTTCCCCAAAGGCAAGCCCTTCACTGACATCCTTGGCGATTTTCTTGGCCACGGCATCTTCAACGTGGACGGCGAGCTATGGCAGACTCAACGTAAACTAGCCAGCCATGAGTTCACTGCAAGGTCCTTGAGGGATTTCGTTAAGCACACGTTGGAAGAAGAAGTGAGCCAGAGTCTCTTGCCGGTGCTCGAAACGTTGTCCATGAGAAATCTAGTGGTGGACTTGCAAGATTTGCTTGGGAGATTCTCGTTCAATGTGATCTGCAAATTCACACTAGGGATCAATAGGTGTTGCTTGGATCCTTCTGAGCCCATGTCTCCTCTAGCAAGAGCTTTTGATGTAGCCTCGGAGATATCTGCAAGACGTGGGGCAGCACCTTTATTTTTGATCTGGAAGATGAAGAGATGGATTGGGGTTGGATCTGAACGGAGACTCAGAGAGGCTGTGGAAGCAGTTCAGAGTAATGTGATGGAAATGATTCATGAGAGGAAGAAGAAGAAGATGAACGCAAGAGAGGAGACTCGCAGTGAAGATCTGCTATCTCGGCTTATATGTGCAGGTCAAGAGGAAGAAGTGATAAGAGACATGGTGATAAGCTTTATAATGGCAGGGAGGGACACAACATCAGCAGCTTTGACATGGTTCTTCTGGTTGATTTCCCACTATCCTGCAATGGAGGATCAGATTGTGAAAGAGACAGAAGTGAAGGCAGCAGGAGAATTAGACTATGAATCTTTGAAGAATATTAAGTTTTTAAAAGCTTGCCTTTGTGAGTCGATGAGGCTGTACCCACCAGTGGCCTGGGATTCCAAGCATGCAATAGCCGATGATTTGTTGCCAGACGGTACAAAGGTCAGAGCAGGAGATAGAGTAACATATTTTCCTTATGGGATGGGAAGGATGGAAGCATTGTGGGGAAGGGACTGGTTCGAGTTTAGACCAGATCGCTGGTTTATTAAAACAGACAAAAACAGCAAAAAGAGGAAGGTTTCACCCTTCAAGTTTCCAACTTTTCAGGCTGGTCCCAGAATATGTCTTGGAAAGGACATGGCGTTCGTTCAGATGAAGTATGTGGTGGCTTCAATCCTTAGGAGATTCAAGATCATACCCATTAGGCAAGACAAGCCTATATTCGTGCCACTTCTTACGGCACACATGGCCGGCGGCCTACAGGTGCTTGTTTGCAAGAGAGAAACACTTAGATAGGCTCAACTTATTTTAAGTCTAAATTAATGAGTCAATGGCGCTTGAAAATGTATTTTAAGAGCCATTGTTTCTGCTTTCTGTATACAGTGATTAAGTGTAAACCATTCATACAATTAAGTATTGCACACATGTTTAACAGCGGAATCCAAGTCATTGAACATGCTCGTGAGTCATGGGCACCATCAAAGAGTAATCACTTTCTGCAAAACATGCTATGAGCAGATGAGTTATTAATCTTTCATAAAATATGGTCAGATTACGCATATGCCTGTCCCAAATAATTATTTCACATGCAAAGGGCTACGCAGCGGCACAACGTGAGTTGATTTAAATATAATATAATGATAGTGCTAACGGCATTTGTAAAATTGTCTTTTTCAATAGGTAGCTTAATTTATACAGAACCTAGGTATTCTGATCCCCCTGCGTTTGATGAGTTGAACAAGACTTTTATTTTCCAAACCTAAAATAAGTAGATTACAGGGTGTACCACTACCACCTGTATTCAATTAATTTCTACAGTCTACATACAAGGACGCCGGCCTCTACAGTGATAGGCTTCCAAATTGATTGTTCCACTCTTCGTAAGTGCCAAGTTCATTTGGGGAAACAGAAGGCCTCACCTCTTGTAGGGCATTCTCAAAGTCCTGCAGGACAAGGCAAATATACGGTTTTATATAAATTAAGCTGACTTATTTTTGGAATTACTGGACTATGCTGTATACCTCAAGAGTTACTGGCCGCATATCTTCCTTTTTCAACTTAGTAATTTCTATGCCCTGTCTTAAAGCCTCTCTTAGGGGACCCATAGAAGCATCCTTCACTAAATTTTTCATGTCAGATCCCGAATATCCTAGAAACAGAAATTAATGAAAATATATTTAAACAAAAAGTTATACAGAAGAAAGGAAGGGTTATTTAAATACAGGCATTATTGTGCAGAAGGAATTGTAGTTTGTTTGTAATACCTTCCGTTAACTTGCATATGGTATCAATCTCCTCCTTTGAGAGCTTGAATAGTCCGTCCTTCTCTAAGAGGTTACGTACAATCCAGGCTCTTGCCTCTTCATCAGTCATCGCCAATACAAATAAGTAAGCCACATGGTGCTTAATGTGTTTAAATAAAAGACGATAATAATAATAATTAGCACCTGAGGACGGCAGGGGGATATACAGTCTTTTGGAAAGTCGTCTTCGTGCTGCTTCATCAAGCTCCTGGGGACGATTTGTGGCCCCTGTATTAATATAAACCAATCTATTATAACAAATAGCATGGAATCACATTTCAGCCAAGGAAAAAACCAAGACATCACAAGATTATGTGATTGAGGCCTGCTACCACCAAATTAAAACGAAACAAAATAATTTCTCTTGTCCTCAAAGCTTAAAAGTTGGCTAGATCACAATTACAGCAGTAGACCAGCAAATGTATATTACCTAAAAAAAATTAACGGGTTTAATTGATCTTCCAAAGGCAAGAGTGCCTGTTAGTAGTTCTTTCCTTTTGCACAAGTGTAGACTAATTTATCCCCTATAAACTTATTCAGATATTCTATAATATATACCTTTAGAAGCATGCTTATAAGTTTGATTATTTATGGAGATGGTTCTATAATTACAGGCATAATGTGTAGAGGTTTATGTGTGTATTACCGTCTTATCAGTTTATTCAAATACTTAAAACCTTAAAAAGCTGGTAGGTATGAATGAAATCAAATTGCACATAAGGAAACTAATTAGATAGATATAAAAGTCGGCTTGCAGAGTTTTCTTTCTTTACAAACAGAAACCAAATGCTCATGGAAATCTGAGAATGACCACATACAATTTGTGCTTCCACATAGTTAAAAGGTTGGAACTCCGTTCTGCTCAAACACATCATATGCTTGGTGCTAGAAGCCTAGTGGCTAGTACACATTTCAATTGTGCATGAGCTATTTATTAAATATCACAGAAGAGCAAGCTAGTTAAATCTGCCATTGTCTGTAGTATACAAAAACAAAAGAGAAATTCCAACCCAGTGATTCAACAATTACCTATAAGAAGAATCTGCTCGTTGCCACTGTCAAAACCTTCCATTTCAATGAGAAACTGTGTCTTTAGCCTCCTACTTGATTCATGTTCACCCTCTGACTTACGCTGCAGCAAAACAAGTGCATTGGTAGATTAAATGGAGGGGAGAAAAAGTAAAATAGCGTATAGATGTTATAAAATAGAAATTAAAAATTTACATGGCAGTTTAGAAGCACACTATTCTTTTATCCCCTTAGCACAATTGCATGCCATGAACTCTCATAAGATAGAGATGACAATGGTAAAAGTCAAGTAAAAATTTTTGCACAAAAAATCTAGGATGGTGAGCTTATAGCACTATTATAGCATACCTGAGATAGGAGTGAATCTATTTCATCAACAAATATTACTGCTGGCTGCCGACAACTGGCAACTCCAAAAAGGGCTCTTACTAGTTTTTCACCTTCACCAATCTATAACCACCAGCAGATGTATTAGATATTAAAGACGTGATCCCTAAGGATATATGTAACTTGATGGATTCAGTTCATGAGGATTGAAGTACTCAATTACTCGAACAGGAGGGTAGAAGCACTTGATGGTTGTAAGAAACAAATCTTAAAATTTTGGGGATTCTGGTAACACATCTTAACTACAAATATGCATCTAAGATTTTAGAAGTTGCATAAGATTTTTTACATTCAAAGAAATATGTTCAAGATACTAAACAGCTAAAGTTTAAAAGAATATCACACATACCCACTTGCTTGTCAATGAACTCGCAGATATGTAAAAGAAAGTTGCCTTTGCCTCCCCTGCTATGGCTTTTCCTATCATTGTTTTACCAGTTCCCTAGCGTGAAATGGAATAGAAATATTGGATATCAGTGCGTTCACAATTAGCATATCAGTATGAAAATTTTGTACTTACTGGTGGACCAAATAAAAGTAGACCTTTCCCAGGAGAGCGACATCCCTTAAATATGTCAGGACGTAGCAGAGGCCATATGACCATCTCAGTGACACATTTCTTGGCATGCTCCAATCCCGCTACATGCCAATAACAAATAGGTAGAGTATAATTAATATCAAACAAAACCAGATTCCCAAAACAGTGAACATAGAAGAAAGTAAAACAGCTATTTATATTACCAATGTCATCCCACCGGACATTAGGATCTCCATCCATAATCTCATTGCTAACATGTTCAATAAGGCGAGGTTCTAAGTTCCTCAATTTCTCAGGAAGCTCACCATCAGGACCACATAGCATTTCCAAACTAAAAGCATGTTTTGAAACAGATTAGGAAGTGAAATGAGTATATCACAGAATCAATAAACAATCATAATTTTGAGACTAACAACTACTGGAGAAAGGAGGAGAAAAACTTTATTGGGGAGAGTCAAAAAATAAGACAAACTTAGTCATGACATATGCAATCAAAAGATAAGGACGCATCCGTCCTTGTACAAATCAGTAAAGATAGTGAGGCCTTGAGAATTGTAAGGTAAGGTAAGGTAAGGACTAATCCAGCAACCATAAGATGAGAATCGAGTGGAATTTATTTTAAACTTATTGTGGTGAGATATTCTAGTAAGTTCAAAACAACAGAGTTGCAATCTATAAAGATGTAAAAACTTCTTAAATAATTCTGTTAAGATTCTCGACAGCATAAGCAACATGAATTTTGTAGGAAATGCAGATTGGAGAGAAAGAAGTTAGAAATTCACAAGATTAATATTGCACCACTGACCATCTCTTTGTAGAGTCATCTAAAGTATCATCACACTTTCCAGTATTTCGTGAAGTCATACTTCCAACGCCAGTTCCATTGGATTTAATAGGGGGAACAAAATTACCACGGAAGCCACGTCGTGAAACACCATATGATCTCCCACCATATGACCGATTCACAGAATTGTTATCGCATTGTGAGACAGATGCACTGGGTGAACCAACCGCTTCACGCCTCTGCCTTGCTTCCATTTCCTGCCAATATAAAATAATGTAATATTATTACCTGCAGAAATATTAATTCCGAAAATGAATGGAAAATAATGAGACATATAAACCCCAGCAAAATGCAACAACCAATTACAAGTTCACAGATGAGGAGTGTATTTCCTTTCTCCTGCCAAAAATTTGATAAACAGCTTGATACTTGAGTTTACTTACTTTTCCCTCTTGTAGTGCATTTCTTTACGGACATTGAATATGTAGGCTTTGAACTTTCAGATAGAAAGTACCACACCTTTTGGCAAAGAAAATTGTGCATCTAAATCTAAAGTATAGCACACAAAAAAGACATTAAAGAGTGAATGACCATGCAAAACATTCACCGACATTTAAAAAAAGTATACAATGGGTATGCTTTGACAGATAAACGGTAACTCCTCAACTTAACAAGAAAAAAAAAGAGGAAAAAAGTTAGAGGAATAAAAATAATACCAATTTTGCTCTGGCAGTAACAAACCCACTACCACAGGTATCGGGGTTAGCTTCCTCGTTGCTTGAGGGTGACTTTATGTTACTGACTCGGGGGCTAATAAGTTCCATGTTTACACGTTTTGTCCCCAAAGTTCCATAAGTTCTTTCTTGCCCTTCAGCTTTCACGGGAGAAGAGATAAGATGACCCTTCGTGTGGCTGGAATGTGACTGAGGCATTTCAACAATCGTGCAGTCCTCAGATCTGCTATGTTTCAAATTAAATTTGGAACCATTATTGTTCCTGAATGTACTTTTCCCATACGTAGATGTTAACTTTGTTTGCACGAATTCTTTTGGCGTTTTGCTGCCTGCTTCGCCTTGCTTCCCCAGATAATCACCCTAAAAACAGAAATATTTTTTATTAAAGAAAAAATCACGACTCAGCAATCTGCAGGAATGCGATGCATTATAATAAATAACACAAAAATATCTGACACACAGACACAACAGGAAAGAGGAGAGATTAGAAAACAGCAAAAATAAGATTTTACATATTTTGCCTAAAGAGAGAAGGACTCCGTTGATCAGTATATATTATTATAACGAATTGATTCTCCACCTTTTCTTTCGATTGCTTGAGAAGAACTTGGAAGTATTTCGACTTCTGCATTTTCTCAATATCAATATCTCCAGTTTGGCCAAAAATGCACCCTGGAGACCTCTTTGCTTGTTCAAAAGCTTGGCTGAGGAAACGACAAACAACAATTAACATCAGAACAAATCTCCCCATGAGCAATAATCTAATCACAGTATTGACAGGAACTTCGCATAAGTATCAGTTAAAGGCATTGCCTCCAATAAAATTATCCTGTTCTGTATATTCAATCCACATACAAAAGCACATTAAGTTCAATAATGATACATTGATACAGTAAATAAGGTGTAACCCTGTACACTTGGACACTATCATCGTTTGTTGTTAGTAGGTTTAATTTTCCTTTTATCAGTTATCGGCACATTTTAGGGTGTCCGCAAAAGCCATATCAAATTCCGCACTTAAATAATCTTTAAGACTATGAAAATCGAATGCTGTAAGCTCAATATAGGCGAACTGAACTGAACTTGAAAGACGAAGACTGAAAAGGAAAAGAACATATATATATATATATATATATAAAGAAGATACCGATCAGAGTCTGGAACGAGGGATCGACGAGCCGTGTCGATTTTTGCCAAGGCTTCCTGGCGAATGGGACGTATATAGGCTTCATCGACCTCGGAGTGACAGTGGGAGTCGAGAAAGCCGATAAGGCGAAGCCCGAGGATATAAGCCGACTCAAAATCACGTTTCTCAAGGGCACGATCGGCGCCGAAGAGAAGAGAGTGGAGCCTCTGGAGATTCTCGTCCACTTGCTTTCTCCAACATTTTTGGTGCGGGCCATCAGTTTTTGCTGGGAGAGAAGGAGAAGGAGAAGAAGAAGTAGTAGTAGCAGTAGAAGATGGGCATGGAGATGTGCTTTGCTTGTGCTTTTCCTCTCCCGCCATTTCTTTCCCACCGCTGCCTCAGTCAAATGTCCCGCGCTCTAGTAACAGAACTGGCCAGCCAAATACACGGCCTTATAAATTTCCATTCCAAAAAACTTATATATATATATATTAATAATATGTATAATTATTACAAATAATTGTAAATTTTTTTTAAATTAAATGATATATTTATATTATTAATTAATTATATATTCATTAAATATTAATTAAAATACTTAATAACAAAAATATAAAAAAATTGTATCTAAATTTAATTTGTTTGTACATAATTATCTCTACTGATTTGAATTACACGATTAGTGTTAGTATATATTATTTTATAATATATATATATATATATAGGTGTCATCTTTAGTTTTTAGTACACTCATAAGTGAATTAGTCAATCAAATTATAATATAAAGATATAATTATATTAATATTAGTAAAAAAATAATAATATTATAATTATATTCTTTTATTATAATTAAATGTATTAATACATTTAAAATTGTAAATTCGCCACCCACGTATACGGCCTTATAAATTTCCATTCAGAAAAACTTCTATATATATAATTTTTTAATAATATGTAAAATTATTACAGATAATTGTAAGATTTTTAAATTATATTATATATTTATATTATTATTAATCAATTATATACTTATGAAGTATTAATTAAAAATACTTAATAACAAAAATATCTAAAAAATTGTATCTAAATTTAATTTGTTTGTACATAATTATTGAATTTTCACTTTATAATTTGAACTGTGCTAGTGTGCTACTGCCATTTAATTTTTGTATTTTACCTCTTGAAAAAAAGACGGTCACATTTTTTAATTGTCAAAGTTTTTCAAATTCTCGTAGGATACATATTTTTAATAAAACATTTTCACCTTACAGGATTTAAAGAAGCACATAAATTAATCATTTATTCTCATAAATATTAATGAATTAATAATTTATATTCCTGGACCGGCATCAATTGAGACTCGGAGCCCTCAGAGAATCTTCTATAAATTCAGGTTCGTAAATTACACGTCACCTGAATTAATGGTAAAACCGAAAGACGAAATTTAATATTCACTTACGCCCATTCAAGCATAACTTATTCTTGTGCTTGAACAACGCACGAAATTGGAGATTTTTTGAACAACTAAACCCATTATTCAACCAGTTAGATCAATTGATCCCACATGCCCATTCTAGAAGAAGAGGTTCAGTTTTGGGACTAGGTTAATACATTGATTGAACCAGTAAGACTATGAGAATGAGAATATAGGCAGGTGGAGCAAGCAATCCAATCACTATGTGCAAAATTTTTCTTCATCCCACAAGCAAAGTGACAATACTCAGAAAACTGTACAGCAATCTATTCTTCCTACAAATTTTCATGATGTGAATAATCCAGCCTGAACTTTCCCCGCAGACGAGCTGCATGGTAGCGAAAGACTTCAACACAGTGGACAAAAAATAATGGGGAAACTGGTGATACCATTTCCCGTACTATGAGTGCTCATATGAGCCATATAACATGCTGTGTTACAATGAAGCACCATTCCTCCCCATCAAAGGCACTAAAAGGGACGCCATATACTTCAGAAATTACCACAGTAAATCTTCAAATGCATGGCAAAAGGGATAAAATGGGATAATTATGAATAAGGTGGCTTGTCCACCGCTTGCGGTCATGTGCTTGCTGGAGCATCATTTCCTGCAGCTGGCTTGCGATTCAAATAACGGATGACAGCATCTTCAACCCTATTCAAGTTGCCAAACAAAGATACAGCATTTAATACCGGATGATGATTGATTATGAATATGTAGAACTTCACCAGGCACATGAGTACATCATGCATTTCAAGTAATTTAATTTGAAACATATACATCCCATAAAGGATTACTAAAATGGTATACATCCAAATCAAATGCCGTTCCAGACTTTAAATTATATCATCATAGATTGCCCCAACGTCAGGAAATATATGGAAAGGAATTATTAATCTCAAGCTATAAAAGCTGAATTCTATAATGATGTTTCCTTCAGGTCCATCGTAAGCAGAGCAATATATAATAAAGTACGAGGTTTCACATATTGCAATTAGCATGCAGTGGAAATCAGAGCAAGAAGCATAATAAAGTAAAATGATAGAGCATATATACCATACAAGAGATAACCAACAAGCTTACCAAGGTTGGTTGAAGAAATCCGACTGACACTCTCTTTCAGCATTTCGACTAGGCTCCCCAGCCACAACTTTCAGATCCTTGCGTTGAGATTCAATCAATGCGTTGATAAATTCCACAGGAGACTGGCTGAATCCGAGAAAGAATGCCTGTCTCCTACGATGTTCATGGATTTTTTTAATGATTGCACATATTGCTTCATCACAGGCATCAATCTCTTTGTTCTTCTCCGCATTCGCCAACAATGCAGACAACTCCCTCTGAATAGGAAAAGGGACATCAACCATCACATCATAACATGCCGTTCCAGCAGGACTATTTCCTGAGAGCTTTATCTTATGCTCCAAAAGTATAGGCTGTGGGTAAAACAAATGCTGTGATATCTTTTGTGAAACCATGGTAAACTTCATCTTTTCTTCCCTGAATATTTTCTGAAGAGCCAGATCACAGTGAAAGAAAGAGGGGTCATTTGGGTCTTGTAATTTCCTGGCCTTGACATAATGCCAAATTGCAGCAACAATTCTTGGGTGGGTATCAACCTCAATACCAAGAACTTCTGCCAATGCTGGCGAAAGCTTAAACTTCTCAGGTACATAATTCATTTCTAACCGTATACTCACAGTAAATTCTTTATCCCCTTTTCTCTTCACTTCAAAACCCTCATGAGGGGCAGATGATCGAGCATTCTCCCACACGATAACGTGATTATCAGGATAGAGCCTCTGATCCAAACAAATTGTTACTCTTTTGAAGAAAGATGAGAACTTAGGATAAAGTGGATTTGACTTCTGAACTACCCCTGGCTGATCAGGATCAATGCCATCTTCCAATATTCTCCCAACAATGTTAAGTGTCCAGCTAGGAGGCTCAGCATTTGGCTTCTGAGGAATTGTGTGAACTTGATTAGCAAAGGTGTTGAATACATAGATACGAAGAGTTTTCTGGTTACAAGGTGGGCTTTTGATGGCTTCTTGGATGTCAACTTTCTTTCTAGCTAGTGCAGCATCAACACAAGACTCAAACTCAAGAAGCTGGGTGTACAGAGCAGACTCCGGCAGAATAGCGGCCACTTTATCTTGAAGCTGCTTGTCAGGGAGCTTCTGCTTCTTTCTTCGAACAGCAGGTGTAAGTTCCATTGGTTTTAAAGGTGAGACGTTGTTTGTAGGGGAAAAGCCAAGAGGACGAATCGGGGGTTTCATAGGGAGACGCTTCGCACTTGCATTGCCAGGTGTTAAAATGGAGGGTGAAGAACCCCCCAAGTTCCCCAAGCCACCTGAGTGGTTCTGATTGAGTGACAAACCTTGAGCTTGTAACTGAGCCTGAAATTGGGCATGAGCTTGTGCTTGGGCTTGAGCCTTTGACTGCGCTTGGGCAATAGCATGTGCATGGGATAGTTGAAACTGACTAGGAAAACCAGGCATAATCTGTGCTTGAGCTTGCGAATGTGAAAATCCAGGGTTTCCAGGAGCATTGCCAAAGGAGGACGAAGGGGTCCCAAGGCTCTTAGGCGGGTTGCTATTATTCACAGACATCGCTGTCTAATTAAGTAGTCATACAAGGACAAAAATTCTACCAGACCCTTAAGAAAACATAATAACGTTGCCCAATGATTTCAACGAGCAAGCAAAGGGCATGCCGAAAAGATTAAGAAAGAACGGTTCCAATCATCAACTTGGAATTCGCAGCCCAGAATCCCTGAACGACTAAATCTGAAACAATCAAGGCATAGAGCACCAGGCAGGGTATCTGACCTTCGAATATCTACAGTGAGATCGTGTTTTTGAGCCTACCGTTTTTGCAATATCCAGATAGAAGAATACCAAATGATCGAGAGCTTCGGTGGCTCTGAACAATTGTGACTTTCAGACACAGAAATACCATCAATAACTATCCCGTGAGAGAGAAATTACGCTTTGGCCTTCCTGTAGCCCCGTCGTGGCGGTGCTTAGGGTTCGGGAATGGCCGAAGGAGATGCAATAGTCAATATCTTCCTTGCATTTTTTTTACTGTTACCCAATCGGTCAATTAATTAAGTTCGGCCTTTCTCTAACGGTGTCGTTTGGGTTTAAGAAGTTGCATTTGGTGACTTTTATGTTGGTCCATTACGAAAATGCTAATTAATAACCCAGATCTAAATTGATTAATTAATAAAAAAACGTAAAATTAACTCGACAGAGAATTACTTTGATGGAAATAAAAATGTAAATCAATAAGATAATGCTAATCAATAACCAAAATCCGCTTCTTCTTTTTTGCTTAAGAAAAAATGATTTTATCGTTTTTCCCCCGTTCATTTCACTCATTTTGCGTATACATAATATAATAGTTGTTGTGATTTTTTATATTCTTGTTTGTCTTCCCTTTATCCTTCTGTTGTATAGTTGTGAAGCAATAAGAAAATGGTTCGAAACCTTAAGAAAATGAACCTAATTTGTCGGCGAATACCGCGTTTAGGTTAGGCGGAAAACCTACAATATGAGAGCCCTATTGGTGGCGGATGGTGACCAACGACGACTATGTTGACTGACTTAATGCTTTTGTGTGGTAAGAATTTTGACATAATTTTCTACACCAGGAAACTGGATCGCTGGAGCTAAATAGAAAAAGGGGAAAATCCATTAGCATTCAAAGCTGAATATCTTATGTCTGGTCTTTTTCTAATCCACCAAACATATTGCACTTGTCACTTTCACTCCACTGCAGAGTTAAAATATGAAAAGGAAAAAGATAAATCAACATTCAAGAAGCTTCCTAACATCGATCCTATGTCAAAGAGACACCCCATGTTACACTGAAAACAAAGATCAAACTAATAGAAGCTTGAAGCCAGAGACAACTCCTGAACGTCCTGCAAGTTTTATTAAGAGATTCAATGTTACTCTGCTTATTCCTCAATATTCTGACTTCAAGCTACCATCACAGCACAATTGTGAATAAAGGGACTGAGCTTGGTGCTGCCACATTCAATTCGCCTCCATTGCAACTCCTCAACAGATGGATCAGGGCAACAAGTGTATATCGTCAAGCCACGACCTGCAGAAGACCTAGAAGTTGCACCAATTACAAGCAGCTCATTGCCCAGAGACTTGAATGCCACACCCCAACCTCCTTGAGCATTAGCTATCACAGGAACTGTTCCTAACTTCTTCCATGAGTTGCTTCCCTTCAGATAAACCTTCAGCTCGTTGGAAGAGGCATCAAGGGCGTAAAGCTCGTTGTTGGCAACAGCAACAAGAGGTGGGGCCCGTAAAACCGCAACAGGAATGTCTTTCAACATGTCAGGAATCAAGTTCCAAGTGTTTGTTTCTTCATCAAAGAATTCCCCACTAGTGAGGACGTTTTGCTGCTCGTCATGTCCCCCAATTACATAGAACTTTTTGTCCATGTAACAACCTGAGCAAGACTTTCTCTTCTGATTCATCCTAGGGAGAGATTTCCAAGACTTCATCTCTGAATCGTATTTCTCAGCAGAATTCAAGACTTCAAAACTAGTGTCTAAACCACCTGCGACAAAAGCAAAGTCACCAGAAGTGGCTGATGCAAAAAGACACCTCGGGCTGATCATGGAAGGACCCTTGAACCATTGATTTGTGGCTAACTCGTATTTCCAAAGAGCAGCTCCATCAAGTTCCCTGCCTGAAACAAACAAATGGGTACCTGCACAGAATGACTCCTTATCTCCAAATGTGAAATTATAGTCTGATGGAATAATGGGGAGCGTCCTGCAGGACCTGAAATGCTCATCAAATGCCCACCAATTGCTCTCCCCACTTGCTAACATGAACACAACGGGTTCTTTGAACCCTATTTCCCTCCTGATTTTATAGATTTCACCACTTTTGACTAGAGTTCGAAACCTTCTGTTAAGAAAGCGAAGTTTCCAATACTCAGATCTTGGAAATCTAGCCAAGATCAGGGTCTCTAGCTCGTCGCTTAGAGACGGCACATTATAATCTGCATCCTGAGGTTTATCACCTGAGGAACCACTGCCCTTATCCTCCACAACCCTCATCTGACTCACCTGAAAGCTACTGCCAGCGCGACGGATGGGCAATGTCTTTTTACGGGTCATACTCAAACTAAAGTCATTTCTAGACCACTCTTCTCTTTCAAGGAGCCTTGCTTCTTGTTCTACCGTTTAGTCAATAATCTGTATTTGGGAGAAAATATATAGGGAAAGTGTCAGTAGCAATTACCGGCTTGAAATCAGAGGATTAAATAAAACTAGTGGCGGGTTGAAAACTCAAAAACTATAATGAAAAGCGAACTCTTCTTCACAGGTTGATCAGTACTATTCACAGTTTCACATTACCTGACGTGGAAAACAAGAGGAAAGTTATTCTTTGCCTCTCAAAGATTCTAACTAATGACCAAAATACAAGAAAATCTTCTCACGGGGTAGATGAGAGACCAAAGAAACAACTTCGAAATTCAAGAAATAAAATAAAGTAAATTTCTGCTCTAAGAACAAATGCTTATAAATGAATGCGGAACCAAATTAATGTCTTAACCGATAGCTAAAATAATATGAATCTTTCGGAAAGATGCTTACCCAGATGACTACCGAGCAGAAAAATCAGCAAAATTAAATCATGGGTTAATCAGCGTTTAGAGATTAACACATAATGGTGGGGAGTATTGGAAGAAGCAAAATGGAAAAAGAAGAAAGCGAGGCAAGGGCTGGTACACCTTCGTTCACATATATATCAGAGCATGAAGAAAAGCTGCGAAAGGGAACGAAGAAACGCTCGAAGGACAGCGCATACATAAAGACACAAGAGAAGGAAAAAGGCACGCGCAGAGTAAGGTGTGAGAGGTGGAGGAAAGCAAACGAGGGATGAGAAGCAAGCAGTAATCAAAGAAGAAGGTTACAAAATCAACAATTAAAGCGCAGAGAGAAGACGTTAGGCGAGGCTACGCCTCTCAAGTCTCAAGTGCTACCCATAGAGCCATGTGAGGGTGAATTTTCAGGAACA
This sequence comes from Delonix regia, assembly GCA_037074485.1. Taxonomy (NCBI): domain Eukaryota; kingdom Viridiplantae; phylum Streptophyta; class Magnoliopsida; order Fabales; family Fabaceae; genus Delonix; species Delonix regia. The sequence goes on along the minus strand of CM073449.1, from coordinate 33,893,825 downwards.
CAACGAACGGAGGAGGAAGAGAGTGAAGGAGAAGAAAGAAGAAAGAAGGGAGTAGAAGAAAGGGAAGAAGAAGCCATCAAAAAGGGGAGAAATGCTGCATAGAGACACCCACCATTCGGTGGAAAAACAAGGCTTGATTGAGGAAATGACTTGTGCCTCTTGGCTTTGGGATATAGATACAGCAACAGAAGTTACAATTTAAATTAATATAATGATCAACCGCACCACCGCGACAATTTTTTTATTTTAAAAAAAAAAGACAGAAAGTGGTCAGCAGTAATAACCATTACGTCTGATGACTAAGTATGTTGATTTTTAAATAAAAAATAAACAGTTCATATGCTCTAATAAATTTCTCTTTCTTATATAGCTCATCATTTCTAGCAATTTTCTCTTCCCCAGTTGCTAGGTAGCGTGGCCAAAAGCATAGGAGATTCAAGAAAAGGAGAACAATTTTCACGTTTTAATTTCGGGAAATCAGAATGAAGGGAGCTAAAGAATTTTAATTATTAAGTTATTTTATTTTATTTTTAAATTTAAATTTTTTTTCTTTTTTTTTTCTTCTTCTCTTTCTTATGAAATTAGTTAAAAAAAGTTCTAATTTCAACTTTATAAATAAAGTTTTAGTACGAATTTCAAATATTGATGATTATGAATAGTCAAATTCTATATTATAACTAAAAAATTTTGTGTGGTTCTTTTAATATTGTGAGATTATTTTAGATAATTTCATTTAAAGTTGTGCCCACATCTATAATCAAATGAGAAAAACTATACAATTCTACTCTTAACTAAAAATTTATTTCTCATTTAGGTTTCTTTCATTTTAATTTACTTTAAATTTGAATTCTTCATTTAGAATTTACTTATTCAATTTTTATATTTTAGTTGTTATTAATATTGATTTAATTTGATAACTTCCTTTTTTCTATTCTTTTGTATATTATTATTTGTTTTATTAATTGTTCGAATTGTCAAAGTGTGAATTCAACTATACTCACTACTATTACAATATCAACATTCATTTAAGAGTAGTTAATATTATTTGTTGTGGATTCGACACTTATCACTAATTATGTTGGAGCTGTTTCAAATTTATGCATGATTTTAAATAATTTATTTTTATTGCACATTTTTTAGACTTATATGTCATTTTTAATATTTTTATTATATTTCAAAATATTATAATTAATTGATTTATAATGTATAATTTAATTTTAAAATAATGTCTTATGGTATAATTTAAAAATTAAATACTTATCATATTTTAATTAAATAATAGTATAATAAAAATATAAGATAATGCATTTAAATTTTCTTTGTATAAGAAATGCGGTAATAAAAAAGCTTGTATTTCATAAAATCCGTTAATAAATACTTATATCATTATTATTGTATTTGACAATTCTTTTTACAAATTAATGTTAAATTATTATATAATACATGTATTGATTCAAGCGGAGGTAAAGGTCAGGTGAAAAAAATTAAGTGGTAATTAATTAATTTTTTTTTCAAATAATAATTATTTTTGTTTTTCCTATTTTCAAAGAGAACCTCTACCTTCGTACTATAGCAGAAAAATTATTTCTCACAAAATTTCGCCGAACACTTTATTTTTGGAGTAAATTAAATTTTTATTGAAGACGTATAAATTACATAATTTTTTTATTATGAAAATATACATAAATTTTCTGACATGTACAGTCCGTTCAAAATAACCTCGAACATAATATTAAATTATTTTTTAAAATGAAACTGATTAAAATATAATTTTTAAAATTTTCTGTCAATGTTATTTATTTTACGTTAAAAATTAAAATTTAAGTATTTTTTATAATGTAATATTTTATTCAAAGCATGTGTATTTGAAGCACATCTTTCATTTTTATTAGTGATGCCGTCTTTTATTTGAAGGAGGGGGAGTATAAATTTTTAAAATAAAAAAGAATGATCATATAATCTAAATATCTCTTAAAAAACAAAAGTGCAATTTATTCTTATTTTTTAAAAATTTGGATTTTGATAAATATTTGTATGACCAAACAAACGTGACATTGCCAAACAGTGGCTAAGCTCCCTAAGTCTTCCAATGGGCCTACGTTTCTATTTAATTTATACGAACACGAGGGTTGAACTGCGGTTTCACCTCCAATACGTGTTCTTTTGTTGCTTTTGAAGTTCCATCACATGACATTACCTTCAAAAATTTGACGAAGACTCATTTGTCAGTTTTTTCCTTACGTGTACTATAAACTATAATAGAAATAAATCAAATAATAAAATCATTTTAATATTGTACAATAACTTGGGTAAAAAATAATCTCTCATTTTCAACTCTAATTTAGATATATATTACAAAGTCGGTTGTTGTTATTAAAAAAAAAAAATGAATCTTCTGTAATAATTATTCTTCTAATTATAGTATAATGTGACACAACAACGATATATGGATTTTGATATAGAATATTTGAATTTGTAATCCAATCATATAATAAATATATATATTATTTTATTATAATTTCGAAGCAATTCATTAACCAAAAAAGTCCAGCGCCCAAGCGTTCGAACTTTTTTTTTGAGACATTGCCCATAGAAAATTGCAACACGAGCTACACAGCTATTTAACTTCTCTTCTTGGACGTATTGTAAATAACAGTGAGCAATGTACAAAGTTATGAACATAACAATAATCGACAAATAATGTCTTATTGACTACCATGTTCAAATGGTACGATAATGTATTTTACCTGTCGGATATTAGTTAAAAAATATTTATTAATGTTGTTAATAATAATAATAATTTTTATTTTTTCATTACATTAATATATTTTTAGTTCTATTTTTATGACAGCATTATCTTTAATCTTTTTTAGAAGAAATAACCAATCTCTTTTATTTTAAAAAATTTATAATCAATTTATAATCATTTTTATATCTAAATAGTATTTTTATATCATCCTCATTTTTCTAAATAAAAAAAAATTTATTTTAAAACTAATCTTTTTAAGTGAAATTACATGAGCTATTAAAGAGTAATATAGAGATAGTATTTAAAAGTATGAATATATAAAAATTCATTAGAAATTAATTATAATTTAAAAAAATATTAATTGTGTCTTTTGGAAAAAAATAAAGGGTATTAGTGTCATAAAAATAAAATTAAAACAATCATTAATTATATGTCGTGAAAAGTAATAAAAAAACAACAATTATTGCTGTATGTTAGAACAATAAATGTTTCTTAACTAATATCTTTATAATATCTTTATGACACTCATTAGCAAAACCCTTAAAATATTACTCTATTCTCATTAATTAATGAATATATTACATTAATCTTTAGAGGATTTATCTAAATTATACCTTAATTTTATTTTTGTTTTAAAAAATTACATTCCATTATCCTAACATTTATATATATATAACACAAGTTTCTCATTCAATCTTTTATATCATAGAAGTTAATTTCTGTACACAATATAAGATTATGATCTAAATTTTTAATATGATAGTAAGATTAACTTAACTGATCTCAATATTTAATATAAGACTATAATATTAATTTTGATATGACAATAAAAATAATTAAGTAATTTTATTTTGGTAAATTCTTTTGTACAATCATAAAAGTAGCTGCATGTTTAATCATTACATGACACTAAAAACAAGATAAGTGGTAATGATATGTCAAAATATGTTGATCTTATGACAATTTAAAATAATTTTAATTTATTAATATTTTAACAATAATATATTATAGATTTTATTTATGAACCCAAAAGTCCATTTGAATTTTTTAATTTATTCTTTCTACTTTTTATTTTCAAGTAACTTCCACGAAAAAATATTAATTTATAAATTTATTAACTCACTCATGTCCTTTTTATTTATTTTTCCAATAACTCTCCAAATCTCTAAATCTATCCTTAATTTTAATTTATAAACTAATATTTTATAGGCTTGCTAAAAAATAAAAAGTAGATGAAGTAATTTGTAAAAATTTGAAAATTTAAAAATATTAGAGTCAAAATATAAATACAACAAGTAATTTTAAATTGATATACATTTAACATATTTTGACACATTATTGTTATATGTTTTCTTCTTAGTGGTGACTGTACAAGTGTAACTACTTTAAAAGTTGTACCAAATATTTTACCTTTTATGTTTATAATAATAATAATACACTGTGTACAAATTAATTTTATTGGTGAAGTGTAAATTAGAGAATATTCAAGTATAATTCCTAAAATAAAAAGTGTATATTAAATAAAATTTAACTAAATATTAAAAAAAGTTGTAATTTACTCCAAATTAAAGCTTTGGAGTGTCACAATGCTAATGTGTCTCCTTGGCATATGATTATAGCGATTAAAACACTATAAATTATTAATATTAGTTCCAAATTATTATTGTGATTAGCATGAAAGTAGATAAATTAATTGATTTGATATATTCTTAAGAAAATTGAAAAAATATAATGAAATATTAATCAAATTAAATAATTATGATAAAAAGCTAAAACATATGATTTGTTGAATCAAACTTAATCATATCTTTAAATTATTGATAATAATTTATCGTATTACATATTTCAAACACATATTAAAAATTTTATTTATATTATAATTATATTTTTTATTTTATTCTATCAGTCATGTATGTTATCACTTTGACGTGAATGTTGCCTCTCTCTTCATGTTCTATATTAGTCAAGATGGTATAAGTTTTTAAAAAAGTTACTAGTCAACATGCCATACGTAAAGTCTGAGAGAAATATGCCATGCATAATTATATATCAAAGCCATTAGGTATGGTTCTCAAAGATATGAGTATATATTTAATCAAGTAAATTAAAACTTTTTTTTTTGTGTATATATTTGTTCAAGATAATGCCGGCAAATCACTAGCATAGACAAATAAAAATTGCGTTAAGAAAATAAGGAAGAATAACGTTAAAACTAAGACATTGAAGAAGAGTAATCAAGACAAAATTTAGGGGAATGATTTATACAATATCCAAAGAACTTAAGATAAGAAATTTTAGAGTTTCCAGATTTTTTTGTTTTTTCTTGAGACCTTGTAATATCTTCATTTATACGCTTATCGAATGAGTACTCGTGATGATAATTAGATAAGTGATGTAATGACAACTACAAAAGTTGTTTGAACAGTGTCTCTCATATATATATATATATATATATATACATATATATATATATATGTATGTATAACACACACATATATATATAAGTATAAAAAAAGCTTAAGCCTTAAAATTGAGAGAAGAGTAGATTATTAGATTACACCACTGTAGGTGAAATTATAATTTTTTACAAAAAATTATTTTATTAAATTACCTGAAAATTTTGAAAATGAAGCTCCTCTGAACAAAAACAACAAGCTATTAATAAATTAATTTAAACAAGTTAAAAAGTTATTATTTTTAAATCGCCTAATCCAGAAACAGGTTTAGTCTCTATTTCCTTGTGCTTGTGGCTATGGCACGACAGACAGCCACAGTAGCTCAATATAGCCAACGTCCCTTGGAAGCTACGGAGAGTCCCTACAATATTAGGCATCAGGCCACAATATTTGACAATAGTTAATTAGTTAAAGGCGAAGATTCTCGTAATCTCCAAAATGCACCAACAAACAGACTAAAAAAGTCGCATAAATTTATTATTGCAGACGAATGACGGGTGTCTATGTATCATAGACCACTAGCCTTACAGTTCAGTGACATCTTCCTATTCTGAAAAGCCCATAAAAAAAGGTGCATTGCTTATTATCCCCTTGATTATATAATAAGGTGTGTATGTATACTTTTAGCAGAATTAAAAATTGAAGACCACAAGAAAAAAAAAAAAAACCCAAATATTTGTTGCAGAACTATTCAGCAAGCAGAAACCCCCACCTCACTATTATTATATTATATTGCAGAACTTGTATATAATTCACGCGTGGTGAATCCTATATGAAGGGCACTTTATTGATGTTAGAGGTTTTTGTGGAACACTAACAGTTGAGTACTTGAGTAGTGATGTGTACGTGGTAATTAAGTCGATCTTATATTTGATAATACGAATAAAATCCACTTGACTCCACTGACAACGTCTGACACAAAACCACGTACAACCAAGCAGGCTTCATCTTCTATATGTTCTTATGCTTATTCTCTGTCGACTTGGCCCATCGTCTGATCTGACACTTTATTTTAGTAGCATGAACTATACTGAGTTGGTATATATTATTTGGTTGCACGTGAAATAATCAGTGTGTGTATGCATGCAATTTTTTTTTTTTCCGAATTAATTACATATTTGAACAATTTTGAGTATATAAGAAAAGTCCTTCTATGTTGTCCAACATATTCATTAAACATATTCTCTAACTAATTTGTAAGACATCTTTATTCTTAAATAAACCCATGACATTAGTAGTTAGCTTTATTTTGTTGCAGATATATTGTCCAATGTCAACTTTTTACTCCATTTTTGTTTTCATGTTCTGTCAAAAGTACTAGCCTTATATTTTTGACTCATTCACATATACATACGAAATATTGAACATTCGTTTGATTAGACGAATTTGGACATTTAATTGGGGAGAGTTTAAAAAATTCAAAATGATATGGGTTTGTTGGAATGTAAAATCAATTACAAGTCCGAGGGTCAATAGTTTATTGATAGACGTTAGTAGCCAATTGATGCCTTCCTATAGAACTACCGTATTGACTTGCCAAATTAAAGTCACCGAAATTACTCGAAGCTAGAAATTGACTGTACAAGCTGACTCATTGGTTGTTAAAAAATCAAGCTGTAATATTCAAAGTTATCAATACTTGATAATAAGTATTAAATTACGTATTTTTTGTTATAATTTAATTGAACTATATATATAATTATCATCCGCTACATTAGTGTATTAATATAATTATAAGTCAAATAGTCGATAATTATCAATATTTAAAAACTTGTAAGTGACAGTTAAAGTGTTTAGGGGCATTAACGATCTCATAGATTCAATTAATAAGAGTATAATAATCACTAATCATAGTCAGATGGTGTTTGAACATGATTGGTTTTGAATTATGATAATTAAGAATTTTTAAAATAGGCATGATGGTTCAGATAATACTAAATAAATAAGCTTTAATTGTAAAGTACGTACCAAAAAGAAAAGGCTAATGAAAGTTTTAAAGCTATTCAATCTCTAAACAATTTAATTCCTGTACCCTCTCTTTTGTAAGGGGAATATTTTATTATTGCTGAGTGAGATCTTTTAGGATGCTTTGAATAATTCTAAGAAACAAATTTACTTGAATCCTAAAACAATTTAGTGTGAGCAAATGCGTTTTAAAAAATAGGGTGCTCCACTCATATTTCAAAAGCCTTTAGATATATCTACGTTCACGTCACTCTATCACCGCCTTCGATTCCCCATAGCACAAAAATAAGTTGTGTGTAAATGTGTGTGTGTGTGTATATATATATATATATATTTATTTATTTAAAATTTGAAGTAAATGTGATTGAGATTTTTGAGATATATTATGATCTATATATAGTTGTTGTTCAAATTAATTAATGAGCTTTGGAGAGAAAGTGGTACAGGCAGCCACTATACATTAATATAAGATAGGAAAAAGGAAACCCATTCTAGAATAGTGATAGCTATGTGACTATCACAAATCACCAGACGAAACGAGAGCTACATCTGCATATCTTTAATATATTAATTATACGTTTTCTTCATTGATTTGTAATTGTTGATGTACTAAGAACGAATTAGACGTCACTCTTTTTTTCTGCTCCGAATGCTCTATTTTATATATTACATATCAGAACTTTCGACAAATATATATCTGTCGTGGAATCCACATACTTAAACTGGCTCATTGTGTTAACTGTAAGAAATCCAAAAAAAAAAAAAAACTCAGCTATAAATCTATCTGTATTAACACACATATATAGACCTAAATATGTATACTGCGTAGATTTTTCTCGCCAATTATAATAGAGGTGTGTGAGATTAAAATTATATAATGGGAAAAAGAAGAAAGGGATACAGTACTTTTCTACCCATTTTTCTAGAAGAGGGCACTTGTTCAGTTTCTATGACTATATGACATAAGGGTAATCCACTTTATTAAACCGACTGGGTCATTCAGACTATATTAAGTGGTGGGGGAGATATAATATATTTATAAAAGTTTCAGATAAATTCCATTTTTTCAAAAAAGGTATATGTGTATATATGATTTTTTATTTTTCTAATCATGAATGTGATAGGTTGGATTAAAAATTAGTGAATAATTTGGTGGTCAATATTTTAATTTTAACCAATCACACCGAAGAAGCCACGTCTTAATCCTAGAAAGTGCGAACCCGTCCAGGGGATTAGGTTTTCTTTTTATATTGTTCGATTTCCCTAAACATTTTATTTAATCTCAAGGGTCAAGTTTTGTGACTTGACACAGATCAGCGTGGTGGATGGGTCTTTGATGTTTGTCTATTTCTATGTATATGTATTGCAAACTATATTTCGGTGTCATAAATAATTAATAGGTTTAGCAACTGCTGGAGTTTAATAATTAATTAAAGCATTTTATTAGTATTAAAGCTTCGTAGATCAGTTAATTACATGGCCCATATGAATTAAAAAAATGAACGATAAGGAAACTCTAGTTAACCCACCAATCCTTCTTTTAATTGGTCTCATCGTTTTAAATAGATCCTTGGAGACTCAATCACCTAATAGACCGAACAGTTTTGGGTTGCTATAACCCTCTATAATACGCTTCGAAATTAAAGAAAACGAAGATTTTAATAGGCTGACCAAAAGTTGTGCGGTAGCATAAATTAAGATTAATATATAAGCCTGATGGTTTCTTCATGCAGTGAACCTCACATGTTCTTATATAAACTCCCACCTGCACTCCACACTTACTGTCTCCAGGGAAGACAACACCACACCACATCGCTTTCTTTTTACCATTATATATATATAGACACACACACATATATCTGTGTGGGGTTTGCAGTTCTTCACAGTTAATTACCTCTATACCAGAGAGAGAAAAGAAATCTTAAGCTTCAACAGTTCAAGATATGCTAAATAATATTATAACAATCATCGAACTGTGTGAGTGATAAAATAATTAAACAGCTTTGTATATATTAAATTTCACCCAGTTTTTTGAATGGACGTGGTTATACTTGATTATTATGTTAGACCTAAAAATTAAATTTGAATTTAGGTTTAGAAAAAAGTATAAATTTATATTTTAATTATATTTTTTATTTAAATTTTTATTCATATTTTTTGAATCAAACCAATTAAATATTATAAAAAAATGTTAAATCAATTTGTTACTTAATATTTGAGATAAATAATACAAATAATTATTACTATTATATGTATGATTATATAAATAAGTTATAAATATAAATGAGTTGTTGTATTGATATAAATCTTTTAAATAAGAGATATTAATTTTTATTTCTTTATCAAAATGTTACATTACACTAAATTTTTTTTTATATAATAAATTTTTACTAATTAAAAATGTATTCATATAGATTTTTTGAACTTAACCCGACTTATTTTACAAATCAAACTTTTTTATTTAAATTTTTTGGTTTAGGTTTTTTTTTTTGTCAAACTTATTAGGCTAGATCTTTTAAAATTATGATCAACTCTACATATTGGTCTCTGTAAGGAGAGAAAGTAACATTGTAACTTGATGTGCCTTTGTTAATGTTTATGTGGAAAACTAATGATGCTTGCTTGCTTCATAATTAGTAGTTAAGCTTAGTTATGACTCAAATTGTCAAACTTGTAAGTTTAGTCTACGAGTTAATGATTATATTTAAAGAAAATAAATTAATTTAGTATAAATTTAAATTTAGTGTAAATTTGGATAGACTTGTTAATTGACTTATTAAGTTTATTAAATTTATAATTTTATTTATTGAAAAATGTATCAAATAACATAAATATTCAAATTTTAAACCAAAAGAGATATATATAAATTTCTTTTTCAATAAGTCATTATAATCTTATTTTATTACTAGTTTGATTTAAAAAATATATAAAATTACATTAAATATATATTTATCAAAATAAAAATAAAATAAAAATTATTAAATTGATTATATTAGATTATCATTTATGTATGACTATATTAAATGTTTATATTTAACATTATAAATTATGAAATATGGATAAATTTTGCTTGACTAAGTATAATTTAAATAAATTTTTATTATATATAATATTTTAATAACTATGTATTAACTAAATCAAGCTCTACAAATTTACATTACGAAAATATCATACAAGCATAGCTGCTCTATTCGAATTTATATCACGAAATTGACAACTTGAGGTTATCATCTCAAGAGTTAAGAAGCAACTATACCGTTCTTGATATACGTGAACGAAGGGTCAAAATTAAACTTAATCTGTTTCACTGAGTGAGTCATTCGTTCTTGCTTTTGTAATTTTTTTCTATAATTCGGCGAGACACTTTTTAAATTTCTGACTCCTTTTGAATCGGGGGTTGGTAACGAATAATGCTAAATTACATTTATAATTTTTACTGCATGTATATCCTGCACAAGACTCGAGAGAAGCTAGATTCATCCAAGAAATTTCTGCATCTATATAAATATATAATCTTCCTTATTAATCAAGACTTGCCTCTCTGACTTGGTTGTTAGACATGTGAAGTTCTAAACCACCACCTTGAGTAATTTGTGGCCGAAATGAAAAGCATATGGGCGAATATATCGTAATGGGAAGTGGAAAATTCATACTTTCAGTCTAATACATAATCAGTCAACTTAATGGTGGGTAAGAGCGATGACTGTGCGGATCTATGCTTAAGATTGGTAAGACAAAAAGGTAGCCATAATTTTAGAACACCCTCTACTTTCCAACGGAGATTTCAAAACTGAACGTGAATTTTAATCATATTTGTTCAAAGTTTCCGGTCTATTTTAAGAGATCTCTTTTTTTTAAAAAAATAAACATGAAAATTAATGCGTTAATGATTTGTTGTTAAAATAGATATTAGAATATCATATAATATCTAAGGTTTAAATTTATTAAGATATTATAATGAGTTTACCTATAAAAGGTGCTTATTAAATAATGATAAAATAGTAATTATAAAAATGACTATTAAATCTTAACTCTACCCTATCTAGCCTTTTATAAATAAGGTTAAATCTGCGAGTATTTTATAGTTACATTCGAGAGAAAATTTAAGTTGTAAAAATTTGAGATACATCTAATACATTGTGTTATTTCATTCGATCAGTGATCTCAATTAGAGTTTAATAATCTTTCACAATTAAAAGATTTATGTAAGTCTCTTACTTTGAATTTATGAATGTATTTATTTATTATTTTTATTCCCTTCAATAGACAATATTAAAAATTCTTACATGGATGATGTGTACACACACTCAACAGTCAAGACTCAAGATTTAAACTTTACGCTAATATTGCGTGTATAAATTTAATTTTGATGTGAATACAATTTTTTTTTTATGGCATAATTTTACCGAGGGAATAATTCTTACACGTTGCATAGTAAAATTCAAAGGACCATACACAGTATCGATGTAGAAGACTTGAGATGATATTATCCTCTCCATATCTTCTAACATGTCAAAGAATGCTGTTAAGCCAAGGCTACAAATCTAGTTTAGTTTCGAAAAGTAATTAATTTTTTCACCTCAAACCAAAGTGGAAAAACATTATTAATTATAATTGCTTTCACATCTTTCAGTGTTTTACTGGTTATACGCGATTCTCTGCAATCTCTTCTTCAAATTATCAATTAATTAAGTAATGGCAGCAATTGCTCTTGAAAGCCAACACCAGTTAACAATTGGTGTATATTTAATTGATTTAGGAAGATCCAAAAAGGAGTTGCTTAAAAAATAGTAATACTCCATTAAAGGGAACTGCTATTTAATTAAATTATCTTTGTTAAGTTGAGATTGAATAGTTTCATCCTTATCGATCATTGCTGATTACTATAATTTGGCACTTTCTATAACATTTTTTAAACCTCAACACTCTTGTTTTGAATGCCGTGGATATTTACGTTTTATCTCTTGAATTTCGCTTGTGAGCCAGCGATGTGTGTTGATTGACCTGGCTTTTTATAAAAGGGCGTTCGCTCATGAAGTGTAATTCATAGTGATTATTTGATGTTGATGATTAATTACGACGTGGATTTTGACCAAAGAAAAAAAAAAATATTTACTATGTGGGTTGATTAAATGGGAAGGGGTGATGATGAATCTATATAATGCGTATAATGAAAATGGATGGGAAGGAAATAAAAAAGGAAAGAGGAATGCAAATAAGATAGAATGGGATAGAAATTTTTGGCATAAAATCTTTTTGATATAATGGGAATGGAAAAAAATAATAATATTTAATAAATGTTTGGTATAATAAAAATGAGGAAAAATAAAATAAAATATATTACGATAAAAGATGACAATGCCTCTAATTAAATAAATTTTAATAATATTAAAATAATCACTATTTATTTTTATTATTAATTTTAAAAAAATAAAATATTTATTTTCAATTTATTGGTTGAAAAATAAAAAAATGTATTAAAGTATACGTTGATAATTTTTTTTTTATTAAAAATGTTACTTAACTATTTAGTTTTAACATTTTTATTTTAGCAAAAGAACTTTTTTAACTATATATACATATATATATATATACACCTAATTCAATTTTTACATATATCCATATCCATTACTTGTGAGGAAGCTCTGATGGAATCCTTTTCATTACAAATATTTCAAGTCTTTACGACTAGGAGAATTGTGACAAAAACATTTCATTCTCAAAATTTTTCATCAATATAGCGTTGGAATAATTTCTTCCACTTGACAATAGAAAGCTCATTCCCACGTTAATCTCTACGTACCAAACATCCAACTACTTCTTTCCACTTTCCATCCCATCCATTCCCCCACATCAAACTGGATTTTAGTATGTATTTAGATTATCGTTAGACAAAATCAATTTTGAATAATCTTAATTTTTAAAATAAATTTTAGCTAAACATGATTTTATATGACTATAATTTTTATTTAAAAATTGAGTTTTGCTACTAATATTATTTATCTAACATAAAAATAATTATTTTCACTTCCGTAGATTTAAATGACAAAAATAATTTAAAACAAAAAATCAAATATAACCAAACGAAATTATTTGTAAAACAAATTTTTGTTTAAATATACAAATTGATTTTTAAATCTATCAACCACTAAATTAAACATACTATTAATTTGCATGTAGAGTTGAAATCTAGTTAAAAAAAATCAATGAGATACATCAATAGTCCATTTGTATATGTTTAGATTCGAGAAGATTAGAGCTGAAAAAAAAAAAAAGATTGGATTTACATATAAATATCATATGGTAAACCCTTTTCTATGAAAAAAAAATAAAATTAAGATACATGATAAATGACAAACTTTGAATGTAATTTACTAATGTTTATGATTAAAAGTTTTAACAAAATTATGAATGATGAAATTTGTGTGTGTATATATATTAAAAAAATTTCTTCATACTAGATGTATTAAAGAAAATGATATAAACGATGCTTTTATGTCAAACACTAAACAACGCCAGGTAACTGGATCTTAAACCATTGGGGTGAGTACATACATGGCACTCAAGCTAGCTTTCTATTCTTTTCTGGGGTTAATACCTAATAATACGAAACAAGCCAAGACTAAGCTACAAGAATTGATCTTTTGCGAAGCCGAGGTTGAAGCTAGAAGATATTTTTTTTATAAAATTGTCATAATAAAATTGCAATACTGGCCCAATCTTCGTAAGTTTCGTAGAGAAGGAAGCAGCAAAGTCCAAACCACCTTCAGCGGGCCACTTACGCACAAACATACCTAACGTCAAACCCAAGTAACTTCCCATGGAATTGCCTTCAAGGCTTGAACATCCCCTCAATCTTCATCTGATAAAACGGGAATCGAAAGGAGGCCCATAGCCTTCACCTGCATCAACTCTCCCATGGCTGCCTCCCTCTCCAACTATCTCTCTTCCATCTTAACCCCACCAAAGACTCCTCCACAACCATCGCCACCTCAACAGTTCAATCTCCCTTCTTCATCGACTCGGTTTCCGTCTCAGACCCAGAAATGTGGCGACAATTTGGTGCCACTGGTTGCCCAGCATGATGATCACTCCTCTTCGTCCTCGTCTTTATCGGCAGAGTTATCCTCTGTGATGTGCCCATCTCTCGCTTATGCGAACACCCTCTTCTTCAAATCGGCGTACAATGTGCAGGTGGTGGTGGAAGACAACGAGCCAGAGGAGAGGCTGCTCAACAGGTTCCGAAGAGAGGTCATGAAGGCCGGTGTCATTCAAGAATGTAAAAGGAGGAGGTTCTTCGAGAATAAACAGGATGAGAAGAAGCGCAAGTCACGTGAGGCTGCCAAGCGTAATCGCAAAAGGTTCCCCTTATGCTTGCCTAATTGCTCGCGTATTTTGTTAGCTTAGTTTTGTTTTTTGTATTTTGTTTTGGTGCTGGAGGGTAAGTGGTGAGCTTAGCTGGTTCTGGAAAATTGAGAACGACCGAAACAGAGAGGGAAATTCCTTTAGTATTTCCACTTCGATTTTTGAGCTTTATTTTTTATTTTTTAATTCTTTTCTGTAATTCTGTTCATAAACTGCAGAACTAGAGATAGGTTTGGGTGAACGGTGCCAAGTTATTCTCTTTTTATGTTGATACGAAGCTTTGTCCTGTCTAATGTTTTTGTGGTTGAACCCTTGGACCTTTGTATGTAACAAATTGGTTCTGCTATTCCCTTGCCATTGCAATGGAACCCCCACTGGGTGCCCTACAAGTCACAAACTTTTGGGGTTCTTCTGGTTAGATCTCTCGCTTGACAGATTGTTTAATACTCATCTGTCTCACACCATTTTCAGGCGCCCCATGTCAAGATCTTCAGTACAGACCAAGCCAGATGTCCCAAAAACAAAAGAAGAGGATGATGACAATTGGGATCTACCTGAAGAAAACATTCCATATTGACCACATTTTCCCTGATATTCTGTGAGAATTTTTCCCATTTGATTGTGAGAGGCTTCTTCAGCATATAAGTTATGTAAGTTCTGTTTAGTGAAATGTATACCTTGGACCCGGTTAGTGCATTTGATTTAGTTTAAATTATTTGTGTGGAAGCCCTTGATGTTAAAAAAATTTATCGGTCATGGATAATGTACTTATCAGGAAAGGAAAAGAAGGGGAAAATGCAATACCCCCTTCAATATTGGGTCATCTACACTACAACACCCGCCTCGACATTCGAAATTGAAAAATAACCCTTGAACTGTCACCTTTAAGGATTTAAAACTGTTTCCATTTCACACTTTTTCACTTGCTATGGAGCACACTCCCACTAGTCTAAAACTTGAGTCCCACATCTCGAAAGTTCCTTCTGGCTTATAAATCACTAGAGAATGTTGAATTGAAGGGTTCTTAATACATTAATTAGAGTGACTGGGGGAGAAAAATTTAGTTGAAATTCGTTGTAGACCAATGAGAGCATGTCATGTGACAAATGAAGGACTCTGAAGTGGCATTTCAATTAGCGAAATCAACAGAAACTAGCAGGAAGGATCTAAATTTTGAATGGTGATAGTTTTGGGAGGTATTTTCCGTTTTCGAAAGTTGAGGGGGTGTTTACAAATGACCCAAAGTTGAAGGGTATTTGCATTTTTTCCAAGAAAAACCTTCACTTAATAGGGTAAAATTTATAATACAAAATATATGGGAAAAATATGGTTTTAAAGTCCCTGTTCATTCCAGATGCAATCGAGAACGTCATGCGAACGAGAGATAAGCCTAGTGTATTAAAAGGATGCGTTTGTTTAAAGTATATCACATACCTGTCACGCTGAAGGCTGTTAGATGCTATTATGCTGTCACATACCTGTCACCCTGAAGGCTGTTAGATGCTATTAATGTTATGCAATTTTTTCCACCAAATATAAAAAAGGTTCTGCACTGTGCATTTCTCCACCTCTTTTTAAGTATATGTTTCTTTTCACACTTGATGAGGGGTAATCAAGTTGAAGGAACAGGGGAGTTACAGTTTTTGATCAATATGAGTTCGAGACATCATGAACTATGAAGTTATTGGGACACATCAAGGCTTAACTAACCAGGATGGGTTCTAATTATTAAGAATTTTGGTTTCTTCTACTGTGATGTTAATTTATTTAAGTGAATATGACAGTATTTAAACTAGAAATGCTGAATGTAAAGTATTAGACAGGGGTAGTGAAGCATGTGCAGTTTACTTATGAAGTCTGCAGATAGTTCATGGTTGAGCCAATAGTATAGCTGAGTTGAAGAAAGAGAATTTGATAGAACTAGGATCATCAGTTAGTATTGGAGTCTTTGCTATTAAAATCAATCTGTAGTCCTCTTCAAGTGGAAATCGGATTGACCTTTTGTGAGATTTCATCGCTTGTACCACTCAAATGCATTGGACAATGGTCTAAAGTGAAAATGGCTGCTCTACCTTTTGACAGATTAAACATTTCCTGTAACTTGCTCTGTCATTTCAAAGCAGCAATTCATATGCTTGAATCTTCACCGTGACATTAAGTCTTAGTGATATGGTCTAACAACAATGATTAGCTTGACTTCTTTGAAACATGTAACCTCCTCTTTCGTTCACATGGACATTTAAGTTAGTCTGAAACAGCAATAAACCAATTTAACTAAAGTATCTACTGTTTAGAAGATAAAAAAAGAAGTGCCATAATCTTTGATGTTATTGTTGTTAATTTTAGACACGAAAGATTGATCTTGTGTAGAAGGTAATAGCTAGGGGGGTCTGGAAATGTCTTTGCAAATTGGAATTATTAACACTTAGTGAGGGACAAAATCAGTTCGTTCTAAAACTTCATATATCGATGAAAGTGGTTGTCCATGTCAGACACTTGTGTGGAGCTCTCCACTTCAATGCCGTAGGCTGTGCTCTGAAGTGGATCCAATCATCGAGAACAAGTTTCATGTCATAAACTTTGCTTCTAAGATCTTCACAACAATTGGCATGCATGCTGTAAACCTCCCTAAACATAGCCTTATTTAGCTGGCAAAATTGACCAAAATAAGTTGTATTCACATCCTGAATGCGAAAGCCATACGCTTCAACTGCATCTAGACTCTGCATAATATTCGAACAGATGGACTTGTCAACTTGAGAGTTTGGATATAGAACCTTCATCAAATTCCAGTACTTCAAGAAATCGACTGATATCGCAGTTGCTTTCATGAAGAAAAGTCCCCCGTCTTGCCCGTGATCTCCTCTTTGCCCATGACTTGAGAAATCGCATGAAATTGTGAGCTCCTTTTGGGGATTGAAGTGTGAAAGTGGACTTCTGAGCCACATTACATCTGCATCCTGCAAAACAAAACTCCAGAGTTCAAATAATTCAAGTTCAATTGATAATCATCCGACAATCATTTGACAAAATTCATGGAGAAACGAAATAACAAAAAGATTGAAAATCATACTGTGTAGATTATGTTGTAACCCAGTTCAATCACTTGTAGCAAAACGTAGTTTCTTTTCCAACTGAACATGTTGTAATCTGGGCTTGTTGCGTATTTTGCAATAAAGCCGAAATACTGGGAAAAGATGGAGGGATGGATGCAATGGGGATGCAAGGATCTGCAATACTCAAACGCTTTGGCGTCCATGGTTATGATCACCAAATGACCCAAAAATCTCTCTGTCCCTTCGCCAACTTTGAAGCTTTGTAGAAAAACGTCAAGGATAGATCCAGGACTTGCCCATGCTTCATCTAGCATTGTTAGAATCACTGTTCTGTCTTGCATGGTCGCTCTTCTCAGCACTGGAACCAGTTTTTCTTTTTCTGAGAGGTACTAATGGGAAAGTAGCAGAAGGTTAGGAACAAATCAAAATGTACCTGTGTTGTGCATTCGATGCATCCACCATAAGACTTATATAGGTGTAACGTTATTTTCTTTTCCTTGGATATCTGTTCTGTTCGTGAGATTTTATATTACGTAGCATTTTGGAGAATGTATTTTTCCAGCTTATGATTTTGTGTAGGGAAACGATTTCATAGCACCCTAAGTCAAGAACTTCGTTTTATGTTCCTATGTTAGCTTAAGGATGAATTTGATAGGAGCAAGAATGACAGAAACAGAAATAACAGACAGAACAGATTATCATTCCAATATCAAAATAAGGTTATATCATAGGTCTGGAGCTGTTTCATCTTAAAGTTCCACTCTGTCTCTATGTTCATCTTTGTCCAACAAAGCTTTCGATAACAAAGAATTCAAACATGAAAAAGAAAAAAAGAAGAAGAAGAAGAAGAAGAACTGCAGCATATAGCAGTGATACTAATTGACAGAGTTCAAGTAGAATGCAAAATCAAATGTGAGAAAAGCCTTAAACAAGAATATGCAAATAGCCAAACTGTAATGCTTACAGTTAAAGGCTTGAGTAAAACCCTTCTCCGACCACCCCCATCAGATGATTCAGAAGAGTGAAACAGAAGGAAGCAAAGCAGGACGATCAAGAAAGCAGCTGTAAGAGAGAGATAAAGCCATTTTCTCACTCCCAAATCTCTCATCCTTCCCAATGCAAATAAAAAATCAAGCCTTTTAGGCCAAACCTGTGGTTTGATGGCTGAAAGTTTAGGGCTTTAAAGTGCCATAGAAAAAGAAGACAAAAGAAGCCAATGAATTGGAAGGAAAGTTCTCTGCCTAACATAATGGCAGAATCCTTGAGATCTTGTTAAAGTAAAAGCAAACAAAACATATATTCATTTGGATTCACTCAAAAGGTAGTTTCAATGGGTACACCAACCAATTAAGCACTTCGCACGTTGCCTGCGAAATATGTTATGCCTTTGAAGATTTTCTGTTCATATTTTCATAATAACTTTCTTTGATTGACTGTCTGTGATACGTGGGTTAAATGGGTATAAAAACTGTTCCTTTTTTATCCCCATTTTACCTAAAATTTTATGATTTCATATAAAATCTACACTAGTAAGCGTGAGGGATATCGTTTATCAATTTTCATATATACACTAAGAACGAATATTTTTCTATATTTGATTTTTTTTTAGAAGCGTATGTCACACTTTTAAACAATAATATAACTTAATAAATGAAGAAAAGTATATTTAGGGCCAATTTCATCAATTTCGTTCTATATAGTTATACAAATGATTTAATTATACATTCAGTCCTTATGTTATATTTTTTAAAAAATTACTTCCTACACTTTTATGTAATTTTTAAATAAACCCCTGATGTTATAAATTTGAGTTTCCTAACGAAATGGATATATATCACTGGTCAATGCTGAGGTGGACAGGCACAGAATTTTGTCCTTATCACATACCAATGCCATCAATGTCCTTAATTATACATTCAGTCCTTATGTTATATATATTTTTTAAAATTACTTCCTACACTTTTATGTAATTTTTAAATAAATCCCTGATGTTATAAATTTTAGTTTCCTAACGAAATGGATATATATCACTGGTCAATGCTGAGGTGGACAGGCACACAATTTTGTCCTTATTACATACCAATGCCATCAATGTTTAAATTCGCTAGTTTACGCCACCTCACGCCACAACATTTACATGAGTTGATGCATTTAAAGGTTTTTGTGTAAATTATTTTATAAAGCTGAAGATAAAGACAAAAATAAAAAAGTGTTTGGAAAGAAGGAAATAAACAATCTCTCTCTGAAATTTATAAGATATTTAAAAAAAAAGAATAAAATCAAATTTTCTCATTTACATTTTATAATAATTTGATTCTCATAAATTAATTGTGATAAATTAATTTTAAAATATTATTTTATATTAAATCAATTATTCATTAATTTAAATAAAGGAGTTGATTTTGTATAAATTTAAATTTATAAAAAATTAATTTATTATAATTAATTTGTAACGAATTAAATTATATTAAATATAAAATAAAGAGTTGATTTTATAGTTTTTCTTGATATTTGAAGGGAAAAATAATAGAGGATCAATTCTTCGTTTCCATGTACAGTAGTTCCACTTCGAAGTTTGAAGCTGAAGAGCCTCTCAACTATAAAGGACCCATCTGGAATCTGAATTACATAATCACATCCAGAAAATACAAATAATGTTGGCATTTAAATTTGCACAAGAAAACACAACAAATTAAGTTGGTAGGTCAATTCAATCATTAATCGATGTAAGCTTGAAAAGTTGATGGAAAAGTTACAAAAATGAAGCATATTTGCAGTCAAACTTCATATATAAATATACTCAGTTTTGCCGTAGATTTTACGGAATATTTTGAAGGCCATGGACGAGGCAAAGATGAAGATGAGGGTGAAAAGAGTATTAAATCATATAAAAAGATAATGGGAGCTTATATGATTGAGTTTAAAGATTAAGAGGTGAATAGTTTTTTTTTTTTTTTTAAATTAGGAGGGAAAAGTACAGAATAAGTACAAATTTCCCCAATAAGTTATGAAAATAATGGGTTTTAAACATTAAAACTTCACAAATTATCCATATTCATTCATTGCAAAGTGCAAAAATTAGAATCTCTACTATGTCTACCATAATATTGATCATACAAAATGATAGCCAAATATTTTAGATAGGATTTCACTCCTATTCTTGGTAGGTTTGGTTTAATGTTTGAATGATTGAAAAGTTTGTAGTTAATTTATCATTAGTTTAATTTTTTAAATAAATTCTATCCTCTAAACCTTCCTTAACACATAAGTGAACAAAAATTTCTTTTGCATTAGATGTACTACATAGATTGCAAAAATCACTTTTACATAACATTTTCCAAACGTACATTATGGTTATATATACAAATTTTTAACCAAATCAAATTTATCAAATCACATTGATGTAAAGTCAAATTTGTACACCTTATATTCAAACACACAAAGACATACTTCGTCCATATAATACAATAAAATTCCAGCCTATCATAGCTTCAAGGTCTGTCTTCACAATAATGGTATAGAATAGAATCAAGCATATGGAGCATTAAATTGATAGTGAATAGTAAGGTGAAATAATTAAAAAGGGGGGGGGGGGGTGGGGATGTAAAATCCAATATATAGTAACTAAGAGTCTCCACTTATTCAAAATATTTATTATAAGTCAGAGGTTTATCAAACAAGCATAAATTGTAGTAACGTCAAGGAAGGATAAATTGAAAAAAGAGTTCCAAAAAGCAATTCATTGAATCAACCATTGCCTAAGAGGGAGTCAAACATTGTCTTCCATTCCACTTGCCCTGGTTGGAGCAAAAGTTTCCTATTTAAAAAGTTTGGACTATGAATCAGAAGTCACTTAGATATATAGGCATTGATTCCTACTACGCAAGTCTCACTATAATGAGT
This sequence comes from Delonix regia, assembly GCA_037074485.1. Classification (NCBI taxonomy): domain Eukaryota; kingdom Viridiplantae; phylum Streptophyta; class Magnoliopsida; order Fabales; family Fabaceae; genus Delonix; species Delonix regia. The sequence goes on along the minus strand of CM073449.1, from coordinate 33,872,331 downwards.
TTTATGAGTAGATGAGGGGTTTGATAGATTCACGATAATCTTGAATGATGTATTCAAACATGATTGAATGAGCAGATGCAGAGTTCAAATCTTAAAATACATATTCTTGAAGTAATGCTATAAGCTTGAAAGCAAGTCTAACCTAAATAGATGTAACAATTTTAGTTGAAGAAGTTAGAAGTGTGACTCAATAGAATCATGTGAAAAATGTTGCACTACATAGAAGCATGAGGAAAAAAAGGCCTAACAATAGATTGGTTATATAAGGGATGGAATAGTTTAGCTATGGGTGTTGACTTGCTTTTTGATTCATTCTCTATTTTTTATATGAATTTGATTGTTATTGGCATTGCATCTAATTTTTCACTCTATACTTATGCTTTCACTATCAGTAGTAATAAAAGGAATCTGTCATTTCCTTTCATTTGTGCTTTCATTGACCTCCGTATGGTTGAGAGAACACACATTTAAAGGACTTAGCTATTGACTTAATGCGATTGGTTGAAATGTTTAAGCATCGCGATTAAGATAACAATGGTCGTTTTGAGCAATTACAAAAATTTGTTGCTACCATTAATTGTGTAGTTGAGTTGATAACCAAAATCTTTAAGCATTTTGATACTTATTCTTTTGGCTCAAGTTCCTCTACTCTACTAGCACTAGTACCACTAGTTTCTTTTTATCAAACATTTCAAACCTGTAGTGTTAAGTTGGATTTTCTTTGGTTTGATGGCACTGATCCACTACAATGGATATTTTATACAAAGCAATTTTTCCAATATTATGAACACTTGATGCCCATCATTTAGCTATTGTTGTTGTTCACATGGAAGCTCACGTAGTGCCTTAGTTTCAAATGTTATAGCGAGCTCATTTAATCCCAACTTGATTTGCCTTAACCAAGGCAATTGAGACATGGTCCATAATAATACGAATGCCTAAGAGCCCTTTTATTTTGATTTAACCCAAAGTGACATGGTAGACACATTACTAGGATTTTACTATTCTTGCTAATAGAGGTAAGGGTATTAGTGAGGAGACCTTATTAGACTGCTTTATTAGTGGTTTTAAACTTGAGTTGAAGAGAGAGGTTATTGCCTAGTGCCTTGCTATCTTGCTTACGGTCATATCACTCGCTTAATTGTTTAAAGCCAAATTCTTACTAGCTTCTACCAGTCATCCCCGTTTTTTGTCTTTGTCTTCATTTAAACATATACTACCCACTACCCAACCTAAACCATTTTTCAGTATACCATTTACTCTATCAATTAAACAGAACCTACCCTTACCGTCATCATAGCCTCTATTATTACCTACCCTATTGACTAAACCATTTCCTTTGATTACAATTATGTCTCCAACTGAACTGCAAATGCATTAAGAAAAATGGCTCTATTATACTCATGACAAAAAATTCTCTTGGAACCATAGGTGCCCTAATTCCCATTATATGGTTTTACAATTATATCTAAAGTATGATTCTATTGAGGATACTCTTATTTCAGGAAAACGTCTTCCTTCACAATAATTAGAGTTGTTGCTTAAGGCCCTAGTTATGCCCACTTGTCTTACAATGCCCTTAAAAACTTATTAGGATTGGGCATAATGCGATATATAGGGTCTATCATGGGGGTGCAAGTTTAATTGCTATTAGATAATGGCAGCTCTAACAATTTTATTCAGGCATGCATTGCTTGATTTTTTAAATTACCTATCCAGTTGGTACCTAATTTCAATGTTTAGCGGGTAATAGCCACTCATTATAGGCTAAAGGCTTCATCTTTAAGCTTTACATTTCCATTCAGAATCATTTGTTGACTTTCCCAGGCTAATTACTTCCAATTGTAAGCTTAGACGTCGTACTAAGAGCTCATTGGTTGTCAACATTAGGACCACATATGGCGGATTATAGGTCTCGTCAACTTAAATTTTATTTACAAGGACAAGTTATTACATTGTATAGAGATAAGCCATTAGGCATCATTGAAGCTTATTTCCATGAAATGAAGAGATATCCTTCCATTGATTCAATCTTTAAACTGTATCTCTTATAGTATTTTCAATTATAGGGCACCCTAATAAACGCCTTTGTCATTCATAACTTACCCCCAGACTTACCTACTTGATCAATATTAGGATATTTTTGAAAAGCCTCAAAGCTTACCACCGGTTTTTTTTCTTTTAATTTTTTTTTATGGTCACTCCATTACATCACATGATGGGGTCCTTCTTGTGAAGGTGCGACCATATCTTTATCCACTTTTTCGTAAGGCAGCAATTGAAAATTTGGTTGAGGATATGTTAAGCAATGGTATAATACACTCTAGCTTAAGCTTATTCTCTTCATTAGTCTACTTAGTCAAGAAGAAGGATGGCTCGTGGCAGTTTTGCACTAATTACAGGGCATTGAGCAAGGCGAAGATCAATGATTCCTTTCCTATACCTATTGTGGACAAGCTTATTGATGAATTGCACGGTGCGAATTATTTTTCCAAGCTTGACTTATGATCAGATTACCATTAAATTCGTGTGTTATTAGAAGATTAATCCAAGATTACATTTTGAACACATCGTGGTCACTTTGAATGGCTTATATACCATTTGGTCTCACTAATGCATCAACAATCTTGGCATTCTTGTTCGGAGAAATGTGTAATGCTATTAACTATGTAGAGGTTAATATTGGTGATTCTTTACATTTGCTACACTTATAGGCGTGGGATTGTTTCCATATGCTCGTACCAACATGCTCTTCACTGCTTGTTCCTCACTTAGATTTGTATCACTGAGTCTATCGTTGGGCTTTAGGTAGAGATATATTTCCCTAAGCTCATTATTAGATCAACCATAAGAAACAGTTCTGGTTGACTAGCATTGGCTCATTTATGTAGGTGGAAGCATGTTAGGTAGCATCTTTACTCCCACTATATTGTTTATAAATTTTTTTTTACAACATACCTGTAGCAATATGTGATAAATTGTCTAATCTGCATCAATACAGATAATTTGGTGACCTTACAATGCTCTTAGTGTTTAACAGATGATTTCATGATACTATTTAGTCTCCCCTGACATTTGGCTCTCATCAGTCCCGATTATTTGCTTTCATATTATAGAGTGGCACCATGGGAAACATGTGTTATGCCAATTTAGTCGATAGCAACCCATATCACAAGAGCCATTTAACCTGGGTTTGTGTCATACACTCAAGCACTATGGCAAAATGGAGAAAGATTGATGTGAAGAGTGTAATATCCTAAATAATAACTCTGATTCAGTAATAAGTACAAACTTACCTTGTTAAGATAATAATTAAAACTTGATAAAAAAGATAATAATTAAACCAATCAAAGAGGGAAGCACTAAATTGAAAAGCTAAAAGGACTTAATTGAAAAGTTTTGGCATAAATATGGGTAAAAGTAGCATGTTAGAAATTAAATTTAGAACTATTAGCGTATCCAAAAAATCATGATTAAGGAATTTATATAATTTTGGATTAGAAAATGTCATTAAAGGGGATAAAAGTATGGATGAAGGGTAAAATGTCTAATTTTCACCAAATAATTTCTAGATTTCTATTTAAGACTTTTCCGCCCACCCTTCTACCAAGTGAGGGACAAAGGGACACCTCACCATCGTCTCAATTATATGCACGACCAATGAAGAAAAATAAGGTGCAAAAATAGTGGAGAAAATGGTAGAAGAGAGAGAAACATAGAAATAGATTTTTCAAGGTAATTTCCTCACTTTTTGCACTCATGGTAAAGGGAAAAGTTGTAAAACTTGGTTAGAACTGTCTAATTATCCAAATATTTTCTCTTATAATGGATTTCAGCCTAGATGCAGTGAAAGATTTGGTGGGTTTAAGTAGAGAAAAGTGAAGCAAAAGAAACGGTAAGCTTTCTTATAAGAATTTCTTAAATAGTTTGTAAAAATTTAAGGTTGAAATAGATCCTCCATGGGTAAGACCATGAAGTTTCAGCTCTTCCTCACCATATTTGTAATCTAGCGACTTAGGTGAAGAAATGTTTCTTCATGACCTAGGTGAAATTATAACTAGAAAGTGGAAAAACAAAATGAAACCAAGTTGTCTAAGTGGGTCTTTGATATATTGACACCTATTAATATAATAAGATATATTTCTAAGTAATTTATTATGCAATTTGAAATTTTAAATGGAGAAGTAAGCATGGTCAAAGCATTTAAACTAATAATAATGATAGTAATAAATCCTATATGTATAGGGAATGGTTATTACGAAAAGAGCTATCAGGGATTGAGTTTAGAGAAGGGATATTGCCATTGCAATGGAAATCAAGAAAGGAATTAGCTTAAAGTAGTAAGGTCAATTCCTTATATGCTATGTGTATACTTATGCTTAGTGATTGCATACTTGATAAATTTTTATGCTTTAAGTTGCTATGAGTTTATGTATGATGGTGTGAGATCTCACATAGAGCCTTAGTGGCTTACAATTAATGTTATATGTGATGGTTTATAGGGTTTGGACATGACGATTCTACCTTAATCATGATATTAAATATGATATGATCATGAACTAAAGACAAAGGTGTCAACTCTAGCATAATTCCATGATCCATGTTCATGTTATAAAGATGTGTGCATTACTTTACTTATGTGTGCCATAATATGAAGTTAGCTATTGAGACTTTTTATCTCATCATATCTCTAACTAACCATTTCATGTGGATTTAATATGTATAAGCAAAAGGAAATAACTTCTTAGATCTTTCAGAGGACCAAAGCCAATAAGGCTTGGTTAGTTGAAAAATATGATATTTTGATATATGTAACAAGAATTTAAGCATCATAGATGTATTGTCATGTAACTTAGAAAATATGATGATGTGGTGCAAGACTTTCATTGTAAGTGTATAAACTTTCACATGCATGAAGAAATAACCAACCAAGGGTTTAATCAAATTTTAATATGTAATAGAAGGACTCTTGAAGCATAAGTATGAGTGAATGAGGCCAAACTCAAAATTTAGTATGTTGAAACCCATTTAGTCAAGTTTTAGTTTTATGAAAATATAATTTTATGAAAGAAGAGAAAATGTGAAAAAGTAAGTATATGGGCTTACAAAACTAAGATATTTAGTAGATTGAATCTTAATATATTAGAGTTTACATGTACCAAGTTCCATCAAATTTGGAGTAAAGTAGCTACCCTTGTTACATGCTTAAAGTATGAAGAATTATGCTAAAAAGTTTTCTAATATGTATGATGTTGGGTGACACTTGAGGGATTTAATGTATGAATTTTTTATGAAATTTTATTTGCAAGCCCCTGAGGTACTAATGAAGTATTCTAAAAAGTTTGATGTCATTTGGATTCCAGGTTTTCCACCAAATATTAGAAATGAAAATATGGTTTTGCATAATTCCTTACAGCCATGGTTATGGATCTATTTGTGAGGACAAATGAACGAATTTTGAATTAAATTTGGTGTACAATTAGTTATCACGTTATTCTAGTTATCAAAAAAAATTTCACAATTTTTGGAATGTCCTAGAATTTATTATGAACTTTCAAAGTTAACAAGTTTACCATATTGACAATACCACCAAATTAGAATTTGTCTTTCTTATTCAGTTATCTTCCTACCAAGTTTCCTTCATTTTTATCACTAGATTGACTCCAATTTCTTGTAAACACTTGAACTATTTGCTTAGAGGATGTTATGTATTATGGTATAACAAAGAGTACACCATTTTCATTGCAATATGGAATTTATAGTGTAAAACTCTCTCCCTCATCGACTTCTCTCTAGGGCTTGTGGACCATAATTCAGAGTATATAAAATGGTCTTAGAGATGTATACGTAGATGGATTCATCTAGTAAGCAGTGGTTGAGGTTTTGTGGTAATAATGCTACATCATCTCCTACTTTCTTTTCATTGTTCTTTAAATAATTACAACATTCCTAACCATTTTACATGTGTTACAAGCTGATTTGGCAGAGGGTATGCATCAACTTAGTATTAAGGATCCCCAATCCTTGATTATGGCCAATTTAGAGACATAGCGAGCTGAGACTATCGTATGATGTTTTGTGCCTTTGGTGAGCACCGATGCACGACTATATCCTAACCTACTCTTTAAGTACCTCAATTACCAAGGCCACTTATTCCAGAGCCTAGGAGGGGTAAACAAGGCCATGGTTTCATATTAGCAAAGGAACCAATTCAATTACTAGAGGATGATGAGAATGAAAACATTACTACAAGATATTCCTTTTTGGCAACTATAATGGTTAAGTTCTCATCTTACTCCTAGCCTCAAATGCAAATAAATTTAAAAGGAACTGGTGCTAAACCATATTCCTTTCCACACCCCATCACAATTTACCAATCACAGAGAAGCTAGTTCATCGTACTATGCACCCACACCATTTAGGTCTCCCTATGCCACACAAGAGTTATCATCAGACATTTGCTCAACACTGCTAACTATGACATTTGGCTCTAAGTCTCTCATGACATTATTTTCTAATCTGTTTGTATTTAATACTCAGTATGCTGGTAGGTCTTTCGAACTTGGAGGCTTTCCCCATCAACAATAATTGAGGTTTTACACTCCACACCAACCTATTCCTTATATTCAATCACTATAATAGGACTTAAATTCTCCACCAATTGGCCTTGAACACCACTATGAGCAACTTGGAGATGAAAATGTGCAAGGTCAAAAATATCAACCACCACAATAATGACCTCAATGAGTTAGACGATAGTTTCGTTGTAACACTGGAAGTCATTATTTTAATGAATGATATTATTATTCTTTACTTGTTCTATGTATTTTTAACTTTAAATTCTTAACCTCTATGTATGCTTTATGTATTATCCTTTTCCATGATTTAACTTCCTGTTTCCTATTTCCTTTTTTATTTTATTTTTTCATGCATATATTATATAATTAATGAATTATTAAATCCATATATCATAAATCTATTCATTATTTTCTCATATTCAAAAAATACACTTTCATTTTCCTTCCATTCATACTTTTTAATTTTTATAATTACATAAATTAATCTTGGTTTCATTCCATTTTTTTAAATGACATATTCTATTGATTAACATATACAACATATATTCATCAATGTGGCCTTTAAATTTTAAAATTTATAATTAGGGCCTCATAATTTTAATGATTTATAAGGTGGTGTATAATTAATTCAACTTAGAAAATACTTACATGATTTTAATAGTTTGGACTACATTTAAATATTGGTAACTTTAAGTATTGGTAAATTATGAGGGCTTAATTGGAAATTTTCTACATAGAGGGACTACATCAAAACTTAACTAAAATTATAGGGGCCAAAAATATATATTTCCCTCAGATTATTTTGTGTTATCAGCACATACAGATCACACTTTTCTCTTTCTCGTAATAACTATATATCTTTTTTTTAAAAAAATTGACTGCTTCTCTTTCCTGTAATACCTATTTTTTTCAAAAAAAAAAAAAATGACCACGTAATAGGACAAATAGAATCACGTGTACATTCTTCTCATGTTTTGGAATTTATAGCTGCTCACCATGTCACAAGGAAGCTATTGTCGTGAACTTTAGATCTCGACTGGGTCACGTGGATGCAATTCACAAAACTCAATAAGGGCAAATTTAAATATGTTTGTGGCTTTCCTGTTATTCATTTAATTAAAAAAATAATTTTAAGCATCTTAGTAAAAAAAAGAAGTGAGGCAGGATTAGAAACTTTAAATGTTTTGGTCGGAGTAGTAGGATTAAAAAAAATAACCCATTAATCTTGCAATTTAGAATATTGCTGGCTACAAGCTTCTGGCTGTGGTTGAATATATCCACAAAGGAAGCTCAGAAACAATCCTCCCTCTGTTCGTAATATTTGCAACAAGACAGTTCCATCTTTTCTTTCTGCGGCTTTAAATTCCGTTTTACTTCGGTCGCCCATGTTTTATGTGTTCAAAGTTTATTCGATATGAATCTTTGTAAGAGTCATGTCCTAAAAGCTAACCCTCGAAGTTAGAGAGTTCCAAGTCTACATAAACACCATATCAGAATCTTTTATTCCAGAAGTGCGACTCAAGTAGAGAGAGAGAGAAACTCTAGACCAATTGCATTAAGACTCAAGACAAGGTACAAAAATGCTTGAGTCGGTTATGCCAACCTGCTAACTACTTTGCCGCCTCACTAACACATTTAACATCATATCATCATTTGAATGGCATTGATACTCCCACTATGTACAACGTGAAAATAATGGTCGTTAAGATGAGTTTGTCCTATGCTGCACTACCTCAATTTTAGGGCTTTTTGATCTATATAACTTCAAAAAAAATTAAAAAATTCAAATTACAAAAAGAATATATTACAAGGAAAAGCCGATGAAAACTTTTTTCCACTTCAGACTACAACATTTATCCCTATTTTTTTTCCTCCATGCAAAATGAACCTCGCTGAGTCACAGTTGTAAATGCAACTCCACGTCCAGTTGAAGCGCATGCTTCTCCCATGTCTTGCTGGTTCTTACAAGCGTTTCTTCTTCTTTTTCCCTGATTTCTTTCTCTGAGGGCCCCTCTTGAATATCGCCAAAACTTCAATGCTGCATTCAAATGCCAGGTGGAACATATTGATATAGTTGTTTTACTTTTTATTTCTTTTGGGGAAAGAAAGGGGGAGGGAGGGGGGGGGGGGGGCGCGTAAACTATATATATGATTAATAGCATCTAATTAATGATGGTATCACTGCAAAGCATGTATTTTTCAATGGAAATAGGAGAAACACCACCTCTGGGAACTAATGCGAAACAACAGAGTAGTTGTTGAACTTTTTAAATTTCAGTTAGTCAAGTGTTCAATCTATTGAATAAAGCCTGGGTACTTCTCAAAGGTTGCAAAAGGTTCATATTCAAACTTCTGCCCAACCAACGAGCTAAGAAGAAAATACATAGTCGACTGAGAATTAAATATAGTTCTTGCTTCTTATAGCTATTAATGAATCCCAACTAGAGTTATAAAACAAGCCCAAATTGGTCTCTTCCTCTTCCAAGAGAGATATCCTCTGGCACAAGTATCTCTGGTGGCTAGTCCATTACATATTTGATGAGAAAAACACTTTTTTGATCCCTCTTATCACAAAATTGTCATTTTGGTTTATAACTTATTGTAATGCCCAACAAAGACTCTTACTCATTGAAAAATGTCATCCTTGATGTCTCACTTTTTTCTCTTTTTTACAAAGACTGCTTAACTGGTTTCTTACACTTGGTAGAGGGACTAAATCTAGAATTTTATTCAAAAGTGAAAGACCAAATACAACATTTTCCAATGAGTAGGAAACCATTTTGGGCATTACAATGAGTGAAGGACCAAAATGACAATTTTGGGGTAAGTTAGAGACCAAAAATATATTTTACTCTATGTTTGACACATCAAAGAAAATTTCTTCCTTTTTTTTTTGTTTTAGAAATGAAGAAGAATATTCTTATGACATGTTTCACACTTCCCACATTTAGGGTAATGTTTTGAGAGAAAAGGGGCAATTGCTATTAAGAACAAGCTAAGTCCTGTTCATGGGTTAGCTCAGCTAATGAGTAAGGGCCCACATAATAGGTCTAGGCTTGGGCCTAACATTTGGGTCAATGGGCTTATGTTCAAGCCTAACCTATTAGGCCTACACACTTTTAGGCCAGGTTGGACTTGGCCTACGCTTGACTTGGATCAACCCAGTAACAAAGTCCAGCAACTTTTTCACTCTTTGAAGTTTGCATTTTATTCATTGTTTATTATCATGCTTTATATTTTCTTTAGTCCTGTCCCATTGTTCATTGTTCACTTATTAAATTCAAATTTTTATATAAATTTAAACTAATAAAAGTATGACTATAAATAGCACTAGTTGTATAAGTGATACTAATTGTCGTTTTTAGATGAAAAATGTCATTTATCTCTAATATACGTTAAATTTACATAGGTTTATTTCACAAACTTGATTGAAATTTTATTTTATTAAAAAACAGTGCCCAAGTTTGGGCTTTGCCCATGGGCTTAGGCCACTACTTGACCTTCAATAAATGGGCCAAACTTAAGGTGGGTTAAAAGCCTATTGGACTCTAGCCCAAACATAACCTGACCCACAAACAGGTATAGGCCTAAATCATGTCTTTCTCTTCAATAAAATCTATATTTTTCTACCTCAACTTGATAATTACCCAAATTCTGAATTTCCTCAGTAATTTTCCTATAATCTGCATTCTTGCTTGTGCTCATGTTTCATAACTTCATATATGGAAATGCTCTACTTCAGGGCCAAAGATAAGACATCATGTGCTGGTAACTTTATTTACACTCTTTCAGCTACATGGAGAATCTTACCCTTTATATCGGACTAAAACCTCATTTTGGTCTTTTATTGATGGAATTGCCTTCTCAATTTGGTCTCCCATAAAATTACCTTATCAATTCAGTCCCACATATATAAGTATTTCTTGATTCAAACCCCTATGAATAAAACAGATATCAATAATGTCCATAAAAATTAAGTTAATTTCAAAAATATGAAGGACAATATTGATAACAATTTTATTTGTGAAGGACTGAATTGAGAATACAATTTTATAAATGACCAAATTAAGAAATATCCCTTGTGAAGGACTAAAATAGAGTTTTACTCTGTTATAATGTTCCATTGATGGTAAACTTGCATTCAAGTTGTTTTAGGTACAAGAAAGAAAAAAACCATGAGGAGAGCTACAAAGGAAGATATACAATAAATACCTTTGGGTGCCAGGGAAAAAGTTAAAACCATGAGCTTTCTCCAAGTACCATGCCTTACTAGACAACAATGCCTTGCAATCCTGTTTACAGTTTAGAGTATTAATGTTTATATAACTCAATTGTGAGGAAGGTCAAGCATACTCATAAAAATTCATGTATGGAAATACCTCTTTGAATCTTTCCCATCCGCAACTTATGTATATTAGGGTTTGTGGCAGTGACTGAGGGCTGTCTTCCAGAGGTGTTTTGCTTCCAATCTGGACTGAAGCTTCCTTAGCACGTAAAACCCAAGGTCTTTTCTCTTCCTTGACTCTTGTGTTTGAGCTGGGTTTACTTTTACTGTGTCAGTAACTGGCCTAAAGCAATATTTTCTATATGAACAAGCCTCATAAGTTTGCAAAAAGAACAACCTTTCAGATGATGACAAGACTCTACGCTCTACTGATGATATATTTTGCAATGTATCAATAAGAGATGTGTCTAATCCTTTTCTAGGAGGATCAATGACAATAACATCTGAGCCCACAAGCCAAGAGAGAGGTTCCTGTACAATATGCAAATGACTCAAGCAATCAGTTTTGAACAACAAATGCCAGGGATAGAAGCTACAAAACTTGAAGCTTTCTCTCTTATCCTTAGAAATATAACAATTTTATTTGGAAAAAAAAAAGGGTTTACATACTGATGCAGGAAAAATGCAAACCACAATTTCTGTCAATAATCAGAGTAATATAAATTAGAACACCTAAATTTCTGGAGTTGAAACATGAATATATGACAAGGTTGCAGATATTCAGTACTGACTCTTGAAGCATCAGCATGATGCCAACTGATGATACTCTCAATGGTGGCAGGCAGGCGTTCAACTGTCTTCTCAAAAGATAGCTTTGACTCTTTGTTAATCTCAATGCATTTAACAGATCTGCATGATAACAACAAGAAATATATATCATCAAAATCTAATGTAAAGCAAGAGTCTAAATATATTAAAAGGTTTAGAACCATTCAGTCTTGCCTGCACTTTCTTGTAGCAGCTAACGACAACCCGATGACCCCAGCTCCAGCATACAAATCTGCAACAGATGATCCATATGGAACATACTTCTGTAACTTCTGAAGCAAGATATTAAAAGCCTGGAAGAAAGAGAACCAATCCGTAGTAATTAGGACTCTCTGAGATCTAAGACAACCTTAGACTAGTGTTACCAATTAATATTTTTCAAATTTCTTATAAAGATGACCCACAGCTCATATGTAAGCAATGCAGTAGCCCAGAAGTCAAGAATTTAGACAAGCAAGCAAGACAAGGAAAAAATCACTCCTTTCATGTTGAAGTGAATGAGAACTCTTGGTGCAGAAATTCATATTGGATATACAAACGCAAACATAGAATGCCTGTTTTCAAGAACCACATGTCCCTCTCTCATAGGTGTGATTTCATTTTGGGGACTCAAAATATCCATTACATGCAATACCTAATTGCCACATAAATTAGTAAGAGTCACTGAATTAGGATCTTCACCCTTGTGTTTGCCTGGCCAAAACTGGAAGGAGCCAAGGACACATCAATGCCACCAACATGTTCCCAAAAATTTCTTTCTCCAAGAAGATGTCTCCATCTATTTCCAAAAATTATCTGCACCATCAATTAACCATTCAAAAGGCGTGAATCCTATGAAAAAGACAATTATTCATGTGTGACACCAGACCAGATACTGTCTAGTAAAGTTAAGCATGGTCTACACTTCAGAAATTCCAAGCAAATAACACGTGCATATGCCACAGATTAAGTAAAAGAAAAAATATCTATATTCAGCATCCAAGAATAGCGGCTGAGACAAGAATATTAATATCATTCTCATTTACCAGTTTACCTTTTTCTGTTTGCAAAGAAAAGCTAAATTCCAAGTCCAGCATCATTTAGTTGCAATGAAAAAATATCTGAAAATAAGATCTTGGTCCTCTTTTACTCCATCAAACATTTGAGGACAACTTGCGTAACAACAGTACTTTGTTCCAGCAAAAAAATATAAAAGGTAGAAGATATGGCTGTAATGAAACAATAAACCTTCTAATTCAAAAGTTTGGCACAGATGTCATAGCATCCAAAGCCAGAGTATAAGCAGAAGAAAAAAGAAAAAAGATCTTTCAGTTATTTTCATGTTTTAGAGGAATGAATGTTATTTGACCAAAAGCAGTTCAGCAAACAATCGCCCTGCTCCCAACAACAGCAACCATCTTCTGATTTCACGAAAAACAAGTCAACATATTTATTTTAGAGAAACAGTTTAAACTCACGTTGTTAGTGGAAGTCTGGAAATTGGCCCACACAGAGTGAATTAAATGAAAACTGCTCCTTGGCCCACCATTTCTCCATAGAAACTGCAATCAAACATATGAAACTATCATTTTCTATGAGAGAAGGAGCAGAGCCACAGAGGAGAATCTATTTCAGTCAGAGTCAAACAAATAGAGGGAGAGATAAAGAAAGAATGTAACTAGCTCACATTTGCCAATGCGTTCAATTTGTCCGACCTGGGTGAATTTTCGTTTCTTGAATTCCAAACTAAAGTGATCTGTACTTTTCCTGAAACAGTATGATTCCAAATTAAATAATGGTTAACAATTAAAAATAAAAACAAATTCCAATTAATGCACCCATTTCATAAGGTTAAGTAACCATTCTTATATCTTTCTGCTGCAGGAAGAGATGTGTTGTAAGTTGTGACGGCCATCTGCACACACCCAACAATGATTAACTTTCAAAGAATTAAGAACTTAAATTGTTACCTAAATTCAGCATCTATCGTATTCAATTTAATTGATTGGTTCACCTGAACGTATCGTAAATCACCAGTACCCTCATCTTCATCATATGGCTGAACTTCCACCTCAGTAATACCTAAATATTGAGGGTACGTATAAACAATTTGAAAATTATGTAAATAGACATCCAGACAACTATGACAAGAGCAGACCTCGCTTAAGCAGGTCCACGGCAGCATTAATATTAGGATGATGAGCTGCATAAAGAAGAAATGGGCTTAAATAAATTTATAAAGTCAAGTAAGATAGTTTATGGAAAGGTAAGGGCAAAGCAACTAGCATAAATTAAACTCAGGGACCTTTGCAGTCCGGAATGTCAACTACGTTATGAGTACCCTCCTCATAAAGTCCAATGAGAGGGTTCGTTGATGAACCGCGCACAGCCAGTTTTGCACGGCACCTCCAACCCCACTAAACGTAGAAGCATAAAAATCGATACTAAGTGTAAGAAAGGAAAGAAAGGAAAGGAAAATTGCATGAATTTGTGAATGGAGCAGATGAGTAACAGAGATACCAGTTTACAACTATCGAATGTGAAATCTGATACTCCATACTTTTTAAAGAAATTGGTGGCTTCGTCCACTATAATGGGATGGTGAAGATTGAGCTCGTGGGTGCACCCTGAGCAACTGAAAAGTCACGACTGTGAGGAGAAAAAAAGAAATTCATAGTGTAATTGGATTTAGTGCAAGATAAAGGAGGGAGAGAGTAAAGCATACGACTGAAAGTGTGGACATTGAAGAGCGCACGTCAGCGCAGACTGCAGGGATGAACTAGGGCTTAAAGGCAGTGTCTGGGAAGGAGGAGGCGGTGGAGGCGAAGGGTGGGTGCGCAAGGCGGTGGTGGCGTGGCAGGTGAAAAGAGGAAAGGATGGCCGAGCTGAGGCAAGGAAGAGGGTCATATCTCCTCTGCGCCTGAAAGGCCTGTGCCAAGGAGCACTAGCGCTTTAAGGCGGGAATGGATAACACCGAGAAACACACGCTGCGAAATATCTCATGGTGGCTTTGGGTGTGGTGGGCTGGGCTTGATCATCAATGAATACCAGGCTTGGCCTGTGGAGAGTGTCAATGGATCATGTCCAATCTATCCTCCACAAATAAATTATTTTTCTTTTTTACTATTGAACATGGGGAAGGGGTAGAAAATTTAACTTATTAAATTCATCAAATAGTTTAAAACGCACCACATGATTTTTTAGTGTAATTTTAATAAATTTTAATTTTAAAAAAATTATTATTATTTACAAAGACAAATTAAAATTAATTGACGAAACAAATTGTTAGACCTCAAAAGTAATTTGTCGATATAAAATTTACTTGTACACAAATTGTAGTTACTAAGTGTCTATTTCTTTTTGAAATGGCAGAAATATAATGGGAGAACAAGATAAGAAAGTCCAAATTTGTGAGTTATGATCATTAGCGTTTTAAGCAGTTCATGTACCAAAGAGTCGTCAACCAAGGCAGTATTCACCACAAAATCTATTTATTTTTTAAATAAATGATGGAATCATTAGTGAAAGATAAAGAAAATATGTAAGTAAAAACTAGTGAATTTCTGTAATTAAAGGCCTATATGATTTTATTTTATACATTTTAAAAATAAGTTTATCAATTTGCTCTTAAAATAAGTTTTGAAAATATGAAAACAAAATAGAATTGTTTGAATAGTGTATTAAAAACACATAAAGACCAAAAACATGTGTTTGGAAACTTTGCTTGAACATATGTTATCGAAGCATGAAAATAAAATTTGTTTGATTCACTTGTTTTATAAAATTATTTATTTATATTTTTACAATAATTCAACATCGATATAATATTAATGAACTAATATAATAATAAATATTCCGTAAGAATTTCCAGATTTTTTTTTGTAACTAGAAATGGGACTGTCCTACGTTAGAGGTTAAATGTCAATAACAATACCAACAGATCATGAAAGTCGTTCGTGTTGTTTTAAGGTATAATTATCCAGTAAGGTTAGTTTCCGATGCACCAAAAGAATTTGTCAAAGGATAAACTCCATCGCCATAATTAAAATAAGTAAATAAGCATGCAGTTCGGATATATACAGCCATGAATGATCTGGTTAGTAATAGAAAAACATATATAATAATCCAGAAAATTTTCCACATCGCGTGGAAAAGGATAGGTAGAGTTGTAAAAAATACTTCATACGAAAGTTTTTATGATCGCCATCAAAAGCTTGCTAAACTGACATCCAGGTATAAACAGACAATAATCATGCATCATGACCATCATCAACCCAAAAATGCCGCCAGCCGCAATTAATCTTCTCTAATAGAGGTAATTGCTGCCCCAATGGTACCTTGAATCACAGCGTAGGATCAATCATCAGTGCCAAAGTATCGATCACCAAACTCTCCCATTCCGGGGATAACACGGAACTCCTCATTTATTGCAACATCAATCTCAGATGTTACAATTTTCAAGGATGGAAACCTTTTACAGACACAATGGATTCCCTCGGGAGCCTGAATTCAAGAAGAGACCCATAAGATCGGGGTACGCATAAAGTCGAAAATAAACCAAAGAATAATTATGATCACATCTGCAAAAAAGGCATTAAAACTCACAGATATGAGATTCAGGAATATTATGTGGGATTCTGGAACTCCTTTCTGAATGAGTAACTCAATTGCTTGGTTAGCAGAATTACCTACAATAAAAATTAACGATTTCAGTATTCAATAGTCTGAAATGTGTAAACACGAATAATTTCAGTAACCAGTAGACAGGAAGGATTCTAACAAATCAACGATACACGACTGGAAAATTCCAAGTAGGCTACCCCTCAACATAATCATTAAAAATAATTTAAGCATTGAGCTTAAAACCAATCATGGAAAGTTAAAAAATCATTCAGTGTGTATCAACCAAATTAAGTAATGAAGGCTTTTAGGTTTTATACTACAATTATTCAGACAATTCTTTCATCTTTTACCAGCTCTTGGTGCATCTGATACAATATTCTTTTGGCAATATAATTCTCCTCCCCCTCCTCTTTCAAGAAAATAGTCTTTCACTTCAGAGAATAACAATATTTAAAATTTAAAACCATACATGCTGATGTTACCCTGCTTTTTTTAAAAAAAAAATCAACATGAAGTAGAGCGCGTTATACTCTTTCTGGGCTACTGATTCTTTCAACATATGAAAGATAGAATTTCATTCCCAAGAATATAAAGGATGAAATCAAAAGATGGTCCTTAATAGCTGACATAAATAACTCAGGAGGTAAAGCATATACAAATATGACAGTAAAGGAGAACAATAAATAGAGGAAGGACAACGATTCAAATTATTGAGTATAAAGAGCACCTGTAGCCAGGACAGGGTCAAGAAGCAAGACATGACGTTCTGAAATATCCTGGGGCAGCTTCTCATAAATTAGCTGCTTAGAGGAGCAAAGAATTTAAAGTTAAATACTTGTCACACATTTTGTTTTATTGACCAATAGGAGAGATCAACTTTTATGAAGCT
Source organism: Delonix regia (assembly GCA_037074485.1). Classification (NCBI taxonomy): domain Eukaryota; kingdom Viridiplantae; phylum Streptophyta; class Magnoliopsida; order Fabales; family Fabaceae; genus Delonix; species Delonix regia. The sequence goes on along the minus strand of CM073449.1, from coordinate 33,855,209 downwards.
CAGTTTGTTCAAAAACAAGTTATTAACCTGTTTTCCATTGTCTCCATCCCGGTGAATCAGAATTTTTCCAATTTTAATGCCTTTGCAACATGCACGTAGTGCATTTTCCATGCTCTCACCACTATCATGCAAAAACAAGGAGAATATTCATCTTTAGAGGAACAGCGTAAACAGAGTGCATCAGTGACAGATTCCAAATTAGCATCAAGCCTCAAAATGTTCACTGCATGATAAACATACTGGCAATGAGAACCCAAGATTAATAATATAACTGAATACAGAAATACATGCTATTACTTGCGCAGTTGCATTTCTAGTATCATTGTATCATTTAGATATTGGAGCTGCCAAAATTAATACCTGGTTCAAACCTCACCTTCGAATGATAGAAACTCCACACAATTTCTTGCAGAAGTCAACACCAGTATAGACAGATCCTGCAAATAAAAGAAAATTTCAAAGTTTACAGATTGCTCTTCTTGGGATATGAAAATATAAATTCAAAGATTGAATTCTATTAATGCATACACACCAGCCACCCAGATAAGGATGCCTGTACACACACACACACACAAATATATAGGCACAATATACAATGTGAAGAGATGCAGAATTCTGAAGACTCCAAGACCACAAGGAATTTTATAAGGTGGACAATCAATTAATGAATCAATATTGAAGAAAATTACAGCTTTGCATCCCACTCATACACATGCCGACATGCATCAGATGCAAGTGTAGTTTCTATGACCTAAATTTCCTAAGAGAATGGAGCAAAAAGTAGAGAAAGGAAAAAAGGTGTCATCATTAGCTCAAACTAAAACAAGAAGTGAAATGAGAGTACTTAAAATTACCCATTATGAGACACACGAGGGTTGAAAAAAGATTGCTAATAAAACCTAGTATTTAGATTTGATGTTTGCTTTGATTACTCAACTAAACATCATCAGAGATGAACAGTGATTGTAAAATAAATATCCAAATGTACATCTACTATCCTTGCATCTTTACCAGTATTGTGGCAGTCTTGATACCATCTTCCTACTTCCAAAGCAAAAGGAGAAATATAATGAAAGTAAAACTTTAAATGTGATGGCAAGAACGCATGATTACCTGTTGGAGTAACTACTTGCTTTTCAGTGAATGGCAAATGGCCAAGGCCATGCTCAACAACCTGATAATGAATATCAATAAAGGCAGTCAAGTCCTGTGTTCTGAGTATTAAGGAAATGAAAACCAGTCAAGAATAGAAGTTAAGCAGAGCTATGAGGCATAGAGTACCAGACGTATAAGTCTATCTGAGTAGAACACAAAATCATGCTTTGATATGTCTTGGTCACGAATCAATGTGTGCATCCCTCTGATCTGATATTTGTAAGCATAACCAATAAATGATCATATATAGATGGTGTAACTCATTATATCATCTTACAGCTTGTGAACAGAAAAGAGAACTGCAATTACTATTGTTAGTAACTTACAGATGACCCATGTTCCTTTCTTTTTGTAACTTGGAGGGATATTCCACTAACTTTAATCCTGTTCTATCTACCATTTAGTTTATGATATAGCTTAGGAATGTCTGGTGATAGCACATGGCTTGCTGAATTAATTATCCTAAGCTTCTATTTTCTTTACCACCTTAATATTGCATCCTACTAAAAATTACAACTCCAATTTCATCCAATATTAACTCTACGTGTCCAAAATAAATATTACTTTTTTAGTCGTTCATCATAGAAAAAGTACTTATGCAACATCGAAAGTACATTTCTGATAAGACCTAAAGGAGTGTGGGGAACCCACCCGTGAAAACCGGCTTGCAAAGGGGAAAAACCACACCCCTTAAGTACCCCATTAAGCATTTCATACTACTCGATGTGGGACTTAAGTATCCCATACTACCAATGTTCCCTTGAAGAGTCGACATCCCGACGGTTGCACTCTACAACATTTCACTCAGCCTTTTTGCCAGTTAGAACCCTTTTTAGGTAGCCCTCTTCGTGACGTCGACCCCAGGCTCTAATACCAATTGATAGGACCCAAGGGAGTGTGGAGAACTCACCCTTGAAAACCGACTTGCAAGAGGGAAAAACCACACCCCTTAAGTACCTTATCAAACATCCTATACTATTAGATGTGGGACTTAGGCATTTTATACTAGCTATGTCTCTATCAATTTCCTACCACAAAACTCATCAAACATATGACTATGTAAACAAACAAAGCTTCAGAACATATATTTTTTCCTTTTACATTCTAGAAGAAAGACAAATATAATATAATAAGTGATGATTCTATAATATATTCCCAAAAGTAGGGCATAACAGTCTGCTTGGGTGGGTAGCAAGAATGTGAAGTCGCTTCCCTGCAAATTCATACTTGATTGAACCTAAAATTGAAGAATAAAAGGTGATATTTTCACCAGAAAAGTATATCAATACCTGGAATGTAGACTGAATAACATATACATTTGGATATATCTTGCATAGATCATGTTGACCGAGTTTTGTGTGGATATGTTGCACAATCAGATCAATGGCAACATGATTATCACCACCTCGTGGAATGATCACATCGGCATACTTCTTTGATGGAAGTACAAAATCATCAAACGCAGGCTTGACAAATTTTGCATACTGCAGTTCACAATCATGAATCAATATTTCAGGCAACAAGGCACGTAAAAATTGTGATTGATTACATCTCATCAAGAATATGAAATAATGACTCTGATTGACATAGTAAAATTCTTTCAACGATTATACAATTTATATGATGAAAAAATATGTAAATAGCCCCTTATTGATATTAATCAATGGCTACAAAATACTAATAATAATACTGGGCTTACCTGTTCAAGAACAGAGTTTATATCCCTACCTCTCTCCACTGTATCACGCCTAATTCTGCGAGCAAGCCTCACATCCGCATCTAGAAGAAATTAATGACCAAACATAATTCAAGTGAGAGAGTGAGATAGAGAGAAAGAGAGTTTTCATTACTTATAAAAAGAAAAAAAAATTTGCACTCTTTTGTTTAGTGCAACCGGCAATTATAAGAACTCTTCATGAGAAAAGGAGCATGGATCTAGCCAAGTGGAAACCATTATAAGCTCATGAATGCACCATGCCATTTATTAATAGAGTACAATATGAAGCATTCTTCTCATTTATATCCAGACTTTTCAGAAAAATTAACTATACAGGCCGTGAAAGCATTGAGCAAACACCATGCTTGCTGTCGCAATAAAAGCATAAATTTTCAAATTTTGGACTAAAACTTTGGCTATCTTCAGCATTCAGTGGGTCAATACTCAAGTCCCAAAGCAATTATTTCATATTGGTTGTTTCTAAAAGTTCATCATTCTTATATTTTAAAAAACTATAAATGTAAAATTTCAAGTATTCAACCAAGCCTTATACAACATTGGAACCAAAGAAAGATAACTTGCAGCACTTAAAAAAAAAATGTGACAAAAATCATGGCAAGGCGAGAAGCAAACAGATGGAATATGATTTATCACATTAAATTGCAGACACAAACTCTCTCTCAAAGACATGGACCATCATTAAGGAGCAGGGTAGAAAATACAAATGGATCAAACCTGTATCAACAAAGACTTTCAGGTTCATCAGGTCACGTACACGTTGGTCATGGAAAACAAGAATTCCCTCCAATATAATGACATCAGAAGCATTGACCTGGGCAAATTATGTCAACTACAATTTAGCCAAGGGCCAGTGAAAAGAAATTAAAAGCAGGTATCCAAAAAAGTAATGGTAAAGTGAAACAATCTGATACACTATATAGCTCAGTTGCTTATAAAATGTGACAAGATCATGAGGTGTAACACGTACTACCTATGGTATCAGAAAATGTCGAATCAATGTTAAGGCATCCTGGTAACTTGGCAAATTTAAGTGTATAGAGTATAGTGGTCATAACAAAGTTGTATACACTATTATTTGAATACATGTAATTCAATTAAGAATTAGCAAAGAAATGTTGCATATCCAAGCGATGAAGGATGATTGTTAAAGCCTAACTTAGTAATTTAGAATAGAAAAAGGCAATTGACATGCTTAAATATTCATCTGCCGCCGAACTCTATTTATCCTATTTACCAACTGCAAGCATGTCGTTCAACATGCTTTGACTTGATACCTGTCGAAAACTATCGGTGGAGCGCTGGTGCTTCTTAAAGTCATAAATTGGGACTTGGACGCAGTGGCCGCCTATGAGCTTTTGCATGCAATCTAACAGCTCCTCGGTATCAAAAGCATCTACAAGGAACGCCAACACGTAATTAGCAGAGGCTGGAGGCAAGAAAACCTAGGCTTCCATCTCTACGAGTACATAAACTAGCAGAGAGTAACAGAACAGCCGAGCAGTACGAACCAAACAAAATAGGATGCTAGCAGTTCAAACATGAATAAATTACCGGGATGATCAAAATTGCACTCGTGCACACGTTCCAATTCTGAAGGTGTCAAACCACGATAAAATGAATCCTAAAAACCACGCAATTCAAATAGATCAGAAAAGCAGATGCATTAGAATATAATTCCCCACATACGATAAGTATTCAATTCAATACAGCAAAAAAGTTGCCAGAAAAAGAAAGCCAACACAGAAAACCTGATTGACAAGCACAACGCGGTGATCGCGGAGCTGTTGGATAATCATGTCACACACAGTGGTCTTACCGGAAGCAGTACCTCCCGAAACACCTACATATTAATTCCATCCAAACCATAAAAGAAATGAGATGAAAATTGCAGGAAATTGGTCCAAAGAACACGAGAACAGTGAAAAAAATCAAAGTGCAAAAAAGTAAAACTTAAAAGCATAATTAGTTTCAGAGACAACAGATAGAATTCTTGGCAGGACCCCAAGAAGTAAGGAGAGTTCAAAATGAAGTGAAAGATTTAAAAATTACCAATAACAAAAGGCTGTTTGGCAGCAGAATCAGGGGCTACGGTTGAGGAATCAAGAGCAGAAGCAGAGAAATGATGAGCAGGAGAAGAAGCAGATGAAGAAGGTGGAGACGAAAGGAGACCATCGAGGCGTAGGCCAGAGAAGTGGGGCCCAGAAGCTGCCTCCATCACATAGTCGATCGACGTCGTCTCCTCCGGCATTGCGTCGCTCTCTTTTATGTCACATGTTTTCTGTGGAGCAGGAGGACTGTGAAAACTGAAAGCGCGACAAAGCTGCAACTTGGAGGAGGAGCATGAACACAGTAGGGTATTTTGTCACAGTTCTCCTGGCGCTCTGCTCCATTTTTTTAATTAAATTTCGAAATAAAATCATGATAATTGCATGGCATAATTTTTATAGGCAAGTTTGTAATTAATTTTTTTAATTTAATTTGATACATGAATTTTAAATAATTATAAAATATATAATTAATTTAATTTATTAAATTTTGTACATCAAATTTATTTAAAAATTCTTTCATATGATTTTACATTAAATAGTTATGCAAAGGCGGAAAATTTTATCAAAGATGTTTCAAACAGTTCTGAATTTACGTTGACTGTTGATGCTAACAACCTAAAAATATACAAAGTATAGAATGCGATTGTTTTTTATAGAATTTTTCAATTTCTCATAAATCCCTGCAATTTGCAGACCAAAAATACGTGTGATATTGCGAAGGGTCTGTTGAACGGACCAGTAACAAGTGAGATTCTTTTCGCCGTTATTAACTATTTTAAAATTAAGATATGGTACACAGCCACGTACTGATTAGATTTGAACAAAAATATATATATAAAAAAAAAAAGAGCTAAAAAAACCACTTCAAATCCAAAGTAACCTCATAACCACTTTTATTCGACCAGGGCCTACATAATAATAATAATAATAATAAAAAGAAATATATTGCTCTTCTCTCAATTTTCAACGATCATATATAACACTCATTTTAATTTAAACTCAATTTTTTTTCTCTTTGAACCCGATATTAACCGCACCGTAAAATCAAAACGATGCCTGGACAAATATGTGCTGATAACACGAGTAGACCCAGCCTTCAGATCATCAAAACGGAAAAAACAGAGAGACAGCTAACAATGCAAAACTTAGCACGAAGGAGACAGCAAGCCCATGTGAGGCTGAAGCTGCAGAAGTTGAAGCAGGGGAAGATGATGAAGAAGGAGACGACGACGACGACGTCGTTGAAGCAGGGGCAGAGGGTCCATTCCCAGCCACTGTTGTAATCTTCACCTTCATGCCTTGCCCGCAATGGCCAGGAGTACCACATGTGAAGTACCTCGTACCTGCCTTGTTCAGTTTTACGACATCATTCCCACTGCTCATGGTGTTCACTGGACTGCTAATGTCACAGTTCTTGAAGTCACTCTCGCTGCCTACTTCAACCACACTATGCAACCCAGAACTGTACTTGAAAACTGCCGAAGAAGACATCATGCTTATTAATTTAATCAAATAGGGTAAGTGAAAGAGCTTGAGTAGTGATTATGGAAAGGAAACATCAAACATACCAAGTTGATCGCCGACCTTGAATGTCTGTCCTGAAGTCCATGAGTTAAAATCTGTGGATTCATCCCAACCTTGGCTTCCACCAACAACATATTGAGCAGCCAAGGCTTGCTTTGTGATCAAAGTGGCGATCAATACCAAGAAAAATGTGTTCTTCCGCCCCATGATTTCCTTCTTCGTGACTCTCTTTCTCTGCTTAGTTACTTCTGGTTCGCTGGGTTGTGTTTGAGGATTGTTAATGTTTAGCTATTTATACAGGCTACGAGTTAACATTTTAAGCCTCACTGTCAACATATAGAACTGCTTGTTTCGTTATATTATATGCTGAAAACAATTTTAAATTGGTGGTCGTTATAGCATAACATGTTAAGTTGTTATTGAATATAAAGAATGCTTCAACTTAGTTGGATAGACATTAGACATATCTTGGCGATTTCTTTGATTCTAGGGCAAACCATTGAGAAACTTTCTTTTGGAGTCTCTCACTAGGTTCAGTGTGTGGATTGCCCGCAAAGCAAATTCTGGTGGATACAATGGGTGTCAAAGCTTGGCGTTCAAACAAAGGTATCATCATTATATTTAAGCATGGCTACTCTGGAAGCTTAATTTTTCTACTCAGATGACAGATACATCTGAAATTTAAACCACATTATGTTGATAAGGCCTTAATGACATTGCAAGGGATGTAGTCGATGTACCCAATTACTATGTATTCAAAACCTGTGTAGTATTAATGGATTTGAGTTTGATATTATTAATATCACAAATTGATAATACTATGGAAATTTTGAATATTAGTCTCTTTTCATTTGTTTCTCTCATGAACTTTCAAGTATTGCCAATTGGGAAATGAGAAGCCTACCAATTCAATACTATTTGACGGGTTTAGTATTCTTTTTTAATTGAATTACTTTTTACTCTTCAGAAAGTGAAAGTTTTGTTTACGGGATTGAGGACCATCTAAAATAATTTCTAAAGAAGCTCTATCTTCAAGACATCAACTAAAATTCACATTACTGTTGGGAAGTCTTTTGAAAATTGCCCTTAAGAACATTGGTTTTGTAAATAATACCGCTTCTGTGATTTTCACTAGCACCTACTTCAAATGTGCCGAGAGGATGACACTTAAAATATAAGTTTTCCCTGAAATGTTGCACATTTGATTTGATTTTCACAAGCAATCCTTTGTTTTCTATTTTAACCATATTAGTCATTTTGTTTATTTATCATAGTTTTCATGCAGAACTTTGTTGCTTAATATCATATAACTTTTGAACAACGGTATTGGGTATAATTTTTATGAATTTAAGTCTTGATATATATTTTTTAAACGTGTCATGTGGGCAAATATTAGATATAATAAGGAAAAAAGAAATCCATGCGGGAAATGGAGGGGGGGCAGGGAGGGAAAATCATGCCCCAAATTGCCAAGCATATTGGAGATTAGTGAAACTGTACTTTTGTCTTATGTTCCTAAATATTCATCTAATTTAGGCTCTCAGGTGTAATTCTAGTTACTAAATACTCAAAACCTATATAGTATTAGTATACTTAAATCTGATTTTATTAATACTAGAAAGACTAGTAGTAGTCCAACCATTTTGTGTGTTCTTGAATTCTGCGTTAGGTATGGTTAATATCAGAAATTGATAATACTAGGAAAATTTTTTATATCAATTTCTTTAGCATTTACATTGACAAGTATTAACTTAGAACACGATAACTAATAGCAACTTGTTTGCTTTTCTTGTGTAGTATATTTGGACACGGGGATAGCTTAGCCCGGGATAGGAGTCCAAACGCCAAATCGCTAAACGCAAAAAGAAAAGAAAATGACGTCTGACCAACAAAAAGAAAAAAACAAAAAGTGACAACTAGATAACTTAGATTGATCTCAGTGATTACCCAAACAATGTCATTACTGCAAGATGCAGTTTTGACGTTATAAGCTGAGCTCTGCATCAAGAATCAAAATGCCGGTTGAAGAATGCAAGAACTTTATCGTACACTAAGTCCTTGGCATTGAATCCCATGACGTAGTCGGCATGAGCATAGTCCTTGATGAACTGAACAGTTAGCTTATCGACATCATGGAACTTGAGGGCATCAAGTAAGTTGCCAACATCCTGAACATCGGATAGGGAATCGTGGCCTCCATAGCTAACGAAGAGAGGGAGGTTTTGGGGAATGTTGGAAAGGTTATAAAGTGGAGGGAATGCGTCTCCGTAATGCATTATATTGTAGTCTGGTCTCTCGTAGTTGAATTTTGCCACAACCCCATGTCTAACGGCTGCAAAAAGCTTCCTCTTTATCAGAAATTGGATATATAACAAGCTGCACTAATGAATGATAGTAACTATGGTAAGGTAAATCTCACTTTGGGACAGGTGCACCATGTTCTTTGTTGACGTTGGCTGGGGTTCATTGCTCAAGAACATATCAACCGTGGAAGAGTTGAGACAGCAGTTCTTACCTGAATACCATGAACATATATGTTATTTCTGTAAAATATGTGACCAGTGTATGATACTAAAGAAGAAGAAAGTCATGGATTTTACCAGTTACAGCAGTGAACAAGTCGTAGCAGTCTACCCCTGGGTAAGCGCAGAGAGATTGGATAAAAGCAGCAGCAGGTAATCTAAAGAAAGAGCATATGATTATATCGACACTTCATAAATGGGGTTCTGATTTTGATTTTAACATATAACGAGGTTGCTTCTTGTATAGTCAGTTGTACCGTTGTAGTATGTTCTTACCCTCTGGGATTAAACTCCGCCAGGCCGAATAAGGTAGTGATCTGTTTGGCAAAACACAAGTAATCCCATGAATCAGCTAATGTCTCTACTTTATCTGTGCCTTTGTGTCTGAAGTATTTATAGTAGCAGAACAACAAGAGGGGTGTTGATAAGGTTTATCTCACCTCACCAACAAAGGCCCTGGCAGCCACAACTCCGAGTGCAGTGCTCATATGGCTCAGATAGGCAATGGGGCTCAACAAAGCTGCTGATTTCAGCTGGTTCACCAAGTTCCCCTCCGCGAAGGATGCCAATGCTATCAAAGTTCCCTGACAAGCAGGGTCTTCAATGTCAGTCAAATAGTTCATTAAAAGTTTGTCTATCTTAACTTACCTGATGATTCCCTACATCACTGTTGTATTTTTGTGTAGATGCAAGATCATGTTTCATACACAGGGTTTAAGGTTTTGTGGTAACATATAGAACACCCCGTTTTGTTTTCTAAAACTTTATATCGGGAGCTGAAAGTAAAAGACATAGCAGAAAAAAACAAAAAAAGTTTTAAAGGGGATTATAGTCCCTCTGACTGAATAACTTATGATACCGTACCTGAGAATGGCCGACGTAATTAATCTTCCGCCCTGTTTGGTTGAACACATAATCGAAAACAGCTGGTAGATCATAGCTAACCAGTTCATCCCAAGACCAATTCCAAAAGTCCTGTCATTTTTACATAAATACACATCAAATTGATCAATTAAATCTTTTTATTTTATAATCAATTGAAATTTACTGCAAAAGTTTTTCCAGAATATACTAGAAAAGAAATTCAGGAAAAAGAAAATGGAAAACGAACCGGGCTAGAAGGGTCCAGAGAGTTATGTCGGCGGCTGTATCTGGTTCCTCTGCTGTTAGCAATCCAAACATCGAAGCCATTATCAGCTAGAATGAAGGGCAGGCTTTGTTCTGGTGGATTCAGAAGCCATGTCATTCCATCCTGCAAGTGCACCGACGTCGTCGTTTAGTGCTCATCGAGCACGCGATAATATATATATATATATATATATATATAGCTTTAGAGCCTAATCTCAATTCCTTGCAACAAGCTACTAATGCTTCAAGAAAGATTAAATTCAACTTAATACATACTCCCACTTTGGCAACACTGAAGATACAAAATTGTACGTGGCACCAACCCGTTTAACATTTGATTTGCACCGACGTCATCGTTTAGTGTTCTCCAACCCATTTGTTATAAATTAGAAGACAGCAGTATTCATTATTCTGATTTCGAAATCACCTTATTGTAGCTGTTTGCCCTGTTTCTAAACAGATAGTCAAAAATAGAATGTAACGGCTACCCACTATGACATAGGGCGATGTTTGATTTATCTACAAAGTGTCAAATAAAATGTTATGTCTTCCTCAAATTTCATGCGTGTGCATAGAACTTCTTCTGAAAAAAGAAAATTAAAAAAAAAAGAAGCCTTTTTGAAAGCAGATGCTAATAGAGTTGCGTGATCAAGGTCCGAAAATCCCGGAACACGCCTCACTCTTCAAAAGATCTTCTTTGATTAATGGTGCTTTTTCAAACACCTTTAGCTAGCTTAATGATATCGTCGTTTACTCGTCAGTGTATCGTTTAAGTCATAACTCATGAGCAAACCAACCCGACACTTGGGCGCCACTTGCGCTATTATGAAAAATAAAAAAACAAACACTAGAAAGCAACTTCAGGGCCATAATGTAACGGACGCGGAACTGGACCCTTTTTGTTACCTTCATCCTAATAAGTACGGATATTTTTATATAAGTTATGTATCCATATTTAATATGTATTTAATATAATATTTGATGCAATATATCTGTATATGTATTATAAATTTTTTTTGTAACATATATTTTAAAAAGTATCAAAATAATATTAAATTAATTTTTTTATTATTTTTTTATTAGTTGTGATATTGTTTTATTATTTTATTTTTTAATATTTTTTTACCATATTTTATGTAATCTTTTTTTATTATTAATCTTATTTGTTAATATATATATATATAAACCTATACCCATATCTTAAAATTTTTAAAATTAATGTATTTCATATATAGTATCTTATCTAATGCTTGTATCCATACAAGTACTTCTTAGCCTACGTCTAGCACGGCGTTAAGTTCACGCAGACAGAAATATGTGATATTTCTGCTAGATTTTCGATCCCTCTGATGTTAGAAGCTACCACCTCCATACTGTAAGTTACAGATATAACCGATTGAATCTGGAAAATGGATCACTTACCACAAGTACTCCATGTTGTATAATGACTGGCTGCTTCTTAGTCCCATTGTGATCTTTTGCCTCTGCTCTGCCTTCTGGGATCCTTTGCAGGCTAAGAATGTACCCATCTTTGGTTGTAACCTGTAAAACAAATATGATTGTTTCAGACAATTACTAGTCAAATTAATTGTCCTTCAAGTTTTAAGCCATCTGATTATGAGATCTTACTTCAAGTTCCTGACATTTGTAGCCATGCACAGTGACTGAAGACGCACATATGCCATCTGCTAGACCCTCAGTAGCAGCATATTTTTTGCTCAAGAAAATCCTCTTTGAAGCCAATGCTCCATGAGGCTCACCTGCCATGACTGGGAGACAGAGGGAGAAGGCAGCAACAAAACCCATCAAGCCCTGGAGAGCCATATTGGTTTGGCCTAGGCTTGTAGGTTGGGTGAGGAATTGAGATTGAGGGGTTCTCTATATGTAGGAGAAGAAAGATGAAATGAAACAGAAAAAAGTGAAACAGGATGGGAAAACGAGTTGGTTTGCTTCCTCTTTCTCCCTCTTTTTCTCTCTTTTTCACGTTCATTACTGACTAATAAAATACTCATTGACCAAAGTAGAAGTTTTCTTCACGTTGTGCGGGACCCATTTAGGGTCTTCTTTTTCATAGTCGAGCAAAATGGGGATGGAAGTGGATTTGAACAACGGTGAGATGCCAGTTGTGGCGTGAAATCTAAAGCTTTGTTTCATATACGTTATAACGTCTAAATGTGTTAAAATATTATATAGAGTTTATTTGAGTATTTATTATACGAGAGTAAAATAATAATTATAAAAATTAATAAATTTTTTATAAATAAGATTAGACGATTATATAATAGATAAGAGATTAAAGAGAGACTTGAGACGCTTTGAGAGGATGTAAAGTATTCTATAGTTATATTCGAGAGTGAATTTAAATTGTAAAAACTCTAGATATATCTAATATACTGTGAGTATTTTATTTTATCAGTAATTTTAGTCAAAATTTAATCAATTTTCACAATTATAAAAAGTATGTAAGGCTATGTTTGAGAGTTTAAAGGAGAATAGAATAAAGTGGTTAAAGTGAAATGATTTGTATAGATATATTGTTTGAAAGTTTTAATGAAGAAAGAAAAAAACTCTTAAACTTTTTGTTTAAAAGTTATAATTAAATGAATAGAATGAAATATCTAATTGATTATTTTTTTTTAATATTACTCTTTATAACATAAACACACAACTAATAATTTTTATTTTTGTTGAATACATAAAATAAGAATTTTATTCATTCTCTTGTCTATATTTTCTTACTTTCTTCTAATAATTCTTTTATTTTTTTCCTTTTGATTTCTTAACTCACAAAATACAACATAATTATGAAATAATATATATATATATATATATCTTATGTAAATAAGTTATAATATGTAAAAATTATTTATTTTAAAATTATTTTAAATAAATAAATAATGTGATCATATATAATAGTTATACTCTAACCATTGCTATTTTCATGTGGGAAGAAGCATTATAGATAAGATAATACAAAACTCTTGTAGTAATTAAATTAAAAAAGGTATAATAGTAATTTTAATCATTGAGTAACTCTTTTTCACTCTTGACTATCCAATTTGGGAATAGAAAAAAAATTATTTTGAATGGTCTAAAGATTTTTCCTTGTCATTCAACTCTTTTTTTTAAAAAAAACATCCAAACATATATTTTACTTAAATTGACTATTACTTTCTTTGTCATTCCATCAGTGACTATCCATCCAAATATAACATAAATCTCCTACTCTCAATTTTAAAAAAATGTATTCATCTTATTTTATTCCCTTTACTTTGAAACAAGGAGGACTCTGGTTTCAGTCTACTTCCATTTCTACTTCTACCGTATGTCTGTCTTCCTCTGCCGGATCAAAGCCAAAAGAGAAATAGAGAGATGTGCTATGCTGATTCTGAGATTGATTCCTTTTAATTCTTGAAAGTATGTGCGATCAAGTTTGAGCAAAGGATAATTAATTTTGAAGCCGTATCTTCTTTTTATTTGGCAAAATAAAAAGGGCGTCCATTCAATTTGAGTCAAAGATATAGTTCTCGGGGTAAAAGTAGAGTTCCATCACCTACGACTCGAGGTAAAAAAAGACTTCCTCCACCTACGAAAACATGAATACTTAACATTCATAAAAGAAAGTCAAGACTAGAGAGAACTTTCTTGTTTCACCCAACAATCAATACATGAGTTGGACTTTTGATCCAAACATGTTAGTTTAATTCTTAATGCATCGCAGCCCTTCTCGATTGAAGTATTTGTTTGAAGTACTTAAAGTGTTAATTTTTTTCAATTTCTTTTCCGGACTCCCCGTCAATATAGGTAAATTACGTTTCAAAATTGTTTTTCAATTTTAATTAGAGGTGATTCACTGACGAAGGAGGCGAATCACCTCTATATATATATATATAGGTGATTTTTTCTTAAATATATTTTTAACCAAGCTACCATGAAAAATTAGTGGTAATATTTTTTAAATTATTACCGGACATAATAATTAATATAAAAATATATTCAGAAGTGACAGTTGATTTATTTGAATAATTGTCAAACATATCAAAACATAGTTTGAATGTCTAAACATATCAAAACATCAGAACATGTTTAACCTCAAAATTGAATAGTAGGGATTTTTATTGAACAACTCAACATGAAATCTAAGATTAAAATATTAAATTATGGCCAACCACTTAAAGTAATAGAACATATAGTGTCTTTCAATTCTTTTAAATCAATAATCGATTTGATGTTTTACCTTTAATGCTTTTTTATATAAGATTTCCTTTTTCATTATCAATCTCTCAATTTACAATCCAAATTAAATTTGAGGGAGCCTATACAAGATGATAAACCCAAACATACTCTTTCATTCTTTCAATTACGTGTGAAACGGCTGTTATTAACTTCTTGATTACCATTTCAATTATAAATGACAATATCACGTCTGAAAGCTTGGGGTGCTCTTGGAGTAATAACGTAAACACATGTATAAACAAACGAAGCATATATGTAAGACTACCTAAAGTTTTTGTTTCTCATATCTTTATTGCTATTAATTTTTTTTTCAACGTCATATTTTTATTTGGTAAATACTTTTTTTTTGGACTTACTAATTAATGCTTGACATTATTAATTACTTTTCAAATTAAATATTATAAATCCGAAAATTAAATTCCACTCTTCCCCTAATAATAACACTAATTTGCGTAAACATATTTATTTCTCAAAATTTTTGGCTATTAATCTTTTTTCATCCTCCAATCTTATTCTTATTTCTTTTCTACACATATTAGTTATTTCTGAAAATAATACTAATTTACTGAGTAACCAAATTATCTTCCCACTTTAATAATTATTTTTTATACTAAAATTATAACATTTGTACTAGTATTATTTTTTTCGGTTTTATAACTTAAATTTGATCAAAATATTTATTTCACAACTCTTTTATTGCTTTTTATTATATTCCAACCTTATATTTTATTTTTATAGTAATCTTTCACTCTTGGTGACTATTGTTTTAAACTGATAATCATTTTTCAAATTTTATAATCATTTTTAGTTTATAAATTCTTAATTACGAATTATTCATTATTTTATGAAATTAATATCTTGTATTTTGATAATATATTTTCTCACTTTCATAAATAATACTCTTTCCTACATTACTATCATATTTTCTTCCATTATGATGCACAAATTTTATTTCTTGTGGAAAGAAGTGCACAACAAAAAATATACATTCTAACAATAAGCACGTCGTTTAAAAAAAAGATTAACTCCACACTTTCTCATTGATTTTAGTATACTTTCAATGAATTGTACAAGCAAATAGAAGACACTAAACAACTATGGGCCCGTTTGATTATTAAAATTGATACAATAAAAATGAGAATGAGAATGAGAATGAAAGTAGAAGTGAAAATGGAAATATTAAAATATTACTTGATTAGAAAGAAATGAGAATGAATATATCTCATTTTAATTCGTTTGATTAATAGATTATATATGAGAATGAATTAGGGAATGTGCATATTTTATTATATTATCCCTTATTATAAAAAAAAAAGACAGACATATATTTGAAATATTAATTAATAATATAATTATATATTAATAAATATTTAATTAATAATATAATAATATATATTTAATAATTTCATAATATTAATAATAATATAATAAATAATATTAATAATATAATAATAAAAAATTAAAATAATATTTTAATAATAAATAATTAATCAATAATAATAAATTAGGATTTTGATGTATCATAAGAGTATTTTTGTTCCAAAATTATTATAAGTACGGACACTTTTATTAAGCAAATTTTTAGTCACAAGAAACCAATTTCATTTTATAACTTTAGCTAGGAAAAGAAGGAAACGAGAATATGGATCCAATCTGTTAACCAAACATGGTATTTCATTCTCATTTTTATTCTCTCACTTTAATTCTAACAATCAAAGGTGCCTACACTTTCTCCCTAGACTAGTGAACTAGCAACGAAGATGGAAGAAGAATTTTAGAGATGCAAACATCAGAAAGAAAGCAAAGGAAGCATTAGGGCTGCACAAGGGCCAGGCTGGTCCGGGCCACCCTTAGGCCCGAGACCCGGCTCAATGAATGTATAAGATTGAAAAACAAGACCCAGGTTCGGTACCCGGCCCGGTGAACCCGATGATATTACCAGGCCGGGTTGGTACAACTGGGCCGGGCTGAGTCTGCATACTGTTAAATGCTGCATAGGTAAGTAAATTATTGAAGTCCCTACTTTAGTTCTATGATTTCCATTATAAAAATTAGGGGAAAAAAAATCAACCTACTTGCTTCTCTGACATTTCTGTCTCACATATCCAATATGGACAACTTTGACTGAAAAATTTAAACTAAACCTCAAATTCAAACATTTCATATGTATTTTCTCAATCTATTTACAACATGAAATCAATCATGAACACCCTATATATACAGCCAGATTCAAGTTGATTATATCAGTATTTCTTCTAGCAAGAACAATCCATGTTGAAAAATCAATCTTCTATCAGGTACAACATATTTTGTTTTTCAAGTTGAAGGGGGAAAAATCACCAGCATGCAATCCCATAAATTATTAAGTTACAATGAATAATCAACAACTGGAAAAATTAAAGCAAAGGTTATCACTATGTGCCAAATTTAGGAAAGAGGAAAATAGTTTAGTCTTATAAGTTGTCAACAATGGCACAAAAAGACCATAAATAAAACACACAAATTTTGAAGTTAAATGTTCTATTTCAGCCACTGGTATGCAATTTTCATTGATTGAACCTATATTGGAAACAACATACATTCAACAAACTAGAAACAAGTTCCATTTATCTTCATTGAAGTAGAGAAAATGATACAATCAGATTATTTGGAAAACAAAATATGCTGCACCTCATATGTCAATGTTCCCTTAGAAGAATCAGGAAGTGTGACACTTGATATGACTCCATTTGCAAAAAGAACGCATATAGTTCTTGGCCTTTGCTGAGAAAATGATATTATCTTCATGGTAATGTCCTGAGACAAACAAAAATAGACTAGTTATCAGTAAGAGGGACCAAAAAAATATAATTTTCTCCTACAAAAAGGTTCTATTTCATCTTTATATATGTTTCTCAAGACATGCAAGGAGACTAATTAATATAGACATGAGACATACATTGATAAAGAATCAGGACACAACAAAATTGCAAGTATCAACATATAATTTAAAGTATGTAAATTGCTCAAAATGTTCAGATTTGCAATATTCAGAAATCTTGATTAAATAATGGCAAGTTTAGAAATCTCAACCAAAGAATAAGTAAGAGAAGTCTTGATTTAACTCTTTCAGAATTTTATGATTCAAGAACAGAAGATAACTTCTAAAATCAAGTTAAAATTGATGAGGGGAGATTTTCCAACTTTATAAAAGGGTTATACCTCATCAATGAAAATCACATATGGTTGCTTGGAAATAGCTACCATGAATAGAGTCCGGACAAGCTTTTCACTTTCACCAACCTACTGAATACAAGTTAACCGAAGTAAAACTTTTTGATAAGGACATAACCAATAGAATGACAACTAACTCAAACAAGTAATGGTACAAAAGAATAAAGACACACCCATTTTGATGTCAACAATGCTGCAAATACGTTAAAGAATGTTGCTTCTGATTCTGAAGCCACTGCTTTGGCAAGCATGGTTTTTCCATTACCAGGTGGACCAAAGAGAAGCAAACCTAGAAAAAGAAAGTTAAGCAATTCTACCCTTTTTTATTTCATTCCTCAATTTCACTACTTTATAGCCGAATTTAATGTGGTTCCATAGAATCACCTCTAGTGGGCCTTTGAAGACCAGTGAACAGGTCTCTTCTCTTAGTTGGCAAAATAACCATTTTCATTAAAGCTTGCTTTGCCTTTTCTAAACCAGCTACATACCCACACTTAGAATCAAAATGATAACAAGTATGAAAGAAAAAGAAAAGCACATATATATTATAGGTCTTAGTGTCTCACCAACATCTTCCCATCTCACAGAAGGGCTTTTATCTATTATGGCAGTGTTAATTGTTTCAACTAATTTTGCATCATAATCTCCACCAGATGCTCGACTAGATTTCAGGCTTACATCTTTATCCGTGGTAATTGTTCTTTGACAATTCATTTACAATGCACTTTTTCTAGCATTTGATGGATTAAATGGAACTGCAGCAGTTTGCCCATGAGTTGAGATTCTCTAAAAGCAATTAAAGAAAAGAAGAAAGAAGCCATGATAGTAAATTTATATGCATAAAACTACCTTACATCTCTATTTTAGGAAGAACATTTCATAGTTGCAATAGAAAGTGCATTTTAAAAAGCACCAATATAATAGTTATTACTCAAGAGTAAAGAACTAGTCTATCTTTTTATTTTTTATCTCTAGAAAGAGGAAGTCTGAATCAGAGAACAAGTGTTAAAAACATATTTTACAATACAGACAACATGGTGTATGTCTAAACAGAGATTGGTCACATACAGATGTAATAGCAGTACATCTCCAAGGTGTATGTCTCATCAAAGACGGCTTAAAGATTTTAGATTAGCTATAGCCAATTAGCCATTATACAAATGTTTCATAAATAATACTCTTTCCTACATTACTATCATATTTTCTTCCATTATGATGCACAAATTTTATTTCTTGTGGAAAGAAGTGCACAACAAAAAATATACATTCTAACAATAAGCACGTCGTTCAAAAAAAAAAAGATTAACTCCACACTTTCTTATTGATTTTATTCTAAACAACCTAGTCACTGAAATAATATAACAGATAAAATAGTAATTAGAAACAAGATAATATAGAAACTTATTTTATAGTGTACTTTCAATGAATTGTACAAGCAAATAGAAGAGGCTGAAAAACTCCTTTAGTTATTAAAATTGATATAATGAAAATACGAATGAAAATGAGAATGAGAATGAAAATATGAATAAGAATATTAAAATGTTGTTTGATTAAAAAAGAACGAAAATTGACATATTTTCTTTTAGTTTGTTTATTTAATAGATTATATATGTGAATCAATTAAGTAATATACATATTATATTATATTATCTCTTATCATAAAATAAAAAAATGGCAGACGTATCTTTGAATTATTAATTAATAATATTAATATATATTTAATTAATAATATAATAATTAATATAATAATATATATTTAATAAATTAATAATATAATAATAAAAATTAAAAATAATAATTTAATAATAAATAATTAATCAATAATAATAAATTAGGGTTTTAATATATTACAAATATATTTTTATCCGAAAATTATTATAGGTAAGAACATTTTTGTCAAACATATTTTCATTATCAAAAAATTAATTTTATTCTATAATTTTAATTAAGAAAATAACTCTTCCTTATATAAGGGAAAATAAATTATTTAAAAAATAAGAATAAAAACCTAATTTATCATTCAAATATGGACTCACATTCTCATTCTCATTCTCTTGCCATTCATTTTAATAACCAAACTGCCCTATGCTTTTTCCCTGGACTAGTGGACCAGCAGCGAAGATGGAAGAAGAATTTTAGAGATGCAAACAACAGAAGGCAAGCAAAGGAAGCATGAGGAAAAATGGTGGGATATCACTTAGCGTCAGACCGACTCGCCTTGAATTCATTTATTGGAAAAAAAAAAAAAAAAAAACCTACGTCTAAGCATCTTTGTACTTTGTTTGTCAGATACAGATTTTGCTAAAAAAAATTTTTACTTGGTATATCGCGCTCAAAATTCTTGCATAGTTTACTTCTCTCATCGCAAGCAAGGCTTTGAGTCCATGAATTTGCAGAATTTGCATTGAAAACGGCTATGTATTCATTTATTCAAACAATGTTAAAGTAGATACAAGTAAATATTTTCTACTTTTGAAAGAAAAAGTAGATTTAATAATCTTGAGTAAATTATGACTTATTTCGGACGATTTTTTATTTTTTATTTTTTGTCAGAATTTCAAACCGCTTTTATCAAAGCTCTTGAGGTTTGTCTAAATGACAAAATAATACAAACTTGTCCAAATTCATAGTGCTCTGTTGGATTAACTAAAAGTTGTTAGTTTTGGTCTATTACATTTAAAATTATTATCATACATTGCACATTGAATTAAATCTTATTAACTTATGTAAAAAGACAAAAAATGATAACTTTTAATCAGTAAAATATTATTTTAAAATTTAAAATAAATATAAAACTAAAACAACAATTTAATAATAGAGTACATTTCTCCTTTCTTGTCAAAAGAAGGCTACAAAAAGCTTCTTCCACCTTAGCATTGTTGATTGGGACACTGTTTGGGACAAACGACATGATAGGCATTTGTTCATTGTTGAGTTCAGGAGCTTGGGGCCACATGGACACATTCACAGCCCATAAGCCCATTCAAACCATTACTATTTTAACCTGACTTCTGCTTCTATAGATCATTGATCGCTGACAACACTATATAATATTTAGTAATCTACCATTAATGATTAACTGTTTACTAAAGTGTTCAAAGTACTCAGGAACGTTGAGGTGGTAACAGATGTATATCGGTAAAATAAAAATTTCATAAATTAGATATCCAATTGAAAAAGATAACCACTCGCTTTAATACAGTCAAGTCTGAAAAAGAAATTTGCCCTGAAGATTATGACAGCAAATCCCACTGTATATTGACATAGAGTATCTCTTCCTCTTAGATTTTACATGCTCTCAGATTCATACTGCTTCCTGGTTCTTTACAGGGATATCTTAAGATATACACTATCAAGCAATCAGACATTCAGTGACCAAGACATTTATTTTAGTCAGATTAACAGGGTTCAAGCTTTTCCATTGACTGCTACAGCAGGACTCATCTTCCTCTTCCTTTCACTGAAACTGCGGCATGAAGCCAACCTTGGAATGCAACCCTGCATAGATTTCACTGATCTCTCTCTAAACGACACATTATGCCCAGTTGGGGTTCTTTCACTGGTAGACACAGAGTTAGTCCCAGTATAAGGAGTACTTCGTGCAGATTTTGAAAGAGGGTCAATGATGCTTGGTTTCACTTCTTTCTTTTCATTGCCCATGTTTTGAATACCCGAGGGGTTTTCATCATAATAATGGTCATCTCGAATACTCTCTCGAAAAAGCTCCAACAATTTCTTTTTCCTTTGTGTTGGAGATGGTCCGGGGATAGAACCAGGAATTCTATTCTCAGAAGGGGCTTTATTCACATTAGGGGTCCCAAAAGAGTGGTGAACCGGAGTGTTTCCTCGAGATGGGGTAAACTCTGGAAAAAGATGAAAGAATTCTGATTATTCTTCATTACGATAGAGACAGGTTATAAATAACGAACTTTTCATTTGACTCGATTTTTTGTTTCCTTCAAATTTTTTCCTTCACATATATTCATTGCAAAGTTTGACCTACTCGACAAGAACATGGCTATGATCTTTCAAATTGGTCAGGTAAATCAATTAAGATATGCTGTCAGAGAAGTATTAAAGGGAAAAACATTGATCCTTACCACCATTGACACTATAGAAATCGTCCTCACAGTCTGAGTCTAACCAGGGCTTCGAGTCAAAAAATGTTTCCTCTTTGCTCCCTGTATAGGGGGAAAATTCCAAGTTAAAACAATATGTTTGCAAAAGCATGTCATATGAAGAGCTAATTTGGATTCAAAACATTTGAAAAACTAATACAACAAATGAAGTAATGACAGAAATAAAGAAAAGGGATAAATCCATCCAATTGAACAAACCAGTTTGCTTCTAAATATTGTAACGTTTCAAGTGACAATATTTTAATTCCCAACACTTGACTAGTAATCGACTAGAAAGCAATGGTCACTTTAACTCCTACCCTTTTAGGGGTTGGAGGACTTACTATTAAACCACATTGACAAGTTATAGGTGTTGGAACAATCATGAAATATGAAGCAGATTACACAAATGGCTTACACATCCAACATTTATTATCTATCTCGCATTTCCTATAAGAAGGCGTCAACTAGGTGGACCACCAACACAGTTTTATCTTCATCTCTCTGTTATTGCAGAGCAAGCTTTTACAGTCAATAAATATCTTTTATCTGACTTGAAGATATTGAAAGCTCTTGCGTTCTTCTCTAATATTAAATCTCACGTTCTGATCCCATTGTGGTCCATCCACCGAAGTAGACGGAAAATCTTAACATAATACTCGATTGCGATTGCCACTAATAGGCATCTATCACCTATGATGGCCAGTAGACTAATATATCAGAGGCAGTAATCAAAGCATGTCACATAATCAATCAGGAATTACATAAGCTCTTTTTTAAAATACATATCAATGTTGTTCCAGTACCTGTGTGCAAAACACACAGCTCTGCTCCAAAGTGATGTTGGTGAATGTTAAAAAGTTATAATTAGGATCATATCTGGTAAGATATATGGAGTTTGGGTAAACACTACTTTCTATTTTAGCAAAACCAGCAGAAACAGAGAATAAGTTCACTGTACCTTGGAATGCCTAATCCAAACAAACAAGTAGGTAACAAACTGATCCAGACAAAATAAGTCAGAAGATGTCCACAATTAAACAGACTAATTAGCATTAATGCTTACTTATTCTATATAATTACTGGAGTTCATACTACCCTTTCAACTTAAGTATCCACCAAATCACGGAGAGTCAAAGACCATATGAATAGAAAATCTTTTCTTCTAAAAAGTAGATTGTGAAAAAGATCTTTCTTCACACAACATAAACATCCAGTAGACTACACATCCATAAAGAAGATTCAAATTCATAAGCAAAAAGAAGAGAGAGAAAATCCCATGGGAACCGAATATTATCATCAAAACGAAAGAAAGATAAATAGCAGATCCCCAAAAAGAAAACTGAAACACCGGTAAAAGTGAGTAACAGAACAAGTGCGTAAGTACTTGAAATTGTAACAAAAATTTTGGATTCCTTCTAACATGTATAATAACATCAATAAAGTCTAAAAGACCCCACACAACTTGAGATCGTACGTTAAAAGAAATCCCAGAAACATTCGTAGAAGTGTGGAGCTTCAATCCTGATAAGGAATATATTAATAAAAATAGTACCTTCCTATCAGAAGACAAAGGGATTAATCAAAATAAAGTAGGCTCTTTCAGAGAGCGAAGCAAAAGTAGAAACAACCCAAGAACCTATTATAACACAGACAGATTTTGAAGCAACAAACACGCAAGTATCATACCGCAGTCCCTGAAGGTAGTGGTTGACCGAGACGGCGACCGCTGAGACTTAAGAGCAATATCGTCGATTCGAAAGTTGCCATTGTTGTGGTTATCCTTGATGGGCGACAGTGGAATCACAAGCTTCTCAGTTTTCGACCCAAATGACAATCCGAGTTTCATGTCCGCCTCCGAGTTTCTGTGGACTGAAGAACAAGAACCCATCACTGCAAAGACGATTACTTTCTGATCATCACGGACCCAGATGAAATTTGTCCAGAGAGAGAGAAAGATAGAGAGGTAAAGTAGACGTGCGAAATGAAGAATGAATGACGAAGCGGAGGCTGTTATTTTGGCGTTATAACAAAGGTGTAGGAAAATGCCTTCGCAAGAAAAATCGCCCACTGGTAGAGAATGAGTGAAAGAAAACAAGGATTGGGCTTGAAAGGGAGGTTATGTCATAATGCGTGTGCTAAAAACAGGTACTGTATTTCTTAGTCCCAGGGATGGGTCCCACTCCCTCTAGAAAACGAGTAGATTTTGGAATCGGAAGGTGGGTCTAATTCGAACAATTTCGGAGTCCGTAATTATCAAAGACCAAACCGGGAGGAGGGAAATTGAAAGGTCTTTCCATTGAAGGCTAATAACCTCGTAATTGATTTGGATTTCTATCATGATCATAGAAACTCGCTTTACCGAAACGTTTGTGAAAACCGATAAGTATACCTGTTCGGAAATAAATCAGAGATTAATTTCAAATGAAATACTCTGAATTATCCTGGAAAATCATATTAATGTGATCCTCTTCAAGAGTAAATCTTTTTGTTTCTCGGCTTCCCAGAAATTGCTCCACGACAATAGTGGTCCTGCTTTAATCACCTTCCCAAGAAGTTCAAGGTAATTTAAATCCCCAATTCTTACTCCCCGGAAAAATAGGAAATAGGTTCCTCTGCCGTAATGCTGCAAGTGTTGTAGGGTGAAAATATTTCTTTTCTTTTTTTTTCTAATTTTTTTTAATATCTATAAACTACAGCATTTTTTGTTATAAATGTTTTTACAGCAGAAGATCAAGATCTGTAGAAGAAAAATAGGGATAACATTAGATTTCATAATGAAAGGGGGAAACTGGAGACAGTCAAATTTGTCAAGTCTCTATCACAGCCAGCTGCTGTAAACTTCTCTTCGGTGCAGTTTGACCGGCAGGAATTGTAGTTTTTGACTGCAACACATGTCTCTGCATATGTGCGTGTATATATGTAACAGTATAGTTTTTAGTTTATTAACAAGTCCCTTGTGACTAGTGACTAAATATGAATCGTTATATGTATTTACACGAGGCGGCCAAAAAAAAAAAAAAAGATTCAGGAAGAATTAGTTATAATGTGAAAACTTGATATTATATTTCATAGAATCATATTTTTTATATAAATATTTCATACAATCATCATGTGGAAATAGTGGCAAGGAAGAAAAAAAACCATCTTGCGGAATCAATAATAAAGTGCATGGTCATTATTTTATACAGATTCTAAATGAATTTCTCATTTCTCGCACGTCATGACTTTGAACCACCCCATTATTTTGAATTAGGGTATATTATTATGGAAAATTTTAAATTATATTTTTCTTTCCTTTATTATTAAAAATTATATTTTTTTAAACGAAAATATGTTATATTAACCTCTTATGTAATAAGAGAAATTATACTTATACTTTTGTTTTTACCAAAATGATTTATATTTATTATTTAATAACATAACAACTTATAAATATCTAATTGGCCAAAGTAAAATAGTTATTACTAAAATTTAAAATAAATTAAATTTATAATTTTGATGAAAAAAATATAAAAATAAAACTTTTAAAAATACAATTTCCAATCAATTATATTTTCAATAGAATAAATAAATTTTGATCATTTGACCTTAAGAGATAATTTATATATTTTTTTCATGATAAACGAGAAGATGGTTTAATTCGAAGATCTAATATTATAAAAATTAAATCTCCTTTTAAATTAATATCTTCTTATAATCCTCGGGTGGGTTATTTTATTCATAAATCGAATTAAATTGAAGAGTGGAGATTAAGGTAAAGAATTTCCTTGTGAAGTATGCTTGTGAGTTGTGACAGCTATGAGATCTATTCTCTTATTTATTTTTGACGAAACGGAAGTGAAGTTTCAAGATCGGAAAATGAGGATGAAGGAAAGAATGTATAACTAAAAAAGCAAAACGGAAAAAAGAAAAAAATAAACAATAAAAGAAAGAGCATTCAGAGGCGATTCCGAAGGCCACAGAATAATTGATGCAAATGACAATATTAGCCGACTAGGGATGAGTCAGCATAATTAACTTATGGATGCTTAGATGATTGATAGGTAGAAGACATAAAAGGTATAATAATCAAATCGTACAACAAATCGTGAGATCATATCAACTTTGTTTCTTCTGTCATTGCAATCATGTCAGTCTTAAACTTTAGGATCCACTAATTTCAACTTTGCTACGAGAGACAAACAGGAGATTGTGACTCAAAATGAGCTGCGAAAATGATGGAATTAAATAAAAAGATGAATATCATGAATGTTAGATGAAAGAGTTTCATACTTCCCAAATTCAGCCTCAACTATAAATTCATCACATTTATATTATATGGTAATTTTATTTTCGAAGTTGCTTTTCTAAGTACTTTTAAATCAGGTTATTGGACGTGTCGTTGAAAAGACTATAATGAACATGAAGACTTGAGTGCTGTGAATTAACTTTGCTGATGAGCAAAGATATTAAGAGCGAGTAATAATTATTAAATATAAAACAATATTGATATATTATTCTATATTTAATAGTTTTATTATAAATTAAAAATATGTTATTTTGAAAAATTTAAGGTGAGCACTTGCTAAGAGCTCCCTTCCATGTGCTCGCCTCTGGTACACTTAATTTGGCATTCAACATCATTAAAGAAGGGTTAGGAATTTGTCTCTTTCTCTTGTTCCTTTCAAGTTATTCCCATTTCTTCTGTAACTCTTTTGGTAGTTGAACTGCAGCAGCCAGCACAGTGTTATCCTACACACGGTTGCCTCTTTCTTTTTTTCCCTTTCTCTCTCTAATGCAATCTGTTAATCTGTTATATATATATATATATATGACTTTTGACTATTGAATCCCACAGCTTAGGTTCAAAGTGATGCATGGAAAATGAGGACGAGTTTATGGCAAAAAAGAAGCAGATTGGTGTAGTATTTTATGTACACTAGTAAGCCAAAAAAGTAAACAGAAGACAAGACTGACTGCGCGAAGGAAGAATTAAAAGGAGATTTGCAATCTAATTATTTGATATTAGTTTATTTGGTTGCACATTACACGAGTTGTAAAAAAAATTATTCATTTTATTATATGTTAATATATTTTAAATTAATTATATTTAAAAATGTTAGTAAAAAATTGAATTTAATAACATATTATAATATAAAAAAATTATAAAAAATTTATAAAATATGTTATGTGAAATTAGTAAAAAAAAAATGATGATAATAAACTCATATGATATCATTATAAACTATTTAATCATTTTTTTATTTTAATTTTAAATCATATCCAGTTATATTTATAATCTTTTATTAAAAATTTAAGAAATAAATAAATAAATAAATAATTATTTTTTTTTGTTAACTTTAAAAATTATCCAAACTTCAAAAAAATTTCAATTTAAGAGGCATTCATTATTCTTCTTGTTTATCCTAAAAAATTTCTATTCTTTAAAAAATAATTTATTAATTTTTTGTTTATAAAAAAAATTACAATTAAAGAAATTCTTAATTTAAGAAGCCTTTAATTAGTTAATTATTATATTATTTTTTTCAGTAACTATACAGAATTTATGTATTTTAAAGAATTACTGATACATATATAAAAAAAATATAAAAAATATCATATATTAAGAGTTAAGAATTTACTTAACAGAAAATTCTCATTAGTCAATAAACCTACTTTACTAATATATAATAAATAGATTTTACCATAATATATTGACTTTGATGTAAATCATATACATAATAGTTGAGCCATTAAAAAAAAAGAAAAAAAAGAAGAAGAAGATATCATTAATAAATTGATGAGTGCTTGATAGTGGTCGGCGAACACAAATTAGTGTTGGCGTTTTCTCGCGACAGATATTGTAAGTTACGGGTAATGTCTACGCCATGAATGAAATATCATTCAATAGGATATTAAGAACTTTGTCTCCGATTTTTACCTTATCTCTCTCATCTCTATGATGTATCACATTTTGATTTATCATATTATATCTTATTTCGTACCTATTACGTATTAGCTTTGTTTCATCTGGAGGTTGAAAGTTGAAGGGTTATCATATATTTGATACTTGGTTATTATTATAGACAAAATTTTTATGTCATGTTTTGTCAGTAATAACAACATAATTCATGGCTAATTGAGATTCTCAACGGTATTCCATAAATATAATGTGTTTATGGTTCATAACCATAGCAGGTGCGTGGTAGGTTTTAGAATCCGTAATATAGTGTTGAAGTTTTTGATCCTCACGGGTTATGATGTTGAATAATAATTTTCTTCATAGTTTTCAAAGTTTCTACAGAAATCAATGTAATTTTGTGTTTGGTGCAGCTACCCTCTACTAGCGAAGTGGATTTCTCCTAATTAGTGCGAGTCATCGATGGTACGAGCTTGATATGTTTGACAATTATCACCATCTCATTATAATTATTAATTAACTAATAATTTATGATGTCTTTTCATTAGGTTGAACCAGCCAGATACTTCGTCCATGTGCAAATTCTACACATAGGTGTATAATTTTTGTTTAATTTTCCGGCCAAAACCAAGTCTCCACCTGAAAATTGATGAAAAAAATTTCATGGGGGAAATTATAAAATAAAATTAACATGATAAATTATTTAAACTTAACTGAATGAGATTTAAGTTGCAATATCCATTAGTTTTCAAGAGGAAGAGGGAGGATATTAAATCTATTTAGTCACAGAACAAGTAGTTATCAATCTATTAGCTTATCCTATCTAGATAATGGGTTATTCTGATTCTTTGAAAATTATAGAGTTGCCCTTATCTTAATCATTCTACAGTATAATTATTCGATCTTAATCCTTTTATAATTATAACCACTTTATCTTAATTCTTTAAAAAGATCTGCTCTCAATTATTGTATCAAGTAATTAAATTATTAATAAAAAAACTCTTACTTTTTATGGTCATTGAAAATCAACTTATTCAATGAGCTGTAAGTTGGGAGTTATATCAACTAAGCTTGCATGTAATCCAATTTATTACATATTTCCTACAGTTAAAACGGATCCAATATATTATGGATCTAGAGTTAGGCTAAAATTAATTACTCATTCAACTTTGTAACTGCACTAATAATTAATCAATACTAACCAATACTAAAACTAATTAAAGTAATTCAACAAGAATTCCTTTCATGCCACTGTAGCAACAAATCAAAAAGAAAAACCAACAAATTTACGTGTTTTTCAGCTTATTAATTATCATTTTCTATAAATATTTAGATAACTTCATATGAAAAAGAGAATAGGAAGAAAAAAACTACGAAGTTTGCTTCTATGGCATGTCTTTCTATTCTCCTTTGTTAGAGAGTTGTTTGATTGAGTAGCATAAGAACGATATTTCACACGATAAAGGTGTTATGGAAGAAGATCATACCAATATGTTCATTTAGGAAGAGGAAGAAATAGCATGGAGGGTGGAGGATCTAATTAGGAATTCCATAGATAATGAGGAGAAATGTGATCTCTGCTTGGTTGGGAGATTCTTGACTACCAGCATTGTCAACTTCCAAGTAATGTGAAATACACTAGCTAACCTTTGGCATCCATTGACGGGGTGTGCATTAAGAAGTTGGGAGATGAAAGGTACTTGCTTATCTTCTTTTATGACCTTGATTTGGAGCAAGTACTGGAAGGAGGCCCATGGACATTCAACAATCATCTAATCACATACAAATTGAAAAATGGAGAAGATCCGGGAAGAGTTCCTTTGCATCACACGAAAATATGGTTGCAAGTGTATGAATTGCCATATGGTTTGACGTAAAAGACAATGACTATTCAATTTGGGAATTTCGTTGGGAAGTATATTGCTTACGACATTAAGGCAATTACTAAGGGATGGAACACATTCATGCGAATTAGAACCAAGTTGGATGTCGGAGTCCCATTAAAGAGGAAGAAGAATATTGATCAGCATATTGGCAAAAGCATGTATGAAATTTTCAAATATGAAATACTTACCTTGTTTTGTTTCATTTGTGGAAGGTTGGACGATTTTAAAAGTTATTGCTAATAATGCACTTAGAGAGGGAGTGAATAGATGCTTTTAAAAATTTTTTTGCTTAAGTTCTATTTTTAATATTATAGTTAACTGAAAAACTTTTAATTGACTATAAAACGTAATAAATAGTTGACTATAATAAAATACAATTAACTAAGTCTTTCAGCAATTGGTTCACACTATTAAATAGAGAGTTAATTGTAAATTTTTCAGTAAATTGTGTTACTTGAAGAGAAAAGACAATTTTAAGAAATTAGTTAACTATAAGATATGCAGTTGATCACAAATAATTCAAGAATGCAGAGATCAGGAATAGAGTATCAAACACGATGATTTATCCTGGTTCGGCCAATAACAATGCCTATTTCTAGTCCCCTTGACTTCTTCTAGGGATTTTTTTACTAAGAATAGTACTTTTTACAATTTCATAGAGTTTTCACGTTATCACTCTCTAAACACAAGGTTTTCAAACTTAATCTCAAACTAACTAGAGTACCTTACTCTTACACACTCCCCTTCTCTTCAAAGCTAGAGGATCAAAACCAATAAATGAGTATGAGATTTTTGAACCCTTATACTTAGGTTTACACTGACAACTTACAAGTGCTCTGACAAGCAGATAAACCAGAAACTCAGTTTAATGAAGAAAACTTTTGAATGTTATAGATTTATCACTCCGTGCAAACAAGAAAGATAGTTGATCTATATATAGTTTTCTAAAAACTAGATAGTGGAGAAAATAAATGCTACAGATCTTCATGATTGAAGGGATGACTAAGTTGTTCTTTATTTAAGTGCCACGAAGTACAAGTTTCAGCTTTAGGAGGCACGATTTTTCTTGGAAAGTTGAGAATGCCATAAATGGTCGTTCTTGTCGGCAGTTTCAGAAAAGAAAAGATGATGCAGAGTAAATGGATGAGAGGCTGTCAGAATAAAGTTAAGACTTATCCCTTTTTGATAGTTTTCATGTGGTGTATACTATAGAGAGAGAATTATGAATTGTCTTCCACTTGTTTGAATTTTTAGACAAGAAATATGGACTTTATTTATGGGCTATAAACTTGTGGGTTGAAATAGTATCCAGACTTGCAAATACTTGCTATAAGACTTTTTCATATTAATGATATGGGCTGGGCTTTTTCTGCATTTGGTTTATCATAAATCAAACTTGAGTTTGGACCAATCATTTTTGGGCAAACAATTCTAAGAGCCATTAAGGGAGAAGGAAATGACCTTCAACTATGCTGGGATAACTCATTAAGAGCCTCTAGATGATGGAGCACACTGGCAATGAGCTCGTGGTTGCAATTGATAAGTTGAGTTTGTGTGGCAAAGAACTTGATAGATAAGGAGGAACAACTGAAGAGAAGAAATTGCAGAGATAAAGGAACTTGATGATAGACTAGAGGAATTTCAAATTAATAGAAATATAAACAATGACACTTTACTCAAGTTAAGGCGAAGGAATAACAAACTCCTCGAGTAGAAAAGAAATAAATGTGGAAAAAATATGCAAAGATATTTTAACTTAAGCATGAAGACTGAAATTTAATATTCTTTCACCATAAGGCATTAACAAGGTGTTAAAATAACAAATTTTAAGCTTTTATAAATGATAATTAGGTGTACGAAGAGGGAAATTCAAAGTATGGTGTGAAATTACTTATCCAACCTTTTTGTATAAGAAAGAAGCATAATGGATCTTATTTTTCAAAATATGACTTAGGTGGTTAAATGAGAACATAATATAGCTATACTTAGACCTTTTAAAAATCATGAATTTTGAAAAGTACATTCTAGATGCACCTATAAAAGGCCCTAGGCTTGATCCTGCCTTTTTTTTTTATAAAAAAAATGGCATATAATCAATTTGTTTATCTATAGAAGCTATAAAGACTGGTTTGAGGTATATACTCTACTTAGAAGATTTGTCCTACACTCTTGTCAACCTTATCCCCAATACAAAAAAGATTCAAAGATGAAAAACTTAAGACCGATATCATTGTGTAATGTGATTTCCAACATTCTTTTAAAAGCTTTGGCCAATAGACTAAAGAAGATTTTATTAGTCATAGTTTTCGAGTCTCAATTAGCTTTCATTCTAGGGAGGTTGATAACAAATCATATTTTGGTAGCTTTTGAACTCATTCATACCATAAAAAGAAGGAGTAGGAGAAATCAAGGTTTGCTTGTAATTAAGATTAATATTAGCAAGGCATACGACTGGGTTGACTGGAAATACTTTAAAGCTAGTATGATCTCTTTGGGTTTTCATGAAAAATAAGTGAACTGGATGATGATGTGTGTCAAATCAATCAAATACTCTATATTGGTAAATGGTGAAGATGTTGACCTTATTACTCCTTGTAGAGGTATCTAATAAAGGGATCTTTTTTTCCCCAACCTTTTTAGATTATGTGTTAAAGGTCTTTCAATGATATTTAGGAGAGCAGAATCCTCAAGCTAGTTCATGGTTATAGGGGGGCCTAAGGTATCACATTTATTGTTTTTAGATGATTCCCTTTTCTTTTGTAGGGCAGGTGTGAAGGAATGTAAAAATTTAGAACACATTTTCAAACAGTATGAGGAGACATCTAGGAAAATGGTGAATTTTTAAAAAATCCTTGTGTGTGTTTTAGCCTCAATATGGAACCATAAAAGAGGAGAACTCAGTAACATTATTGGCATTCATGCCCATATCAATCATGACAGATATCTAAGTCTAGTCTCTTTTATAGGTTGAAGCAAACACTCAATATTTACATTCCTAAAGAACAAGGTGTGGAAAAGATTGCAAGACCAGGGTAACAAACATTTATCCATGACGGGTAAAGAGATTCTCCTAAAATCAATGGCCCAATCTATTCCTACATTTTGTATAAGCATTTTTCTCATTCCCACTTTGGTGTGTGAGGAGCAACAATAAATGATGAATTTATTCTAGTGGGGTAGGTAGACAAAAGTCAAAAGAGGAATAAAATGTATGTCATGGGATAGAATTTCAACGAGGAAAGATGATTTGGGGCTTGATTTTTGTCACTTTTAGTGTTTCAATCTGTCTATGCTAAGGAAATAAGGCTAAAGGTTAGGAACCACAATATACTCTTGTATATAGGGTCCTTATGGCTAAATATTTTCCTAATGAAGATTTTTGTTCAGTTGGATTAAGCTCTAACTCGAGCTTCACTTAGAGAAGTATATTATCTAGCCTTAGTTTATTAATGCATGGGATGAGATGGAGAGTTGTAAACATTGAACTCATCAATTTATGGACGGATCCCTGGATTCCAAAGGATGAAAATTTCTTGGTCGTGGATAAACATGGACAAACCTCTCAAGCTACCAAGGTAAAAAAAACTACTTTCAAATGAGGGCACAACTTGAAATGTGGAATTGATTCAAGATCTATTTAATATGGGTGATGGTGTTCATATGCTAAAGATCCCTTTGAGTAGTAGTGGATTCCTTGATAAGATTATTTTGCACTTTGACAATACAGGTAGATACAAAGTGAAGTTAGGATATTATATAAATCACTCCTATGCACACGAAAGAGAAAACGAAAATGGGAATAGAAAGTGGGAAGAGATATGGAAGATGAATGTTTTTCTAAAAATGAAGAACTTCCTTTGAAGAGTCAGGGAGCATTACTTGATCATTAAGCTCTAAGGAGGCGAAAGGTTGTCATTCTTACTGTGTTGCAATTATAGTGGCATAGAGGAGGATACCACACACGCTCTAATTCAATGTACAAGAGTGAGATCTTGCCTGAATGCTTGACCAAAGAACCAATTTTTAAGGGGTCATGATTTTCAGCAAATATGTGGAACATATAATACTATATTGCCATATACAAGCATGGTAAGAATTTTGTGCTATCTCTAGCGCAATTTGCAGGGGCTAGAAAAAGTTCTATTTGGAGGAACATGTCACATAGTCCTTTGGAGGTCTACAATGGTGTTATGTGCACATTAAGGGAGTGGCATGAAGTAAACAAGTGTAACATAGTCCTTTGGAGGTCTACACTGGGTGGAAATGCTATGTTGATGCCGCTACTTTCAACAAGGAGGGATGTTCACGTTTTTGGTTTATCATTAGAAAAGGAAAAGGGCTCTTTCTATTCAGCTAACTCAGGCTTTATCAGAAGGCTTCTTAGCTCAAGCATCTATTAGGCCTTAGCAATGAGGGAGACTCACAGCTAGATACAAAGGAACCAGAAAGTAAGAGGAACAATTTAATTGGGTGCCCAATTGATTCTTACAGAATGTATTTTCGGATTGTTTATCATATTTTTAATAAGTGGATTTTACCAAAAAAACAACTTCATGTGATTACAATTCAACATTTTAGAAATTGAATAATGATTGAAACGTAATAAAAATGGGTTTAAGATTTAATAGTTTGACTAGAATTAAATTAGAGTCAAATATTTTTTTGTAAAATATACTACTATAAAATCAAGTAAGTATATATATACATTATAAAATAATATTTAAATCAATATAAGCATAAACAAATATACGAATGAATGAAAACATTTTACATATGATGATGTGAAAAATGAAGTTCCCATTCGAGTGATCCAAACCGGACTTGATCATACTAAACACAACGAAATCAAAGTGCTTAGTGTCAAATTAAGAAAAGTAGCCTAAACTGCATTAGGGATACTCATGTTGTTGTGTTGACAGACATGTTGTCGTCGAAATAATTGTTTGTATTGCCGTGACCTGTGAGCACGTGGGTGTGGTATATCTGCATTAGGTACAATGGTTCATGGGCTTTGTTGGGGTCAATATATCAGTGGGCCCTACGATGGGCCTGGTGCGTTGTCGAGTGGAGCTGTATGCCAATGGGGCGCCACGTGCTATTATCGTGTCCACGCTTTCCATTTGATTTGATTCAACCCTGGAGAGTAAAGACAAACCCATTTGGAACATCCATGCTTGTAAGATTGGTTTATCTTTTGACAGTGACAGGGTTGGTCGGCATGCTCTTCGCCACATATTTATCTTAAAATGGATAAATATTTTAGGAAATATTAAATTATAAATTATAAATTTAAAATATTTATTACAAGATGTCTAAAAAAATTTCAAATTAAATTTTGTTAAATTTTAAACAATATTTATTGAAAATTCCTTTACTATATATATAAATATTAAATCTTAAAATCCTATGTCAAAGTTCTTTAAAATGCATAAGATTTGAGTTTAAAATTTTTAATTTTATCTCGTTATTATTGAGTTTTTCTAATAAAAATCATAAGATGTGAAATTTTTTAAAGAAATCTCAGTCATGAAATCTTAAGTTGTAAAAATTATATATATATATATATATATAAAATAAATTATTATTAAAAACATAGTAAAGATATAAGAATTATATTTAAATTTTCTCATTTTTATTTTTACCATTTTCTCTCGTGTTACAAATAAATCTGTCCTTATCTAAAATTATATAACACAATAAGCTTGTTGACAAATCAGCTATTCATTGATCATTCATAGCCGACCTTCTTATTTTGAAGTAGAATATTGTCATTACTGAAAACTAATTCCTTGTATCAAAAAAAGGAAAATTAAACCAATTCTTAACCCCCCACTATTTCGAAGCCCAATCCAAAATGGACGTACTTTCCAGCCCAATCTAAGCATATAGATTCTCTTTATTCCTCTACTTCAAGATTGTTTAACTGATGTAAAGCTCTCTGTTGAGCTGGTCATTTATGTCGTAATGTTATTTGCAGAATTTAGTTGTCATTGACGCAGCAATGGCATGTGCTTAAGATGAAGCCGAAGTCGAAGCATAAAAGCTTAAACGGCACCGTTTGACGCCTAGTCAATTGTCAAACCAGTCCAGCCATCCAAATGCTTATAAGAAGCGTACGGCTCAACCAATTCACCAACCCATCAGAACTAGGCGAGCAAGGGACGCGGGTTTATCGCGGTGTGTCTGATCTTCAATCTAGGATTCGCGGAAATTAAAGAGATCAAGAGTGTAGGGCAATCATGGGAGTGACACCCAAAATCGCACCTTCCATGTTATCATCAGACTTTTCCAATTTAGCTTCCGAGGCCCATCGCATGCTCAACTATGGCGCCGATTGGCTCCACATGGACATTATGGTATGCTTTCTGAGCTTCAATTGCTCAGTATTCATTTGATTCCATGTTTTTGTTTGTTTTCGCTTAATTTGATAGTTCATCTAAGACCTAGAATTTATTACACGTTCCAAATTTATGCTTTTATCAGAAACTTATTTAAGCAAGTGAAGTACTTTACTTTCTTCATATCTTGTATTCATCGACTTGTAGTGTCGATGCTGCGTTCGTTACGGTATTTTCCACGGATGGGCAGACATATTTGTAGACAAGAAAAATAAATTGCTAATGGCATGAATTCTGACCCTTAGGAAAAAAAATAAAATAAAATAAAAGAGAAAGCTGTGTTCTTTCAACATTTTATTACATGTCGGTTTTTCATTCAAAATATATTATAACAAAATCCGTCTTGGAAAAATCCATTTAACGAGGAACCTGCTCTCGCTAAATTTCTAGTATGGTTCGTTAACCTGTTAGCAGCAACCCTCCTACTGTCCTTGAGGTGGATAAAATGGTTCAGTTAACAAAGGGTGAACAAATGTATACATGTTATCTGTTATGTCACACATTTTAATGTGTTCGGACATCTAATATTTTATCATTAATCATGATTCCTGATAACGCCCTTTTTTCTCATTTTTGTTCATTTGCAGGACGGGTAGGTCTCCGCGTTAGCTTACACCACGTTATCATCGTCCTGATATTGCCATTACATGTACATCAACTGGATTTCAAGTTGAATGTCTATTTATTAAGTCATGCTATTTCCTTTGTTTTTTTTTTTTTTGACGATCACATTTAATTCCATTCACTGTTATGTTACGTGTGCTGTGAGTTGTACTTCTTTTATCTGATTATAAGTTTGTCGGCCAATAAGTAGTAAATATATGTGCTTGCTTTGTTGCACAACGCAGATGAGGGAGCATAAGTTTTATGTCTATCAAATTATCATTGGAGGTCCCTTTCTTTAAAGAGAGTTAAAAAATAAAAAAGAAGAAAATGTACTGTAGTTTTGTTGATGATAGTGCAATTTTAGGCGGTTTCTAGCATGTGCATATGTTAGTTAGTTTCTTATATGATATCAGCTTAGGTATAATTAAACTTATTTGGTTATAACCATAACTGTATGCTTGTTAATTCATTCTTATCGGTGTCATTAGCCATTTATGAAGATTTGCAATTGCAGTATTTTAACATGCTCATCACTGAGTATCACAAATTTCAAGGTTATGTTTTTATATTCCTAGTTATGTTTAGTACAAGTTTCATGCAATTGGAAATTACTTTTATCAACTTCACTTGGTAACTAAGGATGACTGAGTGGGATGACATGAGCTTTAAATTATTTTGGTTAAGTTTACCTTCTCTGTAGTTAATTTGATTCATCTGGCTCTCTCCTTTCTTCTTCTCTCACATGCAGCCATTTTGTCCCCAATCTGACCATCGGTGCTCCGGTCATTGAAAGCTTGCGAAAGCACACAAAGTAATATTATCACTTCTTTATTGATCATAATCTGCAATGGATAATTTACCTATTGTTAAGACATGCAGTGTATTAAATTATCCGTCTTTAACTGATACAGGGCTTATCTGGACTGTCACCTGATGGTCACAAATCCTCTTGATTATGTTGAACCTTTGACAAAGGCTGGTGCTTCTGGTTTTACATTTCATATAGAGACATCTAAAGGTTGGTACTCGTTATATTTCCTTTACTTATTTTCTTGGTGTGCTGTTTTCTACTGCCCATATTTATTACATTATATGCTTTTCTGCATGCTCAAAAGCTGTTCTTGTGGATAGATAATTGGCCTGAACTTGTCCAAAGAATAAAGTCAGGGGGCATGACGCCTGGTGTTGCATTAAAGCCTGGGACGCCAATTGAAGAGATTTATCCTCTGGTATGCCATCCTTCTTTCTTCGCAAGCTCTCATTTGGTCCTATGTATATTGCTGGATCGTATGTATTTGGAAGAAACATAAACATGGTATGATGATATCAACCTTTTGAAGTGTCCTGAGTCTTGTATATAGTGTATGGCGTTGAAGTTGAGGGTAGTTCCAATGTCTCGCTAGAGAAATTTAGTCTTAATGTGATGCTCCTTGTTTTGTTTTATTTATCTATATTCAATTCACAGGTTGAAGCTGAAAATCCTGTGGAATTGGTCCTTGTGATGACTGTGGAACCTGGATTTGGAGGACAGAAATTTATGCCAGAGATGATGGATAAGGTATCATTATTCTTTTTCACTTGATATGTTAAGTTAGTTCTTTCACTGACAGCTATGGTTGATTATTTAACTTGTACCTATTTCTTGGTTAATTGTTTTCTTTCTTAAACCAGGTACGGCTGCTAAGGCAGAAGTATCCATCACTTAATATAGAGGTATGTCAGCCTGTATTCTTGTCTGTAACTTATTTGCAATCAAATTAGATGCTTGTTATTTGTGGCTTTATATAGAGAGCAGATTATGAAGAATATTTTGCTTAATTGATTCTTGAACTTGTATAGTCTTTAACATTTTAGGCTGTTATGTTCTCATGTGTTCTTTTGATCTTTTCTGACTCTGGAAGCACCATTGACTTCTTATTCTCTGTTACATTTTATTCCCTCAACTCTATTTACCTTTGGCTTATCGTTATAGGTCTCTCGTAATATTTTCCTCTATACTATCCTTTAATGTTGTCTGTTCTTCTATTCATGAACATGAAATCTTCTGTTTGCATACTCATGCACACGTGATAATATTCTATTGCAGTAGTCTGAACATGTTCATTCTCTATTGCAGGTTGATGGTGGATTAGGGCCTTCAACCATTGATGCGGCTGCATCTGCGGGAGCAAACTGCATTGTTGCAGGAAGTTCGGTATTTGGAGCCCCTGAGCCAGCTCAAGTAATATCCTTGTTGAGAAAGAGTGTTGAGAAAGCCCAGCAAACAAGTTGACAAAACACAGGAAAGATTCATCAATACAAGTTGAGTTACCCTCTACAGCTTCACGTATACAACCAGTGTCCTTTAATTTACTTAATGTGCTAAAATTTGGGGATGTTAAATAAAAGAGAAGTGGTGTGTTAGTGTCACTACTTCCACTGTGCTTTTTATGAAGCATGCGAAGGCATATGGTACAATAATTTGATAAATGATATTCCTTGTTGCAATAAAATATGACAACTACTCTCACCAAGATCATCTATATTATACCAGATTTTAAATGATTTACTTTTGATTGATTAACTTTACATGAGAATGTCAATTTCTTGTTTGGATTGTTTCTTGTGCAATAATGCCACTTGTCTGAGTAGCACACATTGGCACATGCACCATAGTATACGTAAATCTCTCGAATGAATGGATGGGGAATTTATTCTACATATCCTCATTAATCGAATCCAGTCATTTGTTTTTCCAATATTCCCCTCTGTCGATGCTTGTTCAAACCATTATATTTGATGATGCCCTTTTATTCTTCGGACACGGGAAAGTTGAAATGTCTCGGGATTTTTTTTATAGTCCTGCTCAATTCCCAATATTAGCTTAATTTTCTGTTTAAAAGGAACATCGGCCAGCATGTGTTGTCACGTGCATGCATGTACACGCCTTATTATGTCCTTTTACCACCAATACTCGGATCCTGTAAAATGAATACTTTTAGCTCAAAAGTTGCTTTTACGTTGAAGTCACTCTGGACGACATCTGATTTGAAACGATTGGCTTTCAATTGGAAGCTTAAAAATGAAGTAGGAAAAAAAAGTTCTTTGAGACAAAATTTAAATCAACATTAGCGTTTTCTGGCCTCAGTTCTGTCCCAGGAGTTACTGTGTTCAGCAGAATGAATTAATTCCATTTTACTCTCCCTCTTACCATGCTATGTACGACTTTCTGAGTTCCTTTCGGGTTCAATGAAATTCATTTTAAGCAAAAGGAAAGGAAGACAATATCATCGCTTTTAGCCCAAAAAAAATGATAACAATACCATCGTTTTATATTTGCCGTAAGTAATTGAAGGTAATATTTGAGCAGCATTTAGTGATGGGATGTTCGAAAAAGTTTTGGTGCGAGAGATCAGAGAGCGCACTTTGGGTACTTGTGCTGTGAATGACAGAATGGATTTCTTCTGAACTGTCTATTGCCAGGGGTAATTCGATATGATGACAGCCACTTGGTAGTGTTTCAATTTTTAAAAGATTGTTTCTCATCTGATTAACTAATCAAACCCCCAACCTTTCTTTACCTTTCTCTGTACGTTCTTTTACAAAAAAAAAAAAAAAACATGTAGGGGAATGCAAAAAAGAAAAAAAAAGAAACATGAAATCTGGTTTGATCTCTCTACTTTTTAGTTTTGACTTCACTGTATCCAAGTGAAGCATACAGACATAAAGTTACAGAAATAATGGGTTTTGCGGATGTGAGCTCTAAGCAATCTACCAGATTTCCGCCGTGTGTAGATAAAGCAATCTCGTGGCACCAGTCACGATGAAATTTGCTGATTCACAAATCTCAAGTGTATTGGTTTAAAAGCCAACTCATCACCCCCGTTACCTGTCCATTGTCTTTAACCTAATTCATGCTTAGAAAATTCACATGTTACTACATATCATTTTATGTACGTTCCAATGAGTGTATCTCAATCTTAATAAAACAAGGACACTTTATCAAAAAAAAAAAAAGAAGAAATATTTGCATTCATATAACTACAATTCCAATGAATGAAAAAATAAATGTTTTTATGTACAACTATAGATATTTATTAACAACATGCATAAAATGAAAAGGATGAGCAAGTAAGCTGTCACACCTCATAACCCTAGAGTGAGATTAGTACAAGAAACAAGGAAATTTCTAAACCTGCAAGCTTACACTAGATAGAAATTAAACCACACCAACATTTTTCAACCTTGTACCATATTAAAAGTAAACTTTGTTCATTTCATAAGGGTATTTAGTTTATATACAACATAAGAAGTTTTGTAGAAATTTTGACAGAGTCTTCCCAGTAAATAAGACATCTCGAAATTACTACAAAATCTTGTCAAGCAACAAGTTTACATAACAAGAGTTCCGCTCTCATCAAAGTGAACCAAAATAGAATACACGAAATACAAAAGTGGGGAAAGCTCATTTGTGGTCAGATTACATCGAAAAAGCGAACAAAAGAATAGCTGCCCAAAACTATATATATACAACTCAAAAATGTAATGTACAACAAAATGAAATAGGGTTAAACCTTGTAGATCTAAGCGAGCTCACCTAAAGGGATATCTGTCAATCCTTAGCTCCCTCTGGGAACTCACCAGCTTTCTTATCTGAGACAACAAATTTTTTAGCAGATAGCATCCCAATATCAGTAAATAATATACATATATAATTTGCAATCAAAAGCGTGATCATAATTTATATTGATTAAGATAACATTTAAGTTATAAATAACATAAACCAGCTATTTGATGCACATTGTAAAACATGCTTTATTGCTTAAATCAAGATGCCTTATAAAGTGAAAAGAAAGAATCAATGGGTTCTTGAATATCAATTAAGGGGAAGGACTACTATGGACTAGTTTATAAATATTCAGTGTGGCACATAGCCCACAAGAGTAATCACAACAAGCGAGGACACATAATCCTCGAGGGTAAATAACTAACAAGCGTGAGGTCATAACTTACGAAAATAAATCATTCATTTGTCCACGTGTGATGACAGTCACACGGGGCTAGCACCTTTATTAACTCTGCTAGCTGGGTATTTTCCAAGGTGTACCAAGGGCACACAGAACTGCTGTTTGTTGCCAGTGTCTTAACTAATCCTTCCAAAGTTAAGGAAAATAAAGTAGGCATGCATGAAATCAATTACAATTTCAATACTATTTTATCTATCGGTTGTACATAACTGTATGCATAAGATTTCTCAAAGATCTAAATCAAACCATACACAATGTAATTATATAATCATGTCAAGAAAATCTATCTACTCATAATTTACAATACCAATTAATAAAATCATAATGATAATTTTAAAACATCTCCTAATAAAGAAAAAAATTGGAGTATATATAACAAAAGAGTTGAGAGTGTCATCTATGTACCTGAACGTCATTTACTAACAGGTAACTAATGCTTTAACTTAGGTGACAGCCTCACCCTTGAGAAATTTTTATGCAACAGGAAAATGAAAATGAATTATTTCTCTTTCTCTTCCCTTAAACAATTTTGGCATTAAGCTCATATCGCAAGTAATCACCTTATCAATATCTTAATACTCTCATAACATTTGATTTATCACTTAAGAGTCTCTCTAGTCCTGAGAAACTTACCACCATAAGGAAACAAGGTCTCATTAATATAACCTAACAAGAATTTCCACTTTAGCATATTATCAAGTAATAGCATATATATTTATTCCCATTCATTCTCTTACTCCAATGTCTATTATTAAATTTCTCCAACTTGCTTAGACTATAGGTCATTTACTATAAACTTTACACATATTTAACTTTCCTATAGTCCTTCTATAAATGCAAAAATTCAAGGAAAATTTTGAAATATTATCAATTTATCTTTCCTATCCAAACAATAATTTTTAATTATTACAATTACTGCCTTTATGCTATTGATTGAAGCCTCATGTTCAAAAAGTTTAGTTTGGTCCCTCAAGAACCCTAAATTCATGTCCAAATTGGGGTTTTTCATCCTAAGCTCGAATTTCTTGAAATTGAAAGCAAGGAATGGCCGAAATTAATGAGAAAATAACAAGGCATATCGAAATTTTGCAATTCATTAACTAATTTGAGCTCAATTGGACGAAATCACAACTTTTTCCCTCTTTCGAAACCCTAACGCAAACCGCTAAAATCTGAAGCAATTTTCGGTTGATAGAGCATAGGATTAGAGGGGAAACGCCATAAATTAGGTAAGGAATAAAACCCATAACAAAAACACCGAAGAAAATCGCTTCCTTACACTGAATTTGCTTTGCGATTTCGGTGTGCGCAGTGACCAGGAAACAGCAGGTTTTCTGGCCAAAAAATGGCGACCTCCGGCCAGAAACTTGCCGGCGACGACAGCCAAGGGACAACTTTGGCAACAAGAAATTGAAGCTTCGGTGAACGCACACTGTAAAAATCCTCTCCGTTGGCTGACTGTTTCAAGCTCTCAAGGAAGAAGATATTATAAGAGCAGGGACAATTTCGTCATTTCACATCCAGGGACATGTGTCAACGTCTAAAAGAACAAGGGAAGTGGGAAAATTAGGATTCAAATCCTCAGTCTCTCAATCTATGCATGTGAAGCTTGACCACTGAGTCAACCTTAATTTCAAGATATATTTTCACCTTAAAAAATATGATACCTTAAAAAAGTTTTCTTGAAAATTTCTCTTTTCTTATTATTCACTAACTAAGTGATCATATATAAATATCCCACTAATTAAAATTTATTGGGACATTACATAAGCAAGCAAACACTTTGCTTGCACAGACAAGGCTAAACGGCTTGGCATGGGCAGTAGGTGGTCTCTTTTCAATGGCCAATGTGAAATGTGACCTGTCCATCCTACCCTCACTTTCATGCCTTAGCATTAACGTATATATGCACTGTTTATTCTTCTATTTGTCTGCTTTACGAACCCATACTTTCTACTGCTTCATCATTTCTATCCTCACTGCTTCACACATTATATTCTCTTGTCTGCTGCTTTCATCTTTCTTCCTTAGAAAGTCAAGCGAGATCTTTGCTTTTATATGTAAAGTTGTATGTATGTACTTGCCCTAGTGCTTTCCTTGTAGGCTTCTTTTGCATTGATGGGAGACGCTATAGATGTGAACAGTATATAGGAGAGTGTAAAATAATGATGATTCTCTTATCTCCACTGCGAAACTAGAAGGTGTGGACAATGATGCATCTTATTTTCAACCATTGCTGGACACGTCGTTCTGTTCAATGCTGTTCATAAGTTGCTGCTAAATAAGTGAGATAGTAACAAATGGATCGACAATTTTTAAACTATTGGTTACAGTTATCCTTAAATGAGTGTGGATAAGTTAGTAACCCTCTAAGCAAGTGCAGAATAGCATGGATTGCTTATAATAACTGGAGATAATGGGTGCAAGATCAAGATTTTTTTTTTTTTTTCCAGAGTTTGATGCTTTCATTCATAGTCATATACAGAAGGAGGCCAATTCACGAGTCAGTCAAATGCAGTGTCATAGGATCCTTGTGTTCGTATCACATAGTCTATATAAACCTTGGGGGACCACGTCTTCCCCTAGCTCCAACCCTGAGCATAATAGAATATTAACGACTTTGTACAAATATACTTGTCACAAGCTATATGCCTGGACAATTAACTCTTTCGTCCTCTTCTACCTG
Organism: Delonix regia; assembly: GCA_037074485.1. Taxonomy (NCBI): domain Eukaryota; kingdom Viridiplantae; phylum Streptophyta; class Magnoliopsida; order Fabales; family Fabaceae; genus Delonix; species Delonix regia. Next base: position 33,811,043 of record CM073449.1, on the reverse strand, counting down.
TAGGCCCTCAATTACCCATCTCACTCACTCACTGACCATGAATGTTCCTCTTATATTGCTTTAAAAAACTAAGCACTTTTAAGTATTATTGATGGTCTGCATGCACTCACTTATTAAATGAATCAATCCCCGATTTGATGGCCTCTCTCAGTACATAAAAAAAATCATATCTTTGTATCAGCAAAAACTATGACCATCCTCACATGTACAAGTAGATGCATATAAAGGCAGGTTTGAAGCCCGAGGAGCCTCTAAAGTAGTTAAGAGCGTTTGCTACCTATAATTACCAGCAAGGGAAGCTGGGGATTTGGGATACATGGCCTCACATTTGTTGAAGAAGGAATCAGAGTCAAATTAAACTTTGTGATCCCCAAGAACCCTGTCTCTGTACAGATTTTGAAAAATTCTGTATATGTTAATTAGTATTTGTATAGATCCGAAATGTTCACTCTCCAAGAGTGAGTGAGAGAGAAGAAGCCTTTTATATTTTATAGGTCATTCCACGTTAGAGCTGAGTGGTCCTGGGCATAATAGCAAAAATGATCACCAAGCTTCTCCATCTGAGAGCTTTGGTCTTTTTGTTCTGCCTCTTTGTCTCCTCACTTGGAGAAGAGCTGATAAGCTGCGACACAACATCCCCAGAGGCCTCTGGCTACCGTTGCAGTCGAAATGAATTACAGTGTGGAACATTTGCAGTTTTCCGCACTAATTCATTCTACTCATCTCTCTTCAACTTCAGCTTTTACTTGGGAATCGATCGGTATGTGATTGCAGACGCAAATGGGTTTTCTGCAGAAACAGAGTTTCTCTCACAGGAACAACCTCTGCTAATACCAATAGACTGCAAGTGCAAAGGAGGCTTCTTTGGTGCTGAAATAACCAAAACTACCATTAAAGGTGAGAGCTTCTATGGTATTGCTCGATCGCTGGAGGGATTGACAACCTGCAAGGCTATTAGTAATAAGAACCCAGGTGTGTCGCCTTCGGATCTCGATGATAAAACCAGATTGCTGATCCCACTGAGATGTGCATGCCCCTTTTCATCTAGAGTTATTCCAGAGCCAAGGCTTCTGATTTCTTACCCCTTGAATGAAGGCGATACAACTTACACTTTGGCATCAAAGTTTAATACTACTGCAGAAGCAATAATCTTCGCAAACAACATATCCTCGCAAGATTTTAATCCTGATAAGCTCACACCCTTTACCTCTCTTCTGATTCCGCTCAATGGTGAGCCTCTTCTTGGTTCTCTTGCTAAACCCAGAGAACCCAATTCGAGTAATCCATCAATCAGCATCCCAGTAATTAATCCACCACACAAGAAGTCCAAAATGTGGAAGGCTGAATTGTACATTGGGCTAGCTGGGGTTGCAGTTGGACTCTGCATTGCTTTTCTAGCAGCTTTCATTGTGTTCAGATTGAAAAGGGAGAAAAAGAAACGATTAGCCAAAAGAGGCGATTTGGAGCTACAACATCTTAATCTTAGCGTGAGAACCACCAGCGACAAGAAAGTTTCATTCGAGGGATCCCAGGAGGGGAAAATAATCGACACCAATCCTCGTAAGAAGCTGCTCGAAACATACACCATTGAGGACCTCAGAAAAGCAACGGAGGATTTCAGCTCAAGCAATCACATAGAGGGATCCGTATTTCACGGCCGTTTTAAAGGGAAGAACATGGCAATTAAACGAGCAAACACAGCAACGGTGTTAAAAGTCGATCTTGGGCTATTCGATAACACAATCCACCACCACCCCAACATTCTTAGGATGCTCGGAACGTGTTTAACAGAAAGTACCGAATCATATCTGGTTTTCGAGTATGCAGAAAACGGATCTTTGAAAGACTGGCTTCATGGTGGGTTGGCAATAAAGAACGATTTCATATCTTCCTGCTACTGCTTCCTCACATGGAGCCAGAGGCTCAGGATTTGCCTTGACGTGGCCATGGCCCTGCAGTATATGCACCACGTCATGAACCCAAGCTATGTCCATAGACATATAAAGAGCAGGAACATCTTTCTGGATGAAGAATTTGGAGCCAAGATAGGCAATTTTGGGATGGCAGGGTGTGTTGAGAACGACACAGAGGATCCAAATTTCTACTCAACCAACCCTGCCTATTGGAGTCTGGGTTATTTGGCACCAGAATATGTACACCAAGGTGTAATTTCTCCAAGTGTTGATATTTTTGCTTATGGTGTGGTTCTGCTGGAAGTTTTGTCTGGTCAAACACCTATAAGCAGACCCAATGAGAAGGGGGAAGGAAGCATTTGGCTTACAGATAAAATAAAGTCCATTTTGAAGCCTGAGAATGTGGAAGAACTGAGGGAGTGGATGGACCGGGCATTGGGTGAGAATTATTCATTTGATGCAGCAGTGACAGTGGCGAATATTGCTAGAGCTTGTGTGGAGGAAGATTGTTGTATGAGACCAAGTGCAGGGGAAGTTGTGGAGAAGCTGTCGAGATTGGTAGAGGAACTCCCTGCAGAAGAAGACCTCGTGTTGATGAGTGAAAGCTCTTGCAAACCTCTGGTGAAAGCAGGACAGTAGCAAAACAGTGAACTTAGTTTCTGTTCTGGTAAATAAATTCAATATTTTCGGTCCTAATCTCTTTGCCCTCTTAATTAAATATGCTGTTCTATTGTACATGTAATTACACTGAAACTAATCAGAATAAGGGACAAACAGTGCAGGTTTTTACTTCCCGTGTGTCTTTGAGACCAAAAAAAAAAAAAAAAAGTCAGTGAAGACATTTCTTTGGACCTCTGATTGTTACCATGCTTTATTGAAGGCGAAGCTGACTGAACTTTTTTTTTTTTTTATTACAGCAAGACGGAGACTAGAATACCCAATTAATATATAACGATTCAAATGTAGCAGATCACTTATGTGGGAATTCTTTTAAATAGAAATACAACGACGTATGGTCAAGTTTGCAGGCTAATAGGGATTGTCAATGAGTTTAATAATTAAAGTTTAAACTTCTGCAGGCAATATTTTGTAAATAATGAATTAGGTAAAGTGGTAAACTGAATGTCCGTCATTTCAAGGCAAGAATCTCGTTAATCATGGAAGCATTTGAGCTCATGTATTTAGCAGTTGTCCTAGTTTAAATGATCAAGAATAGGGGAGAGGCCAGAGGGCATACTTCGGTGACAGTGTGGACCAATCTAGTGATGGTTCGCAGCTTAGAGGACCAACATGCATGTGTCTGAAATGAATAGTCACAAGTGATCGAAATTAATAGCTGAAATTTGTGTGACCAAAGAGATCATCATATCATTGGGGAACCTGCAAATTACAATGCAGACCAAAGGCTTCTCAAGAGTCAGGAGGCAGAGGTTGTGATCCGAAAGGCCAAATAAGCAAGCTATTATTTGAAATGCCTATATATGGCAAAATGGGTACCAAAATTGCTAAAGATATAGTTGGACAAATTGCAGTTATTGAGCCACAGTTAATGACTTAATGTCCTTTTCTTAATAGATTCTTTGGAGCTAACGTCACTTATAAAAATGATATTATTGTCATTTTAAGTTAAATAAAATAAAAAATAGTAAATATGTAAAGGATATGTGATATTGTCCTTTGCAGTCAACACTTTTAGTATATAGGATGTGAAGTCAGGAATTTTTAGGGTAATATTATAAAAAAATTTTTTTGTATATCCTCGCACATAAGTCTATATCAAAATGCTAAAAATGATTCATCCCTTTGATGACGAATTAGTTTCGATTTCTGTGCCCATTCATTTGACATTTTTTTGAAGTAACTTGCCTAATTCGTCAACATTGGAAACAAATAAAGAGGAATAGAATTTTTTTTTTTTTTTAAATTATCATAAGTTAATTCGCCTCATATGTGAGTGAATCAGCAGGAATTATTTTTTTAAAAAAAGTTGTTCTAATTTGCCAAGAATGGAGGCAAATCAGGCTTTAATAATAAAGTTTAATTCGCTCCCATTATGGGTGAAGTTGGACTGCATCCTACCAAAAGGTAATGTGTAGTCAGGATGTGGCACGATCTGAATGGGCGGGAAGATTTTGGTGGATGTTGATTGGCTAAAGAAGATAGGATATGATGCATGAAATGACAAATATGCCCTTCTTGGTTTGATTCAAATTGTAGTAGCCCCAATCAACTCTCTACCTTTTTTCTTCTGTTCGTCATCTTTAGCCAGTTCTTTCTCTATCAAATTGTTGAAGCTAGGTAAGAAAAATTATATTTTGGCCCCACTTGTTTTTTGTCTATTCTGGTAGGTCATTTGTGTTGGAAAAAATTGTATAATGGTCCCATTGTTTGCCTAGTTGCTTTGGAGTGTGTCTGTGCAACTGAATGTTTGGATTTATATTGAAGAAAATTACAAAATGGTCTCATATTCATCTCCATCCAACTGCCAATTTCTACATCTATTGATATTAGCTTGTGATTGTGTTGAAAGAAATTTATTATGGCCTCAATCTATCATTTTCTTGCTACTAATCGTGAGAATTTTCTTCTTTTTTATTTTATTTTTGGCCTTTGGAACTTGGAAGAAATCCCTTTTCGCTATGTAAGTCTTAACATTATTAAGAATGGAATTCTTTATTGGTTATTATTAATATGTTGTATTATATTAGTTAGACTATGTTAAGGTATAAAATTTTATAGGTTTTTTGTTTTTTTAAAGAAACTAGATATGAGGTTTTGGTTGCCAGAGAAGAATTTATTGGATGTAGTGTTGTGTTAAAAAAAATAAAGAAAACGAAAAAATTTGAAAAAAATGATAAATTGTAAATTGCAAAAACTAACATGGGAGAGTTTAAAATAAGAAATTGCACATAGATTTAAAATATGTAGAAACAATTATTTGAATTATAATAAGCAATAATGTAGAGGAAAAAAATAAGGGCATGTAGAATAATTTTAATAATTTGGCGTATAGAATATTTAAATAAAAATTAATACAAGGAATAAATAATGCTTAAAAAATGTTGGTAATAACATATTAAAATATTAAATTATATGAAATTTAATAAATAACAAATGACATAAATACAATAATATAATTATAAATTTAAGAATAAATTGAAGAAAGATGGGAAGAAAATAATATGCCTAACTCCATATTTATGCTTGGGTATTAAAAAAAGAAAATGAAGTATGTTGTTAGTTTTGAACAAATAAATGTGTAATAGTAAAATGTTTTAGAATTTAGGATAGGAAAAAAATAAGGACTTGAAGATTAAATGATAGAATTTGGGCAAAATCTTTTGTGCACTAACAATTTTAAATACATCAATCCACCCAATTATAATGTAGGGTATATAATTATAATATTATTATTTTTTGGGTTGATATTATTACAATTATGTCCCTACATTATAACTAAGTATATTAGTACACTCAAAATTGTGAATGCATAAAAAATGATACCTAAAATTTGATATACACAAAATTTAAATTATTAGTGCAAGTGATAAGTAATATTTAAATAATAGTGTTGGTAATATGAAAAAATAGAAATTGCATGGAAATTTATAAACAATAAAATTAGAAATATAATACAACAATAATTAAATAATGATATTGTTAATAATTAATATGTAGTTACTTTTCCTTATTATTATAAGATAATGTGAAATTGTTGTAATTAATTTTTAATTATTTTTTCTTCATTTAGAATCAAGTGGTAATGTGACTATGCTTTTGAAATATATTAATGTTCTTCTAACTATATACAGTAGGGTAAAAATGAGCAATAGGACAGAGGTTATATGCATTTATTCAAAAGTAGAACTTTATGAGTCTGATGAAGGAGCGACATTTAAATATGAAAGAGTGAGAACTATGAGAGTTAATATTAATGTTACTCTAAAGAGGTTGAAGGAACTAGTGGGAGAAAAGCTGCGACTAGGCACATCACAGGTCGTGATTGAGCTTTGTTATAGACATCTATTGTCCTTAAACCCCACTAGGTATCGTGTTTGCAACCTAGAAGCTGATTCTAATATACAAATAATGTGGTCCCAGTTGAGTTATATAGAGTTGTATGCTTTTATTGCCACCAATCAAATAGATTTAAACATCACATTTTAACCAGTAGATGACTACATACCTAACACACTCCCGTCCATTGCTTAGCCATCTCTTTCGCAGCTCCTCTGCACTTATCCATATGGAAGCCCACATTTTAATCATATATTTCACCCAAGTTCATCCAACACACCGTACAACTTTAGTCACTCTATGTCTCCATTTACTGTAGCAAAAGACATAATAGATGATTTTGATAAAGAGGATGAATACGATGATGTATGTATTATGGATGAGTTTGTTATATCTGAAGATGAGGAAGAAAATGAAGAGGAAGTCCCAATTGAAGGCATTGCGATTAAGCCAATCTTGGAATATGTTGATCATACATCTATCTTTTTTGAGTAGGTCAACATTGATGCTAGGAGTGGTCCAGATTTTCGTGATGCACCAATCTGTATGATAGTTAGCAACAATGAGTTCTACATAGGTATGCGATATGTTAATAACTTTGTTTTGCGACATGTAGCCAAATTGTACTCAGTGCATACACACCACACATTTAAGGTGCATTACTAGTCCTCAAAGTATAAAGAGTACTGAAGTATTTAGTGTGGGGATGGTTACAACTAGAGGTTAAAGGCAATGGAAGATTTACAGATACGAGGGACCATATCCATGTATGTCAACATCTCTTCCACAAAATCATCCGAAGCTTAATTCCGATGTGATATCATCGTATATAGTTAGCATGATAAATGAGAAGTTGAAGATAACCTCGTCCTAGATAATTGATAAGATGAAGAGTACATTTGGATATATAATGTCATATAGGAAGGCTTGGAAGGCAAAACATCAGGCCATAGGGATTGGTTTTAGGAATTGGGTGAGTTCATATGCCTTATTACCAAAATGGATGTCTACAGTTTAACATTTTAATCCAAAATCATATGTTAAGGTTTTTAACAAGGAATACATACAACATATCGTTAATGAGGATATATAAGATGGTGGATCCATCCAACTAGTGATGCTGCCAACTTCGTGGTATATTATTGTATACTTTCCACCTCTGTATAATGTATCATTTCTTTTCTTCATAAACGTACACATGATGTTATTTTTGACATCATATTCGTTTTACTTTATTCAAGCTAATATAGTTGAGGAGTTATACAAGCTTAGCATTTATGAAATTCCACCATCAGCTATTACCAACTTTTAGCAAACTGTTAATCGGGACTATAAGAATATTTTACACGTTAATGGGGAACAACGTAAGTCATTGATCTCTTAGCCTACTTCGCCTATAACTTAATTACCTCGTCTTCATATACCAGAGGGTAGGCTAGGGAAACGAGCACATAGACACATGTCTTTACATGATCCAGTTTTGATGAGGCTGCTCAACATCATTACCCTGATCCTGGTCATGCTAGTCCCTCATCCTATATGCCATCTCAGCCACAAACTACCGTACAGTCTTTATCTACACCACTACATCAGGATTTCACATGTGGATCATTCATGTCATTATTTACTGATCCATTTACATTCTCTACTGCATATTCCACTCTATTCTTTAAGCCTAATGGATCATCACATATAGTTCAACAAGACTTTGTCACTCCACAACAACCAATTCTGCCCATTCAATCTCCAACATTGGATCTAAATTCTCCTGTAACTACTACCCTACCTTAGCCAGTAGAGGATGAAGACAATGATGATGATAATGACATGCCACCTTTGGTGCAACATAGACCTTGCAGGGTTGCTTGGGGATCCCATTGTGGAACAAGAAGCCATTATTTCCACTAGTAATTATCATATACGTATTATTTTTGTATGCTCCAAATTTAATTGAATTTGTCACTCATATTGGTGATTATTAGGATTTCATTTGACTTATGGAGAGCTATTTTATTAAAAGAAATTTCTGACTAGTTAGTATTTAGGACAAGTTGTAAAAGGAAAAAAAATAGGATTAGTCACCATTTAAGATGTGTTGCGAAAGGTTTAAAAATAGGATTAGTCATCTTTGAGGACAGGTTATAGTGAAAAAATTAAAAAAATAAAAACCTTCCCAAATTTGTCATCGACAATGATGAATTTCCATTAAGAATTAAAGAAAAAAAGAAGAAGAAAAAAACCCCTTGGATGTATCACCAATAATGGCAAGTTGCCATTAAAAATATAAAAAAACATTTTAAGTATATTGAACAAATAATTTTGTCAAAGCAGGATTTAAATTTTTATTATTTTAATTATAATATTAAAATAAAAAAGCCTACAAACTCATCCTTTTTTGGGTAGTAATCCTTTAATTGAAATTAAATTTTGGTATGAAAGTTTTTCAAAATAATTTCAAATTTTAATGTTCTTAACCGTAAATGTACTAAACTTTTAGTCTTTTAAGTGCAATTTTTTTAAAAAAATTAAGATGAACTACTATTAATAAATATTATTTAAAGTAAAACGATAAGAGAAAAATTAAAGTAAGAATACACATATATCACTTAAAAAAAAAAATTGCAGCTCATTAGCCATGGTTTAAACAACCGTGATTAAAACAGTGGCATTAGCCACTGTTGCCTGAAACTATGACTATTAGCCATGGTCAACATAAACTGCAACAATTCAACTACAGTTCATGTTGAACCGCATGAGTTTAGTTGTGGCTAGGGCTTTTTAGAAGCCTTGCCTTCCATATCCCTCTACCTCACATCATACTTTTTCCATTTGTTATGAACAAGCTTCCCTATAGCAAAATATTTTGCATCTTTTGATCGCCGCAGCTAGACACCATGCAACTATTAGACTACCGCAGAACTCATCGTTGGTAGGTCCTTATCTGTCTCACCTGTCGTTTGCCTTTGTTTATTTGTTTTTTTTTCTTTTCTTGTTTTCTTAGTTTAAATTTTGTTATCCTATGTTTAACTTGTTTAGTATCTAATTTTCATAAACTTTATCACTTATATTGTTTAATATACTTGATTTTTATCATTTTTTTGATTTAGTTAAAAATGTAAAGTAAACGAGAATTGTATGCTAATAATTTATTTAATGAAACTAATGTTATCTAATTGTTGATGGAATTTTTAATGTTGTCAAAATTTTATGTTCTCATTTTGTGGCATGTTATATTATGTAATGTGTAATTGTGCTAAGAAAATTTTTTGTGAGTCTTATATTATGAAAATTATATATGTTTACTTGTTTATTCACTTATGAATCTTAGATGGTAATAATATATCAATGTTTGGACCATCTTGTTATAGTCATCTTGATACTTAGTGTGAATTTGATGTTTATAATTTTTGGTAAAAGATAATGTTGGATGTAGATTAATGCTACTTGATTTATAATTTTATATTTGTTTTAGGAGATTTGCTGATAGACATATATTGTCTTCTAAAATAGATAAAAGCTAGATTAATATGCCTCGAAATATCTCTCAATACTTAGAAGGTTTGAATAACTTCTTAGACTTCGCATTTGCTAATAGTAATGTTAATGGTATAATAATATGTCCATGTCTAGGATGCAAGTTTACAAAATAGCATGATAAAAAAATAAGTGCAAGATTACTTGATTATTAAACCATTTTCAAGAGGTTACACTTTTTGGCTTAGACATGGAGAGAAAAATACTATAAATATTGTAACTGAAACTCCTACAGCACTACATGTGGTTGAAGATACACTTAATGTCAATTACCACATATGGGACATGGTAAATAATGCTTTTGGGCATCATCCAAACAATCAGTGCATGGATGAAAATGGAAGAATGTCATAACCAAATCATATAATGGCTAACGATAATGTAGAGTTCTTAGAACTAATTAAAGATGGACAACAAAGTTTGTATGAAGGGTGTGAAAAGTATTCAAAATTATCTTTCTTAGTGAAACTGTACCACATAAAGTGTTTGTGCAAAATAATTGATAAGACAATGTCACTGATAATTGAATTGTTGGCAAACGCCTTTGAAATTGCTAAAATCCCACCTACATTCTATAAAACCAAGAAAACAATTAATAAACTTGGAATTGACTATACAAACATTCATGCATGTCCCATTAATTGTGTGTTATACCAGGAAGAGGATGCAAATTAAAATATTTGCAAAAAAATATAATACATCTAGATGAAAAATAAGTGGTAAATGTGTACCAAGTGGTGGTAAAAGGTAAAAAAAGTTACTTGCAAAAGTGTTGCAAAATTTTTCACTAAAACCCCTATTGTGTAGAGGATGTTTATGTATTCTAAGATAACTAAGTATATGTGATGGCATGTAGAGGAGACTAATACCGATTTCATGTTAAGGCATTTAAGAGATTTAGAAGCATAAAAGTGATTTGACATAGTACATCCTCAATTTATACTAGGACCTCAGAACGTATGCCTTAGATTGGCCACTGATGGTTTCAATCCATTTGAAAATCTAAGCACTAGCTATAGCATTTGGCTAGTGATGCTTGTGCCTTATAATCTTCATTCTTAGATGTGTATGAAACAAAGTTTGTTCCATCTTTCCATGATCATTCTTAGTAAGAGAGCACCTGGAAATAATATAAATGTCTACTTGCAACCATTAATAAATGAGTTGAAAGAGTTATGGGATGTTGGTATTAAATCATTTGATGCACACAACAATTAAGAGTTCAATATGCATATAACTTTGTTGTAGGACTTGGAACATTATCTAGATGAAATATGCATATTGGATTGGCTTTTCCATCTTGTAATTTTGACTCTTATGTGTCTTTCGTATAGTCAAAAGTGGTGTTTTATAAGTCATCGATGGTTTTTGAACCAAAGCCATACATTTAGATTAGCTTACTCTCGATTTAATGGAAAAGTGGAAAAGAGAAATCTACCTCTTCCAATTAATGGCTCAATCATTTTAAGACAAGTTAAAGATGTTTATGTTGTATTCGGAAAATATGTGGAAGTTCAAAGTCATAGGTGAAAATCTCGAGGTTGTGGTGATTCGGACATAAGCACTCGACAATGGTGCAAGAAAAGCATATTTTTTCAACTTCAGTCAACCAACTGGAGGTGGATCTAGTTTGTTAAATCGGTTATTTCTTCTAAGCTATCTTTAAATTATAAGAATAATGCCTACAATAATACTATTTAGGTAATATTCACCTACCTTTGCACCTATCTACATTTTTTGGATGTATAACTGCTAAGATTATTGACTTTGTGTTGAAGGCGAAATTTGTTGTTAGCAATGAGTTGCATAAAAACTATATTTTGAATTCTATTGGACAAAAATGGAAGGACGGAAAACAAGATTTGTGGCAAAGTAAGGATGATGAAGCTTTCAATTGAGAGTAATTGATTACCAAGTGCCCTGATAGCATTAATAGAGATAACTGGATTTTGTTTGTTAATTATCCTCTTAACTCAAGAACTAAGATGACATTAATTATTTTGTTGACAAGTTCTATTAGAACCAACTTATAATTGTATTTTCTTAATGAATAGAAAAATGCCCAGAAGAATATAAACAATAGAAAGAAGCAAACTATGCCTCACATAGGGGGAACAAAAAGTATTGTACGCAAAAGGCGAAGATGGTAATCTTAATTTCTTGTGACTACATTGTAGTATTTTTTTTTTTTAACATGCATATATGTTATTATATACTGATCAATTGAAGGAGTTAGAGTTAGGTTATCCAGTAAGTAGAGGAGAAGTATGGACAACAACACATAAGCATATTGATGGGTCTTATGTGAATGATAAGGCTCAAACAATTGGTACAATTGTTTCTTTAATTTGTTATTAAATGAGTTAAGCTGTGATTTGGTGTTAAAAAAGATTGCTAAGAATATTTTTTGTGTTTATGTTTTTTTTTCAAGCCAATGTTGTTGGTATAGGAAAAGATTGTTACCTATAAATCTAATTCAATTTCTATGTCTCAAGAAATTTTCACCGAGAATTCATTAGCATTTGCTCTTGGAAGGCAAGAACATCCAGGTCGAGGGATGGGATTAGGTCCATTACCATTTCAAGTTTTTAGACATTCCTCTCATTTTACCTCATGGACAAGCTCATCTTGTCCTTCTAACATTGAGTTGCAAAGTCTGTTAACTAAAATGTAATTGGTGATAGAACAACAAAGTCAAGATATACAAACTCAAAAGACACAACTACAAGCCATGATAAATTTTATTATGCAAAACTTTCAGGGTTGCTTCCTGACCTTGCTGCCTTCCAAACATCATCAATGATGTTTTTAATGTATACATTATAGTTTATTTTAATATATTAGATTACTAGTCATACCTTATAATTTAATCTCTATGTGTATCTTACTATTTCTTATACTGTAATTTAAGTACGGGATCATGCAAGTAGACATTGATTAAGTGTAACAAAGCAATTTCCAGCAACTTCTTATAAGGATTAATAGATTTAGTAGTCTTGAAATACTTTGAGGACTATGTTGCATTATTGTTATGATTTTAGTAGCATAATATCTTTAATAGACTAGGATGATTAGTAGGTGGAATATGTATGGGTTTAAGATTCTTAATTAAATGTAATTACTATATGTTTTATTGACATTAATGTTGAGTTTTGAGTTTTAGTTATAATATTGGTTGAAGTTGAGTTTTGAATTGCAAGCTGGTTGGAAAAAAAATAAATATTTTAATGTGCACTATTTTTTTTAAAAAAAAAGGAACATTAGCAGCGATTATAACCACTGCTATAAAAGCCAAAAAAATTTCAGAAGACCTTGACCAGCTAAAGTAAAATGGACATAATTGTGGTTTAATAGAAATAGCTGCTATAACATTCGTACTTTTAGTTACGATTGAAACAATGCAAATAAACAATGTCACTTTTAAAAGTGGTTCTAATCCAGCATTTACCCACGGTTGATTATAGTTGCAACTAAGTCCATTACCCACCTTGGATTTAGTACCAAGTGTTGGTAAAACATTTAGCAGCGGTTCTAAATCCAATTTTTTTAATAATGTACCAAAAAAATAGATGCATTTTTATGAGACGTGTTTTTTTAATCAATAATTTTTCATTGAGGATGTGACAACCTAAACAAAATGTATGTTTTAGTTTTAATAAATCAATGTCTTACTTACAAATTTTAAAATTTTAACCGTAACGTCTATATGTATAGTCTAAAACTTTAAATCATAAATAAGCTTAATTGGGATTTGTTAATTTTATTGGTTTATTTATAAATTTTGTTTCATGATCTATAGATAAAAAGAAGGGAAAATCTGTTTAAGATTTAAAAAAAGATCTTAAATTTTGTAATTACTTTAAAAGATGTTAATTTATTTTATGACTTTTTCAAAAACAAAAATATCCTTAGGCTTAATAATTTTAAAAACGCACATTCTATTTTTAATTTCTCATCAAGAATCGATGTTTTCTCCCATCTTGTATTCTCCTATCTCATTTTGAATCTTCATTGCATTCTATAAAAGAGAAATAAATTTTAAAGAAGCATGTTCTTGATATGTACAAATCTTATAATTTTTTTAGATAAACTTGTAACATTAATAATTCTCCTTGCATCTAAATTTTCATCATCTACAATCTATTATCTCTATCTTTTATTATCTACATTGCTGAAGTAAGGAGATGGGAAAAACTATTTTTGATATCTTAATATAGAAAATCCTTTGAAAGAAAACAAAGAAATAATGAAGTCATTGTATAACATATCAAAAATTTTCGTTTAAACCCTTTAAAAGAAAACATGTAATGCATTATTCAAAACATTAACATACCATTTTAGTGTAGTTGAGTCAAAAGAAAAATTAAAATAAGTTATCATTAATTTATTAAACAAGTAAAAACAGTAAAATTCACTTGTCAACAAACCCTTAATAGTAAGAAATGTGAATTGGTAGTAATTATATTATTTCTATAATAATTAATGTTTTTTTACAAATCATGTTCTTGTAGTTATCGAATATTTATGCATTTGTTACCATATTAATTTTAATAATAACTTTGGTTGGACTAATTAGTAACTAATTATATTATTATAATAATTTGTATTTTTGACAAATTACTTTTGCCGTAACTACCAAATATTTTTAGATTTGTTACCACATTATTAAATTTGGAATTTTTTTCTATTAAAAAGTCATAAAATAAGCTTAGATCATTCAAAATGATTATAAAATTTAAAGTCTTTTTTAATAATTAATTGTATTTTATAGTTTTAAACGGAATTTTTTTCTAAAAGTAAATACTTACTCCCTCTTAATTTCACATAATTATTTGCTTCTATTACTGATGGTTAATTAGTTAAGCAGGTCTTAAACGGCATCAAGAACCTATGATTTAAGGTTTACAAATTACATGCTCAACATCTCCCCAATCATTCCCAATTTTTTAATTCATCAAGCTTTTTCTCCATTTCTATGAATCTTCAAACAAACTTCAAAGTAACGTCTAGATGCGGAGTATCCTTTTTTGACAAGCCAATAATTCGTCCAAATGTGGTTGTTGCTGATGTTAGGGATGATGAGATGACACATTAAACATGAACTTTATAAAAATGTGAACCCTCCAATCGTGGGAAAAATATTAGTTGGACGTGATATATTATATTAGTTTTAATTAAATTATTTTCTTAATAATCCATATACTTCTTATTGAATGATTTATTATGTCGATTTCATTAAATATATACCAAGCAACTTTGAATGGTTCCCATATACAATGCGATTAGTAATTTAGTATAAGTTATTGAGATAAACATACTCGATCGCGATTTCATGCATGGTGTCACCATATCTCAACGACTGAGTCACTAAAGCAATGCATTATAATATTTGGAGCAGATCTTCAGAACGAGGGATCAAACTGAATTTTTTTTTCAACTTTTACAATGCCAATGAAAAAAAAAAAATAGCCGGTGCAAAACTTACCACTCAAGTATACGTAAACATTCAAATACACTTTGACGGAGATGATCAATTTTCAAAGAAAAATTAGAAAGATTCAAGCTAAAAAGAGACGAGATCAAAGAATCGAAAACTATACACATGTATAAATGCAGAAACAACTGAATAAAAGCACTCATAATTTAATCAATCACTCCATTATATATAAATGGGGAAAAGACAGATCCAGACTCCATTAATAGGAATGATTAGGTCTACATTTACATTTTTCTGCTACACCAGAGGAACGTAAATGCGTAACGTATAGGTA
Source organism: Delonix regia (assembly GCA_037074485.1). NCBI lineage: Eukaryota > Viridiplantae > Streptophyta > Magnoliopsida > Fabales > Fabaceae > Delonix > Delonix regia. The sequence goes on along the minus strand of CM073449.1, from coordinate 33,795,808 downwards.
ACCACTCATTCAAGAATCAGATAGAATAACAAAGAATGAAGAGAATATTACAACATCATGACCCTAAATTCATCAAAAGTGAGGACCCCATCACCGTTAAGATCAAATCTAGAGATCATAACTCGACACTCATCTATACTTCTGGACTGACCTAATCTGCTAAGCATCCTGTTTAGACTTTTGGGAGTAATACACCCACTTTCTTCCATGGCATACATCTTAAACGCCTCTCTCAAGTCATTCACTTTCTCTTCCTCATTCCCTCCCTCCACGAACCTCACAAAATCGTCCAACCCCACCAGCCCATCTCCGTCGGCGTCCAAATACTCCACGGCCGCCTCCGCCTCTTCCGCCGACATCTCCCCGCCTACCGCCTCCACGCATTGCCGCAGCTCCTTTGGCGATATCCTCCCATCTCCATCTTCGTCAAAGTGATCAAACACACGCTCATATTGCGTCACCTTATCCATCATGGTCGTATATAATATTTATGTATGAGTTCGTGATTAATCTTAAGCCTATCGATGGATCAATGGCATGAAAAAATGATGAATAAGATCAACAAGAAGAAGAAGAGAAGAGAAGAAGAAGAGAAGAAGAAGAAAGGAATTTGAAATGGGATGAATGAGGAGGAAAGGATATATATATATAAGTAAGAGGTAAATGACGCGTTAGTAGGCTGACCAAGTTGATAAACTTACATTGTCTTCGTCCAGTATTTTCTTTCTTTTCCGTACAGTGTAAAGGAAGATTCGTGGCACTTTCGTAATTAGAGACGAAGTGTAGAAGGAACCAACACGTCCAAGACTTATTTTTTGCCCTTTTTAAAGATATCGTAATGCATGGGACACGAATAGCCGTCGAAGACTTCTCCCGTCGAAACACACGAGAATATGCTGAAATCAGTCTCTAAATGAGAACACAGACGAAAAACTAGAATCTATACCAACTTTAGTGGAAATTTCTGGAAAATAACGCTGGATCTCGGCAAACGCGAAATTAGGTGTGATATTCATAAAAATGGAAGTTAGTACTAAGAATAAAATTTATATATAATTTTTTATATTTTTATGACAAATATATAATTTTATAATAATATTACGCCACTATATAATTATGAAGTATAATTTGTTAATTAAATTATATAATTTTTATATTATTATTATTAGTACACACTTATCATATATTAAATAAAAAACCTGACAATAAATATAACTATACGTTAGTTTTTTTTCTTTTTATAATATGGATGGTATAATATATAATTGATTCACATGTTCATATGTGTATACATATATCTATATATATATATATATATATATATATATATATATATATTATGAATTCCAAATAGAAGGATCAAAATGTCATACGAAAAGGGAATAACTGTGCATTGTAGGATAAGAAAGAGCAAAGAGGTTTCCAGCCTCCAAGCTAGTTTGAATCTTTAGACGTTGTCATTTAATAAAGAGGTTTGGGGCTCCTGAGAGATTGGAAGACTTGGAAAAATTAATAGGCCTGCAGTTTCAGCAACGAAAAAGTCATATATGCATAAACATATTTCCTTTAATTTATTGGCGGACCAAGTTGATTGTGAGTTCATATATATATATATATATATATATATTATTTCTGTATGCACAATATTTTGACAAACTCAAGCACCTTTCATTTTTCCGTCAGTTGATTTAAAATTAATTAATAGTAAATTGAATTGAAATAAATAATGAATTAGACCTCACAATTCATATGTAGATTAATTAAATTGAATGCAAGTATATTAGTTTGAAGGAAAAAAATAAATGTTTTTTCCTCGGCCGACTATATTCTTATATAATTACATTTTTAATTTATTAAAACACAGGAATGTGACTGCAAACAATTGTATATGTATCTAAGAGAAGCTGTCTTCAGAAATAGATAAAAGTTGAACGGGTAACATGCACTTTATATATGTGTGTGGTCCTGCCAAAATTAAACTCTAATACAAAAGAAATATATTTCAAGACAATAACGTTAAAACCTCACTTGAAAAGAAAACAACACTAACCACATATCAATATATATATAGCTTCAAAAACTACAAACCGATGATAATAGGATATATAACAAAAGAGACAAAGCATAAGGAATTGATGAGAAGTTAGCAGCCATGCCAACACAGTAGACTCAAATCGTCTACAGTACTGTAGATTATACAGTAAAATGTGAATTATTAGATTCTGATCTAATAGTTTACATTTTTTTAATATAAAAAAATATGAGTCATTGAATCAAAATCCAATAATTTAGATTTCACTACAAAATCTGCTGTAAGAATATCTTATTGTAGATGATCTGTTGGCCAACACAGTAGAGCATCTCTTAGTCCTTTACAAATATAATATTAAATTCTCCTTCTTAGTATTAGCGTAGGATAATTTGGACAATGAAAAGAAGCTTCCCCTGTATTTACTTCTTATTGGAGCATTGCTAATTGACCGTTTACTTATATAATGTTCAACAAGAAGGAAGAAATATGACCAAACATAAATTGACATTTAAGCGCACTTTTTACGACTAGGAAGAAAAACGACCGTGATATATGACAAGTTTAGAGAAAATTTTTGTTTTATTGTATATCAATATATTTTAAATCATCAGTATTTATATGTTGTAGTAAAAAAAATAAATTTAACAATATATTATGATATAAAAAAATATATAATAAATTAAAAAGTTTATAAAATTAAAATTAATGATAAAGAAATGATGACAATAAATTCATTAAAAGAATACTGTCATAAATCATTTAACTATATATTATTTTATTTTATTTTATTTTTGAATCATATTAAGTTATATTTATAATATATTATTAAAATATTTAAAAGATAATTAATTAATTAATGCATTAATTACTCCAAAAAAATTATCACAATTGCAAACATTTCCTTATTCAAGAGGTAATTAATTATTTATTTATTTTATTTTTGTTAATTATAAAGAATTTATACAAATTAATGACTCTATTTTTTATCTATTAACTAAAAAAAGTTTATATATTTTAAAAAATTATCCAAAGAACTAAAAATTTTCTCAACAAACTTTTGCATCGATTAATGAAACTCAAGGAGACTACTCTCCTTGTATACGATAACTTTGTTATACACAAACTTCCTACGACAAGAAGAAAAATATCATTTTAAAGCTGAAGGACCCTTTTTCTCATCTTCTATGTGGCAACTATTCTTTTCTTTTCGCGACTGAGTGTCAAAGATCAAAGAGTTCGTAAACTGGTACATTTTTTTTTAGACCCTTGATTTTTTTATTGATGTTCCAAATCCCAGAGAGAGTCCACCCAATTCAGCTAGCCAACTTGGGCAGTCCTGATTTTTTGTTCCGTACCACCTAATTGTATCTGCCGAATAGGTGAAACTGGAATTTCTCGTACAAGGATTCAAGCTGTAAGTTTAATTGTTTCTACTCTCCGAAGTTGTGTATTACTCATGGTTAATTATTTACTTTTGTCCATGTTTGAGTAAATTTTCTAGTAGTTGTCTGGTAGAATAATTTTAGTTTCTGAGAAATAATAAGAGAGGTTTTTGAGTTCTAATAGAAAATAAGAAGAAATGCTTCGGAGTTATAGCAAGAACGAAGAAACGAGGTGTCTAATAGGTCTATTTATTTCTTGTTTAGGCACTACAATGTCCTCAATTTTAGGTTTAATTATGAGGGTATAATCAAGGTTTAGAAAATTATAAATTAGAGAGGGTTTACAATTTTGTCCATTCAAAAATTATAGGTAAAAAAAGATTTGCAATTTTGTCCTTTTGTGACTAAGAAAAAGTATACCATTATTTATTCAAAAATTATAATGATTGGATTTTAGTTAAAATATCACTTTGGAATTACAAATATAAGTGTATTTGGAGATCAAACCACGTTGAATACTTGAGTCTCATTTTCTCCATCTTTATAATTTGTTTGATTGCTTTTGCTGGCTGTCCCAACACTGTCATCATGCCAAGGAGTTAAAGCTACATACGTACAATCTGACTGCTTGCACTTTTAAATGCCAATTGCTCATCCATTCTTTAAATGATGAACAACACGAGATTCTTAACAAATTGTTCATATCTGATTTGGTAGTGAATTTCACTTTCAAATGCTTGGAAGAGAACTTGGCTTTGAAAATTTGGGAACTGGAAAATGTACACCTTACTGCAGTTCTCCAATTAAGCAGTTGCAGGATGAACGATCAGAAGCCCACTGTGAAAGTTCTTGGAAAGAAAAATGTCCGCACTCTTGGAGAACAAGTGACAATCATCTTTCTTTTCTTTCTATAACTTTTGCACTTGGGGTGGACTATAATTTAGGATGGATTGTTCACTTAGATTTGGTTCTATTATGAGTTACTACGGCTTATTCTTAGTACTTGTGCTTTTATCTTTCCCAGACCAAGTCGTTGGAACTTGGAAGATCACTACTGGAAGCAAAAGAAACTTCTTAATTTTGAAGCAGCAGGCGGGCCTGGAGAAACCTGACAGGGACTTCTGACTGCATTACACATCTACAGCATATTAACACTGATAGTTTGCTCTGGTACATTAGCGCTTAATGTAAATCATACCACGACTGATACTTGAATTTACATCGGATTTTCTGCATTGCCATTTTGGGACAAACTGTTCTTCAACATAATTAGAAACATAACCGTAGTATGGGGTATAAACACCTCAAAATCTATTAACAAACCTCCTAGCACCCTCTAGTAAGCACCAAGTTGCAAGTAGGGATTGTCTAAATGTTATGTAGTAAAGTTGTTACAGTTCTGCCTGACTAGGGGGATATAGCCAATTCTTTTGTACAGTGACATCCCATCTGGTTGAAGAGTCTACAAGACTACTCGCTGTTCATCCATACATCCTTGAGGAGCTTATATCTGACAGCAGATGCACTGTGAATTTCTTTTGACTTCCAGATGGGTTTTGTTGAATGAGATGCGGAGATGATACCATCATCAGATATCAAAGATAAAGGGAAGTTTAATTCATCGAGCTCATCATCACTGGCATATGCCTTTCGCATAGCAGAAGATCTACTTCTTCTCAACTTAGACTTGCTTCCAACCTCTCCAATTATGCTTGCAATAGAAGATGGAGGGGGAGGTATATAGACAATGGGAGCGGCAATGCATGGGAAGGTTTTGACAGACTCCTTACCATCGTCAAGATCATCCTGTATCAAATTGAGAAACAAAAGAAACTCCAGAAATCACACACAAATTCCATTCTAGAAATTTTGGCCTACATAGATGAACATTGTATGTCAAATAACTAAATAATTAACGTAGACATATCTATTTCACCAAGCATCTCTCCAAGGTTGGGTGGATTGTCACACCTCTTGTGCTTGGAAAAACTTGGCCAATATATACATAAGTAGGGAGCCAATCATATAAATTATGATAAAAAGGAATGGAATTATCATAGGCTACCAGTACATAAGTGAACCAGCAAACAAATTTCAAGAAATTTACTCTACGATTGGATGTACATCATGGCATTAAATAAATTACCAAGAAATTAAGTGCAAATTTGGTTATCTAACCTCTGAATCCAGAGCTTCAAAAACCACAGTTGGAATTGGATCAGGGCAAAACTCATCTGGGGCGAAATTCTCTAGAATTTTCTTAATTAGTGGTGCACTAAACATTGGGCATACCTTCACAAACAAAAATCCTTTCACCATCATTGAGGAAAGAAACTTTTAGCAATTAAAGAAAAGAATGAAAAGAAGTCTCTAGTTCATCATCAAACCTCTTTCCTGACAGATGTACCCAGCAACATATCCTTAGGAAGCATCAGGAGCTCACTGAGTGCATTAAGAAGATGAAAGGACTTGAAAGATGTACTTTTTCTCCCATCATTATTAGCAGATTCAGGGTCATCATTGTATTGAAGTGAGTCATCATCATCAATACCAAATAGGTAAGTCAGCCATCTAGACCAGTTTCCAATCTGACAAGTGCCGTCCACAAGTGAGAAGAATTTATCAATCAAGACAGAGTTTTAACATTCAATAAGATAATTCATTTGTAGCTCTCATAGCTCAATAGCTATTAAGCGACAATTTTGGTCTATTGTTAAAGCCACATGCAAGATGAATAGAGTTATCAGCAGAAAGAGAAACATGAATTGGACTGTATATTTAGGTTCAAGTAAACTCAAACAAAAACATGAATGGGCTGATATCAAAGTTCACATGTACAAGTGTATTGAGAAATTTACCGCAGTTTTTAGCTGTGCACCAGCTCCAAAGCTTGATTTTCGAGGGGGAATGGGGAGAACCTTGGGATCACTAATGGGATCTGATACGGGATCTGTTGGGATTTCATCAGCAGATTCACGAAGAATAGCATTAAACATAGCCATATCTAATCTTGCCACACATTGCTCCATTATCTAGATTTAGTAGAAGAAAAGCATTCTGGTGTCATGATAAAAGTAAATAAAGAGTTTCTATCACCCAAAGTAACAAACTTAATTACATATTAAAAGAAAAATACCAACTGATATTTGAACTAAAACAAATATTTGCTGGTGAACAGCTTTGAGCTTAAGCAATTTGCAAGAACCATAAGCATAAATATACCTTGCAAGTCAACCACACAAATTCATATGAATCATGACTAGAGCACATATTTTAGGCAAGCCTCATTACTGCCATTATTATCAATGAAGATTTTACAGAGCAATGTCTATTAAAGATCCAATTGTTACCAGGAATTAATGGTACTAAATTCCAATGAAAGAGGAAATGATTCCATGATCAGGAACAATGAAAGACCAAAATGAAAAGAACTAAAATACATTTTGACACTTGCACAAAAAAATATAAAATAGATAAAAAAAAATAAAATGGATAGACTAACCAATCTAGACAGCACTGGTAAACAACCACACTCATGCCCTCCAGCTCGAATGGGACAAAGCTTTTCCCAGGCTTCCTTAAAAGCGTTCTTCCAAATATCATGTGAAAACTTCCCCTGTTCTTGACCACTTGAGCTAGACAACCTTCCATAGGTTTTCCTTGAGGCAGAACCCACATACTTTTCAGCGAACTTTGCATCAACAGGATGCATATGTGGAGTCAGAGTCTGAATGTAGACAAAGAATTCAAATTAGATGCCAACAGAATTTTGTAATATTTAACCAAAGCTAGTATATTAGGATTGTTCAGATGGAGGAAAACATTAAAGGATTACCAGCCACCAGATAGATTCCACAATGCGAGAGAAGATCCAGGCTTCTATCTTTTCCAGTGCTGAAGTGTATACATGGGGGTCATCCCAGTTACCAAAATCTCCATGCTCATTTGTGGGGTTTTCATTTCTTCCGGGAGAAGATCCCTTCCACCGTAATGAGGGTGATATCTTGTTATTCCCCTCTCCCTCACTTTTCCTTTTCATACTAGGTCCAGCAGAATCTGATGACTTCACTTCTTTGGTAATTTGACATAAAATTGTTCTCAACACAATAGAATTAGACAACCAAAATGTCAACCTGTATTTGAGGTCAATCAGTTAGCAGAGTTTATGATGATACAATAATTTCTTTCCCGTGCAGCAAGAATCAACAGAACATCAGTTCACCAACCTATAACCACTTATCTGACTTATATTAGATAGGTACTTAGCTAGACATCCACTTCATTAGCAATGTGATCTTGTATCTTATTATTCGTAGAGTTTAGATTAAGCTCATTCTCGTTTTGTGAGAATTTTGAACAGAGCAATACCATGCAAGCTCAGCATATATTGAAGGAAAACAATCTTCAAGCTGTGGAAGCCTTTTATTTTCTCAATCAACTGATCAAACGCAATATTATTTTTACTAATATCTAACCTTTTATGATGATGCAATATGTTTTTAGGCCTGCTAGGACTAAAGAATATATCAAAATATCAGCTCCATTAATGATATGAAGTGTTGAAGGATAAAGGATATTATTAACCTCTAAGATAATCATTCTTTAGTGAGTGAGTTGCCAATGCTAGTTTATCTTCTATTTTCTGTGTTTATGATTATCTTCAGAATTATTATCGAAAGAAGGAGATTATGATCAGTTTTTAGCCTTTCTTCCTGCACACCGAGTCTCTGTCTCAGTACATTGAGTTTCAACAGGTCAGTGAGAAAATGCTTACAATTAAGTGCAATAAATAAAAAGCTAAAGCTCAAGGTGTACCTTGGGACATCATTTCCACATGCCTTTGCAACAAGTACTAGCCCGGAAACAGCACTTTTAGCTGCCCCAGCCCTTCTTGCTCGAAGATTTTCTTTACAAGCATGAAGATACAACCTAGAAAGGCGCCGAGCTGGAGCATAGATCTTACTTATGGAGCTTCCATGCTCAGCAACTACTGAATATAGAGCAGCCTCAATAGCTGCAGCTTCTCTTAACTCTCCTTCAAGCATCTTCATCTTGTTTTCCAAAAGACAGATTTTGGTGTCTGATATGGAACTTGTTGCTTCCTTCGAATAAACCTTTGTATCTTTTTTCTCACTGCCTCTGATATTCCCTCCACCATTTTGTGCACCTCCAGCAAAGTCAATATCCTTTACTTCTGCATGATGATTACTACCAAGTGATCCAGCACTCCATGTTAAGTCTATTGGTGATCTTACAGATTTCACATGCTTTAATCTTTCACTTTTCATAATATTGCCCTTCATGCCAATTTTTGTCCCAACTGAAGGATGTGCACTTCTACTCAATAAGACTTGATCTTTGACACCTTCAACTACAGATTGTTCATCTTCTGCATGGTTATACAAATTGGAGTTTTCATTTCCATGTTTATCCTCAACAGAACTACGGGAAAATTGATCACTTACTCCCTCCACATGATATTTTTCAGCTTCCTCATATCCCCCATGAAATTTGTCAATAATTTCAGAACCATCAATGTTTACAGTGCCAAGATTCTTGCCCATGAAGGTATTATTATCCAGAGATGCTACCTTGCTTGAATAACTGTTGGAAGCACATTCATTGCTGTTTAATTGAATATCAGTAACTATAGTTCTACTAGTATCAACCTTGATTTGAACCTCCTGATCCAAATGTTCATGATCACTGCTGTCAGTCTTGGTCTTAGAATCTTCATCTAAATTTTTGAACAGTAATGATGGGGAAGAATATTGAGCAAATGAGGAAACAGCATGCTTTCGGGTTGTCACTGAACTATGAACAGGAGAGTTAATAGAAGCGTGACCATTTAGGGGACTCCCAAGGTCAGATGATACATCCATTGACGATGTGCATGATGAACTGCTCCCTAACTTCTCATTTGTGTCTTGTGGTACCATACTGGATTTTTCAAGCCTTCTTTCCAAAGCTAGTGGATGCTCCTTTTCATTCTTATCGGTGTTTTGAGTTGATCCATTCTGCAATGTGGTTGCAATTATCATATCAAATGGTATTGTATGATAAAGATTTTCTTGATATTCTAGGATTCATCCAGCAAGCAGACTGCATTATTATGCCATTGATGAAAACATGAATATTCAACTTTTGTTTTATGTTTTAAAAATTCTAAAGAATAGTTTAATGTGAGAGGATGCAGTCACTGCGATAGTGATTTCTACACCCTCTCCAACACAAAGCATCTAAAAGTTGCTGTAATCTGAACCAGATTCATAAAGGGAAAGGAAAAAAAAAATTGAAATGATATATAAATTAATTTTCAAAATGTGAATTCTACAGTGCAAATTACGATCTATGTGTACTGATGCAATTGTTGATAAAGTCTTAACATGTTGGTAATAGGTGGATTCCACATTTATCAACACAGTGAGGTGCTTGTAACTTCCTCCCGAGGTGCTGGCAGTGAGATGGGGATTACCAACACATTAAAATTCTTAGTGCTTCAAAGGCTAGTAGCTCTTTATTAGCACATTGAAGAAGTGTTACCAACAGCATGAAAAGATAGTTATCGGCGTGCTAAGAAGACGCTACCAGCACAATCACACTCAATAGCAGGCTATAGCACATTGAAGAGACATTATCAACACTTTAAGAAGGCGTTACCAGCAATTGTACTGGTGTACATAGAATATAAATTTGCATCGTAGAATTCACCTTTCAAAAAAGTTTGTTCGTCAAAGGTGACTGACAAGTTCTGATGGAATGATCCCCTTTTGACTCTTTGTCTCTATAAATGGTCACATTTAATCTACACAAGAGGCTAGAGGCCTATGCAAATAAATAGTTATGCACATTAACGCATTTATGTTAAAAGTCAAGTGCATGCTTTTATCAATACAAGAATGGAACAAAAGAATAATATGTACCTTTTCAAGTTCAGGAGGTATATACCCATGGGACTCCAAGGCAGAAGTAACTGCAGCCACAGACGAAGGTGAGGAAATATCGTCATCTGTAAAAGAGGCAATCTCAGCTTCATCAGCATATTCTTCATTCATCAATGCTGAAACAGAGTCACCAACACTATTTTCCTTCGACACCTCTTTCGACAACCTGTCCCTCAAAGAGGATCTAGCGCGATCCTTTTCAACAGGCTGAATTTTAAGGAACAATAGTGGCTGATCTGTGTTTCTATAGTTTCTCTTGCAGTTCATTGGAGCACTAATGCTCTGTGTCTCTTTCAGTATACCATAATCCGCCAAATCTATGACAGCAGTTCCCAACAACTGACCTTTAACAGCCTTATCTCTTCGAGGCTCATACAAGTTGAATTCCAAGCAATTCTTTTGGAATACATCAGCATCACCGCCTCTGACAGACATATCCCTCAACAGAGAAACTGGGAGTTTAAATGACAGGTTAAATTCAATTTTCCCTTCACCTATAACAGAACCAAGTGAGGGGACAACAGGATTGGTAGAACCTGAACGGCGTTCACCATTTTCCCATTGTATTAAAACAGAACGAAGGGATCTGAGGGATTGAGTTGGGGGCCAAGGTTTAATCTCCTGTATATGGACAAGGTAATCAATTTGAACCGAGGCACTTTTCCTGTTCCTTCCTCTCAAGCCTAGAATCATGACTGCCAAGATGATGAGACCCCTCCGGATGAACTTATTACTTCAATGTCGTAAGATTTGCGAAATCATAACCCTGTAAAGTGAAATATTAAGTGCAGGAAATTGGGACGGAGAATCTCATTTTCAAGACAACAGAACTAAGAAATCAGAAGCACATGGAAAATGAGAAAATAGCAATGATTGCTATAAAATCATCAAACAACCCCTTTGGCCCTTACCTTTTGTGTGTGATAGTGATGCTTGTGTTTCAACTACTCAAGAATGGGAAGAGACAGAAAGAGGGATGAAACCGTGGAAGTTATATGAGAACTACATTAATCTTGCGAGCCAAGCCTCCCGCATTTGAGAATTTATCTTCGACTTGGACACTGAAGACACCGCGCATACTCCTTGTAAGTTGACAACAATGTAAGTATATGACTCTTGAGCGAGCTGAAGTTTGAGCTCGCTAAAAGCAAGCCTGCTACAGACAGAAAGAAACCAGCTATAAGAGTTGGAAATTCAGAAAATGATTGCATTGAGCATGTAAAGAATAATTTATGAACTGGGCTAACATACAAATGCAGAAATTCTCAACTTCTCCTCAGAACCACAGTAAGAAACATCAGATCAACCAAGTCCGAGTGTTTTAGAGAATCCATTAAAAGAACCTTACCATTTGAAGCTAAAAGTAGGCAGAAATGTCATAATGGAGACCATGGAATTTGCTTGCAAGCTAAATAATTAATACACGAATACAAATGCATCAACTTTCATGCTGAGAAAGAAAGCGTGAAACATAAGAAGAGCCAGATTAAGCTTAATATAGGCCTTACCGGAAAAACAGCGGGTGGTAGTGGCAGAATGAGAAAGCTGCAAGAGCTAGCTGGAGGAATTTATTTTCATGACATCAAAGTGGGTCCCCATTTTCTGAGACTAGAAGCTATCTGAGTGAGTGAGTCTGTGGGACTCAAGAAGCTGATAGTGAAAGAGAACCAAGAATGTCTGCAGAAAATAGGAAAAATAATCACACAATTTTATGGAAAATATAACATAGGGCTGAGGGCAAAGCAGATATTTCCATTTTCTTGAAAGTAATAAAATAGTTGGCTGCCCTGCGCGCACTGCTAGGTTCAGAATATAGTTCATAATGCAAACGACATCGTTGTGATTGTGATATGATGAGCTTCGTGATGGGAGGATGGCACTGCCTTGGGCAGAAATTTCAGTTACACATATTGAGGAGGCGCGTTTTTAGTCTACATGACTGTTTTAATCTCTAAATAATTATTTTTTAAAATTTAATTTTATCTTTTTTAAATAAAAAATTTTTAATTTAATTATCAAACATTTTTTATCGAAATAATTTCTTAAAAAATATTTGTAGTTTTTTTATACACTAAAATCAATGGATTTATATATCGAAAATATTTATACCAATTTATCATTAATTAATAGTAACTTGAAATTTTAGTTATGTTAAAATATTTTATAAATTAAATTGAAAAAAATTCTTTATAAAAATGAAACTAAAAATAATTTTGAATATTCAAATTAAAACTTGTATCATAAAAAAATTAAATTAAAAAAGTTTTAAAAACTAAATTACTGAGTCTCATTTTTATGCCAATCTTTTAACGCAAGAGCGTAAGCGCGTTGCTTGGGAGTAGTGAACAACAGTAGTGGTTACTCTATCGGAAAGGTTTGGCCAGAACAAAAGAAATCTAATAGAAAGGCAAATACCTGCGCGTGAACAATACGCTATTCAAGCGCAGGTTTTTCAGTCCAAAAAAAAAAAACAACAGGTTTCACTTCACTGCGTCGTTTTATCTGAGCTGGTACTGTGGCAGCTATTTTTAATGTACGAAATATAATTTTCATCCTTCAAACATATATATTTGAATTTTTTATCTTTTACTTTTAAAAATATATTTTAATTATGACAATTTTAGAATTATTACCCTCTAATTCTTAAAAAATATATATATTAATGCAATTTTTAGTGTCCATATAATTTTAAATATATTTATACATTTAATTATAATATAAGAATATAATTATAATAATATTATTATTATAATTATATCTTTATATACACTATAAACATATAAAAAATGTTGTGCTTTCTAAAATCAAAATCAAAAAGTGCGTTCCCTCCTTTTAAAACTGTCTAGTCAGTACAAACTATTTTTAAATTTTTTATGGGGCTGTGTTTCTTTTTGTCTCATAATACAAACAGTACCTCAAAATTTGAGTATTATGGTAGTATATTAGATAGGTTCGGTCACTCAGATCAATACAGAAATATTGGAGCCATCCATTCTCGAAGTAAGATCTTGACAAAACGATAACTCAGTCAATCTTGCGTTTGATTAATTTTTAAATTGTTTTGATAATATTTTAAATCTGATTTTTTTCCCTTATGTTCACACTTTTTATCTAAATTTATCTACACAAAATGAAATCAACAAGTAAAAAAAAAAAAAAAAGATAACAATAAATATAATGTAAATATGTATCTTCTTATTTTGGGTCATCAAAGTTTCAAATTTTGAAAGATAAGGTAACCTCTCTTGGACAAGTGTACATAGAGGCAAAACTAATTTGTTTTCAGATCCCCAAGGAAAATAGATAGAGAATTTAGTGATAGTGGTGCTCATATGCGACCTGAGCCCCCACCAAAGCCTAAAAATCTTTCTTTCTTCAGTCTCTCACGGGTTGGCTCACCCCACAATGGTTCTCACATGTGTATTGTCCTTATATCATGATTTCTCTCTTTGTCCTCTTTGTAAGTTTGAATCAAAATGACCATAAAGGAATCACAATGTTTAGTTACACATTTCAGTTAAATCTCCAAATTCAGTTTCTCTACTTAAATTAAATAATGTTATCCTCTTTAATATTGGTAATAAATTTGCAATATATGAAATATGTTTAAGTATGAACACATCAGCATTATATCTGTTAACCATTCGGAAATGATAGCAGTAATTCAAAAACTGAGAGGCAAGGTTACTGCTATAGAATTGAAATGTCTGTATAATGACCAAAAAGTGTATTTGAGTCAAAGATGTTTAAGAGAGGTAGCTTAAATTAAGATAGAGCATTCTCTAATCTCTAATGCACAATTACGAATTTAACTTAGTCTTATTCTTTTACTAGTGTTTTCAATTTTATTTTGTTTTTCCTTTTTCTTAAAGGTTTAGTTATTAGGTGTTCGTTGGTTTTGTCCTCTTTTCTCACCTTCTTACTATGTTAGAACTAATTTTATTTGCTTAAAAGTAGGATAATAGAGTGATTCACATTTTAAGGTTGTGGGATTTAAGTCAAGCAGGTCACCCCTTCAAGAAAAGAAACGTTAAACTTTAATATTTTGTATTGTTAGGTTAAATTTGTCCAGACATTACCAAGAAAAAAAAAAGGCCATACAAAGCGTAGCTTGTTGCTCCAGTTGATTATGAAGTGAATTAAAAGTTCAATCTGATCGGAGTATGAACGAATAAAAGCTCGAAAGTACCAAAAGCACAACTCGTAGGCTATTTATCACTCAACATAAAAAGGCTTGCAAGATTAGGTGCACCAGTCTTTATCATAATGGCACAAGGCCAAGATGCAGTTAGCTAGTGAGCCACAACATTCCATATGGTCACAAATCAAGTACCTTGCATAGACAGTGCAATGGAATTTGTAGAACTTAACCTACAAATCTTTTATTATGATTATTGTTATTGGTGTGTAATCTACAAATGATTAGGCATAATAATGATAAGTTCACCATTCACTAAAGCGGATAATGCCATGGGTTAAGATGTCCACTTCCAGATCATGACAGACTAAGGTAAACATTAAACATAAGATATTTTCTTTGATTTCACGTTATACTTTTTCTTTTTTTGCCAGAAAAAAATTATAGATTTTTGTATCCTCAAGGTAGGCTTTGAGACCCCTCATTCCTTTTCCTTTGGTATAAGGAAACAAAGAAATATTCCGCCTCTGTCCATCTAATCTGATGACTCTGTTCATTATTTTGCCACTGAAAGAATAGACAGACAATCCTGTTAGATGTTGGGGCAAGAAGCTGATCAGAGGTAGTTATCAGAGAAATATATTTAATATTAATCTCCTAATTTTATTTGGTTACAACTTCATGCTTAGTTTGCCAAGTTCATGACCTGCCTCGTTGCCCTGAATTTCCACTCTTGTTCCTGTTTCCAAAAAGAACATGAATCCTTACTAGCTCTACCCTATCAAAACTCTTGGAAGAGATAGCAAAACTACATTTACAACTTTACATCTGTAATTGCGATCTGACAGGGCTTTTACTTATGGTTCCTGATAATGATTCCGGGCTTCACAATCTGCTTTGTTGGAGAAGGAATCAACCAGTTGAATCCTAGTTTGTCTCTCTTATAAACTTGAGCTTATGACGTAGACTCTGATTTCTGGTCTGCATCTGCTGTGGCCTGCACTTGAGCTGCATACTGCAAGTTCCACAGGACATCCTCAAATGAGGGGCGAGACGATGGTTCAGGAGATATACATTTGGTTGTTATAGCTATCGCGATTGATAATGACTCATGAGAGCTAGATGTCAACACTATGGGATCCACAATTTTTCTTCTACCATCTTGACTTCCAAAGGATGCCTATTGTTCACATAAACAGGTCATTGATAAAAGTTAGTAACCCAAAACTTATGAATTTATACTTGATCCAAGAAATTTCAAACTCCTGACTTCTCAGGAATTTAGCCAACTTGAATGTCACAATCAGGGAAGAAATTGTAGAAAAATTGAAAATCTAGGGAAGCTTCCTTGTAGTGAAGGTACATGAATACGAAAAACTTTCACACTAAAAGATTATCAGAACATTTAATATGTTCGGTAAGACAGAACTTTTCAAAAGCTTTCCTGTTACCTTCTCATTTAGAAAAAACGCTTCGCCTTTCTCGCTTGCTATGGGTCCAACAAGTGATTCAAGCAGTATGAATCCAAAGTTATAAACATCATCCTCAAATGAGGTCCTTTGGCTGCAAGAACAATTAGGTAGAATGATTTGTTTATCATTGGCCAGCACAAACTGAATCAAAGCAGCCAATATCACTTAAGAAAAAGGATTTTAAACTACATATAGCAGATTTCGCGTTCAACTTTTCATATCCTTTATAATGGCCATTCAAAAGGGAGAAGATAATTAATCAAACAATAAATGGCACAAAGGTAGTGGCAGTGACAAAGGGTGATGTGGTTTTAAGGAAGGTGAAGGAATATTGGAAAATATTATAGAAAGGCCATTAGGAGTAAAAGAGCCATGATGCTAAGGCAACTAAGATAGTCATGGGAGTGAACGTGATAGTTTGATGCTGTAAGTGACACTGGAGCTAATAAAGAGAGCAGAGTTCACGGTGATGGTTGTCGCTATGGCAACAGGATATAGATTCAGCCTATAAAGACGGCAATAGTAGAGTGTACTTGAATCATATAACTAACATATGAACCCAACCAAAAAGTTAATTTAAGAATCTAGTTGCAAGTTCATACCATGATTTTGGGCCACGTCCCTTTGCCTGTTCAACAATTAGAGAGAAACAAGAGTCACTTAAGGATCAATTATATTACATAAATGTCAAACAGCTGAGTTAAATAGCTAGCAAACATACCTCAAGCGTTTCGATCTCTTCTCCAAGGATGGACATTCCATAGTCGCTTAGTTTGGGAATGTGATGCTCATCAAGCAAAATATTCTTCGTCTTCAATTGGTTACTAAAACAGCCGGGAATAACCCCAGTATGTAAAAAATGCACAGCCTTGGCAACTCCTATTAAAATTTTTAACCTATCAGACCACTTAAACGGCTTCTCCAGAGAAAACTCTGCATGTTTGAATAAAGCAAGATTAGTGGGTTTAAGCCGTCAAAATCAAAGCTATGACATATAAAAGAGAGAGTATGAAAATTGGACATGAGATTATATCGATCAGATAAGAAAAATAGAATTATCCACATATTCAACGTTAAATTGTCTATACTGAGTTCCATCCCGAGTAGGGTGTTCTCTACAAATGCAGTTCTAGGTAAAAGAAACAGTATATTATATAGGGAGTCTGAAAAGAGGAGAGCGACATTTGGTGATAAATTATGCTCCCATCAATATACTATAGTGTCATACCAACCTGACAGATAGCCATGGTAATTCCCATTTGGCACATACTCATAGACAAGATGAAGTTTGTTAGTTGTAGAATCATCTTGTCCACCACCATCAACACAATGACCGAAGAGGCTAACCAAATTTGGATGGTGAAGCTTTGAGAGTAAATCTAACCGAGCTTTAAGATTTTGAATTGAGCATTTTCTTGACACAGCCAAAGATCGTATCACCACGTAGGATCCATTCTCCAGTTTACCATTGTGCAGCTGAAATGCAGCAACAGACATAAAAGGTCATGACCATGGGAATAGAAAATGTGCTTGACTATATATGTATGCTAGCGTGGATGTAATAAGAAAAAAATCACTTCCCTTTTAAACAGGAACATAAGTAATCTACCATTCCGACTTCTGAAGACTAATTACAATGAAGATTTGAAGACCAGGAAAAAAAAAAAAAACTACTTTTAAAGCAATGTGTTAAGCGACTGAAAGGTACCTTCCCTAAGGAGCCTTCACCAATAAATGTTGACAAGTCAAAGTTTCTGGTGGCTTCCTTCAACTCTTCAATTGAAATAGATCGACAGATTGGAGTAGCTTGTGCCCCTAGCTTCACTGCCTGAGAAATGAACCCTTAAAGAAATTGAAAATTAGACATTAACTATTTTAGATGTGCGTATGCAATAAATTACTAAAGACTTCGAAAAAAGTCTACCCTTAAATCAAACAAGAAACCATTATTGCTTAACTATTATGCTTACTGGCATTTGCGAGGAGTTCAGATGAAACCCCTGTCGTGGAATTATCTTGCGCGGTCTTTGGCAACACATGATGCCCAGATGTCTTTCTCCTCTGGTATTTTCTACAGAAGAAAACTCCAGACACCGAAAGCACAAGAACAAGAAGTCCAAGAATAATGGTCCCTACTACAGTCATTTTCCATGCCCTGAATTTCTTCCTATCCGTACTGAATTCTTCACAATAAGACTCTGGCTGCTGATGTTGAGAATCAAGAGATAAACAATTTCCACCATATTTGACAACTCTTCTATCGGACGTATTGGCCAAGCAAGAAGTAAGTCCACCAATTAACTTGTTACTTGAAATATCCACAAACCCAAGTTTGCTGCCACAAGTTAGTTGATCAGGAAGTGGCCCACTCAGCATATTGCTTCCTAAATTTAAATAACTGATGTTTGGCAATGAGAACAAGGAAGATGGAGGTATTCCGCTCAGATGATTTGACGAAAGATCTAGATGTTGAAGCTGACCCAATTCACCTAGTTGCTTTGGTATCTCGCCAGAAAATGAATTATTGCTAAGTAGAATTGTGACTACTTCTATGGGCATCAATGGCAGCTCAGAATCTAAATGGTTTTCCCTTAAATTCAGTACACGTAGGCTAGTGAGAGCGCTCAAATCAGGCAATTTACCAGCTAGCTCATTGTGAGACAAGGAAATATCAGTGAGCGTCTTAATTCTGCATAATGAGGAGGGGAATGAACCCTTCAAGCTGTTGCTTTTCAGACTCAAGACATTCAGATGAGATAATGAATCCAACCAATCGGGCATAGTGTCATTGAAATGATTGCCATCGAGTGTAAGTGTATGAAGCTTTACCATTGTGGAAATTTTGGGAGGGATAGAACCGAATAAGAAATTTGAGCTCAAGTCCAAAACTTCGAGCATAGATAATCGATGAATCTTGTCTGGAAGAGGACCCCAAATTCCCAAGGACACCAAGCTAAGAACCCTTAAGCCGGTCAACCTCGTCAATGTGGTCACAAAAGAATCAATAGAGAAGCTCGCCGACAGTGTTTGATTGGGAATTGCAAATCCATTGAACTCGTTGAACTTCGTAGTTTTATCTCCCATAATTTTAAGCACAGATACAGAATTATTCTGGCATCTAATACTCATATGTGCTGATGAAGAAATGTTGCAAAGGTCACCATAATAATTTTCCCAAATTTGCAGTGAGGCGGGGTATTCTAGATACATTCTAATCTGTAACAAGACTTGGGTCTGAGCAACTTGTAGTCCATGGGTATTCGGAATAGACAAAATCCACGAAAGAACCGGAAGACAAAGGTACAAATATCTCATCGAATCTGCTTCGAGCATGAAGCACCAAATTATACGAACTCGAACATGAAAATTAACTGGAGCTTTGGGCTCTTAAATTCAACGGAAGAAACGGCAACAACTGACAGGATGTATGTCGAAAGACTCAAAAGAGATCCTTATAGGCGATAGAGAATAGGCTTCAAAGTTTAATTGCACTGAAAATGCTACTCTCTGCTTTGTGGTTATTACAGACTTTAAATAGAGAGTCAAGGAGAAACATCTCGAATGACAGCTTCGAATAGTGCATCATATTCATTGTCGAGCTTCGTAGACTGTAGACAAGAGATTTAACAGGGCTAAAGTTCCCCGAAATGGCAGAGACAGCGGAGGATTTCTCAGAGGAGCTTAATGGGGCTTTGTGCTCGTACAAGCTAGTCGAAAACTCATAAAGAAGAACATGGTAAGATGAACCATTGAGCGAATGCACGAAATATTAAAATGTAAACCGGCAAGCACCCCCTACAAAGAAGAAAGACCTATTACGAAGAAGCTTAAATTATTGATAAATGTAGAGGATAAAGGAGACAGGTCCTTAGGAAGTGGGTCTAAGCAGCAGACATTACACAACTTTGCTTTGATGAGGAAGGCGATGAATTTAATGGAAGGGACGATAAGGGTGGCGGTTTTAAAGGCCGTACTAGCGACAGTGGCGAGAAATTAAATGCAAGAGCGAGCCAAATGGCATGGTTGCCATTAATGGATTAGGTTAGTCTGGGAGAATGACAAGGCAAGCTGGGTGAAAGACGAGTCCAGAACGTTTTGCACTGTGCAGTACGATAACGGGAAGGAGCAGGCAGGGAGTCACAAGGACGGTGACCTCCAAGGTCAACAACGAATATATCCTTCTTCTTTGTCAGTTTCGACCATACAAGACATATTTCACTACCCTTGATGTCCGATGATTTTGCATGAACGCCATCACATTCACATGGTTGCTTAATTCGTGTCTTACATTTGGTTTTGATTTAAAGTACTATTTTTTGGCAGGTTTATTAATTATTAAGATAAGTGGAACACGCAATAACATTTTGTCTTCTCTCTTTCTTGTTCATAATAACATTTTTACAAAACCAAAATATTTGAGAAAATTTACAAAATTATCCTATTCAATATTAAATTGCATGAAAACAAAGCTGTGTAATGTTATCTTTTGATTTTCCTTTAACTAGAATTTGAATTTAAATAATTTACTATAAATCATATATATATATAGTAGTCATTTTGAAGCATTTTGAAGGATACTAAGGGTATGGAGATGGAGAAATGTAGCTAGTATGGTATTTAGATGGTAAGAATGAAAAGGTATTATAAATAGTAAAAGATACTTATGGTGGTTTTGATTATGGTTTTATTGCATGTCTACTTCAATACGCTTTGAGGAGCTTGATTTCCTTTTCTTTTCTATCAAATTCTGGGCTAAAATAACTATGATAGATGAATTGCTTCAACTATAGTCTAAAGTCTGAATCATTTCTTGTGTCTCTTGTCTCAAGTGGGAAACTTCTACAGTGAGATGATCTACATGCTTATAGGTCTGCTCTTGCTTTCTAGCAATTTGCTCAATTTTCGAATCAATTCCTTTTAACATATGTTTTTAAGCAGTGGCATTTTTTGATTGTCAATTGAGTATTTCTTCATAAGCGTGAACTGATTCATAATTACCTATAGGAGTGACCTTGGTCATTGGAATATAGGGTTTTGTAGTAACCTATTACCATTAGTTTGTCTTTCCAATGAAGGAAATAAATCATCATAAAAGGGATTTACAGGAGAGAACATCATGCATAGGATCAGATTTGAAAAAGTAAAGCCTGGGATATGATATTTACACAAAGAGGCAGGTGGTTCCATGAAGTATGGAGAAACATTAAGGATTAATTCTTGAGGTTCCTGAAACATCATGCTTCCTTCATGTGTTTGTTTAAAATTTCTTTTCAAGAGGGCTTTATTTCTTTGGAAGGTCCAACCATGGTTTGATGAGGTAATTGAAGATCCATGGCATGGTCTTAAAGTATGAAGATCATTGGATGATGCAAAGTAGCCATGATAGCCGAGGAAACCTGGTTAGCTTTGGTGATTTGGATTTGAACTTTGATGCGCTTGTTGATAATGGCATCAACCAATTTCAAGCAATAGTTTGGACAAATAGTCAGAATGACTGTTCTGGCATGTAAAAAGGTAAGGATCATCCCTATGAAAGCATTATTGTAGTTGGTGTAGGTGGTGTCGAGAAGGGTTATCCTGGTAGTCACAAGTAATCATTTTCTTCCATGGTAGGTCACACAAAGACAAATAGCACCCATATGAATATGAGTGTATCCTTGATTCTTCCAAGTGTTGATGAAAGGCTAAGGGATCTTAAGATCAACATATTATTCTTCAATGGAAGAAGGAATTCCACAGTTGTTGAGATTATAAGTACAGACATACTCCTTGATTGGCTTTTTAGGGCGATAGATAACCTTCTTGAGGGTTTTTTCCCAAGACTATTCTTGGGTAAAAAGTTGGTATAGATTCATCAAATGAAGGTGGGAGTCTTCTAAGCCTTGACCTGGGGGTAGATCTGCATAGGTGATTTCTATAAGGTTATCTATTTGGAGGTTTGAGAGTGAAGGCATGAATCAAGAATAGAGATTTCAAAAGGTATAGTAATAGGTGTTATTGGTGATTGGAAAGTAGAATTAGAGGGATGAGGAGTTTCCATAGTTTATGAATTTTGTCTTTCTCATCTTATTACTCTTTTTATCTAACTTCACTTGAAACATAAGGCTCAGACAATTTTCATACATAGTATTGTTAAACTAATAATACAAATTTTAAGTAATTAAAAGGCCTTAACATACATAGTATTTATAGGGAAAGACAATATTCATGTAAAAGCTACAACGTAGCTATTAAATTAAATAACTCCAAAATGGATCTTGCCTTAGTTAAATTATTGTCCTTTTATTATTGCAAATTGAACTCATTAACAAATGATTTTGTAAAAGACTAATTATATATATCACTGCGGCTACAATTGATTATGAACAAGGACAAAGGTAGAACAAAAATTTTAGAGGCCAATCGTACACTGTAGAATATAGTAAAAGATACAAAAATTTAATAAGGACTTACGTAGAATTTAAAAAAAAAATCAAAGATTATATGTAATTTTACAGAAATTTATAGAAAAATATTTTTAAAGAGATCATACTTAACAAATAAATAAATAAATAAATAAATAAATAAATATATATATATATATATATATATATATATATAAATTAAGGGAACCAAAATTCTTGTTCAGTCCCCTTAGATTTCGTTGATCACACAATGAAGTAATTATACTCCAATTATTCTTGCCTTTCATCACATATCATTATAATCGCCTTTACATTTATCTAGAATGTATAATGCAATTACTTGTACACATTGAGTGAGTTGTATAAATTTTATTTTAAATTAATGTAATTTGAAATTTTAATTTTAATTAGAAGTGAACTTTATATAACCGTAATTTATATTTAAACTTTTCACTTGAAAAAAACTTATCATCATTAATAGTTTATTTAATATTTCTTTTTCTTTCTTTCATAAAGGTAAGGATTTAAAACATGGTGTTGAAAAAAAAAATTATTTGTAAATAAATTTTAAAATTTTTTAAATATCAAACCAAATAATAAGTTAAAAGTGAGATTTCAATGAACCTCTCATATAGTAATTTGTAATTATTCGCTCTCTATCCTTCTAATTAAAATATTATCACTTAAATCATGTCTTTGCTCGTACCTTAACCTTAGTCAGGTCGTGTCTTAAAAATACAAACATGGTGAATGATTTCAAAATCATAGAAGTGAAAACTTCAACAGGTCTTTGTGCCAAATGCCAATAACAGGATTTGATTAACGAGCAAAGTTTGTCCTAAGGTGACCTAAAATTGATAGGGGTAAAACGGGAATAAAGCAGAAGGAGCATTTGTCCGTTGGAATTAGTGGCAATCAAAAGCGTCAAAATTGGATAAATGGGGCCCACTAGCCAATGAACAGCTGTAATCTTTATGAGGCCACGTTCCTCTATAGAATCCGATGAATGTCGCTATTTATTTTATGATTTTAATTTAAAAATTTTATTTTTTAATTTTTTATTTATCATAAAATTATTATTTTAATTAATTTTAAAATAATTTTTTATTTATTAAAAATGTTACACTTACTTTTTTTTTTATGTTTTAAATTAATATTAATTTAGTCTTTTTATTAAATCTTAAATTTTAAATTTAAATATTAAATTTAATATTCTTTTAAATTATAAAAGACTGAGTGTATTTTTGTATAAATAAAACATTAAAATGATAATTTTTTGATAAATAAGAGAATAAAATAATATTCCACTTATTCTAATTTTATTACACTATAATACTTTTTAAACTTGTTCTTAAATTTTTAAGAGTGCACTTTAATGACATATGATACTTCATTTTTTTAATTTAGTTTAAATAATTTTTAAACCAAATAATGACAATGGTTTATAAATTAAAAAATAATGAAAAAAATTTAATTATAACTTATATTTAATGAAATATGTGGTACAACTTTAACAAAAACACATAATAATTAAATGTCAAAAAATCATGTAGTGTATGTCAATTTAAAGAAACTTGTTATATTTCAATATTAACTTTAATATTTTCAAAAAAAATTATTTATTAACCCCAAACTTCTTTGAATTTTTTAATTTACCTATTTACTTCTTATTTTTCATAACTCCTACAAAAATATTAATTTATAAATAAAAAATAAGAATAATATTAGAGATTTTGACATTTAAGTTATGATTAATTCTAGTTAAGACTTGTATAAAAAAAGTTAAGACTTTAGAGAAATAATATAACCAATTAATTATTATTACTTTTATAATTGTGTGTAGAGTAATTTTTTAATGTAAATAAGATGAATTGCTGTATTGGTGAACTTTTTAAACAAAGAATATAAGTTGTGGTTTGTTTATGAAAATATGACGTTCTTTTATGATGTTTGGTATTATCATATTTGATTAAAATTGAGTTAATTTTATTATTAAACTTATATGTCATTATGTTCAAAATTAAAATGCTTTTATGGCATGTTTGGTTGGAACAAAAGGAATAGTGGAATAGGAATGTAAAGGCAAAAAATTCCCTCTCCCATCAAGGATTTGTGCATTACCTCAAAAATGAGGAAGAGTGGCTTTATTGGTTTAGCTGGGGAATCTAACTCATCTCCAAAGAATGTTAAGTTTGTGACTAAAATACCCCTGACTCGTTAGTGTTGCATTTATACAAGGGCTCTGAGTGTTTATGAATTTGGATGTTATTAAAAATTGTCTCACACTAATGAACTATTGTAAATTTGCTTCATTATTTGTGGGATTAAAAACCATTTTGATAATTGATTTATATTATGCATAGTCTATTTGAAAAAAATATTTTTACACATCAAAATAAAAAAAATTAAATTTTCATATTTTTTTATAATTGATAATTAAATTTTTTTTAACAATAATCAATAAAAATAAACATGATAATAATAAATTTATTAAAATAAATATAATACAATTTTATATTAAAAAATTGATTACATCATAAAAAAATATAAACATTTTTGTCATTTTATTCCATTCCTTATTATTTTCTTATGTTGTTTTACCAACTAAACATTGTAGAGTTAATGTCTTTACTTTCTTTTTCAAATCGAACCAAACATAATAAAGATCAATTTCATTATACTTAGTTCTAATTCTTATTTTCATTTTTTTATTTTGTTTTTGATAACCAAACAATTTGTCAAAATTTATATCTTTCTTTTAAATTATCAAGCTAAGTGTTACATCGATTCAAAATTAAAAAAATAAGCTTGACACGTTTTTGCAAACAATTTTACCTAGATGGACCCTTTTTACATAAGAATTTATTTTTCACATTCGATTCTTTTTTTTTTTTTTTTGGCCAAAGCTTATATATGTTAATCAGTATAAAATAAGATATTACTAACAACCACCATTCCAATTATGTCTAAACCATATTCATGCTTTAAAGCGCAAGATTTATGTGTGCTGCACATGACAACCACAGTTTTACTGCAACGTAAGTTTTTTTAACCACACTCCCATAAACACGACTTTTAAGTTTGACGCTCCCCCACGTTCATTTCTTTATGAAAAAAATAAATAATGTATTAAAAGAATATTAAACAATCATGCAAGATAAAATAAAATATTAAACAATCATGCGAAGATAAGAGACTCCCTTGAATAATAGAAAAATTAAAACGGTGAGCGAGTGAGTCAATGATGCAACTTGCATTATGCATCATATGATTTCCACTTAACAACATGTGGCATGTTTGACTTGTGAACAGTTTTGTGAATCTAAAGCAACTATCTTTTGATACTGCATTTTAGAAGAAAATATAATTTTGGTCCTTTTTTTTTAATTAAAACATTAATTTGGTCTTTCAAAGTAATAAATATTAAAATGGTCATTTAAAAATAAAAACATAAACTAATTTAATTCATTTAGAGGAATTTGGAGGATATTTATTTGTGAATGGTATAATTTTTAGATGACCATTTTAATACTTTTCATCTTTAAAATATTAAATTGATCTTAAAGTTAAAAGTAAGAGATTAAAATTATATTTTTCTTATACACTTTTAAAATCAGTAAAATAAAGGATATGGATAAGGAAGGTGTTATGTGTAACCTATGGTGAATTGTGCCTTTCAGATGTCGAAGAATTCACTTTGCTACTTGTCAAAAAGTAGTTGAGGGTAAGCTAAGGAATTGACTTAATCGATTAATAGGAAAAACTAAATAAGGTATTAAATGAGTCATGTATTACAATCCTCATATGAGGCTTTGATAAAAAGTAACATCAGCAAGAGGTTCTCCATCAGCTTTAGAGATAACTTTGCCAGTCATCATTGGGATGGGACAAGATGTTGCATCTTCCACACCATATCTTTTGAGTAAATCCATAATATACTTGCTTTGATTCAAGTAAATGCTTGATTGATCACAGTGGACTTCAATGCTAAGAAAGTAATGCATATTACCTAAGTATTTTAGAGTAAAGGTATAATCAAGTTTTTGAGTAAACTCCTGCAAGTGACTAGGAATATTGCTTGTGACTAGGATATCATCAATATAGATTAACACTTGTATTATCATTGTGTCAACTCCTAAAATGAATAGAGTTATTAGATTTTATGTTCTTGAAACCCCAGCTAACCAAAGTAGAATAGAGGCGACATTTAAACCAAGCTTTTGGAGCTTGTCTCAAGCCATACAGGGTTTTGGACAATTTGCAAATGTGATTTGGGTGAACATGGTCTTCAAATCCTTTAGGCTATTTCATAAAAACAATCTCTTATATGTGCTCATTGAGAAATGCATTGTTAACATCAACTTGTTGAATCTCCTAATTAAAAGAAACTATAAAAGTAAGAACTACTTTGACTGTGCATGCCTTGATCATTGTGCTAAATGTCTCACTGAAATCTACTCCATGGCACTGCCAAAACCTTTTTGTAACAAGTCTGGCTTTATACTATTGTACTTTCCATCTAGATTGAACTTGGTTTTAAAAATCTAGTTACAATTTGTAATGTTTTTGTATCCTATATGGGGAATGAAAGTCCAAATTTTATTTTGTGTGAGAGCTTCAAACTCTTTGGTCATAGTAAGTTTATACTAAGGATTGTTTACGACCTTCTCAACAGTAATTAGCTCCAAACCACTTGATATTTTTTACATTGTGAACCCATCAAAAGGGTGTCAAGGTTTAAAGATTCCATGTTAACTCTAAGTCACCATGGAATGCGTGCGAGTAACAAGAGTGGTATCATGATTCTGAATAGGTGATGGCTCATTACTATCAAGGGAAGTAGCTGAAGAACTAAGTCTTGAAATGTTAGCTTCAACAAGTAAAGAGTCACCAGTGTGATCTACGTTAATGGAGATAGCCTCTAGAACTGTTATTAAGGTGTCTTGCAACATTATGGTGGACTCAAGAGTGAGAATAAGGTCACCATTTATAGAATTAGCAGTAGAGGATATAATGTTGAGAAATCCTATAGAGAAAGGAAAGTTAGCTTCACTAAATATAACATGGCGAGATAAATAAATCCTTCTTGTATGACTTAAACACTAAAAACCTTTGTAAAATGCACTATAGCCCAAAAGCACATACTTGATTGAGTGAAACTAAAGTTTGTGGCAATTGGAAGGGTGAAGACACAATTAACAAGCATAGCCAAAGGGGCTTTAGAATAGAGTAATTAAGGGGACTTTTAAACAACTGGAAAAAAAAGGTGTTTCCATTTAAAATAGGGGTGTATAGATGTTTGATTAGATATGCTGCAATGGAGAAAACTTTCCACTAGTATTTTAAGGGCATTTTAGCTTGTGCAAGTAGTGTTAATCCCATTTTAGCTAAGTGACGATGTTTCCATTTAGTCCTTCCATTTTATGTTGAAGTGTTAGGGCAAGAATGTCTAGATTGAATTCTTAATGAATATACAATACTAGTGAAACTTCTATAATTCCTTCCTTCATCACTCTAAAGTACTTTAATACGATGCTTAAACAAGTTTTCAATTAGTTGCTTAAATTGTTCAAAGGGATTTAGTGCTTCCCAATTGTGTTTAACCAGATAGGTCTATACATACCAGCTAACATCGTTAAGAAACTGTACATAATATTTAAACTTATTAGGAGACATAGTAAGAGAGGTCCCTAAATATGAATATGTATCAATTCTAGAGATATTTAGCATGTGATTGTTAGTGTTTAAATAGTAAGGCATGAGACTTCCCATATTGGCATGTATCATAAAAATCAATACTTCTATTAACGTTATCGTTGATTTTACAATGTTGTAGCACTTGATATACTATTCTACTATAAGGGTGGCCTAATTTCCTATGCCATGATTTTTTTACAGAAATGAAAGCAACAAGATTAAGTGAATCCTAAACAAGAAAACAATGTCCAAAGGCTTGATCATTATTCCTTATATCTATAGACAACTCTAGTTGATAGAGGTCATTACTGAGATTCCCTATAGCCAGCATCATCTAAGTCTTTTGGTCCTTAACACAGCAACCATCGAAATTAAACTCAACAAGACCATCATTATTGGTAACTAACTTAGATACACTTATCAAAATTTTCAATTATTTGAGGGGCATATAAAACATCATTCACAAAGATGGTTATTGTCACAAGAAAGAGCAAAGTTGCCAATGTATACTATTGGAATTTGAGTGCCATTTGTAACAGTTAAATTAACCTTACTATTGGGTTCAGTAAGATTATGCAAAAGATCGAGTTCATTGGTTACGTGGTTGGAAGTACCATTATCTATATTTAGTGTCTAAAAGCACTTGATTGGACAAGACTCATTCTTCATATTCGAGCAGTAGTTTTCTTCTCTGCATCATCAGGAATAAACTAGGGAGGACATTATTTGGTGCCAAAAAAGAAGTCATCTAACTTATAACCCTTCATGATAGGCAACACTAGTGCTTGCTAAAGCAAAAAATTGCCTTTGTCTAACTTGACAGAGCATATCTGGGTGAGAGAGGAAGTAAATGAAGTGGGTTTAGGTTGTGAGATGATAGTGGAAGTGAAAGGTAAGGTTAAGTAGTATTAGTAGCAAAAGGAGAAGATGTAAAAGATAAAGACATGACATGAGCCTTAAATGCTCTGATACCAAGTCAGAAAAAGTAAAAGTCAAAGAAATATATTGAAATGAGGTGAATACTTAGCACACCTTTGTAGTTGAGTACCCTGTGAATTTATATTACATTCTGTTACACATTCACTAATAAAATATAGACGCATGGCTAACAAATTACATAGCCATATGGGGGGTGAGAATTACACCAAGTATTTATAGTTAATGCGTACAAGTCAGACACACTACCATGCATTCCAAAACTCTATACAACCATACACACACTTTACACATCATATATCCTAACAATTACAATGCAATTTTAATGCGATACGGAGTCAAAAGTTAAGTTTCTCATTTTGCTTTAGTGACTTGCTCTATGAGTATTTCTTCTATTACATTCAACCATTTGATTAATGAAGATGAAACTGTTGCTATGTGTCAATTACATCAGTGCTACAAATTGCATTATAATCTCATTCAAAGAATGAAAGGCACATTGAATCCTTGAAATCCTAGAAAAAATTTAAGAGACACGATAAAACAAATTTATCTTGAGAAAATTCAAATTCAGCTATGACATGTAATTAGCAACACCAAAACTTTTCATGAAGGGAGAACCATACATAAAAAATAAAGGGAAAAAAAGCCTTTGCGTACTCAAAGAGTGACAGAAACAAGAAAGTTAGAATGTTATATATTTCATTAGTTTTAATTAATATTTTTTCCAAAAATAATTTCCCATTTCCTTTAACTCTTCAAAATTAATATTAATTAAATAATTACCAAAAGGGTTAAAAACTCTCTTTTAATTGTCAACTAATAATTTGATAATATAATTACTAACAACTTTTGAGCTACTAATTATGACCTCTATATAATGAGATTATGAATAATCTAACTTATAACTAATTATTCATAATTAATATGAATATAATCCATTCTATGATTTATATTAAAATTGATTGTTTAATTAATAACCATAAAAAAATTGTGCTAATAATAAATTTAATATTAATGGGCAAAATAATATAAAATCATTTTAACATATAACAACAACGCTGCCTACTTTAGCTCCTCGACCACAACCTACGAGGCAAAGGCAGCAACCGTCGGAAGGCAATGTGAATTTTCCCTGCATTTTGGGTTTTATGCGTTAGTGTCTTGCTCTAGAAATTTTCTTAGCTGCATTATATGTACACTTAATGCCCTAAATTTAAACTATATGAGTTAAATTTGTATGAAATTAATGATTATATATATATATAAAATCTTTCCATGCTAATCAAATGGTAGTTTTATCTATTTGAGGTTGAACAAAATGGGGCTATTTATTTTACATGACAGATTAGCTTACGTTATTCTCAAATCCCTGCCAATTATGGAAACGGCGAAATTGGTATTGAAGAAAGTAGGAAACAAACAAAATAATGAAAATGGAAATAACAAAGAAAGGAAAAAAATGTCAACGTGCCATGAGCTAAGTCTGTGTCTATAAAGTTGTGCAAATATCAACGTAATTTTTCAAACTTAATTCTGGTAAAAAATTCATGTTAAAAAACTTTAATTTTAATAATGAGTTTTCTCGCTAGTACAATTCATCTTGTTAGGCCAAATTGTATTAAGTTTGAGTGAGAGTAAAATAAAATCTCATGTTAAATAAAATTAAACTAGAAGATCGATATATATATATATATATATATATATATATAATCCATAAACTTCATACATTTAGATTTTGAGTCAAAATTAAGTGTGATGTTAATGTGTATATTTTATCTTTAAGCTTAATTTAAAGAGTCTGTTGAAAAAAAATTCTTTGGGCTATCAAACCAAATTATTTATACTCTGTACAAATAAGAATTTTCAAAACAAAAATAATTTTGAAGTAAAATTTAATATTAACTCAAATAAATTTATTTATAAGACAAATATTTATTTTAATGCTGTAAATTTATAATTGGATTGCAATGATTTAAATATTGATAAGGGTGTTAACATAGCCTTTTGCAGTTTCCGATACACCAAGCTAATCATGTGCAGGAGTGAAAGTGAGGACAAGATAAAGGCAACCTCGAAGAGGTATAACTGAATGCATCTTTTGTCATCACTGAAATATCGGCATCTACTTCATGCAAGACAAGTTCAGCCGAAGAAATGGACAAACTTCGCGCTCCATTACTTGCCTCCCACGAGTAAAATATTTTTTTTTTCTGACCTTCACTTATTATAATATAATTATTTTGATTTTTTATTAATTAAAATATTTAAAATAATATTTTCTTTCATTTAAAAAAATATTATATTTAATTTTTCAGTTTTTTATAAAAGTATTATATTTTATTTTTTAAATTTATTATTTAAAGTTTAGTAAAAAAACTAAATTTAGTATTTTTTTAAAAAATAAGGACCAAATGTGATATTTTTTAATCAATAAAAGATTATTTTAAATATTTCAATGAGTAAAAAATTAAAATAATAATTATGTAATAAATAAAGAATCAAAAGGATATTTTTTTCTATTGTATTTTGACTATCAAAAAATTTTAATGTTGCCTGAATAACAGATTGGGGCAAAAGGTTAATATTTGCGAAATTGAAAAGATTAGGTCACTCGTGAAACCATTACACATGGCATGAAGCCGGTTTTGTTATGGAAAGGAATGAATATTTTGAAAAATAGAAATACTTAAGCGTAATCTTATATTTTTACTAAAAAATATGAATGGATAGCCTCTATAATTCAATTGATTAGATTTAACATTTTTTGAAAGTATCATAATTTTATTAAAAACTAATAACAAAAATATAAACAAGATCTGAATTTTTTCCCCAATGTGATAGAGTCAGATGTAGGTTGCTAACTAGAATCATTAATCTGTCTAATCCTGATGAAAATGATGTGGGCCTACAGAGCAAAAGTGGGTTGTCATGAAAGCCCAATTGATGCGTCCAACTCTTGATCAAATCGGAAATATATATGGGCTAGCCTGTTAACATTACCATTTTGAAGCCTCTTTCAAAAAACTCATGTTGGGGAACAAAGATAAGGATAAGAAAATATGTGCTTCCTACTGTGACTTCTGATATGAAGTAGGCCCATGTAGGGCAACAATGAGCCCAAAAGAATCTTCTATTTGACAATCTACACGGCCCAATTGATAAAAAACAAAGGCTATATTGAAATTGAAAACGAAATTTGGAAAAATAAAAAAAGCAAGAATAATTACTTGCGCTGATTTTGCGCCCGAGTATACGAGAGCTCAATATAACATGCCTCATCCTGGTCCACCTGTCAATGTCTCGTTTAAATTTGAATTTGAGTTGTGATTTAATTATAGCTTAATATAATTTAAAATTTTAACTTTGATGGAAAAAAATTCATATGAACTTGATTTATATTTAGATTTTTTTTTTTATTTTAAATGTGAGTTTAACACAGGGATAATTTCTTTTTAATTTTTGTACAAATGAAAATTTAGGGGACAAAATTATTTTTTTAAAAAAATTCAACATCAAACTTTGTAAAATAAATTTTTATTTTAAAATATAAATAAATGTATCAGTGCATTCACAATTTTAAGTATATCAATACACTTAATTATAATATAAAAATATAATCATAATAATACTAACATAAAAAATAATAATAATATTATTAAGATTATACATTATAACTTATAATATTAATGCACGATTTTACCACAAATAAAATATTAAATTTTGTAAAGACCAAACCAAACATGATAATGTTGCCATGCTATGTCTTTCATTCAAATCACAACTTTTTGATTGTTTTTCATTTATAATTAAATGGTACATTAAAATTTAATTGTATCAAATTAAACATAGGAAAAATGGACATGATTGCATTTTGAATTTTCAGGGTCGAGATTTTTTCAGCTGTTCCTGGTCAACAAAAAAAAAAAAAAAGGCAGAAGAACAGAAAGAGAAATATATCATGTGAGCTTCTACTGAGGGGCATGAAGCCCATCAACAAACCCGAAAGCCCGGAAACATTCTCGTGGCCAGAATAGAAGCGTTGTGTCACATTTCTCTCCCGCATCAGTAGGTCCTCGCTGTTGTTCCTCGTCCTGCTTCTTCCTGTTTTTCCTCTTCATTGATCTCAGAGCTGCCTCAGTTCCTTTGACCAAGAGTGCTCAATCAAGCTTCATCTTCAGAATTTTCGCCTTCCTTTCGTGAGTCTTTTTTCTCTTTTACCTCACCCTTCCATTTTCACACTTCCTGGGATCTATGAACTGCTTTGAATCCTGTATTTTCCGATTTTGATGTTTTATGCTGTAAATGCATATCCATGAGGTAATATCTTTATCTATTTGTACCTCTTCTTATGGAAGCCTGGAGCTCTGGCTTAATTGTCAGGAGATTATATGACCGATTGAAATTGCGTGTGATTGTGTTGGAGACATTGGTATATATCCGAGCTTTTTCTATGCATCTAGTGTTTATGTTTTCCATCCTCTCTTTCTGTTGCTCTCGCTTATTTGTTTGTATTCTGTGTATCATGTATAATAAGTTATGTGGAACTGCAATACCTGAAATCCACCATATTGTGTTATGACTCGTTTTAAGACTATTTTGTTTTATATGTATTTTACAAAAAAGAATAAGCATGACAATAATCAGTGGTAACGAATTTTTTTTTTTTTTTTTTTCCTGACATGGTTAGGCAGATAGGCATGATCATCTGTGTGGTCGTTTGCAGAAGAAGCTGTCTAAAAAAAATTTAACAATGATACTATTGGGACTTGGGATTGAGTATATTTGGAAGTCTTCTTGTGAAGTATAAAGTATACAACTCTTCTGCTATCTTTTTTTTTTTCTCTCTCAGGAATATGAACATGTTCTTTTATATTGAGGGTAAACTTGATGAAATGTATTATTATAAGTGTTAGATCCTCGTTAGAGTGAGTTGCATGTAAAAGTGAGAGCTACTTTACAGATTATTGCATAATCTGCGTTTGGACATTTGCTTTAGGAAATATGCTAAATAATATCATCTACTGGATATCCAGAATCAAGTCGTAAATAGTAAAATTATGATCTACTCCTTTCAGTCACTACGCTTGAGAGGCAGCAACCCTTCTCAATTTGTTGCATGACAAATGTTTCTATACAGCTTTAATGGATGATATGGTGGCTGATACGTTCCTCACTCTTCCCCCCACCCCCAAAAAGAAGGAGAAAAAGAAAATATCTGAGATGCATAATGAAAAAGCAGTTGATTCTTCGTTTGTGTGATCTTTTGTTTAAACTTTCAGTTGTTGGATTCTGGACCCTTGGCTCTTTCTATCATTGTTCTTAACTGGTTAGACTGCCTCACATATAAGGCTCATTCATCTAAGAGCATCTCTTGTCTTGAACTTCTGTTTGTTGATAAATTGATATTAAATTTTTGAAGAACATATAATTTTGATGGTTGAATTTGCAGGCTTTATGGTGTTCAGTATTCCTTGTTTGCTTTATATTTGTTTGGTGATAATTATGCATGAATATTGAAACCAATTTTGCTTCTTACATTGTCTAGCCATAATTTAACATTCATGCTAGTACTTCTCGAGGCAATCTTTGTTGTTGGGATTATTAGTTTTTGTGACCCTCCTGTGAAGATGAGATCTGGTGAACAGTTTTATGCATTTACATTTGTTGCTATTTGCGCTTATTTGGTGATTGTGTCCCTGTCAATGTACTTATGCCTATTTATGTTAATTTATTTTTGTTCTTGGGTAAATCGATTTTCATAATCTGTGTATATTTTTTATGAATAATTTGCAGTGCGAACTGAGATTGAGATGGCTGGAGGTGTCATTCAACAGTTATTGAGGAGGAAACTCCAGTCTCAATCATCTGTAAGCTTTGCCCCTTCTTTTCATGCTAATTTTATGCTTCTGAGAGAATTTTTCTGGTCTCCTTATTCTATGTGAATGAAAAGGGACACTCTTAGTTTTAGAAAAAGAGAGGGGGCTAAAAAGGGGAGAAAAGGTGTCCTGTTGTTATACACAATTGTGGAAGCAAACATCTTTTTATTTGCAGACGTGGGGAGTTATGAGATTTGGATCTATTTTTTATATTGTATGTTTGAGCAATAATGTTATTGTTAACATAATGTTGAATATATACCCTTTGCTAACCATAACGTTAATATACTGTGGATAAAGGAAAAACTTTGCTGCACAATCATTTTATTGTTGCTAATCTGTTAAAGAATTCATCAAAGTTGACATTAAGGGCCATTAAAAAAAACTACTATTACCATGAGCATTATTGCAAATAGATAATTGTTTTGTTGAAACTAAAACATTCTTAGTTGACGAACTAAGAGATATTACTAGTGTCAAAATCTGTAGTGATGATAGAAGTGGAAAATGGAAGTATGTGCAGTTTACTAAAAGCACAATGGTTCAGCTAATTCTTATTCGATTTACTATAAAGAATTGCCTTCATCCTTATGGCCTGACATCTATACAAGTTTACCATTTGTCATCATTTTGTCTCTTGGCGTTGTTTTTCTAGTATGCAGTTCATACTTCCTTAACTGTATGGCATTTTGCTAGGTGTTTTTGTTACCCAAGTTTTTGCTGATTATAATTGAGCATTTTTAGAATCTTTGGAATTTTGATGGTAGCTGACTGACTATTAAATTAAACACTACTTAACTCTGATTCAGTGAATTCAATTCTGACTCTCATTTCTGCTCCATTTTCTAATTATTTAAATGGAATGGAGGAGGTTTAAGACTATTCAAGTTATATTAGTCCATGTTCCTGCTGCTATTTTTTCCTATTGATAAGGCTGATAGCTTCCAGCTATGTTCCAATATAGGCATACAGTGATTGTATAATATATACTTATGCAGACTGCTATAGTGAGAACTTTTTATTCTGCATGTATTTAGGTTTTGACAAGCTTATAACAATTTGCTTCCCATGAAACGAGTCAATCCTGCCTTATGCGAATGTTTGCTTTATACTTTCCGCAGACCTCTTCCTTTTTGTCATCCATCATCACAAGGAGAGATGATGCTGGCTCTACTGGCAGCAGGTCCTTGAGAGCATTTGCATTAATTGGTGCTGGTGTCTCAGGATTTTTGAGTTTTGTGACAACAGCTTCAGCAGATGAGGCTGAGCATGGCCTGGAATGTCCAAGCTATCCATGGCCTCACAAGGGCATCCTCAGTTCATATGATCATGCTTCGTGAGTTTTACTTGCATTTACCCTATATTTTCTGTGTTTCTATCTAACAATACTGTTTAGCAAGTTTGTGACTATGCACACTTAATATAATTCTACATGTGATTTCCTGAGACAGAAATTGCATCCTTTTTAACTTATACCTCTGCTGCATTTTGGGTGTATTATGCATGGTTGTTTGCAGTAGGTGCTTGTCAAATTCGTTTTCTCTTTGCTTAGTGGATACTATTCTCATTTTTCTCAGCCTTGGGGTCAATTCTCCTCTTTCTTTGTGGTTCTTATATCTTTGATGTGGTCTAACGTGGTTCATTGTAGGGGTTTAACTATTATTTGTGGTAAGTTCTACCTCTAAAGCCTGTGAGAGAAATCTTCATCTTAGGTGTGTAGGAAAAAGAAAAGGGGGGGTGGTTGAGGAATCATTGACAGGTGGGATGTGCATTCTGCTTTATCAAGTGTCGTGAATTGAAAACGAATTTCACATGAATACTGTAATGACCATTTCTAATGTTTTTATCTCCCCCGCCCCCACTTCCACCCCCTCCCCCACCCCCAAAAAAAAAAGTTTCTACTGTATGCAACTGTTCGTAATGCTTTAAATTAATTTCTCATGAGCAGGATTCGTCGTGGTCATCAAGTTTATACACAAGTCTGTGCTTCCTGCCATTCTATGTCTTTGGTATCATACCGTGATTTGGTTGGTGTTGCTTATACAGAGGAAGAAGTAAAGGCTATGGCAGCTGAAATTGAGGTGGTTGATGGCCCTAATGATGAGGGTGAGACGTTTACACGCCCTGGTAAACTCAGCGATCGCTTCCCTCAGCCATATGCAAATGAAGCAGCTGCTAGGTTTGCTAATGGAGGAGCTTATCCTCCAGATCTTAGTCTTATAACCAAAGTAATGCCACTTTTCTGTCAGTAATGTCAATTGAGTTTTCTATCATATATAAAAAAAATATCTTATTATCTGTCCTTTCAGGCTCGCCACAATGGTCAAAACTATGTATTTGCCCTTCTTACTGGTTATCGTGATCCCCCTGCTGGTGTTTCGGTAAATTCTTATCTAAGATATCTTTTGAAATTCTTTAATAGTTACTGAAGTAAGTTAGGACATTCAGCAAAATTTTCATGTTGTAAAAATAAGCCAAGGTTACAAAAATTGAAACTTTTACATCCATATATCAGTATCATTAGTTTCTTTTCCTTTTTTATTTTTTGGTAGATCAATGAATCTATGTCTCCGTACACGGGGTTTTTGTTGTGTGGTTTTTTTCAATTTTGTTGGGAGGGTGGGGTTGAACAGTTGAAGAGTCCTTCAATTCTTGAGATCTCTTTTCTTTACAACTCTTGATGAATAGCTCATGTTTTGCCTTTTAACATTTTGCATGATTTCCTTTGCGTGTCATTTTGCTGAATTTGTTAATGTATGGCAATGGCAGTTTTGGATGCAACAATTTTCCTCAATGCTTATGCGTATAATAATTAATAAGTAAACTCTGCTTCCCTATATTCTGAAGCATAATAGTATTGGATGAAAGAAGGGTCTTGATATATTCATTAAAGTAATCATGACCTGTGATTCTTTGTACTTTGTAGTCCAATTACCAGTCATATTTATATGGACATAAACCATGCAGTAATGAGTTCATTCTAATATTTCGTTCTTTTTAAATCCAAACATTAATAGTGAATGTCTGTCCTCATACCAATGCTTTAATATTATGCTTGAACTTTTTTGATGATTAGTGTTATAAATAAATATGTAGATTAGAGAGGGATTACACTACAATCCTTATTTTCCTGGTGGAGCAATTGCCATGCCTAAAATGCTTAATGATGGTGCTGTTGAATATGAAGATGGTACCCCTGCCACAGAATCTCAGGTATGTTACCTCTTTAGGAATAT
Organism: Delonix regia; assembly: GCA_037074485.1. Taxonomy (NCBI): domain Eukaryota; kingdom Viridiplantae; phylum Streptophyta; class Magnoliopsida; order Fabales; family Fabaceae; genus Delonix; species Delonix regia. Next base: position 33,757,688 of record CM073449.1, on the reverse strand, counting down.
GTTAGCTTGAGGAATGGTTTTAGTGGGTCTCACAAAGGCAATATTTGTGGACTCGGGGAAGTATGAAAACCATTCTTTTCCTTGATGTATTGCTGCAGATGGGAAAAGACGTCGTCTCATTCCTAGCCTGGGCTGCTGAACCTGAGATGGAAGAGAGAAAACTGGTTTGGTTTCCTTCCATATACTACTTTTCCTTATGATGAATGAAGATACATTTTCTAACAAGAATGCTACTTTTTTCAGATGGGCTTCAAATGGATTTTTGTACTATCACTGGCACTGCTTCAAGCTGCCTATTTCCGTCGACTGAGGTGGTCAGTTCTAAAGTCTCGCAAGCTGGTTGTTGATGTTGTCAACTAGCTGCCCTCAACTTTAATTTTCTCTTCAGATTGGATTTCTGTTTGTAATAATTTTATCAGATGATTATGTTGTTGCGTCATGTCAATTCGTTTAACAGAATTAGTGCGTTATGGAGCAACCGGAAGAGAGTAAGATTTTTGTTCGACAGAAATAAGCTGTAACAACTTACATATATGTCATATGTGAGACGTTTCTTCAATTTTCCCTCTCACCTCTGAATTATTACGCCGCTGGAGTCCCCAAACTCCTAGTTTGATTCATTCTCGATATTCATGCAAATATTGGGATGTTATAGTGGTTAGTATTAACGTTCATCTTTGGTTAGAAGAATGATATGTGCCATATTGAACCTGGGTTCTCTCTCTTCCACAGTATCCTATGAATTTGGGATTTCTTCTGCATTTTTGGCAGTGCTTTTTGTTTGTGTTTGGACTCACCGTGATTTTAGGCCTGAAATTTTTCTGCAACCCATATTTGATTTTCTTGTTTTTCCTCTGTTCATATTAGAGTTGTGTAAACTTCATTTTGGATCAACTTAATTTATAAATTTTATTTTAGGAAAAAATTTTGCATGATTGTAATTTCTATTTTTAAAAAATAATAGTTTTGTTATCAATAAAATTTATTCAATATAAAAGTTTTTTAAAATTTCTGTGTAAATAAGGTTTGGAGAATATTGAAAAGAAAATATACCGTTAAATTAAACAAATATATCCGTGAAACAGGTTCACATAATAGACTTTTTCAACCTTTACTTAAAAAAAAAAAAAAAGGCGTTTCAACCTTAAAAACTTCAAACGACATCTAATATGAGTTGTTTAGTAACCATGAAACATGATCAGTTCAACATCCAACTGACCCAAAGGGCGTTTCGTACCTCTACTTTTTCGCACGAAAAACTGTAAGTGACTAGATCAAAACTAAATAAAAGTAGACTCGTATTGTTCAGTGACCTCGTACATTTGTGTGTGTGTGTGTATAAGACTTATGTTATGAATAGAAATCGACTTTGCTGGGTCACTTTAGTTAAGACATAACTACTAGACAATTTATACGGAGTATGAGAAAAATAAATATATAATCTAGCAGTAAGTGAAACACCATGTGTGAAACAACAATTAATTATGTTTATAGTAAGTCTTTTTTTATTTATTTCTTATATTTTCAACTGAAACAAGCATATAATTTATATTTTAATATTTGTAAATTTTAGTAATATTGAATGAACTATGAAGGAAAATGAAAGGAAAATTTTATCAATGCTGCCTCGGGTTCATTTTCTGATCAAAGAGTGAAAATTTTGACGACACATACCTGTTCACGAGAAATGATGCCTAGCGTTTGTGGGCATGAAGCCCGCTAAGCCCCAAAAAGCCCATATGCCTGTTCGATCGCTAGAACAGATTATATCGAGTTGTGTCGCTCCTCCTGTATCCGTAGGTTCTCCCTCTGCTTCTGCTGCTTCTTCTTCCTCTTCCTCTTCATCGATCTCAAAACTGTCTCAGCTCCTTTTGCCAAGAAAGCCTAAGTAAGCTTCACCTTCGGACTTGCCGCCTCCGTTTTGTGAGTGTTGTTTGTCTCCCTCTTTTATTTTCATACTTCCTTGGATCTATGACCTACTTTTGAATTCTGTGTTTTCCTATTTTGATGTTTATATTGCAAATGTGTATTCACGAGCTACGAACCCCAAGTAATGCGCATCTTCATTTTTTATTTGGTACCTTTTCCTTTGGGAGCCTGGCGCTACGTCCTTTGGCTTAAGCCGAAGTTTCTGCTGCTTCAATGTTGTCAGAAGATTGTCAGACCGATTGAAATTTCGTGTGGTTGTATTGAAGATGTTATTTTATACTTGAGGTTGCTGCATTTAGTGTTTAAGCCTTACCCTCTCTGTCGCTCTTGCACTCGCTTATTTGTTTATATTATAAGTATAGCGTGATATGAAAAATGAAATGACTGAAATCAACCATCTTGTGCCTGTGATCGAATTTAAGTTGCGATTTTTATGGATTACAGTCAAATAATTAGTGGTAATCAACTTTGTTGACAAGTTTATGCAGATGGGCTTGATTCACGTATGCATATCAAGCAGTCTGAGAAAAATTAACGAGAATACTATTAGGACTTAGGAGTGACTGTACAGGAATGTCCTTTTGCGAACTATCACTTATGCAACTCTTCTATCATTTTTTTTTTTTGCAGGAATAAAATGTGTATAAATTCTGAGAGTAACCTCGATAAAATTTGTTATCTTAAACTTTAGATCGTCAATTTAATAGGATTTTGATGTGACTTATATGAAATGGGTGCAAGCTATGGTTCTAATAATTGCATAATCTCCATTTGATTGGAAATTGGAATTATGCTGGATAATATTACCTATTTGAATATCCAGAATCATGCCATAAAATAGTACAATTATGATCTACTCCTTGCAATTAGTACGCTTGAGAGGTGGCAGCCTTTCTAATGTTCTGGTGGCTACTGGTTAATGCGTCTTTGTTTTCTTTCTTCACCCCCCTTCTCTCTTTTTAGATCATGCATGCTCAAAAGCAATTCATTCTTCTTTTTTTTGCTCTTTTCTAATTATTATTTTTTCTTAATTGTTGGGTTATGACCCTTCCTATACTTTTTCTTGACCACTTAGACTGCCATTTCAACTGAGGTTCATTTGCAATTCAGAGCATCTCTTGTCGTTCTTCATCTTGAAGTCCTATTTGTCGACAACTGAAATTAAGTTTACAAAGAATATGTAACCCTGCTGATATTAGAGGCTTTGTGGCATTGAGTATCCCTTGTTTGCTTTATATCTGTCTAGCAATAGCTATGCTTGAACGTTTGGAGCAATCTTGCTTTTTAGATTGTCTAGTCATAATCTAGCATTTATTAGTGTGTTAGCACTTTTTGTGGTAATCTTCATTGAGGGAATTATTACTTTTCATGATTCTTCATTTCAGGTGAGATTTTGTTAACCGTTTGTAGTTTTGTCATTTACTGATGGTGTCTTCATTATTGTCTTTATGCTTGTTTTATCACTTCATCTCTATTTCTTAAGTGAATGGAGAATCATTGAGTATCCCTTGTTTGCTTTATATCTGTCTAGCAATAGCTATGCTTGAACGTTTGGAGCAATCTTGCTTTTTAGATTGTCTAGCCATAATCTAGCATTTATTAGCGTGTTAGCACTTTTTGTGGTAATTATCATCGAGGGAATTATTACTTTTCATGATTCTCCATTTCAGGTGAGATTTTGTTAACCGTTTGTAGTTTTGTATTTATAAATGTTGCTATTCACTCTCATTTACTGATGGTGTCTTCATCATTGTCTTTATGCTTGTTTTATCACTTCATCTCTATTTCTTAAGTGAATGGATTTATTTACTTTTACCATTGAAATATATATTTCCCCATATATAATCTATTTGTATATCTTTTATGAATATTTTACAGTGTGGACTGAGATGGCTGGAAGTGTTCTTCAACAGTTATTGAGGAGAAAACTTCAGTCCCAATATACTGTAAGCTTTGGCCCTTCTTTTCATGCTTATTTTGTGCTTCTGGGAGAATTTAGTATATTTACTCCTCCAGTCGCTGTAGCCTATGTGACCCAAAATTGACTCTTAGAATAATAGTTGGAGGTTAAAAAGGGAAAAGTGGTGTTCTGTTTTTATACATATATGGGGAAGATACATTACACATTGGTTTGTTTACAAATGAGGAAAGTTTTTCCTTTATCTTTTTCCTAATCTTGTATATTTGAGCTATAATGTTAGGATACTGTTGATATAGACATAACCTTTGATTAGCATAATCTTAAAATACTGTTGATAAAGGAAAAGCTTTGCTGCGAAGGCATATCATTGATGCTAATCTGTGAAAGAATTCATCAAAGCTGTCTTTAGGGGTCATGAAACTATAACAAGTACTACCACAAAAATTATTTGCTAACAGATAGCTCTTCTGTTGGAACTAGAATGTTCTTGATTGACAAACTAATAGATATCTCTACACTACCATGCAAAAATTGTATTTGATGATTTGAAAACCTCTTGCAATTTACCAAAAAAAACATGTTTCAGCAAATTCTTGTTCTGTTTACAATTATTTTAAGAAATGCCTTCTGTCTTATGGCCTATATTAATGTTTTACCATTTGTAAACATTATGCCTGTTCGTGTAACTTTACTAGGATGTAGATCTTAGTTCCTCAAATGAATGGCCTATGGCAGTGTGCTTATGTCACCCAAGTTGTTCCTAACTTGCTAATTGTACGTAAAGCTTTATAGACTCTTTTGATTTTTTATGATTGCAGAATCACTATCAAACATTGCTTAATTCGGGTTCAATAAGTTTATTTCTACTTCATCTCCTAAATATTTATGGAGAAAGTAGGAAACTTAGTAATATTTAAGCTATATTAATCCATGTGCTAGTTGCTAATTTTTCCCATTGATTAGGCTGAGAACTATAGGCGAGTGAACTTCCCATATTAGTGTAGAATCATTGTATTATATATACTTCTGCATACCGATATAGTGTGAACCTTTCCTGATGCATGCTTTTAGGTTTTGATGAGCTTATGAGAACTTGCTTCCAATAGTCAACTGTGCCTTTTGCTAATGGTTGCTATATAATTTCTGTAGACCCCTTCCCTTTTGTCATCCATTATCACAAAGAAAGATGATGCTGGCTCTGCTGGCAGCAGGTCCTTAAGAGCACTTGCATTAATAGGAGCTGGTGTCTCAGGGTTTTTGAGTTTTGCAACAACTGCATCAGCTGATGAGGCTGAGCATGGCCTGGAATGTCCAAGCTATCCATGGCCTCACAAGGGCATCCTCAGTTCATATGATCATGCTTCGTGAGTTTTACATGAATTTACCCTATATTTTCCTTATTTTTATCTGACAATACTGCTTAGCAGGTTTGCAATTATGTACGCTCAATATAGTTTACATGTGATTTCTGAGACAGACATTGCAACCTTTTTAACTTATTCCCGTGCTGCATTTTAGAGTTGTATTATGTATTTGGTAGCAGTAGCCAGTAGTTACGTCTTAATTTGATTTGCTTTTTGCATGGTGAGCATTATTCTCATTTTTCTCAGCCTTATGTTGTTGTTTTGGTGGGGATTATTGAAGGGTAGGATGCGCATTCTGCTTGATGCAGGGATCTGGTTTTGAAGACAAATTTCACATGAATGCTATAATAACCATTTCCATTGCATACTATTGGTCTTAATGCTTTAAATCAATTTCTCATGAGCAGGATTCGTCGTGGTCATCAAGTTTATACACAAGTCTGTGCTTCCTGCCATTCTATGTCTTTGGTATCATACCGTGATTTGGTTGGTGTTGCTTATACAGAAGAAGAGGTAAAGGCTATGGCAGCTGAGATTGAGGTGGTTGATGGCCCTAACGATGAGGGTGAGATGTTTACACGCCCTGGTAAACTCAGCGATCGCTTTCCTCAGCCATATGCAAATGAAGCAGCTGCTAGGTTTGCTAATGGAGGAGCTTATCCTCCAGATCTTAGTCTTATAACCAAAGTAATGCCACTTGTCTGCCAGTAATGTCATTAGAGTTTTCTATTGTATATATACAAAATATATTATTATTTGTCCTTTCAGGCTCGCCACAATGGTCAAAATTATGTATTTGCCCTTCTTACTGGTTATCGTGATCCCCCTGCTGGTGTTTCGGTAAATTCTTATCTAAGATATCTTTTGAAATTCTATTGTACCTACTGAAATAACTTTGTACATTCAGCAAAATTTCCAGGGTGCAAAAATAATGCCAAGGCTATGAGAAATTCTTACATACATGTGCATGCATGTTTTACTGGGGGTGGGCAGGTGTTCAGGATTCTATCCCTTCTTGAAATCCCTTTTCTTTTCAGCACTTCACCACCGTTAAACATTTTGCTTGATTTCCTTTGCAAATCATTTTGATGGAAATGTTGATCTAAGCCAGTTTTAGATGCAACAGTACTCCTCAATGTTGAAGCGTTTGATGATTAATATGTAAATTTTGCTTTCTTATCTGGTGCATATTAGTATTCGGTGAAAGAGTGCCTTGATATATTCGTTAAAGTACTTATGCTCTGTGATTTATTTTACTTTTTTGTTAGTCCAGTTATCAGTCATGTAGGTATGGGCATAAACCATGGAGTGATGGGCTAATTCTAATATCTAATTCTCTCTTAATCCAAATATTAAAATATGTTTATGAATGTCCGTCCCTAAAGCAACTTGCAATATTGTGCCTTAACTCTTTTTCATATTATCTCTCCTAATCTATATCTATATATATGTAGATTAGAGAGGGATTGCACTATAACCCTTATTTTCCTGGTGGAGCAATCGCCATGCCTAAAATGCTTAACGATGGTGCTGTTGAATACGAAGATGGTACCCCTGCTACAGAATCTCAGGTATATTACCCCTTAACTATATGTTAGCTTGAGGAATCGCTTTAGTAAATCTTCTCACTCATGCAATGTCCATGGACCCTGGGAGATACGAAGCTCATTCCTTTCCCTGTTGTTTTTCTGCAGATGGGAAAAGATGTCGTAACTTTCTTAGCTTGGGCAGCTGAACCTGAGATGGAAGAGAGAAAACTGGTCTTGTTTCCTTCCATATACTTCTTTTCACCAGATGAAGACTGTCACATTTTCTAACAGGACTGTTACAAAATGCAGATGGGTTTCAAATGGATTTTTGTACTATCACTGGCACTGCTTCAAGCTGCTTATTTCCGTCGATTGAGGTGGTCAGTTCTGAAGTCTCGCAAGCTGGTTGTTGATGTTGTCAACTAGCTGCATTCGGCTTTAGTATTCCCTGCAGAAAGTATTCCCGTTGGCAATAATTTTGCCATATTGTTATGTTGTCCCATCATGTGAAAGTCGTTGGGAAATGAAGCAACTGGAAGCATGTTCAATTTTTGTTTAAAACAAAAGAGGACGCCCCAAATATGTGAGACCTTTCTTTACTCCTTTTTTCATTTAAAAAAAAAAGTCTTCTCTGACTTGTGAATTTTTACACTATCGGAGTCCCCAAACTCCTAGTTTGATTCACACAATTTTTATGCAAACTGGTCTACTTTTGGGGTTAATGTTAATGTTCGTCTTAGGAAGAAACAAAATAAGTCGATGAATTTTTTTCCTCCCCGCTTTCATTTAGCAATTTTGGAGAAATAACCACATGAATTCGGTACATAGTCTTCCGGGCTCTAGCCTCTGCGTTTCAATTGTTCAAGGTAATCTGCACTGTAATAATTGTCTATGTGTCAATTTAAGAATCCATTGCAATCTCGATTTCCTTCCTTTTTTTTTTTTTATTTCTTTGGCAATATCTTGGTTATGCTCTCCCTATTAACCCATATTTACTTGTAATGATGACTACGTATGCAACAAGGAATTTCATGTTTCCTACCTTTGCAGAAGCGAATATTATTTGCCGCCATTTAGCACGTGTCTTTTGCAAACTACTCAAGTCACTCATTATTAAGTTACATGACTTTATGAATTTGATCTGTTTCGCATAAACATAATTTGGGACTCAACTGCTTATATACTGTTGACGGAATGCACCCAAAACTGATCTATGATGCATGGTACACGTGCTTACCAAAACTAGCGCAACGACTTTTATTAATGGGAATACTAATTTGTTAGATTAGTTGGTTTATTGTTTCTCATAGTACATTGTAAAAGGGCATCATAAATGCTTCTTCTGTATCCCACTTCAGTATCATGCAATGCTGTGCATTTCATGTTTTCTTAAGTCTTTTCTTTATCATCATCTTTTACGGTATCAGAGCTGTCAGATTACCTTCAGTGGAGTCAAAAACAACTCCTAGCCTTTTAACAATCAGATCATTAAAACAAAATATTGTAGTCTTCAATCATCCGATTACCATCAAACTTGATGAGAAGAATTGTTTCTTGTGAAAACAAGAAGTCCGTGCAACCATTAGAGGAAATGACTTGTAGGTCATGTTTAGTAGCAAGAACTAGAAGGGGTAAAATAGAATGAGAATGGAAATGATGTTTGGTTCATTTTTAATGGTGTCATTTCCTTTCTTATGGGAGTGAGTATTAAGGGAATATTGATTACCTAATGAACTAGAACGAATATTGAAGAAGGAAATTATACTTTTGATTTCTCAAATTTTTCCAATACATCAATTTGATTCCTAAATGATAGAAAGTAATAAATTAATCCTTTAAAGATTATATTGGAATCAGATTTGGTTCTTTCGTCATGAAGACGTTAAAATTAATACAAACTAGATCATCTTTTGTTAACGTTATTTGGAGGTGGATTAATAGTTTAGTTCTCATTGAACAATTTGGTCTTTCATCTTGTGTTGTTAGATTAATTTGATCTCTTATTTTTCATAAATAGATCAATTTGGTTCATTAACCTTTTACATTAGATTAATTTGGTTCCTCATAATTTTTGGGATTGCGCATCAATTTTTAGATCTTTCTAAGATATAGGATTTTATCTTTTGAATGATTTTGTTTACTCTTAATGACTTTACATTTTGAAGTATGACAAGATTTTGTTTTTTTTTTTAAAAAAACTTGACTTTTAAAAGATGTGTTGCTAATTTTTAGGGTTTAGGATCTCATTCGTGGAAGAAGTTGTTGCATATATTGCCTGATCTTGCATTTGTTACAAAGTAGAAAGGTGACAATGAATATTTAAATTGACGGAAATGATTATCAATAGAAAGTAAAAAAAAATACTAATATATGACTTTTCAATTTGGGTATTGATGAGTGAACCCTTAACCTGAGAGGTGTATTGACAGATTAAGGAAATATAAGGAGTGTATATTGCCTTTTGTTGTAATTTGTAATTCTAGTTAAATAACTATTTTAATTGTGTTTAGGCTACAAAGTGCTAAATATGTATTAGTTGCACTTAAACATCTAAACTATTAAAATGAGCACTTATATATGTATGTTTTGTAAGAAAAATTGGGAGATTTAATAATGAATACAAATAAATCATCAATGAGAAAGAAAACTTATTTAAAATGTAGATATTCAATGCAATCATAAATTAAGTTGTGGAGAGTAACAACTTGCTTTGACCAAACCTTTTCTTCACGTACTCAATTAAAGGTAGGACTTTAAATAGCCATAAAATAAATTTATCGTGAGTCATCATCACATTTAGAAAATATGAGGTTTTAAATAAATAAAATATTTCTTTTCTTTTAAATGATAACTTTCCACTTTTTCAATTATTCATATTCTAGATTTAAAAAAATTAGATATTATAATATAAATTGGCTTATAAAAAATCTTATTTCTTAGTCAGTAATCTAATAGGATAACTACTGACAATATTTAGGTTATAAGTTGGGGTCTCGACCCAATGGACTTGTGGGTAATACAACCAATCATTGATTACCTATAATTAACTCATACTTAATTTATTCTTGATTTATATCAAAATTGATTGCTTAATTAATTAACCTAGTAAATTGAACTAATGATAAATTAATGCTAATCTATAATATTTTAAAAAATATTTTAACAATCTCTCATTTGGATAACATTAATTGATTACTAAGACAAGTAATTAAATAAATATTAACTAAAATTAAGCAACCAACATATATAAATAAGCCATGCAAAGTTAAAAAACGAACAACGTAATATCATTGGATCCAATGGGGAAACAAATAATATTAATATGATCATAACACAAGATCATTGAATCCAATAAGGAAATAAATGATATTGATATGATTATAAACATAGTTTTAAAATCTAATCAAAATGGACATTTTATATGGATATCACATAGCCCTTTAAGGACTCAACTCATACTCTCATAAAACCAAGATTACATCATGGATTGAACAAGACCTATATGAGCTCTTATTGGTAGGCGTTTGGTCAACTGATATGCAAGCAAATGTTCACTAAGGATGTGAACCACATGAGTCTACGATAAGAGAAAATTCATAAATGAAACAATGAATCAACAACACCGAGTCCAATAGGGAAAACAATGTTAAAAATACTAATAAAGTTTCAATTCTAGATATATGCACAAATTTTTCACCACTAAGAACATTGAATTCAATAGGAAAACAAATGTTATAGATACAAAAAATATTTTAAAGTGTTCCTTAGGAACAACTTCAGACTCCCACTAAACTAAGATATTAAAATTTTAAAATACCTAAGAGTAATAAGTTTTCAAAACTCTAATAAGTAAGTCTTTGGTTAACGAATCACCCAAATGTTCAATATGAGTATGAGATTCACCAATCTTTTCTCTTTAATGAATAAGAATTGAGAATCAGAACTTTGATGCAACCAAAATTCTTGTAATTTTGATAGAAGTCCATAACAAAGTCACTATTACAATAAAAGTGGTCAAGACTTAAAATATGTGTACAATAAAAATTCATTTCCTTAACCACAGTTCTTAACAAATAGCCATCACAAAACAAACAACATACTCTTCACTCATATATGAGTTACCCATAAGTGTCTATTTGACACATCTTAAATAACTCCTCCAAATATCATAAAGATGCATGCAAAAATTGAGGTAGCTATAAGTGTTTACATGACACTTTTAAACAAAACATCTCCTCCAAAACATCATATAGATGTATACACAAGTTAAAGCAGCTACAAGTATCTATTTAATACTTTACCACAATGTAGCTCCCATAAAAAACATTATTCTTACCAAGCTACCAACAATGAAAGCAAATAGAATTCCTTTCTATCTTAGTCCTGTATGAATTGGTGCACCATTAAAGGAACAAAAATGCCTTGTGAATTTTATAAGTACTTAGTCAATAGAAACTTCTTAAGATAAATTAGAAAGTTATAAGACTTGTCACAATAGGACTAGAATCTATAACCACATGAGGTCTTATTAAAATTCCATATCAAGTGTATCTTAATGCCAAGAGGTTAACATCACAAAGAGATTAATCCCACCTCAAGCTAATTGTATGTCATATATTATGAAATTAAAGATATGACTTCATATAACCTTGTCAAACTTGAGATAATTTTGCCCCAAAAGACTTGTTTTGATCTAAAATGAATCCTTTTATCTACATAACAAGGGCTTATTCCTTGAATTTACAAGTCCATCCACTAAAGTTTGTTTATTTCTAGTTAAAGGTTTATACAATTAAATGTCTTCAACATCTTCATACCGATAAGATATAAGAAATATTAAGACATCAATCAAATTACGTCTCACTGATATTTGATTACATTGTCAATGAAATACTAATAGGCTGTATCTATTGCCAATGCAATTTATCCAACAAAAAATTAATTGAAATCGACACCTCAATCAAACCAACAAAACACGCTTACAATTAGTCCTATGATAAGTGAGCTCACAATTGCAAGGTGCTAATTGCCCAAGTGATTTTCCACGACAAGTGAAATCACTTAATCAAACTTAAGAGTAAGTAAACAAATGCCAACAACTTTGATGTTGTGCTATCTTAAATGATACATGATTGATTGCCAAGATTATATAACAAACATGCTTTTAATCTATAATTTTGTTAAAAAATTAGAGAGCATTTAGACAAACAATATTGGGATTTGTATAATCACATTTCTTAAAGGTAATATTGACTACATGCAGTCTCCATTTGCCTTTTATATAAAGTTATTAATCAAGTTTCCCAAAAGGAAATAAAATGTCCAGGACATAAAAGGTCCAAAATGTTTATCTTAATTAAGTTTAGAGAGAAGAAAATGCCTCGAATAGTTGGTAATATCTTAGAAGGTATAATTGACTTCAATCCATCTTTGTTTATCCTTTGTATAAAATCCAAAATAAGTTATTGACATTCAAAAGTCCCAAAGTCAATGAAAAGAACAAAATTTGGGCTTGAAATTAGATTGAGTCACCTTTTGGGGATTCACCAAGGCGTCAAGCTCTGAATGAGCTTTCCATAATGGTATTATAAGCCTAAAAATTTTATTTGTGCTAAAAGTTATGTCTATTTAAAGTTAGGTTATGTATTTAGGCATACACTTGGGCTTTCAACAATCAGTCTGACCCAATTACTCAAGCGCAATTATTTATGTCACCTATAATAGATGAGTATATTGCCCAAAAGGTTTGAAATAATTAGGATAATAATTTTCATAATTAAATTCATGAAATCCATACAGAAATTAGTTTGAAAAAATAAATTCAACATAATACTGAATTTATAAAAAAATAATGTGAACACCCCATCCCTAATTACATGATTATTTAATTGATTCACCAATCGATTAATAGTTAAGCAAATGGGGGAAATTAAAAATGATCAAGACTCACATGACATCCGCAATTGGGGACAAGTTGAAATTGAATATAAATAATGGGAGACAATTAAATAAACTCAAAACCAAAAAATACTATTAGCTAATATATAATAATAATAATAATAAAATAAATAAAAATAATAACAATAATAATTTAGAGCAAAAATAACCACAAAAAAAAAAAAGAAAAATAAGGCTATGAGAACAAAATTAACACAATATGGGGCTTCCAATAAAAACATCTTGAGAATAAACACCAAATGAAAATGAAAGCAACAAAAATAAACTCATTATCAAATATAAAGAATTTGAAAAAAAATCAAAGGGAAATTAGAAAAATCTTTTTAGTCCACTAATTAAATAAAGCAATTAAGGAAAAACTAAAAATAATAATAACAACAAACAATAAGAATCATAATGACAGCAAAAACAAAAATTATCTGAAGTAGCCCTGAAGCATTAACCTAAAGCTTATCATTGCACCTATGGAGTTGCTACAAATACTTTGAAGCACTTGCATCAAAATGAGCTCTATTTCTTAGTCAGAACCAAAAAGGAATGGGGTGAAAGTTAGGTTGTGGAAATGTTGACCCCATGACACTGCTACCAGAAGGCTTGAGGGAAGAGAGAAAAAGACGTGAGTTAGGTTAGAGAACAAAGAAGCAAAAAGGCGTTGAGCATGAGAGGGATGGGAACTGCATGCATGCATGGTTCCTTTTCTACGTTAAAAACAGAGGGCTTAGGTGGAAGCACCGACTGAAAGGAGAGAACTTAAAAGCATGAAAAGAGAGACAATTGGTTCAGAGGGATGGAAAGGATTGGCTCTGGTTTTGAAACCGAGCTAGAGGGGGACCAAAAAGAAGAAGAGTGAAAAAGAAGAGGAAAAGAAGAGAGGAGGAGATAGAGGGGTCGAGGAGGAAAAAGCTTAAGTTGAGAGGGAGGAGTTGAGCTTGAAGAAGAAATATAGAGGGGCAACAGAAGAAAACTCGAGAAAATAGAGACTGAAACTAAGCTAGAGAGAGAAACTGAAAAGAAGAAGAAAGAAGGAGGAGAAGAGAAGAGAAAGAAGAAGAGAGAAGGAGGAGAAGAAAAAAGTAAAGAGAGGGAGTTGATGGGGAGGAAAATAGCATCAAGAAAGAAGAAGAAAATATGATAGAAAGCGAGTCGACAGGGAGGAGAAGCGCACAGAGAAACTAAAGAGAAAGAAGAAAAAATAAGAAGAAAGAAAAAGAGAGAAGGAGGATAAGAGCATTGAGAAAGAAGAAAAGAAGCGCACCGAGAAAGAAAAGGAGAAGAGGATAGAGAGATGAGTTGGTGAGAAGAGGCTCCCTATTCTAAGCCCTAAAAAGTAAATCCCGTGCAACGTGCATCCCTATTCTTCAACCTTTAAAGCAGAGAACATTAAAGAGGATAAGAAGGCAGAAGGAGTTACAGTGAGAGGATACCGAGCTAAGTTGAGAAAAAGCTCAAGGAGTTGTAGCAAGTGGAAATCAAGATAAACTGAGAAAAAGCTTGAGGAAGAGCGAGAAAAGCAAGTGGGCCGAGAGAGAGTGTGAGGGGAAGAGACAACCAAGAAGAACCTCTACTTTCATGAAGAATAATAGGGTTGAATAGAGTATCCTTGCTGCAAGCTTAGGAGTAAAAATTTAAAGAAGAAAAAGGTTGTTTGAAAGGGTGCAAGAGGTGACCAAGGCTGTGTTCCACAAGATTCCCAATTGGTATGTGCTCCACTCTTATCTCATGCGTCTTTTTTATCTGAACTCCATCAAAATAGATGATAGAATGCCTAACTCATGCATGAGTGAACAGCCTCAGAGGGCCCTTTAACGTTCCTGTCCCGTGACGTATATATATTCCACACACACACACACACACACACATATATATATATATATATATACATATATGTATATATGTAGACGTTAAATGCTTCCCGTGCTTCATGGGATGGCAATCTCACTCAAAAAGTCTAGGAATAAACAAATAAATGACTGTATAGTGTCTTGGTGTTTTCGTGAGAAATAAAAAAGAAAATGATGAACATGACTATAATTTAAGGACCCACGATTTAACTTTTTTATCATTATTTTTTTTTTCATCATGGTGTATATATATATATATATATATATATATACAAATGAAGTTCATTACCACGTGTGTGTATGATATGTGTATGGAGTGAGGTGGTCCTAGACGTGCATGGCAAATTTCATGAGCAAACATCGATGTCTTTTGCTTTCACCTATTTTTGATGCTTTTTCATATATATTATTTATTTTATTGTTTATGTTGTCCTTTTCATCAATAGTATTATTATCATTGTTACTATTCTTATTCTTATCTTGTCCTAATTTTCAATAGTACCACGTGCGAACCCTAGTCTTCTTAGGAACTTAGATGGAGGTCATGTGAGACCTTTAATCTCCTTAGGCCTTGAAAGTTAATACATAATTTCTAAAAAAATTCAAAAAAATAAATATCTTAATTAAATAACCTTTTAATAACAAAATGATTAATTTCATCTTTTATAAAAAAATTAATTAATAAAAAAAATGTCATGTGGGACTTGAGTCTCCATAGACTTTGGAATTTTTTTTTAAATGAAATTAAAAGAATTCTAATTTCGAAAACCCCATAGAATATTCATTCAAAAGTCATTGAACATTTTCCATTATAATTTTATCTCAATTTCAAAATAAATCCTAACTTCAAAAATTGTTAAGAAAAAAGAAAATTCTATAATCCTAAAAATATTCTTCCATCATAATTCTGCTTCAATTTTAAAATAAGAATTCTAACTTTGAAACCATTAAAAATCATGAAAATAAAAAATCCTAAGAAATCTCAAATAATTTCTTTTGTATTTTAGGTTACTGCTTGAGATTTGTTGGTTTTTCCAGACACTTAAAAGTTAACTACTAGAGGCCGTATGAGATCCTAAGTCTCCTTAGGTTCTAAAAGTTAATATCTATTTTCAAAATACAAAGTGAGAATAATTCTTAAAAAAAAAAAACAAAATTTTATTTTTCTTATTATTCATAATTAAAAATCCTAAAAATATTTTTCCATGATAGTTTTACTTTAAGTTTAAAATAAATTCTAATTTCAAAAATATAAAAATCATAAATAAAAAATCCTTTTAATTACAATCTCACTTTCAAAATTAAAACAAAACCAAAGTCCAAAAATTGTATATTAAAAAAAATCCCAAGATTCTTTTCCATTATCATTTCATTTAAATTTCAAAATAAAAGTTAAAATTAAATAATAATAATAATAATAATAATAATAAATAAACCAAAAAAAATTGAAAGGAAAGAAAACGAAAGGACCCAAGAAGTGATATTAGATCAATTTTGCAAATTAAAACTCACTAATCAAATTCCAGTTTCGTTTGGTTTGCAAAAATCTATCCAAACACAACTATCAAGGTCTTTTCACAAAAGAATATAAAAACACCTAACAGATATGCCATTATGGTTGAACTATGTGGACTTTGATCCCTATCATAGGTTACGTAGGCCCTAGGCTTTCATCCTAGGTTAAATCCGCCCTTTGTAAATACCTATTAGTTTGCTTGTAGTTTTGTTGTTTTTGTCGGCTCTATTTAACATGCATCCATGTCAATAAAAAGGTAATTGAGATAAATTTAATGTCATATTATATTTCCTCTGACTAGTTTAAGGTAACCGTCCTTATGGACAGGTATCGTGAGGTGCCTAACACTTTCCCTACACTCAAATAGACTCTTGAACCCATCTTTGTTTCCATATACCACCGTGCCTTTTCTTTTTGTTTTAACTTGGTTTTCCAAAATTTTATGTTAAACATTTTGGTGGCGACTCCAATAAATTGATTTTCAAGATTTATTTTGGGAATCAATAAAAATGCCTCTTTTCATTATTCTCGTCGAAATGTTGGTTATGACAAATAATTTCTCTAATAAATTATTTGGTATACCAAACTAAATAACCACTAAGAGTGTGAAAATCATATGATATTAGGATATATTTGGAATATGGATAAAAATTTTCAGCTCAGAATTTAGAGAGTACATATATGAAATCCCATATAGAATACCTTGGAAATTCAAGAACTCATATTTTTAAATTTCAAAAAATTCCAAAAAAAAAAAAGACTATTAAATAGAACATAAAAAAATTAATGTGAAAGCAAAATAATTTGGCCCAAAATAGGCCCCTTATATTGGCCAATGCACCTTCACACGTTATGGGCTGAAAGTAGGATTTGCTAAGCTTTACTATTCATTATTTCCTTCCTTTAGTGGGACCTAAAGTGGGTCGTTTGATGCGGCTTGTGCTCCAATTCAGTACCTACTCAAATCTTTAGTGTTTTTGGTTGTGCTTGGTATTAAAATGCTAAAAATTTTGAGATCCATTAAACCCTTCAAGTGATTTTCAAAGAAAACACACCATTTAAGAGAATTTGGGATCAAATTTTTTGTCTTTTCTCTTTTTTGAGCTTTAATGAAAGTCGAGATGATTCATTCATGGTTAGGGCATCATTCTACTTAGATTAAGTTCATTTACAAAACCCCTTACATTATTGTAACAAACAATGTAGAATATAAGAGGAATTTGAGATCAAAATTTCTAGGGTTTCTTAAGTTAGAGCAACAATGGAGGCTGAAACATTATACGCATCTTCTGGGCATATTTCATGTATCCAATTGTTGGAAATTTTAAGATCCACAAATGCCCTATACTGATTTCTAAAAATTCCCCTTCATTCTAGTGCATTTTGTTTTTAAAAAATTTCCTTCTTGTGTGATTGTGCAGGTTGGGGATTTTTTTTTTTTTTTTTATCTTTAAGTTACGTTCAAGGTACTGATAGTTTGAAATCCTTCAATCTTTAGAACCCATAAGGAAATTAGAGTGAAATCCCTCCACATTTTAGTATTTTGGATTGAAATTTTTTAGGATTTCTCGAGCTCTGTCAATTGTGTAAAGTAATTATTAGTTTTTAAAGGGATAAATCTTGAATCTTAATAAGAATGTGACACCATAAAGCTTAAAATTTCTTGTATAATAAAACCCTTGATATGATTTCAAAGGAATATATATTATTCTAGCAATATTATGCAAGAATTAATGTATTTGTTCTTCCTCAGACATATGCCAAATATAATAAACAAACATGAGTGGTTAAAATTCAATAGATTCACACAAACAAGTAACCAGATTAAGAACCTTAGGCCTTGATAACAATTGTGAGAAAAATTAGGAGATTTAATAATGGATACAAAAAAAAAATCATTAATGAGAAAGAAAACTTATTTGGAATACAAATCTTCAATGCAGCTATAAATTAAACCGTGGAGAATAACAACTTGCTTTTACCAAACATTTTCTTCACATACTCTTTCAAATTGAGAAAGATAAGACTTTAAATACCCATAAAATATCAGTCATCATTAGAATTAGGCAGTTAACGCACGTATTGAAAACATAGGGTTTTAAATAAATAAAAAATATATATTTTCCTTTTAAATGATAACTTCTCACTTCCTTAACTACTCAAATTTTGTATTTAAAAAATGCATATTATAATTTATAAATAGGCTTATAAAAAATCCTCCTTTTATCCTCTTAGTAAGTAATATAATAGGATAACTACTGATAAGATTTGGGCTGTAGGTTGGAGTTTTTACCTAATAGGCTTATAGGTAATCCAATCTATCATTGATTATTCATAATTATCTCAGACCTAATCCATTCTTAGTTTATGTCAAAATTAAATGCTTAATTAATTATCCCACTAAATTAAACTAATAATAAATTAATGCTAATATACAATATTTAAAAAATATTTCAGCATATTCTTTCATTATTATTTTATTTTTATTGCTAATGACTAACTTTGATCACGCTGAAATCTTTGAGGAACCAAATTATTTTAGTGGTGAAAGATGATACACCAAATTGATCTAATGACATAAGATAAGGGACCAAATTGTTCAATAAGGAGGCAAGTTACTAATCCACTTTAGCAGGTAATGTGTTGCATTAGTAGAAAACGATCTAGCTTATATTAATTTGAACGCTTGTATGAGAAATGACCAAATTTGATCACGATGTAATATTTGTCATAAGAAAAAAAAAATTAGAAAAAAAGAAGACAGATGATGAGAGAATTGAGAAAAGATTAGCTCTGCATAATTTTTCATAGCTCTTATACTTAAAAATTGCCTATTTATATTTGGTTTATTCTTTCAACTAATAATTGATTATGTTATTAAAAACTAACAAAATCCTTTACTTACCACATCTTATACTAACTTCTTAACAATATTTCCTCAATCCCCCCTCAAAACACCCTTGTCCTCAAAGGTTATTAGTAGAAAAATCAAGATATAAATTATAAAACTCATAGAGAGACACCCAAGTAGCTTCCTATTTTAATAGGTTTCTCCATTTAACCAATATCTCATTATACAGTCTCTGTCTTTTATGAACTACTCTTTTATGCAAAATCTAGAACCCCTTGGTAAGTCCAAAATGTATGGTAGAGTTGGCCAATCCAAATGGGGATCCCTAGGGAACACAATGGGATTGTGGCATGACTTCAATAAGGAAACATGGATGGTGTTATGAATTTTGGAATCCTTTGGTAGGTCCAAATGATAAGTTGTTTGTCCAATCTTTTGTAGTATTTTATAGGACCCAAAATACCAAGAAGCTAACTTTTGAGCACTTCAAGTAGTTGCTGATGTTTGCCTATAGGGTTGTAACTTAAGAAAAACCCATTCGCCCTCATGAAGTTACCTGTCAAAGCTCTTCCAATTAGCTTGTTGCTTCATTTTATTGGTAGCTCAATGCAAATGATGCTTAATGATAGCTATAATCTATTTTTTTACTTAAATGACTAGTCTACAACTTCAACTATTGCATCTTTCGCTAAATAAGGAATATGCAAAGATGGCTTCTAACTATACACAATCTTATATAGAGTAGTTTGTATGGATATATGGAATGTGGTATGGTACAACCATTTCAACCACTCTTTAGGCTTTTCCCAAGTCATACATTGTAAGTAAGTCTCAAAGCAATTATATAATACTTTTGCTTATTCATCTAATTAAGGATGATAAGCTGAAGTAAGGTTTTATTGAATAACAACCTAAGATAAAAATTCATGCCAAAAGTTACTATTGAAAATAAGATTTCAATCACTAAGTATATAAGTTGGAGCACCATAAAGCTTACATATGTTATCTAAAAATGCCTGTGCAACTGTAACTACTATATATGGATAAGAATGGACAATGAAATAAGCGAATTTAGTCATTCTATCCACCACTATGAAAATTGTATCTTTTCCATTTTATTTTGGTAACCCTTTAATAAAATCCATGGAAATGCTACTCCCAATTCTAGATGGAATAGGTAATGGTTGAAGTAAACCTGAGTTAGCTATGGTCTCATTTTTACAACAAGCACAAATGTCACATTGCTAAATAAAATTCTTTACATCATTCTCCATTTTAGGCCACCAAAATAATCCTTATATTTATTAATAAGTAACTCTTGCCTTTGAATATCCTTTTTGTGGTGAAGAACACATCTAAGAAAGCAAATTGTGCTTCAATTCTTTGTTCTTTCCCACAACAATTTTTCCTTTTCTTTTCAACACTTTTCCAATCCTAGGAATATTTGGAAACATAACTAGGATTCTACTGAATACAACTTATCAATGCAGAAAAATTACTATCTTCCTGCCATGATTGTTGTATGAGAAATAATCATATGCAAAAAATGAGCTTCATGTACTTTAGATAGAGCATTTACAACTATATTGTCAAAACCCTTCTTGTATTGGATTTCATAATCATATCCCAAAAATTTAGAAAGTAAAAAATGTTGAAATGAAGTTTTAAGTTTTTTATCTTGATAATAAATTATCTCTTATCCAAGTACTAATGCCATTGTTCCACTAAATGTACTACTGCCAACAACTTCATCTTATACACTGAAATAGCTATATGTCACGGTGATAAGGCCTTACTATAAATGGCTAAAGGTTGTCTTTGTTGCACGAGACTTCTATACTATGACTAAAAGCATGAATTTCTACCACTAAATCTTTAGAAAAATCAAGTAAAGCCAATGTAAGAGTTGTAGTAAGAGTTATTTTAAATGAATGAAAAGCTTGCTAAGCCGTTTGAGTCCAATAGTACCCATCCTTTTGAAGCATTTGAGTTAATGGCCTTGCTATCTCTTTATAGCCTCGAATAAATCTCATGTAATACCCTAAAAGCCCTTAAAATGATCTCAACTATTTTAGAGTAGTTGGATTTGACCATTTAACCAATGCTTCAATTTTTTAGGAATAAGTAGCAACTCTACCCATACTAATAATATGTCTTAAATACTCCACCCTATGAGATGCAAACGTGCACTTACTCATCTTAACCAAATACTTATGCTATCGTAGTATTTTGAAAGTTCTCTTCAAATGAATATAAACAAGTGTATCAGTAAAGAACATAAGGATGAGTTTCCTTAATTGGTTTTTGAAAATATCATTCATAATTGCTTGAAAAATTGTTAGTGCATTGGTTAAGCCAAAAGGCATTACAACAAACTCAATGCCCATAATGAGTTTTAAAAGTTGTCATATGAATGTCTTTGGGTTTCATCTGTATTTGATGTTATCTTGACCTCAAATCTAGCTTTGCGAAAAACTGAGCTCCCTTCAATTCATCTAACAACTCTTCAACAATAGGTGTAGGAAATTTATCCTTCACTGTATGCTTGTTTAATTCCTTGTAATCAATGCATATTCTCCAAGACCTATCATTTTTCTTCACAAGGACAATAGGTGCAACAAAGGTTGTCAAACTCATTAGTTTAAGAAAATTCAAAAAAGGGAAGATAAACTCGTTATATAGACTTGTAACGTAAACTCATAAGAGTTTATCACTATTAATAAATAATTATTAAAATATACAATCCCTTAGTTGAAATACATTGTGTAATATGAAATTTATTCAAATTATAAAGGTTAATAATCATATAAATAACAAAGTGAGTGAATGATACTTGTGGAAAAAAGAAGAAGAAGAAAAGATTAAGGGTAAAATTGTTATCCTAAAAAATAAAAGCTATAGTTTTTTTTTATGTCTAAAATGTAAAAGCTATAGTTGAGATGACTTGTTTTGAATATATTTAATAAAAGCTATATTTACCAAATGAATAATCGCATAAGATGCTTCAACAATTGAGGCTTTCTTTAACATTTTAAAGGGTGGTGGGCTTCAATCCTTTAATGACTCATGTTCTTCTTACAACAGAGAATTTGCATAGTAATTAAATATAGTACTTGCATTATGTATACTAAGAATAGATTGCTTGAGTGGTCCCTAATGAAGGACAATTTTGCAAGATTAAATGTTAACTTGTCCAACTCAGAGTCAACTCACTGATTTCATCGAGTTTGAGTGAGTAAGATATGAGTCAAATAGAGTTTGCCAATTCAGAGGGCGATTCAACTCATTTTTCATAGTTTGAATTGTTGACTCAATGGGTTTACCGATTTAACTTGCAAGTTTGAGTATAATGAGTGCAGCAACAATGGATGAATTATCCCAAACAACCCTTGTTTTTGACAACTCATTCACCATTTGCTCAATCACATCCTTTTTTGTAGTGAGATATCTATATAGTCCTATATTTATAGGACTAATGCCCTTTTGAAGCATAATGCCATGATCCTGGCCATTACGAAAGGGTGGCAAGCCCATAGGAACTTCAAAAATCATCTTTATAATCATTCAACAACTACTAAATTGGAATAGGAACTTGATCCGTAGCTGACATAGTCAATGACATATGCACATGTTCTTCTTCCTCCATTGTAACAAAAAAGTATTGACCCTCTTCCTTTGTTAAACTATTTAATTGTTTAACAGAAGCTATATCCCACAATTGAGGCTTCATAGCAATCAACTGTATCATCTTCCCATTGTGCACAAATTCCATCATCATTTTTGAAAAACTCCACTTAATAGCTCCAATAGATCTCAACCACTTCATTCCCAATACCATATCACAACTTACTAATTGAATCACAAATGCATCAATTTGAAATTGCTCGCCTTGCATTCTAGACTGGAATCCTTTACATAGACTTTCAATTAATAACCTTACTCCTCCAGCTATTGTCACTTCGAAATCAGCAATAGCCTCCATCTGCCATCCCATTTTTTGGACAAATTGAGAGTCCAAAAAATTATGAGTGCTACCCCCGTCTATTAAAATTTTCAATGGTCTCTTCCCTACATAACCTTGTACCCGCATAGTGGTTTCACAGTCAGCTCCTTTAATACCATTAAGGGAGATTTTTGGTCATCTGTCATCATCTGCACTCTCCATTTTAGCCTCTCCAATTGTATTTTCAACCACTTCCGTAGGACCATTTTCCTCCACTTCAATCAAATGAATCTGTAGCTTCTTCCTCTGAGGACAATCATGACTTGGTGCATACATTTCATCACAAAAGTAGCATAAAATTTTAACTAGATGTTCTTCAAATTTTTCAGGTGACAAAATCTTTCTAGTTTTTTTAATCGCTTACCCCTACCTCGTGAATACTCTTCCTTGTATCATTTGGCTTCTCCATTTTATTATTCATTCCTTTGATAGCATAATTATAAGTACTGGTAATACCATTACCTCACCCAACTATCTTTTTTCGTTGTCCTTGCTTCTTCATCGCTTCACAATTTTTCTCCTGTAATTTGGCTAGCCTTGCATCATCTCATAATGTTTGTGGCTTGAACAAACGTAAATTTCCAGCAATATCCTCCTTGAGACTAGTTGTATAACAACTCACTAGATATGATTTAGGCAAGCCAACCTCGGAAGCTAAATCATCGAAGGCTTCTTGAAATTCCTCCAATAATCCCGTTTGATGTAAAGGTGCCAACTCCTTGATAGGATCTTCATAGAAAGGACCAAACTGTGCTTTGACTACACTGGTATAGTTATTCCATACAATCATCTGATCACCATGATTATCTCATAACTCTGATGCCATTGAAATGCCTTCTCGTCCAATGCCAAGCTGGCATTAGTAACTTGCAAAACTTCTAGCATTTTGTCAAGAAGGAAGTACCGCTCACATTTTAACATCATCTCTCTGGAATTTCAGAAATTCCATCTTTGTAAATATCGTCGAAATTTGATTATCCCTATGCCTTTGGGCCGCTACCATTCTACAATCTCTGATTTGATCACCCTCTCTCCGTTCACCATATTTCATAGTTAGAATCATGAAGGAATGGGTGGGGTTTCCATTCCAGTATACCAAACAAGCTCCCAGAGGAATCCTAACTCCTATTCCTATTCCTTTTCCATTAGATTGTTTCCTATATACGAAACCACCCTAAGTGTATTGCAAGATCAACAAAGGCAAGGTACAGAAGTCTAGCTATCACAACAATGAAAATTACCTGGATTCAAAGTCTAATTTAAAGAGATAATGGCCAGAGAATAATGATACTCATAATACGCTATGGCAACCTAAAAACTCTGCAATTATCTCATAATCTTCGTAATCAAACCAAACATATGAAATTGGATATATTTTTGGTCAGAGTAAAGGTGCTAAAGAAACAGGCAGTTGTCTGTCGTTTACCTTGGATCAAATTGCTGATATGTTGACAAAGCCCTTATCTAGTATGGGATTCAGTTATCTAAGGACTACACTTAGGTTGAAGATATGCAACTAAACTGACATATCACGGCACCAAAGTTTAAGGGGTCTAGTTAAAGGAATGCGTCTAAACTGATATGATCTGTCATGCATGCTTACCCGAACTAACTCACTAACTTCTGTTAAACGGATTCTTAATCTGTTAGATTAGGTGATTTTATTGTTTCTGATAGATACCATAACTGATATTCTACCTAGCACTTGTTCAGGTCTATAATAGGAAGAGAATAGAAACCTGTAAGTGTGGGGAATTTTAATGTGAACAGAAAAAGGAAGAAAGAAAGGCAGAGAGTTTAATCATGAGTGATCAGTGTAAGTGAAGGAATGACTATCAATATATAATTATAAGAATAAAGAAGATCCAATTTGGATAATTACGTCAAACTTTAACAATATATATCCAGTTCTTAAAGGTTTGAATTAAAATATTATAAAACAAATAAAAACAAACAAAACCATACAAATCCAACCACGATAACCTGGGAAGACAACTGTCCAAAAATAAAAAACCTGGGAAGACAATTATTGAGGTTAGACAAAAGCAAAAGTAGATGAGAAAGGCACTCTCTAAGGGGCTTGATGTAACAACTGGACAACCAACGAGATGCTATTGGGTATTTGGGTGTGGACCTTTTTGTCTATGTGACCAATAACCTGTTGGAGAGGTTGGGAGAGTATGACCATTTTATTGACCAGCAACTTATTTAATGTTGAATATTTGAAACATGTAAGCTGCTTTAGTACGCTTTACAGAAATCTTCATTTCATCTGGAAAAAGTGACTGTTACTTCTTTCTGGTCCCCCATTGGTTATTTTTTTGGCCAACGCTTAATTGGTTATTTGGTTACATCGTATTAAACACAGGATAAATGGTAGCGCTTTCATGTACTGTACCTTAGCTACTTTTCCATTTATATGAACATTCCTTTTCTAATGCATTAACGTGGGACAGATAGTCGTCCTTGTATATTACAAGCAACATAGCATCCCGTCATCAATAATTTTCAATACATTTTTTTAGTCTTCTTTTAACGTAAATTAGTTTATATATGATTGACAATGTTTAAAATTGACGTTTAACTAATGTCCTTCCCAAATTCTAACAAAAAAAAAAGTATCTCAAACTTTATCGCATAAAATTACCATGACATCGTTATAGAAATTTATTTGCGCTTCAATTTTATCCCAATATAAATCAAAATCAAACATACTATTAAATGAGTAGCGAACATCTTGTACTATTTTTTTAGACCTCGGTTTCGGATAGTAATAACTTAATAAATAAAGGAAAAGGTATTTTTTTACACTTCACTTTATTATTATTATTTTTTTCACTCATTAAAAAATAATATATTTACTTTTTATTTTGTTAAAAAAATTATTAAATTTAATTTTTTTACTAAAGTTTAAAATTTAAATTTTAAATTTAAGAAATTAAATTTGATATTTTTTTAAAAAAATAAAGAATTAAATATGATCATTTTTAACAGACGAAAGATTATTTTAAATATTTTAATAAATAAAAAATTAAAATAATAATTTTTAATAAATAAAAAGTTAAAAAATATTTTATATTTTACCAAAACGTGTGTACCAAATTTTAAATATTTCCAAACGTTTGGACAAAATGTTACTTAATTTTGGTATACTTATATAGCAACTGATTTGATATCTCAATTATAATAAAATCAGTTAAGTGATAAAAAAGTCTTGATTGGCCTTATTACACTTAAATAATAACTAATGTGCTATACCAATCATAATAATATTATTTTTTTAATAATTTTTATTTTTTAAAATAATTTTATTATAATTAGTACATCAAATTAATTATCACTTATATATATAAAAAAAATCATTAATATTTTTATTTTACTATTTTTTTTTGAATAATTTTATTAAAATTAAGACATCAATTATCAATTAAAAAAATATTTTCTCAAGCGTTTGGCGAGTGCGATTACATCCTTCGGTTACGAAAATACACCGCTAACATACAAGCGAGTGAAGCTCAACAACTCTTAGATGTCGCATCAAACCCGTGAGCCAAAATAATGGTCCAATGAGAATACAGAATCCGCAGAGAAATTATGGGATGGACGCGAACCACGCGCTGGCCTAGAGAGTGAGAGAGACGGAGTAGTCAAGTGTTTGAGAGCACATCGAGGTTGTTCCTGGCCAATAAGAGGGAAGCACGAGTTCAGGTTCTCGAAATGCTTGCGGTGAGAAAAGTGTGTTCCACTTCAATTGTGAGAATAGGGAATATAATGGTGCTCGCTGTGAGGAGGCCACGTACCCTCTCTTTCCAGGAGTGCTGGACACTCTCGCGTCTCTCATTGGCTCCTTCGTGGGACCAATCACAGGCCTCGAATTACGCCTCCCAGATACGCCACTTTTTAGTGGGCCCCGTATAAATTAAAATTTATCCAATCACATTCCTCTACTGTTTTCTGTTGCCCTAGACACGTGGTGCTTCCTCACCCAGCCACCGTGCTGCCGTTATCATTATCGTTTCCTCCTTCCCCCTGAGAGAGAGAGAGAGAGAGAAAGCGAGACAGAGTTAGGCTGAGACGGTGAAACCTGAGAGATCCACGCCTCAGAGTACGGCACCGAGAGTGATGGACGGTGGAGATGTCTGGAACCACCTGGTGGCACGTGGTGCCGGGGATGGAGCTCGTGACAAGACGATAGTTAACAGAATAATGCTCAGATTCCGCCCGATCGCGCCGAAACCGGTCGCCGGAGGTTCGGTTTCCGGAGGCCCGGTGCCGGAGAACGAGAGCAAGATGTTGCTTGGGGGCAAGAGAGCGAAGCGGAAGTACGTTAGGGTTCGGAGGAACAGTGGATGTAGAAGAAAGGATAGTAGATCTTCTGAGGAATCCGAGAAAAGCGATGGCTTGGAGAACGCTGTTGTGACTCTACAGTTGATGCCGGAGAAGGCTGAGCCGGTGGGAGGCTCGATCTCCGGGAGCTCATGGTGTAAAGATGGTGATCTAAACCTAACTGTGGAGAAATTTGAGATCCCGGGAAATCCGGAACCGGCGAGGGTTTGGAAGGCGGGGCACGGGGACGGCGGTGAGAAGTCAGGGCGGAGGGTGGTGGAGTCGTGGGTCACGGTGGAGAGCGTGGGGGACACGTGCATGGATGTAGGAGGGTTAGGTAGTACAGACGTTGAGAAGGTGAAGAATCTGGAGAGCGACACGTGTCCGGGGTTTATATCAGACGGTATGAGCAGGGTGGGGTGGGTGAACAAGGCATACAAGAGGATGGTGTGTGGGAACGAGAAGGGAGAGGCACCGGAGGAGGTTATGGTGCGGTTAAAGGTGAAGGATAACGTGATCTATTCGTACCGGGCATTTACGTGCGGAGTGAGATTACAGTATACGTGGCAGAAGGAGAAGTGGACGAAGATGGTGCCGTGTGATGTATGGAGATTGGACTGTGGTGGCTTTGCATGGAAGCTAGACATCAAGGCTGCCCTCAGTTTGGGTCTCTGAAACTCAGAATTCAGAAGAAAGAGAGGGGGTAGAGTACCGAAGCCTATGTATCAGGTATTATTTTATGTTTGACGAAATTGAAAACACATAGCTGCTCTGCTAATTCGCTAACTAGAAGGAACTGGGAAGGGCGCTAATAAAAAGGAATACAAGGAAGAGGGGGTCGTCATAGTCCTTAAGTGGTCTTCTCTTGGGACTTGAGGGGATAAAAGTTAACAAATGGGGAAGAACAATACGTGCTATTTTCCAACTGATAAAGTAGTGTACTGTCTCTCCCCCCCCCCCCCCCCCCCCTCTCTCTCCTTCTCTTTGAGGCCCTGAGGTTTATCTTTATCTAGCCATATAGCTCACTCTTAGCTCTCTATATATATCGTCACTCAAGACTCACAAGGGCTAGCTAAACTTCGGGAATTATGTATATGTTTATATAATAATTATCTTAATAACTAATGCATGTGCCCGAATATTACTAGCTAGTTAGCTTTTCATAAATGTATATGCCCAAGCATTTTGCCCAAGAGGAGAGGGTTGGGAGTTGGGAAAGAGGAGTGAGGTAGGTGCTCTAGCAGCTAGTTCTACTACTATATATGTGGGGAAAGGTGGTCATTATTCATGGTTAGGCATAGCTGTAAAAGCAACGCAGAACTTACACATGTCTTAATAATGTGGAGAATGGTACAACTTTCATTGTGGAAGAGAAATGCCTCGATAGGTGGCACAAAGGAAAGCGGATATAACGTGGGGTCTACTCATCTGGTTGATAAAAGCTCAAATTATAAAAATTCTTAGGTGTTAGTAAAAATTATAAGAATAAAATAAAAAAAAATTAATAAATTTTTTAAAACACAATGACCTATAGAAGTGAGAATAAGTATGGAATTTATTTTCTTTCCCTTTACTTACTTACTTTTTTTTTATCTCTCTCTAATTTTACATAAAATTTACTACTGAAAGATTTGAGCTCAATATTAAAGTAGGTGTCATGTAATCCGCTTGTACAATGGTAACAGAATTTTTACCATACAAGTAATCCATATAAAATAATAATGGAAATGACATCATAAATATATCTTTGTATGCATGCATAAGAACACTGACAACAACACAAACAAATAATAATAATAATAATGACAATTTTTTACAGAGAGTAAATGGCTTTAACCTTTTCCTTCTTTTCTTAGTTGTTGATAAACCTTAATTGTCAATAACTTCATACTTAAGCAAGAATATAATAAAAGTCCACATCATATAGAATTATATATACGAGGGGAAATTTCATATTTCAAAAAAGTTGACGATGATAGAAAGACTTAAACTGAACAGCTTAAATAAATATGGTTTAGAGAATAGATTATTATAATTTATGTGTTCATGAAATATTGTTAGCTCTTTATTACTACTAAAATGATATACAATTACATGCTATCGACTTTATATTTTCAAATAATTTGTTAGAGATGTATGTAAATTCTTGAAACTTACTATCTTATTTGTTTATCCAAGAATACCGTAATTAATTAATACTATAATAAATGGAAAAGAAAAAGGATAACGGGAACCAGGGAAATGAGTACGTGGCAAGGATTTAACATTGAGCTATGACATCAAAAATCTTGCCCGAGATCCTCTCATCTAACAAACTGCAACGTGTCTTATATGGTACATATATTAATTATGGGTATAGAGATCTCTAACATTCTTATTTCATTGTCCACCACGCGCCTTACTTCACGCTCAAGTTCCCTCACAAAAATCTGCGTTCTCTTAGCTCTCGCAGTGGGTCGTGAAGTGAACGACCTTTCAGTCGAGTGAAAGATGCGCACTCAGCAATTTTATGTCGAATTTAGTCGTGGCCTACAAATAGAACCAAACCACGTGTGGTTATTCTCGAACCTACCCAAAGCCTCTCCACTTCATTGAACAGTAACACTTTCATGTTAGGACATCCCACGTGTACCATGCTTTTTGGCAGTGCTGTACACCTTCTCGCTTCTCATTGGCTCAATGGTGGGACCATCTCTGCGTACTCCATAGTGCCGGGTACATCACTTTATCGATGGCCCTACTCCAATCTAACCAATGGAATTGGACTTTTACACTGGACACGTGTCCTTTCTCACTTCCTATCTTTTCCTCTATTATCGCCTCGCTAGTTTGCTACTGACCTGGCCCTCTCTCACTCGGCGAAGAGAATAATTGCCTCAGAGCCTATACAGACGCACGCAGATTGAGAATATATAGCGAGAGAGAGAAAGAGAGAGAGAGAGCTGGATCCAACGATGGATTCGTCGGAGAACTAGGTGGGCGAGACATGGACGGTGGAGAAGGATGGCGTTCCATAAGATGCACCGGGGGTGTGCAGGATAAGACGATAATCAATAGGTTAATGCTAAGATTCCGACCCATCGCTCCCAAGCCAACGGCCGGAGGCCCTCTACTTGGTGGATCGCCGGCCCTTAAGGAAAACGTCATCGTTACCACGCGGAGAACGAAGAGAAAGTACGTTAGGGTTCGGAGGAGTAGTAAAAGGTGTAATAAAGGCAGGGAAAAGCCTGCTGTTGCAAGCGAAGAACTGAATAACAGGTCGGAGGTCACGCTGCAACTGTTAGCGGAGAATCGTTCGGAACAAAAGGTCTCTTCCAACTGTAAGTATAATCATACGGTCACAGTGAAAGATAAGCAGGATCAGGAAGATGATAACCCTTTTATTCGATTGAACCTGAACTTGATGAGTGATCATACGGGATCGTTAGATCAGACGGCAGTGATCCCACAGAGAAGAAAGGCAGTGGAAACGTGGGTAACCGTCGAGTACGTGAGTGAGACGTGCATGGATGCGATAGGGTTAGGGTGTACGGACATGGAGAGGTTATCGAATCTGGGAGGGGACACGTGTCCGGGGTTCGTCTCAGACGGTTTAAATAGGGTTGTGTGGGTGAATGGGGCGTTTAGGAAGATGGTGAGCCTGAATCATCAGGGAGAAGAAGAGGCTCAGGAAATGGAGGTGGTATTAGTGATGAGAGAGAGAGTGGCGTACAGGGCGTTCACGTGTCAAGCCAAAGTGCAGTACACGTGGGGAAAGGAGAAGTATTCACAGATGGTGCCTTGTGATGCGTGGAGAATGGACGGTGGAGGATTTGCATGGAGGCTGGACGTAAAAGCTGCCCTCAGTTTGGGTCGCTAGCTAAATTAAACCAGATCAATATTGCGCTTGGAGATGATTCATTCAGGTATAGCAATTAGCAATCAAGCTGAATATGAACGTGTCTTATAAAATAGTGGTATGTTAGTTGATAGATATATAGGGCGTTAGGCAGGAATGGGGACCAGATTAGAAGACGGTCTCTATCTAGAGATGAGGTTGGTTGGATTCTTAACTATCTAAGAACAGTAAATGAAATGAATATCATATTATAAAGTGTTTATCGAATCCAGGAAAGCTGTTGCCGGATTTGCTTTTTCTTCCCTAATCGGTACCAAACTACCAATAGTTGGCAAAAGAAGGAAGGCATTGGATAACGTACCCCGACAAACACTCTCATTGGTCCTACACAAAGGTGCACACACTGACACAAACAAAAATTTGGTATATACGTCCGTGATAGTATAAGCTAAGTGGAATTTTGGGTCATCTCATAATACATTGTCAATTTATTATCTAAAATTACTAACTACTTGTTGCATGGCAGATCATAAGGTTGGGCAGACCTCAGTTGGCCTTGGGTTATAGCAATGTTGGGGAGTTTTGTTGCCTAGATGGCATCATGCCCCGTGCTTAACCTGCAAGGTTCTTCTCCTTTATATACACGAGGCCATCACATTTTGCTACAGCTAGCCCATCCCTTGTCCCTGCTTTACCCTATATTAGCCAGGGGTCAACCAATGAATGTATGCATGATGTGATTTGTGAATGAAAGGTTCATGATAGATTTGGATCTTCTACAATGTAAAATATATAAAGTGTCACTGAAATTAGATAGAGATATAGAGAAAAGAGAGAATGAGTAAAAAAGAGAAGTAGGCTCTATCCAAACTCTCATTCTTTGTATATCTCTCTCACACACTTTATAAGCACTTTACAAACTTCATATCCTAGAGGATCCAATTTCATTCAATATGTCTCATATGATCAATTTTAAAAAAAATTAATGCAAACTACAGATTAAAGCAAACACTACACTCAAATATGAAGCATATATACATTCAGTAATATAACATCCTACTTGATACTAAGAGTAGCTAGGTTTGGTAGCTAATCCTCATCAATGTTTATTTCTAATATCCTATGTGTCTTATATAGAAGCACAATTTTGAACTGCGGAGTTTCAAACAGCATTTATTAGCAGGTAAAGTATCTAGCTTGAAAATCAAGTAAACTTAGAAAGCATCTTTGGAGAATTCTACCAAGCACTTCAATTGAACACTTTCTCTATGTGGATGCCACCCCATAAAACAATCCCGGACTAAAGCAATTAAGATCATTAGTTTTGAAAGAGTGTGGTTCACTATTTATAAGCATATGTAATATATTTACATACTCAGCATCATACAGTGGCAGATTATAATGACCCTAAGGGTCAGATGGGCCACACTATATATGTAAAGGGTGGATGGGACGGGGGTTAGTACATTTAAAATTTTTACAAATGTTGGAGTATAATACCAACATATATATATATATATCATTGTTCATTAGTATATAGGAAAATCTATATATGACAGTGAAGAATTAGATAATCAGAATTAGAAGAATTAATTTATGGATAAACTTATTGCATTAATTATAATATATAATTTTTGGAGAATATAACAAACAGAAGATCTGTCCCTTCAAAATATTAATGATGGATCATGATATACGAATATATAAATGAAATCTTTTCCAGAAGGGTTACATAAATAAATGAACCGAGTGCTAGAGAAACAAAGATTTGGTACTGATTGATATTGGGGGACTAAAGATAAATAATGCATAGTGTGTGATGAGATAAACCAACAAGCTGGAGGAACAATGTTTAATTAACTTGGTCGTTGGCCTTGCAGATCGGAAGTAGCTTGAAATTCAAATATGATTCATAGCAAACTCAATATTTTATGCTTGTTTTGGGTTGGAAATTATCTACTAAGCTTGACTGAAGAAAGAAAAAGTAATTGTCGTTGTCATTGTCACCTCATATATGCATGCTGACAAATTATAAGCTTACAAATGCTAAATTGTGTGTGTGTGTGTGTATATACGTGGCTTCTGCGTGAAGAGAGGCACATGCTATGATGTCAATGCATTTTCTAGATTATAAGCCACTCTATTCATCCTCATGACGTGTTTTTTGTAGAAGGCGATAAGCCTTTTGCCCCACTACTTGGTGATTGGCTGATTACTTATCTTTTTCTCTTTTTAGCAGATAGTATAGCCTATGGAGCTTCGTTGAAGGTATTTCCTGACTAACTTGTAGATAATAATTAATGCTATGAAAGTATAAGATATGGACAGTACAATATTCATATGAAAAAATATTAGTTAATCTTGATATACTTATATGGTAGCTGAGTTGGTATACTAGTCTCAATAAAATTATTCAGAAGGAAGAGTAGAAGTCATTACAAAAATAATTTTATTAAAATTGATATATCAAATCAATCGTTACATAAATATATAAGAACTAACTGATATTTTCATATACATATGGATTTATAGAACAAATTTATTATAATATATACCTCGTAGGTACTGTAGATCGCCTGTTACCATGACAGGTGGTTCTTGATCATTTAGAACATATTTTTTTTCAAGTTGGCAGTTTCTATTAAATTAACTTATGAGTATAGTTGATGAATGACACAGAAGGTAATGTCAATCCAAAACTACTTCCACTTAAAACAAATGTTTCTACAGTATTTTAAGAGTTTTTTTTCCACCTTTGCGAATCTTTACAATTTCTGTCTCCTTTTTCTTTTTTTTCTGTTTCAGCTTCTATATATTTTGGTTAATCGCACGAGAAAGTTGATGAAGGGACCCAGTAAGAATCTGCAACTTAAGTGTACATTCTTATACCTAAGTATTTTCATCAATGCTTGCTACTTCGAATGAGCCCTGAGGTTCCGGTGGATAACTAAAGCAGGTATTAATTAGAGGCACAAACGAGCCTCATAAAAATTTCCCAGAATATTTGCTGAGAATCTATAAGGTAGGTTCAGCTCATGGCAACTCCGTAATATTACTGAAATGAAGGTCCTTATTCCAGGTTAAGTGTAACTAAGACACTTTAAATGTATTTTATTATGCTTTGCCTCTTTTTGGCTACTATAAAAGTGACTCTGAAATTTTAGGTGGGTAAGTCATCTCCCACATTATCTTCCTTGCTTTTCCATCATACTTTCTTACTAATATTCTCTTTTCAACTGAGTAATTTCCAAAGATATATATATATATAGCCCTGTTTGGCAATTTCTTCCTATATACACTGCTGCTGCTGCTGCCTTTTATAGTGTTTCGTCGGATTTTTATTTCTCGGACATTAGCCCTAGGGATATTTTTGTCGAATCTTACAAAGTTACACTTACCCTCCAAATTCACTTCCTCGGAGAATGAGATTGTGACGAGGAATAATCTTATCAATGACTTTCATACACGTGTGGCACTAGGTTCGTGTAATTAATATACCTTTTTCTTTAATAGGTGGGCAGATATACTTTGGGGCAAAATATCTAGTTTGTCTTTTTTCTAAATGATCATTCGGTTGAACTTTGCTCAATTATTTACCACAGATAACATATTTATATCACAAAATTCTTAGTACATATTCTCTTATAAGAACGTGCAAATGTAAATTATTGTATAACTACAGAACAAACACAGAAGACAAGCCTCGCAAGCGAGAACTTATAGACAAGTCAGACAACAGTTTTCGAGCACGAGTTACAAGAAACTATGCGGACTCTTAAGCGATCATATGAGCTATTGATCACAATCTTTTGAACTAAGCTCTTTGTTTAATTTTTGTTTCATAATATTTCGATTTTATCTCTACGTACTAACTTATTTTCCCAGCTATATGTCAAAGTTAAGCATGGAGTTTAGTGGACTCTGAGCCACGTGTCGTTTCGAAGTACTGATTAGCAATGTTTTACACAGGGGAGTCTTGTTTTGTTCCTAGAATAATGATTCATGGAACTTATATTACCTGACAAGATATTTCTGGGTAAGTAAATATCAGGCAGATTAGGGTTTAATTAATTAAATTAAAGTTCTGATTTTTTGTAGTTAACTCGCACTCATTCATATTGAAATTAAAAATGATATGGTTTGCAGTAACACAAACTGAACATATGAACCTAATTAGACAAACTACGAGTGTCAAGCGATATTTACTTCTTCAAAAGATGAATGTAATTTCAAATTAAACGACATGAGGGTAAGACTCTGTCTTATTCTTGTTCTTAATCCAATGGTAAAGAGTTTAATATGTTAGAGAGGGGAGAAATGTTGTCATTGCATAATATGCCATTTGTAGATGTTCTTCTATCAAGGTTTGAAATTTCATCGAAGGTTAAGCATTGGAATTATTTTTTTCCCCCGGGGGGGGAGGGGGGGGGGGGGGGGGTGTGTTATCTCCAATAGGGTTTGCAATGATCTGGAAGGCCAAATTGCTCAGCACGAGGGATGTGTAGTTGGGGAATATTTTACTATTAGAGCCTATTTGGTAGACCATATAAAATTGAATGGTAAAATTTTATATAATATAGTCTATTTTTATCAAGCATATGGTATATAAATATTAAATTGTATAAGTATATATCATCAATTCTAGTTAGCTATTTTTAATAGGGTTTAGCACCATATTACTAATTTAAAATCTTTGGGCTCGATTAGACTTGATTATATTAATATATATATATATATATATATTATCCTTAACAAATAAAATTGTTATCAATAATATTATTAAAAAGTGAGTTAATTTTAAAATATGAACTCACAGAAATATTTTTTTAATTTAGTTCCTTACATATAAGATATTTTTTTCTATATGATCCATAAAATGATCCTCTTAATTTAGTCCTTCATATGTATATACATTTTTCTCAATTTGATCTCTTACAAATAAAATTATTATCAATAATATATGTATATATATATATATATATATATACACACACACACACACTAAAAAGAAGTTTATTTAAAATATTCAAACTCATAAAAAACTTCTCAATTTAGTCACTTATAGAATTGCGTTATTAATTTAGTCTTCACATGCGAACATCTTTCCATTTGATTCTTCATAGATAAGATTGTTATCAATAATAACAAAATTTTATTTCAATTTGATCCTCATAGAATTTCTTTCAATTTAATCTCTCACATATAAGAGATTTTTCAATTTGATCCCTTATAGAATTATCTTCTCAATATAGTCCCTCACATATGTACATATCTCTATTTGATCCTTTACAAATTAAATTATTATGAATAATATCCTAACAAAATAAGTTAATTAAAAAAATATGAACTCTTGGGATTTTTTTTTTCTCAATTTTGTCTCTCACAAGTACAATATTTTTTTTTCTAATTTGATCTTTTTTAGAGTTGTCTTCTCAATTTAATCTTTCAAATAAATGTCTTCTTAATTTGGTTCCTCATATATGGGCATTTCTCCATTTAATTCCTCACAAATAAAACTATTACCAATAGCATCCTTAAAAAATAAATTAATTTAAAAAATATGAAAGATTATTAATAATTACTTTATTTATGAGAGACTAAACTGAGAAATATTTTATTTGTGAAGAACCAAATTAATATATATATATATATATATATATATATATATATATATATATATGAGGGACCTATTCCATATGTGATGGACCAAAATGAGGCTTTACTCATTTATTCTTTCTTTCAAAATTTAATTTTTTTTAAGTTCACCTTAAATGCATATTGATATGTTACTATTATTATGATTGTATATAAGTATTAAGAAAAACATCAAATTCTTTTTCTTTGGCCATTTTGATGAATATAATTATTAAGTAAAAGAAATTTTTGTCAAAATAGTTAATTTTTATACTATATAATGCTATATAGTATGTCACTAAAGATAGAATGGTAATATCTTATGCAATACAATATAGTGTCGCATTAAACACTATATAGTCGTATATTCCTTTCAAGTATTATTCAATCAAGCTTTATACAATGTGCCAAATAGGACCATAGAGAAGGGATATATAGGGGCATATATATTGGCACGGTTGAAAAGGTATATTGAGAGGGATTGAAAGGCTAATAAAGCAATATTCATACTTGTTTTGTCTCTAGACATCTTTCATCTCTTATAGACTTTCTTGCAAGATAGATTAAGAGCCCATTTGGTTAGTAGAGAAAAAAAAAAAAAAGGAATGGGAATGAGATTGAAGTGTAATAGAAAGTGTTATTATCACATTTGGTTAGACATGGAAAGGAAAGAAATGAGACTACCTCTACAACATTTGGTTGGTAAAATTACACTGGAATGGAATGGTAATGTTACGAAATGATAGAAATGTGTTAGGTTGTAATTTTGGTATTTTGATTATTTTTTGTTTTTTTCTTAGGAAATCAAGTCATTTATATTTATTATGGTTGTTTTCATGTTAAGGAAATGAAATTACTAAAATTGTTGAAATTTGGGTCAAAACAGGGCAAAGGCAACACTTACATTACTGATGAGTTGGATTCAAAAAGATAAGCTATGGGCAAAGCTAAAGACACTGATTTTTAAATAAAAAATGGATAACTCATCTCCTCTAACAGATTTCTTTTTCCTAGTTATTAGGAAGCTTGAATTTCAACTTTGTAAATGGAGTTTTAGCACGAATTTCAGATGTGATGATTATGGATAACTAAACTCTATATTCTAGCTAAGGAATTTTGTGTAGTTTCTTCAATGTTGTGAGACTATTTTAATCTTTTCTCTTCTTCTTTTCTTGGCTATTTATATTCCCATTTTAATTGCTTCATTATAGGTGGATAGATGATTAAGGCTCATTGTTTATCTTATCCATGATTAATTGTATGCCAATTAGTTGTGGTAAATCTGTAATTGTTTACTTTAATTAATACAAGTGGAAAATTAGTGTAGGGATTAATGAGCATTTTCTTCTGCATTAATGGAATATGAATGATAATTTACTGAACATGTTTCATCCTTTAGTAGGTCAGCAATAATGGCTTTTCATTCTTAACGTGATTGGTCAATTAAATTATAAGTGTGTACTTAGGGTTGTTGATCAAGTAAAGATTGGTTATAGAGCATTTATTAACTAACAAACTTAAGAAAGCCTAGGTTGATAATGCACTTTTAGAAACCATAGTCGTTGTCGAAGAAAGAAGTGGATTTTATCTCCAATTGTGCCCACGCCTAGGACCAACTAAGAAAAACCATACAATACCTCCCTTAGTTAGAAGCTTATCTCTCATTAAGGTTTCTTTTCATTTAATTTGCTTTAAATCTGAGTTATTTATTCTAAAAATACTTGTTTAATTTTTCTGATTTAGTTATTATTAGTATTGATTTAATTTGATAACCCCCTCTTTTTCATTCTTTTGTACATTATTTTTTGTTGTTTTTAATTGTTGGAATTGACAATCTCTGTGGATTTGACCCTACTTATCACTATTGCAATATTAACATTCATTCGAGAGTAGTTAATTTTATTTTTGGTGGATTTAACTCCCATCAAATTTTAGTGTCGTTGTTGGGGATTGGTTCCTACTAATTCTAGCTCTTCTGGTGACTAAGAATAAATATGGAAAAGAATTATACTTTGATCCTGAGATTGAGAAAATTGTTAGAAACTTAAGGAAAACCACCAAGACAAAAAAAAAAAAAAAAAGGCAAGCTTCTAAAGCTTTCTCTTCAAGCTTTACACCTTATTAAGCTTTAAAGGAAGAACAAGAACCAACATTAGAGTTTGTTAAGTCACCTATTGAAATTGAGCTTAGAGTTTAAGAAATGGCTAGACAAAGGACATTAAGAGAATTAGCCCTTCTACCAGTGAACAAACCACCGTTATGCATAACTAATCCAGATTTGGATGCTCTTTTTGAGGTAAAATTTGGCTTGATACACTTGCTACCCAAGTTTAAAGGGTTAGCTAATGAAAATCCTTACAAGCATATTAAGAAGTTTCTTATAGTTTGCTCAAGTATAAAGCCTCAAAGAGTGTCTGAAAAAGCAAATCAAAGTAAGAGCATTTCCATTCTCTTTGGATGATATGGCTAAGGATTAGTTATTTTATCCACCCCTAAGCTCAATCATAACTTGGGAAGATATGGCGTGAATGTTCTTAGATAAGTACTTTCCCGCTTCCCAAGTTGTTGGTATAAGAAGAGATATCTATTAAATAAGGTAAAGAGAAACCAAAACTCTCCATGAGTATTGGGAGTGGTCCAAGAGACTTGGTACAAGTTGCCCTTAACATGACATTTCAGAGCAATCTTTCATCCAGTATTCCTATGAAGGGTTGTTACCACAAAAATAAAAATGTTGGATGCTGCTAGTGAAGGATCTATTGTGAACGAGACTCCACAAGAAGCTAACACTTGATCTCTATGATGGCAACCACGTCCCAGCAATTTGGAAGTAAACAAGAGCCACCAAGGAAAGTTAATGAAGTGGGCACGTATTCATTGGAATCAAAACTTAATCAACTCACAAATTTGGTTAAAACCTTGGTCACGGGTAGAGTGCAGCAAGTTAAGGCGTGTGACATTTGTGCAAATATGGGTTACCCCACTTATATGTGTCCCACACTCCAAGAAGATGATCTACAAGTAAATTCCATTGGAGGTTTTCTACGGCCACCTCAAAGAAGATATGATCTATATTCGAATACATATAATTCAGGGAACAAAGAACATCTTAATTTCAGCTATAGAACAAAGCCTAATGCTTAAGAGTTCTAGCAAAGGCCTATAGCACTTCAGTAACCTTCTTCCTCTTCCTCTAAGACAAATATGCCTCTTGAAGACATTGTAAAGTCTCTTGGCACAAGCACTAACAATTTTAACAAGAGACAAGATCAAGCATACAGAACTTAAAGAATCAACTGAGCTAATTAGCTACTTCAATAAGCAAGCTGGAGTCTAAAGGCAAGTTACCCTTTCAAACTGAAATTAATCCAAGACAAAGTGTATGTGCTATCACTTTGAGAAATGGAAAAGAATTCAAAGATGTTCTCAGAAAAATTAACCATGAGCGTGGCTTAGCTATAAATACAGAACCAAAAGCTGAACTCATGGTGCATAAATAGGATACTAACATTTCCAATGAAGACTGTAATGACCCAATAATTGGGGATTAGTGGGATAATGATATTTGATCATATAGTTAAAAAAACAAATAAGAAGAAAGAAATTTTCAA
This sequence comes from Delonix regia, assembly GCA_037074485.1. NCBI lineage: Eukaryota > Viridiplantae > Streptophyta > Magnoliopsida > Fabales > Fabaceae > Delonix > Delonix regia. Next base: position 33,717,367 of record CM073449.1, on the reverse strand, counting down.
GAAATTTGACTAAGGTATAATATTTTATTGGTGAAAACATACTCTAAGATTAAGGCTAGCTCAGTAGTTAGGTTTCATGTGAATATTCAAGAGGCCAAGGGTTCGAATCCTGACTTCCCCAACTTCCATTGTTTTTTTAGGTGCTGACATGTGTCCCCCTTTAAAGCGAAATAACTAAAATTCCTTTGGCATTATATCATCTTCCTCCCAGTAAATTCAATGCAGAGAGTTGAGGGAGAGGAATTGTGAAGCACGTCGTAAGCATTTTCTCTCATGTTTAATGTATGGGTTTTGTTCCTAACTTGTTGGCTAGCGTTTTCCCCTAACTCCGAGCTCTATCGACTGTGGTTTCTGCTGATTTTTTGGTAGGTTGCGTTAGGGATACTGGGATCAATTTTCTCGACCAATTTAGCTCGGATTAGTGAGTTTTGTGCCAAATTTTGATATGTATTATTAATTTCTAATCATTTTTTGCCATTATCTGTTGCTAATTGCATGGAATTTAAATTTAGGATGAAAACCCCAATTTTGGCCGAGAATTAGGGTTCTAGAGGGACCAAATTGAAAATTTTGGGACTTGAAGGGTTAATCAATAGCTTCAAGATAGCAATTGGGATATTTAGAAGTTGTTAATTGGTTAAGAATGATGATAGTTGGGTTATATGATTGAGACTTGGTTTTCTATTGTGGTAAGCCTCTAAAGAGTAGAGGGACTCTTTAGTGTTAAATTATATGTTATGAGGTGATTACATATAATATATGCTTAATGCCACAATTGGTTGAGAGAAGAGAAAGAGGAATAATTCCTTTCTTTTTCGGTTGACGTAGGAAGCTCTTAAGGGTGAGATGGTTACCCAAGAGAAGGCATTTGGTCGCTTGTAATTAATGGCACTCAGGCGTGCAAATAACACTCCCCAACACTTTTTATTATACAATTCATTTTTCCTTATTTGAAAATGTTTTACAATTACATTATGAGTGATTTTATTTAATTAGTATTATAACTTCTACGTGGATGGATTTTTTTTTCTTGACATGATTATATATTACATCATGTATGGTTTGATAAAGACTTTTGAGAAATTTCATGCGTACAGTTATGAATAACCACCGGATAAAATGGTATTGAAATACTTATGGATTTCATGCACACCTGGAATATTTTCCTATGCATGCTTGTTTTGTTTTCCCTACTTTTGGAAGGACTAGTTAGGACACTGACTGCAAATAGTAGTTCTGTGATGAATGATTAATTTTCGTGAGTTATGACCTCACGCCTATTGATTATTTACCCTCGAGGATTATATGTCATCACCTGTTGTGATTTACCCTTGTGGGCTATGTGCCACACTGGATTAGTCCATAGTAGTTCTTCCCCTTAAATGATATTAAGAAACTTATTTATTCTCTTTGTAAGGCATTTTAATTCAATGTTTTACCATGTGCATTAACTACCTAGTTTATGTTATTTAGAACTTAAGTGTTATCTCATTTCATACAAATCGTGATTACATTTTAATTGCGAATTATATATATATATATATATATATATATATATATTGTTTATTGATTTTGAGGTGCTATTTGCTGAAAAATTATTGTCTTAGATAGAGAGGAAGGTGAATTCCTAGAGAAAGCAAAGGATTGACGGGAATCCCTTGGGTGAGCCCGCTGGGATTTGTAGGATTTAGTTTAAACCATTTTTTATGTACATGGCTATTTTTTTTTTTTTTAGATGTATATGGATAGTATGGATAGCCATTATTTTGTTTATTTTGAGATTGTATATTGACCACAGCTAAACTTTCCCTATTGTTGTTTATTGGTGTATACTGTTGGTTCATTCTGGTGAGAGCGGAGCTCTCTTTGTATGTATTGGTTTGCCTGACAGGGTATTGTAAAAAGTTCAGGATGTTCTATTTATTTGGGAGGTTCTGCCAAAATTTCTACAAAACCCCTTATGTTGTATAAACTGCGTATCCTAATATAAAGGCAAAGTTTACATTGAATATGGTGCACATCGCATAGATATTGGTATGGTTATGAATTTACATCTAGTGTAGACTTGCAGGTTTAGAGATTTTTCTCATGTCCTGTGTTGGTCTCACTCCATGGAATTGGCATGTGACAAAGACAAATCCATCGAGCAAAAGGAATTTGTCATAAAACTTCCTTTTCCCAAAAGGTTTGCCTAATCTAAGAAGGATAAAAAAGAAAAGGAGATTTTAGTACTCTTCGTAAGGTGAAGGTGAACATTTTCCTTCTTGATGTCATCAAGCAAATACCCAACTATGTAAAATTTCTCAAAAAGTTGTGTACTAACAAACAGAAATTAGTGGGGTGTGAGAAGGTAAGTATAAGAAAGAATGTTTCAGTCGTAATTGAAAAGAAGCTAGCTCCCAAGTGCAAGGACATAATCCCATATAAGATTGGGAATGTCAGAATTCAGAAAGTCATGTGTGACTTAGGTGCATCTATAAATGTGATGCCATTGTCCATTTATACAACCTTGAATGCATGGAAATTAAAAGAAATCGAATTGTACATCCAGCTAGTTGATAAGTCTATTATATATCCAAACGGAGTACTCGAGGATGTTTTAGTGCAAGTAAATGGTTTGGTTTTTCCTATTGACTTTTTTGTTGTGGATATGAAGGATGGAAAACACTTTGAAGACATTTGATATTTTATTAAGAAGGTCACTACTATAACTTAAATTAATGTATATGAGGGTACTCTCTCTATAGAGTTTGTTGGAGAGATTATTAAGTTTAATATCAGTGATGTAGAGAAATCTCTAGATGAGGTATTCTCTCTTTGTTATGATGATATTGTTGATCCACATGAGCAAGAAACAATTAGGTTGAATAACAAGAAGAAAATGGATATTGCATTATGTAAGAATAGTAGTTCTAATAATCTAGCCAAAACTAAAGAAAAATATGAGAATGGTGGTAAAGTTGAAGAAGTGGTTTCTCAGTTGAAGTCTTACATATCCAAGAAAGCTTGGAAACATCTACTAAAGACAAAGAAAATGAAAGAAAAATTAATTCAATGGATACTTCTCCTATGACAACTTGATTTTGAGATAAAGAATAAAAAAAGATCGAAGAATTTGCTTGATTACCATGTTTGCTTTCCTCTTATTGAGGAAAAAGCACCTTAAAAGATTCAAGTTGATAGACAAGAATGTCTTACCTAAGACATTAAACAATGGTACTTTTAGGTGACAACTCAATTTTTGAAAATTTTGTTTCATTTTGTTTAATTTCTCATTTAATAATTTTTCACTTGTTAGCCATGTCTTAAATATGTTTCTCTCACCATTTTTCTTTTTAATTTTATATTATTTTACTTTTAACGTATCTAGACATATCCATATCTTAAATTGGTTCCTTTTATTTTTGTTTAACGTGTGTCTCACCATTATTTTACTTTTGAATGTTATCGGATAGAAATATGACATGTTTGGAGTGAGAAAGTATTAAAAATGCTGGAGAAGAAATGGATATTTTAATAGCTAAAATGAATTTTGTCCTTTTCACATGGTCTATTTTCCATTTTTACCAATCATCCTTTTGCATTTACCCTTCATTTTCCTAATTTATCCATTTTACCCTTCTTCTTTCTCTCTCATCTTTTCCCTTCTCTTTATTACTTTGAACACTCCACGGAACACTCAATCAGAGATTCCCATCTTGCCTTCTCGCCACCTTCAACAGTCACCATTCACACCAGCAAGCCCCATTCTTCTCTCAGTCCAGCCACCATCGAATCTCGCTGGCGTAGCTTCATTCTTCCATTGCCACTCGATTTCAAAGCTTCTCAACAGCGAAGCCCATCATTCCATCTCAGACAACGTCGATCTAACTCTATGTTTCACGCCGTCGAAGCTCGCGTCATTGTCCTACAACTCAAGGTCTCCGTATGCGAGAGTGTTCAGCGTCGCGTCCACCTCTGCTCCAGCCTCTGTTCACCCCCATTTGAGTAGTCTGCTAGAATTCCTCCATTTTCGAAGCTTTCGCCAGCGCTCTTTTCATCTGTTTCAGATCACAGCTCGCTGACACTATTCAGCCACGAAAATGGCCGGCAAAGCTCCTTCGCTTATATCATCTGCTGGTTCTCGCCATCGTTACTCCACCATCCAACAGTAACATCTCAGATTTTGAAGCCCCCACCACCATAGATTTCGAAACCTCTCTCCCATTTTCATCGATCTCTGCTCCATTCGAGGTCCACTGCACTGCTGTTCACCTTGCTGGTTTTAGAGATACTCACACTGCTTCGAGCTTGCCTGCATTCACCTCCATATTCTCGATACTTCACTCCATTCTCGTCGGCAAAGCCTTCGTCTCCTCCGTTCAAAATTTCTGTTCATCCTTAAAGAAACTTCAAGCAACCCTCTGCCCATTTTCGAAGCCCCATCCAATTTCACCAGCACTCATTCTCTGCTTAAAGCCCTCCATTCGAAGGCCCCTCAATTTGATATCTCTGTTCACTCTTCTCTTTCTCACCGTTTCATCTCTGTTCAGCTCACACCTCACTCTTCATTTTCGATTTGCACTATTCCACCTCTATCATCAGTTATCACATTCTAATCCAAAAACAAAAAAAACAAAAAAAATTTGTTCAGAAATTTCACCCATCAGTGGCTGTATATCAAGATTCCCAATTTATTTTACTACTGCAAAATTTTGATATTGCTCCGGTTAAAATTGATATAGCTTTGTATTTACTTATTTGCTGTTCTTAATAAGAAGAAATACTGATCAATACTGGAGGGAATTAATTGTGAATCATGATAGTGTTACAGTGGTCATTATTTTGAATTGCTCAGTTAAATTGATTGTTACAGTGAGTAGGTAAGGCTAAATTTAATTTATATTGAAACCAAGAAAGCATGGATATGCTTGGGAGGTCGGTGTATCCGTATCTGATATGGATACACATACGAAATGTGAATGTGCATATCAAAATACGTTGAAACATTTTGAAACAGGTCAACTCATTTCAAAATGGGTATGGTGCGCTTCAAAACGCACGACTTTGTTTTAATTTATGCCTCATGCTTTGTTCCATCGCTGTTCCTCCCTCCTTGCGTGCTTCGTTTTGTTGTTGTTCCTTTTCTCGTCAGTACAGTGCTTAGTTCTGACAACTCTATCGCAGTGTTCCGACGATGCTGTCGTGGTAGTCCGATGCTTCATTGGTCAATTCTACTTTGTTGTTTTCGCTTTTCATTTCTGTCATGTGCTGTGCTTGCCGTCATCTTCGTTTTTATTCTTTCTGGTGGTAATCGTTCAATGATTTGAGGTTGTCGATGGTTTCTGCTGCATAATGTGTGTGTGTTTTTGCTGCATAATTGTTTTTTGATGGTCAATTAATGTGTGTGTGTTTTTGCTAAAATAGTGGTGCATATTTGTGTGTTTTTGCTGTAGATTTCATTTCAATCAGTTGTTCAGTATTTTTAGATTGGTTTATGCAAAATGTATTATCAACCATGAAAAAATATATGGCTATGTTTTGTTGTGATTGTTTCGGTGAATGCTTCTATGATTTTTTATTGGTTTTTGACTTTCTGCATTACTAAGCGTGAAACAGAGGGGCTGTTGGGTTTTCTTTTCGTCAATTGTGTAATGAGCATGATTCTAGTGTCTCAAGCAAGAAATTTTTCTGTTTTTGTTACTGCATTATGCTACTGGATTTCACTTTTCCTAAATTTCTGTATTTATTATGACAATAGGTATCACATCTAGCTTGATATACAATTGTTATATTATTAATGGCTACGTGAGCATTTAGTAGTTCTACTAGCTCATCCTCTAAATACTGATCAAGTAATGAACTTCAAAAAGAGTTAACTCTTTTGTGGGTTTATGTGACTATAGCTGACAAAAGTAGAGCAGGTGAAAATTGGGTTGTTGGCGGTGGAAATTGATATTGGAAGTGCAATTACCGTAACAATGAATATAATGGATCATATTCTAGAGTTAAGTGGCACTTGCTAAGGCTATCTAGTAAAGGGATTGTTGTGTGTTATAAGGTTTTATAGCTAATATGTAATTGAAATAAAAGTTATGCAAAAGGCAGCTAATAATATGTCAAAACTAAAACAAGTGTCATTACCACCACCAGCTTTGGGCTTATCTCCTTTAAACCCAGATGAAAATATTGTAGTTGAAAGTCCATACAACCAAGGGAAAAAGAGAGTCGTGAGCGATTTAGAAAAAGCCTTTAATAATGGAGCTAGGGAGAAATTGTGTGGAGAAATTGCAAGGATGTTTTATTTTGCTAGTTTATCATTTAATTTGGCACGTAATCCATATTATACTAGCTCATTTCAATATGTTGCAAATAACTTGATTGCCAGTTTTAGGCTTCCTGGTTATAATGCACCAATAGGTCCTTTGTTACAAAAGGAGAGGGCAAATGTTGAAAGGTTACTTGAACCAATTAAAGGAACTTGGAGTGAGAAGCGAGTGAGTATAGTAACAGATGGTTGGACTGATGCCCAACGACGACCATTAATAAATTTTATGGTTGTATCTAATGGAGGTCTTATTTTTCTTAAGGCTATTGATGGATCTAAGGACTACAAAGATAAATATTACATAGCTAATTTGATGAAGTAAGTTGTTGAAGAGGTTAGACCTCAAAATGTTGTTTAAATTATAATTAACAATGCCCCTGTGTACAAAGTTGTTGGCAAACTAGTTAAAGCTAAGTATCCACACATTTTTTGGACACCATGTGTTGTACACACACTTAATCTTGTGTTGAAAAATATATGTGCTGCAAATAACACAGAGGCAAATGAGGTTGTATTTGAAGAATGTCGTTGGATCACACAAGTTAAGAATGATGCCATTTTTATTAAAACTTTTATCATGAATCATTCCATAAGGTTAGCTATTTTCAATGAATTTGTGCCTTTAAAATTATTGCCTATTACTGAAACATAATTTGCTTTCACCATTGTCATGCTTAAGAGGCTCAAACTCATAAAACGACCTCTCAAAACAATGGTAATCAGTGAAGAATGGAGTACTTAGAGAGATGATGATGTTGGAAAAGCAAATATGGTCAAAGAGTTCATTCTTGATGATTCTTAGTGGGATAAAATTGATTGCATCATCTTTTTCACAAGGCCTATTTATAACATGCTTAGGTTTTGTGATATTGATAAGCCAATACTACATTTGGTCTACGATATGTGGGATTCAATGGTAGAAGAAATGAAGGCATCCATATACAAGCATGAGAACAAGGAGCCTTATGAGTATTCAAGGTTTTATGAAGTTGTATATGGGATTATAATTAATTATTGGACAAAGAGTTGCAGTCCACTTCATTGTCTTGCTCATTCATTGAATCCAAAGTATAATATTTGTGTTGTTTTTAAATTTAACTTTGTGTGCTTAAACAAGTGACATTGATATCATCTTTTGTTTATATAGGTATTACACTCCTCAGTAGCTTCAAGGGGCACCTAATAGAGTTCCTCCATACAAGGATGATGAAATTTCAATTGAGAGGATCAAATGCTTTGGCATGTACTTTAGAGAACCCATAGAGAGAAAGATGATTCTTCAAGAATTTTTTAAATTTTACGGAGCCTCTGACACATATTCATTGTTTGATTCCTTACAAGATAGGTGGATTTTGGAACATAAAGAGTGGTGGATGAATTATGGTTCTACAATCCCTATGTTTCAAAATCTTACATTGAAGCTTCTTGGGCAACCATGTTGATCTTCTTGTTGTGAAAGAAATTGGAGCACCTACTCTTTCATTCACTCCCTTAAATGGAATAAGATAAATCCAAAAAGGGTTGAAGATTTAGTTTATGTGTATACTAATCTTTGTCTTTTATCAAGGAAGAGTGAAATGTATTCCAAGGGACAAACTAGGATGTAAGATACTAATGGAGATAATTGGGAGCCATTTAATGGTGCTAGAAGCCATGAAATTGCAAATTTATCCTTAAATGAACCAGAATTGAAGCAAGAACTAATAGGAAATCATAATGATGTTGATGAAAGTGAAGAAGATTAATTTAGTTTATTTTGTTTAATCATTTGTGCTTTAATTTGTAACTCTTTATTGACAAATTTGATAAATGCATATGGCTTGTTTCATTATTTTGTATTATTCATTTTTATGTGTATATATATATATATATATATATATATATTTATATTGTTGTACATGTATCTTAAAATTTTGAAAATTGACGTATCCTGCATATTGTATCACATCGTATCTGATACACGTATCCATATCGGTGCTTCTTATATTGAAACTTATTGTTGAAAAATTGCTAAATTGTTCTCTATTAAGCATGAATCCATGTACTTATTGCTTCCCTAAAAATCTCTGATTCATAATAGAAAGAAAAATGTGTCAATACTGATAAATTGGCCTAACATGATTGAACTTGTTTGTCTCTTTAAGAGTTGTTGCTTGTGTCATTTTAATAGCAACAAAGGTGTTTCAAGTGTCAACAATCAACAGCATGTCAGTGCCATTCTTAAAACATTGATTTTCACCACTCATAACCAATCATAGCATTTTCAGGGAAGTTTCTCTCTCCCTTACTTTAAGCTTACTATATTTTCACTTTAAGGGCAATGTGTGATTTAAGTCTATTGGAAGAGTATATTAATTTTGAGTTGTAATTAGTGCTTGATTTTCTAATTTTAGTTAGTTTAGTTTAAGTTGTTCTTTTTATTTTCCCTCCCATGTTTTTTCCTATGTTTTGCTCTTGAGCATGAAAATTTTTTGCTGAAAAATTGGACAGTTCACTTAAACAACTCATCTTATATCTTTGGTACATTGTAAGTGCCATCTAGATAAGATAATTTGAATAATTTACTTCTTCCTATTTACTATATTGGTTGATTGTTTTGAGGAAGTATTTTATACATGAAATATTTAGAAATACATGGAAATAGTTGTATGCATGCAAGTTACCTCTCACCCTTATCTTAGAATTGTTTTTAACTTGTTGGAAATTAATGACTTGTTAGATGTTATCCCTTTTAAACATATTTTTGGAACATTTTGAGTATTGAAATTGTTGGATTTACCTTTCCCTTCTTTTTAAAAACCAAAAAAGAAGAATGATTAAGAGTACTTAAGCTTATATTTTTACTCTGTTGATCACTTTAAAGTGATTATGAGTAATGCTAGTAGCCATTTAGAGGTGTGACAAGTTGAGTAATCAGGTATCGGTATCACAAATATTTATTCTCGCATCAAAAGGCTTGTGACACTCTAGGCAAGACCAAAAAAGTGCTCAAATAAGATGAAAAAAAAAAGGTACAAGTGTGTGTTAGCTAAGTAACCGGGCACGAGTATAATGAGTTTACTATTCAGGGCACTTTTAGCTACGCTTGTGTCTCCATTATGTGTTTAAAAGTGTTGCATATGTTTTTTTGGCAAGTTTAAGGCTATATCTTTGATGATGGAATATGTAGAATGCTGAATTTCATAATACATGTTATTGTTAACACCTAAACCTTGTGTTCATGTTTATTTTCACTTCTTAAAAGCTTTCAATTTTCTTAGTAGGTATGTGAAAGTTCTTTGTTTGAGTTATCTCTTCTTAATGGCTAATGAAATGCATTGGGAAGACTATTGTTTGATTGAGTTGTTCCAAAGTGAGCTAAATATCATTTTGAATTGTGTTGTGAAACATGCTTGAGGACAAGCATCGTTTAAGTATAGGGGAATTTGTTAGGTTGTAATTTTGGCATGTTTTTAATCTTATTTTGATTATATTTATAGTGTTTTTCTTAGAAAACCAAGCCATTTATATTTATTTTGGTTATTTTTAGGTTAAGGATGTGAAATTATTATAATTGTTGAAATTTGGGCTAAAACAGGGTAAAGGCAAGATTTACATTTTTGATGAGCTTGAATCAAGAAGATAAGTTATGGTCACGACTAATGACACTAATTTTTAAACAAAAAATGGACAACTTATCTCTCTAATAGATTTCTCTTTCCTGGTTGTTGGGAAGCGTGACCAAGAGCATGGGAGGCTCTTAAATTGTTGAGAGGGAGCAATTTCCACATTTTGATTAAGGAAAACTAAGGGAAAATAAAGGGAGTTGAAAAATTTTAGTTATTAGGCCATTTTCTTTCCTTTGTAGAGAGACAATTTTAAACTTAGGTTTTCTTTTCTTTTTCTTCTTCTTTTCTCTTTCTCTCTCTCCTAAACTTACTGAGAGAAAGCTTGAATTTCAACTTTGTAAATGGAGTTTCAACACAAATTTTGGATGTTGATGATTATATAAACTAAACTCTGTATTCTAACTAAGGGTTTTTGTGTGATTCCTTCAATGTTGTGATGCTATTTTAAACTTTTTTCCTCTTCTTCTCTTCTTGATTGTTTATATTTCCATTTTAACTGCTTCATTGTAGGTGGATAGATGATTAGGTCTCATTGTTTATCTTACCCATAAATGATTGTATGTCAATTGGTTGAGATAAATCTATAATTGTTTACTTTAATCAATACAAGTGGAAAATTAGTGTAAGGATTGATGAACACTTTCATCTGCATTAATAGAATATGAATGATAATTTACCGAATATGCTTCACAACCTAGTAAATTAGAAATGGTGGTTTTTCATTCTTAAAGCGATTAGTCAATTAAATTTTAAGTGCGTACTTAGGGTTATTGATCAATTAGATATTAGCTATAAAGTGCTTCTTAACCGACATATTTAAGACAACTTAAATTGATAAAACACTTTTAGAAACCATAGCTCATTACCAAGCAAGAAGAGGATTTTATCTACAACCATGCTCACATCTAAGACCAACTAAGAAAAATTATGCAATATTTCCCTTAGTTAAAAGCTTATTTCATTAAGGTTTCTTCCCCTTTAATTTGCTTTAAATTTGAGTTGCTTATTCTGAAAGTACTTGTTTAATTTTTCTAATTTAGTTATTATTAATATTCATTTAATTTGATAACTCTTTTTTTCTCTCATTATTTTGTACGTTATTCTTGGTTATTTTTAATTGTTAGAATTGTCAATCTCTGTGGATTTGACCCTATTCATTACTATTACAATATTAACATTCATTCGAGAGTAGATAATTTTATTTTGGTGGATTCAGCACCAATCAAAATGCCCCCAATCTTAAAGTTAACACTTGATATTAAAATTATCATTATATATTTTGTTGGTTCATACAAGATGGGTGTAGATTAAAAAAATAAAAAAAAATACCCACAATACATATGAAATGCAAGTCTATATTTTATGGGTTCATACAAGATAGGTGCTTATCAAAAAAAATGGAAAAAAAAAAATGCCCACAATACATATGCTAATCCAACGTGAACACATATAACAGTGGTTTCATGTAAGTTTTTAGCCATTTTTAGTAGCAACAAGAGCAGGAAAGACCATTTGGGTATGTTTAAGGATGAACGGTACCAATGACAATTACAGGTCGTCACTGGAGTGAAAGGAACAAAGAAATTGACATTTAAGGAAGATTCATATTCACCTAACATCGTCGCCCTGTAACAATTCCAGTCACCTAACGCTGGCAGGATGAACAATGCTTATCTGGCTGTATAAGGCTTTAATGGGAAGGTGTCCAAGGTCTAATGTGAGGTATCGATGGGTGGGAGTTTTTTTCTTTCTTTTTTTTTTTTTGTCTGGTAGGGAGGATATTTTAAGCACAAATTCCACATTCCCATGGGATGAGGCTATCTTAGCTATACCAATGGAAACTATTTTCCCACATTTGAAGTAATCCATAAACCCTTGGAAATGGAATCTAATGCAAAGTTGTCACCACTAAACATTGGAGAGGGAATTTTTTGCCTTTCCATTTCCATTCCACCATAACTTTCTTTCCAACCGAACATGTCCTATTGACCCATTTGATTGTCAAAAACAAAATGGAAGGAATGAGAATGAAAATTACGTGTGATGGAAAGGGTTCACTACCATGTTTGGTTAAACATGGAAAGGAAAACATAAGTATTACCTTTGTAATATTTGGTTCGCAGAAAAATACTGAAACGGAATGATAATGGGACTAAATGACTAAAATACCCTCATTAAAAGATAAAAACACCTGATTAAAAATTCATGATCTCCTAACTAATAATTCTTACTTTCAAAGTGAATCATCATTAACTTATAAAAGATAATTAAATTCAAAATAAAACTAATTAATTAATTTTTAATTCTTATGTTAGCCTTAATCCTAATTTAATTATATTTCTCCATAGAGATAAAATAAAGGACCAATATTAAAAAATTGCAACACATACATGTGTGCTCTCCTTTAGAAAGTAGTAGTCAAAAGCTCATTCCTTGTGGGGGCACTTTTTGGCTTTTTTGTCTACATATGGGGGCATTTTCGCCCTCAAAAGTTCATTCCTTTGAAAGCCACCACGTTCATTAGCCTTGTTGATGGAATAACCTCTCCTTCAAATGAGGTAATGTAGACTCCTATAGGAATCAACTCTCTTGTACAAAAGACACAGTCAAACATGAGAGTAGAAATGTTTTGCTTTCCCATTTCCATTTTATCACATCAAATCTAGCTACTTAACATGCCATAAGGATCCGCTTGGTTGGTAGAAATGTGTACGAGAGAGTGAGAATGGAAATGAGAGAGAGAGAAGAACAAAAAACCTAGTAGGTATGTTTGGTTGTGATGAAAATGATAATGTGATAATTTGTTTGGTATGTTGTTTTAGGAAAAGAATTAAAGTGAAAGTTACCATTTTAACCTTTGGAAATAATACAAAAAAGTTGGCAAGAATTTTTTTTATTCTAGTTATATAAATTATTTAAAAAACTTGGGCAGATATTATCTAAGATGTTCTAACCAGTTATTCTACAAAAGATATTCTACTAAATTATTGGTCAAGAAAATCAATTATATCAATTAAAAATTAATTTAATTATCAATAAATATACAAACATGTTAGATGAGATTTTCTTATAAAGTTTAGCTAAAATATTTATACGTCATATTGTAATTGAATTTTCAGCCTAAGTTTTTTTTTTTTTTTTTGGCTCAGGTCATTTCAAAAACGAAATGACAGAAAAATCATATATTAAAATTGTTAAAACATGAAATATATCACATATAGAAAAATATTCTGGCAAAATTTTGTGAGCATTTATTTTATATAAATAGTTTTAGTTAAAACAGCATAACTAAACAGTTTTTTTCCAGTTTAACGTTATTATATATATAAGATTTATAAGAAATTTCTTCCACAATAGTTTATAAATAACTGAATATCGAAAATAATTCTCCCATATAAAGAAATGAAAACCATACAAAAAACTAGAGATAACAAGTATCAAAACTTAAATTAAATATGTTATATGTATTGTGAATGAGCCTGTTTTTGTTCGGTCCAGTGAGATACATATGGTGGCCACTAATCCCACTAAACTCACTAATATTACACTGATTCATTACTGTCTCTTTCACCATAGACTAAAGGGCATTGAATCATCATAGCTGATTCATTCTGTGCATGTTCTCGCCTTTAACTTGACCACTTGTTGAATTATGTAGCCAGTGAGGCCGCGTTAATTGATGAATCATCTTACACCAACTCCATCTCATTCATTCTAACACTTCTGAAAACAACATAATATGTCACGTTTCACAAATGTTACCAATCATTACCGAAACTGAAAATGGAGGTTTATACAAACTCAGAGGCCCTGTGATAATAACAAATGAATATAAATTTACAATTTTATTTTGGCAAACTGAAATATAATATCCTGGTAAAACTAAAATACCAAAACAGAAGTGAGAAGCCTACTAGATGCGTAAAGGGACGTCATAGTAAATGTTAACAAAAAAGCTCATAACTTAAAACTAATCTTGCTGCCATTTAACGCCACATTTTGTAGCTGGCAGGGAATGAGCACCGAGATGATGTCAAGGCAGGAACCATGATGGCAGAGGCAAAGTGGTAGAAATGAAGAGGAATTGTCAATTAATAATAGCCATCCACGTAATCACACAAGCAAGCTAGTACAAGAGAAAGTCAGTCACAAAACCTGATATAAACCTGCCATCAAATGTAAACATGCACCAACCATATGACTCACACGTTGTTCTTTAGCTTAAAGTCCATATTCATATAGTGGAACAAATATTTAAGTCACAAATGTTCTTTGGTTCATTATTATTCTACTATCATAACAAGCTCAGATCATCTAACTCAAAACCCAGTCATGGAATAAAAAACGACACCACATGTGGAAACTCAATCATCCTCTTCCTCTCCCTAAATGTGGGACTCCTAAAATCATTCAACTTTGATGTAGTCCAAATAGGTCTTTCACATATGCCAGCCCATTTCAATTTTATGAACGACATTTGCAATTAGAAATAATTAGTTATGATTTGCAGGGCAAGATGTGTAGAATGTATTATAAATTAAATTAATCATCCTCCACTAATTCAAATTTCTCTCATGAAAACAGAATTTAAGGAACAATGGAGCGACAAAGTAAGATGTGGTGAAGGTCTGTTCCTTAGCATAAATCCTTTATCTCAGAGAGCCTTCCATTCCTTCTGAATGTCTACACGAGAAACATCCCTCAAACATTTGCTAAAACACACACAACAGAGAACAAAAGGACAAATCCTCTCCCAGAGATGTGGTGGAACAAATTTCTGATTACAAAGCATCATTTTCAAATTAATCACTCCTAACAATAGGCAAGAATTGCACAAGACGTACAAATGAAAGCCAAGGAAGACAAACATTCTCATATCGACACAGCAACGTATATTCACAAATCGACACTCGTAAAACACAAATTAGGCAGATCTGTGAGAGAAACATACAAGGGAACCATTTTTCCCGATCACCCACTCAACGGGCCACACAAAACACCCATCCCATCATATACGATTTCCCACACACCGGCCAAAAACACAAGCAACATGGCGGCATTTTCATCTCAACAGTGTAAAAAATGGTGAATCGTACCGACCGTTTTCAAGTCTTCGCCAGCAGCAGATCTGTTCTTCCGTCTTCCTCTTCGTCCAGACAAGTGTGTAGTTCGATAGCAAAAACGAGAGAGTGGGTGAATGGGTGATTTACTTCAACCTGCTTTCTTCCGTTGTGAATCAACTCAGACAAGATTCCAACAAGGGTGGGGGCATTTCCGGACTTCAATTTTGCATTCCAGGAAAAGCTATTCCATTCCATCAATTCTTGGAGGAAGACCACTCTCCCATGAACGCCGGAGCCAGCTTTGCGGAGGGAGAGGGTTTCCACCTTAACTTTGCCAACCAAACGTGGGAGAGGGATTCTCTCCCCCATTCCTACCCCAGGATGCAAGCAAGACGTAATAAGAATTACCAAATTACTTAAGTTTTAATTATTTAATTAGTAACTATTGTACACTATAGCGCATAAGAATATATTAATGCATGTCTTTGTTAAAAGATGAATTGATATCATATTGTTTTAATTTTAATAGTTTTAAATCTATAAAAATTGTATAAATTGTAAGAGCTATGGAATTCGACTTGAAGCGAAGCGTGGATAGTAAACAAAGCAAAGCAAGAGTTGAGACCAAAAGGGAAGTGCAGGGATTGAGAGTAGAGACAGGATAGCATTTTTATTCATCTATATTGATTATTATTGAAATTTAAATTTTGTGGTGAGACATGTATAATATATAGTTATATGATAGAAAAATACTCATTATAGTTACAACAGCAGAAAAAAAAATTGTTTACTTCTTTCTTCATATAAGCATGATGTCAAATGTTAAGATTTAACATGTAATTATACATATATATATATATATATATATAAAATATTGTATGGTTACCTTATAATCGTATTGTTGAGTTTAAATGTTTAATATATTTATACTATATATTTAAATTTATTCATGCTTTCTTTTACTCATCTAACTCTTTTTAAGTTAATAACAAAAATATGAAATAATCGTCAAATTATGGGTTGAGCTAGATATTACACTTTATTTTTTTTAAAAACTAATTTTTATCAGGAAAATATTATTTAAAAACTGATTTTAATTCATTAATATTGACATATTATTTTAATTTATAAATTTTATATATAATACATGCAACTTACTGAAAAACGCTGGTATAGCATGGGCACCTCACTAGTTCTTAACTATTTGAGCATGTATTGATATGTTTGTTACAAGTTTAATATAAGTTAAAGAACGAGAAAAGAAGTTGATCAATTTTAAAAAAAAATATTTAGACAACAAAAACCTTAAAGAAGAGGTACATTATAATTGTCATATTGAAAACTAATGCTCCTAAAATGGGTAATCCAGTTTCGCCGGACAGATTCTGAAAGATCAATTCCCAAATCATACTCTGAAAATGATGGAGAAGATTCTGAAAGTCCTAACCCAACATGCGAGAGCTAGGATACTGTCAATGAGATTGTGAAGCCATATTAAACATGCGTCGATCTATGAAAAGAATTTGGATATGAACTGATTGGGGATTAGGCGTACAGTTTTGCTTGAGAATCCAAAAAAATAATTTTCAGAGTGTTCAAATATTTTTAAAACGAAGAGGTGAAATGCGTTTTATTTAAAAGGTCATATCTTTATATAACTTAATAAATTTATGCAAAGATTATGTTAAAAGTTATAACATATAAAAAAGACATTAAGGTTATATTTTTTTAGTTTTTAAAATATTTATAAAAATGTGTGGTAAATATTAGTTAGTAAAAAGTTGTATTAGTTAAGAAAATCTTTCATATTAAAAAACTGTAACTTTTCATAAAAATTATTTAATAACCTTTAGTTATTTAAGTTATATTAATTCATGAATTAATATATAATTATAACTTTTAATTAAAAAAATATTGCTCCAAAATACATATCTTGAAAACATTATTTGATGATTTATATAAATCTCTTATCATGACTCAGTGAGATCACAAAACACACACACACAACAAAATCAAACTCATTATCATGTAGGTAGAGATCAAGTTAAATTATTACTTTATAAAAATTATTATTTTATTTGGATTGAATATTGAGAATACAATTTATACTCAAAAATTTTTACCATGCAAAAAATTCACCACTCAACCCATCTTATACTTGATAAGAATAGACTGAGGTGAATTAATATAAAAGAAAACGCCACCTACTCATGAAGATATGGCACCACTTTTCTTCTTCGTATCTTTTTCTTCTAATCTTCAGATAATCATTACCGCCAAGAAGTAGCCTCAAGAAAAAATAGCTGTTTTTAAGTGGTCCCTTCCTGCTGTTGCCGAATGAAATTGCCAATAGAATTATTGCAAAAAATAGCTATGTATTGCTTTTCTCCTTGCTTTTCAAGTGTGCAATATAGACCATCCAATAGCTGATGGTTGTTGGCCTGTATTAGGTGAGGCCGGAGGATTGAGAGAACAGCGATGTTGATAAGTATGCATGAATTACACAGCAAACTGATTTTCCTTCAAAAGGTGATGAATCTGTTGCAATGCTTTAGCTGGGTTAGGCTTATGCCCTTCATAAAGAACTTTGTTCCTGATGTTCCATATATATAAGATGACCAAAATGACGTCGGTGAAGTATTGCCTTTGGCATTGAGAAAGCACGTCTAAACCACTTCCAAGTTTGTGATGCTTTATCCAAAATTGAAGTCAAACTTGAATATCTTGCGCTTGAAATTGATTAACTCTTATCCCGAGACTGGAGAACCAAATGATTAATGGTGTCATGAGACTTGAGGCCAAGACAATTTGATTCAATGGGTAGGTGGTGCTTCTGTAAAATTTCTCCAATAAGGATGGCATTGGAAAGAAGGTTCCAAACAAAGGTTAAAATCTTTAGTAAAAGCTTAATTTGCCAAATCTACTTCCAAGCAGAAAATATCTACATGTCAGGCATGTCTTTATCTGATCGAAGAATCTTGTATCCATCCTTGACTAGATATTTGCTAGTCTTAATACCTCGCCAAATTAAGTCATCTGCAGAGCCTATGATTGATATAAGCATTTTTATTATAATTCTCTGAACTTCTATAGGGTAATAGGTGCTGAACAACCTCACATTTTAAGTGATTTTTAGATCCGCTCCTGTATCCAAACGCTTTTAAGTGCTTGTCATAAGCAAGATTGTCAAACTCGCGAGTTTAGGTAAAATCGTTTGAGGGAGGTAAACTCGTAACGTGGAATCGTAACGTAGAATCGTAAGAGTTTACCTATAATTAAAAAATAATTATTAAAACATATAATTATATAATTAAAATCAATATTTTTAAATTTAGACTAATAACTAAAACTACTGAATGCAATGATTAATAGTTTATTAGTTTGATTATAATTGAATAAGTGATAATTAAATATAGATATTTTTTAAAATTTTATATATTTAAATCTAAATATAATAACTACTAATAATCAAATACTAGTAATTTTAAATTTGAATTAAAATGATTTATAGATTAATAAATATAATTATTAAAGATTACCTTATCAAAATATGTCAAAAGATAATAACAGATAAATTTTCAAGTCATGACTAATAAAAAATTCAAAATAAAATTTCTATAAAAAAAGTCAATAATAAATATATATAATACATTACAAATGATAAACATGAAGTTTTTATTGGTTATGTGGTAATAGGTGATGAATTTATTCTAAATGTTTGGGTTTAAGCATATGGAGATGTTTTCTTTTAAACTAAGAAAATAAAGTCCAAATATATATAATACAATACACATATATAGCGAATGGTAACGTTGGCTCAGCGGAAACGTGCAATTTCGCTGCTGGGATGTTACGGGTTCGAGTCCTGGAAGCTGTTTTGTTTTTTTCTTTTTGGAAAACAATGATACTGAGTCAACTCGTCCGAGTTTGCTGTATTAGTAAACAAAGGTGATGACTTGGGTTATGTTTATGAATTTAAAGAATAATAAAATATAATGAAATGATTTGAGTAGATATATTATTTAAAAATTTTAATATAAAAAGAAAGGGACACCTATTAATTTTATTTAAAAATTATAATAAAATGAATAGAATAGAATGACTCATTAATTATTTTTTCTAATATTACCCCTTATAACATAAATATATAACTAATAATTTTGTCATTATTTAATACATAATGTTATATTATTCTCCTATCCATTTAGTCTAATATATTTATTACAAAATATCTATATTGTTTCAAAAAATTTTAAAAAACAAACTTAACAAGCTAAAAAGAAATTGTTGACCAAACAAATTTTTTTCAAAATATAAAACTAATTTACATTGTTGAATTTTTTATATTTTTTTAATTTTGAAAATTTTAAGTTAAAAAGACAAAGGAAAAAAGAGAAATCATGACCATAATAATAAAAATTACATTAAGTTGTAACAATTGAAATGGTCATTTATGGATGATGGTTATATTAGTAATAAGATATATATATATATATATATATATATAGTAATTTGATTTCTTAGACCACTTCATTTTATCATTGACTCTTCAATTTGAAAAGACATCAAAATTAAAGTTTTGGATAACAAAGAAGGATCATAGTGTCTCTCATTTACCATACTGTTCTATCTTAAAATAATTCAAACGTAAGTTCAACTTATTTTAGTCATTTTATTTCTTATTATTTCCTCCTATGCCATACATCCAAATATACCCTTAGGAAAATGTCATTACTTGAACCAACCTTTCATTTTAATTTCAAGTAACAAGATTTTGGGCCTTTCGAACAGCTTTCCATATCTAAGAAGAGTTGGCTCTTTGCAAGAACTGACAAGGACAGTATTTGCTTCTTATATGTTTGGCAAAGAGGAAGAATTTAGCAGATCCATAACTTTCCAAACTTGTGAGCCCATTAATGCTATATTAAGATGATGACTATCTCTAAATTTTAATGCTTACGACCCAGCCTGTGTAGCATTGCAAAGTCCATAACAATAAAGCAGAAGTAGATCATGTTTGGTATTGGTGCATCTTTCTCTTTTGAAAAAGCTGATTCCCACGAGAATAGAGTCATCCTTGCAATGGCTAGAGAATGAAAAAGGATAGCAATTAACAGTATTTCGTTTTTCTTAATATTTAAAAATATTTTCTGCAAATAAAAAATTAAATTGTTTATTAAAATTATTTTTTTTCAAATATAAAATAAACATGCAAAGATAACCAAGCGATCATCTCCTTTAATTTTAATTATTGAGACATTATATTACTTATTTACGTGCTTTAAAATCTTCATGATATTCGGTGTGAACAATTTTAGTTGAAGCATAAACAATGGTAGATATGTTTTACTAATATTGTTAAAATTTTTTATAATGGGGCCAAGTTTCATTGGAGCTTAAGTCCACATCATATAGGCCCAACTCCAATCTAACTGAAGCCCAGCATAGGCCTTAATTAATACTTCAAAATTAAGTCCAAAAATATTAAAGTTTAATTTATCAACTTCTCACGTCCATCTATATATCTATATCTATTTATATCATGTTATATATTATAAACATTGACACACGCATAGAATTATTACAAATAAATGATTTTAGAATTCTCTATCTTAATTAGTTTAATCTTATATGAGATTGAGAAAGATAAATAAAAGAAGAGTTATTCCCCCTACAAATATAATAAGTAAAAAAATGTAATTCAATCTATTTAAATAATGATAACTATTATTCTATATATAAAATTAAAGAAATAATCGTGCAAGGTAGATAAAAAAATTATATTAACTAAATAAAAGTAAAAAATTATAAACATGTAGTTATACTTTATTTGTTATTTATATATGTTTTGAATTTTGATCACGACAGTATACTAAAAATCAAATTTGGTATTAATAAATATTTTTAACAGCTTATCCAAGGTAATAAATAAATAAAAAATAATTTTTTTTTTGTATTTTAATTTCACAAATTAATATCACTTTTCATTATACATTTTTAATTCTTCCTAACACCTAGCAAAATCAACCAATTTAAATCTTTTTATGTTTTGAAAGAAACATTAGATTATATTTGATTATAATGAATCATTAAATAAAAATTTCAATGGTCCATATCCATATCAAATTAATATAAATATGTGTAGTTAAATTTTATATTTATATATCTAGATTATTGAATTTTTATCTAAAAATCTACTATAATCAAACATAAGTATTTAATGTCACTTATCATACAAACAATTGAAAGGTTTTTTAAAGTAATGTATAACGCTTCATGATGTGAATATCATTATTTTTTTTTCCGTTTGGACTGATGAATATCACTATCTTAACCTTCATAAGTAATCTTCAATGTATAAAGGGGCAAAAAAAAAAAAAAAAAAGAATAAATAAATAAATTAGAGTATGCAAAATGAATTGTCTATTCTTGGGTGTTAAGAGATGTCTATTGATCTTTCCCCATATATCTCAAATTAATTCATTGTGTAATGATAAAAATAAATCATCATTGAGAATCTATACAACCATTGATATCATAATATGCATAATAACATTGACCCCACAAAAAAAAAATTCTTCAACTAATCTCACAATTATTAAATAGATCTTGGTGTAAATAATTTTCTTATAAATTTTAACTTAAATACAAATAATTCATGTGCAAATAAATTTCCTTATTTATTATTTCTTTAGTTAAATAATTGATCAACTAACATTACACATTTATTTGTTCATAATTTCAAATCAAGTTTTAAAGATTAAAAAATTATTTATATATCACATAAAGTTAAAAGTTGCATGTAATTTAACAAAAGATATATAGTCTACATAAAAACACTAAAAAAATTCAATTGTTCAATAATCATTAAATTTCACGGACAAACGGAAAATGAAAATGCTCCAGCTCAAATCTCATTGTACTTTTATATTATATAACATTTTGCAGTCTTAATATTTTTGACTCTTCCGTTTTAATATTTTAATTGTATTAATTTTTTAATATTGGGTACACACTACAAATCGATATTTATGGTCAGGATTATAATTAGGACTGCATAAAATGCGCGATTTATCTGTGTGACGTGAATTGTGAATCCATTTTAAAAACTAACCAATTAGATGAACTTATTATAGCAATTATTTTATACGAATACTTATACATGCGACTTTTTTTTTTCGCTATATTTAGTGACATGGATAACTCAAAAATCCAAATCTGCTTGATTTAATATAAAATAGATACGAAAATTAAATGACAAGACAACATCCTTGGATCAATACGTGTACATGAGATCACCTTGAAACCTATCATGGCAATTATTTTATAGGAGTACTGGTACACGTGACAGAATAGGATAAAGTACCTTTTCTATGTTAAAGGAGGTTTAAATTATTTGACTTTTTTTTTTTTTTAATCTTTTATAATTGAAAGATGTACCGTAACAATCCTTTCTGTAACAAAATGTAAGTTATAATAATATTTATTTTAACTA
Source organism: Delonix regia (assembly GCA_037074485.1). Lineage (NCBI taxonomy): Eukaryota > Viridiplantae > Streptophyta > Magnoliopsida > Fabales > Fabaceae > Delonix > Delonix regia. Next base: position 33,694,894 of record CM073449.1, on the reverse strand, counting down.
AAATTTTTAGTTTGTATTTATTATTTATAAAATATAACAAAAATAATATAATACACTTAATTAAAATGTAATATATATTTATACATAAAAAGAGAATAATATATAATTTAAACATCTCTTAATTAATACATGAGTTGTTATTTATGATAACCGCGGATTCTAGAAGAAATAATATCTTAATGCTTGAATTATCTTCCAAATGTTATGTTTTAGTGATTGTTTGCACTATATTAAAAAATGTCAATTAAAGATATATTTGACACTGTAGCTCTTTTAAGAGGTTTTTCCAATTTTGAATTAGGACATTGTATTGTAAAACGTTCTATTTGATGCCAAAGGAATACTGGATAATATATATCTACAATTTTATATTCTAACCTATATGTATATTTTATTAAAAGAAGAATAAAATTTTTTGTTTATTAAAAAATAACAAATGAAATATCGAATTTGTCTTATGATTATTTTTTAAATATAGTTTCTAGTCAAATTTATTTTTTAATTTAATTTTTTCCAAAGAATATATAGCAATTAATTCGTAAGGAGTTACATAATTAGCATTGTCAAAATTATTGATAGAGTCATATAATTAGTATTGTTCAGGAGAAGAAAATGTAATTTATCATTATATACAAATATATGTGGTTTTTATATTTGCTATAATTTCTTAAATTTTCTTTTTTACGTGGCTGTTAAAACCTTCGATAATCGGATGTGCTGGTGGTCGAGAACCTTCCTTAAGAGAAGAAAAATTAATAAAAAGAAAAGAAAATAAAAGAGAAGACCAATGAGATCCAAAAGTCCGTATTGGTAGCTGTCAGACAGGTAAATCCTAATTAATATTCCATTGACCAGAGTAAAACGAATTAACGTAAGCGGTAAGGAACAATAATCCCCAAAAGCATCGTATCCATTGAATGTACATCCGACGGATAGTATTTGTTTTAGCCTTTATCCGTTAGATCTAGTGAATTCGAAATCCTACGGCTCTGATACGTTTGACCGCGATGAATGAAGGAGGTAGGCATTGCCGGTTTGCCAATTAGGAGCGACTAGAGTCCCAGGAGGTGGCTTGTGTTTTCGCTCCTTGGTTTGGCTCTCTCGACATCATCTCTGACTCTAGGTCTCGAAGCTACCTCTGCAACTTCTGCTTTCTCTGCTTTGCTCCAAAGTGACTGCAAGCTTGGTTCGTGCTTTTGGGAAGTTCCCAGCGTCTCTTGTATCTGTTGCCGAGTTCTGATTTCGGGTCTGCATTTCAGCTAGGGTTTTACTTGTGCTGTTTTCACCCTGACGCTTCTTATTGAATTGCGGCCTCTGGATTTTCAGTGCTTATTCTACGACTTTTCTTTGCTGGGAATTATTTTGAGTATTGTTTGATCCGAAAAGGGCGTTGAGCTTCAGTGGTAGCCGTGCTGTTTGCGGTGAGGACTGGTAACTGTTCTACTGGATTTGCGGTCGTTTAGATTTGAGTTCTCTGGTCTTGTCTGATTTACAACAGGCTTAAGATTGCTTCATTATTGGATATTGTTCTCTTTAGTTCTAAGTGGAAGAGTTATATTTGGGACTTGAGGAAGATCGCTGGAAGGCACCGGCGTTTATTTGATAATTTTGTATTTGTTAATGTTCAATTCGCCACCATAATCTGTCATAATAATTTTGATTTCAACCATCTCTCTGCTGTAGACTTGTAGTAATTTCCTAATCCCTAACTTGAAGAGCATGATCTTTAAATTTATTTTAATTTCCTTCCCGTTCTAGTAAGTGTACATAATGTTATTGTAGGTTTTCATGAAATTAAGAATGATATTCTAAAATTTAGCTTTTTCTTGTGCGGGCATCTCTCAACAGTTAAATAACTCCACCCCGCCATCAGTTTTCTGGGACGACTAGAGGTGGTTCTTTTTTCCATGATTGGTATTGGATGTAAACCTGAAGGTGACAATCCCTGTCTCATGTTATAGTGGTTGAATTTTTTAGCATGATGATGGCAAAGAGTGTTAGGTACCCTGAAGGTTATTGTGGCAATGCAGTAGAGACTGCTGGTGAATCAGAGGGGTCTGGTAGCTCGGGACAAATTGACACTGAAATAACTGTTTCGGAGGACTCCAGCGTTCCAACAAGGAAATGTATTAGTTTAAATTCAAGCCACCGTGACAACTTCAGTGTTGCCATGCAAGTTCTTCCTTTGTCAAATTTGTCAGCATTTGAAAGAAAAGATTTGGTGGATAGGCTGAGATCAGAGCTCGAACAGATTCGGGTACTACGGAAAAAAGTTGAATTACAAAGAACAAATGGCATTGCATTGTCATCCTCTAGCGATATTCTTAGTTGTAACAATGGACATAATGGTCCCAAAATAGTGAAATCTAAAAAACAATCTATATCCAATTCTGTACCAGGGAAGAAATTGAATCCGACTGGTCACAAGCCTCGAGGATGGAACCGGGGCTCTTCAGGGAAGTTTGAGTCTGCAACACAGACTTGTTCACCAAGCACTGCAAATGCTATTTTAATGAAACAATGTGAGGCACTGTTGAAACGATTGATGAATCATCAGTATGCTTGGGTTTTCAACACCCCTGTTGATGTTGTGAAGTTGAATCTTCCAGATTATTTCACTATTATTAAGAATCCTATGGATTTGGGAACAATAAAAGGCAAGATAACTTCAGGAGCTTACTCAGGTCCATTGGATTTTGTTGCTGATGTAAGGCTTACATTTTCAAATGCTATGACTTATAATCCCCCTGGAAATGACGTCCATCTCATGGCTGACACCCTGAGTAAATATTTTGAAGTGAGATGGAAAGCAATTGAGAAGAAACTGCCAAGAACTGATGCTCTATCGTTGCCAACAAAATCAGACGCTCATAGAGCTGTGGAAACTGCAAAACCAATACCTCCTTCAAAAAAGAGGAAAGTCACTTCATTGCCACCTTGCCCTGAAGTCATGCCACCTGCTAAGCGGGTTATGACAGATGAGGAGAAGAGCAACCTGGGCAAAGAACTGGAGTCTTTGCTGGGTGAATTGCCTGTGCATATCATCGATTTCTTGAAAGAAAAAAGTTTGAATGGTAGAGATTGTGGAGAGGATGAGATTGAGATTGATATTGACGATCTAAGTGATGATACATTGTTCACATTACAGAAGCTTTTGGATGACTATTTGCAGAAGAAAAAAGAAAATGCAAAAGTTGAACCTTGTGAAATAGAGGTATCATCCTCCCAGCTGACCTTTTCATAATTTTGTTAGTGAGGCATTATTGTCTAATTTCACTTATGTATATCTTTGTTTACTGTTGCAGCTGTTAAATGACTCTGGACCTAGCAATTCATCGTTGCATCCTTTTAAAGGTTATACTCAGTCTCTGTGTGTGTGGGCAAGTATGTTCATACTTTAGGCTTTTTATTTGAGTATCTTCCACTTGTAGGTAATGACCTTGCTGACGAGGACGTGGACATTGGTGGGAATGAGCCCCCTGTATCAAGCTGTCCTCCTGTGGAGATCGAAAAGGATAGAACTTACAGAATTAATCAATGCTTAAGTCCAGGAAGCTCCAGTGGTAAGTAAATATGGATGCTTCTATGATGCTTTTGATTACTATATAATTATGATACTTCCTAGTACTCTTGTAATGTGGCTAAACTGATATTATATTTGTGATACTACCTAATACTTATTTGATATGGTGGCTAAGATATATAGGATACTATGGGACATAATGTGGGAAAAATGATCTTCTTGAATTATAATTTTGATGCATGCTTTATTTTATGAATTTATTCAAAATATAACTTTTTGAAGTATCCTATTGGTTTTACATTCTTTAATTTTATGCCCCCTTTTTTTCTACTGCTTCAGATAAATCACTTTTACGTTTTTATTTTGTTCATGGGTTCATGAGATCTTTCATTTTCCTCTTATGATGTTTCATATTAGATATCGAAACTCTGATATATAATGACCTTTAGATGTTAACCATAATAGTATCTAAATTTTGATCTTGTGGGATTTGAATTGAAATGTAAACATGCTCCTTATAAATACTCCACAATTTATTGTCTATGACTCTATATATGTTAAGATCTATTTAGATGCTCTCTTTTTTGGTAGTCAAAAAAGGATTGTCACAGTTTAATTTATGTGTATGTTCTAGACTTTGAGTAGAAGAGGGGAATTTATCTTAGGTGAAAGTAAGAGAACTTTTAAATTCCTGATTCATTTAATTTGATCAATATTCAGTTTTTGTGTCCAGGATTGCTATCCTTAGGCATGGTAATTCCTCTGTATAGGTGAAAATTCTAACTGCTTAAATCTTATTCAGCAAGAGAAAGTACCCTCATCCTTACTTTGCTAGGACTGCTGTTATTAAAAGTGCTAGGGGAAGCTGGCAGCCAACAACTGTGCTTAAGTGAAGTAGATGTGTCTTTTTTCATTGAATATATATGAAATCTGTTGAATAATTCTATCATAATCTTTTTTTTCATTTTATTTTATTTTTTCCAATGTGATTAGACGCGAAGATACAAAGTTGAAGAGATTGCATTCTTAAGGCTGGGCTATTGCCCCCATCATTTCATTGACAAGTAACATGACTTGTGGATTGTACCGTTTTCTTCACTTTCTTTTTTTCATCTATCTCAGTAGAAAATGCACCTGAAGGACAAGAACCCACCAAGAGATCATTTTCAAATTATTTGACAGACTTCATATATATTCAATGAAAAAAGACACATCTACTTCACTCATCTACAGCCGTTGGCTGCCAGCTTACCCGAGCATTTTATATGTGATAATAAAAAGTTGAAGAGATTCCATGTTTAAAGGCTGGGCTAGTGCCCTCATCATTGTGATAACAAGTAACAGGACTTGTGGCTTGCATCTTTTTCTTGATTTTTTTTGCCCATCTATCCCAGTAGAAAATGCATGCAGAAGGACAATAACCCATTACATCAGTATTTACTTGTTCATTCCTGTCCCTAGGTTCAGTGTTTTAAAACTATTTTCGCACAGAAACCTCCTTTTCTCATTTTTATTGTTGAGTTGTACTGTTGTAAGATCTTTTTGAAGATTAATTAAATAATTATTTTTTCCTACTGTATTTAATCTTCTGTAAGGACCTGAGACACTGAACATATGGCCTGGAAACAAAAAGATGAAAATAAAATTGAAAGGTTCGTGTAACTTCAAGGAGGAGTGCTATGTTACATCCTCCCCAAAAGACCCTGTCTGAGCCGCTTTGTGAGCACTGATGTGCCGCTTTGGCATAATTTTGTTGACATTGGATGCAAAACGAAACTTAAGCTATAATCCAGATTCAAATGCGAAAAGAAACCTGTTTATATCATTTTGAGCCCCTAGACCAAACTCCTAATTTTCTGAGGGGAGTTTGTCAAATTTAATAGCAGGTTCTCTGCTGTGTGAGTTAAAATTAATTTGAACTAGTTTAAATTACATTATTTGGATTTAATAAAAAGTGCTTAATCAGACACCAACTTAGTGTAGGATTTATCTTGAACCTAGTTTCAAGAACATATCAAGTAAAAATTGTTAGTTATAGATTTGACTGATTACCAAACACAACGATTTACAACCAACTTCACTTTATCTAATTATCCAGTTTTCTGAGTTTGTTGAAGACTCCTTAATATATGAAATAACAAACTCAAGTGATGTTTCTAATTTACAATCTTAATTTTCATCTTGAAAGACATTTATCATTTCCTTTATAATGTTATCAGCTTATCGCTAATACACTATGCTTGTATAAAAAAAAAATTGTATTATTGCAATATTGAATCTCTTTTGTATTTTCTTTAAGGTGATGCCTAATGGTGCATAATTGCATATATATTCATTTCAGGCTGAGTTCACATTTTAGTTAGTTGTTTTTATCAAAAGTGAACAAGTTTCTTGTGCCTTTTTCTGTTACTATTTCAATCTAGAGACAGTTGGCTACTCATGTTTTTCTCTGTGGCCAGTTTACGCTGTTGCACAGTTATATGAGGTCTAAAGAAGTCTCTAGATGTGATTTGCTTCTATATCTATTATCTGTTAATTGGTGGCTACATCTATTGTATGAATTGCAGATACAGGTTCTAGTAATTCCTCTGATAGTGAAGCTGATGATGCTAATGCAAGTCCAGCAACTGCATCAAAGGTATGAGTGGAAAACTGTATTTGGTTATCTCTTATTATTGAATATTAGGATTTTGATCCTTTAATTGCTGGTGCTGTTTTTTGTTGGATTCTACCTCATGGTTTCTTAACTACCTGCACTCTGATTATCCATCTGCGTTCCTCTTCAGGTACCAGAAAATCTGGGTTTTGGAGCTCAGTTGGATGAGGAGGCCAAGGTTGCTGATACTCTTGAGAGACAACGTGAGTGATTGTTCTGCGGCCTAATTGTTTGCCAGCTTTTTATGATTAAATTATTAGTGTTATTAACCAAAAATGAAATATGATCTCCAGTTGCAACTTACACATATAAACCTTGTGCGTACCATGTTCTTTTCATGCTGCTTATCCTTAATATTGGCAGGGACATTTTGTGGTGAATTTCATAATCTATCTTATGGATTCCTGCTACTAGATAAATTCCAACTTATCATGGACTACACTATTTGAATTGATATTGTTTGAAGACTCAAATTTTATGTTTTGGCCAATTGTTTGAAGACTCCAATTGATTAATGCAAAGATAGAAGATTGTAGAAACACGTTCTGTTATTGTACATTCTAGTTGAAACTTACCAGTATTGGAGTTTTTTGAAAATATGGATTCATTTTTATAAAAGTAGTAACTGAATTTCTTGTAAACTAGCAGGAAACTTGTGTGTTACAGCTGGTATAAATTCTTCTTAATATTAAAATTTAAATAAATAATAAAAAATTTATAGCCATACAAACATGTGTATTCATATGCTGATAAATATGTATAGAATGAACGTATAATATCTATTTATTATCATACAAAATGCTCAACTTTATTTTGCCAAAATAATCTTTGATTCCAAGTTTCAAACTTTGATCAAGTATTTATATTTATCTCTTACCGGTGGTTGTTTTTGTTTAAATAGAATATCTTGTTTTAAAAAATTATATTGGTTACTGATGAATTATGTATTAGAATATAGATAATATGCTAGAGATGGATGAACATTGGACTGTCAGGATTATTAAGGTATAAAAGTTAGGATAGAATTAAACAATGAAGTCAAGAACCACTGTAAGTCAAAAACTAAAACTGTCAAGTGAAGGCTTATGAATGTGTTAGTTTTTAATCTCTAATACAATTCACCTACCATGTGCTGGAGTTTCATTTAATTATGAAGAGGAGAGTACGGTAAGGATTAAATTCTCAACCACTTGGTCATATAGGCATTCTACTATCTCAACGGCTGCTTCAATCCAAAAGCTTAACTTGTTAAGTTAATGCACATGAATCAGAATAAAGTTATTACCGGGCCTTCACTTTACCGTTTAAGGTTTTGGATTGATTTTAACATGGTATTAGCCTCGAAGGCTGAGTGGCCTATTGTTTGATCCCAGTCATGTTCAATTCTCTTACTATAATTAAGTTTCAAGCACAACGTATGAAGGGCTTGTGCATTGCGTACTTGCAAGTTGGCCTTATATCTTTTTTACTATCAATTTTGTCCATTGCTGTAACTGACTTGAACTCTTGATCTTTATATCATGCAGAATCTGTAAGTGGGTTGGATCAACTTGAAGATAACTCTCAGCAAAAGCCAAGTTCTTTTGACTCAGACTGCTGTCAAGATGGTAAGAGAATATAAGACCTGGCATTATATGGTAATAAATTATAATAAATACCAACTAATTATCTTGAAAATATGCTAGGGGACAGTGCGCCAAATGAGAGACCTGAGAAGCGCTATCGAGCAGCTCTGTTGAAGAAACGGTTTGCTGATACCATCTTGAAAGCCCGTGAAAAGACGCTGACACAGGTATACCTTGAATTTGGGCTACTTGAACAGTTGAACTGATGGCTGACCAAAAATAAGTTAACTTACTCTGCTCATTATCATTCTTCTCATCATTAATTCTATGTATTCGTTCAATTAACTCGGCTGAGATCAGGATGAGAAGGGAGATCCTGAGAAATTGCGTCAGGAAAGAGAAAAACTGGAGATGGAGCGCCAGAAAGGTGATTTGGGTGTCATATTGATGTGCTTTTTATGAGAGCTTTGCCTATACAGGCTGTTCAACTTAATATATTAACTAGCCTGTTAATAGCTTATTTCATTGTGCGACCAGAAAAAGCCCGGCTACAAGCAGAGGCAAAGGCTGCTGAAGATGCTCGGAAGCAGGTGGAAGCAGAAGCCGCTGCAGAAGCCAGACGAAAGAGGCAGCTTGAGAGAGAAGCTGCACGACAAGCATTGCAACAGGTAACTGAGCAGTGTATAAGTTTCTGGCATATGTCCATCCCCTTGTTTGCTCTGGATTTTATTGGAGCATGTACTGGCGTCTGTGCAGATTGAAAAAACTGTTGAAATCAATGAGAATTCTCGCTTTCTTGAAGACTTGGAAATGCTTAGAGCTGCCCCTGCTGAGCAATTACCAAGCTCTGTAGATGAGACTAGTCCTGATCACTCACAGGATGGCTTGGGTAGTTTCAAGTTTGGGGGTGGAAATCCCTTGGAACAACTAGGATTGTATATGAAAGTGGATGATGAAGAAGACGAAGGAGAGCCACCCTGTGTTCCAAATCCTGTGAATGATGTAGAAGAGGGAGAGATCGATTAAGTTGTGCTGATTATGTAATCATGGAAGAATATAAGAACAGAGTAAAATTATCTTGATCCTAAGAAAACTCGAACTATGCTAGTTCTGGTAAATGCATTAATCCATCACAGAAGGGACGGAGCATATATTTTTTCGGCAGCACTCAGCCTCTAGAAGACGCGATTGAGTTTTGGCTTGTCTACACTACAAAAGGGCCGGGTTGATCAGAAACAGGTACTTTTCGGTCGTTTACTATGTACGATGGCGGCGTACATTAGCATACTTCTTGCGATACTGGCTGGAACATGTCTTATCTTCATCCAGGTGAAGCTGTACAAATGATAGTTCTTTAGATATTCATGATTATGAACCGCTGATACTGGAAGTAGCTCCATATATCTATATTCTTGTACTCTGTATCTGCAATATGTTTGTTCTATTTATTGTACAGTTTATAGTGTGTCAGTTCCACCTTCAGATCACTTCCTATTGGCGTTTTAGTTAACGACTTGAGTGGAACAAGGCCCCGAAAAGGACTAAAAAGACCCTTAAAAGAGGTCCAGACTCCAGATTATTGAAGGTCATTGATGTAGTTATCCTTCATTATCTTGATATAAATATTCGAACTATATAATATGATAATGCAAAATTTTGGCACCTTTTGCGGCATACAAAATCTTAAAATCTGAGTGATTTGCACTCAGAAACGAATCGATGGAGTGAAAGATTGGATAATAATTTTTTTAGAATAGAATAATAAAAAGTCACTTGATGGCGTGGATGAGAAGTCTAGCCAGTAATCTTAGGTTTAGGTTTATGTTTTAACATGTAAAAATAAGAAATAAAATAAACATGACTTGTCTTATCTCTCACTAATCAGAGTTCCGGGATATTAAATTTTTTTGCGTAGATACTTTTTTTCGTGAAGTTGAAGAAATAGAGAGGACAGGGATATGTGAAAAGATAAAGAAAAATATATATACACATTCTCTTTCTCTTATCTTTTCAAAATTTATTCTGTCCAAAAAAAATCTGTACAAAATTTATAAAAAATGCCCTTTTTAAAAAATTTAGGAATCTATTCCCGTCACAATACTTGGAATTTATCGAATCCATCTTTTCAATCCCTTTACGCTTACAATTTCGTTATCAAGTTTCTTAGGATGTTCTTTGTTTGTGCAAGAGTTCTCGTTGATGTGTGTCTGAAACCAACAATTAGATAATTCTAAAGTTGAAGACATTATTCGACGTTGTGGAATCATGGTTTTGTGTACTAACATTTCACATTTATATAACTTGTGTCATTGCTGCTCTCTGAGAATTTGGTTCTCGTTTCTATTATTTATTGCTTATCCGATCCTGTGTCTCTCTCATAGCCAAACATTTGAGTGGCGGCCACTCGTTCGTTATCCTTTCTTTAGCTTCCAAGCTTTAAGGGTTGCATTCGTACGACTTTTCTCCTCCCTCTATACATTTCACGGCACCAACTAGAATAAAATGTTTTTGTTTTCCGATCTTTTCTTGTAGTAAATTTTTATTTCTCATGTTTAAAATAATTTTTTTATTTATTAAAAAAATATCAAATTAAAAAAAAACACACAATTCTTTATTTTTATACAAAATATTAAATTTAGTTCCTTTATCAAATATAAATTAATTAATTAATTTGTTTTTAAAATAAAAAAAATAATTATGACATTTTTTAATAAACCCAAAATACTGTATGTGTAATTTTTCCATATCGTCGCACCCACTTCTACCCACATCACTCGCCTTTTCCTTATCGGTGTTGAAAAGAAAAGTAACGTATTTATGAACTGGTGGTGTTCCTGGTAAGCTACTTCCGCAGAAGAACAAGTCTTACTAGACAAATGCTATTCGTAAAAATTAAACCTTATTTTTTAGGAGATTTGATGTAATAAACAATTGAAACGAAATCACTAATCATAAAGTTTTTGTTGAATGAAAAACAAAAAAGAAAAACTTTGATCTAGGAGGCGAACAAAAAGTTTTTGTTCCTAGACAAAAACTTCGACCATTTTTATGGTTTCTGACTGTATTCAAGGGTAAATTAGTTATCTGTGATTTCCTGCTCAAACTTTTAGGATTTTCTGTTGTTGTCCTTGAGCCAAGTGTCATTGACATCCAAATTAGACCACCATCAAGTGAGTAGCATTCACTAGTAGAAAATATGGGAAACAAATGATTTGTGCTTAGTTTTTAGTTTTTTGAAAAATTGTAATGTTAAAACTTATGAGCTGTTTTACAAATCTATATAACCTATGGTTTTTGAAACTTTTTTTTTTTTGAGACAGTAATGGTTTTTGAATTGTTTGGCAAAGCTATTGTAATTAAAATACAACCATAATTTGATATTTTCAAATTGTTTTAAGCCTATTTTTTAATTTTTTATCGTGTTCTTGACGATTCGACCAACAAGGCACGACCGTAATCACCAAACTGACCTCCATTACTGAAAACTTCGATTTCGTAAGATTTATCAGATTCACTTCTTACCAAAACCTTCATCGTACCCACCTTCTCTGCTCCCCCCACCCCTTCCCTTTCTGTGTCTCTCTCTCCCTCTCTCTCTCTCTCTCTGTTTCTCTGCTTTTCAATGTTTCATCTCAATTTTCCTTTCTGCCAAACACAACTATTGATGTTAAAGTGAAAATTCTTTGCACGCTCTTATCTATAATCAGAATCAATTCTCAATTCCTTAGGGAATATTCTTCCGTTTTAATTCCAATTCCCGTTCCTTGTTTCCCTCGCCATTTCGTCCAAGGCTAAGGTTTTCAAATGGAAACTTCAGCTATTTCCGATTTCCATTCCTTCCCCGTCCTTCTCCCTTTCTTCTCCGTCTTTCTGTTCACCTACCTCGTCGCCTACTTCATCGTTTTCCGCAACTGGAGCCCTAAGATCCGACCCGAAGCTTCGAGCTGCTTTATTTCTCTTCTTCACGGCACACCCGTCGTGCTCCTAGCTACCTCCTCCATCCTCGCCGACCCGAATCGCGGCTTCGCTGCTTTGAACACCAGGTTTCAGAAGCTGGTTCTCGATTATAGCATCGCTTACTTTCTCATGGATCTTTTGCACTACATCGTCTTCTTCCCCAACGACATTCTTTTCATAGCCCACCACCTGGCCACGCTCTTCGTTATTTGCACCTGCCGCTACGTCGTTTCGCACGGGGCTTTTGCGATTCTCTTCCTTTTGATTCTCGCAGAGGTGACCAGTTTGTGCCAGAACGTGTGGACGCTAGCCAGTGCGCGAAGGTGGGACGTCCAGTTTGCGGCTAAGGTGTATGATTTTTTGTCTCCTCCATTTTATGTTTTGTATTCGCTGGTTAGAGGTTTTGCTGGCCCCTATTTCGTCTATAGAATGATAATGTTCTATACGAGTGGAATTGCCGATGGTCTAATTCCAAAGTGGGTTTGGATTTCTTGGGTAGTTGTGGTGTTGATAGCAATTGGTGTGAGCATTATGTGGATTACGAATCTCTGGGTTCAATTGTACAAGGAAAGAACCAGAAAATTAGAGGAGAAAACTAGATAGAATAGACTTCAGTGTCTTAATACTGTATTTATATTTATTTTTGGTGCTACGGATAAAATTTCAAACTTTGGATCACTTTCTTCTGGCTTGTTCCTCTAGTGTGTACTTGGGAAGGGTTGTCGCACCAGATTGGTTCTAGTCTAACCATTAATACTTCGCGGTTGGGAAGAATGTGATGGAAAGTTCAGTTTTTTTTTTCTTTTGTAATGCTCTTCCTGAATTAATTTCATATTCCCAGGCTTAATTTGTATCTAGGAATAATGAATGTAATCAAATTCAGTGGAGATATTCAACAGTCAGGAGCTGTACTTGTGAAGCATACTAGTTGGTTTTTGACACCACTTTCGTTGCGCTTGTGGGAAATAATTTTTCAGACTGCATAGATAAACTCTATTTAAGGAAAGTGGATCAGTGCGGCGTGAATGTTGTGATTTTTTAAACTGGAAAAAAGACACGATCATTTAAAACTGCCCACAGTCCCTTTAAAGCTATAAAATATACAGCATTCTAGCAGGGGTCTACTTAAGGTGCTCCAAATTTGTGGTCTGCTGGAGAAGCGAGTCCTGTGTGAAGCAATACTCAGGCAACCAAACGCCAGTAAGATTGTTAACACTAAACAAGGTTTTAAGTACGGCTTAAATCCCCAAGTTTAGGTCATCGGAGATCAGAAGTACGGAACCAAAGAAAGTGAAGGCTCAACAAATTGTGATTGCTAAGCTAAATGGTATATAATGTTAAGGGGAAAATGTCTATCAAAATCATGGAATTTATGTAGACGAGTGGCGAGTAGATATGACATAAATAATAATAATACATAGGGGCCATCCTAACTAGCCTTTTTGTTTACTGTCGTACCAGCGAATTCCGCTTACCAACATCAACATAAACACATTGCGTGCAAGAAAACGATGCTTCTGGGATTAAGATGAGTTTTTTTTTTTTTTTTTTCTAATTAACAACGCTGTCTGAGTCATTTCATAAGCTGGCATTGCGTTTGTATATGGCTTTGCTAAACAACAGAAACAAAGATACAAAAAATGACTAGACGTCAGGAGGGTTTTTTTAGAAGAAAAGATTATGTTATATTGAGAGGTTGTGTTGTAATAAAAAATTATTTTATATAAGATTTGAAAGAATTTAGTAACCAGAAAGTCAAACCCACGTGATGGTTGTTTTAGCAGTTACAAAGAGCCAAGCACCCAATAAGAGCAGCAGGTAAGTAGCACAAGGCTTCAACTCCATAGGTGCAGAGATTTTTGCATGGATCTCCAAAACTACGGTGTGTCCGTCATCTGTGGCATAGATGAACATGAAAATTTTCCATTTTGTGGCCTTTCTAGCCATGTGGCGCATAGCTACATCTAGGAAACCGTGCAGTAATTCGATCAAACTACACAAATGTTAATTGTCTTTATTATCTTCGTTACATCCAATTGATAATTTTTTTATTTTTTATTTATAACAATATTATCTTTGATCTTTTTTTAAAGAGATATAATCAAAAGAATATATTAGTGAAAAACAAAGAGATATAATTAATGAAAAAATTAATTATTTCTGTTAGTAGATGCAATAAATATTTTTTAACTAGTGTATTAAAAACATTAGCAAAACTCAACAAAAAAACAATTGAAAGGAACAAAAAAAAAATACTAACAAGTCTTAACATATTTATGTAATAATTTATTTAATGTATCAGTCTCAATAACATTATTCTATAAGTAATTTTTACTCTTTTTATTAAATAATTTTATTGAGATTAATATATTAAATTAATTTAAAAGAATGGCTTAAGAGATGAGCTATAGTTGAGAAGGTGGACCGCTACATAATTGATACTGACAAAGATCACGATGAAATTCTTTTCATTCATGTCAACAATTTGATACTTTCATTATTCTCGGAGCTATTCTCAGAAAGAAAGTTTGTATGTTGATATTTGCTTAAGTTGCCAACATGCTGAAGTTAATGACATGTTTTATAATATTCAATTATTATAATAATCATCCTAGCAACATTGTGACTGGTGTCTTCTCTCTTCATTGCAAGTTGTGATTGACTTCGCTTTCAGTTGTAACGTACTCCTCACTGCAAGATATCGTGTTGGTTTCTCTCTTGAATATGTCAGTTGTACTTTGTGGAAACGAATTACTCTAGGCAGTTACATTCGGGGATTAATAGTGTCTCAAATCAAATCAAGTGAGAAAAATACATCTAGGTACAAAAACTAGAGAAGATTCATGGATCACATACCATATAACATTTCCCTTTGACAAGCGTAATATTACATTAATACTTATTAAACATTGTAATTGACACAGTAAGCAGCGTGCAGAGAAAAATAAAGTGGAATATTGGGAGGGGATACTTTCATGTTCACATCCACATAATGTTACACTCACATTTACAATTGAATCTGAATTTTTTGCAATTGGTGCAAGCCAACTGCAACAGCAATGAAGATCCAACTGCTGAGATTTATTTTTAGAAACTGCACGTGATCAAAAAATTAGATATGACAATATGCGGTCATAATTTTTACATAAACTGCAACTGTAGTAATTGCAAGTGAATCCAAATCACTTACATTCATAATATTATGGTAGAGGATGAGTCTTGGGAAGCAAGATCTTATTGGTAAAATCCATAGGTTTTGGCATTTTGTATAATCAGCCTTAATCCTCCGATAGGTGACAGAACCATCAGCAAGACCCCAAGAATAATACAAATCTAAAAACGGGAAACCCAGTACGCAAATTAAGATTCAGTAATCAAATTTATGAATTAAAAATATTATAAGGACGCACCATGAAAATGAACATACCCAGTTGGTGATCCAGGACAAGCTTAATTTCTTCGGTTTGTAAATAGCAAGCCATATTATACAAGGGAGCTGTAAAATGATATTATGTTATAAAATGCAGTCAGTGAATGATAACCTATCTCTTGTCTTTTCCTCATAGTTGGAACGAAAATCATATAGGACTGGATTTAAGTAAAATTCTATAGAAGTTTTCTAGTTATTATTAGGTTCTTTGATAAGAATATGACAAATGGATAATTTTTTTTACGAAAATCTGATCACATAATGTTGACCTGTGAAAAAATTTGATAGTAAATACTTAATAATTGCACATAAATTTTCTCCAACCACAGAATAATTAGTTAGAAAAGAATATTTTAGGACTCACAAAGTAGGTTGTTGGAGCAAAAGCAAATCCTCCAAAGAATCCAAGAAGAGCGCCAAAGAATGGAAATGTAATTCCCACAAACATTGTGAATGCTGAAACGAAACCAATTGTGCCAATGAGAGGCACATGGATGTAGATTCTATAAAAGGAACTTGACACAATTAACGAATAATGAAAAGAGATGAGGGGATTCTTTTGCTCTCACCAACATATAAATTGCGAACAACAAATCGTAGCATTCGGGAAGGCTTGAAATGCAATCTCTTCACCATCACAGTTTCAATCATGTCAAAAACTGGCATAGCATATAGCTGCAGAGACACCAAGAGATATGAGACAACGGTAAAGAAGAATATTCACAGGCGAAGCAGTAGTTTGCACACCTGGTAGCTTCCTATAACATGGATCACAACAAACAAGTTTGCTGCTACTATGAGCCAAGTAGGTTTCTCTAGAGAGATGAGGATATTGTCTGCAACTGTATTGCCAAACATCCAATACCCTATAAGGGCAACGGGGAAGTAGCACAAGGCTACAACTATATAGGCTATGAGCACTCCTTTCCACATTGGTCCCTTTGATGGCTTCTCAGGCGAAGAAGCGATTGTTGCTTGGATCTCCAACACCACATTGTGTCCAGCATAGGCAAAAGCAACATCTCCCAAAGCATTGAAGAAGTTGAATACTGTTCCTGCTGAAGTGGAGGCTTTATACCCATACTGCACATCTTCTTGAACACCCTTCTGGACTGAAGCCGCCCAGGCAATAGTTGAGTAACTGCTCAATAATAAGATCCCAAACATGTTTTAAATTTGAAGATAAGGGGGTAAAACAAAGGAGAATGGAATGAGAAGATTGTCTCATGATCTATCCTATGAAGACCCTGTCCAGTTTCTGATATCTTTGCCCTTCATGCAAACAGTTAGTAATCTTTCCAGCTGAAGTTTATTGACAGTTAAAGTTTGTTTCAGCGAGTCTTGGTACAAATACTTGGGGAGATTTAACTGAGACAAAGTCTAATGAATAACTTGTAAAATAAAAACGACCAAAAAAGATGGAAGAATATTGAAAAATCATTTCCCTAACTTGAGAGAAATAATAATAACTTTTACAATAATAACTTTCATCTATGTGAACCATAGTTTGCCACACAAAATTGAGAGGATTTGATCAAATTAAAATTATATAATTTGGAGTAAATTAATAAATTGATCCCTTAATTATTAGGTCTATATAGTTGTAGTATACAAAATAATAAATGCAGGAGTTATTCATTAAAATTACTTCTTTTAGTCATTCGATAAAATAACTATACTGTTAAAGGTTTGATATTTTCAAAAATTAACTTGTGTTCATTTATACAGGAAAAAAAAATTTCATGTGCTTGTTAATTTTTAAAAACTAAAGCTGAACTAGTAACCATATATTTTATTATTGACTTTGAGTCGTACTAATTTGTCCTTTCAACCTGATACCATGGTGGATACTTCCTTCAAAACAGGTGGTCCAGATTTTGAATATAAAGAATACCAACAAAGAAAAAGAGAATGAAAAAGACAGAAAAAGGACAGGCTGGTTTTACTTGACTCAGTGGCTTGAATCACCATTGATGACGCTTCTTACCTCAAGGACATGACTGCTGCAGCGAGAGAGATGCCAGAGATGGAATTGAAGTTGGGAAGGTGAGCAAGAACGAAGTGAACGGAGGCGAAGATCATGATGAAATAGGAAGTCTTTATTGTTTTGCAATTATGGCAAACAAGTTTATGAACCTTCTGCAGTGACTTTCCTCCGGTGACCATATACACGATGTCCACTCCAACTTCACATATCAATTGCTGTGGCACCACAATCCACAGTCCAAGTTTTTGACCAAAGGCATGCTGCCCCAACTCATGGTACCTGTCAAACCTTTTCCCTGGCACCATTTCATGCATCTCAACCATTTGCCAGAGAGTGTACAGAGTGATTGCCCAGGATAATACCAGAACAACCACACCAGGACCCCTGTAATTAAAGATACAATTTAAACACCAGATCAGGAGAAGAGAAGGATGTGTATATCTAACTAGTTTCTGTTACTCTGGAATTTAGTTTTTTGCTTTTTCTTTCTGTCATGTTGGTCATAAACTGAAATTCTGAATGGTATAAACTAAAAAAGCCAATCTGGTTAATATTACTTGTATTGTAGTTCTATGTTAATGGTGAGAGTATAGTAAATACCATCCAAGATTTGACATGGCGGATGGGAGACTGAGGACACCAGCACCGACCATGGCAGTGACGTTGTGGAAAGCAGAGTACCACCATTTTGCGTTCCTGGAAGAAGTGATGGGAAGCCAATCATCTATTGCCTTCTGCTCCTTTGTTCGTTTGTCTATCTGCCATTTATGCACAGAAAACTCTGCCAAGTCTCAGCCGTATTCAACGACAACAACGTAGAAATAAGCAAAACAAACTCATGAAGTGCAGTGTGTGTTTTACCTCAACCGCTGGGAGAGGGGCTTTCTCATTCTCAGCAGCATTAGAACTTGGATTCGGTACAGACTCTGTTCCCATGGAGATGAAGTTTGCACCTTTCCCCAAGAGGACGTGGCAATGAACTAACAAACAATGAAATGGGAAATATTTTATATAATTTGAACCCAAGTCAGTGACAATGACTGTAAAGAAATATCCGCCAGAACGTTCACAGAAGGAGGATATCTAAGACGGCAATTTTGTTTGACACCTTGTAGTCATACAAATAATTTGGGTTCAAGGACAATTTTAAGCTCAAGGCTAAGGCATTTTCCAGCCAGCGATATTATACGGCAGCATCCTGAGCTTCTTGTTGCTTAGTTTGTCCATATATTAGTCAGTGCTTATACTGCTTTGCTTCTCAAAATTTTATTTAATTTTTTATAATTTAAAAAGCTTGTCATTTGTTCCTTACCGTTAAATTCTAAATCCGCTGATGTAGCATGATATTATCCAAGGCTAAATGGCTGGAGCGAAATAGTACGTGGTAATACATGATTGGCCGTACTAATAAATTGTTGTGGTTTTAAGTGCCTCAATTAGTCAATGCTCCAAACATGAGAAGTCAAGCTGGGAGTCCTACAAAATTGTCCGGGTCTGATGTCTGCATCAAAGGATTCCCTTTTGGCCGTTCATTTCCTTGATTTATCTCCGTCTTTGAACTAAAATGAAGGGTTGCTGTGTTACTATCATTTGTCCAATATTTATCTTCTAGGAGTCTTCCCTTCTGTCACATTGTTGAAATTTCTTACATCTCCACTTGAGCTATAATTAGGACATATGAGGTCGAGAGTAATAGCTGGCACTCCTGGGCCCCGAGTCCCTTTACATTGTGGAAGTCGTTGCTTTCTTTTAATTCCACAAAAGCATATTCTAAATTCAAGGTCTCGCAAGTGCCCCTCGTCTTAACGTAATCAACTCTCTGATATCTGATCGGTGTTCTCAGACTAGTTTATTTGTATTCCAATTCATTTTGTGAAACACAACAGAACAAGCTTATTGTGTTTGCAAACTGAAAAGTACTCAGTGTGCTAGTTATGCGAATAAATATTTTGCTGTCTTTGTATCTACCAATACATCTAGGGTTTTAGGCAAAAGAGGAAAATATTTGTTACAAATAGGATGTTTTTGTACTTCTTCCTAATTGACACTCTTTGGAAACAAAGTACAAATCACACTCCATTGATTTCGAATGGAACAACAGAAGAGAGGAAGAAAGTTGTGTTGGAATATTTTAAATATTTTATGGATTAGCATTAACTATTTTATTAGATTAATACCTTGTTAATTCTAATTAGGCAATTAATGTTATAATTTATAAATTTAGAATGAATTAAGTTTTTATTTTAATATGTGTGTGGATAATCGATGATGGGTTCGATTGTTCACAAGCTCACTGGATAAAAATTCAACCCATAGCCCAAGAGTATTAGTAATCATCCCGTCAGACTACTAATTTAAAATTGTTATCCAGAGAGAGATTTTATGGGCTTGATTTTGATTTATTAATTAAATTTAAAATTGTTTGAAAGATTGTGGAGGATTTTACTGAATAATATTGATTAATTATATTATTAAGTAAAATCTTATAAATAACACACTGAAACCCTAGTTTTAAACACACACAAAAATTCCATCATTCTCTCTCTGTCGTCAAGACATTCTGAAAAACGCTTTTGGATATTGTGGGTTGAACTCGTTGGACTCAACCAATATTCAGAATAACGATGTTGTCTCCATCAGGTCATACTATTAATTTATTTATTCTCTCAATTTGTAATCATATTTAATTACATGTTTTAATTTTGCTTACAAGTTGGGCTATAGTTTCAAACAATTCCCCTATTTCCCTAATCCCCCATCCCGTTGCTAGAAGTTTATGCAAAGGAAACTAAAGTCTTAGGGAAATTTTTGGAAATTTAATGTAAATTGGCAGAAAACAAACTCTAGTAGATTTCCAAGAGCAAACATAAAGGCAATATGTACTTAAAATAGAAAGCCATAAGAGAAAATATCAGTAACAAAATCCCTTGTGCCCATAGTTTTCTTTTCCACTCATTGGCTTTAATTATGATTGTCCTCAATCCTCCAATGGGTGAAAAAAGCATTAAGCCTACTCCAAGTACGATGCAGATCTTAAACCAATGAAGCAAGAATACACTCGACTTAGATCAATTAATCAAAGGGGGAATGATTAGAACCCAACAAAAAAAAGCCAAAACTCTGACATACCCAGTTAGTCCACCATGACAAGCTGAATCTCCTTGGTTTGTAGATAACAAGCCACATGATGAAAGAGAGCTGAAAGTTTAAAGAAAATGAACTGTTAAACCAAATGTTTATCCTAAAGAGATTTTACCATACTGGACTTTAGATGCATTCTAGACTTACAAAGCATGTTGTTGGGGCAAAAGCAAATCCTCCAAAAAATCCTTGGAGACCACCGAAAAAGGGGAAGGTAATGCCAACAAACATTGTGAATGCTGCAATGAAAGATGGCATATCAATATATAGTTACACTGATCAAAGCATATCCATTACAAATGGTATAGAAGCCCCTCAGAGTTTACTTACCCACATATATATTACGCACAATAAAACGAAGAGTAAAACTAGGTTTGAAATTCAGTTTCTTCACCAACACAGTTTCAATCATGTCAAACACTGGCATTGCGTAAATCTAGATCAAGAAACACACAACTACAACTAGGTTATTTTTAGTATTTTTCTTCAATGTACAAAAGTGAGTAGCCTCCAAAAATGAATGTTTCTCAACAAGTAAATGGAATCAGAGAAATTGAACCTCACCTGATAACTTCCAATAACATGGATAACGACAAACATGTTAGCCACGGCGATAAGCCATTTTGGATTCTCTAATGTGATGAGAATGTTGTCATCAACCTGATTTCCAAACATCCAATAGCCAATGAGAGCAACTGGGAAGTAGCACAAAGCCACAACTATATAGGCAACAACAACTCCTTTCCACATAGGACCCTTGGATGGCTTCTCTGGTGTGGATGGAATTGTTGCTTGGATTTCCAGCACCACGTTGTGTCCAGCATGGGCAAAAGCCACATCGCCAAGGGCATTAAAGAAGCCAAACACAGTTCCAGCTGTACTATGAGCTTTGTAGCCATAATCTACATTTTCTAGAACACCCTTATGTACAGAAGCTGCCCAGGCAATTGTAGAGTAACTGTAGGACAAAGCAAACATGAGATTTTACTTGCGTCGTACGTTCTAATGGAAGCTGCAAAGATAAAAGAAGAGGCATAGATATACCTCAAGGACATGACTGCTGCTGCCAAAGATACACCAGAAATGGCGTTGAAGTTGGGGAGGTGGGATAGTACAAAGTGAACAGCGGCGAAAATCATAATGAAATAGGTCAATTTGATTCTATGGCAGGTGGAGCACACGGTGTCGTGGAACTTCTTCAATGAAGTTCCTCCAGTGACCATGTAGACAATGTTTACACTAATTTCAACCACAAGCTGCTGAGGCACCACAATGTAGAGGCCTAGTTTTTCACCGAAGGCATATTGACCCAGTTCATGGTATCTGTCAAAACGTTTTCCTGGAACCATTTCATGCATTTCAACCATTTGCCACAGAGTGTACAGTGTAATGATCAGTGTAATAACGTTATTTAAAAAGATAATTTTTTTAAAGAGATATAATCAAAAGAATTTATTAGTGAAAAACAAAGAGATATAATTAGTGAAAAACATTAATTATTGCTGTTAGTAGATGCAATAAATATTTCTTTATTAGTGTCTTAAAAACATTAGCTAAACTCAATAAAAAAATGACTGAAAGAAACGAAAAAGAATATGAAATGGTTATGACACATTTATGTGGTAGTTAATTTAATGTATCAATCACAATAACATTATTCCTTAAATGGTTTATATTCTTTTTTTTGAATAATTTTATTAAGACTAGTATACTAAATTAACTTACTGCTAATATTTTTTTGAAAATAACAACCAAAGAGATACTAGATATGGAGTTATAGTTGGGAAGGTGGACCACTACATAGTTGATACCGGCGACGATGAAATTCTTTTCATTCATGTCAACAATTTGATACTTTCATTATTCTCTGAGTTGTTCTCAAGAAGTTTGTATGTTGATATTCGCTTAAGTTACCAATATGTTGTAGTTAATGACATGTTTTATAATATTCAATTATTATAGTAATTATCCTAGCAACATTGTGACTAGTGTTTTCCCTCTTCATTGCAAGTTGTGATTGACTTCGCTTTTAGTTGTAATGTACTCCACACTGCAAGATATTGTGTTTGTTTCTCTCTTGAATATGTCAATTGTACTTTGTGGAAACGAATTACTCTAGGCAATTACACTTAGGGATTAAATTCCTGAGTGTCTTGAGTCAAATCAAGTGAGAAAAATACATCTAGGTACATACATTAATACTTATTAAACATTGTAATTGACATAGCAACTAGTGTGCAGAGAAAAATAGAGTCAAATATTGCGAGGGGATACTTTCATGTTTACATCCACATATTTTGTTACACTCATACTTACAATTGAATCTGGATTTACTCCAGTTGGTGCAAGCCAACTACAACTGCAATAAAGATCCAACTGCTGAGATTTATTTTTAGAAACTACACGCGATCAAAAAATTAGATATGACAATACATGGTCATAATTTATACATAGATTGCAGCTGTAGTATTTGCAAGCGAATCCAAATCACTTACATTCATAACATTATGGTAGAGGATGAGTCTTGGGGAGCAAGATCTTATTCGTAAAATCCATAGGTCTTGGCATTTTGTACAATCAGCCTTAATCCTTCGATAGGTGACAAAACCATCAGCAAGACTCCAAGAATAATATTGATCTAAAAATAGGGGAAACCCAGTATGCAAACTAGGATTCAGTAATCAAATTTATGAATTAAAAATATTATAAGGATGCACCATAAAAATAAACATACCCAGTTGGTGATCTAAGACAAGGTTAATTTCCTCGGTTTGTAAATAGCAAGCCATATTATACAAGGGAGCTGTAGAATGATATTATGTTATAAAATGTAGTCAGTGAATGATAACCTATCTCTTGTCTTTTCCTCGTAGTTGGAACGAAAATCATAGAGGATTGGATTTAAGTAAAATTCTATAGGAGTTTTCTAGTTATTATTAGGTTCTTTGATACGAATATGACAAATGGATAATTTTTTTTACAAAAATCTGATCACGTAATGTTGAACTGTGAAAAAATTTGATAAAAAATACTTAATAATTGCACTTAAATTTTCTCCAATCACTGACTAATTAGTTAGAAAAGAACATTTTGAAACTCACAAAGTAAGTTATTGGAGCAAAAGCAAATCCTCCAAAGAATCCAAGACAAGCGCCAAAGAATGGAAATGTAATTCCCACAAACATCGTAAATGCTGAAACGAAACTAATTGTGCCAATGAGAGGCACATGGATTTAAATTTTATAAAAGGAACTTGACACAATTAATGAATAATGAAAAGAGATGAGGGGATTCTTTTGCTCTCACCAACATATAAATTGCGAACAACAAATCGTAGCATTCGGAAAGGCTTGAAATGCAATCTCTTCACCATCACAATTTCAATCATGCCAAAAACTGGCATAGCATATAGCTGCAGAGACACCAAGAGAGGCAAGAATCTGAGAATTGAGACAATGGTAAAGAAGAATATTCACAGGCGAAGCAGTAGTTTGCGCACTTGGTAGCTTCCTATAACATGGATCACAACAAACAAGTTTGCTGCTACTATGAGCCAAGTAGGTTTCTCTAGAGAGATGAGGATATCGTCTGCAACTGTATTGCCAAACATCCAATACCCTATAAGAGCAACGGGGAAGTAGCACAAGACTACAACCATATAGGCTATGAGCACTCCTTTCCACATTGGTCCCTTTGATGGCTTCTCAGGCGAAGAAGGGATCGTTGCTTGGATCTCCAACCCCACATTGTGTCCAGCGTAGGCAAAAGCAACATCTCCCAAAGCATTGAAGAAGTTGAATACTGTTCCTGCTGAAGTGGAGGCTTTATACCCATACTGCACATCTTCTTGAACACCCTTGCGGACTGAAGCCGCCCAGGCAATAGTTGAGTAACTGCTCCATAATAAGATCCCAAACATGTTTTAAATTTGAAGACAAGAGGGTAAAACAAAGGAGAATGGAATGAGAAGATTGTCTCATGATCTATCCTATGAAGACCCTGTCCAGTTTCTGATATCTTTGCCCTTCATGCAAACAGTTAGTAATCTTTCCAGCTGAAGTTTATTGACAGTTAAAGTTTGTTTCAGCCTCTTGAGTCTTGGTACAAACACTTGGGAGATTTAACTGAGACAAGGTCTAATGAATAACTTTTAAAATAAAAACGACCAAAAAAGATGGAAGAATATTGAAAAATCATTTCCCTAACTTGAGAGAAATAATAATAACTATTAAAATAATAACTTTCATCTATATGAACCATAGTTTGCCACACAAAATTGAGAGGATTTGATCAAATTAAAATTATATAATTTGGAGTAAATTAATAAATTGATCCCTTAACTATTAGGTCTATATAGTTGTAGTCTACAAAATAATAAATGCAGGAGTTATTCATTAAAAATGACTTCTTTTAGTCATTCGATAAAATAACTATACTGTTAAAGGTTTGTTATTTTCAAAAATTAACTTGTGTTCATTCAGACAGGAAAAAAAAAACTCATGTGCTCGTTAATTTTTGAAAACTAAAGCTGCAACCTTATATTTTATTATTGACTTTGAGTCAGACTAATTTGTCCTTTAAACCTGATACCATGATGGATATTTCCTTCAAAACAGGTGGTCCAGATTTTGAATATAAATAATACCAACAAAGAAAAAGAGGATGAAAAAGACAGAAAAGGGACAGGCTGGTTTTACTTGACTCAGTGGCTTGACTCACCATTGATGACGCTTCTTACCTCAAGGACATGACTGCTGCAGCGAGAGAGATGCCAGAGATGGAATTGAAGTTGGGAAGGTGAGCAAGAACGAAGTGAACGGAGGCGAAGATCATGATGAAATAGGAAATCTTTATTGTTTTGCAATTATGGCAAACAAGTTGATGAACCTTCTGCAGTGACTTTCCTCCGGTGACCATATACACGATGTCCACTCCAACTTCACATATCAATTGCTGTGGCACCACAATCCACAGTCCAAGTTTTTGACCAAAGGCATGCTGCCCCAACTCGTGGTACCTGTCAAACCTTTTCCCTGGCACCATTTCATGCATCTCAACCATTTGCCAGAGAGTGTACAGAGTGATTACCCATGACAATACCAGAACAACCACACCAGGACCCCTGTAATTAAAGATACAATTTAAACACCAGATCAGGAGAAGAAAAGGATGTTTATATCTAACTAGTTTCTGTTACTCTGGAATTTAGTTTTTTGCTTTTTCTTTCTCTGTCTTGTTGGTCATAAACTGAAATTCTGAATGGTATAAACTAAAAAAGCCAATCTGGTTAATATTACTTGCATTGTTGTTCTATGTTAATGGTGAGAGTATAGTAAATACCATCCAAGATTTGACATGGCGGATGGGAGACTGAGGACACCAGCACCGACCATGGCAGTGACGTTGTGGAAAGCAGAGTACCACCATATTGCGTTCCTGAAAGAAGTTATGGGAAGCCAATTGTCGTAACTACGGAATAAAAAGAGTTTAAATTGATTCTTATAAATGAATCTTAAAAATTAATTTATTTGGAGTTGCTACCAAAATTTTTAACGGAAAACTTTAGAAAACTAATTTAAAATAACAACAAAAAGGCAATATGGTCTACAAAATTAGAGATGAGTTCGAGAGTCTATTTGAATGTGGGGAAGGTGTTAGGCACCCCACAACACTTACCCATAAGGACGGTTATCTTAAACTAGTAAGTTGAAATAGAATATGACCTTTAATTTTATCTCAATTACCCTTTATTGACATGTATACCCGTTAAACAGCGAAGATAAAAATGACAATAATTGAGGCAAACAGATAGATATTTACAAAGGACGGACTTGACCTAGGATGAAAGCCTAGGGCCTACATACCTTACGATAGGGAACAAAGTCTACGTAATTCGACCAAAACGGCCTATTTATCAGTTGATGATTTGTAAATTTTGTGATGAAAACATGAGGGTTTCAATTAAACAGATTTTCGTAAACAAAACGTAATTTGGATTTGGTTCGTGTGCTTTGATTTACGACAACCTGATTAATCTAACTCTTTTGACCTCTTTATTTTTCTCTCTTTTTAATTTATTATTTTTTTATTTTTAGAATTTTAATCTTTATTTTGAAATTTGAATGAAATGATTATATAGAACGACCTTAATCATGTTAAAAAAAATTATTTAATTAAGATATTTATTTTGCAATATTATTATTATTGATATTATTATTTTAAAACAAGTATGTATTAATTTTGAGAATCTAAGGAGATTAAAACCTCACATGACCCTATAGAATTGAGGAGAACAATATTCTCACACGATAATTTCGTAAATACTGAAAAATGTTTAATTAAAGTATTTATTTTTACATTATTATTATTTTTAAAACCAATGTGTACCAATTTTAGGGATCTAAGGAGATTACAATCTCACATGATCTCATGCGATCGAGGAGAACAAAATTCTCATACGATAATTTCATACATAATGGAAAGTATGTATAATTAAAGTAAATATTTAACTATTATTATTTTTAAAACAAATGTGTACTAATTTTTAGGATTCAAGGAGATTAAAATCTCACATGATCCTATACAGTCGAGGAGAACAATATTCTTACACGATAATTTTGTAAATAATAAAAAATGTCTAACTAAAGTAAATATTTAATTATTATTATTTTAAAAATAAATATATACTAATTTTAGGGATCTAAGGAGATTAAAACCTCACATGATCCCATGCAATCGAGGAGAACAATATTCTCACACGATAATTTCATAAATAACGAAAACAATTTAAATAAAGTATTTTTTATTTTTTATTTTTTGTATTATTATTATTTTAAAATAAATGTAAGGATCTAAGGAGATTAAATTTTCACATGATCGCAAATGTTTGAGGAGAACGATATTCTCACACGAGGATTTTTTTAAGAAACCTCACTTGTAGGATCAAGATTAATCTCACATTGGCATATATAAAAACAAATAAAGTAATAGAGTAAAAACATAAACGAAAAACAAGAACAAGCCAAAAAAAAATAAATACGAATGGCGTCGGTTTACTGTGGGTTACAGAACGTGAATATTTCCATGCAAGCACACCATACCTGGTTATTTGTTTCTTCTTCCAGCCTTAGATTCTCCTCGGCCAACGTCCCTCAATGGCTCTCTCCTTCTCCTTTCTCCTCGTCTCCTTCTCTCTTCGGTTTGTAGTGAACCCCTAATGCCTCTCTCTCCTCTTTCTCTCTATACTCTTTTTTTCTTCCCGTGGCTCGGCACCATTGATTTAAATCTATCACGAACTCTCCTCTTCGTCTTCTCCTTCTCTTCTCAGCCTAGCCTTTTTCTCCTCGGTCTGTGGTGAATGGTGTTTCTATCTCTTCCTTCTCTTTCTCCTCTCTTCACCCTTTTCAGACTGCTCACCTCTGCCCTTGTTCATGCTGCTCGAAATAGGGGAGGGTGTTCTTGGCTCACACTCTCTTTGCTCTTTACTCAATTCGTTCTTCGTGGTTGGTCTCAATTCTACTCGCTTCACGCCCTCCGTTCTGCTTGTCACAGGATTCTCAGTTCTGCTGGCTGTTATTGTAGCTCGATGCCTCTCCCTCTGTAACTCGGTTCCGTCTTTACCTTTCTACAGCTTCATTGCTCTTCCTCTTTTCAACTCCTCAATTTGTCCTCTCGGTCCCTCGCTCTTTTCTTCGAGCTTTGTTCTCTCTCTACTCTCTCTACTCTTTTTCGGCTTGTCTTTCCTCCTTTGCAGCTTCGTTAATCTCCCTCTTTTCAGTTCGGTCTCTCCTCTCCCTCTGTCTCGGTCTCGGTCTCTCCTTCAGTCTCAGTCTCTCCTCTCCCTTAGTCTCGATCTCGCTCTTTTCTTCGAGCTTTGTTCTCTCTCTACTCTCTCTACTCTTCTTCGGCTCACACTCTCCTCCCTGCTCCTCTCTCTTTTGCTCTTTTCAGCTCCCCCCTTTTAAAAAAAAAATTGCACACTCTTTATCCTCTAGGCCTCTCACGTTGCATGTTGATTCCTGACTCTACCCTACACATTGTGGCTAACGTGGTCCTTTCTCCCTTTTGGTGTAAGTTCTGCATGCAAGGAGCAGGAGACGTTTGATTAATCCTCTTAGCTGCTATCTTTCCTTTAGGTGTAGTAGATAGGAGTATCAAGAAGCTAGCACCTTGCTATTTTGATGCGTCTTTTTTCTCTGGGCTTGTAGGGTGGGGAATAGCATATTTCTTTTAGAGTGATAATGTGCTAGACTCTGCCTTTTCCCTTTTGTCTTTTCTCTTTACGTATACATTAATTCTCATTCCTCAGTCTTCCTCTATTTTATTCTTTTTTTTTTTTCTTTCAGATCATTTTATTTTTTGTACTCTAGCTTTAATTTCTCCAATTTTATCATCAAAATATTTATGATTTCTACTTTGATTTATTATTATTAATTGTCATATTTTTAGGTTTTTATTTTGCTTGTCTCAAAATCCCCTTATTATTAATTAGGGATGGGTGTTTACACCAATCATCTATTGCCTTCTGCTCCTTTGTTCGTTTGTCTATCTGCCATTTATTCACAGAAAACTCTGCCAGTCTCAGCCATATTCAACGACAACAACGTAGAAATAAGCAAAACAAACTCATGAAGTGCAGTGTGTGTTTTACCTCAAACGCTGGGAGAGGGGCTTTCTCATTCTCTGCAGCATTAGAACTTGGATTCGGTACAGACTCTGTTCTCATTCTCTCCAAGAGGACGTGGAAATGAACTAACAAACAATGAAATGGGAAATATTTTATATAATTTGAACCCAAGTCAGTGACAATGACTGTAAAGAAATGTCCGCCAGAACGTTCACAGAAGGAGGATATCTAAGACAGCAATTTTGTTTGACACCTTGTAGTCATACAAATAATTTGGGTTCAAGGACAATTTTAAGCTCAAGGCGAAGGCATTTTCCAGCCAGCGATATTATACGTCAGCATCCTGAGCTTCTTGTTGCTTAGTTTGTCCATATATTAGTCAGTGCTTATACTGCTTTGCTTCTCAAAATTTTATATAATTTTAAAAACGTGTCATTAGCTCCTTACCATTAAATTCTAAATTCGCTGATGTAGCATGATATTATCTTGGCTGAACGGCTGGAGCGAAATAGTATGTGGTAATACATGATTGGCCATACTAATAAATTTTAATGGTAAATTGTTGGGCTTTTAAGTGCCTCAATTAGTCAATGCTCCAAACATGAGAAGTCAAGCTGGGAGTCCTACAAAATTATCCGGGTCTGATGTCTGCATCAAAGGATTCCTTTTTGGCCGTTCATTTCCTTAATTTATCTCTGTCTTTGAACTAAAATGAAGGGTTGCTGTGTTACTATCATATGTCCAATATGTATCTTCTAGGAGTCTTTCCTTCTGTCACATTATTGAAATTTCATACATCTCCACTTGAGCTATGATTAGGCTGACATATGAGGTCGAGAGTACTAGCCGCACTCCTAGGCCCCAAGTGCCCTTACAATGTGGAAGTCGTTGCTTTCTTTTAATTCCACAAAAGCATATTCTAAATTCAAGGTCTTGCAAGTGCCCCTCATCTTAATGTAATCAACTCTCTGATATTTGATTGTTGTTCTCAGACTAGTTCATTTGTATCCCAATTCATTTTGTGAAACATAACAGAACAAGCTTATTGTGTTTGCAAACTGCAAAGTATTCAGTGTGCTAGTTATGCCTATAAATATTTTGTTGTCTTTGTATCTAACAATACATCTAGGGTCCTAGGCAAAAGAGGAAAATAGTTGTTACGAATAGGATGTTTCTATATTTCTTCCTAATTGACACTCTTTGGAAACAAAGTACAAATCACACTCTATTGATTTCGAATGGAACAATAGAGATGAAGAAAGTTGGGCTATAGTTCAAACCATTCCTTAATCCCCTATCCCGTTGCTAAAAGTTTATGCAAAAGAAATTGAAGTCCCAAGGAAATTTTTGGAAATTTAATGTAAATTGACAGAAAACAAACTCTAGTAGATTTCCAAGAGTAAACATAAAGGCAATATGTACTCATAATAGAAAGCCACAAGAGAAAATATCAGTAACAAAATCCCTTGTGGCCGTAGTTTTCTTTTCCACTGATTGGCAACAAATGGATGATTCAACTGATTGGCAGTGAATGGATGATTCTCCGTGAGCAATCCACTTCACAGCCAGGGGACCCCTAATAAACGAGTCTGGCCCACAATCCACTTCATGGCCGTCAGCTTCATTCGTTTCTATCATTTGCATTATAAAACTTCCCTAAGAGTAAAACTCATAGGTCTTGGCTTTAATTATGATTGTCCTCAATCCTCCAATGGGTGAAAAAAGCATTAAGCCTACTCCAAGTACGATGCAGACCTGAAACCAATGGAGCAAGAATATACTCGACTTAGATCAATTAATCAAAGGGGAAATGATTTGAACCCAAAAAAAAGGCCAAAACTCTAACATACCCAGTTAGTCCACCAAGACAAGCCGAATCTCCTTGGTTTGTAGATAACAAGCCACATGATGCAAGGAAGCTGAAAGTTTAGGGAAAATGAACTGTTAAACCAAATGTTTATCCTAAGGAGATTTTACCAAACTGGACTTTAAAAGCATTCTAGACTTACAAAGTATGTTGTTGGAGCAAAAGCAAATCCTCCAAAAAATCCTAGGAGACCACCGAAAAATGGGAAGGTAATGCCAACAAACATTGTGAATGCTGCAATGAAAGATGGCATATCAATATATAGTTACACAGATCAAAGCATATCCATTATAAATGGTATAGAAGCCCCTTAAACTCTACTTACCCACATATATATTACGCACAATAAAACGAAGAGTAAAACTAGGTCTGAAATTCAGATTCTTCACCAACACAGTTTCAATCATGTCAAACACTGGCATTGCGTAAATCTAGATAAAGAAACACACAACAGCAATTAGGTTAGTTTTAGTATTTTTCTTCAATGTACAGAGGTGAGTAGCCTCCAAAAATGAAAGCTTCTCAACAGGTAAATGGAATCAGAGAAATTGAACCTCACCTGATAGCTTCCTATAACATGGATAACGACAAACATGTTAGCCATGGCGATAAGCCATTTTGGATTCTCTAATGTGATGAGAATGTTGTCATCAACCTGATTTCCAAACATCCAATAGCCAATGAGAGCAACTGGGAAGTAGCACAAAGCCACAACTATATAGGCAACAACAACTCCTTTCCACATAGGACCCTTGGATGGCTTCTCTGGTGTGGATGGAATTGTTGCTTGGATTTCCAGCACCACGTTGTGTCCAGCATAGGCAAAAGCCACATCGCCAAGGGCATTAAAGAAGCCAAACACAGTTCCAGCTGTACTATGAGCTTTGTAGCCATACTCTACGTTTTCTAGAACACCCTTATGTACAGATGCTACCCAGGCAATTGTAGAGTAACTGTAGGACAAGGCAAACATCAGATTTTACTTGCGTCGTACGTTCTAAAGGAAGCTGCAAAGATAAAAGAAGAGGCATAGATATACCTCAAGGACATGACAGCTGCTGCCAAAGATACACCAGAAATGGCGTTGAAGTTGGGGAGGTGGGATAGTACAAAGTGAACAGCGGCGAAAATCATAATGAAATAGGTCAATTTGATTCTATGGCAGGTGGAGCACACGGTGTCGTGGAACTTCTTCAATGAAGTTCCTCCAGTGACCATGTAGACAATGTTTACACTAATTTCAACCACAAGCTGCTGAGGCACCACAATGTAGAGGCCTAGTTTTTCACCGAAGGCATATTGACCCAGTTCATGGTATCTGTCAAAACGTTTTCCTGGAACCATTTCATGCATTTCAACCATTTGCCACAGAGTGTACAGTGTAATGATCCACGATAGGACTAGTACAGTCACACCAGGCCCCCTGCAAGAAAACATTGTAAATGTCAAATCTACAAACACTTGGTATACAAAAACATTGCTAGAATTCGTGCAGAAATATTTTTCTGTTGCGCAATAATGACATTAGCACACATTATAAAATTTTAAACTAAAACGCTGTTTAATACCATCCTAGCTGGGCCATGGCAGAAGGGAGACTGAGCACACCAGCTCCAACCATGGCAGTAACATTGTGAAATGCCGAATACCACCATTTTGCATTCCTTGAAGAAGTAATTGGAAGCCAATCATCGATTGCCTTCTGCCTCGCTAATTTTTCATCAATCTGTTTGTGTCACATAAATGAATAAATAAACAGCCAATTCAATTATTAACAAGAGCAAAAGACACAAATACATAAATATACAAGGAATCAGAAAAATCCAAATTTGGGGGCATTTAGAAACTGAAAGGGGCGAATTTGAAATCTTGAGCGGGATGGACCTTCATGGGACACCCAAAGTAATGTTTGAGTGTGATTCGGGGGTCTTATTGCATTACATGCACGTCCAATGATTCGTCCTATGAAAAGCTCATTAAACGCACTATAGGAGTCCCAAACTTCTCGGAGCTAGAATCCAAAAGTAAGGGCTTTTTTGTAAGCTTGCAAAGTGCTTATCTTTACGACGGAACACGATAGGTACGACTTCTGAGGTCTTCTCATGACCCACAATGCTAGATTTAAGACCATTCATTAAAATATTGAATAGTTCCAAATTCCAAAGAAAAACTACTTTGATATATTTTTCTTTTTATCGAAAATTACATTAAATACGTTCATTAAACTTCATCAAACGTTACATGCTTCATAAAATATAATTTGAATTACGTATTTCCATGGTTTTAAGAGATAGATTTTGACCATCACAAATCTCATTTATGTGACGTTTATTTAGAGTTGTATACTTAAAAGGAGAGGAGATTCTCACCCAACTGGCTAATAAAAATATAGAAGGAAGGTTGTGTAATGGAGAAGAAAATAAAGTATTGCCAACTTTGCCTTGTGAATTACAACAATTCCCATAAGCTTCATCAGCTTACTAGGATTCATGAATACACTACAGAACAAGTGGACATTCGTGCATATATACATACATACATATATATATATATATACATACATACATACATACATACATATATACATATATATATATATATATATTTAACCCTAGTAACATTTTTCTAATCGTTTACGACAATTACTTATGATTATACCATGTGGTGGCAAGAGTATAAGTCAAATAATTGGCGACGGTATATTATTCTAATGAACAAAAAATAGATTTTAGCTAGCTGTCATAGGGAGTACAAATAAATATTAGATCGAGGATTAACAGTAGTTGACTTGTCATAATAAAATAGAGATCCGAGATAGCTATCAAAATACGTTACGATTAAAGTGCATATATATATATATATATATATATATATATTATATGGAAGCGTATATTACGTGTCATGTGACATTATGAATACATTAGATATCCTTAGAAAAGTATTCTATCATGACTAGGGGGCAGATTGGTACAGGTATTATTTAACTGTACGAACCGAATGAATAATGGCCACATAATGTTCTTTTTTTAAAACTTAAATCAGATTCAGAATAACAATTTGGTCAAACATTAGAGGACGGCAAGTCGCTACTCGGGTTATCTTCCTATTGTTGTTCGCGAGTATCACAACATATTTTCCTGGGAATCTTGTTAATAGTTTTGGATTATTCTTTCTCATAAAAACTTCTCAGCAAACTACATGATCAGCAATTGTCAAACTAGAAAAACAAGGCAACATGGTGGGAGGATTTAATTCCACATGTATACTGCAGCACTCACCTCTATCTCGTGAGTGTACTAAGTTTGAGCCAACAAGAAAGTCAGTTACTTCATTACATCGGAAGGCAGTTTCCGATGCAAGAGGTAACAGAGAAGAACGAAGATAGAAAAAAGTAAATGGTTCGTTGTGAATCATGGGGTTAAAATATATTAACAAACGAGATTCTCTAAAAAAAAAGCACCATTCATCACTTTCTGTTAAAACCACAAATGGTTATGGGGTTTGCAGAGATTCTCTCTTCCAAAAAAAAAAAAGTCTTTGACAGTACGTCATCAAAATTATCTTCATTTCTCAGATCAAAATTCGAAAACATTTCCAGAAACTAATACAGATCATAGAAACCAGAAACTATGGGAATGAAATGAACACACACACACATGTATTTATATATATAGTGGCAATCTATGTAAAAGATTGAGAAGGGGAAGGATAATATAGAAGCAGGAATGTAGGAGTTCGACGTACACTGGTATTGCGAGCCAAAGAGTCGTCGGTGGGTGCTTGAGTTCCCATGTTGAGAGAAGAGGAGGACAGGGGAGAGAAGGGTGTGATGTGAGGTTTGAAGAGAAATTAAAACTAGCGTGGGCCTCCCTTTATAGAGAAGAGAAGAGAAGACAGTGCTGTTAGCGTGGCGTTAAGTTTGTTGACTTTTATTCTGCATATTGCAATTGTTATAACTTATACATTATAGAATTGAATTTTTTTTTTTTTAAAAAAAAACCAATACATTGACTCATAAATGCTGAATTTTCCTGGATGGCCCGCAGAAGTGAATTAGGAAAAAAATCACAGTAATAAAATCCATACCTATAAAGATTCAACTTATCATAATATTTTATTTTATTAAATATTATATTATTCTTATAATATAATAAGTATTAAATACGTGTTTTCACTGATATCAAATTTCTAACTTTGGAATTTACAATAAATTGAGTTTATATATATTTCAATCACAACAAATAACAAAAGAATAAAGTTTTGATATACTATTTTTATTGATATATATTCAATAAAAAATTAACATGATATTCAGAGTATTCTTATTATATTTTAGTTTTAAAAATGTTTATATAAATATTTTCGAAAAGATAAGAGAGATGTGTAAGTTAGACTTATCTCAAAAAAAAAAAAAGAGAGAGAGAGAGAGTATAATTTACTTTAAATATTTATTGTGAAAACTTCTTTTTTTAATTTTTAAAAACTAAAGTCACTAGTATTTTTACTGTCTTTCTGGCCAAAATATTTTGCTGTTAAAATTAATAGAATTGGATATATAATTAGTTACGCAATGATATATTTTCCCTTATCCATTATGTAAATGATTATTTATTTTAACATTTAATACTGTAATTATAATTTAAATTTCTTGTACATTATTATTTAAAATTTTTCTATGTATAATAAAAATGACTGTAAAATAATATTTAAGAAAAAAATCATTTATCAATAAAACATTTGAGATTAGGGAAATATAATTGTCCTAGAACAAACTTCTCTACTGCAAAACTTTAAAAGAATTTAAACAAGAATGACAGGGAACATTGTTGCTATTAAGGTTATAGCTAAATTGGACAAATAATCAACTACCAGAAAGCAATACACTGTATTGTGCACTGCACATATAAAAAGGAAGGCCTTGAAATGATAAAAAAATGTTATTAAAAAAAAAAAGAAAAAGGAGAGGCCCCTTGGTGGTGGGGGGCTTCACCATCTTCATTAATTATAGGTTGATTAAGATTTCACCTTAATTATCTATTAGAGGAATGTTTATATATTTAATTAAATTTTTAATGCTGCAATTATTGTTTGCATTTTTTATATGATCGATAAATATTTATAATTTATAACCAAAAACAGTGACACAATATAAGATTTAACTTAATATCATGAATAAAATATCTACTATAAGGGCTATATAATTGTCTAGATTCCATGTATTTATTTTTTTAGTGTCTTTAGAATTTCTTATTTAGATTGGTTTTTATAATAAATTAATGTTAAATTATTTTAACATTAAGATTTAACTAAAACTCTTCAATATATAAGGGCTATATTCCATTATACTAAGTATTTATTCTTTAGTCTAATTAAAATTCCTTATTTAGATTGATTTATACAAGAAAGCAGTGTAATATATTACAATAACATTTTGATAAGTTTTCCTTTATTTAGCTTCCCATCCTGCACCCCTAATCAGTGAAGAATGATTATATATACACACACGAACATATTTCATAAGTAAAAAAATATAGGCACATATTATTTACTTTTAAGTGAACCCCACCTTTTGATGACGCATTGGTTATTAAAAAAAAAAAATCAAATAACTCCAACAAACATGTAAAAATATGACAGAATTCGGAGAGACTTCGAAGAAAAGAGGGGACAATTAATGTTCTATAATTACATAGAAACCTTCCAAATTAGAAAAAACTGACTGGCGGAGATAAAAGAGAAGTTTTAAAATGCCAATATTATGCGCCAAATTTTAAGTAGGAGCATTTACTACCCATAAAAATCGCAAGTTGCAGAAGTTTTTGGAAGCATGCTGGGCAAAATAGGCAAAAGATAGTGACAGAAATTGATAAAATTGGACACTAAAAATTGAGAGATTGAAGTAAAACGCAGAGTGATACCAGAACAGCTTAGAATAAAAGTATAAACAGTTCGGTCCAGTGAGTTTCAGTAACTTAGCCGAAAACATGAAAGATTAATTTTGGCCTTACATTTCCTGTCTTTAACTCATTGCGTGAGCGGAAGGGCATCATGTGCACTGTTCCACCATTTTCTACAATATTAATTGCACTTAATAACCCTCCATTTAGGTTCCTAAGTGCTAGCTAGGGATTATTTTGACTAGCTTTCTTTACGCACTACCAACTGTTAAGTACAGGTCTATTCTTTTGACTATATTCACTGTATGTGTTCATTATTTTTTCATGGCAACAAAATCTGATCAAATAATTTTTTTTCTAAATTTTTAATCGGAATAGAATATTGCATATCACTTTTTTTTTTTTATTGTTTTGGAAACTATATAATTATGTATCTATATGACAAGAAATCCAATAATAATGTTCTGGAGAAATTAAAAAAATAAATATATTTTATTTCCCACTAAATTACCGGAAAAATGCGAAATTAACCAGTCTTCTTTATAACCACAATTTTTGTGAGTAAAAAATTAGCACAATTATAGGGCATGACCGGATGATATTTTATATTTTCATATGATCTTGCAAGCTAATAATCGATCAAGAGGGAGACAAAAACAATATAGCCGAGGAGACCAAATTACATCATATTAACTGTAATCTTAAATGTTTTAAGTTTAATTAAGGAGGTCAAACATCGTTATGCCAAACGTATTATAGTATGATATATTAATCACATCTTTTAAGTATTATTGTTCATTCCATTTGTTCATCGTGGACTTTTTTATTTAAGTTTTCGAGGGAATGATGTGTTTGCCCCCGAATCTACACCCAATAATTAAAACCCAAATACTAAATTCTTTACAATCTCGAATGCAGGAGACCTTTAAATTATTGCAATTCTTTTGTGAATAATTTTTTTGCAATTTGTTTGTATATATTATTATTATTATTTGGAGACAATTATTATTCCTTGAAAAAACCGTAAGCACCAATGACTTTTGTATTGTTGAAATGTGAATGTCTCCCGAATGACCAAGATAGTTGATCTGTTAGCTGGATTGCTGTATACAAAACTAACAATGTTAATTTAGCTTTAGCACACGGTACTAAATTTAGGTTGTTTGTTTCAAAAATTTGGGTAACTGCTAATTTCGTATTATATATTAATTTTGCGTTAATTTTAATGTGCATATTTTTCAATAATTTAAATGTTAATATCTTCAGTGTTAACTCTTTCAATTAGATTAACAAATATCGATGATGTATTATTACACATAAAGAACTGTTACTTATAAGTGGATTATACACTATTTGCATAGATATTTATACTCCGTAATTTGATGACGTTGCTTCTAATTTTTCATCCCTAACCTTCTATTGTCATGTTTTAGAATAATAATCAAAGTTGATAAAATCTTTAATTCTGTACTCGGGGATTTGACCTGCACATGTGCAACAATACGATATTAATGGAATTTATAACATAATAATAATTTTGTCAAGTAAATGAGACAAAATTAATACAAAAAAATTATTTGGGATAAAATTGACAATAACTCTAAATTTTTAAAACCAAAAAAGTTTTTTGCCTAAATCATACACGTGTTGCACTTGCACCTCGTAAAACGAAACTAATTATAACCACCTCGTAACCAAAATAAACAATGAGCATTTCAATTCTATTAATTTATATTTGGATCCCAATATTAATCCTCAAGTGACCTGGATTCGCAGGCCGAGAATCTCATACAATTGAAATATATAACTACTCAAACAATAAATGCACAGATCATCATTGGATGATGTCGAAAAGGAGGCGACGCTTCACAATATACTAGTTTATTTATTCGTGTATACGTTAATACATCTTAAATTTATTATTTTATTAAGAGAGTACTATTATATAAGATTTTATTAATGTATAAAACAGTTTTTATTATTGTTCTTTTTAAATAATTCTAAAATATTATAAATTAATGAAATTACATTTGATACTATTTTGAACTTTGAGTGATGTATAATAACAAACAATTAAAATTGTTGAATAAACTAATCTATTATATATCATTTTTTCTTATTTTAATTTTGTATAATATCAAATTATATTTATAGTATCCCATTATAAAGTTTAAAAAATAATTAATTACTACATAATTTTTTCATTGATTATAAAAAATTCATTAATTCTAAAAAATTCTCAAACTTTAAAAAGTTCTATAGTTAAGTAATTAATTAATTAATTACTTCATAATTTTTTTCATTGATTACAAAAATCTACATACTTTAAAAAAATTCTTGATACATATATAAAAATGGTAAATAGTCATCGCACAAGATTAATAAACTTCTTACCGATTAACGAATCTCTCACGATAAAAAAAAAGTTTACTTTACTTATATATAATAGATTATATGCCAATACATCTTCAATTTATGGGCCTATCTAGAGGATGGGCACCATCATAAAATATCTTTTTTAACATATGAAACATCTCTTCTTTTTATTCTTTTTAAAGAACTCTAAAATATCGAAAATTGATTAAATCAAATTTGACTTTACTTTTATTTTTGAGTAGTATATGTTGAAGAACGATCCAAATTATTGAATAAACTAATTAATCATATATCATTTTCTCTTGTTTTAATTATGTACGATGTCAAATTATATTTATAATCTCTTGTTATAAAATTTAAGAGATAGTTAATTAATTAATTCATTATTTGTTTGTTACTCTAAAAAATATACAAATTTTAAAGAATTTTTGATTTGAGAGGCGATTAATTAATTAATTAATTTATAATTTTTTTGTTAATTACAAACGTTAATTAGTTTTCTTGTTAATTCTTAAAAATTTTTAAATTTCGAAGAATTCTCATTTTAAGAGGTAGTTAATTAATTACTTTATAATTTTTTTATTGACTACAAAGAATTTATTTACTTCAAAAATATTTCAATATATATATAAAAAGATGAAGAGTCATTGTAGGAGAAATTGAATGTTTGATCAACTAAAACTTTTCATTGATCAACAAAGTTTTTATATTAAATAAAATCTACTTTATATATATATAATAGATTTTGCAGTTTGAAGCATTTACACTAAGATATTCCCCAATAATTGAGTTCGAAGTCAGCTTTAATGACATACATATTATATTAGAACCCAATTTCTTCAGAAATGTTTGGTTTGTGATGCGAAGTTCCGATGAAGGAGCAAGTCAAATTTTAAAGTTCATACGCTACGCATTCCGTAGTCCAAGTAGTCACTTTATTAGAGAACCACTGGAAGGAATCGACAAATAATTTTCCAATTTTCACGCATCGACCAAACCCCATGAGACTTTTATATTTGTTTAATTATTTCTACTTTATAAAATTCAACTCCAGTTGCAAAGAAAGTTCCTCCTTTATCGCTGTATCAGTATTTATACTATCTACGTGTAAGCCAAATCAAAAACCTATCCATTACAATATATAATTAAGTAGTCGTTTGTCAACTGATTCATCAATCTGAACCACTGTATGGCGATATAATAATAAGAAAATTGTTTGATGCCAAGACTTTATATAAAACTGATAGCTTGTGCTTCACTTAATTTCTCTTGAAATAAAGAAAAGATGGTTTTATAGCAACTTTCGTTTGTGCATATATTTGATGGCCATGTGAAAGAGAGAGTAGTTTAAGGCAATGAAAGTGAGATTTTGCCTTTTTGTGCGCCTAGTGTAGCTAGAAATGTTGGGCACGTAGCCAGGTGTTTAATCTATAGTTGTTGGCATATATAGTAATAATGGAGCCAAATGGAAATCATACAGATCGATGATATATGCAGCTTTAGGTGTTCATGTGAAGCATGATAAATGTCTATACATCATCACGAGAATTAAAAGAAAAAAAAATTTCAACTTGTTGCCAGGAAAGTATGTACTTTTACATGCAGGTTCAGGAATGTACATACATGAATATGTCAAATTATAACACGGATCTTCTTGCGCAGCAGGCTGATCTGGCAGCAAAACGTTACTTTTTTCTTTTTCATGTTTCGCTCCTTTTTTTTGGGGTGAAATGTCTAAT
This sequence comes from Delonix regia, assembly GCA_037074485.1. Lineage (NCBI taxonomy): Eukaryota > Viridiplantae > Streptophyta > Magnoliopsida > Fabales > Fabaceae > Delonix > Delonix regia. The sequence continues at coordinate 33,654,130 of CM073449.1, read as the reverse complement.
ATCAATTCATAATAGATTAAATAACCACATAATAAGCCACTAATTTTGGACTCCTCCAGCTTAATTATGAATTGGTGGAATATAAAATTGCTTGTTTATTCAATCTCATCCTTTGTAATTAGTACTGTATTTTGCATTTTTTTTAATTCTTTTTGTTCAGATTTATATTGTTACATAGTATTCTTTTTTTCTTTTCCTTTGAAGTATACTATACCTATCTTTTTTTTCTTTTTTTTCCATTGCGTAGGATTAATTTCACAGGATCTAGATCTGGATTGAATAAACAATTAAATTTGCACTACTGGTTAAGATTTAAACTGGAATAGTGCAGAAAAGTTTTTTATTATATGAATATATATGTTTAACTCGTTATGTATTAACAGTATACATTTAATTCAGAAATATATATATATATATATATATATTTATATATTTAAAAGAAAAACATGAAGAAATAAAATGAAAAGCAAAATGTTATTGTTTTGCTACAAAGTGTCTAGACACTCCTTTCAAAGTCTTACATTGTGTCCAAACAATTTAATCTTATGAAAAAATTCTACCTTGTGTTCAGGCACCCCATTTAAGGTCCTACATCGTATTCAGACAATTTATATTTTTGTCAAAAGTAGTACATTATGTCAAGGAAATTTACATTTTTTTGTCAAAAGTCCTGCATCATACCTAGACAAATTTACTTTTTCACAAAAGTCCTGCATTATATCTAGGCAATTTACATTTTTTGTCAAAAGTCCTGCATTATGTTCAAGCAATTTACATTTTCTATCAAAAGTCCTGCATCGTATCCAGACAATTTACATTTCTATCAAAAATCCTGCATCATGTCTAAAAACTTTGTTTTCCATAAAAGTCCTGCATCGTGTCTAGACAATTTACATTTCTATCAAAAGTCCTGCATCATGTCTAAAAACTTTGTTTTCCATAAAAGTTATGCATCATGTCCAGACAATTTACATTTCTATCAAAAGTCCTGCATCATGTCTAAAAACTTTGTTTTCCATAAAAGTCCTGTATCGTGTCCAAACAATTTACATTTTTTACAAAAGTCTTGCATTGTGTCAAGGCAATTTATATTTCTATCAAAAGCCCTACATCGTGTCCAAACAATTTTCTTTCAAAAAATCCTCCATTATGTTTAGACAACTTACTGTCCTATCTAGGCTTTGATTTACATAAGATTCCCTTTCACTTGTTTTTCCCTAGCATAAAGAATGATGTATTCACATATTTGTTTGCTCTTAAGTTAAGATATCTATTCATAATACTCGCTTCCCTAACCTAAGAGACAAGCAAAGAGAGGCAATTGTAAACACTCCATCTCAAAATAAATTAAGAATAATAATTAATGATGGATTAATTAATCAATTAGTTAATTAATTAATTAAGAAAATATAAAATGGGTGAGTCACAAAATAAAAAAAAGATAAATAAAATGAAAAAAAATAAAAAAATATGGAAAAAGAAAAAGAAAAAGAAAAATAAAAAGTATGGAAAACAAAACAAAAAATAAAAAATAAGATAAAAAATGAAAAAAAATAGGGGAAAAAAAAAAAGAAAAGCAAGTAAAAAATTCAAAAAGGGAAAAAAAAAGAAGTAAATGTTTGTTTTAACTAATTGAACATTTTTTTTAAAAAAATATTAATGAAAATTTAAAAAAAGGGAAGTAAAAATAAAATTGATGCGAAAGTTAAAACAAAAGCAACAAAACGAAAAGGATAAGAAGCTGATTAAACCCTATTGCTGAACCTTATCTGAGGAAGTTGTAGCTATCTTTCGAAGGAGGGGCTTGAGACCAAATGAACTTTCTTCCTTGACCAGAAGCGAAGGGTAAGAGAAGAAACTTCTGAAGGTGCCAGAGTTGACTTGCCAGACCTTTGATCCAGGTGAAGCTCGAAGCAGGTATTAAGAGTAATGGGTGAATAAGGAAGCTTGGGTAATGAAGAAAGGTAGAGGGAGATTGAGAGAACATCAGAGCGAAAAAGGAGAGCTTGAGATTAGATAAAAAGGAGGAGGAAGAACAAGAGATAAGGGGGACACAAGGAGAAAGAGCAAGGAACAAAATGTAGAGATTGAGAAAGAGGAGGTTGAGGCTGAAAAGGAGGAGAGAAGCTTGAGCAAGAGAGAGTTTGAGAGAAAAGAAAGAAAGAAGAGTTCTTTTCGGGCATCCTTATGTAGCAGTTCAAAAGGGAAAAAGCTGAGAGAGAGATGGGCAGGAGAAGAGCTGAGAGAGATCAAGGAAAAAGTGGAAGAGTAAAGCTTCCCTATTCTAACACCCTTAAAGCAGAGACCAATAGAGGTGTGAAACTAGAGAGGGAGGAGATAATATAAGAAAGAGAGGTGCGAAAAGCTTATCTTGATACCTCTGTTTTCAATGTTCCGAAATAGAGAAATAGAGCCCATGGAATGTGAATAAAGCTGAGCTCGAAAAGAGTTGAGAGTAAGAGGCCGAGTGGCATTCAAGAAGGGAGAGCTCAATTCCACGACATAAAAAACAAGAGAAAAATGAGTAAAATCCTAGGAGAAATCGAGAGAAGTTGGGAAAAAGAGAATACTTCGAGGAAACCAACATTCCTTGTTATGGGCTCTAAAAGCAGAGTTCATGCAACATAAATGAGAGCTTGAGAGTGAGGGGAACTCGAACTAGGAAAAAGAACAAAGACAAAGCATAAATAGAACCTCGAGCAAAAGTAAAAAGAAAGAGAAGTGAAGAAAGGTCGGGGTTAGAAAATGTGAAAATGGGAGAAATGAAGAGATAAAATGAGAAAAAAGTGGAAAAGGAAGAGCTTCAACGAAAATGGGAGTTGAGGAGAATAAAGAAGAAACCTGAGAGTAGAGTGAGCAAAAGAGAGAGATAATTGAAAAAACTCCTCTCTATACATCTCTGTTACAACATTCAAAAACAAAGAAGGGGAAGCTGAGGTGAGCTTTTAAGGCATTCTTGCAGAGCTCCAGTTGCAAGAATCCACAGTAAAGATAAGGAGTTTTTGAAGCACTTACTCCACGTACTAATAGGAAAGGTAAACAAAGGAGAAGGCACAGGCAAGACTCCTCGCTGGCAGTTTGAAAGGAAGTACGACTAGGGAGCTTGATAAAAAGGGACTACGGGCTTTAAGGTTTCATACCCATTAAAGGAGGCAATCTGGTTAAGCTGAAGTAGGTGAGTCTCAAGTTCTATTCTTCAGGGTGTTTTAGTTTCTTCATCTTTCTATTGACTCTCAAGCCTGCATGGTGAGTTGTGTACACTAGCCTAATGTTGCATGTGGTGATGTTCCCTTCTATTATTTAGCATGACTTAAGTCTGGTTATGTGGATGGGTTTAATTTGCTACTTTAGTGGTTGTTCAATTGTTTATCTGGTTTTGGGAGTGTATGATCCTTTTAACGTGAAAAATATAGTTACATGTTCATATGTCAAAATGTCGTTGATTGGGGGGCTACTTCTTTTTTTTTTTTTTTCTATTATTTATTTTCTTTTTATTTTACTTTATTTTATTTTATTTTATTGGTCTTTCGTATTATTACCGTTATCTTTACTTATCTATTCCTTACTTTTTCTTTCAAAGCTTAAGGGCTAGAGAAGTTTGCACTTTTATCTAGGTTTAGCTCATGGCATTACATTTTTTTCCGTGTTACTATACACTTTGTTGCTTTTGTTTTTTCTCGGAATGTGCCCTTACTACTATACTGATGTTTTGGCATAATTAAATAGATTTCGGTTAAGTAGGTTTCTTTGAATGTGTCCTTGCTACTCTATTGACGTTTTGACATAAACAAATAGATTTCATTTAACATAGACATATATTTTATTTTGTCATTAAATTCTTTAAAAATCATCGTGTGATATCATAGGTCTTTGTAAGCGCTTAAAAGTTAATTGGCCACGTGAGATTTCTAATCTCTTTAAGCTTTGAAAGGTAATACAAGATTATGAAGTTAACATATAATTTTCACAAAAAATATAAAAGATAAGATCATGAAATAAAAAAATAAATAAAATAAAAATGCTAAAAACACCTTCCATTATAATTTCATGTCATTAAAACAAAAATCCCTTTTCCAAAAATCTCAAGAAAAACTTAAAATTAAAGCGAGAAAATGAATAGAGTAAAGACGTTTATATTGATTTTGTGAATTGGAACATACCAACAAAACCTTTAATTTGTTTGGTTCAAGAAAACTAATGTAATTTCGTCAATTCAGTTCTTTTTAAAAAAATAATAATAAATAAAAACCACAAATAATTTCTTCCATATTTCATATTGCCACGTGAGATCATTAATTTCCTCAGGCACTTGTGGATAACTTAATAGAGGTCACGTGAGATCCTTAATTTCCTTAGGCATTGAAATTTAATGTCCGTTTTCAATATAAAGATGAAACAATCCCAAAAAAATAAAAAGGAAAAAATAATAATAAAAAAGGGTTTATTTTTTCTTGTTATTTGTAATTAAAAAAATTTCAAAAATACTTTTTCGCTATAACCTCACTTTCCAAATGGAAAAATGAAGTCCAAAAATCCAAAAATTGGAAAGAGCAAATAAAAGGAGCAAGGAAGTGATATTAAAACAATTTATGTAAATTAAGACATACTAACCAAATTTCAAGTTTCATTTGGTTTGTGAAAATCTATTCGTTTTCAACTATCATATTCTTTTCACTAAAAAAAATAAAATAAAAGTCACTAACTGATTGCCATGCATCTTTGGACAAACTACATGGACTTTGATCCGTATTACAGGGTACGTAGGCCCTAAATTTTTATCCTAGGTCAAATCCGTCCTTTGTAAATATCTATTTGTTTACTTTCATTATTGTTATTTTTATCTTTTCTATTTAACGTGTATGTATGTCAATAAAAGGGTAATTGAAATAAATTTAAAGTCATATTCTATTTCATTTGATTAGTTTAGGGTAACTGTCGTTATGGACGGATATTGTGGAGTGTCTAACACCTTCTACACATTCAAATAGACTCCTGAACTCATCTGTATTTTGACATATCACTTTGCCTTTTCTTTTTATTAAATTGGTTTATCATAAAAATTTTGATTGCGACTCTAATAAATTGATTTTCAAATATTTATTTTGGGAACCAATTCTCCTATCTATTTTAATCTTTCTACCAAAAGGTCAGTTATGATATATATATATATATATATAAAAGAAAAACATGAAAAAATAAAATGAAAAGCAAAATGTTACCGTTTTGCTACAACAGCACCCTTGCAGTGCAAAGAGAATCTATGTTCGTAAAATTACGCGTGATTAAGGTAAACTTTTTTGTGTGTACTAAAGTAATATTGATCTCAAAATTATAAATTTATATTTATTTGTGCTCTTATTAACAGATTGTTATAGTCTGCTTATCATGTGTTTCTGTTTGTTTTGTAATTTGAAGCACAATCATATGATGTGTTAAAATAGATAAGGACTCGATGTTTAATGAACTCAAAAAATGTTTCGAACAAAGAAATTAATTTGTAAGACATATTGATTACATATTTGAAAGTTTGGATTATAACTCCTTGAGCCTCCCAGGCTTGATTTCAAACATCAAAACAATATAAGCTATCATGGTATGAACTCAATAGGGTTGACCTTTAGTATTCACACACATAATCACGCCCACATTATTTTAAAGCTACCAAAACACGTTGAAATAATAGATTGGGTTTTAAAACATTTTAGTTGACCAATTTGCCAATTGATCTAATCTTTCGTTAGCTTCTCTATTTTCTATATATATGATAGCTGAGAAACTGGCTATGCAAGAATCTCAAGTTTTGACTATAAAGAATATCTAATTTTGGCTTTGAATTGTGGTCATGAATTTCATAGTTGGAGGCGCTCATAAAAGTCACCTTCATTGATTTTTTTTTGTTTTTTTGTGATAGAGAGATTCCATAACGTGTCTAAAATGGATCTTGTTTGCATACTCATAGTCACAGGTCCAATGTATAGTGCGAACACGTATACTTTTCGTAGGCCGAAAGAGAAATAAAAGACAAATATGGCCTAATTCGTGATTCTCAAGATAGAAAATAACATATCGTATAAATCTCCATATTGGTCACTATATATGATTAATAAAAGTCCATATATATATGTGTGTGTGTGTGTAAATTAAAACTATAATATACTTCATTCATTATATATATATATATATATATATATATGATTAATTTTTTAGAATAATTTTTTTTGTCAGAAATTTTTTAGAATAGTGAAATTAAATATTCTTATCATATCATTATGTATAAAAAGATATAACGAAAAGACTTAAAAAGTCAGTCCACCCACCGACCTATGCTACCAAAGATAAAAAAAAAAAGATAAATATAATTAAGGATTATAAATTTAAAATAATTATTACAAATATTTCGAATTTTAAAATTATTAAAAAATCTAATTATTAATTTTTTTCCCCTATAATCAAACCAAAGGGACTAGGATCGCCTGGAGGATCCCCTATAGAGGGTATTTTTAAATTTAGACTATTAAATTTATTTAATAATAAAAATTTATTCACATAGCTTTTTTGTTTAATTTTAATAAATATTATTTTTTTGAAAAATTATCATAATGTATAAAAATATATTAATATTTTAAATAATTTTTTTTCCATAAGATGTCATCTTATTGAAGAGGAATATATAATAAGGTCTAAAATTATAGTAAAGTGTATGGAAGACATTATAAACGGTCCAAAGTTATTAAGTCTTTTCTTATTCTTTAATAAAATATTATTTTATAAAAAATAATTTAAAGTATTACTATTTCTTAAAAACTAATTTTTATTAAAATTAAATTTAAAAATTACACATAAATTCCAAATGATACAATTTTAAACTGCAAAGACCACAAAAACTCCCCAACTACATGGTACAGCTATCCAAGGCCAAGACATGAAAAGTCATGCTATAAGTGGATATCCAGAGATACTATTGGAGAATCTCACTATTAGATAAAAGTTTAATAATTTAAATTTTTTTCAATGACTTGCATAGTTTTAGGTTACATTTTTATTTTTAATTTAAATCATTAAATTTTTATATGACCCATAATTATTACTAAAAATCTCTGATAATAAATCCTATGGCAAGTGATCCCCGTCACTATAAATAGATGGCTAGGGATTTAGATTTTTTACAATTGTATTCCTATGGCAAGTGATCCCCGTCACTATAAATAGATGGCTAGGGATTTAGATTTTTTACAATTGTATTCTCTGTATTTAAAATTTGAATTATTAAAATTTTATTCAATAATTTAAATTATAACAAATATTAAATAGTATATACTAATTTGATAAAATTTAAACCATTAAATTTTTATTTAATAATTTAAATTTTATCAATTTTACTTATATTTAAGATTCTCAAATAGAGACAATTCATTACCAAGGTTAGTGAGAGTAAATTTGTACAAAAGAAAATCATACATCCAAGTCGGCCAAAGACCAAAGACCAAATAATAATCGTAAGTCAACAGTCAACCACAAAAAGGTAAGTCGTTCCTGTTCAATTGTCGTCTTAAATACGCCATTCGCACTGTGATTGTACTTTGTGATTGGGCGCAATATTCTCCATTCATTTTTCTTTTTTTTTTCTTCTATTTTTAGTCCTTTTTTTTTCACAGTGAATTCAGAATTTTGCCTTTTAGAAAATGTAAGTTTTAACTTTAGTCCTCCAAGGTTTATATATATATATATATATATATATATATATATTTGAAAAGTATCATATGTTTTGTATCATTTGAGCTAACTTTGTTGGTTAAAACATTATGGAAAGATATATTCCTAAATCAAATTGGATAATAACAACGGCATGCAGTTTTTAAAGATTTAACATATAACCGGAGTATTATTACGGTACTTAACCCAAATTCATTCCTAAACCAAAGTAAAACTTTATGGCAACGCTTTTAGGTAGGCAAAGAAAAAGAAAAGGAAAAAGGAGAAAGAAAAGAAGAAAATTTCTGATTTTAAAAATTATTTTTTTAACCTCTTCTATTTGAAATTTGATCTCGTACATGTAATTTTTGAATACAGAAAATTCAAATTTGCCCAACCACAAGTAAGAAAAGGTGGCATTAATATTGAAGCATATAGATGAAGGACCCCAATTTCGGGTAATTAATTAAACAGAAATGTAAAGATGCCATGGGCGAAATATGATGGCACGAAGCTTCATTGAATCATGTATAAACCAAGTAGTTAGATGCCAATATATTAGGTGCAATGATAATTTAATGAGGAGTCTTGCTTGAAGTTAAAGACTTATGCTATGGGTCTTTGTGAATGGCTTCATCCTCATGATGTTTACTGCAATAATAGAAAACAGAGGTTTCTTCGTTCTTTGAAATTCCCATTCGTAAAATATTCAGAGTTTGAAATATAAATTTGCAGTGTTTCCCGGGATATGACATCATGTGCTGAAAAGTCACCCATATATTACAAAAGTCGCAAACGCTGGTGCCGCGTGCTGCTGAATGCTCATTAATTTGTTCCATCATATGTCTAACGGCATTATTATATAATCTAATATAATACAGTGGATGTTTCAATGCAAATTTATATTAACTTCATTTAATTATTTAATTTTGGTCAAAAATAAATTTTTATTATTGTAATTCATATTTATAATTTTTATTTTAAAAGTAAGTTTTATTATTAATACAGTTTATTGATTCGCTTTCTTAAAGAAGGGAACTTATATTTTAAACTTATATCCCTAAAATTCATTCAACATATAAGTAATTTTTTTTATTCATTACAAATTAAAAGTTTGGAGGACAAACGTGGTTGAATTCACGAACTATAAATGAAACTGCCACTAAAGCAAACTCACTTTTTTCACATGTAAAGGAATTTTTCAGCCATTCAGACCTAAGTATAAATATATACCTTGAATCCTTGTTCGGATGTACTATATGTATCAATATCAAGTTAACAACATACTATATGTACATACTGAATAACCCAAACATTCTTTTTATATATAAATTCCGTTGAGCTCATTATAAATCAAGCTGAATTTTGGTTAATAAACGAGCCCAAGTCCATATAAAAAATAAGAAAAAGATATAAATAAAAGTTAGTTCTTGTAGTGATATAAATCTAACTTTTTTTAAACATCTTTAAAATTAAGATTTTTTTTTATTTTTAACATCTTAAATCTTAAGCTTTATTCTTTTTATAATAATCAAATTAAAGTTTTTAAAAAATAATATTTTATTAACAATTGTTTTGAATTTTTGAACTCAAATTAGACTTTGAAAAAAAGTTTAAACTCGACCCATTTTACATTATATCCTTTTTACATGATTTCTTAGCTGAACATTAATTTTAACAAACAGCCCTAATACTCCACATCTTTTCAAGAAAACAAGAAAATGATGGCTAGTATATTTACAATCAGATATGCAAGTCCTATTGGAAAATAATGATAAACAAAAAGCTCAAAATTTTTAGAAAATTGTGGATAAAATTGACAACAAGCTTGCTCTTTGGAAGTTCAAATTAGTGTTTCAAGCTAGCAAGTTAACTTTGATCAAATCACTTTTTATTTCATCCATTATTTATTTTCTTTCCTGCTATTATATGCCTAAAAAAATATTGTATTTTAATAGAATCAAGAATGACTAAATTTGTTTTGGGGCTCTACATCTTTTTCAAGCAAAATCCATCTTACAAAATGGTCAAATCTTTGCTATTCTCTCTCTTTGGGCTAAATACATATAGAGACTCATAGACTTAGCCAATTCATCTTTTTTTTCTAGATTTATGAGGAATAAATATTGTCATTCCACACAGCAAGGAGTGATCATCATGAGATATGCATCTTCTTTGATGTGGAAAGGAATCTTGAAATCCAATGATATTATCATTAAAAGGCTTAGTTGGCAAATTGGTATAAGTAAAAATATTCTTATAAATCACTCACATTGGTGGCCATATAGCCAGGTAGAACTTTATAAGGGTTTTGACCTTATTTTGCATATTGGTCCCCTTTGGAATGAGTGTTTAATATATTATCTTTATAGTAGTGATATTGTCAATGCCATCACTTTCTTTCCAATATCTTACTTTGATCAGCCAGTTCTTCAAGAATGGAATGACAATAAATTTGGTGTTTATAAAGTTAAAGATGGTTACAAAAGCATTTATGATGATTCTTTTAGCAGGCCATATATTGGCTTCTCCCATTCGAAAGATCTATGGCGTATTAAGCTTCCTCACAGAATTACTCTTTTCACTTGGTGTCTACTTCATAAAGCTCTTCCTCTTGGGAGATATTCTAAACCTGCATCACATTCCAATTCAATCTTTATATTGGTTATGTCATTACATGTACATTAGCTCGAGCTATCTGGTTTACTTTTCCATTTTCCTTTTGAACTAATCTCTTTGTTAATCTAAATGTTAATGTGTGGCTTAAAACATGGTTTGCTCACAGGAAAAACACATATACTAAATTGGAATATCTCATAAACTATATCTTAGTTGTAATGTACGTCATTTGGTATACTCATAATCAGATCTTCCATAAAAGTGAGAAACCATGTCCTCCAAGAGCAATAAACATGATCAACATAATTCATAATGAGAATTACAATGCTTATCTGACTGAAAAGCCTAAAGGTCATCAGTGTCATGTTATTGCTCCTAAGCCAAGGGTCTATTAGATGTCAGATATTTGTGGTGATGGTTAGCTTGTCGTAAGTTGTGGTAGTAAGAGCTAAGGTCAATTTAGAAAATTATGAACTAATCATTATCTTTGGTTTAATCATATTTTTATTTAGAAATGGTATGATACAAATAGGAAAATAATAGCAGACAAGTTTTTTTATTTCTAATCAGTTCAGGATCTTCTTATTTGGATAGTTAATTATGATATGGGGATAGAAACAAGAACAACATCAATTGAAGTCTTACTTTCTAATAAACAACTTCATCATCACCGTCTTGCGCAGGAATTCTTCTTCTTTCTTATATAATAATTTCTTTCTTCAACTTGCTTTTCTTTGCCCCTTTATAGAAAATAAGTGATATAAATCTATCTTCTTCTTCTTTTTAACATCTTTAAAATTAAGATAGTTTGATTTTTAACATTTTAAATTTAATTTTTAATCTTTATTCAATAATCAAATTAAGGTTTTTTTAAAAAATAGTTTTTAACAAAAAAATTGATTTGAGCTTTTTGAATTTGAATTGAGTTTTAGAAAAAGTTTAAACTTGAGTCGCTTTACAAAATTGATTATTTTAATTGAACTTTTTTATTTGAATTTTAATTTTTTGGGCCAAACATATGAAGTCAAATAAATTTTTGAAGTTATTATCATGTGTATTTTATAATAGTTGTTGCTTAATTTCACTTAATATATAATTTCCAAAGTTTTTTCTAAAATTAGAAATGGAGGGGTTGATGCGAAGCTGTTGGGCTGTTGGGCTTTTTATGTGGTTTCGTCCACTTTGTTGAGTTGAGGTTTTGTTTGTCTTTGGTGTCTGCTTATATCAATTTTGTCTGTTTCTTTGTGACCAAATTTCTACATGACAGTGATTACGTAAAACCGGTAAAGGGAACTGAAAGTTGATGTAAGTTGTTGGCTAAAATTCTTTATGTCATTATTTATATGTTCATTAATAAAATTATAATAGATAGATAATTTTAAAAAAAATTATTAGCTTCAGGATTTTTTACTCTTCTAATATTTTAACTTAAGTGTATGTTGGAGATGTATTTGTTATTAGTGTCACATCCGATATACAAGCCCTGTTACAAATAATTGCCACTGCATTACCGAGAATGGAACGGCTTGGATCACCTGCAATAACTGTTCATTAATAAAATAATAATTTTTTTATTATAATATATTTTTATTAATTTAATATTAATAAAATATTATTATTTTATTATTATTTTTTTACTGCAGATTCTGCAGTACTGCAGAAAATCCGGGTCCAAAATGGAATCGCTACCTTCAATTTGAATTATACAATTAATATTTAAATAAAACTTACTATTATTAGTTAACACTTGACATCTTTACGCAGAACTCAAAATGCCCGTATCAATTTTGACCATGGCTACAATGAGCATCTTTCCCTTCTATTCTGCAGAGCAAGATGTTAGATGTGAAGCCCACTTTGTCCTCATGTGGTCATGTGGTAAAAAGTCTATAATGTCTCTAAACCCATGTTAAATGCATATAGTCCCACTGGGCGATTTTATTAGCGAATTAATGAATTTACAAATAGAAAAGATTTGCAAAAAAATAATGTTAAAAGTTCAAGAAGTTCATCATGAGGTTTAGAAGGTGAAGAAGTTTTTTCCTTTTTTCCTTCAGATATGATTCAAAGTTGAAAAAAGTAATGTGCATTTTGACCTAATATCAAATTATAAAAATGTTCATTTGTCATTTTTATTTAAAAATTTAATAACAAATATTTAAATACTGTGCTTAAATTTTTTTCCCTCTCATATATTATTAAATTTTAGTTTTACTTTGTCTCTTGGTTCCTTCAATTTCCATCACACACACACAGGTGTATTTATATATATAGTGGCAATCTATGTAAAAGATTGAGAAGGGGAAGGATAATATAGAAGCAGGAACGTAGAAGGTCGACGTACACTGGTATTGCGAGCCAAAGAGTCGTCGGTGGGTGCTTGAGTTCCCATGTTGAGAGAAGAGGAGGACAGGGGAGAGAAGGGTGTGATGTGAGGTTTGAAGAGAAATCAAAACTAGCGTTGGCCTCTCTTTATAGAGAAGGGGAGAGAGACGAGAACAGAAGAAACAGTGCTGTTAGTATGGCGTTAAGTTTGTTGACTTTTATTCTGCATATTGCAATTGTTATAACTTATACATTATAGAATTGAATTTTTTTTTAAAAAAAAACCAATACATTGACTTTTAAATGCTGAATTTCATGGAAGGCCCGCAGAAGTGAATTAGGAAAAAAATCACAGTAATAAAATCCATACCTATCAAGATTCAACGTATCATAATATTTGATTTATAAACTATTATATTATTCTTATAGTATAATACGTATTAAATACGTGTTTTCACTGATATCAAACTTCTAACTTTTGAATTTACAATAAATTTAATTTATATATATTTCAATCACAACAAATAACAAAGGAATAAAGTTTTGATATATATTTTTATTGATATATATTCAATAAAAAGTTAATATGATATTTCAGAGTATTCTAATTATATTTTGTTTTAAAAATTAATATACGTGTTTTCACTGTTCTCAGGAAGTTTGCTTAAGTTACCAACATGCTGAAGTTAATGACATGTTTTATCATATTCAATTATTATAATAATCATCCTAGCAACATTGTGACTGGTGTTTTCTCTCTTCAATGCAAGTTGTGATTGACTTCGCTTTCAGTTGTAACGTACTCCTCACTGCAAGATGTTGTGTTTGTTTCTCTCTTGAATATGTCAGTTGTACTTCGTGGAAACGAATTACTCTAGGCAATTACACTCGGGGATTAAATTCCTGAGTGTCTCAAATCAAATCAAGTGAGAAAAATACATCTAGGTACAAAAACTAGAGAAGATTCATGGATCACATACCATATAACATTTCTCTCTGACAAGCGTAATATTACATTAATACTTATTAAACATTGTAATTAACACAGCAAGCAGCGTGCAGAGAAAAATAGAGTGGAATATTGGGAGGGGATACTTTCATGTTTACATTCACATAATTTGTTACATTCACACTTATAATTGAATCTGGATTTTTTGACCAACTGCAACTGCAATAAAGATCCAACTGTTGCGATTTATATACAGAAACTACACGTGGTCAAAAAATTAAATATTACAACCCACGGTCATAATTTTTACATAGACTGTAGTTGTATTAATTGCAAGCAAATCCAAATCACTTACATTCATAACATTACGGTAGAGGATGAGTCTTTGGGGAGCAAGATCTTACTGGTAAAATCCATAGGTCTTGACATTTTGTACAATCAGCCTTAATCCTCCGATAGGTGACAGAATCATTAGCAAGACCCCAAGAATAATACAGATCTAAAAATAGGAGAAACTCAGTATGCAAATTAGGATTCAGTAATCAAATTTATGAATTAAAAATATCATAAGGATGTATCGTGAAAATGAACATACCCAGTTGGTGATCCAGGACAAGCTTAATTTCCTCGGTTTGTAAATAGTAAGCCATATTATACAGGGGAGCTGTAGAATAGTATTATGTTATAAAATACAGTCAATGAATGATAACTTATCTCTTGTCTTTTCCTTATAGTTGGAACGGAAATCATATAGGATTGGATTTAAGTAAAATTTTATAGGAGTTTTCTAGTTATTATTAGGTTCTTTAATAAGAATATGACAAATGGATAATTTTTTTTAATAAAATCTGATCAAGTGATGTTGAACTGTGAAAAAATTTGATAGAAAATACTTAATAATTGCACTTAAATTGTCTCCAATCACACACTAATTAGTTAGAAAAGAACATTTTGAAACTCACAAAGTAGGTCGTCGGAGCAAAAACAAATCCTCCAAAGAATCCAAGAAGAGCGCCAAAGAATGGAAATGTAATTCCCACAAACATTGTGAATGCTGAAACGAAACCAATTGTGCCAATGAGAGGCATATGGATGTAAATTCTATAAAAGGAACTTGACACAACTAACGAATAATAAAAAGAGAAGAGGGGATTCTTTTGCTCTCACCAACATATAAATTGCGAACAACAAATCGTAGCCTTTGGGAAGGCTTGAAATGCAATCTCTTCACCATCACAGTTTCAATCATGTCAAAAACTGGCATAGCATATATCTGCAGAGACACCAAGAGAGGCAAGAATCTGAGAAATGAGACAATGGTAAAGAAGAATATTCACAGGCGAGGCAGTAGTTTGCACACCTGGTAGCTTCCTATAACATGGATCACAACAAACAAGTTTGCTGCTACTATGAGCCAAGTAGGTTTCTCTAGAGAGATGAGGATATCGTCTGCAACTGTATTGCCAAACATCCAATACCCTATAAGAGCAACAGGGAAGTAGCACAAGGCTACAACCATATAGGCTATGAGCACTCCTTTCCACATAGGTCCCTTGGATGGCTTCTCAGGCGATGAAGGGATTGTTGCTTGGATCTCCAACACCACATTGTGTCCAGCGTAGCAAAAGCAACATCTCCCAAAGCACTGAAGAAGTTGAATACTGTTCCTGCTGAAGTGGAGGCTTTATACCCATACTGCACATCTTCTTGAACACCCTTGTGGACTGAAGCCGCCCAGGCAATAGTTGAGTAACTGCTCAATAATAAGATCCCAAACATGTTTTAAATTTGAAGACAAGAGGGTAAAACAAAGGAGAATGGAATGAGAAGATTGTCTCATGATCTATCCTATGAAGACCCTGTCCAGTTTCTGATATCTTTGCCCTTCATGCAAACAGTTAGTAATCTTTCCAGCTGAAGTTTATTGACAGTTAAAGTTTGTTTCAGCCTCTTGAGTCTTGGTACAAACACTTGGGAGATTTAACTGAGACAAAGTCTAATGAATAACTTTTAAAATAAAAACGACAAAAAAAGATGGAAGAATATTGAAAAATCATTTCCCTAACTTGAGAGAAATAATAATAACTATTAAAATAATAACTTTCATCTATATGAACCATAGTTTGCCACACAAAATTGAGAGGATTTGATCAAATTAAAATTATATAATTTGGAGTAAATTAATAAATTGATCCCTTAACTATTAGGTCTATATAGTTGTAGTATACAAAATAATAAATGCAGGAGTTATTCATTAAAAATGACTTCTTTTAGTCATTCGATAAAATAACTATACTGTTAAAGGTTTGTTATTTTCAAAAATTAACTTGTGTTCATTCAGACAGGAAAAAAAAAACTCATGTGCTGGTTAATTTTTGAAAACTAAAGCTAAACTGGTGACCATATATTTTATTTTTCACTTTGAGTCATACTAATTTGTCCTTTAAACCTGATACATGGTGGATACTTCCTTCAAAACAAGTGGTCCAGATTTTGAATATAAAGAATAAAGAGGATGAAAAAGACAGAAAAGGGACAGGCTGGTTTTACTTGACTCAGTGGCTTGACTCACCATTGATGACGCTTCTTACCTCAAGGACATGACTGCTGCAGCGAGAGAGATGCCAGAGATGGAATTGAAGCTGGGAAGGTGAGAAAGAACGAAGTGAACGGAGGCGAAAATCATGATGAAATAGGAAGTCTTTATTGTTTTGCAATTATGGCAAACAAGTTTATGAACCTTCTGCAATGACTTTCCTCCGGTGACCATATACACGATGTCCACTCCAACTTCACATATCAGTTGCTGTGGCACCACAATCCACAGTCCAAGTTTTTGACCAAAGGCATGCTGCCCCAACTCATGGTACCTGTCAAACCTTTTCCCTGGCACCATTTCATGCATCTCAACCATTTGCCAGAGAGTGTACAGAGTGATTACCCATGATAATACCAGAATAACCACACCAGGACCCCTGTAATTAAAAATACAATTTAAACACCAGATCAGGAGAAGAAAAGGATGTGTGTATCTAACTAGTTTCTGTTACTCTGAAATTTAGTTTTTTGCTTTTTCTTTTTCTGTCATGTTGGTCATAAACTGAAATTCTGAATGGTATAAAATAAAAACGACAATCTGGTTAATGCTACTTGTATTGTAGTTCTATGTTTATGGTGAGTACATAGTAAATACCATCCAAGATTTGACATGGCGGATGGGAGACTGAGGACACCAGCACCGACCATGGCAGTGACGTTGTGGACAGCAGAGTACCACCATTTTGCGTTCCTGGAAGAAGTGATGGGAAGCCAATCATCTATTGCCTTCTGCTCCTTTGTTCGTTTGTCTATCTGCCATTTATTCACAGAAAACTCTGCCAAGTCTCAGCCATATTCTACGACAACAACGTAGAAATAAGCAAAACAAACTCATAAAGTGCAGTGTGTTTTACCTCAACCGCTGGGAGAGGGGCTTTCTCATTCTCAGCAGCATTAGAACTTGGATTCGGTGCAGACTCTGTTCTCATTCTCTCCATGCGGACGTGGAAATGAACTAACTAACAATGAAATGGGAAATATTTTATATAATTTGAACCCAATTCAGTGACAATGACTGTGAAGAAATGTCCGCCAGAACGTTCACAGGAGGAGGATATCTTAAGACGGCAATTTTGTTTGACAACTTGTAGTCATACAATTAATTTGGGTTCAAGGACAACTTTAGGCCCAAGGCGAAGGCATTTTCCAGCCAGCGATATTATACGTCAGCATCCTGAGCTTCTTGTTACTTAGTTTGTCTATATATTAGTCAGTGCTTATACTGCTTTGCTTCTCAAAATTTTATTTAATTTTTTATAATTTAAAAAACTTGTCATTTGTTCCTTACCGTTAAATTCTAAATCCGCTGATGTAGCATGATATTATCTAGGCTAAATGGCTGGAGCGAAATAGTATGTGGTAATACATGATTGGCCGTGGTAATACATGATTGGCCTAATAAAATTTAATGGTAAATTGTTGGGGTTTTAAGTGCCTCAATTAGTCAATGCTCCAAACATGAGAAGTCAAGCTGGGAGTCCTACAAAATTATCCGGGTCTGATGTCTGCATCAAAGGATTCCTTTTTGGCCGTTCATTTCCTTAATTTATCTCTGTCTTTGAACTAAAATGAAGGGTTGCTGTGTTATTGTCATTTGTCGAATTTGTATCTTCTAGGAGTCTTCCCTTCTGTCACATTGTTGAAATTTCTTACATCTCCACTTGAGCTATGACTAGGCCGACATATGAGGTCGAGAGTACTAGCCGGCACTCCTAGGCCCCAAGTCCCCTTACATTGTGGAAGTCGTTGCTTTCTTTTAATTCCACAAAAGCATATTCTAAATTCAAGCTCTCGCTAGTGGCCCTCGTCTTAATGTAATCAATTCTCTGATATCTGATCATTGTTCTCAGACTAGTTCGTTTGTATTCCAGTTCATTTTGTGAAACACGACAGAACAAACTTATTGTGTTTGCAAACTGCGAAGTACTCAGTGTGCTAGTTATGCCTATAATTATTTTGCTGTCTTTCTATCTACCAATACATCCAGGGTCTTAGGCAAAAGAGGAAAATATTTGTTACGAACAGGATGTTTATGTAATTCTTCCTGATTGACACTCTTTGGAAACAAAGTACAAATCACACTCCATTGATTTCGAACGGAACAACAAAAGAGACAAAGAAAGTTGGGCTATAGTTTCAAACCATTCCACTGTTTCCCTAATCCCCCATCCCGTTGCTAAAAGTTTATGCAAAAGAAACGGAAGTCCCAGGGAAATTTTTGGAAATTTAATGTAAATTGACAGAAAAGAAACTCTAGTAGATTTCCAAGAGCAAACATAAAGGCAATATGTACTCATTATAGAAAGCCACAAGCTAAGAAGCATGGATACTTCTAAATAGGAGACTATTCTTATTAGATACGATATTTGATGCGATACATTTATATAAGTTTTAAAAATTTTTTTGGTAAGATATATTTCAAAATGCACCAAAATGATATTAAATTGGGGCTTTGATTTTTTTTTTATTAGTTGTGAAATTAGTTTATCATTTTATCTTTCATTTAAACATTTTTTCTTACTATATTTTACATAATCTTTCTTCGTCATTAATCCTATTTATTAAAATATATATATATATATATATGCACAAATATATTTATACCTATATCTTAAAATTTTTAAAATTGATGTATCTCACGTATTATATCGTATCATATCCGATACTTATGTTTGTATCGATGCTTCTTATGCCACAAGAGAAAATATCAGTAACAAAATCCCTTGTGGCCATTGTTTTCTTTTCCACTGATTGGCAACGAATGGATGATTCTCCATGAGCAACCTATTCCAGTTATGAAGACTTCCACATGACCCCTAATAAACGAGTCTGGCCTAATAAATGATTCTGGCCCACAATCCACTTCACGGCCGTCAGCTTCATTCGCTTCTATCATTTGCATTATAAAACTTCCCTAAGAGTAAAACTCATAGGTCTTGGCTTTAATTATGATTGTCCTCAATCTTCCAATGGGTGAAAAAAGCATTAAGCCTACTCCAAGTACGATACAGATCTGAAACCAATGGAGCAAGAATATACTCGACTTAGATTAATTAATCAAAATGGGAATGATTAGAACCTAAAAAAAAAAGCCAAAACTCTAACATACCCAGTTAGTCCACCAAGACAAGCCGAATCTCCTTGGTTTGTAGATAACAAGCCATACGATGCAATGGAGTTGAAAGTTTAAAGAAAATGAACTGTTAAACCAAATGTTTATCCTAAGGAGATTTTACCAGACTGGACTTTAGAAGCATTATAGACTTACAAAGTATGTTGTTGGAGCAAAAGCAAATCCTCTGAAAAATCCTAGGGGACCACCGAAAAATGGGAATGTAATGCTAACAAACATTGTGAATGTTGCAATGAAAGATGGCATATCAATATATAGTTACACAAATTAAAGCATGTCCGTTATAAATGGTATAGAAGCCCCTCAGAGTTTACTTACCCACATATATATTACGCACAATAAAACGAAGAGTAAAACTAGGTCTGAAATTCAGTTTCTTCACCAACATAGTTTCAATCATGTCAAACACTGGCATTGCGTAAATCTAGATCAAGAAACACACAACAGCAATTAGGTTAGTTTTAGTATTTTTCTTCAATGTACAGAGGTGAGTAGCCTCCAAAAATGAAAGCTTCTCAACAAGTAAATGGAATCAGAGAAATTGAACCTCACTTGATAGCTTCTAATAACATGGATAACGACAAACATGTTATCCACGACGATAAGCCATTTTGGATTATCTAATGTGATGAGAATGTTGTCATCAACCTGATTTCATAACATCCAATAGCCAATGAATGCAATTGGGAATTAGCACAAAGCCACAACTATATAGGTAACAACAACTCCTTTCCACATAGAACCCTTGGATGGCTTTTCTGGTGTGGATAGAATTGTTGCTTGGATTTCCAGCACCACGTTGTGTCCAACATAGGCAAAAGCCACAACGCCAAGGGCATTAAAGAAGTTAAACACAGTTCCAACTGTACTATGAGCTTTGTTGCCATAATCTACAATTTCTAGAACACCCTTATGTACAGAAGCTGCCCAGGCAACTGTCATTCCACGTAGCAAGGAGTGATTATCAACAGATTTGCATATTCTTGAATGTGGAAAGGAATCTTCAAATCCAAGGATGTTATCATTAAAAGGCTTAGTTGGAAAATTGGTACAGGTAAAAATATTCCTATAAATCACCTACATTGATGGCCCACACAGATAGGCAGAACTTCAGATATTCAAAAGGGTTTTGACCTTATTCTACATACTGGCCCCCCTTGGATCGAGCGTTTGATATATCATCTTTACAGTAATGATATTGCCAAAGCGATAACTTCCTTTCCAATATCCTACTCTGATTAGCCAATTCTTCTACAATGGAATGGCAATAAAGTCGGTGTTTATACAGTTAAAGATAGTTACATAAGCATTTACGATGATTCTCTTAACAGGCCATAAATTGGCTTCTCACATTGGAAAGATCTATGGCATATTAAGCTTCCTCATAGAATTATTCTTTTCACTTGGCGTCTGCTTCATAAATGTAATATCCTATATTTTTCTAAAAAAAGAATATATAAAAATAATATTCATTCCCACCTTAAATATTTTATCACCCAAATCATTCCTATGATTCCCACTAAAAATATTTTATCACAATAATTACATATTTTATCCACAAATAATTATTTTAAATACCCACTATCCGCACTTGAATTAAATTAATATCCCAATTATTTCTACTAACATTATTTTATTAACCCACTTAATGAAACTAATATCGTAATTATAACTACTACTCCCACTCATATTATCTTAATACCCAATTATATCCTAAAACCATTAAAACACCAAAATTATATCTTAAACTCCATTCTTGCACACCAACGTTCATCATCACTCTCTCACTATGTTGCCATCGTTTCCTTACTTCTGGCCATCGTCACCATCGCCAACGAGTAACGTTGAGCAACCATCAGCATCGCCAGCTCATCCTCAACCACTGATAACCTCCACTACTGGCAATTTCACTGAAAAATCGTGCAACTCATGAGACCTCTTTTTGGATCTTCCTCTGACCACCGGTGTTGTTTTGGCTATCGTGAAGGGTTGTTGGTGACTCCTATCAGCCACAACGACCCTGTCAACTCCCCAAACACCTCCACCAGCCGCCACACAGCCAGAATTTCATCAAATTCCCAGCAGTTTGATATACCAAAAAGTAACCTAAAATTCAAAGTTTCAATTCGCGATTTTGGTGCGTTTTTAATCCAATTAAACACATGGCTTCACTTTTTGCATTGATTTTACACTTTTCTCTCTGATTTTCACTGATCAATTTGGTTCAATTTGCTTAGAATTGATGAACTTTAATTTTGGGCACCGTTTATCCAAAAAAGAGGCAAATTTGAGCTCAATTCGGGTTGTCTACTTCAAATTGGATTAGGAATACACTTCTAAGGTGAATCTTGCACCTTTCTCCCATCAATCATGAATTTTGGCTTCCAGATTGAAAAAAAACCCCAATTTAGGGGTTTAAGGGCAATTTGGAAATTTTGTGAAATTTATGTTCTTAGAGCTTTATAATTTTGTTATGCACCTTTTGTTGAGTGATTTAGAATTTTTAGAAATTTTAGTTTGAATTTAGATTGAATTTATAATTTTTAGTAATTTTCCTAGATTTTTCATGGAGAAAAAGGTAGGAAATTAGAAAGGAAAAATTAATTTGACTTGATTGAATAATAATAAATATGATTTGTGGTTAAGTAGAAAATTTAGAATTTATTAGATGACCCTTAAGAGAAATTTGAGTAATGGTATGTGTTAGAAATTCAATAAGTGCATAATGAAATAATTAAATAAAATAATAATAATATTGATAACAATAATAGTAGTGATAGTAATAATAATGATGATGATGATGATAATAATAATAATAATAATAATAATAGTAATGATAATAATAATGATAATAGTAATAATAATGATAATAAGAATAAATAAAATGAAATATAGGTTATAAGTATTTTGAAGTATTAATTAAGAAAGTGGCCCATAAATTTAATTTTTAAATTTATTAAAGAAAGAGGTGAATTGGATAAAGGTGAATATGGAATAATTAATTTGTGACATAATTCAATACTTAAATTTATGAAGACTAAATGTTAAGAATATTTTATTTAATGTTTTTGGGTGGTTAGAAAATTTTCAGCAAAAAGGAATTATAATCAAGGATAAAAGGAGATTTGTATACTCCTTACAGGTGAGTAGATAATCCTAATTATGCATGAAATTATTTTGAGTTATGATTTTGAATTTTGAATTGTTAGAAATACTGAAATCCAAATTCTGAAGTGGTACGATTTTGAAATTACTGATATCTATATATGGATGAATAATTATTTCTAAAATATTTGGAATATGTCCATAACAAAACCTTGTAGCTAATGGCAGTAGACATTAGCCATAGTGCACTATGATTGGTAATCTAATGAGGTTAGGTATGATACCCTTACTAATATATTTTGTTTGAGACCGAGGGCCAATATGATATTTACCTAGAGTTTATGGATAGATGAGTATAAGTTCTTATATGTTATTACTAGTCTTGGGCTACCTCTGTGTTTTGTATTTATGACTGGTTTAGTAGGAAATTCCCAAATGCATTATATTACTAATTATTTTCCATTTGATATTACTGAATTTTGTCTGTATGATATTTGGTTTTGAATTTTGAAAGACGTACCACTGTAAATCGGTTTTAATTTTTGCAATATTAGAATTCCTTACTCACTGATTTTCCATTCATCCCATTATTTAACGTTTTCAAATTTGAGTGCTGATCTAGAACACCTACCTTTAGAATGCTAATCTTGGTGATTAATTCCTTGGTGAGCCAAGCCTACAGTTAAAACTAGAATTTTATCTTATTTTACAGTTCAATTAGTCACTCCCTTGTATACAGGCTAAATGCTAGATGTATTGTTATGTATGTTAGAAAATGTCTGTATAGAGAGTTATGGGACTTATGCTTAGTCAATTTGAATTTATATAAGTCTTGTTGTTATAAAGCTTTCAATGGGTTATCGAGGATGAAGGTTACCTCATCCTTGTGTTGGTCACACCCTATCGACTCAAGTCGTGACAAAGTTGGTATCAGAGCTCAATTTAAAGGTCCTTGGTATGCTTGTATCTTGTGGAGCAAGGGGTTCCCTGTGGCACCTTGGTTATCATTATGTACCCGGCATAATCATAACTAAGTTTCTGTTGGGAATCTTATAGGGTATTTATTGTCATTTATCTAGTTTATTTCGTATCTTATATTCATGAGAGGTTGTAATTCTGGATTTAGAGCTGAATAAATTTCTTCTTATGTGTGAAGGGACAATGTTGTCTAGATCACATGCCAATATTGATTAGGTCGTTGAAGAGGCCTTTGTAGGGGTTGTCATTCAACATCACATACTACCCCTTAGTAGTCGAGGTAGGGGATGAGCACGTGCGGGAAGTGCTGGTAGAGCTTATGCAAGGGGTGGGCAAGCAGCCAAGCCTCCCATCTAAATTGTTCTAAAGGAGTGGGCAGAACCTTCTCAACCTCAAGTCGCTACTAATGTAGAATTAGCAGTAGGACTAAAGGGAGTTTAGAGAGCTATAGAGAGTCTTACAGCCTTGATGGCGACATAAATGGCTGGCCAAAATGCCCATCCTACCATTGTGCCTCATACAGAACAAGTGAAAGCTAAAGGACCTCAATTTAGAGCTTAAGAGAGTGGTAGTAGAAGGATCCTAACCGAATTTATCAAATTTAAGCATCCCACTTTTTTAGGGATAGATAATCAGGAGGTCCTTCAATAGTTCATTGAAGACATTAAGTAAATAGATATGGCACTTGACTATCCTACGAGGAAATCAATTACCTTAGCTACTTTATAATTGAAGAAAGTTGCCAGCTCGTGGTATGAGTCACTACTGCAAGGAAGACCATATGAGTTGCCTCTTCTCGAATGGGAAGAATTCAAAGAATTGTTTATGGAGCGATTTTTACCCATGAGCATCAAAGATGCTCGTGCCAAAGAATTCAAGAGCTTACGACAAGTTCCTGGGGTATCGGTTGATGAATTTGTCATCCAATTTACTAAGCTATCTAAGTGTGCCTTTTATTTAGTTCCTACTGAGAGGGACAGAATTAAATGATTTGTGATGAGCTTAATAAAACCATTATTCAAGGTTATGGTGCTGCATATTAGTCAGTTTACCTCCTTCACTACAGCAGCATATTGTGCCATAATGATTGAGATGAGGGATAGAGAAGATAATACAATGCAGATGAAGAAAAAGCAATCAAAGGAAGGAAAACCTCTAGGGAGTTTCACTATGGGTGGTTCTTATAGAGGGCCTAGGGCATCAGGTTCGACTCAAACATTCAGTCTAACCCAGAATCATCAATTCGTACAATGTTGAGTACCGGAAGACATAGAGGAAATTTTAGAGACTTTAGACCTATTCCTCCATCTAATTCAGCATAGAGAGGTAGACCTCCCTGTTCTATGTGTGGGAAATCTCATCCTGGCCCATGTTATAAATAGTCCAGGGCATACTTTAAATATGGATAGGTAGGGCATATGATACAAGATTGCCCTCAGACCCCCATAGCTCTAGTCATGGTTTTGTACGACCGTCTGATTTTACGTATATTGAATCTAAACCTCAGGGTGGCAAAGGTAATGGCGGTAGGACTTCTTCCTATACTGGTCAAACATCCTTTGGAAGGGGTTAGGCATGAGTATTTGCTATTAATAAACAGGATGCTTAAGCATCAAATGTAGTGATTATAGGTACAATTACAATATATTATCATACTGCTCATGTGTTGTTTGATCCTAGTGCTTCTCATTCTTTTATGTCCCCACATTTTGCAAAATTGATTAGCAAGGGTCCTGTCAAATTTGAGGGCTATTTGATGGTAATAACTCCATTAGGAGAATCCACTTTAGTGAATCAAGTATGCAAGTCATGCATGATTACAATTGACAACCATGAAACAATAGTTGATTTAATTATTTTAGCTATGACTAACTTTGTTTCCTGATCTAAATAAAGTAGGTTTTACATTAAGAAGATTTAGTTTAGCATGTTCTATTCGATACGGGTAGGAGAAGAACCTGACTCGAAATTCTTAAAAAAAAATAGAGAAATCAGAACTAAGTCAAGATGATACAGATCAACCCCTCTTCTTGTGCTAAAGATCTTACCATTTCTGAAGTAACTGAGTTACATCTATTTTTCCATATCAATTCAAGAGTTCTTATGTGTTTCCACACCCCTTTGAGTCCACGAAAAATGGACAAATTCCTTTCCTTAGGAACACATACAAGATTCGTTACCACAAAAAGGATAATGGTAACCCCACTATTAACTACTTCATTTTTTAATTTCATAGTAATAGAAATACATGTCTTACCAAGACAGGATTTGTAACTTGCTATCCTCTTACCTAGTAGGCAAAGATTTACCTCCGTGGAAAGGATGATTCATTCATATCGACATGAGAGTCTAACCACATTGCATTGCCAAAAACTATGTTATATATTGGAAAGAGGTTGACCTCCTTGCTTTTCTCTTGTTACAATCCTCTTCTCACTGAGCTCCATTTCTCCTCGGTCCACAGAGACAAAATGTAGGATTGGTGCCAACATTTCATCATAAAAGAAGGGGCAGATGTATAGAACCTTTCAACAAGATAGTGTTTTTTCAACTCTCTTAAAATGGAATCTATTCAAAACATATATACCATGGTTCCTTACTTTGACAAGGTACAAATATCTAAATTTTTTTATTTTTAGATACTTTTTCAGACTTATTGCCAATACTAAGTAGTAGCCAAAAATTTGTATCCATTTTTCATGATATTATGCATGGATCAGATATATCATGGCGAATTCTTCTAGAAAAAATTGTGTCTTCCACAATGGAATTTGATAAGTGAGATTTCGAGTAAGTGTTTACATAATCTTCTTCTATATGAAGAAATTATTCATTGAAATAATAAGTCACCATTGATATCGACACATATGAAATCGCTAAATTAATGAATCAATATTTAAAATCATTCCATTCTAGATCCTTTTCTCTATCAAAGCAACGCATTTCTAAATTCTCATATGACTCTTCCAGAATTCCTTCTAGAGCCAGTTGAATAATTTTTATGATGACAAGGGCCTGATCAAATTGATCAGGTCATATAGGAACAAGGTTCAAGTCTACCGGTTTGTTAGGATGCCTTAACTGCATACATCACTGCACTTCCACTTGACACCTATCGTTAATGATAAACAGTTCATCTTGTCGTGACTTTCTCTTGAATTCTTAAAACATCTATCGCTCTATGCCCATAAGGGTAGAGAACCTATCACTGTCTTGTTTGTGCTACCGGAGTCTCTGGGGAAGTCAGAATAGGAGAGCATTCATCTTGGGATGGGCTTACTACTTAGATGCTTTCAGCAGTTATCCGCTTTGCACTTGGCTACCCAGCGTTTACCGTGGGCACGATAATTGGCACATTATAGGTGCGTCCTTCTTGGTCCTCTCGTACTAGGAAAGGTCCTCTAAATGCTTTAATGAGTGAATAGCCCAACCTTTAGAACATACTACAGCCCCAGGTGGCGAAGAGCCGACATTGAGGTGCTAAGCCTTCCCGTCGATGTGAGCTCTTAAGGAAGATCAGGCTATTATCCCTAGAGTAACTTTTATCCGTTAATTATTTAATATATTAATTTTTAATTTTTAATTTAATTAATTATTTTTTATTTAATTTAATATTTATTTATAAATTTATATTATTTATTTATATTATATTATATTTTATATATTATTTATTTATGTTATTTTTTATATTTATTATTATTATTTATATTTATATTTATTATATATTTATTATATTTATATTATTATATTTTTATTATAATAATATATTTATAATAATTTATAAAAATTTTTATAATATTATTTTATATTTTTATAATTTTTATTTTTATTTTAAATTTTATAATATTTTATTTGATTTATATTATTTATATGATTTATATGAATTTCTAGTTTATATAAATTAATTTAATTTTGACCATCTGTAGGCGGATCGACTCATCAAGTTCCCATTGAAATAGGATCCACATAAAGAAAAGCACTTGCCATTCATTGGTTATTACGGGCATCCCAAAAGGTCTGGATTGAAATATAGCTTTCAAATTAAGTTCTGAATTAGTGGATGTTGGCAAAGGGAGTGGCGATGCCATATGTAAAAAGGATGACTCAGAATGGCAGAGGCAAATAGAGCTTTTGCACATTTTTGTTAATCCATGAACATGATCTATATAGACATATAGACCCATGGATCCATACATCTCAATCGGAAAAGAATCAATAGAAAAATAATTGGAACTGATCGTTATATCTCTTAAAACAAATGAAAAGGAAATGAAAGACGAAACATAAATCATGGATCAATTAAGCCTTCTTGAGGACTTGCTTAAGAAAGAGGAATCCAATGTAAATACCATGGAATAAGGTTTGTTCTTATTCATGGTGATTTTGTAAATATTCCATTCCAAAAAGAGAAAATTCAAAACAATTAGGCTTTTTTTAGTGATTGGATGCGGTTACTAATTCATAATCTACCATGTACATAATGAAAACTTTATTCTCGATTCTATGAGAATTTTTATGAAAGCCTTTCATTTGCTTCTCTTCGATGGAAGTTTTATTTCCCTAGAATGTATCCTAATTTTTGGTCTAATTCTTCTTCTGATGATCAATTCAACCTCTAATAAAAAAAGATATACCATGGTTATATTTTTTCTTTTCAACAAGTTTAGTAATGAGCGTCACAGCCCTATTGTTCTGATGGAGAGAAGAACCTATGATTAGCTTTTTAGGAAATTTCCAAACGAACAATTTCAAAGAAATCATTCAATTTCTTATTTTACTATGTTCAACTCTATGTATTCCTCTATCCATAGAGTACATTGAATGTACAGAATTGGCTATAATAGAGTTTCTGTTATTCGCATTAATAGTTACTCTAGGAGGAATGTTTTTATGTGATGCTAACAATTTAATAATTATCTTTGTAGCTCCAGAATGTTTCAATTTATGCTCCTATCTATTATCAAGATATACTAAGAAAGATGTACAGTCTAATGAGGCTACTACGAAATATTTACTCATTGGTGGGGCAAGCTCTTCTATTCTAGTTCATGGTTTCTCTTGGCTATATGGTTCATCTTGGGGAGAGATTAAGCTTTAAGAAATAGTGAATGGTCTTATCAATACACAAACGTATAACTCCCCATGAATTTCAATTGCATTTATATTCATCACTGCAGGAATTGGGTCACAGTCAATATTGTCACTATCATCAATATCATCAATAAAAAACCTTTAGGCTTATTATACATGAACTTGTTTAGAAATACTGTAATTAAAGGAACATAGGAGTTTGTTACCAGTTATTTGACTAAATAGGATCGCCCAATTCCTATAGAACCTATCACTAAAATACCCCTCGAGGGGATAGGGCTAAGCGGAGCAAAAAAGGTTTTCCATGAGATGGGAAACAAAAACTATTAGCCCTATATGGGGTTTGTGAATAAGTGATTGTTTGATAATGAGCAAGGAATATCCGTCTTTCTGCTAAACAGGATGTATTGAAATCATAATTCATTAGATACTTTTTATGAATGTCAACTAAGTATCATAAGTAAATTGCTTTCGGTTGTTCAATCATTTGATAACTAGAGTCATTCTTTGAAAAATGATCACTATGAGTCAGACTCAATAGAATTTAATCAATCCTTCTTCTTTTTTTCCTATCGTTAAGGTAGAGAACTGAACCAAAAATTCTCTTTCTTTATCATCAATCGAATCACTATTCGAGACCTAAGATTCTATTTTATCATCAATCCAATCACCATTCACATTTTTTCTTTTTCTTATCAAGGAATAAATCACTTTACTTATATGACTTAGATGTCTCGTATTTCTCGAAAAAATGATTCGATTGATGGGATTTGGTATGATACTTATGAGATCGATGAGATTCAAATATTTAATTTTAGAACATATTGATTTAACCCCATAAGCAGGATCACCACCCCATAGCAAGTTGCCACCAGAAATAGAACCCCATATTTTTTTCTAGAGAATCCCCTAATTCTTTTAGAGTAACTAAAAAGAGATTCTATAACCATAAGGGATTCGGTTCAGATGTAAGGTACCTATCCAGAAGTTTTCGCTACTTAATCATGTATGATGGAATCATCAAAGATTTAACCTTTTTAAACTCTATCTATAACTTACTATAGGCTCGAGAAACAAAGAGAAGATGTGTACAAACGAGATATCCAGCAACAAGAAGAAGGAAAAGGATTGAATAGAGGAACTCTTAAACATTTAGCGATATCAGATGTGTCGATATCAATGGTGACTCATTATTTCAATGAATAATTTCTTCGGACAGAAGAAGATTAAGTAAACACTTACTCGAAATCTCACTTATCAGATTCCATTGTGGAAGACACAATTTTTTCTAATGAATTTGCTATGATTTATCTAATCCATGCATAATATCATAAAAATGGATACAAATTTTTAGCTGCTACTTAGTATCAGCAATAGGTCTGAAAAAGTATCTAAAAATAGAAAATTTAGATATTTGTACCCTGTCAAAGTAAGGAACCATGGTATATATGTTTGGAATAGATTCCATTTTGAGAGAGTTGAAAAAGCACTATCTTGTTGAAAGGTTCTATACATTTGTCCTTTCTCAAGGCATTTTTTTAGACAAAGACTCCATTTTTTCCTTTTTTCATATAGTAAATATTTCTCAGAATATGAAGTGTGAATCAAACCCATGTTTGAATTGAAATTGAGATATTGATGCAAGTTCTCCCCTTCTGAATCAGATAGATTCATATTTGAAAGAGGTTGACAATAAGTTCTTTTAAAAGTGACTATTTGTCCCTTTGTTAGAGTGTTCTAGAAATATCTGCAATCAAGTAAATAGCTCTACAAACGAATGGATCAGATCAAATTGGAAAATGGAAAGATTTGTACAAGTTATACCTTTCGTCACCACTTTGTGGAAAATCGTTAGGTATGAATATGTTAGATACCTGTGACTCAATTTGTGAAATAGTATCTATCTCTAAAAAAGCATGTTTTTTTTTACTGCCGCACAAAGAAAATATTTTGTTGCAAATGAACAAGATATTGAGGAATTGTCCATACGTAAAATCATAATTATTGATACATGTCTTTTGCACATAAAAAAGGAATCTTTTGTTACAATAGAAGCAGAAGTGATGTTGATTATTTAAGAATCGAAATCGATTTGCTTTAGAAAAAGAGGATATCAATGAACTTCTATGAAGCGGTTTCACAGGATTTAGCCAATTGTCTTAATCATGTGATATCATTAAGAAATAGGAATCCATGTTATCAAAAGATTTCTTGTGATTCTTTCTAGTATAGAATGAGTCAATCATCCACTTTGGTATCTTATTGAAAAAAAAAACAATGATATTGTTCCTTCATTGATCAAGGATTTCAATTTTTGGGAAGTATCATGGTTATCCAATAAGAAGGGTTTCCATTTTTTCAAATGAATTATTTAAAGACCTATTGATTCTAACAATTGATTGTAGAGTTGATCATTCAGACATTTCAATTCCTAGATGTGGAGCTTAAACCTATAAATGGGGATACTCCTAAAACTCACAAAGAAAAAACGAAGTGAGTTAGACAAAAGGAGAAGAAACTTGGGCAAAAAAAGAAGTAACATGGACAAAAAGAAACAAAGTGACTTAGACAAAGTTTGTTTGTTGATAACCTCAGACCAATCAATTGAATATTGATTAATATGTAATCGATCGAACACTACTTGAAAATGGCTATTCTACTAAAAAATGAAATGTTCTTGGAAATTCTTGCTCCCATTAGCCCATTTGTATCTATATGCATTAGGATCCCGATTCATAGATCTCTCGGTTCAAGAAATCCAAATAAGAGGATAGAACTATTTCTTCTGACTCTTTTTTAAATTTGATAAATAATAGTTGATCATGTATTTCATTATAGTTCTATGATTCAGGGTATCATTTCTTATTTGATACCTTTAAATTCCATATTCGAAGTTACGATCGGATCGATTCATTAAAAAGAATCAATTCAATACATTTCTTATGTACCCATAGGTGCTATATTGGATTTAAATCAGAGTTCGGATCAATCTATATTGATTGACTGTTGCCATTATGTTGTTGCTAGTAAATACCACTATTTTTAGTTTTGGATCTTCTAAATCATTCCAACAAGAGATTTGAAACCATTTTTTTTTCTAATCCTACAATGAAAAGATTTATTCTCTTTATAAAAAATAGGAGGTAGAACTAATAAAGATTTCTTTTTCAATTCATCCCTAGAGTTGAATACCTCATTCAAGAATTTTTTTTGATTCAATCCAAAGGAATCATTAGAAAAGCCAAATCCCTTATGATACACAAGATCCGGCTCAGTTATTGATAGAGTGAATAGATCTACCATTTCTTGAAATATCACTTTTGATTCAAAATCATGGTGTAATGTGTATCCCCCTGTTCTAGTCATGTAATAGATGAAATAAATCAAAAAATGGATTTTTGTTCAAGAATGAAATCTTATTTGAACTGTCTAGTTCATCCATCAGAACCATATCACATCCCGAATTAGATGAAATAAGATGAATTGAGACGATATTTTGTAAATACATAATTATCTCGAATATATTAACTATTTATTTATTTTCTGATCGCCTGTAAAGAACAAAAGAAACATCTTGCTCTTTCTCCAACAATTTCTGAACTCTAGTGGACCTTTCAATAGGATTCCAACCTAAATGAAGTTCTGACCATCTTTCGAGGAAAAAAGAACGAATGGATCTTATAGGATTCCTAAGAAAGTTTTCAATTTCTTTCAGAAGCAAAAATCATCTGCTTCTCACGTTTCATGAATAGCCAAGACATTGAGGAAAATCCAAAAAGACATTTAGGGAATTACTCTGATTCTATTTCTGTTCATTCCATTTGAAGAAAGGAAGGATCCAACAAAGAATCAATCTTTCTTTTAGTTGTTGAATCTCTTTTTGATTGATCAATGTGTGATATTCCTAATCCTCATTACTAATGGAATTGAAATGATCTTTAGATTGATTAGAAGATCTTTTCAATTGGCTAAAATCCGTTACTTGAATAAAACTAGATCTTATGGAATCATATTGAATATTTGACGATACATTTCATACCTTGCTAAAAAATTGATCCTTGTTTACCAATTACACATTGTCTAACCAAATCCAATTCTTTCTCGATATGTTCCTGAAAAAATCTGATTCGTGCGGATTCTTCCCCCAACTAATAAAGAGATCTTGGTGGAATTGCCACATATGAAATTGAGCACAATTTTCTGAAGAAATAGCCCATTTGTTTCTCAAGAAGAGATAGGAAACATGCTCAATATCATTTGATTTAATAGTTGACCCAGTTCCTTGTTATTTGAAGAAACCTTCCACTTCAATTGGTATTTTTTCACGAAAAGCAAACATGAGATAATAAATCAAGTCTTTCACTAAGATTTTGAATAGTTATCCCAAATTCAAGTTGATTATGTTTCACCTCTTTCTCAGAGAAAGACAATTAAACAATTCCCAATCATGGTCCTTGCAGATTAGATCATCCATATAATATACAAAAGGAAACTCTAGATATTTGATATCTTTCTCTTTAAATGAGATCTCAATTCTAGCGATGATTTCATTAGATATCTTACAACTTGAATCCCTCTTTTTTTTGATCCAGTTCTTCCACCACTACAAACCCCAGTTAGAATCAAGCATGATACATTTTTTAGTTATTAGGAGAACCCATGTACTCTCTTTCAGATCTAGGAAAGAGCTCTCAGAGATCTTTTTTCATTTTGGAAGATACAGGAGCAAAACAATCAACCTATTGATATTGGAAGACTTAAAAGATTCTTCCAATGTATCATTTCTGAGTCTAATGAAATTCATAAGTATAGGAAGAAGCCCAGTCAAATAGAGATTTTTTTATTCGACCATCTTTCGATTATTAATACAATATATAAAGGCTGCTACTATAAAAAGTACTACAGCCTTGATCGTGAAATATTGATTGATTGTTGAACCTTATTAATTGTGTGAAAGTAGGATACTCCAAATTTGGGAGTCCAAGAGTTTTATAAAACGTTATTGATGGAAAGAAAAATGTGAATAAAGGATCCCACTGAATTAAATTGGGCCCATGAATATAAGAAGTAGTGAGAATTCTTGATCTTTCTCAATACAAAAATCCAGGATTTAAATTGATGTCCTTCATTGAGTCCTCTTAAATTGCATTGATTTATCCTAAAGATTTCATTTCAATTGGAATTTGGTTATTCACCATGTATGAGCATCCCCGCTAAGCATCCATGGCTGAATGGTTAAAGCACCTTACTCATAATTGGCAAATTCGTAGGTTCAATTCCTACTGGATACACGCCAATGGGACCCTCCAATAAGTCCATTGGAATTGGCTTTGTATCAATGGAATCTCATCATCTATACATAACAAATTTATTATATATATATATATATATATATATTATTTATTAAATTATATATTATATATATTATTTTATATTTATAATTTATATTTTTTATTATATTATATATATATTTAATATATTTATATATTATATATTATATATTATATATTTCTATATTATATATATGCTATATGCTTAATATGCTTACTATGTTTGTATTTGTCATGCCTTTTCTTTAATTCAATTAGATGTAAATGAACCATAACTATGTAGTCCTATTCCTAATAGATTGATCCCCAAATAACATATCCAAATTATAAGAAAGCCTATAAAGGCCACTATTGAAGAAATAACTTCTCACGTGCGAAATTATAGAGGGTCCCCTTTAAGATTAGACAATTCCATCGAATTAAGTATGATTACATGTGTGATAGCATCTACTATACCAGGAATATCAATGAACCTGATTATTGAAATTGCTCAGGATACCTTTTTTTAGCTTTTAGAATTTATTTCTTAGTTCAAGATCCCTCTTACTAACTGGAATCAAAGAATTAGTAGATTTGTTCCGCCCAAAATGAGAATGGGCTAGGGTTATGAACTTATAATCTATAATCTAATGATCGAGTTAATTCTATGATTATAAGTTCATTCCATACTAGACCAGATCAAAGTAAGGTTATATACATTTTCATTATGAGAAGAGGTCATTCAAACATATCTAAATAGATACTGTTTCCATATAAATCCCTGCGTCATTCCATTCCATTTAGGATTAGGAATAGGCATAAGCAGACTTGCTTTTTACATATCTTACCCTATTCACCTCTTTGGGCTTTTATTGAATCGAGAAATAAGTTTAATTGTCTATCTTTTTGATAGAATATATATAAGGTATCCTCTAGATAATTGAAATCGAACCAATTAGATGTCCGAACTTGGCCCTGTATGACATGCCCGATCAATAAAAATACTCTAACACTCCACCTTAACCTTCCACACCCCATGCGGGATTTACGAATTGTAACCTTCTAGTTAGTCCATAAGGAACGGACACTCATATTCCAAGACCATACAATCCTGTTACATAAAATGTGCCAAAACTAAAACAAGCCACCCCTGAAAGAAATAAATGAATTCCAAAAATTTTTGGCAAATCCAAAGAATGTTTTCCTATGCATTCATTACAAAAGATTTCTAGATCCCAATATACCCAATGCTAGATAGCCGCGAAAAAGCACAAGCCAAAAATCACAATATGTGCCCTGGCCAGACCTTCATAACTCCAAATACCTGGATTCGTTATAGTCCCTCCTGTGATACTCCAACAGCCCCATGAATTAGTTTTTCCTAAACGAGTCATGAAGGGTATAACAAACATACCTTGTCTCAACATTAGGTCAAGAACGAGGTCAGAGGGATAAAAACAGCTAATTCATATAGAGCCATCAAACTAGCCTAACCAGCAACCAGAGTGGTATGCATTATATGGACAGAAAGCAAATGGCTGGGATCATTTAATACGATAGTATGAACATGATACCAAGGCAAACCCATGAAAATACCTCTTATATTAACAAAAAATGGACATTACGTAACTTTATTGCTCTGTAAAAAACTATACTACTATCGACCCTCTCTTTTTAGTGGATTATCTCATGGAAAGGATTAATATTTGTTCTAGTTTTTAGTAATAATGGAAGAATTCTATTTGTAGGAGCAAAAGAAGCAGATTTATTCTATACCTGATAAGTAACAATATGAAATAGTGGAGGGGAGGAGGGGGTTGACTGCATTTTATATAAGTGTTTATATCTTTATATCAGTGAATGCAGACATATTTGTTCATCACTCAAAGGACCAATTCGTAAGAATTTTGCTTTAGTCACTTGGTATTCCTTTTGTATTTATGATTTTTTTTACGAATTTATTCAATTTATAAATAAAATATGATAAAGACCAATCATTATTAAGACAATAAACCTATTGTTACGTTTCCAAATCAAAGCGAAATATACTACTGAATCTAATTCTTTTTTCATTTAATGCTTATTGGTATTCCAAAAGTACCCTTTAGAAATCCTGGAGAGGAAGATGCATCTTGGGTTGACGTATAGTGCAACTCATCAAATATATTGGGACATATAGGATTTCCCCGTTCTCTCCCCTGATTAAGATATCCTCTCTTTCATCGTAACAAAGATTGATTATATCATTAAAAATTTCGAGCGTGAAGTGTAATTAGATCTTTTTATGGGGAGGTATCCAGATTAATATTGTTAATTTACAATAATTTTTGTTTGGCTTGGTTTTGGTTGGACCAATAAAATGAAGCATCCAGGCCCTGTGTAGAAAAAAACCCAATTGGTAATATATCTATGATTACTACTTCTATCATATATTTGTATTTGCTGGAAAATATGAAATAAATTAAAGAAAGAAAAAAAAATGTCATAACAAAAAGATGTGGTATTTAAGGATTTGTGCTATCTATGCAAATCCAAATTGGGTAAATCTTTACTCGGAGTAGAGCAAAAACCTAAAAGAATTGAGGAAGCCCCTTCAAAAACAAGAAAATTACATCACGATTTGGATTTGATCTTGATGAAAACAATACATTAATGAGAAGTTAGTTCAATAAGTGTTTAGTACATTATTTTTTTTTATAATATAATATAGATTAATATAGATACACGGGTCAAAAATTGTCCTTATTGAAAAATGTAAGAAAAAGACCTTTCGTTAGAAGTTCGAAAAAGTCTGCTATGAAAAAAGAAAGAGAGTTGAAATTTACACATTGATTCTTTTTTGCAATTTTGGGTGAACCGTATGCATCAAAAGGGGCATGTACAGCTCCTAAGGGATAAAATTTTATCCTAATCAACCAAGTTTATTGAGAAAGACTACTTTTTTTAGGCCAAGGGATTGATAATGAGATATCGAATTAACTTGTTGGCCTTGTAGTATATCTCAGTATAAAGGATAGTGTCAAAGATTTGTATTTGTTTATAAATTCTTCTGGCGAATAGGTAATACTTGAAATAGCTATTTATGATACTATGCAATTTGTGCAACCAGATGTACAGGCAGTATGCATAGGATTAGCTGCTTCAATGGGCAAGAGGAGAAATTACCAAAATTCTAGCATTCCCTCACGCTTGGTGCCAATGAGTCTTTTACTTGATAAAAAAAAAAAAAAAAAGACTATGCCTTCGCCATATGGATATTAAGTAATAATAACATGGCACTTCAAATTTGATATGTGAAATTTTTGCAAAACCATTCAATTATGTATCGAAAGAGTAGTATAAGAAAAGAGGTATTTCTAATTTTATCTGATCTATCAAGAGCTTATTTCAGCGTCACAAACTTTTTTGTTTTCACACCAAAAAGCTTTTAACAATATTTATGTTATGAAAGAATATGAAAATAAAAAAAGAACAAGATCTTTTTTACTTATATAACTTATATATATATATATATATATATTTGAAAAAAAGAAAAGAAAGAAACTTTGGGATTGCTGAATAACAGACGAAATAATAAAGCAACGGAACTGTCATAGTATTTTTTAACTACTCCAAAACAAAAAAAGGAAAAGTGGTTATTGGATCATTTACCGATCTAGGTTTGATAAACCCTCTTCATTTTCTATTTCTTTGATGGAAGGTAAAAACTAATTCCATAGTAGAGTCGTATGCAATACGCAAAAAGATGCCTATATGGTTGTTCAATTCTATCTTTGTCTCTTATTATTCTTTATCTCTTGCCTTATCATGTGAGATAGAGAAACCATTTATTATGTTATATCGTCAAGGTAATGATCTATCAACCAGTAATTTCTTTTTATGAGGCACAAACGAGTGAATTTATCCTAGAAGCAGAAGAACTATTGAAACTGCGCGAAACTATCACAAGGGTTTATGTACAAAGAACGAGCAAACCTTTATGGGTTGTATCCAAAAACATGGAAAGGGATTTTTTATGTCTGTAGCAGAAGCCCAAGCTCATGGAATTGTTGATCTTGTAGCAGTTGAATAAAAAATTAGCAAGGATTCCGCGTAAATACACAATTTGAGATTTTATCTTCTTACCAGATTTAATATAATATCTCTATTAATTAAAGTATTAATATATAATATAAGTAATTCAGAATCATTAGGTTAGGATTGATCTAAACTAGCTCATTATGTAAACAATTCAACATGCCAACTATTAAATAACTTATTAGAAACACAAGATAGCTAATTCGAAATGTCACGAAATCCCCCGCCCTTTGGGGATGCCCTTAACAACGAGGAACATGTACTAGTGTGTATGTGTGACTCGTTTCAATCATGGAGTAAGACAAAAGAGAGGAAACAAATTATTAAAGTATCAGTCATCGGTTAGGATAGAATGGAAGAACTCCATTCACTAAAAAAAAAAAAAATCTATTAATAATATATATCTTTATATTGTTTATCAAATTTATCGTTTCCGTTAGCGTAAATCCAATCACCTTAATTTGCAATTTCATATGAGAAAGACTTCCCCATTGGTAGCAAATGCTTATCCATTAAGCAAGGGAAATCCTATTATCAAATTAAAAAAGAGGAAAGATTATGCCCTTATTCTTTCAAGAATGAACTAACAGGGTCAGCTACCCAGCTAATCTTCATACTTAAATACTGTTACTGTATAGTTAGATTTCATTGTGAAAGACCTATTACTAGCTATTTCATGGGTAGAGCCAAAGAGTGTGAACTGTACAAGTTAACAATAGCATTGATTAAATGAGAGAAAGGGCTTTGGTGTATAGAGAAGACCTTGCCGTTTAAGAAGTAACCATAGAAATGATTGAATCCACTATTTCTTTATCCATTTCTATTTAATTGAATATGTTTTTTTGATACCTAGTATCAACAAAATTTTTTATTTTGAGGTTAAATGGTTAGAAATAAAAAGAAAAAATTGTGGTTGGGAAGGTTATAATAGCAAAAGCCATTGGAATTTTTTATTTTATACATTGGAAGAATCTATTTTTATTATTAATAGACTAGTAAAAGGAAAAGAATAACAAAAAGAAAAGAAAACAAATAGTTATTCATCAAAGTCTCATTTATTCAATGACTAGAATTAAACGAGGATATATAGCTCAGAAACGTAGGACAAAAATTTGTTTATTTACATTAAACTTTCGAGGGGCTCATTCAAGACTTACTTAAACTATCACTTAACAGAAAATAAAAGCTTTGGTTTTAGCTCATTAGGATAGAGATAAGGAAAAAAAGAGATTTTTGTCGTTTGTGGATCAGTTGAATAAATGTAGTAATTCATGAAAATAGAAAAAAGATATACTATAGTTATAGTAGATTAATGTATAATATATGCCAAAGGTAGTTGCTTCTTAATTGTAAAATACTTGCACAAATAGCTATATTAAATAGGAATTGTCTTTATATGATTTCCAATTAGATCATAAAATAAAAAATTAAAAATTCCCCGGAGACTGAACTCTAGGAAGGTAGAGTAGAGATTTGTTTGATAAAATATAATCATATGATAAAGTTGTCAAAATGAACAACCACGTTTAATAAAAGAAGATTTATACTTCTTAACCGATTCTCTTTTTTCTTACATACAACATAATAATCCAAATTGGATTGTCGTAGTTTTCGAACAAAACATCAATCCACATTTGATTTGAGTTTAGATTGGAATTTGAATTCAATTGAAAAGTAACCCTTTTTTTTTTTTTTTGTTTTAAGACCTAAAGTTTTAGCGGCTGACTCGCTTTTTTCAAATTGTTTTTCATTATTAAGAAAAGGTAATGAAGATAAAATACGAGCTTGTTTTATAGCAATCGTGATAAATCATTGTTGTTTTAAGGTCAATTTATTCACCCGTCTAGATAATATTTTTCCTTGTTCACTAATAAATCGACTAATTAAACTCATGTTTTTATAATCAATTTGATCCCTTGATTGGATCGGGGGCAAACACCTATGAAAAGATCACTTGGATTTAAGAAAGGGTTGCTTAGATTCATCCATGGTTTGCTTATTCCTTATCTCGAAAATCATATTTCTTACAAAATAAAATTTTTTTTTTGTTTATTCTTAGATATTTAGATATATGATATATAAACAATTTCTAATAGAATTTAGAAATTTAGAACAATATGAAAAAATATATCATTTTTCATGTTCCTTAGAGGGGTAACATACAAGAAATCTATTTTCTCTATTTCTTTATCTCCTCGTGAATCATATGTTTGCAACAACAGGGACAAAATTTTCTTAATTCCAATCGACTAGACATATTGTGTTGATTCTTTTGAGTAATATATCTGGAAATACCTATTGATTTCTTATTAACATTGCTTTGAACTCAATTGGCACATTCCAAAATAACCCTTATTCGGATATCTTTACCATTGGTCATGAACCTCTTTTGGGTTTTTGATTCACTTAACTCTTTTATTTCACGATTCGAAGCGAAAAGGAACAAAAAAATAATAATAAATAATAGAAGTTGCTAACTCGAAATCAAATTATGAAGGATCTCATTCCAATCAATATATTATAGTAATAATTAAGTAATACAATTATTTTTAACTATATTTAAAATTATAGTACAATATTTCAGTTTTCATTTAAGCATCTTATATGATATTGTTACCCCGCCCTAGCCATTCCATTTCCATTTCTAGTCTCACCTTATTCTATTATTTAATAGAAATGAAATTTATTGTTAATTGAATTTTTAATTTCTTTTTAATTAAATTCAATTGAAGCTTGGACCAAATTACGAGTTGCACTGAGGCTGAATCTGACTTTTTTCTTTCTGTTTTCTAACTTATTCTAATTCTAAGAAAAAAAAAAAAAAAGAAGAAGGGCGGATTAATCATAGATATTTGATTGTATCTCTAATCTTCTTCACCCTATCCCGTGTCAATAACTAGAATGAAAAAAAAAAAAAAAAGAATATCAATGCATACGAGAATAAATGATTGATCACTATCAATAGACCTGCTAAAGCCCTGAACCATAGAGTACTTACCACTAGTGCCACGGAGAGATATGTTTTTAGATCTCGCATTTAAAACCCTCATTTATTCTTAATTCTTATTCTTTATTGTAATTTGTAATACATTATTACACATTGTATTTGTACGCAGAATTCCTAATTCAAATTGAAATGTACAACGATTCATTAGATATTTGTTTTTTTTTTTTAAATAAAAAAGAGGTCCATTTCTGCTCTACCCGACCATTCCTTAAAAATATTCATTTTTTTTGTTCGGCAGATTTCATATGTATATAAGTCTTTTTTTTTTTTTATTATTATTATTATTTGTTATATGATATGAAACTAACAAGAAAAAAAATGGCAGGATACAAGATAATTTATATATATCAACAAAGAAAATCAAGATGTGGAAAACAAGACAATGATTCTTTATAATGACACTATAAACCAATTGAAATGGATGTAACGCAACTTGGTAGCTCATTTGTTTTGGGTACAAAATGTCACAGGTTCAAATCTTGTCATCCCTATCCCTAACTATTACTTATCTTATGAGTAGTAACAAGGGATCAATTGAGACCGATTTAAATTAAATGTACATACTCAATAGAAATAGATATATATTTTATCAATATATATATGATGAGAGTTATATATATATATATATATATATATATATATTCTATATGATTATGATAGTATATGCATGCAAGATGAATTGGTGTCACATAAAATTATTTATGAAAATAAAGCGCTCTTAGTTCAGTTCAAAAGAATGTGGGTCTCCAAAACCCGATGTCAAAGGGTTAAATCTTACAGAGTGTGATTCCATTCTTTTAGATCAAGAATGACACTGAAATAATGGAACATTAGTATAAAGTCTTAATTTTACTTCCTATGGATTAGGACTAAAACAAAGAAATAGGAGGTCAATAAACAAAAAAGATGTTAATTAATTAAAGGTCCAATTGATCACCACATCAGTATTGTAAATATGTAGTTATGAATAATCAGCTAAAGTAATAGGAATTAGACCTAAGACAATTCCAAATAGAAAAACTTCAATCATTTTAATTTGTTTGAAAGGAGAAAGAGGGAGGTAATATATATATGCTTAAATATTAATTTGTATTGCCCATGAATCCCAATGACCAAGAATTGAAAATTGACACAGTAAAGAACTATGGAATATATTAAATATCCCAAAAGCATTTATTTTTATGAATTGTTCATTCAATTAATTTCATAATTTCAAATCAAATAAGTCGTATCTTGGTTTCATTGATAAATAGAGATGAGGTTATAGTTAAAGCTGCTAGTAGGAAATCGAAATAACTAGTTATAGTGGGCATGAAGAGGCTAAATGAAATATGTTCTTTTTATACATATGTTTAAAAAGCACTCCCTTAAGTTTCTATTTTTAAAAGAAATATAATATAAGAAGATAAGCAAAAATATCACTTGAAAAATACAATTGAAAGTTTTTGATTCACCAATCAATCATTATAGAAGAACAAAAATTTAGTGACATAGGTAAGAAATCCATTCATCATCTGTGACATCTACCCATCTTGTGATTCCAAATCAACAAATTCATTAAGCAACTCTTGAGTTGAGTAAACTAATATAATAAAAAGATTTTTATTATATTAAAATAGAATAAGAACTTTGTTGTGTAACTTCATTCAATTCAAAATAGAAAACTTTCTTTTTCTTTGAATTAATATAGAATCAAATCGAAAAAATATCTATTTTGTATTTTTGATCTATTTTTTATTTATTAATTTGGATTGTATCTAATCCATTTTTATATTTTAGAACAAAAGAAGAGTGACCTTATAATTCCCTTTACTTTTTTACTTTCATTTTAACTAGTTAGATTTTGTAGTGGGTTCCATTATCATAATATCTCTAACGAGAAGAAAAAAGGTATCAAATCCCTTGAAACTAGGGTTCTACATTTTTTCTTCTTTCCATATTTTAATAGAAAATAAAGCTGTATCCTTGTAATTAAGCCAAGAAAGAGCCTTTTGCGTCTAATACAAGAACAACAATGCGCGCTGTGAATATTGATCAAAATTTTATTAAAAATGGAATTAGTTGTTATTTTCTTCTTTTAAATACTATCTATTACTGCTATTATTATTACTAGACAACTAACCAATTATTTAAAATGAAAAAAGAGGGGGTTCCAACAAAAAACATCTTCTACAACCACAAAAAGTATATTTCTAGATTTCGCATCTAATTGAATTGTAGAAATATGATAATCTCCTCTATGACTTATTAGAAACCAATTTGTCAGATTCACATTTTATTTGATCCTTAATTTCTAGTCTGAAGCTAATAATGTAGAAAACCCTCATCTTATACTATAAAAAATGGATTAATTTTCTATTAAGTCCATCGCGAAAAGCAACAAGAAAAGAATAAATAAATTATCTAGTACTTGATCTCGCTACTGATTGTGAAATTGCATTGTTGTGTCAGAAGAAGAATAGCTATACTAATTCAGTATACTCTAAAGACACCCTTGGTGCAATATTTACGATTCAACAAAGATAGCATTTCAGTAAATTTGTACTTACTAATATCATTTTTTATGGAATTGATCCCCCTTTGACTATACAAGAATAAGTGGAGCTCAACATGTTTGGAAGCACAGGAGAACGTTCTTTTGCTAATATTATTACTAGTATTCGATACTGGGTTATTCATAGCATTACTATACCCTTTCTATTCATTACGGGTTGGTTATTTGTTAGCATGGGTTTAGCTTACGATGTATTTGGAAGCCCTCGCCCAAATGAGTATTTTACAGAGAGCCGACAAGGGATTCCATTAATAACAGGCTGTTTTGATCCTTTGGAACAACTCGATGAATTTAGTAGATATTTTTAGGAGGCCCTAATAACCATAGATAGAACCTATCCAATTTTTACAGTACGATGGTTGGCTGTTCAAGGACTAGCAGTACCCACCGTTTCTTTTTTGGGGTTAAATCAACAATGCATTTCATCCAACAATAAACCTAATCTGAATTATAGAACCCAATGAACAAAATGTTGAATTGAATCGTACCACTCTCTATTGGGCGTCATTACTCATTTATGTACTTGTTTTATTTTCCAATTATTTCTTCAATTAAGGGAATAGTAAATATATATTAGTATTAGGAATTCTCTTATCCCATTCGAAAGGATATAATTTCATAATTATCTATGACTGTTTATGTCTCTAGCATGACTACTTGATGAAATGTGGAGGAAAGTGGGATAAATGGCTGATACTACTGGAAAGATTCCTCTTTGGATAATACTGTAACTAGTATTCCTGTGATCGGGTTAATTGGTATTTTCTTTTATGGTTCATATTCCGGATTGGGTTCATCCCTATAGTAATCGGCTAAATTGAGTTTTCAAAATGAAAGTGTAAGAACTCAATAGGACTCCTTCTTTCTTTGACGAGAGGGGGTCCTGTTGAGTTCTTAATAATCATAATATTTTTTTATTTGTATAAATGACAAAATGGAGAACTTTTTCTGATGTTTTGAAAAACTTCATTTCATTTTTTTCTGATGATGTTTCTGAAAAATGAACTTCATTAATTCATTCAAAGCATCTCTTCCTCAATAATATCTGTTGATACTTTCATAGTTAAAATAAAGAAAACGAAAGTCAAAGGTAAAAAAAAGAAGGAATCACTTGATTTCCTTTTTCTAGGCGGCACAATATACAATATAGATATAATTAATTATATTGTAATTATATATATATATATATATATATTTCTTTTTTATATTTATAAATATTATAAAATATTATTATTATTATTATATAATATTATTATATTATATATATTATATTATAATTATTATTATATATTATATATTATAATT
The DNA here is from genome assembly GCA_037074485.1 of Delonix regia. Taxonomy (NCBI): domain Eukaryota; kingdom Viridiplantae; phylum Streptophyta; class Magnoliopsida; order Fabales; family Fabaceae; genus Delonix; species Delonix regia. Next base: position 33,609,388 of record CM073449.1, on the reverse strand, counting down.
ATATATTACAAATATTATATATATATATATTATATAAATTCTAATAAATTAGAAAATATAAATTATCCATTTTTTATTTTATATTATTATTTATATTATATATATATATATATATATTATATTTTATATTTTTTTATTTTTCTATACCTTTTTTCTATCGATAAGATATCATGCAAACATAATCCTTTCAAGACGAAAAGAATCTTACTCTAAATTTGAGTATCTAATATTTTTCAAGGTTGAATTTTTTTCATAAACAAGTTCATTAAATAAGTTCTATTTGTTCAATAAAATTCCCTCTCTTTTTTGTTTGTCCACTTCTCTACTACTTCTTAAATCTTATATGCAATATATAAATAAGATCTTATATCTCATAAGGGTTCTAATAAAAACTCGGAAAAAATCTAAACTAAGAAAAGAATAGGATTATTTGACAAACAAGATCAACGGGCATTATTATATTAATATTTTAGAGAATGTTTCAACACAAACAAGAAGGACTCTAGGAAGACAAATAATCCCCCTTTGAATCTCGTTTTTCCTATTTCTATTTATATTGTGCTTAATATTCTCTGCTTATTTATCTTATGTTTAGTATCTAGTCGAATTTTATTATATTAAAATAGAAAAACTATTAATTGAATATATTTATATTCTATGACATTGAAATTTGAAAACAATGACATAATTATAACGCTCCAAATTATTGGGGTTGAACAAAAAAAGAAACAAAGAATAGGTAAAGTCAAATAGTCTTCTTCACAATATACATACTATGACTAGCTAGTATTGCAGTGAATTCTCTAAATATGGTAGAAAAATAATTGAAAGAAGAAAATGGCTTTTCAAAATATTTTGATTATACAGAATTACAGAATTATCAACAAAAATTTAGTTATTTTTACGAATTTAATATGTTGATCAATCCTTGGACCTAGAAATTCATTTCAAACAATTGAACCTTTTCAAACTGTTTCTTTTTAAGAACAAAAAATATTTGTGCCAAAATAACAAATGCCAAGAAGAACAAGAGACCTTAGACACGTAACGGATCTTGAAATACTATTTCCATATCCCTTTGACCAAATCCGCCTACATTATGATTACTCGTTAATGGTTGATCAAGTTTGATAGATTCACCCTCTGAAACAAGAAGTTTTGGTCTTGGAGGTATAATATCAATCACTTCGTGGCCATCCGATGCATCTAGTACAGCTATTTCATATCCCCACGCTTTCTTTTTGTATGATTTTGTTTACTATACCTGCTGTTGTAGCATTATAAACATTATTATTACTCTTGCTCCCATCGGGATAAATCTGCTCCCTTCCTTGTTCCTACCTACATATATGGGATATTTTAAGAAGTGAACATCTCTTCTAGTAACGGGATCGGGGAAAAGCATAGGAAAGGTGATTTCATTATATTTCTGACCAGGAACAGGGCCTACCACAAGAATTTTTTTTTTAATAGGACGATAACTTTGAAAAGATAGATTACCTATCTTTTCTTTAATCTTAGGCGAGATATGATCGATGTGAGCTAATTCAAACCCTTTCGATAAAATAATAACATCCCTCACATTCAAAGCCCTTTTAAAACCAGTAGCAAGAACTTGTTTCATTTGTGTATCATAAGGAATTCGAACAACTGCTTTAAATACAATATCAAGAAGTACTGCTTCTGGAACCTCAATATCCACGGGCTTATTAGCTAAATGGCAATTGGCACATACAATACGAGCAGTTGCCTCTCGTGGATTTTCATAACCCTGCTGTGTAAAAATGGGATATGCATTTAAAATGGGTGCTCAAGTTATTATATATCATGAGCGATATGGAAATGGATCGAGCAATCTCTTCCTTTATCCAAGAAAAGGCATTTATAGTTTGCATGGTCCAATTATTGATCCTAAAAAGTTCTATAATAAAATTAGGTCAGTCACTAGTATAGTTCCCTATTAATGATTTTGCTGTATACTGAAATAATTTTACTGGAATATAAGAGAAATCCCCTGGATGGGTAGAAAGAAAAAGAAAAGAAAAAGTCAATTTTTGAATGTTTGGTTTTTGTACAAAATAACAAACCTTATAATTTGATCAGTGGATCATTTTTTTAGTCATTCATTGAATGATAAATCACTACAAGTGACGAAGATACACGATTTAAATAATGAAAAATCCAATATTTTAAAATTGTATCTAGAATGACTGGAAAAGTGGAAACAAGACTGGATATAATTTGATCATTATGAGCAATTCCAAAATCTTTATAGATAGAACCAATCATTAGTTCCCAACCATGGGTAGAATGGAATCCTATACATAAATCAGTTAATAAAAGAATAGAAAAAACCTCTATTGTGTCACTTAAGTTATATAGGAATTTTTTAACCCAAGATTTAAGAATAATAAGTTCTTAATTACCTAGAATAGAATAACCATTTAAAATAATGAAACATATTATATTTGTCGAGAAGTGCAAAATCGTATGGATACGATCTTCATTATGCGTCTTGATCAATTAGATAATTTCTTTGTAGATTTCGATATGAAGGTTTTGTAGACGTGTTTCCGGGTATTCCTTTATCATTTCATCCAAGAGTAAGAGTTCCTTTAATTCTATGAATTTTTTTTAGAATACTCTTTTCTTGAATATCATTCAAGAAAATTTTGGATTGTCTAGTATTCTATTCCAGAAAATAGGATCCCTCTTTTTTGGATATAAATCATATAAATTATATCAAATAAATCATTTTCATCTTTGGTAAATTTACCAAGAGCTATAGTCATAATGATCCTCTTATTCAACTTCTTCAACCATTTTCGAGCACCTTATAGTATTTTCAGAGCCAGGGTCTTTCTGTATGATTTGATTTCTCGTAAATTGTCCCTTCTTTTCTAATGGGTTTTGAATAAAAAAAATCATTTATTGGTCTATTGACCTAGGTAAAACCCATTAACTCAATTTGGTTATTCCTTTATATTCTTAAAAACCCTTCTAAGCCATGAATTATCTTATGACTCATAAACAAGGTAGATAAATTTTTTGAAAGAATTATTCAAGAAACAAATGATCTCTTTTTTCATTATCAGTTGATCCCCAGACATACTCCTCTTGTTTCATTAAAAAATCTTATTCTTGAATCTTGCTCGTGAAATTGATAAAAATAAATAGTTTTATGTATTCTTCTAATTTTTATGTGTAGCAAACTACTATAGTGTATAGTAAAGTATTACAGTATTATATGCTTAATATTTATGATGCTCTGGTAGTTAAGGGTTAAGATGCTATTGGTCAACAAATTAACGTGACTTGTGAAGTATAACAATTATTAGGAAATAATCGAGTTAGACCTGTAGCTATAAGTGCTACAGATGGTCTAATGAGAGGAATGGAAGTGATTGACACAAGAGCTCTTCTAAGTGTTCCAGTCAACAGAGTAACTCTAGGATGAATTTTCAACGTGCTTGCAGAGCCTATTAATAATTTAGGTCCTGTAGATACTCGCACAACATCTTTTATTCATAGATCCGTGCCTGCCTTTATACAATTAGATACAAAATTATCCATTTTTGAAATAGAAATTAAAGTAGTAGATCTTTTAGCTCCTTATCGCCATGGAGGAAAAATAGGACTTTTGATGGAGTTGGAGTGGGTAAAACAATACTCATTATGGAATTGATCAATAACATTGCCAAAGCGCATAAGGTCCTCAGAATGGATTGGTTAACTTCCTGTTATGCCACTATAGATTGTCATATTAAAATTATAAGATATGAATTCCCAAATAAACTGCCTGTTGTTATCCAAGGCGATCATACGATGACTTCTAACAATTTGATATCAGCCATTGAAACTAGGAAGTTGTTAAAAAGTGGATGTCAAGGCTACTTAGCCTCAGTCATGACATAGAAGTAGCGGTTCCAGCGTTGTATCAAGTGTCGGTAGTTGATGAGTTTCTGGATGTATTCCTAGAAGAATTACCTAGATTACCTCCAGATAGAGAGATTGAATTTAGCATTGATTTACTACCAAGCACCCAACCGATCTCCATACCTCCATATAGAATGGCACCACTGGAACTTAGGGAATTGAAGGATCAGTTGCAAGACTTGTTAAATAAAGGTTTTATCCACCCAAGCTCGTCACAATGGGGACCTCCAATCCTATTTATGAAGAAAAAGGATGGGTCCCTCAAGTAGTGTGTGGATTATAGGCAATTAAATAAGACAAGAGTATAAAATAAGTACCCTTTACCTCGCATTGATAATTTATTCGATCAGTTACAAGGTGCACAATGCTTTTCTAAGATTGATATATGGTCAGGATATCATCAATTGAAGATTAAACAGGAGGATATTCCTAAGATGACTTTCAAGACCAGGTACAACCATTATGAATTTTTAGTGATGTCTTTTAGACTAACTAATGTTCCAGCTACCTTTATGGATATGATGAATAAGGTTTTCAAGCCTTTCCTTGATCGATTTGTTATAGTCATTATTAATGACATCTTGATTTACTCAAATAGTTGAGGGAAGCATGAACAATATTTAAGAATGGTGTTGCAAATATTGAGAGAAAATCAATTGTGAGCAAAATTCTCTAAATGCCAATTCTGGTTTGATAAAGTGGCATTGTGGTTTCAAATGAGGGTGTTCAAGTGGATCCTAGTAAAGTGGAAGCAGTTCAAAAGTGGCCTCGACCCACTACAGTAACTGAAATTTGTAGTTTCTTAGGTTTGGCCAACTATTACCATCGATTTATGAAAGATTTTTCTAAAATAGCTGCTCCTATGACTAAACTAACACAAAAGAATGTAAAGTTTCAATGGAACAAAGCGTATGGGAAAGTTTCTAGAAATTGAAGAACTGTTTGACATTAACACTTGTTCTTGCGTTGCCATCAGGATGTGGTGGTTACACCATTTATTGTGATGTCTTTGGAGTGGGGTTGGAATGCATTTTAATGTAGCATGGTTATGTGATTGCCTATGCTTCAAAGAAACAAGAGTAGAATTACCCTGCCAATGACTTAGAAATGGCTGTTGTGGTGTTTGTATTAAAAATATGGCATCACTATTTGTACGGCAAGACTTACGAGATTTATACAGATCATAAGAGTCTTAAGTGCATCTTTGAACAAAAAGATCTCAACTTGAGACAGAGGAGGTGAATGGAATTGTTGAAGGATTATGATTATACTATCTTGTACCACCCAGGCAAAGCCAATGTTGTGGCAGATACCTTAAGTAGATAGTTAATGGGAATTCTAGCATATATAACTGTAATGAGAATACCATTGATTGAGCATTTCCATTGGTTAGTAGAAAAAGGTGTTAGTGTTGAAACCAAAGAGCTGGGTGTGTTATTAGCAGGTGTTCAAAGTTCCTCTTCCTTGAATGAAAGGGTGAAGGCTACTCAGGCAATAGATACTCAAATGTAAAAGTTAATTGAAGAAATTGAGAATGGCAAGTGAAACGAGTTTACTCGGGACTTAGAAGGAATATTATGGTATGGTCAAAGGTTATGTGTACCCAAGGATAGTGAACTCAGAAAAGAGATTTCAGAAGAAGCCCATTAAACCCCTTAAATATTTTATCACCCAAATCATTTCTAATATTCCCACTAAAAATATTTTATCACAATAATTGCATCTTTTATCCCTAAATAAATAATTTAAATACCTACTCATACCCACTATCCCCACTTTAATTAAATTTATATCTCAATTATTTCCACTAACATTATTTTATTAACCCATTTAATTAAACTAATATCATAATTATACCTACTACTCCTACTCATATTATCTTAATACCCAATTATATCCTAAAACCATTAAAAACACCAAAATTATATCTTAAACTCCATCATTCTCGTACACCAACCTTCATCATCACTCCCTCACTATGCTGCCATCAATTCCTAACTTTCAGCCATTGTCACCACCACCAGCGAGCACCATCAAGCCACCAGTAGCACCACTGACTCATCTTCAACCACTGGAGACCTCCACCACTGGTAATTTTGCTGGAAAATTGTGCAACTCGTCAAGCCTTTATTCGGATCATTTACCGATCATCGGCGCTGTGTTGGCCACCATGAAGGGTCGCCAGCAACTCCTTAGCCACATCGGCCCCGTTGACTCCCCAGACACCTCAACTGGCCGCCACACCATCAGAATTTCATCAAATTCCCTGCAGCCCGATATACTTAAAAATAACCTAAAATTCGAAGCTTTAATTCACGATTTTAGTGTGTTTTTAATCCAATTAAATACATGACTTCACTTTTTACATTGATTTTTCACCTTTCTCTCTCATTTTCATTGATTAATTTGATCTATTTTGCTCAAAATTGAAGAACCCTAATTTGAGGCACTGTTTATCCGAAAAAAAGGTGAATTTGAGCTCGATTTAGATTGTCTATTTCAAATTGGATTAAGAATATACTTCTAAGGTGAATTTCACACCTATCTCCTTTGAAATCACTTATCAATCGTGAATTTTGGCTTCCGATTGAAAACCCCTAATTTAAGGGTTTAGGGGTAATTTGGAAATTTTGTGAAATTTATGTTCTTAGATCTTAAATTTTTTTTATGCACCTAGGGAGTGATTTAGAATTTTTAGAAATTTTAGTTTGAATTTAGAATTAATTTCTAATTTTTAGTAATTTTCCTAGATTTTTCATGGAGAAAAAGGTAAGAAATTAGAAGGAAAAAATTAATTTGACTTGATTGAATAACAATAAATATGATTTGAGGTTAAGTAGAAATTTTAGAATTTATTGGATGACTCTTCAGAGAAATTTGTGTGATGGTAGGTGTTAGAAATTTAATAAGTGCATAATGGAATAATAAAATAAAATAATAATAATAATAATAATAATAATAATAATAATATTGATAACAATAATAGTAGTGATAGTAATAATAATGATAATAATAATAATAACAGTGATAATAATAATAATGGTAATAATAATAATAATAATGATAACAATAATAGTAATGATAATAGTAATAATAATGATAATAAGAATAAATAAAATGAAATATAGGTCATAAGTATTTTGAAATATTAATTAAGAAAGTAGCTCATAAATTTAATTTCTAAATTTAGTAAAAAAAAAAAAAGGTGAATTGGATAAAGGTGAATAAGAAATAGTTAATTTGTGACATAATTAAATAATTAAATTTATGAAGATTGAACGTTAAGAATATTTTAGTTAATATTTTTAGGTGGTCAAAAAATTGTCAACAAAAAAAAAATTATAATCAAGGATAAGAGGAGATTTGTATACTCCTCACAGGTAAGTGGATAATCCTAATTATACATGAAATTATTTTGAATTATGATTTTGAATTTTGAATTATTAGAAATACTGAAATCTGAATCATGAAGTGGTACGATTTTAAAATTACTGATATCAGTATATGGATGAATAATTATTTATGAAATATTGAAAATATGTCCATAACAAAACCCTGTAGCTAACGGCAGTAGACGTTAGATGTAGTGCCCTGCGATTGGTAATATGATGAGGTATAATACTCTTACCACCATATTCTGTTTAAGGCCGTGGGCCAATATGATATTTACTCAAAGCGTATGGATAGATTAGCATAAGTTTTGATATATTATTATTAGCCTTGGCCTAGCTCTATGTTCTATATTTATGACTGGTTTGGTAGAAAATTCCCAAATGCATTATATTACTAATTATTTTTTGTTTGATATTACTGAATTTTGTCTATATGATATCTAGCTTTGTATTTCGAAAGACGTACCACTATAAACTGGTTTTAATTTCTACAATATTAAAATTACCTGCTCACCGAGTTTCCACTCACCCCATTATTTAACATTTTTAGATTCCGATGCCAATCCAGAACACCCGCCTTCGAAATTTTAATCTTGATGATTAATTCCTTAGTAAGCTTAACTTACAGTTAAAACTAGGATTTTATCTTATTTTACAGTTCAGGTAGTCACTCCCTTGTATACAGGCTAAATGTTTGATGTATTGTTATGTATGTCGGAAAATGTTTGTAGAGAGTTATGGGACCTATGCTTAGTCAATATGAATTTATATAAGTTCTGTTGTTATAAAGCTTTTGATGGGTTCTCGAGGATGAAAGTTACCTCATCCTCATACCAGTCACGCCCTATCAACTCAAGTTGTGACAATAAAGCTCTTCCGTTGGGGGATATTTTAAACCTACATCATATTCCAATTCAATCTTTATGTTGGTTCTATCATAATACTACAAAATCCATAAATCATATTTTCATTACATTTACATTTGCTCGAGCTATTTGGTTTACTTCTCCATTTTCCTTTTGAACTAATCTCCTTATTAATCCAGATGTTAATGTGTGGCTTGAAACATGGTTTGCTCAGAGGAAAAAGCACATATGCTAAATTGAAATATCTCATAAACTACATCCTCATCACAATGTATGTCATTTGGTATACTTATAATTAGATCTTCCATAAGAGTGAGAAACCATGTCCATTAAGAGCAATAAGCATGATCAATAGAATTCTTAATGAGAATAACAATGCTTATGTGACTGAAAAGCCTAAGGGTCATCAGTGTCATGTTATTGCTCCTAAGCCATGAGTTTATCAAATGTTAGATATTTGCGGTGATGGTTAGCTTGTCGTAAGTTGTGCTAGTAAGAGCAAAGGTCAATTTAGAAAATTCTAAATTAATCATTATATCTAGTTTAATCATAGTTTTATTTAGAAATAGTTTGATACAAACAGGAAAAATAATAGCAAACAAGTTTTTTTTTTTTTTATCTCTAATCAGTTCAAGATCTTTTCATTTGGATAGTTAATTCTGATATGAGGATAGAAGCACGAACAACATCAATTGAAATCTTATTTTCTAATAAACAAGTTCAGTTTTTTCATCATCATTGTCTTGCCCAGGAATTCTTCTTCTTTCTTATGTAATAATTTCTTTCTTTAACTTGCTTTTCTTTGTCCCTTTATAAAAAAACAAGTGATATAAATCTAGCTTCTTTTTTTAACATATTTAATATTAAGATAGTTTTATTTTTAACATTTTAAGTCTTAAGTTTTATTCTTTTTTTTAATAATAAAATTAATTTTTTTATGAAAAAATAGTTTTTAACTAAAAAATTGATTTGAGCTTTTTGAATTCAAATCGGGTTTTAGAAAAAGTTTAAACTTGAGTCGTTTTATAAAATTAATTATTTTAATTGAACTTTTTTATTTTAATTTTAATTTTTTCGGCCAAACATATGAAGCCAAATGAATTTTTTAGGTTATTATCATGTGTATTTTATAGTAGTTGCTGCTTAATTTCACTTAATATATAATTTCCAAAGTTTTTTTCTAAAATTAGAAACGGAGGAGTTGATGCGAAGGTGTTGGGCTGTTGGGCTTTTGAGATGGGTTCGTCCACTTTGTTGAGTTGAGGTTTTGTTTGTCATTGGTGTCTGCTTATATCAATTTTGTCTGTTTCTTTGTGACCAAATTTCTACATGACAGTGATTACGTAAAACCGGTAAAGGGAACTGAAAGTTGATGTAAGTTGTTGGCTAAAATTCTTTATGTGATTATTTATATGTTCCTTAATAAAATTATAATAGGTAGAGAATTTTTAAAAATTTTATTAGCTTCAGGATTTTTTACTCTTCCAATATTTTAACTGAAGTGTACGTTAGAGATGTATTTGTTATTAGTGTCACATCCGATATCCAAGCCCTGTTACAAATAATTGCTACTGCATTACTGAAAATGGAATCGCTATCTTCAATTTGAATTATACAATTAATATTCAAATAAAACTTACTATTATTAGTTAACACTTGACATCTTTACGCAGAACTCAAAATGCCCACATCAATTTTGACCAAGGCTAGAATAAGCATCTTTCCCTTCTATTCTAAAGAGCAAGATGTCAGTTGTGAAGCCCACTTTGTGCTCATGTGGTCATGTGGTAAAAAGTCTATAATGTCTCTAAACCCATGTTAAAGGCATATGGTCCCTCAGGGCAATTTTTATTAGTGAATTAATGAATTTACAAATAGAAAGGATTTGCAAAAAAATAATGTTAGAAGTTCAAGAAAGTTCGCCATGAGGTTTAGAAGGTGAAGAAGGTTTTTTTCTTTTTTCCTTCAGATATGATTCAACGTTGAAAAAAGTAATGTGCATTTTGACCTAATATCAAATTATAAAAAATGTTCATTTGTCATTTTTATTAAAAAATTTAATAACAAATATTTAAATACTGTGCTTAAATTTTTTTCCTCTCATATATTATTAAATTTTGGTTTTACTTTCTCTTAGTTCCTTCAATTTCCATCACCATCAAGCCCATCTATTCTTTTCACTTCATCATTTATTCACTTGATTAGTAGTGGGTCCTTCATCTCACAAAGGTGCAGTTGTAGATGCGAAAAACGTATTATGAGTGCCTGAAGCATGCTAATTCTCACACCAAAATTCGCTAATCTGCTGCCAAGTGCCAAGGTGAAATGAAGCATAATTTAACACAGGACATTTATCATTAACAAGCGGAGTTCTTGTAGATGAGCTAATCATAAGCCAACAAAATATAATCTATAAAGACTAACATTACATCTAAGGAACCTGCTAGTCATTTATTTTAACATAGAAGTTTTACATTAACCAACCAGCTTTTATCCCTCGCGCCATCAGAGACCGGTCAGGAATTAGCTATAATCTCATTTCTGAGCCAATTATGCCACTGAAATAACATGGTTCTTGAAATCCTGGCTTTCTTGCTGCCTGCTGCTACCTGGATTTTTCACGTTGAGTCCTGCTGCACCAAAACAGAAGTAATGCCCTCTCAATCTTTGACTCACAGAGGCTCGTTTCATCACATTTGGAGATTCATCATCATCAGGTGCTTGATTCGAGCAAGATGGACCAGCAATATCATTCTCAATGTAAACACCCTTTTGCTTGTCCCATGATCTAGGCGAAGAAATTGATGATTTTGAGAATGAACTCGAGCGAGACCTGCCTGAGACCTTCACTTGTGGCACCGCCTGCATCACTCCGTGCACTAGCCCTGAAGCAAACTTCTTCTTTGCATTTGGACTTGACTGGTAACTCCTCACAGATAGAGTTCTTTTGTTGTTGGGAAGCGAGGATGGCCTAGAAAATCTTTCTCTGAGTGGGGTTGGAGTTTGATCACTGATTCCCTCAGCTTTCTTCTCCTTCACGCGAGGCCACTGAAGGACTCTTTTCAACCTTGCAGCCGCGTAGTTCACAGAACTAGGCCTTTTGCTGGTGGTTGAGCTACGGTGCTTCTCGGTGTTGGGGTCATACGGATTGTGTTCTGATGATGGACTCATTTCTGCATTTCCCTGATCATCAAAAGCATGTGAAACATTATTCTCAATGCCTGTGTACAGAAATATCTCCGTGTCTGAGATTCTAAAGGACGTCCCAGGGCTACTTCCACCTTGCAGTTTCAAGTGTGAAGCTATGGCTTTTCTTGAATCATAATCTTTGCAGCCAAACATTCCCCCAGCTGAGATCAGCTTTCTGATGAGTATATCAGAGGAAGCTGAAGTGGGGCGTTGCCTAAGGTAATCAAGTGGGGTCATGCCATCCACATCACAGGCATTCACGTTTATTAAAGGAGCAGTCATCAAGAGTTGCACAAGATCAGTGTGGATGTTCCCTATTATGGCCATGTGAAGAGCTGTTCTTCCATCATTATTCTTGACATTGATGATTTCCTGTGTGTGGAAATTCTTCCCACTAAGTAACTGCTTCAGAAGTGCCACCTGTCGGTCCAGTCTTCGGAATGCCGGAGTCTGGAAGCCAGACACAGCCTTGTGGAGAAAGGTTTCTCCTACGTTGTTTGTCTGAGAAATCAAGGAGGGACATGCGGAGACTAGAGCTTCAACTGCAGCTAATTGGCCCCGATAAGCAGCCACATGCAGAGCAGTGTTCCCCTGATGGTCTGTAGAGTTGATCATGTCGAAAGTTGATGTCAGATATTTAATTACCTGCATGAACCCCGACAAGTTTTACAGTTTTAGTTAAAATCTCATACCGCAACCTCTTACCACAACAATATAACATCTGAGAAAAAAAAAAATACAAATGGACATCATCTTCCTCCGGTGTCATTAACTCTCTGCAAAGAGTCAGAGTCATTTTTTATTATCATTATAGTCAGGATTTCCTCAGAACTTGAGTGTACTATTCTCTCTATTCTCTCCCCAGGCGAACTTAGGCACACTTCCTCACGTCACCTAGTCATTGTTTGCAATGTTAACGCAATAGTAAAAACCCCCACCCCACTATTTCCCAAAGAGAATCAATTTTCACCTCCACAATAATGAATTAAGCTGGTATAATTGGAATTTACTGCGGAAATGATTCATATCTTCACTTAACACCTTCTAACATTACAACTCAATGCACCAGAATAGTGTCTTCTAAAGTGTCAGAAAGAAATGAAGTGACGGAGAGAAGCCACTAGTACCCATCACATGGTGAAGAAGAATAGAAAAGAAGTTAGGTTTAAAAACTGTAAATTTAAAGGAGAATAAAACGGGCAGAGCCTTACCTCAACCTGTCCTCTGCCTGCAGCTGCATGTAAGATGGTAGAGCCTTGAGCGTCTCTGTAAGCCAAAACATCAGAACATTTGGCAAGAAGCTCCTCCAATATCTTGAGATTGCCTCCTCTTGCAGCAGCATGAACAGCCCTATTGGTCATCTCCAACCTATAAACAGAAGGAATATCTCCAATATGCTCCACCAGAATCCCACCTTTTCCTGTGAGAAATCTGGGAGAAACTGCAAAATCAAAGAGAAGCCTGAAAACCTCACAGTTCTTGCTCCTCGCAGCAGCATATAGGATATCAGTGATCCCATACTCTCCTTCCCCAAAAACCAGAAGCGGGTTCCTCTCAAGAAGCATTTGAACAAAACCCAAGTCTCCAGCTGAAGCAGCAGTGTACATAAGCCATCCACCATAGCCTGCACGGATGAGAGAGTTTTTGCCTTTCTTGGATTCACACTCCAGAAGAAGCTTCTGGGCCACCTGAGAGCGGAACTTGGCAACGTCGTTGAACTGCTCTTCGTCATCCCACACGGTTTCGAGGCGGCGAATACGGCGGAGGGAGGTGAGTTTGAAAAGGTGGTTACTATCAATACGAAGCAGCTCGCGAACTAAGTCATAGTGGCCATTAGCAGCAGCCCAGTCAATTGGGGAAGCATACCACCATTGGTCTCCGGTGCTCTCCCACCGAAGAGGAAAATATGTAGGAGGCATTGGGAAGATTGAAAAACTACAACTTAGAGTCCAGAAAAACCAAAAAGAATTGAAGATAGATAGATGGTACCCTTGAGATGAACGGCACAGCCCAAATCAGCTCAATCTGACAAAAAGGCAAACCATTTGACATAAAATTCTGAAATGATATAGTAATTCTGCTAGTGAAAGATGAAAATGGCCTAACAGAAGAAGCAGGACCAGTATGAGGATAGAACTAATACAGCAGAAGAAGGCTTACTGGGAAATTATGAAAACTAGAAACCAAACAGAGTGAGTATTAGGGGAAACGAAATACCCACATGCGAGAAATATAGAAAACCACTTAATCATGTACATGAAGACAACATAAGAGGCTAATAATAAATTAAGCGGTCGAACTACCTGCATAAACCCATTAGAACACCGACTAATTATATCAAGGATATCATTTACACAATAAAGAAAGAAGAGGGGTGTCCTTTAGTAAGATACGAGGGTTGTGGAGGATCATAATTAATGATATGAAGTTGATCGGATGAGAAAGGAGACAGCCATAATTGCTCTCACAAAGCAGACCAGAAAAGGGACCAGGTACTTCAAAGAAAAGTTAAGAGTAAAAGAATATTGGTCTAAGGGGATCACAACACCATTTGCAGAAGATAAAGGACCAGGGAAGAGGATATTCTCAAAAGATTGTGGTCGTCTCATCAGAATCTCAAGAGAAAACGAGATGCTAATAGAGGTTCCAGAGATGATTTTTCTTTGGAACAGTGAAATTCAATCAGGACGCACAGGACATGCATAATAATGAAAGAGGGTTGGGGAGAGAGAATAGTTTTACTTATCAGTTGTCCGCAATGATGGTGGAAAGTTGGAAGCCGAACCAATGCAAGAGAACTTTACTGTTCATAAAGATGTCGAAGTAATTAGGGAGGCTTTACTGAGACACAGCTTTTTTTAAGTTTGCAGAGACAGAACTCATTACACCATCAAATATTGTACGCTACTTGTAATATGATAAATTATCTTAGTCTTTAGACAATCAATTACATTCTATGAAGACCTGGTTGAGGTGACAGTTTAGTTTCACAATCCACATCTTATGCCTCTCAATTATTCAATTAATTCATTATTATGCTCACTAATTCCGTTGAAATATTTAAGGAAAGTTTATTTTAATTTACTTTAAAGGAACACAACCACCCATGAAAATAACGAGACTAGGTCTCCGACTTTTTCACATTTTTAAACGGCAAAATGTGGTTTGTGATCTTTGAGTCAGTAGTTGAAATTTGTCTTCGCTTTTGAACCTAATTTTAATTGCCGACCTAAAAATTTCAACTCTTAAAGCCAATAAATTATTTTGGCCCAAATCAGCCATTGCTTTAATGTTAATTGAAAAAAGACAATGCTTAAATGCCGTTGGTATAAAGAGAGCAAACATTTATCCATGAATTTCTTGAAATGTCTCACAACTTACAATTACATCTATATGCTTCAATGAGTTGACGATAGACTATAAACGTATATATAGTTTCTCCTAATTAAATTGTGGTTCACGGGGAACGAAAAATTAGACACACATCAAATCGCACACAACTTTCCTGCTCTCATCTGAATCTTGGATTAAACTTCTCTGTATTATCCGTCATTATGCTGTTCATTACCGCCTAACAATGAGATTCTCTTCTATCATAGCCGAACTTTGACAAGTAAGTTTAACATAAAGAAAAAAAAAATGAAGTTCAAACTATTTTATGAGCCAAGTATATTTGTGGAATTTCAATTTTCGAGTGTAATAAAGGCCCTAAGTATATCCTTAACATGGCAACTTAGCTGATATGTTCTGTAAGGCATCAGGTTTTGCCATCATTCAGTAGCTCAAGTTCATATATAAAAAGACGCAACATTAATCAAAGAGGTAGAATAGGATTGGCCCTTAATTTGGTAGGTAATAGAATAATGGAAAGAAACTACAAATGAACGAGTCAATTTCACGTTGTCATGTTAAACATCAATCCACGTGCAAGATTCCAAATAAATGTAAATATGAAGAAAGCAAACTAGCGTGGTGGGCATGGCAGATGGCTCTCTCTTAAGAATATCCAATTGAGCTTTGATTGTTTCGTGAAATCTTATCTTGTTTCGACCAAAACTTTCTGGGGACAGAGCAAAAGCATTTAGTAATGGCGGGGTCTCTTGTTACCATTATCCATCACCATCTTTAGCTAATTTAGTTCAATATCTAACCTGTCTGATCCTGACAGATTTTAGGTTTTTCTTCTTCCGTGTTTCATGACCATCTTCCTCAAGAGGCAATAGCAGAGGAAAATTTAGCATTTTGGATGCAGTTTGGCCACAAATACAAAGGAACTAACTGATAGTGATTAACTTTCGCAGCTAGGCCATTCGTATTTCTTAAACCTAAGACATCAAAAAAAATTGAAACAGCAAGTTCAGAGGTCATAAAATGAGTAGGAATGGCTCAATGAGGGTTAGTGATCCCTTCAGACAGTGCCAGTTTACCTTGGTTAGTACATGATGCTGGAAAGGATTAGATTTAAAGATATGGTGAGCTGTCTAGGCTACGTTCTTAGAAAAGGGCCCAAGTCCAACCACTCATAGGTCATGGAATGAAACAACTCTTAAAAGCAAAAGTGAACATGTGAAGGGGCAGAAAGGCAGCTTTTAACACACTAAGTAGTGCATTTTGATGAAAAAAAAATAAGTAGTGCATTAAAAAGCTTTATAGAGGGCAGGATGCCTGCTTTTGAGAACAATGATGCATGTGAATATGTGATGTCGAATTCCATCCTCCCGCGAGTATCAATTTCTTGCCTCCTCTCTTTTAACATCTTTCCTGCTTCCACTAGTCTCTTTCTTGCTTTAGATTGGGTCTTGAAGCAACATCTTCACATGGGCATAAGATTAAGAAGCACGACAACTTACCACTGCAACAATAATAAACCAGCCAGTTCTAGTTTTCCATTCAGTGAACCACAAAGTTAGATTCATAACATGCAGCATTACTGTAGTTGCAGGGTCTCTGGACTAGACAATGACCATCATCTACCCCTTGGGATATATAGATACAGAGAGTGAGGGACCACTAAATTATGATCAAATCCGTATACCAAAAACCATCGTAGTTGAAGGAGCTAGAAAAGTTTAAGACTCATCAAACCAATTGCTTTATGAGACTATTCCTGAATAGATGGCCCACCAAGTCAATAATAGATAAAAAGGGATATTGCATATGTATTTTCTGTAGCAGGATGGTATTTTACCCCGACCGGTTAAGTCGGGTAGCCAGGGGGCAGAAGGAGGTGGCTTCCACCCACGAGGTTCAATATCAAATTCAAAAAATAGGACCCATGTACACAGAGCAATAAAATATTTAGTTCACATTGCACAAAGTGGAACAAGTATATGTTTCCCAAATAATATGCCGTACTTGGGAGGAGACTAGGAGACTCCATTAATGTGATCAATGCCACTTGCTGCAAATTTAAACTGTTTTGGCCACCAGACGGGAACCCGATAATTAACTATTCATATCGATCTTCCTCCACATAAGTTGCTACCAAAAATAATAAAACTTTAGTTTTAAACAGGAAGCTTGTTTAATTTTTACTTCTGAATAGTGATCCATGATATTTTTATAGATGAAATCAGGGAAGGATGAATGAAATTTAACGATCCCAGATATTCTGAGTCTAAAGCGAAGGGGCTTTGCCGCCATTTAAAAACTAACACTATAATAAAGCCTCATCAGTCGTAGTAAAGTTAAGCAAAAGAGAATTTCTGGACAAAATTCTACTATGTTGCAACCAAAAAAGTAATCTTTCCAATCAACAAAGCTAATGAGTTTTAGTTTTTTAAACATCCAAAGGGAGAACAGACTAAAGTAAAAAGCGAAAACTATCAATTGCTAAATATGCTTTTTCCGCCTTTCTTTTCATTATAATTATTTCTAGCCAATTAAGTCAATCACTAAGAGAAATCACAGAAGACAGATACATTATACTCCACAACAAAATGACTCTCGGCGAATTCCCCCATTTTAAAGGCCCTTTTGAATCAGTTCTTGGCCTTGACAGAGTTATTCTCCTTGATTCTTGCCCGATTATCCAGCTTAACAAAGCGTTTGAGATCTTCATAAGAAAGTGTTTCAATATTCTTCCTACGTAATTCACTTGGTGCTGGGCGTTTATCAAGCAAATGCCACAGCCAGTCCGCGTATTCAGAATCAGGCTGGATTTTTGGGTCAGCTCCATCCTTGAGAATTTTAGCCCCAACCACTGTAGTTGATTTGACTTCTTTGCTAAGAGCTGATGCTTTGGATGCATCAGCTGGCCCACCCCCTTTAGATCCTTTATTTGCCTTCCCAGTGGCAAAAGTTCGTTGGCATGCAACCCTAACTAGTAACTACTTCATCGGTACTAAGAATTTTACTCATTGACCTGGCACGCTAATTTCCATCTGCCTGAAAAGTAAGTTGATATAACTTTAGGAAAACAGAAAAAAAAATCTACGTATATAAACCACACTGCATATTCATTATTTCTCTGCCTATGGTGAATTGTGTTCAGTAAATGGCTTAATTGCAAACCATCGGTTTCAACTTTGATCCTCTCAACAAATAGCCGCTATCTTTCTTTCCCTTCTTAGTGATGGAAGGGGTTATATGCTAAATTTTAGAAGTTTAAGCAGACCGAAATTGAAGCCACATATTGTACATTAGTAATGCATATTGTACATTTTCTTTCCAGTCCTGTATCAGCTTAGGAGAGGAAAAGGTTCAATGTAAACAACCCCAAACAAACAAAAGCAATTGAAGTGAACTGTAAATGAATGCAGTTGCTCACATTATAATGCCAATGGTAGAATCTCATTCCCAATTGGTAGAAGGTCCGCCAAAATAAATCATTAATCCATATAATGAAATAGTACGATTTTAAACTTCCAACTGTTTTCCTCAATATTGAGTATGAACGGTACAGAATACACATCCTCCAATGAAAATTGATTTCTGCAGATAATTAATATGCAATTGTAGCTTACAACAACAACAGTTCATTTGCATGTCACAAATTGAATGTAGAAGCAAAAGAATGGGAAAATTGAGATGGCTTGTTTAGTATGGGTAGCTTGAATAGCAATAAATTGATTGGGGATTCTACTGACTGTTATCCCCCATATATAATCGGGTAACTCTTTCTTGTTGGTAAAACTGGATGTCCAAAATAAATTGACCCTCTAATCATGCCAATTTCGCAGAGGACGAAGTGGCAAAAAGTACCCTCGACAATCAATGTCGCTAGCTAAGTCTACATTCGTTTCATCCGTCCATGTTCCTTTTTCCTTCCATTCTTTCAATCCAAAAGCGCAAAGCCACTAGTTGCCTTTTTTATCTAGTTGATACGGTAATCAGATTAGGACCGAAGGATCACGTTTAACCATGTAAAATTGTTTTTGTTTTTAAGTAAAAAGACAAAACCAGAGCCTTTATTGTTTTTTTATTGGCCGATGACAAAACCAGCGTCAGAATAAGAAAAGAAAGCTGAAGACTTACGATTTCAAGTAAGAAGAGCAAGAAGAAAAGAATCCAGATATCGATATGTCTGTCTTGGCGGTTTGTTCTACTTGCTTGCCTTCAATGGCTGCTTCCGGTTCCAAACTTGGACTGGAAGAGTGCAGCGGGTAGAAGAAAAACGGTAACCCGAGATCCAAATGGGTAGAAACCCGAGCCAATAGAACAACCAGTTTTACCCTTTTCCCCTTGGCCCAAGGCCCATTTACAAAGCCTATGTTTCCTTAAACCCAATCGGATTCAGCTTTACCTTATCACAAGAAAAACAAGGTAAGAATAGAAATGGCGGGCAAAGCCTCCAAAACGTAAAAACTTTGATATAAAAATATGTAATAATATTTAATAACATCTTTGCTATAATTATAAAATTAATTATACGAATATAATTATTATATGACACAATTATAAAAAGTTACGTAATAATAATATATCAAAATATGTTGATTATATACTAATTAAAAATAAAATATTATATTTATATTTTGATTATAATAATTTTAGATTTTATTTATAAATCTAAAATTTATTTAAGGTTTTCAATTTACGTCTCTACTATTTATTTTTTAGTAAGCTCACAAAATATTAATTTATAAATTAAAAATTAGAATAAAATTAA
Organism: Delonix regia; assembly: GCA_037074485.1. Lineage (NCBI taxonomy): Eukaryota > Viridiplantae > Streptophyta > Magnoliopsida > Fabales > Fabaceae > Delonix > Delonix regia. The sequence continues at coordinate 33,589,895 of CM073449.1, read as the reverse complement.
GAAGTTGGGGAGTCTTTAAAAAAAAAGAAAATATATAGAAGAGTTAACAAATTTATAAATTAATATTTTTTTTTGAATTATTGAAAAATAAAAAAGAAAAGGAAGCAAATTAAAAAAACTCAAAAAGAATTTTGAATTCATAAGTAGAATCTAAAAAATATGAAATTAAAATATAAATACAACAAATTATTCTAAATTATAATATAGTTAATATATTTTGACACATCATTATTACTTTATATGTATATGTTTTTTTAACAACTGAACATTACATTATTAAATTTTTTAAAGAATAGTTTACACATATTATATATTTATTAAATAATCTGATATGAAGTATATAATAAACTATATCTAAATCTAATAATTAGGTATAATACAATGAAACGTGACAAGCAATGTATGTATGCATTGGCAATTGGTAAAAGGCCACACTGTTAGTATTCTCCCATCATCAAGTTCTCTCATTATTTGTAGCTCCCATTTGAATCCTAAACGTTTATTTCTACAACTGGATGTGAAAAATATTGCCTGGTATGCATCATGTTGGTTATCACATTCTGAATTTAAAATTCATTCATGAAAATTTAAAAATAAGATTATTGATGAGAAGTTAGCAATTCTTAAACTTTTGTTGCTATCAAATTAAAATGTTTGCATGCTATGCGTCCTACGATGACATAAAATCGCAGGGGAACGACAACATATAATGTGAAAGAACATATAATGTTCATAGCTGTAAAGTTCAAATGTTTGACTGCTATACATGAGATGCACAATTGCAATTATGCTTAATATGATTGGTCCACATCACATTAATATTGGGTGGTTCAAAGGTTGAGAAAGTTATCATTCCCTTCAATTTGCAGATTGCGTTTGAAAATAATTATGATAAATGACATTGATAATTATCCTAGTTGAAATAATTAATGTGATTTGCCTTTTCCTGCAAATTATTTTTTCTTAGATTAAAACAACATTGATGATAATTATCATTTCTTTACCAATGTTAAACAGTCAACGCCGTTGTCTCGACCCTTAAATCATCCACAATGTAACTTTTTCTTCTTTTTTTCTGTTTACCATCTCCAATAAAATAATGAAGGAACACATGAAGTCTTGGCATCAAAGTGGGGAAAAAAACTGAGAACTCATGGCATTAGACAGATCAAAGGACAATAAGAATCACCAAAAGAAAATGTCCCGTAAGATCTGATTCATATTGTCCTAGACAAGAAGAACTCTAATTAAATAACCTATTTGAAGTGGAGGCTGCCCAAGTAGCGAGATGACACCACTTCCTCTGATTTATCTCATCATCCCAGAAGTCTGCATTATTCCAAAAACATCTTCAAAAACCTAACAGGGATAGTAAGTTGGATGCTGGAAGCTTCGAGATATGAGATTTGGGTCGAACTCGATGCAACTTTTTAAACTGAGGCGATGTGTCGGATCAGGTCAATCACACGGGAACTGCAGCAGAAACAAACAACATTGAAGATGACAGAAATGGCAAATATTGAAGATTAAAGAAGACACTTGGGAAAAAAAAAAGGCATAGATATCAGTTTTACCTGTAGCCCCATTCATTGTCATACCAAGAGACAAGCTTCACAAAATTGTTGCTCAAAGAAATTCCAGCCTTTGCGTCAAAAATGCTTGACCTGCCAGCATGTGGTAGATCACAAAGTAAGCTTCCTCTCACTAATCCACTCACAAGACTATTTAATTACGATACTGAAAGTGGCATGATCCAGCAACTAGGAGATACCCCATAATGAAGACAGAGGCACATCACTGATTGTGAATCCTAATGGCAAATGGAAGGGCAATTTAAAGTGTACACGACATATTGGCATACTATTTCTTTAGTATCAAATCAGTATCATTACCTGCAGTCACCGATAAAATCGGTGGACACCACATCATCCTCTGTGTAACCAAGAATTCCCTTCAAGCTGCCTTCAGACGCCTCCCTAAGAAAATTAATGGAAAGATGAGGACGAAGCAACGATATATATAACTGTAAACACTAGGGACAAATAAAGAGGATTAATTCATCAAAGAAAAATGCTACTCTCACTTGATAGCAGCTTTAATCTCATCATAACTTGCTCCCTTCTCAATTCTAACAGTGAGGTCAACCACTGAAACATCCACTGTAGGAACACGGAAAGCCATTCCCGTCAACTTTCCATTCAGTGACGGCAACACCTTGCCTACAGCCTGCACAGTTAAAGAATATAACAAGGAGTTGGCCCATGGTCATTTACCAGAGAAGAAAAAAAATCATGTGAGTGACAAAAACTTAAGAGCTCTTAGAGATAACTATAGGAAAGTGTTGCTGATATTAAAATCAGTACCTCTATAAGAAAGTTATCATGGTTTTAAAAAGAAAACTGCTGATATATTTTGCCAAAGGGGTGACTCTTGAGTTTGAAATTGCATGAAGGAAGGAAAAAAGATACATGCAAAAACATCTATGCCAGAGATTACCTTAGCAGCACCCGTACTGCTAGGAATGATGTTGAAGGAAGCAGCTCTACCACCTCTCCAGTCCTTCATTGATGGTCCATCAACAGTCTTTTGAGTGGCTATTTAACATAGAAAATGTGTCGGTTAAAGTGTAACTTTGTTGAAACTAAAAAGACTTTTATGACTTCACAGACTTACCAGTAATAGAGTGCACAGTGGTCATGAGACCTTCAACAATACCAAATTTGTCGTGAATAACCTGACAATATTTCAACAAGTGTAAAATCACCTATTTGAGTTCTTTTTCTCTGGACCACAGGAATCTCCATAGTTTAAAGCAACGTAAAACTCAGACTACCTTTGCCAGTGGAGCAAGACAGTTGGTTGTGCAGCTAGCATTGGAAACAATATTAAGATCTTGCTTGTATTCTTTTTCATTCACTCCAACAACAAACATTGGGGCATCCTTGCTGGGTGCAGAAATGATTACCTTCTTTGCACCACCCTAAGCATCAAAGAGTATAACCACACAAATAAGAGAACAGACCAACGTTGATATAAAACAGGGTAAGGTATAAGGGGAAGGATAACTTCAATACCAGAAAAGCTTTTAATACATCAAGAATCAATTAATATCAATGTTTCCAGAACGCTATAGAAAAATTTAAGGCAAAATTTAAACAAATATAATCAAGATAAGGTTTTATCCACACTATTCTTGTTTCCTAGTTTTTGAAAATATTACTATGAAACAGAACTTGCTAACATATTAACGAGGAAAATTCTAGTTCATTGAAAAGAACACTAGTTAGATCAACTAAATAGGTGATTTACCAAGAAGCATTTCAGTTATTCCTTTGTAATTTCATTGTGATAATCGCAAGGTATTGTTACACATGGATTAACTTGAATCACAATTAAAACCATGTTTAACACTATTTATAAAATATATAAAATATGGGATAGTCTAGCATATTTATGGTAGTATTCAATATGTATATGGGACTGTTTACGGTTCTTCAGAATGTTTCCTTGATAATTTTCTTTTCTCAAATTTCTTGTCTTTAAATTGAATGTGCATATTAAATTATATACTTCTTAGTCATATTATATATTGTTATTTGAATGTATGGCATGGGTTAGTGGCTATCAATATATCCTTTCAATGACAAATATCTAATTAGCATATCAGACATGAAAATCTTAAACATCATGTAAAAAAGAGCATTTCTGGAAGATATATTGAAATCAACGCCACCATGTGAGTACTTAACGAGGAACCTTCAAGTGAGCAGCTGCCTTGTCTTTGTCAGTGAAAACTCCAGTAGACTCAACCACAAAGTCAGCTCCAGCCTCACCCCATGGAATTTCCTCCGGGTTCCTAATAATTAGAATGAGAAAATAGATTCAAGTCTGATAATTGGCTTCATAATTTGTTAGCATAAATCATATACCATCCATTTAGTAAAGTATAGAAGCAGAACATACTTGACACCGAAAACAGAGACTGGCTTGTCACCAAAGAGAAGGGTTTTGGAGTCCTTCACCTTAATGTCATGGTGTTTCCACTGCCCATGAACAGTATCGTACTTGAACATGTAAGTCTGCGGGGTACAATTCCAGATTAATTATGGCAATACTCATCAACATGACTGAAGGTACACAGTAAAAAGAACAGATATGAAACATCTCAAAATTTCTTTACAACAACTGACGTAATAAAATGATTAACAATGCACCAACTAGTGTCCCACACTATCAATCAAAACACTCACATACACAGACAGAGCTGGCGATCAGTTACCATGTAATCTGTGGTGATGAATGGATCGTTAACAGCAACGAGCTCAACATCATCTCTCTGCAAAGCCACCCTGGCAACTAAACGGCCAATCCTTCCAAATCCTTCACCATGCAGTACCACATACACACCGTAATCATGAAGTAACTGAATCTAAAACAAAAAGCAGAAATGGGGTTAGACAAAGATGCATACCATTGATTCCAATCTTGATCTTCCCACCCATGGCTATCTCCGAGATCCTGAAACGAATAAGAGAGAGTAACAGCGGTGCAGGCAGTAATATTATAGTAGACGTTGAAAGAATGAGGTGAAATAGCCGAAGGAGGGTACCATATTCTGCGCAATTAAGTGTGAGAGTGAGGATTTGGTGGGGTTGACTGTAAGTGCGGCGGCATCGTGCATGCGACCGCTGATTTCCAGAGAAAGGCCCTGCCTTCGCGAGACCACCGGCTTTGTTTTGAATTAGTCTTAGTATTTATTTTAATTATTAATATTCGAATTTATCTTTTCCATTTTGTTATTAAACTTCTTTTTTAGCTCTTCTTATGATTAAATTAATAATTATAAACAACAGGCAAACGCGAAGACAGCCTTTCGTAAGAATAAACTGAATGCAACAGCTTCAGCAATAGTGGTCATTGTCTCCAGCGTTAAATGATACAGATGAGGGCACAAGAGTCACTTTCAACGATGAGTAATATGAGAACGTCATTCCAAGCACTTTCAAGTGTAGCATGAACACCCCATAGGGTTACAACAAGTATTCAATCTACGACAAAAACCCTTAATCATCACTGCGATGGAGGATCCTTTGAAGAAACCAATATATAAAGCCCAGAGATTGCGACTGAACCATTCTTTTAGCTACATCGTGAAGAAAAGAATGGCCTCAGCATAATCAATGAGGATGTTAATTTTTCACTCACTGTGGCAGCCTTGTAGTAAGTTGTAACGATCCCCAGGGACCAGAAGGGTGTCTTCTTCAAGCGTACGTGGCACAAAACTAAGGCTTCATTCGATTGACTATAATCTCTGTCACCCCCTTTGCACAACACATAGCAAAAAGAAATGGGGCAGAATTGATTTACAAACTCATACTCGTTGATCATGGGAATGAGCACAAGAATAGCGATCTTCATGAACTGTATATATTTCATATTTAAATTTCGTATTTTCATTTCTGAAATATTATATTACCTGATTTAGTCGTCATCAATACACATTTTTTGAAATATTATTATTTAATGAATAGTAATTTATTTTCTTATATAATTTTGCAAATTTTAGCAATTACTCTTGCATTGCACAACTTTACGACTTGTGAAAGACTAACAATTGATTTCCAATGGGATCATTTTTTATTGTTTATCATTTTAAATTTTAAATGCGCGGATATATTGAGAAGTATCTCTATAAACAATTTCAAATGTTGTGTGGCTGGGAAAAAAAAAAAAAAGGTACATGGAGACTAACTATTAATTGCTGTGGTTGTGAACATTTTAATTTGATATTTGTTATATAATTTAATTCTTTGTGTTTGGTTAAAATAGCAAGTGACCTATGTTATACACCGACATAAAAAAATTAGAGAAAGAGAACATGAAAAATCAAGGGAGATGAATAAAAGGGGATAAAAAAGAAGAAGAGGCATAACCAAAACAAAGCCACAACTAATGTGTGTGCTTGTTTGCATTTGGATTTTGTACTTTACTATTGTGTTCTTTTTATATTATTTCCTAGTATTCAATACATCTTTTACAGAATTATTGGACATAGCTATTGGTGTACATATTTTGAAATGACCATTTTTTATTTATTTTCACACTATCAGAATTTCAGTTAAACATGCAGTAGACATTAGATTGAGACAAAATGTCTTGAAATATTCCAGTCAATACAACAATATATAGATTGAAAACGGCCTGCATTCTTTTTAGATATAAAACTCGTGCCTACAGGTACATAGATTGAATGGATAGCTCAAAGAATTCGATAGGTAATAAACTATCTTTGTTACTAGAAGAGCAATCGTTCTTGTTTTTATTTGTATGACCCAACTTTTATCCATTAAACCTCGCTTAAACTCTAGCGAAGCAAGCATGAACAATTCATCGCTCCTTTTTTTGCCTAAAAGCTTGGATATTACTCCCTATACTTTGTCACGTTGGGCAATCTCAAGTTCGTATACAATTTTCTGTCTGCTTCGTAAACTTTTGGGTAGTTTTTCTTTTTCAAGGGACAACGTTAACTTTGCATAGTTAACAACAGTCCACAGTTTGATTATTAACGCATAGTAGGCTACAAAGAACAAGGCTTCCCTGCGTTTGTTTGCGCAGAGTACTTGCTGCTGATCCTAACTGACATGACCGTATGATGAGCAGTTTCCACAAGAAAGAAATCCAGAATGAAAAACAAAAATGGCGTGCAGTTGGCGGTGAACAGTAAAAAATCTTGCTATCTGTATCGAGTTATTTATAGTCTCCAAATCCAAACAACCAAAATCGTCATATTCGAAAAGTCGTCATCCCCATGTCATACTAGCATCCATTCCATAAGCATAAAGGGGACACAGACCTTAAATTAAAATTTTGATTTACATACATCACTCGTCAAAGCAAATCCTCTACGCAACACCATTGGGAGATGCTGATAGCCCCTGATTCTGCATCAATTTCTCTATAATCTTCTTCAATGCAGGGGCACTCACACCACAATCTTTATCAGCAAAGCAGGATCTGCCTTCTTCAGCTGCCTTACAAAGCTGTGGATCTAATGGAACCTTACCAAGAAAAGGCACCCCCATTTCATTGCACATCTTTGCTGCTCCACCACCACTACTGTCAAACACTTCGCTGCAAGCAATCAAATTCAGCATTTCTGGTGCTTTTTCTCTCAAGTACTCCCTAACCCACTCTGTGACATCTCTCTGCTCCCCTGTATCTGTCATCTTCATAAACTTGAAATCTATAATAGGCTGGGAAAGACCACTCATATTCTCCACAACCCCTAGAACTTCCACTCCAACTTTCTTGCAGAAACTCACCTCTTTCCTGACATCAATCAAGGAGACTTGTTGGGGTGTGGTAACAATGATTGAACCATCTATTCTAGTGGCATCAAGGCACTGGACAATTGAAATGTGCTCATCTGAGGTACCAGGTGGAGCATCAACTACGAGAAAATCAAGTTCCCCCCAATAGACATCCTTCAGAAACTGCTTGATTAGCCCATTTTTCCGTGGACCCCTCCATATAACAGCTTCATCAGGGTGAGGAAGCATGAAACCAATCGACATGACCCCCAGGTTGGATTCCACATAGACGGGAGACCAACCAAGGTTGCTTTGGTGTATCTCTTGCCCTTCCAGGCCAAGCATCTTTGGGATGCTGGGACCACAAATGTCAATATCAAGAAGACCTACCTGAAAATCCATCGCTGCTAAAGCAAACGCCAACTGTGCAGAAAATGTGCTCTTGCCAACTCCTCCCTTTCCTGATAAAACCAGTATCTTATGCTTCACAGTAGCCATTCTTTCTGCAATGGCTACCAGGTCTGCAGAAAAAAATGTAAAAGACATGCAACCAAACCTCTTACGGCAAGGAATATCAAAGCAGAACCGTAAAATATAATAAGACAAGCCAAAGGAAAATCTATAAACTCAATATGACCTATAATAACAGACTAATGAGTTCACACCACAAAAAAGAAATTCTACAGGGAACTCATAGAAGATAGAAAGAAAGATTATATTTGTGACTTACAATTTTTTACCAACAAGCATAACAAAGAGAAGAAATTGGAGGAACCCATAATATTTTCAAAATATCAGTTTTAAAAATGATCAACGCATTTAAATAACCTAATCCTTTAATCGGTCGTCGATACAATATTGGAGAGAATAACAATTCATATGAAGCATGTCATAAGCTGGGTTTTTTTTTTCGGGTACAGAAAAGTTTAGGGTGAGGGGAGGCTACCACATTCCAAGGCCAAAGCATGCCATAAGCTGGGTCACTATACAAGCCTGCTGTTGGTTAAAGCGGGAAAGTTACAAGTTACAAAGTAAATAACAACTGATAAATTGTACATGTAGGACTGAAACAAAGACTTACATGTTTTTACCCTAAAATTGAAAAAGTTGCTAAGACTAGCTCTCGACTAGAAAAAGTTATGTGAACAAAGGGGAACTATATATCAAGAAAGAAATTTGTGATAATCTCCTGAATCTAAACATTTTTAGTCAGGTGCTAGTGCCAATAAAATAATTTGCACATACGGGGGGTTCAATATTCCCCAAATCCAGCATATGCCGTGGGTATGAAGGATATCATTCTCTCCCTTGTATACACACACACACACACATGAAATTCCTAACATAACAACCTTATTCCAAGCCCGTTAGTTAAACAATAACAATACGTCAAGTGTCCTCTTTTTCTAACTGGGAAAGAGGTAAGAAGGGAGATTAAACAAGCCTAGAACCACATGTTTAAAATAATATAGTTTGTTCAATTTGGAGGTGCAAGAAAGGAGCAAAGAAAGCTGAGCGATATTATGGTCATAAAGTGTTAGATGTGAGAGAGAGAGAGAGGAAAGGAACCTGGGTCAGGTCCCTTAGGGGCAGTGGCACAAATTTGTTGATTGGGGCATCCTTCGCATGCGTCAGATTTTCCTGCAGACTCAGATTGAGGACCTGGGCAATCTGGAAATGAAAATACAGACAAAATAAGAAAACCTAATAATTTTCCATACATGTCACGGAAAGACGGAGAAAGCACAGAATTCATACGCTCGTTGGCATTCTCAGGGATATCTCCGTTCTCCATGGTCTCGTACTTCGAATTTGAAGAGAAGTGATCCTTCTTCTATCTATATATGCAAGGTCTGAAGAAGATCCAAGGAACTACAAAGAAGAGTCGGTGCAAGAGCTCGATAAAAGGTCAAATATGCTGTCCGGTAAAAGGAACCCATATTTTAGCGTATGAGCAATAGTCTAGACTACAGCCGTCACAACGACATGGCCCGGTTCTCAGTGAACCGGGTTGAAATGACCCGAAGTCGATGGCGGCATTTTTTCAACCCAACTCACCGAATGGATTAAAAGAACAAAACTAAAACTAATAGAGTAGGTTTTCATCAGAGAATAGTAGACCATTAAACCAAGAGAATCATAGAAATGAAATTTTGAGAACGACCGCAAGATTGAACTCTCTGAAATTATGTAAAGGCGTGGTTTTCCATTGAGAACATGGTTTTACTACTACGTACTGTTTATACGTTTTTGAGCACTTTTGTTTTACACCTCTTTTAACATATGTAACAATCTCATTGGAAGTTGAAGCATTATATTGGAAGCTTATTAAAAGCTTTTAATTAGGAACTAATGAAATTGTGTAATTATAGAAAGCAATGAAGGTTAATATGTTGACATATATAATCATGCAATCTTGCCAATTTTGCAAACCAATTTACGTAATTACAATATATAATATTATTTCAATAGCATAATAAAATAAAATAATTTCTTCATTGTATAAAGCAAAAAACCTAAAATTTTTAAACACAACGCAAATTTTACTAAAAAAAATTTAAATTGTGCCAAACTTGCTTATGACTATATAATATTTATAATTTTTTATCTGAATCTTTCTATATTCCTCTTTGCATTCAATCTAATACATACATTTTCGTTATGAATAATAATAAAAAAAAGCTATATAAATGTGTAATTTAATTAATCATCATCCATCCAAAAAAATAATTGTGATTTTTCAAACTGTATCTGTAAATTTAAAAATTTAAAAACATTTTTAAAAAGTAATCACAATTTATAAATATATATTTAACACTAAAATTTAATCAAGATAATATATTATATGTCTTTCAAAGTAATAGTTCAATAATTTTAATTAATTTTATCTTTTATATATACACACATAATATACCACATACTTTCAAGATTAGCCAAAAAATTCCTCCTTGCAAGAAGATGGTGGCGTTTCAGAAAAGAAGGCAATAATAATAGAATAGCTACAATTTCAATTTTTTAAAACAAAATATATAAAATGACAAGAATAACATATATGTAAATTACATAAATTAAATTGCAAAAAATGGATAGTTGCACAGTTATATATTCATGCTAATATATTAAAATTTATTGCTTTTCATAATTACACAATTTCATTGTTTCCCTACCTAAAAGCTTCCACATTTATAAGTTTCCAATATAATGCTTTAGCTTCCAATGTGATTGTTACACGTGACAGGAATGTGAAACATACATGTTCCCACTAACATGTGAACACTACTCTTTACCACTAAAAGTGTACATACACATATACATAAATAATATCTTTAAATGTCTAAGTTATCTTACACTTTTGCAAATTTGATCATCATACATCACCATAGAAATTACCTAACACAAGAAGAACAACACTACCATAGCTATCTCGCACACGTTCTTTCTTGACTATCACTCTTTCATTAGCAAAAAAATGAATAAATAAATGATTCATCCTTACTTGATGTTAAGAATGATCAGAGCACGAAGGGGGTTCACCGAAAACAAGGATGCGAATGTCAACTACGCATGAGTCAGCTCAACCTTTAAATATGAAACACGCTGAGAGAGAGTTATCAAATTGCGCGAAATGAGATGGAGAGGAGAGAAGAGAAGGACCTTCCCTATCTTAGATTTGATTGTGACTTCGAGAGAGGAATTATCAATAAGATTATTAAGTTATCAGTTATCATGTTTCTAGCAGCCATAGGTCATTTTCCTCGTGAATATTTTGTTATAACCATTTCATTGTATTTGCTAATATGCACAAAGATAATTTTGTGCATTCTTTTATGAAGCCGACACGTGTAGGATGTATATATTATTATGAATCCTCGGTTGTATTTTTAGCTCATCCACTCCATTACAATTTGTATAAATTTTATACACTCATTCAGTAATGTATTGAATTGTATCAGCAAGTAATCATTGGTGCTTAATTTTACATGGTATTAGAGCTTCAAAATGATCCACGTTTTTAACTTGTTTCATTGTTTTCTTTCATTAACAACGACTGATTCTAATCCAAGCATAGTTGTTGATTCTCAATATAGCTCTACCCTTACTTCTCGTGATCCTTTATTCCTACATGGATCCAATCATCCTGGCTTGTCACTTATTATAGTTCCATTCAATGGAACTAATTACCATACTTGGAGTCGTTCAATGACCGTCGCCCTTGTTGCCAAACGAAAGCTTGGTTTATTAGTGGTACCATTAAAGAACTAACTACCAATGCTACTAATTATGAAGATTAGGTAGATTCAAATGTTATGGTTGTCTTTTGGATTTTAAATTCGTTATCGAAAGATTTACATGAAGCTTTTATCTCTGCCATTTATGCTTAGACTTTGTAGAATACACTCGCTCAACGTTTTAGTGAAACTAATGGCCTTAAGGTGTTTCAAGTTTAGAAGGATATCATCTCTACCACTCAAGGCAACTTCTCTTTGTCTCTCTATATGACAAAACTCAGTAAGCTGGGATGAGCTTACCTATATATTATGATACTTGTGCCCAACTCATTCAATTGCTTATGGGATTGAATGATTCTTATGATAAGAGTCGAAATCAAATTATATTGTTAGACCTATTGCCTACATTTGAGAAAGCTTACTCAGTGCTTCTTACCATTATTGTTACTAATCTTATTAACAAAAGTGTTATGCTAACTAACTCTGTTTTTCCTATTGTTGGTTCATCTTTTAAGTCATCGAAGAAGAAGGATAAAAATGATGATTGTACCTAAACTCATTGCGATAATAAAGGCTATACTATTGATACATGTTTTAAAAAACATGGTTACTTTGATTGGTATAAAGATTATAAAGCCAAACAACAAAAATAATTAGTTAATCTTTGCACATATGATCTTGAAACACCTTTGATCAATGATAACAGTGCTAAGACTTATTTATATAGTACCATTGCAAAGCTTGTTCAAACTAAAATTTTGTGAGTATATGGTTGTTAAATCTCCTGTTGATGCCACTGTTAATGCTGTTTACTTCACAAATTTTGCAAGTACTAACTTAAGCAGTTTTGCTTCACTTGATCATATCTTGAAGGACTTTTGAATTGTTGACACTGGTGCCACCAATCATATATGTCATTCCATATCTTTTCTTTCTCACATTTCTATCCCTTCTAAATCTGGTTTTGTCCATATGCCAAATGGCACTTATCATTCCATTTCCTATATTGGATCTGTTACCTTACATCCTAAACTTAGTTTACATAATGTTTTCCAGATACCATCTTTTGAGTTCAATTTAATTTTGGTGAGTCAATTGGCATCTTCTAACTGGTTATAGTTTTATTTTACTCTATCTTCATGTGTTTTGTAGGACCTAAGGACTAAATCTATCATTGCTAAAGGAAAGCTTGTTGGCAATCTCTATGTTTTAGACAACATATCTTTTTTAATTCCTACAACTTTATCCTTTTCTTTTCTTGTTATTAATGCTTGTACTACTTCTCATACAAACATAATATCTATTTCTACTTGGCATTCTAGATTAGGGCATTCTTTCCTTACTACAATGTCACATTTACAATTTTTACCCTCTATACAACAATATGATTTATCTTTATGTGACATTTGCCCACTAGCCAAACAAACTCATGTTCCTTTTGCCTTAGCTTCTATTACTTCCTCTCGAATTTTTTATTTGATACATGTTGACATATGTGGACCTTATAAGGTTGCTTCTATATAAAGTGCTCATTATTTCTTTACAATTATTGATGATTTTTCAAAAGCAACCTAGATCTATTTAATGCAAAATAAAGCACAAGCTATTGCTATTCTTAAGGCATTTTGTACCATGGTCACAACCTAATTCAATACATCAGTTAAAAAACTAGTTACTAATGAAAATTGCCCTTTACTGAACATTTTTGTTATTGACATTACTCTTAAATTTTCACCTTCTTTACCTTCCACATATATCACACTTTCTTCTTCTATCACACCTTAACCTTTAACCAAGAAAAGTCATTGCACCTCAAAACCTCCATCATGGTTACAAGAATATGTTGTTAATTCTTCCATACACACTTCACCTTACATTCCTCCAACATATCCTTTTCATGTTTCTAATTAGTTTTATGCTTCATACCTCCATTTTCTATCCAATACCAATACTCTTTATTAACCTACTTCATATAATCAAGCTAGCAAGTCTCCAAAGTGGGTTGATGCAATGCAGTATGAACATGATGCCTTGAAAACAATTATACATGGTAGATTACATATTTGCTTGTTGGTAAAAGACCTATTCAGTGCAAATGGGTTTATAAACTTAAATTAAAACCTGATGGCTTTATTAACAGGTACAAGGCACGATTAGTTGCAAAAGGATATACTTAAATGATTAAAATCCCATTTTGGTCCCTCACATTTCATTTCATTTCCATTTTGGTCCTCAACTTTTGTTTTATCTGCAGATGGTCCTCCACATATTAAAAAATCTCATTTTTAGTCCCCCACACTTCCAATCATTAGCAAAAATAGACCTCCACCCATAACCTTGTTAATAAATTATGTGATGTGGCACGTTTGTGAATTAGGTGGCCAGTTAGTCAATGACATAGGAAAAAATTAATCAGAATTAGCACCTCCACATCCTCATAAGTGTATACGGTGCTGTTTTGGGAGCCCTAACCTTCTTCTTCATCCTTGAATGAGATATATGCAACATAAGAACTTGATAAACAAAGCCTACTTGCATATCCTAATCGCATCTCCTCTTCAAAGTAGGGGTACCCAAAAGAAAAAGCTTTCCTACACATCTACAAAGAAGATGAAGGTATGACATTTAGTGCTTTTTGAAATTTGTTATGCGAGAAGATGGTAAAGATTGGGAAGTTTTTCATTCTGTAACTTGTCCAGATTGTTGAAAAAGTTCATGAATATGCTTTTCCCTTTTCGAGGTTAGTGATTTTGGCCTATGAAAAAATCAAATGAAATACCTATATTTACAGTGGTGTGCACAGAACCTTACCTTAGATTGCACTGGAGCTTTTGAATGGCAACAACGATAAAGTCTCAGAGAAGGTAAAATGTCACATCCTTAGTTGAAGTTTTAGTCACTAAATAAATACTTGTGTGATTTCTTAAAAGAAAAAACCAAGAAGATGACATATGTATAACTTTCTTTAGATCTTTGAATTATCAAATTCTTAGATTATGAAAGTCTCTATATCCACTTCTCTAGAGGATTTTTCTTCCCTCACCTCTTCCTTTATGTCATACCAAAAACGTGACCGCCCAACGTGGAAAAAGAATAAATCTTAATTTCCGCTTTAACAACGAAAACCAAAATTTAGAAATCGCCACTAAAGTTTTTAAAGGAAAACCTTAGAAAACTAATTAAATTGATAAGGTGGTTTGCGAATCAAAAATCAAATTCAGGAGTCGGTTGTGCGTAGAGAAGGTGTTAGGCACCCCATAGTACTCGTTCTTAAGAACAATTACCCAAAGTTAATTATGCAAAAATTATATGGCCTTAATTCAAATTTTGATTAATTTTTTCAATCACACGCCAAAAAAGGAAAATAATGAAGCAATTAAAAAAATAAAATATTTACAAAGACGGGCTTGACCTAGTGTGAACACCTCATCCCAAAATATAATGTGAATAAAAATTAATAATTAATTAATTAATCATTTGGTTAATTCTTTAACTAAGCAAATATAAAATAGGTGTCACAAAATAAAAATCAAAATATGAAAAATAATAAATAAATAATATGTGAAAAAACAAAATCAAAATGAAAAAATAAAAAATGATAAACAAATCAAAAATAGGAAAAACAAATAAAAATAAAAATTGAAAAAATAAAAGCCAAATATAAAAACAAAAGTATAAAAAAAACAAAACAAAATAAAAAACATATGCAAAACAAATTTTAAAATCAAAAATAGGAAAAAAAATAAAAAATAAGAAAACATAAATAAATAAAAAAAAAAAAAAATATATATATATATATATATATATATATATATAATGATGTGGAAGAAGAGAAAAGCAAGGGAATCAAAACCATTAAAAAAGTCAAGACCCATGCCTGACAAAAAATAATAATAATAATAAGCTTTGAGCACCCTATGTTTACATGTTGGGGAAAGAGAGAACAAAAGCATGAACTCTTAGATTGAGGGGAAAAAATCAAGAAAAGAAAGGGATATAGGAGGAAGCATGATACCAGAGGCATGCAGCATAAAAAACCGAGAAAAGAAAGGGATATGGGAGGATGCATGAAGTATCCACAGGCAATAGCTCGAAATATGGAGAAAGAGTGCAAAAAAGAAATGAAGCTGAGTAAGAGAAGGGCAGAGAGATCGAGGGAAGAGTGCAAAACCAAGGCTTCCCTATTTCTACACCCTCAAAGCAGAGAATAACGGAGACGCAAAGCTGAGAATGAGTGCTCGAGAAGAATGAGCCTTGTTTCGGTGAGGAAAGAGCAGAGCATGCAAGGAAAAAAGAACAAACAAGACAACATAAGAGAGAAAGAGAGCTTGAGATTGGAAGAAAGGCATTGAAAAGTTTGAAACCAAGAGTGAGAAAGGGAGAATTTTGGGATACCATGGAAGAGTAGAGAGCGGAAAGACGGAGAGAGCTAGAGGAAGAAAAGAACCTGAGGAGAATGGGAGGCTAAACCGGTGTAGAAGGGGAAAGGAAATAAAGCATGTAAAGATGCTAAAAGAGAACATTGAAGAGTTAGAAAGACAAGCATACACCCCTATTTTTGGACTCCGAAAACAAAACAAAAAGGGGGGTAAAACTCAATAAACAAAAGTGAATAATCTCAGTTCTAAATAACCAAGTGTGCACTTCTTTTTCTTCTTTTTTTCCTTTCATTTTGCTGAAGGTAATGCTTGATTCTATGCTTTTATCGTGGTGTGCTCTTATCTTTTTACTAGCTACATTAAACTGTAAGTGAGTTTTCTGAGTTAGTTTGAGAATACATAGTTGTGCAAAAAGGGTCCTCAGCAAACATTAACAGTGTGAATCTTCTTGCTCTATCTTGGCTCATAAAGTTTCTTTTATTGTGCTGGCACATAAAGCAAGCATCTTAATATAGGATCATATGTTTTGTGAGGTCTCTAATAAGATGTGTTTAAGAGGGAGATGAATGCATAATATATTTAACGGGTTCTTAATGCATTACTTTTCAAAATGATGATGACCAAACATAATATCATAGTCATAGTTAGCCTTTCCGTCTTGACATGTGTAATCAATTTTATATTTATGTTGGGTTTTAGTCAAGTGAGGGTCCGTGAGTTTTTTGGTTTGTTTTTTCTTTTTTTAATAAAATAAAAAGGAGAGAAAGTAGAAAATGAAAGATAAGCATGCAGCAAGACTAAAATAAACAATGATGGGATAGTGTTTTTTTTTCCTAAGCACATTCATTATCCAAATTATTTCTTTCAACTTTTACTTATTTATTTTCTTTATTTTTCTTCCCTTTTATTATTTATTTACTAATTTTAAAAGTTGTCATGAAAGACTCTTAATATCCTTAGGCATTCAAGATTAACATCTAATTTTCAAAAAAAAAAAAATTTCTAAGTGACAAAATTATTTATGTTGCTCCATACTTGTTAGAAGTTGTTGTGTAAGACTTAGTGTCTCCTTAAACACTTGAAAGTTAACTAGCAGAACTCGTGTGAAATTTTTAGTCTCCTTAGGCTTTGAACAAACAAAAAATTAAGTAAAAATTATTTAATTTACAAAAATGATCTCTTTCGCCTTTTATGTATTGCTTGTTTTATTTTAGAATTGTTGTGTGATACCTTGTATCTCCTCAAACATTTATGGAATCAATCGGTGGTGCTGTGTGAGACCCTGTGTTTCCTCAGGTTTTTTCCAACGCCGAATATGTTGTGCATTTTCTAAATAAATTTAGGTCTTAGTGATCTTTCCAAATCTAAGGTTTTTTTTAAATAATAATAAATAATAGAAAATAACCAAACAAAACATGAACAAAAGTTATATTTTTCAAATGCTTTTGATTTATTCCAAAATAAAAAGAAAATATACAAATAAATATCTAATTTCAAAATTTCTTTTTCTACTTTCAAATCTTTTTTGTTAAAATGACAAAAAAATACAAACTATTTTTGTTAAAGTTCTCATTTTAACATCAAACTAAAAAAAAAATGCAAATAAATTACAAAAATGATGAAAAATCCAAATTCCAAAAGATTAAAAAATAAAAAAAATGAAAAATGGTTTATTTTGCCCATTATTTGTAATTAAAAAAATCCTAAAAATAATTTTTCATTGTAATCTCATTTTCAAAATTAAAATAAAATCCAAAAATCCAAAAAATTAAAAAGAGAAAACGAAAGGAGCAAGGAAGTGATATAAATCGATTTCAAAAATTGAAACACACTAATCAAATTTTAGTCTCGTTTGGTTTGCGAAAATCTATTCAATTTTAACTATTATGTTCTTTTCACAAAAAATAATAGTCACTAACCAACTGCCACATATTTTAGCTGAAATACGTAGACTTTGATTCCCATTATAGGGTATATATGTTCTTGGCTTTGATCTTAGGTTAAGTTCATCTTTGTAAATTTTTTTTCCTTTATTTTATTTTCTTATTTGCTTCATTATTTTCCTTTTTTTACATGTAATTGAAAAAGGTAATCAAAATTTGAATTAAGGCCATATAATTTTTGCATAATCAACTTTGGGTAATCGTTCTTAAGAACGAGTGCTGTGGGGTGTCTAACACCTTTCCCACACACAACCTATTCTCGAACTTAATTTTTAGTTCGCTGACCATCTTATCAATTTTGTTGGTTTCCCAAGGTTTTCCTTTTAAAACTTTGGTGGTAACTCCTAAATTTTGGTTTTTGTTGTTAAAGTGGAAATTAAGATTTATTCTTTTTCCATGTCAAGCAATCACATTTCAAGTGTGACACTTTATTTTTTTTGTTTTTCTGCTTGCGTGCTTTTTTAACATTACTATTGAAATTGTCTTTAATTTCATTCATTCACTTTAGTACTGCACCTATAACCATTTAATTTAGGTCTTATGATATTTTGTTATCTATTCATTCATCATTGAAATGAAAATCATTCACATATAGCTTTGTTCTATGTATGATTGTTTTAATTGCCTCTCTTTATCTCTACTACATTTGAACTTAATATTCCCTAGCAAGCATTGATTTATAAGCATTGACTAACCGTAATATTTTGTACAAATCATAAATACCCAATTAGAATAAATTTTGATTAGTTTTAAAAAAAATGCTCTCTTTAATCCTATTAAGTGTGGCTATTATGTTTTGTGAACAACAAGCTTTAATATGTGATGAACTTAGTGATTTATGTTTGCAAGCTTGAATGAATGGGTGGCGGTGAAGGATGATATAGTGTTACGACATCATCGTGGGTCAGGATTGAATAAACCATTACAAGAAGAGGAGAAATAGTCATTATGGTTATTGCCACCTAGTGTTATGAATTCATGGTTGCTTAGGAATGAAGAACTTATATTGTAGTTTTTATGTTATGAAGATATGGTTGCATGAAAAGACAAAGAATGATTACTACTGATGTTATGAATCAATATGCAGACAATAATGTGATACAGTATTGATGTGGGATATGAGCAAGTGGTGATACAATATTGTAAAGATGTTGATTTATATAATTATGTACTCTTCAAATGGTCATTTTGGAAACCATATTATAGGATTATGAAACTGCATGGTTATACATACTTCTTTTTCTATTTGCAATTTCATTTGGTGATACTTATTTCCAAATGGTCAAAGTTTTATGTGCCTCCCATGTTATTGGTAATTATATATGTATTTGCATAAATATATATATATATATATATATATATATATATAACATTAAAGATGTAGGGGAAGTACTCTTGTAATTCCAGTTTATGCATTATTAAAAATTTGTGCTTTTACATATATATAATTGAACAAATAAGGGAAGCTTTTATTTTATTAATTCTTCCATAGATAAATTAAATAAGTCTCATCATGTTTAATAATTATTATTGCAATAAAATATTCAAATACTTGTTTAAGAACCACTATGTAATCAAGAAAAATTTTTAGTGTTAAATATAATGCAAAGTTTAATCTTATTTAAAAGATCATTAAATAAGTTTAATACTTATGGTTTGATGAGACAACCTGACAATAAATATCAATTGTTGTAAGTGCTAACTACACGAAAATATCAACCCCTAACCTTCAACATTTTGTTGGTGCTAATAATAAATATCTAGTAACAAATAATTGTACTAAAAAAGAGACTCATAACTAATATTGAAGCAAAAGACATAAATTAACAACATTGCACCAAACATATCAATAATATTAAAATAAATACAACACAAAATAATAACAACCAAAAAAGGTACATTAAAATAAATACAACCTAAATAGTATATCCTCTTGATTGACTTATGTCACCACTTGCTTCCTAAATTATTAATCAAAATTGAAATCACAACCATGCAAAAAAAAAAAATGGAAATTATACTAATAAACAAGTGGGAAGGGCAACTACCTTATTGGGTCCTCTGCAACCCCTACTATTGTGTCCAATTTGGTGGCACTTTTTACATATGTATGCTAGTTTCCTTTTGAGTTTGTTTTCATTTGCATATTGTTCATTTTCAATAAGGTCCTTCTTCCTTTGTTTCTTAGCTTTACCTCTCTTCTTCTTGACCTGAGGGCCAAAGTTCCTTATTGTTTACTTTTTGTCGCAAGTTTTAACCATTTACACTTTCTCATATGTGGCTTTGGTAAGACTGGAATGCATGTACTCTTTTGAGTTCAAATTTCTCCACCCAAGGGCTAATATTACATGTGCACAAGGATTGCCACATAGGTCCCAAGACTTACAAGAACAAGTTTGTGCACCCTTACTTGTCAGGATTACAACAAACCTTAAACTTTTTACTATTGGGATCCCTAACCCACTAAGGCACCAAATTTGACTACTCTATTTGTTCTTATCTAGCTTACTCCTTATACAAGGACAAATAGGGCCTTTAAATTTATGTAACCAATCCCATTGTGTTATCATCTTTTTCATAATGTATAATCGTATCTCTTCAAGCATAGTTATAATTGGCTTTCCTCGAGCCTTAACAATCTTGGTGTTAAATTGTTCACACATATTATTTGTGAAAACTTGGCTTTTGCTACTTGTGTCAAATGCAACCCTATTCCATTACTTGTGGCCATCTTTGTCTCTTGTTTCCCTTGTTGTCCTCTTTAGTCCCTATGTTGCTAAGAAGCTCCTTAAATATATATTCTTCCTTAACTTCATTTTCCAAACCTTTATATTGGATCAATTGTGGCATAAGCTTTGTGTACCTTTACCAAACCCAAATAAAATAAAATGTTTAGTGCCACATTTAATATTACTAAGCGGCTTTAATCAACCACATTAAAAACAAAATTCCAACCTCTCAAATAAGTCATCATCCTCCTTGTCAGACGAATTGTAATCCTCATCATATTCATCACTTTCCTCTGTCCTACTTCCATATGCTTCGTTAATCTCATCTTTAGGGGGAACCTCCACTTCAAATGTATGTTTTAACATGCTGTCACACAAATCTCAAATCTTAAAATATTAAAATAATGTAACTTCAATCAATATATATACAAATCTCATAACTTGATTATTGATATATCATACACAGACAAAGATTTTTGTAAAGGAAGTGTACGATTCCACTGACAAAGTGTTGTCCAAACTGTAAAAGAATTTGAAGGAATTTTATAAAAATTATTATTAGTAGCATCTAGTTAAGTCTACTACTAAATAGAACTTTATAGTTATACATAGAAGGTCAAACATTAAAAAAATAACATTGTTATACAATTATTGAATTCTAATTAATAAGTCACCATTAATCCGCTGATTGTGATTTCAACATTTACATTATAAAGAACTTTAAACCTTTGCTTACTATTTGCTAGTTAATTTACATTTAACATGACAACCATGGGCACACCAGAGTATTTCATGTAAAATTTTGTTTACTATTAAATTAGTACTCATTTCATAAGTTAATGGTATACACATGCATGAACATCAATAATCGACAAGTGTTATAATGCAAATACAACGTTATAAGAGTTTTTGTAATGTTAACCTTTTATATAATTAAAATTAGAAAAAAAAAATAATGTCGAGAATGGCATTTTCATAATGCCCTTGCACTACTTTCAATCACCTTCATTCTACAATATTTAATTATAAGATAAAAAACCATATAATAAATAAAATAGACCATTACTTGATATAAAGGACCACATGTCTTCTATGGAGAATTTGACAACACACTAAAACTTAGAAGCTTCAACATGGGAAAAGGGTAATACCATGTGAACTTACTATGCACTTTTAACTCCTTTTCACATAATATTGTTAGATATAGGGATTGGCCAAAATATGCAAAATATAAATATAATATTTGTAGAACACTCCCAATCTTGTCATATATGTTGCAAGTCTGACTAGCCGACTTAGGTGCTCATTTACTAAAGGAAACATGACTCGTTTTGCCTGAATTGATAGCAACCATTTGAAATTTTCAATTTAATCTATTGATACTTATGAATTCCTAGCTATGCAAATAAAATTGGGTAAATTCAGTCACATCACTCCTATCACTGAAAATCTCTTATCTTCATTCTTCCAACCACTATTCTTCAAGCTTGAGTTCTTCCAACCCCCGACTTTGTTCTCCAATTGCAGTTCCGCTCAAGTTATGCTGAAATTTTATAAAAAAAAAATTTGTGCGATGGTGATGTGTGGTGAAAAATCATGTTAAGGTTATCCCAAGTTGTGAGCATGAAGAATGACTCCTAAACGACATCGTATACACTTATGAGGATGTGGAAGTGCTTATTCAAATTAATTTTTACCATATCACTAATTGACAGGCCATCTTATTCACTAGTGTTCCATATCACATAATTTATTAACAAGGTTAAGGGTGGAGGACCAATTTTGCTAACAATTAGAAATATAGAGGACTAAAACTGAGAATTTTGAAAATATGGAGGACCATTTGCAAACAAATAAAAGTAGAGGACTAAAATGGAAATAAAATGAAATGTGAGGGACCAAAATGAGATTTTATTCATACTAAATTGAAGGCATGGACTACAAAGAGAGTTTTTTCCCTGTTGCTAAAGTGGTGATTGTGAGACTCATTTTTGCTATAATTGCTACTTTTCACTGGCATTGATATTAATTAGATATAAACAATGCTTTCCTTCATGGTTATATTTTAGAAGACATATATATGCTTCCACCCGAGGGCTACACAGAGATTCATCCAGGAGAGGTTTGCAAGCTTTAATATTCCTTATATGGTCTCAAGCAGGCCTCAAGACAATGAAATTATGAACTTACTATTCAATTGTAGAAATATAGTTTCCAACAGAGTTCCCATGATCATTTTCTCTTTATTCTTAAAATACTACTGATATATTTAATTCTATTGGTTTATATAGATGTTGTGCTATTGACAAGAACATCTTCTGATAATATTCCTTATGCTAAAGATTTTTTCCATACTCAATTCACTGTTAAAGATTTGGGACCAACCAAATACTTTCTTGGCATTGAAATCACACAATCTCTGTTAAAAATATACCTTAATTAGAGAAAATATATACTGGACTTAGTCCACATTGCTAGATTCATTGGCACTAAACTAGCTTCTACCCCTCTAGCATCTTCAATAAAGTTGTTCACTAATCAAGGTTCATAGTTGATGATCTTGAGCCATATAGATGCTTGATTGGCCTGCTTTTTTATCTAAATTTTACACAACCTAATCTCACTCATGTACAACAGTTAAGTCAATTTGTTCACTCCCAATGCAAGTCTCATTGGCAAGCTACACTTCATGTCCTACGATACCTCAAAGGTTATCCCTCAAAGGGTTTGTTTTACCTAACTAAAAAATCTGTTAATTTAGTAACTTATTTATATGCAGATTGGGCTTCATGCCAAGATACTAAGCACAACTTATTTAGTTGTTGTGTGTACCTTAGTTCTTCTTTAGTTTTATAGAAAATGACGAAACAGCTAACTATTTCAAGATCATCAGTAAAGGCAGAGTATCAAGCTATTGCCACAACAATTTGTGAGTCAAAATGGCTTTCTTACATTCTCTTAAGATTTATATATCTCATTCTCATTTCCAATCTCTTTTTGGCATGATAACAAAGCAGCCACACATATCACTGCAAACTCAGTTTTCCATAAGAGAAATAAGCATCTTGATATTGACTATCATATAGTGAAGGATCAATCTAAAACAGGTTTAATCCATCCTCAACATCTTTCTTCTACTGAGCAAATGGCAGATATTTTTACCAAAGTATTGGTTATTGCTTCCTTTCAACATTCAATGTCCAAGTTGGGAATGATAGATTACCATTCTCCAACTTGAGGGGCAAATGATAAGATTATTAAGTTATCAGCTATCATGTTTATCGTTACACCTTTCTTACAAAGTATATAATTTATTATAAATTTCAATTAATATTACTATGAATCGAGAATTATGAAAGGTGCATTAAAATATCTAAAACGCAATAGTATAATTATAGATAGTAAACGTTCGTACATTCATTAGTTCATACATCCGTATAGATAATTTAACAAAAACTAGGAGAAGGGATATTAGGCCTATATTTATATCTATATATGCATCTGTCAAAATTAGGCCTAATATTAAGGACTTATACAGGATTAGAAAAACTAGTAAGATTCATACCCTTTTATGACATGAACATAAGTGGTATGGCATGTAAGGCCATATCACATCTTGCAAAGACGATTTTAATAATAAACGCTTCCTAATTGGTGGGAGAAATGCTCATTTTGCACAGACTTCAAGAGAAAATTGGTATTTTTCCATCTAAAAACATCATTAATAGAGCGATGAGAATAGTTTCTTAGTAACATAAAAAAGTATATATGATACTTGAAATATCCATGGAATATAATATATCTATAAATTATTATCTTTATAAAATATGTGTGGATGTCAAATATCATAACATACAAATATACATTTGCAAACATATAGCAAATAAAGATAGACAATGTTCTCAACCATTAGGCAGACAATGTTCTCAACCATTAGGCATTGGGAAGTCATATCTGGGTTATTCGAGTCTCATGAAGCCCAACATATGACTATCATACCCAGGTGATCAAGTCTCACGAACCCCAACGAATGACACTTACCGATAAGCATGACCCCACCTTTAGCTGAGGTTTCCCCCAACAAGTACCCAAGACAAAATTAGACAATATAATCTTTATCTTAATATGTCACCCAAGTCACCATATGGTCAAGATTGGATTAGTTTAAGAGAGAACTATTAAGATTTCTTTTGTAATCCTCTTAGCACTTATGTTCTTATAAGATTTAGGAATCACTTTAATGTCAATTTAATTCAAAATGTTCCCAGCAAGGATACATTCTTATCCTCTTCTGAATTTTTAAAACCATTTAGGTGCCACAGCCTGTCATTTATCTTAGAATTCAAGTTGTGGCCTAACAAATGTAATAACACTATTTCCTTATAATCATTTAGACGGTATGACCTACCATAAATTATAGGATTAATGGGATATAATGTCTTGCTAAGGAACTCATAGGGTTCACAACATATACTAAGGCGGCATAGCCAGCCATTACTAATGGTTCATAATTTATATTAAGGCGGCATAGCCAACCATTATCAAATGAAATTCCAAACTATCAATAAGTACATAGTGTGCAGAAATAGTTTAATCTCACAAAGAGTAGTTCTTTTCTCAAACAATCATATTGTCACTCCATCATACAAAGTTGAAATACACAATAACATAAGCAATTATAGTTCATAAATAACAAAATATTAATGTAAGGATACATAATGCATAAGGAAATTCACACGTCAAAATTCTTATCCTAAACTTGTTATGGCTTACATCATATTCTCTAGATATTTCAAAATATCTACCTAGCCTCATTCTTCTTTAATTCCACCCTTCTTAAACCTTGAATTGGCTCATGGTAACAAAATTTCAAGATAAATGACTATAAGCCAAAAAGGGATTACCATGAAGATCATTCAAGAAGAAGAAGGAAAATAAAAGAAGAGAAACTAAAATATGCTAAATCATGTTACTTGGATACGCTCTCCTGTCTTGTAATTCTCCTAAAATTGCTTCATTCCTTCTTAATCTAAGTGTGGAGTGGAAAGGTGAGAGTGAGTGAAATGGGTATGGGAGGAATGTAGAAAATGGTGTGAAGAAAAAGGGTAGGGTGTAGAGTATTTAAAGAGAATTTAATGGCTAAGATTTAACTATATATTTTTAATCCAACAGTTGTGATTTAATCTTAAATCATAAATATTTAAGATATAATTATGTGGGTCCTATAGAGATATAATATTTCATTATGTTGTGGGCCCCACAGATATCCAATATTTTATTATGGTGTGGGCCTCGTATGTTAAGATAATGTCACATGCTCCTCCTTATGAATTTACCATGTTGCCCTTAACATTTTTCAAAAATGACAATTTTGCCCTTATGCCTTAAAACTAAGCTATAGGCTATTTTCTTTAAATAATTCAACGGGACATATTTATTCTTGTTTAATTCTTTCTGATTTCCCCCAAACAATTTAGCTTATATTAAAAATCATTAAATTAAGGATGTTACATTTTTAGTAACCATGGGCCATTTCCCTTGTGAATATTTTTTTTATAACCAATTTGTTGTCTTTGCTAATATGCACATAGATAATTTTGTACATTCTTCTCTGAAGCTGACACAAGTAGGATGTATATATATTGTTAAGAATCCTCTGTTGTATTTTTAGCTTACCCACTCCATTGTAATATGTATAAATTCTATACACTCATTTAGTAATGCATTGAATTATATTAGCAATCATTGGTGTCTGATTTTACAGTTACCAACCGACCACTAAAGGCAGAAGCCACAACTCATTTTGCTAAAAAAAATGCCAATGAAGAGTGAGGGACTAAATAAACTTAGTACTAAAATAATAATAGTGAGTAAAAAATTAAATTAAATAAAGACAAGTATCAAATTAATTTTTTGTTTTTACATTTTATAATAATTTGATTTCTCACAAATTAATCGTGATAAATGAATTCCTAAAAAAATTATTATATACAAAATTGTTCCCTTGTTACTCCAAATGAAATGATTGGTTTTAGACAAATTTGAACTTGCAAAATACTATTTTTGTATAAATTTGAATTTGTTACGGTTAAATTGTAAAGGACCAAATTATCATAAAGTACAAAAGTAGGGAATGGATTTTATACTTTTCTAAAAAAAAAATATATTCGTCATCAAGTATTGACTTTTTTCTCTGAAGTTTTAAAAAGCATTTAAAATAAAAATAATTTGATCCTAAATTTTTTTTAAAAAAATTTAAAATTTAAAATTCTTTTTAATAAATATTTTAAATTTACGATCCTTCACAATATTTTTTTTCTTAAATTAATTACTGGTAAAGCAACAAGGAAGAGAAAGAAATATTTGGAATATTAAAATGTTATGAAAGTAGAGATTGTCGGCATAAACTTTTACTAATATAGTAATATTTTCAAAGTTAGCCCAGAAAAAAAGTAACACTTTCAATAATGAGATCATAGTTGTTTTATGAAAATGAGTATGCGTTATTTAGAAGTTGTTTGTCACTCTGACCTAGACTTAAAACTTAAATTGTGTTGAGATTACTATTAAATTAGTTAATTTGGAGAAAATTAATGTAATTTGTTATATATTTATACATTGTATATTGTAGAAGAATGGTGGTTGTAGGTTAAAGTAGAAAATTGAATTAATGTATTGTGATGTGAGGTTTTATGATTTTGAATTTGAAAAAGTGAAGAGAATTGAATTTAATAATTTATTATAATTGGGTGTGTATTAATTTTATTATATAACTAGTAACTTAATTTATTAATTTTATTATTAAATTATTAATAACATTAATAGTTGAGATTATATAATAAGACATAATATATCAGATAATGTAAATTCATTGGTAATGCTCATAATATTGAATAATTGTACATATAATAATAAATGTATTAGTCGGTTTTGTTTTATAGGTATATATCTTAAATTAATATTATTTAATTCATTTTTTTTGAGAGAGTTGCTTTTAAATTTTCGATACACCATCATTGTCATTATCCAAAAAAGCAATGACCTCCACTAGTATTTCTAAACTTGAGTTGTATACGTGTTGTTCATGAAGAGTTATTTTTTCATTGCACCTATAGAATTAGGGAAATGAAGGTGGCTAAATTTAATTCAAATATAATATTCAATGTATGAAGTATATTAATTGAAAATACTAAAAGTTTTGGACTGCCTATAAATTTAAATTGCAATTATATAATGCATAAACTTAATTCACATATTCATATCATTAAAATAATGAGCCTTGTATTAAACTTTAAGGTTAAAATCAATAATTGACGTTAAACTTTACATTAACTCATGAATATGTAAAATTAGGACTCTTAGATAATAACTATGTTAAAGGAAGAAGATTTGTTAAATATAACACTTAAATTAATTATGTTAAAGGCAGTTGAAGAATCATTGCACAAAAAATTAAGAATTTGACCAATCAAAACTTCACATTACTCAAACAAAATTTTCATGTTAAAGAAAGTTTACTTTAATTATATATAATACATAATACATGTTGACCATCTCATTTTTTTTTCAAGACCAAAACTCTCCCCTTACTCCTTACTCTTTATTCCTTCACTTTCGTCTGCTCAAAGTTCTCTTCCTTACCTTCTCATTGCCTTATAAATTGAATTAAGTGGAGTAGAGTTACTGGTTAATAAAGAGAAGATGGGATTTATCTGAAAATTTATGTTTATATTGATCTAGCTATCCTTACAAGCATTTGAAATAATGCGATAAAAAAATATTATTTTAACTTGCTTTTATGTTAAATTAAATTATAATTGCTTTTTATAACACGTTGATATATATTGTAAAATCTTTTTAAATTATGTTTTATTAAAAATATTAATTTTCAACACAACATGTGATTAAATTTTTTTATATATATGACAAGATATCTAAATTAAACTCTACAGAAATTTAGAGGAATTAAGAAAACTTTTGTATACTTCATAGTAGGAATTTCTCATAATATTAAATTAGGGTTGAAATCCTATTTATTTAAACATAAATGGTAGTAGTATAGGGTTCCTAATCTTTTGGGACTTTGCTACACAATCAGAACAAAAAGAAATAGGAAGATTGACATCCGTAAAATATAGGACCAAACTATCGAATCACACCTAACTCTAGTGGTTACTGCCACAAATATAAAATAAACAACATAAATGCATAACAACACTTCCCTTCAAGCTGGTGAGTCTATGTCAATCATTCCCAGCTTGTAACTCAATTCCTTAGATTGTACTTTAGCAAGAGCTTTTGTTAGCATATCGGCAATTTAGCATTGTGATAGAACATAGGTGAGTTTGATAGTGCGGGAATCTAGCTTCTCTTTGATAAAGTGTCTATCTAGTTCTACATGCTTGGTTTTGTTATGATGGACTAGATTTTTAGCTATGTTAATAAGGCCATGTTGTCACAAAATGTGTTAATTGGACCTTTAATTGTTACCTTACGCTCTCAAAGTAGGCATTTCAGCCATAACCCTTTCACAAATTCCTTGAGAGAGTGCCCGATATTATGCTTTTGCACTACTTCTTGCTATAACTTGTTGTTTCTTACTCCTCCTTGTAACTAAATTGCCCCACACATATGCATTGTACCCAAAGGTGGATAGCCTATCAGTTATAGAGCCTACCCAGTCGCATCGGTATATATTTCAATATTTCTCTTGCCACCTTTCCTGAAGAATATTCCCTTTCTTGAGGCCTTTTTTAAGTACCTGAGTATCCGGTATACTAATTCCATGTGATCCTTAGTAGGATTGCTCATGTGTTGACTGGTTACACTCACTGAGAAGCATATATCTAGTTTGGTGTATGAGAGATATATCAATTTTCCTACTAGCCGTTGATATCTTCTAATCTTCAATAGGAGGGCTATCTTCCTTGAATCTCACTTTATAGTTGGTTTCCATGTTTCTTCCAAGAGGTCTAACGTGTATTTGCTTTGAGAAACATCAATGCCTTCTATAGACCTAGCCACCTCCATTCCTAGGAAATAATGTAGATCACCAAGAATTTTGATCTCAAATTCCTTGGCTAGTGCTTGCTTGAGACATTCAATTTCCTCCTTAAAATCACTTGGAACAACTATATCATTCACATATACTATTAGAATTGATATTTTTCCCATCTATTGAGGATTTGGTAAATAACATATGGTCAACCTATCCTTAATTATAGCCATACCCCTTAATAACTATAGTGAATTTATCAAACCAGACTCAAGGTGATTATTTGATCTCATAAAGGGATTTGTAAAGTTTACATACCTTGTTTGGGCCTCCCTCACATTCAATTCCAAGGGTTATATCCAGTCAAGGTTGGTGAAGCATCCAGTCAAGGCTAGCTGCTAGTGACAATAAGACTTTGATAGTGTTAAACTTAACCACGAGGGCAAAGATTTCCTGATAGTGTATTCCATGGGTTTGAGTGAACCTTTTTGCGACTAACCTTGCCTTGTGATGATTTATGCCTCCATCAAGGTTTTATTTTATAGTAAAGATCCATTTGTACCCTTCAGATTTCTTCCCTTTTGGTAGATCAATAATCACCTAGGTTCCATTCTTTTCAAAGGCTTTCAGTTCTTCTTGTATTACAATTCTCCATTCAGGGCTGCTTAATGCCTCCTAAATGTCTTTGGGAATTTTCTCATGAGAGATGTTAGCAATAAAATTTTAGTATTGAGGTGATAAACCATCATAGGAAATAAAGTTGCCAATAGGATGCATAGTATAAGATCTTACCCCTTTCCTCAAGGCAATAGGCATGTCAATTTTATGAACACGTTTGTCACAAGGATTTGAGTTTATGTCATGTGGCTATTCCTCAATGTTACAGGGACTTGGGGGAGTTCTTAACACTACTTCGTTGGAATTATGCTTGCCTCACATGTTTTCTTCCTTTTGGAGTATACTAAGAATTTTTCCTATGCACTTCACTGTTAGTCTTTTGTGGTACAATGGTTCGTGGGCTGTGTTTCAAGTTTGTCATTTTCTAGATTATTTTCAGGTCTAGTTTGTGAAGTTCCAAGGAAGGTTGATTTAGGTGCAGTAGGTTCAGGTATGGTTTGTAAAGTTCTAGGGAAGGTTGGTTTAGGCGCAATAGGTTTTTTTTTCCAATGTAGTATATTTTCATGTTCAGGAAGTAGGAATTCAAAGGACAATGGTTATTGGGGTATTTTGAGCTGTCTAGTGTTAAAACTCTCCCCCTCAATGGATGTACCTGGGAAATAAGGTTGGGTTTCAAGGAAGGATACATCCATTGTAACAAAACCTTTTAATGCGTGGAGAATAGCACTTATAACTCTTTTTTAGTTGGAGAGTAGCCAATAAAAATGCATTTTTTTTATTAGGGTTGGAGTTTGTTGGAATGATAATTATGGACAAAAGATGTGCATCTAAATGCCTTTAAAGGGAGATTAGGAAAAAATCATAAAGGCAATAAGGTATATTTCTTGAAATTTTGCCAATGGAGTTTTGTAGGTTAATGTTTTAGATGGCATACGATTGATGAGATAAGTGACTGTAAGAATGGCTTCCCTACAATAAGTTGTTAGAGTATTAATGGCAATTAAATGGCTTGGGTGACTTATAGGAGATGTCTATTTTTCGTTTGAAGACTCTGTTTTGTTGTGGGGTGTTAACATATGTGCTTTGGTGAATTATGCCATGCATTTTTAGATTATCACTAAGTATGGAGTTAAAATATTCAATTCCATTATCAGTGTGGAGGATTTTTATAGTGATTTGGTATTGGTTTTATATCATGGAATGGAAATGTTTAAAAATTTGTGGGGTTTCAACTTTTTCTTTCACTAAGTTCATCCAGGTGAGTCTAGTATAGTCATCCATGAAAATGATGAACCATCTAGTGCCAGTTATGGTTGTTACAGGTGAGGGTCCCCAGACATCACTAAGCATCAAGGTAAATGGCTGAGAAGAGATGTGAATATAGGATGGATAAAAGGTCTATACATGTTTGGATCGTTGACATACTTCACAATTGAAAGCATAACGCTAAATGACCACTGGAGGTAATTGTGGCCATTTAGCCTATGTGCAGTGATCATGGCAAGATTAGTGTCAAAATTAGCAGATTAGACAAGGTGAAGGGAGTCAGTGATGCATAAGGGATCGCCATCTTTTTGTGGTTCTATGGAGGCACCTTCTATCTCATCAACATTAAGTCTGAAGCCAAATTTAATCATGGCAGGTAGATCAATACTTTGATACCATGTAGAAATTTAGATGAATTGAGGAAACTTCTGTCTACTTCATAGTAGGAATTTCTCAGAATACTCAATTAGTGTCAAAGTCCCCTTTATTTAAACCTAAATGGTGGCAATCTAGGGCTTCTAATCTTTTGGAATTCTGCTACACAATCAAAACAAAAAGAAACAAAAAGATTGACATCCATAAAATATAAAAACAAAATATCATATCACACTTAACTTAGTGGCTATTGCTGTAAATATAAAATGAATAAAATAAACAATAATAAATGCATAACAACAAACTCCAATATGAGATTGTTATTAAAGACAATTACACAATTATATTTTCAAAAGAAGTACATTTTATGTATGAAATTAATTTCATTAACAAGAAAATAAATTAAAAAAATGGATTTAATATTTTAAGCAAGAGAAATATCAATTATAATTAAATTCTACCTATGATAAATTAGTGTAGTTTACTCAAAAGGAAAATTAGCATTTCAGCTTTAAAAAAATGACAGGAGCATTTTGGATTCTTGTGAATTTTGTTTACATATATATAATTTGGTTTGTGTTTATATCTTTTGTGTAATTAAGTGGCAAAACCAGGCCTAGGATTGGTGTTTAGAATCCAAACCAGCAATTTCAGAAGGATCAGTCTTAAGTTTTATTCTTGAAAAACCAAAGGAAAATAACCATCTTAGAGATTACGGGAATTTAGAAGACAGCAGTAATGATATTTGTTAGAGACCTCTTGAGCATTTAAGAATTTTATAGGATTGAATGATAAAGTAAATGATATAAGTTACAGGTACTACTTAATCAGCTGATTTCCATACTTTTGCACTCAGATTGCCGGAGCAGATCATGTCATACAAACAGTGTCAACAACTTAAAATTTTTATCCAGATACTTTTATGCACACCCAGAACGAGAAAGTTTTATTATAGGAGAACCTTCTAAAGCTTATTGCGTGTAAGCCCCTAAACAACCTCAAAATGGGCACTCTATAAGGTAGGAGGGATCCATATATAACCGTGTGTTTGAACATAGCCAGCTTTTTCCAGCAACTCATCTGCTTCTGCAGGACCTCTGCTTCCTGGTTTGTAAGGAATTGACTTGAATTCCCCATTATCAATTCTGTGCAAGAGTGGTGTAAATATCTCCCAGGATGCCTAATATCACACAAAAAACAATCATTAAATTTAAACTTAGGAATCAAGAATCAAGATTCAAAAACTTATTTTGTTGTAATAGTCTATCAACGCAAGCAATGATCTTACCTTCAACTCGTCTCTACGGACAAAATGTTGTTGATCGCCTCTAATTCTGTAAAGCAAATACAGATTCCTATTTTAAGCCAAGAATTTATTTCTTGAAGACAATTGATTGCTGAGTGATGCGTGCAAATCCTAGTGCTTCTAAAGTCTAGGCTTGGCAGAACTTTATAAATCTGTTTCGCGCTATAAAAAATTTAAATATTCATACACATGAACTAGGAAAAGGATCATACGTATCCAGAATCAGACGCTCATAAGCCTCTGGGATGGTGACCCCTTGATAACGCTGCCTATATGACAAGTCTAGTTCACTTTGCACTGTTGACATCTCCAGTCCAGGTTGCTTGACCTACAAGAGACAATGAACCAGTCAACACTCTTAATGATATCCTGGACTCTGCTGCAGCATTTTATGAACATAAATGTCTAATACTCAAAAGAATATTGACAAATGTGGTAGAGGAACTCTTCAGTAATTTAGCATATAATTTTGTACTAACTATGACAAGATAGCAGGTACAGGACAAAGATAAAAACATCTGCAGACATCAACCATAGATGAACAAGCAAATTTACCACCTTACATTTCAAGAAAATTGATTCCAAGCAGTGTACTAAGATATATATTCTCAATAATTGCAAATGACATATATAGAGAATTGTAAGAGGTAAACAGGTCTGAGAAGTAGCAGAATTGTTCTCATCATAGGTTATCAGAATGACTCACCGTAAGCTTCATGTAAATAGCTTCTGAAGGTTGCAGTCGTATAACAAACTCATTTCTCCCCTGCCTTTTACCTAAACAATAAGGTTTATGCACAAGTCAATATATAGACCACAAAAAGTGTCATCTTGATATGGAAGAATCTAGCCTGCCTAATATTTATTTTCGTAGTTAAGCTGCTCATACTGTGAAAATAAAGAACAAGCTGCTCTATTTGTCACCCTAGTGTTCGTGGTTTATAGAGATGATCCACCTCTTAAATTTACATTTTCACCATGATAACATAATTTATATGTATGGACTTGTTAAAGTATAAAATATGTTCGTGAATAACTCTTGCAACATCCACTGATAGAGAATTTTAATTCCTGCTTTAATAGAAGATTCTGCATTCTTGAAAATACTATAGACGTCAATGTGAAAGCATATCCTCCCAAACTTCGTCACATGACTCATCACAAAAATGTCATAGCTTTCAAAGTAATAAGTTGTACACTTTCTATGGTTCTACATTCATGCTCAAGATCTATGGAGGATTGATAACAAAAGATACATGAAAAAGCTTGTATTCAAGAGAATTCACCCAAATATCCAAGGTTCTGGTAACATACACTTGAAAATATCACCGGGAACATCCTTGAACTGTACCCTTATCTCTGCCTTTCTTGAATTTAGGGCCTTCCCTGCCTTTAGAATAAAAGGAACACCTGAGGGAAAAATAAGTTTGGTGTAAAGATGTATCCGTTATTATTTGATTGTTGAAATACACAAATATCTATAACATAGGACGGAAAATAAACACCAGAATGATTATGGACTATATCTGTATTATTATATATCCAAATCATTCAGAATAAATAAAAAATCAAATGAATGTCCAAAAAATATACCCGCAATGCAAATTGGGTTTATTCAGAAAGAAATGCCGGAATTTTTCTCATACCTTCCCATCTTTCATTGTGTACTCGCAGAATAACAGTTGCAAAAGTTGGAGTGTTTGAATTGTCAGGTACAGTTGGGTCATCCTTGTAGCCTTCATATTGTCCAAGAACCACCTCATCATCTTTAATAGGAAGGACTGATTCAAGAACCTGCACTTTTACGTAGCAAACAGTAAGTGGTATAGAGGAACACTGAGACCCGTTGCTTAAAATCTAGCTAAGCATTAAAGTGCTTCAGGTAAAACTGCAGATCAGCAGATATATCCTGAAGTTACGAATATGCACAACTGAACTTAAAAGAAGAGCAAGAGGTTGATACTGACATTGATTGCTTTATATCAGGATCAGAAAGGTCAGGATAAAAAAACAGCAGATAGTAATAACTCCCATTTTTAATAGACTGAACAGAGACACACCTTAACTTTCTCGTCACGAATGTGCTCGGGCTTGAGAGAAATTGGTTTTTCCATAGCAATCAAGCAGAAAACCTGAGAAGGTAGAAAATTCAGGAATAAGGCTGACAAATGTATGAAACAAGAGTATGAAACCTCCTACGTAATGCAACGTGTGTTCGAGTTAGCAACATAGTATTAAGCTGGGAAAAATACCATTTTGGTCCTTGACTTATAACTAAATTGTCAATTTGATCCCTCACTTATTTTATTTTCTAAAATGGTCTACTACTTATTGAAAATGTCACTTTTGGTCCTCTATGTAAGTTAATGGGGTTTAACTTTAAGGAATGCATATAATAATGATCTCAAAAGTGGGAGACCAAAAGTGATAATTTTCAATAAGTGAGGAACCAAATGAGACAATTTTTAATAATTTGATGACTATTTTGAAAAATAAAATGAGTGAGGAACCATAATAACAATTTCATAATAAGTCAAGGACCAAAATAGAATTTGTCTCGTATTAAGCTTTCTAATTAAAGACTATGGCAGATCTAAGTGCACTCATGCTTAAAAGTTTAGTAAGATTACAACTTAAAATAGGAGTGAATATAAGCAATATAATTATGTCCACTTGTTGGACAGAAGTGTCTACTTGACAATGTAACATGATCATAAATTTATCAACATAAATAAAATCTATTTCAGTTAGAATGAAGGCCTCACCTGTAGCAGATGGTTTTGAATAATATCTCTAATAATTCTGTCAAATAGAAGTAGTGAATTAATTAATTATAGTTTAGTCATAAAAATAGGTAATCAATACATAATAAGGTCAATAAGAGAAAGTTCAATAACAGCAGAACTCAACATAATATTTAGAACTTGAAGTTTGATCTCCGTATCTGATAATAAACTAGAATTGGAAAATACAGACTTGTTTTCTCAAACCTATAATTGGCATAACTTGTCATTTGACAACATGTTCAATATTAATTAGAGACAATTTACAACACTTACCCGTACTGATCAAAATAACCACCACGACCTTCAGTTCCAAAATCCTCCCGGAAAACTATCTGCCATAGAACCAACAACCAAATACTGAGGTTTAAATAGGTAGCATTGGTAATGCTGTAGCTGAATTAGGCAACAATAAAGGTAAGGGAAACTTTGACAAAGCGAGGTGAAGAAAATAGTTATTAGATATGATTGGACAGACTATTAATTTTCAAGCACACTGCACACCAAATAGTGCCTGCCCTGATTTCAGTAGAGTTATGGAAGTTTAACCCTTAAACTATTGATGTAACTTTGACAAAAGAAGCATACTCACCTGAACATTGTCAATGTTATCACGATTCCAAAGAGGTAAGAAAAAGCGATTTGCAAAACGAAGTACTAACTGTCACCATAAGTCAAATAAAGAGGAATTAGACAAATTTCAGGAAACAAACATTAAGAAAGCCATTATAGTCTCATTTCTTACCATATTCTGCACTAGTTCCTTTCCCAAGTAGTGATCAATACGGTAAATCTGTGGCTCCTCAAATAACCCTCCAATCTGGGTACTGAGTTGCTCAGCAGACTGTAGATCCTTACCGAAAGGCTTCTCAACAACAACGCGTGTCCATCCGCCAAGATCAGCTAAGAAAAGGAAGTAGATGAAGCCATCAATAAAAACAACATCAGATGTTTAAAAAGAGAAAAAGGGAAATATGACACTTTTAGCTTTCAAAAGGCTATTGTATGTGTTTGTCAAAGGAGGAGAGACTATGGAGATACTAGAAGCCCAAATGTCAGCTTTGCTAAAGCTATAATCTGACAGAAAATTATCTTTTCTCAAAAATTGTCTTAAACTGCAAACAACAGAAAAATATGGCATTGCCACAACTAATTATGCAACAAAACCAAAATCTAAGCAACACTGGAACACTATAAGAAGCTATGTGACACAGGGCATTGACTCCAATTCAAGTCCAGTATTATCAAGAAAAGCATCTGGCAGAAAGGAACAAGTAACCTCCGTTTGGTTAAAGGAGCAGAAAAGAGCCTAAATAGTTAATTCTGAGGTTCAGCCTAGACTAGTTGTCCAGCAGATCACGATTTTCAACAGCAAGGGCATAAAAAATTTCATCCCCCCCTCCTCCTCCTGAGCCCAAAAAAACCTAATGGTCCCTTCCAAAACATATGCAATGAAATGTGGAAATATACATGTCAAAACCATAGATTATACAATCTTACATTTATTCATGCAACAAGTCTTGATCATTCTGCAAACAGATGGATATACTGAAGGAGGAAGTGCAAGATAGAAAAGCCTTCGAGATGAACCCTCCACACTATTTTTCAAATATTCATGCTCTGAAATCTCTTTATCCAATAGGCGGAAACCATCCTCAGAATCATAAGATCCACTTACATATTTGATCTAAAAAGGAAGAGAAAAACCAAAAGTGAACATTAGACCAATGAGAAGAGTAATTCAAATAATTAGTGAGACAATTAAAGAGAATCTATAAATTATCAAAAATACTGCACTAACCAGTTGCAAAAACTTTGATACATCATCCAACTGCTCAGGGGAAGTGTCTTTGTCATTGACAAGATAGCTGCATATCATATCATATCATTTGTTATACTTATAAGCAATTGAAACACTCAAGGATGAAATTCAAGAACCATTATAATACCACGAAGCATGTTATAAAGAAACTTTGTGAAAGCAGCAGCAAGCAAATCATAACAAAAATAATTGTAAAGCAACGTCTTTGTCAATTGTTTAGCCGAACATAAAGATAAGGATCCAAGACATACACATGATTGTTTACATAATTCAAAGAATACTAATAGAATTACAATTGCATTTTGCTTACATTTTGTTACTATCAATAACTGAAAAGTAGAAGTAACTGAAGTCCAAAGGAAACTTTTTGTATTGGAAATCTTCCGGAAAAGAACATTAGAATCAGTAAAATACCTCACCTATGTAAGCGATTTCTCAATTCATCATCAGAGATTTTTGTCCTTGCGTAGCCAAAAATGTGAACTTCATTTGGTGGTAGGAACCCCTGCAAATAAAGCCTTCCAAAAGTCAAAAAGAAATTAACAATAGTTTTTGGTTCTTGATGAGAATCTTAAGGCTGTTAACAAAAAATATATCTAGGCAATCTTCCATGAAAAAGAAATATTACAAGAAAATAGTTAATTTCAGATAACAATGTAGAAAATGTGAATAGCCACAAAAATATTAGCTTGAGGTTGTCAGAATCAGAAAATAACAGAGAGACACTCAGTTAAGGGTTAGCAATCGCTCCATTAGTTGTTTTTTGATGTTCTACATCAGACATTAATCAACAAGATCCACGACAATTTAGTTTATGTTTCATAAATTAGATGCCAGCATACCTGTCGATATAGGTGGAAAAGTGCTGGGAATGTCTTCTTCTTAGCAAGATCACCAGAGGCACCAAGCACAACTATGGAGAGAGACCCAGTTTCAGGTACATTTTCCATCTCTCTTGGCAGGGATTCACTTCTAAAGCTAGATCTTCTTTCAACAATCCATTCACTTGATCCCATGTTCTAGCAGTACCAGAAGGATAGAAAAACTTCGCAATTTACTGATATGATTCACAGCAGCTTTTACCTGCATCAATTGCAATTCAAAAGTAAGCAAATATCCTACTTTTGTTTTGATGACAGAAAGTAAATTGCATGATGATGATCATAAGTCCCCAGACTGCAATAGAAATGGCTGTTATCTAAAAAACCAATGGATTGGGCAGTCAGACAACTAGCATAACAAACTGTATATGTCATTCCAAAATTTAAGATGAGCATAAAAGGCAAGTTTGCAACAGGACAACACAAAAACAATAGAAGAGGCTAAAACCCAAGAATTATACTTTCCGATTCTACAAACAGAGAGATTATAGTTGCATGGATCTAAAAGTGATCATAAGACATGTGAAATAAATGGATCGATTCTCATATCAAAGCAAAAGATATTTGGAAAAATAATAATAGAGCCACCCAGAAACGACAATCGGTAAGTTTGACTCCATGAGATCAAAACAGAGATAAAAATTTAGAACACAAGGAAAACTAAATGGAATAAAAAAGAGATTAAGGGGAAGAAGAAGCACCTAATTATGCGAAGTTAGCGGGAATAGTACCAGTTTGATGCAAAAACGGAGCAGAGCACGAGGTTTCGGAGGTTGAGAGTCCCTTTTAAGGTTTGAAAGTAGTTGCCTTGTTCAACAACTTTCTCTTCGGTCATTGCTTCTCACCGGTCAGAGCCCGAAGTCTACACAGTCGACAAATGCTGTTGCAAATTCGCTTTCCCCGAAATTTTTTCCTTATTTATGTTTTTGCCCCGAATTTCGTACAATTTTTTGGTCATTGGCTATTGACGTGCATCGCACGGATACGTTTAACGAAACAATTGGGCAGAATTAAAGAAGAACCAAAAATGGTAATTCACTTTCTAAATCTTCTTGTTTGTCATGTATATAATTTACTTTTGCCCAAAAAAATTGATTGAACAAAAATTCAATGAGAATATATATGCACACATTAATCACTTAAAAACATAAATAAAGTATCATCTAATTTTTCATTCTTGAAAATATATTAGAATAATTTACATTTAATAAGTTAAAAAATAAATTATTTTAATCTTGAATTAATTAAGAAAATATTGAAAGAAATAATTATAATTAAATTGATAAAAATCAATTTTAAAAATTAAATTAATATAATTGAATTATATTAAAATGCCAATATGATGGATAATTCAAAATTATGTGTATTTATGAATATAAAAATTACAGTTTTTGGTTTTCTATTTAGAATCTGCACGCATAATGAATTTATCATTATATTAAAAGAGTTTGGGAATAAACATAAAATGGGAAAAAATAGTGACTTCTTTGTAAAATACGGGAAGCTAGGAGAGTCGCTACCATGATCCGTGGATACGAATAGCATAATGACATTTATTGAAATTATATAATTTTTTCTTTTATTTTAAAAAAATGCACAATTTTTTCTTAAAATAGAAATTATACTATATCGTAATTTCATGTTAAATTTTTTCTTATAATAATATATATTAAATTAAATATTATTTTTCACTGAAATACTTTCTTATATTGTTCATAAAATGTATTTAAGTTAAAATTTTAAAATTCAATTAAAAATATATTTTAAAAAATAAAAAAATTATGTAATTTTAGTAAAATATAAAACTGTGTTATTTACTCAAATATAAACACGTTCGTCCCATCAATCCGGGTCGCTGCGAAAAGGATAATGTGTCGATAGAAATAAGTAAATAAATTCAACTTTCTTGAGGATGAGAGATTTGACATGGAAGAAGAAGACTGAACAATCAATATTTATGACTCGCACCTCACGAAACAATTCACATTGATAAAGAGTGCAGGTGATGCTGATTGCAGCTGATCCCGCACCCATGGCCGTCTCACCAACCCCTTTTTGCTGTCTCATTCCTAGTCCTTTAACGCCAACTTAATTTTTAATGTAAATTTAACTTGATTTGAAAGTCAGTTGTCATTAAACTAACTTATCTAGTAATTTTTTTGTTTACCCAAAAAAAAAATTGAAAGATAAAATAATTTTTAAAACATTAATATTAAACTAATAAATTTATTTATTAACTTTTCAAATATCATATCAAATACATTATGATATGAATATATGAGGCCCACCGCCTCAAAAATAATATTTTATTTCATGCATATCATGCATAAATTAATATAATTTTATAATATGATAAAATTTAATTTCTTATTGTAATTTTTTAAATAAGCACAAATCAAACGGAGTTTTTTCTTTGGCAATAAATACTACTGTATTTTTTTTTTTTCATGAGTGGTCCATGGACCCATGATGGTTGATTGAAGGAAGTGCATCCGACAAAGTGTGTGGAGGTAATGCAATTCGTGACTTTTAAAATCAAAAAATAATAAATAAATCCTTAAGCCGCCACAATTATTCCACCCAGGTGGTGAAAAAATAACATTAAATTCTGGGCCTGGGTTATCCAAGTTTGACAAATAGAGAAAACAGATTCAGGGTAGTGAGAACATTCGTTTATTCAGGCGTTCTTTTAAATAATGTTACCCAATTATTTTTTCAAGACAACAAAGAACATTAACTTTATTGTTTATCAATTTATTTTTATGGTGTCCAACTGTCCAAGCTCATCTACTAGTCAACTAAACTAAGGGTAGTTATGTAGTTAGTTAAGCTCATAACTCTCTAATTAATAAATTTTCAACTAATTATCCACTGCCCCAGTGAATGATATTGTATTTCCCTACTTAAGCATATGCATAAATTGGAGACAATTAATGCAATCTTAAAAATGAAGATGAGACAACATTTTTTATTGAAAAAATTCACTCGGACCCTTTTATTTATATCAACCAAAAAAATTAAATTTAGTAAAATATTTTACATATTTATTATTATATTTTTTTAATAAAATGATAACTTGTAAAAAAATTTTAAAATGATGGAATGTAAGAATTATATACTTCGTATATTTTTATTAGACAATCAAATAAAAAATAAAAAATATATCTAATTCTCTCCTTACGAAATTACACACACATATAGCCCGTCTCAAAATTTAAAATTCTTTTGGTTGATTAAATTTTAACTTTTATATATAATCTCTTCAGGTTATTACATTATTAGGAAAATTCTCACTCTGTGTTTTGGTCACTCTAAATTTAGTTGTAGTTTTACCATGTTTTGTGTGTATATAGAAGAATTCAATTACAAAAGATGCATGAACCAAAAAGGCAGATGTAAACTTTAATTTAAGAAATTTAGAAATTCAGAAAACGAAAAAAACAAAGGACTACAATTTTATTTTGCTCTTTAACTATTTTTAAATTTAGTCCTTTATAAATTATTTTCAAGTTTGTTTCTTATAAATAAAATATTTTCTTAATTTAATTTCTTGTCTAATTACATTTTTAATTTAGTCTTTCATAAATAAAAAATTTTTCACTTTAATTATCATAAAATTACTTCCTTAATTTAATTATTTATAAATAAGATCATTATTAATAATATTTTAATATCACTGTAAATAGAATTAACGTATATTAATATAAAGACATTATTCATAACTAATAAAAATATGTGTTACATGTTATCATATTTTTAATTTTATTTATAGTGAACTGATACTTTTTTTTTTGTGAAGTTTGAATTTGAAAAATACATATACATAAAGAATTAAATTGAAAAGGCAAGTCTATAAAGGATTAAAATGTGAAATATCCCATTTATAAAAGATTAAAAATGAGATTTTTAATCTAATGATGAATGAGAGTGGGAAACCAAACGGAGTTTTTTTTTTTTTAAATTAAAAAAAAAGGTATTTAAAAAAAAAAAGAAAAAAAAAAAGGAGATAACCGATGATATTGAGTATGAAAGGTAGGGGAAGAATACGACAGTTAAGGATCGCCTAGATGCTTGTCTCCACTAATATATGTAACCCGTACAAAAGCATGTCACTCTTGTTGAAAATTTTGCTATTCTTTCTTTTTGGTTTTTTTCAAAATTTCGCTTTCACAAACCAACGCACTTCATTTCTTTATTAGCAAATCAC
The DNA here is from genome assembly GCA_037074485.1 of Delonix regia. Classification (NCBI taxonomy): domain Eukaryota; kingdom Viridiplantae; phylum Streptophyta; class Magnoliopsida; order Fabales; family Fabaceae; genus Delonix; species Delonix regia. Next base: position 33,547,052 of record CM073449.1, on the reverse strand, counting down.
TTACGTCATCGCCACCGAAGAAGGTGGAAAATATCTTGTTAGGATTTTCTCATGGAGAGCTTTATTATTAGATTAGAGTACTTCAAGGTCGTATAGCAATTAAAACATTAGTTCATATAATTTCTGTACAAAAATTTAAAAGTGGGTTAAAAAGTCAAACTAAACGCGATCAGCAGCTAACTAGTGATGTAAATAATTGAATTTTTATCTTTCTTTTAATATACTTGTACTACTTAAATTTGAAAAACTGCTATATAATGATTGGCTAAAATTATACAGCAAAAAAAAAAAAAGTAAAATAGATGGTAATTAATAAGGCTGCTTGGAAAAGGACTGTCGTTTTTCCTTCATCTTAGCCGTTCATCTCATCTTCCATTATGAAGCTGCCATACGTCATGTGAAGCTCACTTAACGCTGCGTTTTGTGCATCCTTTCTACACAACTCAAAATCCCTCCATCCCTCCACCAAAACACTGCTATTACGATGTGTTTGGTACGCAATAATGAGTTTGATGGAATGGGAATGAGAGCAAAGAAATCCTTAGACTGGTTTCGATGAAATTACCAATTTAAAGTAAAAAAAAAAACCCTTGTTATATTTCAATATGGACAGGAAGGCCTCTCCTTCAAAGGCCATACCTTTTCTTTTGACAATCCCCATTTGCGTTGAAGCTCCGACATCGTCTGAAGTTTAGGTCGCAGCGCCGGCCACCACTTTTCGGTGTCGTTTATGATGAGTGCCATTTCCCTTCTTGTCAGATTTTGTTATTCTCTCATCTTCTCGAACATTTTTCAGCGGCGTTGTTTACGGTGAGTGTCGTCTCCATTCTTGCCAGACACTTTCTCCCGCTACTTGTTCATCGTCAACTTGCACACAAAATGGTGGCCGCTGTTTGTCGCACGCACAGAACCTCGCATTTGATTGATCACAAAATCGTGGCCAGTGTTCGTCGCACTCTTTGATTGCAGAACTGCTACTCCGTCGTCCCCACCAATGTCTAATCAGTTATGGTCGTTGTCCAATGATGGGGTTGTTTCTCTACTAGGGTTTGTGAATGGGTGCCGCGACATGATTAAAAGGGATTTTAGTCACTCTGTAACTAGTTTCTTTTTTTTTTTTTTTGTCACCGTTTCTCTGCCACTGGTTAATCACGTTGTATAGGTCAAAGGGGTATTTTTGACATTTGGTCACCTTTCTTTTCTAATTTTATATATATATATAAAACGTAGGAGTTCTGATAAATTTTTTTTATTAATCTTTTAGCTCATATATATATATATATATATATATTAAAAATATTTTAAAAAGTGTAAATTTTTTAAAATTAATAAAAAATAATTAATTAATTAATTTCATCTTAAATTTAAAAATTTTTAAAATTTAAATCTTTTTTGGAGTCCATGAGCATAATGATAAATTAATTAATTATTTATTTTTTAAAATTTTTTGTAAAAAGTTATAAATATAATTTAACACTATTTAAAATTAAAATAAGAAAGAATGATATATAATTTATTCAATTATATGAATTGGTCATTGTCATTTATTATTAAAATTAGAGGAAGAGTCAAATATATTTTCATCAATTTTTAATATTTTAAAGTTATTTAAATAATAACAATGGAAATTGTTTCATATGATAGAAAGTATTTTTTATAGTGGTACCTTTTTAAGCCTATCTTTCACTAACCGCACCAAAATCATTTTGTGCACTTTCTCCAACTAATTATACTTTTCTTTATGTCACAATAAATCAATAATTTTTATTTTTATTATTAACATTTACAAATATCATTAATTTAAAATGTATTGCATTTATCAAATCAAACTAATTTTCTCCAAAACACAAGCAACCACATGCAAATAAACTGATAAACTAATTTTCATGGGCTGTTGAAATGGGTACCTCGCATCTGGGGACATTTGCCCCCACAGATTTTTTATATTTATATAAGATGAAGTTATAATTTTATGTTCTCATGTATTTTGGTTTTTTAAACTTATTGAAATCATTGATCTTATATGGTTGAGTGAAACAATTTTTATTATTTTATATTTTAATTTCAATCCATGTATATATTATATATATAATTTTATATTTAATAAATGTGTAAACATCTAATACATTTTAATTAAATCAATTATAATCAAGTTTAAATGTCAAAATGTTAGTTTTAGCTAGACATAACAATGGCCTCTAAGAATGTAAAAATTTTTGTAAAACAATCATGAATAAAATAATATTTATAATGTTATACATTTTATTACTTCAGTCAAAGTACTTTTGTGTTTTGTTTATTGAACTATTATAATATTGTTAAGTGATAATATCTTTTTATTGTATAATTTTATTATGCATTATATCAATAGTAAATAGATACAAATGTCCTCATGAATATTTTGGCAATAATATTAATATTAATATATAAAGTAATATATGATATAATACTCATTTAAATTCAACCAAGAAAGGAAAAGTTAAGATATTATTAATAAATTAATTTATAAATCTTAAAGAACAATTTTTATTTAAAATATATAATATCATAATATAATTATTAAAATAAAATTAAAAAAAAATTTCGCCCACGGTTTGGCTTCACCGCTGCACACCCAACTCCTTGTTGTTCTTGAACGTATTGATTAGGACATTATCCATGAAGAACATGTATCCACATTCAAATTTAAATAATTAGATGAAATGAAGTGATGAAATTGATAGTCATGAGATGAGTTCGGCTAAAGTACTTACAAATGTTATACATGCTCTAGCAAATAGAGTATCTCTGGTATTCTTTGATGGGATCAAACCAGAGGTAGATCCTCTGCTCTCTCTTACCTTTGCCTCCAATGAACACATTTGTTTGCAGAATAGGAGATCGTTTTGCATTCGTATTGTGATTTGCGTGTTTGATGTTGGTGAAAGACGACAGAATCGTTCTGAGTTAGTCTGTGATACCAGAGTCTTAGTTGTGAGTTGCTTGAGGAAAGAGAGTAAGAGAGTGTTTTGGTGGAGGGACGTGCTATGTCTTGTTATTCAAATTATTTAGTTTTATATTCAGTTAATAGATCCCTATCTTTATATGATTGATATTGTTTTGACTTGGTCTTTCATGTCAGTAGAATATTTTGGATTTGTGCTCCTTATCTTTCGTTTTAGTCTCTTTTGTAAGGCTATATATATGGCCAAGCTTATTTCAAATAAAGACATCATATTTCTCTCATAATCTTTATCTATCTCTTTATCCTTCCATCCCTCTTCTCAACATTCTGTGGTATTAGAGCCCCATCATGAGATTGATTCACATTTAAAGCAGTATCTTCTAGGAGCATTATACAACCGCCGTGGCAACAGAGAGTTCTTTTGTACAACCAGCGATATCAAAATTTGGTGGACGCTATGATCCTTGAGCAATGCTCATGAAAACTTTCTACGTTCAAATGAGTATTGGGGCTCGGTGGAGAATGGGATACCTGCAGCAGCAGAAGGTGTTGACTTGTTAAAAGCACAAAAGAACATTGCAGATCGAAGTTGAAAGACTTGAAAGCAAAGAACTATCTATTTCAGGCATTAGATTGTTATACTTTGGAGACAATTCTCAAGAAGGATACAGCAAAGGACATATGGGATTCCATGAGGCAGAAATCTCAAGGCACAACAAGAGTCGAAAGAGCATATTTAAAAGCTTTTTGCAAAGAGTTTGAACTGCTTCACATAAAAGTAGGAGAAACTGTGAATGAGTACTTTGCTCAGACCCTTACCATTGCTAACAAGAAGAAGGCTAATGGTGAAAACAAGGGAGATATAGATGTTGAAAAAATTCTGAGATCCATGACACCCAAGTTTGACTATGTTGTTTGTTCCATTGAGGAGTCCGAAGGATACAAGCTTGTTAAGCATTGATGAGTTGCAAAGCAGTCTTCTTGTACATAAACAGTGCATGTGCTCTCATGTTAAAGAAGAGCTTTGACAAAGCTACAATGGAGTGCTATAAGTGTCACAGGCGTGGGCATTTTCAGTGGGAATGTCCAAGAAAAGAGAAGGAGTCCAATTATAGAGAGACCCAAGAAGAGATGTTATTGATGGCGCACGTGGATACAAACATTGCTCATAAAGAAGGTACATGGTTTCTTGGCATTATCGGTATGGACGCTTGAGCTTTAAAGGCTAAAAGACTCTTAAATAATAATAAAAGAAAAAAGATACTGCATGGTTGACCTTAATTCAAGTTTCATTTGAAGCTATGTGAGAATTGTTTAGTAGGAAACAGCAACGGGGCTCGTTTCCAAAGCAAAGTACTTGGAAAGCTTCACAAATTCTTTAGTTAGTACATGCTTATATTTGTGGGCCAATCAAGCCTATTTCTAATAGCAAAAAAAGGTATTTGATCACTTTCATTGATGATTTCAACTGGACAGTACATGTTTTGAATCGAAGTCCCACATTGGTAGTAAGGAATAAGACGCCAGAGGAAGCATGGAGTGAAATCAAGCCATCAGTTGAATATTTTCGAGTTTTTGGCTGTATTTCTCATGTTCATGTGCTTAACAGTACTAGAACTAAGCTAGATGATAAGCGTTTATGTTGTATTTTGTTAGGAGTTAGTGAAGAGTCAAAGGCTTATAGACTTTTATGATCCCATTTCACAAAAAAATTATAATTAATAGGGATGTTGTGTTTCAAGAAGACAAGAATTGGGAATGGGATAAGAAGTATGAAGAGACCATTGTGTGTGATTTGGAATGGGGTGATTGTGAAAAAGAAGCTGTTTCTGCTTTTGAAAATGGAAAAGGAAGTGAATCTGATATTGATGTTGAAGAAGAAATAGAGGAAATTCTAACATCTAATTCCTCAGCTGAAGATAACATTACTAAAGGAAGGATTAGGATACAACTTGTTTGGATGAGAGACTATAAAACAGCTGAAGGACTTTTTGAAGAAGAAGCAAATATGGTAATGTTTGCAGCTACTGATTTTGATCCTATTTACTTTGAAGATGCAATGAAGAGTGAAAGATAGAGGCAAGCCATGGATGCAGAAATGGAAGTACTAGAGAAGAATGGCACATGGGAATTAATGGAATTACCTGAAGGAGGAAAACATTGGAGTTAAGCGGGTTTACAAGACCAAGTTTAATGAAAATGGAGAAGTAAATAAATACAATGTGAGGCTTGTAGTGAAGGGGTATGCTCAGCAACATGGGGTGGACTATATAGAGGTATTTGCTCCTATGGTGCATATGGAGACAATTCAATTGGTGATTGCTCTTGCAGCCCAAGGAGGATGGTCCATATACCAGCTTGACTTGAAATTAGCATTCTTGCATGGTGAGTTACATGAAAATATTTTTGTGGAACAGCCCTACGGTTATGTGCGAAAGGCAAATGAGTACAAGGTTTATCAGCTAAAGAAGGCACTTTATGGGTTTAAGCAAGCACTGCAGGCTTGGTATAGCCGTATAGAAGCCTATTTTATGAAAGAAGGCTTTGAGAAGTGTGACTACGAGCATACTTTGTTCACAAAGACAGGAAAAGATGGCAAAATGTTAATTGTTAGTCTATATGTTGATGATCTCATTTTTACTGGAAATGATGAGTTATTGTTTACAGCATTCAAAGATTCCATGAAGCATGAGTTTGACATGACATATCTTGGAAAGATGAGGAATCGTATGAAAAATTTATCAGTAAAAAAAAAAATTGCACTAGAGATACTAAAAAAGTGTGGGATGGATAAAAGTAATTCTGTTCATAATCTAATTGTTTTTGGTTTGAAGCTCATGAAGGATGAGGGTGAAGTTAAGGTAGACAAGGCTTACGATAAACAAATTATGGGTAGTCTCATGTATCTCACAGTAACTCGACCGGTTAGGATGTCTGTGATAATCTTATTAGTAGATATATGGAGAATACTACCGAGCTTTATTTACAAGTGGCAAAAAGGGTGCTGAGAGATTTGGGGGGAACAATTGAGTTTGGAAATTTTTATAAGAAGGGAGGAGATGATGAACTTCTGGCTTAGACAGACACTGATTATGCTGGAGATTTGGAAGACAAAAAGAGCATATCAGGTTGTGTTTTTGTTTGTTGCAAGAGCAATATCTTGGTTGTAAAAAAAAGAAAAAAAAACCAGCAGTAAGCCTATCTACCACAGGCTAAATTTATTGCTGCTTCTTCGTGTGTATGCCAAGCAGTCTGGTTGAAAAGCGTGCTAAAATAGGTGGATAAGAATCAAAGCTTGATAACTACAATACAATGTAATAGTAGTTTTGCAATCAAACTGGCAGAAATCATGTACTCCGCTTCCTAGAAGGAGTACAGCTCCTCTTACCAAAACACCAACTTGATTCTCATGTCTTTATTAGCAATGTTTCAGATATAATATCTGCCTTCATCTTATTTTCCAAAACTTCCTAGTCGCAAGAATCAAACTCAGATCTTCTGAACATTTTTTTTCTATCAATCAAATCTTCAGAACATTATCGGAACCATCTACCACCAAGCCAACTTGATCTCATATTAAGTGTTCAATGTTTAACAAGTTTCTCTTTTAATATAATGCCAAATGCAACCATTTTCTAAATTTAACTTTGTATCTTTTAATCATAACTATATTGAATCAATTAATTGAATATTTATCAGTTCTATGTATTATAGTATGAACAAATTTAATTTTATTATATTAAACTTTCTCTTCCTAAATGTTACTGAATTGTTATATTTTTTTTAAAAAAATAATATAATATTGATATATTGTTAATGTTGCAGAATAATGCTTATGTGAAATCTTTATCTGTGAACTTATTTTGGCACATTAATATTTCATAGTTATATTCATTTTTTGAGTAATTAATAGTTATATTTATTAGTAGATAAATTATCTTAGATTGAAATTTTAATATCGTTAGTATTTGTTTGTTAAGATTTATTATATTAAATTTTAATATATGAAATTAAAAAAAATCTATATTTAGTTATCATTAGTTTAATTATAATCAAACAAGTGAACATTTGTCTACTATCATCACCAATTCAAAGGCTAATCTAAATTTTGAAACATTAATTTTAATTATGTAATTTCATATTCAAATAACATTTTATTAATAGTAATAAACTTATAAAAATTTACGTTACGAGTTTACTTCTTTTTTATGAATTTATCTAAATTCACGAATTTGATAATTTTATTAATATTGTTTTGACTAGGTCTTTCATGTCAGTAGAATATTTCAGATATGTGCTCCTTAACTTTCGTTTTATTCTGCTATGTGAGGCTAAATATACAGCCAGGCTTATTTCAAATAAAGATATCAAATTTCTCCATAATCTTTATCAATCTCTTTATCCGGACGGAGGGATATTGAATTGTGAAGAAAGGATACACAAAACGCGGTGTTGAGGGAGTTTCAAATGACAGATGACAGCTTCATAATGGCAGATGAGATGAACGGCTAAGATGAAGGGAATATGACAGTCATTTTCTGCTCCAGAATAGAAGTCGTAAGATTGCCCCAAATTATAACCACTTCTGTTAGTTGTGAGATTAGGTTTAAGCCAACTAATCTTCAAACCTATCCAAAGTTGATGGAAGAATTAATATATTCAATTATCTCTTTCATCAGGAAAAACAGATCAAGCCATTCCAATCCAGGTGGGCGTGGGGGTACAATGGCCGATAAGTCAAAGTGTAAAACCCACATGTATGATAGACTTCTGGTTGGGCGTTTCTGACCTAGATCTTCTTATACTGTCGTTTTTCAGAATAAATATATTAATACATTCATGCGTGACTCGCGAAATTTATTGTTCAAGTGATAACCATAACTCAATGCGTATCCCACAAGTGTCCATCTTTTTCATAACGCAAATTTTCAAGAAATCAAAATAATACAAAGCCAAGAGTCTCAAATTAACTTCTGACAATTAGTCTTGGATTAACACGTTCCATGGGGTTTTTCTGCGCTACCTAGGTGGCTGTTAATTCTTTTCTTGGGATTTCTGGTATAAAAAGATGAGTAAATTGTGAAAAAGACTGCAATTCAAAGTGCAGCTGATTACAACAATGGGCATATCCTGCACTAGTGATGAGACAATTCCCTTATCCACTCTTGTATTGAATTTCAAGCCCACAGCACAAACGAACTTACAGGATAACATTAGCAAGTAGCAGCAGCAATCTCAACATTCTATGCCTGGATTATGAGAATGTTCTATATCTCCTTAAATCTTTCCAGACGTAGTAATATCTTCAGGGATGCTTGCATTAGCAGAAAGAAAACCACCCAAGGCTAGAGGATTATCTACAAATTCATGACTGGGAGGGTAAAGCAACTAGGCTGCCTTCTTGTAGGTTCATCATGATACACTGAATGAAGATTCATGTACCAACTTCGACAACATAGACAACCTAGAAGTAACATTAATTTAACCCCGAGAAGAGACGCCTCATTGAACCATTAATGCATAGATAATTATATCAAGCACAAGCGAAGCTCCCCTGCAACAATCACCACCCAAACTCAGGATCACTGATCAAAACAAAAAATGCAACGGGGAAGCCGAAGCTAGAGATCTATAGGGGTACCAATATCTCACCTCGTGAAGTGACATCACATTTTTAGCCACTTTGGTTTAACAAGCTTTTTATCAGCAGGCTTACGTTCTTCAACAGCGGGGGTTTGTGTAGCTACAACAGGTTCTAGGGCAGACTGTACAGGCTCAGATTGCTGGCCTTGATCGTCAGTGAAAACCAAGCCCTTCAAGGACATGATATCCTCGCTAAGGAAAGGGCCTATTTGGTCAGCCATGGCACGTTCACCTGAAATTTACATTACAACGTTGAAAAAACATATTAGAAAGCCACACTTCGGAAGATTCCTTTCAGAGCGAACAGATTTAACAGCCTCTGTATTAGTACAATTCTTATTAACTAGTAATAGGCATTAATGGTGATCTATTATGCAGTAAATTATTGAATATAATTTTACACAACACAAAGTGCAGCTGAAAACTTCTATAAAAATTTGAACATCAAACGAAATTTGAAGGAATTTAAAATATGTATCTCACAGAAACCCTCACAAACAGCAGCAATAAAAATTTAACAAGTTTTATGTAACTTTGAAGATAAACCTTATATCATTGATGACAAATATATACACGTTTACATTCATATTCTCTTTTAAAAGGACTAAAGTTATCAACAGTAAACAAATGGGTGTGATCTCCCAAGGCCATCTCGTTAGATGAGATATGGAACTCTACTCTGTTCAACTAAGTCATCAGGCCAAGTATACAAATCTTCCCATGAAAATCAATTCTAACAAATTGCCCGACCATGTATTCATAAATTGGACAAAGGAACTGTCCTTCAAAACAGAAATCAAGGAATTAACATAAATATCAAGTAGTTCAGCTGTTAGCTAAACAATGGCATATGCTGAAAAAATTGTTCAATAGCTTCACTGAAACACACAACATATGTCCATGCCATGGTGTGACTCACATACAATCAACACCTATCAACCACAGCAACCAAATCACGATATGAAAATGATGAATAAGTGGTTTTACAAAATAACTGTCCTACCTACTCATCCAAAGTGGGGCATAGGATTGATTTATATACACGGAAAAATTAAGAACAGATCAAGACATTATAGTAAGACATACTATGCAAAGAGATTCTTCTGACTGCATGAACTCACCTTTGGAAGCATCATATGAAAAGTACAAAATGGCACCAGGACAAAAGCCGGCAGTATAAAAATCTTGAGACAGGTCTTTGATCAGCTTCTTTGGCGGAGTAGTATCTGCATCGCACCAAAAAAAAAAAAGTTTAAAATAATGCCATACACAAGAACAATATTCTAGAGGTTAGAATCCTTATCAAAATATCAGATATAAAATTGAGAAAAGCTCAGCTGGTGGTAAACATGCTAAGGGAATATAAACAGCAATATTGGTCACTAACTATTCCAAATTCCAATTCATTGGCAAACATTACACAAAATTATGATATGATACAAGTGATCAATATGCTTACATATATAAAATGGCTGCTCTGGTTGTGTAATCACTTTGTTAAGGAGATCAACTAAACTCTGGATTGTTTCAGATGGGTGAAAGGTAGCCTCTAATGTGTGATTATCAGGAAAGCGAACTCTAATCACAGCCTGACAATAAGATCAAATAAGCTTAAAAGACAAGGTAAACCCTCACTGATTTTCTTATTCTAGCAGTCACAAAATTTTATAATTCTTTTGGAAAAAATAAATATGCAACTGTGGCAACAAATACAATTAGGAACCAAAAAACAGCCAAACATTACTTTTGTTATTCTTGATCTACGAGCTGCCTCTTCTGCTTCTCGGATTTTTCGAGTCTTCAAGAATTTATCTGTACATAACTAATACATGTAAATTCCAATATTCATGAAGAATGAAATGTTCTTTGCGTGTGCATCCTGAAACATGTACTCAGCATAATTGATTTTCCTGTCATGTATCCACATTTCTTTTTTTTTCTTTTTTTCTTTTTTATTTATCAATTGCAAACATACACGACAAAAATACATACATATGCATGATTGCTGTAAAATATTCCACAAAGCGAGAATAGATTTTGGGCCTATAACAATTCTACTGGTGCCAAAAATAATCAGTGGCTTACAGGCTTAACAATCACTGACTAGTCATTTTGGACAAAGTGTAAATCAATGCAGTAAACATATATTATTCTTGAATTACTCTTTTATTCAAGTCCTCACTAGAATTCAAATATATTGACACATCCTCCAAATGAAACAGAACATTAATGTTAGACCATAGTTTGTGGTTGATACAAACTCACATCTTGGGTCACAAGAAATGAAGTATCAATCTTACCTTCCTTCTTAGTAGCCAAAAGTTGATAATAATCTTCAGTGGTGAACTCATAGAAGTCATCAGTCTCCTCTGCTTACAAGATGCCACAAGAAAAATAAAAGTTCAATGAAGATACCAGAGAAAGATTATATTCATATATAATATTTTTGATAATACAAATGCACGCTTTTCATATGGCCTTGGAATGCAGAAGTTACAGTTCTATTACCATTGTTAGATGCAGTATTTGGTGCTGGAGAACGTGCTGATGTTTCAAATACATGGATCTCTCGTCCAAATCTTTCCTTGATAGCTGCAAGCTTGGCCTAGTGCCATAAAACACAATGGAAAAAGGAATATTAAGTAAAAGCAGCAGATCAAGGAAGCAATTGTGCATCATTCAATTGAATAAGTTAGTTGGAAAAGCAAGGACAGTAAACTAGACTTGATAAAAGTTGGCAGCAATACAAATATCTACTTTAGAGTTTAGAGCAGAATCCATGATGTCACACAAAAGACTTAAGATAATTAATAATTATTTTAGAGGAAATGGGAGAAGGCAACGTCATTGAGGAATATTACTCTAATTTCATGCAATAAGGTAATTTATTATAAATGACATGATAGTGCGTGGTCTGCATTAAAGTTGAAAAATATCAGCATCATTAACTTTCCAAATTTAAGTAGTATGATTACCACATTTAGGAGAAAACCTAGAAGTTACCACTTGTTTCAACTTTCTGCCACTAACGACTTTCATATGACAAGCAAGTCATTAATTGAATTAGTAGGCACAATGCTACTTATAGATGTCAAATAGCAGAACGCTTAGCTTGAATTTATGCTTTGGAGAATGCAAAACCTAAATGGCTGAATTCTAGGATACTTATTTATTACAAGTTTGCAATGCCGGAATACATAATCCTAAAAAGACAAGGCACCTGAAAGAAGCCAGAAAGGGTATTGAAGTCTTGTAAATTAGTTTATTGAAGAATTTGAAACTAATCTTTTCCAGTTTATACTAGCCATTAAGATGTTAAACAACACCAACACACGAAGAGATGGTTTGACCTAGCATTGAGAGCACATTAACAAAGGATGGATTCTGAATCACCACCAGAATAAATTTTGACAATCTCACGAAACATTCATGGTTATTATATAATGCACTGTTTTGTACTTTTTGCATTCAATTATAATCAGCAGTATTCTAACTCTAGTTTTATACTTTCTGCGGATTTCAATATTTTCCATCATTGAGTATCGAGTCCATGTTTTGCGTCTTTGTTATACATATCAATATCCAGCCAAAAAAACACTTGAAAAACCTGCACATAACGCTAGAAACCAGAAATTCCTTAGCTTGAAAGAAGAAAACTTACAACAAACCCTCGGAAGGAATTTAAACATAACAAGTAAAGCACAAAAAGGCGACAATAAGCCAAACCTAGATGGTAAACAAGAGGAAAATTATCAGACGAGAAAGAAAAGGAATCGGTAAAAGAACCTTAGCTGCTTCGGTATCCATGGAATCAATGGCTATGACCCTTCTCCTCTTCGAAGTTAAGGAAAGAGGATCATCCAAAATCATCAGATAATAAAGAGAAGTGGGGAGCGAAACGAAAGATGACTACCGTATAGGTTCTGGACCTCCGATTTGCATCATCGCTGTAACTCGGATTTATAGCGGAGTGTATCAGTAATTTTGCCCTTTCCTCCTTCTGCTAGTCGGTCGCTTGACGCAAGCGATGCACGCACGTGCAGAGTTCCCACACGTATTCCTTATAAATAAATAAATAATAAGTTATCTATTTCATAATAACTAATATAATAGATTATTTTAACAAAGTTGAATTTATTTTTTAAAAAAGAATATATGAAAGTTAAAGATAAGATATTTCATAAATATTCAAAATTCATTATCATTGATAATTTGACGCTTAAGTAACCTTTTTTTTTTTTTATTTACCAAATCAATTGATGCCTTTCTTCCCAGACCAGAGCTTGCATCTTTTTCTTCTCTTGAACTTCCTAGCTCATTTCACGGAATGGTTCTGAGAGAAGAGTAAAATATCCTTACTTTATGGTATATACAAAGTTTATCTGTTTGAATCTAAATATGAGAAATAAAAGAATTATATTTGAATCTAAGCTTGATTATTTAAAAGGATTTTAGGAACCTGGATCTACATATGAATACCCACTTCACCCATATTGGGATACGTAATACATATATTAATTAATTTAAAATTTATTTGACAAGTACTTGAATCAACATTTACAAATAATAATCCTTATATGTTAGTTGATTGTGATTAAACAACTTCAAATTTAGTTAATTTAGTGTTATTAATGATTTGAAATTACTAAAATATATGTCGATAATTTTGATTAATTTTAAATAAATATTAATTAGAATTAAATTATAAGATATTTTTATATTTTAAACTTAACCAAAAAGTAGTGAAACGTTAAATAATTTTTTACACTCCTACCGACGCTTTAACTATTTTTTATTATGAATAATAAATTTATATTTATTGTTTTTGAAATACTATTTTGTTTCCTGGATTAGTTTGAAACCGAAGAACCAAACTATATATTAACATAAATTTGAGACATTTTCTTAATATTAATTTTATATGACAGTTTTGCCCAATTTTGGGTAAAATAATCTGGGTCCAGAAAATTTATAATTCAATGAGGATAAAAGACGGCTTGAAGTTGTCACCCACTTGAACATGAATGCTTTCATCGCCATCATTAAGTCCTGCTCCCCGTTGGTAAGGGCATTGCTACATTCCACGACAATGGATGGATCAAACCGGCCAACTTAGATTTTGACCACCATTGAGTTGAATTTCCGCTTCTTTATCCGTATACTATAAAAGATTTTTTTTTTTAAATCCAACAAAGTACAAAGTAATACATGGAGATGCTATTAAAGTTGAAACTCGGATTGTATGAGTCCAAGTATTAAAAGTTGTTTTGCCTAACTCGAGTCAGGCAAAGTAGTATTGATAATTGAAAAAAAGTAGGTTGTCTCATACAAGATAGGATGTGATGTCTTGTCTTGTCAAAGTAATGAACTGTCGTGGTCTATTACTTTTATCCTCCCAACCCCTTAGTGTATCACTATGCTTTTTCGACTGCGACCGTTCCTTCATCATCCTTCATCCTCTCATTTTTCTCACTCTTTTGCTTGAAAATTTGAAGGAGTGGCTATCAGTTATTAAGGTACATTAAATTTTTTCGACATATTATTTTTTTTTTGTAAATGTAGGTAAAATTTTTTTAAAATAAATTAGTATTATATTTATTTGTTCATGATTTTTTTTGCTAATATTTGTTCATGATTAAGGTAAGAAGAGTAAATGAGAGTTTTTTTTAGAGTAGATATTTTTTATTTAAAATATAATATTGTTGTAATTTAAGTTTTTATAATGTTGAGATACTTTTTGTAAATTATTTAAATTATGATGTTGTTGTGATTTAAGTATTTTATAATGTTGAGATCTTTTTTAGAATTTGTTTAAATTATAATGTTGTTGTGATTTAAGTATTTTATAATGTTGAAATTATTTTTGAAAATTGTTGTCACACCCTAAATCCCTGGAGTGAAACCAACACAAGACACGAGGAAATTATTGAACTTACAAGCCAACACTAGATGGAAATCCCTAACCATACCAATATTTTTGCAATTTGCACCATATTCAAAGTAAACCTTGTCTTTTTATAAGGATATACAGTTTATACAACATAAGGAATTTTGTAAAAATTTCGACAGAGTCTACCCAATAAATAAGACATCTCAAAATTACTACAAAATCATGTCAGACAAACTAATATACATAAAGAGAGCTCTGCTCACTAGAATGAACCAAAGCTATCATACACCAATATATGAAGTGAGGAATGCTAATTTGTGGTCAAAATACATCACAAAACGAACAAAATAACAGCTACCCAACACCATCTATATACAACTCAAAAAATGTCATATACAACAAAATGAAATAGGCTATCCCGCAGATCCAAGCGAGCTCACCCAAATGGATCCCTGTCAGTCCTTAGCTCCCTTTGGGAACTCATCAACTTCACTATCTGAGATAACAAATTTTCTGGCAGATAGCATCCCAATATCAGTAAACAATATACATATATAAATCGCAATCAAAAGCGTGATCATGATTTGTATGGAATAAAATAGCATTTAATTGATAAATAACAACAACTAGCTATTTGATGCACATTGTAAAACATGTGTATTGCCTGAATTAAGATGGCTTAAAAGTGAAAAAAAAATAAAAATCAATAGGTTCCTAAATATCAATTGAGGGGAAGGACTACCATGGATTAATCTATAGATATCCGGTGTGGCACACAGCCCACAAGGGTAATCACAACAACTGAGGACACATAATCCTCGAGGGTAAATAACCAACAAGTGTGAAGTCATAACTCACAAAAATTAATCATTCATTCGTCTGCGTGTGATGGCCATTACATGGGACTAGCACCTTTATTAGCCCTACTAGTTGGGTATTTTCCAAGGTGCACTAAAGACTAACAGAACTGCTATTTGTTGCCAGTATCCTAACTAGTCCTTTCAAAGTTAAGAAAAATAAAATAGGCATGCATAGGAAAATAAGACAGGCACACATAAAATTAATTACCATTTCAATACTATTTTATTTTGCGGTTATACATAACGTACGCATGAGATTTTCAAAAAGTTTTTATCAAACCATACATGATGTAATTATATAATCATGTCAAAAAAATCCATCTACTCAGAATTTGCAATTCTAATTAATATAATCATAATGGTAATTGTAAAACATTTCCAAATAAGGAAAAATGGAGTATATAACAAAAAGTGTTTGGAGTGTTAGCTGCACACCTGAATGCCGTTAATTACAAGTGACCAAATGCCTTCACTTAGGTGACCACCTCACCTCTAAGAACTTCTTATGCCAACAGAAAAAGAGATAAATTATTTCTCTTTCTCTTCCCTTAAACAGTTCTGGCATTAAGCTCATATCGTAAATAATCACCTTATCAATACCTCAATACCCTTATAACATTTGATTTAACACTTAAGAGTCTTTCTACTCCTAAGAAGCTTACCACCAGAAGGAAATTTCCACTTTAACATATGATCAAGTAATAATCAAATTATCAATTCTCATTCATTCAACTCCCATTATTAAATTTCTCCAACTTGCTTAAACTATAGGTCATTTACCATAAACTCACATCCTTAACCTTCCTAGAGCACCTCCATTAATGCAAAAATTCAAGGAAAATCTGAAATATTACCAAATCATCATTCTTATCCAAACAATAACTTCTAATTATCCCAATTATTGTCTTAAAGCCACTAATTGGGGTTTTTCATCCTAAGTTCGAATTTCTTGAAATTGAAGGCAAGGAATGGTCGAAATTAATGATAAAATAGCAAGGCATGTCAAAATTTTGCAATTCACTCACCAATTCGAGCTCAATTGGATGAAAATAGCAATTATCGGTCGACGAAGCTCAGGATTAGAGGGGAAACACCATAAATAATGTCAAGAACAAAACCCATATTAGAAGCATCGAAGAAAATCGCTTACTAACGCTTAAATTGCTTCGCGATTTTGGTGTTCTGAATCATGAAACTAATGGTTGTTCTCACCAAAAAATGGCGACTTCCAGCCAACTACTTAACAACGATGATGGCGTAGGTGGAAAAGGGCAACTTCAATGACGTGAAACTGGAACTCCGATGAACACACGATGCTAGAATGTCTCTCTGTTTCTCTTAGTGTTGAGTGATCGGGGAAGAAGGTGTTATAAGACCAAGGTATTTTTGTCATTTCCCTCCCCAGGGACACGTGTCAATGCCCAGGGAAGTCAGGATTCAAACCCTCAGCCTCTCAAACTATGCACATGAGACTTAACCACTGAGTTAGCCTCAATCTCAAGATATATTTTTACCTCATAAAATGTTATGCCTTAGTAAAATTTTCTTGAAAATTCTTCTTTCCCTATTATTCACTAACTAAGTGATTATATATACTTATCCCATTAATTACAATTTGTTGGGTCGTTACATCTAAATTATAATATTTTCATAATTTATGCATTTTATAATGTTGAGATTATTTTGGAAATTGTTTAAATCATATTGTTGTTGTAATTTAGGTATTCTACAATGTTGAGATTATTTTTAGAAAGTGTTTAAAATATAATATTGGTGTAATTTAGGTATGTTATGATGTTTAGATTATCTTTGGCAAATTGTTGAAATTACAATATTGTTTTAATTTTGTGATGTTGACTTTATTTTAGCAAATTGTTTAAACTACAATATTATTGTAAGTTAGACATTTTATAATGTTACGATTATTTGTTCAAATTGTGTAAATTATAATATTGTTGAGATTTAGCTATTTTATAATGTTGAAATTGTTATTACAAATTATTGAAATTATAATATTATTGTAATTTAGGTATTTTTAAATGTCAAAAGTATATTTATAATTTAGTTAGGTTATAATATTGAGAATATACTTATAATTGACTTATTATATAAATTTGCAAATATATGTACTTTTACTTACATGACAATTATTTTGGAAAATAATTGTAATTTTCTTATTTTATAAAGTTTTGAATTTTTTCATTTAGCATTTGGTAGAAATTTGGTTGCATAGTTTAATAAGTGGAGAATTAAGAAAATAATGGTAAAAAAGTCAAATTTCTGTATTGAAATGCTATAAATAATGGCATTGAATAGTATGATAGAATGAAATTGAAATTTCTCATATAATTTGACTTTATTACAATTTATTTGGTTACTAGAAAATGTGAGTGTAGGGTAAGAAATGAACAATATGAATAAACTTGTATATGTATATGCAAATGGAAAAATCTACGAAAGTAACCATAGCGCAACGTTTGAATGCATAGATGTCAAGATGCTTACAATGGACACAAACATCAACTTAGTGGACCTAAAACAAGTGGTTGCGCAGAAGCAATGACTTTCCCAAAATTAGTTCATGTCGCAATTAATATATAGGTACCAAGCATCACTCAACCCAACATGGTACTGCACAATTACATTGGAAGATGATTTTAATGTGCAAAGCATATGGCATGCAGCGTCACAATTTCGGTCACAGTTAAGTGAGGTTGTGCTATATGCACACATCTCGACAGCTGAACTTGTAGTTAATATGGAGCACCAAGCTGTGAAGGAATACATCCCAGACACAACCATTTTCTAGCTCTTTCAGTGAGTTGAATAATCAAACATCATTTATCAATTCATACTTGAGAGAGGGTCCCTTAGGTTGCCCTAACACTAATGAATCCCATCCACCCATTAAAGTGATTATAACTGATGATGTTAAGGATGATGAGGAGTACGATGATGCTTTTCAGTTAGACGAAGAAAACGAGGAGAATAAGTACGATGATGATGCCGAAGACGTTAATATAAGGATCCCTTAGTAACATTTTTCACAGAAGTCAACACGGAGGTGGCCATAGATCGTGATGTGTAAGGAACAATTGGTCTTTCGAATGACAATGAGTTGTGTGTCGGACGACAATATTCTAACAAGCTAGCACTATGATGTGCAGTCAAGCTATATTATGTTCATGCACACCATACCTTTATGGGGTACATTTGTCTACAAAATATGAAGAATATCATTATGTAAATTACGGCAATGGCTGCAATTGAAGGGTTTAGGGCATGTAAAAAGTCAAGGAGGAATCACTGGCAGATTACAAGATACAGGGACACATATACTTGTCTGATTGTTTCCCTTTCTCAAAATCATCTGAAACTCAATTCCGATGTCACTGTATCATATATTGTTGGTATGGTGATGGATAGACCTAACGTGTTAATGTCTCAGATAATTGAAAGGATGAAAAGCTTGTTTGACTATACTGTGTCGTACCGAAAAGCATGGAAGGCAAAGCATTGGGCGATGGTCGTAGCATTTGGTAATTAGGAGAACTCATACAAACTGATGTCCAAGTGGCTGGCTGCTGTTAAACATTTTATGCCTGGGTCGTATGTAGAGTTCTGTTATAGGGATTGTCTTCAGGGTAGTTTTGATAGAGAGCTGACAACAACGTTTCACTATGTGTTATGGGTGTACAAGTCGTACATTGATACGTTCACATAATTGAAGCCGATCTTGTAGGTAGACAGAACATTCCTTAGTGGCAAATATAAAGGAACATTGTTAATGGTTACTTCACATAATAAAGACAGAAATGTCATGTTACTTGCATTCACAATTGTTAAAGGTGAGACACAAGGGGTGTGGTTATGGTTCCTACTAAACCTACAGAGACGGATGGTGAGAGATAGACAAGAGATATGTTTGATCTTAGATAGGCATCCATCAATATTCGCCTTAGTATTGAATCCACGAGTTGGGTAGTAACCACCGTACGCTCATCATGTCTTCTGTATTCGTTATGTGGTAAGCAACCTAAACAAACATTTTAGAACAACATGGTTAAAGGAGAAGTTTATAAATATTGGCTTCTTATACGAGCGACACATTGTCGACACCCAATTAGCTGAGCTTACCTTCTTGCACCAACAAGTTGGCGCATGGATCGCTAGAATACCTAAACACTAATGGACCAAGGAATATGATGTGGAGGGTCGTCGCTATGGGCATATGATGATTAACCTCATACACGACTACTACTTGTTTTGTGTGGGCATTTGACCAATGTAATGTCTCGTTTGAAGTGGAAAAGTCGTATGATCATCAAAACTCCCAATGTGGTTGTTGTTGTAAAGTAAACCTCAACGATTAGCTTTGTGATTATGGAGAATTTCAAGCTGAAAAATACCTATGCTAACATGTTCTTGCTACGTGTACAAAGGTGGGTATTGATTGGCAATAGTACATCGATCCTGTATTTCACTTGGAAACTATACGTAATGCATATAGCAGTGAGTTCCACCTAGTAGGAGCACAAGTGTATTGGCCAAAACCCAACAATCCAAAGTTAGTGCCTGACCCATCAATAATATGTGAGAAAGGAACCAAATATGAAATGAAATGGATTAGCGAACACTAGGGGAACTGAATAGATGCGAGTTGTGTAGACAAACTGGACACAACCATGCCACTTGTCCACATAGGTGCAGCAACCTATAGTTCAGGGAGTTAACACATTGCATTGTTAACTCTGTGTCCCATGTGATGAACAAAGTAATGAAATTTTTGCGTACATACAGTCTATTACATGTCTGTATTTTCCTTTCTTTTTGTCCATTTGTGCATGACACACAATTTTCAACATATGTCTAGTTTTGCTGACATTGTTCATCCATAGTTATGCAATGACTAATCAACAAAAAGTGGTTGAGCCAAGCCACAGGACCAATCCTTGTTGTACCTGCAGACACAACATATCTCACAGGCTATTTGACTTAGACACGTATGACATTACCCTGTACTTTGTTTACGACCATATCATGTGTAATTGTTCTTAATGTGTATTTGATTGTGCAGGGAGATTGGCCTTTATGTACTTGACGTGTTCTCCATGCTAATCAACTACAGGACTCACTGACTGTGATAGTAAACTATCTTCATCAGACTGGTTTCTATGGTGTCACTCGAATTGGTCAATTTGAGTACGATCAAGCATTGGTATGAGCTCTTGTAGAGTGATAGCAACCTGAGACCTATACATTCCACACTATACGTAGGGAGTGCACTATAACACTAGAGGACGTTGGCATCTAGTTTGGATTACCTAGTGCAAGAATACTAGTTATAGGACCAACAAGCTATAAGTGGCTAGATGTATGCGAGCTATTACTAGGCATGAGACCACCAAATGACTAGTTTAATGGGCAGCGGTTAAGCATGACGTGGTTGTCACAACATTTTAATGAGCTCCTTGACGATGTAAATGACTAGCAAGTTTAGCGCTTTGCTTATGCATACATACTTAAACTCATAGGGGGTATGCTTTTTCCTGATATGTCATCACACCAAGTTTGCTTGATGTACCTACCCTTACTGGTAAACTTCGACGAAGCTGGCCAGCTAAGCTGGGGATCTGTAGTTTTAACACATCTTTATCGGGAGTTGTATGACTCAACAAATCCCAAGGAGCGAGGTATAAGTTAGTGCCTAACATTGTTGCATTTATAGGCATGGGATCAATTTCCAATACTTACCCTTGAGAGACCACCTGTCTTGGACTCTTGCATCAAGATCTACCCTTTGCTTCCACCATTGGGCTTTAGGTATGCACAAGTACATCGGACCTCCCTCACTATATATCACACACAGTACATAATCTATATTTTCTCAATTCACAGGTGAAGGAATGTTAGTCGTCCTCCTCTATTTAGAGAATGCACATTACGCCAATACCGAGTTTTCCTTGACTAGATGAGGGACCACAAGGTTTGTTATGACACTTGTATATATTTGTGCACTATTTTTTGCCTTCAACTGTACTGTGGATAACCTTGTTTGTTGAAAATGACATATTATTTGGCAACCTTATCAACTAGACAATGTTCGAGAAGTAATTTTAGAGTATTGTCTAGCTTCTCACAATATATAAATGGCTTGTGTGCCCCTCATATGCTTCCACATTATTAATTGGCATTAACCAATCGTGTCCTTCGACAATTTGGCTAACAACAATTCATCCTTAACAATCTAGTTAACTTTAGTTCCTTACATACATTGCAGTTGAAGGGAAAAACCATGAAAAACTGGCAGTGGGAGCATGCACAACTAATAGACATGTAGGATAGATAGTGTGATTCTTTAGTACAAGCACATGTGGCTACCATACCCATTGATCGTAACTCAGTGTATGTGCAGTGGTACTGGCAATGTAAATGTCGATGGATTCATCCTGGCTACGTGGTAACTCATATGATTTCTTTACTTGCTTCCAACATTTACTAGACTTTAAATTTTAATTTCATGCCATTTTTTTTTATAGGCTGACATTGCATAAGACCTTTATTTAGATAAGCACCCTCAATTTCGTGGAATTGTTGGCCAGGATTGCCAAGATATCTTGAAAGCACTCAGGGAACAATGGTTATTGATGGTTGACCAGCCTACTCTGCCAGCTTCAAACTTTCTTACATAACCTGATACACCATAGGGTAGGCCCAGTAAGCAAGCATATAGGTACATGTCATTTCAGACACCACTTGTTGCTGAAAAAGGCAAGGGACATAGCCAGACTCGAGCTACAAGTTCATCCACGGTTATTGCAGGCACATCTGCCTCTTCTCCACCCCAGATACACCACATCACAATGTTGCTGGTCTTTCCACAATTACCACAACCTATCCATATGGTAACTTTAACGATGTCAGACCATCATATTATGTTCTATCTCTAACAACATTAAGTTGTACACCTACTACGCCTTCACCATTCTCATTCACCCTTCATCAAGTGCCTTTGAATATTTACTCAACTTTTGCCGCTAAGTATGGTTTCTTCAATTTTGGTGACTCATCCCAACAGTGGTTATTCACCCACAATAACTAATTCTTTCAATTCAATCCCTGGTTTTCAATTTAAATATGCCACCGGTTGTACCACAAAATGCATAAGAAGAAGAGCAACAATAAGAAGAGGTTGCACAATTAAAGCCACGACTACCGCAGCACGCAAGGAGAAGGCCTCGTTGTAGAACCAATAGTCATTATTTCAACGAATATGTCTCTGCATCTTATTCTTGCGTAAAACCTTGTACTCATAACATGTAATTTGAATTATTTTCTTCACTCATGAGATGTAGTTTGGATTCTTTTTACTACCCTAATTCTAAGTATCATTTCTAATACCTACATCATATATTTGTTACTTATTTTTAATTTTCATATTTTTTCACCATACATTTATTCACACTTAAATACTTTTTTTTACCCATTTTGTTTATTAAAAAAAATACACAAAGGTCTCAAGTTGAAATATTTTGAGACCCAAATTTTTTTCCTCAGTCATTTTAAAAAAAAATCCTAAATCAGGTTATAATTTTTCTTAAATTAACATTTGTGAATCGGAAGCCCTATTTATAAATTTGTAGCATTACGTTGTAATAATATTTTAGCTCCTGTATTTAAAAAAAAAAAAATGGTATATATGCCTCAAAATCCGTTGAATTCCTTTGACACAGAATTAGCTCATAATGGTTAATCTAAAACATTCGAATCAATAACAAAATATTAAAACAACAAGGTCTGTATATAATATACTTATGTTTTAAGATCTGCAATTGAATAAATGCCAAGGTTGGTGTGCATGAGCCTATGGGTTT
Organism: Delonix regia; assembly: GCA_037074485.1. Classification (NCBI taxonomy): domain Eukaryota; kingdom Viridiplantae; phylum Streptophyta; class Magnoliopsida; order Fabales; family Fabaceae; genus Delonix; species Delonix regia. The sequence continues at coordinate 33,523,841 of CM073449.1, read as the reverse complement.
GTCAGCTCGATCCCCTGCATAGCAACAACACCAGTCTCATTATCTACGAGTCAATGAATAGAGGAAAAAAATATATATCAACATAGAAAACAGAACTAATCAAGCATCGATTCAAAACTTCAACACGAAATAAATGGTAAAAAAAACAAAAAACCAATTAAGGTCAAGTTATTGAGCTCAAAGCTGTTAGTTTGGAACCATATCTCGTATATCACCAAATAACGAAGAGCTTTTCCAACTCCAAGAGCTACCCTATGTGAACCCACCCAGACGCAAATTTAAATATGATCATCAATAAAATAGAAAAGGAAGAAAGATTTTTTAGGGAACGAGAGGAGAAACTAGAGGGTACAACAAACTTGCACTTCTAAGGATGGACAGCTAATTATTCTCCGGCCCATAGCATATGTTAAGGATACGATCACTCCGTAACCACCCAACCGCCTCAGCACGATTGAGCAATGTCTGATTCTATCAGAAGGCAAGCAATGATTACCATTTATTACTATCCTGTTGTGAAAAGAAGACGCAGCAAAAACTTCTGCGTCTTGCAGTATCAAATGTATCACGTTCCAATTTTCAGGCTCAAAATTTAATGTGCACGGACTGAATCTTATAGTATCCGTCACTTCTCACAACATACCCCAACATAACGGAGCAAAACACGCCAGAGTTCTTGGTCAGAGCACCTTGCCAAGTAACAGTAGACACTAGACCACACAAGCGTAAAAAGAACTAGGAACTTAAAACTTTCCAGCTATTTTACAAATAACATAGGCATTAATCAATGATAATAAAGTTTCACATGGCATAAGATGGACACAACATTTTAGCTAGAGCATAACACAAAGCAAGCTAGAATTTGTTGCTGAACCCATAATTAATTTATAAATTAAGTCAACTGGCTTGTGAAATCATTCAATTGCCAGTTCTTTTTTTCTTTCCCCTCCTTCAATTTATTTCCAAACGGTCACTGCAACTCAAATATCTGTCAGCAAAACTACATGACTCCATCTAAGTAGGTCCCATGCAGTTTGAAGACACAGAACTACGGAGCAGCCTCAATACCAAAGTTCACAGACGTGAAGGTGCAATGTTCTTTTCCTAGGAGTATTCATGAAATAGATCCAAGAATGCCACAAGACTGACCTACCAAATGTGGACTTACCCAACCCCACCAATCTTGCCCATATAACTCTTTTCTACTGTCCCTTTGAAAAGAAGGGTTTCAAATTATGCCCAATATCTTACTAAATGGGAAAAAAAATATATAATTGGAGGCAAGCACAAGAGTCCACCATATGAAAGTAAATGTGTGCACAGGAAAAGTAGGGAAAGAGAGAGATAAAAAGGCAGTAATATAAGGACAGATGCAAAGTGGATATTGAAATTCACGGTTATTGGTGATGTTAGATTGATCCAAAAAAACATGTCAGAACTACATGGAAGGCAGAGATATCAATCCTCGCCCTCCCATATTTCATTGATGTCTCATAAATCAGCGACAATCAGTAGGGTAGTAACTCACTGATTTCTATCCCTAAATGGCCCTTTCTGCTGCTCTTGCTCTACAAACTTTTCATTAAAATCTCCTCATTACCTTATATATCCGCCAGCTATCCCCATGAATTTTGCTGCAACACTACTCCCAACAATAACAGAAAGATTAAGTGCAACGGAACCCATTCTACTCTCAACAAAATCAAGAACCTTTTTCTTCGCCAAAGCAAGGGCTAGAGCTCAATCACAGGCATCAATCATCCTATTAAGGGCTTCTTCTGGAAGTGGCTTGCCACTTGTAGTTGATGAAGTAACTGAGACAACCATGATAATGGCAGAGGGTAAAATGCCTTCAGGATCCACAAGAATCTGATCCCTTTCATTTCTAATCTTCTTGACAACACGTGCATAATCAATTGGGTAGTGCACAAGCGATTCAAACTCCAGAAACTTCGAGCGATATTTGTAACGAATAAATTTGTAAAAAAATAGAAATTTCGCTCTCATTGCCAACTGATAGTGTATTACATTCCAAAACTAATTGGTATTCAGGATCATCTTCCAATTTTACTCCATTATTTAAGACATCTGAACACTTTTGAAGTGCTTCTTCCACTTATGTCATGAAGAATTGTGCCCTTACTCCCAAGTCATTAGGCATTCAGATTAATAAAGGAAAAAAATAATAATAATGAGATGGTGCAACGCGAAGTAGCGAGCACATAAGAGATGAGAAACGTAACAGGTTCAACATATACCTTTGAAATATAAAAACAAGAACATCAATGCATAATTCACAAATGATTCGATCAATGCATTAAGAATAACATTGCTATTTCATAATTAAAAGAACATTCAGTTGCGACTAAAATAATCAAGAAAGAATACAGCGACAACAAAAAATGAATGAGCAACTCACAACTAACCTGCATAATGTCAATATATCTCTGGGTTTTCTGCTATTTTGAAACATTGTCTCATCATAGTTCAGAATTTCTAAGTCAGTCAAGTCACCATCAATATCTGCTTTTTCCATATCCGCAGCATCAACATCGTTATCCTCCAACATGAGCGCATGGGGATTAATATCACTTTTCCGTTTTTCCAAACTTTTGATAAAAATAAAGAAATAAACAAAGAAAAGCTAGACCATTACACTCACAGTAATGTCAGCTTCCTTGTCAGACAGTTCGTCTACATCCGCGAGGAAGGAATCAGCAAGAGTTGCCTACACTCAAACAAACAAAGAACCTCAGAATTTGAAACCTTAGCAGATTGTGTTAAACTAGTTGCAAAAACATTCAAATTAAAAACATGCCATATACAAGAATGTAATTAACTGAATTTATTGCAAATACCTCAAACAGCTACATGCACCATCGGGAAATTACAAAAACAGAAAAACTTACCATTGATGAAGTGAAAGTAAGCATTCCAAATTAGACGAGGTTGGAGCAGACTCGAAATTTCTTTACGAAGAGGGACAAGGCGAGTAGAAAGGGGCCACGATAGGCTCGCTTTGAGAATGTTAGGCCCAATTTATCATAATCACACGCACCATACTGGGCTGGCCCATTCCATTTTCCATTAGCAGCCCAAATATTCACAGTAAAATGGATTTCCTTTCCCTCCAGGTCGTTGGATGACGTATTTATTGTATTTCCTTAAATTAGAATTGTTGAATTAAAATCTTAAATCGCATGTGATCAAAATTAATAAGTTTTTATCGTGTACAGTTATTAAAATTAATCTAAATTGTTAAATTATGTATTTTCTTTAATATTAATCATTGAAATCTCTATATTTTTTAAGAAATATAGGAACTGAAATTTATATTTACAGTCACTTTTTTTGTTTTTCATTTTTGATTGGTTTCGTTTGATTACATTGGTTATCCATGTCTAAAACTGTAATGAAACAAAATGAATTAAAATTTTAAATTATTCTAGTTATCAATTTTGATTTTGAAATTTTAAATATAGGTATTGTTGAATTGCTGTAGCATAAACCTAACAATGAAAATTTCAGATTGAGAAAATGGAAACTTTAGAAGATATCTTGTATGTGGACGCGATGGAGAAAAGTCTAGCAGAAATATGGAAGAGTGATGATGATTCAATTGGAGCAGATAAGCATGGGCTTCTTCAAGCAAGTATTTTGTACCCCTGAGAATCAAACGCCCAACAGATGTTGACCTTAAAAAAAGGATGGTCCCAATAAAGTGGGTGGACAGCTGAGAAGACTGAATAAAATGTTTGAGAAATTTTTTGAAGGGGAAGAATGCATTTGAAACTTAAATGGCAAGTTTTATAGAAACTTATATCTGCTTTTTAATACACTTTTTAACTAATAAATGCAACAAATGATGCAAATGTCAACACTGATATCCAATTAAGATGAAGAACAAGATAAGAACCAAGGAAAGGAGTTGCTTCCGTTGCAATAAATGGAAAAAAGATAAATGAAACTTATGCCTTTTTTATATAGGAGAATGGGGTGAGTGAGAGTAAAGAGGTAAAGAGGTGAGTTTAAATCATACGTTACCTAACTAAAATAATAGTATAATGGTTTATTGTATATACATTAAATATTACACATAGGTTAGCTAGAGGAGTTAAGAACTTAGGATTTTCTTCGTTAAGTAATTGTTTTGTTGTGTTCTTGCACTTTGTTCTTAATAATCCGTCCGTTAAGTTACCCCCTTCCAAAGTGTCAATTGCCATCCAAGCTAAGGAAAAGCAATTCATGTATAGCAAGCCACCGTGTTCCTTAAATAAATAATATGTATTCATTTATTGTAATTAAATTAATGACTCAAATTTTAAAATTTAATTATTTAAAATAGAATTCATAATTTAATCATTCAAAATGTTTTAATCAAAATAGTCCGTTGACATATAAATTTTATTTATTAATAAATAAAAACAGATGACAAATAAAAAATTTCTTAAGAGATATTTTTACAAATAAATATTCAAGTAAATTTTATAACATTTAAGACTATCTATATCATTCACTGATCATTTTAAAAGCTTGGTATACATTTATTCTAAAAAATTTATAAATAGTTTCCTATATCTTTTGTTAAACAAATGCATAACTTTTAAATTACATTATATATTTGTCATATATTAATTTAAGATTTTAATGTTAAGTTTAATTTAATTTTATTTTTTTATATATGGACGAGATATGGTTTGTTTTTGTCCTTTTAATTTCCTCGCTGCCCGAACCTTGAAACGACAGCGCATTACAAAATGATCCGGCCGGCAGCGATAACATCTGCTTTTCGCAAGTCGTGACTCCGGCATTTCAAATTCTTGAGTTGGCCGAACGTGACTCCGGAGGGGCCCATCAACATCATAAACTACTTAATTATAACAGACCCTTCAAATTTTAAAAAATTAAAAATGAGCCTCTGCTTTTTCAAATTATGGTCCGTTTCGAAATATCAAATATACAGGGACCTGCGTTTCTAGAAAGACATTCTATGGGATGGAATGAGCAAAAATAAAAAAAGACAATAGAGCAGGATCAGAAGGAAGAAGGAAGCTAGATATAGCTCGGCGAAGAAGAATCTTGTTCCTGTAACAGTCTCTGAGAGAGGGAGAGAGGGTGGGCTTGGTGATGACGATGGACAGAGAGAAGGAGAGGGAGATAGAGCTAGAGAGTGCAATGTACACAAACTGTTTGCTGTTAGGTCTGGATCCGGCAATAATTGGAGTTGGAGCCTCCAATGGCACCCCTCGAGTCGGACTTTTCCGCCATTCCAACCCTAAATTGGGTGAACAGCTCCTCTACTTCATACTCTCCTCCCTCAGAGGCCCAGTTCAATCCGCAAAAGTACCTTCTCTGTTCCAATACTTTGTCAACTCTTCCAAATTTCACCACTTACTCATATACAATATATCTATCTCTGTTTCCCTGTTTTGGTGTGATTTGCTCCAACTGTAACTTTTTGGATCTTTCAGGATTTTGATAAGGTTTGGCCAATTTTTGATTCGGCGCAATCGCGTGATTTCCGTAAGGTATTACTATTTAAGTACAATTAGTTATACTTTGTTATATCTCGAGTACTGTTTTCTGGGGTTTCCTAGTTTTCTTTCCCTCATTGGAAATTAGAAATGAATTTAATTTAAATAGCGCTGGAGTTTCATTACTAGGTTGTGCAAGGGATTATTAGCGAGCTCGAGTCCCAGGGTGCACTTCCGAGGAGCAATTCAAGAGTTTCTTCACTTGCTACATGTTGTGGACCAAGGTTGGTAGTCAGTACTCCTTTTCTCTATTTTTCCAGCCCATCATTGCCCCTGAAGATATTCAATTTTGATTTACAATGTTGATTTCTGGGAAGAAGTTGAAAATATATATACATGAAATATTTGTATTTTAGTTGGTTCTTCGCAGTTTTATTCACTGGTATATTCAGTTGATTGCAGCTGTTAGTTATCCTGATCTCAATTAATAAAGAAACATGTCGTTACAATGTTTACCTGTTTGTATTTTTCATATAATACAATATATTGTTTGTTGGTAATAAGAGTTTAAGTGCTTTTATGGTTAGCGAAAAGAGATATTTTAGTGTCTGCGACTTTAATGTACAATTGTTATTTCTGAAGCTTAAGAAAGTTATTGAGAAGAACAACTTCTTCACTAATTGAGCTAATTGATGATAATGAGTACCTTTTTTTAATAACAAAATGCCATTTAAATACATCTCTATACAAATGCCTCAAGATGATCTCATGTGGTATATGGCTTATGAAAGCTCCTAATTTGTATTTCTGTTGAGAGTAGTTTTCAAGATTTTTGGATATACATGTTGGTGCAGGTTTGTTGAGCTTCTGTGGCAGCTTTCTTTGCATGCTTTGCGAGAGGTTCATAGACGAACATTTGCAGCTGATGTAGCCTCTAACCCATTGCCTGCTCCATTGACTGATGTAGCATTCTCACATGCAGCTACTCTACTTCCCATTACAAAGGTATTACCAATAATTATAAAAAAAGAATCATCCAAAGATTGAATTAATCCTGATTATATGTAGGTGGCTTTGTAATTGAAACAATTAAGAGGTGTTTGGCTTGTTTAGTAATTGAATTAAAGAAGTTCTGAGTTTGAACTTTGATGATCTCCGCTATTGTGACAATCTCTTTAAAGACATAAATGTTTTCAAGTCTCATATTGTACCCTGTAATGTATTAGAAAATATCTTTGTATTTCACTTTTACTTCTATATTCTTTACTCACTTTATTGCCATATTGCTCAATGTAAAGGAATTTGTGTAAGCAAAGGATTTTTTCCCCTTACATACTTTTTAGCACCCATGTTATTTAGATGTGGTAAGATGTTGAATTATTTACCTTCACTACTTTTGTAAACAATTGACCTGAACTTGAGTAACTGAATTGTGTCCCTTGTTTTAAACAGGCTAGAATAGCCCTTGAAAGGAGGAAGTTCCTTAAGAATGCAGAACTGGCAGTACAACGGCAGGCTATGTGGTCAAACTTAGCTCATGAAATGACTGCTGAATTTCGTGGCCTATGTGCTGAAGAGGTAAGCAGTTACTGAAGGCTATTTTCTGAGTTTGGCTCATATATAAGATAATACATCTTATTGCCTCTCCTCTCCAAGAATGTGTCCCTCAATATTTCTCTCAAGCATTTCTAATGTATGACCTGGATATAGGCTTATTTGCAACAAGAACTGGAAAAACTTCATGACTTGAGGAATAAAGTAAAGTTGGAAGGAGAACACTGGGATGACCTTGTATCCACTTCAAGTCAGAATTCTCATTTAGTTTCAAAGGCTACACGCCTATGGGAGTCTTTATTAGCTCGTAAAAGTAAGAATAATGATTAACCTTTCCTTGTTCTTTTGCATTACTCTAATTCATCACATCATTGAAGCATCCTCATTTTTAAGTTTTAAGGCAAGCAAGATTATTTATAACTTTCTATTAAGTTTTAAGGAATGGCATATTGTTTTCCACATATGCCCTTTTGGCGCTTCTGCTAGGTGGGTTAATTCATAATTGTGCAACTTTTGGGCACTTGTTTGTTTCCATAGGGTTTATTGAAAACTTTTTGCTTTTTGACTAGGCTTCTACAAATAGTTTATAGAACCCAAGTTGGCTGATTTCAGCATAAGCTCAACCTTTAAGCATACATGGAAATGGACTGAAAATAGCTTATTTGAAAAGGTTCTTTTTGTATAAACACTTATCTAACAAACTCATATGAAGAGGGCCTAAGGTCCTTCCTCTGGCTCACGAATATTCAATGATATTTAATTGTATAGAAGCTTTGCCAGTCATAAAGGATTTGGTTCTTGTTTTTCTCTATATTTCTTGTACATATACTTATTTTGGGTGAGGAATTTCATGTCCATTGAAGAAAATGACTGACTTCAAAGTTTGATGCAAGTTCTGAGACATAAGTTAGGTAAATTTTCCTAAGCATTAGCTATTAGGTTCTCTAATAAAATCATGATATGTCTAGAACCATTTTTTTTTTTTTTAATATAGTCAATGTGGTGTTGAACTGTAAAAAATATCTACTTATCATGTTTTTATTCGAATACCTAATAGCAAACATCTAAAAAGCTGCAGCAAAGTTTTGTCCTGTTTTCTAATGTGGGCCAGATGTTATATATAGCACATTTTTCCTTTCCTTCCTTTTCAATTTCTGATTTGCCTTTTTTTTTTTTCTTACAATAATTTCTGATTTGCTAATTATGCTTTTTACCTAATGTGTGGTATTTTTCCTATTATGACATTCTACATCTTTTCTCCCACTTTTCTTTTATGAAAAAAAAAAAATTTGTCTCTCCACCATTCAAAAATTAAAACTGAAAAAAAGAGACCTCTCATGATGGTCATGATCTTTATTCATATCAATGTACAGGTCAACATGAAGTTCTTGCATCAGGGCCCATTGAGGACTTGATAGCTCACCGGGAACACAGGTAATGTAGTGATTTTGCATCCTTTGGTTTTTCAATATATGGAGACCAAATTTGTCCCAACTTCCTTTCTGATGCATAAATTTCAGGTATCGAATCTCTGGGTCAGCTTTGCTTGCTGCAATGGACCAGAGTTCCCAGGCACCTTATTCGGACATATTATCTGGTCAGCCTGGGGATTTGCCTGCAGTGCATATGGATGACAATGAGGAGAATGAAGGATCACATCTTCGCAATGAGATACTTCCTAGAATGGATGACAGAACTGGAAGAGTCCACCAAACAGTTGATGTGGCAGAGGTTATACGGCGATGGACACATGCTTTGCAACGTATTCATAAGCAATCACTTCATCTGGTATGCTCTTCAAGCTGTTCTGTTCTTGTCATAGTCCTAGTTGTCACAGACTATATGAGTTTACGTAGTTTGGATGTTTGACATGAAACTCATGAGCAATATAATGTTCCAGAATTTATAGCACCAAAAAGCAAAACTAACTTAAGGAAACTATTCCTGCCAATGGTTATCCATCAATTTTATTTGTCTCATTTGGTCCCAGTCAGTATTTAACTTTTTTCATGCTATGGTAATTTTTGGTCCCTAATTTGATAACAACTTTTTGAGATAAGAGATTTATCTAAGTTACTTGAACTATTGTCTATGTGTATTAACTCCTGTATATGCACCTTTATCTTTTAAGCTCTACATTAGCAACAATACTTTTAATATATTCTTTTTTTTTTTTTTGTCATTAATATGGTAGTAAGGATAGGTTACTCCAAGCCTGCTGGTGTCAAATTTTTTTAATGTTGTCAAACTAGGTGTGCCTTAAAGATCCAGGAGAAATATGATAGACTCTAAATTTGTAATAGAGATTCTATTGATATATATTAAGTTTGTCTCGCTTTTATGTTATTTAAATAGCAGTTCTTGGTGTTTCTAATCCTGTTCGTGGAACTAGATTGCCCAACTTGTGAAGCATATAATACTTTGTGATTGGATTGATGAATGTAATTCTATTTATTATCCCATCTCTATTGTCATGGTTCTTTTCTTTTTATTTTGACTCAAGAATAATGATATCTAAACTAATATGTTGATATATAACTTGTAAAAACTTCTAACTATGTTATGATCTGAAGGCAAAAGCAAACGATGGGGAAGGTCCAGATATTTTGCGAAGTGCACAAGAAGGCGGGTCAAGTGGACATGCTGAGTCTTTAGTAGCAACTCTTGCAGAGCATCAGCAACATTTGGCTAGCTTTCAGGTCAAGCATTAAATCATGTTTAGCCACCACAAGATTTTACTAAGGCTGAAGCACTTCCATAGGCAGCTTCTTTTTCCATTTGTTATCTGCCTTTTGACATGGCCTTTTATCCATTCTTCATTGCTTTCTTTCATTAATGTTTAAGGACTATGTGATTATGATTTATTGTATTGATGTGAGGTCTAGAGTAGACGAGTCAAATGTCTGAAAACTTTCGTTACTGGATGGGCAATGTAGAAAGTATATTTGCCGTGTTATAGATATTTACATGTCTCTCATTGTCTTCTAGTTCTACTCTTAATTGATAATATATTCAAATGTAAATTCATCTTCTCTCTCTCTTCCTTTTGGAAGGATGGTAGAGTATTTTTTGCGGAGTTGACCTGACTGCCATACCTATACCTATAAGATTCATCTCTGTTGGATTTTTCACATCCTTGCACTTTTTATGTGCAGGTCCTTATTAACCAACTGAAGGAAGTTGCTCCAGCAATACAAAAGTCCATATCAGATTGTACCGAAAAGGTGAACAGCATAGCTACCAATCTACCTCCAACAAACAGACATCATGTGCAGTCGACACCTATTCAAACACAGAATAGTGTGAGGATGGTAATTATTCAGAATTTATTTTCTTGATTCCTTCAGTAGTTGCTAATTTCTCTTGGATTTGGGGTGAAATTATGCAGTCCTTGCTTTTATTTTTGTGTACTATATGAAGCTTGAATCATAAAATAGAATTATCACGTTTCGTAAATGTGGTTATTTCACTAAAAAAATTGTGGTTTAATATTTTTTAAAAAAATAAAAAGAGGGAGATCTGAGTTATCTTGTCTATATATGTACAGGAGGTTGGTGTCTTTTAGCCTGTTGTTTTGCTGCTGTTGCTTTACAATTAGAGATCTCACTATTGTTACTTTAAAAAACCTGATAATTCAGGATGGCAGCACTGATGATGTTGGTGAGGTGACTTCAAGAATATCTAATATTCAGCTTGATAAGATGTCAGGTAGTCCTCCCACTTTAAAGCTTCCTCACTTGTTTAGCTTGACTCCAACTTCTGGAAAAGCTGGAAATTTGCAAAGGAGACACAGTACAGCTCCTCAGACCAGCCAAACAGAGAATCTTTCTGAAAGCAAATCTTTGGATCCTCATTCAAGTAATCAAGCAGAGACTTTACCAGAAGGTTTGCTGTGCTACTCCACTGATTGCCTGATGTATTTCATGTTTCAGAGGGAATTTTATCAATGTCTTAAATGAACTGGCTGATGGCCCTGTTTTGTAGGTTTTGATTCCCATTCTATGTTTTGCAGATAATGATAATTTCTATGTACAAAATTTGAAGAGGTCAGTAAGAGCAGCAGCACTGTCATTGCAGTCCTGCAATTCAGAATCATCACGAGGTAGTCATTCTGATGGAAGTTCTGAGCACTTCTTTGTCCCTCTTTCAGAAACTGGGTTTTCTCATTTGGATGCTGAGAAAAAGGCTGCTTCAAGAAAGGCTTCTTCATTGAGAAGTAAAAGGTTATTTCTATCTCAAATGGATGATTCCTTGCTTGAGAGTCATGAGTCTGATAGTCATGGGGAGTGCAAGTTGGATGAATTGCCAGATATGTTGAATGAATTGGAAAGGCTTTCTGATTATGACCATGTTAATGGGTTTCTCTCATTTACTGGCTCAAATGCAACTTCTGATGCACAACAATCAGTTTATGACTTTGAGGATGCTCAGGATCAAGTATTCTCACCGCCTCTGCTAATGGACTCATCACTTTTAGCAGATTCATTTGAGGACTTATTGGGTATGTTAAACTTACAATGAAACCTCTTATTTTAGTTCTTTTTATCATGTTGTGGCATTGTGCTATTTATACATAGCCATATGATGTGGGGGCCCTGAAGTGGGTTTTTTTTTTTGTTGGGGGGGGGGGGGGTGATTTGGGAGAGCAGTTATATAGGGCCTGTACGATTCTATTTTATATTTTTATGTGCTTAGAATAGTTTTTCAAATTGTTTTCAAAATAAGTTTTGAAGAGAAAAATAAAAACTTGTTTGTTTCCATCAAAATTGCGATGATATCATCAATGAAATCTAAGTGTTCCTTTTGTTTTCTCTTGATTTTGGAAAATAACAAACCAAGGGCCTGTTTAGTTTCTATTTTCAGGAACAAATTTTAGCTTTTGAAAATTTGAAAATAGAGTTATTGAATTTTTTTTTTATTTTGTTTTGTTTTGTTTTTGTTTTTTCCTTTTGCAATCATCCTAAAGATCATAAAATAGAACGGTGCTCTCTATAGTTAAAAAACCATAATAATTTTTACATGTTTTCCAACTCTTGTTTTTCCAAATTTTAGCAAAACACAGAGAACAGGTTGAGGGAATAGTTTTCATTAATGACAAAAGTATAATTTTACATATGTTTGTCAAATAAATTATTCAAACAGATTTTTTCTTCGATTTTTTTATTTTCAAAACTTCTTCCAAAAGTTAATTTAATAGAACTGTCTTAAGAATATAAAAGCAAAAAATATGATCCACAACACATCTGAAAGATGTTCTCTATTTTTAGTTCTTTAGGAAACAATTATGCTTTTCAGGTTTATAGAACAATGGATGAAAATAACACTATCAAAAAACTTATTTTGTTTTTAGATTGTTTGTCAATACTGGATTCAAACAGGCCCTTACTTTTCTCTTGAGAATTTGTTAGTGATCCAACTTCCAAGGAACAATTTTTTGGGTATTGAACTATGGCTCTTATAGAGGCTTTAGGAATTACGATGCACACTTTAGACCCGATATTACTGGGAATGAATTTCAACATTCGTGTTCCTCTTTCAAATTGTTGTCCTCTCTCTTTTCTTCCTACCAAAAAGGAAACATTCAAGCATGATTAACAGAGAAGTGCTTCTGATTTATCAATCCTAGAAACTTCGAGATTGAGATACTTTTTAACCACCTTCTTTTCCCTTCAACGTTGGTAAGTTGATGAGCTAAAAATCCTCTTTGTTGCAGCGCCGCTATCTGAGACTGAAACAGCCTTGATGGAGCACTGAAATGATAATTTGGGTAACTCTGAACATGATTGAGGAAACGACGTAATTGCTGTGGTGGTTTGCTCTTCATATTTTTGTTGGGATATTCACCCCCATCACCTTCTGTAACACGATGCATGTATGATTTCTATTTCTCTTGTTTGGTATATATTTACCGTTCTCTATGCTCGTCTGTTTTTCTTCTGCTCGGAGGGAACCATGAGGCACCTGTGTGTTGATGGCTGAATTTGGGACGCATTTTGAAAATAAAAGTCTGATCTGGGTTTTGGGGGGTGAAGTTGGCATCAACCTAATAATCGTCGTGCGTACTTGAATTTTCCCTCTCGGTTTCCTGCACTTGAGTTAAAACTGTGTCAGCCTAACAGCAGTGGTGAAAAACATGGTGCATCTAATACGTGAAATTCTTAGCCTGATGTATTTTCTGCTTTCAATTTGCATGCCTCTGGCATAATTTTTTTAGCCAACTGTGATTAATTCTTGGACTCCAATTAATGTATTTTACACTTATCAGAGTTAGGCCTTGTATCTTGGTGATATCAAGAATGGAAAGATTACTTCTTTTCTTATATAATGTCAAGCACACTGCTCCTTCGTTTTCTTAAATGTAGCTGTTATAACTTCCACTAATGTTAGGCATTTGAATCCTGGACAATTTAGTCGTTATTTTTGTGTGTAAAATACTAGACAGTGGAACCTCTGTCCAGTGAAATGGGAGAAAATGGACTAGCATAAAGGGCTATCGGAATAGAAATTTGTTGGGTTCTAAGAAAATCCTACATTGCTAGTTTATATATATATATATATATATATATATATATATATATTATGATGCATTATGTTACACTAATGCTAAAATTACCTAGCGAGCTCTTTATATTTGCATATAGTCGTGTTATTAATGGAGTCAGAACTATGGTTTTTTTTTTGGTTTGTTGTTGTCATTACTCATTGTGTGTGAAAAAGGTGATCATACCACCCTTGTCCAAGGTTACAACGGTCTAAAGCAAACATAGAAGAAATCTCACCCCATGTTTCCAGGTTTCACATCACAATCATATGCCTCATTTGTACCAATCCAATCAACGACCATCTTTTGTTGTGGGCGTTCTGTGTAAAACATTTTCTGGCCAAACACTACTATCGTGTCTTTTTAAGTTGATACATTACAGGTGCTTCGGAAAAATGTTAAAATTACTTAATTAAAAAGATAAAAATCTCAAAGCACTATTTGAAAATAATTAACTCCAATATTTTGCTGGGAAGTATTACACTGTAATTATTAAAAATCAGAATTCATGTCTCTAATGATAATTGATTAAGTGAAAACCAAGAAGACGTTTGCTTCACACCCTCCATAATTTTGAGTTTGAAACACTCAAAATTGTCACACGGTCATATTCATGACCCAGTAAGCGAGTGGCCCACTGGTGGCTGCTACCAAAGCGAGTGGCATCTTCTTTAATTTATGGGGAAGGAAAACTGTGCTTAAAGAGAGGTCTTCACTTTTCAACTTCGAACGACGACACATCATTCTCCTAGGTTCGACGACCCCCACATGGCGCGTGTCACATACGTTTCGTTAACCTTTCCCTGTCCTTTCGGTACAGAAAGTTTCACGATACATACATTGAACTAAAATTGAGGTTGGGTCTTGAAGCGTTTTTAGGGGTATTTCTGTCACGGAGTTTGAGAAAGATAACCATACATAAAATTAAGCAATTATATTATTATTGTTATTATCATTATTATTAATTATTCGGGAAGTGTTATGAGGCTGGAATTATAGAGGAAAGTTAAAAGGGAAAGCAGGAAAGAAGATGAAAAAGGCAACATCGGCAGCAGCAACGAAATTTGGCTAACAAAACCACAATCGGAACAACTCCGCAACTTCACCCAGAGATTGCTGTTTCTTTCCTTTGCCTTCCTATTTTATTTTTTCCAGAAGGCAATCTCTCTCAACCCTTCTAAGATGGAGTGGCTGAATTTCAATTATTCCTGTTAGTGTGGATTAACCTTCTTCATTCTTAAAATTCTTTTGCTTTTCCCGCTTCGCTTTCTACTTTTATATATTCTGTACCCATTTTTTAAAGGTTGAATAGCTAATGTTTTTCCATCTTTATTTGTATTCATTTTCAAAAACTTTTTAGGGTACTGTTGCTGCGGCTGTTATCTGGGCTTTGTAGATCAGAACCAGATCTTGTGACTGTCATCCGGCTATATTTGCTTGTAAATCCTGATAAAGAAAGAAGATGGAATGAGGAGGTAACTGTTCTTCATTACCCTTTGCCTTACTGCAGTTGAAAAGAGGTGTCAAGCTCATTTGATTTGGTTTGTTTTTAGAAGGAAAATGTTCTGCGGGTTCCTGGTTTAGTATTGCGTATTTGGTGTAATTTTGAGCTTGGGTTGTCTTTGGATTCCAGATTTGTCACCTAACGAAGCGGGTGGGATGACTCTGTTCCTGGCTTCTCTCATTTGAAATATCATGTTGATAGATTAAGTAAAGATCATAGTCTCATGATGGCGGTGACAGCAGAAAAGTAATTGGACGCTATAATTTCACTTCTTCCTCGAATTCAGCTAATGCATTTGGGTGTTGTGTTCTGTCCATATCTTGCGACTTGGGGTTGGTGCTTTGCTTCATTTGAACGAGTTTCATTAAGCAGTGTCTTCAGAAGTTTATGACATTAATATTTTGCAGAGCCGACTGAAAGTTATGATCAAACAGATATTAAATAGGCTCCCTCGGAAGCCCTCCAAATCAGTGGAAAATCGTGAAGGAGGGGGAACATCGACATCCTCTTCAACTGCTTCGATCAGTGCTAGAAGCAGTGATGTAGCAAGTTACCGTTCTGGGAATTCAACTGCTTCATATATTTCAGGCCTCAATTCTTTTTCAAATCTTGGACTAAATAATGGTGATAAGTTTTTTGAAGCTGTGAATTCAAAGCTAAATGGGAGTTTGTCAGCTTCTTCTTATGAAGCCTTGCCAAGTTTCAGAGATGTTCCAAGTTCAGAGAAGCAGAACATGTTTATCAGAAAGCTGCAAATGTGTTGTGTTGTTTTTGATTTCACTGACCCAACCAAAAACCTCAAAGAAAAGGACATTAAGCGACAGACATTGGTAGAACTTGTGGACTATATTTCCGCAGCCAGTAACAAATTTACAGAAAACATGATGCAAGAGATCGTAAAAATGGTGTCCATTAATTTGTTCCGGACACTCACTTCTCCACCACGTCAGAACAAAGTTCTTGAAGCCTTTGATTTGGAAGAGGAAGAGCCTTCAATGGACCCAGCATGGTCTCATTTGCAAATTGTGTATGAATTCCTTCTAAGGTTTGTCGCATCACCTGAAACTGATGCAAAGCTAGCAAAAAGATATATTGATCATTCATTTGTTCTTAGACTGTTAGATCTCTTTGATTCAGAGGACCCCAGAGAGCGGGATTACTTGAAGACAGTTCTTCATCGCATATATGGGAAATTTATGGTGCATCGCCCATTTATCAGGAAAGCAATCAACAACATATTTTATCGGTTCATTTTTGAAACTGAGAAGCACAATGGGATTGCAGAACTTTTGGAAATCTTGGGAAGTATAATCAATGGCTTTGCTTTGCCACTGAAAGAGGAGCACAAGCTTTTTCTTGTACGAGTACTTATTCCTCTTCATAAACCAAAATGCATACCTCTGTACCATCAGCAGTTATCTTACTGCATTGCACAATTTGTGGAAAAGGACTGCAAGCTTGCTGATACTGTTATACGGGGTTTACTAAAATATTGGCCCATTACAAATAGTTCGAAGGAGGTTATGTTTATGGGTGAACTGGAGGAAGTCTTGGAAGCCACTCAACCTGCAGAGTTTCAGCGATGTATGGTTCCCTTGTTTCGTCAATTAAGCCGTTGTTTGAGCAGTTCACATTTCCAGGTTTGGCAATCTGGCTTAGCTTTATCAGTTTTCTCTTCCTCTTTTGTCTTCCCTGTGATAAATCTCAAGTTAAGAATAAAGTTGCTGGTTGAGCTTAATTTTTCACTTAGGGTGAAAGAAATTTGGTGTAGAAAATATTTTTCATATCCAAATAATACTGTCATGGTTTTATTTCTTTTTCTAAGGTGTGGTCATAATGCATTGGCCTCAGAAGATAAACTATTGTGTTACTGAACATAATTTGAGATTTGGACTGTATGACCATTCCAGAAGTAGCAGCATGATCTCCTCAATTTTCTTATATTCTTGTTTATTTATTCTCTGCCTTATGTTCAAAATTTGCTATTTATATTTCTGGAAAACTTACTTTTGAAAACTTGGAGGTTATTGTCAAGCTGGCCATGCGATGCTGATTTTAATGTTTTACGGTCTTCTCATTGTCTTTCATTTTGCTGATGGATTTTTAGAAATGCATGGACAAAATTATGGTGTTAGTTATTGCTTTAACAAGTTAGTAGCTTTCTGATGCCATATATGCGGTCATTTGGATTATCTGTGACAGAGCTGATCAATATAAATTGCATCAATTTTGAGTTTCATCTGGGATTCACCTACAATTTGCTGGAAGTTTAGCAGTTGTTAATTGATAAAGACTCGTAGCTTGAGTTTTCATTGTCAACACAAGGGGTTTTTTTCTTCTCTTTTTTTGTGGGTGTCTGTTCTCATTATTGACAAGTAGTGGAGCTTGAAATTCCCTACCCTAGTAAGTGGCGATGGAATGTGTTTGTTAAGTAATATATAGGGTAAATTACTTTCTTTTCCCTTAAAGATTTCCCTAAATTACATGGTCCTCTCATATGTTTCGTAATATACACTTAGCTCTTGGAAGTGGCTAGAGACTTTTTCTAATGCCAAGGGGGCTGAAGAGGTTAATTGCCAAAACTAAAAAATGGTGCATATTATATTACGGAAATGGCATTATTCATGGTTTGAATTTATAACTATGATACCAATTTCACTGTATCAGTGCTGTTAATGAAACTTTGTCAAATTTGTGATGAAAGCAGTAACTGTAAACGTAGTGTTTAGCTGTCTCTAATCTGAATGCTTGTTTGTTTCAGGTGGCAGAGAGGGCTTTGTTCTTATGGAATAATGATCACATTGAGAACCTAATCAAGCAGAACCGCAAAATTATACTTCCCATAGTCTTACCTGCTCTGGAGAAAAATGCACAAAACCACTGGAACCAGGCTGTCCAGAGCTTGACGATAAATGTCCGCAAGATCTTCTTTGATGCGGATCCAGAGCTCTATGAGGAATGCTTGCTCAAGTTCAAGGAAGATGAAACACAACAAAAAGATGTTAAGTCAAAGCAGGAGGCTACATGGAAACGATTGGAAGAGATAGCAGCTATGAAAGCTGCAAGCAATGAGCCAGTTCTAGTTTCTCCCAGAAAGGCCTCTCGTGCACCTTCTGGCTAGGCAAGTTGACCATTCAGTTTAATTGTTCCTTGATTTTTGGTCTTGCAGAGCATGAAAATCCAAGGAGGAATGGCATGTTCAGCAGTTTATGGTTAGTTCCCTTGGCCATATTATATTTTGTCGCAAGGTCAAAGATGGGGCTAAAAGAACTAGCTCCATTTATATTTAAAAGCATAGAATGTGTATATGGCATTCGGTGGACATAAATGGGAGGTGTAAGCCCCGGTCTATTTGGGACTTCGCTTTGTAAAGCCTTAGCAGTTTGTTGTTTTGAAACGCATTTTCGCTTAAAATTCCAACGTTTATTTGTCTATTTGATGGAAGCATGCCCAATTAATATTCGCCCATTTTTCATGTTAAATATTGGTTCTCTTACTGTTTTCGTGGGCGTGACTGGATTTGTTTAGAGAGATTTTTCTTATACTTCAAGATAAAAATATTATTTTGATCTTTTATTTTTTTTATTGTTTTTTATTCTTTATAATTTGAAAATCTCAAAAGATTTTCTTTTTTGGAACATAATTTTATTTTGGTCCTTCAACTTTATGATTTAATTCAAGGTAGCCCTTCCTTAAATGTGATAAGTTTAAAAATGAAGGATCACTTTAATTGTATGTTGAATTATTATTAGGTTATGAATCAATTTGATTTTTAAAATTTATTTTAGTCAAATGTAACTTTGCATCATTGTAATTTATCATTGAATAATTTCGTTTGAAAATTGATTTATGTCATTTATATAAAAGTAAATTTTTTTAACTTGTGTGTAAACCAGAGGTCAAACCTAACACTATAAAGCAAATTTTGCAAAATAGAGAATTATTTCAAAAATTTTAATTTATGAAAAATTAAAATAAGATTTGATTAAAAAATAAATGACCATTTTCTCTCTATTCTTAAAATGTTTAAAAAATAAAATGTTGCCTGATCAGACATTTTATTTATTTATAGGCAAATTATACGGTGCACTGGTATAATTAGTAATAACATTTTATTGTGATAGTAGTTACTCATGGTGCTATAGCTTTACTGAGACTTCTTCATTAATTAGTTATTAGCTCACAAAATGTGTTGGTTCTGGACTGTTCGTGATGCTGATAATTTTTCTAAATGTCTTTAGCACATAGTGAAGAGTATACTAGTATGGTGTGAAAGTAGAGATTTGGTCGCAAAATTGAGTTTGAATAGTTGAGATTTGATGAGTGATAATTATTTGAGTATTTTATAAGATGTCGTATTTTAATTCACCGGTAGATTACTTGCAGTAAATACATTCTACTACAGAAGTTATAGTAAAATATGAGTTATTGAATTTTGATTCAATAACTCACATTTTATTTTATATTTTATATTTTAAATAAATAAATAAAATATAAATTATTAAATTAAAATCTAATAACTCATCTTATAGCGTAAATTCTATAATACTATAGAAGATTCAAATTCTTGTAATTCAATGTCGTCAGCCTGCAAAAGAAATATCAATGTCCTATAGGCATAAATGTCCTGATGATTTTTGCTTTCATGTTTTATTTGTTTGACTTTGTCGCACCTTCTTATCATCTGCGTTCTACTCACTAACATTTGTGTGGCATAACTATTTAGGTCATTAATTGAAAGAAAAAAGCTAAACATAGAAAGTTGTATACAGTTTAGTGTCATCATTCTAATTTCTGCAATACAAATTGACATTTATAAATGCAAATATGATAATTGAAAATTCAATAATATTTATCTTAAAAAAAAAAAAACACGAAGCTTCCATTCATCGCCATTATAGGACCAAGGGGCGTAAGACAATTCACGATGTGACATCAGTATAGATGTGATAACCACCTTGGAATTTTATTTTTAAAGATAATGGGATAATGTTAACAAATCAACTATAGTTCTTTAAGACGACAAATTTGATTCTCCAATCTTTGCATAATGTTCAATATATAGAAAAATCTCATAGACCTGGTAACTCCAATTTGACCTCCCCATCTCAAATATTCAAATATTGGCAGAGTGTATTTATTGACGCTTGAATTGGTCCGGCCTAGATAATTTACTGATTCAAAATTCTGTTATCTCACTATTACAAATCCAATAAAATAAAAACTTATTGGTGTCAATGAAGACAATTATTGCTGTCAATGAAAATTATAAATATTCCTTAATTAGTGGACTAGTTAGCAAAATCTTAAATTATTCTTAATTACTAAAATTGGTTAGGGATTATTTATTATACTCATTAATAATAATAATAAATATTTATAAATTAATTTTATTAATTAAAGTTCATTTATTATGTATTTTGGCCAAAGGAAATTCATTTATTAAGTATAATAAATTATCTTTAACTAATACCTAAACAATAAAAATGAAGTGAAATAATTATTAATAAAAGATAATAGAGCGACAAAATATATGTCACTCATTTATTTAAAATTTTAATTAAAAAATATTATTAATAAAATAAAAGGAGTTACATATTATTTTTTATAAATAAAATATTATTATAATATATTTTTAAACAAAAAAATATTATAATAAGATTACTTTATTTTATTTTTAACTTTTTAATTTGAAAAGAAAATAAAATTTTTAGCGGGTGATCTTAGAATCCTTTATTTATAACATGAAAAGAAGTAGTTTATTTAATGTGTCATAATGTTTAAATACAGAGACGGTGTTATAATTAATACAGATTCCTAAATCTGGGTTTATGTTTATGTTCGTCTCATGACACTTTCACACATTTTCGAACGTAGAGTGACGTCATAATTCACAAGCTTGGAACTTGTAAGGTTCACACATCTTCACACACATCCCGCCACGGTTTTAAAATGGTCGTGGAAAATGGTAGCACTAGCACCTTTTGCTCTCTGGTTTTCCTTCGTAGAGGACAGCCCTGTACGACAGGCACCACCGCTAAAGCAGTTGTACGCAATTTATATGCAGGAGATCATAGCCCCTCCGACCGCCACCTGGCACATAAAATGAAATTAGTAACAGCATTTTATGATAAATGATAATTCCAAAAAAGAGAAAATAATTCACGGAAAATTTTAGAAAAAGATTAAAGTGCGAAAGTTGCATGTATGTCCATCACCGTCACGCACCACCAAAAGCCTTCACCCCCCCCCCCCCCCCGTCATCCCTCTCTCTCTTTCTCTCACATTCTTTCTTCTTTTTCACCTGACCACGCTACTGAAGCGAAGCATGAGATTGAAGCAATTTCGGGTTACAAAACCCTAATCCCATGTGATCCAATCACAGCTTAAGCCTTAATCTAATCGTATTTTTTTAGATACAGTGAGTTTGTCGTAATTCGAAATCCGGACTGTGGTTCATTTCAGGTGTATGCAAAACACAAGTTTGGAGAGAGAGAGAGAGAAAGAGTTTTTCTTTTACAGTGGAGCGAGTTCAAGTTAGGGAGAGGGGGAAATGCCCAGCGTAGCTGTGAAGCTCTATAGCGTGTTCTTCAAATTTGTCTTGAAGCAACGTTTGCAGAACAGGATTCAAGCTCCACCCGCTGAATCCAACCCATTCGGAGTCACGTCGCGACCTGATGAATCGGTTGCCGCCTCCAATCCTTCCTTCACTGATGGTATTGCCACCAAGGATATCCATATCGACCCCTTTACATCTGTTACTATAAGAATCTTCCTTCCCGAAACCGCTCTTAGCCCACCAGAACCCCATTCTAGATTCCAACCCCCACCCAAGCGTAGATATAGCGATGGAAAACTCGATCTTGAATCTGGATCTGCACAAGTCGATACGGACAATCGCAATTCAGATTCGTCTCCTTTGCGGCCTAATAATTATGGTGGAAGCAATGGGGTGGGGGGTTCAAATTTGGCCGGCGGTGGAGTGTACAGAGGTTACTCGCCGGCGCTAGATAACCGTCGGAAATTGCCGGTAATGTTGCAGTTTCACGGTGGTGGTTGGGTTAGCGGGAGCAACGATTCTGTTGCGAACGACTTTTTCTGTCGCCGAATTGCCAAACTCTGCGATGTGATTGTTATTGCTGTTGGGTACAGGCTCGCCCCTGAAAGTCGTTATCCGGCAGCTTTTGAGGACGGATTGAAGGTATTGAATTGGTTGGCAAAACAGGCGCACTTAGCTGAATATAGTAAGTCGATGGGGATTGGACGGGGTGGTGGGAGCGAGTTCAAAAAATCAGATGTCCATAGGCATATTGTTGACACGTTTGGAGCTTCAGCGGTTGAACCATGGTTGGCCGCTCATGGTGATCCATCAAGGTTAAACTTGTATCCCTTTGTGATTTTATTGAATTACATTCTGTCGTGCCGCGCTAGCTAATTCGATGACGCATTTCAGATAGTAACATGATTGTAGTTGTCCCATGGTGGGGGAATGAATGACCAGCTGGGCTGTAGAGTTTTTAAATATACGAGGGCGACAAGTATTGCTCGTCAGTCGAGCTTAGCAAATGCAAGTTTAAGTTGATATAGAAGTTTAATAGCAATGACTATGAATTCACTCTTATATATGTGGTCAAATAAGCGATTAGCACTCTGACATGAGACTTATCCTTGCACATTGTTTGACATATACTTCACTTCACATTTTGAGGAAATTTCATATTTGGAGCAAAAATATGTAACTTACCCTCTAGACTCTACACTGTTATCTAACACTAGCTGTGATAAAACAACATGTGGTACATTTTTCCAGTGGCAAAGACAGATCTGGTTCATGTACTAGCTTGGGGATTCTATGTTGTTGAAGAAAGATCACTCTTTTAAGTATAGTGAAATTCATGATCTCTCCTGTTGAATTTATGGTGTCTCAGTCAATGTAATTCTGAAATTTAATCGAGCCATCTCGCCTATTTTTCCCTATATTTTTATTGAATAACTTAGTTAGTATTGAACTGAACTTTGTCTACTCTATAGTTTTTCGTACCTCTGTTGCTGAAGAATCTCTTTTGCCAATCTTATCCTTTCTGCTAAGCCTGAAATTGATATCTCTGCTACTGTTTATGTAAGCAGCATGTTTCTCTTTCCATCTTGTCTTAAGAGACAATACTGATGAGTGATTAATCATTTCTATCACTTTGGAACTTAGCCTTGCCCTTATCATAACTTCAGCAATTTTTCTTACTTGCTCTGTGTCCTACCTTTTGTATCTTTTCCTGTGCTTTCTGGAAACCTCTTTGGTCTTTATGTACTTGAATTTCATCCCCTTGCCACTTTCTTATTAGAGGACATATTTGTAAAGTAAAAGAATTCATCTTTTCAGCTTATGCTAGTTTAATCCAATTTATAGAGGGGGCTAAATGTTTCTGTTGAAAACTAAAGTAAGAAGAAGACAATGCAATATGGGACAGATTTAAAGGGTCTATTATTAGGGCTAATAGAATGCTTTACTTTAACTTTTTTCCATGCTCCACTTGAAAGTTTTTCTACCATTCTGTCATTTACATTTGACTCTACAAACCACTTTGTAGTCCATTTTTTCTCAATCCCGCTTGAGCTGTTTTGTTGTGTACATTTTATTCCTCTTGATCTTATACATGTATTATCTTGCTCTTCTTTATCTTAGCATTGCATCTCAACTTATTACATATCCAATAATCACTGACAATTCTCTGTCATCATATTTTTTACTTAAGTGACTTTAACTAAGTACGTCATACATTATTTAGTCTCGTTGCTTGTATCTCCTTGAACCTACCCCAGCTTTCTCATTTATACTGGACTTAATTCTTGGACGTGTTCCTTTAATGCCCCAAGATTTTGTATCATGAAGCCTGGCTATGAAATTGGTTTAATTCTGGTTATCTTCCCCATTCAGTATAACATATGTGAATTTTGCTTGACTAAAATACATATCTCTATATGTATTACTCTCTATCGGAGCATGTAATTTGCATTAAAGTGATTTGGGTGAAGCTTAAAATATAATTCTTGTTTTGAACTTGATTATAGTGTTGTCCATGATTGATGGAGATTTTATCTGCTGCCTTCTTTGGGCATGGCGGATTAAGTAGTGGTAGTGCAATGTTATGCCTCTTTAAAAGGGGTATTTCATTGAAAATTTTTAAGTTGGGGGTTTGTGCTGAAAGCTTATGTTGTGCGGTAACCTTTTATGGACAAGCTCTTTAATTTACTATGGAATTTTAATTACTTCTTGTCATGCTTCATTCTGTTCTCGTTAGAAGCTAGTCCTCATGGACTAATGTAATTAACCTTTTTTTATATTGATATGAAACAGGTGCGTTCTTCTTGGGGTCAGCTGTGGTGCAAATATTGCAGACTATGTGGCTCGAAAAGCTGTAGAAGCAGGCAAGCTTCTGGACCCTGTCAAGGTGGTGGCACAAGTCCATATGTATCCATTCTTTGTTGGGAGTGTGCCTACTCATTCTGAAATAAAGTTGGCGAACTCCTACTTTTATGACAAGGCTATGTGTATGCTTGCATGGAAACTATTCCTACCTGAGGAAGAGTTTAGCCTGGACCACCCAGCTGCTAATCCCCTTCTACCAAACCGGGGGCCTCCTCTAAAGCTTATGCCTCCAACACTGACAGTGGTAGCAGAACATGACTGGATGAGGGATCGTGCCATCGCTTACTCAGAGGAGCTCCGAAAGGTAAATGTTGATGCACCTGTGCTTGAGTACAAGGATGCAGTGCATGAATTTGCAACGCTTGATATACTTCTCAAAAGCCCTCAGGCCCAGGTTTGTGCTGAGGACATTGCCATCTGGGTCAAGAAATATATTTCACTTCGAGGTTATGAATTCTCATATTGAGTCCGATTAACAAATTAAGATGATGAGTGCGATAATATTGTACCTGCCTTTAAAGTTAGCTTCAGATCACTCTCATGCTGCGAGTATCTGGGATTTTGTGATATACATAAGTTGTTCCCTTGCTTGATAAGGTGCTAATTATTGACCGATTCCATGTTCTCTCCACCTGTCAGGCCTTTTTTGTAACACGAAGAGTTCTCTGAAAGTAGGATTAGTTGAGCCTGAGGCGCATTCACCTCGTGCATCACATTCGGACGTTCCTGTACCATTTTTTCCTGTGGATTATGTTGTACTATTTTTCTAGAAAGTATATGGAATTTAATGAAATGTATTCTTAGTCTGTTGAGATGAGTGCACTGCTGGGTGCTGTGCTATAGAATGGAATGGACCACACTGACCCGCAGAAGTGTTCGGAATTTTCTTTCCCAATGGAAAAAAGACTTGTTGGATTAAGAAAACATAAATTGATGGAGCTCACAGTTAAATTCTGCAAGAAATATGGTTTTCCCTGGGATGTTGATTCTTGGATATTTCGGAGTGAAAGAGACTTGCGCATAAGTTACCATTATAGTGACTACCAAAGATATAAGAATTTTCTTGAATATATTAATGAAAATCAATGCCTAGGGTTCCTTTCTTAGTGCGCTTAGTTGGGCCCTATGTTTTTCTCGTATCAAAGACTACGTATTGTTCACCCATTTTCTTCGTGTAGATTATGCGCCTTCAGAAGTTCCATCACTATAAATACGCGATGGTGTTAACATGATAGCCTCGGGGCTATTATCACAGATTTTTGAGGTAATAACCCACATTGATCCCTCCCTACAACATGTCTAGGCGAGGGGAATCATTCGGAGGCTAAAGCCAGAAAGAGGACCTCTCTCTCTCTCTCTCTCTCTCTCTCTCTGACGGAGGAGATGGAAGAGTTCTACATCATCTTCGAGCCCAAGCCAGTTTAGGCTTGGTGGTCTCAATATTGGAAGCACTTTGAGATAATGGGTAGCCACTTTGTGACGTCAGTGTTCTCACTTCTCAGGTTAATCAGCTTTCAGTTAGATTGTCAATATAGATCCAACTTATCTTCAGATGCCCAAAACAGCTTTGTTTCTTTCAAACATGTTCAAGAAACAACCAGAACAATCATAGGGTGAAATTCAAAAAATTAAAAAAAAAAAAAAAAAAAAAAGAAGGAAAAACATGTTCTCTTGTGTTGTAAGTAGCTTTGCGCGTTAGGCATTTAGGCCTTTTAAACATGGAATGTATATTGTGGCTGCCGGATTGACATAACCGTTTGCGTCTTTTTACAAGTTTCATGAATACTACAAATATCTTGGTTGCATCGTGACTTCGGAGATTTCTAGGCCATGATTTTATAGCGTTGGCTACAAATCAAACTTAATCCACAAAGCTGGATAAATCCATGGAGCGGGATTATTATTTTCAGTTATCTACAGTTAAACAAATGAATTATATATAGTCAGATTTTACACTTATTTTTAATATAAATTGTCAGGTCAATTTTTAAAATTTTCTAAGTTTAATTATTAAATTTTAATTCCAGATCATTAAATTTGTACAATTTTTTTTAATATAAACCGTTAATTCTACATAGTTTAACTTGATGGTAAAACAATTCTAATTTCAGGTGCACAAAGACTTGCGTAGGATTTACGGCTTTAGAAGATATGTCATTTTTATTTGGTTTCGAGTTTTTGTTATTTTTCTAGTTTTGAAGGAAAGATAAGGAAGATGAAACAAATGTACTCCATTCTAAGCACTACAATAAAAATGTTAAGAAAGGACAAAAGAATATAGATGTGTAATTAACTTAATTTCACACTGTCAGGTACAATTACTATTTAGAAACATTTTTGGTTGGTTATTGGGTATTATTACTAATTTGATTACGTCGTCCACTCCAACATAATCGAGCGGGCTTTTATCAAAATCGATTTCCAAGTTCATGTGGAGACAATACGCTAACAAAATGTTAATGTCAATTTCATATTTTGCCATCTATTATTTATATGGATTAATTCATATATATATATATATATATATATATATTGGATATGAATTGGAGAATCCAAATTTAATATATTTGAAAGTGTGAACCATTAAATTTTTATTTAATTATACAAATTTCATTAAATTTACTTGTATTTAAATTTATAAATGCAAGAAAGCTATCTTCATATTTTTCACCAACATACTGCTGCATCGTGATTTGGTGGATTATTTATTTTAGAGTATGTATAATATTTTCTTAAGTTCTATTTTTGATACTTTTTTGGTAATCTATTTTTAATTTTGTTAATATGTAAAATATTAAAAAAAATTGAAATATATGGTGATGGGGGCACTGCGATTCATGTTTAAAAAAAAAAAAGATAAAATTTTTATTTTCTATTGTGTTTATGTTATTATCTAGGGGCAATGACGACCATAAGTAGTTTATTATAGTCTCCATCTACACTCCTTAATTAGGGAATGAAAAAATTTATATCCTTTTCTATTAAAATCGTAAAGTTTTTATCCAAATCCATTTGTTTGAAAAAGTTTTAAAATGAACAGTTTTTTGTTAAAAATATGACATAAAAGTTGCTCATATAAAATCATAAATAGATAAATGTGTCAAAAAGATATTAATATAATTCAGAAATCATATAATGCTATTTTAATAGTACATTTCCACCTTGAGATTGAATGGATTAGACTTATATACAAATATTTATATTTTTGTTATGCTATTTTTTATAAAAATATGATAAATGTTTCATTAACTAATAATAGTATATAATTTAATTTAAATATAATATAGTATTATGTAATAATCATACACATATCGCAATATAATTAAAAATTAAATACCTATCATATTTTAATTGAAGAACAATATAATAAAGATATAAACAACTTTATATAAGTTTTTTTTTTGGTACACTTAAGCAATTTTAATAGTTATTACCAAGATTTATATTAGAGATTATCAATCTAGATTTGTTTAGCTAGGTGGAGGAAATTGTGCTGCTTTTAAGTTGTTATATTTAATACAGGTCATTAAATTAAAATGTAGAGTTTTAATCTTCTACATTCACCTAATTTTAATTGAAATAATTAAATTTATGTATTATTTTAATATTGACCGTTGAACTTGTGAATTGTACTATATATGTATATAATCCATTTTCCAGGCATAATGAGAGCAAGAAGAGTCATACAATGTTACCTTACTGCCTCTCTCCTTTCTGTTTCGCACGTTACTATTCTGCTGTTTTGTGGCTGAAAATGTCATACTTCAATGCTTTCTATTATCTCACAGCGGATAGGAGACTTAGAAGGGGCTCTAAAAATTCAACTGCGTCCCCTTATAATGAGACTCTGCAACTCTAGCTCTAGTGTTTTTTAAGGTTTCTATGCATTGTCCTACTTTCATTATTTTCGTTCTTGAGAGTTCAGGGAGCTTCAACTGAGGCAGGCATTCTGACTTTGACTTCTGCTACTGATTTAGTTCCTTCTAATTTTCTTTGTTTATGTTGTTCTTTCACGTGCATGTCATTGTTACTATGTTAACCCTTCAAATTTGCTGTGTTCTTGCAAGTTTCATGTCGTAGCCTTCCCCAAAAGATGGAAACTTTTGATCATAATAGTGTAGACTGCAATGGGTCTGAGAAACCAGTGTCTCAAATTTAATGGTATCTTCAAGTGGACTTTCCCTTGAGGAGATAATTGTTCAAAAACAATCCAGACAGATACCTCTACCACCACGGCTTGTTCATTTTGTACCAGAACATATGTTTTTTGCAACACAACCTAATTAATTTAAGATTACCAATGTTTTTTCTACACTTAAGTACTAAATGTTGGTATTTATGTATATATATATATATTATATTAAAGATAATAATTATTATTATATGTTATATGCTATCATATAAAAGGATAATTCTAAATTTTAAAAGTGATCCAATTCAATTTAAAATTATGATGGACTTGTACGTATAGATATCATAATATATCTAATTTCTAATTTAACAATGGGTTTAATTAAAAATTAGGACAACGTGTGTCATTATATAAAAATTAAGGTTATAATCCCTAAATTAGATGTATGATATTTCTCTTCTAATATTTCATCGTTAGAATAAAGAAAGAGTTCATTCTCCTAAAATTCATATATATCAATTTAAAAGATAAATCATTATCAACATAGATTCATGTATGCCTCCATATATAAATTATTCTTCTTAATGATCTGACATGATAAATTTTAATTTAATAAAAATTTCATCAAAATTAGGGTAACCCTAGTAAGTGGTATCAAAGTCACCTCATGTTAAATTATTAAGAATTAATTATCAAGTTATTTTCGAATCTACAGTAATATAATATTTATTACAATTTAGCATATAAAACTTAATTAATTTATAAAATAAGATTTTAGCGTTTATATGTACATGCATAAATACGATTGTTTTTTGTAATCTAATGCATTATGGTTGCAATTGGTAATTACTGAGACATGTGGATCAATATATATGTGTATATATATATACATTCTTTTATATGGTTGCGGCATATTCCTAATTGCAATATTGAAACTATATGATTGTATTATATCGCTTTCATTTTTTAATTGGCTATGATGATAAATGCCAATACACTGTCCTTTGGATTCACGACAATGTTAATTATCGATACATAAGATGCATAAAAATTTGTGGCAACTAGAATTCTCCTTATGTTGTTTTTTCTTTAATGTATTGACTAATCGATATTTAAAGAAAAGAATGGGCAATATGCTTTCGGTTTTTTCATTCCTTAAATATTTGGTATTTTATACCTTTGTGTAATTTCATTTTTTAAGTATTCAATTGCGGCAATATCAAATAAGGGTTTGTGTGGCATATCTTTAACTTGTATAAGATTTACTATTCCTATTCAATTTTTGCCCAATGTATGTTTATTATTAAAAAAAAGGTCATTATTAATAAGAAAATGCTTCAAGTTTTCAAAAATTTTTGGGGAATTTAAATTTGAATATTGATATGGATATATATATATATATATATATTGAGATGAATTAATTGAAACAAGATGTCGCCAAAGTGACTATTTTAAAAATTAATTTGTTTTGAAATATATAAATAGTTGTGTATGTGTGTAATTTATTTAAATATTGATTGATCTAAAGGAAAGTCTTTATTTAATATAATTGTTTATGTATCTGCGATAATAAGCATGTGATAATTATTTGATACTTTACATGTGAGTTTAAATTAGCCTAAAGAAGGATTTATCGTTGGACAAGTTACATTATTATTAGTGTTTGAATACTACACCAAAATATTACTTACAAGTTAATGTTATGTCCAAAGATAAAATATTAATGGAGTGCCTGGTATCTTGAGATAGGGTTTTCCTTTATTCAAAATTTTAATTCTATTTTTGGTTTTTTTTATACTTATGTGAGTTATTTGTTTTGTTATCAATTCAGTTTCTACTCCAACAGCTAATATCACTACTAGCATCAACTCAATTCTAATGTTTAATGGCACAAATTTTAAGGCATGACAAGAGAGTGTTCTAATCAATCTTGGAGTCATGACCTAAACTTTGCGTTAAGGGTTTATAAACCTGCTGATCTTACTGATGAAAGTACTTAAGATGAAGAAGGGGATGGAAAAGTGAGAAACAAGGTTGTCAAACTTGCGAGTTTAAATAAAATCGTTTGAGGAAGGTAAACTTGTAACGTAGAATCGTAAGAATTTACCTATAATAAAAAATAATTATTAAAATATACAATTACATAGTTAAAATCAATATGTTTAAATTTAGACTAATAACTAAAATACTGAATGCAATGATTAATAGTTTATTAGTTTAATTATAGTTGAATAAGTGATAATTAAATATAGATATCTTTTAAAAGTTTATATATTTAAATCTAAATATAATAACTATTAATAATCAAATGCTAGTAATTTTAAATTTGAATTAAAATGATTTATAGAGTAATAAATATAATCATTAAATATTACTTTATCAAAATAGGTCAAAAGATAATAATAAATAACTTTTCAAGTTATGACTAATAAAAAATTCAAAATAAAATTTCTATAAAAAAAGTCTATAATAAATATATATAATGCATTACAAATGATGAACATGAAGTTTTTATTGGTTATGTGGTAATGGGTAATAAACTTATTATAAGTGTTTGGCTTCAAGTATAAAGAGATGTTTTTTTTTTTAAACTAAGAACATGAAGTACAAATATATATAATACAACACACATATATACTAAATGACAACATTAGCTTAGTGGAGATGTGCAATTTTGTTGCTTGGATGTCACTGGTTCGAGTCGTGAGTCGTAGAAGCTGTTTTTTTCTTTTTTTGGAAAACAATGCTACTGAGTCAACTCGTCCAAGTTTGGATGAGTTAAGCGTCGAGTTAACTAAGTTTGAACGAGTTAATCATCAAGTCAAAACGAGTCTGAGTTGGTTCCAAGTCAGAGACCGAGTTGACTCAAAATTCTTACCTAAAAATGCGAACTCGGCGAGTCAACCGAGCTGACTCGCGAGTTTGATTACATTGGTGAGAAAAGTCTAATCGCACAAGTCTTATGGTCATCAAGTGTGCCATTCCAGAAGCATTTAAGGGCACTATATTTGATCAAGTGGATATAGCTAAAGGTTTCCTTGAGGACCTTGAGAAAAGGTTTGCTAAGCATGAAAAGACTGAAACTAGTACAATCTTAGCAAAACTTATCTTTATGAGGTACATAGGCAAATGAAACATAGGAGTACATTTTGGAAATGTCTCATCTTGCTTCAAAACTGAAGACACTCAGGTTAAACTTGTTTAAATACTTGTTAATGCATTTGATTTTGATATCTCTTCCAACACAGTTTAGTTAGTTTAAGGTGAACTATAATTGTTAAAAGGACTCTTGGTCACTTAATGAGTTTACCTCACACTGTGGTCAAGAAGAGGAAAGATTGAAACAAGAAAAGATAACATGTGCTCACTTAGTCTCCATTACAAAGGACAAAAGGCAAGAAAATCAGAGAAAGAAAAATTAGGAAGCTGCAGATACGAGAATACAAAAGAAACAACATAAGGAACCAACTCAAAAAATAGTTGTTTCTTTTATGGGGCTACGAGTCATAAAATGAAGCAATGTAATAATTATCACACATGGTGTGCAAAGAAAGGTACACTTCTCAATTTTGTTTATTCTAAGGTTAATTTGACTTTGGTACCTAGACACACATGGTAGATAGATTCTGGTGTAACAACTCACAGTAGTGTGTTTATGCAGGGTTGCCTAAATTGCCGAAAGCCTAAAGATAGTAAAAGATACATCTATAGTGGTGATGGTAAGTTGGTAGAGGTCAAAGCAATTGGGACATTTAGATTATTGTTAAGAATTGGTTTTTATTTGGAATTGATTGAGACTTTTGTTGTATTGTCTTTTAGATGAAATTTAATTTTTATTTCAACATTAGACAAATTGGTTGTTTTTGTACATTTGGGAATGGTAAATTTAGCCTTTTCCAAAATTCAAATTTAGTTGGTTCAGGTTCTTTATTAGGTTACGATAATCTATATATGCATGACATGATTACTTCATTAAATGAATCTTTGAACTTTAATGTAATAGGTAAAAAGCGAAATTAACTATTGAGAACTCAACATTGTTGTGGCATAAGAGATTATGTCATATCTTCAAAAGGAGAATTGTAAGACTTATGTATGATGGTATTCTCGATCCCCTTGATTTTTCAAATTTTGATACATGTATAAATTGTATTAAGGGAAAACAAACAAATATAAGGAGATTTAGTGTCAACAAGAAATTAGACGTCTTAGAACTAATACATACTTATAGTTGTGGACCATTCCCTACAACTTCTTGGAATGGTCAAAAATATTTCATGACATTCATAAATGATTTTTCACGACATGGCTACCTTTATCTCATTCATGATAAATCGTAATCATTGGACATGTTTAAAAGCATCAAATTTTGACCGTGGTGGTGAATACTATGGTAGATATGACGAATTAGGTGAACAACACTCAAGACCATTTGCAAAATTCCTAGAGGAATACGGTATCATCCCATAGTACATTATACTAGGTTCGCCCATTATGAATAGTATTGCTAAGAGACAAAACAAAACGCTTAAGGATATCGTGTAGAGTATGGTTAGTCATTCTACCTTGCCTGAATCACTATAGGGATAAACATTAAAAATTAGAGCAAATATACTCAATAGAGTTCCAACTAAGGCAATTGAAAATAGTCCTTATCAGCTTTGGCCAGGCAAAAAGCCTAGTTTAAAACATTTTTACATTTAGGGATGTCTAGTTGAGGTAAGACCCTATAGGTTGAATGAAAAACAACTGGACTACAGAACTACCAATTGCTATTTCATTGGATACTCTGAAAGGTTCAGAGGTTACAAATTTTATGATCCTATGACTAAGTTTATATTTTGGGCAGGAGCTACCCAGTTCTTTAAGGATGTTGAGTTTGTAGGGGGAGAAAGAGTTAAGGATTTTGTCTTTGATGAGAAATATGTGGATATTCCTTTAATTGAAAATTGACAATGATTAGGAACAATTTATCATACTTGATATTGTTCAATAAGCAATTATGGATCAAGACAATATTGTGTAACCTATCACACAAGTTCAAGAAATTGTTTCAAAAGAACAAACTCCATAACCTTAAGAATTATTGCCATTAAGAAGATCCATTAGAGAGAGAAGAAGTGTAATTTTGGTTCACTATATTGTATTTTTCTAGGGATATGATGCTAACATTGGAGTGGTGGAAAATGATCTAATCAATTTCTATTAAGCCATAGAAAGTTCTAACTCTCAAAAGTGGATTAATGTCATGAATAAAGAGATTAAGTACATGAAGGACAATGAAGTATGGGATCTTGTCCTATTACTTGAAGGTGAAAAGGCCATTGGTCACAAATAGATATTTAAGACCAAAAAGTATTCGAAAGATTATGTGTAAAGATACAAGGCACGTCTTATTGCTAAGGGCTTTACACAGAAAGAAGCATCGATTATAAAGAGAATTTCTCTCCAGTTTCATCGAAAGACTTTTAGGATTATAATGGCCTTAATGACACACTTTAATCTTGAGTTGGATCAGATGGATGTTAAGACTGCGTTTTTCAAAAGAGACATTATATGGTGCAACCAAAAAACTATATATAAAGTGATGTGAAGTCAATGGTTTGCAAATTAAAGAAATCCATTTATGGGCTTAAGCATGCGTCTCGTTAATGGTATTATAAATTTTACCTGGTTGTCGTCTCATTTAGTTTTAAGATGAATTTGGTTAATAAATGTATACACCACAAATTCAGTAAGAGTAAACATATTTTTCTGGTTTTAAATGTTAATGACGTATTGCTTACCAGTAATGATATAGGCTTATTGCATAACACCAAGAGATTTCTAATGATGAATTTTGATATGAAAGATCTTAGTGATGCAACCTTTGTATTTAGGATCTTGATATATCAAGATTGCTCTTGAGGTATTCTTGGATTATCACAAAGGGCCTATATCCAAATGATTCTCAAAAGATATGGCCTGTAAGATTGTAAATTAGGAGATACCTCTGTGATTAAAAGAGACAAGTTTAGTCTAGATCAATGTCTTAAAAATGCTTTTAATGCAAAGGAAATGAAGTAGATTCCTTATGTGTTAGCAATAAGGAGTCTAATGTATGCACAAGTTTGTACGCGTCTAGATATTATGTACATTGTTGGAATGTTGGGTAGATATTTGAGCAATCAAGGATTGAATCACTGGAAGGCAACCAAACGAGTCATGCGGTATTTATAGAGAACAATGTATTACATGCTTATATATAAAAAGTCAAATAAGTTAGTGATCATTGGGTATTTTGATTTTGACTTCGCAGTATACCAAGATAGTATGAAATCCACTTTGACCTATATCTTTCTGCTTGTTGGAGGAGCTGTCTCTTGGAAGACTACCAAACAAACACTTATAGCTCATTTCACTATAATAGCTAAGTTTATAGCATGTTATGAGGCATCCAATCACAAAATATGGCTACGAAATTTTGTCACTACATTGCAAATAATGGAAGGAATTGAAAGACCGCTTAAGATATTTTGTGACATTAAGTTAGCAATTTTATATTCCAATAACAACAAGAGCTCAAGGAAGTCAAAGTTCATAGACATTAAGTTCCTAGTTGTTAAAGAAAGAATTTAGAAAGAGTTTAGAGTAGTCAGATGTCTATAGAGCATATTCGCACAAATTCCATGGTTACGAATCCATTTACTAAGGGATTACTATCTAAGGTCTTTTATGAACATACAGCTCATATGGGAGTTATGTCATTTAAGACTATTTAGTTTTAGCGGGAATTTGTAATTTTGGTTTTATGTTATAGACACCTTTGGATTATTTCAATTATGGATATTTTGAGGTTATTTTATGCATAAATAAAATTTATTCAGTTTATTCACACTTTGATTTTGGTATGATTTGTTCTCAGTAAGGCTTAAGGTGGACCGATTGGAAATAGACATGTTTAGATAACATTGCATATAATTTCCATGCTACACATTCATACTTGATATATGTCATTTGGTTACGTTGATATATATGATTAGGGATGAATTTAGTTATGATACAGGTAAAGAAAGTCATTTCTATATTGGCATAATCAATTGACAAGATTGTTTGAGAATACCTTTGGTTATAATAGCAAAAGGTTATGAGCTCGTAAGGTTGTATTGTGACATACAATTATAAGGTGAAATATATATATATATATATATATTAAAGATAAGTAAAATCTTTAGTGCACTTACAATTTTGAGTGTACCAATATACCTAGTTATAATATAGGGTTTAATTGTAATATTATTATTTTTTGGATTATATTATTACAATAATATCCCTACATTATAACTAAGTGCATTTATATATATAAAATTATGAGTACACCGAAAATAATACCTTAAAGATAATGATAATAATTGTATGTTATATGCTATCATATAAAAGGCCTAAATTTTAAAAGTGATTCAATTCAGTTTAAAATTAGGATGTGTTTAAAGTATATTATAAAGTATGTACTTATATATGTAGATATCTTAATATATCTAATTTCTAATTTAATGATGTGTGTCATTATATAAAATAGGGTTATGGTCACCAAATTAGATGTTTGATATTTCTCTTCTAATATCCCATCATTAAGAAAGAATTCATTCACTTAAAGTTTATACATATCAATTTGAAAGATCAATGACCATAAATAATTATCAATATGGATTTATATATGCTTCCATATTTAAATTATTTTTCTTGATAATTTGATATGATAAATTTTAATTTGACGAGCATTTTACCAAAATTAAGGTAGTTTTGACACTAAAGCCATACTAAGGTTATCATGTTCTTTTATGCCTTTCGAACATGATGTGCGTGACTGTCATTATCTCAAAATTTGTGACACAAATAAATCTAGGAAGCTCATTTGATATCAGGGGAAGACAGGTGTTAAATTGTCATAAATATTTAACCACCAATGTCATTCTCAGACAGCACTATTTATAGACGTTTTGTTTTCGATAGATTTCCATCTCTACACAATCAATATTGCTATTGCATTGCTGCTATAATCATCTGGCATTTGAACGCAAAACTGGATTTAGTGGAATCAAAAAAACATGTAATTCAACAAGAATATAATTTGGGAGAATAAATCAACAGTCTGACCTGATGGAGACGACATCGTTACTTCGAATATTGGTTGAGTCCAATGAGTTCAACCCACAATACCCAAGAGTGTTTCTCAGAGCGTCTTGATGGCAGAGAGAAAGTTATGAAATTTTGTGTATGTGAAACTAGGGCTTCATTCTGTTATTTATAGGATTTTACTAACTAATATAATTAATCAATATTATTCAGTAAAATTCTCCAGAATCTTTAAAACAAATTTAAATTTAAATTAAGCCCATAAAATCTCTCTCTAGATAACAATCTTGGATTAGTAATCAGACAGGATGATTACTAATACTCTCGGGCTGTGGGTTGGGTTTTCCGCCCAGCGGGTTTGTGGATAATCGAACCCATCACCGATTATCCACACATATTAAAATAAAAAACCCAGTCCATTCTCAGTTTATAAATTGTAACATTAATTGCCTAATTAGGTACTAATCTAATAAAATAATTAATGCTAATCCATAAATATTAAAAATTATTCCAACAATCTCCCACTTGGATAGCATTAATTAAATTATTGGATCAATAGATGAATAGTTAATCAGGCACAATAATGTTCACATAGACACATGGATGTATGTATATTTATAAACCATACAAGATTCAATGGAGAAACTATACACAAAATCACTGAAACCGATAGGGATTAAAGTGATGTCAACATTTCCATAAATAAGTTTCATCAACTGAATTGAATGAAACACAAAATAATATTCAAAATTGTCAAATAACAATTCAAAATCCTTTAAGAATTTTAATCCAAACTCCCACTAAACCAAGGCTACATCAAAAAATTTTTAACAACCCCCATGTGAGTCACATGATCGTTAAAGACTCCTACGGGCAAGCCTTTGGTCAACGGATCCGCCAACATGTGTACACCAGGAATATGAACCAAACGAGTCTGAGATTCAGCAATCTTTTCTCTGACGAATAGGAACTTAACATCAAATTGTTTAGTACGACTGGAGTTCCTATGATTCTAAGAAAAGCTGACAGCAGACGAACTATCGTAGTATATGGTTAGAGGTCGTGATATAGAATCAACTAGATGCATGCCAGATATTAGTTTCCTCAACCATATGGCCTGGCGGGTAGCCTCATAACAAGCGATATACTTTGCTTCCATAGTCGAGGTAGCTATGACTGATTGCTTGCAACTCTTCCACGATACAGCTCCTCCAGACATCATAAAGATGTATCTAGAAGTGGATTTACGATCATCCACACAAGATGCATAATCAGAATTTGAATAACCCACAATTTTCAAGTGGCTCAGATCTTCTAAAAGTAAGCATGTGATGCTTTGTACCTTGCAAGTACCTCATGACTTTCTTTGCAGCCCTCCAATGATCAGGACCAGGATTGCTCAGGTATCTACCAAGCACACTGACAGCGAAAGCAATGTCAGGTCATGTGCACACCTGAGCATACATAAGGCTGCCAACAGCGGATGCATACAGAATTTTATTCATCTCAATTTTCGAATTGTCATCATTGGGACAAGATGATCTAAATAGCTTTTCACCTTTCTGTATAGGTGCTGCACAAGGAGCGCAAGTATGCATGTTAAATTTCTTCAGTACTCGTTCTATATAGGTTGTTTGAGATAAACCAAGAGTGCCACAAGATCTATCACGGTGAATTTGAATTCCCAGGACGAAAGAGGCTTCACCAAGATCTTTCATGTCAAAGTGGCATGATAAAATGTGTTTAACCTCATTCAACATGGCTACTGAGTTTCTGGCCAGGAGTATGTCATCAACATACAGAACGAGTATCATAAAATTATCTTTATCAAATTTCTGATAGATACATTGATCAGCAATATTCTCTGTAAAACCAAGTGAGGTGATTATCTGATCAAATTTCAAATACCACTGTCTTGAGGCCTGTTTAAGTCCATAAATGGATCTTTTCAGCTTGCACACTAAGTGTTCTTTCCCTGCCTCAGTGAATCCATCAGGTTGTGTCATATAAACATCCTCAAGTAAATCACCATTTAAGAATGCAGTTTTGACATCCATCTGGTGAAGTTCAAGATTCAATTGTGCAACAAGAGCCATTACAACTCTAAAGGCATCTTTAGTAGATACGGGTGAGAACGTTTCCGTATAATCGATCCTTTCCTTCTGATTATAGCCTTTAGCTACAAGCCTGGCTTTGAATCTTTCAACTTCACCGTTGGCCCCTCTCTTGGTTTTAAAGACCCATTTGCAACCAACGAGTTTACAACCATCTGGCAACTCAATTAATTCCCATACATGATTGCGAGACATATAGGACATCTCATCATTCATAGCCTCTAACCACTCAGATGAATGAGATCCTGTTACAGCCTCGCCATAAGTAATTAGATCTGTGCCATCAATAGTGTCTGATTCGAACTCCTGCAAGTACACTATATAGTCATATGAAATTGCAGGTCTACAAATCCTTTATGATCGCCTCAAATTAAAAGCTGGCTCTCCTATATCAGTTATAGGAGCTTCTACAATAGGATTAATCGAATTCTCAACAAGGATGTCATCTCCAATATCATGATCTACCGGTTGTGATGACGATGATGGCATGGGCAGGATGTTATCCACACAATGCAGGTTAATTACTCTAGGGACACCACTCCCACTATCCAAATCATCCTCAAAATAGAAGGCCCTGTCAGATTCAATGACCCTGGTAGTGTGACTGGGACAATAAAATCTGCATCCTCTGGATCCTGAACAATACATAATAAAAAATTCGCTGACAGTTCTAGAATCAAGTTTCTTGAGCTGCGGATTATAGGGTCTCACTTCTGCTTTACAA
This sequence comes from Delonix regia, assembly GCA_037074485.1. Classification (NCBI taxonomy): domain Eukaryota; kingdom Viridiplantae; phylum Streptophyta; class Magnoliopsida; order Fabales; family Fabaceae; genus Delonix; species Delonix regia. Next base: position 33,484,259 of record CM073449.1, on the reverse strand, counting down.
CCCCACACACGAAAGTGCCTCAGACTAGGTTTCTTACCAGTGAAAAGATCATACGGTGTCTTTTCAACAGATTTACTTAGAACTTGATTCAAGACATAGGTTGTTGTCTTAAAGGCATCACCCCACAAAAATTCTGGTAACGAAGAGTGACTGATCATGCTTCTGACCATGTCCATCAAGGTGCGATTACGCCTCTCAGCAACTCCATTTTGTTGTGGAGTGCCAGGCATAGTATACTAAGCTTCAATCCCTTGCTCCTGTAAGAATAGAGCAAACGGTCCAGGGTTTATCCCGGTTTCAGTAAATCTGCCATAATATTCTCCACCTCTGTCTGATCTTACACTCTTGATTACTTTTCCAGACTTTAATTCAACGGCAGCCTTAAATGCTTTAAAGGCATCTAGCGAGTCAGATTTTTCATGCAACAGATCAACCCAGCCAAATCTGGAATAGTTGTCTATGAAGGTTATGAAATATTTGTAATTACCCATAGCACATGGAGTAATTGGTCCACTAATGTCTGTGTGGATCAATTCCAAAATAGCTTCAGACCTATTAGCCCCTTTCTTCCTAGTTCTAGCGGGAAGTTTTCCCTTAATGCAGTCAATACAAGATTCAAAATCAGAAAAGTTTAGGTCATGCAATATGCCTTGTCTAACCATTCTCTCCAATCTCTCTTTTGAGATATGGCCCAAACGCTGATGCCATAACATGGAAGAGTTCTCATCAATTCTTCAATGTTTATGTCCTATGATAGTATTAATTGATGCCATAGGAGTGGAATCTGAACAAACATTCGCATTTAAGCAATATAAGCCATTTAGTAATCTAGCAGTTCCAACAATGATTGAATTAAAATAAACGTCAATTCTGCCATTTCCTTGCCAAAAGGAATATCCATCTTTGTCTAACACAGAACTTGAAACTAGATTCCTTCTTGAAGAAGGTACATAGACAACGTTATTTAAAGTTAAAGTATGTCCAGAGTATAAGTTCAAAACTACAGTTCCTACGCAATCCATTACAGCTGAACTTCCTTCCACTCCCAGAATGGTATTTTCTCTCTCATTTAGGCTCCTCCTGTCTTTGAGCTCCTACAAGGAATTAGTTATGTGAACAGTCGCTCCAGAATCCAACCACCAAGTATCCATAGAGGTTTCAAAGTTATTGGATTCAAGACAAACTAGAGCTAAGGGGGCAGTTTCAGGAAAGATACCTTCATTCTCACGCTTGTACTTCAGTTTAAGGCAATCTGAGATTTGATGGCCAGGCTTCTTACAGTAATTACAATTACCCTTAAATCTGTTCTTCTGACCTTTGTTCTTCTTATTGTTTTTCTTGATCTCAAAGAACCTTTTACCACTGGGCTTGCCCTCAGATTTCTTTCCTTTAAGTTTCTTATTTCCAGTCTTACTTGATGAGGCATGGGAGACGTAGTTCACTGAATGACCATGTGAATTTGATTTCTTAAAGGACTCCTCCTTTTGAGTCACAATAGACATCATCTGATCAATGGTCCACTCAGCTTCTTGTGAGTTATATGTGGTTCTGAGAACCCCATATTCTACTGGAAGAGACTGTAGGACTTTGTAGACAAGATAACTCTCACCCAGGTCCACATTTAAAGATTTCAGCTTGTTGAAATAATTCACCAGCTTCATCATGTGCTCGCGTACACCAGACACTCCATCATAATGAGTGTTATCTAGTAATGAAAGATAATACGCCTTTTGTGTCTTATCGAATTTTTTGAACTTTTCACTCACAGCTTTAAGGTATTTTACAGCGGTGTCCTTCTCAGGAATGCTCTGTCTGATTGTCTTCTCTATAGTGTATTTTATGACCGTCAAACAAATCCTGTTGGAATCGTACCACTGCTTGTGATAAGCTCTATCAGCAGCACTAGAGCTAGCAGTGAGATCTGCTGGTTTTGGATCTTTTATGGCCAAATCCTCCTTGGAGATGATCAGGTACATATTAAGGGACTCATGCCAGTCGTCATAGTTCGTCCCGTTCAGAGTTTTTACCACAGACAGTTGCTGGAACACAGAAGCTGATGAAGCAAAATAAGGAAATATTAATTATGTCCCGGAAACATAATTATAAAACAAGATTTCCTTTATAAAATTCAGCTTATACAACTGTATCATCAAGATGTGGTTTATAATCCTATTTAAAGTCTCGGATTATAACAGATCATGCAAGAAAACTCATATGCCCTATTGATTTGGCCATAAAAGGAAATAACAAAATGCACTCATTGTTTCCACATCGATAGGATATAAGAAATAATGAAGGCATTAGATTGAAATGCTGTCAACGATTCGCAAATGTATTTATTTCTCATAATTATATTGATAATGTCACACCGATAGGGTATGTCCATCATCAATATAACATGTATTAATGTATATATGTATATATATATACTCTCTTATGGACTCATCACAATTTTCAGACTCTTCCCTGGTGAGGCAAACTAAACTATCCAAAATTATAGGAAATTGAGTAACAAATGTGATGAAAATTTATTCATAATCAGACATATCACCATGATTGGGCCCACGATAGATGAACACGCAATCATTAGGTGTATGTAATCCAAAGTTAGGACAGATTTCTCCAATGGTTTATTCCCATTCAAGGCACAACTTAAAATAGGAATAAAACATAATAATTAATACAAAATATTAATTATGATTTATTTACACATAATCAGAGAGAGTGAGTTTAACACATGGTCCCGTATTGTATCTAGTCTAGGTACAAATTTTCTCGGATCAAAATACCTTATTTAAATATTATTTTTTAGCCCTTTAATTTTGCAAAATTCAAAACTTCTATTTATAGGGCTCCAAAAATTCTGAAAAAATCACCATAACTTAGATCGAGGTTAGTAGAAGTAGATTCCAAAATTTAAAATTCATCTGACTTAAGACAGAGCTTCACGCACCTGCACGCGCTGATTCTGCCTAGATCTACGGTTTTTGAAGCTTCAGACCGCAATATTTGCCTCTTTTCGATCGTCTTTTCACGATCTACGGTTTCTCGATGGTGTTTTCAAGTGATTTTGTCCCATTGAAGCAAGAAACCACTCGAAATTTTTGGATTCCCATCGCTAAGGGTCTCGTCGGTCTGAACACGGCTCACCAGCGATGAGACTCAGCCACCGTGTTGTTCTTGGTTTAGATATTAGGTGATCGTTTTGAAAAGTGGCAAGCCAAATGATCAAAATTTTGTTATGCAGTTAAGTTTTCTTTGTTTCGCCAAAAAGGAAAAAAAAATTTCTTTTCTTCCTTTTCTGATGAACATGGTGGATTTCAAAAAAAAAAAAAAAGCTCGGTCATCAAGTGTATAAGTCAGATAAGATTTTTTTCAAAAGAAAATTTTGATTAGAAAAACAGGCTCTGATACCATTTGAATGTAGAACTGGATTTAGCGGAATCAAAAAAACATGTAATTCAACAAGAATATAATTTGGGAGAATAAATCAACAATCTAACTTGATGGAGACGACATCGTTACTCCGAATATTGGTTGAGTCCAATGAGTTCAACCTACAATACCCAAGAACGTTTCTCAGAGCGTCTTGACGGGAGAGAGAGAGTTATGAAATTTTGTGTATGTGAAACTAGGGCTTCATTCTATTATTTATAAGATTTTACTAACTAATATAATTAATCAATATTATTCAGTAAAATCCTCCAAAATCTTTAAAACAAATTTAAATTTAAATTAAGCCCATAAAATCTCTCTCTAGATAACAATCTTGGATTAGTAATCTGACGAAATGATTACTAATACTCTCGGACTGTGGGTTGAGTTTTTCGCTCAGCGGACTTGTGGATAATCAAACTCATCACCGATTATCCACACATATTAAAATAAAAAATCCAGTCCATTCTCAGTTTATAAATTGCAACGTTAATTGACTAATTAAGTACTAATCTAATAAAATAATTAATACTAATCCATAAATATTAAAAATTATTCCAACAGCATTGTTAAAATCTTCTGTCTCTAATTCGAAGATTGATGGCTCTAGATGCCATGGCCCTCAAATTTGCTCTGGCTAAAGACACATTTCTGCTGGACTGTCCTTGGCTTCCCCTAAAAGCCTCCATAAACTCTTCTCTCTGCAACCTTAGAGCCAAAGCAGCATCCTCATCTTGGCTCGTAATCCCTCTTCTTGTCCTCCCTCTCGAAGACGATGATGGGGTTTGATTCCTTGAATTATTCTCTACATTCTCTCTCTGCAACCTTCTAGCCAATGCAGCATCCGCATTCTCATCTTGGGTTGATGTGATCCCTCTTCTCCTCGAACTCGTTGTACCTCTGCTCGATGCTCTGATTGTTTGTGTGCTTCGATTCCTTAGATTACTATAGAATGCTGTTTCTGGACTCAAGCGTTGTTGAGCTTCTCGATTATTCAAGGCACCTGCTGTTTTCCTTGCTTCAACTTCTTTGGGAAAAAGGAGCTGTATTGTATTCCAAAGAACTGTGTTCACGGTGCAGGATCGTCCATTACTGAAATCACCAGGAAAAATAAAATGATAAGCGACCGACAGTTTTTTGTGATATAATTACTTTTCTGAGTTCCTAATTACCTTATCAATTGTCTACACTTTGGGCACCTTCTGCCGCATTTATCAGCGGCAGATTTTAGGCATTTTCTACAAAAGCTGCACCATTGTAGATAGTGAATTAGAAAAATCAGAGTCTACTACTAATACCAAACCATTAATATGCCCTATGAAAATCTAAGCTCACAGTGAAGTTGAACACGTTCTTTGAATAATCAGGAAATTCAAACTATATAATTGGGAATGTACCTGTGACCACAAGGAGTGGTACTCGGTTCAAAGCATATCTCCAAACAAATCTGTAAAAGTAAATCAAATATCAGCACATCAAATCGGGAAAAGAGAAAAAGAAATTACAAAGGTGGGAATTCGAATTTATTGAAATTAAAACGAGTTCATTATGAAAAATCAATGTTCTTACCGCGCAGGAAAGCTCCTCCCTCAGTTTATCAATGCAGGGAAGAGCAGAACTCGAAGAAGAAGAAGAACCAGAGGTCTGCTGGGTCAATATATCCCCTCCTCCTTTACTGTCTTTTTTAGCACTAGTTTTGTTTTCTTTCTTCTTTTTCCCACTATCTGCTCATAAACAGAATTAATCTCAATTAGGGGAGGAAGAAAACATGAATCTAAATGATAAATAAAATAAAAATAATTCAGAGGAGATAATGACCCTTTCTGGGAGTTTCTTCTTCCTCAAGGTCAAGAACGGCCACAGGGATCGAGCATGGACTCCTCTGAGCTCTGCGTTTCCTAAGCACACAGTACATGCTATATCAAAACACAACTTCATGGTCGAACAATTACGACAAAATCGAAAGAAAGGGGTCCACAATGAGAAAAGAGAATGCAATAATACCTTCTTGAATTGGTGGGCGGAGTCTTGAAGTCTAGATCAGAGCGTCTCTTGTGCTTGAAGTCTCTCTCCGGCGTGTCTTCAACGACGAGGCTGGCGAATAGGAGGGCCTCTTCATCCCAACCAGCCATAGCAGCAACAGATTTGAATCTAGGGCTGAAAATACTGCCCAAGTTTTCGCCATTTTGCAATGTGTTTGTTTCTCTTGATGGGTTCTTTTGGTTCTGCGGGCTGCGATTTTGTTCTTCCCTCACCATTATCGTTCTTGGATGGTCTGAGTTTGGGATCTCAGAGAGAGAGAGAGAGAGAAAGTTGGCATTACAAAACAGGGGTGTAATATTGTATTGTAATCTTCCTCTAACGGTCGAATTTTTTGAATATGATTGCTGCGTTGCCAATTGTAACGGCTATAATTTCGGGGTAGAAAGATGGTGACAATTAATTTGCAATAATTTTCCTACTTTTTTTTTTTTTTTTAGCTTTTTGGTTGCTGCCTCTGTCACATGAATCAATGAATCTGACTATGATTTAGCACCCTATAAAATAACTAATTATAGCACTCTTTTTTCATTTTCTTTAAGTGTTTAACGACTAAAAAAGAACTTTCATTAATTATTAAATAAATACATTCATGTGGTATTTAAATAATGATATTGTAACTCAATTGCAAAATGTGAAATTTAAACTGTAATTTTAAGATGCAGAAAAACATTTTAAAGCATCATAAATGATAACAGATAATTCCAGATACATAGTGAATACTTTTTCAATTTGGACAAATGTTGAATGGTCTTGTTCGACCATTTAAACAGTACTGTATATTAGATGCTAAAAAAGTAAAAATTGAAAAATACAGTGAAAATGTTGCCAAAAAGCAAATTCTTCGACGAAAACTGTTCTTTTATCTTCAATTTTCTATCAATAAAGTAAAGCAAACATTGGAAAAATGATGCTGCTTAAAATTTAATGGAACACAAACTTGGATTTTTGAGACCAAAGAATCAAAATGAATGACACAACCGTTTTATGGAGTAGTCACTGTCCATAGTTTTTTGTTTTATATTGGAGAGTAATTTTCAATATCTTAAATTTTAATCACCATTGCTAACATACAAGAAAATTGAAATAGAAAAGAAAATAATAATTAAAATTAGCTTTTCCAATCAAGCAAGCTTGTCAATTAGATATTCTTCACAAACTAAAGGCTTGGTGTCTCTAAAAGTCTATATACCCAAACCTATCTTGAGATTTTAACAAGGATATATTACAAAACACAAAGTAATTAAAATCAGCTATAATTTCAATAGCATTCTAGTCGAAACAGACAAGTTCAACCACTCCCAAGTTGGTCCACGTGAGTGAGTTGATAGATTAAACAAAGAATATAAATACTAAAAAAATACTTAAAATTATTAAAATATATATAATATATTCTAAAACTACATATTCAATGGACTAAACAAGTCAATTTGTTTATCTCACCTTTATTTAGTGAGTTGTAATATTAAACTAAGAAATCAAAATTTTTTTTAAAAAATCTTAAACAAAAATATTCAATTATCAAGTCAAATATTTTATTTTAAATTAAAAATCTATTCTTGTTGTATATGGTTGATTAAGTATTAAATATCTAAACATAAAATAAGAATTAATGATACTTGATACTATGTTATATTAAATTTCTCACACATTTTACTATTATGTCTCTCCCTCTACATTGAGAAACTCCATAATTTATGTTCTTATTAAAGTATAATTATAAAATGGGTGTAAAAATTCTAAAATGTAACTTAAATCTGAGGTTTCTATTAGCATACCTCTCATCCATTTGCTGATGATTCCCAAAACATGATATTAATGCCTTTGGGTGATGTTAGGTACTTAGTAAGGAAAAGTAAGAACACGTTAGGGTTCCATCCATAATTTCACGAACAAACTTCTTCGCCTTGTTACTTTCATCTTAATTTGTCTTGAAGAGCTTCAACAACTGTTCTCTAATTAAGCAGTAGCTTCTGGATCCTTCCTTCCACAGCTGCTTTGCCCAGAGCAATGAATGAAACCCTTGTGCTTCAACTCTAATTACATTTTTCAATTAAAAGTTATTATTGTTGTCTCTTGCTATTTTTCCTGCATAATTTGGTACTAAATTTGGCAGCTGCTGATGAAACACTCTCAGGTAACGACACAGAAACTACAATATATTAGCAATTATATGTCATACCAAAACAAACAGACAAGCATATCGACAATGCAAAAGTCATGCCTTCTAGTAACTTATCCGGTATCCGTTAGAACTTAGAATATGCTGTAAGCTGTTGACTATATACAAAAGCCAATAAATCAAATACATATATACTCCACTCTCTATACACTCCTACGTCATCGTATCCTCGAGAAAGATATAAAAAAAGTATGAATAAAAATCCAATCAATTTTTATATAAAAATAAAATAAAATATAAAAGAAATCATTGCTCGTCAGGGTACGCTGGAGGAGTATCGTTGCTGTGCTTGGTAGAAACCCCTCTTCCCTTTCGTCTTCCTTCGTCTCTTCTTAGTATGCTGCTCATGCTCAACATCTTCCTCCGATTGCCAAGGTAGAAGACGAGTGGTCCGGTCGAGAAAAGTTCGGATCACCCAGTTCCTCAGACCCATATCTCTAACTTCACAAAACCGGTTCGCCCAATCCGGCGGCTCAACCGCGCTCGTCCCTAATCCGGGGACTCTATCTTTCGATCCTACGTTCTGTTGTTTCTTCCAATCGGCCACGTAAGCAGCCACCCTCCTCTGAAACTTGTCTTTGAAAACCTTCCACACTTGGTACTTGTAATGATTGATCACCATCACGCTCCTGTTCACGTCCACCGCCACGTACCCTTCCTTCAGGTGAAAATGGTGCACCACGTTTATGAGATTCTGCTTCAACGCCTCTGGCCTCACTATGCTCTTGTGTCTCTCACGTGCCGCCATCCTGCACGTGTACCCCACCATCATCCCCTCGCGTGGCGCTTTCTTCAGCCCCGACGGCCCGAAACTGTAGCAGCCCGTCCGTATCTCTCCCAGGTTCTTTACCTCGCTCGTTTCGCGCTGGATTACTTCTTCCAGGCTTCCTTCTATTTTCAGGTAGAAGAACTCGTCCACGTCGATAAACCCGACCCACTCGCACTCCTCTCGTGCCCGCAACGCGCAGTGGGCGAACCCGGCTTCCTGGGTCTTAATCCAGGGCCACACGTGGCGCGTGATGTTGTGACGGGCGTGCTGTAGGAATTCAATGACGGTGCCTATGTCGTCCTCGCTGTTGTTGTCGTATATGAACCATCGTCGAACTCCGATTCGGGTATGGTACATTACCCATTCCTTTATGAACCGGGCTTGATTTCGCAACATGGTGCACACGCAGATTCGGTGGAGTTTCCGGGTTGGCGGGTAGAGCTGGGGTCGGAGCCCCGGCATGGCTATGGAGGGGAGTATTTTTTTGCCTATCACCCTTGCGGAAACCTTGACGGAAGATCTGAGCTTGGGGTGGCCGCTCAAGATGCTGGAGGGGGTTCTGCAGCGGACGATCTCCTGGGCGATCGAAATGACGTTGGAGGTGAGCAAGTACATGGGCATGCTGAAGTCCCAGCCGTACAGGCATTGGAATCTGCCGGGGTCGGCTTCTCTGGCGGGACGGAGATTGAAGCCCTTGACGAAGACGATGGTGGTGTTGTCGTGGTCGAACAAGGCTTCGTAGGCGAGTGGGTGCCACTTGTAGTTTGTGAAGTTGGTTGAAGGCGAAAGAGAAGCGTTGGATTTGAGAGAGAGGGAGACTTGGAGGGATAGTGGATTGCGTGGGCACCGAACCATCTGCTCGTGGGGGTGGGTGTTCTGTACTTGAAGCGGAGGCTCGTGGGTCGTGGAGGAGTTAGCCCAGACATATACGCAGTTGAGGTCATCTTTGGTATAAAAGCGCAATGATGGAGGGTAAATTAGGAAAACCAGAGCCTGATTTGGGAGCACAACCGTTCCTCGAACCGTAATTCCTGGAGTTACGGAAGAGTCGCTGGATTTGGCTTGCATCGCCCGGGTTCGCCGTGTGACGACGGAGCTTGGATGAAAAGATGACTCTGTTTAATAAAAAGGAAAAAGAAAAAAAAGGGAATCAGATAGCAGAAGAAAGAAAATAAAAGAGAAAAGAGTGAAAGAAAGAGAGGGTGTACCTTGGGAATAAAAGTGAGGGAGAAAAGTGAAGGTGGTGAAGAGGGCGGAAGAGAAGACGACGACGAGGGTGCACCAGAAGAAGGTGGTCCATGAAAGGGCGGGGGCGTCTCTTCTCCTGCGAGCTTTCATGGCTGCCTCTGCCTCCGACAAGGCAAATGGAAGCTCAAAAGTGGAGTCAAATGGTAATGCTCTTTGGTGTGCTTCATGTCATTCGCTGAGGCAGCAGTTTGCTTCCGCCGGGTAATTTCTCTGGGGGGAGAGGAATGAAGGTGAGAGAGAAGAAGAGGAGAAAAGGAGAGAGAGAGAGAGAGGGAGTGAAATCCGGGATTGATGGGGGAAGAGAAAGAGAAGAGAGGAGAGGAGAGGAGAAGGAGGTCTAAGTCTCATCCTTCCCCCTCTGTACCGTACATGTCGGTTTACATGCGGTCGTTAAGTTGTTTGTGCTGCCTACATTCTCAAGCCTTTCCCATTTCTATGTACAATTACAGTCCTACCAACCGAGTGATGCCACTTCACACACCTCATTCATCCCATCTATTTTTTCACCTCTCTCTTTTATCTACTTCTTTATGTATAAAAATAATAATAATCATATATTTGTTTTGACTATTAGTTACTTGTTAAACACAACGGCATTATTGGATATAATGAACAAGACTAGTGGTTACTACAATTGTTAAGAATTCTATAGTTTATTTAACCAATGTGGCTTTTTCCTTTATGACTTTATAAATGTCATTATAACGACTTCAATCATGGCCCCTAATCAAGTCCTCTTCCAACTTAATAACGGCCTTAGTGGCCCAAATCAAGTACTAATGCCGAGTTTAATGGGGGTGTTTAATTTGTATCATGGAACATGCATGGTGTAGAACTTTAGCTCAGTTCAGGTAAATTATTTTCTTGTCTTTTATAGTTTTACTCAAATTTAATTTAATTTTTACAATTTATTTTTAAAACTTTAAATCAATCTTTGCCATTAATGTTTTCTTTGTATGATCAATCATATGTTACCTTATTATTCTAAATAAGCATAATTTAAGTTCATTTACTCAAATTACTTAACATGAATTACATCATATATCTTATTTTATTTCATAATATATATTTGTCTAATTTTATTGACATAAGTCATAAGTATTCAAAGAACTTCAGCAAGTTTAATAGGATTATTATAAAAATCTAATAGCAGGGTTAAAAAGAAAAATTTCATAACGAAAAAAATGTGTAACTAAAAATTTACGAAATATGAAAATCAAATTTAAAATTAAATAAAACAAATAATAAATTGAAGCTAAATCCGCATGAAATAAGGGTTGATTTGACCATGGGACCCGCCACCACGACTTCGTGTGGACTTTAATTGCCTGGACATGGACTCCTAAAATTACGACGCCATTTCATATTTCCATTTGGATACATATCCCAACCTCAACCCCTCTGCATTGCTATCTTTGAGGCCCCAAAAAAAATTATTCTCTTATTTATTTTGTTGAAAAGTTTATGCTTTCTTCATTTAATTTTTATAATTTAAAATTTCATAATTTAAAAATATTTTAATTCAATCCTTAATGTTATAATTATAGTAATATTTTATTAAATTTTACTAATGTAACTAACTATGTATTATTTTAACACTTCAAGTATATATATATATATATATATATATATAATATTCAAAAAAGATAAAAATAATAATAATTAAATAAAATTAACTTACATATAGAAGAAATATTGGTAACAATATAATGATAGGAATTAAATCAAAATTATGTAACTTTTAAGGACGTCAAATCAAAATTTTAAATTATAAAAATTAAATTAAAGATTAAGTGAAATTATAAGAACTATAAGTATAATTTTCTTCATTTTGTTTAAAAGAATAAGTTAATGATTTAATTGTTGAATGTTAATGATTTTTAACTAAGTTCTTTAAAAACATTTAATGGAAGCTCTTACTTTTTAAAAATAAAAATAGTTTATTTTTTAAGCAAATTTTTTCTATTAATAAATGTGAGATCATATGATCATTCATTTGACTTGAACTTGTTCAGTTGTATATAGCATTTCCTTTTAAAATAAATTATTATAAGGATTAAAAATCATTGATTTATTTATATTATTATTATAGTATAAACTTTAATTTCATCTAAACTTTTTTTTTTCTTTCTTTTAACAATTACGCTTCTGATCTCTTTAACTTATAACTCAATCATACAATTTTAGTTTTCTCTATTTCAATTAAAACAACCATGTCCTTTTATAGTTAGGTTCCAAAGAGCAATTTAGTCATCTAAATTCAAATAGATTATTCTCCTTATAATTATTATACAAAAATCTCTACCTTAATTAATTGTAAACGATCCCCAAATATCTTGTTGTTGGTTTTCAATTGAACCCTTATATTTGAAGGTCCCTCTTTAATAGAAATTAGCCTCAATGAAACACCTTAATCTCAGCTTTTTGACTTATCATTTTTATTCATCCAAATATTGTTTTCCATTTTTTTATATAAATTTAACTTGCTATGTCAGATTTGAATAATAGTTTAACACATAATGCTATTCAATGAGTCTCGATCACCTCCAATTGGCATAACTATTGGATGTTTCCTAGTAATATTTTTGGACGATCAGATTGGCGCACCTATTGGAATTTTCTGAAGCATTAGATGAAATTTGATGGTCCAAATTGGTTTAAATTTTGTTCTTTTAATAAAAATTAAATTTTTTAAAAATAATTATAATGCTATAAAAAAATTTATTAATATTTTAAATTTTTTTTATACATGATAGTATCGTTTAAAAGAAAAAAAAAGAACACTTTCTGACAATTTACAATCTATTTGTTATATCTTAAGTTTATTTATTTTTCATAGAAGATAATATCTTGTTGAAGAAAACAAAATATAAATAGTTTCTAAGAGTTTACCATTTATATCATATGTTTTATAATTTATTTTTTCTTCAACAAGATATCATTTTGTATAAAAAAATATAAAATATTAATAAATCTGTGTATATTGTCACACTTTTTTTAAAAAATTTAAACTAATTTAGTTGACAAAGGTTTTCAAAGAACCACCAGTAGGTGCGCCTGCCGTAGGTAATCCAGACTCGTTATTCAATAGTAAATAGCACTGTTTTTTTTTTTAATAATTTTTCGAATTATCATGTGTGGATGATAATTCGAAAAATTATGATCACTCTTATTTTCATTTTGAAGAGTTTTTGAGGAATGGGTTTGGGCTCAAAATGGACCCCATGACTCATATTGGACCCGTATGCAGTGTATCCATATGTAGTGGATGACCAAAACCAAATATTAATATTCTTTTTCATTATATTACAAATACAATGGATATCTTAACAAATAACCTAAAGAGCTTCTAAACGCACACGCATACATATAATATTGGTGGTTCTGAGTTTCGGCATGGTTCTTCAGAGACACAGAACTGAGAGAAGAATATGATCTCTTCCATATCTTGAGGTGTTCACTAACTAATTAACTATCATCTTATGCCTAGTAGGTGGGTGTATATGACAACTTATGAGCACAATTACAACTTGTTCTGTACATGCATGCACATTTGTTTCTTCCGGATCCTTTTCAATTTTAATTAATTAATTATTTATTTTGCAAGAGAGGAGGCTAGTTTTGTCCCTATCTCATCTTTGTTCTTCATTATGTATGTGTTGAGCCTAATCATGAGTTCTCCTCGTGTGAATTATAATCATTTAATCATGATTAAAAGGAAAAGAAAATTGATGAGAGAAACCCATATTGATTTATTGTTTCCAATTGTTTTCATGCATTTTTTTTATTCTCTGTCAAAGGATTGTTGTTCAAATAGAAGATCTTCTGCAATCATCATGTGTATATAGAAATTAAAAAAAAAAAAAAAAAAAGTTATACACTTTCACTCTTTGTGCGTCGCATATTTGTTTTAACTACACGATGCAATTAATGACAGAAAATCTATGACGTGGGTGTGTTATAATTAAGGAAGCCAAAGTGATTAGGTGTGAAGTATAATTGGGGGGGATTGGTCCTAAAATGTTGGTTTGAAGGATGGCCAGCTTAGACGGGAGAGATTAGAGGGAATATTCGAGTGCATGAACCAGAGGACTAATGAAATTTTATTTGTTCATGTTCTGGGCAATATAGGTGCTATAGGGGGATGCATATTCGAGTATTATCTTAAATTTTGCGTTTCAGTTTAGTCAAAGCAAGCTTAGCTATAGTGTCGTGCTGTGGTTCAACATATATGTATGACTAGGCAGACTTCGCTTCAGCCATTCAATCTCAAATTGTCGGACGATGAAGGTTGATCCATTAATATATTTCTAAAGTCAACCAATTTATATAATTGACCCCCTAAAAACTGAAAAGCCTTTGAATCTCATAATTTGATCATTTCACCTAATTACACCTTTTATTTTCTTCAGGAATGCATAGATTAGATGGTCATCTTTCTTTCAGAGAGAGAGAGAGAGAGAGAGAGATATATATATATATATATATATATATAGAGTCATACTTCTAAGTTTGACAAATTATATTATTTGATAAGAAAATATATAATTATTAAAAGCAGAAAGTTTTCATAAGATTAACCAATTTCAATATATTGAATTGATTTCAAAATAAAACTTGTATTAAATATACAATAAATTAATTATAAACATAACCATTGTAATAAATTTAATAATTTTTTAAAATAGATTAAATGTATGTTTTAAATAATAAAAATAAATGATATTGAAATTTGAGTTTAGGAAATACTTGTTTTAAAATTTATATTTAAATTAAAAAGTAATATTAGTCTTGTAGGTATTTAGGTCATTGTTCAGTTTTAGGAGAATTTACGTATGTTTTCAAAATAGAACAAGAAAATGCAAAAAAGAGAATAATTTACTCAGTAACTATTATTTCCTTGTTTCTGTCTAATATATATTATGGCTAGGTTATATTCATGGACGCATTATAAAATTATAAACCCTCGTTAAAAGTAGCAACGCTGGTATGAAACACACACGAGCACATATGAACTCATTAACAAGAAATGTGACAAATGACGATGGAGCAGCATTGTGATCAACGATTCAATTTGGATTTTAATTTATTTAAAAATTAATCAAGTTTAGAGTTGCGACAACTTCTGAGCCGAATTGGCGCGAAGGGCCCAAGAAATGTTGTTTAACGTTGATGCTGATGTTTACTTCTAATACCTATTCGAGAAACGCATTAATTATTGTACAAAGGTTCAAGCCAAGCATCGGATAATTAATTAAAAATCTTGAATTTCCAAAGTGATATTACATAAATATCAATTGAACTCATGACTCATGAATTTTTCAGGTTAATTTCCAAGTGCACACAATTGACACAAGTGTTCATGCACATGTTTTGTTTATGTAATATATACTTTCTTCCAAGTGACCCCAGTGTCTTCTACTCAGGAGAATAATTATTAAGACTCAATTCTACTATGTATAGTTACATAATAATAGAGGAAAAAAAAAAAAGCAAGCGAAAATAAAGAAATAGATCTATAGACTATTTTTTTCATTGACTATACGTGTAGTCGACTACAAAAAATTTATAATAGAAATGCAAATAAATTATATGACAAATTATCAAAATCAACTTTATGATAGCTTTGAATATTTCAATGTGCCATGTATTCCAATCACTGGTGAAACACAAAAGCAATAAAGATATGGAAGATAAGTAATGATTGAAAACCACCTTCATTTTTTAATGATTATATCAACTTCACTTAACTTGGGATTATCTCCTTTTTTAATAGTCATGTCATTTTCCAAATTCTTTCACGTAGTATTGATTACCAAGAGAGGTATATGGATGTATAATTTGCCCGTGTGTGTCGTATTAGTTGCCAATTTACACAAGTTGTGAAGGTTACAATGCCAAGTGAATCCATGGGTGGAATTTCAGGACACTCGCATATAATGGTGAAGGCATCTCTTTACTGAAAGAAAGAGTTTGCCTGCAACGACAAAGCTGGCCAGCCTTTTGTGAACCAAGGAATCCTATCAACCTCATTATCTTTAATAGACTTTGAACCTATGAGAGAAGATTTTGGTACCAAATATTATAAAATTTTTGTTAACGTGGAAGACGACCCACGTCCGCTTCTTCATCTTTGCTGTAATCTTTTGTTATGATCACAGAAAGCCTTTGAATAGTGGTGACCTTTTTATTATAATGGACAAGCCTCCATGCTTTTTTGTTAGTTTTCAACTCAAACTGCTTTCCGTCCAATCATTAATCTCCCCTCTCAGACGACATCCTGATGTTTTAAATACTTGTGAATGAACTGGCAGCATCTTTGCTTGGATTCTAAGCTGCATTATAAACACCCTCCTCCTTTTGCGTGGTCCACTTGAGAACTCTCGAGGGGCATCTTCTTGAAATACTCTTGGCTTCCTGAAGACAAGCTTCTCCAAAATGGGAAGACAGCCTTGTTGTGACAAGGTTGGTTTGAAGAGAGGTCCTTGGACTATTGAGGAAGATCACAAACTCATGAACTTCATCCTCAACAATGGCATCCATTGTTGGCGTATGGTTCCCAAGCTTGCAGGTATAAATCTTCTTCGCATGCTCTTCAGAATTTTACTGATTTATTTTATTTGCCTTTAATGGGTATCTGACTCGGTGCAATATGTAATTGTCAGGTCTGCTAAGATGTGGAAAGAGCTGCAGATTGAGGTGGATTAATTATCTGAGGCCAGACCTCAAGCGAGGTGGCTTCACCGAAATGGAAGAGGATCAAATTATTCAGCTACATTCACGTCTTGGCAACAGGTAAAGCATTTTTGGAGTTTGGACACATGCGTTTGATTATGTGAAGGTCCATGAAATCATCAATATTATAGGTTAATGAATTTACGTTACACTTATTGACAAAAGGGAATGATATTCTCAGGTGGTCTAAGATTGCTGCACATTTTCCTGGGAGGACGGACAATGAGATCAAGAACCATTGGAACACAAGAATCAAGAAGAGGTTGAAGCTGCTTGGTCTGGATCCTGTGACACACATGCCAATTGAGCCAAAGGAACTCACTGATGATAAAAGGCAGAGAAACCAATTACAGCCAAGTTCTTCCTCCAAAGGGTCTGAAGAAAACGTGGGAAAGAAGTCCTCGGACAATGATGGCTGCACAGAAGAAGCTTCAATACCACAAGGGGAAAGGGAAGAAAACAAGGTGACCTGGGACGACACCACTGATCTTATAAACAAAAACAAAATGATATGCTCAGCCTTGGACTTTGGATCATGGATGAGCCAAGAAACCAACACCAGTACTAGCTCATTCAGTAGTTCATCTTTCTCACTTGATGATTCTTGCCACTTTTCTATGGGTGAATCCCCTTACCTGCAGGAAAATTCCTTACTGCAATGGGTTGATAGTATTAATATGGATTCCATTCTCGCATGGGATGGCTTCAATCCTCTCGAACAGGATCTTTTCTTCTTGGAAAATAGACAATGAACACAACTATACCCCTTAAAACTTTCCCCTACTTTTACAATGTAAAGAAGTTTACAACGCAATTTCATGCCTGCTTTTTCTGGTTTTGTGCTGAATGAATTACTGCTTAACTTTGGTATGTGGTGATGGTTTTCTATTGAATGAGAAATGGAATTTCTGTAATGGATTGGTCTTTCATTATTACTTTGATTGGGCTCCTCAGCATCCTGCACACCCACATGTGGGGCTTGAGACTGAAGGCTTGATAAGATCATCACTTTTGCTTGTCGCCTCTGTAACTGTGTGCGTTGATTTTATCGAAGTGGTCACACACATCATCATGAAATGTCGAAGGTTTCTCACTTGGCCCCTTGCTTACGTCTGTCATGATCAATGATTGAGTTGTTCAAATGCACTTTGCCATCTTCATTTATTGATCCAATATCACTTTTTCGTGTGATTTACAAATTCAAACTCACATTCGGTTTTGATTTAACAGAACTTTTGCAGTTCATTTTAACCATTGAATTAGAGTCTAGTTAGAATTTTGGTGTAAAAGTAAAGCCTAGTCAGCTCAAAGCTAAAGCAATAACCCAACAAGAGAGATCTTTGGGTTAAGATAGATGAAAAAGGAGAAGCGGTTTAAACTAGAAAGAAATTAAAAAATGGGCCTTGACTTACAAGGGACAAAGACTTGCAAAATATTCTAAAATGGAGGATGATAATTAAGTTTTTGTCCACATTTTTTTGTTTAGCCAAGTCAGTTCACTTCACTTTTAAACGTTAAAGTTAACAAAGGATTAAAATTTTTTATTTTATATTTTGTAATAATTCAAGTGGTAAAGTATCACGTTTTAAATTTGTTTATTAAGATTACAATTAAGTAGTTTTAAAGAGAATTAAATATAATTCTACTTAATATTTTTTCTTTTTATAATAGTTTAGGGGACAAAATGTGATAGTTTAAAGTTTGTGTACTAACAATATTATAATTAGTTATAATTGAGCAAAATTAAATACACAGCTTCCCTTTAAAATAATTTGTAGCACCCATAATGTGCATGTCCATACCCTGTACCATACTTAATTGATATTGATTATTAAATGAAGAAGTATATTATTTTAAAAATATTTTAACTAAAAATTTTTCATTTTAAAAAAATTCAAGTGACTTTTTTTAGCGATGTGAGTAGCCAAAAGCATGACTCATGACTGTGTATGGAAAAGTTATATGAATATTATATTTATAAGTACTAATTATAACCTCTTTAATTAATTAATTCTATTCTATATATGTTGGGACAAATTGAAGACTCGTGCAACTTTATAATGTAATGTATGCTTTCAGACATGGATCTTTTCTTTAATCAATAGACATATGAATTTTAATGATTAGGAGTGGGCCGTGCTAAGCACTGCAATTATATATACTGAAATGGGAATCTCCATCACTTTCACTGTAATTTACGTGCATGAATCTGTCGGAAATTACACATGCATATATTGAATGTTTCCAAAATTGTAAATTTAATTAGCATTACAAATTGAGTAAGTGAGGGTAAACTTGGTGTTTCATTTGATTTTTGACAGAAAAAAATATTCTAGGATTATGAAATACTAATAAAAACAAAATATATATATATACTGCATATATAATTGATTAAATGAGAAATTGATTTCTCTAATTACTTAGTTCCTTTAATTTATTACATGGAGTGAATTCCTGAGAATCCACATGTAGGGCTTGAGATAGATAAGAAAATCAATTTTTCTTGTCTCCTCTGTAAGTACTGCCGATTAAAGTGGTCACAGGCATCATCATGAAGTGTCGAAGGTTTCTTCGCTTGGTCGCTTATTCTTGTCGGTTTTATTATCAATAAATTTCTGTTAATTATATGCTCTCTGCCACCTTAATTTACTGTTCCAATGACATTATTTTGTTTGCTTCGATTTGCAAATTAAAACTCACACTTGCCCTTGATTTAACATTACATGTTGTAATTTACTTTCTGGTCTCCAACTTAAGAGTTAGTTCTTACAACTTTAAAGATACAAATTTGTGTCACCTAATGTATCCATAACTGCACCCTAGCTACTTTTTTTTTTTTAATTATTATTTTTGTTTATCTCCACTATTAGATGAATAAATCTATATCTATTTTTATTCATGCAAATAATGATGATATTAAGGGGATTTGACTTGGAAATTTCATGTTCAGAACTACAAATTGAGTTTTTAGAAACAAAATTGGCTCACGTGCGCTTTCCGTGGAATTTCCTGAACCAAAAAAAGTGTACATGATAACAAAATACTAATAAAACATGTATTAAAATAAGTCAATTACATATTAATTGCAGCTGCTTCCTTCAGATATCTTTGCTTTAATTAATTGACATAATCAAGATTTAGATGATTGGGAAGGGGTAGTGCTAAGCACTGAAATTAATTAATATTGGAATGGAAACCTCCAAAACTTTCACTATAATTACATGCATGAATCTGTGGCTAATTAACTTAATGAAGGAACATGTGAGATCCACTATATATATGGCTTCCCACCATTAAAGTCATCATTATCAGCATCTGTAATTTACTTTATTAATTTTTCAAAAGTAGCTTCTTTTTAAAATTTTGTTAAAGTTATACTGACTTTTTTGTATTTTTAAAACATATACACAGACGTCCTGTGGATTAATATTTACATTTTAGTCTAATTTTAAGTTTTTCCTAATTAAGATATCCACCATTCATTAATCTAAATATATACTATTTCTTAACTAAAAAAACACCCTATTATATAGTTTATAATGGAGCCATTTTAGAGAAAAAAAAATTAAATAATGAACTAAAATTAAAAAATAAAGGGGAGAATAGTAAAATTTCAATAAATTAAACTAACAAATATCTGTATAAGTTACTCTAATACTTTTAGAATTTGTACCTCTATACAGCGCCTATGATTAACCATATCTTCTAAAGGACAATTTCTACTTTAATTTATAAAGCGCAAATATTTTAATCATTTATTAAATAAATTCTTATGATTATCTTAATTATTCTATTTAGCATGTTCAAAATTCAATAAAATTGCACCGACACAAATATAGTTTCCCTTTTGTCTCTCTTCTCTTTTATTTTTTTTATTTTTCCTGTCATCTCTTAAATCTTCTTGAATTATTTTTTTTTTTCTCTCCTTTGTTTACAGTCTTCACCCGATAAAACTCATTTTCTATTATGTTGTTGTATTTTATTTTATTTTTTACTTTAAACTCTTATCAAATGAAGAAACTGCTGTTCTAATAAATAGAAACATTATTACTTAATTCTGTCCTCACATTTAATTCATTTGACGCAGCCGTTAAAATTAATATATATATATATATATATATATATATATATATATATATATATATATTCTTTTACCCCTTAACTTAAAATTTAATTGTGAAATTAGCACATACATAACAAAGCATCTTCTGAATTTTAGACTAAAATAAAATATTAACCCTAATTTATTTTTAAAACTATAAAGGAAGTTTTTGCATGTCTAATGTTAAGCTAAGCATTCGTATCATAATAGAACTTGCATGGCATTTTTAACAAAATTTTAACTGATATTTAATTTGATGATATCATTTAAATAAGTCTAGAGTTTAAAGAATATTCTCTTATTTCAAATTTTTTTTACTGATTTTATAATTAAGTATGATTCACAATTCTTATGCTCGTTGTGAGGCTTATGAATCCGTTATATTTCATGTTTTAAGGGAGTGCATTGTTGCTAGCACATTAATTCTCGTCTGGAATTTCATTTAGGTTCGAGGATGAATTTATTCATGAACAACGCCGAATATTTGTTAAAACTTTGCTCTCAATCAGATTAACATTCATCGGACAGACAAAAAATCTGGGCAACATGAAGCATATGTTCAAGTTTTATAAATAATATACACTTTTAAATATTATACCATTATAAGAAGGTAGATTTTACGATAAAAATATACTTTTAGTCATTTACTTATTACAAAATTATTATTTTAATAATTCATTTATTAAAATATCTAAAATAGTCTTTTATTCATTAAAAAATATCACACTTGATTTTATACTTTTTAGATAATTATTAAATTTAATTTTTCTACCAAATCTTAAATCTTAAACTAAGAAATTAAATTTGATATTAATTTTAAAAATGAGAAATCAAATGTGACATTTTTCAATAAGTGATTGATCATTTTAAACATTTTAATAAGTAAGGAACTATAATGACAATTATGTGTTAAGTGAAAAATAAAAAATATATTTTTCTTCAGATTTTATTGTGCACTTAAAGGGATCAATACAATTAATGTCGAGTCTGGTAACGGTTTTTTATTGTGCTATTAGTGAGTTGTTTATGTGTTAATAAAAAACCATTACTGATAAAAATAATATAGCGACCGGTTGTTCAAGGAGCTGATATTTAATTAGTACATTAATCTAAACGTTGCTAACACATTGAAATGTCATCACCAACAAGATGAAATGTCAACATGAATTGTAGCAATCCAATTAATATTTGGTATATACCAAAGAAGCTACCTCATAAGAGTAGTGATATTATATATTTTTTACAATGAAACTGATAAATTTGGGATTACAATTACATACATTTTCTTGCAAACAATTAATGGGGCGGGAGAGATCAGAACCACCAAAATTACTTGCATGGTTAGTAAACCATTTATTTTATATTTCTTCTTCCCTACTGGTTGTTCGTCGAGTTACTTTTTCACCACTAATATGTTAAATTTTTTGTTCATAACAAAAATTAATCACTTAAAATTATGGGACAAACAAATTGGATTCTCACTTAACTCGAGATCCAGTTTGGATTTATTAATAAGTTTATTTTTTAGATTCAAAATTTGGCCTAGTTTTTAGTTGGCCATGCTTGTCACCCAGTCAAGCTTTACATTTTTTTTTTCTTACAACTTTTGTAATTTTAATCATGAAATTTACACCCAAAAAATTTATATTTAACAAATAAGATTAATCATATTCAACAAAAAAAAAAAAAGGCCAAACATTTATCTTGGCTATGAACAACGCGTTTGAGCATGTAACAAAGAACTCCCCATCCTCTGGGTTTAACTGTAGTTTTGAATTGAAGTTTCTCAGAATTCAAACTAACTAACGGTTGAGACGAGACGTTGGACATTCAATGGGTATTTTCAAAACGTGGGCCCCACACCAAAGGTGAAAAAAGATTGAGGCGCCTCCTAAAAAATGATTAGCCGTCCCACGAATCAAAATCACTTTAAATATGGAGCTCAGTATAAATCACTCAAGTTTTACTATTCTGCATAAAAATTTTAGAAAAACAACGTTAAAAGAGTTCGATTGGACCCCTTTATATAATAATACCCAACTCGAAAACATTGCGCAGTACAAGTTGGTTTGCATCTGGAAGCTGTCGGCTTTTACGCATCGTGCACTTCCCACAGCTTTCCATTTGAATTTCAAATTTGAACGGTCCGCAAAATAGAAGGGCCACATAATTAAAATAATACGAACAAAGACAATCAAAGGAGTAAAAAGTTCAGATTTTTTTGAGGTTTCGACTTCGCACGAACATGGGAGAATCGGCCTGTCTTATGCAACAACCATTCTGCTATGCTTCCGGCATTTCCAATGAAGCCAACGAGGTCAGTTCGTGAAGCTACATACTGCACTTCACATATCTGTCTCTCAGGATTTGCATTATTGCATTTTCAAATTCTTCCGTCTATTCCTTCCTTCCATTCCTGACAATATACAAGGACAAAATTTTGAATCTTTAGGTTATTCTCATGTTCCTTCTTTCACCAGATGAGTCCGTCACAATTTTTTACTCAAAAGGGTTAAGGTTTAACTGCTTTTGCCACATTAGTTGGGTACAAATTAATCAAAAATACGATTACTTTGTGTTCTATGAAGGTTCACCTTGAAAAACCTGTGAAACTTGTGCGTTTCAGAGCAACCCAATTCATGCACTTGGGCAGTCAATCTCGTTTGGGAGGTTCGTGTCGGAGTCGCTGGCGTGGGAGAAATGGTCTACTTTCTCTCACAACCGCTACGTCGAAGAGGCAGAGAGGTATTCACGGCCTGGATCAGTTGCAGAGAAGAAAGCTTTCTTTGAAGCTCATTACAAGAAACTCGCTGCTCAAAAGGCCGCTGCTTTGCTTGAGCAAGCAAACAATGCTGCATCAAACAATGTCACAAGCGAAGAACATGAGGAAGCAGCTGACAATACCCATGATTCTCAGGCCACAAGTCCAACCTCTGAACTGGCTGGCAATGAAGAACAAGATGTTAAGGTTGAAAATTCCGAGCCAAATGCCATAACCAGTGAGAATAGCAACGATTCAAATTCTACTATACCCGAGAATAACAAGGTGGACGAATTCCAGGCTTTTGTAGGGAATTCAATGAAGGTTGAATTACAAAACCAGCTTGAAGATGCTGATACCCAGAAGGACGTAAGTGAAAAGGTGAGTGGAACGGAACATCTCCAATGGGCTCATCATTACTTGAGGTAATTTTGTAGATTTATTCCCGACGTAGCTTGTTTTAAATTTCTGTATTGCTTATTGTAGCTGAGTGATAATTATGATGAGGAAGTTTTGGCATCGATGAGCAAGAAGAAACCGCCAGTTTCTTCCCTCAAGTCGTTGGAGGCTACTGAAACTTCCAAATTGAACTCTACACCTGTCAAACCCATAGTTCCTATAATTTTTCATAATAAAGAAAATATTATGGGTACCCCAATGAGCAACAAGCCTGCATTAAGCTCCATCGATAAGAAGAGATCAACTCCTAAGTCGTATCACATGTCAGTTAATTTCACACCCATTAGAGAACTCAATAGATTGACTGCATCAGTCATGAGGAAGTTTGAAAATGCAAGAGTCGGGGCTGCTTCTTCCAAGGCTTCGAAGGATAGTTCGACTCCCTTAAGAACCCCAACTACGGTATTCTAGCTTCCTTGTTTAGTCATGCCAACTGTATATTCTTCTTTCTATCAACTTCAATGTTCCAATTGCCATCCCATTGCAGGCTTCAAAGAATCATTTACAGAAGCATCCTTCAATGACCCCACTGACAGAAAAGAAAAGGTACCTGATTCTGATTTTAATAATTAATGTTATCATCATAAAAGATCGATTACCTACTTTGATTATCTAGCTGATTATGCCCTGATATTCATGTTGATTTTGTACAACTGTAGGACCAAGACACCTATTGGTTCAGTAGCATCGGGTAGCAATACAGCTGGCTCCAAATGGCGCTTGCTCTCTGCAGAGTAAGTTAACTTCTCGTATGATTATTTGCCTCTTAAAATTCTAGGTTTCGATAGAACTTGAAATTTAACAGTAAAGAATAATTGAAGGATTTGCCATAGAATATTTAATTTTTGCTCATGGAATTGAATTGATAATGCTAGGTGAAGCCTGAGAGCCCCACCATTAACAAAATGCTAGGTGTGTCATTAGCATTTGATAATGTAATCCACAGTTTCAACTAGCATTTTGAATGATTGAATGACCTTGCGAGTGCCTCTACCCGGGATTAGTAGTGTCTTAAAGAGACTTCCATTTTTCTTATCATTAATTTAGAGTTTGGACTGATATTTCAAAGTTAAAAAATGCACGCAGAAATAAAATGAGATCCCCGATGATATCCTCCCCTTTCAACTTGAGAACCGAAGAAAGGGCTGCAAGGAGAAAGAAGGTAATACTCCAACCCTTATATTTCTCTGCTAATCCATTTAGCTAAATTTATGAGCTATAATTAATATGGTTCTCTCTTTGTCCTTTGATCTTCATGAAAGCAGAAACTGGAAGAGAAGTTCAATGCCAATGAGGCACAAAAAGTGCAGCTACACACAAAGCTAAAGGTGGTTCACGAGGAAATTTAATACCAAGAGTGACAGTGCCATTCGATCAATCAATAATAATCAAATTCAATTCTTTTGTTGTGCAGGAGAAAGCAGAGACAGAGATCAGAAAACTACGTCAAAGCTTTTGCTTTAAAGCCAGGCCGCTACCTGATTTTTACAAGGAAAGGAAAGTTTCAAAGAACGAGACAAACGAGGTATCTTTCTCAATTTTATGTTTTTCATTTAGTGAGCGGTCCTGTTAACAGTGGCACCACTAGCCATGACTTGCTGATGGGATCCTATAGAGTTGACAGTATAAATGCAGATTTTGCAGTTTTGATTTTAACAGTGAAATAAAAATTTAATGTTCTAAATATTTATTAATGACCGCATGTAGTTATATTTACTGTCAGTAAATCTACAGTTTGGATCATATTGATGACTTGATTACCAAGTCACACTTGATGAATATCTTTCACTTCTAGATTGGGTTACCAAGAAGCCAGAAGTTCATAATAGAAGTTAATTGCTGTATTTCTTTTTGGCAGTACCAATTGAGGCATCCTGAGTCACCCAAACAGGGAAGAAAACTTACTCCCAGTGCGGTACGGAGCAAAGCCTCAGTGACTCCTCAGAGACCTACAGTTAAAAACAATCCCACGAAGAATTTCCAGGGAAAGAATGGTCGAAGCTCCACACATCCTCTCACCTCAAATCCCAAAGTGTTTACGCTGGAGAATACATCGCCTAATGTTCAGCACGGCAACCAAAATTATAAAAATTCAACGCAGAAACTAGAGGAGAGCATCACTAGACATTGTTAAGTGCTTGGCAGAAAATTTAGATCACTGAAAATAAGAAGTAAATTGTGCTTGCGGAAACGGAGTGTACCATATTATATTATTAATTTCGCATAACATCATTGTATGGCCCTTCCTTCCACTGTTTATTTCTTTCACACGAAAACTACTTCATTTTGTTGGTTTTACTATTCTACATTTTCTAGTGTTTACATGTCTCCATATGGCTAGAAACTAAACACTAGCCAAAATTAGCAAGGAAAAATGGATTTTATTTTATAAAAGATTGCAGATGATAACTTAATTGGACAAGATGTACAACCAAGGCCCAGAAAGCCCTGTATGTGAACCTCGGCGTCGCAAACCTGTACGATAAGGCAAAAGCCAATAATCGCCACCAGAAGAGGCAAAGGATATGTATATCTGAAATCATTCCATGAAGTCAGTTTGAAGTTCTAAATTTTTCAAGGAAACCCGTAAATTATCATAATTTGTTTAAAGAATGCTGATGGAATCAATGATGGAAGAAAGCAGTTATATTTCAACATGCTACTTCTTCACAACCAAGGGAATGCAGACAGAACTCCGGACCAGGATAAAGCTAACAATCAGAGTTATGACAAAATTATGAATTCTATTTTATATGATACCTATGTAATCACCAATTCAGGAAGACTATGTACACTACATACATATGATTGTTACATAGCTGCTCTTTCTCTGCTTGGAAGTTACGTAGCCTACTCAAATAATTTCCTCGTAACAATTAATGAAAGGGCAATACCTTATTACATGAATATAATCTTTTCAGGAAGATAATGTAAACCATTCACTTCTACCAGTGGTTTCGGGTATGCCTCCAAAAATCAACTCTCGCATCTTTTGTCCATCTTTTTAAGATGTACAATGATGGAAGTATCCTTATATTCCTGTAATCAAGAACTTTCAATGCATGGCTGCATAACACTCCTATAGACTCAAATTTCATACAGCTGCAAGTGACAGTCTCATTAGATGAATCGAAGGTAACTGTATACTCTCGTTCGTGTTCGTATAAGCTAACTTTATATCTGTACAATGATCCACTCTCACTGAAATGCTTTATCACAAGATTTAAGCATGTTTCGTATTCTTTCTGAAATAACTCGAATATCTTTGGCGTATATGGATCTCTCACATGCTTTAAAAGAATCACATCTCCCATCAGTGCTGGCATACGCTGGCTCATATTATAATTGGCTTCTAATTCCTTATAGTGCCAATCAGTCACCACCTTCCCAAGATGCTTGAGAAATGATAGCACATCTGAATCACTCTTTAGGTACCTCTTCAAGCTGCCAGAAAGATTTTCTCTCCGCAGCACACTAGTTATGTCAGCACAGAAAATTTGCTTTCGATATGCTACGGCCCATTTATCTCTGCTTTCATATATTCGACGCAAACATTCATTTTCCCAAAGATTATATCTGTCCAGCAAAGCATTCCATGCATTAACAAAATCTTCCTCCTCCTCATGATCAAAAAAACAGCTGCTCAAATCATTAACAAAAGAACCAGATCCCACACACACGTGACTGAGTTGCTTCAGTGCATTTTGGTATAAGTGCCATACACAGATTTGGCAGTTTGTTTCATGCCATACAGAAGAGATTGCTTCAGCTATTATATCATCTTGATCTATAAGAACTGTCTTTGGCTTTCTCATGGACATTGCCTCCAAGAAAACATGAAACAACCACTTGAAAGATTCAATGGTTTCATCATATAGAAGGGTAGCCCCAAAGATAACCATTTGCTTGTGATTATTGACACCAAGAAATGGAGCAAAGGGGCGAGAATCTCTACAAAATCTGTAACTACAATCAAAGCAAACAACATCACCAAAATCACTGTAGTCTGCTACCATCTTTGTGTCGGCCCAAAATATATTAGTTATCTGATCATCAGAATCAAGCTGGAAAGCATAAAAGAAAGAAGGATTTTTGGATCGCTTGCTTTGAAAATGTTGCTTCATCTTTTCAATTTCTCCCTCTTTCATTTCTCCCGATCGCTTGAAAGGCAATTTATTTTCATAATCTATGGGATCATAACCCTGATCATCAGAACCTTCAATAGCCTTGCAATTTGATTCAGAGGCTGGCTTAGGAAGCACCCTGGAACCATCTACCATGTTGCTTTCAATGGCTTGAGCTGTGGCTATTCTCTTCTGTGATCGTAACATGTGAACTCTACATGCAGCAACAAGCTCATGATTATGCTTTTCTTCAAAGTGAGTTACACGATATCTACTATCAGGTTGGCGAGAAATTACTAGTTGTGCTAAACATCCAATTCTAGTTTCCTTACGAGGCCTCTTTACATTCAAATCACGTTTGTCTTTCTGCCGAAAACCTTCTCTAAAGCATGTAAACCTTCTAGATGCTACAGCACCATCAATTTTACTCCTGTTTACATAATCTTTCCGAACACTGAAACCTACACATCTGGCATATGTATTATAAAATTCATATGCATGATCTTCTGAGTCAAATCCCATTCCAAGTTTGGGTACCCCATCCAACCCAGAATCATTAGCCACATTAGATTCAACTGCATGAGCAAAACTCAATCTTTTCACAGATGGTAACATATGAGCTGTACAGGGCGTAACAAACTCATGATTGTGCTCTGTTTCAAAATGAGTGACACGAAACTTGCCATTAGGCTGACGAGCAATAGTCATATGTGCCAGGCAGCCAGTCCTTGTTTCTGGCTGGGATTTCTTCAGGTTGGTATTATTTTTGTTAGGCCGATAACCCTGTCTATAGCAAGTGTATCTTCTAGATACCACTGCACCATTCACCCTACTTTTGTTGACAAAATCTTTTCGTATGCTGAAACCTTGCATAACAGCATACCTGCTGTAACACTTGTAAGCATGGTCTTCTGATTCAAACTCCATGCCAATTTTTGGTACCACGTACAGACGCTCCTCAGCTTTTATGGCACTGCTATTAATCGATACATCAACAGAGGAAATGATGGAACTCTGAGACAGCTGTCCATTGGCAGCATCAATCTGAAATTTGTTGTCAGAGGACATCTTTGAATTCTGACAATCATCATTAATTTCCATCTGACTTTGGTCAACAGAACAATTATTCAGGCTTGTACAGTCATGCTCGCCATCAATGACCATGTCACTATCAGCAATGGAGGAAGCCTTGGGGCTTTGACTCTCCTGCCCAACATCACTCACTACTCCGGGTGATGTTTGACCTTCATTTAGCACATCATCTTCCGGTGGATGATTTTTCAAATCAGGCTCTATACCCTCCATGGACCTTTATGTGAACATACACAAGAAAAAAGAGTTAGGGGGGAAAGAATGTGCAGTAGCAGCAGAAGAGGAGAGAGTCATATGTGATAGAAGGAAAAATCCTCCAAAAACTTTTCGAAATGAAAATAACAGTGATCATATTCTAGTAGTTTCATTCACGCGCACTACAATTTCAGTAACAAGATTATAAAATAAAACTGTATCGTATATGTAATTTATTACTGATTTGTTACTCTAACAAACTAAGCATATGCTTTTCCAAAACCTCATTAGTAATTTTTTAACATAGACATATAAATTACACTAAGATCCAGGCAGGTCTATGCCCACAACAGCATTCAAATTTCTTTTTCTTTAAGGGAATCGAAAAGAGAATCCTTGCCTTAAATTTCAGCAGGAGGAAGATAAAAAGGAGCAATGTAATATTAAAGCGGGAGCTGTTAGGCATAATATGTCCAAATGCACTAGATGTAGATACAGTTAATAATGTCAAGAATCATCCGGCGCTTGGAAGCAGGAGCAATGTATATAATGCAAATCAAGATGAACAGTACTGCGGTCAACAACACTGAGCTTCAAAACTGAAGCTAGACTCCTAATCACTAGTATCAATTGATGTAGGAAGGAAAGCAGACCCCAATATCACATAAAACCAAATTTGAAATCCAATGGTGCCAAAAGAAAACATTTTCCATCGTCACATTATCTTCAAACAAACTATAGAGTACCCATTGCATGTAAGACAGAACTTAAGAGAAACAAAAGCTGGAGAGCTCGAGGAAGAGAATAAACCATGACAGGCACAGAATTTCAATTGGTACCTCTGTTACTCATGATAAGAATTGAGAGGCAGGGAGGAGAGAGAGAGAGAGAGAGAGAGTGATTAGAATTTAGAACCTGATGAAGACAGAGAGAAGAGAGGAGGGAAGGGGCGAAATCCACTGCTACGGCACTACGGAAGATGTGGGGATGGTGCGTAAATCGAAGGGAGTAGATCGATTCAGATAATGGTGTATGCTGGGATATTACAAAGAGTAGGGCACAGCAATCGGAAGAACCGTAGAATTTTAGGGCTTTCTGAGCAGTTCGGTTCCAGTGATATATGGGAAGTCGCGTCTTTTGATTGAACCATTTCATATTGAGAATTTTTTATCCCCAAAACCTACGTAGTAAGCTTGGGTTGGGTCTTTGGGTTAAAAGCGTTAGTTAATAAAAGATGTCAAAAATTTAAAACTTTAAATATTTAAATAATATATTTAAAATTCAACAATCACATTAAAATAATTATTGAAGAAATTTAGACCTCATCAAACAATCAAATAATAAGTAATGCTTTTTTAATTTCTTCCATTCTTATCTCAAAAGGTTAATTATTGTAATAAATGCTTAAATATCATATCAAGTCTTAAAATTATTAAGATTAATTAAAAATTAAAATCCAAGTTAGACGGGTTAAATAATTTAATTAGCAAGTTAGTTTATTTAAATTATGAGATAAACGAGTCAAACTAAAATAATCATACTAAATAAGTTAATAAATAAATATGCAAACTCAATTTACCAAAATGATGAATTAAATAAATAAACTTTATAAATTTGACTTATTTTGACAATTTTATTAACATTGTTCTTTATATTAAAATAAAATCATGTTATTTCGTAATTTTTTTCACTTACTGAGTAAATTAAACGAGCTTTTAAAAATTTTGTCAAATTTACACAAAATTTTCAATTATTTTTAAAATATATGCTAATCTTTATCGATACAAATAATTATTATATACTTTAGTTTAATTTATATTTTTTTCAACAAAAATACTATATGTTTTAAATTTTTAAATTTAAAAACATGTATGATAATTTAGTTTAATTTTTAATATTTTTATAATTTTAAGTACATAAATATATATAATAATATAAAAAAATAATTATAATATTATTATTTTTTAAATTAATATTATTATAATTATATTTTTATATTATAACTAAATAAATTGATATAATTTAAATTATAAGTATACTAAAATTAACAAGCTACAAAAAAAAATAAAAACAAAAACAAAAATGGATTTCAACGTCGGTTTCCATAACCGATACTAAGCGTCATGATTTGTAAAATCTGCCAACCATTAGTTAACGTCGGTTAAAACCAGCGTTAGCTCCATCTAATTAGAAAAAAAAAAGGTAATATTTAATCTTTGCTCTCGTTAACTTCCGAAGGTTTAAGGTCAGATCTCTCTTCCTCACTGTGCGTCTCCTGGGCTGCTGCAACACCGTGGGTTATTGCGCTGCCGTGCTCTGCTCTGCCACTAGGGGTTGTTGCGTCGCCGTGCTCTGCTTTACTGTACTGTCGGGCTTAAGGTAGGATTCTGTTTTTTTCTTACACTTGATTTCATCTTCCTTGATCTCATAATCTGGTTTTGTATAATAGTTGCTGGTCATCTTGTTTTTGCTTCCACCATCTGGTGCTGCCTCGAACTTACCCTAATATATCGCCTTCAATTGTAATGTAACCGAACGTAATAGTCTCCTGGTTTATCTCATCAATGCTGTTCTTCACACATTTGAATTGGCTTCCTGCAAGAGTAACAACTGATGTTAATTATAGGACTTTGATTTTATCTTAGTTTATGTTATTGTTAACCACAAAGAACCCCTTAAGTTTACAGTATATGACGACCAAAAGGAAAAAAAGTAGACAAAAAACTAATTTTAGGTACAGAGATTACGGTATACGACGAACACAGAAGCCAAAAAATTTGATTTCTTCGTTTTCTTGGATTTAAGAGCAGAGGAGCGAAGTTGTATAGGATCCAAACTTGTGGGGCCTTAAAGCAGAGCTGTTTTTGTTGAAGTTGTAGTGTTCAGAGAGAACATCATCGTCCTTGTTAGGAAGAAACTGAGAAGAAAGCGATGAGTTCCCACTCTGTAGGTCAACAACCATCTTAAGAAAGGAAGCAGAGTTATGGTTGAAGCCAGAAAGGATTGATGATTGGCAGTAATGGGTGTTACTGGTTGGAGAACCTACAATTATTAGTTTTTTATCAGAAAAACCAAAGTCTGTAAAAAGAATAAAAGAGAAAATATTTGATAATTAGTGGCTAGAGCTTCGTAAGTAAAGAGGGTTTGGAAAAAAGATTGGACTTTTAAGGGAGGCAAGTAAGGCTAAGGGAGTTGATTAGAAAACAGACTGTGGGAGATAAATCATAAGAGATTAAGAGAGACAGAAAGGGCCTTAAAGCCTAAACAAAAAGGAAGAGATAGGATGACAAGAGAAGAGAAAGAGTCAGTGATGAAGGGTGGGGTGGGCCCAGAGTTAACTGTATTATGTAATTAAAAATAATGATATAAAAAAAGTGAAAATGAATTCAAAACTCACATTTTTTGATTTTCCAGTGCCTACTTTCCCAACCTCTTACATTATATATATTCTTTTTCAGGTTAGAAATTCAAGTTCACAATTAAATTCATTCAGTGTTCTCAAACTTTTTCACTTGTTTATATCCATTGTTGAGTCTAGGTAAAATATCATGTGGTTATTTAAATTTTATTTATATTCAATAGGCCTAATAGTATGTGATACTTTGATCGTGTGGCATTATTAATTTTCATGGTAATAAGTCTTAATAGATGAGGATTACTTGAGATTCTTTGCAGGCTATAATGATATTATAACCTGAACCTTAAAAATATTCTGTTATTTATTGATGGTATAATTTATTCTTTTTTTCTTTGTTATAATATGCTACTTTGTATGTGGTAAGATACATGGGTCAAATGGTTTGTAATTATGCAATTGTTATTCATAATATGGTGTGGACCTAGTAATAAAAGTTGTTCTAATTAAGTCTCTCCATGCATAATTATGTGGTTGATGGATAACAGTTGGATTAATAAGCTATGAATGTCACCTAAATATGTCACCGAGGTAGAAGGTTTTCTTGATTTGGCATTCTCAAGACCTAATGCAAAGAGAATTATAAAATGGTCATGCATTTGTTGTGGTTTTAAAAAATGTTTTACAGAAGACGTTATATTTGACCATTTGATCTACAACAGGTTCGTGGTTATATGACAATTTTCTTTTGATACTTTCATTTTTAGTTAATTGTTTGTGGTTATATGACAATTTTTTCTTGCTTTTAAATGCAGAAAAAAATTGCTTTTCAAAATAATCTTGGGCTGGAATGGGCATGGTGATCTTTGGGCAACAAAAGAAAAGAGTATAGAAATAGGTTATAAAAGGCCAAATTTGGTGAAAATAATAGTAGAGAAACTATTATGAGCAACTGTCCAGACAACATATTTTAAGATTAATGGAATAGCTTTGTGGATTATCAACTTAATGAGAGAAGCATTGTAATATTTTTCAATTTTCCTATATAACTGTTTTGTTTGTTAAGATTATATAACTCACTTTTTTTTCTTTCATTCACAGGGAATAAGCAACATAAACAAGGCAAATAGAAAAAAGCTTAAGTTTTCTCATTCTGGCGGTTCCAAGAGTTATGCTAGAAGGAAGCATGAGATGGTTATTCACAATTTTAGTTAATGCATGCATTATTACTTTCTTGTATAGTTTATATTGATCCAACTAATTATCTTTTGATTAATAGGAATTGGAAAAAGGCGAACTAGTAAGTCATGGTGAATTATTTATTGCCACTTGCAAAAAGAAAGATAGGACCTTTGTGAATGATAAAGCAAGAGTTGTATCAGTAAATTAAGTTATAATGTCCAGCCAAAATCAAATGTTGTTATTCACTAAATGTGCTGATGAGAACAAATTAAAATTTGGTTTTAATAGCAATGCTAATTGTAGGTTCTTTCTTCCTCATATGTCATAGCCTTGTTGAAAACTTTCATTCCTATATTGTTTTGCCTTTATGCTTAAGCAAGGAATGCAATTTTTGTATTTATTATGTTTTCAATTTGCTAAATCAAGTATGTATTTGAATTTATAGGAACAAATTTTTGAAAAGCTTCAGGAGGATATTCAATCTTTATAGTCATAAATTACTGGACAATCACTACCAGAATGTCGACAATCATCTAGAGCTAGCCATAATATATAACTTAATCTTTTAATAGTTGTTTTGATACCTAAACTAATGTGGTAGTTGTTGAACACCGCTTTTTATGTCATGGTTCAAATTTTTTTGTTATGGAGATGCTTAATGTAGACTCATATTTATTTAATATAAGTATCCTTTTGTTAGAGGACATTTGCATATGTATAAGTTTAATTATATGAAGATTTAATTTTATATTGTAAATTTAGATGACTTGGAAACGAAAAAAATCCATATTTGGATTACAAATAATGCAATGCTCAAGTAGAATGATACAAATTTGAAACTTCATTCTTTGCGTGGTGATAAACATTGTTAGAACATGTAAATAGTAGAAGTTCTAACATTGATTTCTTTCGTTTTTAACGTCACATTCAAGTACCAATTTAGTGTTGGTTTTAACCATTCAACATTGGTTTTACCATTGTTAAGTACGAATCGAATAGTTTATTTAACGTCAATTTTGATCAATGTTATCTAATGTATTAAAATTTGTTTATTTATCCAAAGGTGAAAATTGGCATTAGTCAAAGAAATTAACTTCGGTTATAACTGATGTTAGAGTATTTTGTCTTTCATGGCAGTCATGCAACGAATATAAGCACAGCACATGACTAGTAAAAAAAGCTTTTTACAAAAAAAAAAAAAAACAAATGAGTGAGGAGTTGTTGTACAGCATCAATGCTGTACTCAGATTCCAAGATATTCACGTAATGATAACCATTGAAACTTTTTGGCAAATTATTAATTTCCTAGCAAAATATACAGTACAATACAAGCTATGCCCTCACACCTCTTGAGGTAGTTTCTGATCAGAAGATTTCGTTGAACTCTTGTGTTGTTGATCTATAATATCTGTTGGAGTTGGAGAGATTAGAGGGTCCTCGAGTTTTTCATCAACTTTGGGAGAAGAAAGAGCTTTCTTCCCAGGATATAGTACATAATGTTGGAACATCAAGACAGAATCATAGAATATAGTTATCTGCATAAATACCAGATTACATTCAATTAATCAGTTTTATATGTTATATTATATAAATTCTGAATTCTGTCATGAAAAGGATAAAAGGAATCAGGATTATGAGCTTTCATACCAAGGATAACAGTACTTTCCCAATGTTTCCAAAGAAGTTCACCCACGAACCTAGAAACAGAACAAGTATGAGGCGGAAAATGATATTTCAGTGAAAGAGAAAAAACGCAGGGAAGTAGTAATACAGTGTCAATGGTAGAATTGAGAAACCTTGATCTATAGATTGGACAGCCATTTGCGAATAGTTGAAGACTCCTCCGAAAAAGCCAAGTAGAACGCCGCCAATGCTGAATCCATCTGTGCTCTTTCGCATGAAGTCATAACCCTTTTTCCATTTTGCATACCATTGAAACAAATGTAAGGAATTCTGAAGCACCTCTAGCCTAATCAGTATCACATGATTGTACTTTTTAAATAATGCTTCTGCATGTCATATTTTGATTGGAGAACTTGATAGCAAAGTCTAAACCCTACACCTGATAACAAATATAACAAAACTTGCACCTAAGTCTAATTTTATAACAAGATGGGAAGGGAGGGGGTGACATCCTCACCTGGGGAATAAATTTGATGAGGGTCAAACATACTTGAATTGAGCTGCATTATGATTGATTTTCCATAGAACATTAATAAAAAAAATTAATCCCAAATAAGCATAATCATAACTGAAATCAGGAAAACAAGAATTTTCTTAACAGCCTCGTATTCCATATATTGGGTAAACTTTCATAAAATACAAGCTATATCAGCTTTCATGGGGTCTTGTTAAATTAAACAATATACAGTTTTAGCTTGAGTTTGTTGGTTTTTTAGGCTACGTCAAAACATTCATATGAACATTGTTTATAGAATAGAAAGAAGAGATTTGTGTAAGAACTAAACTTACTTAAAGATGGAGATGAGCCAAAGCCAAGACTGGTTAGGTAATGCTACGAAAAAACAAACTGCAGCAGAGAACAATACCACGGACACTATTCCAATAGCATATTTGGAGACTTTCTGACTTCCACGCTGCAAATAGTCACTTGGAATATTTGAATTATCAAGAATTCCATAATAAGCCAAACCCTATTGGGTGGCTTATAAGGAAGAGGAGAAGAGAATCTCTGTGAGATTACTTACTTCGTAGATTGCAATTTGGAACAGCTCAATTAAGGACAGTATAACAGCATGAGTGGAGAAAGCAACATCATTAGCAGCAACAGGAATCATCTGAAGTTAAAAGAGATTAAGAAGCAAAATTAAGGAATGAGGACAGGAAAGAGTTGATTTTGTTGAGGGAAGAGAAGAAACCTGATCAAAACCATATTGCTGATGGTATTGCTTCTGAATGACAGAGCTAAAGTAGAGGGAGGCATTGTAGATGAGATAGGAGGACTGCTTTGTGAAGTTGAGCATCACGAAATCAAGGTTTAAGCCCACAACACTGAGTTCCATCACCAACCAGCCAAAACAAACACTTTCGAATAAGAATTAAGAAGAACAGAAACACAAGAAGTGAAGAAATAAGGGTGAGAAGCGTGTGCAAGATGGTACCTTTTCCTACGAAAGTTTAAGATGATTTGTGGGTAACCAGAAATGGACCATGCAAGGAAAGCTAACCAACCCAGTACTTCATACACAACTTGAAGAGGAATTGAATTCCAGGAAGCCATCTGTGTGTGTGTGTGTGTGTCTCAGGAACTTATTGTTGTGAAATGCAGTTGTAGGATACTTGAGATTTTTTCATTTATTGCCTTGATATCAACTGTTTGTGGGACCTTTCCTTTGTTGGAAATGTCTGCATTTTCAATTAGTTGTTAACTTGTTATGCATTGGTCCAAAAAACTTGTCAAATTCATTTGGAGTTGAGGAAACCAGCAAGCAACCTTTTTTTTCAATTTTGTTGAAATGAACCTCCATTATTATGACTGACTGTTCTCTTACAGACTTACAGAGCCTAGGAACAGAGACGCCATCGGGGGGAAATTTATCGTCCTATTCAGATTATGACATAAGAGGTTCTCTTGTCCTTACACTCCGGATTTGTTCGTTTTATGACAAAAATAATAATTACTTTTTAACTTTTAATTGTTAGGTGAAAATTTAAAAATTTAACTTTATAGACAAACAAAATTATATGCAATTAAATAATGTAATTTTTTTTTTATTGTTAACTTCACATTCACATTTAGGCATCAATTTAGTGTCAATTTTAACCATTCAACATTGATTTTATTGTTATTAAGTATAAATCAAATAGTTCATTTAATATCATTTTTGATCAATGATATTTGATTTGTTAAAATTTGCTCATTTACCCAACAGTAAAATTTTATCATCAATCATATTATTTTCAAAGTTAACTATGAAATTAAAGTTAATACAAATAGGCATTTATCCTATAATACATAAACATAGGTGAATATTTTAATATTTTTATTAAAATTAATGGTATTTTTGGTGAGTCGCTCTCTAAAGTGGCTTTGCAGCAATGCTTCAATTCCAATGATGATATTTCAGTTAGTCACTCCTAGAATGTCAGTATTACATTACAGGATAAATGCCTTAGACGGTTCTTTTCACTCGGTTTTTCCAATTCTGGGTTTTAGAAAAATTTTATCCTTGGAACATCCATTTATCTTTCCCTCAATTGGCGTTTTTCTCCCTCAAAAGTTTTGTTCAGTCACTCTGGTTATATTGTGGGACTCCAAAAAAGTGATCTTGAAATGACTTATTCTAAAGTAATGAAAATATAGTATATGTATATATGATATTTCTATGGCATTGGATTTTGTTTTTTTCTTCTTCTTTTTTAGCACATGTGGATAAAAAAAGCTGCTGAATTTCCTTAAAGATGGAGATTACGGAGCAGGTAATGCTATGCTGCAACATAGGATGTCTGACTTCCACGCAACCGATAGCCATTATGAGGAGAGAAGTCAACGTCTTTGATGTTCGATTAATAATAAGCCAAAATCCTATTGGGCTTCTAAAGAAGTGAAGAAAATATCTCTGAAGATTTTGGTGAATAGTAACTTCACACTCAGTGTGACTTGTCCTTTTATTGGCTTAATTCCATCAGCTGCTGGGACCTTCCCATTTTTATTTCCTTTCTTGGAGTTGCTATCAATTTGGGATTAAGCAAATGAAATCAGCAAGCAATCTTAACCATTTTTTTTGTTTTGTTTTCTTTTTCTCTTAAATTTCATTATTCTTAACAACTGCATTTTTAACTATTACCGTTTTTGTTTTACTATTATATACAGTATGGCATTATTTCTCTTGATTGTTTTCTGTTAAAGGCAAGTAAAGAGAAGGTACATGACGGGCTAAAGCTGGAAGCAACATTATGTCTGTATTACTGTATCAAATAAACAAGAATTCTTGATATTTGATAAGTACAATTATTACTTATAAGACAGTTTCTGTGCCTTAAAATTGTTATATATAAACATGATCTATAAGCGCAGCACATGACTAGTAAAAAAAAGTTTTGTACAAAAAAGAAACAACTGAGTGAGGAGTTGTTGCACAGCATCAATACTGTACTCAGATTCCAAGATATTCACATGATGATAATAATTGAAACTTTTTGGCAAATTATTAATTTCCTGGCACAATATACAGTACAATACAAGCTATGCCCTCACACCTCCTGAGGTAGATTCTGATCAGAAGATTTCGTTGAACTCTTGTGTTGTTGATCTATAATATCTGTTGAAGTTGGAGAGATTAGAGGGTCCTTGAGTTTTTCATCAACTTTGGGAGAAGAAAGAGCTTTCTTCCCAGGATATAGTACATAATGTTGGAACATCAAGACAGAATCATAGAATATAGTTATCTGCATAAATACCAGATTACATTCAATTAATCAGTTTTGTATGTTATATTATATAAATTCTGAGTTCTGTCATGAAAAGGATAAAAGGAATCAGGATTATGAGCTTTCATACCAAGGATAACAGTACTTTCCCAGTGTTTCCAAAGAAGTTCACCCACGAACCTAGAAACAGAGCAAGTATGAGGCTGAAAACGATATTTCAGTGAAAGAGAAAAAGCGCAGGAAAGTAGTAATACAGTGTCAATGGTAGAATTGAGAAACCTTGATCTATAGATTGGACAGTCATTTGCGAATAGTTGAAGACTCCTCCGAAGAAGTCAAGTAGAACGCCGCCAATGCTGAATCCATCTGTGCTCTTTCGCATGAAGTTCATGAATGCCTATATCTCATAATCATGAAGTCATAACCCTTTTTCCATTTTGCATACCATTGAAACAAATGTAAGGAATTCTGAAGCACCTCTAGCCTAATCAGTATCACATGATTGTACTTTTTAAATAATGCTTCTGCATGTCATATTTTGATTGGAGAACTTGATAGCAAAGTCTAAACCCTACACCTGATAATAAATATAACAAAACTTGCACCTAAGTCTAATTTTATAACAAGATAGGAAGGGAGGGGATGACATCCTCACCTGGGGAATATATTTGATGAGGGCCAAACATACTTGAATTGAGCTGCATTATGATTGATTTTCCATAGAACATTAATAAAAAAAATTAATCCCAAATAAGCATAATTACAACTGAAATAAGGAAAACAAGAATTTTTTCAGCAGCCTCGTATTCCATATGTTAAGTAAACTTTCATAAACTACAAGTTATTTCAGTTTTCATGAGGTCTCGTTAAATTAAACAATATACAATTTTAATCTGAGCTTGTTGGTTTTTTAGACCACGTTAAAACATTCATATAAACGTTGTTTATAGAGTAGAAAAAAGAGAACTAAACTTACTTAAAGATGGAGATGAGCCAAAGCCAAGACTGGTTAGGTAATGCTACGAAAAAACAAACTGCAGCAGAGAACAATACCACGGACACTATTCCAATAGCATATTTGGAGACTTTCTGACTTCCACGCTGCAAATAGTCACTTGGAATCTTTGAATTATCAAGAATTCCATAATAAGCCAAACCCTATTGGGTGGGTTATAAGGAGGAGGAGAAGAGAATCTCTGTGAGATTACTTACTTCGTAGATTGCAATTTGGAACAGCACAATTAAGGACAGTATAACAGCATGAGTGGAGAAAGCAACATCATTAGCAGCAACAGGAAGCATCTGAAGTTAAAAGAGATTAAGATGCAAAATTAAGGAAGGAGGACAGGAAAGAGTTGATTTTGTTGAGGGAAGAGCAGAAACCTGATCAAAGCCATATTGCTGAAAGTACTGCTTCTGAATGACAGAGCTAAAGTAGAGGGAGGCATTGTAGATGAGATAGGAGGACTGCTTTGTGAAGTTGAGCATCACGAAATCAAGGTTTAAGCCCACAACACTGAGTTCCATCACCAACCAGCCAAAACAAACACTTTCGAATAAGAATTAAGAAGAACAGAAACACAAGAAGTGAAGAAATAAGGGTGAGAAGCGTGTGCAAGATGGTACCTTTTCCTACGAAAGTTTAAGATGATTTGTGGGTAACCACCAATGGACCATGCAAGGAAAGCTAACCAACCCAGTACTTCATACACAACTTGAAGAGGAATTGAATTCCAGGAAGCCATCTGTGTGTGTGTGTGTGTCTCAGGAACTTATTGTTGTGAAATACAGTTGTAGGATACTTGAGATTTTTTCATTTATTGCCTTGATATCAACTGTTTGTGGGACCTTTCCTTTGTTGGAAATGTCTGCATTTTCAATTAGTTGTTAACTTGTTATGCATTGGTCCAAAAAACTTGTCAAATTCATTTGGAGTTGAGGAAACCAGCAAGCAACCTTTTTTTTCAATTTTGTTGAAATGAACCTCCATTATTATGACTGACTGTTCTCTTACAGACTTACAGAGCCTAGGAACAGAGACGCCATCGGGGGGAAATTTATCGTCCTATTCAGATTGGTTCTGTTGTCCTAACACTCGCTTCGGATTTGTTCGTTTTATGTCAAAAATAATAATTACTTTTTAACTTTTAATTGTTTGGTGAAAATTTAAAAATTTAAATTTATAGACAAAAAAAATTATATGCAATTATATTTTATTGATAAAAATTTAAATTATTAGATTCTAAATCAACGATCTAAATTAAATAAACATGGTATTCATGTTGTTTGTATAACATGAGCAAATTCGTTTTCCTTGTGCCCGCTATCTCTATAGCTGCATGTTCTATTAAATAATGTAACTTTTTTTTTTTTTGTTGAATTAAAAATCTTGATATGAAATAGTTCAATCATATAATTAGTTCAGAATAATACATAATACTTTCAACTCAGCATCTTTAATAGTAATTTACAATTACTATATTTTGTAGTAAGGAACTAAAGTAAAAAATGGGAATAAGGAAACTAATTATTGACACATTTTTTAAAGTTGTTTGACGACCAACACTAGACGAAAATAATGAAGTAATTGTATTAAGTTATTCTTTGATATTATGAATAGAAATTTCACCCTCATTTTAAAAGCTCTAATGGTTACTATAACTATCTCACATAATTCAACACGTGTGCAGCTTTTTTTTTTTTGGGTGTCATAACAGGATAGGATAGGAGCTTTAAGATAGAAAATTATTTTGGAGAGTCGGAGAAGGAAGATTCAGTGTGATTTTGAATATTGCATGAATCTATATAGAAAGATACAAATTTTAAAGAAATAAAATTGATATATATATATATATATATTCAGCAAAATCCAGAACAGAAAAACCGTATAATTTGCTCAAAGTAATAAGCATCCTCTGGTCAATAGAAAGATACAACCCCACCGCATTATTTATTTTCCCCTTTAACTAAATCTAGAGATTTCAATTCTTCATTTTCAACACATCAATATCAAGAAAAATATACCCATACGATGCAGACAGCACACGTAAGATATTTAATTATTTTGCACGAAAATATAACAAAATCAAATGGGACAAGAAGGGTAAAGAAAACTGAGTTTTTCAACCAATCGCATCATGGAGAAGTCAAATCACACTTGTTGGCCATGTTATATAACTTTTCCCGTGGGAATTTCTTTAGTACATATATTATACCATTTCAATTGTATATTATT
Organism: Delonix regia; assembly: GCA_037074485.1. Classification (NCBI taxonomy): domain Eukaryota; kingdom Viridiplantae; phylum Streptophyta; class Magnoliopsida; order Fabales; family Fabaceae; genus Delonix; species Delonix regia. Next base: position 33,441,954 of record CM073449.1, on the reverse strand, counting down.
TACTCTGAGTCAGATAATTTATTTAATTAACTGTCTCCCAATATAATTTATATTAAATGAAAAATAAATGACGAAGTGGCTAACTTCATCTTCCGTTTACTATGTCAGAAAAAAATGAACCTGCCCAAAAAATTGCATCTTAATATTTGGTTTAATGGATATAACACGTAAATATCAAATGTCTAATATTTACTTATTCACACAAAAAACGTAGAAACAAATGATATTTAGCACTTCTAAAAATTCAAACACTTGAGGCCACAGGTTGATCCAGAGACTTGACGAGGGGCTCTGCCATAGCCTTATTGGGTTTATTATGAGAAGCCATCTCCGTCTTCCTCGAAGGATATAACACATAATGTTGACACACAAAAACAAGATCAAAGAAGATAGCCACCTGCAGTAAATATATCCAAATTCATCATCCTGGGTGGTTTTGCTCTCTATTAAATCGTAGATCAGAAGATGTAAACTCGGGGGATTGTTCCATACCAGGCATAGCAATACTTTGCCCATGTTTCCAGAGAAATTTGCCCATGATTCTGCAAACACAGAAATTGCACATACTTAATTAAGCTAGAGGCGTCAAGTTAGTAGTCAAACTCTGTAAGAGTGGATTGAAATTAAGACGAACTCTGATCAATAGACTGTGTAACCATCTGGGCATAAAGTGCCACTCCTCCATATAAATCAAGCAACACATAACCAATGCTAAATCCCTCTGTGCTTTTATTTATGAAGTTCATGATTGCCTGTATTTTTAACCACGAGTCATTACTCTAATGGCCTGAAGCTAAAATACAAGTGTACAAATTGAGAACACATAAATGTATATGAAGGAAAAGGATTCTGACCTGTGGAGAATATTTGATGATGGCTAAAACTGCTTGCATTGTGCTGCACCAACATTCATTTGAAGAGGAAATTATGAATGGAATAATATAATCAAATTTTTAACAGCAGCACAGGGAGGATTACTTGAAGATGGAGATTAGCCAAAGCCAGGATTTAGTAGGCAATGCGATGAAGAAACAAACTGATGCAATTACCCACACAGCCAACAGAAATCCTATAACTGCTTTAGAGAATGACTGGTTTCCACGCTATGCAAAAAAAAAAAAAAAAAGAAAAAGATTAAGTTGAAGTATAAAAACCAACACGAAGAAAGAAATATAAAAGACAAGGTGTATTGGAGAATGAAGTACCTCGTACATTGCAATTTGAACCAACAAAACTGTAGTCAGCAGGACAGCATGTGTAGATTGGGCAACATCGTTTGCAGCTACGGGTATCATCTGCATTAAAAGAAGAGTCAAAAAAATTGGTGATTTATTTAGGAAGCTTTGTTCTACACCTATGTAGGGGTTGTAAGAATAGGGGCTTAGGCATTATAAACTCCTTTTGGTGGGGCAGCCAGTCTCAAGAGGGCAAAGGGATCAGATGGCTAGCATGGAAAAGAATGTGTGCTAGGAGGGGCAGAGGAGGTTTGGGTTTCCGCCACCTCCATAGCTTCAATATGGCTGTGCTTGAAAAACAAGGCGAGCGCCTGGCCAGCCAGTCAAACTCTCTTTCTTTCAGAGTTCTTAAAGCTAAATATTTTTTTAGGGGGTTTTTCGTCAGCTCAGTTGGGATCCAATCCGAGCTTCACTTGGAATAACGATTTTTTTCCTCTAGAAGCCTTTTGAAGTTAAAGATGAGATGGAGGCTGGGAAACAGTGAGAAGATTCGGATATGGACGAACCCATGGCTGTTTAGAGAAGGAAAGTTTTTGGTGGGGGAGACTTTACAGTATAATATGGATGCCTAAGAGTGAGAGATCTATGTCGTCCAGATTGGGGAGGATGGAACTCACTAAAGATAAGCTTCCTGTTTTCACCTGAGGATGACAATGAAATTCTGAAAATTCCCCTAGGCTCTTGGGATCGAGACGACAAGATCATCTGGTACTACGACAAAAAGGGACATTACGCTGTTAAAACAAGGTACCACTGTTTCTTCTGAAACAGCTTTGGAGATTAAATGGACTGTTACAGGCCTCAGTGGAGTAAAATATGGAATTTGAATGTGCCTTCAAAGCTTAAGAATTTCCTTTAGAGATGTTGTAGAGGTATTCTTGCTGTAAACAATAGCCTAACTACTAGAGGGGTAAATATCAGCTCTGAATGTCCTAGCAACCATGGTATGGAGGACCTATCGGATGCTCTTATGCTCTGTCCTTTAGCGAGAAGTCGGGAGAATTCGCAATTTTCTCATGTTATATCCAATCGTCCCTTTAACGATATAGTAATTTCTCTTTGTAGTATTCATACGTCAGGGGTGCTCGACGAGTTCTGTGCTATAGCTTGGGCGATCTGGAATGCAAGGAACAAATTGGTTTGGAAATAGAAGAATCTTGCTGCATAAGAGATCACGTGTACAACTAGGAAAATGGTTAGTGAGGGCATCATGCGAACTCAGGGCATTTTGTTTCTTCCAGAACCTCAGAGGGTGGGCCAAATGTGTAAAGAAATGATGTTAAGTGAACTTATTTCTCAGATGGTGCAGTTTTTAATTAGCTAAACCTCTATAGTTTTGGAGCTTTCACTTGGGACGTTAATGACAATTTCTTGGGTGCCATTTTGGGGTTCCTCCCTGGATGTTGGGACCCTTCTATCATAGAAGCCCAGGGGGTCAAAAGGGCTTTAGCATGGTGTGATGATACCTTTCACTAGAGTGGGATCATTTTCACGAATGCTCAGCAGCTAGTTCACGCCATTCACTCCGAGGAGACGTTAGATTCAGAGCTGGGTACCATCGTGGAGGATTGCAAAGACATTCTAAGGCGAAGAAGGGACATATCCATTTGTTGGATTAGTCACAACGATAACATCCAAGCTCATGACATGGCTAGAAACTCTATTTACCACACTAATGATAAAGTGTAGATTTCCTTTCCTCAGTGTATTTATTCTTAATCAATAAAGTCACGCTTTGCTGTCAAAAAAAGAATAAGGGCTTAGATAGCCTATTGTAGGAGGCATTACAGCAAATCTCATGTAATGGAATCTCAGCCATTTGATTAATCCTATGGTTACAATCTTGTCATGTCTCTTTCAATCATTTTTTATTTTTTCTTTCTTTTTAAAATTTATCTGGCTTAAAATGGCGTCATTTTACTAATATTCTTTTATATATATATATATATATATATATATATATGCACACACACACACACCTCCTGATCAAAATGTTATCTACAGTGAATGAAAATTTCACCTTTATCATATAAATTATTAGCCCCATCCCATGTTCAAAGAGGAAGAAAGAACTAGTCAAGCACTCATTTTTTCCTTTGTCAATACTGGTTATTTTGCATCTTCTTGTGCAAACTATGAACCTTAATATATTCAAAGGAATTATGACATTCCCTTTTTGCATCCTAACTGTTCTGCGCACATGATAAAAACCATAGTATAAAATTCCTTAGTGCGCTAATAATAGCCCAATTTGTTGTTGTCTTTTTTGTTGTTTACTTTTTTTTTTTTTATTTGAAAATATAAATTTGTTTGCTCCCAAAACTAACCTTCCAAATATGATAATTTCTGAAACCGTACGTTTTTCTCAAATTGGATATTCCTTGATTTAGGCCTTATCTGTTACAAAAATTTTTATCTAGGTTCATAGTTTACATCCATATTTCCTTCTTTACAATTGTCCTTTCATATCCTAGAGATTCATTTCATTGATTTACGTTACAGGAAACCAAAAAAAGAAAAAAAAAAGCTTGCTTTCTATGATATAACTCCATCTAGTATAGAGACGTGATAGAAGGAGACGTGGGACAACGCTATTTTGAGCTAGGCAAATTTAATTTAGAAAAAAAATGATAAATGGAGACGTGGCGAGTTTGTGACTACAGGATCAATCAAATGGTTGAAATCCCATTACATGTGATTCTACAATAATGCCTCTTACAAGAGATGATCCAAGCCCGTTAGAATAGTTAAAAGTTAATTAGTCAAATCAAACGGTTAAGTATTCTGTTGTCGTGTTGTTGAAACTATAGTGTGTGTGTAGTGAGTACGGGTATATGTCAAATTGAATATGCATATTAGCTTTATCTTTATTCTTGTGACTTTACTCTTTTTTCTCGTTCTTTGATATCATAACATGGTATTAAAGCTTAAGAGCTATAATGGCAGATCCATCCTATTCGATGGTAACAAGTCTGTTGAATTATTCTTCAACGAATGCAGTAGTCTCTTTCAATCACATAATATCAGTAAGACAAAAAGAAATTCTTGCATTAAAAACAACAACTTCATGAGGCATTTAGAGGTTACAATTTGCAGAAGTATGTGAATTTCGCCCCAATCATTCCTTAAAAGTTTGTAACTAGCTTTTAACGTCGTGGATGTTAGCATCTATTTTCGAATCTATGTTGACACAATTAATAGGCTGTGAGACGTTCTCACAAGTTTGGAACTATATATTGATATTCTTTTTATCACAGACAATAGCTAAGATTAAGAAATTCAAAACATAGTTAAGGAACACTAAGAAAGGGAATTTGATAGTAGGTAAGTATTTGCTTAAGCTTAAAGCTACAATAGGCTTTGATTCCCATAGGATGTTCAGTTTCTATCACTAATCATATTGAAGTGTTATTTGAAAGTTTACTATCTTCCAAATTGAATTTATATTCAATAACAGATATTAAAGCTCTAAAATTGGCTTAGGAAAGTCAACGAAGCAATAAACTTGTTGAGAGTTTTTCAGTCAACTTAGCTCAAACATCTCAAATCTCTTCTAGTAATGTTCCTTAAAATAACTCACTCTGGCTTTAACAGAGGCAGAGGGCATAATCAACAAAATAAATGAGGAATAAGAGGTAGATATTGATGCAAAGTTTAATGTCAACTATGTGGTTATAATGGTCATGTAGCTTTGTATTGTTTTTATCATTTTGACCAAATTTTGCTAGGTTTGACAATGAATCATTATAATTCCAATGGTTATTACAAATCTTCTTCCTCTTATAATCAAGGTTTTTGAGCTCCAAAGACACAAGGTAGAGCTTAAACTCATTATACAACATTTAATAGACCTCTTGAGCATCAATATGATTTAGGTTTGTATCTTGATACAGATGCCAGTAACCACCTTACACTAGATCAATGAATTTAACTTACAAAGATCCTTACTATGGTTCTAAAAAAGTTGAAGCTACTAATGGTATAGGTCTATATATCCAACAGATAAGGAAGACTCAAGTAATTTCTTCATAGTAGTCTAGGTTTTTAGCATTAATAATTTACTTCATGTTCCTTTATTTATTAAGAACTTACTTAGTGTTTCCCAATTTGCAAATGACAATAATGTTTTCTTTGAATATCATCCTAATTATTGTTTTGTGAAGGAGCAAGGTCCCTATAAGATCATTATGCAAGGGAGAGTTAATGATGGTCTCTACGTGTTTGATGAGTTTTCACTTAGTCATTACGTGTGTAGTTGCCTTATGGTCTGTCCCCAGCACATGTTTCTTATTTATATTTTTTTTCCTTTATTGTTTCCTTTGCTGTTTCGAATGACATTAGGTGTTTTCTACTTTTAATTTTAATGTAACTCTTAGTAAACTTGACTTGGGGCATAATAAGCTTGGCCACCCTTCCAATAAAAAGTAACGCCAATTTTGAACAAATATAATATTCCTTTTTCTAATAAAAACACTATTGGTTTGTGTACTTCTTGTTGCTATAGTAAAATGCATAAGTTGCCTTATTCATCATCCCAAACTTAGTATTTTAAACCACTTCAGCTTATTCATCATGGTTTATGGGGTCTTTCACATGTCAAAATAGCTCATAGTTATGCTTATTATGTCTATTTCACATATTCATTCTCACATTTTACTTGGATTTGGTTTCTTAAGCAAAAATCTGAGACCATACTAGCATTCAAAGTCACTTAAAGCTCTAGTTGAACTCAATAATAAAATTTAAGTTGTTAAGTTTGATTAGGGAGGGGAGTTTTATGTTCTCTCCTCTTATCTTCAAGAACATGGTATTATTTAGGATGGCAATATTTTCCTTCTCAAGCTATATATACTTAAGATCTTCTTTCAATAGCTAAGATGGAAGGTGGAAGTATTTCTACACCTATGATGGCTAGCTCAAAGTCATGCAAGTATGGAAATGAGTCTAAAATGGATCAACAACTTTATAGGTTTACAATTAGTGTATTGCAATATGTTACTCTAATAAGGCCTAAGATCTCTTTTAATGTCAATAAGGTGTGTCAATTTATACATAATCCATTAGAATCTCATTGGAAGGTTGTCAAACGAATCTTATTTTATATGAATGGGTCTTTTGAACAAGGTTTACTAGTCAAACCAGCCATTGACTTTAATATTGTAGGGTATTGGGATGTTAACTACGAGGTAGATATTGATGTTTGAAGAAGTGTTTTAGGTTCAGTTGTGTACTTGCAATGCAACTTTGTTTTATGGAGTTCACATAAGTAAACTATTATTTCTCAATTCACCACTGAAGCAGAGTATTATAGCCTAGCTTCCACCATAACTAATGTAATATGGCTCAAGTCTTTATTGACAAAACTTCATATACCATGTTTTGTAACTCCAACTATATTTATGACAACCATAATACTATTTTGATTAGTGTTAATCCTATTTTACATGCAAAACCCAAGCATTTTAAATTAGATTTGCATTTTGTCCATGAAAAAGCACTAAGTAAGGTAGTTTTAGTTAGTATTGCTTTTTATAGCTTAGGTAGCTAATATTCTGACAAAACCTTTGTTAGCAGTCTTTTTCCATGAGCTCATGACTAAACTCAAAGTCAAGAATCTCTCTTATTTGAGTTTAAAGAAAAGCAATGAAGTCAAGACAAATTGATAAGTCCCTAATTGTATTATATTTGTATATATTTTACTAGGGACTTATCATGTGTTTTGGATATATTCTTTAAAATTACTGACCAATTGATGTTAGTTTGATGCATTTTATAGATTTCCTTATTTGGTTGCCTCCTTACAATAAGTTGATTTGATTTTGCATTATCTTGATGATAATTACGGAAGAATTAATTTGATATAAGGAAATTGAAAGATTAGAGGCTTGGAAAAGGAGATTCAATGATGTTTTTAAGGCTTTCACAAACATATCAAAAGTTGGAAAAAGTCACGGAAGAACATTAAGATGGTTTTCAACTTAAGATTGTGAGCACTCATTTCAATGCCATTTTTGGATCTCTAAATGTCAAAATTTTAAGATGTTTATTTCTTGAAAAGTTATAAAGCATGTCGAGATCTTTCCAAAGATTAGTCATTTATCCAATTTTGACATTGAATTGCAAACATACATCCACAACATTAAAGCTATGTCAATGCACAAATTTTGGGCGCTTAGGTGCCTATGTTAAGTGCCTAGGTGCCCAGGATTATGAGTTGCTCTTTAAGTTGGCTTTGGGCACCTAGGCACCCAAATTTCAGGAAATCATATTTGGACTGATTTTTGAGGATATAAAAGATGGGATTTTACTATTTCAAGAGTAAAAAGGAGAGGAGGAGGCTAGGTTTGAAACTCTTTTGGAAAGCAAAGAAACCTTCCAATTTCTTAGGCTTACAAGGTGTTTTCTTGGAACAAGATGCCAAGGGTTCGTCTCGTTAGACTTTCTTAGCTAAACCTCCATAGATTCTTTTGTGAAAGTCTCATTCCACTCTTCTCCTTTTTTTGTTTTCTCTTTTTCCTTTTTCATTTTTCATTTCCTTAATGCAATATAGATTTAAGCTTGTTATTAGTTGTTGTGATGGACTTTTATAAGTATTGAGTATGGATTTCATCGTTTTGCATCCATATATGTTAAGTAAGATTATTACTTTTCTTCTTGTAATTATGGGTCATTTATGAATGTATATTGCTTTTTATTTAAGACTTTTTTTATATGTTTTAGTTAATTAATATGATTGCAATGGATTGAATGGCTTATTTTGCTTATTTCTTTTTATAATCTCTTGTCATGGAGTTAAGTGTCCACAAGGTGTTTGATGAAATGTCTCATTGAGAATCGAGTATAATGTGCCTTAAATGATTATGATAAACTTTTAAGATATATTTATACTTGTATTCTCAATGATTTCTGAGAACTTAAAGCACTTTTTTTTATAAATGATTAAGGGATCAACATTTAAGGGATACTAATACTTAAGTTAGTGCAATTCTATGTAAATGATTGGAATCAATTTTTAGGCTGGTTGTGTTTGATAGTTAGCTTTTAATCTTAATACATTCTTGAAAAGATTTCATTTAAATGATTGAGATCAACCTTTAAGTTAAATTAGAACAAAAATTAGGATAACCAATGGGTCAAACTTATCTTGTTAGTGTGCTAAATTATCTAAAAGCAGAATTGAACTATGTAGAACAAAGTCATTAATGAAGGTGATAATTCAATTTATCCTCACTCTAATTTTCAATTAACTTAATTTAGTGTAGTGTTTTGAATCCTTTATTATTAGTTTAGGCTCTTTAGATTATAATTTTAGCTTAATTATTTTGATTATTATACTTGAATTGTTTTTTAATAATTGGATTTATCTGGGTCACTAGTATAAATATATATCATCACACTAACTAATATTTTCATACAAATTGTATATTTGCAAAAAAAAAAAGTTTAATCTTAAAAATAATGAATATAACATTTTATTCTAACAGTAACAATACTGGATCTTTTAACCCTTTTTATTACAAATTGAAATATATATTTGCAGCTCATCACAAATGTAGCTTAAATTTAGAGAAATTGTTAGAATGGTTAGAAGTTAGTTAGTCTAGTCACATGGTTAAGTAAGTTGTTATTATAGAGTGAAGTGTAGGAATACATATGAGATTGAATATATAGATTAGCTTCATCTTTACTCCTGTGACTTTTATCTTCTCTCTCTTTCCTTAATATCATAACAAGGGACCTCATTCATTTTTAATATTGGTATATTGATCGTTTAAGTTCCAGTTTTGGAGTATTGGGGATTTTGGTTGAATACTTAATTTCCCTACAAAACTTTTCAAATTGGCCTTCAAAGAGAAATTTTAATTTTAGCACATGGAGAAAAACACTTATATCCTGGAACACTTGGTTTATCAAATCGATGCATAAATCTGCGCAATTCTACAAATGGAGTTGGATCTGAGTCACTCCTTTCAAACACAAGGAAACCACTTCAATTCTATGGTTATGGAGATTTCAGCATATAAGAGATGAGGTGAGTAGCTAGTAGTCAATATATAATGGAGTAAATTAATAATTTAATTTTTTTTAAAAAAAAAATTTCTCTCCACTCAGTTTATTCTTTTAAATAACTTTATTCCCTATCTTGAAAAAATTCCTCAAATTAATAAATGGAAACTAAAAATGGCATTCAATCATAATTTGGGAGAAAGATTTGCTTTATTGATGCACTTTAGAGGAATTGCACTAGGCCAAGTCTATATTATAAAGTAAATGTCTAGGTTCACCTTTATTAACTAGAAAAATTATTTGACGAAAACACCATTGTGATTGAAAGACTATCTTTGTTAGATCAAATTAAGAGAAAAGAAATTTTCAATAGCAACATTATGAATTTAACCTTTAGCTATTGGGCTTGAGTCCTAATCAAATGACGGCTAAGAATAACACAATAGCCCAGTAGAGCCCACCCAGCAATTAGAGGCAACTCTTCCTCCATCAAATCATCAAAGCAAAGAAAAATAAAGAAAGAAGACGAAGATGAAGAAGAAAAGGGAAGCAATGAAAGTACCTGTTCAGAACCATATTTTTGATGGTACTGAAAGCGAACGAGAGGGCTGAAGTACAAGGAGGAATTGTAGATAAGGTATAAGATGTGCTTGGTGTTGTTCAACGCCACAAAGTTGAAACTCAACCCAACCACACTACAATACAATTTGAATTTCTTGAATTACGAAATGCGAAGTACAATTAAATTCTGGAAATTTGAGGACAGAAACAGAGGAGAATATTACCTTTTCCTGACGAAATTCAAGGTAACCTGAGGGTAGAAACAGCAAGCCCAAGCCAAGAAAGCCGTCCATCCAAACGCACCGTATGCCACTTCCATGGCCCCAACGTTCCATCTTGTCTCCATCTGCCAATTCTCTCCTCACTCCTCCCTCTTCCTTTTCAAATACCATACAAACACACACACAGAGCACAGAGGGCCATAAGTTTTCAGATGGAAGAGGCTGTTCATCTAAAGGACCAAAAGTTTTGGAAAAATCTAAAAAATTATATTTTTATTTTAATTAAGAGAGATCGTATATATAGTTGATTGGTCAATTCACGAGTTACGGAACGAAAATGAGTCACTGTTATGGGACTAAAAAGTATATTTGCGTATATTCATGGACGTTGATTTTCCAAAAGCCATAATTCTTATTTTTTATGACAATTTCTGTTTGATTATTGAGTTATTTAATCGCGAAGCAAAGCGTATTCATAAGATTATATGACAAATTAATCCTGCATCAATACGTACGGCACTATTGTCAGATTAGACTAAAGAGCTAACCACCCAAAAAAGCCTCGGAATCTTGGATAATCAGAGCGTCCCCACCTTTAAGATATTTTATGCTTTGTGGATACAGGACAAAGTGTATGAAATGTGTAAATATCTAGACATGATTTTTTTTTTCCTCATCTAATCTAATTTATTTTTCAATATAACATTAACTTCTATTTGGATAATTCTAATTATACTATAATTAATTGGAAAAATAAATATCAGTTTGATTTGAGTTTTTTGTTTTACTAAAATATGTGAAGGGAATAAAAAGTTAAATAAATATATTTATAAATTCAGAATATGAAACTTACATACTTTTTTTAATTGTAGAAGTTTATTGAATTTTGGTTAAAATTACTGATCGAATGAGATGCCCATAATATATTGAATATATCTCGAGTTTTCACCGCTTAAATCTTTTCTCAAATGTAATTATAAAATATTCGCAGATATTCCATTTAAAACATCCCAAGTCTCTCTTTTAATGAGTTTTCTTACATATAATAATTTAACTTTGTTTATAAAAAAACTAATTAGAATTAAAGTTTAGTAGTAATTCTTATAATTACTATTTTATTCTTATTTAATAAGCACTCTTATAGGTGGACTCTATATAATATTTTAACATATTTAAACCCTAAATATTATACGATATTCTAACAATATAAAATAAAAATAACAAAAGAATCAATCCCCTGTCATAATATAATATTGAGTTTAAAAACTATTAGATTTGATTTAAGAAGAGAATGAAATTGATTGTATACATCACGATCAAGCTAATGAACATTTTAGATTGGTCAATATTAATGAACCATACAATACAATGTGCTATGTCTGTAATAAACTTTAGATTGATGACTTGTTGGGGATGGTAATACTAATAGTGTCATTATGTATGAATGGCGTCACAAGTGATTCTGCGGTGTGTTCATCCAACTTGGAGGAAGGAGGGGGTTCTTTTTTTGTGCGATATAGCACATAATGTTGACACATGAAAAGAAGGTCGAACGAAATGGATACCTGTAGTTATTTGTATTCAATAAGAACACACAAGAAGAAAAAGTAGATTAATTCAGACAATACTTAATTTCTTTTAGGAATTTTCTGTCCAGCTCTTTTCAACTAGAATATAATATATATGCTTCTTACATCAATGTAGTATTATATAATTAAAAATTTTTCACATCACAGAGATTTAATGAAAAATTAATGGTTAACGCTTACAAAAAATACTGTGGTCCAAGCAGCAATTTAATGTCCTCATACTTTTTTTGGGTTAAAACAAAAAAAAAAATATTCTTTTAAATTTGAATGTTGGATTTTGTAAGTCATGGACAGGAATATATGTGTCTATATATATATATATATATATATATATCTTATTAAGGTAATTTTCGCGTATAATATAAATAATTTTGTGATAGGGTTCTTCATGCTCATTCAAATAGTTTTGAGCTTGAATCTTATGATGTAATAATAAGTCAAAAATAATTTTTTTATTCTTTTTTAAATATTTCAAAACTTGCTTTTGAAAATAATTTATAAAAACTATTTTGAAAACATTAAAACAAAAATAAAACCATATATACATTATGGTAGAAACAAAGATAATATAACTTTTTTTAAAAATAATAATAATAATAATAATAAAACAAGAATGAGAGATCATACCAAAGATAGCAAGACTTTTCCAATGTTTCCGTATAGGTTGACCCAAGAATCTGCGAGGAGGCAGTGCAACGATTAAATATGAATAAAATAATTCTGAGATTATGTTGATTACAACATATTAAAGAAAAAAAAAAAGAAGAAGATGAAATTATACTTTGATCGATGGACTGCATAATCATTTGCATGTAATTTAAAGTTCCTCCAGAAAAATCAAGCAGCACATAACCAATGCTAAATCCTTCTGTGCTCTTTCGCAGACAGTTCATCGCTGCCTGTGTAATTCACATTCACACCCCATTTTATTAATAACAATATCATTGTATCAATATTCTTACCATTAATTAAATAAAATAAGAACTCTAACCTGTGGTATATATTTGATTGATGTCATACATACTTGTATTGACCTGTCAAGTGCAATCTCATATTTCAGCTCAACAAAATCAACATTTGCAATACATAAAGGTTCGTCCATCCTCACCCAAACATTAGAATATAGTGTAAAGAATGTGAAGAGTGAGGAAGTTACGTCAAGATGGAGAGAAACCAGAGCCAAGACTGAGAAGGCAAGGCTACGAAATAACACACGGCAATGCCCAACCATACCCCACAAACCATAAAAATGGTGAATTTGGAGAGTGTTTGATTCCCACGCTGCAATACAAAACCCAAAGAAAAAAAATATATATTTTAGATAGTATAGTTTGTGCATGGAAGGGTCAAAACTTGAAATGGGAGTATAGGATTAAGGGGAGTAGGTGCGTACGTCGTATATTACAATTTGGAAGAGGGTAAGCAATGTCAATACGACAGAGTGAAATGACAAAGCGACGTCGTTTGCAGCTACTGGTATCATCTGCACGTTACGGTTCCAACGAAAAGCTAAATTGAATATCACTTTATTAGGTAGCCACATTTCTTGTGAAAAGTGCTTGATGATGCTGAAGCACATTTCTCGACATTCGAATTACATTTCGATATTTGTCTCGTTCTCCTTATTCAGGATGACATAATTAGATATATAAATTATCCACAGCCTTGGGGCCCACGCAACTTGTTCAACATTTTTGGATTTTTATATATGTAGTTCACTATAAAATTATGCACACCGATAGAAGATATCGTATTATACTTTTTAATCATATTGACTCCCTTTAAAAAACATGAGACGTATTTTTATTGAATACGTATTTAATATAATATTTAATGTGATAAATTTATATAAATAATAAAACATTTTTTATAAAATGTATTTTAAAAAATATTAAATTAATTTTTTGATTATTTTTTTATTAATTGTTATATTATTTTATTATTTATTTTAATATTTTTTTATCATATTTCATATATTTTTTTATTATTAATTTTATTTATTAAAAAAATATATATACATATACAAATAAATTTGTAATCATATTTTAAACTTTTTAATATTAACATATTTCACGTATCATATCATATTATATTTAATATTCATATCGTACCCATACTTATTAATAAACAGTTATCCTCTCAATTTTTCTTTCCATCACTTCTGCAAATTAATTTAACTAAACAATTTCATTTTCAATTCAAATGGGATAAATTTAATTCAAAGGCATATCCACATATCAATCCGTGTAAAATTAAGTAAAGAACTTCTATATAAATGATATACTTTTGTCGATGGATTTATTTTTCCAGGGAATTTCAGCAGCAATTTTTGTGTGAATTATGTGTGGGAGAAAAATAGAGGCAAGACCAACATACATATACAGATGCAATTGATAATTAGATGGAAAAGTGGCATGTGTTGATAGAGAAAGAAAGAAGAGAAAAACCTGGTGAAATCCATATTTGGAGCGATACTGAAACTGTACATCGGGGCTGAAGTACAAGCAAGCGTTGTAGATGAAATACACAGTATGCTTGGTGTTGTTCATCAAGGCATAATTGAAGTTCAGACCCACCACGCTTTTTTCCCCAGAAAAAAAGTTAGAAGATGGATGGATATTGGATGGCACATCTAAACCATAAAGTTAATTAAGAAGATGGACGAGATTACCTTTTTCTTCGGAAATTCAAGAAAAGCTGAGGGTACAAGCAGCTGGACCAGAAGAAGAAGGCAAGCCATCCACAGACGCAGTATGCTCCTTCCAGGATTGGCGAGTTCCATGAAACCCCTTCCATCTTCCCCACGATCTCTCTCTCTTTCGTTCTCTTCAATGATCTTCTGAGCTATCTCACTTCTTCTTCTTCGTCTTCTTCTTCTTCTTCTTCTCCTCTTTTTACCTGAGAAATTATGGGCAGATGGTGGGGACGGACACAACTTGAGAAATTGATCCAATGCAATTGTGATATGGGGAGTGAGGACCTGCCCCAAAATGGAAATAAAGTGCAACACGTTTTTTCAGATATGAGGTACCTCTCGTTAGTCTTGGCATATCTTTTTTTTTTTTTTTTAATTTTATGATGTGGATTTAAGAATGTGACATAATTGTCCTCATCTTCCAAATCAAGTTTTCAGTTATCTTCGTGTTTATCAGTAATGTATTACAGTCCAAAATTGTCAACGGAGATGGTTCTAGTATCAATATATAAGTTAAAGAAAAGGGGTAGTGTGAATAGGATACTGGTATATTTGAAATCTTTTTTAAAATTAGGATGATCTATCTAGATATATATTAGGTGTCAAGAAATTTTTTGAGAAGAGATAACTATCAGTACTGGCTTCTAATACTAGATTACCAACAATCTGAAAAACCTTTTTATGGGAAGCCCACTCTCTCAAAAAACATAAACGGCCTTAAAAGTCTTATCAACTTTTTACAAATTATATTATGAGTTAGATTTAGGTAGAATTAACTATATCTTTTTTTTTTATCAAAATTTTTAATTAAAATATAATGAAGATATGTATGATTTTTCAATAACAACAGTATAAATTTTAATTAAAAAAATCATACAACTGTCTGCAATTTCAGAATCCTATGTTTTGCAATCCACATAGAATTGTATAATTTCAAGTCACTTTTTATGGGTTGTGTATAGAGATAGACTTTTATGGGCAAATATATATATGGGAATATATCTTCAATTTCCACTTTTAGAATGGTAAGAGAAACTTATTTCAATCATTGTTATGACTTTTAACTATAGAAGAACCCACAAGTATAATATTGTAGACTACAGAGGATGGTAATTTGAATTCGAGTGATGAGTTTGTATCTTTTAATATATATTAGACTTCAACTGATGTATATACGTAAATGACCAGAATAAGAAAAATTAAGTATACAACATCTTAGGATATTCACTGTGATACATAACTTACAACTAATTGTCAAGATGCACATTAGCAAAGTTAGCAGCGTTGAAAATTGTTTAGCGAAGAACAGAATATATATGTATCCAAACATGATAACGACTGAAGCCCAACAGCTCATTGGAGACAATTTTTATTCAAATCCTATGATTATTCAACTGAAATTATCTAGTCACTTTATCATCCTTGCCATTTTTAACTAGAAAAATTATGGAAAGAGACAAACTGTGCCCATCTTCTGCACGTTACGGAAGACACCATTAGGAAAAACAAGAAAGGACGTTCAATTAATTGGAGTTTGAGTCTTAGATGTGCTTGCTTCCAGCTCTAGTGCACTCATTTGATTATAATTCCCATCTTAGTTGATTTATCTTCTTTTTTTTTTTTTTTTCTTTTTCAACTCCATAGCTTGTTCTGATGTATGGATGAGGCGGTACATAGGCTCTTGACAAATAAATTAGATACGTTATGCAATAAAAGAACATTGCAGTATGACTTCTTGATAATTGAGCAAACCTCTTTGATTACCGTCGATGGATGAAATTTCTTTGGCACATTTCACAGAAACTTAACAAGGGAAAAAAAAAAAGAAGAAGCCATAACTGTAAACATAGCAATCACACAACTGCATGGTAAAGTTGTTTTTTTGCATCTGGATCCTGAAATATCTCACTTCATGGACCCCTATTTGTTTCTACTTTTATAAACACTTGCTTGTTTTTCACTAGTACTATGGAATTATCCTTTCCATTCTTCTAAGAAAAATTGTAGTTGATCTATGTTGTATTTCTGCAGCTATGGACCAATATAGAAGAGAAGTGATTTTTCTTCTCCTACATGGCTACATTGGTGGTTAAACATTGTTCAAGCACGTTGTAAATTTTATCTTGCCATGGTTGCTAATGTGCTCTTGCATAGAAGGCATATGAGTTATAAATCCCACACCTTAAATTTCCATATTAAAAGAGCTCACCTGGTGAACTTGGTGTGTCCTAATGGCATTGCATGTTACAACCAACTTATAATGTATAGGTCAAATTTTAATCGATTATGTCATATGCTCGAGGAAGTAAGGGGTCTTAAACCTACAAAAAAGAACTTGTTAGTTAATGAACAAATAACAATATTTTACATATTCTTGCTCATAATGTAAAGAATAGAGTCATCCAATTTTAGTTTAGAAGATCAAGGGGAATCATAAGTAGACATTTCAATATAATGTTGAATGCAATGATGTGATTGGGAGGGAAACCATTCAAAAAGCCAAAGCCTGTCCCTAGAGATTTAACATATGAAAGATGAAAATACTTTAAGGTAAAATGCCTATGATAACTCACTATTTTATGTAATTTGTAGTTAATAGATCACACCTATTGACTTGACTTTGTGATATAGTATTGTCTCGGTGCACTTGATAGAACCCACATCAAGATTAAATTATCATTGCAGGACAAATCTAGATATTGTAACAAGAGAGAGGGAAGATCACCACTAATCTGTAGGGCATGTGCTCGCAAAATGAACAATTGATCTACGTGTTGCTTGGTTGGGAAAGGTTTGCAAGTAAAGGAAGGATATTACGTGATGTGATTAGTAGAAAGAATAGCCCAAAAGTACCTTAAGGTGAGTATGTGCCCAAATGGTTTGCATTTGGCCTCATCTTTAGGTGGTTTTTATGTATGTTATTGTGTCATCTTGTGAGAGAAAAAAAAAAAAAAAAAGAATTTGTATGTGTTTTCATTACTCACTTTGACAACCATCTAGTAGGTCATTGTTATTTGGTCAATGTTGGGTTCACAAATCATAAAGGATTTCTTGCATCATATAAGGGACAATGATATCACTTGAGTGACGATTCTTATCCAATTACCCCACAAAAATGCTTTGATATGCAATAGGTATATGAAGAAACAATTTTATTTTAAAGTATTTTGACATGTTAAAATCACGACAGACAATTTTTAAAAAAGTCTATCCTACCTATTGCATTATCTCATAACGAGAGATAATGCTGCAGATTCCTTAGAAGATCAACTGGATGACATGGATGTAGCTACCCATACTACAGATGCGAACAACATTTTAACGACAGAAACATCTAGTGCCTGAAGTATCTAGCAAGATAGGCTAGCAACTGGCATGTTCATAGATATTAGGAGTCATAGATGAAGTAGATGATAATGAAGAATTTGAAGTACAATGTTAGGATTCACTTTGCAAACTAGTTTAGTATTGGCTTTTCAAGTGGTGATAGGTGTTTCAAGTTGTAATGTACTGTGTAGCTGCAGCCTGCAGACAAATGAAAATATTTGTTCTTAAGCTTTCAAGTCAAAATTTAGCAGACTTAACAAGTAAAAGACTTGAATATCTTAATCATGTCTAAAGCGGGATGCAGCACAACAAACCGTGAAGTAACACGTCATCTGAGCAATTTTAGGAAAACATAAGAAGGATACTATCATTCTTTTTACTTTGATACCTTTGTTTAGAAAATATATACAATTGACTTACAGAGCAATTTCCTTGTTTGGCACCACAGATTCAGTACCAAAACTTTGTTTCGTATTGTTAGATGAATAATATTTTAACATAACATGGGAAGGCACATTACAAATATTCGTTTAGGATACAGACACCAACGTCCAAGTGAAGTGTGCATGTAACAATACATATATATATATCCATGGATGCATATCATGTGCAGTGAATTGAGCTGAAAAAAGTCTTTCAATTCGAATCAATTAGAAATACAATTGATATAGAACCTACTATGTAAGAATAAGAAAGTATTCAATTAAAATGTTGTAATTATATTTAAAGAGAGGTCGCAAAACTTATAGTTATATCTCAAACATGCACACAAAGAATTAGGACGGGTTCAGGACAAAGAACAAAAAGAAAATTTCGAAAAAAAAAGGGAGAAAGAAATGAAAAGCAACTTAAGAGACCAACTGTATCAATTATATATATAGCTTCACTAAATATGCCTAAAATTACAGTAGCTTTATGTTTCTCACACAAGGTGCTAATTAAACATCTAGTATTATAAGAACATAAAAACGATAAATTATGTCCTACTCCTAAACTCACAAACACAAATGATAAAGAACCACCACTTAAAACATTTTTGTTCTCATCCTCTCAACGTGACCTTGAGCAAATAAACCTCCATTAGCACTAAAAATTCAAGGACACTCAATAGCCAAGTTAGTGATAAAAAATAAAAAATAAAAATTGATTCTCTAGCATGACAGCACCTCTGCTATTTTGCAGGGGATTGGATAGGCTACTGTAAAGATGCATAGTAACTGATGCTGTAAGCCATCTCAATCGTCCATTCCATTGTTCATTGAATTTGTGTCATGTGTCTATTTCAACAACTTGCGTTTTGGCAAATTGATGGAATAAATGCGAGGGAGAGGGAAAACCCTTGTGGGGTAGTTGGCCAGTGGCCACTATGACGAATACAAAGAAGGGGAAGTCTGTTGGATGAAATAGAAAGTCAGTTCTATTTTCTTCCATATATCTTCGTGTGTTCTTGTGTCTGTTCTGATCTTTTTACTTCACCATTTTTGTATGGTGTCTTTTCAAGTTCTATTTATCGATATCAGTTTGCATATTGTTAGTTCATATTCGACTGTTCGTGTCATGCTTCACCGAATCTCCTGTTCCTCCTCTGTTTTTCATCCTCTCCTTCTTTCTCTTTCTACACTGGCCTACTGGGAAAATGGCTCCCAAAACTCAGGGTCTTCTCGTTTATTCTATGCTTGAAATCTCTCCTCCAAGAATGCAGGAGTTCTAGGCGCCAAATATCGCAATCCAATATCCTAGATGAGAAGCTCGAATACACTCAGCCAAAATGCGCGGGCTTTTTTACTAGGACACTTTGTTTAGAATAATTAATGTTAAGAATTCGTAGTCATCAAAATAATTGCCACAAATTCTGTTTTTAATTTTTTAAAATTTTTTTATAATGTTGCGCACTATTCGTTTTGTCAATTCTCGAGGATTGCGTGTCCCCATTTTAACAAGGGGGCACGTTGCTCTTTTTATTAAAAATATATATATTTTAATAAAAGCTTTAAAAAAAATCCATCTTTTTTTATTTTAAAAAATTAATAATAAAAATTATAAATTTTTATAATATTAATATTTTTAATTTAAATTTTTTAATATAATAAAAAATTTTATAAGTATAAATTAAATAAAATTTATTATAGAGACGAAAAATATTATCTTTCTTAAAAAGTTTGATCTTAATTTTAAAGATTAATACTTTTATAAATATATTTATTTTAGTTTTAAAATTAAACATATTAATTTTTAAATATTGATCTTATTATTAAATTGAAAGAAATGTAATAATGAATTAAAAATATTTAATTTATAAGTTAAACTGAATTTTAACTAAAATTTACTGAAATTGGATTTTTTTTTTTGGTCGTAAATTGGATCATTTAAATTTCAAAAACATTCACATTAGGGGATTAATGAGCAGGAGAATAAGGAAAGTAAGATTATTCAAAAAAAAAATCAACAATATATTTTATTTTAATTAGAATGTAATCTAAAATTTTTTTTAGCAGTTGCTTGATAGGTATTAGTATTTATTAACAGATAAACATATCTTAATTTTCAAAAATTGATCTTATATGAAGACTGATATAAACTTATTCAGTTTAATTAATAAACCAGTAAATTAATTTATTTTAATTTAATAATAAGATCAATCTTTAAAATTAATATGTTTAATTTTTAAAATAAAATAAATATATTTTTAAAATTATTAATCTTTAAGAAAAATAAATTTTTACTCCTCTATAATACATTTTATTTCATTTATATTTACAAATTTTTTATTAAATTTAAAATTTCAAATTAATAATATTTCTTTAATATAATTTTATACTTTTTATTATTTTCTTTAAAATAAGATAGAAGTATTTTTTAAAATTTCTTATTAAAATATTTTTTTTATAAAACAAGGGACAGTGTGCTTTTTATTAAAATGGAGGGCACACGTTGCCTCATTTAATGAGTCCGTTTTTAGTCAATGACAGTTTGAAACTGTCTTAACCGTCTTCCATTTTGATGAATTTAATAAAAGTACGTGGTAAGAATTTGGAACGTTCTTTTTTGTCATAACTTTTAAGAATAAAAAAAAAAAAAGGTAATTGCAGCATCGGAAAGCAGTTAGAAACGCTGTAGTTAGGTGTCTACGCGTAATACATTGACCTATAAATTTATCACCGATCTTTTCGCTGCTCTTGTTGTTCAAGACCTTTTTCTTTGTCTCTCTCTCTCTTCCTCCCTTTCGTTCTGCCTTCTCTCTCTCTCCCTCTCTCTTTTGCCGAAACTGAACCATTTTTTCCGCAGCAGCTGCAGGCCAGGGAAGGCTTTTGATATCTAAAATTGCCAATGGCATCGGTAAATTTTTTTCTCCGAATCTGTTTGTTTTGATGCATTCTTCCACTAATCCTTGGCTTATGGAGCTCGCTTGTGTTTATGGTTTAAAAATGCCTGGATGTGCAGAAAGATAATGGTCGGCCACTGCCAACATTTGGGGAGTGGGATGTGAATAATCCTGCTTCTGCAGAAGGATTTACAGTGATATTCAGCAAAGCAAGGGACGAGAAGAAGGGTGCTGCTGCTGCTGGTAATGCACCATCTCAGCGCAACATCACTCATAAATCATCCAAACCACAGGATTCTCCGGACTTTCCAATGGTAAGGCCCTTTCTAGTCTATATATATACATACTCTTCTCTTGGTCCTTCTTTTCTTTTGCGGGGTTGTCTTAACTCTAAATATCTTTCACTCACTTATTGGTTCCTTTGGTTTTAACTCTGTAGAAATGGAGGTTTTGCTGTTTCTGAAATCTTGATTGGATTGGCTTTCGGAACCCAGGGATCCCAGATTTTGACTCTGGTGACCATGACTGAAGCCACTCCAACATGCATTTCAGATGAACCATGGGGCTGGAGAGTATAGAAATGTTTTAATTATAACCATCAAATATTATTGCTCTTATGCGATTTGATGTTGAACCCCTCTTTGTTCCCCACCAGTGTTCGTATATTTGTCTAACGTCGAAGGGAAGCGAAATAGGACTTGCAGACTTTTTTCGAAGACTCATTATCTGAGTCTTTTGTCTTGACTTTTAGACTGAATCATACATCTATCTGTTTTATAGCAGTTAAGAAGAAAAGATGTTCTCTAACAATTATGACTCAGTAAAATGCTTGAGTGTTCTTCAATTCTATATCCCACAAACAACATACTATTAAATAAGAGCAAATGTATCCACCATCTACATAGTATCTCCAAAAGATTCAACGTCATTGCCAAACAGAGAAACAGAACTGGCTGTATGACCCAACATTGTCTGTTTGGTCAAAAGTAATTTGCATTTCCCATGTCGTTCAGTGTCAGCAAATTTATCCATCCTGCGTATTAAATAAGAGTTAAAACCATAAGTATCACAAAGATTAGTGGATTAGATACAAATGCTATTTAGTATGTCACGCATTATTGACTTGGGAAAGAATATTCAAATTAAATGGAACAAACTTACGTATGGTTTTTAAGTTTTGTTATTAAGATCTTTAGTAAAAGCATGATTTTTTACAATTCATTAGCGTTTCAAAAGATATATCTTTACATGTTATGTTTTTGTTAGAGATTTGATAATGAAAACCAAAGAGACATGACCTAAGTCTAGTCCCTCCAAAAATACTTGAGGTTCAAAACAATTTATAAGATAATCATAGGAAGTCCATCAGGCTTCTTGCCAAGATAAAGTTTCAATTCAACATATATTCACTTAATGTAGTAGGATATGAGACATTAAAAAATAATACATCTACATAACATAACTTATGACCATGCAATTTAGTTCAAAATTAGAAACTTACAGGTCTTGTGGGCAAAATTGATTGCACTACAAATTGACGAAGAAAATGTATCCAAAAAAATATAAAAGATGAAAATAGTGTTTAGAAATATGTATTTTTCACACTATTTTTAAGGTGAAATGCAATGCTTGCATAGGGTGTATAACAAATTATTCTTAAGATTTATCCCAAACATATAGATTTATGACAATAACTTTTGAAATCTCTTTAGAAAAACTTTTGAAAGATTAGACACAGTTAAAAAATATAAATGTTTAAAATTTAAACGAAAATAAATAAATAAATAATTTTGTTTATTTACGAACAACAAATTTTGGAATTTCTCTTAAAAACTTTTGAAGGAATAATAAATAGAATAATTTATTTATTTATTTGAAATAAATCATTAAAAATACGAAAACAAATTAAAAATTAACACCATTAGATCTATCTCAATTCAACGTATATACATGTGTCACTTGCTAATTACTTTCAAATATTAATTATTTAATAACACTTATTTTTCTTCTAATTTTTTTCCTTTTGAATATGTGATGTGAATATTCATTTATATAGGTTTCAGAGCTTTTAAATTTATGCAAGTGCTTGAAAATCAGCCACATATTTTCCAAACTAATTATATCTAACAGAAACAAGGCCAATACTCAGTGCCTTTCCCATATGGTGAAACCTACGAGCAGATCTATATGTACAGACTAAAGTCTCCAGTTTTCAGGGAAATCGTTAGTATATGCTTTTGAATATGTAGAATGAGATCAACTGTTTTTAAGTCACTCAACCATGATTCTGCTCTTGGGATGGCGATACTTACAAGCAGACCTATATGTACAATATCAAGTTTGTCATAAATTTGGCGATCCCTTGGAGTATTTGTCACACCTTCAAGCCAGATGCATCAAGTTCAGTACATTTACACTCAGATTTAGGGGCTGGTTCCACATTTATATAAAATCCTCAACTTCTTGCCAATCTCAACAGAACTAATTTATATAAAATCCTCGTAGGGATACGTTGAAGCATCCATGAATGAGAAGGCAAATTAAAGGATCAAACTTGTGTGCTGTGTTTAAATTGCATGTGAAGTATATATTTTCATCAAATTGCGTGGGGCTACTGGGGCCTCATTAATTAGCTTTCTAATAATATCTTCTCATGTTCCCGCCATGTCTAATTTATTATTTGACCATTAATATATTTGCTACACAATTACAATGTACTTGTACATTAAGAACAGGAACTACATGGATTTAATACTGTTTGAATACGTTGAAGGTGTGAATTGTAGTCAAATACTGTTAACTAAAGTGTAATAGGTAATAGCAATTGTTTCATGACACAAACCCAAGCATGAAATAGAATTACAATTATATTGTGGCCATTGAATAAATGCTAATCAAGTAAAAAACTGTTAACCCAAGTGTAATAGCCCAAATTGGTTTGTTTTGTAAATCAAAGAGATATTTTTGTAAATTTAAAAATAGGCAAAATATACTAGAGCCTTTTTAGACATCTTTAGTTTAAATTGTTTAGTCCAGCTTGTTCTGTCAAACTAATAGATTATGTCCAAGAAAATATTTATAGCCGAATCCACTTTTCATGGGATAATATATCCAATTGGATTCCCTATATTCATGTCCCAAAAAATTAAAACCTCTTAATTATGCAAGATTTTCAGTTGAGACTCAACTATAATCAACCCTAGTAAACAATTGTACTATTGATTTCATTATATATAATTCCCTAACTGAATCATATATATATACGAAATAAAGTTTTAATTTAAAATCTTTTACTAATCTCGACCTTTTTCAACTTTCACTATTTTTAATTGAAGTTTTGTTCTATGGGCTTTGTTTCCATATAAAAAAAGTAGTACAAAGCCTGTTAGAGTTAAAAATCCGTTTTCCTTGCCCAGTTAGTTGAGAATCAATTTCCTATTTGGGCTTCTTTTACTCCTCTTGGTGATTTGGCTGCTTCAAATAAGTTATTGTAAAATTTAAAATATATTTTAAAAAAACAACTCTTATTTGTTGGAAAAATTGCCACATTTTACTCATGATTCACCTTAAGAAAGAAACGAAATTAGAGAGTTAAACTTGAACTTGCTATTAAATTTACATCAAATAAGAAAATGCATGTTCCTCATCTCGATAAAGGATTTGAAAAGATTCAGAACAAGATTATCGCAAATATAAATATGATTCAGTTCTGATGACCAGCACTGCAAAAGAGGCATACTTCAACAGATATCCAGAATATAGTTTAAAATACATAACATAAAATAGTTTGCCTTTTGGGATGCACTGATTGTGTTTACTACACAATCAGTTTTAATTATTATCACGAATCAATCTAAATAAATCACGTTACAAAAATTGCCTCTACGTATATCGTTGTTCGATTCCACAACATGTGTGTCCAATACAAACACAACATGTGGAATTTGGATACAACATTACATTATGGACTAACAAGAAGTTGAAATTGTAAAAAAATAAATTGAGGATTGTTGATTAAAAATTGAGACAAGTATCCATACAGTGACAAGTGGCTAATCTTTACCCATACCGAATGGGAATGCATGCATGTGCCACAATTTGAGAACTATATATTCAAATAATTGGGGTATGTATGTCACAAATATTTTTCATAGCCATGTGGGGGTGCCAGATGCCTTCTGTCTTATTTACTCTTATTGCTAAATTTAGCTAATTAATTGTTGTCTTCCATCTTTTAATTACACTTTCTATATGGCCCTTCTGTTTCTTAAGAGCCAGGACTCAAGCTTAGTTCACATGGGGTAGATACCTTTGTATAAGGACTATTCAACTGCCCTTATAGAAAGTAAACACGTCAAGAAATGTCTTACCTACCTAATTAATGAGCTTGAAATGAAACCCATTTTTAACTATCAAGATTCAAGGCCATAATTTACGTACCTTGGATTCCTTTTCTTTTCTTGTTTTATTTGCTTTTGTTTCTTCAGTAAGTTGACATAATTTTATGTCATTCTGACACAATTTGATTTGGATTATATGTTTGATAAAGAATTTAATTATTGTATAAAGAAGAACTAATTTGCATTATTATATATATCAATTGCAAATGAAATGTCACTTGGCCTTATTTTGATTGTCCGAGATATTGGTTATTCTGTCATCCATAAAAATTGATCCATAATTGTATAATGGTGCAAAAGACAGAAATCTGATTAAGCCAAATGATTTTATTCCAGGACAGCTATCAGTTAATTGATATTTAAAAGAGCAATGATGTCTCTTCTTAAATTTACTCATAGTTCATCTCATAAAGCACGTTTCGCGATATAGTAAAACCAATTTATAACGTAATATAATAAGTAAAAGGGGTATTTAATTATATTTCCGTACTACTAAAATGTTCAGTATACGTGGCTTGATATAGATTATGTGGCAAAAGATAAATGGGAGTTGCATGGAGTACACAATACTACATAAACATAATATAGTTTTTCCCTGTAAATTGTCCCGTTTAGCCATACAGGTTTATTTTTTATTAAAAAATTGTGATCAAAATAAGTTATTCTTAAACTACTGATCATGACTTGCCAAATAATCTTCAAGAAAATTTGATTATTGAAAAAAAACAAAAGCTATTCAACTAGTCCTTAACGCTAAGGAATTTCTTCGGGAGATGTTGAATATCAAATAGGATTAGCATTTAAAATGGAAATTTGAACGTTATGTAAGAACTTAATTCAAATTTTTCCGACCAGTTGAGTCAATTTGCACCAACAATTGTGGACGACATTCTTACTTGGCATGTTGATGTCCTCTCGATGAAAAGCATACTCTATCATTTTCATTGAAACAGCTTCAAAGAAAATGAGAAGGAGAAAAAAATGCAGAAAGAGGTTTTTTAAAATTATAGATGATCATATAATAGAGACTACGATATTGTAAACAATTTGGAATTGGAAACAGAAGAAGAAGAAGGGAGCAATTGATGGAGATTTGGTTTGGCCCGCCAATCAAGCAAGCGTGTTCCTAAATACCCACTCCCCCATGTGCCTTAACACTTCCCAAAATCAGTACAAAACTCCAATGCCCCATATTCTCTTACATTTGTTCAATACTCACTGGCTTTCCTGCTCCCCAAAGTCTTACCCTTTTTCCTCCCTCAAGGCCTGTTTTTTTTATTCTTCTACCTTCTTTGTCCTTGTCCTCCCTCTCTGATATTATATAACTCCCCAACTACATTCAACTTCTCTAACTCCTCCCTCCTTCACTTCTGCAACCCTTAGAGAGCTCAGACATAAAGATGATGAAGTTGAGGTCAATGAGGTTCAGCAGAAGTAGTTCCAAGCTTAGCAATGGGAACAAAGCACCTCCACCAGAAAAGGCAGGCAGAAGCATCAGTGACATCAAATGGGAACTTCGCCCCGGTGGCATGCTCGTTCAGAAGAGGGACACCAACCAAATTGGAGAGGGGGTTATCACTATCAGAGTCTCAACTGTGTCACAGTGGCATGACATTTCCATTGAGGCTACTTCAACTTTTGGTAAGTCTCCATCATGAGCATGGCC
Organism: Delonix regia; assembly: GCA_037074485.1. Taxonomy (NCBI): domain Eukaryota; kingdom Viridiplantae; phylum Streptophyta; class Magnoliopsida; order Fabales; family Fabaceae; genus Delonix; species Delonix regia. The sequence goes on along the minus strand of CM073449.1, from coordinate 33,414,931 downwards.
CAAGATTGTGATTTTTTGAAAGAATTATAGAGATAGTGTTGGGTGGGTGTTTGACGAAAGTTGTGAATGAATTAATGGGTTTACAGGGGAATTGAAGATGATACTGTCTCTAGTAACGAGTTTGGAGCCCAGAGAGCAGAGGCTTTTGTTCAGAGGTAAGGAAAGAGATGATGAGGAACACCTGCATATGGTTGGTGTTAGAGACAAGGACAAGGTTCTGCTGCTACAAGATCCAGCGATCAAGGAGAAGAAAATGCTGCTTGGCTTGGTAGGAGGCCAAACCATTACCACTCCTTGTCCTACCATCACTGTATGACTCTAATTAATCTAATTACGTCGTTAATTAGTACTAACCACAAAAGTAAAGTGGAGAAAGCTAATAAGAATGATAAGTCTTTCTTCACCTGTCTTAGATTAGGACCTTAATTATGTTCTCGTCTGTGGGATTTCAGACTTGTTCACTGAAAGTTGTGTAAACTATTATGTTGATGCAATGCTGTGTCATTATGCAGAGTTAGCTCTGTTGATAGAAGTGTTGACTCTGTTTGCATCGTAAACTCTACATTGTGATGTTTTCTTTCATTTGTTTAATCATATAAAACCAAGACAGCACGCGGAAACAAAAGCAATTATAATGGTTAAAGTAAAGCCGAAGTTTTGCTGAGGTTGGTACAATTTCATAAAAGAAGCTGACAGATTTTGGGGTTTTAAAGTATACAATTTTTGGGACAAAAGGGAATTCAATGAAGTGCCCACAGTTTGTAACATTAATAATAATGTCAAAAGATAAGCTGTTGGGCCTCCGAAGAATTCAAGATGGAAGGCAAAAGAGGTCCCACAAAAGGCATGCGCAATAACGGCCTCTTCCTTGGGAAGCAACTTCAATGAAAATTTGGGTCCTGAGTGGCTAGCATTATGATTTTTCAGCTTACACCAGGCTTACATTTGCTCTGTCTCGTAATCTTGTTTGCGTGACCAGAATTTGAAGATATAATGAGAAACTGCATAGTATACTTGATTTATCAAACATTGATCAAACTAATCGAAGTTTGATCACTTAAACACACAACTTGTAGTAAATCCTCGTAGGGTACCACATTTTGCCCATGCAGAGCCTTTTCTTTAGGCAAAGACTTTGGGCCAAGAGTTTCGTCCACCTCCACATCTTTGTTCACTGCGTTCTCTGACATGGTTTCATCAATAAGTGCTTCATTCACCTCATTCATCTTGCCTTGTTTTGTACTCCTTAACAACTGTTCATCATCAGAGCTAAGACCAATCCATTGCCATGCGTTCTTTTTTACCACTGCACTGTTCTTCACACATTCCAAAGTACCGCCATTCGCACTTCCCATTTGCACAAATTGTTTATAAACAAATGAACCCTTAATTAACCTCAATCTGAATCAACTTGGTTTCTGAATTCTTAACCTCCAACTTAGGGATAACTTCATCTATCTTAGCATTGTCGGGGGGTCTAAACCTTCTCTGAAACTTGCCATGGCAACGTTCAATGTGCTTATCATGTTCATCCACATTCGTTTGATCATAATGTGATGCACCCTGGCTTGATCGACCTGAAGGGCATTTTTGGTCTCCTTCCTGTCTATTGGTGCTTAGGATAGCGCACGTGTTCATCATACATAGGAAGGGGTCCATGCTTTAGCCGAATGGTTGTTTGGATTTAGTTCTCTTCGGTAGTCCTCGAGTTCCTAGTGAGCTCCAAACACACATCTAAGTGAGATCGGGGGCCAGCAAGTACTCTGAAAATTAAGTCAGTAGAAAACATTTAGCAGTGGTGATTCGTACCAAAAACATAAAATATACTTAGATGGTGGGCTGTCCATATATAATCGAGACTTGGAGATAAAAGGGTCATATTACCATTTTTTTTGAGTGGGAGGGACAGTGTCACATGGTAAGTCACATGGTGGCCTATGTTTGAAGTACTGTATAAAGACTATTAAATGTTGCACTGAATTGATGTACGTTGTACATTAATGCTTAACTGTGTTTCAACGGAGATGCCTTTTCGTGCCGATAACGGGGTCACAAGTGTTAATGAGGCTAGAAACATAGACCTTAGAGCATAATTTGGGCTAATTAGACTTTATTGGCCTACGTGGGTTAAATTAGTACTCGTCCACTTGAGAAATAATAGATACGTAAAATTGAGAGGCATAAAAGCTTGAGTTGAGAAACGAAAGTTTAGGAAGTCACACAGCAGAACAGGGTATCGGGCTTGAATGTGGATGGTACAAGGGTGCACAGGGAAGCTCCTCAAGTTTCTTGGACTTTTTTCTTGATTATGATGTATGTTATTGGATCTTCGGTTAAAATCCTTTTTAAAAGTTCTCGCACTTTTTATCATGGCCACGTTTGGCCTTCACTAAATCCAAGTGTATGTTTATGGTTATCTCAAGATTATATTCCAATATGAGCGCTCTCAATGATTCCCACATAATGAGTCTAAAACAGTAACATCTCCCAAAAAATAACGTTTATTGGTAACAGGATTAGGAATTTGTTTGTGCTATGTATGTGAGTGAGTGCATTGTGTATATTTGATGGAATTTGTGTTTTATATTCATTACATATATACAAAAATATATGTATATAAACTCATAATAAGTTGACATCTTTTTATAAGATTGCATTATATCATTCTTAGCATCAAGTCAAATCTTTGTATCTTAATATTTTTTAATTTTGTATTCATGTATAATAAATAAATTATTATATGACTTTATGTTTGTGTGACTAGAATTTGAGGATACGATAAAAAATAGCCGAATAAACTTGTTTTATTAAAACAAAGGCCAAATAAATCAAAGCTTGAGACAGTCAATCGCACAACTTTCTATTAGTAAAAATTAAAAAATAGTAACAATGAAGAGTAAGATAAAGACTATAAAATAGACGGTTAAATTAGTATTTGTTAACTTTAATATCCATACGTCCATTCCCAAACCAATTGAGAAAAAGTAAATGTTTGAAAATGAGAGAGATGAGCTTTGAGTTGAAAAACAAAAATTTTAAAACGTTACAAAGCATAGCCGAGTATCGGACTTGCACAGGGTAGCTCCTCTTCTTTCTTGGACTTCCTTCTTGATTGTTATATATTATTACACAATAAGGAGGGGATCAATATTAAAATATTGATTTTCTACCATCTTCGTTTAATTCCCTTGTGAATATTCACGCAGTTTTCAAAGCGTATATCTCCAATATGAGGGTTCCCAACGATTCCCATCTACAGACTCCATAATAGTGTAACTCTTAGAGCTAAAGAAAGACGACGACTACGACGACAATAATAATAATAAGAGCACCAAATTTATTGGCACAACAAAGTCACCTTCCTGACTCTCCTTTTAAATCCTTATACATTCAGAAGTTCAAGCCATCTTTAAATTATGGTCCTCGTGGGATAATCAAATAAAAATTAAAAATACGTTGACTCTACTTTATCTAGTGGTTAATGTCCATGGTCAAACTGGAATTCACGCATGAAGGCCAAGCCTCTGATTTCTAATTAAGTATATGGACCCATAGAATCATATCGATTGGGCCTGAGAAAGTCATCACATGCCTTCGCTTCCCCAAAAGTAGCCCCCGAATTAAGCCGATCGATCTCTGGGATTTTTTTTTGGGGGGGGAAGAGGGTTACTAATACTTGAACTAACTAACTGAAAAGATATAATAAATTCATGTTAATTTATATTTCGCATTACTACTAAAAATTGGAATTTGGCCAGCGTTGGGCGAATCTGCTTATGTGGTCTCTCGTTGATAAACCAAGAATAAAAATCTCTTCCTGGAATATTTTGTGAGCCAATAAGATAGTGAAACGTAGGAGGATTGAACAGGGAAGGAACAGAGAAAGAACTGAAAAGACGATAAGAATAAAAGGTTTCCAACCTTTGTACTTTTGTCAAACATTGGGGGATGCGAACAGAGTGTAATTTTCTTGATTTGCCTTTGTTTTCTGCTTAAAATTAAATGAGGGGTGGGACCATAAGATGAGTTGGGACGTGAGAATCCAGCAATTACGTCCCTGGGTAGCAAACAAAATGTTCTTGGATATTATAGTACTATACGGCATTTTTTATCACATGAAAAAACCCACAAACGAAGAAAAATAATGGAGATTCGATAAGTGGTTGTGTTACCATCAATCACAGTGACTTTCTCATAAATTTATCATTTTCGACCTAAAAGAAACCACAATTGCTTACACAATCTGACATTGACATAACCATTGTGGCAATCAAGCGAGAGTGCGAGACCCACTATGGGGCTACACTTGCACACCTTCCTCTCTTTCTTATAACACTCACTGTGTACCTTGTGTTCAAGGAAACGAAACGAAAGATGACGTGCTATTCATCTTAATTATGAAGATTCATACATTCAAATTGGCATCTTTTTGAAATATATTAAATATATGTGTATTTTTAATATCTCTCAAAATGACTTTTTCTAAAAGAAAAAGAAATCTTAATTAACGCACATGAATATATCACCCTCCCTGACAAGGCAGGATCTGTTCCTTTGAACAACTTTTTCAACAGCTTACCTTATTCTTCTCCAAATTGCTTCCTGTCCTCCACCTTAAATAACTCTTTCTTCTTGGCTTCTTCCTTCCCATTTTTCATACCCAAGACTCATATCTTTCGAGGTCCTCTCTCTCAGATTGAAAATCCGCTAATACCACATAGTCTACAATTGTCGTGTTCACTGTAAAGGTATCTTGTTTCTATATATATATATATATATATACACACACACGCACACACATCCCTGTATTACCTTCTCTGCATACGGGGTTGCTAGCGAGTGATGATGTTAATGAATAGGTTTGTTTCTTTTATGCAGAGAGGTTGAAGAATAAGGCACACCGGAGAGCTTGTTGACAGAAGATAGAGAGCACAAGTGAACATACCCAAAAGGCTTTGTGTTTGTGCAGTCTTGTGCTCTTTTTTCTTCTGTCAACACAACTATTTTCTTGCCTACTTTGTTTAACTTGCCTATCTTCTGTCTCACTGAATACAACCTCTGTTCTTGTCCTCTAACCAGTTATATTATATATCACTATCGCCCATTTGTGCTGCAACTCTTACCTCCAAAACACACACACACACACTCTGAAACACAGAGATATGAACACACACACTGATTCGTTGAAAGTATGATCCACTTTCATCGAACTTTTTTCCCGATTAATTTTGTTGATATATGTAATCTGTTCTTGGGGACTGCTATTTATTTAATATGGTACCTGTCTTCAGTTTCTGATCAGATTTACTATGGCTAGAGTAAGTTGGATTGTGTGGTGGTTTATACCCACTTATGGAATAGCTATTTTCTGTAGTTATTTGATATCGAGGGAGGATCAAAGATGAGGCGTCATTGCAGAGAAGCAAGAATCTGTGGTTGGGGGTCATCTTCAGGGGTTGTTCAAGTACGAAGGAGAAATTGGGAACCATAAAAGGCATTGTGTTCTGTCCATTTTCAAAATATCTGGAAGCTTGTGAAGCCATGGATCAAAACGATTATCTCCTTACCCACACCAGCATGTATTTGGCTATATCTTTAGAGGCTTAGACTTATTGCGTGGTTTCACATGTTTGTTCAAATCTAATTCCACCTATCTCTGTGATTCATAGGACGAGATCAAATCAAACTGTGTACGTAATTTTTTAGGCCACCTAGGTGTTGCTGTACAGAAGTGGTTGAGCTTGATGACAAGACAGCAGGATTTGTAAGGCAATATCAGTACCACGCCAAAAGTAAAAAAACACAACATTAATTTCCTTACATACAGCAGGATTATGAGTTTAAAGTTACAGGCAGGCATTTCTGAGACAACCATGGTATTATTACACTGGTTTGAGCACAGTGGCGAATGTTTTGTTACTTTAAAATTTAAAATATTCGATAAAAATTTAATAGTTTAAATCTTTTTAAATATAATAAATTTAAATTTTTAAATGCAAAAAATCTCTGTATCCTTTTTAGTGTAGAGCAATGACGATAAAGAGTGTCTTTTGCAGAGAAAATTTTGCTCTATTGTCTCTATTTTTTGGGGGAAAAAAACAAACTGCATTAAGCATAGGGAATTAAAATGTAAAACATCATCTATGAAACCAGAAATATATTCTCTAGAGTCTTCTATGATAAGATTTTAAGCAAAACTGATATCCATTTGGCCGTGCTACTGGTAAGAAAATAAGTAGCATATTTTTCAAAAGAGTATTTATATTAAGATTTAGAGGTGTTTGGTATGTTTTTGTGAAAAAAAAAAAAAAAGATAAAATGATAGTATTTCTGAATGGTAACAAAAATATGGTGTGAAAAAGAAAGTAGAAGATTAGTGTTTCTACGTTTTAGTGTTCAGTAAAAAAAGTAGTTGCTTTGTGGAAGCAATCATAGAAGACGAAAAATATTTTTTTTTCAATCGTGCCCACATTCTAAATCAGGTAATTATCGTCAATTATTTCACCAATTATCTGTTACAAAGTCAAACTAGCACATGCCTTTTTGGTTTTTAATTTGAAGCACCAAATTTTTTGAAAAAAATATTTTGCCAAACATAAACTGTTTTTCATATATCAGTAAAAGCAGTCATCAATATTGGCAAAAAAAAAAAAAAAAGATGTAATCAAATAATTCTGCCAAACTTAAATGTCCTCTCTTCCCAAGCATTTACAAATTCTACTTGAAAAGAAGTTGCTTCAAAATAAACAAAAATCTACAACAATCCAAAGGTAGGGTATTACTTTCTTAGGTAAGTGCATCTTAATTCAAATATTTAATATGAAGTTGTTACGCCCACTTCACTACATGACTTATATGACATGGTTTAACTCAGGTTGTGCGAGTTGAATCCTAAACATTAAGCTAGCTTTTATGTTGTGCGACTAAAGTCTTGACCAATATAATCATTCTCTTTTAAACAAAGAAGTTGATGCCCAGTTACAACTTACAATAGAACCTGGAAATCTTGCTTTTAATGAATGGTGGTGGAGCTCAAAACGTAAGTGACATTTGACAACCTAAATATTATGCGAGCATCAACAATTATTATTACGTCAAACGCTACAACACAAGCAAGACAGACCCGAATTTTATACTTCACTGCAGAACAATAACTTACTATCTGATCATTAGTTATATAAATTAATCAATTAGAATGTAACTGTACTTTCATAATATACAGTGGAGCAGACATCAAAGTGCTACAGTTTGAATACAAGAGTAATTAATAAACATGACCTATTGCTATGGACAAAATTTTGTTCATGATTTTCTTTGAAGGACTTTTGTCTTCTTAGTGGAGCTTCTTTTCCCTATAATGCAGACTGGGTCCCGATTGAATAAGCACTACATCCAGATATTGTTTGTCCATTTTGGTGCAGTTCAACAGCCTATACTTGGCTATCTATACCCATCCCCCAGAAAACAAAAGAAAAGAAAAAAGAAAAAGAAAGCCTACTTTTATCTCACAATACCTTTCATAATGCTTCCAAGTTTCAAGTTGATGACTCTGTAGTCTGTACAATATATAAGCGAGACAATATTTGCCATATTGTCAACGTGCGAAGCAAGGCCAGGTTAAAGCTGTGCTTCATTGAAACGGAGAAAGACTGAAAGAGACACCACAAAAAACAATAATAATAATAATAACTTTTGCTTTTTTTTTGTCGAGAGTGTAAAATAGATGAATTATTTTTAACTCATGTTGAGAGACGTGACATTAAGATTTGTTATGTGGACAGAAAATGAGTTAGGATTCACTTTTTCCTACCATACAAGTACAAAATAAATGTCATTTGTCGTCAGTTCATATGTTCGCTCTATGCTTATAAATCTTTTAGAACAACCATTGTCTCTTAACAGTATGTTATAAATATTAATAGTAGTAAGTCGCTTATAATGGAGCTTGAGAACTTCCGTTCGCATATTTTTTTCCACCTTCTTGAGCTCTCCCATTCATCATCATAAAACACCACAGCATCACAAAAACCCCCCCTCCCCCGACACATACTTCTTGAGCTCTCCCATTCCTCATCATAAAACACCATAGCATGACAACCCCACCCCCACCCCAACACACACACAGATATGTTGGAAAATTGACGATGTGTTACATTAAAGAATGTTATTTTTAAAGATATTTTATGAACACATGAATTTATTCTAAAATTAAATAGATCCTTTCGAGAGATAACCTAAAAACTTGCCAGAAGAGAAGTGCTGATAATTGTATATTGTAACCCAGAGGATATTTACATAGAACAATCATTGTTTCTAACAGGATGTTATACATATTAATAATAGTCAGTCGCATATAATAGAGATTGAGAACTTCCGTTCGCATAGTTTTTCCACCTTCTCGAGCTCTCCCATTCCTCATCAAAAAACACCGTAGCATCACCACCCACACACACACACATATGATGTAAATTCAATGGAGCACTGCAATTCTTCGTGACATGATCATATTATTTCATGGCATCTCTAATTCGAAAGCGTTCAATTTTTTTGTTGGTTTGTTTGTCTGCTTATTGTTTCCGCATGGCATTGTCATATTTACAATAATTCTATCAAGAAATCTCCCACCTCTACCAAGAATAGAAGGATCAAATAATTCAAATGAACACTGTAATATTGGCAAACTACTTTCTTCTTGTATGGAGTACCTGCCAAAGCCTACACTTTCAGTCCCTCTTCACAAATCGTCCCTGCAAAAAAGAAAAAAAGAAAGAGAATTCAAAAAAAAAAAAAAAAAGAATTTCTGGAATCACAAAAAATCACAACTGCCTCAAGTCGTCATTAATTGGATGGCCAACTTCCCATCTAATTTACAACTATCTGCAATAAGCTCCCTTTTTCTGTGACTCTATGATTACAAATCTAATACTACTCCACCAGACAATTAATGATGCCACAGAAATTACCTTGAGAACTTTATAAGGCTATAGTTTATGAAAAGTAGCGAGCATTACAGGAATACCATGTGTAATTAATATGCATAAACAAGATTAGCGTGAAGATTAATATGTAATTATGTATATAGACAAGATTGTAGGTACCTTCATCCTGGGGCGCTTCTCAGCGTTGAGCTTACGAACCTCATAGCGGATGCGCTTAGAGAAGAGCCTGCTTTGCCTCTTCTCCTTGTATCTTAACACGCTTGCCTCTCTTTGCCCCACCTTCCATCCCATTTCTTCCTTCCCTTTCATCTTCCTCTCCCTCTTTCCTTCTCCTTCTTCTCCATCTTCCCTTCCCGTCCCTACCACACTGATACTATTCCCCCATATAACCTGCAAAAGAGAAAAGTAATCAGCTCACTCGAAACTATTTCATTTACAGAGCAACAGAGTGGTCCATGATTTTGACCACCACAATTCCCCCAACTTGCAGTTCTTTCCATTTAAGACCGTCCCATCTATATCATTTTCCACTCATCCTCTCTACTCTCTCTCTCTTTCGCTCTGTGCTTTCTTTCTTTTACTCATCTTCCTCCTCCTTCAACATATACTATAAATATCTTGTTTCCCCAACCAACTATCTCATTCCAATGGGTCCCAGAACCCAACAAGAAAATAAAATAATAAAAAAGAATACGTCCCAGTAATGTTTGCCAATCATTCATCAAAGTTGTTGTCAGATCAGGCCATAACACTTCTCCCAAAATTCATGTAATAAAAAAATCATCAAATCTCGAAGTCAAGATGAGATCCAGAATTGATTAAGATCACATAACAGAAAAGATTCAAGACGGACTGGTTCTGTCCTAAAAGCCTATATATTATCTCAATAGTAATCCGTGTGACAAAAATTAACAAGAACCAATATTTGAATAATGAGAGATTTGAGTGGAACAAGAGTTTACTTGGGGAGCGTGATGGGTAAGGTCACGGAAGTCAGGGGCAGCGTGTGGGGTCTCCCCTGGGACATACAGAGGACCTTTATCAGACCAAGCATTTAATATGCCCTCGTAATCCAGCTTCAAGGACAGCAACCCAAACGACGTCGTGGTGGTCGCGGTGCTCTCCGTCGTAGTGGCGCTACAATAGCTAGTGACCTCGGAGTAACATACCCACCGCTCCTCCCTTCCATCCCTCTCCTCCTCCTCGTTCCTCCTCTTCATGGCTTTCCGGACCAGCGAGCTCCCGTTTTCCTCGTCGAAGGGGCACGCCATCAGACACTGCGGCGACATGGAGTCCTCCTCCGACACGGTGGTTGTGGTGGTGGTGGTGGTGGTGGTGGAGTCCTGTTCAAGAAGGCCGTTGAGGGTGGCGGGGCCATGGGAGGTGAAGAGGAAAGCGACGTTGTGGTCGTCGTGCATGATGTCTTTGTCATGGATCAAGTTTTCTGGGTGTAAGGGGAAGAGGTTGAGCTGTTGTTGATAGGCCATTGGGTTGGATTGGTTTGGGGAAAGTTGTAGGCGGAGACTCAGGAACTTGGGCTTCCTGGTTTTTGTTCTGTTCTTCCGGCGAGGCGGTGTAAGACGACTCGGAGAATCTATGGTTCTGAGAATAGAGTTGGTGTGACTGTGAGAGAGATCGGAAGGAGGAGAAGGAGGAGGAGGAGTGTTGTTGTGGCACATCGCTAGCTATGGCTTCTCACGAACCCACCCCGCAGCAATATACACATACACTCTGTTTCTGTTGGTTTGGTTTGATTTTTTCACTTTGAGCCCATACAACTGAGAGAGAGGCGAAAAAGTGAGCAAAAAGCGAGAGACTTTTCTGTGGGCGGGACCTCGGAGTGAGATAGCTCAACAGGTAGATGATGCTGACGTATTGCCGCTTTTGACACGTGGGAATTCATCATTGGTGGATAGAGTGGATTCTGTTCTTATCTGGATTTCGTTTTGGTATGGATAGATAGATAGAACGAGTACTTAAAAGTTAAAACTAATAATTATTAAATTTAAAATATTCATTTATTTATTTAAATAAGTTAAATTATTTTTTTAAAGATATTTAAATTATATAACCCTCTTATTTATTTTAAAAGTATACACATATTTTTTAATTAAACAATGGCCAAAATATCTGTAATAATAATATTAAAGTTTATTCAAAATATTTTTAAATGTTTTATTTTAATATTATTTATGTTTTATAAAAAATTATAAATGTAATTTATTTAAATATATATAATATAAATTTATTGTTGAAATTAAATAATTATCTTTGAATTGATTAATATTTAAAAATTATATGAATAAAATTTTGTTTTTAATAATTATACACTCCTTATCAAATTTTACATATTTTTAAATTTAATAAAGTGATTAGTTTAATATTAGCTTTCTACTTGTTATATCATAAAAGCTATATACATACACATACGTAGGCAAGTGTGTGTGTGTGTATATATATATATATATATATATATCAAAATATATAGGATCGTAATTTATCTTTCAAAATTAAGAAAAAAAAAACCATGCCTGTATCATTTTGGTCCCTAAAAATTTGTGTGCCAAAAAAAAGCCTCCTTGAAAATCGTAAATCATATCAAATAATCTTTATATGCAAGACCAAAATGGTTGTTTTTATGATTTTTAAAAAGAAAGTATTGTACGATTTATAATTTTTAAAGAATCTTTTTAACACTCAAAATTTTTTTAAAGACTGAAATGGCACCAAAGCAAAATGTGGGGCCATTTCTCTAAAATTAAGTGTTATGCATATTTGATTTCAATGGACAGGATATTTTTTAAAATAAAAATTACAATTTAAATATTACTAAAAAAAGAAATAATTTATTTTTTATTTTTTGCAAAGAATTTCATTAGTTATATTAAAATAACATGATTCTTTTAAAAATATTAATTACCGAGTACGTTAAAATTGTAAGTAATTATTTAATAGATTATTAATATATACTTCATAATTACAATACATGCTTTTCTCTTATATTATCGATAATCACGTGACATTTCATTCTCCCTTTCACTTTCCCTTCACCGTCCACCAACGTTATTAATGCAATTGTCTCTTTTCTTAGCACTTTTTATTTCAACCATTGAACATAATGTATATGAACTAAATCTAAACATACAAGTAGTTAACTAAGATAGTTGAATCTTTTCAAGTTTAAGTGTTAGACTTTCACTTTATTCGTGGAAACTAATAAAATTAAAAAATTTATTTTATATATATATATATAACATGAAATTGACTCGCGACTAATCAAAATTAATGTGGCAATATACATTATCATCGACATATTCTCTTGAATATGAGCAATCTTATTTAAATCTCTCAGTTATGAAATTCAATTTGCACAATTTTTCTAATTAAAAAATCAGACTAAATATGTAAAGAGAGGATAATAGTCATCGGTCAATACGAATGAGAGGGAGAATAAATAATTAATATATATATATATACACACACATATTGTAATATTATTAACATATATTAATAATAACGTAATAAAAATATAAAAAATGTATATATGTTTTTTCCGCATGATGCAAAGAAACAGAGAGAAGGTGGGGCGCCAGGCAGCGAATGAGCACGAGAAAAGTGCAGGGTGGGTCCCAGGCTCTGCAACGCTTTTCGGGAGCTGGCGTGTGATGCGGGTATCACACGTGTATAATTATCCAAGCTGGCATATATTGTAAATATCTACGTACCCTTTTTGCTTTGCTTTTTCGTTTTCAGGACCCCCCACCCTCCCCGGGTCTATGGCAGCTTGTACCGAGTGGTCAGTTCAGCAATCAGCATGCCCTCCAATCTCCATATATATTATTTATTCCACAAGGGCCAAAGGTCTATTCAAACTCTGATTCCTACCTAAGAAAATTTCAAAAACAGCCAAACCAAACGGGGCATTCCGAGAATTGAACTCGGGACCTCTCGCACCCTAAGCGAGAATCATACCACTAGACCAAATGCCCGTTGGGTATTTCCGCTTTTGATAATTCTATTAGTTGGAAACATATTCCGCAAACTGTCGTGTCCTTTTTTGTTTGCCGGTGGGGTGGTTCATGTGTTGCATTGATTCGGAAAATGTAAAATTTTATGTTACTCCCAAGGGACGAACTATTAAATCTATGGATTTGCCCAATCTATATTCATTACAATTTTGTTACAATTGGGGAATTAAGCTTTCAACATTGGGAGAATTACAATTAAATATCACAAATTCAAAATATTTGGTATAAGTAACTTTAAATTTATAAATTATTTTGAATGAGTTAAGAGCTTTTTTTTATATATATATTTTGAAGGACCTTGTTTCAAGATTTTGAAATTCAAAAGAAATGTTGTGGAATAGAATGGTGGTCCCTAAATTTTTTAAAATTGAAGGTTATTTATAATAAATATCTTATACTTACGGTTCTTAATTATAACTTTTCCTTCAAAATAATTGATTCTTTTGACGTTATTAAAATGACCAATTAATTTGTAATCATCAAATTGGTTAATTTTTAAAAATTGATTTATGTATTTAAAACTGAAATGACTAAAATCAAATTGACCGAATTTTTAATTTTCTTCTCTCAATTTTACTTCCCATGCAACGCACGAGTTCCTTTTCTAATCTCAACTTTTATTATTTATATATGAATATATTCCTTTGGAAATATAAAGATATCGATCTATTCTCTGAATAATTATTCGGCGCATTAATGCACATGCACGGAACGAGCTTGTATGTGTGGCACTTACGTGTCAACGCAATCCTATTCTTTTTTTTTTTTTTTTTTTGAGGAACAAACCTATTCATTTTATGTATGAACATTATATCGCATTCAAGAAGGTTTAATTTCGGTTTTAAATACCGTACAATATTTTGATGTTATTATTATACTGCTTGAAAAAAATCTATTTTTCAAGTATATAATATAAATTTCACTGTTACTTATATTTAATACTCTCCGACATGCAGGTTAACAATTAGCCAGTTTTTTCAGAAGGTATGCTTAATTATCTCTTAATTACTTTTAATAAATTTGAATAAAATATCTTTTTAATATCTCTTTTATTATAAAAATATCATTTCAATATCTTATTTATTGAAATATTTAAAATAGTATCTCACATGCCTAAAAAAATACACTTAGTTCCCACTTTCAATAAAATATCAAATTTAATTTTTTAAATATAAAATTTAGAGTTTGATAAAAGAATTAAATTTAATAATCTTTTTAAAAAATAAAAAATTAAATATGACATTTTTTAATAAAAAATTATTTTAAATATTTTACAAGAAATTAAAATAATAATTTTGTAATAAATTAGAGACTAAAAATATATTTTTTAATCTAAATTTACTTGAATTTTAAAAATTAAACAAAGATTCGAATTTATGACTATAAATTCTTCCATCGTATTAATTATGTGTAACAAATAACAAGTACATGTTGTGCTGATCCTTTAATGATTTCATATGCGACTGGACATCTTACCTAGAAAAGTCTGAGAAAGGTATAATGATTTCATGCATTTACTGTTGACCACTGTTTGCGGAAACAAATTGTGATCTACCATCGAGCTTCAGCTACGATAGGCTAACTACAGTTCCCTTGAAGGTGATAGATATAACGGAAAGTCCACTGAAAAGGACGAGTCCTATATATATTTAAATTGCTATAAGGTGATTCTGGTGAATGTCAAATATTATTTTCGCACAAAATTATAAAATTTAAACCGTAAAATAATAATTTATAAATAATTTTATTATAATCTTTACCAACTTTAAAGTTGACTAAAAATATTTCATTTTTTCTATTACTTGATTATAGAGGTTCTGATATTATATCCATGATCGTTTTGAATCTAAAGCTTAAATTGTTAGACAAAGTCTCTATATTATTTTCTGATAATCTCAAAGTAAATGGGATGCTATTCTGTTTTCCGTTCATTTTCTATCTATATTTCTATACCGACCCCACTACCTGATGAAATAGTAGCGCGTAATAGATTAAACAAATTCAACAGTCTTATCCATGAACCATCATACATCTTTCAAAAAGAACCATTCACAAGTAATATGTACACGTGTTTGTTTTGGCCAAATAAGTCAGATGGGTTTAGGCTCGTTCTGACGTCACCTGGGCTGGCATGGCATGAGATATTGTTTTTTGCTCAAAGCTCATTTGATAAGTTTAAAATATCATGGACCGTCTGTTCAATTCGGCCCAAAAAGATAAAGTAGAGTTGCCGAACAAACTCACACGAAGTATGGTAGTTTATACTTCATACATAGTGATAGAATTAGGCTGAGCCGGGTTCAGAAAATGTGTACACCTACAAATTAATCACAGCGTCTGAATTCTAGGCTTAAGTCACGAGGCGGCTTGAACCGTACTATTACAGAACATGCCATAACTTAAGGGGGAGAACCAGAGAAGGAGGAGATATGGTAGAATTCGTCATACTTTATGCACCTCACCAAATCCAAATGATCCAAGAGGTCAATTATATTGACTCTAGTGCTTGAATTTCATACGCCTAATATAAACGATTTCCAAACTACCACTACTAGTGCAAATTTGATACCAGAAATTACGATACTTGCAACTAATAATCACGCCATTACTCTCGGCTTTTCTTCCTTTAAATAACCCCATCCATCTTCACTCTAGTCCCACACTTCTCACTTATTTTCCTTCTTAGAGCTAAGCTATACCGAACAACAAATATGGCTTATAGTCTTTCCCTTTGTTTCCTTCTTTTTGCTCTCTCTCTTCTCTCGCTTGTTTCCTCCTCAGCAGTCCCACACCCTGAACTAGTCGCACGAGACGTACAAAGGTACGCATTTCATGCAAGTTATCTATAAATTAGATAAAGTGTTTCAGAGCCATTTATATATATATATATATATGTGACATTTTGAATTTGTTTTTTGTTACAGGAGCATCAATGCGTCCAGAAGAAACCTGGGGTATTTGTCATGCGGAACTGGGAACCCCATAGATGACTGCTGGCGTTGCGACCCGAATTGGGAGAGAAACCGGCAAAGGCTAGCCGATTGCGCTATTGGGTTCGGTAAGGACGCCATTGGAGGAAGAAACGGCCGAATCTACGTCGTCTCAGACTCAGGCGACGACGACCCAGTGAACCCCAAGCCAGGCACACTGAGACACGCCGTCATACAGGAGGAGCCACTGTGGATCATCTTCCAGAGAGACATGGTGATCAATCTGAAGCAAGAGCTGGTCATGAACTCGTTCAAGACCATAGACGGAAGGGGAGCTAGCGTTCACATTGCCGGCGGTGGATGCATCACCATCCATTACGTGAACAACATCATCATCCACGGGATTCACATCCATGACTGTAAGCCCACGGGGAATGCAGACATCAGAGACTCTCCCTCCCACTCTGGATTCTGGACGGTGTCGGACGGCGATGGGGTCTCCGTCTTTAACTCAAAGCACATATGGGTTGACCATTGTTCGTTATCTAACTGCCACGACGGGCTCATCGACGTCATTCATGGATCCACAGCCGTAACCATCTCCAACAACTACATGACTCATCATGACAAGGTGATGCTGTTGGGCCACAGTGACGAGTACCCGCAAGACAAGGACATGCAGGTGACTGTAGCATTCAATCACTTCGGAGAAGGGCTTGTGCAGAGAATGCCGAGGTGCAGGCACGGGTACTTTCACGTGGTGAATAACGACTATACTCACTGGGAGATGTACGCCATTGGAGGGAGTGCTGATCCTACTATCAATAGCGAAGGGAACAGGTTTCTGGCGCCAGATAATAGCTTTAATAAAGAAGTGACAAAACACGAGGATGCTCCTGAGAGTGAGTGGACGAGCTGGAATTGGAGGTCAGAGGGGGATCTCTTCTTGAACGGAGCGTTCTTCAGGCAATCTGGTGCTGCTGCTTCTTCTAGCTATGCTAGGGCCTCCAGTCTCAGTGCCAGGCCATCTTCGCTGGTTGGTTCAATCACTATCTCTGCTGGAGCACTTAACTGCAGAAAGGGCACCCATTGCTGATCTATCAATTTTCATCTAATTGCTTTATTAGCTAAAGAATAACTCTAGGGAATCCTTAAATAGCTTCCCAGCAGTTTCCTAGCTATATATAGCAACTCTGTTTTACATCCTTTTTTAAAATATAGATATACTCATCACCTGAATTAAGTCGTCTTCACTATATTTATTACAATCTCTGCCTCTCAATGGCAATATTGTGGTGCGAGTGTCGACGTGCAGTGGAATTGGAAAGCATGTGAGTGTTGGCTTGATTCAGTTATTTCAACTTCTATGTGTACTTAGGCGCGCCTCATCGTCTACTAATTAAAGGGGCTAGCTAGCTCGCTTTTGTTTTGACATTACCATTTTAGGAGCAGCTATATGCTTCTGATCCCTGGCTGTACGTTCCATCTACCTACTAATGTCTTGGCGTCCAAATATGTGCATGCGTAGCTACCCATACAAATCGAAATTAATTACATGTGCATGTATCTCTCGCACATAATGACATAAGTGATAAGATATCAAGCGAGTGATTGAAAGGTTTGACACTTAAACTAATTTGAAGACAGATTGTAAAATTAAAATTTTACATGTGATATATAATGCCAATAAATAAAGTCACGTAACACAGTGATTGTTATACAGTCATGAATTTTCTTTAACTAAAAATATAACTAGACAATTGTTATATAAAGAGTACTGTATCAACGAAGAATAGAAATAGAAATATTGGAGTGATCGCTAAAGGCCAAAGGCAATATATACATCTTCCGTCAATTGTGCAGAAAAGGTTGGCAGTGCGCGGAAAAGCATCTACTTATTAACATGGGTTTTGCAAAAGTTCTTCACGTTCAGAAACCATAAAAGAAGTATATCAAAAAATAAAAAAACCATAAAAGAAAGTGGGGTTGACCATTTTACGTGTTCATATTTAAGCGTAAAACAATATTTATGTATGGACACAGAATGCGGTCTTGGTTTTGGCTTAAAAAATGTGAATCACTATATGCTATATTAGTCATTCTCATCTCGCTATTGGGTCAATGCTCAATGATTTCGTTTTCTGTTTATTCGGACAACTTGATTTTTTATAAAATATTACCATGTGATCATCTACAAATCAATCTATTCCGTGACTTCTAATTAAGATTCAAAACTCACGAACGTTCATAAGCAAATTAACATCGATCGTGTGTCTATGCGATTGATACAAAGAGCTATCAATACGATCGGAATACATAACAGTTTATATATAATGAAGTCTTGATCCTTTATAATTAATTAATTACAAGTCAATATATTCCGTGACTTTTAATTAAGATTCAAAAGTCGCATGACCATACCTGAATGAATTAACATATCGTGTGTTTATGAATAGAAAGTTATCAATTCAATCCGTACGCATATTTTAGTTTTACCGGTCTACCTACTTTATTTACTTTTTATTATGTACAACCGCCGAAATTAATGAAGTTGTTTAATTTCACGTTGATTCCTTTTTCTTGTTGTTTACTTTGAATTTTCAGGTCATACTAATCAGCTAAAATAAGAAGAATAAAAAAAGAATAAGAGCTTGCGATTCGCTTGAAATTATACAAGGATGTGCGTAGCCCACTAAACAATGTCATTGTGTGTAATGAAATTTACTGACTACAACATTTTGGCCATATATGCAATTAATTATAAAATGTTGAGACGTTTATTAATATGAATAAAGTCAAGAGAATTAGGGCCCTCCCCATTATATATGTATGCCTATTCAAAAGGGCAACTGCTTCCAAAAGTGGAACCAACTAATGATGTTGAAAGGGCATACATATATGGGCACTTAAGCTACATCATTTAAAAGCTGAGACGGAGCTGCTCAGAAGGCGAAGCTAGCAACTGCGGCGGCGACGGCGAGAGCAGAGAAGGGAAGAGCAGCAGTGGAGGAGGCGGCGGCATTGGCAGGTGCGTCAGCGACAGGAGAGTCGGCGGATGGGGCGAGTGCTGGAGAGTCATCCATTTCGATGGCCTCGCTAGCAGGGGCTGGGGGGGATGAGATGTCTTCGCTGTCGGGGGAGGAAGCGGAAGGAGAGCTAGATGGAGAGCTCTTTGGAGAAGACACAGGCGATGAAGAAGAAGATGATGAAGAAGAGGGGGTGGGTGACGACTTGGGGCTGCTACCCTTGCCGTTGCCGGAGGTGGAGGGTGCAGGAGCAGAGGCCTTGGGGGAGGGCGATTTGGAGGGAGGGCTGCCGGAGGAGGAGGCCTTCGGAGAATCCGCCGGGGAGCTTGAAGGAGCCTGGGCCCCCATGGCACCCACCACCGCTACCAACAGAACCACAAGAACTACAACCATCTCACGGGCCATTTTTCTTTTGCTTAAGTTTTTGAAAAGAAAAGTAAAAAGAGTGATTCTTGGAGCGATTGCAGTAGTTCTCTAATCAAAAGGCAATTAGAGAAGAACTGCAGGGGCTTGCAGAATGAGAGAGTTGGGTTGGAGGGACATCTAATTTATAGGTTTGGAGGAGACGATGGCAGAGAAAGCGTCTGTGAAATGGAAGGTGGGGGATGGTCTTGCTTGCCTGGAGACTTTGCGGCCATGCCTCACGTTAGGCGCGAATCATCCGGTGGAATTTGCGGATCCTATATGTTGAGTTCAAAAAATATGCATATTATGAATCAGTTACGGTTACTATAATTAAAATGTATTAGATTTAAGACAGAAGTCATCAGTATCTGTTACTTCTACTATTGCACGACAGCCAAAAGGGACGGAACAGATCAGGACTACAATATCTTGACCACTCCCTAATGCCCTTTTAATATCCTAAATTATACCCCATTATTGCGTTGGAAAATTCTGTTGAGATCCTATAATATACAGCATAAATGCCGCACGATTTTTTGTCACAATTTTTTTGTATTTTTTTATTCAAAATATTTTAACCTAGGATTCTGAAAAATTATAGGAAGTTCAACAAATTTGAACCCACATATTATTCTACAAAGGGAACCAATATTGCACAGTACAATATTATTGGATTTAGGTGGGTCCTACCTTGAGTTATGAGTTCCACCTATGCTGCTATACAACACTGGATCGGAACTCATTATTCTATAATTAGAAACAACAATTCAAAATGACGAGCCACCAGATATCAATGGATGAGGCCTCAAGTATATTATTATTCTTTAATTGCTATGATAATAATAATTATCTTTCTTTTGACCAAAATATATTTCTTTTTATTATTTATATAGAATAACAAGTATTATATACATATATATATATAATTAATATAAAATAATCAATTTTTAAAAGTTAACAAATTGAAAAATTATTTGATAAAATTTATTAATTTAAAATAAATTCATAAAATAATTTTAAAAATTTGACTAATTTATAGATGGCAATTTAATTTCATGAATTTAAATTTGTATTAGATATTCTAATAAACATAAAAACTGCATTAAATAAAATGAAGTCTTAAATTAAATTTAAATATATGGTTTTTAACATAAAATAACTAATTTTTAAGAAAAAAAATATTATTCTTAAAGATATATTGGTCAAATTTAATTTTTAATGATATATTGCCAACAAATATAGTAGTACAAAATCACCTACTTTTAAATATATCAGTTAGTGTGTGTGTGTGTGTGTGTGTGTGTATTAGTATATTTTTAGAAGAAAGAACAAAATCATTAATTAATTGACATGTTGTAGTGCATGTGCTTTCAACGCAAGTAAAGATACGAGAAGGCATTCCACTGAACTTATCAAGCATCAACCATTATTAGTGTACAAAACCTATTAATTGTTTTTCTTTTTTCTTTGCCTTCTATGTATTTTGTTATTGTTGGTAAATGCCATGAGAGAAAAGTAGTTTAATTTGAAGCAACTTTAACTCGAGATATATGTATATTTTTTAATAACTTTCTGCGTTGGATGCTGCTCATCCCATTACCCAAATAATCAATTAACCTTTGATAATAAGTTATGCCTAGGAGCCAGAAACAGATAGGAAGGAGGCTGAGATTCTTTTGATCTTTTCTATAAACAAGGGGTCGAAGCTCAAGTTATAAAGATAAGGAAAATGTCCACAACACTACACATTCCATCGGGAACATATAATGAGAGCAAATTGGAAACACTTCCTTTAGCAGACAAACTTAATTCTGGATGCTATAGGTGGAAGTCAGTTTTCTTTCACCACTTTTACATTCTTGGCTTGCTTAAAAGATGTTCATGTGTTCTACAGGTTCATTAGAGCCTTACAATGGGTATCAGACCTTGTGACCTTCTCGTGAAATTCTCTCGAAACTGCCTTCATTGCTAGGGATTTCCCAGCACCTTGTCTTTTTTGAAAACGCTAGTTTCTGACTGTTTTAGCTTTTAAAGCTTAAAAAATGAAATCCGGATTTGCTCATTTATATGAGAAAATATTTTCGTGTTCTTAACCATTCAATAAAAATTTAATAATTTAAAAGTTCAGATAACAAATATAATCACACGATCATTCTTTATTAATATCCACGATCTAAATTACTCAAACATAAATAGCATTTTCTTAGTACATCACCAAGAAACTAAACATTAAAAAATGGGGTTCCGAAATGATTGATACCATCAGATAAAAAAGGCTCGCATAATTTTTCTGTATGTTGAAAAATAACATGTTATTTTGATGTGCATTCATCCCAGAATGGAACATGTATATTTTATTTTATTTTGTACAAATTTCAAGAAAGAGTTCACTATGAAACACACTTCCTTTCACCCGTGCTCTAAACTTATGCATTGAATGACATGCATGCCCTAAAGACGCCAATTCATTTAAACGCTTTGGGGCCGTCGGTGGCTCTGATTCTGGGCTCCTTAAAACTCCATTTTGGACGTGTTTCTTGGCATAGATGGACAATTGAGCCAATAGTTATCGACATTTAGGGCATTTACATGTTCTAGCCTACCACTTGTTTCTGAATAAAACATATTTCTGGCATCTTGGGTGACTTCTGTCTGTTCTTGCTACACAATTTTTTATTTCCCTCCAATTTGGCTAAAATTAATATTTTTGAAAATCATTTATTTTTTGGTATAACATCCTGACACAAAAGTTTAATTAATCACATGTTGTGAAATTGATTAGTTAATTAATTATTTGATTCTCTTTTAACAATATTTATTGATGTATATTTGCCAACAATTTTATGTTGACCAGTGGCATAACCAGGACCCTGAATCAAGTGGGGGCATAAAATCATGTTTTCCAAATTTTTTTGAATTTTCTTTAAAAGTATTGTTTCTTTTAAATAAAATTCGTTACGTTAAACTTTTGAATTAAATTGAATGAAATTAATTTGTTAACAATATTATAATTATTGTATTAAGTATTACTTTTCATTTTAATATCAACTTTTGCTATCTAAATACCCATAAGAATATTTTTATTTACTCATTATTCATGTAATGCATAATAAAAATACACTAAAAGAATAAAACATCAATTAGCAATATCATGATATTTTAATAAACAACAAAAATTAACATTTTGAATGGAAAAAAGCTTATCTAATATGAAGCGTGTATAAAAATTTATAATCATCAATATACAAAAATATATATTTATAGAGCATTATAAATATTACTTGATCCAAAGGCATTTTAAGTAATTTACAGTATTTTTAAAGACAATTGTCTAAGATTTAGTTAAAATAACATAATGACACATTTGAAATTAATTATATTATATAAAATTATTATAAAACTACTATTTATAAAAGTGTATCAAATGTAAATATACATTAATACGCAGTACATGTGCGAATCTAAAAGATTTAAAATAAAATTACAAGATATGTGTGTAATTTTAGTGAATTCAAAAATATGCATGGATGGTGAGGATGGATGACATTTGATCAGTGTAATTCTAGTTTAATTGAACTTAATTACTCAATCTTGGTTTAAAAGAAAATTATTCAACGGTACCTTTAGTAATGCTAAAATTACATATTAGGTATTAAATTCAAATCACGTAAAAGATTTTGTTTGAATGATGCTCAAGTGTTCTACATTTTTATTTGAGTCTAACAATGTATACATACTCAAGCGCAAGCGCAAGTGAAAGTGCTTCCAAGTTACAAACTGGAATCAACTAATCAAGTAGGGCATACGTATATTATAAGACACTTAAGCTACATAGTCTGAAAAAATTGAGAAGGAGCAGCTCAGAAGACGAAGGTAGCAACTGCTGCAGCAGCGGCGAGAGCAGAGAAGTGAAGAGTAGCGGCGGAAGAGGCAGGAGTGTCGGCAGGAGAGTCGGCGGAGGGGTTGGGTGATTCAGCATCCTCCATTTCGATTGACTCGCTGGCAGGGGCTGGTGGGGATGAGATGTCTTCGCCGTCGGGGGAGGAAGCGGAAGGAGAGCTAGATGGAGAGCTCTTTGGAGAAGATGCAGGTGAAGAAGAAGAGGAGGAAGAAGAAGGGGTGGGTGCCGACTTGGGGCTGCTACCCTCGCCGCTGCCGGAGGAGGTGGAGGGTGCAGGAGCTGAGGCCTTGGGAGAGGGGGATTTGGACGGAGAGCTGCCGGAAGAGGCCTTCGGGGACTCGGCCGGGGAGCTTGAAGGAGCCTGGGCCCCCATGGCACCCACCACCGCCACCAACAGCACCACAAGAACTACAACCATCTCACGGGCCATTGTTGTTTTCCTGTAGTTTTTGAAAAGGTGATTCTTTGGGCTATTGCAGTAGTTCTCTAATCAAAGTGCAATTAGAGAAGAACCGCAGGTGCTTGCAGAATGAGGAAGTTGGGGTTCGAGGGACATCTGATTTATAGGTTTGGAGAAGACGATGACAGAGAAAGCGTTTCTCAAATGGAAGGTGGGGGATCGTCCTGCTTCCAGATTTTCTCGCCCTGCTCTAAATTAAGCGCGAATTTACCGGCTGGAATTTGCGGCTCATGTCATTTTACGCAAACGACATCGTTTGCTCCATCATGCTTCCTTCCTTCCCTTTCACTATTTACAAGACAACCATTTGACCTGTAAGTGATTTATTAGTATATACAAACAAAAGAAATGTGAGAACATATGGTCTAGATTGCATCTTTCGTCAGGCAGCATAGTAGATTGACCAAATTGATCTATTTAGTGATTAACAAATGGGCTATGGTGACCAGGACTCAACCACAGCTTCATTGTTACGAGTTTTTCTGTTTGGTGTGATCTGCTTTCTTGGCTGTGCCAGGAACAGCATTATAGAGTAGTCTGCAAATCAAGTTGGGTTTGATTGTTATGTACACATTAGCTACAACTAAGTAATAAGCATATATAAGTGATAGCTAAATAATACTGCAGCGTTATACTGACATTTTTTGAATGGCATAAACAAGCTTCATCTTCAGCAAATACAAACATGCAAATTAACGTAAAGAACATCAAGATTACCCGCTACCCTGCCCAAAAACAAGAAATCTAGTGTCCTAAACAAACAATCTTCAGCTTATTGGGATTTCTCTCCACTTCTAACAGTTATGTTGGAAGGCTTTTGCATTTCAGATGGAGCTTTCTGGTTCGCACTCAGCCCACCAACTATCTTCCATTTGAAAGCTGCAAGAATGAGAAATAAATGTCTCTGTAGAAGTTACGGAGCCAAAAATATAAAATTAATGAGGTGGGTTAAAAGTCAATTAAGTTATCTGATATATTAAAAATATTTATAACCAACATATTATATAAAAAAATTTAATATTTGGTGTCATTTTTTTTTTGTAAATTCATAATTTTAAATACACCATTATACTCACTTATAATGTAAATATATAATTACAATAATATCAATTCAAAAAATAGTAATATTAATTATGTCTTTATATTAACTGAGTATATTGATGAACTCAAAATTGTAAGTATACTAAAGATTTTATTTTAATTATTTAGTCATATAATATATATTACTTAAATATATTATGAGTTGATATCATCAAACAATATCATTGCATGGATGCATTTATTTTTCCAATAAAAGCATTCAAGAATAGGTTTAAGTAAAACTAAAAATATGAAATAAATATTAAATCAAACACATTTATTTTTTTTTCCAAATTTATTATCGCAATTAGTGCTCAAAAACAAATAAAATAAACAACATAAGAGGATTCATTAATAAGGTGTGAAATGTGAATCATGTTGTTGAATGTTAAAGATATTGTGTTTAGTTATGCCTATATCTGTGATAAGTGAAAATTATAGACTTAAAGTAAATAAAAAGTAGAGTTAAAAATGCGTGATTGACATGAAAATACTTTAAAAGAGCATAACAGAGTGGATAAAAACATATTGAGAAAAGTTAAACAAGGAAAGTGGAATTATGTTTTATTCAAAAATTACCTTTTAATATTTCATAAATAATGCATGGGAACAAATAAAATTTTTAACTTTACACATGGGGTCAAAATCTAAATTACAGACACTCCCACACGTATATAGATTTAAGAATTAGGGGTGAGGGACCCTCCTTCCCTCCACTGTTTAGAAGCTTAAAGATACCAGACGCATCTTATCCATCTGCAATCTTCGTCTTCTTCCTGCACGATTGGCACATGAAAGGATGGGTTTGTATCCAAATCCTTTAAAATGTAAAACAAATAAAATGTCAAAACGATAAAGAGAAAAGAGTGGGTGGGCGAAAAGAGAGGAAGTGAACTCATTCGCATTCCCACCTCATGTGTTACGATCTCTCTCTCACTTTAGAGACATGCCACGTCTAAATTCATTTTACATGTATAGCTTTTGTGATTACGTAAGAATAATATATTATATATACATACCATTATTCATGAGCATCGCGATACTTGCTCTGACTTTTTCTTTCTTTCGAGCTGAATAAATTTCATTAGACACTGAATGGAAAAGTAACAAGCTTATTAGTCTGTTTCCAATGGCCGCAAAACTGTGAAGGAATGCGAATCCATGATTCAAAGAAGCCTCCAAAGTATTTCCATTATTTCTCTCTCTTGTTTTGGTTTGTCCATCAATCTTACTCTTCACACTTGGGTTTTTATTAATTAAATTATTGATTTCATTACTCTCAATTACAGCTCCAATGGTAAGGTTTTTTAGGGAACACATGGAGAAAGCTGGCTGTCCGGTGGGGCACAATTTCTTCAAAGCTATAAAATGCGAGGAGAACATGCTGGTTATTACTTTACTAGTCAAGGTGCACGTATTTCCTATAGCCATTTTATCCTTATGAAAGTGATTTCTACATTCCCTCGATACACTTTTGCATCTAGATATTACTGTGCAGTAATAAGTTAAATCTACAAGATGAAGTCAACCAGGTGGTAATTCATATGCTAATTTCTGAATTCGACCATTGTCGTGCTGCCAACTTGAATTGGGATAATTGTGCCACCTTGCTTGTAGTGAGGTTCTTATCTGACAATTTTTCCTTAACAATTGTATTTACAAAGGAATTTCTACTCTGCTTTCGTCAAATGTAAGATTTCTCCATGTTTATATATATAGATACTATCTGCTCATCTAAGTGGTGCCTGTCATTACAAACGGGAATTGCTACGAGGTTATTTGACAGTACGTGGCCATGAATAAGTACACTCATCTCCCTTCACCCCTCCTTCCTCATTTTGTTAATTACTATGTTCAATTACAAGTTTTGTTCATCCCCTCAATGATGACGTACAAAATTTCTCATTTTACTTTTTGATTCACAATATTTAGGGATCAATTGGAATAATTAAAAGCATTAATATTAGCGTTGAGCAAATTCTTTCAAAAAATTATATGTTTAACGAATGGGAAACCCTTATGTTATGAAAGCCATAATCATATCCTAAAGATTCCTATAAAAAAAACCACTTAGAAAGGCTCTATGATTTTCAGGAACACGACCCAAAGACAATCCCTAAATGCCCACACCACTCTCGCGCTTTCTCTTTCATTAACTATTTGTTGGCTAAATGTTTCATTTCATTATCTTTTTATGGTTGAAATCTATTGATAAAATGAATACTTTATGAAGATTACTTGGCTGATCAAAGCTAGTTATTGATACAAGTTTCTCAAATCACATCTTTTGCTTTTCAGTTGCATTGGGCATACAATTATCTTTGTTCTGGTATATTTCAGTGTTTATACACACACACACACACATATATATATATATACTAGATTAATATTGAATTGATGTTATGGAACTTGGAGGAATGTGTGAGAAGAGTTATGTCATCAATGTCTGGGAATCCTAATTGCTCTAAAGCAGCTGCTATGGGTGCCATAGAAGTTGTATGGGATGTATGTTATTTGGGATCCAGCCAAATATCAAATTTTAAAGAAGATAAACTATCTTATTGAAATTTGATTGTATAGAATTCAGTCAAATATTAAATGTCAAAATAGATAAATTAATTTGTTGAAATTTAGTGGCACTATAATGTGAAGCCTGGCAAAATAGGCCAAAAATGTTAAAATGTTATACATGTGAGTTTAAAATGTGCATCCTATGAATGTGTAATGTGCAAGTGAACTACTGTAAACAATACACCAAATGGTATGTTGTTTTAGATGACTTTGAGCCTCTATAAATAAAAGCTCACTCTTGTTTATTTGACATAAAGCAGCAAAGAGTTCAACTGCATAGTGAGTAAGCAAGAGAGTTATTCTTTGAGTGTACAAGGAATACAGAGTGTGAGTAAATCCTAGAGAGTGTAGGGTATAGGAAAAATACACCAAAGATATTTTTGGCTATCAGATCTATTTCTCCTTAGTATTGCAATTATCATAAAACTGTAATATTGGAATAGGAATGGTCTCACTGAGAAACACTATATTTACCTCTTGTGTGAGAGAGTGTGGAAACTATATTTTGTAATTATCCTGAATATAGTGAAATATTTTTCAGAGTTTGTCCCATGGTTTTTCCCTCGGTATTTGGGAGTTTTCGACATTAAATTTTAGTTTTTTTTTTGTTGCTTTATACATATTTTATTTTTGTTGTGCTGTGTTATTGGTAGATTTAATTTTATCAAGTCTATTTAATGCTCTTTGCCATATTGACATAATTATAATTTATACAGTGGATCAATCTTATAGCCCAATAAGTGGTATTAGAGCCTAGATAAGCTCAAGTGGATTGTGTTGTGTAAATTATAGAGGAGAATACATGCACCATGATCCTGTTGATGGCTGCAAATTACTCTATTTGGAAACAAAAAATGGAAGATATCTTTTACTATAAGGATCTTTATGATCTTGTAGAGAAAGGGGAAGCAAAGCTGAATGATATCACTATTGACGAATAAAGAAAACAACACCAAATGACCATTGGATTAATTAGGCAATGGGTGGATATTAGTGTGTTCCACCATGTGGCCACAAAGACTAATGTCCATACTTTGTAGAAGAATTTAAAGGATCTTTATGAGAAAAAGACTGCACAGAATAAAGCGTTCGCAATTAAAAAGCTGGTGAATCTTAAGTATCGAGATGAAAGATCTATTGTTAAGCACTTGAGTGATTTCCAAGATTTAGTAAATTAGTTAAATACCATGAAGATAGTGTTGGATGATGAATTACAAACATTATTACTTTTGAGTTCTTTACCAAATAGTTAAGAGACCTTAGTGATATCACCAGGCAATTCTTTGTTGAACAGAAAACTATCTTTAGTCTAAGTCAATGACAATGTGATCAATGAAGAAACTAAAAGGAAAGATTTAAGGACACATAATTCCCAAGCCCTTGTCACAGAGAACAGGGGAAGAAGTAGAAGCAAAGGACGTTCCAGAAAGTCCAAAGATCAATTGCAATCTCACTCTAGATAAAAGTTTAATTGATACTATTACTGTGAAGAATGACACATCAAAATGAATTATAAGGCTTGGAAGAACAAAGATAAGAAAGATAAGAGGAATCTAGAAATAGTTAATGATAACAATTTCACAACCTTTATGGTAGAAAGAGAAGTAGTGATACTTTTTATTGCAAAAGAATAGTGCCATGTTGCAGATTCATGTGCAGAATGGGTCATTGATTCAACAACATCATATCATGCTACTCCTAACAAGGAATTCTTTACTGTGTACAAAGCAGGATACTTTGGCAAAGTGAAGAAGGGTAATAGTAACAATGCAGACATTGTGGGAGTTAATGATGTGTGCATTCAAACTAACGTCGGTTGCATACTAATATTGAAGGACTTGTGACATGTGCTAGATTTATGCTTGAATTTGATCTTTGTGCATGCTCTAGATCTAACCAGATACCACAACAACTTTGGTGATGGAAAATGGAAGCTTTGCAAAGGCTTGATGGTTGTCGCTAGGGAATGGTATCTAATACACTATATATGACTCAAGTTATGCAAATTGGAGGGTTGAATGCAGTCGAAGATGAAGCTTTACCAAATTTGTGGCATAGAAGACTAGCTTATTTAAGTGAAAAAGGATTGTAGATTTTGCCTAAGAAGTCCTGCATTCTTTAGGCCAAAGATACAAGGCTAAATCCTTATAATTACTGTTTGTTTGGCAAGCATCATATCTTTTAACAAAATATTGAAGCTGAAAGAGAATATTTTGAATATGATTTACTCTTATGTATGCGAACCCATAGAGGTGGAGACTTTAGGTAGTAACAGATATTTTATAGCGTTCATTGGTTATGCTTCACGGAAGGTGTGGGTGTATTTCTTGAAAAGGAAGGACCAGGTGTTTTAATACTAAAAGAGGTTTCATTCCATGGTGGAGAGAGAAACTAGGAAACCTTTAAAGTGTCTTTGGAGCGATAATAGGGTGAGCATACTTCCCATGAATTTAACAACTATTACACTAAACATGGCATCAAGTATGAAAAGACGGTTCCTGGCACTCCATAGCATAATGGTATAGCTGAAAGAATCAATATAACCATTATGAAGAAAGTTATATGTATGTTGAGAATGGTTAAATTGCCTAAGCCATTCGGGGGTGAAACTATTCATCAACATGCTACATGATTAACAGATCTTCATCTATTCCATTAGGCTTTGATATTCTTGAGAAAGTATGGTTCAAACATAATATTAGTTAATCACATTTGAAAGTATTTGGATGCAAAGCCTTTACTTGCTTAAGTAAGAGACAAAAGCTTGATAATAGGGTCATTCCTTGCATATTTATGGGCTTTGGAGATGAGAAATTTGGCTACAGGCTATGGGATAAAAAAAAAAGTAAGATTATTATAAGCAAAGACATAATGTTTCATGAGCTAGAAAATATGTTAGATTTTGTGATGCCAGGAAAAAAAACCAATGAACCTGTGATTTGACACCAGTCTTTCTTACCAAAGAAAATGCCACAGAAAGGAAAGAGTTACATAAACAATGGGTTGATGATAAGCTAGCTATTGATGATACTAGCGATGGAGAAAGTGTTAAGTAAGGGGATCAAATAACTACATAACAACTCAAAAGATCAAACAAAGAGTGTTATTTATCCTTTAGATACTTCAATTTAGAGTATATCTTTCTTACTGATGGAGGAACTAGAGAGTTTTAAAGAAGTTCCAACTCATAACGATAGAGTCTACTGGATGAAAGTTATTCAGGAAGAAATGGATTCCCTATAGATGAACGACAATTGTGAGCTTATGAAGCTTCCTGATGACAAAAAGGCCTTAAAGAATAAATGGGTGTTCAAGCTTAAGAAAGATAATGCTAGTGAATTATAAGGTTTGCTTAGTCGTGAAAGGGTTTCGACAGAAGCAAGGAATAGATTTTAACAAGATCTTCTCTCTAGTTGTCAAAATGAGTTCTATTAGACTTATACTCGGATTGACAACTAGCTTAGATTTAGAACTTAAGCAGTTAAATGTAAAGATTGAATTTCTTCATGGAGATTTAAAGGAAGAGATCTACATAGATTAACCAGAAGGATTTAAGGAAGCTAGAAATAATTATATGGTTTATAGATTGAAAAAGAGTCTCTACTGATTCGACTCCTAGACAATAGTATAAGAAATTTGACTCATTCATGGTAGGTTATGAATATACCAAGACTGATGCAGATCATTATGTATATGTTAAGAAATTTCCAAGTGATAAGTTTATCATCCTACTACTGTATGTAGATAATATGTTGGTAGTAGGACAAGATGTGAAGATGATTGGTGATTTGAAGAAGTTATCTTAGTCATTTGACATGAAAGATCTAGGCCCTGTAAAGTAAATTCTGGATATGCAGATTTTGCGAGATCAAAAGGCTGGAAAGCTTTGGTTGTCACAACAACGATATATGGAATAAGTTCTAGAAAGATTTAATATAAAGAATGCTAAGCCAATTAGGACACCATTGGTCAATCACTTCAAACTCAGTGAATGAAGTTGCCCCACTACTGATGATGAAAAAAAGAAGATGACTACTATACCTTACTCCTCTACAGTCAGTAGTTTGATGTATGTCATGGTTTGTACTTGGCCGAATATCACTTATGTGGTAGGAATTATTAGTAGGTTCCTTTCCAATCCCAGTAAAGGCCATTGGAAGTTGTAAAGCAGATATTGCGATATCAGAAAGGTAGTTTGAGAATGTGCTTAGGTTTTGTAGGATCATAACCTATTCTAGAGGGTTATGCTACTGCAAAATATGGCAGGTGATCTAGATAACAGAAAACATACCTTTATATTCTTATTTACTTTTATAGGGGATCAATGTCTTGGCAATCAAAATTGTGTGTTACTCTATCCATTATTGAAGCAAATATGTTGCAATGATCGAAGCCAGGAAAAAAATACTTTAGTTGAAAAGATTTCTTCAATAAATAGGGATGAAGCAAAATAGGTCAATTATCCATTGCAATAGTCAAAGTGCTTTAAATTTGAGTAAGAATGTAATGTACCACTCACATACAAAGCACATTGATATTAGATATCATTGGTTGAGTCAAGCAATGAAGGAACAATAGTTTAAGCTAAAAAAGATTCATATCAATAAAAATCTCGTAGATATGATGACAAAGGTTGTGTTGCGAAAAAAGTTGAAATTATGTACCAAGTTGAATGGAATGAATCCTAGATGATTGCTTCCTAGATTATTTTCCCCTTTTGCTTGGAGGGGGAGAATTGTGCAGTCCAGCTAAACATTAAAGTCAAATAAAATAAACCACATTGTTGAAATTTAGTTGTGTGAAATCCAACCAAATATTAAATGTCAAAATAGACAAACTATTTTGTTGAAATTTAGTGGCACTACAATATGAAGCCTAGAAACATAGGCTGAAAACGTTGAAATGTTATACATGTGAGTTTTAAATATGCATCCTATGCATGTGTAAGTGAACCACTTGTGAACAATATACAGAATGGTATGTTGTTTTACATGACTTTTAGCCTTTATCAATAGAAGCTCACTCTTGTTCATTTGACATCAAGCAACAAAGAGTGATAGTTGCATAGTAAGTAAGTGAGAAAGTCATTCTTTGAGTGTGAGAGGAATACGGAGTGTGAGTAAATATCAAAGAGTGAAGGGTGTAGAAAAAACATACCAGGGATATTTAAGGGTATCACCTCTCACTACTAAAAATATGCTAACTAGTAAGGTTTTTTAGCGGGGTTTTTAATAGCCTCCACTGATTGTGCAAATATTAGGGGTTTATATAACCCTCATAAAATGAAAAATAAACCTCTAAAAATGCACAATTAATTTGCTAAAAGTTTCCCTTTCCTCTATCTTTGATCATCGCCAATCTATTTCTCACTTTTCTGCCAAGAATTCCCTAACTCCTTCCACTTTTGCTTTGTGCTTCTCTAAAACTCTTCCATTTCGATTTCGATTTGTGACTCTTAGTAAAGGGATTTTTCAGGTAATGCCACAATATTCCAATGTTTGGCTTTTTAAAATTCTAGGGTTAGTTCAAATGAGATTTTTGGGTTAAATTTTAAATCCCCCACTTTTTGCATATGTTGTGTTTAAGTTTATAAGGGTTTTTATGCTTCAAATCATAAAGTTTTCTCCATTTTCTCTTGTTCAAATTGCAAAAATAATATATTGTTTTTCTTTGTTGGAATCGCTATACGATGGCTTCCATGTGCTTCGAATAAGGGTTAATTTTGTTCTTCATTTTAGTTCAATTATTTTCTTCCTTTCAATTTGATAATTTCAGAAATTGGAAGGTTTTCTGAAAGTATGCTGAGATTCATATAACTGTAGCAAAAAAAAAATAAAAAATTTGATTACTCTATTTAGTTTTTTGTTTTTATATTAAATGGAAAGTAAAGTATGAATTAATTAGCGTATGCATAAAATCCTGAAAGAATTATTCATGTTGTTGAAAGTGTTAGCTAGAATTTTCATAATCATTTTTGTATATTTGTTTCTTGCTTTTCTCTTTCTGGTTTATGCTGCTTTCTAGTGTTTTATTTATTATTATATACTATTTTATGTTTTGATTTTTTGTGCTTTAATGGTGGATTATTTGTTTTTGTTTTCATATATAATGGAAAGTGAAGCCATTTCTTTTTGAAGTTTTATTATGTGTTGTTTAATGGTTTGATTCCTAGTGCATGATGTGTTTTATTTTTCATATTATTTGCCATTAGATTGAAATTGACCTATCTTAGCAAACATAAGAAAGTTGCATATCTTAACTTTTATCGTGATTGTGTTTAAGGGTGATTCAAAATATTGGTCAAACTTTAACTTGTTTATTGCTGATATTTTACCCTATTTTTTCTCTAGTTAATGCATATTATTTCTTCTTAATTTTCTAATGGTTAGTTAGTGGAATAAGTTTGTTAATAATGGCAATAACTGATATCAGTTGAGAGCTTTTAACAATTTTCGTTTATTTGTAAGCTTGTATATAGGCATTATGAGTAATGAAATAAAAAGTAGTAGATTACATAAATTTTTTGCATAATTGTCATTCTTCTTTGCTGAAACAAGCATTGGAGAAGAGCATGTGGTGATATTGTTGTTCGGCTAGTAAGCTCAATAAATGTTACATTCAGTGTGCAAATTAGAATAACTTAGTTCAATTATTATTCCCAAGCCAGTTGTAACCAATTGTTGGAAATTAACAGAATACCATTACTAATGAAATAAAAAAGAAATCTTTATTCAAATATACATTTTTTTAATGTTGAAGACATTAGAATATACGTATTTTATGACTTGAGAAGATGAAGTAATAGGTGGAAGCAAAGTGGGGTTGCATTGCATCCAAGAAAAAAGGGCATTATGGGTTGGCAAAAGTGGAAATACAAAAAGTTGAACTTGAATTGAAATAAGTTGTAGAAATAGAATATAATTAACCATAAAAAGGGTTTGTTTCAACCATGAAGAGCTCAATTATGTTAGAGATAAAAAGCACACATGTAGCTAATTGTCAACCTCAAGACACTGCATGTTCCCTCTATCTCTCCTCTATTGTCTTCATTCACCCCTCAGGATAAGCCCCTTATACTTGTCAGATCGAAATTATATACTTGGCATTGTTAGATCAAGAATACAGATCCATAAGATCTTTTTGAACCAGTAATTCAGAGTTTTCAACTTATATACAAATTGATTACAAAATTATTAACACAAATTATGAAATAATTTTTAACTGAAATTAAACCAGGTTATAGAAGGAACTCTACCCTATTTCATGTAGAGTTATTTTCTAGTGCTTTAGATATGCAGACCTTCTTCCTTTAGTTTAGTTCAGCACAACCTTCCTTCGTTTCCTACTAGAGGTGTACTTATTTCTTAGGATCATAACAATTTGACTAGAATTTTAAAAAATAATCCCCTTAATTTCCTATAATGGAATTAGAATTCCATACCTTACTGTTTTGCTATTCTTGAAATATTGTTAGAGTTGTTGAAGATAGTGGAAGAACACTTAAATGGCAAACTCAGAGGTTTATATGAACAAATATTTTATTGATAGAAATATTTGGGATATAAGGATAGTAAGAGAACTAGGGCACTATGAAGGCAGAACACAAGAAAGCTTCAGAGAATGCTTTGAGTGCTCGATGTCTGCTAATGAGAATTACATAGCTTTATATAGGTCGTGCATTCCCAACTTGTTACTATTAAGAGATTCTTTCTTATCTTCATGGTTGATTCACAAGCTTTTGTAGTTGCTTTATTCGTCAACTTTCTTACATTATTGTTCTTCTGAGCTAATGGCTATCATGATTATCCTTGCTTTCTTGTAGTGGCCAGCTGCATTATTGTCCTTGGATCTTATCTTATTCTTCGTACTATTCCTTTACTCTATTGGCAACAAACTTTTGCTTTTTATTTGTCTTTTTGCTTCTACAGTGTTCTTAGTCAGCAGATTCTTTATCGATAGATCTTTTTCTTTTTCTTTTCTTTTTTTTTTTTTCTCCCAAGAGGTCTAGGGAGGTCCACAATTCATCATAGTCCTTCTAACCTTTAAAAACATTTATGCTAACAAAATATACCCTTTATAAATATGTAATTTTTAAGTTTGGATTTCCTCAAGTTGTTCTTATAAATGAGGGTCATGTTTTAGTAATCTAAGTCAATGGATGGAAACTCAATGATTCAATTTTTTTTACTAAAAAATGACTACGGGCATTCATATTTATTATCTCTGGATCTGGACCATTAGATTTTCATCTAATGAGTAAAAGTAAAAAATTGAACTTCATGTTTTGGCGAGAATATAAGCAAATTCATACTTGTACTTTTTTTGTTTATCTTCTTTATATTATTTCCTTTTCCACATTATTAGTTCCTTTACATATGTCTTGATAATTGATATGGGTAATTAACATATAATCAAGTCATATTCCTATTAAGTTTTCATGATTAGTTCAACCATTATGAAGATGCCTAACACCTTCCCTAAACATAGTTAAACTTTTGAACCCATATTTGTTTTTCATCGATAATATTTCAACAAGATTTCATTTTACAAAAAAGGTTTTCCAAAATCCATTGAAATATTTTAGTGGAAACTCATATTACATTGGTTTTTGAAATTCTTTTTAAGTTGAATTTTTGCTCTTTGTTTTGTGTCATCCACATTCATTTGACATTTCGACAGGTTGTTAGGTGTACATCTCTCCTTTAATATAACTTCCCAATAGAACAATGCAAGCTACTTTATCATCTCATAACATTGTTGGAATCCTATACTCAAAAGGTAAATCTCAAATCAATATATTGGATTATTAACCTCAGTCAAACTTACTCTTGACTTATCTCATGCGTTGTAATTATTTTTGCTAAATTTTAAAATTAAAAGCTAATGTTTGTTAAGTGAAATGTTATAATATATTTGTACCTTCACATATTAATAAGTAACCTATTTGTGGTTGAGCTTTATGTGAATCTCATAAGTATTTTGCATTTGCATAGCCAATTAAGATATCACAATAAATGTTTAACTCCATTTCAAACAAACTTATAGTAATGCAATATCAAGTTGTGTAATATTAACAAAATACATTAATTCTTCTATAGCACTAAGTTATGGTATTTTAGGATTAAGAAGTTTTTTGTCATTCTTTTAAGGGTG
The DNA here is from genome assembly GCA_037074485.1 of Delonix regia. Lineage (NCBI taxonomy): Eukaryota > Viridiplantae > Streptophyta > Magnoliopsida > Fabales > Fabaceae > Delonix > Delonix regia. The sequence continues at coordinate 33,378,438 of CM073449.1, read as the reverse complement.
AAAAAAAATCATAATTAGCAATCTTACAATCATTAAGGGGTACTTAATAGATATGCCTAATGTATATATAATCATAGTAAGATTTTTTCTAATGCAAGTTGATTGAAGAAGAAAATTTTATTTTGTTAAGTGTTTAATTTGTGAGTCGAGAATGTTGTTTTTCTAAGATTTTTCATTCAAAATATTTCTTTAAATAATCAACTGTATCTGAAACTCATTAGGAAATTCAATAATATTTTAGTCATCAACATATACACAAACGTAACAAACTTTGATATAAATCTTTTAATAAGATCACATGGTCAAATTTGATCATTTTTATAACCTTCCTTCAATAAATATTCATTTAGATAATTATACCGCATATGCTCTAAATGCTTTAATCCTATATGCCTTAAATATTCATTTACTATCTATTGAGCCATAAATTGTAACAACTTTTGTTAGATACATGTCAAGTTTTTCATACATTATTAGACTAATAAGATATATTAAATTTGTTATATCAACCAAAAAAGAATATTTCTTTTCATAATTAATGTTAGCCTTTTGCGAAAACTTGTGTACGATAGTCGTACTTTATATTTGATGACTTCAATTTTTTTCATTCTGTTTTTGCATGAATATTTATGTTGTATTGGTTTCATGCCTTCATGTGTTTATGCTACATGTCCAAAAGCTTCATGTTTTAAAAATGAATTTAATTTTTCTTGAATTACATCTTTCCATTTTGGCCAATCATATCAGTATCTCCATTCTTTATCAAATTTAGGTTCAATACCTTCGTTTTGTTTTACTATCTCAATTAATTATTGTATGATAAACGTTATTGACAACTATATCATTTCGGTTCCATCTTCTTCGTGCAGTGATATAACTTATCAAGATCTCTTCATTATTTTCACATTCCTCAACCTCTTATGGGATTTTGTAATTAATTATATCCTTACTACCCACCTCTTCAACCTAGCCATCTTCGTTATTTACTCATATTTTTCTGATTATTTTTATCTTTGGAGTGGATTGAAATTCCTTGCTTCAAGCATGACTTACTTTCATTTGCACCAACAAAATGGCCTAGTGGAGACCAATATCTAGATCGAAACATTTTTAGCTCTTATATGAAATTTAGTAATTCTCTTTAGGTCAATAAATGCATCTAGCAATTGATTTGTAATATTTTTATAAATAAATTATTTTTCTGAACTTCTAGTTAACATTGCTTACTTCATGGTCTAAATAAGAAAATAATAATGCATTCAATGTAATTTCTTTTTCTAATTGCTTATTATCTCGCCCCTAACGTTGGAAAAATTATTTCACTTAAATTGACTGTATGAAAACAATGTCGTACATAAATATGTAGTTAATGGTCAATGATTTTGAATTATAAAAAAAAGTTGATAACCACATGTATTCCATACATTATTTGAGGACCCATCTCTATACAATGTAGTGTAGTAATTGAATAATTGCATATAGTAGTTGATTTGAAATATTATACAAATGATTTATTTTATGATCTCTTAGTTTACATTGCTCTATACAAGGTCTTAATAAGATAATGATAATGTTAGAAAACTATTTCTTCAAATTAATTGTCTATAAATGATGTCATAAATAAATCTCTACCTAATGATTCGTGATATTTAATTACAGAAGGAAGTTCATAACCAACATATATTTTATACATTCTTTGAGAACCCATATTTGTATAGTACATTGTCGTGCAATAATTGAAACATATACCAAGCATTCAAAATTTCTAAAACATTAAATATTTAGCTTTTGACTAAAAGCCAGTTTTATTAGGTAGAATTATGATATCTTATTAATTTAATGTGTATAAGTATTGTTACATATAAAATTGCATATCACTATGTCAAAACGAGAAGTTTCACTTTTATAAATTGCTTTAGCTATTAATTGGAGATTATAATGAATGATTTTATTAAATCATTTTATGCAAACATGAGTAACAATCTTTTCAACTATTATTATAATAAACATACATATAAATTCACTAGCATTGCAAATTGTCTTGACTGCATAATAAGAAAATGGCACTCTTAATCGCATTATTTGAGCAAATAATTTTGTAAATTATAATTCTTCAAAATGAGAATCTTTTTATTCTATGTTATCAAATTCTTAATTTTTTTTTTTGCATTATCGTTGATTGCCAAATTATAAATGTATTTAAATAAATAAACTTCCAATTTACTTGCTTCAATCATAATAATCATAAATTATATGTACTCAAAATTTTAAAAAACATAATATGAATTATGAATAGCAAAAGGTTCCTGGATCCTTATGGGGAATGTCCTATTTGGGGACTCACATTTGGGGATTTTCCCCCGTAGCGATAGGAATAGAGGGAAAATCTCCTCAAAGGTAGTTTGAGAATAGAGACTGAAATCATGCTCTTTGCCCCGTGGGGTCCTCGTCTTAGACAATTTGATCAAAATATTTTAAAATTTCTATATATATGTATTACTAATAGTAATTTTACTCTATCTTCAAGTTTAACAAACATGAATTTTCTTGCAAAGACAAAAAATTGGAAATACAAGTATTTTCAATATGTAAAAGAAATTGTTTTAATTAGTAATATCAAGTCAGAGTTAAACTATTACTTAAATAAGCATGTTTTGATTAATGTTTCAAATGCACAAATTTTTTACATATTAAGATAGTGGAAACAAAATAAATTGAAACATTCAACTTACACATAAGGAATAAATAATAATGAAGACTTTACACATGGTAAAAAAGATGTCTTGATGTGAATATGACTTGAACTTGATGTTTTTAATTTGTTAAAGTTATTATTTCTTTAAATTTTTGAAATTTTTAGGACTTATTTAGAACTTGTCATTTGAATTCTTTTTAGTTTTCTTTTTTAATTTGATTAATTCTTATTGAATAACATAAACAATGAGCTTAAGCTTTATATATATATATTTTTTTCAGTATGTCCATTTTTCTTCATATTTATTAATATTTTTGTTTTCTTATAATCTTTTCTTAAAAAAATTTGAGGTTCCTGTGGGGAATGAAGACGAAGGACAAGAGTAATGATGGGGTGGCCACAAAATTGCAGTCCCTAGTATGAATTTTCCAAAACATATATACTATACTTGTACAACCAATAAGAATATTAACGATAATTTCAACTAATATGAATTACAAAAATTATCACAAAAAATCTATAATTTGTCTCACTATCCATCCAATATATTTGAGATTCACCTTAGTGAGTAATGGTGAATTGACATCCACAAATGAAGTAAACGCCATTATCCTTCCTTTAGTTTGTCCCTTTCATGCTCTTTATTCTCAACGTTAGTCAATTTATCGTCTCACAATATTGTTTTCTATTTCATATGTCTATCTTCATTTTTATTTAGTGATAATTTTAGATCAAAGTTATTTGCATCAAAATATATATATATATATGTATTTATTTATTTATTTATTTTTTAAAGACTAATGCATTTTAATGACTCAAGAAGTCCTTTATAGATATAAATATATATTCTTAGCTCTTAATTCTTAATTGAAAAACTATTTAAATATTTTGTTTAGAGTTAAGGTACTTACATTGTATTGGTAAAGCAAATTTTTAAATGAGAAAAATTTAGATGCAATTTAAGTATTTATTATCATATATTTTAATTAAAAAATTAAATTTGATGAATGAACATTGAATAATTTAGTTATTTAAAAAAAAACTTTAAAAAAATTTTGTAGCCAACATTTAAAAAATTATTTAAGTTTTTTACAAATAATATTTTATAGGAAATGAGACATTGGAATTTGATCGCATCATAGTGATAGCTTGGCTTTTTTATATTTCTTAGACAATGTAAGAATCTGATGATTAATATTAAAGGAAACGCTATCATAATTTGGATTTCCTATGTTCCTTAAAAAGGAATTGCTAGTTATTAGATCGTGCATTTTCTTAATCTGAATTGTTAGATCAAAATTTTGGATCTCGCGTGGTTAAAATTTAAAATTTTTTATCATGCACGGTTACCATGATTAATCTAAACTATCAGATTATGCATTTATTTAAATATTAACCATTAGATTATTATGTTTCATAAAAAATGTAGGAAATTTGGCTATAATAAAGGCATTAATTTTATGCATGTGATTTTATAAGAGGGATGCTGTTAGTGCATGTTTAACATTAAGAATTTGGGTATGAAATTAAAATTGTACCCAACAATTCCAATTCTTTTATTTCTTTAACCTTTTAAAATTGCATTTTCAATTCCATAAAATTAAAATATAACTAGTAAAAGTAGCATAAACGTACATATATATGCGCATTAAAAAAAAAAACACAAACACACACACACACACACATATATATATATATATATATATATTATATACATGCACATGTACAAATATATATATGTAATGAATTTGTTATATATATACATATACATGCATATGCACACATATATCAAACATGTAAAATACACTTACACAAATACATATAATAAATATGTAATATAAACGCGCGCATACATGCATCTACACACACAAACATAGATACATATATATTAAATTTATTACATACACACACATGCATGCACATGCGAGTGCACATATATATATGTAACGAATATGTAACATAATATAAAAACACTAGATATACTAGGCTTCAAAAAATAATATAATTGCACATGAATATGCTTGTATTCATAACTACAACTTGATATTATAACACAACATTATAATATGTATATGATATAACATAAAACAACACATGCATATGCTTACACATCTATCACAAAACATTTGTCTCACACATGACATGTTAAATAGTCTTTTTTAAAATATTATTTTAAAAAGTTAAATATAATATGGTATTACAATCATTAAATAGAGTTTCTCATATTGTCTAATCTAAATGAAGAAAAAGAAAATATTTTAAAATAAATTATAAATTAGATTTAATATATTATTTATGTTTATCATTTTAAAAAATATTAATAATCTAAATAATAAAATTATAATTAAATTTAGAATTACAATTTTATACTTTAATTCTTTATTTTATCTAAATATAAATTTTAAAATTTTAAATAAATTTTAATTTTTAAAAAATTATTATTTTACATTCTAATTCAAAATTTTAATACTAGGGCTTAGTGGATGTTTGGTTCATCAATTTGAGGGGAGAGAAAGAGAGTTTGGTATGATCTTTGCCAAAGGCAATGGATTCCCTTACCTAGTAGGTGGAGGGATTGTGAGGAACTCCAACGAAATTGATGATTTTTAACAAAATTACCCCTATTTTTAGAGGCATCAAAACAAATTTGACCCATTGAGTTGAATCCGTGTAACCCACTTAAGAGATGGGTTGGGTTAAGGGGTTCATTTGAAAACTAGATTAGTATACTTTTATTAACTAAACCTGTTTAACCCGCGAGCTACTGTACTTTCTTATTTAAAAAAAGTAACTATAATGTATATGTTATTTTATCTCTATTATTTTATAATTTGTTAGATTTGAATATTTTGCTTATAATCATATTCTTATTATTAATAAATTATTAAATTATTAGATTACTCTATTTGTTTTAATCAATTAAAACTTATTTTTTTATTTAGTTATTTTTTAATTTATTTATATTGATATATAAATTGATTAATTAAACAAAATATATATTAAAAAAAACACATTTAAATTTTTATAATTTTTTATTTAAATTAAAATTTTCAGCTCAGAGTTAAACGAGCTTCCTTTCACCCAATTTAGACGAGGCAACTCGAATAAGCCGGACAAGTGACAGCCGTACCTCCCTTTGTTGCCTCCGAACGTCTCTCATGTAACCTCCCTCGTCTGTCTCTTCCACCTCCTTTGTTAGTTGTTGCTGTCACTGTCAATTTGGTGCCTCGTTGTGGCGCTGTCATTGCTGTCACTGTCACTGTGGTGTCGCCGTTGCTGTGGCATCGCCATCGCTTTGTCTTCCACTTTCTCGCTGCGATGCCTCGGTGTGGTGTCACCATTGGTCTTTGTCTCCGACCTGTTCGCCATGGTGCCTCGTCATCGCAATTGCTGTGCCCGTCGTCGTTGGCGTCATCGCCACTGTGAGAGAAGACCCCGATCTATTCAGATTTGTTGGGAAGATGATGTGAAGGAGAGAGTGAAACTTTTTTCATAAAAATTAAAATAATAATAAATAATATTATAATGATTTAATAATAAAAATTAAATTTTAATAACAATATTAATAATGATTAATTTTTAATAATATTAATAAAAATTATTTTCATTATATAATAATTTTTAATAAATACTAATTAATTTTTATTAAAGGAAGTATAATCATTTTTCTAATTTTTTTTTATTTTCATTCATTTTTTTATTATCATATTAAATATAATTTATAGACTTAAAATTCTATTCCATTAAAATATATTCTCAATTCTAAATTTATTATCATTCTCACTCCTCGTCAATCCACTGGAAAGCGCCGCAAAACCGAAACAAGGAGCCTGTGCCGTTTCGTCTTCCAATCGCAACTGAAACACACACTGAGCCGACACTGGATGGAAAAGCAACAGGCTTCGTCATCTGTTTTCAGTGGGGGTAAAACTGTGAAGGAATGCGAATCCATGATTCAAAGAAGCCTCCGAAGTATTTCGATTATTTCTCTCTTTTGTTTTGATTTGTCCATCAATCTTTCTGTTCTTACTAGGATTTAGGGTTTTGCAGCTTGTTTACTTGAATTCGTGTTCTTCCTGATGATATTCTGAAGTTCCAATTCTTAAAGTATAAGCGGAAAATTTCATACTTTAACCCTTGAAAGTGCTCTTCTTCTTCCATATCATAAATTCTAGGCGCTTCTACGGCCCATTGGACTGTTCTTTTGGATTTTTATTTCATTTAATTACTATTGATTTCATTATACTCTTACAGCTCCAATGGTAAGGTTTTTGAGGGAGCGCATGGAGAAAGCTGGTTGTCCGGTGGGGCATAATTTCTTCAAAGCAATAAATTGCGAGGAGAACCGATCTGGTGGTTACATTCCTGGTCATGGGGTACGTATTTCCTATACTATAATAATTATCTTCCGGCCATTTTTATCCTAGTGAAATCGATTTCTATGTTCCCCGATACACTTTTGAAGAATTTACTGTGAATTCTGGTTCCGTTTCCACATCTTGCTGCTTATACTTAATTCTATTTCTACCCCTTCCCACGAGGATAATATTAATTCATCTCCAAATTTTCTACTGTTTGTTTTACTGTTTTCTAGTTGTACTCAACAATGTCTTTGGTTGTAACATTAACTTTGCAATCTACTGATATAATCTTCCTCTTTTATTTTACGTGTCTTTTTTTCTAGTCAACTAATGTAATCTTCCTTTTTTATTAACATGCACTTTTTTTCTAGATAGTGCTGTGCAGTAATAAGTTAAATCTACAAGATGAAGTCAACCAAGTGGTGATTCATGAGCTAATTCATGCATTCGATGAATGTCGTGCTGCCAATATAAAGTGGGATAATTGTGCTCACCATGCTTGTAGTGAGGTTCTTGTCTGACATGTTTTCCTTAATGGTGTTATTTATGATGGAACTTTTATTCTACTTTCGTCTAATGAAGATTTCTCCATGATCAATTGTACAGATACGATCTGCTCATCTAAGTGGTGACTGTCATTATAAACGGGAATTGCTGCGAGGGTATATTAAAATACGTGGCCATGAACAAGTACACTCATCTTCCTCCCCCTTTACCTCTCCATTGTGTTAATTTTTATATTTTAACTACAAGTTTTGTTGAATCCCCTCAGTGATGACATTCAAAATGTCTCCTTTTAACTTTTTGATTCACAATATTTAGAGATCAATTGGAAAAATTAAAATCATTAGTGTTGAGTAAATTCTTTCACAGAAGTGTATATATATATAGACGCACACACACATACTTATAAACTATGTTGGAGACACAATCAGGGGTAATTTGATCATCAAGTGCAATTTCCAAGTAGGCCAGTGATTTAAGATAGAGGTCATCATCTCTTTTTTTTTTTTTTTTCAAAAAAAACAGCCGAAAGGAACAGAACAGTATTTGTAGGATACACTTGCAGTATAAAGTAGTAGGATGCATGCATTTCTTGCGTAATACACATGAAGGATCAGGACTGTAACACCTAGACCAGTGACTAATACTCTTTTGAACCCTTTCATAGCATTGGAAATTAACAGGATGTACAAAAGTTATGAATCCATTCCATAATTAGAAACAACAGCTTAAATTTGACCACCTCTGATATCACTTGATTGAGCTTCAAGTGCATTATTATGAATTTAAGACAATGAATTAAAGCCCCTCATGTTAGAAAGCGATAATCATATCCTAGAGACTCCTGCAGTAAAACCACTTAGTATGGTTATGTTCTTTGGTAGATGCAAGCAAAATACAAACCCAAACACCCACACCACCCGTTAGTTGCTTCCTTTAGATTGGTGCATGTGCATTCAAAGCTAGTGAAGTTTCTGGAAGGTATTCCATAGGGTTTGTCAGCCATTATAGATCTGATATATCCAGCTTGACTGATGTGGTTTGGACACTACTAGATTATAGTTTAAAATGACGCCAATTGAAATCTGTGGGCCAGTTTCTTGAAATGGCAAACTGGCCTCATTTTCTTAGGTGGTAAGATGAAATCTGTCTTTGTCAGAGAATTAGGTTTTTATCCTTTTGCCTTATTAATTCTTGCCCTGTTGCTGGGTTTAATATGGATAGATAGTGTATGAAAACTATCTTTTTCTTTTTCTTTGCTCTCTATGTATTGTTTTGTTATGTTAGGTGAATGCCATCAGTGAAAAAGCAAATTGAAGTTCCCTTAACTCAAGATAATTTATCAAGTTCTGGATTGCATGCTACTCATTCCAATACCAAGTAGTCTATCAACCGGAGGTAATCATTTATGCCTAGGTGCCCGACACAGATGGGCTTTCTGCCTAAAATGATCTGTTTCTTGTGCTTCGATGGTGGAAAATATTAAGAACTTGACTAAATTTGAAAGAACATACCTCTCCTAGTAGTTCTAGATACTTGGAATGTAGTTTATCCTTCATTTTGGATCTGAGGGACTATAAATTAAGCACCAATACAAGATTATATGGTGTTTTGCCTTGTAAGTTGTAAGCGCTTCTTTTACTAATCAATGTGTTTAGTGTTATATGCCCCTTCTTGTCAGATGGTATTTATCAGTGAAGGAAAACAATAGGTGCAAACTTATAGAAACTTAACATCTTCTGCTACTTCTAGTCACGTTTTGACTTAATGGTTTTCTCAGTTTCATCTGCTTTGTGCTACTTCAATTCTAATTTCCATCCAAATAAAAGGTCATTCACCAAGCTCAAGTGTAAAATCAAAATTGTATTCTTACATGCATGAGAATTTGGAAGATTGTTCTAAACTTTTATCTTTGTTTTTAGTCTGCTTTTTGTTTCTTTATCATGCTACATGCTGGCTGCCTTGCTGGTCTTATTTTAAAGGCCATACCATCCATTGTTCTTTAATTATGGCAGATATTAGTTTCAGACTCAGTTGCACAAACTGGAAGTCCTATCATGATGACTAATACTTTGTAAAACATAATTTGCACCGCTAGCAACCCACTTGAGCTTGTTCCTTATATTCTTGTAAGTCCTTCCAGTAGTGAAAAGAGAATACTAGGCTCTCTCACTCTTTCTCATTCATTAACTATAATTTATTGGCTAATTGCTCCGTCTCTTTATCTTTTTATGGTTGAAATCTGTTGAAAAATACTAGGCTCAAATCACATCTTTTGCTTTTCAGTTGCATTGGGTATATAATTTTCTTTGTTCTAGTATATTTAAGTGTTCAACTGTTTATATATTTTGTAACTAGTTTAATGTTGAATCAATGTTATGGATCTTGAAGGAATGTGTGAGGAGAAGAGTAATGTCATCATTATCGGGAAATCCTAATTGCTCCGAAGCTGCTGCTAAGGATGCCATGGAAGCTGTATGGGATGTTTGTTACAATGATACGCAGCCCTTTGACAGAGCTCCATAAGTTGCATGGCAGTCATAGGTGCCATCCTTTCTTTTGAGAACATTTTGTGGAGATCACAAACTTAGATTCAAATTGTAGGCTTTTTTTTTTTTTTTTTTGGTCTCTGGAAAACCTTATTTTTCCCTATTGTAAATCCACATCGTGGATCATGCTATTCTGACTAGCACGCTTTTTTGTACACCCAAAAGTGTACCAGTTTTCTGTAGTTAAATTGTTTCGTAATTTGATGTTTATGAAATTTGCAAGTGATATTTATTGAAGTTGCTGTTGAGAAAATGGCTTAAAACACGGTTCAGTTCAGTTACCGAGAAGATAGTTGCCCTATTCCTTTGCCAAGCAAGTTGCGGTTTGATGTTCAATCGAAGAAGCAGCACGCGTATTTTTACTAGCTGTTGAATGATTGAATTTTTTCCCACAATGTAAATGAAAGTCTTCATTTTAGGCTATGGACCACATGGTCACAGCGACTCTGCTTTATTCTTTTTGAAAAATCGGTTCTCATTTGCACTAGAAAGAAGCAAGAAGTGGCTACCAACATGTCACGCACGCAAACCAACACCATCCTTTTATTCATCCGCGTTTGCTGCTACATTCACCTACGACACCTAGTCTTATCCTAAACAAATCTTAGTTAAATACAAAGGTCCAGCGTTATATATGTTCAAGATTGTGTTAGTGTTGATAGCATACAATAAGAAGGTTTATTTAGAGGTAAAAGACTGGGGGATTCGGATTATGGAGAAGGGTTATCAACCAACATGAAGGTGGTGAGGTTGCTTAAAATGATTGTCTGCTTCATCTTGCTAACTCAGCTTCATACATTTTCTGCCGCACACCAAACATCAGGTACATACATATTTACTCTGACTTTTCCCCTTTGGTTTTGATCATCCAAGAATGTGTACGAACAAGGCGCTGTATTGGTTGGGTTACAGGTTCAAATTTGAAGTACCTACATGATCAGCAGCAACAAATGGAAGTGCAGCAGCAGGTGCCTGGCTGGTGGTCTGAGGCTGAGGACTATTCCCTACCTCAGAGACGAAGGCCTGTCCATAATAAGTTAGACCCCTAGTTCTGCTTCCTTTTCTTTGAGTACAACCCAAACAAACCCACTGTTTCCCATTTTTACAAGTTCGTAAGAAGTGAGAAGTGGTGGCTCATCTTTGTAACTTATGCATCTGTAACGTTCTGCGTCAGGAATATTATGAATTTATGAGTATAAATATGCCTTTGCTCGTCATACACTCTCGTAGCTGTCATCTCATCACCATTCATACTTGAGACTTCTGGTTCTGTCACTTGTGCTACTACCAGTTTAAAACTACAACCCGTAAATCACATACCAAGTGGACCTCCTATTAGAGGTCTCTATTACTTAGTAGTTGGTAAGCTTCCCTTTGGAATGATGAGCTTATAGCTGAAGCAGTAAGGTTAATTCCAGCAGGAGCGCCATGGGTGTAAGTAAATGCTGCTATGCTAACACTGCCATGCGGCCTATCTGCTTCCCAGGAATCGAACTTTTTCACATTCGTTTAATATTTTATGTTAAAGTCTAATTTGACCGGCAGTTAAGTGCCGAAAGAGGAATTTCCGTGCTTTGAGGCCTATATAATATTAGACTCTTGACAATTGCTTCATTAACATATAGATTTAACCAACAGAGAGGTTCCAAAAGCAACAACATTTGAATCAAAAGTGGAGACCTCTCTCCCCTTTAGCTCTTTACTTGAACCACAAGACACAGTACTAAGTGAGAGTGATGCGCTGGCAGTAAACAATGTTTAGCAGCCTCCGTCAGGTGGGACGCGGCATGTTCAGTTTGTCACTTTCCTCTTGTTAAATTCTCGCCCTTAATTAATAGTAAACAACATTGCACTGAGTTTCAACTCAAGCTATTATTTCCACGTGTCAGAGTTATCTTTGGGCATTGCATGGACAGCTGCCAGGTCAGGTCATGTGCAACTCTTTCAGTAATTTATACGTCTTTTCTAATGGATTAAAGTTAATGAAAAAATTATCACTTTATATTTTAAAATTGTTATGAATCATTAAAGGATGATCTTTTTTTTTTTTTTTTTTTAACGAATTTCGGTTCGAGATTCTAAGATCTGATATTTAGACATGTAATAAAAAGATTCTATAATAGAGTCTCAAAATTTTAGAGTATAATTTTTCAAAATAGAAAAATTTTAATCGTTAAGTTCTTTAAAATAATTTCAAATTTTAATGTTTTTAATTGTAAACATTTAAAATTTATAATCTAAAATTTCCAAAATATTATATCAGATGTTCTGAGTGGAATTCGAATCTCTTGCATTTATGAGATTAAATATGTTGTGTACATTTTTAAAAATAATAATTATATATTCTCAAAAATGCCATGTTTCCTAATTATAATTTTAATAATTATTAAATATAACTAAATATTTAAAAATATGTAATCTTTTTAAATAAATTTATTATAATAATTAAATTCATTAATTACTGCATCTAAAATTTTATCCTACAACATTATTAAATATTTAATAATTAATTATAGTATAACTATAAAATATAATATTCTCAGAAACATACCATCATCATTTATATGCAGGGTGAGCAAGTAAAATTGAGGACTTCATATCCAGATTCACTTTCTCTCTATAATGCATCTCAGATTTACTCACCTTGAACGCAGGGATTCATGTGCGTTTTGAGTGTGGGGTAGGGTCGAAGGGGTGAAGGTGAATTTCACCGACCTCAAAGTGAGGTGATGCAGTTGGATACCATATGTGCATATTCATATTAACTCTTTATGATCATATGAGTTTGGATCCTTTAAAACAGAAAGTTTTAACAGAGTTTAGCATTTTCATTATTGTTATTATACTTGACAAATATTTCAAAATGGCGTTTTTTATATTACTAACAAGGATATGATAGAATTGACTTCGCAATTAATATTGTTTATATGCACAAATGATCATTGTTAGATGATACAGCATTTTAGTCTATAGAAATCCCACATGAGCTGTATTTCAAGGTATACAACCATTTCTCTATTAAAAATAAGCCTCCCTTTATATCATGACTTTCCTAAACATTTCTTAAAAATAATTATAATTATAATATTTATTTTGATTAATTTATTAAATTTCCAATTTCGTCTAAAATTAAAATATAAAAATAAAATCACAATAAACATGTAATTTTTTTTATCAAAATAAATACATAGCAAAATAAGTATATGAGAATGAAACTAGAAAGGGAAATGAAGAGATTATGGGTAGAAAACGGTTAATGGACTGTCTTTAAAAAATAATTTCCAAATTACATGTTTGTTTTAGAAGAAAAGCCAAACACTACGAAATTTTAATAAAATAAGGTAATCCTTACTTTAACCATATAAGTGGTATAATTACTATATAACATACTAAAAAGAAAAATGCATGATAATAACATGTTATTCTATACTAATTGTATAATAACTTAAAATAACTTGTTATATTTGTATATTGACCCCATTATTTTTTAGATTTTATATATGAATCCAAAATTCTTTTAAAATTTTTCAAGTTAATCCTTCTATTTTTATTTTCTAATAATTTACATGTTAGTTTGTAAATTTGTTAGCTCACATTTATACTTTCTTTATATTTATAACAAATCAATGACTCTCTAATTTTATTCTTCTTTTCAATTTATAAACTTATGTTTTGTGGGTTTAGTAAAAAGAATAAAGAGGGTTAACTGAATAATTTTAAAAAATTACAAGTTCATAATTAAAATATAAACATATTAAGATCAAAATATAAATACAACAAATTATTTTAAATTTGTAAATAATTAACATATATTGACATGTCATTGTTATATGCTTTCATCTTAAGTTGTTATAAAATAATTATACTGGTACAACTAAATTTTATAGTTACACAAAAAATATTAACATAAAATAATACTTTGATAAAAAAAAAATTGCTCATCATACCATAAATGCGTATTGCAACATAAAATTTTACAATTTAGAAATAAGTACACATTCTAAAAGAGTGCAATTTTTGGGATTACTTTTTAAAAATTTTCAGTCTTGATAGATAAATGTCTTAAATTTAAATAGAAAAATGAATTAATAGACATATTGAACAATATCTATATGCAATACAAAAAAAATTATTAATCATCCAATATATGAATTTAGCGTACACAATCTTATCTTAGTTTAGATATAGGAGTTATTTAAACTAAAAATAATAATAATTCATGTGTCTGTGTGTTTAACTAGCCTTATTTGACATAGTGCATAGAATATATAGGTTTGGAAACAAAAAAAAAAAAAAAGTATAACAACGATAGCAATTGCAAATTGCATGATTTGCTTTCACAAAGAAGGGATTTGAACAAAATTGCAAGTGAAGTTCAGAAAAACATAGAGAAATGAGGATGTGAATAAAAATAAAGGTAGTAAGTTTCATACACTGTCATTTATTTTTTTCTAACAACATATCTACATTTCCCGCTCAAACGGTAGAGATGGTAAAGAATGATGGATGTAATCAAGCCTTCAGGTGATCAAGAGAGGGACGTAGTTTAACCACACATTTAGAGTGCAAAATTAGAAAAAGATATGGGATTCCCACATTTAACTGAATCCACTGCACATAGTTTTTAACGAAACGTGTATGCCATCTCCGTCTCCGATGACTCCTCCCCTTCCCTTATATTCATTCTCCTCCTTCCTCTCTCTCTGTCTCTTTTCATTTCCCTTTCCTGTTCTTCATGGCTCCTTTCCTGCAAACCCAGAATATTGGAGGCTCCGTTGTTGCCCACAACAACCATGCTTCACTCAGATCCAAAATCACCGTCGTTGGCAGCGGTAACTGGGGCAGTGTTGCGGCTAAGCTCATCGCCTCCAATACCTTGAGGCTGGACTCTTTTCATGGTACTACTACTATATGTCCTTCCGTTTCTGGGCAGGGCATGCACACTTGCACCCACCAAAGTTGTGATTTTTGGATGAGATTCTTATTCTTGCCGTGCTTTAGGCCCAGTAAATTTCGTCTAAGATATTGTCTCATGTCCAGCTGCGACAAACATGATTAATAAAACGTAAACCAGAACATATATATACATAATTTTATTATAGAATATCTGTTTCAAGTGGGATTTTAAATTTATCTTTCTGATGGATCGTCTGATTAATTCAGAAGAAGTGAGGATGTGGGTGTTCGAGGAAATATTGCCCAGTGGCGAGAAGCTCACTGATGTCATCAATGGAACCAATGTAAGGCCGACTCATGCATTTCGTTTGTTTTGCGAATCCGATATTTATCCCGTTGATATTTTTGTTCCTTTTGGCAGGAAAACGTTAAGTATCTCCCTGGAATTAAGCTGGGAAAAAATGTAGTTGCGGATCCGGACCTTGAAAGTGCAGGTAATAATTTGTTGTTTTTCCAGCGTTCTGTAATGTAACTGTGTAGATATATCACAAGTTATATCAAAGGAGAACCAACATTTAGATTGTGAAAAGGAAATCAAAGTACACAATCATTTACAACTATTCACTTTTACTTTTAGGTGGTTTTGGGGCCAAACATGTCTTCTGTTCTGATTGGGTAATTATGCAGTGAAGGATGCGAACATGTTAGTCTTCGTGACTCCACATCAATTCATGGAAGGTGTATGCAGGCTGCTTGTTGGGAAAATTAAGACAAATGCAGAAGCTATTTCCCTTGTTAAAGGGATGGAGGTCAAGACGGACGGTCCACGCATGATCTCTACTCTTATCTCCCAGCAACTAGGAATCAATTGTTCTGTCTTAATGGGGGCCAATATAGCAAATGAGGTAATTAGGGAAAAAATTTAGTGTGAATTTGTGTAATGTTTGTGTCTTTCCATAATATCTTTGGCTGTTCTAATTGATATTGTTTGAGCAGATAGCCCTGGAGAAATTTAGTGAAGCAACCGTTGGGTACGGGCAGAACAGGGAGGCTGCAGAGAAATGGGTTCAGTTGTTTAATACTCCCTATTTCAATGTGACAGCCGTAAGTGCAACATACTTTTTAATTTAATAATAAACTTTTGAAGATCTTATCCCAAGACATTCTGAATGAAACTGATTCAATCAAGACTTTGCTTGAAGTAATCTGCAATACCAACAAATAGTTCACCTGAAAAAAGGCATAAAAAAATGATACATTATGAACCATGTGAAGTGTTTTACATTTACAAAATAGAGGTATGCTTGGTACTCATGATTTTTGTGTATGTTGTAATAGGTCCAGGATGTTGAAGGGGTCGAACTATGTGGAACTCTAAAAAATGTCGTGGCCATAGCTGCAGGTTTGTAGTGCATTATGTTGTCCCCCTTCTCATATTTAGTGAATGACCAAGGAATGGAAACCAAATGGAACAGGTTTCGTTGATGGTTTGGAGATGGGAAATAATACAAAAGTAAGTTTCTAGGATTCCATGTTCTGAAGATTTAAAGAACTTTTTCCTTTATATTCTGTCTTATTTTGGTTTTCTATATATGCCTAGGCTGCAATCATGCGACTTGGTCTGGGAGAGATGAAGGCATTCTCCAAGCTGCTCTTTCCATCTGTTAAGGATAGCACTTTTTTCGAGAGCTGTGGTGTGGCTGACCTTATCACAACATGCAGTAAGAAAATTGTTCGATTTAGTATGACTTTTCATCTCTTATCTTGGGTTTTATTTAAACCAAATTTTTGTGGTAGTGGGTGGAAGAAACAGGAAAGTTGCAGAGGCTTTTGCAAAGAGTGGAGGGAAGAAGTGGGTTTTTCACTCTGATGACTGATACAAATTTTCTTGGGAGAGAAAAGGAAAATTATCGAATTAATCGTGCCTGCCATGTCTGTTTCTTGCCCGCAGGTCATTTGATGAGCTTGAAAAAAAGATGCTGCAGGGCCAGAAACTGCAGGTACAAACCTGTAATTGACTTTAGCAAAATAAAAATGTTACTTTGACGGCCTATATAATTCTTACACGTGCACGCATCTAAATGAATGTATCTAATGATACGTTTTCCTAAAACTAGAGTAGCAAAGTTGAACTTAGAGATCACTAGTTAGTTAGATTTATGCGTTGATCGGTGTTCTATCTTCTATATGCATAATCCTAAATAGGATATGATAAATTAAAAGGTAGTTTAGAATCTCATGTTTATGGAATGCTCTTCCAAGCACAAAGGAATCTCAATGATTATCATTTACCTAGAGAATCATGGACATCGGTTATACTGATCGCTTGTTATTAAATCTAACATTTTCAAAACTAGTAGTTACGTTGTACATTAATGGGAATTTCTTGCTGTGCACTGCTATGTGGTTACTGTGAATTTTTATGATGCAACCGCTCAAACTATATACAACAGTGCTATGCACAATAGATGATTTGGATTACGTTGTACATTTGTGTGGCTGATTCTAGCCTGTCATTACTTATTTTCTTGTGCAAAGGGTGTCCTTACTGCAAGCGAGGTATATGAGGTTCTAAGGCATCGCGGATGGCTCGAGTTGTTTCCCCTCTTCTCACTAGTGCATGAGATATGCACTGGCCGCCTTCCACCATCCGCCATAGTTCAATACAGTGAGCATAAATCTAGTTCTTCCTGATCGAAGGCTCTGAGAAGTTATATGTATTACTGCAGAAATGACTGGTATTAAATTACATTTACAGATCCAAGAAAACTGAAGAGTAAGCTTTAGCTGTAGCTTGGAAGGATTTGATAACACATGGCTGCTCTTTCTTGCCAAAATCTCATGCCAAGTAGGTGTTCCTTTCCATAATTGCAGGTCAGCATATATTATGCTCATTGATTAGTGTTCTCTTTGAAGGCAGCTTTATTAACTCTACATGCAACGGAGGAAAATTCAAATTCCTCTATGGACTGTGTTTTCCAGTGTTTGGTATCTATTAATTGATTATGTACTTTCTATTCCCATTAGAAGCAGCTGCCACGCAGGACTTAGGTAAGGGAAAAAATAACGTGTTTTAGCTCTCCAGGCTGTCTCTTTTGTGTGTTTTCCAAGTTCATTGGATGCTACAGAACAGCAAAGCTTTTTCTCTCTCCACATATATCCATTCCAGCCTTCAAATTTGAGAACTTCAGGATGGAATACTGTGTGCTCACAAGACATTTGCAATTTGTCTTAATATGCAGGATTTTGTTACTGAAGCACATAGAACTAGGAACCTTGTTAAAGCGTCGAATTGAAGACAGCTTAACATTGAAGCTATATTTGGTTACGAAAATTTGGGTGAGGGAATAGGGAAAAGATATAGTGGGAGGTGACTGCAATATCTTGTCACTTAAAATGCGGAAAAGAAGACAACTGTACCAATAAAAGTATTCTAATAGTTTGCCTTTTGTAAAGACAAATGGGGTTGATGGGATTAGAATTCTAGAATGAATTATTTGTTCTAAAATGTCTTTTGACGTTCTTAGAGTTTTTTTTTTGCCATAATATACCACTTTTTTCTTTATTATTTGAAAGAATTTAATAATATGTATGTAGTTGTATTTCATGTTCTAATCACGTGTCGCTTCAGTCATTTGTTAGTGCCGGGAATGAATTAACGGATTTTGCGCACAAAGTCATCAAATCATGGGAATGGAATAAAAAAATGTACTAGGTAGAAAGAGATCATTAAGATGGGGATAAAATAGTTTTTAAATTTGAACAGCTTTGTAGACCACGATTAAGATACAATCAGAAACGAATGCTGTTTCATTAATTTTTTTTCCTTCTTTTTTAAGAGTTAAAATTGTCGTATGACTTTGGGTAAATGGTGCAAGAAGGATTAAAGCAAAATTTTCAGTTGAATGTTATGATGAAATGTGGTTATATTTATGATTTTCCTTTTTTACTGAATTTCATTTATATTTTATAAGATACAAACTCCAACTGGGACATAAATATATATGATCAAAGCTTTATAGATAAGGAAAACTTACATTAACCTTCTAAAACTCCATATTTTCCCCTAATGACTTTGAAGTATCAATATTTATCAAATTAGTCGAGCACTCACAAGATTAATTAATAAAGTAATTTTGGAAAGAAATTTTAATTCGATTCACGGCGAAGAATTTATATAAGGAGGTAATAAAGGCCGCATCGAAGATAATTTCCAAAGCCGTTAGAAGTGTAGAATATCACTTACACTGTACTTTTATAGAAAGGTGATTCTAGATGAATACCGACAGGTTAATAAAGTCCACCTATCCTAATCTATAATGGCTAAACCCAAATACCCTGTAACTCAATGTCGACAATTGTCAAAGGCCGAAAAAGAGAAACGGGTTATGTCTCTCTAGAGCTCTCCATGTACTTAAAAACTTGAAAATGGCTTGTCTAAAGAGATTTTTGGTAGCATTTGCTTGAAAAGAAATTCCCACACGTACATACAGAAGGAGAGAAAGCGGGGCTAGAGCATCTCAATGAACAATGAATCCAACTGTAACGCCAAACCCTCCCTTGAATGCCAATAGTTATTTATATCTGTCATAAGACATACTACACAACCAGTAGATCACTGATTTAAAGAAGGAAAAAAAAAAATCTCAGAAAAACCAACCCATGCATGAATGTGATATGGTTATAACAAGAATTATCCTGTCCTTATTCTGTCTAGCCGGTCAACACTCTTCCGTGCCTTTTCCAACTGATGATCAATGCTCTTTCGAGACTTCTCATGGCAGTCGACACTTCTCCGAGACCTTTCCATATGATCAAAAGATATTCTTAACTTCTCTAGCTTATCAACATTATTAGACAAATTCTTCAGTTTTTCAGGCCTGTCTGTGCTCTGCCTTGGTTTTTCTCTGCGATCAGTGCTCTTTCTACTAATTTCAAAAAAATCTGTACTCTTTCGGGGCTGTTCAAACTGGTCTGTGCTCCTTCTAAAACTGTATTGTTGCGATGGAGACTTCTCCACAGTGGCTATAAACTTCCTCAGATGCCTGATGTACTCAGGAAAGAGCTCCAAATCACAGTGGTTACCTCCTTTGAGCCACAGTGGTTCATACTTCTCTTTACACAGTTCCCAGAGTTGCTTGCCATGGGAGCAATCTACAACTTCATCTGAAGTCCCCTACATAATAATATAAAAAATATTATGAGTACTTGCAGCCTTAAGAATAGTACTCGATCTATCATATTGTAAACATTTGTGGATAACTTTACAAAGATAAACGTTATAACTCCTTTAAGTGACAGGGAAAATAGCAAAAAAGTTCCACATTTGTGATAACAATTATCCATCGTAGTCTGGACTTCAAATACTCTCACAATTAAATATTTGAAGACACATTTCAAAATCTAATACTGGCACAATGACACATCAGGGAAGTATTGTCATTAGGAAAAAGTGAACTTTGAAGCGAAGTATGAAAAGTTGCAGGTATTTTCACAACCGCAGTGAAGTAACAGTCACCAATATAGCAAACAGTTTAGGAATGAAAATCACATAAAAAGAACCTAGAATGCTATGTCGCCATCTGCATGTTTACCATACACACATCACAATAATGCCAATAAGGAGCACCCTCTTCAGACCACAAACAAGAACAAAACAGGCTTCACAAGGTCCCAACAAGAGCAGCAGACAGCCAACAATTGAATTCTAATTTTGCTTTCAAACAACTATATATGCCTCAAGTAAAGGGTGAAACTGAGCAACTAAACAATGAATAAATAGCTTTCTTTCAAATTGGCTACGTTTGAGCCTGAAAGGACCAATACTAAAATTACTTGCTTTAATAGAATATGATTATTACCAATTCTATACATAAGACAAATGAAGAGAGAAATTGATTGGAATGTATAGATAGGAAAGCAGTTTAGGGATGGTGTGACAAGTTTAATTATTTTAAATCTTGACCAAGAGGACAAAATGGCAAGGAATATTATATTTCAAAGTACAAAGTTATAACCATGTCAAGAAAAGTGAAAATTGATCAAAGTTTAACAAAAAAGAAAAAGAAAAGCTGGGAATAAAATTATCTTGCAAAGCATACTTACATGAATAATGAGAACTGGACAATTAACTAGTGGAATTTTGTCGATATTCTGCCCATGAACAGAAAGTAGTGTCTGATTAGTTAAAAAGTTTACATTCCTGTAAATTAGTAATCATTAGTTAAGAACATCAATTATTAACAGGAAACCAAATCTGTAAGTTACCTTGTATATGTCAAACCAGTAGGTACGCTTTACTGGATACATAACCCTTAAGCCAGAAAGTATGGGACTGTGCAGCACAACAGCTCTCAATTGAGGCAATCTAGCTGCAAGATCCAAAGTGGGGCCGCTACCAACGGATTGCCCATAAAGAATTATATCTTCCTGCTTGGTGCCATAGCTTTCTTCTAGACACTTATATGCAGCCTCAATATCGGCATATGTATTCTGCTCACTTGGCTGCATGTAAGGAAAATTACCTTCTTTAAATGATCTTTTAGCTCTATGACCATCCATACTAATGCATGACACAACATATGTACATCAATAACAATGATATTATATTCTTACAAACCTTTCCTGATGACTGGCCATACCCAGAATAGTCATACCTACACAAAATTAGAGTGTGACAGTAAGAAAAATTGCTGCAGCACACTTCATCATTCGTGTTGAGTACATTTGAGAATATTTTCTTCATAGCGATCAACATATAATATACATGCACTTCCAGAAATTTTCTTCGCAAAGATAGTCAATGAATTAGACCAATTTCAGCGAGTGATTACGGGAGAGTACCCACTGAATTTGGACATTGGTATGTTATTGCTTGTGTTGCTCTGATTCATGAAGTTGACGTGCAAAATTGAATTTAGAGGGACAGATTAACGGAGAAACAGTGATTAAGGTGACAGATATAACAACATTGCCACACTAGTGCATCTGCCTATATTTGCAACGGGATCGTGGGCTTGGAAGATAGAGAAAAATATTAACCAGTACTATAAACCCTGAAAACAATTAAAATCCCAAATCCATGACACTGAACAGTTCATTCCCAATGAATTACCTGAATTATATATACTGATCACGAAGTTCTTACCTTCTAAAGAAGCCTTTGATGCTAAGGAATATCATACTGGAATTGCAGATGAAACCAGGGAAACACCGTTTTAGGTATATTATAATATCCCAGGTTACAATTACAGAGTACCTATATCTTAGGATTCCAAATTACCCATGATTTCCCCCCGCTAAGCAAATTAAAAACCTCTACGCACGTGGAAACCCAGAATCTAAATGACCCCGGTATACCAAAAAAAGATGATAAATTTTGATGAGCCATAATCCAAAACTGACATAACAATGAGAACGAACCACCAAAAGCAGTGAATTGCAGAGACAAAGGTAAAGCAGTAGAGAGAGAAGTGAAACAGAGTACCCCATGAGATTGACGCGCAAGTGGATGCTGAGCTCGATGAAGAGCTCGTACATCTGGCCTAGATCGGCAGCGTTACCGTGAGAGTAGAGCAAAGTAGAGGTAGCCATAGGATGCCGAATGTAGACTGCGACAATCTCAGTGCCACGACGAGTGGGCAACTTGAGAATTTCAATGTTCTCGCGATGAGGGAAGGGGCTCAGAAGCAAAAGCCCAGTAAGCTCGTCTGTGACTAATTTGTAAGATGGTGGGTTCGGCGGGAAGAATGCGAACTTGGCCGCCATAGAAGAAGTTACCCCACCCATCACTCTCTTTCTCTCCCTCTACTATGTTCGTCTTCCTCTTTCTGAATTCTCACGCTGAATTAATTCAGATCGACGACATTCCTCCCTTTCCCCTTTTTTGTTGGTTCCTCTCTTCTCTCTTCTTCCTTCTCTTTCCAGAAGATGAAACTTTTTGCAAATGGAAAGAGAAGAGCGATAGTGAAAGGAGCTTCTTTCCCTGGTGGCTATAGTATTAGGTGCTTCAAATGCGCGAAATTGTAATTGAGATGAGAGAGAGAGAGAGAGAGAGAGAGAGAGAGAGAGTTCTGGCTTGCTTTAAGTTGGGCCAGTGAGGAAGCATGGACCAATGGATTTCACATCATCTTGCCATCGCAAGATTTCGTTTGCTGATCTTACCTCTCCATTTCAATTTGCTTGTCATCCATGAAGTCATGTGGATGCATTGTCTTGTTCCCTATGTGCATAATATTTTGCGTACATTACACTTTTTCTAATATTCCAAACATTAAGCATTCTTTTTGTTTTAATTTATACTTCATATATTATAAGTTTTAATTATATATTATTTTTAGAATTATTTTGGTTATCTTCTGACATTACGAAATATTTTTATATTTTCTAGTAATTAAAAAATAATTTAAAAAACTCTCA
Source organism: Delonix regia (assembly GCA_037074485.1). Classification (NCBI taxonomy): domain Eukaryota; kingdom Viridiplantae; phylum Streptophyta; class Magnoliopsida; order Fabales; family Fabaceae; genus Delonix; species Delonix regia. The sequence continues at coordinate 33,355,015 of CM073449.1, read as the reverse complement.
AAAGAGAAGAAACTATTTTTGTGTTATATTATACGTAATTAACTTATAATTTTTTTTTTAATGTTGGTATAAATATATAAATTGATTTCAACATGACCAAGTTATAATATTGAAAAATAAATAAAATAATTTATATAATTAGTTATAATGCAAATAAATTATTTTAAGTCAAGTAACTCTTTTTCTAAAGAGTCAGAAAATTAAAATGCATGGAAGTTCGATCGATAGTTGCAAAACGACTTGTATTTTCTTTTTAATCATAATTCTAATTGTATAAAATAACAATTGAAAAGTAAATAAAATCATTTAAATTATTATAAAATTATATATACAGTAGAATGTAGTGTGTAATTATGATGGCCAAGATTATGTCACCATAATCTGTCTCATTTTGGAAAGGTACTAACGCAAATAGCTTATTCTACTAATTGTCTACATGTGCTAAGAAAACTTGCTTTCCTTTTACTCTCGGTGATTTTCATTTAACCACAAACTCATTATCCAAATATGCATTTAGTTCATTTAGAAGGGCACTTTAACTATGCATATATGGTACATACTCACATTTTTCTGTGCATATAATTAATTAAATTTTGTTGCATAATTTTAATTGAAATCCTAAATACTGGTAAAACTAAGGCAGATATCAGTGGGCCAAAATGAAAAATTAAACTAAATTAAGCGGATATTCCCTTAATATGATAAAATTTTTATGCAAGCAAATGCCATTTTGGAATTAAAATTCAGACCTGATAGAGCAGTCTAAATCTTCTGGAATACTTTTGTCTAATTCCATGCGCAACGCTTGAAGATAACGAGAGCCACATGAATGGTTCTAATTAAATTTAGGATATGTTTAATTTTTTTATTATGTTTATCTAGGTATTTAAAATCCTTTAATTTATGAGTTTCAAATTTTGTTCGGTTAAACTAGTACTTTTGGTCTAACAACTTGATTTAATGGTGTAAATTGATTCATTATATTTGAGCCTTACAAGAAATTTTTAATTTTTATCTGATTTTATGTGTCATTAATAGTTAAATCAGTCAAATCCGGTCAATTGAATTGCTGCTTATAACCTTTTCTTTATAACTTTTTTGAAAGTTAGCTTAAATCTCAATTCAAGATTTTCAAAAACTAAGAATGAACGAACATGTTGAATATCATCTCACTACAGTTAGAATTGTCCCAATAACTACTAGATTCACAAAATTGACAGCCTAGGACACAACGAAATAAAACACTAGAGACTATTGAAGTACATTTTAAACTGAAAGAACTAATTATAAATTAAGGGACCAAAATACTGATTATTTTTATTTTTTAAATATCTAAATAAGGTGCATTTTAATGCACAAGTATATAATATTATATTGGCATGATAAATACCTTTGAAATGTAAGTTCTTTATTAATATTTTTTTCATAATCATTATATCAAATATAGTAACGCCTGTCTATCAAATATAGTAACGCCTGTCAATGAGCTCCAAAATCAGTTTTCTAACTTAAAATATTTAAGTTCAAATTTCAGTCATTATTCGAGTTAAAAAATGTCACACACACACACACACACATATATATATATATATATAATACATACATTTGCAAATAAAACCATACTGTGTCTCAAACAGCTGAACGATCATATGATGAAGAAATTAGCAGTGGCGAACAAATGAAGGCAGAGATGGTGAAATAGGAACTAAACATCCCTGTTTGTTTGTCCAAATTAATGGAATTTAGAGGGGAGATTCTTTTGAATTAACCAATAAGCACCACTAGTATAGATTCATGTGCTTCAAGGCACTGTTTCTGGAGGCAACTTGATATGATTTAGCAAAAGCTTAACAGTTGACAAGTAAATTTTAATCCAAATCACTTGAGACAGCTGGAGTTATGGAACCGAGGACAACTTTTGCATCCCACATTCAAACAATCATCATCATCATCATCATCATCATCATCATCATCTGCCTTCCCAAACAAACAAAACAGATTCCATCCTTCAATGTAAATCTCCACATTCCCTCTCTCTCTCTCTCTCGCACATTCAAACAATCATCATCATCATCTGCCTTCCCAAACAAACAAAACAGATTCCATCCTTCAATGTAAATCTCCACATTCCCTCTCTCTCTCTCTCTCGCACAGTTTCATTTACTTAAAGGCCTATTACCTCTTTAATTATGCAACCATATAGTAATCCCTCATCCTAATCCAATCCATGCATCTGATCTCGTGCAGGTGTGTCTCTCATCAATATCAAATAAGCGCAAGCATTTTTTCCAATACACTATTACAAGGGTAATGCAAACAGTCATATTAACATAGAGTTATATGGGATAAAATGAAAAGAGACACGTACTGTGTCATTTTCTTCAGGCAAACTAGTCAATTCAGGTGTAAATTATAATGCCAAGTGTTTCTTTTGTCTAATGAGGCATCACCATCATTATTTTTTGCAAATGGAATGTAGGGATACTTCGAGTTCAGCCACGTCCCGATTTCACGTGGAGTAGCCACCCCATGAAACCGGAAAAAGGTAATCATATAAAACTGGAAATTGTACTCTCGTAACATACAAACACGTGAACGCATGGAAAACCAAAACTTGCCAAGAAATAGAAAGGGAAATCCCAAGAAGATCATCCCAATGCTCCATCTCTGGGATCCCCAGACAGGCTCGAAGAAAAAGCTTGAAAACAAGTTAGATGCAGCAATAACAGATGGGGTCATGTGGTCAAAATTACCCACAACGATTTCCAAATGGCCAAACGTCATCTGTTGGACCCCCACCAAAAAAAACTGTAGAAATTTTGTAAATCATCATATCAGTCACAATCTGTGGACCCAAAATTCCCGCAAGAAGCTTGGATTTAGCTCAGAAGACAAGCACTAATCCTATTGGAAAGAAAAGGACCATAAAACAAATAATTTAATCAGAGCTACCTAGAATTGAAGCCCACGACAGAATCAAAGGATTTTTGTTTTCGTTGTGGGTCCTGGAAGATATATAAGGCAAAGTAAAGATAATGATGGGCTGGGTTGCACTCACCTTAGCCATATCTTATTGTTGTTGTGATGGGGAGACGAGACATGTCTCACGTCTGCAGCAATATGTCCTGTTCTATACTGCCTGGCGCGACTTACTTCTACAGTTTAGGTTGGATTCTGTGACAGGGAAGACTATGATTGAATGGTGATACGTGTCACAACTGATGATAGAGAACAATCCATCCTAAGACAAACCAATGAGGATATTGATATTAGATAAACTTTGATTGATGATGCATCAAGTAAGTGTGTCTTAACAGAAAGTAGAAATAAAGGCAGTACAAGCATGGGTAAAACTATGATTTATTATTATTTTTAAACAAAGAAAATAACAACCAATCAACTAAATAATAAAATAACATAGGAAAATAGTAGGTAGTATGATGCAGTGAAAGAAATTAAATAAAGAACACATTCATAATTTAATTTAGAGATAAAAAACTTGCATATTTCTTCTGATTACAAAAGTTGATCAGACTCTAGCTGAGATCACTGATCATATGAGACACCCAAAATGTCCCACAACGTGTTGGGTGTATACATTTTGGGTGTATCTCGGGTTTTGGCTAAATTCTCTCTCGAATTTTGATTGCAAAACACTCGTAGAAATTTCTTTCTGAGCGTCTCAAGTATTTATAGACTGTACTCTTTTGTATCTTTGTTATCTATTATATAATAGTCTAACCCTTTTATAAAAGCTAGCCAGGGTTAAGGTTTAGTAGTAATTCTTATAATTATTATTTTATCCTTACTTAATGAGCATTTTTTATGGGTGGACACTGTTGTGAACCACCAATCCCAAAATAAACTAAGAATAAAAATTTATGATTAACTAATTAATCAATTAATTAAGTAAATATAAAATGGGTGTGTCACAAAATAAAAATCAAATAATATAAAAAAAATAAAAAATAAAAAAATTTGAAAAACAAAATACAAATAAAAAAATTTTGAAAAACAAAATAAAACATAAAAAATAAGATAAAAAAATAAAAACTAAAAAATATATGGAAAAAAAATACAAAATCAATAATATCAAAGACATAACATTTAAAAAAAAAATGGAGGAGGCTGAGAAAAAAATGGGCAAGCTCAAGATGAAAAACGAAAAGAGAATGGAGAGCTAGCAAAATAGGGAACTGAAACTAGGATTTAGGAGCTCTATATGGAAAGAAAGTAGCTTGCACATATACTCTTCGTTGGCTATACACATGGAGAAGGGAAAATACAAATTACACCAATGAAGATACGCTAAATGCATAGAGCCGGGAGGGAGGATCAGATGACCATCATGCTTCAAGGCTGTTGACCATTTCCCACCTGTCATTGTCACTGGGATGCTCAGGGAAGAGGAAAAGGATGTAAGCTAGAAGAATAGTGGAGAGAGATCGAGGGAAGAGTGCAGAAGTGAAGCTTCCCTATTCTTGCACCATAAAAAGCAGAGACCAACAGAGGTGCGAAGGAAAAGAGAAAGGAGAAGGATGGCACTACAAAGAGATCTGAGCATGCAATGAAGAAGAATGAACAAAAGAATATAGGAGGAGAAGATAAGAAAGGCTAAGGATGAAAACAAAACAAGAAGATATATAACCCTTTTGTGTGTGTGGAAAACAGAGGAGAACAGAGCTGATTCTTACATCGTCCTTAGTTGGTTTCAGTGCCAAAAACACAAGGGTTCATTTGGCTAAGAAAATACTTGAAAGTGCATTCATGTAATACTCATAGAGTAACATTTTTTAAGAGGAGAAGAACTAGAATATAAAGAAGGACAAAACCAAAGTGAATCATCTTAGCACCAAGTATTTTGTTGCTTTTGATTTTGCTCATGAAATATTCATTATGTGTCACACTTATGGTTAATCATGTAATATGCTAAACCCATTTTAATTACCTATGCTAAGGCTGGAGTTTATTAGTGTGAGTCAAGACATAGGGTTCTTTATTGGTAAATATTGGCACTACTGGTCTTCAAGCTTCAATTTCACTTTTTTAGATTCATATAATTTTTCCCTATTTTGCTTATACATAGTATGTGTTGTAGGACCCAGTTTAATGCCTAACTCTCTTTTATAACAATGTTGTCGATGGTTCTATTTTAAGTGATTATCATTATGTTTGGGTTTCCTTCATTTAATATGTGTATGTGTCTTAGTATGCTATGAAACTTCTGAATGTACTTTGGTATTGTTATTTGATGTAATCAAACACATGCCTAAATTCCTTTTAAAAAAAAAAATATTAGATGAAAAAGAAAGTAATATCTTTCTAGTAATACCAACAAGGTCAACGAGAATACAGATATCTCTCAATGATCTCATCTATCATAATATCATGTATTCACAATCATGACACACAAGTCATAACTGGTATACCGGTGAATACAGAATAATAAGATTCTCTTTATGATCTTCCTCTTCTTATGATCATATCAACACAGACTTAACTCACTTTTCTAGACATGTCCTGTTAGACTGAATCGTTACTCATAGTCCTTAAGTAATACACTAAGATAGCAAACACTAAGCTGCATCTCAAGTACCTGATTGAAGTCCAAGGGTACAAATATAGAGCCAGCATAAAGACTCAAGGGTCTCATACAATCATGAGTTGAGATCGCACTTATGTTAACCCATATGGTTGGCATTTGAACACATGGTATGAAACATGTGCTACAACATTCCTCCTTTTTCCTATTGAGTGTATGTCTATTTCACAAATAATGCTGTAAAAATGATATTTTAGACACTATAAGTCTAAAACTGAGTTCCTTGATCTACCCAATGTCTTGAACTCACATTTGGCAACTAAGGTATGAACTTATTTCATCAAATTAATTTTAATGACCCTATGTGATCAATCAGGTGACTTAAATGATTTTGAGCATAGCTCTCCTAATAATTTCTCTTAAAATCTTATCTCATCTCCAGTGTCACAAAGACACTGAGGTAGTTACCTGTGTGAGAAGGCTAACCCTTTTGTCTACCTGACATACTTAACAATAAATAAGAATGTGCACAACATTCAAACAAAAATATGTAAGCATGGAAATTAAACTTTATTAATTATCAAAGAATATCAAAATATCTCTGTTTATGAACAATGGGAAAATATTAAAAATACAAATGAAGTATGTTAAATTCTACACAATCCTAAAGACCTAATGTGTCTCACAAATATATCTCTGGAAATAAGCTTGGTCAATGGATTTGCTAGCATCTCATGCATAGATAAATATTTTACATTCACAGTCTTGCATGCAAGCATGTCCTTCACATAGTGATACTTGATATCTATGGGTTTGGTTTTGCAATGGTACTTTAGATCGTTGGTGTATGCAATCACAGCCTCATTGTCATAGTATACTAACACTGGTTCAATGTTTTTTGCTTTGCACAACAATTGATCTAAGAATCTCTTCAACCAAACAGCCTCCTGAGCTGCTGAAGAAAGGGCCACGAACTTTACCTCCATCGTGGACAAGGATACTCAAGATTGTTTCTTACTACTCTATGATATGGCATTATCACTGAGTAAGAAAATGTATCATGAGGTAGAACTTCGCTCATCTAAGTCCCTTCTATAATCCGTATCAGTGTATCCTACAAATCGCAGATCTCTGCTGCTTTGATAGCAGAGTGCATAATCAGCAGCCCCTTTATATATCTTAAGATCCTTTTTACATCTTCCCAATATTTAAGACCTAGGTCAATTTGATATCTACTCACTAAGCCAACTGCTTGACAAATATCATGTATAGTACACATCATAGCGTACATTAGACAACCAACTGCATTCCTATATAGAGTTAGACTCATATGCTCTCTTTCCATGTCAATCTTAGTACACATTTTTGCACTCAAGGTTCAGCTTGTGTTGATAGGAGTGTTAGTATGGTTACAACTTTTCATACTAAAACATTTCAAAACCCTTTTAATGTAATTCTCTTGAAAGAGATACAAGAACTTCTTAGAATGATTTCTTGAAATCTTAACTCTAAGAATGTATGCTGCTTCACCTATATCTTTTATCTCAAAACGAGATGACAACCAGGTCTTTACCTTTTTGATAAACTTCATATCATTTCCAGCTATGAGTATGTCATTAACAAATAATGTCATAATCACATACTTAGATCTTTTGGTATATGCACAATTGTCTTCACACATCACAGTGAAACCATTAAAGATGACTATATTGTGAAAACAAATATACCACTACTTTGAAGATTATTTAAGGCCAGAGATAGACTTCAAAAGTCTTTAAACTTTTTCTTCTTAGCCCTCTTTAACGAAACCCTCAGGTTGTTTCATATAAATTTTTTCATTTAATTCTCTATTAAGAAAGGTAGTCTTTACATCCATATGATGTAATTCAAGATCTAAACAAGCCACTATAGCTAGAAGTAAGCGAAGAAAGGTAAATCGTACAGCAGGAGAAAAAGTCTCCTTATAGTCAATTCCTTCCTGCTGTGTATACCCCTTTGCTACTAGTTGAGCCTTAAATATTTCAATCGTGCCATTGGCTCTTTTCTTGATTTTGAGAACCCACTTATTCCTAATAGCCTTACATCCTTATGGAAGATCAATAAGTTCCCAAACATTGTTAACTCTCATAGACTCCATTTTCTCTTCTATAGCTTTAGTCTAGTTATCCTTAGAAGGGGATAAGAAAGTCTCTTTCAGATTTCTCGGCTCATCTTTATTTTGTAAGAGCAATGTAAAAAGTTCACCATGTTCAATCTCATATCGTCGGCGAGGAGTCTTTTTACGTGAACCACGTCTCAGTTGTGATTCATTAAATCTTGCTTTTTTGTTCCCATTTGGATCAATATTGCTCCCACTCAAATCAAGAACAATGGTCTCACTCCCACTTGGAATGAGATCCATTCGGTCACTCCCACTTAGAGCAACTAGCTTAGGAATACTTTCATTCACATCTAATGATGGAGAAGGTTGCTGATGAGAAACTAATTCATCATCTGTTATAATCCTCCCACTCGAATAAAGTGATCCTAGTGCATTTAGATCCTCTATCTCAGATAAGGATAAGTCTTGACCTACGTTACCATTCATAGGATATTCATTCTCTAAGAATGTGATATCTCTAGATTCAAATTCACCATGCTTACAAATTATGACACTGAGTTTCATATGATTAAGCTAATTAACCTATGCATAACCCGAAGTCGAAAGAGTACAAAATGCTAATCATCGTCTTAAGGTTGTATACAAAGCATAAATTAACAAAATCAAAGCACAATTAAGTGTCCTAATGATGATACAAACAAATTGTAAATCATGAATTTTCAAATGTTAAACAAATTAATATTTGTTAATGTCAAACTAATTAACACAATAATAAATCAATTATGTAATGCTAAACTAAATAACATTAATTAATAAACATGTTAAACTAATTAACATATTTAATATATGCAATTAATGCTTTAACAAATAGCAGATCCCATATGTGGCATTGTTAAATAAAAAACATAAATCTGAAATAGATCTATTAGGACCAGTAGTCCGCCGTTCTGGGTTTCTAGCCGATATACAAATCCAAAGAGCTATAATATAAGTGTAAAGGCTTACGTTTATTGAACATATTAACACATAAATAAATTAAATACATAATGTTAAGCTAATTAACATTGTATTTTTAAATTTTCTATAGGTGGAAAATTGACAAAAAAATTTAATAAAAACAATGTTAAACTAATTAACATAATGACAAGTAATCACTACTAATTTATTTAAATTTATTGAGATATGAAAATTAATTTTTTACCAAAAATTAATTGCATTTATTTGGGGCTAAAATATAAATATACAATTTATATTTTCAAACATATCAAAATGTTCATTAATTAGGGATTTAACAATTAGGTCTCTAATTTATTATTTTGAAATGAGCCACATGCCCAATTAAAATAAATTCTTACAAGACCCAAAACTTTTTCCAAAAAATGAAAAAGCCAACCAAAAAATTATTCTTCTAAGAATATAGGGCCCAAAATGCTTTTTAAAAAAACAAATGGCAAAAACAAAAAACTCTTTAAAGGCCCATTTTGTTTTATAATTTTAAAGGCCCAAAAAAAGCTCCTTAAAATAATACAAAAGCCCATATCTCTAAACAAGCACAATAAGCTCAAAAAAATAAATTTAGGGTTTCATAAAAAAATTAAGGTTTCATTTTTTTAAAAAATATTTTCGAATGTTTTAAATAAAAATTAGAAACCCTAAATTTCATTTTTTCTGTCCTTCTTCTTTTTCCTTTTTTCTTCTTCTTCTGTTGTCGCCATCACAGTAACTCCTTTACAGCTTTGCTGGTCACCCACTCATGGGCACTAACAACGTTGTTGCTTGTGGTCTTGAGGCCAAAGAGGGAGGGCAGCGTTATCGCAATGATGTACACTGCCAAACAACATATTTCAATCTATCACTCTTACTTGTTAGCGGCCTTTGGCCTGCAGGAGGGGTGACCGATGTCGTCGGTGGCAGTGATGCACTACGTTATGCTACCAACGACTAGAGAGAGTTTTCCTTATGTATTGTTGCCTCCTCCTTTTTTTTTTTTTTTATTTGTTTGATAGAGGAGGAAGGCTAGCATTTTCTAGCTCAGGGGTGTTGGTAGCATGGTTGCCAGCAATTTTCCACTATCGGGGTGTTACCGATGATTTTTTCTGAAAAATTTCAATTTCATTTTAAACCTTAATTAAAATAGCCCCCAAAAAATATCTCAAATCCCAAAATATATAAATGATAAAAAAACCAACCAGGTTACTCTGATACCAATGAAAGGAATTAAATAAAGAACACATTCATAATATAATTAAGAGATAAGAGACTTTCATACTTCTTTTGATTGTGAAAGTTGATTGGACTTTGGTTGGGATCATTGATCGTATGAGATACCCACAACATGTTGGGTGTATTTCAGATTTTCACAACCTAAATCCCTTCCCAAATTTTAACTGTAGAATACTTGCAGGTATTCCTTTCAGAGTGTCTCAAGTCTCTATAGACTGTTCTCTTTTGTATTATATTATTTATCGTATAATAGTCTAGCCCTTTTGTAAAGGCTAGCTAGGGTTAGGGTTTAGTAGTAATTCTTGTAATTACTATTTTACCCTTACTTAATAAACACCCCTTATGGGTGGACACTGTATAATATCTTAACATATTTATACCCTAAATATTATACGATATTCTAATATGTAGAGAAGATAAGCTTTAAGCAAATCTAATTTAACTTGGTCAATCACAAGAGAAGTTGTCCCTTTCATCAAGAACTGCGGTGTCCCAACAATGGAAATGGGCGACTGCATACATGCAAACAATTCCTGGATGGGGTTGTAATTATTCTTGTCTTACATGAATGACACATCTAGAAGAAGAAATCTTCCAGGTTTACTAAATGGTTATCTGAAGTTTAAAAGGAAAAGAGATGAATAAGAAAGTGATGCATGATGTCTTCAAGGCATGGTTGGCACTTTCCTTTAAGCTTAATTTGCCCCTAGCTATGCCTATCTTATAGGGTACAAGTTGGGTTGATCGTTGAATTTCTTAAAGGATAAAATGAAGACCTTTGAGTATGGATTGCACTCTCAATACTTAATCTAAGACAACAATAATCTCTACAAAGTGATAATTTAACTTTTTCTTTGCATGCACTTAAAGACAAAGGCAATGAGTTTGAAATTGTTGTGTGTCCAAAAATAAAGTGATGACCATGAAGTGATGCTTTGAAGCGATGCCTCTTAAAGTAATTCCTCTTCAATTAAAAGTCACAACCATATATTAGTTCATGAACCAACATAACTTAAATATTTTTTTTTAATGAAAAGTTACACCTTTTTAGTATATAAGATTTCCTTAAAACAACACATCTTTTCACAAAGTTGTGATTACCACACCTTTCTATAGATGTCTTGAAAAACCAAAGAGACATAACCTTAGTGTCTTTTAATGTTGTAATTCCATATGCAACCCTTCGTATGCATTTATTAATTTATATTAAGACATGACTTTTCAAAACACATATTTTCATTTTGAAAATATTCCAACAATCCCCTGCCATTTTTAAATGAACCCAAACTCTTATTACTTTGGAAATCTTATATTTTCAATAAAGGTATCTCAATGATTTGAACATTTACCTAAGTAAGACAGGGTTTCACCCATATGAAATAATATGGTAGGCTAAACTTTGAACTAATTATCCCATGTGATAGGTGTGCATGACTTACGCATAAGATCTCGGACCACTATATGCAACTTAAATTGACACTTTTATGGCCTTATGTTTGTATCCTTTTCATGAGAGTTTTCAAAGTCAAGCCCTTAGACTTATAGAAGCGGCCCTATGTCACTTTCATATAGGTAGACTCTATCAAGAGCATCATTATGATCATTACTCCAACAAATATATGCTTACAAGTATATTAAGAGCAAAATTAAAGCTCAACCTTTCCCTTTTTAATCTCACGGTTACCAAGTACTTTTCAACCTTGAAATGTATTAAAAATGACAAGTACTTGTAATCACTCTAATAACATACTTTTACCATTAAACTAAAAACTTGATATGATGGTCAAGTGTAAGTTGGGTTTCCACTATCAGTGATCAAGGTGTACAGGGCTTCAATCCTATCCCTTTTAATGTTTTCAATATTATATTCCTTGTCAGACCTCTCATCAAAGGATCTACAAGATTCAATTCAGATTTTATATGACTTATGGAGATTACTCCATTCATTATCAAGTCCTTATAGAGTTGTGTCATAATCTAATATGTCACGACTTTCTATTATGAACTTGGCTATAAGCCCTTGAAATAGTAGATTGACTATTACAAAGGATAGATGTTGGTGCCATTGGCTTGGGCCATATAGGAATATCAAGTAACAAGTTTTTAAGTCACTTAGCTTCCTTGCTACTTGCAACTAATGCTAGTAACTCAGAGTTAGTGGTACAGTATGCAATACAGGTTTGTTTCTTAGATCCCCAAGAAACAACACCCCCACTTAAAGTGTAAACCCATCCACTTGTAGAAGCATGATCCTTTAAGTAACTTATCCAACTGGCATATGTATATTTTTACAAAATTGAAGGATTACCACTATAGGTTAAACTATAGTTAATTGTTCATTTCAAGTTCTTTAGTACTCTATCCACAACGTGCTAGTGATTCTTATTTAGATTGCTTATGTATCTATTTAACTTTCCCACAGCATATGCTATATCTGATCTTGTACATGTCATAACATACATCAAGCATCTAATTACCTTTGAATAATCATGTTGTCTAACAGGACATCCTTTATTTGGTACTAACTTCATACTTGAATCAAATGGAGTAGAAACAGGATAACAATAAAAACAATCAAATTTCTTTAATATTTTCTTAATGTAATTAGATTAAAAACGACCAAGACAATTTTTATCCCTAGTAATCTTGATTACTAGTATGACATTTGCTTCTCCCATATCTTTTATGTCAAAGTTTTTATATAGGAATTTCTTTGTTTACTTAATTAAAATCAATGCCAAAAATTAACATGTCTTCTACATACAAACAAATCATGACACTTTTTTCATTATGAAACTAACTAAAAATATAGTTGTCAGATTCAATGATTTTATATCCATTTGCTAGAACTACCTGATTAAATTTTTTGTGTCATTGCTTATGGGCTTGCTTAAGTCTATAAAGAGACTTAATTAATTTACACACCTTTTGTTCTTAACTAGGAACCAAAAACCCTTTCGGTTGTGTCATATACATATCTTCCTCCATCTCTCCATTAAGAAAAGCTATTTTAACATCCATTTGAGGGATAACAAGATTGTATATGAAAGCAAGCACTATAAGCACTCTAATAGTGGAAATCCTTGCAACCAGTGCATATGTATCAAAATAGTCTATCATTTCCTTTTGTGTAAACCCTTTAGTAACTAACCTAGCTTTAAATTTATCTATAAATCCATATACTTTTGATTTCTTTTTAAAAATCCATTTACAATTAATGGGTTTAGAACTAGGTGTGAGGTCTACTAAATTCCAAGTTTTATTTTCCATTATTGAATTCATTTCATCTTGTATAACCTCTTTCCAAAATGGTGTATCTTGAGACTTCATAGCCTCCTTAAATGTTTTAGGGTCATTTTCTAAATTAAAACAAAAAGGTGAATAATTTTCAATCTCTTTTCCAATCCCTTCAACAAAAAACATGAAGAAATCTTAACCATAGATTTTTTTCTTTTCTTACTCCTTCTGAGTTCTAGTTCTGCTAAGTAATTATAACTATATTTGACTTTTCATTAGAATAAGAAATGTCATTGGGCCTAAAGATTGAGTTAAAAATTTCTTCTTAAAAATTTGCATCCCTTGATCCAATTATTTTATTGGCAAGGTATGAAGCATTTAGTTCAATAACTAAAAATTGATATGCCTTACTATTTTTAGCATATCCTAAGAAGATGCACTCAACTCCTATTTCACTTAATTTCTTCCTTTTGGGTTCTAGAACTTTAACTATTGCCTTGCATCCTTAAACTTTAAAATAATTGAGATTGAGTTTTCTTTTCTTCCATAGTTCATATAGGGTTATCTTATTCCTTTTATTAGGAACTATATTTAATATATGACATGCAGTTAGCAATGCCTCACCCTAATATCCATTAGTCAAACCAGAATAAGATAACATGTCATTTACCATTTCAACTAGGACCCTATTTTTTTCTTTTTGCTATTCCATTTTGTTATAGGGAATAAAGGGTAATTACTTGATGTATTATACCAACTAACTCAAAATAATTTGTCTATGATTTAATCATTTAAGTGCATTAAATAGACATAATAGTATCTAGTTCCATCATCAATGAAAGTTACAATACTTTTTACCACCCAAAGTAGGCCAACCATGTAAATCACAAATATCATAATAAATCACTTCTAATATTTTAGAACTTCTTTCAACTCTAGGGAAAGTTTTTTTTGTTATTTTAGTCAACATGCAAGTAGTACAGGACCCATAATTAATAGAAATCTTTGGAATCAAGCCAAGCTTTATCATATCATTTAATTTTCTAGAATTAACATGACCTAAACGATAATGTAATAAAATCACAAGATTCAACAATATAAGCATAATTGTAAATATTATTAACCTTAGTAACATTACACCTAAATATGTTCTCATAGAAATAACCTTGACCTACAATTGTTCCACCCTTAATGAGAACAAACTTGTCTTACTCAAATACAAACTTAAACCCAAACTTATTAAGTACAGGTACAGAAATTAAATTATTCCTAACTTTTGGTACATAATAAACATCTCTTAAAGCATGAGTATTCCCAAAAGTGAATTCAATTTCCATAGTCTTTTTGCCCTTGACTTAAACACTTAACGCATTTTCCATGTAAAGCACATCCCCATCTTCTTCCTTTAATGTTTTGAAGAAGTTTTTGTTTTTGCACATATGGTGTGTTGCACATAAGTCCACCCACCATGATTCATCATTGTTAACCAGGTGGATCTCAGAAATTACAACCATAAAATTGTCCTCTTTTGTAGATGACTTGTTAACTTTCTCTTTATTCTTTTTGAAGAAATGTCATTCATTCTTGAAATGGTCAGCCCTTGCACAAAAAAAAATAATTACCTTTATTTTTCTTGCTCTTATGACCATCATGTGCCTAAGATTTTTTTTTCGTCCTTTCCTCTTTTCCTTAAGGTCATGTGAGACTACCCTTCCTCTACCATATGTACCTTTTCAATAGGATTAGTTTCTTTTTTAGCATCTTGCTTTCTATATTCCTTTTCTAAATGAAGATGATTCCCCAATTACTTAAGAGAGATATCTTTCTTTTTATGTTTAAGACTCTTTTTGAAATCTTTCCATGATGGAAGAAGTTTGTCTGTGATTAAGGAGACAATAATAGACTCATCCATATGCATATTATGTTGTTTGAAATTGTTCAAAATATGTTCAATTTCATGCATTTGTTCCATAATAGACTTTCCATCAATCATCTTATAATAATTTAAAAAAGTGACAAGAAATTTCTTACTTATTACTTCCTTATAACACTTGCTAAAGTTAATGCAAACATTTTTCTCTTAGCAAGAATGAAAGCATAAATATTTGTAGTGTGTATTACTAATCAAATATGAGCTTTGACTTAGTGGTGAGGCAAGGCATCTGAAATCAAGAGGGTGTGGGTTTGAGATACAACTCCCTCCTCCCTCAAAATTTTTTTAGAGATGACATATGTCCCCCTAGGCAAAATTACGGAACTGCCCCTCTCTTTTCTTTTTTCCCTCCCATAGCTTCTTCTTCCTCTTTAGAACGCATCTCCATTTCTTTCTTGATTTTCTATCTCTGCTCCGTCCACTGCCATGTTCAACCTCCGGCCAGCTTCCTTCTTCACCGGCAATGCCCTTTAGACAACCATAGCTTGTAGTTGGCTGGGGATAGCAGCTTTTCCGGCGAATTCTCGTGATAGCCAAGAACAGCGGTTTTGCAACAGATTTTGCTGTTTTAATCGATTTTTTCATGAAAATGATGTTAAGAAAAGCATTTTCGGCCCTTTCCTATTGAATTTCAGCTTTGGAAGCATGATTTTAGGCAAGTTTTTGAGAGTTGTTCTGACAGGGACTAAACTAAAAAGTTTTGAGATTTTGGGGTTTTCAGAAAATGGTGAAATGATGCAATTTAATGGGTTTAAATTGGTCTTATAAGAACACTTTTAAAGTGTATGACATGAAACCCTATTGTTTTACATGGTTTTACTTGGGTTGAAGGTAAAAGTATGGAATTTGGGACTAAAGTGAAAATTTAAAACGTTTTTAAGGCAGTGATGTAAATTGAAGAAAATTTTGGGAAAGTTAGTTAATGGAATCAAGGAATCTGAGCTAGGGATTGTTTTGAGTAATGATAAGGAAATTGAACATGAAATTAGTGATGGAAATATGATGAATTAAAGAGAAGAAAGAAATGTGTGATGAATTAATGTTATGGATAGTATGAGAAGAGTATATATTATGGTTGCTCGATGAATTGGTTAAGAGGCATTATAATGAACCTAAATTGATATGTTTTAGTGATGGCAATTGAGGAAAGTATATTTTTTATGATATAGGAATTGTGGGTGAATTCTATTATTAACCAAAAGAAGAAGACAATGTTATTTTAAGATACATCATCCACCAGGTAAGCGATAGCTCTTCTAACCATAAAATTACCATTGTATTGTTATATGGTTATATGGTAGCATAATTGTTAGACTAGTTAGTTTTTCACGTAAATTGTGATTTATGATTGGTATGTGATATCCATACAAAACTGTAAAAGAGAGGTTTGAATAAAAAGGAAATGTTTTACTAGAGAATTGTTATTGAAAAGCAAACTCATGTATGGCAGTTCCTTAGATTTAGGGAGGACACTATAAGATGGATGTTTTAGCGTGAGCTTGTGACTCATGACCATATGGGTGATTTACCTTGAGATGATGTGTGCTCTCGATCGATATGAATAACCCGAGAGATACATACCCTCGACCGATAGTGAGTTACCCCGAGATGCTGTATGCTCTTGATCAATAGTAAGTTACGCCAAGATGTTGTGTGCTCTCGACGGATGATTAAATTACATGGGCCACAAGTCCATGACCGATGTTTGATGTCTTTGATAGACCTCCTTAGAATCTAGGATTCTAAGCCAATCGTATTTTGAATAAAAAGGAAGGTTTTCACATGTCTTTTAACAAGAACTTAAGGGCTAAGTTCCCTTAATCGTTTGATAAAAGTATACAAGGGCTAAGTACCCTTAACCGGTGAGAAAGATTTTTCCGAGAGCTGTGGATCCTCGACCATTAAAAGTGTGATTTCCAAGGGCTATATACCCTTGACCGATTTAATTTCCATGGAATAAATCCATGATAGTTATTGTTTTATCGCATTAAATTGTTCAAGTTTTAAATCATGATTTACCGAAAATTAACTGATTTAAAAGGCATTATTGATTTATTACTGGAATGCTATCCGTTTATGTTTTACTGAATTTCAGGCAGTTATGCAGAGCAGTTTGCTAACCAGGAAGGCTAAATGAGCCTTATTGGTACTGCAGATGTTTTGATTTCCCTATTTTGTTGGGGGGTTTTGTATTCTTTTTGTAATAGTGTAATTTGATAATGTTATAAGTAATTGTAAATAAATATGTATAACCATAGGTAGATTCCCCACTCTTCTACTATGTTGTAGTTGTCTCTGGATTGAATTGAGAGAGTTGAGCTCTCTTTTATGAATATTATTATTTTGGCAGATATTTGTAAAAACTTCAGGAGGTCTCAGTTACAAAGGAGACTCTGCTGAAATTTCTACAAATTAGTATGCATGTGAATATGCTTGAATATGAATGTCCATGATGTATGATTTTCGATTCAGTTAAGGAATCAACTTGTTAAGCTTACAGAGACAGGCTAGTCTCGTTATCCGTGTCGGTTACACTCCGAGAATTAGGGTGTGACAGTCCTCTTACATGTACCTTGTCTCAAGTTTATCCCAAAGATCTTTTACAAAAGTTGAATCTTGATAAACATTGAAGAGAGCATCACAGAGGCCATTGAGGATATGCCCAGTGCAGATATAATTATCATTCTCCCATTTTTGTCTCTCTCTGATTTTAGTAATGGTTTCTTCTTCTCTTTCTTGAGGCTTAGGAATAGTGAGGAAATAGGCTACATTCAAAGTTATAAGAAGAAATTTCATCTTTCTTTGCCATCTCACAAAATTTATAGTTAACTCCTTCAACGAAGCTATATGTATTGGTAGGAATGGTTCTCTAAAGTTTAGAAGGAAAAGAGATAAAGAAGAAAGTGGTGCATGATGTCTTTAAGGCGTAGACAACACTTTCTTTTAGGATTAATTCACCCCCACCAATGCCTATCTTATAAGGGGCAAGTTGGGTTAACTGGTGAATTTCTTGTCGGATGTAATGAAGACCTTTGAGTATGGATTGCACTCTTAATACTCAATCCAAGACAACAATAGTCTTTACAAAGTGATAATTTAACTTTTTCTTTGTGTGCACTAAAAAACAAAAGCAATGAGTTTGAAGCTATTGTGTATTTTGTTTTTTGAGTGTCTAAAATGGAGTGATGGTGAAGGGTTTGTATAGACCTTGAAGAGATGCCTCTTAGAGCAATACCTCTTCAATTAAAAGTTATAACCATACGTTGGTTCATGAACTAATATAACTTAAATAGTATTTTATGAATAGTTACACATTTTCGGTTTCCTTAAAACAACATATCTTTTCACAAAGTGGTGGTTACCACACTTTTTATAGATATCTTCAGAAACTGAAGAGACATAAGCTTAGTGTCTTTAAGTCTCGTAACTCCTTACATAACCTTTTATATAAATTTATTAATTTATATGAGGATATGACTTTCAAAACACATCTCTTCATTTTAAAAATATTCCAACAGATTGTAACTTACAATAAATGAAATAAGAAGAAACACACATCTAAATTAGGATTCATTAAGTTCTCTCATTGCAATCTTTTAGCTACCATGATGTATTAGCATAAGTAAAAAGTGAAAAGTATACAACAAACTCAACCAGAAACTTTTAGAGGCCACGTCTTAGGACAATCATAGAAAGGATAGAACCACGCTAAAGCAACTCATGTATGCATTAGCATAGATTCTTCATGTAAACAAGTACACATCTAATGATCTATCATCCTAATGAAAAGGATAATTAATAATAGATATTTTTCAAATGTTACTAGACAAACATGAATTTGGAAGAATAATATAGAAAATAGCAATTAATAACCTCAAATTTAAAAAGCATAAGTGCCTACAAGGTTCATTTTCCTAAAAGTTTAACAAGGAAAGAGATATACACAAATCTACACATCCAAATTCAATCGTAAATTCAAAGCATATGGCATCTACCTAGAGGAATTAGTTCATAAGTATTAAGAAATGTTCAAATATCCTAAGTAGCCTTAAATTTGATATACATTTAAGTTTCATATGGTTTCCAATTCAAACCTTCAATTTACCTACTTCTAAAAATTCTTTATCTATGCAACTACCCATAAAATAGTTGCAATAGAATTTGAAGATATGAAAGAACATTTTCCTGAAAGCATTGATCAAGAAGAAGCAGAGGAATGACATCAAATGAGTTTCCCCACACAATTTTTAAGCTAAAATTTACTCCTAAAATTCCATTTTGATTATATACACATCAAGTGACCCTACTAATACTACACATTCTCGGAGACGAAAATGCATATGAAAAAAAAAGAGGTAATAACTAACAATTAACCCCACTTAAACATGATTTCTGAACCATCTCTTCTACAATTTTTGCTATAACAAACTAAGTAGTGGAAAAGATTACAGTTTGACGAAATTTTGGTAATAAATAACTAAACCAGCTATTTCAAAACACCCTCATTCACATCCCCACCAAAAAAAAAAAAACTCAACTCTCACTTAATGCGGCACCTAAGTGTGTCAGTGCATACACTTTCTTAGCTTCTTGTACATGTGCTTGTCCATCTTCAATTTTCTCTTTTTCTTTATACTATCACCCACATTGTCTCTAAATCATCCAACTCAGATCCTTCGCCTAAAATGAACAAAACTCACTTGAAGGCATGAAGTTTAAATGAAACCCAAATTGGATGCTCAGAAAAATTATGTTGGACCAGGATGTTTTGAAGTTCTCTGCAATTGGACTTAGGCTAGTGGGTTGGTGACATTATGGACTTATCTAGGAGCAAAGGAAACGGTGAAAAGTAAAGGGTTCCTTCCAACACAATAAGTGATGACTCTTGCAGTAGTTTGTGGAATATTTGTCTATTGAGCTCTACTACATAACCTAGGGGAGCTCTGACAAATGTTTGATTCTTGGTATTACTCTACTCTTTCCGTGGTTACCCCACTGTCTTATTCGAAACTAGGTTTAGAATCATCTTTCTTTTCCTCCAATCCATCAACTATCTTTTATGGAATCCGACCCTTTACAAAAGTAGTATTTGCAGTAATGGTTTTGAATCATTCCATGAAAATTTAAAAGTTTAAATTTTTGTTAATGGCAGTATGTAGTCATATTACCACAAGCAATCATTTTACTATTTATAAATTTGGATCATCAATTTTTTTAATCTGATAACTAAAAATTATGGAAATAATAATTTTATTTTATTATTTTATTATTTAATAATTATGTCAAATTCAGTCCAACTCAGACCTATCCACTAGCTTATTTAGAAAAGCCCAAGGTAGTGCAAGCCCATGCAAATATTCTCTTTCTTAATCATTGTCAGTTCCAAAGGCTCATTGGCAATAAATGCCATGATCTATGCATTGTCTATCACCACCTTTATTAGGCTTCTCATAATCGCTAAAAAGAATGAAAATTACATGCCTATAATAGATTATAGACGTTAAAGAGAGATTGAAAGTCTTCAGCATAAATATTCAGAATTCATATCTATAGAAGATCATCAATTCAACACGAAAAGTCTTCTAAACTATATGCCTTTGTGTTCGTGTAACCTTTTGTTCTTCTTCACTAATCTTCCTATATGAAAGCCTATATTGTGTGAAGAATAAAGTTTATTTCCTATTCTGAAACTTGGTAGTATTTTGGAATTGGGAGAAAGTTCAGTGGTTGTTATTGTGTTTGTAAAAATTATTGTGACTTATTATTCATTTTGGGTTAGTGGTGTGTTTGCGTAAAAGTAGCTTTACCCAATATTGTAAGGTTAGTCATTGTACTTGTTGGACAATTTTTTTATTGAAATATCCAACTATATAAGCTCGGAGTTAATATATAGGATTAATGATGATCTAGACTATTATAAATTCCTATTTGTTGAATTCTTTTTTACCTCTTCTTTCTTATTCATGTACTGACCTTTTTCTTTTGAAGCCCGTGGCCTACAGCCTTCTCAGGATTCAAATATTTCAAAACTTATCTAAATTTATATTTATTATTTAAATTATAGTTTTGTATAACAATTCACCCTCTCTTACTATGTACTAACAGAAACAATTACAATAGAATATTATAGAAAAACGTTTACCGAAGGAGATCCATGCCATCTTTTATGTTATATAAGTTGATTCAAAATTATTTTTTTAAACATTATTCTTTTAATTCTTATAGTTTCATAAAATTTTTAATTTGGTCCTTTAAAAATTTATGATCAAGCACTTATAATTTAAATAATTTAAATTTAGTTATATATGTAAATTAATTTTATTTTATTCTTTTATTTTCTTTTCATTTATACAAATCTTATATATCCAAAGTGTGAACATAGTATATAATTAGATATATCAGAAAATTAAAAAAAAAAAACTCTAATAAAATTTTAGCTGTAAGGAATAATAAATTAAAAATTTTGTAAACTATAATAGCTCAATTACAAATTTTCAAACTATGGAGATAAAAATTAAAAATTGATTGAAACTATAAGAGCTAGAAGTATAATCTTCTCATTTTTTTCATTTAACATATTTTTTATTGAATGATTTAACAATAAGCATGTGAAAAAGTGGTGGTTATCTTAAACTATTTATATAATTGTATTTAAGTTTAAGAAAAAATGTTCAAATTAAACAACTTAAAAAGGAAATTATATCCAAAGAATATAATATATACTGTATTGCTAAAAATGCCAGCCTCTTCAAACCAATCTGGTAATATTTGGGGAAAGGTAGTTTAAATAGCCAATTGGTTGATCAAATTTTACCCGAAATGTGAAGAAAACAAAAGAATACCAATAAGAATATATAATTGCATTAATTGTTACTTACCAATGAACTTTAGTTCAAGTCTAGCATGTTGTTTCTTTTGTTGAAGGCTAGTTTGATAACGTTAGAAAGCCAGGTATCACAAAGGGGAAAAAAGAAAAAAATAAAATCAAAATTGTTATACGTGGAATAAAGCTGAAACAGTGACGCAGAAGAAAGGCATCATGGCGTTCATGTAATATGTATAATCATTCGTAAAAACTTGAATTTTATTGATCAATGCCAATCGCATAACGGGAGGCAACTTGTGACAAAATAAACGACCACTCCCTCAGCGTGTAAAAGTACGAAGCCTACGTACAACCGCTGAGTGATACCATACGGCAATGTAACAAAACACACGGAATTGAAAATTGCAGATACGATAGGACCGATAAATCAAACACTACGACATGTGTAGGTTTGATTAAATGGTGGGAGGGGCCACAGCGCTGACGTACAATGCGTCGTCAGCAGATTCGTCGTGGCAGCACTGGAAGGTTGTGAGGACGTGCATTTGACGCTGACACTCTGGGCACCTCAGTTTCTCTGGGATTCTTCCCATTGCATGCGAGAACTCGAATCTGCAGCATGGGTTGTCCACTGCATGAAGCTTCTTGTAATGCTGCTCGAAAGCTGGTTCGAACCCCTCTTTCTCCGCAGTCTGCTGCCACATAGTCTCGTACTCCATCAAGGTCTGTAGGCCCGTGTTGGCATGCCCATTCACCACAATTTGAGATCCTTTTGCGAGAATGATCCATCCCCCCATCTTGTCATAGCTCAGAAGCTTCTTGATTTCTTGCATCACGAGGTCGTGGTCGTCCGCTTGCTTCAGCTGTATCTTGGAGAACAGCATGCTCTCCAGGCGGGTCCAGAAGAACCATATCATGCTCTGGTCTTGCCAGCTGTTAGTGTTGAGCTTGTCCTGCATTATGTTGTCCAAAACTCGACGCACCTGATCCTTCTTGATGCTCTTCCCTACGTACACCATCTCCAAGGATATGCGTGCCGCCTGTGCAACCCTCCTCGCTTCCCTCACGAAATTCTTCACCCACGCATAGTCATCCCCTCCGTACAGGAATATGTATTTCCCGTCCCTAATCTGTTCATTCACAATACTCATTCATTCGTTCGTTCGTTCATTAATGTATGATATGGTAGCTATATATATAACTTATGTACATGCTTACCCAGTTGAGTATTTCAGAGTCAATGCCATCGACGAGGAGCTCGAGACGCCAGGTCTCTTCTCTCCAGAGGGCTTCCTCCCTTGAGCTTGTGAAAGGGAAGGCACTGCTTCCCCATATCCACATCATGTGGATGGCATTAGGACAGGCTACCCTGCCCTGAGGATCCAAAACCACCAGAATTGGCTTGTTCTTGTACTTCCATTCCATTCGGATGAACCAAGTCACTGCCTTGCTTATCAATGAAGGATGATACACAGAGTACCATGGCATTGTCTCTTTCAGGCTTTCGAACTGCTTTTGCTGTTGTTCAGTCAATTGATCACCGGTGAGGCGATCCACTACTGGGATCCATACCAACTCATACCTGCTCTCCAGTTTTGATGCGTGCGCCCTCGATTCGTTGTAGATTTGTTCCAGGATTAATAGCTCGTCGTGGGAGAAGTCGAGGCCTGAAATTAGCAGCAACACGTTCTTCCTCCTCAGCACATCAAGCCCAGCCTGTTTGTTTCCAATTATTATACCTGATCAATATGATGACTTCTCACAAATAGTAATACATTCTATAGGTAATTTTTTTGTGTCTTAGGTAGATGATCAAACCCTTTTCTTAGTATAACCGTCGAAGAGAGGGAGTATATCATCCTTGGCATATATCAGAGCCTTCAGAACCCTCATGTTATCAATGTGGATCATCTTGAAGAGCTCGCACAACATTTCATAGGCTTCGGCATCCATCCTTTTCTCTGTATTCAAGGGTGATTTAGTATCATAGAATTGTAGTATATAGGGAGACATATTATATGTATCTGTGCTTCCAAATGATATAATTTATGAAGTGGCTGTACCGATGTGTTTGTAGCAAATATCCAGGTGCTTCCTGAGATGCTCGAGAATGGTTTTGAGCTTGTGTGCCAATGTGGATAGCTCCCAAGCCTCAGTAGTTGACAGCATGAACCTGAAACCAGTGATTGAATACATTCACTTAAGGTTCATATATATAAAATAACTCGAAAATTTCATAATTATCAGAATTGACAATAAAAACATACTCATAGCCCATAGTAGTAAGGCTTGTAATCTGAGTTGCGCAAGCCACAACGCCCCTGACGCTCCAATAGGAAGCAATTGGGATGTGGGCAGAGGCAGTGGTGTAGGCTGATACATCAGGGGTAATGTATGTCTGAGGTAGCTCATTGAACTCAATGACACATTTGGTGACCTCCAATATGACCCTGATTAGATCATTAAGTGCATCAAACCTTGGTTTCAGTGGGCCTGCATGCTCTATGATACCAGGTAGTTGCTTCAGGATAGCCATTGATTTGGCCAGCGGATTTGTAGTATGAATGTGGGCAAGCAGCCAAAATTCTCCATAGGTCAGAGCAAAAGCGGCTAAGACCAGCACCAACTTCACATCCCACTTGTAGTTTGTAAGCATTTCAAATATTGCAACTGTAGTGGAGTGTGCATCTGCGCCTCCAAGGGCCTTGTATGAAATCTGAAATTTTATTCATAATCACATGTTTCTCAGTAACTACACAATGAAAGATGAATAGAATTGATGTAGCTTATGTGTTAATTATTGTTCACCTCGCTGGAAATCCGATCAATCCTATAAGACAGACTCTCCATTATGTTGTAGTAGCTGGGATGTTGGTCTCTGTCTTCAACCTGATCAGCAGTTCCCAGGGTACCCTGCAGGAAAAGTGCAATCAGGAGAGGGAAAGGCAAGCACAAGCACAACCACAACTACAACTGGAGAAGCAACTATAATTGTACATTTCAAGCATCATACCGTTGAAATACCCACAGAACTCAAGGTGGCATGTCGAAGAATGTTCTCAACAAGATGGAGAAGTGGCTTGATATCATGCTCTAGTCCATCAGGACTATGGTCTGCCACTATTTTCTTGACAAGGATAGTGTCATCCGACATAGCAGGCACGGACTTGTCAGTTTTCATCAGTTGCTGCATCGAATTCAACTTGGCGAAGCTGGACAAGGCCATGGTAGTCACAGGAACGAAAATACGGATAAGGGACTCTAGCTTTGAGGCAGAGAAGTGGAATGGCTTGTGTTTTGCTGCCATGTGGTAGGCCTTTATATAACCACTAGAAAGGAATAAAGCCCAGATGAATCAACTTCCTTGCTTTCGCCATAATTAAGTCTTTGGAACGTTATGAGGAAGCCAGTCCTTGGCTTCTTTCAGTCCTCTGTCTCCACCTCTTCACTTTAGCACTGTGCTTAAATGGAACTGCATTAGCCAACAAAATAAAAAGGAAAAAAGAGTAAAAAAGGCAAAGTTGGATAGCCAAATCCCTTTAAAACCTTCTCCCCATGTCTCTAAAAGCTTGAACATGTATCAAATCTTGTGAAAGTATATTGAAGGATTGAGTTTTAGTAATATTTACAGCATCTCAGTATGTATATTTTAAATCTATGCAGCAACGTTTTCTGGGTCAGTAGACCTACAGTAAATACTTATCTGATTTGCTTTTTATAATTGGGATTATGGGAAGCTTCAAGCTAGCAAACCGTGACTGGGTAAGAAAAAGAGTATGTATAGCGAATAACCTTTAAATACACATCAGAGTATTCACTAAATACGTTGCAACCGGATCCGAATCATGGTGTCCAATGGGAAACTTGAAGAACGTCGTTATTATTTGCAATTCTTTACTTGATTCCGTTGTCTTCCTGCAAGCTTGGTTGGTAATTTATGCCTTAAATAATCAAAAAGGTATAATATAAAATATATGAAAGACAACTGACAGATTTGATGCCTTGCTCTTTGTTATTATCTGTAATATTCTAGTGGACAAGTAAGATATTGTAAAAGGTATGAAACTATACCAGCTTAGCTATCTTTTCAGCTAGGAACGCCCACAAGGGCTATCGAAGTATTATGCTTTATGGTCCCCTATATGTGGCCGAATCTATGCTATGGAAAGCCTAAATAAAAGTTTTATTAATTAAACATACAAATATTAAAGAGGCGTCTGCATGAAATGGTATCATAGTCATAGATGCTTCAGTCTATTGCCATGTTTCTGTTAGTAGGATTCAAGTTTCTTTTTTCCTTATCTTTTTTTAAACGTTTACTTATACCATCAATATTTATATTCTTTCTCACAGCTTAATTATTGGCCAAGTTCCTTTTTGATCTGCGTGATTTACGACTGTCGTTGGTTCAAAATGCATCTCATGTAAATCGTTAAAGGAATCTACAGAAAAATGTCATTTGGACACCTGTTTTCTATTGTACTCTCCTCTTTTAAGCCTCTTTTCACAATTGATTTGTTATATTTAACTGTAACTTATAACTTTATCTTAAATTAAAGGTGACAATAAGACATGTCAGAAACAGGAATATAATATACACGAACTCATTGTCGTATGTACGCGACACTGTTTCTCTACTTTTGGCAATAAAAGTAGTAGATTATTTTAGATATTTGGAAAGACGTTAATGTGTAAATTATATTGACACTTGTTAAATATTTTAGATACCTAATTTGGTTGAGTCACGAATAGTATAGTAAAAGTGAACAGAAAAAGCAGTTTGTAAAGGCAACTATTTATTAACATATATAGTTCTAATTCAAAAATCAGTATGGTTTGTTACACAGCATAGAAAATTATATACATATACGTCAAAAGTTACAACTTCAAAACAAAGACAAATTAACAAAAAACAGTATGATATTCGCATTAGCATTTAAGCCAAACCAGGCTGTTAGATTGGTTTAAATAGCCAATTTCTAGTTTTGTTTTGTAAGCCGTTTGTTAAACTTCATTTTCAGACCCTTTCAAAAGTTGACAAAAATTATAAGTTGAACCCGACCGTCATATTATTTTCTCATACGTTAAATTTAGTTTAACTTTTATTTATAGATTATTAAATTTTTTATTGTTGAATTAGTCCTTAATGATTCAACTCAAATTAGTTCTAATTTTTTAATTATAAACAATGTACAAATTTTTATAAATTAAAAATAAAAAGCAACAGGGATGAGATAAATTTAATTCATATATGGCACAAATTTTCAACCGCTTTAAAAATTCTTGAGCGTTTTAATATAAAGAGCCCTCATATGACTTTCACTTTTTGGTCATTGCACAATTTGAACTATAAATTGGCTGATTTAGGCATTGGACATATATCGATGGCCCAATTTATTGTACATAGAATTTTGATCTTTGGAGCAAGCTAACTTCGAAAACAGAGGATCCATTCCCATTGCTTTGCTTTTAATTGTAAAATAGACAAACATGAGCCGGAATCATTTACAACATTGGAACACGTGAATATTGCTTGATATCAGTGTTTATGACCTTCATCTCTTTCTAACAACTCTTTTCCTTATTTGGAAACATCAATTAGATCTACAAAAGGAAGGTTTCAGAGAGGATTCAAGAATGGAGAGTCTCTTGTTAGAAGTTTCTCACCTCTCTATTTTTTGCAATATGCGAAAATCATGGAGGAAGATATAAACAACTTCTCATGCCCGATAAAGCTAAAAAATTTGATGCCTTCAATCCCCAAAATTCATCTCCCATGAAGACCTATATACATAGAAGCTACTTCTTCAAAGAAAAATAAGATCTAAAAGTTTATTTGCAAAATAAAGAAGTTGTAAGGTTGTATTTGGTATTGAATATAGTGTGCCTATATTATATTCCCTTTGTAAGGATTCCCAAATATTATTTCTCTTAGTTGTGAATTTCTTTCATTATTAACTAGAGTGAAGGTTAGGTAGAATAGTGAGAATTTTGAAATTAGTTTTGGGGGTCAACTTAAAAATCTTGTGTAAGAGGTGAGCATGAAAAACCTTATATTAGAGGTAAGCACGGAAAACCTTATATTAGTGGTGAGTACAAAAAACCTTCGATTAAGTGTTGTAAGCATGTTGAAATAATGAAGAAAATCATTTGGGTGCTAAGTGGATTGTATGTAGGTAAGTTGTACCAAATCAGGATAAATTTCGATATTGTTTCTCTTCCCTCCTTATTCTTTTACTTATTTTGGTTGCAATTTAGTTAACTACATTCTCTATGAAGTTAACTGATTATTTTCAAAATTCGTATATTTAACTTATGTTTGTAAATAGTCAAGTAATTTAAAAAAATACAGTTTATTATATAATATTGTTTGAATATAGTTACCTAATTTTGATATACAATTAACTTGTGACAGTCAAAAAATATTTTAATAAAATTTTTTTAAATTTCAAAAAAATTTAAGAGAATCTATTCACACCCTTTTTAGTTTCTATGTCAATATATATATATATATATATATATATATTACCCAAAGATCTTACCATAACCTAACCTAAAACTAATTTATTATTAACCAACTAGCACCCTTATCTATGGCCAAAACAAAACAAAAAATTGTAACAAATGAGCTTCTAGAGAGAATCCATAGGATTCTTTACTCTCTTTTTGAGTAGGTTGACGAAAGGGTAGGTTAGAAGACTTGGTGGAGCAAAAGACTCCAGATTTCTGGTCAATGGTTTTATATGTTTATTATCAAAATCATATGTTTGATGGTCATTGCCATTGCCTTAATTATCTTTCTTCTTCGACATTATCTTCCTTGTAAGAATTCTCTATTAAGATAGTATCAGAAAGGGTTTGTAATGCCTTTGAAATGTTCAATTTCAAAGTAAAAAATACTCAAAATGAATTGCCATTTGGAAAAAATTTATTTTAAAGTAAAGTTTTTAATATCTTTTTGTAAAACATGTTTGGCTTATTTGTAGTCTACTCTTAGCAAAAAATTTTATTTAACCAATGATTTTGAAATTTTGAAATGCATAAAATAGTGGATAAAATTTATTTTCAATGGTTGAATAATTCTGTTGTGCAGGATTTCAATGGTTTAATCTGAATGCAATGATATGTTATTTTCCATCAATTTTTCATTCAAGAAAACCTCTGTATCCAATATCTTTGTCTAAGAATACCTCCATATCTAAGCTATGCTATTTTCCATCAAGTGTAGAACTCTAGCTATTTTTCAATGGTATACATTCTTAACTAGAATATACACAAAGGGGTGATAAACGTCAACCTTTCTAGAAAGAAATTTATTGTTGGACTTCCCAAATCTTTGGGGATAAGGTAAAAGATAAAATTTGTAGCCAAAATGGCAACAATGACATACCTTATAAACATCTAAGCTATGGACAACTTATAGCTTATCTCCGAAAGGTAACATTAAAGATTTGCTAAGATTATAAAATCCAACATTAATTAAATAAAGAAAAAGCCCAAAATAGAAAAGATCTAGGAGTTTTTTGCAAATAGTTTGGCATTCCTAAATGTTAGGGTTGATCACTAACCCATCTGACCAGTTTGGGCTAGGTTGGGCTAGTAGAAAAAGAAAATGGGCTAAAACAATGGGAAAATTGATTAGGTTAAGGAGTCTAGGCTGGGCCGGGCCGGGGCTAACAATTTAGCCAACCCTACTCGTGTTAATATATATTCAAATATTTTATATATTATAATTAATATAATAATTATATTTTTTAATTGTTAAATTTTAATTAGTTTTTTAAATCTGAAGGAAAAGAAAGTTGCCTCTGCCTCAGTCACGTGCTCATCTCTCGACTCTCTTGAATGTTCTTTACTCTCTTCATATTGGAACTCTAAATGACCTTCGCTTCGTTGTGCATTACCCCGTAGCCTTTGACCTTTGCCCGCAACATTGTCTCTTCCTGTCGTCCTAGCTGAGTGGATGTTTTGCCTCTTTTACACACTTGCATCTCTTTGTCTCTTGTGTGATTATGTGTCACTGTGCAAAGAGCTTCATCTAGCGAATTCTTCTGTACAGAGAGCTTCCTCCGGCAATTCTAGATATCCAGGTTTGTATTTATTCATGTTTGATTCTTTGGTGATTTCAACTAGGGCTTAGTTGATTTGTCTATGATTTCTTTTATTGCTCCTTATTTTGGACTAAACTCTGTTTTATCTTCCTAGCATTTGTTTTTTTGCATCATTGTATTAAGATTATTAGCTATGATGGTGAAGGGTGATTAATATGGATTATCGTTAGTTCTCTAATAACCATCTATGTTTAGGAGTATGTTTTCATTGTCCATTTAATAATTAAAGTTGCTAACATGGAATGTAGATAATTTCCCCCCATTGTTACTGAATCACTAATAGAACTAACTCAAATTAGGAAACTTGCTTTTGTATATGTAGATGATGATTGATGTAATGTCATAATGCCTATTGTATGTAGTTGGGCCATATTATCTATCTTTTGGTCTGTAATAATCGAAGTCTGATTCTAGATTGACTTTAGTCATAGTAGTATTCCATGGAGCAATTAAGATGACAATAGGTAGGAATTGAGTTACTAATAGTTGAAATAAATTTTTTTAATACCCTATTATTAGCTTCTATATGTTTTCCTTTATGGAGTAGGTCGTTGCTACACTACTCTATAAAATAATACACATTCTTCTGCAAATCATTGAATTAAAGTTTTTGCTTTTTGAGTGAGTAAGTTGTCTTTGAAATACAAATGACTTCAAAAGGAAAACAAGAAAAAAAAAAAAAAAGAGTTACTATATTAAATGATGGTTCCTAATAAAAATAGTGTTTAAATTTGTATAAATAAAACCAATTCAATAGTTATATGTGAAAATTAACGCCTTTAAGATTTTTATTAGTGATTAACTACTTAATTATGCTTTTCAATTAGTAATATGCATTTAAGAAAAGCCAAATTAGAGTATTACTTGGAGGAACTTGGTGAGCAAAGATGTTTATTTCTTAAACACTTTTATATAGTTAATAATAACATATGAATATTAGAATCTCTCTTGAATATGAAAAAGAAAATTGAGTACTAAAGCAAAATCACATTAAAGAACTTTGATTCAATAGTAATAGAGTTATTTTTAAAACTAAAAGATTCAAGTTCAAATTTCAATCAAGTCAAAATGAATATATAAAAAATGAACTAACTAATGAAAATATTATTTAATTATAATTTCACAATACATATGTTTCAGGAAATGGAAAAAGATGATTTTATCTCTGTGTGTGTGTGTGTGTGTATATATATATATATATATATTATATGTATGCATATAAAATTTTACTTGTGTCAACATATATCATCTTAATTAATGAATTGATAATTCTAAGTTTCCTTTATTTTCATACATCTTATTGGGACAATTAAATAATATAGGAAACAATAATTTTTTCTCTATAATTTATGCTCTTTTTATTTTACTCTACTTTCTAAGATAGCCTTTATTAATAATGCTCCATGCTCTATAATGTACATAGACATACTAATTAGTGTGCTTTTTATCCTTTTTTATTATTTGTATTGTTTAAGTGAAGTTTTATTAATGAAGGGGTGGTGTAAATAGTAGATAGTATAGATGTCAATTAGTCTTGGTTATTAATTAAATGGCAGACCTAAACCTATCGAGTGAGCAAGTACAAGGTCCATCCTAAGGTAGCAATATACCATCCAACCCAAGCTTTACTCCTTCAAATGTTGGTAAGAGTGCCACTAGCACTGTTGTTGCTATGGTAGTCTCTGCCTCTGGCTACACACTTATTACAGATTCTACAGTAGTAGGTGTAGGTGAAAAGAGAAAGAGCCCCCAAAAGAAAGTTGATGTGTGGGACCATTTCGTGAAACTTCCTTTAGAAGAAACTAGGGGTGATATAAAAGCTACTTGTAATTATTGTGGTGCTTCCTATGCTTGTGATTCGAATAATCATGGTACAAATTCACTAAAAAAATATTTAATAAGGTGTAAGAAGCATCCAAATCAAGCTGAAGAAAGCAAACAATCTATGTTAGCATTTATTGAACTAAACAAAGTAGGTCAACCTAAAACCTTGCTCCATATAACTACAATTTATGTGGTTATCGCAAAGCCTTAGCGAAATATGTTACTAAGGATGAGATACCATTTCAATCTGTTGAAATGGATAGGTTTCAGGAATTTTATTATCAATTGGAACCACGATTTCCAATTCCATCTAGAATGATAGTTGCTAGGGATTGTTATAAACTTTATCTTGAAAGGGCAAAGAAACTTAAGGATTCCTTTAAGAGGTTAGGATTTCGTGTAAATCTCACCATAAGTGCTTGGACATCAATGAAAAATCTGAATTACATGTATCTCATGATGCTCATTATATTGATGAGGATTGGAGGCTTCAAAAGTGAATCTTGAACTTTTGTCCTATTGAAAATCACAAGGGTGACATAATAAGAACGACAATTAAGAAGTGTCTATTAAAGCGAGGGCTTGATAAGATATTCGCTTTGACTATAGATAATGTGTCCTCAAATGATAGCTGTGACTTATCTAAAGAAATAACTTAGAAGTTGGCGTTGGTTAATTTATGATAGAGATTTCCTACGCATGCACTATTATATGCATATTATGAATTTGGTTATGAGTGATGGCTTGAAAGAGATGAATAGTTTTATCTTCTTTATTCAGAATACAGTGAGGTATGTCCAATCTTTTCCTACATAGTTGCAATCATTTTAAATTTTTATGGAAAAGGAAAAAAAATTGAGTTAAATAGCATTATGTGTTTGGATATTGCAACTAAATGGAATTTCATATACCTCATGTTAAACAGTGTCATTAAATTTTAGAAGGTGTTTGACATGATAGAAGATAAGGATGATGCATATGTTGCATATTTTACTAATAATGCTCATTGGATTGAGCCATCAAACACTTCAAATTAGAGCAAAGCATTGATTTTGGCAAAGTTTTTAAAGACATTCTATGATACAACCTTAAGATCATTTAAATCATTGTATGTGACTTTGAATACTTGCTTCGATGGCATTGTACACGTTCAAGATATATTATTATCAAACACTACATATCATGATCCTGTTATAAGAAAGATGGTAAAAAGTATGCAAGCCAAGTATGACAAGTACTGGGGGATATTAGAAAATATAAACCCTTTATTAGTAATAAGATTGGTATTTGATCCACGATATAACATTGGTTATGTCTATTCCACTTTTGACAATCTATACTTTGATCTTGATGTGTATGAAGCCATAAAGTTTAGGATTAAAGGTGCATTGAATCACTTATATGAACATTACTGTAAAAGAGTTGTATAAGAGTCAATTGAAACCACCTCAGAGAGTGAAACATTTGATAGTATGATTACAAGCCGCCTATCAAATTGCAAATAGAAGTGGGAGGTATTGAAGCATAGAATAGTTTCCATAGATCATAAATTTGAGTTAGAAATCTATTTGGAACAAGAATTAGTTGATGATGGTGCTTATTTTAATATCTTTATAGTGGAAAGACAATGCTATAATGTATAAGGTACTATCCTAAATTACGCGTGATGTCTATGTTGTTCCTGTGTCAACCGTGGCTTTAGAGTCTGCATTCAGTACTGGTAGGCATGTGTTTGATGTGTTTAGAAGCTCCTTGTCACCCAAAATGACTCATGCCCTTCTTTGTGCCCAAAATTAGCTCCACCCCCATGTGTTTAGCTTTAATGAGCATGACTTTGATTAATTTGAGCAGTATGAAATCATTGCATCAGGTAAGCTCTAACCCTGTTTTTTCATATCAATTTACATCATGTAATCTCTAACTTTATTGTTTCATATTCGAATGAATGTTCATAGATGTCTCCAAAGATTCAAGTGTTACAAATACCTGAGGTACTATGGCCATTGACTGACATTAAGTATTTGGTAAAACAAATTTCTTTTATGACTAACCAATAATCTCCATAACATTTAATTTGGTGTTTACTTGGAACAATGTTTTGTACAGGTTTAAGCTATAGTTTCATCTAAGGATATTTTAAGAGTAATCACTATTTTTGCCAATTTAGTTTATCTTTTTCATTCCATTGTCTTGTAAACTTTTCCATGAATGACCTTTACTATTATTGCATGAATGTCCAAATACTTGCTTATCAGATGTAATTTATGCATGGCAGCATTTTATTTGCATTTCTATTTTCAGTCTTTTATTCTTGCTTTATTATCTTTTCTTGCATTTTTGTTTCCTTTATTACTTTGAAGAAATAATAGAATTGGAAGATGAGATGAAAGATGTGTAAGTTCAATAAAACTCCTTTAAAGTTATTTTTCTAATTCACAAATCAC
The DNA here is from genome assembly GCA_037074485.1 of Delonix regia. Lineage (NCBI taxonomy): Eukaryota > Viridiplantae > Streptophyta > Magnoliopsida > Fabales > Fabaceae > Delonix > Delonix regia. Next base: position 33,320,774 of record CM073449.1, on the reverse strand, counting down.
ATTTTGGATCAAGACTGCATTTTCATTTTGTGCTGCAACTATCAAGTTATGGTACTCATACTGATTTACAATTAATCTTCTGTTCTTTAATGTTCTCCATTATGTGCTTAAGTCTATAACTTACAGTATGCATTCCATAACTGCACAACATATCCTAACTATCAATTTTCTAAAATCTAAAGTCCTCTGCTCACTTAGCAGGAAATTTCCACTGGAATCTTGAGGATGTTGCGAAATCAATTGTGTGCATGATGATGTCCAGACCCTTCAGGGGAAACATCTAATAATGATGTATATTGTTTATCTAACTTATATCTATGCATATTATCCTACTGCACTTATTCAAAATTTCATTTATTTCCCTAAAATTCTTCAGGTTGTTACTCAAATATAGGTGTTATTGTTAGGAGGTCTTAGCTCGATTTAATAAACATATAGGTTTGTACTCTACATTTTAGTCCCATTTTTCATTTATTTTTCTATAAAATGTCAGTTACAATGAAGCTTGGTTTTCTAAAGCCTGTTCTTATGGGCAAGGCATAATTTCCCTATAGTTTTTTACCTTGCTCTGGGTGGGTCATTGTTGTCATATATATACTATAGTCCTCCTTTAAAGGTACTTTTTTCTTATACTTCAATCCTTGTTTTATTCATTATTTTTACCAATATATTTGCTTTCTAAACTTATTTGTTAGTTGATATTAACCATCCTAGCTCCCACACTGCTGTAGGGATCTTTTATACTGACCTTAAATAAAATTTTAAATTACTCATGACTCATCCCTTTAGTTTTCATCCACTTTTTAAGAGAAGAGAGTTGCTTTACTACCATTCATAAGATGCAAAGACAACTACATAGGGCATTCATTTTAAGAAATCAATTGCCTAAGGTTGAGGACAATTTTTTAACTAAAAATCATTAGAAATCTAATCTTCTTGTTTGATTTACTTTTAAAATCTATTTTATGGACTTGTACCACGTTTCTTAAGGATCATCCTAGAATGATTTGGTATGCCATGTTGGAATGAAGTTGTACCATGTTTGTTAGATGGAACTCCCTAGCCTGGAAATAATCCTAGGGATCATCCTTGAATGATTCAGGTATTGTGTCTTTCTCAAAGTACACATGTGGTCTTTTCCCTTCTTATATGATGTTTTCTAGTTGACAGTAATATTTATACTGTATAAAGATGTTCTCAGGTCACACTTGAGGGCTTGACACGAATGGAAATGAGCTATTGAGACTTGTATATGTTTCTCATGAGAAGCGACTAGGCTTCCAGCATCACAAGAAGGTTGGAGCTATGAATGCTTTGGTATGCCACCCTAATGCATCTCTTTCAATTCAATTCTTGGCTTTAATTGATGTGTCCATCCATTCATTGAATGGTTATATCAATGGTGCACTTATCAAATATGTGGGCTTTGTCTACTAAAAGTTTTTTTATTCTTTGCATCAAAGTCTAATGATGGATTTTATTTGTAGCTTAAGTTACAAAATTGCATATATGGAAAATAGCCTACAAATTGGTTCTAATGTATTCAATAATAAAGCTCATTGATATTTGATAGAGTATGATTAACAAATATTCTAAGCCTACCTTAGGATGTGACCATATAAATGGTGTATGGTGTATTTTAGTTTTAGGAAATCTCCATTGTCTTTCCATTCAGCAAAGTTTTTAGCATTTTCTTACTAAGTCGTAGTTTGCCATGATACAGTTGGTTTTTTTGGCTGTGCTTTACTAGAAAGGTATTTTTGGAACAAGCCAAAAAGCTCGACCCCACTTGGGAGAGTTAAACCTGACTTAGTTGTTCATTAGGTTCATCAAGGTCGGGGTTGAAAATACAACCTCGACATTCCCTTGGGTCGGGCCAGTCTGAGGATTGTGCACCCCTGCTATATTTAGCAAACCCAAACCCAAACATCATAAATTACCTAAAAACAAAATGCCACAGAAACGAAACTAAACATACTATAAACACCAAGCTATCTCAATAATTCCAAAAATGAATTTAAACCTAAATTACACATACACGTTCACTAAATTTTATTTTGGATTTTTACAATTAAAATATTTTTTAGTTCAGCCTATACTAAATAAAATTTAAGAAATTTTTTTAGTTACTTTATTAAAAAAAATTAACAAATATTTTGACAAATAATATATTTTTCATCATGATATTACTTATTCATCATTATATAATGCATATATTAATTATTAGTTTTAGTAACTATAAATTGATATGATAATATTATTAATAATAATTTTATTTGTTAAAGATTAAATTGAGAAATACTTTTTGAGGGCCTAAATAAAAATATTATTTTATTATAACCAAGTTGAAAAAAAAACATTTTATTTACGAAGAATCAAGTTAATAAGACAATTTTATGAAAAAGTAAATTAGGAAAAAACATAATGGACTACACCTCAATTGTTTGCCACACTAAAACTTATACAAGCAGAAGCTAAGAAAGATCATTCGAAAAGTATTTTATGTTGGCATACAGTATGAGCTAATCCAATTTATATTTTTATATTTTTTGGTATGCATTATGGATTATTTAAGTCTTTATTTTAATAGTTTTTATACAGTTACATCATCCATCCCAAAGGTGAGTAATAACTTATGACAAAAAAATCTAGCACAATATAATTTTATCTTTATTTATTTATATATTATCATATAATCACTACTTTCACCACGCCCCTTCCTCCTAGTTTTACTGTCATCGTCATTATTTTTCACTGTCATCACCATTGGTGCCATTACCATTTCTATCATCATTGTTATTTTTATTGTCACTTTTACAGATACTACTACTATACCTTCACTTTGTCACCATTATTTTTACTGTCACCATTTTAATCATCACTGCCTTCTCATGACCGTTATTATACTACAACTATGATTAGCTACCACTATTGTAATTTTTGTTAATACCATTACTACTTTTATCACCATGAATTAATTCATTAACAATAAACTAAGATTAATTTTAAAAATTTACTATAATAGAAAAACAAATTAAAATTCGAACTTATTCTTGTAAGTATTGAGATGAAATCCAAATAGCATATTTACAAAGAACTGTGTTGGTTTCGCCCTTACTAGTCTAAGATCCTAACTCTGCTTCTGATTCCCTTCACCTTGTCGCCATTATTATTATCACTACCTTCACATGACCATTACACTACAACCATGAGAATTGTTGTCATAGGACCACTATTATTGTCATTCTTAATACTACTATCGCCACTTTTATCACCGTGTAAGTATCACCTCTATTTTCTTTGCTTTGCTGTCACTATCATTCTTGACATTGTGCAGGTGAAGGGATTTTTGCATTAGATTGTTGGATTTTTATTCAATAATTTATTTTTTTTTAATAATTAATCTACATTATTGAATAAAAATTTAATGATTCAAACTAGTTATTGCAAAAAGTTCAAGAGATTCAAGGGATTCTTATTCTATCGTAGTTGTTGTTACCATAATTATCTCCATTATTATCATGCTATGATATAAATATAATATTATTCACATTTATAAAAATTATTATCATACTATCATTAAATACATTGTTAAATTAACATATACACGATAGTATAACTGAAAATTTTATAAAAATGAATAATTTATGCAATATTGTTTAATGCTAATTATACTATAAGAATGTTGGTTTATTTAAAAAATTGAGTAGAAGAGCTTTAGGTCAAGAAGTGTTTTGACTAGCCATAAATGTAAGAAGGTTCTAATGTATATTATTTTGATCCCTAATTCATTCCCTTTCCCTACTATTTATTTCAAAGCTCGTGTATCACTTCTGTTATTAAGAAAAATCGAAAAATATTGAAAGAAGAGAGAATGTAAAGTAATATTAAAGATTCATTTTTAATTAAAATATAAAAAAGTAAATGAAAGTAGATAGATCACACACAAAAATTATAGCTATTTATATCAAGGATGAGCAAAGTTTTATGTACATGATTCTTATTTATAAAGTTTTGAAAGCATTTATATATAGAGAAAATTCTTTCAAACACCCAGTTCTATAGTTTTTAATTTAAAAAATATTCACCCATTATTTTTATGAAAAACTCTAATAACAAATTCTTCAAAAGTTATATATAATTTCCTCTTTGTTGATTATGAATAAAATTGATTAGAACTTAAAAAGTTTACCCAATCCGATGAGTTTGACCCAAAAAAGTAAAGCTCGAACCGAAAAAATTTGATTTATAAAATGGTTTGGGCTCAAACATTTTTAAAGTCAGAAAACTCAAATGAATATTTTTTAATAAGAAAAAACTTATTATTAAAAAAAACACTTAGTATAATTTGTCATTTTAGTAAAGAAATAAAAAATAGTGTCTTTTATTTAAAAGATTTATGTCAATACAACAACATATTTATAATTAGACCTGATCATAATTTTAAAAACTTTTTCCTTGATGAGCCTAGTCCAAAAAAAAAATTTTGAACGAAAAAGTCTAATTTAAAAGCTTGATTTGTAAAATAAACCAAGCTTAGACTTATTTTAAAGTCTGACCCAAGTTCAAAAAGATTGAATAAATACTTTTTAAATAAGTAAAAACTCATTATTTAAAAAAAAACTTCGTGTAATGTAACATTTTGATAAAAAAATAAAAATTAATATATTTTATTTAATGGATTTATGTCAATATAATAACTCATTTGTATTTATAATTTTTATATATATAATCTTCTGTATAATAATAACTATCTATGTTATTTATTTTAAGTTTTAAGTAATAAATGGATTTGACCATGACTTAAAAAAGTTTTATTGGCTTGATGGGTTCAACTTAAAAAATATAAATAACAGCCTGAATAAAAAAAAGTTTAATTAAAATACGGGCTTCAGGCTTTTTTTAAAATACAAATTCAAACTTAATTTTTAAAAGCCCAACCCAAAGATTAGGTATATTTGTAATCACAACTTCTTTATATATAATCTTAAAAGTAATAATAGTAATTAATTAAGTTATTTATCTCAAGTCATCAGTAACAAATTGACTTTAAAAAATCAAATGACCCATCTTAAAAAATATAAATAAAAATTCAAATAAAATAGTCCAATATGGAGTTAGACATTTTTAATAATCTGAATTAAAACTTAATTTTTAAAAGTTTGATCCAAATCTAAACCCATTCAAATGGGTAAAAAAATACATATAATTAAAAATTAATTATTGGGCCACATATATCAATAGCCACCAAAAAACCCAAGTAAGAAGCGGGAAAAAGAATGCAAGCCCGCCCACCAAGTAAGAAGCGGGAAAAAGAATGCAAGCCCGCCCACTCCTAGGCTAAAGTTCTAACCTTATATCACTATTTTTTTTCCTGATAATAATAATATCACAAACTTATAGCAGCGGAAAATTGACCCCCGAAAAAACTTATAGCAGCGGAATACAGCCAAACGTTGCCTTAGCCAAGACGCTCATTAGCAGGCCCCTTCGCCTCAACGGTCGCACCAGCTCCCAACAGCTCTTTCCACCGTCACCGCCGCTCTCCCATTGACCGTCGCGGCTTTCAGGTAACTTAGGTAATGGCGCCGGTTCTCTTCGTCCTTGCCTCATCTTCATCTCACTCAGCTCCATTTCTAAGGGAAACTTTAGTACACCAAACAGACCGTTACAATGCTTCTGGCTACTGCTACTCCTCCGGTACCTATTTTCCGCCTTCGACGGTATGACAAACCTATCTGATTGACTCGTATATAGTTTTCTGAAAGAGTCCGCTCTTAAAAGGAGTGAGTTCTTTCCTTTTGGACTGGGTTCTGATTGACGACGACCCATGACTCTGCCACAGAAAACGATGTCGTTGGGAAGGGCGGGGTTGGTCGTGGGATCGGAAATGAGTGTGGGGAACTCGAAGTCGAAGTGACCCGTGGCCATTTCTGAGTAACGGGGTCAGAATATGAATCAGTGGGTTGGAGTGAATATGGTTGGAATATGAGAACTGTAAATGGTGAAGGTTGAGAGGCAAGCCAGGAATGAGGATATATATATATATATACACACACACATAGAAAAGAAGGGAATGAATAGCAGGAAAGCATGAGAGAAAAAATGGTTCCTAAATGGTTGATTGGTATAAGGTTTCTAGAAAAGAAAGAGGGAGAGAAAGGGGAGAGAAATGAGTGGGTGAGACTGGGTCATCAGGGGGCATTTGTTTAGTGTATAGGATGTTTCCTTGAACCGCAGTACCGGACTGTTACTTTCTAGAAAGGAAGAAGGGCTCTTCCACGCTCTCAATTTTCTTCCGTCACACACTCAGCTTCTAGAATTGTTGAGGATGAGTGTTCTGTTCAAGTCCTCATCCGTCTGAACTTGAACCAATTTTTCCTTCTCTTTTTTAAACAAAAGAACAATTTGACCTTTGTCTTCACTAAATAATTCAATCACTTTCCCTTACGTTAAATTGATTAGGTAAATCAACACAGACACCACGGTGTATTTTATGCAAATTAACTTCCAAAACTCTATCAACTTCAATATTTGTGATCAATTTATGATTGAAAATTATATCAAGTATATGTTTGGATTAACGTTGAATTAATATAATTTTGTATTAATTTAATTTTTAAAATTAGTTTTGATCAAACGTAATTTTATATTATTGTAATTTATATTTAAAAATTAATTTTTATTATTTATATAGTTCATTCAATAAAAAAATAATTATTTTTCATTTATATACATACAAGAATTTTAAAAGTAAAATTGATTTTAAAAATTATCAAACACAAAATCCAACAATAATATTTATAAGACAAACCGTTGGTTAGATGTACAAACAAATTTTTTAACTCTCAAACACCAAACCAAATATATTATTAATGCCATCAATGGAAGTTAATAGACTAATAGTCATCATTTTTTTAATTTCATTTTAAATAATGTTATTTTTATACCTAGATAAAATTGGCCATTGGCTCGGCCTTATGAAAGCGAGGATGCTTGAGGTTGACCTAGTCAAGTTCATTTTAAAATGAGAAAAAATTATATTATAATTTTTTACATCCTTGTTACGTGATTAATTAATTAAAATTTGACAAGTATAAAATTATTTAATTATATCACAATGATGTATGATTATTGCATATATTTGTATAATTTTAAAAAGAAATTTATATATTTCATGTTATCATTGATTAATAATAAACTCATGGTTTACTAGTTAGAAAACTTGATAACATAGAACTACATTTATTTTAAAATCTACATCTATTTTAAAATCATTCTCACCTTTATAAAACTAAAGACAAAACTCTTAAATGCTAATTTTAGTTTGCTGTCCGGAAGACGCAAGTTCAACCCGTTTCTTCTTAACCAAAAAGTTGCCTTGCAAATCATATCCAATTTTCATTCCTCCTCATAACTGAGTCTGACTTCACAGTTTTCAAATTTCAGTCTTAATTGTGATGAAACATTATTTAAATTTTACATTTATCAATTAATTTTTAATTTAATCTCATATTATTTTTATTTTTAGTTTAATTTTTCACTTTAATTTATTTTTAATCTCATTTTTTTAATGATTTTTATTTTCAATTTAACTCATTTTTTATCAATTTATTTTTACTTTGATTGTTCTCTAATTCTAAAATTAGAATTAAAGATTTAAGACTTAGAGTTAATCGACTTTTTATTATGTTATTACAGTATACAATAATAATGAACAATAAAAGTTAATCCATTCAACTATTATAAAATGTCTTTTTGTTAATATTTTTAAATTATAAGAGTTTCCTGAAAATGTTTCACACAATTTTTAAAAATATTTTTTAAAAAAGAAAATTGTAATGGTGGCGTGGTGCTGTACCATGCCATAGAGGGCTTGGATGATGGGCCAGATTGAGATATTGGGGGCGGTGAAATGAGAGGGGAAGTGTGAGGTAGGGTGGGTTTTTAATATGTTTTAATTGATTATTTTCATAATTTAATTAAATATATATTGGATTATGTAATCAAAGAATTAAGTATAAATCTTTTTTATACATGAGGAGTATTTTTAATTAATTTTATTTTGAAATATATACAAACTCTTTAAATTTATAAGTTGACTAAAATAACATTATTGCCTAATTCAATAGAAATTGATGAAGAAATAAGCATTGCATAAAATTTCTCTTGAATTAGCTAATGATTATGACTATAAAATATTAAATTTCCACTCAAGCTCACGAAAGAATTATTGTTCAATGATTTTTGACAAAGAAATTTTACTGTCAAGAAAAATTGAAATTTGCTCTTACAAATAGTTAAGAATTTTTTATTAAAATAATTTAATTCATGAAATATCAACTATTTTACTATAAAATATAATTAACTTTAGACATCAACAATAAAGTTTATAGTATGCATATATATATATATATATATATATATAGATCACTTTATTCAACTTATAAATTTGATGAGTTTGTATATATTTCAAAGTAAATTCTATTAATAGTACTCTTCATATTAATAAATGAAGAAATCAGAGTTATTGACTAGCTTCATTTAGTTTTTAATTTTAATTAAAAAAATACTAACTTGAGAATAGATTAATAAGTAAAAATTAAATTAAAAATAAAAATTAGTAAAAATTAAATTAAAATTAACTAATAAATAAAAATAAGAATTAACGAAAAAACTACTTATAAATTATTAATAAATAAATTACCAAAATAATGTTTAACGCATAACATACTTGTAACAATTTTACGTCCATACAACTTTTGATGTAAGTTACAAATAGTTGATGGCTCAAAATTGATCTGGAACATAATTAAGCATTATAAAACAATTTTCAGCAACCCTACTCATTGTTATCAGTTTCTGGCATTTAAAGTAAACTAAAATATATATACATACATGTGTGGGTGGGGGCAGTGGCCAGCTGGAGGGGGAATTTGTTAACTATAGTTGACAGTATATATGAAAACTGAATATTATACTATATACTATACCAGGCTTTAAAACTATCAAACCTGACCCATTTTAACCGGTTATATACAGACCCATGGACTTCATCTTATAAGATCAAGCATTGGATGAAGATCGATCATTGGATGACGATCGATCAACATCCAATTGACTCACATTTTTTCGGAACAAAATTTTCCAGAAAAAATAAATAAAAAAATACATAAAAAAAAATGAGGATCCACATGCTTAATGCAGATCTCCCCATTTGTACAGCCGTGCAGGCACTGATCTGATTCTTTTTCATTCAAAAAACAATATGAACTTTCAATAAAAAAAAAACGCATAAATGCAGCGCCTCATGGAATACCGACATTGCTAGAACTGAACGGCAGTATGATAGGATTAAAAATAAAGTCAACAAAGCTTTCTTATAATTGTAAATGCAAATAAAACATCCCTCGCAGCAAAGGAAAAGACATTAAACCCTTTAGCTGCTTGTGAAAATGAAGTTCTCGTAGAAACTAACGTTAATAAAAACAAAGACTCTTTAAAGCATACTCGAATGAAAACTCCACCGTCGATCAAGAACCCAGTTCTGAAAGCTATGGCTGCATGTCCACGACAGATACTTAAAACTATGAAACGTAAAACAAACACCTAGACTCCCGACGAATAAAACTACAAGAAAGCAGCGTTTTCTGTAACCATAATTACGTTCAAATGTACTTGCAATGACACCAACAAGCAAAATTCACTTCCCTCCCTTCTTCTGCGCAGCCTTGGTGACCTTGGCTCCAGTAGCTTCCTTCTTCTCCACATTCTTGATGACTCCAACAGCCACAGTTTGACGCATGTCCCTCACAGCAAATCGACCAAGTGGAGGATATTCGGAGAATGTTTCAACCACCATGGGCTTGGTAGGAACCATCTTAACCATACCAGCATCACCATTCTTCAAAAATTTAGGCTCCTTCTCAAGCTCCTTACCAGATCGTCTGTCAATCTTTGTCAGAAGTTCAGCAAACTTGACAGCAATGTGGGAAGTGTGGCAGTCAAGCACAGGCGCATAGCCATTTCCAATCTGTCCAGGATGGTTCATGATGATAACTTGGGATGTGAAGCTGGCAGCCTCCTTGGCAGGATCATCCTTAGAGTTTGAGGCAACAAACCCACGCTTGAGATCCTTGACTGCAACATTCTTCACATTGAACCCCACATTGTCACCTGGAAGAGCCTCTTGTAGAGCCTCATGGTGCATCTCCACAGACTTGACTTCAGTTGTCAGTCCAGTAGGGCCGAAAGTCACCACCATGCCAGGCTTCAAGATACCAGTCTCCACACGTCCCACTGGCACAGTTCCAATACCACCAATCTTATAAACATCCTGTAGAGGAAGTCTGAGAGGCTTATCTGAGGGTCTCTTGGGCTCTTGGATCTGGTCAAGAGCCTCAAGAAGGGTTGGACCCTTGTACCAGTCAAGGTTGGTGGACCTCTCAATCATGTTGTCACCCTCAAAACCAGAGATGGGAACGAAGGGAATCTTTTCTGGGTTGTAACCAACCTTCTTCAAGTAGGAAGAGACTTCCTTCACAATTTCATCATATCTAGCCTTGGAGTACTTGGGGGTAGTGGCATCCATCTAATACGAAAGAGAAGCAAAGATGTAATAAAATCAGCAAGCAATATGCCACTTTTAGTAATAATAATCAAAACACAATAGGACAATCAAGACCAAGAAAATCTATTCATACCTTGTTACAGCAGCAAATCATTTGTTTCACACCAAGAGTGAAAGCAAGAAGAGCATGCTCACGAGTCTGTCCATCCTTAGAAATACCTGCTTCAAAACCACCAGTGGTGGAATCAATGATAAGGACTGCACAGTCAGCCTGGGAAGTTCCTGTGATCATGTTCTTGATAAAATCACGATGTCCAGGAGCATCAATCACAGTGCAGTAGTATTTGGTGGTCTCAAACTTCCACAATGCAATATCAATGGTAATCCCTCTCTCACGTTCAGCCTTAAGCTTGTCAAGCACCCAAGCATACTTGAAAGATCTCTTGTTCATTTCAGCAGCTTCTTTCTCAAATCTCTCAATAACACGCTTGTCAATACCTCCAAGCTTGTAGATCAAGTGGCCAGTGGTAGTTGACTTCCCAGAGTCGACATGGCCAATGACCACAATGTTGATATGAACCTTCTCCTTACCCATAATGTCTTAAATAAAACTACAGTACATAGGCTAAAGACGTCAGAAACCAACTCCATAAAGACCAAAAAAAAAAACTCAAACAGAATCAGCAACGCAGGAAGTATCCAACTTTTCATTTTTATGGTAAATAAACTAAAATTAACAAAGAAAGGAACCAAAATCGTTTTATCTGACAAGCAGCAAAGTCAAACCAACCCACGTAAAAACCCCCAGTCCCAAAATATAGACTTCATGAGGCCAGAATATGTATAACCAAATCAACATGGTTCCAATTTACATGAATTTAAATATGCGTTAAAAGACAGACTCCAAAAAGTCTTCAATAATAAAAGGTATGAAATGTCCACTATCCACAAGCAACAGACACTCAGTTGTTGGAAGTCCTACGCAAAACCTGAACTCAATTACAGTCACCTAAATAAACAAGTCATAATAATCAAATATAAAATACCGCATCTACAAATACGGGTACCCTTACCAATAGTCGTAGACGATAAAAGACCAACCTCAGAATCAAATCAATGAGCATAGACCGCAAAAGGATGTATGTATTACGATAACCTCAAACAAGTTGTAACATACAACTTTAAAGCACAAAGCATAACCGAGATTACAACTCCTTAGAATAAAAGATCCGGAATTACCCAGTTAAAATATCATAACATCCAAAAATTCTGAAACAATATGCTAAATTTAAACCAAAAAAAATTCTGATCTGCAAACTTAACCAGAATAATAAAAACCAAACAGCCATGAAGTCGCCAATTGCTTCCGAATCATTTACAAATACGAAATTGACTCAAGCTCCCAAACACAAATCAAACTACAGATATCGAACATGTCCAGCCAAACACAGAGCAAACAAACCCACAAATACAACGAAGAATAAACAAGTTATAATTCAATCGGCTTAAAAGTGATGGAAAAGGGCGAATATAGATCAGAGATAGTACCTATGGAAGAATCGAAGGTTGCTATTACGTAACCCTCAGCCGCTTAAGAGGCTGAGCTGTAGCTAATATTAGCAGAGTGAGAGACTTCACTAGGGTTTGAAGGTATATATACCACAGCTGCAACTTGCAATTTCAAAAATACCCTCAGTTTTTTTTTTTTTTTTGGTGTTCCTCGTATGTCCTCGCGACTACTTGAAGTAGTGTTTTACCATACCACTCGCACAAGATGTAGCGTTTGTTAAACTTTGTTAGCCTTGCCTTCGGCCTTGATGGGTTTGTCTGCCACGCGCTTTGAATTAGTATGGGTTGTCGTACTTTAGAGCCCACAGGACAAACTTCAAGCAAGAGGATTTTTTTGGGCCGATTGGCAAGAGGTTGTTACACGACTTCTTCATAAAGATCGGTCCAATTGTTGTACACAAAAAAAAAAAGTCCGTTAATTAGGTTAATCAATTTTATTTTTTTAATCAGGATTAGCATTTTTTTATATTTAAATGTAATATTTTGGATAAAAATTAATCTAAACTTAAATTATAAAAATAAAATATAAATTTTTCAAATATTTATACAGGTAGAAAATTTATAAAATTTTGAAGTGTATACATATATAGTTAAAGATTCGATGTTTAATTGATACAAACATAAAATTGTACAGGGAAAATTATACAATTGGTCTTTGCAAGTTGTTGCCTACAGTTTACGTTTTTTTCAAATGGTTCCCTATAATTTTTTACCCTTTGAAATTAACTCCCTATCGTGTTTATTTGTTCGAAAGTCGTCATTGGAGGATGCTTTGGTAGATGGTCACTCCATGGCAGCACACGTCTTTATCTTTATAATAAGCCTAAGCTGCAAGTTCTTTTTCTGTCCAATTCTCCCATGGCATGTCACCGGAAAACCGCTTATAGGTTTCTCTGCAAATCACAACGTAGAAACCTGTAGTACCACATTATGTTCTATTTTTTACTTTATGGTCTTCTATTATTGGATGTACAAAGCTAAGCTGGCCAATGGACAATGATAGAGATTCTTATTTGAATCCTTATAAAGGTTTTTGCTAACCAATTTCCATGCAAGATGCAAGAAACAGGGTATTATAATAGGCAAAGATTTAAGCCAAGCTTCTAATTAGAAAGACAACTCTACAACCAGTAAAAATTAACCCAGTTCTAACTAAAATTCAACCTCCTTTCCTTCTTCCAAATAGAAAATTGGAAAACCATGGGAAGCAAAATCAAACAAATTGAAAAGAAGAAAAAAGAAAGGAAGAAATCATTCCCGAGCAGTCAAATCATGATACCAAACCTACCACTTGTAACAAAATTTTCAATAGTAAAACATTGACTCTTATTTTTTATTTATTTTCAAAGATCATTATACTTGTAAATTTATGCAAATTTATAAATAAAATATAAAATTGTAATATAAACTTTTAAAAATTTATCTTTATTAATAAATAATTAATAAAATATATAATTATATAGTTAAAATATTGTACACAATAAAATTTTTTAAATTGCAATTTAAATTATATTAAGTCAAATGAAAATTATTCATAAATATGAACATTTTAATATTTTTATACATAAATAATTATTTAATATAACTAACTAAATAATATTTATTATATTTTTATTTTATTAAGTACTTATTTAATGTAATTTTATTATTTTTATATATATTTAAACTTGTAATAAAGTATATTATAACTGACTTATTGAAAAAAAAATTTGTCTTTAAATCTCCTTTAATTTTGAATTTGAATTTTTATATTTCTAATTACAAGTAAATTGACATGTATTTTAATATATAAAATCGTAATTAGTAAGTTAACTTATAAGTTTATCCAAGTTTACATTATATTCGAGTTTATATTAAGTTAACTCATTTTTTTTAGGTATAATTGTAAACTTATAAAATTAGATAACAAACTCACAAGTTTAACGATCATAATTATACATGTATGCATTTAATAAAATAATAATAATAATAATGACTAATCTTAGCTACACAATACAAATCCAAAGTCTAACAGAATTGAGGAATCAACGATCCACAAATCGGGTTAATATTAAGAGGACGGGGAACAATGACAAAAAATTGGAGCAACTTTTGTCAACCAATACTCTAAATCACATTTGATAAAATAAACGTTAACCAAAGGCAACATAAGACCGAACCAAAATCACTATTGTTCTTTAGAAACAATCCCAAATTTAACGCAGCATCCAATCATTGATGAAACTACTCTTAACCAATACAAGAATTCCCAACGTCGTGTCACCCATCAGGCATGGATTCACACTAAAACATCCCAAGATTGAATTAAACACAGGGCAAGTGAAGGCGTCCGAAAACATTAATTGTTTGAATGTTTCTATAGGACCATATTACAAACATAGAGAAACTTCAGGGACCAATTGTAAAGTTTCCCGATTATAAAATTATAAGAATATGTACAATGTATATTTAATTTATATTATATATCAAAACAACAAGAGAGCCACTGATTATGCTTGTTGTCTAAAACAATTTTCTTTTGGTAACAAAATTATTTTATGTATAACTTATTAAATTAAATATTTTACAGATGAATCAACTCTTCATTATTCTGGACAATATGTAATAATTAGCTCAATTCTACCTTATTTATATAATTGTTTCACTTATTTTACATCAATTATTAATAATATTTTACAAATCAGTCATTCCCTCAATCTATAATAATTAGCCAAATTCTTTCTTATCTATTATTTTTAATTCTACGCCTCTCTCACACACACAATATCCTTTTTATTTGTCAATACGAAAGAACATCTAAATGAAATTCAGAGTATTTTTTTTGTAAAAATTTAAGAAAAGTACATTTTTAGTCTCACTTATTGTAAAATTGTCATTTTAGTCCCACTTATTGTAATACCTAAAATAGTTCCTAATTTACTGAAAAATATAACACTTGGTCCTTTATTTAAAAAAAAAATTAATTATAGTTATTCTATTAAATCCTAAACCATAAATTTAAAGAAATAATTTGGTATTTAAAAAAAAAAAGTAAAAAAATCAAATGTGATATTTTTTAAAAATGAAGAATCATTTTGGAGATTATAATAATTAAATAACTAAAATAATAATTTTGTTATAAGTAAAAAATTAAAAATATTTTACTCATAGAAAATTATAAGCCAGATAAGGTTGGAGATTGCAAAAGCTCAAAAATAGGATCATAACATGAATGAAAGGGCCAAGGATTACGAGCAGTATGTGCAGGGTATGGCTCAAGACGTTACACAAGGATCCTAATCATGAACATGTACATTGTTTTGGCCAAAAAGAATCAAAGAGAGACTATTCAAATTGTTACCTAAATTTGCATGTTAAGTTGGATACTGATAAACTGCAGAGGATGTATTCTGGCATTGGCTTCCTTTACTGAAATTTTAAAAACATGAAAAAGGATTCATCCTCTGTAATTGAAAGCAGCCTCTGTAGTTGGCATCCAGCTGCAAAGATTAAGTTGTAGCATTCTATCTTGTTTTTGGTGATCTTTGTTGTTTTGATCTTTTGTATCTTGTTCATGTTGAAGTTTAATATATCACCACTTTTGTATAATGCTTTTAATAAATATTTTGTGAAATTATCTGTTTTTCATATAATAATTTTTTACTTTTCTCATATACATATCAATAATATTTTGAAATATGTAAATTATTCGTAATCAATAAAAAAATAATAAACTAATTAATTAATAAATTAACCAATTGCTCTTTAAATAAAATTTTTTTTAAAGTTTAAAATTTTTTGAAATAAACAAAAAATTAATGAATTAATTAATCGCATCTTAAATAAAATTTTTTTAAAAATTTGAATTTTTTTGAATAAAAAATATAATTAATTAATTAATTAAATGTCTTTTAAATTTTTTAATAAAAACTTATAAATATAATTTGACATTATTTAAAATTAAAGCAAAAAAAAATTAATGTATGATTGAATAGTTTATAATGATATTATATCAATGAATTTATTATTGTTTCTCTCACTAATCATACATAATTAATTTTATAAATTTTTTAATTTATTATATTTTTATATCATAATATATTTTTAAATTTAATTTTTCTACTTATACTTACAAATATTATTTATTTAAAATATATTAACATATAATAAAATAAATTAATTTTTTTAAGCCCTTGTATTTAGAAATTAGTGGTACACCAAAGGATTATACTATTGATGTCGTGAGCGAGTGCCTCATTGCAATGGAGGTGAAGAATCCAAAAGTCACTTTCTTCTTCGGTGGCTTGTCAAAAAGTTTTTTTGACACTATCAGCTTACCCAAGGTTTGATTCCTTTGCTTGCTAGGAGATATGATGGAAGGAAAAAGGAAATGACGAAAGCAATTACGAGGCACAGTATACCCATTACAACCACCCCCAACATCTAAGCAGTGGGGTCCAAATGGTCTAGACTTAATGAGTTTGTATAAGTGCTTTAGATTGAAAGATTTTTTTAAAAATTTATTTATTATATTTTTATTAACTCAAGTTGTTTAACTCTCCAGTTAAATGAGTCAACTTCCGAGTTAAACGGGTCACTTATTTTTTAAAAAAAAAAAAATTTTCACTCACTCAGTTTAGCACCTCAATTCACTATACTTTTTAATTTAAAAAAATTAATTCTAATGTATATATTGTTAGATTTGAATATCTTACTCATAACATATTCTTATTATTAATAAATTATTAGATTATTTTACTTGTTTTAATTTATTGAAATTTAATTTTTATTTAGTTATTTATTTTTGTTTATTTATACTGATATAAAAATTAATTAATTAAACAAGACATATGCTTAAAGAAAGTTACATTTAAACTTTTATAATTTTGTATTTTATTTTTATTATTTTTAATTTTTTAGTGGATTAAACGGGTCAACTCGCTTAACCCATCAAGTAGGATGGATTGAGATTTTCAACCTATCACCTAAATAAACTAACTCATTTAACTGACCAATTCGAGCGGGTCAACTCGAATAAATCAAGTTAATCCATTTTAACAACTCTGACACCAAACTATGTAATGGGGTATGCCCAATAATAGCTCAATAGAATATTAAAAAAAAAGAGAAAAAAAGAAGGCATCGGTAAGCAACTTCTGATGCTAAAACGAGATGTTTTCAAGACGAAAGATGATATTCACTGACACTAAAAAAATTATATAAAAGGAATAAAAATTTTATATATTTATTATGAAGAATTTTAAATTTTAAAATTATTTCAAAAGATTTAAGAACCACATTTTATTTACTTTAAAAGACTTTGACTTGAAATCCCTTTTAGATCTTAAAATCTTTCCGAATAAAAAAAATAGTTTCAAGATTTAAGATCTAACTCATTCTTCATATTTTTTCTAATACTTTTTTTTTTTTTGTGGGAATTGTTTCAAATATTTTAGTGACTGAACAATGACCAAAGTTTGCAATAAAAATAAATCTAATTAAAAGCTCAAAACATTTAGATAAAGGCCACAGCCACCTTCAATGGCAGACTCTGTCTCCATAGCTTTTCACCAACTCTCAAAATTTTGTTCCCATCCCTGTGACATTGAGGAGTTGACCTCCATATATGTTAAAGTTCATAAATCGCACAAGTTTGCTGATATAATTAGAGGCCAAAGATTAAAATGCGATAGGAGTCCTGCCCTTCTGCAAGATCTTCGCCTGACGCTCCTACTCCGACAGCAATTAAGTATATGTGTTTCTGTCAGATTATTTCAGCCTACATGAACAGAATATCTCCACAAGGGACTTCATTTAAGAATGCACATGAACAACTTTGGTTCAACAAAGTAGGAGTCAGGAATAAAGTACTTACAGCAACAAAGGCGTTAATCTAATTAAAGCAATCTAATACACTAGTGTTTAGAGAGGAGCTTATACCATCATCTGTTGACTAGTGAACTGCAAATAGATTTGCATTTGACAAGATCGCGTCTCACATTGAGGTTCTTTGCGATTTCTGGCAAGGGAGGTGATATTTAAATCATTGCAAAATAGAGTACAATCAAGGCCACATGGGATCATAAATGGATTTATGCTCTCTCTCTCTCTCTCTCTCTCTCTCTCTTTTTTCTTTTTTTTTCTTTCCTTGGATGAAGAGTGAATGATGTGCAAAATATATGTACATAATTGAGAGATATTAAGATATAAAAATATGACATGATGTTAAAAAAGACATAGTACAACTTGGCAGAGAAAAGATAACAACTCACAATATCCAAATGAATTTTGTTAGAGTATGCACCAAAGCTTCAGAGAGAATTATTGTCCAAAATTTAAATTAGAGCTACCTTCTAAAATAACTAATAGAATTTTTTTAAATAATAATAATTAATTATATATTGAATAAAATAAAACTCTCTAATATATATTAAAATAGTTTATTTTTTATTATTTAAATAAAAGAAGTTCATTAACTCTCTCTTAGTAATTAACTCTTAATTAATAATTTAATGAGATAATTACTAATACTTTTAGGCTATAGGTTGGAGTCTCTGCCCGGTGGGTTTATAGATAATCCAACCTATCACTGATTACCTACAATGAATATGAACTCAATCTATTCTTATTTTATAGTTATAATATTAATTGCCTAATTAGTCATAAAAAGAAATTGATCTAATAATATAATTAATGCTAATTCATATAAATTCAAAAATATTCTAACAATCTCCCACCTGGATAACAGAAATTAAATTATTGGGTCAATCAGCATGATACAAAATTAAGTAATTAACATTCACATAAACACACTAATGTATGTATATTTATAAATCATACAAAATTCAGAAATGAAACCACACATAAAGATCACTGAATCCGATAGGGAAACAAGTGACATTAATATTGTTATAAATTAGTTTCAATATCTGAATAGAATGGAATACAATATGACATTTAAACTGTCATATTACAATCCAAAAGTACCTTAAGAACTTAACTCAGACTCCTACTAAATCAAGGCTACATTATAATTTTCAACAACACCCATATGATTCACATGACTTTTGAAGACTCCTATAGGCAAGCCTTTAGTCAACAGATCCACTAACTTATACTCATAAGGAATGTGAACCAAACAAGTTTGAGATTTAACAACCTTTTCTCTGATAAATAAGAACTTAACATCAAAATGTTTTGTGTGACTGGAGTTCCTATGATTATAAGAAAAGCTAACTGCAGACGAACTATCGTAGTATATGGTTAAATGTCGTGATATAAAACCAACCAAATGTATACTAAATATCAGTTTCCTCAACCATATGACTTGGTAGGTGGCCTCATAACAAATGATATACTTTGCCTCCATAGTTGAGGTAACTATTACTAATTACTTACAACTTTTCCATGAGACAGCTCATTCAGACATCATAAAGATGTATCCAGAAGTGGATTTCCGATCATCCACACAAGATGCATAGTCTAAATCAGAATAACTCACTATTTCAAGTGGCTCATATTTCTTAAAAGTAAGAATATGATGTTTAGTACCTTGGAAGTATCTCATAACTTTCTTTGCAGCCCTCCAATGATTAAGACCAAGATTACTCAAGTATCTACCAAGCATACTAATAGCAAAAGCAAGCTGTGTGCATACCTGAGCATACATAAGGCTGCCAACAGCAGATGCATATGAAATCTTATTCATTGCAATCTTTGCATCATCATCTTTGGAACAAGATGATCTAGACAACCTTTCACTCTTTGGTACAGGTGCAGCACAAGGAGCACAAGAATGCATGTTAAATTTCTTCAGCATTCGATCTAAATAGGTTGTCTGAGATAAACTAAGAATGTCATAAGATCTATTATGGTGAATTTGAATTCCCAAGACAAAAAAGGCTTCACCAGGATCTTTCATATCAAAGTGGCATGGTAAAACATGTTTGATCTCATTCAACATAGTCACTGAGTTATTGACCAACAGTATGTCATCAATGTACAACACGGGTATCATAAAATTGTCTATGTCAAATTTATGATAGATGCACTGATCAGAAATATTCTCTGTGAAACCAAGTGAGATACTTTTCTAATCAAACTTCAAATACCACTATCTTGAGGCTTGTTTAAGCCTATAGATGGATCTTTTCAATTTGCACACTAAGTGCTCTTTTCCTAGTTCAGTAAATCTATTAGGTTGTATCATATAAACATCCTCAAGCAAATCACCATTTAAGAATGCTATTTTGACATACATCTAATAAAGTTCAAGATCCAACTGTACAACAAGAGCCATTACAACTCTGAAGGCATCTTTAGTAGACACTAGTGAGAAAGTTTCCATATAATTGATCCCTTCTTTCTGATTATAGCCTTTAGCTACAAATCTGACTTTGTATCTTTCAACTTCACCATTGGCCCTTCTTTTAGGCTTGAAGACCCATTTGCAACCAACAAGTTTGCAACCATCTGGTAACTCAGTTAATTCCTATACATGATTACGATACATGGAAGTTATCTCATCATTCATAGCCTTAAACCATTCAGATGAATGAGAACTTGACACAACCTCATCATCAGAAACTAGATCAGTGACATCAATAACGTTTGACTCAAATTCTTGCAAGTACACTACATAATCATTTGGAATTGCAGGTTTACAAATCCTCTATGATCATATTAAATTAATGATTGGTTCTCCCACATCATCTATAGGAGCTTCCACAATAGGATCAACTAGATTCTCAGCAAGAGTGTTATATCTATTAGCATGAACCACAAATAGAGATGACAAAGATGGCATGGGTAATATGACATTCTCATAATGCATATTGATTACTCTAGGAACATCATTCCCACTACCCAAGTCATCCTCAAAATAAAATTCTTTATTAGATTTAATAACCCTGGTAATATGATTAGGACAATAAAATATGCATCATCTAGATCTGAATAATACCCAATGAAGAATCCGCTTACAATCCTGGAATCAAGTTTTTTGAGCTGAGGATTATAGGATCTTATCTCTGCTCTACAACCTCATATGCAAAAGTGTCTTAAACTAGGCTTCTTACTGATGAAAAGTTCATATGGGGTCTTTTCAACTAACTTGGAACTTGATTTAGGATATAAGCTATTGTCTTAAAGGTATCACCCCACAAAAACTCTAGTAAGGAATAATGACTGATTATGCTTCTGACCTGTTCATCAAGGTGCGATTATGCCTTTCAGCAACTCTATTTTGTTATGGAGTGTCAGGCATGATATACTAAGCTTCAATTCCTTGCTCCCTTAAGAATAGAGCAAAAGGTCCAAGGTTTCTACCTATTTCAGTATACCTCCCATAATATTTATTACCTCTATTTGATCTTGCATATTTAATTGCCTTTTCAGATTTCAACTCAACAACAGCCTTAAATGCTTTAAAGGTATCCAATGAGTAAGATTTATCACACAACAAATTAATCCATCCAAATCTGGAGAATTCATTTATAAAGGTTATAAAATATCTGTAATTACCCATAACAATAGGAGTAAATTGGTCCACTAATATCTATGTCGATCAATTCTAAAATAGTTTTAGATCTACTTGCCCTTTTCCTTTTAACTCTAGCGGGAAGTTTTCCCTTAATGCAATCAACACATGATTCAAAATCAGAAAAAACTAAGTCATGTAATATTCATTGTTTAACCATTCTTTTTAATCTCTCTTTCGAAATATGACCCAAATGTCGGGGCCGTAACATAGAATAGTTCTCACCAATTCTAGCGTTTGTGTCCAATAACAACATTAATATATGTCATAGAGGTAAAATCATAACTAATATGTGCATTCAAGCAATATAAACCGCTCATTAAGCTAGTAGTTCCAACAATAATTGAATTAAAGAAAACTTCAATTATACTATTTTCTTGCCAAAAAGAATACCCATGTTTGTCTAATACAGAACTAGAAACCAAATTCCTCCTTGAAGAGGGTGCATAGACAACATCATATAAAGCTAAACTGTGTTTAGAATACAAGTTCAAAATTATAGTTCATATGCAATCCACTGCAGCTGAACTTCCTTCCACTCCTAGAATGGTCTTTTCCCTTTCACTTTGGCTCCTTATGTCTTGAGCCCCTACAAATAATTAGTTACATGAACAGTTACTCCAGAATCCAACCACTAAGTATCCATAGAGGTCTCAAAACTATTGGATTTAAAATAAACCAGAGTTAAAGGGGTAATTTCAAAAAAGATACTTTCTTTCTCACGCTTGTTCTTAAGTTTCTGACAATCTGAAATCTTATGGCCAAGCTTCTTACAATAATGACATTCAACATTAAATGTCTTTTTCTTCTGACTTTTATTCTTCTTATTGTTCTTCTTAGGTCCAAAGAATCTCTTATCATCAGCCTTGGCTTTATGTTTCTTTCCTTTTTGCTTCTTATTTCCAGTCTTGCTGTATGAACCTTGAGAGATGTAGTTCATTGAATGAACATATGAACTTGCTTTCTTTAATGACTCCTCCTCTTGAGTCACAATAGAAATCATCTGATCAATTGTCCATTCACCTTCTTAAGAGTTGTAGGTGGTTCTGAGAACCCTATACTTAGTTTGAAGAGATTGTGAACTCTATAGAAGAAGTAACTCTCACTCAAGTCCACATTTCAAAGACTTTATCTTGTTATAGTAATTTACCAGTTTCGTCATGTGTGTTTACATACCTTAAACATTCCATCACAATTAGTGTTATCTAACAAAGAAAGATAATATTATGCGTTTTATTAAACTTTTTGAACTTCTTACTTATAGCCTTGAGGTATTCAATAGTAATGTCCTTCTCAGGAATACTCTGTCTGATGGTCTTGTCAATGGTGTTCTTCATAATTGTCAAACAAATTCTATTGGACTCATTCCATTACTTGTGATAAGTTCTGTCAGTAGCACTAGACTCAATAGTAAGATTTGCTAGCTTTGATTCTTTCATAGCCAAATCCCCTTTAGAGGTAATCATGTACATATCAAGGGACCTATGCTAGTCATCAAAGTTAATCCCATTCACAGTTTTCATCACAGACAGTTGCTAGAACATAGAAGCTAATGCAACAAAATTATAAAATACTAATTATGTCCCGAAAACAAAATTATAAAACAAGGTTTCTTTCACAAAACTTAGCTTATGTAACTGTATAACAAGATGTTCATTATAATCCCATCTAAAGTTTCTGGATTACAACGAACCAAGAAAGAAAACTCATGCATACCACAGATTTGACCACAAAGAGAAATAACACCAAAAAATGTATTCACAGTTTCCATAGCGATATGATATAAGCAATTATGAAAGTATCAATTAAAAGAATGTTGCTAACTAGTCATAAATATACCTAATTTACAAAAAGTATATTAACAATGTCACATTGATAGGATATGTCCATTGTCAACATAATATATACACACACTCTTTCTAGTAGACTTCTTATAATATTCAGACTCATCCTTGATGCTGATGCTGGCAGTTAAATTGTCTTTAAACGTAAAGAATGAAATAACAAACACAGTATATGTTGCTCATATTAAAAATAAAATAAAAGGAAACACCATCATAATTGAGCCCACAATAGGCAAGCATACAATTAATAGGTGTATGTTATCCAAAAGGTCTACAATAGATTCCATACGCAACTCATTCTTTAAGATTCATATATGAATCAGAAATAAAATTCATCAAACAATACAAAGAAATTAATTTTAATTTATTCATACTTAATTAGGGAGAGTGAACTGAGTATGCTATTCTTCACTATGTCTAGTCAGTACCAAAATTTTTTCAAGTTTAAACATTTTAGTTACATACTATTTTAAGGTCCTAAATCTTCAAAAATTTTTAAAACTCCTATTTCTAGGGCTTAAAATATTTATGAAAAAATCACCAAAATTTGAAAACATGTGAGTGGAGTATAACTGTAAAAAATTTGGGACCAGATTACTAGCGTGCGAAGCGCATAGGCTATTATGTGCGTACAGTGCATGTGGGCTTTGCCTCACACAACAAGTCATCATTTTCTTCCTTGGAACAGGTCAGCCTGACCCGAATTCCACCTTATACCTAACCTAGCCAAATTCAATATTCAGGGGACAAATTTGGTACCATTTTGTTCATTGTTTTGCGATCTATTATTTCTTTATGTTAATTTTGGCTAATACCCTTCCATTAGAGAGATATCTCATTTGAAAAGGAAAAAGGTTTCGTTCAAGCTAGCATTAATGGAGGCCACAAATTTAATTGACAAACTAAGCACCATTATGTTCAAAATTCATCACTAAACAAGACCCTTCAAGAAATTTTGAATGATTTCTTCTTGATTGTGTGAGATTAACTTCGAAATATATAGGGTTAGAGTGGTGCAAGAATGCAAGCATAAAATATTAGGCATGAACATGTACATAAACAAGCAAATTACAATGAAATAGCTCATAAGAAAAGAAGTTCAAAAATTTCTATGGGGCTTCGATACCAATTGAAGTCAATGGAATGCAAAATATATGTACATAATTAAGAGATATTAAGACATAAAGATCTGACATGATGCTGAAGAAGACATAGTGCAGCTTGACAGAGAAAAGAGAACAACTCACAGTACCCAAGAGAGTTTTGTTAGAGTACGTGCCAAAGCTTCAAAGAGAGTTATCATCCAAAATATAAATTAGGGCTACCTTCTAAAATAACTTATAGAGTTTTCTTTTGATAGTAGTAATTAATTATATATTGAATAAAATAAAACTCTCATATATATATATATATATATTAAAATAGTTTCTTTTATTATTTAAATAAAAGAAGTCTATTAACTCTCTTTTAGTAATTAACTCTTAATTAGTAATCTAATGGGATAATTACTAATACTATTGGGTTATAAGTTGAGGTATCCGCTCGGTGGGTTTGTGGATAATCCAATCCATTACTGATTACCTATAATGAATATTAAACCAATCCATTCTTAATTTATAGTTACAAAATTAATTACCTAATTAGCCATCAAAAGAAGTTGATCTAATAACATAATTAATGCTAATCCATATAAATTTAAAAATATTCTAAAATGATGTCCATTTAAATATTAGATCTCATTTGAAGTTAAATGATAGATCTTATACACTGTATTTGTTTCTTTCCAACATGATAGTAAAATAAGAAAAAGGAAAAGGAGAGGATCTAGGTCCACCAAAGACCTTGTCATGGACTTCATCGCTCAAATCATTCCATGGTTTTGGCTAAGGATTTGAAGGTAATTAGACAAGGTGATGCTGGTGAAAGCTGAGAGTAGAGATCCTGAGTAGTATAATGGGCGAGTAAGTTGCAGGGGAGCTTTTCAAGGGTGTTTTGGTAATTCTAGTAGGTAGGCTAAGTCATTGAGGTCCATTAGTTGGACCTGGCCCAATATAAAGGGTGGCCCAGATATAAACTCATTAATAGTCTGTTCAGCTGGTGGAACTTGCGTGTTGCCTAGGAATTTATTCAAACAGTGTTTTTTACCACTGTGATATTGAAATTCACAGATAAATTATCTGGAGAAAGTTGTGATCTTATGGCCTATATATAAACCCATCAATAGACTCTTAAGTTCTTGGAACTTATGTGTTTGATTGGAATGTATTCAAAGAGTTCTTTGGCACCACTATGGTGTTGAAATTCTGGATAAATCATCTAAAGAAAGTTGCCAAATTTCACCTTTTAATTACATTAAATCTCCCCCTTTTCCTTCCACAATTTAGTCTAAAAAGTCTTCAAATATTCAAATTCTCGTTAAATCAAGGGCTATCAACTTTTAATTTGAATTCACTAATATCCCTATCATCATGCTCATTCCTCTTATATATCCACTGTATCTCATTGGTTCTATGAAAATGCATCCTCCCTCCTCAAAATCCTTGAAGTACACCTAATGTCTATTCCTATTTCCAAGAACAAGTATGCAGGCAAGTTGTCCGCGTATAGCCGTCCCATTATCTTGAATTACAAGTTGCTAGGCCTTTTTGGTTTAGATATGACTGTAAAGGACATTAAGAATAAATCACACATTTAAGATTAATTTTTTTTTTCATAGCAATAGTTTTTTTATCTTACTCAAAACTCTCCTCTACAGTCAGAAATTTGACTGTAGAGCATCCCCTCCTAGCCTTTCTACAGTTTTAGACTTGGGAACTACCACTTATCACTCTTGCAATGCCAGTTGGGTGAATTAACCTAACTTTACTACTAACTAACACAACAAAAACACATGAAAGTAGATAATGTTGAACTGAAAATTTCAGAGATCGAAAGTTGAGTTATTCATGAAAATATTCATCAAGTTAAATGAAAAGTTATTTACATATTTGCCCTAATTAATTTTTAAAAAATAAATAAAAGTACGAAAAGAGAGAAAATTTAAAATAGCCTTTTAAAGCATGGCAGTGAAAGAATTTATGCATAAAAATGTTTGCTTTTTTGGCAGTCAAATTGTTATTAACGTCCAAAGTTTTTAAAATCTACTGTTGCCTTTTGAAATGCCATAAATATGTTTTTTACCTCTTTTTTAAACAACTACTATTTTGTGTAGTGGACTGTGTCAGTCTTCTACACAATTAAATGGTATGGGGGACGTCACCCGTTTTTTTTTAATTTTTTTAAAAATATAATTTTGAAATCATTAATAAAAATAAAATTAATTAAATTTATAGTAAAATAAATTTTAATAATTTAAATTGAAAAAATATATTTTAAAATCACAATTATAAAGAAAAAAGGAATGAAAGTTTTGAGATAATAAGATTTATTTTAGTTGAAAAAATAATCTTATTTTCAAAGATTCACAATATTATTACATGCTTGGTAATTTTTTAAAAACATTAATTTATAGGATTTTTAACTCTAAAATCATCACCAAGTTAAACTTTTCATAAAATTAATCTTACAATGAAAGGTAGATAATTTTATAAAAGAAAATACATATTTAATGAACAATCTTATAAAAACTAACCTTTTTTTAAAATTTTTTATCTTATTTCAAAAGATAAAAAATTTTAATCCCTCACATATATATGGGCATTTCTCGTTTTCATCCCTCACTTAATTTAGAAAATATACAAGACAATATTAATAATGATTTCATTTGTGAGAGACCAAATTGAAACATCTCCATGTGTGAGGGACCAAATTAAAAAATAAATTTTATGAGGGACCAAAGTGGGAAATACTCCATATGTGAGGGACTAAAATGAGGTTTTACTTATTTATTATTTATTTTAAAATTTAATTTTTCCCATTCCAAATCAAATGTGTATCAATATATTACTATTAGTATGAAAGTGTATAAGTGTCAAAAAAAAAAAATTCAAATTCTCTTTCTTTGAACATTTTGATAAATATAATTTTTTTAGGTAAATGATATTTTTGTCAAAACAGTTAATTTTTATCCTATTGTAGTGTTATGTAGTATTTCAAAAAAAAATAGAATAGTACTATTTTATACATATAGTATTGTCACATTAAATATGGTATTATATTAAATTCCTATAAAGTATTTACTATCCAAACTTATACTATCAATCTTATTTCAGAAAAATAGCAAATTTCTAAAAAATGTTTAGTTTCTATAAGAGTGGTCATTAAATATGTATTTTTATATAAAGTTATCTACCTTTCAAAATAAGATTAATTTTACGAAAACTTTAAATTAGTGGTGATTTTAAAGTTAAAAATCTTATAAATTAATTTTTTAAAAATTACAATGCATGTAATAAAATTATGAATATTTGAAAATACTATTATTTTTCAACTAAAATAAATTTTATTATCTTAAAATTTTCATTTCTTTCTTTTTAATAATCCTAATTTTAAAATTTAAATTATTAAAATTTATTCTAATATAAATTTAATTAATCTTATCTTTATTAATTATTTAAAAATTATATTTTAAAAAATTAAAAATAATAAGGAACATCCCTCTATTTAGAATATGGGGGCGCATCCCTATATTCTATAAGGTGGGGCACATCCCATGCCACTTGATTGTGTAGTAAGTTGACAGAGCTTGCTATACAAAAAAGTGGTTGTAGGTTGTTTCAGCTTGCGACATTGAAAAATTTTTAAAAAATTATATCTGTGGTATTTTAAAAGACAATAATGAATTTTAGAAACTTTGGACAGTAATGACAGTCTGACTGTCAGAAAACCTAATGTCCTCAACTGAGTGAACTATTAGGTTGAGGCGACATAGGTTTTAAAAGAACTTTATGTAAATGTATAAAAAGGTCTTAAACTCTTTTATACCAAATGATCATTTGGGCTTTCTTTTAGATCTTTGATAATTAGTTTGGTCATGAGACTGTGTGTCAAATGTCAGTACTAGATTTCATAATTAACATTGTTTGTTTGGTTTACTTCAAAGCATATGGTCAACATGACGCATTATATGTCTATAGCTGCCAACATTTTTTAGTTATACCAAAATGTTGTCTTCTGTAAAATACCCTTGAATTTTAACAAAAACCTTATTTTGGTCCCGTCATTCTTCCCTCCATTTCCATTTTGGCCCCCCACTCTCTAAAAAATCCAAACTGGTCCTTTAGTAAACTGATCCTTTCTTATTATGGTCCTTCTCCTTTTTCTCTCTGCTGGCACATTGGTGCCATTGTCCTCCTCCTCTCTCTCTCTCTCTCTCTGTGCCGGCATCTTTGTTCCCCTCGGTCATGCTGGCATTTCTTTTTGTTACAAGAAGAAACAAGATGAAGCCAAAACCCACTTTAAGCCCCAGAGAAAGAAGGGTCGAAATCGCAAAAGCAGAAGAGCTAAACGGTAGTCATGGTTCACCAATAGCAATATGATAGGCATCATACTCAACTTTTTTGGCAAAAACCAACTCTTTTATTGTTTGAGACTCTGAATCAACTTGTTGAATTTTCACTACCCAGTAGAGAGACGAGGCTATGAATCTGCCTTCCAGAAGAATTTGATTTCATGATTTCTTTTATTCTTTTCTTCGAATCATTATTGTATGTATATACTGGATGCAATGTAAAGGAAACCATGAAACTAGTTCTATAAATGACATAGACTTCCAGCACAGTGCATATTGCCTCATCTTTTGTTAGACCTCAGAATCCTCAATTTAAATCACAAGTATCTTCAAAGATTCTTTTTATTAGATGAATTTTCAGTTACCAAGATTAATTAGACTGTAATTGTATTGGTATGTTGCATTCTAATAAAATTTTATTCTAGATTAGTAGTCTTGGTACGAAAGATTCATGGGGACATCTAAGGTCTCTAGTCAATGCTAGTATTTTAAATGGCATTGGTCATGTAATCTTGTGTAGTTTTCTTTAATATGGTCTTACAGGTGCAGCATGTGCCACATTGGCATCCTAAGTATGTCAAACAAACATGTGTAACACAATTTGGTTGAATGCTTTCCATATTTTTATTCACTGGCTAATTTTTTCCTTCTTGTTTTCAATTAATAAACTGAAAAACCAATTGATGAGATTAATTCAATGAAAGAGGCTATCTTACAATTTGCACATATTAAAAAGGGCTATTCTAAATTGTAGAAAGGAACTTTTAGGTGCTGAGTTTGGATTACCTTCTGATGTAGTTCAGTTAGAACATCTTATTTTAATTTAAACTATTCTTTATTGTGATTGGAGATGCTGAGCCATGTTAATGTAAAATGAATGGAGATGTAGAGTTATGTCAATGAAGGGCCAATGCTACCCCTTTAGCTTTTTGTATTGTTTTCAGTGCATTTTTGGACTAAATTCATTAACTGATTAAATTGTTAATGCTTTTTCCAAAAAAAAAAAAGAAAATAGAAAATATTTGATACATTGATCGAACTATAAATTACTTTTCTCCACTTTAATAAAAGACTTCCTATGTCATCTATATTTGCTGTAATATTTAACATGACCTTATTTTGCTATGTTCTTGCATCATTGATTTTATGGTAGTCAAGATCTCTGATACTGGATATGGTAAGGATTTGCTGAAGTGGTATGTAAATGAGAGCAAACTCTGCTTGAAGGAAATATGTGACAGGAAAGTTCTTCACAACCATTTTTAGCTGTAAAATTTATAGTTATATTTGGTTATGAAGTTCATTATTTGTTTTGCCTCCCAAGGTCCTACTTGTCTTGGAATTTGCATCAAGTTATCAATGAGATCATATCAAAGGCAATGACAACATTTACTGATGTAATTGTTGTTGTTAGCGCACTGCCTAAAGATGAATGGTTTAACGAAATATGTCAAGACACTATGGAAAGATTGAGTGGAAAACCAGTGAAACTTAATGCAGAAAGAGACCTTAACATCCTAACTTCATCTATATCTTAATTGCTTCTAATGCAATCAAATCCATTATATGGTTTCCCATTCTTTTATTTTTTAATCCGTCATTTATGCAGATTTAGGTTATAGTGAGGTTCATGGCAATAATTCTTTCTTTCATGTCATTTAAGGTTTTGATTTGAAATGTTGGTTATATTATTTGGTTTTGATCATGAATTATATTATTCTTCGAAACAAGGGTGATTTGTAGATTTTTTGAGTTTTGGTTCTAATACTAAACTTTGTCATATTCAACTTGTGTTGGTTATATTATTTGATTTTAATCCTAAATTATATTAACCCAATCTAGATTTCTTTAACATGTCATGAAAGAGAACCCCAAGGTCGGAACTTAATGTGTCTTGAATATGACAAATAGAGAATACAAGACCAGGCTTCTTAGTTCAATTAATACACTTCCTCAACCATATTTCGTCTAGTTTGTGGTAAAATTGGAACGTTAATCATAGTTGCTTCCTTTAAGAAAATGCCAAAGTCATTTTTGAAATAACATAACTTAATATCTTATTATCTCCTACAGTGCTTCCTCTTTATGAATTCTTAATCTCTCACAAATCAAATAGAGATTTGGAAAATTATGAACTTGATTTTTAAATCATATGATTAGGAAACTTAATTATGGGGATTTGTAATTCATATGTGTGTTCCATGTGCTAATTGTTATAAAAAAGACAGTAAAAAACATAGTAGTGATGTGCTACAAGACCAACCATGATCTTCACTATTTGCATAGTATATGGGAAGTCGTCTCTTGTTGAAATGAAATTACAATAAAATCTAAATTTAAACTAAAAGCGAAATTAAACCAAAACATGTAATAAAAATTGTACAAGCTTCATACTAAATGGAGAAAGGAGCCAAAAATTTGAAAGCGCCAATGAGTTAATTTTTGTTTCCAGCACCAACAACCATTACTTGTTTTTCCTTTTTTAATTTCCTCATTTTACTAGTCATTTTGCTATAAGGAGTAATTAACACTTAAATTAGCATGTTTAACTTCTAGCAAAACCATAGATTTTAGCACCTAGTTGTAAATAAAATACTGGTGACATCCAAGGGTAAACTAAAATTCCTAAGACTGCATCACTTGAAAATCAACAATCTGCACTTTGGAGAGCAGTCAACTTAACCTCTAAAGAGAGTTGATCCTGTGGCTGTAGCTTCTGATTCCTTTTTTTCAATTTTGTGTCTGCAGCTTCATTTATATGAAATTTCTTCGCAATTTTGAAAGCATTCAACATTAACTGCGGTCTCTTTCACTATTACCTTGTATCCATATTACCCAGTTAATCTTTTCTCCATTCAAAATTCAATGTTTGAAAGACCACATAATCAAAAGTAGTGCAGATCACTGTATACCCATCAGATAATAGATGGCATTTGAACAAATCGACATATTAAAGAAGGAATTTCAAGAAATCAACATATTTGTTTGACCTATCCCCTTTTGCGATTGTTTATGTCATAACCGACATTTCGGTAGAATAATAAAAAAAAGTGTTTAAATTGATTATCAAAATGTATATTGAAAATCAATTTATTGGAGTTG
This sequence comes from Delonix regia, assembly GCA_037074485.1. Lineage (NCBI taxonomy): Eukaryota > Viridiplantae > Streptophyta > Magnoliopsida > Fabales > Fabaceae > Delonix > Delonix regia. The sequence goes on along the minus strand of CM073449.1, from coordinate 33,288,723 downwards.
TCACCAAAATTTTTAATAGAAAACTTTGGGAAATCAATTTAAAATAAAAAGAAAGAGACATAATGGTATGCGAAAACAAAGATAGGTTCGGAAGTCTATTTGAGTATACGGAAGGTGTAAGACACCTTACAACACCCGTCCATAAGGACGGTTATCTTAAACTAGTCAACTGAAATAGAATATAACCTTAAATTTATCTCAATTACCGTTTTATTGGCATGGATGCATGTTAAACAAGGAAGACAAAAACAATAATAATGAAAATAAATAAATAGATATTTAAAAAAGGCAGACTTGACCTAGGATGAAAGCTTACTTACCTCATGATAGGGATCAAAGTCCACGTAGTTTGACAAAAATGGTAATTTATAATTTTTGCGATGAGAATATGAGAGCTAAAGTTAAACAGATTTACATAAACAAAATGGGATTAAAATTTGGATTTGCGTGCTTTAATTTACAAGAACCCAATTAATCTAGCTCTTTTGATCTCTTCATTTTTCCTCCTTTTAGTTTTTATTTATTTTTGAAATTTTAACCCTTATGTAAATGAAATGATAATGGGCAAAGATTTTATGATTTTTGGGGGTTTATATTGTTTAGAATGAAACAAAAATATTTTTGGATTTTTGAATTTATTTATTTTTGGATTTTTAAAATTAGAATTTATTGTTGAAATTAGAACGAAATTATAATGAAAAGCCATTTTTCAGGATTTTTGAATTTGTATTTTTTTTATTTTTGAATTTTTTCTAATTTTGAAAGTGAGATTATTATTAAAAGGATTTTAATTTTTTTTTATATTTTTAATTAGAATTTATTATGAACTTTAAACTATAATGGAAAAATATTTCTATGGTTTTGGAATTTATGATTTTCGTATATATTTTTTGAAATTATGATTCATTCTAGACTTAAAGTAAGACAATCATAAAAAGATATTTTGGAATTTTTAGATTTTATGATTTTTTTATTTATTGTTATTTTTTGAAATTTGAATTTATTTTAATACTTAAAGTAATACTAGGAAAAAAAATTCCTAGGATTCTTGATTATACACAATATATAAGTTAAACCTCCCTACTCTAGAATTAGTTCATCTTGATATTTTAAACATTAATTTTTGAAATCTAAGGAGACTCAGGGTCTCACGTGGCCTCTATCAGTTAACTTTTGAGTGTCTGAAGAGACAAACAATCTCACTCGAGAACCCAAAATATGGAAGAGAATATTTGAGAATTTTTGGGATTCTATTTTTATGTATTTTTAAGGGTTTTGAAATTAGAATTCTTTTAATCTTATTTTTAACAAGATCGATTCCCCAAAGCCTAAAGAGACCAAAGTCTCACATGACATTTTTTAATTAATTGAATTTTATAAAACACCAACTTAATCATTTTGTAAATAATAGAAAATACTTAATTAAGATATTTATTTTTACATTATTATTATTATTTTAAAATAAGCATGTACTAATTTTCAGGGTTTATAGAGATTAAAATATCACATGACCTCCAAGCACTCTAGGAGAATAATATTCTCACATGATGATTTTCTTAGAACCTTACTTGTAAGGCCAAAATTAGTCTCATATTGCCATAAAAAGAAGATAAAATAATAATAATAATTAAAAAAAAATTAGAATAGCTGAAATGAGAATTGGTTCCTATACACGAACAAAATAATATGCATGCATGTAACTCACATGGGACGTTTAGCTTTATACCTCCCTCACAGTCGATAAACTCCCTTTCTAGCAGTCCTCCTCCCTTCTTCTTGGCTCTTTTTCGCTGCTCGATGGCCCACCGTCAACTCTTTTTCTTCCTTCAACTACTCCTCTTCCGACTCGCCTCTCTCTCTTTTCCTCCCTGACACTCGAAGCTTTCTCCTCCTCATCTTCCCTTCTCCTTCTTCTTCCTTTTTTCTCTTCCTCCTCTTCTCAGCCTTTTCGGAGCTTGCAGCAACACTTTCCCTCCCCTTTCTTCCTTCTCGGAGCTCTCCCTCCCATCACTGTCCCCTTCCACTCTTTCTCTATTCAGCTCTGTTTTCGAAGCTCAAAATAGAGGTGGTTCGCCTCTTCTTCTTCCCTTATCCTTCCTTTCTCCTTCCTCTTCTCTTTTCATCTTGCCCCCCTCTGTTCTCCTTCTCTACTCAGCTTGCGACCCTCCGTAAACTCTTTCTCTCCACTTCTCTCTTCCCACTCTTTTTCTTTCTTTTTTCCTCCCTCTTGTTCTCTCGATTTGTCTTGGAGCTTGCTAGCATTAGCTTCTCATCTCTCTCTCTTACTTATCAGTCTTGGCTTCTCAGCACAACCCATGGTCTCCCTTCTTCCCCAAGTCCCTTGCTTTTTCTTTTTCAGCCTTCCTTTTCTCTAGAATGCTCTTCTCCCTCCCTTCACTCAGCCTACAGAATCCTTTCTTTAACTCCATCCATGGTCTCTCTCTCTTCCTTACCTTTTTAATAGTATATCCCTCATTACATGCCGTGTCTCTCATGCCTTTTTGTATAGTCTGCCCCTTGATGTCCTTTTATCTCTTGTGAGTGTGTGTACGAGTAGTATGTGAAAGTGTGTGAGTGTGTGTAAGAGTGTGAGTGAGAGTGTGTAAGTGAGAGAGAGCTTGCATTTTAACTTGGTTGCTTTTGGGATTTTCATTTTGATTTTAATCAGATAACTTTTCTTTCCTTTTCGGATTTAGATTAATTCAAAATTTTGACCTTATTTAATTTTCCTTTTGCAAGATAATTAACATGTCTTTACTTCAAATACTTATTTAAAATTTTTCTCTTTTGATATTTTTGGTTTTGTAGTTTATCCCATTTTTTATTTTATATTTTGCTTTTTACACTTTTGTTTTAATTTTGTATTTTTTTCTTATTATTATTATTATTATTATTATTATCATTATTATGTTTTATTATGTTGTCTCCATATTTTATTTAATTTTATTTTGTGACTCCCATTTTGCATTTATTTAGTTATAGGAGTAACCAATTAATCCATTAGGTAATAATTAATTTTTATTTTTGAGGTGGAGTGCTCACAGTTTGTGTGCGCCTCTCAGCTCTTTCCTGCAAAATAAGTGAATGACAATAAGATGAATGACGGTGTGGAGATCACGACAGCGGTAGAGAAGTGCAGTGTTTTACGACATGCTTAAGATGCTTTTCTTTTTCCTGTGTGTGGCTAAGGTGTTGGTAAGAGGTGTTGTCATGTTGTTGTGTGGGTGAATGAGAAGATTGAATTTTAGGGCCATGTGGCAAAGGTGACATGGTAGAGGTCTGCCCACAATCTGGCTATGTCATCGGTTAACATAACATCCCACATTAGCATATAACGGGACACATCGGTAGTTACTTTATAGAAGTATGACACAAAGACTGAAATGATGGATGTTTGTATGAGTAGGGACTAATTTGGATATTTGAAGGAGTTGGGGGCCAAAATAAAAATAAGGGCTTCTGTGAGGGAGCAAAATAGGGCTTTTGTCCTTGAATTTTACACGAGAGCGTACTGATGAAAAATTAAATCACTGAGCAATCATGGATAATATAAATCTAAAATGCTATGTGGACATTAAGTTTATGTTTAGGAATTTACTAGGGAATATAATGGCCTAACAAATAATATAATGTAATGAAATGTTAAGGAATAAAATAGCAAGTCTTTATTAATGAACTAGAATAATTTATAAATTATTTTTAAGAATTATTCTTATAAATAAAATGTTATAATAACAAATCTCTAATTAAATAAGATATAATTAAACCATTTGTATATTCCTTTCTATATCAAATCTTCCCAATTTGAAAGGTAGAAAAAAATTAAGTTTTAAATAACAAGGAAGCAATTTTAAAGTCTTTCCATTGTTATTTTATTGTTTCCTTAAAAAAGAAAACTCTCAAACAATGATTTAGGCCATTTTAACTAATTTATTATTTGATATTTCATTCCTCGTCATTTATCCAAACACACTATAAAGATAATAAATCATAGTGACATAAATAATGAGGGAAGATAAGATTCTTCAAATTGAAATTGTGCTTCAGATGTATATTTGAGAAAGTCTTGAAACAAGTTGTATATGTATGCTCACATATATCAAAGAATGCAATTTCTCAATGGAAGATATTTTAATCGAAAGTTGTAAGTAGATCAAGAAAAACTGTATGAAAAGGATAAATGTGAAGCGCAATTATGTGAATGAGAAAAGTGAACTTTAGAAGTTTTTCCTTCAATCTCATACAACAATTGTTGTCAAAACTAGAAAGAGAATACGCAACCGCATATGATGACTGTGAACACCCCACCTAAACTAACAATAATAACAATTATAGTAATGATAATAAATAAAATTAAAATTTTTAAAAATTAATTAATTAAAACAAAATTGCAAAAAGCAAAAAAATAGAAGTAATATGGAAAAAACCAAATATAAAAAACAAAAATATTAAAAAGGAAAAATTCAATATATATGTTTGAAGTTGAGACATGATAATCATCTTGCAAAAAAAAAAAAAAAAAAGGGTTAACAAATTTGTCCAAATACAAAGAGGAGAAAAATGCTACCTAATTAAAATAAAAATACAAACTTGCTCACTTGCTCTCACACACTCTCACTTGCTCACACTCACACACTCCCACTTGCTTACATTTATACACTCCCACTCCCACATGCATACACTCACGCACACACATACACTACTAAGAAACAAAAGGACACAAGGAGGGTTGAAAAAGCAAAAAGGAGCTGGTTGTTTCAGAGGAGAGCAGAAAAAGGAGGGAGCAGCTCGTTGCTTCAAGAGAGAGCAGAAAAGTGAAACAGCTCGTTTTTCAGAGAGAGCAGAAAAAGAGGAGAGGCTGGAAGCTTAAAAAGAGAGAGAGCATTTGCAACAGAGAGGAGGGGAGCTCATTATTGGAGAGGAGAGCAGAAAAAGGGGAGCTCGTTGTTGGAGAGGAGAGCAGAAAAATGGGAGCTTGTTGTTGGAAAGGAGAGCAGAAAAAGGTGGAGCTCGTTGTTGGAGAGGAGAGCAGAAAAAGGAGGGGAGCTCATTGTTGGAGAGGAAAGCAGAAAAAAGGGAGCTTGTTGTTGGAAAGGAGAGCAGAAAAAGGTGGAGCTCGTTGTTGGAGAGGAGAGCAGAAAAAAGGGGAACTCGTTGTTGGAAAAGAGAGCAGAAAAAGAGGAGAGGCTGGAAGCTTAAAAAGGGAGAGCAATTGCAACAGAGGGGGGAGGAGCTCTTTGTTTCAGAGGAGAGCAGAAAAGTACAGGGGTTGGTTGTTTCAGAGGAAAGCAGAAAAAGGAGAGCAGCTCGTTGTTTCGGTGGCTGGAGCAGAGGAGAAAGAGACCGTGGCTGGAGCAGAAGAGAAGGAGATCGTGGTTGGAGCAGAAAGCTGTGCAGACCGTGGCTGGAGCAGAAGAGGAGGAGACCGTGGCTGGAGCAGAAGAGAAGGAGACTGTGGTTGGAGGAGAGAGCAGTGCAGAACCGTGGCTGGAGGAGAAAGCTGTGCAAAATCGTGACTGGAGAAGAGAGCTGTACAGAACCGTGGCGAGCTGGAAGCAGAACATTTGAAGCAGATTGTGATGAGCTGAAGTTGTGAACGTCTTCCTCTGTTCCAAACAGCTTTAAATAGGGGCAAACAGAGGTAAGTCTGGCTAAGAGAAACTTAGGGTGCCATGATGCATTTTTCTGCTTCCTGATGCACTTTTTGTTGGGCCGAGAATATATATATATATATATATGTAGGCATGTGTGTATCTGAGTTTCCTTGCTTCCTGAGGCATTTTTCTGGCTGAGAAATATATATACATATACATATCTATACATATAAGCATGTGTGTATAGGAGTGTCCTTGCTTTCTAATGCATTTTCTTCAGCATTTTCTTCATCCTTCCATCGTTATATACATATATATATAGCTGTGTGTATATGGAGGTACATATGTATATACATTCAGGTGTGTATATGTGAAGGCATATAGATGGATATATGGATATATGAACACTCATATGAGTGCATGCATGTGGTGTGGGGTGGGCTCTTTGTCTTTCCTGATGCATTTTTTCTCTTCTTCCATTGTTAAATATATATGTGTGTGTGTGTGTGCATATATATATATATATATATATACATGAATATATGCATGTGGCGTGTAAGTCTTCTTACTGATGCTTTTCCTTTCTTCCATTGTCATGTTTATATATATCCACATATATGTATCTATATAGATGTATGAAGATATATACATGTGTGTGTGTGCATATATAGATATATATATATATATATATATATGAATATGAATATATGCATATGGTGTGTAGGTATTTCCTCTTACTGATGCTTTTCTTTTCTTCCATTGTCATGTTTATACATACCTACATATGGGTATGTATAAATGTATATGGATAGATATGCTATATATATGTATATATGTGCATATGTAGATATATATATATATATATATATGAATACCCATGTGAGTGCATGCATGTGGCGTTGAGGGTTCTTTGTCCTTCCTTATGTTTTTTTTTTCTTCCATTGTATATATATATATATATATATATATTTATGTAAACATAGAGGTATATATATGTATGTACATGAATATATGGGTGCATGCATAGTTAAACATACATAAGGTAAGGAAAATGAACCAGTAGGAAGTTGTCTTGTTCTCATTTTATCATATTTGTTATGGTTGTGTTGTTTTGTGTTATTTTTTATTATGATCATTATTATTTCATTTTGTTTTTATATGAATATAAGACTAATCTTGATCCCATGGGTAAAGTTTTATGAAATTTATCGCGTGAGAATTTTGTTCTCCTCGATTGTATGAGATCATGTGAGGTTTTAACCTCCTTGGATCCCTAAATTGGTACACATTGGTTTCTATTACTTATGAAAATTATCGTGTGAGAATTTGGTTCTCCTCGATTGTATGAGATCATGTGAGATTTTAATCTCCTTAGATCTTTTAAAAATTAACACATTTGTTTTAAAAATAATAACAATTGAATATTGACTTAATTAAATACTTTCCATTATTTATGAAATTATCGTGTGAGAATTCTGTTCCCCTCGATTGCATGAGATTATGTGAGATTTTAATCTCCTTATATCTTTTTAAAATTAGCCCATTTATTTTAAAAATAATAATAATTTAATATTGACTTAATTAAATACTTTCCATTATTTATGAAATTATCGTGTGAGAATTCGGTTCCCCTCGATTGCATGAGATCATGTGAGATTTTAATCTTTCTAGATCTTTTAAAAATTAGCACATTTATTTTAAAAATAATAATAATTTAATATTGACTTAATTAAATAATTTCCATTATTTATGAAATTATCGTGTGAGGATTCGGTTCTCCTCGATTGCATGAGATCATGTGAGATTTTAATCTTCTTAGATCTTTTAAAAATTAGCACATTTGTTTTAAAAATAATAATAATAAAATATTGACTTTAATTAAATATTTTTCATTATTTTCAAAACTATTGTGTGAGGAGTCGGTTCTCTTCGATTGCATGGGAATATGTGAGGTTTTAATTGCCTTAGTTCCCTAAAATTAATATACCTCTATCTAATAATAATAATAATAATAAAGAAAAAAAACAATCATAATTAAATATTCATTCTAATTAAATATTTCCCATTATTTACGAAATTATCTTGTGAGAATATAGTTCTCCTCAAATACTTGGGGTCGTGCGAGATTTTAATCTCTTTAGACCTTGAAATTTAGTACATACTTGTTTGAAAGATAAGTAATAAGAATGATGATAAATAGATAAAATAATAATAATGCAAAAACGAATATTTTAATTGAATTATTTACAAAATAAATGAAGTCAGGGTTTTATAAATTGAACGAATTAAAATGTCACGGTTCAAAAATTCCAAAAAATGGCTTTATGTTATATTTTGTTCTAATTTCAATCCTGATTTAAAAAAAAATAAAAAATAAAAAAAAGTAAAACAAAAGAAAAAACCAAAATCCAAAAATTAAATAAATTAAAAAACTCAAAAATATTCCTTTCATTATAATTACATTTCAAATTCCAAAAGAAATAGAATAGAATATAAACTCCCCAAAATCCCAAAAATCTCATTCCGTAATCATTTCATTTAAATTTCAAAATAAAGATTTAAAATTCCAACAAATAAAAAATTTCAAAAGAAAAAAAATGAAGAGATCAGGAGAGCTATGTTCGTCAGGCTGTCATAAATTAAAACACATAAGCGTAACCCCAATTCCGTTTTGTTTACGAAGACCTATTTAACTTAAACCCTCCTATTCTCATCACAAAATTTACAAATAATCAACCAACAGACACACCCATTTTGATCGAACTACGTGGACTTTGATCCCTATCACGGGGTACGTAGGCCCTAGGTTTTCATCCTAGGTCAAGTCTGCCCTTTGTAAATATCCATATGTTTGCTTTCATTCTTGTTCTTTTGTCTCCTCTGTTTAACAGGCTGACATGTCGATAAAAGAGTAATCGTGATAAATTTAAAAGCCATATTCTATTTCAGCTGACTGGTTTAAGGTAACCGTCCTTATAGATGGGTGTTGTGGGGTGCCTAACACCTTCCCCATACTCAAATAGACTCTCGAACTCATCTCTGATTTCGCAGACCATATTGCTTTTTTTTCTTTTTATCTTAAATTGGTTTTCTAAAGTTTTTCATTAAAAATTTTGGTGGCGACTCCAAATAAATTGGTTTCCAATATTCGTTTTTGGGAATCAATTTAAACACTTTTTTATTTTATTCCGCCGAAAGGTCGGTTACGACAATGACTTTCCATTATCTTATATTATTGTTATTATAATAATATTTAAATTTGAATTTGATGCATTGTCACTCTTTCAATGTAAGTTTTATATAGATAGTGAATACCTTTATATCTTTCGAAATATGTAAGTCATAGGCATGGGCTATGGATGCTGAATATAGAACAACTTTCAAAGATATTTCAAAAAATGAAATTTTAGATTCCATTTTAATTAGAGTTGTTATAGTCATCAACACATGATATGATGTATTTGATACTGTTAATGGTATAGGCATACGATATATTGTATGTTCAACACTACAGAGTATAGGAAATTCTCCACTTAAATATGGAGAGTAAAATAGAGGAAAAGGAAAACAAAAACTAGAATACATAAGTGTAGTAGCTTAGTTTTTTGCTAAATAAGTCAGGCATCTCTCAATGGCAAATTATATAATTGAAGAGGCCAAAAGAGGGACTAAATTGTAAGAAATATTTTTATTACTTAAAGCAAAAACAATTAACACTAATGACACACTTATCTTCCACACCTTTCTTTTCCTCGCATCACACACTTAAATCAATTACTTGATTAAATTTCTACTTACGACACACACACCTATGGGCTTTATGTTGTAACCGACCTTTCAGCAAGAAAAATAAAATTGTGGTTTAAATTGATTCCTAAAATAGATCTTGAAAATCAATTTATTTAGAGTTTCTACCAAAATTTTTAATAGAAAACTTTGAAAAACCAATTCAAAACAAAAAGAAACAGGTAAAATAGTTTGCGAAATTAAAGATGAGTTTGAGAGTATAGTTAAATGTAGGGAAGGTGTTAGGCATCCTACAATACCCGTCTATAAGGACAGTTACCTTAAACTAGTCAAATAAGATAAAATATGGCCTCAAATTTATCATAATTACCCCATTTATTGACATTCATGCTTGTTAAATAGAGGAGACAAAATCAACAATTATGAAAGCAAATAAATAGATATTTACAAAGGACAGACTTGATTAAGGATGAAAACCTAGGGCTTATGTACCCCGTGATAGGGATCAAAGTCCACGTAGTTTGACCAAAATGGCGGGTCTGTTGGTTGGTGATTTTTAATTTTTGTAATGAGAATAGGAGAGTTTAAATTAAACAGATTTTCGTAAACAAAACAGAATTAAAATTTGATTTGTGTGTTTTAATTTACGACAACCTGATTAATTTAGCTATCTTGATTTCTTCATTTTCTCTTTTTTTAATTTTTTTGTTTAGTTTGGGAATTTTAATATATATTTTTTAAATTTAAATGAAATGATAATGGAATAGAATCTTGGGATTTTTTTTTTGTTTAAGATTTTTATTTTTATTTTTTGAAATTAGAATATATTTTAAAATTAAAGTAAAACTATAATGAAAAACATTTTGGAATTTTGGAATTTATGATTTTTGTATTTATTTTTATTTTTGAAATTTGAATTTATTTTAATATTTAAAGCAAAACTAAAATGAAAAAATATTCTTAGGATTTTTAGTTACATAATAGGTAGGACAAACCTCCCAATTTTTTTTAATTAATTCATCCCAATATTTTAAATATTAATTTTTGAAACCTAAGGAGACTCAAGGTCTCACACGGTCTTTACTAATTAACCTGTGGGTGCCTGAGGAGACGAGCAATCTCACACGAGAATCTAAAATATGGAATAAAATATTTGAAAATTCTTCAGGATTTTATTTTAAAATATTTTTAAGGGTTTTGAAATTAGAATTCTTTTAGTCTTATTTTTAACAAGATTGATTTTCTGAAGCCTATGGAGACTCAAGTCCCACATGGCATTTCCTAATTAATTAAATTTTATAAAGCATAAACTTAATCATTTTGTAAATAATAGAAAATATTTATTTTTACATTATTATTTTTTAGAAAAACAAGTATATACTAATTTTCAGAGTCTATGGAGATTAAAATCTCACACGACCCCAAGCACTTAAGGAGAATAATATTCCCACACAAGGTTTTTCTTATAACCTTACTTGTAAGGCCAAAATTAGTCTCACATTAACATAAGAAGATATAATAATAATAATAATAATAATAATAATAATAATAATAGAATAGCCGAAAAACTGGTTCTTATACACGAACAAGATTGCATGCATGGATATGACTCACCTGGGAAGTTCAACTTCTTGCCTTTTTCATCGTCGATAGACTCCCTCCTCGGCGGTCCACCTCCCTTCTCCTCAGTTTTACTTTGCTGCTCGGTGGCCTTTCGTCAACTCTCTCTCTCTTCCCTTGGCTACTCTTCCCTCAGCTCATCTCTTTCTCTCCTCCTCCCCAGCACTTGAACTCTTTGCTCTTCTTCTTCCCTTCTCTTTCCTCTTCCCTTATTATCTTCCGCCTAGTCTTAGCTTTTTCAGAGCTTGCCGTGACACTCTCATATCCTCTCTTCCTCCTTAGAACTCTCTTTCCCGTCAACGTCTCTCTCCTCTTCCTTCCTCTGTTTAACTCTATTTTTAGAGCTCAAAATAGAGGCGGTTCTCCTCTTTTTGTTCCCTTTTCCTTCTTTTCTCCTTCCTCTTCTCTTTTCTTCTTGGTTTCCTCCTTGGTTCTCCTTCTTTGTTCAGTCTGTGGCCCTCTGTAAACTCTCTCTCTCATTTTCTTGCTTAACCTACAGCCTTTTGTCAACTCATTCTCCCTTCTTCTCCTCTCCCTTTCTTTTTTTCTTCTTCTCCTTCTCTTTTTCTCTCTTATCTCCTCCCTCTTGTTCTCTCGAAGCTTGTCAGCGTTAGCTTCTCGATCTCGGCTTCTCGACACAAACTGTGGTCTCCCTTCTTCCCCAAGTCCTTGGTTCTTTCTTTTCCAGCCTTTCTCTTTTCTAGAATGCTCTATGTTTTTTCTCTTCCTCTAAAACCTTCCTCCCTTTCTTTCGGTGCACTTAACCTTCTCTTTAAAACTCCCCTCTCTTCCCAGTTTACATCACTTTTTCAGTAACAAATCCCCCCTTCCATGCCATGTCCCTTGTCCTTTGGTCCAGTCTGCCCCTTGATGTCCTTTAGTCTCCTGTGAGTGTGTGTAAGAGGGTGAGTGGAGGTATGAGAGTGCATGTGTCCGTGAGTGTGTAAAAGTGTGAGTGAGAGAGAGCTTGCATTTTAACTCGGTTGCTTTTGGGATTTTTATTTTCATTTTAATTAGATAACTCTTTTTTCCTTCTCTGATTTGGATCAATTCAAAATTTTTGACTCTATTTAATTTTCCTTTTGCAAGATAATTAACATGTCTTTACTTCAAATATTTATTTTGAATTTTTCTCTTTTGATATTTTTGGTTTTGTAGTTTATCCCATTTTTGATTTTATATTTTGCTTTTTGCTTTTTGCTTTTTTGTTTTAATTTTGTATTTTGTTTTTCTTATTATTATTATCATTATTATGTTTTATTATTTTGTCTCCATAATTTATTTAATTTTATTTTGTGACTCCCATTTTGCACTTATTTAGTTATAGGAGTAACCAATTGATCCATTAGGTAGTTATTAATTTTGATTTTTGAGATGGGGTGTTCACACTTTATTTATACATGTTGAAGGTTAACAAATTGAAGTTAATTTACTATTTCAACCAATGCTTTTTAATTGCCTTCAACCAAGTATTTTTAAATTTTTATTTTTAGCATGTTTATCTTATACAAATCTTTTTGATGCATCTAGAAAGAGATGAGTTAGTAAAGCTTCAATTCTCCCTTTCAATGACTAATTTCTCAATGCTGCTCTTGAGGTTATGCCAAGTTGCTATTGAAATTCTTCAAACTTGTTAATCCTTTAGTAAATATATCAACAGCTTGATGATGGGTGTTGAGATACTACTAATTTCCGCTTGCAGCACTACTTTCTCAATGTAGTGATAATGCACTTCCACATGCTTTGTCTTAGCATGGAAAACAAGATTCTCTACTAAGTGAATTGTCGATATATTGTCACAATATAATTCCACTGGATACTTCACCGATTGATTTAAAATTTTTTGTAATTGTTTCAACCAAGCGCTTAATAGAACTACTATAAGTTGCCTTTTACAACACCAAGAGATAACTCTTGATCCTGATTCAAATGCATATCCAGTATTCAAATGACATGTATCATGATTACTGGCATAATTTACATTATAATATCCTTTCAAGTTACTTGAGTTTCCATTCTTGTAGAATATACCATAATTTAGGGTATCATTAACTTGCCTCATCATGCGTTGCACAACTTCTAAATGCGGTTTCCTAGGATTTTACATAAACCCATTCATTACTCCAATTGCATGGGAAATGTCTGGCCGAGTCATTGTTAAGTAGATCAAACATCCAACTAGTTATCTGTACATAGTGGCATAGTCTAAATTCTTTCCTTTTATTGAGTAGAATATTGCATTTACTTCCATCAAAGTCGAGATAAGTTTGCAATCTAGCATTCTAAAATTTTGTAGGAGATCTCTGGCATACTTTTAAACATAGAAATAACCCTTCCTTGTTGCTTTAAATTTTGAGTCCCAAAAAATGGCTTAGCTCTCTAAGATCCTTTATTTGGAAGCATACTGACAAATTAGCTTGAACTTAACAAACTTCTATCTCGTTATCCCCAATGATGATAATATCATCGACATATACTAATAACACTGTCATTTTCTCTTTTTAAACTCTTACAAACAAGCTTGAATTAATCAATCAATTTTACTAAATATCCACTTTGTATTAAAAATTCAACCATTTTTCCATATCAGGCTTTTGGTGCTTCTTCAAGCCCATGCAATGCTTTCTCTAGCTTGCATATGTAGTAAGGGTATACATTATTCTCAAATCCTTTTGGCTGATTCATATAGATTTCTTGATCTAATTCATCATGTAGAAATGCATTTTTTACATCCATCTGCCATAACTTTCAAGACTTGCTTGTAACAAGTGCCAATAATACTCGAAAATGACTTACTGTGGGTTTGACATTATAGAGCTTCTTGTAAACCAACATAAAACCAAGCTTTTTAGCATGTAACATACTTCAATAAGTCTCTGTCAAGTATCGATTCTTCCTTTCTGTAACTCCATTTTGTTAAGGTGTTTCTAGGCATGTCAGCTATCGTAGTACTTTATTTTGTTGCATATATTTGTTAAATTCCTTAGATGTTGTACTTTATTTTGTTGTATATACTTATTAAATTCCTTAGATGTATATTCTCATTTGTTGTTTGTACGTAGGCACAATATTTTATGCTCAACTTCTCTTATTTTTCTCTTTAAATGCTTTGAATTTAAAGAACGCTTATGACTTTTCTTTCATGAAATCTACTAATATATACCTTGAGTAGTCATCAATGAATGTGATTACGTATCAATATCCATTGACCGGGGATTGCTTAACTGGTTTAAAAACATCTGAGTGCACTAGCTCGAATGGACTTTAGCTTCGAAATTGAACTCCTCGTATGACAATTGATGTGGCTTACTGTACTAGTATCCTGCACAAATTATATCATCCCGAACTTTAATATGTGAAAGTATTGTAAGCATTGCTTTCTTTATCATCACTTTTAACTTATGGTAGCTAACGTGACCCAACCTGCCATGCTATAAATTCGCTATTTCATTCACTCTTCTCATGTCTATGTACGTCACTTGCATTGACATTATGTAGACAAACTCTACACACTTGCCCTTTATGATTTGTACACCGGTAAAATCTAAACTTTTATATAATTTAACATCCTCCAGCCCAAACACCACATAGTTTTCATATGCTATTTACGACGCTGATAAGAAGTTTTTCTTCATTCCCAACACATGGTAGACATTTTCTAGATGTACTTTCTTTATACTATGTTGGAGGTTGATTACTGTACTGTCAATATAGGTTCTTAGTAGTCTTAAGTTATTTGTAGTTACAATAACTTGACCTCTTTTATAATCTAACATTGTTATCAACCTTTCTCTACTTCTTGTCAATCCAATCTTTATTGTAATTGACAGATTTGGCACTTGTTATAACAAGTGCCAAATCCTCTTGTTGTTCTTCAATACAGGTTAATACAAGTTCTTATACTTCTTTTGTGACTGCAAATGATCCTTGAAAATCCTATTATTTTTCAGTGTAGTGTTCAGTTGTAACATTTTCTTCATTATAGGGTACTTTGTAATTTTTTGGCAAAATGTCCATTTCTGTTACAGTTGTAGCATCTATTGTCTTTCTATTGTTCTTTCTTTAATTCAGAGATTTGTGGATCTGGGCAAGCTCTCCCTTGATACGACCCTCTCCTACGATGGATTTTTTGCCAACCATCTTGACATCTTATAGTATATCCTTTCTTCCTCCAAATGGATTCCTCTTGTTGGCCTTTCTATTTGCTAAAAAGAGCTTTTTCTTTGTCTTTTGATGAAACTTTGATTTGTGAATCTAAAGCCTCATAGTTGGCCAATATACTTTCTAACTTTATTAGAGTCGGTTCCTTGAACTAACCTCTTCTGGCAGTGACAAGGCTATGACATTTTAGGTTTAATTGCACGATAAAATTTTTTGCATTCTTGTGTCAATAATAGCATTTTGCAAGATCTAATTTTAAAAACTCAATGCAAATAGATTTAACCTTTAAAACATATGTACTTTCTGACATATCAGTTTGCTGAATTAACACAATCTTGTTATCCAACCATTGTGACTTTGCATCATTTGCCCTTACAAACAATGAGGCATACACATCCTAAGCCTCTTTTAGTCTTTTAGCTTCTTTGATGTATCTAGCAAAATTGCAATTCTACAATAGAAGTTAATATTTAAATAGCTTTTCTAGCTCTTACATGCCATTTTTTCAATTCATTTGAATTTGTTGGTGGAACTGCTTCATCTTCGTCAGTAAGGTCCCAATGATTTTGGCCTCCTAGATAAAGCTCAGTTACAGTGCTCCAAACTTGATAGTTGTCATTACTTAACTTCTCAACCAAGCATATATCCTTCAACTTATCAATCATAGTGATCTTGACAATGCCCTTTGTACTTGATAGCATCTCCTTATACAACAATCTTGAATCTCATACTCAAACTCAAGAACCTCCTGGCATGGACACTCGATTAATAAAACTCGAACTAAGCTTGGACCAGACTTGAATCAAGCTCTGATACCAATTCTTGACTTGAAGAGGCCAAAAAAGGGACTAAATTGAAAGAAATATCTTTATTACTTGAAACAATATACAATTAACACTAATGACACATTTCTATTCCATACCTTTCTTTTCTTCACGTCACTCGCTTGTGAGACATGTAAATCACTTACTTTATTTATACACGTTTAAGGTTGGCAAATTGAAATTAATTCACTGTTTCAAACGACGCTTTTTAATTGAAATTTATGTTTAGCATGTTTATTTTATGCAAATTTTCATGATGAATCTAGAGAGATAGATGAGCCAATGAAGTTTCGCAAATAGACCAAACCTTCACGAGATATATCTCCCTCCAAATGCCTTTTCAAATGAGTCAACAAAAGCTTTTCCAAATTCTCTACCGTTCTAGTTAGTCCCGTAAATATGTACAATGCAGAAAAAGAAAAAAAGAAAAAAGAAAGTCGTTGGTTTCAAATTTCCTTAAGCATATGAAACACGCGTCCATTGCTTTGTATGTATAGGAGTCATGCATCACTAATTCACAACCTTCGATTGCTTATTAGCATGTTTGAATTTTAGCACTTCTATCAAGCTTCCTAATTCGCATGATTCGAAGTTCCCTACATGAGTTTCTCACGGATATAGTTAAGGATTTAGTTTAAGTTATGTTGAACACGCAGTCAAGAACACTCAAATAAGTTCTTAAAATGAAACCCCATTTGGCAAACTTCTCCTTGATAAAGCCAGCACTAAATGCTAGGTTATTATATGTGTGTGTCAAAAAAATCTCATATAAAATTTTAAACTAGAAAAATAATATATAAGTAAAAAGAGCGTTTCTCTTGAGTTGAAGATAAAAATATTTGAAATTTCTTTTTATGAAGTCGAAATCTTCAAGTAAAGTGGGAAAACTAAAAGAAGAATGCAAAACATCTTGCATTAGAAAATAAATATCCAGCTATTGCCAGTGATCCAAATTCAAACCAATCAAATCAGAGGTCCCACGCCCATTGCACGTGCACATGCAAAGCACAAAAGTGCCAGACAGAGAGTGAACCACTTCACTTTTCTTGCCTCCTCACGGGTCCGTACCCTCTTCATACCTCTTTCTCTTACTCATGATCCAAAGCTTAGAACTTGTGCATGTCCATGATTATGCAGATTGCGGAGCAAGTAACAGAACAAAGTTTGGGTGAACTAGCCAAGACAGTCATCAAAACCTCTCATCCCAAAAGGACCTTTATATTGAAACTTTTCTTCTTCGTGAGTTAATAGTTCAAATCTTCTGGGTCGTTGTGTTCCCCTGCTGCTCTGTGTTTGGGGAACACATAGCCATATTTTAATGTATGTGTACATGTAAAAGCCTTTCACTGCCGCTTCGGCTAGAGCTTTCGGAAACTAACCGAGCGCACGTAAAATGGTTGAGAAATTGGATTCAACAGACATGGAGGGGGCCACTCAGGACAGGTTTAATTAGTGGGTTTATGATAGGGACAATAAAGCTCAAAAATTGTCTGACAGCAGAAGCCAAATGATTCTTCATGCTTTTTTTTTTTTTTTTGTAAAGGGAGTTTGGTAAGCCTCTTTTTGCCTCTCCATCATAATGTCATTTGTTTTTCTGGATTGTTTTCTAGAACCAAACATGGTAAAGATATGAGTTTTAGGCTCTCTAGTCCTATCTCACCAGGAAATACATGTTTGAATTTCCACGTATGTAAATCCTGTATGAAAATGCTTACGTGTGATCTTTTTTTTGGATCAGTTTAAAGAAAATAATATTAAAAAGTTAGAGAAAAATCACAATTTGATTCTCATGTTTTTGTTTCAGTAATAAATTAATTCTCTACAAATTTTGGGAGTGATTTCTTATAAATAAATTAGTAAGCAAAAAATAGTCCCTATGTGAATCATCATTATGTATCTTAGGGATTGACAGAGAGATTAATTTTGCTTACTTATAAATTCTCGAGAGGTTATTTGTCGCATAAAATTCATAGAAGACTAATTTGAACCAAAACAAAATGTGGGGGACCAAATTGGTCTTTTTGCTCGAAAATTATTATTTAATTTTTAACTTTATGAAAATGATGGAAAAGAATATCATTGGCTGTAAATACGTAATATCTTTCCTTTTTATAACTTACAAAAACATACCATCTCAATAACAGGTGATGCCTGGTAAGTTTTGCGTCTGCAACGATTTCTTATTAACTATTGTTCTCTGTTTATCACATTTCGAAAAGAAAAAAAAAAATTCTCAACATCTTTTCATTTACTCTCATATCCGAAATCCCTTCCCTTTTCAACATCTTGTCATTTTCTTTCTCTAATCTTTTCAAAATTTATTTCCATATATACCGTTCATATTTCGAACATGAGAGATTTACCTTTGTGGGTTGTAAAAAGTTGGAATGACATTTTTGGAGGGTAGAAGGCAATTCATTTACATTCCTAGTTATGTTTAGTAGATTTCATCTAAATATAATAGAAACCAAGTTGTCTCAATTTACTGGAATACACAGTCCAATGGATTCAGGAGTCTTGCATACCAAACATCCTTTTAGATGGATTCTCTCCACCTTTCTAATTCCATTGGCCTGATTCTGCATACCAAATGAGCCTTAAAAGAGCAATTTTGAGAGTTGCCTAAGATGTATCTTTTTTTTTCTTTTCTCTTTTTGTTTAAGGAAATTGAAATATTTCATTCGGTTTATAGAAAGGGCCTGCTGAAGTGGTGTATAATATCGCAAAAAAGCCCCCGCTTTATTCTCTTTCAGACATAAAATCATTGATGAGAATCTAGGACAGTTCTGAGATATATTTATTTCCACATCTATATATTCTGCTTTACTACAATACAAACCAAATCTACAGGCTTCTCTTCAGCGAGAGTATTATTAAGCATTATGGTTGAGTTTTCGCCCATTATCTTAGCTTTCCTCTGTGGATTGGCCTTAGCTTTGGCTTTGCTTCTGAATTATCTGAGAAAACAGAGGACCCCAAAGAACTTGCCTCATGGAAGCATGGGTTGGCCGTTTTGTGGGGAAACTCTTGGCTTCTTCAAACCCCACGAATCATACTCCTTAGGAAGCTTCTTACAAGAACGTTGTTCTAGGTACCACATTCTTTTTAGCACCTCTTAAGGCCGTTCTCTGGTGTTGTTAGCCAATCATTATCACCAAGCGATTATCGTTGTTATGCAGGTACGGCAAAGTTTTCAAGTCGCATCTGTTTGGCTCTCCTACCATTGTTTCCTGCGACTACGAGTTCAACATGTTCATTCTTCAGAACGAAGGGAAACTATTCGAGGCTGATTATCCCAAGGTAATGCATTACATTCTCGGAAAGTTATCTCTCATTCTTGTAACAGGCGACCTTCATAAGAAGCTCCGAAGCACTGCTGTAAGATTTGTTTGTGCGGCCAAGTCCCAACCTACTTTCCTTCACTCTGTAGAAATGCTTGTACTCTCAACAGTGAATTCATGGCACAACTGTAAACAAGTTGGTTTCTATGCAGAAGCTAAAAAGGTAAGGTACCAGTAAATGCTTTTCTCTTCTCTCTTTCCTTTTCTGTTTTTTTTTTTTTTTCTGCCTCTTGATATTATTTTACCAGAAAGCAGTAGAACTGACGATATATAATTGTGTTTTCCTTCTGAGATTAAAACAGTTTACAGTCACTGTTATGCTGAAGCACCTACTGAACATTAATCCGGACGAGCCTCTGGCCTTTAAGATTCTCGAAAACTTCGAGAACTACATGAAGGGTTTCGTTTCATTGCCACTGAATATTCCTGGAACTACATATTCCAATGCTGTGAAGGTACACATAAAAGCATAGATTAATTAGTTAGCCGAGAGTCGGTAAATGTTGATGCTGATATATTTTATTGTTTTTGGCTTCCATCAGGCTAGAGTAAGACTCTCATCCATTGTCAGAGAAATAATACTAAAAAGGCGTAAAGGTGATGTGGGGTCTGCAGAAAGAGAGGACCTCTTAAATGTGATAATGTCAAAGCCGAACCTATGTGATGAAGAGATAGTGAGCATTGTACTGGACCTCTTGTTTGGGGGTTATGAGACAACTGCAAAACTATTGTCCTTGATTGTCTATTTCCTTGTCCAAGCCCCTAAAGCGTTAGAAAGGCTAAAGGTACCTAGTTTTTAATTTATTTATTTTTAATCAAAACTCATTTGTTGCTATATTTTCACTCATCTAAAACTTCACAGGAGGAACACCAAGTCATTAGGAAGAGCAAAATAGAGGGGGAACCACTGAACTGGGAAGACTACAAGCAAATGAAGTTCACTCTAGATGTAAGAAACTAAGAACCAGTTAATCAATAATTTTGCCTCCTCATTCTGCAGTTTCTCATGTGAAATCAGCAAATTCTTGTCATCAGGTTATAAATGAAGCAATGAGATGTGGGAATGTAGTCAAATTTTTGCACAGGAAAGCTATTCAAGATTTCAAATTTAAAGGTATTTAAACCGAAAGTTTATATCAGTATCTCCATGTCACGTGACTTGTTAGACAGAAAGTTTTCTCACACTTCACGAATGGTTAAAATTGCTGCAGAGTTTGTTATACCCGCAGGATGGAAGATTCTTCCTATTTTGTCTGGTGGGCATTTGGATCCCATGTTTTATGAAAATCCTTCGGTGTTCGACCCTTTCAGATGGAAGGTATGTTGTAATACCTTACCATTATTAACCAGAACTCATTCATAGCAGCATTTTCACAAACAAATACTAATTATCAGGTTCATATGGTAATCGGAAATACATATCTAACATTTGTCTCTATTGGTAGGACATTTCAACATGCCCGAAAATTACACCATTTGGTGGTGGTCCACGACTCTGTCCAGGGGCTGATATAGCTAAAGTGGAGATAGCATTCTTCCTTCATCATCTTGTCCTTAATTATAGGTAATTAGCACACTACACTAGCCAGGCAACACTGCCCACTAAAATGATAACATGCGTAGCTTATGGATAGCAAGATGGGCAGATTCATGAATAAAATAACTCACTGCTTCCCACGAGGGAATCCATATGATTGGCTTATTAGTTTTTGGTAAACAATATTCTTGCAGCCAATGAGATTATGCATAGTAGTTGCTGAAGCGAATGAACTTTGAGCTTAAGATGATAGGGTTGTGAATAATAAAGAAAAAATATTCAGAATCGAGCATCAGGTACTTGCTTTTGATGTTACTTGCTACGTGATTGCACCAGGTGGAAGATCAAATCAGATGACTACCCACTTGCTCTTCCTTACGTGGATTTCGCCAGAGGGTTGCTATTGGACCTTGAACAGTTGAACGTTGAAAAAGATTTGTTTTCGAAAAAACCAGAGACAATAAAATGTAAACAAATCTGGGTGTCTTGGGGCGACCAGGATCTAAAAGTATTCCAGAGTGGAATATGAAAGAATCCAAATCTGGGATGATTTATGGCAAGTAATAGTATTCTAGTATAAAAAATTGGGACTTCACGAATTCGGGTTCATTTTCAATTGTCGCTGTGAATACTAGCTCCAACTTGTTCTGTAATACTTAGGTTATAACTCGAGGATGTTCTGTAATACTTACAATAAAGAAAAACTTTTTCTGTTATTGCATTGCAAGCGCGAGCACCCTAGAATTTTATGATTTGGAAGTTGCTATCTCAATTTTAAGATACAATTATTTTGATATTAACTTTTGATCAAAACTTTAGATTAAATTTTTAAAAAAATCTATTTTAATTAAAAATTATTTTTAAATTTTAAATACAAACTAATTAAATTTACACAATTTCTTAAGCATAAAGAATTCTAACTCAAGATTTATTTGATTTTAAACGGTAATAATTAGTTATGTTGAGGACGGTCACTGTATACAAATTAATAAGAGATTTTTTTTTTAAAGAAATATGGAGTGGGTCTTGTTAATCATGGAATCAGGGACCCATCTATATCAATAATTTTTATGGTCAAGCTGACAGGACACGTTCTATAGCCCGAAAATTTTTTTATTCCAAGTCACCATATTATATTTTTGGTATTTCGATCAGTTGGATCCAAATAATAAGAACTTCTTAAAAATAAGAGCTAAAAGTTTAGCTTTATGGATAGCTTCTGCAATCTAAAGCTAAAAAGTCGTTCTTAAATAAAAGCTCTCTTTAGAGTACAAAGTTTATGTTTATGACAAAAATAAAGAAAATTATATTGAAAATTAAAAATGGATCGGCCCACTCCAGGCCCTTTAGGTGACGGAATTTGGGCTGTAATGGCCCATGTAAACTTAGCTGAGTTTTGGCCCAAATAAGGTAAAAAAACCCAGCGGCGGACTAGGCCATACACAGATACCTCCTCTCCGCTTTCTTCCTTTCCACGACATACTGGAGGGCTTGGCTTATTGAAAACTCGTCGACTCAACTCCATCTATCGCAGTAAGCACCTATCTCTCTCTCATCAAACTTCATTCGGTTCTAGATTAGCAGGGCACGTCATTACAGCCCGCACCTTAACCAGATCTTAACGGTTCAATTTCTGGTTGGTCTTCTGATTGGTTTTTCCTTCTCGTTGTTTAACAATTCCAATTTTTCCCCTAATTAATTTCAAATGCGGGCAGCTATCACTGTGCCTCCGTCCTTGTATAGATCAGATTTGACGCCGCTGCCTTTGGTTGCTTAGGAAATTTATTAAGTTAGGATGTAAAAATAATAGTTAATGTCGAAGTAGAACTTTTTCTTCTCTTCCTTGGTCTTTAGCCCCGTTATAGTAGAACTTTATTTTTCTCGGAACGTGTTTTATTATAATGCGATACTTAGCTGACACTTTCAGTTCAGAGCATCACAATTAGGGTTGTGGATGCCATATTTTGGCAAGCTTCTATGGAATTTTTGTGTGCTTACCCTATTTTATGGCAGATAGGTCTAATGGGTATATCTTATATATATATATATATATATCTTTTGTAGGTCAATTCGAATTTTAAGTATGTCTAAGTCAGTGGTAGATCTTCCTCCCAAGGGTGGATTTAGTTTTGATCTCTGCAGAAGAAATGATATGCTTGAAAAGAAGGGTCTTAAGCCGCAATCTTTTCTGAAGACAGGAACTACTATTGTTGGTTTGATATTCCAGGTATGATTATTTGAGTGCTTTTTTACTTTCTAGTGCTCCTTATGGAAAGATGGGGTGTTCCTTTCTCTGGTGATTCTCTTGGCTACCTCTGGTCCCATGAATTTACTTAGAATTTTGACAATGTCTAATATCTTTGGTAGGTTAGGTCTTCCTCCCATGGGTGGAAATGGTTATGATCTCTATGGAAGAAATGATATGATTGAAAACTGTAGACAGAAACTTCTTTGTTGGTTTAATTTTCTGAATGTGAATGCTTTCTAGTGCTTGAGTACTTTTTCTAATTGGTGTTGCTGGCTAAATGTTGATATATATATATGTGTAATGGTGACAAGTTTTCACTTGTTTCTTGCTGTTTGTGTTGCTAAAACAAGAAGCCTCTTTAACATGCTCAGAAACCACAAGTAGGCCACTGTTTGATGGAAGAATAAACTTAGACATTTGATCATGATTTATAGAGTCAAATTTCATGTTTTAACTTTTAGTTTGCAGGCTGGTGGAATTTAAATTTGTTAAAAATTTGAAGTCCAGCCATTCAGGTTTCTTTTATGCCTTATGTATACAACACACTTTCTAAATATGATAAAGTTCAGTTGAATCAGCTACTTGCATTTTTGTGGGTATCTCCATCTGTTAAGGTAGTTGCGTGTCTTACACTCCAAATAAAGGGCTGAAAGGGTTTATGTTGGTTCAAATGTTCAAATTTTAAGAGGCAGACGAATTAGGGAATTAAGTGCCCTAGTGCAATTAGTAATGGATTCTCATAGCACTAGTAACAACTTTGAAATGTGCTGGTACATGGTAATTAGCCGCTAATGGTAACAATGTGTAAGTTACCAGCACCTTGAGGGTGCAATTAATAAATAGCTTCTCTTGATGTTGGTAACTAGCAGTTCATGGTGCTGGTTACTTGCACATTTAAACAGCCGTTTCATGAGAAGCCCTTACTAGTTGCACTAGTGCACTTAATTCCTTAGTATACACTGAATAATGCACCATTTTGTAATGATAGAAATTACTTCTAACATTTTGTATTATGATATGAAATCAATTGCAATTTTTTTTGGCAAAGTGGGGAGAGGAGGGGGGGGGGGGGGGGAATAGTGAATATCTTGATCTTAATATATTTTGTGAAAATCGTATACAATGTTGGTATCTGTATAGTAGATTCTTCGTCTGTCTGTACGTCCTATCTTTCTTTAAAAATCTTGCATCTGATGAATCAAGCTTTGTGCTGTTATAACTTGTGAGTTTATAATTTGGCAAAGTTCATTGTAGATACAACTAAAGGAAGCATTTTACTGGTAATATTTTGAGTCAGAAAGTTATCTTATAATAATATGTTAAATTGCATTCTAATTTCTACGTAAGATGAAATTGACTTATAGGTGCCATTTAAACGCATAGTAGTAATTAATAACACTGTTCAGCTCTTATGGTGCTTCATAGAAATGGCTTTAAGGGGCAGCTATTTAATGGGCCATCTGTAAACTATAAAACTTCTTACATAGTAAACTTGTTATTAAATCCCTTGGCAATTGAACTCTCTCCTCTCCTGCCTGGCTTCATCAACAAGGGGAACAATTAATAAGGCTGTGCTTCTGCAAATTTAGAAAGTGATTGTTATGTTAAAGCTAAATTGCAATTTGCACTTTGTGTAAGCAGATAGAAGTTTATGGTTTTCTTATTAGATTTGTATATGTTGTTCCACCAGATGAAGTAAAACTACTTTAAGTGTATCATAAATAAATTATGGTATCAAATTCCTTCTTCAACAGATTACTTTATCACCAAACAGTTCATAAATCAGGAATTGTATGATTCAGAATCAGTGCTTTTAAGGATTGCTAATATTGACGGCATCTCCTCACTTTCAAACGAAGTTTTTCAGAATTTTATGTTTTTTTTGGTTTTTAATTTTTGGTTTGTACGACATGTTCTAATGTTGTGTTTCCGTATGTATAATCTTTAAAAAATCTCAGGATGGTGTCATCCTTGGGGCAGATACAAGGGCCACTGAAGGACCCATAGTTGCTGATAAAAACTGTGAAAAAATTCACTACATGGCACCCAACATATATTGCTGCGGAGCTGGTACTGCTGCTGATACAGAGGCAGTAACAGGTATTTTGTTACAATAATGTGTCTTTGGTTGCATATTATTATTTCATGCTGCTCCTGCAATATTGCTGTGTTTAAGATTCTCTCATCTTTATATAGTAGAACCATTTGATAATGAGAATTGAGAAGTTTTTCTTTACTGTAGACATGGTCAGCTCACAGCTGCAATTACATCGCTACCATACTGGTCGAGAATCCAGAGTTGTTACAGCACTGACCCTTCTGAAGAAACATCTTTTCAAGTTGAGTTTCAAAACTTTCCATCTCAAGTGAATTTATTCTTCATATTTAGTACTCATGGTGACCTTATAATTTAATCTATTGTGCAGTTACCAAGGTTATGTCCAAGCTGCTTTAGTACTTGGTGGGGTTGATGTCACTGGACCTCATTTGCATACTGTAAGTTCATTGCTTAAAACTTTTTATACTTGAATTTCCTTGTTTTTAATGCATGTAATTTGATTTCTTGTGATTTTTTATATACATTGCAGATATATCCTCATGGTTCAACTGACTCCCTCCCCTTTGCAACAATGGGATCAGGTTCACTTGCTGCAATGTCTGTATTTGAGTCTAAATACAAGGAAGGCTTGAATGTAAGTAAGCATGTCTTGGTCCAGACCATGGTTATCAAATTGAAATTCACAATGTGAATGGTGAAGTTAATATTTGAATTGTGAATTGTAAATCATTTTGAATCATAAAATTCAAAAATATAATTAAAAAATTACTTTATATATAACATACCATAAAAAATAATATTATAAGCTCAAAAACCATAAAATTACTAAACTAAAGTCTCAACATAAACAGCTTCTTATTTCTTTTTTTTTATTTCCTAATCTAAATTTCAAATTTCCTATATGATATATATATATATATATATATTAACTGTCATATAAACATATTACTGTGCTTCTGACTTTCTGCAACTCCATAGAGTGCAGACTTTCAGAAAAGGACGTTACGTGCAATGAAGAGAAAAAAAAAGAACCTTTTAATAAACATACAAAGCAAAGCACGCTCCCTTTAGAATTTTGATAGCATCAGCTTCATTTATATTCAAAAAAAAAAAAATGTTGCTCATCTCTGACCTTCATCGGGTTGTGTCTGGTCATGAAGGACCCAACTTCTTTACCTGACACTGAAGTTCTTCGGGATTGCCGGAACACTGTGAATCGCAGTTCTAGCTTGAATCACATGACTCCAGCAATGAAAACGTTCAATTCTGGCGATTTCACGATTTCCAGGCGTGATTCTTATTGGCTAGCAGTAGAACCATGACATTTCACGATTCACAATGTGAATTGCACCAATTTGATAACCATGGTCCAGAAGTCTTGGCCCGTTCAATACAGCTCATATTATGAAAACAGACAACCTTAGAATCTGTTAGCACTTAGGATTAGATAATATTTAGGGTCTGACAGATGATATCTTCCTTATAAAACTGATATGTCAAACATGAGTCTATATGTAAGACGTACATTATCATCTACATTAATGGTGGTTGAGACTTTGATTATGTGTCATGAAATTTGATATTGCCATTTACCAAAGATTTTGATTTGGTAACAACATTTTGATGTGTTGCAGAGGGATGAAGGGGTACAGCTTGTGGTTGAGGCAATATGTGCTGGTATATTTAATGACTTGGGAAGTGGAAGCAATGTAGACGTTTGTGTGATAACCAAGGTTAGTGTTTTGATGCCAACCAGACCCAGCAACTTTCTTTTGGTGGAAAAGAATTTGATTTTATTTTATATACTAATTTTATTCTAATACTGCACAGGGACACAAGGATTATCTCAGGAACCATCTCTTGCCAAATCCTCGTACATATGTCAATCCCAAAGGCTTTACTTTCCCTAAAAAGACCGGTTTGTGTCAAACTTTCGTTTATTACACTTGAGACCCCTTGGCCTTAAACCTCTATTTCTTTTAGTTAGTCTGCCAGGAGTAATCTGCCTAAATTAGCATGACTTATAGTATCTTAAGCATTTTGTGTGTTTTCTTTCCTGCCTCTTGTCTTCTCTCCCAGATTAAGTCAATGCGAAGTCTAGCCCATTTTGTTGTAGTGATATGTCTATACTTCGTCTAAGACGTTATATTTTTCTCTGGCAGAGGTTCTGTTAACAAAGATTACTCCCTTGAAGGAAAAGGTTGAAGTGATTGAAGGAGGAGATGCTATGGAAGAGTAGCATTCACGTCAACAGGAACTGTTTGAGGCCGAAACTTGACTAATGGAATGGTTGTGTAATATTTATTGTACTTAAGAACCGTGACTTGTTCTTCCCTCAAATGAATTCATTAGCTCGTTTCAAGTGGGGATTATATTTGCCTCAAAATTTTCATAGATGATAGGTGTTTTTGTTTTTGTGGTTTTCCTTTTATGTTCCACCCCCCCCCCCCCCCCCCCCCGGGGCCCGCGGGGGGGGGGGGGGGTGTGGGGGTGGTGTTTGGAGTTCTTTCTGACAGTGCTCTCAATGAAAAACCTTGCTCTATTAGTATTGAAGTATTGATTTTCATTTAAACTACTTTTCCATTACCTCTGCATTACTGTTTCTGAAGAATAATGGGAATCTTAACTTGGTACCATGGAGCCGTAGAATCCTTATTGAGTAGAAACCCGAGGGTACTTAAATGACTAAACTGACCAGCTTTTTCCTGTTTGATTCTCCATCAAACACTAGCATCCAAATCTTGAATAAATTATTGCAAATTTGCAGCCACCTATCAAACTAGCATCTGAATCTCTGTAGAGTCGTTCCTCTTGTTTACCAAGAAGAGAGACTGCCGATTAGACAATTATTGCTAGAAAGATAATGACATTAATTTGCACCGAGAGGATCCCCTGGTTTGGAGCTTTAACTGAAGCAAGGATGCGACTTTGACGGAAGACACTGACAAATTCATGTGCAAGTCATTACATTTCTGCATTCTATTTTCTGCCTGCACGTTGTATTTGTTTTTTTCTTTGGTGAAAACATTGGTGTATTTCGTGAGTTGATTGTTTGTTTATTATTACTTAAAACTAATACCTTACACCCTCCTTAAGTGATGTACAATCTCAGACGTAATTCAAATGTTGCTTGCCTGATTTTATGCATTTTTCGTCGTTTAAGTCATGATTTAGTACTATATTGCCGATTAAATCTACATATTATTAGGCTACCACGAAAATAAAGTGAATATTATTAATATGGTTGTGTGAATTGATCACTAATTTGATATGTATTTTTTGAGTGTTTAAAATTAAATAATGATAAATATCTAAGTCGTCAAATATAGTACCGTCAGAGCTCTCAATGTGAAACTGTAATCAGGTCGCCTTCATAGTTGTGCTACCTTCCAGCGAGTTTGGACCTCATGGCTTATTCTCCTCTAAACTGGTTTCTTCAGATGCTTCAATTACTATCAAAGTGAAATGTCTCTGAAATATTACAATGCTATCAGAAGCTAATTGATAATGATAAGGAGGAAATTGAATCTCTTCTCCTTTAGCTCAATCAAGCTAAAGCGTTCAAGGCCACCTCTCAGAATGTCATGTCTGTTGGTTTCGGCATAATCAGTACCTCAGTTAACTCTTTCAGGCAGCGAAAAAATATGAAAGCCACTGAGTCACCTTTTTTGAAAGAAAATAAAATGGACCAAAACTAAGCAAGATACCAGTTTTGACGAAGAAGTCCAAATGGATATTGAACAAAGTCTGCAGGTTGACAACTTTTGGTAGGGGGTCCGGGAAGCTTTTCCGAACAAACTTCCTGTAGTGTCATGAATTTTTTTATGTTGGCATTGCTATAGCTTTGGTGAAACCATGGCAGTTCATAGATTAGGTAAGCTGCTAAGAAAGTATAGTCCAAAGTTTATGTTTGTAGCCGAATTCAAGATGATCGTAAATATAGTTAAGACTAAAACCATATCTTTTAGCTACTCTCATGTCCATGGTTTGGACGCCTTAGGAAAGAGTAGAGGTATTTTCATTGCTTGGAGAAATGATACTAGTTGCAATTTGTTACCTTCGCTTATGGCTATCCAAAAGTGCAACAATCCTATATTTTATGGAAGTGAATTGAAAACCCTCCATTAATATGAATCAAATAGGGATGGGTGGGAGGCGGTTGTGCCTTAAAAATTTTTAATATTTATATATAATTTTATTTTATATTCTTAATTTAATTTTTTAATTTATAAGATCTCATTCCTTAAATGAAAAGAATTTATCTTTTTAATTTAAATATTTAATGTGAAGATTTTTTGTTCTTTTTAAAATTAAATTATAAATTCGTTCCTAAAATAAAGAGCGACTCATAATTAAAAATTTTAACTAATACATTGTTGAAGACAAATCCAGTAAATGCTTAAATATCCCTGCAAGACAGCACTTTTAGCAATTAATTGACGAAGATATCAAGCTAAATGGTCAATAGTTTACATGTTCTAACAATAGGTTGTCACGAGATGAAGTCTCAGCAAGATTAGATTAAGCTTTCTGCAAACATCACTGGCTTAAATCCTTTCCTCATACTAATGTGGTAAATCTGTCTAATCAAGCATCTATCATTCTCAAAATTATTTTTCAAACCTCGAGGAAATTTAAATTAAAAGAAGATCTGACAAAGTTGAGAACGTTTTTGCTCCTTTTTGACCATTGCAAGTCCTTAATCAATGCAACTTGTCACTCCTATATCTCAGGCTCCCCAGGCTTCAAACTGCATAAAAAAGTTACGATCAACTGTATCGGTGTTAAAAGCATGGAAAAAATGCACTATAGGCCTTATTGGTAAAAGAATTCATGACTAGGAAGGTGCTGTACAAGCAATGCAAGCTTAACATTTTATGGAGGCTTTTTTTTTTTTTTTGGGCCTGATTTGGAGGCTTAATGTACGTCCGAGGCTGATTTTTCTTTTTTACTTTGGAGACTCAGATACAACGCATGACCTGTGGGTTCTACTACGTTGTATCAACATTATCTTCAATTGTGCCATTATATTGTGTCAGGTTTGTTAAGCTCATGAGGAAGATATCAATTGTCTTTTTTCCTTTTTTTCTCTTGGCACTATACTTTTGCCAAAGCTATTTGGTTTGCTTCAGATGTGGGTACAAGGACAAGAGTTTCTTCACCCTCTCTTTTTGCCTGGTTAGATACTTGATTCTCTCACTAGTAGGACAACTGCAAAAGCTTATTTAGGCATACGTTATTAATTGCTTTAATATTAAACAACATTTGGTATGCACGGAACCAATTGTGCATGGAAAATCAACAACCATCGGAGAAGGATACCATCCTCCTCTCTATCCAGTTTCTTCATTCACTTGCCACAGAACAAGAGAGAAAATTGAAGTCATGCATTCCTTACCTCATCGTCATGGAATAAATTTCTTTTTTTCAAGAACACCGCCAAGAGAATGTTATCATTGCAATTGTTTTATGAAATTTCTTATGGATCAGAGGTGTATGTTTTGACGGATTCTCGACATCTTGTACAAGGTTGGATATATTAAGATACTTCAACATAACCTTCCAAGCCAGTTCAAGAGTCAGTACTTTCAGTGGCATCTGGTATTTATTGAGGATAGTCATGGGAAGGTATTTTTTGATCGGACAGTTTGGAGTATGGACAGGCTATCCAATACTTGTAAAGGACATTTGGTATCTATTATCTAGATATAGATCAATGTATGACGTAAAAAGGATAAAAGAAGAAAGGTGGGTAGGACCCACATACAATAGTCCCATACGGGGTCTCTCTCTTCCACCTCACTAATGGCTTTCACTTAGTAATTCTGAATTTATTAATTTAACCAAAAACAAAAAACAAAAAAAATATGTGCGAGTTACACATGCTTTTGCATTAAAATATAATAAAAGAATAAATAACAGTGATCGGCAGCTATGCGTAGCCATTAGCCAAGCGGGCATATTGGCAAAAACCCAATCCAGAAGCGACGCACAGGGTAGCGTGTTGGGTTATGGTGGTCTTATTCATACGTCACGCTCCTGGGGCAATTAATCCCCATTTATCACTGTTCAATTTCTGAGACTGTTTCTCTACATTCTCATCTTCCCTATTCTCGAATTCTCAGTTCCCAGCTCCATTGCGCGCACGAACCCGTAACGTATTCGGAACCAAACTAGGCTGACTGCTTCCTCCACAGTGCCCCACTTCTCTCCTTGATCTGCACGGCGTCGTTGTCTCGACATGTCTTACGACTACCTTTTCAAGTATATCATTATCGGAGACACAGGTCGTCTCTGCCTCTATAAACCCTAGTTTTTCTCCCTCTTGGGTTTCTGACTGATGGAAATTTGCGTCATTTGTTGGGCGTGGTGCAGGTGTTGGGAAATCATGCCTGCTTCTGCAATTCACCGACAAGAGGTTCCAACCCGTCCATGATCTGACCATTGGTGTGGAGTTCGGCGCTCGTATGGTCACCATCGACGGCCGACCAATTAAGCTCCAGATATGGGACACTGTAAGTCTATGATTCATTGTATCTCCCTTTCCCCTTTTATTTCTTTCTGTTTTTGTTTTTTTGTTTTTTTTTCCAAAACTTGATGATGCTGATCTTTCTGAATGCTTCTTTGGGTATTTGAAGTGAGTTGTGGAGGATTGATTGAAAATACATGCTAAAGAGCTAAAATGAACTATGTGTTTGGCACTTGCTCTTTTCTTGGACATAAAGTGCTAAAAGCTACAATTTGTTTGATGTCTTTATACTATTTTTAAATTTTTTTTTTTTTTATTATTGTATTATAAAGGGAGGAATTCTAAGTTTTGTTGAGCTGAAAAAGAGTGGGGACATTTTCGGAGTAAATGTCTGTATTTGGAAAAAAAAAAAAAAGCTTGTTTAATTTGTGATTATAGAACAAATTCTGCTTTCTAGTTAAATAAGATGAAGCTTTTAGCTAGACAGAAAAAATGGAAGAGCAAAGAAAATTTCAAACAGCCTTTTGAAAAGTATGAAGTGCTATCTTTGGAAAAACCAGATACCAAGCCGGTGGAGTTGCTTTACTCTGTTTTCTTCGTCCAATTACTCAACTTTCTAGATGCCGCAAGTCAGTAGGTGTTTGGTTTGTTGATCCACTAAATATGCCTTGTTTTATCCTATGCTACTTTGATATTATAAGGTTTTACAAACGCATTGGCACAAACATGGGTTGAGAAATACAAAACGTCATGGTCGTAATGACACGGCAAGGTATAAAATTCAAGGTCATGAGATGGGATAGACATTTATGTGAAAAGTTTATATATATATTACATACCGATTGATATATGTAAAATATGAATACATCAAGAATTATTTGTAAACCTTCCTCATATATGCCTACAATGTGTTAAAAACATGTCTATAATGTGTCTGACAAGTATCAAATATTGAAACAATATATTTTGTGTTCTTATAGAGTCTATATAGAAGTGTCAGAATTTTGAGATCAATGATATATGTCAAGTTCCTGATGTGTCAGACAATGATATGTCTTCCTTTTTGAAGTGTCTTCACTTTATGGAGTCTTGCCAAACAAGATGATCATCAACAGCTTAAATTTCACTTTCTTAAATCATATAGCCAACCATGGGTTGCATGACATGTAACAATTTGTATTTCAACAGCCATATTTCCTTAAGTTCTAAATTTAAAATGAACAATTTTGGGATCAATTTTCTGGTTGAACCTGTTCAAGCTGGCATAACATAAACTTTTGTCTACGCTGCAAGTTACTCTTTCTTTATCTGTGAAATTGTAATATAATTACATCTTTATCTTCTTTGTATTGTGAACTAGTATTTTTTGTGGATTCTAAAGAGAAACTAGAAGTATTGACCCATCAAGTATCATCATCTTTATATGATTGTCTGCAGACTTTTCAGTTATTTAATCCTTAAGCATAGTGAATTTTAAATTCATATTTAATGCCTCTCCAGTATGATACTCATCTGAGAATCTCTGTGCTTTCCAATTTAGTAAGGCTCTGTATTCTGGAATTTGAGTGTGCCTTGCATGGTAGCCTTAAATTGATACAGTAATGAATGCTGTCTCTTGCCCTTATGATCCTAATGTGAGGCTGCGGTTGTGGATTCTGAATACAATTAAAAGGTATGGTTTTTTGTATTGCATATTTACTGATTCAAATACTTAATTAATCTGTAGGCTGGGCAAGAATCTTTTAGATCTATCACTAGATCATACTACAGAGGAGCAGCTGGAGCACTTCTAGTTTATGACATTACAAGGTTGGTATTGTAAATGACAGTTGACAGCATTGTCTTTGTGCATAAGAGTCATGCTAAACTCTATATAACCCATCTACATGCTTCTGTATTGTCTAGTCTTTGTCTCTTTTTGGGATCCTGATGGGTCCTAGAGTTTCACAGTGCATACACATCGAAGTTAATATGTGTAAAGCTGTGTAATTGTGATTGTGCAGCATATGTGTAGCTTACAAACTTTTGGCAGCTGACTGGAGCTTTATCATAGCCTGCCCTTTTGTTCTTGTTGCTTCCCCTATTTGAAAGTTGCATCTTATGTTCTGCGCCAGTGATTCCCTTGTCCAGTCTGGATTTTCAGCGTCTCAGGAAACCAGTCTAGTGTTTGAACTCTAAAATATTTTAGATGACTTTTCTTCTGTAATGTGTATGCATCCCTGCTGGTCTCCCTCACCCATTTGTATTTGTAGGCGCCCAGACCATTTGTTATGTATGTACAGATTTTTATGCTTGTTTTATTTTCTACTCCCGCCCTTAACTGAAAATCAGGAAAACATTTTGTTGACCAGGAGAGAGACATTTAATCATCTGGCAAGTTGGCTAGAAGATGCTCGGCAGCATGCCAATCCTAACATGACAATCATGCTTATAGGGAACAAGTGTGATCTGGCTCACCGAAGGGCAGTGAGCAAAGAGGAGGGAGAACAATTTGCAAAGGAAAATGGGCTTCTCTTTTTGGAGGCTTCTGCAAGGACGGCTCAAAACGTGGAAGAGGTGATGTATCTTTACCAATAATTATCATGGACTCAAAATTAATAGTACAGTATATGTGCTTTAAAGCTTCAGGATTATTGTGATTTTCCATCACAAGCAAAAATAACCTAATGCATATTTTGCAGGCTTTCATCAAGGCTGCAGCAAAGATTCTTCAGAACATCCAGGAAGGTGTATTTGATGTATCCAATGAGGTAATATATATTTAATAGCGTCAAATTGATGTGGTACCTTTATGAAGTTAATTGAGACAAAACCTTGGACTCGTCGTTGTTGGTCTCAGACCAAGATGGCATCAGAACATTGGAAACCTAAATGTTATAGTCTGGATAGAGGTAGTGAACACTAAAACCATTCAGTCAACTATTGTTGGTCTACTTGCACCATCTGATTGGATGATCTAACCGATGAAATATGGTTTTGTCATGAATTTCTTGAAACAATACCATGAAAGATTACTTTCTACAAATAATTTTCCGTGGCCTTGCTTATGTAACCAAAATTAGCCATGATTCTTCTATTGCAGTCGTTTGGCATAAAGGTTGGCTATGGACGTCCACAGGGGCCTTCAGGGGCAAGAGATGGAACAGTTAGTCAGAGAGGTGGGTGTTGCAGCTGATATGGTGAAAGTAGCTTCTGTATCCTTTTGTCCACCTATCTCTGCAATTTCTTGTCGAAGCCGAATATACAACTAGAATTGTCTTGTGAATAATGGATAGCACAAAAGTTTCATGTATAGATCTAATCTCAAGTGTTCTTGGTACATAGTCGACTCCTTAGTTGCACGCCTCTATAAAAATGTTCAGTACTCTTTGGTCGTTGACTGTTCTCGAGCAGAACCGTGCCTTAATTGGAATGTGTTGGAAATTGTGCAATTGTATACCCATTATTATAGCTAACTATTAATTTGTTTCCAAATCCCATTAGTTATTACAGTGATAGAATAGCAGTAATTAACTGTTTGGAAGTTAGTTGTAATATTTTATTTGTCATTTCAAAAGAAATTGGTGAATTGGAAAAAAGATAAACTTAAAGGTACATATTTAAAATATTCCACCTCAATTTCTGTAATTAGTTTTGAACTAATTAAACGTATAAGATATCTTAATGTTGGTCATGTTCAGATTTACAATAAATCCAATGGATATCAAAACGGAATTCGCGCAATATTCCACCGTCGCTTCACCAGTCCAATTTTAATTACTTCATGGAGACGTATCAAGAACTTACTTGCCTAATGATACTGGAGTAAGCAATACGCTTGTGAATATAACCAAACATGGAAACTAAATCATTTCGATAAAGACAAAAACACGCAATACCAAACAAAAATGATAAACTGATAACCATACTTTCCACATGAAACCTAAGATTAGAAACGTAGTACTGGCCTTGGAGATAGATACTTCTAGTCTGCAAATCATTATTGGACCGTTTTCAGCAGGCAACACAAATCATAGCAAACAGAATATTGATCAATTTAGGCAACGTCACCTAGTACAATTACAGGACTTCAAATATAATTTTCTGACAAAAATCTTAAGTCGACACAATGAAAATTTTGTTAATCGAATTACCGCAAATCAATCATAAACAAAAGCATCACCTAACAGTCAACCGATGGGGAAATGGTAATGCACACGCCATTCTTGGTATTCAACAAAATTGGCTGCTAATAGTGAAGATATCGAGACATGCATTATGAACCACCAAATACCTACAAAGAGCATGGTGGAAAATACTCAATTAAAAACCCACGACACCTTACATGATGATATAGTTTAAAAGAACTCATCCAAAATTAACCCCCAAAAAAAAAGGAAGCTATAACCAAGATGACACTTACCGCATCCAATATATCTTCAGAAAGACCGGGTTTGTTCCCGTCTGCATCAGCAGGTATTGGTTTTTTCTGAGGGAAATGGCGGATCACTTTTACAACTTGTCCTGAATCTTGTTGAAGTTTCTGCTTCTGTGAAGGCAGAATGAAAATGTATCACCTTAATAATTCTTCAAAATACATCATTCGTATTAAAAGTAGAGAGGGAAAGGTATCACTTATCGAAAGTTGGCATTAAAATTTACCATAACCATGAAGCGAGCTATGGAAGTCATCATGATAAGGCTTATGTGAAGTAACATGTAAATGTAATTCAAAACTAATCCTTCTCTAAGACTGTCTAAAGTTTCACCAAACCTTCGCAAGCTTTAAATTACAAGAGCAATCATAAAAGAAGAAAAACAGAGAGGGGAAGGGGGTAGAAAAAAATTGAAGCTGTTAAAGCCAAATATATATAAATTTGTGGCAGAGTTAAAAAGTTGTATTTTTTATTTAATTAACTCTCATTCTCAAAGATGCTTTATAGACCAATATAACTTGGATTAAGTTAATTTATCCTCATACTCATCGTTAGCTTTGTGTCTGTAAACATAGTTATAATACATTCCCAATTACTTGACAAAGTAAAGGTATTATTATTCTTTTAGATCGTCATTCTACAGAGTTTGTTTGGTAGCTATTATAAAACCAAAATTGAAATAGACTCAACGAATGACCATCCTTGAAAGAAAATGCAACAATGGGCTAATCTCTGAAAACAAAAACAAGATTGATCTTCCATGATTATCCACGATGAGGGGTAGAGGTAACTTATGTTCAACTTTAGAGTAGTCCGGTGAGGAGAGAGTGAGGAAATAAACAAAGACATCCAAAGCGAAGAGGGGAATACTGTTTGGGTGAGATTTAGAAGTTAGAACTTAGACCACTCAGAGTGAAGTCAAGGCTCAAGCAACTTGGAAAGCTAGGGCTGTTTTAGAATCATTCTTTAGAAGTAGATCATGGTGTCCAATATGAGATTTAAACAAGGCATAATAATTGATAGCAAGTAGCGCATTTGAACTGCCAAGGGCTCCAAAATGTTATGGCGTGTAGTGCATAGCATTGCACAAGCTATACGAAAATACAGCACAAAAAATTTAAAAAAAAATCAAAAAATAATTGATAATGACTCATATCTATAGAAACCAAACTTGCATTAGAAAAAAAAAAAAAAAAGTCATATAACAACATAATAATCATCCATAAGTCACAACATTAAGTACTTCAACCATAAAATTATCCATGTTTATCATAGCTTTTGAGTCTAAGCTTAATCCTAAGATAGATAAATCAATCCCCCTTCATCTAATGCAATATGATCATAATGATCCTCATTTAGCAATCCTTCAATATCTTTTCATCTTCTAAGGTTTCCATTGGTAAATCAATCATATGCTGAGCACGAGAAGAGAGTGGGGTTTCCCCCTTATGCAATGATAGCTTATGCAAAATCACTAAATTAGGCTGTTGTTGCATTATTGATATGTCATGCCAATAACACCAACTACTGCAACACAAAGGTAACCCTTTATAGCAGCTATAATGTAGCTTTATGAAAGTTGCATCACTTTACACTTAGCATGGTGCCAGGAGCCATTACATCAAGCTACAAGCTATAGTGTGCGATTAATAACTATGGGATAAGGCTTATAGTAGTTATTTTACAATTCTTCAGATATAGAACACCCAATTCCACTGAAAATTCAAACGACAAGGGGGGTTCTCTAGTATGCATTGAACAACAAATTCTAACAGCTGTATCCTCCTCTTTAACTAGTACTCTTTGAGCACAAATGTGAAGCATGTTAACCCATTTTGTGGCCAACCAAAGCATGAATATCAGGTATTTGATAGTTCTCCAAGTCAGAGGAAAAAGAAAATTCAATCAGTAAATCTTCTCTTACAAAGTTACTTATTTGCAATCATGTAGTTATGTTACAAATTCTTACACCAACCAGGTAAAAAGGAGTCTGAAGTTAACATATTGTTGAATATTATTAGAGATCAAAGCATACATGAACTGTAAACAAGAAATCTGGTTTCTTAAACAACTATACATTTTCTTTTCCATGTGGTTGGCATCCATCAAACCATTTAATGGCAAACCAAAATGATTTCTTGTCTAACGTATTCCATGAATAAACAGAATATTAAAAATATCTAAAAACAACTAAGTGAAGGTCAGCAAGCTTAATTCACTTTGACAAGTGCAGACATAGCATACCTTCTTTAGTCGTTCCTCTATAGAACTCAAAGCACGTGACTGATCAACTTTAGAAAGATAGAAATCCCTCTCTCTTTTGGCAGCAGAAAGTTCCATAGCTAGTTTCTGCTCCCGAACGGCTTTCTTGTATGCTGTAATAAAAAATCATTGCCTTAACGTAAGCTGCTTTAGCTCCAATAAACAAAAAAAGTGTACAGATAATCAAAGCCCTACCAAGTTCTTCATTCAGATCATCCCATTTAAATTTACTCAAGTATTTGATGTTCCAAAGATCATAGTAGAATGCTGACCTCTTCTTTCCCCCTGGACAAGAACAGTACGGATAATTGTCACTGTATCAATATGGACTGACCTGAATAGCAATACAGGTGTTACTAGTAACAACTATATTGCACAGTAAATTATAGCATGTGCATGTTATGTTTTACTCATAACAAGCCAATATTTGGTTTTCACATATATCCTAGAGTTGATTAGAAGGCATACCTATCTGTTCACCATTCAACATATTTGCAACTCTCTTTGCTACACTTTTATCGGAGAATTCAACCCATCTACATAATGCAGGCAAAGAAAATGGTCAGGTGCTAGTAATGTAATGGCATTTTAGCTACTTCAATTAAATATAAAGAAAATACCCTTCTGAAAATACTCGGTCTCGAGATCCACGCGACGGCTTAGAAGGTGCTTGAGCAGCAGTATCTCCTATTCAGGAATTCGGTAGAGTACGTAGTTAGTCACTGCCCACATTCTGGAGAAGGGTTAAAGATTAAGAGAGGTAACAAAGTATCAACGATGAACTAAAGGAGGTCACCTTCAGGAGCAAGATAAATCCTTTGAATGTCACCATATTGCAAGAGAATATGCCGAAGCTTTACGTGGTCCATATGAGGGGGAATTCGACTCAAATAGCAGACGCCACGCTTATTGGCCTTCTCTGCCTCCTTCAACAAGCGTTTCTTTATTTTGTTTTTCTTGGTATCCGTTTTCTCGCCCGTGGAAAGTGAATTGGGTTTATTCGTTGCATCAATCTCCATTTCACCCTTCTCCTCCTTCTCAGATTTTTCCTCCAAAACTTTCTTCTTTTTCTTCTTCTTTATTTGGGAACTTGCGACAACTTCCTCTACATCATTATAAATTGGAGTGGCCTCGTGTTGAAGAGTCTCATCAACAGCCTGGTGAGGTTCTTCTCCCAGGGTTTGAGAACTGGAAGCCTCCTTCGATTTTCGCTTTTTCATGTTATGGACGATACGAGAATAATTGAAGTGCTAGAGTTAGGCTAAAGGTAAAATTGAACTAGAAAATGCGTGCGCCAATATAGAGAGAGAGAGAGGAGCGAGCGTTTGAAAGTCTGTGTGTTCAAGGTTTTGAGGCCGACTGCGGAAGCCTATGAAGAACAACGAGTGCTCTCTTCGCCAGACGAAGTCACGGGGTTTTTCTTCCTCCAGTTCAGTCATTCAGTGTAAAGGTTGTCCATTTTTCATATCTCTTTTGGGCTCAAGTTTAGCCCTTAAGATGTTTCTAGGCCCAACTCTGCAGTGGTGTATCTTATGTTTTTGCTCTGTCTGCATGTGATTTGTTAGTACATGATGCGACATGAATCCCTGAAAAATTAACAAATAGACATATTTCACTTAGTCAACTAAAAGAACTCTTTTAAAATAAGATTTATTCCAACCTAATAATTATAATTTTTAAAAGAAAATAGTTACTGAAACTACAATATGCTCTATAAAGTAAGGTCTAATCATAAATTAGTACATGAATTTAAATATGTAACGAAATACCCCATGAATTTAGAACTATTATAAACACGATAAGTTGATGTTCATTTTTGAGATTATAGAGGAACTTTTTTATTTTATAAACAGACTTTTGGCAGGTTTAGGGTTAAACGACGTCATATATTGTCATTACAATCAAAATATCATGACCCCTTTACTATTAATTTGACAAGATTTTTAAGTTTGGAGAAGCCAAATAAAAAATTTGGAAATCTGGTGCTAATTTAAGGAACCAAAATGTAATTTCTCCTAGAAATTATTAAAGATAAACTAAATTTTTTATGTTCTAAAATGCTTCTTTAAACTTTAATTACTGGCAGTGGTACTCAGAAATCAGGTGGTCGTATTGAAATTTTTCATTTTTGGAGTTAATTGTACAACATTAACTTAAGAATCACTGCTTGAAAACTTTCTTTCATTGCTCTGAAGTAGTGTATACAGTATTACAGATTCAATCGAAATAATACACAAGGTCACAACAATTGTAATATATATGCTTATGCAAGGACTGCTTGCTCGATCAATGATACAAGTCCACGTCTGTTCAATCATGCAAAATGGGGAAGGACTATGGGTTTTAAATTTCTATTTTATTAGTTACACCCCTCATCACTACCACACTATTATTACTTGATAATAGCTAATTTTCCTCCGAACACTGTCGTGCTGATGTCTCTTCTCTATCAGCAACTGTTCTCTTATTTCCCAGTCTCTTGTGATGTACGTGGCTCTCCCCCAATTTGAGATGCTGTAACATCTGCTTCTATGGCTATTTGAAAGAATCGAAGATATAACTGGGTTGAAGAAATAACAAATAAGAATCCAGAGACTCAGATTACGTTATCTTAATTCAATTTGTTATGAATATAAAAGCAATTCTAGGAATTAAGCCAAAATTAGAGGTACTATCAGAAAACGTCTGAAATTGGTCAGGATCTTCCTTTCAAATCCCTTTGATCATCTTCCCACCGTAACAAATTTTACA
The DNA here is from genome assembly GCA_037074485.1 of Delonix regia. NCBI lineage: Eukaryota > Viridiplantae > Streptophyta > Magnoliopsida > Fabales > Fabaceae > Delonix > Delonix regia. The sequence continues at coordinate 33,247,695 of CM073449.1, read as the reverse complement.
TCTTGATCCCAAATGGAAAGATCAATTCTTTTGGTCACAGCAGTGCCACAACAGGCAGCAGGTCATAGACCATCAATGCACATATATCACAACCAAAGACTTGGATTCAAATTGAAAATGTAATACTCAATAAAACTCACGTTATCTAACGTCAACTATCGAATAATGGGAAAAGGTAATACATGACAGTCTCCAAATAATATTAGGAGGAAAAGCTTATTTCAGCATTCGCTAAATGAATTCTAAAAATGAGTGCCTGTAATCATTTCTAAGTTAACATCACACAACCCAGTGCCAATCCATTCAAGCCCCATGCTAACTCGTGAATCATTTTCATAAATCATTTGACCATTTCTGGTTTCCTTCTTCATAATACTAAGTCGGCAAATCTAACAAAATCTGTGACAATCGAGGAACAGACTCACCCTATCCAACTTGGGATGCTCTTGGACCAAGTCTTGCGCGAAGATTATCATAAGTTCTAGAAACCAATAAAAGTCTTGGATCATCTTCAGGAATCTCACGTTCCTGCAATTCCAAATAGAACATGTGAAAAATCATTAAGGCTTCAGTTCGCATAGAAGATGGCTTATATCAGTTATTATACCCAAATGAGATAGCTTAATGCAATGTTTCATAACCAGAACAAATATGAATTTATAAACTCTCAAGAAATATTGCAAAGCACATAGAAGATTGAAGCAATCTTGAGGCCAAAATCTCACTTTTAACCCTTGGTAATATGCTTCCACAGCAGGGAATGAAGGGACCACTCTACGAGCTTGCATTAGATCCCAGATGAAGTTAGCGGTGGTATATCCCCCAGTCTGCAATTCAAGAAAAATAACCAGGATACACATTTAAACCAGGGCATCAAATATAATGTATCTTCTCTAAAGCACACAACAAAAAGAGTATGAATATTCAATACCTTTTCACCGGCAGCTACAAGCAGGAGATCACTTCCAATTTTGGGATTTAAGAAAAAGTTCCTTGAATTCATATTCACCTACATATTATAGATTTATAGTCAGCTAATAGTCAAATAATTTACAATATTAAGAGTATTGAAGCTACAATAACCTACCAGTGCGTCTTGAGCAATTTGCATTCCTTTAGGAGTGTGCCCAATCATTGCACCTTCTGCAAGTGTCTGCACCATTGTTGGTTTGTATATTTCAATATGCTTTTTTTTACAAACTAAAAAAGGCAGAAAATCCCAGAATAGAGCAGTAAAAATTGAAGTTACTGGAGGGGAAGATAAGTTGAGATTGGCTGTCATCCTAATACTTTGACATTATCCATCGCTAACAATATATATATTGGGGAAAAAAAACCTACAGATTATGTCACTTCCACATATGCAGATGGATATCTACTTGTATAACGAACTACAGTATGCAGTTACACTCTACAGAGCAAGACTAACATCAAGTTCTTTAAACCCCAGAATGATAGATACTCTCTACCCTCTAATTAGCAGGGAGAGCATGAAATAACAGAGGAAAACAGCCGCTGCTGCTAAACAGACTGATTAATCAACTACATAGAAATGAATCTACATAATTAGCATCAGACAATATAAGATATAGCATTAGAGGTCATAGACACTATCTTGTCCCAAGTAGGTCAAAGATCAAATCCAAGTATTTTGGTCCAACCAAGTGCACAAGAACAGCATACAGTCAAACTCACCACATAAAGTTCTGCAGCAACAGGCTTTCCTGAATTTATGTAGTCCTCAAAAGTCTGAAGACCACGATCAATGTCTCCTGCGTGTAAATAGCACCTGTATAAAATTGGTAATAAGAGATAACTGGATTATTTATCATAAAAATGGCAAACATATACTAGGAAAGTAGAACAGCACCAAGATGAAAGACTTTCACAAACAGAGAAAACGATGAATCAAAATTCAATTTTCAACCCTAGGCCACACAATGGCCAAAAAACAAAAAGAGGAAGCTTAGAGAGAGAGAGATTAAGTTAAAATCTGGAAAGATACATGCCAAGGAGATAAAAGGACTAGTGGTGATAAGTGAAATAGACGCATCCAGTATCTCTACTACTAATATGTCCACATCAAAATTCTGAAGACCATCAGCATAGGGTAATTCCTTTCCTTAGAATTAGCATGTCATGGACACAAGTCAAGACCAAATCATATGTAATCAGCAGCACATCTTATCTCTATAAACTAAAACTTTCATTCTGAAAATCTGCTAAATCCGTGCAGTAGGAAAATGTAGTCCAGACTCTAGAGTCACATAGATTCAATTGCAATAAAACTCACTAAAACCTATCATTTCAGCTTATCATGAAACTCTCCTGAACAGTCTAGATATACTAAAATTCTCATGAAGTTAATCTATTGTAGAAGGTGTGGCCTAGACACCTATTCCTGCAAGGTTATTTAAAACCATATAATATCATTAGATAACATAACAATGTATATCGTACCAAACTAGGTACAGCAATCTGCTCAGGTGTTTGCTAAACTCAAATCAGGAAATACTATTGGACAAAATCAGGCATCTCTGCAACAATTTTTTGAAAGCTCAAGCTGTTAAGGAAAAGGACCAAGAAATTTTATCTCTAATATGCCACTTTAGGCCTTACCACAAAAAGCTTTTTGCATTGTGCAAACAAATCACAGACCTGTTTTGCTGAAATTTAATCTATTATGAAAAATTGGGGCAGCAAGATTCATTTTCTAAATCCTAATCACTATGTCAATGAGGATTTATATCATGCTAGCAATCAACTCATACCAGATGCTTACTCTGTTAATAGAAGATTCAAGAATGATTCTTATCTTAACAAATGTGAGCATATCCAAGCACTGGAAGAGCCTTGCCACATTGTTAATATTGCCTCTAAAGCTAATTAAGGATACATAAATGATCATGTCACACACCATAGACTAGCAACAGGAAACCAATCAATCAATGCTCAAGTGGTTCATATGATTAGCAGTATGGAAGCAAACATAACCCAGCACATGACTTTAATTAGTTGAAATACAAATACAAAGAAAGTCATACTTAGGTATTCTGAAAGTTTACAAGATATCTAAATAGTAAAAATTCAGAAATTTATTATCAAGAAATAATTACCTAATTACTTGCATTAAAGTAAAGATGTCAGGAGTTTTCCCTTCCTTCTTTAGCATCTCTAAAAGAGTTTCCATCAACTGCCACAATTAAATATCAAGAATCCAAAATTTTCAAAGATGAGATTTTGTAACAAAAACAAAGGAGATATGTAAATCTTTTTAAGAAATATGAATCCGAATATGAGAAACAAAATAATATCAAGTGATACAGGAACAAGCAGAAATTACACCAAAAAAACATGATGTTTGAAGATATTAGAAAGCAACCAATGCAGAAAAATTACTGGAAAAAGTCAAAGTGGACCAGATGAATTGATATGTTTGACTATACAAGGTTTCTTAAGCATTTGTTTTCAAGTCTGCTAACTCTACTCAATATACAGCACGAGATATAAGCAAAGCAATGCAGTGTTACAGCATATCCATGCTTTTTTGACAATGCATCACTATTTAAGCAATCTAAGTTTTAACACCATGATGTATGGCAGGTTTTGGCTTGAATACAAACCTGCAATTGAGAGACAAAAATCTGATCTACATTTTGTAAAGGTGGGTAACATGTTGTTAAGAAAACCACAAATTTTAAATAAGGTATTTGGCTGTATTTCAATTAAACAGAGTAAAGTGCCCTCAATCATTACTAAGAAGAGATTTTGACTGTTTCACAGAAATTTTCTTTTATACTCCTCCATCTGTACATATCTGAAATGTCCATTACTCCATTTATCGAAATTATATTTTAATACCATAATACCATTAATTTAACTGTTTTAGTCTATCCTGAAAATTGCAGATTTCTGCATCTCACACCATAACACCTGGCATGCAGTACTTTGCTACAACAAGAACCAATCATGGTGCTGTACTGTACATACTATGTCAACAAACTTTCGGAAACATATTAATCAATCATCATTGATGTTCAAGAGATGAATCTTAAGTTACAGTACATGAAATTCTTATCTTGAAGCCAAATTACCTCATAATTAATGTCATACATCTTTTTTTCTAAAGATATTACATTTCAAGGTTAACTTGTTTAATAGCAACTAAAACTATGCAGATGCCATTCATTACCTTAGCAGACTAGAAAACTTAGCACAATAGGTTATAGGCCTGTTATGATTTTAAGGTGCAGGATAACTGGTTATTTATGTTCCAGCAGTGTGCAAGCTCATAGGAGTAAGCAGGTCATGTGCCAATAGTGTTCATACTTCATAGCAGTAAGCATAACACCTATTGTTACTCCAAATTCAGCTATCTTTCTTTTGTTATCTTAATCAAGGTCCTAGGCATGTACATGTGAAACAATGAGTAAACTGTTTAAAATGCTTCCCTTCATTCAATGGTCAACATATCCATTTTCTGGTGTAACAGACTAACCAAGAATAGCATTACCCTGATTTCCCTTGCTGCAAATCAGCACAGAAGAAGATAATAATAATAATAATATCAAGCAGAAATATATATCTGCAAGGTTTAGTCCAATAATTAGATTTTATAATCTCCAATGTTGTGGTTAAACTAACTTATGCACAGACAACAAAAATGAAGACATAGAAGACAGAGCAAGAACTTCCTATCAGTTAGATCAAAATAACAACAAACACAATAACTCGTACCTCAACATTTTTTACATCAGCAGAAGCATGAAACGCAGTATGATATGCAGTTAATTGCCTAACCAAAAATGCACCGCGTCTATTTACATATTCTGCTGTTGGCAAGTTGTATAACTCCTCATCTGAAACACCCATCATAACATTCTCAGCATTGACACTGTCGGTTTCAACTGAAGACCACATTTTTGACCGCTCCACAAACTCAACAACCTTTTCCACACAATTATAAGTTTAAGAATTTCAGGAGAACTTCAGCTGAAATAAATGGCAAATAAAGAAATAGATTGATGATTACTTTTTTGGCAAAATCATCAGCTACAGGTGTTTTGTTCTTGTGTGCAATTATAAGCCCAGCATAACAGAACTTGTTTAATCCAAGACCAGCTGCAGTCATATCACGGACAATTGCATACCTAGATCAATAAAAATTTGCCCAGTTTACTATTTCAAATACATAATTACTTTTAAGGAGAAACTTCAATGATGCCCTAGGGAATATCAAAAGAAGGATGCACATTGTAGGCTGCCAAGCTTTATTTGTTAGGCCATTAAAAGTAACTTCAAACATTTCAAACAACGTACTGTAAAATATAAAACAGCAATCCTTTAGAAAACGAATCACACCAAACTCAGCATTGAAAAAACAGACCATGAAATCCTCAAAAAGTGGGGACAACATAACAATTTTTTAGTGAATGAATTATTAGGTCATAAAAGAAGTAGCTTTAGCATACACTCGATCTAATCGACCATCAGCTGCACAAGCATGTAGCAAGCAGATGTAGGTTTGTACATTTGGCTTTACTTCCATATGCTTCATCTCCTCCAAAATCTACATTTGTAACGGGAAAAAAGTAAAATAATTATGTTAAATGACAAGGGACCAATAACCACTTATAATGATGTAGAATTCTTAAAAGGCACGTCCACAAGTAGATGATGGCTCATACCCGTATAGCCTCATCAGAGTTTTTGCACTTTCCACAAGTTGAAATCAGAAAGTTGTATAAAGTAACCTATGATCAATATTAGATTTGTCAATGATATAGAATTTTGAGACTGGAAAGAAAAAATTTACACAAATTACACATCAACAAGTTTGGCTGGGCACATGACATTTGTTCTACAGGAACCAAATAATTTATGAGAGAACATTAGAACAATGGTCTTGCTCAACTCACAAGAAAAGATTAGACTGACTTCACAAGGGAGTTAAAAAACTGATAGACACTGCAGCGTAGCCATGAAAACACCCATAGGCACTGCTGCTACACTGTAATTTAGAAATGGCCTACCTTAAGTTTAAGCCAAAAGCACTTGCTCTCAAGTCACAGTTCTTCTTAAATTGAAGTTTCCAAACAAAAATAACCAAAGTCCAAATCATGCTAGCATGGAATGATAAAAGATAAAGAAATTTATAGAATTAAATTATCATTCAAGATAAATAAACTGAACACAAAATAAACTATATATTTCCATCATTGACAAGCTTTAAATGGGCGAGGGAAAAGGTTTTGATTTAGCACACTCAAATTATTGAAGTTTACCGTGGACGATTATCAAACATATTGTTGCTAGAGAAAACATAATGCTCAAGTATCAGGACCATCAAGATCAACAATTTACATCACTCATGTTATTCACGAATTTATGAGTAAACTTCAAGCAACCAAATTGGCTTGTTTCAGTTGTACACAAAAGGCAACTAAGTAGCCAGCTTTTACCATAAATTTTGAACTTTTAGAAGTTGGTCCCAAAAAGACTTCCAATTACGTCATTTAAAGCCAATTAGGAAGCAGGAAATAAGTATAGACAAACCTATGAAGAAACACAATGGGACGTATAAATTTCAATTACATACATCAGGAGTCAAACCCACGACTTTCATTTGGTCCCTGAAGAAGAAAGAGTCTTGCAAGCGATAGCCTTTCATGGTTCCAACAATGAACGAATGGAAAGTGTCTCGAGTAGGCTGCACTCCATCAAGCATCATATCATCGTACACATCCCTCAGCAAGAAATACCTATGAAATAATTAAACACATAATGAACCAAAAAAAAAAAAAAGGTGAAAGTCTTTGATCAACTAAAACTCTAGCAGAGAAAAACAGAGGACCTTCTTTGAGCTGTAAGAGAACCCACTACAGTATTGTACTCGGAAACATTATTGGCATAGTTCCTTTTAGAGTATTCTCCTGTGGAAGCAGCGAAGTATCGGCGTCCAAGGACCCGGACCAGTGATCTCTGCTGGCCTGAAAAACAAGATAGCAGGAAAAGCGAATTCAGATAAACATATCGTCGAATCTGGCATGTGAGGTTGAGTTTCTTCCATTAACAGCTCTTGCGTAGAAATGAATGAAGAAAGGAGGAGTACCGATGACGGAGTGAAGGAGCCTCATGATTGAGCAGTGAGAGAACAGTTCTAGCTCTCTCTCTCTTTCTCTGTTTCCCCGTAAGTTTGAAACCCTTGGATTCTGATGGCTTTTCCGTTCGAAGGGTTTGGACTGGGTTCCAAATTTTTCGAGGAAGCTTTTACCCAAGCCCAATGGTTTGTCCTGTGACCCATACTAAATTTTTTGAAATTTGCTCCTCCTTAATAAAAGTCACATAGAATTTGGAAAGGAGTATACTTAAATAAAAAAATTTTACTGGACAACATGCATTTTGATGAACTAATGTTGGAGGCAATGTTATTAAACTTGAAAGTTTAAGTAGAATTGTAAAGATAATATAGATTTATAATGTAAAATTGTAAGAATTTATATTTATTAATAAATAGTTATTAAATATAATTAAATTTTAAAAATAAAAATAAAAATACATATATATATATATATACACAAAATATATTATAATAACCCAAATTATAGAACTAGGAAATGATAAAAAAAATTATTAAAAAAATATATTTGAATAATAGAACCTTTAATTATAATTAATAAGATAGAGATTGAATTTAACTATTTAATCACAATATAATACATTATTTGTTATTAATTGCAAGTAAAATATATTAGAGTCATAATAATATAATTATATTTGTAATATATTTTTTTTATGTTTAATGATTGAAATAATTGAGTAGAACTTACAGTTAGTTAATTTTTCTTAAAAAAATTAATTGAAATGTTGAATTATTCATATTTGGGCCAAAATCTTTAAAAAAAATTATTTTGATTGACTTTGGTCAAACTTGATGAGTTTATCCAAGTTTGACCGACTCTATCCAAATTTAACTAAGTCTACTCTGATTTCAATTTTATGACCGAGTTAAATTAGTTTTCTCACATGAAATTGTAGAATCAATGAGTTTAACGAATTAACTCGTAATTTTAATAACTATAGTTGGAGACAAATAGAAAGTCACGTGAACCAAACAACACACATAATATAATTTAATAAGTTGACTTAGTGATTAATGTTGTGTATTTTATATTTCATGTAAATTTTATATTTTGGATCTAAATTTTAGAATAATTTATTATTTTAAATATACAACATAGAAAGCACATTTTCAAAATTACATTAGTAGAAATTTAATCTCAATTGTGTATAAAGACCAAAGAATTATCGGATTTAAAAATAAACAAAGAATAATAAGAAACATTAAGTTATTTAGATGGTAACAAAGGAAAGCCTGAATTGTAAATAATAGGCTAACTATTGTTTGTTTGAGAGTATAAGAAAAAAAAAATAATATGAAATGAGATAGAATAGAATGAGTGGTTATAGATCATTTTATTTATTGAAGTGTTAACGGAAAAAATTTTATAACTATTATTTGAAAGTTACATTTTAAATGAACCGAATGTGATGATTTAGAAAATTTTTTAGAATTATCCTTATAAATAAAATAATATAACTTATATTAGTTTTTACTTTTAATTAATGAAGGTATACATATAATTTAATTAATAAGATCATTCAATTCGATCCTTCATCCCATAATATGAAAAATTAAGATTTTCTTCATTTTTAGTATTCCCATAAATTTATTAAATTTAGACTGCTAAATAAAAATCTATCATATCGTATTTTTATTAGTAATCACAAATAATGATATTTGCATTATCTATAAATTAGAGCGATTGGATTTTTATACAACAATCCAAATTTAATAAATTGACTTTTAGAGGGTGTTAGAATCATTTGATATTATATTCAATTCAAAAATAAACTTTTAAACATTGATTTAGGTCATTTGAACAGGTATCAGAAAATCTTACTACAACAATATAGTTTTTCTGAAATATTTGGATCGTGGTTGTACCTCAAAACTGCGTGTCATGTACTTCTATTTTTTTTTCGTTTCAATTTTTTCTTCCCTCTCACCTACTTTTAGTTGTTGATTGAACTTTGGCGAAGGTTCATGCGGCCTTTTTATGGAGAACAGTTTATCGTCCTCTAATTTATTTATGGCTGCCTCTCCACGAATATGAATATTAGAAAAAGGCAGTTGAACGTAGCGACATCTTTCTGACAGTAATTTAATATCACGTGAGACCAGACATGGCCTTCAATGTCCACCAACCAAACCACCCCACACAAGTGCCATACACAACTTACAGTTCATATCCTACCACATCCAACGTCACCCACTATAGTCTCCGCACTAAATTAACCTCTATTTAGTAAGTAATGTGCTAGTAAGCCAACTGTTCATGTGTTAAATTGATAAATTTGTTAGTAGTGATTAGAAGTAGAGCATACATGTATGCAAGTAGTTAAATTGGTCAGCTATACTATGATATAAGAAATTTCTAAGTGTAAATTATATGGCTTCCTTCTTCATTTTCAAATTCTCTTTCTTTGTTATGCATTTTTTTTAAAAAATATTTTCATAATATCTCAATTTCATTCTCAATATTTACAGATATTCTGTCTAGTTTAAATTTTCTATTATGCACAATAAATATTATATATAACACGATTATTAGATCATGCAATCAACATCTTTAATTTTTGGTTCAACAACTTTATTTATAGCACATGTTGTGTATAGTAGAAAATCTAGATTCCTCTCTTACCTTCCTTATTCTTTTTTACCTCCAAGAGTTACACTATAATCTTTGCCTTATCTAGTTTCCATTGAGTTGGATGACAATGATGTTCTCCCTTGGCACCAACAAGTCTTAGCGATACAATTAAAGGCTTTGGTATGAAGAAATTTATCATTGAACCACAGTATGTTTTGTCTCGATTTGCATGTGTTGAAGATGAAACCTTAGGAAGATTTTGTTGTGTGCCAGACACATGATCAGTGGATTGATGACTTGCATGATAGACTGCGATCATGATCATGCATATCAGGTCTGGGATTGCATTGAATAATTTTTTACCTTAGACGAGAGCTAAGGTAAAGCATTTTAAATCGCGATTACGAGGTATGAAGAAAGGTGATCTATCTCTAAACGAGATTTTGCTGAAGATTGAACAACTGAAAGATAGTTTAGCCTCAATCGGTCACCCATGATCACTCTCAGATCAAATAAGCTTAATCTTCGATGGTCTGCCAGCTTAATATGACAGCTTCATGATGGCAATCTCCTTTAGAATTGAAACGATATTGATGACTCATGAAGAGCGGCTTTAGAAGCATAAGAATGAGCTAGATGTTGTCATAACAAATTTAACCAACATTTAGTTCAGAAGAAAATCACAGTTTGACTTTAACTCTCAAGGATCACTAGGAGGAAGAGGAAACTCTAACAGCAACTATTAGTATAACTATCAGAAATGGTAGTGAAGGGACCCTCAAAAAATGGGCAAAACTCAACGGGGAAATGGCAACAGACCTCAGTGCCAAGTTTGTGACGAACTTGGACATGATGCCTACAAATGTTTACAGAGATTTAGTCACCAGTACACTGGCCCTATACAACGACAAACATATCAGAATCAACAATATAATACCAAATCCTCAGGCGCTGCAACCGTCAGCCTTGCCACAGCAAATACTGTTTATGATTCAGATTAAAATCTAGACTCTGGTGCAACTCATGACGTGACTCCTCACTCTGAATCTGGCAACAAAGAACCAGAACAATGGATCTGAGACAGTGCACATGGATAATGGTAGTGGCCTCCCTATTAATTACTATCTTTATTTAACCCTTCAATTATTTGCTAATCTTGCCTTAAACAAATTGCTACATGTTACATGATTCCCTTTCTCCGAAATAGAGTTATCTGAATACTTTCAGAACCTCCATTCTTCTCCCATTTTCTTCACCGGCATGCTAGCTAACTCCATCTGTTTAAATTGGCAACACTCATTTACGTTATAGTTTATGCTATCTGAACCAGGATTGGCAGATACCAAATTCAGAATATTGCAGTATTCTTCTTTTGCGCTCTGCGTTTTGGCAGATTCCGCAAAGGACTGCTCTTCTTTCAGAACCAAAAAGAAAAAGAAGAAAAAGGGGGAAGGAAAAAAAATATGTTATTAAAAACTTACAGTACGCTTCTCGTAAGTAATCGCTGGTCTGGGCAAATGATGCCAGTTTTAATCTAAACTTTGTCAATGTGATACAGAAGCAGAAAGACAGTGAAGAAAGAGAGATGCTAAGATGAAGATGAAATGTAAAATTTGATTCAATACATTCTTGACTTCCTTTCCCTATATGTTACTCAACTTAACAAATGGCTAATCAGTGCTAACTGAATACCAAAGTACTATTTCATTTTTTTGGTGTCTGAAGTATAAAATCAGAGCCCTGAAACACTTTAATTTAACTGCGAATTCGGTTACAGGTAAGAAATAGAAACTACTAAGTAGAGTATACTAGTGATGAAGTTGAGGAATCTTGCATTTTGAGATGAGGTTACAAGTAAACTTGGAAAACAAAAAAGAGAATGAGAAGACAAACATTAGGTGCATTGCAGATCCCTAGGCAATTTTTGAAAGATAGAACTTAGAGGGCAATTTGTTAATGGAATGGCACTTTTCAAGATGCTTCAGTGTCGCAGGGTTGACTTGTGTGAACAAGTAGTTCCCAGCAAAAAGATCGCCAAAATGAACTTGACCGTCCTTAAATCTCTGAATGACATTAGCCCAAGAAATTTTCATGGCAGAGACAAACCTCACCCTCTTCCTCCAGAGTCTTCTCAAGCTAGGAACTTTAAGCCTAAACCTTCTCTTAATGGAAAACCGTCTAAACCTGTACCAGTTTTTTGACCTCAGAACCACTCTGCCTCTTTCATCCCCATCAAGCCCAGTTTCAGGTCTGAGCTTTCGGTAAGGAAACTTGCTGACAGAAGCCATCTCGACGGCAGACATGATAGCGGACTCCGAAAATCAAAAGCAACGAAGATAAATTCGAATAAATCTGAAGGAAAGATGGGGAAGAGTCTAAGAAATGTTGGTTTTCCAATCAGAAATGACAGGAAGAAAAGGAAGGATAGATGAGGATGGTTTGAGCTGAAGTAGAAGAAGGCGTTGAGTGCCTTAAATGTCAGAGAGGAAGCGGGTGACATTGGCAGTGATAGTGGCAGCCTCAAATTTATTCCGAGCTTTGATTTCAGTAGATTCGACACTGAATTGGTTCTGGGACTTCTGGCATATGGTTACATCGTAAATTAACCACCTCAGGAGAAATTTACAAGTGGGTGATTTATAAATTTACTAGATGATGGGTCCAAGGAATAACAACCAATCAACAAGCTAATTATAGTCTGTACGATCGGGTGGCATATTCTAATATTTGTAGTAATTATAAATGCACAATGACCAAAGCGAAAATGTATACTTATGCAAATTTTAAAAGCTAAGTGAATTTAATTTTTTAAAAAATGATATTATTTACTGTTACACAATAATTTATTTTCATCGTCTCTCGCAGAGATTGGCACGATATCCAAAATGAGGAAAACTGAGGTAAGAGGCTGAAGAAGAGAGGATGAGAGGTTGGGTGAATAGTTTAAAAGGGAAGGAACTTTGTGCCTAAATAAGCAGAGATAAGCTCCAAATTGAAGATAATTAAGGTTTTGATGAAAGCTTGGAACCAATCAAACCTTCCAATCACTCGCCATTCACACGCGTCGCATTCAAAAAAAAAAAAGTTAAAGAATATTTTAGGTTATTATATATTATAATAGTAGATGAAATTCACCAGCACAAAATTTGTACATGTAAGCGAAAATTAAATTAATTTTCATATTATTAAGTCTATAAATTTATTTTCAATATCATTCCATAAACTCTGTTATATAAAATTTTTAATATATATATATATATAGCATTTATATTTTTCTAGTTTAACTGTTTTTTCAATGATCCAACGGTTAGACCAATGCTGCGGTCATCTAAGCCCTCCCCTATAAAGTCAATGATATACCAGATGCTTCGAGTTTAAGGAGCAATGAATCTTTAATTTGGTATTTGATTTTTTTAAAAATTATTTTTATCTTCTAAATTTGTGTTTGCATAGAAATTAAAACAATAAATTTTACTTTGAATGTACTTATCGCTGGCACATTAGTACTCTGATATAATTAAGATAACCTTTTGATAGAATTTGTTTGAAATTGATCCTAAAATCTCTAGTTTACTTACAAAATTCCTAATTTTCTATGCATTGAAATTTATCTGTTGGCGAATTAAAATTCTAAATTTGTCATACACAACAAAATATCACCCCCCATATACTCTTTTTATGTTTATCATTCATATAATAAAAAGCATTAAATATGTATCTAAACGACATAATATAATCATGTTTTGCCTTCAAAATAACATAATTTTATAATTTTTAACACAAAATAAATAATATTAAAAATTTTGATTACTTATATATAATTAATAAAAATAATATTATATTTCAAAATATCTTAGTTTAATTTTTTAAAAAAAAATTGTGTATTTTTATATAAAAATAGAGGAGGAGAAGAGTCACAAAGAAAGATGTCAAATGCACTCTCTTGTCATCATCTTTAGTTACTGGAAAATTTTTGATAATTGAAAATAATTAAAAAAATTAATTTTTTTTAATTTCATATTAATAAAATCGTTCCCAACGATAGGAAAAAGAAATTGACAAAAAGTTCTTAACAGATAAATTTTGGATCCCTACTATATATAATTTTTTCGATTATACAATAAAGGCCATTCAATTGAGATAAAACCCACAAAATATTGTATACTTCACTTAATCTAATGATTCCTACTACACAGCCAATGGGCTATGCAACAGGGAATCCAGACTCACACTCCCAAAGGCCTTGATTTTTTAGTTGCTCAGACATATGAGACAAAGCTGCACAGTACAAATTCCGTATGCTCATTTTAACATAACGATGACCCTTAACTATACCCCACAACGACTACCCTAATTATTTTCAAAATTAACGCAAATTTATAACAACGGCAATTTCAGCAAGTCGCTATATTAGAAATATAAAATGAAAACGAGATTTTGCAGATAAGCCACAATCGAGATAAATATTTCTTTTACCACACAAATCTAGCACACACTAGTCTCATTAGAGAGCAGCATTATCGCATTCATTGATGCCTGAAATCTCTCTCCCACCATTAGACCGTGTAAATTGCACGTTATAAATCATAGAACTCAACTCCTCAAATTGATAAATCCACACCTTAACAGATTAAAACTTGATATTCAGCCCTGCATGTAAATAAATGCTTTCAGAGAATGAAATTAAAATTAAAACAAATATACTTTCACACTTGTTAATTTCCTACTAATTTATCGAATAAATTTGGATTAAGCAGTACCAGCAACAGTCGTGTCACTCAACAAACAATCTCTTGACCTGCGACATGCCAGGTCAACCTTGGACAGTCACAGATCTTGTCCCATTTTTCTTGCATCATCAATAATTACTAAACCCAGAAGAAGGTGACTGTGTGGTAGTTTCATACACATGCTCTATCGCACCTGACGACTGAAGTTTATGAGTAAACGGAGACAACACAGAAGAGAATAAGAAGACAAACCTTAGCTGAATTGCAGAACCCAATATATTAAGAGTTCATACCAAAAGAGAGAGATATTATTAAGCAATTTTTGAAAGAGAACCGTTAATGGAATGGCACTTTCAGTATGCTTCAGTGACGCTGGATTGACTAGCGTGAACAAGTAGTTGCCAGCAAAAAGATCGCCAAAATGAACTTGACCGTCCTTGAATCTTTTGATGGCATTAGCAAAAGAAATTTTCATGGCAGAGACAAGCCTCGCCCTTTTCCTCCAGAGTCTTCTCAAGCTTGGAACTTTGAACCTAAACCTTCTCCTAACGGAAAACCTCCTCAACCTGTACCAGTTCTTTGACCTCAAAACCACTCTGTCTCTTTCATAGTCATCAAACCCAGTTTCGGCTCTGAACCTTTTGGTAAGGAGACTTGCTAACAGAAGCCATTTCGATGGCAGACATGATGGTGGAAATGGTTTGAGAATGAGATGTAACTTAGATGGATTCGGATAAACTTTTGGCAAAGATGGTGAAGAGTTTACAATATGTTGGTTTTTAAATCTGAAATCTGATTTGACAGGAAGAATTGGAAGAGGGAGTATCAATGAGGTTGATTTGTACTTTAATAGAAGGTACTGTGTGCTTTAAATGTAAAAAGAAGCTGATGATATGAGTGGTAGTAGTAGCAGCTTCATATTTATTCCAAGCCTCAGATTTAGTAGAAGGTGTTGGGTGCTTTGAATTAAGTTTTGACAGCTTACTAGCAAAGGAATCCGGTACAGAGTAGCTTTACAGCTTAGTTCTGGGACTTCTGGCTTGCGTTTAAGGAAGCACATAATGGATGTTATGCCCACATTGTAAACTAACCTCTGGAGAAATTACAAGTGTATAATTCAAGTCTCCTTTCAAATGTAAATTAACCAATGGAGAAATCAAGTGTTGTGGAACTTCTCACTAATGCGGTTTGCTTTAATTGGTTAAAGTTATTTGTTTAGGTGCAAAGTTGGGGGCGGAATCAGAATGGTTAAAGTTGTTTGTTCTATGCATTATTATGTGCAAAAGTTCAAACTCTCTTTAGGCTAGTAATTTTGCTAGTAGTCAATTCTTTCACTAAAATCTTCAAAATTGAAAGGCTAGATGAGTAGACTCTGCGATCAAAAGTGTCAGTATACTAAGTTGTGATTCTCAATGCTAGTTTTGAGACCTACCATACTAGTATTAAGTTACTCATCTTAACTATCTTCTTTTGTCCTAAAATAATCTGTTATAATAGTTTAGAATCAAATGCATCATACATTTAGTAAGAAATTACTTAAAAAATAAAAATGTACAATAATTTTTCTTTCACTTTCTTTTCTCTTTCTCTAAATATACGTTGCATGATACTATTGAGAATCCATCCTCATCTTTCACAAAAAAGGAAAAAGAAAAAGAAACTAAGCTTAACTTCGAACACGAGGTGTAGATTAGCACAGCAGGGTGTTCATTTGAGTGCGCAGTCATTTTTTAAAATTTTTTAATATTTAATAAGTATTATTATTTAAAAAATATTATAATACAAAAGCAAAAAAATAAAATATTATTTTTTTGTATAAAATTTTATTTTTAAAAAAGTATTTAAAAATTTATAATGTTAAATTTAAGAACTATATAAAATACAATAATAAAAAGATAAATTTTTTTGGTATAAGAAGGCATTTTCTTAAAGAAGAAAAAAAGAAATAGCTCATGTAATTAAAAACAATTTAGAAACATATTTATTGGCTTTTTTGTTTAAATTAGGTGATAATGCAACAGCCAGTTTTTCCTTTTTAAACTTTAAAAAAAATTAATATTTAATAAATAATTAAAACACATAAATATAAAAGCAATACTATTTTTTTAGTAATAATATCTTATTTTTTAGAATACATATTGGTCTTATATTAATATATAATCTAGTGCAATATTATCATGTAAATATTGTAATAATAAAAAAGAGAAAATATATATAGAAATTAAAAATAATATATAAGGATTTATTTGTAAAATGTTAAATTTTTCTAGGTTCAAAACATAATATTGCAGAATCACAATTTACGTAAGATAGAATTTTTTTAAGCCAAAATATAATTTTAACCAATGCTTTAAGAAAAAAAACTTTTAGTGTACTTAAAATCTTAAGTATACCAAGACATCTAATTATAATGTAAAAATACAATTGTAATATTATTATTTTTTGAGTTGATATTATTACAATTATGTTCTTACATTATAACTAATTACATTGATACACTCAAAATTATAAGTACACAAAAAATAATACCATAAAATAATTCCAAAACTTAAAAAGTTTTATTGTGCACCAAACAAGTATGCATGGTGCACCGTTTCGGAACAAATGCACCAATGGACCCAATGAATAACAACCTATCAAGTAATCATCTAATGATGGCAAGTTCTAATTACATACTGAACCTACTTGCATAAATAATATATGCAAGCAAGTTTTTAAAAGAGTAATAATATTCAAACAGTTAAAAGTAAATCAACGTACTCAAATGAAAAAAAAAAAAAAAACAAATAAATGTCAGTTTCTATGACAAGGCTTGATGTTATAGTAATGCCGCAAGATGGTGAAATTCATGTGGGTGGGAGAGGGGAACACTACGAGGGCTACTCACCTTCGACCAGCCATATATACAATAAGCAGCTAGGCACAGACGAGTACTATCCACCGAGAGGCCAGCTCCTTCCAACTATCATACTTTTTGACGTTTAAACAGATCATTTTATGGGGCTATTAGTATTATCACAAGCATGTGACTTCAAGTTTTTTAAGTGTTTTTCTCTATCAAATCATCATTTCTTAAATGCAACCAAATCAAAAAATGAAATATGCTGTACAAGATGGTAGGTTCGACTTATAATTCTCCGACCGGTCATCCGAGGCTGTATACAACCAAATCAAACACTAAAATTTGATCATCTAAAAAGAATAGAACAAAGAATTTTGGCTGACAAACACAATTCCTAAGGTCTAGATGCTGCTCAGTAGAGCTTTATTCTGGTGTTGATAGGGCTCCTACAGATGGGGCACGACTGAAGATTTTGTCCACACTCGCAACATGTCTGCCACACAAGACATAAAACATAACAGGTCAAACACGTTTCTCATCAGATCCTGATCCTTCCCAAGTATGGGCAGACGAGATTGATAGAGTTTTTACCTGATGCCCGCATCCAAAAGCCATGTCCTTCGAGTTACTCAGACATATGGGACAAAGCTGCACAAGACCAATATGATTAGTTAATTGTAATACGACGACCCTTGAAAATTACTGCCTTACCAAATATCCTAGTTTCAAAATTACTGAAAATTTATAAGAAACGGAAATTTCAGTTTTAGTCACTACGTCACAAAAATATAATCAAAAAGAAAGGAAAGAGAAAAAGGGGGGAGAGGGGAGGGGGTGACATGAAACTATGCATACAAACCGCAATATGGATAAAAACTGGCATAGTTTCGCTAGATAGTAGCTTCAAAGCATTCAGGCAATAGATGCTTGAAATCTCTCTGGATTAGACCATGTAAATTGTGAACCGTAAATCACAAAGCTCCCCAAACGAAATGTATCCCAGTACATAAATAAAGGTTTTCAGGGAAGGAAACTAGAATTAATACAATTCTAGTTCACACTTGTTAATTTCCCAATAAAATATAGAGTATTCGTCTTAAGTCTGACAGCAGCTTTACAATAGCTGCTAAAATAAAGGTGATACAGCAACAGTCTTAGACACGCAACAAACAACCTGTTGACAGACCACATGCCTGGTCAACTGGGACCAACTGCCCCGAATCTTGTCCATTTTTCTTGTATTATCAATAATTACTAAACCGATCTGTGAGGAAAAGAGTGTGGCTATATGGTTGTTTCGTGCATACCTTTTACACAAGAAAGAGTACTATAGTTTCTCAACGGAGGCATGTAAAGGTAATTCCTAAAGAAAGCTAATTAAAACAAAATATACAATATGAATAAAATTCTTTGTACCATTTCAAGTAATTCCCTACACCATTCTCATAAAACATTATAGCTCCATAAAGACCAAAGCTACGAACACATATATGATTCTGTTTGAAGGACTTAGTACCTGATTGTCATAAGTGGAGCTTGGGGCAGGAGGAGCTGTGCCAACTGAGATTTTGTTGTCATGATAAGGAGGAACACTAGGCGCAAAACTAGCAGGACGAGAAGGCTTTGAAGTGCCCGGAAATGCAGAACTAAGTGTGGGTGGTGGGAGGGGAACTCTCTGAGGAGCATTGTTTTTCCGACTACTACTTTGAAGCAATGAATGCAAATGACAGCAAATACTTTATAAGAAAATGAAGCCAAGAAACTTAAAACCAACAAGAACAGAGAGGAGCCAAATAATTACCCCAGCAGACCAAGTTCTATAGCTGCCTTATACTGTGAAGGAATTTCCATCAATGCAGCAAGAGCAAATGCTGCCTCTTTTCGTGAAGGGGGAATGTTCTTTGACATAATCTCTGTGAAATTCACAAACTAAAGAGGAATAAAAGAAGGTGTGGATCAGTTTCCAAATCTATAAACATTTAGTAAGTACTAATGACATTTTATTAGTGCCCATAATCTCTTACCTGGAAATTATCGAAGTCTCGAGCAGGGATATTGTCATCAAACTCCTTCATCATGTCCCACGGTCCATCTCCAACTCCAACCAATATGATTGAAAGAGGAAACTTGCTGTCACAATGTAGGTAAATAAGACAACAGATATTTAAACAAATTAAATCTCTCGGGCAGAAACTACATCATACTCACCTAGCCTCAACAATGGCATCCACGGTGTTCTGCTCCTGTGGGCTTAGCTTGCCATGTTCAGTATCAACACTTCTTGTTACCTGAGGCAAACATCATTGTGAGGGAGCTCACATTTTGTAACAACAACAATAATAATAACAATAGTTGATGAATGGAAGGAAAAAAATGGCAAATAAGTCGCATGGATTAGAACATCATCCTCTAGTTGGTCATTCAACAATAATTCCGTCCACCAAAAAAGGAAAAAAAAAAAAAAAACCTCCATCTATACAGGAATCAGGATACCTGGCCATCTGCAATTATCACCAAAACATGGTACTGGCCGCCGCTCTGCTGAACAATGGTCATGGCCATTTCAATTACTGGTGCAAATGAAGTAGGACCTGAAATAATAATCATAAGTTCCCAAAAAGCTTAATAAAAGACATCTATAAAAACAAGAAAAACATATGTAAGAAGAACAAGAGAGGGAGAAGAAATATAACCAGCAAGTCGAAGGCGAGGAACAATTTCCCTGTACCGACTCAACACTTCCTCAAATCCATTACAAAATCTTTCGTCTGGATAGAAACTGAAGACCTCTTGGTCATGTGTTGATGCTGCCATAATATCACAGTAATTCTTTTCTTATCTCTAAACTTCAAATAGGTAAAATCTATTTAAAAGATAAAAATATAATTTTGGTTTTTCATTTTTTGGGTTAAGATCAGTTTGATACTCCAACGATAGAAAGTATCAAAATGATCTTTCAAAGATGAAAAAGTGAATAAATTTCATTCCTCTGAAGAACCATTTTGATATTTGGAACACCATTAATTTCTGAAGGGTTTCATCTTTTGAGGACTATTTTGATACTTTATATCCTTAGAGGACCAAACAATCTTAAGGTCTAAGGTGAATGACCAAAATTACATGTTCTCTTGTCAAAAATAAATTGCATGAATTTTAAGAGAGATACCATCGCCAAATCCAAAACAAGGAATCAAGTTATCCTCATCAAAAGCTGCCAAGGTTTTGCCAATGATGGATATTGCTTGTTCATAAGGATTTAGGTCGTTCCCAATGTGATGCAAGCTTCTTCTGTTAAATGAATTTTTTCCTAAAAGCAGCACCAAATACAGGATATTTCAATATAACAGACTTCATTAATTCCAACATCTGTTATAAAAAAAGTATGACCTAACCTGTCCACTCATTGCTCTTGGTAAAATCAATACCAACAATAAGATTGGAAGACTCAAGGCCTGCACGTCCAAGAGCCTCGGTTACCTGCAACAGCGTATATTAATAAATAACGTCTCTTTATCTTCAATGAATATAATCTAGCTTAGCCCGAATGGATACAAGTGAAAGCAAGATATACACAGAGTCCTCCAAATTCAATCATATTACTGAGAAAGAGTCATGCCCTTCTAGCAAATTCGATATAGCAAACAGTTAAACAATTAAATTATTTAGTTTTTCTTTTACATTCCCAAATGCCTAAACAAATGAAAAAGCAATTAAATAACCCTCAATCATTTAAGTGATAAAAAATTCAGAAAGGATAAAAACTGGTGAAGTCAATCCCGGGTAGAAAAATAAATAAATAAATAAATGAGTAATCTCATGCTCAGCTGAAGACAACTGCAACTCCTAAAATCAATGCATCTCTTACCTCCTCCACGGAATTGTAATTATCAGCAATCCTCGAGTACCTCCTTTCTAACTTGTTTCTGTTGTCGTCAGCGACTCTGCCGGTAGCATAAGGTTCATAACCATAGTTTTGTGGAGGCCGGATGTCATACTGCTGCGAAGAATAAGACTGTTGTGGCTCATAAGTCTGACTTCTGTCATAAGCTGATTGAGGATATGAACTCCACGAAGAAGAAGAAGATGAACGAAAAGACGAATCTCGCCCCCAACTCTCCTCCTTAGAACTTTTGCCCCCCATCCACTAAAGCAAGTCTCTTTCAAATATACAAAGATTCCTAATCCACTTTTCTTCGTCAAGATTTTAAGCCAACAAAATCAACCAAACCAATCCGAATCAACACCTACCAAGCAAAAAATAGGATGAAGCCCAGACAAGAAAAAACTTAAGACCGATGCCAATGCTTTGAAATGGTATATGTTTCGGGTCGAAGTTTTTATTTTCGAGGCAAATTCTTAATTTGTACTACGAACCGACCTTTTACCAAAAACCCACCGACTTAAGAAAACGGCCCCCAAGTTACCAGAAGACACCTCCTAGTCGTCAGATGTATCAGAGAAGCCAGGTGCCCTCAAATACAATCAACACACGGCACTTTGATTTGTCCAAATACTATAATTAGACTAAGTTTTGTTCAATGAGTAAATGACAAAAAAAAGTAAAAAGGCAGTCCGAATTCCATTACATAATTACATATCTTCTTTCTTAACCATCTTCCTCGATATTGAGACGAAAACAATAACAGAAATTAAGCCAGATCTGAATGTCCGCACTAGCGACAGTTTTCAGAACTACTATATTAACCAACAAAAACGCAGAAAAGGAAACGGCATTGTGTTGCACGGCATGTGATCTGAACTCGGTTTGCACGATATACAGGATTTCATTCCAGGAAAGGGAAAAAAAAAACAATATCTTGGACTATCAATTTCCATTCCGACCATACCTGAACGAAGATTACGCTAATGGAGCATCTTGAAGAAATGTTGAGAGTTCGCGCGCTACAGTCTGAAGGGAGAGGATCTTCAATGGTGGATCTGGCAATAATTGAAGATCCGAATAATCTTTCGAATTAGCAAAAAGAACAATGGGAAAGCAGACCCTCTTTTTTATTTTTCTTTTAATTTATTCTTCTACTGCTGAGGCAAGCACATAGCCGTTTCCGCCAGCGGCGGCGGTTGGGGCACTTTCACAACTCAGTGCTTTATACCAAACTTGACTATTACCTTATTTATTTATTTTATTTTAATTTTTTATATATAGTAAAAAATTTTGAAAAATTAAAAGTTCAAAAATTTAATATAAATAAATTAAGAGTTTAAGAAGTTAAATTATAATTAATTCATTAAATTAATAATTTAATTTTATATTGAGCATAATTGATTAGAGTTAAACCAGTTGAATGTTTAACCTGTATTAAAAAATTGATACATGTCATTATAGTATTGATCTATTGCGTTTTGTCAACTCATATGATATGACGAGTTCCTTCTCCAGTTGCATAACCTCCTATCTTTCTCTTTAACAGCTGTGAATTTTAGAGAAGATAAAGAGGGGAGACTAACCTTAACATGGAGACTTGAACACGCTACCTGCATACTCTGACTCTAACACCCTTGATTCTTAATTGGATTTAGAACCTAGAAAACAAGATGACATCAAATTTTTCCCATCATGGAATTAAGATTATATTGCGCATAATAGAAAATCACCTTAGGGCTCTTGATGCCCTATATGTGTAGATCATGAACCCTGATTTTCTGATGCTTAATCGGTGTGTGAATTGAGAATTTTGAGCTGAAAATTCGCATTAGTCAACACACTGAATCTGTAATTTTGAGTTCCATTGATGTTTTCTAGGTTCAACAGCACGAAGGAAAAAGATTGTGTGAAACCGTGGTTTCGCCGTCAATGGCGGATTTCCACCGTCAACAGCCAAACAAGATTGCCTCGATTTTCTTTCGCCTCAAAATCTTGATAGTTCTCGAAAATTTTTTGATGGCTAATGAAGTTTTCATCACGGCCATTAAATCGCTGATCAAAGACGGATCAGAAATCGGATATAGGACTGTGCTTTTATCTTTTTGTAGACGAATATATGACTGTGCTTTTAACTGCTTCTTGGGGTCCAAACAGAAATCGAATATATGACTGAGCAATTAACTGCTTCTTGGAGACCACAACATTTAATAAATGTATATTAGAGAGATGGTGGACATGAAACTAACAATTATCATCAATTGAAAAAGGTTCATTGACCAGTTGTTTAGCTTTTTCCAATTCAAAGAGTCATCCGCATTGCCTTTCAGAACATAGGAAGTGTCATGTAGAAGATTCGTTTTATATTGTTGTACTTGGTGACCAAGTATACGACTTGGGGCCGAAGCAAAGCCGTGAGTATATAACTTTAATCATTTGTTGAAGGCCATCATCACAACCTCCCGAGTCCTGATCCCTTTCATTCTCGTCACTTCGTTTCTCAGCTTCAACCCCAAAACTTCCATCATCTGATCATATCCATATATGGCTGCCCTTCTGGGTCCACCTGAGATCTATAACACCAAATGGACGACCCAGCGCGATGCTTCATTCACATCCACTATCACTAGCGGCGATCCTTTTGTGGATCTCATGGTGGCCAATTTTAACAAAGCCCAAGTGCAGTCTGAACTCAAGGGCTTCACCGAGAACTACTCTCCCACCTTCCTCTCCACCGGTGATCCTTGTCTTGATTTCTTTTTCCATGTGGTTCCTGATACTCCTCCTTCATCTCTGACTCAAAGGCTCCAATTGGCTTGGTCCCATAACCCATTGACCACCCTCAAGCTCGTCTGCAATCTTCGTGGAGTACGAGGAACTGGCAAGTCTGACAAGGAAGGCTTTTATGCTGCCGCCATTTGGCTTCACACCCACCATCCCAAGACGTTCGCCTTCAACGTTCCCTCTTTTGCTGATTTCGGCTACTTCAAGGACTTGCCTGAGATTCTTTACAGGATATTGGAAGGTTTGGATGTCCGAGAACTTCAGAAGCAAGAGTGGCTCCAGATAAAAGGAAGCAGTAAATATAAGAAGAAATTTAAAAGTGGAAAGGACATGAAAACAAGGCTGAGAAAAGCATCGGTGCCGAGAAAAACTAGAGTTGTCAAGGCCATGAATCTAACAAAGGCGGAAAAGGAGAAAGCTCGTGTTGCTAGGCAAGACAAGAGGGTAGCCATGGCCAAGAAAGTTGTGCAAAGATACGGGACTGATCCTAATTTTCGCCTCCTATATGATCGCATCTCGGAACATTTCGCCGAATGTTTGAAGGCGGATATTGAATTCCTCAATTCTGGGGAAATAGGAAAGATCAGCCTTGCGGCCAAATGGTGTCCCTCCTTGGATTCCTCCTTTGATCGCTCTACGTTGCTTTGCGAGAGCATCGCAAGGAGGCTTTTCCCTCGGGAATCATATCCAGAGTACCAGGGGGTGGAGGAAGCTCATTATGCTTACAGGATTCGAGACCGTCTGAGAAAGCAAATTCTGGTGCCGCTGAGGAAAGTGCTGGAACTGCCAGAGGTATACATTGGGGCTAACCAAT
The DNA here is from genome assembly GCA_037074485.1 of Delonix regia. NCBI lineage: Eukaryota > Viridiplantae > Streptophyta > Magnoliopsida > Fabales > Fabaceae > Delonix > Delonix regia. The sequence continues at coordinate 33,222,932 of CM073449.1, read as the reverse complement.
GGGACTTGATACCATACAACAGGGTGGCCTCGGTGGCCATGAAATTTTACAAAGAGAAATTCATGAAGCACGACAAGGAACGGTTCAGCAAGTACCTGCAAGAAGTGAGATCCGGCAAGTCCACTATAGCGGCAGGAGCATTACTTCCACATGAGATCATAGCATCCTTACACGACGGTGATGGTGGCGATGTGGCAGAGCTGCAGTGGAAGAGAATGGTGGATGACTTGCTCAAGAAAGGTAAACTAAGGAGTAGCTTAGCCATCTGCGATGTGTCGGGAAGTATGTCTGGAATCCCAATGGAGGTGTCGGTGGCAATGGGGGTATTGGTGTCGGAAGTGAGTGAAGAGCCATGGAAGGGGAAGGTTATTACCTTCAGCAAGCACCCAAAGCTGCATGTGATTGAAGGGGAGGATCTGCAGTCGAAGACAGAATTCGTGAGGAGGATGAAATGGGGAATGAACACTAATTTTCAGAAAGTGTTTGATTTGATACTGGAGGTTGCTGTAAATGGGAATCTGAAGGAAGACCAAATGGTTAAGAGGGTATTTGTATTCAGTGACATGGAATTTGATCAAGCATCAAGCAATCCTTGGGAGACTGACTATGAAGCAATCGCAAGGAAGTATAGAGAGAATGGGTATGGATCTGCCGTGCCTCAGGTAGTTTTTTGGAATCTGAGAGACTCGAGAGCGACCCCTGTGCCTGGTACTCAGAAAGGAGTGGCACTAGTAAGCGGGTTTTCTAAGAATCTTCTTCAATTGTTCTTAGATAATGATGGCGCTATAAACCCCGAAGCTGTCATGGGGGCTGCTATTTCTGGCCTAGAATATCAAAAACTAGTTGTTCTAGATTAACTCCTCCGTTTTATATGTATGTATTGAAAAATTTAAGTTTCAAATCAAAGAAATGGAAGATTATTTAGTTGTGTGCCTATTCCTTTTGGTTTATATGTAGGACACTAAGAAACTACAGTCTCTTGAGCATGATACATCTGAAGAAATAAATAAATCTGGTGTTTGCCTGCAAGTGTATTACAAGAAATTTGATTTTTCGTGCGTGAATTGTGCAACGCAGTTAAAAAATTTTAAAATTGAAATCCGTATCTCTAAAATGTACCTTTGACCGTCATGAACCTTGTGCTAACAGAGGCATCACTTCCTTTGTTTGAAAGTGAAATGCATTTCCAATTTATTGTTTTTATAAGATCATGAAGCTTCGAGATACTATATAATTTGTTCTCTCAGACAGACACGCGTAGCAATAATTATATAGGAATGGGACCTAAACCTGGCCGTAGGTTTCTGTGACATCATGTTAGCGCAATGATTTTACAAAAGAGGTTAATTAATGTTTGTGATAATAAGTTTATTTTAATTTAAGATTTGGTCTAAAATTTAATTAGTAAATTTTTTGATAGAGGCAAAATTATTTTTTAAACAAAATTATGTTTAGAATATAGGTTGGCTCAAATTACTTGAAAAAACTCAAATGTAAAATAATTTAACCTAAATTTTAGTCAAATCATCTTGGCTTATTTAAACTTTTAAAGTTCAAAAAAGTGTTTTGTACCAATTATCCAAGCCCAAATAATGACACAATAAAATATTTAGTTAGATTTCCTTTAGCCCAAATGATTACTTCTCTTGAAGATAATTGTTTGAAGACCAAAATCCTCAGTTAAACACCTCGCCAAAAACATGCAACAACTTTCAGAAGAAGAATAAAAACTTGAAATGTACGAGTCACAGAAACAAAAAGCGGAAGAAAGAGAAGTACTGTTGAAGGAAGAAAGTTACTCCATCTGCAAAACATCTGAGACAAAGCAAAAAGGTAACTCTTCAGCATATCTATAGGATAAGGAGAAAAGAAATAAACATTCAAAATTAAGCTGAAGAAGAGTTGCAGAAGAAATCTTCATATTCCCTTCTCTCTCTCTAGCCGACATCGCGATGCCATCTCTTGGGAAGAAAAGAGTTGACCTACGAAGAGTGACTTTCTCTTATATGAAATGAAGGAAAAAACAGTCACTTTGTTGCTATATGAACAAAGCACCTGCAGACCATCCTCGATAGCATTTTGAAGATCAGAAGAGGCAAGCCACCAACTCAGATCTGATCTCCTCTTCCTCTATATCGACACCCAACGACTAGTTGCATTAAAATGAGCTACAATTTAAATTGTAACGGTAATCAAGTTGACATATATATATAAAAGGAAGCTATACATAAAGTAAAAAGGGTGAAATAGAAATGAACAAAAAGTTTGATTAGAGAGCTATCTTGTAATTGTTCATAAGTATCCAATTTCATATCCTTGAATTTAGCATTTAAGAACATAAGTTTATTAAGCCTAATTGTAGACCTTTTAAGATTAACCTAAATCATTCTATTTTATTTAAATATTTTTTAAGTGAAAGTCAGAATAGATATAAGTAAAAATACAAAGTATAATAATTTGATATTAGTTTAAATTTTATGTAGAGGGTCAGCATAGTAACACTTATTGGTATAAGTATTTAGAATTATCCAAATTAAAACTCTATTATAGTGAAAAAAAATTTTAATAAAAAAAGAAATAAATTAGATATAAAACTGTGATTATCCAAACCAATGTAAATTAGTTGTATCCTATTTTATGTACTATTCTTCAAACTAGCATTTGAAAATCATTTCTAGATACTTAAGTTTAATTTCTAAGTCACTAAGTTGCTTTACACCAAAATTGATTTTAAACACATAAATTTTTACTTCAAGCACTTAAATAATATTTTTAAAAATAATTGTTTAAAAAAAAATTAAATTCATTTAAACACATATTCACCACTCTAGATGTACTATCACGTCAAATCAATAAGAATATGTTGATGGAATAAAAAAATTTCAACGACATGTATAAAAAAGTATATTATTTTTCATTATCCAAAAGGAACAGGAGTAAATACCAACATGTTTAAAACTTTTTTTTTTTTTTCCAAAGCAAGCGAATCCAAGTGGGGCCTATATTCTTTTTTCAAAAGGGCTTCACCTCTTTGGACGCCAATCCACTTTTTCTTTTTGAAATAAAATCCCTATCGCAACTATGGTGAAAAAGAATGACAACAAATGCGCAGAACAGTAAAAAAAAATGACGCTAACACATGGCGCATCTTTATTAGACCAAAAATATTATTGTTGAATCTGATTGGCTGAGAAGAACCAAAATTATTATTGTTAAATCTGATTGGCTGAGAAGAAATGTGATCTAAACATAAATTGATCAAAATACCCCCTAATCGTCTATTTAAATATGGTCCCAAATCTTGCTTCCTTCCTTCCCCACTTTCTTATCCGGTTTCTTTTCCACTCTTGTATCTGCTTTGTTCCGTCCCTTCCCCACTCGCATATAAGTTTTGCTTCCTTCCTTTGTGTGAGCTTATTTTTTCTTCCTCCATTTGATCGATCTCTTGTTGCTACGTGGTGAGATCCTTGTTTGATGGTATAAGAAAAAGTCATTGCAAGTATACTGCCAAATACTTGTACTGTTTGTTTATTATTTTGGATGTTCAATGAACCTTATAATTTATCTGTTCATAATATTATTAACATGTGATATATGAATGTAGTGGGTGTGGTTTTTTGTTTACATTATGATTCTTGTGGGAATGCATTTTTTTCGCAGCAATTTTTATCTAATAAAATGTGAGGATTAATGAAAATTTTATTATCTGAAAAAAAAAAAACTTAGAAGAAAACTCATTATCAAACTCAGAAAAACATTGTTAAATTCCGAAGAGAATTGTTGAAGTGTGGATAAAATTATTTATGTTAAAAATTAGTATTAGATTAAAAAATAGAGTATAATAAAAAGGAATAAATAAAGAGTTGTTTTCCTGGTGCAATTCCTTTTATGTTTCGTTTGGTTCCTGTTTTTTCTGACTTTCTTTTGGTAAAGAATTACGTTTTTTTGTTGGGTGTTTCTATATGATGTTTATTGGCCAAAAAAACCTAAGAAAAAATGAAAGATATGGCTGGTGTATGACATATAGTAATAAAGAGTTGTTGAGGACAAATATTTTTATGCAAATTAGTGTTAATAATGAAAGTGGTAAGAACAAAATTTTAGAAATGTAAGATTTTCATTTCATAAAGTGATGAATAATAATTATTATCAATGCTGGAAAATAATTATTTATAAATAATATAATCATAAATTATGAAAGTAATTACTATAAATTCAGAAATTAATTATTAGGATTGTAAAATCATATATTATGTTGGATATAATTAAATTTTAAAAAATTAACAAAAGCTATAAGAAAAAAAATTAATGAAATGTAAAATTAAGATTTCATAAAGTGATGAATGATATATAATGAAATTTGAAAAAAGAACTATTAATTGTGAAAAATAATTTTCATTGTTGTAAAGATATTAATTATGTTGGATATAATTGAATTGGCAAAAAATGATTATTAAAAGAGTTGAATTATAAAATTCAAAGCAATCATAATTATTGTAAAAATAATATATTACGTTGGATAAATTAAAAACAACATAATAAGACTAACAATAGTACAAATATAATAATTTGTGATGATTGGAAAAAATAATTAATTAATACATAACTTAGTAAGTCAAAAAGAATAATGTACCACATATAATAATGGGGATGAAAAATAATTGATAGCATGCATAATTTTAGAAAAAAAATTGTATGTTCTTACATTTAAGTGTTGTTATAAGAAAAGATAATGACCAGTAGGAAAGAACTCATCTGCATTTAAGGGAATGGAAAAATTTATAAGACAAATGAGGGTGATTAAATGTGATAGAGTAAAAACAATTAGAGTTAAGCCTAAGGTCACTTTAGAGAAGCTAAAGGAGCTGGTTGAATAAAAATTACGATCAGGCACCATTAAGGCAATGTCTGAGTTAGTATATAGACATTTAGTGTCTTTAAATCCTACAAGGTATCCAGTGTGTAGCCTAGAAGACGATTTTGATATCCAAATAATATGGGAAACAAACTCACGGTGTCCATCCTAGTCAAGTTGTCCATAAGTATATGCATTTATTTATACTATTGAGGAGTATTTGAATATGACATCTAAACTAGTGGATAATTATATGCCAAACACATTATTATCAAATAATTAGCTCAGGGACATTAAGCAGCAAGCCTCACTATTTAGTACATATAAAGGTGGAGCGGAGATGTTAGATTTGTAGTTACCTTGTAAGGAACAATTTGGATGTCCCCAAACTAATAACACATTTTGGCCAAGTTCATCAAACACACCATATGGTTGTTAGACACCTCTTTCTCCATTGGTGGTAGGCAAAATATAATAGGTGATTTTGAGGATGAAGATGATTAAGATGATGCACTAGGCATAAACAATAGTGATGACTTTGATGATGAGTGTAATGACAAGGATGTCTTGATGGAGGGCATACAACCCACACCATTGGAAGAATATAATGATCTTATGCTATTTTATTTTGTCAGGTTAATGTTAATGTTGGTCGGGGTCTTGATTTTGCTAGTACAATAGATGTAATGGATTTTAATAATATGGAGTTGCATGTTGGATTGCGATATGTTGATAAGTTGCCTCTTTGTCGTGCATTAAATTATACTCAGTATGGACAAACCATACATTCAAAGTGCATTACTTTATTGCAAAATACAAGGAATACATATGTATTCATTATGACAATGGCTGTAATTGGCGAGTTAGGGCAAGCCAAATAGCAGATGAAGGCCAATGGAAAATTTCAAAGTATGAAGGTCCACATACATACGTGTCAACATTATTATCGTAAGACCACCCAAAGCTAGATTCTGACGTGATATCATCGTGTGTTGTTGGCATGGTTATTGAGAAGCCAAAAATGGTAGTTTCCTAAATCATTAACAGAATAAACAATAAATTGGCTATACAATGTCATATAAGAAGGCATGGAAGGTAAAACATCAAGTGATAAGGTTAGCATTTGGGAACGGGGAGAGCCTATATGCTTTATTACTTAAGTGGATGGTTATAGTTCAACAATTTAATCTTGGATCTTACATTGATTTCTTTCATAAGGAATCCTCACAACCCAACCCAAAGGGCAATAACGTTGTGATGTTCCAAAGAGTGTTTTGGACTTTTAAGTTATGCATTGATGTGTTTGACCATGAGAAACTGATTGTCCAAATAGATGAGATGTGGTTGTATATGAAGTATAAAGGCACACTGTTGATGGTAACATGATAGGATGGTAACAGGTGTGTTGTGCCACTGGCGTTTACTGTGGTCGAAGGGGAAACTCATTTAACATAGACATGGTTCCTTTTCAAGCTTAGGCGATGTGTGATCAAGGAAAAATAAAGGGATTTGTTTGATTTCAGATAGACATGTTGCAATTTTAGCTGTCACCGTTGTCTCTAATCCACAAATCAAATGACAACCACCTTAGGCATACCATGTTTTCTACTTATGACATGTGGCAACTTGAACATCAAGTTTAAAACTTTGTGGCTTAAAGACAAAGTTAGGGAAATTGGTTATGCATATGAACATCATCACATTGATGAACAGTTGGTCAACTTATGAAGAATGCATTATTAGGCCATGACATAGATTGTAAGGATTTTAAAGGATAAATGCACATGAGCAGATGACATTGGTTGTTGCTGTTATGCTCACATGACTATAAATTTAGCGAAGGACATGAATGCAGTGTTTAAAGAAGTCAGGTTTTTGCCGATTACAAGCCTTGCAAATGCCACTTTCTATAGAGTAAACAGGTACTTTGTGGAATGTTCAAGATAAGTGTCTATACAACTTGCAACATGGCAATTATTTTGTGAGACCCTTAATGAAAGGCTTAATGCAAATGCATGATCAATCTTGACATGTTTTGTATGCTCATTTGATTGCCAAGCTTCATCGTTTAAGGTTAAGGAACCATATGGTGCTATGACCTGTCAGTATAGAAGATGTTGTAAGGTCAGTCTTACTAATCATACTTGTAACTGTAGTGAGTTTCAAGTGGAGAAATTCCTATGTCAACATGTCCTTGTTGCATGCAGTAAAATCTCTCTAGACCCTAATTAATATGTGGATTGTTATTTTTGTTTGGACGAAATGCAAGCGGCATATAGTAGTAGCTTTAACCCTATTAGAGGAGAGGTGTATTAGCTAAATTTGGAGATAACTTTGTTGATACTTGATCCATCGATGCTTTGGGAGAAAGGTTAGCCACAATTGACTAGAATGCATAATGAATTGGATTAAATATAACCATAAGAAGCTAACAAATGTGGGCTATGTAGAAATAAACATGTTCTAGGTAGCCTTGAGGAAACTAAAGTTAGTTTTGTTATGTTTGTAATCAAACATTATTGTGCTTGTAATAAAATATTATTGTGCTTGTATTCCTTTATATTTTAAAAGTATTATGTTTGTATTGGACAAGTATTGTGTGTGTAATCAAATATTATTACATACATTGGGTAATGTTAATCCATGACTTATTTACATGATGTTCATCATGTTTGTGTATAGGAATTTTGACATAGTGCCCAATACACAACATGTTGTAAACCTAAGACTTGAAGATCCATCCTTACTTTACTTACAGACATGCTATGTTTAACTAGCTGCCAATTGATACATCAGATAGTCAGAGACTAAGTATTCCATGGCTTGCCAAGCAATTTTATGATTTACCAAAAGATGTTAATGATGAGATAGTTATGCAATTCACTCATGCATACATCCTTCGTCTTATAAAGAGTTACTTGATGCTTAACAGGTCTAGGCATAGAGTTTATCTCATGTATCTCCTATATTTGATCGATATGCAAGCTTTAAACAGTGTAGTTAGGATTTTGCAATGTTAGCATTCTTATACAGAGAGTTGTACAATGCTACCAACTACAATGAACATAATATAGATGGATGTTTGACCTTACTTCACCTATAAGCATAAGATTGTTCCTGAGATTAGCTCCCTTGAGACTACTGGCCCTAAACCCTAACATATACTAATTTTCTCTACTATCACCTTTGAGTTTCAAATGGAGGGATATTGGATGACCACCCAGGTCAAGTGAGCGAGCCTTACGACAGTATAGAGTAATTATTGATGAGATGGGGGATGACGTGTTATGCTTCTACACATTTTTGTATTTATATCTAAATTATGTAACTAGTACAACTAAATTTTCTTTAATGTCAATGATGTAGCTAATTTAGCGCCTATATAGTTAGCTAGTGTCCAACAATTGATACTAGAGTATTGTTTGGCTTCACTTGATTTCTGTTGCACATCAATTCCACTAATGTGTTTTCATATTATCGAGTGGTGTCAACTTAATCACATGTTTCGTTAGTTTGGAAGGCTCTAATCCTTACCCATAAAAACTATTAATATAGGGGCTTGTCATACCATCCAACTCAAAGGAAGGACTATGAAAGATTGGACAGAAGAGCATATAAGATTTATTGCATTATGGAATAAATGGCAAAAGGAAGTAGCTAATATACCTATTTCAATAGAGCTTTTGGATCAAACCTCTGAGTACACAAAGTGGTATTAGAGACACAAGTAACGGTGGATTCATCCTACTATTAGTGCTTCTAGTTTTGTGGTATAATTTTACATATTTGTCACACATATATAGCTTTTTCCTTTGTCTTCTTCATATGTGCACATGTGTTAACTGATTCTTACTATTTGTGTCTTTTCCTTTTACAAGCTAACATAGTTAAGGACTTATACAGGCTCAATATTTATTACCTTCGAGCATTGGCTTTTACAGACTTATGTGAAACTGTTAATGGAGACTATAAGAACATGTTACAGGCTCTTAGGGAACAACATGGGTCTTTACTCTCCCAGCATACACCACTTACATCTCAGTTGCCCTGTCCACATATTCTAGAGGGGAGGCCAGGGAAATGAGCACACCAATACATGTCCTTACGGGAAATTATTCTTGATGAAAGGAGTTACCGTCAACACACAAATTCTAGAGATATAGATTCTTTTAACTATACATTATCTCAAACACAATCACGCATACAATCTCCTAGTGCATCATGTTTTCCCTCAACTCCTCTAAATCAACAGTTTGGAACTAAAGCATTCACATCATTATTTACTGATTAAACATTCTCCACTACATATGCCTCTAAGTTCTTTGAGGTTAGTGGATCATCACATACGGTGCATTAAGGGTTTGTCACCACACAACAACCTATTCCTCTGACTTAGTCTCATTCATTCAATTTAAATTCTCCTTCGTCTACATTTTGCCCACCTCAACTAGTAGGAGATGATGATGATGAAGACACTATGCCTTTTGTGCAACATCGACCACAAAAGGCTATAAGAAAGGCTTATTGAGGAACCAAAAATCATTATATTGACAATAAAATTGTACCTTACTTTTTCTAATATTCAACAAACTATCTTAGTTTTTGGTAGAGAAAAATTATTTTAGTTGATACGTAGTTTGTTGTAATTTATTGTTATTTAACTTTTCTAATTTTATCTGATCGAAATTAACTTTTTTTAAAAGGATTTGCCACTTATGGTGGTGAATCACCATATTAATTTTCCATGGTGATTTGCCACCATTTATGGTGAATCATCCTTGTTGATTCGCCATAATATGTCAATTTTTTTTTTTTAAAAAACCCTTTAAGCATTTAGAACAAATACTTTAGCCAACAATAGATATCAATTTTTTTTATTTAAATTAACATATTAAGCTAAAAAAGCCAATGGAATATAGGGATTCAAGCTTTGGTAGTTGAAGCAAAAGCAATATCTCTATAGTACATGATATGCAATTAGAGAAAACTAAACTAAAATTTTTAACTTTATAAGTAGGTTCCAACATTAGGAATTTTGAAATTTTCTTGCTTTAACTACATTAATATATCTATCTTTAGGTCCAAGGAATTAGGAGTTATACGTTTCTCATAGTTAGAATTGTTTTCAAGAAAATAAAAAAAAAAAAAATCTTGGTGTACCCACTGTCCATGTGAATACTGCACAAGGTTCCAAAAGCACATACCTACTATGTTAAAGGTGAAAACATATTCAATAAAGTTAGAAATTCAAATGTTGATGAATTTGATGAAATTTGGACCTTTAGATAAAAATATAATGGTCTATATTTAAAAATATTAGTAGGAATTGTTTAATATTTATCAAAATTTGAACCATTAAATAAAAATTTAATGACCTAGATTCTTATAGATAAAGTAAATTTAAATTCCTAAATACAAAGAATCCAATTATGGCTAGTGGTAGGGTTGCATCTTAGTAAACAAGCTAATGCCCCTATGTTATGGTTTGGGTCTATTAGGTTACTTTTTTTTTTGGTATGGGGTACTCTTTTTAATGTATAAAAAAGGTTCTTTTTTATTATTATGTAAAATAACGATCAAATTCAACTTTAGAAACATAGAAGAAATGCAATGGGAAATGGATTAGGCGTAATCTTCCCATCAAACTAATTACTAATGATATATATCAAGCTTTCCTTCGCCCTATAATTGTTCTCCTTCCAAAATTTTTTCAAATCATTCATAAAGTAACTTAAAAGCATTTTGAGAGGAAAAAAAAAACTAATGGGTTTTGTAGGGTAAAGAAACAAATAGAAACACTATAAGAACAAAAGTAAAGTTTAAGATAAAATTAATGATGATATTGCAATAAAATAATTTAGAGACAAAACGAAACTTGAATATTGAGAGATTAAACTAGAACAAAATGAAATTAAAGGATAAATATAAAAATATTATATAAAATTAACATGTAGCGCTATGAAAGTGTACACGCAAGTATACGTATCACACAAATAATATAATAATAAGTAAAGTACTGTTCCCATGAGGATTTGGCACTAAGATAATTGCTAAGTATTAAAATTAGCATCCTAATCTAAATCAAGCCAAAGATAAATTGTAATGAAGGAAAACTAACATGAAAACATAAAAATAGCAAATATGGACAACATTTTAGACTAATTTTGGTAGTGAGAGACTAAGGATTATAATTTCCTTAGCATTTCATAAAAACCCAACATATCTTCCTTAACATTGCTCTTAATGGTATAATTTGTTAGTCTAGGACTCTTAATTACCTATAAACATCTTTTGAATTACTAATAGAAATTCATTTTATACCAATCTATAATTCCTTATGCAATTGATTAAGAGATTTAAATGGAAAATGGGTCCTAAATTCCCTTTTCCAAGTTCATTTAGGTTACCCAAATTATTTAATGGTCTCCACACACTTAGATACATTAAGAACTAGATTGAGTAAACAAATCATATCATTAGTTGCAAGTAAAGAGAGTAAAAGAGTCCTACTACATAATAGGGTTCATCGTAATCCCAAATCAAAAGTTTAGCTCATTAATACAAGAGAAATCAACATAAAAAATAGAACATCATCCAAATGGGCATAGAAATACAAAGAAAAGCAGGGGAAGAAGAGAAAAATTGATTTAATCAATGAATATCCTCCAAACCTAAGCTTTCCCCTTGCCTTTGGAGTTCATTGAGACCTTCTCTAGCCCCTTCAACCTCCAAAATGACTTAGAATGACACTTTCCTATCAAGACCCTCGAAATCCCCCTTTAAACCAGCAAAAATCGGATTCCAAAATGCATTCGTTTGGCTTAGTTTTGATATGGTGTCATGACCAGCTGGCGACATTTCATTTTGTGGCAAAAATTCCCATTTAGGTCATGAGGCGCTAAATTTAGTAAAAAGGCTTGAAATTAATTGTTGCATCTCCTTGATCTGGGTTTTCATTGGTCAAACTTTAAGATACCTATGCTTATATTTCTTTGCATTAAAACCTAACAAAAACACATGAAATTGATTAGTTACAAATTATTAAATATCTATCCAAAAATTAGCACTGAAACTACTAAAAAAACTAACTAAACCTATTAACTAAACTTAATTGTAACTAGAGCTAAAACACTACTTTTATTATATAAACCTGAAACAAAATAATTTTTAACTCTTAAAAACATGGCAAAATAATTAAATTATTAAGAGTTAACAGTTCAAAACATATTTTAACCTATGGAAGAAGGATAAAGCCCATCAATTAGCATACATGAAACACATGAAAGGTGAAAACCAACTAGGGTTCTTTCAAAGGCACGTAGGTGTCAAAAGTTAGTCATCCATTGATTAAAAATTTCAAAATAATCTTTTATTTTTTAAAACTTGACTAAGTATAGTCCCTTCCTAAATGAGAATAAATTCAAAGGTGAAAGACCATTTTGGATCAAAACTTGAAAGATGAAAAACCATTTTTAGACTTTTAATTTATAAAGAACCAAACTAAAATTAAGTTAAATAATAGAGTACCAAATTAAATATTGATATGCTTGACATTTTTCGTTGTAACATGTTTAATACTATAACTTAAAAATTAAAATGCATAATTAATTACATACTTAATGCATTATCAATGATACCTTAACTAATTAATTAATGTATAGGGTTGACATGAGAGCCATATATAATTAATGTTCAAAATCAATATAAAACTCAAAGCATTAATTTTATATTAAAATCTTGACCTGGTTTCTTGTAAATGCCATAATTCGAAGTTAATTTTGTTCATATAATAATGGAATAATACCAAGCATTAATTTGCCACATTGAATATTGTTGACCTGGTATAATTAATTTCACGTGAATGAGGACATTAGAACTCAAACAACAAAAAGGGAGCGTATGATAAGACCTCATTGCACCATCATAACCCCAAATTTGCGTAAAATAAAACAAAGTATGGCTCAATTTACAAAGTTTCTGATTCTGCTAGCATTAGCAACAATGGTTGTTGCAAAAGGTTGTGAAGCTCGAATAACACTTATACCTTTAAAGGTGACAGTGCAAATCATCAATAATTTTGCTCCTCCTCAGAACTTAACTCTTCATTGTAAATCGAAAAATGATGATCTTGGAGAGCACACAATCAAAGTTGGAGAAAAGTACGAGTTCAGATTCAGGCCAAGCGTTTTTACTGTTGTATCGTTGTATTTCTGTAGTTTTCAATGGCCATCTGACACTTCGCTTCACTACTTCGACATATACGTCCAGGAACGAGACGAGAATAGATGCATAGAGTCGGATATATCAGTGTGTTCTTGGAAGATATGGAAAGGAGGTGCATGTAAGTATGATTCAGATGTGCAGGCCTATGCTCAGTGTTATCCTTGGAACCCAAAAACTCTTACTTCTATTCCTGTTGCTCTATCTATTACCAATGCTTCTCTTATTTGATTTTCCTTCTCAATTTAAGATATTTGGGAATTACCTTGATATTTAAATCTATTATATATAAGTAAAGTTGACTCCTTTTAACATGAGAGTTTTGCTGTTGGATAAGAAGACTTCATCGAGTAAATTCTCAACTTCACGTGCGATCATTTTTCACTTTAATTTCTGATACATATATTGAGAACTCTTTAGAGTGCATAAATTCTTTATAGTCAATGAAAAAATTTGCATAAATTCTTTGTAGTTAACGAGAATAATAATAAAGTAATTAATTAATTAACTGCTTGTTAAATCAAGAATTCTTTGAAGTTTAAATTTTTTTAAATTAAAAAGAAAATTAATTAATTAATTAACTGCTTGTTAAATCAAGAATTCTTTGAAGTTTAAATTTTTTAAATTAAAAAGAAAATTAATTAATTAATTAATTAATTGTCTATTAAAATTTTTAATTAAAAATTATAAATATAACTTGATATGATCCAAAATTACGATAAGAGAAAATAATATATGGTTAAATGATCTATATTGATGCTCTTTCAATAAGTCTATTATCATCACTTCTCTCTCACTAATATCACATAACTAATTTTATAAAATTTTTTTAATTTATTATGTTTTCTTTACATTATAATATATTACTAAATTCAAATTTTTATAAACATTTACAAATATCATCAATTTAAAATGTATTAACATATAATAAAATAAATTAATATTTTCTAATTTATATTTCACCTACATGTAGTTGGCCACAATATGTATTTACTAAAAGAATTTAAACTCACATTTAGAATGTAGAGTAATTACGAGGGGGCACTGTGGGAGTGTGAAATTATTTGTTACATGAAGCAATTTATTGATTGAAATTGAATTATACCACGGGTATTGGATTTTGTATATTATAATGCAATCCATTTGTCATACTTAAACGCAATGTAATCAAACTCGCGAGTCAACTCGGTTGACTCGCCGAGTTTGCGTTTTTAGGTAAGCATTTCGAGTCAACTCGGTCTCTGACTCGGAACCAGCTCAGACTCACTTTGACTCGGTGATTAACTCGGTCAAACTCGGTCAAAATCGATTCTTAACTCGTCCAAACTCGGACGAGTTGACTCAATACATTGTTTTCCCAAAAAAAAAAAAAAAAACAGAACAGCTTCCAGGACTTGAACTAGTGACACCCCAGCAGCGAAATTGCACGTTTCCGCTGAGCCAACGTTATCATTCAGTATATTTGTGTGTTTTATTATATATATTTGGACTTTATTTTCTTATTTTAAAAGAAAACATCTTCATATATTTAAACCCAAACACTTAGAATAAATTCATCATCTATTACCACATAACCAATAAAAACTTTATGTTTATCATTTCTAATGTATTATATATATTTATTATTGACTTTTTTTTATAGAAATTTTATTTTGAATTTTTTATTAGTCATGACTTGAAAAATTATCTGTTATTATCTTTTGACATATTTTGATAGGGTAATCTTTAATAATTATATTTATTACTCTATAAATCATTTTAATTCAAATTTAAAATTACTAGTATTTGATTATTAGTAGTTATTATATTTAGATTTAAATATATAAAATTTTAAAAAATATCTATATTTAATTATCACTTATTCAACTATAATCAAACTAATAAACTATTAATCATTGCATTCAGTAGTTTTAGTTATTAGTCTAAATTTAAAAATATTGATTTTAATTATATAATTGTATGTTTTAATAATTATTTTTTAATTATAAGTAAACTCTTACGATTCTACGTTACGATTCTACGTTACAAGTTTACCTCCCTCAAACGATTTTACCTAAACTCGCGAGTTTGACAACCTTGCTTAAACGTAATCAGTCACAAGGTGTGAGAAGAGAAATGTTAATTTTTGTTTAAAATAAAAACTAATATCAAAAGATTGTTCACTACAAATTTTAAATTGATAAATTTTTTAAAAATAAATTTTAGAAGCAAAGAAAAGTAGTTTGGGGAATAAAAATTAAGTTTCGAAGTGGGTTGTGCTGTGCGTAGAAAGAATAATATAAGCACCTGACAGTATTCATTCTTAAACATGATTATGTTATATAAATTAGACAGAATGAATATGGTATTTTTATTAATCATAAAAACCCAAAAAAAAATAAAAATAAAAGAAAAGAAAAAGAATCAGGTACTTACAAAGGCAATTTTAACCTAAAATCAAAATCTAAGACTTAAATATTCTGCGGTAAAAATCAAAGGCATAGTACGAACAAAACAATTTGCCACTTTGTTGATGATTAATTCTTATTTTAATGAAAAAAAGGAAAAAATAAAAAACCAATTTAATTTCACAAATAAAACGAAATTGTGCGTTGATGGGTATATATTTTAAATTGTGAAATTAGACCCTTATTGCTTTCTTTATCATATTTCTTATTTTTCTAAAATTTTAAAAATAAAATCTTATTTGCATTGGATGTAAAACTGTGGAGATAGACTTTCAATAATTTATAAGAAAATAACCCTTCCTATTTTTTATTTTCTATTATAAAATACTGCAAATAAAAGATAGTTTGAAACATGATTTTTTTTTTTGTATTTGACTTTAGAATAATATGTAAATTATTCAAAAAAAAAATTAAGATTTTTTTAAAAAAATTATCTTTAAAATTAGCATTTTATCAAAGTAAAATGTTAAAAAGATGAATTTCTAAAAATATATCTAAAAATTAAAGAGGTGTGAAATTATCAAAGGAGATTTTGAGTGATTAAAATAAAATTTATTTCACTTAACTATGTTTGTATTATATTTTTAGAAAAAGAAAATAATTTTAAAGAAACATAATTTTTTTTAAAGTAAGTATATTTATTTATGATTTAATTTTTATAAAAAAATAAATTTATTTAGATGTAAGTCATTAAGACCCAAAATTTATTAATAAAAAACGAGTTGACTTCATAAAGTTTGAGACAAAAGTCTTGTTTGACATTATCAATTACGATAATTTAGCAAGCCATTGATAATTTAGCGATTTAACTTGGTATATATTCTTAGGCATTTATATTCACACAAGGATAGAGGTCTCTCTTATAAGACAACTAATATTAAGAGCAAAATCCCCTACAATTGCTTGCGTATTTCAGAAAATAAATTATCCCAATTTTGAACCTCAGTACTTAAAGATAGAAAGCACACCTCCTTAACCACTAAACAAACTGAAGTGAACAAAATCTTTATTAAGATCAGTGTACAGCTGGGTAAGATACAGAGCTAATCTACCCACTAGAAACTGACACAAAAACCAGAAAAGAAGCAGAAATTACAGGGAAAGGAATCTTGATCAACTTCCACTCCCTTGCGCATTCTCACTCTCTTCTTTTATAGACTCATTCTGACACGTGCTCTACGATTCTGTTGGCTTCTTCTCACAACTCTTTCTGCATGTTAGTGTTCATTCCCGTCCTCCGGGGTCACGTGATCACTAACAACGTCCAGTTGATCTTCATACTGGGCCTCTCTTCCCGAATTCCCGTAACCCTGGCCCATCTTCATATTTGGGCTTATAACATTAACCCCTCCCTCACAATGGACCTTGTCCTCAAGGTCAAAATTTTGGGTAAAGTTGTTGGAATTCCTGTGCATCTTCCCACGTGGCTTGTTCTGCTGGTAACCCATCCCACTGATTAAGATGCTGTGATACCCACTGTTGACCACATTTGATTATTTGCATCTCCAGAATCTTTTGTGGTGAAAGTAGGGGACTATGGTCGACTAAAGTGAGTGGCAGTGGGACATATTGTGGTAAGGGATCACTTATACACTTCCACATTAGAGAGACATGAAAAATAGAATGGATCTTTGTCGTGGCTGGCAACTGTAACTTATAAGCGACGGGTCCGATCCTGTCAAGTACTGAAAAGGGACCAAAGAAATGCAGTCCCAGTTTCTAATTCTTGCGAAGAGCCAACGAGTTCTGTCGATAGTGTTGGAGTTTAACGAACACTAAATCCCCTTTCTCGAAGGTGACATCTGTGCGATGACGATTAGCATTTTGTTTCATTCGAGCTTGAGCTTTAAACAAGTTATATCGAAGTTAGGCCAAAATGGTATCACGGTTAAGTAACTCACGTTGCACCTCCGGAGGATCAGTAGAAGTTAGCTCCTAACAATGCAAAGTGGGTGGGAGTCGGCCACAGCCATCTTGAAAAGGAGAAATTCCAGCAGCTGCTGTATGGAAGCTGGTGTTGTACCAGAATTCAGCCCGAGTCAAATACTTTACCCATAACCTTGGTTGTTCGTGTACGAAGCATCTTAAATACATCTCCAGGCAGCGATTGAGGACTTCGGATTGACCATTGGACTGTGGGTGATACGATGAACTCATTCGAAGTGTAGTACCTTGTAACTTGAAAAGATGCTACCAAAAAGAGCTTATGAATGTCTTGTCTCGATCCGAGACAATGGATTCTGGCAGCCCATGCGCTGGTACACCGAGTACGTACAAGTCCAAAATGAGCATATTTGGACAGTCGATCTACCATCACAAGTATGACAGTGAAGCCGAAAGATGATGGAAGTGTAGTTATAAAGTCCATGGCGACATCGGCCCAAATCTGAGTAAGCACGGGCAAGGGTTGCAGGAGCCCTGCTGGATGAGTGTGCAGAGCCTTAGCTTGTTAGCAAATGGTACACTGCGAAACCAGTTGTCGAATAGTAGAATGCATAGAAGGCCAATAAAATTAAGATTCAATGCGAGCTATTGTTCACAGTATGCCAGCATGGCCCCCGATTGGTGTCAAATGAAATTCTGTAAAAATGCATCCCTGCAATGTGGCATCGTCTTTTGGAATGACAATGCGAGAGTTCCAAAATAACAGACTGTCTTTATATACATATCCGGTGAGTAATGGTAGGGTTTGAATTATGTTCTGCAAGGAAGCATCGTTGGCAACTGCAGCTCTAATTTAATCAAAGAAGTTGCACTGTGGCATAGAAAAGGACATGAAACATTGGGATAATGCATCAGTGGCTTTATTTTCCTTTCCTGATCGATATTCGATAGCGTAACTGTATCCCTACAACTCAAGAAGCCACTGCTCTTGTTCAAGGGTTTGGATAACTTGCTTGGTCAAGCTCTGGAGGTACTGTTGGTCAGTGCGGATAATGAAATGATGCCCGAACAGATAATGTCTGAACTTAGCAGCAACCTCTGTTAATTCTAACATTTCTCGAGCATATGTAGAACGCTTCTGCTAAATAGAGTGAGTTTTCGAGAAAAATAAACAATGTGGTGATTATTTTGACCAAGTACTGCACCTATATCCATACCTAAAGCATCTGTTTCTAATGTATAAGGGATGTTGAAATCTAGAAGAAATAGTACTGGGGCATTCATGATTGTTGTTTTTAAGCGATCAAAAGCAATTGCATGTCAGGAGACCACACGAACGCATCCTTACGCAAGAGGTCGTGAGTGGAGTAGAAATGGTTGCATATCCTTTAATAAATCGATGATAATACCGAAATAGCCCCAAAAAGTTACGAAGCTGTTTTAAATTGACTGGTACTGGTCATTCCAGTATGGCAGCAACTTTCGAAGGATCCATGATGATTCCCTTCTTGGAGATTATGTGGCCCAGATATTCTATGAAAGTTGTGCCAAACGAGCATTTCTGTAACTTGGCATATAATGTGTGAGCCCTCAATAACCGCAAAACTTGTTCAAGATGATAAAGGTGAGATGTCCATGAGGAACTATAAACTAAAATATCATAAAACAAAAACCAAGACAAGCTTGCGTAAGTATGGTTTAAAAACATAGTTCATCAGATATTAAAAGGTGGTCGGTGCATTGGTGAGGCTGAATGGCATAACCAACCACTCAAAGTGACCATAATGAGTGTGAAACATGGTGTTAGATCTGTCCTTAGGTTTAACTCATATTAGATGGTAACCTGAACAAAAGGTCCAACTTAGAGAAATACATCATGCCTTGCAATTTGTTAATCAACTCGTCTACAATAGACATGGGAAAAGAGTCCTTATTGGTGACTAGGGTTGTACAAGTGCCGGGCCAGGCTGAGCTACTGATAGACCTGAGGCCTGGCCCAAAATTGTATGAAACTGGGAAAAACAGGCCTAGGCCCGGTGACCCAGCCTGGTTGACCCGGTGATATTACCGGGCCGGGTTAGTGCATCCAGGCCGGGCCGGGTCTGCATGTATTATTTCTGAATGCTTTGTATATACAATACAACAAAAAAGACAAAGAAAGCAAGAATGCAGTTTACTGAGAGAGGTGGAAAACCATTATTACTTTCCTATATTAGCTCCTTCAAACAATTACAACAATGAAGTGTATTTTGTCCAGAAAGCAAATATACTCAGGATTTCCTGGCTAGTAATTCACAAGTTACTATATCATCCATTGATGAAGCAAACCTTCCAGCATCTATGATAGGAACTATGTTGAAGATTGGCTTTGCACCACTTATGACCTTCTCGGTCATTTCAGCAAGTTCACAACGTGCATTGTTGAACATGGACATCAATTCCTCTAAAGACACCTGAAGGCCTGCTGAGATACAAAATCACAATTTCTGCACAAGCAAGAATAAGTTAGATTATAAGAGGATGACTAGGCTGATAGGCTCTGAAGAGAAGTGAGAGTAGGATAAAGCTGATCTTTCCTTTAAAGCTTATGTACTAATTTTGTAACTAAGCCCAAAGCAGTAAAATGTTGCTTCCCTTTCATTTATTAATTTGTTGGTGCTCCTCTGCTAAATCACCTATTCTTAGGTGAGAATATTCTACTTAGTTATGTTTTCCTGTAAGAGAGAACAAACTTCCAAAATTTGTTAAGAAGGTTAAAGATTTGAGCATGTTAAACAATTAAATTCACATTTTATGTAAACAAACATGTAAACTATCTGGATGTGGGAAAAAAATTTGTTAAGTGAAGATTGCAAAAGACCTTTATACTGTAGAAGTTATAATTTCTACCTGATTATCATACTACCCATATACTTATAGTCACTAACTAGTGAAGGTTTTAGGGGCAAGTATAATTTTACTAAGTAAAACAATTGAGTGGATGTATAGAATGCACAAATTCAAAATATGATCAGGAGTTCAGGACAATGGCTGAATCAAATGTTAAATTGTATGTCAAATTTTAACAAGGATACTTACCATTACATCCTCCCAGGCAAAAGCATTATCTATCATAACTTTGTCAATTAGATAGATACAAAACTTTGAAAGTTTCAGCATATGTGCCTTAGACAGAGGAAATTGACCATCATTGACATGATCAGTTGGAAGGGAATCAAAACATATCTTCACAGCCAGCTCATTTGTAACAGACAATATTATAGCACATAGCTTTCCATGAACCACACATTTATGAAGGCAAGAATCAACCCAATCTTCATGCTCGAGAATCCAAGAACAATTTGGGTTTACAGAAGACGTTTCACTTATGGTCTCAATTGTTGCTCCTGTGTTTTCGTCAACATAAAGAATAGGCTTTACTTCTACACTATCTCTGCAAAGCCAAAGAGTAAAACCAACTAAAAAAAGGAATTTATATGATGCAGACAACACAAGGACAGGGCTATGCAAGAATACAATGGATACTCCAATCTCCAGATTCCCATTCCCTAAAAAGGGAATTTAAATTAGACCACAGACCCAGATGATAGTTTAAGTATCAAATTATAAAATACCTAATAGATGTCATCCATTTCTTCTTTTTTCTTTACCTTTTGGGCCTCCATTGCATAGATTCATTGTAGGAGGGTCAAGCCCCAATTGCCCAGCCATGTGAAGTATACCCTCATGCAAGGTTGCCTGAAGGAAAAAGAATAAGAGATGATTGAAGTTTAACCAGATAACATTTAAAATGTGGTAATATGAATCACAAAATAAGGTATGAACAAGACATGAAAGCAAAGCCATCACTTCCCAATGCAGTTGCATTATTCAAAGAGCACCAGAAATTAGTCCTAACTTCCAAGTCATGTCACCCTAAACTAATCAAAGATGTGAGAAAAATAATACATGTTCAAGTTTTTAAAGAATAGATAAAGGCAGACCTTTATCTAATTTTAATTAAGCACAAACTCTAGCTTAAATAAAAGCATTACTTTAAATGCTTAGGGGTCAACAAATTACTTGAAAAACCTTACATATATTTCCTTTGGTCATTTCCTATACAGAGCTGCATTCTCTGATCCATCCACATGAATTGTGATGCTTCAGTAGTTTAGTCACTTAACAGCAAAATAAGCATGAGTCATGACACAGAATATTTGACATTCATTGACCAAAATTAAACACCCTATATAACTAAGAGCATGACTATTGACTAGAAGAAACTTTCTTCTTTTTTCTTTTAAGTTCATTTCATCAAATTTAGGAACACAGAGTAAAGGCTGGTCTTAAATTAACTTGAATCTAGAATAGAGTTATTGCCATATGCCTTTTAAATAATTAAAAAAAATTCTGTTAATTTGTTTTGAAAATATACATTGTTTTTTGACACAGCTGACAAGCTTCAGCTGCTTTCTGTTGTGTTATGAACTTCACTTAGGTCTCATTTGCCACAGAGAAAATAGACATGTCATCAATGTAAAGATGAACATAGAGAACATTCTCCTAACCAAATCCCAAACTCACTAATTGTGATTTAATTCTCCCCAGAACAGCCATAAGATCTTCTTGTAAACCTACTCCAAAGAAATTGGCCAAACAACTATAGTTCTATAAAAGAACAAATTAAAGAGGAAGTGGAAGAGGCTACTGAAATCATTGAAAATAAAATGAAAAATATGAAGAATTAAGGCCACTGCATGAATCTTGCAACCAGCAACTCAAGGAGAACGTGCTCTTGCTTTTTGTTGTTGAAAATCGAAATTTATGTTCTGACCCATCAATTACATCAGCGATATAATATACAGGCTTGCATGTGGCTTCATATCTTTCAAGGTAGTGATGCACTTCAATTACATTTTCTAGTTTCTCCATCACATGTTTATTGTCTTACGATCTTAAAGACTCAATATTTGCCTTATTTTCTAAATCAAATGCCAAGGGGTGAAGAATTCCAACAGGAGCAATGGAATTTGAGTAGTGCATCACAACTTGATATTCATCAAGCATAATGCGAGCATTATGAAATTGTAAAAATCATATTGCTGATAGAAGAAATTTGTAGAAAAATAATTATCATAAATTTAAAACAAAACAAGTAATAAGATCACACTTTTTTTATTAAAAGAAAAAGTCCAGATCAAATTCTCAAAATCACTTGGATCAAATGCATTTTGAGAATGAAAGCTCCAAAGTAGCTGATTCACTACATGGACATAGACTCCATAGATGTATACTGGATTTCATTACATAAGGCAAGAAGAAGGTACAAGGCAACAATAGACAGAAAGCATAAGTACTTTCATTCAGTCAAAAGTGTAATGATATAACTTACAAAAAAGAGTGGACAATCAAGTGTTAATGTTTCATATTCCCCTCCTTCACCATAAACATGAATTCCATACAACCTGCAAAGGAACATAAAAAGTGTGAGTTTGGAAACGAAAACATAAAATCACCTTAAAATGCTACTTTAAAAAAATTAAAAAAAAAAAGAATTTTACAATTTACAGGAACTTTGACATACTCTTTCAATTTGTGCAAAGTTGAATTCAAGGTTGCAATATCTTTGCCCAAATGCTTTGCAGGATCGAAACCCATGGCAGCAACCTAGTAATGTATATAAAGCATTAAATTCCAGAACAATAGCTATGGAACAAACATTGATGTAGTAATTAGTAAACAAAAAATAGTACCAAATAGGTTTGGTTTCTTTTTCTTGGCAGCACATATCACTTTTATAAGTTGCTGCCTCATAATTAGAGCTAAAACCAGCATCACTTTTATGTTACTATAAGTCTATAACCAATGTAATCAAAGGCAAAAGGCCTTCGAACTCTTATAAGTCAGAATTTCAGTATAGCTAAGTCACAACCTGAGTAGCAACAAGAGTGCGAAGAAAAGTCCAAGTAGCCCTTCAAACTTCATAAATACCATGCAACAAAAGGAAAAATTGGAATTCATGTGATTATATGAATTCAACCTAAAAGAGAAAATCATTGAACAAAATTAAAATAGCATCATAGATGAAGATATACCTTTTGGAAGTGACCAACATTGTTGGTGTTGTCCACAAGATGTGCGACCTTACAAGGTTTGAGTATGGACACCAGTGGGCAGTGGCATACACACATAAAGAAAACCAAGCCTTAGTTAGTGTAATGTCATTGAGTTTATGCCAAAGTGAATCCAAATGTTTAAAGGAAAATTATATCAACTTACTCTAAATTTTGCTAATAAACCAACTTCATTGTCAATAAATAATGATAGGGCAAATGAAGACAGCACAGACCAATGGGAATAACCTAAAAAGTGGCCTCACAATGTGGCCTTAGAAATTATTGACATCATACCAATAACTGTTCATAACATACATTAAGTGTTCATAAAATGGAAATTAAAAAACACTAAACTTCAATAATTGTTCATAACATCCCGTGTGTAACACTTGAATCCCTGGAAACATCAGTTGAAATCAAACAAATTGACATTAATTTTTATAACTTGACAATGAAAAGAGAACTTTAGATATTAACTCACTAAGAGCTTACCAGATGCAACACTTTCAAATTCTTCAAACTGGTCAAAGTCACGATCATCAAAATTGGAGTCTCGAGGGGTTAGCCAATCCTAGGCACACAAAAGTGCCTCAGTCATCCTATGTGACAATGAACTCATAAACACATCAAGCACTTGTCCACCATGCTGAATGCTGATTCAGAAGCGACAGTAGACACTGGCATGGCTAAGACATCACGTGCAAGCCAAGATAGTACTTTTTATTTTGATGAATTTTCTTTCCACCATGCCAAGATATCAAATGCAGATTCATCATCAAGTACTTCAAATTCCAGATACTTCTCTAACTCCGATTTCTAGTCTACACTAACCTTTACCCTTTTTAAAGACTTCCATTTATCCCGTGGACTAAAGGGGAAAAAGTCTGGGTCGGCTAAACCTTTAGACTCTGAAGTGTCTGAAGGAACACTTGAATCTCCAAGGGTTTTAACTGATCCTGGAACAACTGCATCAAAATATTGTTCATACAGACGATGCAAACTGTCTTTGACCCTTTTCTTCATGCTTTCACATATTTCAGGATCGGGGTAGATGTCTTCAAAGGTGGCATTCACATATGCAAACTTGTACCTAGGGTCTAATACTACTCTTATTACAAGCAACATGTTAAGGTTTTCTGAGAGGCCCCAATATTTTTCGTACTTACTTTTCATATTATGAGTCATTTCCTCGATAATTGGATTCTTATGCATAGAATTTGTAAGTAACAAGGTCTGAACATGTGCAATTTCATGGAAGCATGTATTTGTTGTCACATATAATGTTCTAAATAACCACAATGTCATGTCATAAAACACCCTCAGAAACTTCACAAATACAATTGTATTACTCCAATCTAAAGCATTAGGCGGACCTTTTTGTCGCGTATCCTCTCTAAAGTGAGCATTAAACCCCTCATCTTCGTCCTCCATTCTATCAAACACCCTTTGGAACTTTATGGCATGCTCCAATATCAAGTAAGTGGAGTTCCATCTGGTTGGAACATCTAAGTACACCAAACTTTTATACTCAATTTTTTTGGTCTCCACAAAACTTTTAAATCATTGCAATCTCACAGGAGAAGACCTAACGTATCTCACTGCATTCCGAATGGCAGCAATAGAATCGTGTAGATCCTTCAACCTATCATTTACAACTAAATTTAAAATATGGGCACAACATCTTATATTTAAAAAATCTCCCTCACATACCAACCCATTCCAACTTTTTAAACATTTCTTTAAATAAGTAACTGTTATGTCATTTGAGCTTGCATTATCAACCGTCATTGTAAACACCTTTTCAATCCCCCACCCAAGCAAACATTTCTCAATGGCTTTTCCTATGGTGTCACCCCTATGATTTTCAATAGGACAAAACTTTAAGATCCTCTTTTGCAACCTTCGGTGCTCATAAATGAAATGAGCTGTGAGACACATATAGTTGAAGTTTTGCATTAATGTCCAACAATCAGTTGTCAAACAAACACAATTACATGAGTTTTTCAATAAAGCTTTGAGATCTTTACCTTCCTCAAGATAGATTTTGTAACAATCTCTAGCAACAATCATTCTTGAGGGAGGAGGAAATCTAGGTTCAAATTGATTCAATAGACTTTTAAACCCATACCTCTCCACGGCTCAAAATGGCACCTCATCACATATCACATATTTAGCCATAGCTTTTCAGTATGCATCAGCATTATACGTGTATGGGACCAATATTCTTGGCTGAGATGAACCTGGTGGGGTTAAATAGGCTAACATGGATTGGGATGTCTCGTAAGCCCTATTGGGATGCTTCTGACATCTCTCTAGGTGTTTTTTTAAGGGAGTTCATGCCATATTTGTTAGGGTCACAAGCATACGAAGCCCCACAATAATTACAAGCAGCTCGAACCTCCACATTGGTTTCTTCTAATGGGAGCTTTATAAAATGCTCCCACACACCTAACTTTCATGAGGAAGTTTTCTCTTTTCACCTACTCCAGTAGACCCTACTGCAAATGCAGATGTAGATGTCGGAGCCATGGTATTATCATTAGGTCTTGTATCTATTGGGTTTGAGTTGGAAGAAGGCACGTTGCTGGCTTGGGATTGGCCTTATCCTGGGGATTGTTGACTACTAGAATCCATCTATCCAATATCAAGTAAGACAATAAAACATTTAACAGCATATTAAACTGGAAGTTTACAGCTTAAGTTTAATACTAAAGCATGTACTGGGGTTTGAAAATGAAAAGAGCCTACCATAGCAAAGAGACTAAAGAAATAAGCTAACCATATAATAGCTTTGATCAGTACAGAACAATAAACATGTTTAATTCCCCAAACATGGGGTCAGGTAAGGTAAGGTAAGGTAAGGTAAGATTATAGCAGCGAAGCAGCAGTGCTTAAGATTACTTCCATATAGACTTACATGAAAATTACCATCCACTATGGGGTAAGTTACAGTTTCATGCTCAAATTGAAGGTAAGTAAGGCCATTTTGGCATAGTGTCTGCCTAGACTTAAATTAATTACAGAAATCACATAGCCTAAACTCAGAGTTTCTTAGTCCCAATGTAACAGCAAGTCAAAGCTCCCATTCCTTACAATACCATATCAAAGCTGTGGAGGTATGTTTTTAATCCTATACAGTTATTAGAATTTTTTTTTAAAAAAGTGGACAACTAGCATTATTATTCAAAAGAATGAAACAAAAGAAAAAGTATCATGAATGCCATAAGAATCTAAAATTTAGCCAAAGTTGGTGATGCAACATATTTTCTGTCATCTACCATACTCAACCTTCTTGGTCTCTGCACTAACTTTTGTCTGTCTCTCTTACTAGTCCAGTAGTCCTAGCACTATAATTATGAAGCCATTTGGCACCCCATTTCTTGCCAGAAGCTTCTCATTCAATCTCCCAACTAATCTTTAACTAATTTGATCTCAAGATGCATGAGACTTAAATCAGGGACAATGGAGTCAAGATTAAAGCTTTGGACTGTTCCCCTTACTATATAAAGAGACAACTAACTGAAGACTCTCTGCTAAATGCCAGAGCTTGTAGTTGACTACTAAGTTTTACATAATCACTGTGGAACTATGTATACCTAATCATCCAAAATCTCGAAGCCAAAACTTTCAAAAACCAAATAATTTGTTAGTTAGTGGTTACTCTAATTTAACCTTACATAGTTTCATATATCATTCATTCATTTGTTGGTTAGTGGTTACTGGTTACTCTAATTTAACCATATCAGTATCACAGTATCACTAATAAAACCACAAAGTCTAAATCGAATGGTAAGCAGTAAGCACTAAGCAGGTATAAAGTATGCTGGAAGGGGAAAACAAAATCTTACTCATACCTTCACAATAGCAGATGCCTTCATGCAATGACAGACAAGCACAGAGAGATAGCAGTGACGAGTTCACTTTATAAAGAGATCATTTCGGACTGAAGAGGAGAGACAGAGTGACAGAGTCAGTGCAGTGAGAGTCGACAATCGAGAATTCGAGACTTAGAGAGTTAGGTTAGGGTTGTGAATTGTGATTCTGCGAGTATGACTAAGCGAGAGAGAGATCAGACAAAATGGTAAATAATATACAAAATAGAAAATTGATAAAAGAATTAAATAATATAATATTAAAATATGTATATCGGGCCTGTCCGAGTCCGGGTCGATGCATTTTGCATCGACCGTGGACCCGGCCCGGCCCGATATACTCTCATTCCTTTTTTCTTTTCAACTTCAACCCGGTGCCTCTAGTCCCCCGACCTGGCCCCGTCTGGGTCGGGTTCACCAGGTTCCAGATTTTTTGTGCAGTCCTATTGGTAACTGCATTCAAGGCTCTATAATCAATGCAAAATCACTAGGTGTTGTCCTTTTTCTTCACCAACAAGACAAGGGCCAAGAATGGACTACTATTGGGCTAAATAATGCCGTCATGAAGCATCTCATCTACTAACCATTCAATTTTCGTTTTATGTGAAAATGGATAACAATAGGGATAAACTTTGACTAGGCCTGTACCTTCTTGTAAAATTATGGCATGATCCTGAGCACGTCTCAGAGGTAAAACATGAGGTGTATCAAATACATTAGAATATTGGTGCAGCAACTGAGATATATCAGTTGGCAATGTCTTAGGCAAATCAAAGGTAGAAGGGGTTTATGTATGTTAATAATGCAGAGAATAGAGCTTTGTTATTGCATCTGTAGCATGTAAATGTTTCAGGTGATGAAAATGTGCTTCTACGACATCAAAGGACTTTGTTAGAAATAAACTTGATTTTGGCCTAAATGTATTGTAAGTTATAATCCACACCTTTTAATATAACCCAAGTTAGGCCCATTAGTTTAAACCTAGAATGCAAATCTAATAGAAGTTTTTATTTCTCTCCACTAGCTTTTCTCTTTTCCACTCTTAGAATTTCCTCCTCCAATATTTTAAACCCAAATAGCCTTAACTTTTCTTCAACAAAGTGGTATCAAAGGTTTTCATGTGAAGTGTTTCAAACTCACTTCGAAGGGTTTGTAGCCGTACCTTCTTTACTTTATCTATGCCCTTGTATGCAATTTGAAGAATTTCCCAAGCATATTTGGATGTGGATGCATTAGCAACCTTCTCGAACATGACATCGTCCAGGCATTGGTGAATTAGAGTAAGCGCTTGTTGATACTTCCTTTTTACCTTATATAAAGTCTCCCTTTGGGTAGGACTTAAGGAATCCTCATTTGAGGTACCTCATAACCTTTCTCTACCATATGGTAAGAATAATACTTCTTATTCCTTATTGATGATTTTTTAAGAAAGACATGAATATATTTTCTAAAAGAAAAATCAGAAGCATTTGAAGTGTTTAAAAGAGATTTTAAAAGATTGGAAGAAGGAAAACTCCAAGGCTTATTGATCCTTCCTTCTTGCCTTATACAAAGTCTCCCTTTAGCTAAGACTTAAGGAACCCTCATTTTAAGGTACCTCATAACCTTTCTCTACCATCTCCCATACGTCATGAGAGCTTAATAGAGTCTTTACACGAATACTCTAACTTCCATAGTTGTCTTTGGTTAGGCGAGGGAATTGGAAGGGAAATTGGTTTTTTGCCATCTTTTTCTAAGATGGTTGGGCTTTGATACCACTTTATTGGAGAAAATGTAGGGTTATTTGGATTTAGAATATTAGAAGAGGAAATTCTAAGAGTGGAAAGGAGAAAAGCTAGTGGAGAAAAGGAAAACTTCTAAATTAGTGTTAGAGCATTCTCACCAATCTTTTAAAGATTTTAGAATATTAGAAGAAGTAAGGCAATAAACATTCTCAACAAGCCACTCAAGCAAAGAGATTTTATAAGATTAAGGAGTATGTTTAGGGTTACAAAAATCAAGTTTAAGAGGGATGTTAGAAATAAACTTGATTGTGGCCTAAATGTATTGTAAACCATAATCCACACCTTGTAATCTAATACAAGTTAGGCCCATTAGTTTAAGCCTAAAAGGCAAATCTAATAGAAGTTTTCCTTTATCTTCACTAGCTTTTCTTCTTTCCATTCTTAAAATTTCCTCTTCTAATATTTTAAACCCAAATGGCCTTACCTTTTCTCTAATAGACTTATCACTGTGTAAGGTAATGAACTGCCCATTAAGGTAAAATTTTAATTGTAAGGAGCTGTAATTGGCTACATGAGGACCTAATGTAGCTAGCCAATATGCACCCAGAACAACATTTGCTCGTATAATAGGCAATAAGTATGCCAAAAAAATTATAAAATGGCCTTAAATCATAACTTGTAGATTAGGAATTAATCCTTCATGTGTGAGAGTGTCTGTTACCCACTAACATCTTAAAATTTGGAGTAGGTTTTATAAGAAGCTTAAGGAAGTTGGCAGGATTGTATGAAGTTATCAAAGTTTCCTCTATCCCACAAGATTTGAACCTTAACACCAATAATTGAACCAGTAAAATGAATAGTGCCTAGTCCTGACGACCCTTTAAAAGTATTATATGAAAGGTGACGAACTTAAGACATGGCAAAGGAATCAGTAGGACAAGATCAATCGAAGGGTCCTCAGGATCAAATTGTAAGATCTTGTAGTGCCTATTAGGTCACTTATGATTCCATGTGAATTCTTCATCACAAGCGTAACATAACCCTTTTTCATGCCTCATTTGCATTTTGCAGTTGACATTTTCTTTCAGTTGGTAAAGGTTTGGATGAGGGAGTAGATAATAAAGGGGGTAAAGAAGAAGTAGTGGCGACGGCTTTGGAAGAAGAAAGTGTAGTGATGGGTTTAGCAATAATAGGTAAGGAAGGAAAACGGGCTTTAAAAGGGGCAACCATAAAGAACTTAGCCTCAAATAAATGAGTTAAAGTTGTTATGCATAACAAGGTTAGTGGGGATTGAGCAATAACTTCTTGTTTCAGGCCAGGTTTTAATCCGTTATTAAAATAGTCAAATAACGTAACCTTATTAATGCCTTCTACACGATTTGCAAAAATTGTAAACTCTTGGTAATATGTATCAACACTATTAACCTAGACTAATTTGAAAACAAGAACATGTGGACACTTAAATTAAGAAGGGCCATATTGTGTCTCCAAAGCTTTGGTTAAAGTAGACTAATTAAGGAGTAGCTATGCTTGCTGCATCATCTAAAACTAGGGAATGACGTTAGCTTCCATATGCACTACAACAATGGTGAGACGCTACACATCCAGAATATCATAGTACTGGAAGAATTGCTTTACTTGAAAAATCCATTGTAAAGGATCATTGCCATCAAATTTCAAAAAGTCCAGTTTAACATTTCGAGTTTAGAATGGTTGATAGGTCAAGGGATTGGAAGGAGGAGAAGGTATGGACTGAGATGAAGATCTCGTAGCTTAAGAAGGTATAGCCAATTGTTTAATCATGCGAGTCATCAAGTTAACGACACGATTCATAGCTTCTATTGAACCTTCAATCTGCTTAAAATGATAAGTGTTGACTTATCACAATGCTCAAACATATCAGATAGCCTGTGAAATTCTACCCCTAAATCTTTAAATCTAGTTTTGTCTGGCATTGGGAGGACAATGAAAGCACCAATAAAGTGAATGAAATCTTTATTAATAGCTGGGTAAGATATATAGCTAATATACCCACTGGAAACTAACATAAAAACCAAAAAAGAAGCAGAAATTACAAGGAAAGAAAACTTGATCAATTTCCACACCCTTACATATGCTCACTTTCTTCTTTTATAGACTCATTCTAACACATGCTCTATGATTCTATTAGCTTATTCTCACAGCAACATGATATTATTCATTCCCATGCTCTATGTTCACGTGATCACTAATAATTTTTCTTTCTCGAGGGTCGTGTGCTCTTAACCGATAATGGAGCATCCATGGGTCAAGTGCTTATGACCGATAAACACATTTATGATAGTTCACCCTAGTATAAGGTTTCATATTATTATTCCTATGTATATATCAAAGTGATACTATAAATGTTATTTATTAAATACTATGCATATTTGATAAGATGATAATGGTTGCTACGTCACTAGTATTTAGATATTATTTTTACCTCTTCATAGAGATAATTTGTATGTCAATTTTAGGGTGAAGAAATTAATTTATGTAACCTCTCATTTATCACCATGTGGCTATATTTATTACATCTTTCTAGAATGCTACTTGTTCATTCTTAATCTTTCATATTCTTAGCCAACTCGAGCTCTTAAACTTGTGGGTGAAGCTTAGGGGTTGCCTGGTGAGCCCTGTTTTGCTCTCCAAGGGCTAAGAATTCTGTATTTTGTAATTTTTGTAATACTTTTACCTTGGGTTTTGTATTAGATTGTATATAAACCTTACTGTTAGGTCCAGATGATTACAGGCAAGGATTCCACCCCCTTAGTTATGTCGTTAATGTATATTATATGTCACTTTGGTGTACATGAGGGTTGAGCTCTCATAGGATACTGAATATTGTTGATAGGTGACTTGTAGAAATTTCAAGAAGACCATATTTGTGGGAACATTCTGCTGAAATTTCTACAGAGTCTTAATATTGTCTTATCACTAATGTTGTCCTATGAATGTTTAATTCTTTATAGTTAATCATGAATGGATATTTTAATTGCATGTCTAAGCTTGTATGCACAGGGTTTATCCTCTTTATCTACGCCAATCATGCCCCAAGTGTTCGGGTGTGACAGTATGTCACTTTGTTGATGACTAATTCTTATTTTAATGGAAAAAAGAAGAAATAAAAAACCAATTTAATTTCACAAATAAAACGAGATTTTGCATTGATGGATATATTTTAAATTGTGAAATTAGACCCTTATTACTTTCTTTATCATATTTCTTATAATAAAATCTTATTTGCATTGGATGTAAAACTGGGGAGATAGACTTTCAATAACTCAAAAGAAAACAATCCTTCCTATTTGTTTTTTTTTTTTTTTATAAGATACTGCAAATAAAAGATAGTTTGAAACATGATTTTTTTTTATTTGACTTTAGCATAGTATGTAAATTATTCAAAAAATTAAGATTTTAAAAAAATTATCTTTAAAATTAGAATTTTATCAAAGCAAAAATTTAAAAAGATGAATTTCTAAAAATTAAAGAAGTGTGAAATTATCAAAGGAGATTTTGAATGATTAAAATAAAATTTATTTCAATTAAATATGTTTGTATTATATTTTTAGAAAAAGAAAATAATTTCAAAGAAACACGAAATTTTTTAAAGTAAATATCTTTATTTATGATTTAATTTTTATAAAAAAATTAAATTTATTTAAATGTGAGTCATTAAAACCCAAAATTTATGAATAAAAAAACGAGTTGACTTTATAAAATTTGAGGAGACAAAAGTCTAGTTTGACATTATCCAGTGTTAAAATTTAGCAAGCCATTGATAATTTAGCGCTTTAACTTGGTATATATTCTTACGCATTTGTATTCACACATGGATATAGGTCTCTCTTATAAGACAATTAATATTAAGAGAAAAATTCCCTACAATTGCTTGCGTATTTGAGAAAATAAATTATCCCAATTTTGAACCTCAGTACTTAATGATAGAAAGCACACCTCCTTAACCACTAGACAAACCCCTTGAGTTATAAACATAATTAATCTTCAAAACAAGGTTTACGTAATTTAGAAAATAATGTGAAAGTGAATGTAAATTAGCTGTATACATATAATTGGGGTCTTGTCGCAGCAACCAAAGGAAAAAAAAAAAAATCAATGCGTAAATTAACGCAAAGTCAATAATAAATAATTAAATCTCGATATGCATGTGTGTATGTTTAATACTTTGAGTTAAAAATTAGAAAAGCCATACTGTCCAAAAAAATTAAAATGCATAATTGATTACATAATAAATGCATCATTAATGATATCTTAACTAAGTAATAAGTGTACTAGGGTTGACAAGAGCCACGTAATTAATTTACACATTCAATACAAAACTCAAGGCATTTACTTTATATTAAAATCATGACCCGGTTTTCTTTGAATGCCATAATTTAAAGTTAATTTTTTCCGTAATGGAAAAATACCAAATATTAACTTAATTACCACAATAATTATTGATGACATCGTATAATTAATTTCAATTTAATGTGAACATCAGAACTCAAACATTAAATAGGGAGTTTTTAGTACGAACTTGTTGCACCAATATCATTGACCCAAATTCGCATAAAATGAAAACAAAATATGGCTCAATTCTAAAAGTCTCTTATTCTGCTAGCATTAGCAACGATGATTGTTGCAAAGTTGAAGAGTGGTGAGGCTTGATTTACACTTATGCCTTCGAAGACGACAGTGCAAATCATCAATAATTTTTTTCCACCTCATAACTTAACTTTCCACTGCAAATCGAAGGACGATGATCTTGGATAGCACACAATCAAAGTTGGAGAAAAGTATGAGTTCAGATTCAAGCCAAACCTCGTTACAATTACAACGTTGTTTTTTTGTAGCATAGTAATTAAATCGTGATACGAATCGCGAATCGAAAAGTATATTTTTGAATCGTAAATCGAATAATATATCGAATCGTAAGATTCAATAACAAGTAAAAAATAACTTGAAATATAAAATATGACATATGTAATATGCATAAAATATTTAAAATAAATTTCTGAGAATCTTATTGACATATGATTTGTTAGTAATTAATTCTTGAAATAAATTCAAATATCTTCTTTGTTTTCTTTATAAAAAGCATAGATTATGCTTACAACAATACAATATTATCATAGCAATTCATTGATTTTTCACATTTTTAAATTGCAAAGTCATGTTGTTCTATCATATTAGCTTAAATCTCATTATTCATACTTGATTTAGCGGTTTATTCATATTGATAGCGTTGTAACTCGTTGCAAATCGTATGATTCAATTTATGAATCGTATGATTTATAACTACTTCCGATTCAATCAACAATTTATATCGTTAGTTTTATAACTCGTTTCGAATCGTGAATCATAAGATTCGGATGTTCCGTAGTTTTAAGTGGCCATCAGACATTTCGCTTCACTATTTTGACATATACGTTCAAGAACGAGACGAGAATAGATGCATAGAGACAGACATAGCGGTGTGTTCTTGGAAGATATGGAAAGTAGGTGCATGTAAGTATGATTCAGACGTGCAGGCCTATGCTTAGTGTTATCCTTGGAACCCAAAAACTCTTTCTCGTCTGGCTGCTGCTCCATCTATTACCAATGCTTCCCTTCTCTAAATTTCCCTTTCAATTTTGTTGCAAATGGAAATGATATTCATAAGCTATCTCTATCTTAGTTAATTAATGTTTCGTGTTTTGGCAGAGATCATTGTGATTTTGAGATCGTCAATGAAGTTTCTAATCAAGTTTATTTAAAGTACTTTTCACACCTTGAAAACTTTTGCACTTCAGAAAATACAATATATAAAAATCAAGTGCAAATTAATATATTAAAGGACAAGTCAACGGGAGGAAATACGCTTTTAAGATTGTCAATACCTAACCATGAACAAAGGCCTTATATTAACCATGTTAACAACGTTGGTTTACAATTTTAGGCAATAGATTTCTCTCAAGACAATTTTAAGAGAAAAATCCCCTACGTTGCTTGTGTATTTAAGAAAATAATTTTTTTAGAAGTTAACCCAAGGTTGAACTGAGTAATTAAATTGAGAGCACACCTCTTTAACCATTAGACAAACCCTTTCAGTTTCAAATACAATATTCAAAACAAGTTATATGTTATTTAAAAAATTAATGTGCCATTGAATGGAAATTAGTTGTATACATATAATTACGGTCAGGTCGCATGGGAGCACTTGGTCGCATGCTTGGGGTTTTTTGTGTATACTTTTAAGCCCCACATCAAATGAGTTTTAGCATGTGTGAGTCTGTATAAATAAGATATATGGGTTGTTTGGATACCACCTGCATTGGATGATTTTATCTTTTAGCCTTTAATAAAAAAAAACATATAATTGGATTTTTGTAAAGGAGAACAAAAAAATCACTTTAAATCAATGCAAAGTCAAAAATAAATAATTAAATATCGACATATTTGACATTTTTGTGTAATTACAGGTTTAATACTTTGACCTAAGAAATTAAAATGCATAATTATGATACCTTAATTATTTAATTAGTATACTATATTGCAAACAAATAGTGTCCTAACCACGGTTTTTTTATGGTTTCACCATGGTTTTAACCCACTAACCACAGTTTCCAAAATCGTGGAAAAGAAACTACAACATTTATTCTAGACTGTGGGGAGAACTGTGATTAAGCCGTGTCCTAACCACGGTTTTGAAATTGTGGTTAAGACACTATTTTAGCAACAATTTTATATAAACCATGGCTAAGACAAGGCTTAACCATAGTTTAGATAGAACCGCGGCTAGGTCAAAGTTTAACAACAGTTGCAAAAACTGTGGTTAAGCCTTGTCTTAGCCACAGTTTATATAAAACCATGGTTAAGATAGTGTCCTAACCACAGTTTCAAAATCGTGGTTAAGACATATAATTGTTGTTAGATCCTAATTATTTGTAATGGCATTTTTAATTGTTGCTAGTAGATTTTTTCAAAAACAATCATACCATATACTAATTGTTGTGTTTAAGCATATCATTTTGCATCCTTGGCATCTCTTTTCGCCATCTCAACCTCTTTTTATGGCATTTTTTACTTAAGCAGTGTCAGCTCACTTTGTAGCTTATTGTAAGAAGGATTAGTGGATGAGTTTCCATGGCATTTGAATACTTGATTTGGGCAAACTCTTAAACCAAATCCATGCACTTGTCCATGGTGCTCTCGTGTTCCCAAGGCCTTAGCTAAAGTATCATTGACTAAAATTGGTTATGATGCAATGTCTTGTTGTTCAATTTCAGCAATATTTTCCTACAAAATTAAACAAGAAGAAACAAACCATCTAAAAAATTGATCATTTCAATAGTAGCTTATCCAAACACCATAGTACCACATAATTCAAACACTCACACCAACAACTCTTGCCTCTTCATTCATATATGATCGATTATAATGTTTTTGGACTGCAATCCATAAATCTCCTTTACTAATTGGTCCCCCCTAATTGGTCCCCCACGTTCTACTTCCTACAAATTTAAAGA
Source organism: Delonix regia (assembly GCA_037074485.1). Lineage (NCBI taxonomy): Eukaryota > Viridiplantae > Streptophyta > Magnoliopsida > Fabales > Fabaceae > Delonix > Delonix regia. The sequence continues at coordinate 33,186,300 of CM073449.1, read as the reverse complement.
GAGATGTAAAGTATTGCAAATTATGTTATACATTATGTTATATTATTCACCAAGATGACTTTACATCTTAGCCTTCTTTCGTGCAAGACTTTTAGATCCATTAGTGTATAGCATTGTCAACATCTTTCAATTTTGTTTAGTCTTTACAACAATTTCCTGGTGATCAAATAATCAGCTAAGATCATATGTAACTCTAAGAAAAAGTGTATTCTCACCTGAGTCCTCTGAGAAAGTCTAAATCAATAAAAGTTACCCATTAATCCTTATCTATATTATCTGGGACATCTTGAAGTAATTCTTCCCAAGTAAGAGACCTATCATTCTTATATAAGTTACACTGTGCACTTTTCCATTTACTTCCAATATATTGTAATACTACCTTTTATAAACATTATCATTCAGTACAAACTTAGTCTATAGGATAAGATATAATGGTTAAGGGACAGTTCCAAACAATGATGCAAAATCAAAGAATGTGACTTTACCTGTATGGTATCTCTATATATCTTATTTTTGTACTCAGAAGGGACAAGGCTCCAATCCCTATAATTAATTGGAAATGTGCCAAAATCCTTAGCAACAATACCCAATAAAACACTCAACAGCCTACCCACATCTCTAACTACTTGGTGAGTGTCATTGAATGGGACTATGATCCTGTGCCCTTTTAGAAGGGACCATGCATCATGCACACTTAATGATTGAGTACGAACTTCTCCTTTTTCATCTATTGATGGAATGGAAAATAATAAGCCTTTAAAAGTAGGAAAATTTACACACCTTTGCAAAATTAGACATTACATACCAATAACATCAATGATCTAATATCATCGTTGATGTTGTCATGGGGGGACATCGTGTGCTACAGGCTGTTCGTTCTCTTCGAGTTCATTCTCTTCAAGCTATTCAAATTGTACATTGGCTTCTTCATGTTCATTATGAACATTGAGTAAGATAATATGGAAGTCAAGTCCTGGAACTTTTGATGGGTTAAGGGAACTAGACACAAGATTTCCACTATTATTTTCACTGTTCCTGGAACCACCACCCTTGCCCACTTTACACTTCTTGATGTACTTGTTCATATTTAGAATTACTGTGTAGTAAGGAAAGGAAAAGAAAATATTAGTTCAAGTGTACAAGAAAAAAGATAAGTCCTATTAATATTTATAGGTAAAGTAGTATAAAAAGAACATTAGCTTAAGTGTAAGTCACATTACTCAAGTGTAACACAATAAAAATATTACCTAGATAGGCATAAGTTTGCTTCAAACTCAGGGAATATAATTTCTAAGTCTTGAGGTTGGGATGGTTCACTATCATAAACAATAACCTCATCTTTTTCTCCCAAATCATACATGTCATGAGGTTTTAGATGGACAACCAAACTTAGGTTTTTATCTAACTTATCGTTTATATAATATACTTGTTGAGCTTCCAAAACTTAGATGTATAGCTCATCATCTTCATTGACACCAATGTGTATCAACCGTGAAAAGTTAATGGACTTGAATCCTAATTCATTATAATCCCTCTAGGATTGGTTGTATTAGCCCATATACTTTTAAATAAGGTAACCGTAAATCGACCACGGTAATTTAGTTCAATGATATCTACCAATTTTCCATAGTACAACACACTTTTGAAGCTCATTTGACCGTCACTACTATTTGAATAGCTTCTAGTTCCAAAAGTCCCAAAGACTCCATTGTTTTGAGTTTTCAACCCTTGATCACGTTGTATAGTTCTAAATTTGAAATTACTGACATTATAAGCACTATATCGTCTTGCTATATCAAGTGGACCTAAAGCAAGCAATTTTTCCATAAACTTCAACTTCAACATCTTTCCCAAATATAATATTTACGTTTTAAAGTTGCTATAGGATTTTTAAGGCAGTAATTGCTTTTAGAGGACTTTTCTTCTCCTCCTTTCCATCAAATCAATTTCAAGTCAATCTAAACTTATGACCTAGGCTTAAATAACAACGATGACCCATAAAATACCACTTCTAATTATGGGGAAGATAAACATGGGTTGAGTCAAAATTACAGTTGGGACATGCGGAGCTGGTGTGGACATTCCACCCAAATAAAGTTTCAAGCCTTGGAAAACCACTAATAGTCCACATTAGTGCTGCACGTACGTTAAACATCTCATTGGTGAAGGAATCATATGTTTTAATTCCAACATGCTATAAATCTTTCAACTCTTTTATTAATGGTTGCATATACACATTTATATCATTTTCTGGTGCTTTTTTCCTTGGAATAATCATTAAGAGAACGATAAACCTTTGTTTCATACATATCCAGGGGGGAGATTGTAAGACATTAACGCCATTAGCCAGATACTATAACTTGTACTCAAATTTCCAAAACAGTTAAAACCATTTGTGGCCAAACCTAAGCGTATGTTACATGGATCTAAGGCCAATTGAGAATACATTAGGTCAAATCTCTTCCATGCCTCGGAATCATTTGGATGTCTCATCATGCCATCATTATTCTTATCCAATGCATGTCATCGTATGTGCTTAACAATTTTAAAAGACATAAACAACCTTTGCAACTATGGCTTCAATGGAAATATCTAAGTACTTTTTCCAGCCGCTTGGTTCTCTTATTTCCCTTACCTTTTGGTTTCAATCTAAAGGTATTACACTTCTTTCAAACTTCTCTATTTTCATCCTCCCCCAATATAGCATGTAATCATTTGGACAAATATGAATTTTTTTCGTAATTAAACCCTAATTTGTTTATAATTTTCTTAGCCTTATAAAAAGATGATGGAATCTTGGCATGTTCAAATGGATCGGCTAGTAGTTTAAGAAACATTGACATAGCCTTGTTATTTATTCCATATATACACTTGTTGTGATACAATTTCACCAAAAAGGACAACTTATAGTACTTCTCACATCCTTCGTGTAAATTTTGTAATCCATTCTTAAGCAAGTTTTGAAATTCTTGCACACCACTAGGTAATGTTTAGTCTAATGTTGAAGTTAGACCACTAGCATCATTAATAATTTCATTATCATTATGAACCCTAAATGTATCACAAACAATGTTGCGTATAAGGTCATCCTTGCAAATTGATTAATCTTTAACTTGTGGCCTTAATTGATGTTCTATTTTATAAGATCCTTCATTAGTTATTTCCCCATGCCTAACCCAAAAAGTGTAACCCTGTACCACAACTTCTTTAACTTGTCATTTCTTAAATCTATATTTCAGACATGGATATATTATTTTATCCCCGACACTCTTATTTACAAATGTGAAGTCCAAGAATATATTTAATCCTTCTAAATATCCAGGAATATTTTGAAGCCTTAAAATCCAAGACTTATCCATCTCTTAAAGACAAAAAAAAAAAAAAAAAGCAACATGGGAAACAATATCGATCCCAACAATCAACAAAGGTATAAGAATATTCATATTTAATGTCATATATATCATTATGTTTCTCAATAACAAAGTGCAAACTTTATAAATATACAAAGTAAATTAATTCAACACACATATCAAATGGTTAATTTAATCTAAATATTCAACTCATTTAATTTTAAGGAACCTAAACTAAACATTACAAAAGTGTAAGAATATTCAAGAAACAAAATTGATAATAAAATAAAAAACATGTTAATAAAAATCATATCATGACTGAAACTAAAATAAAAACAAACATATAAGATAATACTAATTTTAAATCAAGAAATATTCATATTCATGAAAAACAAAACAGAAAAAAGACAAAATAGTAATGTTAAAAAAAATCATTAATTGATGATGATGATGATGATGATGATGATGATGATGATGATGATAATAATAATAATAATAATAATAATAATAACAATAATAATACGTCAAAATGAATTTTTTATTATCTCTAAAGCAAATTAAAAGAAAAAAAATAACGATAATATATATATATATATCATATTCCAATTAATTAAAATTAAAAAAAAAACACAATAATCAAAAAATAAAAACCAGAAATAATAATAAAATTGAAAATATAAAAACAAATAATAATAAAGAAATCTAAAAAAAAAATTGTAGTTATACAATAATATAAACCTACATCCATACAACATTCATTAAAACTAAACTACAAATTTTACAAAATCTCAATCAAAAAGGGGGAAGGATACTAACTTGGAACTCAAAAAATGAAGATAAAATCCAAGCCTTCCTTACCAACCATGGTTGTTGGACTCGTATGTGCTAGCCGGCGTCAGCTCCAGCTGGCTGGCGGTGGACGCAATTCACGATAGCAGCTCCCAGGGATGAACAGCGTGCGACAGAGGAAAAGAATGTTGTCTGTGTGAAAATACAGATTGGAAAGGGTAGGGTAACTTTTAATAGACCTAATCACAATTTTGCCCAAACCGTGGTTAGGCCACATTTTTTTTTACTGTGGCCTAGTTACGATTTCATGGAACCATGGTTAGGTAGGCCTAATCCCGGTTGTCCTAAACCATGGCTGGGCCACAGTAAAAGAGGCCCAATCCATTTCTTCTATATCCTAGCCATGGTTTTTGTCAACCGTGATTAAGACAAAAGTCGTGGCCAGGCCATAGTTTTTTCTTTGTCCTAACTACAGTTGACAAAAATCAAAACCGTGGCTAAGCCAACAACAAAACGCATAACCACGGTTTTATGAAACCATGGTTAGGCCGACAATTAAAGGCTTAACCACATATATTTAAACCATGGTTGGGCCACTCATTAAGTAGCTCATGTTCACATAAGGTAGTGTCAGTTTAACCTCGGTTTACCATAAGCCATGGTTAAACTCCTTGGTTTAACCATGGTTCATGAAAACCATGGTTAAACTTTATGTTTAACTACATTTATTTAAATTGTGGTTAAGCCAAAGTTTTTGGTTAGATTCATTTTTTCATGTAGTGGTGGTTATCAAGCCATATAATCAATTTACACAATTAATTAATACAAACACTCAAAGCATTAACTTTATATTAAAATCATGACCCGGTTTCTTTAAACGCCATAATTTAAAGTTAACTTTTTATAACGGAAAAAATGCCAAATATTAACTTACCATAATAAATATTGATGACGTGGTATAATTAATTTCATTGGGAACATCATTACTTAAACGAGAAGGGGTTGTGCGCGGTATGAACTTGTTGCATTATTGTAAACCCAAATTTGCTTATAATAAAAACAACATATGGCTCAACTCACGAAGTCTTTGATTCGACTAGCATTAGCAATGATGGTTGTTGCAAAATTGGACGGTTGGGAAGCTCGAATAACACTAATACCTTTGCAGGTGACAGTGTAAATCATCAATAATTTTGCTCGACCTCAGAACTTAACTCTTCACTGCAAATCGAAAGATGATGATCTTTAGAACACATTCAAAATTGATGATAAGTACGAATTCTAGATTCAGGCCAAGCGTTGTTACCATTATAACATTGTACTTTTGTAGTTTTCATTGGCCATCTGACGCTTTACTTCACTACTTTGACACATACGTTTAGCAACGAGATGAGAATAATCGCACGCAGTCGGACATAGTGGTGTGTTCTTAGAAAATATGGAAAGGAGGTGCATGTAAGTATGATTCAGACGTGCAGGATTATGCTCAGTGCTATCCTTGGAACTCAAAAACACTTGTTCAATTTTGCGGTAATGAAAATGATATATATATATATATATATATATATATACATATATATATATATACATGTCTAAGCTCTATCGATCTTAATTAATTAATGTTTTGATATATTGATAGCTAGAGATCATTAATGTTACATGCATACAATAGTGGAATCTTCTAAAGTACATTGTACAACTTAAAACCTTTGCACTTCAAAAAATAAAATATACGAAAATCAAGTGCAAATTAATATATTAAAGGACAGTTCGATGGGAGGAAATACGATTTTAAGATTGTCAATACTTTAAAACAAAACCAGAGAGGAGTCATGGTTAATTAACTTGATTCAAAATTTTAAAATTGATCAAATATGAATTGATATAATATATATATATAACACTTAATTTTTTAAAAAATACTATAATACAATAAATACTATGATTAAAAATAGGAAAAATAATATAAGTATAAAATTAAGGGTTTTGCTAACGAATGACTTTGGAATATTGATTTAGGATTATTTATTGCACATTCAACCAATAAAATTAGTTAAGGATTATTTATTATACCAATTATCAATAATAATAAATACTTATAAACTAATTTTATTGATTAATATTTAATTATTATATGTAATAAATGATATTTGACTAGTGTCTTAAAGGCACTCATTAATAAAATTCTAAAAGAAATACAAAACTGAAGACATTAATTGCATAGTCCAGATATTGAAATTAATTAGGACGTTTCTTTAAATGTGATGGTTGAAATCCATTTCTATAATGGCAAAAAATTCCAACAATAATTATTGCCATAATAAATTGAACAATTATTACCATAATAAATTGATGAAGTAAATAGTGTGTGTGTGTGTGTATATATATATATATGTATAAAATTAGTGCCATTAATTTGAATGAGAACTTCAACTCGCTCTCGTATAGCGAAGGGGGGGTGCGTGTGAGGTATAGGAACTTGCTGCATCATCATAGACCTAAACATGGCTGCAATATTCATGAAGTTTCTGTTACTGCTGCTAACAATGACTTCTGCAACATTGAAGGGAGGCAAGGCATGGTCACTATTTCCTCCAAAAACAACCGTGCAAATCATCAACAATTTTTCTCCACCACAAGATTTGACTCTTCATTGCAAATCCAAAGACGATGATCTTCATGAGCACACTATCAAAGTGGGAGAAATGTACCAGTTCAAATTCAGGCCAAACCCTCTTCTTGATGCGACACTCTTTTTCTGCAGTTTTCGGTGGCCATCAGACCCTTCGCTTCACTACTTTGACATATACGTAGAGGCACGAGATAAGGAGTGCACATTGTGTTCTTGGAAATTATCTCAATTAGGTCTATGCACTTTTGATGTAACCGAAGGCGTTTATACGTGCTACCCTTGGAATTTTAAACCACCATTATCGCTTTCTCCTCTTGGTGTTGCCATATCAAATGGAAATACTTCCCATAAGTCTCATCTTTGACTATTGAAATGATATGTCCAATGTAATAGATATAAATCCTGATTAATGTTTAAGATGGATTTGATTTTGATATTAAATTTATTTTATTTTTAAATACTGAAATTAAAATATTTCATAAATTTTACAAACATGTAATTTAAATTTTTGCCATTGATTTTCTTTTTTGTGTTCTGTTTAAAAAAAGACTAATGATAGAGTGTGGAATGAATTATGAGAGCAATAGCTAAGAAGAATACTTGGGTGCAAAGTTGTTAAATTCGCGAGTTTAAGTAAACTCATAAGATAGATGTAAGAGTTTATCTCAATTAATAAATAGGTATCAAAATATGTAATTTTATAATTTACTATATATATTAAAAAATTATTCAAATTATACTTAATCAAACAAAAGTTATTCATATTTCATAATTTGTAATACTCAACATGAATATTTTAAGATAGTCATACATAAATAATGATTCAATATAACTAATTTTGTAATACTCAACATGACTAATTTTCTTTATGTACAATTATAAACTCATAAACTCAAATAATAAAGTTTGACAACCATGTTTGTGTATGTGCAAGCTAGTGAGTGAGTGAGAGAGAAGAACATGTATTTGGTAGTATAGCCAAATTGGCCCCTTCTTAGAAGCTTGAAATTCAAATTATTTTTTTACATGTATAAATTAAATTTTTATAGTTTTTATTAAATCTTAATATTTTGTGTTTATTGTTTACTCTTTTTTTCTCATGTATCACTGGCATAAAAAATAAAAGGCCTATTTAAGCATAAATATTATCAACTACAATTTCAAATATAACAAATACTTTGTTACGTTTCAATATTAAAATGCAACCCATAAATTAACATGATTCTTGATAATAGTGATGCCACCTATAAAATTCTTACAAAAACAATTAGACAGTAGACTAATTATTAAAAACACAAAATGATCTACAAATCACAAAATTTAAAGCATCAATTAAAAGCTTAAACCTAACCTTATCCTAGAAGAAGAAAATTGGAAAGACATTGTAATTATAGCTTTAAGATATCTTAAAAATAATACTGCTATAGTGTCTAAGTCTTTAAGAAGAAGAGGACTAATAAGAAATGAGTAAAAGTAATTTATGTTAAATTGATCTTTTTGTTTCAAATTATTATAAATATAAACAATGAATGAAATGATAAACAATAAAAAAATTAATAATGTATGTAAAACTTTTAAATATATTTATATAAAATTGATAAAGATAGAGATCTCACAAGGTGGGAGATATGATCCCACTCTCAGAGACTACTTGCGGGCTCATTCTCGTCCCTCTCCAAATAAAAATTTTTCAAATGGAAGTTTTAAATTAAAATAATCCTTATGAGAACTCCAAATTTAATGACTTCTTGCCATCATCAGCAACCCTCAAATGGGAAATTTGTTTTGCAAAGAGAACCAAGGTTAAGTTGATCCTAAATTCTTAAAAATAATAAATTATTATATAAATAAAAACATAATACTCTATTTTTCGTATTGCATAATACAATGAATATTTTTGTTAAAAAGAGCCACACATTAATTGCATAGCCGAAACATTAATACAAGTCAAGACGTTTCCAAATGTGATAAATGAAATTTATTTCCATAATGGCAAAAGTACCCATCATTATTACCATAATTAATTGTCTTAATAGTTATAATTTATGTCAATGAATGACATTAATTGCACTCAGTGTTGTATAAAAAAGGGGGGGGGGGGGCGATTGGGGTAAGAACATACTGCATCATCTTCAACCCAAAGGTCTCTGAAAATACCAACATGGCTCCATTCATGCAATCTCTGCTTCTGCTTCTAACAATGGTCGTCGCAACATTAAAAGGTGGCCGGGCGTGGGTACTGTTTCCTCCAATAGTAACAGTGCAAGTCATCAATAAGTTGTCTCCACCGCAAGACCTGACTCTTCATTGCAAATCCAAAGTCGAAGATCTTGGAGAGCACAGTATCGAATTTGGAGGAACCTACGAGTTCAAATTCAGGCCAGCCTTTTTGTTGGATAAAACACTGTATTTCTGCAGTTTTAGATGGCCATCGAATACTTCACTTCACTACTTTGACATATACGAAGAAAGACGAGACAAGTGGTGCAAGGTGTGTACCTGGAAGATATGGTCATTAGGTGCATGCACATATAACGGGGCCTTTTTATTTGTTAAGTGCTATCCTTGGAATTCTCAACCACAATCTGCAGCTACCTCTCTTGGTGTTGCTGCATCAAATGTCAATTCTACACAATTCCATGCATGACTATTACTTTGAAGAATAAATTCAATGTAATAATCTAGTTCTTGTGTACTAATCGAGTTCTTTGGGATGAGATTGATATTGATATCAAATTAAATTCAAAGATAAAGACTAAATTTAATGTACTATGATGTATCAAGTCAAATTATAAGGTGAGATTACAAAAACCATTGTTGGTTTATGAACTTGTGATTTAGAGATGATAAGAGAGTTTGCTACTTGCTGAGACTCATTTAAAGTTTAAACTTGAATACTTAACTAGAAGCAGACTCATATATATATATATATATATATATATATATAAACATTTGGGATCGATCGACAAATTATCGACATATCTGAGCATTAGTTTCAAAAAGCTCAATTTTGAATAGCTTCATGGAATTCCCAAAAATTTGACAAAAAAAAAAAAGGGGCACGTATAGATGGATGTTCTGTTTTTGGTAGTACCTTCAAAACTCTTGTTTTGGGCTATTTACGGCTTATTTGAATCTTATTCTGAAAAATAAGTTTCGTTTCCTAATCCAAAAATAATTACATGATAGCTCGTTTTTATTGGCTGTTTAGGGCGTTTCTTTTCTTGTTTGTTTTTCTACGACTTAATTTAATGTTTCATTAGGAATCAAGGACCTTGGCAATATATTATGTGGCCTGATATGCCCCTATAATTTATGTCAATATACTCTTTTATATCGTAGAAAGTATATTCGATATATAATTTAAGAAAACAATGTGCAAGTAAATGCAACGCCAACCAAGTATGTTAAAATGCATTTTGAATTAATCCATTGTACCCTTAGTTAAAATTTAGCCATTAATTTTATATTAAATTTTACTTTAGCCATTAAAAGCATTTGAATTTAATGGTCTTAGAGGAAACAAAAAACCATTTAAAGTATTTTTTTCAAAGAAAAATAATGGTCAAATTGAAACAAAATAAAATTAAGGATTGAAAATAAAACCTGAGGCATGCCAGTGGATCAAATTGGAACCAAATAAACATATAGGATGAAAGTAAAACTTAAAATAAAATTAAAAAAATAAAAATAAACCTAAGGTAAAGTTAACTAACTTGTAAATAAAAGAGAGACTATACTACTTTCTGATGTGCTCAGAAAGAGCCATATAATAGAATTAGGAAACCAATAAATAACTAAAAGCATTAATTGTATAGCCAAAACATTAATACTAATATGGACGATTCTTTAAATGTGATGGTTGAATTATTTCCATAATGGCAAAAAAGCCAACCTTTATTAATTACCATAATAAATTGACGAAGAAGGTCATTTAATTAATGCCATTTTAAAGAGAACAATAACTTTAACGCATTCTCATATAAGAAGGGGTTGCATGATCGTAAACCCAAAGGTGCATAAAAAACACAACATGGCTTTATCACTGAAGTCTTTGCTTCTGCTACTTACCATAGTTGCAGCAACGTTAAAGGGTAACAATTCTCGAACACTATTAATGACAACAAAAGTGACGGTGCAGATCATAAACAATTTGTCTCCACCACAGGATTTGACTCTTCATTGCAAATCCAAGAACGATGATCTTGGAGAGCACACTATCGGATATGGAGAAAAGTACGAGTTCAGATTCAGGCCAAGCCCCTTTTTTGATAGAACGCTGTATTTCTGCAGTTTTAGGTGGCCTTCGGACACTTCGCTTCACTACTTTGACATATACGTGCAGGTTCGAGACAAGTGCTTTGTGTGTTATTGGAAAATCTGGAATTTAGGTGCATGCACACTTGATGATGTCGGTGGTTATACTAGCTGCTCGCCATGGAATCCTAAACCACAATTAACAGCCCCACCTTTTGGTGTTGCTACATCAAATACCAGTACTACCCAATCTCATCTCTGATTATTGAAATCATATATCTAGTATGTATTGGCCTATCTTTATATATGTTTGAGATAAAATTAATAATGATAAATAAATTTATTTTAATCTTAAGGTCGACTGATATAAATGTGACAGTAACTAAAAAAATAATTATTAACCGACAAGTGAGTGATATATATATATATATATATATATATATATATATATATATATATATGCTCTATTGATTATTTCAACCAAGAACAACATTCCTTCGACTATTTCTCCTTGGGATATAAAGTAGACTCTTATGTTTATTTTCTCGTGACTCTAATTATAAATATATTATCTCAATTTTTGTCATATGTCTTTTTTAAAAAATAAAGACGAAATTAAAAGCACAAATAATTGTATTATATATCTCAAACCGCTTTCTTTAAAGCTCAGAAGTCAAAGCTATTCATGAATTAGAAGTAAGACTGATAGGGTATCCAATTATCCATAATGTGAATTTACTGTATTTGATGTGTCCGTCTATCAAGTCCTTGGGGGGTTTTTATCTTCATTAGTATGTGACAATACAACTATAGGTTTCAATTTAGATTATTTGAACGGTTAAATTTTGGATTCCACGTTAAAGTTTAAAGTTGATAGGTAAGATGACCAGAAAAGTATACACACTGTCAATAGGTCAGTGGAATATCTGGAAGCATATAAATGGGAAAAAAACAAAGTCAGCGATGTACACTACCCTTAGTTTTTGTCATTTTAAAAAAATGGACTTTTCTTTTCTTTTTCTTTTTTTCTTTTTTAAAAATGTAGTGAGGTTCTGTTTTTCTAAAAACGCACGTTTTTTATTTCTACAAGGGCATACAAAATTTGTAAATGTTTATCATCTAATGTGTATGAATTTGGTTCTCTTCATATCCATTTTTCTTGTATTATTGTTATGTTATAGAGAAATGCACACATAATGAGTATACGTGATTATCGGATTGAGCTTTTAAAAATCAACTTTGAATTTGAGTTCAGAAAAGAGTTTGAGCTTGTATATTAATCAAACTTTTTTATTTAGGCTTTTATCATATTTTTCGGGTAAGGTCTATCGGGCCAATCAGACTTTTTTAAGTCATGGTCAAATTAATTTGTTACTTAATATTTAAGATAAATAACATAGATAATTGTTATTATTACATGAAAAATTATATAGAGAGAATAGACATAATTATTGGGCCGGGCTTTTAAAAATCAAGTTTGAGTTCGAGCTCAAAAAAAGCCCAAGCGCATATTTTAGTTGAACTTTTATCCATATTTTTAGGTCGGACCAATTGGGGCTTTTAAATAATAGTGAAATTAATTTGTTACTTAATATTTAAAATACATAACATAAATAATTGTTATTATTACATGTAAAAATATATATAAAGAAGTTGTAAATATAAATGAATTGTTATATTGACATAAATCCTTTAAATAAGAGGTATTAGTTTATAGTTATTTATCAAAATATCACGTAACACTAAGGTTTTTTTTTATATAATAAGTTTTTACTAATTAAAAAAGTATTCATTCAAATTTTTCAGGCTCGAGTCAGGCTTTAAAAAAAATCTAAGTCCAACCCGTTTTACAAATTAGGCATTTTTATTCGAGCTTCTTTCATTTGAGCTTTATTTTTATTAGGCCAAACAAGTTTTTTAAATTATGATCAGGTTTAATAGAGAAGTTGTAAATACAAATGAGTTGTTGTCTTGGTATAAATTCTTTAAATAAGAGATATTAATTTTTATCTCTTAATCAATATGTCATGTTATACTAAATTTTTTTTAATAATAAGTTTTTACTTATTTAAAAAATGTTTATTTAGGTATTTCGGGCTCAAGTAGGGCTTTAAAAAAGTTCAAGTTTAACCAGTTTTACAAATTAGGTTTTTTTTTTCGTTTGAGGTTTTTTCTTTGGGCCAAACTCATCAACCGATGAATTTTTTAAATTATGATTAGGTCTAATAATGAGTAGGGTCTACTACTTAAGTGGGTCACAAATATTTAAATGAGAATGAATATTATTCACTCTTGTATATGTATCTTCCTAATATGATAGGCAACATAAGGAGAAAGAATTTCAAGGATCCAAATTGAATGTGTGATGGTACGAGAGAAGGGAATTCATAGAAGAACTAGTATGTTTTGATTTTATGAGAAATTTGTGAATATATGTTTTTGTAATTAAGTGAAAATGGATTGGATCTGTTGAATTGGTTCCATTAACTCATCATTTTGGTAAGTTGAATTTGCATATTTATATGTAAATTTACTTAATAAAATTATTGTAAACTAACTCATTTAATTGCAATTGAGTTAGATAAATGGGTCAATTCACCTAACTTAATTAGCTTATTTTGTTTTTTAACTATTCTAAAAATTTCAATAATCTAGGTGATATTTAATCTTATGTTATATAATAATTAATTCTTTAAAATAATATTTAAATACTTTCAATAAAAAAATTTGAAATTTCATTATTTATTTTATTTTAACTATTTGATGAGACTTAAGTTACATATGTAATTATAATCTTGATTTGATTGTTGAAATTTAAACGAGTTATTTGAATACTTAAAGTTGATATTTAATTGTTTGAGATATATAAATATTGTTTGGATTTTCAAAAATACTTTCTAAAAAATGCTTAGTTTGAGATACATTTAATGCACCTAAAAATTAGTGAAAGCATTTGTTGTAGAGTCAAATATTAATACCATGACATTTCTTTAAATGTGCTAATTAAAAAAAAAACACCCATCATTATTGCCATCATATTAATAACTGTTGATGACGTGGGTAGTATATGTATCATTAATTTCAGTTGAACTAAATTTAGTGGTATATGAAATGGGTGTGTAGAATGAACTTGTTGCATCATTATAAACTCACAAGTGCATCAAAAACAACATGACTCCATTTTTGAAGTCTCAGCTTGTGCTGCTAACAATGGTGGTTGCTGCAACATTAATGAAGGGTGGGAAGGCGTGGATACTGATTCCTCCGAAAGTAACAGTGCGACTCATTAACAATCTGACTTCATCACAGGACGTGACTCTTCACCGCAAATCCAAGGATGATGATCTGGGAGAGCACACTATTAGGTTTGGAGAAAAGTACGAGTTTAGATTCTACCCCAACTTCTTTCTTTATACGACTCAGTATTTCTGTAATTTTAGGTGGCCATCGGACACTTCGCTCCATTTCTTTGACATATACATAGAGAGACGAGATAGGTGGTGCTCTGTCTGTTGCTGGAAAATATGGGAACGAGGCGCATGCATATTAGATGAGGTTGGCCATGCTAAATTATGCTATCCTTGGAATTTTAAACCATAATCAACACTTGATACCTCTTGATGTTACTGGCATTTACTGTCCAATCCTAGCCATCTTTATGCAATTGATATGTTTGGAATGGAATTGATATGGGATATTAATATTATCTTAATAATTAAAACAAAAATTAATGTTAAATCATTAACTAACGACAAAGAAAGAGTTAAATATGATTTGAATCTACTATTCCAACCGTACAAGAAAATACTTTTTCCACTGTAGTCCTTCTAAATTTAATACTTTTTTAGTAAATCTTTTTAACAGGTAGCTTTTTATCAAAATTTGTCATTTATCTTTTAATCAAAAGGTCATGGTAGACGACAGAATCTTATAACATATTTACAAGTTCAAAACAAAATATTTTAAATTCTTGAAGGTGGAAGAAAAAAATTAATATTTCAAAAAAAGAAACAAAAAGAAATGTGTAATGGAAAACAATTAAGATTTGAAAATGATTAATATTTAAAAATTTTATCTTAATTAAAATAAAAATATAATTTTTCAAAAATAGAACAAGGTTGAGTATCAAATGAACCCAAGACCAGAATGCCATGGTCATTAAATTCTGCTCGACACGACGTGATAAAATTGAAACTTTTTTGCCTGCCCAAGAATGACCGTAAGCCTATCTAACTTGCAAACTCGAGTTAGCACTTTAGATGAACAATGACCAGATGGCCCAGTCAAATAAGCTTAGATTGGAACGAGCCAAAATAAAATAATTTTCAATTTTTTTGGCATAAGACTTGACTCAATGTTATTTTATTTTTTAAAATTTATGTTTTTAAAAATAAATTTTTTATTTATGATAAATTTTAAAATATGAATTCTATTCAAATCTTAATTGTTTTTCATTCTAAACTTCAACTTTTTATTTTATTTTTTATTCATTTCAATTCTTAAAATTTTCATTTTTCTTAAAAAAAATTCCCCAATAAATTTTTTTCATATTAAACATCTAAAAAATATATTAAAAAAATTTGAACCAGCTCGACTGGTGTTCATTAATTAACAAAATGTCATAGCCTAGCTTTACAAGCTGAATATTCTCATAACTTATAAGCTTGAGATGGTCCAGTTTGTAACAAAATTATTGCCCATACTATTAGAGTTACGTCACTAAAATTATCAAACCAGACATTAATAACTGACATGGATCATAAATTATATATAGATGGAAAATAACACGAGTCCCTATCCATATGGACCGGTAACTCTTTCATCTTCTTCAAGAAATCATAACAAATACTTCTGGTGGCTCATGATCATAGTCTTATATTTTCCCCTTCAAGCTTATAGAAAGAAATGTTCCATACATTCTATGCAATGCAAGTGCATTCCACTCTTACAATATTAAGCTTCTTCTTTCTTTCTTTTTTTTCCTACAAAGCCATACACTCTGCATAAACAGAATTGATCCTTTTTTTTTCTTACGAAGAATTGACTATTTATTATAATATAAATATCTATATATATATATATATATATAGATATATAATCATTAGATTTATTAACAAGTCTCAGTATTGGTTGAAGATTGTTTATTAATGAAATTAGTCAATTAGTATATACTAATAATATTAGTGGGTACAATAAGTAATTTTTAACTAATTTCATTAATTAATAATTATAAATAATAAATAATCTTTAATTAATACCTTAAACTACTCGTTAGCAAAACCCATCATTCTTTAATACAACTATAATATAATTACATTTTCTTTATTTGACATGAGGCAATCTTCATTACCAATACGGAACTTGAAGCATCAATTGCACAGTCCAAATTGACTATTTATTATAATATATATATATATATATATATATATAATCATTAGATTTATTAACAAGTCTCAGGTTAAAGATTATTTATTAATGCAATTAGTCAATTAGTATATACTAATATTATTAGTGGATATAATAAATAATTTTTAACTAATACCTTAAAAATACTCGTTAGCAAAACCCATCATTTTTTAACACAACTAGAATATAATTACATGAGGCAATCTACATTACCAATACGGAACTTGAAGCATTAATTGCACGGTCCAAATACAAATACCATACAGGGCGTTTCTTTAAATGTGACAGTACTGTAGGTTATGTCCATTATGGACAAAACACCAATCATTATTGCCATAATAAATATCGATGACGCAGGTAGTAATTAATTTCATTTGAACGAGATCAACAATTAAGTCAAATAGAAGGGGCTCTGAGGGATAAACTTGTGCCATCATCATAAACCCCCAAAAGTGCATGTAGAAAACAAATACCCTACAACTTCTGCTTCTAACGATGGTTCTTGCAGCTTTGAAGGGTGGCAAGGCATGGACAGTGATTCCTCTGAAAGTAACGGTACAAATCATCAAATCCTACGCTTCATTACTTTGAGAGATATACGTAGAGAGACTAAACCAGTGCTACAGTGTGTTCTTGAATTTGAATTAGGTGCATACATATTTGATGCAATCAGTGATACTATTATGTGCTATCCTTGGAATTTCAAACCACAAACAACATTTGCCCCTCTGATGTTGCTACATCAAGTAATAAATCTACCCAATCCCATTTCTAATTATGATAAGTGCAATGTAACAATTTATTTCGTAATTAATTAATGTGTACAATGAAATTGATATTGATCATATTAAATTTATTTCAATTTAAGCGTAAATTAATATCCTATATGTGAAATATCAAATTAAATTATTAACAAAAAGAATGTGTTAAATTTTCCTTATCCAACAACAAGAAAATCTCCATTTAATTATAACTTTTAGGATTTAAACGTTTTATACACACACACACACACACACATATATATATATATATTCCATATACCCTACAAATGAACATATTATCTCAAATTCTTTCGTTTGTCTTATTCTTAAAAAGGTTAGACAATAGAGTTTAAAGTAACTAATATTAATGAATTTACCATAAGCATTTAAATTTTACAGAGTATATGACAATTCGAAATAAAGAACGTTAACATCACACATAACAGAATTCACTATAAAAAATATTCAATGAGATGAATTTGAAACTTAAAAACTATCTTAAAATTACAAATTTAAGGAACCAATTTAGAATGCAGGGATTAAACTATTATTTTAATTACATATTTATTTACCTAAACAATGAGAAAACAAATAAAAGGTTGATAAGATGGAGGACACCGTTAGGGTAGGCAAAAGAATTAATTTTGGAGATCTTTATAGGGATTATCTCACATATAAATCCATGTTTCTTTGGAAGTTTTTTTTTCTTTATGGGAGAATGAGAGATAAATCTCCTCAAATGCAATTTTAAGACAGACACTTAGCCCACATGTCCCAGTTCTTATCAGATTTACTTTAGTGTTCTTAAAATTTTTGTATACATGTCTATTTATCCTTATCCAGTGGCGGAGGCAAGAGGGCCTCCGTATGACATGGCCTCTCCAATTTTTGTATAATTTAACTTTTGGTCCTATATTAAAAGATAAACTCTTAATTTTGTCTCTAGATTACTTAAAAAAATATCGAATGACCACTTTTTCAAATAAAATAAGATTTTATTTTCCTTTTGGAACTTTTTTATGCTATGCTATTTACTCCTTTGAAATCTTTTTAGATTGTTTTATTTAGCTTTGGTTTAGGTATATCTCTTTTCTCTCTACTTTCTATTTACTTGATATCTCTAACCTTCACTTTTCAATCTTTACTTAATCATAACATAGTACAATATATATATATATATATATATATATATATATAGTTTTTCCTATTACTTGTATTTCTATTTTATTATTAGTTAATGTTTTATTTACATTGTGTTGATAAATTTTGGATAATGAGTGTGTTTGGTGTAGTTGTTTTATACTCTATTTTTTACTAATTAAAACCCATTCTTAGATATTAAAATTGGAAATATGATTGGATTTGTACTTTTTGTTCTTTAATATTTGATAATATTGACTTCTAGATATATCTAAAAAATGCATATTACTTAATTAAATATCAAATTGCTTTTATATAGTATATTAGTGGTAACTTTTATTTTGATATATCAAATATCTTAACTTGTCTTGGCCCCTCATATTATATTTCTGACTGTCATTGCCCTCATCCATGATAAGAAAAATGTCAATCAATTACAATAATTAAATATCTATTACAATATGAATAAAATATCCTAAATGTGCATATAAATATTTTTATCAGCAAGAACCCTACATTATTCACAAGATCCAATACAAAACCTAAAACATTAATCACGTAGCCAAAATATTAATACTAATTAGGATGTTTCTTTAAATGTGATGGTTGAAAGTCAATTCCACAATGACAAAAATGTCAATCAATTTTACCATAATAAATTGATCAATTTTACCATAATAAATTGATGAAGTAGGCAAGACAACAACTTAAGTCACAGGCATATTAGATGGGGGTGGTATGAACATGTTGCATCACCATAAAACCCACAGGTACATGAACAAACAACATATAATGGCTCCATTTTTTAAGTCTCTGCTTCTGCTGCTAATAAGTAACCATTATGTGGAGTCCCATTTTTTAATGATACATATATAATGTAATTATAGTTGTTAAACTTGCGAGTTTATTATCTAAGTTTACGATTGTACATAAAAAAAATTAGTTAACTCATTGTAAACTCAAACTTAGTATAAATTTGAGTAAACTCACGTGTTGACTTACCAAATCTACCAAGTTTACGATTTTAACGTGTTAACTAATTTATAAAATTAGTAACATAATCATTTAAACTCAAGACTAAATAAAATATATATAACTTTTTTTTTCATGAAATCTTTACAATTTATTTTATTACAAGTTTGAATATACATAAAAAATAATAAAATTACATTTAATATATACTTATTAAATAAAATAAAATAAATATTATTTAATTAGTTATATTAAATAATTATTTATATAGGACCATCTTAAAATATTCATGTTGAGTATTACAAATTATGAAATATAAATAGCTTTTGTTTGATTTAGTATAATTTGAATTACATTTGAATAATTTTTTAATGTATATAATATTTAAACTATAAAATTACATATTTTGATAACTATTTATTAATCGAGACAAACTCTTACAAGTTTCTATTACAAGTCTACCTTACTTTTACGAGTTTACCTAAACTTGCAAGCTTAACAACCTTGAATGTAACAGTCTTCATTGTAACTAATGTTTTGGACGGAATTGATATTGATATTAAATTTATTTAATTTTAAGAACTTAAATTATTCTTGTATGAACTATTAGATCAAATTATCAAAAACCAAGAAAGTGAGTCAAACATACTTTATCCATTATTTCAATTAAGAAAAAAAAGATGAAACTCCTTTGCCATTGAAGGTGCTCCTTCGTGCCCTATAGCATACCTTCATGCCTCCACTAGAGGGAAGAAAGAAGCTTGTTCATCTTTCACCTTGCATTTCATTTTAATCTAAAGTTGTGCATTCATCTTTTTCTTTTGGCGTACGTGCAACTTCACCATTTAAAATATTAAAAAAGTACAATTGTAGCTTATATGTCAGCATGAAAATAGACATGCACTAAAGATTTAATAGAATTAAATTTTTAAAAAATATACGAGATGAATTTAAAATTTGAAAGATAATCTTAAAATACTACAAATTTAAATGATTGATTTAAAATGCAAGGATCAAAATACTATTTGAACTAAAGATACCTAAATAAGTGAGAAAGAAGTAAAGGAGTGATAAGGTGGAAATTTGAAACTCTTACGGGAATTGTCCTATGTATGAACTCATAATTGGAGAATTGTTCCTTAGAGGAGAATGGGAAAAATTTCCATGAGCACAATTCCCTGATGAGACTCTATCCTGCAAGATATCTGTTCTAGTTAGCTTTTCTTTGAGTGTTCTTAAAATTGCCGTATACGTGTCTTATTATCCTTTGTTCGGAATGAAAAATATTGTCAATCAATTAAAACACAAATAAAATGATCATAACTTTTATAGAACATTAATTGCATTGCCAAAATATTAAGACTAATCAAGTTTCTTTAATTGTGATGGTTGAAAGTTATTTCCATAGTGACAAAAACGCAATTAATATAACCGTAGTAGATGAAGAAAGTAAGTAGTATAATTAATGTCATTTGAAAGGAAACAACTCATGAAGTTAGAGCCATATAAGAAGGGGAGTGTGGTAAGAACGTGTTGCATCATCATCGACCCAAAAGGTACATGAAAAACAACAACATGGCTGCATTTTTGAAGTCTCTACTTGTGCTGCTAATAACGACGACTGATTCAACATTGAAGGGTGGGAAGGCATGGATAATAATACCTCCAAAAGTTACAGTGCAGATCATTAACAATTTGGCTCCTCCTCTGAACTTGACTCTTCATTGCTAGTCCAAGGACGACGATCTTGGAGAGCAAACTATCAATGTGGGAGGAAAGTACGAGTTCAGATTCAAGCCAAAATTTTTCTTTCATACAACACTGTTTTTCTGCAGTTTTAGGTGGGAATCGGGCACTTCGCTTCACTACTTTGACGTATACAAGGAGAGACGAGACTGGTGGTGCACTGTGTGTTCCTGGAGAATATGGGAACACGGGGCATGCAGATTTGATGGGGCTGCTGGCTTCATTAGATGCTATAATTGGAACTCTGAATCACACTCTACAGCACTTACTCCTCTCGCCATTGCTGCATTTAATTCCCTTTCTGCTGAGTCACCTATTTGATTATTGAAATGATATTGTTAATAAGATAATTTTATACTATAGTCGGAGATAAATAAACAAATAAATAAATAATAAAATTATATTTATTTGATAAAACATTTAATTAGTTATAATTTTGCAATGCTTTGTCCAAACTCTTTTCTTTCTTATGTTTAAAGAATGAGAATCATGATAAATAAATAAACAAAAAGAGTTTTTTTTAATGAGTTTTTGTAATATAGAAAGTTATATTGTACATTCAAAGTAATTGCCTATATTAATAAATAAAATTGTTAAATCATTTTAAACAATAATTTCCTATTTTTTAACTACTCAAATTCAAAAATTGGATATACTTATAGAATATCCTCATCTTATCTTCTCAGTCAATAATATGATAGGATAATTATTAATAAGATTTAGCTTGTAGATTGGGACCTATATCCAATAAACTTGTAGTCAATCTAACCTATTATTGATACCCACAACTAATTCAGACTTAATCTATTCTTGGTTTATGTTAAAATTTAATTGCTTAATTAATGGATTAATCCAATGAATTGACCTAATAATAAATTAATGTTAATTCACATTATTTTTTATAAAATAATTTAATAGACATATCTAATGTAATATACTTCGATCAGAATCCTTTAAATTCTGGAGCATAAATTTCCTTCTAAAATTGGATATTAATAGAGAAAAATATATAACGGATAGAAAAAGGGTTTCATACACTATTTCTTTTTCTTTTTGTGTCTCTATTTTTACAAATTTTATGAAAAATTTATCAGAATGAAATAAAACGTAGAGGATCGATTCTGTGTAATAGTTTATATAATGTTTGGTGTGGAATTGATATCCATCAATGTTGAATGATTTTGCTTTGAAAACTTTAAGATTGTACAAATTATCGAAAACCAAAAAAGTGAGTTAAATATGCTTTTTCCATTATTTCAACCCAAAAAAACTCCTATAGCTACAAATTTTTTAAAATTTAAATTCTTTTGTTTTTCTTTAAGTCTAATATATGAACTTATATCTCAAATTTTGTCATATCTTTTTTCAAAAGAAAGAATAGTGATAGATACCCTACTAATGAAACTGCTAAAAGGGCAACCTGTGCATTTATATCGTACGAGATAAGTGGTACTTGAAAATAATATAGTTAAATTTTCAAATTGGGAAGATAAATTTTCAAACATAGTAATCATTTCTTTTTGGGGGACATGTGGTTAATCTCTTATTGTATAAGCTCATCATATTTTTGGACGAAATATAACAAATGGATAAATCAAAGTTTTTTAAGTTCCAATACGGCAATTGCATTTAAATGTAAAAATTATATATTATTATTTATAATATTTTTATCTTATTTTTAAATAAAATATAATTTTTAATTATACCATGACACTTATATAATTATTCTAAATAATTTTATAATTTTTAAATTAAATTTTACACTTATTATGTTATTAATCATATAATTGTAATATATTAATTAATAAAATTATAAAATTTTATGTATAAATCTAATCCTATTTAAATATATATATCCCCCACTGTCTTTCTAAACATAAAAGGGAATTTGGATCCCTTTATATCCATTTCCCTCGTATTATTGTTATATTAAAGAGAAATAAACACATAATAAGTTAGATCCATTACATAAATGGATCCCACAAATTCAAAAGAAGACTAAATATTATTTATTCTATATTTATCTCTCTCTAACACAACAGTAACATGAGAAAAAAATACTTAAAGGATCTATATTAAAAAGAAGCGTACATTTAAGACTTATTTAATTGTTAGAATAAAAAATATGAAAGTAAAAATGTGGGTAAAAATAAAAGTGAGAGTGAAAATAGAAACGAGAATTATGTTACAATGACTCGTTTGGTTGCCATGAGAAAGAAATGGGTATCCATTCCCACTTCAATGTTTAATAGGGTATATTACAATGGGCATTAACGAGGGAATGGTTACAATTTATCATATTGGCCATACTTTCACTTTGGTTAACGGTGAGAGAGATGAATGACAACCTCTCATTGTCGACACAAACAACAATCTCTCACCACCTGGATGGGACAAATGCTAACCTCTCACATGTCCCACTAAATGAGACGAACAATGGAGGTAGAGGCGACGAATTCCCGAAGATGGATGATGGTGAAGGAAGTAGAACATAGAATGAGCGGGGAAAAGGATCTCCACAAACCAGTGATGAACAAAGCTCCAAGTTGATGAAGATCTCCACGCAAATCTGATGAGGTGACCAGCGGCAAAGGTTTGCTGCTTGACAACCACAATTGCACTAGACAAGATGAACGACAGAGACAGAGTGAGAAGATGCAACAGAGAAGGAGAATGCTTGAGTGAAGGTGAAAATCTCATCTAGGCTTCCGATGCGAAGGAGGGTAATTTTGTCATAAATTAGTGTAATGGAGGGTATTTGTGTAAGCTAAAACATCATCCCTAGGAGACATTAGATTCTATAACTGTAGGTAAGGAGAGAATATTCTCTTATTTGAGAGTGAAAAAGGTTCCCTAAAGAATGGAAGTATTAATACATTCTTTCATCAAAACCTGGGAATGTGAATCTAATTCATTTCCACCGTGTTATGCCAACAACCAAATGAACATTAGTTTAGAGTGGGACACACACAGATATATACGACATTGTTTGGGCGGCAATATAAAGAATTTTGTATAGTCCTTTCGCATACGGCTACGAGACACAAGCTATAAACTATTCCAATCGCCACACCTGCACATTAAGTGCTCCTTCACATTCCTCTCCACTATAGTCCACCATTCTGGGTTTGCATCTCTGCCGTTTTCTTTACAGCTGGTAATCCTTTGGCTAGTAATAAAATTTTCTTGCATTGTTCCTTGACTTTTATCCAAAGTTTTTAAGATTGGAGTTTAGATAAACTCGTATCATAAATTCGTATGAGTTTATGTTAATTAATAAATATTTATTAAAATATATAATTATATAATTAAAATATTATATACAATAAAAATTATTTAAATACAATTTAAATTATAATGAATCAAACAAAAATTATTCATATTTTATAATATATAATATTTAATATGAATATTTTAATATAATTATATATAAATAATCATTCGACATAATCAACTAAATAATATATATTTTGTTTTTATTTTAAGAATTACATATTTAATAGAATTTTATTATTTTTATATATATTTAAACTTGTAATAAAGTAAATTATAATAGTTTCTTTGAAAAAAAACTTGTCTATATGTCCTTTGGCCTTAGCTTTGAAACCTTAAGTTGTTAATTACAAATTACTTGACATATTTTTCAATGAATGAAAATATAAATTTGATAGACTTGTAAGTCGTCTCACGAGTCTATTTGAGTTTGCACTAAATTTAAATCTACATTGAATTTACTTATTTTCCTTAAGTATAATTGTAAATTTGCAAAATCGAATGATAAATTTGTGAATTTGACAATTTATCCATGAGCTGCCTCTGTTCAAGTTCCATGATGCTTACCATTTTCTGCCAGTGAAATTTAATGAGATATTTGGAAGTCCATACGCCATGTTAGCAAAAATCAAACAGTGTTAGGAGTGTAGATAACGACAAGGATTTAATGGTAACAAATTGTAAGTGTCAAGAGTAATTTAAAAAATATATAGAGGGACTAATTTGTAAATTAACGTAAGCTATATACTAATTGATTGTTTTCTACTTTTGTTAAAAGCATAGTAATGGCAAAAAAATAATGTGTAAGAGCTTGTGGATAGCTCGACAACTTGTTGAGAGGATCTTGCATGCTTATGAGTTGATTACCAATATTGTGCATCTTAAATTTCTCTACAAACATCTTTGTTCAATAAAAGACTAAAATGTTAATTTGATCTCTCATTAATTTTTAGTGTTAATTTAGTTTATTACTTATGAGTTTAGTCTTAATTTGTTCCCTTAATAATTTTCAATCTTAAATTAGTCTCACTTATAAGTTTAGTTTCACATTTTTTACTAAATTTAGACCAAATATGTTAATATTTATATTAGTGAGAAATCAAATTGAGACTAAATTTATAATAGAGAAATCAAACTGATATAAAAAATCAATGAAAGATTAAACTGAAACTGGATTCAGTAGTGAGGGACTAAATGGAGATTGAAAGTAGTGGGCGACCAAATTGAAATTATACTCAAAATTAAGAGACTAAAATAATATTATAAACTTTAATAAAATCCAGTTTTATGATTAAAATTTGAATTTAAATTTTCAATTTATATATGATTCGATGGTTATTTAATGTTAGGTATTATATTTGGTGTACTCATAATTTTAAGTGCACAAATGTACCACATTATAATGTAAAAATATAATCGTAATAAACGATATTTTTTTATCTTCAAAGCATATGGGGCAAAATGATTAGTTAAAAATATTTTTTGTTCTTATTAAAGGCATTAGATCCACATATATTCGGTAAAGCGGATAATTTTCTCTCGTAAAAATAATATAAATAAATAGTGAACAACTGATTTGCTTAGGAATTAAGAGGATCTTGTTACAAAACTATAATGTCATTTTCTTCTTTAAACATTATCATTTTTAATTAATTTTATTTCAAAAAGAATATCTTTTATCATTTTTAAATATCTAAAATAAATACTCTATTTTATTATGATTTAGTAAGAGACATAAAATAATATTATCAAAATTGATTGGTTCCAATTTCACAGAGGCCAACCGGTACGCTAACTAGAGGGTTACAGATCCCGCGTTGTCCAGGTAATGTTTTTTTTTTTTCCACTTTATTCCTTTCTAATTGATCCCTGTGCTACAGCGCTATATATATATACACACACACACACACCAGATACTGTACAGCGCTTTTTTTTTTTTCTCACAGAAACTTTTTTATTTTTTAACTAAAATTCTTTGTTTTTTTTACTTATACCTGTTGCATAACATGTATATTGTGCAGCAAGAGATCTGATTCATATAAATTACCAAGACTAATCTCATACACTATCCTCGAAAATTATAAAAAAGCCTTTAATGATAGACAAGACTTAATTTCACTTATAGATACCTATGGGAGAAGAAAAGGCTAAGAGAACACTTATCTAACAAATGTAAAAAAAAATTGGAAAAATATAAAGTATTATAAAGCAAATAAACTAATATTAAAATGTTGTGAATTTGAAATACCTCACAAGTGAGGATGTAGGCCAAAAAAAGAAAATATAGAAAACATAAATATATGAAGCCATATAAAAAATATAAATTTTAGAAATATCCTAAATACAAATTAAAAAAGCATTATAAACCAAGAAAATATTTTAAGAAAGGAAGAAAAATGTCAATGTTATAATTGTAGACAAATAAGTCATATTTCCACCAAATGTACCAAACTAAAAAATAAGAAAGCCATGAATATAATAAAATTAGCTGAAGAATATAGATTAGAACCAATAAAATGTAATGAATATCTAGAAGATGAAATGTATCAACTAGATTTAGAAATCTACAAAATAACTAAAGAAGAAACCTCCATTAGTTCAGATAGTTTAGATAATAGTGACTACAAGTATATAATAGAAGAAAATGAAATAAACATGATACAAGGTGAATCTAGTAAAAAGAATACAAACAATATGAAGAAATTGGAAACCCTTAAAAAGGAATAATAGAAAGAAGTATGCAATTTAGCCAAAAACAATATGATATGATTAGGAATAAAGAATTAGATTTAACATTCCAAGATATATAGCAACAAGAATAATAGCCAAAATAGGGAAAATAATTAAATCAAAGGAAAAAAGAAAAATATGTTTGTATAGTATTACAGGAAAAAACACTCAATAGAAGCAACGCAAACATAAGGAGTTCTAAGAATCCCATTGATCAATAAAACATTAATTGATCAAGAAATTGCAAAATTAAGCATAAAAGATGAAATATCATAAATTTATATCCCACGAGTCCAACTTCTAATAAAAGCCTATTTTAGAGGAGAAATAGATATGCTTATAAAATTACTAATAAGATAATAGAATAATAGATAGTGTGTCAAATAATATCTTAGGAGCATTAAATGGAAATCTAATATACCAAAAATTAAAATTCACCATAAACACCAATTTTCCTATATCTAGAGCCAATATGAATAAAACCCTAGAAATATATCACAAACAAAAAGGAATAAAAATGCCACTGGGAAGTAGAATAATTAGTATCACAGGAATAATAGGTCTAGTATTTTCTAATGAACATAAAATATACAAAAGAAACCAAGGAAACATCACAATAGATAAAAATTTTATGCCTATATTAGAAGAACTAAGATTAGATCCAGCAAGAATAACTATCCCATGACAATTACAATTAGAATTAGATAACACATGAGAATTAAACCAATATGAAAATCCTATAAGATTATAATATAGTAATTGCTTAGGAAGCCAAAGTACTAGGATTAATACACCGACAGAAGTTAATATTAATATAGCCCCTAGAAGGAGTATAAATAGATATAGACCAAAACATGAATCTAGATTTTTAAGATCCCAAAGCCAATCAAATTATGAAAGAAACCGATTAGCAAAAATTCCAGTAACTTCCAACCTAGTTGAAATACCTAGAAGAATAATAGAGATAGATTTAACAAATACAAATAACAATTATATACTAGTTGAAATAAAGAAAGAAGGAGTATGGATAGAAATTATAGCCCTCATAGAACCTAATTATAGAAACAGCACAATACAACTAAAATATACAGATAATAATATGGAAATTGAAGAAGAAGAAACAACAATCCAAACAACCTTAAGATTTAACACTAGAAACATAATTAGACTCAAATTATATGTAGACATCGAAGTAAATAATAACCAAACTCATAAACTAATATTAGCAAATGACTTTTTAGAACAAGTAAAAACCCTATAGAATCCAAGAATATAGGATTTTAATCAATATAGACCAACAAGTGGTAATATTAGAAAAAATAAAACTGATTTAAATGAAATTTTACTACATATTGTTAAATTCAATTATGACAAATATCAATCTAAAAAATATAATGCAATGGTAGATACAGGAGCCAATATGACATTAGCAAAATATAATATAATCCCATCATAATTATGGAAAAAAAGATAAATACTTTAGGATGAGTAGTGTAAGAAAAGAAATACATATAATAGAATTATCAGCCAAAAATGTGCTAGTACAAATAGGCAAATATGAATTCAAAATACCCATATTATACCAATATAATGAATCCACACCTGATATCATATTAGGAATGGATTTCTTAAAACAATATAAGCCATTATATTTTGCCAATAAAGCCTTATTATTAACAACACCTTGTAAACATGACATATAGGCAATTAGAATATTTGATCCCTTTAATACAACAAATGTTGAATTTAGGGGAAAAAAACATGAAAATAAAGTACAGTTCGTATCCAACCAAAAACCTGTAGAGCAACAAAGTTCAAAAAGGATGATAACGCATATGGAAGCAAAAACAATAGAACAAAGATTAATAGATAATTATGATGAAAACCCACTAATCCACTAGGAAAAATCTAAGCCATTAGCAAAAATAAAGTTATTAGACTATAGTAAAGAAAAAACTAGTAAATCATATCCATGGACAGAAAATGACAAACGAATTTATAATGCACATAAACAAAATGAAAAAATATAATCTAATAAGGGAAAGTAGGTCCAACTATTACTCCCCAATCGTGATAGTAGTAAAATATAGTGAAGAAAAAAAAAGAAAATCAAAAATTATAATTAATTATAAAAAAACTAAATGAAATAGTAGTAAAGAATAGATACCTAATACCAAATATAAAACTATTATTTAACCTAATAAGAAGAAAACAAATATTTAGCAAATTTGACAGCAAGTCAGGGTTTTTCTAGATAAAGCTAAAAGAGAACAGCAAAAAGTATATAGCTTTTACTACCTTAAAAGGATTATATAAATAGAATGTATTACCAACGGCATTTCATAATAGCCCAAGTATATTTCAAGAACATGTGATGAAACTATTATTGCCAAGTAGAAACTTTGTAGTAATATACATAAATTACATTCTAATCTTTTCAAATAATGAGGAAGAACATGAAAACCACTTATTAGAATTTATGGAATTAGTAGAAACCAAAGGATTAAATATCTCACCAAAAAGGTAGAATTAAGAAAAGAAAGAATAAGATTCTTAAGTCATTATATAACAAAAAATGGAATAGAATTACAAGAGCATATAAGTAAGAAAGCTGAAGAATTTCCTAAAATAACTACGAAGAAAGAATTACAAACATTTTTGGGGATAGTTAACTAAGTAAGAAATGTTATCCCTCACTTATCAAAATATATAGCAAAAATATCAAAATTAGTAAGAGAAAAAACCCATTGGCAAAGGAATGAAGAAGCAAATAGGATAATAAAGAAAATTAAGTTGCTTTTTAAAGATTTACCAAAATTAACCATCCCAACTAAAAAACCAAGAAAACGGATAATTTATACTGATACATCTAAAAATTATTGGGATGCAGCACTTCTACCATGAAAATGATGAAAAAGAAATAATAACAAGATATGCAAGTAGAAAATTTAATGATGGCCAAAGTAGATATCACTCAAATTGGAAGAAATTTCTTGTCATAGTAAAAGTAGCAGAAAAATTTGAATTACTAATAGTTAATCTCACTTTATTATAAGAATTGATAATACCCAAGTAAAACTTTGGTTAGATAAAGGAATTAGGACAACTAAGCTGCCAAATAAAATGTTAGTTAAATGGCAAGCTGATATAACCCATTATGATTATGAAGTTCAATATGTTAAAGGAAAAAATAACTTGATTATTGATTATCTTAGCAGAGATGGAGCCAAAGACATATAAGTATTAGCCAAATAGTCCTTAAAATGAAGAGACTAATAGCCAGACAAATATTGGAAAATTAGTTATGAGGTTCGTTATCTTCGAAATGAACTTTAATATGCTCCAAGCACAAATGAATAGCTAGTTAAATAATTTTGCAAACTCAATAAGTTCTCTAAGTTAATCAATGAGCAATGTTATTACTCAGATGAATAACTTAGAGGAACGTATGACACAAATAGAAAGACAAGTAATGCCTTCCCCTTTTCCTAGCCCTCAAATCCAAAACCCATAAATTCAAGAAATCACTCCAAGCCCTTCTACACCAAACAAACAACCATCTTTTTTAGCCATTACCAAAACCAAAGGAAAAGAAAAAATTAAATACCAATATCTATACCTCTTTATTGAAAAATTAAATACTCTCCAAATAACCTCTACTACCACTATTAGTTATATATCCCATTATGTTATAAATAAAGCTATCATTTATCAAGGAACCAGTCATGCATTGGTCCAAAACCTCTTAGTTATAGACTAATCCATTGTATATATCCATCATATGACTTCTAAGAAATTAGCCTATAGCCTAAATCAATCCATGAAACAGCTAAACACTATGCAGGAATAGTGGCCCAATATATGATTTATATAAGGTGTTACTCAACAATAGCAAAGATAAACTCTGACAAATATTATGCACCAATTAATCTCATTAAATTTGGAACAATAAAGAAGTCATTTGACTTTGAACAATCAGAAAAGGATATCATAAACCTAGAAGAATTTGCAGCCACTTTATCCAGAATAAGAGTCCAAAAGATGGAAGGCATACTTGCCGAGATGAATAGAACAATAACTTGTGACCCAGCCTAATGGACATATTTTACAGGTCCAACAATATGCATATACTCAATATGGTGAAATAGCAGATAGTAGGCAATTCAATCTATTTTATAATAAAATGAATACCAATAATTTTGATTATCCAAAATCCACCCAAAAAAGAATATGCCAGAAGATGAGAGAATATTCTACTTATATGTGTAAATATTGTAAAAATATCAACAAAACAGATAAAGCTGAAGAAAAAATTGATGACCCTCTAACTTCAATAAACGTTCTTGAAGACTAAAGAAAAGAAAAGAAAAAAGAAAGAAAAAAAAATACATAAAGTAGCAGAAAGTAGCCAGTAGAGACAGAAAGCAAGCAAAGGAATGCTAACATATGAAAAATCATTAACTCAATAGACAAACAGGCAGACAACAAGAATCTAAAGGACAATAATCAAAGGCACATGAACATGACGAAGCAACCACGAGGATGACTAAAGATAAGAAGAAATCTTATAATAGGAAAAGGCTAAGGATGCTTGGCCTATAAAAGCCATGTAATTTCATTCTTGAAAGTACAACTCAAGCATTGAGCACTGAGAGCCTCCTTGAGTTTTCTGAGCGTTCAACCTTCTTAGTTTTTCTCTCTCAATATTGTATTCCCAATAATGGATCAATAAAAATATTTTCCAAATAATCCTGAGTTTATCATTTGGAGTTCCCAGGTTTTTCATCAATATTCATCTAACAATTATCTTAATCAACTAAAGGTATGGAATTCTAAATTCCTTATAAGAAATTAAAGGGAGTAATTTTTGAAATTCTAGTCAAAATGTTAAGATCCTTGATGTGATTACTAGCAAAGTTATTTATTATCTTAATCTTAAAATAAATTATGGGATACACATCTTGTAGGAAATGAAGAAAGGTTGTGTTAAATTAAACTGAAGGAGGAAGGTATGTGCCCTGAGCACTATAAAAGACCTTTGCATAAAAGAGGGCAAAGTTCCTTTTATCACCTAGTTTAGTTTTGGTCAAAAATTATTCCATGTTTTCTTCTAATATTAACATAATTAATAATTCATTCTATATAAAATGGAAACCTAAAACTACAGAGCTACTAGTTCAAATAGATCTTATTTTAATATATGTGTTTTTGGTATAAAAATGCCAAATACAAGATTTGTTGGGTTGTCAGGTTATGGTATTAAAGCCTGGTTAATTAGAATGGAAGAATATTGTGAACCTTAATTTCCTATATTTAATATTCTGAAGTTTGAAGTTCTAGCTTACCTGGTTTTAGTTTAATTAAATCATTACTTATTTTAAATTATGGATGTTATAAAAAGAATAGAACCTCAAATTTATTGTGTAAATCAGAATAGATTACTAAGAAGTTCATATATACCTATAGAAAACGAATCTTTAGTAGCAACTCCTTTCATCTTAGATGGTGAAGGAGATAGTACCTTTAACCAACTAAATTGGACAAATATGTTTCTAATGAAACAATTATGTTGTTTTATAGAACCCAATATACAAAAAGATCTAGATATTTACGATTTAAATGGAACAATAAAGAGAACCCCTAGAGAAATTAGAAAAATATTAGATGCACAAACCCAGACTAATAGAATGAAAAGACTAAAAGAAATAGCAAAACCATTAGAATAGAAAGTGTATGAAATTAAATTAGAATTGGAAGGAATAAAAGATGAATTAAAAGAAATTAAGAAAATAATGGAAAAAATTAAACCAGCATTAGGAATAAAGAAAAATTTAGTTAAAATAGAACAAGGATATGAAATTAATATAATGAGATTAATGAGAGAAACAGTATTCGATGAAAAAATAGTAAAACAAATTAAGGACAAACAAATAAATGAAAATGTAGAAGAAACTAATATATTAACAAAAAAGCTCCAAAAAGGACAAGAAATAATTAATAACAATTTATGGACAATATTTGATGAAATTAACAAATTAGCAAAAAAAGATGACCAAACAGAAACAAACATAGAATCACAAATAGAAGAAGATAAAAATGATAAGGCAATAGAAATAGCATGCCAAATAGGATTAGAATTACTTGATTTTATGCTAAATTAATACCCCTGAAAAAGGAAGAAAAACAATTAATAGAAAGACAAATAAATATGATACAAATATTAGAACAATAAGATCAAGATGAAATAAAAGCCAGAATGGGAAAAGAAGAAGAAAACTTAAAAGAAATAAGACAACAATTAGGGAATATGACATTGATATCTAAAGATTTAAATGAAATAAATATGCAAAGTGGATTAACAAGAAGAAGTTCAAACAATAATCCTAATCTTCAAGAACAAGAACAAGCAAACCTTCTAAATTTGCAAAAGAGAGAATTTAATATGAAAAATGTAAGAAGTAGTAGATTAGATAAGGAAAGAGAAATAGAACAAGATGAATTAAGACATAGAGAACCATTAAGATCACAAGATTTAAGCCTTCTATATAAAACAACCTATACACCAACAAGGACAAATACATTTACACCACCACCTCTAGAACAATATGAGACAAGACAAATCCCAAATTTTATGGTTAAATTTAGATTGCAATTTATATGAGGAAAAAAGAATTGAATAATAGACTAAAGCCTAATTAATAGCATTATTAAACCGAAATATAGAAACATCTGTAGCACATTTATTAGTGAAATCAAGTTTTACATGAGTAGTTCAAGAATGGTAAGGAAGTAATACAGAAGATTTTAGAGCCAATGTAAATGAATATAACACAAGAAAAGAATTTTATGCTATCTTATTAAGACAATACGAACAAATCTTAAAAAATAAATTTTTAGAGAAAAATGTAAAAGCCAATAAAACTACAAATATATATATACACACACATACTAGACGGCAAGAGATCTGCTTTAAATTAAGAGACAGGATTATCTGAATCTTGACAGAAATTGTCAATGCCAATTTTTCAAAATCTCAGCCGTGCAGTCTAGAAGAATTCATATCCACCGTTAATTTATGCCATTTCAACATATTTGGTTTAGACGAAAGATGCCCCGTTTGGCAAACACGGACGAAATGAAAATAAACATGGGCCAATTGAAATAGCTTCGGCTTCAATAGTGAAGTATAAAAATATCAAATTTAAACATTTTGTATTTATACCATTTTCGCAATGCGTGTAACGTTGTCGTTAATATAATTGAACCCGTCGTTTCCGTTTTTATTTAAACATAAAATATAACTTAAAAACCTACAAAAAGCAAAAATTGTTACAGGGGGGTGGGTGAGAATTATTTAGTCATTGGAAATGAGATCATTACTCAATGGAAAGTAACAAGCCATTGCTAAAAGAAAACTAAAATGTGAATAGCTCGTACATGAACAGAGGCATCACTCCCTTTGTTTGAAAGTGAAATGCATTTATCCATTTATTGTTTGTATGAGATCATGAAGCTTCGAGGTACTATACTGTCTGTTCTTTCGCACAGACACGTGTAGCAATAATAATATATGAATGTGATGTAAGGCTCACTGTGACCACCAAACCACCAAGAATATGATGATGGAGTACAGAAATTGAAGATTTGGTAGGTGAAGCCGAAGCAGAAGCAGAAGCAGCATCTCTAAGTGAAGTTTGGATCCTTGGAGAAGATTGGATTGAAAGTTTTAACTTCATAAGCTGCTTCCAGTGTTGGGAATTTTGAATTTTTCTCCCTGCAACTAAATTAATATTCTCTCTTTCATGTGCAAAGAATCATCTCAGAGGCAGAATTATTCTCAAAAATAAAAATAATAAAATATCTTGCTCTACCCACCCTCCATGTGAATATTGCACAAGGTCCCAAAAAAACGTAGGGGACGGGTGGGGTGGGGTGGGGTTGTATTGTCTTACCAGGCAAGCAAATGCCCACAAGCTACAGTGAATTCGGATTAGAACCTATTGATCCTTCCATCGTTATTTAGATTTGAATGATTGATTTAAAATTTCGAATTGTATGCGATTAATATTTTATTTTTTTATCATATATAGTCATTAAATTTAATTTAAGTTGTTAGATCATATAATTTTTTTAATATTAACTATTGAATTTATATATTTTTTACTATGTGTAAGGGAGCCGGATGATACTACAATTTGGATCTGAACTTTTTTTTTTTTTATGAGGTACTCTTTTTAATTCATCAATAACTCATATGATACTATATTTTTTTATAATGATAGATTATAAAAACTAATATATTTTAATTTATAGAGTAAATAAAGTATTTAGTCAATAAATTATTATTACTTTTTAATTTAATTTTCTAAAATAAAGTATTTTAATTTGGTTTTTAAATATCATTATCTAATCAAATGACCCTTTTATTAGATAAATTCATATATTATAAATTAATAGACAAGCATCTATGTCATTACTAACTTACCCAGATGTTTTGAAACACTAAATTTGGTTGAATTTTACATAATTCAATTGACGCAAAACTTTGAAATTACACAAAATGACATTGTTTTGGGAAACATTTAAATAAATTAATAAAATCAGTCAAT
This sequence comes from Delonix regia, assembly GCA_037074485.1. Lineage (NCBI taxonomy): Eukaryota > Viridiplantae > Streptophyta > Magnoliopsida > Fabales > Fabaceae > Delonix > Delonix regia. Next base: position 33,150,635 of record CM073449.1, on the reverse strand, counting down.
GGTCATGTTCTCCTTTATGTCATTGGTGGACTAATTTATGAAGCTATCATAACTTTGTTTAACAAAAGATATTATTTTAATAAAAAAAATTATGTACTAAATCAAAAATTATGACGCAACCTCATGTTAAGGGGATTGTGTCTGAATGTGATTGCATAGTTATTGCCATGGTTTCTTTTCTTTTTAATGTAATAAAATATTTTTTTTCACTTATTACCAAATTATTATTTTGGTTTCTTATTTATTGACATATTTAAAATAGTTCTTTACTCATTGAAAAATGTCATACTTGATCCTTCATCTTTTAAAAATATATCAGATTTAGTTCTTTAAATTTAAAATTTAAAATTTAGTAGAAAAATTAAATTTGATAATTTTTTAAAAAATTTGAGACTAAGTATAATATTTTTTAAAAAGTGAAGGATTATATTGAACATTTAATGAATAAATAAATAAAAATGATAATTTTGTGATAAGTGAAGGATTAAATATATATATATATATATATATAGAAAGTACTATTCAAAGAAATAAATGGAATACTACGGAGCAGACTGTTCTATGGATTCCAGATTTGCAAATCTTATATTTATACTCTCAAGGATCTATGGTATTAAATAAATTGTCGTGTAAGAACAACATAAAGTTTAAACTTTTTTTTAAAATTATGAGAGTCCTTTCACTTTAACAATATGATCTTTGCCATGGATGCATTTAATACTAATCATATGACATTGTATTTCCTCCAAAACTATCCAAACTTTACTGTTTTTTTTTTTCCCTATATATCCAATTAGATCATGACATGCATGCATCCCTTGAGAAATTAAAGACAAAATAATCCGAATTGCAAAGCTCAAAATTTTTGCAAGCAATATGAATGCTAACCAAACTATCCTTTATATGTAAGAAATTGTATCAATGTTTTATATAATATTTAAGGTTTTTTTTTATATACATATCAAATTGATTGCATACATCATTAAGATTACTTAAAAAAATCTAGTCTTGATAAATACACAAATTAATCCGAAAGCATCTTTTAACAAAATATAAAAATTAAGGTGATAAATATATAGCACACATAGTTTGACCACATGGGATATAGAGGTATATGGAATCTTGTACCACATTATTAAATTCATTTCAGTTCCACGTTTTGTGTTCAACTTTGATGCATTACCATAATCATGGAATTCGGGAAAAAAGAGGATTGCTTTTGGACATTAATTAAGACAAGTTCTTCAGATGATTCATGAAGTCACTGACCATTACCCATTCATACGCCTCAGTGACACATTTCAATCCTAAAATGAAGGTCGGATTATTTTATTTATTTAGGGCAAATTTTTTTTATCACGAAAAGCTACAAAAATTGATGAGGCTTGATTATATAATGTCACTCTAAAATAAAAATATGTAAGAATTTGTTATTTATGTGAAGAAAGTATTAATTATGAAAAAATATTTTATTATTATAAAATTTGATAACAAACACTTAAAGTTGTATCCTTTAATCATAAATATCATAATGGCATATATATGACCAAACAGAGAGTGAAAGCCACCGTGGGAAAAATGCATTATTGGGGAAAGATAAGACAAGTAAAGGATTACAGAACACCCATTCAATCAAAGTACAATGAAGATTTCCATTTTGTCAGAGTCTCACTTGATCAGCTCCACCTTATGTAATTGGTAGGCATGGTGTATCTCTCGTGTCTTCCAATTTTATATTCCTCTGCTTCTACCTCATGTGACTTTTAGCCGTTAGGTACACTAGTACTCATTCTAACTCTGCAAAACCATCCAAACTACACCAATATATATACATGTATATATATATATATATATGTATATAGAAGTTAGCTGAGCCTATTGGTGCAAAACTCAGACCTGTGATCACAATGGAGAATATCATTGTGGGGATCTTACTCTCATGGTTTCTGATGAGTGATGTGCGATCTGAAGAACAGAAATCCTTGCCCTCTTGTGATTTCCCTGCAATCTTCAACTTTGGTGACTCCAACTCAGATACTGGCTGCATGGCTGCAGCTTTCTTTCCAATGGCTTCTCCTTGTGGTGAGACCTTCTTCCATGAGCCTGCTGGTAGAGCCTCTGATGGTCGCCTTATCATTGACTTCATTGGTATTATCTGCTTCTGCTTCTTTTACTTCATTATTCTGACTTTTCTCAGAAAATCAAAGAACTGAAATGAGAGTCATTCATTTATGCATACAGCAAAGCAGCTTGGTTTTCCATTCTTGAGTGCTTATATTGATTCACTTGGAACAAGCTATAGGCACGGCGCAAATTTTGCTGCAGGATCGTCCACCATTAGGAGGCAAAACAGAACCTTCTTTGATGGTGGAACTCCATTCACTCTTGAGATTCAGACTGCACAATTTAACCAGTTCAAGGCACGCACTAGGAAGTTCTTCAATCAAGGTTCTTCATGATATGGATATGTAGTGTAACAGCTTTTATTGTAATTTGTGATGATAACTAAGATTGGAGTTGGTAAAACTAGGTGTGTTTATATATGATTTGCAGTAAATAAGCATTCCTTCAGAAGGCATTTTCCCAGACCAGACGAATTTGCTGAGGCTATATACACCTTTGATATAGGCCAAAATGATATTGCTGCTGCTATTAACGGAGTGGGAAAGGAGGATTCTCTTGCTGTCATCTCAGATATTGTGGACCATTTTGCTACCCAAATTCAAGTAATTGATGCATATTAGAAGAATTGACTCCTTTTCTTTTTTGTTTTCTAAATTTTGTTCCTTGAAAGTTGATTTCAGTATCAATTGATCTCTTTAAAAATCTTTTATATCAGTTTACTACTTAAAAGATTAAATTTGTTTCAACCCCAATATATTGCCTCCTCGGAAGATGATATAGTTGAAACAATTGAAACAAAATTAAAATTATATATTTATAAAATTTTGAAGGGAATCTTATTATTCACAAGTTACCATACATGTTTGGGCAGGTTTCATGTCTTCTTTTTTCTTCTTTTATCTGTTTTCTGTTTTCATCCTCATTTTCCTTGAATTTTGTGCATAACATGGGACTCTGCTTTCTGTCCCGTAAAGTGATGAAATTTTTTGGAACAAAAAAAAAAAAAAAAACAATCAACACATGAAGTACTATGATCTTAAGAAATCCTCTTTAATATGATAATTTAGTGTTGGCAATGAACTAAATAGAGAATACATATCCCAGAATTTATACAAAGAAGGAGCAAGGACATTCTGGATACACAACACTGGCCCCATCGGATGCCTGGCAGTGACCATGCACAACACTCACAACCCAGTAGCTGGTTATGTTGATCAAAACGGCTGTGTCAATTACCAAAACGACATGGCCAAAGAGTTCAATGAAAAGCTCAAGAACATAGTTGTCACACTAAGATCACAACTCGCCAATGCCTCACTGACATACGTGGACCTCTTCTCTGCTAAGTACGAGCTAATCAGCAACGCAAAAAAGGAAGGTAATTCCCATTACTGTCACATTTTGCAGAAACTGAAGTACCTTTCAAATCTGCTTATTTTGGCATTGCAGGGTTTGTGGATGCAGCTAAGATCTGTTGTGGGTATCATGAAGATGGCAACCATATATGGTGTGGGAACAAAGGAATAATAAATGGTACTGAGATATTTGCTGGTTCTTGTGAAGATCCTTCCTCTTATATCAGCTGGGATGGAGTGCATTATACTGAAGCAGCCAATCACTGGATTGCTGATCGCATACTCGATGGTTCATTCTCAGATCCACCTGTTGCGATCACCCATTCGTGTCACAAGCTTGGGTCTCAGTGATTTTGACCTCTGTTTTCTCGTATGATTAAATATATTATAATACCAACGGTGCTTGATTCTGACTTAATATAGTAAAAGCTCATGTGGGAAGAGATGGGCATAGTTAGGGGGTGATTTCTGAAGCAGGACAGTTCCCTGCATTGTTGTAAGTTATATTTTATAACTTTTACTATGTCATGATTGTGATGAAATTTGTTTACAAATAAGTAGTAAAAATTTTTTTGGCAATCAAGAAGCTTCGTTACATGAATCTGGGAGGAAAAAAGAACCAAACAGAGTGAACAAACAAACACGAGCGCAAACAATGTTGGGCTTTTGTATCAGACCATACTTAATCTGCGCCAAAATTTTGAACAATAAGTCAATATTGATCCCTTATTATCAATATCTTGAGAAAAAAAATTTTTCAAAAACATACAACTGAAAAGGCTTGTGTCATTATCAGCAGTAGAATTGAAAATCCAGGTTGCATATTCCTAGAAGATTGAGTCCACTATCTCGCCCCCTAATTACGCAAAAGCTCTCTTTTTCAGTACAACAATTTTGAACCTTGTCCAGCTTTCTAGCATACACCGACAGAACATAAGATGGTCCACTTCAATTATCTATAGTCTCAGAGTGTCATCCCCACTGGCCCACTGGTGTTCGTCCGAGTCCTCATATTACAACCTTGACATGTGCTAGATCTCTGCATTTACTCCACGCCCTTATCATCTGCTCTTAGTTATCCTCTTTCTCAATTTCCCATATAAGAAAATAAGAAATATAATTAAAGAAGGAAAAAAAAAAATTTGTATAGCCCACTTGGTTTTAGGCCAATGTCAGCGACTCAGTGCATTAGTGTGGCTCTGAAATTACAGCAGAAGAGTGTGAATTAGCAAACGCAATAGCTCAAGAAAGGACAAAGGGCCTTGGACTGAAATCACGTGGGTCTTGTGCTCCATGACAAGTATCAAGAGATTTGTCCATGAGCCAACTTCCACGTCTCTTCTGGTTCTGATCTTTGTGCTTTGGTTCTCTATATATAAGCGTGCTCACTACTCAATTTAGCATGAGATACGCTAACCCAGGCTTGAAAATGGGGGTAGGAAAACATTTTCTCAGTGTTTTCCTGCTATTTTGCTTTCTGTGGGTGAAGGGTGCAGAGCTGAAAGCCGCACCCTCTTGTGCTTTCCCAGCAATTTACAACTTCGGAGACTCCAATTCAGACACTGGAGGCATATCAGCTGCATTTGTGCCCATTTCTGGGCCATATGGCGAGGGCTTCTTCCATAAGCCTTCGGGAAGAGACAGCGATGGCCGTCTCATCATAGATTTCATAGGTAACAAACATTCAAAATTTCAAATACTCCATCCCCGTCATTTATTTACTTTTCCTGGTTTATAAGTAACAGTGAGTGAACTTTAACCGTTCTGTTTTTCTATGCAGCTGAGAAGCTGAAATTGCCATACTTGAGTGCTTATCTGAATTCCCTTGGGACCAATTATCGGCACGGCGCAAATTTCGCGACGGGAGGATCCACCATCAGAAGGCAGAACGAAACCATATTTGAGTATGGGATAAGCCCATTCTCGCTCGACATCCAGATTGTGCAGTTTGATCAGTTCAAAGCACGCACCAATGAGCTCTACAAGCAAGGTGAGCATCAATTCACTCTAATTCTTCTGTAAAAACCTGAAGAAAATGCTACTTGATTTTACTGTCATTCATTACATTTTTAGTGTTTGTTTCTTGAAATTTAGCCAAGACCCCGTTAGAAAGAAGCAAGCCTCCAGTACCAGAGGAGTTCTCGAAGGCTCTCTACACGTTCGATATTGGTCAGAATGATCTCTCTGTTGGCTTCAGAAAGATGAGCTTCGACCAGCTCCGTGCAGTTATGCCAGATATCATCAACCAGTTAGCCTCTGCAGTGCGAGTAAGTAGCAATTTGTTCAGAAAACTGAGGAATTTGAACGCTGAAAAGATTGGGAGTAGTTCGTACTTTGTTGTTATAAGATTGAAATGGGTCTGAGATTAATAATCTAATTTGCAGCATCTATACAAACAAGGAGGGAGGGCATTTTGGATACACAACACAGGACCCATTGGGTGTTTGCCAGTGAACCTGTTTTACAAGCACAATTTACCAGCAGGTTATCTTGACCAGTATGGGTGTGTGAAGGATCAAAATGAGATGGCTATAGAGTTCAACAAGCAGCTCAAGAACAGAGTGATCAAGCTCAGGGCAGAGCTCCCAGAAGCTTCAATTACGTATGTGGATGTCTACGCTGCAAAATATGGACTCATCAGCAACGCCAAGAATGAAGGTACTACTTGTTTATTTATTGGCACTATTTACTTGACTAGCTTCCTCCTATAAGGTGACATTTAATAACTATCTTACATAAGCCGTAGGTAACTAAGCTTTTTCTTTTTCTCTTTCAGGATTTGCTGATCCACTGAAGATCTGCTGTGGATATCACGTGAATGACACTCATATATGGTGTGGGTCGAAAGCAACAGTAGATGGAAGAAATGTGTTTGGTGCGTCTTGTGAGAATCCTTTGAAATATGTAAGTTGGGATGGTGTACATTACGCTGAGGCAGCTAACCATTGGGTTGCTAATCGAATACTCAATGGTTCTTTGTCAGACCCACCAATTCCAATTACTCAGGCATGTTATAGGCACTAAGGTCGTGTTACAAATCACAACCATGTCTCAACATTTTGAGCATTCTTAGAGGGAAGTAATATCACAAATTGCAAGCAAAAATGTAGCTTATTTCTGTCTTACGAATGAAAAAAATTAAAAAGCTCACGGAGTTTGTTAGATCAAGGATGAACGAATAACATATCTCATTACGGGTTTTGTTTAGAAAAAATTTTGCCACCTTTGAACTCATGTTTCTTCTTCCGTGTTTTTTTTTTTTTTTTTTGCGTGAAGGCATGTTGTTTCTCTTGGTAACATGCACATTAAAAAGAAATAGCTCGTCTAATGAACACTTAATTATGCCAATCCAATTATGTAATGCCAAAAGGGAGCCATTCTAGATCACAGAAGTGATTTACTTCCTTGGAATTCCACTATTTTTTCTTCAGACTCGGCGCCTAATACTACAACAAAAACACAGCTATCACAAAAGAACATCTCAAAATAAACAATCACAGAAAACATATGGCGTCTTGAGCACCGAATTCCACGACTAAAGCACAGGTACCACGAAAGGACATTTCAGCAATCAGCATAACCAATAACAAAAACGCATAACGTTCATAAAATTTTATTAAGTGCAAAGATAAATACTAAGGGCACGATTTTGCAGCCTATATCTATACTTACAATACTTGCATGACATGACCAAATGGAAGAAAGACAGATGGTAATCTGCACCAAAATCTTGTGTAGAAAGATCACAACCTCTTTAGCAATGCCACAAAGGTGTCAATGAAATAATTGCCGTTGTCCAGTCACTTAAATCATATTGAACCACATCACTCAAAGTCCCAAGTGTGAGAAAAGCACCAATAATTCTTCACAAATTTATACAGGCTTACAGCAAGTCAACAAGGATCATAAAAATTTTTAACTTCGAAACTAGACATCTATTTCATTCATTGTAGGGATGGAAGGCAAAAGCTTTCCTTTAATCATCTATCCACTCCATCAGAAAGTTTGAAACTTCGTAGAGTTCAACCTTTAGGCCTAAAATGTGTCCAACTAAATCCAACTTTTGCTACAAGTATTTTGTCCTTTGCTCTCCCTTACATCAAGAATAATGAAAACTGTGTCACCTCTTATGCACCTAGATAATAGAAGCTACTACATATGACAATTTCGGACATTTTTACCCAATTCAACCCGATAAATTGTTTGATAGATGAAAGAAGATTAGAAATTCCTTGAAAAACTCCAAACGCAAGGCAGCTAAAATGCCAACGACAGAGAACACAGTTTATTAATGTATAAGATAAATATAGCACCCCTCATAAATTTAGACGGTTTGTGATAAACTTGTAATCTGACTTGAACAACATAAAGAAATTCTTATTATTACTAAACCCATCTACAAACTGGAAAAAATCTGAACCAGTTCGCTCAAGAAGAGAGTTAGAAAACGAATTCAGAACTTTCTTAATTATTATGTGGGTAGCTTCAGGTCCGGCTCTGCCCTTGGACAAACAGAAATTTGCAGACATATTTCCTACATAGTTTTTTTTTTCCCCCCGAATTTAACATTGTATGCCTACTAAGATATACTAATCAAAGGCCCCACTGCACTCCTCCTTCGAGCAAAGACAAGCAGACACAACTCCAAGCATGTAGCCAGAAAAATTGATATTTTCCATAATATTTTCTACTAACTATACCTTGCATAACATAAATCCCAAAAAAATTGTAGAGAAAAACACTGAAACCAGTACTTCCATCAGAACTATAAACCTTCGTGCAGTCCTACTTTGACAGTTGCCGCTGCCACATTGATAATCTAATGAAAAGATTTGACCAGTTAAAATTTCCAACAGAATGGCTAGTTGGCTACACAAATGACCTGATAAACATAGCAAACTGCAAAAGTTGTCTGAAATTATGATGACGCAAATTACATAAAAATTAAAATGAAGAGTTAGGACAATATGATGCCATCCAGTTCCCATTTGCTACTTAAGTGAAGCCATTGTGAAGGAGATTATTGAAAATCAATTGTTATTGGAATGGCGAATATATCTCTATGACTGAGCAGGCTTTGCCGTTGTAAGTTTTTGAATCACCTAATGAACTTATAGTATTAGTTCTGTTACCATTTAAAGCAACCAAACTGAAACGATAAATAATCTGAGCACATGTAACCTGGAGCTAAAGCATCCAACCCAATCCAATTTTACAACATTAGGTAGTCCTTCATGTCAGAAATCAATCAAAACCCCAACATTTTATCTGAGTAAATTTATCATCTAATTGATTATCCTGCAAAATTCTGGTAACTGCCAAGTGCCAACTGTTACCTTACAAAAGAGTACAGAGCATGCCTAAATATCTTTTCAGGTAGCCAGGAAACTGCTACAGAAAAATAAAACAATCTACAGTATCACATATATATAATTAAAACAGCAACACAATAAACTACTCGCAAGAATCGCACTAACTAAATCACATCCAAATAATTTAAATTAATTTCACTCACCAAAATAGTTCACAAAAAATTAACAACGAAATCATTCAATGATGGACTGGATGACTCCAGCCCCAACAGTCTTCCCACCTTCTCTAATTGCAAATCTCATTCCTTGTTCACAAGCTACTGGAAAAATTAGCTCTACTGCCATCTTTACACGGTCACCAGGCATAACCATCTTAGATTCTTCATCCTTGTCATTCATGATTTTGGAAACCTTCCCAGTGACATCAGTGGTTCTCATGTAGAATTGAGGCCTGTATCCAGCAAAGAATGGCGAATGCCTCCCTCCCTCCTCTTTTTTCAACACATAAACGATAGCAGTGAACTTCGAATGTGGTGTAATGGTGCCAGGTTTGGCAATAACCATTCCTCTTTGAATGTCTATTTTCTGAATACCCCGAAGCAAAAGCCCCACATTATCACCTGCAAGCGCTTCGTCAAGTATTTTCTGAAACATTTCAACCCCAGTAACGGTTGTCGTCCGGGTGTCCTTAAGGCCTACTATATCCACAGAGTCCCCAACCTTAACTGTGCCCCTCTCAACACGCCCTGTTGCTACAGTACCACGACCAGTAATTGAAAACACATCTTCAATTGCCATGAGGAAAGGTAAATCAGTTTGTCGCTGGGGAATTGGTACGTAACTATCAACAGCATCCATCAACTCATAAATTTTATCCACCCACTGATTTTCCCCTCTTCTAATTTTCGGGTTGGCCATCAGTGCTTCCAAAGCCAACAATGCCGAACCTGAAACTACAGGCACATCATCACCGGGAAATTCATACAAAGTCAGAAGCTCTCGGACCTCCAACTCCACCAGTTGAAGAAGCTCATCATCATCAACCTGGTCCTGCTTGTTCAAGAAAACTACCAAATTGGGCACGCCCACTTGTTTCGCCAACAAAATGTGCTCTTTGGTCTGAGGCATTGGCCCATCAGCACCCGATACAACCAAAATCGCACCGTCCATTTGCGCCGCACCAGTGATCATATTCTTCACATAATCAGCATGCCCAGGACAATCTACATGGGCATAGTGCCTGCTCTCAGTTTCGTATTCCACCGTAGCAGTATTAATCGTGATCCCTCGGGCCCTTTCCTCCGGAGCTGCATCGATTTCGTCGTACTTCTTCGGCGCGCTATTTCCCATAGAGGCCAAAGCCATGGTAAGAGCAGCCGTCAGAGTAGTCTTTCCATGATCAACATGACCGATTGTGCCTATATTAACGTGAGGTTTCTTTCTCTCGAATTTCCCTCGGGCTGCTCGGATGGTCAAGGACCGCCGGCGGGAAGAGGAATCTACAAGCGCCGGAGAAGGGACAAGGGAGTGGCGGAGGGCGGAAGATTCGCTGGCAACGAAAGAGGAGGACAATGTAGCAGAGTGAAGTTTGGAAAATAGGGTTTTCGGAGTCAGGCCGGGATTGCAGAGGAAGAGATGAGTAGAGGCAGAAAGTGATCGAGAGGGTAAAGAAGCTTTGAGAAGGGGCTTTGAAGGAGAAGATGAAGATGGTGATCCAACAAGGGAGGCCATGGAATCGAGTCGTATGGAGGCGTGGTAGTGTCAAGTGTGAGTGAGACTGCTGAGTGATGAAACGATGAAGTTCCTCAGAACTGAATACCTAAAAATATTTTTTTTTAAATGAAAAAATTAATGAGACGAAATAATTTATTAATTTTTAAATAAATTTGTTATTAATAATATCTTAAAAAACATATTAATTTTAAAATATAAAATAAATTATTGAAAAAATTATTTTTAAATGAATAAATCATAAATATTTATATGTATAAGATTAAATTGATAAAAAAAATTATACAAAATTAAATTAAGAAATATTCTATTAATAAAAAATTAATTTGAACACATTTATAAAAAATTAAATTAAAAATATTGTATATATGAAGGACTAGAATAAATTTTAAAAATTTCTTTGTTAAAAAAATAATTACAGCGTAAATTGAAAGAAAATATATTTAACAAAGTTTGGGAGTAAATGCTTTTTAAAATAGATAGAGAATAGAATGATATGGATTCTCTGCATTCGATATGCATTTGTTTTGCTTTTCATTAAATTAAAAAAAAGAATAAAATATAGAAGCAAGGCCAAATGGACGGCTATCAATTGTAAAGAAACTTCTTTAGTAGGAAACATGGAGTTTCCAAATATTTTCACTTAATGACATGTAACATTTTTGTAATTTTGCCACAATGTGAATACTCTAACAATATGGGCATCGTCATTTAGAAATAGTTAAACTAAAACATAGAAAAATTATATAGTTATTTACATATTCTTGAAAACCAAACATGCCTCTCATTTTCTTTCTTTTTAAAAAAAAAAAATTAAGCTTTCACAAAAATAGGTTATTTTTCAAAGAAATTAAATAAAATTGTTGAGGTTCTTAAGTAAAAATACTTGAGATTTTTTGTTTAGGATTGAATTATATAGCAGCGTCCTAAGAAATTTTTATACGTTATGTTTCCATTAAAAATAAATGAATTAAAATCTTATTTTGGTCCATTATAAATGTGATAATTTTAATTTAAATCCTTCCTACAATATTTTTTTAATTAATTTTTCATAGACAAGGTATTTTTTAATTTAGTCCCTTGAAATAAAATTAGTATTAATAATGTATTTAAAAATATGTTAATTTTAAATATACAAAAACATTATTGATAACGATTTTATTTATAAAAAACTAAATAAAGAAATATTTATACGTAAGGAGCCAAATTAAAAAAATAATTTAAATTGAGAAATATTTCAATTGTGAATAAGGATGACAAGCATTCCTCATATTTATGGATCCTTGCTAGGAGTATTCTATTTGGGAACCTACATTTACAAATTTTTTCTTTGCATGGACGAGGATATGGGTGAAAATATCCCTATAGATAATTTGGGGATATGAACAAAAATTATACTCCTTGATAAACCTAATCATCGAATTAAACTTTTAAAAATTAGGTTTGAATTTAAGCTCAAAGAAAAGCTCGAGTCTATTTTTTAAGCGAGCTTTTTTACTCAAACTTTTATTTATATTTTCATGCTGGACCCATCAGGCTAAGCAGATTTTTTAAGTTATAATTAAATCTATTTCTTACTTCATGACATAACTAATTGTTTCCATTATTTGTAAGATTATATATAAGGAAGTTATAAATACAAATGAGTTAGTATATTAGTATAAATCCTTTAAATAATGGATATTAGCTTTTGTCTTTTTACCAAGATATTATGTTACACTAATTTTTTAAAAAAATAATAAGTTTTTTTCTATTAAAAAATATTGATTCGAGCTGTTCAGGCTCGTGTTGGGTTTCTAGAAAAACTTAAGCCCCACTTGTTTTACATGACAGGTTTTTCTAATTAGACTTTTTTTTTTTGTTCAAACTTTACTTTTTAGGATCAAACTTATTGAGGCAAGTAGACTTTTTAAATCATAATAAAGTATACTCATCGCGACATGGGTCCCTTGTACCTAACAATTTCACATAAATATTTTTAAATTTTTATATGCATTTATTGCTAGTAGTGACTTTACTATATCTTTAACTGCAGCAAACATGAATTCTCTCGTAAAGAAAAAAATTGGAAGTATGACTATTTTTAATAAGTAAAAGAAATTATTTCAAGTAGTATTATCAAGTAAGAATTATATTGCTACTTCAACGAACCTATTTTGATTAATACTTTAAATGTATAAGTTTTTGACATATTAGATTAGTAGAAAATGGAAACAAAATATATTAAAATACCTAACTTACACATAAGAAAGAAATAATAATAAAAACTTCACACATAGTGGACAAAATGTCAAGACTTAAACTTGATTTTTTATATTTGTTAAAGTTATTTTTTGTTGAAGTTTTTGGAACTTGTTTAAAATTTTTCATTTGAATGTTTTCTAGTTTTTTTTTTTTTTGGCAATTTGACTAGAGTTTATTGGATAGTATAATCAAGGATTTTAAAATTTTAAATTTATTTTTCCAATGTATTGATTTTTATATTTATTAATATTATTATTATTTGTACTTTTTAAAAAAAATTTTAGGTCTCCGTGCAAATCAATAGGGCTTGAGAAAAAGAAATGGGAAGAAGATCACTCTTGTATTGACAAGACACTTCTCATCTCACAAAATTATCATTCTTATTTGTGAAAGATAAAAATTAAAAAAATTCGTATGCGACGAAATTATGAAATTGTCCACATGCAAAGTATCACATGAAAATTTTCACCTCATAATTATTTTTCCAAATGGGAGGAAATTTAGATATATTTTATTATTTTAATAGCTTTGCTATTAAATTTTATGATAATTACGTTACATTGCAAGTGTATATTTCTTACAATTTAACATTTTATGATTAGGTCTTATAATTATTTTTATACATTAGTCATAATTTATTAAAGAACCTAATAACAAAATTATAAACACTTATATTTAAATCTATATATTTCTAAACTAGAAGCGAGTGTTTACTTTTTAAATAAAAAACTTGAAATGAGTATGTTACTTAACTCAGGTCAATTTCATTTTTTATACACATTTCACAAAACGTTGATTCGGTTTAATCTAAAATTCAAATGACTTCAATAAAATTAGGGTTAAAACAATGACTAAGTCCCTTAACTTTATTTATTTTTTTAAAATAGTCCCTTAAGTTTAAAGTATTTTAAAGTAATCTAAGTTTTTGAAACATCTCATAAAAATCTCTATCAAGTGAATTTTGTTAAAATATTAATGCCGTTAATTTAAATGTTGATGTGACATTTTATTTGTACTTTTTAATTATAGTTTAGGAGATAATTTGACATTTAATCAATATTTAACTTTAAAAAAAATTAAAAATAGACCCTTCCTTCTATGTAACGCGAAATCAATGGGCCTTTTTCAACACACAGACCATAGGATAAACTAAACGGGGCCAAATTGAGAAGATTGGTAGAGGTTGATGCGGCAATTTGGTTTATTGTAGTGAGGCTACCAAATCGCAGAGTATCATAGTAACATAAGGCTTACTACTCCACGGAAGTGCGACTACCTATTCCACTTTCGCACGTAATAGAAGATTTTTTATATATAGTAAAGAGGATGCATAATATTAACCAACCAACAAGGAGATGAATTGTTGCTTCCAAATTGTTGAATCCAGATTTTCCAGTCTCTTCAATTGGCCCCTTCCCCATTGCGATTCCTTTAAGGATGCGTTCGCAAGAAGATTTGGATTTTATTTAATTTTAAAATTAAATATTAATTGAATGTTAAATCATCTTCTAAATTATAATTAAAATCTTGGTTGCCACATCAGCATTAAAATGAATGATGTTAATGTTTTAACGGAATTTATTTGAAAGATATTTTTTATGAGATATTGTGAAAATTAAAGGATCACTTTAAAACATATCAAACTTAAAGGACCACTTTGAAAAACAAATAAATTTAAAGAACTAAGTTACTATTTTAACCTAAAATTAATATAGCAAAAGGTAAATTGTTATATGACTCATTCGAGGGGCACCAACGAGTACTTTTCCTCAAATCCGATATTCAGCACACCAAATTAAAATGCAGAACTGGTTCTGTACCAAAACTTGCATTATGCATCCAAGATACTTAGTCAAATGGAAAAAACTCATTTTCGATCCTCTACTCATTTAAAGTTTTTAAATGGTTCTCCACTAATTAAAACCTGTTGCAAATTGGTCCTTTCGTCTATGTGCCGTTAGTGAACGACTGAAATGGACAATTTTTTTAGCAGATTTAGATTGTGATTTGCTGACGTGGTGAACCCATTTTCTCTACCCAACCCACATAAGCTAAACACAACGTGTTGATAGGGCTAAGGAAATTCATCTTCTTCTTGGTGACAACAAAATCTGGAGAAAGCGATGCTACAAAAAAAAAACAAAACGAAGAAACACAGGGATTTTCCATTCGTCTCAACACAGGCTGCTGTGTTACATTTTCTAACAAGGATTTACTCATGCTACATTGCTACTGCTGCTCATCCCAGGAAAACCATCCCTTAAACGGAACTTTTAAGGGATATGGTATTATGTTATAAGTTAAAAAAATTCTATTTTTTCTCAACTTAAAATTTATGTTATTAATTTCTGTTTTCCAACAACAGATTGAGCAAAACGTGTAAAATTGAAATCATTAATAGAACTTGGTGAAAGGATGCTTCAATTAAGCTGTTCAAACTTACAAAATCACGCGGAACTTTTAGGAATTTTCTTCCGACTAACATGAAATATATATAACACAAGTCTAATGGAGGAAAATACTAAGGCACATACATTCAGGCACTAATCATTACATGTTAAATGGTTTTCAGCTCATTGAATGTTCAATAATTGTCTTATATGAAAAACCCAGAATCAAAACTAAGCATGTCGTGCTTTGAAGGTTGCGGAGTTTATTTTTAAAAGATCTTACGAAATTATGTGCCTATAAATAGCCGACTAGAATATATAATTTAACACATGGATTTCCTTTTTGTTGATTCGTTCAAATATTATTCAAGTTCATCAAACCCCTGCATTCCTTTGTTTTCTGCAGCACCAAGTTTCTGTAATTTAGAAGAACAATGTCTACTGCTTTCGACGTCACAAAGAAGATGGGATTTCTTAGTCTCAGCCCTATTCAAAAGCTGCCTTTAGCTTATGTGCGAGGGATGACGGAGATAATAGGTTGACCATGTTGGCAAATCACAATCCAAATCAGCATAAGACTGTTTATATCAGCCACTCACTAACGGTACAAAGATGAAGGGACCAATTTACAGTAAATTTTTATTAGTGAAAACCATTTTAAAACTTTAAATAAATAGAAGATCAAAATGAAACCAAGTTAATTAATAGAGGACCAAAATGATATTTTTCTTGTAGTCAAATTGATATCCTATTCTCACCACTCCTAATTTCTTGGATAAAAATACAACTTAGGCAAGAAAATGAGAAATTATGGTGGGTGTGTGAAAAAGGTGTTATGGGTTCTTCAAATTCTGTGGAGTCTTCTGAAGTGTTGTCTCCACCTAGCCTCGAAATCTGAATGAATTGTACCAATACTATAGTCCCTAAATCTGCACAAGAGTACATGGATATCTTGATCGATGACTAAAAGAGAGGAGAGATTATGGTGGGCCTTAAAAAAGGGGGTGATTCTAACTGTAGATGAAAGCATAATTTTGAGCTCTAGGTCTGTTGCGAGCTGCCAGTAGTCTTGCATAGTTATCCAGTGCAAAATGTGTCGAAGAGCTATTCCCATTCCTTGGTGCTTAGTATGGCCACGTTGGAAGGTCCATTTCCAATCTCTGACATGAGAGCCATTTAGTTGAAGTGAGGCATACACAAGTTATGATAGGCCCTTTTGGCTTCGAGTTCTTGTAAAGGAAAGGACTAAGTTCAATCCTTGATTCGTGGGGCTGAGTCCACTTGTATCATTGATGGGGTAACTCCTGTAGATGGACCTTTCTTAGGGTAGTGCCAAGCAAGAGTATCCAGGTGGAGTTATCATTTAACCTTCTGTGAGTTGTCCAAATGGTGTAAGGGAGGACCATGAGGTAGGTGGTGGAATGGATCCGAGATCTATAGATGGTTTTGGGCACATCAAACCAATCATATAGCTAAAGGATTAACTCTTGGTTGTCTAACTGGTCCATACGGAGCCCAAACAAGTTGACAAACCAGAGGGCTTGAGCAAAGTTACACTGAAAGAAAAGGTGGTTAATGGTTTCAAGTGCATTGAAGCAAAAGGGGCACTCAAGGTCAACTTAGAGATGGTGGTTGTTCAGAACTTCACCTATTGGTATAACTCTATGCCAAAGTTTCCACAGAAATAAGGGAATTCTAAATGAGAGGCATACCTTCCATAGGAGAGACCAATCCATAGGTTGAGGGGGTTCAATTGTCTAATTGCCAAATTGCAATGTACTGTCCCCTCTATGAAATTGCCTATATAAACTTGTCCTTCTGCCCAGTGATAGAGAAAGGGGTAGCAGAAATTTGCTGGGCCTCAGGTGGGTTGTATAAAAGGCTTAAGGTGTTTAAGTCTCATCCTACTCCTTGCAAGAGTAGTAGGTCACTTACCTTAATGTTGAGTGGGTGATAGTCGTCCTCATGGAAACCCAAAGTCTATAGGGAAATGTGGATTGAGTTGTCATCCTCCTCATTCCATATGAGGTGATCTGTGACCATTTGCTAGGCTTTTAATATTCCTATGCACATCCACGAGGTGTTTGTATGAAATTGGAGACAGAAGGTCGAGCTATCAACAAATTTGAGAGTTAGGTTGGCACACAGCAAAGACTTAACTTCTTAAGCAATGATTCACCAAGTCAGTTTTGGGAGTAAGGCTACATTAAATGAATGGGTATTCCTAATATCGAGACCTCCATTAGCCTTACTGAGTTGTAGAGTATTCATGTTGGCTAGGTGCGTGAGCAATCTTTGTTTGAAGGATCCCCAGAAGAAGTTGGCTAGTTATAAATCTATTTAGTTGCAGTATTTTTTAGAAAGGCTAATGCTAAAAAAACTTATATGTAATGGAAGAATTAATAACCGACTTGATGAAGGTTAGCTTGCCTGCTTGTGATAGAAGTTTAGCCTGCTATGCTTGGAGTCTTCTATCTACCTCGTCCATGATTTCTTAAAAGATGTTAGTTTTCTTCTTCCCAAGAGTAATGTTGTATCCCAGGTATTTACCAATATGGCTCTTATATTTGATCCCAAAGGTGCTTGCAAGGAACTTCTTGAAACATCTAAAAGTGTTGGGGCTAAACACGATGGAGGATTTCTATTTGTTAATTGTAAGGTCTGATATGTTACTGAAGGTGTCTAAAATATTCCTAATAGAGGCCCAAGCCTTCGGTTTACCTTCGAAGAAGAGCAGGGTGTCGTTTACATACATAAGATAAGTGAGGAGCTCCGCATTTCTCAAGATTCATACTCCTCTCCAAATCCCTTTTCTTAGGTCTTCTTCAATCATGTACGATAGGACATTGGCATAAATAATATAGATGTAGGGGGAGAGGGGGTCTCTCTGCTGATACCTCTTCCCAATTGGAAAGGTTGAGTTCTTTTGTCATTGACTATGGCTTAAAAGAACACTATGGTGATGCACTACATAATAATTTTGATCCATTTTGTTAGGAATCTCATTCTCAACAATACAGCATACAAAAAGGACCAAGATATGTTGTCAAAAACCTTTGAAATATCCAGCTTAAGGGCACACTCTCGCTTCTTGGTCCTTTTTCAACATCTAATGGTGTGCATCACTTCCAAGGCAATAAGTACATTGTCTATAATTAGTCTATCTTTTAGAAAGGCACTTTGGTTAGGAGATATATAATGCCCCAAGATGTCTATGAGACTATTGTTGTCCACCTTGGACATGATTTTATAAGCCACATTACAAAGGCTTTATTGGTCTATAGTCTTTAATTGCTTCGGGAGTGGTGCCCTTTGTAATGAGTGCGATAAGGGATTTGTTCACGCTTTGTAGAATGAAACCACTGTCAAAAAATTTTTATGTCATGCTATAAACCTCATTCTCAACTATATCCTAATAGGCTTGGAAGAATTTGGCATTGTAACCGTCTGATCTAAGCACAATATCGAGGTTAGGGTTAAAGACTACTCGCTAAATATCTAAGGGGTTTAGAAGGATATTAAGCTTACTAATGTGCTCTGAGGGAAGTATCAAGATGTTGATGTTGGATAGGGGTCTCAGGTTGTCTTCAATTGTAGTTTGACTATGTATTGAATAGATATCCTTAAAGTATTTAGTGATGTAGTTTTCTATGGTTACCTCATTAGCCATGATATTACCCCTATCATCCTTTAACGAGAGGATTCTCTGTTGTGTCCCACACTTAGGAGACCATTGCATGGAAGTATTTTGTATTTCTATCACCCTTGATCATCTAGGATTGCTTCGCTCTCTGTGTCCAGAGCATTTTGTCACAATTGTAGAGGAACTCAAGATTTTCCTTGATTTCACTTTCCCTCTTAAAGTGGGGACCACTGATAATATCCAACTGAATTTGTTGTAGGTCAGCTTTAAGTCCTTTAATTTTGTTGGGTAGATTCCTAATGACATTAAAGTTCCAATGTGTTAATGCAATCCTTGTCCTGCTCAACTTGCATTGTAAGATGAAGCCCAGGGATCCCTTATAGTTTATACACTATGAATCCTAAATAGTCTTCTTGCAATCAAGATACTCAGTCCAAAAGTTTTCAAATAAGAAGTTTCTCTATTTACCTTTAAGGCTATGGGGATTTGTTCTCAGTAGAACTGGGAAATGGTCTGAAGCTGCAACAATGAGGATGGTGAACACAATATTAGGTAAAGTTGAATTTCAATATGGATTACAAATAACATTATCTAAACAAGCCCATACATAGTTGTCATCTTTTCTGTTGTTAGTCCACGAGTACCATTGGCCATATGGCAATAAATCTATAAGACTACATTCTCTAATTAGGTTAGAGAAGGCTGAGGCTCCAAGTAGTATATGACTATTACTAAGTTTATCATTGTAATACAGTACTTGTTTGAAGTCTCCAATGAATAGTCATGGCGTAATAGTATTAATTACCTGGAAGTGGATCTAGTTCTAGAGAATGCACTGGTGTTACACCTTAAGAAGGCCATAGATGAAAGAGATATTGACATGGTGTGAGTTTAAGGTGGTGGTAGTGTGTATCCAATTAGGGGAAATGTCTAAAGCTTGGATGTCAAAGTTGTCATAGGTGGCAAAGGTAAAACCGCCCTTTTTGTCCAAGGAATCAAAGCCAAAGACATTAGAATAACCCAGAAATCTAAGTTTATTAGCAACTACATCTAGAGATAACATAGTTTCAACAAGGAAAATAACATTGGGAACATATGTACAGATAAGTCTTTGAATTGTCATGGATTTATTGAAACTGTGGCAGTTCCAACATATGAAACTCATGGCGCCACAGGAAGCTTTGCATATGTAGCTTTTCAAACATTTTTGGATGTATTGGAGTTAAGGCCAATGGAGTCTCCAGTGTCTTTCAATGCTAGGTTAATTGTTTTCAGTCTCTTAAACCTTTCATAGTCGTTATGCTCCCTTTTACGTTTTCTTCCCCTTGTGGTCGTCATGAATTCCTTGATCGTGGAATTGGGTTTATCTCCCTAGTCCTCAGGTTCCAAACCAGATGTACCACTAGTATCATAAGTTTCATCTTTAGGTTCCATATTAGGGGGTTCATGCAGCAGGCTATTTCTCTTGTTCATCCAAATGGATCTCTCTGTTTGCCAATGGAGAAGTTAACTGCTAAAGGTGGTGTTCATAGGGGTCTAAACAGCATTGTCCACCTTGTCGAGTAGGATAGGCGAAGAACGACCATTGCTATATGAAGTGTGGGACGATGGTTTCCAAGCTAAGCTAGGGCTGCCACTTAATGAGGCTAGGCTCTTTAAGTTTGGATATAAGTCCAAGGTTTTGAGTGCACTCGTTTGCCTCCTGCATCTCTTAAATCCTTTGAATGAACCTCCACCATAAGCTTAGGGACATAAGTTTGGTAGTGTGGTGTAGGTACTGGTGAATGGCTACTTCATGGGTTGTCGAGATAAGAGTTTTTAGTTCCCTGTGATCTTGCCAAAAAATGTCCAAAGGAGGTGTAGTTAGCATATGAAATAAGCATTCCTCTATGATGCTTTTAAGACCCGTCGTGATTAGGGCCAGGGGTTTGGACACATCATAGATGAGTAGTTGCTCATGCTCCTGGGATTCAGGTATATCCATATGGGCCTTAGGATTGGTACTGTCTGTTTGTCTTTGGGGATGAGGGACATCAATAGTGAGGTTGGGGTATACATCTTCATTTAGGAATCTGAGATTTGGTTGAGCCTCAAGGAACGAGACCTCGATTGGATCCAAGAAATCATCTTCTGCAAGGCAAGTTGTCAAAAGAAGGGACCACTCTATGTCTAATGTAAGGTTGTTTGAGGCGAAGCCCAAAAGGTGGCCATGCATGGATTCCATACAATCGACGTGCATGTGTTAAGGTTGAGTTCCACCTTGGCTCCTTGTGCCAAGTCGATGTTCTTGGTGACCTTATGTGTCTGGTGTCTCTCTTATTGGGTTTCCATCTACCTCTTGTGACGCGCAAGGCGACAAGTGGAGGGCTTAGGTCCAATTTGTTCTATGAGTAAGACGAGAAGGACTCGTTATAGGCACTAATCACGTTTTTAAGTTGTTGAGGGTCCTAATTATTGTCCTTTACTACTTCTACATCCCTCCCATTTACCATGTAGAAGTTTCCATCTTTACCTTCATGCCAACGGACTTTCGTGGTGCATTGTGGGCCTCATTTTTTCTTGAAGGCAACAAATAGCTCGTGCACCATAGGAAACCGAAGGTCATGGATGAAGTCTACTTCACATTTGCTTTGTATTTGTTGTCGTAAGGTTTCCTGTGCTGAAAGGGTTCACTCTGGTTCCCAATCACAATCTTTCGCTATGTGACCAAGTCTTCCACACTGTCAACAGCAATAGAAAACTTGTTCATAATGGCATTCAACCCACACTGTCCAACCGTTGTCCAAACGTACATGGACCGCCATGAGCAGAGATAGCGAGTGGTCACCACTCTTAATTTCACTCAGATCAAATAAATGACCCCATTTTTCCCTTTTTCCTGATTTGAGGGATTGTAATTGAAAATGTTAGTTTTTGCCATGCAAATGTATAATTATCAATCAGGGTCCAATTACACGTGCATGCTAATTATTTAAGTTAAAATATTATAATCATATTAGTAACTGGACGTTATAATATCACAAAATAGAGAACTTTGTTCCATCCAAATAGAGATGAATCTTTTAATCCTATTTATTTTCCGGCTAATCTTCTGGCACTTTGTATGCAGATTTGCCTACTGTAGCCCTGGGTTCAAGAAAACAACAGTTCCGAGGAACTCTACATTGAATTACAGTATCATATTTTTCAGTCCTTTTTTTTTTTCTCTCTCTCTCTCTTTTGGGTGAGTTGGGGAGGATGTGGAAAAATCCGTGAAGAAATTAGGACAAAATATATTACACAACCGGCTCATAGTGCAACAGGGCCAGTTCCTACACAGCTACATATATTTAAATTCACTGGCGATGTCCTTGTGGCAAGGGAACCACTTTGTAGAAGGGTATCGTCCTTTGAGGTAAAGCACCGTCTTCTTCGTCGTCATCAAATTCCAGCAAATAACTGCACATTCACCTCAGAAGGTCAATTACCATAGCATTATGAATACGACAAACTTACAAGTACAAATCATACTTCCCAATCAATGTAGGCAGACTAAATTGGTTTGATTTGTCGATATTTTAGAGAGAGAGAGAGAGAGAGAGAGAGAGAGAGAAACCATGTGGTTAACTTGTCAGGTTCTTATACTACATGTGAAATAAAAAAAATAAATAAATAAAGGAATTTTGGCCAAACGAAAGTTTAGTAGAAGCTTATTCAGGGGAAAAGAAATTAATATGTCGGCATTGGATTAGACACGACATATAGATAATTGTAAGGCAAAACTTAGTTACCCAATGTTTATAATTAGTTTTCAATTTTAACATGTGAAGAATTTTTTTTTTTTTAAAACAATCAATTATGTAGTATTGAGTTGTAAAACATATTATTGGATAAGCTGACACTAAATTAAACATCTGATAAAATGCAGCCAAGTTTTATCGAAATTGTAAGAACTGAAAATGAAGTCAACTGATTTATACTTACTCATCTGTCTTCCTCTGCACATTTGTGAATTGACGGAGGTTCACCGCCACAACGTGCACAATGTTAGTAGAGTTAGTTGCATGTCAAAATTACCAAACATCCATATAAAGAGGATTAATAGACTAGAGCCAAGTTATAACTCCGTGTATCAATGGAGTCATAGAACTATCACCTTGCGATGGCCATTGACAACTGTTGCTTTATAAAGTGCAGTTGTTCCTGGATAGACTGCTAAAACATGTGTTCCAGGAAGGAAATCTGGGGCATTAGAAGGATCATTCCTCTTGGGGAAAGGAATGATATTTGACATTGGAAGCCTGTATTGTCTGAATGCAGCAAAAACAATGAACAAAAATAAAGACACGCCATTCAAATGCAGGAATCCTGTGTGTTTGGCTAATAAGCTAAATACGATGGACAAGAACATATTAAGACAAGCTATATTGAAAGATCAAACCAATGGTTTAAAATAAATTATTTATTCTGCAATTAACAAGATAAGGTACTAGTTTATAGACCTGCTGAGCAATCGACCAGATTTCAGCCCTCAGGCATAAAAAAGCAACAGGGGCACCCAGCCAAAAAGAAAAAGGACAGAAAACTATAGCTGATGGGCTGATGTGTAAAAACCAGGAAAATCTCCCAGCCTCCCTTCCTGACCCCATCAAAAGATATGTAATTATCTAAAGACTAGAAAATCTGTTTTCAGACATGATAGACTTCCATTTTCCTGTTTTCACCAAGTAAGAAAGTTAAATACATTCTAATCATAAAACGTAAAAATAAATGGGACAATCTTGCTGCTCAAGAATTAGTCATGACTCTGAGTGGCAATAATAGATTGCAAATGTCCCGATTAAAACTTGAAGGCGTCATGTAAAAGACATCCCTTGTAAGTTTAAATAACGTCCCAGACAAACTAGTGTCAAGTGTCACAGCATGAGTAACTCCAGATAATCAAATATGATAATATATCCAACTAGGTTACCTTTGGTCACTGCCCTCTTCATCATCACCAGGCTCCTCATCCAGTACTTCAAATCTGTAAAATTGTATCAGGGAAAAGATGAATAAAATACATAAAGACAATTACATAAAAACATCCTGACCAGGGACTTCTAATTAACCTAATAAGAGCAAGATGGCTGAAATTGGGCAAGGAATGAGGGGGCACAAAGCACATCAGAGATTCTGAACAGGAAATAACCTAACCAGATCTGATTTTCAAAAGCCTTAAATATAACAGGATATATTAGATCACTAAGAAATGACTTATACAAAAGGTTAACAAGAATTTTAGTTGAGTGATTGTCACTTGGCAATCATATTGGCACGCATCAACTAAGATATTGATAATGAAAGTTCACAACTTTATTTGCTAGCAACAAACTGACACATGACAATATGATTACAAGAAATAGGCTTACTCTTTTGTTTCTTTATTGAAATGAATCACTTTCACAACAAACCATTCATCCTTATCAGCATTATCAGGTGTGACCCTGGCTGCTACCTGATAACAAATTAGCTTGATAAAATAAAACTCCAAAAGCCTTTCAGAAATTAAATTCTGTTTATAAAGAGCAATTGGAGCAATCAACATGATAATGGCTTGTTATTGATTGATATTGATCAAAGTCCAAGGCAAATGCATACCTGTTCACCCTTAAGACTAAGACAAATCTCAAGCCGCCTAGTAACAGATAGCCTTGAGATATCTGAGTCTGTTTTCATCCGTTTCTTTTTCTGCTCATTACCTTCTGCAACACAAATAGTGTCAGCTGGGCAAGGTAGAGAACCGGTATCCCATTGGAAATAAAATTCTAATAATGCAATTGACATTCAGGATTACATTATCATGTATTAGCATAGCTCTAAAATTTGGTTAACTTCAACTAAAAATTTTCATAAATCATTTTCCCTTGTCAGCATGTAGTCGTTTGATTCAAATGTTTGCTAATACCAAATTGTTGGGGCAGCACTCATCGCCAAGAATTAGTTGGGTAAACAACAGGATGCAAGAGCACTATTGTTAAATATTCATAATTTTTGCTAATCAGCACTTACAATTAATGAGTTCTGAGCATATACCCAGCAGTTGATTCCATTCTCCATCTACCATATAAGGTAAAGAAGAATACAGCTAAATAGGAATCAATCAATCAATCAAGAAGAAAATATTTTTACTTAAAACTGCACACTCAACTGCAATGTTGTCCAATAAGTAATTGGGAGTTTATCTAAGTTCTCTGTGATATGCTATTTTTCCATGCTCTTGCAAATGCCTTTCCTCCCCTTGTCGCTCCTTTATGTAGCTGATATACATGATTGACCAGAATGGTAGCAAACATGAAAACATCCAAAGAATCACAATGTCTTCAATGCAATTTAATTAATAATGGCATGCAGTCATCACATAGATGGTTGGATATTGGTTTTCTGGTTTTATAGTTTCTTTCCCCTGTAGTCTTTTTCTTTGCTTGGGAAAGCTAAAGTCATGTTTTACAGTTTTAGTCAATCAAGCCTCTGGTCAATCATATAAATTTGAAGGACATAGTAAGAAAAAACATCTACAATATTGATTTCATAATAAAATTTTATATGAATAAGAGAAAGTATGTCAGGGTGGTGGAAAAAAGAAAATTTAATGTCACATTTTAATGCAAACCTATTTTTCTTCGTGGTGGCCCTGGGGGTTCAGAGGACAGTAGAGCATCAAGTTTGTCAGTCAGTGAAGTGGAAATGCTGCAACCAAATACAATATTGAGAACAATACAGGTTTAGAAAGCCCATCCCAGATAGAGTATGCTAAAATTTCTCTATTGTATAATTGAAGGGGAGAAGAGGAAGTCTTCATGATTTTCAGACATGACAAAGATTAAGGAATAGAAAGTAAAATAGAGTTCACATTGAGTATTTCAGAGATGCAATATCCGCATACTTTTCTTCACTCTCTGACAGCTCTTTTGCTCGAATGTACAATGTCTTTAGGTCTGATAATGAGGTATCCCCAGGCTTCTCAACCATCTCAGGAGCTGCATTGACATGATTATAAATCATCAATAACCAGCAACTGAGACAACAATGGAGAGTATAAAAATAATAATAATAATAATGAGATCTTGATTCCAAAATACAATGGAGAGTATTAAAAAATAATAATAATCATGAGATCTTGAGTCCAAAATACATAGACAACTAGATGCTAGTAGTAGTATGAAGAAGCATAGGACTCAGAATAAATAATAGGAAATAAACTTGAAGATACTCAAGGGTGTTAAGCTGCTATTTGTACCATGGATAGGTTAGTGAGTGGCATGGATACAGGTTATACTAGATTAGTAATAAGGCATCCCATCCTGTTTTATGAGGTAACGTATAATTCTATGTCATCTTATGGTTTTCTTCTAAGTGAATAAATTGATGAGATAGCCTATAACCAGAAAGAAATGTCAGCATCAGTTTCAGTTGGTATTGTGAGTTATTGTGAGTGACACCTGGTGAAAATCACGTTATCTTATTAGTTATGCACAGAGTGTTCTAAGCTGATCATTGATTGGCTCTTTATTTGCTGACATATTAGGATAACTCAAATTGACGAGATATTAATGTCAGAGGGCATTTAGTGAAAGAAATAACACAACATATTAAAAGCTTCCTTAATCTTTAAGGGTAAAATAATGTTGTTGGTGTATTCAAACTTACTGCCCATGCAATAAATCGGCAGACAAAGAGGGTTTTATGTGTCCCACACCTTGTAGAAGTTTGAAGATCCCAAGATGGAATGCATTGCTTAAGTTCTTGTTTTGAGACACTAGCATCATTGACTGTAGAACACAGGCATCCATCCAACAAAGAGAAGCAAATTGTTTTAATGTTGTTAGTTTCTTTGACACAGCTCCATTGGCATTTTATATAAGCACAGTGGAAATAAAGATTAAAGAAGTGAAAATAAGGAGTCTAACAAACATCATGAGTCTTAAGCTTTGTGAAATTTACGTAAAATCAGTCTATGGCTTCCCATGACAGGCTAATCCAGATAATTACAGAGTTCAGATCCTTGAGCTTGAAACTGCAGCTCATTTTGATCATCAAATTGATCCTCCTTATATGTAATTTTTAGTGTGTTTAAAACGGCCATTATTTAAGTTAAGTAATTATGTGTTTTATTCTTAATAAAAAGGACTTCTCACTGAACTTTTTTTTAACATAAACTAATAAGCAGGCAGAAGCAATAGTTGGCAAAACCTTATGAGCCTATGACACTGAAGTTATCATGATAATCATCTTATTTCTGACAGAAAGTTGCACAGAGACAAAGATGCATCAATGCAATTACATATGTGGTATTGAGCAAGTTGAAGAATAAGTGAATTTACAGAAGTTAAAAACAGCAACGGTTCTTTTTTTGTGTCTTTCTTATGGCAATAGGTTGCTTAATTGTTTCTAATTCTGGAAGCTTAATGTGAGCTATAACCCTGGTGTGGATTCTCATTGCAACCCAGGGCAAAAGGGACTCCTGTATATGTGCATTAAAAAAAGACCAATCATAATAATTCTTCAGTAATACACTTTCACATTGTTAAATGAAGTTTGAGTAAATGAGTTGTATTTAGTAATTAGCATGAGTAAACAAATTTTATGTCTGAACACAGTTTTCTATCCTCGTTTAGAAAATCCTAAAACTGAAAGTCCAATGACAAGTTCATACTTCCCCGACATTCCAGCATTTTAGTATCCAAGCATCACCTCCGAAAGGGATTAATTTAAAGATTTTCGTTTTTAACCCTTTGTATACTATCGAAGCCTATTACTTTGACTAACCCAGCAAGGATTATGATACCTCCAATTAAGGTTATCGTAACCAAGCTCAGCTCAGAACAGCGTTTAAACTTTAAACACTTAAAAAAAAAAAAATACAACCAACTAAGATCACAATAATATTTAAAAAAATAAAATGAAACAAATAATTGCAGCATTCAATAACCCAAAAAGAAGAAAAACCATTTTCAAGTTACAACAGGATCGAGATGGAGGACTAAAACAAGAAGACATGAACAGAAAGACTCACTTGCTTTAAGTCTCTTGTGCATCTTGTTGATCTCGACGAGCACTATCTCTTGCTCTTTCCTTAAACGATCAAGTTCCTTCGAGTTCTCCAAGATGTTGAAGGCAATGTTCGATAACGACATCGTTTACTGAAAAATGGAGAGTCCGACTTTAACTCCGCAGACAATTCTAGTTCGATTTTTTCTTCGGACATTGTCGAATCATCCTACCTAATAATATATAATCGGAATTAGAATTAGAATAGAAAACTGAAATTACCTTTCCTATTTTGTTCGTAGTTCCCCTCTTCCGCGAATGATAATGAAAGATATTCAGTCAATTAAACTTCAACTCAGCAATAAATAAATGCAAGCAATTATTAAAAAATATTACAGGTTGGAATATTGTAATAATCTGAAAGAACAAGCGACGTCGTCTTCACTTAAATCCTTACCCACTGTGCTGTTCGTGGCTTCGAAAAACCCATTCTCTGTCTTACGGAAATTCAAAAACAAAAACAATTGTTCATAGTGCCAAGTGGCATAAATATAAGAGAGGTACATGAAGTCTAATCAGGTCCAGCTCTATTTGGTTGCCACGTGCAATATCCACACAATCTGCTTCCCAGTTCTTCTGGGAGTCCGTTATTGACCAGTCTCCCTTCACGCAAAATGCTTACGTTATACGTTATGCATTGGAGATTTGGATATAGATTCTTGTGTAAAATTTGTAAAATATCTTTAAAGTTTATTAATGGAGGCTGATAACTTATTTAACGTCAATCTTAATTTTTAAGATTGATATCTTCATCTCAAATAAATATTTTAATATTCATGTTTTAAATAGTTAAATATAGTATTATAATAATACAATAAAATTTATTCACTTTTATAAAAAAATTTTTAATTAGATAGATTAGCTCCCTTTTATGGATATTAGACATTAGTAAGTCTTATGCTGTTATTGATACTTTTATATATCAACCATTTTAAAAAGGACAAAAATTATTAGATAAAAAATTTAAATTAAAAAGTATATATTTTTATAATCTAAATAAGGTGAATTTTATAAATTAATAAAATCGTACATAAAATTTAAAAATTCAAAAAATGCAATTAGGAGTGGAGAATGCATCATTTAATTAGATAATGAAAGCAATTTTATGTTTAAATTAAATATTTCAGATGTCGGGTATAGCAAGGTAACTTATTCTATATTGCCACGTGGAAGGAGAAGTTCATGAATGGGACGAAATTGGTCCTAGGTCATATTAGTTTAAGAGTAGGGTCAGGTTGGCCCACAATAATATAAAGAAAGCCCAGGTTTGCTAAAATAGATAACGCTTTTAAATATATTTATAATTATAGAATATTATTTGTTATCAATTTTGAAATAAGAGCTGAAGCTTCCACAGTTGCCCCTTTTTATTCAATTTTTGGGTATTCTGTCCTGTGCGGTGACGTTTATTTGTTTATTTCGAAATTGGCCTTATCGTCATGGAAGCTACGTTACGACGGCCGTGTTCCGAGAGAGTTTCCTCCACTACGTCACTCATCAAATAACAAATCGATGAAACAACAGTAACAACTACTGAAAATCTTGATCTCTCATTCATATTCTTCTTGTTCTTGTTCTTGGTTGTACACTCTCCTTCCTCTCATTATTTTTTTACCGAAATCTTCGTGCCGTAGCTAACTGCGAATCCCCCCAACCTCAAAAACCTTTAGTTATTTTCCCTTCGTCCCATTGCTACGTCATTTATCGTGTTCTGATCCTTTGCTATATATACGTGGTTGTAAATTCATATATAACCAGCTCAGTTGATAGAGACTACCCCAACATATAATTCTCTGAAAATTCATCTGGGTACGCCGTATTTTGCTTTCTTTTTGCATCAATATATATACTCGGAATCTCTGTTTTATATGCATGATTTCATTTGCAGCATTGCCTTCAAATGAAAAGTCGTGAGGTTTTCTTTTCCCCTTCTGTTTCATCGTTTTCTAGGCCGAGTGATGTCTTTCCTTAAGTTGTAGCATGTTTAGAAAGGCAGAACTAATTAGATTTTGGTGTATTTAAGATATAAGAAAACTTAATTACAAGAAAATTTGTAGGGCTTTTGTCGTTAAATAATTTAGTACTTGAAGAGTTTATGTCCAATTGTCCATGCTCTGCAAATTCACATTAATGCTTCGTGCAATGGAGATGTTATAACCTGACAACTAATTATAGATGAGTCTTGAATTTTGATTGTATATACGCAGGGACTGGAATTTCTCTGGCAATGTGAAGCTAGACATTTTAGCATGGTGCATGCCAAGTGAATAAAACATAATCATGTGTACTCGTTAATTCTGATAAGAGTTATTTCTTTTCAGGGGTGATCATTTTGCCATATAATATTGGATTACTTTTAAAGGAACAACACCGCTCCTATACATATACTGCTCAATGAGTGTATGCCATTGGTATTGCATTAGTTTTCTCAGAAATTGTAAAGTCAGAAGATATTGACAACAATGGGAACTCCCATGCGCTGGTGTGTAACTTATATATTCATGGCATAAGTTGCTCTCTACTTCCCTCTCTCCCCTAGAAAGAAAAAACGATAAAGAAAATTGCATCAACATATCTGATATTAGTCATTTTTGTCCTGCAGCGGAAATGTTCGAACTTCTAACGAGACAATGAGGCTCATTGTAGCAGTTTTTATTGGAGTTGTTTTTGGTTTCTTTTTGGGAGTGTCATTTCCAACACTCTCATTAACCAAGGTGGATAACCTTCGACTATATCATTACATTACATTACATTACTCTTTGATTGCATTTTAAAGTGGTCTAGGCCTACCTAACACTGATCCTGGTTTTGCCCCATGTTTATTGTTAGATGAATCTCCCATCCAGCCTCTTCCCATCCATCGATCTCACTTATATTGAAGACAAATACTCGTTAAATGTTCAAAACAAACCAATTTGGGATGCCTGGGCTTCATTTAGGGGTAACAGAAGGATGTCTAATGGACTTCCCAGATCCAATGATACAAAGGTATTTTTCTCTAGTTGATTGTTCTTTCTTGGTATAGGGGCTTAACTTCGATCAAAGCTATTGAGCTTGTGATGTTGAGATCAGTGCTATCGATGGCGGCCGCCATGGCAAGGCGGAATTAGAAGAACTTGCCATGGGACTTCCATAGCGCAATGTCCCGCTATGGCGGAATATAAAAAAATAAATAAATGTAAGCTTGAATATTTTCTTTCGAAAACTACATATTGGCCATCCCAAGGCTGAGGATATTTGTGGCTTTCAGCTATTTATATGAATAATTAAAGTAAAAGATGAAGCTGAAGAGTCCTGTAACACGAAATGCCAGCAACTTGGCCTATGTATACCCATTATAGAGAACATAGGTTTAGAGCTACAAAAGCCTGAAAGATACTTAACGACTCTGACATCTTCCTCTGTTTTGTATTGTTTTTTGATTGCGTCTCTGTATATGTTTTTCTTCTTCATTTTTTTATTGATTTTGTTCTTCTCATTTTCTTCTACTTGCAACTACGTTTATCTTAGTTGCTTTAATTTTAATTGATATTTGTTCAAATGTTTTATACTAGTATGCTGCGCGCAACATTTTTGCTTTTGTTTGTTATATCCTCGCATATTGGTTAGTTAGAGAGAGACAAACTTTGTGGGATTTTTTAATGTTTTTAACTTTATAGTGGCAGACTTTTTTCACGTACAGACAAAATGCGACAAAACGCACCTCTTGCTCTTTGTCTTTTTCACAAACCGTTTCCTCTATCGTTGATTTTTTCTTCCTATTTACATTAATTATGTTTTACATAATTTTTTGAAGATTTTCTTTTTCTTTTTCGAAACTGCCCGTGTACACATGGCGGGTTTCTGGGGCCGCCATTATTTGTCCCTATGGGCCATTGACAACACAAGTTAATATGTTTCATCTAAAGCTCAATCATTATAATAGTCCACTTGTCTATCTTTCTATGGCAGAGATGGAAGAGACAAATTTAATGATATCCTTTTAGATAGTTCATTCATTACTGAGTAGTGCATTCAAATTTTGTACCATCACATAACACTTGAATTTAACATTTTGACCATTTAGTACGAACACAAGCTAATGTAACGAATCTTCTGTACCTATCAATTCATTAAACTACCTAAGATTTATACCTGTCTTTGATTCAAGGTCATTGGCAGTGAAATGCTAGTAATACTCTTTTCAATCCTAGAATCTTACACACTGACTAATTACATTTTATAATGATGCAGATTTGGGTACCCACAAATCCTAAAGGGGCTGAGAGGCTACCCCCTGGTATAATCAATTCTGAGTCGGATTTCTATGCTCGTCGATTATGGGGTCAGGTCCATGAGGTGTGTGTCTTTACTTTACAGTACCCTAATGTAAAATATAAATTTCTCTAAAAATTTAATCCCACTAGAAACAAGTTCGTTATATGTGTCACAGTTTACTGTCTAGTATAACGTCAGTCAGAGTACTTCAACTCCATTGAAATAGTATTTTTTTCATAAAAGGTTATTAATTGTTATATATTTTTTCTTGGGTGCACAAAAATTTAACAAATAATTCTTCACGGGGTTGCTCAAGGGTAAAGTTTATATGTGTGTAGTTCCTAATGGAAGTTAAACAATTTGATAGAAAAACATTTCGTGATTTTAAAGGAAACGCAATAAGGTAACTTGACCAACTTGCCATGAATTTTACGCTTGAGAGACTAAAAACATGAAGGAACGAAGATATTGTTCTATAGCTATTTATAAGCAGATATATATGTAGTAAAATATATAACTTATTAGCATAATGGATGTGCAATAAATTAATCCTGATCTGGACAAATGGAATTCCTCAGACTTTCTTTATGACAAATTACAAAATTTTCAATTCTCAGACTCTTTTGTTGATGGAAACTGACACTTACAGGACCTACCCATCAGACCAAGGTATCTGATAACTTTTACTGTTGGTTATGATCAGAGAGACAATATTGATGCAGCAATTAAAAAGGTGATTCCAGTTTCTGACCTGCCTCGTCTTCCTATTATCTGTGTCTCCCTATGGCCAGGTCGTCTTCCTATGTATCTGATCTTTATTTGGCTCTCTTTATGACCATTGAACTTGAGAATTACAGTTCTCTGAGAACTTCACCATTGTCTTGTTTCACTACGATGGTCGGGTTAACGAATGGGATCAATTTGAGTGGTCAAAGCGGGCTATCCATGTTAGTACTCGGAAGCAAACTAAATGGTTGGCAATGAATTCTCCCTAGTTTTTTCCTTTTAAATAAATGCGACAAGTTTCTGTTAAGTCCTCCATCCATATTGTTTTGACACAAGCGCGCTCTAAATGGGTTCAAGGTGGTATGCTAAACGCTTTCTGCATCCTGACATTGTGGCACCTTATGACTACATCTTCATTTGGGATGAGGATCTGGGTCTGGAGCATTTTGATGCAGAGGAGTGAGTATCAAAACCAACCTGCTTGAGCGGGAATGAAGGTGTTATTGAATTTTGTTTTTTCAATTTTATGTTGATCTCTTCATCCCAGGTACTTGCGTTTGGTCAAGAAGTATGGCTTGGAGATCTCACAGCCTGGTCTAGATCCTCGTGGTGGTTATACTTGGCGGATGACGAAGAAAAAAGATGATTCTATAATTCACAGGTAGGAGGGCAACTGTCTAATATGTTTTAGTTTTATACTAATAAATATGCAATCATTGCTTGATAATATCTTTACACACTCCTCCATCTTGTAGCTTAAACTATATCTTGTGAACCTCCTGCAGGGAGGTTGAGGAGAAAAATGGTTGGTGTGCTGATCCACTAATGCCACCTTGTGCTGCGTATGTCACATAAACCCTTTTCTTCCGTGGTCCTGCATACTTCTGTACAATTCTCTTCTCTTTCTCATATATATCTCACATTGGTTTCCGAAATGCTCAGATTTGTAGAGATCATGGCCCCAGTATTCTCCAGAGATGCATGGCGTTGTGTATGGCATATGATACAGGTCCACGTGGTTTTTTTTTTTTTTTTATGCATTCTGTTACCATTTTCATTTCATGACCAGTTTGTAACACACTACTTTCTGATCTTATGCATTGTAGAACGATCTAGTTCATGGGTGGGGTCTTGATTTTGCTCTCAGACATTGTGTGGAGGTTAGTTATAACTTTGTCTGTCTATCAAAATAACCACTTGGATATAACTGGATCTTTGATACTTCTTGCCTTGCTTGGAGGCAGCCTGCTTACGAGAAAATAGGAGTTGTAGATTCTCAGTGGATACTCCATGAAGGTGTTCCTTCACTTGGAAACCAGGTAAGTGAAGAGCTTCAAATTGTTTTATAATTTCTACAATAATCTTTTGGATTAGGGTTTAGGGCTCAAGCAGCAGTCTACTTTGTTGTTTCAACAGGGGCAAGCACAAGATGGTAAGGCACCATGGCAAGGGGTAAGAAATGAGTATCTTCCACAACTCATGCATTTGTCTTTAAGTAGTTTACAATAGTCAGATGATATATTAGATCATTGATGTCAGAATTTGCATTGCAACAGGTGAGAGAAAGGTGTTATAAGGAATGGACAATGTTTCAAGAACGAATGACTCATGCAGAGAGAACCTATTTTCAGGTAATGGGAATTACTCCCCCCAATTCTTCTACAAACTACTTTGGATGATGATCATGCAAGGACAGGAAGTATCTAGAATTTACCTCTTTGGTCTGCCACTTCTCTGTTTTACAAAAGTAGCTTGAGCACTAACTTTTAGATTCTATATTTATCACTTTTCCTCATTGCAATCTTTCATGTGAATAGGAAAAGGAAACATTTTGGTTCATATAAGCTGTTGTTGAATTTTACTCGTCACGACAGATTAGTTACAATCGATCAAATTATGTGTATCCCACTAAACAATTGTATACAAATATTCAAGGTAGACGCTTGTAGATGTCATACAAATACCATCGTGTATATTTCAATGATGTCTTTTATACCATGTAATTGCTCTATACTCGCTAAACATATACAAGTCATCCACAGGAGCTTTATTTACACGGGTAAAAATAGAAAAAGAAAATACACAACTATATTTACGTGCAGTCATACGTCATTTAAAATTTAAGATATTGCGAGATTAACATTGTTGTTTCAATAGTCTACCAATAATAAATGTTTGGCTAAATTACTCTTCATTCAGACATAATTTTTTTTTTTATTTAGACGTTAATTATTCAACTTAAAAGAGGAAAAAGATTGAAAGCTGGGTGAATGAGATCCACTAGTGAACTTCATGCACTCCCTTTTCCTCTTTTACAAGATTCTCTCAATTACATGAGAAGATTCTTTACTTATCTATTTCTCCTAGAGATGTTCAAGTTACACAGCTCTTTCATGTATTTTAAAAAATTTACACTCTGCCCGCTTGAAATTAAAAGATGCACCACACTAAACTCTTCTACAAATTCTGACCAAAATACATTTATATTAATTCCATAAACAAGTTGATCAATCCAACTATGAAATATATATATATATATATATAGACACACCCATAATCAGCAGAATAACTACTTGAAAACTAGGTGATCAATCCAACTATGCAGCTCAAGATCTTAAGAGTTGAAAGCAAAAAATTGAGGAAAGAAAAGCAAACTCTATTTAAGAAACTCAATTTCTTGACAAAACCAAAAATTGGAAAGCTCATACAGTCGCCCCCTTGAAGAGATTGAGATGCCTAATTTCTTGTAAAATTACGCTATCTTGGTTTAAATCTCCTGATTTTCTATAGGACTCTTAAAGAAATATTTCGTCCATTCGTAAAAGCCACGTGGCCATGGTTAAGCATTTGTTTAATCCTTTAATATTCACTTGGCCACACTATTTTAACCCAGTATAATTCTATTGGACCTCGGACTCTCCTCTGTTATTTCAAGAACCTATTTCTCGAACTAATGTGCAGACAGCAGACTCCGCTAACCAAATTCGACAAATTACCTGAGGGCCAAAGAGCATTATGAATATTACAACTCCTAAACCATTTGTGAATTGTGATTGTTGCTTCCAAAGAATCGAATAATTTAATAATGAATGTTACAGCACATTTTCCTTAACTCTAGACACTTGATATGAATGAAACATAACCTGCAAAGAAGCAAATAGAAAAGCTCGTTTAGAAGGAACAAAAACACAAAAAAAAGTGTACCAACCACTCCACATGTCATGGTTTTCAGATTTATAGTGAGGAGTGGAATATTACATTCTGCTGTTAGAAATAACTTCTGGGAATAGCCTCTTCCAGCTCTGTGAAGTCCAATGCATCATCTGCTGAATATTCTCCTGAAGAGGGAACATTCTGATTCAATAACATCCAACTTTGCATGCATAAGACAATATCTTCAAAGGTCGAAGGCCAAGGTGACTTACCGATTGAATCTCTGCGGAGAGCAGTCAAATGGGCACAACTGCAAAAATAAGATGGAACAGATAAGCAATAGTAACAGCTTTGATGTTGGGCATTAGAAGCTTCTCTCATCTTCCTGCTAATTGCATTACTTTTACAAACTATAAAGAGGACGTAGAAATCTCATCCCACCCTCCCTCCCACACATACATGGCCGATCACAAAATTGAGTTAAAACCTCAATTTCACACTCCACGTTCATTCCCTTTAAAGTAATACAGCTTGAACTTGAGACCTTTGACCCCGATTCACCAATTTGTAATAAGGATCTATTGAATGATACCTGCCAAGAGCTTTCCCAAAATCTGCACATAATGACCGAATATATGTCCCTTTGGAACATTTTACCCTAAAAATCAAATTTTGTCTGCAAAATCATAATAAATAAATCAGGGTAATTAATATAAATTAACTAAAAATCTACAGAGATAATTCCAAGATTTATTTTCAGATGTGAAATGCTTCCTTAAAGTCAAAAGCTTTTACTTTGACTACACTACTTAATGGGATTGAAACAAATGCGCAGTTTTAGGTGCAGGCTCATAAGGCTTTCTTTCCTACAATTTATGACAGATGTTTAGAGCTGAATGATTAAAAGTTTTTCCATTTAAAATTGTATGGTTGCTTGACAGTTATTGAAAGGTTTTTTGCTCATTTTTTGGAGAATTAAGTAAACCCAGACATTATGGAAATTTTCATGGCACTCATTAAATTTTGGAAGAAACAAGAAGTTCATAGTGAAAGATAGAAGGTTGTAAGAGATCTCAGTACCCAAGATTACCAGTTATTACTGGACTTTGTATGAGGAGGGAGATTTTTGTCATTTTCCCTTGGAAGGTTTGGATTGGTGTCCTACTAGTGTTAAATTGTTGATAAAGCCAGGTGGTTGAAGAGGCAGTCTAAAGGGGATGTTACAAGGGCTATGTTGACTATAGATAAGGATAAGGATCCTGGTCTAATGGACTTATATGGCATTTTTAAAAAGGATTGTAGTCTTTGTCATATTAGCAAAATTGATTGCACTATGAACTCCACACTACTTACCTTAATCCTAAGAAGGATCTCTGGGTGAAATTAGAAGATGATAGAGCTATTAGTTTGGTTAGCAGTGTTTACTAGTCTATCACTAAAGGTCTTGTACTTAAGGTTGAATGAAGTTCTGTGGTACATTATTTGTACAACTTAGACTGGTTTTGTGGCTGGCAAAAGGATTCTTGTTACTTCCCTTGTGGCCTATCAAGTTGTTGAGGATATTGAAGGCAGAAAGGTTGACATTAGTTGCTCAAACAGAATTTCAAGAAGGCTTGTCATGATAAAAATTAATTGGGGCCTTTACGGTTTCTTAGATAAAATGATGAGTTGCAAAGGCTTTAGATGCAAATTGAGGAAGTGGATTAATGGTTATATTTCACAAGTGACGTTTTCAGTAGTTATCAATGATCAACTTTAATGAGTTAATCTAGGACATAGGGGCCCTCTCCCCTTTCCAGTTCACCTTTTGCTCACAAGTAGTCATGTAGTACAACTTTAAATATTTGGAGACGGTATATGCTGAGAAAACAAATATCTTCTCCACTCTGGTGTATCATAACTATCAAAATGGGCAAACGAACATTTCAAGACAGACAAATGCATCCTTCATATCTCTACAACCTAGGAATTAAGGCAAGATAAACATAGTTCTTTTGAACTTAATGAGTCATGGAGGCAGTAGCATAAAAGATGGAATCCATACTCCCACATTCCATCTTCAAATACTTGAAAGTTACCTATCATCCAAACTACGCTCTATGTCAAACTGGAAAATTGATATTCGTCGAGGTGAAAGTTCAATGCTTTCTCCTCTCCTTGCTTTCTCATACATCTTCTCACCTCCAACCTTTCCATAAAGAAAACAGAACTTGTAAGCAACTGAACTATTTCCCACGAGGGGTAACAGGATAAAATTTCAGATGTTGAACTGTTTCTGAAACGAAGCATAACATTGACTCAATTATCACATAGAAGCATAGAAGTTGACTGAACAGAAATTTCATTATAAATTACAACTAAATCACAAATGCAATATATAAAACTAATTTAGTCTCAACCCCCGTCAAGTTTCAGAGGATTTTTGTTATATTTTAAGGTATTTAAACTTGTATAAATGCAACGTAATCCATATTAGCATTTGCACATATTTTAAGATGAAAGCCAAAACAATTTTGTTTTTCTACCAAACAACAACTTTCATGGACTAAAATTCCTTAATCTAGTTAATAAAACGGATTAATTTCCTCACAGCAAGGAAAAAAGGACATGCAAAAACGTGAGGTAAAACAGATCAGATAAAAGGCAGAAGCAGCAGTTTCAGTG
This sequence comes from Delonix regia, assembly GCA_037074485.1. Taxonomy (NCBI): domain Eukaryota; kingdom Viridiplantae; phylum Streptophyta; class Magnoliopsida; order Fabales; family Fabaceae; genus Delonix; species Delonix regia. The sequence continues at coordinate 33,111,967 of CM073449.1, read as the reverse complement.
TCTCTGCTTCAACCTTCTCACAGCTTTTTAGAAGCAATTAAAGAAAAAAACAGACCTACTGGTGTTTCTTTTAGTTTTGTCCATTCATATAAAACCACAGAACACAGTGCTTAATCAGCTAGTTACCAAATGGTATCAAGTAATAATTTTTTAGGGGCAGGGCGGTGGGTAGAGGTAAGCCTCATATCTGAGGAGCATGCCTTGCATAAGAGAAGGCCATCCAATCCTTGGCTACACATTAAGTTGTATTCTATAGTTAGTTTTATCCTGCCTCTTAATGCTTTTCTTTAAATAATTCTCATGGAGCAGGTAAGGAATACTTCAGTCTGGTCCAACCTCAGAACATACTTAAATATGTTATTCAAAAAGAAAAGTTCAAGATACAAGAATATAGGAGCTTTTCAAACAGTAACTCCTTGCTACAAGCTTTTTGCATAGGGTAATCATTAAATCTGCAAAATTGCTCACTTTGATAGCAGAGAACATTGGAGGAACTTGCCAAATCTCCCCGCAAAAGGACACTGCAGTTCTCTTTATGTCCTCATCTTTGATGTGCTCCCATGGCTCACGCTGAATGACCTACATTTGGAGTTGCTCTATGAGTGAAAAAATTACTCATGTTTAAAATCTACATATAAATGTATCACAATGTTTAATTCTGTTAGTTACAGTTTGTTGTTTTCAATATTGTGGTGTCAGACATCGTTAGATTGAGTGATTCTGTGAGGTTTTGAGATTGAGAAGTTCTTCCATATAGGACTAGAACTTTTTGACAAAATGGGTCCAAAGTTCGATCCTTACTACTCCTAGTCTGACATTAAATTAAATTAAACTTTTAAATAAGATCATAGTAGACTTGTGCTCTACACAAACTTCATTAGGCATGGCTATCAGGTTTTAACATGCAGCAGCATTTTAAAGATATCTAAAAGCTGTTCTTTGATCCTAATCCCACCATCTAAGCCAGTAGTTTGATTGATTCCCTGACAAACATCTTGGACTGATTTGTCAATACAAATAAATGTTGAGAAAATGGGGAGATCAAAAGTTAGGTGAAAAACAGACCAAACAAAATATATTGATTAAAAGAGTCAGTGATTGTGTGTATATTTGACCCTTCAATACTATAACCTTTACTTTGGTTCACTACAACTAACTATATCCTCAACCTACAAAACTTTCCCAAATTCGTATATCTCTTAAAGAGGGTAACTCACTTCTTATCCTACAAAACTTTCTTAAATTTGTAATACATCTTAACTATCAAGATTATTCACACTCTTCAACAAAATTAAGCATTACATATTCTGATGATAAGGGTGATATCATTTGGCCCAAAAAAATCAGGGTGCTTTCATCTTTTCTTTGTCTCCTATCTTGGTCTAACTTAGAGAAACATATTTGGCATCTCCGAGAATTTAGATTGAGTGGGTTTGTGTTCCAGTCACTAGAATGCTTATGAGCACTGTCTTCCCTTTCCTCAAAATAAGTGGATCTTCTCATAGTTATGGCATGAGAGGGTATGACAAGTATGTGTTGCAATGCTGTCTCAAACAAATAATGGATTAGAATCAGACTTTAATCCCTTTCTGACCAAAATATGAAGAACTGAAGATGAATTTGATGACTACTATTTGTTTATCTGTGATGATGAGATCTGGCAATTAAGGCCAAAAGCACACAGGTTTTGCAAGTCCACAAATTTAAACATGACAAAAACATTGACACACCGCTGAATCAGCATCCCATGTTGATGTAGCCTCCCCTAGGCGGAAAACCCCACTGTAGCCCTTAATCATCCCTTGATATCTGCAGTAGAAAAGTCAAATATTCAGAAAAAAAAAAAGACCAAGATATAAAGTCTTTACACAGAAACAACAAAATTTCTAGTTCATACAAAAGGCACCAATAATTGGTAGTCAAATGGAAATAAATCTTATATTTAATTACCTCTCGACCAGTTTTGTTGCTTTACCAACACAAACAATCAATAAACCAGTAGCCATAGGATCAAGAGTTCCAGCATGACCTACCTGTAAACCAAGCCCCGTCCCCAGGAAAAGATACAAAAAAAAAGTTTGCATAAGTTTATACAGAATGAATGCGTTTAAATATAGATTTGCCCATGGATAAGAACCTTTTTCACTTTGACTATGCGACGCAGCTTTCCACAAACCGTAAATGAAGTCCAACCTGTTGTACAATTTTACATATTAGTGTTCTTTCATTGATAAATGAAAACTTTATGCTTTCATATGTAGCAAAAATAGATGCAACATGAAGAAGACAATAAGAACAAACAACTATGCAATTGACAACTTTAGCGAAAGTTGTAACCAAATGAATAAACAAAAAGCCTGGAAGGTAATAAAAATTAGATATCATTTACCACCTCTTGCTATATGTGCACATGGAAAGGTATAATTCTGACTAATTAAATGACATAAGTGCAGAGCAAGGTTAAACAAACAAAAGGTATAGAAATGGCTCCAACATAATCAGGAAGTAAGGATAACAGTTTTTCCAAACTTGTATCTAAAGTCCATTTGCACTTCTACTTGCACATTTAGCGATAAGCCATGGTCATAACATTAAATATAACTCATGCTAATTCGTCCCCCATCCCCAATCTTCCTCAAAATCACATGTCAATACATGGTGAAGTATTGGAAAGAAGCACAGAACTATATGTCAACTCACCTTTGGGTTTATTCACCAAAATAACGGTTCCATGAGGACCATCCCATGTGGGAGGGAGCCCAGAACTCCTTGACACAAGATACGGCTCTGCATTACCAACTTCAACATCCTTATTGGGAACCTTTTTCAAGTACTTAAAGAACTCTTCAACCTTCTTTTCGGTTAGATCTTTTGTTGCATCCTTAACTAATCCACTATTATTAGTTTTTTCTTCTTCTTCTTCTTCTTTCTCCTCGAAGAAGATCAACTTCTTATCATTTCTTTCATCACTAGCCTCATCTTTTTTCTCCTTTTTATCATCTCTGACTTTCTTCTTTCCTTTCATCTTGCTCTTAGTCTTTACGTCCGGATTTACGTTCGCATTCGATTCTCCCGGTTCAAGGAACGCTTTATCAAGACACTGGTCAGGAAAATATTTCTTCTCCAACTGATAAACCATCTTATAATGCTTCTCTTTTTCCCAGGGATAAGAAAACGTATCGTAGAAATACAATTCCTCCTCCCTCTTGTGCAATGTAGGAAGCTCCACCACCTCAGGCTTCAGTTCCACGAACTTCTCTTCAGGTTGCCTATTTTCTTCATCTGAGTCCGACCCATACATTCTCTTCCTCCGTTTTCGGTAATATTTTCTCTTTGCCTTGTCAAGCTCCAATTTTTGGGTACCGGATTGGTCAGTTTCTTTCTCCAAAGCCAATTTCCGATCGACCCAACTATCTAATCCCAATTCGGAAACGGATTCTTCCGGAGAATCGGATTCAGGGAAGCTCTCTGAATTGGATTCATTTTGTCGAACAGGTCGGCGGCGAGAATGGGCACGCTCAGAATAAGCTGGACGGTTGATAATCATCTCGTACTGAAGTGGGTATGGGGTGGGTGTGGTGGAGAAGGTCCGTAAGGAGGGCGATAGAGAGAAAGTATTTGCTTTGCTGAAGGACGTGAAATTTGTAAAGGGAAGCATTTGATAGAAAACTCTTGCAGAGGCCATAACTTTGGAATTAGACAAGAAGAGGGACGATATGTGGGTTAGATATAATGATTTCGCCATAGAAGGTGAGCCCTGAGTAAGAGTGACGTAGTTGTTTCCACTATAGCTTTATGCATGAGATTGAGGAAGATGCTGCTAACTTCTTTTTGCTCTAACCCTGAACTCTGAACTCTGAACTCCAGAGAATGGAGGGTACTCACTTCTAACGATTCACAACGCCCGTCGTGATGTCATTTTGAGCTTAGTTGAATGTATAATTGACATACAGATGCTCAATTGCTGCGAGTCGAACACAGATCATTAGGAGGCGGCACTCCTTTTTCTTCACGTTCGATATGCAAGTGCTAATGTTAACAGGATAAAAGAAAATAAAAAGAAATATTATTTGGATTAATATATATATATGTAGGTTCTTCTGTGAAACGAGTTTGAGTCGACCCTTACACCAGAAATTATGAGTTACTGTTTATTTATATAGAATTTTTTATTGTAATGCAATATTGGTTATGTACATGTTTTTATTTTAAAATATGTTAAAATTATAACATAATAACATGAAGTTGTCTTTATATATTACATAAGATAAGAAATTCTAGAATTAAGAAGGGAAATGAATATATACTCTTTTTTATGGTATTTAATTACATTTATGAGTAAATTATGTTAATAGTTTGGTTAAATTATATATGATATTTTTTGTTCCAAATGCATTATTTGTGTCCTTCAATTTTTAATATATATTACAAACAAAATTTTTTATTAAATTTTTTTACTAATATAAATAATATTTTTCAAAATATATGTTATTTTCAAAAATAAAATTACTAATCGTTTCTACAGTCCCATTTCAAGTGAAATCAAAGTAGTAAAGCCTGGCATGCACAATTTAACCAAATCTTTTAATCAAACTATAACATGCATTGATATAAATGCTAAAAATAATTTTAAAAAAAAGTAATAATTCTTTTTTTAAAAAAAGAGAAATCTTCATGCCAAAAGAAATAGATTTAGAGAAAGTAAATAACAAAGAATTTTGTTCATATCATCTCAAATGTCATAAATGTGAATTGTATTTTGTAGGTTGAATAGTGACTTAGTTCCATAATTTTATTTATTATTGATTTTTTAAATTTGAAATATTTGAAAGTGATTCTTAAATTTTCAAATCATTTGAAAATATAATTTTGAATGAATTTTGTTAAAATATTAATATTATTCATTTTAATATTGATGTGTCAATTATATATTTTTTTGTCTTATAATTTAGACAATAAATTAATACTAAATTAACATTTAACCTATAAATTTTAAATAAATAACATTAGATGACACAGTTTCATTCTCATTATTTCTCCTCTAAAACGCAGCCTCAAATATGATTATACTGTAACATCAAAACCATTAAAGTCTCCCATAATTTCAGTTTTTGCTATTCTCTAATCAGAAACCAACTGGCAAAAATCACAAAGTCATTCTGTTTGATATTATATTCGACTAATTTACGATTTCATTTCACTTTCAGTTAACTTTGATGAGTATCTTTAAATCAAAATATCACAAAGTTATGTCATTGTTTAAAAAAGTAATTAAATAGTCACTTCGTTGTACATGGCTTCCTAAAATAGATGGGAAGAGCTTTAATGGAAGACTCAAAAGTAACTCTTAAATTTCCATGTTCTATCAAATTCCATAAGAAAAAACTAGAAAATGGGACAGAACTAAACATTAAGTTCAACATATTATTCTTAAAACTAGATTAATGCTTATTCATTCATTAACCATCTCTGTTTCGAAAATCTATGGGAGACTTAATGGTTTTAATGTCACACAGATGACATTTGAAGCTACATTTTAGAGAAGATCACATTGATATTTTAAAATAATTCACTTAAAGAAATTCATATAAGATAATTTCGTAAATTAAAATATTAATTTAAAATAATAAATAAAGTAAACAAGCAAAATTATTACTTTAACCTATTTTTATATTAAAATCATATTCAATATAATTTAAGTAAATATAAGGAGAGTGATAATATCATTTTTCTACAAAAATTAGTGTAATTCACTTCATGTTTAAATAGTTGAGAGACTATATTTCTCACTAGAAAAAAGAAAGAAGTAAAAAATTTATATGAAATTGCTTGTATATTAACTATATTGTTCTTTAATTAAAATATGTTTCTAACAGTATCACAATTCTATAATATTTGTCGATAATTATCTAATTTTTAAATTAAGATATAGATATTTTAAATTACTATTAATTAATCATACACAGTTTATATATTGATAAAGAAACTTAATATAGAAGTTATAAAGATAATTATACCTAAATCTAATCCTAACAAAAAATACATTCTTTGGAAATGGAAGTTCTACACTGATACACCATGAAAATTGAAAAAAGAATTCGTTGCGGTAATGATCAAAAGAACTAACTAACCGGATAAAGTTAGCCCACAAAAGGCCTTCCCTCACAAATTCGAAATTGAGCGACGATAACGAAAGGCCTCCCGCGCTTTCCAAAGTCCCAGACTTTCGAATTGCGCATTCTCCATCCTCTGCCCACAACTTTTTCGGGTTTTGAACTCCAAATCCAGAACTTAATACTCCGACGTCATGGATTCGGCAACACCATCTGGGCAGGAGGACGAGTGGGAGCTCTGCAACGACGATGGCTTCGTCTACAAGCGCAAGAAGCGCCGTCTTGACCCTGATGCGGCGGCGGCAGTTCAGGTTTCATCCGCTATGGATGTGGATCAGGAAGCAGCGTTGCAGCAGAGGAGAGAGCGCAAGAGGCGGACTCTGTTGAAGCTTAAAGATAAGTACCAGAGAGAGATCGACCAGTGGGAGTTTTTGTCGAGCACCTTGCGTGCAATGGAGGAGAGAGCCTGTCAGGTTCGACGAGAACAAGAACAGGCGCGGGAGCAAATGGCACCGCTTGCTTGCCCTTCACCGACGACGAAGGGGAGGGTTTCTGTTGGTGGGTCGCTGGTCGATGAGCTTCTTCTGCAGGTAATTGGACTTTCTTTCGCTGCGTGTGCATAATTGTAGTCTTATTGAGTTATAGAAAGATTCCGAAACAAGGAGAATTGGAAATTAGTTCTTAGAAATTGCAGAATTTGGAGTTGTAGAAGATAAAATAAACTGATTAGCTGCGCCTGAATGGGCATCTGAGTGCTGATGTTTTCTCTGTTCTTGACAACCTATATGCCTAATATATAACTCAAAAATTTGTGTAGATTTTGTTTCTCCGGAATCCAGTACTGCATTCAGGGTCTGCATAATTTCCCTTGTTACTTCCTCGCCTGATTTTTTTTTCCTGGAGGAGAATGGCTTATACTTTATTCAAAAGCGGTGTCCATCTCTCTGAGAATTTGTATTCCAATAAAACCAACCTTCCCACTACGGGTAACTGTTGACTATTTTCCTTGAGATAAGGTCTAGTATCTGGATATGCTGGGGAATCCTAATGCAGATTTAACATGTCATCCCTCTGGTTGGCTTTCTAGTACCGTATAGGTGATTATTTTAGTTTGGTATATCTCAAAAATGACTCAATTAGTTTTCTCTAACTGTTTGATGAAAAGCTGTGTGCTAGCTTATGTAGCTGCTGAATTATATGGCCTTGAATTTCAAGTGTTCAGTAATCAATTATTCTTTGTGATGCAAGGCTTCTTCGTATGCATTTCACATGTTGCCCTACAGAATAAGCAGTTTCTAGCCAATGAATTATCTAAATTCTGGGAAATGTATGCCAAAACTGACGGTGCATTAGCTCAAGAGGGTGCTAAGGATCTATTCCCTCGGTGCTGCAGCTTGTATTAGGTCACTTATTTTAAGCCTAGTTGATCTAATCATCTAATCTCTAATGCCTAGGATCGAGGATCAGGCTTTTTCATGGTTTTGGATATAAATTATAGTAGGAGTGAACTACTTCTCAATATTGTTGCATAACTTTGTTCTTCTGAATCTAAGAAAATGAGAAGAATTGAAATGGTTCAATAATGAAAGTTACAAACTTTCGCATTCAAGTTATTAGATAATTAGCTCCCACATGGCGTGATCCATATCTGAGTGGTCTTCTGAGCCCATACAATCTTGAAAATACCTCTGCATATTTACGGCCCTCCTAATTGCATAGAGCTTATGAAAAGCTTCTCGTTCCCTAATTCTTAACTCTCAACCATACAGGTGGAAGCCCAAGAAGCAATAATTCAAGATGTTTCAAATTTGTGTGATGTGGCGGAAGCTATGTACCATAAACAAGAGCAACAATTTAATCAATCGTTGTTTGATCTTCCAATCTGGGCCTCGCCAATTGAGCTCATGCAATTGCTGTGCGATGATTAGAAGAGTTCCTTCTGTGCATTATTCTCTGGGTAAGGAATGGAAAGTTGAGTGGATGGCCTTCCACTGTTGCAGTTGGTTTCGTTAATTTGAATGCTCGAAGATGATCATTCTGTATCAATGTGTGTAATTGTTAGCTCACCTTTATGGCAGATTGGTAAATATTGTAATTTGAATTTATTTAAGAGCACCATTGGCTGGAGTCATGCATTGGACTGACCATCTGATGAATGAAAACTAGAGAACAGTAAATCGCTAAAATGGGTGGGAAGACGGCCTCTACAACGTCTTCGATAAAGCACAACTATGGAATTCTGTATTATTTTAAGTGTATAATTAGTATGTAGTTTGTTGATTTTTGGAATTTATAACCATCTTGAATATAAATGTCCATATTTTAGTCTCTTTTCTATTCGGGGCTCTGCATGAATGCATCACTATGCATTGCTACTAGTTTTACAGGTCATTGATTCATGGTAGGGTGGCCAAAATGCAATTTTTTTTTTCTTTTAACTTACAGGAATATCTAATTTTTTTTTTTAACTTTAAGAGTTAATTATAGATTATTATATTTCTAGTTGCGTAACAACTCTTTCCTCAACTTTTTTTTTTTGGTTTAAAATTTTAGCACTATTTGTTTATATAAACAGAATGAAGCCAAGTCAATTGAAAAAAGTGCATTTTTCCAATTAGCATTTCAAGTAACAAATAATGCCTTTTTTTATTTTTTTGTTAACTGTCATTTTGTTTTTACGACAGAAAATCTTCTTTTGCTACTGAACTTTTAAAATTCAAGTAAATAAATTGCATAATCTCTTAAATTAAACAGTGATTTAGCCATCTGTTGACAAATAGAGAAAGGGACCATTGCGATTTTTCACTTTTTAATTTTGCGTCCTTTTGGTTAAAAATTTTGAATATTAAAAAAGTCTCTTAAAAATAATGAACAATGCTAAAAAAATCTTTTTTGGGTCTAAAAAAAACCTTTAAATATTACAAAAGGATTTTAGTCCACAAAGGAACTATTTTTATAAAGTTCATATTTATTTAAAAAAATTTTAACACAAATTTTTTAAAAATTAAAATGACACCCCAAAAACCAATAAAATACCAAGATAATCCATTTCTCATCAGCAAATGTATTGCATCATTATAATCAAGTCCTATAATGTAGGGACGAACATATAACCATAAGACTCGGTTAATTTGATCCAACCCTATTATATTAGGTTAAGTTGAATCAAGTTTAAATAAAAAATTTACAAATTTATCAAGCTAGGTCATGTTCATGATCAGGCTAGGTCAAGTCTCGAAATATTATCAACTTGGCCCGACTTGGCCCTATTATATATTTTTTTATTTTTAAATATTATTTTTATAATTTAATTTGATTTTTTTATTTATAATAAGTTTTTAATATATTAATTATTTTCAAATCTTAATTCTTTTTTATTCAAAATATTAATTTTTATTTATTATATTTTTTTCACATTCAAATCCTTTTTTTTTCTTTTTTCCTTTTTAAGAAACTGTTTTTATTAATTAAAAAATAATTTTTATAAATAAAAAATTAATTAAAAAAATTATTTGGCCCAACTTGGTCAAACCTAATGTAACACAATTACTTATTGAGCTAAACCGGTTTCGAGATAAAAAAATTTACCTCCTTTTAAGTCAGATCAGGTTTGAGTAAGTTTGATCATCCTTACTATGATGTCCCTCACTCCCTCTGGCTTTACTAGTACACATTGTTCTTATTTAGCAGGGATTAAAAGTAGCGTAAATGACCCGCACAAGCAACGAAAATTGAGGATTAACAAAGTTATTTACGTTGATTGACAACAAAAATAAAGAGGATACGGGCGAAATTAAAGGATTAAAAACAACAGAATTCGTAGAAAGAGAGAAGAGAACCAAATGCTGTCGTTCCTAAGTTCAAAAATATCTGGCTGCAGTAAATAGATGGTTTACTGACGTCTTGCTCCTATTAGAAGACTACAAATCTAATGAAATACTCTCACAATTCCCTTTTTCTTACTTCATTTTTTACTTTTTTTTTTTTTTACCACTCAAAAGGTGGTACTAATATACCAAAATACAACTAAGTTGTAAAATTCCTCACACTCAATTAAATGGTCTTGAATTCGAATCCTAATAAGAATAAATATTATGAATTAAAATGTAATAATGAGTCAAAAAAAGAATATATACCAAAACACAACCATGCCTTTCTTTACAACTGACAAGATACTACTAATTTGTTATCCTATTAAGCAATGAGCAGTAATCAGAGTAAAGAGCGGCCATGAGTCATGAGATGCCTCTTTATTATTTGCAAATTGTAATAATGTGTGTTTTCTTCAACATTGCCAATTTTATACTCAACAAAACAGTTATAAAAACCAATCCCTTTTTACATATATCATCCTATACTATTTGTTGGCCCAAAATATAAAATGACCCAAACCGATAAATGACAAACCAAATGAGAAAAAAAAAAAAATCAACCCAGATTTCAGCCCATACTAACAAAACAGAGTGGAAAACAATTCATCTATTCAACAAAGTACAAAAGTTGCTGTACAGAAAAACATTAAAACTTCTTTGAACTACCACTGCCACACTCTTCTTACACCTTTTTCCTACCTCCTGGAGCTGCTGACAGAAGCGGCTATTAATGACGCTTTAGCTAAACTCGAAACAACCGTGCCATTGAAGCTAAATACGGTACCTCATGGCGGCCAAAGAAGGAGCAGTTGAATATCTCTCTTATCATGAATATCTACTACAATAAATACTCTCCAACAACTATCTCTGAGAAAGCTATAAATATGTTGAAGCTACTGCCTTCAAAGAACAAGGAAGAGAGATAGAAAACGAGAAAGAGCTAAAGAGAAAAAACACCCTGTAATTTTTTAAAGCTTTTCATTATTAGAGCTTAGTTTTTGGTTTATTAGCTTTTTAGAAGCATATTTGAAAGTTGTAAGATAAAATCCAGTTCTGTAAGATTTATAAAACTCATTTTTTTTTCTACTAGTATTGTACCTCTATCTCAATAGAGAAAAAAGTTGTTGTTATAAAGTTTGAGATTGAGTTAGAAAGCTTTGTGTTTGGAGTTAGCACGTGAAAACTCCTTATGAAAGTGTAAGAAAACTTTTCTTAGTAGAAAATCTTTGGAGAAGACAAGGGGACTGGAAGTAAATATTGTGGTTGGTCGAACTAAAATAAATTTGAGTGTTTGATTATGTTTCCCTGATCTTTGATCTTTGTCTTTCAGTATATTTTCAATCAACTTAAAATTTTATAGTTAATTACTTTCTGCACTTATCTATTCTTTTCAAGAAATTCAATTCACTGAAACATTTATAGTTAACAATCTTTCCTTCTGTCACAACGAACTCACTATTAAAAAGTTCAGTCAACTTTAATTTATTACAGTTAACTGTTTATTGCAAGTTATAGCTGACTAAAGATATTTTCAGTTACCTCTCTTATCTTTTATTCTCTTCTGGTAAAGTGAATATCTTACTGAAAAATTCAGTCGATTGTATTTTATTTCAGTCAACTGTTTATTGTGAATTATAGTTGGCTATAAATTTTTTAGTTAACTAAAATTTTCAAAACAAGATTTTATTTTAAAATTTTAACTGCACATATTCACTCTTCCCCTCTAGATGCATTGTCGCTGTTTAATTTTATTTCAGTCGACTGTATTTTATTTCAGTTAACTATTTATTGTGAATTATAGTTGACAGTAAATTTTTTAGTTAACTAAAATTTTTAAAATAGGATTTTATTTTAAAATTTTAAGTGCACCTATTCACTCCTCTCCTCTATGTGCATTGTCACTGTTTAATGCCATATCATTGTGAATTTGTTATAAACAAGTTGTGTTGTGAGACGGTCATGTAGTCATGAGTCAGCAGCAGCAGACAAATTGCTAAACATGCATCAAACTTAAGTGAAAAGGAAAACCTTCAATCTAAATTACTGGGTTTGCTAAATGCTCTAATTAAGTTCATTTAGACGAGAAGGAAGAAGCTGTACAGGTTGTATCACGAACCCAGCCTGCTGACATTCTTCCTCCAGAAGCTGTGCTTGAGAAGGACCTTCAGGGCAAAATGCAACAATAGCTCCTCCACTACCGGTAAATTTGGAAGCAGCTCCAACCTTTCTTGCAACCTCTACCATTTTAATGTTCAAATCACCAAGGGCATCATCTCCGAACATTGATCTACACAATATACAACAAAGTTCAACACTAGGTTTCTGATATATATGTCATCAACTCACTAATCCAAGGTAGAAGTCATTGATCAGTGAGCACATTTTCTCAACTCTAAAGAAATTCTATCAAACGAACCACAGGCATCAAATCAGCAAAAACCGCTGCTTAAAACCAGCTTATAAATTTCAAAACCATATAGTTGTCTTTCAACCAATTATTTAGAGATATCATCTGCATCTATATATAATGAAGAGGTAATTTAATTGGTTGAGTGTTACAACAACCATTACCTGCGAAGGTCAAAATTTTGATTCATGAGCGCAGCAAGTTTGGAATAGTCTTTATTCTCTAATGCTGTCCTTCCTTCTTCTGCTATATTTGCAACTTCTGACATTGAAGATATGATGAACTCATCACCATCAAGCCACCTTTGCCGTACTTTACTGTGAACCTACATGTTATTGTAAGCTAAAATTTTAAGGAAAAGCAAATATTGAAGGGCACTCCTAATATGAAATCACAATGAAATGTTATTTCATAATAAACTACAGTAGTCGCCCACCCAGTACCAATTTTTTAAATGTCAATTTATACAGATTGAAAAAAATCTACTTAGCCAGATATCAGACAGAACCACATATCAAGGTATATTTAAAAAATCATATGCAGTGTGACCAACACAATCAGATCAGATGAGACAACATGCTCTACAACCATAGGCACAAGGCATATAATAATAACAAAGATGAAGCCATTCTGTGTTGCTAACCTTCCCTGAATCACTAGGATTCTCAGCATAGATGAGATACAAAGGCGGGAGAAGACTTAAATCCATGGGTATATAGATTCCATGCCCCAGATTATCCATGTTTTCCTTACTGAAGTCCTACAAAAGCAGACAAAGTCACATCATTTATAGGTATACCATATCTATATGAAATGAATACTTGTATCATAATTGAACAGGATACCATGTAAACTAGGCCCTCGTAAACTTGTGCCACCCGATCCTGGAGACCAGCAACTATCCCAAGCTCATTCTCTGCAGTGAGGATAAGGCGAGGCCTCACCTCCACCTTGATTAGATGCCTGACTTTGTAGAAATCAAGCAAGCAGTTTAAGGCAGCACATACAATTGCACTAGAGCCTGAAAGTCCTGTCTGAAATGTCAACTTGATAATTTAAGCTATACCCAAAAGTGAGAAAATAATAAATAAATAAATGGATTTCTGTAATAACAACAATAGTACAGTAATAACAAAAACTCAAAAGGAAGAGATCTGCAGCTATATTAGCAGTTTAGAACAATAAATTTGCAGCACCCATGAAATCAAAATAACAAATGATTGCAGATATTTCTCTCCTCAAGTATCAGATATCAAATGGATTTGGCATCTTAAATTGTGGTTGTTTCATTGTAAAGACATGATAATTGAAAGTTTGGCAAAAGTATACTTTTGATCCCTGAAGTTTCACTCAAGTTTTATTTTAGTCCCACAACGAAAGCAACAATAGAGACTAAACTGAAAAACCTATAGGGACAACAATAAAACCAGTTTAACTTGTATAGTACACATGAAAAAATTGTAGAAACCAAGTTTGATACACATTAAATACTTCTTTTAGCAGAGTATTTTTTTTTTCTTTTGGGCCAACTATTAGTGGAGTTAACAGCGTTAGGCAAAATGACCATATTGAACCTTTTTGAAACTTTGAAGACTATATTGAAACTTGAGTAAAACTTCGAGGACTACAAGTGAGCTTTTGCCAAAAATTTCTTATATTCTTGGGATGTCATAACAGTTGAACTAAATGCCACTTTATATCATTCTACTAAGAAATTAAAGAGGATAAATAAACAAGAAACCATGATAAAACTACAGAAAGAACATCGTGGAAGTAAATAAAGTACTGAATTAGATAGTAAGCAGTATCTGATATCATGTGTTTGAAATTTTACCTGGCGAGGGATATTAGTGTCATATGAGAGAGTAAAATTTTCTCCATGAAGAACAATGTTGTTATCTTTGCAATAATTGTAAAAAACTTTACACATTGCCATAAGCAATCGTACACCTCCATAAAAGCCCTCAGTGTTTAATCTGTTCACCTGAATATATAGAAGGAAGCATAGCGTATTTGATTCCTCATCAATTCACGAAAGTTTGTTTGTATAAGACACAAAGCACTTAAACAGCCTCAAAAAGTAAAACAGAAACTAGTGATGAAACCATAAATTTGTACGATTTGTGTTGATCATGTGAATTGTGAAGAACAAATAAATACATTTTAATATATCAATCATGAACCTAACAACAGCATACACTAATGTAGGAAAGGGGTCTTCGACGTTTTTGAAATAGGGGGAAATGCGCGTAGTTGTATAGTTTTCATTGATCTCGTTATAACGATCGGAATGATATCCATGTAAATTTTTATTTCCCTTTCCCCTTCTCTGAAATATGAATTTAAATTCTATTAGAACATGCCTATCTTCATTAAATGTTTTTGATCCTTTTTTCCTGCCCAATGACAAATTACATTGATCAGCCTTAATATATGTATATATATATAATCTGCTTATAATCACTCTGACATAAATCATAGATGAGATCTTAGTTATCAAATCTGCACTTTCTATTATGAAAGAACATTCGAAGAACAAAATTTGATAACGGCCTCTGCTTTTAAAATGTTTGCTCTTTATGATATCAGAATATGTCCAGGCAGAGATCAAAGACCAACAGATGTTTAATTTAATTGCAGATATATCGGCAGAATATAAGCGAGAAAAGAAATGCATGTACCAAGTGATCGATAGATCTGAAGAGGACGAGATCATGCGTGGGATGAGGATTGATGACGAGCTCATCGGAAGGCTGCAACTTGACGGAAGCCCAAAAGTTGGCGAGGCTGAAGGAGATGGTTTTGCCATAGTAAACATCGCTTGGGTTACCCAATAATCCCACCCTCGCATACGCTTTGTGTTCGATCGCATTGCCGGCAGATGTGGCACCTCCATCTTCTCTGTCCATTCTTGGTGAAACGTGCTTCGTGGCTATTGCTATGGGCTCTGGCTTTGAACAACTACTATGTTTGATGTGCAAGTCATGCCAATCGATACACGTCTCTTCCAACTCAAACAAAATAATAAATAATTCATTAAAGTATGGATACAGGTATGATTTATATAAATTAGTACAATATTTATAAAAAATATTTTTATTCTAAAATAAAAAAACTTAAACTTTTTTATATCATGCATTTACATTATATATATTATTGTTGAAATAAAATGATGATAATTATATTTTATTTAATTAATTTTTATTAAATATTTTAAATTTGACTAAATTTTAGAAAATGATTCTTTTCATTTAATTTGAAGATATTTTAGTTAAAATGAGTTTAGTTGTAGAATTTTTTTATTTTAAAAAAAGTCATATAGATTCTTACTAGAATAATTTCTCCTTGAAATTACCGTATGAAAAATAAAAATCAACCTTATGTGAATGATTAATGTTGGAGTGCCAAAAATGCTTATAGACTCACCGGTTCCTCTCATTGTCGTCTTCACCTTGTTCCCAAACTCTGGAATTTTTTCGCTCAGTCTTTGTCAACACTTTAAAACAAATTTTAAACTAATTTCTCAAAGTTTATTTATTCAGATTCAAATAAAATTGTAAATATTTTTATTTAAAAAATACTTTAAAGGAAGAAGATTTTTTAATGTAACTCATATTATTATTTATTACTTATTATTAAATTTTATTTTAAAAATAAAGAAGGTTGCATCCCACATTCAATATAGGGGGAATAGCACCCTTTTCGGCGAAATAGGAGTTCCGTAAATGCCAATGGATACGCAAAATGCGATCATTTTTTTTATTATTTAGAAATTAGTTTTTAAAATAAATTATCATTAAATTTTGTTAAAAAATGTTAAATTTTTTATATATAATAATAATTTTAAAATTAAAGAATAAATTAAAATAATAATAAAAAATAGGATCTTCTCATACTACTACGTGAACAGGAGAATATCCTTCCTCCGCAAAAATCGGATATGCAGAACGTACGAGGATTTTGCATTCTACACATGTATTACAAACTACTATATACGGTGTCAGATCGCGTGATGTACGATATCGCTATTTCAATAAGACTATAATTAGTTTAACCATTTCAGTAGAAAAACATTTGCAGCGCAAAATGTCACAAATTATAGAATCTTTTGCGAAAAGTATTTCAAATATTATATAATTTTTTGCAAAAAGTATTAAATCAATATTATACTTTTATATTTTGTAACAATTGAATCGTAATAAATCAATCCCTCAAAAATTTTATTTTATGCAAAATATATCTTTTATTAATCCAGACAAAGTAATTAATTTTGTATAAATTTAAATTTATAAAGAATTGATTTTTTATAACTTTAAAATTTTGATAACTAATTTATTATAATTAATTTGTAAGAAACCAAATTGTCACAAAATATACAAGTATAAGACTAATTTTATTTTTTTTAATGATCTTTTTATTATCCATCAACCTGTTTGACATATTTTGAAACAAGAAATAAAATATAAAATTTTAAATAAAAAATCACAATGATCTAACACATTTTTAAAACTAGAAGATAATAGTGATTTTTGTATGTTTTATTTTTTCTTTGGCTAATGATAAATCCTTTTAATATAAATAACCGAAATATTTGAATATAAAAAAATAATTATTGTAGTTCAGTTCTAAAATTTTAAATCAAAAAGTATCTATCGATGCTTAAATTGGTCCAAAAATTCTTACTTTATAATAAATTCTTTTAAAAAATATTAACTGCCTTCTAGAACTCCCGATTCGTAAAATTCTGCTTTATGCCATTTAATATGATCATCCTATAATGATTTTGAATAATCATAGATTCATGTTTTCATAACAATTAAATATAAATGTCATTTTTAATATATTCATAATTTTATATATATTAGTATATTCAATTATAATATAAAAATATAATTATAATAATATTAATTTAAAAAATAATAATATTATAATTATATCTGTACATTATAATTGAATGAATTAATATAATCAAAATTTAATTACCAAAAATTTTACCTTAAATATATCATATGTACAAACAATTTAATTTTACTTTTGCTTGTATACACATACATTAAAATTTGAATGCTGTTTCATATTCTCTTAGGGATCATAAACCATTTTTCATGATACAAGGAGTGTGACGTAGTATGGTAAATTGGTAATCCATGAATCATTAGAATATATATTACATGCTACATAATACAAATTGCCAAGTAATTGAGACAAACACCAATATATATATCAGTGAACCTCGAATGAAGCCAGGTATGTTATCCAAAGCACACACCAAAAAAAAAAAAAACGTCTATATTAATTCAATCCATACGCTCATAAACTTAACATACAACACTTACACTTCTGACATACATTTCAGAATATAGTACATTTTTTTTTGTCACTGGAAGACTTATTTATAGGTTCCATGGCTAATAGGCCATAGAGGTACCTCCATGAACTTAATAAACTGCTCACATGCAGAATGCAGAATGCCCAAACTCCACTACTAGCTCAATGTCTTTATGTTAATGTCAGAATTTGCAGAAGTCCAGAGTTGGCCATATGAGGGGGCGCTATGCCACTATCCAGGCTACTGAATGGAATAGTTGGGGAATTTATCATCAATATCAGCGATTTTGCTTCATCAAGCACCTCATAATCTGTCTATCCACTCCAGGATACTGTCTTGAGAACAATATTGCAAATTCTACAAACAAAATGAGAATCACAGTGCCCGTTAATACATTGAGAAAGCCTGAAAGCGTAACGAGTTAGGGTAAGCGGAAGCTTACAGAAAGTTGGAAATCTGGAGGAGTATCCAATTCCACGTTATCTAGGTCAGGAATTCCATCGGATAAATTATCATGGCTAGCCAATTCATTTGTGTTGCAAGCAAAGCCATCAAGAGTAGTGCAGTTCAATCTTGGGTCATTTAAGAGAGAAGGAGAATCTAAGATTTCCTTGCACAATAAGATGTCATTCAAGCCATCAAAGTCAGAGTTTTCAACAGCCTGTGATTCACCAGCCAGCCAAGCAGGGCTGCTTGTATTGTCTTCATCATGAACATCAGATGGTGAGGCATGAGATTCTCGAGGAATAGATTTGGTATCCTAATTCATAAAATTAGTTCCAAAATAGATAGAAGAATTTAGACATGTATGGAAAAATAAAGACTAAATCAGTAATATGAACAGAATTCTCTCTAGCACTAAAATGAACTTCAGAGAAAACTAAATGTTGTACAGAAGTCCACATATGAATGCAATTTTTATGCTTGTTTTTTCAGTTGAATGTTGCATTTGATACAAATTTCCTTTAAAATTATTACTTCTTGATAAACCTCAATGCCAAAGAGATCATCATATACAACCGTATGCATAAACAAATAGCTTCCTACCTGGTTGAGTGACAGGAGCACAGTTTCATCAACATTATCATCACAGTAAAATGATTTTCCTGATAGAGGTGGACTGGGAAGGTTTCGTTTTGGGGTTTTTGGACTCGTTCGTGATGTCTTATTATCAGAATCTTCAACCACAGGATTTTCCTCGTTTTTCTCAGTCTGCTTCTGCTGTTGAAAAAATATTTTCGAAACCACATATTCACCATCCTTCTCATCCGTTCCCAGATGGTATTGGTGCATCACCCAATTAGATTTATATGGCTTGGAGTCCTTCTTAGATCTTATATAAAGAACCATGATCTTTTTAAAGCCCTTCTGCAATCCATCTTCAATCACAGGCTTGGTCTTACCAGTCTTGTGCCACCGCACATGCTCCTCAGTCAAACCATCTTCATGATGAATCTTTCGACGCTTCCGTTGACCAGTAGCATATGCATAAATTATTCTGTGAAAAAAATGGACACTGCTCCCATCTTTCTTAGCACCTGAAACAAAGCAAATATAAGTTGATTTGTGGCAAAGTTCCAGAAAGTTTTATTTCTGAACTGGGCCAGAGCCCATGTTTGTCCCTGAATGACTTCCTTTGTCAGGACATGCAGAAAATGAATGCTAAAATGGTCATAAATAGGAGCCACTGACTTTAATAAGTTTGACAATGGTAAAAATCTATTTTTTCCCCACTTGTCTCAAAGAAAAAGGTAAAATTATGATGTGTTATATCCAAACAAAGCTATCAAATTAACATTACTTGATTCTTGATTAGGTTCTGGTTCATGCGGTAGTTACAAGTCTTATAACGCCAAGAATGTGTTAATTGAGATTTCATGAATCCTGTATAACATAGAATGTGCTGAACTCTGCTGTATCCTTTTTCCGTAATTAGGTGTTAATGCCAAAAGCAACTTGTGCTGAGGTGCATGAGGCACTATTGCATTAATATGTTCCTTCTGTTTTTCCTCCATAAACAAGGGACAAAACCTGTCACGTTACTAGTAAAAAATTTATTAAATTTGGAATATTAACTTCATTCTACAGGTCCATTAGTCAATTTAATATCATGGAAAAGCTATCGGATTGCCGCAAAAAGCAGACTCACCAGGAAGATTTTCTGGATGTGTGTAGCAGATACCTTGGTCTCCCTCTACTGTTGGGATGAACTCATGGATAAACATGTGGGGCTCTCTGTTCTCCATTCCACATTTTGCTGCTAAATGTTCGAGGAGCTCTGCATCAGATGGATCAAACTTTACACCTGCGGGAAAGCCAGGCCACTCAGGAGAAACCTACACATGCAAAGCAGTATCCGTAATAAGACATCCACAACTGATCAAAACCATGCTAAATTTTTAGCATAATTTAATCAATTGTGAAAGTAAAATTTCTACAATTTCTCACAGCCACAACATTGAATACTTGAACTGATGGTATTTGCCAAAAGGAGATTTCAGGTTGAAAGAAATGGAGCATGTACAATCTCCATGATAATAGCAAGTGTTTAAGAGTAGCGTTCATTGCTTATAAATTTTCTCTATTATGGTGCATGTGTTAATATAAGGCTAAAATATGAAATGTTAAAGGAGATAGGTTGAATTTCAGCATACATCAGTGTTATCAATATGATAACGACAATTTGGGCATTCACGATATGCGCCACAGTCTTTGATTTGATCCGTTGAAGACAGAGTACAGTTTCTCACTTTCTTTGCAAATCCTTTTATGTCAATGAACCAGCTCCTGCGAAACAGATATATTTCAAACTCAGAATTCCGTTATCAAAATTGCTCAGCAGAAACACTTTTAATATCATTAATAAAATGGAAATTTAGTGGCTTAATGCATGCATAAAGAACTTGACATTCATGAAAACATATCACATATGAGGATAAGTGAATCTATAATTTCAAAATATCATTGATGTAATAGGATTTCTTGACTTTCTCTTGGTGGGTTAAATAGTGAGTATATCATTTATGTGACATTTTGTGATCACCATTGAACACAGCAAAGGAGGGAAAGAAGAAAAACATGCAGAAAGTATCAATATAAGAAGGGAATTTAGGCACACAACTCTTTTGTATGACTATAGAATACGGATGTAAAGTCCAGCAAACTCTAACGCCTTTATGGTAGCAGTGATTTATCCCTCAGCCTGTGAAAATGAAGATATGCATGCGTTGGCAAGGTGCAAACCACTATATGTCTGCTACTTATAATATGATAGTAGCCGTATGCTTAAACCCGTACAAAACACTAAGTTTTGCCCAACAAATTTATTCAATAAGAATTAAATTTTCTTACACAACCCTATCATCAGGTAGATATTCTGTTCGTTATATGAGTTACTTACGCCAGATAGAATGCATACCATATAACTGTGTTTCAATTCTAATGAAAATTAAATATAAGAAAGACTTGTGCAAATATGCTTGTAGGAAGATATGCATTGTTAATAATCTCCTCGATCATGTTTTCTTTTGCTCTTGAAATTCTCTTCAGAAGATATGGTCCAGCAACGCCTCATTTTGAGGAGTATTAGGGAAGTATGCAAGTACAGAGTTTCAGACCAAAAAAAAAATGCAAGGTCAAAGTTTGAAATGTTATTTTCTTGAGGGATTATTAGTTGGTAACTGTCATCTGAACTGACTCCAAGCAGGGTACCAGTGCACCACTCCACTGCACCACAGGCCAATCCTATACTTTCGCTATTAGATAGCTATTAATGAAACTCCAGCAAGGCTATAGTCTTCACATTTACTTGATCGCTTCTCTAAAGCAAATGGGTGTATTTTAATCTTCCTAAAATGCGCCGATCATTGTCCACCACAATCCAATTGTTCCCACTACGCATTTTGCGTAAAATGTAGATGGAGCAGAAACACTAGGCACCCCAAGCGGCGAGAATCAGAAAACCTCCAAAAGGGGATGTCAGAATACACGCAACAATCTTTCCATTCGACCCCAAAAGCCAAAACTTAGTTAGATGCACCCATTAAACTCTTTTTGCCAAAAGGACGCAAATACCCCGAAACGAAAAAAAACTCACGCAGGGGTAATCTTCATCCGACCTTGGTTTCCAAAACAAATACCCAAAAATGCATTTATCTATCAATACAACCAAAAAGTTCGAATCCATAACCCCAATGCAGAAGAGACGACCGACAACCGAACAAAGGGTGTAAAATAAAACCTAAAGGTGAAAACTTGAAGCCTAAAATCCCAACGAATAAACCCTCTCTCCATAATCTAATATTCTAAATTTTACTAATTTGAAGCTCACCTAGCCATTTTATCGAAGAGATAGAGTTAGACGATAATGCCAAAGGTCGCATTCCAGAGAGACACCGCTCCACGTTTTTATTTCCCAGTGATAGAAAAGACTGTAAGCGTGGGCGGGAAAACTCCAGGCCTGGAGCTCACATCCCAATGAGAGGCTCGTTAACCGAAGCTGTGCTCTGTATTGTAGAATCTCACTGAGACGAGGAACAAAGCTTTGCTTGCTTAGGCCCACCGTTGACCGAACCAGCTCTCGTCGTTTGGTTCGGACGGAACTCGAAAATCGAGTAAGTGCCATTATGAAACGTTTAGGTGGGGACACCGCAATGACCATTGGACTACCTTGCTTCCCAAGCCAAGGAAATTAACGTTGTTAAGATTCTTCCTTGTCCGCTTTCAAGCCCCTGATCCCAGAAATGACGTAGAATTTTTTTGTTTTTGCCATTGATGTAGAATATATATTAAAATATTATAATTTTCGCTCCACAAACATCAAGTCGTTGTAGTATAGTGGTGAGTATTCCCGCCTGTCACGCGGGTGACCCGGGTTCGATCCCCGGCAACGGCGTCGTTCCATAGTCTTTTTGCGAAAGCTTCAATACACACACGAAGTACATCGAATTCCTTTCTGTTAAAGTTCAAAGCATTTATGAACTGAAAGACAGGAGAGAGCCAAAAAGCAAATGCGAATGGTGTTTCGATGTGATATGATCCTGCTGTAATGGCAGATTAAATTTTGTGTCATTCAATTTTAATTTAATACCTCAAAATTTATTAAATTATTATTATTATTTTAATAAATCTTAAACCATTGAATTTTGATTTAATAATTTAAATTTTATTAGAGATTCTCTAATAATTTTATGTTATTGGAAAAGATCACAGCTTGTTTTATATTAATATTTGCTAGTTTTTTTATGTGTTTGCTTAAATTAATATATGGTATACTGAATATTTGATATAACATAGTTATTGTACTGTATACTCGGTTGTGCTAGTGTATATACAGATATATTACGATAAAGAGTCATGAATCTTTAGTTGAGTTAATATTTAAAAGATGCAAATCTATTATTTATGTGAACAATTGTGACATAATAAATCAACACATCTAATAACTAATCGACATTGAACCAAGACACTTAATGACTCTTTAACATACTTTTCCTTTGCCTATAAGTATCCCATGTCAATCCTTTGTTCTCTCTCATACAGTATTTCTCAATATACTTAGAGTGTGATAACTAGATTAATTGCCAAAATTCAGGAAGTTTTATTATTTTTCAATAAATTTATATCAATAACATCTTGTATAATATGCATCCCCAGTTTGTTACCATTTGAAGTTAGTTTTCATCCTTATACCCTGAATTGTACTTATACAAAAAGGGAAAGAAAAATCACATCTTAGTATGGGGTGAACGTTGACCATAAAGAAAGCAAGATCTAATAATTTAATGCGAAAAATTATATTCATGGAGTATAAATATAATATATTTATTATAAAATATTTTAGGATTGAAAATAATCTTGAAAGATTATGGGATATTAGGTTTTTATTATAAAACATCTTAATTTAAAATCAAGACCTAACTTCAAGAATGAATCTCAAGTTAGGGTTTAAAAACTCTAACTTAAAATCGTTTAGGATAAAAATAAATAAATAAATAAATAATTTATTCCAAAATCTCAATACTTTTAGATCTTAAACTATTTTAGTATGAATATATTAGACTTATATTTTAATATTTTCTCCTTTGCCTATTTATCAGATGAGACTGTAAATGCCTCTGTGAACCCTATGTGGAGCTTATAATACACTTATAATACACAGTCTAGACTAAATATTTGCGCAATGTCCCACCTGATATATGTAAGGATTAAAAAATTTTAATTTTAAATATAATAAAAATTTAAAAATTGTTCATTTATTTAAATTTAATCATATTAATTGTTGAAGGCAAGTTAAAAGCCATTAATAATTGAGCATAGATAGATGCAAGGTTAAAGAGCGCGTAAATAATCGGATAAATTGTTCATGAGAAATTATAGATTTAGTTAACAACATTAATCATAATCATATGCATATTTAAGAAATATAATTCGATTAAAAAGTAATAAATTAAGTAAGAATTTTTTTAATTAATTATTAAAATTAAAAGGTAAATAAATACAATTCTTCATGCGAAACAGGACAAGAATTTTGCAACCTGAAGTGGGCCCATCATCCTTTTCGTCTAGAAGTTAAAAGGCAAAAATAGCATCTCGCGCGGCGTTTTTACCATCCATATCAACAGTCCACGTCATTCTACATTAACCGGGGTAAGGACCAAATTAAAAACAATTGAAATTATAAAGAGTGATTTGAAAAGAAATAAAGTATAAGGATTAATTTATAAATTTAGATAAAGTATGAAGACTATTTAATTATTTTTTTATTTTTTTAATTTATATTTTTTCAATTGAATACAAATATTTATTTATTCGCAAAATAATATCATTTAACTATACTTTTTGTTACATTAAAGATAAAATCATAATTTCATAGTTAGGATTTAGTGTCAACTTAATTTTTTTATTTTGATCAATTATAATATTATGTTTTATAAAATTTTGAATTATTTTTTAAAAATAAGTTTAAAATTTTTAATATATAAATAAAAACTATTAAGAGTTGAATGTAATTTTAAAATAAAGAATAGTATTTGCCATGAGCATAATTAAGATTTGAATTTGTTTTTAGTTTAACAAAATTTTAAATTCAAGAATTTTATTATTCATTACGAATACACAATTTTAAATCATTGAGTTCAAATATTTCACTGTATTAAATGCCGGAAATCAAATATAGTATTTTACAATAAATTCGACTCTAAATATTTTATTTTTAATCTGAATACTAAAGTTTTATTTATAATTAAATTATTATAATAATTTTCATAAAATAAACAATTGTGTGAAACTTTTAGTTATCTTCGTATGCCAATTATAATTAGTACTAGGGACTAAGATTAGGTTTAAAAGTTTTGGTAAAGGTTGATTAAATAAAATGATTATTAATAAAAATAAGTGTAGTGACAAGGAGTTAAGTGTTAAGATATGTCACCCTTTATTTGGAATTTTAATAAAAGAAGAGATGAGAGACATTAATAAAATGAAATAATTTACATATTATTTTTATAAATAAAATATTATTATAATAAATTTTTAAATAAATAAATTATCATTATAATAATACTATTTGACTATTTTATTTTATTATTGACTTTTTAATCTGAACGGAAAAACAAAACTTTAATATGGCAATTAAAAGTTTTGTAATCCCTCATTTATCACTTCATTTAACTTTAAAAATTACTTTAAAAAACACATTAAATTAATCACTTTAGCTCCATATAATTTCATCCATCATCGGGCGGATAAAATCTGTACGTCAACGTAGCTCTTTTTTCTTTGGGGTCAAATTTACATCAAACACCTAAATCTTATGAACCTGTACTAAATAACGCAACGATAGCTTTTCCTTGTACCCTCCTTTTTTAATATTTTTTGGTAATACGCCGGTGTGAAAACCGCACAAGATTTTGTACTTTATTATCGCAGATAATTTTGTCTCTTCCGTCTTTTACAATTCTTTTTTAAGTTGTTCTATTAAAAATTCCAATGTTTTTATTACTTTAATGGAGACTACAAATTATTCTTTTAAAAGATAAAGTACGTTTTCTCAAATTTATTACAATTAAAAAAATTAATGTATAAATCATACAAGCTTAATTAGTTCCATTGTTAACTTAGAACAGTGATATACACAAGGTAATCAAGAACTGGAAAATGGATCTTAGAGAAATACAATTATATTATTTTTTTAAAAATAATTTATTAATCTTTAAAATACCGAAATAATTCAGGGGCTATAAGAAATATAATTCATATTTTTATCAAGAATATTTAAAATATAAAAAATAATATCATATAGGATTTTTTATTAAAAGTATTTGAAAAATATTTTTTACATTTAAAAAAATAAAAACGAATATTTTTAGTTTTTATTAGAGTATTTGAATAATATTTTTTTTATATTTTTTTGCACTGAAGATATTATCATCATTTATGCCGTATTCATTTCCATTCATGAGTTGCTTTTATCCTATTAAATATATAACTATCATAGTATTTTATTCTTTCTTATTAAGAGTCACACAATTATATTCTATTAAGCAAATGCTTATAAATCATTTACATATACAAATAATAACATAACATTTTTTTTTTTTTACATTTAATGACTCTTGATTTCAATTTCCTCTACTAGTCAGTTTTTGCCATTTGTTGATCCTACTTTGGGATGACATTTTGCAGGAAAAAGGAAAAGAGTACCTTGTCGCTTCTCTTCTCCATCATCAATTATAAAAATTAGAAAAAAAAATTATATAAATATAAATTTAAAATTTGAATTCTTTATTTATGTTATCTAACAAGCTCTAATTAAATTTATAAAAAATATAAATATTCAAATAACAACTTTTACAACAAGTCTATAAGTTACAATACATAACACTTAATGAGGTAAGTTAATTATCAAAAAAAATTTTAACAAAAAGATAATTAAATTTAAAATAAAATCATTTAAATAATTATAATTCCTATGTTTTTCCTCAATCTTAATTTACAAATAATTAATATTATTTTTTCCAATATCCATTTCTCATTATCCATTACAATGTGATCGCAAGCATTTTAAAAGTAATATCATTATGTTATAAAAGTCTCAAAGAAGTGGAAGACTAATATGTAATGAGAAAAAGTATTTTTTAAGTTAAATTGATTTTTTCCTATTATTATAAATATAAATAACAAATGAAATAACTAAAAATATTAAAAGTAGTATATATATATAATATTTATATAAAATTGAAAGGGATGAGGATCTCACAAGATGGTGGGCATGATCTTTGTCCCTATCCCCATGCGAAAAAATCTCCCAAACATAGATCTCCAAGGACTTTTCCCATAAGGATTCTTAGAGACCTTTTGCCATCTAACTCTTCTAACACGTTATGCTTCAATTTTAGTAGTAGGGTTTAGTTGACTTTTTGTGTTTTCCTCCCTCAAAATGTTTTTAAAATGTATTAAAAATGCATAAATTTCAAGTGATATAATTTTTTTTTTAATCTAAAACCTGTGAACTTTATTGATCAACAAAAATAATAAAAAACTACATTTCATATTCAAAGGTTATGATGATTAACAGAGTTCTAAGTGAGTTAGCTTAGTATTTTTTGCCCTACCAATCCACTGTAAATCAACATTACTACTATTCCCTAAGAAGCTCCTTGCAATCACAACCTTCATCGCGTTAACATGTTACCAATGATGTTGCTAAGGTGTTCCATTTCAGACAAAACCATATTTTGGTTAAAAAGAATCCTTGATTTCTAGAAATTAACCATTTTTCTGGAGATTTCCTTATACAAACTAAGATTTCAAATTTCTACATTCATCCTTATTAGCCATACAAAAGAAAAAAACAAAGGGTCATCTACAAACAATAAGTGAGAGATTCTACAACCCTTGCACTTGTTCTACACCTTTTAATCAAGTAAAGTTCTTTGCATTATAAAGCACTATCATTAGATCTTTAACATAAATTATAAAGAAGTATGGGAATAGTGGGTCACCTTTAAGACCCTACTTGGAATAATAGGCCAACTTCTCTTCATTAACCAATACAATACTTCACTAATTTCACACACACTATCATCCATATCATTGATCAGCCATCAAAGGCCAAAGTAAGCATCATATCCTAAAACAAGTTCCAAATTATGATAGGCTTTACTTATGTCCATTTTGACATCCATCAAACCTTGGTTCCCTTTGCACTTCCATTTCATATTGTGGAACAATTCATAGGCCACAAGGACTTGGTTTGTTATAAGCCTCCTTCGTACAAACGTAAATTAGGATTTAGATACAATATTAAGAAGGATTTTCTTTAATATGTTTCCTAACATTTTTTTAAATGATCTTATATAGAGCCTTGCATAACAAAATTGGCTTTAGGTCCTTCATGGTCAAAGGGTTATCTATCAGAGTGTCACTAAAGTAATAGAAAAACCCTCCAATAAGTCACCTTTTATAACAAATCTCTATAGCTTTTGCAAACTATTAGGCCAATTATATACCAAAATCTTTGAAAAAAATGTTATATTAAACCTATTTGGGTACAGTTGCTTATAAAACATTATTTTCTTAATCTCTAGATCTTCTTGGGGCTTAAAGAAATTTTCGCTATGCTCACGAGTAACTTCTCCCTCAACATGTTTTTTAACTATTCTTTGACACTTGTTCCTTTTGCATAAAGCTCTACAAAATAATTAAACTCTAGGTTGTGAAGGTCTTCCCTATTTCGACCCACATACCATTATCATCCGTAAAGGCTTCTATCATATTATTTCTCTTTCTTGTCGACGTCTTTTGATGGAAAAAAATATGTGTTCCAAGCTCCATTCTTTAACTAATGAGTTTTTGCCTTTTGTTCCTATCACACTTCTTCCTAGTAGAGCAGTTAATTCTTTATCATCGAAGCACAAAGAACTCTACATTATTCAAACCCTTTTTACTTATTATTTTACTAACTCAGCATTAATTTCTCAAAATTGTATTTTTCTTCTGCTTTATGAATATCATATTCCCATTTCTCTGACACCGTTCAATTTATGTGAAGTTTTTCTGTAATGTGCAATGACTTCCCTTCCCTATAGTTTTTTTTTTTTTTACCAACTTTGATAGCTTAAAAGATAACAGCCACACATTTTTTAATTGAAAGTGGTCCTTAGACCTTGTACCATCAATTTGATCCAACAAAACCATGATAGGATGACGATCAGAGTAGGAAGTGACAATGATCAACATCAAATTATCTGGAAACATCTCCATCCATGCCATATTGACCATTACCTTATCCTGCATTTCACAAATGACAACATAATCCCCTATTCTTTTCTCCAATGTAAATGGGCACTTATTCGTATTGATATCCTTTACACCACATTCGTTACACGTGGTTTTGAATCTATTGAGAATATAATTATGGTGTTATTCATCATTGCCCTTTTCATCCACAAATAAGAAATCTATATAATATTCGATACAAAGACATAGTAGGTCATCATACCTTGCAACAAATTACTATAGCTTCTAAAAATCCCTGTGTCTGTCACATTCTAGGAATCGATAATAACCAATCAATTGCTAATAAAACTTTCATGGCCCCTTGATCACCATGTTCACATAGTTTTAGGAAAACAACATCACGTCAACTTTATCATTTCACTTATAAAGGACTATTTAACACTTACTTCTGCTAAACTTTTTGAACCAAAAAGCTAGCTTCAAAACCCAATTCAATTTTTAACTCCTCCATGCATGTTGTATGAACTATAGAGTAACAACTTTTTTTACAAAGTATGGAATTTATTATAAACTTCAGTTAAAATTATTATAAAGCAAGAATTATGAAAAATGCATTAAAATATCTAAAACATAATAGTATAATTATAGATTATTAAAATTCGTACATCTATTTGTTCACACATCTGTACAAATAATTTAACAAAACTGGGAGAAGAGGTATTAGGCATATATATATATATATATATATAAATTAGGCCTAATACTAAGGACTTATTCACGATTTGGAAAACTAGTAAGATTCATGCCCTCTTGTGACACAAACATGAGTAGCATGGTACGTAAGGTCATATGATATCTTATCGTCTCAATTAGAAGCACTTCCCAATTGGTGGGATAAATACTCATTTCACATAGACTTCAAGAAAAATTTGGTAATTTGCTGTATAAAAACTTATTAACAAAATGGTGAGAATAATTTCTCAGTAACATGAAAAAGCATATATGATACTCGAAATATTCATGGAATATAATCTGACTTTAAATTATGTTCTTTATAAAATAAGTATGGATGTTAGATATCATAACATATAAATATGTATTAGCAAACATATAGCTAACACAGGTAAACAATATCCTCAACCATTAGGCATTAAGAAGTCACATATTGGTTATTCGAGTCTCACAAATCCCAACATATGACAATCATACCCAGGTGATCGAGTCTCACAAACCCTAGCGTATAACACTTTATTAACAGGTGCAACTCCACCTTTAGTTGAAATGTCCCCCAACGGGTATCCAAGACAAAGTCAAGTAATATAATCTTTATCTTAATATGTCACCAAAGTCATCATGTGGTCAAAATTGGATTAGTTTGATAGAGAACTATTAAGATTTCTTTTGTAATCCTCTGAACACTTATGTTCTTATGACGGCTAGGATTCCTTTTAGTGTTAATTAAATTCAATATATTCCCTACAAGGATGCCTTCTTGTCCCCTCCTGAATTCTTAAGACCATTTAGGATGCACAGTCTGCCATTAATTTTAGAATTCAAATTATGGCCCAAGAAGTGTAATAATATCATTATTCTTGTAATTATATAGGCAGTATGACCAGCCATAAATTGTAGAATTAATGGGATATAATGTCTTGTTAAGAAACTCATAGGGTTCACAATATATATTAAGGTGACATAGCCAGCCATTATCAAATAAAATTCGAAATTATCAATAAGTACATAGTGCACAATAATAGTTTAATATCACAAAGAATAGTTCTTTTCTTAAATAACCATATTGTCACCTCATCATACAAAGTTGAAATACACAATAACATAGACAATCATAGTGCATGAATAACTAAATATTTATGAATGGATACGTAATGCACAAAAAAAATCCACACATCAAAATTGTTAGCCTAAAGTTATTATGTCTTACATAATATTTCCCTAGATATTTCAAAATACTTATCTATCTCTAATCTTATCTAATTCTACCCATCTTAGATCTTAAATAAGCTTATGGAATATCATGGTGACAAAATTTCAAGATAAATGACCCTAGGCCAAAAGGGATTACATGAAGATCATTCAAGAAGAAGGAGAAAAAAAGAGGAAGAGAAACTAGAATATGATAAATTATGTTACCTAGATATACTCTCATTTCTTGTAATTTTCTTAAAATTGCTTCATTCCTTCTTAATCAAAGTGTGGTGACAAAATGGATAAGTGAGTGTGAGTGAAATGAGTATAGGAAAGAATGTGGGGTATGTGAAGAAAAATGGTAAGGTGTAAGGTATTTAAAAAGAATTCAACGGCTAGGATTTAACCACATATTATTAACCCAATGGTTGTGATTCAATCTTAAATCATAAATATCTAAGATATAATTATGGTATGGGCCTCGTGGATATCTAATATTTTATTGTGGTGTGGGTCCCACATGTGTGGGCCTTGCAAGTTAAGGTAATGCCACATATCCTTCCTTGTGAATTTACTATTTTACCACTAGTATTTTTTCTAAAATAACCATTTTGCCCTTATGCCTTAAAACTAAGCTATGTTGTTTTTTTTAATGATTCAACTGGACATATTTCTTCTTGTTTAATTCTTTCTAATTTTCCCTTAAGTAATTTAACTTATATTAAAAATCACTAAATTGAGAATGTTTCATATGGTCTCCATCAAGCACAACATATATAGCATGCTTTTTCTTGTGAGCTACTTAAAAGCTTGAACTGCCTAGGGGCTGCTTAGACCTTGACAATTTTAGCTTAAGATTTTCATGGCATCCAACGAGCCTGCTTGGCAAGTCCCGCCAAAGTCCTATTCTCATCAATATAGTCCAACATACTCACCTTCCTAGCTTCCTATCCATCCTCTTTTAATTGGGCCTAAATATAACTTTAGGCTTTTTTTTTTTTTTTCCCCTCCATATGTTCCATAGCATCCTCCTTATCCCTTTTATGTAGAGTGGAATTATAAAGTCCATGAGTGCCTATCTCACATAATGAAAAACATACCCTTAAATATGATATTCTCTCTTTAAGATTGCCCGCATAGCTAGTTACTATCCAATTCTATCAACACCACTGCCTCTGCTAATTGTGAGCCTAAGAATTGAGCTATATTCAATTCCAATATGTTTGCACCATTCTCTTTCCAAAACTAGTTGCTTAATGCTAATGAATTTCTCTAGTTAAATGCTTTTAGAACCTAATTGTATATCCTTCGTTCTACCTCTGACATTTCTCAAGCTGCAAAAACTCTCCTCGTGCCCAAGTCAGCCACATAAAAGACAAAACAGTAACAATATTTCATATTAAAATACATTGTAGATGTTTCTTCCATTCACAAATGTTATCTTCTTCTTACGTTTTAAAAGGACTCTAACATCTAACTTTACCTTTACTTGCATATACGAGGCTCTTCATCCTATTGCAGCCTCTATGTCAAATGGATCACACCCATAGTGAGGAATCTTCTCCCAAGGTGCAAATAATATGTTGCCTAATTTGTAAAACAGGCTAGGCTCGGATTTTTTTTATAGCCCAATTTGAGTTCAAAAAATTCAAATAAATACCTTTTTAATATGTTAAAACTTATTATTTAAATAAAAATTTAGTGTACAGTGACACTTTTATCAAGAAATAAAAATTAATACTTCATATTTAAAAGATTTATACTAATACAAAAACTCATTTATATATACAACTTCTTTATATATAATCATAAATGCAATAATAACAATTATATATATATATATATATATAAAATATTTATTTTAAGTCTTAAATAATAAATTGATTTGATCATTATTAAAAAAGTTTGATTAGCCCAACTGGTCCAGCCTTAAAAATATGAATAAAAACCTAATTAAAATACAAACTTGAAATTTTATTTTAACTCGAATTCAATCCTAATTTTTAAAAGTCTAGCTTAATGATCAGGTTTAAGTGAAGCATTATTTCCCTATATCTTTCAAGAAAATTATCAATAAAAATACAAATTTTTTTTTTCAATGTAGGCACTTTCAAGCAAAATATCAAGATTTTAAGCTCACCTTTTTTTTTTTTTTTTCATATATCAAAAGTCAAAACTAGATCCAAACCCAGAAATTAGTATGAAGATAAATCCAATAAAGCCCAAAGGAGGAGAGGCACGAAGTATGCCCGAGTTCGTTAAGTATAATAACTAAACAAGCGACTCTAACATTTCATTAATGCCCACAAAAAAAAACAAAAAAAGGTCTCTGACAAATCAATTCCTGCACTTATGGAAGCACTGTTTATGAAAATTCTTTTGGTAAATTATTTTTTTATTATAAAAATATACAAAACTTCTTATAAAATAAAAAATGACCGTCAGAATTTGAATATAATTTTTATTTATTTTATCAAAAATATATTTTTAAAATTTCATTTCAATGTTAGTTTATTTTATATAAATATTTTATACATCCAATATATATTTAATACCTATTATATTATATAAATGATAAATACAAAAATATTTTCATTGAAATAAATATATTTAAAATATCCGTACAATTTAGACTTCTCAAAAAAAAAAATTTACTTAAAAAAAATTTAAGCATTATATTGTATATGTACGTGCATTTCAAATAATTAAATTCCAAATATCAAACCCCCCAACTAATTCTTTTTTTTTTTAATAAAAAAAACTACTTTAAGAATCTTGACTCATTATTTGCCAAATTTTGGGCCAATCTTTCTTGTGGCTATACTGTTTCAAAATTTTCCACAATGAGTTATTGCTAGACAACGACTGTTTTTCTTCCGCAATGAATTATGAGGAAATGAAAATTAATTGGATAGTGAATTGATGGAGACATCAAATTGAATTGGTATAAGGAGAGGTTAAAGGCTTGTTTAATTCTATTCTTTATTTTTATATTTTAGAATAGGTTTGTGAAATTATTTTTTAGAACAATTTTTAAAAATAAAAATTTTAAAAAAATTTGCTTGAATCTTTTGTTTATAGAAACACTTAATATTTGAAATATATATATTTAAAAAATAGTTCAAAAATAAGTTTTAAAAATGCTAACATCTTGTTTAGTATCAACAATTAAATTTATAACATAGAATTATAATTCTAATTCTAATTCCATTAAAATTAAAATTAATTTAGAATTTCAATTTTATATTTGGGTCATATAAAGAATTAAAATATAAATTTTTAATTCCAAATTTAATTCTAACTTTACTATTTAGACAAAAGATAAATATTTATTATATGTATTTGTGTGTGTTAAATGTTCAGTATATATGTGCATGTTTGTGTACGTGCATGTGCGTGTATATAACAAATTTATTGTATATGTATTTGTGCGTGTGGGTATACATGGACATGCATTTGTGCCTGTACATGTGCATGCATGTGTATTTATGGATGTATATGCATATGTATGTGCATTGATACTACATATATGCATACATGCGTATGTGTGTGTATATAACAACTTCATTATATGTATTTGTATTTGTGCATACACCTAAATGCCATGTGTGTATTACATATTCAATAAGTAGGAGTATGTAAGAGAGCGCATGTGTGCATTTTAATCAAATGAGATTGCGTTAGTTTATTCAAAACCCAACTATATATTATTTTTTAATAATAAGTTATTTTATTTATAATAAATTTTATTTATGACCAATCTTTAAAATGTTAATTCTTTTAAAATTTTAATTATTTTTCATTAGTTACTAACCAGTTGGATTATATCTCAAAACTTATTCAAACTTAACCAGAAATCCTACTTAAATTATTTTTTATAAAATTACAATTTTGTCATTAATGAAAACAATATTGAGAAACAAGGAAAAACATCTAAAACTTGTTCTTATTTTTTTATTCTAAAATTTTTATTTTTATTTTTTAGAACAACATTGATAAAAAAACACATTACCAAACAAATTTTTTTGTCCTTTTATTTTTTAAAAACAAAAAATTATTTAAAAAAAAACATTCGAACAACCCTAATTAATCAATTCTTCGATCTTCTTTATTATTTATGCAATCATTATAAAGTTTACAATATATCATATCTTCTATATCTATATATATAACCAGAGAGTGGGGCATATATGATGAGGATGACTCTCCTTTCAATTTTATAAGTTTTTACGTACATAAAATTACATTTTTATGTAAATTATATATTTTTTTGAGTTTTGTTGAAAATATACAAATTTATTGTCAATCTCTTTTAAAACAAAAAAGACTTATGTTACATTTTAGTCTATTTTTATTAAATAATACTTTACATTAACATAAATACATATTTTTTTTAAACTAAAATTCTCTTGTGCATATTTTGTTAATTATATTTTAGTTAAAAAATTTAAAATTAAACTAAAGTATATTTTTTAAAGATAGAGAAAAGCTTTATATAATTTTTTAAAAATTATATAATCTACTATAAATTTCAATATTATACCCTCCTTTTTTGAAATTATAAGTAACTGAACTTAGACATGTTAATCTTCCCGATCTTCGGAGTCTTGAGTCTTACCACTCATAAATCTAAAGTCATACTTAAATGAGAGTAAGAGGCTTACTTCGTACCTATCAATGTCAAAATTCTGTCAAATTTATACCATAGGGGCGAAGATACAATATAAATGGACTATATTCAATGGCAGCCCGTTGTTGACGCGTCAATTAGCAACGACTTTACGTTTTATTTGTCTCACTTGTCCGTTTGTCGCAATAAATATTTGAAAAAAAATATTATCTTAGTTCTGGTATTTTGATATTATCTCAATATAGTCTTTTACATTTATTTTGTCCTAAAATAATCATTTATATATTTTAAATGTCAAAAAAATTTGTCCATTCTTCTATATGTATTTATCAAAGACTATGAGCTTGTTTGGTATACAGAGTTACGTTTGTGGGAATAGAAAAATAAATAAGGAATGGAATAGAATCTTAAATATCAAAAGATTGTTTAGTATGCAAAGGAATGGAATGAATGTAAAAAAATGTTTTTTTATGTTTGGTATGAGGTAGTTTGTAATGGAAAGTGAACTAATTGTCTAAAATACCCTTATTAATGAGGCAAAAAAAAAAACAATAAAGTAATGAGTAAAAAAACAAAACCCTCTCCATACCACGATCCCTTTCTATACTCTGCACGACATCCATTTCACCCTTCTCTTTGTCAGTCTCATTCGATCTTTAAGCTTCGTCTTCATTGGTTATCTTCCTCTTGTGAGTCTTCGTCAGTGGTTCTTCTCACTCTTCTTTGGTTGTCGTTGTCTTGTGAATTTTTAGCATCCTCCATCATTATCGCATTTTGGAAATAGGGTTCTTCCGGCATTTTTGTTCACTCTGAATAGGTAAGTCTTAAAATTTCTGGTGTTCTTTCTTCTATATTGTGCATTTTGAGTTTTGAATAGTTATGAAGGTTTGTCGGCATTGCTATGGTGTATGGGGTTATGTTATTAAGGTTTTTAACAGTGCTCTGGTACTGTTGCTGTGAATAGGTTAGGAAGACTACATAAGATGTTCTTTTAGCATTAGTTAAGTTAGACAAAAATAAACAAGAAAAAGGAAGAACAGGACATATGAATCTAGGTAACTTTGTTTACCAGTGGTTTCTGATTATTAGTTCCTACATGCTTATAAATTCGCTTATTGGTTGACATGTCTACGTCTAGTGTTAGGGACAACAATGACTTGATTAGTGTTAGGTTTAGGAATATGAATTGCAATTGTAGCACAAGAGCATATGTATACATATTAAAGTCAGAGAAAAATCCAAACAAGTTATATGCCAAATGTGAAGACAACAAATGCAAATTTTTCCATTGGTTGACACCAATTGTGGATGGTGATATAAGTAGTGATGGTGGACACAAGAACTTCAATGAAGTGGCAGCAGTTGACACTACACATGCACCATGTTCTTAGTATTTTGCTAAGATGGAGACAGAATTGATAAGAACGAAGATGTTAATCTTAGCTATTAGTTGTGTGTGTGTGGTGCTTGTGTTTTTGTTGTGTATTTGTATCACTAAACTTTAGAGATGTAAGTGAGTACATATGTTATGTGATATATGACTATTTAATCCTAGTTATTAGTTTTGTGTGTGTGGTGTTTATGTTTTTGTTATGTATTTGTATCACTAACTCTGTCTACGTAAGACATCAAATTATATGTTATAAGTTCAATGATATGTGATTGTTACTGGGTGACTTATGATGATACAATTAACTCAATGAATTGATGCAAAAAATACAAGTAAATATGTTTCTTGCCTAATTTATTACTATCATAAATTCATAAAGAAGACAAGCAAATATGGTTTAGGCAGAATCTGAAAACAAGAAAAAACAAATAGCAACATGGAAATAACTGAAACAAAATTTTGATGTAGCGAGATTGTGCCTAGGCACCACAAATACAGTGCTCAGGCACCAATTCCAAAGAAATGGCGCCAAAAAAATTGATGCAGTACTAGGAAACAAGTTCAAGAATCAACCATCTAATAACAACATAACAATGATTTGCATATAATAATTTCTGGCTAAGTAATTTCAAAAAATTGCATTCAAGTACCATTAGTGCTGTATAGGCACGTGTTCATACATCATCAACCTATAATGGGAATTCTATAAGTTACAACACATCAATATGTGGGATCCATGCATTATATACTTAACGACTAATCCATAGCTAATCCATCATTAGCAATACACTACATAATATATGGTTAATCTATGACTGAGTCCCATATACATAAAAAATAACCTAACTTGTGTCATAACTAACATGGACAAAAAAGTATCAAAAGACTACAATAATATATTATCTACTCAATTACACTTTGAAGCCAAGCAACCTTGGAAGCATTTGGGACATTTTTGAACATTGTCATCAACCTGTTAGAAGTGGATAGCTTGATATGAGCACGATGCACCTCATCCTCCATCAGTCCTTCAACCTTCAGCAACTTATAATACAACTGCTTAGCCCTCTCATCCATTTCCGCCTCCCTTATAGGTTAGTCAACACGGCTACATAGCTTATCAGTGATTGCATTAAGGGGTTTCATCCATATGCCTAGCCACCTCACAAAGCACTTCAATGAACCTATCGTCACGATCAATGATGGTTCTTTTGCTCTTCCTTGAGGAAGTCGAGGTCTCAACATGTTCAGGTGGGAGCTCTGAGAAGTTAAAATCAGCATGCACCTCAGCTCCAAGTTCTATAGTGTCCTTATTCCCCATTTCCATGTTACCGTTCTCTAACTCTTCCATAATATCACAAGCGGATTGTGCATCTTTTCCTGTAGCTCAATCCTTACCCATACCATGCATAACTCCGTAAAGTGGGGAAAGGGCATGTTTCTAAAAGTTGCGGCCTTTTTCTATAATTGCATAGAGGACATTGACAAACATAAGTTAGTAAAACATGTAAAAATTAGGAATTTTCCAACTAACAAGATGTAACTCATACTTTGATGTACTCATCCCAAACCGCTTGCTCCACAGTGACACACTTATTCTCAAGATCCCATCCAAACCTAGATGTGTTTGCTTCATACACTATATCGTGCATTATTTTCCAACTTGTTTTGAGGGTCTTCAAGCTGGATTGGATGTGGACAACACCCTTAATGCCACATCCCAGACATTTGGCCTCAAGTATTGCTTCCATTGTCTTTAAATGTCTAGCCCTGAAGTTGCTATCTGTTAGAAATGTCCCCTCTTCCAGCAACTCCATCAAGCACTCCACTAGCAATGCATCTTCAGCTGGGGTCCATACATGAAGCTTACTTACTGGCATGCTTGACTCAGATTGTTGGTCCATAATGGTTAGGGATTGAATGCAAAGCAACACACCTGAAAGTATAGTCATTTAAACATAAAGTAAACCAAGAGAAAACACATGGTAAATAAATAAATAACATTCCATGACACATAAAAAATGATCTAACACATGAAAGTACATTGATCCATGACAAATAAATAATAATCCATACAAACTATACAATCTAGTATATCAAACCATAATGATCAAAGCACAACTAATAAAAACAACGCTAAATGGACAACAACTTATAAAAACCACAAAATTCCATACTACGTTATGGAACACAAACACCTAAAGTTTAATAATGTCCCCTATGCCTCTTAAACTTAGAAAACATGTCTTCTACCATTCTATCCTGCCAATCACTCCAAGCATTAGATGTTTTAATTATTGAGATAGGATCACCATCTACCAGTTGTGTATCCTTATCCCGTAGTTAGTTTTCTAATGGATCTAATGCATTATCTTGTCATACCCATTTTGCATTATGTTCCACAAGTAGTTATAGAAGCTTAAAATGATCACCTCATTAAACCTTTCGACAATAATGAGTTTAAGAAAGCAATTTTCAGATGCACCTAGATAAAGCCCCAGGTCTAGATGCCTTTAACCCAACCTTATTTCAAAAATTTTGGTACTTAGTTGGCCCTCACGTCTATAAAGCTTGCTAAGAATGGTTGGAAAATGAGAAGCTTCCTGAAGAACTCCCTCACACACTAGTTGTATTTATACTAAAAATGGATAAAGTTTAAACTATTATAGATTTAAGACCAATCTCCCTTTGTAACGTTGCAAATAAAATTCTATTAAAGGCAATAACAAATAGATTGAAGAAGATTCTCCTAGTCATTATTTCTAATTCCCAATCGGCTTTTGTCCTAGGCAAACTAATCACTTATAATATTTTAGTTGCCTTCAAGCTATTCCATACTATAAAGACAAGGAAAAAGGGCAATCAAGGTTTTATGGCTATTAAAACTGACATTAGATAATGTGCGTGAAGTCAGTAAGATACTCCATACTGGTAAATGGTAAAGAGATTGGACTAATAATTCCCAAGCGAGGGCTAAGGCAAGGGGACCCCATCTCCCCTTACCTATTCATTTTATGTACAAAAGGTCTTACAGCTATGCTCAGGGAGGCTGAGAGTAGAGGTTTGATCCATGGCTGTATGACAAGCATTAGGAGTCCAAAGGTGTCCTATTTCTTGTTTACATATGAATGTCTCTTCTTTTGTAAGGCTGATGTTGAAGAGTGCAGGAACTTAAAAGCTATGAAGAGGCATCAAGTCAAATGATTAACTGCTAGAAGTCTGGAGTGTTCTTTAATAGAAATGTTAGGGGAGACAAAAGGGATGAGTTGTGTAATATTATTGAAATTTTCAACCCCATTGATCATAGAAGATACCTAGAACTCCTATCTCTTCTAGGACGCAGTAAATGTTCAATTTTTGCTTCCTTGAAAGACAAGGTATGGAGGCACTTGCAAGACTGGAGAAATAAACTTTTTTCAAGAGTAAGCACGGAGGTTCTCATAAAATCAATTGCTCAAGTTATTCCGACCTTCTATATAAGTGTGTTCCTCATTCCTTTTTCTATTAGCGAAGAGCTACATTGTATGTTGAACTCCTTCTGGTGGGGTGGCCAACTAGGAAATATTAATGAAGTAAAGTGGATATTTTAGGATAAAATGTGCACAAGCAAGAATAATGGGGGTATTGGTTTCTGTCGTCATTCATGCTTCAATTTGGCTATGCTTGGAAAGCAAGGGTAGCGTTTAAGTACCACAACAAATACTCTAGCTTACAAGGTCATCAAAGCTAAATACTTCCCAGAGGGAGATTTTTTGTTCGCTTGGTTGGGATCCAATTTGAGTTTTACTTAGAAGAGTATCCTTTCTAGTAGAAGCTTATTAAGGTTAGGAATAAGGTGGAGAGTTGGGAATGGTAAGCTTATTAATATATAGATTGACCCATAGGTCTTAAGAGAATGGAATTTCTGGATTTTGAACACATCAGAAATGGCTCTATGAGTGAACATGGTGAAGGAGTTATTCACTACTGAAGGAGTAAATTGGAACATAGATGTATTAGACACTATTCTTAAAGCAGAAGACAAGGAATTTATCCTTGAAATTCCTTTAAGTAGGCGTGGACAACCAGATAAGATCATATGACATTTTGATAAAAAGGGCCACAATAAAGTGAAGTCAGGATACTACGTTTACCATTCATAGGTTCACCAAGAAGGAACCTTGAATAACAAGGCAAGATAGAAAGAGTTATGGAGAATGAATGCTCTACCAAAGTTGAAAATTTTTCTCTAGAAGACGTGCAAAAGAGTATTATTGCCAGTCAAAATAATGCTAAAAGGGAGGGGTGTTGACATACCAATCACTTGTAGCTACTGTGGTGCAGATGAGGGTATATCCCATGCCTTTCAGTGCCCAAATTAAAAGATTGCTTAGCCCAATGGCATGCTAGAAGGACTATGACAGGAAGAAACTTTGTTGAAGGTGTTGATTATATAATTGAAAACAGTCCATCGCAGGTCTTGGAGGAGTTCTACTCAATTACGTGGGAGACTTGGGGCACTAAAAACATCTCTATTTGGTGCAATAACCATCTGGAACCTTCAAGTATCTTCAACAGAGCAATAGACACAATTAGAGAGTGAAGAATAGTAAATAGTAGAACAACATAGCATAATGGTATGAGAATATCAACCGTAAAAGATGAACGAAGCTAACATATACACTGGGAGTGCTTTGTGGATGCAGTAAACTTTAGCAGTGACAACTACTTGAGCTTCACAACAATATTCAAGAGACGAGAAGGAAATTTCATCTATGTTATTTCTGGTTTTAGCAACTTAATTCTTAATCCAAATGTCAGTGAAGCCTCTGCCCTCAAAGAAGCCCTCAGCTAGATCAAGGGGAACTTGGACACAGGAGGATGAGTATATACAGATGCCCAATTAATCACAACGGCTTTAATTTTGGATGCTGAAGACAATTCTGAGTTTGGACTCATTATTGGAGACTGTAAACACATTTTTTAGGAAAGAAACAATATTATTGGCAAGTGTTAAGAAGCACTGATACGAGTACACGTATTAGGTATAACACAATACGATACATAAGGATAGGCTAATTTTTAAAATTTTAGGATACAGGTATGATAATATAATTAAATAGGTTAATATAAAATTTGAAATATTTAATTATAGTAAATATCAATTCTTGGTTTCTTAAAAAAATGGTTTGAAACCTACAAAATTAAAAACTATACACATTCTTAAAGGATAATTAAAAGTATTCTCCTATCCACTTTTGTCCCTTTACATTTATAAAGACTATATGATAAGTTGAATATATTTGTATTCAAAAATAAAAAGCAAAAAAACAAAAGGAGGAAAGCCCCAAATTGGAACACATATTCACATAGATGATGAAGGGAACGAGCTACTGCCTGCAAGTTGTGAATATACACACGCAAATGAAGACAACCACTAAAGAAGAAGGGAAAGTTGCTGCCAGAATAAAGTGGAGGACACACAACGGACAGAACATTGTAATGTAGAAAGGTGTCAGCTGTGCAAATCTTCTGGTGACAAAGAGCCAGGCGACGAAGATGAAGAAGAGGGAGGAGGGAGTAGGCGAAGACCAAGAAGGGAGGAAGCCAACTGCTGCTGTGGAGCATTAGGTTTTTGGTTTTCAATTTTACATGAAAAATGTTTCTTCCGTTTCAAAGCATTTCGGGTATGGGTTTGCAAACTTTTTTTTTGGCGTTTCAAAACATCTTAGTGCGTTTACAGTGAAGGGATATGGCTAGACACACATGCTAGCATACGGTGCGCATATCCACACCGGATACATATCAAACATGAGTGTGCTGGCCATTTTGATGTATTGATGCTTCCGTGGTCAAGTGGATTAGAAGAGCTAATAATACATCAGCTTACAGGGTAGCTAGGAATGCTATCTATCACACACATTTTCATGTGTGGCATGTAATTCCGAACCTTCTTACTATTTCTCAACAAAGCTAGCTATCTTTTTCTCAAAAAAAAAAAAATGAATGAAATATCTCAAAATAGGATTATTTCAATACTTTTTTATTCGAAATTTTAATAGAAGGCATAACTGCATTTTATGTACTGGTATAAAATTTCAACAGACTTGTTACCAAAATATTTACATATAATGTTGTGAGTTATATTTTAATTTAAAATTTTATATGCTCACTTTAAAATGTACGAGTTTATGTTCTTGAGCTACAGAAAAATGTAAAGATATTATATATATTAATTAAAATCGTAATCTTATGTTAATTTTCTTGAACTACAGACTTGTCTTTTTTAATTCTGAATATCTTAATTTTAGTTGATATGTAATATTTTTATTTACGTGATTTCTTAAAAGCATGTCCACGTACAAACTAACTTGATAATATTGAAAAAGAAAAAAAGATTGGCCGCAATGGAAAGAAGGGATGGAAGGTACGCTGAGAGACATGACAATCGTATTAATCATTTTATGAAAGACTGAAATTGGTCCACATGTAGATGATTCATTGAATTTGAAGGTCATTGAATCATTGGACCCAAAAAAAAAAAATAAGTTTCTTCTCAATTGGTTGTTTATCTAAGCTATCTTAATTTCATACCCACAAAAGAAAAGTCAGATAAAACAACTACAACATTTATGCAAAAATTAGAATAGGGGAATTTAGTGGACGAGAAAGCTAAAAATAAGAAATGGTTTTAGTATTTGTTAGAATATTCAACTCTCAATAATAATAAATTAGTAAAATTTTTAGTGTATTTATAATTTTAAATGCATCAGTATAGTCATTTATAATATAAAGATATAATTATAATATTATTATCTTTTAAATTAATAATATTATAATTATATCCTTACATTATAATTAAGTGCACTCAAAATTATAAGTATATCAAAGATGATACGTAATAAATTGTTAAGGTATCTCTTTCGATCAAGTTTTATGATATAATCAAGAAACAAAATAAAAAGGTTACTATACAATTGTGTGGTTATTAATTAGGAAAAGTTATATTAAAAGGTTTTAGGTTAAATATGTTTATTATAAAATATTCAAAATTTAAAATTTT
Organism: Delonix regia; assembly: GCA_037074485.1. Lineage (NCBI taxonomy): Eukaryota > Viridiplantae > Streptophyta > Magnoliopsida > Fabales > Fabaceae > Delonix > Delonix regia. The sequence continues at coordinate 33,068,017 of CM073449.1, read as the reverse complement.
TTTCAAAGGATGTTAACATAATTTATTTTATCATAACTTGAAATTTTTAGGACTTGAACGTAAAATTCTTTTATTACCAGCTTGAACGGTAATTCCTAATATCTTAAGAGTGAGGTTTTAGTCCTTTAAAATGAAATTGTGGTTTTAAGATTTTTTAACATAAAATTAAAATTTACAATTTTTCTAATAAATATGTTAAAGTTACTATTAATTATATACAGCACATGAATGAGGCCATGCTTGGTGCATGTGCATTGTTTCAATGAGTTTTATTATTATTATTATTTTTATTTCCAATTCCCTTCTCTTATTCATTACACATTTATTTGCATACCCATAGGGTCGAACTCTAACCTACTGCCATTTATTAGTTGAGCTTATCAATATCAAGACGAGGGATTAAGCATCCACTCATATGTCATATTATCTACAAAATTACAAAAATTTGGTTATGCCAGCAGAAATAATTGAAAATTACCAAATTCACACTTGTATAATCTAATTTAAATATAATAATCGCATGGCTTGAATCTTGATCTTTTTCATAAAACAATACATAACATGTAACGTATAAGGAGTTTTGAAGATAAACGCAGAACAATCTAGTGAGTTCAACCACCATATCTGTGTCTTTCCCCAACTAAAAGTGAGTTTTGGTGATCTGAGTGTTTGCTATCAATACTGCATTCATTCCTCAAGCTTCCTCATGGAAGTGGATTAGTCACAAGATTTTAAGATCATAGAAGATTGCTTATGGGGAAGGGCATCCATCCACGTGTCTTTGAATTAAGAAGAAAGCCAAATGGTATGTGTACTATTTTAAGTTTTCCCAATGCAAAAATCCATGTAGTGATAAATTTTAGAGACCTCTTAGGAGCACAGTAAACTGGTTTTTTAATCAAATAAGAACTTTGATTCCTTTCTACCTTCGTCCTTTCCACGAGAAGGGCTTTCGTATTTGGATTTTAATTCAAAAACTGCCCAAAATGGCTCAAGGGAGATAATTAGAACCCAAGTTGTAGAATGATAAAAAAACGTTTATTGTAGCAGAAGATATTCCATCTTTGACCAACATACAGAAACTCAGAACGGGGTCCAATAAGCATAGTTGCAATTGCAAATTGCTGAAACCGTGTGAGGAAAATGACCGGTTCTGATTGAGTTATGAGAAGTTCAAGAACTAAGGAAGCGTTTAATAGTCAAACAGATCATGAATGTGAGTGTTGAAGAATGAGACCTAGTGGGAATCTAAATTTTTCAGACGTGGTCCTTATTGTATCGTGGTGGGGACAATGATTACTCCTCAACGCAATGAGTTGCTCAAGGCACATTCAGTGTCACAATATGGACACTATTCTTTTAATTTTTCCAAGTCTTTCTTTAAAATTAACACGTCAATTCCCATGGAAAAACATCAAACCAAAGGAAACTTCACCAGGTCACCACCAGATTGACTCCTGCAAGAGCCTTGACAACTTATTCAAGAGGGAAATTTGTGTTCTCTCAAGTCACAATTCGAATTCCATATTCCATCCATGGTTGGCTAATAAAGTTTACGAAAGCTTCCATATTGAAACTCCAAAACTCCACATCATGAAGGGGATATCTATTGCTTTGAAACAAAGACCTGATTATTGCACAAATTTCCCCTTAAAAAAGGGCACAGGTAATGAAGGAATCAAAAAGACAAAAATACATGAACTCGGTGCCAGTAACATCATAAGTGGTGACAAATACAGGTATAACAGACCAAGAAATACAAATTCCCGTGAGAAAACATTGGGGAAATGTCATGCTACTATTAAGCAATTTTGGGTTTATGCATACCCAAAGAGAAGATACAAAAGCTAGTCAAAAGCCATAAAACTATTTCTCTCACAACATGCCCCTCGCCTGAAAGTTCACATCTCTCAATACTGGCTCAAAACCCCAGTCTATGAATACAGAGCTTCCTGTTAAGATACCGAAATCCCTTCCCGATTTAACTCTAAAGAATGACCTACATTTTCACAAATAGAATCATTCAATAGAACTGCATTTGGCGGTATACACTATATCAATCTCCAACCTTAAAAGGAAACATCTCAAGGTTTCAAACTCAGCCACTTTCTCTTCTGCAATTACCAGGCAACAAGTACTTGTATTTCGATGCATTATTCAACAAATATGCAGGAAGATGTACTGCTGAGAAAGAATGAGGAATCGGTCCCATCTTCCCAATAATCTCCTTAAATGTATACTCCTCTGGAAGCATGTCAAATAGGTCAGCCCCTTTGCATATCACATCCTGAATCCTATCAGGGTTCAGGTAATGAGGGAACCTCACTCGATCATAATGGCTGTAAGCTTTCATCTTGAATATAAATTCACTGATATGGCGGAAACAAAAGCTACAATGCCAACCAGCGTCGGACAACAAGACATCAGACTGTCTATAGTGTGCATACCTAGTCTTGCCGCTCTGGTATCTATGGACTGATGCTCTCCAACTTTTGTTGTCTAAATAGAACTCAAAAGAGTACAAGTAATTCCTCAACTGAAGATGAAGAATTGGGGGAATGTCATCACACCACTTCAAGAGATTAATTGTATGGGCACTAGGAATCTCATCAACATCAGACATGATCAAGAGATCATCATTTTCTATACCCGCTATCCTCAGAAGCTGGTCCAGGGCAACTCTTTGATATGCCTCTTCAACAAAAGGATTTTCGCCTTTCTTAAATCTACCTCCGATCACTCCATATGTCAGTTGGGACTCAGCAAACTTGAATTTGTCCCTGTTGCTAGCAAAAACCAATGGTTTGGCCAATCCTGTAAATGTTGAGTTTGATTCAAGGAGTACAAACTGTGTCACGTATGGATGCATTTCTTGCCAACGGATAGTAAGGATGTCAAGTTCATTACTAAACAAAACAGCATCAAAGACTCGTCTTGGTGATTCACGAATTCCCCAACCATGAAGTTTGCAGAGAGTCTCCATAGATACATTCTCGTGATAGAAGTGAGGGATTTCATGGAAGGGCTTTGGAGGACATTCCCAAAGTGGTCTCAGAAAATATGAAATTTTTTGCCCATGCAGATAGAGACCGAAGATGCCTATTGGAATGACCACGAATAAAACCAGGAAGGCATTGAGGTGTAACCCTCGTAAAATACACCGGAGTCTTGACATGCTCAGAACTGCACGAGTTCCCTGCTGCGTAGCAAACAAAAACTTTCTAAGCTATAATGTATCTCGATAATAAAAACCATAACTCATTTGACAGAAGATAATGTATTAAGCAACAACAACCGGATGGCAATAGTTCAATTCTCAAAAGCCACAAAGTGGAATGATTTCACAACTTCAATTAAAATATGTTTTGCAGGAAATCTAAAATGGAAATACAAAATGGTACGTATACACAGAGCAAAAACAGGATTCACAACTACCATAATTCCACAAAACATACAATTCCTGGTTTCCTGAGCACATGGAAATCAAAATGAGAGGTGAGAGAGAGAGAGACAGGAAAGCAGGGAGGATGAAAGAACCAAACATTCAGAATTGTAAGCGATGAGTTAAATGGCACATACAAAACCTCCTCTTCAAATCCATGAGGTTCAAAAACCTAGGAACCCAGGAAAAAACTATATGCATTCAAAAAAGTGCATATTTTGGGGAAAGGAAAAAAGACTATCAAAAAGAGCATAAATTCATTAACTATAAGTTCAGAAGCAAAGAAAGAAACACATATAAATCATATTTGACACGTCTAGTATACATATTGGGGGAAATAAAAGGAAGATTATTTCCTTTAAAATCGAATGAAAGATCAAATTACAAAAGACTATTAAAAACATGAGAAACCAGTATGAAGTTGGACAGCGAAATGGCTTAAACATTAAGACAGACCAATAAATTGAATTTGGGACAGATTAAGCCCAACAAAATTCAAGTTCCCATCTTGCATTGACAGAGCAACCCAAAACCAAAGACACCCATTAACAGAATACCAAAAATAAACCCAAAATTTTAAGGGAGTTGAGAGAAAATAAGCAGAAAGAAAACCAAAAAACCGATTGGTAAAGGCAATATACCAACCTGGCCACAAACATCCTCGCAGATGTCATCAGTCTTCTTTGAATTATAATACCCCTCAGACATGGTGGAGTTCACTCAAAAAAGGAAAACAATGAGAACTCCTCCCCTTAATGAACCCCTGCAAACTGTCGGGTAATAAAGCAGATCAACAAAACCCCTTCAAACCAAAGGGCCAAATTGCAGTGAAAATCTGGGGAAAAAAAGAGTTGAACTCTAAAGCTACGATCTTTGAGGCCAAGAGATGTATCCCTGCCTCTCCCTCTAATGTTATTATTACTAGGGCCTGTCTGGGTTCTTCAGGCTTGTAACGTCAATTATAGCCGTTTGGTGGTTTTTCGCTCTTCCACCGGATGCCCCTTCCGAAAATTGGAGGACGTGGGGGATTTAAGTACAGGGCAGCGCAGGGATACCTATTGGCTAAATCCGAAAAATAAAAGAAACATTCTCCAAAAAAATTGGCCAAAAAACATCTCGAAATAAAAGGAGGAAAATAGAAAAATATTAAACACTAAAATATGTTTCTCCTCAAAAAGGAAACTAAAAATCAGTCAATATATGAAAGAAGTCTGGTGTGTCGATTTCCCACCGATCAGTGAGACTAATCTAAATTCAACGGTTGTGATTTATGATAAGATGGTACAGAATTGTGGGCTACAGTTTCTGAGGTACAAGGTGCTTGCTTATCTGGACAGATGGCAGTTATTGGGAGAGTCGACCCGATGCTAAACTCCCAAGTCAAAAAATCCGAAGACGAAAAATTATGCTCCTTTTTTTTCTCCGGGGCGTGTTTTTTTTCATTGACATATATAGCCTTGCTTGTTTTGTGACTCGTGCTTTGTTCGGATTAAGGGGAAGAGTTAAAGGAAGAAAAAGATGTGATTGGTATTTTCCCTAGATTTTCTCGTATCTTCTTTTTCTTTTAATTTTCGTGCACCCATCCAATTCTAAACAGTTTCTTGGTGAAGAAGGCCTAGGAATTTAAGGGATAAGATACCTCATGCACTATTTGATCCGGATCACATTTGATCAGTTATATATGTATATATATATATATATATATATATATGTAATTTTTACCCTGTATTTGGTGTAGACAGAATAAGATGAACATGAAAACTCAAAAAAGCATAAACCATATTTTCACTAAAAGGACAACGCGTGGAATACAGCGTATATAATTTTGGGGAGAAGAGTGTGTTATCTTTCAGAATGGAAAAAGAGAGGAGAGGAATACTTTAGGTGTCAAATTTATGTGTATGTAACAGTATAGTATTCATTATTCCACAAAATTTTGTCCTTTGGTTTTCGTCTACACAATGAATTCCACTATAAATCCCAAAAGTCGCGCTCCAAGTCTTCGTCTTCCCCTTGTGTAATTCAAACTATCAGGAATTTTTGCACCACAAGTCACTATTGCTTTAAATGGAAATCATGCAAATTGATTATTATAATTAGTCACTTTATAAAGTATACTTGTTTTTAATGAGAAACTTGTCTTTTTATTTAGGATATCTCTCTCAATTTAGGTCAAATTATATGTTGAGGGATTAATACACTGAATAATAAAAAAAACAAAAAACTTGTCTATACAATAAAAAAAATAAAACATTATTTTAGTATCTCATTTATATATAAATATATATATATATAGTATTAATTTAATTCCTTATTAATAAATTTGGTTTCAATTTGATCATTCACTAAATTTTAATTATAACTTGATTATTTATTAATATAAAAATTTGAACTAATCATTTAATTCCCAATCTCAACTAAATTTAAACTAAATATTATGTAAATGAATTTTTCATGATAAAAAATTTCATTAAGTTTAATGTTAGAATTATTTCTAAAATCAGTTTTATTTTATAAATTTTCGCATAAGTAAAAGAGAAATTTACTTTTACATTAAATGAATAGCACTGATTGATAACAAAACTAAATTTTTGAATAAAAATGTTTAGACATGAATTAAGGTAACGCAAACTAAGTTTTAAGTAAAATTATATTTACAAAATTGATAAACCTAAAATTAGTTTACACAATTCCAATCCAACGTGCATTTAATTGTTTGCTTCATTTTCCGTAATGATTGTATGGTCGGCAATTAAATGGAAAAAGAAAAAAAAAAAAAGGCTATTTTAATTGCATAAATACCCCCGTGGTCAAGAGTGGTGACTGCGCTTTGGGTATTGGGTGGTTATCTCTTAAGATTACCAATTTGACCCTGCCATTTTCTCTTAATGCTCTGACCAAGTCCAAATCCATACATTACTCACGTGCTCGATTCTGTATGGATTTGAATCTTCCACATTCTTCAATGAAACCGAACATATTAAACTCAGAAATAAAAAGACAATATCTGTTAAGTATATGGTACGTATTGCTTTTTTTAAAAAAAAAAATTACACATTTTTTTTAATGCAAAGAACCCTAAATCAATTGTTGTATAAAAATGTTTCTAACCCAGTTGTTGGGCAAGGTGATAATAATAGTCTTGTGATTAAAGTTTAGGTATAGAATATATAAAGTTGTAGTCAATATAGTGTTAGAATTAAGTATGTTTAAATAAGAAAAAAAAGGTTGCATCCTAAATTTTAACTTAATGATAAGTACTCAATTTAATGCTAATATTACAAATTGCATTAATTATTTTATTTTAACTAATCAAATTATATAAAGCTATTTATATCTTTATTATTAAGTTATATAATTAAAACATAATAAATGTATTATTCTTGATAATGATATGATGAATTCATAATTTTCAACAATTGTATAATTTTCAATTAAATTGTTATTTGTCACGTTGTTATATAATAAATATATATTTATTATGTTTTAATTATTAATAACAAAAATATAAATACCATTATCAAATCTAATTCTTTTTCACTAAATGCACTGGTTAGCACAAATTTGCAATGATTTTGTTGGAGGCATCGCGTATCCATTGAATTATATGTTGGGACATGACCGCGATAGTACCAAATCGATCGTCTTTCGCCTAATAGGGCATGATTGGATTAGCGTTTGATCAAAGGTAATTTTTGGTCAATTTAAGTTTTTAAAATTAATTTTAATTTATTATGATTTTATATTACCATAATTTATTTTTTATAACTTTGATTTGAAAATTGACTTTTGCTATTTATATAATTTATTTAATGCAAAAGTAACTATTTTTAATTTTGTGCAAATAAGAGTTTGGAGGATAAAAATAATTTTTTAAAAAATTAAGTATTAAATTAAATAACAATATTTACAAAACAAACTTTCGTTTAAATATACAAATAAATTTTTAAGTCTTTTAAACATGAAATCAAACATAAAAATAAAAGTTTTCAGCTACCAATAATTACATTTTTAAAGTACATTTAAATAATAAAAAAAATTCATACACCTTTTTTGGGGTCCAATTATACAGGGTGGACTGGGAGAATATGAATCCAAGTTCCTAGGCCAACATTTTTATAAATGAAAAAAAAATAACATTTCATCTTTCATATCTAATTAATAAAATTTGATAACAATGAATAATTGATCGCAAAAGTTAATGTCACCCTGCAGCTTATGCTCATCTTCCATGTGCCGAACAAAACAATGGGATGGCAAAATAGCCTCCAAATTTAAAGATTTTGATGGGAATTGCTTCATTTTGAGACTCACATTTAGTTTTTTTTTTTTTTTTGGTAGGAATGAAGTTGACGAGATAACTCTTACAGTAGTTTGAAAATGGAGACGCATGGAACCTATCATCATCAATTTTATATAAATATTTTTTAAATTTTATATTTTTGATATTTCATTTGTTATTTATAATTATAATAATTAGACTTGAAATGCATAATAACATTACTTTTAAAATATTTAAGAGTTTCGATCACATTGTAACGAAGAATATGAAGTAAGTATTATTAAAAAAATATTATTTTTTTAAAAATTAAGATTAAGGATAAAAATAAATAATAGAATTATTTAAATGATTTTATTTTAAATTTAATTATCTTTTGTTATTTTTTCATAATTAACTTATTTTATTAAGAGTTATTTATTATAACTTATAGAACTTGTTATAAATATTCTTATTTAAATATTTGTAACTTTTATAAACTTAATTAAAATTTGTTAGATAATCTAAATAATAAGCTTGAACTTTAAATTTAAATTATATATTTTATTTATTTATTCAATTTTAATAAACAATTTTAAACTTCCTGTGGCAATCCATATCCTTGTTGGAAATGAAGATTAAAAAAAAAAAAACCTCACCTACATTAAAAAATGGAAGTGGAAATGATGAATATGATTGATAATGAGAATAGCATGTGAGAAGGTATTCCCTGCCCCCACTTTCTCACCTATAAAATTATTATTTTTATCGAACAGAATAATAGAATTAAACTCGATTGAGACCCTTAAATGTAATCTAACAATAAAAAGCTTAATTTTACTTAGTAATAATTGTCTAAATAATTCAAGAGGATATTCTAAATTTAGACTTCCACCTCGTTATGTTAATACATTTTCCATTTAGCATATATGATTAAAAATCATTATACTCCAAGAGGATGGGATACTACCACATATTTGAGAATAAAAATGAGAACATTTGCCCCCAAGATGGTAGGAATTATTAATATTCCTCAAGTGACTATGCCACCTGTCCCTTTCTTGCGAAACATTCTTTTGATTGCTTGCTTCTCCATTTGTACTTAGAATCCCCAATTATTGTACACCTTTGTTCTTGTTTTCATGAGTTTTCAATGGCCTTTATGCTGGAAAAAGTTTATTTATATTTTCAATTGTTTAGTCATCACTTTTAATATGATTGTTTTACTCTTTCAATTGTTTTTTTAGTATGTCCCTTAATAGTGTGATTAATTTGATAAATTGTGAGATTTAAAAATTTGCTTTATATTAAAATAAAAATCTGTTTTGCAAATAATTTTAATTGATTTATCATTATTATTTTAAAATTAAATTTAGACTTCAATTTCTGGTTTGCACATAAATAAAAAAAAAAGTTTGCATATGTGTTACGCAGCTCATTGATATATTTTCAAAAAATGTATTTTGTTCTCCTAGAATTGAAAAACTTGTTACATATACGTACAAAAATATAAGGTACAATAATTGATTTTGGCCATAATATTTTATATTTATTTCCTAATAATATAATAAATATTAAATATGTATTTAATAATATAAGTTGTCACCTTTTAAAAGTAAAATATTAGTTGGATCCCCCACTTATAAATTTAGTCTCAATTTGATTACTAATTTATGACTAATCTAGTCTCAATTTAACCTCTTACTAATATAAATGTTAGTATATTTAGTTTAAATTTAATTAAAATTAAAAAACTAAATGTATTATTTTTTTTATTAGTGTGAGATTAAATTAAGATTGAATTCATAATTAAATGACTAAATTAAAATTGAAAGTTAACAATTGACTAAATTGAGACTAAATTTATAAATGAGTAACCAAAATAATGTTTTTACTTAGTATAAGATATTTAATTTCACAGTTTTAGATGCAAAAGTAAATATTATTGAAATCAAAATGACAAAATTAATTTTCTTATATTTTTAATAAAAATTTAATATTATATTGAAAGATACTTTAGTTAACATTTTACTTTTAAAAAGTTTGTGTTTGATATTGTAAGAATGATGTCATCACCAAAATAAAACAAGACTATGTAAGATATTACTAATGCAATTTCTCACACTTATAGGTACTAATTAATAACTTTTTTTTTTCTATATTTACTCAACGTTATAAAAAAACACACATAAATAAATATTTTTACGTATATCGTTGCCCTCGTTCTACACGTTGAAAAAAGGAGACGTCCTCTCAACATGTTCTTTACACTTACACATCATTTTTTTTTTTTTTTAAATTTTCAACGCGTGTGTCTAACATAAATAAAAAAATATACATTACACATTTTCTTTCACTTTGAGCATTTTTTTCTAAGTTGTCTTAATTAATTTGTTATGTTTATGTTTTATAATTGTATCTAATATCTTTAATAAATATATTATATCTATATAGTATATAATTTAATTAATTAAATACAAGTTGAGTTAAAATAGAAAAAAATAATTCAAAAGTTGGTGTTTTTTTAATTTAAAATAAAAGATGGATCAAGAGGGAAGGAAATATATGGAGGAGTGTAGAGAATCAATTCTCTCTTAGAAGTATTCATTCACACCATGAGAGACACTCGTGCGTAGCTTCCCAGAAGGTTCAGATGGATCATATGCCAAAGCTCGTTGGAATTTTCAGTTAAGACAAATTTCACACGAGCATATTCTTCAATCTTCATAGAATATCGAACCCCTTTAATTACTCTATTTATTTGTTCTGAATCCCCACATTTGTTTATTAAACATTAAAGCACTATATATATGAGCAATATTATATACATTGCTAGCTAGTTGAAGGGTTCTTCACATGGTTGATATATTGTATTTTATGTGTATTTAACAACATTTATTGGCGCTGATTCGATTAAAATAATAAAACAAAAATTATTTAGTTCAGCACAAAGATGATGTATGGTTGATGCATTGGAAGTATAATTTTTTTTTTTTTAATGAGCTAAAAGGAAAAGAATGTCCTGTAATCCTCAATGAACAATGAATTTTTTAGTATGATCATGTGAGATACTAGTGTACTAAATTATTTTGGATCTGCGAGAACAATATACCTTTAATAAACTATAGCAAAATTCTTGGAGCATTATGGATTAATATATTTTTAAATTTAAAGATCTCTGTGAAAGCCCTCGTATTTCAAAGTTCATATTTAAATATTTCTACTTGAATATTTTTAAAATTTGTACGTACATATCTAATTATTTTTAGTTTCATTCTTTATTTATATCTATATTCATTTAAAATAAAACAAATCAATCTATTTTTTGTAAAACTTAAGGAGAACTTGTTAACAAGTTTAAATGGGGTGTTTGACATTTAAATTTAAGTTTTTTCTAATCAAGTATATGAAGTTTCAATTATATTTAATATTATTTATTTATTTTTTAACTTGTTACAAAAAATTATAAGTTCTTACAACAATCCGTGTTGGTGCGGAGAAAAAAAAAATAAAGAAAACAAATTTTTCTATAATACAACCGGGAGACGAAAAATTAATTAGTAGTGAAAATGAGGAATAGGAAAGTGCTCCTCATTCCTTTCCTAAGAAATTGTCATCTTAATTTAAATAATAAAAAAGAATACATATTTTAAGGAAAGCCTTTGCCATTTATTAAATGAAATGTGTGCAATTAACAATTACGCATAGCAATCATAAATCAACGAATTGGATAGGTTTGTTCATCGAATATGAAGCAGAAATACTATGACCCAATCGTAGGTCTCAAACTCGATATCTTTTTAATATTCCACGACGAATATTAATCAACCCTGCAAGGCTACTGTACACCCACCCTTTTGGATTGGCTTATTTGTCCATTTCACTTTCAGTGAAACAACCTTGAAGATGCTAGCTACTTTCCTTTGGTTAATTGCTAGTTAGATTCTTCACCACCTACATATATTGTGCTTCGTGTGAACTTATGAAAACTAGTTTTGTTTTAATTTAATTTATCTTTTTTTTTTTTTTTTTCTATTAGCATGAAAGACAAGCACACCCACATAAATCCAGATCATGTGAGTGTTTCGTAAGGTGATGAAACTTGGAGGGTAATTAGGAAAATGGATCCTCACCAATAGTTCAATATTATCTGTAGTCAATAGATATAATTTTTTTTAAAAATATAAAAATAAATATATTTAAAAATAAGTTATATTAAAATTTTAAATTATACTAGAATAATATTTAGTATCTTATAACTTATTTTACATATCTCAAAATATAATTAAAAAAATAAAATAAAATAATTTTTAATATCTTATAACTTATTTTATATATCTTATAATATAATTTAGAGAAATTAAATTATTTTTAGTAGAATTTAAAATTTTAATATATTTTATTTTTAAAATATTTATTTTTATACTTATTAAATATAGAGCTATTAAATCTAGATTTAATAGTTTCAAATGATACTAAAAAATTTCAAATAACACACGCTATTGGAGAGATTCATACTCGGATAATTAGTGCGGAACTTTTCAGTTTAATTAATCATTTCCAAGTTGCACAGTTTACAGGACTTGGAAAGATGTTTTCATGATTTTAATTTCAATGACTTCATTTACTGTGCTCAGTGAATTACAAATCACTACTTTTTTTTTTTTTTGGTTATCTTGATGACAAACAAGCATTAATTTTTGAGTAATAATCTTATTATATCAGAAATATTATATTTTTTAATTATGACGTAATTTATTATTAAATATAAAGTATTTTATTATTAAATTATTGTTTAAATTTAATTTTGTATAATTAATTAATATAATTATAGTAATTAATTAATGAATTTTTTGTTATTAACAAGAAAAATTATAAAGTAATTAATTAATTAATTAATTAACTGCTTTTTAAATTGTGAATTATTCAAAGTTTAAGAAAGTTTTGGAGTAAATGAGATAATTAATGAATTAATTAACTGTTTCTTAAATTGAGAATTATTTGAAGTTTAAACAAATTTTAAAGTTGATAAAAAACTAATAAATTAATTAATTAACTATCTCTTTAACTTTATAATAAAGAACTATAAATATAACTTGATATAATTTAAAATTAAAGTAAGATAAAATGATATATGATTGAATGATTTATTCAACGATTTATATTGTTTAAAGTTAAAAATAGAGTCAAATGTAATTTTATCAATTTTTTATACTTTAGAATTCTTCTGAAAGAGCATCAATGAGAATTACTTCATACGTTAAATAATATCTTTTATAAAGGTATCCTCTCAGTGAATCTAATAATTTAAAATATATTAATATATAATAATATAAATTAATTTTTTAATACATCTGTAATGTACAGACAAATAAACTATTTTAAAATAATATATATGTACTTAAGTTATGGGAAAAAAAGTAAATGTGTTGTGTCCACATTATATAATTAGAAAATTTATTTATCTTAAAAGCATAATATGATTAGAATAATTTTAAGAATAATATAAATTCTATGACTGAAAATATAACATATCTAGAAAATAGTTTAAAAAGTATTATTTATTATGATAATGTTCATATTTATTAATAAATATTCAATAAAAATGTTATTCTTGAAATTAAATTAATATATACATGTGTGTGTGTGTGTGAATTGTTTTAAAATCTAATGTAAATATTTTATCAAAAGAATTTTATAATTTACTAAATACTTGTTATATTACATAAGTAATAAACATAATGGTATTTTAGTCAAAATAAATGTAATTATAGCACATACATTTGTTGTGAGAGAGGTAAATGTAGTGCAACCTCTAATTTTTTTTAAAATGAGAGTCGGAATGAATTCAAAGGGAGTGTGGGGCGATTGCTTCTTAAAATTTTAAAATTTTAATTTTTATAAGTAATTTTATTTTATATTTTTTATTTGATTCTTTAATCTATAAAAATATGCTCATTTGAATTGTACAAATTTGTCCCCCTTAGTTTAATTTTTCAATTTTAAGACTTTTGTCTTCGTTCAAATAAAATCCCAAATTCATCATATTATCGAATAATTAATTTAAGGAGATGAGTGCTTTTCTTTCTTTTTTTTCTGAAGGCAAAGGTTGCGCTCCACCTTTTAATACTTTAAGGCCCAAGAAAGAACCTAGAAACCTTCATGTCTCCCCCAACTTTTCTGCTCTGTCGATTTACTAGTGTTGTTTGGCTGTAGCAGAGACCATAAAGACACTTCGTACATTTTTAAATACCTTGAGGTCGGGGATACCGAAGTAGATGGAACAGTCACGACCAATCTAAATACCTACATAATAATAATTAATTATTTAGTATTCTGTGCAAATGTTTATAATTAACTACTTTGTTGTGTTATGCATTCTTTTTCAAGCCGGCACAAAACTCTCTTCTTTTTAAGTTAAAAAAATGTCTGAAAAGGCACTGCTTACAAGGTATTCGATGACTAAAATAAAAGGAGTTGAACAGCTTTATATCAAAGGCGTATAATTCCCTTAATTCAACTACTAGAGTATCTGCATATGGCTTGAGTCTAAACTAAAAGACAATAACAAAACCTGTCTCTTTTTTCTATAAAGAAAGTGAAATACAGATATCAGAGAAAGGAAGCTGAAAAATTTGAAAAATGCAAGCATATGGAAAGCGACGACTCCACCAAACAGGAAAGTGTAAGTCCAAAGTATACGGAGAAGACAAAGAGATGGGTATCTTACTGTTTGCACTAAATAAATAACTTTGCAACATTACAGACAATTTGAAAACATTTTGCTTGTTCATATGTTGTAGACCACTTTTCCAAAGGCCATTGCTTATATTTTGAATATATTTTGCACTAATGAATGATCTTGAAAATAAACAAGAGTTTGATGAAAATCAGAGGTGCAACGTAAAATACTTAAAAGTTTATTTTCGATCCTTCTTATATTTTTGGTGAAGAACATGCGTGCCCATGGAAATTTATATATAATAATTAGGATTATTAAGAAAACAAATTAATGTGAGTTAATGTGGAGAGTGTGCATTCAAGATTTACTTGGAAAAGATGGTCGAATTAATCCAATAATATATATATACATATTATCTGGTTTTAAATTAGGATTAACTAGTAATAATATAAAGTGTAAAATTTAATTAAATAATTAAATAATTATTAACAATAATTATATACATGTTACAATATTATTTAAAAAATATATACTTATTATGTTTTAATTTAAGAACTACGTAATAAAAATATAAGAGATTATGTGTAAATTATTAAATTTTTTTACTGAGTCTTCTTTAGGATATTGGTTAAGAACAATTTATTACACATAATAAATGATCATGAACTAATAAAATTAATCAAGAATCATTTATTATACCCATTATCAATAAAAATAAAAATTTATAAATTAATTTTAACTATGAGTAATTAATCATCCTAGTTAACAAATTCTTATTGATATTCATGCTTTATTTGGCTTTAAAATATATGTCTACTTAGGTATGGGCTATAATAATGAACGCTAGAAATCCACTTATTGGTCCAACCCATATTTAGTTCGGCTCATAGATGAAGCATGGGCTTGGAAAGTCTCGTATGTTTGGGCTGATTGCCAGAAAGTCCAGAACTCACATAACCCAAAGGGCCCATTTTGGTGGCATTGGGCCTCCTCCTTGATTTGGGCGTTGGTGACAAACTTGGCGTTTCCCACGGCATGCGTCTTTAGCTTAGGCGTCAGCAATGCAAATCAGAGAGTTAAAGCAAAGCTCAGATGAAGCATGGGCTTGAAAAGTCTCGGATGCTTGGGCTGATTGCCAGAAAGTCCAGAACTTACATAACCCAAGGGGCCCATTTTGGTGACATTGGGCCTCCTCCTTGATTTGGGCGTTGGTGACAAACTTGGCTTTTCCCACAGAATGCGTCTTTAGCTTAGGCGTCAGCAATGCAAATCGGAGAGTTAAAGCAAAGCTCGCTGTAATCCGCTGTCCCCCCATCATAATTGCTAAGGCTACAAGAGAAGCCATTCACCTTCGTATCGGTCAAACTAACAACACTATCGCAACACTAGAATCAGCCACGCGAAAGCTCGTCACCAAAATCCGCCACTTCATCATTTCTTGGATCCGTAGGTTTTTGTTGTTGTATTCTGTTTTCAATCAATTTCTCTCTCCGTCCACTGCATCTTGTAATCTTCTAATCAATTCCCTGAATTTCGCGCTTAATCTCATTCTAGGGTTCTGATGTATTCTCGATGATACACACACACACACACACACACACACACATATATATATTTGTAAGAACTTTTTTCTTGAATCAGATTGCCTTGGTTTTTTGAGCATTAATTTTGTTAATTTTCTTTGGCTTTTCTGTTTCTTTCTTTTCTTCTTTTCTTTTGTCTTAGGATTGTGGCACCCGGTGATCTATGAAAATGGACTTGGTGTCTGGTTACAAGGTAACCTTGCCCATTCTCTCATACTTCTTACGTCGCATCTCTCATTATGCGGATATTTTACTTGGATTAGTAGGAAACTATTATAAGCCACTCTTGTAGCATGCAAGTTGATTAGTATATATTATGACCGGACATTTATGACTGGACATTTTCTAGAGTCTTGTATACATTCTTATAATGCTTATCTAATGCAATCATTAACCATTACTGCTCAATTTGAAATTGTAATCAATAATCGAAAGTTTTTAGGAGACTTTAGTCCCGAGTTCGTGGCAAGTAAAGTGTATTTTGTAGAGACTAGAGTCTCATTTGTTTGTATTTTCGTCCTATCATTTGTTTAGTAATTCATTATTTCATTTGTAATTTGCTAGCTTTAGATACTAATCTCAGTGCTTTCATTTATTGGTGAGAAACCTGAGACTATGAAGATTCAACTGTTTCTTTTATTTCTGTTTATTTACAAAGTAATTTATCTATGCTGGTGCAGGGGGTTGTTGGGCTTGTTTTTGGCAACGAGAATTCTTCTTCAAATGAAGATAGGTAATTTGATTGTTACGCTCTTAGATTCATTTTGTGCCTGTTATGAATAATGATCATTAATGTCATAAGAACCTCTGCCCTAGTCTTTGGGAGCTTCTTTTGTGACATAGAACAAAATTTGGTTGAATGTTTTCTAGGATATTATGTCCAATGTGTACCTTTTTGCTTTTTTTCTGCAGTCAGTTTTTTTTATTTTCATCCTCGCCTAATATAGAAGTCTGGAAAAATATTTTCCCCAGTTCTTAAGATAAAAAGTTCTTGAATGCTTTCGATATTAGTCATTTAACTGAATTTTTTATGCAAGTGCTTCAATGGGAGTGGTACAAGTTTCCTGTACTGCTGCGTAATTGATCCAACTTAAAAAAATCCATCTTGATAATAAGCTGGATGCAATACTTCCAGAACAATTACAGAGTCATCAGGTACCCATAGTTTGATTTGCTTGACACTGAAGAACTGAAACTTACATTGCCCAAGTTTGATTTGCTGGCTCCTTGTTGATCAATATTACGTAAATATAAGTGCCTGTTGATTTCTTTCCAGTTTCATATAACTGCACTTACTTTCTTCCTCAATCTTTTTTTTCTTTTTTGGTTTGATGCAATATATCATTGCAAATACTACTCTGACTTCTAATGGTAGTTTGACTACAATCTTCAGAGTATTTTATAGTTTTCTGTAGTTTCAGTTCGGAATTTTTTTTTTTTCCTATTGCTCTTCATTGTCTGTTGTTTGATCAAATTATGGTTCATACAACCGATTTTGTAACACTGTCCAAACTTGATGGAGTACTTTTTACTTATGACACCTTCCCTTCCTGCTATTTGGCTTGTCTCAATAGCGATGTTGAACGCTTGCTTGACCGGATAAGCAATGGTAAATTAGCAGAGGATAGGAGAAATGCTATTACTGAGCTCCAGCTTCTTGTGTCGGAAAGTCATGCTGCACAGCTAGCATTTGGGGCAATGGGTACATCTCATCTCTCAGAAATAATTGTGGTTTTGGTCCTGTCCTGTGTTACATGTTTCATACATCTTTGTAGGCTTTCCTGTCATGCTTGGCGTCTTAAAGGAGGAACGAGAAGATATTGAAATGGTGACTAACTTTTCCTCTCTATTACATCTTCTGTCTAGTTGTGTTTCTTGACTTGTTTGTGTTACTCAAGGATCCAGTGTCAAGCTCATTATTCAATAAGAGACATGATGGGAAAATATTAGTTGAAAAGTGATTTGAATGAATATACTTATTAACCACTCATATCATAATCAGATTCATGGTACACTTTGCTTGCTAAATATGGAGTTAAACTGTTGAATGCAGTCTTATCTGTAATATCATCTCTTTTATACGCTACATTGCTATAATGGTTTAACTTTACTTTTGCCTATCATTTTAAGGTCAATTTTCTCACACAATATTTAGAATCTGAATTTTCAGTTGTTGAAGTTGAGGCTTTTGTGGTTAACTTTATTGCCTACTTACTGCATTCCAAATGGTATTATGGTCAGATGGTTAACTATGTGCAGTTTTTAGGGTATTCTCTTTAGAACCAGCTTTTATATTTGCTTTGATAGGATGCAATAATTTGGAATAAGTTTTAGATCACTGGTGCAGTTCTTCATATCAGCTTATCATGTTGGAGTATCAGTATGTTGGCTGTGTTAATCTCATAGATGGGTTCTAGATATTTTCTTCAGCTCTGCCTTTATCTTGCTCTGTAATTTGAAGAAATTTGAGATCATATTGCAGTAATCCGATCTTCAAGTAATCATGCTGTAGTATAAGTATGTTGGCCATGCTCAATGTTACCTAATTTGGTCCTTCCTCTTTCAAATATCATTCTGAATTGCAGTATGTTTGTGTACTGAATTGGAACAATGAACGAATGTGACTATTTGACAATTGACAGTGTTGCTTCTGCAACTCTGCTTTGGAGTTTAAAACTGCCTGAGTCCTTTTAGTTCAGACCAAACTAGAGTAGGATCTCATGGGTGGGTAAGGAAGATGGGAAGGGTATTGTGGGATGTGAGTTGGAGAAATAATTCAGATAGAAGTTAAGAAAGTTGGTAGGTGTTAATGATTAACGAGAGGAAACATCTGATATTATTATAAAATATGATAGAGACTGTAGCAGTAGGACTGTGGAAGTTGAAGTATTATAGAACGATAAGTATGGCCTCGTCTTGAATTACTTTTTCTATTTATGTTAGTAACTAACTTGAAGGTAGAAGTTTACAAAGCATTTTTTTTTTTCCATACATGTGTACACGCATGTACTTATATTTGATTGAGTTTCAAAGGTTTCATGCATAATCCATATATAAATAAGGATTCTTTTTGTTCATATAAATAATGTGAATCAAATAATATTCTGTATTGCAGTGTACCAACTAGGTCTGCCCTTTTATATAATGAAATGTATAAAATTTCATACTGCATACCCATATTATGTACTGTAACATATCACGAATTGGGCAACAGTGGCTTTGCTAATCTCATTTATCTGTGGACTTGGGTTCACTTACATTGTGAGGGTTTTAATTTTTTGGTTGCAAGTTAAAAAACAATGCACTCTTGCAGTCTTGCTGTGGTTCCTTACTTACATCTTTATTGCTCCTCTGAGGTTTTTTAATATTTTGTTTCTTCCCCTAGAGTTCTGCCCTTGTGTTTCAACTTAGTAAGTCCCAATAATGAGTTAAACAACATCCATATCGATGCAGGTTCGAGGTACTCTTGAAACTCTTGTAGCTGCGTTGACTCCAATTAACCATGCAAAAGTATCAAATAATGAAGTTCAGCCAGCTATGATGAATGCTGATTTGCTTTCTAGAGAAGCAGAAAGCATTTCTCTTCTTTTAAGTTTGTTGGTAAGATTTTCTTTATTAAATTCATAAAATGTGCTCCCGATGATATCACTGGAGCTTATTTTGATTTCTTGGATTACACAAATGACTGATAATAATTCCTTTTTAAAATCACTTTTCCTTGGCAACACATTGACAGACAGAGGATGATTTCTATGTAAGATATTATACTCTGCAACTTTTGACTGCTCTTCTCACTAACTCCCCACAAAGGTACTATTTTTATGGCTACCATTTCTGTTTATAGCTTGGAAAGCACCCTTGCTGAGTTCCTCTTCAGGTTACAGGAAGCTATATTGACCATCCCTCGTGGTATAACTCGGCTGATGGATATGCTTATGGATCGTGAGGTACATGGCTTGAAATGTTAATTGTGCACTCAGCAACCTTTCCAAAATGATTTGTTGTACATATACACATACACAAGCCCATTAAACCTGACGCTTATGTTGGTAGTTCAACCTTTTTTATTTATTTGAGAGCAAATGATATCTCCAAATACTTAATAATATTGTCCTTGTTTGGACATATAACTTATATTAAGTGCTTAATCAAGAAAAACTTATCATAAGCTCTACTGCCATAAGCACAGTTCAAATTAAGCTTTTTTTTTTTTTTTTGGTCCAAGACAAGCTTATGAGTTGGAAAATTAACAAGACCACTTATCTCCTGAAGTATTGGAAATACAGCTGGTGCTTAAGCTAATTTGATTTCAAGCTTATGAAAATAAGCGTCGGCATTATAAGCAATTATCAATATGTAGTAATTTAATCCAAAGTTCCAAACACATAAAAAATGGTTGATAAGTTCTTTTTGAGCTAGATAAGCTCCAATAGGCTGGCTAATAAGCCAATCTAAATGCGACATCACTGCTGGAACATTAAAACCTTCTGTGCTATTTTTGCTTACTAGTTCCCTTTTGAAAGAAATTCTAAAACCTGCTGATTGTATTTTTGAATGCTGTTGCTCTGCTGTTATTGACACTGAGAAAATGATAAAGGTTTGCTTTCCAGGTAATCCGCAATGAGGCCTTATTACTCCTTACTCACCTCATTCGTGAAGCTGAGGTAACCTTTTCACTTTCATTGTCATCATTTTTTTTTTCTCCTCCTTTGTTTTCTATTTTTTTATTTTTATTATTCATTAGGTGCTAAAATGTATAATTCTCCTAAAGAAAATTTTATGATTATAGGAGATTCAAAAGATTGTTGTATTCGAAGGTGCATTTGAGAAAATTTTCAGTATCATAAAAGAGGAAGGAGGTTCAGACGGTGGTGTTGTTGTACAGGTATATATGCTTATTCTATGACTGTAGCTTATTTAACTTGCTATAGTAAGTCTGCTATGAGCTACTTAATGGTGTGAGAAGTTATTTATCATTTTATAGCCTACATGGGCATCCGAATTTATAGCTGTTCGTTTATAAGCATATTTATGTAAAAACATGCTAACAGGTTAGTCATGGATTAATTATTTATACACGCACCTGTGTGTTGCGTGCACTTGCATGTTCTTGTTTCATGTACTCATGTATTTATATTTATTCACAGACGTGTATAATAGTTCCCAGTTCTACTGGTGAATCTTTCTGAGATCATCTCAGCTTTTACTACCAATTATTTATGAGCTGTTTTTGTTTACAAATCCATAAAAGTACAAGCATGTTAGTGGATAATTTTTTATATTTCCATTGTTCAGATTTATTAAGTTTTTTTTTTTTTTTTGGATATATTTGAAGTTGAAAATTGCACTTTATGATTATTGACATAAGCATTCCTACAAAATTTTTATTCTCTAATTATAATGAGTAACATAGAAGTTTATGAACCTTTTGGTCAAGTACTAATTTATAGGTTACTGTGCAGGACTGCCTTGAATTGTTAAACAATCTGCTTCGTAACAATGGCTCCAATCAGGTTTGTTGATTCTGTGGATTACTTTTTTGTTTATGCAAATTCTTATACTGGTACTGATGTGTACTATTTATGATTCAGATACTACTTAGAGAAACTATAGGACTTGATTCATTGATATCAATTTTGAGGCTGCGAGGAAGTACTTTCACTCAACAAAAGGTTGGATACTTGCTTTTTTTTGGCTTTTGATTTATGCTATTACTGAACACTTATAGGCAACTCTTATGTCTCTGATACAAACACCATGCCAGTAGACAATCAATCTACTCAGTGCGTTGGAGACCATTAAACTGTTGATAATGGGAGGATCTGAGGCTGATCCTGGGAAAGAATTGAATAAACAGGCAAATAAGACAACTCTAGTTCAGGTTTGTCAAAGATCTGAGCCCTGCATGATGATTGCGTAAAATAGCTATAAGCTGATATTATACTACTTTTTGTGGATTTGGTTGTAGAAAAAGGTATTGGACTACTTATTAATGTTAGGCGTTGAAAGCCAGTGGGCACCTGTTGCTGTTCGCTCTGCGGTAAGATAGCTTTCCTCTGCCTCTCTCTCTCTCTCTCTTTCTCTATCCCCAAACAGTATGCATTTGCAATTTGAGTGCAACAGCAACACCTATAGTTTGAGGGTTACTATATATGTGTGTGTATGTGCATGCATATAACACTATGTTACAGTTTATTCTTCCTCCTCTACACAAACACATGCTATGTATTGACTTTGACTGAAACTATGGATCAGATTTAGGATATTATTGAACATTTGAGCTTATCCTTAATTATTGTGTTCATTGATTAATCTTCTTTTTTTTGTTTTTTGTTTCTCTCACTTAGTTTCTTTCCACCTTCTTGTCTTTGCCTTTGGGACACAATTCAAAAGATCACCTTTTGACTTTCTTAGTTATAGTAATTCTGCCCACTTTTGGTGTTCTGTGCTGATGATTTTTATATTGTTTTGAAATGCTAAGCCTGTGGGGCACATTACTGTATATTTGGAAGTATGAAGGGACGCCAAGTTATTCTTGTTTAATTTTGTCCTTTGTTAGGCAATGCGGTGTATTGGTGATCTGATTGCTGGAGATTCAAAGAACCTTGATGCTCTTGGTAGCAAATTCCTTGGAGAGGAGCCACAAGTAGAACCTGCTCTAAATTCAATTCTAAGAATCATATTGCGGACTTCTAGCATGCAAGAGTTTGTTGCAGCTGACTATGTTTTCAAAAGTTTCTGTGAGGTTGCGAATGTTTACTTTCTCTTTGATTTAGTTCTTCAAAAGAATTTTTCACCATATTTGTTTCGTAGCCAAAAATGTAGAGATTGTAAGTAGTAGACATTATTGCTTTTTGACAAGATATGTTTCATTTGCCAATTTTTACTTTTTAATTAATATTTTGCTTCCTTTTTGCTTTAGTTCTTAAAGAAGTTGACCTTTTTTCTATCACATAACAAGTAAAGGAATCATGATTTGTGCATGTTACTGAAAAAAAAAAAAAATCATAATTTGCACCCATTTTTGCTTTTTTTTGTCAACATGATATTTGTCATTCTAAACTCTCTCTCTCTCTCTCATTCTCTTTAAATTTTTAATTAAACTTATCTGAATCAGAAAAATGCCGACGGTCAATCAATGCTGGCATCTTCACTAATTCCGCAGCCCTATCCAATGAACCGTGCTCCACTTGAGGAGGATGTCAATATGTCTTTTGGAAGGTTTGTTTGATTCTTGGTGCTTTACTGACTGATCCTATTTCTAGCATGTAGCTAATCGTAGGTTTTCTTTCTTTAATAAAAAAAAATCCTTCATGTGTTCATTCTAAATAATCTTGTCTTTTATTAAAATTCTATCTTTAATTATTTATAAGATTTAAGTTGTTTCTGGTGCAGCATGCTATTACATGGTCTTACGTGGGGTGAAACTGATGGTGATCTTGAGGTATTTGTTGTTTCTCTATTGTCAGATGTATCCTGCAAAATTGTTGGTGCTATTGCAAATATTTAAGAGCCTTTGGACTTGTGTGAGAACTATTTAGTTAATTATTTTTGGACTGCAGATTTGTTGCAGAGCTGCCAGTGTTCTATCTCATGTATTGAAGGACAATGTCCAGTGCAAGGAAAGGGTAAGCAATCCCCCATCTCATTTTATTTAGTGGCAGAGCAAGGACCCCAAAGTCAGTGGGAGCTTTTCTTGGGCCTTTTTATGCTTTGTTAAAATTTTTTTATGATTTATATTCTGGTTATTAAAAGAAATTGAAACGTCAACAATCACATGGTAACTTAGTACATTAAATTAAAAAAATATATATGATAAAAAAATAATTGTTATACTTGTTATAGAAACCTGATTATAAATTATTCTTTTGACTAATGAATTTGATGATCTTTTTGTAATTTTGATGAGTTACTTTGGCTTTGGAATTGAGAAATTGGCTGAGTTGGTCTCTGTTGGAACCCAATTTTGACATAGTAAATTTATTGATAATTTCCCAGCGTTCTTCCTTTTAATGAAGGAAGTTATACACCAGACCTAGACCACAGATTTAACAGTACACATACAGGAAATACACACACAGAACATTAAATCCGGCATTCGAGAATTGTGAGGCCGGACACTCCCCGGACAGTTCCCAATTTTCCTCTCTTTCCTTCTCCCTTTGTCCTTCTCTGTTATCTTTTCCCTGGCCCCATCCATATTAGTTACAATAACTATCTAGGAGAACTACCCAACTGCCACTTCTAATCAGATTCCTAATTCCAAAGTCTTCTGAATTGAGTTATCCCCCAACATCATGTCGTCTTCTGGGTTGTTCACGCCATTATTAGATAATGTTTCATCAGAATCTTTGGTTGATGCAGACTTTGACCTGGTTTGCTACGTTGAAATTTTTCCCTCCACTTATTCACTTCTGAATTCTGCATTCCCCTTTGTAAGTTCCGGCAGAATCGCCTTCAAATCAATTTCTGGTTCCTTTTTGTTTGTCTCTGGCGTTGGGTGAATTTTAACTTCAGCCCTGTCCCTTCCTTCTTGGCGATCCAGTGTCTCTAGCAACTCTAGGGCTGATTCTTTCATTGCTGCAACATTTTTCTTGAACACAGCCATCTTCTCTACCCATTCTTCCATCTTAGTGTTGCCCATCCATACCCTTGAACTGCAACTACTCTTATACCAAATTGTTGGAACCCAGTTCTGAAATAGTAAATTATTGATAATTTCCTAGCTTTCTTCCTTTTATGGAGGAAGTTATACACCAGACCAATACCACAGAACAGACAAATACCAAAAGAACACAGATTTAATGGTACACAAACAGGAAAGACACACAACATCAAATCTGGCATTTGAGAGGACAGGCACATTATCCTGTTTCTAATTAGTAGTTGGGCAGACCTTTTATGCACACTATTTGGTAGCCTGTATTTATTGTGTTAAAGCCATTGCCTTTTTTTTTTTCCTGGGTAGATCTTGGATTACCTTTTTACATGGCCTTTATATATGGTGCTACTACATGAATATGTCTCAATGAAATTACTCCTTCCCCCATTTGGTCAACATCTCATGAGGCAAGTTGCAGGTATTACAAATTGAAATTGAGGCACCCATGCCATCTTTAGGAGCTCCAGAGCCATTAATGCATCGAATGGTGAAGTATTTGGCACTTGCTTCTTCCATGAAAAACAAGGATGGAAAGTCCAGTGCATCAGGAAACTCATATATTGAAGCAATAATCTTGAAATTACTGGTTACCTGGCTAGCAGATTGCCCTAGTGCAGTGCAGTGCTTCCTAGATGCTCGCCCTCACCTTACTTATCTTCTTGAGCTGGTATCAAGTTCTTCTGCTACAGTGTGCATGAGGGGTTTGGCAGCAGTTGTCTTGGGTGAATGTGTGATCTATAATAAATCTACTGAGAGCGGAAAGGATGCATTTGCCATAGTTGATGCTGTAAGCCAGAAAGTTGGCCTTAGTTCATACTTTCTGAAGTTTGATGAGATGCAGAAAAGTTTAATCTTTACTGGTGCTGAGTCGGCCCTGACATGTACATCATTCACTAGATCATCAGCTGCTAGCATGGCTGATATTGAAGATGTAGATGAGAATGATTTGTCTGAACAGAAGAATCTTGATCATCCAATTCTCTCTTCAATCTTGGATTTGAATTTTGTGAATCTCATCAAAAGACTGGAGACAGATATTAGAGAACAGATTGTGGAGGTTTATAGTCATCCAAAAATCAATGTGGCAGTGGTGCCGGCTGAATTGGAGCAGGAGAGTAGTGAAAGTGATAGTGAGTACATAAAGCGGCTCAAAGCTTTTGTTGAGAAGCAATGCTCTGAAATTCAGGTATTTATATCTACATTTCTGTTTCTTTTAAAACATTCTTATAAGCATCACTAGATAAACAGTGAATATTATTTTAAGAAATCATCCTTACTGTTATTAGAAAGGCGCCAGTTTAAGTGTGCCAAACTTAAACCTACGAATTGCAGAGCATTTATTTGCATGCTTTTAGTAGCATTAAGATTCTGGAGTTGGTTCCAATTGGTGTATATATGACCTTAGATGACTAAGTAACAGCATCAATGCTGTGAAGGATTTGCTAGAATATACCGTTCTTTACAGACGATTTTTAGTCAATAGCAAGTCACGCTTGTCTTCCATGGGTTTGACTAGTAATCCATCTACTGCATATACCAGATGATCCTAGTAGTAATTATCATTTGAACACGTTATGTCATGAGTGCAATAAACCTATTGGAACAATGGGAGGAACCATGAGCTTCTGGACCATAGCAAACAGGAACAGCATTGCAGAATGCAGGGTTAGACAAGGCTTGAGATGTATATGATTTGGTAATACTCTTTTGTTTTACTTTTTAACCATTTCAGAACCTTCTTGTTCGGAATGCCGCATTGGCAGAGGACCTGGCTAAGACAGGTGGAGGTATTAATTCCCGACCAGAGCAAAGAGTGAGTGGGGGCTCAGACAGAGTCCAGCTAGAAAAACTCCGTAGAGATCTCCAAGAATCATGTCAAAGGTTAGAAATGGTTAAGGCAGAAAAGGCCAAAGTTGAATCAGAGGCAATCATGTATCGTAATTTAGCTGGAAAGATGGAAGCTGATCTAAGGAGTCTGTCCGATGCCTACAATAGCCTTGAGCAGTCTAATATCCAGCTGGAAAAGGAGGTGAAAGCTCTGAAGAGCGGAGGATCCACGACATTCCCTGACGTGGAGGCCATAAAAGCTGAAGCAAGGGAAGAAGCGCAGAAGGAGAGTGAAGGTGAACTGAATGATCTGCTTGTATGCTTAGGGCAAGAACAGAGCAAGGTGGACAGGCTAAGCGCTAGGTTATTGGAGTTGGGGGAGGATGTTGACAAGTTACTAGAAGGCATTGGAGATGATGCTGGGGATGCCGAAGATGGTAAAGATGAAGATACTGACTAGTGTACCCATTAGCTGCCTTCTGTCGCTGATGGCTCAGTTTGTACATTTCTTGCTGAATTGTACAGTAATACAATTCCGGAAGGCTGGGAATATTCCTGGGTTGGGTCTTAAATTATGTTTACTTCTGAACCGCTATTGTGAAGTTTTATTTATGCAATTTTTAGTGATGTTCAAATTGCCTCATCCATTTTTTATTTTATGTTCTAAGTGTTAGATCAGGCAAACTGACAAAAAAAAAATTTAATAAATAACCTACAATAACAAATATCAGTATTATGTCTATTGCGAAGTTTTATTTATGCAATTTTTAATGATGTTCAAATTGCCTCATCCATTTTTTTTCTTTTATTTTCTAAGTGTTAGACCAGGCGAACTGAAAAAAAAAAAATTAATTAGTAACCTACAATAACAAATATCAGTATTATGTTTATTTTTTCAGTCGAGTAATCCCTTGTAAGTGGTGTAAATTTCCATCCTGAACCAGTTTACTGCTCCATGGGCATGTGGCTCTTGTAAACAATAAGGTTTCCAATTGAAATCTGCCCATTTTCTAACTGGGCTTTCTGTTCACTCGGGTTAACTGCTGGACAGTCAATTTCAACAGCTTTTTTTCATGGAAATGTAGCTTTGGACACCAATACTCGTTAATACATTATCTACGAAATTAATTGGTTATCTACTACGCCTTCAACAATGCCGAAAAAGGCAAACGGGTCTCGAAGGTTTTTTACTAATATAAGCAAATGAAAATTGGCCTTACAAAGTTTGAACTTCTAAGTTATTGAATCGTTATCAGAAAATTTCATGATTAATATTAAATATAGTTGAACTTGAACTGCTTATTATTTATTAACTCAATGCTTAAAGAACAAGGGCTTTCGATTGTCTTTCAGCAGTAAATTTAAATGTACTGATAGCATGGAATTTGGACTATGATGGAGACACAATAGATTGATGGTAAGTGAAGCACTCCATATTTGAAGAACATTATACGGTCCAACATTGACCAACTCTACTATTTGGTTCAAATGATTTGTTACAATTAAATCACAAGAGAAATAACACTCGTATACCTGAACTTCTGTAAACTAACTAGTATCCAAGCCGATTTGATATATCATTTCAGCGGCGCTTGTACAAACAAGGTTTCAGTTCAGGCCATTCAATTTCCTTTTCAGAATTTTGCATATCCTACACAGAAAGGGGCAAGTTAAATTAGTGATGATGATATGTACTGTTAATAATAAATAGTTCAGAAAAATGGAATTATTCACTTTGCTCACCTTTTTCTTAAAGTAAAACAAAATAAACACTTTATTTGAGGAGTCCTGCATGTTTGCTTATATCAGTTAGCACAAGCAAAGTTATAGTTTATTGAGTTCATAAAATGTTAAATTATTATACTTGTTTTACGGAGTGAAATCCTAGCTCAGCAATAGCCCTTGAGAACTTTTCTGGGTCTGCTCCTCCGGTATTTGGATCAAGCCTGCTTTTAACTTCTGCTATCAAAAGCCAGCCACTGTTCAGAAATATGTAGGTTAGACCCTGACTACAAAAGCATCACTAGTCTAATAGCTTAAAGCATAGGAGAAGCAAACCCTGGCTTAAGCACCCTGTATGCTTCTTCAAGATAACTTGGGTAATTGGTCCCCATCAATGAAAGACAGAAGACAGCAACGTCAACAGATGAGGAGACAAGGGGTGCCTGCATGTAACCACAGAAAAGATTAGGGACTCAGTAATATGACCTATTTCAAATCTTTAATCACAAGTTTTTATAATGCTCACCCTTCTGGACCCTGCTTCCAATATTTGAAAAATTAGGGGTTTAGAAATCGTGCCAAAAAAGCAGCACTCATAATTTAGTACACCCATAACACCCAACAAAGTAACTACTGATTCAAGCTTAAAAGCATACATATTTACTAAAATTAAAACAAGAAACTACTTTCGTTTCTTCTCAGTGCATATTAAAAGACTCATTCCTTTAATGATTTTATTAAAGGATGAATAATAGCAAACCCAAGAAAACTGAATCTCAGATAATCTCAGTATTGGACTTCATGACACTGTGGAAGCAAACGTAAACCTGAACAAATGAACTAGTGTTATAATAATCTACCAATTACAACAGCTCACTCTCTTATGTTCTCAGCATTGAGTGAGAAAATAATGTTCCAATACATGTAGGGGAACGCCATTATGAAATAAACACCAAAAGAAGCCAAAGTCAGTCTAGTTTTTATTTGATTTGATGCTTGAAAACACAGGTAACTGATAAGATTAAGGAACAATGCTAGAAAAGTAACTTAAAAATCAACGTGTACTATCTCTTATAAGCAGAAGGACATACATTTGCCATGTCACAAGCAATTACTTTAGGATCATTGGAGACAAGATCCAGGGAAAAGACTGTATTCTTCACACTTTTTGCTATCTGTGCATCCCCTAGAATACCATGAGAAAATGAACAATTTCACAGTGGAAAAAAGAACAATATGAATGGCATCAAAAAGCAATTATAATGTATAGTCAGGGATCAGTAACTTCTCACCACAGCCAAAATCAGCTACAACCAAAGAAGGGCTCTGTTTTTTCAGCCAGTTTATAATTACATTAACTGGCTGCTCAGGCCATTGCGACATTTGCGTTTTGTATCCTGCATGATACTATTACTAGCCAGATAAATAAAAGACTAATTGAGACTGCCAATAAAAATGAGCAACAAAAATTCTGACATTGTAATGCAAAGTCTGTTATACTAATGTGCAAGAATATGAGGTTAAAATACAGGCTAACATACTAATATGGAGGATAAAATGGAGCCTAGTGACTTGTCCATCAAAATTCAAGACACAAAGCAAGTGGTAATGTTCCCACTGTTTCACTATATGAAAAATGTAGTGTGATTTCTATTGATGCACTTTTTTGTTTTTTTGGGGTTTAAGCCATGTATTTCAATCCATCATCTTTAGCTGATATAAATGATAGGTAAAGCTGCAGCATTAATCTTCACATATCACTAAGTGATTTGCCCTAAAATTCACAGGCATTATGGTTTGTGCTCCATAGAAGCAAGTTAGCAGCACAATAGACCTCTGAATGCATCGCATTCATTAAAATACCATTTATACTAGGTCCCTTCCAAGTAAAAGATCAACATAAAGACATGATAATCACTCAATTCAAACAGCATCAGAATTATTCAGTAGAATTTAGAACTGTTAGTTTGCATTCAGATTACAGGAGCAATTTAATTCTTGCAACCAAATCCAAACTCAAATTTTAACCTTAGGCTTAACAGATTCGATATGGAGATATGGCATATTCAAATTTTATTATATAAAATATTACAAACTATTCAAGATTCATTTGAAAATACGACCAATTCTGATCAGAGTGCGATAGCACAAATTTACCAATGACAGCAGGTACACAAACCCCACGAAAGAATCTACGGGAATTTTCGATCCCTGTGAGGATGGTATGCATTAAGTCTAAAGAGTCCAACAGTTATAGTTGCACACAAATAAACCTCAAAAGTCTAAAATTGACCTAATTTTCAGATCAATGATCTGCCACTGGTCCAAAGGCATCATCTCACTTTCAAAGGATAGGGGCAAATAGTGAAATCAGAATAAAAAACAATTAGTGTGTCTATGCATGTGCATGCATGCATAGCTGATTGCATGGGTGTGCATGTATATATATCTTTGATTATTCATTTAAATATAAACGTCAATCTTAATTTGAATGGACAAGAAATCTATGACAATGTTGTCAAAATAAACTCTCGATTCGGTGCATGGCAATAAAATCTTTAAGTGTCCCATCGGATCTGCACTTTCTAGGAAAATAATTCTGTAATTGGATACTATATTTACCAATTCAAAGAGAGATGGATCTTCTTGGAAATAGCTTAGCGCATCTTTCCCACTGAAAAGAACGCCACAAATATTAACTCTTGTCACGATAAAATGATTAGGAAAAAACATTAACATAGAACAGAACGTCACTAGATAAACTACTCATGATAAGAATATGAAATCCACAGGAATTTTGAGTAGGTCTACGGAATGTGAACAGACGAGAATGAGCAACAAATAGTTTGATCCAGTTCATCCCTAATATTACATCTAGTAAGCAGAAAAGAATATACTGCGTGTATAATACAACGTTGGTACACTTGAGGATACGGCGAAAACAAAATAAACAGTAACAAGTCTCTGAGGTAATCACCTTAAAGATGAAATTAAAGTAGGGCAAAATAACAATAGGTCAATAATAACAGCGCATATGAGTACTGAATTGTACATACGTGCAAGTGTATAGCTTCTCGTTAATCATCCTGAAATGCCCTCCTGACAATCTCGCTCGCATCTACATGTCCCAAATACTATTCAGATTAACCACATTAACTTAATGGAGGGTTCATACATGTGAAGTCAGCCGCAAACAGTTCAACAAAAAAATAAACAAAATATGGGGCACCTTGTCAAGAAAACTAGAGGCCTTGGAGGGTTCGTGTAACTTTTTTCTCTTAGCAGAAACTGCATCGTGGTCTCCGACTCCTCTTCCGGAAGGAATATCTTGCGCCTTACCCTTCGTCTCATTTTGATGAGTTGGCTTCCGATTCTTCTTCGGCCTCTTTCGCTTCTTGCTTTGCTCGTTCTTTGTCATTGCCTTCGCAAATTTCTGCAACTCGTCTTCTTTCTCCGTGCTAACAGTAAATTGAACTAACAGCGACATGGAAATTTCGTTAAAAGATAAACTAGACCTTTTCAAATATGGGCCTAGGGTTTATTCAATTTTTAGTATTACAGACATTATTTGGCTATGCACTTATTGGCCCGTTTCTGTTTTTGCTCATAACATTGCCAAAACGGTCCAAAAAATATAGTATCGCCTTAGGAAAAAAAAATCCTATATTTTTTTATTATTCTAAATTTAATCCATTAGATAATGAACTACTGGTTCTAAGCCATCTCTGGCGATGAATCAACAATTCGAAGTGTCTTTCTTGCGTATTCTTGATAAAGCAGCGTTTAGACATAGATGTAGAAGGATCTATTTGGAAAGTAAGGACTTGTGCTATCTTCCTATCCACACTTATACTTATTTTTCACTTTTCATTTTTTACGTCTAATTCTATGATTTCTTGTTCACCACTTTTAAATAATAAATTTTTTTTTAATTTGCATGTTAATTGAAATTAGATCCTTCTTCCATGATTTCAAGAGTGTGTTTTACACATTATCCTTGTGCGATTAATGTAGAATTGTGATAGAGATCCACGTCCATTACTAACTTATTGTAGGAGAAAGCAGCTTGCATGTGTCCCAAAATTTCAAGAGGAGCAATTACATGCATAACTATCTAAAATTATAATTGGTTTCACCCACTTTTTTGGATGTTACTTAAGTAATTGCCCATGTCTTGAGTAACTATCACCCATTATCTATTTTTAGTAGTTTATTGCTGTTCTTTAATTTTCTTAATTAGGTTATTTGTGTTAATTTGACTATTATATATTCAAAAGTTCAATTATCTATAAATGGTATTATTATATATGAAATTATCCATCTTTCCTCCTATTTACTCCTTACTTCTTCTCTCTCTATCTTGTCACTCCTCTCTCCTAACCCTTTTCCTCTTCTACTTCCTATCAATTTGGTATCAGAGCTGGTTCTATCTAGTAATGGTGACTACTTGTTCTTCCAACTTGCACTTTGATTCTACTAATCCTCAACCTATTCTTACCCATAATAACCCCTTAACCCAACAGTTGGCCTCCATAGCTTTTTACCTATAAGCAATTGATGTATTGGCTGCAGAGGTGGCTACCCTCAAAGCCTAATTAATAGAATCAAACCTTAGTTCCAATAACAGAGGGAAGGCATGTGATCTGCCTTTAGCCTCATGTGGGAATAAGCGCCTTATTTAGTCTGATGTTGGGGAAGAAGACATGGATATGCCAAGTTAGAGGAGAAATCTAGCTTATCTCCCTTACACTAAAATGGAATTCCCTCATTATGAGGGAGGAGGTCCAAGAGGGTGGATACTTAAGGTTGAAAAATACTTCAAGTATTATCAAACATCTAAAGATT
This sequence comes from Delonix regia, assembly GCA_037074485.1. Lineage (NCBI taxonomy): Eukaryota > Viridiplantae > Streptophyta > Magnoliopsida > Fabales > Fabaceae > Delonix > Delonix regia. The sequence goes on along the minus strand of CM073449.1, from coordinate 33,034,996 downwards.
TGAAAGCAGATGTTGCTACCATGTACTTAAAGGGGGATGCTTTAGATCTTTTTCATGGCTTAATGGTGAGTGACCCCTGAGGTATTGGGAGGAATTGGTGAAGGATTTTTAAAAACATTATGGGCTTGTAGAGTTCCAAATTCCTGGTAAGTATTTGTGCAACATCAAGCAATTTGGTACTGTTGTAGAATATTGTCAAGAATTTACTAAGAGAACTTCCAAAGTGAGCAACTGGCCAAAACTGCCTCTTAGGAGCTTTCTTCAATGGATTAAAGGAGGAATTGAAGACTGATGTAAGGATCCACAAGCCTACAAATATATACTAGGCCATAAGTTTACTTGAGTTTGAGTATAAATTAAAACAAACCCCACCTAAAAACACCTGGAATTTCCTTAAACCTAATGTAATTGCTCGAACCCCCACCACCAAAACCACTGCTACCCTCCCATGGTTGTAACACCCATAGTACTAGCCCTACAACTACAGAGACCTGAGCTTGGGACATTGAGAATCATAGTAAAATTACTAATGGCTTATGCTTTAAGTGCAATGAAAAGTTTATGCTAGGTCACAGGTGTAAAACTTCAAAATTTTCACTAATTGAGTTGACTGTGGAAGGAAATGTGGAAAATTAGAAGTTGAAAATGGTGAAAATGAAGAACCTTCAGTTACATATTTGGTAGAAATTTCTTTTCATGCCATTTTGGGCAACTCCATTAACAGTACTATAAAGATTTTGGGTACATTACATTGCGGGGAAGTTTTTATCCTTATTGACAGTTGGTCCACACATAATTTTATCTCTCAGAAGGTGATCGCAAAATTAAAGCTCCCTGTCCAAAGTATGTCACCTTTTGGGGTACAGATCGAGAATGGAGACATTATAAGGTGTCATCAATTGTGTAAGGAGGTTCCCATGTAACTTCTAAGACTGACTATCATCTAAGACTATCTATCCATTTTCCATTGGGTGAGCAGATGTAGTTCTTAAGATTAAATGGCTTGCATCTTTGAATACTGTCCATGCAAATTGGAATAGGATGTTCCACATTTTCACTTTGAATAACAAGCAGTATAAGCTGAAAATGAGTACCCCACAAATCCCAAACAGAAGCGAGCCTTCAATGTTTTTCAAAGGAATACCTTGAATTTGAGGTAACATCACAAAACTCATATTTACAGAATTTATTATACCAATTTAACACTATTTTTAATGAGCCAATATCCTTACCACCCTTTCCGAGTCACACCCATTCCATTCCTCTCCTACTAGACTCTAAACTACCCAATATTGCCTTTATCATTACCCTTATTATAAAAAAAAATCAGAGGTTGAATAACAAGTTTCTAATATATTGAAATTTAGGTTTATAAGGTTGAGTTCTAACCCAATTGCCAGCCCTGTCTTATTGGTGCAAAAGAAGGATTAGACATAGAGGATGTACGTTGATTACCATGCACTTAATAAAATTTACTATACCTAATAAATATCAGATCTTAAACACAGATGAATTACATAGGGTTACCATTTTCTGAAAGATTGATTTGTATTTTGAATATCATAAAATATGTGTAAACTTATAAGATATTCCCAAGACTAGATTTAAAACACATTTGTGCTACTATGAATATGTTATTATGCCTTTTAGCTTGATAAATGCACCCTCAACTTTCCAAGTAGCCATGAATGATCACTTTTGGCCTTACCTAAGAAAGTTCATCTTGGCTCTGTTTGATGACATTCTTATATACAGCCCCTCCCTCAAACTCTACCTTTAACATTTGCAAATGGCCCTAAAACTCTTGTAAGAGAATCATTATTTGCCAAGGTATCTAAATGCTTATTTGGACAGTCTCATATCACCTTTTTAGGTTATGTAATGTTTGCTTAAGGAGTTCATGTTGATTAGGACAAAATCATAGGCATACAACAGTGGCCAATACCCTCCAATGTCAGGGAACTTAACGGATTTTTGGGGTTAGCTGGCTACGACAAGCGCTTTGTTCAAACTTATGGCATCAATGGAAGGCTTTTTATTGGTCTTACTCGAAAAAAAAAAAACTTTCTGTGGACTGAGATAGTTGAAAAGACTTTCCAAACTCTCAAATTGGCCCTTACATCAGTCCTAGTATTACATCTCCCTGACTTCACATGACCTTTTACAGTAGAGCATGATGCTTCCCTTGAAGGAACTCCTACAATTTGAGCACCCTATTGCTTATTTAGCAAAGGTTTTTCTTTTTCCAACAAGTTGAAGTCTACCTATGATTGTGAACTATTAGCATTGGTGTTGGCTCTCTAAACGTGGAAACACTACTTACTTAGGTGACATTTCTTTGTTAAATCAAACTATCATAATCTAAAACTTCAGTTGGAATAATGCATTTCCACCAATGAACAGTAGCAATTGATGATGAAACTTTTTCTTTTTGACTTTTCTATAATATACAAACCAAGAAAGGAGTATAAAGGAGCAGATGCACTGTCCAGGGAACCTCAACATACAAATTTCATAGCAATCCCTATAGTTATGGATTTCCTGGTATTGCAGCAAGACTTAAAAGAAGATCTCTATACTTAAGATATAATGAAAGCATATTACAAGCTTTTCTATAATGATCATTGGTTATTTCAAACAATCATTCGCTGAGACATAAGCTTCTTTTTAAATTGTACAACACTTTATTTGCTGTACATGGGTGATATCTCAAAACATTAAAGAGATTGACAACACAATTCTTCTAGCTATGTATGAAAACACATGTAAAAGAATTTATGCAAAATTGTCTAATTTTTCAGCAAAGGAAATACCAAGTCGTATTGCCTACTAGATTATTACAACCCCTTACCATACCAGAATAGATTTGGGAGGATATCTCCATGAATTTTATTGTAAGTCTCCCAAAATCTAATGGCTTTGATATAATCCTTGTAGTGGTAAACCATGAGCAATATACACATTTTTTACCATTAGCTCATCCATTCATGGCCAAAACTATTGTTGCATCTTTTACAAGGAATTTATTTGATTACATGGTTATCTCAAGTTTATTTTATTTAATCATAATGTGGTTTTCCTTAGTGCATTTTGGTAGGAATTGTTCAGGTTGAATAATACCATATTAGGGATGAGTACAACTTATCATCTTCAATCAGATGGACAAACTGAAGATTTTAATCACTGCTTGGAGACTTACCTATGTTGTTTTGCTTATGAACAACCAAAAGCATAGAGTCAATATCTTTCTTGTGCAGAATTTTCTTTCGACATTAGATTTCACACTTCCACTGGCACTACACCCTCAAGATAGTGTATGGAAGAAACCTTTCACCTCTTTATCCATTTGTTCCTGGAGTGACTTGCCTCATAAAATTGGAAGTTTAGCTAAAAGAATGGGATGAGATGCACTAACTATTAAAAGCATAACTATTAAGGGCCCAATCTCATATGAAATCCAAGGCTAATGCTCATAGCAGAAAACTCAATTTTGAGGTGAGAGATATTGTGTTTCTTCAACCTCAACCCTATAAGGAAAGTTTTCTTGCCACTAGAAAATTTTAGAAACTTTCTCTACATTTTTTTGGGCCCTATAAAATACTAAAATGTGTTGGGTAAGTGGCATATAAGTTGGAATTACCTCCTACTTCAAAAGTCCATATAATCATTCATGTGTCTTTGCTTAGACCAGCTCACTAACAAATTTTAGCAACACCACTTGCCTCACTTCCTATATATGCTAAAACCCTTGAGGGTGTTAGCTCATCATTGAATTCAAACAAAAGGCTTTCTTGCTCTTCAACTACTAATTCAATAGGTTGACCGACCATTAGAGGAAGCTAGCTAGGAGAATTATGATCAGATAGCTCAATAATTTCCTTCCTTCAGCCTTGAGGACATGGCTAATTTCCAAAAGGAAAGTATTGATGGAGACCTACGTCCATTACTCACTTATTATTGGAGAAAATAGCTTGCACGTGTCCCAGAATTTCTAGAGAAGTAATTACATGTATAACTATCCAAAACTTTAACTGGTTTCACCTATTTTCTAGGATGTTACTCAAATAACTACCCATGTCTTAAGTAACAGCCACCCATTATCTATTTTTAGTAGTTTATTATTGTTATTTAATTTTCTTAATTAGGTTATCTACATTAATTAGACTATTATATATTTAGAATTTCAGTTATCTATGAATGGTACTATTACTAATGAAATTATCCATCTTTCCTCTTATTTTCTCCCTACTTCTCTCTCTCTCTCTCTCTCACTACTCCTCTTTCCTAACCCTTTTCCTCTTCTAGTTCTTATCAAATTGTCAATTAGGACTAACTCTTTTATGGAAGATTTTAGCCTAAAAGTTTTTTTAAAAAAAATTAGGATATTAATTTGTTGACTTGATCTGACCCTTGAATGACTTAGAAGTGACCTTGTGAACTAACTTTAAATTTTGAAATTAAGGATTGGTCTCTACTTTAATGTTAACTCAAGGAGGTGTTAGCCAAAAGGGAAAAAAAAAATTCTTGGAGGCAAACAACAAATTTTTTGTATTTTTTTTATTCAATATTGTAATTCAATATATTTCGGTGTTTGTATACATTTAAAACTTATATGGTGAATAAGTGATTTATTGTTAGAGGCTATAATCTTATAGAATTAAATGGTTTTTCAATCATGTCCAAATTGGAAGAAATAGTTATTCTTTTTATAAAGGATGGATCTAAGGGGCAGGGGTGTTCATCTTCTTAGATTTTTAAAATCTCAACTTTTATATATAATTTTATTTTATATTTTTGATTTGGTTCTTTGATTTATATGAACTCATTCCCTTAGATTGTAAGAATTCATCTCCCTTGATTTAAATATTTAATCTAAAAAATTTTTAACCCCTTAGAATCAAATCTTAAATTCATCCTACTCTTCATTCACCCTACAAGACATTGAACATGCATTTCAATGTATTAAACAAATTAACTACATATGCGGATGTTAAAGCAAATGGAAGTTCCTATGCCTTCAAAAACATACAGGACATTGTAATCACTAATTTTTGCTTCAATGTTATTATCTTTTTTTCATTCAAATTGCCAACTTACTTTCGTAACTATGAATCAAGTTGATATCATGTAAGACTTAAGTTGCCTAAGTAATATTGATTAAGCATTTAATTAGTTAAGTAAATAATTAAATAAGCTAACTTCTAATTGGTTAATTGAGAAATAGTTTCCATATGTTTATTTGTAACTAACCACTTGATAGGAGTGATTAATAGAGTCACTAATAATTTGAAATTTGAAATTATTAAGATAATAAATGTTATTTGATAATCATGATCATTATCTAATAATAAATATTTATTTGGAAACTTATCCCTATTTCTACCTATAAATAGGGATTACGTGTTTTCTCCTAATCCATCGCTAATGCACACATAAATTAAGAGAGGTTTAGATATAGAAACACATTTTACCTCTCTCTCTCTCTCACTCTCACTCGCACACATAGTTCTCCTCTAGGAATCTAAGGGTTTACACCTATTAAGCGATGAATCAAGGAATGATTTCTTTCCTAATTTGATAGTATTGTATTTTGTATAACATGTAAATACTTATGAGTTCCTAAGATCTGGAAAACTATAATTGATTATGATTTCTATCGTTCGAGTTAGATAGAAATTAAGGAAAAAACTTACATGTGATATTAGAGCCTAGGTTCAGGAACTTATAATTTTCCTTTAGGAAACTTGATCTTCCAATTATGAATTCTAATTTTTATTAGAATATTAAGATCTAGCAAGAAGCATGATCATCTTTGCGGATTACAAATCAATGTACAATATTGATATATCCATTGGAGAAATTCAATAATTCATGATGTTTCATTAAAAAAATTATTATTGTTTATTTATTTATTTTATAATGTTGTAGAACTTTATGTCCATTGCATTAATTTAAATTAAGCTTTTTTTAATATACGTTAACGTGTATAGTATGAGTAACTTGTTAGTTACTAAAGGACTAAATTATAAAATATAATGTTTGTTAAATTTTATGATATTATGATTTATGGTGATATCTATATTATGAATGATTTGTTAGTCACTAAAGTGGCTAAATAAAAAAGTTTTGATAGATGTCAAATTAAGTAAAATTCAAATATCCATGATTATATGATGCTATGAAAGGTTCAATTATTGTTGTTTAATAGGTATATTAAAGTTCATTGATTATAAAATATTTAAGGATCACCCAATGGTTAATTAGTCATTTTATAATTATGAACATGATTGCGGTTAATTCATGTACTTAGTTAGATATGTTTCGTATATCCAAAGATAACAAACATGTTTAATTACAGTACATATAACTGTTAATTATGTGAAATTGAAATTTAGCATCAATTAATAAGTGTATATTAATGCATTACCAACAGGTAAACATTAATATACAATTGATTGTTAAATGAATCTTTTTATATAGTATGACTGAAAGTATTAATGTTAGGCATATTATTTCTTACCGTATCTATTCCAAATTTATTTCACTTGCATGCTTCGTCAGTTCTACTTTTTAATAGGTTAAATATTTTTAATTTGAGCGAACAAATCTAATTTCACATTGGTGTATTGGATCTTGATTTAGCACTTCAAGTTCAACGACCTGCTGCTATTACTGATACCAATAGCAACGAAAAGAAAACTCATTATAAGAATTAGGAAATGTCAAACAGACTAAGCTTGATGTTTATGTAAATGAGTATAGCCAATAACATTAAATTAACTCTTCCGAAAACTGAAAGTACTAAAGAATTTATAAAATTTATGGAAAGCGCTCCCAAACAACTGACAAGTTTCTTATTAGGACATTAATGGGTACCTTAACCACCAAGAAATTTGGTGGTTCTTGTACTATGCACAAATATGTCATTAAGATGACAAATATAGCAATAAGACTTAAGTCCTTGGGAATGAATGTAGGTGAGAGTTTCCTTGTACAATACATAATTAACTCATTTTCGTCATAGTATGGCCCTTTCCAAATAAACTATAACACCATGAAAGATAAATGAAATATGTATGAACTACGCAGTATGTTAGTTTAGGAGAAAATAAGGATTAAGAATCAAATAGATCATTCTGTTCATTATGTGAACCATCAAGGAGCTGGAAAGAAGAAAGGAAAGAAACATGACAAGAGTAAAGGACCACTAAAGCTAAATAAGCTAGTCCTCTCATCAAATCCATAAGAAGAAACGAAAGAATGACAAAATTTCATTTTTGTAAGAAGTTTGGACACTTCCAAAAGGACTTACCAAAACGTAAAGCTTGGTTAAAAAATAAAGGTAAGCATAATGTTTATGTATGTTTTGAATTAAATTTAACTAAATTTTCCCATAATACTTAGTGGATTGACTTAAGATATACTATTCATGTTTTTAGAGGCATCAAAACGAGTTTAATCCATCAGGTTGAGCCAGTGTAACCTACCTAAGAGGTGGGTTAGGTTGAGGGGTTCCTTTGAGAACCTGTTTAATATACTTCTATCAACTTGACCCGTTTAACCCGTGAGTTAAACGAGCAAGCTCGCAAGTTAAGCGGGTTACCTGTTTTTTTTTTTTTTTTAATTTTCACTCACTTAGTCTAGCACTCCAACCCATTGCATTTTCCTATTTAAAAAAATTAACCCTAATATATGTATTGTGTTGTCTCTATTATTTTTTAATTTTTCAGATTTGAATATTCTGCTCATAATCATATTCTTATTTTTAATGAATCATTGAATTCTTATATTATTTTACTTGTTTTAATCCATCGAAACTTGCTTTTCATTTAGTTAGTTTTTTTGTTTATTTATACAGATATAGAAATTGATTGATTAAACAAGACATGTGCTTAAAGAAAGTTAAATTTGAATTTTTATAATTTTTTAATTTTTTGGTGGGTTAAACAGGTCAGCTTACTTAACCCACCAGGTGGGGTGGGTTCATCCCACCATCTGATGGTAGGTCAAACGAGCTAACTCATTTAATCCACCAACTCATGTGGTCTGGGTTGGCCCACTTTGACACCTCTACATGTTTCTAATATGATACTGAGATTCTTTACAATCCAAAGCATGAGCCCGAATAAGAGTTTTATCTTCATTAGAAACAAAATAAAAGCTCTAATGGAAGCCGTCAGGACTTATTGTTTGATCCTTGACACTTGATATCATTTAAACCTATATGATACTTTTTATATACCTAGTATCTCTCGAAAGTTAGATTCATTGTTAAACTTGATGTTATTGGATATTCTATTAATTTTGGTAACAAATGTTTAAGTTTGTTTAAGCATAACTATCTTATAAGCTATGGTATTCTCTGCGATGGATTATACAAACTAAATTTAAATAGCCTTTATGCTGAATTGGTTTTGACTCTACATCATAATATTGGTATTAAACGTGGTTTAGTGAATAAACACTCTGTTAACTTGTGCCATAATTGTTTAGGTCATATTTCCAAAGAAAGATTAGAAAGATTAGTAAAGAATGACATCCTTCCAAATTTGGATTTTATTTACCTAAATACTTGTGTGGATTGTATAAAAGGAAAACAAATAAAACACATAAAGAAAAGAGCCACAAGAAGCACGTAACTTTTGAGATTATACACACTGATATTTTTGGACCTTTTGATTTCAATTCTTTCAATAAAAAAAAGTACTTTATCACATTTATCGATGATTATTCACAGTATGGATATATCTATCTATTGCATGAGAAATTTCAAGCAGTGAATGCTTTAGAAATATTTATAAATGAAGTTGAAAGACAATTAGATTGGAAAATAAAAATTGTCTAATCAAATAGAGGTGGTGAATATTATAGGAGATATGATAAAATTGGATAACACCCAAGTCCATTTACTAAATTTCTTGAGAAACACGACATATATACTCAATTTACTATGCTATGTACACCACAATAAAATGGTGTATCATAAAGACACAATAGAAGATTAATAGATATGGTTAAAAGTATAACTTGTAATTCATCTTTGCCCATCTCATTGTGGATTTATACTTTGAAAACTGCCATATATTTGTTGAATAACCTTCATAGTAAAACAATTCCAAAGACACCTATTGAACTGTGGACTAGTAAGAAACTCAATTTAAGGCATCTACATGTTTGGGGTTACCCGATAGAATTAAGAGTATACTGCCTAGAACAAAAAAAAAAAACTACAATCAAGAACAATCAGTAAATATTTCATTGGTTATCCAAAAAATCTAAAGGGCATATATTTATTTTCCTAACCATAGCATAAGAATTGTTGAAACTGGAAATGTTAGATTGATTGAATATGGTAAAACCAATGGGAGTGAAGTTCTATGAAATGTGGAGATTAAGGAAATATGAATGTAAGTTCCGTTAATTTACAATTCTTCTAAAGCATATGTTTCTCAAATTGTTGAACCATAAAACAATGAAGAAAAAGAACAAATTAATGATCTCATTGTTTACAATGAACCAGTAGTAAATTAGCTACAAAAGGTAGTATTAAAAAGATCCTAAAGGAAGAGAAGATTAGCTATCTCTAAAGATTATGTGGTTTATCTACATAAGTAAGAAGATGATTTAGGATTAAATAATGATCTAGTTTCATTTTCACAAGTCATTAATAGTGCTAATGCAGATAAATGGTTAAATTTCATGAAAAAAAGTTAAAATATATGGAACATAATAATGTATGAGACCTTGTAGAATTGCTTGAAGGTTGCAAACATTTTCTCCACTCTAAAAAAGACTCTTTCAAAATTATTATGGCATTGGTAGCTCATTATGATTTGACGCTACATCAAATGGATGCGAAAACTTCATTTCTCAATGGAAACTTAGAGGGAGAAGTTTACATGGATCAATCAATGGCATTTTCAGTTCAAGGAAATGAACGCATGGTGTGTAAACTAAAGAAATCAATATACAGACTTAAACAAGCTTTCAGGCAATGGTATCTTAGGTTCAATGATATTGTTGTTAACTTTAAATTTTAAAAAAAAAACACCGTCTACCGATGAATAAATCTAAAGGTCAGTAGAAGTAAGTTTATATTTTTGATTTTGTATGTTGATGACATCTTGCTAGCGACTAATGATCTTGGTTTATTATATGAGGTAAGAAAATTTTCTCTTACAACTTCAAAATAAAAGATATAGGATAGGCAAACTATATGATTGGGATAGAAATATTCTGAAATAGGTCACAAGGATTGTTAGGTTTGTCACAGAAGGCATATATCAACAAATTTTGAGAAAGATTTAGGATGAAAAAATTTTCGGCATCCTCCCATTCCAATTTAGAAGGGAGATAAATTTAATCTCATGCAATGTCCAAAGAATGATTTGAAACAAAAATAAATGGAAGGAATTCCTTATGCATATGTTGTTAAGAGTTTGATGTATGCGTAAACATGTACAAGACCAGACATTAGCTTTGCAGTTGGAATGTTGGGTAGATACCATAGTAACCTAAGATTGGATTAGTGGAAAGTTGCAAAGAAAATCCTTAAATACTTACGAGGAAATAAGGATTATATGCTAACGTATAAAAGGTTTAATTACCTTGAGGTGATTGGATATTCAGATTCAGAATTTGCTGGCTGTATGGATATAAGAAAATCCTCTTTTGGCTAAAGTAGCCATCTTATGGAAAAGTGCAAAGTAGTTTGTAATTGTTGCATCCACCATGGAAGTTGAATTTATGGCATGCTTCGAAGCCATGGTTCAGGCTAAATGGTTACAGACCTTTATTTTAGGACTTAGAGTTGTCGACAGTATTGTCAAGTAGCTGAAAATTTATTGTGATAATTTCGCAGCAATCTTCTTTTCTAAGAACAATAAGCATTCCAAAGGTGCAAAGCATATGGAATTAAAATACTTTGCTGTTAAAAAAAAAGTTTAGAAACATACAGTGTCAATAGAATATATTAGCACTAATTTCATGATAGCTAACTCTTTAACAAAAAGGGTTACTGACCAAGACATTTAAGGATAATGTTATAAATATAGGTATTATTGATGATAAGGGTTGTTAAACATTATTAAAGTATTGTATTTTGACACTATGAGCTCTTGAATAGATGCGTTTATGATTTTTTTGTCATTTAAATATTGTATATATGAATGATCATAATGATAACATGTTTTGTCTTTATTAAAAACATAATGTTAGGCCAATTATACACTTCTCACTTATAGGTCACAATAAGGAAAAAGGAATTAATGTTTTAGTTTATAAAAGGGAGTGTGACGAACAAATGATATATGACCACCATGACTCATTAATTTTTATCATTATCTGTGACAAATGATGCAATCAATGTATGAGAGATTAGCAATTTTTTATGTGCGATTTATTTAACCATAAAGTAAGGCAATATCACATGAACCAAGTAAGATAATGTAAGACTTAAGTTGGCCCAAGTGATATTAATTAAGTATTTAATTGGTTAAATAAATAATTAAATGAGTTAATTTCTAAGTACTTAATTGAAAAGTAGTTTCCTTATGTTTATCTGTAATTAACTATTTGATGTGTGTGGTTAATAAAATATATAATAATTTGAAATTTGAAAGATCATAAATGTTATCAAATAATCACGATCATTATTTGATAATAAATATTTATTTGGAAATTAGTCCCTATCTCTGTCTATAAATAGGGGTTACGTGTTCTCTTCTAATCGATCAATAATGCACACGTAAATTAAGAGAGGTTAAGAGATAGATAGGGATCTAAGGGTTTACACCTATTGAGCAATGGATTAAGATATGATTTCTTTCTTAATTCGATAGTATTTTATTTTGTATAGCATATAAAAATTTATGAGTTATTAAGATTTGGAAAACTATAATTGATTGATAATTTCTATCATTATGGTTAGATAGAAATTAAGAAAAACTTATGTCATATACACCTTGGTTCATGCTCTGGGCACATTGGGGAGACTGAACCTATTGAATTCGTATTCCAATTCAGCACATCAGGGTGATGGTAATCCAATTTTATTTATATTCTATTTCATGTATTTTTACTCGTTGCGAGAGAGCTTTCAAATTTGTTCAATTGCTTTTGATGAATTTGACTAAAATATTCATCACCTAGTGTCATGAAGTGGGGTGTTTATTCTATTTTTATTTCTTCGATCTAGTAACTCCAATATAGAATTATTCAGAAGATTAACATTTAGCTGACATTGAAGATGAATAAAAAAAATTTGAGGTCATTGTATTTGAAACCATTTGATCTTGTTCAATGTGATTGCTTTATATTCTAGTGATCATTGTCCTTTGCTGTGTGACTATGCTATAAGTTTGATCTTTAGTTAGGAATTCCACTATCCTTTGAATAACCTTTTTTCAATATCAATGTTTATATTTTTCTTTATGATTGCCATATTTGGATTGTTTCTCTATTCTTTTGTTGGATTAAAGAAAGTACAAACTACTCAATTTATTTCTTCTACCTCATTTAGGGTTTGAAGTTAGAAAGAATATTGGCAATATTATGCCCAACACCATATTTGCATTTGAGGTATGTGTTGGATGTAGTAATGAAGTTGCAATGTCAATTTTACGCCCTTTCCAATATAACATGTTTCTTACCTTTATGCCAAAGTAGCTCTCATGCATAAATGCCCTTCTTATGGTGATGAATGTAACCATTATAAGATAGTTAATTTAGTTGGAGGTACCTCCTCAATGACTAGTTTCCCTTTCTTTTGAGTAATGATTCCCCAGTCCATTTATAATTAGGGTGAAGCAAGGGATCAATTGTCAGTGGAAATGGATGACAGGGACATGTAATTATTTTTCCCATGTTGAACCTAGGGTAAGGCATTGGCCACCTTGTTTTCCTTACCTTATTCATAATCATGGTACAAGAATTTATAAAGCTAGAAATCCTAAAGGGACTCGGTAATTTTGATTCCTTTAAGTATTTCAAACTGTTTTGATAAATTTTTAGGGCAAAGTGGGCTATTAGATAGTATTGTTGCCACTTTTTCGCATCATATAGCTGATTCTTTGGTGATGTTACTATGCTTGGAAATGATATAAGATGGTTATCCTACATTAACACAACCCCTTGATCTCCATCATGTGCGTCAGTTTCCAAGTAAATATTTTGGATATATAATAGGCTAATTAATGCAATTGTACTAGTAATTGTTTGCTTCGATTTTCAGAAGACAAGTTCCAATCAACATAATTGTGAAATGAGTTGAGCATGGAGAGATTAGTGAAACGCTTTGCCACGACATAATATTTTTTTTAGTGCCAATCCTCTAGTATTGTGTGAGTTCCAAGAAACTTCGTTATTTGACCCAAAAAAAAATTAGAGGAGGGTTAATTTTTTGTAGTTTGAACTTTTTGAGAATTTGAATTCTCTATAATTATTGCAGCTGTAATTTATATGAAAATTATGACCACATGTAGTCAATTTTAATATTTTGACTGTGTATGATCATTAAAATCAAATCTCAATTGTTACATCCCTACTACTTTTACAGTATCAACGGCAGAAAATCTATACTCACATAAGGACTCCTTAAATCAGATAAAAATGACTTAAACATTCCATTTTACTTATTGCAATGTGCAATTACTTTTTCTTGACATGAGTGTGAATTCTCTGGGAAGTTAATACTAATCTCAAATGATGTAGGTAAACGGGAGATTGAATCCTTGCTCATGAAAATGCAAGAGTTTAGTTTAAATCCTTTTAATTAATCGATTAATATTTAAAAAGCACATTAATACCAAGTAAGTATAAGAATAATTTAGCCTAACTATTCATTTATCAAGTCAAATTTGTGTAGAATTATAGCTAATTCTTCAAACCAATCAAATTTAAACTTATTTATGTTGTGAGTCAAGTTTAGGCACATTAAAATTCTCATATTAATTATTTTAATAAGATTATAAAAAATTTAGGAAAAATTTTAGTTTAGGACTATAAATTATAATTAATTAAGGATACCCTAATAAAAATTTAATAATAATGAATAAATTAAAATATTTTAAAATTATAATGACTCAATTATGCGTTTTTAAATTATGAAGACTAAAAATAAAATAAAATAAAATAAAATAACCTTTATGGAAAAATATTAAATTATATGTTTAAAAAATTCTAGCTTCCGAGTTCCGACATTTTGCCTAATTGTAAATTCCCATTCACACACACTGATTTCACACATTAAAAACATTAGTAATTTTCAAATTATTAAAATTATAACTAAAATTATGCTTTTAATATTATAGAATTAATTTAATCAATTTTATTTTTATAAATTTTTTTCTAAAAAAAAATTAAATTTTAAATTATTGAATTTTTAGTATTATATATATATATATATATATAATTTATTTGATTCAAAAATATTTTCGCAAATAAAATTTATGCCTACTTAAATTAGAGGAGTCAAACAGAATCACTTGAAACAGAAAGGCCAAAAAGAAAAACTAAATTCAAATCCTACTACCTATATCACATAACATACTAAATATAATATTTAAAACTATAAGTTCTCAAATCTTCAAATATCATTTTCAGCCAAAAATAGAAGTCTACCATTGTCACTATATTGCCTCTGAATAAAATAAAAATCACAAGAATAGCATAAATTAAAAGCCGTCCTCATAAAACATTTACATTGTCATAGCACTTTTCTGTTAATTTTCCTCATATATTCATCATATTCAATCGGTTTTCATTAATTCCAATTGTTTACTATGAAAAAAAGTCTTTGGTTGATTGGTTCTCATTGGTTTTGTTTGTATTCAGCTATATTATACAAGTTCAGGAATATGGGAATACCAGATTAATAAAGAACATTTTCACATGTATATATGAATAATGATAGTTAAAAAATACCAAAGGGCTTGTTTGATTCTGTTTTCAATTTTTGTGTTCGCATAATAGTTTTACCAAATCATATTTTAGAACTAGTTTTAAAATAAAAATTAAAAAAATTTGTTTGAATAATTTGTTTTGAAAACACATCTAAAATTCAAAAAAACAAAAAAAAAATCATTTGAAAAATATGATTTGGAAACAAGTTTTAAAAACATTAAACAAAATATTGTTTGATTCATTTATTTTCTGTAATTAATATTGACATTATTTTTTAATAATAAATTAACATTATTTTAAAATAACATAAAATAAATATAAATACTTAGAATGTGATTTGACATTGATTTCAAATGTGTCTTTAAAATGGTATATTCTTTTTTTAATAATAAATACTAGTTTACATAAGGATTTTTTATTTATTACTTTTAAGAGAACAATTAGTATAAAAGAAAAACAATGAAAAAAAACTATTACACTGCACCAAATTTTGATACTCTAATGCTATGAGATCAGAAAATAATTTATAACAGTTAAAAGAAGTTGCATTTGTGCTCTGGGTTCATCTTTTGTGGATGAGGCTAAGAGTATGATCATCAAACATGATAACAAGAATTACATTAAATTTACAAAAGTGTCATTAATGACAACACCATGTTCTCCGCCTTTCTTAGCTGTTTTTGGCAACAAGAGATACAAAACATCTAAAAGGTGTCGTGTATTTTTTGTTTTCAAAATATCTTTTCTATTTCTTTTGTTTTTAAAACTAATTATACAAAACAATGTTATCAAGCAATTTCTTTTATTCTTTTTGTTCTTAAGAATAAAGAACTGTTCTGCAAATAAGAAAACATACAGGGCCTATATTTCCACGTTATTTATTTTAATTTCCTATCACTATGATGTACAAGCCCCTGTGCAATGCTCAATAGCAGAATGCTCAAACACATTGCTGTTGGTGTAGTTACTATATGGTCATAATAATAAACAAACCCCGCCAATTTAGTATAGAAGACATTGCGAACTGCGACTTCAACTAGTTTGTTGCATAAAAGAAAAGAGAGAAAAAGAAACCGAACCAGAAGTCCTCCTCTCTAATATTACGAGTTTGGCTTGTTAGCTGTACGTTTTACGGTTTATAGCTGTGCATTAACAGTCGTTGGATCATGTGAGTCTCACAATAATTATGTGAACCCTATATAATCCTCTCGCCTAATATTACCGACTGGTTCCATCACTTCCTTGGGTGTTTCCAAGGACAAATTCCGCATACAGCTTTTTCAAAGCAATCATCACTGTCATCAGCAAAGGACCCATTATTGCTCCCTGCATAAACAGTGTGGTTTAACGCTCGGCTTGGATTGAAAGTTCTGACAGAAATATTATGCATTTAAGAGCGATAATTAAAAGAGAGAAGAATTGAATTACTTCCAAAGTTGAGGGGAAAATAGCAATGCCACCAAGTATGCTAAGCCCTGTCAAATAGGCACTATGTCCTGGTATCTCATCTTGGATAGCTTGTGTACCGTATTCCAACAGTATCTGGTGGATGATTGTTACCAGAATCGCTTCAATATACCTTCCCTCCATGGCGAGCTGCGCAGCGGCTGGTATCGTTGCAAGCAAAGGAGCAGGTGTGATGGGAAAGATAGCACTCATAAGCGCAAGAGATGTCGAAGTGTATAGAAAATGGATGTGATAGAATCTGAAGAATAGGTATGTCAAACACCCTTGAAAGAATGTGAGCTTAGCAGTAGCCAACAGCACGCTACTCACTGCATGATCAAGAACTTGAGCACACCGAACCCGGATTGATTTGGATATTGGCACCATATCTAAAACATGGTCCATCACTCCCCCAGAATCTGAAGTCATCAAATAGTACAAAAGCCATAAGAACACCATTAGTTCAGATATGAAACTTACCAACCCTGCTGCTCCTGAGACTATGGAGACAGCCATGAATAACAATACATTGGCACCACCTGTCAATATCGTTGTACAACTAGCTAGCAATCTTTTTGACCCATCCAAACTCTCTAGTAAAAATGCTTTAAGCTCCTCCATCGAGCCTTTCCTAGCAATTAAAGATACGAATTCCCTGACCAACCCATCAATGTCGTTGTAGATCATCTTCCACTCTCCATTCCTTACCCTTGACTGAATATCAGAAAGCTTCTGAGACAGAGGTCTAACGCTAACTTGGATAGGAACACTAGATTTAACAGAATTTTGTGAAGGACTAATTAAATAATTCCTCACCCCATCCACAATCTCTGTTACGTTATAATACGCAGCCAATGAATCAATATTCTGCAGCACAGTTTTAGAGACTTTGGTGGCATAAGAATCAATCAATTCCGGTACATGATTCTCGTCCATCCATTTCTTGACACCAATTCTCTCTGCATAATCGTTCTCGTGCAGATGCACCTTCAATGAAATCACAGCGTCTTTCCCCTCCATTGTAATTTTATAAGAAAAGAAAACAAGCCCAACAACAGATCCCACAAGCATGAACATAATTAATCCAATCCCCACCATCGTTTTTAACCTACTAAGCATCATAGAAGTTAGGCAACTGTTAATTTTTGAACCAAACGAACTATGGTCACTCCGAAACTTTATACTTGAAATGGATGTAAGCTTTCTCATCTTGACCGTACCGAAACCAGTTGCGTAGGCAATGGAGCAAGGGATTACGAAGGCGGGAACAGACAAAGAACCGATCCTTTCGTAGAGAACAATAAAAAGGCCAAAAGAGATAAGCCATTGCATGAGCTTGGAGAACCCAATTTTGCGCTCGAGAACGGGGGAAGAGTAGCGGAGGAGACGAAGCAGGGCGGCGTGAGAATCGATTAAAGAAGAGTATGTGGCATTGAAGGCAGACAAGGGGATGGCGAGCAGGGTGTGTAAAAGGCCGAGATTGAGGGCATGAGACCAGAAGGAGACGAGGGCAGTGTGAAGCTCGCGGAGAGGAATGGAGCAGAGGATGGCCCACTGAATGGGGCGCCAGTAGTTCTGGAGGAGCTTAGCGACGCCGTAGAGGACGGCGAGGGAGAAGGCGAGGCCAGCGTGAGCCATGGCTACGTACATTGCGATGCGGATGTGAGGGTCGGCCAGCAACGGCGATGTTCTCCGACGGCGATTTCGATTTCTGTGGGAATTGGGTTGGGGTGGCTCCTCGACAATCGGATCCGGGTCAGATTCCAAGATAGCAGAAGGAGGCTCTTCCTGCTGCTGTTTAGGGTTTCGAGACCGACCGGAGCGTTTGGATGGCCGGTGGAAATGTTTCCGGGGAGTATCGGCGGTATCAGACATGTTGCCGATGATGACGACAAGGACGACGAATCGGCCATGCTTGAAGCTTATGAGGGTAGTCCCACATGTGATTTATGCATGTGCAATTTGCATGCGGGAGAAGACGCTGCTTTCCCTTCTCTGTTGAATTGGTTTCCCCTTTTTACCCCTACCAAGATGGTGGATACTTAAAAGCCCAACTTTATTTGGGCCTCATGCTTACCCATCCTTTGAAACCCATTTATTATGGCCCAATTCTAAACTTGATAGAGACAAAATCGAATGGCTATGCATCAAATTACATGGGTCGCATTGAGTTCCTGTAAGTTTAGTTGCTGAAATCAACGAGGGTATGGGAAGTATCTCCTGTTCTCATGTTTAGTTGATAGATTAGAACTCCATTCTTATATTCTAAAAATTTTACTCTTCCTTATATAAAAAAAAATTCTTTCCTTAATTGAAGTGATAAAATTAAACTATTTTTTTGGGAATAAAATATATTGGATAAAAATATCCTTATTTATAATAAGTTTTAGACAAAAATACTCTTATGATATATTAAAATTTTAATTTATTATTATTTATTAAATTATTATTTTTATTTATTTAAGTTATTATTATTTATTATTAAATTATTATTTTTAATTATTATTAATTTATTAATATATATTATATTATTATATTATTAATTAAGTATATATTAATATATAATTATATTATTAATTAATAATTCAAATAGATGTTTGCCTTTTTTTTTGTTTTATGATAAGGAATAATATAATAAAATATGCACATTACCTAATTGATTCCCATATGTAATCCACTAACCAAACAAAGTAAAAGGAGACATGCTCATTTTTGTTCCTTCCCAACCAAACAGTATTTTAATATTTTTATTCTCACTCCTACTCTCATTCTCATTGTATCAATTCTAACAAGCAAACGGACCCTTAGTGATTTGGCTTGGCTCAACTTTAGATTGATAAGTGATAACTGTGTAAGTTAGGTTAAGTTATATTGAGTCTAAGTCAATATATTATTTTTTAACATTTGATTTTATAGAAAATATTTTTTATTAATAAGTACAAATTTTTTAAACAAAAAATAAAAAATTAATATTCAAAATAAAAAGTGATAAAGATTTGAAAAGAATTAATATTTAAAAAAAAGTTTAAATAAAAATTATTGTAAATAAAAGTTAAATATTTTTGAAAAATAAAAATATGACACGGAGCTCAACTCAACTAAGTTTTGTATGACCTTGGAACCTAGTCTCACGTGATTATAACCTAGTCCGAACAAATCAATTCTATAAATACTCCTCCATCAAATCAGAGGTTCGTTTTCACTTCACATAATGAATGACTTGCTATTTGCCACTGCCTTGAGATTGAAATTGGCACGTTCAGTGGATCACGTGTAAAACATGCATGCATGATTCATATTTTTTTTATACATAAAACAAAATCATGTTCAAATTTGTCCAGATCTTATGAATCTGGATGTTCCTTCAATTAGTAGATATCTTCCTAATTTGATTAAGCAGAAGGGAAACCCACGTAATTAATTAATTTCGGCATTAAAAATTAAATGATATATATGTTAGGATGTCTTACACGCCCAATATCCTTATAGGCTCACATGACCCAAGACTATGTCTCCAAATGTTCAATGATCTCAATTGTTATACGGCTCCAAGGTATAGATTACCTACTAAGCAAATTGATATAGAATTTCACTTTAAACTAATAAGTGACTCTGAATTTTTTTAACTTTGCCTAGAGCAACATGCTAGCTATATCGAAAGTTAAGAATTGCCTTACTATCCTAAAGTGTATAAATAAATTAGACTATTTCATGATTTTACAAATTCACGAGATTGTAAGCTTTAATCAATACTTTAATGCAACCCGATGTAACCTTATTTCAGTTTTTTTCTAAAAGATTATTTTCTCTTATATATATAGCCACTTTCGATCTTCAACCATATTCAAATAACAAAACATAAACTAACACATTGCATTATTTGTAAGGCAAAGTCATAACTCTATTCTAATTCAAATGATCAAACTTAAATAAAACCATAAAACAAAATTATATAATGCATCATTCAACACACCAGACACCTTATAATTGAATGAAATAGACTAAGTTAAAGCCTCTCTTTTTGGTCCAAAAGCAAGGGCTTTTTCTGTTTTACGTGCATTTTGTTGGGGGGTTTTCCTTCACTTGTACTCTCAATTATAATGATTGTGTCGCCAAAACTTGGCAGCTCCAATGTATTTCGCAAGTTAAATAAAGTAATTGAAGTTGTAACACTTACTTCAAAAAAATACAACCAACCCCAAAATTCTTGTCCAAAGTTGAATCATTTCATGTATATTTTGGTGGTTACTCACGTAGTTGTCAACGTCAAATGATACATACACATTGGAGGATCAAACTTCAATTCCATGTAAGATTGCATTTCATATGGTCAATCAAAATTGAAAGAAAATCATATGATTTCCCCACCTGCATGTATTTTAAATTCAAAATTGTTTGAATAGATGGTGTTTTGGTTGGCTAATGTTATGTGTATAATTAAAATGGCTTAAAAGAACAAGGTCAAGGAGGATTTAAAAGAAATATACTATCACGTTTTTTTAAGTGAACAAATAATTAATTTGGAAAAAGAAAAAGTGCTCCCACCTGCAATCGAGTATAATGAATTAAAATACCGTGGGAGAATTAATGAATATGATTATGAATTAGAGGGAAAAATTGTAAATTAGAGAAGAAGAAAGTGAGGAAAGCCATATGTGTCAAGTTCCAACAGAGACTATAGAAATTAATTTATGAGGACCTTATACCTAAATATATTTTCAAAAGCTACAAGATTCCTTTCATCGATTTTTCGGACCCCCCCATTGGCCGTTGCCTTTGAGAATAAATCACCAAGTCCTTTGATTTGAACATTTAAATAGACTTAATGAAAAAATATTTGTGAGACAAATTAGAATTTCAAAAATAAAAATGAACCAGTAAAATTAAAAGATAAATTAAGATAAATAAATAATTTATAAAATAAAATTATAATTAAGTTAAGTAAATAATACAAAACATGCAACTATTTTAAATATGCCCCCACATTAAACATATACCAGATTTTGAATTAATATAATCAATGATGACTAGAATGAAGTTCGGCTCACTCATCAATGCACAAGATGCATGAGTTTTTCTTTTTTTCAAAATTAATATAGAAAAGTTGAACACCTACTCATTATATTCTTTATTTTTTATCTTTTTGGCCATTTTAATTTTGTCGTTGTTGGTAGCTGCCTATATGAGTTTTTTTTTTTTTAATCATTCCAAGTATTGGAGCCGCTATCAAGGGTCAAAAAGGAGCTATCACGATCGAAGGAAAGAATAATAAATGTTATGATTGTGATTAACAAGAATGATATAACCATACTGTGCTCTTTTCAAGGTCCTACTAGCAAACCTCATAGCCCCATCAAAATATTGAAAATCCCCACACGATCAATATTATATATAAACCTACCATAAATCAGAGACACAAAATCCCTAGAACATTCCTCCAAAATGTTTAATCGAGCAAAAAGCGGATGGGGTTTGCTTCTATATAAGGAAAGTTAAAGCTTTATTCTTGGGGAATTGACATTATATTTTCCCAGAAACCAAAATTCACCGAAGAGAGAAAAGCTGACCCAAAAGAATAGGAAGTTGCTTGTATCTGAAACAACGGATTGAGAAAAAGCTTAATGTTACCTCTTCAAGCAACCATTCCCATTGCTACATTTACCACTCCCTAACCAAGAAATTCACTCCTCAGACTCAGAGTAAGACAGAGCTAAAGAGGAAATAAGACAGAGACAGAGAGAGGGCTTGTGGTTCGATGGAGAAAGAGGTTGTCGAAAACCTATGGAACGGTGAGAGAGAAGCGCAAATTCAAGCAGCAATGGAACTCAGTAGATTAAGCAGCAAGCAGAGGCACAAGTTGGCAGAAAGAGGAATAATGGTGCCTCTGGTTTCTATGCTTCAGTCTCAAGACTACGAAGCCATTGAAGCTTCTCTCTGTGCTCTGCTCTGTCTTGCCTTTGGCAGTGAACGGTAAGTTCATTCTTTCACCCTCATTTTTTAGTAAAGTTTTAAACTTTGATCTATCTGTAGTTCAGTTTTGTGGATATCTTATCACCCCCAAAGGGTTATAGACAGAACAGAACAATCTGATTATCGATAATTGTACAAGAAATTTCACAGACCCAGAACTCGTGTAGTAGGAGTATTGAAAAAGTTTTGAACTTTTTAGTGCCCCATGTTGAAACGATCGTTTTTTGCTGGTGGGACTGAGGAATATGTTCTTGGTAATAATGCTAGGCATTGTTAATAGTAGATTCTACCGTCCATCCATCATGATTCTTTACCAAAAAGTAAAGTAACAAACACAAGGGGGAGAATATATGATTTCTTCTTTCGTACGAATACCATCAAGTGTTTCTCCTATCAGATTAGTAAAATATCTAAAAAAATCTTTACATAAATTTTACAGAAACAAGATTCGGATCGTTAAGTCTGGAGCTTTACCAGTGTTGTTGAGTCTCCTCCAATGCCAAAGCCAACAACTCGTGGAATTGACAATAGCTGCCATGCTAACTCTCTCTTCTTGCAAAGCAAATAAGGCAGGAATAGCTTCATCTGGGGCTATCCAACTATTAGTAGAAGTTCTCAATGGCCACTACGAAAGCGGCACAAACACTCGGTCACAGCTTGATACCATAGCTACCCTCCATAACCTCTCAACCTGCCAAGAGATAATACCTCTGATAGTCTCTTCTAATATTACAATGTCTTTGCTCGAACTGATTCACAACTCAGGAAAATCAAGTGAGATAGTTGAGAAAGCAATTGGGTTGCTGGAAAATATAGTGTATTCATCAGAGAGAGCACTCAGTGAGGCTGCTAGTATAGGAGGGGCAATCAGAATAGTGGTTGAGACTATTGAAGAAGGGTCTATGATAGGGAAAGAGCATGCAGTGGGGATACTGCTTCTGATATGCAAGAGCTGCAGAGAGAAATACAGAGGAATGATATTGAGAGAGGGAGTGATGCCTGGACTGCTTCAGTTAAGCGTGGACGGAACACAGAGGGCAAAAGGGTTGGCTCGAGAATTGCTGTTGCTTCTGAGGGATTGCTCCAAATATGGTTCAACAAGTAGTAAGCAGATGAATCATGGGATTCTGGAACAGATAATGCAGGAGATTGATGAGGAAGGGGAGGAATTGGCTGGTAGTACTTTGAGATTGGTAGAGGAGATGATTGCCAAGCTCAATACATCATGTTCAGCCTCCAGATGATCATTTTCTCTCCTTTTTTTTTTTTTGGCGGTCAGTGATGTTTTGGACGAGAAGATTCCATATTAGGACGTCATAACCAGATTAGTGTCGTATAGGTTGCTATGATTCTGACCTATGTTGCTGTGTACATAAGATTGGTTAGGTAATCTTCTGGTTCTGGTATGATTCGAGTTACATATAGGTGATGTGAAATGATTGGGTACGCTCAACTTTTTAGAATTATAAATGCTGATTTGAAAACCCTTGAGCGTTTGAACTTGATATATTGATGTCTAGTTATGAAGTTCATATTTGATATCCTCAACAAATGACCAATAAGCAGATGGCTTTGGCAGCCTATGATATTGGCGTTTTTTTAAAAGAGCTAACATATGCCTTTCACCGTCTTCTGTTGCAGCCAAGGCTTCCACTATCCAGTAAAAACTTCAGCCTAAAGAAATTAAAAGTTTGCTAGCATAATATTAACCTAAAATTCAACTTCACATTCTTGATCAATGAGTTTATCATATCCAACATATAAAATTTTTAAAATTCACCTGCATCAAGAAATCATCTGTTTAGTTGTATTGTTTTTATTTATTAAAATAAAACGAAAAACCAAAAAAATCATTTGGATGATTTGTTTTCAAAATAAATATAAAACTTTAGAAAACTAAAATGTGTCTGGATATCTGCAGTTAAATCAATATATGCTTGGATCGTTACTTTCAAATCCCATCATCTCAAATCATGTGTTTCCATGGCGTCGCTTCTCTTACTTTGTCTTGTCTGTACTATTGAACCCTATTCATAGAAGGAGAGTTACTGAACAAATTGAAAGTTGTTACAAGGAGAAGTCTCTCAGAGAATCGTGCATCAACTCATTTAGGTTGAGCGAAGAAGTAGCAGCATTGGATCTTTCCAATGGGTGAAGAGAAACAAGTTACGGACAGGAACAAGTTACAGCCGATGCAAGGGTGGTTGGGCTACTCTCAACAATAGTGACCAAGAGAACGGGGAGATAACACGACGCCGATCACCTCTGGTAGAAACCAGAGCTTGGAGACTTTATTCAGATTCAAAAATTAAAATAAAAAATTTAAAATTGCACATTATTATTGATAAAAAATTTGAATTATTATATTTTTATCTAATAATTTTTATTTTACTAAAACATTCTCCAATAACATTTGCAGGAGGAAATTCAAAATAATGTGCCTTTTTTATACAATTTTTATGATGGCATGATATTTACCAAAGTGTTGTTAATGAATTCCTCTGATTATACTTTTGCCACAACTTTTTCGTGGGTTGCGTTTAATTTTTCAAATTTTTGTTATGTTATCCTTTCATTAAAATATGATAAATATATAATTTTTTAATAATACCATAACATAAATATAATTTTTAAAAGACAATTATACAATTTTTGAATTAAATTATATATTTTTGTCATTATTAATTAACCATACACTTCATGTATTAATTGAAAAGTCTAATAAGAAAGATATAAAAAATTATACCCAAGTCCAATCCAATCTGAAAAATTTTTAAAGATATTTCCAATTTTCCATTTGTATAACAATTTGGAAATTTGTTTTCAAATCACGTTTCTCTAATTTTCATTTTTAAAAACGTTGAATTGTTTTTTAAAACATCAAGCCGGACCGCATTCCCTTTATCAACTATTTTTTTGGAAAAAAAATAAAAAAACGGGTTGGCAACAGACATCACAGTATCATTGTAATGCCAAAACACGACAGCTCAAGCCCTGCATAAATGGGAATGGGTTACCCTCCAGTCATTGGTACTGGACTTGGATGTTCCTAGAGATACATCGATAGACATACACGGAAAATGCTAATATTTGCATTAGATATGCATGAAGTGACGAATTTAGGTAATAAACTCGAGAAAAAACCAGTTCAAGCTTAACCACCATAATAAACTCTAAACTTGCTAGAGGACCAGAGAAGAAAAAACAAATACTGCATATTTCACCAGCATCAAGTTGACAAAGAAACATGAAAAGTTTTCATCACCACATCTGTTGCTATACTTCTACAAAGCTTCCAACCAACAAATGGAAGAAGATTGTATAAAAAAGAGTTCTCATGATTATTTCTTTATTCATTACCTCTCTATTCTCTACAAAAGAATAAGGGTTATAAACCCCCAAACAGCCTAAAACACATAATTTAGAGACTACTTCAGCCTGACCTTCTATAAATTTTGTAAGCCACAGCAGCTGCTGTAACAACTCCAAAAACAGCTACAGCAATACGTATATTACTCCCCTCCAATATGGGCCAGTTCCAACTTGATTTGCGGCCCTGCTTTTGATGTGCAGTGTTTTCTTCAATACCTTTGCTTTGTTCAAAACTTGCAGTCATGCAACAAGAAACGCCATTAGCACCCTGGCAACAACCACCCACATTTTTGTCGTTGCTGAGATTGTCCCTTTCAAGATTATTCTTCTTGCCCTTGTTGGTATGCTCTCCGTTAGGAACTTTCTGGTCATCTGCTCCATTAACTTCCTCAACAGATGGCCTCATTTGGCCCCTGCAAAAATTTGTATGTAAATAATTTAATATCCCTCCATAATAAAGAAACTAGGAAAGTGTTTAACATGCACCTGATTTCATATATCAGCAAACCAAAGAATTTTGTGAATTTGGATGATTTTATATAGTAAAATCAAAAGTATTTGTATTAAGCACATATTATATTTGACAAAACCATAAAGAAGGGAAAACAAACATATGGGTGAGACCAAGGCATCAAACAAATAGAGACTGCACATTCCACTTTAACTCACGGCAGGTTTATCAATTAGTGGGCCTTAGGGTAATTCAATTGCAGATACTTATTGTTAACGACTTCCCACATATGAGGATGCCCGTTTATACAGAAAGGATACTGATAAAGAATAGAAGTAATAAATATGTCAAAGGTCAACAAAGTTTAGAACTTTAAGCATCATCATAAAATATGTAACAGTGTAAAGAAAATCACAACTGATAGAAAATTTCATGTTATTTGGTTAGAATCAGGGCATCAGTAGATTTTTTCCCTGTTTTCCATATAGCACAAATAGCGAGCTCTACAAAGAGCTGCTATAATGGATGCAGTGCTCGCTATAGCAGAACTACATGAAAGTTGCAATGCCACATCTGTAACATAGCATAAAAGGCCGCTGTAAGGGACCACAAGCTGGCTATTCATAACTAGAATCTGAAGATCAAACAGTGATGACCTTGATCACGTAGTCAAATGCAAAAATATAGTATTCATACTAGTTTTTTGTCTTTATTTACAAAACCCTGAACAACTAACAAACTAAATAATAATATTTTAAAGTGACTGATCACATTGCCTAGTTACTTAAAAAGTTACTGGGATAGGTTTCAT
The DNA here is from genome assembly GCA_037074485.1 of Delonix regia. Classification (NCBI taxonomy): domain Eukaryota; kingdom Viridiplantae; phylum Streptophyta; class Magnoliopsida; order Fabales; family Fabaceae; genus Delonix; species Delonix regia. The sequence goes on along the minus strand of CM073449.1, from coordinate 33,008,045 downwards.
GGTTTTTCCTATGTTTAAAATACTTAACCTAACAATAAAAGTTATTGAGTGAACTTTTAGGGCAGTATCTGTGCAAACTAAACTTAGTGTTTGCAACATGATTGAGGTGAGCTTCTTGCATCCACCAGAAAGGCACCAAAGGCACTGCCAGGCAGGCACCTGCATGAAGGGCCCTAGGCTCAACCAGCAAGAGGCATTGAAGCCTCCAGATGCCTCGCCTCAGCACTTTTGACTACACTACACTGTGTATCTATTTACCAGTAATATAATTCTTTCAAATCTCTGAACACATTATAACAACATTTTGTCTTTACAAACAAATATATCCTTCAAATTAACACTTCATCACAGGATACAAAATGCACAAATACAAAAGCACCAACCTCCAAAGGCGTTGTATGACTTGTCCTTTTGCAATATGTTGATCCAAAAATTCAGGCACATCATTAGGAGTAACATAGCCATACCTGTCATCAATTATCAAGTGCTAAAGTTAAAGAAAAATATTTAATCTCTTAGAAAATTTAAGAATATTGAGTTTAAGAGCTTACCAGTGACCCATAATTTTCCCATCTGGTCCCGGACTGTATATGATTAAATTCCCAGCATATTTATGCCCACCAACATGAGAACAAGCCCAAACAAATACTTGATCCTTCAGACCTCGGAGTTCAATTTCTTCATTAAGCTTCTCAATGAGAACTGGTCCACAAACACCACATCTAACATCACGACTTCCATGAGCACAAACAAATACATATGAACCAGCGATCTCATCCTGCACTCCAGCAGCCCATGGTTTATTATTCACCATAACATCTTCAACAAAGCTATAAATGTTCGACTCTGTCAAACCCCTTCAATCAAAGAAAAAAAAAAGTCTCAGAGATAACAAAACATTCTTGATATAATATTCCTTAAGCTTTTGAATTCCTGCCAAAATTTTATAAATAGACATGCCTTTAAGGCGTCAAATAAAACCTACTTTAAGCGAGCCCAAAATTCCAACTGTGCACAGAGAAATCGCATCATTAAAAATTGTAGAACCCTATTATAGATAAATATACCCACAATCCTAAGTTGTTCAACCAGCAAATTACCTGTACCTCATCATAATCAAGAAAAACCATATATTTTCCAAAATTTAATTCACATATTCACTCAACACTTCCTAAGAGGTAATATTCTGACAGTCGGATAGTTGAACAATAATAAGCTAAATTTCAACTCAGGCTTCACCGTTCACTCATGGAAAACACATTCCATCCCGATCAATATAGCCGTAAATAAATCAGGGTCTAGCTCCAGTCCATAAACTACAACCAAAGGCTTAACTTAAACGCAAGCGACTAATCAATGAGAACTTCCATGAACGCTCCCATAAGCAGCACTAAGATCGTAACATGTTCCGAGGACTCACCTGTACATGATCATTTCCGGGAAAATCAACACATCGCCGTCCAAGAATCCAGCCTCCTCTCGTGCCTCGCATATCGTAATTTTAGTCTGCGAAATAAAATTTAGCCACCGAGTCAACGGACAAATCTACTTTCATCATCCAAAGATAACTCAAATACTGAGCTCAGGTCCTAGCCAAACCTCTAACAAGTAGCCTGATGACCAAATTAACGGGGAAAAAAAGAAATTCCACAAACCTTGACAGTGATATCATTCTTGCGAGCTCTAACAGTCGTTGCGAGAAGCTTTGGGAGCGGATCCGAGTCAGAGGCCTCCACGCGCGGAGGCCAAGCCTCGTGGTTCTTGTAGCAGACGAACACGTGACGGTCGTACGCGTCAACGGTTCCGGCTAGATTCTCCGTGTACATCTCCGGCCGGCTGAATCCGTGCTTGGAGTCGTCGGCGGCAGCCGTTGAGAAGTTCTCGGAAGCCATGATGGGAGCTAGAGATACGGCTCGTACGCGAGACGAAGGGAGAGAATGAGACAGAGAGAGAGGCTTGAGGACTCTGGTCGATGATAATGATGCGCGAGAGAAAGGAAGTCGAAAGGCTGATACGAGAAAACGTCCAAAGTGCGCAGTGCGCATTAGTGGTCTGGAGGGCGAGGGACATTCAAAGAAATGAATTTAAGCGCGATAAGTTCACGCGTGCACGCGCTAGTGATGCGTTCGGTTCTTCCATAAACGATATTTTACTGGCCTCTTCTCGGAGCACGATTCATTACATTAATTACTCATGTCTTTAGTTTAGAAGATACGGCCAATAAAAAAAGATTGTGAAATATGAACGCTATTTCTGAAAACTCATGGCATTTCATTTTCTTGAAAGAAAATTAATCCATGTCAGTATCTGAGGCGTATGAACAATAGATGCGGATGAACATTAATGCCATGAATTTGCAGTTTAGCTTTGTTACATTGGAATAAGTTAGATGAAGTCAAAATAAAAAAATTTTATTTTAATCAAAGCAAACTAATCATGGAGTACACTCAATAGTTAACTTGGTTTTTTTTTTACTTTTTTAAAAATTATTTTTAATAATTTATTTTTATTTTATTTATTACAGTTTTTAAATATTAATTTCTTTTAAATATTAATTATTTTCCATTCTATTTTTTCTTATTTTAAGTTTTAACTTTTCTGCTTTTCTTTTAAAATATTAATTGCATTTTCATTCTATTGAAGAAATATTCTGAAAGATTCACAATATAGCTAAAAAGAAGTTTTAACTACCACACATGGGTGACTGGGCATGCCATGTTTTTGGGCCACATGGACAGTTTAACACAGTTCATTGGACATATAATAATAAAAAAAAATTCTACAATGCGTTATTCTCATAAGTTTGGGACTTAAGCCGTCTTTGACTATGAATAGTTATGAATCACCACTTCAATTATTATTATTATTATTATTATTATTTTGCATATTCTTGATAAACTAGTGTTTAGATATAATTAAATGTAGAAAGGTACGATCAAAACATATGATTTTTTTCATATACATAACATTTTACAAAAATAATTAAAGTGTTTCAAAAAATATTATTAATTTTTAAAAAATTAAAACTTAATGAAAAATATTGTTCAAAATTTGTATCTCATTATTAGTTATTTTTGTTAAAAATTATAATTTTAGTGCAAAGGCATTGCTTTTTTTTTTTAACACTAATACATTTTTAATTATTGAAATTATATTATCATCAAATTAATTAATCACAAACACTTATATTGTGAATATATTATTTACGTTTGATATTTTTTATTAGATAACTTTATAAGTTTTAAACTAAAAAATACATATATATGTATATATATATATTAGTCCAATACATATTTTACCATTTTTATTATATAAGCAATGTATATAAAAGTATTACTGTTCAAATATGTATGATCATAACTTACCTTTTATCATAGGCAATGAGTTTGTCAAAATCAAAATCTAATGTAATGGCCATTGGGTGGAAAAATTATGACAAGAAATGGGTATCTTTTAATTTTAGAAAAGATATGTAATATACTTTTTATTAAATCATACACCCACCCTGTAAGTCCAATCAAAAGATTTCCTTTAAAAGATTTAGGTTAGTAATATTAATTTTTTTTAAAATTATAGTTCGCTAAAAATATGTACTTAAAATTTATTTGAATTTTATTTAAATTATGTTGAATTCATAATCTTAGATTATTTTAGATTTTGAAATTTGATTTTTATATTGATCAAATGTATATTTAATCACAAAAACTCCATTTTGGTCCTTCACTTATAACCTAATCTTCATTTTAGTCATCCGCTTAATCAAATTTCTGTATTGGTCCCCCACTCAAACTAATATTGTTCAATCTGATTCATCCATTAATGGGTCATTAGTCTCCATCTGAAGTGTAGTATTAAGTGCTGAACTGTTTAATGTTTTGCTTACATGGAAGGCCAAATAAGTAATATTGGAGTGTTTTCTTACCATATTAGAATCTAGTCATCAAATAAATATCTATGATATAATTCTTTTCCCCTTTCAACCTAAATTAGAGGATGAATTTTTTTCTACACTCTAACCTAATTTTGAGATGCTCAAAACTCTAAGCCACAACCCCCCATGTGAATGTCAGGATCCTCTAAAAGCTGGGCTGTGGGAGGCCGTGAATCTTGCATAAACCACTATGGTCCTGCATGGTGGTAGAAGACGTAAACCCAACAATGAATTTAGGATGGCTTCATCCTTGAAACTATTGAATTGATAAAAGCAGTATAAACCAAAACTATATTGAAAGGCGAACACTTAAGTAAAAGTTAAAGAATGCATAAACCAAGTGCATAAGGGTAATGTCTTTTGTTCATATGAGAGGCTTTTGAAGTGTGATGATGGGTATTTATGATTTGTTGTCATAAGAGTTATTTATGAAGAACTATATAACTTGTGTTGTTTCATTAGTATTGTCTGATAGTGAAGAATATGGATAAAGTATGATTAAATTAATAAATGAAATATTCTTTTACTAAAATTTTCTTTAGACTATTAGAAGAAAAATAGTGATTAGGACAATAACCCATTGCTATAAAGTCACATGTAAGAGAACTCCATGTTACTGCTTTTGATAAAGACATATATTGTGGTTCACCCTAGTGTGGCACCTATATATCTCTTCAGGAACTTATGGATGGCCTGGAATTTTTTATTGAGAGGCTATTGTTTGCAACTTTTAAAAGGATCAAATTATGTGGCCACAGAAGATCTAATGTTATTTAGTAAGAAGCTATTGTTTGTACATAAAAGATATTTAGCATACATAAATTTCTTATTTGACAGATCCAGTACTAAAAGACATAGGAGTCTAATTTCAATAGATGCATCTTTAGTTGATTGGTACTTTTTTTTTTTTAGAACAATTTAAAAGATCATCATTTAACTCCTATGTAATTATCAGCAAGAAAAAAAAACTAATTTTGGAACAATAGAGGATTATGAAATTGAAATTTTTCTTAAAATTATACTTTCCTAAAAATATTTTCTTAAATTTTCATTTGAATTTTATTTAAATTATGTTGAGTTCATAATCTTAAATTATTTTAAATTTTGAAAATTGATTTTTATATTGATCAAATGTATATTTAATATTTATTACATAAGTAATAAATGTAAAGTCACTTCAGTCAAAATTGATGTAATTGCAGCTTATCTATTATTGTGAGACAAGTCAATGGAGTTTATTATAAGATTTTATGAAAAAAATGCAATTTTCCAAATATATGGGAGTAATGAATATGATTTAGATATCTCATGGGAAAGAAAAGGAAACCCTAATTATAAAATTATATTATATTTGAATTTGAATTACATTCCTTTACCCTAAAACTAAACGACAAGACAGCGGCCAAAAAAAGAAAAACCTGCAGGACATAAATAAATTTGTTTTGATGAAAACATTCTCGCATAACTGAAATAGGTCGCTTATGTAAATTTATTAAATTAAAAAATAACCATTTAAAAAATAAAATTTAATATTATTTAATAAAATATATCTTGAATAATTAAAAGCCAATAAATAATAACAGTTAATTTCAATAACAATATATTTATTAAACATATATTTACTCAACATAATACAATTATATACGTAAACAAATTTTTTAATATACTAGTTTGAATAAAAGTAACTAACGTAGACTAAAATATAATTTTAATAAGTTACTACTATTAAAAAAAAAAGTTTACTGCTCAAAGTGAGTTTAGTTATATGTTATCATTTAGTTATAAAAGAAGCGTGAATATATAATTTTCGATATGAAAAAAAATATTAAAATAGAATTCGTTTTTTTTAACTCAAAATAGAATTCTTTATCAAAACTATAAGCTATTGTTTCCTCGCAAATGCTTTGCAATTAATAATTTATTTATGTCATTTGAATATTACTGTTGATCCCTTAATCATGTATAATTGAAGTAAACAAAAAACTAGTGATGAAATTCATACTTATTTCCAAAAGTGTATTCATTGAATATGGTATGTTGCTTTTTTTAATTTTTAAATTTTAATTATTAATTATTTTCATATTAATTGACTCACTTAAATATACAAAAAATCTTTATATTCGTATTCTAAACTTTAAGAAATTCAAGATTGAAATGATTGTTATATGACGAAAGGTAGTAGAATGTGTTATTGTCACGTAATAAATTTGGTATTTATTTTTTTTCCTTAAATAACATAGTAGGTACAAAATATTGAAAGTTGGAAATAAACAAGCGTAAGTAACAATTAAATTCAAACACATCACGTCTTTCTAACACTTATGCCTAAGAAAGTAAACGATTTTTAAACATAAATTTGAAAGTTATATTATTATTATTATTTAACTATAAAATGTTTTTCTGACGACTGGCAACAAAAAAATGTCCATATATGTAAGGCATGTGCAAGCGCGTGGACTTAAAGTTAGGGCAGGCGAGGGCAGTTATCAGTTAACGCCTAAAGTGAGGGGCAAGTAAAATACCTGACGTGTCAACTGCCGTAGTGCGCTGGACAGTCAACTTTTGACTTTTTCTGTTTTGTAAAAGATATCGTCCAGCTGAACGTCGAGATTATGTATGGAGGCTTAAATTTTGTGACGTGCCTTCACATTTGGTTACGGTCAACTCTTAATGGCAAATAAATGTAGATTATCTTAGTTAAAATTGTTAAAATTATGAGTTTAGGCAAATTCGAAGAAAGTAAACTCGTAAAAATTTATTTAAATTAATAAATAATTATTAAAAAATATAATTTTATAGTTTAAGTATTATATATATTAAAAAGTTATTCAAATATAATTTAAATTATACTTAATAAAAAATTATTTATATTTCATAATATATAATATTTAATATGAATACTTTAAAATATTTATATATAAATAATTATTTAATATAACTAATTAAATAATATTTATTTTATTTTTTAATAAGTACATCTTAAATGTAATTTTATTATTTTTTATATATATTTAAATTTATGATAAAATAAATTATAATGACTTAATGAAAAAAAAACTTATTTATATTTTGTTTAATCTTGAGTTTAAATTATTATATTATTAATTTTATAAATTAATTAATAAGTTAAAATCGTAAATTTGATAGGGTCTATAAATTAACTTTTAAGTTTATATGAATTTATATTAAATCTAAATCTATATCGAGTTAACTATTTTTTTTTGATGTACAATTATAAACTTATAAATTGATAACCATGATCTTAGCTGCATTAGTTTATCAGCCAGCAAAAAGCGAATATTTCCTTACATTTATTTGGAAATATTTAACTGAAGAGTGTTGCCTTGAAGCTGACAATTTTGAAGTGGTGTGTTTGGTTAAAAAGAATAATTACCCTCTCAAACACGCTTGTCGTTTTATACTGTCGAGTGAGGAAGATTTGTCAATAGATGAATAAGAAAAATAGAACTATCTGATATAGAAAAAGTATAAATTTACGTCACGATGCTGAAATTTTACTTGTACGACAAGACTCATATAGATTCAAGAAATTAATTAATAAATATAGCAGTGGTGATAGGGTAAACGCGAGGGAGTGGCGAGTGGCGACCACACTCGCAATGTTGCGTGCATCGTCCTTTAAGAAGGGGCGTGACATTGGAGGGAAGTATAAGGTGTGGGTCGTTATCGCGTGGGCATGGCACATGACGCATGCTCTTACGATTACCTACCACTTGGGATACAAGCGAGGGAGGTGGCATATATTCTGAAGTCTGAACATGCCTTTTTTAAATGTTGGTCAAATTGAGTGGGGCCTTATTACGCCACCGCTTATTGTTTCTAGATTCTCTTTCAGGTGGGCCTCAACTTAATGGACTTGGATTCCGTGATTATGTCACACTTCACATGGATTTGGGCCTAAGGTCAGACCCACATTGAATTAGCCCAGAATATTGCCCTTTTTATCGTTTCTCGTCGACCAAGTTTATACAGGTGATTAGGCACAGGATGTCATATTGGAGATCAACATTGAGACTCTTAATTCTAATAAAGAATTTTATGACAGGTTCTATAAAAAATATAATTATATATTTCCACACTGTACACAATAAGTTAGAGAGAATAAGTTAAAAAAGATAAATAAACTCACAAGCACTAAATATAATAAAAGAATATCATTATAATATTATAATTATATCTTTACATTATAATTAAGTGCACTAATACATTTAAAATTGTAAATGCAATGATGCACTTAAAGTACACTAAAGATGACACTTAAAAAAATAAATAAAAATAAATGAATGTCCACTCTCCTACCATTCACTTTCTTTTATTTTATGTTTTACTAACTTCGTGTATTAAAGAATTCTATTTCCTGTATAAAATTTTACGTAGATTAATTGTAGGCATCAAGTTTTGGTTAAAGATGTACACATGGGGATTGGGGAGGTAAGCATTTGCTTGGCAAAATGTACAAGTGAGACAAATATCCATAAACATTTTTCTTTTTTGGGTAGAGAAATGAGAGACCAGAAACTTTGCCTCTGAATTCAATTCTTTTGGAGTTTCTTTGAGCACAGAAAAGAAAAAGAAGGAAAATAACCAACACACCGAGGATATCATAAAAAGACAAATAAAATAGGGTTCAAAAGAAATCAATATCTAGATAGTTACCAGAAGGCTTCACGCCAGTCGGTTTATGAGCCGCGACGTCTTTCATGGCCACCATCCTAGGCACTTCGGGAGGATTGGCACACCGTATGAGCGCCCAATTCACGTTCTGAAAGAATGGGTGCTGTTTGATCTCCGTAGCTCCACGCCTATAAGCGAGACGATGCTGAGGCTCTTTCACAAGTAATCCCCTAATCAAATCCCTAGCAGCGAAGCTAACCGTCGGTGATTCTGGAAACCTCAATGGCTGCCCAACCACGTTGAACAGAGTCGCTCTGTTCGCCGACCCTTTGAACGGCGTTCTTCCGAACAACAGCTCGTACAAGAATATCCCGAAGGTCCACCAGTCCACTGCACTTCCGTGGCCTTCGCCTTTTATGATTTCGGGGGCTAAGTATTCGTGCGTGCCCACGAACGACATGGATCGGGCGTTTGTGGGCTCGGCGATGAGCTCTGGGAGAGGAGTCACCTGGTGATGCGTTTCGGCCTTCGGTTTGGGCTTTTTGTCTTTCTTGGATTTGCTTGATAGGAAGCGAGGTGTGAAACAGGAGGGTTGGATGCAATCTGGCTGCATCACGCAGGTTGGTTCGATGCAGGTTGGCTGAATGCAGTATCCTGAGGTTCTTGCGTCTAGGGTTGAGTTTGAGGATTTTACCAGAGTTGGACTCACGGCGCATCGCAGAGAGAGATCGAAGTCTGAGAGCATTATGTGACCGTCTTCTCTCACCAACACGTTCTCTGGTTTCAGGTCTCTATAGATGATCCCAAGCATGTGAAGGTATTCCAAAGCAAGAAGAACTTCAGCTACATAAAACCTGCATGACAATAAACAACTGCATCTTTATCCATAGCACGTGTCTGTCTCCTGAACAGGTCACATATTTCATCTTTGGATCATGTTGGATGGGACTCGGGGAGTGAACAGTACCATTCAAGCTTTTAGATTGGCAACGTGAAAGGATATCACATTCTTTCTAACAGTCAATCAAGCTCGCTAGGTATGGATGACAACCAACAGATACTAGTTATTCTAGCTAAAAAAAGAACAGAAACTGATAATTTAAGACAAAAAGACATTCTAACACTCGTGAAAGTCATTAACGTAGAACTGTAGGTGATGGGAGAATCTAATCATGGTTTTCACAATTCACATGATTAAAAGTGAAATATGTTCACTGTTTGTAACCCCAGTAACAGTTGATAGTAATCTGAATAATCGCAATAAATGATGGAGGGGGAAATTGAGAATTAAAGTAAACAGAAAAGAAGTAAGAAAGAATGAGGGGACAAAAAAAGATGCAAGCCAGATATAGTCTAGAACTGGTTTGGCGACATCCTCAACCCGATTTGAAGAAACATGGCATTTTCAGGCAAGGGAAGTAGAACAGGGAAGTTATCTTTCTCGCTTGGACATATCAGGAACCACTTCAGCAAAATAAAATGGATTTCCATTGGAGGTAAAGATCCTAAAATCATAAACAAATGGCCATTTGTATGTGACAAAATCTAAACCTTCACGTGGTCATCAAGATAACAAGGGACACGAACAACAGAGAGAGTCTGCTTTTTCATATACGCAGTGTGAAAACCTCTGCCAGTATAAAATCATTTCCTTATTTATTCCCTCAGAGAGAGAGTTTTCCTGCACTATTATAGTTCCTTCCTGGCGCCACACTACATTGGAGTTTATAAATCCCAGGAATCTAGCATTATCTAATATCAAATTCACGGATTCATGCTTGTATACGAGTCTGCATGTTAAACATGTGCAGGGGCAACCAGAAAATAGAATAGCTAACCTGGCAGCATGCTCGGAAAAATACTTCCTTGGTTGTCTTTGCCTGAGTGCATGCAAGTCCCCACCAGGGCAAAACTCCATTACCAAGCAAGAGAATGTTTCTGTCTCAAAATGTGTGTATAATGTGGGTAAAAAGGGGTGATCCAGAGACTGCAATATCTCTCTTTCTGTCTGAGCCCTCAGAAGCTTCTTCCGACTTGCCAGCTCTGTTTTATTCATTATCTTCATTGCAAAACAGGTCCTTGTGCCACTCAACTCTGCAAGATGAACACTTCCTATGTCTCCACATCCCAATTGCTTCAACAACCTGAAATGCCTCATTTCCAGCATCCCATCGCGAGCTCGGACGGCTTGAATCGCTTCCCATCTTATATCATTTGCCTTGTGGGGTTTATACAAAGCGCTGCTCAAACTACTGGTGCTACTCTCATCACTTACATCACTCCCAGTACTCCCTCTACAGATGCTGGTCTTCCTGCTCTCGTTGAAGTCACAAGAGTTAGTGACTTCACCACTTTCACCAGACTTCTCGACACTAATACACTCACTGACTTCAGTATTGGCAAAACTTTGTTTGGCTTCTGAATAGGTAGCGGCAGAATAGAAGCTATTCTGAGGACTTGGACAAAAAGTAATTTCTGATTGAGAGCAACTCTTTGTTTGATCAACACCACCTTTAGATGGGGCTAATATGCCATTTGCATCATAATTCTTTGTTTCCAGCGTAGAGATATTCTTCCCTCGACAAGTTTCTACAGATTTTCCACTAGAATTATGATACTGCTTTGCCGTATTTGGTAGTTCTTGATGCTGCACATGGTTGGCTTCCTGATAAGGATGCTTTTGGTGAGTCTTCATTCCATAATTAGGATGACCAGTGAGATAAGATGTGGAAGAGGCCACGTGATTTTTAGATGATGCTCTCAAGGGAGGCCGGGAAGACCTGGGAGTTTCAGATGTTGACGGAGGGTCGTGATCTAGTGCAGAAACTGAATTCTGAACCTCTGATGAAGACTCAACTCCATTGACAGGTGACTCCATCAAGAAATCCTGTGAACGTACTGTTACAGCAAAATCCAACTAATGACAGTGAATTAGCGATGTGTGCTTAATTAAAAAGCTTCGAGACAAAGCTATTATTTACAGATTCTCCTGCACTGAAAATGTTGACCACATTTTTATTAATAATAATCTGTCACGATAATTATGTTGGTGAAATAAAGGGCATTAATTGGAATGATTTAGAAACAAATTCAAAACACCCCAAATGGAAAAAAAAAATTGAGAATCTACTAAAGACCCGTCAGGCCGTCACGGATTGAATCTCGGAAAAGCCGTCCAATTGAATAGAAAGCATTGCGGAGGAAATCACACAGCAACGGCTGAACCCAAATGGAAAATTACAGATAGGAAAAAGAAACCGAAGCCAAAATAAGATGAAATCAACCTCCCCAACCCAAAAGAGAAAAAAAAAAAAGCGATGTCATTGAACGAGAAAAATCAGAGGGCTCTCACATGGCAAGGCGAAGTGTTTACGAGTTTCCCAAGAAGCCTAGTTACTCTCTGGCCGCTATGAACTCCATAAAGGCCAGAAAGGAAGGAACAAGCCATAACTTGGAGACCCAAACGATTGCTTAAAGCCTCTCCCGTTTTAGATGCCAGATACATTTAACTATAATACCCGAGTTAAAGTTCGATTCTTAAGAAACCTCCTTCAACTATCTTTTACATTTCGCTACTAGTCAGGAAGACGCAAACATAATAACAATTGAAAATAAATAAATTAAAAACCATAAAGAAAGGAGCAAAAGTACAGAGCAAGAAAGAGCACCTGGTCACAGAAGAGAAAGGGTAATGCAGAGCAAGAAAGCTTCCATGGCAGAAGAAGTGGGTAAGCTGAGAAAAATCCACTCACAGAAAGTGAAACAACTTTGGGGTGTGTCTTTCTGCAAACTCTGAAGAAGAGCCCTCAGATCCGATCGGAAAAAGAGAGGGACTAAAACAAATAACTGTAGAAGTAGGGAGCAATAATAATAATAATAATAATTAAGTGGCTTCGGCACCCCAGAAAAGAGGCTTTCGTTTTTTCTTGCTTTCTGTTAGTTTTCGTCGTGATACGGGCCTCTTGGTGAATGGATATTAGAGAGAAAACGAAGCCGACTTCACAAGCAAAGCTAATAAAAGCCGTCCTTATCTTTTGGATGTTCCCTCTGCAAGAAAACCCACCTTCTCGCCTAGTTTCTTGTTCTTGTTTCCCCAAAAATTTAAGCCTTGATTACACAGAGAAACGGGTTATGGTATGGGGCACCTCATTTCCCTTTTACGAGACACCACTTTCTCATTTTAATATTCATATTTCGCATCTGTTTGTTCCTCAATAATTAGGATAAATACCACTCCTTGAAATTATATGTTCTTTTCTTTGAGGATTGATAATGCATATATACTTTTGCTGGGTTTTGTGTAATTATCATTATAATAATGTTTTGTTGGATAGGAATCATGTGAGCATGGAGATTTCATATACATTATTGCTTTTACCCAAGTTAAACCAAAACAACATCTGACATCTCTACTGAGTTTGGACATATTTTTGCTGAAAGCTGAAAATTGGATATAATTTTTTTTAATGAAGTATTCTTATTTTTTAAATAATGATTGGATCATTTGGGACCTGTCAGTGGTCAAGAAGCTTGCACGGATAAATGATTTGAGGTGTGGATAATATAAAAGCTCTAAAGATTAGCCAATGCAATTTAAGAGGGCGTAATAAATATGGAATTAGTCAACGACACATTCATTTTTCTTAAAAAAATACAAAATTAAAACTATTTTGAAGCTTAATGATAGCTTCAAAGTGATAGTTACTATGTTATCTGCAATGTCATTTTCCCGTGTGATTATTGGATTTCTTTTGTAAGACCACAATTAAGGCGAAAAAATTCCAAAAAAATAGAAAATGGAAAAAGGATCTCTTACATAAATTCAAACGGCTAGTAAAGAAGTATAGCCAAGAAACAACGCGGAAATTAATTGGTGAATATTATTAAATATTTAAAATAACTGAAAAATCAATAACAATCAATTCACACATTCATGAATGATTAAGGAACATTATTTATTGGAGGAAGAATATGGTTTTATAATTAAAAAAATAAAAATTTAACTGAAATAAATGTTTAAAAAATGAAAAAAAGAGGAATTTACGTCACACAAATTTTAATTTAGTAAATAGTGCAAATGATTGAAAAAAATTGCTGCTTTCCTAGTTCGCACTCGTACTATTATTTTGATCGTGGAAATATTTGTAATAAAGCTATAATGTACCAATGAACTAAATTATTCTAATGTATTTAGTATAATAATGAAAAAAAAAAAGTAATAAACGGTGAAACATGATGAAAACGACAAGAAAAAAAGCTAAAATAATTGCCTTCTTTGTTGTCCAGTCTGTTTATCAAATTCTAGCGTGCCCAGGTCACTTCTTCCACCAATTTCATTTTATTCCAGTAAAGTGAGCAAGAATAGTTATATTCTAAAAATTTTAATTAAAAAAAGTTACGCAACTATTTGTTCTTATTTAAAAATTTTGAATTTCTTAATTATAAAAATTCAATCAACAAACTGTTAAAATCTGAAAAAGAGCTAATGATTAAGGTGACATGCGGTGACGTAGGTATGTCACCAACGAATTTCATTGGAGAAAAGGTCACCTGTCTAACACATTGGTTCGATTTCGTACTCTGATTAGCATCACAGACCAAAATTCCTAAGCACATATTTTTTAATAAATTTAGCAACAATTTTGTCAAATTCGTCGCAACAAAACTTTCGATATTGAAAGTAATCACATGGCCGTTAAGTAACCGCGCCAATTAACTACTATTGCGGGAATATGAAACCCTCACATGCGCGCACGTGAACCTGACTCCTAGCACGTGGCCGGCTGTCACTTCCGGCGCATCATTCTATTTTACGCATACGGTGAATGTTATCCAAGTCATCATAAGCCCTTTTTTTAACCGAATTATTAGATTCTTAAGTATACAGTATTTTTATTTGCATAAAGTATTAAATCCTATTGACACGAACAACTCTTTGTGTGCAAATGTATTAGAATAGATTCTCAATATTTACCAACGAAAATTGTTATATTATTTCAAAACTCTATTTATAGAACTTTGTTTGATTGTTATGCCTCTTTTTGAAAACCCTAATTTTGAATTTATATCCCCATGACAATTTCAACCATTATTATATTATTTTTCGATGAATAGGTAAAGGAGTGGAGTAGAGTTTGCAATTCATAGATGATACATATTTTGAATTCTATCGGCAAATATATATAACTATACAGTAATAATTTTCGTTGAAAATTTGTGAAATTTTTTCAAAGGAGAAAAATTGTAATAATAATTTGGGTCATAAATGTGCAGGAATGTAGAAAAGAGAGCATGAGGAAGCGCTCGTATCAAAGGAGGAGGACACGTAGACCCACCACCTGCACTGCAGAGGTTACGTTCGTTGAGTAGTCGCCATGATTACGACCACTTACATGCTTTCCCAGATCATGGTGAGCCCCCTCTTCATTTCTCTCTAATCTCTATGCATATCACTTACTTCTATTTGTTTCAATTTTCTAAAAATTGGTATGATTAATTTTAATAAAAATGAGGAAAATCCACATGAGTTTATAATTAAAGCTCTTCAATTTTAAAATTATTCTGATACATAATGAAGGAGTTTTAGATTAAGATCCCAAACTCTCACAATAAAATCCTTCATATTTAAAAAAAAAATATTTAATCATTGAGTTTTAAAAAGATTTCAAAAATTAAAGTTTTTAACTATAAACTTCTTAAACTTACAGTACTATGGTCCTTATTCCTTAATACTACATTTTCCTGAAAATAAACAGAAAAATGTGCAAATTTTACCGTGTACAATGTTTGTACGCCTTATACTTATCTTAAAAAAGTTGATACCATTTAAACCCGCTTAGGTAAAGAAATTTATCTATATAGTTAATCTCATAATGTCTGTAAATTTATATAGATTATTTTCTAAAATATTAATATTAATTTTCTTGGAAAAAAAATCAATGGACCTCAAAATCCCACTGGCACCACTTGTGAGGAGAAACTCAGATACGGAAGAAATTTTATGTACAAGGCATGTGTTTATATGTAATTTAAATTCAATTATCAAATTACGCAAAACAAACCCAAATCATATTTTATATATGAGAAAACAGAGAGATGTTCATGAACGAATGAACGAATGGGGCTGTTAATTAGAAAAGATGATGGTGGTGAGTGGGTCCGCAGACAACGTGCACCTTGTGGGACCACTTTATTGTTACCAATCATCTAAACA
Organism: Delonix regia; assembly: GCA_037074485.1. Taxonomy (NCBI): domain Eukaryota; kingdom Viridiplantae; phylum Streptophyta; class Magnoliopsida; order Fabales; family Fabaceae; genus Delonix; species Delonix regia. The sequence continues at coordinate 32,992,266 of CM073449.1, read as the reverse complement.
TGTTTCAACTATCAATTTCAGAGTGCACCCCCTCACTCATCATCTGTCTTTGCCTATCACTAATTCACCATTCCCTCTACAAGAAACTCTGTTCTCGCCTTTTATCCTCTGGGATCATGTGCATAATCTATTCCAGTAACTTGTAACTTTTTACTTCATACTTGAGCTCCAAAAGAAAACAGAGAGAGAGAGAAAAAAAGAAGAAGAAGCAGCTATCATCATTACTTTCATGACAAGGGGTTTAAGAGCAGCATCTAAGAAATTACCTTTTTATTCTCCACATATTATTTTAGAACATGACCAAACAACCAATACAAACTTCTGAAAGAAAACCAAAGTGTTTCTTTCTGATCATGTGAAGGCACTTTTCCGATACTCAAAAGCTCAACAGGTTATAAGAAGTGCTACGAGAATTGGGCTTGATTCAAAACTAGCCCGCTAATGCAGTCTTATCTGTCCGATGTGTTTGTGCACCTTGCACTAGAGGGGTTGAATTGAACCTCCTTGAGTTAATTATTGGCAACGTACCGACAAGACTAGGCACTACAGCTGCACATAGCTCATGAAATTGTTGAGCCATTATGCTCAATATCAATACTTGGGGTCCTACGTTAAAAAGGACTGCCATTCTTGCCGGTGTTGCACGTGGGGGCTAGTCCTCATCTTCGAATCAAAAGGTACCCCTCAAGTGCAGGCTTTAGGTTGTAAAGTACTACACCATGAAAAACCCCATATGTGAATTTGCAGAAACAAAGGAAATTTTGAAGTTACCAAGATACAAGGAGTTGATTTAGTCATATGGGTACAGGGCAATGATAAGAGAACCCACCATTTCAGACAAATGAACAAGGTGAAGACCAACACGGTTTAGGATACAGCAATATAGAAATCTACTTTACTTTTACTAGCGTAGCTGTACTAGGCTTTTTCCATTTCCCTAAACAGCATGAAGCTTCTAATTTGCTAAAGACAAAACGCAGGATCAGAATGCTACATGTTATCAAATAGAATTTAATTATATGTACTTATCAAGATTGTTCTAATAAGTTTTCTAAATATAAATTTAATATGTATCTCCCCGTGGACAAAACGTCAAGTCTCTTCTCACTTGGTTCATATTTTCCCTTCCGAAGCTGGTACCGGTGTGTCACAGCTGAGATGGTATAAGCTTGCCCTTCTATTGTTACACTCTCCCCACACTGCAAGTTCTGCTTCAGAAAGAAAAAAAAAAAAAAGGAAGCAATAACACTATGCATTATCATGTAAATGGCCCAATTGAAAAGGTTGCATGTTTTTGTTTCCATTCTCACATGTTGGAACCCCAGTTTGCATAATTGAATCAGCAAAGTAATATGGAGAACATGACAGGCGATCAATTATATTTTAATAAAATAGGGCAGAAAAAGTTCAACTGAAGAATCTACCACTAATTTTTCTGTTTTCTGAACTTTAAAGGCAACTGACATCTACAGCTACTAAACCTAATAGCTTGCTTCAATTCCTCATCTCATGTGGGCCCATCTACCATCATCTATTACGTTTGCCACAGAGAATTGGAAACCACAAAATCCAAAGGAATCAATCACAGCCTTATTCCACAAACCACTAAATTAAATATACCAAAAATTTGTCCTCTTTTATGCTTTTATCTATAGTGAGCTTCAACATGTGGAATGTCTTCAATTATATGATTATCTGCCTCCTAGCAGTGGCTGTACCTCCCAGCCATAAGTTTTCATTATAGCATGACATCTGCTTGAGCTATAATACACATCTTCATTCTACTAATGTGAAAAGCTCTATTTCAGGAAAGCATCTCAGAAGTCTGCAATTTTCCCTTTTAAGCAGGCCTTTCACAGGAAGGAGATATGCTTCAAAGCCGAAACAGGACCTTTGAGATTAAGAGGAGCAAATCTTTATCTAGTAAGCAAGCCAAGGGATCACCGTAGGAACCAATATATTAATGGTTCTCACTGTTCAATAAGTAGTTTCCATAACATTTTGCAGATTACTACAGCACAAATCGTCAAACTGACTATTTAGTTTCAACAAGCAACTTACCCATATTTAAACCTACACAACTTAGAATAAAAATCTTTATAGATGATTCTACAGCACCCAACAATCACGGGAGCTCATACAGCAGAGTTTGGGCAGCTAAACCTTAGTGACGACATCATAAGATTGCTTACATTTAGAATGTATTTTACCATTAATATGTATTAAGTAATGTAAATTCACTATATATAGTATGCGACCTTATTCATTCTTGTCTTACATACTTTTGTTGTTAACTTCTACATGGTTTCCTCATGAACTTACGAATTTTTATTCTGGGTGTACCTTTTGTACTGGCGCATATGATCCCTTATACATATAAAAATTTGAGGTAAGTACTTTATTCTCAAATGTATTTCAGATTGTTAGTACCCCAGGAAATTCATGGGGAAACAAATGATTATCTACTTGACATTTGCATTCTCTTTCAGTTGTCCTTGATAGCTACTCTTTTGCTTTAGATGAACAAAAAGTGTTGGAAACTAATACTAATGTGCCAAAGAGTGCTTACCACACAGCAGCTGATATGAGGTCAGAAAAAGAAATTGGTCAACCTCATCATAATTTGCACTCTTGGTGATATTGATTCATCTATAAGGGTGCACTTTGTTGGATGGAATATCAATGTATCTAGACTTATATTTCAGTCACCAATATAAGTTTTTTAAGCCAAAGGGATTCTTTTTAAAGGAAAGCTAGTATTAGTTTGTTAATGGAAAGCATTGGTCTTAACTTGTTTGTAGGTTAGTCTAAGTTAGTTGTCAGCCTTCCTATGGGCGCTCAAGAATGCCGCCCAATAGCATTTTACTCCAACTAAAGGATTTGGTTGAACAAAAGTTGAGCATATGGTCATCACCGAATGTCAAACTAGGGTTCAATTCTAATGCAGTAAAGCAATTAGCATAAATAAGCTTTGGATTTTGATGATGAACATCATCCAGTTCTGTTATTTACAAAACCCAATCAGCGATGCTCAATTTTCCAATCCATGACAGAGGTACAAACACTAAACATAGTATACTGCACCCAAGCCACTTATTGAAATCTCCAGGCTCAAAAACCACCACAGAAATCACACTATGATCGTTCGGGGTCTATTCTAGGCCACTTCAAAGACATATATATTCTTAAAGAATCTTTATTTGGAAATGTTGCCACTAGTTAAAGTCCGCAAAATGTCAGTTTCTGCACTATATATCAATTAAGGAACTCTTATTTAATTTTCCAGCTGGTATGAACCCAGATTGTATTGTATTGAGTGAAGGTCAATTTACCAACCGTTACACCAGTGAATTTCTTGAATAAAATGATTCATAATAGGACATACATATACTTGGAATATACTTGTTGGTACAATTCCTAGTTATAGTCCTCTCTCCGTGGCACAGAGAAACTATCCACCATAAAATTTACTAACATTTATACTCTTAAGCCTGCACTAACCCTACCAAATTACCCTTTATGTTAAAGGGAAGCAATTCATACCCAGCGATTCCAAATGGTTTTTCTTTCAATCCAAGATTGAAGGTTTCTAATTCAATTAAAATTAAGATAAAGTGTTGGCCACTTACAGGGGGAAAGCAACGAACGCCAAGACTCTTGGGTGGAGGAGTAATCTCAACAACTTTGTATGGGTGGTTCTTATCTCTTTCTCTCTCTCTGTCTTTGTCTCTCTTCCTGCACGAAATTTCAAACGACCTCGTCTGCCAATAAAAGAGAAAAAAGAGGAGCAGAATAAGAAATTCGAGAATGAAAAGTAGGACCAAAATTTTAGCCATGAAAGCTCCACAAATAGTTAGGCATATGCACCTTCTGGTAGGGACCTAGACCGATGGGCCACGACGCCATTGCCATCCTTGAGGCTCCAACACTTGGGGGCCTTCAAGTTCTCTTCTATTTTCTTTTCTTTCGGGAAGGGTCTGTGCACGTTGCCACTGCCACGTCTTTCTGCCGCTTCCACGAGACCGGACGCCAATCACCAGTTCAGTTGGTTTCCGTGTAACTCTAGCTAGAATTTCTCGAGAGACCAGAAAAATTTTAGATTTTTGTATGGTGGGATCACACAGGAAATAAGGAAAAGGAAAAATCGAAAAAGAAAAGCGTGCATAATTTCTGAAAAGCATATTTTTCTTTTTGCCCCGAGTGGAAAATGGTACTATTCTTGGCCATGGATGGACGGGGAGTGGTAAGAACGGTTCGTAGATAAATTCTGATGCTGGTGAGGTAAAGGGCCCTGAAGTGAAACTCGCCATTTTTATAAATAGATTTTTTTACCTAAATTTTTTTAAAGATTTGATTGAGTTTGAATAACTTTTTTAAAAAAAAATTACAAAATTCACTATTTAGTTGTTTTAAGTGCAAGTATCTTAAATCTTTTTTTAATATTTTTAATTAATCTATTTCTCTATTTGTTAAATTAACGTAAACCTAACTAACTAGTGCAATATAATACATATTTAGATTTTAAATTGATGAGTGGCTATGTTTATTACATAAAAAGTGTAAAAATGAAGCTTAATAGTCATCAAATTTATTAACTTTTTACAACTTCAAAAATTATGAATAAACTATAGACACTTTACCACTTTAAGTTCACATAAACAATATGTAACTTAACAATTTAGTTAAATTTAAGTCAACACAATAAATGAAATGATAAAATTAATATACTTACATTTAAAAAATAAATCAATTTGCATATATTTTTTTATTCAAATTTATTAACTCCTAGATTAATAGAGCACAATACTATACACTCAAAAATTCCATCCATATGATTCTATAGAAATTCATGACTTATTTATTTCTCCCACAGTTTTTACAAATGATTATTAATTAAAGAGTGTTTTTTTCTTATACAAAATACATGTTTCAATAATTTAAGCAGGCTTTCATCGTGCAATCAAAGTAAGAGACATAAGAACTAAAAACATATGACACTTTTTTTTCCACTCACTCTTTCTTGTCTTTTTATCTGTCTTTTCCTCCTATCTACGTGTAATAATTGGACGAATGACTGTTTAAAAGATCCTCTCATGCAATCTTGCTTTGATAACACCGTAAAGCATGTGACATACGGTTAGCTTCTAAGATAATTTTTGATGTAATGCAAATATTAATCAGGAGAAAAAGAAAGGAAGTCTGTCTAAGAGAAAGCTAGCACTATTCTTTAATAAATTGCTTCGCAGATTATAAGCCGGATCATGGAGGTGCTGTCACTGCTTTGGTCGAAGTACGTGTCCTTCTACGAAACAGAGTAGACGCTAACCATTTGGAAAAATGGGAGAGGGTCTGATGGAGTAATCAATTGGGCGAATGACAAAAAATAAAAACGAGCAGCTATAACAAGCGATAAAACAAATGATTATGATGAATAATATTGAGTACAACCACCTGGTTCAAAAGATGACCATGGGAAATCAAAAATTGTTTGGTCGTGGCACGGAAAAGGAGTGCTAACAATGGGGGTTCAAAGAAAATGTCGTGGACATTTTTTTTTTTTTTTCAAATGAAAATATGTAACCTAACAATCAGAAGAACCAAACACAACAAATTACACACTTTCTTTGCTGCTAAACATGATACTAGTCCTAGACTATAAATCCCTGTTTGACAAGCCTCTATCTTCCATAAGGATGATATCGACCAGACCCTGCACCACCATATCCACCTCTACTCCCATAGAAGGAACCTCCGGCTCCGCTGCCGCCAGCACCACCATATCCACCCCCTAGGCTGGCATCATACCCACTTCCGTAGGCACCACCTGAAGAACCAACACCACTGTATCCCCCATAACTCTCACTGGGTCCACCATATCCTCCAAGGTCATAACCTCTGCTAAACCCACCTCCATAACGACCAGAGTACCCAAGGGAGGGATCTCCTCTATAAGGCCCCATGGCCCCAGCATATCCTCCATACCCACCAAATTCACCTCCATACCCACCATAAGGACCACCCCTGCCGCCATAGACCCCACCTGACCTATATCCCCCAACACCAAAGCCACCACCAAACCCGTCATAAGCATCTCCATACCCACCACTAAATGAAGATCTTGAGTCATTGTAGCGCTTAGATGGTGGTGGTGGAGGGTTTGGCTTCTTTGGCTCAGCCTTTTTGATTTCCACCTACAAAGGAAAGATAATTCCAATATAAGCATACCCATTAATTGGTGAAAATGAACTTACTGGAAAAATTAAACGGATGCAATAATTTAAGAAGTTTTTCATTTTCAAATTTAATCAAAATAACTTGTTTGATATTCAAAGTAATCATAATGCACGATGAAGATTTGCTTGACCTCAACCCATTACAGAACATCAACACTTAGACCTAAGATATACTTGAGGTTCAAGTCACAGGATTACTTGGGGAACAGCTCGTGCAGATAGAATCATGCATCAGAAAATTTGACTTAATAACCCAAAGAGGTTATTCCTCATTCCAAGAATAGAGTTTCTGCATACTTCATGTTGAGAGCACTTTCAACAATAATAGATGACACTCACTAGATCAAGCCAAAAATAATGCAAGCTTTATATAACAGGACTCAGAAAAACCCACTCAAGTGACAATACTATTGCCACTGAAACAGAATGCTGCATATGAACCAGCAGAACTATTTACTCTATCTTACGTGCGAATTTAGTTATACAACCAGTACACTGAGTTCAAATAGGAAGTCAGAAAACGTTGCCCTTGATTCTTGAATGGAGTATTACATAAACATTGACTACTAACAGTGACTCATGAGCAATAATCTTTGGACATGAAAGCAGTCTTAAAAATATCACCTTCACACATCCTAGTGCCCAAGTTTTTAGCATGCCAAAACTGAAACCCCTTAGTGACCCACATCATTACGGCTGCCCATTTGTCTGACAAGAATTTATTCATGAAGGCTAGCTAACTAGAGGACTTACATAAACACTGACACTCAAAATTTTTCTTGGTAAACATAGTTTATTTTCTTTTCAAGCAACTAATTTGTCAAAATCATAAATGCAGATATTGTTGGCCAAAAATGAGTATATAAATCTAATCAAATTCACCAAGGAAATTGAAGCAAATCTGTCCACAAAGAGGAAAAAAAAAAAAAAAAAAAGCAATAACTAAATAAATAAAATTATATCAGTAGCCAGTATGCACCTTCCGGACTACAACTCAATGTCATGGTGTAAGAAATTGAGATCACCAGCCAGAAAATTATTTAAAAGTCAATCACAGAAGTCAAAGCCCCTTTGTCCCCCTCTATATCTGTTGGGCACAGACCAACTAATGCAACTTAAGCAAAATAATTACTTTTAGGACTGATAAATCCTTACCTGAGCCCCAGAAAATTCAATTTTGTTCCCCTTAGCGAGGAGATCTTCAACGGATTCCTCAGAGTCAAAGGTGATAAACCCAAAGCCACGAGAACGATTGGTGGAATGATCTCGCATTATTTGGTGATCTTTGACCTCTCCATAGTGAGCAAAGAAGTCTCTAAACTCATCTGCACGAGTTGCATTTATTGCATAAGTGCTTCTCTAATCAAAAGCCATGGCCAACCAAATCAAGAGGCCATTGTTAAAAATGTTCTTTTTCCAGAAAACAATAACCAATTTCTAGCATGGTTGTCAATTGAGGTATCACAAAAATGAAGGCCTATATTCCAAGTCAGGAATCATATAATAAGATACAGTAAGAAGAAAAATAAGCTGCTTAAAATGCATAAACTTAAAGATGTATATACCTATAACAAGAAGAGAACACTTAAATAGTATTTTCAACCCAAATTTAAATATATCATATCTGGCACTTGATAAGCTACCAAGGATTCCACAACTAACCTTAAAAGCACTGATGCGAGCACACGTACAATACACAAGATACAACAATTTCCAGAATTTTAGGATTTGGATACACCAGGGGATGTGTGTTGTGTGCGTGTGTGTATTCAAACAATTACAATCTGACCACCAAAACAATGACAGATTTTATGGCAGAAGGCAAATAAAGATGATAAACAAAGAAACTTAAGGATTTGATGAAATCTAACAATACAATAGGATAAGAAAATGGAGGATAAAACAATCAAACAATGTTGCAGCTAATAAAAATTGGGTAGAAATGTTTTGGTGCTGTTTCGAAATGAATCGCATCCCACAGAAAAAGAAAATAGCATCCAACATCTATGAAAGAGTATTGTATACATATCACATTGGGTACATGTCAATTACAAATAGACTTCCTGTTTGGGTGCCCCTGTGCTTCTTAGAAAATAACCCAAAGATTTAGATAACCCATAAAAAGCTCATAAATTGTAGACCCATAAAAAATTAAATCCAACATGACGCATAAATATCACAAACTTTAAACACAGCTTCTAGGCAGCTGCTGCTTGAGTATTTGTTTTAGCATTGGACCAGACAAAGACCTAGCTGAACAATCTCCACATAACCTACATTTCAGGTTTTTTTTTTTCTTATAAAGTAAAAAAGAGAAATATTTGAACGGATCAAGTTTTTTCATATTCAAGTCAAATATATCCACAATGGATTGTCAAAAGACTAATTCAATCCATATACATAAGCCAGAAAATATGGCATATTTGTTACTCAACCAACCAATTGGAGAAACAAATACAGCATGTATAACAATTAGTAAACAGATGAAATAGAGATGAAAATTTAGTCAATTCCCGTAAATTTCTATTTAATGTTTGGAAAACAGATGAAAAAGTTACTTTCATGCAAAATTGGAAACTCATAATGGACTAATGTACCACACATTGAAATACATGCCTTCTTAACCAGTCATCATTTTTTTTCTTTCTACAGAAAATGAAACACCAATCTGTCAAGAAAGGAGCCAACAAGAAACCACTTTCTGAAAGCACATTAAAGTGCTTTAAGAAATGGAAACATAACAGTTGTATAAAACATATGGTAGACATATTTCAGATGGCTTTTCATATGTGTATTGATAATTTCATAACTACTAATGCCCATACAATTGTATTTATATTATATTATATTTGATATAGCGAGAGAGAGAGAGAGATATGTAGGCAATTTTATTTCCCATGCCTAAGTCTATGCTTCCTAGTCCAGCAGAAACAAACTAGCTATCCGTTCATAAACAAATATACCTTCAGTCACGGTAGAGGGAATTCCACCCACAAAAATTTTCTTTGTCCTGAAATCCTTGGAGCCAACAGCTCCCCTTGGTATTGTACGCTTAATTTCCACCTATATGACCCCAAAACCATAAGAATAAATAAAATCTGACTGTATTTCAAGAAAAAGTCACATCCTAAGTCAAAATATTAAATAAAGTTCTTACTTGTTTGCCATTGATGATATGAGTATCATCGATGACTTTATCAACCACAGAGGGATCTGCATAAGTTATAAAACCAAATCCACGAGGTTGCCCAGTCTTCCGGTCCTTCATTATCACAGAGTCCGTAATCTCACCATATTTACCAAAGTGCTTGACAAATTGAGCTGCACGACCAAACACCAACCCACGGCCGGGGGTAAGAAACTAATGCACAAACACTATATTCCACAAAGAGGAATTGGCACCCGATAAGACATAGAACTAACCAATTGTCGTTTCTCTCGCTAAACCACCTATAAATATCTTTCTGCAATTGGGGTTTGAATGTAATTAGAATCAAATCTAAGAAATTCACAACACTATTAGAAAATTACATCAGCAAGTCACGGCAAGGAAAGACTAGGGGACAAAGGACAAAAACAAAACTAACATCTCGAAATAAAAAGGGAAAATTATCTTTCCCTGCAATTTTAAAGTGTCTTTATATTAAAGTCAATAAATTGCTTTTAGTACCCTCCGGTTCTAGCTTCAAGCTTTCCCGAAAACAAAACAGAACCAGAAACCCAAGAAAAATAGAAACAAAGAGAGAGACGAGGGAGAAAAGGTGGAAAATTACCCGGGACTTGCTCCATCACCGGTAAGAGGCTGAGACTTGTCCTCCTCCTCTTCTTCTCTGTTGCCAAAGGACCTCGCGTCGTTGGTTTCTCCGTCAACAGTTGGGTCGTTAATGGGTGAGTCCATGGCTTCCGAATTCGGAGACGGAGGTAGAGAAGAGAATAGCTTTCGGAAGCGGACGAAGTGAGCGTAACCCTAGATATCGTTCTCCTTGTTTTGTTTTTCGCAAAACTGAAAGCCTTCAGCTAAAACCCTTTTGTAGGAATTTGATTGTTGTTTTTGATGCAAATGGCCGACGAAGATATGTGACTCTGGTGCTCTTTTACCCTTCGTGATTCATAGATGGGAGTTGGTTTGGGCCTTACTGGCGGCCCAACCCATGATGTAGGAGGTCCAGGAACAAGAGAACATTTAATAAATCATAATGTAGATATTATATCATATGAACATTAACATATCTAATAATCCAAGAAATTATTTTAGAGGCATTTGGAATCGACACAAAGACACATATGACTTGTTTGTAGCTACTTTATGATGTAATCGCTGTAAAATATAGTCACACGGCATTGTTGAAACTTCATCTTCGTCTTCAAAATTTTCTAAGCAAATCTTGCACTGTTCTATCTTACCTTTGTCATTGGCAACTTTCAGTTTCATGTGGAGGTCACTACAAGAGGTAGCAACATGGGGCACCCGCAATAGGGATGGATGGCTATTAAGCAAATGAGAAGGAGAGGAATGATTAAAATAAGCCCAATACATGTTTGGATGGTTTTTACATAAAATAGAATGATTAGAGGTATTCTAAGATCACCATTGTTATTCTTCTAATTCATTTTTATCGTTCTTTCAAATGAAGGTCAATGATAACATGAAATGGAATGACAATTTAAATTACAATTATACTTTTCAATTTTTAATTTTTTTTTAAAATCTTATTCTCTCTCTCCCCAAGATTATTGACATTAGACACAAAATGTGAATCCAAATATTTATTAAAATTATAATAAATATATATTTTAAAGTATGATCAAAATTTTTAAATTTGTTTAAATATATCATACTTTTAGTGAAAATTGTAATAATAAAAATATAAAAATGCACTCTAACTCCATCTTTAAAAAATTTTTTAAATGACTTCCTCACCAAAATCAAAATCCACAAAAAAAATCTCTTATTCTTTCATAATCACAATCCTATGGATTCAACAATAAAAATATTTTCGACTTTGTTTTGTAAAAATAATTATAAAAACAAATTCATGAGTCATTTCATTATATTCATTTATTATAACTTTTAAACAACAATTAAATAAGTTCATCTTTTCCTTCATTAAAATTCTCAAATTACATACTACCTTAAATAATTTCATTTCATGTCATTACTATTTCATTCTATCATCTTATAAACCCCCCAAACACAGGTTTAGATGCATGGTAAAATTTCAGTGACATGTAGTTTTAAATTTAAACACTGTCCATTTTATTTTTGTAAATATCTTTACAGTAAAGCAACTACACAGAATACTAAAAACCTTAAAATATTTTACTTTGACCATATTAATTTTATAATAAATATATATTTTAAAGTATGATCAAAATTTTTAAATTTGTTTAAATGTATCATACTTTTAGTGAAAATTGTAATAATAAAAATATAAAAATGCACTCTAACTCCATCTTTAAAAAAATTTTTAAATGACTTCCTCACCAAACTCAAAATCCACAAAAAAAAATCTCTTATTCTTTCATAGTCACAACCCTATGGATTCAACAATGAAAATATTTTCGACTTTGTTTTGTAAAAATAATTATAAAAACAAATTCATGAATCACTTCATTATATTCATTTATTATAACTTTTAAACAACAATTAAATAAGTTCATGTTTTCCTTCATTAAAATTCTCAAATTACACACTACCTTAAATAATTTCATTTCACGTCATTACTATTTCATTCTATCATCTTATAAACCCCCCAAACACAGGTTTAGATGCATGGTAAAATTCCAGTGACATGTAGTTTTAAATTTAAACACTGTCCATTTTATTTTTGTAAATATCTTTACAGTAAAGCAACTACACAGAATACTAAAAATCTTAAAATATTTTACTTTGACCATATTAATTTTATGTGGACAAATTCTGGATCAGACAATTTAACTCCTCCCTATGGACCGAAAAATAAAAGTTCAGCTGCATCCCTCTCTGGATGCCAGTAAATACAGCCGGCGTAAAAATGTCGCAAGTGTACAAAAATGGGAAACAAGAGAGAAAAAATGTAAATCAAATCCTGTAAATAACAAACCATTTCAACAGGGTGCAAAATAACTAGCTTAGAATTTTATGAAAAGAGCACAAAATGTACATTTCTCAAGTTACCCATAGTAGTGCATCCAGTAAAACTATCTCTAAGTACGGCATCCACGTTAAGAATGAATTTCTGCGATTTAGGCGGCATTTAAGCATCCAGTTAGGAAAAAAATCAGAGAAATCGGGGAGCAAGGGGTATAAAAAGATATGACTACATAAAAAATTCATTTTTTTCTCTTTTTACCCATTCTTTCTTTTCTCTCTCTCTCTTTAATTGTGCATGGTGGTTCAGTCCACACTGCAGAAGATCCCGACCCTACCTATACTGATGTTGTCTACTGTTCCAATTTTATCAGATGAAACAAAACTAGTATGTAATCAATAGCAATGGAAATTTTACTTCGCAAAGTTGGACCACCACCCCATTGAGCACCAAGAAGTGCAGAGTCAGGCTAACAAATGCGCGGCATACATTTTCATAAAAACAAGGTACAACTAAAGCGCAACTTCATTGATGAGACCACCTCCAATCTTCAGTAATCATGCACCCCATCAAAATTGCGGTTTCCAACACCATAGTCATCATCAAAGTCCTCATCATATAATGGATCAGCACCATCATCTTTGGAAAAAACATGATGGAAATCCTCATCTGATGATTCATTACTAGCATTCTTGCGTCCACATTCTTCTGAATCATAATCAGAAGCTTCATTCTCTTCTTCATCTTCCTCTTCAGATATCTCATCCGGATAATCATTCAGTGGATTGTTTTCAGCTATAAATCACCAAGAACACAGTGTCAACTAAGGGTGATTTAATCTTAGTAATGATTGAAAAGCTAGAGCCTAACATATACCATTTGAGTCATCACTTTCATAATCTGATTCTTCGGGCCCATCATAATAATCCTCATCATCAACTTGAACTCTGATCCAAACATACACATCGGTGTCAAGAAGAACAAATACAGAATTGAATTGAATGAACATTTCTGAACAAAAAATACTCACAGTGGGTAAGAATACGAAGAATCTTCAGCATTTATGTCCATCTCATGGTTCACAGTGTAAAGGTCATACACATAATCCTCTGTATCTTTCATATAAGGGTGTGCATCACAATCCAAACAAAAATTGGAAAAGATCAAAGGTCAGCAACATCTATAACTAACTGTTCAAAGCATTGGTTAGAGGTGTTGCCAATGTGGATGAAATAGCATTAGAAGACAAGTTAAAATCTGATTTTCTTCATTCAAAATAAACAAGACAATATAGTTTGCTTAAGTAAAAGATCTCCATTCATCCTTTTTAGTAACATAAAACCAGTGGACTTAGATTAAAGGTAGAAAGGTTAGTAACATATGATAGTAGTTAGCAGTCAATAACAACCTTGTTTGGAATGAGCAAGCAAATCAGATTCAATCTCTGCAGCAGCATTAGGAACAAATTCTCTTAGTAAAGGGAGGTAACTACACAAAAGTCTTTGATCTTCCAAGGAGATATCTCTGCATAAATCACATGAAGAGTTGTTTCCTATGATAATTGTCCAGAAAACAAATTAATTCTATAATGAATAAACTTACTCCTGCTGCACATCATTAAATTTCTCTTCATTGTCAACACGAACGATATCATAAAAGTGGCATATTTCTTGTAATGCTTTATCATGCACTGCCTCCTTGTCTGCCCTCCTGCTCTTCCATATTTGTTCAAATCGAGCATTTTTGGCCGTAGACTAGAGGAAAAATAATAGCAACATGATAAGTTTGCCAGAACGAATATCCATAGAAAGCATTTCATCTTGTATGTAATTCAACAATATATGCTCCAAAGGCCAATATTATACTATTTTTTATGAACTATGAACCTGCATGCTAGCAATCAACTATTTCCATTTCTCATAAGCATCCAAGTGCAGTTGCCTACTTAGTTGAATTCCAGAATTTTATTAAGAACAAAATGCAAGAATTTAATTGAGTAGATTAAAGCAACAGCCAATTTCAAACAAGATTTTTATTGAGAATGCTGACAAGCAAAACAGGTTAGGTTACGTTCAGCTACATATCCTGAAACAGTCTACAAGGTGTAATATAATATCAAGCTTGGTTCTATCATGCTACCCTCGTGGGAAAGAGGAGAGAACAGAAGAGAAGAAAGAGGGATGGTGGGAAACATGTGCAGGAAAGGAAGAAGTGGTATTTGAACCAGATTAGGGTGGTTAAAGATATGACTCATGATGATATCATTATTAGTAACAAAATTACACGTTTATCATTTTTCTTTAGTTATATTTTTATATATCACTTTGAAACAAACGTTGTAAAGGGTAAAGGATCATAGGATTTGCTACGTTAAAAAAATAAATAATTCATAAGTGAAATACACCAACTATTAACATTAAGTGAGTTTACCTAGATTTCCCTCCTGGTTTCCCAAATAAAAAAAAGTTGCCACCAGTTCAATTTGTATGCAGATATTACCACATATAACAACAGAAAAGGCCTATTCCAGATTTCAGGGAGAAACGAAATTCACATATGCACATACCATTAAAAGAGGAAACATCAAGCTGCTAATATGATACATTGAATCAACAACCGAATCAATCAAAACTAGGACTTTGAAAACTCCATAACCTTGTATCATATTTTCAGGAGTTTTGAATGATATTAAACTTAAAATACAGGCTGATGGTATAATATCAAGAATGGGGTGTTGATCTACTATACAATTTACTTCATAGATTAACTAATGAAATGGAACTCAAGAACTTTGCTTCTCTTATCACCTTGGACAACAGTGTTTTGTTCCAGATACTCAGTTCTGAGTAAGTGCTTTACAGGAATTATGAGAGCGCACATACACACATAAAATATATATATATATATATATATATATATATAAATTGATAAAATCAATATATATTATTTATACATAAACTTTGAATTGTTTTTCAAATAAAAACCTTGAAATACTCTAGTCTTGAATTTGAACTTGCCAAAAAAAAAAAAATCAGTAACTACTTGGCTGATACATGTGCTTTCATGTCAAAGGACTCGAGGTAACTTTTTAGGTTGTTACAGTATCAATCAAGCTTTAACCAAAAGTAAAAGGACTCTAGGTAATTGAGTTAAAAGTAACTTGCACCAAAAGGAAAATCAACATAAGAGAAGTTTGCTAGTAAACAACAAACAAAAAGGAACAGTTCCATCCCAAGTCCAACACTATTATCAAAGTGAGTTTCACAAAGAGACTGTCAAATTAAAAAGTACTACCAAAAGATATCAGAGTTATTTAAGTCAAGTGACAAACCTCTTGCTTTTCTTTAGCTTTAAGCAACAGCTGATCTTGTTTCTGCAGACAATATGTTGGAAACAAGAAATGTTAAAGACCATATAAGTAGCATTGTGAGGCTGATTCTTTGGAGAAAGTGGGGTCTGGTGTCTCAATCCATGAAAGTCTACATGAGAGTGCACATGAGAGAGAGAGCTTACATTGTCCTTCTTGAATAAGTGTTTCCGTTCCACAATTTTTGATTTACATTCAGATGCACCACTAGAACCAGAGTCCTAGAGAAACAGTCACTTAATAAGACACTTGTGTAACAAGTTTGATAAAACATGACATGAGTCACGTGACAATGATAGACAAAGTCAGACATCATGAAACAATATTATAAAGAGAAATGGTGACTGCCATCTAGACTGCCATACTGACCACGAAAGATTGCACAACATCAAAGGTGACCTTGGAGTTGCTAATTGTCTCCACATGCTGTACAAAAACCTTCTTGGTATTTAATTCCACTAATTCAAAAGAAAAATATGATATCAGGAGTCAGGCATTCATACAGACAAACACAGCTTTAAATGACATAATATTCCATCAGTGTCCATCTCATTAATGTGTAGCTAAAATGTATAGTGCTGAAACAAACATTAAACAGAAGTGAATGAACGTAATAAGAGGGAGATCAATTAGACAAATACGCAGTATCTACACAATCCCTGAACACAAACAGTTATAGACCAGTGTGTATACATACTTTGTGATGAAGAATGGGTAAAGAATATTTGGAGTGATATATTAAGGCTTAAACCAGGAGTACTCTTTACTTCTTTTACTGTTTTAAGCATGTGTTCTTCAGTTTCCATTATAAACCTGTGGTTGTAGACTTTTCATACAGGTTAGTGATGGAATAACATATTAGTATATATTTTCTTCCTCTATCTTTCTATCTCTCCATTTTACCTCTTCTTCTCACTCCCTCTCTCTTTATCTCCCTATTTTTTTGGTTCTCTCCCTTTCTTCTATTGGTCCTACATCACATTGCCATAAATTAGAATTTTTTTTAAAAAAAAAAAGGACACCTATATCTGAAAATTAATTAGGGGAGGAAATAGTTTACCCCAGAAGTATACCATAATTACAACTTTTACATTAAGTTCAAAGGCACACAAAATACACCCCCAAACTTTCATCAAATGTGAAAAAGTTGACAGGCCATGAATTTTAATGTTTTTTCTTACTTGATAGACATGTGTTAAAATGTAAAAGACACCTTATCACCCTAAAGTTTACCCTAATACATGAAATTCAAAACCGTAAAATATCGCCTTAGACTTAAACTCATAGGTTGTGACGTAACCAAAGGCTTAAACACTGAAAAAACAACCATAAACAAAATATAAACTCGAGGCAAAACATAAACACCTAGATTGGTACCTAAATGTGACTCAAATTTTGAGTCACCAGCAATCAAATTTTTCAACCTTCAATACAAAACTTAAATTACCACATAAATTTACAAGACCGAACTAGAATTAAGAAAATAGAGGTTGACACTCAAAGAACAAAGAATTGGACCCAAACTAGACAAAATTGAATTTAATGGCTCATTGGCAAAGAAAACTAACCATGTAAAGAAAAAAAATATACTAATCAAATCTCAATAACCAACATGATGATCTTCATTCCCAAGAGAAATTCCTTCAATCATTGATGCTGAGAGAAAGACAGTGTTGACCTCCCACAATTTCAAAGATCCACGGCACTAAGTATAGGCATATTTTCTATCGAATTCATTTTAACAAACCATTAATTTCAATTTTGTACTATGTGTTGTGATTATAATTTCGCTTACAATTTAATCCCTTCTCCATTGTTGAATCCTAGCTCAGTTTTGCATATTTGTGTGGTGATTTCTGTTCTGTATAGGGGATTAAGAAATTCAACCACCATGACTCAGTCTCAGCATATGAATTTAAGTCTAGGGGGTTGTTTTAATTGGTGTCAAACTTCATATACTAAAGTTGTAATTAGGATAAACTTCAGGGTATAAAATGTATTTTACCATTTTCCCATGTGCCTATCACATGAGAAAAAAAATTTTCATTATAGTCTCAGCCTTTGGCTCCATTTGTGGCTGCGAGCACCTTAAGTGACTTGCTGAGTTAGAAGGCTGTGAAGTTAGGGTTGGCATAGAAACCTAAACCAAATGTTTTTAAACAGTCAAGATAAATATAGGAAACTATAAAACCTATTCTTAAAAGACCAGCCCAGCCTTAGAAGTTTAACTACAGGATAAAATAATTTGAGACAATTGAAAATATTATTAAGCCCATTAGTTATTTAGGATTTAATAAACAAACGAAAAGAAACAAAGCCAACATTGCCATGTGGTTCAGAATTTTCTCTCTTTCAAACTTTATTCTAGCCTCCCTTTACTCAAGATTTCATATCTTTCTTCTGTGAATTTTTTGCACCTGAGTGCACTTTTATCTTTCGGTCTTTTGTTAATGGCTTGGCTGCCATGGTTACTAGCAGTAGTACTATATCTATTGAGCTCTGCAGTTGAGTACCAAACGTTTTACTTTGATATATGGCATAATGACTTTATAAGTGCACTTAATATTATTAGGAGTCATGACTTAATAATTATTATGTTTGAATGGTGACCTAGATTAGTGCATTTGATGATTATTATAACTCATGATTATATATTATTATGTTTCAAACTTTGAATAGTTAATTTATATGCTAAATGTTGTTACACATTTACAGTTATTTATTTATTTTTGATCATATAGCATATTTTTAACATTTTTACTATTTTAGAGCCTTACTTCACTTGGGGAAACACCTTTTTACCACCTCTCCCCTATGACATTTTAAAGATCCAGTGTCTTAAGGGCATCTTTTGTTTAGTACTACCTTGGATTAGGGTGTATTTCTTGGACATAAAATTATATTTCCGCCAACTAATTATTTACAATGAGTGGAATTATATATTGTTACAACCATCAGAATCCGTAAAATATGTACTCTGCCCACATGGACCACACCCAATTGGCACATGGCGCTAGAAAAAGAGTAACATACCTTTCTGCGTGGTACCATTCGAGATTGATAGATTCCCAAAATCCAACAGAGGGCGCTTTAATGGCCGCTCATTGATTTCCAACCCTACATGGCCATGCCAAAATCAAATTTCATTGTTATCTTTGAAAATAGTAAGGAAGATCATTTTGAAAACAATTCCCTTCTCCCCCACCCAAAAAAAAAAAAAAAAGCTTTATAATTCATTCTTAGGCGCATTCTTCCCAAGCCCAAATGAAAAAGATTTAGAAAAAGATTTCAACTGCTTTTGGTCCAAAAAATTTTTTCAAAGGGCACCATCCAAAATTATAGAAAGTAAAATTAGAATTTGGAAAGAAACAGTGGCTTACAAAACGCATCAACTGGAGACTGAAAGGGTTTTCGCTTAACCCTAACCACCACTGGCTTGGATGTTGATGGAGCCGAAGAGCTTTCACCCACAGTGGCCATGGAGCTTCCTAGGGTACAAGCATCAGCTCTAGCTGTTGACCAAAAACAATCAAGTTTAAATGCTACAGCAAAACTAGCACTTGAGCTCATCATTGGAGTAGATAATCACCTTCATTTAAATAGATTAATCATAACCAGGAAAAGACAGATGTGGGTGAAATATGTAAGTGACCATAATCCATTACTTCTATCATTCCTATATATGTTGGATGGACATGCCAATGAGCTACTTCAATCATTCCTGTATACTTTGGATGAAAATAATGCAATCCTTCAAACCCTCCTATCCACATGTTGAGTAAATGATTTATTAGAAGTGTGTCTGATATTTTAACAAAATGTACAGATACTTGGATTTTGCAACAATGTAGTATGTATCATATGTACGACATTATGCACAAGATAATCCTTAACTCACAAAGCACAATGTGATCAATGTGGCCAAACACAAAACAGCCACAAGCATCAAACATACCAGCAAAGAAACCAATATTTCAAGCTACTTATAATTTGCATCAAACAGATAACCCATCAAAGGAATAGCTCCATCTCCCTGAAGCTTAATAACCAGGCATATAACATAGATGAAATAGCAAAAATGTTTATTCCTCATGTAATTTTAGAATCAACTTCTTTAACGTCAGATGTTGAATAGTGCTTAAGAGGAAGAAATTGTATATATGAGATGCTGTGCATACGTAGTTCATATTATGATTGGCCAGATTAAGTTTATATTCTACATGCCTGGCTTTGGCAAATTGGAATCCATACGTCCATTCTAATCCTTTTCTTTAATTATAATGATATGTCCTTCCTATCCTCAAACTTTCAGGCACAGAACTTCTCTTTTGGCAACTGTCTCAACAGATTCGAAGGTGCGCTTTGTATTCCTATTTTCAACTTTGTCAGCTTATATACATGGCATTCTACTTGATATTTGAATTTTCAGCTAACCTATCATCAACTTAATTTACCTTGGTTGAACCTAACATGCTTATAGAGTGAACAGAATGAAAGAACGAGTCTACGCTATGAATTCATTTACGAAACAGCTCGCAACCATACATTTAAAACCACTTACAGGTGAATTGGATCGTATTAGAGCTTCGAAGTGCACGTCATTACCACAAATTTGCTGGGTTTCCTTCAATTTTTGCCCTAACGCTGGCGAGCTTCACATCATCCGACCCACATGTCCAACTGCAATAGCCACACATCTAGCAAATTCTGGTGGTCAGATGACGTCTAGAACCACCACCATTGACTGTCGCTGCTTGTGGTAAGAGAGGGGTTCTCGCAGGTGTGGTGGACTGGTGGGCGTCTTCCTTGAGCTTCTGGAGCATCTACCAACATTAGGATAAACAGGGTAGAGCAAAGTATAAAAGGGGGCGTTGCAGTCGGTTCACCCATTTTTTATTCTCTTTCTTTTTAAGCGTAAAATTTTTCTTTTCATTCCACCTTGTTATATCTACTGAAAAGGGAAGACCCTTGTCTCTTTGCAAATTCACTATTTACTACCTTATCAGATAGATGAATCTGACGCAACAGGATGTAACTGACGCATTGTCTCTTTTGTTTTATTAGTTATAGTCTTTCTGATTAGTGACAAAGGCAGCCACAAGACTGAAATTTATTATAGTGTTGTTTGTTTTCACACAATATAGAAGTAGAACACAGTATATGAGTGCTGTACATTACATGAATAACAATAATCTGTAACAAACAAACCAGTTTCATTTAGCAGACTATTTTAAGGAACAAATAGTACAGCGCGGGGAACTAGTACACGTTACCACAACAAAAACACGGAACACAGAAACACGTTACAATAATCGAAAATATAGGAACAGAATAGAGGGTACATACAGATGAATGCAGAAACACAGATAACCAGTCCAAAGAATCAAACATAGCATATAGTAGCACAGGAAGAACCGACGCGAAGCAAGAGTAGCACGTGAACGACGATAATAGAATAGAGGGTACTCACCGGAATCGAACAGCAACGACGTACGGTGCGACGGAGAGCGGTGGCTGTCGCTAAAAACTCCCAACGGCCGCCGAGCTAGGGCTTTCCCAGACGTGAGATTCTCGACTTTATCAATTTCAAACAAGCAGTATATGAAAATGTAGCAGTTACTCATCCTTCAGGGGTAATTTTATCAATATAAAAATGTAGTAGGGTATTTCTGACTTTGTAACGTTGATTCCATAAAAACATGCCCCATTCCATGGGGGGAGGGTTCCCATGAGTATGGGAATCTAGTCACCTAATAGAAAAGGGATGGGATTCCATCAATGTGTACCAAACTTTCTGTCCTATGAAATCCCCCTCGCATTTCCTTTTTCTCAGCTTTCTTGCATACTAAATGCATTTTTCTTCTCTTTAACATTTTTCTTTCCTTTCCATTAAAATCTTTAATCTTGTAGCTCGTTTGGTATATAAAAAGAAAATGAATAAAAATAATAATAATAATAATAAAAATGAGAATAAAATAAAAAAAATATGTTTGGTATAAAATAAAAAATAAAAGAGTAATGAGGAGGAAGGTAAAATAAAAAGATCAAATTACTCTTAAATTCAAATTATTATTATTATTTTAGTTCCATGGTTTAAGTAGGTTTTTTAATATATCTATATATAGTCATCTGTCTCAATTATGATATAAGAACTTGATTTGGTTATAATGGAAGGAAATATGAACCATAGTCTCTTAGTTTAAATCTTAATTTCTTAGTTTAGTTATTCAAGATCTCACTCTCTAGTAATTAGAATTGTTTTGCTAAAATTATTAATTGATGCTATAAGTAGAATAAAACAAAAAATATATTGTAAGATGCAAATAAATTACCAAATAGTTCTTATATATATCTGAGAAGACAAAAGTTGTTAATAGTTAAACTATTTATATTAGAAAGAGATGGAAATAGTACTTCTAATCAATTGAATTAGGTAAATATGTTTTTAATGAAACACTTATAATGTTTAATAGATCCAAATATAAAAGAAGAAATAGACAACTATACAGAAGAAGTAGTTATAGAAAGGGTTCCAAAAGAAGCTAAAAAGATAATAAATAAAGAACATCCAAAATATAGAATGAAAAGATTATATGAGTTAGCAAAGCCATTAAAACAAAAGATTTATGAAATCCAAATAGATTTATTAGAATTAAGAAAGAAATTAAATGAAATAAAAGGTTATATGTTAAAAATAGGATAAACTTTAAGAATAAAAAGTAAAGGAAAAATAGTCGAAATAAAATAAGTAAACAAGATAATTATGATGAAAATTATGAGAGAAATGATATTTGAAGAAAAAATAGAAGAAGACATAAAAAATCAACTACCTAATGAAAATATATATCAAACAAAAATAATAACAGAAAAAATGAAAAAGGATAAGAAATAATAAATAATAATTTATGGACAATACAATGAAATAATAAAAAATGAAAATAAAACAATGAATAAAAGAAAAGAAAATATAGAAAAGTTGATGAAAAAAGATTATGAAATCATGAAATTAGCATGCTAAATAGGATTAGGCCTACCTAATATATTATCGAAACCAAAAAGGGAAAAACCTATAGAAAATAACACATTAATGATTAAACAAATAAATATGATGAATGCAACACAAGAATTTGAAGATGAGATAAAAAATGATGGGACAAGAAGAAGAAAAATTACAATAAATTAGACAACAATTAGTACATATGACAATAGTATATGAAGAAATAGAACAAATGGAAATTAATATGCAACAAAGTGGAATAACATCAAGAGACTCTGGAAACTAAGAAACTTTTAACCCTCCAAATATAAATAATCCAGAATATAATATAAATGTTTCAAATAGTAGTAGATCTAATTCGAAAGCATAATTAGAAAATTAATAATTAAGACATAAAGAGCCAATAAAAACACAAGATTTATCACGTTTATATAAAACAACATATACTCTAACTAAAAATAGCAAATACACACTCATGCCACTAAAACAATATGAAACAAAACAAATACCCAATGCAAGAATATGGTTAGATTTATACTGTAATTTAGATAATGAAAGAACAAAATAGAAGAATGGACAAAAGTACAATTAATAGCATTGATAACAAGAAACACAAAAACAAATGTAGCTAATTTATTAATAGAAGCAAGTCTTACAAGAATAATGCAAGAGTGGTAGAAAAGTAAACCAAAAGAATTTAGCGGTGCGTGAACAATAAATGAATATACAAATATGAAAGAATTATATGCTAAATTAATAAGACAATATAACAATTATTAGGAAATGAATTCGTATAAAAAAATGTAGGAGCAAATAAAACAACAAAAATAGAAAAACCAAAAACGAAACTACACCAAATAGAGATTTGTACATTAGATCCACAAGATTTGAACCAATATATATATGTGAGTATAAAAAATATTTCTATGAAGCAAAATTACAAATAAATGAAGAATAGAAATTCTATATGGAATTATTTTATGGAAAATTACCAAAATTAATATCAAAAACAATAATTAAGGACTATAAAAAAGCATTTAATAAAAGGGAATAGTTAATACCATATATAGATATTATGAGAAAAAGAGAATATTAGTTAAGGGAATACTTATCTAATAAATGCAAAAAATTTTGGAGAAATATTAAATATTATAAAACAAATAAATTAGTATTAAAATATAGAGGATTAGAAACACCTCACAAGTGGGGATGTAAAGTAGAAAAAAGGAAATATAAAAAGAAAAAGAAATTCTAAACCATATAAAAAATATAAATTAAAGAAATATCCAAAATATAAAATTAAAGAGTCATTATAAACTAAGAAAATATTTAAAAAAGGAAAAAAAAACTAAATTATAAGAAAAACCAAGAAAATGTCACTACTATAATTGTGGACAAATGGGACATATATCTATAGAATGTACTAAACTAAAAAATAAGAAAGTTGTAAATATAATAGAAATAGCTGAAGAATATGAATTAGAACCTATAGAAAATTATGAAATATTAAAAAGTGAAATAGACAAGTTACATTTAAAAATATATAAAATGATTATAGAAGCTAAAAGTAATCAAGAAGAAATTGAAAGTGATTTAGAAAAATCTGAATATTCTCCAAAAGAAAATGAGGACAACAGAATATCTATATATATATATATATATATATATATATATATATATATAACAAGGAGAAACTAGTAGTAGTATTGAAAGTGAATAATCAAAATACGAACAATATGAAGAATTTAGAAATGTTGAAGAAGGAATAATAGAAGGAGAATAAATTTTAGCCAAAAAAAATATGAAACAATAAGAAATAAAGAATTGAATTTAACACCTCAAGACTTAAGATAACAAGGATTAATGTCAAAATTAGGGAAAATAATAAAGTCAAAAGAAAAAGAAAAATGTGCATATATAGTACTACAAAAAAACATACGATAGAAGCAACTCAAGCAAAAAGAATTTTATGAATGTCATTGATAAATAAAGCACTAATAGAACAAGAAATAGAACATTATTAATAAAAGACAAAATAACATAGATATATGCACTAGAGGTACAATTATTAATAAAAGCATATTTTCAATCAGGTATAAACTCACCAATAGATATATTAGTAATAGCTAATAAAATTATAGATAGTGTATCAAATAATATTTTATGAGCATTAGATAGTAATTTGATATATCAAAACCTAAATTTCACATTAAATATAAATTTTGCAACATTTATAGCATAAATTAGTGTGAATAAGACGTTAATAATATATAATAAATTAAAGGAATAAAAATGGCAGTTGGTAGTAAAATCATAAGTATGATATGAATGGTAAGATTAGTATTTTCCAAATGAACACAAAGTTTATAGAAGAAATCAAGGAAAATAACTACAAAGAAGTTTTATGCTAGTATTAGAAGAATTTAAATTATACCCTATAAATATAACTATACAAAGACAATTACAAATAGAATTAGATAATACCAGAGAAAAAAACCCAATATGAGAATACCCAAGAAGGATAGAATAGGATAACACTTTCAGAAGAAGAAATACCAAGATAAACACACCTTCGGGAATAAATATAAAAATAAATCATTCAAAAAGGAGTGTGAAAGAATATAGACCAATATCTATCAGAGGTTTAATAAGATCAAGTTAAAGTAATTATGAAGAATTTAATGAAGGAACTAGATTAGTAGAGATACCAATAACCTTAAATTTAGTTTAAATAAGATAAATCTAACTAATAGCAAAAGGATTATGTATCATTATAAATAAAGAAAGATGGATTATGGGTAGAAGTAACATCATTAATAAAACCTAATTATTAAAGAAGTAATATACCAATAATAATATATAAATAAAAGAACAAGGAACAAAAACAAATGTCATAATAAGATTTAATAAGAGGAATATAATAAAAATAAAACTATGGGCATACACTGAAGTTAATAATAATATAACACATAAATTAATTTTAGCATATATAGAATCCAAGAAAATAGAATATTACTAAATATAGATCAACAAGTAGTAACATTAGAAAAAATAAAATTAATATAAATGAAATTCTACTATGTATTAGTAAAATTCAATTATGACAAATATCAATCTAAAAAATATCATGTGACGATAGACACAGGAGTTAATGTAACAACAGCTAAATATAGTGTATTACCCTCAGAATTATGGAAGAAAGAAAACCCAATAAGAATGTCTAGTGCAGGAAAAGAGGTTCATGTAATAGAAGTATCAACAAAAAATGTACCAATACAAATAGGAGATTATGAACTATAAATTCCAATATTGTACCAATTTAATGAAACCAACCCGGATATTAGAACAAGAATAGATTTTTTTAAAACAATATATGTCCTTGCATTTTGCATAAAAAGGGCTCTAGTATCAACTATACCATGGAAACATGAAGCATGTACAATCAGAATAACTAACCCATACAGTAGAACAAATGCAGTATTCTTTAGAAAGAAAATCAAACAATGAAGTACAATTTCTACCAAATAACAAAACTACAAATATAAAAGAAAAAAGATTAACTATAACAAATATAGAAATGATTTTACATAAAACCACAGAACAAAGATTACTAGAAAATTATAGTGAAAACCCACTAATACATTAAGAAAAATCAAAACCAATAGCATGAATAGAACTTAAAGACTATAGTAAAGAAATATCTAGTAAATCTTACCCATGCACAGAAAATAATAAAAAGAATTATATGCATATAAATGAAGAAATATGACTTGATTTCCTGAAAAGAAGTCAAATTATTGTTCGCTAGTAATGATAGTAATGAAACATAGTAAAGAAAAATGAGGAAATCTATAAGGCTTCGTTTGGTATCAAGAATTGGAATTATAATTCCAATTCCAATTCCGCTAGAATTAGAATTAATTTAGAATTTTAAAATTTATGTTCAAGTCAGTAAAAAATTAGAATATATAATTGTAATTCCAAACTTAATTCTAATTTTATTATTTAGATAAAAGATAAATATTTTTTAAAATGATAAAAATGAATAATATATTAAAAATAATTTATAATTTATTTTTTAAAAATATTTTATTTTTCTTATTTATATTAGACGATATAAAATACTATTTTCAATAATTGTAACATCACATTATATTTAGCATGTAAAATAATATTTTAAAAAAATATTATTTGACATGTTATGTATGCGATAAATGTTCTATTATGAATGTGTAAGGACATGCTTGTACAATGTTATGTTATATCATATACATAGTATAGTGTCATATTATAATATTAAGATGTGCTTATGTGTATAAGCATATACATGTATAATCATATTATTTTTAAAAAAATAGTATATCTGTTTTTTTTACATCATGTTACATATATATATATATATATATATGTTTGTGTGTATAGGTACGTGAGTATACACATTTATATTACATATTCATTATATGTATTTGTGTGTATATATTTTATATGTTCAATATATACGTGCATGTGCGCATGCATGTATATGTGTATGTATGTAATAAATTCATTATATATTTATTTTATATTTGTACACATTGGTTGATGTACATGTGCATGTGTGTGCACTTAAGTGTTACATATTCCATATATATATATGTGTGTGTGTATGTGTGCACGCACTTGTGCTCGTTTACATGTGCATGTATGTTTATATATGTATTTGTTTTTTTGTGTTGAGGTGTGTGTATATATATGCGTTTATATTACATTTTCGTTGTGTTTGTATGTGCCTGTGTGTGTATTGCATGTTTAGTATATATGTATATATGTGAACGTGTGTGTGTATTATGTGTGTGTTATTTATGTATATGTATGTGTACTTAATTAATTAAAAATATTAAAAATAAAAAATTTAACTATTTTATGATTATATTAATATTAAAATATAAAAATATAATATTTAAAGTTAAATGTTAATAATGACTTTTAAAAATATAAAATGTTAGTTAGAAGTATAAGAGTTTCATTTCAATTCTAATATTTGGAATCGTAATTTCTAAGGTTAAGGATAAAAATTGAAAATGACTTTTAGTAGTTATATTTCAGTTTTATAGAATTGGTATATGGAATTGGAAATATAATTCTAAAAGACCACCCAAACCAAAAAAATTGGAATTGTTAGGTTAAATTCCAATTCCATGCCCCAATTCTTAACGTCAAATAGACACTAATGATAATCAACTATGAGAAATTAAATGATATATCAATTAGAAATAGGTATCTCATACCAAAGATATAATTATTATTTAACTTTATAAAAGGTAAACAAATATTTAGTAAATTTAATTGTAAATTAGGATTTTTTTCAAAATAAAGTTGAAAGAAGAAAGCAAAAAATATACAACGTTCATTGCTTCAGAAGGATTATATGAATGGAATGTGTTACCTATGAGATTTCATAATAGTCTAAGTATATTTCAAGAATATGTTACAAAATTATTATTACCAATAAGAGATTTTGCAATAATATATATATAAATGATATTTTGATATTTTCAAATAATGAGGACGAATATGAATATCATTTGTTACAATTTATGGAACTAATAGAAACAAAATGATTAAATATAACACCTAAAAAGGCATAATTAAAAAAAGAAAAAAAAATATGATTCTTAGGATATTATATATCAAAAGATGGAATATAATTACAAGAACATATAAGTTAAAAAGTAGAATATTTTTCTAAAATAAAATGAAAAAAGAACTTCAATCATTTTTATGGCTAACAAATCAAAGCCAAAAATTTTATTTCAAATTTACCTAAATATATTGCAAAAATATCTAAATTAGCATGAGAAAAACACAAAGTGGCAATGAGACGAAAATACTAGTAACATAATATAAAAAAATAAAAAATTATGCAAAATTTACCAAAATTAACCATACGAATTGAAGAACCTATAAGATGGATTATTTATACAAGTGCATCAAAATATTATTAGGGACTAACATTACATCATGAAAATGAAGAATAAATAGAAATAATCACCAAATATGTTAGTGGCAAATTTAATAAAATTCAAAGTAGATATCATTGAAATTGGAAAGAATTTTAACTATAGTAAAAGCTATAGAAAAATTTGAATTATTAATTGTGAACTCCTAATTTATTATAAAAACTAGTAACACCCAAATTCAACATTGGCTTGACAAGGAAGTAAGGACTTCAAAATTGACTATAAAAATGTTAGTAAAATGGCAAAATGATTTAGCTTATTATGATTATCAAGTTGAATATATGAAGGGAAAAAATAATTTGATTGCTGACTATCTGAGTAGGGATGGAGCCTAATAAAGATTAGATGAATAATAATCAAATAAAGGAGACTTCAAGCATGGATCTTCAGAGCACTAGTATTGAACAAATAATTATGAAAATTAATGTTATTGAGATGAATATGGGCTTACTTTATGTCTAAGTAAATACAAGTCTTAATAACTTAAGTACCTCATTGGGAAATACTGTAACCCATGTAGAGGACTTACGTAAAAGGATGAATAAATTGGAGAAACGAGTAATAGACAAAGAACATCCAAGATCACAAGCTAGTCTAAAAAATAATCCTTACAAATATGTTTTCCAAGGGTTGAGTACCCTTAACCGACTTAATTCCTATGAAAATAAATCCATGATCATTATTTTATATTGCACCATTAAAGTCTCTCTCTTTTGTATAGTTAACACATGTTTATGTCTTATTATGGTAAAAATTTAAATGTTGATTGAAAAAGAACTAGTCATTTAAAAAGGTTTGTGCCAACAAGTATAGTATTAAATATTTGAGAAGTTATTATAAAGTAAATTACACAGAGCTCTGTATACCTCAAGGTATTTGTATTGGTTTCGTTACTAGAATGCTATCTGTTTATATTTTCTTTAATTTCAGGTAACCACCCAGAATAGCTTCTTAAATGTGAGGGCTAGAAGAGCTATACTTGTATTACGGAGGATTTTTTTCCTTATTTTGTTGGAGTATTATACTTTTGTAATAGTATAATTTGGCTAAAATGTAAATAACTATAAATGTGTATGGATTACCATAAACAAATTCTCCATTCCCTTATTTTAATATAGTTTTATTAGTTACTGGATGATTTGAGAGTCGAGCTCTCTTTTCTGAATTTTGTTGTTTACGGGTAGATATTTGCAGTAATTTAGGTAGGCCTTAATTACAAAGGAAACTCTGTCAAAATTCCTACAAAAATATATGATAGCTAATCTGCTTGGTATTAAGATTTCTGTAAATTTACATTATTGCATGATTTAGACATTAGTATAATCAATCAATAAACATAGTGTTAGACTTACGGGAATGTGTTATTTCTATTATCTGTGCTAGTTGCACTATGAAAATTTGGGGTGTAACATTAAAAGTCTCAAAGAAGTTATTATTATTAACATTATTATTATTATTATTATTATTATTATTATCATCATCATCATCATCATCATCATCGTCGTCGTCGTCGTCATCATTCTTATTATTTATTATTATTATATTCATTATTATTATCATTATTTATTTTTATTATTACTAATACTTTTATTATTATTAAATTATGGGAATATTTTTGTCATTATCATCTCATTCCATCCACCCCCTGAAGAAACATGTTTCCATAAAAAAGATGAAATGTTCATGCCTAAGGAAACCCTATTCTATGATACCAAACATCTACATTTTTGTTTTCCACTCCCTTTCCATTTCTATAGTAACCTTTTCCCTTATTACAAACTGGGCCTCTTATTGTGCACTAAACAAATCCATAGAGATTCAATAAAACTTATTCAATTTTGTTAATAAATTTAACCAAAAAAATGTATTAAACTCACTTTCAGACTTATTTTCCCTTGCAATTGCAACACTTGGAATCATCACCTTAGCACACCATGTGGATGCCTATTCTTTATAGAAAGCTATGAGTATAAATGGGTAAGATTAGGCCCAAGGCAGCCTAACACATTAGGCTAAATAGGAGAGAAAGAAAGAAATTGATTGGACATAGTCACATATGATGGATTAATGGGTTGCAACCTTAGCTGCCTTGTGACTATAGGAATACAAGAATACAAAATTAAGGTCTAAGAACAAGCATGCGTGTTATGACAACTATATGATGCAGCAATGTAGGGCAACCAATTTGGATATTTTTATTTTCACAAGCCAATTTTTTTTACCAATTCTATAAGCATAAAATAAAGTAAACCATCAATTTTTAAGTGGATCCACTACTTAAGTAGACAATTAATACTATATTTATTTCTCCACAAAATTATTTAACAAATTACTGAAAGAAAATGGAAATGACATAGACCAGTTGGGCTATTGTGGATTGAGATAAGCAAAAGGCAATGAAAGCTTTCGAACGAGCATAATTTTCTTACCAGTGTGCAAGACGCAATGGATTATTTAACCCAGCAATGCAAGAATTACCTTCTATAGGTATCTTACAAGCATAAGATAACATAAGCCAATCAGTTTCAATGGAACTGCAAGTCTTGATCTCTAAAGAATCCTAATGAAGATTGGTGATGATCTGACAGCTTAAAAAAGATGCATGAGATGTTCCAAATACACAATTTTTATCTTCTAAAGGAGAAGGTATATGTAGTTAGAGGCCTATGTATGTGTATGCAAGGTCCTCCTTAAAAAGTTTTATTATACTTTTTTTGGCAAAAAAAAAGTATTTCCATTAAACCAAAAAACCAACAACAATGCAAAGAAGTAAACGTCCTACATCAAAGTCAGAACTAAACCAATAACATGAACAAAATCTCCTACAAGTATTACCCACATCACAAAATAGATGAAGCAAAAAACTCCCAACCACAAATATTAACAGACTTATACAACTATAATCGATACACCCTTTCACCCATTTGTCCCCCCCCCCCCCCCCCGGTGCCCAAAAATATTAACAAATTTCCATCACCAATACTCCAACATAATACTTTTTCCAACATCTTCCTTACCCTTAATATACTTAACTCTACCCATGACACCTTACTTCCTTTCACTACATTAATGAAATCAATATTTGAAAAGTAAATACCCTTAAGTATTTTAACCCACATATCATTTGGTTTTTTCAAAATTCTCCATTTTATTTTTGCAAGCAAAGCTAAATTAAAATCCATAAAGTCTCTAAATCCCATACCACCATTCCTCTTTAATCTTGAAATCATTTTCCAACTATTCCAATGAATTTTTTTGCCATCCGTATTTTTCCCCTACCAGAATCTCGATAAAATTCCATCAAACTCTTCACAAAATGTATTTGGGAACTTTAAACAAGCCATTGGATAAACCAGAATCACACTTGCAATAGCTTTTATAAGGGTTTATCTACTAGCATAAGAAATGAGATTTTGCTTCAAATTTTGAACTTTCAATGCCAACTTGTCCCTTACAAAAGCCAAGGACTCCACTTTTGAACTTTCCCAAATAACAAGAAGTCCAAGATAGTTACTAGGCATGTGAGCCTCCTTTATACCAAATAAACTACTAACATTCTCCTTAATCTCTCTAGGTGTATTTGCACAAAAAATAAAAAATAAAAGAAAACACATGTGAATTATCTAAATTCTCCTTTTGTCCAAACCCTCGACAATATGCTTTAAGGATATTTTTTCAACATAATACAATCATCCAGTTTTGAGTTCATAAAGAAGATAATATCATCTGTAACAAAAAAAAAAAAAAGACATGAGAAAGAGTAGGACATATCTTTGCAACTTCTACCCCTCTTAAATCACCTTTACAAATATAATGGTTAACCATTTTTTAGAGAACATTTGTAACCAAGATAAACAAACATGGTGAAAGAGGATCAACTTGCTTAATCCCTCTCCTTGAAGACATTGACCTAACCTTCCCCGACATCTGCATATCAAACTCCACTGTTAATACACAACCCATAATTCTATTTATCTATTTCTGGTAAAATCTCAATCTTCCTAAGACTCTTTTTAGAAAATCCCACTCTAAATGATCATATACTTTACTCATATCTATTTTCAGTGCAAACTCATACTTACACCCATTTTTTTTCATCTTCAAATTATAAAACGCCTGATGAACTACCATAATATTATCCTAAATAAGCCTTCTTGAAACAAAAGCTTGTTGATTCCATGATACAACTATTCAAAATACCTCTCATTCTATTAACCAAAATCTTAAAGATGACCTTGTAAATAAAATTGCAAAGACTGACTGGCTTAAGATGACCAACATTCTCAAGATCATTAAAATATTGGTTCTATATATCTCCTTCAAAGACATATTTATCTCAAAATACCTTTTTACCAAATTAAAAACTTCTTCCTTGATCCATGCTTTCTAATAAAAATAACCTCAAAATCCTTCAGGACCCCGCACCTTAATTGCTTTCAATTGGAAAACAGTCTCTTTAACCTCATCAGCAATCACTTGTTTGAGCAAAACAACATTATGTGCATCAATCACCCTCTTCTTAACATAATTAAGCGCTCTGTTTCCCAAAGATGCAAACAAATTAATATAATATTCAGAGAAGACCCTTCCAATATCCTCCTTCTTTTCTAACAACCCTCATCATCACCCATTAGCCTTACAATTTTATTTCTTCTTCTTCTTCTTCTCCTAACTGTAGTAACATGAAAAAACACTGTATTATCATCTTTTAGCCTTTAACCAATTTAATCATGCTCTTTGAAACAAGTATTTTTCTTCTAATTCCCAAACCTTATCAATTTTCACTAGGATATCCTCCACTCTGACTCGCTTTCTATTGAGCATTACTTCCTTCATAACGCTCCATTAATTCATGTTTCAAATCCACAATATTTTTCCTATTATTTGGAAAACAACCTTGTCTATCTGATCAAAGCCCTTTTGCATCTTTTAAGCCTTCTAACCATCTTCTTGACCTCATCCTTTTCATCCACATCCATACCTCTCCACCCTTCTTTAACCGCAATAATAAAATCCAGATGATCAACCCAGTAGATCTCAAACTTAAACATTTTAGGAGTTTTAACATCCTAGTAGCATGTATCCAGAAGCAACATATGATGATCAGAGCCAATTGGTTCTAAGTTAAAAACTAGCGCCTTTGGATAATCATCTCTAAAAACCTCATTCCCCAAAGCTGTGTCCAGCCTTTCTTTTACATTTGCTTCCCCAAATCTCTTATTATTTCATGTAAAATGAGCCCTCTTATATTCAATGTCCATGAGATTACAATAGTGTAAAAGATCCTGAAAACTGATAATCTTCCTTATGGCCTTCAACTTACCACCAGATTTTTTAGCTTGCGACAATAGATCGTTGAAATCACCGTTACATACCCACAAGCCATTCACTTTTAAAGCAATTTCCCTCACCTAATTCCATACCTCTCTTCTTTCTTTCTCCTTAGGTGGACCATAAATGAAAAATATAAACATCGGCACATCATCACTTCTACTTTCCACCTTAATGTGAATAATGTTTTCAGAGTTGGACAAAACCTCAACAGACATCTCTTCTTTCCGCTATAATGCAAGGCCCTCTTTTAAACCACTCAATTTCTCATACCACCCCTATTTAAAACTTAATTTTTCCTTCATTTTTTACATCTTTTTCTCCCTCATTTTTGTCTCCATTAGGAACAAAAAGGAAGATCTATATTTACAAAATGTCTCCCTTAAGTTCCTACCTATCAATATTGATACTTTATGTTTTATCATACTTTATGATACCAATAATGATATTAATTATAGATATGTAGTACAACGCACATATCATTATACCAAGTTCCTTTTTAGGCTAAATTAATGATTTACTCTTTTACTTTAGGTGGTTCAACCTCAAAATGATATTATATTTTGTTAAAATTAGGATAAATTCTTTGACACAACTATAAACTTAATTACACTAATATAATTATTATATGACACACTGAGAGGATGATATATAATAATGATGTGACATATTTTGTTGATAATATAGTAATTTAAAATAATTTATTATATTTATATTTTAATCTTATTATTTTTAGATTTTATTTATAGACTCAAAATTCTTTCTATATTTTTCAATTTGCTCTCTTTACTTTTTATTTTTTAGTAATCCATAATAAAATATTAGTTTATAATTTTATTATCTCACCCTTGTACTTTATTTATGTTTCCAATAATTACACAACTCTCTATTCTTATTTTCAATTTATGAACTAAGTTTTGTAAGATTATTAGAAAATAAAAAGTAAATAGGATAAATTAAAAAATTTTAATTGGGTTAATAAATAAAATCTAAAAATATTGGGAGTTAAAATATAAATATAAAAGTCATTTTAAATTATCATACGATTAATATATTTTAAAATACCATTGTTATATATATATTTTTTAGTATGTCTTATAATAAATGTACTAATGCAATTAATTTTATAGTTGTACTTACACCTAAAATTAGACAATGGTGACAATGAAAACATTTTATTTGTGAAAAACTATTTGAGACTGCATTGAAAGACTTCATATTTAGATGATCAAATGCAGAGGATAATACAATTTCAAAATCTAAATTAATAAGATTAATCTTTGAAAGATAAAATTAAAAGAAGTATTCAAAAAATAAATTAGTAATCTATAATTTTTTGTGTTTTTTAATTAATGCGCTAGAATCCGAGATAGCATGAAGTGTATGTCCAGGAAAGCGTGGGGTAGCACTCACCATGTGTAAAACACCCTTAGTTGAGTTCATGCACGAATTAATTATGCAGATAACAATGGTGTGGCTGTAACATGAAGCACCCTTTCAAGCTGAAGAATAACAAGATGTGGCTTAAGAAATGAAGGGTATAGTGGAAGACGAAGCTGGAAGCAACAGGGAGAATATAAGTTGGGAGCAGAAAGTTAACAAAGAGGTAGAGAGTAGCGAAGGAAATTTAAAATTTTTAGATTATCTTTTCCCATATTAACAAAAGTACCTTACATGGTTTTACAAGTATTATGTGATTACTTAAACCTATAATTATGAAAGCATTTAACAAGATACAGATTATGGCAACATAATAGTGAAATTAAAAGTTAATTTGTTATGTTAATCCCACAGGTCTTAGATGTTTTTATAATTGAAGTCAACGGCTTTCTAAAAAAATATATTTTAACTTTGAGAACAATATTAAATTAAAATAAAATTTTTATGAGTTAAATCAATAAAAAAAAAAAATTTAGTGAAAATTGAGTACAATGATTTCCTCTCCTATTATTGACAAGTTATGATTTCAAATGAGATTTCAAATGATCATATGACTTTTATGAAGAAATACAATAGAAGCAGTGGGAACTTACATGGGTCATGTTTTCATCTGCACTTTATATTCAACAAAGCACATTTTCATAATTTTTTTTTTCACAATAGAATCAACTTCAAAATTTCTACTCTCAGAAGATGAAGAAAACATCCAAAATTTTGTAGCTTATAATAAAGGATTAGGGTTTAGGGTTGTCTTGGTTTATTGAACCAAAAGCTTTTGACTTTACTTGCTTTCCTCAAGGAACACCATGACAGACAGACTCTGCTTCAGTGAAATTCATGTCGTTTAAGATTAGGAGAACCGGGGGTTTTGCTTGCATTGCAACCATCAATTCTCTTCGATTGCATAGTATAATGATCACACCCCTCCGTTATCCTCTCAAATTGTTATAAATAAATCCATAATCCAAATTAATCAAGCCAAAATATCTGTTTGAATTCTATACAGTCTTGCATAGAGCCCATCCTTGAGCAGAAGTTCTTGGTGGTTACCCATCTGCAAATACACAAATTGATGAACAGCAGTCAGCAAAAGTGCCTGGAACACTTGAATGACTAGTGCAAGAATCTTAAATGCAGAGCCAAGTGTTTATCTTTGGGTTCGCAGGAAGGGCGATTGTAGATCTCATGCAATGCGTATTTTGAAGCACAACTGGTTTATCAACTTTCCTCACTACTTTCAGAGTTAGCTAGAACAGCCGGAACTCATGTAACCACATGCAATCATATATTAAACAATAGCATCAAGTCAGAACCATGAAATGATGACATTTTTTTAGTCTAACAATAATTTATATATTTCTTTGTTTGTTGGAACTGCTTTACATGATTAAAAAATTAATGCTAGTGATGTTATAGTTAAATTAGACATGAAATCACCTCAATGATGCGACCATCATCCATTACGAAGATTCTGTCAGCAGCTTTTAGGGTAGAAAGCCTGTGAATAATAGGAGTCCTAATAATGCAACTAATCTTTAAAAGGAAAATAAAGCAAAGAAGGTTAAGTAAGAAATTTACCTATGTGCTATAATAAGGATGGTTCTTGTTTTAGATTCATCTCTTAATGCATATACAACCTCCTAAAACAACAATTATAACTAATCACACTGCATTAAAAATAGAGGGGGGGGGGGGGGGGGAGAAGGAATTATAACTGTCAAGAAGCATTAGTTTGAGAAATATACCTTGATATAATGCTCACTCTCAGAATCTAGAGCACTGGTTGCTTCATCAAGTATCATAACAACTGGGTCCCTAAGAATGGCCCTAGCAATAGCAATTCGTTGCTTTTGTCCCCCACTGAGTGAATTATCATCAACAATGGTTTCATAGCCATTGGGAAGCAATGAAATGAAGTCATGAGCATAGGCCTGTTTTGCTGCCCGTTCAATATCCTCCTGTTTGATGTCTCTAGGGCAACCGTATTTTATGTTTGACTTGATGTCCATGTGGAAGAGATGTGGCTCCTGTCTGAAATAAGTTGTTCAAAATATTGTACGAATCTATAACTAAGTTAAGTAGTAATTCCATTTTCAATAGCCAAACCTGTGCTATATATCCAATGTTTTGTCTCAGCCACCTTATATCAAACTCTCTGAGAGGGAACCCATCAATGTAAATCTAAAAGCGAGAGATATGGTTACCAAGAATGTTCATCTACATAAACATATCAGATTAAGTGATCATAGGAATAGGATTGCATTTAATCTCAAGGTCGTCCTCTGTTTCTAAAAGCCTATGCAGAGAAATTGAAGACACCACTTTAAGAACAAATTGAAAGTAAAATTATATAAGGAATTTACAGAACTAGTTAACTGCGTGTTAAAATGGTTTCAATCAAACAACTGATCTAGTGGATGATAAGCATGAAGGTCCTTCTATTTAGTAACGAATTGGATTTTATTTTGCAACAGTAAGACCAACAGGTTTTAAGTCATTTACCTGACCATTACTTGGCTCATATAGACGAAGTAGAAGGTTGAGTAATGTGCTCTTTCCACTACCACTAAGACCAACCTTGAGAAAGTAGAGATGCCGCATTAAGAAGACATTTGTGCAACACCAATGGGCAAATGACAACAAAAAGAAAGAAAGAAAGAAAGAGAGTTCTTACTATTGCAATCACCTCATTTGCTTCTACACAAAAGTTTAAGCGTTCTAGAATAGGCACCTGCTCAAATATCACATAAAATTAAAGATGACCAAGAACTTAATCTGCTTCAAACATACACATTAAAAATTGCATGCCACAGTGATAGTTGTGGCCATGTGTAGTAGTGATGGGGGGACAGTGGGGTCAAGTAAGTTGTGATGAAGGTACTGATAGAAGCATCCAGGATCATGACGGTAGAAAGCAATGCAGTAGTTAGCTGTGACAATAGTTTTAGCAGGTAATTAATGGATGGTTTTTAAGATGCAGGATGGTGATGGCAACCCAAAAGATGTGGATTGCATGTTTCTTAATGTTCGGAAATCATACATAATTCAACGCTTCACTACAATATCAAATACATTTTGCATACTACAGTGATCCAAATGCACTACAAATGGCCAAAATGCATTTTCATAATTAGTCTGAATGAGTAATTAACAAGATCCTAAATATGACTAATCAACAACTGAAGCAAAAGGGGATCATCGCAAGAAGTCGTACCATGATCCTTGTAGGATAACAAAATGATACATCTACAAACTGAATATGCCCCTTTAACCTCTGCAACTTCACTCCTGCATACATGGGAAGCACAATCAACCAAAAATAGATTCAATCCCAGGCAGAAAGAGTCACAATTACTTGCCTTTAGATAAGAATTGGTCACTGGGCAAGAGATCCATCATTTGGAAAACATTTTCACATGCTCCAATGGACTGCAGTAATGATGATAAGCTATTTGTCACCCTCCAAGTAGCATAAATCAGCCACTCACAGTACAATACATACTTAGTAAGTTGCTCCACAGTTACAGAACAACTGAGAACAGACATCCCTCCTAACAGCACGGCAAATATCTGCAAGTTGCATATCACATCACTTTCAGTCAGTCCTACTTGCATTGGGGAAAGGGCAAAAGAATCAACAAGGTGTAAACATAGGTCTGAACAAAAGTCATGCAAAACACCCAAGATAGATACTGAACTCTGAAAACTATGTGGCTGATGAATAAGCTAAAAAGTTTAGTATTTGGTCCCTGACGTCTCTAGAAGTGTCAAGAAAATGTGACATAAAAGAGTCCAATCATTGCATAAATTATAACTCAGAAAAACACATCTTATTCCATGAGATAGAGAACTAATATATTTACAAAATTATTTTCACTTGATCCTCGTCAATAGCTTTAAAATATAACAAGATATAAACAAATTTGACCAACCAGTCATGAACCAATGAGTTCCTTTATCAAAATCCAAAACATCTACCTTTTTAATGCTTACCCATGAACAAACAACAGGATAGGTGGAACAATCCTATCACTGTAACTACCTTGGGCAGAATACTGTAAACCAAAGTTAGATATCAAATAGCTAATAGGAACATCCAACAAGACCATGCATAGAACAGAAGGAGCTTGAAGGAAATTCTCCATGGGAATAGAATAAAATCTCAAAAAGAATCAATACTTTGGAATAACAGATTACTTACTATATTCACTGCAATACGCAATTATTGGCTTAAATCTTCTCATAAGGCAATTAGTAGCCAAACCTGAGTTGAACGGTATAGGGTGTTAAAACTCAGATTCCAGAAACCATAAGCCAAGCTCTCTCGAGTATTTACAGATGCCAATCTCTGCAGCCATTGCTTGTACCTGATTAAATTTAGTATGGGAATTATGAATATGAGTAATATCAAAACAGATATAACTAAATATAAACATTTATAATAAACTTGTAAATTTTAATTGTCAAGATTACCGGTATCAAGTTTAATTTGCAAAGATGAGCAGATTTCCTATTTCCTATCAGCTTGAGCTAAAATGGCAACTAATTAGTGATTTAACACTGATAGAATGTGCTAGTTTAAGGAGCCAATGATTGTCATTAAATCAACACCGTGTTGTGATAGTTTTGAGCTGTGCTTCTTTTTTCCCTTTATTTTTATGGCTTACGTATACATAAACATGAAGAGTGTAAAACTGTAAGTACAATGAGCTTGTGATATATGCTCAAGTCCTGTCCAGTATAAATTGAAAGTTTCAGGATGATTGTTGAATTGAATACACCAGCGATATTGTACACTGCTCCATAGTAACCATCAAATCAAAATGCACATCTTAAGCAGGAATAATTGGTAAGAAAATTAACCACACCTTCCAACTTCTTCTACTTCTGTGCCATAGGCTCGAACTGTTCTTACCAAAGAAAGTGTTTCCTGTGCTACCTGCCTTGGAGAAAATACTAACTAAGAAAAGATTCTAGTAACAATCACAGAAGCAAATTCTACCAGTGTAATATGCATACTTCATTAGCACTAGCTGTGAAATCTTGAGTCAACTTTGCTGCTTTTCTTTGATACCTATTATTAAAAAAATGAATAAATGTTCAGACAAAATGCACTACTAAAGAACTTGAAAACCAGAGATAAACATCTACAAGTAGTTCAAACCAATGAACATTTCAATACACACAGTATCATCATGGATCGTTTTTTCAGCTTTAGGTGGACCGGAAGGAAACTATTCATCTCAGACCAAAAAGAATTGTTTCCAGAAACACTCAGAATTGGACGTATGTTTCCATGAAGTCTTTTATGCCTTTGTTGCCCAACACAAAGTCTTGTAAACTTGGACAAAACACTTAAACTCCAAACTGAGATGAATACTATTTTCAATGTTATGTGCATTCTAGCAATTCGCTGGCGTAGCTTCATTGTCCATCAAGGTTATGCAATAACTTAATTGATATCATTCACAAGGAAAACGATTACACAAAGAACAAGGAATGTCACAGAAGCTTACTGGCCATAAACCAGGAAAATTGCAGACAAAATAGAGCAAATCACCAAGGTAGACAATGCCAGAGGCCATGATAAAGTCAGCAAGTTAATAACTGCTCCTGTTCCCTAAATATCAAAGAAAAGATTAGTAGATCTGGACTCCAGCTTTCAAGCTAAAAGGTTAAGATATAAGAACACTAACCTGAAGAGTGTTGCGCAAGATCAAATGAAGATCATTTCCTATAACATAAGATAGTCGTTGGCAATCTGCTGAAAGCCTGCTTGTTAAGTCACCAACTTGTTCTCTATCAAAATAGGATATGTCCTACATCAAAGATACCACAAACATAATGAAAGAAAGAAAGAAGAAAGAAAGAGACAGGTAATACAACCCCAAATAGAAATTAAAGAAATAACACAACAAATGCTGAAGAACATTACCTGAAAAAGAAGAGCTGTATATAGGTTTTCTCGTAGACACCTTACCTGCAAATTGATGTATGGAGCATTAGATGGTAAGACATCACTGAATCCTAGAGAAAAGTGCTTGAATGAAAGCCACTTATACGTATTGAAGAACAATAAAAAAGGTACTACAATAATAGAAAAAGTGAATGGTTGAGTTTCACTAAAACCAATGCAGAACACCTACAACTCAAAACATCACTCTATGTGTGGATCCCAAAAAGTGATTCAGTAAACCTAAAAATCATTTTTTTTATTTAAACAATGGCATGAGCGTACCAAGAAAGATCATAACCAGTTGATGATAGAATTTACTATGCTAGAAATGCAATGACAATGTGTAAACTGCAATAAGATAAAAATAACACAAAAGAGAAAAAAAAAAAAAAAAAGTAAGGAAAAACGTAGTCAATATGGTTTGCTCATACTTGACAACAACATAATACAGTTTACTCTGACCAACCCATTGAATGGGACTCTAAGCATCTAAAAGAAAGACCAATCCTGTAAAAGAGGATAAAAAAAACCAAGGACAGCACCAAAAATGAAAAAACAAGTACTCATTTGTTTGGAAAAAGGAAATTTGTTGATAGGATAACTTAGAAGTCAAAGCATTAAAGATATATAAGAAATTTTAGGCAGACAATTTTATATTTGTATGCAATATCAATATTGATTGTACTAAAAGTTGACATGTAGATGTCACATCATGAGATATTAAAACATTCTGGAAGAACAATGCAAGAATACCCACACTGTCTGGTGAAATCAATAGTTACCGACTTTAAAAACCAAGATAAGGCTGGGGATTAATGGACAACCAGGAAGTTATAGCAAGATAGCTATGGCAATAAAGTTGTTAATGGAGTCAACAGCTGAATCACCAGTCAGTCTTCTTCACAATTATATAGATTCAGCTACATAACCTGTAACAAATTATCCAGATTAACTGATTATAATAAAGAAGCACTCACCAAGATTACATTCAAAATTCCAAAGCAGCCACTTCGCAGACCACTGAAATTCAAATGAGATGACTTAGTAATTAACCCCTTAAAGTTATACACTTTTTGCAATCTACATAGTCCCTACCCCCTACAACTGATAAAGGAAATTCATTAATAGGACAGAATGACAGATTTAATGTGAATTCCTAATGATCTATATTTTAATGCCAATTTTTGGCAGAAAAATGCATGTTATCATTATATCACTTATCAACCTATATAGTCCCTATTCTCTAAACATTGTATTTGTTGTTCAAGTGGAGTCTATATACAAGCTGGTCAGAGATATATTGTTAAAATTAAAAGAGCAATGAAGTGATCAGTTTATTCATACTTAAAAGGTCAGATATACAATTTAAGCTTTATAAGAATCACCTGCATATCCCTGAAGTGAAACACAAAACAAGTAAAGACTGTGCCTTCCTATAAAACCCCAAAGTCTCACCACTCTGAGCTAAAAATATTGACGCAGCCAATATGCTTGGCATGGAGATCTCTGAAAGCTGCAATAGAAGGACAAATACCAAGAATGAATAAATACGAGCGAAGAATAACAGGAAAATGATAGTGGATTGAAGTCAGTGCAACAAGTTTTTCTTTCCATAAAAAGGAAGTTATCGTTTTGCTTCTACCATAATAATTTTAGTATATTTATCATTCATTAGTTAAAAGAGTTCTTCAAATTAACTTTTCGAAGTTATTCAAGAGCACAAGACATGGTATTCGGTGCTGACCAATGATGCAATATGTACGTATATGACAACATTTCATTCACAAAGTTGATATGCTGAGAATGATAATTGTCCAAATTTCAAGGACCAATGTAAAAGGCAATTGAACTTCGTCAGAAGAGAAGAGAGCCCACTAATTTCCGAAATTATCACCAAAACCAAGCATGCATTAAGGGGAAATTGGGTTGAAGCAGACTTACAGCAGCGATGACAAGTGAACCAAAAGCCACAAAGATAATCCATTTCTCATCGGAAATTAAAACCCACATTCGGCGAAGGGCGAGTAGCGCTGAAATTGGCTTCGCCGCTTCAACATCGTCTTGCTGACGCTCAGATAAGTTCCACCAGCTCCCACCTGGTAAAATGAACTGAGCAAAGCCAAACGCCTTCTGGAACCCAGAATCAACGTTACCGTACTCCTCATTCTCTGACACACATAAGTGGCAAGAAGTCTTCAAATTCCTAACTTCAAAGCTCTTATAGCACCTCCGATTGGCACTTTGCGAACTTGTGAAGTGCGACAAAAATTGGCCTTTGCTCTTGCAAGTGATGCTATTCCCTATGGAAATGAAAGAGAGGCCAATTTCGCTCTTCGGGAAACGAGTCACTGTTGGCTTCACAGACATGTTTCCGAGCGACCGGAAGCTACCATTCGCCGTTCTGCTTTAGCCGGAAAGTCCGCTTTGAGCGGAACTTCAAGTTAATGACGTCGTTTACAACCGCTTTCGGCCCATTACTCTTATTCGTGGGCTTCCTACTATTTGGGCCTATCAGATCCGACCCTTTAATAACCCAGCCCGAATCAGAAGTTCATTTCATATTGGGGAAAGAAGAAATCAGCGCTTTCCATTTCCTCGTTCTAGTCATGGACTGGGAGATTTAGCTGAAATCTGTACTGAACTTTGCAAAATTCTTCGGTTCTGTTGGATTCGGAAGCCATGGCTGAGAGCGATGCGCCGAAGCTGAAACAGCGGCCAATTGTGCGCTTGGGGATCTTTTTGATCTCTCACAGCCTCTTTGTCAGGTACTCACCTTCCACTTCAACCCTTTTTGGTTCTTGTGCACTTAATTACGATATTAACTTTGATAATGCTAATTCGGTGCATTCTTTTCTTGGAACGGTGGGTCTCCACTTCCAGTGTGATTTGCTTCACGGCCGGGGTGTTGGCCCTTCTGCTGCTGCCGGTTCTCGCCAAGAACACCTACATTTCCGAGAATGCACTCATGCCAGGTCAATCTCATCTATTTGATTTGTAATTTTTTTTTATTTTGTTCTGTTTCATTCACATGAATAGTTGACCTTATTTTTATTTTTCTTTGCTAATCACTTCAATTTTCTCGTTCGACTGCTCTATTTACTAAGTAACTTCTAGTAATGCCCAAATTTTTCTGAGAGCAACTTAATGGATTGATTTTACAAATTTGTATGTATTTCCTTGCAAGTTATAGCCTTTATTGCTGGCCAATTTTAAGGCTACTAGAAAACCATTACGGTGAAGTTAGCGATCCCTTAGTATACCAATATAGGCTGGTGTTCGCCTTTCATTTTGTCTTTCTTGGGAAAATAACCAGTAACTAGCTGATTTGAAATTGAAATATTCTAATTCTTCGTACTTCTGTTATATAGAAAGTTCATGTGGTTTGACTTGTCTGTTACTTGGTTTGCATAAGTTGAGTAATTACTTATTAAATTTAATGATCTTTACCATTTTGCATTTATGATTAGTATACCAACAATGGAAATTAAGAAAAAGTTTTCTCCTTTTCTTCTAGCCATCTGAATCCTAGG
Organism: Delonix regia; assembly: GCA_037074485.1. Lineage (NCBI taxonomy): Eukaryota > Viridiplantae > Streptophyta > Magnoliopsida > Fabales > Fabaceae > Delonix > Delonix regia. Next base: position 32,947,342 of record CM073449.1, on the reverse strand, counting down.
CTTCCAAATTAAAGGGTTTTTTCTTTTTCTTTCTTTTTTTTTCCCCCCCACTTTTGCAACCTTGTTAAAAATCCTTATTGTTCATTACATTTTGGTTGTGCTATTGTTAATCAGGTTCTGCAAACAACATGCTATCTAGTGATGATGCCGTAGTAGCTAATAAATTGGTGAAGGACTTAACTGATTTGAAGTGGAGATCTAGGGATTCAAAAATGTAAGCTTTCTCTTCATTTAGAACTTCTATCTTTCCCTTTATATTCAATTTATACATAATTTTCAGTCATTGACAATAATTGATATAATCGTACCTCTAGAATTGAAGCTTGAGGGATATATATATATATAAATAACTAGATACTGAAGAGCTAATTTTTCTTATGGAGTGTAGCACTTTTCAAATGTATACATGGACTTCAATTGTATACATGATACAATTTTTTAAGTCTTTCCCTGTTGTTGGAAAAATTTTGCCTATAGAATTAAATCTTGGTGTGATAATTGTAGATGCTGAAAAGCTTGTTATGCCTTTGGAGTGTACTGCTTTAAATCCAACTACGGAATGGCACAATCTGACTCATCCTCCTTTGGAAAATAAGTCAATAGCAGTGATGAGTTTGAAAAATCATGAGAAAGGAATCCAGTAGTAAAATTGCTAGTGAAAGGACAAAGGAGAGTTTCTTTTCAGCTTTTAAGACTGTATGATGGGTAATGAACCTGGATTTACCATGATAAATGTTCAAGGAAATGAGCAAGAAAAATTAGAACAGGAACAACAAAAAGCAAAAGCAGATTAAGTGTTTTTAGCCATTGGATTTGTATCCAGACAGGCTACTTGTTATGGTTTTGTACTTTGATGAGAACTCTTTTGGCAATTGGAAGCTCAAAGTTAACTCTATATATATTTATATATGTGTGTGTGTGTGTGTGTGTGTTTATTATCTTTTGTCTAGTATCTTCAAACTTTCTAAAAGAAATAAATTGGCTACTTAAAATATATATAATTTAATAAAAGGGGTAATGACCTTAAGGGTTGAACTAGACCATAAAGGATATAACTGTCCCAATGATATAGGAACTTATTCTGTTTTGATATATATGGTTTATGTTATGTGGTTTTAAAAATTAATTCTTTTCCTATTTTCTTTTATTTTGTCATGTATTCTGCAATCTTTTCTCTTCATGGTCATATTTGTCTGATTTGATTATCTCCCTACCTCCACCTCAATTTCTGCCCCCTCTATCTATCTCACAAATCATAGCATTTGATCAAATACTCCATCCTATTCCTTCTGCCCCTTCTTACCCGATAGCTTATGAGATTCAAAATAAATAAATAAAATAAAATTTTTTATTGAATTTGAATTTGTATTTCAATGCAGAGAAAGTCAAAAACTTATAGCACAGCATATGTCAGACTTGGGTGTTGAAGTTACTTATCACAAGTTTTACCCTCAGTTGAATCAGCTTCATCCACTGCACTTTTTTACAAGTCCTGATTCTGGGAATATTGGGAAAAACATTAGTTGTTCTTCAGCTGGAATCAACACAGTTGGAATTATAAGAGCACCACGTGGGGATGGAAAAGAATCTATTGTCTTGGTGACACCTTACAATCCAACAGAAATTGGTATTGGGGAGGCTTTTTCTTTGGGCATTGCATACTCAGTATTTTCACTGCTTGCTCGGGTTACTTGGCTAGCAAAGGATATCATATGGCTCGTTGCTGATTCACAATATGGAGAATATTCTGCTGTGGCGGCTTGGCTGAGAGAATATCAAGCTCCTACCTTTAGCAGAGTTGACAAAGTAAATAGTGAAACATGTAGTGAGAACAACATTCTATATGAAATTGGGCAGAATCATTATGCTGAGAGAAAGTTATATGATGGTTTCAGACGTGCTGGAACTATGGCTGCTGCTCTTGTAGTTAAAGTTTCAGAGCAAAGTTACCATTTCGAGGACAGTCTTAATATTTATGCTGAGGCATCCAATGGGCAGATGCCAAACCTTGACCTCATCAATATTGTAAATTATCTAGCAGTGCATAAACAAGGTTTGCAGATAAAGGTTAAGAAGATGTGGTCCCTAATGCACTACAGGTGGCTCTATACTTTGGGTGTTATATTTGAATCACTGGGACAAATTGCTAGAAGCTTGAATCCCCAGTGGAAATTTGGTATCCCTGCTGCTGAATATGTTGAGGGAACTGCTACACTTGCAAGTTCATTGTATTACCAGGTGTTTTACCCATCTAAAACTTGGTTGTTTTATCGGCCCCCCTTATCATATATATATATATATATATATCTTTTACATGCATAATTTTTCTCCCAGGGTTTGGGCGTTCCCACTGGTCCTCATGGTGCCTTTCGTGATTATCAAGTTGATGCAATTACTCTGGAAATTTCACCAAAAGTTTCTCTTGCTAAAATGGCCAGGCGAAATGAGTTCCTTATCCGTGGTGGAAGGTATCTAATAATATATCTCTCTATGTTATTGCTTCTATTTATGAGATGTATTAGTGAAAGTTGAAAAATGATCAGCATGCCATCAATTGGGTTATTTTAGATTCGTGTGTTAATTATTATATGGTGTTCTTATGGGTTGCATGAATTGTAAGGCAAAGAAAATTCTTGCAATCTTTAATATAACAATTAATTAGGCAGCGATTCAAATTCTTTTTCTGTGAGAGGTGATAATTTGTTACATTAACAGAGCAAACCTTTCATTCTTTATAATATAGCATCTAGCTTTTTAAGATTTTATTGGCATATATTTAGAGTGTTAATCAGTTATATCAATACACTTTCTTTAGGTATACATTTGTATTCATTTCTCTTTTCCTTGGGCTACTGTCAGATGTTGTTTTTCATTGTTTCTTTTAGGGCCATTTCTGCTTGTATCCTGAATAAGTGGTCAAATTTAATCAGATATTTCTCTCTCCTTGTTTGGTCATTAACCAAAGGTTTTCCTGTTTGTTACAGGTTGATTGAAGGAGTCATACGTTCAGTAAACAACCTCCTAGAGAAGTTTCACCAGTCATTTTTTTTGTACCTTTTGACATCCCCTAGTAAATTTGTGTCTGTTGGGGTTTACATGATATCTTTTGCGCTACTTGTTGCACCACTTCCCATAGTTGCGGCTTCTCTTCACATTGATGCTAGTAATTTCGATTATAACCAATCAAAAGAGAAATCCGCTCCTCAAGCCTCTTCTGCATCCAAAGTTGAAGTCAATCGCAATTCTTGGAATTGGCTGAAGTCAGCCAGAAAGGTTTTTACCTTCCACTTATGGGGTGCCGTTGTCTCTGTACTCCCATATTTCACAAGTCAAATAGCCAATTTAACCCCCACATTTAGCTTCATGGTTTGGGTTTTGCTGTCAGTTTTTAGCCTTTTTGCTTCTTACCTGATTTTTGGTTCTTCATTTTCCGAAGCTGCTGCATCTCAATCTCAGAAAAGAGAATGGGCTAGTTTAAAGTCGGTAACTATATCAGCAGCTTTCATTGGGTTGTCTCTCACGTCAGTCATTAACTTTGCTACTGCAGAAATTGGGGCTTTACTTCTTGTCCCCATTTGTTTAATGGCTCGACCTTTGAAGCTCGACTTTAAAGCTAGGAACGTGATATCTTTAATAAGGATTGCTTGTAATCTTGTTTTAGGATTCGTTGGGTTTCCACCAGCTACTTACGTTTTATTGAAAGGTGTCTTTGAAGGGTCTAGTGGTATTAATGTTGGTGACTTCTGGATGTGGTTGGAAACCCTTTGGGCATGGAACAGTGCTACTTACCTCTATCTAGGTATTGTACACTTACCATGCTGGGCACTTTGCATTCACATCTTATTTCATCGTTGTTGATATGTATTATTAGTTTATTGGACATGCAAATCATCAAAGAGCTTTCTTTGGTTTTTTTGTTATCTTGATATTATGTCTTATTCCAGCAGGCTATTTTTTTGTCACTTTTATTTTCTCTTTTATCGTGAAAATATACACAATTTGCTCTTAAAGTTAAAATATGACCAAAATACATTTAGAATAATTTTAATATTTAATGAAAAATATGTTTTCCAAACTTTTATTTTAATGTTATTTATTTTGTGCTATAAGCTATAAATTTTATTTATTTTAACGTTATAAAATAACTATTCTTATATTGGTTAAATTCATATGTAATATTTGTTATATTATATAAAATAAATATAAAAGTGTTTTGTTTAAAATATGTTATCTTTTGTTGTGGAGAATGTTAGTGTAGCGTATATTGGCGAGGAGTGTAGATTTAAAAGAAAAAATAATAATAATAATAATTTGCACATCTGTCATACTTATTTTTTATTAGGCCCTAAATGAGGCATGAAGCAAGGAGAATGGTTACGTATTGTCCAAAAAAGACAAAATGGGAGAATGGTTAGGTGGCAACTGCTGTTCTTTGGTCCTTTGTTGTGATCATGGACATGGTTAGGTCACTGCTAGAAATTTCTGATTAGTGCTGCTTACAAAACTTGAGTGAAGCAAAAATAAATTCACATTCTCCCTGCAGAATGACCCTTTTCTATTTCATCTTTTCCCAGAATAATCAAAGAATATGCTCCAAATTATGGCTAATCTTCTACCTCCAAGTAATTTTTACCCATTGGAAAAGTAGAGATCCCCCATTTAGTAGCAATACAAGCAAAGTCCCAAGAACAAAGGCAGATTCTCATTCCTATAACCCTCAATATAGGGTCATCTTTGATGCTCTTAATGATTTGATAAAGATGTGCTTGTGAATATATCTATAGTGCTCTATACAGGAACTATAAATATATCTGTACAACATGACCCCAGTTAAAATGCTGCTGTCAGAGGATTACCTGTCAAAGTAGTCTGCATCAATAGGCTTCTTTCTTTTTTGGGGTAATTTCCTGTTCATCTTTTTTTACTTTTAATAATTTTCTTGGCAACGGAGTTGTACACTTGCAATACCGATGAGTAAGACAAGCCAAGAACGGGGGGAGAGGAAAATGACACCAACGATAACAAGTGAGTGTTGGGTCGACGTTTAGGGAGTTTACAACATCCTAAGGGGTATTTTTTTATGGACTGCATTTATTAGACTTATAAAGTGAATATATTTATCAACTTTTAACATTATATATTGACCAAAATATCAAGGTATTATATTAGTAAATTTTTTTCATTCACATATTCTTCTTCTAAACTAATTTTGATTAATATAAGATTTTTTCCACTTTTATTCACCTACTTTTGAATTATTACTAACACAATTGTTACAATTTGAGTCTTTTATTCTTTTTTTTAATCAAATACATCGGTGAATATGAATTATTGTAGAAAATTTAATAATTTATATTTAAAAATAAATAATTAAAATCAATAATCTCCTAAAATTTGATGAAACGATTAACAATAATTTAAAATTTTAATTCAAGAAATTCAAAAAATTTTCAACAAAAAACTGCAAAAAAAAAAAAAAGAAATTCTGTTTCACAATTGTTAATGGGTGGCTGAGAATGTGGTTGTGTAAAACAAAGCCAAATGTCATATTTGAAACAAAAGAAAAGATATGCCATCCTTAGCTACTTTCTCTTTTATAATCAACATAACCTATTCTTCTCATAAGAATAACTTTAAGAGGGGAACGACCCCACCGGATTGTGATGGCTACCTAATTAGGTTCCTACTTGTGATTGGACATGGACTTCCCCACTAATTCTATTTTTTTACTTATTAATTATTGAAAACATACTCTATATTTCTGAAGCTTAGAGTGTTAACAATTGACCCGCAACTTCTTCCTAAGACATTTCTAAGAAAGAAAAAACTTTTATAGTCATATTCATATAGTTGGGATGGGATAACTTAGAGGTGAATTAAAAAACATATGCACGAGAACAAAACTTATAATGAATTTGTTTATATTTAACATTTTTATAAGATTTTTTGAGGAGTCAACAAATAAGTGAGGAATAAACATTAAGAGAGATCATCATTTATGTTTAAACATCTTATAAAATTAAATTTTGAATTAACTAAAAGAAGTATTATTATAAATAAGGGTATATATATGAAATTAACCCACTTGATTGGATAAATCAAATTGGTCTGCACAAAATTTTTATTTATTTCTCATTTAATTAAGATTTAGAGTTTAGCTTTTTTTTTTTTTTACCTTTTTCCTTTATTTCGAGATTGGATTTTTATTTCCATAAAGTATAAAACATGGTAAGAAGAGTAGGAGAAAGAAAATGAACATTAAGAATTTGAATTTTTTGTCTCTAATATAATCTAAATTATTAAATTTTTATATAATAATTTAAATTTTATTAAATTCATCTACATATAAATTTTTTAACTTTTAAGACAAAATTCATTTCCCAACATTGGTGCGATGAAGTGAAGTTGTGGACAGTGTCTATGGATTTGTATTTTAAAAAAAAATTAAATAAATAAAGGTTTTTGAGAGGCTGTTAGGCGTTGTAAAGCCACACGCGTTTATTACCAAGCTTGAGCTGCGAAGCTCCATAACAACTCCCACCTGTCACATACCCTGTCTCCCTCATCCCATAACTATATTCCTTAACCTCTTATTTTCTATTTTCTGAAAATATTTATTACATCAGCTGTACATAAATATTATATATTCAAAATCAGTTTAAAACAAACCAAATGCTACCAATTAAACCAATTTTTTTTTACAGTTTTTCGAAATTTGATTCTTTCTGAAATGACTTTATCGAGTATAATTTGAGTAGAGTTACATTTAAATTTTTATTACCACACAGATTACTTAAAAATTAATAATAACAATAATAATAATATGAACATAAATCGAACCACACCCGACCCGAATCAAATTGAACAGAATTCAAAACTGAATGGGTGTTTCATTCTGTAAAACTAACTCGCTCAATTTAGTTTTGATTTTAGTTCAAAACCCAACCCAACGTCTAGAACACCTCGTATTCAACCTTATTATATGCTTCTCATTTTCGTTTTTTTCTTTTTGAATTACAGTTTAACCATTGAGGGCAATGAAAAGTGAAGATTAAATCCGGAACAGGAAGATGAAGATGTCAGCACATGTAATATTTTGAAACGAAGCGAGACCTGAATTAAGCGTGAGTGCGCCTCTTCGGAGTTTCTGGTGTTTCCTTGGTTTCATCACCCAAAACTAGGACGTGTGTTTCACGTCCTCTGGCTTGCGTCTACGCAAGCGTCGTCTTCCACCGCAATCTCTCTCTCTCTCTCTCTCGCTCTCTTATACAACAACAGAAGTTTTGAGAAGCTCAGCATCGTATAGTTCGAAGAGATGAGAGACACGTAGCACAGATTCGTCAGAATTCAGAACCCATATATAGAGAGGGAGAGAGAAGGAGGGGATTATTGGAAACAAAGAAGATGGATAATATCCTATGCGATGAACTCCTCCAGGAGATTTTCTTTAAGCTTCCACCTTCTTCGTCTTCCTCAGTCTCTCTGGTCTCCAGGCGCTGGCTTCACCTCTTCCGTTCTTCCAGAACTTCCCTCTCTCTCCGGCTTCTCCCTCACTCCTGTGTGATTCCTTCTCTTTCGTCCCTCCTTTCTCACCACTCTTCACTCTCCTCCCTCTCTATTTTCCTTTCCTCTGACCCCACCGCCGTCGCCGGCGTTGACGCCGCAGCCTCTGACTATCTCCTCTCCGTGATATCCTCTACATGTTCTCGGCTTCGCGCTCTGAGATTCTTGCCCGGCCCCGTTTCCCTCTCCTCTCTGATTTCTCTCTCTACGGCGTGTGCTCATTTGACTTCTCTCTGTATTAGTCTCTCTAGACCCATATCCCTCAGGTGGGTGTTGTCTTTTCCTTCTCTGAGAGAACTCTCAATTATGTTGTCCTCCGATAGACCAGAAATTGAGCCGAATAATCAATTTGGTGTTTTGGAAAGCGAAGATATGGATGCAGAATTGGGATTGCAAAGTCTGTGTTTGGTGGGTATACGAAGGGACGATTGGGGAGTGGGTTGGCTATGGAGGAGCTGCAAAAACCTGAAGAAATTGCAGCTCCAGAGTTGCCAAGGAATCGGTGGGTCTTACTCCTGCTTTGTTCAGTGCTTGCAAAATCTTGAAGAAATTGAGCTGAGAACTTGCAGAAGCGTCGTTGATGGGGTTCTCTTAAAGCTAGCGGAAAATTGTCAATGCCTAAATTCTCTTTTGGTCTACGATGGTGGAAGCAGAGAGGGTCTGCTTCACTTCTACTCTCATTGCAGGTCCAATTTACAGAAGCTCGATCTTCGTCTACCTCTGGACCTCAACAACGATCATCTCTCAGCTATAGCGGCTAACTTCAGAGGCCTCTTGAGCCTTAGGCTTCAGAATTGCTGTCTTGTCACAGGGGAAGGCCTAAAGCTTCTAGGGACGTCAACGGCTTCTTCTGGGCTTGAAGAACTCGCACTGATAAACTGCGACGTGGTGGAGAGAGAATCAGGGTTGCTTGCAACTTTGGGACAGCATTTGAGGCAATTAAGGAAACTGGACTTGTCGCACAATGAATTGTTGCTTGATAAGGAGTTCATTGCTATGTCAGTTTCGTGTACTCATCTGACTGATTTGAAGCTAAGAGGATGCAAAGGACTCACAAGTGCAGCTATGGTTTCTGTGCTTAGGAGCTGCAAATTTCTGGAAAATGTGGATATTATGCATTGTTGTGGGATAGAATCTGAGGCCATTGAGGTTTTTGTTGAGAAGTCTCTGAAGTTGAGAAGAATAAATGTTGAGGAAAACAAGCTCTCTGATTCTGCAAAATTGTGTGTATCCAACAGATTTATTGAAGTTGTTGCTTAACTGGTTTGGTGAATGTTGAAGTTGAAGATATCAATTGTATTATATTTCCCTAAGTTTCCAATAACCTGGTTCACTGTGCTGACCCTCTGTATGATTATTTATGGTTTCTGTAATTTATGTTTGGAACACAGTGTGTGCTCCCTGAATAATTATTTCAATTCTGTATATAAGATCTACAATCCGTGAATGCCATCAATTTTAGAGTCCAGTTTGCGCTTTTTCTTTTTTTCTTTTTTTTTTCCTTTCTTTTTAATATTCCTGAGAATGAGAAAGGTGTAAAGATTTTGAAGCCTAATCACAAATGTTGTTGGTTCTGCTTTGATAATGTTACAGCCTTACAAGTTTTGAGTGCAGAAAAGCCTTGCAATATTTAGATATTTTAGGGTAATTTTGGGTTACCAGAGTCTAAATGAATGAGAGACAAAATTGAAGTAAAATGTTAAGTATTTATTATTAAATAGAAAATATCATATTTAAAGGAATGTCCATAAAAAATAAGTTATATTTTTCTTCTTTTATGGCAAAAGAAGAATAAAAACTTTGCAATAAGGGTAAGGGAAGAAGCTAGGTAAAGATAGAATTTATATGTATCAATTTACTTGTCATTTATGGGCCAAAAACACGTCATTTAAGTGATGTATCAAATTTCTATAAAGAATAATTATGTAATGTTAAATTGTAAAAAAAAAAAAAACCTTTGATACATATACATTTAAAAGTTTGCCAAAACTTTGACTTTAAACATTGACCAGTGAAAGTTTTTATTTACATTTGATACATATACATTTAATGATTAATATTTATATTATATAAAATGGTAATTTACACGTATAAAAAAGAACTTTACCCCAAAAAAATATAAAATAAATTTAAATCATGAAATATACATACATTTGATCCAAACAAAAATTTGCGTTGACAAGAGTGTGATCCATGAAATTGTCCTGACTGAATTTAGGTATTAAATGTGAAGATTGAGGACAACAATCCCACTTGCATAAGCTTGTAGGATCCAGCTAAGTGTACTGTGTACCAAGAAAGTTGGGTGGGTTTTACAACATAATTATAAACCATATCTCGTGCTGCAAAAAATATTATGTTAAATTTTTTAAAATATATTTAAGACATAACACGATCCCTAAAGCTTCAATTTTATTAATAAAATTCCTATTTGAAATGATTTAAAAAAAATAATACAATTTAAAAAACCCCCCCTACAATTTTTTTTTTATTAAAAAAACAGTACCATGGGATCCACGCGATCCCATTTTACGTTTTAAAAAATGAAACTTTAGATTTAGAAGATATGGTTCATTAATTAATGTTAGTATCAAGAATAAGATAATAAGCCGAAGGTAAAGACACTAATCTAAAGGCGTTGAATGTTTCTATGGACAACATATGAAACTCTAGTTTTCTGAAATTGCAGTCGCCATTGATCACATCTTCATTTTATGCTCCATTCTTTCTCTAAACTGTTGAGCACAAACCTTAAATTTGAAAGAAAAATAAATAGGTTTAAAAGTTCAAAGACTATTGAATGAATATCTAATTATTTAGATTTAAAAATAAAAAAATAATATAACACCATGCACCATTGTTAATCATCGCACGTGATCATTAATAAAAAATTTAAATTGTTATATTTGTATCCAACTTTGAATATTTGATTGAAGCAGCCCTTTGTGGTGGAGAATGACTGCAAGAGTATATATTTGGCCTTATTTTTTCCTTTGTGAAAAACTTGTGTTTAAATAAGAAAATCATTGGTGTTGATTTATATAAGTATTTGAAAAAATAAAATACCAATAATTTAAGTTTGACTTATTCGGATTGCACCAATGACTGGAGGAATAAATTAAAGTTTATCCATTTTATTTGGTGTCAGAATCAATGCAGCATTACTGGCATGCCAAAGTTGAAGAAGAAAACTTTATTAATTTCCTCAAAGGTGTCGTTTCCCTTAACTAACCATTTTTTTTTTTTCAATACAGTCAAATTATTTTTCATCCAATTTGGACATCAATTGAGAGTATCCTTTAAAAAAAAAAAAAAAAAACTTAGATTGCATTCCTCATAATGAGTTGGTATATTCAAAGTTATGTATGGCATGGATGGCTGCTTTGTCTTTTTGAGACAGCCCGTTAAGCCAACATCACTACATAGCCCAAGCCCACTCTGTTGTCTAGTTTGGGCCTATTGGGCTTCACCTGACTTTCATTTGTGCCCGTTTGAAAGCAATATGTCATACCGAAATAATTAATTAAAATAACCAATGCACATTTATAATCCAGTAATCCTCATTTGTCTCTACATGATTTATATATGCCAAGGAGTGAGTGAATGGATCAGATGTTTACACGTCATCGAAATTATCCACTATATGAAAAATTGAAATCAAAGCAACTATATTTAGAGGATCGTATTTTAAATTGGTGACATATGAATATCAATTTCTTAATTTTGAAATAATTTTAGAATTCAAAATCAATCATGTTAAATTTATTAAAGTGATTGGGATATGAGTGGTTACAGGGTAGCATAGAACAGGATAGAAAGCATCCTATTGCAAATTGCATGGAAGTGCGGACCCGGGACGTAATGTGTAGGACCTGTTTGAGTTGGATTCATCATTCTTATTTTGTCATTTCTCTCCTTTAATCACATAGCCTGCTTTTTTTTTTTTTTTTAATCATACCCCTGAAATTCTAAAGTGTTCAAATCTTAAATGCTTAAATATATTTATTATCAAAATTCGTAACTTTTTTTATTTTTCTCTCCTCCAATAAATTTCGATACTCAGATCAAAAGAAAATCAAAACTCCAGTACTCATCTAGGACAGTTAAGTTATAATTATAAAACAATTCATAGGTAGTTCATTATATTTGTATCATGATGTATATCAATTAAAAAATAATAAATATATGACTTTCTAATAATAGTACCATATTTATATGATTATTATAGATAATTATATAATTTTTAAATTAAATGATATATTTATTATTATTATTATTAATTAATTATATAGATTTAAAAACCTCATAACAAATGGTATACAAACTACATTTAAGTCTATTCCTTAAAATTAATAATTTTTTTAACGAACAACATTTGATATTTATTCTAATAATTTTTTTGAAATTTATTTTTTCAATAAAATTAAAATTTTGCATGATATGCATCCATTTAAAAACCAAAATTATTTTATTTTGTGTATTTTTATATTTAAAATAAAATCACATTTTTATAATGGAATCTAACATCAACTTAATTAAATTTAATATTGTATTAAAACTGATATTTCAATTTTATATCTTACAATATAACTTTTTGGTAAAAAAAAAATATAAAAATTATTATAATATATCTCAAAGAATTAAAAGAAATATTTAAAACATTTTTATCCTTATTTTCACGATACATCGCGTGTCTGATCACAGGCGGTCTAGAAGCTCATGTTTCCATGTATCGGGGCCACGGATCAAAATATTGGACAATGGAGATGGAAGAAACTGGGCCCACAGTCAAAAGGAGAAGGGCAATTTCGTCAGCACAGTCCCAAATCCACAGAGTTATCATCATCTGAACTCGACACTGATGAGGAAGATGATAAAAGAGACAGCCGCCACACCCCGCGTTTCACGGGCTGCAACATTAATAGAAATTAGAGAGATACATATAAAAATTAAAAAAAAAAAAGAGTTATTTGGGCGAAAATTAAAAAAATAAATAAATACTAAATCTACCCAAATTTTTTTTTATTTACTCATTTTTATAATAATATATATAATATTCTCTATTTATTTTTGTCGCTCCCTTGGATTCTTTTTAATGTTTTTCGACAGTACATGCAATTTCCACCAATACTTGTTTATTTTTTTGCGCCAACTCACACTTGTTTTGCCGTGTTTTTTTCAAAACTTTCATTCTTGTTTCCCGCCAAAACGTACGGGCAGTTCGGGCAGGGAGACCCAAATCTGGGTGTGTGGACTTTGGGGTCGCGAAATGGGATTCCGGGCACCCATGACTCTGCCTAAATCTGCGTGACAAATGACAATCCAATACAAAAATAAAGTTTATAATGTACAATTTTTCTAAATCAGCGATTCAATTTTTTAAAATAATATCTAAAAAATATATTTAAATTCAGCCCAACACTTTGCGCCTCATCATAAGTGCACAAAAGTAATGAAAAAAGCTGTAATAAAAAATGAATAACTTCAAAGAAAATAAACTTGTCACTTTCTATAATTATTTTAATAATACGCGTAATGTAAAGAATTAACTTTACAAAATTTAATCGATAAAAAATAAAATCTTATTAATTTCTCACAAGCATATAAATGAAAAATTACTGGGTATATGTTTATAGAGTGATTTAATTAATTCAAAGCTCAACTTAAAAAACGAAGAATGGGAAAGATGAACAAGTTGGGATTTGGGGGGTTGAAATTTTGGAAAGTTGAATATGCTTAGGATTCCTTGGAGGCCCACGTGTACATGTCTAGCGTCTAGTGCTTTGCTTCTTGAGTCATCATCGGATTCCTGAGCGTTTGAACAAAATATCTTTTTCCCTCCATTCACGAAAATAGTAAAAAGAATGGGAAAAGAAAATGGATTCCCTCTTCAATTCATACTCAAAGTTCAATCCCTCAATTATAGCTCTCTGCTGTACTGTACCCCATCCCCCTCTTATTGTTTTCCATGTACTGGTAGTATCCAATGGAGTGCAGATGCCCTCCTGTATCTGCAGGAATTATATTTTAAAAAAATAATGTAAATTAATTTTTTTTTAATTGTATAACATATAATCTGTTCATATATCCAATGATCTTCATAATACTTTGTTATATTATATTTTGTTCACTTCGCACTCTCTGGCCCTCTAATTAAAATGCAGGATTTAGATATTTTAAAGTGTAAAGTATGTCAATTAAAAAAAACAGGTAAAAATGAATGATTTTAGAGATACTTTATCGATTTAATATTTTAAAGGATCCAAATTCCAAAATGCACGTCATTATATTCAGATTAAAGTCTCACTTGGAATTTAGATTCTCTCTATCTTTCATTACTTGAGTAGACTTTACTCCTTTAATATTTATTTTTCTTAAAATTAATAAAATATTAAAAATTCAAATTAAGTTCACTTCTTTTGTTTTATAAAATTTATATTTAGGAAGAATTAAATTTGAAGATTATGACTAATTTTATATCCAAGTATAAAGACAAGTTTTTCATAATAATAAATAATTCTAAAAGATTTATAAATAACTTTATTCGCGGTAAATATATTAAATTTATAAAGTGTACCTTCACTGGGAGTTTTTGGATTTAGTATGACGTGTACTCGAATTACTTTGGCATATAGTGCAGCCACCTGTGACGTATATACTTCACCACGTGTCACATGGAACCAACTCCTTTAAGGTGCACACAGGAGTTTGGATCCGAGTAATCAAACAGGGGTCATTGAAATTTTTTTTTTATAAAATACATATTTTTTAAATAAAAAATATTTTTATAAAAAATAATATTAATTAAAAATGAAAAAATAAATTATTTTTAATATTTCATAATTTAATCTGTGTATATTTTGGAGTTTATTGTTTTTTTACTAGATATAATTTTGTATGAACAATAATCTAAAATATTAATATGTTTTTATTTATAAAAATAATTATTTTTTATTTTTAAAAAAGTATATTTTATAAAAACTTGAAGACTATTAACAGCACACATGCACTAACAATATCCTATATTAACATGTTCTAAGTTGATAAAGTTATTAGACGAGGATTATTAGTGAGGAATATGAGTGGTTGAAAGATGATCAATTTGAAATTTGTTTACTCTGTTTTATGGAAAAGAATCGCATAATAATGTTGTTTTAGGTATATTAATTATTTGTTATTTAAAATAAATTAACAGTTAGAAAATTTTACAGTATATGACAAATGAAATGTCAACTATTCTTGGCCAAAAAAAATGTCTCCTAAACTTTTACTTTTGGTATATTAAGGGCTTTTATTTATGTGGTATTTTAATTCATGATCAATTATGTTCAATTAAAATAAATAATAAAATGCAACAAAAATGATAATTTCATGTGATATTATTGTACGAAAAGATGCAGAAAAATTTAAATAATTCAGGAACAGATCAAGTAATTTCAACCTTTTTTCTTCCCTTTCGAAACAAAAGTATTCATTAACCAAATAAATGGTCAATAATTTTTCGACAACGCAAAAGAACATGCTTTTATGGTGGCAGAGAATGGTCGTTTCATTCCAAAAGGAATGAATGAGAAAGGACCTTTCTCTAGTTATACTTTCCTCCTATCAATGTACACTCGCCACCTTTTATTTCTACAATTAATTAAAAAAAAAAAAGATAATAAATTACAAATGTTGTGTTTATAAGTATATAATTTTACTACGAGTGACTGAAACGTTTTTAATTACAAGCCCACATTATTCTACAACAAAAAATAATTAAAAACATGTAAATTATTTTAACTCCAACACAATGAATGCCTAGTTAAATTAACCTTTAATCGGAGGAAAATTTTAGAATTTAAAATAAAAGAGATAAATTATATATTTATAATATAAGAGGCACGCTTTCATCAATTTAAAGAATTAAAACAAAAAAAATGTCAAATAAGATTATTTTTTAAATTAAAAAATAAAAAAAATATGAATAAATGCACTTTTTAAAGGTAAAGCTAAAAGTTAATATGTATAAAAGCATGCACGTAAATTTGAATAAATACATATAAATTATTTTCTATGTACGGCTGCTCAGAAGTCTGCCATTAATTTTATATTTAGTGAATCTCGAATTAATTTTTTAGTTGTTTGTTATTAATTTTTTTAATTAAAATATCATTAAATGACATTGTTTATGAATTGTAAGTTTTAAGTATTGTGTCCTATCTCTCAATTGTTGCTTGTGACGATTTAGAATTCATTTGTTTTAATTATTTTAGACATAGAGAATTTGTGCTGACTATTATTAGGCTCTCTAATATTAATAAAATTACATTAAGAGTATAGGCCATGTTTTAATTAAAAAATTTAGGAAAAAAAATATTTAAAGCCTAATAAATTTCTGTGTTTTTTTTTTTTTGTCACCATCTATTGGTGGTTAGTAACAAAAAGTTGAAGAAGTCATCGTTTTGGTAGAGAAATTAATGGTTCAACTTAGCATCACTATCAAAAGTGAAGAGCATTCAATGAATCAACTTTGCTTTAATTCCGCCATTGCTCCAAAGAGACCTCCTCGATTTTAGATACTCTTGGTAGATTATGTTCTTTAATTTTCAAACTTCTTGTGGAAACTTCTTGGTAATTATGATTACTAATTGATCATCTTATTATACGTCATAACTTTTCAAATAAATGGATATACTTGTATTAGTTTGGTTTTCTTTTATGAAATTTAATGAGATAAATATATTCATTAATTTGACAATTAAGTCACTTATTTCTATCAAGTTAGGTTCCAAGGTCGTTGATAAGTCTACAACATTGGAGAAATATTTTTTTATGGATATTTTTGTTAGAACTTGAAGAGGAATATACTCATTGACTTAAATTTTATTTAGACCAAAAAAACTTTAATGCTTCATTTGGTATATTATAATGGATTTTAATGAAAAGGGAATAAGAATGATATAAAATGGGATGAAAATTTTTGGGTTCAAAACCTATTTGATATGGTAAGTGAAGGGAATAAAAGAATACAAATATAAATTCAGAGTTATAAGTAAAAGATTTACATTAATCTCTTACTTGCGGAAGTTTATCGATTTTTGGTTGGGATCATTGATCGAATGAGATACTTACAGTGTATTGGGTATATATCAAGTTTTCGAAACCTAAATTCCTTTTCTAATACGACTGCAGAATACTCGCAAGTATTTTACTCAGAGCGTTTTAAGTTTCACTCTCTAATGAGTTGTTTCTCATCGTACATTAATCTAACCCCTATTTATATAAGACTAGTTAGAGTTAGAAATTAGTAGTAATTTTTATAATTACTATTTTACCATTCTTTTAATGAGTACTCCTTATGGGTGTACACAGTATAATATTTTAACAGACTTATTTCCTAAATATTATACGATATTCTAACAGTAAGAATGAAATTGATAAATTTATTCTACACATAACAAAAATAAATCTCTCTCTGATTTCTCTACACGCTCACCTTCATGTGTTGGATGATGAAACAACATTTAGCCTTTAGAGTTATGCGACGCATGTGCCTCATTTTGTCAAATGGCACTAATTCCATTTTAATAAAAAAAAAAAAAAAACTCCATTTGGATCTTTGCCTGACATTATAATTTCACAAGCTATTCGTTAGCTCATGCTTCATAAATGTCCTTTGGGCGACCAAGTACAAACAAATACATGCATGGTGATTTGGATGACGCACTGAATACTCCACTCTCCGTCTCTCTCTCTCTCTTAAAACTAAAGAGGCTTTCATGGGTGGAACACGAATTTGCGACGATTGGATTCGGTCTATAATATATCATATTATTTTTAGTTTAGTTTTAATAAAAGAATATTTTTTAAAACAATCATGATAACCCACAACTATATTTTTATTTCAGATCTGGCTTTTATGTGATGGTAAAAAATAAATAATTTTTAATAATTCATCGTCTATTAAAGAAAAAATAAATTATAAAATATGAAAAATAGATGATAAATAATTAAAATTTATTTATTTATTTTTCTTTTGAATAGGATAATATTTTATTAAAAAATTGGGAAATAAATATTTTTATGTATTATTATAATAATTTTTTCTCAAAATTAATTTTTATAAAATAAAATTAAAAAATAATATGATCAATTTAAGACCATTGGATAGTGTATCCTTGAAGGATGGAGTTATGTTTGGTTTTTTTTTTTAAAATTAATATATAAAGTATAAATTAGGGTACTTGTTAAGGATAAATTATACTTAATTAATAAAATTAGTCAAGGATTATTTATTGCACAAATTACCAATAATAATAAATATTTATAAACTAATTTTATTTATTAAAGTTCATTTATTATGTATAATAAATAATCTTTAACTAGTTCTGAAGAATATTCGTTAGCAAAATCCCAAAATTAATTATAAAAAGATATATAACAATGTCATTAGAAAACAAATGTCTTACGTGCTGATATATTTATATCTTGAACAACTAGAATTAGATTTTATGATATTTTAGAACTGTACGTGAGTTTATTTATGGTCTAGGCTCACATTGGTGTGTCCATATATATGTATATATATATATATATATATATATATATATATATATATATAAAATCTTTCCCTTGGGTCCCCACAAAACGAGTGAAATGAGAAATGAGGACAGAGCTTCAAGGACTATTCCAGAGCTTTTCAATAATGACAAGCACTAAGTCATTCCTCTGGACATAGCTTACTTAAATACAAAAGATTCATTCAATGAACATATACCTCAAGATTTTGTATCTTTTCTGAAAGGGACTGTTTGGCTAGTTCCAATTCCAGCATTACACATCAAAAACAACAAATTTATTTTTCATTCTAATCCATCTCATGAACCTCCACTGGTGTCTGAACATGTGGATGGGGTTTTCACTTGTTCATGAACATGCATGTGTATCACAGTCACTCAGGTTCAAGAATAATTTCTATTGAATCTATTATCTAACATTCCACACACAACGAATTCGTTTTTGACATTAAGTCCATCTTAGAAGTCAAGATCCACCCACATGAAAAAGCATGTCTGAGAATTTATTCTTGTCTCCTTGAAAGGGAAAAGAACACTGATGTGCCTATTCCATTTTGAATGATACATTAATTCTCTCACACTATACCTGCTAGCTATTTTCTTCAAGACAGAATATTTGGAATTTATATCAGGGTGTATAATTTTTAAAAGGCAATAGATTAAGGAGTAAATCTCTCTGGTTTTATTGTTGAAGTTTCACGAGACACTGAGATGCTTCCTGGAAGGAAGCAAGTAACAAACTCAAAAAGTAATATGCAAGAGAATAATAATTTTTTTAAGAAATTTGTTTGGTAAGGTCTTAAAGAGCCGCCTCATGTGGTGCCCATTTACAGTATCATGGTAGAAACACACTATTGCTTATGCAAGTGCGAATGAGAATGACCACAATCTGACAAAATAAGACTTAGTATTTACCTAGAAAACTTTACCATTTGGTGCTTGCTTTCTTAAAAGGATTCTAATCCCTAGAACAATCCTTTCTTATATAGTACAAATACAAATTAAAACAGAAGCTTAAGATTAGGTAAGCAATCTCATCATCACCTTATAAACAAATCCCTTGGTCATGCAAAGCCGTATCCTGCATACTCTATAAACTATTGCAGATTCTAGTACATGATAAGAACAAGCACGAAAATCTTATCCACTCATTTCTATTACTCAAACGAATCAAACTCATCAAGAACCATTTGATATTTGAAACAGTACGAACCGCATAGGATTCTCATATACTGCTTGGGGCATTTCTTGTTTTAATAATCAGAGCAGAATTATTATCAGGGGCTTGACTTTCGCCGTAGGGTTCAAGCTGAGGTGGGGTATAGAGGAAGAAGATAGTAACGTTTCAAGGGGTTTCTCAGTCAATCAATTTGTGCTTGTGCACCATCTTGGCCACTCAAAAGATATGCTTTTTCATTTATTGGACAACTTTTGGCCACTTAGCGAGACATTCTGAGCTAAAGAAAGGGAAACGAGGGAGAATGCGAAATCTGAAATGAACTACATGTTCTTCAGAGATGAATGCTAGATTAAACAGAAAATATTGAGAAATATTGGAAAAGCTCGTAGATTGAAAAGAAATATATGCTTGAACTCGAAATATTGGAAACTTCTCATTAAGCAAAAACAGAACTAGACCACATACTCTTTCATCAAGAAATAAAAAAAAAAAATCAAAGACTACCCTATACTGCTTCCCTAAATATCATTTTTTCTTTTGTACACAAGTTCTTGTTACATTGCAGCACTCGGACAGAGAGGAATTGGCACTCAACCAAAAAAGAAAAAAGAACAAGAAACAGAAAACAGAACAGAACCCTCTTTTTTCGAATCTCTTTCCTCTCCGGCAAACTTGAATCTTCTAGCTTTCTTTTGTTAGTTGAATGAGCTCAAATCAGATGGCTTTCTCAACATGGCGTTTGAACACAGTTTCCAAGTCAGGAGGAGTGAAGAACTCCCTAACACCGTTAAAGTTGTGACGCCGTGACGGTCGGGGCTTCCTCGGCGCCGGCGGGCAAGGCAACTTGTCTTGTATTCTTGCCTCTTTCGCCGTCGGGGTCGTCGAGCAGGCTTCCTCGTCGTCGTCTTCGTTCTCTTTTCCCCTCGGCTTCGTGTTTATGGGCTTCAGAGACCGAAGCGAAATTCCTGCAATTACCCACTTCTTCGCTTCTGATTCTAGGCCTGATTCTATCTGTGACTTTTTCGAAAACCCCATATCAAATCCAAGTATACCCAAGAAAGTCGACAGCTTGTCCTAGATGGAACTACCCAAAACAGAGGAAAGTGAAGCGAACCAAAGAAAGTGCGTATGGAGTCGAAAAGACTGATTCTTGCTTGAGAATCAGAATGAGAACGAAGGGAGGAGGAATAACAGAATAAGAGAAAAGGGTCTTTGCCTGATTGTGGAGAGAAAGGAGAGGGAAGATTTGAAATGAAGGAACAAGAGAAAGAAAAAGAGTTTGATTTTTCTATTTTCTGTGATTTTTTTCTTTCTTTTGGTGATTGCGGGGAAAACAG
This sequence comes from Delonix regia, assembly GCA_037074485.1. Taxonomy (NCBI): domain Eukaryota; kingdom Viridiplantae; phylum Streptophyta; class Magnoliopsida; order Fabales; family Fabaceae; genus Delonix; species Delonix regia. The sequence goes on along the minus strand of CM073449.1, from coordinate 32,926,703 downwards.
GAAGAAATTTTGGGAGGAAGAAAGAGAGAAATAATATATAGAAGTTGATAGGAGCGAACCCGTGAGAATGCGAAACACCGTCAATTTGCTAAAAGCGAATGCAGAAAAAGAGAGAGAGAAAGAGAGCTGCCCGGGATTTCGCGGGCAGCCCAAACCGAGTGAACCAAGTTTTGGCGCCAAAATTTCAGTGGTTTGGGCAACAACGGCTCTTTTTCCCGCCTTAAGATTTTCGGATTTCCAATTGTACCCTTTTTTCTGAGTATTATTCTCTTACCTTTTCTTGATTCTAGAGAGTGATGCTGCTGGTGCAGCTACGCTGGGCACGATAACCGGCATAGATCGCATGCGACGTCGTTCCGTAACAGGTACACGTCTCCCTGAAACATTCACCCATGGGCTTAATTTAAGCCCAATACATGGATGCCAAAAATTGAAGAAAAAAATTTAGAAAACTTTTTATATATATCAATCCATGGACCCAAAAATTTCGTCAAACCAAAAAAAGAGAGGTGTAATATATCCCAAGAAGATGCAAACTAATTACTCCATTATTTATTATTATAGAAAATTTTAGTATATTTTTTAATTATATTTTAACAATTTAGTATCAAATTCAACCTTAATTTAAAATTTAATAATATTATTTTAATAAAGAAAATAAATCAAGTTACGTAACACAGTCATAATAAGTGCTCAGTCCTATATAAATAAACTCGTGTTTGGTTATGATTCGAAAGAGGACATGTTGGGGTTTAAATGTACAATAAAGAAATGAATCAGACTAGCGTTGCTTTCAGCGATAATTTTTAATTTTTCTAGCGTGAGCCATAGATTGTACATAATTGTAGTATCGAAAGTTTGAAACTCATAATGGACTTGGCATTTTTTATTTTTTTTTAGCCACAACTAGGAAAATTGTAGTACGAAGAATTTTAAACTCCGGATGAACGTTTTAAAATTCATGAACGACGTAAAAGCAACAAATCAAATCAAAGTTTGTTGTGTCACAAAAAATAGGCGATTTGAATTTAAAATTTAATAAAAATAGATATTATAAATTAAAATAGAATAGTAAATTAAAAAACCATCCATCCACCTTTTCGATATTTTATGATATATATTTAAATTAATTTGTACTCCATGAAACCCAAAATTTATTTTGCTTTTAATAAAAATATCATTTTTTTTCTTTTCATAACGTAAGATTAAATAAAAGTAGTACAGAATAATTACTAAGGACAAATAAATTCATTCGAATGAAAAGCCACCTAATAATTAACAATTTGATATGGACGACAATTCATTTAAGTGATTAAAATAATAAAGGAGATATTTAATTACCGTAAATTATTTTATAAAAATTTAATAATATAAATTTATAAATAAAAAATATAATTATGTATGTATATATTAATTTAATATAAGTATTAATAATTAAAATTTTTATTTAATATTTTTTTATAATCAAATATAATCTTACGCTATGTTTGAAAGTTTAAGGAAGGATAAAATTGAGTAGTCATCAATAGAATTGAATGGAATGAAGTGTAATGACTTTAGTTGACATATTGTTTAAAAATTTTAATAAGAAAATGAAGTAGTTTTAAAATTTTTTGTTTGGAAGTTATAATTAAATGAATAAAATGAAATGACTAATTGATTACTTTTTTTAATATTATCTATTACACGATGCAAAATTCTTATTTATAAAAGTTAAAAAAGGGTATAATAATAATTTTAAATAATTGAACTACTCATTTCCACTCTTGACTTTCCAATTTGGAGAATAAAAAAAAGTCATTTTGGATGGTCAAGAAATATCTTGGAGGCCTTTCTTTACTATTCCACTCTTTTAAAAAAAAAAGTATTCAAATATACTTTTTATTTAAATTGATCATTTCACTTCTTGCTATTTTATCAGTGACACCCCATCCAAACATACCTTTATATTTCTATCCAAATGATTTAAATTTAATATAGATGAAAAATTTATCTAAAACACCAATTTTAAAATTTAAGCACAAACAATCAAAATAACAGGCACACTTCCCTAATTGATAACCATCTTTACAGTATGCCTCCAAAAACTTGTACTCATGGAAATCCAAAAAAACCGCAGCCACAATCTATAATTTCAATGTGTAGGGCTACGTCGGTGGGTCCAGGGGCGGCGGAAAATAAAAGGCTCAAATTGTTCTTATAATTTTTGAATTAATAGGAAAAGAATAAAGTTGTTATGCGAAATTTAAATGTTGAAGTTACCTCTATTATATAATTATGAAAAAATAATTTCAGATTTTCTAACGTAATATTGCCAAACTCATAGTTCAACCATTTTAAAAATATTTAATTTAATAACATTCAGACTGATTTATGATTTTAATTACAAATATTTGAGTTTTGTCAATATTATGTACACTTATTTTTTATTTTTAAAATATATATTTTAGTCTAATTTTAAAATTTTAATTAAAATATCATCTACAAATTTGTTAGAATGCATTTCATTTTAATATATAATTAAATTAATTAGACTAAAATGTAGCTCAGATTTTAATTTAAAAAAGGATATGTATCCAATTTGAAAATTAAAAAATGAAGATAATTTCAATAAGATAGCAAAAGTCTGTGTAATCCTTCATAATATTTAATTATAGAACTAATTTAGTAAAAATAAAATATTAGAAATGACAAGGTGCCGCAAAGGCAGTGTCCTAATTAGCTTTTTTTTTGGGGTCACTGTCCTAATTAGCTTGTTAAGCTTGTCTTCATCAAGAAATCCTTAATTAAATAATAAAAACAATAACAATGGTAAGATGGATAGAATTATAAATAGGAAGGACGATGATGAATATGTGGGCCCAAAGAATCCCAGAATTGCAATCTCACACACTTGCGTTTTGCTCGCCTTTCAATTTCCGTCCCTCTCATTCATTTTGGCCTTTTGGGCTTTGATTCGCTACTTTTCTCTTTAGGCGGTGCACACTACACACCCAAATCAAACTCTTTCTCTTTCATGTCCACGTAGATCCCCACCCACCTTTCCTGTCTTCTCTCTCTTTTTCTTTTAATCCTACTTGAATTTTTTTTAATACAATTAATTATGTGGAACTGAGTGGCTTGACATGGAATTATAATTTTTAATATTTATTTTAATTTAATTATTTTTAATTCCATATTCGAATGTGAATTGTAAATTAAGAGAGTGGGGATATTCATTGAGAGTGTGACAAGTTTTTTTAACCACAAATTAAATAATAAAAATTACCTAATAGGAATGATATGATGTGAAACTTTACTTTTAAAATTGTGTCAAGTAGGAGAACTTTTAAAGTCTAATTATGCTTTATATAAATTTTGTTATAGATGTATAGCGAAGTTAGTTTTAATTACAATAAATTGTACATACTTCCATTGAATTTAACTAAAATTAAATCAATCTTCCATTTATTTTTAAAAAATATATAAATATATATAGAAATTAAAAGTTGCACTATATTAGTGTAATTTTAATTTTTTCCTCTAACTGAGATATCATACTTTGACATTGACACACACATATATCAACTTATATATTTTGTACTGAGGGTATTTTACAAAAAAAATTAATATTAGACTAAAATATATATTTTAAAAATAAAAGGGAGGTATGAGTAATTTCAATAAAAACCATTAAAAAAATCAATGTAGCTTCCTCTTTTACATAATATTCTACACAATCCGACTTAACTAAACACAAGTTAATTTTAATTTAATTTACTGAATTATTAATATCGCAGAACATTAAGGCATTAGGTATGCAATAATGTTACCTATCGTTATTATTATTATTATGCACATGCCCTAGTCCACATGCATTTGGTTGTATATTATTCTGTACCAACAATATATATATATATATATATATATATAAAGAAATTCTCATCTATTATAACAATATATTCAATAAACGACGGTGAAATTACAACTTACAAATATTAGAATAAGCCACTTGATATAGAAAAACTCTAACAAATAAATATATAATGGAACCCCTATTTAATTAAGTGATATATGAGATTCTATTCACATGTTACGTAGCAGAACGACATGACGTATAATAAATGAAAGAAAAGTAAAATTTCTTATTACTATGTCAAATGGCATATTTTGCCACTGGGACAAATTTAATACTTTCAAATTTTGACCTTGGTCTTGTAGGGTTTAAATGTCTCACAATTAGGTCAAATGGTCAGAGGATTCTATCTTTATCTTTTTATTCGCTGCATATTGTTTAGGGTCAGGAGCTTCTTTTGTTACCGTTGCAACACTGAGAATCAGTGCTATTTTTATTTGTACAATATTTTGTCCTAATTTTTTGGTAAAAATTATGTATTTTTTTTTTTTTTTAAATTATAGTAAACCTTTCAGTCTCACAAAACGATAGTAATGAAGCATTGAGTTTCATTCCTTAACGTAGACTGAAAACGATTCTGTTTTCTATTTTGGCCTTTACTGCTTTTTCGTGTAGTCAAACAGTAAATTTATTTTCACCTATATTAGGTAATTTATTCAGTCGTATTTCTTTAATAATAATGAAAAGAAGCTTATTCATTATTATGATCACCTCTTTTTAACGTAAAACTTCAAAAGTGATTCTCCTCCAAGGAAAGCTTTTGCATGAAACTCTGCTTTATTTTCTTACAAAAAGTTGAATGCATTCTATACATCTACCTTAAAGTTTTTTTTTTCTTTTTCTCGAAATAGAGTTATCAAATTTTTCTTTAACAGCGATAGAAACATAACTTTTTTTTTCCTTTGCCAGAATCTTTAAACATAACTGTAAAGTGAGTGAAAAGGATCATTTTCTTTCCTTCCAACCATCAATAAATCAAATCCAAAACGGAAACGAATCACCAACTTGCGATAACATTCAATACTGACGTGTGGACGGCGATGAACATCCTAATAATTCCTTGTTTGGTCGGTCTGATAATGATCCTTTCTTTGTATTCTTATGCTGTGCTTTCTCCTTATTGCGTGTGCAAATTGTCACTAAATGACAGCAAATCACACCCAAATATGAGCTCATTCATCCACATCTATACCTCAAAACAATCACTTTTTTGTTTCATAATCCCATCAAGGAGCCACTATATTCTCGTTCAACTACTTCCTTTTTAGAGTTTATAAAAAAAGAAGGAATTTCCCATACACTTAATAGTCCCTACTGTAATATTAGACCTGGTGATTCGGCAAGGATAAGTATGTAGATGAAATCCTCTATAAGCATGCAAATAATTCGTAGTCTGCTATTCAACTTAGAACATAATATTGAATATACAATTTAGGAAGGTTTGAAGCATGCCTTTCGTTTGAAAGTGTCAGTTAAATACCTTTCACACCCTTAAAAGTTCACACCCAGTTAGATGCTTATCTGGGACACTTGAACTGGGGGACTCTTCTGATGCAGGCCCTTTGGTACATTGTATCCATGTGCTGTAGAAGTTCCACCATCTTCTGCTATCACCTTCAATTAGAGGATATAATCTTTGGACTTGTTTCCAGCACCAGCCAATAACACACAATTTGCTTTTTCTAATTTTCTTCCTCACATCATCACTTTGGAATTCACTGTTCCTTTTCATTAACATCAACATGGAAATGTCATTTCTGAGTTTTACTGTTAAGTACTGCTTCTTCAGACATGCCATGATAATGGATAATTGAAAAATTTGGCAGAGACCACTAATAACATGCAGAAAAGGATCCAGACCCCACAAAAAGGCAGCCTGACAAGAAAAATCTGTCAAAAGTTGTGCCTGCTTTTTCCTTCTGTCACTGGAAATTTCCAACAGTAAAAAGTCAAATTTGATACTTCAAATCAGTATCAATCGGCCCTCAAACTTTTTATCACTTCAATATTCAAAACTTATATCACGAAATTGAAACAAAACCAGAATTTTAAGTACTGAAATGAAGCAAAAAATCTTCAATAATATCATATTACAAGTGGTGCTTTGTCAAGCCACTTCAGAATTCAGAGATATTATATCCGAGTTTAATAATACATATATATAAGGTCCCCAGTTTCAGTTTTGAGCTACCAGAATCTCTAGAACGAAAAAAACTGCAGTAACATTACAAGAGTGAGATAGCCTTTGAACTTGATTTACAAAGTTTCTTTATGCAATCTCAACTTCGACTGAACTGGCCTAGCATACAAAATGGCCACTGAAGTCAATATCCCAGAAGATGAATCTGCAACGGTATGCCTTTTCATCACAGTTTCTTGCAGACTTTGCATATATCGTTTCACGCACTTAGCTGAAGTAAATTTTTTGATTTAATATCTGCATATATCTCATTAGTCTAGTTCTGGATTTCTGGAAGACTTATCCGTCAGGTTCCCATATTTGCAAGATCTAAGTTACCCAAGTAATGTTTTTTTCCCCTTATTTTCAACTACTGCTTGATGCTGCTGCGAAGGTTGGTTCTGCAGCCTTTATATGGATCGTTTAATATTCTTCAATGTATAATCAGTTCAATATCATTAATCATAAGAATTACTTTCATGTATGTCATAGGATTTTTGTAGTGTGTGCACAACTTTCTGGAACATGGACATATGACAGTCATCTATAAAATTTTCCTACTCCTGAAAACATCCGATCAAGCCCAAAACTTCTTCAACTGAATACATTAAGTGAGATGAGATTTGTGATATGTTGCTGTTAACGGCATACCTATAAGATAGTGAGAACTTATTTACTTCATCTTAAAAAAAAAAAGAATAAGAATAGCATGCTAAGCAAAAACTTACATTCGAACCTAGCGTAAAGGTTAGAGTGCACAATATAGCAGACTAGTATATAGAAACGAACATTGGTCAACAAATACAGCAGGATAGCAATGAGTCAGCAAGCGTATAATAAACTTAATTTGTTAGTTCTTTGAGAGAAACAACCCACGGAAAAGATGATTTGTGCAAAAGATCCACTGACACTGAAGAAACTGAAAGAAAATTCAGACAAGAATGATATTATAAGATTGGTATAATTTGCACTTTTGGTCACTTCAGTCTACTCGCCGGAGAAATATAATCCCTCTAGTATCTATTTGAGCAATGTTGTCTTGCTATGTCAGTAAATTTAGTTTTTGTATTGTCAGTAAATTTAATATTATTCCTTTCATTATGATTAAGCTAATTAAAAATAACAATTAAGAAGGGCGATTGCTAAATTTTGTTAAACAAGAAACACAGAACTACTGTCTTTAATAACATTTTTTCTCTGAATAATCTGAGGGACAGGATTGTTTAAACTGAAACTAGAAGGACTAAACTGCTCTAATGAGTGAATTAGAGGAAGAAGATTACTCTAATGAATACTATATGAACAAACTTGTTTTATTAAGTATATATCTTCAAGGGACTAAAAGTACAATTGGATTCAAGAATATCAGCACATACTCATGCGAAGAACAGTTTTGAAGAGCATTCACTTTAATTAACTTGAAAGATCAATGCAAGTATATTAAAATCCAGAAGAATTCAGTAATGCCATTTTCAATATGTTTTTCTTCCTATATTTTTTATAGCAGAGGAATACTCAGTTTAGATATTTACAAATTGCAAAATACAAATTGAATGCCAAATAACTTAAAAGAAGACAAGCATGGTTCCTGTCAAGTGTATAGTAATAACTTCAAACTAGCAGTAGATCCTGTGTGATTTATAGGATCCAAGGAAAATGTCACTTTTAACAAGAAAACAGAAGACAAAACCCAAAAAAAAGAAGTTTTGGGAGGAAAAATAGAGTGAACAGTAATGGATAGTAAAATGCTTTTATATATATATATATATATATATTGTGATACTTGAACATCAAATGCTGCTTCTGGAAGAAAGAAACTTGTGCTCATTTATGTACCTTTATTGTATAGCAGAAGACTGGACTGGGAGAAAGATTTTCAATGACAGAGAATAAAAGTTCTGGGGAATCATCCATCTCTGACAAGTTGCCAACAGAATATATCTGTAAATCAGAGCATTGTCAGGGGGATAAAATAGAGAATCAAGCATCTATAGAGATATCCGAGGATGAAAGGCAACATCATAAAGGGGTACTAAGTATGGATGTTGAAAGAGAAGGTGATAAAGCTAATGACATAAAGATAGAAGAACCTGACCATCCCACAGAAAAGGATGGTGCAGAAATTTCAAGGCTGGCATGTATTAAAGAACCAATCACAGATGAACATGCATCTTCAGAAGTAATGGTGGATAGTATTGAAAAAGAGATGAGAACTTCCCAGACAACTGAACACTCAAGATCAAAGGGAGTAGAGGATGCTGATTTGGAATGCAATGAACAAGCTACAAGCATATCTGAGACAAGCTTGGGTCAGATCAATGCAGCTTCACTTCCTAACCTTGACTTGACAACCAAGAGTCAAGTTGAGAAAGATGTAAGAGTTGCAGAGTCTTGTACTACGGATGAAGACACAGATACTACCATACATGCTGAGGATGCGTTTAAAGAAATAAGCTTGGATGGCGTACAGAACAAGAAAGCAGATATGCCACCTTTACAGGAGAGCGAGTGGAAGGATCCTGAATTAATTGGGTCAAGCAATAAGTTAGAAAATGAGAATAATAGGGAAAATGATGACTCCACAGTAAAGGTTACACCAAGTACATACGTTCATAGTGTTGAAGAATCTACTTTGGAAGCAGCTTTAAAAAATGGAGATAAAGACAATGATAAGCTTGAAAACCCATCTTCCCACATTGTAACAAATGGAGCGAGTACACAAGTTGCAATTGAAGTAGGGGAAACTCTGCAAGAGGCTTCCTCTACAATCTGCAGAGATAAAAACCAAGACATGTACGAGGATAGCAAACTCAATCCAGAAAAGCACGATGAAGAAAAGAGAGAGTCAGAGCAGAAAAATGAACAAGAGGAAGAACTTGGAGAGCAAGTAATTGTGATCCCAGAAAAGAATGAAATAGCAGCTTCAAGAGAAAATGCCGAAAAGAAAGTTGAAGAAAACATACACCTTGTAGAAAATTTTGAAGAAAAAGAAAAGAAAGATGAACCAACTTCTACACCTGAGAGCAAGGAAGCATCACTTTCAACAGAAGAGGTAGGAATTGCTGTGCATTGGATTGATGATTTAGACATTTTCAACTTCTGTATGAGTGAACTTGATATAGACAAATCTTTCATATTAATTTCATTCTTGCAACTGATAAGGTTATTTTATTACCCCTGAACTGACGAACTTCATTTTTTTGCAGAGACTCCCACTTGTTGAGTCAATCACAGAGATCCGCAGTGAAGAAAGAATATTACCACAACAAATTGAAATTGATTTGAATTCTAATGATTCACTGGTTAAGGAAACAGGGCAACCAGACAGTGGTGAGACTGGCGAAGTCTCCAAAACTGAAGCCGAAGAAAAACATCAAGAACCAAGCCACTTTTATGCTGAAAGTAACAAGCAAGATGAACACCACATTGAAATGCAAAGTATTGAGAACTCGGTTATTAAGCACGTGGATTCAGAAGCAACTGCGACGACAGAAACAATCACAGAATTAACAAAGGATACTGAAGAGCTTGAAAAGGTCCCAGTGTCTTACTCTGAGGAGAAAACAGATATAAAGGGTGATGAGAAAATCATACCAGAGGACCCAAAAGAGACGGAAGAAGCCAATAATAAGCAGTTACATAAAACTGCAAAAGAAAGTGAGTATGCAAAAAAAATTTTACCAACTTTTCGATCGTTAGTGAATTTCATGCACATCCTCATAGAAATCATAGCAAATTTTAGCTCATCTATATTTATATATCCATACACATGTATATGTTTATAGATACATATGCATATTATATGCATACAAACATACATACATCTGTTATGATTTTAAAAATACCTTGAAACAATTATCCTTTACTCTCAACAGCAGCTTGGTGTGGCATTGAATTTTAGACAAAAGAAGTATTATAAGCTACTACTTTAGCCACCTTTCTGAATGGACAATAGTACTCAAACATCTAACATGTATAATGGCAGGTGTAGCTGAGGATGAAGACCCATCAACCTTACCCACAATGGCATCTGCTGGTGATGAGACAATTGACGAAAACTATCAGGAAGAAAGTCTTAAGGACAGTGAATCAACATTGATAGAGAAGGATGAGTGTCATGGACCAGAAAATGGTGCTGAGGAAAACAAAAAGGATGTTGAGGTTAAGTGAGATGCAATGAAATAAACTAGAAAATAAATAATACCTGCATGCATTTTCACAATCACACATCTGCTTATGTTACTTTAATGTGGACATACAATTATATATATTAATTTTCCCCATAAATTATCTGTTTTGATTTTGAAGCTGCATCTGTGGAAACAGGCATTTGATCTACCCAAAACCGCAGGGGGACAAGATATTAATAAGCAACAGATTATAGAAGGATCAGTTAAAGAAACAATGAACAAGTTTCAAGACAACGAAAAGGAAATTCAAAATTTAAGGGATGACCCCGGCAGAGAGATTAAAGGGGAACGTTATGTCCCTGACCTACCTCCTGAGTTAATTCAGGTGAGACAGTGACAGAGAGATTGTCTCAAGCTTCAAATAGTAGAGGAATACTCAGTTTGGACATGAATAAATTCAAAATTAGTATTTGAATGCTAAAGATTAAAGAACATAAATTAGACAAGCATGTTTCCCTCCCCTGTCAATTGTATAGCTTCAATAACTTTAAATTATTATACTTGAAATTTAAATGCTGCTTCTAGAATAAAGAAAGTTACGCTCATTTATCACTTTTTTACAGCAGAACACCAGACCGGAAGAAAGATACCCAACAACAGCACAGTTGGACAGCAACCCAAATGAATGTCCCCGACCAGAATCCAAAAATTCTGTGGAATCATCCTCCTCTGATAAGTCACCACCAACAGAAAAAATATGCAAATCAGAGCATTTTCAGGCTGATGAAATAGAGAATCAAACACTCACAAAGAAATCTGAGGATGAAAGGCAACATAAAAAATGCGAACAAAATAAGGATGTTCAGACAGGAGGCGATAAAGCTAATGCCATCAATGACAAAATCATAGAAGAACCTGACCATGACTTAGAAAATGATAGTGCAAGAATTTTGATGCTGGCAAGCGTTGAGGAACCACATCTTAAGGCTCATGAAGAGGATACTTCTATGGACAACAGCTACCTTGATCAGCAACTCGAACTAATCACAGATCAACATGAATCTTTTAAAGTAATCCCAGAGAATGAAGAAAAAGAAACGATAACTTCCCAGACAAATGAAAACACAAGACCAAAGGGAGAAGAAGATGCTGATTTGGAATGCAATGAACAAGCTACAAGCATATTTGAAAAGTCTTGTATCAAAACTGAAGACATAGACACTACCATACACGTTGAGGAAGAGTTTAAGGAAATAAGCTTGACAGGAGTACAGATTGAGAAAGCAGAGATTCCACTAGTAGTGGGGGGTGAACGGAGAGATCCTGAATCAATCCGGACGAGTGATGAGTTACAACATGAAGATAATGAAGAATTTAAACTCATGACTGGCAGTGGGGAAGATGCCTCCACAGTAATTGTTGCACAAAGTCCATATATTCATAGAGTTGAAGAATCTACCTTTGAACCTACATCAAAAAGTGAGAATCATGACAATGATAAGCTTGAAAACTCATCTACCAATCTGGTAGCAGATGGGGTGGCCACACAAATTGCAATAGAAGCAGGGGAAACTATGCAAGAGGCTTCCTACACAGCCAGCCAAGATAAAAACAATGACATATGTGAGTCAGTGAGGCAAGAGATAGATGTACCTTCAGTTGATAGGATGGCCAAACCAGAAGATTTGGCATGCCTAAACAGAGATGTAAGAGGAGAAAATGAAGAGGACATCATTCAGTCGGCACTTAAGGAGACCAACGAGGATAGCAAAATTAATCCAGAAACATATGATGCGGAAAAGAGAGACCTGCGTCAGAAAAATGAACAAGAGGATAAATTTGGAGACCAAGTAAGTCTGATCCCACAAAATACTGAAATAGAAGCTTCTGGAGGAAATGCTGAGACAAAAGTTGAACAAAACATACGCCCTGAAAAAAATTTTGAAGATAAAGAAGAACCAACTGCTGCACTTAACATTGGGGAAACATCAATTTCAACAGAAAAGGTAGGAATCTTGCCGTGCATTGAAATTAAACAGTTTGCACATTTTCAAATCCAGAACTAGAGAACTTGATTTTGAACAATCTTGTAATTGAAGGTTATGTTATTAAATTGCAACCCCTGATCTGACAAACTTCATTTTTTGCAGAGTCTCCCACTAGTTGAGTCAATCACAGAGATCAATAGTGAAGAAAGGATATTACCACAACAAATTGCAAATGATTTAAATTCTAATTATCCACTGGTTGAGGAGACAGGGAAACCAGACAATGGTGAGGTTGGTGAAGTCTCTTCAACCCACGCCCAAGAACAACATCAGGAGTCAAGCCAATTTTGTGCTGAAAAGAACATGCAAGATGAACATCATCCTGATACACAAAGTACAGAGAACTTGGCTACAAAGCATATGGATTCAGAAGCAACAGTGACAACAGAAGCAATCACAGAATCAACAAAGGGTACTGAAGAACTTGAAAAGGTCCCTGTGTCGTACTCTGGGGAGAAAATACATATCATAGGTGATGAGAAAATCTTACGAGTGGAACCAAAAGAGATGGAAGAAACCACAGATAAACAGTTACATGAAACTGCAAAAGATAGTGAGTATGGTAAAAGAAATTAGCATTTCCTTTTGTATTTAGTGTATTTCATCCACATCCTTGAAATTTCAGCAACTTTAAGTTCTAAAAGAATATTATGACTTTCAAGATCCTTTGAAACTATCATTTTTTACTCTCATTAGCAAGTTGAGGTGCCATTGAGTTTTGCAAATTCTGAAGAGTACATAAGAAGTAATAAAAGCTATTACTTTAGCCACCTCATTGTATGGACAATAATATTCTAACATTAATTTGTATAACGGCAGGTGTATCTGAGGTTCAAGCCCCATCAAGATTACCTGCAACAACATTGATTAGAGAAGAGACAATTGAGCAAAGCATTGAAGAAGAACTTTATAAGGATGGTGAATCAACATTGATAGAGAACGAAAGCCACAGAGAAGAAATTGATGCTGAGGTGAAGATAAAAGCTATTGAGGTTAAGTGTGCTGAAATGAATTAATATAGAAAATAAATAGATATATGCATTTTCACATTCACACACCTGCTTCTGTATGAATGAGAACATATAACTACACATTTATTTACTTTAAGAATAATTTGTTTTGATTCTGAAGCTACATCTATGGAAACCAGGAATTTGATGTACCCAAAGCCAAAGGCAGGCAAGATATTTATGAACAGCAGATTATAGAAGGATCAGTTGAAGAAAAAATGAACAAGTTCCTCAACAATGAAAAGGAAGTTGAAGACACCGGCAGAGAGATTGAAGGGAAGAATTATGTCCCTGGCCTCACTTCTGAGTTCAATCAGGTAAGACAATGGCATAGAGATTTTCTCAAACTTCAAATAGTAGAGGAGTACTCTGTTTAGACGTCTATAAATTCCGAAATAGTATTATATATATATATATATAAAAGACAGTTCCCTGTCAACTGAATAGTTTTAATAATTTTAAATTGTTATGCTCAATTATCTAACAAACTTTTATAGCAGAACACTGAAGGGGAAGAAAAATACTCAACGGTAGCCCAGTTAGACAGCAATCCAAATGAATGTTCCCCAGCAGAACCCAAAAGTTCTGAGGAATCATCCTCCCCTGAACAGTCACCAACAGATGAGATATTTAAATCAGAGCATTTTCAGGCTGACAGCATAGAGAATCAAGCACTCGGAAAGCTGTCTGAGAATGAAAGCCAATATCAAAAAGGGGCGCTAAGCAAGGATGTTGAGACAGGAGATGATAAAGTTGAAGCCATCAATGACAGAAACATAGAAGAGCCTGGCCATGACATAGAAAATGTTGGTGAAGAAATTCCAATGCTAGCAAGCATTGAGGAACCAATGGTTCATGACGAGGAAACCTCTATCAACAACAGCTCCTTTGATCAGCATCTTGAAGTAATCACAGATCAACATGCATCTTTTAAAGTAATCCCAGAGAGTATAGAAAAAGAAATAATAACTTCCCAGACAAATGAAAACACAAGATCAAAGGGAGAAGAAGATGCTGGTTTGGAATGCATTGAACAAGCTGCAAGCATACATGAGACAACCTCGGGTAAGATCAATGAAGTTTCACTACCTAACCTTGACTTGGCAAGCAAGAGTAAAAGTGTGGAAGATAAAAGAGTATTAGAGTCTCTTACCAAAGAAGAAGACATAGAAACTACCACCCATGTTGAGGATGAGTTTGAAGATCTAAGCTTGACTGGAGTACAGAACAAGAAAGCAGAGATGCCATCTGATCTGGAGGGTGAACGGAAGGATCATGAATCAATTGGGTCAAGCAATAAGTCAAAACATGAAAATAACAGAGAACAACATGCCTCCACCGTAGATGTTATACAAAGTCCATATGTTCATAGTGCTGAAGAATCTACTTTTGAAGCAGCCTCAAAAAATGGAGATAATGATGGTGACAAGAGTGAAAACCCAATATCCAACCTGGTAACAGATGGGGCAACTGAAGCTAGGGAAACTTTACAGGAGGCGTCCTATATAACCAACAAAGATACAAATAAAGACATCTATGAATCAGTATGGCAAGAGATAGATATGCCTCCAGTTGATAGGATGGCCGGAGCAGAAGATTCAGCATGCTTAGACAGAGATTTAAGAGAAGCAAATGAAGGGGATATCAATCCAGAAACACATGACTGGGAAAAGAAAGACTCGTGGCAGAAAAATGATCAAGAGTATGAACTTGGAGAGCAAGCAACTCTGTTCCCAGAAAAAACTGAAACACAATCTCCAAGAGAAAATGCTGAAAAGAGAGCTGAAGAAAACATACACCTGGTAGAAAATTTTGAAGAAAAAGAAGGGAAAGATGAAGCAACTTCTACACATGATAGGGGGGAAACATCAATTTCAACAGAAAAGGTAGGGATGTTGCTATACATTGGATTAAACAATTGGGACATTTTCAACTTCTGCACAAAAGACCTTGATTCTAAAGGGATCTTCTATATTGATATCAATCTTATAATTGATAAGGTTATTTTGTTAAAATGCGAACCCCTGGGTTGACAAATTTCAATTTTTTGCAGAGTTTCTTGCTAGCTGATCCAATCACAATGATCGAAAGTGAGGAGTCAATTTTCACACAAAAAATTTCAAATGAGTTAAATTCTCAAGATTTGTCTGTTGAAGACTCGGGGAAACTAGAGATTGACGAGACTGGTGAAGAATCCCAAACTGAAGCCCAAGAGAAACACCAAGAATTAAGCAAGTTCTCTATTGAAAACAACAAGCAAGATGAACAACAATCTGAAACACAAGCAATGGTGACAACAAAAACAATCACAATATCAACAAAGGATACTGAAGAACTTGACAAGGTTCCAGAATTACACTCTGGGGAGAAAACAGATATCAAGGGCGATGAGAAAATCATATCAGATGAACCAAAGGAGATAGAAGAAGTCAATGATAAACAATCATATGAAACTGCACAAGAAAGTGAGTATGCTCAATCAAAACGTTAAGCAATTGTTTTTTTTAGTCCTTGGTGAATTTCATCCACATTCTTCAAGAAATTACACAACCTTTAAGTTCTAAGAAAATATTGTTTTCCTTTAAATTCCTTGAAACAATCATTCTTTACTCTCATCAGCGACTTGGTGTGGCAGTGAGTTTTATAACTTCTGAAGAGTACATAAAAAGTAATAATAACTATTACTTTAGCCACCTCTCTGTATAGATGACAACCTTCTAACATCTAACGTGTATAACAGCAGGTGTAAATGAGGATCAAGCCCCATCAAGAATACCAGCAACAGCATTGATTAGAGATGAGACAATTGAGCAAGGCATTGAGGAAGAAATTCTTACGGAAAAGCAAGATCCATTGGTTGAAGACTTAGGGAAACTAGAGATTGATGAGACTGGCGGAAAATCTGAAACTGAAACCCAAGAAAAGTATCAAGAATTAAGCAAGTTCTGTATTGAAAACAACAAGCAAGATGAACAATGTTCTGAAACACAAATCACAGAGAACTTGGTTATAAAGCATATGGATCCAGAAGCACTTGATAAGGTTCCAGAATCACACTCTGAGGAGAAAATAGATATCAAGGGCGACGAGAAAATCATATCAGAGGTGCCAAAAGAGACAGAAGAAGCCACTGATAAGCAAGTGCAAGAAACTGTAAAAGAGACTGATTATGGTAAAAAAAATTTAGCAATTTTTTTGGGTCATTGGTGAATTTCATCTACACCCTTGAAATGAAAGCAACTTTTAGTTCTAAAATAATAGTATGATTTTTAAAATCCCTTGAAACAATCATTCTTTACTCTCATCAGCAGATTAGTGTGGCACTGATTTATACTACTTCTGAAGAAGACATAAGAAGTAATAAAAGCTATTACTTTAGCCACCTCTCTGTTTGGATGATAACATTTAAAAATCTAAGATGTATAATGGCAGGTGTATCTGAGGATGAAGCCCTATCAAGATTACCCACAAGGGCATCTGTTAGAGATGAAGCGATTGAGCAAAGTTTTCAGGAAGAAAGTCCTAAGGAGAGTGCATCATTGATGGAGAAGAACGAGAATAACATACCAGAAAGTGACGCTGAGAAAGACAAAGAAGCCGTTGAGGTTTAACCGGAACACAATGATATAAACTAGAAAATAAATAGACACCTGAATGCATTTTCACAATCACACACCTGCTTAAGTATTAATATGCACATATAGTCATACACTCACTTTCTCCATGAATAATTTGTTTTGATTCTGATGCTGCATCTATGGACACAGGCATTTGATCTACCCAAAACTAAGGGCGTACAAGATATTTATGAGCAACAGATCTTAGAAGGATCAATTGAAGAAACAATAAATAAATTCCAAGACAATGAAAAGGAAATTTCAAATTTATGGGAAGACAATGGCAGAGAGATTAAAGAGCAAAGTTTTGTCCATGACCCCCCCACTGAGTTCATTCAGGTAAGACAGCTGTAGAGAGATTATCTCAAACTCTAAATTCTGTTAATTTTTAGTTATTTTAAAGTTGATTCACCTTCCAGACTTTCAATGTGCTGCAGCATAGCATAACAGATGAGACCATTCTTTATAAGTCAAATCAAAATGTGGAAAATCCTGAAATAGATTTTCGTACGTCATCAAAGAGAGAAGAGCATAGTTTGTCAGGAGAACATGGCAACCTGACCCAAAAAGAAGATTTGGTTGAAGATCAAGATGAATGTGCATATTCCATGAACGTTGCTACAGACAATGCACAATCTTCTAGAGAAAGCTCTGAAAACACTACCTGCACCGAAGGGGAAGAAACCGCTGCCAGACTTGAAAATTTTCCACAGAAAGATAAGCTGGAAGAAGAACCAAAAGATATAGATGGTAGAAAGGAAAACATGGCATCATACCAGGAGGTGACTATATGTTCATACATTCCAAATCTCCATTCATTTTTGGTAATTGGCAAAAAAATAGCAGTTGAACATCTTTGATGAAAAAGTTATGGACTTAAATTCGTAATATTCTGTACTTTTATCCCATACATTCGCAAATTCAGATATAAAAACTTCTATATGAGCTGTCTGAAGCCACTAATGTTGATAATCTGTGGAAATAACATAATTCTAGTCATTACAGAAGGATAATGTATAGTACTATAGGGTTATCTTGCATGTTTATATGATTACAATCATATAGTGTATTTCTGCTAGCACCATCTGATCTGATTGATAGCATAAAAGCTAATGAATTTGAGAAACTTGTTCTACTGAGCTACTTCTCTATCATAAAGTGAAGTGCTTTGATACTTTGATCATTTATACAGGTGCCTGTGACTACTGCATCAAGTCAGGAAACCATAGAAAATATTTTAAAGGTATGTGTTAATGTTAAAACTTCCCTACAGATTTGACCAAGATAGCTTTTATTTCAAAGCAACAATAAAAGCATGATATTTGAGCATTTTTTAGTTGTCATCTCCAAGTAACCAGACTTATCTCTCCCATTTTCAAAATCAAAGGTATGTGAGCCATCAGAGACAGAAGCTTCTCTTTCAAAGCCAAAAGAGATAGAGAACACTGTTGAGACATTGTCTTCTGCATCAGCTGGGACAAAAACAGGAAAGGAGTACCTGGATGAAGACAAAAGTGAAGAAACAAACATTAAAGAAGAGGTTGGCTAATATATCTATCTGAATTTCTTTCCCTACTTTCTAATTGGTGCCTATCTTGATTGTAACTATAAGCTTCTAAACTTGCCTGCCAAACAGGTTAAAGTTGCACAATCAAAAGGACAGATTGAAGCAACTTATTCAATAGAGAGAAAAATATCCAACACTTCAGATGGTTTCTCAGAGAAAGAGGACCATGATGTTTTGACTATTGAAGAAAACAATAACCTTGTCAAAGGCCCTTCATCTATATCAGAAGTGCTTGGGAAAGACAGCAGCAGTAATAATGATTCTGAAACTCAGTTGCTAAGAGTTGTGGGTGAAAACACAGCCATGGAGGTCAAACCAGTAGATTTAGACCACCTTCAAGATTCAAATTGCATGGGCAGTATTATTGCTGAAAGACAAGAGGAAGAAGCAAACTCAGTAGAGAACAGGGACATGGAGGTTGGAGAAGTTGCAGATCAAGGGGAACAAATATCTCATGACATTAAAAACAAAGATCTAATCACAAGTATTGACCATGAAAAAGAATTAACCATTACTGATGACCAATTGGTGCATTCCATTATGGATTCCTCTATGGTACCATCAAATGGAGAGGCCAGGACAACTGAAATAAGCAAGATGACAGAGAATACCCCAGCAAGAGAAGGTATCTCATATGTTGAAACTGAAACACCTTTAATTACTCACGCAGAAGGTGCTTCAGTGTTGGGGTCTTCAGATAATGAGAATGAAAAGGAGGAATGTTCAAATGAAGGAATTCAAAAACACAAGGATGGAGATCAGTCTATGCAACCTGACCTAAAAACTGAGAATAATATCTCAGAATCAGATACAAAAGACATAGTAAAAGAGAAGAAAGAACAAGTTGACGGTTTAACATATCAAAATGAAGCTTGCGATTTAGAAATTGTAGAAGATGAGAATTCAACTATCGAGGTGACAAAAGGTCTCCTGCAAGCAGAGGAGCTTGCTGACAAGATTGAAGACAGTTCAGCAGTCACCGGAGTAGAGAGAGAATCAGCTGAACTGAAAGCAGTGGGTCCCAGCAGTCAAGAAACATCTGTTAATATCAAAATTAGCGAACATTTAATGGAAAAGGTAGATGAAACAATAACATAACCAGAGAGGAAAACCTCTATCTGACAGAAAAGTTCTTTCGCCTTTTGGTAACTTAAGAAGAACAAAAATCATTTCAACTTTTCAAATTTATAATTATTGTCTTTCAATCCAATATGTTATCTTAGATAATATATTTCATACTCTGTTAAAACAGTGTTCATTATATTTCTATAGAAGATTAAAACACAATTACATTTCCTGCTTTTATGTAGCACATTATTTTAATTTACCATTTTGCAAATTTATCACTACAATACAGGGTGACTTTATGGCAAAAGATCAAAGTAAAGAGACAATCCTCCATTCTAGCAACAATCAAACAGAGGGAAAGGGCAATAACCTTCAAGATCAGGACTCCCAATCTGTTCAGGAAGTCGGAAGATTGAAGTTTGAAGGTGACACTGAACCAAACCTGAAGCCAAAACGTGATGATGAATATCTTTTGAACTTATCCCTTGATCAAGATGAAAACACAAATGCAATTGAGTTGACCCAAGAGGTTAGGAAGGCAGAAATATTAATTTCCATTATTTCATGAGGCTCTGTTTGTTCTCAATATATTTTTGAACAGGTTCAACAGAGATTGGAGACAGCTGCTAACAATGAAAACATCGGAGACACAGAGGTTCGAATAATATCAAGTGGAGAAGAAGCAGGAAATGAGGTTATATGATGTACATTTTGCAAATTAATTTTTAAAATTTTAATTCCGTATGATTTTAGTTGTAAGCAGCTTTCCTTTCATACAGGTTGAAGTCTCAACTTCAGAATTCACAGAACAGATTGAATCAACAAAGTTGACAGAAGAAAGCAAATCTGTGACCTTAGAAAACCGTACAGAGCAAAATATGGACATAACAGACTCCAGTGCTTTGAAACCCACAGATGCATCAGAAACCTGTACTGAAGACTCTTCTTTCATACCCAAGGTGTATGAGAAAGAGACTGAAGTAGGTTTCATCAAGAAAGATGACCCTGCCACTGATGATCCCAAAAATGTGCCTGTCATAGTTGAGATTGAAGAGACAGGTTTGAAGGATGCTGAACCAGGACACATAGATCATGACAAAGACTCTGATATAGCAATTGAGAATGAGGGTGAAACAGCAATTACAACAGACAAGATCACATCTGATAGCATAGATACTGTTGGAAGAGAAGAGGAGAATTTGAACCCAAAAAGGAAGGGAATTCCGGAACAATTGAATGACGATCATTCGGAGATGGATTATCGTACTGAAGAAACAGATGAAACCACCACAGTTCAGCATGAAAGAGAACTGGCCATAAGCACAATTCCAATGTCTCTAGATTATCCTACACTATTGGTGGAAGAAAAAGATGCCATGGGGAATGCAACAGTTCATCCAATGGATGAGAGATCAATAAGAGAGGAAATCAATGATGAAACTGCGGAAACCAATCCTGCGCACTCAATAGCAAACACATTGCTTCAGAAGGAACATGAAGTTGTCGAACCTGGAGGCGTCTCTGGAATGGAATCTGTAAATATCACAAAAGAATGTTCAAATGAAGAAAGCCCTGATCTGGAAAATGAAGATGAAGGTCTGCAAATGTTTTTTGACCAAAACACCAAAAATAGTATCTCTGATACTAGTAGCATAGCATATCATATTGACTTCTGCAAATTACATACAGGGAAAGAAGAAAAGCTTTTGGTAGAAGACTCTAAGTGTACTGCAAGAAGCACATATGAAGACAGGGAGACTATGCAAGGACAAGAGAACTTAGACACAACTTTTGAAGGCAGTTTGACAAATGATGCAATGGAGAAAGCAGTAACTGCAATGGAAACAAAAGATTTTGGCCATGAAAATGAGCCTACTGAAGAATTTACTTTAGAAAAGGTTTGAGGCTTATACACCTTCAATTTCTGATAAGCAAGTCCAATGTAGTCACAATAAGGAATAACATATTATTCTAGAGAAACAGCATAATAAAATTTTTCTACCTTTTTTTCTGTATTAAACTAGTAATTATATGATAAAAAAAGGAACCTCATATGCCTTAATATTCTTTTCAATTTTTTAGGGACTAGTTTTAAAGTAATCTATATGCTTACTCTCAAGTTCTTCAATAAACTCGTGACATGTGGAAAATTTTTTTGAAACCCCCAATTATACATTGATGAGCTGTAAAAACTATTTATGTCTCATGTTTTTATTGAAGAAATTGATAGCAAACATCTAGGAACTGTATCTTAGTTTTGTACGGTATTTAAATATCTATCTAATTTGTTTTGCTCGCAATGTATTTATCCTTTCCCTTGTTAAATTATAACTTCCACTTTTTTCCCTTGCTTCCACTTAATATCATTGTGGAATAGACCATTGAAGCAGCAGATACAAATATGAAAGTTGAATTGGCTTCTGAATCCATGGCCAAAGACCAAAGTGATGAAAAGATTTATCAAGCAGAGGAAACTAGCAACTCCGAGGACCACATTTCTGAATCCAGAGAAAATGTTCCAGGTCAAAGATCTCAAGGTGAAACGCTGAGAGAAGTGGACATGCAATTTGAAGTTGAACATCATACGAGTGTTGCACAAAATGCACATGAAGCCTCAGTTGCTACTTGTTGCACTGAAAATGTAAGAAACTAAGGTATATTTGCCTTATTTTAATTTCCTGAGAACCTAAAACTTTTTGTGTAAAACAGGTCCCTGAAGCAACTGACAAGGCTATTGGAAATGAAATCATCCTAGAACACACCCCAAAGCCAACAGGCAATCTGAAGGAATTTGATACCTTATCTGTAGGATATGAAACCATTAGTGAGGTAAGTTCATTTCATATAAATGAAACCAAACAATACTGTGTCTCCATACTCAGCTTAATTTACTTGTCTTTTTCTTGATTGGTTATAGGCTATAGCAACAAATTCACGGTTTATAGAACATTCTGAAAAAGTGGACTTAGAGGAGGAAAGAGAGCCTCGAATCTTGGAGAATCTTGCAAAAGCAAATGATGACTTTAGTTCTTCAACTACCATAGTGGAACAGATCCTTGAACCAGATAACTTAGGCAAGAAGTTTGAAATTTTCACTGACTCTAAGGACCATTATGAAACCAATGAACAACTTCCTCAAACTGTGGAGAAGAGCAACAACGTGCAGGATTGCATTTTTCAACAAGATGCACAATTTCCAGGAATAAAGTATGAGAGTGAAAAACAGAGAAACTTAGAGCCCCAGATGGAGGCTGAACAGTTGAGTATACCACCATACGCCAAAGAAACCTTAGTCACTAGCCTTATAACCAAAGAGGTAAGGAATTCAAGCGTCATTTTCTTTGAACCAGTAATTGAAGACTTCTCTGTTCTTATATTATAATTATATCCGTCAAGCAGGCGCATGATGGAGTTGATAGAGCTGCTGGAAGTGAAAACATTGACAAACAGATCATAAATTATGAAGTTAACTCAATGGAACTTCAGATTTTATCTGAAAGAGATGAGACAGTTAATCAGGTGAGTTTAACATAATATTTCCGACACTATTGGTTTTTCAATCATTTCTTGCTACTCTTTTCTCATTCTGTTAGATAACATTTGAATTATAATGTGTCAAATAGGTGAGATATCACAATTTAATGTCCAACGAAGACTTAAAAGCAACAGTGGACTTCGGCGCTGAAGATGATCCAATGAGAAAGGAAGCATCATCTGCTATAGAAGCATCAGAAGAAAATATGCAAGACGAAGGTAATTGGAGGCCCACAGATGACCGCACAGCAGGACCTCAAGTTTTAGAAGATAAAAAGGAAAAGAAGACTGAAGCTGAAGGAGATAATAGTATAAATATGACTAAGACCACGCCAGTTGAAGTGCAAAAGGTAGAATCTCGGGAAGCACAGTTGGATGACAAGCCTATGGAAGGATCTAACTTGAATAAGCAGTGTCCAGAAACGATCAAAATTGGGCAAAGTCAACCACCTGAGGAAATTATTGTCATGGAGGCTGAAAAGAATTCCCCATATTTGTTTTCTCAACTACATGCAGCCAATGAAAATGCAGGTAGGGAAATCCATTCTCCTGAAAATCCAGAAGGGTTTAAAGATTTCAAAATAGCTCCTCCAGTAGTTGAGTTGAAAGAACAAGATATTGAAGATATTCATGTGAGGGAGCAAACTCCACCAGTGGGAAATCTAAGTTCAGATCAACATGAAGAAGAAACCAAAGAATCTTCTGATTCAGGGACCACAATTTATGAAGATAGCCAAAAAGACAGCTCGAATGAAGTTCATGAAAGAGGCAGGGTTCTAAATGTAGTTATAAAATTAGATCCTCATGAAAAAGGAGGGCAAGGGTATACAGATTCTATATCAGAAAGTAAGCAGATAAAAGAAGCAACAGAGTCGGAGGAAGCCGCCAATTTCAAGAGAAGTGAAAAGGCTTTCGAATATGTGCAGGAAGTTCACAGTGATAAAGTACTAACGGAATTGGAAGATGAAGAAAAGCACATCAAGACAGAAGAGAACCAGTCAGATATAACAACTGCAACAGGGGAAACAATGGACACACAAGTATTAAATGACAAGGTCAGATGGAGAATTGAATTGTAGTTCTTAAATTTAAAATTGATTTTGTTTTCAGCCCCCCCATCCCTTTTTGTTTGCCCGAGTTATAAATATATCCAAAGTATGTTATCTGAGGAGGAAAAGTAACAGATCAAGGAAGGACAAGAAGCTGCCCAGGATTTCCAACAAATTTATATTTGTGAAAGAGGTAGAAGCAGCGACGAAGAAACTGAACGAAGTGCAATAGAATATCCCATTAGGAAGACAAACAAAACATTTCAGACCATCAGTAACGACAATCAGAATGAAGTGGTACAGGGATTTTCTTTCTTTTTTTACCTCTTTTAGTTATATTTATTCTTTTACCTGAGGTATCTCCTTATACAATTTCTTTTTATCTTTTTCCTTCCGAAACATGATACAGAAGTCTGAAGCAATTGAGATGGGAGAATATGAGAACATTAAAGACAACCTTCCAGATGATACAGAAGGAAAGAATGTCAGAGAGGCAGTAACAAGACTAACCCATGAAAATCAAGGTACTGCACCAAAAATCACAGGCAGAAGAACAGAAGTCATGGCTCAAGGTGATAAGGTCAGATAAAATCCACCACCTTTTCCTTGTTTAACCAAAAAGAGGAAAATCTGCTTCTTTCATGTTGGCTTTTAATTATGGTTTTTTTTTTTAAAAAAAGATTTTAATTGTCTCGACAATGTATTAGGTGGCTGAAGGGGTTAAAGAATTTACTCATCATGCATAAATCTTCTGTGCTAATTAACGATAAACAAAGAAATTACAACAACGGAATTTAAGGTGTTATCTTTTTCCGTTCATTTTCAAGAGTTCACTCCTTGAAGAGTAAAGGAAAGTACCCAAAAAAATTCTGACCCTTTTATTTCGTGGGGATGGGGAAGAAATGCTTATCGCAGAAAAAACAGTAATCTTGGTCTTCTCGGCTATAAATGCAATGTCACGATGTCTGTAACATCTGACATAGTATACGAAAAAATCCAGCTTCAGGAAACTGATAGTTCTTTTTTTTTAAATCTTATCAATTAATATTGGAACATTCCCTTAAAAGTTTGAGAATTTCGAGATGGCACCAAATATATCCAGACCAATTTATTTGTCTATTACAAATCCAGGACCAGGAACCAGATGTCGACATGTCACAAAAAGGACACAAGGGCCCAGCAGAAGCAAGTGAACACAGACGAGAAATTCGACAGCTAGAGGAAAGCTCCTTAGGAACAGTGGACACAGAACTCAGTATAAAAGCAGATGCCAAGACCAGAAAGACAAATGCAGATGTTGAGCGAGGCCTTCGAAACTCAGATAAAGGGACCATACGAGAAGTTCAACCCGAAAATGCAAAATCCATAGATACAAGACTGGAGGGGACACGGGTTGAAGAGAACATTTCATCGTCTAATATGTTACAGAGATCCACAGAAGAACCTCTGCAAGCAGCTACACACTTGGATGGAGCAACAGAGTTAGCAGCGAAAACTCCAAAGGAAGAAACCCCACAAGTTGAGGAGGCCAAAATAGACAGCGAAAAAGACGAAGGCATAGATGAAAACCAAGGAATAGAACCATTGTCTGGTGCTTCAGTCGTGGTTGAAACTTCTAAGGATAAGGATGCCAAAGTTGCACACAAGAAATCTCATAACATCTTATCAGGCGTTGGGTCAAAGGTCAAGCATTCAATTTCCAAGGTGAAGAAAGCCATTACAGGCAGGTCTTCACATTCAAAGACATCATCACCAAAATAACATACGCAGTCAGCCTCTCTGCAGTTGTATATAGAATTGTAAAGTAGCATTGGATGAGCTTGTTCTCGGTTTGATTGTTTGGTAGACAGCAGGGATATGGTTTGGGCTTGGTGTGCATAATAGCATATGGAAGAGCTTTTCTTTCTTTATTTCTTTTATTATTTTTTGAAATTAAATTACGTAGCAATTATGAATGCATACTTGAGCGTCTATATATTATATATAATATAATTTCCCAACTCTTTCATTACCACTTTTAATATAATATACCACTTTTAATATAATAAATCCAGTAAACTTTTTTTTTGTAAATTTAAAGAGATAAAGGAAAAGAAATCGAATTAACATAATAAAAGTAAATTCTATACACACTTTTTGGTGTCTTTGTATGTAAAAATAAACTAAAATAGACTTTTGACATCCATCTTGTAAAATAATACCATTTTTAAAATAGGTGCAAGTGCAATGAACCATTAAAAGTTCGCCGTATCAATGATACACCCATTCTTATACTGTGTTTGCTAGGCTAGAGTTGCCAGCAAAGGAGAGGAACAGGTGGATGGAATTAGGATGAAGCAGGACTGGATGGCAAAACATCTTCCATCAGCTTTTTCAGTTGTCGCGTGGAGTCCACATCTTTCCATCGTATAACTGATGGAAAGGTGGAGTGTTGCCCTCCAAATTATATCGCACACCATCTAAGACGTAGGATCAAATACTAAACCATTATTGTAGTTTTCTTTTTTCTTTTTTATTCGACTAAAGTTTGTTACAATTAAAGGACACCGTTGATAAAAGAATAAGAATAGTTAATAAAAAATTATTATTATTTATAAAATAAATAATAAATACTTTACTTAAAATAATATAAATATTTTAATAATTTAAAAATATTTATTGCCTAATGTAAAAAGAAAAAAAATATTTCTTAATATTTATTATAAATAATTTAACATTTTTTTGTTAAAACTATCCTGAAAATAATTTTAAAAGCATTAATTTAACATTTTTTATATAAAAATATTTTAAACTTTTTAACTATCATCATTATCATTCCTTCATTATCTCTATCATACCAAACAAATTTTATAACTTAATTCACTATTTCATTTCCAAGGTATCAAATATATTTTAACTCAACTTTTATTTCATTTCATTCCTTCCTCATTTTCTTTCCTATTTCTTTTCTCATCCACTTTTCTTTTAAATACAAACGGGCTGTAAATGTTTTGACTAGCCATTTGTACATTTATCTGACAATCCCACATTCAGACTCATAGCATCTACTTAGTCATTGGTCATACGCATTAAGCAATTTAAGGGGAAAAAATTAGCAGCAATGAATCGGTAAAAGTAGAACATATATTTAATAGAGCATTAATGGCCCATGGCACTCTTTCATCCAGTACAACCTAAAATTGCATAGTTTAACAAGAGCCTATACTTGCAAACAAATAAAACCAACTAGCCTCCAAAATCGGATACCACGTATCAGAGTTGATATTCCTATGAAATTGGGTTTTAATTCCCTTGTCTCCCAGCTTCTATTTTTTTCTTCCGCTGCTTAATAAGATCATTTGCAGCCCGCTTGCGTTCATTAGATATCTGAATTAGAAGATAAGAGAGAAACAGATAAATCAGAACCAATCCGACAAGTTAAACTTAACAAGGGCATTTAGTAACTTGAAAAGGAAAACTGCCACTCCTCAATCACTTAAATGGCATAATTCAATAGAAAGAAATCAGTAAACAAGTATGAACTGAAATTCAGGAATTTGAATCCTCTAAAGAGTGTGTAAAGTGTACTTTACAAGTTTTATATCTTAGAGGATCCAGATCCGAAGTTCAAACATAAATTATGGAGAAAGGAGGAACGATATTTCCACTCCAGCAAATACGCACCCTTTCTATACCAACTTTCTTATCGTCACTTAAATATAAAATTATGAATATGTAACATAAAATTTTCCATGTTGGTGTAAAGGTGGAGTGCACATAACAGAACCCGAGGGTAAAGCACTGGGAGCAACAACATTGCCAAAAAACATGCTATAAATTAATAAATCAGACGCCAACCTAACATTGTCAAAAAGAGTACCTGCATGGCTTCTAAGAGCTTTCTCTTTTTGCGAGACATCATAACTAGAGGCATGTTTCCAACATCATCAACACTTTGTTGAATATTTGCAGTGGATTCTTCCCCGGTCTGAGTTTCTGCAGCAGATGTCTGTTTATCAACATTGGATCCCATTGAAGTGTATGAAACACCCTGAAGTTCTTTTTTCAATTCATCATGGTACTGTTGCTCGAGAATCATCATCTGCAACCATTCAAAATTGACAAAATACAGAAGACAATAAAACATAAATAACAGAGTAAACAAAATTTAAAGATATCAAAAAACATAAGAAGATTCGCTCTACTCATTCAACCACTTGATGCAACATTCTTACAAAAGAGCATACCTTTTGCTTTCTCTGAGCAGCTTCATTAGCCTCTGCTCGATCAATAATACCTTCGACAAGTAGATTTTGAGGATCATCCAGATCTTCTTTTCCAACACCTGGAAGTGGAAGAACTTCCTTTCTTGCAGCAGCCTGCAAGCGCTTGATGGTCTTTGCATAGTCAGGAACATATGCTCCTTCTTCCTCATTGTCAACAAAAGGTGACAAGTGTGGTGGAGGAATCCTGTTTAAAAGGAAAGCATTTTGACCCGAAAAAAGATGGTAAGAGTCGGGTAATAATCTTCAGTATGTGTGTGTGTGTGTCTTCTGGGGTTAAGATCCATTGACAATGGCACAATCATAATTAATCTTATGCTAATAAGTAACTTTGTATGATAAGTTTTGCACGCATTCAATCATTTAATTGGAAGTTTGTATCATGCATATCATGCCGACCAAAAAAAATATCAATAAAAAGATGTTTTGTAATCCATCAATATATCTTACTATTATTTTATATTCAATATGGCTTTGGGCTCTTTAGTCTCTTCGGTGTCAAACTAACCCATATAGCAATTTAAGTATTTGGGAGAGTGAGAAGTTTTTAACTTAAATATAAAAACATATTATAAATTAATGTTCATTTAATAATTAATTAAAAATATTGGCATACACTTCAGTGCATGTCAAGCAACCAGATTACAATATGTTCTTCAAATATCAATTTAATCATGTACTTATTATCAACCGAAATTTCTAAAATGTGATATGCAAAATCAAAATGATAAATACTTAGAATTAAATAATTTAATCAATCAAAATTACCTTCTATAAGGAGTTATAAGTGAATTAACTCTAACACCAATGTCAATTAATCCCCACCATGTATACGCATGGGGAGAAAGAAAGTTCATGTGAAATATCAAAAGAACAGACAGACAGATATATAATTCCTGGGCAGGCAAAACTATTTTCCTAATTTAAACGGTGGATTAAATAAGAAAACGTGAAATAGGCAACTACAACATCAACACCAAAGAGGTTAATATGGTACAAAAGATATAAAAAGCCAAATAGAAACAAAGTAGGTAATTTACAAGTTACCTTCCCACAATATAACCCTCAGTTGGCAAAATGATCCTTGCATTTACACAGTCGAATATCCATTGTGGTTGAACATAGTCTCTTGAGAGGAACATATGTCCTTGTGACTCCCTATCAACAACCTACACATATGAAAGAAATAGCTAAGCGCTTCTGTAATGAAGTTATTATATCTTTGGCGCCTAGAAGGTGGTATGTGTTCTCATAAACCTGATGAGTGATGCTCTGGTCAGATTCCCCAAAAGGTGCCCCCTCTCCCTCCCATGAAACTGTACCACCAAAGGCAGGAATAATTAAAAGCAATGACTCTCTTGGTACCTGTATGTTTAAGGCAAAACAGATGTAAATACAATATATACACACACAAATTCATATATTACAAAATAAATCTCAAGAGAAAAACTGTAGCATCAGTAAGGTTAAGAAAAGGACGCCATGATATATGACATCCATCATCCAAAATCTATTTGAAAGCAACCAAATTTGATTAACTAGCTAGATTTCTCTCATACAATGCACTGAAAATTTTTCATGTTTCAACATGTAAAGGTCACTGAATCTGCTAAGTCATAAAATCTTACAGATTCAATATTACAGAGCACTGTGGGAAATAAAATATAGACCAAAGTACTTAGCAAAGACCTTGAGTTTCTCACCAAAATAGGACCATTTTCTTCTGGAGAAAAACTTCACTAATTACCATATACACATCTGACAATATATCAACAAAGTACCCCACACAAGTTCTAATTAACAATTTGAGACATATTAGAGACTATGCATCACCTTATTATTCCTCAAGAAGTGAATTTTTCATATATTATTAACTTTGAGTTTAATTACTGTAGACCCTTTAACAGCATCTTTTTTCTTGGTCGAATCCATAAGTTACCACTTATTTATTACCATCAAGGATAAGTATATAACTGTTTTCATTTTATAAAGTAATTTAAAAAAAAAAAGAATGAAATTCAATTAAGGAACTGTATGTGCACAAATTTCCAACTACTGCGACAAACAATAATCATTAACAAATAGAGTTAAGGCCACCAGAAGAAATAGGCCCGACCTCCCTGCTCAAGAAGAATTTCATATATTTGAAGAGATTTTTACACTCCTTTGTATCCTGATCCTCTTCATCTTGACCAGAGACATCATCAACTAGGTGCATTAGTGCACCAGGTTCATTTGAAGGAAGTTGATGCTGAAGTTGAGCAAGCCTTAGTTCAGATTTTTCATCCTCACTCTGTGCCCCCATTTGCTTGGCCTCAACTTGCTCAGATCCAGCCAAATGATCAGCTTCAGAATTCTTTATAGATAAGCTAGCATTGGCATTGACATATCTTGACAATGCATATAAATCTGCATTATTTAAAGAGAAAAATAATCAGGTGACACAATATATATCTACTAAGCTTTAGCTTTCTAAAGTTCACTATATTTATTGAGGAAAAATGTACCTGCTGCCAAAGCTTCCAACCGAGGATCAAGTATTGGAGGATATTTCACATTTACAGAATGATAGAGGCGGAAATTCACAAAACCAAGAAGTGTCTGCATCCATTTATTGTGGAAGTTGAAAAGATTGAGAAAAATTCAAACAAATAGATATAAATGTGTACAATCAAGATTTTTTTTTTTCGTGCCCCCGCCCGCCCCGGGGGGGGGGGGGGGGGGGGGGTTGGCTGGGGTGAATACATATGCAAGTGATAAAAAGCAACAACATTCTGTGGTATTTAAGCTATTCACAATAGCCCAACAGAAAACTACAATTTGCAAAGTCTTTTTGATTATAGTAGACTAACGTATGAGCCCTACTAACTGGGATGAAGTAGATAATAATGGGGCAAAAGAACAAATCCAGATAATACAAAAATGAAAATGAAACTAACCTCATAAAATTGCAGAAAGTTTAGCATGGTAGTGATGTCAACATCATCAGGCACAACCTGCTGTAATGGATGTGGTGTCATCCATGTTATGGTCTGACCCTCAACTTCAGCCTGCACAGACAACATAATCAATCCATACACTTACAATTAAGACTAATGACCATTACAATTGCCCCAATTGGTACCTGGTAGTATATTCCTTTCACGGAAACAAAAGTTTTTCTTAAACTATGAGTGCGAGATATGAAAGCCTGCCATTCATGTGCCAGTCTAGCAGAAACAAGAAAGCAAGAAAAATAAATAGGACAAACAAAGATAATAAGAACAGAAAAGATTGCACTTAAACCTAAGCTCTTTTCCTCAAGTCCATGTTCTTAAAGGGATGGCATGGCCACATGGATCTAAACTCAATTTTAACATAATAATACAGAATCTCCAAATTGAAGTGCATACCTCCGACATTTATGAACACGTTCCACTTCAATCTTTTTGCTCTCTGATGCAGGTAATGCTGCAAAAAGATGCACTGCCGTAAGACAGTCATCCAATTCTCCAAGTGCATCCACAAATCTTGGATACCTATAATTTAACAAATATCAATTAATTTAGAAACTCATTTATGGCTACAGCAAAAATAAATAAATAAACAGAACAAGCAAACCTCTCCCGAATAATCCTATCGAGCCTGATTTTGGGTGTTTGCTCCCGCAGCCTGTTTGCTCGTTCTAGGTTTTTCTTTGCCTCTGCTTTCTTTATCTTTCTCTCATGAGTTTTTATTGCTCTATGTATTTCAAGCAAAGGTTCATGATGAAGAAAAGCAATATCCTTCACATGGTAATAAGTATGGTGATTTCCTTTGAACTTTTTCTTTGGCTCCCGTGGGGTTATACCTTTGAAAATGCATAGCCTCCTAAAATGTGTAAAGCCAATGTCAAGATAGTTGTATAGTCTTCAGCAAATTTTCTTTTACAATCATTTATCTAAAGTTAGAATACAAGAAAAATAAGTAGATCTAGACAATTAGAATCACACTAAAGATTTGCAATTTCAAAGAGATTTTTAATCCCATTATATCCCCTTTTAGCCCTTCCCTTAAGATTTTGAAAGATGGAGTTGAGCCCTAGCTGAGTACCAACAAGAAACACCATAAATTGGATTACAAATGAACATATGTTTCTTTGGAAAAAGGACCTGAAAAGGGGTAGACTGATCTGGAGCAGCTTCAGTGCCTGTGACCTGGTGACATATTTAGCAGCGTTTCCCTCCTTTTTCTTACCCTGCCGTATAAAGGAGAAAATGAAAGCAATAGATGAAAACATTTGGATGGTTCATTCTCTTAATGGAAAGCATTTGGATTATAAGAAACTTCCTACGAGCGTAATATTTTCAAGAACAGTGATAGATGCGGAGATTTCACTTTACTCCCACTTATTATTGAAAAAGATATGCGACAACTGAGTATTGCAAAATTTTTGCACGTCTAACTCAAAATCACAATATGGGTATAAAATTTTCCATGCACCTAGCTCCGCCCATCAATTAAAGCATAACAAGGAGGGAAAAAATTAAGTTAAAAGGATTCACGTTCACAGTAGACGTAGCATCTATTGCCGGTTACAGGCGCAGGGAACCATTATGGCCTTTCGGAGCATGGCTTTTCGGCAAATTAGCCAAACAGAACATTCGCTTTTCAGAGATATCAAATTGGGATTAAAGCTGTTTCTTAAGAATATTACTAAGTCTGGAATCGGCTTTAGACGAGGATTGAGTACTTACCGGAGGTCTGTAATGCTTCACCATTGTTAACCAGAAGCGTGGGAACGCAGTAAGGTAAGCCAAACTAGAAGAGGCCGCAACAATGAAGCTAACCTAGGGTTTAAGAGTCCCAGGAGCCGGCAAGGCAGAGTTTTTTTTTTTTTATCTATTAATAATGAAAAAAATAACGATAATGTCTATAGTAAAATAACTTTAGTTCTTTAGTTTTCTAGTCACGAACTAATTAAAAATATAAATATAAATTATAATAAAAAATTTTAAATATGAATATTTCAGTTAAAATCATATAACTTCTTATATATTTTATTGCTTTTATAATATAAAAATCTATTACAGTATAAGTTTATTTGAACATTTATTAAAAATACGGAATTTAGTGGATGCTTAACCATTAGTATCAATTGTATCGTTATGTTTAAAAGAGCTTTCTTCATTTTTATCATTTAAATAGTAAGTCTTTCATATTAATCTTTTTTATGTTAACCATCTTCACTTGGATTATATGTATGAATATTTTTTTAATTAATAAAAATTAAAAACTAATCAATTAATGCATATATTTTTTAAAATTTGCAAATTAGTCTTTATAATTTATTTTTTTAAATCATTCCTTATAAACACAGATTTTTAAAATTTGATCCCTATCTATTAGTTGAACTCCTAATTTAATGATGTGAACTATCATATGTAAAACAAGAATTTTAGACATGAGGTGCCAACTGAATGATGTGTGTGTTTTTCTTATTCTTTTCTAAATAATATGAGGACACCATTGAATGACATGCAAAACAAAATTACAAAGGAACACATATGATTACCATACAGCAAAGCGGATTTGGTGCATTTGTATTATTTTATTTTATTTTTTAATTTTGAAAAATAAATATTAATTTATTATAAAAACTATTTTTAAAATAATTAAATGCACCAAATATGTGAAATTTCAAATACACTAAATTCAAACTCTCACGAAAGTGATCAAACAATCGTGAATCTAAAAACACAATTATAGTTACAATTGTAATAGATGTGAGATAGGTAGTGATCTGCAAAATTGCAAACTCCACATAAGATTTGCATTTGTATTTGTGTTGATTAGCACTGTGCTAATGTAATTTTAGATAAATCTAATTTTTGAATTAAATATGATTTTATATAATTATAATTTATTTGAAAATTAATTTTTATTATGTATCCAATTTATTCAACACAAAGATAACATCTTTTTCCTATTCTTTACAACTAAGAATTTTGATGGTAAAACTAACTTTAAAAAGAATAAATAATAAACAAAACGGAAATGTTTACATGATAAACCTATTTCTAGATATATAAATGGACTTTTGATCATTTTAAAACTAAATTAAACACACTAGGAGGATATGAAACATTCTGATAATTTGATGCCAAATCCCGCAATCAAATGAGGCACCAAGGTTTTAACTAATGGCAGAGATTATATTTAAATAAATTTATAATTATGAAGAATTATTTAAAAATAAAATCTAAGAATTAATTTACAAATTTAAACAAAGTATGAGACTAATTAATTAATTATTCTTAAAAAAGGCAATTATGGAAATCTAGTTTTAAAATTTAATTTATTAATTTTGTCAGCATTTGTGTACAAGTCGTTTAAAGATTGACTATTTGATCACGTCGTGCCAATGATCACGTCTCATTATAAGTTAAACACGTTGGATGAAATAATACAGAGTAAATTATAAAGATTTTTACCGAGTTTTATTAAAATCATATAAATTATATATTTTTTAAATGTACGTTTTAGTCCAATTCTAAAATTTGTAATAAATTTTTTTTATACACAATATATGAGAGAATATTTTATTTTATTAAAAATGCATTTAATTTGATAAAAATAATTTAATTAAAAATAAACGAAAATAAAATTAGAGTATGACGCAATAGTTTATATTAAAAAAGTTTGTGTATAGTTAAAAAAAATTGTGTATATTTTGAATGTTCCAATATAAATAGAATAGCCAGCTTAACTTGAGTTGGGTAATCGATTTTAATAAAACGCCATAATTTAATTGACTTAAATTGGGTCACTTGTATAAGACAATCTCTTTCTCTAGTTTAGATCAAACGATATTCTAGTTTGTTGAATAATCAATTTAATTGTTTGAGTTCATATGAGTTTAATGGATATGGATTTCATCTCGTATGATAATTTAAAAAGTCAAACCTTATGTTTTAAATTTTGTACATTATAATTATTATCACTAGTCTTTTTGTGAAAAATTTTATGATAATTCAAGAGGGCCCATGTGTACCTTTTATTAGCTTTATTGTTTGTGATATTTAAATTACACAATTTTTTGCTTTTATTTTTAAATGCATGCACTTATTATCTTAAAAAGTTGACAAAAATACTCTAAAAAATATTAATTTATTTGATTATTTTTAGACTTATTTTTTAATGTAATTTATTTTATGTTCAAAATCATAAATTTAACTTATTTGGAACTTTATTCAACAGTAATTAAATTTATTAATACATATATTCAATATAAATATATATTTTTTGAAATTAAATTTTTTATAAGTTATTTAATCTCAAATTATTATTTTTTAATATATTATTTGTTTTTAATAATTATTAATTTATCAAATCCTTTTGCTTTGTTATATTTAAAATATTTACTATTTTATATTGTTTAAATATAATTTAATATTCATTATATTATATAATTTTGATATAAAAAACATATTTAACTTGTTTTCTATTATAAGGGAGATAAATATAATAATTTTTTTATTATAAAAAAGAAGGTGTATATTTTTAAAACAAAAGAATACTGTCCAATTCTAGAATATTTAAAAAATAAAAAAGAGAAAACATATAATTCTTCAATTAAAATTCAACTTCAAGCTGGGCCTGCAATTTTTCCTGGACTTGATCCAAGACCTAAATATTAATTCCCATTATAAGCCCAAAGGTTTATTTTATTTATTTATTTTCTAAGTGTGGGATCGGTTAGCCGGGAAAAACAAAAGGAACGTCAAAATTGAAAAATTAGGGAACGTCAAATTGAGGTTCCCGCCAACTGAGGTGAGCGTCGTGGCGCCCAATTGCACTCGATAAGGTCCAATTTATTTTCGAAGCGCCATTTGACATTTCTGCAGCATTTTCCTCGTATTCTCATTTACCCGTTTCATATTCCTTTTCTTCTTCTGCAACCGATTTCCAGTTCTGTCTATAGACATGGATTTTACCACACAGCGATCTGTATTCCGCCACATTACGTCCAGAGAGCTCAA
This sequence comes from Delonix regia, assembly GCA_037074485.1. Classification (NCBI taxonomy): domain Eukaryota; kingdom Viridiplantae; phylum Streptophyta; class Magnoliopsida; order Fabales; family Fabaceae; genus Delonix; species Delonix regia. The sequence continues at coordinate 32,890,344 of CM073449.1, read as the reverse complement.
TGGCTTTAGAGGTTAGCTCTTTCTCTCTCTCTTTCTCCCCTATGCTTCTTCTACTTCTATCAAAGACTCGATTTTATTCTTACCGTGATCTTTGTTTTTAATGGGTTTTCTCTTCAGTTCGAAAACGGGCTTACATGGATGGGATTGCGTCTGACTTCAGCGAAATCGGAACAATGGCTATAGAGCACAATGGCGGGGAGACTCCTCCCTTGGCTATCTCATTCTGCAAGGTACTTGAACATTGTTTGTGAAATTTTTGATTTTGTGCAACGATTTTGTTTTATTTTTTAATGGTGTAAGATTTTATGAGGAGCCCCTGATTTTTGCAGACTGCCAAAAATTCCCATATCCTTGCTTTGTCCGATGAGGATGGATATGTAAGCCTGTTTGATACTCGCCACAAGTTTTCTTCCTCCTCATCGTACCAAGAAAACGCAGGTTTCGTTTTGTTGTAACTGGTTATTTAATAACTAGAGAATTTCATGGGTAATTACTTATATGAACTTTCCCCCACTTTTCATCTCAGAGAAAGCAAAGATTTGCGATTGGGTTGCCCATCATAATGCTATTTTTGATGTCTGTTGGATTAAGGTAATCCAAAAATTTGCATTCATGTATTGTCATTTCTACCTTTGATGATTGTATGTTGGTGACTTCCTGTAGATGACTTGACATTAATTTGAAATGTACGAAATAAAAGAAATATTATGTTCTGTAGTTTAGATAATACGAGGAGATACAGCTTCGTCAATAATTAAGATCAGATTTCTTTATGCATGTCAGGGCAGCTATTGCATCGCCAGCAAAACTAAAAAAATGAACATGAATTGGGATATGAAATCTTTGTTTGAGGCTTTTAACAGATGTTAATTGCAAATTTTTGCAGGAAGATACCCAGGTTCTCACAGCTTCCGGTGATCAAACTGTAAGTTATTTTGCTGATCAGTTTACTAAAAGTATCTGAATTGGTGTCCTATTGGGGGCCGGGTCTCAATTTATTTTACTCTTCATTCTCGGTCGCTGGTCTTTGACTCGAAAGCACACAATTGTCATGCACAGGACAATAGTTGGCTATTTCATAGGCTTACCCAACATAAGGTGTTTTCTGTTAAATATTTCCATTACTGTGAACACATTCTCCACATGCGACAAGTTTATGGCTTGATTGTCATGACTGTTTCAATATGCATATCGTGCTAATCTTAATTCTCTTTATATTGTTGAAAATCTATGGACTAGATATAATTAAAATTAAATCAAGTGATATCATTTTTACATGCCATCAATTAGAGCTGAATAGGCTTCAAGAAAACCTGTTAGTTGAATTTAGTATGATAGTATCTAACTAGTAGCTTTCCACAAAGTCAGTGTGATCTAAATTGCTCTCATGGTTTGTATCTGCAGATGAAGTTATGGGATGTACAAGAAAAGAAATGTATAGGAGTGTTGATGGGACACAAGGGAAGTGTAAAATCTATGTGTTCTCATCCAACGAATGCCGGTAATATATGATATTATATTATCCATATTACAGTGTTACTACAACTCATGATCTTCAACAGTTACAGTTTTATATATATCACAATGGGTGTTTTTCACCTGTAATTTTACAGATGTTGTTGTCTCTGGTTCAAGAGATGGATCCTTTTGTCTTTGGGACTTGAGGTGTAGCTCAACACCCAAGGGTAGGCGTGGGGAACTTTGCATATGGTAAGTTTGAATTTCATATTTTCCAATCTCCTGGAGTAGTCTTTACTATCTGCTAAAAATTTATTTTCGTAATTTCTATTTCTTTTTTCTTGAAATTCTTTCATTATGTGGCTGTGTTATTAGTTCAATGGCTGCTGTCAAAGGAGCACATCTTTCATCCAAAGCAAAACGCGTCAGAAGGGGCAAGGTCTGTAGCTGATGGTGTAAAATTTTCTACATTTTACAATCGACACTTACCTAACAATTCCTACTTGCCAGGCTGCTTCCATGAGCATTACATCAGTTCTTTATCTCAAGGATCAGGTTTCTCTAGCTACTGCTGGGGCCGTGGATAGGTTAGTTGAAAGATTCAATGAAAAATATGTTGAATTTCCTTGTTATATGCTAATATTAATAAGTAAATTCTTTGTTTTTCCTACGTGATTTCTTTATTTCAGTGTTGTAAAGTTCTGGGATACCAGGAACTTGAAAAGTTCTGTCATGCAGACATGCCCTCGTCTCCAGACAACAGAAAAGGTTGGTTTGACTTTGAACTGTTTGTAAATTGTCTCTGTTAGTGTTTATAAATTCAAGAAGTCGCAGATCAGGGGTCATAGATCAATTGAACCTTTCATTAGTGTAAAAAGAGATATGCAGTTGGTCTTGATCATTAACTCGTTATAGCACCCTTGTTTTAGTTCAAATGTAGGTATGCGGTGTAACATTTATGATTGGTATATAATGCTAATTGTCACAAGGGTATTTAAAAACGGCTGATTTTCTAACAAGTTTTATCATTGATGTCGGAAAGCTATAAATCTGAGTATTAAAAGTACTGTTACATTGTCGTTTCAGGAAAGGTTACATGGCATATCTAGCTTGTCCCAAGATCAAAGTGGAGTATTTCTTTTAGCCTCTTGCATGGATAATAGGTATTTCCTATGGTAGCATCTTTTCTGTCCTTGATCATTTAAGATATAAATAAGAAAACATGCAAAAAAGTAATAACAAATTTCTTCTTTTTGCAGAATATACTTGTATAACGTACTTCAGCTTGAAAAGGGGCCTTTGAGATCTTTTTCTGGATGTCGAATAGAATCATTTTTTGTAAAGGTAAGGGTTGTACTTTTAAACCGAAATTTAATCATTTAATGTATCATATTTCTGTCCTGAGTTTTTTAAATTATATTTGATTGTGCAATTACAGTCTGCTATTAGTCCTGATGCATCTCATATAGTCAGCGGTTCTAGCGATGGAAATGCCTATGTTTGGCAGGTTAAATTTCTTACTCTTGATAAGCTATTACTTTCTTGTACTTTAGTTGAACTTAGTGCATGATTTAACTGAAATTTTACAATTCAGGTTGACAAGCCTGAAGAGGAACCTATTTTTCTGAAAACTCATGATGGTGAAGTTACTGCAGTTGATTGGTGAATGGAGAAACTTGGCATTGATTTTTGACCTCTAAAATATGAGTTACTTATTAAATTTGCTTTTCAGGTGCCAGTCTGAGGATGGTAAATTGGCGACTTCCTCTGATGATTTCACAGTAAGCACTACAATAATTGATTGTTTTTTTTTTACTTTAGGCCATAATTGAACTAAAAGCCAGAGATTCTGGCAAAGTATTTGTGACTCTTTCAGTTCAGGACTGTATAAAAATGCATATTTCTAATGATAGCTCGAAATATATAAGGATTTTGACCGTTTTCCATATTTCATTTCTTAGGTTCGGATTTGGAATAATAATAATTATTTCTCAAGCACCAAACCTCCTGCTTCCATCCGGAGGAGAATCATGGCAATGCCTAGCACAGAATGCAGAAGGCTGTTATTGGAGGAGGAAGAGTTGTGTCCCAAATCAGGTCCTGACAGTGCCTTTCTTTCTGACAAAGTACCAAATAAAATTGACCGGGACATGCCAATGACTCCACCTAAAATGAATAGAACTGAAGGCTGCAAGGATCAATTTTCATCAGTGTCTGATCTCACTGAAACATCTGAAAAAACCCCTGAACCAGCAGTGAAGAGCCCCTCTTCTGTTTTGAATCCACCATCCTCGCTAAAGAGAACTATCAGGGATTACTTTCTAGCAGCTTCCTGAACCTTGAAGGCTTAATCACTCCAAGATGGTTTCTACTATTGTCAGGTACCAAGATACTATACATGGGCCCAGTTTTGCATCAAATCTGTATGTGCACCACGTATTTGGGTAAGGTTAATTTTCCTTGTTGAATTTGTTAACCCTTTAATTTTTCCATTTGCAGATTTTACACTCTAAGGAATTAAGTGTATCGGTGCAATTGGTAATGACTTCTTATGTAATGGCTCTTCAAATGTGCTGTTAATGTTCAGTTAATATGTTGGAAGCTAGTAATTAATGGCATCAATGCGTAGTTACAAGTACCTTGAGAATGCAATCAGTAATTGTTGTGCAAAGTACTGTTAACCACACAAAGTATTGGTTACCAGCATATAAATGTTATCAGCACATTGGAAGAGTTATAAATTGCAATGTTGCATTTGATTTCTTAACGGGCCCCGGAGTTTATAGGGTAAGGTACTGAGGCATTTGTTATAATTTTTGCAGGTAGTGTAGTATATAAAAGAATTCGATAAAGCTGTTCATGTTGAGTTATTTTTGCTACCCAATTCATATCGAGCTGTGGTTAGGGCAGAAATGTATATAAAGCTTCTGCTTCTGCGGATTTTACTGATGCATTTGAGCCCTGGTCAGGATGATACAATTAGGTAGAAAAGTGATGCCCCCTCTTGTGCCTTCGAATTGTGATTTCTTTGAACTGGTTCCGGGTTTTTGCATAAATGGATATTATGTATAGGCAAATTTGCTTGAACTTGACTCGTCTCCTTCAGATAAATCAACAGATTCGACACTCTTCAGGAGGACAAAATGTTTATATATGAAAGGAACTGATTTAACAGTTTTCATTGATCAGGGCTGTAGCGACTGTTTCACGAGTAGAAATTGGGTTTCATGACAAGCAGAATGCAGTTCTCAGCAATACAAAGATACACAATATATACATTGCATAGGAAACAAGTAAGAGTCATAAGCATTGGCATTTGGCAGGGCCTTCATTATTTTGTTGTACATGGTGGAGCTTGAATTTAAGACCTTTTGTTATGTACTCACTCATCATTAGACTACCCATTGTGGCTAAAAATGGGATGTTTCAAATTTACTATATTATGTTTCTCGGTCTAAGGGAGGAAGTTTTGTTTATTTACTATTACAGCGCATATGGTCCCACAGGCATTAGTTTATTTTATTTTCTATCTAATAATAAGCAGCATAAGACAATGTGGGCTTTGATTTTTCTTTTTCTACAGATTATTATAGAAGTTACTGAGGGTGTGGTTGTAAAGAAAGTAAATAGGAAGGTCCAGATAAAAGGTGACCTACAGTGGGTGTGTGTTTATTCATAAGTGTCAGTATTATATTTAAATCTGTTAACTACATTTATGATCTTATAAATTTAATTAAAGCATTAGTTAAAAAATCAATATATTTTTTTACAAATATTTGAAAGAGAAGAAAAAGAAAAATCAAATTGAATTCCACATCCTTTTTTAATATAGAGTATATATATCACTACAATTATGGTATATGCTTGATATAATTATATATATATATATATAACAATTCAGAGCTCCAAATGGCCACACAGATGCATATATGAAATGACATACAGTTCAATAAGCATTCGAATGAGCGTGATATACCAATAGTTCTCAAATCAACCAATAATTGTGCCCTCTAATCATTAGGATCACATTCATATGACTTATTTTATTCCTTGTTCACAAAAGAGAAGAAGCACTCTTACCTTTTCCTCCAACTTTTCTCAAATGACCCTTTTAATCCGACCCACAATATTTGTTTGCATAATCCTGACAAGCATGCAAGAAGAAGCCATTCCACATTATTATTAATCATAGCATTAGAGAAATGCTAATAAATTAAGTAGATGTTACTTGTGCGAATATTTTATTGTTCCAAAATCATCTCTTATTGATGCCTTATATTGGTCTCTCCACTTCTACAAAGGCCAAAGTTGCAAGCATATATACACACATACAGAAGCTGGCCATAATTGAATAATTTTTTGGCACATGTAATAATAAAGCAATACGTAAAAAGATTCATTGAACGTCCATATTTCACTGGCTTAGCATATATACCTACTCTACTACTGAGAAATAAGAATCTCTTTCGCAAATTTTATTTGTCAATTTAGTATGATAATGTTTCGCCCCTTTATACTATCAAACCAATTCTAGAGAGAGATGATATATTTAAATGTGAGAAATTTAAAAAGTAGATTCATGCATGTATTTATATTTGAGAATCTAAAAAAAGTTATCATGAGCTCATTAATTTATAGGTATTAATTCCACAATCATATATACACACCGACATTTTGCTTTAACTACAAAAATGATAAGTGAAAAATTAAAAGTATTCTATTGTTAAGGGATCGATCACAATATGGGTGCGAATTAAATAATATGCCAAAGACAATTAGTGATTACTATTATAGTAGTTCAAGTGAGTGAGCTCTCAAATCCATCATCCAATTTCTTAAATCAATTTCTTCTCTATGTTATTGGATACACTTTGTGCCCTTTCGGCAGATTTAAGTCATATTATCGGTCCTTTTCAAACTCCCTTCCAATAAAAAGAATGGAAAAGTGGAAAAAGAAAGAAAAATATTATGAGTACTTTTAAAGCATAGTTGCAATAAAGTATACTGCTTTGTTCAGTTAATCCCAAATAAGCAGTCTGATAGTGATGAGCACAATAGGCAACTCTCCATAACTCATTTTGCTCTTTAATTTTTATGCTAGTAAATGAGTTTTGTTTTTAAGTTTAGGGGAGTCAAAAAAGAAAAGAATGTTATTGAATACAAATTAAATTGATCTTACAGTCTAGAACTATCAAAGTTTGTCTGTGATGCTGCACAGGAACTTGGAGATATAAGCATATCAATGATGGAAGCTAAACAGTAAGTGTATGCATGTTTGGATTGTGAAAAATGAAGAGAAGGGAATTATTGATGTTTTGTATTTAGATTTAAATGAATGTTTTCGTTCCTTTTTCATTCATTCTTCTTATTAATCTAAACAAAATCTTGGTTATCTTCTACTCTCCCACGTTGTCAGAAAATCTTAAAAAGAAAAAAGTACTAACAAAATCTTCCTTTTCCTCCGGTATACCCCAATCCTAAGTTTTATATTTGGATATACAATATATGAAGGACATAAGCGAAGGATGGAGATTTAAAACTCTCTCCCTAGTTTAATAATTTGTTATAAGAAAGAAAAAAAAAAAAAAAGAGTTTTTCAACCAACTTTCTAAATCCTTATATTTTTTTTTCTTTGATAATTTTTTTCCTCTAATTTGAAGAATTTTGAAGGATAAAATTTCTCAGACAAAGAGAAAGAAAAATACCACTTAATTGGTCCCATGCTCTTCCTTTTGTTTTTCTCTAAATTCCTTCACTTCTTCTCTTCCCCTCATGTCTCAACTCCCAAACATATACATCCCTAGAAAAAGAAGAAATGTTATATTTAAATCTAAATTAAATAAGATGTCCAACACTTTCTCTTTCATCGGTTCTTTTTAATCTAAACATATATATCAATGGTTCGCCAAATATTTCAACTCAATAATTGAGGCTAAAACAGTGTACTGTGCAGTTTCAGAGCACAGAGATTTGCATTGATATTATCACATCTTTTGTAGATACTAATCCTCTTATGTGTGCCCTACAAAAAGAAGGGACCGCGAAGGGGAAGAACCTAATTAGGTATATCTGTGCTGTCTCATATATAAAATAGTTCAATTTCTTGGCATGTCATGTTTGCTTGGGTTTCCATCAGTCCTTCTTGTCTATGTTATGCTTTGAAGAACTATGGCATCACGTTTTGCACAGTACGAATAATGTATAATGGAAATTTTAGAGGCATTTTTCAATATATATATATATATACATGCTCAGTGGGAGTACTTCTGCAGAGGAACATCACATATTTTAGCTAGCTGCAACATATATATTCTATAATATATAGCACAGTCACATACAGCCCACACTGTATCATATCAGTTCTACCAAAAGTACCTCCATGTTCTATTATTTGCTTTTTCCTTAATTCTGACAAGCATTTATCTGTTTTCTTTCAAAGCATATTTGAAATCAGTTTTATATATATATAGAGAAACATGTCTTCACTTAAGAAGGAAGACAGACTAGAGATATAGCACAACCTCAACAGTAAGAGAATTATATGTACTCTTTAATTTTCACCAAAAAATTTAGTTCGTTTTTATTAGAGTACATGTAAAGCAATAATTACAACCATTCAAAACTAGGCCAGATTCGAAGTAGATAGTGAGATCACCACCATATAATAAAGAACTCATTATGAGTTTTATGTGGTGATTAGATATATAAACACTGACCTGTTTGCTTGGGTGAGAAGGGCTTTATTAATATTTGTTTTGCTTTCAAATCCTACTAAATGTAAAAACTAATTAACATATATATATATATGCATAAAGCCATTAATTCGGTACTTGTGTGAGTATGTGTGAGTGTATAAGTAAGTGGAGGGATTATTACAACTTAATTAAGCTTGGCATTGTTGGCGTACAGTGTTTGATATTATTATAAAGGTTGAGTCATAGTCATCCTTTTCTTTCACAGACCCATTTATTACAATTGTCTTTAGCTTTCTTTTCCTTCTTCTCACTGAAAATGCTCTTTGCCTCCCTACACTTTGATGACTCTCATCTGATGTCACTGTAGTTGCGGGTTTCTCTCATCTTGTCCTCCAACTAACTAGGGTTTCCTCCTTCAACTCTCACATCAATTGCTAATTCCCAACAATTCCCTCTCTGGCTGGTCGTTGCAGACACTTGATTTTTGCTAGGCATCATTAAAGAAGATCGATCTTGATAGCTAGCTAGAGCCATTCAAGTGGGGGGAACATGGAAATGAAATTACAGTACTGCTAGGCTTGTGCAAATAAACCTAGCTACCTAGCTGTACACACAAGGTATAACTTTAATTTGATTCATCATGTTTTTTCTTCTTTAATTTCTATTATGTATATTGGAGCTTAATTTTCCTAATAATTGCTGCTGTTTCCGGGGTTTTGGTTCTTGAATTTTCAAGGGTACGGATTTCTGGGTGAATGGTGTATATTCCAGTCGAAAAAGTTGAAAATTTGAAAGACTTGTACATATATGTATGTACCTTGTTCATATCTATATATATCGATCATTCAATTAATCAATCCAAAAACTCCAGCGGTAGGTATTCCTGTATTAGCCTTTAGCTATCTTCAACTGAACATCACATAAGGCTTAATGACCTAGCTAGAGGGAGAAGGAGAGAGAGAGAGAGAGAGGGAAGACATAGACATTCCAAAATGAAGGAATCAAACTTGGCACAAAAGCTGTCCACTCAGAATATTTTTCTTTTTCTGTTTTGAATTCCTCCCTCATGCTTTCTCTGCAGAAAATTTAACAAAAAGGAAAGAAATTAAGGATTCTGGGTAGAACTCTGAAAATAATGAACAGTATATGGCACACGGAATCATGAAAGACTGCTTAGTTAAGCACAAAAAGTGAAAAAGTTTGAAAAAAGCAATAAGTGTCTTAAGCAGTAAAGTTTTCTGTCTCCCCAACCCTAGCTCTATATGTGTGCATGAAATCTAACTCAACGAATGAATATTATTGTGCTTTTGTGAATATAACCAGTGATATATATCTATAGTTTCGAGATGTCATGCTAACCAATATATATATATATATATATATACTCCCAAATTAAAAGGTTTATTTATTGGTACAGCTTTATATACCTTCTATTAATTAAGTTCACTAATCAAAACATAACAACTAGTTACATTTGCTTAAAATTTCTTATATTTTTATTAAAAAATCCAACAACAAACACACAAAAAAATAATAATAATAACCCATGTTTTGATCTTGACAGCTCCAATATATTATAGTTTATAATAATTGAACTTCGTGTAATATTTGGCAGGCTATCATTGGTTGCAACGACCGAAGACACACACACACACACACACACATATTTATATATAATCAATTAATGGCTTCTTCTTCAAGCTACTCAAACTCTCCATGTGCTGCGTGCAAGTTTCTGAGAAGAAAATGCATGCCAGACTGCATATTCGCTCCATATTTCCCACCAGAGGAGCCTCAGAAGTTTGCCAACGTTCACAAAATATTTGGTGCAAGCAACGTCAGCAAGCTGCTGAACGAAGTGCAACCCCATCAGAGAGAGGATGCTGTCAACTCTCTGGCTTATGAAGCCGAAGCAAGGATCAAGGATCCTGTGTATGGCTGTGTAGGGGCCATTTCGGTGCTCCAGAGGCAAGTCATTAGGCTTCAGAAGGAACTTGATGCCACTAATGCAGATTTGATTCGCTATACCTGCAATCATGAAATGCCTAGTACTGCCAATCAAGCTTCGGGAAGAAGGATGGGTGATGAAGGTGGTGGTTCTTCTCTTGGTCAATCTCCTCCTGACTATTATTATCCTTCTCCTTGGAATAATTACTAGGGGGGAAAAATGCGAAAAATCCTTTTCTGGTTTGAGTCACTTGCAAATTAATAAAGTTTTTGAACTTTTGAAATCAGAAAATATATAGGTCTTTCAACTTTCACATTTCAAAAAGTATAGTAGGTCATTTCAAACTCCTCCACAATTGATGTGATAAATCCCCATTTGTTCCATGCCATATATCTAGTTTATAGGGGAGTTTGAAGTAATGAAGAAGGCAAAGGAGCTTACTTTATGGCGGGTGAAAGTTTAGAAAATCATTTTTAGATTTTGAAAGTTCAAAAGATTACTAATTTGCAAGTGACTTCAGTTCTAAAAGCGAAATTTTGCATTTTTCTTTAATTATTAATATTCTTCATTGAGAGGAAGTGGGGGCAATTTATTAACATGTAATTCTTATAAAACTTGTCTATGTGCATTAATTAATTACGCAATTCCTATTTAATTAAGAGTTGTAAACCATATATAGGGTTTCTTCTCTCTCTCTCTCTCTATATATATGTTTATATGAATTGGGGTTTGTGTATATGGGTTCATGTGTCAAAGGTAGGTAGTTATGTTATAGTCATGTACATATTGTATTTCTTATTGTGTGAAGGCCCTCTATTTTATATGGCACAAGATGGGTCAGATCCAACTATGAAATATGCATTCTCTTTACAAGTCTAAAATTGAAAACCCCAAGGCTTTATATATAATTCAGATATTGTTGCATATTTTTTCCCTTAAGAAACCAAACTAATAAATCAATAATGTATCGTCCGAAAATGGTCCAAGCACACCCACTGCCTTATTAAATTGCGAGGTTGCTAACTACACAGACCTTATAATTGGCCCATTTTTAATTAAGTGGTTAATTATTTCCTATGTTCTCAATGTCACTACTAACCCACTATGATATTTCTAATTTCCCATCTATATATACTTAATTAATGCACTAATAAGGAGGTTATGGTCCCTAAATTGGTCTTCACTAGGTACAAAACTATGCCTCCTTGAATATTTTCAGGAATATCTACAAATTAAAGACAATATTTATAGCCTACATATATATAATGCAGGCAAATTCAAGTCACCATATATGAAAAGAATTCATGGGGTTCCCCTTTTTTTTTTCAACGTTTTCTATGCGAAAAGAGTCAATAATGGGAACAAATGAAAGATGGTTGTGTTTGGTGTCAGCTTTTCAGGTCATACGATCGATTCTCCAACATATAATCTCTTGTGTGTGTGTGTGTGTTGGTCAAAGTAAGAGTGGTACTGTGAATTGTTGACTTGTTCAAAACTACTAATAAATAAAAGAAACATTACTTGTGAGAGCACGTTTGGACAAAAAAACATGTCCATGTGTCATCTCTCTCCATGATATCTGATGCCAAGAAATATATAAGATTGTTCATGAAAGGGATATTGCTCTGTTCACCCATGTGATATATAGAATCGTAAACATAAAGCTTATTATTAGACAAGTTTACGAGCATGAGGCGGATATAACGGCACACTTTCTTCTTACCCAGTGGATATACTGTACTATATATATATATCACTGATTGTCTAACTTTTTCCTGTACAGTATTAGATGACATTGTACATTTTCTATAAACTACTCACATCTTTTTCCACATCATCGCTACTTTATCATTAAACTCAGAAGCTCAAAATAAATGGGATGAATTTACTTATAGTTTTGTATATGCTCTACACTGAGGGTTCTTTTTTCTTCATAAATATAATAGCAAGAGTAAGACTAGAGAATAATTAATGGACTAGGAATTTTGTTCTTCATATATAAATATATATTTAGAGACAACCTGCATTCAGTGCTTGTGTTTATCTTATATTTATACATATATGTATATTGAGATTCTGGCTCACCTGATCACAGAAACTCTGATATCAGACAAAGAATTATATCAACTAAATTAAAGAAATTCAAAGTATTACGTCAAAAGTTGATAAATGAATATGTAATCAAAGCGAGAAAGATGGGAAATGAAGTGAAAGTTCTCCATAGCGATATATGCACGCGTGGGGATGAATGAATGTAAGCAGAAACTGGTAGAACAGAATATTGGTGAGGATGAGGAGAGTGAATATAGATCAGACAAAAGAGTGTGAGAATGAAGGGTAGGCATGGGCCACCACGAACCGCCCAAGAACGTAAAGGTGTGAGAGGTTGAACTGAAGGAGTGAGTGATTGAAAGGACAGAGAGAGAGAGAGAGAGATGAGCAGAAATAAAGCCCAGAAGTGAGGTCGGGGCACATGCCAGGCCATCAAAAGTCTTCCTTCGTGGGACATTCTTCGTTCAAATTCGCCCATTTGGTCACCAATCAACACTGTTTCTCTTCCATGCACTACACTATAGGTCTTCACTTTGGGGTATATATAGATCTTCATAGCTTGATTCTCATCCTGTTATAGGCTATTTTCTCTTTCTTCTTTTCTTTTTATTATATAAAGTGTACTGTCTTTCTCTTAATAAATTATATCAATTTCTTTACAATTTTGTTGAAATTCTATGTATTATCTCTATTTTCAAAATATGTATAAACTCCCTTAAAAACAAATGTTTGTTATAAAGACAAACTAAACTACCTTGTTGCATTCTTTTTATGGAGAGTGTCTTATTCAAAAAAAAAAAAAAAAGAAACTAAGGAAAATATTTTTGAAAACATAAAGAAAGTGTGTGTAATGTTATCAAAATTGAAAGAAAATTCATATAAGGCTGAAAGAAAATAATGCAAAAGAAAATTAGCAGAAAATATTATATAAAACAATCTAAGATAACTGTTAGTGCGTTTGAAGGATTGTAAAGTATGTTTATACATTTTTTTAGTTGAAAACATATATTTACACATTAAATTTAGGATTTGCCATGCCAATACTCTATTGCATATTTGGAAGAAATAATGAAAAAAAAAAAGACTTACTTCTGTATGATATTCAATTTGAAAAAAGAAACGAAGCAAAGTTGGTCAATCCCATTTCCGTTCCCTTCATGATCCTACTAAAGGTAAATCAATCTGGCTTCTTGTTAAACTATATTCCTGACTGACAGGTTACTTTATAATTATGTAATTTTTTCTACGACCTGCCGACTTTATGATATGAATTTTTTATATTTCTAATCTATTTTATAGAGAGAGAGAGAGAGAGATATATATATATATATATATATATATATAATAGGCTCCTTTCTGATGTGGCAATTTCATTTAATTAATGAAACTGTTATGTTAAGTAAATCTTTAACTCTTTATGTAATGATTTTTTATTTTTTTATATGTTAATTAAAAAAATAATAAAGTATTTAACTAATGAATTAGTTAATATCCTTTTAACATTGGGAATATTTCAAAGTTTGAAAATTTTTAAAGGTGAATAAAAAAATTAATTATTTATTTATTTAAGTCTAAAAATCTTTTGGAGTAAATGAAAAAAATAATAAATTAATCAATCGTTTATTAAATTATGAATTTTCTAAAATTAAATATTTTTTGAGTTAACTAAAATATTAATGAATTAATTAATTAACTATATTTTAAATTTTCAAATAAAAGCTTATAAATATAACTTATTATAATTTAAAATTGAAGTAAGAGAAAATAATATATGATTAAATGATTTATAATAATGCCTTATAAATAAGCTCATTGTTATTATTTCTCTCCCATCAATATCACAATCAGTTTTATAAATTTTTTTAATTTATTATTTTGTCTTTATATCACAATATATTAATAAATTTAAATTTTTATTGATATTTATAAATATTATTAATTTAAAATATATTGACATACAATAAAAATTTTATCAAAAGCCCTAGGTAAATAAACTAGTTTCTTGTATTTAAAGGGTATAGATCGTTCAATTTTTATTTAATAGTTTAAATTTTTATAAAAATTAAATAATTTTTAATAATTTAAATTATTAAATTTTCATCTAATAATTTAAAATTTGTCAAATATTTAAATTCTCAAACGCTGTGTCCCATGATGAAGATGATTTGGGACGGTCCCATGATCTGATGCTGATAAGATCGTTAAAATTAATTATTCACTCATCCTAAACATAACATTTAGCACCAACAAACCTATACGATGTTTTGTATCCCACAATTTAAAATAGTGGGATTCATTTATGCTAGTCAAATTCTATTAAATCAATTGAAAGAATTTAAGATTTCAAGAATGCCACCACCCATGATTGTTTACTTTTATGATAACATATTTGCTCTGTAGCAACATTTTTTAACTTACTTATCTTTGTTAAGATTCTTTGAATTTACTTTTTCCTCTTACCTTTATTTTCTATATTTCAAAGTGATATATATATATATATATATATATTTATAAATACTTCATTCATTTTTTATAGTAAAAACACAATTATATACCACATGGTAATACTCATAAATAAGGGGTTGTGAATAATAAGTTAAAACTGTTATTAAATGAAATTCCCTTAAGAATATCGTATGTGATACTTAATATAAACTTTTAAACCGTTAAATTGCAGTCCGTGGAATGTTTTTGGTGATATGCTTTACAACTATATATTATTATTAATTAAATGTGTAAAAGAGATTTTCTTAACTAAAACAAAATAAGTTAAGCAGTAGTTAGCGTTATTACGTTAATGTAAGATGTAGATCATCAGTTCTAACAATTAATTTTAATTCATAATAAATAATTATTATCCTTTTGTTATCTCTCATATATATATATATATATATATATATATGGTCCATTTGATTTGTTCAAATGTTGGCCCCAAGTTGGAATTGGGTTTTTAAGAGCTTATAGTTACAAGCCCATTTAAGCTCACAAATTTTGATAATTAGGCTTACCAAAATCTTGACCCAAAAAAATAGGCATACTTTTTGGACGAGAAAAATATGACGTACCAAATTTTTGTTAATCCGACGTCACTAGTGTTGGCCCACAAATACAATCCTCCATAGACGAGACCCAAACTAAGTTATTAGCCTTTTCTTTTTTTTTACACCCACTTTTTTATTTATTGGTTGGAGCAAGAAAATATCCATTATATAATTTGTAAATATATTTAATTCTTATGGAAAAATTCATTCGATGTGATATAAGTCCAAACTTCTATTTAGTCATATGAAAAAAATAATAATTTGGACTTTTGATTCCTTAATTTTTTTGGTTAAAAGAGGGAAAGAGAGAGAGAACGTCCTCCTCTCTCTTAAAAAATTGAAAAAAAATATTTTTTTCGAAAAAAGAAATTAAGATGATCAAATTAATAAAAATATGTACTAAAATATGTATGACAGTATGAACTTCAGTTTTAGCATTCTGAATCTTTGAGCTTATTAGTTAAACAATAGCTTTATAAATGGTAATAAACGAAGAAAAAGAGGACATTGTTATATCCCCAACATAAAGACGCACATAACGAAGCCCAAAGACGCAGCTGTTTGCACGTAATGCGCACAACACAACGATATTGCAGAAGCGCAAGAGTATTATGTGGCGAAAGCTTCCTCTCTCATTCTCTCTTGCTCCCACAAAAAGCCACACCCTTTCCTCTTTTTCAAATTCTGACCACACCCACTCTGAAACTTGTTCCCCATGCAAACCCTCTTACTCACCTTCTCTCGCATACGTGTCACTGTCATGCACCACCACCTTTCTATATAATACACCCTCCCTCCTCGTTACCCACCTCACGCCCTACTCTTCTGAAGTTCGAAGCTCTACTCTCTCTTCTCGCCAAGCCTCACAACTATCAACCACCATGTCTGATCGTTCCCAGCCACACCAAGTCCAAGTCCAAGTTCATCCACAGCACCGTTACGAAGGCGGTCTTAACCCGCAACACCGTTATGAAGGCGGTCTTAAGAGCACCCTCTTCCCAGAGAGCGGCCCCTCCACCTCTCAGGTGATTGCCATCCTCACTGGTGTTCCGGTCGGCGGAACGCTGCTGATGCTTGCCGGTCTTACGCTGATGGGAACCCTCATTGGGATGGCAGTGACAGTTCCGCTTTTTGTTCTCTTTAGCCCCGTTCTGGTGCCGGCCACCATGGTCATCGGCCTTGCGGTGGCTGGGTTTTTGACGTCTGGAGCTTGTGCGTTGACGGCACTGTCGTCCTTCTCTTGGGTTATGAATTATATCAGGCAGACACAGGGGACGGTGCCGGATCAGCTGGACTCAGCAAAGCGGCGCGTGGCGGACATGGCGGGGTACGTGGGTCAGAAGACCAAGGAAGCTGGGCAGGAGATACAGTCGAAGGCCCAGGAGGTGAAGAGGTCATGAATATGAATGCGAAATGGGTTCAATTTCGAGGAAATAGGCGGGAAATAATAATAATAATAATGTGTCTCTATCCGTAAAGTCTTCATATGTGCTCTTTTTGAAGTCTCTTGTAATCGTAGGTTGTGTGCTTGTCGTCTCTAGGTTATATGCATGGAAGAGGAAGCTTTATATCAGAGGGGGTGCTACTCTGTAGATGCAAGCATCTAGTTCTTGTGTTCTGCATTTATTTTGTTTTTGTACTTGCATTTCTTCTCTTACATTAATGTGAAATTCAATGTGAAATAGTCTTGCATTAGTCCCCAGTCTCATTTATGCAGTGTTCCTTACCAAACCGTTTCGCATGTCAATACTACGAACCTCATGGTTGTGGTTTTGCTCTCCAACATTGTGGCTGGATGGTTGTGTTTGAGCCCTCCATTTCATTTGTCCAAAAAAATAAAATAAGAGCCCTCCATTTCATCGATGTGGTGAACCGCTTTGAATTTGAATTGTTGGCGAACCAGTCGGCTTTTTTGGTTAACCTGTCCGATTCCCTTTTCACTTTTCACGAGTGGTTTTAATGCACTGTCAGAAATATGTGTTAGGTTCGAGTTTAAAGTGGACTGTCAACAGAAACATATAATGTATAGCATAAATAAATGTTACTTAACTTTCACAGTGCATTTAACGCCGGAATTTACGAGTAACACAGCATCCTCGTTCAGATATTTGTTCAGTGGCGACTAGGCGAGGAACTAGATTATATAGAAACAAGCCTGCTATTTTACAGTATTTTCAGATAGAAATATGCGAAGAAAGATGAGCACAAGAGTTTCTTAACAAAATTTCATATATCTAATCAGAATCAGAAGCTATCATTGAGTTTAATGCAGAAGTGGCTGGGGTTGAGCTGCTGATTCAGCGTCCATACCACCATACTCAGCTTTCAGCTTAGAATCGTTGGGAATCCAAAATGTGAGAACGGTGGAGGCTGCAGCGAACATGGCTCGACGAGGGGCCCACTTCAAGCACGAAGTCACGCCAATATGGCTGCTCCAACATGCCACCTGCTCAGAAAACCCGTGCCTGCTCATTTTTTTTCCGTAGAAACAAACAGAAAATACTATGCAAAAGTAACCGTGAGGCCAAATTGTTGCCGTATTATCTCCTGTTATCGACAGCTCAACGGAGAATACGCTAGTACTATGCTATCAAAAGGGAACAAAATTCAAGGTCCAAAATATCATAGGTTCTTGCACCATAGGTTCACAGAAGACGGTGAGACAAGTAAACATGATAACTCCAATAGTTTAAGAAACAGATGCATCAAGCAGTGTAATACAAAAATGGGTCCTTTAGGAGCACTGTGGTGCTAAAAAAAGGCTCCTCTTGGTATTCGCTCCACCCACTGTACCGTATAACAAGGGGATGATGTATCTCAAGTCTCAAACCAGTGCATGAAACCCATTTTCCTGGCATCTTGTCCTCTTACTAATTTAAGATTTCTTTCATGTATCTGATTTCACTTCATGATATTAAATGATTAATGAATACGTTTATAAGGAGATATGTTGCAGCCATCCATTAATGTGGAGGATTTGCAGCTCAGCAAACAGGCCTACCCAAGGCAGAGATGGAAACTATAACTCCAAATGCAATATGCGATGCTCAAAACTCTGTAACATAGTTACGTAGATAATGAACATTGGAAACATTACAGCATGAACAAATTATGTAACCGCATGGATGACATATGCAAACCCAATAAGATGGTTACAGCGATAAATCATTCATTAAAGTTCAAGTCTAACGCACAACAATTGAGACAAAATGAATATCTAGTGAAACATATCTGATAATCTGATTTTCATCCATATTAATAACAACTACGCATCAAAAAGAAAAATCATTGCCGGATGTCATCTCCACGGTGCAAAAAGTAAATTTTTTTTAAAAAAATAGGGTAACACCATGATTACTGGATTTGATTCCTACCTAAATTATCCATCTTTCAATCCTTCCCCGATCCAAGGTTGGCTTTTTGAGTTTTGTGGATAGCATCTTAAATTTTATTATAATTGTCCACATCTACAACCCCGCAATTGATCGTTTTAATACTATTTTTATAATAAAAATGTAAGTTAAACAAGCCTGTTTTACTAAAATAAAAAATACTACATACACTTGCCTCATTTTTCATGTCAATACTCCAAGCATGAATGGTTCCGCCTCCTGAGCCTAAGAAATGCAGAAACTAAATTTAATTTCAAATTTCAAAGTCAATAAATTCAACAAACAGAGAGAGAGAGAGAAAGAGAAAGAGAGAGAGAGAGAATTGATTTATAAGGCTTAAAAAAAGGACCGAGAGATGGAATATACATCAGAGAAAAACTTTGAGTGAATTTTGAAGGTTATCGAATTTGATTCCATATTGATCCAACATCACAAATAGAAGAGGGGGTAAGGGTGGGAAGCTCTCCTTTAACCATTATATATGAATTTATAATAGATATTGAAGATGGAACCGCAATTTTAATGGTGTACATATCAGCATATAAGTATAAGACGTAAGTGCAGCAGAAGGAAGTGTGTTTTAGAAGGAAACAACAGAATAAATGGAATACCTGCCACCATGTACTTCCCATCTGGGGTAAATGTAGCCTCTATTTTTGTACCCGGAGATGGTTCCAAACTAAATCCACAGCGCTGCACAAGAAAATCTAATTTCATTAGCTTATTCATATTTGGACCAAACACAATGTGTAAGGAAAGAATTAAGCAGAAAGTTGAATCTGAGTTTAACATGAGATGAAAGACAAGTCAAATTCAAATCAATGCCACCATAAAAGAACCTGTATAGGCTAAATCTAAGTTATCTTGAAAAGCTAACCTTCTCTCCGGCATATGCATCAAGGACGTAAATGTTGTTATTTGTAGTAGTCAGAAGCATTGATTTGCCATCATTGCTGAATTTGATATCACAAACCTCAGCTGTATCACCACCAACTAGAAAGGTGTCAAAGGGACCCTACATTAGCAAGAGAAAACATCAGACTTGTGAAATTAGTTTAGCAACAAGAAAAGCAACAACTACAGATTATAGGTAAGAACCTTGTCATAAGAACGTGAATCAAACAATTTAATAGCCCCGCCTTCCATTGCTACAGCAAAAACCAGGCCTTGTTGGTCATATGCAACAGCAGGTCGACCGCGTAAACGTAAGATTCCCTGAAAACTATGAGTGAGCATCATCATAAATTTGCTTTTCTCTTCCCCCCCCCCCCCCCCCCCTTTTTTTTTTTTTGAGATGCAAAATCTAAATTTCTTTCAAGCTCAATTATATCCTAGGTTAGGTCAGGTAATTTAGCCTGGCTCCAAAGAGAAGCATAATCAAGCTCTTGGATCACCATTAAGCAATTTTGCTTTTGCATGGGTCAGTTGTCTACTTCTCCTTTCCTCTGCTCAAGGAAGGAGGAAGCTGAAGACAAACTTTATCACATGGATGTGTGGTTTTATATGCTTTTAATTATACCATGAATGTTAATTATCAATCACACCAAAAATAAAGTACCAACCTGGCAGGCATTTACACGGAGATCCCATATTCTGACACTGTGGTCTAGAGAACCAGACATGAAGCTATCATTGATTGGAGACATGCAAAGCGAAACAACTCTACAAAGCAAGTGATAGAAAATAACCAGCATTACAACCATGTATACAAGGATACAGGTATGAACTGTAGCATTGACATATGATACTCCTAGATCTCACATGTAAGAATTTATATTCATGAAGTATTTTTCTTTTTTCTTTTTCTTTTTTTTTTTTTGTTGGGGGGGTGGGGGAGGAGGGTGAGAAAACAAGGATGTGCTGCTGACATCTGATACCAATTATTATAACAAAAAAAATAAAAAAAAGTCTAAAAATTACATTCAATAAGTCAAATAAACTGCCTAATACCTACGATTGATTAAAACAGCTTTGATGTATAGAATCACAAGTTTTACTTAAGAGTCAACATATAAAGGGAGAGTTGATCACATGACCAGCCAATCAATCCCACATAATAAGGAAAAGATATATACAGCAACAAAAACAGACTACCAAGTAAAAGGAAAACAATAAAAAAGGAAACAGGATAACCACAGCAAAAACTAAATAAAAAGCTTCTAGAAGATATGAAACCCAATGCCAAAAGACTTGGGATTCCAATAAGAACTTTGTTCATCTTATCCACAACCAAATTATGTGCCGTATATTGACTGAATAATGCATCTGTACAAAGACAAGCAATACAACTTGAACTACCTTTATCCTTAGCAAGTTCAAGAAGCTTTTCAATTGCATAGCTTGGATAGGAGTTTAGATAACTTTTTTATTTGAATTTTGCCTTGCATAATACTTAGTTTCCTCAGGATTTTACTTAAATCAAATAAATGAGTCTAATCTACCAGAAACCTGTCCATTCTTCAACCTTTTAAGGACATTTCCATGATGACAGCAACAGACCAAAAGCGCCTACTTTTTCTTCAGCAAAGATCCATTTCGATAAAACCATATAAGCATTAAATATTAATAGGTCCAAACCTCTCTTTATGGCCTTTGAAGTACCGCAGGCATCGGTTATCATACATCGACAAATACCTCAATGATTCTGGCATAGTTGGGGAAAGAAGTCAGTAGGTTCAGTAATATTTCAAACAACACCCTGAAAGTCATCTCAAGTTATATTTACATAAAGAAAAGCTCACCTCCAGTAGACTCCAAATTGTACTTTGAAGAACATATAACAGAGCTTGGGTGATGAGTAAAACATATACGGTCAGTACCATGTTTCTTATGATAAGTGGTCTTCAACAACCTGGAATTTATGAAAAAGTGCTTTATAGATGCATAAATACATAGATATAAGTATAACATTATTCATTAATGGAGCAGCCTGGTAAATTATATATATGAATTATGTGATAGAGATTCCATCTCAACCAAAATTAAAGAAGAATTGTTGAATGATATAATTATACAAAGTATACTTCTACTGTAACAAAATAAGGTTATGCTCTTTCTATTAAAAAAAAGAAATTGAGTACTGAATGGTTAGTCAAAGATCATGCTTCAGGTGCTTCAAGCTAGAAGAGACTGTCAAAAGAGATATTTACAAGTATGAAGTTATTCAGAGTTTTACATAGAAGAACAAGAAACCTATCAAATATTCAAAAATGTCATATGAATTAAGTGGGAATGTTAAATTATTAAAAGTTTATAATTATCTAGGAGTCTTATAGTTATTTTCTACATTTGTCTTTAGAAGTTAGACTAACTCCTAATCCTTTCAGAGTTTCACTTTGACTGGTTTCTCAACAGTTGACGATACCCCTATGTACTCTGCCTATTGCATCACATCAGCAACTAGTATACCCATTTCATGAAGTTCAATATTGATGTTCAACAACAAATTAGTATGTCTAAATGAGATAAAAAAATAACAGACAATCATTATACACTGCACTTTTAATCTCAACAGACAAGCCTCATATCAATAAGAGAAACGAAGTTGAAAACATGAATTGTAAGTAAGGACGACCAAACCAGTAATGCTACAAGAATTAGACATAAGCATCTTCCAATGCTACAAGCTCTCAAACAGTTACAATATTGTACAAATAACTAAGGCAAACGTACAATTTCTATGACCATTATCAACTACTTGACTACAGATTAATATTTCACAGTGTATTTACATCTTTCATGTAACAATTAACTCACTTGGCATTTGCAATGTCATAGAGTCGCACTGAGTCGTCTTCACTGGCTGTAACTAGTAAGTCATCCTTACGATGAAAATCAATTGAATTTATCTTCCCAACCTGAAAAGATAATAATAACTCCATGTGAAAGACAGATTTTCTGGGTAATGCCACGACTCCCATGCTAAGAGGGCAAGAACAAAGAGGTATGATTGTGAATAATAGGTTACTAATTAGCCCTCCTAAATTAAGAAAAAGAGCTTAAAGAGACCAAGGGATTTTTGTGAAAACATTTCAAGGAGAATGTCAACTTTCAGATCTCCCATTCCTTTTTTTAAAAAACTAAAATAAAATAAAACTCATCTTTTGCTCCAATTTTGCCACTACTACAAACTGAATGAGAATGATAAAACTTGATACCAAATCCAAAATTACTAATATAATAGTATATATTAGCTTAAATGAGCTGAAAGCATCCAAGTGGGGTGATCACAAAGAGATTAAAGACGCAAAAGCTGTATAGAACAAGACTTCTACTGCCATCATCCAGTTGAGACAAGAAATTGTTGAAATAACTGTAACCCTGTAGCTATGCAATATTAAAAAACACTCGGCTTACAAATTATTGCAAAGAAAGCGAGGCTAAGTAAACTATTCCGGCACTATCTTAGTGAAATAAGAAATTAAGAGTTCCATTAGTATCTCAAATCAAGAACCTTAATCTTAAAATGCACCGATTGCCAGTTTGCAAGTTACGTGAGGCTAATGAACTTGCACTAAAGCACAGAAATGATCAAAGTTTTATTTGAAGAGAAAATGTGACATACGAAGTCGGAGAAAACTGCTCCTATTGACATACTGCGCACCATATCGTCGTCAAGCTCCGTTAACGACGCCATAATCGCCGATTAGGTTCCAGTCCACGAAGGAACTAGAGCAGACAGCAGAGAGCACGGCAGGAAACAACTGGGAAGTTCTTAATATACATTAAATTTTTTTTTTTAAGAAAGAGCAAATGCCTATTTCAATTACTTAGGTAATCAATTGATTCTAACGAATTCAAAAGGTTTCTTTTTAAGTAATTTAACTTTTTTTAATTTACTCCCTACATTTTCTGATCTTTAAGATCTCATCCCTACCGTTACAAACTATTATAACGTGGTGAAATTTATGCTTAGATGGCAAATGGTGCTTACATATACTGCTAACAAGTAAAACATATTCCCAATCACCTGCCACCTATGTTTATAAGTTGAGCCCTACTTCAAAACCTAGATCGCCATAGTTGTCCAAGCCCTCTTCTACCTCAATCCTTTTGCAGCCAACCAATATCTTGCTACAAAGAGTGAGGTAATTATTTATAGAATGTATAGTTATTTTTTTATTTAAGATGCAAAATTTATATTCAATTATATCATAATTTAAATTAAGCAAAGTCATGTGATTTATAAAAAAAAAAGATGATACAATAGACAACTCATGCATATGCTTAATTTAACAAAATTTATAAAAAAATTTTATACCTAATATTTATTTTACATAGTAGATAACTTATTTTCCCCTATATAACTTCAACAAAAGTTCTAATTATATTCTTCTTGTAAATTCAGAAGGCATGTGGGATTTATACTATACAATAATGTGAATATAATAGGAACAACTCATAGAATGATAATGCAACTCATAAGCACAATCATTTCTATATAAAGTACTTACATAATAAATGAAATAAATACCCAATTAGCATGCACCTCATGACTAAGTTAAGGGATTGCCATTTAAAAGTATTAACAACATATAGGTGAAAATAAATTCTCTGTAACATGAAAAATCACATATGATACTTGAAATATTCATGGAATATAATGGGACTTCAAACTATAATTATTATGAATTATGTGTGCATGTCAGATATCATATAAACAATATGTACATGTGCATTAGCAAATATATGGCAACCAGAGGCAAACAATGTCATCAACCAGTAGGCATTGAGATGTTATATATGGGTTATTCAAGTCTCACGAAGCCTAACATATGAATGTCATACCCAAGCAGTTGAGTCTCACGAATCCCAGCATATGACACTTGATTGGCAGACGTGACCCTACCTTTAGCTGAAGTGTCCCCCCATAGGTACCCAAGACAGAGTTAGGCAATATAATCTTTATCTTAATATATCATCCAAACCATCATGTGATCAAAATTGGATTTGTTTGAGAGAAAACTATTAAGATTTCTTTTGTAATCCTTTGAACACTAATGTTCTTATGATGGTTAGAAATCCTTTTAGTGTTAATTTAATTTAAGATATTATTAGCAAAGATACATTCTTGTCTTCTCCTCATTTCTTGAGACAATTTAGGTGACACAATTTGCCATTGATATCAAAATTCAAGTTGTGACCCAAGAAGTGTAATAACATCATTTTTCCTGTAATCATTTAGGCAGTACTACTTGCCATAAATTACAAGATTAATGTGATATAATGCCTTGCTAAGGAAGTCTTAGAGTTCACAATATATATTAAAGTGACATAGCTAATCATTATCAAAGGTTCACAATATATATTAAAGCTGCATAGTTAGTCATTATCAAAGGTTCACGATATATATTAAGGTAGTATAGCTAGCCATTATCAAAGGAGATTTCAAATTATCAATAAGTACATACTGTATAGGAATAATTTAATCTCAAAAAGAGTAATTTTCTTTTTAAACAACCATATTGTCACCCCATCATATAAGTTGAAATGCACAATAACATAGGCAATTATAATGTATGAATAACAAAATATTCATGTAAAGATACATAATGTACAAGAAAATTCATACATTATAATTCTTAGCCTAAAGTTGTATTATCTTATATAATATTTCCTTAGATATTTCAAAATATCTATCTAGCCTTAATCTTCTCTAATTCTACTTTCTTAGACCTTGAATGGGCTCATGAATGATCATGGTGACAAAATTTCAAGATATAAGACCCTTGGCTAAAAAAGATTAGTTATATAGTATCATAGTGTGTTCTAATTTCAATTACATTTCCACATTATAGCTAACTTTTTTACCATTGCATTACTATGAAAACCGTTCAAGAAGAAGAAGAAGGAAAATGAAAATAGAATAAGAAAACCTAGAATATGCTAATGTTACTTAGATATGCTCCATTTTCTTGTAATTCTCCTAAAATTCTTTCCTTCTTTGTTGACCTAAGTGTGTGGTGCCAAAGTGGAGAGGTGAGTGTGAATGGAGTAAATATGGGGAAGGATGTGTGTTATGAGGAAATGGGTAGGGTGAAGGGTATTTAAAGAGAATTTGACAGCTACGATTTAACCACTATTTTCGATCCAACGGTTGTGATTAATCTAAAATCATAAAATATTTAAGATATAATTATGGTGTGGATCTTACAAATAATTAATATCTTATTATGGTGTCGGCCTCACAGATGTGGGCTTCAAAAGTTAAGGTAATGCCACATGTCCCTCCAT
The DNA here is from genome assembly GCA_037074485.1 of Delonix regia. Taxonomy (NCBI): domain Eukaryota; kingdom Viridiplantae; phylum Streptophyta; class Magnoliopsida; order Fabales; family Fabaceae; genus Delonix; species Delonix regia. The sequence goes on along the minus strand of CM073449.1, from coordinate 32,864,525 downwards.
GTGAATTTACCATTTTACCCTTGACATTTTTTTAGAATAACCATTTACCTCTAGCCTTGTGAATTTACCATTTCGCCTTTGGCATTTTTCAAAAATAATTATTTTGCCCCTATACCTTAAAACTAAGCTATAGGTTTTTTTTTTTTTTAAAATGATTCAATTAAGCATATTTTATTCTTATTTAATTATTTTTAATTTCCCCTTAAATAATTTAGCTTGTATTAAAAATCACAAAATTAGGAATGTTACAATACGTGTGTATGACATTGCTGCGAGGCGACTGAGAAGCGCGAAAGTGAGGACCAACTTTGGGATACCTTATGTGTTACCACTGTCATCGCCGTCTTCATCGTCTTCAAATTCATTTTCGACGGCGAGGTTTGTTCTTACTTGTTTTCTTATCTTCAAGTCTTATTCATTCCTTTTTGTGTTCTTAATTAATGATTCTACCATTCATATTCTGAACTTAAAAGTTGCAGATGCATTCATATGGTATATAGAACCCACAAAGCATGTACATCTCAAATTCTTCATATGCCTGATTACTACCAGATTATTAGTGGTAGTATTGATTAACTTTTGAGAAGAACAAATATTTTTTTGTTTGAAAATTGGAAGAAAGAATAATACTCATTCTTTAAGGGATTTATCTATATAAATAGTGGGAAATATCACAAAAACAGAGGGATTTTGAGTCAGATTGACACCATCATTTCTAATTTCCAAATAGTCATTCTTCTCATTAACAAATATTATAATATCATGTAAATGTCACAAAAGCAAGGGGATTTGAAATTAGAATATAATTCTAAGTTAATAAAAAAAAAAAAACTTAAAGGGCAAGAGTGTTTTGGATATTTTTATTAGTACTTGATGCTTATTTTTATCAATATTTTAATACTGCATTTGATGAATACATTCCATTTCGCAAGTAGCTATTTATATATATATACATACACACACACATATTTCTCTTCTCATGTTAATATCATTGGGCTCTTATCTTGCACTATGGAATCAGAGATCTCATATGTTAGTTGCACAAAAAAAAAGGTGAAGAATGTTTTGTAATTGCAATGATTGATTGGTTATGCTTACTTTATGGATAGTTGAAAATCTTAGAAAAAGATTTTTATGTTGCCTGAATTACAAGTGTTTATTGAAACTATTGCAAGCTACAAGCTCAGGAATAAAGTATTGAAGTTTGTACTTATTGCTTCATGGTTTATAGTGGTCATTGTGCTTAAATTGCCATAATATTGTTTCCATTTTGTATAATGAAGTTGTAATGTACCAACAAGTAACATCCATTTCCACTTTCATTTTGTATTAAAATGATGTATAATCTCTACTTTGTACGATGAAGATGTAATGAAAGATATCAATTTGGACAAGTGTAATGAAAGATTTGTGTTATTATATATCTATTTGGTACTGTGTTTGTGGTATATATATCCATTTGGTACAGTGTTTATGTATTATATAACCATTTAATATTGAGTTTGTGTTGTTATATACCCATAGGTTTTACTAACCAATACCTTTAAGGATAATTTTCTGTACATAATAAATTATTCTTAACTAATGAAATTAGTCAAAGACCATTTATTTTACTTATTACCAATAATAATAAATAATTGTAGACTAATTTCATTGGTTAAGGTTAATTTATTATAGGTAATAAATGCTCCTTAAACCTTAAACCCTAAATCTTATAATAACTTAACCTTAACTAGGTTAGCAAAATAGTTTTAACCCTATAATAATAACAAAGTGTAATTGTGAGAAATGGAAATAAATATGAAGCTGGTTTGTTTGGTTAACTTCTTAAATAGTTTTGACTGAAAGCATTAGTGGCAATAAATCACACAAATCTATTTGAACAATGTGAAAGTAAATCATTTTGAAGGAGCATATTGAATGCACTCTATTAAAACTTACTTGATGGTCTAGCATTTACCTTCACCATTGTAAATAATGCAACAATAATGGTGTAGTTCCAATTGTTCCTTACATTGTTCATCAGTAAGATCGACACATTTTTATAGGTTATATATATAGATATATATATATAGTTCCAATTGTTTTTTAGATTTGTTTATTAGTAAGATGGACACACTTTTGCAGGTTATATACACACACACACACACACACACATATATATATATATAAGATGAGAACTAAATAAATTTCTAGTTTTTGCTCTATTGAAAAATTCAAACATAATAAAAAATTCTAGAAAAACTTTCTCCAAGGCTAATTTACATGTACAAACCAATCTTGGCAAAAAAAAAAAAAACCTCTTTGTGAGTTGCAGCTAATCATAATAGTCAAACTAATCATTAGGTACTTTTTTTAAAAGATGCAACACTAATGTAATGCTTGATGACCATCAGGACCATAAGATAGACAAACAGATAAAGATACTTGACAAAGTATAATACATCAAAACTTGATAGTTAAAAGTACAAAACAAAAGGAAAACACTTTTATTGTTGACAAGGTTTCACTTTCACATTACATCAATTCAGCTAAAAATTTCTTGACTTTTAAGTGACTCTATTTAAATGGACAACATCACAACAAAATGAACTCCAAAAGTCATTGCATTATAGGAATATTAATAATGTTTTAAAATAGCAAAATATAATTGGTGTATAATATATGGCTATTGGCTACTACAATATCCTCTCTACAGTAAAATTTAAGAACACTCATATTACATAGCTAAGACAAAATATTTCATATTATATGGCTACTACAACATCTTTCCTAAGCAAAGTCTATTTGCAAGTCCTCCACGAAACACAGTGATACTATGTGTAGATTGTGGTATTGCACAACAATCACTACTCATTAAAACTGGTCATTGCTTCAACTAGAGAAAGCTTATCTAAGATGGCAATTATCTATTCCTTTACACTGCAAGCAGAAGAAGATAATTAATGCAGACTATAAAATAATTAAAGTTTAACAAATTATCTCATTGAACTTTGCACAAAAATGAAGAAGTTAAAAGCCAATACAAATTGTTATTATCAAATTTACACTTGAAACCAAAGGCAAAATAACTAAGGATTTTGAAACATGTAACCTTGACTAGTGTATAAACATGAAATAGGCTTTGGAGCCATCCTCCATAATTTCAATATGTAAAATTGAACGACTCAACGTAAATAATGATTATGTTCATTGACCAGAGGAAGGGAAAAAGAAATTCTCCCTTATAACAAATGAATTCGATGTTACTCAATTTGATAATCCTATTCAAAAATATCTCAAAATAAAAGTCTTACCAATTTTATCATAAATTTGACAACTAACACTATTTAACCAAAACTTTATTTTTGGTACTAGCATCTAACTTAGCACAGTCCATTTTGAAAACCACATTAAGAAAAATTAAATTGTTTAAGAAAAGTAAAAATTTAAACACAATGATTTAACAAGCCTTAGAGGCTGTTATCTTTAGGACAATATCTCTCACCTTGCTAAAAAGCCAGTAAGTACTAGATTTAGTGTGCACAACTTGCTTGCTTCAAAAGAAAGCAAGAAAAATGAAAATAATGGTCAAATGAAAAAGAGATATCGTACAAAGAGAAGGAATCCACTTCTTCTATGACTTAGAATAATAGCTTATTCATGTTTTTATAGATCATGGTCAAATTACACAATAATACTCAAACACTTTAAATTTTTGCAAATTTCACTCTATCTATTCCTAAAGTAGGCAAAGTTACTGACAAATTATTTGGAAGAAATGCAGATGATTCAAAACATACATCCATCAATCTCTTATAGATATATGCCTTACTTATGATCTCTGGCCCTCTTCACACATTCTTTGGTGTTATGCACAAACCCTCTATCTTTCCATGATTGATTAGCAACATCTGACTTTTCCCTATGAAGCTTTTCGGTAATCGCACTAGCCTTCCTTTCCTAGTAATGAGATGCTTTCTAGATTTAAAATTGTAGGGTTCATTTGCTTTAACCTCATATGGTTCTCCAGGTTAGAAGCCATGCAAACGTCGTTTTGCCAAATCATCATTGGAATAATCTCGTATTAACAGGAATGGATGGCATAGTTGATTTCTAAAACTATTTTGAACTGTAGGGAGCCATTTGAAAAAATTTAATCTATAGGGACCAATTTACAAACTTGAGTAAACTATATAGAGCAAATGATTAATTTTCCTTAATATAAAAAGTGTATAAATAATCGTTTATAAATATATCTCTAAATTGTATATCAAAATCCATTCCATATTCACAATCGAATCGGCTAATTAGTTTTCTTTTTGATGAACATGATGATCTTTACAACCCAATCTCTTCTCAATGTCATCTATATTTTATGAACCTGCATGTACATTAGATGATACTTGATGGCAACCTTTAGTAGCAAGATTGATTGCAACTATAGAGAATCCTTACAACTTAAAGTTTTTAACACCAAGCTATTAAGCTAAGTCTATACCAAAGAGAATTTCCAATAATTCTTAGCTAAGCACCCAATTAGACCCATTGTTGCAGACCAAATGCATAATTAACGACAACCCTTGGAAACATCACGAAGAATATGTATATCACTAGGATTTCCTTTTAATTCCTTCCAAGGGCAGTATGTCATATATTAGTATTCTCTTAACTTATTTGGTCGCTAACATCATTCTAACAATAATATTACATGTGTTGATTCTTTTTTGCTTAAAGATGGAATGATTCCTATAGATCCACATATGCTATATGAATGTCTTCCAATTTTTCATACATATGTTATAAAGATTCGGATGTTGCCAATTGGCAAGAGTTGAGTTAGAAAATGTAGTTCATTATCTTTAATCAACATAGGTAAGACATACCCCTTCTATTCTAGGACAATCTCTACGATAATGAAAGATTATTTTCATTATATTCTTAATGTTGGAAATCTTTTTAAGAGGATCATGTGGTGAGCTAAGGGCCATGTAAGGAAAATTTTACTAAAGCTAATCATTTTGAAATAAAATCATCTACATATCAAAGGACCTACTCATGTGAAAGTATGAGTGTTGTTTTTGCTTCTAACTTTGTTCACATTCTAGTAACTTCTATTCTTTTCGATGAACTTCTCTCTTCATTTTCTCATCAAGCTTTTCTTGCATATAGTGTTTTTAGTATATTCTTATCGATCTTCTACTGCTTTTGCTTTTGATATTATTACATATAGTATTAGTAGTCTTGTTAGCCATATTGTTTTCTCTTCGCTCCTCTGTGAATATGTTCTTAGAATGTTGTCTTTAGTTTATGTATTAGATAATTGTATCCTCTATAGAATTTATTCTTTTAGTTGGTATAGTTGTGTGCTTTTTCAGCTTTTTAGTGTTTTCTTTACGACATTATTCTATCATTCTCTTTATGGCGTGGTGTGAAAACTTTTATGGATAGGTAAAAGCTTCATGCTCAGGGACTTGGCTAGTTGGACAATAGTTTTAGGGGTAGTGATAATACCTCTTCGTTAAAGGACACATAAGAAAGGAGTACACATGTTCAACTTCCTAGAGACAGACTGCATTTCATGTTGGATCATAATCTAACCAATGCCTCTAAGAATTTTTGAAAAACATGTGTCATCGGAGTGATTGTTAATAGTAAACAAATCATGGTGCACAAATCAAACCTTGTTCTTTATGGTGCTTGGCATCTTTCAAGACACTTTCAATGTCTTTGGAAGGGAACAAAATAATTACATGATTCATTTTGAAGACTGTAGGGATAAAAAACCTATTTACAAAAGTGGACCTTGGTCTATTTTAAACTCTTTAATGGCATTGGATAAGTGGTAGCCAAACCTAGTTCTAAGTGATATGCAGGTTAAACACATTGTCATCTGAGTGCAATTTTAGGGAATACTGCTTGAATGCATGAATTCTAAGTAGCAAAAGTTATGGGTAGCATGATTGGAACCATTTCCTCAGTTGATAATATGGCTTAACATTAAAAAAAAAATTGAGATTTCTAAGAGTTTGAGTTATTATCAACTTGAGGAAGCCTTTACTTATGTCCTTGCACTTAAAGCTAAATAATGGCACTTCTATCTGAATAGATTGCAAGTATGAAAGGATTTTCGTAATATACAAGCAATGTAACAAAATTAGACATATGGCTAGATAGTGATTGGAATATGGGATAGATTAAAGTAGCTTAGAATGCTCTGAAGGATAGACTAAATAGAAAATACAACCTTAACTTTGTCAAAGACCTAAGATTCCTTTTTGGTCCCTAACAATGCTGTCGCCTTTTTGGAAAAAGTATTCCTTTTGCACTAACATAAAAATTAGATGTTTTAATTATGAGGAAGTTTCTTTTTATTATATTTGTGACAAAGAGCCACCATCCCTTGATCTAAACATTCCACATCTTCATGTCCCTTCTAGTAATATCAGGGCAGATGCTGACTTTATGTCCTCATGTTCTTCAAACAACCAACCAAAGGAATCTTTTCCTTTATTCCTAATATAGACATCTTCAAGCTTATTAATGATATCAACATGGTAGGCAACCTTTGGAACTACTTTGAATAGGGACATAACTTGGAGGACTTACCAAATTATAGTCAACATTAATATGTGCACGTGTTAGATGAGCAGTTAGATTCTAACATGGACATTGACTTTGGTAATTATAACTTAAGAGCCTTTTAAAATGTTTTGTGCAATGATCTAGACATATAGATGGTTTCAAATAATTTTCCAAATCTAGATTAACATCTCTCAATGCAAGTGGGGACATAGGAAACAGATTATATTAATCCTTTACCTGCTTCAACAGAGTTTTTTGGGGTTGATGATATAGTAGACAACCTTCTTCTTCAGGAATTCTTTAATATAAATCTAGTGGGGTCATCCATTCAATGTGCCCTTACTTAAACTTTATCTAATTGGGCAAATGAAAAGGAAAAGTTTAACTTTGACCATGATTTTGAAAATATAGCTCCCCAATATGGTCTTGATTCCCATGTGAGCCAAACTCCTTTAGACTTCAATCCATTGCCCTTGAGCTCTAGCTCAGACTTAGAGGGTGATCCTAGAAACTCTGTTCATAAATGTCCTAACTTACAAAGTCATCTTCAGCCTATTTAGAATATCCAGGACATGTAGTAGTTCTTAAAAATTAGTGAGCTACATAATCGACCAAACTAAAATGAATGTAGAGTCTTTGTTCATGCATACCTTGAGGTGGAATCATGTATCTTACTTATCTCTCATCACTTTTGTGTTGCATCACTAGTGGAACCTTGCTAGGAGTCTTAGAAAACTTTAATTATAAATGTTGCAATGTTTGTCAAAGTCTTGTATAATAAGATAATATCTTGGCAATTATGGCCATATCTTACATCAAACTTATGTTAGATGGTCTAGCTCTTATCTATCATTTGCTACATCCCTTAATCACAAAAGGATATTGTTTAGGCCCCTAGTAGTAGCTTGTCTACCTTTATGCAGTACATGAGCCTTATCAGAAAAACCTTGCTGTTTTGGTATAATGAATGGCTTAATAACTAAATCTTGAATTAGGCAATAATTTGGGACTTATATTTAAGCCACATGAAGCTTTTTATCTTAAAGGCAATATGCTTGATAATATTACTGAAATGGAATAGGACTCTTGTAACTTTTCCTTGCAACTTTTAAGAAGAAGTGCAAATATCTGTTGAAATTCTATGTTAGGAAAAAAACGCAAACTTTTTTCTTGTATCTCTTGAACCAATTCTTAAGGAAAGTGAGGATCACCTTCTTGTTACAAACCAAGATGGATGAGTCTAAGAAGCAACCTAGGAAATGCTTCCTAGACAGCCATGAATGCGCTAAGCTAAAACTGTCAGAGTTTCTCTAAACTTATGGCAGTTCAACATTTAAGGCATATTTTGTGTTATTATTGCCATCATTATTTTTTTGTCTGAAACTAAGTTGCATTTTTGTAAAGTAGTTAGGAAAATGTCATGTTTTAGGTACCTTAATGTGTATAGGGTTCATAATGTTGGTAAAAGTGGAGGCATTATGCTTGCTTAGAAGGACACTTTGAACTGTTTTATGGTTGATGCTTTGCCTAACTGGATCCATGTGCTTGTAGACTTATTGCAAGGACATAAATGTTATTTATCTTTTATTTATCAGCCTTTCAAAGTTAATAACATGCATATCCTAAATGAGTGAATTAAAAATACTGCTAAATTTATCACTATCCCTTGGGTCCTAATTAGTGATTTTAATTAAATCCACTAGCTGTTGATAAACTTAGTCATAATCTAGCTTATCCAAAAGCTATGGATTTTGCATTAGTAATTCAAGATTGCTAACTAATTGATAGTAAGTTGAATGGACAGTGGTATACTTGGACCAATAATGAAGTTAGCAAGGATAATGTTTGAGCCATGATCAATAAATGTTTTTGTAACATTGCTTGGTTGTAATCTTTCTTAAATAGTTGCTTGAATGTTCTTCCAATTGCAACTTCATATCATGCCCCTTTCATACTCCACACTAATCCTCTCAAAGACATTGGGCCAAGCTTGAGGTTTGGGAATTTTTGGCCCAACTTCCCTCAATGTGAATTTATTAAAAAAAAACTCTAAGAACTCAAATGTAAAATGCTTTATAGCATTTTAAACTCTAATGTAAGCTTAAATCTACCATGACTGCCCATAACAACTAGAGCATTAACTTTATGGGTAATATTCCTTATAAAATCAAACTGCTTGAATAGAACCTTTTAGATTTACCAAGAAACTTAACAAACGAGGATTTTCTTTCAAAGGAAAAGGATGTCAGGAAACAATTAGAATTCTTTATGATTGCAAAGAAAGATTATAGGCATAATAGGCTAAGCAATCTCAGCTTATCTATTATGATAGGAACATTAAGTATTTTTACTCTATTGTTGCTAGTCATAATCTAGAAACCTTGTTTTAAAGATAAAGGAACATAATAGTTCTTGAATAGAAGATCCTAAACGCATTTAACAGATTCCATGGTCTTATTTCAATCAAATATACTTGACTGAAGACATAATTAATGATAATACTATCCATATTTCCCACCCAAATCAGTATGCCTATCTTATCTCTAGTGCATCTATAAGTCCTTCAGGCTCTATTCTCCATCTCCGTAGTAACCAATGTAGCATTTAAACTTGCAAAAGACAGTGCACTTGGTCCAGATGGTTACAATGCCAAGTTTTTCCATAAATATTGGGATACTATGGGAAATGATATCACTAAAATGATCTTATCACTCTTAAACTATTGACACCTTTTTTGTGCAACCAATTAAACTATCATTTCCTTAACACTTAAAACAGATAATTTGCAATCAATGAAAGACTTTAAACCTATTAGCTTGTGTGATGTAACATATAAAATTGCATCTAAAGTACTCTAAGGCTGGTTGAAATCAATCTTGGATCATTACATCTCTCCTATTCAAAGGGTTTACATTAACAAAAGGTTAATCATTGATAACATCTTAATGGCTTTAGAGATCATGCAAAATATTCATTCTACAACTAAATGCAAAGCCAAGAAATGTGCCTTGAAACTAAATATTTCAAAAGCTTTTGATTGTTTGTCTTGGAGCTTTCTGAAAGCTACCATACAAAGAATATGGTTCCTTTTTAATTAGATTAATTTGATTATGAAATGTGTGACAATTGTAAGTTATCAAATCAATGTCAATGGAAGACTTAGTCCTATTGTTCTCCCCAAATGAGGTATAAAAAAGGAGATCCAATATCTCCTTACTTGCTCATTATTTCCTTAGATGTCCTTTCACGTATAACTATTGAAACAAAGAGAAAGAAGGCATAGAAAGGAATTAAGATTGGTGGAATTAACAAAGTAATCTCACATATGCTATATGCATATGACACAATTTTATTTTTTGAGCCAGATGTTGATGCTTACAATACTGTGAAAGATATTTTGGACCAATTTAACAAAGGTAAATCCTGGCTTGTTTTTAGCCCCAACACACCTCATTTGTCCAAGTTTATGTCCATCATCTTAAACATTAAGTATTCAGGTAAACTTGGAAAATATCTTGGCACTTGGGTTGATATAAGTAAGAAAAAAATTAAAATCTATCAGAGTATGGTTGATAAAATTGATAGAGCTTTAACTTTATTGAAATTTAGACTTCTGTCTCAAGTTGTGTGGCTCACCTTAATTAACTCATCATTTTCATCATAAATATTGCGACATTGATAGTCTGGATATGATGTTTAAATGCTTTTTGTCCTCTTGGTTGTAGAAAACCATTGTTAAGCAAAAAAGTATCATCACTTCCAAATTAAGATGGAAGATTGACTTTGGAAATGCTATTCCATTTAATTATCACCTCTGGTCAGATGCAACCAAGTAGATACTTTACTGTTAGTAGAGTATCTAACTTTATCTTGCAAAACTAACAAAGATTGGACTAGCAAAGGCAATCTAATCTTTACTCTTTGAATGATGCTTTTCAAATTGCTTTAGTCTTTTTCAATGTCTGGAATACCTGATTGCCTCATCTAATTTTCATTTGGAAGCTAATCACATAAACTTTGCCAATTGGTAAGTTACTAATTAAACATCATGTTCTTATGGATTATGTTTGCTATTTGTGTGGTGCCTTAAATGAAACAATCTAGCATTTGTTCTTTCTTTGCCCTTTTGCTAAATGCCTCTGGTTTGCTTCATCGATGAGTCTAAGGGTTGATCAATTTAAGAGGCGAGATGTTGTAGAATGGTTAAAGGTATAGCTCTCCATGGGGGACAAATACCTTAGTAAGGTTGAAGACATCACCATGGAAATCTTGATCGTCCTTTTTATCAATTGGAAAGTTAGAAATCTAGTGGTTCATGAAAATAAAACCCCAAATCCTTTGTAAGACATTGCTCAAGTTCATTTTCATGATAAGAAGTGTTAAATTTGCATATCATAATTCATAATATATGGCAAATTTGAAGCGGGTTACTATTGTTTCGGTGGCTTGCAGAGAACTCTCATTTCAGGAGCATTGGTCCATCGTTATTGGAGTTAATAGGTCTAAAACTAGGTGAAATAGTTGCAAGATTTGTGCTATAATCTTTTCTGAAGGAGTTATAATTAGGAAGTGGTTCTAGCCCTTAGGACTATATAGTAGTACCATGGGACTGCTTAAAGCAACTAAAAGCATCCCCATTTGGATTCTTAATGAGGACATTGAGCAATTAGCAAGGCAGAGGAAAATATAGATCCTTTGCTTAAAGCATTCAACTTATTAGCATATTTCCATGGCTCATAAGCATAATTCTAAGTTCGGTATTATAGGTGAAGATATCCATTTGTTGTTCTGTAGGTTTGCAAAAGTTAAAGTAAGAATGGTGGACGTGGCTGCCGAGAGCTTGTAGAGTGCTGCTTCAACAAAAAAATTACCTTAATTTCCTGTGTTTATAGTTGTGTTATATATATATATATATATATATATATATATAAAAAATCATTTTAAAGTGTGAGAAATGGCAAAACATAAGATACAAATATACTTAAAAAGGATTTCTAAGTTCAAAATGAAGTTAAGCCTATAGATTACTCACTTTGACAATTAATGCAAAATATGGTATATCGTATTGATTAAAAGTGAACCTTGTCTGTAATTTCAGCATAAATTAATGACGCAAAAAGGAATTGCTTACATCTAGTTAAAATGAGATTTCAAAAAGTTGTAAAGAAAAGCCAATAAATTGTTGAACATTAAAAGACAAGTTGTAAGCGAGTTTTTTATGATCTTATATTAAACTTTCACATGGTTAAAAATAAATGGTCGAAGATTTTGCTAAGAATCAATCAATGCAATTCTAATACTTTAATAAGAATCAAAGTGAAATGTCGAACATCCTATTGAGGTTTCTGACAAAATTAGTGTGAAGAAAATAGGTAAGAACATGGAGGTTGAAATTTACTCAAAAAATTGATCCCAAATCAGTTTTCAATCAGACGCATTACTTTGATTAAGATTAACTCAGACTTAGGGTTTGAAAATTTTAATTTAGTTCTTAATTTGAGACTGTTACATATTTCCAAAACCAAAATGCTCTAATAATGGGTCCAAATATATTCTTATTGCCTTCCAAAATACTTAACTCGTGTGGTTAAATTTTTTTAGTTGTGTTTATTCATAAATTCTACCATGAGATGTATATTACTTTTGAAAAATCATTTATTTGCATTAGGCAATTACTACATCACTATTAGGTTGGTGGGACTTTTGGGCGATATAAGTGCAACCTTTAAACTCGTGACTATGGTGCAATTCCATTGTTCCATTGCCATACATGTGAAGCTTACATAGCTCTTTTTATTTTTCTTTTCTTTGTTGACTTGTGTTACAAATGAGAAACAAATCCAATATTCCAAAAGTAGTTTCTGGTATTGACATTCGAGCCCCTAATATTTTCCTAATTAATAACCCAAATCCTTTTATTTGCAGAATTCACAGTTTATCCCCTCTTATTTGTTTATTATTTTTCAAATCTCCTCAGCCTTCCCCACAAAGTTCAATTCAAATAGCTTTAGAAGAGCACATAGCTGTAACAATGAAGCCTTGCCATCGGTGTGAATTTAGCGACTGCGAACTGTGAATAAACTTGTACACTGTCATATTTGTATCCTCTAAAGAGAGCTTATAAAATTAAGGAGCAGTGATAAAAAAAAGTGACAATATATAAGAAATTTGATTTTTTTTATTCACTTTCTATTTTCTTTTAATTTTTTTCTATTTTAAAAATACTTTATTATTCAAAAGATTTAAAGTCTTAAACCTCTATTTCATCTAACTAACATAATGACAGTACAAATTATTTTTAAGATATTGAGTTTTTTTAAGCTTGTAATCCAATTAGCCAAAAATAAAAAATTACGTAACTTTCACGTGTCATCGTCATATTAACACTTTAGAGGTGCACTAATGCTATCATATTTAATGTAGCACCCATGAATTCTCATAGGGAATATAATTAAACATCTATACATGTAAAAAAAATTTCTATATTTGATGCTGAGCTTAAAGGTTGGATTGAGAGAGATAGAAAGATAAAAATGAATATGATTTGTAGGAGGAGAGAAAAAGTAAGAAAATATCCAACTGTAACAAAAAAACAGAAGAATTAGAACAAATAAATAAGTTAATTTATCTTAAAGCCAAATAAGCAAAACTAAAGATATCAATTAATTATTAAATTATTAGAATCATTTCCTAATTCAGTTCAAGCGATACGTCGAGCCTTTTAGCTTCCTCTAAGTTGTTCCACCGGAGACACTGAAGTTCGTGACGCAGTGTCGCAGTGTCTGTGTGTTCTATGGAGTCGTATGCTCATTTACTTGAAAAGACTCGAGTCCCACAACCGTCGCTGCAAAAGTTCGCTGTGATTTCAATATTTTCTAAGCTGCGATCAGCGCCCAAGTATCTAGACCCTGAATCCGAACCCGGAAGAGATGCCATTGCTCAGTGCCTTAACTCCTCCTCCCCTGCCGTCGTTGACCAATCCGTTCGCGAGCTATGCCGTCTTGTGGTGGACTCCGTAGTGGGTATTTCTCGCGGGTTGCTTGAGCTTCAATCTGCTCTTGAAGGAACCGACCGGAAATTCGTTGCGGTTTTTGTGAAAGGATTGGGCTTTCTTGTTCGCCATGGTTTCCAGAAGAACAATGCCTCATGGCGGTTCAATTCCACAGAGACTCACCCTTTTGTTAAGGTAAAAGGAATACAAGGATTTTTTTTTTCTTTTAGTTGAAAATAATAGGACATAAGAGGGAATTGTATAAGTAGGGAGGATGATCATGTACTTAGGTTCGGGTTTGGAATTCAGTTTCACTTCTATTGATTTCCGACAGCAAGAACTAGCAAAGTGGGAATTAGTTTTTGGCTACTTATTTTGTTGACTGTTGAGACAGTTGAACCGATGAATCTTGATGCATAAGTTTTAATGTGTGACAGGTATTGTCATGCCGGTCGGAAGTTCAACCTGAACTCCTGCAGCAAGTCTCGCTGTTTATTTTACAGAATAAGCGACTGGGAATGATGAACGTTTGTGAATTCTTGAGACCCTTACTGAATTTTTCAATCTTAAGATTATTAGTTTCAGAGTCATCCTCCGCTTCATTTACAATACGACTGATATCGTCTATGGTGTCATTTTGTTGCTCATTTCCATCTGAGTCAATGCCTGTTTTTAAGCTGCTGACGGGATGCCTTAAATATTTTCCGCACAAGACCTTTGAAGTAAGTCTAATCGTGAGAAGAAACTTTGAATTTTGGAATTAATTACTTTAATTCAGCTCATTAGCTTTTATTGGTACAGTGGAACAAGGAAGTAATTTATCGTATCTTGAACCTTCTCAGGACTACAGGAAATTTGTACTTTTTGTAGAGCAGATGGTGGAGGCATATATAGTGGTACTGAAACAATTGGCTGGAACAAGATCGGTATGGTCCTAGTAATTTACTTGTCTCCTTGGCATTCATTATCATTATGAAATTGTTTCCTTTGTTAATGTAATTATCTATTTCCTGTTTCTTTATTGATTTGAATCTGCATTAGCAGCTGATCACTGAGGCTCAACTGTATGCCGTTGAATTCCTAGAAACAGTTCTTTCTCTGATCACTTGTCTTCAGCAGCACCCTGGTGTTAATGAGTCCTTATTCGAACTCTCGAAGCAGTTGTTGTCTGTACAGAAAGATCTTGGGTTGACATGGGTTCCTGGTTTGTCTTCAACTATGGTATCACTATTGTCAATCCTTGTTCAATCAGACCTAGAACATGACCAAATTTCTACTCTGAAACTCATTTCTTCAATCCTGAAGTGGAAATATGAAAATGGTAAGTTTTAAAATAGCTGTCCCACTTTTAGATTCTCTGCATACATTCAAGTTGAACATATGTGAGTGACAGTACAATATTGAATTTTTAGAACTGCAACATCTGTGTTTTAAAATCTAACCTTAGAATGTTCATAGAAAAGTTTATGCATATCTCAGGAGATTGCTTGTGCTTATGCTCTCTTGACCATTGTGTGATGAACAAAATTCAGGTTCTTAGATGGTCAGTTTGTTAACTATTATGCAACTGTTTTGTGCTTATCATCTATTGGGATCCTAAACTCATGTCTTATATAATTCTTGATTCGTAATGGTCTTGCTTTGCAATATTTGTTCCTGGTATAATTTTCTTATGCACAACTTCTTTAAAGAATCTTTGTACTAAAGTGAATTTAATTCTTCCTCTTATGTCATGAATTATCTAGTTTTATTTATTGTCATAATTCCTGATGCAGATCATGCTATTAGCAGAACTAAATCTGCTCCAGTTGAAGAAATTTTGTTTCTACTTCCTGTCATAAGCCTTATGTCATCTCCTTCCAAATGTGTGAGAGGACTGGCTACAGAATTGCTTCATTTGTTGGAGAAGCTTCTTGTAAAGGTGTTTGTGGCACCAAAAAATGAATCAACCATTGAGGAGGGAGTTCATTACCTCAGCACACCAGGAATTATAATTTCAAGACTTCTGCGACATCTGTGTTATCAGGTTATATATCTGCTATGTAGAATTTATTCCCTTTGTTTCAAATGTGATATGTAGTCTTTCAGTGATTCAATAAATATGGTATTTAATTATCTTTAATTAGGGGTGCCAAATTGCTGTAGTCTTAATATTAATTTGGTAAGTCAAAATGTAGTGTGACTAGAATAAGGTTATTAAAATGATGTAAATCACAGCTATTTCTAGCTATATACATAGATAGTTTAAAATTATTTTTCTGCTGTTTCAGGACAGTGAATCTTCATCTGGCATTTTGCTTCTGAATATGACTTTGAATGGCTATAATGAAGGCATGATAATGCATGATAGACAAAGTTGGGTTTCTCAAGTAAGAGGGTTCTGTTTATCAATTGTTAACCAACGAAAATCTACATTACCTCTCTCTCATTCTCAAGAAGTATTTTTGACAGGTATAATACTTTGATTACAGGAGTTATTTAGCATAAATGTGCTAAAGGATTCCAGGGATTCATGTTATTCTCAATGTTTGTCCTTGTAGAAATGCCCATGTTACTAAGTGCTGTTGTTGGTGTTCTATTAATTCATCCATTGATGGCAGCAGCAGCTGTAGATTCTTTGGCTGCCCTTGGTATTATGGATCCCAAACTGGGAGTTCCTTTGTTGCTAACAATTATGTTTTACAGTAATATATTTGCAAGAAAGGATGTCGTAAGCCATGATATGTTGGTAACTTCCTTTTGTGTCCTGGATTGGTACTTAATTCATTGGATTGTCCTGTAGTTTTGTCTTCATCATTTGTGAGTATCATTCTGTTTTCTTTTTAAACGGTGTTGCAGCTAAAAATTTTTGAAATGCTGCCGTCACTAGCTTCACACTCAGCAATGGTTCCACTTGTAGTTCAAACTATCTTGCCAATGCTTAACGAAGATGCTAAAGGGTGGGTACTCTGCGAAACTCTGTGTGTGTGTATTCTTGAATTATTGTGCTAGTCTCACTTGCGTTATCCTGTTTTGTTGCAATAATGTTGTGTCACTGTCATGCTCCATCTAGCGTGGGACTTGAAGTATCACTTAAAGTAGTTGTTCTAAATGTTGTAACTTTGAGCCCATATCATATTTAGTTGAAAAAAGGGGGACCGTAATTACATTTAGAGACCATCTTTTATGCTTCCTTTTTGCTCTTTGTATAATTTTCAGTCTTTCTGGCTTGAATTAATTTTGGAAAATGTTAATCAATGCAAGCTTATAATTCTGAAATAGTGTTTGCAGAAATTGGGAATTTTTTATGGGGCCATCTAGCCCCAATTTGTGACTTTACCATGAAATGGTTGAGCACAAACTTTAAGTTGTGAGTATTGTGTGATTTGGATGATTTGTATAACTGCTTGACAAGTTTGAGTTGTTGTTTTATGAGGTAAAATGTGGATCAAATTTTAGAAAGTGCGTGGTTTTTGTTGGAGATTACATTGTCCTTATTGTGATCCTATTTTTAAATTATAGTAGTAGTAGTTGACATTAGATTACTCTTGATTAGTTATTTGCTTTTGGCGTCTTTTGATGTTTAATTTTGGTTATATTTATCCTTTTCTTATATGTTTTGTTTTAGTTTTGATAGGATAAGGTTTATTTTAGTTTCAGTAGGATAATATTAGTTTAAGTATCCAATTTTGTTCAGGATAAAATGAGCATCAGGTAGCATTTTTTAGTTGGAATAGGATTATGTTCTTCCTATTATCTTTTGTATATGTACACAGTTTTTACTCAATAAAATAAGTTCAGAGTATCATTAACCCTGAATTTCTACAGTTTTATATTGTTCTGTACTTAATTCTATAATTATTTTTGGAGAGTGATATGCTTTAGCTATAGTTTTATGTACATAGATGGGTATGCTTCTCATGCTTCTTGTTGGGTTCCTTTGTTTATTACTCTTATGTTTAATGACATAAGGTCTCTTAATTTTGGATTTCTATTGGAACCAGCTTTATTTATTGTTTTTTCACATACAGTATGTTGTGTGCTACAGCAACTCGATTGCTGTGTCGAACATGGGAGGTCAATGATCGAGCTTTTGGGAATTTGCAAGTAAGTTTTTCTTTGTGCTATTAATGGTGCAGAGCTATACTATCTTCTTCATAGAAAGATCAAAGATGGAAATGAAAAATCAACTACTCAAGAGCATTTTAATGATAATTGACTGGAGAAGTGGATTTGTAAGCATAATGTATGAAACTTTGCAATTTTTTTGTTAGAAATTTCTTTCCTAGGAAGGTCATACATATTGAAAAAGCTTAAATTTACTACTTGCTACTTTTAGGGCCCATTTGGTATACAATGATGAATTTATGGGAAAGGGAAAATGAATGAGAATACGAGTGAACCTTAATGGAATGGAATGTTATCACTCAAAATCATGTTTGGTAGTGTAGCAAAAGGAATGAGAATGTTATTGGCAAAAGACCACAATACCTTGGGATTAAAAAAAAAGTCACTGCTTCTCCAATGAGTCATGAGACTTCCTTCTTTTTTCTTCCTTCACCTGAAAGAGTTAAGACATGGTGAATCTGATGGAGTCCCACATTGGGGAGGTTTCCTTGAAAGAGGAGTCTTATAAAGTTGAGGAGTTCTACCCTCTAATAGGCTAGTCTTTTGGGTGTGTTCCCTCCTAAAGGTTTGTGCTCCTTCAGCTTCTTCCTTCACCCATCGAAATGGACCCCAATAGCATCCCACCACTACCAATCAACTTCCTCATTTGACATTTACTCGAACCATTCACCTTGTTGCCACAGTTTGGGAAAAACACCAATGACAAGCTCAACAAAGCTGAGCTTTTATGGTCTGGTGATATTCCTAGAACAGAAAATCAACGCCTCGATTAGCCCGCACAGGCGGCCAAAAATACCACCCCAGCATCCCTTGCTTGCAAAACTCTAGCATTCTTGTTGTACTACTAGAACCTGATATCTGTTCTAGCTATCGACCCATATTGTGCTGATGGGGCTGCTTGACAGTGACAATGACAGTGGGGCTCAGATAAATTAGGCTGTCGGAGCTCCATATACTGTCAACGACAGTTGCTTTGGTGAATGCCGCTTGGTTTCTGTCAATGCCGGTGGTCGTTACCGGCACAAGTTATGTGGGAAGACAATGATGGGTAGAGATATGGCTCCAAGGGCAATTTAGGCACAATAATTGACTTATGAAGACAAGTTGTTCATGTATTGTACTTTCCAATGGAATTAGCCCTATTCCATTCACCCTCCTATGGAGAGAGGATGCCATTGTACCAAACACACCAATATTTATTTCCCTTTCCCTTTCCATTCCTGAGCACCTCTCTCCCTTGTGCCAAACAACCCTTAATTAGTTGTTCACATGTGGAGTTAATGGAGTCATGATATGGGTTGTGTAATATATTTGACATACTGTGTTAGGCTGGGACCTAAGAGACCTAAGAAAGAGAAGGAATGTTAAGGAGATTATTTGAAGGGCTTCTCTTGACATAGCTTTACTTCAAGAAACTAACCTAGTAGTTATTGATGGTTAGAATCATTTATGTTCTTGAATTCATACAATGGACATGCTTCCCTTCTATCCAATAGGAACTTTAGATGATATATTGGATTTTGGAATTGCAGGGTCACTTCAAAACTTGATTATCTGCATGCATCTTTCTTTGTATTTGTGCTTGTGCTTCTTGCTTCTTTTCCTAGGTCAGCTTCCATCTCTATTTTGTTTTTTGCATGTTCTTTTGATCTTTCTTTTCCGAGGAGAATACCTTATTTTCCACTTTGTTTTTGTACTTTTTCTTTCTTCTCTTTCAATAATATTTTTATTTATCATTAAATGTACAATGACATCTGTTGGTTCTTAGAAGCCGGGTATATTAAACCTTGTCAAAAATTGGATGATGTGTGGAGGACATTAGGCTATTTATTGACCTAAATTGAGGATCTTACTTTCTAGGTACTTATTTTACTTGGTTGATAATTGAATCAAATCCCGTCCATGGCTTGTTCAAATTGTTTTCAATCTACTAAGGCTGGTGGCTGGAGCCTGATTAGTTTGTGCTCAATTGTTATGCCTGATTTGAACTTTGGTTGATACTGGGAAGCCAATCTAGGCAATGAAGCAATAATTGTAGTTGCATTTAAGCTGGATAATGCAATGTGCCCCTCTCTCTCTCATGGTTTTTATTTTATTTTATTTTTTACTCATATTTGATTCTTAGTACCATAATAGACTTGCAACTTAGGGCCTGAAGATACTATTTACATGCTTCTCACGTGATTGTCACTGGCTGTTTCTGTAAGGTCTTACATCTAATGTGGTCTAATCTATTTTCTTTGTTCTCCTTATATAGGGGGTGTTGCTTGCTAAGGGGTTCACTGATTTTGTGTCAGAGAGAGCTGTCTGTATTAGTAGGGCTGCTTCCATTCGAGATGTTTGCCATAAAAACCCTGATAGGGGTATTGACCTTATCTTGTCTGTTTCGGTATGGGTTGTCTATATACTGATTTCTTGATTCTCCTTGTCTGGTGCATGTCTTTTTGAGATATCATGCTTTTGTATTTGAATAACAGTCTTGCATTGAGAGCCCTGATCCTGTAATTAAAGCTCTTGGCTTGCAAAGCCTTGCTCACCTTTGTGAAGCAGATGTCATTGGTAAGTTTGTTTTACTTTCAATCAGATTTCCTGTTAGACTAATTTCTTTGGAAATAATTCATTCTTAAATTATTTCATTTTGTGAATTTGATTCTTTGTTAACAATTGAATTATTTTGTTGGGAGTGTGAATCTTATTTGTTCAGATTTTTACACTGCTTGGAATGTCATTGCAAAGCATGTGAAAGATTATCTTGTCAATCCAATTCTGGCACATAGGTAAGCATGTCTGTGCAGAAGCTTGTATTCCAAACTTATGTTTTGAACTACAAATTACCAATGAGATTGGTAAGGTTACCCCTCGAAAAGTAAAAAATATTAGTCAGGATAGGTTGAGTTCAAATTGAATATTTTTAAACCTCCTGGATTTTAGCATTACTTGAGAAGTTTTGCTTTTGGGGATATTAGTTTCTAAATCTTTCTTCAGATATATCTTCTTTCAGTTGAACCTCAATGTTCCTTCTCAATGGTATTTTGACCGATCTGTATCTATGCATACACTCCAAATGTTTAGATGTTGTCACTGTGTCTTAGTAAATGATACTGCCTCATAATATGCCATTGTTGCCAGCATTGGCCTTTTACTGAGGTGGGGTGCAATGGATGCTGAAGCATATTCAGAAGATGCAAAAGGTGTGGTGCAACTTCTGTGGGACTTAGCTGCCTGTATTCATGCTGGCAATGAGATGCAATGGGCAAAAGCGAGAATCTCAGCCCTAGAGGCACTTACGCAGTATGAGGTATATCTAGTGCCCAGCTTGAGTTGACTATGATAGTTTTTGAAGATAAACATATTTTTCCAATAACAATGTGCTGTCCCACTCTTTTAGGTGCCATATCTTGAAAAGTGTATACCAGATTTTAAGAAAAGGAACTTGGAGTTGTTATTTTCTGAGACAAGTCCCAGTGTACTGAGGGTTATCGAGGACTTTCAAGTCAAAATCATAACTTATGAACACATGTAAATAATTATTTTCTACAATCAATTTACCAACTTGCTGAGAAATGTGATATTATGGTTAAATTTGATAATCTGTCAAATTTATTCAGAAATCGGCGAAGATTAATCAAGGAGAAAAGAGTTACAAGAAGTAAGATTGAAAAGTTGATGGATGTATTTCCTCATGTTATATTTTCTTCAGGTATTGTAATATTGCTTATCCAACTTGTGTTGTTCCTTCCCAAGAGATGCTTACTAAGATGAATTTCAGATCTGATGTTAAAAAGAAAGAGGAAATGTTTAAGCCATAAATTAATAACTCTTACCTGTCTGTTCAGTTTTTGTGGACCCTTAGTTGCTTAATGCTGGAAAATAAAATTCTCAGGTTTTGCTGATATATAAATGAAACGATTAATAAAAACTCTCTTCTCATTATGTTGATAGACGATGATTACCTTCATATAATTTGGAGAAGAATCAAAAGTTCTTTAATTGAATGTTGGCAATTGTGTCACTGATTTTTTTTATTACTCTAGTTTAATGCTTTAATTTATTAATTTTGTGATGGAGCTTTTTTTAAAGATTCCTTGACATATATGCGTTCTATTTGCAGGGAAAATAAGTGAAGCTAGAGAGTTGCCTGGTGCTGCCTTATTGTGTCTTTCACTCACTCCTAAAAAAGTAAATGAGCGGCAGGGTCTGAAAGTATGATCTTAAAACATGTTCTGTTAGTGATTTAGTACACTTTTAGTTACCTTTGGTATAGAGATTTCTTCAAATTGTTCAGCAAACTAAGAATACCATGTTTCTAATATAGTTCCCTATGATCTAATTTACCCTGGCATTTAGTTTTCCACATAATTTGGGCAACATCTACCCCATATTATTTTAATATTTATACCAAACATGCTTTTATTGATTGCGAGTGTATTTCATTCCTGGGATTGAATTGCTTGGGCAAATAATCCCTTATGGTAAATTAAAAGTCATTACACCAAACATCCCCTTAATCTGATATTATTGGCATTCAGGGATTAAGAGATGTACATGCTGAGTATGTGAATGCTCTGGTGGAAATAGCGACTTCTCTTCAGCTCTCAAGAAATATTTTGGTTGCTCTTATGGCACTGCAATCATGGAAATCCTTTATGCGACGTTGGATGAGGGCTTACATTTTTTCCTACGATGCTAAAGCACAATCCACTGTACAGGATAAAACTTCTAAAGCTGCCAGTGATATCCTAAAGGTTTAAGAATTTTTTTTCGTAATTGCAAAATATCCTTTTCCTGTTGTTGTGAGTTATCTGCATGTGCTGTGCAATTGTTTGTCATATCTGATGCAACTTGTCTTATTATATACTATTCTTGCAGAGTATGATAGCAACAGCAAATGAAGCTACACCTAGATCTGCTGAAAATATTGCACTGGCTATTGGTGCACTCTGTGTGGTGAGAACTTATCTATGTGTTGGTGATCATGTTCTTTAGGTGTTGTTTCTATATATCTTATTAGATAAATCTTATATTTATTTTGGCATATTCATAATTTTTTTTGGACGTTTTATTTTAGTTTTGATAGCGTAAGGATTGTTTTAATTTCAATTCTGTTAGGATAATGTTAGTTTATATCTTGTTGGACTAGCTTTAGGTTAAATCTTTTGGGTGAAGTAGAAGTCTACTCTTCTTTTTATCTTCTGTTTATGTACATGGTCCCTATTCTATAAAATAATGTTCAGAGGATTATTAACCTTAAATTTCTACGCTATGGTTATGTGTAAGCTTGTTTTCCAAACATTATAGATTCTGTTTTCTGACTGCTTGGCAAATTTTAATGTCAAGCTTCCGTAACGGATAAATGTAGCACTATTGGGATATGTATAATGTATCAGCCCTTGGTGGAATAATAGAACTTGTAACTTTGTCCACACGAAACAAGAAATGAATATTTTTGCTACATGGGTGGTCATTGAAGCAAATTTAATCTTAGATTTTTTATATATCCCTCAGTCCGAGTGATTGTTGTAGTAAGTCAGTTACTGAAATCTATAAGTAATCACTTGGGGTTATGCTTGGCAAAAGGGTGATCAAATTAGTGAATCAACTTTGTTCAGCATTTTGGTTTGGTAATGTATCTTGTGCTTGCATCTGATATAGATGATCAGACTTTTCATGCAATTGTCAGGTATTGCCTCCTTCTGATCGTACTGTGAAATCTGCTGCATCAAAGTTTCTTTTGGAGTGGTTGCTCCAGCATGAACATGAACACCGCCAATGCTCTGCTGCAATTTCACTTGGATTGATCTCAAGTTGCCTCCATGTAACTGATCATAAACAGAGATATCATAATATCACAGCACTTCTTCAGGTACTATGTTCTTTGTTATCGATTGTCTATGTCTGATTGTTTCCTTTGAAGATTTAAAACCTTCTTTTCTTTTGTTATTTTGTCTTTTATTGTTTAAAAAAAGGTGTGAGTTTACTAATATATATGATTATGTCCTTTTTTTTTTTTTTTCAGAAGTCAAAATGCATTTGGTGCTGTTTTTAGCATTATCTTGTTCCTTATTTAAAGCAATATAGCATTCAACATCTGATAAAGCCTTCTACAGTTTGACCACTGGATAATTCTTTTTTAAAAAATATGATATCAGCAATTGATAAAATTATATTGTTTGTTTGCAATTTTTGTTAATCATGGTATGCCTAGTTTTATCATTATGTTCTTCTTATGGAATGTTTGTGTTCTATTTTATTTATTCTTTATTTGTGAAATTCATTATTTCATACATGGTTTTTTTTATTAAGAGATTTTAGCACATTTTGTTAAAGCTTTGTACTGCTGATATTTCAATTTAATAGCAATTAACAGTGGGACATGGCCAAAAAATTGTAGGAGATGACAAATCTAGGCTTTCTTAACATGTTCTCTCTCTCTCTCTCTCTCTCTCTTTCTGCAATATGGCTTGCCACCCCTTAGCTTGTATGAGTCATTTAAAGTTGAAATGTTCTTGGAAAGAAATTGAGACCCTTATGAGATTATTTACATGTTATTGCATACTTCCTAGGTTCCTATTTCTATATTTTGAGGTAGTTAATGGGAATTGCCTAGTGGTCTATATTACTGATAGTGTGAATTTTCAGGTTTTACTTGTTAGCAAAAGTTCCCTTGTAAAAGGAGCATGTGGTGTTGGATTGGGTTTGTCATGCCAAGATCTTCTCACCAGGGTTGAAGCTGGTAACAACTCCAGTGTGGAGAAAGAAATAGATAAGGTTCCAGAATATGAATTACTAGGAAGAGTTCTGAGGGCCTTATCTATAACGATACGTCGGATCACTCAATCTTCTTCTGATGTTCTGGACAGTCTATGTTCATGCTTCCCAACTGGTACATTTGTTATGAATAATGAAGTATTTGAACTTCCATCTGAGAACTGTAAAGACTTGGAAGAAGATATCTGGGGTGTTGCTGGACTTGTTCTTGGTTTGGCTTCCACCATTAGTGCAATATACAGAGCTGGAGACCTGGAGTCTGTCCTGAAGATCAAAAGCTTGGTAATATCATGGATTCCATACGTAAACCCAGAACTTCAAAGCACTAGTTTCCAGGATGAAGAATCCAAGATTGTTTTATCAGTAGGATCCTGTATTGCAATTTCCACAATAGTTTCATTTTGCCGGAGAATGGAATTGATGGATGAGATTGAGTTGGACCACATAGTGGGTGGCTTTAAAGAGTTGATTTCTGAGTTAACCACTGTGAAAAAATCTGGGATTTTGCACCAGAGTTTGTTGATGGCATCATGTGTCGGAGCAGGGACAGTTCTTTCATGTATACTGAATGAAGGGGTGCACTTTATTGAGGCCGAATGCGTTAAAAGTTTCCTGGAGCTGTTTAGAAAATGTTATTCCAATCCTTACCCTTCTTTTGTCCATTTGGGTGGTATGCTTGGAGTTGTCAATGCTATGGGAGCAGGTGCTGGGATTTTGGTCCATATGAACTTTCCAAATTACACAATGCAAGCTGGTTATCAGAAAAAGGTATTTGATTTACTAATCCCAGCTATCTTATCAGAATTGTTGACTTTTTTCTGGTCACTTATTAAAAAACCGTACTAATTACTCTATGCTCAACAGGAGTCTTCTTTTATGGGCCTTCCGCTAACAGGTTCTGTATGTGAATCATATTTCACATCATTGGTGCAAGAGTTGTTTCTTCTGGCACAGAATTCTGATGATAATCAGCTACAACAGTTTGCTTCCTGGGTACTTGCTTTTCTTCAACATCATTTACGGTCCAAGGAAATTTTAGACGTTGATGGTGATAGGAAAGTGGCAGAAACTAATTCAAAATCTGTTTCTCAAAGTTTTTCTGAGGATAATGTTGTTTTGCAACTTAGCTTGTGGCTTACGGATTTAAAAAATGAGGTAGGTCCTTTCCCTGTCCTATTTAGTGAATTGTTTTGAAGTTCTTTTAATAATTGTATCTTTTTAGTTCTTTCATGCTTTGAATGAATCACCTTTATTCTTTTCTTTTATCTTTTTTTCATCCACAGTGCTATTTGGAAGGTTTATTATATAAATGAAGTCATTATTGCATTACATACATTAATACAGGTCATCTGCTGTAACTTTACTTTGCAACCAACATGATCTTCAATGCAGTTACTTTAGCTGAATTCATAAAAGTCATAATTGCATTGCTTTATCTTTTACATGCTTGTGTGCCTGGCTGACAAGTGACAACAACAGTATATTTAATTGATAGTTGCTTCTGATCCTCCTAATTAACTCTGTTCCATATTTAGGCAGATATTGCTGTATGTCAAAACTCTAAAATTCATCCTAGATTTAGTCACTATTACATTAAAATTAATTTTTTTCTCCTCTTATTCCTGTTATGTGTTTTTATACAGGTTCAGACAGACACTATTGTAAATGTTAGCACAGTTGTTACTGTATTAAGGTGCCTTTCAAGAGCTCCCAGGTTGCCGAGCTTGGATTGGGGAGCAACTATCAGACGTTGTATGAGATATGAGGTCCAGGTTGCTGAGTTGTTACCAGCAGATTCTTCTTATAAGCAAGGAACTTTAAGGGAGGAATGCGTACTGTTTGCATTAGCTCATGCCAATCAATTTGATTCACTCCTAACTTTTCTTGATGAACTATCTGAGATTTCCAGGTTCAGGACACTTGAGCTACATCTGCAGTCATGTCTGCTAATTCATCTAGCAGACCTTATAAAAGTATATTCAAGCTCCAGGCTTCAGAAACTATTCAATGATGTGTGTGATCAATTGTCTTCATCTACTTCATACCAAGACTCTGACACCTACAAGAAGAGCTCGTTGCGCATCTCTTGCTGGAAGGGTCTCTATCAGTGCCTAGATGATGTTTCTATGGATGCTCTTGATCACATATCCCATGTTGAGAGTTGCATGGAAGTGTTATTTTCTTTGCTGCCAGCATTACAACCCTCTGGCTGCATAGCGTTAAAGCAGGAACATTTTGTAGAGGAGTGGTCTGAGGCTGTGAGATGCCTAGGGAAAGCTCCACAGAGTTGGTTATTGGATTTGCTGAAGGTATGTATATATTTAACTATTGTTATAATTTTAATGTGAATTCTCCTAAATTAATTATAATCTGTGTAGTATTTGTCTTATTTTTCTTTGTCTGGTAACTTAATGAATAATTTAAACATGTTATTTTGTTTGTTTAATGTTTCCATCCTCCGTTGCATTTGATTTGAACTGATTGAGGTCAAGTGTGTGATATATAAAATGTCTATTTATGCCCAGTAACCTAAGCCTTCATATGCATGTTATAGGTTTCACGCGAGGAGTTTGTACAAGGTGCCGCGAAACCTATTGAAGTCCTCAAAAAGATTTGTGCTAAGGCAAAGCTAGTGAAGACTGGTTCTCTACCATTTCTTGAGCTGGGAAAGATGAAATCTTATATATTGAACTCCAAATTGCAAGGTCAGTTTACTTAGCTGCAGGATGTTATTAGGAAAAATTAATCATACTTTACCTCAATTTATAAATTAGTCCCTATATTTTTTTTTTCAAAGGACTCCTTATAGTTTTATTTCTTTGCAACCAGCTCCCTACCGTTAAAAAAATCCTCTAACACTGTTAAATACAATGTGATGTGGCAAAATTTGGATGATGTGAAATGCCCAAATAGAATACACTTGCCACATAAGATGTCCAAATAGACATGGTCATTTGCAATATTTTTTTTAAGTATCGCATATGAGGGGGCTTTATTCTTTTTTATTTTCCCTGAGTAGACATGGGTTATGAGAGAACAAATGAGCAGAGAATTGAGGAAAAGTACACGAAGATGCATGAAAGGAAAAGCTACATAATAACAGAAACAGGGGAGACTAAGAAGGATATGGAGGTGCTACAGAGGGAGCAACCAAGAGAGAGAAGGAACAAATAAAAAACGAATGGAAGAAATAAGAAGAAGAACGAAGAAGAAGGAGCTGAACAATGACGAAGAAGGAGACATGACAGAAGAAAAGGCTGAGGGTAAAGAGCACTGAAGGGCCCCTGTTCAGCTTCGTGAAGACTGAGTAGGAGAAAGAGAGTGAAGATACAGAGATTGAGTGAAGGAAGAAGAAGAAAAAAACAAAAGGTCACTGAGTTGAGGTGATCCTGGGAAAGGAAAAAAAAAAAAAGAGAAGAACGAGAATAGTAGAGAAAAGCGCATCAAAGCTTCATCAATACTTTATATTTAGTGGCTTTTGTGATTTTGAAGATATATATATATATAAAACTTAACATTTGTGAACCTATGCATGAAAAAACCAGTACAAAAATACAGAGTAGACCCATATGGAGCGGCTACATTCAACTGTGTGATTTGGATTTTTATTGCCTTTTACTTACAGTTCCATCCTACATTGCCAGCATGTATTTCTAAGATATATATATATATATATATATAACTTAACATTTGTGAACCTATGCATGAAAAAACCAGTACAAAATTACAGAGTAGGCCCATGTGGAGTGGCTACATTCAACTGTGCGATTTGGATTTTTTATTGCCTTTTATTTACAGCTCCATCCTACATTGCCTGCATGTAGTTTCCATAAGTGAAGATCAATGACTAAATTTTTAGAGAATTCACTCCAAAGACAAATACCGGGGACGTATTTCTTGCTCTCTATTTTTATATCTTAAAACCAATATAGTTTAGTGAAAATTAAAAAGCCCCTCATGTGCAATACTAAAAAAAATTGCAAATGGCAAGTGTTTTCCACTTAGACATTCCACATCATCTAAGTTTTGCCACATCACACCCTATTTAACAGTGTTAGAAGCTTCATTAACGGTAGGGAGCTAATTCCAAAAATATGAAACTATAAGGCGTGCTTTGAAAAAAAAAAAAAGTGTAGGGACCAATTTACGAACTGCAATAAAGTATAGGGACTAAATGATGAAATTTCCCATGTTATTATATTTTGGGCAAAGAAATCATTTCATTTGATGTTGAGACTAGCCCCTTCTTAACTGAATTAGAGTTGCTGTAAATTCACTTCCTTGAAAACTGTTTGGAATGTGGAAGCATATTGAACCGGAAATGCTTTGCAGGTTTATGCTAAAGAATTGTTTTTTGCAGGTCTCTGGGATGTGCTCATTGAAGTTGTGGTGGCTTTGCACCATGCTGAAGCGAGTGTCAAAAGACAGTGGTTTGTTGATGCAATTGAAATTAGCTGTGTGTCTCCTTATCCTTCAACGGTAGGAACTTAATATTGATATTGTTGGTAATGGATTTATTATATAAAGTATTACGTGAAGCACTGGCATGTAGACTGAGGTCAATTTATGAAATGATTGTTGCATTTTGAAGTTCATTCTATTTCAATATTTGTGTGAAGTAAAAAGAAAATTCTCCGCTATAAGTAGTCATTAATAATGCCATTGTTCAGTCATTACTGTTATAAGCCCATGATATTGTGGTGAACCTCTGCAAGAAGTGCTGATAACGTGTGATGGCAAGTAATGAAACTGGAAATGTTTTTTTATTATTTTATAGTCTGTTTGAAGAAGCATTGGTTTCTTTAAATTTGAATGTGCATGGATGTAGATGTACTCTTGTGAGACATGCACATATGAAAAGCCACCGTTGCTGCAGACTTTTTCCTTTGGATGCTTGTTGCTTATCTTGTATGGTCTTGTCCAAGTGACCGGCATTTTCATTTGTCTGTAGCTTGCTGTTAATGGGAATTATCTTAATCCTCTATTATGAGAGGATATCTTCTTTCCTTAGATACCCGAGTTGAATTTGTTTTATTGCTTGCTATATCTCTTACATGCACATCCTTCCTCAATCTACAGGCTTTGCAGTTTATTGGTCTGCTATCTGCTACCTGTTGCAAGTATATGCCCCTTATGATTGTGGACCAACAGATAGTGCTGAATGATCTACCGGTCACCCTTACATCTCTTCTAGCGGACCCAAGCTGGGATGTTGTTGCAGAAACTGTTGTTTCCCATCTCTATTCATCAACGGAACGTATATTCTACTGGGCTACACAGATAGCAGATGGTACTTATATGCCTAGTGCTCAACCCATTGATGAAAGTGAAGATCATATGGCTATATTTCTATTGCAAGTGATGCATCATACATGTGTATTATTAAAAGGCTACTTGCCATTAGATAAGCAGCTTAAGCTTGCCAATTTTGTTATTTTTTAAGATGTGGACTACATGATAAAGGATGCAGAATATTGGTGAAACAAAAGCAAGAATTATAGCAGAAGCAACTATCAATTTAAGCTGTGGACATGAAGAAATTGGGGTCTCCATTTGGGATGTGATTTTCCCGCCACATTTAGCAGGACGTTCTGGGGAATTTTCAAGTGCTGTTCTTGGGATTTGGAAAATTCATGCTATGTTCACTCTGAACACGAAGAAATTGGAGTCTTCTTAATTTGGGATGTCAATTTCGTGCCAGTCGCTGTGGATCGTCACTCCAATGACCGAATTATGTGGTACATAGTGTTGAGCAGAAGTCATCCATGTCAAAAATTGGCTGGTAACGCATTAGTCTGTTGTACAAAAAGGTACTGCAATCTTTGGCAGTTCTTCTGCAGACTTTTGCATGTATTGCCCCTAATTTTGTTTATAATGCAATCTCACCTTGACACTTAAGCAAAAGTTAGCTTACCGCTACACATTTTCTTGAATGAATTCGATTTGTACAATGCATCCATTCCCCACCTTCCCCTTTTTCCTCCCCTTATGTTTCAAAACAAGGTTTTTTGTTCTTTTTTTTCTTATATAGGCCTCAAGAAATTGGACATTGAAGAGCTTGTACAATGAAATCTTCTGTACTTGGATGAGGTTTCTGAGATTTTGATGAAGTTGGAATGCAAGTTAAATGAGTTGCAAAAATGCATATCTTTACGTCTGTGTGAGGAATTGAGCATGAAATTGACGTAGGGAATTTAAAATTAAACTTAGTAATTTTATTTTATTTTTGTTTATTTATCGTTGAAAACTATAGTTTTAATTCTATAAATTGATTCTATGAAATTAAAAAATAATTAGTTTAACTTCAAAAATTTATAATTTTAGGAGTCAGAATTAAGATGTGACTTATTTTTTGACAAAGGTATTATTAATGTTTATTTTGAGATAAAAATTTTAATATATTCAGTTATAATATAAAAACTTAATTATAATATTATTTGGGAGTGTATTATATATATTATAATTATGTTTTTATATTACAATTAAATGTATTAGTACATTCAAAGTTGTAAATATTTTAAAGGTGACACTTTAAATATTTTAAATGCAAATATAAAATTACTGACATTTTGACTTTAATACTTAATTAACTATTGAAAGATATTTGCACACCATATGACACGCACACATAAGGAATATGCAAAACAACATAAATGTTATATTAAATTTCAAAACATAATGTGCAACAATAGTACACATAAAATATACTGAACTAGGAATACAAAAATACATATGACGCGATATTATTCGAACCAATAACACGTGAAATTTTAAAAAGAATATAGAACACATGTAATATAATATTGTACATATATACATTATAAATATGATATACATATGTACACATGATATAATATTACACTTGCATGTATACACATATAGCAAGTCATACTTAGGTCAAAAAGTTTTTCAAAAACATTCTTTTAAATATTAAACAATGTGGTGTTACAATAATTAAAGCAAAAATTCTTAACTCGTCTAAGATAAATTTTGAAAAAAGATTATTTTTTAAATTTATAAATTATATTAATATGTGTATATATATATATATATATATATTGCTCATCAGTTTTTATAATATTTATCATTTACCTAAATAATGAAATTGAAATTGAAATTGAAATTACAATTTTTTTGTTCTAATTTTTTTATCACCCAAATATAAATTTTAAAATTATGAATTAATTTCAATTTTAATAACATTATAATTGAATTCGTTGCTTAAAGTAGGAGTTTAAGGTTTGGGGTTATTTAATGTAAATTATACACAACTCTAGTAACTAGCCGAACGATGTTTTTTTAACATATTTACACCTCCATATTGTGTACAAATATTATTTTTGGTCCATATATAAGAATAATGTTTAATGAGCCTTCTGTTTTAGAGAGGGACAATGAAGGATAGAGAAAGTGAACAATTAATTTTGATATTTGTTTGATACAGAATGAAAATTTACATTTTTTTGTTCTCTTATAATATGTTTGGACTGAAAAATTAAATGAGTAAAAAATTATCACATTTAAACTTAAATTAAAATTTTAAAAAATTATAATTTCATTTGCCTTTCTCTCATTTTGCCCTCTTTCAAACAATGTATTGTCCCATCGGATAACATTGGAATAAAGCCTATTAGCTAAATGTCCATTGGGCCAAACGAGCCATGTATTTTAAGTACCTCTGAAGGCCATAATTCTACCACAACACCAAAGGCCACAAAAAAACCAAGTTAATTTCTAGTTAATATACCAAACAGTGAATGGAGCCTATATATATATATAGAGAGAGAGAGAGAGAGAGAGAGAGAGAGAGAGAGAGAGAGAGAGAGAATTTTTTTTCAAATTAAATGATTCATATAATGTTAGTATTAATAAATCTTCTTATTTTTAGAAAGTTATTTGCGGAAAGATAACCGCATTGGAAACACCAATAAAAAAAAAAAAAAAACATTTCTACATACATCTTTTAACATTTCAAAAAATTTACTTGAAATTGTTGTTATATAAATAGCAATTTAACACTACGCTCACAGAAAACTTCGTTCATATTGCATATTTTATGGATTCAAACGTTTGAAGAAAAATGAAAGTAGCATCAAGTATTATGTTAGTACTTCTATCACTTTCTCAGTGCAGTGATTCAAATCTTCTTCATCTTCAGTTGATGGATATGAAGTAGGTGAACGCATATCTGCTTACCTTTCAAATAAACGGCTGGTAAAAGTGTATAGATAATTGCTTCAGAGACTGTGATGATCATTCTCCTTCTTTGTTGTTTTGTTACCAATCTTTTTAATGCAGGTTGTGGGCTCAAAGTTTGTGGAAAAAAGTTTACATAATCTTGGCTTTTACTGTGTCGTCCCAAGCAATCAAATGTCTAGTATATACACATTATCATGCTTTTACAACGTTGTATCCACTTGTACTATTGCGATGAGGATAACATAGTCCCTTAATAGCACAATGGACTAGGGGTTAGGCCAAAGTAATGCATGGGAAAGGCCAAATACCAACGAGAGGCAAGAGGGAGAAGGATGGAACGCGACAAGAAGAAACCAAGGTGGCTAGTTGACAAGGTTATATAAGGAAAGGAAGGCTTTAGACAATCCTAGCAGGCAACAACGTGAATTATTTGTTAAATGAGTGGATTCTATATTGGAGTTTTCCCTTAGACTCGAAGAATGGTCGAGTTTGTTATTTCAGCAATTGTATTTCCTTCTTTTCTTGCGTTTTCTTCCTTCTTTCTACTGCATTTTGCTATTTTCAGTTACTTAAGAGTGCTATCACTAGTGCTTTCATTGTTCTCCAATGGCAGACGACACACAGTTTGCTAGTTGTAGGATTCCTTGACAACTAATTGCGAGGAGATGCTGAAATTTCATAAGAATACTGATGGCAAACTTTCTCTCATGGAAGCTACAATGACTAATGTGGAAGCCATGCTGCAAAAGTTGTTGACGCCAAATCCAACCACTTCACCATTAACTTCATTAGCACCCAATCTGCCCCTTGGGTTTGAGGTTCAACCGGACAAATCCTTGTTCAAAGGTAAGAAGATAGAGATACCTGCCTTTGACAGAGTAGATGTTGAAAGTTGGGTATTTAAAATCCAAGAGTTCTTTGCCATTTATAATACCCCACTTGAGCAGCGAATACCACTCTTTTCATTGCACATGATCGGTGCTGCATACAACTGGTATAAATGGATGCATAAGAATGGATTCATATACACATAGCAAGCATATTTATATCCACTTTTTATGAGGTTTGGCCGAAATTTTTATGATGATCTTAAAGCCCAACTAAAGAAACTTCAACAAACCGACACGATAGATGAGTGCCAAGCTCATTCTAAGGAATTCTCTATTAGAATTGCTAGCTTAACTTAAACTTGGCTCAAGAGTTTTTTCATTGCAGGTCTTGAAGAGCACATTCTAAATGAGATATCGGCAATCTAACCACTACCTACTTCCATGCCGTTTCCTTGGCTAAATTGATAGATCAAAAATACCTTCATTTGGCCAAACCAACACCCACTCAAAATATGTATTCACCAAAAACTTTATCGAGCATACCATCAACCATGACTGTCTTTGCTCCTAGAGCACTACAAGACTTGCCACCAATCCCTTCGGGTAAATCAAATTCCTCAACCACAAACACATCCAATTCATGTCACTTGTCACTAATTGAAATCAAAGCCAAGTGAGAAAGAGGATTGTGTTACTATTGTAACGACAAGTTCTCAATGGGACATAAATGCAAAAAGCAAGCTTACTTACTGTTAAATCAATCGAAGCTTACAGAGCTCCTGCAATTGGATGAAATCCAGCCAGCACAAGCATAAATAGAGATAGGAAACATTCTTGAAGAATCTTCAATTTTCTTACAGGCATTTTCCAGGCAAACTTACACCCACACTATTAAGTTGTTAGGTAACTATAATGCTGTACCAGTCTCAGTTCTGGTGGATAGGGGAAGCACTTAAAATTTCATCAAAAATTTCTCTTATCTTTACTTAATATGGTGTCAACCAATATTAAGCCCTTCTTGGTTTAAATAGGAAATAACAATTATTTGATATATTATTCTCATTGCACAAGGGTCATGCTAGCGATAAGAAGCTATCAATTTACTGTATTAACTTATATGTTTTGAATCAAGCACGAATCCACTATAGTAACTGCAACAGATCTATAATATAATATTATTAAATATATTAATTTAATATATTTTTATTAATTTAATATTAATAAAATCTTATAAAATAATAATATTTTATATTATTTAATTACTGGATCCGCTGCAGTAACTGTAACAAATCCATGAATGTTCTAGACTTGGTGTGGAATGGTAGAAGAATTTAGAACCCATTTTTATGAACTACTAAACTCTCAATATGGAATTCCTATTGGAAGGAAACCCAATGCTCTTACAAGGAGAGACTTGGCTGAATTTATCACCTCTATCACCCAAGCAACTAAGAAAGATGGAAAGCAGCATTGTGTTCATGCATTAGTTGTGGGAAGAAACCATCACAATTAAGAAGGCCGCAATATTGTTACCAGCAAGGTTCGAAGAGTTGTTGCGACAGCATTAATCATTATTCCAAGAACTCAAGCCTCTTCCATCAAGGCTGCATGATCATCAAATTCATTTGCAAATTGGTGCTTAGCCAGTCAACGTGCGACCATATCGATACCCACATTATCATAAAAATGAAATAGAGAAGCTGGTGGCCAAAATGTTAAGCGCTGGAATCATTAGACACAATAACAAACCTTATTCCTCTCCAGTATTACTTGTCAAGTTGAAGGATGGCACTTGGAGATTCTGTAGACTACAAAGCCCTCAACAACATTACCATCAAAGAAAATTTCCCTATCCCCACCATTGACGACCTACTACATGAACTCCATGGAGCGACAGTCTTCTTTAAGCTAGATTTTTTAGCACGGTACAACCATATCAGGGTTAAGGAAACTGACACTCATAAGATTGCATTTAGGACTCACCAAGAACACTATGAATTCCTAGTGATGCCCTTTGGGCTGACGAATGCTCCAGCTACATTTCGAGAAACTATGATATCTTCCTTCCATTCTTGCAAAAAATTGTAACTGTGTTCTTTGATGATATTTTTATTTACAGTGCTAGCTTGGAGGCATATTATAGTCACTTGCAAAGCGTTTTGGAGGTGCTGGAAAATCATAAATTCTTAATGAAAAGGAGTAAATGTCAATTCTACAGACCTTCTATAGAGCTAAGATTGAAGCTATAGCAGCATGGCCAGAACCTCGAACTTTGAAACAACTTGGGTTTTCTGGGGCTAACTGGATACTACTGAAGGTTCATTAAAAATTATACGCAAATTGCAGGCCCCCTCACTCAATTACTCAAAAAGAACAGCTTCCAGTGGTCAGATGGCACTTCAGAAGCCTTCAAGGCATTAAAGGAACAAATGATAAAGGCTCCAATTTTAGCCCTACCAAACTTTAACTTTCTTTTTGAAATGCAAACCGATGCGTCGAACACAGGGGTGGGGCCAATGTTGGTCTAGCAGAGGCAACCAATAGCTTATTTCAGTAAAAAAAACTAAGTCTTAGAAAGGGTTAAAGTCCCTTGTCCCTTTGCTATCTTAAGAAGGGCTAAAGTTGTGGCTCATACTGTGAATTTACCACCTGAAGCCAGAATTCATTATGTTTTCATGTCTCGTTATTGAAAGCTTACGAGGGTCTTGAGTCGGCTACCTCTGACTCAAGCATGACAAACGACAAGGAAGAAGACCTGGTTTCTGAAAGCATTTTGAAAAGGACTATGTTGCTTTAGGATTAATTCGGGCCCAAGTACTAATCTAATGGCATAACCATCCAGTAAAAGATGCCACGTGGGTAGATGTGCTTACGTTGCTGACCCTCTACCCTGGTTTCAACCTTTAGGACAAGGTGAATTTCAAAGGCACCGACGCTGATAGCACAATGGATCAGGGGTCATGCCCGAGTAATGCATGGGAAAGGCCCAATACCAAGAAGAGCTAAAAGGGCTAAGGATCTAATAAGCTCAACAGAAGGATGGAAGGTGGCATGAAGAAACTATGCCCGAGTTATGCCTAGGAAATGGTGCTTGTCCTATGTGGAGGCCAGCGTCTTAAATGAGGAAATAGCCTGAGAATTAATCATGGTCTAATGAGTGGATTCAGTACTAGAGTTTTCCCTTAACTCGAATAAGGGCCGAGTTTGTTATTTTTGCAATCATATTTCCATCTTTTCTTGCGTTTTCTTCCTTATTATTGCATTTTGCTATTTTCATTACTAAGAGTGTTATCATCCCTAAAATTTTTTATATTTTTAATTTGATATTATAATTTAAAATTTTGCAATGTAGTTTTTATAATTTTGAAAAGCTTTAATTTAGTCCCGTCTTTAAACTTTTGTCCTTTTCCTTTTGTATCAATATACTGATGTAGCTTATTATTTCGGCTCCCTGAATTTATATGACTTAAGCCAAGTCACTGAAATTACTTAAATGCTATGTATGTAAGTTAATTTCTCTTCATTTTTTTCTATCTCTTTTTATTGGCATACATCAATTATACTCAAAGTGACAAGATAAGAACATTGATAGAAATTTAAAAGCAAAGACTAAATTAAAAAAAAATTTGAAACATGCAATTAAATTTTTTTTAAAATTATATAGATTAAATTAAATATTGAATAAAAGTATAGAAATGTAAAAAAATAAAAATAAAAATTAAAGTAATAATTCAATTAAAAATAAAGTGTTTGTTAATGTAAGTTTTACATATAGCACGACTAGGTAAATTTAGCTTTGTTGAAGTGAAGGCCCAAGCCAATAATAGTAATAATAAATAATAATAATAATAATAATAATCTAAAACGTAGCAGCCATTCTGAGATGAGGAAGACCTCTAGTAAGACTAATTATGTTACGAATATGGATATCGACTATGTATACAGCATTATCTTTTATACTTAGGTTTTATTTGGAGGTGTTTAAACTATATATTATTATAAAATTATAAATAAATTTCTTTTCAAATGATTTGAAAATTATTAAAATATACATAAATATATAATAATTTTTTTCTTTAAGATATAAATTTATAAGAAAATTTTTTAACTTTATTTTAATTTTATCCATTTTTATTTAAAATAATAATTTTAAATCATTTTAATTTTAAAAAATTATTACTTTACATTAATCAAATACATATTTAAAATTTATTATATTAACTACATTGATATCTTATTTTTATTATCAGAAATTAAAATGAAACATCTTTTAATTAAGAGGGGGAAATATAATGTTAAAATAAAATAATAATAAAAAAGACCAATTAAGAAGTGTAATTTTTTTTTTTCTTTTAATAATGAAAGTGGGTTCAAAAAATCACAGCACTGAACACCACTCGGAGACGGAGTTACCTGGTATGCTTCTCAGCCTCTCTCTCTCTCTCTCTCTCTCGCAGCAGTTTTATGTTCGCATTCGTTCAATGTTTCGATCTTCAATCTATTCTACTACCCATAAGACCCTCATTGCTTTAAATCGCTCTGCATCTCTACCTCATGCACTCCACGGGAATATTCGTTCAGAATCCTCCTTCAAGGCGAGTTTCACAAAATCATCTCCTTTTTCGTCGTCGTCATCTTCTTCTTCGTCTTCTCTGGTGATTCTACCGGATTCTCAGTCGAAATCCATTTCAAATCCGCTTTACAGTTTTCTCCCTCGTACCCAGAACCCCAACAATATTGTCAACCTCATTTGTTCAAACCTTAAACAGCAACGTTTCCATCTCTCTCTTCTTCAGAACGATATCAAAGAGATTCTTCCACATATGGGAGCCCATGAAATTTCGAAGGTTTTGCTGAGATGCCAGTCTGATCACTCTTCAGCTCTCGCATTCTTCAATTGGGTAAAAAGTGATTTAGGCATCAGACCAACCGTGCAGAACTATTGTATAATTGTTCACATACTGACTTGGTCACGAATGTTCTCACAGGCCATGAAATTGTTGGCAGAATTGATACAATTGGTTAAGGAAAATTCCCCAAATGTGGACATTTTTCAAAATTTGGTTGTGTGCACTGAGGATTGTAATTGGGATCCAGTTATCTTTGATATGCTCATCAAAGCTTACGTGAAGGTGGGTATGGTTGAGAAGGGGTTAAGAACTTTCAGGAAGACAATAGAGGTTGGTTTTATCCCAAGTGTTATTGTCTGCAATTGTCTATTAAATGGGTTATCCAAGTTTAATTATATTGGTCACTGTTGGGAAGTATATGAAGAGATGGGAAGACTTGGAATACACAGGAATAATTACACCTTCAACATTTTGACCCATGTCGTGTGCAAAATTGGAGATACGGATAAGGTGAATGGATTCCTGGAGAAGATGGAAGAAGAAGGGTTTGAACCTGACTTAGTTACTTATAACACACTGGTTAATAGCTATTGCAGAAAAGGCAGGTTGGAGGATGCGTTCTATCTGTATAAGATCATGTACAGGAGGGGTGTGATGCCTGATTTGATTACATATACCGCCTTGATGAATGGTCTTTGTAGAGAAGGAAAGATCAGAGAGGCTCATCAACTTTTCCATCAGATGGTCCACAGGGGGCTAAGTCCAGACATTGTGTCATATAATACTCTCATATTTGGTTACTGCAAAGAAGGTAAGATGCAAGTGTCTAGATCATTGTTGTACGAAATGATAGGAAATGGGATTTACCCAGACAGTTTCACTTGTAGGCTTATTGTTGAAGGATATGTAAGAGGCGGAAAACTGCTTGCAGCGTTGAATTTGGTTGTGGAGCTTCAGAGATTTAGAGTTAAGATTCCTATCGACATATATGAAAATCTTATTACTGCATTGTGTCAAGAAGGCCGACCTTTTGCTGCCAGAAATCTTCTGCTAAGAATCTCTCAGGATGGTTACATGCCAGAAAAGATTACATACAATCAAATAATTGAATCTCTATGTATATCTGATAATGTGGAAGATGCAGTAATGTTGAAATCTGAGATGATAAAGAAGAGTATGAAGCCAAATCTCACTTCATATAGAGCTATTATAAGCTGTCTGTGCAGAAAAAACAGGACTTGGGAAGCTGAAGTATTTTTGGAAGAAATGGTTAAAATGGGTTTTCTACCTGACATAGAAATAAGTAGGGCATTAGTAAACGGGTATTGCAAGGAAAAGAAAGTTGATAAAGCAGAGTCATTATTAAAATTCTTGGCCAAGGAATTTCAAGTTTATGACACTGAAAGCTACAATGCAATTGTCAAAGTCTTTTCTGAGGATGGTAGTTTGACCGAGTTGATGGAGCTTCAGGATAGGCTGCAAAAAGTGGGATATGCTCCAAATAGTTTAACAGTCAAGTATGTGATCCATGGATTGCAGAAAGCTGTGCAACTAGATAATGAGAAGTTGGGCCACCACATGTTTCAAGTATAGAAAAATGTCGAGTGTAGGTTTATATGCAACTTCCCACCCACCTGGGTCACCTGGGCATGGCATACTTGTCCGCCAAGTAAAGTGATCAATGGTGTATGAGGATCAACGCACTGTGGAGGGATATTTCCAGTATATGGCCTTTAAAATATGGTTACCACACTAAGGTTAAGAGGAGAGCGAAACCGGAAATACCTGATTTGGTCACACTCAGCACTATTGAATCATGGACTGGAGGCTTTGTGGGGACTGGGAAGACCTATTAGCTGAGAGCAAAATACTGCAGAGTCACTAGTGAATCATTAACCAAAGTTTTGCATCTTACAACTTATCCAACCGAAAGAGCAAAAGCCTTTAAGACCAAAAAAAGAGGAGAAAAAGAAGAATAAATTTAGAGATTGGTTTCTGGTTTTTATATCAGTTTTGAAAGGGCTTTCTTCATACTTAAGAAGGTTCAAATTCTACAAAGGCTACATTTGGTATGTGAGAATGGTTTTGGGAAAATGCGAATGAAATGAAATAAAGTGATATTTATTTGATATGATATAGAAAGGAAAAAAATGTCATTTCAATGGTATAATTAGTACGATGAAAATAATAAAGAATAAAAAGAAAATTTATGCAAATAATTATAATAAATTAGTGTAAAAAATTTAAAATATTTTCATTTTCATTTTAATCTATTGAAATATTTTTTTAAGATAATCTTAATAAAAAATAAATATTATTCTATACGTACTTTGAAAAATAGTTTTTAAATCTTTAAAATTTATTTACATAGTGTTATTAAAATTCATTAAGAATTGTACAATACATTTAAATGCGTTTAAAATTTTCAAATTTCT
Source organism: Delonix regia (assembly GCA_037074485.1). Lineage (NCBI taxonomy): Eukaryota > Viridiplantae > Streptophyta > Magnoliopsida > Fabales > Fabaceae > Delonix > Delonix regia. The sequence goes on along the minus strand of CM073449.1, from coordinate 32,823,781 downwards.
GTTCTAATTTTTCACATTTTGTAATATTCCAAATGATATAAGGATAAGATAGTAAAATCACTATACATTCTCATTTGTTCCTCCTAATTCTAGCATATTGGTGATGAATTGGGAATTCCTACGTATGATCTCCCAAAGAAATGCCATTTCTAATTGTTATTCTAGCTTTATTTAAGTCGGAGTGAATCAAATGTTGGGGATGAACTCGGTAGACTCTGTTTTAGGGATTGAAATTCCCGAGTTGTCCTTGTCGTGGAACATATTTCTCACTGTAATTAATAGATAAAATCATATTGCTGAATGTGATGAGACATGTACAAAATTAGTATCTAGAAATTATGGACTTGTTACTTCAATATATATATAAATATATATATATATATATATATATTTATATATACATGATGTAAATTTACTTGCAAGAATGTTGTACGTGAAAGAAGACATAAGTATGAATTGTTATAGTCATATGAGAGTAAGAAATAAGAATTCTGCGGGTGTAATAAACATTCAAGGGAGAGATTAGTTCATGCTAGAAATTTTTAATATTAGATTCTAATGAAAAATAATGAAGAATAAAGTTTTTTTCGGAGTTTTGGAGTTCATGACAAATGGATGCGACTTTTGCCGGAGAGACAGAAGAAAACAGGATAAAAATCATATTAAAATGAATATATTATATATCCCATGTAACTTAGCGATGAAGCTTAAAAAACATTTTCTTCTGATTTAGAAATTTAGATAGCATTTGCAATTTTCGTCCCCCCAAAAAGAATTAGCGTGCGGCAACAATAGGATAATTCTAAGTCATTTGTCAACCTTGATTTATATTATCTAAAATGTGAGCACAAATTTAAACCAAAAAAGAAAGAAGAAAAAACAAAAGTATAGTGCAAATAATTCTCCAATCGTCATCATGCTAAATTAATAGGTGCAGTCGCTATTACTACATGACATTGATATTCTCTCGTTTTAATCTCGATTCTCTTCAATACGAGTATCATTGAGGACTTGCACTGGCAATGATCTTCTTCTCTCCAAAATTTTTCAGCTTGCTTTTCAAATTTCGGAAGATAATGGTTTATCTTATGTTTTCTTTTCTTTTGATATCTCTTACTTCTTTCCTTCTTCCCCAATTACGTATCTTGCTCTTTTGTTCCTTGAGATAACTTGATGATGATATAGAAATGCCAGAAGATTAGACAGTAAAACAGCATAATTATGGGCTTTCAGACCCTTTGAACCAACCAAAAGAAACACAGTATAAGGATTCTGCTTCTTCTTAAGTAACACTAAACTTGTAAAAACAATCCCTCTAATGTCATTACACAAACAAAAATTTCCAAGGTTGCATCGTTAACAAAAATTTGACAACGACCATTTGCTTGAGGAAAGAAAAAATTAATTTTTGCCAAAATGAAAATATAAAGTAAGAGGGGTCAATGTAAAATCAAAGCGGTAACTGTATTAAATTCGTAAGTTCATAAATGCTCAGCGTACGTACTATAATTAATAAGTTTAAGAACACTTTATTCATAAGAAAATAGTGCTTTTTTTTTTTTTTTGTCATGACAAAACATGCTTAATGAAGCGAAAACAAATGGCCATGCATCCGTCGACCTGTCCACAGAGCATAATAAAAACAGAACATACGAAATTACGTTAAAAAAAACCATGTAATGCTAAGTTAAAAATTATATTCTGTATCATTTTCTATTAAAATCCTCATAACTAAAACAACTGCACCTATATGTTTTCATTCAGAATAAAACAAGCAACGTTTCAAGGAAGGGGCAAAGGTACCCGCTTCAATTATATTTTCATACAGGGAAGGGGGATCTGAAATATTTGCCATGTAATCGTTCAATCGTGTTCAACAGAATTTTTTAACTTTTAATCTTTGATCCTACAATTATCTAAGCTGAAAAACAACATGATGCATCATTCAAACTATGCCACCCAATACAGGCAGCAGCCAAAAAAGAACGAAAAATCCTTCTTACATGTCTCGAGTGTAAAAAAAGAAACATATGCAAAAATGAATTTTTAGAATTTGCTAAAGTACGCTCCTGAAAATTAGAGTTTAAAATATTAAACATTTTACCTCGCTGTACAAATCTGACTATTAGCAGATCCTCAACAGACATTGTCTTCAGATGATTGCTCGGCAGAAGAAACTTGACTACACTGAAGATATTCACCTGTTTCTGAATGCTCCAGACCATTTTTAGTTGCAGAATTTAAGGGCTCTTCATTTCCTGATGTAATAGCTTCTGGCATAACACGGTCATTTTCTTCTGGGCGATCATCGTTATGCTCCAAACAATTTTTAATTCCAGAATCCAAAGGCTCTTTATCTCCAGATATAATAGGTTCTTGCATAACACGGTCTTTTTCTTCTGGGTGATCATCTGTGTCGATAGGCTCCTTGGGAGCAGATGGAGATAATTTTCTACTACCAGTGTCACTGCTAGAATTACTAGATGTCAGCCACATAAATTTAAGATTATGGTCCTTCCAGCATTTACCATTAATAAATGCCCTCTCAGCTGCATGACGAGTAGTGAAGCTTATTCGTGCCTCTGATTGGCTAATATCATGGACTCCCATATCTTCTAACTCTATGGCAGTAACCTCACCATATTGTAAAAAGTGTTCCTTCAAAATAGCAGCCTGAAAGGCAAATTATAAAATTGTTAATGAACTGGTTAAAAGAATAATATTATAATGTTTTAACCACTTACAATATACTATTCATACTAAGTATGTAAAACCAAAGGCAGAAGAGAACCCTTCTAATTTCATCACGATAAGGTTCTGGTCCATTCATTTAATTATTCAGTTGTTTTGCTTTCTTTATTCTTGCTCTCTCCAGCACTCAGCGTACGTTTGAGAGAGAGAAAGAGAGAAACACTTTTATTTTTGTCCAACACGTCTCTGTTTTGTGGCCCCATGTCCAACAAACAGACACACAGACACACACCTGTATTAGGGAGTCTCACATGCCAACTCCATCAAATCAGAAGTATAATTTACCATTTTACTCAAGGCTCACAAACAGTCTATATTGACCATACTAATTTATGGGGAACCTGAAAGTATGTTCGGGGGTTGAGAGGAAAAAGCAAGGGAAAGAAGAAAGGATAAGGGACGTTAAAATGAAAATTTCTAATTTTCTCCTTCAAGAGATCTCAAAACAGGCAAGCTTAAAAACAATATAAAGAAGGGAGGACTTTGGAGGATTTATTAGTTGAAAATCCTTCATTATCCTTCCCTCCTTATTAATAACTCTCAGAAAAGAAAGATTTAATTGAAACCCATTCCCTCCTTTATCCACCATTTTCCCCTAACCAAACTTACCCTAAAGCTTACAATGCAACGTAGAAGGTTTACTACCAATGACAACAGCCACACAAAAGCCATTGTTATCTTGATGGGGAAACTGATCTGTAAACTCAAATATGCAGGGAGATAAAGCAAATTCCCCAAGAAATGGAACAAAGTCAATTACGTGCAAACCATTTCCACTGCCATGAGAACTGGTCTCACCACTTGAGTGATGAAGAATGAAGCCACACAAGAGAAAGAGACTTAGCAGATGTAAGAAATTTATTTTAAGAGAGGAAGATAAAAATTAAGTTCTTAGATAGAAAGGAAAAGAAGAGCATCAAAGTTTTAATTTATTTTTCGTATTCTTCTCTCTAAGAATAATGTGGGCCCTCACAACCCAAATCACCTCGTATATAAGAGGATTGACAAAAGAACCAAATGAAAGTTAAATTTCTCCAAATCTTTGTCCGTCACTCCATCCAATTGTAACAAAGATTGAGTCAATCCTACTTTAACTTCCTTCCCCTTCCTTTGAGATCTCTCACCCCAAAAATGCATAGCAAGATATAAAATAATAAAAGCACAGCACTATGGCATTGGAGCATGGTTTCACGTGAAGTGAACAGATATTTAAGGACCACAATTTCTATACCAATTAAGGACCTAGGGCAGGAGTTTAAAATAAGAAATACATATTACTTACAAATGATTACATGCCATTAACATGTTAAATAATTAGAAAACTTTATGACAATAATTTAGTACGCTCAACGTTAAAGTTTTTAAACATAGAATAATAATACCTCTTCAATTATTCTTCACCTGTAAAATATTGTTTCATTTAACGACATCAACAAGTACTGATCCAGACAGCAACATTGAACAGCCAACTAGATTTCAATATATGGTTAATACTTCTCAATCAGTTTAATGATTAATTTCAAAGTTGAGGTCTTTCTACTATATTTTCCTGTTTCTTGTGCATATGTGCAGCTAAAGGAGATAATTATCCGGATAGTCTACATGTCAAATCTAATTTCTATGCATCATATTCATGTCCAAAACGGAATCCAAATGATATGGACTCAAGTTGTCATTTAACAGTTCTGCTTATTGCAATAGTTCTTTTTTGTACAAATCCTTAATTTTCATTTGTTTAATTTTTTTAAGACAACTAAAATTATAGAGTACAAAATATGTTGGACTGCTTTTTGGCAAATCTGCCATATACTATTCTGACAGGTGAATGCCAAGTAGTATATGTGTCTCAATATTGTGTCAGATTCAGGACAAATGAAAAAAGCACATCATGAATTAATTCTCCCTAAAATAGGAAAGAAATATCATGAACTAATTCCCTTTTTCTAGGAGAGAAAGGCGGGAGGGGACACACACACAAAAACACACACAGAGGACTTACATTTGCTAGTCCAGCTGGTAAAGGAGGGATGATTTTAAATGTCGTGGGACGATTGTCCAATTTGTATCTATTTACAGGTGCAAATGGACGACTTGGCTGCTTCAAGGTTGTAGATTCTTGCTGTGCAATTATTGCACTTGCTTTAGGACTTTGAGATACAGGATTTCCCAATGGATTGTTCTTATCAGCTATTGTCTCTGCATGTGGAGATGCCACACAAAAACCAGTATCAGACAACCGAGGAGAAGGCAGTTTAACATCTGCTGACATGCCCATTTTTGGTCTCTTGGCAGCTTGCTCAGTAACTGCTTCACCCTTGACTCCTGTTGACTGCAAAAGATCAAAGTTTTAAAAATACATATGTCGAGGACCAAGTCAACTCAAGAGTTTAAAATGTTAAGTGAAGGCTCATGATTGCTTTTATTAATATCTCCAACACACCCCTCACATGAGAGCCCATTTGAGCTTGAAGTAAGGACACAGCACAAGCCAACTAGTGCTGAAAATTTAATTATGAGAATGGGAATTGCAAGGATCAAACTCTAGACCACCTGGTCTTAGAGGGCTCTGATACTATGTCAAGGATCAATTCAACTTAAAAGTTTAAGCTATTGAAGGTTCAAAATTGACTTTATTAATATTTCTTAACAATATGACATGATGAAAAGGAGAGGCATCCATGTACATACTATGATATTGGAACCTTATGCAGAATGTAGCAGCAAAAATGTATAATTTATATATCTCATGGCTAATTAGCACCTTCCGCATAAGGACTTTACGTGAAGGTTAACCCATTCAAACCATTTTAATGAATAGCTATGTGGTGTCCTTCACTTATAGTGAATTGCTACAGCCTTTGAGCTTTAAGAGCCTGAAGGCCATAAGGATCATAACAAGCATGCATTTTCAGAAATAACATAAGGACATTTAGGTTTTACTTGTTTCTCAAATTTGTCCAAAAACCGCCGAAACTCGTTCCTCTTTTGATCCAGCATTTCCTGCTTCTTGCGCAACTCTTCCCTAAGCTGCTCCAAGTTTTCAAGCTTCTTTTGCACTGGAGGTACAGTCTTGGGTCCATTTGCTATGACAGGCTTAGGTTGATCAGAAACCGGTGACAAGTCAGAAATATTCTTTGAAGCAGTAGTTTGTTGGGTATCTTTACCCCTATCAGTGATAACTGTATGAGATGGAGGAAAAGCAGATGACTGCCCAAGGGCAGTTGTAGTTACACCATTGCCACTGCTAATCCCATCATCAGGAATGCTATCACGATTAGCCCACCATAGCTTAATAAAACGATTGCCCATAACAGCATCAGGTGCCTTCAAAGCAGCTTCAGCCTCTTCCCTCTTTGAGAACTGTACAAAAGCGCGCTCACTGTTCAATGGAATATGAATGTCAATAACCTCCCCAAATTTTTGAAAATGAGACAGGAGAGCCTCCCTTCTGTTGCTTTTCTGAGGTATGCCATTCACAAATAAAGTACGCAGTGCCTTTTGTGATGGTTTCCGGATGTGACGCATATCAGTCTGTGCCTTAAAAGATGAACCCACAGATTTTGGGCCATCATCATTGTCTTCCTTTACTTGATTCTCAGGATACTGAAATGAATCCATCATAGGATTAATCTTTTCTTTCATATCAGATCTGCTTTTTGAACCACCAATTCTGGCCCAGACTGATGAACTAGCACTCTGTGAAGTGAAAGAAGTTCTGCTAGTACCAATTGAACAGTCTCTATCAGGAGCATTGGATACCCTCACATTATGCCTATCAGAACGAGCATCACTGGATAAGGGCACAGTTTCATCAATCTTGGATGATTGTAGAGTAAGGAGTGCATTTGATGTTTCAAGACCACTATCATTCCAAAGGGGTTGATCAGGATCATAAAAATCAGCTCCACTAGTGCTACCAGGACCAGGGTATGCACCACCCAATGCCAAACCATCATCACCTATTCCAGACTTGCTAACTTTGCCATGTATACCTTTGCTATTCATTGATGTGGTTGAAGCACTTATTGTATGTAAAGATCCAGATCCAGCTGGTGGCCCCATAAGGTGTGCACTTGGAAGTGAAACTGGAAGGTTGAACTGAGAAAGACTCTGGATTGTGAACAAAAAACTACTTTAGCGAAGCTAATAAATCAACACAGAGTCTGTACACTTATGATAAAGTGCAACTTCTGGAAAAGTCCATTAGTAAAATTCAAAAGATGCACAAGTTAAATGCTAAATTTCCAGTTTCTATAAAATGCAAGTTTAAATAAAATGCCAAATGGCACGTTATCATTGTAAAAGTACTGTAAAATGGATTGATAATCCAAAGGGGCAGGACAAACTCACTGCTCAACCGAAATTATCATCACCATTGTCAATACTATTGTTGTTTCAAATCAAAGGCAACAAACTAATTGCTTTGAAGCATCTTTCTCCTACCATTTCCACAACACAGATACAAGAATCAATATGAAACTAGATCTTCCCAACTCTCAACTCACTCAACGAAGGTTCATACAAAACTATGAAAATCATATATCACAGATAGACATAAAAATAGGAAATAGAAATTTTAGAGAGAGAGAGAGTGTATATTGGCGGCGGAAAAATAGTTGATAATAGGCCCCATGCATCAAATAATCAACCAAGCCAAACACTAACAAGTAGCTCGAAAATTAGTAATGACCCATTACAGAGGTTTCCTTTACTTCAGTTCAGACGGGTGGCTCCCAAATAATAATCCATAAGCAAACAGAAACCATTTATCACCATAAGTTGTTGGCCACTCAATTTACTCTCCCTATTTAAGATGATCAATTAGTTATCAAAAGTAAAGCAGAATTATCTTATATGTATGTGTCGATGCAATGGATTACCAGCAGCCAATATGCCATTAAATAAGAGAAGAATCTAAGAAAATGATTTCTAATTAGCTTCACCCACTGGCAACCAGTATCCCTTATTGAATGACTGCAGTGAAACACTCCAGGAAAATATTCTAGTACAGAATTGGTCAAAAATGAACTCAGCCATTTCTTTCTAAGTATTACGGAATATCTTTAGAGAACAGGTACCTGGACATCTTCAATAACAATCCGATTAACACCATGCTCCATCGGGCACATGTCCCCTCTAAGGCAAAATCCACGTTCCTCAAAGTCTCTACATCTTTGACGAGGCATGTTTAAATTTAATGATGAATTAATAGGTGGTCTGAGTGCTCCTTGCAAACCAATGGGATGAAGCATATCCAAGCCACCATTGGGTACCCCTGGAATTAAACCAAAAGCATTCCAAGATGCACTTTGTGCATTTGAAACATTTGGCAACCCCCGTCCAGAATAAATACTTGAAGAAATGGACCCCTGCTGCCCCATCTGCGAAGCAACATCAATTGAGCTGAACCTAGAATCACGCTGATTCCAAGAACCCAGATCCCTGCCTCTTCCCCTGCCAGCACCAGGATCTCCGGTATATGATTGGTTTGGCCGTAGTCTTTGACTCATATCTAAAGGTGCTCGGGGAACTGAAGTCAAACCAGGGCGCCTTTTTATCATTTCAAAGGCATGGGATTCATTTTCCCTGAAAGGATGCCGATTCCCAAAAGTTTTGTTACTCTTTCTGAATGGCCTGCTCATAACAGGCTCTGAAACCTCTCTCTCCAATGATTGAGAACGATCTTCCCGCCTCCGATGCTTATGATTCCGATCATCATCATCTTCATCACTCACTTCCTTTTCCTCTGGATCACTGACACAATCAGATGGAGCAAGAGATGGCTTTGGAGATGAAACTTTCATCTCCATTGATTCTCTTAAACTGCACGTTTTTCTTTATCTCTTCCAACTTCAAACTATATATGATAATCCAACTTATTTTTCACCTAGAGTTGTTCCAGCAATATAAAAGAACCTGCATCAAGAGAAAGTAAACTATGCTCAAAAACAATATTGATGAAAACCATACTTGGGAATATAACTTAGCATCATAATTAAAGAGAATATATAATTTTTACCAATTAATATGTATGCAAATTGGAGTAAGATCTCTCATACAGGAGAATGAAAGTAGTGATTATACCTATGTTGAGAATATAGAATAACTGAGAGCAAGATAATAAAGCAAAATTACAGAAGACTCTCACTATGAGAAAATTTGCTGTCATATTGTTGAGTCAAAACAACTGTTTAGCATTGCAGTTGCAGCAACCCATGACGACAATGGAAATTGACCCACTTATAAAGCGTGTTAACCAATCTTTTTCCTTCTAATCTTTTCAATAAAAGAATCATTTTGATTAATAAGAAAAAGAGAATGTAAAAGAAGATGAACCATTTAACAAAATGGAAACGAGAAAAAATAAACAAACAAACAACAATTGGAGAAGAATAAATATATAAAAGAACTAAAGCACACCAATCCATCAGCATATCAGACAACACTCACTAAAAATAACCCTTGACTAGGAGCCACAAACACAAAGAGACCGAGAAGACCACACTTATGTCTCTATCCTACCAAAGAGGCAAAAACAGGAAGTTTTCTCCAAATATCTCAGCACAACAATCCATCCAAATAAACCAAGTAGCAGCAAAATGACACAATTGGCTAACAGCTTCATTGGCACCCAGATTTCTGGAACTTAATCACAAAGAACTGTTCCATGACAAGTGAAAAACAACCACAACCGCTCCAAGGTGACTGGGCAAACCTAGACACCTCAATGGCAATTGATCTCAGAACAATCACAATACATGACACACATATCAGGTGAGAGAATTTAATCAATAAACATGAAGATGATATTTTTCACCCCGATTTCTTGATTTTTGATACAGGGTAGTATGGGATGCCTAAATCCTACATCGAGTAGTATGGGATGTTTGATGGGGTACTTAAGGCGTGTGATTCTTCCCCCTTGCAAGCTGGTTTTCAAGGGTAGGTTCCCTACACTCTCTTGGGTCCTATCAATTTCCCACACTGCTATTTCACATGATGACTATGTCTCTAGTTCAAAAATGTAGTCCAGTGACAGCAAAGTTTAACACATGCATAGTAGGAGGCACAGCATAACCAACTATGGAAATCTTGAGTCATTGGGGTTCAATCACCCAAATTCAGTTGCCTGTTTCATCCAACAAGCCTTTAGTTGATGGGATTATCTTTCATTTTTTCCCCCAATTAGTAAATAACACATACCTCAGAATCCAAATTTTAACTCACACACTATACTCTACCAATTCTTTAATACTACTACTAACAGCTTGAAGAAGGCACTGGCCACAAATTTTAGGGATCCACATGGAATTGGATGTCTTCTACTTAATTTCAACTTCCATTTTAAAAAATTTTTCTCCTAACAGTCACACCTACTATCCATAAACACATTGCCCCAAAAGTAGAAGAAATGGAAAGAAATTAAGCCTCCAAGAAAAGGCAAAAATCAAAATCCCCATGATCGATGTGTGGTTCAAGCACATATGTTTTTTGTCTCGTGTTTACAGCCTCGCTTTTGTTTTCAGCCTATGCTTGTTTTAAGACAGTCATGCAAAGGTATTGCCTACATTGTTGCATTTATCCTCTTTTCTTTGTTAGGAGAATATATTATCCTCCCTAGCAGTAAATCCTCCTTTACCTCATTGAACTTTCTTTATCCAGAAAAAAAAAAAAAAAAAGAAAAAAAAAAAAGAAAAAGAATTGTGGTGTTTTATAGAGTGACGAAATTAAATCAGATTTAAGATATAAAAATTTGCATCATAAGATATAAACCCCTCACCAAGAGCACATAAGGGACTCAGCTTAACTAACGTACAAAGATGCCTAGCACACACCATATTAGTCAGTCCAACAAATTGCAGCATAGAGAATATTAGAACAATTGTACAGTTTGACAATCTCTTTCAGACAACCAACTAGCACAATTACATCATAGTATCACATGAGCAGATCAACAAAACATGCTTTGCCTGACTACAATTTTTATTATTATCATTAAATATAAAAAGGCTTTATCAGAAAGGAAGAGAATTACACAAGAGGAGGAAAGGCAACCTCCTAAAAGAGAAAAAAGAAATGAAAAGAAAACAAAGAAATAAGATAAACTTTAGAAAATTATTCATATCAGTCAAAGAAATTCCCTCAAAGACACCATGTATGGAACACCAAAAGGAAGCAAGAGATAATAAGAGCCTTTCCCATAAGTCATTTAGAGTCGCCTGAGGCACCTTTAAAACTTCTGGCATTCCTTTGACAAGCATAATTAGATGATGATACTAACAATTTTTTTTATGGTTTGGTAAGCCATGCATTTGGCAGTATGACATAAAGCTTATACCATTTCGAAGAAAAAGCCCATTCAGAACCCAGATGAATATCAACCAATCATAATTCAGCAATGAACTGAGTATGAGGACCCTCTATATTGATAATTAGATATTCATGTCCTAAAACACCAAAAACATTGATGGCAGTAAAAAAAACTCATTTCCATGTACAGCACATGAAATTTTTGATATAAAATACATATAAATACATAGAATGGAATAAAATCCTACCTATGCAACCAGATAAAAGATTTATCATTAATTTATGACACAATCCTTTGAAAAATGAAGGAAAGAAATTAGTCCACAAGTTCCTAAATCTCTAATCATAATTACGCATAGTGTTTTTCCATCTAAAAAAACTTACTCATCATATTTTACTGTAAGATTTCCAAAAATTGTCATTTCAGGAGATTATTAGATTGAAAATCAATAACCATAATAAAAGGTAATCAACATAAGGTTTGAAAATAAGGTTCATAACAAATAAGATAAGCATGATTAAGTATTTATTGAATTTAGTACTCAAAACACATTGTTATACAAGAAAATCTCAATTTATCTATATATTTACTAGTGTTCTCAAAGGCAGCTGAGGCAGCCAAGTGGATCCCAGGACAAGCCAGTTCAAGAGCCCAATTCTATGAAGCCAAGACATGGACACAGGTGAAGAACAGAAGACAGTTATGGATAAAAGAAATGTTATCAAAAGGGAGACACCTCAGGCCAAGCCAAGCACCATAGAGTTTGGAAAAACATTCATATCAGATATCTAAGATATGACAAGAGTTTAAAAAGACTCAATGCCACAAGCATTTCAGTCAAGACAAACATGTCAAAGAGTGAAATAGATAGCACATCACCATAGAGCCTTCTGTTATGAGCAAAAGTCCAAAGAGAAAGCACATCCTAAAAGACTAGTCCATTAGATGAAAAAACTCCTTAAACTTATAAGTCCCCCTTCTTAAGCAAGGCTCCCCATTGTGAGACTCATAACAATGCACCCTTGTTCGAGAGCCAATGCCCGTTTCAATTCACTCTATTGACACTAATCCATTTGTAGCCCTTTCCTTAATAACAACTCCACTCATCTTCTAGTATTCAACACGGTCTCTCACACCATACCTTAATCTAGCATGTAAGTCCCCTCGCATCTCAATCCCTTTCAATGAAAGCACCAATATTACAATTATTAGTCCAAAGGAAGAGTCCATCACAAAAGATTAGTAGTGGGAGAACCCCTTAGACTTACAAGACCCTTCTTAGGTAAGGTTGGCTCCCTAATATGGGATTCATAACAATAGCCCTCCTTCGAACTACTGAACCCCTTGATTCTAATCAAAAGGAGTTAGGCCAAATTGACAGAATAACCTGAGGATTCAAAAAAAAAAAATACCAAATACGCTACTGCATAAGGAAGTGGCAGTTGGGCAATATAAATTTTGTTTTAATTAAATAAGAAACATTTATTGAAGAAACGAGATAACAATACAGAAACAAAGGATGAGAGATCATCTTCAAACAAAAGAAATATACAGGGCTCTTTAGCTCAAAAGAGATTTCCAATCCCTTCACATATCCATAGGGGACAACCCTTCCCCTGCCCCTTTCCCAACACAGGAAAAAAAGAAAAAGAAAAACCCTCTCCCTTTGAAAAAAGCCATGCACTCAAACCCAAAGAGAAGCCAAAACAAGTAATCCTTTCCCAAAGAAATTACAAAAGAAGAAGCTTCTGCTTCTGGTTAAAGACTCATTTTGTTCTAACCAAATACACCATAATGCCGCAAAAACAGCAAACTCCCATAATGCTTTGTGCTCCTTTCTCCACCCAAATTTCTAAACTTTGTGGCTAAAAACACCTGTGAATCAGCTGGACAGACCCAACTCTCATAAAAAATGCCAAACAGCATGTCCCAAACTTGTCAAGCCACATCATAATGTGGAGATAGATTATTTTTAGTCTCTAAACCTCTACAACACATCACACAAGCATCTGGTGAAATGGCTGTATTGGGCCTTCAGGTTTGTAGCAGATCATTTGTATTAATCATATTAGGCAGTGTAAAATCAACACTGCAATAGTTTCAAAAGTAGTGTTACATAACACAAATGTTGGGATAGAGAGCTATAGTCACACATTGAGTATCAATATCTAGATGACAAACTTAACCTTTCAAGGAACTTTGTATTTCCAAGGATTTTTTCAAGAAGAAATTTCACTCTCTTCGAAAAGTTGGTTAGGTAATGGAAATAGGATTAACATTAATACTCAGAAAGGATACAGACTATCCAATCAGAGAATGCAGTCGCCAGAAAAAGAAAGAATGGAAAAGGCCCAACCTAGCAATTCAAGGATGCCAGCAACTTCATGAAATATAGGAACACTTTTTTTCTGGTTAATACAAATAAAATATTGGAGCAATAAATAATATAGAAGTCTAGGATAGGCGATATAGGTGAGAAAAAGCCTTAAATATGTCTAGCATGGGTTTACACATATTTAGAAGGTAGCTAACAAGTGTCCAATAGTAAAATTTAACAACTTTTGTCCTTAAGTCACTATATATAGGTGTCTAAGTTTCAAAATAACAGTCAAGTGCTCAATTCATGTTTGAAAGAAACAGAGGTACTTTCTTTAAGCACCTGTGCTTAATAGGTCTAATGCCCCGATTGGCCTGGGCAAGCCTCCTTAACCCAAGCAGTAAGTATTAGATTTGGAACTCCCATTAATAGCGCAGACACTCCCCTCTTATCAACTAGGCACTTAACAATGGACTCTCTTCTACATCAAGTAGTATCAAAGCCCAGCTTGTCCACCAACAACCACCCCCCCGCCCCCCAAACAAGAAAAAATAAATAAAACCATTCCAAGGTCCACTCTTTCTTACCCAATGGGATTGATATACGAACATGAATTGAATGCCATATCATCTAGAGGCCCTCACCTCTTATCAACCTAGCATTAAGGGATGACTTCTCTTCCATATAAAACTGCCTACCAATCAACATGTGGCTGAAGATTTTTGGGCTGTCTGCCCCTCAAATTTATTCGTATTTGATAATTTTACAAATTCATTTTCATCTTAATGCCAGACCACTAAACAGGTATCCTTTTTCTTTTTAGAAAGTAAAAAGGTATGGTTGAGTCAAATGAAGCTTTCTAAGGCAAATGAATAGAGAATTAAAACATTAATACCCATCCATGCTGAGAAGGGAGCCCTGTGTGCAATACTAGGGAAGAAGAGATCAGCACAAAGTAAAGGAGATAATATTCCTAGATGCCTAAAAAACTTCCAAGTGCAGCTTTTAGCTATTTAAAATGGTTGTTTGAGTTCTATCTTCAAGCCTTTCTCCCTATATCCTCTCTTCTTAGCCCAAACATATTTGTCTCTTCTAGTAAGCTTTAAACGTTATCTACATATTACATACAGACTTTGTTCCATGTCCTTGCAAGTATCGTCATCATATCATCAAACAAGAATGTATCGCATGCTATGTGATTCTACTTCCTTTTTTTAATTAGAAATTTTGTGAATATCATAATCCATGCTTCCACATGATTAAAACAAAAACATGTCTGAAGTCCCAGCTTAAGCTGGCAGTGGACAGTAGCACACCCAGAGAATAAAATGAATGAAAAACAAAGGAGGGTATCTTCATATTTTATCAGTATTTGGAATTAAACAAGTTCCTATCCTGATGTGCGGGGAGCAACTGTAAAAGGAGGCAACAGATCTCCACCTACCCATAATAGTAAATAAGGGCAATAGAGAGGAAGGAAGTGCAGAATAAAGAACTTCATCGTCTAAGCTAGCACCGACTAAATACAGTCCGGACCGAAGCTACCAACAGCTTAAAATTGCTAGTAAATCACGACTGAGTCCCGTACTCAAATCCAGGACGCGAAGAAATTCAAAATACAAAGGGCATTAGACAATTCACACTAATTATTCCAAGTAACTTCCCATCCCACGATCTCAAGTAGTTTTTACCCTAAGGCCGATGCATCTCAACAAAAATCTTTCGTAATCTCTATAAATCATATATACCTACTCACTGCACGGCCACCATCCATGCAAGGAGCCAATTAGGTCTGCAAATAATAAGCAATCTCCCACTAGGCAAACTAAAAATTGTCACCCACAGCCAGGGAGAAAGCCATAATTATTAACAGCTACATTTAATTTATTCAAAAAAATAAGAAGAGGGAATTAACATTAGGATAATATTATCCAGCAAAAGAAAAAGAAATAAAACCTGAGAAAGCCGGGGTTCTAAAACCAAACTCCACCGTCGTATGGATGATGCCAGTGGCGGGGTGAGGAAGGAGTGGCGCGATGATTGCCGGCGAATGAGAGAGGCGAAAGGTACGCTTTGAATTTGGGAGAGAAGGTGAAGTCGGTGTTGGCAGAGGCAATTTGATGAATAGGAGAACGGAGGGGGGACGACGGACGACCTGAGGTGAGGTGTGTGAGAGAGAGAGAGAGAGTGCGTGCGGCTGCGTAAGCCTTGAGAGGGAAAGAGCCTAATGAAATTGGGTTAGGATTGTAAATACACTCATATTTTAAATATTAAATCAAGTATTTTTTTTTCATAAATTACTTTTATCCTACATCTTCAAGCTATGCGCTTTCAACGCTTGGAATCAGAAGCAACAACATAATTTTATATGTCTTTATTATTAAATTTTTTAATTAAAATATAATAAGTGAATAACAAATCAATAATATCAAGTGTATTATTTTTATAAATAATTATATAATTTTAAATTGAATTATATATTTATCATATTATTATTGACTATATACATTTATTATGTTTTTAATTAAAAAATTAAGTAAAATATAAAAAATTACATTTAAGTATAATCTTATATTTAGGTTTCATTTGAAATTATTGTAATCTGTGCTTGCATATATATGTATATATATCCTTTTAACATTAATTATATTTTTTGCTTACTTAGTTAAATATTTCATAATGGATGCAATGAGATGAATAGAATCAAGAATATATTGTGTAGATCAAAATAAGTTACCAAAAGCTCATACATGCTTATGAAAAATGAATCATTAATAGCTACCATATTTATATTAAATGAAGAAAGTGATAGTATATTTAACCAATTAAATTGGATAAATATATTTTTAATGAAACAATTAAAATCTTTTATAGAACCAAGTATAAAAAAAGAATTAGAAATATATAACTTAAACGGAACAATAAATAAAACCCTTAAAGAAGTTAGAAAAATAACAAATAAAGAAAATTTAAACAATAGGATAAGAATATTAAGTGAAATAGCAAAACTAGTAAAACAAAAAATTTATGAGATGAAGTTGGGAATAATAGAAAAAAAACACAATTAAAAGACAATTAATGCACGTTTGCTACAAATAAAACAAGCATTAAGAATAAATAAAAAAAAGAAAACATAGTCGAAATAAGACAAGGATATAAAATAAACATAATGAGGCTATTAGAGAAACAATATTTGAAGAAAAAACATAAGAACAAATCAAAGAACAACAAATAAATGAAAGCACACATGAAACCCAAATAATAACAAAAAAACTACAAAAATGACAAGAATTCATAAACAATAACATATGGACAATATTTGATGAAATTATACATATAGGAAAGAAAACATATGAAAAAAAATAGAAAAAGAACCATTAGAAAAAATAACTAAAAAAGATTTTGATATAATGCAATTAGCATGTTGAATTTATCAAATTTTATAAATTTAATAAAACTCAAAGTTAAGGAAGAGAAAAGCCTAGCAATAAAACAGATAAACAAGATAAATATATTAAAAGAATTAAACCAAGATGAAATAGAAAGAAGAATGGGTAAAGAAAAAGAAAATCTAGAAGAAATTAGAAAATAATTAAGAAATATGACAATAGGACATAATGACTTAAATGAAATTAATATACAAAGTGATTTAAGCACAAGAAATTCCGTAAACTAACAAGAACCCCATAACCCTCCAAATTTACAAAGTCCAGAATATAATATAAATAACATTGGAAGTAGTAGACCAACGAGGGAACAAGAAATAGAACAAGATGAATTAAAACACAGAGAACCATTAAGGTCCTAAGACTTATCTTACTTATATGAAACTACATATACCCCCTATAAGAAATAGTAATTTTACACAAACACCTTTAGAACAATATGTAACAAAACAAATATCAAACTCATGAATATAGTTAAATTTAGGTTGTAGTTTAGACAATGAAAAAATAATAGAATAATAGACAAAAGCCCAATTAATAGCATTATTAAATCGAAATATGGAAACAAATGCTGCATATTTAATAATAGAGACTAGCTTTATTGGAATAGTATAAGATTGGTGGAAGAGTAAATAAGAAGAATTTATGACAAATGCACAAGCAATAACAAATCATATTAACAGAAAAGAATTTTATGCAATATTATTAAGACAATATGAACAATTATTAAGAAATAAAATTATTGGACGAAGTATAGAAGTTAATGAAACTATAAAAATAGATAGAACAATAACAAAATTGCATCATATAGAAATTTGTACCTTAGACTCTAATGATTTAAATCAATATATATGTGAATATAAAAAATATTATTATGAAACAAGATTAAAAAATTATGAATAACATAAATTTTATATGAAATTATTCTACAGAAAACTACAAAGACTTATCTCATAAACAATATTAGATGATTATAAGAAAGCATTTAGTGAATACTTAATGTGTGTGACAAAATATTTCTCTGATTCAACTAAAAATGATTATAAATAAATAGGGTATCATAATCTTTATCCCCAAATTTATATTTTGCGCGTATAAAGTTTTTCATTCCTATTGAATCTTTGAAATATTAGACTCAGACTCATTTATCCTAAAAGAATGAATAAGTAATTGATAGACTCTTATTGCATAAATTTATTCTATAAAAATCACAACAACAAATAAAATATTTCTTTTTTCTTTTTTGCAGAAAGAAGGGCAAACACCTAAAGCAGCAAATAAAAAAAAAAACTAATAATACGTTAAGAAAAAATTAAGCCCAAGATAATTACACTCACTAAGATATGCAGCAAAAAGCAAGAAAGCCATGGTCCGGAGTGATACTGTGGTTTACCAACTAATTTGCCAATCCATTTTCTTTCATCCTCTTGATTTTACTAGGCAAATAATTATTTTGGGGGCAATATCATTATTATGAATGGCATCAATTAAATTAATAAATTGTGAAAAACTTAATTCCTCGTGCTAGCCCATGTTATTCATGATCAGCATATAAAGGCCCCAATATGAAAAGAACCCAATGTAGCTTTGAGTGGGCTTATCAAAAGATAAATGAACACACAAAATAAATAAACAGAAAAAAAAAGAAGATAGAAAGAAGCCTATGAAAATCAAATATGTTACAATTCATAAAAAAAATGTTTGTGTGCTTTAAATTTTAATTATTAGATAAAAATTACTAACTATTCTGAGTTTTAAACTCTGAATTGTTAAATTATAAAATTCCTTTAATCTTAACAGTTAAGTCCACCAATTTCTTCTGCATATCCAAATTCATGTAAAACGAAAAATTTAGCCCTCCTGTGCTCTGATTGGCGTCAACAAAGGGCGAAGGGGCAGAGCAGCAAAGGACAGGATCAACCATGGCAGGGACAAGGAACTCAGGAAGCATGATTCACCCCTGCAAACTGATTTCTCCTAAGAGAAAATCCCAAGGAATCCGTTTGGGTGGTAGGAGAAAATCGTGAGAGACAGAAGAGAGGAGGGTGAAGGAATGGAGTTTGAAGTCAAGAAAGTTGAGGCGAAGGAGAAAAGAGAGAAACAAAGAACAGGGGACGAAGAGGGATAGGGAAGGAACCGAACAAGAGTAGAGAAGAACACTCAAACAGAAAACAGAGGAAGAACGAGAGGAAGATACGATTAAATATTCATGAATATATTTTCTCATTGAAAACATGATTGGATATTTGTTATGAATTGCCAACTAATTGGATTGTGAGTTTCTTTCTGGTGTTAAAATGTGCAATGCTATGTCTCAGTTTGCACCATGCTATCCTTATCCTTTAGGGTAACTAAGCTCATCCAGAGATGCAATCCCAAAACTTGTATTAGAGCCTGTTGTCATGTGGTGAGACTGTTGAATGGAACTTTGGGCTATGCGAGTTGGAACGTTATATATATATATATATATATATATTATATAACAGTATACTGACTTATAACATTAGAATAAATTTTTAAAAATATTAACTCCAACGATTTAAGCCTAAATAATCAAAATGGAAGCTTGATTAACAGCGGATCTTAATCACATGCGTTAATATAATGCACTCTCTCGTCATCTACTCTATAGGTACACCAAGCTAGAAGCACAATGTAAATAATGAAAAAATATTTTATATTAATGGTAATGGAAAGTTCAATTAAATCATAATAAAGAGAGAAAAAAATAAGAGCCTTACGTGTCATAGCAAATAATTTTTCATGATTTAATTAGAATAGCACACTACATAAGTTTATATATATATATATATATATATATAAGTATGTTATTATTGATTAATATTTCTATAACACTTGTAAGTTTTGTTCTTAGAAAGAGTAAAAGAACAAATGTTTATGCTGAAGGTTGCTAAGTAGATGTTGAGCTCTAGTCTAGTAGTAAGACTTTAGTATTTTAAATCTAAGGGCAAGGGTTTGAGTCTCAATTTGACACTCATCTAGAACATTTTTAGATGCTGCCATGTGTTCACAAAGCAAAATGACCAAATTACCCTTATTGCATTTTTTCTCCTTCCTGATCCAACTATTTTTGCAGAATGTGTCATCTCCTCTCAGCTTCCCTTCACTGCCTCTACTCCGCCACCACCCTAGCTTTCCCGGCCAGTGTCCCCCCCATCACTAGTGACATGCTTCTGACTGTTATGCCTTATTGTTTCTAGTGATAGCACCCTATCTCCGACATCCTCTTCTAGCAGCCACGAGGATGAATATTTTAGTGATTTTTGGTGAGTATTTGTTTAGTTTTTCATGGAAATGTAGGTGGTAGATTGAATTTTGGCCCTTTCCCCTTAAATTTTTGTCTTAATATTATGTTTTTGGGCTTAAAGTTTTGAGTTTCGAATGGTAGCTCTCTTAACGACCAATCCAAAAATTTTCTAGATTTTGGGGTCAAACATAGAATTGTTGAAATTCTGGGATTAAATGGTTAAGTCTAGTATTTTAGGAATAGGATTAATTTTTATAAAGTGATATGTTATTATTGTACATATATAAGCTTGGTTGAAGATGAAAGGAAGAGTTAAAGTATGACAAATTATGATGTAATTGAATAATTAGTAAGTTTATAAGGAAGTGAATTTAATTTGATGAAAAAATTGAGCAAGTCATGTGGTGGAATCAAAGAAAATGAGCTAAGGCTAAGGTATGATTTTTTTTTTTTTTTTTACAGTAAATAAGGAGGTCTAGGTATGAGTTTGGTTATGGAAATGATTTGAGTTAAAGGAAGAAATCTCTTCTTAATTTACAATATGTGTTGAATTGATATTATGAGTTGGTATGAGATTTGTAGATATTTGATTGTTTTAGTAAGTCCTTTCCATTTATGAATGTGCAAAGAGGTATTGGAATGAGCTAAAGTAATGTGTATTGGTGATGGTGGATTAAGGAAATTGTACTTTTATGTTATAAGGATTATTTGGTTGAATATCTTATGACCAAGAAAAAGAGGCAACGTTGTTTTAAACTACTTCACCCACCTGGTAAGCGGTAGCTTTTTAATGGTATCACATAATACATGCTGTTGTCTATCAATTATATTATTTTGTAATGGAATTTTTGTCGTTATTGTCCTATTGTTGACAAGCAAATAGTCTACAGACTTCATTAGCATTCAA
Source organism: Delonix regia (assembly GCA_037074485.1). NCBI lineage: Eukaryota > Viridiplantae > Streptophyta > Magnoliopsida > Fabales > Fabaceae > Delonix > Delonix regia. Next base: position 32,802,781 of record CM073449.1, on the reverse strand, counting down.
ATAAACTATGAATTATGTGTGATATTGCATAACTCATATGAAGTGGTTATAATATCACAGATAGGCTATATGTTATGGTGATGTGTCATTTATGTAAAAACAATTAGAAGGGAATTGTGTTGAAAGTGAATATTATATAGATTAAACAACGTGAGTTTGTATCCCACAACCGTTTGATTTAAATTACCTAAAGGATAAGTACTCTTGATCGATGAATATAGTTTTCCCGAGGACTATGGATCCTCGATCGATAAATATATTTTCTAAGGGCTGTGTACCCTTGACTGACTTGATTTCCATGGAAGTAAATCAATAACCGTTGTTTTATATTGTGTGTAATTAATGCATGTTTATATCTTAGTAGGGTAAGGATTCAAATGTTGATTTATAGAGAACTGATCATTTTAAAAGGTTTATGCCAACAGGTATAGTATTAGATATTTGAGAAGTTATTATGAATTAAATTGCATAGAACTCTGCATACCTCAAGGTATTTGTATTGGTTTTGTTACTAAAATTCTACACGTTTATATTTTCTTTATTTTCAGGTAATCATCTAGAACAGCTTCCTGAACGTGAGGGCTAGAAAAGCCCTACTTATACTACAGAGGATTTGATTCCTTATTTTGTTGGGGTATTATACTTTTGTAATAGTGTAATTTAACCAAAATGTAAATAGCTATAAATGTGTATGGATGACCACAGGCAGGTTCCCCATTCCTTTATTTAATTATAGTTTTATTAGTTATTAGTCGATCTTAGAGCTGCGCTCTCTTTTTTGGCTTTTGTTGTTTATGGGCAAATATTTGTAGTAATTTCGATAGGCCTCTGAAATTCCTACAAAAATATATAATTATTAATCTACTTGGTATTGAGAATTCCATGAATTTACATTATTGCATGATTTATACATTAGTATAATCGGTCAAGAAACATAGTGATAGACTTGTAGGAATGGGTTATTTCTATTATTTGTGCCGGTTGCACTTTTGAAGTTTGGGGTGTGATAATTTCCTTGCACATAGCAAAAGAATGAAGATAATTGGTGTCTTCACGCTATTGGGAACCTTAAATGCTATATTTATACATATATGGGACTATTAATCGTTTTAGATTGATGTTCATCATTGGATATAATAATAAAATCAATAAAAAATTTTATGTAAAAATTTAATTTGTTTTTGTTGAAGTGATTCGTTATATAACATTTATATGGTGTACTAGTATAGTAATCTAAAAATACGAATAAACATACAAAAAAAGAACTAACTTCACACCTTTCACATGTCAATTTTGTTATATAATCAAATAGATTATATGCTTAAACGTATTATCTTTAGGAATAAAAGTCAATGTCCCTATCCTTTACTTCCTCAAGAACACAAGAATTCCTCAGAGAATAGAGACTCTACGAGGGGGTATTTATATCTTATGAGAACATATCTGAGTTTTAGTATGCACATTTAACTTATGACAATTTGTATCTTCTAGTAATCTATGAAAATTCTCGTTCTCTTTTACTATAAATTTTAATATTATTAAAATATATAACATGAGGCATCATATATTTTTTGTCAAGTTGTCTCAGGTTAATTAATATTAAATCTTAGTATAATATATAATTAACCTAAAAATGGTTAAATGGTAACTAAAAGATAACAATCGTATTTTGGTTCTCCACTCAAAACCCATTTTTATTTTGGTCCTTCCTTCAATCAAAATTATAAACTAGTAACAAGTTAGTCTTTCTGTTAGGTGACCATCTAAAAAAACTGATATGGAGGGTTAAGTGGTGAGAAGAACCGTCTTAATATGAGATAAAAAATATTAAAATATTTAGCCTACTGGACACCACGTCAATAAATTGTGTAACCTAACAAATTGACCAATGTGCACTAGGTAGCAGCGATCGTCCATTGTCCCTTCACCGATATTCCACTGAAGATTGCCGTTTGTCGGAGGAGAACCCAACGTCCGTCGTCTCTTCACTCAAACTTCACTGCAGCAACGCTCGAAGTCGATTCATCTCACCTTACAGATTGGACGCTCGAATAAACTATTGAGAAGCATCTTCCAGGCACACCAAGGTAGGCTTTTTTGATTGGAATGTGGGGATGGGTAATGAGTGGGCGTTTTCTGTCTGTAGGAGAGGCAACATATCAGTATGCACATGGAGGGGGGGGGGGGGGGGGGGGGCATTTGTTATTAGGAGAGGGTATAGAGAAGGATAAAAATATTCATGGTGGAGCCATTTTCTAGTCAAATCCCATTGTGTGCACAAGGGTGTATATTTTTTTATACATGTGGTCCACTTGTGTTGTCTGATAGTATGAATACGAATAAACTAACCTTAGATTAATTTAATGGAAGAATTTGATGTACGTAGCACAATTAAATGTTGCATAGATCCCATTTTGCAAACTTGGAGAGAATTATAGTTGAATGAAAGTTAGAGGAGACGGTTGGTCTTATTGTACGTGGTATGAAAATCTGTGTATAGTAACGTCAAATTGCAAGGCATTCTCAATTAAAGAAACCCCCTGATTATAATTATATTACTGTGTGTGGAGACTAGACATCTTGTGTAAACCCATATTGATATAAATTACTAATTTTTCATTAGATATAGAGATGTTAATGTTTTTTAGCAAATGTTATACTCTTATTCTGAAGATGGATTTATGCATATTGTGAATGCATTTTTTCTGAAGCTGTTAGATAAAGACAAACTAGTCCTTAGCTGTATCTGTTCATCATTTTGCTTTAGTGGATGCTGGAATTAAGTTGTTTCACTTTCGGCAATTGGGAAACAGGCAATTGAACCTCATGATTAATATACAAAACTGCAATATCATTTAAAGTAAGAAAAAAAGAAAAAGAAAAAGAAAGAAGGAAATAAAAGTTGCATTGCCTATCAAAAGTATGAACATTTTGAATGCTTTAGAGCATTGATGAACCCTAAATAACTGGGGCAATATCTTCCTTGTATCTAAGGACCTTTTTTTGCCCATCAGCATGAGTACTTCAATCATAAGTTGCTTATTAATAATTTGCAACAACATTTTCGATATGTTGCTTATTAATAATGGTTGCTGAGCAGAGCCGTTTGATTATAATATCAGAACAATAATGATGTTCGTCAATGATAATGTCCTGTTAACATTTGCCTAGTGCATGAAATGGTATATAATAGCTCTTGTTACTCATTTGGAACTGCTTCCAGCCAAAATGGTATTTTAAAAGAACTTGTATTTTTCCTGAAACTGCTTTTTGTAATGGTAAGAACCAATTCTATGCTGCCCATTCATCCTTTTTAGAAAATACCCATAATGGTAGCCTCATCTATTGTGCTATTTAATGACTGAGGATCTTTTAAGGCATCTCTATTCTCTGAATAGTTAGAAAAAGCATATTTAAAATGTAGGCCAATTCCGTCAATCATAATCTAATTTTATTGTGCTGTTTTGTTTAATTAAGTTAATTTTTGGTATTAATTTACAGATTCTTTTAATGGTGAAATTAAAAGAGTTTCACAGTTCATATTTTGGTTTAATACTAGTTATCATAGTTGTGAACACCTCATCTCTATCTAAATTTATCATGGATTCGTTGATTAAGCAAATGAGGAAAATAAGAAGGATAGAGGTTCAAATGATATTTTTAAGCAAAAAACAAATGGAAATTCAAAACGAATAATGAGGGAATTTAAGAAAAAAAAAAAAACAACAAAATTGGGAAATAAGAATTAATAATAATAATAACAAATCAAAATAAAAGAGATCATCATAAAAAATATGAAATTGGAAAAATCCAAAAATAAATGTTAATGGGGATGGTGACAAAAAACAAATGAATAACAATAAATAAATAAAATATAATAATAATAATAATTCTCTTACAGGGAGAAGGTTCTTTGAGGAGCTGGATACAGATGGTGATGGCCGAGTAACTTTGGAAGATTTAGAAATTGCTATGAGAAAGAGGAAATTGCCACTTGGAAAAAAATAATAATAATAAAATATAAAATGATGATAATAAATTAAAACACGGTAGCTTCAAGAAGGCAGTTTTTGGCGGTGATCTTTTTCGGCTGCAAGTGGGCAACTTGCTCGTAGTTGTGGTGGCAGTCCATAGCTCGGTTGAGGAGACGACAGGAGCAGAAGATAATGATGGAAGCCTCAGCTAATAAGGAGGTCGAGAGCGCGGCTGCAGGAAGAAGAAAAAATGAAGGGAGAGAGTCGCTGCAGAGAAAAAGAAAAAACGAAGAAGATTTAAAAGAGTGGAAGAGTTGTTGGGTGAAGGGGAAAGCTGAGGAAGATAAGAGTGGCTATGAGGGAGAACCGAGGGAGAAGAGTGGAGCTGTTGTGGAAGGGAAACCGAAAAAAAGAGAGGCTGGAGAGTGGCTGAAAGGAGGAGAAACCAAGCTGCAGTAGTGACAAGCCAAACCAAGCTGGAATCCAGAAACAAAGTGAGCTGAACTGAGTTGGAACTGAAGAACACAACCAGCTGGGCCGAGCTGCGGTGACAGTCGAGGAAACCAGAAACTTGCTCCCCTGTTCCGAGCAACGTGAACAGGGGCGAACAGAGGAGAATCATCTGAGCTAAGAGTAGCCGTGAAGGAGAGAAGAGAAAGGGACGTGGCGTTGCTCTTGCTTTCTTGTGGTTTTCCATTAAAGGATAGTTGGTAAGGGATCTGACCTTGGCAAGAAAACACTGCTAAGCTTTGGTAATCTTATTCACTCCTTACCTATGTGCTGGCGCTTCTAAGTTCTTCACTTTCGGTTAATGTTCGTTTTTTCTTTTCCATCAGGATCATCTGCGCTATATGTGTGTCTATATATATAAAGGCATATATATATATATATATATATGGGGTGTGTATATAGATAGATATATATATATATATATACGTAGATATGTGAAAATGACTATGAGTGCACGTGTATGATGTGAATAGCCTTGATATTACCTGATGCATGTTGGTTCTCTCCTTCTATTGTTGTATACGTGTATATATGTGTGTGTGTATATATGTGTATGTATACGTATAAGGATATATATATATATATATATTGAAGACTGTTGCATATCTTTCCTGGTGCCGTGAAGGAGAGTGAGAGAGCATTAGGATCATGCACATTATATGTGTGTCTATATATATATATAGGAGATGTATACATATATGTATGGGATGTGTATATAAACACACACATATATATATATATGTACACCGATTGCGTTTTCTGCCTCGCCATGCTTATGTATATATATATTATATAGGTGTTTATATATAGATAGGTATATGTATATATGTATATTTGCCTCTTGATGCTCATTCCCTTCTCTTGCCATATGCCATACATGTGTATATAAAGAGATATATGTGTATATATGTATATTGTTTTTCATTTTTCTGCCTCGCCATGCTTATGTATCTGTATATTATATAGGTGTTTATATGTATATAAGTATATGTATACGTGTACATTTGCCTCATGACGCCTATTCACTTCTCATGCTATATACTATACATGTGTTTATATATATATATATATATATATATTTGTGTGTGTGTAAACATAAAGGTATATGTGTATATATGCATGGATGTACTTCATTTGCTTCTCGGTGCTTGTCTCCTATCAATAGGAGATTAATTTTGGCTTTATGAATAAAGTTCTAAGAAAGTCATCGAATGAGAATATTATGCTCTTCAGGTGTCTTGGGATCGTGTGAGATTTGGGTCTCCTTAGATCTCAGAAAATTATTAATTAAAATTAATACATAATTGCTATAAATAATAACAATGCAAAAAAATCATAATAATAATAATATTGATTTAATATTGATCTTAATTAAATATTTTTTTATCTGCAAAATTATCGTGTGAGAGTTTTGCTTTCCTTGATTGTATGGGGTTATGTGAGATTTTAAGTCCCCTTAGATCCCTAAAATTAGTATACATTTATTTTTTAAAAAATATATATAAAAAAAATTAAATATTGATCTTAAATTAAATATTTTTATTATTTATGAAATTATCGTGTGAGAATATTATTCTCCTCGATTATATGGGATTATGTGAGATTTTAGTCTCCTTAGATCCCTAAAATTAGTATATATTTGTTAAAAATATATGTATATATATAATAATTAAATATTGATATTAATTAAATATTTTTACGAAATTATCGCGTGAGAGATTTGCTCTCCTCGATTGTACGGGATTATGTGAGATTTTAATCTCCTTAAATCCCTAAATTTGGTACACATTGGTTTTAAAAAAAAAAATCTAACTAAATATTTACTTCAATTAAATAATTTCTATTATTTACGAAATTATCGTGTGAGAATATTGTTCTCCTCGACTGCATGGGATCATGTGAGATTTTAATCTCTTTGGATTTCCAAAACCAGCACCTATTTGTTATAAAATAATAGCAATAATAACAATATGACAAAAATAAACGTCTTAATCAAATAATTTCTTTACGCGACCGAATTCCTTCTGTATAATCATTTCGTTTCATTTAAATTTCAAAATAAGGATTAAAACTCCAATAATGAACAAACATTATAAAAAGAAAAATGAAGAGGTCAAGAGAGTTAGATTAATCAGATTGTCGTAAGTTAAGATACACAGATTAAACCTCAATTTCGTTTTGTTTATGGAAATTTGTTCAATTTAAACTCTCCCGTTCTCATCATAAAATTTACAAACAATCGACCTATAGACACACATTTGTAGTCGAACTACGTGGACTTTGATCCCTATCGTAGGGTACGTAGGCCCTAGGCTCTCATCCTAGGTCAAGTCTGCTTGTTTGTAAATATCTATCTGTCTGTTTTCATTCTTGCTGTTTTGTCTCCTCTGTTCAATGGGCGTGTATGTCGATATTAAGGGTAATCGAGATAAGCTTAAAAGCCGCATTCCATTTCAGCTGATTGGTTTAAGGTAACCATCTTTATGGACGGGTGTTGTGGGGTGCCTAACACCTTCCCCACACTCAAATAGACTCCCGAACCCATCTCTGATTTCGCAGACCATGTTGCCTTTTTCCTTTTATTTAAATTGGTTTTCCAAAGTTTTCCGTTAAAAATTTTGGTGGCGACTCCAAACAAATTGATTTTCAATACTCATTTTTGGGAATCAATTTAAACCACTTTTTATTTTATTCTGCCGAAAGGTCGGTTACGATAATAGTTATCTTATTATATAAATATTATGCCTCACTGAGGAGATGTTTGAAGAAAGTGAGATTAAAGTGGAGTGTCCCCTACATCGGGAAGAGATTGAGATTGAAGAGTGTGCAAATGGGTTTGATAGAAGTGACAATCACGGACCACAATGATGATCAGTCAGACAACAAAGACAATTACTTGATTGATTGATATTTATGAGTTATAAGATTAACACAGTTATTTATATACATTTTTTTAATTTTCACTTGAATATACATACAATGTGTTTGCAGCTACGCAGATATTATACTTGTGCAAGATGAGAGTTGAGAACAAGCATTTGATGTTACAGTTCCTTGCAAAATATATGAGTAGTACCATTTAGAAGAACTCCATAGTGACATAGAGGATAGAAAAGAGAATGTAGGGAAAAAAGAACTATATAACCGCAGTTCAATGAGTGGGTAAGGTTCAAGGAAGTTTCATTTGAGGCAGGGATGGAGTTTAGAAATCTATCTATGTTTAAGTAAGCGGTGAGGGACTATGCAGTCAACTTGGGGATGAAGGTGAAATTTGCAAAAAATGACAATAAAAGGTGTAGAGCAAAGTGCGAAGAACCTTGTTCGTGGCATATACTTTGTTCATGGTCAAAGGTGGATAATTATTTCCAAGTGAAGACACTGAACAATAAACACACATGCAGTAGGACCCTTAAGACTAAATAGGCAAGCTCCAACTAGCTTGCTGTGAATTTGTTGCCATTTCTGTGTTCTAATGCAAACCCAAAGGGGAAAGATGTTGTCAACTACATTAAGGAGACATTTTACCTTAGTGTGCCAATAGGAAGAGTTTACGTAGCATGGGACAAGGCTAACCTCTTAATAGTGCAGAACATTGTTGGAGAAAGAGGAAACTGAAGATGACTCATTCCATGAAGATCCTGCAACCCCAATTAATGCTTTGACCTTGTCCAACTCCTTATGTCTACATCTGCATTTACTGCATTCACCATGTGGCAGTTGTTACTTTAAAATATCATACTCAACAAATGATTTCTGATGTGAATAATTATAGGCAAATACTATATAGTGGCACACATGTTAATATTAGAACTTTAAAAAAATATAGAATAACTATAACATGTTTTTTGTGCATCCATCATTAATTAATGTGAATGTTATCCATATATCATTCTTAAATACTTATAATATCAAACAAATAAGAAAGAAAGCAAAATGGTACCCAAATGGCGAAGATCATTATCTTAAAAAAAAAAGAATTAGCTATAGGGACAGATTTAGATAGAAAATGATATGACCTACCGCCAAAGGCCATTACTTAATGATTTCTTAGCAACTTTAGATTAATTATTCACGTAAAATTATAACATAAGCATCATAATTCTATTACTAATTTATTATTTCACAGGTTTCTAGGTCTATTTTGAAAAACACTCAAAATTATATTCTATTACTAATACCTTAATTCTACATAAGGACAAGGGAATGCTTGCAAGTGGAATCTTTAGAAACTATTTTAAAATATTGATTGCAATATGTAGATATAATATCAAGAAGATCCCCTAAACATATAACAATACTATTGTTCATGATGACACTTACATAGCTTAATCATAATATTAATAGCAAGAATGGGACGATACTCTCTCACTTCTATATTGCTTAAGCGATTTGGTATACTTAAAAAGTGGGTCATCAAGTTTTTGATGAGATTGTCAAGGGTTTTGTTTGTTTATCAATATCAAAGAGTACCTAAGTGGATACTAGTTATTTATCTTGGTTTTAGTTACTCGTCTTTCTTAATTTGAGTTTTTGTGTTTATGCGAGGTACTATTAACCCAGAGCCATTGCTTTTTGATCTAGAAATAAAAAAGGTAGCAAGGCAAAATAAAAAGAAGGCAAAACAAAGGATGAAAATTGTGAAAGAACCAGTGGCTAAAAGGGAAGCAATACCTAACCATTGTATTTTAACGGATTACTTTTCTCCTACTGCTAAAAGATGCAACAAAAATAATATAAAACCCCACATCCAAGTGAATAACTTTGAGATCAAACCATCTTTACTTTAATTAATTAAACAAAATAGTTTGAAGGAAGTGCCATGGAAGATCTAAACTTGCATATTTCCAATTTCTTGCAGTTGTGTGACACAAATAAAGTTAATGGTGCAAGTGATGATGCAATTAGACTTAGACTCTTCCTTGTCTCTCTAAAGAATAAAGCTAAGTGTTGGCTTCAAGCTTAACCATATGGGAGTATCACAACTTGGAATGACTTGTGAAAATATTCCTCACCAAGTACTTTCTCCCTTCCAAATTTGTCAATCTTAGGAGTGAGATTACCACATTTTCACAAAAGGATTTGGAATCTTTCTATGATTCATGGGATAGGTATAAGCAGTTATTACGAAGATGTCCATATCATTCTTTCTAGGATTGGCAATAGATTGAAATTTTTTACAATGGTTTTAACCTTGTTATAAGAGTTATGGTAAACGCAGCAGCTAGAGGATCTCTCAAGAACAAAATACCAGAGGAAGCTTCATAATTGATTGATTTAATGGTTGCAAATAACTACAACAAACCTTATGATAGGTCAATAGGAAGAAGAGGAGTGATGGAGTTAGATACATTAGATGTCATTCTTGCACAAAACAAGACACTCTCTTAACAACTCACAACTCTCACAAAGTAACTCAACACTTTGTAAGTCAATAAAGTGAATTCTCCACCATGAGTTTGGTGACTTTTGTAGGGGACATCATGTAAATGAAGATTGTAAAGCAAAGGCACAATGGACACTCTTTATGGAACATGTGAATTACATGGGGTACCTTCAATGACCTCCAAACAACCCTTATGCTAACACTTATAATCCAAGATGGAAAAGGCATCCAAACTTTTCTTGGAATGAGCAAGGCATGCCATATCATTCAAATTCTTAATTTCAAGGTGCAACTGCTTTTTCTCAAACCCCTCATGACCATACATCTTCATTGAAGAGTGCTCTTGAAAAACTTTTATAACAAACTTATACATTTGTGCAACAAGTTTATAATTTCATGCAAGTAACAAGGACTAACTTTAAACTCCCGTGGTTCTTTGCCTAGTGACACTGTTGTAAATCCAAGAGAACAATGTAAAGAGATCACTTTAAAGAGTAGGAAGGTTATGGAGCCTTATGAGAAAGAAGCAATGGCAAGAAATAAAGTGAGCCTATCAAATACTAAGTAAGTGGAGATTGAACTTTCTTTAGAATCTAACTTTAAATAAGCTCATGTTGATGAAGATAAACTAATTAGAGCACTATCACAAAGGGCAAGGAGGAAGAAAAAAGAAATTGATTGGTAGAAGCCATACGAACCATCTTTTTATGTCAAGGTTCCATTTCCTCAAAAGTTAAAGCAACAAGAACAAGAGAAGAAATTTGCAAAGTTCCTAAATGTTTTCAAGAAGTTGCAAATTAAAATTCCTCTTGTCGAAACATTAAAACAAATTTCGTCTTATGCAAAGTTCATGAAAGAATTGCTATCAAAGAAAAGGAAGTTGAAGGAAGATGAAATTGTGATGTTGGTTGAGGAATGTAGTGCAATCATCTAAAGGAAGTTGCCACTAAAGTTGAAAGATCCAGGTAGTTTTAATATCATGTGCACTATTGGCAATATGACAATTGGTAAGGCTTTGTATGACTTGAGGGCTAGTATAAATTTGATGCCCTTATCAATTGTGAACATGTTTTTGCATACAATAGGTGAAGCTAACTATGATGCCTTTTTAACAGGTAGATTGCTCTATTAAATTTCCTTATGGAATTGTGGATGATGTACTAGTAAAGGTCAATAAATTCATCTTCGCAGTTAGTTTTGTGGTTATAGATAAGGAGGAAGATGTTCATATTTCTCTCATCTTAGGAAGACCCTTCTTGGAAATTGGGAGAGTATTGATTGATGTATAATAAGGAGAGTTAATGTTGAGAGTACAAGATGAGAAAGTGACTTTTAATATGTTTGAAGCAATAAAACTCCTAATGAAAAAGGGAACATTGTCTTAGGGTGTTTGTTATTAATTCTTTAATTCACGTTGTTGTTTGAAAAGGAAACTCAAGTAAATCTATTGAAATAACCATATCAAATGCAAAGACCAATGAAGAGGAATATGATGATCAAGAAGTGAAAGAATCCATCAAACACCTTAAAGCTTCTCCTATTCTTAGCTCTTTAAACTTGAAAAATGAAGAATTAAATAAGAATGAGGTGAAAGGTGAAGAGTCTCCAAAGCATGAGTTGAAGTCACTATGCTATAATCTCAAGTATGCATTCATTGGTAAGGATAACACTTACCTCGTGATCATTAGTGTGCATTTAAGTCAGCTTGTAAAAGAAAAATTATTAAAGGTGTTGAGAGAGCACAAAACCGTTATTGGTTGGGCCATCAAAGATCTTAAAGGAATAAGTCCTGCATTTTGCATGCATAAGATCCTTATGAAGAAGGCTATAAAGTGATTATCTAAATGCAAAGAAGATTAAATGCTTCTATAAAGGAAGTGGAGAAGAAAGAGGTATTAAAACTCTTTAATGAGGGAATTATTTACCCTATTTCTTATAGCTCTTGGATAAGCCTAGTCCAAGAGGTTTCTAAGAAAGGGGGGACAATTGTGATATTCAATGAGAAGAATGAAACATTCCTACTTGAATCATTTCTAGTGGTATATGTGCATTAATTATCATAAGCTTAATGATGTAACAAGGAAAGATCATTTCCTTTTCCTTTCATTGATCAAATGTTAGAAAGACTGGTTAGACATGCTTATTATTGATTCATGGATATATATTCAGGGTCTAATCAAATTGTGGTGGCACTGATAAGTCGAGAAAATATTGCATTCACTTACCTCTATAGAGTCTTTGCATACCAGAGAATGCCATTTGGAATTTGGAATCTTGTCATAACATTCTAAAAGTGCTTTCCATTTTCTCTGATATGGTTGAAAAATTCATTGAAACTTTTATGGATGATTTTTCTATTTTGAACCATCATTTGATGCTTGCTTATTTAACCTTTCTTTGGTATTGAAAAGGTTCTAAGGGACAAACTTAGTTTTGAATTAGGAAAAATGCTATTTCATGGTATAAGAAGGAATTATTCTTGGATACCACATCTCTTCAAGGGGAATTGAAATGGATCAAAGGTCGAAATAATTGAAAAGTTACATCTTCCAACCAATGTTAAAGGCATTAGGATTTCCTTTAACATACATGCTTTTATAGAAGATTCATATAGGACTTCTCCAAAATTGGAAAAACCATTTGTGCAATGTATTGGTTAAAGATGCACCTTTTGAGTTTGATGATGGGTGTTTAATTGCTTTTAATGCTTTAAAAAGAAAAACTCATATATAAAAAGAAAAACTCATATATGCTTCTATGATTATTGCTCTATATTAGAGTTTGCCTTTTGAATTGATGTATGATGCTACTGATTTTTCCATAGGAGCAATCTTAGGACAAAGGAAAAATAAGGTTCTAAATGTCATTTGTTATGCTAGTAGAGTTTTTAATGATGCATAATTGAACCATACTATTATTAAATAGGAACTACTTTCTATTGTGTTTACTTATAATAAGTTTCATTCTTATTTGTTAGGGTCAAAGGTTATTGTGTATATAGATCATTCAACTCTTAAATATCTCTTGACTAAGCAAGATGTAAAGCCCATCTTATTTGCTAGATTATGTTATTGTAGGAATTTGACTTAGAAATCAAAGATAAGAGAAGAACAAAGAATCTAATGGCTGATCACTTGTCAAGGTGCTATCAACTAAAAGAGCAAAATGAGCTTAATGTAACCATTAATGAAGAATTTCCTAATGAACATCTACTTGCAATTCAAGAGATCACACGGTATATTGAGTTTGCAAGTTTCATGGCTGTAAAAGTACTTCCATTGAATCTAACTTGGTTGTAGAAGAAGAAGTTCCTTCATGATGTGAGATTCTATATGTAGGATGAACATTATCTCTTAAAGAGGTGTGCAGATGGTATTTTAAGAAGGTATGCCCCAAGAGAAGAATTTGAAAGCATTTTATAGCATTGTCATGGATCCAAGTATAGTGGTCACTTTAGTGGGTAACATACTGCTGCAAAAGTGTTACAAAGTGGTTTTTATTAGTCCACTTTATTTAAGGATGCAAGGAAATTTATGGAAAAGTGTGAAAGATGCCAAATGGTTGGAAATATTTCAAAAAGAAATGAAATGCCCTTAAACAACATCCTTGAAATTGAGTTATTTCTCCTAAAGGTCTCCAGTTGGGATAGGTATAGTTTCTAGCTTAGCCATTAATATAGAAGCAAATTAAAGGGTAAGCCTGCTACATATTCAAGCACATAAGCGTTAGGTAATGGGCTTGGAAGGTTTTGAAAATGGTCTTAAAGTAAAGGGCATTATTTGTAGTGATCGGGAGTAGTTCATAGGCCACAAAGTGCACCCGTATGTCTCTTTTTAGATAGTTCACTCAGAGAAAGGGGCGTCTCAAAGAGAGGTATTAGTACCTAATCCTGAATAATGAAGAGCGCCAATCAAGATTTCCATTCCCAAACGTTGTTAGGTAAGAGGCTAGGCCCTCTTTTTGTATTATATGTACATTATTATCATATCAATTCCTGTTCATTTAGAACAATATTCTAGTTATCATATGTGTTAGTTAAAATTTTCTAAAAACCTTTTAGCTGATTCGCTGGATACCATAATACATTTTCTACTCGTCCTTTCAAACAACCTAACCTTTTAGGGAAGATTAAGCCATAAGGCCATAGACTGCTTTACCTGCCGATAGTTCTTCTATTATGTGCCACAACCTTTTGATTCTTCCCCTTTTTCCATACCAACTAGTACAACCTATAACTATATATGGTTACTGCTTATACTATTGAATTGAACCTTTTGCCTCTTAATGGACTTTAATGAGTTGCTATAATACAATAGGGTCTGAATTGATACAAAGAAGTAATGGGTAATCCTTCTCGATGGGATCCAATTGAAGATGAAAAAGAAGTGCTTCTTAACAAAAAACCATGGGAGAGCGGTGTTCAAGTTGTCTTTTTCATTCAAGAATGGAGTTCAATCTGTTGATGGAATAGGACTAGGCTCAACAAAATGGAATGGTTGGATGGAATTTTTTGTATAGTATAGAAAGGAGGAGGTTTTAATAGCCACCCTTGGACAGGCAGCCAATAGCAAGACCAAACGAGTTAACCCAAGTATAACCCATAATCTTGGACAGGACATGACCTATTCTATTGGCTTAAAAAGATAGTGAAATTTATGTATTGCAAAGGTGTTCTTACGCCTCATCATGTCCTTGTCATTTAAGTAGGTGCTCAAATCAACATCATTTGCCACCAAATCATCGTAAAAGCAAGCTACTCTAACCGATCAGTACTCGGCTCCCTTTCTTCGTTGCTTGGGGGATGGAGGAGAGTTAACTATTTAGATATTCATACTTTTTTTTCTCCTATCTCAGCCACAATGCTAGTGGAGAATCTCTCCCTAGGCTTTAAACTTAGCAATCACAGAATATTGTGTTAGGGTCGTGCTCTGCTATAGGAGAAAGAAGGTCCTTGCTTAAGACTTTAGGTTCATAATCTAGTGATAGTTGTCACTCTCCTTAAGTGGGTTAGAGAAAGCAAATCCCTTGTTATGTTAACGATTGATATGCATAAATCTTGTTATGGTGTTAATTCGAGAAGAATTAGTTCTCCCAGTCCAACTTAAGCAATAACGGAGGCTTTTTCTTAGACATAAGTAAGAATGATGCTAACCGAAATGAGTACCCTGCTTTCTTTATATTTCTTAAGCACTAACGACTATGTTGTTTTACCACGTGATTTTACTATATTTCTTTCATTTTGGTTCATTTCCTATCTCTATCAAAGGGCTTTGTAGTCTTTCTTTTAGTAGTATTTATTAGTAGACGGTAAGGTGCTGTAGTAATTCAGGCACAAGAAAAACCAAGACTTTGAATATTAGATGCTAATTCGAATAAATTAAATTTCAAGTAAAGACGAAATCAACAAGGCTATCCATAAAATGAGCATTTACATTTACTGAAATAGATGGCATACAAAAACTAAAGAAAAGATCAATCTACAACTTTACAATTTAGAAGAGGAGTAACTCTTTCAATTCCTAGATCCATAAAAATAGCACTTCTTCCATGAATAGGTGTTCGCCATGGGGGAAGTCAATATGAAGAAGTCATTTAATCAAATTAGCATAAGGATATCTAGAATGACTAGAAGACTTGTGGTGGTTCCTAAGAACCCCTTACAGCCGACACAATAGGCCTGCATGGAGAGAGACTCTTCAACAAATCTATAAACAAAGCCTGGCCCTAACATTGGAGAGATGACTAGAAAGAACTAGAAGACTAGACAATGCTTACCTTAAATCCCTGTGTTTTCACTTGGTGTGAGCTTATGATGAACAAGAGGCGATGAATACTCCTCTATATTGATATTGGTGGTTGTTCTGCTAAACCTACACGTGTGATTATAGGATAAATTGCTCATAAAAAGGCTAGCAAATCAAAATTATAGCCATCGTAGGCAGTTGCCAAAGCTTGATAATAAATTTCTCATAACGAGAATGTTGTATGTTCTTAGATAAAGTATTTAACAATTTGCTAAAGCTTTTGCTCGTAGTTATAGGAAGAGCTCATAGTATCTTCTTTCCTCTTCTTTTAGTCGAGCGATTTCATACCTTTTTAGTGTCCAATTGTTCCAGGTGAATCTAATATCTGCTATCTTTCAGCTCATAATTATTCCATCTTCACTTGATATAATTGGTTAAGAGATGCCTGCTCATAGTCAGGGCATTCATCCTTATGATTTGAAAACAAAGACTCTATAAAGCCCTTAACATCTAAGTCTCCACATCCGATCGCTTGTAGATCTCTAACAAGTTCTTGCATCTTTTCATATGTTACTGCTAGAATTTTGATATATTATATAAGTCCACCTTCCTCCATAGAGGGAAAGTAGATTTACAAGAGTTGGCCTTACTAATAATTTGTCCAAAAGGGCAGTGACTCATTGCTTTAGAACTTGTTGAACTAAAATCAACATAACATTATTAGGTGAAGGGAATACACTTTTTTGCTACTAAATAGTATCTGTGATTTCTTTGTACAATGAAAAAAGCCCTTTAGCTACATTACTAGGATTAACATGTGCCCTATCGTCACTAAGAACTAACCTAGTATCAGCGTTCATGACTTCCACATCAATAAACAAACATTGGCCATGTTGCTACATAATGTTGCATGGCACTTGTACCCCTATTAAACTGTAACAAAATTTTAGCACATTCAAACAAATCTCTTTTCTGTGATGCTGCATCAAACTGAGCCAAAAATCTATTCTTTAATTCATTGCAATACTTTTGTAGATTAGTAACAATAAATTCTAATCTTTTACTAGCAGTTGCATTTCCTATCATTGATGAGGTAGCTATACTGTGTCCTCCAATGTCTTCTTCAGCAAATTACTATAATTTTTAGGTAACTAAAATAACCTCAACATTACGGTTGTCATCAGAAAATAGAGGTGAAAGCTTTTAGTTCACCTTCATTCCATAGCTACTTAGTACCTCGGATCCCTTCACTCCCTTTAGACTATGGAAAAGACTAACTATGGATGTACTCTTTAGAGGTAGTGAAAGCCCATTCTTTATCTATGTAATTAACCATGCAATGACTCTTACTATTTTCTGACTATTACTAATGAATGCTGACTTTATGCTTACATAGAGACTGACAGCATAAAGGCTTGAAAGCATAAAGGTATGATAGATAGCTTGAACTTAAACTCTAAGGGCTCACTTCACTATTTTCATTTTTACTTTAAACACATAATTCATTTTCACCCTATTCTCATAACATCGAATTCTTTCTTTCACAGTGTCAAATTTCTTATCATTTTTAGAAAGAAAGCTATAATGCTTCCTTGCTTGCTTTTGAGTACTCGATTGTGGGGATTGATATTGCTTTTGTAGTAGAAAGAGAGATTGAGATGTGAGATTCCTAATGAATAGGATGGGCGAAGGGCTTTAGGTCCTCTAATCTTCCTATTACGTCTTCTCTGGTCTTTCTAAGCCAATTGACTTACTTACTATACTGATTGACCTACTAAAGCACTCTTTTCTTACTTCTATGGATTAGGATTCACTTCTTTGTGAAGAAGAGAATGTTCTGAGAGAAGAAAGGAAGTTATGGAATGCACTGGTGCTATAGCTAGAATCAGTTATGTAAAAATAGGTTGCATCCAGTATACTAGTAGTGGAGTCATATTGTAGGTATTATCTTCAATGGCTAAATTCATTGTTCAAATAACAGCTACTTGACTCTTTCCCAGGGGAAGGGTTTCATGAATGGCTTTCATCCAGTGCTATTGAATTCAATGCTATGTTTGGAGAATATATTTCAAGAAGCCCTTTTTATCATCATATTCTAATCTCTACATCTTGGTGATTGTGGATTATATCTCTAAATAGGTTGAGGTTATACCTTCAAAGACCAATGATGCCAAGGTAGAGGTTAGATTTGTCAAGAGGAACATTTTCTCAAGATTTAAAGTCTAAAAAGTGTTAATAAGTGATAGTGGAAGTCACTTTTGCAACAAATAACTTGAAGCTATTTTGGCTAAGTATGGGCTGAAACATTAGTCACTACACTATATTATCCTCAAGCAAATGGTCAGGTTAAAGTGTCTAATCGAGAATTGAAATAATTCTAGAGAAAATAGTGAGCACTTCATGGAAGGATTCGACAAATAAGTTGGATGATGCATTGTGGGCATCTAAGATAGCTTAAAAAGCTCTCATAAGCATGTCACAATTCCAATTAATCTATGTCAAGTCATATCACTTTCTTGTGGAGTTGGAATATAAAGCTTTTTAGGTAGTCAAGTTCTTGAACTTTAACTTGAAGGAAGTTGGAAAAAATAGGCTTCTTCAACTTAATGAATTGGAGGAATTTCGCCATCATGATTATAAGAGTGCTCATCTCTACAAAGAGAGAACAAAGGCATGACATGATAAGAAAATTTGTGTTAAGCATTTTGAACCAGGTCAACAAGTCTTTCTATTTGATTCATGGCTCAATGTATTCCCTAGAAAGCTAAGATCTAAGTGGTCAGGCATTTTATGATTAAGGAAGTCCTTCCTTGTGGATCATTTGAACTCATGGACCCCATATCTCAAAGGACTTTTATGTGTTTTCGATTTAAGATGTGTTGTTTTATGGCATTTTATCATTTTTGGAATTTAGTCAAGTTATTTTGATTTGATGCACAAATAAATGGAAAAATTTACTTTAAACCAAAAAAAATTTAGTTGGGCTAATAACATTCAGGCATCAACTTTGATGCTTAGGTATTGGCTAGGCATTGGTTTTCCATTGAAAAAAGTAATATAAAATAATAAAAAAAATTTAAAATAATTTTCTAATTTGAAATGTAGGCTTAGAACTCTTCATCCTTCTTTCTTCCCATTTCACATGTTGCCTCCTTCACTATTTCTCTTTTTAAGACATTTGTTTAGCATCTATATCCGTGTTTTGTTGCCCCCTCTCCACCGCTCTTTTTGCTAGCGTCTTCCACATCTCTAAGCCATTCAGCGTTCGACTTTTCTTTCTTCCCTAACTTATCACATTCTCACCCTTTATTTTTTCTTCTAGTCATCAGTGTTGTGCATTCTTCTTTGTTAATGCTATCTACCACACACACCCACCTTGTCGTTCCTTTCTCCCCATCTCCATCTATTTCAAATAGCTAGCATACCTTCCCTGTGGTTCACTAGTGTTCCTTCCTTATTCACCTTTGAAAGTCTCAACCTTCTTGCCTCTTTCTCCTTTCACTGGCATCCTTCCTTGCTTCACCAACATTATGCTCTCTCTAGTATGTGTTCTGCATTTTTTTATTTTTTATTTTCCATATTTTGGTTTTCTATATTGCTATTAAAAAATCTTAAAATGATAGTAGGTTCATTTTGCTTTTAGATAGTTTATGCAATTTTGTTTAGATTGGTTTTCTTTTTTGTCTTTTGTTGTTGTTTCAGTTCTCTATCATATTCTTCGTAGTGTTAGTTCAGTTTTCTATAGGCTATTGTGTTGATTTTTTTTTTTTGTTTCTTTTGTTTGTTATGTTATGGAATCATTCATTAAAAACAAGTTTCAATTGGTTTTATTTGTTATAATGGATAAGTGATTTTACAACTTGAACCTAGAAGTTTGATGAATTGTTTTAGCTCAGGTGATCAATAGAAGGGAGGATGTTGAATATAGCATTACCTTGACTCATCATATGGGCTGGCATGGTGACTTCGATGCTGAAAATTAGTATTGATATTGGGTGTCGTAACCGACCTTTCGGCAGAATAAAATAAAAATTTGTTGATTAAATTGATTCCCAAAAACGAGTCTTCAAAATCAATTTATTTGGAGTCGCCACCAAAATTTTTAACGGAAAACTTTGGAAAACCAATTTAAATAAAAGAAAAAGGCAACATGGTTTGCAAAATCAGAGATGAGTTCAGGAGTCTATTTGAGTGTGGGGAAGGTGTTAGGCACCCCACAACACCAGTCCATAAGGACGGTTACCTTAAACCAGTCAGTTGAAATAGAATATGACTTTTAAATTTACCTCAATTACCCTTTTATTGACAGGCATGTCTGTTAAACAGAGGCGACAAAACAACAAGAATGAAGGCAAACAGATAGATATTTACAAAGGGCGGACTTGACCTAGGATGAAAACCTAGGGCCTACGTACTCTACGATAGGGATCAAAGTCCACGTAGTTCGACCCAAAAGGCGTGTTTATTGGTTGATTATTTGTGAATTTTACGATGAGAATAAGAGAGTCTAAATTAAACAGATTTACATAAACAAAATGAAATTGAGATTTGGTTTGTGTGTCTTGATTTACGACAATTTGATTAGTCTGGCTCTCTTGATCTCTCCATTTTTCTTTTTAATTTTTTTTATTTATTTTTGGAATTTTAATCCTTATTTTTGAAATTTAAGTGAAAACATTATAAAGGGTGAATTTAATCATTTTGTAAGACAAATTTAATTAACATATTTATTTCTTAGTTATTATCATTATTGTTACTATTATTCTAAAACAATTACGTATCGATTTTTAGGGTTTATGAAGATTAAAATCTTGCACGACCCCAGGTATTCGGGGAGAGCAAAACTCTCACGTAATAATTTCATGAAAATATTTAATTCAAGATTAACATTTAATTATTATTTATATTTTCAATTTATTTATTTTACCTTTTTTATTTTTTTTCTTTAAAACCAATGTGTACTAAACTTAGGGGTTTAAGGAGATTGAAATCTCACATAACTCCCTACAATCGAGGAGAGCAAAACTCTCACGTAATAATTTCATGAAATTATTTAATTCAAGATTAACATTTAATTATTATTTATATTTTTAATTTATTTATTTTGCCTTTTTTATTTTTTTTCTTTAAAACCAATGTGTACTAAACTTAGGGGTTTAAGGGGATTGAAATCTCACATAACTCCCTACAATCGATGAGAGCAAAACTCTCACGTAATAATTTCATAAAAAATATTTAATTTCAGATTAATGTTTAATTATTATTTATATATATATATATATATATTTTTTTTTTTTAACTAATGTGTAACAAACTCTCACATAACCTCATACAATCTAGGAGAGCAAAACTCTCATGCGAAAAATTCATAAAAATATTTAATTTAAGATTAATATTTAATTATTATTCATATTTTTTATTTATATTATTATTCATATTTTTGATTTATTTATTTATTTATTTATTTTTTTAACCCAATGTGTACCAAATTTAGGGGTTTAAGGAAATTGAAATCTCACATAACCCCATACAATCAAGGAAAGCAAAACTCTCACGCGATAATTTCATAAAAATATTTAATTTAAGATTAATATTTAATTATTATTCATATTTATTTATTTATATTATTTATCTATTTATTTATTCATTTTTTTAACCCAATGTGTACCAAATTTAGGGGTTTAAGGAGATTGAAATCTCACATAATCCTATGCAATCGAGGACTCACAATAATTTCATAAAAATATTTAATTTAAGATTACTATTTGATTATTATTCATATTTATTTATTTATTTGTTTACTTATTTATTTTTTTTAACTAATGTATACCAAATTTAGGGGTTTAAAGAGATTGAAATCTCACATAACCCCATACAATCCAAGAGAGCAAAACTCTTACGCGATAATTTCATAAATAATGGGAAATTTTTAATTAAAGTAAATATTTAATTGTTATTATGTATACAACAAATGTGTACTAATTTTAAGGATCTAAGGAGATTAAAATCTCACGTGATCCCATGCAATCGAGGAGGACAAAATCCTCACACGATAATTTCATAAATAATGGAAAATTATTTAATTAAAGTAAATATTTAATTATTATTATTTTTACAACAAATGTGTGCTAATTTTGGGGATCCAAGGAGATTAAAATCTCACATAATCCCAAGCACTCGAGGATAATAATATTCTCACACGATGATGATATAGCTTAAAACCTTGTTTGTAAAGCCGAAATCAAGTCCACATCCACATTTGACATAAAAAAAAATGACAATAAGAATAATGAAAAATGACAAAAATAAATTAAAACAAAAAATAAACAAATAAGCATAATGTTATCTGAAGCAAAACGCATGAACAGTGTCTACCATGCACAACAAATTCCACCATGCAGCCATACCTCACGTGCTCCTTCTTCAACGTTGTTTCTTGCTCAGATGAAAGACTGCCTTCCTTCCTCAGTTGACGCCTCACTCACAGCTCTCTAACACAGTCCCTAAACCTTTGCTTTCTCGGCTGGAAAACAGAGGCCAAATGCTCCTCTTGAACTCACCACCTTCCTTTCTTCCTTCCTTCTTCTTCTTCCTCTTGATACCTTTCCCTCTTCCTTCCTTTCTTTTCCTCTTCTTCTCAAGGTTTCTGCTGTCTTCTCAGCTGGATACACCTTCAGTTTTTTTTTTTCAACACCTCTCCTCGGTTGCATCTCCTTGTATGGTCTCCATGTTCAGCGTTTTGTTCTTCCACTCCTCCTCTGTTCAGCTCTATTTTTTGTACTCAAAATAGAGAATTTCTTCTTCCTCTTCCTCCTCACGAAGCCCCTAAACTTCTTCTGCTTTGGATCATTCAAACAGAGGTGAACAGAAAGACAACTCAGTGTGTTCGTGGCACCTCTGCGTTAATAGTTTTTTCCAGCACGTGGCTCCTCTACTCAACACGTTGCTTTCCCTCTCTTCTGCACTTCTTTGTCTCTCTTCTTCTTCCTCCTTCAACCATGGTTTCAAGGCCCAGCAGCACCTATCTTCCTTCAGCTCTCCAACACGGTCTAGCAGTGTTTTTCAGTCTCCCTCTCCCCCCTTTACACGTCTCGGATTGCTCTCCCTTCTTCTCCAGCCACTTTTCTCTTTCTCGGCCACGTTCCCCTCTCCCTTCTCCAGCCACACTTTCTTTTTCTCGGCCACCTAGCTCTCTCCCTTCTCCAGCCATACTTTCTTTTTTTCTCGGCCACCTAGCTCTCTCCCTTCTCCAGCCACCTTTTCTCTTTCTCGGCCACGTTCCCCCTCCTTTTCTGTTCAACTCAGGTTCTCTCCTTCTCCAGCCGAGGTCCTCCCTCCTTTATGCTCCAGCCACCCTCTCTTTTTCTGCCACGTTGCTCCCTTCTTTTCTTGCTTTTTCTACAACTTCTAGCCACTCCACTCACTACTCACAGTCTCCTACTTTTTCTGCCATTTCCAGCCACTCTACTCTCTGCTCCAGCCAACCTCTCTCCTTTTTCTGCACAAGCCGCTCCACTTTTTGCTCTCCTCTGAAAAACCAGCTCCCTCTGGCTTTTTTGTCCTCCTTGTCCTTTTGTTCCTTAGTAATGTATGTGTGTGCATGAGTGTATGCATGTGGGAGTGAGTGAGCATGTGAGCAAGTGAGGGTGTGTGAGTGTGAGCGTGTGTGAGAGCAAGTGAGCATGTGGGAGCAAGTGAGCATGTAAGAGTGTGTGAGTGTGAGCAAGTGAGAGTGTTTTGCAATTTTATTTTAATTAGGTGGCCTTATTCATTTTATTTCTTTACAAGATGATTACCATGTCTCTTCTTCAAACATATATTTTGAATTTCTCTTTTTAATATTCTTGGTTCTTATATTTGTTTTTTTCCATATTACTTCTATTTTTTTGCCTTTTGCAATTTTGTTTTAATTAATTAATTTTTTTGAATTTTTAATTCTATTTATTATTATTACCATGATTATTATTATTGTTAATTTGGGTGGGGTGTTCACATTGGGTATATTCTTGATTTGGTTTTGGTTATTTAGAAAATTGATGATATTTTGAAACTGAGATGTTTTATCTCCTTCTTTGTGACTCACGATTTTTCCCTCCCCCTTACCATGTGTACAATTATCATTTATATGCTTGAGTTGAGTATCTTGCTTATTCTTAAGGGCAAGCATTATAGTACGCTTGAGGGAGTGAAATATCTTTTCTTTAATTCATCAATTAGGATTATATTTCCTCATTTTTCTTGAAAAATGAATGAACACTTTTTTAATTTTCTTTTGTCAAGTTTTATTTGTGAGCATGACCCCCTCTAATTCAGTGGGACAACTAAATCACATTTAAACGACTAATTCAAAGTCTATCATAAGGGCATGGTGTACATTCATTCAATATTACCTTTCATCCACCTCTCATAGGAGTACAATAAAGGTCCAGAGAGCATTGATGATTTATACTATTATGATTAAAGGAACTATTAATGCGAGAAGGTTTATAGCCAATGCCCTTAGGGATTAAGTTAAGGAGTTTGCTAGGTTAATCTTTTTCCCATCCTTCATCACCAAGTTGTGTAAGAAAATTGAAGTGTCTTTTGAAGAAGATGTTCCTTTGAGAACAACGCCACTTATTAATTAGGAAACAATGAACTCTTATTATTGAAAAGGCCCGATGCATGACCTTCGAGAGCATTTAATGAACTAAGAGGCTTAGTAAGGATAAATCAATGGTTGGACTAAATTGACAACAAACAAGATCAAATTATGCAAGCTTTATATGATGTTGAGAGGATGGTTAAAAATTTTGTGAAACTTCATGGCTTGGACTTTGGTAGCCTAGAAGGAATCTTAACTTTCCTAAAGGAGGATGAAGCGGATCAAAGTCAAAAATCAGAGAACGAGGGAGAATGAATGGGAATTCTTAACTTTTTTGTGTTTTGTTGATTTCTTTATATCACTTTATCTTTGTTATGAGTTGTATGGGATGTTTAGTTTTTCTTATATTTGATTATATACCTCTTTTGCATATTGTTTTATCTTTTTTTAGGACTAAGACACTTGTTCTTTTAATGATGACTTGAATGATGTTGAGTTGATGCTTTTTGCTCTTGAATTTATAGGTTCCAACAGGATAGCTCTATCTCTTTTCCTACCTATATTGCACACTTGGTTGTTGATCTTAATTTGCCTGGATTAAGTGTGTTGGACATTAGTGTTGTAAGTTTTTAAGCCTGCTTTGAATGGTTACATCATTTGTCATTCTCTCTTTCATATATGGCTCCCTTCATAGATGATTATCACTCCAGATTTACTTTAATTCTTTTTTAGACTACAATTTTCATTTGCATACATGAACATGATAGAGACATTTCTTTTGTGCATCCAATTTAGCCAAATTGCCTACCATGCATTATTCCCCTTGCTCACCCTCATTGTGTAACATCCCCAAATAACCCTAGTTATATATATGATATATGATCTAAGTAAAGGCAAAATATAAATATTAAAAAACAGCTTATTGGGATAGAAAAATTTGTCTAATCAAATCAAAGGATAAATTTATGAAGTAGATAGTGACCTTAGTAAAATAAAAGAAGATTAGGAATAGATATTTTTATATGTTTCAAGTGAAAAGTTTAACAATAATTAAAGGGGCTAAAATGAAAGAATAAATTTTTCTAAGACAGGAATTATAATGTTTTATTTTTAGAAGCTTAGCCTTATCATTTTAGCAATCATAGAATTTTTGGAATTTTAAGAGGAAGCCCACGTAAGTGTATATCATTGTATGAAAAAGAAAAGGTGGAGAAAAAGATAAAATAAGATGCCACTTCATGCTTGCTTCTTCTTTATTTTTTTCCTATACATGTCACCTTTCAACAATTGTAATAGGAAAGGATTTGTAAGTCACTTGTAGCCACATGGAAGCAAGTTAAATGCAAAAATGAGAAAAGTCAATAGAAAAGTCCAAGTGGGGTTTATGTGTGAAAGAGAGATGCTTAATAGGAAAAGACAAAGTATGACCAACACTTAATTGTCTTTCCATCTCATTAAAGCATGCACTAACTCTTGATATTAGACACACTCATCTATTTTTCCTTACTTCGGTTTAAACTAAAAGAAAGGTGAAAAGAAAAGTCCAAGAGCAGTCCACATGCAAGAAAAAGAGAGATGGAAAAAAATGTAAGATAAGATAAAATAAGACATTTTAATAGTTAGAAGTCTTCGACTAATTATGAATGATAATAGTTGGAGGTCTTCAACCAATTAATGAAGTGAAACATTTGGATGGTTGGAAGTCCTCTACTAATTAATTGTTTGGTCATTTTGCATTTTAAGAAGTCATTCCTTTCATTTCTTTTTCATTTTAACTGAAACTAAGAAATAGAAAAGAGAGAGAAAGAAAAACTCCTGCTTTTAGTTATGGAGGATAAAGCACAAGGTTGAAGAGGGAGTTTCCAGCTCTTGCATGAGGTATCTTCTCTCATCTTTTGCCTTGGGTGTAAGACAAAAAAATGTTTAGAATCATGTGAGCTTTCTAGTGATGTAATTTATTTCACCATTAGTTAAGTTGGAGTTTTCATTTAGTAGTCACCTTGAAGAGCTAAGAGGTAAGTGATCACACTCTCTTGATCTTATTTTCTTAAGCAACATTTTTTAGGTTTTTAATCGAACTAAAATAAGATGAAATGTGTGTATTGTTACTAGATTTAAAAGGGGATGATGCATATTATGGAAATAAAGATTAGAGTTGAGAAATGTTTATTTTAATGGTAGTAGATATCACTTTAAATGAGGACCTTAAAAATGTTTAGTTTCTCTAGATAGGAGTTTCAAACTCTTCATTTTTGGAACCATGTTATTGATGTATGAATTTGGTGTAATGTAATGACAATGGGTTCTAGTTTAATTAGGTATTTATTTTTAGCATAGATGTTAGAAATTAGCAATGACATTGATATATTAATTTTAGTAAAAAATAGGCTTTTAAAGGGGTTCAAATGCTTTTTTAGCTAAAATCAGGTAAGGGAAATTTATAAGGGTTTAACTAAGACTATCAATAGGAAATTTTATGACCTTAGGATAGACTAGAATAATTTAATTTAGAACTCCCTTAATGAAATAATTAATAGCTTAAAATATAAATAAAGGGGAATTGAAGTTAAGAGAAACCTTATCACAATTCAAGTGTAGATTGACATGTATGGCATTTTTTGTACGTCTAAATCAAATTACATTATAAATCATTCACTCAAGCACTTAGATATTTTCAAGAAGGGAAAGTGAGCTTGAAGGCAAGGTAGCTACTCTTATCCTTGAAACTTGCATTTTTCTATAATGCTTACTTTTGTTATCCATTTATGCATTGATTGTAACTCACATATGCTACATGAATTTATAAGAATATATTTATGCATTGTTGGAAAGGATGAATGAATAAAGGCCTTGTTTTCCCTTTCCTTAATGTGATGATCATCCATTTGTAAATGCAAGAGATTACCCCACTTAGAAGTGGGAAGAAATAAAACATTTCCTACTAGAAGTAGGAAGAGATAAAGCATTCCCCACTTAAAAGTGGGAGGACATATATCATTCCTCACTTAGAAGTGAAAAGAGATGTAGCATTCCCTACCGAGAGCTGGGAAGAGATTAAGAGTCTACCTCACTAAGAAGTGAGATAAGATGTGGTATGCATAGTATGATATGTATGCAATTAATGGCATACTTGTTTATAGCAATAGATTGAATTGTATGACATGTTTTAAGGTTGAGATTAATGCTTTTGAAATGTGGCTAGGTATTGAGATTTATATCTCATCCCTGTTTGTTACAAATATTAATTTCAAGTGCACAAGAAGTTACCTAATCAACTGTCCAACAAAATTAGAAATCCCTATGAGAATATGTTCTTGGATTTATATTTGGAAATGTAACTAAGTGTGGATTGATATCCAAAGACTCAAGTATGTTGAACATCTTTTGCAACTATGGGGTTATGTGTTATTGGAGTATGTTAGATGTAAACTTATGTGGCTATAGTTGCCACTAAAGGATGTAACTATGTAGCCAGATCTATTTATGAGTATTGATAGGACATCAAACAAAATGACTTTAGAATAACATGAAACTTGCTATGGTGTTTCTTAACATGTTAAACCTCTATTTTGAAAATTTCTATTACCATTGAAACTGTGCAAAGGAGGTTAATAAACCCAAACAATTTAGATTATAGGCGCAGAAACAAAGTTGAATATATTTTCTAATTTCTAGAATTGAAAAGGCAAAATGAACGATTTTTAACATGAAATTTTTATGACATGTCAAGTACACAACTAAGAATGTTCATACCAAAACTCATAAAATTCTGAGATACTTTTCCCTACATTCAAGGCCAGACCAAATTGAATAGTTTTAGATATTAGTTTGGTTTAGGTGAAATTTGAAAGCATTTTGGACCTAGATCTTTATAACAGAAAGTAGATACAAGCAAGTTTATTTCTAGAAAGTTTTAGAATTTTTGAAGTATGGGAATTATATTTTTGAAATATATCAAAATAGGGCTAATTTTGTAAAGAAAAGGAAAACCATGACAAAAAAAAAATGAAATTAAGGAAAAACTAGAGGCAATCTATGTGTGAATTTGCTATGTAGAAATAAAAATAATAATAATAACAAAAAAAGGGGAAAAAAGTTTAATTAGTTGCAAAAGTTTAAATGAGGCAAAGATACAGTAAAATTCATATCTTAACCAAAATTAAGCTAAGAAATTATCTTTTGCTTAGATTTAATTGTTACACATTGTGCCTTGAATTCCATTTTTATCTTTTTAGCACATTATGTACCCAATGCTTAACCATATTTCTACCTATCCTTAGAAAGCATGTGTAACATCCCAAAATAACTTTAGTTATATGTATGATTTAAGTAAGGATAAAATGTAAATATTAGAAAGTGGGTCATTAGGATAGATAAAAAATTTTCTAATTAAATCAAAGGATAAATTTATGATGTAGATAGTGAGTGACCCTAGTAAAATAGAAGATTAAGAATTGATATTTTTATGTTTTAAGTGAAAAGTTTGACAATAATTAAAGGCGACTAAAATAAAAAAATAAATTTTTTAAGATAGGAATTTTAATATTTCAATTTTAGAAGCTTGTCCCAGTCATTTTAGCAATCATATATATATATATATATATATATATGGATTTTTAAGAGGAACCTCACATAAGTGTATAGCATGGTATGAGAAAATGGTGGAGAAGATGCCACCTCATATTTTCTTCTTCTTCTTCTTCTTTTTCATACATGCCACCTTTTTACAAATTGTAATGGGAAAGGGTTTGTAAGTCACTTGGAGCCTCATGGAAGCAAGTCATAAGCAAAAATAAGAAAAATCAATTGGAAAGTCTAAGTGGGTTCATTTGTGAAAGAGAGATACTTGATAGGAAGAGACAAAGTATGGCCACCACTTAGTTAGCCATTCCATCTCACTTTCAAATGAACCGGCTCTTAATATTAGGGACACTTAAACTAAGAGAAAGGTGGAAGGAAAAATCCAAGAGGGGTCCATATGTAAGAAAATGATAGAGTGAAAATATGTAGGATAAGTAAGATAAGGTAAGGCATTTTACTAGTTAAAAGTTATCAAATAATTAATGGTTTTGTTATCTTCACTTCAGGAAGCCATTCACACTTATATGTTTTTCCTTATTTTTGTTAAAACTTAGTGAAAGGTGAAAGGAAAAGTCTAAGATGGGTCCATATGCAAGAAAATGAGAGAGAGTGAAAACATGTAGGATAAGATATGGTAAGGCATTTTCATATTTGAAATTCATCAAAAAATTAATGGTTTAGTCATCTTCACTTTAATAAGCCATTCCTTTCATTTCTTAATCATTTTACCTAAAGCAAGAAAGAGAAAGGAGTGAGAAAGAAAGACTCTAGCTTTTAACTATGGAGGATAAAGACATGGTTGAAGAGGTAGTTTCTAGCTCTTACATGAGGTATCATCTTTCATCTTTTGCCTTAGGTGTAACAGAGAAAAATGTTTAGAATCATGAGAGCTTTTTGGTGATGTAATTTATTTCACCATCAAGTTGAGTTTTCTTTTGGTAGTCACTTTAAAAAGCTAAGAGATAAGTGATCATCCATTATTGATCTAATTTTCTTTAGCAATGCCTTTAAGGCTTTTGACCAAAATAAAGTAAGATGGAACATGTATTTTCTTACTGGATTTAAAAAAAAAGGGACAATACATGTTTTGGAAATAGAAATTAAGGCTGAAAAATAATTATTTTAATGGTAGTAGATATTACTTTGACTAAGGACCTTAAAAATGTTTAGTTTCTTTAGGTAAGAATTTCAAACTCTTGATTTTTGGAACCATACTATTGATGAACGAATTTGGTGTGATGTAATGACAATGGATTCTAGTTTAATTAGGCTTTATAAAGGGTTTTAGTACTTCTTAGCTAGAAAGAGAAAAGTAATAAAAATTTATAGGGGTTTAACAAAGAATATCAATAGAAAATTTTAAAACCTTAAGACATATTAAAATAATTTAATTTTGAACTCCCTTAGTGAAATAATTAATAGCTTAAAATATAAATAAAGGGCAAATAGGAGATAAGAGAAGTCTTGTGCACAATTAGTAAATGTTCAAGTCTAGATTCACATGTATGGGGTTTTTTTATATGACTAGATTGGGTTACATTATAAATCATTCACTCATGGACTTGGATACTTTCAAGAAGGGAAAGTGAGCTTAAAGACAAGGTAGCTAGTATTATCCTTAAAACTTGCATTTTCTGCAATGTTAACTCATGTTATCCATTAATGCATTTATTGTAATTCATATATGCTATATGAATTTATACATATATACTTATGCATTGTTAGAAAAGAATGAATGCATAAAGGCCTTGTTTTCCATTTTCTTAATGTGATGATCCTCCATTTGTAAATGCAAGTGATTATCCTGCTAAGAAGTAGGAAAGATAAAGCATTCCCCACTAGAAGTGAGACGGGATAAAACATTCCCTACTGAGAAGTGGGAAGAGATTGAGAGTTTACCTCACCTAGAAGTATGATGAGATTTGGTATGTGTAGCATTGTATGTATGCAATCAATGGCATATTTTATTTATAACAATGAATTGAATTGTATGGCATGTTTTAAGGCTAGGATTAATGCTTTTGACATGTAGCTAGCTATTGAGATTTATATCTCATCCCATTTTGTTACTAATATTAATTCCAATTGCTTAAGAAGATACCCAATCCACTGTCCAATAGACTTAGAAATCTCTATGAGAATATGTTCATGGATTTGTTATGTTTGGGAATGTAACTAAGTGTGGATTGATATTCTAAGACTTAAGTATGTTGAGGATTTTTTGTAACTATGAGGTTGTGTGTTGTTGGAGTATGTTGGAAATTTTTATAGTCATTGAAATTATGCAAGTGGGATTAATAAACCTAAACAATTCGGATTATGGGCACAGAAATAAGGCTGGACATATTTTTAATTTCTAGAATTCAAGAGTCAAATGATTGATTTTTAACATGAAATTTTTATGGCATGTCAAGTACACACCTAGAAATGTTCATACCAAATCACATAAAATTATGGGCTATTTTTTCTTATATTCTAGGTTAAATAGATCTGTCCTAGATTCAAGGGACCAAAACAAACAGTTTTTGAAATTAGTTTGGTTTAGAAAGAATTTGAAAGCATTTTGGCCATAGATTTTTATGATAGAAATTAGACATAAATAAGTTTATTTCTAGAAAGGTTCAGAATTTTTTAAGCAAGTTAACTATATTTTTAAAATCTCACAATAAAGAGATAATTTTGTAAAGAAAAGGAAAATTCTGGCAAAAAAAAATTTAATTAGTTGTAAAAATTTCAATAAGACAAAGATATAGTAGAATTCATGTTTTAACCAACATTAAGCTAAGAAATTATAAAACATTTAGAGTCAAATGTTAAAGCATGAGAACTATGACCATTCTTAGAAGTGTACTTTAACCAATGTATAGGGGGTTTATCCTCAATTATAGAAATGTTAAAGAGTAAGGAAGTTATGGGTTAAAAAAAAGACAAAAAGATGTTAAGATTGTTTGGATGATGACAAATATATGAAAAATATGAGTTACAAATTTGATATTAATATATGCTTAATTGATTAACCATTTGGACTAACTATTTGATTTGCAAGTTAAATATCTATTATGTGGTATGGTCCAAAGAAAGAAGAATAAGCATAGAAGTGAAATATCATGCTTTATACAAAGATAGCAAGAAGGAAATATGCTTTAACCGATGAAGAAGTTAAGGATTTGAAGCTTGGTTGCATCAAGATATCCAATGGATTGAATAGGTATAATTATCATAGACTGAGTGTTATCTTGTGAAATTCAATGATATAAATTTGCATTTATTGGCTTAAGACATTTTAGTGCTCAAAATATAAGTTTGTACTTAAAAGAGAGTGAGATATAGATATTATTTTAAATCGTTTTTAACCTTCAGTCACTATTTTACTTGTATCCCACCAACCATGTTGGATTTTGTTATGAAACTTAATTAGTATGAAAAAATAAACTCAAAGAGCTTTTCAATGATATGTCCTTCACTTAAAATGGAGTTCAAATGAAAAAGTTATGACTATTTAAATTTAAGTTATAAGATATAGATTTTGTGTAAAACTGTTTTACAACCTTTGGTCACTATTTTGATCATATCTCCCAAAATATGAAACTTGCTTCCTTACAAAATGGACTTAAAGAGTTTTCCAACCATAGGTCTTGCATTTAAAATGGATTTAAAATGTGAAAGTTAAGACCATTTAACTATGTCATTATAAAAGACCTATCAATTGGTCCCCTTTGGCAAGTTGACTAAGATAGTACAAAATTGAGCTAAAGGTCATATTCTGAGGGCGGTCCACTGGGAGGCTCCTGATAGTCAATTGACACATTGCAAATTCAAAATAACGATTATATTTTGGAAGGCAATCGATTAGGGAACACCAACAGTCGATAGGGAACATGTAAAATATCATTTTAAAAAGTAAATAATGGATATTTTAAGTATGTAATGACTATATTTCATATTGATATATATATGACCTTTCAAACATATTTTTTAGTAGAACCAAATGGTAGAATCTGATCTTTAACTTGTTATATTATCTTTAAGAGATAAACGAACATCATTAAGCTAAATTTGCATATTCTCTATCATTTGAGTTCTTAGAGCTTCATATATCTACTTCTTTGAGAGAGTTTATTGCTCTGTATTCCTTTCTTCTTTGAGAGAGAGAAGCTTAAAGAGGTTCCTTGAGGGTGTCAAACAAAGAGTGCTTGAGTTAAAGGGGAGGTTCCCCTAGTTAAGTTCAAGGAGGTTCCTTAAAGGTGTTAATCATTGTGAGCTTGAGTTCAGGAAGAGGTTCTTCCTGGGATTTGTCATTAAGAGAGAGGTTATTCGTTGTTGTTGTAACTGACTATTGTGATAATGGAAAATCCCAAGAGGTTGCTTGGGGACTAGATGTAGGCTTGGATTGGAGTTGAACTAAGATAAATCACTGAGTTTGCTTTTTCTATCCCTATACTTTTTATATTTTGAATTATCATATTTATACTTTGCTTTTATTTTTGATATTACACTTGAAGTGTTGATACATACCCCAAGCATCTACATTAAGCCTCCATTGATTGATATAATTGTTGTTTTACATCATACTTATTAAAGCATTGTTCATAACAAGTATTTTGTAAAGCAATTTTGAAAAGAACTTAGATTCTATAAACAGCCAATTCACCCCATCTTGGGTGTTGGTTGCCTGGTCTAACAAAAGAAAAAGGAAAAAGAAAAGAAGAAAGAAGAAAATTGTTTATATTAGAAAAAGAGTTTAGTTGTATGAAGAAATAAAGTTTTTGGGAGCTAAAAGAAAATTTGTATTGGATATTTTTGTAGTGCTTGGGTAAGGGGTAAACCCCTTATCTTTGGCCTTTATTCTTCTCCTATACTCTTATGCTCTCTTTAGTCCACCTTGATATATCTTTTTCTATCCACTTCATTTCATTAGCCCCATTACAACCTTTAATAAAGGTATCTTGATTTAGGTAGTGGATAAGTAAAACTTTAGCAAGCCTATTGTAGTGAAATATCTATTAAAGGGATTTAAGCAAAATGCTTAACCTTAAACACTTAAGAGTTGAGGTTACTTGAAAACACCATCTTGTGAGGTCGTTCATACTTAGTCTTTATAGATTAAGTGAAATTAATTGTTTTGCTTGTGCCTTAGACAATGAAAAATAGTGTGCTTTTTGTTGAGAATCTTTGAGGACCTTTTAATGTTCATGCATGCTCTTTGCTTCTTAACTCCACATGCTTGAGGAACCATTAGAATATTTACATCTTAGTTGTTTTGGTTTTCTAATTTTTAAAGTTAGGATTTATGAAAAGTTTGTGTTCCCTTGAGTTCTCTCTAATGCCTCATAGGTCTAGTTCTTAATTTTGCTTAAGGACAAGCAAAGGCTTAAGTTTAGGGCAGTTAATAACTTTGATTTTATCTTTAATTTCCTTATTTAAAAACATTTTTGGAGCAAAAAAAGTGTTTGTGAATTTCAAGTTTTTGCTCTTAGCATTGTAATTTTTATTTTAATTTAATAAACTCTTTAATCATGACTCGAGTGCACTAAATCTAGGTGTTTTACTGATTAACTTCATATTTAAAAGCATAAGAGAAGACTTAGATTCTTATTTTAAAGAAGTGTATTCAGACCATCCAATGCTGGAGCATCCAAAGTAATGCCCGATCATTCACTATTATTTCAATTTGTACATTTTGGTCACCCACCACTTGAGCATCTAATCCAATTCTTGAACATCCAATGCAACCTCTATTTTTTGCCCTGGTCACTCAATGCCTAGGCATCCAAAGTAATGCCTGGGCATTCGTTGTTCTTTGACATGTGTAAAAATTGGATTATAGGAGGAGAAGACCATGGAATTTGCTTAGAAAGGAGGAGAAGAAGCAAGAAAGTTTATTCCAAGGGATTTTACAATATTACTACCATTTTAGGACTAAAGAGACCATGGAATTTACTTAGATTTTCTTCTTTTACCTATATTTTTGTTCTTTAACCATGTATAGTTGAACTTTTGTAGCTATGTAACTTGACTTGGATGATGTTTTCTTAGTTTTCTTACTTAATACAAGTTTCTATTTCCATTGATTGAGTGTTTATCATGATTCCTAGTGCATTCTTTGACTTAGCCATTCATGGGGTGATTTAGGGTTCAAGTTTAGAATTAGGAAATTTGTGATAAACACCATAATCTAACCTTATCTAAGGATAGATGATGTTAATTATGCTGATTTTAAGAAATTTCCTTGCTCCTTGGTAAAGCTATTTCTAAGTGAGATTTATCTAAGGGATTAGAGAATTTCATTTAGTTAAAAAGAGGACTAGCATTCCAAGGGACTGGTTGCTAGTTAGTTTGGAAATATAACCATCAATTGTGGAATAAAACTTGGTTAGGTAAGAATTTCAGGGTTCATTGAAAGGCTAAGTGAGGTTGGATCCCTAACCTTTTCAAATATTTGTGTTCTTATATAGTTTTCATTATTCTTATTGAAAAACCAAAAATATAAATGAATCTTTTTTGTTACTAGTGTTTCTTTTTATTTTCATTGAGCTCTCCTTAATCCCAACTTTTCATAGTCTAAATAGTGTCATTTAATGAATCTAGTAATTAGTAACTAAAATTCTCGTGGGACAATACTCTCTCACTTCTATATTACTTGAGGGATTCGGTATACTTGTTGAGCGGGTCATCAATAAAATGTTACATCAATGCATAAACATATAAAATAACTAATGGCTCAAAAGCATGTAAGCAAAACAAGTATAGTGGTTGTTCAATAAACATTTTATTTTAGTTAGTATATATAGTAAGAGAGGTGAATTGTTATTAAAATTGTAATTTAAATAATGAATATAAAATTTAAATTTCAAAATATTTGATTCCTGATGAGTCAGGGTGCCACTTACTTATAAGGAAATGTCATTGTGTAAATATAAAAAGATTAGATAAAGAGAATTCAACACACAAAGATTTATAGTGGTCTAGATCACCAATGATCCTACGCCCACCTTCTGGCTTATATAGCCAGTTATTCTGCAAAACCAAATGTACAAAAGTACAATGGTCAACCTTACAATATAGGATACAACCATTGAGCTTTTATGCCAACACACTGGTAACCCTCAACTAAGGATCATTCACACTAAATTTTACTGACCAAACAAGAACCACTAGAATTATCCCAAATTCTACAATACAACAAATGAAATAATGAGAAGAAAACTCTCTTCCTTGCACAGCACATATACTTTCACACAAAAAGGTATGTGAAGAAGAAAACGAAGTCACACAGACACAACAACACACAACTAAGAATAATTTTATTTTTATCAATTTCATCAATTTGGATTAGAGAAGAAGACTGAGTATTTATGGTGAAATTCTCCAACGGCTTTATAATGACTAGTTTGCTATTTTAGGAAATTCATCACCAGAGTAGCCAATTGTGGAAATTCTATTAATTGAGGTGTTAAACAATGTAGAAATCATGGTATTTATTAGCAATAGTTCCTTAAAAAGCCTAGTAATGGTGGTGATGCACAAAAATTATGGATATTTAATGTTGATGATCCTTTGACACTGTCAGTTAATAAGGAAAGAGAATAAGTGCTATTAACTTTGGGCTTTTACAAACTTGGGCCATTCCATATAGTGGACTAATCTAAGTTGGGCCACTGTTTTGATTGTTAGAGACACAATATAAGTCTAGCGAGTGAATTTTTCACACAATCACTAAATAATAAAATAATGACATAAAGACATCAATTTAACATAAAATGTATTAAAATTTGTGATAGACATTTCACATTTAACAAAACTCAATAACAGAAGTAGGTGAAATTATTTACATTTAAAAACACCATAATTGCTATCCATATATTGATGTCATCTATTCAGTGCAATTGATCAGAGTGCTCTAGCCAATTGTTCATCATTAGTCTCTAACAACCATCATTATTATTCCCCCATCACACACCTACCACACTTATAAAGAGTGAATTTGTGGTGTGGCTATTTCATTTTTGTTTACTTGATTATATATACGCAAGTGCACATGATCACGATAAGTAATAGAGTGTGAGTAGGATATCGTTCCCACAAGGACCTAACTTTAATTATGGACTAATACTACTATTAAGCTTTTAACTCAGGGAATTAGATTGAATTATGAAATGAACAACTAGAAAAAAAAATGCAAATTTAGGTAAACTATCAACTAAATAAACCTAAGGCTCTGACTTCACCTCAATATGTAGTTATTTGGTATTGACAATTACTTCTTGATTAAGTTATGAATTAGTTTACTAACCTAGGAATTCAACTACATATGCAATTCTATCAAATCAACATAAATCTAACTAGTTCCCCCAATTCCTTATATGTCTATGAAAACTGGCTGAGAAGACAGTTGATATAAAGCACTGCCTTAACAAGCTTAGGATAAGAATTTTGAAATATCTAGGGAAATATTGTGTAAGCCATAACAAGCTTAGGATAAGAATTTTGATGAGTGAATTTTCTTGTACATTATGGAAAAAAAAAATTAATCCTTTTCTTGGGATCTCATCTTCATTAGAGTCATTTTAAGGATTATATAATTTTATTCCTTTTTTTTTTGTAATGATCATCGCCTTCCTCGATCACCATTGCCAATAAGAAACAGTATGAAATTTTCTTTCCCTGTCGCCATTCGAAGTAGTTGTGGTTGCCAGTGATTCGAATAGAGACAGTCACAACTGTCAACTTGGGTTACCGGTGTGCCCCATCTCGAACCAACGAACCAATTTTGAACTGAAAAAGATTGAAACCATCGGAAAGTTTCAAACTTCAAATTCAAATATAGCTTAAATGGAAGAAATTGACATGAGACCGATATAAGGGTCTTAAAGATCATGATACGATGATTAAAATGGTCCCAGTTTTGAAGTCTGAGGAGCAGAATACTGACGGGTCAACTTCGGGTACCGGCGGGTGGATTCGACCTGCCAAAGGTTGAAGAAGGTGCGCAGGGGTGAGGCTCATGCACACCACCGATGCATGTTGGGGTGTGTGGCCACACCGCCGATTAGATGAACTTCAAAATTTTGAAATTAGCTCTACTCACCCTAATCTAAATTATGGTAATTTTTTCAAAATGTTTTGAGCCCTGGAAATATGAGTTTTAAAATTTTTTGAAAATTAAAGGCCTTAAAATAATGTGTAAATAAGGTATTTTGACCTGAAAAATTTTATGTAAAGACTAGAAATAATACAGAACAATATGTTCAGTTCACCTCCCTGATTATATATAAATAAATTATAATCAATTTCTTTGCATTAATTATTAGATTTTATTCCTAATTTAAGCACATGCGTTAAAAGGAATAGGTTGCGTGTGGAAATTGTAATGACTTTGGTTCACATACACCTATTGATTGTGTGCTCACCTATCGTGGGCCCAATCATGGTGATATGTCTTTTATAAATTAATTTATACCGTATTTGTCATTTAATTTCCTACATTTTTTTTGAATAATTTAATTACCATTATCAAGGATGAGTCTGAATATTATGAATAAAGCCTGTTTGTGGCCTGT
This sequence comes from Delonix regia, assembly GCA_037074485.1. Classification (NCBI taxonomy): domain Eukaryota; kingdom Viridiplantae; phylum Streptophyta; class Magnoliopsida; order Fabales; family Fabaceae; genus Delonix; species Delonix regia. The sequence goes on along the minus strand of CM073449.1, from coordinate 32,764,445 downwards.
CAGTGGCGATTTGCTGATTGATGTATTCATGGTTTCTTATATCCTATCGATATGGAGATTATGGGTGCATTTTGTGTCGTTTCTCTCGATAATATTCTTCCTTGGTGTGTATGAGTTTTCTTGATTTATCATAGTCCAAGCCCTTAGGCAGAATATGGTGAATATTTTGTTTCACAGTTGCTGAAGCTGAGTCTTGTTACGGAAGCTTTGTTATATGTATAATTATGTGTCTAGGACATAATTATATGTTTCTTATTTGTTTTCCCTCAGCTTCTCTGTTCTTCCAACTATTTATGGTGAAAACTCTGAATAGAATAGACTACGATGATTGGATTGAGTCCCTTAATATGTATATGACAATTACCAAGAAAGTTTGGGTATGAGAGAACCTAAGCCAGCAGATCTCACCACTAAGTCTAGCGCTGCTGACAAGGCTTACCATAAGCAATGGAATGAGTCCAATAAAATTTGTCTGACTGTCATTAAGTATACGATTGAGAAGACTATTAGACAAAGTATTTCTAAGAAGGACACCACAATTGAATATCTCAAAACGGTCAGTCAGAAATTTAAGAAGTTTGATAAGACTTTAAAAAGGCCTATTATCTCTCTTTACCAGATAACACTTACTATGACGAAGTGTCAGGAATGTGTGAGCACATGATGAAGCTTGTTGACTGCTACAACAAGCTGAAATCCTAAATGTGGACTTAGATGAAAGTAACCTGGTTTTAGAGTTCCCTAATCCCTTTCTACTGAATATGGGGTCTTGAGAACCACTTGTAATTCCCAAAAGATAGAGTGATCTATTAATCATATGATGTCCAAAATAACCCAAGAGGAAGAATCAATAAAGAATATGAATTCTTATAATTAGTTAACTATATTTCACATGGTTCATTCAGCAAGGCTGGAAATGTGAAATTGAAAAGGAAAGAAAAGTGAAGGCAATGCCTATGGCAAGAAATTGTATGGATTCAAGAAAAGCAATAATAATAATAAACCATCTTTGGAATGGAAGAAAGTTCGATTACAGTTAGCTGTATAGGCACTGTAATCACAGATGAAGACTTGTATAAGGGTGTGTTGTGTGTGGATGACATCCTATTGGCCAGTAACTTAGTGTGCTTATTAAATGAGACAAAACACATTTTATCATGCCACTTTGATATGAAAGATCTAGGTGAATTTTTTTTTTTTAAATGAATTTAGATTCACCGTGATAGATCTTGTGGTATTCTTAGTTTGTCTCAAGTAACCTATATTGAACGAGTGCTCAAGAAATTTGATATGTATTCTTGCACTCCTTGTGTAGAGTGGTGATAGGTTATTTAAATCGTTATGTCTTAAATGATGAAGAGAGAACTTTGATGGGCAAAGTTCTATGTGAATCAATTATTAATAGCCTAATATATATGCTCAAGTGTGTACACGTTTGAACATTATTTTTCCTTGTTGGTGTACTTGGCAGATATATTTAAGTAATTCTATGTATGATCATTAGAAAGCTACAGAGACGGTTATGATGATCTTGAACCCACTTCTGATTACATCTATATGATGTTTTTGAAGGAGCTGTTTTGTTGAGAAGTGTCAAATGGACATTTATAGCTGCCTTACATATACATATAAGTGAAGAGTATGTCGCTAGTTTTGTGATAGTCACTCGTTAAGGAATATGGTCAAGGAAATCAATTTCCGTTATGTGTATATTTTAAGTTTTGACCATTTTATTGTGACATGACTCTATTATACGCTTCTCTCAAAGTTATAGGAATTTTAGTTGCATCAAATTTTGATACTCAATTCCTGTTTGTTGGAGAGAAGATCTATACATCGCATACTCATTTTGGGTGATCCATTTACCAACACAAACCTACTATAGTTTTGAAAATATACGACTCTTAGGTATATTCGAATTTTGATGTGTTGTTTTGGTGAAAGTCTGAGTTGTGTTCTTAAGGAATACTTTGGCATATTTTGGCATTTATAACATTTGTTTCCCTATTGGATTCAATGTTTTGGTTATGCCAAAACTTTAGATATAATTCAGAATTGAAATTTTGCTGGGATTTATAACAATACTTTCCTTATCGGATTCAATATCCTAGATCCATGATTTCATTTATGAATTTTCAGTTATCTCAAACTCGCATGGTTCATATTTGCAGTGAGCGCATGATGACAGATCTATTAACCAATGCCTACCCATAGGAGTAATTCAAATTGTATAACTCATATGGGTCTTGTTGAATTTTTTATGTAGCCTTGGTCTAGTGGGAGTATGAGTTGAGTCCTTAAGGGGCTTTTATGGTGCAATTTGATACAAATTTATGAGTTGAGTCCTTAAGGGCCTTTTGCGGTGCAATTTGCGACCAAATTTCTTAGTTGAGTCCTAAGGAGACTTTTTGCATTATAATATGATGTTTCAAATGTCATTTTGTATTCCATTTTATTCAGATATTGAAACTAATCTGTGACAATATTAATATCACTTGTTTCCCTATCAGATTCAGTGATCTTTGTGTACAGTTCCATTTCTGAATTTTGTATGGTTTATAAATATACACACATCCATGTGTTTATGTAAACATTAGTTGCTTGATTATGTATTCGTTTATTGACCTAATAATTTAATTAATACTATCCAAGTGGGAGATTGTTAAAATAATTTTGATATTTTATGAATTAGCATTAATTATTCTATTAGATTAATATCTTGTTATTACTGATTAGACAATTGATATTATAATTTGTAAACTATGAATGAATAGGGTTTTATTTTATTTGTGGATAATCGGTGATGGGTTCGATTATCCACAAGTCCACTGGGCAGAAACTCAACCTACAGCCTAAGAGTATTAGTAATCATTCCGTCAGATTACTAATATAAGACTGTTACCCAGAGAGATTTAATGAGCTGATTTTGATTAATTAAATAAGAAATCATATTTAAAGATTCTTAAGGATTTTATTTTAATAATATTAATTATTATATTATTAAAATAAAACTCTATAAATAGCACATTGAAGCCCTAATTTGATATACACTAATTTTAAAGTCATTCTCTCTGGTCGTCAAACACTCTAAGACACTCTTGGGTATTGGGGGTTGAAATATTTTGTCTCAACCAGTACACATAGTTATTATATTATCTTCATCAGGTCAGATCATCGATTAACTTAATCTCTCTATATTTTTTGTTCATGTATCATATTCTATAATTGAATGTATTCATGTTCTAATCATGTTTTCAAATTATTCTTAAAATAGGCAAAATACCAAATATATGATTGAAACGTTTGGCAATATTATATCAAATACATAAACCAAAAAACTTTCAGCTCAGTAATATTATACTCGTCTCTAAATCCCAGTTTAAATTTAACAGAGCTAAATTAATAGAAATTAAAACACCAACTAAAGTGTATAAAATAAGTGGAACATATGTGGACCAGGATTGAGAACGGAGAATGGTAACAGTAGGAAACAAAAAACAAAAAAGCAGCGCTTAAAGAGAGAGAAATTAAAGTTGTGTAGCTTACAGCTGGATATGAGAATTATAAAGATGTTGAATGATTTATTGGAGGTATAATTAAGATTACAAGGATGGGGAGCTTTATTGCTATTATTGAAAAAACATAAGCTAATGATAAAATTTGATAAAGTTAACATGTCAGTCTTAATAAAACAACGTTATTTTAGAGCAATTTGTCATTTTCAATCGTTTGGAACTGTGCTTGTTTACAGTAATTTATTGTTTCAGTATATTATATGTAATATGATGGGATTAACGGCCATGTAATTGCAAGTTTTTTTAAGTCTTAATAAACGTGGATCAGACCGTTAGAGTTGTAGAGATCATAAACTAATAAAACACATATAATACTGCTATTCCATATATATCCTGGAGGAGAATCCAACATAAAACATGTAAGAGGAAACAAAGGGAAATTTGAGCTAAATATGTGAAAGAAAAATATATATATATATATATATATTTTTTTTTTTACAAATTCTAGTTTGATAAAAGAGAATACCAAAACATTTAATTTGATTATTTAATATTTTTTTAAAAAGATCAGAGAAGGCAAATCCCTAATAGTAAAGAAAAAACGATATATAAAATTTCTTATATCTTTGTTATCCTGTTTTTCAATTACAATATAATAAGTGTTTAGTTGTTCAATTATATCATGACACGGTTATTATAGATAACTATTTTATTTTCAAATCAAATTATACAATATTATTAACTAATCAAATATTAATCATGTTTTGATTGGTGAACAATATAACAAATATATAAAGAATTGTATATAAGTCTAATTCATAGATTTATTTAAAAAACATTGCCCTCCCCAATTATAAAACAAATATAATTAATAATTAAGATGCAAAACATAGAAAAATTAATAATTCATACGCATAAAAAAATTTATAATTATTTTTGTAATATTAACACGGAGATCTATAAAAGCATAGAAAATGATTTTTGCACCCATCCCCAAATATCCTTATAAAAGATATTTTTTCCTATTCTTATTTCCACAATAAAATTAAAATTATTAATTTATTTATAATTATTTTACTATTTAAATTTTAACGTTTAAGAATTGTCTTTTATAAATATTAAGTATTTAGATCCTTTTAATTTTTTGTTTAAAATTTAAACTACGAGAAATAATGTATGTAAAAATAATTTATATAATGAGTATTATTTTATATTTTTAATAATTTAAAATAAAAATTAATTTTACCTAAATGTCAATTTCACGCATTATATTCTAGCTTTTTCCTTTGATAGGTATAAATCACGTCTCAGTATTCCTTAATCCCTTAGAATTTTGTATTTACCATTTAATTCATTTTCGCATATTAAAAAAAAAGAGTCACATCCCCATATATATATATATATATATATATATATATTATCAACTATAACCTCAAATCCATTAATATTTTTTCATGCTTCAAAGTTGCATGTAATCCATCAACTAATAATGTATCAAAATTGTATCATAATTTAATTGCATTTTCTATTTAATTAAGTAATATTTCATGCAAAAATTAAAAATATATATAATTTAGAAAATCATTTTAAAATATTTATATGAAATTTTAAAATATTTATTTTTTAATCTCTTTATAATTTTAGAAGCAGTTTACAAATTTTATACTTTAGAAAATTCAAATCGTTAACTTAATTTTATTGCATAATCCAATCATAAGAAGAGATTATAAAAAATAGTGTACTTGTAGCTCTAATATATTTTGAAAATACATGTTGCTGTATTATCTAAATCTTGCAAAAGAAAAATACTAAAAAATAATGATTAAAATTAAGTTTTTTTAGATGGTGATAAATAAAAATAATAATTGAAATGATTGAAAAGTATAAACAATTACATCAAATAATTATATATAAACTTAAAACACTTAAACAATATCTTCATAATTTTAAAATCAAACCAAAAAATATATATAATTAATAGATAATTATTGATTTTACCTAACAAATCAATTAAATAAAACAATTATTATGAATATCTCAAATTAAAATTTTTAATATTTTTAATAGATTACTTTTTTAATATTTCTATAAACATAATATATGCCCTTGTTATATTTAAAAGAAAAGATGTCAGATGTCTCTGTCATTTTTTTAGATGAATTTCAATATACCAATTAGGTATTTGAATGTAATAATTTTGTAAATCAAAATTTTAAAAATTCACAAAAGGCCAGAAAGAAAGGACCTTTGCTTTGGCTCAAAAGCATGCAAGCAAAACAAGTATAGTGGATGTTGAACAAACATTTTATTTGAGAAAATTTATTAAAATTTATGAGGGACGTTTCAGAACTTAACAAACTCAATAATAAGAAGCGGGTGAATTACTTGCATTTAAAAACACCACCGTTGCTATCCATATATTAATGCCACTCACTGCAGATGATCATAGTGCTCCAACCAATTGTTCATCATTAGTCTCTAACAACCTCCATTAGGTAATATTCCCCCATCACACACCCACCACACTTTCAAAGAGTCAAGAGTTTTTTTTTTTTTTTTAAATAAAATCCAAAAATAAATAAATTTAATCATTATAAAAACTTATAAATATATTAGGTATAATACTTTTTGCTGGGGTGAAAAAACATGTTTACATATGTATTTTTTTTGTTTATAAGAGATCTAGAAGTTGAGATCATAATATTTGAGTAAAAACTTTTTTAACACAATTTGTTTTTTAATTTTTAAGTAACAAGAGGGGGTTTAGATTATATTTAAAAGTTTAAAAGAAAATAAAATGACTAATAAGAAGATGGAATAACATAATAAAAATTGAGGTGAAAAAACAGTTTTTACTTTATTATTTGAAAATTTAACAAAAAAGAAAGAACATTAATAATAAAATTAAATAACTTATAAATTACTTTTCTAATATTACTTTTATAAATAGAGTATAATTTTAACAATTTTTAATTAAAATTTAATTATAATTAAACTATGTGTTATCTTAAATCCCTTAACTCAAAAGACTGAATTCATTGAAAAACTACAATAAAATGTGGGTAAAGAGATTCTCATGAGCAATATTTGAAACCAAAGAAAATCTTCCATTTCATAGACATGTGAAGGAAGTCATAATTTGTAACCAATAATCCAATTACCACACTCGTTACCTTCCCTTAATACAGAGTGAAAACAATATTCTTGATCTAACTTTTGGTTATACTAAGCAACAATATTTTGTGTAAATATGTAAATCGAATCTACACAGTATTCTTTTAAAAGGTCTCTATAATAAACTAAGCAACAGAAGTTCTTCTGGCTATCAAAACTTGCTGGAATAACCCTTCTCTCTTGTACCCAAAAGGACGTTCTAACAAAATCAAATCATACTATTTGCAGAAAAAGATCACATTCTTCTGCTCTGCTCCTTTTTTTATTTTTTAATAATAAAATATAGTTAAAGAAAGTGCGAGGAGTTTCATTGAAGCTCAATTATAGGCAAAATACTTATTCCCCTGCTTCGCATCACACGCAACCAGAAAAGAACTTGTTACTTTACGCCTGCGAACTGGAATATAGGAGCAGAGAGTATCACTTTCTAATTAACAGCCTACCACGTTCCACTCAACTAATACCATTAGCACACACACATACACAAATGTTCTAGAATCTTACTTCTTCACTTCGCAATATCATTTCGAATCACATGCTTTCCCGTATTGTGACAATTCACGGGAGTCTTGAAGCATATTGTTCATAGCTTCACTTCGCAGCGGCCTTTCAAGCAAGCCGCTTGCTTTTTCTTCGGGGGGTTTATGTAGCTATCTGGGTAGTAAAGTTTTCCAGGAATTCGTTCACTTTGTGAGGGAAATTCTGAAGTCTTCGGAGTGAGAGAGAGTGTTTGTGATTTTGGATACCATGGATCTGGGTCGATCTTTTATTCTTACGGGATTCAAGTGAAGTCAAATGTTCCATTTCATATGGTGATTGAGCTACTGCTGGATTGGTTGGAAATGGTAGAGCAATCGAACTGAAAGGGTGGAACAAGATGAAGCGGAAGGTTCCTCAGCAGAAATCTCAACACAAATGGAAGAGGAAGCTCTTGGTTGTGTTATTGCTGGGAATCTGCTTTGGAAGCTTGTTGTTTATGCAGACGCAGTACTCTCGAATTACGGGGTTGACTTCATTACAACGCGGATTCGTTAATAAGCCGAAGATTGCGTTTCTCTTCATAGCGCGCAATCGGCTTCCTTTGGAGATGGTTTGGGATGCATTTTTTCGGGTACTTTATTCACATTTTGTTGTCTTTTGTGTGTGTGAGATCTATATGAAGCTAAACCAGGGTGATTAATTAGCTAATTATCTTTTTCCTTTTTGGGAATTGTAACACTTTCAACTGTGTTTGGATGTCTCAAGATTTGTGGATTAGAATAAATCCTTAACAAACATCAATTAGTGCGTGGGCATTCGCTTATAGATGGGCAATGGTTTTGGATTTTTGACACTGGGTTAGTATTTGGGAGACTTGATGCACAAATATGTTGTGAACCACACACAGCAATTCTGAAGCAGTCTTTTTACTAACCAGAGGGCTTAAATGCATTCGTATTCATAGTGTTTTTTTTTTTTTTCCTTATTTTCCTTGTGAAGAATATTTCATGAGATTTTTTTAATTACATTTTTGGTGCTTGGGGAATGAACGAGAAACATGTTTGCTTGGGGAAGCACTACTGATATGACCAACCTACTTTTGCTCCACTGGCATGCGTATTTTCTATGTTACATTTTTTTTTCCCTTTTATGGTTTTTTGAGGGCATCAATGATAGGCATCTTTCTCAAGAAAATAGGGACTACTGTAGTCCTTAAAATTAAAATAGCTCAATGTATATTGGGATACTGAACATAAGTACTTTCTTCTCAGAATGTTAATTTTAGCAAGGGCAATTATTTATCTTAGTTGTCAGAACAACTTTTCTCAGAGATGATGCGGATCTCTTTACCATCTGGAATTGAAATTATCTTATGCACATTTAGTTTCTTGTTTCTGGCTAAATTGGTTGTAGAGTCTCTTCTCTCTTGAACTCACCGCTGAGGGGGGAATATATACTCATTCACACATGTTCGTGATGTATAGTTGTAGAAAGTTAGCATTTGTGCATTGAAACGTCATGAGCAATGAACATTTTAGTTAATTATTTGTAATGACATTGAATGTTTCTTGTTTACCCATTGAGGTGTCATCTTTTAAAAAGTTTCCGTGCTATTTCTTCAGGGAGGAGATAGCAGATTTTCAATTTTTGTCCACCCAAGGCCTGGGTTTCTATTCAACAAAGCAACAACTAAATCAGTCTATTTTTTGGATCGCCAAGTTAATAATAGTATACAGGTTTCGCTTCCTATTTAAACTTCAAGAGAATTTCTTTTTGCATATACTGTTCATGCCCCATTAGGTCTTTTACATAATATTCACATTAATGCAGATGCTACACAGGACTTTGTGTGTTTACTGGTGCTTCCAATTTAACTACGTTTTCTTTTTATTGAAAAAAGAAAAACTCCATATTCTTTGTGTATAAAATTCTCTGCCAACTATGAAGTTCACAACTAACTTTCGATGAGGGTCCCTAAGAGATTATGTTGTTTACCTTTGATAATTGTGTTATTTCCAATATTTATTTATTTGTTACATAGAAATTAGGTTGACTGGGTAATTGTTGTCTTCTTCAAAGTCCTTTCTCAGATAAACTGAATTATTTTTTCCTCTTTCCTCTCTATATATTGTATTGTTAACTCAAGGAAGTTACAAGTTCAGCTTACAGTGATGGTTTACATTACAAGGATTTATCCAAAATGACATTTCTTTTGTTCCTCTCATGAGCCAGTGGATAACCCATTTAACAGTTGATTTTGTATGAAAACTTTATTGTGTTTTGCTTCTTGATTTTACTACATATTATAGGTATAGAACTGTATAAATTCAGGGATTATTCTTTCCTCTGAACTTATTTTATTTAAAGAAACCATGCACATGTATAGAAGATAAAAGGAAGAACTGACTGCTATTCTAACTAAAAGAGATAACCTAATGCTAATCCTATCCTAATCAAAATAGCATACTTAAACTACTAATTTTATCATAACAGAATTGGAACTCAAATAATCCTGAAACAAAATGTCTAAAAATATATATAAATATAATTAAAATAAAAATTAGAATATGCCCAAATTAATTAAGCAATTTCTAGAAGCTTTGGAACATGTGCTTTCCAACACACTCTCTCAAGTTGGGCACAGCTTGGAGCTAACATTGCAAGTTTACTTTCTTGTAAGTTTATCTTGGTTTGACCTATAATAAGACCTATGTACAGTTTTCTTGACTCTTCAAGAAATTTTTTAATACATGTTTTGCTTCTTATGAATAATGGATGGTTTTCACACACTCACCGTGAACGTATGGTTTTCTTATGCTAACCAGCAATGTATGGTTTTCTCATGCTCACAACGAATGTATGGTTTTTTTATGCTAACCACCAGCGTATGGTTTTCTCATGACAACCACAAACGTATGATTCCAACGCTCTCTCTCAAGCTGGGAACAGCTTTGGAGAGATAGCTTTGCTGAACTGTGCAACCACTTCAGTTTTGCTGGTCTTTGCAGCGGCTTTAGTTTTGCTGGTCCTTACAGTAGCTTCGATTTCGCTGGTCTGTGTAGCTATTTCAAAAGAGGTTTCTGAACATGGGTGATCATAACTTGGCCAAATTAGATTAGATAAAGGATACAGGCCGTGAGGACTCTTGCGATGTAGAAATTCGGGGTTCATGATCCTCTGAACTTATTTTATTGAGTAGAAAACAGGTACATATATAGAAGATAAAAGGAAGAACAGATTCCTACTCCAACTAAAAGACATAACATAACGCTAATCCTATCCTAAGGACAGTGGAATATTTTAACTAATTTTATCCTAAGAAAATTGAGACTGAAATAATCCTTATCCAATCAAAACTGGAACAAAATGTCTAAGAGAAAAATTATAAATATAACCAAAATAAAAAATTTAAAAGACACCTTATATAATTAAGCAATTTCTACAACCTTTAGAAACAACATGTGCTTGCCAACAAGAACTAAATATCTTAGGGCTTTAATTCTCTTAATTCAGGAACTTATCCAATTGGTTATATTGTTTGTGCAGACATGCAATAAGAATTAAGACATATGATCAGAATAACTGCTAAGTAAATATAAGTGGCTGAACTTGAAGTTCTCAACTTTGAAGATGAATGCTTCTCTTCTATAGTTGCAGAATTAAGTGTATTTGCTTCTTGATAATTTTTTACAGAGAAAGTCAGTAAAAACATTTTTCTTGTGGAGTGACAGCAGAGTCCTACAAGACTTTCTTTTCTGTCTTTACTTTTTTCCTTGCTTGATGGTGATCAGAAATGTTTCCTACCATACTTAAATAGCTTCAAAATCTAAATTCAAAGAAGGAAAGTTGAAGTCAAAATGTTCAGTCTCTTGTGCTACAGTGTATCAAACCTTTAAGAATTAATCAGCATTATAGATATTCAAGAATGGTTAAAACTTGAAAATAACTTACCGTACATTTTTTAAATTAATAATAATCCATACCATCAACTTTTCTTGTTTCTCTGACTGAACTTTGACTTGTTCAATTTACCATGTTGACCCTAATTTGTTAGAAAATAGTTGTGATCAAAAGCTGTAATTCCACCTTGTTATGTTGTTGGCCTCATGATACTCAGTGCATGTGATCTATGTTCAGGTAGATTGGGGAGAAGCAAGCATGATAGAAGCAGAGCGCATTTTGCTTAGACATGCACTTACTGATCCTTTAAATGACCGTTTTGTTTTTCTCTCAGATAGGTGAGGGTTTAATTTCGTTTAAAACTATAAACTTGAAATCTTTTTGCAATATGCTTTGCTGGACTCAGCCCTAAGCACTCGCCACTTGAATATAATGTTGAAAGTATGCTTTCCTTCTATATGTGTTATGGGTTTCTATTTATTTGGTGGCAGAAATGACACTGATATTACTGAATTCCTCATGATCCTAGCACCTCACTGTATTTCAGTTGCTTGATCTCTTTTCAGCTGTATGCCTTTGTACAATTTCAGCTACACATATGACTATATCATGTCAACATCAACTAGTTTTGTCGACAGGTGAGGATAGTTGTCTTGACTTTCAGTGCTTACTTCTGCAATATGTTTTTTTCCCCACTGTTTATCATCTGATAAATTAAGACCTTAAGTTGTGAAAATTATACCTGTAGTTCTACTAAAATATATTAGAATTTAATTTTATAAAACTATAGTCATCATGTGACAACCTATGTATGATTAACTTAGCTGCAAAGGGTAAATTTCTTGTAATATTTTCATTGTCCAGATTGGCATTGTTTGAGCAAAAATCTCAACTGAATTGACTTTATTGAGTTAAAAAATTCAGCAACTCATGATCTGACTGCTAGAAAAATTAGACTAAAAAATACACCATTAAGTACTGCAAGGGTGGTGGCAACGAAACTCTATCTTTATTTCCTCTTTCAGATTTCTAAACATCTTCTTAGGTAATGCTATCAACCAGATATTCATCTCAGAAAAAAAAAAATCCTGCCTGATCTAAAATGATGGAGACAGATACATTTTGAACTATTAAAATTAGACCAGTATGTTTCTTCACGGAACCTCCATGCCTGGGAATGCCATGGGGTTGAGTATCCACCATGGTTCCTTAACAATGTGGCATGAGGGTAAGTGCCAGGGACCTCCTTGCTTGAGATGCATAGTGTTTCCATGAATGTTTTGCTACAAACCACCCAATTAGATAAAGCATGTATGACTCAAATCTAAGATCTTGCGGTATGAAATCTTGAAGAGCTTTAAGCAGTTAGAAGATGAAGATGAAAGAGGAAGGGGGTTATTTGTTACGTTACTGTCTTCAATTTTTCTGATTTACTTGTAATTAACCTCTTATATTAATTATTTCATTATTGATGATTGAATTGTAATGATTTTGGCTATCAAATGTGAGAGCAGCTTTGCTGACACGAAAGAAGGTCGTTATAATCCAAAAATGGCTTCTGTTATTCCTGTTCATAACTGGAGAAAAGGATCTCAGGTAAAGACTAAAATATAGTGCTGATGTTACCATTAAGTCCATTCTGAAACTTGAGACTTTCCATTAGGCGTTGCCAAAGAATATCATCTTATTCCTGTCTATTTATCCTCCTCCAGTGGGCTGTTCTATCCAGAAAGCATGCTGAGATTGTAGTAAATGATGAAACTGTCTTCCCTATGTTTCAAAGATATTGCAAGGTAATTGGTGACTGAATTCATTCAAAATCCCTCTTTTCACAAGTGGTTTACAATTCTTATAGTAATTTCTTCTTAATTGTATTCTTTTAAATTTACCCATAAATTCTTGTTGGGCTTCTCAACAAAGAAAGTTATTCGTTAAAGAGGTTATGACTTGTGACATTTGAACATGTGCCAAAATTCCTCCATGAAATTTAAGCAGTATGTCTTTTTTCGTCTCTTGCTTCCGACAACCTCTTTTTTTTATATCTCCATTTCTCTAACATGTGGGTTTAATTATGCAGAAAAAACCACTACCTGAGTTTTGGAGGGATCATCCCATTGTAAGTGCTGTCTTTACATGTAAAACTTATTAGGAAATGTATTTTTTATTACTATATTAGTTCCAATAAAACATTTTTAACTGCAATGATCACTTTTGTTTTTTTGGGTCATCTGCTATGATCACTTTTCACAACAGAAATAATGGTGTTATTTAATAATTTTATTGTGAGTTGGCTAATTGCAATTTGCAAATGGTAGGAAAGATGAAGAGCACTAATTCAGTTCAATTCATTGTTTCATGCAGCCTGCTGATACATCTAAGGAGCATAACTGTATACCAGATGAACACTATGTTCAGACCTTACTGGCAGTAAGAATCCTTTCTTTCCTGTGTGTGAAAGACTTGTAATTAAACTGCTAGTGAAGTCGGAAAGAGTGACCAGATAGTTTTGCAGAAAGTTTTCATTGTCTTTTGAAACCCTGTCCACCTCATGCACATTAACATCAATGATAGAACTCATATTTTATTATATTACTAATTTTTTTGTACATGTTGGAATCTAGTTTTTTTTTTCCCCTCAGTGATAAATGATCAATGTCATCTAGTGTCAAATTTTTAGGTATGGATCAATAATGAAACCATGAGTTGTAATACGAGTTTGTCATTAATATCCATAATACGTGAAGAACTTTCATATGAAAAATCTATTGGCATTATTACTATTTCAATTATGAAGACAAGTATGTGAAATATAGGTTACCCAAAAGCATCATGTGAAAGATAAACAGCAGAAGATAATTAAAGCAACAAATTTGCCCTATCTACTGTAGTATAAACCTTGTGATGAGTCATGTTGAATCTAATGAATTTTATTTGCAAGTTTGCAACGATCCTATTGGTTTTACTCAACATTTTTGGTGTTTGCCTTCTGAAATCTAGCTAAAAGGTCTTGAAGGAGAACTGACACGGAGATCAGTGACACATACTTCTTGGGATCTTTCCTCCTCCAAGGATCATGAGCGCCGGGGATGGCATCCTGTGACATACAAGTACTCAGATGCTACACCAATGCTTATTAAATTTATAAAGGTGCGATCTTTACTACTACTGAAAAATTATTCAGTTAAAGTGACTGTGCTTCCATGGTTAACCCCTCTCTTCCTCCCCCTCTCAAAAATGCAGATATATAGAGTGGTTATTGTATTACTTAGCGACTTTAACATACTTGTGGACTTTTATCTTCTATAATAGACTTTTCTAGAAAGAATTTCGTGGGGGTGAATCACAAAGACCAAGAGAAAACCTTAATGAATTGAAGTAAAAAAACAAACCTAGATAAATCGCCTACTACGTCTCAATATATCCGTGTCCTTCAAAAACAAAACTGAAATTATGATGATTACAAATTAGCGAAGCAAATTTACAAAACATTCCCCAATACGTGATCCTTACTCCAACAAAGTCTAAACTAAGAATGTGATAAAACGCTTCATCTTAATTTTGGATGAATATCAACCAACTAATGAACCCAGCACCTTGAGGAATCAGCTCAGCATGCGTAAGTCATGACCAGTTCATAACAGGAAGAGATAAAACATTGATCACTATATTCAAATAAGTGGACAAATTTACAAGGAAAAAATCAATGGTTGCAGAGTTGCGAATAAGCTGAAGATGCAATAAAGTTCACTTGATTGATCAAGCAATCTTCAACTTGATCCACTTATCATGAAATCATATATTTAGAAATTCAATGATTTTTGCAGGAAATAGATAATATTTATTATGAGACTGAATACCGAAGAGAGTGGTGCAGCAGCAAGGGTAAACCATCTACATGCTTCCTTTTTGCAAGAAAATTTACTCGACCTGCGGCTCTGCGGCTTCTTAACATGGTAAGTTTGTTAATTACATAAGGTTTCTTTAAGTAAAACTGATACAACAAGGTTTGGCTTATTGATACTAGAGTCATCTCCAAAGCCCAGAGCTCGAGTTGAATCTCAACTGGAGTCAAATTAAATTCAAAATTAAGAAAGTGACATGATGGGCTTTCAAATATTGACTAAAATTACTTTGGGGGTGACTGGACTCAGCTGACCTTTATTATTTCTACCTTTGAATATTACAAGTATATCATACTCATTATCTTCTGCTTCCCTATTTACAGTCTGTTCTTGGAGTTACCAGTTAAATGACAACAAAATGCTCATTATCATGTCAGGTGAGAGATTGATAGCAGCTGAGAATGTACTTAGTAAAGGAAAATGGAGAGAATTGATAATTAAATAAAAGCAGGTGAAGATTATTGATGTATATTGGTATGTATAATGAAGTGTAGATTTAGAAAGTTACTAGAGAATGCATTTGATGTATATGTGCACTATATTTTTTTTCGGAATAATCTAGTTTACATATTCAAAGTAGTTATTGCATAAAATATATTTGATGATGGGGTGAAAAATTCAAGTTGTTCGAACTATGAAATCATATGCAGGCCGCTAATTCCCAAAGTGGCTCCATTGTCGATTAATTACCTCTATTGGGGTTTAATTTTTTCTTTTTGGGACTAAATTATTAAGCTCAATTGAAATACAAAGTAGCCCAATGATAAATTAGCCCAAGGTCCTGTTTTTAATCTCCAGCTTCTCTGGAATGTTACAAACAAGAAAGAGATGGACCCCAGGTACTACAGGTGTCCGAAAGTAATTGGGCCGCCAAGAAATATTAGAAGCTTCGCTGCTTCTTCTTCTTCTTGGGTCGGCCAGAATTAACAACTCCGTTTATTCATTAACGTCCATTAATTTCAGGCAATAATATAAACATAACTCTTTTGGTTGACAGTTACAACGATCTATCATCCGTGAAACGTGGAGAATATGACGTGGCACGTTATTACCAAAGCCTCTATTCTGCTCAACGCTTTACCTTCACCACCGACCTTTTCCAATATTAATATATAATTACGACTTATTTATCTTATCCACTTTGCCTTGTCAAAACGGCACAAATCCACGCCACGTGGCTGCACCTCCTTTCGCCTTTGACTCTTTATAACTGCTCCCAACGTACCCTAACCGTTTCAACTTTTAAGCTTTCTCTTTCTCACTGTGCATTTTTTTTCTTAAATTAAAAAATCTATGAAAATTCAATATCCAATTCTATGTAGTCTTAATTGCCCCAGACTGAACATATTCACTTTTTCAGACTTTAAAAAGAAAAAGAAAATTTTCATTACCATAATATGCGCTCCCTGTTCTGTTGCTGGTTCGAACTTCAAACTTCAAATATGGAATATTCAAATCCTTTTGAAGTCACTCGTGAGTTGCCTATGATTATAATATATATAATCTTGAGAGCGAGTACAGTAAATTTTCTTCTCTCTCTCCAGCCATATCCATTTGTTGAGGGAAACCCTTCAATTTTTTTCAATTCTAATTACTGTCATATTTATTGTTTGAAGTGTGTTACAGTTTCAGAAGCTTTCACACATGTAATGTGTGGTGTGTGTGTGTGTGTATATATATATATATATATATAATTAAATTGAAAATCCCTTTTTCTTTGAATCTATTATGAATTATTAAAATAAATATTTGAGCGAAAGCTGAAAGATTTGTTTTCCACTTACGAGATTTGAATAGTTGGAGGATAATTTTCTTTAATTGATGAGAGATACTGTTTATTGTGTACTATTATACAAGAAGATCAAGTTGGTAAGGTAATATCGTGTATAATTTATTAATGCAAGATTTTTAAATTAATGAATCTAGACATTACATATTTACATTTTCATATATTCTATTTAATGTTATTATCGAATACCTTTAGGATACTGCTTAAAATTATTTATTGCATATAATAAATTATTATTAATCAATGAAATTAATTAAAATGATTTATTATACCCATTATTAATAATTTTTGAAAATTATTTTTGTTAATTAAGATGAATTTATTATAAATAATAAATAATTTGAAAATTAATTTTATTAATTAAGATGAATTTATTATAAATAATAAATAATCTTTCTCTAATGTTTTTAAAGAAGTAAAGTCTTAATTTATTTTCATATTAGGTGAGTCAAAAATTATTTTCAAAACGCAATATTTTTAAGGCGACGAGACGTTCGTTTGCGCTAATTCTGGTTGTTGGAAATTGGGAACTGCATTGACGGGAACATTATCTCCAGATTTTCCACAATCTTTAAAATCTCAGTAATTACTTGGGCCTTTACGCGTTTAATACTTGATTCCACGTGTCACTCCCAAGATTCGCCACGTTTCACGTTTCCTTCAGTAGTGTAATACGGCAAAATACCAGATTCGGAGGGGCGGTGTACAGTGGGCCCGAAAGATGGACACGTAGCAGTTGTCGGTGCAAACGGGTTTCGGGTTTCCCGAAGAAATTAGGATACTAATAGATTTTAAACCCAGAAAAGTAAAAGGAAGCAATATAAATAAGTGATCCGCGTGGCGCGTGTTGCAGTATTAGAGGGTGTTATTTGACAGGGGCCCACATTAAAGGAAAGATCTACAGAAAGAAAATCAAACCACTATTGGCGTGGGGTTGGGCCCACAAGTGAAACGTGTCATTGGAGAATAGTTTGGTAAGTTCTTGTAGGTTGCTTAAGTCATGGAACTTTTTTATTTGTGTAGCTCAATCTAAATTAAATGTTTTTTGGAAGAAAGTTGTTATATTTTAATATGCCATAAACTCATGTATTTTTTGCTTTTCTTTTCTTAATCATGTTTGATATTGAGAACTTTTCTTCGTTTATTTTATTCATCCTTTCAACCAAATTCACCCTGAGTGGCCACTTAAGTTTTGAATTTATTAGATTAATATAAGATGATAAGTCGCACTATATAAAATTGGTTGAGTTTATCATATAACTCTATTCATATACCAAAATACAAGATAAATGGGAATAGTAAATCTTTAGTTTAATTCAATAAATAAATGTACCAATGTAATTATTATATGACATATTAAAAAATTAATGTTTAATAATGACTAGTTAAAATATATTTATTATATTTTAATATAAAATAATTTATTATATTTATTTTAATTCTAATTTTTTTAGAATTTATTTATGAACCTATAACTTTTTTCAATTTTTAATTTATCCTCTCTACTTTTTTAATTTTAACTAACTCCACAAAACATTAAGTTATAATTTGAAAATAAGGATAAAATTAGGGATTTGGGGAGTTATTGAAAAGATAAAGGGAAAAATAAGGATGAGTTAATAAATTTATAAATTACTATTCTCATAAAGGTATTTGAAAAATAAAAAATAGAAGGGATAAAGTTAAAAAAATTTTAAAAAAATTTTAGGTTCATAAATAAACTCCAAAAAATATTAAAATTGAATCATAAATACAATAAATTATTTTAAGTTAGTATACAGTCTTATATATGTTTATCTAATTGTGTCATATAATAATTGTATTGAAGCAACTAATTTCCTAACACTAAATACTAATGTTTTTCAGGTGCATTTATTTACTTTATATAAATTTATACAATCACACCTTATATTATATGTTAAGTGGGATCCTAATTAAACAAATTTATTGAATTTAGAAGAAAAACTGCCTTATATTCTCTTAATAGTTTTTATGATGTTCATGAAAAGGCAATGATCTAAGGTTTGTAATATTTATTTTAGAAAATTATTCTTAACTGAGTTGCCCGTTCTTTTGTTTTGTTTTCGCTTTTTTGTCATTGTTTGTATTTTTCTCTTTGAGTGACAACATAGTTGTCTTCTTTTTAAGTTCTATTTTCCTTAACTTTCTTAAAATTGTGAGTGTAATTAAAAACTCTACAACTATTGATGATTTTATGTCGTCCCGTCAAATGGCACAAAAGGTAACATCAACGTGAAAATTGATGAAAGAAAAATATAGCTAAGAAGTTGTAATATTGATTTTCGATAATTATATTTAATTGAGTCGTTGTCTTTTTCTTTTACTTTTAGTTTTTTTGTCTTTTTTTTTTTGTTCTTTTTTTTATTGGAAACGTAATTGTCTTCTTTTCAAATTCATTTTTCCTTTATTTTCTTAAAATTCTAAATGTAATTAAAAGTCTATGCAATTATTGTAAATTTGAAGTCCTTCCCTCAAGTAGAATTAAAGGTGACATCAAGTTGAAAATTAATGAAAAAATTATCGCTATATACCAAACGTTTAAGAGTTGTAATATATATTTTCGAGAATTATTCTTAACCAAGTTGTGGTATTTTCTCCTTGATTTTGGTTTTTTTTTTTTTAATTTTAGTGAAAAATCAATTTTAAATTTTATTTTTTAAAAAATTTAAAAATTTATTTGTACACTTTAAAGTTTGTCTTATAAATGTTTGATTTGGTATTTAATATTTTTTAAAATTAATTTTATTATTTAAACTTTTATGTCACACAGTCATAAAAAAAATACTTATTTTTATGTTTAAAAAAGTATATAAGTAATAAAAATAAATAAAGTTTAATTATAAATTACAGTCACATTTTATTACAATTAATTTAAAAAATTAAATTAACTTAAAATCATATTATCCTAATTCAAACATCAAATGTAACTAAAGTCTCAACAACTATTGGGGATTTGACGACCTCCCATCAAGTGGGCACTAAAGGTGACATCAACGCCAAAATTGATGGAAAATTATAGTTGAGACCAAAAACAAGTTTAAGAGTTGTAATCCTTTGGAGAATCATTAACCAAGTTGTGGTTTTTTGGGTTTTTGTCTTTTTTTTTTCTCTCTCTCTTTGAGTGAAAACCTCTTTCTACATTTCTGTTACTTTTTAAATTAAATTTAAGAATATAATTAAAGTCTTTGTAACTTTTAAAAATTTGACCTGAAAAATACTTATTTTTTATATTTTTATTATATCAATTTTTAATTAAAATATAATAAGTGTTTTATTTTTTAATTATATAATGATATTTATATAATTATAATATTTTAAAATTAAATTATATATTGTTATTAATTAATCAAACATTTATCATATTTTTATTAAAAAAACAATATAACAAAGAATGTTTTTATTTTATTTTAAAGGATCTTTTTTTGAAACTCTTGGATTTTG
Organism: Delonix regia; assembly: GCA_037074485.1. NCBI lineage: Eukaryota > Viridiplantae > Streptophyta > Magnoliopsida > Fabales > Fabaceae > Delonix > Delonix regia. The sequence goes on along the minus strand of CM073449.1, from coordinate 32,744,223 downwards.
TCTTAGGATACCATTCTTTTTATTACGGACGTGTTTCTAAGATTTAGGGTAGATATCTTTAAATCTTTGAAAATAATTTTAAAATTTAAAGCTATTATAGTAAACATTTCAAAACTATAAGCCTTAATTATGATTCTTCCAAATTAGATTCTACTTTTCCCTCACCTTGATTGATTTTCAATATCGTCGCCTTACTATACTATATTAAGTTATTAACATCTCTTTTTCCATTTTTTCCCAGCTAAAGCGGTCAATTTTTCTTTTAATAATTTGACTCTGCTATAAATTTAGTGTAACGTATCGTCTCGATTGGGCCATTAGAAAGTTTATTCTCAGTTTTCGATTGTGGCCCATTTGTCTGAACCACGAAGGAAGCTAGATTCTCCATTTATTATTATTTTTATTTTAACGCCAACAGGAAAAAAGAAAATTTACCCTGGTCTAACTTAACCATGGAATATTTTTTCCCTCTTTTTAATTATTGGAATTTTTCTTTTAATGTCTTCCGGAAATCACACATGTCCGTGGCCAAAGAAACCAACAGATTATCCTTGCGGGCCCACTTGAATAAACTTTAATAATAATACTTTTCCTTTTATGACCCGATATAAGCCAAAGTAAAACATATGAAAAAAGTGGAAAGATATCATAAAAAAATAAATAGAAAACGAAATATTCAAACCAACCTTCGCCTCACCTTCCTGTGAACCGAGAGCCACCCTTCACATTCTTCATGCACCTTCCCTCTATATATACCCCACTCACCGTCTTCATGCACCAAAACATAACGCCAAGTTTTCATTCACTTCCTGATCACTTACTCAAATCAAGCCGCATAATTCTCTAATTTGTATATAGAATCTTCAACGATTCTCCTTCCAAATATCCCACTAATCCTTTTTTAGTTTTCAGTCTCAGCTTAAATTCTCTCTGTCTTCCTTTTCCTGTACAACTAACCGCCGTTCATTGCAGAGAAAATCCTCTGTACGTAATATTTTTCTCTGTTAATTCTCTGGTAATGGCTCCTCCCAGTTTGAGCAAATCCTCCTCCAACTTCACCAAACACGTTAATGGGTTCAACCCTTCGCCCTTCCGTATAAACGGGTCAAACCTGCTGGTTAACGACCACGTCATCCTCTCCGACGTGCCTGGCAACATCACGGCAACCCCTTGTTCCTACACCTCCACCACCAAGTCCATCTCCACCTCCGGCTGCTTCATCGGCTTCGACGCCGCCGACTCGAGCAGTCGCCACGTCGTCCCGATCGGAAAACTCAAGAACATCAGGTTCATGAGCATTTTCCGGTTCAAAGTGTGGTGGACCACCCACTGGGTCGGCTCCAATGGGCGAGACCTCGAAACCGAGACCCAGATGGTCATGCTCGACAAATCGGACTCGGGTCGGCCCTATGTACTCATACTCCCAATCCTGGAGGGTCCGTTCCGGGCTTCCATCCAACCGGGTCAAGACGACAACATCGACATCTGCGTCGAGAGCGGCTCCTCTAAGGTCTCGGGTGCCTCGTTCCGCAGTGTCATTTACGTCCATGCGGGTGAAGATCCATTCAGTTTGGTGAAGGATGCGATGAAGGTCGTAAAAGCCCATCTCGGCACATTCAATCTCCTGGAGGAAAAGACTCCTCCTGGTATCGTGGACAAGTTTGGTTGGTGCACGTGGGACGCATTCTACCTAACGGTGCACCCGCAGGGCATATGGGAAGGCGTTAAGGGTCTCGTGGATGGTGGGTGTCCACCTGGGCTCGTTTTGATCGACGACGGGTGGCAGTGCATCTGTCACGACGCGGACCCTATCAACAAAGAAGGCATGAACCACACCGTCGCCGGCGATCAAATGCCATGCAGGCTCATCAAGTACGAAGAGAATTACAAATTCAGAGACTACGTGAGTCCTAGAGGGTCAGGCTCTTCCGGCGAGAAAGGTTTGGGTGCTTTCGTGAAAGATTTGAAGGAGGAGTTCAGGACAGTCGATTATGTTTATGTGTGGCATGCGCTTTGTGGATATTGGGGTGGGCTCAGGCCCAACGTGCCTGGACTGCCGGACTGCGAGGTGGAGAGGCCCAAGTTGTCGCCGGGACTGGAGACGACGATGGAGGATCTCGCCGTCGACAAGATCGTGAACAATGGGGTGGGCCTCGTTCCACCCCACATGGTGGATCAAATGTACGAAGGCCTTCACTCTCACTTGGAGGCCGCGGGAATTGATGGGGTCAAGGTGGATGTTATCCATGTAAGTTTCTAACCACTATTTTATTTTCGTTTATCTGTTAATAATTCCCATTATGAACCTACCGATCTTGTGTGGTGTACGTGTCACTATTAAAGGTCAAAGTAACCCTACGTGTCAGATCTTAAGGCTTAAGATCTCCGGTGTGTCAAACCGTAGGGCCCGTGTTTACTTGGACCCGTTTTGGTCGGCACGTTATCTCTGTTTCTTATTAAAGTTTTTCTAATTAACTTCGGTCTTTTTGACTTCTAATTAATGGATTAATTTGACTGAAAAACCAGCTGCTAGAGATGGTGTGTGAGAAATATGGGGGACGTGTGGATTTGGCAAAAGCATACTACAAGGCTCTCACAGCTTCAGTGAGAAAACATTTCAAAGGCAACGGTGTGATTGCTAGCATGGAGCACTGTAACGATTTCATGTTGCTTGGAACAGAAGCCATATCTCTTGGTCGTGTTGGTATGTTCTTTTCCTACCTTAATTAATATATAATGATGTTGCTTATATTACTCTAATTAACATACTGATTTGTTTAATTGAACAGGGGATGATTTCTGGTGTACTGATCCATACGGTGATCCAAACGGTACGTTTTGGCTTCAAGGGTGCCACATGGTGCACTGTGCTTACAACAGCTTGTGGATGGGCAACTTCATACATCCGGACTGGGACATGTTTCAGTCCACGCACCCTTGCGCAGCCTTCCACGCGGCGTCTCGAGCCATCTCGGGTGGACCCATCTATGTCAGTGATTCGGTGGGGAAGCACAACTTCGAGCTGCTCAAGACCCTGGTCTTGCCTGATGGCTCCATCCTCAGGTGCGATCACTACGCACTTCCCACTCGTGACTGTCTGTTCGCGGACCCTCTCCACGATGGCAAAACCATGCTCAAGATATGGAACCTCAACAAGGTGAGTGAACTTGGAACGACCCAGATTAACCAAACTTGGATAGCTTCATGGAATTAGAATCTAATAGCTGCATGATTTTTCTTTTTCTTGCTGAAACAGTTCACTGGAGTTATTGGGGTTTTTAACTGCCAAGGAGGAGGGTGGTTTCGCGAAACCAGAAGCAACAAATGTGCTGCTGAATTTTCGCATATGGTAACGACTAAGACCAAGCCAGAAGAAATTGAGTGGAAGAACAGCGAGAACCCCAGTATTTCCATTGAAAGAGTGGAGGTTTTTGCTCTGTATTTTTATCAGACCAAGAAGCTCGTCCTCTCGAAGCCGTCTGAAACTGTGGAGATTTCCTTAGAGCCTTTCAATTTCGAGCTCATTACCGTGTCTCCAGTGTGTGTCTTGCTTGGAAAATCTGTACATTTTGCTCCAATTGGTTTGGTGAATATGCTGAACACCGGAGGAGCAGTTCAATCCCTGGCTTTGCATGAGGATCAGGACATAGCTGAAGTGGGAGTAAGAGGTGGTGGAGAGATGAGGGTGTTTGCTTCAGAGAGACCAAAGGCTTGCAGGATTGACGGGCAAAAAGTTGATTTTGAATATGAAGAAGGCATGGTCGTAATTCGAGTACCATGGCCTGGCTCTTCCAGGTTATCCTTCGTCCAGTATATCTTCTAGATGTGAGATGAGCAGAACAGTGTGATCTTTTTTTTTTTTGCTTTCAAGAATTATTGTTTACAGAGAATGATATGGATAAGGGGCTTTTTATGATCCCTTATCTAAGTGTCTAGATGACCTTCTAGTTTTACCCCAAGGGGGAGTGCTTAAATATCTGAGTATTATTTGAAATCAGTGTGATTTTTGTGTTTGATTCAATATAACTTTCTCTTAATTAAATCTACATATATTTCTCATTTAGCTTCATTTCTTCCAATTATGATCTTATTTTACTACTATTGGTCCCAGTTTGACATGAGCTGCACAGTGTCCCTGTTCAGTTTAACATTAGGACTTGAACTGCGGTGTGAAATAGAAATCGGGTCTCTGTTTTAGGCTAACTAATCAATAATTAATTTGGATTGAAAGCATGAATTTTTGGTTGGCTAAAACTAAATTGATGAAATTAGTCTTTTAATTTGATGATTTCGGTCATATATTATAGAAGGGAACTTAAGCAAGTTCTAATAAGTAATGACACAAAGCAATCAAAAACGAAACTAGTAAATAGCCGTTGAACGTAGATCTCTCTTCCCTAAATAACTAGGTCTATGAGAAGTGACCCCATAATTAATTTGTTGGAAGGAGGAGGAAGAACTAGTTTTAAAAGAGAACTTTCGCTTGAATTTGTTTTTTAATTCATTGGATTTGAATTTTTAAGAATTGAATGCCTCATTTAATTTAGTAACAGCATATGATTATAATTTATAATATAACTGCAATTAATGACATAAAATTTAAATCGTTAATTCATTTGTTTAGCTTAGGTGTTTATAAACTTATATCACATATATAAACCAGATACTTTAGATACACAAATTATAATATTCTAGGCATATACACTTCCACATATTCCCTTCAATTTTTTAATGATTACCAAGGAGATTTACTACTTATCCACATGAACGAAATCAAATTACAAACCCAACTTGAATAGTTTTACCATTTTCCTTCACCAAAATCTCTTCACTAGCTCAATGTATGTGCTGATTCCTCTAATCCTCAATCATTTATTAATTCGCCATGATCATCTTCATCATCATTTTTCTTGTAATCCTTATTGTCCTCTTCCTCCGTAATATTGACCAAAGTACATGAATTATAGTATTCTTGGAATACACACAAACATGAACCTAACTGTTTAAGAAATATCAAATTACAATTTGTAGCAAAACTAATAATAAACTGCTCCCAAGCATAACCCACCACGTCTTTTATAAATACTCAATCTCCTTGCCTCAACCTTAATTCGACTCCCAACGACACGAGGTCTTTTGGCACTCTCTCACTAGAAAACAAACCATCTTATCTGAATCATCTTGATAAACCAACCTCTGGTTTATTTTTGCCACTGTCATTTTCACTGCAAAAGCTTATTTTTGTTTGGTGTAAACTTAAATCAAAGAGACTCATATAAAGGACCAAACAGACAAAGCCCAGTGCACCTATTCAAGAAATGGCCGAATAGATAAAAAATCAAGTGAACTAAATGACCCAGACAAGAACCAGTTGACTAAGCATATCATCCTTGAAGTATCTAGCAAACAACACTTTTCAACTCACATATCTCCACCTACCAAATATGCTCCCTCTAGTGTGTGTCTCGAAGGCGCCAAAATGGCTAAATGCATTTGCCAAAATGGTTAAATGCATTGAATGCTTCTACTCTATCTTTCTAGAGTTGTCACCAATATTTTGGCTTATATGAGGTTATCGTTTGGTTTTTAGAATCAATACGAGAGAATAAGAATAAAGATGAGGGTGTCTTTTATTCTCATATTTAGTTGACAAATTTGACTTTTATTTTCATTCTTTAGAGAGTTTATTCTTTCTTATATAAGGGAGAATTCTTTCTTTAGTTAAAATAATGGAATCAAACTACTCTTTTGAAAATGAAATATACTAAACAAAAATATTTTTATTTATAATAATTTTTAGACAAAAATAATTATTTAATATTAAATTATTATTAATTTATTAATATATATTATTATATTATTAATTAAGTATATATTAATATATAGTTATATTATTAATTAATAATTCAAATAGATATCTGCCTTTTTTTTTGTTTTATAATAAGGAATAATATGATAAAATATGCACACTACTTAATTGATTTCTATGTGTAATCTATTAACCAAACGAAACAAAAAGAGATATGTTCATTACTTCCCAACCAAACAACATTTTAATATTTCTATCCCTACTCTCACTCTTATTTCTATTCTCATTTTTATTTTCATTATATCAATTTTAACAACTAAACGGGCCATAAAGCTTCTGAATTAAAATGTTGGTGTTGCAATGTTTGAAGACAATATGACTATTTAAAGACATTGGTGGTTCTAGCTCTATATATTGCATATTTCCTTAGTGGAAAGATAATGAAGTCTGCGTGGCATTCATATTATTGTGTGTTACCAGCTTACAACAAGAGCACAATAAAATTTCCTTGTGAGATTAGGTAGTGTTAGTGTGTGTGCTCGTATAAAGCTCAAGTTTTTATCTCTATGAAAAATTGAAATTATTGTAAAATTTGTATTATGGAGTCGGAGTAACTTCTAAGGTAGCTTAAGTATATAAAAGTCCTTGTACTTGATTTATATTTTTGAGTTACTGGACGCTGAGTAAAAAAATGATAAATTAATTCAGTATTATAAGGTTAATTGAATAATTTATTGAGATTCCTAACTAAGTATCCTGATCTCACTTTACTAAAATTCTTATGTTAGAATATGCTATTGTTTTCAAAAAGCTAATGATTCAACCAATTCCTCAAAAAAACACAAAATTATAATTTATATTATAAACAAATTTTTTTACTATACAATTCACCCATCTTGTTTTGTCTCTCCTAACATATATCTTAGTCCATCGTCATCTCTTTTTGCCCTTACCATGATGCTCACAAATTGTCTGTTGTGAGCCCGTGGTCCTATGCTCCAAACGACATTGTTTACTTCCTTCTTACTTCCTCTCTATATTTTGGAAAAGAAAATTAACATCTTACTACCTACACCTTAATATTTTTATTATTTTAATATATAATCTGATGTAGTGTTGACACACAAGCCAAAAAATAAAAATCTATTAAAAAGAAATAAATTAAATAGTATGTAGCTAGCAGTTTTTTAAGTTACAAGTTGTATAGTGTCTCTTTAGTAGTGTGAGATTACGTACAAAAAAAGAATGTAAAGTATCATTATAAACTTTCTATTTATGTATTATGATAATTTTCTTTAGAAAATAAGTATTTGCCATGGTTTAACAAAGAAAAGGGGAAGGAAACGGTCACATCTGCCAGTGAACTTCTTTGAACGCATTGCTTCCTCCTTCACAAAGATGCACTTGTGAGCATAACTTTATTTGGAGTAGTTCTTCCTTGATGGCTCAATCCTATGATGAATTCCCAACTTATAACTTAGCTTGGTACAATATATATATATGAAAACCATTTTCTGGAGGCAACTTCCCAAATCAATCTTGCATTCATTTTTATAGAAAAAAATATTATTTAATCTTTTCACATTTATATGATAATATAATTTGATATAATAATTTTAATAAAATAATTCTTTTAATGATCTCTATTCTTCTTTTTAAATATTTTATTTAGATTAATATACTAAATTATCTGCCATATAAATATACTAAAATTAGTTAAAGTTCAATAAATTTATTTATTTATAAAAGCTTATCTCCATTATTTTCTTCGTCAAATCATTGCTACGTTAAAGCATCTTTACTTCTTAGTAAAGGATTGACTCCATTCACTTTTAGCAACAATTGTAAGTAGGCTTTGTTACTTCTTGAAAAAAAAGAGGAAAAAAAAAAAAAGTTTGATTGACCTCGGTTTTCATCTTACTTTTTGTCATTTTATTTATTTTAAATTTAAATATTTTTGTTGTTTCCAATTATTATTAGGTTTTTAAATTTTGAACTCTCTAGTATAGAGTATCAATATCATATACTTTTTCTTACTAAAAAAATTTATATTATACTAGAATTTTAAGATATAAATTAATAAACAGTACATCTACCAATTCGAAGATAATTAGCACAGAAAAAAATTGAATTTCGTGCAACACGAGGAGGTTTTCACATTGTTGGATGATATTATGTTAATTTGAAGGATTAAATTTACGTAATTCAGATCTTAAAATTAATACATAATAATTATATTATTTACCATTAATAATATAAAAAATATATAATATAATTGTTTACAATGTATGTTAGTTATTTGTAAAAATTTATATATGTCGTAATATTATTAAAAATTTGTATTTTAATTGAAGAGTTTTATATAAATAATTAAATATAATTTATTTTAAAAATTAGTTACGTAGCTAAAAAGTTTTGCGAGATGCACCTAAGGGAAATTGTTTTATGCTAAAATAATTTAGAATTTCTATAAAAATTAAATAAGAAAGCAAGCAAGCTAAGCAAAAGCCCTTTGGCGAGTCCATTGAATCGTTTGTACTTTTACGTCGGTATCGTCACTGAACCGAGGTTGTCTTGTTCTTGCGGTAATCTTAAACGATCACCAACATCGCCGTAAAGAAAAACCCACAAGATTTCCAAATCAAATAGCATACCTTCTCTGGTTTTGCGTGAGCGAACAGTTTGGTAATCCATGAATACGACGCCGTTCATGGATAAGCAGATAATGGATCTAACTCATGGATCGTCTCCGAGCAAGGATTTTATCGACCTGATGAGCCATCCTAAGGAGCAAGAAGAAGCAGACGCAGAAGGTGAAGCTCGCCGTAGCAGCCCCCGCCAAATCGGTGGCAATGGGATTAAGGAGGATATCATTGCCAGCTACGATTTCCAGCCGATTCGTCCAATTGGAACTTCGACTCAGTCTTCCAATCACGATTCCAACCCTAACCTCGGGGCGATTTCTAGGCCTTGGAATTCTGACTCTAAGTCCAACTCTTCCACTCCAATCATAAGAGTAAGACCCCCTTTTTCCTGCCCTAACTTACGCATGTTATAATTTTAGTTCTTTTGCCCCAAAATTATCAATCTTTTTCTTATTTGCTGATTTGGGTTTCCTTTAGATTGAAATTTTTGTCTACTTTATATGGCTTCTGCTGGACTACTGCTATTTGTTCGTTCGGGCTTTTACGGTTTGCTGTCAGATTATAATGGTCATTAGTAAAGCTTTAGAATTTTTGGTCTCGTTTAGTTATTAGTTGTGAGGTGGTTTTCCTGTGATTTCTGATACTTAGAGAATGCATGACTAAATGCGATTACTTTCTTGTGCATAGTTTTGCTAACTTCTTAATCTAATAACCAATGTCTAGAATGAATTGTTTATGACTCCGTGTTATTTTTTTATTTTTAAATTTTTGAAGTTTAGATAAGTTTAATATATAATGCCACTGCCACCTGATTCTTTTTATGCACATTTCTTTATATTCTCTTATAGCATGTTTTTTTGTATCCATTTGGTATCATGGCTATAGATGCTCTTATGCTGGACAAGGTTTTGATTTTGCTAAGAAAAGCATTCAAACGATGTTAAAATTGAATTGTTGACTTGCTATATGAGTTCTTAAACAAATGTTGGTAGTTTTTAACCTTGATTTTGCATTATGTTCTTTGATCTCTTATGGATCAAGTTGGGAATAGCTCCCTCAAGTTAGCTTCAAAACTTTTGTTAGCTCTGAGTGATAAGTGGAAGTTGATAAGATATGAATTTGACATGATAATCAGGCATTCTCTGGGATAGATTCACATAATTCTTATGGAACCTGCATAGCTGTATTTGTCATTGATTTATTGACCTTGAGTTCTTTTCTTCTACTATTCCCATTGGGTAGTCGTCTCTAATACTTTGACCATACATGTTCAACCAACTCTCTAATCTGTCCCATACCTATATATATACAGTTTCAATTGGGTTTCTCAGCTTTCTTTATATCAGTTTCCCTATAAAGCTAATGATTTCATTAGTATTTACTGTCTCCTTGTGAGATTTGGGTTTTTTTTTTTTTTTCTTTAAAAGAAGGAATAGCTTAGAGAATTATGTAGTTATTTTTTGAAAGGAGATGTAAATATGACATTGATTTTATTTGGAATAAAAATTGTTATATTAAACCCCATTAAGGTGGATTGATGCATTCCCAAAGTTGTCTTACCCTCTATGCAGGGAGGATCCAGAATTAGAGTAGTAGGGATTGAATATGTCATTGTCAAGTGAAATGTGTGTTCATCCGAAATGACGAGCAAGATCACTTAGAATTTTCATATTATTAAAGCTGCAAAGCTTGCTTAAGTCAAGTGGTTGGGTAGCTTTGAAATTGTGAGGCCAGTATTTGAATTAGGATGATTTTCACATCTAAAATTTGTGAATTGTTTGGCACCCCTTTGATCCGTATCTGCTTCCATGGTTCTTATACATGTAAATTTTTAAAGTCATATTCACATGAATTGTTATTGGTGTATGCTGTGCTGATAATTGTTGTATCACATTAATGTTAATGGAGTGTTGCTTATGTGCATAGACACAGCATGTACAGACATATACGTATTTTTATTTTTGGAAGGGGGGTGGGGTTGGGCCTCTGGGGGGAAGGATTTATTGTGGAAGATTTACTGATGGGATGAAACACAAAGGAGTTATGCTAATTGCTTTCCATTTGTGTTCTTGGCCTGGGCCTGACCCTCAAATTTTTTTTTTCTCATTAATTTATTAAAAATTCATGCATATTGGAATAAAATTTATATTAGCAAATGGAAGAGAAGTTTGTTAGATCTGGCAGCTTTACCATTGATAGTTTGGCCCACACCTCTGGTTTAGGTCAACTGCTGTGGTTTCTACCAGCGTTCTTCAGTATGACTAATAAATTCCTCTAGTTGTTCATAAAGTTAGGCCTATAAGGGATAGTTAAGACTTCATTTTCTAAAGCATCTTTTATTTCCTTGTGTAAATTACTGATGTTAATGAAATACTTGCATTTCACACTCTTTTTGTTTGGTTCCACAATGTTGTGTTGATGAAAGGGTTAGCAAATGCTTTTGTTAAGTTACTTATATATCATTTACTTCTTGAATATGACCTTTGTTTGAATCTATATACTCTATAGCATGCATTTTGAATTGGCAAAATATTTTGCTGTTGGACCAGGATTTCATGTATTTTAATAATCTTCTGGTCATATCTCATGGTCTGTAGTTGCTTTACTATCTTGAATTGTGTATTCCCTTCGTAAATATTTAGTAGTTGTCTTTCCACTACACAGAATTACAGTTCTCTGGATTCTCTTGAACCTGCAAAAGTCATTGTAGAAAAGGATCGAAATGCCTTTGATGCTACAATTTTGTCTGAGATTGATCGAACCATGAAAAAACATACAGAGAATTTGCTCCATGTTCTGGAAGGTGTCAGTGCAAGGTTAACGCAGCTAGAAAGCAGAACCAACCATCTTGAGAATTCTGTGGATGATTTGAAAGTATCTGTTGGAAACAATCATGGTAACACTGATGGAAAAATGAGGCAGCTGGAGAATATCCTTAGAGAGGTACTTTATCTATCATATATTTCCCCTTCACTCTTCTTACCTTGGTATTAAGCTGCATTTGATATTTAGAATGAATGCATACGGTGGATGGAAAGGATTTGATGTTATTACATTTATGAAAAATTTAAGCTGGTGGGAACCATGGATGATAGATGTGAACAATTTTGACTACCATACTTAAAATATCTTCTTGGTTCAAGTGTTCAATTTGATGTTGACACAACTTTTTTCATTAGACTAACACCAGAGAGTTATGAGTGTCTTAGTATAATTATAAAATATTATCCTCGACTTGAATTCTTTTTTTTTTTTTTTCTTTTTTCTGGGGCCTCTAAACGTTCCTGAATATATTTTTAGTTTAACAAAAAAATTCAAGAAATTTATCTCCCTTACTTTTTCTGGATTCCTGTTCAATGGATTTTTGTCTGATCAAGTAATAGTATATGGCATTATTGTTATCTGAGAACCCTAGCATGTGGCAATTTTGTAATTATGAACTCCTCCCCTGACTCTTTTTCTTGATCCAAGTATACGGCGTTCTTGCTGACAAATAACTGGGCATGTTATTTCTTCCTACTTGTATGCTTAATTAGCTCATGAGGTTATTTTGGCTCCATGGAGAATGTCTGATATTAGATAGAGCAAACTTTTGTCTTCTGCTTATACACACACACACACACACCCACACCCACCTACCTTTGGAATAAGCTCTTTGGTCATTTTTGGACAAATTGAGTGTGTCTTAGTACTTTGGAGTTTGGATCAATTTCTCCAAATTCACTTTAAAGGATTTTGTAATAAGAAGATAACAAAACTTTGTGGTGGTGTTCAGTTTATGGGACTTTGTTCTGTTTGGTTATGGAAGAATGCCCGTATTTTCAAGGGCATATCTTCACCCTTAAGTATATTATGGATAGAATTGTCCTTTTGGCTAAACTTTGGTGCTTGGCTCATGGTTTATTTCAAGGGGAATCTCCTTTTCTGACATGCCATAAGATTGGGCAGTTCTACACTACTTAACTTCCTGGGCCTTCTGTTTAATTTTTCTGTTTTTTTTTTTTTGGTTATTTTTGTTTATTTTCTGATTTGAGGGTTTTTTATCCCCAACACTTTGCACTTTCTCCTCTTTCTAATACATTTTCTTTATCTATTAAAAAAAGTGAAAATACTGTAATTACTTGTAAATATTGGTTATATACACTTTCAACTGGGGTATCAAGTTACACTTACTTTTTCACTTATTTTGTTTGACATAAAATATGCAAAATATGCAGGTGCAAACAGGGGTACAGTTTTTAAAAGATAAGCAAGATGTGGTGGAAGCTCAGCTGCAGCTGGCAAAGGTACAACTGTCCAAGGTGGACCGACAATCGGAAACTCAGACTAGTGTGATTACAGATCCTGTGCAGCAAGCTGCATCTGCTCCCCAGCAATCTCAACAACAGCTTCCTTCCCCTGTTAATCTTCCGCAATCAATTCCTGCGGTCCCTCACCCTAATGCTCCTCCTCAACCTCTAACCCAACCGGGTTTGCCACCTCCAGTTCAACTTCCTAATCAGTTTCCTCAGAACCAAATCACTTCTGGTCCTCAGCGAGAACCATACTTCAAACCACCTCCTCAACCTCATGATGCCCCAAATCAGCAATACCAACTGCCTTTATCTCAGCAACCGCATCCTTCTCCTGGGGCACCTCCACAGCAACAATACCAACAGACCCTTCAACCCCAGTACCCTCAGTCTGCACCTCATCCACCCCAGCAACAGCCATCGCCTACACCTGTTAATCCTCCACCTCAAATACCATCTTCTCTGGGTCATCATGTGGAAGAGACATCTTTTATTCCTCCTCAGAATTACCCACCTAATGTCCGTCAGCCACCATCTCAAGCACCCAGTGGACCACCTCCCTCCCAGCAATTCTATGGGCCACCATCCCATGTATTTGAACCACTATCTAGTAGATCTGGTTCAGGTTTTTCTTCTGGATATAGTGCACCATCTGGGCCTGCTGAGCCTTATCATTATGGTGGATCACCTCAGTATGTTGCCACTTCAGGGCCAAAACCACAAATGCCTCCTCCTGCAGTGGCTCCTCCAAGTGGTGGAAGTGGTTACCCGCAGCTCCCAACTGCTCGGGTACTGCCACATGCATTGCCTACTGCTTCAGGGGCAAGTAGTGGTACAGGTTCTGCTGGAACTGGAAACAGGGTTCCCATGGATGATGTGGTTGACAAAGTGGCAAGTATGGGATTCCCTAGAGACCATGTGAGGGCAACAGTTCGGAAGCTAACCGAGAATGGTCAATCAGTTGACCTTAATGTAGTGCTGGATAAGCTTATGAATGAAAGTGATATTCAGCCAAGAGGTTGGTATGGTCGGTAGCATGAAAAATTTGATCCAACTATATGTATAGAAGCACCACTTGGTCCTGGTTCAAATTTTATGGGGAAGGAGGCTTTATGATTGCATTGTGCCGTATTGGATGCTTTGACTCTTATTTCTTTCTTGTTCTGTTTTCGTGGAGACTTTAAACTGGTATTCTTGCTTGTCTGGGCCTCATTTGTGACTGTCTTGATCGCATTATGTATATTAACAATAATTGATAAACTTCTTAAACTTTTGATTATAATGCTATTGTCAGTCTGGGTGGCTGCTATTCGTGATCACTGTCTGTTTTGCACGAGGAAAATTTCTCATTGGAAAAGCTTATTTGACATGATCATATGTTTCTTTAAAATTTGGTATTGCTTATCTTTCACAAATGTAAGGCACATAATAATATCTTTTGCCTTGATATATCTGCACATAAACCAAAACGTCTTGTTACTGGGAATTTTGAAGGATATTCTTGTCTCATTTCCTTTATCCTCATTAAGTACACAACAATCAGCTATCTGTTTCTGTCTTGCTAAGGAATCAGAGCTTCGCTATAGAGGCAATGCCATCCAACATCATTCCTGAAGGCAAAAGCGTGAACAGGGTGGTGTGTTAGCAAAGACTTGGTTAGTGTTTAATATAATGGCATAAGGGCTCAATTGTTAAACAAGTCTACATTTTACTTTAATTAATCGAGGTTAAATTGAGACTAAGTTTAAGACATACATTTCTTAAAATGGGTTAAGTTGACCTGGAAGTGTGTCTTTAAAATTGTTTGACGACAGATTTGATTTAACTTGACACATAAGTTGGCTTAAGGATGTTATTAGTGGACAAAGCATCATTTCAATGACATTATGAAGACTACTACTATGCACACACATAAAAAAGAAAACCAGTTATGCATAAATAAGTAGTTTCAACCTTGACAGTTGACACGTATGGAAAGATTAGGCATCTAAAAAATGTCCCTTCTGGTATATAAAATGAAGTTTAAATATTTAACAGGAGGCTTTTAAAAATTGTGAAACACCTACATATGCTGTCGTTCTTTACTTACATTCGTTAACGCTGAGGATTTAGTTTCTCGTCGTTTATCTTCCCTTTGTTAATTCCATTTGCAACAAAATTCCTTGTTGATACAGATGCATGGGTTTATGTTGAAAGTTGAAATGGCCTCTCTGTTTTATTGGTTTCAACTTTTTGGCATGATTCTCATCTGGCTAACAAACCCGTTCATATTTGAACTCCCCTGCTTTCAATCAACCTTGACATAGGAACGCACTAAAATTTGGCCTACAACCTCACCTGCTCATTGCCGTTTCTAGTTCAACATGTCTCAGAAGAACAGATCAAATATTCAAAAGAGATAGATTCAACTTCAACCTAGTCAGAAAAAAACCTTGACCTTACTTAGGCATTGCTATTTGTTTCTTTACACACACAATTGACTATGTCAGCTAGTTGGTTTTGATAACCATTTGACAGAGTATAGAGATCACATGTCAATCTGATCCTTAGAAAAAAGAACTGATAGAGAAAGGAACAGCGGCGTGCCGTTGTTCAATAATTTATCCAACAAGTAATATTTTAATCTTCGCTTAATTTATTAGACTCCCTTACCAAGCCTTCATCCAACAAATGACCATATACCATACGTACATAATGTGATCTTGAGAAGAAAATTTGAAAAAATTAAAGAGAAAAGTTCCAACTTTCAAGTAGTTGTTAAAGAACATTGAAACTCATTCCATTAATAAAATATTCATTGTCGTTTAAAAATTAAAACAAACTAAGTCTTCATTTACATCTCGAGTAAGTGAAAATATAGATAAGATCAATGCTTCCATATAAATACACGTTGTCAGCCATGCAGCGATCTCATCCCTCACAAGCAAATATACAAAAACAATAAAGAGTTGCTTCATTACAAGAGAAAACATGAAAACTGCTTGCATACTCCTTGTTGCCCTCTTGGCTCTGGCATCTTCTGGTGCCTTTGCCTATGATCCTAGCCCACTTCAAGACTTCTGTGTAGCCATAAACGACACCAAGAGCGGTGGTATGTGCCCTCGACTTTCTCTTTTGCACTTCAGAATCCATTTTCATTATGCCATGCATCATGTCAACATTTTTCCTTGATTTGTTTGCAGTGTTTGTGAATGGAAAGTTCTGCAAGGACCCCAAGCTTGCCTCTGCCAATGATTTCTTCTATCATGGACTCAAACAAGGAGACACATCTGGTCCACTTGGCTCAAAGGTGACTCCAGTTGCTGTAAATGAAATATTGGGACTCAACACTTTGGGCATATCATTGGCTCGTATAGACTTTGCTCCTAAAGGCTTGAATCCTCCTCACACTCATCCTCGAGCCACTGAGATCTTGGTAGTCATAGAGGGTACTCTCCATGTTGGTTTTGTGACATCCAACCCAGAAAATCGTCTCTTTACCAAAGTACTGAACAAGGGAGATGTGTTTGTGTTCCCTATTGGTCTCATTCACTTCCAACTCAACGTGGGTGACAAAAATGCTGTTGCCATTGCTGCTTTGAGCAGTCAAAATCCAGGAGTTATCACCATTGCAAATGCCGTGTTCAAACCTAATCCTCTAATTTCTCCAGAAGTACTTACTAAGGCATTTCAAGTAGATAAGAGCATAATCAACTCTCTTCAGAAACAGGTTTAGATGGACAACAACGGAAAAAACTAGCTAGCTGTTGAAATTTTGAATATTACATTATAGATTTGAGTTTGTAATAGTTTGTTACTGGGTTTGCCTACTGCAACCGTACTATGAAGTGATACAAGTTTAATAAAATGCATGACAATTATCTTATAATTCATGTTTAAAAATAATAAGGTGATTTTTTTTTTAACCACAATCGTTTTGAGTGATTTATGCGCACATTCGAAAAGGAAATAATGTGAGTTATACCTATACTTGTATGCTTGTCTGTATCAATGAACACAGTACCCTGCAACCAAGCCATTAGCAATCTTGAGGGCTAAAGTTCTATTGATCTGAACAAGCCATATGCACATAGTGCAAGATGATCTAGCATTCTATGCTTCTACACTCTTAATAGTCTCTGCCCAAGTTAATTTCTTTGCATATATGTCACAAAAAATGAGTTCCCATAAGTGATATTGATAGACCTGTGCCTCATATTTAAGTAGGAAGAAGATAAGTGGAATGCTGAGGGTAGGATGAGAAATGAAGGAGTAAAAAGGGCGAAGCAATTAGAGGGTAGAAGAGATTTGCAAGAGGAATGGCTAACCTAGCGCATCAGCTGTATATATAGGGTGGGGGGCGAGAAAAATTTAGTTGGCAAGGGAGTATATATACAAGGTTCTGTGGAGAGAGTGAGGAAGGAGAAAATCTGTGACTTGGTGAGAGAAAGGAGTCCTGTCTTTTTCCTTTGTGTTGGCTGTGATATTCTGTTTTGTTTTACTGCATTATCTTTCCTTCTTGATATTGCTGTTTTGCTGATAGAATTACGGTGGAATAGAATCTCCTTCATTCTCCTTTAATTTATTATAAGTAAATAACGTGAAGTATTTCAGTCTTGTGTTGGTTCCTATCAGATATCACCGTTAATCAATGCCAAAATAGCAAGCATGCCAAGTTAATTCACAGTGGTTTAGTCCTAATTTTAAGGCCCCATATTTCTGTAAAAACTCAATTATTAAATTTAAAAACCGTGAAGCCAAATTAGATAAGTTACAGGTTTTTTTTGAGTTTGAACAGAATTATTTAACGCGAACAGTTTCTCAATTAGTGTCAAACAACAAAGAATGCGATCAACTATCACTTATTTAATTTTATAATGTATTAATATACTACCAGATATTATATATTATGATTGGTTGAAAAAGTAATCAATTTGTCCCTTAAATTTTATCAAAGTTTCATTGTTGTTCTCATAATCTATTCGGTTCATTTGAAACCTCTAAGTATAACTTGTTTCAAGAGTTGTTCTTTCCATTAACACCGTCAATAACTTGTTAATCTTTGCACTGTGATCCTAAGTATGTGGCAAAAATTACTTCCTGATCGATTCACATAGAGTTCACATCAAATTAAAAATATATTGTGTATCTTTTGACCCATATCATAAGCCATTCAAACTTGGCTCCTATGTACTTGAGTTTACCCTCGCAACTGGAAGCTCCATTCTTTAAAGTACATAACTTTTTTGAAATGAAGGAAAATAATAATAAAATAAATAATTAATGAATTAATTAATCGTTAAACTTTTTTGAAGTTTAAAAATTAAGTAATTAATTAATAACTTAATTAACCACATTTTAAATTGAAATTTTTTTAAAGCATAAGAATTCTTTTGAGTGAACGGAAAAAATTATTGAATTAATTAACTACCATATAAATCAAGAATTTTTTAAAGTTTGAATATATTTTGGAGTGAATGAGAATAATTAATTAATTAATTAATTAATTGCCTCTTAAATTTCCTAATAAGCACTGCAAATATAACTTGGCATCAAGGTTGTCAAACTTACGATTCTAGGTAGATTCGTGAGGAGTGTGTAGACTCGTAACGTAGAATCGTAAGAGTTTATCTCTATTAATAAATTGAGAATAATTTATATGTGAGGGACTAAATTGAGAAAAAATTTTTATGAGTGACTCAATTGAGAAGTATTTTATTTAAGGGATCAAAATGAGAAATATATTTTATAAGGAATCAAATTAATACATAACCTATTAGTGAGAGACCAAAAGAGATTTTATTCATTTGGCCAAAATAAAATTCAAACTCTAAAAAAATATGAAGGCCATTATTAATAATGATGTTATTTGTGAAGGAAGAAATTGAAAAATATTCATATGAGGGACTAAATTGAAAAAAAATTCTATGAAGGACTAAATTAAAATAATATCTTACTTGTGAGGGACTAAAATAAAAAATAAATTTTATAAGGGATTAACTTAAAAAAATACCTTACAAGTGAAGGACAAAAAAAAAAAGATTTTACTCATTTGGCCAAATTAAAATCAAGACTTGTATATATATAATTTTTGTCATATATATATTGAATATACATCATGGTCAAGTGGTTAGGCCTTGGATGTCCTTTTGCATGTGGGTTTGAATCTTGGGGAGTACGTTTTGAGTTTTGAAGCAAACTTTGTCTTAATTTGCCCAACTTAGTAGTGATTTGTTGATTCAGCTGAGTTAGAGTGAGTCAGGACTGATACCGAGTTGGATGTGAGTTAACTGAGTTAACTCGCTGAGTTAACAACCATGTTTGGCATGGAAAAAATTAAAGTAAAAGAAAATGATATATAATTTATTCAATGATTTAAATTGTTATATCACTCAAAGTTAAAAGACAAAGTCAAATATAGTTTTATCAATTTCTAAAATTTTAAAAGATTCATTATAGTGATGCTCTTTTAATAAGCACATTATTGTCATTTTTTTTTTCACTAATATCATATAATCAATTTTATGTACTTTTTTTTTAATTTATTATATTTTTTTATATCACAATACATTACTAAATTCATCCTTTTGCTAACACCTACAAAATACTGTTGATTTAAAATGTATTGACATAAAGTAAAATAAATTGATTTTTGCTTTGTGTAATGTATAAACAAATAAATTAATTGAGTTGAAAACTTCAACCTAACTCAACCAACCCATTGGAAAAATTAATATTTTAAAAAAGAAAGTAAATAATATTTCAAAATGTAAACAACTAAATCAAACAATTAAATCTATATTTGAAACACTCAAACAACTCCAAATTTTAACAATCAAACCAAAAATACTATTTATATATATAGCTTATGTATACAAACAATTAAAATAAGGTAAAATATGAGTAAGTTTTTCAAATTTCTTAATTGAGAGCAGTTAAATCTTGTCTTGAAGTATTATAGTTCAGTAACAAAAACTTAAATATAATTTCAATTTTTTAAAATTATTAAGATTGATAGAATAATAAAAAGGTCACATTTAGATAAATTACTTGTTTAACTAGCTGGTTAAGTAAGTTGGATTAAATGAGTTTGTAAGTATATAAATTCAAGCCATCAACTTTAAATGAAACTTATTTAATGTTTGATCTACTTTTCATTAACAAGATTTACCATCCAATTCATCCATTTATTTCTTGTCCCACGTTGGTTGAATTGTTAGCCATAAGATACATGCATTCCTATTTTACCAGATCAATAACTTAACAGAGCCTAGAAGAGCGAGACATATTCAAAATTCAGTCTGTACAGACAAACCTTAGTTAGACGTAGTTAATTGTATATTAAATACACACAATTGACTAGATCAGCCATTCGGTACCTAAACTTTGACAAGTTTTGCACACGTACGTAATGTGATCCTGGGAAGAGAAAAAAATGAAACAGCTAAAGAGAAAACTATCAACTTTCAGGTAGTTGTTAAAAGAAAATATAAAATCATTCCATTAATAAAATATTCGTTGTCGTTTAAAATTTAGAACAAACTAGGTCTTCATCAGATCGTGCAAGTAAAAAATAGACCAGATCAATGCATCTTGCTTATAAATACACATTATCAGCCATTCAGCAATCTCATCCCTCACAAGCAAATATACACAGACAATAAAGAGTTTGCTACATCACAAGAGAAAACATGAAAACTGCTTGCTTAGTCCTTGTTGCCCTCTTGGCTCTCGCATCTTCTGGAGCCTTTGCCTACGATCCTAGCCCACTCCAAGACTTCTGCGTTGCCATAAACGACACCAAGAGTGGAGGTATGTTCCCTCGACTTTCTCTTCTTTACTTCAAAGTTGAAACTCCATTTTCATTATGCCAAGCATGTCAACATTTTTCCATGATTTGTTTGCAGTGTTTGTGAATGGAAAGTTCTGCAAGGACCCCAAGCTTGCCTCTGCAAATGATTTCTTCTTCCGAGGACTGAAGCAAGGAGACACATCTGGACCACTTGGCTCAAAGGTGACTCCAGTTGCGGTTAATGAAATATTAGGACTCAACACTCTTGGCATATCCTTGGCTCGCGTAGACTTTGCACCTTATGGCCTTAACCCTCCTCACACTCACCCTCGAGCCACTGAGATCCTCGTAGTCATAGAGGGTACTCTCCATGTTGGTTTTGTGACATCCAACCCAGAAAATCGTCTCTTTACCAAAGTACTGAACAAGGGAGATGTGTTTGTGTTCCCTATTGGTCTCATTCACTTTCAGCTGAATGTGGGTAAGACTAATGCTGTTGCCATTGCTGGCCTTAGCAGCCAAAACCCTGGAGTTATCACCATTGCCAATGCTACATTTGGATCTAATCCTCCTATCTCCCCTGAAGTTCTTACAAAGGCTTTTCAAGTGGACAAGAGCGTAATCAACGCTCTTCAGAAGCAGTTTTAGAAGGACAGCTAGCTAGCTGCTAAAATTTGAAATATTATTGAATTGTGGTTTGTATTAATGTATTACAGGGGTTGGCTGTTGCAACATATTATAATATAATAAATAAGAACAACATATAATTGCGTGGCTTCGTATCTTCCATACATGAATTAAATAATTTGATTATTTATTACAATTCCTTAGGGTAAAATATAATGCATATGTCACTTATATGTAGTAATTTGCCTATGATATTGATATCTCTATATGAACGCAGTACATGGCAACGCAAATCTTTGAAGGTTCTACTATATTCTATTCCTCTGAACTGAAAATTTTTCTCATAAACTAAAATGGAGAATAGGCTCTAGTTCTGTGATTCTAAAACAGAAAAGTATATACATAGCGTGAGTCAAAGTAAACAATAAACATATAGAATGATCATTCAAAAAGCCAGGGCATGATGATATTTTCTCCAGCACTGTGTGTGCATATATATATATATATATATATATTGACTTGATTTTATAGGAAACAATTATGTGTCCATAATGTTTTACCAATGTAGAGAACCAATCAATCTCATCATGCCAGTGACAACAATGTGCTAGCTAGTAGCGTTTTATTAATGTGCTAGTACATAGTTAGATAGTAATATGTAGTCACACCAAGTGTGCCGTAAAACTCGCCTTATTTACTCTAATGAACAATATTCTATCCACTGATTTTTCAGACAATATAGAGCTTTTTGATAAAATGATAGTCTATCTTGCTATTGGCAAACTCAAATTTATTGCAAAAAAATTGACACGGATAAAAGAATGTAGACAAAAGTTTTCATAAGAAGAGCCATAGATATGGATAGATTGATTGGCGAACATGGAAAAGGCAAGTAAAAAGGTAATGAATAAATATGGATGTAACACTGGCAAGTTTTTGTTTTTAGAAAGAGTAAAAAAATAAATATCCATGGTATAGATTGTTAATTAAGTAAAGAATTTTGGTTTAGTGGTAAGACATTAACACTTTGAGCATGATGGCCCAAGTTCAATACCTAGCTTTCTCTTCCTTCAGAATTTTTCTAGTGTTACCACGTGTCCTAGCTAGGTGAAATGACCAAAGTGTCCCTCACTTCATTTTCTTCTCTTTCCTGATCATTTATATGGTGAAATAGATTTATTCGGACCACAAAAGTCTTAAATATATATTTTAGCAAAGAGACTTGAATCTTAGACAAAGCACTTAAGGTGTTGGGTTGTTATGGTAGTAGGTCTGTGGAGCTTGCTGAACATCAACTACAGATCATAGCTTATATTTGTTTTCAAGCAATATTGTGGGAGAGATCAAAGGAATTAACTCCCATGGAATGGAATGAATTCCAAGAATTGTTCAAGGAATGATTTATTCCACAGAGTTTGCGTGATGCTAGAGCTTGCGAGTTTGAGCTATTGAGATGGATTCTTAGAACTAATATCTTAGACTATGATATTTGCTTTACTTACCTCTCAAAATTTGCACTACACTTAGTTCCTACTGAGAAGCATCGAATTATGTGGTTTGTCATGGGATTACCGAAGTCAATGTTTCAGGCAATGGCCTCTCATACACATCCACCAGAACACAAGACATAGATGAAAAGTATAACATGAGACAAAGAAACAGAGATGAGAAACCCAAACACAATACCAGAACACAAAGCAGAGATGAAACAATCCGCAAGTAGTGTAGAAAACCATCTTTGCATCTTCCTACGGAACTCCCACTCAAGATCACTCCCATCTTCCACAAGCAGTGTAGATGGAGATGACACGTTTTGATAGGGTTATGGATGTTGCCTCCTTCCCTGCAAAATGATGCCATTCTGTTTCATTAAGTGAAATTATGCATTTTAGGGGAATAGTTGGACATGGCGATTTAGGGAGCGACGGATCAGATGGAAGGCCAAGATTTTTAATTGGAGAAAAAAATAGTAAAACAACCCTAAAAGCACTCTAATTGAGGGGACTCTTCTTTCCACATATTGCAATAAGCCTAGTAGAATGGGTCGATTGTAAATTGCATTTTGGAAAAAATTAGGAGGGACATTACAATTAGAATCAAAAGAGAGACAAATACAATTTCTCCAAACTGAGCAATAATTTACCTTTTTTCCATATAAGAATGTTTCTCTGACCTTATTAATAAGTTGAATTCGGATGTAACATAATTGTCTATTCATATATAAATTTTTAATTAACATTCACAATTTCTTTTTACTAGAAAATTGTTGAAACATAGTTGAGAAATTGCTCAAATAATCCATTCTTCGAAAATCATGTAATCAAATATTCATTATTTCATAGATTGGCGCAGGAGTTAATAAAGAAATACATATGAATATGAAGTAGTGTTCACTTTTGTCACCAGCCGTTAGAACGTTAATATAAAGAGTTGTTTATCAGCGTTTTTATTATGGGACATAATAAATTAATAATTTATTATACTTGAAATAGGACGGATTCGCATTCAATTAATACACACAACTGACAACATCAGCATCTTGAATTGGTTTTTATCGGCTACTTTTGGCAACCTTCTAACTAATGTTTATCCGAGTTTCCATCCGAAGATGAACTAAATTAATAATTTATTCAAACTTGAAGAGAGACAGATTCAAAATCAAATACATAGAAAACCTCACTTAGACCTAGTTAATTGTTAATTAATACACAAATTGACTTGATCGGCTTCGGTGAGAAGCGGGCACACGTAATCTCGTACGTACGTCAGTATAGAAGAAAAGCTAAAATAGATGCATGTAAGAAGAGTTCCCATTTCTTAGTACGTAGTGGTTAATGAATAATTCATTCAATGAATAAAATATTAATGGTCGTCTAAAACATACTTGGTCTTCATCTGCTTCTCGAGTAAGTTTGCAGACCAGATCAATGCCTCCTCCTTATAAATACACATTGTTAGCAATACGACAGTCTCATCCCTCACAAGCAAAGTAACAGAAACAATTAAGTGTTTGCTAAAAGGTAGGAGTGTGAAAACATGAAAGTTACTGGCTTATTAGTGCTTGTTACCCTCTTGGCTCTGGCATCTTCTGGTGCCTTTGCCTATGATCCTAGCCCACTCCAAGACTTCTGCGTTGCTATAAACGATACCAAGAGCGGTGGTATGCACCTTCAGCTATATTTTTCTGTTGTATTTCAAATTCCCTTATGAAGCCATGCATTCTCATATGTTTTTCTTCATTTGTTCGCAGTATTTGTGAATGGAAAGTTCTGCAAGGACCCAAAACTTGCCAATGCAAATGACTTCTTCTACCAAGGACTAAAGCAAGGAGACACATCCGGACCACTTGGCTCAAAGGTGACTCCGGTTGCTGTTAATGAAATATTAGGACTCAACACTCTTGGCATATCCTTGGCTCGCGTAGACTTTGCACCTTATGGCCTTAACCCTCCTCATACTCACCCTCGAGCCACTGAGATTCTGGTAGTCATAGAGGGTACTCTCCAAGTTGGTTTTGTGGCATCCAACCCAGAAAATCGTCTCTTTACCAAAGTACTGTACAAGGGAGATGTGTTTGTGTTCCCCATTGGTCTCATTCACTTTCAGCTGAATGTGGGTAAGACTAATGCTGTTGCTATTGCTGGTCTTAGCAGCCAAAACCCTGGAGTTATCACCATTGCCAATGCTACATTTGGGTCTAATCCTCCAATTTCACCAGAAGTTCTTACAAAGGCTTTTCAAGTGGATAAGAGCGTAATCAATGCTCTTCAGAAACAATTTTAGATGGACAGCTGATGACTAGCTGCTAAATTTTAAAATATTATTGAATTGAGTTTTGTACTAATGTATTACTGGAATTGCCTGTTGCAACATATTATGATGTAATAAATAAGAGGCACATAATCGTGTGGCTCTTTGTACCTTCCTTTTTCATGAATAAAATAATTTGATTCTTTATTACAATTCGCTGGAGTAAAATATATATGATGCATATGTGACTTACCATATGCACTAGTTTGCGTATGATATCTATATATGAAGGCAGCATGGCAACGCAATCTTTGAGGGTTCTATCATATTCTATTAGTCTGAACTGAAAATATTTCTCATAAACTAAAATGGAGAATTGGCTCTGATTCTCTCATTCAAAAATAGAAAAGTATATACACAGCGTGAGTCAAAGTAAAAAAATAAAGGTAAATCAATATACCAACATCTACAAGATTTTGTCATATCTCATTAAAAGACTATCATTAATTCAATCTTTTCACTATAGCACAATCATTTAACAAGCCAGAGCATGATGATAGAGCTCTATTTCATACTTCTTTCTATCGCCTCTGCTAATACCAATGAAAGAGCAGTAAATTATTATTATTATTAACCGAATGAACCAAAAGAAATATTTCTGTTATGACTTAGCTTTACAACTTCGGCAACTTCCGCAAACAGTAGTACCAAAATATGCAGGTATATATATCTTAATGTAACGAAAGATTTAACTTCATGATGGAAAGATCGAACTGCACTTCCATCTTTATCAGTTGTTTATAATTATTCGTGAATCTTAATTGTAGTTTCGCCAACTTGTGCGGATAACAAAATGGGTGAAGGATCCACACATATTTTCCAGCACTGTGTGTGTTTATATTTTTGACTTGATTTTATCTGGTAACAATTATCTGTCCATAATATTTAGATTATTAATCGGCAATTCAATTTTTACTTATATAAATATTTTTACTTAATACAACACGGCATAATTATTCCTCTTCTCCTTCTCTTCATTATTAATTATTATGAATCTAAAAAGATTGCTTAAATATTACGTATTTTAGATCATAATCAACCACAACATTTTTATCAAATGCAACTTCGAAAACAATCATAGTCTAATTAATTACCTTTTTTTTTTTCTGCCAGAAAAAGAGTATCTCCATTAAACTAGAAAAACTGCAACAATAAAAAAACAAATGACAAACATCAAAACAGAAAAAAAAAAACCAGTAACAGAAACATAAACTCCTACAACTATTATCCACATAAAAAAAATGTACGAAACAAAAAACTGCCAGCCTCAACCTATACCATCTCTATGACCCAAAGAATCATTACTCAGCACTAGGTCCTTAACACCCAATCCACAGGCACATCCCCTTCATGGCACAACCTGCAATTCATTTTGCAGCTTGGTTGCTTTGGCGAGGAATCAAAGATAAAGAGCACTTGAACAGCTACTTAGGAAGCACACAATGTAACACTTATGAAAGTTGGTATATGTGATTTAATTAGTTGTTAAGGTTTATTGTTATGCTTACATAAAACAAATAAATACAACTAAGTTAGTATAGTATAAATTAAGGTGGAGTGAGTACCAAAATTACATGTGAATCTGGTTTAGTGGTAATGCTCTGTTGCCCAAATGGTGAGGGTTTGAATCTGTGCCACTCCATTCCCTTAAATTTTTCTTGTTATGCCTTGTGTCCCCATCTATGTGAAATTACACTTATACCCTTGTTTCATTTTTTCTTCTTCCTTGATCTTCTCCTCCATTTGCGACACACACACTCTTAACCTCCATTCCCTTTGCGTTTCTTGCCACCTTCTCCGACATTGTTGTTCGTCACTCCATTCCACTGCTGGCTAGTTCCCAGCTGCTGCTCATCATTTTTCCAATGAGAAGAGCTCTCCTCCTCGTTCATTCATCCTAGTAGCCGTGGGTGACGAGCTAAAAATGGAATCCAGTATGAACTTTGGTATTGGGGGCCCCAATTCTTGAAACATTGGCTGTCATTGTCTTAAGGTTTGTTGAAGCAAAGATTCAAATTTGACCTTTGGTATTGGGCTATCATTTTGGCTTAAGTGAGGAAGAAGATAAATTTTTAGGAGATGAATTATAAAGGTAAAAACTTTATGATGATGTTTCATTATTATCAGTTAATGGCATTACTTGGAATGTATGAAAAGATTAAGCTATGATGTGTTAAAGGTGAAATTGAATGATTGGCAATAAGGAAATTCTAATTAATTGAGAATGAGTTTCTCTATGTCTTGTTATATGCTTATAGTCACTTATGCAATGAAGGATAGTAATAGAATGGACAAAAGGATAGAGGAAGAAATAATGACATGAAACTTTAGATGGTAAAGAAATTGTAACACTTGTAAGTTTTGTTATGAGAAAGAGTAAAAGTATAAATATCTTTGGAGTAGGTTGTTAATTAGATAATGAACTATGGCTTAGTGGTAAACTCTTGGTGTCCAAAGTTTGATGGCAAGGGTTTAAGACCCAGCTTCCTCCTCCCTCAGAATTTTTCTGCTGCCACGTGTCCTAGCTAGGTGAGATTACCAAAATGCCCCTCACTTCCTTTCTTCTCCTGCATGATGCCGTCTTCTTCTAGCTTATCCTTCCACTGTTTCTACACCGTCATTGCTCTACCACCATCCTAGTGTCTGGCCAGTGTCCCCCTTCACTAGCGATGAGCTTCTGATCGCCGCCTTTAGCAGTTTTTAGCGACAACATCTTCTTTTCCGTCGTCTTTTGTTGGCAGCTGAGAGGAGGAAGATTCAACTATTTTTTGGTGAGGTTTTGCTCAATTTTTCATGGAGATTTTGGTGGTAGATGGATTTTTGGTCCTTTCCCTTTGAATTTTAGCCTTGGAAGCATGTTTTTGGACAAGTTTTTGAGATTCGTTTGCTTAGGGACCAAACAAAAAATTTTCTAGATTTTTGGGGTTAAACAGAGAATTGTAGAATTCTGGAATTTAATGGTTTAAGCTGGTATTTTAGGAACACTATTAATGTTTATGAAATGATATCTTATTGTTCTTCACGGCTAAGCTTGGTTGAAGGTGAAAGGAAGATTTAATGTATGGCAAATTGGGATGTAAGTGAATAATTAGAAATAAGAAATATAAGGAAGTGAAAATAATTGGATTAGTAGTGTTAAATTGAGGAGAAGTTAGAGAAATTGAGCTAAAATGAAAGAATGAAGGGTGTATTAGGGATGTATGGATAGAGTTACTTATGATGTGCTGGAGGTGAAATTTCATGGTTAGCAATAAGGAGTATTGATATGAGCAGCACTGTTTTGGAAACCAGAGTGTAAGAATAGGAAAATGGCCTCCAATCAAGTTGGAATTTGGTATGCAACATCATATCATGCTAAGGATATGAGCTGAAAACTTTGGAAATTTTCTGAATATAACTGATAGGGAATATAATATGAAATTTATGGCTGTTCGAACCCAGATTTCAGAACAGAACATTTGGGGAAAACTCTATTTTGGATACTTAAAAGAAATAATTTGTACTTGAAATTTTTGATGTAGGTTAAAAACATGTATAAAAATCTGGGTGTAAAATTTTATTAAATTTGGAATTGTTTTGCTAGGCGAAATAATGTCCACACAGTGGTGAATTAGAATTCTGAATAATACTGGGTTGCAGAGGAAGTTAACAAAAAATTGGTATTTAAGGATGTGTTATTTTTCTGAAAGTTGTATGGTGATAATTTGACATCTTAATGTGTTGGCTCATTAAACTAACAAGTTTGATAGTATAAGTGTTATTAAAGATTGAATGCTGAAATATGATATGCATGGATTATGGTGGATAAATAATGTGGAAGGCTCTTTATTGGCATGTACTTGGTTTATATAGACATGTATGAAATTCTTAATATTTCTAAGTAAGTTAGAGAGGTCTTAGAGCTTGTAATTAGAGATTTATGGTCCATTTTGCGAATAAAAATAATACCATGTGATTCTTTGTTATAGGGACTTACTTTAAGAGTACCTCTCAAGGGTAAAGGGAGAAATTTGGAATAGCTAGAATTATTCCATTAACCAGGTAAACAGTAGTACTCCTAACAGTGTTATATGTTTTATTGTTTATGTCACACATTTATGTGCATATAGTTTCAAAAAGGGCTATGTTTGATCACTTTATTTAGTTGAATGGTTTACAAAGATCTAAAAACCGATTGTAAATTGTACATAGAATTGTACAATTGTGAAAAGAGAGAATGGATACTTAAACACATTTGATTGAAATGAATTAAAAAATATGGTTCATTTTCTTTTACCGAATGAAAGATAATGTATTTTGAGCAAATAACAGTTCCAAGCTGTTACTTGAATTATCCTTCTCAGTCTAACGACAAAAGTTCATTTGACATCATTTTATAAAAATTCCTTTTATGGTCCTTTTCACTTTGAAGGATTGGAATTTATATGGAGTTAAGTAAATTGTATAGAAAAGGATATTATTTTACTAGAGATTGCAAAAGTTTCATTTTGACAGCATTGACATTGAAAGAAGAAACTCATGTATGGTAGTTCTTTAGATTTAGGGATGACTACTATAAGACGGATGATTTAGCATGAGCTTGTGACTCACGACCATATGGGTGATTTAACTCGAGGGCTGTGTGCTGTCGACCAATAGTGAATAACTCGAGGGATACATACCCTCGACCGATAGTGATTATCCTGAGAACTGTGTGCTCTCAACAGATGATTAAACTACATGGGTTGGAAGTCCATGATCGATGTTTGATGTCTTTGATAGTCATCCATTGAATCTAGGTTTTAAGCCAACTGTATTTAAAACAAAAAGGAAGATTTTACATGTGTTTTAATAAGAACTACACATATCTGATAGCGTATTGTATTCCACACTCATGGATACTATTTAAAGTTTCGACAGATGGATATAATATTGTAGGTTGTGTGCCTACTACAGACAAATTATGTTTTGTGATGGTCCTCTTAATCACTGGTTATGATTTTAAAGAAATTGTTTTCTCATCGTTAATGTTGAACAAAAGCTATGGCTAGTGATTTTTCCAAAGCTTATGTAAGCTTTGATAGCTTGTAAAGTTATCACCATTACTATCGTTTACAATCATTTAATTGGTACAGAAATAATCTTGTTTATGCTAGGCCTATTGTATAATTATTCTCTAATTCCTCTATGCTTGGTTACATTACGTTATTATGTTTTTTTCGGGATGCTACCTATTTACTTTTATTGTTTTCAACAGCCCAAACTGAAAAATGAGACATAAGGTCACAAGTGAGCCCCCAAATTATTTTGCAGAGGCTGAGGGTTCTTTGTATGTTTTCTGTTATGATTCATGGTAGATGTATCACAATGACATGATTACAGATAAGACCGTGAATCCTTTATAACTATAATCAATTTAAATTGAGAGTTGAGCCCTCCTTATTATTGATTGGTATCGGCTGAAAGACACATCGTAGAAATTTTAGGAAGTCCTATTTATAAGGGAAACTCTGCTAAAATTTCAATAAAATTTAAGCCAGTGAATACCCTTAATGCCTATGGTTGTTACCTGAGGAATTTATTATGGTGAATCTTGAAGCTTTAATTTTGATGGTTGAGGCTAATGCTAAATGTTTAAGGCTTGTAGAAGTAGAGTTTCCTTGTTATCTACATCGGTCATAGTCCAGGTTTTTGGGTGTGATAGAAATGAATTGTGGAAGGATATTGGATAATAATATTATACCCTTTTGAGGTATTTCAATATGTAATATGGTGAGAATTATGAGAAAATAAAGAATACTTTCCTCTAACATTGTTAGAAATTTATTTAGTTGAGGTTGCACATAGTAATATGGCTAAGTAAGCTAAAAGAGCTATAAAGTTTGAAATTACGATTTAGATGTTATAAATTATATTGCAATGGTAAGGTTTCTTTGGAGTCTTTACCTCATGAAAGAATGAACTAATGAGGCAATGTTAATCATTGTATTTGAGCCAATGTATAAGGTACCAAGTAGGACTTTTAAGTCATTCCTTTTGCTAGTATAATGCCACAACAGTTGATTTAATTTTTTAGATAAAATACTGGAACTAGATTTTGTGCATAATCATTACTGTAAGAGATAAGTGTACCTTACATTTTTGTGTTTAGGGATTTACCTTGAAAATTCTTCACTAAGGGTCAGGTAAATAGTAGGATTAGTTAAAGTACTTCACACCCAGGTGAGCCTTACCATTTCCAACCGTGTTATGTACTCTAATTATTTGTTGCTTGAATGGTTCATGTTAAACCCTCTTGTTGTAACCGACCTTTCGGCGGGATGGAAAAATAATTTTAAAACCGATTCCCCAAAAACAGAATTTTGAAAATCGATTCATTTGGGAGTCGCCACCAAAATTTTTAACGGGAAACTTGGAAAACCAGTTTAAATAAAGCAAAAAAGGAGAAAGACGAAATGGTCTGCGAGGTCAGAGACGGGTTCAGGAGTTTATTTGAGTGTGGAGAAGGTGTTAGGCACCCTACAACACCCGCCCATAAGGACGGTTACCTTAAACTAGTTAGTTGAAATAGAATATGACCTTTAATTAATCTCAATTACCCTTTTATTGACATGGACACGCGTTTAGACATAGGAGACAAAAAAAGAAAATGCATGCAAATTGATGGTTATTTACAAAGGACAGACTTGACCTAGGATGAAAGCCTAGGGCCTACGTATCCCGTGAGAGGGATTAAAGTCCACGTAGTTCGACCAAAAGGCATTTTTATGATTGATGGTTTTTTTTATTTGTGATGAGAATAGGAGGATTAAAACAGACCATTGTAAACAAAACGGGATAGGAATTTGGTTTGTATGTTTTAATTTATTACAATCTGATTAACCTCGTTCTCCTGAACTCTTCACATTTTCTCTTTTAATTCTTTTGTTTATTTTTGGAATTTTAATTTTAATTTTGAAATTTAAATGAAATTATTATGGGATAAGATTTTTAGGAATTTTGGGAGTTTATATTGTTTGGAATTGAAGTGAAGTTATAAAAAGAATATTTTTGAATTTTTAGATTCATTTGTTTTTTTTTTTGGATTTTCAAAATTGGAATTCACCTTTGACATTAGGACGAAAATCAAATCATTTTTCTGATTTTTTTATTTATGTATTTTTTTGGATTTTGTTTTTTTGTTTTTTTTAAATTTATCTTTAGATTTTTTTTTAAAAAAAGATTTATTGTGAAATTAGAACAAAATTATAAAGGAAAGCCATTCTTTGGAATTTTTTTAATTTATATATTTTTGGATTTTTGGATTTTCTTTTCTCTTGTTTCACTTATTTTTATTTTTATTTCCTTTTTCCTTAAAATCTGGATTAATTGTTGAAATTAGAACAAAATTATAATAGAAAGCCATTTTTGGAATTATTGAACATGGCATTTTAATTAATTAAATTTTATAAAACCTTGTCTTCATTTATTTTGTAAATAATTCAATTAAAATATTCATTTTTGCATTACTATTATTATTTTAATATCATTATTATCTCTGAATTAATTATAGGGATTTAAGGAGATTAGAACTTCACATAATCCCACGCGATTGAGGAGAACCGAATTCTCACACGATAATTTCATAAATAATGGAAAGTCTTTAATTAAGTCAATATAATCATTATTTATTTATTTTTTTAAAAACAAATGTGCTAATTTTTAAAAGATCTAAGGAGATTAAAATCTCACGTGATCTCCTGCAATCGAGGAGAACCGAATTCTCATACGATAATTTCATAAGTAATGGAAGGCATTTAATTAAGTCAATATATAATCATTATTATTATTTTTTAAAACAAATGTGCTAATTTTAAAAGATTTAAGGAGATTAAAATTTCACGTGATCTCCTGCAATCGAGGAGAATTGAATTCCCACACGATGACTCCCTGAAAACCTTGCTTGCAATACCAAAATAATAATGATAATTACAATATTAATGCACCAAAAAGGCAAAAGCAAAACCAAAGTAAAAAAAAAATAACAAAAATAGAAGCTAGACGTACAATACGTGAACAACTCACTGTTCACCATGCAAAGCGAACCGAGACCATCTTTTCGTGGCAGAACCGTGGTGAGGGCGTCTTCCCTGTCTCTGCTATTGTTGCCCTCAGTATTAACTGCTGCATCCGAATCCAGCTTGCTTGTTTTAGCTGCTTCACCAGTGATAAGCAGTATTTTTGGGCGAGAGCTTCTTCACCTCCTCTACTGTGTAGATGAAAATTTTCCTCACAGCACCACAGAACTCATCCTATGGAACATCTCCAACCATCATCACATCATCTTCATTATCGGTGTAGACAGCCTGCCATGTTTTATTGGACCTACAAAGCTCACCCTTGATGCCAAACATCTGCTCTAATTTCTTAAGCAGATCCTCATATCCATCAAACCGAGTCAAATCCACAGCCCTTCCAACAGCCATTCCTTGCATGTGAACCTTAGTGCAGCTTCTTAGTTGCCTGCTTTGTGATTCCTGAGGAGACTGAAGGCTTGATTTGTCAGCTTCACAACTTACTCCATTGACATTTGATGGTTCAGAATGCTGATCAGACTCGGCATCTAAACATGGAACGGACCTGTCATCCCCCACCCTCTCTGACAGTGTGGCTCTGGGCATACTTTCTTCTACATTGGAATTTTCAAGTAGCTGAATCCCCAAAGAGCCTACAGCCATTTCCAGTTCCCTGTTTCTTTTCACCAGATTCTTTAATAGCCATAGGTGAAAGATACTCTTTAGAGTTTTCCGCCCTATTAGACCAATATATGGAATTGTTGGAAGCAGCCCCGATAGAGTTATTCCAACCAAAAGCAAGAAAGTTAGTTGTAGTAGAATTGAACTTAGATGATGGATAGAGATCCCGTCCATGTTGTGAGTCACGATAGGAGAGAGAAGGAGATTCAACTGGTGATTTCCATGTGCCATGTAGAGAAGAATCAGGTACTGCTGAAGGTAGAATGGGAGGACGAGCCCTCTCATTTCTCTGGGTTAGTTGCGGGTTTGCAGGAGCGGTGGCCACAAGTGGCTCCAATTCCCAAGGAGAAACTCTATCAGGACGCAAAATAGATGAGGGTTCATCCCATTGCACCTTTAATGATTGCCACTCAGAATCTGCCCAGACTGGTGAGTTGTTATCTCCAACACCCACAATTGTGCCACTGAACCTTCTTTCAGGAACTTCATCGCCCTCAAATCTCATTTTGACTCTCATCCCTACAGAGAGCTTATGACTTCGAGCTTCAAGATATTTGTTGAGACTCACAATAAACTCTGATCGGCTTGTTCTGGGCTTGTAAAATACAGAAAACAGAGTTCCATTTGAAATGGCAGGAGATGTAGTAGCCAGAACACCAAGATGCATACTGTGACTAGATATAACAGAAGATGGCATGTTATTTTTCTGTCTCATAAGCCTCCTAACTCCGACACGCAGCTCCCCATTCTCACCTCTCAGGAATATAAATGCATCACCAGCCACTAATTTTCTGGAGCTGACAAAGATACTCCACCCAGTAGTCAGTAGGTAGCACCTAGGTTGCCCTGGAAAAATATATCTAAAATGCCATTCATTCCCATACGAATCAGTTGCAACCAATCCTTGCCATGGTGGCTGCTGAGACATATCCAAGGGTGGCAAACATTCATCCGCATGTCTTCGAAGAACAGAAAATCCTCCATGGGTACTGGCGTCGGATGCAGTAAGTGTCTTCGTATATACCATTTCGGGTTCGAAAACGATAAACTTCTGATGCTTTCTTGAACTTTTTGACGAGGCGCTTAAGGTCGCGTTCCTTGCAAAGGTCTTCAGATATTGACTTGATGGGAGAGGAGGAGGACGTTTGAACAGAGGAAGAGAAGCTGCGGTGAAGAACACGGTACAAGAAGGACAGTGTGTTTTCTTCTTGAGAGCGGAGAGGGCAGGGGAAAGAGAAACAGGAATTTTCCAATTGCAGGGTTCAGTGCTGGATCAACCTCTGGGTACAGACGGTGCACCAGCTTCACACAGTGGGTTCGGCCCTGCTTTTTCTTCCATATCATATCCCCCCAAATAAACTTGTCTTCCCTTCCTGGTCTGCCCTTCCTTCTTACAACTGTTATCCCACAAATGGGCCTCATATCTACCGGTCCATCTGTGTCTGGTGACGCCTCTATACTGGGAAGTTCTCTGGCCGAAAGTGTCAATGGATTTCCTATGGACAGGCTGCTTGTGGCCCAACTTGGCAGAGTCTCTCTTTTTAGTTTGCGTGGGTAATGAGGGAACCGTGACTGAGCTAGACTGAGAACCAGGGCTGATGAATAAGCTTAGCGACCGTAAATCCCCTTCACGCATTACTCTACCATTCATTTGCTGCTCCATCCGCCCTCCCTCGCATACTGTCAGATGGGTGTCCTTGATTTCTCCCTCCAGCTCCAATGCTGATCCATAAATCCCATTGCAGTATGCGTGGGATTGAAGGGTGACGTGGGCTGATCTTGAGGTTCTTATTGAGCGAGTTCCTTCGCTCATAGAGCTTGAGCCCTAAGGACTGCTGCTTCTTGGGCATGGATGTGATGGGTGGGATCGTGTAGGTCTTGGTCAGAGATGGGTCAGAAGAGTTCGGGTTGCTGGGTTTGGAGGATCCGGTGAGCATTTGGACCACTTGCTTGAAGGAAGAAGTATCAGCTTGAACGAAGGTGGTGGGATACGGGTTTCCGGATTCGGATCTGGTAATGGGTTTCGAAGGCTGAACTCCATTAATATTGCTGTTGCTGCTGCTATTGCTGCTACTGTTGGTGCTAAGGCTGTGAGGGGAAGGGAGAAGAGAAGAAGAAGGGTTCAGATTTTCTCGGGTTATCCTGGAGATGTGGAGTCCATAGATGACTGGTTTTTGAGAGAGAGAGAGAGAGAGAGAGACAAGCCGAGAGAGCAGAAGGGGTCCCCCCCTTTTGCTGCATTCTACTGTTCCCCGGCTGCTACTGCTGCTGCCACTGTTGCGGTGACCAGAGTCCCCCTTTTCAGAGCTCCCCTGCAGCCACCCGCTCCTCTTTTCTGTAGCTGTCTTTTTCTGATCCATTGTTTCCTTCCCCCCCTTTTTTTTTTTTTAAAATTTTTTTAATTTAATTTTTATTATTATTACTATTATTAATAATTAATTTTTATTTTATTTTATTTATTTATTTATTTTTATTTTTGCCTTGTAATATATTTTATATCTTTATATTTCTTTATTATCTTTTTTGATTTATTATAATTATTCTAATTAGCTAATTAATTAATTTTTTTTTTAATTTTGAGTTTATCTCTCATTCTTTATTTTTAATTCTAAATTGTCCCCCAATTGAAAATATCATTTGAAATTTGACATTTTTAATTTTCCCATGTTCTTAATTATTAATTAGTTGGTGTTTCCATTAATTAAATAATTAAGTGATTAGGGATGGGGTGTTCACACCTCTTACACATAGTTCTTGCTTCATTTCACTCACAAAAGTGTTTTACAAGGAATTTAAGTTCTTCCTCTCATGATAAATTGGAAATATTGCATGAGGTCATATAATTGTAATGAAAGAGAAGCTATAACCTATGTGAAATATCAAAATTAGACATTAATTGTTTCATGCAAATTAGAGCAATACTATGTATAACTATTATTCGAATATGAGAGACTGACCAATAATGGAATATCCGTGGGTTAAGTGCTCGTGACCAATAAACATATTTATGATAGTTTACCCTGGAATAAGGTTTCAGATTATTATTCCTATGTATATATCAAAGTGAAACTATAAATGTTATTTAATGAGTATGATGCATACTTGATAAGTTGATAATAGTTGCTATGTCACTAGTATTCAGATATTACTTTTACCTCTTCACAGGGATAATTTGTATGTCAATTTCACGGTGAAAGAAATTTCTTTTATTTAACTTCTCATTTATCCCCATATGGCTATGTTTATTACATCTCTCACGAATGCTTCCTATTCATTTTTAATCTTTTAGATTCTCAGCCAGATCGGGCTCTTAGACTTAAGGGTGGAGCTTAGGGACTACTTAGTGAGCCTGTTTGGCACTGCGAGGGCTAAGAATTTTGTATTTTGTAATTTTTGTACTACTTTGGCCTTTGGGTTTTGTACTAGATTGTATATATACCTTACTGTTAGGTCCAGATGACCATAGCTAGGGATGCCACCCCTTTAGTTATGTTGTTATTGTATTTTGTATGTCACTTTTGTGTAAATGAGGGTTAAGCTTTTGTAGGATATTGGCTATTGCTGATAGATGACTTATAGAAATTTCAAGAGGTTTATACTTATGGGGAGATTCTATCAAAATTTCTACAGAGTCCCAGTATTGCCTAACCACCAATGTTGTCATATGAATGTTAAATTCTTATGGTTGATCATGAATGGATATTTTGATTGCACGTCTAAGCTTGTAAGCAAGGGGTTTATCCTTGTTGTTTGTGCCAATCATGCCCTAACTATTAGGGTGTGACAAATTGGTATTAGAGTTAAGTTTGGTTCCCCTGTGGTCTTTTTGGAATTGATGATTGTTTGTATTGATCAAGAATTGTTGATATAAGGGCTAAATGTTTGCTAATGACTATTATAGATTAATTATGCTGCCTTAGAGACGTGGTGTCTATAGATTGAATGAGGCGATAAATGTGTTTGAAGGGGCATATGCACAATTAGCTTCTTTACCTATTAGAGGCTTTGGTAGGGGCCTATATAGGGGCCATAGGATGAATAGGGGTCCTGGACAGGCACTTGTAACAAAACCATGGGT
This sequence comes from Delonix regia, assembly GCA_037074485.1. Lineage (NCBI taxonomy): Eukaryota > Viridiplantae > Streptophyta > Magnoliopsida > Fabales > Fabaceae > Delonix > Delonix regia. The sequence continues at coordinate 32,706,477 of CM073449.1, read as the reverse complement.
GGTGCCCCTGACCTAGGGAACTTATACACCCTTTGCTCAAACTTATTCTAGGGAATCAAAACATAGTAAAGATTTAGGTGAGGTTTTATCCTAATTCTTGAGAATAAGACTTCTTACCTTTTCTGGATTGACTAGTTCAGAGGACCCTCAATGCTTTTCGGAGGGTGTTGGGAAAGCAATTATGGTCTTGGGTTGTTCTAGCAGTAGGTCTGTGGAGTTTACCAAATATTAACTTCAAGACATAGCTTATATCTAGTTTTAGTCCATGTTGAGGGAAAGTTCAGAGGAATTACCCTTAATATAGTGGGATGAATTTTGGGAGTTATTTAAAGAGCAATTTATACTGTAGAGTGTGCGTGATGCTAGGGCTCATGAGTTTGAGTTGCTGAGATGGGTTTCTGGTGACACTATATCAGGCTATGACATTAAATTTACTTATCTCACAAAAAATGCACCATACTTAGTCCTTTTTGAGAAGCATCGAATTAAGCAATTCTTTATGGGGTTACCTAAGTTAATGTTTTTAGCAATCACCTCTCAGATCAATAACTTTACAGTATATTTTATTGTTATTGATTGTGCTCGCGTAATTAAGGAGTGAGAGATGTAGGAGAACTACATAGTTTCTTTTTTCCATCTATTAGTACTTCATCTATTCGATTTGCCCTATGGAGTTTTTGGTCCATAAGGGCTCGTGAGACCTTACAATCCACCAACCTGAGGATAGCATGTTCCATTTATGAAATGTACCATTTACGGAAGTGTCACTTGATTACTTGAGCTTATTTTTGTTATGGACAGGTAGGTCACATGAAGAAAGACTGCCTTTTGGCTTAGCCCACTACTAGCCAGGGCTTTGTAACTTGCTCATTCTTTGACTGCTATTGGGGGAGATCCTTTTTCCTCGGGTGGCAAGGGTGTTCCTAGGTGAGGTATGAGGGAATAGGGGTAGCCACTAGCCAATCAGGGGCAGGTGATGGTGTTTGCTTTGTCTGAACAGGATGCTTTGGCTTCTTATACTGTTGTTATAGGTATGGTTATAGTAGATTTTCATTTAGCATATGCATTATTTGATTCTGGTTCCACTCATTCATATGTATCTACACATTTTGCTAAGTGGTTAATAGCAAGCCGTTCACTGCTAGAAAATGTGATGTTAGTTAGAACACCTCTTAGGGAATCTTTATGAGCTGACATGGTATTTAGATCATGTACAATGTCCATTGAGAACCAAGAAACTTTTGTAGACCTAATGCTAGTTCAAATGCTGGATCTTGATGTAATTTTAGGTATGGATTGGTTAGCGTCTTGTCATGCCGCATTTGATTGTTGAAGGAAGGTGGTGAGGTTTGAAACTCCAGGTGAAGTTGCTAGGAGATAATGTTGTAGGTTAAGGTGTGACACATAATATCATCAATCAAAGGAACACACTTTCACTCCTAACTAGCAAAAACTTTCTTCTTTATAGCCTTATACAAAACAACATAATCAATGTCAATACAGCAAGAAGAAAAAGAAGCACTATTCACCATTAACATAATTTTCCAAAAGGCAAGCACTTCAGCTACAAAAGCTAATTTTGCCCAAACACTCCCACCAAAATTGTCAATCACTTTACCACTTCCTTAACAATAATTTCAATTTTGACTTTCACATTATTTGCTTTTTAAGCCCTATCGACATTAAGTTTTACCTGACTTATATCTAAATACTGCCACCTAAATTTTCTCCTCTAATAAGTCCTATCATATTCCCTTATATTCAAATTCTACCATCCCTGAGCCTCCCTGAACTCATTTACCATTCTATATGCATTACTTAAAACTCATAATGACTTACTTCCTCTGATATAAAGATGACACCACACCTTTCTTTCAGAATTTGCTAACAAAAACACATTATCAAAACCTTCTCTTCCTCCTTAACCACTGTACTTGTAAAAAAAATATTACAACATTAGCTTCAAAATTAGTAGTACTCCTCTTGTCAATCCTCAGGGATAATGAGCTTCCAAACCACACCATAGAAGTCCACGGGCATAGCAATAACAAATGTTATATAGTTTCTTCTTTTGCATAACAGATGGGACATAATATATCCTTACCACACTTCCCCTTTACTAACACGGTTGCAATTGCTCCCATCAAAGCACACTAAAAAAACTATTTCACCATGCTTGGAACTTTTAGATTCCATATTCCCTTCCAAAAGGCCCTGAGAACAATAGAAAAAGAACTCACTCTATTACTTAGAACCCTTTCCTTTCTTCTTTTTATATATTTGTAACCGCTTTCGTTACACCCACCCAACACAGCCTATCTTCAACCCTTATGTCAAGGAATGCTACAAATAACTCTTTTCTCAATCATAATAATTTTATCCATTTTCTTTTATAAACATTATCTATTATTATCTATAAGCCTCTCCACTTTCCATTCCTTTTCATCCACATTATTAAGAGAATAAGCAAGATTATAACTAATACAATCTTTCACCCATTTGTCCCTCTAAATATTAATTATAGACTTTGCATTACCAACACCCTATCATAACTCCTTTTCAAACACCTTCCTTCCCTCTAATATACTCCACCATGCCCATGATGCCTTACTTCCCTTCATTGCATTCATGAAATCGATATTTAGAAAGTAAATACCCTTAAGTATTTCAACCCACATATCATTAGATTTTTCAAAATTCTTCATGTTTTTTTTGCAAACAATGCGACATTAAAATCCACAAAGTCTCTAAATCCCATACCATTATCCCTATTTGATTTTGACATCATTCTCCAGCTTTTTCGATGAATATTTCTACTGTCCCCAATTTTCCCCCACTAGAATCTCAATAAAATTCCATCAAACTCTTTATAAACTTTATTTAGGAACTTAAAAAAGCTATTGGATAAACCAAAATTGTACTAATAGTAGCTTTTTCAAGGATTTCTCTAATAGCATAGGGAAGGAGATTTTGCTTGCAATTATGAACTTTCAATGCCAACTTGTACCTTAGAAAAACCAAATAAACTATTAACCTCCTCCCTAATCTCTCTCGGTGTATTCGCAGAAAAAACTATTCTTCTCCTTAGAGACATTAACCTAACCTTCTTCCTTGGCATATGCAAATCAAACTCTTTTGTTGATGCATTACCCATAATTCTATTGATCCAGTTCTAGCAAAAGCCTAATCTCCCTAAGATTCCTTCTAGAAAGTCCCATTTTATACAATCATATGCTTTGCTCATATTCATTTTCATTGTAAACTCACATTTATACCCCCTTTGCTTCATCTTCAAATTATGAAATCAATCATAAACTACCACAATATTATCCTGAATAAGCTTTCCTATAAGAAAAGCTCGCTGATTCTGTGATACAGTTCTTTCCAAAATACCTCTCATATTGCAAACCAAAATCTTTGAATTAACCTTGTAAATAAAATTGTTAAGGCTAATAAGCCTAAAATGTCTAACATTCTCAGGCATATCAAATTTTGGAATCATTACAATATTAGTTCTATTTATATCCTTTAAAGACATACTTGTCTCAAAATATCTTCTTACGAAATTAAAAACTTCTTCCTTGACCTCTACCAAAGCTTTCTAATAGAAATAACCCAAAAATCCATCAAGACTCATCACTTTCATTACTCTTAATTGGAAAACAATTTCTTTCACCTCGTCAGTAGTCACTTGATTAATCACCCTCTTCTTAACATAATCTAGTGCCCATGTAAAGATTTGCTACCTAAAGATGCAAATAAGTTAGTATAATACTCAAAGAAGGCCCTATAGTGTCTTTCTTTTTTTCTAACTGCCCCTATCATCACCCACTAGCCTTACAATTTTATTCCTTATTCTTCTCTTAACCATAGTAGCATTACAAATTTTGAATTTTCATCATTAGCCTTTACCTAATTCAGTCTTGCTCTTTGACACTAGTATTTTTCTTATGATTCCTAAACCTTGTCAATTTAGTCCAGGATATCACCCATTAGACTTGCTTTGTGTTGATATAACTTCCTTCTAACACTATTAATTCACATTTAAGATCCTCAACCTTTTTCCTATTATTTGGCAAAATAAACTTGCTCTATCTGATCAAAGTCTTCATGCATCTTTCTAGCCTTTTATCCATTTTTATGACCTCATCCTCTTCTTTTACATCTATACCTCTCCAACCTTTCTTCAACCAAGGAAATAAAATCTAGTTTATTAGTTCAATATATCTCAAACTTAGAAGTTTTAACATCCTAATAGCATTTATTTGAAAGCAACATATGATGATCGAAACCAATTGGTTCTACATTAGAAAACCGATATGTTTGGATAATCATATTTGTAATCTTTACTCCCAGAGCTTTGTCCAGCCATTCTTTCACATTTTCTTCATTTTCTCCATCTTTTTATCCCTTATTTTATTCTTCATTAGGAACACATAGGAAGGTTTGTATTTATAATAGGACTCCTTTAAGTTCTTACTTGTCAGGGACAACCCAAGCACATGACATTTTTGTGAAATAACCTTCATCCCTCCTTGGTGGCTATTAGAGGCCAGCCACCCTTGCCCTCAACACAATTCATTTTTTCTTTGCTACTACTATCTATTGTTTCAATGACAAACTAGCTATCCAAATATTCAAAAGACTCCCTAATTGGTACATCCATAAGATTGCCCTCATCATACTCATTTTTTCATCTCCCCCTCTTCTACTTCTCCACTTTTTGTTACTTTGTTGATCCTCTTTCTTCATCCCATTCTTCTTCAAGAATAAATCCTAATTAAACTTTTTTAAAAATAACTTCCTCCAAAACTTTAGCCTTCTTTAATTTCTATGGACTCTCTAACTCCCCACCTGTCCTCTTCAAATTCACTTTCTTCATCTTCTTAGTAACTTCAACCATTAGCTTATTCTTTGAAAACCCACAATTATAGCACCTTTAGACATATCATCAGAAGGAAACTCTACTATATAACCCAACAGAGAACATTCTAATATTTTAAGGCTAACTTCTTTAATCATAATATCATCCTTTATCCTCCTAAACTGCTTATCCTCATTACTTTTCTCATGTTTCTTCCCCCTCACTCCCATACTCATCCCATCATCTAACTTATTCTCCACATACAAACTACAACCTACTCCCTTTTTCCTCACTCCTCTCTCTACCACATGTTTTTTTCCTCCATTTATTTTTTTCTTCATTGGTGTCATTCCTACCTAAGTCGTATACATAGGCTAATTAGGATACTTGAGTGATATTTTCTTCAACACTAAATAATTTCTAGGCTTATGAACAATTATACCATTCTTAAAACATAATTACTGTAATTATTCATACCATACCTTAGTCTATACTCTAGACTTTCTAGGCCTTGAAATATGAAATACAACCACCAATAGCTTTATCAAATCAACCATAACCTTTGTTTGAGCAGAGCTTCTCATGATTCTCCCATTCAATACTAGATCTTCTTCTAACAAAACCTCTCTAACAATACGCCCAAGCTTCACCAGATTCGATCTACACATACCTTCAATCAGAATATTGTGAAATTGAATCCAGAATGAACACTTTCCAAAGTCAAACTCCTGATTTTTACTGTACTCTTCCCACTCCTGTACAATGAGAAGAAAACCAAGCATTGCCATGGTCTTCCCTTCAAAATTCTTCTACATTCTGCCTTTTCTTGAAACATGAAAATATATGTATTCTCTACCACTTCTAGAATATTCACTTCATATGCTGAATTCCATCCCATATCATTGAAATCTTTGGGTTTTAATTAATCCTTTTTTCCTATAGCAATTTCCTAACCAGAGCTATCCTTCCCAAACTTCCCCTTTTGTTTCCATCTAATGAAGCAATATTGAACCCTCCCCCATAGCCTCTCTTCCTCCTTTTGAATTGATTGATCTCCATTGAATCAAAAAATTGATCGACGAATTAGTCAATCAACAAATCAATTTCCAAGAAAACCAGAGTAATTTTTCACTTGGTCAAGTGAACAACCTTAACTAACTCTCTAGACAAGAGAAAATAACCAACTCTTACGACAAGAGAAACTCTTCTTGACATTCATTCCAACCTAATTACTATTTGCAAACTCAAAAATTCTTTAGTAAAAAAAATGAAAACGGATAGAACAATGTAGAGAAGTTTTCATAAGAGCCATATATGGATAGATTAGATTGAGGAACATGAAAGAAAAGGCAAGTAAAACGGTAATGAATAAATATGGGTATTTAAGTATTTTAGTAACATAACGTCCATAATTGAAATTTTTTAAATTTTGGTGATAGGGAACATATTGCATTAATAAGCCCAATAGAAAAGGGCCGATCATAATTATTATTTTTTCAATTAGGTGGGCATTACAATAGGATTCAAATGAGAGACAAACACAATTTCTCCAAACTGAGCAATAATTTCCCTTTTTCTGTATATAAAGATTGTTTTTCTGACCTCATTAAAAATTGAATTCAGAGGTAACATAAGTGTCTATTCGTAAATAATTTTTTTAAATAACACTCACAATTAAATTTTTTTTGTTAGAATATTGTTAAAAAAAAGTTGAGAAGTTGCTCAAATAATCTATTTGCTAGGATAATCATACAATCAAATATTTATCATTTCATGGATTCTTATAGCGCAGGAGTTGATAAAGAAATTATATATGAATATGAAGTAGTCTTTCACTTTTGGCACCGATTATTAGAACATTAATGTAAAGAGATGTTTATCCGCGTCTTTATTTCTAGACATAATAAATTAATAATTTATTAAACTTGAAGAGAGACGAATTTGCATTGAATTATATATACAAATCTTAGACCTTGTTAATTGTAGATTAATACACTCAACTGACTACATCAGCTTAGGTATTTAATTATAATTTATTAATGTTTGTCAGTCTTCTTAAATTTACAAAACAATTCAATATTCTTTCATCGGCCACTTTTGGCAACCTTAAGCGTTTCCATTTCAAGATGAACTAAATTAATAATTTATTAAAACTTGAAGAGAGACTGAATGACATATCCAAAATCATATACATAGAAAACCTTACTTATACCTAGTTAATAGTTAATTAATATGCAAATTAACTTGATCAGCTTTGGTGAGAAGTAGGCACATGTCATGTTGTATGTACTGACGTATAGAAGAAAAGCTCAAAAAGATGTTGATAAGAAAGGTTCCAAATTCTTAGTACGTAGTGGTTAATGAATCATTCATTCAATGAATAAAATATTAATGGTTGTCTAAAACATACTTGGCCTTCATATGCTTCTCGTGTAAGTTTACAGACCAGATCAATGCCTCCTCCATATAAATACATAATGTTAGCAATACAACAGTCTCATCCCTTTCAAGCAAAGTAATAGAATCACTTAAAAGCTGCTAAAAGGAAGAAGTAAGTAAACATGAAAGGTGCTTGCTTATTAGTGCTTGTTACCCTCTTAGCTCTCGCATCTTTTGGTGCCTTTACCTATGATCCTAGCCCACTCCAAGACTTCTGTGTTGCCATAAATGACACCAAGAGTGGTGGTATGTGCCGTTCACTTCTCTTTTTGTAACACTTGCTAAGTTAAGGAAAATTTTTTTTTCTTTTAACAAGAATGAAGGTATATATATTTGTAATGCGTTATATTCATTAGATGTGAGCTGTGGCTCAGGGGTAAGGCAAGTCATCCAGAGCTAAGGGGGCGTGGGTTTGAGATGTAGTTCCTTCTTCCTTTAAGAGTTTTTTTTATGCTGACACGTGTCACCCCCAGGTAAAATTACAGAATTGCCCTTCATTTTATCTTCTTCTTACTGCAACTTCTTCTTCTTTGTACAAAAACAAAAATTTTCTCTTCCTTTGGTTTTTACTTTTTGCTCCACCCACTGCCACGTTTAACCTCCGGCTAGCTCCCTCCACCACCGGCGAAGGTTTCTGGGCAGCCACCGCTTGCTGTCTGCTGGCGACAACCACTTTTTCCAATGGTTTTATGGCATAGCCACGGGTAGCAAATTTTCATTGATTTTGGTGAGTTTTAATTGGTTTTTTCATGAGAATGATGCGAGGAAAAGCATTTTCAGCCCATTTCTATTGAATTTGAGCTTTGGAAGCATGATTTTAGCTAAGCTTTTGAGAGTTATTTTGACAGGGACTAAACTAAAAAGTTTTGAAATTTTGGGAATTTTAGAAAATGGTGAAATTCTGCAGTTTAATAGGTTTAAATTGATTTATTATTGAAAATGCTACCCGTTTATCTTTTAATGAATTTCAGGTAGCCATCTTGAGTAGTTTGCTGATCAAGAAGGCTAGAGGAGCCTTGTTGGCACTGTTGACATTTTGTTTCTCCATTTTGTTAAGATTTTTGTTATATTTGGTATGCAAAATGGTAAAGATGTAAATAGATATAAATGATATGTATGACCACAGGTAGATTCCCCATTCCCTTATGTTGTAGTTGTCTCTAGTCTGAATTGAGAGCTGAGCTCTCTTTTATGTATAATATTGTTTTGGTTAGATGTTTGCAGAAACTTCGGGAGGTCTCAGGTATCGAGGAGACTTTACCAAAATTTCTAAAAATTTAATTTGAATGTGAATCTGCTTGGTTATGAATGTCTGTTATGTATGATTGTAACTCAGTTAAGAACTAACTTGTTAGGCTTACAGAGGCAGGCTAGTCTCGGTATCTGTGTCGGTCACACTTTGAGAGTTGGGGTGTGACACTTTTTCACTTGCCAACTCCATTTTTATTATGCCATGCATCATGTCAACATTTTTCCTTGATTTGTTTGTAGTGTTTGTGAACGGAAAGTTCTACAAGGACCCTAAGCTTGCCTCTGCCAATGATTTCTTCTACTGAGGACTGAAGCAAGGAGACACATCTAGACCACTTGGCTTAAAGGTGACTCTAGTTGCTGTTAATGAAATATTAGGACTCAACACTTTTGGCATATCCTTGGCTCACATAGACTTTGCACCTTATGACCTTAACCCTCCTCACATTCACCCTCGAGCCACTGAGATCCTCATAGTCATAAAGGGTACTTTTCACGTTGGTTTCGTTACATCCAACCTTGAAAATTGTCTCTTTACTAAAGTACTGAACAAGGGAGAAGTGTTTGTGTTCCCTAGCAGTCTCATTCACTTTCAGCTAAAAGTGGGCAAAACTAATGCTATTGCCATTGCTGGTCTTAGCAGTTAAAACCTTGGAGTTATCACTATTGCAAATGCTACATTTGGATCAAATCCTCCTATCTCCCCAGAAGTTCTTACAAGGGCATTTCAAGTGGATAAGAGCGTAATCAATGCTCTTCAGAAACAATTTTAGATGGACAGCTGGCTAGCTGCTAAAATTTGAAATATTATTGGATTGAGTTTTGTGTTACTATATGACAGGGATTTGTTGTTGCAACACATTATGATATAATCAATAAGTGTAGCATATAATTGTGTGGCTCTTTGTACCTTCCATATTCATGAATAAAATAATAATTTAATTCTTTTTTACAAATCACTAGAGTAGAATATATATAATGCATGTGACTTACCAAATTCACTAGTTTGCATATGATATATCTATGTATGAACGCAGTATACATGGCAACGCACGCACTCTTTGAGGATTCTATTAAATTTTTTTCGTCTGAATTGAACATTTTTCTCATAAAATTAATGGAGTAGGCTTCGATTCTCTCATTCAAAAACTGAAAAGTATATACATAGCGTGAGTCAAAGGAAAAAAAAAAAAGGTAAATCAATATATAATATCTACAAGATTTTGTCATACATTAGAAGACTATTTGTCACACCCCAAACTTTCGAAATGCAATTGGCATAGATAACTGGAGTAACCCATTCCTGTACGCCTAACACGATGTTTTCTTAACTGAATTGTAAATCATACAATAATGAAAATTCATGGACATCTCATTACCAAGCATATTAGCATTCATATATTTTTGTAGAAATTTTTGCAGAGTCTCCTTTATAACTGAGACCTCCCAAAATTGCTACAAATTTCTACCTAAAAACAACAAAATCCAGAAAAGAGATCTCAACTATCATATCATCCAGAAACAACTAAATCACAATAGAGGAATGGGGAGTCTGCCTGTGGTCATTTATACTCATTTACAGCTATTTACATTTTTGACAAATTACACTAGTACAAAATATAAACCCCAGTAAAATAAGGAATAAAAATCCTTACCATAGTAAGCCATAAACATGCATTAATTACATGCAATATAACAATAATGGTTATGGATTCATTTCCATGTAAATCAAGTCAATCATGGGTACACAGCCCTTGGAAAATACATCTATCGGTCGAGGATCCACAGTTTTCAGGAAACTTTATCATCGGTCAAGGGTATTTGGCCCTTGGATAATTTTATCATCGGTCAAGGGAACTTAGCCCTTGGGTAATTTAAATTAGACGGTTATGAGGTATAAGCTCATGCTATTTAACATATTTAGTATTCATTTTTCATAGAACCCTCTTTTCATGGTTTTTGCATGGCATCACATACAATTGATAATTCAAGACTAATAAAGTCTTGCAAGCTATGCCACTAATAATGATGTAAACTATAAACAAACATAATATAACATGTCATACAATTGGAAGAGGTACCGCTTACCTGGTGGTGAAGTAGTCTAAAATAACCTTGCCTCCTTTCTCTTGGTTATAAGATAGTTCACCAAATAATCCCTATATCACAAAAGTATAATGTCCTTAATTCACCAGCACTGATACACATTAATTTAGGCTCATTCCAATACCTGTTAACAAATTCATAAATGAAAAAGACTTACTAAAAACAACTAAAATATCTATAATTCTCATACTAACTTATAACATCAACTCAACACATAATGCAAATTGAGAAGATTTTTCTTCTTTTAGTTCGTAACATTTCCATAACCCAACTTATGTAAAGCTCCCTATTAAAAACAATCATACCTTAGCCTTAGCTCATATTCCTTGATTCCCCCATATGACTTGCTTAGTTTTTTCATCAATTAAATTCACTTTCTTATAAACTTACTAATTATTCAAATTCATCCCAAATTGCCATACTTTAACTCTTCCTTTCACCTTCAACCAAGCTTAGCCATGAAGAACAATAAGATATCATTTCATAAACATTAATAGTGTTCCTAAAATACTAGCTTAAACCATTAAATTCTAAAATTCTACAATTCTCTATTAAAGGCCAAAAATCTGAAAAATTTTTGGTTTAGTCCTTAGAAGAACCAATTTCAAAAACTTATCTAAAAACATGCTTTTAAGACTGAAATTAAAAGGGAAAGGACTGAAAATCCATCTACCATCAATATTTCCATGACAAATTGAGCAAAAACTCACCAAAAAATCGCTGAAGTCACTCTCTCCACAATTGCCAAATGTAACCTAGAAAAGAGAGGTTGTTCGCTGAAAAATTGAGCCATGATGACTAGAAACGATCTGCCGATGATGGGGGACGTTGGCTGGAAGGCTGAGGCAGTGGTAGGGCAGTAGTGATGTAGAGAAGAAGCAGAGAAACTGAGATGATGATGTTTTGCAGAAAAAGACTTGGGAAGAAAAAGAAGAAAGTGAGGGGCAATTCAGTCATTTCACATGGCAGGACGCGTGGCAGTACCAAAAAAATTCAAAGGGAAGAGGAAGCTGGGTCTTGAACTTGGGCCATCAGACTTTGGACACCAAGATCTTACCACTAAGCCATAGCTCATTATCTAATTAATAACATACACCATGGATATTTATGCTTTTACTCTTTCTAAGAACAAAAATTTGCAAGTGTTACACTATTAGTTCAATCTTTTCACTATAGCATAAGCATTCAACTAGCAAGAGCATAATGATATAGTGCTAGCATTTCATACTTTTTCCAAATGGATGAAAGAGAAGTAAATTATTGTTATTAACCAAACAAAAGAACAAATTATTTATGTAAAACTTAGAAGTCTAATTTTTATTATCTTTTGTGGCAAAAGTTGACCACCAAAATTTTATGTGGTGTTGTTGTGGTCTTAATTCAAACTCACAAAAATATATGTATTGCTCAAGTAATATAATAATGAGTTCAGTATTGCCTCATCAAGATTTGATTGTCAACATATTGCTTAGTATTAAATTCACACCATAATCTAAAATAAGCCAATTAATTGTAATTATGTATATTTTGAAAAAAGAAAAACTAAATAGATTTGCAAAATTTAAACACAACAAATCTAAATTTCTTGGATAGTTTCAATGGTAATCAAGCCTAGGATTATCACTCTCACTAGCATTTCTTAGAACCTAATTTAATCTTAACCTTGCTTATAATGCTTATATGTGCTAGCCTAAGGTCTAATGTGCTTACAAATATTTTTCCAAATAACTTATAAGCTTGTACATAGCTAATCCAAAATTCTTTATGTGATTAAGCTAGTCAATCCAATCCACAAGACCTATTTTGACTATGTGAGGCTAATGAAAATAATTCTATCTCATTGGCAAAATTATCAATTCATTCAACAAGCTTTAAGTATCTACACAACTCAATCTAAGGTTTAATGCCAATATCACTTCCCCAAGTTCTACTAGAATACCAAATCATTCCAATAGGTGGCAATTCCATTAGAAAACCTGAAACATAAAATTGATTATAAGCACATATATATACCATTAAAAGTAAGAAAATAAGGAAAACAAGCATTGATTCATGTTTAAGTTAATAATAATCCTAGTTACAAAGATCTAACCACTAAATAACATGGAATCCATCACAAAAAAATGTCTAATGACAGAATCATCAATGACATACACGAAAAACTTGTATGTTTTGTCCGGACTTTAATTAGTTAGTCATGGCAACATTTCATTTTGTCCAGACTTTTCACTTTCTTTTTCTGAAGGCACATGTTGATAAAAGACATCAAAGTGCAAACTTATATGTTTTGGGTTTGAGTTTCCATCACTCAAGCTTCAAGATGACTTTAACTTGGATAACTACAAAAATATTCAATTTATACTAAATCACATGATAAAAAAATAATTAAGCCAAAACATGTCATTTACATATCTAATTAGTTTGTGAAACTATGTACAAAATCCATTTACAAAGTATTTAAAATATTATAATTGGAGCCCTAAAATTGATCACTTATATTCACATTTTTTTTTACCAAAAATGCACAATATAATATGAATTGTGGGAAGTTCATGTGTTCATCATTCCAAGACAGCTATAATTATGTAAATATGGAGGAAAAAAACCGTGAGTCAGATGTAAGTGAAATTTAGCTTTTAATTACAAGTTTGACAAACAATAGTTCGAAATTATGCATGTATATCATGATGTGACAAAAGATTTAACTTAATGATTGAACGATCGAACTGCACTTCCATCTTTATCAATTGTTTATAATTGTTCGTGAATCTTGATTATAGTTTCTCGGACTTGTGCAAATAACAAAATGGGTGAAGGAACCATACATATTTTCCAGCACTGTGTGTATATTGACTTGATTTTATTTGGTAACAAGTATGTGTCCGAAATGTATTACTAATGTAGACATATAACTAATCAATTAGTAGTATTTCTCATCATGAAAGTGACCACAATGTGCTAGCTAGTAACGCTTTATTCATGTGCTCGTATATATACTTGGATAGTAATAACATTAACAATATATATGTAGTAAGTGTACCGTAAAAATGGCCTTTTCTACACTAATTTATTAACAATATTCTATGAACAATTTTTTTTTTTAACAATGTAGTCTTTTTGCTTGTCTTTTAAGATAGAAAATGACCTATGCCATGAGGGAACTGAAAGTTAGTTATGCATTCTAACGTTCAAGTCATATTACATAGATATTAGAGATTGTAATTGTGAACACCCCATCCCTAATTGCCTAATTCTTTAATTAATGGATACACCAATGAATTAATAATTAAGCAAATAGGGAAATTAAATATGACAAAACTTCAAAGGACATTTTCAATTAGAGGAGAATTTGGAATTAAAAATAAATAATACAAAACAATTAAATAAACTCAAAACCCAAAAAAATAAAATTAGCTAATTAGAATGATTATAATAAATCAAAGCAAAATTATAAAAAAAATATATAACAAAAAAATAGAAAATTAAAAACTCAAAAAAATATTAATTAATAATAATAATAGTAATAAAATTAAAAAAATAAATAAATAAAATAAAATAATAAGGTTGCAACCCCCTTTCACGTGAAGAGTTGCAGCAAAAGGCTAGAAAAAGGAAAAAGCACAGGGTTACTGAGGAGTGATCAGAGAATGGGTCTCCAGCAGCAGCTGTAGTGGCAGCACCACTACGTGAGAGAGGAGGAAGAGTACAGTGAAGAGAAGACAAAGTGAAAAAGGGGAAAAAAGAAAAAAAATAGGAGAGGGTAACGATGCAGAAAGAGATGAAGGGGAGAGGGAGAGAAAGAGGAGCTCTCTGGTTCGTCCTGACCATATACCCTCACGCTTTCACTCATCAGGGGCTTCTTCTTCTTTGGCAAGAGAGATGTGGACTGAGGGAGAGGAGATGGCGAGTTGAGCAGGAGGGGCCGAGAATAGCGAGACCGAGACAAACCAAAGAAGAAGCAGCTTTGTTTTCTATTTCTTTAAGCAGAGGCATAGCGAAAAGAAAGGTGGTTAGTCTGAGAGGGTGAGACCAAGGATGTTATGCTAGTGGAGAGAGAGAGAAAAAACGACAGGCAGCAGAGGAAAAAAACAGAGGAAGGAGAGAGGTTTGGAAGGGCAGATCTTGAAGGCATTTGAATGGAAAATGAGAGGAGAGCCGACGTGAACCGAGGAAGAAGACATAATGACAGACACAGAAGCACATAGGAGAGAGAAAGCTCCGCCACCTCTATTATTTCAGCCAAAAAATAGAGGTGGAAAGGGGGAGAGAGAGATGCAGATAAGGGAGATGGTAGCTTCACTGGGATTCTTTTCACAAATGCACAATGGATGGAGCTTGAAAGGCTAGCTACTGTTTACAATAGTTTCAATATGTGGTTGTGAAGTAGCAGTACTGATCCAGAGCCTGTGGAAGCAGGAGTATTGGCAGAGGAAAATAGGAGAACTCAGCCATAGCAAGATGGTTAGAAGAAGACCACAGCTACATGACAGAGCTGTGGGCGAGGAGCAAAAAAAAAAAGCCTAAGAAGAGAAGGCCAAGCTCGGGCAGGGAGTTAACGACACAGTTTTCTGGCATAGCAGACCTATATCTTTTCCTGGAAACTAAATAAACATTTACCATTGTGAATTCTCACAGAAGTCGCGGGTGAAGAGTTAACTTTTAGGAAAACTGTTGAAGAACTTATTGTAAAATGAAAGAGATCATGAAGGTCCAAGGAGGCTACATTGTTCACTCCGTGAGATGCAAAGACCATCATAGCAAGTGCTGTATCTTCAAGGAAAAGAAAGGGATGCTGAGGCCTTTATTCAGGATTCTATAAGAATGCTAGAGGAAGATGGTGAAGTGGAGTCCTTTGTATGCATTATAAGACTTAGATATCTCTTTCAGATATATATGAAATCACATCGTCTTGCTGATGCTGAGATGGTCCAAAGAAAGATTCTGCATAAAATGGAACTATCAAAGGGATGGATCTCTTTGGACACTGTTGCTGTGGCTGAAAGTTTGGCTCTAACTCTGCAAGCATCTAATACTTTAAATGATTCACAAGAGTTTCTTGAAAGATGTCTTAATGCCCAGAAAGCCTTACTTCCTGGTGACCACATTCAGATTGGCACAAACTTGCTTCATCTAGCAAGGGGTGTGGTGCTTAACAGTAGCCAACTGTAAAAATGGGATGCTTTTGGGAAAGCTGAGTTTGATAAGGCAAAGGATCATTTGAGCAATTTCATAAGGTGCATTGGAATTTAGTTGCACCACTCACTGCATTTTGCTGCCAAATTTTACTGCCTATTAGATACTTAATACCTTGGTTTTAGCTGCTCAAATATGCCTGAAATGGAAGATGATATTGGCTTCATTTTGCTATCCGATGACACTCCAAATTTGTTACACAGTGTTTTCATTCCTACAGTCAAATTTGGTTAAAAGCTAATGCATTTTCTCTTCCCTCATCATGGTCATATATATATATATATATATACATATGGGTATGTGTATATGGATAGATATACATATAGAAATGTGAATGCCCGCATGAGTGCATGTATATGATGTGGTGGGATCTTTGTCCTTCCTGATACTATATATATATATATATATATATTTCTTCTCTCCTTCCATTGTTATATATATATATATATATATATTTGTGTGTGTAAACATAGACAGTTATATGTGTATATATGCATGGAAGTACTTCATTTGCCTCTCGGTGCTTGTCTCCTGTCAATAGGAGATTAATTTTTGGCTTTATAAACAAAATTCCAAGAAAACCATTGAGTGAGAATATTGTTCTCCTCGGGTGATTGAGATCATGTGAGATTTTAATCTCCTTAGATCCTTAAAATTAGTATCCATTTGTTTTAAAAATAATAATAATTAAATATTGATCTTAATTAAGTATTTTTCATTATCTGCGAAATTATCGTGTGAGAATATTGTTCTCCTCGATTGTATGGGATTATGTGAGATTTTAGTCTCCTTAGATCCCTAAAATTAGTATACATTTGTTTTAAAAATAATAATAATTAAATATTGATCTTAATTAAGAATTTTTCATTATCTGCAAAATTATCGTGTGAGAATATTGTTCTCCTCGATTGTATGGGATTATGTGAGATTTTAGTCTCTTTAGATCCCTAAAATTAGTATACATTTGTTTGAAAAAAATAATATATAATAACAATTAAATATTGACTTTAATTAAATATTTTCTATTATTTATGAAATTATCATGTGAGAATATTGTTCTCCTAGATTGCATGAGATCAGGTGAGATTTTAATCTCCTTAGATCCTAAAAATTAATATACCTTTGTTTTTTTTTTTAAAATAATAATAATAATGTTAGGATAAATTCTTTCATTAAATATTTTCTATCACGTACGAAATCATTGTGTGAGAATATTGTTTTCCGCGAATGCTTAGGGTCGTATGAGATTTGAATCTCCTTAGATCCTCAAAATTAGTATATACCCCTTTTAAAAAAAAAATAATAATAATAATAACAATATAGATAATCATGCAAAAATATCTTAATTAAATAATTTTTATTTACAAAATGATTAGATTCATTCTTTATAATCATTTCATTTAAGTTTCAAAATAAGGATTAAAATTCCAAAAATAAACAAAAAATTTTAAAAGAAAAATGAAGAGATTAAGAGAGCTAGATTAATCAGATTGTCATAAATTAAGACACACAAATCAAATCCCAATTTTTTTTTGTTTATGGAAATTCGTTTAATTTAAACTCTCCTGTTCTCATCACAAAATTTACAAATCATCAATCAATAAACATGCCTTTTTGTTCGAACTACATGGACTTTGATCCCTATTACGGGGTATGTAGGCCCTAAGCTTTCATCCTAGGTCAAGTTCGCCCTTTGTAAATATCTGTCTATTTGCTTTCATTCTTGCTGTTTTGTCTCCTCCGTTTAACGGGCATGTATGTCAATAAAAGGGTAATCGAGACAAATTTAAAAGCCATATTCTATTTCAGCTGACTGGTTTAAGGTAACCATCCTTATAGACGGGTGTTGTGGGGTGCCTAACACCTTCCCCACACTCAAATAGATTCCCGAACTCATCTCTGATTTCGCAGACCATGTTGCCTTTTTCTTTTTATTTAAATTGGTTTTCCAAAGTTTTTCGTTAAAAATTTTAGTGGCAACTCCAAATAAATTGGTTTTCAATATTCGCTTTTGGGAATCAATTTAAACACCTTCTTTTCATTCCACCAAAAGGTCGGTTACGACAGTAATGTCAGATGAAAATGGTATCCCCAGCTATGTAGACGTACATAGGCAGTTTCACTTTGTTAAACCGGCCAGTTCAATTTTTTTCTTTTAAATCTTTTATGAATTTTGGAGAGATCAATATATGGATAACAAGAAAATGTATAAGAGTCAAATTTTTTCTCTTTCTTTCTACTTTCTCTGTTTTCTTTATCTTTCTCTAACTTTATGAAAAATTTACCCCTAACACTTTAGAGAATGTGATTATCCCATAGGGGTAGCCTACAAAATTATACTTACAATAATTTTATTGATAGTGGTGCAAAAAGCCATTCAAAAATTGCAATATTGATGGTGAATAGTAATGTTATCAAATGAGTCTAGATTAACTTGAACATAGAATCAAAACATAAACATGTAAAAAATTACTTCTATTAATAAATAAATATTGAAATGTACAATTATATAGTTAAAATAAATATTTTAAATTCGAACAAGCAATTAAATAGGTGAAGGTACTATGTAATGGTTATAGATATTTTTAATTTCATATATTAAAATTTTAATATAATAAGTATTAACAAGCAAATATTAATGATTCTAAAGTTGAATCTAAGATAATTTATCCATTATTAAGTATAATTAAATATTAATAAAACAAAACAAGTAAAAAATAATGATTAATTAATAACAAATTGACTTGATCAGTTTCGGTTTTTATACTTTGACAAGTGGGCACACATAATCTCGGACGTAGGTTAGTAGAAGAAAGGCAAAAATGATACATTTAAGAAAAGTTCCAACTTATAAATAAGATATTAATATATTGTCATCTAAAACATACTTGGTCTTCATCTACTTCTCGGGTAAGTTTACAGAGCCGATCAATGCCTCCTTCTTATAAATACGCATTGTTGGCCATGCTACAATCTTTTATGG
The DNA here is from genome assembly GCA_037074485.1 of Delonix regia. Classification (NCBI taxonomy): domain Eukaryota; kingdom Viridiplantae; phylum Streptophyta; class Magnoliopsida; order Fabales; family Fabaceae; genus Delonix; species Delonix regia. The sequence goes on along the minus strand of CM073449.1, from coordinate 32,687,641 downwards.
ATTAAGATTGATAAAAAGTCAGAAGCTTAATTAAGAGTTTTCTTAAAGGTAGAAGTGAGAAAAATTGAAAGGTACTTGCTTATTAGTCCTTGTTACCCTCTTAGCTCTCGCATCTTTTGGTGCCTTTGCCTATGCTCCTAGCCTACTCCAAGACTTCTGCATTGCTATAAACGATACCAAGAGTGGTGGTATGCACCTTCTGCTATATTTTTCTGTTGCATTTCTAATTCCCTTATGCAGCCACGCATTCTCATATGTTTTTCTTCATTTGTTCACAGTGTTTGTGAATGGAAAGTTTTGCAAGGACCTAAAACTTGCTAATGCAAATGACTTCTTCTACCAAGGACTAAAGCAAGGAGACACATTTGGACCACTTGGCTCAAAGGTGACTCTGGTTACTGTAAATGAAATACTAGGATTGAACACTCTTGGCATATCCTTGGCTCGCATAGACTTTGCACCTTATGGCCTTAACCCTCCTCATACTCACCCTCGAGCCACTGAGATTTTGGTAGTCATAAAGGGTATTCTTCGCGTTGGTTTTGTGACATCCAACCCAGAAAATCGTCTCTTTACCAAAGTACTGCTGTACAAGGGAGATCTGTTTGTGTTCTTGAAAACACCCCATCTCCAATTACTTAATTATTTGTTTAATTGATACACTAATTAATTAATCATTATGAAAATAGAAAAAATTAAAAATGACAAAGCTTCAAATGACATTTTCAATTAGGGAACAATTTGAAATTAAAAATAAATAATGGGAGACAATTAAATAAACTCAAAACTCAAAAAAATAAAAATAGCTAATTAAAATAATTATAATAAATCAAAGAAAAATAATAAAGAAATATAAAAATAAAAAATATATAACAAAACAAAAATAGAAAAATAAAAAAATAAAAAAATAAAAAATAATTAACAATAATAGTAATAATAACAAAAATCAAAAAAGAAAAAAAGTGATAGGGTTGCCGCTTATCATCGTAAAAAAGGGAGAGCAATGTGCTTTTTTGAAAAAAGGCTCTCTGAAGCATTGTTGGCATACGGTTCCACTGAATCTCTGGCTCTTAGAGGTAGAACTTGGCTCTAGCAATAGCGGCAGTGGTAGCACGATGATGAAAGAGAGGTGGAACGAAATCTGAATTCATGTCCGTCTCTAAAGGTGGGAAAAACATATGCTAACCTCAGCCCCTTCCTCCATCGTGGTCCACTGTGGGAGCGACTATAGTATTCAGTTTGTGGCTACTCATCTCAACTGTCTGTTCCTGAGATCACTGTGGATGGGCCAGGCAACTTCCATGCTCACTGCCACTAGCTGTCGTGAAAGCCCTCATCGCCCCTTGCCAAGACATCCTAATCTGACATGCTTAAAACTCCGAGCTTGCCACGGATGTTGGCATAGAGGCTTTAGCCAAGAATTACAAGGGGTTGAAGAAACAAAGAGAGAGAGGGTGAAGGAGAGAAGTGGAAAGGAGAAGAGAGAAGGAGGGAGAAGGAGAGGAAGAAAAAGCCACGGATCGAGAAGCAGGGAACGGACCGAGGAGACGAGACCAAGCTAGAACGAAGAGGTCATGAACCAAGAAGAGAAGAGATGGAGAAGGCAAGAGGAGAAGAACGAGGAGAGGGAGCCAGTGCTGAAGGTTCGAAACAAGGTGCCAAGGGTGCTGTGAAAGGGAGAGAGAGAGAGAGAGAGAGAGAGAGAGAGAGAGAGAGAGAGTATACTCCTTTCTTCTTGAAGCTTTCTTTCTCTTCTTGTCATGCTTATATATTACATATGTGTTTATATATATATGTATATATATAGATGTATATATATATATGTGTGTGTGTGTGTGTGTGGATGTGCTTCTTTGCTTCATGATGCTTTCATTCTTCTCATATCATGCTTATATATATATATATTACATATGTGTATATATATAAATATGTATATAAATGTATATATATATATATATGTGTGTGTGTGTGTATGTGTATATATGGATATATGCTTCCTTTCTTCCTAATGCTTGCTTTCCTCTTTTGTCATGTTTATATATATATATATATGGATATAGATAGATGCATATAGATGCATATATATATATATATATATATAGAGGTGTGGATGTGCTTCCATTCTTGCTGATGCTTTTATTTATTTATTTATTTATTTATTATTATTATTATTATTATTATTATTATGTCGATATGAGATTAATTTTTAGCTTTATAAACAAGGTTCTAAGAAAATCATCGAGTGAGAATATTGTTCTCCTCGGGTGTTTGGGATCGTGTGAGATTTTAATCTCCTTAAATCCCAAAAATTAATACATACTTGTTTTAAATAATAATAATAATACAAAAAATAAATACTTTAATTAAATATTTTCTATTATTTACGAAATCATCGTGTGGAAATATTATTATCCTCAAGTACTCGGGGTCGTGTGAAATTTTAATCTCCATATACCCCAAAAATTAGTACATACTTATTTTAAAGTAATAATAATGATAAATAAATAAATAATAATAATGCAAAGACGAATATGTTAATTAAATTATTTACAAAATAAATAAGTCAGAGTTTTATAAAATTTAATTAATTAAAAAATGTCATATAGGACTTGGGTTTCTGTAAGCTTTGGGGAATTGATCTTATTAAAAATAAGACTAAAAGAATTCTGATTTCAAAATCCATAAAAATAAAATCCTAAAAATTTCCAAATATTTTATTCTATATTTTGGGTTCTTGAGTGAGATCACTCATCTCCTCAAGCATCCAAGGGTTAATTAATAGAGACTGCGTGAGACCTAGAGCCTCTTCAGATTTCAAAAATTAACATTTAAAATATTGGGATGAATTAATTATAGAAAATAGGGATGTTTGTCTTACTTAGTAAGTAACTAAAAAATCCTAAGATTATTTTTCATTTTAGTTGTACTTTAAGTTTCAAATAAATTCTAATTTTTCAAAAAATATATATACAAAAATCATTTATTAAAAAATCATAGAAATATTTTTCCATTATAGTATGAAATTTAGAATAAAATCTAATAATATATATATAAATTAATTAAAAGTCTTGTTAATCATAATCTCACTTTCAAAATTAGAAAAATCCAAAAACCCAAAAAATATATAAATTCAAAAATTCTGAAAAATGGCTTTCTGTTAGAATTTTGTTCTAATTTCAACAATAAATTCTAATTTTAAAAATCCAAAAATACATAAATTCAAAAAATCTGAAAAATGATTTTATTTTTGTCCTAATTTCAATGATAAATTCCAGTTTTGAAAATCCATGAATTTAAAAATTCAAAATATTCCTTCATTATAATTACATTTCAATTTCAAAAAAAAAAATTCCCAAAAATCCTAAAAAAATCTAATCCCATAATCATTTCATTTAAATTTCAAAATAAAGATTTGAAATACAAAATTAAAAAAAATTTAAAAATAAAAAATGAAGAGATCAAGAGAGCTAGATTAATTAGATTGTTGTAAATTAAAACACACAAACCAAATCCTAATTCTGTTTTGTTTATGAAAATCAGTTTAATTTAAACCCTCCTATTCTTATCACAAAATTTACAAATAATCAACCAATAGACACTCTTTTTTGGTTGAACTACATGAACTTTGATCCCTATCGTAGGGTATATAGGCTCTAGGCGTTAATCCTAGGTCAAGTTCGCCCTTTTGTAAATACTTATCCGTTTGCTTCCATTATTGTCAGTTTTGTCTTCTCTATTTAATGGGCATGCATGTCAATAAAGGGTAATTGAGATAACTTTAAGGCCATATTCTATTTCAACTGACTAGTTTAAGGTAACTGTCCTTAGGAACGGGTGTTGTGGGGTGCTTAACATCTTCCCCACACTCAAATAGACTCCAGAACCTATCTCTATTTTTCGCTGACCATTTTGCCTTGTTCTTTTTATTTTAAATTGATTTTTCAAAGTTTTCCATTAAAAATTTTGGTGGCAACTCCAAATAAATTGATTTTCAAGATTTGTTTTTAGGAATCAATTTAAACACTTTTTATTCCCTTCTCGCCAAAAGGTTGTTCACAATAGTTCCCCATTGGTCTCATTCACTTTCAAGTGAATGTGGGTAAGACTAATGCTGTTGCCATTGCTGGTCTTAGCAGCCAAAACCTTGGAGTTATCACCAATGCCAATGCTACGTTTGGATCTAATCCTCCAATTTCACCAGAAGCTCTTACAAAGGCTTTTCAAGTGGATAAGAGCGGAATCAATGCTCTTCAGAAACTATTTTAGATGGACAGCTGATGACTAGCTGCTAAATATTGAAATATTAAATGTTAAAATATTATTGAATTGAGTTTTGTACTAATGTATTACTAGAATTGCATGTTGCAACATATTATGATATAATAAATAAGAGGTACATAATCGTGCATATATATGTGACTTACTATGCATTAGTTTGTGTATATATATGAACGCAGTACATGGCAGTGCAATCTTTGAGGGTTCTAATATATTTTAATTCATCTAAAATCAAAATTTTTCTCATAAACTCTAATAGAGATGAAAGGCTTTTGTTCTATCAATCAAATATAGAGGAATGGAAAAGTATATACATAGCGTAAGTCAAAGGGAAAAAAATAAAGATAAATCAATATACAACATATGTACAAGATTTTGTCATATCTCATTAAAAGACCATTAATTCAGTTTTTTCACTATTGCACAATCATTTAACTTGATTAAGAAAACTTGATGGTTAGTCTTTGTCGCATATATATAATCTAAAGATTGTATCCCTTATGATGAACTAGTCACATAAATATTCGACAAGTTGGAGCTTGATGAAATAGCTCTACCATTTCATAATATAATTCTAAGTGTATTGTAAAAATTGCCATATTTACGCTAATGAATAATATTCTATTGACTGGAATTTTTTTCCTCACAATTTAGAGTCTTTTGTGTGTCTTTCAAAATAGAAATGGTCACAATGCCACGAGGGCACTGGAAATCCAAATGCACCCTAACGTTCAAGTCATATAACACAGACTAGAGTATATAGCATAAGATAAAAATGTTATCCACAGAGATACCTGAGATAGCAAGACAACCTTTTACCTAACTTATGACCTACCTGAGAATTCATAAGAGAGATCCTGAAATTGACATTGAATAATGTAGACATAGTTTCCCATAAGAAGAGCCATCTAAGGTAAGTAAAATGGTTTGAATAATAATAATAATAATAATAAGGGTACTTTAGTAACATTACATACATAATTGAAATTCTTAAATTTAAATAATAGGGAGCATATATTGCAAAAAGCCTAATAGAAAAGGGTCGATTGTAATTTTTTGAAAATTAGGAGGGACATTACAATTAGAATCAAATCACCGGTCTCTTTTAGATAAAAAAAGTACTTGAGCAATAATTTACCTTTCCATGCAGGAATGTTTCTGAGACTCTCGCCTTATAATTAGAAAGTTTAATTCAGAGGTGACATAATTGTCTATTTGTAAATGGTTTTTTTAAATTAACAATGACATTTTTTTTGGGGAAAAGTGTTAAACATAGTTGAGAAGTTGCTCAAATTATGCATTTGCTTGAAGAATCATATATGTAATCAAATATCTATTATTACTTAGATTCATATAGCACGGGAGTTGATAATATATATATAATTCATTCTTTTCATTAGCAACTTTTGGCAACCATGTATACTGATGTCTATTCGCGTCTCTATTTATAATTTACCTTAATAATTTATTAAACTTGAAGAGAGTTGAAGTCAAATTTAAATATATAAATTTCTTTTACAAAGTATAATTAGACAAAATCACTTAATGGAAGTGGTAAATATATAAAAAACACTTAGTTGACCTTGTTACAATTATAATTTAATACACAAATTGACTTGATCGGATATAGTATTTATACTTTGGCAAGTGGGCACATGTAATCTGGTATGTACATAAGAAAAGAAAAATGGATACATATAAGAAAAGTTCCAACTTTCTAGTACTTGTTAATGAATAATTAATTCAATAAATAAAATATTAATCATCATTTGAAATATATATTATTACAAGTCCCATATAGGAGAGTCTCCTCAAAAGAAGGGACTTATAAGACTAAGGAGTTCTCCCACCTAATGAACTAATATTTTGGGATGGACTCTCCCTTTGAGCTTATGCTTGTAACATTGGTGCTTTCATTGAGATGGGCTGAGACGTGGAGGGAGTGACCTACATGTAGGATTAAGGTGTAGTGTAATCGTGTCGAATACTGGAAGTTGAGTAGGATGCACTCTTGAAGGGGAGTACATTGTTACAAGCCAATGAGTCTTATAAGACCAAAGGGTTCTCCCACTTAATGAAATAATCATTTGGAATGGGCTCGCCCTTTGGGCTTATGCTTATAACATTAGTGCTTTCATTGAGATGGGCTGAGACGTGGAGGGAGCTACCTACATGTTGGATTAAGGTGTGGTGTAACTATGTCGAATACTAAAAGTTGAGTGGGATGCAGTTTTAAAGGGGAGTGCATTGTTACAAGTCAATGGGGCTTATAAGACCAAAGGATTCTCCCACCTAATAGACTAGTCTTTTGAAATGGGCTATCCCTTTGGGCTTATGCTTGTAATATATATACTTGGTCTTCTCTGCTTTTCGTATAGGTAGATAGACCAGATCAATGGCTCTTGCTCATAAATACACATTGTCTGCCATGCAGTGATCTCATCTCTCACTAGCAAATACTCACAAACAACTAAAAGTTTGGTATATTACGAGAGAAAACATGAAAGTTGCTTGCTTACTCCTTCTTGCCTTCTTGGCTCTCATAGCTTCTGGTGTCTTTGCTTATGATCCTAGCCCACTCTAAGACTTTTGCATTACCATAAATGACACCAAGAGTGGTGATATGTGTCATCCACTTCTCTTTTTCACTTGAAATCAACTCCATTTTTATTATGCCATGCATAATGTCAACATTTTCCCTTAATTTGTTTGCAGTGTTTGCGAACAGAAAGTTCTACAAAGACCCCAAGCTTGCCTCTACCAATGATTTCTTCTACAATGGATTGAAGCAAGGAGACACATCTAGTCGAGTGGCTCCTGTTGTTGTAAATGAAATATTAGGACTAAATACTATGGGCATAACTTTAGCTCATATAGACTTTGCACCTTATGGCCTAAACCCCCCTCACTTTCAACCTAGTGCCATAGAAATCCTAGTAGTCATAGTGCATACTCTTTATGTTGGTTTCGTTACATCTAACCCAAAAAATTGTGTCTTTACCAAAGTACTGTTTGAGGGAGATGTGTTTGTGTTCCTTATTGGTCTGATTCACTTTGTGCAAATTGTGGGTAAAACTAATACTGTTGCCATTACTGGTTTTAGTAGCTAGAACCCTAGAGTTATCATTGTTGTAAATGCTACATTTGGATCAAATTCTCCTATCTCCCTCGAAGTTCTTACAAATGCATTTCAAGGGGATAAAAGCGTAATCAATGCTCTTTAGAAACAATTTTAGATGGACAGTTGACTAGCTGCTTAAATTTAAAATATTTTTAAATTGAGTTTTGTATTACTGTATCATAGGGATTGGCAGTTACAACACATTATGATATAATAAATAAGAGCAGCATATAATTGCGTGGCTCATTGTACCTTCCATATTTATGTTCATGAATAAAATAATAATTTGATTCTTTATTACAACTCGCTATAGTAATATATATATATATATATATTGCATATGTGACTTACCATATGCACTAGTTTGCATATGATAAAAGTATATGGTATGTTTGGTTGGAGGAATCCAGGTAGTGGAAAGGGAATGGGAATGTTTGGTTGGCATTTGCCAAAGGAATCTTATTCCCTTGGCAATCCTCATTCCCTCCCACATAGGAATGAGAACACCCTCAGCTCTTCATGGTAGTCCAGTCCTTTCTTAGGAATCTTAGTTAAATTTACCATAAAGCCCTCCTTCCTGCAAACCTTAAGAAGAGATGAAAGAAGAATAGTGTTGTTGGTGAAGGTGGTCGATGTGGCTAGGCTCATCTCGCCATTATGTGTCTGGGTTTATCTCATTATTGTGGCTTGATTCATGGTCACCATCACCTGCTTAATACAGATGAGAAGAAAGAGGTTTAACACCCATTGCAATCGATCTATGTTATCATATGTGTTGCTATCAATCTACGTTGATTATGTTGTCGTCGATCTACAATGCTTGCTTTGCCGTCGTTGCCATCAACATTGCTATTGATTTGCATTTCCTGTGTTGTCATCGATTTGCGTTGCTTGCTTTGTCATCATTGCCATTTGCATTCATCCATGTTTGTTATACTGTTAATCACCCATGCAGAGATTACAATCGGGCTTTACTTTGGGTATATGATAAAATTAGGGATAATAATATATTATCTATTTCTTTACTAAGTTCGAGATAACAAATTTGCTTGAGATCCTTTACTTTGGGTATATGATAGTAGTTTTAGATACATGCCATCAATCATATGGTTTTAGTGCTCATAGAGGAAGAGATGAATAATAATATATAAATTAAAAATAACAATTAATAATTTAACGTTCTAAATAGGGATATTATAGTAATTTTGGTTAATCTTCCTTCCTATTCCTACCTCTTTTTTAAAATCATACCAAACATACTAGATGGGCTATAACGTTCTATTCCATCAAAGCCTATACCCATTCCCAATCATTCGATTAACCAAACATTATATAAATGTAGTATACATGGCAACATAATCTTTGAGCCTTCTATTATATTTCTAATTTGTGTACATATAAACGCAGTACATGGCAACGCAATCTTTGAGGGTTCTAATATATTTTAATTCATCTAAACTCAAAATTTTTCTCATAAACTCCAATGGAGATGGAAGGCTTTTGTTCTATCTGTAAAAAAATAGAGGAATAAAAAAGTATATATATAGCATAAGTCAAGGGGAAAAAAATAAAGATAAAACAATATACAACATAAGTACAAGATTTTGTCATATCTCATTAAAAGACCATCAATTCAGTTCTTTCACTATTGCACAATCATTTAACTTGATTAAGAAAACTTGATGGATGGTCTTTGTCGTATATATATTGTAACACTTGCCAAGTATGATGCAAAATTTTTGTTCTTAGCAAGAGTAAAAGAATAAATATTTATGGTGTAAGTTATTAATAAGATATGATCTTTGACTTAGTGGTTAGGCATGACATATGGAGTCTAAGGGCACAAGTTCGAGACTAGTTTCCTCCTCCCTGAAATTTTTTTTAGTGCTGACACTCTCCCTCACTAGTAACGAGTTTCTGAGTGCTTTACCCCGTAGTTTCTGGCTACAACCCCTATTTTCCATGAGTCATTATTGGTAGCCATGGTAAGCCATTTTCAGCTATTTTTTGGTGAGTATTGCTTGGTTTTTCATGAAAATGTTGATGGTAGATGCATTTTTCGATCATTTCCCATTGAATTTTAGCCTTGGAAGCATGTTTTTAGGCAAGTTTTTAAGATTGGTTCTTGTAGGGACTAAACTAAAAATTTTCTAAATTTTGAGGTTTTACAGAGAATTGTAGAATTTTGGAATTTATTAGGTTTAAGTTGGTATTATAGGAATAGTTTTAATGTTTATGAAATGCAATCCTATTATTCTTCATGGTTTAACTTGGTTGAAGGTGAGAGTTTGGAAATTTGGGATGGAAGTGAAAATTTAGTCAGTTTATGAGGAAGTAAATTTAAATTGATGAAAAATCTGAGTAAGTTATGTGGCGAAATCAAGGAATATGAGCTAAGGCTTGTTTTTAGTGATGATAAGGAAGTTGGACATGAATTTGGTAATGGAAATATGATGAATTAAAAGAAGAAAAATTCTTCTTAATTGGGATTATGTGTTGAATTGATATTATGGGATTGTATGAGAATTGTCGATGTTTTAGTTGCTTTTGGTAAATCTTTTCCATTTATAAACTTGTTAAGAGGCATTATAATGAGCCTAAATTAATGAGTATTAGTGATGGAAATTGAGGAAATTGTACTTTTGTGATGTAGGGATTATTGGGTGAAATATCTTATAACCAAAAGAAGGAGCCTACTTCACCCACCAGGTAAGCGGTAGCTTTTCCAACTGTATATTTACCATTGCATCATTATATGGTAGCTTAGGTTGCTAGACTTGTTTGTCTTTCAAATGAATTATGACTTATGATTTGCCATGCTAAAACCATAAAAAGAGGATTGTAAGAAAAGTGGCAATAGATGTGTAAATAGCTTGAGCTTGTGCCTTACGACCATCTAATTTAAATTACCCAAGAGCTAAGTTCCCTTGACCGATGATAAAAGTACCCAAGGGCTATCTCACACCCTATAAACCTAGAGAAAGACTGGCATAGGACACAAGGAGATTCTCGAACCTGCAAGTCTATACTAGATGGAAATAAACACCATACTAGCATCTTTTCCAATCTTGCACCATATTCAAAGTAAACCTTGCCATTTTCATAAAGATATTTAGTTTATATACAACAAAAAGATTTTGGAGAAATTTTGGCAGAGTTTACCCAGTAAATAGGACATCTTGATATTTCTACAAAATCCTGTCAAGCAAACAAATATACATAACGAAAGCTTTGCTCTCACTAGAGTGAACCAAAACAACATACACAAATAAAAAGGTGGGGAATGCTCATCTGTGGTTAGAAGACATCGCAAAAGTGAACAAAAGAATAGCTTCCTCGAAATATATATATATATATATATATACAACTTAAAAATATAATGTACAACAAAATGAAATAGGGCTAATTCCCGCAGAACCAAGCAGGTTCACCTAAAGACATTCCAGTCACTCCTTAACTCCTTCCAGAATCTTACCAGCTCCACTATTTGAGATAACAAATTTTCTGGTAGATGGCATCCCAACAATAGTAAACAATGTACACATATGTAATTAGAAATCAAAGTGTGATGATAATTTGTATGGATTAAGATAACATTTAATTTATAAGTCAACAGCAACCAATTATGTGATACATATTGTAAAACATGCTTTATTGCCTAAATTAATATGCCCTATAAAGTGAAAAGAAAGAAGCAATAGATTCTTAAATATTTATTAAGGGGAAGGACTACCATGGACAAGTCTATAGATATCCAGTGTGGCACACAGCCCACAAGGTTAATTCACAACAAACAATGACACATAATCCTTAAGGGTAAATAACCAACAAGCGTGAGGTCATAACTCACAAAAATTAATCATCCATCCATCCATGTGTGATGGCTGTCACACAAGGCTAGCACTTTCATTAACCCTGCTAGTTAGGCATTTTTCCAAGGTGCACCAAGGGTTAACAAAACTGCTGTTGGCTACTAGTGTCCTAATTAGTCCTTCCAAGGCTAAAGAAAATAAAACAGGCATGCATGGAATCAATTAACATTTCAATACTATTTTATCTGGTAGTTGTACATAACCATATGCATGAGATTTCTCAACAGTCTATATCAAACTATACACTATGTAATTATGTAATTCACCTTAAGAAAAGCCATTTACTAAGAATTAACAATAAAAATTAATAAGAATCATAATGGTAAATGTAAAACATCTTCTAATAAAGAGAAATGGAGTATATATAATAAAAAGAGTTGGTAGTGCTATCTGCATACCTGGACACCGTTAACTATAGGCAATCAATTCCTTGACTTAGGTGACAACTTCACCCCTAAGAAATTCCTATGCCAACAGAAAAAGAAAATGAATTATTTCTCTTTCTCTTCCCTTAAACAATTTTGGCATTAAGCTTATATCGTAAGTAATCACCTTATCAATACCATAATACCCTTATAACATTGTGATTTAACATTTAAGAGTTTCTCTACTCCTAAGAAGCTTACCATCACAAGGAAATAAGGTCTCATAAATATATCCCTACAAGAATTTCCACTCTAGCATATTATCAAGTAATAACCAAATTTATCAATTCTCATTCATTCTCTTCATACAACTCCCATTATTAAATTTCTCTAGCATGATTAGACTATAGGTCATCCATCATAGGTTTTTACACATACTTAACCTTTTTATAGCCTTTCCATTCACGCAAAAATTCAAGGAAAAATCTGAAACATCATCCATTCATCTTTCCTATCCAAATAACAATTCCTAATTATTCCAATTACTGCCTTTATGCTACTAATTGAAGCCTCAATTTCAAAAGTTTAGTTTGGTCCCCCAAGAACCCTAAATTCAGGTCCAAATTAGGGTTTTTCATCCTAAACTTGAATTCTTTGAAATTGAAAGCAGGGAATGGCCGAAATTAGTGAAAAAATAGCAAGGCATATCGAAATTTTGCAATTCACTCACCAACACGAGCTCAATTAGATGAAATTTGGGTTTTTTCCTTCTTTCGAAAATGTAGGCAGGCAAAGAAATGCTAAATCTAAAGTAATTACTTAGTTATGGAGCATGAGATTAGAGGGGAAATGCTCGAAATTATGTAAAGAACAAAACCCATGATAGAAACACCGAAGAAAATTACTTCCTTACGCTGAATTTGCTTCGCGATTTCAATGTGTAGAGACCGTGAAACAGTATGTTTTTGTTTTCCAAAAAATGGCGACCGTCGGCCAACAACTCACTGACGATGATAGTGCAAGTGGCAAGGGACAACTCCAGTGATGAGAAATCAATGCTCCAATAGACGTGTAATGCGAAAATGTCTCTCCCTTCATTGTCTGGTTCGAGCTACTGAGGAAGAAGATGATATAAAGTCGGGGGTATTTTCATCATTTTGCATCTCGGGGACAGGTGTCTGTGCCTAAAAAAACAAGGAAAGTAGGGAAGTTAGTATTCGAACCTTCAGCCTATCAGATCATGCATGGGAGGCCTAACCATTAAGCCAGCTTCAATCTCAAGATATATTTTCTCCTTAGAAAATGTTATACCTTAGAAAAATTTTCTTGAAAATTTCTCTTTTCTTATGATCCACTAATGAAGTGATCATATATATATATATCCCACTAATTAAGATTTATTGGGCCATCATAGGCTAAGTTCCTTTGACCGATGATAAAATATTCAAGGGCTAAATACCCTTGACCAATTGTCGTAATCGACCTTTCAGGGGGATAGAATAAAATAAGGTTTATATTGCTTCCTAAAAATGGAATTTTGAAAATCAATTTGTTTGGAGTCGCCACCAAAATTTTTAATGGAAAACTTTGGAAAACCAATTTAAAACAAAACAAAAAAAGCGAAATGGTCTATGAAATCAGAGATGGGTTCGGGAGTCTATTTGAGTGTGGGGAAGGTGTTAGGCACCCCACAACACCCGCCCATAAGGACGGTTACCTTAAACTAGTCAGTTGAAATAGAATATGGCCTTTCATTAATCTCAATTACCCTTGCTATTGACATGGATGCATGTTAGACATAGGAGACAAAAAAGCGAGAATGCATGCAAACTGATAGATATTTACAAAGGGCGGACTTGACCTAGGATGAGAGCCTAGGGCCTACGTACCCTGTGATAGGGATCAAAGTCCACGTAGTTCGACCAAAAGGCATGTTTTGTGGGTTGGTGGTTTTTGATTTGTGATGAGAATAGGAGGATTTTAATTAAAACAGATCATTGTAAACAAAACGGGATTGGAATTTGGTTTGTATGTTTTAATTTACTACAATATGATTAACCTCATTCTCCTGACCTCTTCATATTTTCTCTTTAAAATTTTTTTGTCAATTTTATTATTATTATTATTATTATTATTTGAGTTTTGGGAGTTTATATTTCAGGAATTAGTGCACAATTTATAATGAAAGGAATATACGTATTTTTTTTTTTGTGAATTTTGGAATTTATTGTTGGTAAATATTAATTATTATTATTATTGATTATTGGTAAATAATTTAATCCAAGTGCTATTATTTATTTGCTTATCTGTTTATTTTGAAACGAATATATGCTAAATTTTGGGTTCCATGGAGATTAAAATCTCACACGAGCCCAGGAAGTCGAGGAGTGAAAAGTATTCTCACATGATTCATTTTGTATAAATATTTAATCAAAGTTAATATTCAATTATTGTCCATTTATTTATTTTTTTGTATTGTTATTATTATCATTAATATTATTATTATTTCTGAATTAATTATAGGGATTTAAGGTGATTAGAACCTCACATAATCCCACGCAATCGAGGAGAATGATATTCTCACACGATAATTTCGTAAATAATGGGAAATGTTTAATTAAAGCAAATCTTTTAATTATTTATTATTTTCTATTCTTTTTTTTTTTTAAGAACAAAGGTATGCTAACTTCAGGGATCTAAGGAGATTCAAAATCTCACACGATCCCAGGTAATCGGGGAGAACAATATTCTCACACGATAATTTTGCAAATAACGGGAAACAGTCCATTAAAGCAAACATTTTAATTATGATTATTATTATGATTTAATCAAAATTAACATTTAATTAACATTAATTTATTTTTCACCATTTATTCATTAATATTTAATTAATGTTATTGTCACTTTTCAATTATTCAACTAGTTGTAAGGATTTAAGGAGATTAACATCTCACATAACCCCCGGCAATCGAGGAGAATAAAATTCTCACGCGATAATTTTATCCATCATGACAATATTTATTAATTATCATTCAATTATTTTGCACCATTCAATCATTAATATTTTCATTATTGCCTTTCAATTATTCAATTCATTGTAGGGATTTAAGGAGATTAATATCTCACATAATCCCCGATAATCGAGGAGAATAAAATTCTCACACGATAATTTTGCAAATAATGGGAAACAGTCTATGAAAGCAAACATTTTAATTATGATTATTATTATGATTTAATCAGAATTAACATTTAATTAACATTCATTTATTTTTCACCATTTATTCATTAATATTTCATTAATGTTATTGTCACTTTTCAATTATTTAATTAATTGCAAGGATTTAAGGAGATTAACATCTCACATAATCCCCGGTAATCGAGGAGAACAAAATTCTCACACGATAATTTTATGCGTAATTAGCAATATTTAATCAAAGTTGATGTTTAAACAATGGTAATAAACAAAATTAAAACAAGTTTAGGCAAATAAAGAGTAGCATCTTGAATCAAAACGCATGAACAGTGCAGAATGCATGAGATTATCTTGAAGCAACTCGTATGAACAGTACCATGCACGCAGCAGAATCGGCCAAGAAGCCCATGCAACCATACCTATGCATTCTCAGCCTCTCCCTTGTGCTCCAATGAAGAATGACCTTCTCCTCCTCACTCACCTATGGTAGATGGTCCTCGAACAGTCCCAAAGTTGCTGGCCTCGACTGGAAGCAAGCAGAAATGGCAGACCACTTCGTTGGGCAGTGTTGGAAATTTTGCTCATGCGTCTCTGCTTCTCGGCTGGAAGGTGAAGGCTGAAAGCTTCCTTTCTTCTCTACACTTTCTCTTCTTCCTTGTGCTCCCTAAATTCTCTTCTGTTTACCTCTGTTTTCTGGGCTCAAAACAGAGTTTTTCCTCCTCCATGGTTCAGCCTCTATCAATCCTTTTGTTGCCACTTTGTTTTGCATTCAGGCCTCCTTGTTTCTGCACATCATTTTGGCATCCAACTCTCCATTTTCTGCTCCTCGGATGGTCTGAACTTTAGCTTCTCTTCTTTCCACGGTTTGGATGTTGCTTCAGCTTCTCTCCCTCTTAGTTTCTGGTTTCGTTTTCTCTTCAGTTTTCTGCACCATGACTCCCTCTCTTTTCCTTTCGATTTCTGCCTCTCGTTTAGCTTCTCTCCCTCTTGGTTCCTGCTTCGTTTTCTTTCTGTTTTTTCCCTCACGTTGCTGTCTCACTTTCTGGTTTCGTTCAGCTCTCGGTTTCTCTCCTATCCTCTCGGTTTTTGCTCATCCTCTTGGTTTGTTGCTCTTCCTCTCCTCTTTTTAGCTCTACGTTTTCCTCTCGGTTCTTTGCTCTTCCTCTCCTCTCTTCAGCTCCACGTTTTCCTCTTGGTTCGTTGCTCTTCCTCTCCTCTCTTTAGCGTTGTTTATGCCTTCTTTCTCCTTCTTCTCTTCTATTCTCTCCCTCTCCCTTTTTCCAGCTGAGGTCTCCTCTCCCTTATACTCCAGCCCACCTCCCTTTTTCTGCCATGTTGCTCCCTTTTCTCCTTACTTTTTCTGCAACTTCCAGAAAAGACCACTTATTGCTCACGGTCCCCTCCTTTTCCTGCCATTTTCAGCCACGCCACTCTCTCCTTTCTCTGCACCAGCCGCTCCACTTTCTGCCTCCTCTGAAGAACCAACTCCCTCTTGCTTTTTTGTCCCCCTTGTCCTCTTGTGCATGTGTGTGCATGAGTGTATGCATGTGGAGTGAGTGAGTGTGTGTGTCCATGGGTGAGAGTGTGTGAGAGTGTGAGTGTGAGTGTGTGAGGATGTGTGTCCGTGAGTGAGAGTGTGAGTGTGTGAGAGTGATGTGTGTTATGTGTGTGAGGGCAAGTGATCATATGGGAGCAAATGAGCATGTGAGAGTGTGTGAGAGGTGTGTTCGTGAGTGAGAGTGTGAGTGTGTGGGAGTGATGTGTGTTATGTGTGTGAGGGCAAGTGAGCATATGGGAGCAAATGAGCATGTGAGAGTGTGTGAGTGTGAGCAAGTGAGAGTGTTTTGCAATTTTATTTTAATTAGGTGGCCTTATTCATTTTATTTCCTTACCAGATGATTGCCATGTCTCTTCTTCAAACATATATTTTGAATTTTCCTTTTTATTATTTTTGGTTCTTATATTTGGTTTTTTCCATATTACTTCTATTTTTTGCCTTTTGCAATTTTGTTTCAATTAATTATATTTTTTTTGAATTTTTAATTCTATTTATTATTATTACCATGATTATTATTATTATTAATTCAGGTGGGGTGTTCACACCAATGATAAAGATTCTCTGAGGGTTGTGGATCCTCGACTGATAAATGTGATTTCCAAGGGCTATGTACCCTTGACCAATTTAATTTCCATATAATGAATCCATGAACATTATTGTTATATTGCATGTTTATGGCTTAATATGTTAAGGTTTTAAATGATGATTTAAAGAGAACTGACCGGTTTAAAAGGTATTATAATGGCTTATTACTGGAATGCTACCTGTTTATATTTTACTTGATTTTAGGCAATCACCTAGAGTAGTTTGTTGACCAAGAGGGCTAAAAGAGCCCTATTGGTACTACTGAGGATTTGACTCCTTATTTTTGTTAGGGTTTTTTTATTTTTTTGAAATAGGTTAAAGATGAAAATAATTGTAAATGAATATGGATGACCACTGGTGGATTTCCTATTCCCCTATTATGATGTAGTTGTTTCTAGATTGATTTCAGAGCTTAGCTCTCTTTTCTGGAGGTCTCAGTTACAAAGGAGACTCTATCAAAATTTCTATAAAATATATGAATGTGAATTTGCTTGGTAATGAATTTCCATTATGTATGATTTACAATTCGGTTAAGAAAACATCGTGTTAGGCTTGTAGAAATGGGTTATTCCTATTATTTGTGCTGGTTACACTCCGGAAATTGGGTTGTGACATATATAATTTGGAGATTGTATCCCTTATGATGAACTAGTCATGTAAATATTCAACAAGCTAAAGCTTGATGAAATAACTTTACTGTTTCATAATATAATTCTATGTGTATCGTAAAAATTGCCTTATTTACTCTAATGAATAATATTCTATAGACTGGATTTTTTTTCCTCACAATTTAGAGTCTTTTGTGTGTCTTTCAAAATAGAAATGGTCACAATGCCACGAGGGCACTGGAAATCCAAATGCAACCTAACGTTCAAGTCATATAACACAGACTAGAGTATATAGTATAAGATAAAAATGTTATCCATAGAGATACCTGAGATAGCATGACAACCATTTACCTAACTTATGACCTACCTGAGAATTCATAAGAGAGATCCTGAAATTGACATTGAATAATGTAGACAAAGCTTCCCATAAGAAGAGCCATATATAGATGGATAGATAGATTAAGGCAAGTAAAATGGTTTGAATAATAATAATAATAATAAGGGTATTTTAGTAACATTACATACATAATTGAAATTCTTAAATTTAAATAATAGGGAGCATATATTGTAAAAAGCCTAATAGAAAAGGGTCGATTGTAATTTTTTGAAAATTAGGAGGGACATTACAATTAGAATCAAATCTCTGGTCTCTTTTAGAAAAAAAAAGAAGATGTGAGCAATAATTTACCTTTCCATGCAAGAATGTTTCTCCGAGACTCTCACCTTATAATTAAAAAGTTTAATTTGGAGGTGACATAATTGTTTATTCGTAAATGGTTTTTTTAAATTAACATTCAAATTGTTTTAGGGAAAAGTGTTAAACATAGTTGAGAAGTTGCTCAAATAATCCATTTGCTTGGAGAATCATATATATATAATCAAATATTTATTATTACTTAGATTCATATAGAGCGGGAGTTGATAATATATATATATATATATATATATGAACATTAATATAAGTGATGTTTATCCACATTTCTATTGCTGGACATAATTTATTCAACTTGAAGACGAACGGGTTCACATTCAATTATATAGACAAATCTTACTTGGACCCTGTTAATTGTAAATTAATACACACAATTGACTGCATCAGCATCGGTATATTTAAAATTTTTTAATTCATGTAAGTCTTCTTAAATTTACAAACTAATTCATTTTGTTCATCAACAACTTTTAGCAACCATGTATACTGATGTCTATTCGCATCTCTATTTCAGAATAATTTTCCTTAATAATTTATTAAACTTGAAGAGAGTCAAAGTCAAATTTAAATATATAAATCTTTTTACAAAGTATAATTAGACAAAATCACTTAATGGAAGTGGTAAATATATAAAAAAACTTAGATGACCTTGTTACAATTATAATTTATTACACAAATTGACTTGATTGGACACAGTACTTATACTTTAACATGTGGGCACATGTAATCTCGTATGTACATAAGAAAAGCAAAAAAGGATACATATAAGAAAAATTCCAACTTTCTAGTACTTGTTAATGAATAATTAATTCAATAAATAAAATATTAATCATCGTCTCAAACATATATTGTTAAAAGTCCCATATTGAAGAGTCTTCTCAAAAGAAAGGGGCTTATAAGACTAAGGATTTTCCCACTTAATGGACTCGTCTTTTGAGATGGGCTATCTCTTTGGGCTTATGCTTTTGACATATATACTTGGCCTTCTCTGCTTCTCATGTTGGTAGATAGACCATAGCAATGCCTCTTGCTCATAATACACATTGTCTGCCATGTGGTGATCTTATCTCTCTCTAGTATATACTCACAAACAACTAAGAGTTTAGTATATTACACGAAAAAACATGAAAGGTGCTTATTTACTCCTTCTTTCCCTCTGGGCTCTCGCATTTTCTAGTGTCTTTGCTTATGATCCTAGCCCATTCCGAGACTTTTGCATTACCATAAATGACACCATGAGTGGTGGTATGTGCCGTCCATTTCTCTTTTCACTTGAAATCAACTCCATTTTTATTATGCCATGCATCATGTCAACATTTTTCCTTGATTTGTTTGCAGTGTTTGTGAACAGAAAGTTCTATAAGGACCCCAAGCTTACCCCTGCTAATGATTTCTTCTACTACAGACTGAAGCAAGGAGACACGTCTGGTCTACTGGCTCAAAGGTGACTGCTGTTGTAGTACATGAAATATTAGGACTGAATACTTTGGGCATAGCTTTAGCTCATATAGACTTTGCACCTTATGGCTTATAACCCCCTTTACTTTCACCCTAGAGCCACAGAAATCCTAGTAGTCATAATGTGTACTCTTCATGTTGGTTTCATTACATCTAACCTAGAAAATTTATGTATTTACCGAAGTACTATACAAGGGAGATGTGTTTGTGTTCCTTATTAGTCTAATTCACTTTCTGTGAAATGCAGGTAAAACTAATGTTGTTACCATTACTGGTCTTAGTAGCTAGAACCTTGGAGTTATCACCATCACAAATGCTACATTTGGATCAAATTCTCCTATCTCCTTAGAAGTTCTTACAAACGCATTTCAAAGGGATAAAAGGGTAATCAATGCTCTTCAGAAACAATTTTAGATGGATAGTTGACTAGCTGCTTAAATTTGAAATATTTTTAAATTGAGTTTTGTATTACTGTATATGATATAATAAATATAAGCAGCATATAATTACATGGCTCATTGTACCTTCCATATTTATGTTCATGAAAAAAAATAATAATTTGATTCTTTATTACATCTTACTAGAGTAAAATATACATAATGCATATGTGACTTACTGTATGCAATAGTTTGCATTTGATATATGTATATGTTATGTTTGGTTGGAGGAATCTTGGTTGTGGAAAGGGAATTCCCTTATTTGGTTGGCATTTTGCTAGAGGAATCTTATTCCCTTAGCAATCTCCATTCCCCCACACATGGGAATGAGAACACCCTCAGCTCATCATGGCAGTCAAGTCCATTCCCAGGAATCTTAGTCAAATTTACCAAAAAGCCCTCCTTCCTGTAAACCCTAAAAAGAGATGAGAGAAGAATTTACCATAAAGCCCTCCATCTTACAAACCCTAAGAAGAGATGAGAGAAGAATAATGTTGTGGGTGAAGGTGGTCGACGTGGCTAGGCTCATCTTGGCATCATATGGTTGGGTTCATCTTGCTATTGTGGCTTGATTCATGGTCACCATCGCCTGCTCATTGTGGATGAGAAGAAAGAGGTTTAACACCTATTGCAATCGATCTATGTTGTCGTCAAGTTGCTATCAATCTATGTTGATTGTGTTGTCGTCAATTTGCGTTGCTTGCTTTGTCATCATTGCCATCTACATTCATCCATGTTTGTTATACTGTTAATCACCTATGAGGAATTACAATCATGCTTTACTTTGGATATATGATAAAATTACGGATAATCATTTATTATCTACTTCTTTACTAAGCTGGAGATAACAAATTTGCCTGAGATCCTTTACTTTGGGTACATGATAGTTGTTTCATATACATCCTGTCGATCATGGTTTTAGTGCTCACAGAAGAAGAGATGAATAATAATAGTAATAATAATAATAATAATAATAATAATAATAATAATAATAATAATAATAATATATAAGTTAACAATAACAATTAATATTTTAATGTTTTAAATAAGGATATTATAGTAATTTTGGTTAATCTTCCTTCTCATTCCTACCTCTTTTTTAAAATCATACCAAACATAGTAGATAGGCTATAAGATTCCATTCTATCAAAGTCCATTCCCATTCCCAATCATTCCATCAACCAAACGTTATATGAATGTAGTACATGGCAACACAATCTTTGAGGGTTCTATTATATTTCTATTTGTCAGAACTGAACATTTTTGTCATAAACTAAAATGGATTAGGCTCTAATTCTCTCATTCAAAAATAGAAAAGCATATACGTAGCATGAGTCAAAGGAAAAAAATAAAGGTAAATCAATATATAACATCTTCAAGATTTTGTCATATCTCATTAAAAGACTATTAATTCAATCTTTTCACTATAGTACAAGCATTCAACAAGCTAGAGCATAATGATATAGCACTAGCATTTCATACTTTTTTCTTATAGGTATGCTAAAACCAATGAAAGAGAAGTAAATTATTTTTATTAACCAAACTATAGAAAAGAATTATTTCTCTTATGACTTAGAAGTTTAATCTTTATTATCTTTTGTGGCAAAAGTTGATGACTAAAATTTTATGGAGTGTTATTGTGGCCTGAATTCTAATTAACGTAAATATGTGTACTCCTCAAGTAATATAAGAATGAGTTAAGTATTGTCCTACTACGAATTGGTAGCCAACATATTTCTTAGTATTAAATTTATGTTGTAACCTAAATTAATGCAATTAATTGTAATTAAGTATGTTTTAAAAAACTAACTAGATTTGCAAAATTTAAACACATAACAAATCTGAAGTCCTTGAGTAGTTTCAAATAGAGTTATCACTCCTCCTAACATGTCTTAAAACCAAATTTAACCTTCTTATCTTTGCTTTTAATGCTTATATGTGCAAGCTTATGGTCTAAGGTGCTGACAAGCATTTTCCCATATGACTTATATGCTTATACATAGCTAATCCAAAATTCTTTATGTGATTAAACTAGTCAATCAAATCCAAAACACCTAATTTGACTATGTGAGGCTAATGAATATACTCTTATCTCATTGGCAAAACTATCCACTTGTTTAACAAGCTTCAAGTACCCACACAACTCAATCCACCATTTAATGCCAATATCACCTTCCAAAATTCTACTAGAATACCAAATCATTTCAATAGGTAGCTAATCCATTAGAAAGCACGAAACATATAAAATTGATTATAAGCACATATATATACCATTAAAAGCAAGGAAATTAGGAAAACAAGAACAAATTCATGTTTCGTTCATAATAATCGTAGTTATCAAGATTTGGCCATTAAATAACATGGAATCCATCACCAAAAACATGTCTAATGTCAAAATCATTAAGGAAATACAAGAAAAGGAGAAGGAATAAAAGAAACTAGAGGGAAATCTTGTCTTCTTTTCAGCCCAAGCCTTTACCTTGTCCTCTAAAACCTTCTTTAGCTCATTTAGCACACTAAAAACACCGTTCAGGATGCCTCCCTTTAAAACCCTTTAATTAGTTGGTCTTGGCAAGATTCCATTTTGTCTGGACTTTTCACTTTCTTTTTTTGAAGGCACTATATGTTCATAAAAGGCTTCAAAATGCAAACATGTATGCTTTAGGTTTGGGTTACCATCACTCAAGCTTCAAGATGACTTTGACTTGGTTCACTAGAAAAAAAATCAATCCCTAGTAAATCACATAATAAAAGAATAATTAAACCAAAACATGTCATCTAAAGTATCTAATTAATGTGTGGAACTCTGAACAAAATCCATTTACAAAGTATTCAAGATATTATCATTGAAGTCCTAAAATTGATCTCTTATATCCACATTTCCTACTGAAAATGCACAATATATTATGAATTGTGGGAACTTAAATATCAAAGGAAAAAATCTTGAGTCAAATGTAAGTGAAATTTTGCTTTTAATTACAAGTTCGGCAAATAATAGTTTGAAATTATGCATGTATATCTTCATGTGTTGAAGGACTAAAGTGTACATCCCTTCTATTCATATATGTTTGACAGTTCTTGTTGGTATCTTTTTGCACATGTACTCTGACTTGCTAATGCAAATGTAGCACTCTCTTTCAATTTAGATGCTTTATTTTTGGGAATGGTTATTATTCTTATGAGTGCTTATTAGTTTTCCTTTATTCCTCTTTAAAGGATGTGAACCTTTGAGCATATCTGTTAGTTGGTAGCAAATTATTCAATTGAAGAATAATGTATTTCATATGATTTATCATTGGAAATGCACATGTCTCCCTTGAGGAAAAGTATGATTTACATTGGGTTGTTAATGGTTTTAGGCCTTCGTCAATATATAAAATGCTTGAAATTGTCTAATATACATAGGAAGCAATGGGCTTTGCCATATATTAGGTAAGACACTCCCCATGTTTATGATTTATTAAAAGCTAAGTGAACATTAACTGCTTTGATTGTTTTCTTTGTTCTTTCTAAAAATTGGATTCAACATAATAGTGAAAGCTCCTCAAACATTGTCTTGACAACACTGGTGGATTTATTTTGTTAGAAAATATACTAGGGCCTTTCATTTAATAGCTAAAGCTTCTAAATTGAAATAGTTTTTGTCATGGTAACAAACATCTATGACCAAGTGTAATTGGTTTTGTTAACTCTCCAAGGTGAAGCCTGGAGGAAACTTTAATTGAACAAATATCATAATTTTTAAGAAAAACAATCAAAGATTTCATATTTAAACTCAAAAGTTTCAACTAACATCAGTTTTGGAAAGAAATGAGAGATATTTCAGGAAAAAGGACTAGAATGAAAGGAGAAGTGCAGAAGATCAAAAGGCTAGTACCAGGGCACTAACTCTTTGGAATTCAGGCTCAGGCGCTGGCCTTTTGATCATCTGCACTTATCATTTCAGCATTGAAAGGTATAAATCTTGTAAGGATGATGCATATTTTAATGTTTTAAGGCCTGAAAAGAAAGAAAGTGTTCATTGTTTGGGAAAGATTCCAATAGTTAAACACATTACTTTAAATTCATTCTCTGATACAAGGGTTAAGGCCAGACTTCAAAATGTTGAAACATTATTGGCAAATGTTTTGACTGTAATTCAACAATGGCTTTCTAAAGAGGAAGTTAGTTGTCATGCCTAAAACATCCTGAGTGTGACTGGCACAGATAACAGGGGTAATCCTTGCTTTTGCAAGCTTAAACCAACTAACTCTTAATTCATCTATCAAAATTAAAGAAATTATGAAACATTATATTGAAATTATCATTTACTAATGGAGAGTTGGAGGCTTCCCCAAGCTCAAATTCCATAGAAATTATGATAGAGTCTCTCTTGTAAATAAGATCTCCCAAAAATTCTATAATATGCCTATCAACCCATACCAATCAACAATAAAGAGAACTCCACTCTTAATTTAAAACAAATACAACTAAACAAGGAAAGGGTCCTACCTATGGTCATTTGGATACATCTAAATATTTGAACCATAAATCCGATTATTATTAACAAAAGTTATAGAAAATCTATAAATGATCTTGGCCTTTGTGAGACAATGGAAGGGCTCACCAGTGACTCTTTGCCCTACCTTTTGGTCCTTAGAGAGGTTTTCAAAGACTATTTGAAAAGATGAAAGTAGACAGGTAGCATACTAGTAAAATGTAATAATGCAATATAAATAAGAAGAAAATAGTTTAGAGGATATTTATACAATAAACCTTGTGAAAATAAAATTATCTCTAGCATACTAGTAAAATGTAATAATGCAATATAAATAAGAAGAAAACAGTTTGGAGGATATTTATACAATAAACCTTGTGAAAATAAAATTATCTCTATGTCAATTGAAAAGCATTAATTGTAAATGACATCCACTAAGAAACTTCATAAGCTATCAAAGCTTGAATAAGCTTTGGAAAACCATTAGCAAAAGCTTCTGTTCAATATTAAAGGTGAGAAAACATTGAAAACTATAAACCGTAAATAAAAGGACTATCACGATACATAACTCATCTATCGTAAGCACATAACACAAAGAGTCATAACTCGTGAATTTAAAACAATATCTATGAGTATGAAATTCTACAAACTATTAAATATGCTTGAATCTTGATACAATACATTTAAAAACTTTATGTTTTAATATGAAAAACAATTGGCTTGGAAACAAAAGGCTATAGAGGAAAATCAAGGACATCAAACATCGGTTATGGCCTTTTGGACTATGGATTATAATTATTAGTTGAGAGCATACAACCCTTGGGGTAATCAATATCAATTGAGGACATATAGCCCTCTAGATAACCACTGTTAGTTAAGGGCACATAACCATCAAGGGTAAACTAACCAAACAGTCATAAGTCACAAGCTTACACTAAATCATCCATCCAACACTAGTCCTCCCTAACTCTAAGGAAAATTATCATACGTGGGTTTTCTTATTCAATATCCACATTGTCAGTGTCCAAATACTGCAATCAATTTAGGCAATTAAGTAATACTTTTTCTATACAATTTATTTAATCCCATGTATGATTCTAATCATTCATAGAGAAAAAACTATGGTCCTCATAAAAGGAAGCTTTATAAAATAATGTCAAATGAACTTTTCTCTTTAAGATGAGAAGTGGAAGTAAAAGAATGGTAACATGACCTTAAGAAGAACATGTGAAAAGAATTACTTAATAAAATAATTGGGAATGCTATCTATTCAGTCATGTACTAGTCCTTATTATAGCTAAATTAATTGTCCCATATGAGTGTTGTTTTGCAATAATAAGATGGTCAGTACTTAGTATTGTATCCCATTTGAGCAGCAAAATTCTCTGTTTCATAGTTGTACAATTCCATACACGTTTTACAATTAGTTTAAGAGAATAATTTAAACCATGTAAAACAATTCGATATGTGAAACGAGAATTTTAAGTGGTGAAATAATAACATAAACCTTTAAAGTGACATACAAATAAATATGTAACACAAGCAAGTGAAGCATATAACACTATTGGGAGTGCTACTACTTACTTGAACACCGTTAACTATCAAGCAATATAATCTTCCTTAACTTAGGTAGAAATCACTCTACTAAGAAGTCCCTATGTCAATAGGAAATAATGAAAGTTTAATAAACCACCATTAGGGGAAATTTAAATTAATTCCTCTTCTTAATCCACACGCTCTGGGTATTAATTTTGATGCCAAATTCTTGTTAAAAGTTCCATAATAACTTCATCAGTCCATAATTCTTAAATTAAGCCTTAATCTCTACTAACTTAACATCTTAACATAGAATTTAAGAGTTTTCTTTACTCTTTCTAATTACCATCTTCATAAAGCTTTCATAAGAGCCTCACAACTCATGGGCAATTAGAATATGATAAATCTATCCAAGTGTTAATATATATATATTCTTACGTACATTCAAATAATAATTGATTTTCTTAATTTAATCATTGCTATATCTTAATCTAATTATTCCCTTAATACAAATTCCACTCTTAAATTTCTAATAACTTAATTAGACAATTATTCATTCCTTACATGTTCTTCCAACATAATTTTTTCTCCTTATCTACCATCCAAGCATGAAAATTCAAGGAAAATTATCAATTCACCATACCTATCAAAATGATAACATCCAATTATTCCAACCACTTCCCCTTTGTAGTTAATTGAAGCTCCAAGTCCCAAATATTTTAAATTGGTCCCTTAAGAACCCTAATTTTGCTTCAAATTGGGAGAGGGAAAGGAACGAAAATACTACAAGAAACAAAAGGCATATAACTATTTTAGACATTACTCACCAATTTGCGCCAAATTTGAAGAATTTCGAATTCTGCCCTTTTTAGAAACCCTAATTGCACAGCTAAGTATATTACATAAATTAAGGCCTAAAATTTGATGTTTAATGATAAGAAAGAGAGGGGTAGAAACAAAAATCACCTCAATATCAAAACCCCTAGCTTAATTTCAATGATTCCCTTATGAAATTGAATCAATTTCATCGATTATGAACCCTAGTGCGTAGCTAACTTTAATCCAAAAAGTACTAACCAAAATAACAATGTTAACTTAGGATCCAAAGGGAGAGGGGTAAAAAATATTGTAAGAAACAAATGCCACACATCAAATGCAAGAAATTTTTTACCAAATAGGCTCAAATCATTCAATATTCTTGGCCAAGCCGCACATATGAAGGGGGAAAATTCTCACCTGAAAACAATGATTTCTGGCCTATGCCTCATTGGAGAAGCGTGGATGAACAACGTGGTAGGTTCATCAAGGAGATGCTCTAAAACATTGGCGATGAGAGAGCAAATGCTATCCCACACATGCAAAAGAGGGAGGCCGAAGAAGAAAATGTTTAGGGGTCAAAATGGTCATTTTCATCCTTTCAGTTGCCACTTGTCATCAGTATAAAAAATGAAGGATTTAAGAGCAAGTGTTCGAACTCAAGGCATGGTGTAGGGAAAGAGCTAAGTTTGCCACTAATCTAACCTTCATTCTCATGACAATTCACCATATCAGTTAATTTTATACTTTGTCAAACTCTCTTAAAATTTCCGTATACTTATTTTAAATTTATTCATTTTCTTTCATCTCCTAACTAGATAGTTTATACCTTGATTTATTAATAGTAATTAAAATTATTGGGTTATTACATTAATGATATCATGGAAGCAGCATTTCACGAGGTTTGACATAATTTTCATATTACATATGTGTTAAAACTTTATATCTAAATGACTTGTTGATAGAATTTCATATTTTTGCTTTCTATATAGGTACCAAATGGTAATAATGCCCCCAATGGTCATCCAAGATCTTTAACTTCATGAAATCCCCATAGAAATGGTATATCTCTAAATTAAGTGAATTACATCTAGTTGTCTTAGAATTTGGCTATTTTTCCACTTTACTTTATAATGTCCTTTTAACATTGGTATTATTGACTTCCATATGTGGATTAGGAACAACAAGTTTCAGACATATCCATAGTGAACATCTTAGATTGAAGTTATTTTGCAAAATTAGAAGTATTACACATATGTGTACTTAGACCATAGACATGTATTACCCATTTTGGGTTCTTTTAGGATATTATTTCAAAGGCATTGCAGAGGAGCTAATAGATGGACTCCCTATTTTGAATAAACTAGGTCATTATTAAAATTTCTCTAATATAATGGAATGAATCTTTAGTTGCTTAAAAATTTAATCATGTATATTTACTTATCTTTCTGATTTAAGTGAGTATGAATATATTGAAAGATGAATAATAGGGAATGCCAAATGAATCAAATTTTATAGCTTATGGATAAAGGTTTTAGTGATAGAGAAATGTTTATGGGCAATGGTTTTAGTGATAGCTAAATGCCTATTGGTAAAGGTTTTAGTGCCAACAAAACCTCTGTGGGTAAAGGTTTAATGAACTCTCACAATATGATATAGTGACAATCAAGTGTCTATGGGTATAACCCACAACCTAGAAAATTGTAGGTAAAGGTTATAACCACAGTCAAAATTTGTGGGTAAAGGCATAGTAAATCTAACAAAAATTAAAACCATGGATATAAGTCAACGGAGGCTATACCCAAAGATTTATCCCTTTTACCCACGGAACTTGTTTGTGGGTATATGGCATTTTTCTTGTAGTGTGAAAGTTAGTTACACATTCTAACATTCAAGTCATATATTTAAATAGATATTAGAGATTGTAATGTAGGATGAAAATGGTATCCCAAGCGATATGTGAGATAACATGAAGAAGACTTTTTATCTAAATGACTTACTTGAGCATTAAGATCCTTAGACATAAATGGGTAGTTACACTTTGTTAAACTGGTCAACTCAATTTTTTTCTTATAAATTTTTTTATAAATTTCGAAGAGATCAATATACGAATAAGAAGAAAATGTATAAGAGTTAATGTTTTCTCTTTCTACCTACTCTCTCATGTCCCTTTGTCTCTCTTGAACTTTATGAAAAAATTTATAACCAACACTTTACAGAATCTGGATTGTCCCATAAGGGTAGCCTTAAATTATGCTTACTATAATTTGATTGATAATGAATGAAAAAACCATTAGAAAATTGAAATATTATGGGTGATTAGCAATGTTGCCAAACTCATAAATCTTGGTAAACTCGTTTATGGGTGGAAGACTTGTAACATATACCCGTAAAAGTTTACCTATATTAATAAATTGCTATTGAAATGTACAATTACATAGTTAAAATCAATGTTTTAAATTCAAACTAGCAATTAAATAGGTGAAGGTACTAAATAATGGTTATAGACATTTTTTAATTACATATATTAAAATTTTAATATAATAAGTATTAACAAAAGGATATTAATAATTCTAAAGTTGAATATAAGATAATTTATCCATTATTAAATGTAACCATTGAAAATTAATATATTAAAACTAGAGAAAAAAATATTAACGAATCTATACTAAAACACACAAAATTGACGGCATTCAATCAATTGATTTGATGGAGTTATAATTAAAAATTAAAATAAAATTTTAAAAAAGATCATCTAATAACTTTATGGAATAATTTATTCATGTAATTATCATACTCTATCATTGTGTTTTGTTATTAGTTTTAGTTTAATTTTAAGTCTTATTTGTCAGTCTAGGAGATGTATCTTTGGAATTTTAGGTTTCAGGTTATTTGTTGATTTATGTTTATTTGATAAATTTTTAGCCAACTATAGACTATTCATTTGGTTTTATTTCTTGTCTAGGTTGTGAAAGGGAAGAACTTAAAGATACAACTTTGAGATAACTTTTAGACCCTTAAATGTTGAATTTAGAGATGATCAGTTCACATAATGTTATAGAGCTCATCGAGATCTTTGCAACGAGTGGTAGTTTGCTAAAATCTTATGTCCGAGCCTAAAGTTATGGTCGACACATTAAAGTTAGTTCAAAATTAAGACATGGGCACTAAGGCACCGATCATAATTTTTTTTTTTCTAGTAACTTGGTATCAAAACAAGGTGCAAAGGTGCTAGAAAGAGTATGGGGGCTAGTAACTTTGCACCAAGACACCAGGCATGGAAAGTGAAGGATAAACTTGGTTTTTTTGCAATTTGGGTTGATATGAATGTGGATTTCTTGGGTTTTTCAAAGAGAGGAATGTTATATGGCAAACATGGCAAATACTTTGAGTTTTAAGGCTAAGATTTGCTAAAGGAAGGCATTTCAAGAGGAGATTCAAGGGAGGAAATTGATTAAAGCTTCAGAAACAAAGTTATTTTATTTCTCTTCTTTTGCTCTTATTTTGATTATGTTTTCTGATTTGTATTGGATTGTAATTATGAATATGCTAGGCTAAGTCAGTATTTCTCTAGGATTGTGGACCCTTAGCATGTAAATTGTTAACTTTTAATGCTCACCTACTTGAATTTCATTATGAATGGATTTAGTCAGTTTGAATCTTTATTTGTTCCTTTGTTGATTTACCACCAATTAGGGTTTATGTTGATGATTTTAGGATTCTTGAAAGAAAAGCCCAAATTTAGTCATAGAATTGAATACCGCATGTTTGATGTTCATAATTGGCTTGAATTAACTTAATTTGCCTTTAGGATTGACATATGCCTATAGAACTTGCTAAATCGTAATTAACCATACTTAAGTATGTCTCTCTAATTAGTTCTAATAGAAATATGGTGAGTAATTTAAAGTGATAGAATTTGTAAGGGTTCAACAGTTTCTTATAAAGATGTTATAGACTAAGACTATTTCATAAATCAATGAGTTTAGGTTTGGAAAGTAGCTAAATCACAATTGAAGTGCCTTAGTAAGTCATAATCCTAGGGAAGCCTTTTGCTCATTACATCTCATTTGAAGTTTTTATATAATGACTTATTTCCAAATTTCATACCTTTATCTTGGAAAATTGATCACTTGGTGTAAGTAACTATATACGCATTAGCACTTAATAACTATTAATTAAAGTTCCCTATGAATGATACTTTTCTCATTCTTTGATTACTTGCTGGTGGTGTATACTTGCACTGTGACAGTTTGCACACAATACCGTCTGACCATTATATTAAAATGAAGCAGCTATATATATATATATATATATATGAAATGTAGTTTTGCTTTATGGTTAAAGGCGTTAATGATGTTCCATGGAGCCCCGTGTTTAAGTATTGTAATTAGCCTTTTCGAAAAATAATTAGATGAAGTCCATGTTTGGACTACATAAAAACCTAATTGACCTATTCTATACACCTCATTTATGAGGTATTCCTAAATCATTAAAATTTCCCATGTTTTGCTCAATTTGTAGTGATAAAGATGACTTACACACCAAGGATATGAGAACTAGGGCAACTTTTAATTCATTGGAGTTAGGGAAATTTTTAGTTTCATTTTGTTAACCCATTTTTTATTGGTTGTTTTGTATCTTTTTGCCACACAAATTATGAGGTCATATCTTTACTTATTCATTAGGTGAGTATTTTCAAAAATTACATATTTTCCATAATCACCTAATAACAAGTAAAGAGGGGCAATATGAACATTGTAATTTGTCCATGTAATGTGAAATACTAATAATTAAGGGAACCTTAAACAACTAATTAAACAATGAAATCACAATTAAAAAAATTTTAAAAAGAAGAAAAATAAAACTAAAAATAATGTTAAAGTTAAAAAATAAGTTAAATTCATATGAAAATATATAGAAAACAACAATACAAGCAAAGAAAAATTAATTAGAGTGGTAACGTATGAAGGTGTAAAAATAAAGAAGAGGGAAAAAGAAATAAAATTAAAGAGATCTACTTGAAATTGGATCTAAAAATAAAAATAAAATTGAAACTAAACAAAAGGGGATTTATTTAAAATGGAGCCTAAGGAAAAGAAAATTAGAGGTCCACTTAAGATGAAGCTTATGGATCCAAAAGCCCGCTCCAATCAAGGATGTCCTTTAACCTAAAACCATGACCCATGATCTATCTTATATCCAACTCCTATGCCTACATGTTGCAACTCTTTCTCATTTTTCTCACACTTCACACATTGCACTTCATACTTTCTCTTGATCTAATTTCACTTGGATTGCATTTGCATCTTGACTTAAATTTTCAGAATTTTATTTCTCATTTTTCACACACTTCACACGTGGCACTCTTTTCTCTCTTCTTATAAAATTTCACTTGCATTTTATTTTGTCTTTATTTAATTTTTCATAGTTTCATTCCCACATAGCATACAATTCAAGCCACATTTATTCCTCTATAAAAAAATTCATTTCACATACATTTCATTTGCATCTTGACTTGAATTTCAAATTTTTTATTCTTCCCTAAATCATTTTCACACCACCCTTAGACCTCTTGGATACTATTACTTCATTGGGGGGGGGTTTCCTCTCATAATCTCTTTCATTTTAAGAAACCTTAGGCACTAGAAAGGAGTGGAGAAGAAGGCAAAAAGTGCTAAAGGCTAAAAGAGAAAGGTAATCCTCTTTTACTTTCTTTATCTCCTTTTTCTTTCTACTTTAGACGTCTATCTAGGGTAGAATTTTCAATTTAGTTTTAGTTGATTAAGTGCTAAATTTTGTGTGTATCTTCCCCTTTGATTATGGTGTGCAACTTTGCTAAAAGGCATTATGTAAGGTACCATATTTAGGGGATGGATTTTGTGTATGTTTTCCATAACTATGACGTGTTCCTTGCTAAGAAATATTGTGTAAGGTAGCATTATTTAAGGTCTGGATTTTGTATGGTTTCCCCCTTGTTTATGGTGTATTTCTTTGCTAAAAAGTATGAGGTAGAGTGACAATTTTTAAGGCTAAAATTCATATGTGTTTATTCTTTAATTGATGACCAATTTTCATAGGAAACAACTTCCCATTCATTGATCAATGTGTGCTGAAAAATTATGTGACATTTAATTTGTGTTGGCAAGGTGCTTTATAAAATGTAGCTATGGAATTTGATGATTTATTTAGCTGCATTTTACCTCACTTTTAATCTCATGAATGACGCCTCATTAGTGCTTAATTAATTCTAACTTGCATATATTGTGCCTTACTTGTGCCTATTTCTAGCTTAATTTTGTTACTCATATTGTGCTTCATTTGAGCTCATATATGCTATCCACATGCAGCCTTGAATGTATCTCACATGAGCTTAATTGGGCTATCCATTTTAGTCTTGATTGAACCTTATTAGTGTTTGTATATGCTGTCCATTTTTGCTTGCATTTTATGGCATTTTAATTTGAATTTTCCAACTATAACATATGTTGAATATTGTGCATTTCCCTTTCTTAATTTGAGTTAAATTCACTGCACTTAAACATTATCTTTAGTTATCAAAGTCGGGTTAAAAATTGCATGCACATGTAATCCGCTTTGCTATTTAAACTTGTTACATGATTAACTCTTGTATCTCCTAACCATGTGTATGTATGAGGTGTAGCTGTCCAAAATTATAGAAAATTTAACTATTTGAAGCATGAGTATTATGGCTAAATTATGGCTAAACCAAGGAGTAAGGAACAATCCAAGCAAATATAGCATGAATTGGTGGTAAAGCTAGTAAAGATAGGTTTTGTGGTTAGGCAAAATTCATGTAATTGGAGTAATCTTTGTTGTTGTAAATGAGATATGATAAATATTCAATTGGACACCAACACACACAAGCATCAATGTATGCCTTTATTACCATTGGGGTGCCGTATGGAGTCCAAAACCTCTATAGGTATCTGTCGTAATTGACCTTTCGGCGGAATAAAATAAAAAGTTGTTGATTAAATTGATTCCCAAAAACGAAATTTTGAAAATCAATTTATTTGGAGTCGCCACCAAAATTTTTAACGAAAAACTTTGGAAAACCAATTTAAAAGAAAAAGAAAAGGCAAGATGGTCTGCGAAAACAGAGATGAGTTCGGGAGTCTGTTTGAGTGTGGGGAAGGTGTTAGGCACCCCACAACACCCGTCCATGAGGATGGTTACCTTAAACCAGTCAGTTGAAATAGAATATGGCTTTTAAATTTACTTCAATTACCCTTTTTATTGACATGCAAGCCTGTTAAACAGAGGAGACAAAACAGCAAAAATGAAAACAAACAGATGGATATTTGCAAAGGGCGGACTTGACCTAGGATGAAAACCTAGGGCCTACGTATCTAGTGATTGGGATTAAAGTCCACGTAGTTCGACCAAATGGCATGTTTATTGGTTGATTATTTGTAAATTTTGTGATGAGAATAAGAGAGTCTAAATTAAATAGATTTACATAAACAAAACGAAGTTGAGATATGGTTTGTGTGTCTTGATTTACGACAATTTGATTCGTCTGGCTTTCTTGATCTCTCCATTTTTCTTTAAAAATTTTATTTATTTATTTTTGGGATTTTAATCCTATTTTTGAAACCTAAATGAAAATATTATAAAGAGTGAATTTAATCATTTTGTAAAACGAATTTAACTAACATATTTATTTTTTAGCTATTATCATTATTGTTACTATTGTTCTAAAACAATTACGTATCGATTTTTAGGGTTTATGGAGATTAAGATCTCACACGACCCCACATATTCGAGGAGAACTATATTCTCACTCGATAATTTTTCAAATGATGGAGAACATTAAAGCGTTTATTTTTGTATCACTCTTATTATTATATTTTTCCTTACAAAAAAAAAAACATACGTATTGATTTTCGGGATCTAAGAAAAAAAAATTAAAATCTCATATAATCTCATGCAATCGAGGAGAACAACATTCTCACACGATAATTTCATAAATAATGGAAATTATTTAATTGAAGCAAATATTTAGTTATATATTTTATTTTTATTTATTTATTATTATTTTTTTAACCAATGTGTACCAAATTCAAGGGTTTAAGGAGATTAAAATCTCACACGACCCCAGGTATTCGAGGAGAGCAAAACTCTCACGTGATAATTTCATAAAAATATTTAATTCAAGATTAACATTTAATTATTATTTATATTTATTTATTTATTTATTTTATTTTTTATATATATATTTTTTAAAAAACCAATGTGCACTCAACTTAGGGGTTTAAGGAGATTGAAATCTCACATAACCCCCTACAATCGAGGAGAGCAAAACTTTCACGTAATAATTTCATAAAAAAAAATATTTAATTTAAGATTAATGTTTAATTATTATTTATATTATTTATTTATTTATTTATTTTTAACCCAATGTGTACCAATTTTAGGGGTTTAAGGAAATTGAAATCTCACATAAACCCATGCAATCGAGGAGAGCAAAACTCTCACGCGATAATTTCATAAAAATATTTAATTTAAGATTAATATTTAATTATGATTCATATTTATTTATTTACTTATTATTATTTTTTATAAAATAAACTAGATACCATGCTAACATTTTATTACATAGTTTAAGCATCGAAACAACATTGCATTCATCACACTAGTATACGAATTCCTTTGAACATATTCCCATGCATTAAATCAAATCCTAAACATATTTAAAACTAAACAGAACTAACTAGATACCATAAATCAGTGAACACTCTCCTTCACGGCACTAGGAAGAGAACACATGTAGTAGTCAATATATATATATATATCCTTATATGTATACATTCACCTATATATGTATATCATGCTCTCTTATTCTCCTTCTCAGCGCCAGAAAAAACACATGTAGCAGTCAATATATATATACATCCTTATACGTTGTGAACACCTTACCCAAATTAACAATAATAATAATCACAATAATAATAATAAATAGAATTAAAAAATCCAAAAAAAAAATAAAAAATAAAAAATAATAATAACAATTAATCAAAACAAAATTGCAAAAGGCAAACAAAATAGAAGTAATATGAAAAAACCAAACATAAGAACCAAAAAATAATAAAAAGGAAAATTCAAGATATAGGTTTGAAGAAGAGACATGGTAATCATCTTGCAAGGAAATAAAATGAACAAGGCCACATATTTGAAATGGAATTGCAAAACACTCTCACTTGCTCACACTCTCACATGCTCACTTGCTCCCACATGCTCACTTGCCCTCACACACATGACACACATCACTCTCACACACTCACATTCTCACTCACGGACACATCACTCTCACACACTCACACTCACTCCCACATGCTCATTTGCTCCCATATGCTCACTTGCCCTCACACACATGACACACATCACTCTCACACAATCACACTTTCACTCACGGACACATCACTCTCACACACTCACACACACACTCTCACACACTCTCACCCACGGACACACACACTCACTCACTCCCACATGCATACACTCTTGCACACACATGCACAAAAGGACAAGGGGGACAAAAAAGCAAGTGGGAGTGGTTCTGCAGAGGAGGCAGAAAGTGGGGTGGCTGGTGCAGAGAAAGGAGAGTGTGGCGTGGCTGGAGATGACAGAAAAAGGAGGGGACTGTGAGCAGCAAAGTGGTGGCTGGAAGTTGCAGAAAAAGCAAGGAGAAAAAGGAGCAAGATGGCAGAAAAGGGAGGTGGTGTTGGAGTATAAAAGAGAGCAAGCAAATCGAGAGAGAAGAAAAAAAAAATGTTGGAGTAGAAAGGAGGCCTCGGCTGAGAAGAAAAAAGAGCTGGAGAAGAGAAGAGAGGAAGGAAAAAGAAGGCAGAAACCACGCTGAAAGGGAGAGCCGCGTGACCGAGAAGGGAAGAAGAGCTGAAGAAGAAAGGGAGAGCAACGAAACCAGCAACAAACCGAGAGGAAACAATGCTAAATGAAAGAAGAAAATGGAGTCAGCAACGTGAGGGAGAAACAAAGCTGAACGAAACCAGAAAACAAGGCAGCCACATGAGGGAAAAAATATAAAAGAAAATGAACCAGAAACTAAGTGAAACTGAGAGTTGAATGAGGCAAAAATCGAGAGCTGAACGGTGCAGAAAACCATAGAGAAACATCCTAAATCGTGGAGTGAAAAGGAGCTGAAGTTCAGACCATCCAAGGAGCAGAAAATGGAGAGTTGGATGCCAAAATGATGAGCAGAAACAAGGAAGTCTGAATGCAAAACAAAGTGGCAGCAAAGGGAGGGATAGAAGCTGAACCATGGAGGAGAAAAAACTCTGTTTTGAACTCAAAAAACCGAGGTAAACAGAGGAGGACTTAGAGAGCACAAGGAAGAAGAGGAAGTGTGGAGAAGAAGGGAAGCTTTCAATCTCCACCTTCCAGCCGAGAAGTAGAGACACGTTCTGCAGAGTTTCCAGCGTTGAAGCCAACTAGAAACTCCAACAAAGCTGTCCAACGAAGCTGTCCACCATTTCTGCATTTCCAACTGAGACTAGCTACTTTGGGGCTGTTGGAGGTCCATCTACCATAGGTGAGTGAGGAGGAGAAGGTCATTCTTCATTGGAGCACAAGGGAGAAGCTGAAAACGCACAGGTATGGCTGCATGGTTTGCCACTGCCGAGAATTCTGCTGCATGTCACTGTTCATTCGAATTCCCTCAAGACAATCTCATGCATGTGCACTGTTCATGCGTTTTAATATGAGAAGCTACTGTTCACTTGCTTAAATTTGTTTTAGTTTTGTTTATTACAATTGTTTAAACATTAACTTTGATTAATTATTGCTATTACGTATAAAATTAGCATGTGAGACTTTTGTTGTTCTTGATTGCCGGGGATTATGTGAGTTTTTAATCTCCTTAAATCCTTGCAATTAATTAAATAATTGGAAGACAATTAATATTAATGAAATATTAATGGAGGAATGGTGAAAAATAATTGAATGATAATTAATAAATATTGTCATGATGGATAAAATTATTGTGTGAGAATTTTGTTCTCCTTGACTACCGGGGGTTATGTGAGATGTTAATCTCCTTAAATCCTTACAACTAGTTGAGTAATTGAAAAGTGATAATAATATTAATGAATAAATGGTGAAAAAAATAAAGGAATGACAATATATATTAATGAAATATTAATGAAAGAATGGTGAAAAATAATTGAATGATAATTAATAAATATTGTCATGGTGGATAAAATTATCGTGTGAGAATTTTGTTCTCCTCGATTATCGGGGATTATGTGAGATATTAATCTCCTTAAATCCCTACAATGAATTGAATAATTGAAAAGTAACAATAATATTAATGGGTGAATGGTGGAAAATAAATGAATGATAATTAAATATTAATTTTGATTAAATCATAATAATAATCGTAATCAAAATGCTTGCTTTAATATGTTGTTTCCCGTTATTTGCGAAATTATCGTGTGAGAATATCGTTCTCCTCGATTGCATGGGATTATGTGAGGTTCTAATCTCCTTAAATCCCTATAATTAATTCCGAAATAATAATAATAATAATAATACAAAAATGAATAAATGGACAATAATTAAATATTAACTTTGATTAAATATTTATGCAAAATGAATCGTGTGAGAATACTTGTCTCTCCTCGACTTCCCAGGCTCGTGTGAGATTTTAATCTCCATAGAACCCGAAAATTAGCATATATTCGTTCAAAGACAAACAGATAAATAAATAAATAATAGCACTTAAATTAAATTGTCTACCAATAATCAATAATAATAATAATCAATATTTACCAACAATAAATTCAAAAATTCATAAAATAAAAAAATATATTCCTTTCATTATAAATTATGCATTAATTCCTGAAATATAAACTCTCAAAACTCAAAAAAAAAATAATAATAAAATCGACAAAAAAATTTTAAAAGAGAAAATGTGAAGAGATTAGGAGAACGAGGTTAATCAGATTGTAGTAAATTAAAACATACAAACCAAATTCCTATCCCGTTTTGTTTACAATGATCTGTTTTAATTAAAATCCTCCTATTCTCATCACAAATCAAAAAAACCACCAATCACAAAAATGCCTTTTGGTCGAACTACATGGACTTTGATCCCTATTGCGGGGTACTAGGCCCTAGGTTCTCATACTAGGTCAAGTCCACCCTTTGTAAATATCCATCAGTTTGCATGCAATTTTGCTTTTTTTGTCTCCTATGTCTAACGTGCATCTATGTCAATAAAAGGGTAATTGAGATTAATTAAAGGCCATATTCTATTTCAACTGACTAGTTTAAGGTAACCGTCCTTATGGGCGGGTGTTGTGGGGTGCCTAACACCTTCCCCACACTCAAACAGACTCCCAAACCTATCTCTACTTTCGCAGACCATTTCGCCTTTTTCGTTTTGTTTTAAATTGGTTTTCCAAAGTTTTCCATTAAAAATTTTGGTGGCGACTCCAAATAAAATCGATTTTCAAAATTCCATTTTTGGGAATCGGTTTTAAACTTTTTTATTTTATTCCGCCGAAAGGTCAGTTACGACACTTATTATAGGGTCATGTCTACCCATTGTAAATTCCTATTTTTTGTTTGTATTAATTTCATTTTATTTCCTCTATTTATATTCATGTGTATTTGTGTGAGCAACTAAAATAAATCTAAAGTCGCATCTTGTTTACTTCGGTTGACTAGCTTAGGGAAACCATCCTAAAAAATGGGTGTAGTGGGGTGCCTAATACCTTCCCCACACGTAAATAAACCCTTGAATCTATCTCTGGTTACATAGACTGCCTTTCCATTTTCATTTAGTTTTCCAAAATTTTCCATTTAAAAATTTTGGTAGCAACTCCAAGTAAATTGGTTTTCAAAATTTGTTTTAGGAATCAATTTATTTTCTCTTCTCCTTTTTTTATCCACCCACCAGGACGTTAGGTTTGACAAACCCAAGCATCCAGCTGAATTGGGCTGGGTCAAAGATATGAGAGGGCCAAGCAATGAGGGTGTATATTGGGTTGTTTTCCAAGCCTAACCATGTCCCGGTGTACCCTATTTGGCCATTTTTCCTGGCTCAAACCCTGTGGTGTATATGTATATATATGTGTGTGTGTGTCTATATATATATATAATTTTTATTTTTTAACTTATTAATAAACCCTTCATCTTTGCATCTCCTATTTGCATCTTTGTATCTCCTCCATAGTAAAATAATTAAAGCTTGCCTCAAAATCTCAAATTATCCTAAGCACCAA
Source organism: Delonix regia (assembly GCA_037074485.1). Taxonomy (NCBI): domain Eukaryota; kingdom Viridiplantae; phylum Streptophyta; class Magnoliopsida; order Fabales; family Fabaceae; genus Delonix; species Delonix regia. The sequence continues at coordinate 32,647,357 of CM073449.1, read as the reverse complement.
AGACCCTTAAAATCCCCAAACCCTTAATCTTGGATTCCAAAGGGGACATCAAGAAGAAAAGGCAAAAGAGCAACTAGGCACGGTTGTTACATCTCTATCCCCATAATTTTCATGTCTCTTTGGTGGTAAGTTTGTTCTTTGCACCTTCAGTTTCAATCTCCGCCTTTGCTTTGTCCGTTCTCTACATCATTGTTCTTTTTCTCCTTCTTCCCTTTCCTTTACGTCTTCTCATCTCTCTCTCTCTCTCTCTCTCCCCTTCATCCATTCTTTGCTTCTTCTCATAGTGGCTTCCTATAAAATATAGACCTAACCTATATTTATTTCTATTATATATATATATATATATATATAAATCTAGACCTAATCTTACCTCAGCCTACCCCCGATGAAGTCAATATGTTCCTTGGTCTATTCGGGCTAGGTTAGGCCTAGTAACGAGGGTCCTAAAATAAACCCAAGGTGATTTTTGAGTCAGGTTTCAAGTTTATAATGAACCCAGCCTAGTTTGGACTTTGTGTAGCCCTAGTCCATATGACTAAGTAGGTAGTTAATATCTATAAAACAATGCATATATTGTATATAAGAATTAAGGTAGTTTGGTGGCAACAGGCGCTAGCACATTCAAGGAATTATGTTTGAGACTTCACCAAGCTAACTTGTAAATTTGACAACATTGGCAAATAGTATGAAGATATCAAGTTTAGCATTATGGAATTTATGGCTAATGCTCAATCCCGTGCATAATATACCATTCAACAGATTGGGTGTTTAATTATGGAATCTCGAATTGGAGTTAAAAAGTGAGCTCTCATATTTGACTAACAAATTACCAAGCTCCTTAATTGTTGTTATATATATATATATATATATATATATATAAAATCTATTTATTTATTTGCTATCAACATTTTGATAAAATATCAGTTGGAAGAGCAAGTATGAGTGTAGGTACAAGGTTTGTTTTTTTCCTTTAATTTGCATTAATTGCGAATTTACCTTTCCAATTGGGCCGAATAATATTGTATATATATGAGGTTGATTTAAATCAAAACTAAAATATAATGCTATGAGACGGCATAATTCCTCTTCTCCTTCACTTCATTCTTAATATTTATAAATCTTAAAAGAAAGCTTAAATGTTACGTACTTGAAATCATGATCAACAATAACAGTTTTATCAAATGAAACTTAAACCTGCTATTTGCAAATTGAAATTTTTGCAAAATAATCGACATGGATAGAAGAATGTAGACAAAAGTTTTCACAGGAAGAGCCATAGATGGATAGATTGATTGCCGAACATGGAAAAGGCGAGTAAAATGAATAAATAAGGGTATCTCATTAACATAAAGTATATAATTGAAATTTTTTAGATTTTGATGATAAGGAGCATATTGCGATAAGCCTAATAGAAAGGGTAGATTGTAGTTTTTTAGAAAAAAATTAGGAGGTACATTATGATTAGAATCAAACAAGACAAATGACAATTTCTCCAAACTGAGCAATAACATACCTTTTTCCATGTAAGAATTAATGTTTCTCTGACCTCATTAAAAAGTTGAATTAGGAGGTAACCTAATTGTCTATTCGTAAATAATTTTTATAATTAAATTCACAATTTTTTTGGTTAGAAAATTGTTGAAACATAGTTGAGAAGTTGTCCAAATAATCCATTTGCTTGGAAAATCATATAATCAAATATTTATTATTTCATGGATTCTTATAGCGCAAGAGTTGAGAAAGAAATTGTATATGAATATGATTTAGTCTTTTACTTTCGGCACCAATTGTTAGAATGTTAATATTATAAAGAGAGTTGATCCACATTTTCATTAATGGACATAATAATTTAATCATTTATTATACTTTAACAGAGACGGATTCACATTTAATTATATAGACAGAATTTACTTAGACCTTGTTAATTGTACATTAATACACCCGATTGACTACATCGGCTTGGGTATTTATAATTTATTAATATTTGTAAGTCTTCTTAAATTGGTTTTCATGGCTACTTTTGGCAACCTTATAACTAATGTTCATCCGGGTTTCCATTTAAAGATGAACTAAATTAATAATTTATTAGAACTTGAATAGCGACTAATTCAAAATCAAATACATAGAGAAGCTTACTTAGACCTACTTAATTGTTGATTAATACACAAATTGACTTGATCGATTTCAGTATTTTTACTTTGACAAGCGGGCACACACATAATCTCGGACGTAGGTAAGCAAAAAAAAGGCAAAAAAGATACATTTAAGAAATGTTCCAACTTATAATTATAATATTAGTATATTGTTGACTAAAACATACTTGGTCTTTATTTGATTCTTGTGTAAATGACTGTTTCTTCCATGGAATGAAGCATGGAGACACATCCAGACTAAGGTTGTTAAACTCACGAGTTTAGATAAACTCGTAACGTAGACTCTTAATGTAAACTCGTAAGAGTTTGCCATGATTAATAAATAGTTATCAAAGTATGTAATTTTATAGTTTAAATACTATATACATTAAAAAATTATTTAAATGTAATTCAAATTATACTTAATCAAACAAAAGCTATTCATAATTTTATAATTTGTAATACTCAACATGAATATTTTAAGATGGTCATACATAAATGAATATTCAATATAAATAATTAAATAATATTTATTTTATTTTATTTAATAAGTACATATTAAATGTAATTTTATTTTTTTATGCATATTCAGACTTGTAAAAAAATAAATTGTAAAGGTGTCGTAACCGACCTTTTCGGCGGGATGGAATTAAAATAGGTTTAAAACCGATTCCCAAAAACGGAATTTTGAAAATCAATTTTATTTGGAGTCACCACCAAAATTTTTAATGGAAAACTTTGGAAAACCAATTTAAATAAAACAAACGAAAAAAAGAGGCGAAATGGTCTGCGAGGTCAGACATGGGTTCGGGAGTCTATTTGAGTATGGGGAAGGTGTTAGGCACCCCACAACACCCGCCCATAAGGACGGTTACCTTAAACTAGTTAGTTGAAATAGAATATGACCTCTAATTAATCTCAATTACCCTTTTATTGATATGGATGCACGTTAGACATAGGACACAAAAAAAAGCGAAAATGCATGCAAACTGATGGGTATTTACAAAGGGTGGACTTGACCTAGGATGAAAGCCTAGGGCCTACGTAGCCCGTGGGAGGGATCAAAGTCCACGTAGTTCGACCAAAAGGCATTTTTGTGATTGGTGGTTTTTCTTATTTGTGATGAGAATAGGAGGATTTTAATTAAAACAGATCATTGTAAACAAAACGGGATAGGAACTTGGTTTATATGTTTTAATTTACTACAATCTGATTAACCTCGTTCTCCTGAGCTCTTCACATTTTCTCTTTTAAAATTGTTTTTGTTGATTTTATTATTATTATTATTTTTGAGTTTTGAGAGTTTATATTTCGGGAATTAATGCATAATTTATAATGCAAGGAATATATTCTTTTATTTTATGAATTTTTGAATTTATTGTTGGTAAATATTGATTACTATTATTATTGATTATTGGTAGACAATTTACTTTAAGTGCTATTATTTATTTGTTTATCTGTTTGTCTTTGAACGAATATATGCTAATTTTCGGGTTCTATGGGGATTAAAATCTCACACGAGCCCAGGAAGTCGAGGAGAGACAAGTATTCTCACACGATCCATTTCGTATAAATATTTAATAAAGGTTAATATTTAATTATTGTACATTTATTTATTTTTTGTATTATTATTAATATTATTATTATTTTGGAATTAATTATAGGGATTTAAGGAGATTAAAATCTCACATAATCCCAAGCAATCGAGGAGAACGATATTCTCACACGATAATTTCGTAAATAATAGGGAATGTTTATTAAAACAAGCATTTTGATTATGATTATTATTATGATTTAATCAAAATTAATATTTAATTATCATTCACTTATTTTCCACCATTCATCCATTAATATTTCATTAATATTATTGTTGCTTTTCAATTATTCAATTCATTGTAAGGATTTAAGGAGATCAATATCTCACATAACCCCCGGTAATCGAGGAGAACAAAATTCTCACACGATAATTTTATCCACCATGACAAAATTTATTAACTATCATTTAATTATTTTTCACTATTCCTTCATTAATATTTCATTAATATATATTGTCATTCCTTTATTTTTTCACCATTTATTCGTTAATATTTCATTAATATCATTATCACTTTTCAATTACTCAACTAGTTGTAAGGATTTAAGGAGATTAACATCTCACATAACCCCCGGTAATCGAGGAAAACAAAATTCTCACACGATAATGTTATCCATCATGACAATATTTATTAATTATCATTCAATTATTTTTCACCACTCCTTCATTAATATTTAATTAATATTAATTGTCTTCCAATTATTTAATTAGTTGCAAGGATTTAAGGAGATTAAAAAAACTCACCTAATCCCCGGCAATCAAGAACAACAAAATTCTCACATGCTAATTTTATACGTAATAGCCATAATTAATCAAAGTTAATGTTTAAACAAATGTAATAAACAAAACTAAACAAATTTAAGCAAGTGAACAGTAGCATCTCATATTAGAATGCGTGAACAGTGCACATGCATGAGATTGTCTTGAAGGAATTCGAGTGAACAGTGACAGCATGCAGAATTCTCGGCCAAGACACAATGTGCAGCCATACCTGGCGTTTTTCAGCTCCTCCCTTGTGCTCCAATGAAGAAGGACCTTCTCCTCCTCACTCACCAATGGAAGATGGACCTCCAACAGCCCCCCAAAGTGGCTGGTCTCAGCTGGCAGTGCAGAAACAGACAGCTTCGTTGGACAGCTCGTTGGACAGCTTCGTTGGAGTTTTCTGGTTGGCTCCAGCGCTGGAAACTCTGCAGAACGTGTCTCTACTTCTTGGCTGGAAGGTGGTGGCTGAAAGCTTCCCTTCTTCTCCACACTTCCTCTTCTTCCTTGTGCTCCCTAAGTTCTCCTATGTTCACCTCTATTTTTTGAGCTCAAAACAGAGTTTTTTCCCATCCATGGTTCAGCGCCTATCACCCCCTTGGCTGCCACTTTGTTTTGCATTCAGACTTCCTTGTTTCTGCACATCATTTTGGCATCCAACTCTCCATTTTTCTGCTTCTTGGATGGTCTGAACTTCAGCTCCTTTTCACTCCACGTTTTGGGACGTTGCTCCATGGTTTTTCTGCACGTTGGACAGCTTCGTTCAGCTCTCGGTTTCACTCAGTTTCTGGTTCGCTTTCTCTGTTGTTTTTTCCTCACATGGCTGCCTTGCTTTCTTGCTCCGTTCAGCTTTGTTTCTCCCTCACGTTGCTGATTCCACTTTCTTCTTTCTTTCAGCGTTGTTTCCTTTCGGTTTGTTGCTGTCGTTGCTCTCCCTTTCTTCTTCAGCTCTTCTTCCCTTCTCGGTCACGTGGCTCTCCCTTTCAGCATGGTTTCTGCCTTCTTTTTTTCTTCCTCTCTTCTCTCCTCCAGCTCTTTTCTTCTCAGCTGAGGTCTCCTTTCTCTCCAGCGTTTTTTTCTTCTCCCCTTCTCTCGGTTTGCTTGCTCTTCTTTATACTCCAACGCCACCTCCCTTTTTCTGCCATGTTGCTCCCTTTTTCCCTTGCTTTTCCTACAACTTCCAACCACCACTTTGCTGCACACGGTCCCCTCCTTTTCTTGCCATCTCCAGCCACGCCACACTCCTCTTTCACTGCATCAGCCACCCCACTTTCTGCCTCCTCTGCAGAACCACTCCCACTTGCTTTTTTGTCCCCCTTGTCCTCTTGTGCATGTGTGTGCATGAGTGTATGCATGTGGTGAGTGTGTGTGTCCGTGGATGAGAGTGTGTGAGAGTGTGAGTGTGAGTGTATGAGGAGGTGTGTTCGTGAGTGAGAGTGTGAGTGTGTGAGAGTGATGTGTGTCATGTGTGTGAGAGCAAATGAGCATATGGGAGCAAATGAGCATGTGGGAGTGTGAGTGTGTGTGTGTGAGAGTGATGTGTCTGTGAGTGAGAGTATGAGTGTGTGAGAGTGATGTGTGTCATGTGTGTGAGGGCAAGTGAGCATATGGGAGCAAGTGAGCATGTGAGAGTGATGTGTGTCATGTGTGTGAGGGCAAGTGAGCATGTGAGAGTGTGTGAGTGTGAGCAAGTGAGAGTGTTTTGCAATTCTATTTCAAGTATGTGGCCTTGTTCATTTTATTTCTTTGCAAGATGATTGCCATGTCTCTTCTTCAAACATACATCTTGAATTTTCCTTTTTTATTATTTTTGGTTCTTATATTTGGTTTTTTCCATATTACTTCTATGTTGTTTGCCTTTTGCAATTTTGTTTTGATTAATTGTTATTATTATTTTATTATTTTATATTTACTTTTTTATTTTTATTGATTATTATTATTGTTAATTTGGGTGGGGTGTTCACAAAAGGCTTAATGGAAAAGAAGTTTGTCTATATCTTATTTAGTCTTGAATTTAAATTATAATGTTGCTAACTTTACAAGCTAGTTGACACGTTAAAATCGTAAACTCGATAGACTCAGTAAGTCTACTCGCGAGTTTACTTGAATTTGTACTAAGTCTGAGTTTGCAACGAGTTGACTCGTTTTCTTTATGTACAATTGTAAACTCGTAAACTCGGATAATAAACTTGCAAGTTTGACAAATATGATCCAGACCACTTGGCTAATGGAAAAAGGTCGATTGTAGTTTGTTTTAGTTTTAAATTAGGGTGGACATTATAATTGGAATCAAATGAGAGACAAATACAATTTCTCCTAACTGAGCAATAATTTACCTTTGCATGTAAGAATATTTCTCTAACCTTATTAAAAAGTTAAATTCGAAGGTAACATAATTGTGTATTTGTAAATAAATTTTTCATTAACATTCACAAATTTTTTTGGTTGAAAAATTGTTGAAACACAAATATAGTTAAGAAGTTGCTCAAATAATCCATTTGCTTGGAAAATCATATAATCAAATATTTATTATTTCATAGATTCTTATAGCGCAGGAGTTGATAAAGAAATATATATATATATATATATATGAATATAAAGTAGTCTTTCACTTTTGGCATTGATTCATAGAACCATTGTTGTCAAACTCGTGTGGACTCGCTCAACTAGCTGAGTTTATTCTGAGTTGGACGAGTTGAAGAATTGCCTTCGCACAGTGACTAACTCTGTGAATTGCCTTTGCATAGCTCGGTTGGATGCCTTTGCATAGCTCGGTTGGATGCCTTTGAGTCATGTATTTTGCCAAAAACACACCTCTAGATCTCGAACTCAAGTCCTAGCATCATCAGCTCTAGCGTCTCTGCCATCTCTACCAACAAGCTTGTTTAGTAATGCAACTTTTATATATAACATCATCTCCCATCCATTTTTTACACTAATATCCAACATATTTTTATATTAATGGGCTTATTTTGATTGATTAATTAAAATTAAAATTTTTTTTTAAAAGATTTTGGAGGATTTTATTTTAATAATATTGATTAATTATATTATTAAAATAAAACCCTATAAATAACACACTAAAGCCTTAGTTTTGATATACTAAATCTGCCACTCTCTCTCTGCTGTCAAAACACTCTGAGGAACGCTCTTGGGCATTATGGGTTGAACTTATTGGACTCAACCAATACTTTAATCAACGATGTCGTCTTCATTAGGTCAGATTGTTAATTTATTCTCCCAATTTGTGATCATGTTTAATTACATGTTCTAATTCTGCTATCAAATGGTATTAGAGCCTACACATTTTTTTTTTATGAAATTTTTTCTAAATTTCATTGGACAATCTTCTTCAGTGCTAAGTTTTGTGATTACGAAATTTTTTTTTTAACTTTACTTCGTCTTCATCAGAACTTAGCCGTGAAATATTTTACGTTATTATTATTATTATTATTATTTTTGTACCATTTTCGATTATCATCTTCCTCAATAGCCGGCATGCCCAACTCTAAACAATTATATTATTACCATAAAACAAACCCACAATAGCGACTTGAATGACTAGTGGCTGGCATCGATGGCGCGCCACCGGTGATGTGAATGAACTTCGGTGATGATGGCAATACACTGATGGACTACAAAACTTTTTTTGACACAATTTTCAAGAAATTGAGAATGATTTATTTGAAATCTTCTTTAGAAGTTTGTAGATCGTGAAAAAAATGATAAAAAAAGGGGCTAGTTTCAATGTATGAGGGATGCAGAATTGCCAGGTCATGAGTCGGGTTGTCGGGTTCTCTGGCGGGTCAATTCGACCCGCCAGAGGTTGAAGAAGAAACGTGTGGGCGAGGCCCATGCGCTCCTCTGGCACGTGGTGGCGCGTGTGGCCATACCGTCAGCCTGATTAACTCCAAAATTTAGGATCCACCTCTACTTGCCCTTATCTAAATTATGATGATTTTTTCTGAATTTTTTGAGCCCTGTAAATAGGAGTTTTGAAATTTTTACAAAAAATAAAGGGCCTTAAAATAATATCTAAATAAAGTTTTTTGATCCGAGAAAATTTGTGCCTAGACTAAACATAATATGGGACAATATGTTAAGCTCACTCTCCCTGATTATGTGTAAATAAATCACAATTAATTTCTTTGTATTAATTATTATATTTTATTCCTAATTTAAGCACGTGCCTTAAAAGGGAATAAACCATTTAAGGAATTTGTCATAACTTTGGATCACATACACCTAATGATTATGTGCTCACTTATCGTGGGCCAATCATGGTGATATGTCTGCTTTATAAATAAATTTATATCACATTTGTCACTCAATTTCCTATAATTTTGGATAATTTAGTTACCATCATTAGGGAAGAGTTTGAAAATTACGATGAGTCCACAAGAGAGTGTATATACATGTTATATTGATGATGGACATTGTGAACACCCCATCCCTAATCACTTAATTATTTAATTAATGGAAACACCAATTAATTAATAATTAAGAACATAGGAAAATTAAAAATGTCAAAACTTCAAATGATATTTTCAATTGGGGGACAATTTAGAATTAAAAATAAAGAATGGGAGATAAACTCAAAATTCAAAAAAATTAGCTAATTAAAATAATTATAATAAATCAAAGAAAGATAATAAAGAAATATAAAAATATAAAATATATTACAAAGCAAAAATCAAAAAATCAAAAAATAAAAATTAATTAACAATAATAGTAATAATAATAAAAATTACCAAAAAAAAAGAGAGAGGAAAAGTGTTGTAAGGCTGCCAGCACGTGAAAACCTAAGGAAGGAGCTGAAAAAAAGCAAGAAGCAAAAGAAGGAGAGGAAGCAGAGAATAGGATGGCACTCACACAGTGGGAGAGAGAGAAAAAAAAGCGACTCTGAAACTGAAAAAGGAGGCAGGGGCAGCTCGTTAGGCAGACTAAAAAGGAGAGGGCAGGGAACAGAAAAGAAAGGAGGAACTGAAGCAGAAAAGGAGAGGGAGGGGGAGCTCGTTGGGCAGAGAGAACAAAAAAAAAAAAGTAGAAGCAGAAACAAGGAGAGGAGGAAAAAGCAAAAGCAAAAACGGAAAGAGAAGGAGAGGGGAAGAAAAATGGAAGCTGAAAACCAGAGAAGAAAGAAGCTCTGTTTTTGGTTTCTTTAAGCAGAGGCATAACGAAAAGAAGAGCGGTCGGTTTGAAGAGAGGAGAGCAGAACCAAAACGGACAAAGGAAAGAAAGAGAGTTAAACAGAGGCCATGAGCAATCAACGAAGAAGAGAGGGAGGAAGAGCTCGAGACTGAAGGTGATCATTTGGAAACTGTGAACACCCCACCCAAATTAACAATAATAATAATCACAATAATAATAACAAATAGAATTGAAAAATTCAAAAAATATAAAATAATAAAGTAATAATAACAATTAATCAAAACAAAATTGCAAAAGGCAAACAGAATAAAAGTAATATGAAAAAAAAACATAAGAACCAAAAATGATAAAAAGGAAAATTCAAGATGTATGGCAATCATCTTGCAAAAAAATAAAATGAACAAAGCCACATACTTGAAATGGAATTGCAAGACACTCTCACTAGCTCACACTCACACACTCTCATGCTCACTTGCTCCCACATGCTCATTTGCCCTCACACACATGACACACATCATTCTCACACACTCACACTTCCCTCCACGGACACATCACTCTCACACACTCACATTCACACTCCCACATGCTCATTTGCTCTCATATGATCATTTGCTCTCACCACATGACATACATCACTCTCACACACTCACATTCTCACTCACGGATACCTCACTCTCACACACTCACACTCACGCTCTCACACACTCTCATCCACAGACACACACTCACCACATGCATGCACCATGCACACACATGCACAAGAGGACAAAGGGGGACAAAAAAAGCAAATGGGAGTGGTTCTGCAACATGGCAGAAGGTGGGGTGACTGGAGGTGGCAGCAAAAAATAGAGACCGTGTGCAGCAAAGTGGTGGCTGGAAGTGGCAGAAAAAGCAATGGAAAAAGGGACCAAAAGGGGAGAAAAAGAGGGGGACGTTGGAGCATAAAAAGAGCAAGTCGAAAGGAAAGAAAAAAAGAACGCTGGGAGAAAGAAAATGAGCCAAGAAGAAAACGAGCTGAAGAGAAGGAGGAGAAAAGAGGAGGCAGCTCGTGGAAAGAAGAGAGAAACCGAGAAGAAAGGAAGAGAAGGTGCAGGGCGTGAGAATGCAGACGCAGAACGTGGGAGACCGAGAAAACACGAGCTGAAGCCAAAAAATCTGAGCTGCAGCGATGGGCTGAAGTCACAACGCCAGACCGAGAAGAAAAAAACCAAGACGAGAGAAGGAGGAAAGAAACTGAACTGAATGCAAACCAGAAATGAGGCAGCAAACTGAGAGCCAAACTGCAGAAACTGAAAGTTGAACAAAGCTGTCTAAAGTACAGAAAAACCGTGGAAGTAACGTCCAAAATTCTGGAGTGAAAAGGTGCTGAATTTTAGACCATCATTGGAGCAAAAAAATGGAGAGTTGGATGCCAAAATGATGTGCATAAACAAGGAAGTCTGAATCCAAAACAAAGTGGTAGCAAAGGGAGTGATAGAAGTTGAACCATGGATGAAAAAAATTCTGTTTTGAGCTCAAAAAACAGAGGAGAACAGAGGAGAGCTTAGAAAGCACAAGGAAGAAGAGGAAGTGTGGAGAAGAAGAAAAGCTCTCAGCCTCTATCTTCCAGCCAAGAAGTAGGGACACTTTTTGCAGAATTTCCAGCGCTGGAACCAACCAGAAAAAAACCAACAAAGCTGTCCAGCGAAACTCCAAAGAAGCTGTCCGTTTTCTATACTTCCAGCAAGACCAGCGACTTTTAGGGGCTGTTGGAGGTTCATCTTCCATTGTTGGGTGAGGAGGAGAAGGTCCTTGGTCATTGGAGCACAAAGGAGGAGTTGAAAAATCAGGTATGGCTGCACGTTCTTCACTGGCCGAAATTCTGCTGCACGTCGTTACTGTTCACCCGATTTCCTTTAATGCAATTTCATGCACGGGCACTGTTCACGCACTCTAACATGCCATGCTACTATTCACGTGTTTAATTTTGTGTATTTTTGTTCATTATAATTGTTTAGACATTAGCTTTGATTAATTATGGCCATTATGTATGAAATTAGCACGTGGGAACTTTGTTGCTCTTGATTGTCGGGATTATGTGAGTTTTTTCTCATCTCCTTAAGTCCTTGCAATTAATCAAATAATTGGAAGACAATGAATATTAATGAAATATTAATGAAAGAATGTTGAAAAATAATTGAATGATAATTAATGAATATTGTCATGACGGATAAAAATTATCGTGTGAGAATTTTGTTCTCCTCGATTACCGGGGGTTATGTGAGATATTAATCTCCTTAAATCCTCGTAATTAGTTGAATAATGGAAAAGTGACGATTAATATTAATGAAATGTTAATTAATAAATGGTGAAAAAATAAAGGAATGACAATATATACTAATGAAATATTAATGAAAGAATGTTGAAAAATAATTGAATGGTAATTAATGAATATTGTCATGATGGATAAAAAATTATCGTGTGAGAATTTTGTTCTCCTCGATTACCGGGGATTATGTGAGATATCAATCTCCTTAAATCCCTACAATGAATTGGATAATTAAAAAGTAACAATGGTACAAATGAAATATTAATGGGGGAATGATGGAAAATAAATCAGTGATAATTTTGGATTGAATCATAATAGTCATAATCAAAATGCTTGCTTTAATATGCCGATTGTGGAATTATCGTGTGAGAATTTTGTTCTCCTCGATTATCGGGGATTATGTGAGATATTAATCTCCTTAAATTCCTACAATGAATTGAATAATTAAAGAGTAACAATGATACAAGTGAAATATTAATGGGTGAATGGTGGAAATAAATTAACCATAATTAAATGTTAAAGTCGGATTAAATCATAATAATAATCATAAACAAAATGCTTGCCTTAGTAAACATTCCCTATCATTTGCGAAATTATCGTGTGAGAATATTGTTCTCCTCGATTGTGCGGGATTACGTGAGGTTCTAATCTCCTTAAATCCCTATAATTAATTCCGAAATGACAATAATATTAATAATAACACAAAAAAATGAATAAACGGACAATAATTAAATGTTAACTTTGATTAAATATTTATGCAAAATGGATCGTGTGAGAATACTTGTCTCTCCTCGACTTCCCGGGCTCGTGTGAGATTTAAATCTCCATAGAACCCGAAAATTAGCATATATTTGTTCAAAGACAAATAGATAAACCAATAAATAACAGTACTTAAATTAAATTGTCTACCAATAACCAATAATAATAATCAATATTTATCAACAATAAATTCAAAAACTCATAAAATAAAAAAAATATATTCCTTTCATTATAAATTATGCATGAATTCCCAAAATATAAACTCTCAAAACTCAAAAAAATAATAATAATAAAATCGACAAAAAAAATTTTAAAGAAAAGAAAATGTGAAGAGTTTAGGAGAACGAGGTTAATCAGATTGTAGTAAATTAAAACATACAAACCAAATTCCTATCCCGTTTTGTTTACAATGATCTGTTTTAATTAAAATCCTCCTATTCTCATCACAAATTAAAAAAAAACCATCAATCATAAAAATGCCTTTTGGTTGAACTACGTGGACTTTGATCCCCATTGCAAGGTATGTAGGCCCTAGGCTCTCATCCTAGGTCAAGTCCGCCCTTTGTAAATATCCATCAGTTCGCATGCATTTTCGCTTTTTTGTGTCCTATGTCTAACATGCATCCATGTCAATAAAAGGGTAATTGAGATTAATTAAAGGCCATATTCTATTTCAACTAACTAGTTTAAGGTAACCGTCCTTATGGGCGGGTGTTGTGGGGTGCCTAACACCTTCCCCACACTCAAATAGACTCCCGAACCCATCTCTGACCTCGTAGACCATTTCGCCTTTCTTTTTGTTTTATTTAAATTGGTTTTCCAAAGTTTTCCGTTAAAAATTTTGGTGGCGACTCCTAATAAAATCAATTTTCAAAATTCCATTTTTGGGAATCGGTTTTAAACCTTTTATTCAATTCCGCCGAAAGGTCAATTACAATAGAAACTGAAGCAGGAAGTTGAAGAAGAGAAGAGGAAGATAGCTCGAGAAAAGGCAGCAACTCAGAAAAGAGAGAGAGCAGAAAATCGAGAGGCAGAAACTAAAGGAGGGGGCGTGAAGTCCCCAGATAGTAACGAACTGAAGCAAGAGGAGAAACCGAGAGAGGAGGGGAGAGAAACCGAGAAGCAAAAGGGACACCAAGAATCAACGAACAGTGTGCCCATGGCCAAAGTCAAGGTTGCCGCCTTATATCCCTATTTTCTGTCATTAGTTTTAATTCATGTTGCTGCACGTCCTATCTTGTTATCGGTCACAAAAGGATGTTGAAACTTGGCTACATTATCCACTTCATTCTGCTGTCAAGTCTTTGTTGAGACCTACAGGCTCTGAGAAAGATGAGACACTAGAGGCAAGGGTGGTGGTGGCTACTGCAAAAACCTTTATTTCTCTTCACTTTCTTTCGCAACAGCACCTACCTCTTGTTCCACCACCATGGCTTATTCTTTCTCCTAATCGAAGCGTATCCTCGCTCTTGTTCCCAACACTCTATCCCTTCCCCTTCATTGGTGAGGTTACGCCACTTCTGTCTTTATGGGTACAAGTGAGAGCAAGCTTGAAGATGAATTTGTGACTCTGACCAGAACAGCTTCGGAGGCTTCCTCTGCATGGATCATTTCCTTCTGTAGACTCCAATTCCTTATCATACGTGTGTGGTTGTCTCTTAACCTTTAGGTATAAGGTTGTGTAAATCTTATCAAGTATTGATGAATAATTTTCTAACTTCGTTTCGCATGATAGGATTACTACACATGCTACTAAATGATATATTTACTTGGTGATAGTTTGGTTATGGTTCGACTTCACTTTTCAATGCCATGTAAGAGTTTGTCCTTAAAATATATATGTATATATATATAAGGGTAAAATCAAACAAAAAACAAGAATGATATATATATACATATATATGTACGTGCATAGATGTATATACATATAAGGCAAACAAAAAAAAAAAAGAAGAAAATGAACCAAAAGGAAGTTGTTTCTCTTCTTCCTATAATGTTCATGTGCATGTCTTGAATATTAGTAAGTCTTGCGTGTTTAATGGTTACTTAGATACAAGAATGATATATATACATATATAGATATGTATGCATATAAGGTGAACCGAAGATGAGCCAAGAGGTAGGGGTCTTTCTTTCTTTTTTTTTTTTTTGGAAAATTCATATGCATGATCTTAGGTATTAGCAAATCACGGTCCCACATTACTCTTTTGCATATTAGATAGTTTAACCTACTCGGATATATGTTATTGTAGTTGTCGTAACCGACCTTTCAGCGGGATGGAATTAAAACAGGTTTAAAACCGATTCCCAAAAATGGAATTTTGAAAATTGATTTTATTAGGAGTCGCCACCAAAATTTTTAATGGAAAACTTTGGAAAACCAATTTAAAACAAAACAAAAAGAAAGGCAAAATGGTCTGCGAGGTCAAAGATGGGTTTGGGAGTTTATTTGAGTGTGGGGAAGGTGTTAGGCACCCCACAATACCCGCCCATAAGGACGGTTACCTTAAACTAGTTAGTTGAAATAGAATATGGCCCTTAATTAATCTCAATTACCCTTTTACTGACATGGATGCTCGTTAGACATAGGACACAAAATAACAAGAATGAAGGCAAACAGGTAAATATTTACAAAGGACGGACTTGACCTAGGATGAAAGCCTAGGGCCTACGTACCCCGTGAGAGGGATCAAAGTCCACGTAGTTCGACCAAAAGGCATTTTTGTGATTGGTGGTTTTTTTTTTTTTTTTTATTTGTGATGAGAATAGGAGGATTTTAATTAAAACAGATCATTGTAGACAAAACGGGAAAGGAATTTGGTTTGTGTGTTTTAATTTACTACAATCTGATTAACCTCGTTCTCCTGAGCTCTTCACATTTTCTCTTTTAAAATTTTTTTGATGATTTTATTATTATTATTATTATTTTTTTTTTGAGTTTTGAGAGTTTATACTTTGGGAATTAATGCATAATTTATAACGAAAGGAACATATTTTTTATTTTATGATTTTTTTGAATTTATTGTTGATAAATATTGATTATTATTATTATTGATTATTGGTAGACAATTTAATTTAAGTGTTATTATTTATTGGTTTATCTGTTTGTCTTTGAACAAATATATGCTAAATTTCAGGTTCTATGGGGATTAAAATCTCACACGAGCCCGGGAAGTCGAAGAGACAAGAATTCTCACACGATCCATTTTGCATAAATATTTAATCAAAGTTAATATTTAATTATTGTCCAGTTATTCATTTTTGTATTATTATTAATATTATTGTCATTTCGGAATTAATTATAGGGATTTAAGGAGATTAGAACCTCACGTAATCCCGCACAATCGAGGAGAACAATATTCTCACACGATAATTTCGTAAATGATAGGGAAGGGTTATTAAAGCAAGCATTTTGATTATGATCATTATTATGATTTAATCCAAATTTAACATTTAATTATGGTTAATTTATTTTCCACCATTCACCCATTAATATTTCATTAGTATCATTGTTACTTTTTAATTATTCAATTCATTGTAGGGATTTAAGGAGATTAATATCTCACATAATCCCCGGTAATCGAGGAAAACAAAATTCTCACACGATAATTTCGCAAACAGCATATTAAAGCAAGCATTTTGATTATGACTATTATTATGATTTAATCCAAATTTAACATTTAATTATCATTGATTTATTTTCCACCATTCCCCCATTAATATTTCATTAGTATCATTGTTATTTTTTAATTATTCAATTCATTGTAGGGATTTAAGGAGATTAATATCTCACATAATCCCCGGTAATCGAGGAGAACAAAATTCTCACACGATAGTTTTATCCACCACGCCGATATTAATTATCATCCAATTATTAATATTTCATTAGTATATATTGTCATTCCTTTATTTTTTCACCATTTATTAATTAATATTAATTGTCACTTTTCCATTATTCAACTAATTGCAAGGATTTAAGGAGATTAACATCTCACATAACCCCCGATAATCGAGGAGAACAAAATTCTCACACGATAATTTTTATCCGTCATGACAATATTCATTAATTATCATTCAATTATTTTTCAACATTCTTTCATTAATATTTCATTAATATTCATTGTCTTCCAATTATTTGATTAATTGCAAGGATTTAAGGAGATGAAAAAAAACTCACATAATCCCGGCAATCAAGAACAACAAAATTCTCACATGCTAATTTTATACGTAATAGCCATAATTAATCAAAACTAATGTCTAAACAATTATAATGAACAAAACTACACAAATTTAAGCACGTGAACAGTAGCTTCTCATATTAAAACACATGAACAGTGCACATGCATGAAGTGGTCTTGAAGGAAATCGAGTGAACAGTAGCATGCAGCAGAATTCTCGGCCAAGTGAAGAACGTGCAGCCATACCTGGTTTTTCAGCTCCTCTCTTGTGCTCCAATGAAGAAGGACCTTCTCCCCCTCACCCAACAATGGAAGATGAACCTCCAACAGCCCCTCAAAGTCGCTGGTCTCGGCTGGAAGTGCAGAAACGGACAGCTTCGTTGGAGTTCCATTGGACAGCTTTGTTGGAGTTTTCTGGTTGGTTCCAGCGATGGAAATTCTGCCGAAAGTGTCCCTACTCCTCGGCTGGAAGATGGAGGCTGAAAGCTTCTCTTCTTCTCCACATTTCCTCTTCTTCCTTGTGCTCTCTAAGCTCTCCTCTATTCACCTCTATTTTTTGAGCTCAAAACAGAGTTTTTTCTCCTCCATGGTTCAGCTTCTATTCCTCCCTTTGCTGCCACTTTGTTTTGGATTCAGACTTCCTTGTTTCTACACATCATTTTGGCATCCAACTCTCCATTTTTCTACTCCTTGGATGGTCTGAACTTCAACACCTTTTCACTCTAGAATTTTGGACGTTACTTCCACGATTTTTCTGCACATTGGATAGCTTTGTTCAGCTCTCGGTTTCTGCAGTTCAACTCTCAGTTTACTGCCTCGTTTCTGGTTCGTTTCCCTGTTGTTCTTTCCTCACGTGGCTGCCTTGCTTCCTTGCTTCGTTCAACTTGGTTTCTCCCTTACGTTGCAGCCTCCATTCTTCTTCCTTCGTTCAGCGTTATTCCTCACGATTTGCTGCTGTCTTCGTTGCTCTTCTTTTCTTCTTCAGCTCCTCTTCTCTTCTTGGTCACGTGGCTCTCTCCTTTTCAGCGTGGTTCCTCTTTCTTTTTTCTTCCTCTCTTATCTTCTCCAGCTCTCTTTTCTTCTCAGCCGAGACCTCTTTTCTCTCCAGCGTTTTCTCTCTTCCTCCTCTCGGTTTGCTGCCTTCCTTTATGCTCCAATGTCCCCTCTCTTTTTCTGCCATTTGCTCCCTTTTTCCCTTGCTTTTTTTGCAACTTCCAGCCACCACTTTACTGCACACGGTCCCCTCCTTTTGCTGCCACCTCCAGCCATGCCACACTCTTCTCTCACTGCACCAGCCACCCCACTTTCTGCCATGTTGCAGAACCACTCCCACTTGCTTTTTTGTCCCCCTTGTCCTCTTGTGCATGTGTGTGCATGGGTGCATGCATGTGGTGAGTGTGTGTGTCCATGGGTGAGAGTGTGAGTGTGAGTGTGTGAGAGTGAGGTGTCCGTGAATGGGAGTGTGAGTGTGTGAGAGTGATGTGTGTCATGTGTGTGACAGTAAATGATCATATGGGAGCAAATGAGCATGTGGGAGTGTGAGTGTGAGTGTGTGAGAGTGATGTGTCCGTGAATGGGAGTGTGAATGTGTGAGAGTGATGTGTGTCATGTGTGTGAGAGTAAATGATCATATGGGAGCAAATGAGCTTGTGGGAGTGTGAGTGTGAGTGTGTGAGAGTGTTTTGCAACTCCATTTCAAGTGTGTGGCCTTGTTCATTTTATTTCCTTGCGAGATGATTGCCATGTCTCTTCTTCCAACCTATATCTTGAATTTTCCTTTTTATTATTTTTGGTTCTTATGTTTGGTTTTTTTTCATATTACTTTTATTTTGTTTGCCTTTTGCAATTTTGTTTTGATTAATTGTCATTATTATTTTATTATTTTACATTTTTTTGAATTTTTTGAATTTTATTTATTATTATTATTTGTGATTATTATTATTGTTAATTTGGGTGGGGTGTTAACAGTTGCCTCTCTTTGCTTGTCTCTTAAGTTAGGGAAGTGAATAGTGATGAAATGACCTAATCTTAAGAGCAAGCAAAGACATGAACACACCACTTTCCTCATTGTGGGAAGACAGGGGGAGACAGGAGTAAATTCATGCTTTGATGGGATGGTGAATATCTTGAACAAAATGCCTGGCTTTCAACATAAATGTAAATTGCCTGGACACGATGCAAGACTTGGACAGAAATGTAAATGGCCCAGACACGATGCAGGACTTTAGCAGAAATGTAAATTGCCTGGACTTAAGCAGGACTTTTGTAGAAATGTAAATTGCCTGGACTTGATGCAGGACTTTTGCAGGAATGTAAATTGCCTGGACTTGATGCAGGACTTTTACAGGAATGTAAATTGCCTGGACTTGATACAGGACTTTTGCAGAAATGTAAATTGCCTGGACTTGATACAGGACTTTTGCAGAAATGTAAATTGCCTGGACTTGATGCAGGACTTTTGCAGGAATGTAAATTGCCTAGACTTGATGCAGGACTTTTGCAGGAATGTAAATTGCCTGGACTTGATGCAGGACTTTTGCAGGAATGTAAATTGCCTAGACTTGATGCAGGACTTTTGCAGGAATGTAAATTGCCTGGACTTGATGTAGGACTTTTGCAGAAATGTAAATTTGATGGTCATGATGCATGAGCAATGTAGGTGTCGAACATGGACAAACGTGTATGCGTGAGAAAAGCACATCCTTAAAGGATAATGCAAAGTTTATTGGTTTTGATACAGGTTAAAATGATACCTATTCCTTTTGTGCTTGTGAGCGTAAAACCTCTATCTTTTATTTTGGAAATCGGAAGGGTGACATGTTAAATTATGATTCAAGATAATTGGAAAAATGTCAATATTGCCCAAAGTGAATGAACTGTCTAACCACGCTTCCTTTATTGTGACCTTAAATCCATCGTTTCAACAGTCGACAATCCGCATACTTCGCTTCTTCACTACAAGTGGGCTTATACTCTCCTCTGCACAGTAAGCCCGAGGACATTGAAGTTGCTTCTATCTTCTTTTATACGAGGTCAACTGGTAACGAAAATGCCAAATTGCATATAGGCTGCATCCTTTAGGCCTCATCATGGTAATAGCATGGAAACACTTATTTAAAACGCATTGGGGTATTTCTGGGATGCATATTATCAGACAATATTTTGAATAGCGCTATTCACTTGAATGTTTTATTTTGCATATTGAATGTATGAGACAATCATAAAGGCAATAGGGTTATGTAGGGGAAAAGAGTGATGAAAGACGAGTTATCTTAAATGGGTAAACAAACAAAAGGCTCCAAGGAATGTGGGTGGTAAGCCGAACGCAAAAAAAAAAAAAAAAAAAGCAAAATACAACTGGGATGACTCTGAGTTTTGGCTTCAGGCGACAATGGTTGCTTGCACCTAGTGTTGCCATTGGATACACTTATTTCGAAACTGACTAATGAGAACAACCCCCTAAGGATCCTTTCGGGTTGGCAATTTAGTCTTCATACCACCTTACTTTGTCCATCCTTTGCCCCCCTATCCTTCATTTGAACCTCCTTCATGCACTGGCCCTAATTGCGAATTCTCCATTCTTTCTTTTTCTTCTTTTTTTGGTCTCATCATCCCCATCTAAGCAAAGTATTTCTTGACTGCGTCAGAGTTAATTGGTTTTCCAAGCTCCCTACCATCCATATCGGCAAGAGTCAGGGCCCCTTCAGAGAACGCTCGTGTCACCATATATGGACCTTCGTAGGAAGGTGCCCATTTCCCCTATTATCTTCTTGATTTGGGAGGACCTTTTTCAAGACTAACTCCCCTGGCCTGAACTGTCTAGGGTGAACCATTTGATTGAATGCCCTTTCCATCCTTTTTTGGTATAGCTGCCTATGACACATAGCTATTAATTGCTTTTCTTCGATCATATTCAGCTGCTCATACCGCGTATTTACCCACTCGCTTTCCTCGAGGTTGGATTCAATCAACACTCGGAGAGAAGGGATCTCGACTTCAATCGGGGTGACTGCCTCCATGCCATATACCAAAGAGTATGGAGTTGCCCCTGTGGATGTTCGTACCATCATTTGATACCCATGAAGAGCATATGGGAGCATCTCATGCCAATCTTTATAAGTAATAGCCATCTTGCTAATGATCTTTTTGATAATTTTATTTGCTGCCTCAACTGCTCCATTCATCTGTGGCCGGTAGGGTGCAGAGTTATGGTGCTTAATCTTGAATTGACCATACAATTTCTTGATGTCAGCTCCATTCAGGTTAGGAGCGTTATCTGTGATAATCTTCTCTGGTATACCATACCGACAAATGATGTTTGATTTCAAAAATCAGAGGAAGACCTTTTGGCCAATATTGGAAAACGAACATGTTTCTATCCATTTCGTAAAATAATCAATGGCTACCAAAATGAATCGGTGTCCATTTGACGCCTTTGGGTTGATGGGGCCAATCACATCTATTCCCCACATTGAGAATGGCCACGGTGCCACCAAGTTGTGTAGGGGTTGGGGTGGAGCATTGATCCTGTTGGCACATGTTTGGCATTTATGACATTTTCTCACGTGGTCAATGCAGTCTTTTCCCATGGTTAACCAGAAGTATCCACATCTTTGAATTTGTCTAGCTATAGTATGGCCGTTAGCATGGGTCCCATAGATTCCCTCATGGATCTCTATCATTATCCTTCGTGCTTCTGATGCATCCACACATCTAAGCAGAGTGTTGTCCCATGACCTCTTATATAACACCTCCCCACTAAGGAAAAAATTCATTGCCAATTGACGAATGGTCTTTTTGTCATTCTCTGTTGCCTCAGCCGAATATTGCTGGTTCTGGACATAGTTCTTTATATCATGGAACCACGCCCATCCATCATTTTCTTCCTCCACGTTCGAGTAGCAAGCCGGGGTGTCCCGGGTCTCGACCTGGATAGGGAGCATGTTAACTCCACAGTCCAACTTAATCATCACAGCTAGGGTGGCCAACGCATCAGCAAACTGATTTTTATCACGGGTCAAATGCGTGAAATTTATTTCCCTAAACCTTGACACCAATTTTGTCAGATGTTTTTGGTATGGGACCAGTTTGGGATCTTTAGTTTGCCACTCTCCCTTTACTTGATAAATTACAAGGGCTGAATCTCCAAACACCTCAAGATCTTTGGCACCTAACTCCAAGGCGGCTTGCAGACCATTGACACAAGCTTCATATTCTGCCACATTATTTGTGCAGTCAAAATTGAGCTTGACTGCCACTGGATATTGCTTGCTTTCAGGTGATATTACTACCGCTCCTAATCCACTACCGTGTACATTGGCTGCTCCATCAAAATACATAGTCCATTTGGTTTCCTTTGGATCATCTTCTTCCAATGTCAGAATATCCTCATATGGGAACCGGAAGTCTAGCGGTTGATATTCATCCAAGGGATTGGCCGCCAAATGCTCAGCTATAATGCTCCCTTTGACTGATTTACTGGTCATATATTTCACGTCATATTCTGAGAGTATTACTTGCCATTTGGAGACTCTTCCCGAGACATGAGGACTCTCAAAAATGTATTTGATTGGATCCATCCGGGAGATCAGCCACGTTACATGATAAAGCATGTACTGCCTCAGTCTCTTTGTGGTCCACACAAGATCGCAACAAGTCTTCTCAATTAACGAGTACCGTGACTCGCATTCGTTAAATTTCTTGCTTAGATAATAAATGGCTTGCTCCTTTCTTCCAGATTCATCGTGTTGTCCTAACACTGCGCCCATGGACCCTAGTCGGATGGTCAAATAAAGGATAAGGGGCCGCCCCGGCGTAGGTGGTACCAAGACAGGGGGAGTCAAGAGGTACTCCTTTACCTTATCGAACGCGCGTTGGCAGGATTCATTCCATTCTCCTGGTTGGTTCTTGCGCAATAATTTAAATATTGGTTCACAAGTGGCAGTTAAATTTGTGATGAACCTGGCTATGTAGTTCAAACGACCCAAGAACCCTCGGACTTCTGTTTCTGTATTAAGTGGTGGCATGTCGCGAATCACTCTAATTTTATCAGGGTCTATTTCTATCCCCTTCTTACTAACAATGAATCCCAAAAGTTTCCCAGATGTAGCCCCAAATACGCACTTACTAGGATTCAATCGAAGCTTGTATTTCCATAGTCTTTCAAAGAGCTTTCGTAATACAGCCACATGACTTTCCCCTTCAGCTAATTTAACAACCATGTCATCCACATATACCTCTATTTCTTTATGCATCAAGTCATGAAATAAGACGACCATCGCACGTTGGTAAGTGGCCCCAGCATTTTTAAGTCCAAAGGGCATTACCTTGTAATAGAAGGTTCCCCATGGGGTAATGAATGTGGTTTTTTCCTTGTCCTCAGGGTGCGTCGGGATTTGGTTATAGCCAGAGTATCCATCCATAAAGGAATACTTGAAGCTTTTTGCTGTATTATCGACTAAGACGTCAATGTGGGGTAATGGAAAGTCATCTTTTGGGCTGGCTCGGTTTAAGTCCTGATAATCGACACACATCCTCACTCGCCCATCTTTCTTTGGCACAGGGACTATGTTCGCAACCCATTGGGGGTTATTTAGAAACTTTTAAGAAACCGGCCTCCCATTGCTTCATTACTTCTTTTTTGATCTTAAGGGACATCTCTGGGCTCATCCTCCTCAGCTTCTGTTTCTTGGGTCCTATATTGGAATACAAGGGTATCCTATGGGCAGCAATTTCAGGATCTATTCCTGCCATATCCTGATAGGACCAAGCAAACACATCTATATATTCCCTAAACAACTTGATCATATCCTCCCTTTCTGGGTTATCAACTATTTTTAATTCCTTCTTATCATCCTCTGTCCCCATATTGATCACTTCAGCGGTTTCTTCGTGCGGAACAATACCCCTTTCCGCAGACTCTACTATCTTAACAAAGGTTTGAAATATGTCATCATTATCATCAGTTTCTAAATCACTTGCATCCGTGACAACACAAGGCTCATTCAAGAGTTCCGAGGATTCAAATTCCCTGGAAAGTGGGTAGAAAAAGCAAAAATAAATACGAAAAGGTAGGATTCAAACAAGATTTTGGCAAAAAGATCGAAACTACTGCATTCATTCAATATTAAAATAAAGTTTCAAGTCATTAGCTATTACAGAAATTTAAAACATGATATTCAAAACATTACTCTAATGACATAACATCCGATAAAATTTCGGATTCCCAATTGTCTAGCGCTTTCCCTAGCTTGTCCAGCTAGATCCATGCAACCTTCGTAGGCTTTCCTTCTTCTTCACTTGCCATTATGACTAAGTCACCAGGATGTATTATCTCAGTGGGAGTGGGAAAAGTTTCTCGGAGGTGAGGTATTTCTGCTTTCGCCTTTTGCTTACCCTCCTTCCATCTCACCTTGCGGGTCTCCCTGGAGAGCTCATATCCTAGCCCCTGTCGCCCTGGATTCTCGAGCAACTCAACCGATTCCCCTATGCCTTGCAGATTCACGCCCACTCCTTTTCCCTTTTGATACCCACTGTTCATCATGATTTTGGCCACTACCTGATTGACTCCTTTGGTGGGTTCCTCCACTCCTAATGGCATTGGGTCGGTGCCCTTGTCAGAATTCCCAGCCTCCAATACTTCTAAGCTCGGGAAAAAGCTATCTATGACTTGCTCGGTGTTTTCAATGTAAGGTACCGTACCTGACCTGCTAAGAATCATTTCTTCTACACCTTTTATAGTGACGAGCCTCCCTTCATTGATGTATTTGATCCTCTGATGCACAGTCGAGGGGACTGCACCAGCGGCATGAATCCAAGGCCTCCCTAGGAGCATCGTATATGCTGCATCGATATCCATAACTTGGAACTTGACAGTAAACAAATTTAGACCGATTTCTAAAGGGAGTTCAACCTTTCTAATCACTTCCCTCCTAATCCCATCGAAGGCTCTCACTACCAGGTCATTGTACTCGATGCATGACTTCTCAACAGGTAATTGCCCTAAAGTGGACAAGGGCAAGACGTTCAGGGCCGACCCCCCATCGATGAGCACTTTAGCAATTATATACCCATAACATTTCATAGTAATATGGAGGGCTTTGGGCTTTCCGACCGACATGGGGTGCATCTCGTCCTCAAAGAAGGAAAATAAGGTAGAATTTTTCACCACATTTATTAGGTTCATGACCTTCTCCGGTGCGATATCAGGACGCACATAAGCCTCATTCAGCACACCCTGTAATGCCCTTCGGTGAACTTCTAAATTCATTATTAGGCTCAAGATAGAAATTCGAGCTGGAGTTTTCCGCAGTTGATCCACCACGTCATATTTGCTCTATTTCATAATTTTTAGAAACTCCTCTGCTTCATCCCGTCCTTCCTTCCCAAGGGCTTCCTTAAGGTTCGAGCTTTTGCCTACTTCTAGGTTTAGATTCAGAGCTCCTCCCACATCTTTGGAGTATACCCGACCACTGCGAGTGATTCCTCCTACAACGTCTAAATGACCCCCTTCCGTGACAGACCTCTCTTTCAATGCCTCATTGTCAGATGAACATTCTATCTTTATCCCGTAATTCCACGGCACAGCATGATCGCTCTGATACAGAAATGGAGAGGGCACGTAAATAGTGGCGGTTGGGCTTTTGACAGGCACTGGCGTGGGTATTACGAGTAAAGATCCTTGCGCTATACTTCGTGGGTCAGGATTGTTTTAGACCGAGGTGGCTCCCTTAACTTCATAGAGTGGTTTGTCAACCACCAAGAAGGATTTCCTAAGCCTTGTGGAGTTGGATGCTCCCTTGGTCCTGGCACCGTCTTTTTCTGTGATGCACACGTTCCCTTCAGTAGGCTCTCGAGTTCTTTCGATGGTTAGAACTCCAAGCATCATCATCTTCTATGCCAACTCCCTGAACTGCTCACAACCTTCAATGTCGTGCCCCACCTCTCCATCATGAAACTCATAATACCCATTTTGCGACCCTCCGAGTTCGTTTTGTCCCCCATTCCGAGCAGGGACATAGTTAGTACCCTTCAAACCCTCATATAACTGCCGCATGGTATAGGACGCCTCAGCCAAGTCTCTCAAGCCAAAATCCTCCCCCTCTATCATGGACACTTGCCTTTCCTTATTGTGATTTGGCAGGGGGTTGGTGATGATATTGGGGTCATTACCCATCTTTATGCCGATGTGATTATTGTCCAACAATGCTAGCACGTGCTTCCTGAAGGCGTCACATTTGTCAATATGGTGCCCTGCAACTCCCATGTGATATTCACAAGTGGCATTGGGATCATACCACTCAGGGAATAGTGGCTGGAGTGGCTTGACCGGTTTAGGGCCCATAAGCTTCTTTGCCACTAAATCGTGAAAAAGCTCTGATCGGTTAACATTGAAATTGGGTAATGGCCTGTCATCGCGGGGCAGTAGTGTTAGCCTAAACCCTCGATTTTGGGCTGTCGGTTGTTGCGGCCCAGAATAAGGTTGCAGTGGTGTCGGGTAGCTCGTGTAATTCCCTATGGCTGAGCCTCGCGGCTGGTACGACATGGCCAGGTTTTGACTGCGAAAAGGTGCCTGGGGGTATTTACTATGCATGGGGCGGGGATGTTGGAATGTGGCATGGACATGGCTAATATCCCCTTCCTTCTTTCGACTATTTACAGGTTTTCTAGTTTCCGTAGAGGTGGCTTCAAATAGCCCATCGCGCACATCAACGTCTATCCTCTCTCTAACTTGGATCAAATCCGCGAATTCATTTACATGCGTCCCTAGCATTATCTTACGGTATGGGTCCCCCAAGGTACGGATAAAATAAGAGCATAGTTCTGAGTCCAGAAGTGGTGGTTGGACTTCAGCAGCTGCGACTCTCCATCTCTGGGCATATTCTTTAAAAGTCTCTGTTCCCTTCTTCTTTAGCCCCTTCAGGTGCTCGCGTGTAGGGGCTGTATCCAGATTAAACTTGTATTGGCTCATGAATACGTCAGTGAGGTCTCTCCACCTCTTTAGCTTGGAATGATCCAATTTCATGAACCAGTGTAAGGTCGCGCTGGTCAGACTCTCGTGAAAGAAGTTTATCAAGAACCTTTCGTCCCTGGACCATACCGACATTTTGGTGCAGTACGATTTTAGGTGGTAGTGTGGATCTCCACTACCGTCGTATTTGGTGAACTCAGGCACCTTGAATTTTTTAGGGATGGAGACCTCCGGGGCTAGACACAACTCATCCAACTCTACCGACTTATAGTTAGTCGGCTTCTGCAGAGCTCTCAGCCTGTCTTTAACCTCTGCTATGTCCTCTTCCTAATCTTTCCTCTCATCACCCTCTTTCATCTTGAAGCTGGTGTTGGCAGCGGGCTGGTGTTGGCAGCGGGCCGAGCAGGCACTGCAATTCCAATAGTTGGTTCCCCCCCAGGAATGTCATAAGTGAAGATACCACCTTGGCTCCATTCTGGGTACCCTTGTCCTTCAAACCCTGAAGCCAAAGGGTTTGGTGGTTGGTTTGCCACTGCCGGTCTTTGTGTTGGTTCGGGCACTCCGGTGGCAGAAGGACTACCCGGAGTTACTCCTGGTACGACAACACCTATATTAAGGGTGCCCTGGTCGGCATTAGTGGGGTTTGGCAAGACATAGTTCGCGGCCACGTTAGAACTCATGTTCAGCAACAACTTCATCATCTCCACCATTTGCGATTGCATGGCCCCCATTTGATCCTTTAGGGCCCCTACTTCTGCTTCTAACCGCTGCTCAGTCTCTGATGGACTGTCTTTAGCAGCCATAGCTCTAGCCCGCGCTCGGGTTATATACGTTCTCCCAGATGGCTGGGCCTGGTTAGACAAGTTCTTCTGTTCTCGGGCAATATTGACGTCTTACCTGTGATTATTATTATATTTTTTTTATTAACAAAATGAATGTAAATAAAAAAAATGATTACCTAGATTCCTGATTTTCGGTGTGTTAACTCGGCATAAAGGATATAAGAACCACGGACCTTTGAATCCTTGAGGATACATATAGTAACACTCAATGAATCAAAGTTAACTGCTAACACAAGGGACATTTAGTATCCACATGTATAGGTCTATTTTTACACCACACAACTAATTTCCACACAAGATCTCTACTATTTCAAACGCATTTGAAGGCCAAAAGATGAAACCGTGCATTATAATAAAGTGTTTGGATACATCAATCGACTTTGAAGTTATACATCAAAAGGGACCCCATCTATGAGTCCGTCTTACAAAATACCGAAACTGTCTTTGTCCCTTACTCATCTAAAACTTCATCAACATTTTCAAATCCTCTATAAGGTCATGACACAGAGTGAGAAACTCAGTTACTGCTACGGGAGTCTTGACGGGGATGGCATGCCCTTCCACTTGCTTATATGCATGAATGAATTCAGGAATGGCATCATTGGCAAATAGGATCATTCTTCTGAAGCGTTCCAGCCACATTTCTTTTTTGGCCACTTGCTCTTCATGGCGTGACTCCCACAGCCGAGCCTTTTCCGCTTGAAGGTTGAGTTGCTCAACTAGATTTTGCATGGCTACTGCACTATCACTCTTGACACCGATCACCTCCCTTGTCTTTTCTTCTAACCGTTTGGTAAGTACATCGATTTCTCATTGGAGGTTACTATGAGGCTTGAGCTCTTTTTCCCGCCTCATTATAGCATCTCTTTCTTTAGTGGCCTTTGACAATCGAGCTTGATAATGGAGGACCTTCTTGTTACTCTCCTCAACTCGTTTTTTAATCCTTTTTATAGTATTTTTCAACTTGTCATTCTCCTCTTTCAATTTCCTCAACTCGGCGTTCATCTCCGACTCCTTCCTCTTTTTTGCTCTTTCATCTTCTTGTGCCCTAGATAAATTCTCCAAGTGTCTTTTGCTTACTTCCTCCAAGTTTTGCAGTTTAGCCTTTTTATCTTCTAATTGTTTGGCTAAACCCTCATTGATTGCTTGTAAATCGTTACTCAACAAGGGGTTATGAAATCCTAGGGGTGGATGGATCCCCCCAGTCCTTTTCTGCAGCCAAATCTCATATTGCTTCGTGGTTGCCACGGCACATTTCCCTAACTCAAACTTCCCTTTGCACATTACACGGCCCCATGCATCCCTTATCTGTTGGATCATTTCCATCTTCAGGGGATCAATGTAGTAGAAGCTGACCCTTCGCACAACCTCTTCAGATGGGATATCCTGTTCATATGCGAATTGGCAGTGAGCGACTGTAGGGTTATAATTGATATATCCTCTGGCGCCCATGAGAGGAACATTAGGAAAATGTCCACAGCAATACATAATATCCTCGCTCTCCCACTAAGAGAGCTTCCACCAAATTGTGGTATCTTTAAGTTCCCCTATTTTCTTACCCCATTGGTCACGACTCATTCTAGCTTGTAGCGGAGTTGACCCTTCGCTATGGACATAATCTCAGATCGAGTGATGAACGGTGTCAAACCTTGTGCTAAGTTGATATTCCCTGCCATAGATATGGTTAACCCACCATATATTCAAAAGTGGCAAACAACACTTCAACTTCCCTTTCTTTTCTTTATGACAAAAGCTTAATGTCAAAAATGTTTCAGCTAGCAGTGCGGGTACGGGATTCACGCGGTGATTCTCTACCATCCACAAGACACTTACTGCTGCCAGATCGACTACACCCACTGCTGATGGGAACAACACTAGCCCATATACTGCTAAAGCGAGCACTCTTCTGAAAACGACCCAGTTCCCCTTCTCAGCTAAAGCTTCCAACCTTTTCTCTAAATACTTCGTGGGTAATCCTTCTGTGGCCCCCGAACGGCATATATTGTACTCGTGTAGGTTCCTCCCCTAAAATCTAGGCTACAACCCGTTTGGAGGGGAGATGTCTGGGATACAAGTAGACAGGGGTATCCTTGGTGATAGGCATTCTCATCAATCCCCCATATTCTTCCAACGTGGGCGCCAGTTGGAAACGTGAAACATCTCAAGGAATCATCCCAATGTTGAGCTAGGGCTACAAGGGCATCTTATTGGATAGGAACTAACAGTAACTCCAAAATATCTCCATAGTCCTTCTGAAAATGACGAAGTTGTTCCCCTCTGAGCTTCTCACTCATGATAATCAAGCTTTCTACTGATTCGACTTTTACCTTCACGTTAACTCTCTTTCTAGATGAGGCCATTTCTATCGAGCTTGTGTCTTGTGGTTGTGTGGCGTCCGGTGAGTCCTTCATATCTCTATGCCAAGTAACGAAAATGACAGTTCACTGTAACAAATCCATGGGCTAGAAACAAAACGAAATGAGCACACAACTTATTTAATTAATAGATTACTAATCACTTTCTTCATTACTAATCGCCAAAGACCCTATTGATCCATTGGGAATAGCAACTATAACTCTCATCCTAAGGAGAAATAGATCCTCACGTGGACGAGGCTTAAATAAGTGAACCAGGTAACCTATTGATGTATTACTTCCTCGAAATTATTGATTTTCAAAAACTCCCAACTCCATCAATTAGGCAAATCTTACCGCACTGATGAAGTTTTCAATTGTAGCTCATTTCACTTGGCTAACAATGCGTTAAAATGGAAATGTTGTGATAATTCAATACCCCCTACAAGTTTTTTCTTCTTTTTTTTGAAAATGAATGTAATCATGCCATGAATGATGTGTTGACATGCAAAATATGAGTGTAACATGATCCTTGGTGTCCTAACTGGGTCAACCCTATGTGTGGGAATGGTACCCTAAAGACGATAGGTTCTAAGAAGGTTATCTATTAAGGTGGTCTACTAAGGTGCATGGTTTGGGGGTAGATCTAGCATCTTAAAGCGTCATTGGTCCCCAAATTGCCCCCACTCAAGAGAGTGAGGATCTCGCAACATGAATTAGACTTAAAAGAGGATAAAATCCCACTCCAATCAAATCCATATAGCGAGGCACAACCTGAGCGAGGTCTTCACAGTAGTCTCGGGAAGCGATAAGCTTCACAGGAAAACCGTCAAAAACCCCTACTAACCTAGGGTAATCGAGGACCCGGGTATAGAGCCCAAAAGTGTGTGAGGTAGAGTGTCAACATGCATAAGATGGGAGGGGAACATATAAAACTCTAAACCGACAGTTTATCCAACCTTTATTTATCAAACAATTAAATTGCAAGAGAAGACAAGAGCTTATAACATAAACAGAGGTCGTCTATCCTAAGGTTCTCTTCCGCATGTTATCTATCCTGACATACTATTATAAATAAACTAGCGAAATTAACTAAGGAACTTTAAGCATGTTATATAATTGAGAAAGAAGAAATACACCTATACAAATAGCAAATACTTAAAACATACAGGCATATCATATGACCACAAGAGATAAATGACCAAGAAACACCAAAAGAATAAACCATTAAACCAAACAAAACATACAGGCATATCATATGACCACAAGAGATAAATGACCCAGAAACACCAAAAAAGAAAAAAACCATTAAACCAAACAAACACAACAAGGGTAATCAAGATAACAAGAAGCCATATTATTTCAACTAACTAATTAAACAGGCTTGACTCTTGAATTTTGTCCCCAGTGGAGTCGCCAAACTGTCGTAACTGACCTTTTGGCAGGATGGAATTAAAACAGGTTTAAAACCGATTCCTAAAAACAGAATTTTGAAAATCGATTTTATTAGGAGTCGCCACCAAAATTTTTAATGGAAAACTTTGGAAAACCAATTTAAAACAAAACAAAAAGAAAGGTGAAATGGTCTGTGAGGTCAAAGATGGGTTCGGGAGTCTATTTGAGTGTGGGGAAGGTGTTAGGCACCCCACAACACCCGTCCATAAGGATGGTTACCTTAAACTAGTTAGTTGAAATAGAATATGGCCCCTAATTAATCTCAATTACCCTTTACCTGACATGGATGCACGTTAGACATAGGAGACAAAATAACAAGAATGAAGGCAAACAGGTAAATATTTACAAAGGACGGACTTGACCTAGGATGAAAGCCTAGGGCCTACGTACCCCGTGAGAGGGATCAAAGTCCACGTAGTTCGACCAAAAGGCATTTTTGTGATTGGTGGTTTTTTTTTTTTATTTGTGATGAGAATAGGAGGATTTTAATTAAAACAGATCATTGTAGACAAAACGGGAAAGGAATTTGGTTTGTGTGTTTTAATTTACTACAATCTGATTAACCTCGTTCTCCTGAGCTCTTCACATTTTCTCTTTTAAAATTTTTTGATGATTTTATTATTATTATTATTTTTTGAGTTTTGAGAGTTTATACTTTGGGAATTAATGCATAATTTATAACGAAAGGAACATATTTTTTATTTTATGATTTTTTTGAATTTATTGTTGATAAATATTGATTATTATTATTATTGATTATTGGTAGACAATTTAATTTAAGAGCTATTATTTATTGGTTTATCTGTTTGTCTTTGAACAAATATATGCTAAATTTCAGGTTCTATGGAGATTAAAATCTCACACGAGCCCGGGAAGTCGAAGAGACAAGAATTCTCACACGATCCATTTTGCATAAATATTTAATCAAAGTTAATATTTAATTATTGTCCAGTTATTCATTTTTGTATTATTATTAATATTATTGTCATTTCGGAATTAATTATAGGGATTTAAGGAGATTAGAACCTCACGTAATCCCGCACAATCGAGGAGAACAATATTCTCACACGATAATTTCGTAAATGATAGGGAAGGGTTATTAAAGCAAGCATTTTGATTATGATCATTATTATGATTTAATCCAAATTTAACATTTAATTATGGTTAATTTATTTTCCACCATTCACCCATTAATATTTCATTAGTATCATTGTTACTTTTTAATTATTCAATTCATTGTAGGGATTTAAGGAGATTAATATCTCACATAATCCCCGGTAATCGAGGAAAACAAAATTCTCACACGATAATTTCGCAAACAGCATATTAAAGCAAGCATTTTGATTATGACTATTATTATGATTTAATCCAAATTTAACATTTAATTATCATTGATTTATTTTCCACCATTCCCCCATTAATATTTCATTAGTATCATTGTTATTTTTTAATTATTCAATTCATTGTAGGGATTTAAGGAGATTAATATCTCACATAATCCCCGGTAATCGAGGAGAACAAAATTCTCACACGATAGTTTTATCCACCACGCCGATATTAATTATCATCCAATTATTAATATTTCATTAGTATATATTGTCATTCCTTTATTTTTTCACCATTTATTAATTAATATTAATTGTCACTTTTCCATTATTCAACTAATTGCAAGGATTTAAGGAGATTAACATCTCACATAACCCCCGATAATCGAGGAGAACAAAATTCTCACACGATAATTTTTATCCGTCATGACAATATTCATTAATTATCATTCAATTATTTTTCAACATTCTTTCATTAATATTTCATTAATATTCATTGTCTTCCAATTATTTGATTAATTGCAAGGATTTAAGGAGATGAAAAAAAACTCACATAATCCCGGCAATCAAGAACAACAAAATTCTCACATGCTAATTTTATACGTAATAGCCATAATTAATCAAAACTAATGTCTAAACAATTATAATGAACAAAACTACACAAATTTAAGCACGTGAACAGTAGCTTCTCATATTAAAACACATGAACAGTGCACATGCATGAAGTGGTCTTGAAGGAAATCGAGTGAACAGTAGCATGCAGCAGAATTCTCGGCCAAGTGAAGAACGTGCAGCCATACCTGGTTTTTCAGCTCCTCTCTTGTGCTCCAATGAAGAAGGACCTTCTCCCCCTCACCCAACAATGGAAGATGAACCTCCAACAGCCCCTCAAAGTCGCTGGTCTCGGCTGGAAGTGCAGAAACGGACAGCTTCGTTGGAGTTCCATTGGACAGCTTTGTTGGAGTTTTCTGGTTGGTTCCAGCGATGGAAATTCTGCCGAAAGTGTCCCTACTCCTCGGCTGGAAGATGGAGGCTGAAAGCTTCTCTTCTTCTCCACATTTCCTCTTCTTCCTTGTGCTCTCTAAGCTCTCCTCTATTCACCTCTATTTTTTGAGCTCAAAACAGAGTTTTTTCTCCTCCATGGTTCAGCTTCTATTCCTCCCTTTGCTGCCACTTTGTTTTGGATTCAGACTTCCTTGTTTCTACACATCATT
Source organism: Delonix regia (assembly GCA_037074485.1). Lineage (NCBI taxonomy): Eukaryota > Viridiplantae > Streptophyta > Magnoliopsida > Fabales > Fabaceae > Delonix > Delonix regia. Next base: position 32,613,316 of record CM073449.1, on the reverse strand, counting down.
TTGGCATCCAACTCTCCAGTTTTCTACTCCTTGGATGGTCTGAACTTCAACACCTTTTCACTCTAGAATTTTGGACGTTACTTCCACGATTTTTCTGCACATTGGACAGCTTTGTTCAGCTCTCGGTTTCTGCAGTTCAACTCTCAGTTTGCTGCCTCATTTCTGGTTCGTTTCCCTGTTGTTCTTTCCTCACGTGGCTGTCTTGCTTCCTTGCTTCGTTCAACTTGGTTTCTCCCTCACGTTGCAGCCTCCATTCTTCTTCCTTCGTTCAGCGTTATTCCTCACGATTTGCTGCTGTCTTCGTTGCTCTTCTTTTCTTCTTCAGCTCCTCTTCTCTTCTTGGTCACGTGGCTCTCTCCTTTTCAGCGTGGTTCCTCTTTCTTTTTTCTTTCTCTCTTATCTTCTCCAGCTCTCTTTTCTTCTCAGCCGAGACCTCTTTTCTCTCCAGCGTTTTCTCTCTTCCTCCTCTTGGTTTGCTGCCTTCCTTTATGCTCCAATGTCCCCTCTCTTTTTCTGCCATTTGCTCCCTTTTTCCCTTGCTTTTTTTGCAACTTCCAGCCACCACTTTACTGCACACGGTCCCCTCCTTTTGCTGCCACCTCCAGCCATGCCACACTCTTCTCTCACTGCACCAGCCACCCCACTTTCTGCCATGTTGCAGAACCACTCCCACTTGCTTTTTTGTCCCCCTTGTCCTCTTGTGCATGTGTGTGCATGGGTGCATGCATGTGGTGAGTGTGTGTGTCCGTGGGTGAGAGTATGAGTGTGAGTGTGTGAGAGTGAGGTGTCCGTGAATGGGAGTGTGAGTGTGTGAAAGTGATGTGTGTCATGTGTGTGAGAGTAAATGATCATATGGGAGCAAATGAGCATGTGGGAGTGTGAGTGTGAGTGTGTGAGAGTGATGTGTCCGTGAATGGGAGTGTGAATGTGTGAGAGTGATGTGTGTCATGTGTGTGAGAGTAAATGATCATATGAGAGCAAATGAGCATGTGGGAGTGTGAGTGTGAGTGTGTGAGAGTGTTTTGCAACTCCATTTCAAGTGTGTGGCCTTGTTCATTTTATTTCCTTGCAAGATGATTGCCATGTCTCTTCTTCCAACCTATATCTTGAATTTTCCTTTTTATTATTTTTGGTTCTTATGTTTGGTTCTTTTTCATATTACTTTTATTTTGTTTGCATTTTGCAATTTTGTTTTGATTAATTGTCATTATTATTTTATTATTTTACATTTTTTTGAATTTTTTAAATTCTATTTATTATTATTATTGTTAATTTAGGTGGGGTGTTCACAGTAGTTGTTAGTATCACATCCATCGGTTTCTTTTTCTTCTTAGCATTATTTCATTGTTTTACTATTATATTTAGAATATCCATGTTTGACATTTAATCTCTTAAGTCATAGGAAGATTCTTTTATGAGGCAAGAGAGCAAAAGAAATAATTCCAAAACTCACAAAATTGATGGAGTCCTAAAGTGCAAAAAAATGTATATATATAAATTCCCCCCACAATAATAGAATAGAATAGGCTATGTGAGACCTTGGTCTCCTTAGACTATAAAATTGTTAGTTCTTCAAAAAAAGAGATATAATAATAAAAGTGGAATAAGAATAGCAATAACAGAACACCAAAAGAACAAATGATAATAATGATAAAAGAATAAATCAATAAATTTTTTAGGCATTACCTTGGAAAAGTTGTCGCGTGAGATTACTGACCTCCTTAGGCACTTCAGAAATAATGAGTAGAGGCCGCGTGAGATTATTTAGCTCCTTAGGCTTCAAAAGTTAACACACGCTATTCTAAGATAAATAGATAAACAAATAGTAATAAATAATAGCAAAAATAAAATAATTCTTAAAGGCTATGTGAGATCATTAGTCTCCATGAGCATTTAGGAGATAATCACAAAGGTCGTGTGAGACCCTAGTCTCCTTAGGCATTTAGGGATTAATAATTATTTATTTTGCATACTAATTATAAGTTGAAAACCTTGAGGAATTTAACACAAACATTCTGTCCTAAAGTGCAAAAAAATGTATATATATAAATTCCCCCCATAATAATAGAATAGAATAGGCTATGTGAGACCTTGGTCTCCTTAGACTATAAAATTGTTAGTTCTTCAAAAATAAAAGATATAATAATAAAAGTGGAATAAGAATAGCAATAACAGAACACCAAAAGAACAAATGATAATAATGATAAAAGAATAAATCAATAAATTTTTTAGGCATTACCTTGGAAAAGTTGTCGCGTGAGATTACTGACCTCCTTAGGCACTTCAGAAATAATGAGTAGAGGCCGCGTGAGATTATTTAGCTCCTTAGGCTTCAAAAGTTAACACACGCTATTCTAAGATAAATAGATAAACAAATAGTAATAAATAATAGCAAAAATAAAATAATTCTTAAAGGCTATGTGAGATCATTAGTCTCCATGAGCATTTAGGAGATAATCACAAAGGTCGTGTGAGACCCTAGTCTCCTTAGGCATTTAGGGATTAATAATTATTTATTTTGCATACTGATTATAAGTTGAAAACCTTGAGGAATTTAACACAAACATTCTGGCTTCAAAATAAAGGCCAAAATTCCAAAAGGAACAAAAAAAAAATAATAATTAAGCCACTAACCGACTACCACGGGTTCTCAGGTCAAACTACGTGGACTTTGATCCCAATCACTGGGTACGTAGGCCCTAGGTTTTCATCCTAGGTCTAGTCTACCCTTTGTAAATATCCATCTGTTTACTTTCATTCTTGCTGTTTTGTCTACTCTGTTTAACAGGTTTGCATGTCGATAACAAGGGTAATTAAAGTAAATTTAAAAGCCATATTCTATTTCAGCTGACTGGTTTAAGGTAACCGTCCTCGTGGACGGGTGTTGTGGGGTGCCTAACACCTTCCCCACACTCGAACAGACTCCCGAACTCATCTCTGTTTTCGCAGACCATCTTGCCTTTTCTTTTTCTTTTAAATTGGTTTTCCAAAGTTTTCCGTAAAAAATTTTGGTGGCGACTCCAAATAAATTGATTTTCAAGATTCGTTTTTGGGAATCAATTTAAATCATTTTTTTATTTTATTCTGCCGAAAGGTCGGTTACGACAGACATACTCTATCGGTGTGACATTGTTAATATAATTCTGTGGATTAAATGCATTTGTGAATTGTTAGCAGCATTTTAATCCAATGCCTTCATTATTTCTTATATCCTATCAGTATGGAAACGATGGATGCATTTTGTTACTTCTCTTTATGGCCAAATCATTAGTACATATGAGTTTTCTTTCTTAATCTGTTATAATCTAAGACTTTAAGTGGGATTATAAAGCACGTCTTGATGATACAGTTGCATAAGCTAAATTTTGTAAAGGAAATCTTGTTTTATGATTATGTTTCCGGGACATAATTAATATTTCCTAATTTTGTTTCATCAGCTTCCATGTTCCAGCAACTGTTTGTAGTGAAAACTCTGAATGGGACGAATTATGATGATTGGCATGAGTCCCTTAATATGTACTTGATCATCTCCGAAGAAGATTTGGCCATGAGAGATCCAAAACTAGCGGATCTCACTGCTGGGTTTATTGCTGCTGACAGAGCTTATCACAAGCAGTGGTATGAATCCAATAGGATCTGTTTGACGGTAATAAAATATACTATTGAAAAGACAATCAGACAGAGCATTCTTGAGAAGGGACACCGCTGTGGAATACCTTAAGGCTGTGAGTGAAAAGTTCAAAAGGTTCGATAAGATGCAGAAAGCATATTATCTTTCACTACTAGACAACACTCATTATGATGGAGTGTCTGATGTAAGAGAGCATATGATGAAGCTGGTGAATTATTTCAACAAGCTAAAATCTCTAAATGTGGACCTGGGTGAGAGTTATCTTGTCTACAAAGTCCTACAGTCTCTCTCAGCAAAATATGGGGTTCTCAGAACCACATACAACTCATAAGAAGCTGAATGGACCATCGATCAGATGATGTCCATCATGACTCAAGAGGAAGAGTCATTAAAGAAATCAAATTCACGTGGTCATTCAATGAACTACATCTCTCATGCTTCATTAAGCAAGGCTGGAAACGAGAAGCCTAAAGGAAAGAAACCTAAGGGCAAGCCTAAAGGTAAAAGGTTCTTTGAGATCAAGAAGAACAATAAGAAGAGTAAGGGTCAGAAGAAGAAATTTAAGGGTGATTGTAATTATTGTAAGAAGCCTAACCAAAAGATCTCAGATTGCCTTAAACTAAAGTATAAGAGTGAGAACGAAGGTATCTTTCCTGAAACTGCCCCCTTAGCTCTAGTTTGTCTTGAATCCAATAATTTTGAAACCTCTATGGACACTTGGTGGTTGGATTCTGGAGTGACTGTTCATGTAACTAATTCCTTGCAGGGGCTTAAAGACAGGAGGAGCCCAAATGAGAGAGAAAAGACCATTCTGGGAGTGGAAGGAAGTTCAGCTATAGTGGATTGCATAGGAACTGTAGTTTTGAACTTGTACTCTAGACATACTTTAACTTTAAATAACGTTGTCTATATACCTTCTTCAAGGAGGAATCTGGTTTCAAGTTCTGTGTTAGACAAAGATGGATATTCCTTCTGGCAAGGAAATGGCAGAATTGATGTTTATTTTGATTCAGTCATTGTTGGAACTGCTAGATTAATAAACGATTTATATTGCTTGAATGCGAATGTTTATTCAGATTCCACTTCTGTGGCATCCATTAATGCTGTCATAGGACACAAACGTTGAAGAATTGATGAGAACTCTTCCATGTTATGGCATCGGCGTTTGGGCTATATCTCAAAAAAGAGATTGGAGAGAATGGTTAGACAAGGAATATTGCATGACCTAAGCTTTTCTGACTTTGAATCCTGTATTGACTGCACTAAGGGAAAACTTCCCGCTAGAGCTAGGAAGAAAGGGGCTAATAGATCTAAGGCTATTTTGGAATAGATCCATACAGACATTAGTGGACCAATTACTCCGTCTACTATGGGCAATTACAAATATTTCATAATCTTTATAGACGACTATTCCAGATTCGGTTGGGTTGATCTGTTGCATGAAAAATCTAACACGTTAGATGCCTTTAAAGCATTTAAGGCTGTCGTTGAATTAAAGTCTAGAAAGGTAATCAAGAGTGTAAGATCAGACAGAGGTGGAGAATATTATGGAAGATATACTGAAACTGGGAGAAACCCTGGACCATTTGCTCTATTCTTACAGGAGCAAGGAATTGAATCTCAGTATACTATGCTTGGCACTCCATAACAAAATGGAGTTACTGAAAGGCGTAATTGCACCTTGATGGACATGGTTAGAAGCATGATCAGTCACTCTTTGTTACCGAAATTTCTGTGGGGTGATGCCCTTAAGATAGCAGCTTATGTCCTGAATCAAGTTCTAAGTAAGTCTGTTGAAAAGACACCGTATGAGCTTTTCACCGATAAGAAGCCTATTCTAAGGCATTTTCGTGTGTGGGGTTGTAGAGCAAAAGTGAGACCCTATAATCCGCAGCTCAAGAAACTTGATTCTAGGACTGTTAGCGGATTCTTCGTTGGGTATTGTTTAAGATCCAGAGGATGTAGATTTTATTGTCCCAGTCACATTACCAGGGTCATTGAGACAGGGCCTTCTATTTTAAGGATGACTTGGACAGTGGGAGTGGTGTCCGTAGAGTAATTAACCTGCATTGTATGGATACCATCTTACCCATGCCATTATTGTCATTTCTACCCAAAGATCATGATATCAGAGATGACACCCTTGTTAAGAATCTGATTAATTCTATTGTAGAAGCTCCTATAACTGATATAAGAGAACCGACTCTTAATTTGAGATGATCACAAAGGATTTGTAGACCTACAATTTTAGATGACTACATAGTGTACTTGCAGGAATTTGAGTAAGACATTATTGATGGCACAGATCCATTTTCTTATGATGAGGCTATAATAGGATCTCATTCATCTGAGTGGATGGAGGTTATGAATGATGAGATGTCCTCTATGTCTCGTAACCATGTATGGGAATTAACGGAGTTACCAAATGGTTATAAACCCATTGGTTGCACATGGGTCTTTAAAACCAAGAGAAGGCCCAATGGTGAAGTTGAAAGATTCAAAGCCAGACTTGTAGCTAAAGGCTATAATCAGAAGGAAGGGATTGATTATACGGAAATGTTCTCACCTGTATCTACTAAAGATGCCTTCAGAGTTGTAATGGCTATTGTTGCACAGTTGAATCTCAAACTTTATCAGATGGATGTCAAAACTGCATTATTAAATGGTGATTTACTTGAGGATGTTTATATGATGCAACCTGATGGATTCACTGAAGTAAGGAAAGAACACCTAGTGTGTAAGCTGAAAAGGTCCATTTATGGGTTTAAACAGGCTTCAAGACAGAGGTATTTGAAATTTGATCAGATAATCACCTCACTTGGTTTTACAGAGAACATTGCTGATCAATGTATCTATCAGAAATTTGATAAAGACAACTTTATGATACTCGTTTTGTATGTTGACTACATACTCCTGGCTAGTAACTCAGTAACTATGTTGAATGAGGTCAAACACATTTTATCATGCCACTTTGACATGAAAGATCTTGGTGAAGCCTCTTTCATCTTAGGAATTTAGATTCACTGTGATAGATCTTGTGGCACTCTTAGTTTATCTCAGACAACCTATATAGAATGAGTGTTGAAGAAATTTAACATGCATACTTGCGCTCCTTATGCTACACCTGTATAGAAAGGTGAAAAGTTGTCTAGATCATCTTGTCCCAATGATGATAATTCAAAAATCAAGATGAATAAGATTTTGTATGCATCAGCTGTTGGCAGCCTTATGTACACTCAGGTGTGCACACGACTTGACATTGCTTTTGCTATCAGTATGCTTGGTAGATACCTGAGTAATCCTGGTCTTGATCATTGGAAGGTTGCAAAGAAAGTCATGAGGTACTATAAGGTACAAAGCATCACATGCTTACTTTTAGAAGATCTGAGCCACTTGAAATTGTGGGTTATTCAGATTCTGATTATGCATCTTGTATGGATGATCGTAAATCCATTTCTGGATACATCTTCATGATGTCTGGAGGAGCTGGATCGTGGAAGAGTTGTAAACAATCAGTAACAGCTACCTCAACTATGGAGGCAGAATATATCGCTTGTTATGAGGCTACCCGCCAGGCCATATGGTTCTAGTTGATTATATATCACAACCTCTAACCATATACTGCGATAGTTCATCTGCTGTCAGCTTTTCTTAAAATTATAAGAACTCTAGTCGCACTAAACACTTCGATGTTAAGTTCCTATTTGTCAGAGAAACGATTGCTAAATCTCATACTTGTTTGGTTCACATCCCTGGTGAACACATGTTGGCAGATCCGTTGACCAAAGGCTTACTCGTAGGAGTCTTTAAGAATCATGTGACTCACATAGGCATTGTTGAAAATTTTGATGTAGCCTTGGTTTATTGGGAGTCTAAATTAAATTCTTAAGAGATTTTGGATTGTTATGTGACAATCTTGAATATTACTTTGTATTCCATTCAATTCGGTCAATGAAACTTATTTATGGAAATGTCAATATCACTTGATTCCCTATCGGTTTCAGTGATCTTTGTGTATAGTTTCACCACTGAATCTTGTATGGTTTATAAATATACACACATCCATGTGTGTTTATGTGAACATTATTATGCCTGATTAGCTATTCATTTATTGATCTAATAATTTAATTAATACTATCCAAGTGGGAGATTGTTAGAATAATTTTAATATTTTATGGATTAGCATTAACTATTTTATTAGATTAGTATCTTGTTAATTCTGATTAGGCAAATTAATGTTATAATTTATAAACTGTGAATGGACTAGGTTTTTTATCTTAATTTGTGGAAAATTGGTGATGGGTTCGATTATCCACAAGCCCACTGGGCAAAAACCTAACCCACAGCCTAAGAGTATTAGTAATCATCCCGTTAAATTACTAATTTGATATTAATATCCAAAGAGAGATGTAATGGGCTTATTTTGATTGATTAATTAAAATTAAAAAAATTGTTTTAAAAGATTCTGGAGGATTTTATTTTAATAATATTGATTAATTATATTATTAAAATAAAACCCTATAAATAACACACTAAAGCCCTAGTTTTGATATACTAAATCTGCCACTCTCTCTCTATCATCAAAACACTCTGAGGAACGCTCTTGGGCATTGTGGGTTGAACTTATTAGACTCAACCAATACTTTGATCAATGATGTCATCTGCATCAGGTCAGATTGTTAATTTATTCTCCCAATTTGTGATCATGTTTAATTACATGTTCTAATTTCGCTATCAATTAATGCATAGTGTCCCAGTATAATTGTTTGTGCACTCTACCATTAAAATGTGTATAAAAGCGATTGTTGTTTCTATGTAAGTCTTATTTCATTTGGCTAACTTTCTATAAACTATAAACTACAAACTAATTTCAAGTCAAAAAGATTATGATTTGATAACAATGACGGTAACACAATTTATCGAATTTGTAGGTAAGAAGAAATCGTAAAGTTTTAGAGACAAGACAAATATAAGAGAAAAGGTAAAAATATTAAATAATAAGGCAAACAAATAAAGCTGTTAAACTTATAAGTTTAGGTAAACTTATAAAAGAATAGTAAATTCATAACATGAACTCGTAAGTCGTAATGTAAAATTATAAGAGTCTATATTAATTAATAAATAGTTATCAAAAAATATAATTATATAAGTAAAATACTATATACAATATAAAATCATTCAAATACAATTCAAATTATATATAGTCAAGTGAAATTATTCATATTTCATAATCTATAATACCTAATATAAATATTTTAATATAGTCATACATAAAGAATTATTTAATATAACTAACTAAATAATATTTGTTTTATTTTTATTTTAATAAATACATATTTAATATTATTTTATTATTTTAATTTATAATTAAATTAGTAATAAAGTAGATTATAATGCCTTGTTAAAAGGAAGCGTGTATATATCTCATTTGGTCTTAGGTTTGAATCCTTATCTCAACTACAACAAGCTAGTTGACACATTTTTTTAATGAATAACATCATAAACTTGATAAGTTAACTTACAAATATATCCAAATTTATACTAAGTTTAAGTTTACACTAAATTAATTTGTTTTCCTTAAGTACAATCATAAACTCGAGAACTTAGATAATAAATTTGCAAGTTTGACAACCATACATATAACCAAAAACTTAAAAGAAAAAGTAAATCTCGCACAAATTAAAAAACAATGAAATTAAATAAAAATAAAATAAACAAAAAGACTTTGGAAAAAAGTGTGATCTTTACCCTTTTAAATTTTGTAATTTATTAACATAAAAATGTAAGAAAACTTTCTACTTTAACTTTCAATTTTTAAATTCGAGTAAAATTTTTGCCCTAACTTTTTAAAACTTAATATTTCAAAACACTTAAAGATTATTAAAGTAACTTATTATTCATAGAAAATAAATAAATAATCCTTTGTATCGAAAGTACGACATACATTAATATATAACAATAAGTTACATATGTTTTTACAAAAGTAATTTATTCTAAAAAAATTAACTCTTTCAAGGAAAGCTCTATAAAAAAATATTTCATTTGTATAGAATATAATTTCATACTTTCAGATTTATTCCACAACAGGGGCATGCTTTGCATCCAAACACACTAATTTTTTTAATACATTATTAAAATAAAAAATAAAAAAGTAATTTTTTTTTTTTAGTGTAAGATGTTATTTTCGTAAAAAGAAATATATTTAACAGTTTATAATTTAAATATTTTTACAAATATAAACTTTTTTGAAAGGAATGTTAAAATAAAACATCAAAACAATTTTCATGGATAAAAGAATGTCGTTTTGTTAAATAAAGAAAGTTTAAATATCTTTTATACTTAGAAGCTTTACACTTCTCTGTTTATTCTCTCCAACTAGATGGTGTTATATTCACAAGCAAACACTGCACTAGATTACATGATAACATAATTAATCATAATATGTATTCTTAAAAATCACATATACATGTGAAAGCAATACTAACTTTCTTGTAATAATATTTTGATTTTATAAAATACATACCATTGTTGTCTTAGTTTATAATCTAGTGCAGTGTTAGCATACAAGTATGACATATTGTATTGGAGAAAGTAAACTAAGAGGTATAAAGCTTATTAGATTAAAAGATATTTAGTCTTTCTTTATTTATGAAAATGAGATCTTATATCCCAAAATATATTTTATTGTTTTATTTGAATATTTTTTAAAAAAAAATACTACTTTTTTAGTTAAAAAAAAACTTATTAATGCATGAAAATAATAATAAGAACATTGTGCACCTGCTGTGCCAACGCCTCGCACTGCTTATAATGGGAATCAATGCTAACTAGAGTTATATGTGTGTACGTTGCTTGAGGCCTGAAATATGCTTTAAAATCTTCCGCAATCAAATGCCAAAAAGCTATAATTATGATTAGCCCTCAACTAGTCATAACACCATATAATTATGTCCAAGCCTTATCTTTCATTTTTCTAAGGACATGACTAATAGTCTGCTAGTCATGGCCCCAAATTATACATACAATTTACCATTTTTATAAATATATCAAAATCTATATGAAATTTGATATGGACATTTTAACAAAATGTTATTCGAAAGAGTAAGTTTTTCAAGTTTCACTTATTTACTTTTCAAATTAACCCACGTGATTAAAAAATTAACGTAAATTTTGAGGCAAAGATATATTAATGTACAACTTAGAGGTCGAACTGATTGCCAAAAAACAAACTAAGAGGTCGAATTAATTAGTAGATAATATTGATAGTTGACCACAACTAATTCCTCACTCGACATTGAGGAGTTCGAGTATACTATACATTCTCAAGTGTTTTCACATTCTAATTTTCATTTTATGCTGGTTTTAAGCAGATTATGAATAATAATTCCATATAGAGATATTATACTTGGTTTTTTAAGAAATAATTAGAGGCCAATTTATATTCGATTATATATGAAATTTTTTTTTCTCTCGTCAGGACCCACTTTCTAGAAATTTAAATTTTGAGGGATGAAATAATTTTTCATCCACTCATTTTTTGTTCTTTTACTACAACCCTCAGAAATTTTATGTTTTTTCTAATCAAGGTTTTATGATATCCTTTATTTCATTTGCTTAGTAGTCATATAAACATGTTTTCCTTAATATTATTTTTATATTGGTAAAATCTTTAGTGCAATCACAATTTTGAGTGAATCAGTACATCAAGTTATAATGGAAGGATATAATTGTAATATTACTATTTTTTAAGTTGATATTATTATAATTATATTTTTACATTATAACTGAGTGCAAGGTTGTCAAACTCGCGAGTTTAAGCAGAATCGAAAAGGGGGGTGTAGACTCGTATCGTAAACTCGTAACGTAGAATCATAAGAGTTTACTTCTATTAATAAATGATTATTTAAATATATAATTATATAGTTAAAATATAATATATAACATGAGGTTTATTCAAATACTATTTATATTTAAAATCATAAAAAATGAATGGGATATATATACCATTAAAATCATAAATTTACCATCCTTAGATAAAAGTAATAGCATTGTGATTTTACATGGTTATCTAGAATTCATAGTATCTAAAAATATATTTAATATAATTTTAAAAAAATTTATATGGATTTTCTCCCTAGACAAGTTATTATATAAAAATTTTATATTTATTTTTTAAATAATTTAAAATGGTTCATGAAAAAAAATTAACAAAAAGTTTGATTTCATGTTAAAACTCCAAAGTCAAATGGATCAAGTGAAATAAAAAATAGGAACTAGTTTATATATAAATGGTGGGATATACATATTAAGTACAACCATTGGCTAAATGGTAAAAACATTGGCAAAGGAGCTGAAGGGTCACGTCTTCAAGCTTTGGGTGTGCATGTTTTGCTGAAATTGTCTAACAGGAACTACTTTATATATAAAAGGTGGGATATATATATTAAATACTACCATTGGTCGAATGGTGGAGGCGCTGGCATGAGTTGCGAATGGTCGCGTCTTTGAGCTCTGGGTGTGCCCATTTTGCTGAGGTTTTTTGTGTTCAAATTTCCCACTTGGTGTATACTCGCCGAGTTAATCGTTTTCGCACAAGTCAGATGCGAGTTCATCTGAGTGAGCACCAAGTCCGAGTTAAGGGGCGAATTAACTCGAAAATCAATACTAAAAACGTAACGAGTCAACTCGCGAGTTTGATAACACTGACTGAGTGTATTGGTGTACTTAAAATTATAAGGATGCAATTTTTTATATTTTGTATATCCTATTTTACAATGAAGGATTAAACAAAGATCTACGTGTTGTCCATTGTTCTGGTATATATTTGTAGATAAAAAATATGTGATTATGAAATAGTCTCGCTATTGTTATCACTTTCTGCTTGAAATGAAGTTATCACAATTCATACATTTCTTTTACCATCCAGGGCATCAACTATTAAAGACATAATCAACTGCTTACACCACGTGTCCATGCGTTTCCATTTCAGCAAATAAAAAATACCAAACTTGAAGAGAGTGAGAGAGAAACATATAAAGGCAATCTATAGACAACCTTAACTACTTAATTAGGCCTTGACTTTTGTAAATAATTAATACACTCAGTTGTATAAATCAGCCGTTTAGTATTTGTATAGTTTGACAAGTGGCACATATGGTAATCTGGAGAAAAGAAAATCAAAAGATTAGAAAAGTTCCAACCTGCAAGAATTAGTTAAAGAACAACTCATTCAACATATAATATAATTAATTGTTCAAAACTTACTAGGTCATCACCTTCTTCGTTTATCCAATTAAATAAAAAAAAGATCCGATCAATGCCTCCACCTGTTTATAAATACGATGTGTTTGACATGCAACAATCCCATCCCTCATACGCAAATCTACAAAGAACTAAAGAGTTCCTGAAAGTTACAGAAAACATGAAAGCTGCTTGCATAGCCCACCTTGCTCTCTTGGCTCTCGCATCTTTTGGTGCCTTTGCTTTTGATCCTAGCCCACTCCAAGACTTCTGCGTTGCTATCAACGACACCAAGAGTGGTGGTATGCACCTTCAGCTTTTTCTGATGCACTTCAAATTCCATTATGATGCCATGCATGCTCATATGTTTTTCTTCATCTGTTTACAGTGTTTGTGAATGGAAAATTCTGCAAGGACCCCAAACTTGCCAATGCAAATGACTTCTTCTACCAAGGACTAAAGCAAGGAGACACATCCGGACCACTTGGCTCAAAGGTGACTCCTGTTGCTGTAAATGAAATATTGGGACTTAACACTTTGGGCATTTCTTTAGCTCGTGTTGACTTTGCACCTTACGGCCTAAACCCTCCTCACATTCACCCTCGAGCCACTGAGATCTTGGTAGTCATAGAAGGTACCCTCCATGTTGGTTTTGTGACATCCAACCCAGAGAATCGTCTTTTTACCAAAGTACTATACAAGGGAGATGTGTTTGTGTTCCCTATTGGTCTCATTCACTTTCAGCTGAATATGGGTAAGACTAATGCTGTTGCCATTGCCGGTCTTAGCAGCCAAAACCCTGGAGTTATCACCATTGCAAATGCTACGTTTGGATCAAATCCTCCTATCTCCCCTGAAGTTCTTACTAAGGCATTTCAAGTGGATAAGAACATAATCAACAAACTTCAAAAACAATTCTAGATGGTCACTCAGCTATGATGGCTATGGAATAGTTTGGAATATTATGTATTTGCATCTGTATCAGTTTGTTACTAGGATAGGCTAACGCATAATATATGATTATCAAAAGAATAAATGGATTTCCTGATTCTATGTACCATACTTGAGTTTTGGAATAAATTAATAATACTTTGGATTTTTATATTCCTGTCAATTAATTCTTGGATGTGCATATATTTGAACAAAACGAACAAAGTAAATCTTTATATTGTTTCTTTTGAGCCACATGTTTATGTGAGGATGAGAGAAAGAGACAGATCACAGATAATGTGCACAAATTATTTTCTGAAGGAATTCACTTCTTGTTATCTCTTGTTCCACAGTTTGAACCGAACTTGCACAAATGATCAGTACTCTACTCATTACTCTAGTGCTGTATAACGTAAATCAAAATAAAATAAGAATATGATTCAACATTTTCATAAGCTTTTTTATCCTAAGATTTTGAAAAGATTAATGCCCTTAAAACATTATATAATGCTTTTGTGAGACTTAAGTGACCTAAGTGATATTGATTAAGTAATTAATTAATTAAATGAGTAGTTAGATATGCTAATTTTTAATTGGTTAATTAAGAAATAATTTTTTTATATTTATCAGTAACTAACCACTTGATGGGAGTGGCTAATAAGTTAAAATTATTATATAATAAATGATTATATGATAATTATGATCTTTATCTGATACTAAATGTTTATCAAATTAGTCCCAATATTTGCCTATGAATAAGGGTTGTGTGTTCTCTCTTTACCTATCACTAATGCATGCGTAAATTAAAAGAGATTAAGAGATAGAAATACAATGTTAAGAATCCAATGGTTCACGCTAGACTTAAGCAATTAAGTAATGTATCAATGTATGGATTATTTCCTAAATTGATTTATAATGTATATTATGTGACATGTGAAAATTTATGAGTTCCCTAGTTTGATAAATTATGATTGACTGAAAATTTCTATAATCAAGATTAGACATAAATTAAATAAAACTTATGACTCTCCAGTTAGCTTATCTCTGTCTCTGGTCAAATGGATTGCACGCTTACTTATGGAATCATTGTTTAGAGAGAGTTGACAGTTGAGTACCATAAGTGATATATATATCACATTATGATTTAATTTTTCTAAAGTCGATATATAATGACATTCTTTTTTATTTTTGTTAACAAGGATATATGTCACACCCCAACTTTCGAAGTGTAACCAGCACAGATAATAGGAATAACCTGTTTTTGTAAGCCTAACACGTTGTTTTCTTAGCTGAATTGCAAATCATACATAATGGAAATTCATTACCAAGTAGATTCACATTCATATATTTTGTAGAAATTTCAGCAGAGTCTCCTTTGTAACTGAGACCTCTAAAATTACTACAAATATCTGTCAAAAATAATAATATCCTGAAAAGAAAGCTCAACTCTCAAATCCATCTAGAGATAATTACATCACAATAAGGGAATGGATAATCTACTTGTGGTCATCTATACTCATATACAGCTATTCACATCATTAACAATTTATACTATTACAAAAAAATAAAAAATCCTAACAAAATTAGGGAGTTAAATCCTCAGCAGTACCAATAAGGCTTTTCTAGCCCTCCTGGTCAGTAAACTACGAAATTAGATAAAATTTGAACGGGTAGCATTCCAGTAATAAATCATTATAATACCTTTTAAACCGATCAATTCTTTGTAAATCATCATTTCAAATTTTCATATTAAGCCATAAACATGCAATATAACAATAACAATCATGGATTCATTCCATGGAAATTAAATCGGTTAAGGGTACATAGCCCTTGAAAATCACATTTAACGGTCAAGGATTCACAGCCCTCGGAGAATCTTTCTCATTGGTCAAGGGTACTTAGCCCATGGGTATTTTATTATCGATCAAGGGAACTTAGCCTTTGGATATTTTTATCAGACAGTCATGAGGCACAAGGTCACGCTATTTACACATCTAGTGCCATTTTTCAAACAATCCTCTCTTTTAGTGGTTCTTGCATGGCATCACATACAAATCATAAGTCATAATTCATTTGAAAGACTAGCAAGTCTAGCAAACTATGCTACCATATAACGATGCAATGGTAAACATATGGTTGGAAGAGCTACCGCTTACCTAGTGGGTGAAGTAGACTCCTTTCTCTTGGTTATAAGATATTTTACCCAATAATCCCTGTATCACCAAAATACAATTTCTTCAATTCCCATCACTAATACACATTAATTTAGGCTCATAATAATGCCTCTTAACAAATTCATAAATATAAAAGATTTACGAAAAGCAACCAAATATTTACAATTATCCTATTATCTCATAACATCAATTCAACACATAATCCCAATTAAGAAGAATTTTCCTTCTTTTAATTCATCACATTTCCATCACTAATTTCATGTCTAACTTCCTTATTATCACTAAAAAACAAGCCTTAGCTCATATTCCTTGATTCCACCACATAACTTCAGGTCTTTCATCAATTTAAATTCAGTTCCTTATAAACTTACTAAATTTTCACTTTCATCCCAAATTTCCATACTTTCACCTTCAACCAAGTTAAACCATGAAGAACAATAGGATTTCATGTCATAAATATTAAAAGTGTTCCTATAATACCAAATTAAACCCATTAAATTCCAGAATTCTACAATTTTCTATAAAACCCCTAATCTAAAAAATTTTCAGTTTAGTCCTTGGAAGAACAAATCTCAAAAACTAGTCTAAAAACATTCTTCCAAGGCTGAAATTCAATGGGAATAGACAAAAATTACATCTACCATCATCATTTTCATGAAAAACCAAGCAAAAATCACCAAAAAAACTGTTGAAAATTACTTACTGTGGCTGCCAACAGTGACTGATAAAAAATGGAGCTGTTGTCACCAGAAAACACAATCCTTGGCGACCGAAAACAAGTTGTTGGTGCTAGGTGGATGCTGGTTGAAACTAGAATGGTGGCAAAGTGGTGGCGGTGCAGCGTAGAACAGAGAGAAAGAGGATGAGCATTTCTGTAAGAAGAAAATGACAGGAGAGGAAAAAGGAAAAATAAGGGGTATTTTTGTTATTTCACATCGGAGGACATGTGTCAGCACCAAAAATTTCTGAGGGAGGAGGAATCTGCATCTCAAATCTGTGCCCTTAGACTTCACATGCCATGCCTTACCACTAAGCCAGAGCTCACATTTGATTATAATATACACCATAAATATTTATACTTTTACTTTTGCTAAGAACAAAAATTTTGCATCATGCTTGGCAAGTGTTAGAATATATGTATAGTGCAAACATATATAAATGAAAGACAATAAATAGCAATACATTCGTTTATACTTGTTTATTTGCCTAAGCTTTATACGGGCAATAGAAAAAATTAGTTTATTTTACTATATGTCAATATATTTAAAATTAATGGTATTTGTAAGTGTCTCTAAAAATTAAATTTAGCAATATATTGTGATATTAAAAAAATAATAACTTAGATAAAGTCCATAAATTCGTTATGTGATCTTGGTGAGAGAGAAGTGACAACAATGGGCTCATTAAGAGTGCACAATCATAAATTGTTCAATCATATATTGTTTTATCTTGTTTTAATTTTGGATAATGTCAAACCATAATTATAAGTTTTTATTAGAAAATTTAAGAGACCATCAATTAATTAATTCATTTTTTTTATGTTACCTATAAAAAATGTCAGAACTTCAAAGAATTCCTAATTTAAGAGATGATTAATTAATTTATTAATTTTCTCGTGCACTCTAAAGAATTCTTAGACTTTAAAGAATAATTAATTTTCACGTTTACTCCAAAAAAATTCTAACAATTCAAACTATTCTTGATTTAAGAATAAATTAATTACTTCATTATTTTTTTTATTTATTACGAAGAATTTACACACTTAAAAAATTCATGATACATGAATGAGGAACATGAAAATTATTGTATAAAGAGTTGAGAATTTGATCAACGGAGCCTTCTTATTAGTCAAACAAAGCTCCACATTGAAAAGATCTACTTTACCAATATATAATAGATTAACATTTGAGTATTTAAAAACTTGTCGTTTCCATAGAAAGAGATGCTAGTTCACACTATTTTTTCGCGGCCACGTGATATTTATGTTTCTAGATCAATGGGGTTGTGCCATATATGCGGTAGAAAAAAAAAATTTGAGTGATGTGAACACAAGAGATGGACCAAAAGAATGTTTTAAAGGCAAAAATAGACAAAAAGTTTTAAATGTTTGGAGGCAAAACTTTAAAAACATAATTTTTTTTTTTAAAGTTGAAGATAATGTTTTCAAAATGTAGTTTTCTGAAAACTGAAATATCAATTTTTAAGGCAAAGCTCTATCAGTGTGCAACTAAGAGGACGAATTAGATATAGACCGCAATTTTCCTTGTTTCACGCGGAGGGTTCATATATATGTATATATATATATTCGTTAACTTTTCTAGTGTTATAACACTTTAATCATTTATGTTTGATTTAACTGGATTGAGAATAATAAGTCCTTTCAGAATATTAATACTTGTTATAAAAAAAGAAATTATTGGCCAATATATGCTATCCCGTGTATAAAGTTTTCCTTGTTTCACACGGAGGGTTCATATATATATGTATATATATGTTCGTTAACTTTTCTAGTGTTATAACACTTTAATCATTTATGTTTGATTTAACTGGATTGAGAATAATAAGTCCTTTCAGAATATTAATACTTGTTTAGAAAAAAAAAATTATTGGCCAATATATGCTATCCCGTGTATAAAGTTTCTTCTCTCGGTCTTGACAGTTTCTCTGCTAAAAAACTCAAAATATGGGGATGAAAATAAATTTGTATTCCCAACTTGCTCTTTCACTCGCATTAATACTGTGTTTTCTTTGCCGAAATTATGTGTAATCATAGTTGAAAGTTATGTAATTAATATATATATATATATATATATGCTTGGAAAATATTAAACAACTGTTTTCGTTGACTCTTTACATTTTTTTCAATCTAGGATTGGGAAAAAGGTTATAGGTTTGTTAATATTATTGATACTTCTAGTTTTTCGATTACAGAGAATAAGCTTCTAGCTAAAGTTATCACAAAACCAAGTCATACTTCGACGTACGTTCACCCAGCAACTCTCGTTGACAAGCATGAATTTGAGAGATAATAACTCATCAAACTTGAAGGGAGACAAATTCAAATATCACGAACCTTAACTACTTAGACCTTGTTTATTGTAAATTAATCCCTTTGATAATTATTGTACGACAAGTGGCGCATGATAGATAGAGAAAAAAGAAAACAGAAGATAAGAAAAGTTCCAACGTCCAAGTTGTTGTGAAAGAATAGTTCACCCAATAAATAAAATATTAATTGCTGAGCAATTAACGTACTAGGTCATCACCTGCTTCATTAAAAATAGACCAGATCAATGCCTACTCCTTATACACACTGTTTGCCATGCAACAGTCTCATCTCTCATTCGCAAATATACTACACACACAGAGCTAAAGAAGATTTGCTAAAGGGAAGAGAAAACATGAAAGCAGCTTACTTAGCCCTTATTGCCCTCTTGGCTCTCGCATCTTCTGGTGTCTTCGCTTTTGATCCCAGCCCTCTCCAAGACTTCTGCGTTGCAATCAACGACACCAAGAGTGGTGGTATTTATATATATATATATGTACCTTCAGCTTTTTTTGTTGCACTTCAAGTTCCATTATGATGCCGTATGGATGTTCATATATATATACATATATATTTATCCTCTATTTGTTTGCAGTGTTTGTGAATGGAAAGTTCTGCAAGGACCCCAAGCTTGCCTCTGCAAATGATTTCTTCTTCCGAGGACTGAAGCAAGGAGACACATCTGGACCACTTGGCTCAAAGGTGACTCCAGTTGCGGTTAATGAAATATTAGGACTCAACACTCTTGGCATATCCTTGGCTCTCGTAGACTTTGCACCTTATGGCCTTAACCCTCCTCACACCCACCCTCGAGCCACTGAGATCCTCGTAGTCATAGAGGGTACTCTCCATGTTGGTTTTGTGACATCCAACCCAGAGAATCGTCTCTTTACCAAAGTACTGAACAAGGGAGATGTGTTTGTGTTCCCTATTGGTCTCATTCACTTTCAGCTGAATGTGGGTAAGACTAATGCTGTTGCCATTGCTGGCCTTAGCAGTCAAAACCCTGGAGTTATCACCATTGCCAATGCTACGTTTGGATCTAATCCTCCTATCTCCCCTGAAGTTCTTACAAAGGCATTTCAAGTGGACAAGAGCGTAATCAACGCTCTTCAAAAGCAGTTCTAAATGGTGATCATTCGACAATAGTGGAGTAGCTATTGAAGTGTGGAATATTATGTATTTGAATTTGTTTTATCTTGTTATTTGGATAGGCTATAACGCGTTATGATTATCACAAGAATAATTGGAATCATGAGTCTGTATGTTGCATATTCATTATATTATTCATGCTTAGAGTCCTCGAATAAGATAATACTTTGGTATTTATATTCATGTTAATTTGTTGTGGATTTGCAGCACGCGCAAACGCTCGTTAATTTGGAGTAAATGGAAGTATAAATTGGAGTAAATGGAAGTATAAATTGATCGTGTATCTTTTCTAATGACATGTTACTCTGCGTGCGTGAGTACAAGTAAGATGTAGGCGCACATGAATTACTTTCATAGCGTATTGATGGAAAAAATCAAAAGATCGAAATTGTTTGGAAGGCAAAATTTTATACTTTACATAAAAACTAATAGCTATTATAAAAATGTCACTTCGAGTTTTTAATTGAATTAAAATGATAATAAAATTTATTAACATTAAAAAATAGACACATGGTAACAAAAATTAAAAAAAAATATATATAAGCATATAACAACGCGGGAATATATATAACTACCTTAATAAGGGAAAACAACTCATTTTATCCTACATTCTGGACTGAACCAAATAAAAAAGTTGTTTAAGAATACAATTAATGTTAATTAACAATGTCGATTTTCTAAAACCAATCATCGAAGAAGTGGTGGATATTTCTCATTTCTCCAAGGGATCCATAGTTTTAAAGTCCAAAACTTGTTCATAGAAAATGAATTCCGCGAACTCAAAAGCAAGATTTTAAAACTAAGAAGTTAGAAAAGTAAGAAGGGCTGAAGAGAAAAGTCTCTTAATCCCTATTTATGCTTGGATCCAAGTTTAGTTCCCCTCGAGTAATACTGGATCAAGTAATGCTAGAGGGGTCATTCTCCACTAATGAATAGGTCATTGGATCTAGATGCAATGAACTTAAATTTTTTATAAAATGTATTTTTTTAAAAATAAAAAATAATTATTTTTATAAATAAAAACATATTAATATTTTAAATCTTTTTTTTTCTAATAAAGAATGATATCTAGTTAAAGAAATAAAAAAACTAATATGTTTTTAACATCTCAGTTAATTCTGTATATCTTAAATTTTTTTATTTTTTAACTAGATGGTATTTTGTATGAAAAATAATCTAAAATATTAATATATTTTTATTTATAAAATTAATTATTTTTTTTATTTTTTAAAAGATATATTTTATAAAAAAATTTAGGATCATTATATCTAGACCCAATGACCCTATTCATTACTAGAGAAAGATCTCTTCCAGTATCCAAACTCACTTCGGTCCATAAGCAGTTACCTGAAGAAAAAATTTTGATTTTATAGAAGTTGACAATATTTTATTTGGGAGAAAAATACAACTTTAGCCCCTAACTTTTGGCTAAAATATTAAAATAGTTCTCTAAAAATAAAAAGTATTAAAATATTACTTTAAAGATGAAAAACTTAACAAATTTCATCCCTATAAAAGGACAAATTAATTTTTGGAAGACTTTCATTTTGTAAAGGATTTTATTTTTGATCGGACATTTTGATGCTTTTCATTTTTAAAAAGTTCAATTAATTTTATAATAAAATATAAGGAATTAAAAATATATATTCCTCTTTTATTTGGCTGTGGGTGAAAGCTTTTGTACAATGGTATAAGAGACTTTTATAGGATATCAGATAAAGCTTATTAGTATGCTATGTTTCTATTAGATAAGAATTTCATACGATGGCTACAGAGGCTTTTATTGTTTGTCTAGCAAAATTTACTTCTATTCTTTTCTTCAGTGGCAAATACGTTTTAAAAGTATTTGTGGAACAAATTAAAATTTTAATAGGGACAATAATTATTATTTGAAAAGACGATTCCCTCTAAATTTATTAACCTACCTCCATGCTCTAATTGCTTTAGAATTGAAATATTTTCTCATAAACTTTATCAAAATTTTAAAGACTAAAATATTTGTTTCATGCTTACTAATTGTTAGTTTTTGTTAATTAAAATGTACAAAATAATCATTATTTTTTTAAAATGTTATATTTAATTTTTTATTATTTAAAAAATACAAAATTTAGTTCTTTAAATTTATAATTTATAATTTAGTAAAGGGACTATATTTAATAATTTCATTTTTTGATACAAGACAAAACTCAGAAAAATAACAACTTAGAGATAAAAATAGGATAGTTGGCCCTGATGATTGTAAGATGCCTTGGTCATGTGGTTCCTCCAAAGATTCCTTTCATTGGTAAGGATGGTTCTAATTCTGAAATTCTTGAAAGTTCGCTTGAGGTTAATAATGTCATCTATAACTGGAGAGAATCTAATAGCATCCTTTTTTATGCTTAAAAAGAAGCTTGCCACCTTGTCGTCCAGGAAGCCCAGATTAAGATTTAAAGTGCTAGGATTTGGCCACTCTGGGGACTCAATGATCCAAACCAAAACTGATATGATAGAGCCAAGGATCAAAGATTCTTTACTTGTAGAAGCATCACTTCTCCAAGAGAAATCTCATATATGTTCTCCATCTATGGCCATAGAGGCATGAAATTCTTTAAAAGGATTCCCTTTTCTATTCCAACGATACCAACAACACAGTGACCAACCTTGTGGTATGGAAGGAGAGATTGAAATAATCTCTGAGTTATAAGGCCTCATAGTCTTAACTACTATCGAAAGAATTAATATGCAGGATTTTCGATAGGATCCTCTGGATTTCAGATAATGCTTTCCTCGGGCAGGGTGTAAGATTCCTGAAAACCACATTGTTTCTAGTCTTCCAAATGACGTAGCAGACTGTTACGATGAATTCAGTGAGACCTTTTAGAAAGTTCAGGGCATGTTGGCTTTGAGAGAGCCATATAGAAATCTAGTGGATGGGATTTAGGGGTTGAATTTGGTCAACTATTATGCCTAAAGGAGAGGTGAACTAAACAACTCTGGCAAACGGACAGTGTATAAAAAAATACTGATTATTTCGTACATTTTAATTAATGACTTATTTCCTCCAAGCAAAATTATGCTTAAAGATTCCTCCAAACTAGAAGTTGGAACATGGAATTTGTCTCTCCACAAAGCAAGTAGTACCCATCCTTAATGAGAAGATCTTTTACCTTATCATTATAAAGGCTGGTTAACTTAGAAAGGTCCCATCCTCTTCTCATGTTGGTAAAGAAGAGATCAACCAACTTAAGGTTAGGAGCATTAATCTTATCCTTGACTTTCCACCATACTGGGTGCTCAGGAGGAATACTCCTATCATTACCTACCTTCCGTCTTAGGTTATCCTTAATGTAACACTTGCCAAGTCTAATGCAAAATTTTTGTTCTTAGCAGGAGTAAAAGTATAAATATTTATAGTGTATGTTATTAATCAGATATTAGCTCTAGCTTAGTGGTAAGGCATGACATTTGGAGTCTAAGGGTACAGGTTTGAGACTAGCTTCCTCCTCCCTTAGAAATTTTTTGGTACTAACACGTGTCACGCCAGGTGAAAAGACCAAAATGTACTTCATTATCTTATTTTTCATCCTATCATTCTTCCTTTGCTTCATTTTTGGTTCCACCTTCTTACTGCATCAGTCCCTTTCAACACCACACCATAGCTTCCGGCCAACACCCTCCCTCACCAATGACGAGTTTATGATCGCCACGCCCCTGCAGTTTTTGGTGATAGCCTCCGTTTTCCATCAATCACTGTTGTCAGCCAAGGAAAAAAGGATTTCAATAGTTTTTTGGTGAGCTTTGCTCAATTTTTCTTGAAAAATTTGATGGTAGATGCATTTTCAGTCCTTTCCCATTGAATTTTAGCTTTAAAAGTATGTTTTTAGACAAGTTTTTGAGATTGGTTCTTCTAGCGACTAAACTAAAAATTTCTAGATTTGTGGGGTTTGATAGAGAATTGTAGAATTCTGGAATTTAAAGGGTTTAAGTTAGTATTATAGGAACACTTTTAATGGTTATTAAATGCAATCCTATTGTTCTTCATGGTTTAACTTGGTTGAAGGTGAAGGTATGAAAATTTGGGATGAAAGTGAAAATTTAGTAAGTTTATAAGAAAGTGAATGTAAATTGATGAAAAACCTAAGTAAGTTATATGGTGGAATCAAGGAATATGAGCTAAGGTTTGTTTAGTGGTAATAAGGAAGTTGGACATGAATTTGGTAATGGAAATGTGATGCATTAAAAGAAGGAAAATTCTTCTTAATTGGGATTATATGTTGAGTTAATGTTATGGGATAGTATGAGAATTGTAGATATTGTGGTTGCTTTTGGTAAATCTTTTCCATTTATGAATTTGTTAAGAGGCATTATAATGAGCCTAAATTAATGTGTATTAGTGATGGAAATTGAGGAAATTGTACTTTTGTAATATAGGGATTATTGGGTGAAATATCGTATAACTAAGAGAAAGGAGCCTACTTCACCCACCAAGTAAGCGGTAACTCTTCCAATCGTATGACATGTTATATGATCTTTGTTTACCGTTACATGGTTATATGATAGCATAGCTTGTTAGACTTAATTGGTCTTGAATTATAACTTGCATGTGATGCCATGCAAAAACCATAAAAAGAGGGCTGTGTGAAAATTGAATACTAGATGTGTTAAATAGCATGAGCTTATGTCTCATGACTATTTGATTTAAAATACCAAGGGCTAAGTTCCCTTGACCAATGATAAATATTTTCTCAAGGGTTGTGGCTTTTCGATCGATAAATATATATATCCAAGGGCTAAGTACCCTTAACCGATGATAAAGATTTTCTCGAAGGCTGTGGATCCTCGACCGATAAATGTGATTTCCAAGGGCTATGTATTCTTGACCAATTTAATTTCCATGGAATGAATCCATGACCATTATTGTTATATTGCATGTTTATGGTTTAGTACGATAAGGTTTTAAATGATGATTTACATAGAACTGACCAGTTTAAAAGGCATTATAATGATTTATTACTAGAATACTACCCATTAATATTTTATCTAATTGCAGGCAATCACTTAGAGTAGTTTGCTGACCAAGAGGGCTAGAAGAGCCCTATTGGTATTACTTAGGAGTTAATTTCCTATTTTTTTGTTAGGGTTTTATATCTTTTGTAACAGTGTAAATTGTTAATGATGTAAATAATTGTATATGGGTATGGATGACCATAGGGAGATTCCCCATTTCCTATTATGATGTAATTGTTTCTGGATTGATTTGAGAACTGAGCAATCTATTTTGGATATTGTGATTTTTGCTAGATATTTGTAGCAATTTTGGGAGGTCTTAATTATAGAGGAGACTCTGTTAAAATTTCTACAAAATATATGAATGTGAATCTGCTTGGTAATGAATTTCTATTACATATGATTTATAATTTGGTTAAGAAAACATCGTGTTAGGCTTACAAAATGGGTTATTCCTGTTATCTATGCCTGTTGCACTCCAGAACTTGGGGTGTGACGCTTAATTAACTTTTTTCTCTTCTAAATACCTTCCCAGATCTAAAAGGCATTTGTCTTATCCAGGAACGGACCCTTTGAGGTACCATAATACTTCTTAGCCATGATAGATGCAATCAAGCCTGTAGGATTAACACTGAGAATGCGCCAATTCTACTTAGCTAGAAGAGCTTGGTTAAAGATATGAGTGCTCCTGATGCCTAAATTGCCTTTTTGCACTAGTTTGCTAATAGTTTTTTAGTTGACAATCCTTGGTTTATGGTCCCTAAGGCCCTATTAATAATTGGAAATCTTAGACTTAATCATAGAAGCATATTTTTTGGG
Source organism: Delonix regia (assembly GCA_037074485.1). Taxonomy (NCBI): domain Eukaryota; kingdom Viridiplantae; phylum Streptophyta; class Magnoliopsida; order Fabales; family Fabaceae; genus Delonix; species Delonix regia. Next base: position 32,587,335 of record CM073449.1, on the reverse strand, counting down.
TAGACTAATGCAGGAGAGCTCATAAACTAGGTTGGAGTTAATGACTAACCTAATCAACATTAATCTTTTAGCCTGAGAAAGGAGTTTAGATTTCCAGAGTTGAAGCATTTTATTAACCTTGTCTACAAGATCTTGAAAGATCCAAGTCTTGGATCTACTTGGTTTTATTGGAATGGCCAAGTGCTTTCCCATATGATCAAATTGCCTGAAATCTAGGATCTTAACTAAGAACTTCCTAAAAATTATGGGGACGTTGAGACTGAAGATGACTGAGGATTTCTCTTTGTTAGAGTAAAGGCCAACCATTTTGTTAAAAGTCTCCAAGTTGTCTCTAACCACCTCACAAGATTCCTTTAAAGCCTAAAAAATAAGGAGAGTGTCATCTACATACATCACATAAGATATTGGATTAGACAACTTGCTTATTTTAATGCCTTTCCACTTTTAGATAGTACGAGACAAGGAACGTTGATAGAGAAGGTCAATAGACGTGAAAGTTAATAGGGGAGGATATAGTGGCTTGAAGAAGCTAAACCTTAGCTAAGGAAGTTGAGGCGACAGGAAGTTGAAATGATATGATAAACAAGTGGGAAAATAGGGTGCATGCACAAAACAATAGGATGAAACAAGTGAAAAAAAAAAAAAAAAGACTCATACATGAAACCCTTAAGGTTAGTAATTGAGAGCACTTCTATCTAACTTTCTCCCACTAAGAGGATCTTACATAAAATCTCTATATTATATTTAATAATTTTTTAAAAAATAGGTAATTATATATAATATTTTTTAATAATTAAGATTTTTTTTTGACATTTCAGGGACAGAAATAGTTTTCTCATTCTTTTTAGAGTAAAAATGTGATTCATGTAAATATATATATATATATATATATAAACTTGATTTATTTAAGTATTTTACTCAAATAAAATATGGATTGTATCGTAGACTTCATTTTTTTTCTTCATGGGTGTGCCACAAGAGGCAGTTTAGCTCCTAAAATTGAAGGAAGATACTTTGGTCTCTCTCCATTCCATCCCATTCAATCTCAAGGTACTTCCTACTTTGCTTGTTCAAAGTTAATATTGGATGATCAATTTCATTTTCCAACTCAAGGTTTCATTACTAATATTCCCTCTTCGACAATGAATTATCTCATTGCTTTTGGGGTCCTGTCCTTGTTAAAGATCTTCTCCCAGTGAAATCAAAAGAGTTGCTAGATGGGTATCTTTCAAAATCTCAAATTATCGGAGTTGTTCCACAAAGACTCAAAATATGGGTAGATTTTTGTGTTTGAGCACTCCAACCGAAGGCTTTAGAGAAGTCTCTAGAAAGGTTGGTAGAGAGGATGAAGTGATTATTGTGGATCATAGATCGCATTGCAAAGAATCTAATTTAATGCTCAGTAAGCCAAATCCATATGTTACGGACTTGAGTTTGTTTGCATAGGTTTTAATTTTGTGTGTTATGAAATTGGTAGTGTTATGTCATTGGAAACATTTCAACTCAATGCCTAAATGTTGCTATAATTTGAATGTCAGATGAATTTATGAAGATTTTTAAACATACAACTGGGAATGAGATTGTAGAGCCTGCTTATATGGTAGTTTTCTGTCATTTAATATTGTTATTTTCTTATGTTAAGTTGAATAAGATAGTAAATGGAGTGCTTAATTTGAATGTTATTAGATACTTTAATTTCAGTTTTAGCTATGGGCTTCTCTTTTCAATTTATAGGTAGTTTATTTAGTCATTTCTTTATCTTGAGAGAACAAGAGTTAGTCTTGCTTTATCTTTTCAATTCTCTTGGAATGAAAGAACGGTTGGAGATGAGTAGGAGTACTTGAAAATCGTTGCCTTGGAGATGTGGTGTCTATAGATTGAATAAGGTGATAATTATGTCTGAAGGGGCATATGCATAATTAGCTTCTTTACCTATCAGAGGCCGTGGTAGGGGCCTAGATAAGGGCCGTAAAATGACTAAGAGTCTCAGATAGGTACTTGTAATGAAACCATAGGCAGTACCTCTAACGCAAGGAACTTATACACCCTCTGCTCAAACTTATTCCAGGGAATCACGACTTAGTAAAGATTCAAGTGAGGCTTTATCCTAATTCTTGAGAATATGACTTCCTACCTTTTCTGGATCAACTAGTTCAGAGGACCCTTAATGCTTTTCGAAGGATGTTAGGAAAGCAATTAAGGTCTTGGGTTGTTCAAGTAGTAGGTATGTGGAGTTTGTCGAATATTAATGTAACACTTGCTAAGCTTGATGCAAAATTTTTTATCTTAGCAAGACTAAAAGCATAAATATTTATGGTGGATATTATTAATTAGATAATGAGCTTTGGCTTAGTGGTAAGGCATGGTAGAGGGAGTTTGAGGCCATGGGTTCAAGACTAGCTTCCTCCTCCCTCAAAATTTTTTTAGTGATGACATGTGTCCTCTTGCCAGATGAAATGACCAAAATTCCCTTCATTATCTCCATCTTCCTCCTCTGTCATTTTCTTCTTGGTAGAATGCTTATCCCTTTCTCTCTCTATTTTTGCACTCCACCATCACCATCTGCCACCACCATAGCTTTCACCTAGCACTCTCCCTCATCGGCGATGAGCTTCTAACCACTACGCCTTGTAGTTCCTACGACAGCCTTCGTTTTTCGGTGCCTTCTATTGGCAGCCACAGTGAGCAATTTTCATATATTTTTTAGTGAGTTTTGATTAGCTTTTCATGATAACATTGATGGTAGAAGCATTTTCGGTCCTTTCCCATTGAATTTCAGCATTGGAAGCATGTTTTTAGGCAAATTTTTTAGATTGGTTCTTCCAGGTACTAAAATGAAAATTTTCCATATTTTTGAGTTTTATAGAAAATTGTAGAATTATGGAATTTAATGGGTTTAAGTTGGTATTATAGGAGCACTTTTAATGTTTATGAAATGCAATCCTATTGTTCTTCATGGTTTAACTTGGTTGAAGGTGAAAGTATGGAAATTTGGAATGAAAGTGAAAATTTAGTAAGTTTACAAGGAAGTGACTTTAAATTGATGAAAAACCTAAGTTATGTGGTGGAATCATGGAATATGAGCTAAGGCTTATTTTTAGTGATGATAAGGAAGTTGGACATGAATTTGGTAATGGAAATATGATGAATTAAAGAAGAAAAATCCTTCTTAATTGGGATTATGTGTTGAATTAATGTTATAGGATAGTATGAGAATTTTATATGTTTTGGTTGCTTTTGGTAAATCTTTTCCATTTATGAACTTGTTAAAAGGTATCAAAATGAGCCTAAATTGATGTGTGTTAGTGATGGGAATTGAGGAAATTGTATTTTTGTTATAGGGATTATTGGGTGAAATATCTTATAACCAAGAGAAAGGAGCGTACTTCACCCACCAGGTAAGTGGTAGCTCTTCCAACCGTATGTTTACCATTGCATCATTATATGGTAGCATAGTTTGTTAGACTTGTTAGTCTTTCAAATGAATTATGATTTATGACTTGTATGTGATGTACATGCAAAAACCATTAAAAGAGGATTGTATGAAAAATGGCAATAGATGTGTAAATAGTGTGAGCTTGTGCCTCATGACTGTTTGATTTAAATTACCCATGGCCTAAGTTCCCTTGACCGATGATAAAGTATCCAAGGGCTAAGTACCCTTGAATGGTGATAAGGATTCTCTGAGGTTAGTGGATCCTCGACCGATAAATGTGATTTCCAAAGGCTATGTACCCTTGACCAATTTAATTTCCATGGAATGAATCCATGACCATTATTGTTATATTGTATGTTTATGACTTAATATGTTTTGGTTTCAAATGATAATTTATAGAGAACTGACCAGTTTAAAAGGTATTATAATGATTTATTACTAGAATGATACCCGTTTATATTTTACATAATTTTAGCTAATCACCCAAGCCAGTTTGCTAACCAAGAAAGCTAAAAGAGCCCTATTAGTATTTCTAAGGATTGATTCCATATTTTTGTTAAGGTTTTGTATCTTTTGTAATAGTGTAAATTGTTAAAGATGTAAATAACTATAAATGAGTATAGATGACCATGGGTGGATTTTCCATTTCCTTTTTGTGATGTAGTTATCTTTGAATTGATTTGAGAGCTGAGCTCTCTAGATATTATTGTTTTTGACAGATATTTGTAGCAATTTCAGGAGGTCTCAATTGAAATTTCTACAAAATATATGAATGTGAATCTACTTGGTAATTAATTTCCATTATGTATGATTTACAATTCAATTAAGAAAACATAGTGTTAGGCTTACAGAAATGGGCTATTCCCTTTATTTGTGCCGGTTACACTCTGGAAGTTGGGGTGTGACAATTAACTTCAAGACATAGCTTATATTTGGTTTCAGTTTGTGTTGAGGGAAAGGTTAGAGGAATTACCCTCGATAGAGTGGGATGAATTTTGGGAGTTATTTGAATAGTGGTTTATATTGTAGAGTGTGTGTAATGCTAGGGCTCATGAGTTTGAGTTATTGAGATGGGTTCCTGGCGGCACTATATCAGACTATGACATTAAATTTACTTATCTCATGAAAAATGCAATGCACTCAGTCCCTTTTGAGAAGCATTGAGTTAAGTAATTCTTTATAGGGTTACCTAAGTCAATGTTTCAGGCTATGGCCTCTCAGATCAATAACTTTACTGTATATTTTGTTGCTATTGATTGTGCTTGCTTGATTGAGGAGCAAGAGATGTAGGAGAATTACATAGTTTCTTTTTTCCATCTACTAGTACTTCATCTATTCGATCTGCCCCACAGAGTTTTTGGTCCATAGGAGCTTGTGAGACCTTACAATTCATCCGCCTAAGGATAACATGTTCCATTTATGGAAAGTACCATTTAGGGAAGTGTCACTTAATTACTGGAGCTTGTTTCAACTGTGGGCAGGTAGGTCACATAAAAAGAGACTGCCTTTTGGTTTAGCTCACTACTAGCTAGGGCTTTGTATAGACAAGTACGTAACCTGCTCTTTCTATGACTGCTATTGGGGGAGTACCTTTTTCCACAGGTGGCAAGGGTGCTCCTAGGTGAGGTATAAGGGCACATGGACAGCTTTTGGCCAATCGAGGGTAGGCAAGGGTGTTTGCTTTGTCTGAACAGCATGCTCAGGCTTCTAACACTATTGTTATAGGTATAGTTATAGTAGATTCTCATTTAGCATATGCAATATTTGATTCTAGTTCCACTCATTCATATGTATCTACATATTTTGCTAAGTGGTTAATAGCAAGCTGTTCACGGCTAGAAAATATGATGTTAGTTAGAACTCCTCTTGGGGAATCTTTATTAGCTGACATGGTATTCAGATCATGTATAATGTCTATTAAGAATTGAGAAACTTTAGTAAACCTAATGCTAGTTCAAATGCTAGATCTTAATGTAATTTTGGGTATGGATTGGTTGGTGTCTTGTTATGCCACAGTTGATTGTTGAAGGAAGGTGGTGAGGTTTGAAATTCCAAGTGAAGTCCCTTATGAAATGCAGGGAGGTAATGCTGTAGGTTAGGGTGTGATACACAATATCATTAATCAAAGGAACACACTCCCACTCCTAACCAGCAAAAACTTTCTTCTTTATGGCCTAATACAAAACAACATAATTAACGTCAATATAGCAAGAAGAAAAAGAAGCACTCTTCACCTTCAACACAACTTTCCAAAAGGCAAGCACTTCAGCTATAAAAGCTGATTTTGCCTAAACACTCCCACCAAAAATATCAATCACTTTACCATTACCATCCCTAACAATAATTTCAATTATGACTTTTACATTATTTGCTTCGTAAGCCTAATTAACATTAAGTTTTACTTAATAAAATCCATACCTCTCCAACCTTTCTTCAACCAAAGAAATAAAATCCAAATTATTAGCTCAATATATCTTAAACTTAGAAGTTTTTACATTGTGATAGCATGTATTTGAAAGCAACATATGATGATTGAAACCAATTGGTTCTACATTAGAAAACTAATGTGTTTGGATAATCATATTTGTAAGCTTTACTCCCTAGAGCTTTGTCCAGCCATTCTTTCACATTTTCTTCATTTTCTCTATCTTTTTATCCCCCATTTTATTCTTCATTAGGAACAAAAGGAAGGTTGGTATTTACAACATGACTCCTTTAAGTTCCTACTTGTCAAGGACAACCTAAGCCCATGACATTTTTGTGAAATAACCTTCATCCCTCCTTGGTGGCTATTAGAGGCCAGCCACCCTTGCCCTCAACATAATTCATTTTTTCTCTGTTACTACCATCTATTATTTCAAAGACAAACTAGCTATCCAAATATTCAAAAGACTCCTTAACTGGTACATCCGTAAGATTGCCCTCATCATACTTTTTTTTCCATCTCCCCCTCTTCTACTTCTCAACTTTTTGTTACTTTGTTGATCCTCCTTCTTCATCCCATTCTTCTTCAACCATAAGGCTAGATCAAGTTTTTTTAAAACAACTTCCTCCAAAACTTTAGCCTTCATTAATTTCTACGGACTCCTCAACTCCCCACCTTTCCTCTTCAGATTCACTTTCTTCATCTTCTTAGTAACTTCAACCAGTAGCTTATTATGTTGAAAACCCACCATTATACCACCTTTAGGCATATCATCAAAAGGAAACTCTACTATATAACTCGACAGAGAGCATTATAATATTTTTAGGCTAACTTCTTTAATCACATTATCATCTTTCATCCTCTTAAACTACTTATCCTCTTCAATCTTTTCATGTCTCTTCCCCCTCACTCCTATACTCATCCCATCATCCAACTTATTCTCTACATACAAACTACAACCCACTCCCTTTTTCCTTACTCTTCTCGCTATCACATGTTTTTTTCCTCCACCTATTTTTTTTCTTCATTGGTGTCATTCCTACCTAAGTCGCATACATAGGCTCAATAGAATACTTGAGAGATAATTTCTTTAACACTGAACAATTTCTAGGCTCATGAACAATTATACCATTCTTAAAACATAATTACTGTAATCATTCATACCATACCTTAATCCATGCTCTAGACTTTTCGGGCCTTGAAATCCAAAATACGGCCACCAACAGCTTCACCAAATCAACCATAACCTTTTTCATAGTAACATAAAGTCCATAATTGAAATTGTTCAAATTTCGATGATAGGGAGCATATTGCATTAATAAGCCCAATAGAAAAGGGTTGATCGTGATTATTATTTTTTAAATTAGGTGGGCATTACAATAAGAATCAAATGAGAGACAAATACAATTTCTCCAAACTGAGCAATAATTTCCTTTTTTTCCATATATAAAGATTGTTTTTCGAACCTCATTAAAAATTGAATTCAGAGGTAATATAAGTGTCTATTCATAAATAATTTGTTTTTTAAATAACGCTCACAATTAATTTTTTTGGTTAGAATATTGTTAAAAAAAAGGGTTGAGAAGTTGCTCGAAGAATCCATTTGCTCAAAAAATCATATAATCAAATATTTATTATTCCATATATTCTTATAGCGCAATATTTTGTATAGAAATATATAAAAATATGAAGTAGTCTTTCAATGTTGGCATCGATTATTAGAACATTAATGTAAAAAGATGTTTATCCGCGTTTTTGTTACTAGACATAATAAATTAATAATTCATTAAACCTGAAGAGAGACGAATACACATTGAATTATATAGACAAATCTTACTTAGACTGTAACACTTACTAAGTAAATTTTGCTAAGTTAATGCAAATTTTTTTTATTATAGCAAGAATGAGGTATAAATATTTGTAATGTGTAATACTTATCAGATGTGAACTTTAGCTCAATGGTAATGCAAGTTATCCAGAGCCAAGGGGGCATGGGTTTGAGATGTAGCTCCCTCCTCCCTTAGCAGTTTTGCGGTGTTGACACGTGTCACGCCCAACAAAATTACCATTTTACCCTCCATTATAACCTTCTTCTACATGAAGCTTCTCCTTCCTCTATAGAGAAAAACGAAAATCACCTCCTCCTTGGGTTTTTGCTTTTTGCTCCACCCAACACCACGTTTGACCTCTGTCCAGCTCTCTCCATCACCGGCGAAAGTTTCTTGGTAGCCACTGCCTGCCGTTGGCTGGCAACAACCACTTTTTTAAGCGGTTTTACTGCATAGCCACGGGTAACGAATTTTCATAGATTTTGGTGAGTTTTAATTGGTTTTTTCATGAGAATGATGTTAGGAGAAGCATTTTCGGCCCTTTTCCATTGAATTTGAGCTTTGGAAGCATGATTTTAGCCAAGTTTTTTTTAGAGTTGTTCTGATAGGGACTAAACTGAAAAGTTTCTAAATTTTGGGGTTTTCAGAAAATGGTGAAATTCTGCAGTTTAATGGGTTTAAATTGGTTGTATAAGAACACTTTTAAGGTGTATGACATGAAACCTTAGTGTTCTTCATGGTTTTACTTGAATTGAAGGAAAAAGTATGAAATGGCGGACTGAAGTGAAAATTTAGAAAGTTTTTAAGGTAGTGAGTGCAAATTGAGAAAAATTCTGGGAAAAGTTAGTGGATGGATTCAGGAAATTTGATTTAGGGCTTGTTTTGAGTATTGAAAAGGATATGGAATATGAAATTGGTAGTGGCATATGAAGTTTGTAATGGAATTATGAAGAATTAATGAAAAAGGAAGAGAATATGTGAGGAATTAATGGTATCGGATTATGGTTGCTTTATGCCTTTGTTAAGGCATTATAATAAATTGATGTGTTTAGTGATTGGAATTGAGGAAAGTATATTCTTATGATATAGGGATTGTTGGTGAATTCCATTTTATAACCAAGAGACGAAGATAAGGTCTCGCGTGCGTCAGCCACCAGGTAAGCGATAGCTTTTCCAACTAAATGCTTACCATTGGATTGTTATATGGTTATATGGTAGCATAATTGTTAGAATTGTTAGTCTTTCATACGAATATTGATTTATAATTGGTAAGTGATTTCCATGCAAAACGGTAAAAAGATAGGATTGAATAGAAAGAGATATTGTTTGACTAAAGATTATGATAACATTGATATTAAAAAGGGAAAACTCATGTATGGCAGTTCCTTAGGTTTAGGAAGGACACTATAAAACAAATGTTTTAGCATGAGCTTGCAACTCACGACCGTATGAGTGATTTACCATGAGTTGTTGTGTGCTCTCGACTGATAGTGGATTACCACGAGATGCTATGAGCTCTCGACCGCGGGATGCTGTGTGCTCTCAACCAATAATGGATTACCCCGAGATGCTATGTGCTCTTGATTGATAATGAATAATCTAAGGGATATATACCCTCAACCGATAGTGAATTACCTTGAAGTGCTGTGTGCCCTCGACAGATGATTAAACTGCATGGGCCACGAGACCATGACTAATGCTTGATGTCTTGATAGTCCTCCTTAGAATCTAGGTTCTGAGCCAACTGTATTTTGAATAAAAAGGAAGGTTTTTACATGTCTTTTAACAAGAACCACGAATATATGTGCATATGGTTTTGAAAAGGACTATGTTTGATTATTTGATTTTATTGCATAGTTTACAAAGATCCAAAAATCGATTGTAAATTGTGCATAGAATTGTACAACTGTGAAAAGAGAGAATGCATGGTTTAAACATACTTAACTGATAAGAAAAGAACCCAAGGGCTACGTTCCCTTGACTATTTGATGAAAATACGCAAGGGCTGAGTACCCTTAACTGATGAGAAAAGTTCTCCGAGGGTTGTGGATCCTCGAGCATTAAAGGTGAATTCTACGGGCTATGTACCCTTGACTGATTTAAATTCCATGAAATGATTCCATGATCATTATTGTTTGATCGCATATTTATGACTTAAATTGATAAAGGTTTAAATCATGGTTTATTGAAAATTGACTGGTTAAAAAGGTATTATATTGATTTATTTATGTAATGCTACCTGTTTACATTTTACTGAATTTCAGGCAAGCATTCAGAGCAATTTATTGACCCGGAGGGTTAGAGGAGCCCTATTGGCATTGCAGATGATTGATTTCCATATTTTGTTGGGATTTTTCGTATTTGTAATTATGTAATTGGTTAAATATGTAAATAATTATAAATGGATATATATGACCATAGGTAAATTCCCCATTTCCCCTGTGTTATAGTTGTCTCCGGATTGAATTGAGAGTTGAGCTCTCTTTTATGGTTAGTATTGTTTTGGCAGATATTTGTAGCCATTTCAAGAAGTCTCAGTTACAGATGAGACTTTGCCAAAAATTCTACAAATTATGTATGAATGTAAATATGTTTGAATATGAATGCCCATGATTTATGACTTTTGATTTGATTAAGAAATCAACTTATTAGGCTTACAGAGACAAGTTAGTCTCGTTATCTGTGTCGACCATACTCCGGAAATTGGGGTGTGATATAGACCTTGTTAATTGTAGATTAATACACACAACTAACTACATCAACTTGGGTATTTAATTATAATTTATTAATGTTTGTCAGTCTTCTTAAATTTACAAAACAATTCAATATTCTTTCATCGGCCACTTTTGGCAACCTTACGCGTTTCCATTTCAAGATGAACTAAATTAATAATTTATTAAAACTTGAAGAGAGACAGATTCAAAATCAAATACATAGAAAACGATACTTAGACCTAGTTAATAGTTAATTAATACGCAAATTGACTTGATCGGCTTCGGTGAGAAGCGGGCACACGTCATCTCGTACGTACTGACGGATAGAAGAAAAACAAAAAAGATACAGATAAGAAAAGTTCCAACTTCATAGTACGTAGTGGTTAATGAATCATTCATTCAATAGAAAAGATATTAATTGTCGTCTAAAACATACTTGGTCTTCATCTGCTTTTCGTGTAAGTTTGCAGACCAGATCAATGCCTCTTCCTTATAAATACACATTGTTAGCAATACGATGGTCTCATCCCTCTCCAGCAAAGTAATAGAATCAATTATAAGTTGCTAAAAGGAAGACGTGAGAAAACATGAAAGGTGCTTGCTTATTAGTGCTCGTTACCCTCTTGGCTCTCGCATCTTCTGGTGCCTTTGCCTATGATCCTAGCCCACTCCAAGACTTCTGCGTTGCCATAAACGACACCAAGAGTGGTGGTATGTGCCGTTCACTTCTCTTTTTCACACGCCAACTCCACTTTTTTTATGCCATGGATCATGTCAACGTTTCTCCTTGATTTGTTTGCAGTGTTTGTGAACGGAAAGTTCTGCAAGGACCCCAAGCTTGCCTCTGCCAATGACTTCTTCTACCCCGGACTGAAGCAAGGCGACACATCAGGTCCACTTGGCTCAAAGGTGACTCCTGTTGCTGTAAACGAAATATTGGGACTGAATACTTTGGGCATATCTTTAGCTCGTATTGACTTTGCACCTTATGGCCTAAACCCTCCTCACATTCACCCTCGAGCCACAGAAATCTTGGTAGTCATAGAGGGTACTCTTCACGTTGGTTTCGTTACTTCCAACCCAGAAAATCGTCTCTTTACCAAAGTACTGTACAAGGGAGATGTGTTTGTGTTCCCTATCGGTCTCATTCACTTTCAGCTGAATGTGGGTAAAACTAATGCTGTTGCCATTGCTGGTCTTAGCAGCCAGAACCCTGGAGTTATCACCATCGCAAATGCTACATTTGGATCAAATCCTCCTATCTCCCCTGAAGTTCTTGCAAAGGCATTTCAAGTGGATAAGAGCGTAATCAATGCTCTTCAGAAACAATTTTAGATGGACAGCTGGCTAGCTGCTAAATTTGAAATATTATTGAATTGAGTTTTGTGTTACTATATTACAGGCACTGGCTGTTGCAACACATTACGATATAATGAATAACAGCAGCATATAATTGTGTGGCTCTTTGTACCTTCGACATTCATGAATAAAATAATAATTTGATTCTTTAGTACAAGTCGCTAGAGTAAAATATATATAATGCATATGTGACTTACCAAATGCACTAGATTGCATATGATATATCTATGTATGAACGCAGTATACTTGGCAACGCAATCTTTGAGGATTCTATTAAATTTTATTCGTCTGAATTGAACATTTTTCTCATAAAATTAATGGAGAAGGCACCGATTCTATTATTTAAAAACTGAAAAGTATATACATAGCGTGAATCAAAGGAAAAAAGTACTGGTAAATCAATATAAAATATCTACAAGATTTGTCATATCTCATTAGAAGACTATTAGTTCAATCTTTTCACTATAGCACAAGCATTCAACAAGCAAGAGCATAATGATATAGCGCTAGCGTTTCCTACTTTTTCCAAATGGATGAAAGAGAAGTAAACTATTGTTATTAACCAAACGAAAGAGCAGAATCATTTCTGTAAAACTTAAAAGTCTAATTTTTATTATCTTTTGTGACAAAAGTTGACCACCAAAATTTTATGTGGTGTTGTTGTGGTATGAATTCAAACTCACGCAAATATATGTATTGGTCAAGTAATATAATAATGAGTTAAGTATCGTCTCATCAAGATTTGATTGTCAACAGATTGCTTAGTATTAATTTCACACCATAATCTAAATTAAGTTAATTAATTTTAATTATGTATATTTTGAAAAAAGAAAAACTAAATAGATTTGCAAAATTTAAACACAACAAATCTAAACTTCTTGGGTAGTTTCAATGGTAATCAAGCCTAGGATTATCACTCTCACTAGCATTTCTTAGAACCTAATTTAATCTTCTTAGCCTTGCTTATAAGCACATATATATACCATTGAAAGTAAGAAAATAAGGAAAACAAGCATTGATTCATGTTTAAGTTCATTATAATTCTAGTTACGAAGATCTAACCACTAAATAACATGGAATCAACCACAAAAAAATGTCTAATGACAGAATCGTCTAGGACATACAAGAAAAACTTGTATGTTTTGTCCAGACTTTAATTTGTTAGTCATGGCAACATTCCATTTTGTCCAGACTTTTCACATTCTTTTTCTGAAGGCACATGTTGATAAAAGACTTTAAAATGCAAACTTGTATGTTTTGGGTCCGAATTTCCATCACTCAAGCTTCAAGATGACTTTAACTTGGTTAACTACCAAAAAAAAAAATTCAATTTATAGTAAATCACATAATAAAAACATAATTAAGCTAAAACATGTCATCTACATATTTAAATAGTTTGTGAAACTATGTGCAAAATCCATTTACATAGTATTTAAAAATTATAATTGAAGCCCTAAAATTGATCACTCATATTCACATTTCTTTTTTTTTACCAAAATGCACAATATAATATGAATTCTGGGAAGTTAACATGTGTTCATCATTCCAAGACAGCTGTAATTATGTAAATATCGAGGAAAAAAACCGTGAGTCAGATGTAAGTGAAATTTAGCTTTTAATTACAAGTTCGGCAAACAATAGTTCGAAATTATGCTTGTATATGTTGATGTGACGAAAGATTTAACTTCATGATTGAACGATCAAACTGCTCTTCCATCTTTATCAATTGTTTATAATTGTTCGTGAATCTTGCTTATAGTTTCTCCGACGATAATAAAATGGGTGAAGGAACCATACATATTTTCCAGCACTGTGTGTGTATGACTTGATTTTATCTGGTAACAATTATGTGTCCGAAATGTTTTGCTAATGTAGTAATATGACTAATCAATTAGTAGTATTTCTCATCATGACAGTGACCGCAATGTGCTAGCTAGTAACGCTGTATTCATGTGCTAGTATATATACTTGGATAGTAATAACAATATATATGTAGTAAGTGTACCGAAAAAATTGCCTTTTTTTACACTAATTTATTAACAATATTCTATGAACTAATTTTTTTTAACAACGTAGTCTTTTTGCTTGTCTTTTAAGATAGAAAATGACCTATGCCACGAGCGAACTGAAAGTCAGTTATGCATTCTAACGTTGAAGTCATCTTACATAGATATTAGATATTGTAATGTAAGGTGAAAATGGTATCCCCAGCGATGAAGACGTAAATGGGTAGTTTCACTTTGTTAAATCGGCCAGTTCAATTTTTTTCTTTTAAATCTTTTATGAATTTTGGAGAGATCAATATATGGATAAGAAGAAAATGTATAAGAGTCAAATTTTTTCTTTTTCTATCTACTTTCTCTTTTCTTTTTATTTTTCTCTGACTTTATGAAAAATTTACCCCCAACACTATAGAGAATGTGAATTGTCCCATAGCGTAGCCTATAAAATTATACTTACAACAATTTTATTGATAGTGGTGCAAAAAGCCGTTCAAAAATTGCAATATTGATGATGAATAATAATGTCATCAAACTTACAAGTCTAGATTAATTCGAATGTAGAATCAAAACATAAAGACGTAAAAAATTATCTCAATTAATAAATAGATATTAAAATGTACAATTATATAGTTAAAATAAATGTTTTAAATTCCAACAAGCAATTAAATAGGTGAAGGTTCTATGTAACGGTTATAGATATTTTTAATTTCATATATTAAAACTTTAATATAATAAGTATTAACAGGCAAATATTAATAATTCTAAAGTTGAATCTGAGATAATTGATCCATTATTAAATATAAAAATTAAATATTAATAAATCAAAACAAGTAAAAAATAATGATTAATTAATATACAAATTGACTTGATCGGTTTCGGTTTTTATACTTTGACAAGTGGGCACACGTAATCTCGGACGTAGGTAAGTAGAAGAAAGGCAAAAGTGATACATTTAAGAAAAGTTCCAACTTATAAATAAGATATTAATATATTGTCGTCTAAAACATACTTGGTCTTTTTCTACTTCTCGGGTAAGTTTACAGACCCGATCAATGCCTTCTTCTTATAAATACGCATTGTTGGCCATGCGACTATCACATCCCTCACAAACAAAAGGTCAGAAACTTAATTAAGAGTTTGCTGAAAACATGAAAGCTGCTTATTTACTAGTCCTTGTTACCCTCTTGGCTCTCGCATCTTCTGGTGCTTTTGCCTATGATCCTAGCCCACTCCAAGACTTCTGCGTTGCCATAAACGACACCAAGAGTGGTGGTATGTGTCTTCGACTTTCTCTTTTGCATTTCTAACTCCATTTTTATTATGCCATTGCCATGCATGATCATATGTTTTTCTTCATCTGTTTACAGTGCTTTTGAATGGAAAGACAGTGCTTGTGAATGGAAAATTCTGCAAGGACCCGAAACTTGCCACTGAAAATGACTTCTACTACCAAGGACTAAAGCGAGGAGACACATCTGGACCACTTGGCTCAAAGGTGACTCCAGTTGCTGTAAATGAAATACTAGGACTCAACACTCTTGGCATATCCTTGGCTCGCATAGACTTTGCACCTTATGGCCTTAACCCTCCTCATACTCACCCTCGAGCCACTGAGATCCTCGTAGTCATAGAAGGTACTCTCCGCGTTGGTTTTGTGACATCCAACCCAGAGAATCGTCTCTTTACCAAAGTACTGTACAAGGGAGATGTGTTTGTGTTCCCCATTGGTCTCATTCACTTTCAGCTGAATGTGGGTAAGACTAATGCTGTTGCCATTGCTGGTCTTAGCAGCCAAAACCCTGGAGTTATCACCATTGC
Organism: Delonix regia; assembly: GCA_037074485.1. NCBI lineage: Eukaryota > Viridiplantae > Streptophyta > Magnoliopsida > Fabales > Fabaceae > Delonix > Delonix regia. Next base: position 32,571,751 of record CM073449.1, on the reverse strand, counting down.
CAATGCTACGTTTGGATCTAATCCTCCAATTTCACTAGAAGTTCTTACAAAGGCTTTTCAAGTGGATAAGACCGTAATCAATGCTCTTCAGAAACAATTTTAGATGGACAGCTGATGACTAGCTGCTAAATATTAAAATATTATTGAATTGAGTTTTGTACTATTGTATTACTGGAATGGCCTGTTGCAACATATTATGATATAATAAATAAGAGGTACATAATCGTGTGGCTCTTTGCACCTTCTATTTTCATGAATAAAATAATTTGATTCTTTATTACAATTCGCTTGAGTAAAATATATATGATGCATATATATATATATATATGTGTGTGTGTGTGTGTGCGTGTGTGACTTACGATGCTCTAGTTTGTGTATATATATGAACGCAGTACATGGCAACGCAATCTTTGAGGGTTCTAATATATTTTAATTAATCTAAACTCAAAATGTTTCTCATAAACTCCAATAGAGATGAAAGGCTTTGGTTCTATCAGTCAAAAATAGAGGAGTAAAAAAGTATATACATAGCGTAAGTCAAAGGGAAAAAAAAATAAAGATAAAACAATATACAACATACGTACAAGATTGTCATATCTCATTAAAAACCATTAATTCAGTTTTTTCACTATTGCACAATCATTTAACTTGATTAAGAAAACTTGATGGATGGTCTTTGTCGCATATATATTGTAACACTTGCCAAGTATGATACAAAATTTTTGTTCTTAGCAAGAGTAAAAGAATAAATATTTATGACGTATATTATTAATAAGATATGAGTTTTGCCTCAGTAGTCAGGCATAACATATGGAGTCTAGGTGTATAGGTTTGAGACTAGTTTCCTTCTCCCTCAAAATTTTTTTGGTGCTGACACGTGTCCTCTTGCCAGGTAAAATGACCAATTTGCCTCATTTTCTCCTTCTTCTTCCCATGCGTTTTCTTCCTTCCTCAATAGAAAAATATCATCACTTCCTCTCTGTTTCTTCTTCCTCCGCCATGATTAGCCATATTCCAGCTTTCGGCCAGCACCCTCCCTCATCGGCAACGAGTTTCTGAATGCCATACCTTGCAATTTCTGGTGACAACCCCTGTTTTCCATGGATCACTATTGGTAGCCATGGTGATCGATTTTTAACAGTTTTTTGGTGAGTTTTGCTCGGTTTTTCATGAAAATGTTGATGGTAGATGCATTTTGGGTTATTTCGTATTGAATTTCAACCTTGGAAGCATGTTTTTAGGCATGTTTTTGAGATTGGTTCTTGCAGGGACTAAACTAAAAATTTTCCAGATTTTTGGGTTTTACATAGAATTGTAGAATTGTAGAATTTAATGGGTTTAAATTGGTATTATAGGAACACTTTTAATGTTTATGAAATGCAATCCTATTGTTCTATATGGTTTAACTTGGTTGAAGGTGAAAGTATGGAAATTTGGGATGAAAATGAAATTTTGGTGGAATCAAGGAATATGAGCTAAGGCTTGTTTTTGGTGACGATAAGGAAGTTGGACATGAATTTAGTAATGGAAATATGATGAATTAAAAGAAGAAAAATTCTTCTTAATTGGGATTATGTATTGAATTGATATTATGGGATCATATGAGAATTGTAGATGTTTTAGTTGCTTTTGGTAAATCTTTTCCATGTTTGAACTTGTTAATAGGCATTATAATGAGCCTAAATTAATGAGTATTAGTGATAGGAATTGAGGAAATTGTACTTTTGTGATATAGGGATTATTGGGTGAAATATCTTATAACTAAAAGAAGGAGCCTACTTCACCCACTTGGTAAGTGGTTGCTCTTCCGACTGTATATTTATTGTTGCATCGTTATATGGTAGCTTAGGTTGCTAGACTTGTTAGTCTTTTAAATGAATTATGACTTATGATTTGTATGTGATGCCATGCAAAAACCATAAAAAAGGATTGTATGAAAAGTGGCACTAGATGTGAAAATAGCATGAGCTTGTGCCTTACAACTGTCTAATTTAAATTACCCAATGGCTAAATTCCCTTAACTGATGATAAAAGTACCCAAAGGCTAAGTTTCTTTGACCAATGATAAAAGTATCCAAGGGCTATGTCACACCCCATAACCCTGGAGTGAGATTGGCACAGGACACGAGGAAATTCTCGAACCTGCAAGTCTATACTAGATGGAAATAAAAACCATACCAGCATTTTTTCCAATCTTGCACCATATTCAAAGTAAACCTTGCCATTTTCATAAGGATATTTAGTTTATATACAATATAAAGATTTTGTAGAAATTTCGACAAAGTCTACCTAGTAAATAGGACATCCCAATATTTTTACAAAATCCTTTCAAGCAAACAAATATACATAATGAGAGCTCCTGTCACACCCAAATTCTCGGAGTGTGACCCATACAAATAATGAGACTAGCCTGTCTCTGTAAGTCTAACAAGTTGATTACTTAACCGAATCAAAAATCATACATCATGGACATTCATATTCAAGCATATTCACACTCATGCATAATTTGTAGAAATTTTGGTAGAGTCTCCTCTGTAACTGAGACCTTCTAAATTTTCTACAAATATCTGTCAAAACAATAATATTCATAAAAGAGAACTCAACTCTCTCAATTCAATCTAGAGACAACTACAACACAATAGGGGAGTGGGGAATCTACCTATGGTCATACATATTCATTTACAATCACTCATAGCATTATCAAATTGCATTATTACAAAAAGAACACAAAACCCCTAACAAAATAGGGAAATCAAAACATCCGCAGTACCAATAGAGCTCCTCTAGCCCTCCTGGTCAGCAAACTGCTCTGGATGACTACTTGAAATTCAGTAAAACATAAACGGGTAGCATTCCAATAATAAATTATAATACCTTTTAAACCGGTTAGTTTTTGATAAATCATGATTTAAACCTTTAACACTTTAAGCCATAAACATGCAATAAAATTCATTCCATGGAAAATTTAATTGGTCAAGGGTACTTAACCCTTGGAAATCACATCTTTAAGGTTGAGAATCCATAGCCCTCAAAGAATCTTTCTCATCAGTCAAGGGTACTTAGCCTTTGTATATTTTTATCAAACGGTCAAAGGAACTCAGCCCTTGGGTTTTTGTTAAAAGACATGTAAAAACCTTCATTTTTATTCAAAATATGGTTGGCTTAGAACCTAGATTCAAAGGAGGACTATCAAAGACATCAAGCATCAGTCATGGACTTGTGGCCTATATAATTTAATCATCTGTGGAGAGCACATAGCATCTCGGGGTAACTCATTTTTGGTCGAGAGCACACAGCATCGCAGGGTAACTCATTATCGGTTGAGAGCACATAGCATATCAAGGTAAATCACTATCAGTCGAGGGTATGTATCCCTCATGTTATTCATATCAGTCGAGAGAACACAACATCTCGGGGTAATTCACTCATACGGTCATGAGTTGCAAGCTCACACTAAAACATTCGTCTTATAGTGTCCTCACTAAATCTAAGGAACTGCTATACATGAGTTTTCCTTTCAATATCAATGTTGTCAAAATGAAACTTTTGTGATATCTAGTAAAACAATACCATATTCTATACAATTCTCTCTTTTTATAGTTTTTGCATAGACATCACATACCAGTCATAAATCATTATTCATGTGAAAGACTAACAAGTCTAACAATTATGCTACCGTATAACCATATAACAATACAATGGTAATTATATGGTTAGAAGAGCTACCACTTACCTGATGGATGACGTACGCTAAAATAACCTTATCTTCTTCACTTAGTTATAAAATAGCATTCGCCCATAATCCCTATATCACAAAAATATAATTTCCTCAATTCCCATCACTAAAACATATCAACTTAGGCTCATTATAGTGCCTCTTACCCAATTCATCAAGCAACCATAATATATATACTCTTCTCATAATATCTATAACATTAATTTATCACATATTTCTTCCTTCTCTTAAATTATTCATAGTTCCATTACTAATTCCTTATTCAATTTCCTTATCATTACTAAAAACAAGTCTTAGCTCATATTCCCTGATTCCATCACCTAACTTTCCCAGAATTTTCATCAATTTACATTCATTGCCTTAAAAACTTTCTAAATTTTCACTTTAGTCCCAAATTCCATACTTTTACCTTCAACCCAAGTAAAACCATGAAGAACAATAGGGTTTTATGTCATACACTTTAAAAGTGTTCTTATAAGACCAATTTAAACCCATTAAATTGTAGCATTTCACCATTTTTGAAAACCCTAAAATCTTAAAACTTTTCAATTTAGTCCCAATCAGAACAACTCTAAAAAAGTTGCTTAAAATCATGCTTCCAAAGCTGAAATTCAATGGAAAAGGGCCAAAAATGCTTCTCCTAACATCATTTTCATGAAAAACTGATTAAAACTCACCAAAATTTGCTGCAAAACTCGCTATTCTCGGCTGTCACAGAAACCTGCTTGAAAAGTTACTATCGCTGGCAAACTGCAGGCAGTGACTGTCTAAAAGGCGTCGTTGGTGAAGAAGGAAGCTGGTTAGAGGTGATGGTGCGACTGGGCATGACAGTGGAAGGTAAAAACAATGAGAAAGAGGGATGAGAGTTCTAAAGAAGAAGAAGTCTTGGGAGAAGAAGAAAAAAAAATGAAGGTAGTTTGGTAATTTCACCTGGGGGCACACGTGTCATCACCAACAAATTTCTGAGGGAGAAGGGAGCTACATCTCGAACCCACACCTCTTGCATTTCAGATGCCATGCCTTACCACTAAGCCAAAGCTCTGATTAATAATACACACCACAAATATTTATACTCTCCCTTTTCCTAAGAACAAAATTTGTATAATATTTTGGCAAGTGTTACAGCTCCGCTCTCACTAGAGTGAACCAAAACAACATACACAAAATAAAAAGGTGGAGAATGCTCATATGTGGTCAGAATACATTGCAAAAGTGAACAAAAGAATAGCTACCCAAATATATATATATATATCTATATATATATATATATATATATACAACTTAAAAATATAATGTACAATAAAATGAAATAGGGTTAATTAAAACTAAGCGAGCTCACCCAAAGAGATTCCAGTCACTCCTTAGCTCCCTCTTGAATCTCACCAGTTCCACTATCTGAGATAATAATTTTTTTGACAGATAGCATCCTAACAACAGTAAATAATGTACATATATATAATCAGAAATCAAAAGCATGATGATGATTTGTATGGATTAAGATAACATTTAATTTATAAGTCAACAACAACCAACTATGTGATGCACATTGTAAAACATGTTTTATTACCTGAATCAAGAAGCCCTATAAAGTGAAAAGAAAGAAGCAATAGATTCCTGAGTATTTATTAAGGGGAAGGACTACCATGGACAAGTCTATAGATATCTAGTGTGGCACACGGCCAACAAGGGTAACTCATAACAAACGATGACACATAATCCTTAAAGGTAAATAACTAACAAGCGTGAGGTCATAACTCATGAAAATTAATCATCCATCCATCCATGTGTGATGGCCGTCACATAGGGCTAGCACCTTTATTAACCTTACTAGCTAGGTATTTTTCCAATGTGCACCAAGGGCTAACAGAACTGCTGTTGGCTGTCAGTGTCCTAACTAATCCTTCCAAAGCTAAGGAAAATAAAATAGGCATGGATGGAATCAATTAGCATTTCAATACTATTTTATTTGGTAGTTGTACATAACCGTATGTATGAGATTTCTCAACGATCTATATTAAACCAAACACTATGTAATTATATAATTCACCTCAAGAAAAGGCATCTACTAAGAATTAACAATACAAATTAATAAGAATCATAATGGTAAATGTAAAACATCTTCTAATAAAGAGAAATGGAGTATATATAATAAAAAAAGTTAGGAGTGCTATATGCATACTTGAACACTGTTAACTATAGGCAACCAATTCCTTAACTTGGGTGACAACTTCACCTCTAAGAAATTCCTATGCCAACAAAAAAAGAAAATGAATTATTTCTCTTTCTCTTCCCTTAAACAATTCTAGCTTTAAGCTTATATCATAAGTAATCACCTTATCAATACCTTAATACCCTCATAAAATTGTGATTTAACACTTAAGAGTTTCTCTACTCCTAAGAAGCTTACCACTATAAGGAAATAAGGTCTTATAAATATATCCCTACAAGAATTTTCACTCTAGCATATTATCAAGTAATAACCAAATTTATCAATTCCTATTCATTCTTTTCATACAACTCCCATTATTAAATTTTTCCAGCATGATTAGACTATAGGTCATCTACCATAGGTTTTTATACATACTTAACCTTCCTATAGGTCTTCCATTCATGCAAAAATTCAAGGAAAAATTTGAAACATCATCAATTCATCTTTCCTATCCAAACAACAATTCCTAATTATTCCAATTACTGCCTTTATGCTACTAATTGAAGCCTCCAATTCAAAAAGTTCAGTTTGTTCCCTCAAAACCCTAAATTCAGGTCCAAATTGGGATTTTTCATCCTAAGCTTGAATTCCTTAAAATTGAAAGCAGGGAATGGCCGAAATTAATGAGAAAATAACAAGGCATATCGAAATTTTGCAATTGACATACCAATTCGAGCTCAATTAAATGAAATTCACTTTTGTTCCCTTGTTCGGAACTTTAACACAGGCAGCCAAAGAAACGCTAAATTTGAAGCAATTACTAGGTTATGGAGCACAAGATTAGAGGGGAAACGCCAAAAATCATGTAAAGAACAAAACCCATGATAGAAACACCGAAGAAAATTGCTTCCTTATGTTGAATTTGCTTTGTGATTTTGGTGTGCAGGGATCGTGAAATAGCTCCAAAAAATGGCCACCTTCGGCCTATAACTTATTGGCAACAACACTACAGGTGACAAAGGACAACTCTGGTGACAAGAAATCGATGCTCCAGTAGAAGTGCAATGTTAAAATTTCTCTCCCTTGGCTGTTAGCTTCGAGCTACCGTGGAAGAAGATGATATAATGCCTGGGGCATTTTCATCATTTTGCATCTCAGGGACAGGTGACAGTGCCTAAAAAACAAAGGAAGTGGGGAAGTCAGTATTCAAACCTTTAGCCTCTTAGATCATGCATGATAGGCCTAACCACTGAGCTAGCTTCAATCTTAGGATAAATTTTCACCTCAGAAAATGTTATACTTTAATAAAATTTTCTTGAAAATTTCTCTTTTCTTATGATTCACTAACTAAGTGATTATATATATATCCCACTAATTAAGATTTATTGGGTCATTAGGGGCTAAGCTCCTTTGACCAATGATAAAATATTCAAGGGCTATGTACCCTTGACCAATTTAATTTCCATGGAATGAATCCATGACCATTATTGTTATATTGCATGTTGATGGCTTAATATGTTAAGGTTTTAAATGATGATTTAAAGAGAACTGACCGGTTTAAAAAGGTATTATAATAGCTTATTACTGGAATGCTACTTGTGTATATTTTACTTGATTTCAAGTAATCACCCAGAGCAGTTTGCTGACTAGGAAGGTAGAAGAGCCCTATTGGAACTATTGAGGATTTGACTCCCTATTTTTGTTTAGGTTTTGTATTTTTTTGAAATAGTGTAATTGGTTAAAGATGTAAATAATTGTAAATGAATATGGATGACCACAGGTGGATTCCTCATTCCCCTATTGTGATGTAGTTGTTTCTGGATTGATTTCAAAGCTTAGCTCTCTATTCTGGATATTATTGTTTTTGGTAGATATTTGTAGCAATTTCGGGAGGTCTTAATTACAAATGTGACTCTACTGAAATTTCTACAAAATATATGAATGTGAATCTGTTTGGTAATGAATTTCCATTATGTATGATTTACAATTTGGTTATGAAAACATCGTGTTAGGTTTACAGAAACGAGTTATTCCTATTATCTGTGCCAGTTGCACTCCCAAAGTTAGGGTGTGAAATATAATCTGGAAATTGTATCCCTTCCGATGAACTAGTCACGTAAATATTTGATAAGCTAGAGCTTGATGAAATAACTCTATTGTTTCATAATATAATTCTAAGTGTATCATAAAAATTGCCTTATTTACTCTAATGAATAATATTCTATTGACTAGATTTTTTTTTTTTTATAATTTAGAGTCTTTTGTGTGTCTTTCAAAACATAAATGGTCACAATGCCACGAGGGCACTGGAAATCCAAATGCACCTTAACATTCAAGTCATATAACACAGACTAGGGTATATAGTATAAGATGAAAATGTCATTCATAGAGATACCTGAGATAGCATGATGACCTTTTACCTAACTAATGACCTACTTGAGAATTCATAAGAGAGATCCTAAAATTGACATTAAATAATGAAGACAAAGTTTCCAATAAGAAGAGCCACATATAGATGGATAGATAGATTAAGGCAAGTAAAATGGTATGAATAATAATAATAATAATAATAATAAGTGTATTTTAGTAACATTACATACATAATTGAAATTCTTAAATTTAAATAATAGAGAGCATATATTGCAAAAGCCAAATAGAAAAGGGTCAATTGTTTTTTTTTTAAATTAGAGGGACATTACAATTAGAATCAAATCTCCGGTCTCTTTTAGAAAAAAAAAAAAAAAAGTACGTGAGCAATAATTTACCTTTCCATGCAAGAATGTTTCTCTGAGACTTTCACCTTATTATTAAGAAGTTTAATTCAAAGATGACATAATTGTCTATTCGTAAATGGTTTTTTAGATTAACATTCACATTATTTTAGGGAAAAGTGTTAAACATAGTTGAAAAGTTCCTCAAATAATCCATTTACTTGGTGAATCATATATATAATCAAATATTTATTATTACATAGATTCATATAAGGCTGGAGTTGATAATATATATATATATATATATGAACATTAATATAAGTGATGTTTATCCACGTTTCTATTGCTGGACATAATTTATTGAACTTGAAGATAGACGGGTTCACATTCAATTATATAGACAAATCTTACTTGGACCTTGTTAATTGTAAATTAATACACACAATTGACTGCATTAGCATCAGTATATTTAAAATTTTTTAATTCTTATAAGTCTTCTTAAATTTACGAACCAATTCATTCTTTTCATCCGTAACTTTTGGCAACCATGTATACTGATGTCTATTCACGTCTCTATTTCAGAATAATTTACCTTAATAATTTATCAAACTTGAAGAGAGTCGAAGCCAAATTTAAATATATAAATTTTTTTTCAATGTATAATTAGACAAAATCACTTAATGCAAGTGGTAAATATATAATAAAACTTAGTTTACATTGTTACAATTATAATTTATTACACAAATTGACTTGATCAGACATAGTATTTATATTTTGACAAGTGGGCACATGTAATCTCATATGTACATAAGAAAAGCAAAAAGGATACATATAAGAAAAGTTCCATCTTTCTAGTACTTGTTAATGAATAATTAATTCAATAAATAAAATATTAATCATCTTCTTAAACATATATTGTTACAAGTCCAATATCGAAAAGTCTTCTTAAAAGAAAAGGGCTTATAAAACTAAGGATTCTCCCATCTAATGGATTAGTCTTTTGAGATGGGCTATCCCTTTGGGCTTATGCTTTTGACATATATACTTGGTCTTCTTTGCTTCTTGTGTAGGTAGACAGACCATATCAATGCCTCTTGCTCATAATACTCATTGTCTGCCATGCGGTGATCTTATCTCTCACTAGTAGATACTCACAAACAACTCACAGTTTGGTATATTACGAGAGAAAACATGAAAAATGCTTGTTTACTCCCTCTTGCCCTCTTGGCTCTCACATCTTCTGGTGTCTTTGCTTATGATCCTAGCCCACTCTAAGACTTCTGCATTATTATAAATGACACCAAGAGTGGTGGCATGTGCCGTCCATTTCTCTTTTTCACTTGAAATCAACTCCATTTTTATTATGCCATGCATCATGTCAACATTTTTCCTTGATTTGTTTGCAGTGTTTACAAATAGAAAGTTCTACAAGGACCCCAAGCTTACCTCAGCCAATGATTTCTTCTACCACAGACTGAAGTAAGGAGACACATCTGGTCCACTGGCTTAAAGGTGACTCCTGTTGTTGTAAACGAAATATTGGGACTGAATACCTTGGACATAGCTTTAGCTCATATAGACTTTGCACCTTATGGCCTGAACCCCCTCACTTTCTCTCTTGAGCCACAGAAATCTTAGTAGTCATAGTGCGTACTCTTCATGCTAGTTTTTTCACATCCAACCCAGAAAATTTGTGTCTTTACCGAAGTACTGTACGAGGGAGATGTGTTTGTGTTCCTTATTGGTTTGATTCATTTTCTGCAAAATGTGGGTAAAACTAATGTTGTTGCCATTACTAGTCTTAGTAGCTAGAACCCTGGAGTAATCACCATCGCAAATGTTACATTTGGATCAAATTCTCCTATCTCCCTAGAAGTTTTTACAAACGCATTTCAAGGGGATAAAAGCATAATCAATGCTCTTCAAAAACAATTTTAGATGGACAGTTGACTAGCTACTTAAATTTGAAATATTTTTAAATTGAGTTTTGTATTATTGTATCACTAGGATTGCCAGTTGCAACACATTATGATATAATATATAAGAGCAGTATATAATTGCATGGCTCATTGTACCTTCCATATTTATGTTCATGAAATAAAAAATTAATTTGATTCTTTATTACATCTTGCTAGAGTAAAATATATATAATGCATATGTGACATACCATATGCAATAGTTTGCGTATGATATATGTATATGGTATGTTTGGTTGGAGGAATCTTGGTGGTAGAAAGGGAATTCCCACGTTTAGTTAGCATTTTGCCAGAGGAATCTTATTCCCTTGGCAATCCTCATTCCTCTCACATGGGAATGAGAACACCCTCAGCTCATCATGGCAGTTCAGTCCATTCCCAGAATCTTAGTTAAATTTACCATAAAGCCCTCCTTCCTATAAACCCTAAGAAGAGATGAAAGAAGAACAGTGTTGTGGGTGAAGGTGGTCAACATGGCTAAGCACATCTCGCCATCATGTGGCTGGGTTCATCTTGCTGTTGTGGCTTAATTCATTGTCACCATTGCCTGCTCAATGTGGATGAGAAGAAAGAGGTTTAACACCCATTGCAATCGATCTATGTTGTTGTATGTGTTGCTATCAATCTATGTTGATGGTGTTGTCATCAATCTACGTTGCTTGCTTTGTCATCATTACCATCTGCGTTCATCCATGTTTGTTATACTGTTAATCACCTATGCAGAATTACAATCGTGCTTTACTTTGGGTATATGATAAAATTAGGGATGATCATATATTATCTTCTTCTTTACTAAGCTGGAGATAGCAAATTTGCTTGAGATCCTCTACTTTGGGTACATGATAGTTGTTTCATATACATCCTATCAATCATGGTTTTAGTGCTCATAGAGGAAGAGATGAATAATGATAGTAATAATAATAATAATAATATATAAATTAACAATAACAATTAATATTTTAACGTTTTAAATAGGGATATTATAGTAATTTTGGTTAATCTTCTTTCTCATTCCTACCTCTTTTTTAAAATCATACTAAACACAATAGATAGGCTATAAGATTCCATTCTATCAAAGTCCATTCCCATTCCCAATCATTCCATCAACCAAACGTTGTATGAATGTAATATACATGGCAACACAATCTTTGAGGGTTCTATTATATTTCTATTCGTCTAAACTAAACATTTTTGTCATAAACTAAAATAGATTAGGTTCTAATTCTCTCATTCAAAACCAAAAAAGCATATCCATAGCATGAGTCAAAGGAAAAAAATAAAGGTAAATTAATATATAACATCTTCAAGATTTTGTCATATCTCATTAAAAGACTATTAATTCAATCTTTTCACTATAGTACAAGCATTCAACAAGCTAGAGCATAATGATATAGCACTACCATTTCATGCTTCTTTCTCACAGGTATGCTAAAACCAATGAAAAAGAAGCAAATTATTTTTATTAACCAAACATACGAAAAGAATTATTTTCTTATAACTTAGAAGTCTAATCTTTATTATCTTTTATGGAAAAAGTTGATGACTAAACTTTTATGGAGTGTTATTGTGTTCTGAATTCAAATTCACGCAAATATATGTACTGCTCAAGTAATATAGTAATGAGTTAAGTATCATCCCACTAGGAATTGATAGCCAACATATTTCTTAGTATTAAATTTACGTTGTAACCTAAATTAATGCAATTAATTGTCCCACTAGGAATTGGTAGCCAACGTATAAAATTGATTATAAACATAAATATATACCATTAAAAGCAAGGAAATTAGGAAAACAAGCACTAATTCATGTTTCGTTCATAATAATCTTAGTTATTGAGATCTAGCCACTAAATAACATGGAATCCATCACCAAAAACATGTCTAATGACAGAATCATCAAGGAAATACAAGACAAGGAGAAGGAATAAAAGAAACTAGAGGGAAGTCTTGTTTTCTTTTCAGCCCAAGCTTTTACCTTGTCCTCTAGAACCTTCTTTAACTCTTCTAGCTCACTAGAAACATCGTTTAGGTTGCCTCCCTTTCGTCTAGACTTTTCACTTTCTCTTTTTGAAGGCACTACATATTGATAAAAGGCATCAAAATGCAAATGTGTATGCTTTAGGTTTAGGTTTCATCACTCTATCTTTAAGATAACTTTGACTTAGTTCACTAGAAAAAAAATTCAATCCCTAGTAAATCACATAATAAAAGAATAATTAAACCAAAACATATCATTTAAAGTATCTAATTAATGTGTGGAACTCTGAATAAAATCCATTTACAAAGTATTCAAGATATTATCATTGAAGTCCTAAAATTGATCTCTCATATCCACATTTCCTATCGAAAATGCACAATATATTATGAATTATGGGAACTTAAATATCAAAGGAAAAAATTATGAGTCAGATGTAAGTGAAATTTTGCTTTTAATTACAAGTTTGGCAAATAATAGTTTGAAATTACGCATGTATATCTTAATGTGACGAAGGACTAAAGTGTACTTCCCTTCTATTCATATATGTTTGATAGTTCTTGTTGGTCTCTTTTTGCACATATACTCTGACTTGCTAATGCAAATGTAGCATTCTCTTTCAATTTGGATGCTCTGTTTTTGGGAATGGTTATTATTCTTATGCATTCTTGTTAGTTGGCCTTTGTTCCTCTTTAAAAGATGTGCAGCTTTGAGCATATTTGTTAGTTGGTAGCAAATTATTCAATTGAAGAATAATGTATTTCATATGATTTATCATTGGAAATACATATGTCTTCCTTAAGGAAAAATATGATTTACATTGGCTTGTTAATGGTTTTAGGCCTTCGTCAATATATAAGATGTTTGAAATTGTTTAATATACATAGGAAGCAATAGGCTCTGCCATATATTAGGTAAGACACTCCCTTTATGTTCATGATTTATTAAATACTAAGTGAACATTAACTACTTTGATTATTTTCTTTGTTCTTTCTAAAAATTGGATTCAACATAATAGTGAAAGCTCCTCAAACACTGTCCTGATAGCATTGGTGGATTTATTTTGTTAGAAAATATACTAAAGCCTTTTATTTAATAGCTAAAGCTTCTAAATTGAAATAGTTTTTGTCATGGTAACAAAGCATTTATGACCAAGTGTAATTGGTTCTGTTAACTCTCTAAAACGAAGCTTGGAGGAAACTTTAATTGAACAAATATCACAATTTTTAAGAAAAACAATCCAAGATTTCATATTTAAACTTAAAAGTTTTAGCTAATATCAATTTTCGAAAGAACTGAAGGATATTTCAGGAAAAAGGACTAGAATGAAAGGATAAGTGCAGAAGATCAAAAGGCTAGCACTTGGGCGCCAACTCTTTGGAATTCATGCTTGGGTGCTAGCCTTTTGATCATCTACACTTCTCATTTCATCACTAAAAGGTACACAACTTGTAAGGATGACGCATATTTTAAAATTTTAAGGCTTGAAAGGAAAGGAAGTGTTCATTGTTTAGGAAAGATTCCAATAGTTAAACACACTACTTTAAATTTTTTCTCTAATACAAGGGTTAAGGCCATACTTCAAAATGTTGGAACATTATTGGCAAATGTTTTGACTGTAATTCAACAACAACTTTCTAGTGAGGAAGTTAGTTGTCTCACCTAAAAAATCTTGAGCATAACTGGCACAGATAACGAAGAAAATCCTTGCTTTTGCAAGCTTAAACCAACTAACTCCTAATTCATCTATCAAAATTAAAAAAATGAGGAAACATCATATTGAAATTGTCATTTACTAATGGAGAGTTAGAGGCTTCCCTAAGCTCAAATTCCATAGAAATTATGATAAAGTCTCCCCTGTAAATAAGATCTCCTAAAAATTCTACAATGTGCCTGTCAACCCAAACCAATGAACAATAAAGAGAACTCCATTCTTGACTGTAAACAAATACAACTAAACAAGAAAGGGTCCTGCCTATGGTCATCTAGATACATCTAAAATATTTGAACCATAAATTAGATTATTATTAACAAAAGTTATAGAAAATCTAAAAATGATCTTGGCCCTTGTGAGACAATGCAAGGGCTCACTAGTGACTTTGTGCCCTACCCTTTAGTCCTCATATAGGCTTTCAAAGGCTATATGAAAAGATTAAAGTAGACAGGTAGCTTCATAATAAAATGTAATAATACAATATAAACAAGAAGAAAATAGTTTGGAGGATATTTATGCAATAAACCTCGTGAAAATAAAATTATCTCTATGTCAATTAAAAAGCATTAATTGTAAATGACATCCACTAAGAAACTTCATAAGCTGTTAAAGCTTGAATAAGCTTCGGAAAACCATTAGCAAATGCTTCTGTTCAATATTAAAGGTGAGAAAACATTGAAAACTATAAATAGTAAATAAGAGGACTATCACAATACATAACTCGTCAGTCGTAAGCACACAACTCACAAAGTCATAACTCGTGAATTTAAAACAATATCTATGAGTATGGAATACTACAAACTATTAAATATGCTTTAATCTTGATACAATACATTTAAAAACCTTAGGCTTTAATATGAAAACAATTAGCTTGGAAACCAAAGGCTATGGAGGAAAATCAAGGACATCAAACATCGGTTATAGCCTTCCAAACTATAGATTATAATTATTAGTTGAGAGCATACAACCCTTAGGGTAATCAATATTAATTGTGGACACATAGCCCTCTAGATAACCATTGTCAGTTAAGGACACATAACCCTTAAGGGTAAACTATCCAAAAAGTCATGAGTCGTAAGCTTACATTAAATCATCCATCTAGCACTAGTCTTGTGAACACCCCATCCCTAATCACTTAATTATTTAATTAATGGAAACACTAATTAATTAATAATTAAGAACATAGGAAAATTAAAAATTTCAAAACTTCAAATAATATTTTCAATTGGGGGATAATTTAGAATTAAAAATAAAGAATGGGAGATAAACTCAAAATTTAAAAAATTAGCTAATTAAAATAATTATAATAAATCAAAGAAAGATAATAAAGAAATATAAAGATATAAAATATATTACAAGGAAAAAATCAAAAATTGAAAAATAAAAATTAATTAATAATAATAGTAATAATAATAAAAATAAAATTTAAAAAAAAAAAAACAATGGATCAGAAAATGAAGAAAAAGCTGAAAAAGGAAGGCAAAAAGCAAAGAGGATGTTGGTGGTGCAGGGAGCAGCTCGTGGGAGAGAGAAAGAGGAATGCCTGCCAAATCTCTTGTCCTTTTGGGGGCTTTGGGATGCTTTTCTGCAAGGGGGTTCCTCCTCAGTCCGGCGGGGACAGAGAACAGAGCTCTTCGGCTTCGACGACTCCAACTCCTGCCCGAGACCTGCTAATTGGTCCAATGGTTGGATCGACACCATCATTGCTTCCAACGATTCCGATTTAGCCAATCGGGTTTTCTCCCTCCTCTCCCCCGATGGTACTCTCATCAACTCTATCTTTGTTGTTGATCGCCTCTCCCTCGTCAAATACGTCTTCCCCGCTGAACGGCTGCCTGAGTGGACTCGTTTCTTGCTCTCTAGCGACCAGGATTCCAAAGTCTTATTGGATTTGTGTCCCTCATTTAGAGGTAAAGTAAAACAAGACTCTATCAAGGGATCTTCTTATCAAATCCAGCTCAATGTCTTCGAGTATTACGTCTTTTGGTTTGCCTATTACCCGATTCGTAAAGGGATTAGTGAGAATTCTGATCATGTCTCAGTCAAGAGAGCTCGAAGGTTTAGGTTAGAGAATTGGACTTCATCTATTCCAGGTTTTTCAAACCCCAAGCATGGGATTGAACAAAAATCGGAGTGTAATCTGTACTTACGGCTTCTTTACGCTTACCTTCGTGCATTTGTGCCTACTTATGATCTAAATGCTCACTAACCATATCGTAATTCACTTCTTCATTATCCTTCGGGTTATGATGGCACAGTTATGATGCGAGCAGAGTTTTTGGTAGATACTTTCATACATTTCTGGTTGGTGGATAATGATTTTTCGCCCTTGCCTGTGAATTTGTGCAAGTCTTCTAGGGTTTCATTTCCATTTCGGTCAGTCTTAGGAGAGACACCTCCTACTCCTGGGTTGGGGGAGATGATTAAATTATTTATGAGGTACTTAAATTGCAGTACGTTTGCAGCCTTTGAAGGACATGAGAGTGCTGAATATTGTGAGAGTCCTAGACGGAGGACTACTGGTTCACTGGATTTCGTGAAGTCAAAGGATTTTACATCCAAGTTCCCTTCTGTGCATTCGCTGGGATATTGGAACCCGTGGATACAGAGACCTCTGTATAGGTTTTTGTTAAGGTCATTTTTGTTTTGCCCAGTGGCAACTTCCATTAAAAATGCATCTCAGGTGTTTCATGTTTGGATTAATTACATGGAACCTTGGACAATATACTGGGATGATTTTTCTAAACTCGATGCATTACCAATGGATCTGTTGCAAATGCAATGAAGGAAAGCTTTCCATCTAGAAGTTGTGGATATACACCTCTTTGGCAGGATTATGTTCTATCTAACTACCTATATTGCAGTTCCTTGGTTATGCATTTTATTGGATTTGCACACAGGTTCCTTCACAGTGATGTGGAGATAATTGTCCAAATGGTGTTGAAGGTACTAGACACCTTAACATCATCAAAAGAGCTTATTGGCCTTTTAAAGAATATGGATAGCCTTTTCCATTCCAGACAAGCTGGACCAAGCAAATCAACACTGAGTAATTTATACAGATATGTTCCTGTTATATGTGAACAGTTGTAGGACTGGGAGGATGGCTTATGTGAGACTATGCTGATGGCTCATTCTTGCATGAGAATTGGAACAAAGATTTACGACTATTTGTTGATGGAGAGGATGGTGGACAACAGCTACTTCAGTTGTTTATTTTGCGTGCAGAAGCTGAGTTGCAAGCAATATCTGGTGATAATCTTGTACCCAGCCTCCAATGCATAGGTTCATTGAAAGCAAGGTTGGCGTGCTTATTTGATGGGCAAATTGTTAAGTCATCTTCAACCTCGCCAGAACCAAGGCAATATCAGCATCCATATGATGAGATATTCAAGCCTAGAAGAGCTGGCAACCATGCATTTACAGATGTTAAATACAAAGGTGACTGGATGAAACGTCCCATATCCAATGATGAGATTGCATGGCTTGCAAAACTGCTTGTTTGGTTGTTTGCTTGATTGAATGAGAGTCTTGGACTAAATCAAGCAGAGAGCAATGCAATGGATTCTACATGGTCTTATGTCGAGGTAACAACTGATGTCGACTATGTATGTGGACCTTCAGAGGCCCTAAAGGTCTTTTTCTGTACTGTTGGTTCTTGGTTTCTCTTTCTGGGTGCCGCCTCCCTAGAGCTAATGAGAAAATACGGTCTCAGGGTGAACCTAAGGATGTTGGCCTCAAAGAAGGTTGTAATGGTTTTGATATTATACACTGCTTTTAGCTTATTAAAGAAACTTGTTGGAGCATTTTAAAGCTGGTAAGGAAGAAGATATATTGAATGTACAGGGCGTATAGATAGGTGTAGAAAATATGGAGAGAATGAAAAACCGAAAGAGATTGGCGAAGAACCAACGTGAAGTCACCAAGAGCTGAGGTTTGAGTTTCTACATGCATGCATGTCACTGTTCATACGAATTGCTTCAAGACAATCTCATGCATGCTGCACTGTTTATGCGTTTTAATCTGAGGTGCTACTGTTCACTTGCTTAAATTTGTTTTAGTTTTGTTTATTACCATTGTTTAAACATTAACTTTGATTAATTATTGCTATTACGTATAAAATTATCATGTGAGAATTTTATTCTCCTCGATTACCAGGGATTATGTGAGATATTAATCTCCTTAAATCCTTACAATTAATTACATAATTGAAAAGCAACAATAATATTAATGAAATATTAATGAATGAATGGTGAAAAATAAATTAATGATAATTAAATATTAATTTTGATTAAATCATAATAGTAATCATAATTAAAATATTTGCTTTAAGGAACTATTTCCCATTATTTGCAAAATTATTGTGTGAGAATATCGTTCTCCTCGATTGCATGAGATCACGTGAGATTTTAATCTCCTTAGGTCTTTTAAAAATTAGCACGTTTGTTTTAAAAATAATAATGATTATATATTGACTTAATTAAATACTTTCCATTATTTATGAAATTATCGTGTGAGAATTCGGTTCTCCTCGATTGCATGAGATCACGTGAGGTTTTAATCTCCTTAGATCCTTTAAAAAATTAGCACGTTTGTTTTAAAAATAATAATTAAATATTGACTTTAATTAAGCATTTTCCATCATTTATGAAATTAGCATGTGAGGATTTTATTCTCTTCGATTGCATGGGAATATGTGAGATTTTAATTTTCTTAGTTCCTTAAAATTAATACACCTCTATCTAATAATAATAATAATATAACAACAATAAAAAAACAATCATAATTAAATATTCATCCTAATTAAATATTTCCCATTATTTACGAAATTATCGTGTGAGAATATAGTTCTCCTCAAATATTTGGGGTCGTGTGAGATTTTAATCTCTTCAGACCTCGAAATTTAGTACATACTTGTTTAAAAGATAAATAATAATAATGATGATAAATTGATAAAATAATAATAATGCAAAAATGAATATTTTAATTGAATTATTTACAAAATAAATCAAGTCAGGGTTTTATAAAATTTAATTAATTAAAATGCCACGTTCAAAAATTTCAAAAAATGGCTTTCCTTTATAATTTTGTTCTAATTTCACAATAAATCCTGATTTTTTTTTAAAAAAAATCTAAAGATAAATAAAAAAAAAACAAAATCCAAAAAATACATAAATACAAAAAAATCAGAAAAATGATTTGATTTTCGTCCTAATTTCAAAGGTGAATTCCAATTTTGAAAATCCAAAAACAAAACAAATAAATCTAAAAATTCAAAAATATTCTTTTTATAACTTCACTTCAATTCCAAACGATATAGACTCCCAAAGTTCCTAAAAATCTTATCCCATAATAATTTCATTTAAATTTCAAAATTAAAATTAAAATTCCAAAAATAAACAAAAGAATTAAAAGAGGAAAAATGAAGAGATCAAGAGAGCTAGATTACTTAGGTTGCTGTATATTAAAACACACAAATCCAAATTCCAATCCTATTTTGTTTACAAAAATCTATTTAATTTGAACTCTCCTGTTCTCATCACAAAAATTAAAAACCACCAACCCACAAAACATGCCTTTTGGTCGAACTATGTGGACTTTGATCCCTATCGCAGGGTATGTAGGCCCTAGGCTCTCATCCTAGGTCAAGTCCGCCCTTTGTAAATATCTATCTGTTTGTATGCATTCTCGCTTTTTGTCTCCTATGTCTAACATGCATCCATGTCAACGAAAGGGTAATTGAGATTAATTAAAGGTCATATTCTATTTCAACTGACTAGCTTAAGGTAACCGTCCTTATGGGCGGGTGTTGTGGGGTGCCTAACACCTTCCCCACACCCAAATAGACTCCCGAACCCATCTCTGATTTCGCAGACCATTTCGCCCTTTTTCGTTTTGTTTTAAATTGGTTTTCCAAAATTTTTCGTTAAAAATTTTGGTGGTGACTCCAAAGAAATTGATTTTCAAAACTCCATTTTTGGGAATCAATTTAAACTTTTTATTCATTTCCGCCGAAAGGTCGGTTACGACAAGTCCTCTTTAACTCTAAGGAAAACTATCGTACGTGGGTTTTCTTATTCAATATCCATATTGTCAGTGTCCAAATACTAGTATCAATTTAGGCAATAAGTAATACTCTTTCTTTACAATTTATTTAATCCCATGTATGATTCCAATCATTCATAGAGAAAAAAATGTGGTCCTTATAAAAGGAAGCTTTATAAAATAATGTCAAATGAACTTTTCTCGTTAAGATGAGAAGTGGAAGTAAAAGAACGATAACATGACCTCAAGAAGCAAATGTGAAAGAATTATTTAATAAAATAATTGGGAATGCTATCTGTTCAGTCATGCACTAGCCCTTATTATAGCTAAATTAATTGTCCCATATGAGTGTTGCTTTGCAACAATAAGATGGTCAATACTTAGTATTGTATCCCATTTAAGCAACAAAATTATCTATTTCACAGTTGTACAATTCCACACATGTTTTACAATTAGTTTAAGAGAATAATTTGAACATTGTAAAATAGTTCGATATGTGAAATACTAATATAAACCTTTAAAGTGATATACAAATAAATATGTAACAAAAGCAAGTGAAGCATATAACACTTGGGAGTGCTACTACTTACCTGAACACCATTAACTATAAAACAATCTAATCTTCCTTAACTCAGGTAGAAATCACTATACTAAGAAGTCCCTATGTTAATAGGAAATAATGAAAGTTTAATAAACCACCATTAGGGGAAATTTAAATTAATTCCTCTTCTTAATCCACACACTCCTAGTATTAATTTTGATGACTAATTCTTGTTAAAAGTTCCATAATAACTTCATCAATCCATAATTCTTAAATTAAGCCTTAATCTCTACTAACTTAACATCTTAACATAGAATTTAAGAGTTTTCTTTACTTTTTCTAATTACCATCTTCATAAAGCTTTCGTAAGAGCTCACAACTCACGGGCAATTAGAATATGATAAAGCTATCTAAGTGTTAATATATATATTCTTACGTACATTTAAATAATAATTGATTTTCCTAATTTAATCATTGCTATATCTCAATCCAATTATTCCCTTAATACAAATTCCATTATTAAATTTCTAATAACTTAATTAGACAATTATTCATTTCTTACATGTTCTTCCAACATAATTTTTCCTCCTTATCTACCATCCAAGCATGAAAATTCAAGGAAAATTGAGGAAAATTATCAATTCACCATACCTATCAAAATGATAACTTCCAATTGCTCCAACCACTTCCCCTTTGTAGTTAATTGAAGCTCCAAGTCCCAAAAATTTTGAATTGGTCCCTCAAGAGCCCTAATTTTGCTTCAAATTGGGAGAGGGAAAGGAACAAAAATACTATGAGAAACAAAAGGCATATAACTATTTCAAACATTGCTCACCAATTTGTGCTAAATTTGAAGAATTTTGAATTTTGCCCTTTTAAGAACCCTAACTACACTGCCAATTATATTACACAAATTAAGGCCTAAAATTTGATGTTTAATGATGGGAAAGAGTGGGGTAAGAAACAAATGCCACACATCAAATGCAAGAAATTTTTTACCAAATAGGCTCGAATCATTAAATATTCTTGGCCAAGCTACACATACAAAAGGGGAAAATTCTCACCTGAAAATGATGATTTTGGCCCTATGCCATGCTGGAGAAGCTTGGATGAAGAACGTGGCAAGTTCATCAAGGAGATGCTCTAAAACATTGGTGATGAGAGAGCAAATGCTATCCCACATATGCAAAAAAGGGAGGCTGAAGATGAAAATGTTTGGGGGTTAAAATGGTCTTTTTCATCCCTTCTGTTGCCAAATGAACCAAATTTTATAGCTTATAGATAAAGGTTTTAGTGACAGAGAAATGTTTGTAGGTAATGGTTTTTGTGATAGCTAAATGCCTATTAGTCAAGGTTTTAGTGCCAACAAAACTCTGTGGGTAAAGGTTTAATGAACTCTCACAATATGATATAGTGACAATCAAGTGTCCGTGGGTATAACCCACAACCTAGAAAATTGTAGGTAAAGGTTATAACCACAGTTAAGATTTGTGGGTAAAGGCATAGCAAATCTAACAAAAATTTAAACCATGGTTATAAGTCATTAGGGACTATACCTATAAATTTATCCCTTTTACCCACGGAACTTGTCTATGGGTATATGGCATTTTACTTGTAGTGTGAAAGTTAGCTACACATTCTAACGTTCAAGTCATATATTTAAATAGATATTAAAGATTGTAATGTAGGATGAAAATGGTATCCCTAGCTATTTGTGAGATAACATGAAGAAGACCTTTTATCTAAATGACTTACTTGAGTATTATGATCCTTAGACATAAATGGGTAGTTACACTTTGTTAAACTGGTCAACTCAATTTTTTCCTTATAAGTTTTTTATAAATTTTGAAGAGATCAATATACAGATAAGAAGAAAATGTATAAGAGTTAATTTTTTCTCTTTCTACCTACTCTCTCATGTCCCTTTATCTCTCTTGAACTTTATGAAAAATTTTATAACCAACACTTTACAAAATGTGGATTGTCCCATAAGGGTAGCCTAAAATTATGCTTACTATAATTTGATTGATAATGAATGAGAAAACCATTACAAAATTGCAATATTAAGGGTGATTAGCAACGTTGCCAAACTCATAAATTTAGGTAAACTCATTTATGGGTGGAAGACTTGTAACGTATACCCGTAAAAGTTTACCTTTATTAATAAATCACTATTGAAATGTACAATTACATAGTTAAAATCAATGTTTTAAATTCAAACTAGCAATTAAATAGGTGAAGGTACTAAATACTGGTTATAAACATTTTTTAATTACATATATTAAAATTTTAATATAATAAGTATTAACAAAAGGATATTAATAATTCTAAAGTTGAATCTAAGATAATTTATCCATTATTAAATATAACCATTGAAAATTAATATATTAAAAGTAGAGGAAAAAAAAAAAGATTAACGAAACCTATACTAAAACACATAAAATTGATAGCATTCAATCAATTTATTTGATGAAGTAATAATTAAAAATTAAAATAAAATTTAAAAAACGATCATCTAATAACTCTATGGAATAATTTATTCATGCAATTATCATATTCTATCGTTGTGCTTTTTTATTAGTTTTGGTTTAATTTTAAGTCTTATTTGTCAATCTAGTAGATGTATCTTTGGAATTTTAGGTTTCAAGTTCTTTGTTGATTTATGTTTATTTGATAAATTTTTAGCCAACTATAGATATTCATTTGGTTTTATTTCTTGTCTAGGTTGTGAAAGGGAAGAACTTAAAGATACAACTTTGAGATAACTTTTAAACCCTTAAATGTTGAATTTAGATATGGTCATTTCACAAAATGTTGTAGAGCTCATTGAGATCTTTGCAACCAGTGGTAGTTCACTAAAATCCAATGTTAGAGCCTAAAGTTATGGCCAACACATTAAAGTTGGTTCAAAAGTAAGACATGGGCACCAAGGCACCAATCACAATTTTTTTTTTTTTTTCTGGTAACTTGGTATCAAAACAAGGTGCAAAGGTGTTAGAACAAGTATAGGGGCTAGTAACTTTGCACCAAGACACCTAGGCATGGAAAGTGAAGGATAAACTTAGTTTTTTTAGCAATTTAGGTCGATATAAATGTGGATTTCTTGGGTTTTTCAAAGAGAGGAATGTCCTAGGCATGGAAAGTGAAGGATAAACTTAGTTTTTTTAGCAATTTAGGTCGATATAAATGTGGATTTCTTGGGTTTTTCAAAGAGAGGAATGTTATGTGGCAAACAAGGCAAATACTTTGAGTTTTAAGGCTAAGATTTGCTAAAGGAAGCCATTTCAAGAGGAGATTCAAGGGAGGAAATTGATTAAAGCTTCAGAAACAAAGTTATTTTATTTCTCTTCTTTTGCTCTTATTTTGATTATGTTTTCTTATTTGTGTTGGATTGTAATTATGAATATGCTAGGCTAAGTCAGTATTTCTCTAGGATTATAGACCCTTAAGATGTAGATTGTTAACTTTTGTTACTCACCTACTTGAATTTCATTATGAATGGATTTAGTCAGTTCGAACCTTTATTTGTTCCTTTGTTGATTTGCCACCAATTGGGGTTTATGTTGATGATTTTAGGATTCTAGAAGGAAAAGCCCAAATTTAGTCATAGAATTGAATACCACATGTTTGATGTTCATAATTTGCTTGAATTAACTAAATTTGCCTTTAGGATTGACATATGCCTATAGAACTTGCAGAATCGTAATTAACCATACTTAAGTACGTCTCTCTGATTGGTTCTAGTAGAAATATGGTGAGTAATTTAAAGTGATAGAATTTGTAAGGGTTCAACATATTCTTATAATGATGTTATAGACTAAGAATATTTCATAAATCAATGAGTTTAGGTTTGGAAAGTAGCTAAATCACAATTGAAGTGCCTTAGTAAGTCATAATCCTAGGGAAGCCTTTTTGCTCATTACATCTCATTTGAAGTTTGCATATAATGACTTAATTGCAAATTTCATACCTTTATCTTGGAAAATTGATCACTTAGTGTAAGTAACTATATACGCATTAGCACTTAATAACTGTTAATTAAAGTTCCCTATGAATGATACTTTTCTCACTCTTTGATTACTTGCAGGTGGTGTATACTTGTACTGTGACAGTTTGCACACAATATCGTATGACCATTATATTAAAATGAAGTAGCTATATATATATATATATTAAATGCAAGTTTTCTTGGTGGTTAAAGGTGTTAATGATGTTCCATGGAGCCCCGAGTTTAAGTATTGTAATTAGCCTTTCCAGAAAATAATTAGATGAAGTCCATGTTTAGGCTGCATAAAAACCTAATTGACCTAGTCTATACACCTCATTTATAAGGTATTCCTAAATTATTAAGTTTTCCCATGTTCTGCTTATTTTGTAGCGATAAAGATGACTTACACACCAAGGATATGAGAACTAAGACAACTTTTAATTCATTAGAGTTAGGGAAAATTTTAGTTTCATTACCCATTTTTTATTGGTTGTTTTGTATCTTTTTGCCACACAAATTATGAGTTCATATCTTTACTTATTCATTAGGTGAGTATTTTCAAAAAGTACATATTTTCCATACTTACCTAATAACAAGTAAAAAGGGCAATATGAACACTATAATTTGTCTAGGTAATGTGAAATACCAATAATTAAGGGAACCTTAAATAGCTAATTAAACAATGAAATCACAATTAAAAAAATAAAAATAAAAAAGAAGAAAAATAAAAATAAAAATAATGTTAAAGGTAAAAAATAAGTTAAATTCATATGAAAATATATAGAAAACAAAAGTACAAGCAAAGAAAAATTAATTAAAGTGGTAATGTGTGAAGGTGTGAAAATAAAGAAGAGGGAAAAAGAAATAAAATTAAAGAGATCTACTTGAAATTGGATCTAAAAATAAAAATACAATTGAAACTAAAAAAAGGGATTTATTTAAAATGGAGCCTAAGGAAAAGAAAATTAGAGAGGTCCACTTAAGATGAAGCTTACGGATCCAAAAGCCCACTCCAATCAAGGATGTCCATTAACCTAAAACCATGACCCATGATCCATCTTATAACCAACTCCTATGCTTAAATGTTGCAACTCTTTCTCATTTTTCTCACACTTCACTTGTTGCACTTCATACTTTCTCTCGATCTAATTTCACTTGGATTGCATTTGCTTTTTGACTTAATTTTTCAGAATTTTATTTCTCATTTTTCACACATTTCACACATGGCACTCTTTTCTCTCTTCTCATAAAATTTCACTTGCATTTTATTTTGTATTTATTTAATTTTTCATAGTTTCATTCCCACATAGCATACAATTCAATCTATATTCATTCCTCTATAAAAATTTTCATTTCACATACATTTCATTTGCATCTTGACTTGAATTTCAAATTTTTGATTCTTCCCTAACTCATTCTCACACCACCCTCAGACTTCTTGGATACTGTTACTTCATTGGGGGTGTTCTCTCATAATCTCTTTCATATCAAGAAACCTTAGGCACTAGAAGGGAGTGGAGAATAAGGTAAAAAGTGCTAAAGGCTAAAAGAGAAAGGAAATCTTCTTTTACTTTATTTATCTCCTTTTTCTTTCTACTTTAGACGTCTATCTAAGGTAGAATTTTCAATTTAGTTTTAGTTGATTAAGTGCTAAATTTTGTATATATCTTCCTCTTTAATTATGGTGTGTACCTTTGGTAAAAGGCATTGTGTAAGGTACCATTTTTAGCAGCTAGATTTTATGTATGTTTTCCATAGACTATGGCATGTTCCTTGCTAAGAAATATTGTGTAAGATAACATTTTTTAAGGTCTAGATTTTGTATGGTTCCCCCTTTGTTTATGGTGTGTTTCTTTGCTAAAAAGTATGAGGTAGAGTGGCAATTTTTAAGGCTGAAATTCATATGTGTTTATTCTTTAATTGATGACCAATTTTCATAGAAAACAACTTCCCATTCATTGAGCAATGTGTGCTGAAAAAATATGTGGCATTTAATTTGTGTTGGCAAGGTGCTTCATAAAATGTTCCTATGGAATTTGATGATTTATTTGGCTGCATTTTACCTCTCTTTTAATCTCATGATTAGCGCCTCTTTAGTGCTTAATTAATTCTAACTTGCATATATTGTGCCTTACTTGTGCCAATTTCTAGCTTAATTTTGTTGCTCATATTGTGCTTCATTTGAGCTCATATATACTGTCCACATGTAGCCTTGAATGTATCTCATATGAGCTTAATTAGGCTGTCCATTTTAGTCTTGATTGAACCTTATTAGTGTTTGTATATGTTGACCATTTTTGCTTGCATTTGATGGCATTTTAATTTGAATTTTCTACCTATAATAGATGTTGAATATTGTGTGTTTCCCCTTCTTAATTTGAGTCAAATTTGTTGAACTTAAACATTATCTTTAGTTATCAAAGTCGGGTTAAAAATTGCATGCACATGTAATCCACTTTGCTCTTTAAACTTGTTACATGATTAACTCTTGTATCTCCCAACTGTGTGTATGTGTGAGGTGTAGCTACCTAAAATTATAGAAAATTTAACTATTTGAAGCATGAGTATTATGGCTAAACCAAGGAGTAAGGAATAATCCAAGCAAATGTAGCATGAATTGGTGGTAAAGTTAGTAAAGAGAGGTTTTGTGGTTAGGCAAAATTCATGTAATTGGAGTAATCTTTGTTATTGTAAATGAGATATGATAAATATTCAATTGGACACCAACACACACAAGCATCAATGTACGCTGTTATTACCATTAGAGTGCTGTATGGAGTCCAACACCTCTGTAGGTATCTTTGCCTTGATGGTGTCATGTGAGGTCCAATGCCTCTATAGGCACTTTTGTTGATGTTGTCATGTGAGGACCAAGGCCTCAATTGGCTAATTTTATAAAAAAAATTTATTATCAACATTATTGTTCTTGTATGAGATAAATGTCTTCATGAGCACCTAATAAATTCACCAGTGGGGCTATGGGAGATCCTACAACTCCATGTGTATTTAAAAAATGAAGTTAGGTTTCAAGGACCTATGTCCAATCAACAATTTCTCAAAAATCTCAAATTTGAAATAATCAAATAAAAATAAAATCATCTCTTCTTAATAATAATCCTTTTGTCAATTCCTTATTTTGTTTTTATTTTTGATAAAGCATTTAAAAAAAACAAATGATTTTTTTAATTTATTTGATTATTTTCAAATAAAATATCATTGCCAAAGTTCCTTTATTTTTTTGAAATTAATCTTTTTAATAAAAAACCAAAAAAGTATGTTCACTTTTTCACTTTTATTTTCCAAATTAAAGTATGAATAAATCATGTTGTCCTAAAATAATAATTCCAAAAAATTTTTAAAAATATAAATACAATGAAGAGCAAGAGAGTGTGATTATACCAATTTTGTAAATTAGAACACACCAACCTAAATTCCAAATCATTTTGTTTATGAAAAATCCATCTGATTTCAACTATTTTGTTATTTTCACAAAATTAAAAAACACCAACTAATTGACACATATTTCTAGACAAACTACGTGGATTTTGATCCCATTTATAGGGTCATATCCACCCATTGTAAATTTCCATTTTTTGTTTGTATTAATTTCATTTTATTTCCTCTATTTATATTCATGAGTGTTTTTATGTAAGCAACTAAAATAAATCTAAGGCCACATCTTGTTTACTTCGGTTGACTAGCTTAGGTAAACCATCCTAAAAAACAGGTGCTGTGGGGTGCCTAACACCTTCCCCACACTTAAATAAATCCCCGAATCTATCTCTGGTTACATAGACTGCCTTTCCATTTTCATTTAGTTTTCCAAAATTTTTCATTTAAAAATTTTGGTAGCAACTCCAAGTAAATTGGTTTTCAAAATTCATTTTATGAATCAATTTATTTTATCTTCTATTTTTTTTTACCCACCCACCAGGATGTCAAGTTTGACACCTAGTGTATGTCCAGACCAACCCAAGCATCTAGTCGAATTGGGCTGGGTCAAAAGCATGAGAGGGCCAAGCAATAAGGGAGCATATCAGGTTGTTTTCTAGACCTAACCAAGTCCTGAGGTACCCCATTGGGCCATTTTTCCTGGCTTAGACCCTATGGTGTATATGTAAATATGTGTGTGTGTGTGTGTGTGCGTATGTGTCTATATATATATATATATATATATATAATTTCTATTTTTTAACCTATTAATAAACCCTTCCTCTTTGTTCCTCCTATCTGCATCTTTGTATCTCCTCCATAGCAAAATAATTGAAGCTTACCTCAAAATCTCAAATTATCCCAAGCACCAAAGACCCTTAAAATCCCTAAAACCTTAATCCTGGCTTCCAAAGGGGACATCAAGAAGAAAAGGTGAAAGAGCAACTAGGCAAGGTTGCTACATCTCTATCCCCATAATTCTCATGTCTCTTTAGTGGTAAGTTCGTTCTTTGCACCTTCAGTTTTGATCTCCGCCTTTGCTTTTTCTGTTCTCTGCATCATCGATCTCTTTCTTCTTTTTCCCTTTCCTTTATGTCTTCTCATCTCTCTCTCTCTCTCTCTCTTTCTCCCTTTCATCCATTCTTTGCTTCTTCTCACGGTGGCTTCCTATAAAATAAAAACCTAACCCATATTTATTTCTTTTACATATATATATATATATATATATAAATCTAGACCTAATCTTACCTCGACCTAGCCCCGACGAAGTCAATATGTTCCCTGGTCTATTCAGGCCAGGTTGGGCCTGGTAACGAGGGTCCTAAAATAGACCCAAGGTGATTTTTAAGTCGGGTCTCAAGTTTGTAATGAACCCAGCCTAGCTCAGACTTTGTGTAGCCCTAGTCCATGTGACTAAGTAGTTAGTTAATATCTATAAAACAATGAATACATTGTATATAAGAATTAAGCTAGTTTAGTGGCAACAGGCGCTAGCATTCAAGGAATTGTGTTTGAGACTTTGCCAAGCTAATTTGTAAATTTGACAACATTGGCAAACAGTATGATGATATAAAGTTTAGCATTATGGAATTATGACTAATGCTCAATTCTGTGCATAATATACCGTTCAACAGATTGGGTGTTTAATTATGGAATCTCGAGTTGGAGTCAAAAAGTGAGCTCCCATATTTGACTAACAAATTACCAAGCTCCTTAATTGTTGTTATATATATATATATATATATATATATATAATCTGTTTATTTATTATTTGTCTATCAACATTTTGATAAAATGTCAGTTGGGAGAGCAAGTATGAGTGTAGGTACAAGGTTTGTTTTTTTCCTTTAGTTTGCATTAATTGTGAATTTACTTTTCAAATTGGGCCGAATAATATTGTATATATATGAGGTCGATTTAAATCAAAACTAAAATATAATGCTATGAGACGGCATAATTCCTCTTCTCCTTCACTTCATTCTTAATGTTTATAAATCTTAAAAGAAAGCTTAAATTTTATGTACTTGAAATCATGACCAACAATAACAGCTATATCAAATGAAACTTAAACCTGCTATTTGCAAACTGAAATTTTTGCAAAATAATTGACACGGATAGAAGAATGTAGACAAAAGTTTTCACAGGAAGAGCCATAGATGGATAGATTGATTGGCGAACATGGAAAAGGCAAGTAAAACGAATAAATATGGATATCTCATTAACATAAAGTATATAATTGAAATTTTTTAGGTTTTGATGATAGGGAGCATATTGCGATAAGCCTAATAGAAAGGGTAGATTCTAGTTTTTTAGAAAAAAATTAGGAGGTACATTACGATTAGAATCAAACGAGAGACAAATGACAATTTCTCCAAACTGAGCAATAATATACCTTTTTCCATGTAAGAATTAATGTTTCTCTGACCACATTAAAAAGTTGATTTGGGAGGTAACCTAATTGTCTATTCGTATATATTTTTTATAATTAATTCACAATTTTATTTGTTAGAAAATTGTTGAAACATAGTTGAGAAGTTGTTCAAATAATCCATTTGCTTGGAAAATCATATAATCAAATATTTATTATTTCATAGATTCTTATAGCGCAGGAGTCTTATATGAATATAATTTAGTCTTTTACTTTCGGCACCAATTGCTAGAACGTTAATATTATAAAGAGATGTTGATCCGTATTTTCATCAATGGACATAATAATTTAATCATTTATTATACTTTAACAGAGACGGATTCACATTCAATTACATAGACAGAACTTACTTAGACCTTGTTAATTGTACATTAATACACCCGATTGACTACATCGGCATGGGTATTTATAATTTATTAATATTTGTAATTGTAAGTCTTCTTAAATTGGTTTTCATGGCTACTTTTGGCAACCTTATAACTAATGTTCATCCGGGTTTCCATTTAAAGATGAACTAAATTAATAATTTATTAGAACTTGAATAGAGACTGATTCAAAATCAAATACACAGAGAAGCTTACTTAGGCCTAGTTAATTGTTGATTAATACACAAATTGATTTGATCGATTTCGGTATTTTTACTTTGACAAGCGGGCGCACACATAATCTCGGACGTAGGTAAGCAGAAAAAAGGCAAAAAAGATACATTTAAGAAATGTTCCAACTTATAATTATAATATTAGTATATTGTCGTCTAAAACATACTTGGTCTTTATCTGATTCTCGTGTAAATGACTTTTTCTTCCATGGACTGAAGCATGGAGACACTTCCAGACCACTTGGCTAATGGAAAAGGGTAGATTGTAGCTTTTTTTAGTTTTAAATTAGGGTGGACATTATAATTAGAATCAAATGAGAGACAAATACAATTTCTCCTAACTGAGCAATAATTTACCTTTGCATGTAAGAATATTTCTCTGATCTTATTAAAAAGTTAAATTCTGAGGTAACATAATTGTCTATTTGGAAATAAATTTTTCATTAACATTCACAAATTTTGTTGGTTGTAAAATTGTTGAAACACATATATAGTTGAGAAGTTGCTCAAATAATCCATTTGCTTGGAAAATCATATAATCAAATATTTATCATTTCATAGATTCTTACAGCGCAGGAGTTGATAAAGAAATATATATATATATATATATATATATATATGAATATAAAGTAGTCTTTCACTTTTGGCACCGATTCTTAGAACGGTAATATATCCGTGTTTTCATTATGGGACATAATAAATTAATATTTTTTATACTATAAGAGAGACGGATTCACATTCAATTGTATTGACAAATCTCACTTAGGCCTTGTTAATTGTATATTAATCCACACAACTGACTACATCAGCTTGGGTATTTTTAATTTCTTAATGTTTGTAGGTCTTCTCAAATTGGTTTTCGGCTACTTTTGGCAACCGTCTAACTAATGTTTATCCGCGTTTCCATCTGAAGATTAACTAAATTAATAGTTTACTAAAACTTGAAGAGAGACAGATTCAAAATCAAATACATAGAAAACCTTACTTAGACATAGTTTATTGTTAATTAATTAATACACAAATTGACTTGATCGGCTTCACAAGCGGGCACACGTCTTCTCTTACGTACGTCAGTATCGAAGAAAAGTTAAAAAAAAGATGCAGATAAGAAAAGTTCCAACTTCTTAGTACGTAGTGGTCAATGAATAATTCATTCGACAAATAAAATATTAATTGTCGTCTAAAACATATTTGGTCTTTATCTGCTTCTCGTTTAAGTTTACAGACCAGATCAACGCCTCCTCCTTATAAATACACATTGTTAGCAATCCGACTGTCTCATCCCTCTCAAGCAAAGTAACAGAAATAATAAGAGTTTGCTTAAAGGTAGAAGTGTGAAAACATGAAAGGTACTTGCTTATTAGTGCTTGTTACCCTCCTGGCTCTGGCATCTTCTGGTGCCTTTGCCTATGATCCTAGCCCACTCCAAGACTTCTGCATTGCTATAAACGACACCAAGACCGGTGGTACGAGCCTTCGATTTTCTCTTTTGCACTTCTAACTCCATATTTATTATGCCATTGCCATGCATGATCATATGTTTTTCTTCATGTCTACAGTGCTTTTGAATGGAAAGACAGTGTTTGTGAATGGAAAGTTCTGCAAGGACCCAAAACTTGCCAATGCAAATGACTTCTTCTACCAAGGACTAAAGCAAGGAGACACATCCGGACCACTTGGCTCAAAGGTGACTCCGGTTGCTGTTAATGAAATATTAGGACTCAACACTCTTGGCATATCCTTGGCACGCGTAGACTTTGCACCTTATGGCCTTAACCCTCCTCACACTCACCCTCGAGCCACTGAGATTCTGGTAGTCATAGAGGGTACTCTCCATGTTGGTTTTGTGACATCCAACCCAGAAAATCGTCTCTTTACCAAAGTACTGTACAAGGGAGATGTGTTTGTGTTCCCCATTGGTCTCATTCACTTTCAGCTGAATGTGGGTAAGACTAATGCTGTTGCCATTGCTGGTCTTAGCAGCCAAAACCCTGGAGTTATCACCATTGCCAATGCTACGTTTGGATCTAATCCTCCAATTTCACCAGAAGTTCTTACAAAGGCTTTTCAAGTGGATAAGAGCGTAATCAACGCTCTTCAGAAACAATTTTAGATGGACAGCTATACAGCTCTTAAGTTCTAAAATAAATTATCCATTTGTTTTTGTAATAATGTACTATACACACTGGATTTGCCTATTGCAACCATGTGATATAGTAAGATTAGAATAAAATGTATGACTATATCATATGTACCTTGAACTTTTCATACGTGCCAGAACAAAGTTATGTGATTATTTAAGAATTCGAAGTTCGCTTGAGTAAAATAATGTAAAATGTGATTTATATACTACTAGCAAGCACTTACTTGTTTGGATATACTACTAGGAAAATAATGTAATAAAGTGATTCATCTGAACTGGCGCTATACAGGGCGCATGCAGAAAGTTTTTCTGTTCTTCTAGATATTGTGAATTATATTATATACATAATTTAAAAAAGTTATAATTATTTTATAATATATATAATGATAACAAATTACAATATAGTAAAATGAAAGATATTAACGCATAGTGTCCTGGTATAATTGTTAGCGCACTCTGCCATTAAAACTTGTCTTATTTCATTTGGCTAACTTTCTATAAACTACAAACTAATTTCAAGTCAAAAGATTATAATTTGATAACAATGATGGTAACACAATTTACCGAATTTGTAGGTAAGAAGAAATCGTAAAGTTATAGAGACAAGACAAATATAAGAGAAAAGGTAAAAATATTAAATAGTAAGGGAAGCAAATAAGGCTATGAAACTCGTAAGTTTAGACAAACTTATAAAAAAAATTGTAAATTCATAACATAAACTAGTAAGTCGTAATGTAAAATTATAAAAGTATACATTGATTAATAAATAGTCATTAAAAAATATAATTATATAAGTAAAATACTATATACAATATAAAATCATTCAAATGTAATTCAAATTATATATAGTCAAGTAAAATTATTCATATTTCATAATCTATAGTACCTAATATAAATATTTTAATACAATCATACATAAAGAATTATTTAATATAACTAACTAAATAATTTTTTTTAATTTTAATAAGTACATATTTAATATTATTTTATTATTTTAATGTATAATTAAATTAGTAATAAAATAGATTATAATGACTTCTTAAAAGGAAGCTTGTATATATCTCATTTGGTCTTAAGTTTGAATCCTTATGTTGACGACAACAAGCTTGTTGACACATTTTTTTAATAAATAACATTATAAACTCGATAGACTCGATAAGTTGACTCATGAGTCTATCCAAGTTTATATTAAGTTTGAGTTTATACTTAATTGACTCGTTTCTTTAAGTATAATCATAAACTTGTGAACTCAAATAATAAATTCGCGAGTTTGACAACCATTCGGCTTAACTTAACTACTTGCTCAATCAAAATCGGGGCTTTTTGCAATCAGTCCCCATTCACCCTTGCCTGTAGCAAAAGCTTTCAAGGAAAAAAGAAAGAAGACTTTTTTCTTTCTTTTGCTAGTGAATCAGCTCTTTTCAAGCTTTCATGTGGCAAATGGGATATCATCAATAGCTTCCCTTTCTTGGTGGCGTAACATCATATTATAAAGGATGGATCTCTCCCTCTTTCTTTTGGAATATGCCACGAAAAGCCTTCAATTCGAAATGATTAGATGATGGGCCTAGACAATTAAAAGGGAACAGCCAGAACCAAATGCATATTATCCAATTCCCATCCTGTATCATACCATAGATAAAGAGTAAGAACTTATATTGATTGATGGATAATGATTGATTGCTAATAGATGTTATGAAAGAATTATGATAATATCCCCTGCCATTAGCTCTCAAGTGAGGGAAGGAACCCGAGGGTATGACATCAACAAAAAGTAAAGAACTCTTAGCTGTGACCCAGAAAGGTAAGCGAGGAGGATATTAAATGCTTGCTTGATCAAACAAAACAAGCCTTTAATAAATAGAGTTGTATAGGCCAAGGCAATAAAGAAAAAAAGACCAAGCATAAGGCAAAAGGTATTATAGTATATAAAAGTTCTTCCTGATTCAAGTCTTGGAGGAAAGGCAGGATCTTTCATTGATAGCTATTCATTTAAGTCTTCAGGTAGCATTGCTTTGCTTGGCATTGGTCTATCGTAGTCCCTTTGGCACCGCTAGATAAGAGGTTCAAATCTAAATCATGATAGCAGTGGAAGTAGACACCAAAAGGAAATTCCAAGGATCAAAGGCATTTAGGGCTAGTTTAAGGCTAGTGACTAACCCCTCCTCGAAGGGTCGGATGATTAAAGAATGCAACTCTTAGGCTTCCAGGGCAAGGACTACTATGTCCATTCAAAAGCTCTCATTCTCAGCCAAGTTTGAAAGTAATGCATGAAAAGGCTTACGAAAGCTTTCCCTGATGCACAGATATGAGCAACTCCCAATTTGGATTGAATAGTCAATGTCTTTAGTAATTTAATCATTCAAGCCCTTTCTTTTCTTCCAAAATAGAGAAAACCCTGTACCCTGATCTAGGCCTCCAAACTACTCTTCCTGAATACACATATCATAATGAATGGCAAAAAAAGGAGGCAAAAGGGCTCATCCTCGAATCAAAGGGCGAAGTGAGAGCTATGGCAAGTATAACAGGTTCAATAGGTGACTTTTAGTCTAATTCTCTCATGGCCAAGTATAGCTTCAAACAACTCACTGGCTAAATCATATAAGAGGACATTTCGAGGAAGAACTCCTAGATGTCGAGAATAAATGTTACTTGCTTTAAGACTTCGATTGTCTACCTATCGCTTAAGATAGAATGTTCGGATGTTGGCCTCTACTTGTTAAGTAAGGTAAGAGTCAAGCCTTTCCTTTCGCTCCTACCCTTATAGGGGCTACTTAAAAGACCGAGTGAAAGGAGGTGGTGACCAAGTGAAGATGTTCATGGCCTTACTACCATGGTATCTCTAGAACTTCCTTTTTTTTTGTAGCTAGGAGGCTTTAGGTCATGCAATGGCCTCAATCAGGGACTTTTGCACCATTTTAGGGGTGACCAACACCATTGGTTATACTGTAGTTGATTGATGCAAATCCTAATCGCATGTTGTGACAACTTTAAGTGTGATCGGAAAGGAATAAGGCTTGAAATGCCTACATTGATAGAAAAGTGGCCATAAGGCTTCTCCACAAGTTCCTTCACCTTTTCTTTTCATTTTTTATGCCACGTTCAAGTAAGAAAAAAGCTATTCTTCTTAGCAGTTGAACATATGAATGGAATGATTCCTCCCCCGAGGGTGACTTCACTACCTGGATCCTTATCTCTTCAACTCGATCTGATAGCTAGTTTAATGGCACCGGCATCTGATCTAGTCTAGATCAATTCCCTAAGAGCTTCTTCTCTAGCAGTCAATTTAGCCCATTTTATCATTCCTGGTAATAAGGCAAAGCCTCTCCCTATCACACTTTAATGACTAGCATCCTTTAGCGTGAAGCCATGTAGAAAAAGGAATTCTAGGTCTTTAAGCTTCTTTCTATCGATGACTTGGCTTAAGGTGGCCAAGATCTAAGTACATAGCCAACTTGAAAGAAAGTTTCCAAGGGAAGTTAAAAAGGTCATGGATAGGAAGCCGGAATTTGATCGAAGCAAGGAAGAAGCTGAAAGGCAAGCAGACTAGATTATGGAATGTTCTCCATCCACCCTCTTCATGGAAGTTAGCTCAATGGAAACCAGACCATAGACACATCTTAGACCAAAACAAGCAATGTCCATACAAGGACAAAGTCAGTCAAGTTTACCAACTTTGCACTCCTGACATCAAAAAGAAATTACCATTAGACTATGGCAACCAAAGTTCTATGTTTGAGAGTCTGACTTCCAGTATCTCTAACTTGAGACTAATTTAAAGAGATGAATGAAGCAAATGACAATCGATACTCCATAAGTGCTCTTGTTGGAATGGTAGTAGTATCTTTGTTCGAGCATATGCTCCAGAGTTGAGTTATGTCGAACGGCTTAGAGTCTAAGATCAAAGAGGATTGTGCATACAACACCGAGAATTGGATGTTTGGACACTTTTTCAAGTGAACAAGGAAGTCCCAAAGGGGAAGACATTTGACACTTGGGAGATAAGGGTTATAGAATAACATTATCACGTCAGGAAAGCCAACAAGTTTAGGCTAGCCTATAACTATACTATGGTCAGAGTTCTGGTTCTTTAGCTATAAAGGTGCGCAACGGTCGAGAGAGACTTTCTAAGAAAAGCAGTCTTTGTATTGGAGCAGCCCGAGAAAACTTCCTTTTTTTACTTCCATATTCCATAAACCAGGGATTAACTCAAAAGTAAAGTAGAAAGGATGCACTTTTTTCCTCTGTTAACAACAGATGGTGGAGTCTAAAACTAGAAGATGACGATCAGGAAACATAAGTTCACTTGCATAAGAAGGTTTTTTCTTACGAAATTTGATCAACAAAAAGGGTTCAATATTGGTCCCTCCTTAATCTATGAACAATAGAATGAGATCGAGAGCCTATTGCTCTTTTAGCTCTGGGTCAAACCCTCATACTAGTGCCATTTTCTCTAATCTTTGTAAGGCACCCACCATTTTATCGAAGCTCAAATTCATTTCATAGTGAGAATGGATGTGGCCTATGGGTTCCTTTTACAAATTTCAAAATTTTCTAGGCCGATGCTTATTCTCTTCTTTCTTTCAATGTCAATGAAAAGTCTGACTGCACTCCTGCTATATATGACTGGCTTACTGTTCGTTCACGTTCTATATCTGTCTGGAGAAGAGAATAGTCAAAATCAAGCCTCAAAGCTGGAAGTCCTACCTTTTCTTTTCATGAGGATACTTGACATCTAGGATCCTCTCTTTAGGAACTTCACTCATA
Source organism: Delonix regia (assembly GCA_037074485.1). Lineage (NCBI taxonomy): Eukaryota > Viridiplantae > Streptophyta > Magnoliopsida > Fabales > Fabaceae > Delonix > Delonix regia. Next base: position 32,533,549 of record CM073449.1, on the reverse strand, counting down.
GGAATGGAACTCTTTAGAGTCTGATAAGTAGTAGAACTAGGGCTGGCAAATTCTAGTAAGCTATTTCATGAATTTGACACTAAGATGGTAATAACCCATTGACTTCTTGTATTTAATTGAAGATTCATATTGTAATGACCCAATAAATTGTAATTAGTGGGATAATTATATTTGATCATTTAGTTAATGCAAAATAAGAAGAGAGAAATTTTCAAGAAACTTTTGCTAAGGTATAACACTTTATGAGGTGGAATTATATCCTGAGATTGAGGTTAGCTCAGTGGTCAGACTTCATGTACATAGTCTGAAAGGTTAAGGGTTCGAATCCTGACTTCCCTACTTCCCTTGTTTTTTTTAGGCACTGACACGTGTCCCTATATGTGAAATTACAAAAGTGCCCCTAGTATTATAACTCTTTCTTCCTCGAGTGTTTGAAACAGAAAGTAATAGAAGGAATTGTTTTACATTGTGTGATCACCAGAGTTCACGTTCCTCTTTGCCAGAGCTATCCTTGCCACCTGCATTGACATTGCTGGCTAGAAGTCATCATTTCCGATGATGAACAACCCGCAAGTTTCATGGTTTGAAACGCCAAAAATTGCGAAGTAAATTTGATGTTGGTAAGCAATTTTCTTTGGTGTTTCTATCATGGGTTTTGTTCCTGACATCATTTCTGACATTTCCTCTCTAACCCCATGCTCTGTTGACCAGTGATTGCTGCAAATTTCTGGCAGTTTGTGTTAGGGTTCTGAAAAGAGCAAATTTCTATTTTTTTGTCCAATTAAGCTCGAATTGGTGAGTAAATTGCTAAATTTTGATGTGCCTTAGTATTTTCTCATTATTTTCAGCCATTCCCTATTTCCAATTTCAAGAAATTCAAACTTTGGATGAAGAATCCTAATTTGGCCGTGAATTAAGCTTCTTGAGGGTCCAAATTGAACTTTCTAGAATTGAGGCTTCAATCAGTAGCTTTAAGACAATAATTAGGATACTTTGAAGTTATTGTTTGGATAGGAATGATGATTTGGTAATATTTCATATTTTTCCTTAAATTTTTGCAATTATTGATGTGCTCTTAAAAGGTTAAGGATGTGTAAAAAGTTAATGATAAATGACCTATAGTCTAAGCAAGTTATGGAAATTTAATAATGGACATTGGAGTAAGAGAATGAATGAGAATTGATCATTTGACTATTACTTGATAATATGCTAAAGTGGAAATTTCCTTGTGGTGGTAAGCTTCTTAGAAGTAGAGAGATTCTTAAGTGTTAAATCACATGTTATGAGATGATTACTTATGATATAAGCTTAATGCCAGAATTGGTTATGAGAAGAGAGAGAGAAATATATTCCTTCTTTTTTCTATTGGCATAGACATTTCTTAGGAAAGAGGCTATCACCCAAGTAGAGGCATTGGTTGCTTGTGTTTAACGGCATTCAGGTGCACAAATAACACTCCTAACATTTTTGTTATATACTCTATTTTTTTTCCTTACTTGGAAAAGTTTTACAATTACAATATGATTTATTGAATTGGTATTATAAAATATGAGTAGATGGAATTTTCTTGACATGATTATCTAATTACATCATGTATGGTTTGATAAAGACCTTTGAGAAATCTCATATGTATAGTTATGTATAACTACCAGATAGTATTGAAATCCTAATTGATTTCATGCATGCCTATTTTATTTTCCTTAACTTTGAAAGGACTAGTTAGAACACTGGCAGCCAATAGCAGTTCAATTAGCCCTTGGTGCACCTTGAAAAAATACCTAGGTAGTAGGGTTAATGAAGGTGCTAGTCCCGTGTGATGGCCATCACACATGGATAGATCGTGAGTTATGACCTCACGCTTGTTGGTTACTTTCCCTTGAGGATTATGTGTCCTCGCTTGTTATTAGTTACCCTTGTGGGCTATATGCTACACTGGATTAGTCCACGGCAGTCCTTTCACTAAATTGAATTTTAAGAACCTATTGATTCTTTCTTTCACTTTGTAAGGCATTTTAATTCAAGGTTTTACAATGTGCATCAAATGGCTGGTTACTATTATTCATCAGTTAAATGCTATTTTATTCCATACAAATCATGATCATGCTTTTGGTTGCAAATTATATATGCATATTGTTTACTAATATTGTGATGCTATCTGCCGAAAAATTATTATCTCATATAGGAAAACTGGTGACATTCTGAAGGAAGCGAGGGAGTGACTAGAATCTCTTTGGGTGAGCCTGCTTGGATCTACGGGTTTAGCCTAGTTAATTTGTTATATAGAACATTTTTTAGATATATATATATAGTGTTGGTTAGCTATTATTTTGTTCATTTTTTAGATGTATATTGACCACAGTTGAGCCTTCCACACTTTTGTATATTGGTGTATGTTGTTTGGTTCATTCTAGCAAGAGCAAAGTTCTCTTTGTATATATTTGTTGCCTAACAGGATTTTGTAGTAATTTCGGGATGTCCTATTTATTGGGTAGGCTTTGCCAAAATTTCTACAAAACTCTTTGCGTTGTATAAACTACATATTCTTATATAAAGGCAAGGTTTACTTTGAATATGGTGTAAATTGCAAAGATGTTAGTATGGTTAAGGATTTCCATCTAATGTTAGCTTGCAAGTTCGAGAATTGTCTCGTGTCTTATACCGATCTCACTCCAGTGATTTAGGGTGTGACACATACGTGACTCTTTTCTTCTTTTTAGGTTAGCAAAGGGATCTTTCATCATAAAAGAAAAAGAAAGAAAAAAGGACAAACATTCCCCTACTCCAATAATGGCTAAAACCTATCATAGGAGTGGTTTGGGTTGCATAAATGGCTATTTTTTCTTAATCTTCTGGCACAGAAAAAATAGGCTATCACTTTAATGCCTGTTGTTAATATTAGATATGTTATTTAGCTATAGCAGGTGACACCCCCAATCGAGAATCTATTCTAACATTCAATAACCTTAGCTCGAGGTCTCTTTCTATACTTTCTTTCTTGGTGGGCGTACACTAGTTTCACATATTTCAAGAGTTTATCTAGAATGCCCATAGACGATAGGAATAGGATGAGAAGACTCAGATTATTAGAGGTCATACATAATAGCAGTAGGGAGTCTATAATGCCTAGAAAAGAAAGATATGAACGAGGTTTTTCTTAGTCAGTAGATGGGCAAAAATCTTGAACTCATTCCTTTCCCTAGTTCTATAAGAGTTAGAAGTAAAGAGAAATCAACTCAACTAACGAGTAGGTCATGCTAGTATGGAATTTCATTCTTGAGGAGATATGGAGATTGTAAGATCAGAGTGAGTCCTGGGCTGATAGAAGTGTGGATAACGAAAAATAAATTCTAAATTATGCTCCGTACTGTCAAAGGCAAGGTGGTTGGAGATCAGGGTAAAGACTAGGTTCCATATCTACCTTCTTATCGTAGGGTGAGGGCTTTCAATTTCATATCCCTGGGATCAAAAAGGCTCTTAAACACGAGCATGAAAAGATGAGTTTCGACAGACTCAGTACTATGATAGGAGGCTAGTAATCATATGAGAGGCATTAGACTCTACATCTTCATCTCTATCTCTTTCCTGTCCTTTTGAGTGGATCAACTGCTTTAGTAGCTGGGCCTTTCATTGCAGAGCATCCAATTCCTAACTAATCTATTCCAAACTCCAACGATCAATCAAATGGAGCTAGCAACCAAGAGGAGGCCTAATAAGCTTTGAAGTTTTCCAGGTCCTATCGAACCAGTTACTTCCTTCCTGGGCGAACTAACCTAGGGAAGGAATCAACCTACACCGCATCCTTAACTCACTAACACCCATATACTAGTTTAGTTCACTACTATCTGATATCCTCATATCTCTTTCTTACCGAGAAGCTTCCCTCTTAACTTCCTGTTGGGATATCACAAAGCTATATATATATATATATATACTATATTTATTTGTTTCATTACAGTCTAGAAGCACTTTTTAGCCTTCCTTTGCCCCGCTAGCGGACTTACCTTCATGGCAAACATAACTCACATCACTTGCTCCAAAGCCAAACCAAAATGCTTCTGTGAGATGATAAGTAAGAAGAGATCTTATGCCGAAGTAGCTATCCATACGGGATTTGGCGACAGATGAGTTGGCTTTTCACTCTTTTAGAATCGGTAACCCATAGGAAAGTTCAATCTTAAAAAATCAATTGTATATTAAAGAAAAGAAGGTGTTGGCAAAGCAGATGATCAGTCTATACCAATATCAAAAAAGCCTCTTTTAAACAAAAACCATTTTTAAAGGAAAGGGGCACCTTAGAACTGTCAGTTTTGAGCCTGGCCACTGAAAGAAATCTTAAGTGTGCCTTCATTTAATCCCTATCTCCATTTCCTTGCCTCCTGACCCATTGTGATTTGTCCCATACCTCAAGTTCTTGGGTAAGTTCCCAAGACTCAAAGTCGTATGAGAACATAAACATTTCCAATAGAATAGCAGTAGACGAAAAGGAAACGCCCTAGGTCGATGTAGAAAAGTAGAAGTTTGAAAGGATTGGCATGATAAACAGTTGACTATTCAAGAACCTACTGTAACCTTGCCAAAATATGATGTAAATTTTGTTCTTAGCAAAAGAGAGAGTATAAATATTTGTAGTATGTATTATTAATATGATATGAGCTTTAGTTTAGTGGTAAGGCATGGCATTAGAAGTCTAATGTCCCAGGTTTGAGATTAAGTTCCTTTCTTCCTCAGAAAATTTTTGGCGTTGACATGTGTCTCCCTAAGCAAAATTACCAAAATACCTATCACTTTTCCTTCTTCCTCTCCCGTCATTTTTTTTCCCTCCAAAATGCTTATCTCTCTTCTCTCTCTAATTCTGTGCTCCACCGCCATGGTCAGCCATGCCACCATCTTCGACAGCATCATCCCTTACCAGCGTCACGTTCCAGACTGCCACGACCTGCAGTAGCTGGTGATAGCTCCATTTTTTCGACGAGTTTTGTGATAGCTAAGAGAGAATTTTGCACCAGATTTTGGTGAGTTTTGATCGATTTTTCATGAAAATGATGTTAGGAGAAGCATTTTCAGCCTTTTTCCATTGAAATTTAGCCTTGGAAGCATGTTTTAAGGCAAGGTTTTGAGATTTGTTCTAGTAGGGACTAAAGTGAAAATTTTTGAGATTTTGGGGTTTTGTAGAAAATTGTGGAATTCTAGAATTTAATAGGTTTAAATTGGTCTTATAAGAACACTTTCAATGTGTATGATATGAAACCCTATTGTTCTTCATGGTTTAACTTGGGATGAAGGTGAAAGTATGAGAATTTGGGACTAAAGTGAAAATTTAGGAAGTTTTTAAGGCAATGAATGTAAATTGACACAAAGTCTGAGTAAGTTATGTGATGGAATCAGGGAATATAAGCTAGGGCTTATTTTAAGTAATGATAAGGAAATTGAATATGAAATTATTAATGGAAATATGATGGGAATTGATATGAGCAAGTTATGGTTGCATGATGAATTTGTGAAGAAGCACTACACTAAGTCTAAATTGATATGCTTTAGTGATGGAAATTAAGGAAATTATATTTTTGTGATGTAGGGATTGTTGGTGAATTCTATTTTATAACCAATAGAAGAAGACAAGGTTATTTTAGATTACGTCATCTACCAGGTAAGCGGTAGCTCTTCCAACTGTATGATTTACCATTGTATTATTATATGGTAGCATAATTTGTTAGACTTGTTAGTCTTTCAAATGAATTATGATTTATGACTGGTAAGTGATGTCCATGCAAAAACTATAAAAAGAGAGGATTGTATAGAAAAGGGTATTGTTTTACTAGAGATTCTGACAACATTGATATTGAAAAAAGAAAACTCATGTATGGCAGTTCCTTAGATTTAGGGAGGACTACTATAAGATGGATGCTTAGCGTGAGCTTGCAACTCACAACCGTATGGGTGATTTACCCCAAGGGTTGTGTGCTCTCGACTGATAGTGAATAACTGAGGGATACATACCCTCGACCGATAATAAATAACTGGAGGGATACATACCCTCAACAGATGATTGAGTTACCCCAAGAGCTGTGTGCTCTTAACAGATGATTGATTTACCCCGAGAGTTATGTGCTCTCGACAGATGATTAAACTGCATGGGCCATAAGTCAATGACTGATACTTGATGTCTTTGATAATCATCCTTTGAATCTAAGTTCTCAACCAACCATATTTTGAATAAAAGGGAAGGTTTTACATGTCTTTTAACAAGAACCCAAGGGCTGAGTTCCCTTGACCATTTGATAAAAGTATCCAAGGGCTAAGTTCCCTTAACCGATGATAAAAATATCCAAGGGCTAAGTACCTTTGACTGATGAAAAAGATTCTCCAAGGGCTGTGGATCCTCCTCAATCATTAAATGTGATTTCCAAGGGCTATGTACCCTTGACCGATTTAATTTCCATGAAATGAATCAATGACCATTATTGCATGTTTATGGCTTAATATGTTAAGGTTTAATATGATTATTTACAGAAAACTGACCGGTTTAATAGTTATTATTGATTTATTACTGGAATGCTACTCATTTACATGTTATTTAATTTTAGGCAATCATCTAAAGCAGTTTGCTGACCAGAAGGGCCAGAAGAGCCCTATTGGTACTGCTAATGATTTGAATTCCCTATTTTGTTGGGGTTTTGTATTCTTTTTGTAATAGTGTAATTTGTTAATGCTGTAAATAATTGTAAATGAATGTGTATAACCACAGGTAGATTTCCCATTCCCTTACTGTATTATAGTTATCTATGGGTTGAATTGAGAGTTGAGCCTTCTTTTATGGATATTATTGTTTTGGCAGATATTTGTAGCAATTTCAGGAGGTCTCAGTTATAGAGGAGACTTTGCCGAAATTTCTACAAAATATATATGAATGTAAATATGCATGGTAATGAATTTCCATAATGCATGATTTTTAATTCAGTTAAAGAATCAACTTTTTAGGCTTACAAAGACAAGCTAGTCTTGTTACCTATGACGATTACGCTCTAGATATTGGGGAGTGATACCTATGGTCACTTACACGTTAGCTTGCCAACATAACCAAAGCTAGTTGTCCCGAGGCTTGGTTGCCTTGGATCGAACTCTGGGGCTCGTATGCCCTGGTTATAGGGAGAGAAGCACCTTTATTTATGAGCCCACCTTGCACGTATGGAAGGAAGGGAAAGGTGAACAAGAAAGCTAGGGGGGTTGGCAAGTCAGCTAGTGAACGGAAGGGCAAAGGCAAAGTAGGAGACAAGCCTAGACAAGCAAAGAAGACTAAGATGTGAACAGAAGCCTTTCTCTTTAGTCCTTCCCCGTTAAGGGTGTGGTGCCACGGTCAATCAATCATGCAAGCGGGGGGAAGCTAGAATCAATTGAGAAGAAATGGGGAGCGCCCTTTCCTGTGTGAAAATAGCTTTGGTCTTTTAGTAAGTCTTTACCTTACTTATACTAAGTAGATAGGGTAGGGGAGGGATCCATTCTTTGCTTCTAAGATTCTTTCTCTCTGGGCAAGTAAGGAAGGGTAAGCCTATGCTGCTAGTCTTAAGCTAGTGGTAGGGCAACAGTAGGCCAATAATCCATCTTTCTTTCTAAGAATATGCCTTTCGGGGCTTTCCTGTTTCTGTTTGTTAGAGGACAAAGGCACCATGCTTTCTACTAAGAGTCGATCCTGTACCTCCATCATCTATATACGCAACCTCTGAGATAGAAGAAAGACACAAAGGAGATAGAATGCCTTTCTTCTCTTACAGTATTTCGAGTTCTAGGTCAAACAGCCCAAGACGCGCATCCACCAGATAAGCATATAGTTCATTGTGATTCTCAAGTTCAAGTCGTTAGGCGCTTTGTGGCCTACCCTTTTCTCTCCCTTTGGCTTCGGGTTTCTGTTCATGCTCATCCTCAGCCTCCGGTAGGCTGATGGGCATTGAACCTTACTCTGTAGACCTTTAAGCATGGTCTTCTATGATCTCTCCTATAGAAAACTTTTTAACATGACTTTCCGAGAGGCTAGCTTTCTGGCTTCTGTGGTTGCTATTAAGAATATGGCATACCAACGATTCACTTACTTACTGGCTTACCGGAATGATGGAAAGGAAATGGGCTTTCTTTTTCTTATTAAAGATCATCCTCTGAATTGAAAAAGTAGACTAAACACCGAGTTCAATGACCGATATGCTGCTTTATTGCTAGCTTAATATATTGATTCAATAGAAATGAAATAAAGGTCCCTCTGCTGCATACTATATACTTTCTTTTATTTAAGACTAGCTCTTGCTTCTTATTCCACTTTAGAACTTGTTTCAACAGGAAAAAGTCAAACTGGGGATGCAACTTCAGGAAATACGTGGAACACAAAAAGTTTTCTAGTAGTTTGGAGTCGCAATCTTATCTCCTTTAGCTCTGGCGCGCGTCGAGCTTTCTTCCTTCCCTTAGTAAGAGGGGACTGACCCCTGCACTGACCGAACCATAAAAGCTCGTGCCTTCATGCTTGCTTTGCTCTTTCCTGCCAGCGTCTACCTTTAGGTCAAGTTCTTTCTATCTATCCTTCCCTTACTAGATAAAAGAGGGCATATGTGGGGTTTGAAGATGCCTAGATTTTACCACCTTATTCTAATAGCCTGCATCAATGCCTCTGCCCAGAACATAGGAGCCCTCTGGGTTCAAGATCTCATATCAATTTTCAACTGTTGAGAAAGAATTGGGGTGCGGCAGGAAGAAATGGAATTCGAGAAGTAGAAACTGGTCTTCCCACTGCTGCATAGAATCAGAGCAGGGTGGAATTGAAGTTCGGTTTCAATCAAGACACCCCTGCCTACTTACCTTACAAAAAAAGGGGACTAATGATCAACCGATGACAGAGGTCCAAGTCCAGCAACTTGAAATCTGAAAGCCCTTAATCCTACAAAGAATACGCAGGAGAGAACTGAGCTCGGCTCAATATGGGCACTGGTGGGGTAGTTTCAAGAGGGAGCGCACAGCCATACACGAATCACTTTAAATACAAGAAGTCGAGATCCCAATAGGGTCACTATCAGAATTAGAAGAGCTTTTTGAGGTAGAGATTTGAAGAATCCTACTCCATTAGCCCTAATCTTTGTAGTAGGATAAGCGGCATCACTATATCATCTTAAGATTTTCCTATGATGCATCCTAGGAGCAAATGAAGTTTGCGCGCTGGTTTCCACCATTCTCTTACCGTAGAGCTTATTTACTCTTTCCCAGATATTTTGATCTCGTAATGCTTTGGATTTCCTTCTCTAAAGAAGAGAAGACCTAACTCTCTATCTCTAGGGTTGTAGTTAGTAAGAGACAGGATATTATGAACGTCTCGTTGAGGCTTCCAGATACAACTAACTGTATTCCGTGGAGGATCAAGACCAAAGTTCGTAGTTCCTGTCTACTTGGCCACATAGTACTATAGGATAGTCCATGAAGGGGTTCTTGTTGGCTCTTCTTTTCCCGGTGAACATAAATGTATAGGGATCGTTTTGTTCGTTCTTAATCCAAATAGGTCAGGGGTCGGTGGTATGATGCTATTAAGGAGGTAAGAGAAGAGTTGTGATTCTATTTCTTCTTTTTTCTTTCTTACTGCTTTATAGGAGTGAATTGTATTTTCGTAAGTAACAATAGCTCTAATTGTGGGGATATCTAAAAAATATGCTCTCTTCGAAATGCGCGCATAGAATATCCTACAGATGGCGGGCGGAGGGAGCACCTTTGATGGACTGAGTGGGGATCTGCTTGCCTGGGTACGACCGATGGATGTAAAACCACTCAGCCAAACGTATGCTGGTTGGGCACTCATGGTCAACATACCAAATAGATTTTATATGGTTGAGGACAAAGGGCCAGAGGCTAGCCGTTATACTCGTACAAGAGAGGTGGTGGACCATACGAGATTTCATATGGGGTAGTTTGATTTATTATTGTATGGTAATTAGGATTCATTTTAAAGCAGTTCTGTTCAAAAAGTTATAGCAAGCATTGGGATAACCAAAATAAATAAGGATGAAATCCGTTCTGAGTTGGAGTTTCTTTTAGAGGAAGGGTCTTTTCCAAGGTTCAATTCTGGACCATTTGACTCGCACAAATTAAAAAACAATGAAATTAAATAAAAATAAAATAAACAAAAAGACTTTGGAAAAAAGTGTGATCTTTACCCTTTAAAATTTTGTAATTTATTAACATAAAAATGTAAGAAAACTTTCTACTTTAACTTTCAATTTTTAAATTCGAGTAAAATTTTTGCCCTAACTTTTTTAAACTTAATATTTCAAAACACTAAAAGATTATTTAAGTAACTTATTATTCATAGAAAATAAAATAAATAATACTTTGTATCGAAAGTACGACATAAATTAATATATAACAATAAGTTACATAAGTTTTTACAAAATTAATTTATTCTTAAAAATTAACTCTTTCAAGGGAAGCTCTATAAAAAATATTTCATTTGTATAAAATATCATTTCATACTTTCAGATTTATTCCACAACAGGGGTATGCTTTGCATCCACACACACTAATTTTTTTAATAGATTATTAAAATAAAAAATAAAAAAGTAAATATTTTTTATTTTTTAGTGTAAGATGTTATTTTCTTAAAAAGAAAAATATTTAACAGTTTATAATGTTAAATATTTTTACAAATATAAACTTTTTTTGAAAGGAATGTTAAAATAAAACATCAAAACAATTATCATGGATATAAGATATGTCGTTTTGTTAAATAAAGGAAATTTAAATATCTTTTATACTTAGAAGCTTCACACTTCTCTGTTTATTCTCTCCAACTAGATGGTGTTATATTCACAAGCAAACACTGCACTAGATTACATGATAACATAATTAATAATAATATGTATTCTAAAAATTCACATATACATGTAAAAGCAATACTAACTTTCTTGCAATAATATTTTGATTTTATAAAATACATATTATTGTTGTCTTAGTTTATAATCTAGTGCAGTGTTAGCATACAAAAATGACATATTGTGGTGGAGAAAGTAAACTAAGAGGTCTTAAGCTTATTAGATTAAAAGATATTTAGTCTTTCTTTATTTATGAAAATGAGATCATATATCCCAAAATACATTTTATTGTTTTATTTGAATATTTTTTAAAAAAATAATACTTTTTTAGGCAAAAAAAAAACTTATTAATGTATGAAAATAATAATAAAAACATTGTGCACCTGCTGTGCCAACGCCTGGCACTTCTTATAATGGGAATCAATGCTAATTAGAGTTATATGTGTGTACGTTGTTTGAGGCCTGAAATATGCTCTAAAATCTGCCGCAATCAAATGCCAAAAGCTATAATTATGATTAGCCCTCAACTAGTCATAACACCATATAATTATGTCCAAGCCTTATCTTTCATTTTCTATGGACATGACTAGTAGTCTGCTAGTCATTGCCCCAAATTATACATACAATTTACCATTTTTATAAATATATCAAAATCTATATAAAATTTGATATGGACATTTTAACAAAATTTTATTCGAAAGAGCAAGTTTTTCAAGTTTCACTGATTTACTTTTCAAATTAACCCACGGGATTAAAAAATTAACGTCAATTTTGAGGCAAAGATATATTAATGCACAACTTAGAGGTCGAAAGGATTGCCAAAAAACAAACTAAGAGGTCGAATTAATTAATAGATAATATTGATAGTTGACCACAACTAATTCCTCATTCGACATTGAGGAGTTCGAGTATACTATACATTCTCAAGTGTTTTCACACTCTAATTTTCATTTTATGCCAGTTTTAAGCAGATTATGAATAATAATTCCATGTAGAGATATTATACTTGGTTTTTAAAGAAATAATTAGAGGCCAATTTATATTCGATTATAAATGAAAATTTTTTTCTCTGGTCAGTGCCTACTTTCTAGAAATTTAAATTTCAAGGGATGCAATAATTTTTAATCCACTATTTTTTTTTTCTACTATAACCCCCACAAATTTTGATTTTTTTCTAATCATGGTTTTATGATATCCTTTATTCCATTTGTTTAGCAATCATATAAACATGTTTTCCTGAATATTATTTTTATATTGGTAAAATCTTAAGTACCCTCATAATTTTGAATGAATCAGTATACCTAATTATAATATAAAGACATAATTGTAATATTATTATTTTTTGAATTGATATTATTTAATTATGTCCTTACACTACAACTAAGTACATTTGTACACTTAAAATTATGAGTACAAAGATGTCACTTTTTATATTTTGTATATCCTATTTTACAACGAAGGATTAAAAAAAGATCTACACGTTGTCCATTGCTCAGGTATATATTTGTAGATAAAAAATATGTGATTATGAAATAGTCTCGCTATTGTTAATTTGTTATCACTTTCTACAATATTGAGTTTGGAATGCTTCAAATAAAGTTATCTCAATCCATACATCTCTTTTACCACCGAGGGCGTCAACTATTAAAGACATAATCAACTGCTTACACCACGTGTTCATGCGTTTCCATTTCAGCAAATAAAAAATACCAAACTTGAAGAGAGAGGGAGAGAGAAACATATAAAGTGAATCTATAGACAACCTTAACTAATTAATTAGACATTGACTTTTGTAAATAATTAATACACTCAGTTGTATAAATCAGCCGTTTGGTATTTGTATAGTTTGACAAGTGGCACATATGGTAATCTGGAGAAAAGAAAATCAAAAGATTAGAAAAGTTCCAACCTGCAAGAATTAGTTAAAGAACAAGTCATTCAACATATAATATAATTAATTGTTCAAAACTTACTAGATCATCACCTTCTTCGTTTATGCAATTAGATAAAAAAAGGATCAGATCAATGCCTCCACCTGCTTATAAATACGATGTGTTTGCCATGCAACAATCCCATCCCTCATACGCAAATCTACAAAGAACTAAAGAGTTCCTGAAAGTTACAGAAAACATGAAAGCTGCTTGCATAGCCCTTCTTGCCCTCTTGGCTCTCGCATCTTTTGGTGCCTTTGCTTTTGACCCTAGCCCACTCCAGGACTTCTGCGTTGCTATCAACGACACCAAGAGTGGTGGTATGCACCTTCAGCTTTTTCTGATGCACTTCAAATTCCATTATGATGCCATGCATGCTCATATGTTTTTCTTCATCTGTTTACAGTGTTTGTGAATGGAAAATTCTGCAAGGACCCCAAACTTGCCAATGCAAATGACTTCTTCTACGAAGGACTAAAGCAAGGAGACACATCTGGACCACTTGGCTCAAAGGTGACTCCTGTTGCTGTAAATGAAATATTGGGACTTAACACTTTGGGCATTTCTTTAGCTCGTGTTGACTTTGCACCTTACGGCCTAAACCCTCCTCACATTCACCCTCGAGCCACTGAGATCCTGGTAGTCATAGAGGGTACCCTCCATGTTGGTTTTGTGACATCCAACCCAGAGAATCGTCTTTTTACCAAAGTACTATACAAGGGAGATGTGTTTGTGTTCCCTATTGGTCTCATTCACTTTCAGCTGAATATGGGTAAGACTAATGCTGTTGCCATTGCCGGTCTTAGCAGCCAAAACCCTGGAGTTATCACCATTGCCAATGCTACGTTTGGATCAAATCCTCCTATCTCCCCTGAAGTTCTTACTAAGGCATTTCAAGTGGATAAGAACATAATCAACAAACTTCAAAAGCAATTCTAGATGGTCACTCAGCTATGATGGCTATGGAATAGTTTGGACTTTGGAATATTATGTATTTGAATCTGTATCAGTTTGTTACTAGGATAGGCTAACGCATTATATATGATTATCAAAAGAATAAATGGATTTCATGACTCTATGTACCATACTTGAGTTTTGGAATAAATTAATAATACTTTAGATTTTTATATTCATGTTAATTTATTCTTATATGTGCATATATTTGAACAAAACGAACGAAGTAAATCTCTATATTGTTTCTTTTGAGCCACATGTTTATGTGAGGATGAGAGAAAGAGACAGATCACAGATAATGTGCACAAATTATTTTCTAAACGAATTCACGTCTCGTTATCTCTTGTTCCCCAAGTTTGAACGGAACTTGCACAAATGATCAGTACTCTACTCATTACTCTAGTGCTGTATAACGTAAATCAAAATAAAATAAGAATATGATTCAACATTTTCATAAGCTTTTTTATCCTAAGATTTTGAAAAGATTAATGCCCTTAAAATATTATATAATGCTTTTGTGAGATTTAAGTGACCTAAGTGATATTGATTAAGTAATTAATTAATTAATTAAGTAGTTACATATGCTAATTTTTAATTGGTTAATTGAAAAATAGTTTTTTATATTTATATGTAACTAACCACTTGATGGGAGTGGTTAATAAGTTAAAATTATTATATAATAAATGATTATATGATAATAATGATCGTTATCTGATAGTAAATGTTTATCAAACTAATCCCAATCTCTACCAATAAATAAGGGTTTTGTGTTCTCACTTTACCTATTACTAATGCATGCATAAATTAAAAGAGATAAAAAGATAGAAATACAATGTTTAAGAATCCAATGGTTCATGCTAGACTCAAGCAATTAAGCAATGTATCAATATATGGATTATTTCCTAAATTGATTTATAATGTATATTACGTCGCATGCAAAAATTTATGGGTTCCCTAGGTTTGATAAATTATGATTGACTGAAAATTTCTATAATCAAGATTAGATAAAAATTAAAGAAAACTTATGGCCCTCCAATTATCTTATCTCTATCTCTGTTCAAACAGATTGCATGCTTACTTATGGAATCACTGCTTAGAGAGAGTTGACAGTTGAGTACCATGAGTGATATATATCACATTATGATTTAATTTTTCTAAAGTCGATATATAATGACATTCTTTTTTGTTTTTGTTTACAATAATATATGTATAATGCAAACATATATAAATGAAAGATAATAAATAGCAATACATTCGTTTATACTTGTTTATTTGCCTGAGCTTTATACGGGCATTAAAAAAATTAGTTTATTTTACGTTATGTCAATATATTTTAAATTAATGGTATTTGTAAGTGTTAGTAAGAAATTAAATTTAGTAATATATTGTGATATTAAAAAAATAATAACTTAGATAAACTCCATAAAATTGGTTATGCGATATTGTTAAAAAAAAGTGACAATAATGGACTCATTGAAAGTGCACAATCATGAATTATTCAATCATATATTATCTTTTTTTATTTTAATTTTAGATAATGTCAAATCATAATTATAACCGCTTATTAGAAAATTTAAGAAATAGTCAATTAATTAATTCATTTTTTTTTCATGTTGACTCTAAAAAACGTTAGAACTTCAAAGAATTCCTAATTTAAGAGACAGTTAATTAATTTATTAATTTTCTCCTTCACTCTAAAGAATTCTCAGACTTTGAAGAATAATTAATTTTTTCATTTACTCCAAAAAATTCTAACAATTCAAACTATTTTTTATTTAAGAATTAATTAATTCATTCATTTTTTTTCATTGACTACGAAAAATTTACACACTTAAAAAATTCATAATACATGAATGAGAAAGGAAAAAGGTTATTGTATGAAGGGTTAAGAATTTGATCAATAGAGTCTTTTTATCAGTCAAACGAAGCTCCACATTGAAGGAATCTACTTTACCCATATATAATAGATTTACATTTGAGTATTTAAAAACTTTTCATTTCCATAGAAAGAGAAGCTAGTTCACACTATTTTTTGGCTGCCACGTGATATATATGCGGTAGGAAAAAAAAATTTGAGCGATGTGAAAACAAGAGATGGACAAAAGATTTTGTTTTAAAGGCAAAAATAGACAAAAAGTTTTAAATGTTTGGAGTCAAAACTTTAAAAACATAACTTTTATTTTTTTAAGTTGAAGATAATGTTTTCAAAATGTAGTTTTCCAAAAACTGAAATATCAATTTTTAAGCTAAAGCTCTATCAATGTGCAACTAAGAGGACGATATAGATATAGACCGCAATTTTCCTTGTTTCACACGGAGGGTTCGTGTGTGTGTGTATGTGTGTGTATATATATATATATATTCGTTAGCTTCTCAAGTGTTATAACACTTTAATCATTTATGTTAGATTTAACTGGATTGAGAATAATAAGTCCCTTCAGAATATTAATACTTGTTATTAAAAAAAAAATTATTGGCCAATATATGCTATCCCGTGTATAAAGTTTCTTCACTCGATCTCGACAGTTTCCCTGCTAAAAACTCAAAATATGGGGATGAATATAAATTTTTATTCCCAACTTGCTCTTTCACTCGCATTTATACTGTGTTTTCTTTGCCGAAATTATGTGTAATCATAGTTGAAAGTTATGTAATTAATATATATATATATATATATGCTTGGAAAATATTATACTACTGTTTCGCTGACTCTTTACATTTTTTCCAATCTAGGATTGGGAAAAAGGTAATCCGTTTGTTAATATTATTGATGCTTCTAGTTTTTCGATGACATAGAATAAGCTTCTAGCTAAAGTTATCACAAAACCAAGTCATACTTTTCTTCGACGTACGTTCACCCTGCAACTCTCGTTGACAAGCATGAATTTGAGAGATAATAACTTATCAAACTTGAAGGGAGACAAATTCAAATATCACGAACCTCAACTACTTAGACCTTGTTTATTGTAAATTAATCCCTTTGGTATTTTTTGTACGACAAGTGGCGCATGATAGATAGAGAAAAAAGAAAACAGAAGATAAGAAAAGTTCCAACGTCCAAGTTGTCGTGAAAGAATAATTCACCCAATAAATAAAATATTAATTGCTGAGCAATTAACGTACTAAGTCATCACCTGCTTCATTAAAAATAGACCAGATCAATGCCTACTCCTTATAAATACACATTGTTTGCCATGCAACAGTCTCATCTCTCATTCGCAAATATACTACACACACTGCTAAATAAGAGTTGCTAAAGGGAAGAGAAAACATGAAAGCAGCTTACTTAGCCCTTATTGCCCTCTTGGCTCTCGCATCTTCCGGTGTCTTCGCTTTTGATCCCAGCCCTCTCCAAGACTTCTGCGTTGCAATCAACGACACCAAGAGTGGTGGTATTTATATATATATGTACCTTCAGCTTTTTTTGTTGCACTTCAAGTTCCATTATGATGCCATATGGATTTTCATATATATATACATATATATTTATCCTCTATTTGTTTGCAGTGTTTGTGAATGGAAAGTTCTGCAAGGACCCCAAGCTTGCCTCTGCAAATGATTTCTTCTTCCGAGGACTGAAGCAAGGTGACACATCTGGACCACTTGGCTCAAAGGTGACTCCAGTTGCGGTTAATGAAATATTGGGACTCAACACTCTTGGCATATCCTTGGCTCGCATAGACTTTGCACCTTATGGCCTTAACCCTCCTCACACTCACCCTCGAGCCACTGAGATCCTCGTAGTCATAGAGGGTACTCTCCATGTTGGTTTTGTGACATCCAACCCAGAGAATCGCCTCTTTACCAAAGTACTGAACAAGGGAGATGTGTTTGTGTTCCCTATTGGTCTCATTCACTTTCAGCTGAATGTGGGTAAGACTAATGCTGTTGCCATTGCTGGCCTTAGCAGCCAAAACCCTGGAGTTATCACCATTGCCAATGCTACATTTGGATCTAATCCGCCTATCTCCCCTGAAGTTCTTACAAAGGCATTTCAAGTGGACAAGAGCGTAATCAACGCTCTTCAAAAGCAGTTCTAAATGGTGATCATTCGACAATAGTGGAGTAGCTATTGAAGTGAAAAATTATGTATTTGAATTTGTTTTATTTTGTTATTTGGATAGGCTATAACGCGTTATGATTATCACAAGAATAATTGGAATCATGAGTCTGTATGTTGCATATTCATTATATTATTCATGCTTAGAGTCCTCGAATAAGATAATACTTTGGTATTTATATTCATGTTAATTTGTTGTGGATTTGCAGCACGCGCAAACGCTCGTTAATTTGGAGTAAATGGAAGTATAAATTGGAGTAAATGGAAGTATAAATTGATCGTGTATCTTTTCTAATGACATGTTACTCTCTGCGTGAGTGCTAGTAAGATGTAGGCGCACATAAATTACTTTCATAGCGTATTGATGGAAAAAATCAAAAGATCGAAATTGTTAGGAAGGCAAAAATTTATACTTTACATAAAAACTAATAGCTATTAAAAAATGTCACTTCGAGTTTTTAATTGAATTAAAATGATAATAAAATTTATTAACATTAAAAAATAGACACATGGTAACAAAAATATAAAAAAAAATAAATTATAGAAGCATATAACAACGCGGGAATAAATATAACTACCTTAATACAGGGAAAACAACTCATTTTATCCAACATTCTGGACTGAACCAAATAAAAAAGTTGTTTAAGAATACAATTAATGTTAATTAATAATGTCGATGTTCTAAAAGCAATCATCGAAGAAGTGGTGGATATTTCTCATTTCTCCAGGGGATCAAGTCCAAAACTTGTTCATAGATAATGAATTCCGGGAACTCAAAAGCAAGATTTTAAAACTAAGAAGTTAGAAAAGTAAAAATGGCTGAAGAGCAAAGTCTGTTAATCCCTTTGTATGCTTCGATTCGAGTTTAGACCATCCAGGCTAGGAATGCTATCCGGGATAACTTTGTCTCTGCCAGCACCGCGATGAGGCAAGACTGCCAAAACTCCCTTGACTACCTGAGTGAACTCTCACAGAAACAGAAGTAAGGCCCGAACTTCAGGAACTAGAAAACGCCATGTATATTACCAGAATCTGAAGAGGTCTCGGAGAGATCGGGACTTGAAAAGCTACTTTCCGACCAGTTGAAGCCACAAGCGAGACGAGTTTGCTGAGCCATGGGCCAGGGAAGGGGGAGAGGGAGACTAAGGCAAAACCAGAAAACTGAAAGGGTAACGAAGAGTAGTAGAAATAAAGCAAGAAGTGGAGATAAGATAAGAACAAGGAGGAAGAAGTCTCTTCCTTCCGGAAATGAGCGAGGCTAGTGCATGCAGAAAATCGGGTACTTGAGAAGACCACAGGGGGGCAGGGGGAGCAGATAAAGAGACAAGAGGTGAAGGAGGAGAGTTGTTATTAGGGTAAGTCGCCGCTAAGGTAGAGAAAGGACAAGGGAGAAGCGACATGAAAGCATAAAAGAGTTAGGCGGAGCCGAAAGGCCGAAGGAATAGAGAGGACGAGACAAGGAACTCTGACAGATAAGGACAACTGAAGCGAGAGCTGATAGGGAAGGATACGGGGGCTTGAAGAAGTTAAACCTTAGCTAAGGAAGCTGAGGTGACAGAAACTTGAAACGATGTGATGAAACAAGTGGGAAAGTAGGGCGCATACACGAAACGACGGGATGAAATAAGTGAAAAAAAAAGAAAAAAAAGGACGCATGCACAAACCCCCTAAGGTTAGTAATTGAGAGCACTTCTGTCTAACTTTCTCTCACTGGGAGGATCTGACATAAAATCTCTATATTGTATTTAATAGTTTTTTAAAAAATAGGTAATTATATATAATATTTGTTAATAATTAAAAATATTTTTTTTTTGACATTTTGGGGACAAAAATAGTTTTTTCATATTTTTTTAGAGTAAAAACGCGATTCGTGTAAATATATATATATATATATATATATAAACTTAATTTATTTAAGTATTTTACTCAAATAAAATATGGACTGTACCGCTGACTTCATTTCATTTCTTCAAGGGGTGCCACGAGAGGCAGTTTAGCTCCCAAAATTGAGGGATGATACTTGGGTCTCTCTCCATTCCTTCCCATTCAATCTCAAGGTACTTCCTACTTTGCTCTTTCAAAGTTAATATTGGATGATCAGTTTCATTTTCCAACTCAAGGTTTCATTACTAATATTCCCTCTTCGGCAATGAATTATCTCATATCTTTTGGTCCTGTCCCTGTTAAAGATCTTCTCCCAGCGAAACCGGAAGAGCTGCTGGATGGGTACCCTTCAAAATCTCAAATTCTCTGAGTTGTTCCTCAAAGACTCGAAATATGGGCAGATTTTTGTGTTTGAGCACTCAAAGCAGAGGCTTTAGAGAAATCTCTAGAAGGGTTGGTAGAGAGGGTGGAGTGATTATTGTGGATCACGGATCGTGTCGCAATGAATCCAATTTAATGCTCAGTAAGCCAAATCCATAAGTTACGGACTTGAGTTTGTTTGCATAGGTTTTAATTTTACGTGTTGTGAAATTGGTAGTGTTGTGTTCTTGGAAACATTTCAACTCGATGCCTAAATGTTGTCATAATTTGAATGTCAGACGAATTTGTGGAGATGTTTAAACATACAACTGGGTACGAGATTGTGGAGCCTACTCATATGGTAGTTTTTTGTCATTTAATATTGTTATTTTCTTATGTTAAGTTGAACAAGACAATAAAAGGAGTGCTTAATTTGAATGATATTTGATGCTTTAATTTCAGTTCTAGCTATGGGCTTCTCTTTTCAATTTATGGGTAACTTATTTGGTCATTTCTTTATCTTGAAAGAGCGAGAGTTAGTCTCGCTTTATCTTTTCAATTCTCGTGGAATGAGAGAATGGTTGGAGCTGAGTGGGAGTACATGAAAATCCTTGCCTCGGAGATGTGGTGTCTATCAATGTTGTCAAACTCGCAATTTAACTCGTTAGAATCGTCGATTTTACGATCCTATATGGCAATTTCGTGTTAAATCACAATTAGAATCGGAATCAGGATTGACTCGGTCAAACTCGCCACTAACTCGGATTGACTCGGTAAAATCGGCGAGTTTGACCGAGTCAAACGAGTTAACCTTTGCAGCCCAAAAAAAAAAAATCTCTCTGTGATAAGCCCATTAAGCAGCAGTGAAGTGAAGCCCAACGTTGCTGTAGCCTGCTCCACAGTTCCAGACCCAGTGCTGCCCAACTCTGTGAAATGAATCAACTTCAACCAAACCAAACCAAAGCTTGCTTAATCCTTCACGCTAGGCTACAGAATCCAAGCTACTGCTGCGTTTGTGTTTCTTCGTCACTGTTCATCACGCCCTAAGTCCTCTGTTTTCAACTTCTTGTCGATCTGTCATTGCCGGTGGTCACGATTCGCTGTGCCTGCTCTCCAGTGTTGTTCCTCTCAGCTGCTACTCACTCCTCGGTGCTCTGTGCTCGGTGCTGGTTGGTCGTTACTCGGTGGCTGGTTCTGTTAATCTGCTCCTCCCAGTTCGCTGTTTGGTAGTTGTTGTTTGCTGTTGGTTGCTCGGTGGTCGTTGCTCGCTGTTGGTTGCCCGGTGGTCGCTGCTCGCTGTTGGTTGCTCAGTGGTTGCTGCTCATTGTTGGTTGCTGCTCACTGCTATATTCTGCTGCAATTTCTTCCTCTGGTACGTGAAAAGGCTGCTCACTGCTGGTTGCTGCTCATTGCTGTATTCTGCTGCAATTTCTTCCTCTGGTACGTGAAAGGGCTGCTCACTGCTAGTTGCTGCTCATTGCTGGTTGCTGCTCACTGTTGTATTCTGCTGCAATTTCTTCCTCTGGTACTTGAAAGGGTTGCTCACTGTTGGTTGCTGCTTACTGCTGTATTCTGTTGCAATTTCTTCCTCTGGTACGTGAAAGGGCTGCTCATTGCTAGTTGCTGCTCACTGCTGTATTCTGCTGCAATTTCTTCCTCTGGTACGTGAAAGGGCTGCTCACTGCTGGTTGCTGCTCACTGCTGTATTCTGCTGTAATTTCTTCCTCTGGTACGTGAAAGGGCTGATCACTGCTGGTTGCTGTCACTGCTGTGTTCTGCTGTAATTTCCTCCTCTGGTACGTGAAAGGGCTGCTCACTGCTGGTTGCTACTCATTGCTGTGTTCTGCTGCAATTTCCTCCTTTGGTACGTGAAAGGGAAGCAAATACTCTCAGTTTAAGGCATTCTCTCTCACAGACTCTTTCTCTCTCTCTGTGTTATTTTCACACACATTCAATCACTGTGGGTTCCATAACTGTGAAGCTGAAGTTACTTCCAAAGCATTTTGATCTACTTGATTTTTTTTATCATTCAAATTTACAGTTTGCAAGGTGAATTGAAAATGAGATTGTTTTACTATCTGAAATTTTTTGCACACTTCTCTGTATCGATATCCTCTATGTTATTGCTATTTCAGGCTTGTTCTTTTTTCTTTCTGTTTGAATTAGGATTTTTCTGTTCCATTTTGTGCATTTTAGCATATAATATCTTCTTCAATAAGTAGTTATTTGTTCTTCTCTTTTACATGTAAGAAAGAGTAAAATAAGGAAATCTTTATAAAATGTGACTGTATTTCTGCTCCAAGGTTGATTTGGCAAGAACCTAATGATATTATTTAGTTTTAGTGCATAATGGTGTCACTTTATAAATTGATTGCTTTAAAATAACTTTGTATTTATCTGTCATTTTCTAGTCAAACAAATGTCAACGATGGTTCTTTCATGTTTCCTTCTTTTTTTTCTAGTCAAATGTTATTTGAAGAACAAGGATATAAATGGTGCTAGGGAGTGGTAGTGCTCTTGGAATGTATAATAGGGATATAAATGGTGCTAGGGAGATGAGTTTGAACAAATTATGAAATTGTTATTATGTTGGAATGGGGTGTAATATAGTTGGTTAACTATTATTATTTTGAACAAATTATAAAACTTATTATGTTATCTTTGAATTTATTTTCTACATTTATTCATCTTTGTTTTGGTTAGCTTTATTGGATTTCTCTTTAGCTGAAATAAACTTATATATTGTTGTTTTGTCATACATCAAAGAAAATATGTCTTCAAGTGCAAGTGCTCCATCAGCCCCTATTGGAAAAAATGTAGCTGCTGGAAGGAAGAATTTTCCGGGTAATAGATCTGATATAGGGTGGAAACATGGGAAGGATGTTAGTGGGGATGGTAAAAAAGTTCAATGTAGTTATTGTGGCAAAGTTTATAGTGGAGGAGTCTATAGATTTAAACATCATTTAGCTGGCACAAGAATAGATGTTGAACCATGTGTTAGTGTTTCGGATGATGTTAAAGCACAAATGTTACAACATGTTATTGAATCCAAATGTGCATCATCTAAACGGAAAAAACAATGGGTTGATGTTGGTGAGGAGGAAACTCTAGGCACTCAAGGACATTCAAATCCCCAAGACCTCTTAAATTTATTGAGAGCTCCCAAAAAACATAGTAGTGGCCAAGGTAGCTCACAATCAACCATTAATCACATGTTCAAGAAAGATATTAGGGAAGAAGCTTGCCAACAAGTAGCTCGTTTTTTTTACACAAGTGCCATTCCCTTTAATTGTGTAAAAAATCCTGAGTTTATTAAGATGTGTGAGATTATTGGAAGATATGGCCAAGGGTTTAAGCCTCCATCCTATCATGAGATTAGAGAAAAATACTTGAATATGGAAGTTAAGAATACACATGCCATGCTTGAAGAGTTTAAACAAGAATGGAAAAAGATGGGTTGTTCCATTATGTCTGATGGGTGGACGGATAATAAGAGACGTTCCATTTGTAATTTTTTGGTCAATAGTCCTAAAGGGACCGTGTTTTTATATTCACTAGACACTTCTCATATTTCTAAAACTGCTGACAAAGTGTTTGAGATGCTTGATGATGTTGTTGAAAAAGTGGGAGAGGAGAATGTGGTGCAAATAATAACTGATAATGCTGCAAATTACAAGGCAGCTGGACAAAAATTGATGGAGAAAAGAAAACACCTGTATTGGACACCATGTGCAGCTCATTGCATTGATTTGATGTTGGAGGATTTAGAAAAGAAAATAGAGTTGCATAAAGAAACCATAAGTAAGGGTAGAAGAATTACAACTTACATTTATGCAAGATCAATGCTTATCAATATGTTAAGAAAATTCACAAAAGGGAGAGACTTGATTAGGCCAGCTGTGACTCGTTTTGCCACTGCTTATTTGACATTAGGTTGTCTTAATGACCATAAAGCGGCATTGATAAATCTATTTAATTCTGAGGAATGGAAAGATAGCAAATTTTCTGCTACCAAGGATGGGAAGGAAGTGGCAAGAAGTGTTATGGATAACAGGTTGTGGAGGAATATGATTACTTGCCTTAAAGCTGTTGCTCCTCTTATTAAAGTTCTTCGCTTAGTGGATTCAGA
This sequence comes from Delonix regia, assembly GCA_037074485.1. Lineage (NCBI taxonomy): Eukaryota > Viridiplantae > Streptophyta > Magnoliopsida > Fabales > Fabaceae > Delonix > Delonix regia. The sequence goes on along the minus strand of CM073449.1, from coordinate 32,509,399 downwards.
GGAAAAACCAGCCATGGGATTCATATATGAAGCAATGGAAAGTGCAAAGGCAAAAATTAAGATGAACTTTAATAATGTTTCAAGGAGGTAAATACAAACAAATATATTTTATATTAGTGTCTTTATCCTTAATATATTTTGGCTTGATTGTTTGTTGATTACTGCAGCTATGAGCCTGTATTGAACATAATTGACGAAAGGTGGGATGCTCAATTACATAGGCCTTTACATGCAGCTGCATATTACCTCAATCCTCATTTTCACTTCAACACTGACTTCCAAGCTGATTATACGATTAAGCAAGGGCTATATGAATGCATAGCAAGACTAGTTGAAGATAAGGGAGAAAGAGACAAAATTGAGTTCCAATTGGTCGAATTCCATTTCGCAAAGGGCATGTTTAGTTGTGGTTCTGCACAGACATTAAGAACACAATTGGCCCCAGCAGAATGGTGGGAAGCCTATGGAGATGGATGCCCAGAACTTAAAAGATTGGCAATTCGCATTCTTAGCTTATGCTGCAGCTCTTCTGGATGTGAACGTAATTGGAGTGCTTTTGAAAGGGTAAGTAATTGTAAAATTATAAATTGCTTTCTTTCTTTATTTTCATTTTAATTTTTTTAGGGGTTAGAATACTTATTAAGATTGTTTATTTTGTTTAGATTCATACCAAGAAAAGAAATCAACTGCACCAAAAGAAGATGAATGACTTGGCATTTGTGATGTGCAATTTGAAGTTAAAAAATAAGCAAACTACAAGAACTCATGTTTATGATTTTGATGATATTCATTCTGATAATGAATGGATAACTGAGGAGATGGAAAATGAAGATAATGTGGAGGCAGATGATGAGGTTCTTGAACCTATTCAAGTTAATCCTGTTTCGGCGGCAATAGAAATTGGTGATTTGGTTGTTCAGCTTGATGCTAATGTTGGTGGTACTAGTACTGGTGAACAATTTAACAATATGGAATTTGATGATGACTTCCAAGATGAAGAAGAAGATAATAATGATGAGAATGAGAATGAGATAGGTGGAGATTATATAGAAGATGATCAAGATTCTGGTAGTGATGATAGTCGTGGAATTGATGATTTTTATTGAATTTATATTGAGAGTTTGCTATGTTAACTGAATGATTATTATGTATTATGTGTGATGGATTATATCTTATGGATTATGGATTATGACATATAGATTACAGGGTTTATTGAACTTTGTATATTGATTTGGATTACATATTATGGATTACAGAGTTTATTGAATTTTGTATGTTGATTTGGATTATATATTATGGATTATGGACATAGATTATGGATATGGATTACAGAGTTTATTGAACTTTATATATTATAGATTATGAATTATGAACTATGTATGAAATTTTATGTGATATGGTTATATTCAATAGCTTAAATAACAGGTGTAGGTAAACTCTTACGATTCTACGTTACGAGTTTACGATACGAGTCCACCCCCCCTTTCCGAGTCTAGGTAGAATCGCGATTTTGACAACATTGGTGTCTATAGACTGAATGAGATGATAATTGTGTCTGAAGGGACATATGCGCAATTAGCTTCTTTACCTATCAGAGGCTGTGGTAGGGGCCTAGATAAGGGCCGTAGGACGACTAGGAGTCCTAGACAGGCACTTGTAATAAAACCATAGGCGGTACCCCTGACCCAGGGAACTTGTATGCCCTTTGCTTAAACTTATTCTCGGGAATCACAACTTAGTAAAGATTTAGGTGAGGCTTTTATCCTGATTCCTGAGAATATGACTTCCTACCTTTTTTGGATCAACAAGTTCAGAGGACCCTCAACGCTTTTCGGAAGGTGTTGGGAAAGCAATTAAGGTCTTGGGTTGTTCTAGTAGTAGGTCTTTGGAATTTGCCCAATATTAATGTAACACTTGCCAAGTCTGATTGCAAAATTTTTGTTTTTAGCAAGAGTAAAAGTATAAATATTTGTGGTGATATTATTAATTAGATAATAAGTTTTGGCTTAGTGGTAATGCATGGTAGTGGAGTCTGAAGGCACGGGTTTGAGACAAGCTTCCTCCTCCCTCAAATTTTTTGGTGATGACATGTGTCTTCCTGCCAAGTGAAATGACCACAATGCCTTTCATTATCTTCTTTTTCCTACTTCGTCATTTTCTTCTTAGCAGAACACTCATCCCCTTCTCTCTCTGTTTCTACACTCCACCATCACCGTTTGCCATAGCCACAGCTTCCGCCCAGCAACCTCCCTCACTGGCGACGAGTTTCTAACCGCCACGCCCTGTAGTTCTAGCGACAACCTTCGTTTTTTGGTGTCTTCTGTTGGCAGCCATGGTGAGCAATTGTCATTGATTTTTTAGTGATTTTTGATCGATTTTTCATGAAAACATTGATGGTAGATGCATTTTCAGTCCTTTCTGTCACACCCCAACTCTCGGAGTGTGACCGGCACAAAAAACGAGACTAGCCCGCCTTTGTAAGCCTAACAAGTTGGTTCTCAACTAAATTACAATCATACATAACAAACATTCATAACTAAGCAAATTTACATTCAAATCAAATTTGTAAAAATTTCGACAGAGTCTCCTATATAACTGAGACCTCCCGAGGTTTCTACAAACATTTGCCCAAAACAATATTATACATAAAAGAGAGTTCAACTCTCAATTCAGTCAAAGACAATTACAACACAGGGGAATGGGAAATCTACCTATGGTCATGCATAACATTTACATCTATTTACATATATCAATTACAACAAAATCTCAACAAAATGGAGAAACAAAATGCCAACAGGGCTCCTCTAGCCCTCTTGATCAACAAACTGCTCAAGATGGCTGCCTGAAATTCATTAAAACATAAACGGATAGCATTTCTAGTAATGAATCAATTTATGATTTAAACCTTTATACTTTAAACCATAACAAGCAATAATATGCACTTACACTTAATGAATAGTTTAAATGATTTTCACGGTCGAGGATCCACAACCTTCGAAGAATCTTTTTCTTCAATTAACATTAAACTATCAAGGGAACTCAGCCTTTGAAAACTTGTTAAAGTTAGGTAAAAACTTTCCTTTTTATTTAAAATACCGTTGGCTTAGGACCTAGATTCTAGGGAGGACTATCAGACATAAAGTATCAGTCATGAACTCGTAGCCCATGCAGTTTAATCATCTGTTGAGAGCACACAACATCTTGGGGTAAATCACTCATACAGTTGAGAGCACACAGCATCTTGGGGTAAATCACCCATACGGTTGAGAGCACACAGCATCTCAAGGTAAATCACTCATACGTTCGAGGGTATGTATCCCTCGAATTATGCATATCGATCGAGAGCACACAGCATCTCGGGGTAAATCACCAACACGGTCGTGAGTCGCAAGCTCATGCTAAAGTCATCTGTCTTATATTGTCCTCCCTAAATCTAAGGACTTGCCATTTATAAATTTTCCCTTTTTCAATATCAATTCTTTAGTAACACATTCCTTCTTTTATTCAACCTCTCTTTTACAAATTTTACATGAACATCACATATCAATCACAATTCATAGGTAATATGCAAGGCTAACAAGTCTAACAAGTTGCTACCATAATTACAATGGTAATTATAAAGTAGGGAAAGCTATCGCTTACCTGGTGGCTGACGGTGCTATAATCACCTTATTTCGGTCTCTCTTGATTATAAATTCAATTTCACCCACAATCCTTATAACATAAGAATATACTTTCCTCAATTCCCATTACTAAATACATCAATTTAGGTTGATTATAATGTCTTAACAAAGCCATAAAATAACCAAAATCTTATCTCATTACTTTATTACATAATCTCTTTACTTCTTCATATTGCTATTTCCAATTTGATATTCCATTCCATTATCATTAATCAAAACAAGCTTTAGACCAAATTCTTAATTTCATCCCCTCACTTTTTCCCAAAATTTTTGTCAATTTACACTCACTGCCTTAAAAACTTTCTGAAGTTTCACTTTAGTCCCCCATTTCATACTTTTTCCTTCCATCTATGAAGAACACTAAGGTTTCATGACATACACTGTAAAATTTTTCTTATAAGACCAATTTAAACCCATTCAACTGCATAATTTCACCATTTTCTGAAAACCCCAAAATTTCAAAACTTTTCAGTTTAGTCCCTGTCAAAATTACTCAAAAAAAAAAGCTAAAATCATGCTTCCAAAGCTCAAATTCAATGGAAAGGGGCCAAAAATAATTCTCATAGCATCATTCTCATGAACAAAACCACTTAAAACTCACCAAAATCAAGAAAACGTCGCTGCACAACAATGCCACAAAACCTACCAGAAAAAGTGATTGTTGCCGGCCAACGGCAAGCGGTGGCCACCCAGAAACCTTCGCCGATGATGGAGGGAGGTGGCCGGAGGTTGAACGTGGCGGTGGGCGAAGCAAAAAGTGGAAATCCGAAGAGAGGAAGGAGCTGCGTTTTTCTGCAGAATTTTGGAGGAAAAGCATGTAGAAGGAGGCTATAGTGAAGGGTAGAATGGTAATTTCGCTGGGGGAGGTGACACGTGTCAGTACCACAAAATTCTGAGGGATGAGGGAGCTACATCTTGAACTCACGCCCCTTTAGTTCCGGATAACTTGCCTTATCACTGAGCCAAGGTTCACATCTGATATATATTACACATTACAAATACTTATTCTTCATTCTTGCTAATTTAAAAAATTTTGCATGAACTTAGTAAACTTAGCAAGTGTTACACTTTCCCATTGAATTTCAGCCTTGGAAGCATGTTTTTAGGCAAGTTTTTGATATTGGTTCTTCTAGGGACTAAAATGAAAATTTTCCAGATTTTGGGGTTTTACAGAAAATTGTAGAATTCTGGAATTTAATGGGTTTAAGTTGGTATTATAGGAGCACTTTTAATGTTTATGAAATTCAATCCTATTTTTCTTCATGGTTTAACTTGGTTGAAGGTGAAAGTACGAAAATTTGGGATGAAAGTGAAAATTTAGTAAGTTTACAAGGAAGTGAATTTAAATTAATGAAAAACCTAAGTAAGTTATTTGGTGGAATCAAGGAATATGAGCTATGGCTTGTTTTTAGTGATGATAAGGAAGTTGGACATGAATTTGGTAATGGAAATATGATGAATTAAAGAAGAAAAACTCTTCTTAATTGGGACTATGTGTTGAATTGATGTTATGGGATAGTATGAGAATTTTAAATGTTTTGGTTGCTTTTGGTAAATCTTTTCCATTTATGAACTTGTTAAGAGGTATTCAAATGAGCCTCAATTGATGTGTGTTAGTGATGAGAATTGAGGAAATTGTATTTTTGTTATAGAGATTATTGGGTAAAATATCTTATAACTAAGAGAAAGGAACCTATTTCATCCACTAGGTAAGCGATAGCTCTTCCAACCATATGTTTACCATTGCATCGTTATATGGTAGCTAATCCAAATGAATTATGATTAAGCTTGTACATAGCTAATCCAAAATTCTTTATGTGATTAAGCTAGTCAATTCAATCCACAAGACCTATTTTGACTATGTGTGGCTAATGAATATATTTCTATCTCATTGGCAAAACTATCAACTCATTCAACAAGCTTCAAGTATTTACACAACTCAACCCAAGGTTTAATGCCAATATCACTTCCCCAAGTTCTACTAGAATACCAAATCATTCCAATAGGTGGCAAATCCATTAGAAAACGTGAAACATAAAATTGATTATAAGCACATATATATACCATTAAAAGTAAGAAAATAAGGAAAACAATCGTTGATTCATGTTTAAGTTCATAATAATTCTAGTTACGAAGATCTAACCACTAAATAACATGGAATCCATCACAAAAAAAATGTTTAATGACAGAATCATCTAGGACATACAAGAAAAACTTGTATGTTTTGTCTAGACTTTAATTAGCTAGTCATGGCAACATTCAATTTTGTGCAGACTTTTCACCTTCTTTTTCTGAAGGCAAATGTTGATAAAAGACTTCAAAGTGCAAACTTGTATGTTTTGGGTCTGAGTTCCCATCACTCAAGCTTCAAGATGACTTTAACTTGGTTAACTGCAAAAAAATTCAATTTATAGTAAATCACATAATAAAAACATAATTAAGCCAAAACATGCCATCTACATATCTAATTAGTTTGTGAAACTATGTACAAAATCCATTTACAAAGTATTTAAAATATTATAATTGAAGCCCTAAAATTGATCACTCATATTAACATTTTTTTTTTACCAAAAATGCACAATATAATATGAATTGTGGGAAGTTAACATGCGTTCATCATTCCAACACAGCTGTAATTATATAAATATTGAGGAAAAAAACCGTGAGTCAGATGTAAGTGAAATTTAGCTTTTAATTACAAGTTCGGCAAACAATAGTTCGAAATTATGCATGTATATCTTGATGTGACGAAAGATTTAACTTCAAGATTGAACGATCGAACTGCTCTTCCATCTTTATCAATTATTTATAATTGTTCGTGAATCTTGTTTATAGTTTCTCCGACTTGTGCAGATAACAAAATGGGTGAAGGAACCATACATATTTTCCAGCAGTGTGTGTGTATATATTGACTTGATTTTATCTGGTAACAATTATGTGTCCGAATTGTTTTACTAATGTAGATATATAACTAATCAATTAGTAGTATTTCTCATCATGACAGTGACCACAATCTGCTAGCTAGTAACGCTTTATTCATGTACTAGTATATGTACTTGGATAGTAATAACAATATATATATAGTAAGTGTACCGTAAAAATGGCCTTTTTTACACTAATTTATTAACAATATTCTATGAACTAATTTTTTTGAACAATGTAGTCTTTTTGCTTGTCTTTTAAGATAGAAAATGAACTATGCCACGAGGGAACTGAAAGTCAGTTATGCATTCTAACGTTCAAGTCATATTACATAGATAATAGAGATTGTAATGTAAGATGAAAATGGTATCCCCAGCGATGAAGACGTAAATGGGTAGTTTTACTTTGTTAAATCGGCCAGTTCAATTTTTACCTTTTACATCTTTTATGAATTTTGGAGAGATCAACATATGGATAAGAAGAAAATGTATAAGAGTCAAATTTTTTCCTTTTTTATCTACTCTCTCTTTTCTTTTTATTTTTCTCTAACTTTATGAAAAATTTACCCCCAACACTTTAGAGAATGTGAATAGCCTATAAAATTATACTTACAACAATTTTATTGATAGTGGTGCAAAAAGCCGTTCAAAAATTGTAATATTGATAGTGAATAATAATGTTATTAAACTTATGAGTCTAGATTAATTTGAATGTAGAATCAAAACATAAACACGTAAAAAATTACCTCTATTAATAAATAGATATTGAAATGTACAATTATATAGTTAAAATAAATAAATAAGTATTAACAAACAAATATTAATAGTTCTAAAGTTGAATCTAACATAATTGATCTATTATTAAATATAACAATTAAATATTAATAAATCAAAACAAGTAAAAGATAATGATTAATTAATATACAAATTGACTTGATCGGTTTCGGTTTTTATACTTTGACAAGTGGGCACACGTAATCTCGGAAATAGGTAAATAGAAGAAAGGCAAAAATGACACATTTAAGAAAAGTTCCTACTTATAAATAAGATATTAATATATTGTCGTCTAAAACATACTTGGTCTTTATCTACTTCTCGGGTAAGTTTACAGACCGATCAATGCCTCCTTCTTATAAATACGCATTGTTGGCCATGCAACTATCTCATCCCTTACAAACAAAAGGTCAGAAACTTAATTAAGAGTTTGCTGAAAGGTAGAAGTGAGAAAACATGAAAGCTGCTTACTTACTAGTCCTTGTTACCCTCTTGGCTCTCGCATCTTCTGGTGCTTTTGCCTATGATCCTAGTCCACTCCAAGACTTCTGCGTTGCCATAAATGACACCAAGAGTGGTGGTATGTGTCTTCGACCTTCTCTTTTGCATTTCTAACTCCATTTTTATTATGCCATTGCCATGCATGATCATATGTTTTTCTTCATCTGTTTACAGTGCTTTTGAATGGAAAGACAGTGTTTGTGAATGGAAAATTCTGCAAGGACCCGAAACTTGCCAATGAAAATGACTTCTACTACCAAGGACTAAAGCAAGGAGACACATCTGGACCACTTGGCTCAAAGGTGACTCCAGTTGCTGTAAATGAAATACTAGGACTCAACACTCTTGGCATATCCTTGGCTCGCATAGACTTTGCACCTTATGGCCTTAACCCTCCTCATACTCACCCTCGAGCCACTGAGATCCTCGTAGTCATAGAGGGTACTCTCCGCGTTGGTTTTGTGACATCCAACCCAGAGAATCGTCTCTTTACCAAAGTACTGTACAAGGGAGATGTGTTTGTGTTCCCCATTGGTCTTATTCACTTTCAGCTGAATGTAGGAAAGACTAATGCTGTTGCCATTGCTGGTCTTAGCAGCCAAAACCCTGGAGTTATCACCATTGCCAATGCTACGTTTGGATCTAATCCTCCAATTTCACCGGAAGTTCTTACAAAGGCTTTTCAAGTGGATAAGACCGTAATCAATGCCCTTCAGAAACAATTTTAGATGGACAGCTGATGACTAGCTGCTAAATATTAAAATATTATTGAATTGAGTTTTGTACTATTGTATTACTTGAATTGCCAGTTGCAACATATTATGATATAATAAATAAGAGGTACATAATCGTGTAGCTCTTTGCACCTTCTATTTTCATGAATAAAATAATTTGATTCTTTATTACAATTCGCTGGAGTAAAATATATATGATGCGCGCGCGCGCACACATATATATATATATATATATATGTGACTTACTATGCCCTAGTTTGTGTATATATATGCACGCAGTACATGGCAACGCAATCTTTGAGGGTTCTAATATATTTTAATTCGTCTAAACTCAAAATTTTTCTCATAAACTCCAATGGAGATGAAAGGCTTTTGTTCTCTCAGTCAAAAATAGAGGAATAGAAAAGTATATACATAGCGTAAGTCAAAGGGAAAAAAATAAAGATAAAACAATATACAACATATGTACAAAGATTTTGTCATATCTCATTAAAAGACCATTAATTCAGTTTTTCCTCTATTGCACAATCATTTAACTTGATTAAGAAAACTTGATGGATGGTCTTTGTCGCATATATATTGTAACACTTGCCAAGTATGATGCAAAATTTTTGTTCTTAGCAAGAGTAAAAGTATAAATATTTATGGTATATGTTATTAATCAGACATGAGCTCTAGCTTAGTGGTAAAACATGGTATATGGAGTCTGAGGGCATAGGTTCGAGACCAGCTTCTTCCTCCCTCAAAAATTTTTTGGTGCTGACACGTGTCCTCTTGCCAAGTGAAATGACCAATTTGCACTCATTTTCTTCTTCTTCTTCCCCGTGCGTTTTCGTCCTTCCTCAGCAGAAAAGCATCATCTCTTCCTCTCTGTTTCTTCTTCCTCAGCCACGGTCAGCCACATTTTAGCTTTTGGCCAGCACCCTCCCTACCAGCAATGAGTTTCTGACTGCCACGCTCTATAGTTTTCGGCAATAGCCCCTATTTTCTGTTGGTCACTATTAGTGGCCACAGTGAGCAATTTTCAACGATTTTTTTGGTGAGTTTTGCTCAGTTTCTCATGAAAATGTTGATGGTATATGCATTTCTGGTAGGCATGGCATGTGGAGTCTAAGGACACGGGTTCAAGACCAGTTTCCTCCTCCCATAGCAATTTTTTGGTGCTAACACATGTCTTCCTACCAGGTGAAATGACCAATTTGCCTTCATTTTCACCTTCTTCTTCCCATGCATTTTCTACCTTCCTTGGTAGAAAAACATCATCTTTTGCTCTTTGTTTCATCTTCCTCCACCACGGTCAGCCACGTTCTAGCTTCCGACAATTGCCCTCCCTCACAGGCGACGAGTTTCTAACCGCCACGCCTTGTAGTTTCCAGCGACAACCCTTATTTTCTATTGGTCACTATTGGTAGCCATAGTGAGCGATTTTCAACATTTTTTGTTGAGTTTTGCTTGGTTTTTCATGAAAATCTTGATGGTAGATGCATTTTCGATAGGCATGGCATGTGGAGTCTGAGGGCACAGGTTCGAGACCAATTTCCTCCTCTCATAGCAATTTTTTGGTTCTGACACATCTCTTCCTGCCTAGTGAAATGACCAATTTGCACTCATTTTCTCCATCTCCTTCTCCATGCGTTATCTTCCTTGCTCAGCAGAAAAGCATCATCTTTTCCTCTTTGTTTCTTCTTCCTCTGACACATTCTAGTTTCTAGCTAGTACCCTCCTTCACCGTTGACGAGTTTCTGTCCACCACGCCCAGTAGTTTCCTGCGACAGCCCCTATTTTCTGTTGGTCACTATTGGAAGCCATAGTGAGTAATTTTCAACGTTTTTTTGTTGAGTTTTGCTTGGTTTTTTATGAAAATCTTGATGGTAGATGCATTTCTGATAGGCATGGAATGTGGAGTCTGAGGGCATAGGTTCGAGACCAATTTCCTCCTCTCATAGTAATTTTTTGGTGTTGACACATCTCTTCCTGCCTAGTGAAATGACCAATTTGCACTCATTTTCTCCATCTTCTTCCCCATGCGTTATCTTTCTTGCTCAGCAGAAAAGCATCATCTCTTCCTCTTTATTTCTTCTTCCTCAGACACATTCTAGTTTCTAGCTAGTACCCTCCTTCACCGTTGATGAATTTCTATCCACCACACCCTGCAGTTTCCTGCGACAGCCTCTATTTTCTGTTGGTCACTATTGGAAGCCATAGTGAGTAATTTTCAACGTTTTTTTGTTGAGTTTTGCTTGTTTTTTTATGAAAATCTTGATGATAGATGCATTTCTGATAGGCATGGAATGTGGAGTCTGAGGGCATAGGTTCAAGACCAATTTCCTCCTCTCATAGCAATTTTTCGGTGTTGACACATCTCTTCCTGCCTAGTGAAATGACCAATTTGCCCTCATTTTCTCCTTCTTCTTCCCATGCATTTTCTACCTTCCTCGATAGAAAAACATCATCCCTTGCTCTTTGTTTCTTCTTCCTCCACCACGGTCAGCCACGTTGTAGCTTCCGACAATTGCCCTCCCTCACAAGCAAGGAGTTTCTAACTGCCACGCCTTGTAGTTTCCAGCGATAGCCCTTATTTTCTGTTGGTCACTATTGGTAGCCATAGTGAGCGATTTTCAACGTTTTTTGTTGAGTTTTGCTTGGTTTTTCATGAAAATCTTGATGGTAAATGCATTTTCGATAGGCATGGCATGTGGAGTCTGAGGGCACAGGTTCGAGACCAATTTCCTCCTTTCATAGCAATTTTTTGGTGCTGACACATCTCTTCCTGCCTGGTGAAATGACCAATTTGCACTCATTTTCTCCATCTTCTTCCCCATGCATTATCTTCCTTGCTCAGCAGAAAAGCATCATCTCTTCCTCTTTGTTTCTTCTTCCTCAGACACATTCTAGTTTCTAGCTAGCACCCTCCTTCACTGTTGATGAATTTCTATCCACCACACCCTGCAGTTTCTGCGACAGCCCCTATTTTTTGTTGGTCACTATTGGTAGCCACAGTGAACAATTTTCAACGTTTTTTGTTGAGTTTTGCTTGGTTTTTCATGAAAATCTTGATGGTAGATGCATTTTTGATAGGCATGGCTTGTGGAGTTTGAGGGCACGGGTTCAAGACCAACTTCTTCCTCCCTCAACAATTTTTTGGTGCTAACACATGTCCTCCTGCTAGGTGAAATGACCAATTTGCCCTAATTTTCTCCTTCTTCTTCCCATGCATTTTCTTCCTTCCTCGGTAGAAAAACATCATCCCTTGCTCTTTGTTTCTTCTTCCTCCACCATGGTCAGCCACGTTCTAGCCTCTGACCATCACCCTCCCTCACCCGCGTCGAGTTTCTGACTGCCCCGCCTTTGTAGTTTTCAGTGACAGCCCCTATTTTCAGTCAGTCACTATTGGTAGCCACAATGGGCAATTTTCAAAGTTTTTTTAGAGTGTTTTGCCTAGTTTCTCATGAAAATGTTGATGGTATATGCTTTTTTAGTCCTTTCTTGTTGAATTTTAGATTGGAACCATGTTTTTAGGCAAGTTTATAATATTGGTTCTTGCAGGGACTAAACTAAAAAATTTTCAAATTTTGGCGTTTTACAAAGAATTGTAAAATTCTGGAATTTAATGGGTTTAAGTTGGTATTATAGGAACACTTTTAATGTTTATGAAATGCAATCCTATTATTTTTCTTGGATTAACTTGGTTGAAGGTGAAAGTATGGAAATTTGGTATGAAAGTGAAAATTTAGTATGTTTATAAGGAAGTGAATTTAAATTAATGAAAAACCTGAATAAGTTATGTGGTGGAATCAAGGAATATGAGCTAAGGCTTTTTTTTGGTGATGATAAGGAAGTTGGACATGAATTTGGTAATGGAAATATGATAAATTAAAAGAAGAAAAATTCTTCTTAATTGGGATTATGTGTTGAATTGATATTATGGGATCGTATGAGAATTGTAGATGTTTTGGTTGCTTTTGGTAAATCTTTTCCATGTATGAACTTGTTAAGAGGCATTATAATGAGCCTAAATTAATGAGAATTAGTTATGGGAATTGAGGAAATTGTACTTTTGTGATATAGGGATTATTGGGTGAAATATCTTATAACCAAGAGAAGGAGCTTACTTCACCCACCAAGTAAGAGGTAGTTCTTCCATCTGTAAATTTACCATTGCATCGTTATATGGTAGCTTAGGTTGCTAGACTTGTTAGTCTTGCAAATGAATTATGACTTATAATTTGTATGTGATGCCATGCAAAAACCATAAAAAGAGGATTGCATGAAAAGTGGCAATAGATGTGTAAATTGCATGAGCTTGTGCCTCATGACCATTTAATTTAAATTACTTAAGGGCGAAGTTCCCTTGACCGATGATATAAGTACCCAAGGGCTAGGTTCTCTTGACCGATGATAAAAATATCCAAGGGCTAAGTTCCCTTGACCTATGATAAAGATTCTCTGAGGGCTATGGATCCTCAACCAATAAATGTGATTTCCAAGGGCTATGTATCTTTGACTGATTTAATTTCCATTGAATGAATCCATGACCATTATTTATATTGCATGTTTATGGCTTAATATGTTAAGGTTTTAAATGATGGATTAAGGAGAACTGACCAGTTTAAAAGGTATTATAATGGTTTATTACTTGAATGCTACCTGTTTATATTTTACTTAATTTTAGGCAATCACTCAGAGTAGTTTGCTGACCAGGAAGGCTAGAAGAGCCCTATTGGTACTGTTGAGAATTTGACTCCCTATTTTTGTTGGGGTTTTGTATTTTTTGGTAATAGTGTAATTGGTTAAAGATGTAAATAATTGTAAATGAATATGGATGACCACAGGCGAATTCCCTATTCCCCTATTGTGATGTTGTTGTTTCTAGATTGATTTGAGAGCTTAGCTCTCTTTTTTGGATATTATTGTTTTTAGCATATATTTGTAGCAATTTCTAAAGGTCTCAATTACAAAGGAAACTCTACCAAAATTTCTACAAAATATATGAGTGTGAATATGCTTGGTAATGAATTTCCATGAATTTCCATTATGTATGACTTACAATTTAGTTAAGAAAACATCATGTTAGACTTACAAAAACGGGTTATTCCCATTATCTGTGCTGATTGCACTCTAAAAGTTGGGGTGTGACATATATAATCAGGAGATTGTATCCCTTATGATGAACTAGTTATGTAAATATTTGACAAACTAGAGCTTGATGAAATAGCTACACCGTTTCATAATATAATTCTAAGTGTATCATAAAAATTGCCTTATTTACTCTAATGAATAATATTCTATCGATTGGATTTTTTTTTTTTTCACAATTTAGAGCCTTTTGTGTGTCTTTCAAAAAAGCAATGGTCACAATGCCATGAGGGCACTGGAAATCCAATTGCACCCTAGCGCTTAAGTCATATAACACAGACTAGAGCATATAGTATAAAATGAAAATGTTTTCCACAGACATACGACCTTTTACTTAACTAATGACCTACCTGAGAATTCATAAGAGAGATCCTGAAATTGACCTTGAATAATGTAGACAAAGTTTCCCATAAGAAGAACCATATATAGATGGATAGATAGATTAAGGCAAGTAAAATGGTATGAATAATAATAATAATAAGGGTATTTTAGTAACATTACATACATAATTGAAATTCTTAAATTTAAATAATAGGGAGCATATATTGCAAAAAGCCTAATAGAAAAGGGTCGATTGTAATTTTTGTAAAAATTAGGAGGGACCAAGGTTGTCAAACTCGCGAGTTTAGGTAAAATCGTTTGAGGGAGGTAAACTCGTAACGTAGAATCGTAAGAGTTTACCTATAATTAAAAAATAATTATTAAAATATATAATTACATAATTAAAATCAATATTTTTAAATTTAGACTAATAACTAAAACTACTAAATGCAATGATTAATAGTTTATTAGTTTGATTATAGTTGAATAAGTGATAATTAAATATAGATATTTTTTAAAATTTTATATATTTAAATCTAAATATAATAACTACTAATAATCAAATACTAGTAATTTTAAATTTGAATTAAAATGATTTATAGAGTAATAAATATAATTATTAAAGATTACTTTATCAAAATAGGTCAAAAGATAATAATAGATAACTTTTCAAGTCATGACTAATAAAAATTTCAAAATAAAATTTCTATAAAAAAAGTCAATAATAAATATATATAATGCATTACAAATGATGAACATGAAGTTTTTATTGGTTATGTGGTAATGGGTGATGAATTTATTCTAAGTGTTTGAGTTTAAGTATAAGGAGATGTTATCTTTTAAACTAAGAAAATAAAGTTCAAATATATATAACACAACACACACATACACTGACTGGCAACAGTTGGCTCAGTGGAAAGGTGCAATTTTATTGCCTGGTGTCAGTGGTTTGAATCTTGGAAGTTGTTTTTTTTTTCTTTGGAAAAGAATGCTACTAAGTCAACTCGTTCGAGTTTTTTCAAGTTAGTCACCGATTTTGACCGAGTTAACCACCGAGTCAAAACGAGTCTGAGATGGTTCCGAGTCAGGGACCGAGTTGACTCGAAATATTTACCTAAAAATGCAAACTCGGCGAGTCAACCGAGTTGACTCGCGAGTTTGATTACATTGGGAGGGACATTACAATTATAATCAAATCTCCGATCTCTTTTAGAAGAAAAAAAGTACGTGAGCAATAATTTACCTTTCCATGCAAGAATATTTCTCTGAGACTCTCACCTTATAATTAAAAAATTTAATTCGGAGGTGACATAATTGTCTATTTGTAAATGGCTTTTTTAAATTAACATTCACATTTTTCTGGGGAAAAGTATTAAACATAGTTGAAAAGTTGCTCAAATAATCCATTTGCTTGGAGAATCATATATATAATCAAATATTTATTATTACTTAGATTCATATAGCGCGGGTGTTGATAATATATATATATATATATATATATATATATGAACATTAATATAAGTGATGTTTATACACGTTTCTAATGCTGGACATAATTTATTCAACTTGAAGACGGACGGGTTCACATTCAATTATATAGACAAATCTTACTTGGACCTTGTTAATTGTAAATTAATACACACAATTGACTGCATCAGCATCAGTATATTTAAATTTTTTTAATTCCTGTAAGTCTTCTTAAATTTACAGACCAATTCATTCTTTTCATCCGCAACTTTTGGCAACCATGTATACAGATGTCTATTCGCGTCTCTATTTCAGAATAATTTACCTTAATAGTTTATTAAACTTGAAGAGAGTCGAAGTCAAATTTAAATATATAAATTTTTTTACAAAGTATAATTAGACAAAATCACTTAATGCAAGTGGTAAATATATAAAAAAACTTAGTTGACCTTGTTACAATTATAATTTATTACACAAATTGACTTGATCGGACACAGTATTTATACTTTGACAATTGGGCACATGTAATCTCGTATGTACATAAGAAAAGCAAAATGGATACATATAAGAAAAGTTCCAACTTTCTAGTACTTGTTAATGAATAATTAATTCAATAAATAAAATATTAATCATCGTCTCAAACATATATTGTTACAAGTCCCATATTGGAGAATCTTCTCAAAAGCTGGAGGTTTATAAGACTAAGGAATTTTCTCACCTAATGGACTAATCTTTTGAGATGGGTTATCCTTTGGGCTTATACTTGTGACATATATACATGGTCTTCTCTGCTTCTTGTGTAGGTAGACAGACCAGATCAATGGCTCTTGCTCATAATACACATTGTCTGCCATGCAGTGATCTCATCTCTCACTAGCAGAAACTCACAAACAACTAAGAGATTGGTATATTACGAGAGAAAACATGAAAGCTGCTTGCTTACTCCCTCTTGCCCTCTTGGCTCTCGCATCTTCTGGTGTCTTTGCTTATGATCCTAGCCCACTCCAAGACTTCTTCATTACCATAAATGACACCAAGAGTGGTGGTATATGCCGTCCATTTCTCTTTTTCACTTGAAATCAACTCCATTTTTATTATGCCATGTATCCTGTCAACATTTTTCCTTGATTTGTTTGCAGTGTTTGCGAACAGAAAGTTCTACAAGGACCCCGAGCTTGCCTCTGCCAATGATTTGTTCTACCACGGACTGAAGCAAGGAGACACATCTAGTCCACTGGCTCAAAGGTGACTCCTGTTACTGTAAATGAAATACTGGGACTGAATACTTTGGGCATAGCTTTAGCTCGTATAGACTTTGCACCTTATGGCCTAAACCCCCCTCACTTTCACCCTAGAGCCACAAAAATCCTAGTAGTCATAGTGCGGACTCTTCATGTTGGTTTCGTTACATCCAACCCAGAAAATTTGTGTCTTTACCAAAGTACTGTACAAGGGAGATGTGTTTGTGTTCCCTATTGGTCTGATTCACTTTCTGCAGAATGTGGGTAAAACTAATGTTGTTGCCATTACTGGTCTTAGTAGCCAGAACTCTGGAGTTATCACCATCGCAAATGCTACATTTGGATCAAATTCTCCTATCTCCCTAGAAGTTCTTACAAACGCATTTCAAGGGGATAAAAGCGTAATCAATGCTCTTCAGAAACAATTTTAGATGGACAGTGGACTAGCTGCTTAAATTTGAAATATTTTTAAATTGAGTTTTTGATTACTGTATCACTGGGATTGGCAGTTGCAACACATTATGATATAAAAAATAAGAGCAGCATATAATTGTGTGGCTCATTGTACCATCCATATTTATGTTCATGAAAAAAAATATTAATTTGATTCTTTATTACATCTCACTAGAGTAAAATATATATAATGCATATGAGACTTACCATATGCACAAGTTTGCGTATGATATATGTATATGGTATGTTTGGTTGGAGGAATCTTGGTGGTGGAAAGGGAATTCCCATGTTTTTGGTTGGCATTTTGCCAAAGGAATCTTATTCCCTTGGCAATCCTCATTCCCTCGCATATGGGAATGAGAACACCCTCAGCTCATCATGGCAGTCCAGTCCTTTCCCAGGAATCTTAGTTAAATTTACCATTAAGCCCTCATTCCTGCAAACCCTAAGAAGAGATGAGAGAAGAACAGTGTTGTGGGTGAAGGTGGTCGACGTGGCTAGGCTCATCTTGCCATCATGTGGCTGGGTTCATCTCGCTGTTGTGGCTTGATTCATGGTCACCATCGCCTGCTCAATGCAGATGAGAAGAGAGAGGTTTAGCACCCATTGCAATCGATCTATGTTGTCGTCTGTGTTGCTCTCAATCTACGTTGATTGTGTTGTCGTCGATATGCATCGCTTGCTTTGCCATCGTTGCCATCAGCATTGCTGTTGATTTGCGTTTCTTGTGTTGTCGTCGATCTGCGTTGCTTGCTTTGTCATCGTTGCCATCTGCGTTCATCCATGTTTGTTATACTGTTAATCACCTATGCGGAATTACAATCGTGTTTTACTTTGGGTATATGATAAAATTAGGGATAATCATCTATTATCTGCTTCTTTACCAAGCTGGAGATAACAAATTTGCTTGAGATCCTTTACTTTGGGTATATGATACTTGTTTCATATACATCCTGTCGATCATGGTTTTAATGCTCACAGAGGAAGAGATGAATAATAATAGTAATAATAATAATATATAAATTAAAAATAACAATTAATATTTTAACGTTTTAAATAGGGATATTATGGTAATTTTTGTTGATCTTCCTTCTCATTCCAACCTCATTTTTAAAATCATACCAAACATAGTAGATGGGTTATAAGATTCTATTCCATCAAAATCCAATCTCATTTCTAATCATTCCATCAACCAAAGGTTATATGAGTGTAGTATACATGGCAACACCATCTTTGAGGGTTCTATTATATTTCTATTCATCTGAACTGAACGTTTATGTCATAAACTAAAATGGATTAGGCTCTGATTCTCTCATTCAAAAACAAAAAAGCATATACGTAGCGTGAGTCAAAGGAAAAAAATAAAGGTAAATCAATATATAACATCTTCAAGATTTTGTCATATCTCATTAAAAGACTATTAATTCAATCTTTTCACTATAGTACAAGCATTCAACAAGCTAGAGCATAATGATATAGCACTACCATTTCATACTTCTTTCTCACAGGTATGCTATAACCAATGAAAGAGAAGTAAATTATTTTTATTAACCAAACGAAAAGAATTATTTCTCTTATAACTTAGAAGTCTAATCTTTATTATCTTTTATGGCAAAAGTTGATGACTATTATTTTATGGAGTGTTGTTGTGGTCTGAATTCAAATTCACACAAATATATGTATTGGTCAAGTAATATAGTAATAAGTTAAGTATCGTCCCACTAGGAATTGGTAGGCAACATATTTCTAAGTATTGAATTTACACTGTAACCTAAATTAATGCAATGAATAGTATTTAAGTATGTTCTAAAAACACTAACTAGATTTGCAAAATTTAAACACACAACAAATCTAAACTCCTTGAGTAGTTTCAAATAGAGTTATCACTCCTCCTAACATTTCTTAAAACCAAATTTAACCTTCTTAACTTTGTTTTTAATGCTTATATGTGCAAGCTTAACGTCTAAGGTGCTGACAAGCATTTTCCCATATGAATTATATGCTTATACATAGCTAATCCAAAATTCTTTATGTGATTAAACTAGTCAATCAAATCCACAAGACCTAATTTGACTATGTGGGGCTAATGAATATACTCTTATCTCATTGGCAAAACTATCCACTCATATAACAAGCTTCAAGTACCCACACAACTCAATCCATCTTTTAATGCCAATATCACCTTCCCAAATTCTACTAGAATACCAAATTATTCCAATAGGTAGCTAATCCATTAGAAAGCATGAAACTTATAAAATTGATTATAAACACACATATATACCATTGAAAGCAAGGAAATTAGGAAAACCAACACTAATTCATGTTTTGTTCATAATAATCTTAGTTATCGAGATCTAGCCACTAAATAACATGGAATCCATCACCTAAAACATGTCTATGACAGAATCATTAAGGAAATACAAGAAAAGGAGAAGGACTAAAAGAAACTAGAGGGAAATCTTGTCTTCTTTTTAGCCCAAGCCTTTGCCTTGTCCTCTAGAACCTTCTTTAGCTCTTCTAGCACACTAGAAATGCCATTCAAGTTGCCTCCCTTTGAAACCCTTTCATTAGCTAGTCATGGCAAGATTCCATTTTGTCTAGACTTTTCACTTTCTTTTTTTAAAGGCACTACACGTTGATAAAAGGCTTCAAAACACAAACATGTATGCTTCAGGTTTAGGTTTCCATCACTCAAGCTTTAAGATGACTTTGAGTTGGTTCACTAGGAAAAAAAAAAATTCAATCCCTAGTAAATCCCATAATAAAAGCATAATTAAACCAAAACATGTCATCTAAAGTATCTAATTAGTTTGTGGAACTCTAAACAAAATCCATTTACAAAGTATTCAAGATATTATCATTGAAGTTCTAAAATTGATCTCTCATATCCACATTTCCTACCGAAAATGCACAATATATTATGAATTGTGGGAACTTAAATATCAGAGGAAAAAATTGAGAGTCAGATGTAAGTGAAATTTTACTTTTAATTACAAGTTTGGCAAATAATAGTTTAAAATTACGCATGTATATCTTGATGTGATGAAGGACTGAAGTGTACTTCCCTTCTATTCATATATGTTTGACAATTCTTGTTGGTCTCTTTTTGCTCATATACTCTAACTTGCTAATGCAGATGTAGCACTTTCTTTCAATTTGGATGCTCTATTTATGGGAATGGTTATTATTCTTATGAGTTCTTGTTAGCTAGCCTTTGTTCCTTTTTAAAGGATTTGCAACTTTGAGCATATCTGTTAACTGGTAGCAAATTATTCAATTGAAGAATAATGTATTTCATATGATTTATCATTGGAAATGCACTTGTGTCCCTTGAGGAAAAGTATGATTTACATTGTCTTGTTAATGGTTTTAGGCCTTCGTCAATATATAAGATGCTTGAAATTGTCTAATATACGTAGGAAACAATGGGCTCTGCCATATATTAGGTAAGACACTCCCTTTATGTTTATGATTTATTAAATACTAAGTGAACATTAACTACTTTGATTGTTTTCTTTGTTCTTTCTAAAAATTGGATTCAACATAATAGTGAAAGCTCCTCAAACACTGTCTTGATATCACTGGTGGATTTATTTTGTTAGAAAATATACTAGGTCCTTTCATTTAATAGCTAAAGCTTCTAAATTGAAATAGTTTTTGTCATGGTAATGAAGCATCTATGACCAAGTGTAATTAGTTCTATTAACTCTCCAAGGCGAAGCCTAGAGGAAACTTTTATTGAACAAATATCACAATTGTTTAGAAAAACAATCCAAGATTTCATATTTAAACTCGAAAGTTTTAGCTAACATTAGTTTTGAAAAAAATTGAAGGATATTTTAGGAAAAAGGACTAGAATGAAAGGAGAAATGTAAAAGATCAAAAGGCCAGCACCTGGATGCCAACTCTCTGGAATTCACACCCCAGCGCTAGCCTTTTGATCATCTACACTTCTCATTTTAGCACTAAAAGGTACACATCTTGTAAGGATGATGCATATTTTAAAGTTCTAGGGCCTAACAAGTGAGGAAGTGTTCATTGTTTGGGAAAGATTCCAATAGTTAAACACACTACTCTAAATTCATTCTTTGATACAAGAGTTAAGGCCAGACTTTAAAATGTTAAAACATTATTGGCAAATGTTTTGATTGTTATTCAACAATAACTTTCTAGTAAGGAAGGTAGTTGTGAACACCCCATGCCTAATTACTTAATTATTTAATTAATTGATACACCAATTAATTAATAATTAAGCAAATAGAAAAAAATTAAAAATGACAAAATTTCAACTAACACTCTTAATTGGAGACAATTTGAAATTAAACATAAAAAACGAGAGATAATTAAATAAACTCAAAACCCAAAAAAAATAATAATTAGCTAATTAAAATAATAAATCTAAGCAAAATAAAAAATATATATATAACAAAACAAAAATAGAAAATTAAAAAATAAAACAAAATAAAAAAATAATAACAGTAATAAAAATCAGAAAAATAAAAAAGGAAAAGGCTGCAACTAAAAAGTTATCACCAAATGGGAAAGAGAAAACTACAGTGCAGATGAGAGCTGAAAAAAAGAGAAAGCAGACAAGGCAGGCAGGCTGCTAAGGAAGGAGGAAGAATAGGACAGTAATGAAAAGGAAGTAGCAATGAAAAAGCTACTATTGCCTAGAGAGTTGCTCGGGACTGCAGCTTTAGGTGGACGGGTTGACATTGTAGCAAGGACCATGATCTCGAGGGTGGAAAGGACTTATCTCTACGCTGTAGTTTTTCTAGAGAGGATGGGCTTCAGCAGCGAGGGGCTTTCAAAACAGTAGCAATGAGGCTAGCTGAACGAAGTAGAGAAGGAGAGGCTTCGAGAGAGGGTTGGACTGAGGAAGGTAGCACGAGAAAATGCACCAGAAAGAGGAGAGACTGAGGGGTAGCTAGCTGAAAGAGGAGGAAGAATACAGTGAAGAGAAACAATGGGCTGGAGGAGAAACTGAGGCACAGGGGAGAGAGAAAATGACGAAGACCGGAGATGAAAAAGCAGTTTCCCCTATTCTAAGCACCGCTAGGAGAAGTGGACAGGGGAAGAGGAATATGCTCTAAAGTGTGTCCTCTGGGAGAGAGATGGTGTCAAGGACGAGGCTACCAGACCGAGAGGCAAGAAACTGAAATCGAAGAAGATGAAGAAGGAGAAGAGGAGGAGAGAGCCTTGTTTGGAGGCATGAAAAACAAGGGTTGAAGGGAGAGGAGAGATCGAGCTGAAAAAGGTGGATGAAGGAGAAAAAAAAAAGGACAAAGAAGGGCTTCTATTTTCAAAGAAAAAAACTTTGGATGATCTAGGAGGAGACTATCACACACTCACACACTCACTCACTCTCTCTCTCTCTATCTCTCTCTCTCCAATGCAACTATAGGCTCATCCATGGTGTCTTAGATCTAACAGTTCCACCCTGTTGCTTTTACCAAGGAAGCCTAATCAGCATCTTATTTGTACTGGGATAGATGTTCATTCTACAAAAATGACATCGTTGATTCCTTTAGAATTTTCTGAGCTTTTTCCACATGTAGAGAATGGTGTACTCGTTCCCTAAGGATGTCCTCGAGCACGTTTTCTCATTCATTCAGTCAGACAAGGATTGTAACGTGATCTTGTTGGTGTATGAGTCATGGTACGAGATTGAATGGCAATGCCGGAGGGTTGGGGTGGCTTTGTGTGCCCTTGGATCATAGCTATGGCAAGTGCTCACTCGTGGCTGGAAAAGATCTGACTCAAGAGGATGGTCATGACTGACGAGAGTTTAGAGTTAATCGCTAAATTCTTTAAGAACTTTAAAGTCCTAGTGCTGTCCTCCTGTGAGCTTCTCGGCTAGTTGAGTTAGGTACAGGAGCCTACTCATATGAGATTTGGCCTAAGGTCTTCTCTAACTTAGCAGGAACATTATCTGGGTGTAAGCAACTAAAGAGCTTGTTTGGCTTTTAGGAGCTGCTACCACCCTACCTTCTAACTGTCTATCCTATCTGCTTCATGCTAACATCACTGAACCTGAGGCTATTATTCAAAGCCCTGATCTTATCAAGCTTATCAGTCAATGTTAAACTTTGCAACATTTATGGATGTTGGATTACATAGAAGATGCTGGCCTTGATGCTCTTACTGCATCGTGCAAGGATATGAGAGAGGCCTAATATGACTCGCTTTTGCCTATGCATTATGGAGCCCCAAACTCCTGAGTACCTTACCCTTCAACCACTGGATGCTGGTTTTGGAGCTGTTGTAAAGCATTGTAAGGATCTTCAATGTCTATCCATGTTAGGTCTTCTTACTGATCCTGTTTCCGAGTACATTGGGACCTACGAAAGAAGCTTGAGATGCTTTCTATGGCTTTGGTTGGAGATAGTGATCTGGGACTCCATCATGTACTGTTTGGGTGTGATAACCTTAGAAAGCTAGAAATAAAGGACTGCCTGTTTGGTGACAAGGCCCTTTTGACCAATGCTGTGAAGCTAGGGACAATGCGATCCCTTTATAGGTCCTTTTGTATGGTGAGTTTTTGAGCATGTAAGCTACTGGGTCAGAAAATGCCCAGACTTAATGTTGAAGTCATTGATGAGAGAGGACATCCATATTCAAGGTCAGAGAGTTACCCTGTTGAGAAACATTCTATCATTTGAGTACAAGTGAACCACACTGAAGAGGAAAATACGTGAGGTATGGCTGCATGGTGGGAGTTGCATGTATGGTGAAAACTGTTCATGCGTTTTGCCTCTCATCATGTTTTAGTTACTTACCAATGTTTTTTAATTTTATTTTTGTTACCTTTGTTATTATTCAAGGTTGTCAAACTCGCAAGTTTAGGTAAAATCGTTTGAGGGAGGTAAACTCGTAACGTAGAATCGTAACGTAGAATTGTAAGAGTTTACCTATAATTAAAAAATAATTATTAAAATATACAATTATATAATTAAAATCAATATTTTTAAATTTAGACTAATAACTAAAACTACTAAATGCAATGATTAATAGTTTATTAGTTTGATTATAGTTGAATAAGTGATAATTAAATATAGATATTTTTTAAAATTTTATATATTTAAATCTAAATATAATAACTACTAATAATCAAATACCAGTAATTTTAAATTTGAATTAAAATGATTTATAGAGTAATAAATATAATTATTAAAGATTACTTTATCAAAATAGGTCAAAAGATAATAATAGATAACTTATCAAGTCATGACTAATAAAAAATTCAAAATAAAATTTCTATAAAAAAAAGTCAATAATAAATATATATAATACATTACAAATGATAAACATGAAGTTTTTATTAGTTATGTGGTAATAGGTGATGAACTTATTCTAAGTGTTTGGGTTCAAGTATATGGAGATTTATTCTTTTAAACTAAGAAAATAAAGTCCAAATATATATAATACAACACACACATATATATACTTAATGGTAACGTTGGCTTAGCGGAAACGTGCAATTTTGCTGCTGGGATGTCACTGGTTCGAGTCCTGAAAGCTGTTCTGTTTATTCTTTTTTTTTTTTGGAAAACAATGATACTGAGTCAACTCGTCCGAGTTTGGACGAGTTAAGAACCGAGTTTGACCGAGTTAATTACTGAGTCAAAGCGAGTCTGAGCTGGTTCTGAGTTAGAGACCGAGTCGACTCGAAATTCTTACCTAAAAATGCAAACTCGACGAGTCAACCGAGTTGACTCACGAGTTTGATTACATTGTTATTATTATTGCCATTCTTTTTTAAAATGTCAACGTCAAAGTAATTTTGGCTTTATAAGTAAGGTTCCATGAAAATATCATCGTGTGGGAATATTGTTCTCCTCAAGTGCTTGGGGTCATGTGAGATTTTAATCTCCATAGACTCCGAAAATTAGTACATGTCTGTTTTGAAAAAAAAAAATAGATAAATAATGATGCAAAAATAAATACTTTAACTAAATATTTTCCATTGTTTACGAAATCATCATGTGAGAATGTTGTTCTCCTCGAGTGCTTGGGATCATGTGAGATTGTAATCTCCTTAGATCCTAAAAATTAGTACATATTTGTTTTAATAATAATAATAAGGCAAAAATAAATACTTTAATTAAATATTTTTCATTGTTTATGAAATCATTGTGTGAGAATATTGTTCTCCTCGAGTGCTTGGGGTCGTGTGAGATTTTAATCTCTATAGACCTCGAAATTTAATAGATACTTGTTTTAAAATAATAATAACCATAATAATAATAATACAAAAATAAATATCTTAAATAAGCATTTTTATTATTTACAAGATGATTAAGCCAGTGTTTTATAAAATTTAATTAATTAAAAAAAAGTCATGTGGGACTTGGGTCTCCGTAGGTTCTGGAGAATTAATTTTATTAAAAATAAGACTAAAAGAATTCTAATTTAAAAATCCATAAAAATCTATAAAAACAAAATCCTGAAAATTTTCCAAATGTTTTATTCCTTATTTTTGGGTTCCCACACAAGATTGCTCACTTCCTCAGGTACCCAGAGGTTAATTTGTAGGGACCATGTGAGACCTTGAGTCTCCTCAGGTTTCAAAAATTAACATTTAAAATATTGAGATGAATCAGTTAAAAATAAGGAAGTTTGTTCTACTTATTATGTAACTAAAAATCCTAAGAAGATTTTTCATCTACTTTAAGTTTCAAATAAATTCTAATTTTAAGAAAATATACAAAAATCATAAATTCAAAATCATAGAAATATTTTTCCATTATAGTTTAAAGTTCAGAATAAATTATAATAAATATATATATATATATATATATAAATTAATGAAAAATCATGTCAATTATAATCCCACTTTCAAGATTAGAAAAATCCAAAAATCTAAAAAATATATAAATTCAAAAATTCCAAAAATGGCCTTCCTATAATTTTGTTCTAATTTCAACAATAAATTCAAATTTTAAAAATCCAAAAATAAGTAAAAACCAAAATCCAAAAAAATACATAAATTCAAAAATCTGAAAAATGATTTTATTTTCGATAATTTCCAATTTTGAAAAATAAATAAATAAATTCAAAAATATTCCTTTCATTATAATAACATTTCAATTCCAAAAATATAAACTCCCAAAAATCATAAAAATCTTATCCCATAATCATTTCATTTAAATTTCAAAATAAAGATTAAAATTCCAAAAATAAACCAAAAAAATTAAAAAGAGAGAAAATGAAGGGATCATGAGAGCGAGATTAATTAGGTTGTCATACATTAAAATACACAAACTAAATTCCAATCCCGTTTTATTTACAAAAATCTATTTAATTTAAATCCTCATGTTCTCATCATAAAAATCAAAAAACCAACCAATAGATATGCCATATTTGTCGAACTACGTGGACTTTGATCCCTATTATGGGGTACGTAGGCCCTAGACTTTTATCCTAAGTCATGTCTGTCCTTTTTAAATATCTATTCATTTGCTTCTATTATTGTTGTTTTTGGTTTTCTCTGTTTAACGGGCATGCATGTCAATAAAAGGGTAATTGAGATAAATTTAATGTCATACTCTATTTCAGCTGACTGGTTTAAGGTAACTGTTCTTATGGACAAGTGTTGTGAGGTGCCTAACACCTTCCCCACACTCAAATAGACTCCCGAACCCATCTCTAGATTCACAGACCATTTTGCTTTTTTCTTTTTATTTCAAATTGGTTTCCCAAAGTTTTCCATTAAAAATTTTAAGTGGCGACTCCAAATAAATTGATTTTCAAGTTTCATTTTGGGAATCAATTTTAAACACTTTGTATTCCGCTGAATGGTTAGTTACGATAGTAGTTGTCACACCCAAAAAATCCTGAGCGTGACTAGCGCAGATAACAAGGGAAATCCTTGCTTCTGCAAGCTTAAACCAACTAACTCCTAATTCATCTATCAAAATTAAAGGAAGTAGGAAACATCATATTGAAATTATCATTTACTAATGGAGAGTCAGTGGCTTCCCCAAGCTCAAATTCCATAGAAATTACGATAGAGTCTCCTCTGTAAATAAGATCTCCCAAAAATTCTACAATGTGCCTGTTAACCCATACCAATCAATACTAAAGGAAACTCCACTCTCAATTTAAAACAAATACAACTAAACAAGGAAAGGGTCCTGCTTATGGTCATTTGGATACATCTAAAATATTTGAACCATAAATCAGATTATTATTAATAAAAGTTATAGAAAATCTACAAATGATCTTAGCCCTTGGGAGACAATGCAAGGGCTCACCAGTGACTCTGTTTCCTACCTTTTGGTCCATAGAGAGGCTTTCAAAGACTATCTGAAAAAGATGAAAGTAGACAGGTAGCATCCTAGTAAAATGTAATAATGCAATATAAACAAGAAGAAAACAATTATGAGGATATTTACATAATAAACCTTGTGAAAATAAAATTATCTCTATGTCAATTGAAAACCCTTAATTATAAATGACATCCACTAAGAAACTTCATAAGCTATCAAAGCTTGAATAAGCTTTGGAAAACTGTTAGCAAAAGCTTCTATTCAATATTAAAGGTGAGAAAACATTGAAAACTATAGATAGTACATAAGAGGACTATCACCATACATAACTTGTCTGTTGTAAGCACATAACCCACAGAGTCATAACTCAAGAATTTAAAATAATATCTATGAGTGTGGAATACTACAAACTATTAAATATGCTTGAATCTTGATACAATACATTTAAAAACCTTATGTTTTAATATGAAAAACAATTGGCTTGGAAACCAAAGGCAATGGAGGAAAATCAAGGACATCAAACATCGGTTATGGCCTTCCAGGCCATGGATTATAATTATTAGTTGAGAGCATACAACCCTTGGGGTAATGAATATCAATGAAGGACACATATCCCTCTGGATAACCACTATTAGTTAAGGGCACATAGCCCTTGAGGGTAAACTAACCAAATGGTCATGAGTCGCAAGCTTACACTAAATCATCCATCCTGCCCTAGTCCTCCTTAACTCTAAGGAAAACTGTCGCACGTGGGTTTTCTTATTCAATATCCACAATGTCAGTGTCCAAATACTAGTATCAATTTAGACAATAAGTAATACTCTTTCTTTACAATTTATTTAATCCCATGTATGATTCCATTCATTCATAGAGAAAAAATTGTGGTCTTCATAAAAGGAAGCTTTATAGAATAATGTCAAATGAACTTTTCATGTTAAGAAGAGAAGTGGAAGTAAAAGAATAGTAACATGACCTTAAGAGTCACATGTGAAAGAATTATTTAATAAAATAATTGGGAATGTTATTTGCTCAGTCATGTACTAGTCCTTATTATAGCTAAATTAATTGTCCCATATGAGTGTTGTTTTGTAACAATAAGATGGTTAGTTGTCGTAACTGACCTTCCCAAAATGAAACTCGAAAATCAATTTATTGGGAGTCACCACCAAAATTTTTAATGGAAAATTTTGGTAAACCAATTTAAAACAAAAAGAAAAGGCAATATGGTCTGTGAAATCAGAGATGGGTTTAAGAGTCTATTTGAGTGTAGGGAAGGTGTTAGGCACCCTACAACACCTGTCCATACGAACGGTTACCTTAAACCAGTCAGCTGAAATAGAATACGGCTTTTAAACTTATCTTGATTACCCTTATATCGACATACACGCCCGTTAAACAGAGGAGACAAAACAGCAAGAATGAAAACAGACAGATAGATATTTACAAAGGGCGGACTTGACCTAGGATGAAAGCCTAAGGCCTACGTACCCTACGGTAGGGATCAAAGTCCACGTAGTTTGAACAAAGTAGTGTGTCTATTGGTTGATTATTTGTAAATTTTGTGATGAGAACAGGAGAGTTTAAATTGAACAGATTTCCATAAACAAAATGAAATTGAGATTTAGTCTGTGTCTTAATTTACGACAATCAAATTAATCTAGCTCTCTTGACCTCTTCATTTTTTCTTTTTAATTTCTTTTTGTTTATTTTTGGAATTTTAATCCTTATTTTGAAATTTAAATGAAATGATTATAAAGAGTGAATTTAATCATTTTGTAAATAAAAATTATTTAATTAAGATATTTTTGCATGATTATTTATATTGTTATTATTATTATTTTTTTAAAGGGTATGTACTAATTTTGAGGATCTAAGGAGATTCAAATCTCACACGACTCTAAGCATTCGCGGAGAACAATATTCTCACACAATGATTTCGTAGGTGATAGAAAATATTTAATGAAAGTATTTAACCTAGCATTATTATTATTATTTTAAAACAAAGGTATACTAATTTTTAGGATCTAAGGAGATTAAAATCTCACATGATCTCATGCAATTGAGAAGAACAGTATTCTCACACGATAATTTCATAAATAATAGAAAATATTTAATTAAAGTCGATATTTAATTATTATTATATATTTTTTTAAACAAACGTATACTAATTATAGGGATCTAAGGAGACTAAAATCTCACATAATCCCATACATTCGAGGAGAACAATATTCTCACACGATAATTTTGCTGATAATGGAAAATATTTAATTAAGATCAATATTTAATTATTATTATTTTTAAAACAAATGTATACTAATTTTAGGGATCTAAGGAGACTAAAATCTCACATAATCCTATACAATCGAGGAGAATAATATTCTCACACGATAATTTCGCAGATAATGAAAAATATTTAATTAAGATCAATAATTAATTATTATTATTTTAAAACAAATGTATACTAATTTTAGGGATCTAAGGAGATTGAATTCTCACATAATCCCAAACACCCAAGGAGAATAATATTCTCTCTCGATGACTTTCTCAGAAATTTGTTTATAAAGCCAAAAATTAATCTCATATCGACAAAAAGATAACAATAATATATGTATACTTATATGTATACATACATATACATATATGTATATATATATATATATATATATAAACATCTATGTAGTATATATATGAGCATGATAGAAGGAGAGAGAACAAGCATCAGGCAGCATTGAAACATATATCCGTATATATACGCTCAAATATATATATGTATCCATGTACATGCTGTGAACACCCCACCCAAATTAACAATAATAATAATCACAATAATAATAATAAATAGAATTAAAAAAATTCAAAAAATATAAAATAATAAAATAATAATAACAATTAATCAAAACAAAATTGCAAATGGCAAACAAAATAAAAGTAATATGGAAAAAACCAAACATAAGAACCAAAAATAATAAAAAGGAAAATTCAAGATGTATGTTTGAAGAAGAGACATGACAATCATCTTGCAAAGAAATAAAATGAACAAAGCCACATACTTGAAATGGAATTGCAAGACACTCTCACTTGCTCACACTCACACACTCTCACATGCTCACTTGCTCCCACATGCTCACTTGCCCTCACACACATGGCACACATCACTCTCACATGCTCACTTGCCTTCACACACATGACACACATCACTCTCACACACTCACACTCCTATTCACAGACACATCACTCTCACACACTCACACTTACACTCCCACATGCTCATTTGCTCCCATATGATCATTTGCTCTCACACACATGACACACATCACTCTCACACACTCACACACTCCATCCCGCCGAAAGGTCGGTTACGACACATGCATATATATATATATATATATATAAACACATATATAATATACTTCTATGCATCTATATATATATATATATATATACATGTAGACACAAGAGGAAGCAAATTTCGAGAAGTAGAAGAAGCATCCCCACACCTACACCTATATGTATCTATATATATACGCACACATATATATAAACACATACACATACATACATATAAGCATGATAAAAGACAACTGAAAGCATCAGGAATCCAAAGAAGCTTACTCTCTCCCTCTCTTCTCCTTCATGGCACCCTCGACTCAGCACCATCAACAAATTCTTTCAATGTCTTACGGAAAGTCTCAGCCATAGAGCAGTCATTTTCAGATGTTGCAAGCTCCTGTTTAACCTTTTGTAATCCTTTGTTAATTGCTGCCATCTCTTCTGCTAACGCTTTCAATTGTATCTTGCTAGCAACTTCCAAGCTAACAAGGTCCAAGTGAAAATTAAGGAGTACAGTAGACTTTTCAGCTAGGACCAGTAGAAGCACGAGTCTCTGTGAGCTTTAAAAGACTATCTAACTTGAATCCAATAGCAGACCCCCTTGCTGTTCCTTGATTCAGAGTATTCCCTAAATAAAGAATTTTCAAAATATTTTGCAAGATCATCTGCATTTTTACCCACCACTGAATCTAAGTTTGATACATTTACCTCCTCTAACTCTCTTGGATCCTCCTCTTTTTCTCTTTCTCTCTCTCTTGTATTTCCTATATCGTCTTAATATTCCTAATACTTTCAAAGTGACCATCAACAAAGGGCTACCATAGATTGTGTGTCACGGAGTAAGCTCACATCCCTCTTAACAAAAGCAGCTGAGTGCATCTATGAATTATAGAATTTAAGTTCTCTTTTGTGCTTGAAAGTACCTTCAACCATCTCGATGGGGTTCATGGGATTTATAAAATCAACAGGTGACCCCTCCGAAGAGCATAAAAGAAAATCGATCACACCACTCGGATATGTTGGAACACTTGCCCATGCATAATGTACTGAACCTTTGAATATCTCTCGACACATGGACATCGTCTCTTGAATAAGGTGTGTATGAAGCCACATACTTTTTATCATATTGTGAAGCACTCCACCAGGCCTTAATGCTTTAGCTATAGTCTTAAGAAATGGCTTCTCTACAAGTTCTTGAGTAAGACCCATAGGATTAGATGAATCAACAATGATGGCATCATACTTTCCTTCAGGGGCACATTGAAGAAATTCAACAGCATCACCAACATTCAAGTGTACTCGAGGATCATCAAATCCAACGGCTAACTCTAAAAAAAAAAAATGTCCAAGAAACATCAATAACCATCTTATCTATCTCACAAATATCTATATGCTCCACAGAACTGTGGTGGGATACTTCCCTTAGAGCCCCGCCATCTCCACCACCAACAACTAAAACTGTTTTGGGGGATGGAATTGAACAAAGAGGAAGATGAGCTATCATCTCCTGGTAAGCACATTCATCTTTCTCGATCACCTGAACAATCCCATCAAGTACAAGTACTTTCCCATATGTTGATGACTCAAAAACTAAGACCTCTTGGTACTTGGACTTCTCCTTGTACAGGATCTTTTCGACTTTGATTGAGTGAGCTTCTCCTAGCCATATGGGGTTGTTAAAATAAATGGCACTCGGTTCCCCAGAGCAAGACTGGGATCTTGAGAACCACCCTGAAACAACAGTAGCCTTAGACTTCATGCAACATAATGGAATTTGCTTTCCTAAACAATTCCTGTTACTTGCCTTCCCATCCATTATCCTCCGGCATTCCAAATCACTTCTTAAACTGCCCTCCATAGATTTTCTTTTTCTTTTCTATCTCCAGCCCATCTCTCAGCTAGAAAAGCAGGCAAGTAAGAGACAAAAAGTGCATCACAGCACCCTCGATTTCTCTTGGCCCTCTTTACCTTATGTCAGCTAGCTTGCCTCTATAACGTCCCAACAACGAACTAAAAGGAGAAATGACGGCCAAGTTTCTGTAGCTTTAGCGCCCTTGGACACCAAACTAAGACACTACCCCACTTTCTCCCATACACAACCCGATAGCAGAAAATAGTAGGTGGCAGCCGAGTTTCTTCAACAATGGTTTTGCCTTTGTTTACCTCTGTTTCAGTGCGTGTGAGCAGAGGAATTGGTTCCAGCAGTGTCACCTGAGGCACCAACGAAAAGAAGGCTAAGCGATGATATATCTCTTTGGCTAGTGATTTTGTGGCCTTCAGTTCAGCTTCCTTGTTCCTCGGCTTACTCAGTCTCGGTCTGTCAAGATACGTCTCAGCTGGCCTCTTTTCGGTTCACGCCTAGCTCTCTCTTCTCAGCTTTTTCCTTCAACAAGGTGTTCTTGAGCCTCAAGGTTCTTGCCTCCGGTGCTACCAGGGACCACTGTCTCTCCTTGCCTAGCCCTGTCGTCAAGCTCTTCTTGGTTTTACTGAGTCAATCCGAGATGAGTTTATTTGTATATGTTCGAGATCTCAGGCTAAGCTTCTGGTCTTGTGCTTGGAATCATCGATGTGCATGCCTTCCTCTTGAGCTTGCTCTTCCCCTTGTAAAACAACAGTCGTTCCATTCCCCATAACAGCAGCCTCCTGTCTCTAGTCCTCCTAAGATATCATAACCTTCTAGCTTAAAATGTTGTAGATCTCTGGAAAGCAGAAGCTACACTCCATAAATCAAGGGCTAATGTCTCCATGAAGAACCAACCCCCAGCCTCAGCTAAGGCCTTGCCTTCAGCAGTAGACCCCTCCCTCGCCCCCTTGAGATCTGACTTGTTCCCCACAAGTATCGTGACAACCTTTCTATCAGAATCAGTCTGCTATTCCTTTAGCCATCAACCCCTCTTATCAAAAGTTTGGCGCCTGCTAAATGTCCCCCTCGAAGTGCACCAACCACACCCTTATAATATGCATATGTAACAGCTTAGAACCTCTCCATCTTTTCACTTTCACTATCACAGTCACCTCTTCAACAAGTTGCAATTTCATTATATATTTTTTTTTATTTTTTATTTTTATTATTATTACCATTATTATTAGTTAACTTTTATTTTATTATTTTTTATTTTTTATTTTTTTCTTATATATTCTTTTTATCTTTTATAATTTTTCCTTGATTTATTATAATTAGCTAATTTTATTTTTAAATTTTGAGTTTATTTAATTGTCTCCCATTATTTATCTTTAGTTTCAACTTGTCCCCAGAGAATGTCATTTAAAGCTTTATCATTTTAGAATTCTTTTATTTGCTTAATTATTAATTAATTAGGGTATCAATTAATTAAATAATTAAGTAATTAAAGATGGGGTGTTCACATTAGTACTTAGTACTATATCCCATTTAAGCAGTAAAATTCTCTGTATCATAGTTGTACAATTCCATACACGTTTTACAATTAGTTTAAGAGAATAATTTGAAACTTGTAAAACAATTCAATATGTGAAATAAGAATTGTAAGTGGTGAAATACTAACATAAACCTTTAAAGTGATATACAAATAAATATGTAACATAAGCAAGTGAAACATATAACACTATTAGGAGTGCCACTACTTACCTGAACACCGTTAACTATCAGACAATCTAATCTTCCTTAACTCAGGTAGAAATCACTTTACTAAGAAGTCCCTATGTTAATAAGAAATAATGAAAGTTTAATAAACCACCATTAGTGGAAATTTAAATTAATTCCTCTTCTTAATCCACACACTCATGGTATTAATTTTGATGCCTAATTCTTGTTAAAAGTTCCATAATAACTTCATCAATCCATAATTCTTAAATTAAGCCTTAATCTCTACTAACTTAACATCTTAACATAGAATTTAAGAGTTTTCTTTACTTTTTCTAATTACCATCTTCATAAAGCTTTCATAAGAGCCTCACAACTCACAGGCAATTAGAATATGATAAATCTATCCAAGTGTTAATATATATATTCTTACATACATTCAAATAATAATTGATTTTCTTAATTTAATCATTGTTATATCTTAATCCAATTATTCCCTTAATACAAATTCCACTCTTAACTTTCTAATAACTTAATTAGACAATTATTCATTCCTTACATGTTCTTCCAACATAATTTTTCCTCCTTATCTACCATCCAAGCATGAAAATTCAAGGAAAATTGAGGAAAATTATCAATTCACCATACCTATCAAAATGATAACTTCCAATTGTTCCAACCACTTCCCCTTTGCAATTAATTAAAGCTCCAAGTCCCATAAATTTTGAATTGGCCCCTCAAGAACCCTAATTTTGCTTCAAATTGAGATAGGGAAAGGAATGAAAATACTACGAGAAACAAAAGGCATATACCAAATTCAGACATTGCTCACCAATTTGTGCCAAATTTGAAGAATTTAGAATTCTGCCCTTTTTAAAAACCCGAACTGCATAGCCAAGTGTATTACACAAATTGAGGCCTAAAATTTGATGTTTAATGATGGGAAAGAGAGGGGTGGAAAGAAAAATCACCTCAGTATCAAAACCCCTAACATAATTTCAATGATTCCCCTATGAAATCGAATCACATTCATTAATTATGAACCCTAGTGCGTAGCAAATTTTAATCTAGAAAGTACTAACCAAAATGACGATGTTAACTCATGATCCAAAGGGGGAAGGGTCAAAAATATTGTAAGAAACAAATGCCACATATCAAATGCAAGAAATTTTTTACCAAGCAGGCTCAAATTGTTCAATATTCTTGGCTAAACTGCACATGCGAAGGGGGAAAATTCTCACCTGAAAATGATTATTTCTGGCCTATGCCTCACTGGAGAAGCTTGGATGAAAAACTTGGTAGGTTCATCGAGGAAATGCTCTAAAACATTGGTGATGAGAGAGTAAATGCTATCCTACACATGCAAAAGAAGGAGGCCGAAGAAGAAAATGTTTGGGGGTCAAAATGGTCTCTTTCATCCCTTCAGTTGCCACTTGTCATCAGCATAAAAAATAAGGGATTGAAGAGCTAGTGTTTGAACTCAAGGCATGCTGTAGGGAAAAAGCCAAGTTTACCACTGATCTAACCTTTATTCTCATGACAAATCACCATATCAATTAATTTTATACTTTGTCAAACTTTCTTAAAATTTCCATATACTTATTTTAAATTTATTCATTTTCTTTCATCTCCTACCGAGATAGTTTATACCTTGATTTATTAATACTAATTAAAATTATTGGGTTATTACATTAATGATATCATGGAGGCAGCATCTCGCGAGGTTTAACATAATTTTCATATTACATATATGTTAAAAAACTTTGTATCTAAATGACTTGTTGATAGAATTTTGTATTTTTGCTTTCTATAGAGGTACCAAACGGTAATAATGCCCCCAGTGGTCATCCAAGATCTTCAACTTCATGAAATCCCCATGGAAATAGTATATCTCTAAATTAAGTTAATTACATCAAGTTGTCTTAGAATTTGGTTTTTTTCAACTTTACTTTATAATGTCATTTTATCATTGGTATTATTGACTTCCATATATGGATTAGGAACAACAAGTTTCAAACATATCCATAGTGAACATCTTAGATTGAAGTTATTTTGCAAAATTAGAAGTATTACACATATATGTACTTAGACCATAGACATGTATTACCCATTTTGGGTTCTTTTAAGATATTATTTGGATTCTTGAAATAAAAACTCAAATTTAGTCATAGAATTGAATACCGCATGTTTGATGTTCATAATTTGCTTGAATTAACTTAATTTGCCTTTAGGATTGACATATGCCTATAGGACTTGCATAATCATAATTAACCATACTTGAGTACGTCTCTCTAATTGGTTTTAATAGAAATACAGTGAGTAATTTAAAGTGATAGAATTTGTAGGGGTTCAATAAATTCTTATAATGATGTTATAGACTAAGACTATTTCATAAATCAGTGAGTTTAGGTTTGGAAAGTAGCTAAATCGCAATTGAAGTGCCTTAATAAGTCATAATCCTAGAGAAGCCTTTTGCTCATTACATCTCATTTGAAGTTTGCATATAATGACTTAATTGCAAATTTCATACCTTTATCTTGGAAAATTGATTGCTTGGTGTAGGTAACTATATACGCATTAGCACTTAATAACTGTTAATTAAAGTTCTTTATGAACAATACTTTTCTCACTCTTTGATTACTTGCTGGTGATGTATACTTGCACTATGACAATTTGCTCATATATATATGAAATGCAGTTTTGCTTAGTGGTTAAATGCGTTAATGATGTTCCATAGAGCCTCCTGTTTAAGTATTATAATTAGCCTTTCTAGAAAATAATTGGATGAAGTCCACATTTGGGCTGCACAAAAACCTAACTGACCTGGTCTATACACCTCATTTATGAGGTATTCCTGAATTATTAAGTTTTCCCATGTTCTGCTCATTTTGTAGTGATAAAGATGACTTACACACCAAGGATATGAGAACTACGAAAACTTTTAATTCATTGGAGTTAAGGAAATTTTTAGTTTCATTTTGTTAACTCATTTTCAATTGGTTGTTTTGTATCTTTTTGCCACACAAATTATGAGTTCATATCTTTACTTATTCATTAGGTGAGTATTTTCAAAAATTACATTTTTTTTTTTCATACTCACCTAATAACAAGTAAAGAAGGGCAATATGAACACTGTAATGTGTCTAGGTAATGTGAAAAAATTAATAATTAAGGGAACCTTAAATAACTAGTTAAACAATGAAATCACAATTAAAAAAAAAAGAAATAATAATAAAAAAAATAATGTTAAATTTAAAAAATAAGTTAAATTCATATGAAAATATATAGAAAATAACAAAAAAAGCAAAGAAAAATTAATTAGAGTGGTAACGTGTGAACGTGTGAAAATAAAAAAGAGGGAAAAGGAAATAAAATTAAAGAGATCTACTTGAAATTGGATCTAAAAATAAAAATAAAATTGAAACTAAACGAAAGGGGATTTATTTAAAATGGTGCTTAAGGAAAAGAAAATTAGAGAGGTCCACTTAAGATGAAGCTCACGGATCCAAAAGCCCACTCCAATCAAGGATGTCCATTAACCTAAAACCATGACCCATGACCCTTGATCCATCTTATATCCAACTCCTATACTTACATGTTGTCAATCTTTCTCATTTTTTACACACTTCACAAGTTGCACTTCATACTTTTTCTTAATCTAATTTCACTTGGATTGCATTTGTATTTTGACTTAATTTTTCAGAATTTTATTTCTCATTTTTCACACACTTCGCACATGGCACTCTTTTCTCTCTTCTCATAAAATTTCACTTGCATTTTATTTTGTCATTATTTAATTTTTCATAGTTTCATTCCCACATAGCATACAATTCAAGCCACATTCATTCCTCTATAAAAAATTTCATTTCACATACATTTCATTTGTATCTTGACTTGAATTTCAAATTTTTGATTATTCCCTACTTCATTCTCACGCCACCCTTAGACCTCTTGGATACTATTACTTCATTTTGGGGTTTTCTCTCATAATCTCTTTTGTCTCAAGAAACCTTGGGCATTAGAAGGGAGTGGAGAAGGAGCCAAAAAGTGCTAAAGGCTAAAATAGAAAGGTAATCCTTTTTTACTTTCTTTATCTCATTTTTCTTTCTACTTTAGATGTCTATCTAAGGTAGAATTTTCAATTTAGTTTTGGTTGATTAAGTGCTACATTTTTTATGTATCTTCCCCTTTGATTATGGTGTGTGCCTTTGCTAAGAGGCATTATGTATTTTAGGGGCTGGATTTTGTGTATGCTTTCCATAGACTATGTTGTGTTCCTTGCTAAGAAACATTGTGTAGGGTAGCATTTTATAAGGTCTGGATTTTGTATGGATTTCCCCTTTGTTTATGGTGTGTCTCTTTGCTAGAAAGTATGAGGTAGAGTTGCAATTTTTAAGGCTGAAATTCATATACGTTTATTCTTTAATTGATGACCAATTTTCATAGAAAACAACTTCCCATTCATTGATCAATGTGTGCTGAAAAATTATATGGCATTTAATTTGTGTTGACAAGGTGCTTCATAAAATGTAGCTATGAAATTTGATGATTTATTTGGCTGCATTTTACCTCTCTTTTAATCTCATGATTGGTGCCTCTTTAGTGCTTGATTAATTCTAACTTGCATATATTGTGCCTTACTTGTACCTATTTCTAGCTTAATTTTGCTGCTCATATTGTGC
The DNA here is from genome assembly GCA_037074485.1 of Delonix regia. Lineage (NCBI taxonomy): Eukaryota > Viridiplantae > Streptophyta > Magnoliopsida > Fabales > Fabaceae > Delonix > Delonix regia. Next base: position 32,470,323 of record CM073449.1, on the reverse strand, counting down.
TTCATTTGAGCTCATATATGTTATCCACATGTAGCCTTAAATGTATCTCACATGAGCTTAATTGGTTGTCCATTTTAGTCTTGATTGAACCTTATTAGTGTTTGTATATGCTGTCCATTTTTGCTTGCATTTGATGGCATTTTAATTTGAATTTTCCAGCTATAACATATGTTGAATATTGTGTGTTTTCCCTTCTTAATTTAAGTCAAATTCGTTGTACTTAAACATTATCTTTGGTTATCAAAGTCAGGTTAAAAATTGCATTCACATGTAATCCACTTTGCTCTTTAGACTTGTTACATGGTTAACTCTTGCATCTCCCAACCGTGTGTATGTGTGAGATGTAGTTGCCCAAAATTATAGAAAATTTAACTATTTGAAGCATGAGTATTATGGCTAAATTATGGCTAAACCAAGGAGTAAGGAACAATCCAAGCAAATGTAGGATAAAATGGTGGTAAAGTTAGTAAAGATAGGTTTTGTGGTTAGGAAAAATTCATGTAATTGGAGCAATCTTTGTTGTTGTAAATGAGATATGATAAATATTCAATTGGACACCAACACACAAAAGCATCAATATACGCCTTTATTACCATTGGGGTGTCGTATGGAGTTCAACGCCTCTATACGTATCTTTGCCATGATGGTGTCATGTGAGGTCCAATGCCTCTATAGGCATTTTTGTTTGATGTTGTCATGTGAGGACCAAGGCCTCAATAGGCTCATTTTATAAAAAATTATATTATCAACATTATTGTTCCCGTATGAGACCAACATCTTCATGAGCACCTAATGAATTTACCAATGGGGCCATATGAGAACCTACAACTCCATGTGTATTTAAAAAAATAAAGTTGGGTTTCAAGGACCCATGTCTAATCAACAATTCCTCAAAAATCTCAAATTTGAAATAATCAAATAAAAATAAAATTATCTCTTAATAATAATAATCCTTTTGTCAATTCCTTATTTTGTTTTTATTTTTGATAAAGCATTTTCTTAAAAAACAAATGAATCTTTTAATTTATGTGAATATTTTCAAATAAAATATTGTTTCCAAAGTTCCTTTATTTTTTGAAATTAATCTTTTTAATAAAAACCAAAAAAGTATGTTTACTTTTTCACTGTTATTTTCCCAATTAAAGTATGAATAAATCATGTTGTCCCAAAATAATAATTCCAAAACATTTTAAAAAATATAAATATAATGAAGAGAACAAGAGAGTGTAATTATACCAATTTTGTAAATTAGAACACACCAACCTAAATTCCAAATCATTTTGTTTACAAAAAATCCATCTAATTTCAACTATTTTGTTCTTTTCACGAAATTAAAAAACACCAACTAATTGACACGTATTTTTAGACAAACTACGTAGACTTTGATCCCTATTATAGTGGCATGTCCACCCATTGTAAATTTCCATTTTTTGTTTGTATTAATTTCATTTTATTTCCTCTATTTATTTTCATGAGTGTTTTTATGTGAGCAACTAAAATAAATCTAAGGTCGTATCTTGTTTACTTCGGTTGACTAACTTAGGGAAACCATCCTAAAAAACGGGTGTTGTGGGGTACCTAACACCTTCCCCACACTTAAATAAACCCACAAACCCATCTCTGGTTACAGAGACTGCCTTTCCATTTTTATTTAGTTTTCCAAAATTTTCCATTTAAAAATTTTGGTAGAGACTCCAAGTAAATTGGTTTTCAAAATTTGTTTTGGGAATCAATTTATTTTCTCTTCTCTTTTTTTAAACCACCCACTAGGATGTCAAGTATGACACCTTGTGTATATCTAGACCAACCTAAGCATCCAGCCAAATTGGGCTGGGTCAAAGGCATGAAAGGGCTAAGCAATAAGGGTGAATATCGGGTTGTTTCCCAAGCTAACCAAGTCCCGGGGTACCCCATTTGGCCATTTTTCCTGGCTCAGACCCTGTGGTGTATATGTATATATATGTGTGTGTGTGTGTGTGTCTATATATATATATATATATATATAATTTTTATTTTTTAACCTATTAATAAACCCTTCCTCTTTGCATATCCTATCTACGTCTTTGTATCTCCTCCATAACAAAATAATTGAAGCTTGCCTCAAAATCTCAAATTATCCCAAGCACCAAAGACCCTTAAAATCCCCAAACCCTTAATCCTGGCTTCCAAAGGGGACATCAAGAAGAAAAGGCAAAAGAGCAACTAGGCAAGGTTGTTACATCTCTATCCCTATAATTTTCGTGTCTCTTTGGTGGTAAGTTCATTCTTTGCACCTTCAATTTCGATCTCCCCATTAGCCTTGTCTGTTCTCTACGTCATCGATCTCTTTCTCCTTTTCCCTTTCCTTTACGTCTTCTCATCTCTCTCTCTCTCTCTCCTTCATCCATTCTTTGCTTCTTCTCACGGGGCTTCCTATAAAATAAATACCTAACCCATATATATTTCTATATATATACATATCTAGGCCTAATCTTACCTCAGCCTAGCGCCGACGAAGTCAATATGTTCCCTGGCCTATTCATGCTGGGTTAGGCCTGGTAACAAGGGTCCTAAAATTGACCCAAGGTGATTTTTGAGTTGGGTCTCAAGTTCATAATGAACCTAGCCTAGCTCAGACTTTGTATAGCCCTAGTCCACGTGACTTAGTTAGTTTATATCTATAAAACAATACATACATTGTATATAATAATTAAGCTAGTTTGGTGGCAATAGGCGCTAGCACATTCAAGGAATTGTGTTTGACACTTCGCCAAGCTAACTTGTAAATTTGACAACATTGGCAAATAGTATGAAGATATAAAGTTTAGCATTATGGAATTTATGACTAATACTCAGTTCCGTGCATAATATACCGTTCAACAGACTGAGTGTTCAATTATGGAATCTCGGGTTGGAGTCAAAAAGTGAGCTCCCATATTTGACTAACAAATTACCATGCTCCTTAATTGTTGTTATATATATATATATATATATAATCTATTTATTCAATTATTTGTCTATCAACATTTTGATAAAATGTCAGTTGGGAGAGCAAGTATGAGTGTAGATACAAGGTTTGTTTTTTTTCCTTTAATTTGCATTAATTGCAAATTTACTTTTCAAATTGGGCCGAATAATATTGTATATATATGAGGTCTATTTAAATCAAAACTAAAATATAATGCTACGAGACGGCATAATTCCTCTTCTCCTTCTCTTCATTCTTAATATTTATAAATCTTAAAAGAAACTTAAATGTTACGTACTTGAAATCATGATCAACAATAACAGTTTTATCAAATGAAACTTAAACTTGCTATTTGCAAACTGAAATTTTTGCAAAATAATCGACTCGGATAGAAGAATGTAGACAAAAGTTTTCACAGGAAGAGCCATAGATGGATAGATTGATTGGCGAACATGGAAAAGGCAAGTAAAACGAATAAATATGGGTATCTCGTTAACATAAAGTATATAATTGAAATTTTTAGATTTTGATGATAGGGAGCATATTGCGATAAGCCTAATAGAAAGGGTAGATTGTAGTATTTTAGAAAAAAATTAGGAGGTGCATTACGATTAGAATCAAACGAGAGACAAATGACAATTTCTCCAAACTGAGCAATAATATACCTTTTTCCATGTAAGAATTAATGTTTCTCTGACCTCATTAAAAAGTTGAATTGGGAGGTAACCTAATTGTCTATTCGTAAATAATTTTTATAATTAAATTCACAATTTTTTTGGTTAGAAAATTGTTGGAACATAGTTGAGAAGTTGTTCAAATAATCCATTTGCTTGGAAAATCATATAATTAAATATTTATTATTTCTTAGATTCTTATAGCGCAGGAATTGAGAAAGAAATTGTATATGAATATGATTTAGTCTTTTACTTTCGGCACCAATTGCTAGAACGTTAATATTATAAAGAGATGTTGATCCGCATTTTCATTAATGGACATAATAATTTAATCATTTATTATACTTTAATAGAGACGGATTCACATTCAATTATATAGACAGAACTTACTTAGACCTTGTTAATTGTACATTAATACACCCGACTGACTACATCGGCTTGGGTATTTATAATTTATTAATATTTGTAAGTCTTCTTAAATTGGTTTTCATGGCTACTTTTGGCAACCTTATAACTAATTTTCATCCGGGTTTCCATTTCAAGATGAACTAAATTATTAATTTATTAGAACTTGAGTAGAGACTGATTCAAAATCAAATACACAGAAAAGCTTACTTAGACCTAGTTAATTGTTGATTAATACACAAATTGACTTGATCGATTTCGGTATTTTTACTTTGACAAGCGGGCGCACACATAATCTCGGACGTAGATAAGCAGAAAAAAAGGCAAAAAAGATACATTTAGGAAATGTTCCAACTTATAATTATAATATTAGTATTTTGTCGTCTAAAACATACTTGGTCTTTATCTGATTCTCGTGTAAATGACTTTTTCTTCCATGGACTGAAGCATGGAGACACATCCAGACCACTTGGCTAATGGAAAAGGGTCGATCGTAGTTTTTTCTGAGTTATAAGCTAGGGTGGACATGAAAATTAGAATCAAATGAGAGACAAATACAATTTCTCCTAATTGAGTAATAATTTACCTTTGCATGTAAGAATATTTCTCTGACCTTATTAAAAAGTTAAATTCGGAGGTAACATGATTGTGTATTTGTAAATAAATTTTTCATTAACATTCACAAATTTTTTTTGGTTGAAAGATTGTTGAAACACATATATAGTTGAGAAGTTGCTCAAATAATCCATTTGCTTGGAAAAAAATATTTATTATTTCATAGATTCTTACAGCTCAGGAGTTGATAAAGAAATATATATGAATATAAAGTAGTCTTTCACTTTTGGGACCGATTCTTAGAACGGTAATATATCCGTGTATTCATTATGGGACATAATAAATTAATATTTATTATACTATAAGAGAGACGGATTCACATTCAATTGTATAGACAAATCTCACTTAGGCCTTGTTAATTGTAGATTAATCCACACATCTGACTACATCAGCTTGGGTATTTTTAATTTCTTAATGTTTGTAGGTCTTCTCAAATTGGTTTTCGGCTACTTTTGGCAACCGTCTAGTTAATGTTTATCCGCGTTTCCATCTGAAGATTAACTAAATTAATAGTTTACTAAAACTTGAAGAGAGACAGATTCAAAATCAAATACATAGAAAACCTTACTTAGACATAGTTTATTGTTAATTAATTAATACACAAATTGACTTGATCGGCTTCACAAGCGGGCACACGTCTTCTCTTACGTACGTCAGTATCGAAGAAAAGTTAAAAAAAGATGCAGATAAGAAAAGTTCCAACTTCTTAGTACGTAGTGGTCAATGAATAATTCATTCGATAAATAAAATATTAATTGTCGTCTAAAACATATTTGGTCTTTATCTGCTTCTCGTGTAAGTTTACAGACCAGATCAATGCCTCCTCCTTATAAATACACATTGTTAGCATTCCGACTATCTCATCCCTCTCAAGCAAAGTGACAGAAATAATTAAGAGTTTGCTTAAAGGTAGGAGTGTGAAAACATGAAAGGTACTTGCTTATTAGTGCTTGTTACCCTCTTGGCTTTGGCATCTTCTGGTGCCTTTGCCTATGATCCTAGCCCACTCCAAGACTTCTGCATTGCTATAAACGACACCAAGACTGGTGGTACGTGCCTTCAATTTTCTCTTTTGCACTTCTAACTCCATTTTTATTATGCCATTGCCATGCATGATCATATGTTTTTCTTCATCTGTCTACAGTGCTTTTGAATGGAAAGACAGTGTTTGTGAATGGAAAGTTCTGCAAGGACCCAAAACTTGCCAATGCAAATGACTTCTTCTTCCAAGGACTAAAGCAAGGAGACACATCCGGACCACTTGGCTCAAAGGTGACTCCGGTTGCTGTTAATGAAATATTAGGACTCAACACTCTTGGCATATCCTTGGCTCGCATAGACTTTGCACCTTATGGCCTTAACCCTCCTCACACTCACCCTCGAGCCACTGAGATTCTGGTAGTCATAGAGGGTACTCTCCATGTTGGTTTTGTGACATCCAACCCAGAAAATCGTCTCTTTACCAAAGTACTGTACAAGGGAGATGTGTTTGTGTTCCCCATTGGTCTCATTCACTTTCAGCTGAATGTGGGTAAGACTAATGCTGTTGCCATTGCTGGTCTTAGCAGCCAAAACCCTGGAGTTATCACCATTGCCAATGCTACGTTTGGATCTAATCCTCCAATTTCACCAGAAGTTCTTACAAAGGCTTTTCAAGTGGATAAGAGCGTAATCAACGCTCTTCAAAAACAATTTTAGATGGACAGCTATACAGCTCTTAAGTTCTAAAATATATTATCCATTTGTTTTTGTAATAATGTACTATATACACTGGATTTGCCTATTGCAACCATGTGATATAGTAAGATTAGAATAAAATGTATGACTATATCATATGTACCTTGAACTTTTCATACGTGCCAGAACAAAGTTATGTGATTATTTAAGAATTCGAAGTTCGCTTGAGTAAAATAATGTAAAATGTGATTTATATACTACTAGCAAGTACGTACTTGTTTGGATATACTACTAGGAAAATAATGTAATAAAGTGATTCATCTGAACTGGCGATATACAGGGCGCATGCGGAAAGTTTTTCTGTTCTTCTAGATATTGTGAATTAGAATATATACATAATTTTAAAAAATTATAATTATATTATAATATATATTATGATAACAAATTACAATATAGTAAAATGAAAGATATTAACGCATAGTGTCCCGGTATAATTGTTTGTGCACTCTGCCATTATAACGTGTATAAAAGCGACCATTGTTTCTATGTAAGTCTTATTTCATTTGGCTAACTTTCTATAAACTACAAATTAATTTCAAGTCAAAAGATTATAATTTGATAACAACGATGGTAACACAATTTATCGAATTTGTAGGTAAGAAGAAATCGTAAAGTTTTAGAGACGAGACAAATATAAGAGAAAAGGTAAAAATACTAAATAATAAGGGGAGCAAATAAGACTATTAAATTTGTAAGTTTAAGCAAACTTATAAAAAAAATTATAAATTCATAACGTGAACTCGTAAGTCGTAACATAAAATTATAAAAGTTTACATTAAATAATAAATAGTCATTAAAAAATATAATTATATAAGCAAAATACTATACACAATATAAAACCATTCAAATGCAATTCAAATTATATAAAGTCGAGTGAAGTTATTCATATTTCATAATTTATAGTACTTAATATAAATATTTTAATACAATCATACATAAAAAAATTATTTAATATAACTAAGTAAATAATATTTGTTTTATTTTTATTTTAATAAGTACATATTTAATATTATTTTATTATTTTAATGTATAATTAAATTAGTAATAAAGTAGATTATAATGACTTCTTAAAAGGAAGCTTGCATATATCTCATTTGGTCTTAAGTTTGAATCCTTATGTTTGACAACAACAAGTTAGTTGACACATTTTTTTAATAAACAACATTGTAAACTTGATAGAATCGGATAAGTTAACTCACAAGTCTATCCAAGTTTATATTAAATTTGAGTTTATACTGAATTGACTCATTTCTTTAAGTACAATAGTAAACTTGTAAACTCAAATAATAAATTTGTAAGTTTGATAACCATACATATAACTAAAAAAAAAAAAAAAAGTAAATCTCACACAAATTAAAGAACAATGAAATTAAATAAAAATAAAATAAACAAAAAAGACTTTGGAAAAAAGTGTCATATTGACCCTTTTAAATTTTGTAATTTATTAACAAAAAAATGTAAGAAAACTTTCTACTTTCAACTTTCAATTTTTAAATTCGAGTAAAATTTTTGCCCTAGCTTTTTTAAACTTAATATTTCAAAACACTTAAAGATTAGTAAAGTAACTGATTATTCATAGAAAATAAAATAAATAATACTTTGTATCGAAAGTACGACATAAATTAATATATAACAATAAGTTACATATGTTTTTACAAAAGTAATTTATTCTCAAAAAATTAACTCTTTCAAGGGAAGCTCTATAAAAAAAATATTTCATTTGTATAAAATATCATCTCATACTTTCAGATTTATTCCACAACAAGGGTATGCTTTGCATCCAAACACACTAATTTTTTTTAATACATTATTAAAATAAAAAATAAAAAAGTAAATATTTTTTTTTATTTTTTAGTATAAGATGTTATTTTCTTAAAAAGAAAAATATTTAACAGTTTATAATGTTAAATATTTTTACAAATATAAATTTTTTTGGAAGGAATATTAAAATAAAACATGAAAACAATTATCATGGATATAAGATATGTCGTTTTGTTAAATAAAGGAAATTTAAATATCTTTTATACTTAGAAGCTTTGCACTTCTCTGTTTATTCTCTCCAACTAGATGGTGTTATATTCACAAGCAAACACTGCACTAGATTACATGAGATCATAATTAATAATAATATGTATTCTAAAAAATCACATATACATGTAAAAGCAATACTAACTTTCTTGCAATAATATTTTGATTTTATAAAATACATACTATTGTTGTCATTGTTTATAATCTAGTGCAGTGTTAGCATACAAATATGATATTTTGTGGTGGAGAAAGTAAACTAAGAGGTCTAAAGCTTATTAGATTAAAAGATATTTAGTCTTTCTTTATTTACGAAAATCAGATCTTATATCCCAAAATACATTTTATTGTTTTATTTGAATTTTTTTAAAAAACATACTACTTTTTTAGGCAAAAAAAAAAAAAACTTATTAATGTATGAAAATAATAATAAAAATATTGTGCACCTGCTGTGCCAACGCCTCGCATTATAATGGGAATCAATGCTAATTAGAGTTATATGTGTGCACGTTGCTTGAGGCCTGAAATATGCTTTATTTCCGCAATCAAATGCCAAAAAGCTATAATTATGATTAGCCCTCAACTAGTCATAACACCATATAATTTTGTCCAAGCCTTATCTTTCATTTTTCTAAGGACATGACTAGTAGTCTGCTAGTCATGGCCCCAAATCATACATACAATTTACCATTTTTATAAATATATCAAAATCTATATAAAATTTGATATGGACATTTTAACAAAATGTTATTCGAAAGAATAAGTTTTTCAAGTTTAACTAATTTACTTTTCAAATTGACCCACGTGATTAAAAAATTAACGTCAATTTTGAGGCAAAGATATATTAATGTACAACTTAGAGGTCGAACTGATTGCCAAAAAACAAACTAAGACGTCGAATTAATTAGTAGATAATATTGATAGTTGACCACAACTAATTCCTCAGTCGACACTAAGGAGTTCGAGTATACTATACATTCTCAAGTGTTTTCACACTCTAATTTTCATTTTATGCCAGTTTTAAGCAGATTATGAATAATAGTTCCATATGGAGATATTATACTTGGTTTTTAAAGAAATAATTAGAGGCCAATTTATATTCGATTATATATGAAAATTTTTTTCTCTCGTCAGTACCTACTTTCTAGAAATTTAAATTTCAAGGGATGAAATAATTTTTCATCCACTCCTTTTTTTTTTTCCTTTACTATAACCCCCACAAATTTTAATTTTGTTTCTAATCATGGATTTATGATATCCTTTATTCCACTGGCTTAGCAGTCATATAAACATGTTTTCCTGAATATTATTTTTATATTGGTAAAATTTTTAGTACACTCACTATTTTAAGTAAATCAGTACACCTAGTTATAATATAAGGACATAATTGTAATATTACTATTTTTTGAATTAATATTATTATAATTATGTCATTACATTATAATTGGATGTATTAGTGCACTCATAATTTTAAGTGTATCAAAATGTCACCTTTTATATTTTGTATATCCTATTTTACAACTAATGATACATGTTGTCCATTGCCCAGGTATATATTTGTAGATAAAAAATATGTGATTATGAAATAGTCTCGCTATTGTTAATTTGTTATCACTTTCTACAATATTGAGTTTGGAATGCTTCAAATGAAGTTATCACAATCCATACATTTCTTTTACCACCCAGGGCATCAACTATTAAAGACATAATCAACTGCTTACACCACGTGTTCATGCGTTTCCATTTCAGCAAATAAAAAATACCAAACTTGAAGAGATAGAGAGAGAGAGAGAGAGAAACATATAAAGTCAATCTATAGACAACCTTAACTACTTAATTAGACCTTGACTTTTGTAAATAATTAATACACTCAGTTGTATAAATCAGCCGTTTGGTATTTGTATAGTTTGACAAGTGGCACATATGGTAATGTGGAGAAAAGAAAATCATAAAATTAGAAAAGTTCCAACCTGCAAGAATTAGTTAAAGAACAAGTCATTCAACATATAATATAATTAATTGTTGAAAACTTACTAGGTCATCACCTTCTTCGTTTATGCAATTAGATGAAAAAAAAGGATCAGATCACTGCCTCCTGCTGCTTATAAATACGATTTGTTTGTCATGCAACAATCCCATCCCTCATACGCAAATCTACAAAGAACTAAAGAGTTCCTGAAAGTTACAGAAAACATGAAAGCTGCTTGCATAGCCCTTCTTGCCCTCTTGGCTCTCGCATCTTTTGGTGCCTTTGCTTTTGATCCCAGCCCACTCCAAGACTTCTGCGTTGCTATCAACGACACCAAGAGTGGTGGTATGCACCTTCAGCTTTTTCTGATGCACTTCAAATTCCATTATGATGCCATGCATGCTCATATGTTTTTCTTCATTTGTTTACAGTGTTTGTGAATGGAAAATTCTGCAAGGACCCAAAACTTGCCAATGCAAATGACTTCTTCTACCAAGGACTAAAGCAAGGAGACACATCCGGACCACTTGGCTCAAAGGTGACTCCAGTTGCTGTAAATGAAATATTGGGACTTAACACTTTGGGCATTTCTTTAGCTCGTGTTGACTTTGCACCTTACGGCCTAAACCCTCCTCACATTCACCCTCGAGCCACTGAGATCCTGGTAGTCATAGAGGGTACCCTCCATGTTGGTTTTGTGACATCCAACCCAGAGAATCGTCTTTTTACCAAAGTACTATACAAGGGAGATGTGTTTGTGTTCCCTATTGGTCTCATTCACTTTCAGCTGAATATGGGTAAGACTAATGCTGTTGCCATTGCCGGTCTCAGCAGCCAAAACCCTGGAGTTATCACCATTGCCAATGCTACGTTTGGATCACATCCTCCTATCTCCCGTGAAGTTCTTACTAAGGCATTTCAAGTGGATAAGAACATAATCAACAAACTTCAAAAACAATTCTAGATGGTCACTCAGCTATGATGGCTATGGAATAGTGTGGAATATTATGTATTTGAATCTGTATCAGTTTGTTACTAGGATAGGCTAACGCATTATATATGATTATCAAAAGAATAAATGGATTTCATGATTCTATGTACCATACTTGAGTTTTGGAATAAATTAATAATACTTTAGATTTTTATATTCTTGTTAATTTATTCTTATATGTGCATATATTTGAACAAAAAGAACGAAGTAAATCTCTATATTGTTTCTTTTGAGCCACATGTTTATGTGAGGATGAGAGAAAGACAGATCACAGATAATGTGCACAAATTATTTTCTAAACGAATTCACGGCTTGTTATCTCTTGTTCCCCAAGTTTGAATGGAATGCACAAATGATCAGTACTCTACTCATTACTCTAGTGCTGTTTAACGTAAATCAAAATAAAATAAGAATATGATTCAACATTTTCATAAGCTTTTTTATCCTAAGATTTTGAAAAGATTAATGCCCTTAAAATATTATATAATGCTTTTGTGAGACTTAAGTGACCTAAGTGATATTGATTAAGTAGTTAATTAATTAAATAAGTAGTTAGATAGGCTAATTTCTAATTGGTTAAATGAAAAATAGTTTTTTTATATTTATCTATAATTAACCACTCGATGAGAATGGTTAATAAGTTAATATTATTACATAATAAATGATTATCCGATAATCATTATCATTATCTGATACTAAATATTTATCAAAATAGTCCCATTCTCTACCTATGAATACGGATTATGTGTTCTCTCTTCACTTATCACTAATTCATGCATAAATTAAAAGAGATCAAGAGATAAAAATACAATGTTTAAGTATCCAATGGTTCATGCTAGGCTTAAGCAATTAAGCAATGTATCAATGTATGAATTATTTCCTAAATTAATTTATAATGTATATTATGTGGCATGTGAAAATTTATGAGTTCCCTAGGTTTGATAAATTATGATTGACTGAAAATTTCTATAATCAAGATTAGATAGAAATTAAAGAAAACTTATGGCTCTCCAGTTAGCTTATCTCTGTCTCTGTTCAAATGGATTGCATGCTTACTTATGGAATCACTGCTTAGAGAGAGTTGACAGTTGAGTACCATGAGTGATATATATCAGATTATGATTTAATTTTTCTAAATTCGATATATAATGACATGCTTTTTTGTTTTTGTTAACAAGGATATATGTATAATGCAAACATATATAAATGAAAGAAAATAAATAGCAATACATTCGTTTATACTTGTTTATTTGCCTAAGCTTTATTAGGACTTTAAAAAAATTAGTTTATTTTACCATATGTCAATATATTTTAAATTAATGGTATTTGTAAGTGTTAGTAAGAAATTAAATTTAATAATATATTGTGATATTAAAAAAAATAACTTAAATAAACTCCATAAAATTGGTTATACACTATTGGTTAGAGAGAAGTGACAACAATGGGCTCATTGAGAGGGCTCAATAAAAAACCGTTTAATCATATATTATTTTCTCTTGCTTTAATTTTAGATAATATCAAATCATAATTATAACCCCTTATTAAAAAATTTAAGAGATAGTCAATTAATTAATTCATTTTTTTTTTTATGTTGATTCTAAAAAATGTCTGAACTTCAAAGAATTCTTAATTTAAAAGACAGTTAATTAATTTAGTAATTTTCCTGTTCACTTTAAGGAATTATTAGACTTTGAAGAATAATTAACTTTCTCATTTAGTCCAAAAAATTCTAACAATTCAAACTATTTTTGATTTAAGAATCAATTAATTACTTCATTATTTTTTTCATTGACTATAAAGAATTGACACACTTAAAAAATTCATGATATATAAATGAGGAAGGAGAAAAATTATTGTATGAAGAGCTTAGAATTTGATCAATGGAGCCTTCTTATCAGTCAAACGAAGCTCCACATTGAAGGAATCTATTTTACCTATATATAATAGATTTACATTTGAGTGTTTAAAAACTTGTCGTTTCCATAGAAAGAGATGCTAGCTCACACTATTTTTTCGCTGCCACGTGATATTTATGTTTCTAGATCAATGGGGTTGTGCTATATATGCAGTAGAAAAAAAAAAAAATTTGATCGATGTGAAAACAAGAGATGGACAAAAGATTTTGTTTTAAAGGCAAAAATAGACAAAAAGTTTTAAATGTTTGGAGGCAAGACTTTAAAAACATAATTTTTATTTTTTAAAGTTGAAGAAAATGTTTTCAAAATGTAGTTTTCCAAAAACTGAAATATCAATTTTTAAGCTAAAGCTCTATCAATATGCAACTAAGAGGACGAATTAGATATAGACCGCAATTTTCCTTGTTTCACACGGAGGGTTCGTGTGTGTGTGTGTGTATATATATATATATATATATATTCATTAGCTTCTCAAGTATTATAACACTTTAATCATTTATGTTAGATTTAAATGGATTGAGAATAATAAGTCCTTTCAGAATATTAATACTTGTTATAAAAAAAATTTATTGGCCAATATATGCTATCCCGTGTATAAAGTTTCTTCTCTCGATCTCAACAGTTTCCCTGCTAAAAACTCAAAATATGGGGATGAATATAAATTTTTATTCCCAACTTGCTCTGTCACTCGCATTAATATTGTGTTGCTTTGCCGAAATTATGTGTAATCATAGTTGAAAGTTATGTAATTAATATATATATGCTTGGAAAATATTAAACTACTGTTCACTGACTCTTTACATTTTTTTAAATCTAGGATTGGGAAAAAGGTTATCGGTTTTGTTAATGTTATTGATGCTTCTAGTTTTTCGATGACATAGAATAAGCTTCTAGCTAAAGTTATCACAAAACCAAGTCATACTTTTCTTCGACGTACGTTCACCCGGCAACTCTTGTTGACAAGCATGAATTTGAGAGATAATAACTTATCAAACTTGAAGGAAGACAAATTCAAATATCACGAACCTTAACTACTTAGACCTTGTTTATTGTAAATTAATCCCTTTCGTATTTACTGTACGACAAGTGGCGCATGATAGATAGAGAAAAAAGAAAACAGAAGATAAGAAAAGTTCCAACGTCCAAGTTGTCGTGAAAGAATAATTCACCCAATAAATAAAATATTAATTGCTGAGCAATTAACGTACTAAGTCATCACCTGCTTCATTAAAAATAGACCAGATCAATGCCTACTCCTTATAAATACACATTGTTTGCCATGCAACAGTCTCATCTCTCATTCGCAAATATACTACTCACACACAGCTAAAGAAGAGTTGCTAAAGGGAAGAGAAAACATGAAAGCAGCTTACTTAGCCCTTATTGCCCTCTTGGCTCTCGCATCTTCTGGTGTCTTCGCTTTTGATCCCAGCCCTCTCCAAGACTTCTGCGTTGCAATCAACGACACCAAGAGTGGTGGTATTTATATATATATGTACCTTCAGCTTTTTTTGTTGCACTTCAAGTTCCATTATGATGCCATATGGATGTTCATATATATATACATATATATTTATCCTCTATTTGTTTTCAGTGTTTGTGAATGGAAAGTTCTGCAAGGACCCCAAGCTTGCCTCTGCAAATGATTTCTTCTTCCGAGGACTGAAGCAAGGAGACACATCCGGACCACTTGGCTCAAAGGTGACTCCAGTTGCGGTTAATGAAATATTAGGACTCAACACTCTTGGCATATCCTTGGCTCGCATAGACTTTGCACCTTATGGCCTTAACCCTCCTCACACTCACCCTCGAGCCACTGAGATCGTGGTAGTCATAGAGGGTACTCTCCTTGTTGGTTTTGTGACATCCAACCCAGAGAATCGTCTCTTTACCAAAGTACTGAACAAGGGAGATGTGTTTGTGTTCCCTATTGGTCTCATTCACTTTCAGCTGAATGTGGGTAAGACTAATGCTGTTGCCATTGCTGGCCTTAGCAGCCAAAACCCTGGAGTTATCACCATTGCCAATGCTACATTTGGATCTAATCCTCCTATCTCCCCTGAAGTTCTTACAAAGGCATTTCAAGTGGACAAGAGCGTAATCAACGCTCTTCAAAAGCAGTTCTAAATGGTGATCATTGGACAATAGTGAAGTAGCTATTGAAGTGTGGAATATTATGTATTTGAATTTGTTTTATTTTGTTATTTGGATAGGATATAACGCGTTATGATTATCACAAGAATAATTGGAATCATGAGTCTGTATGTTTCATATTCATTGTATTATTCTTGCTTAGAGTCCTCGAATATGATAATACTTTGGTATTTATATTCATGTTAATTTGTTGTGGATTTGCAGCACGCGCGAACACTCGTTAGTTTGGAGTAAATGGAAGTATAAATTGATCGTGTATCTTTTCTAATGACATGTTACCCTGTGAGCGTGAGTGCTAGTAAGAAGTAGGCGCACATAAATTACTTTCATAGCGTATTGATGGAAAAAATCAAAAGATCGAAATTGTTTGGATGGCAAAACTTGATACTTTACATAAAAACGAATAGCTATTAAAAAATGTCACTTCGAGTTTTTAATTGAATTAAAATGATAATAAAATTTATTAACATTAAAAATAGACACATGGTAACAAATATAAAAATAAAATTTATAGAAGCATATAACAACACGGGAATAAATATAACTACCTTAATACTGGGAAAACAACTCATTTTATCCAACATTCTGGACTGAACCAAATAAAAAAGTTGTTTAAGAATACAAATAATGTTAATTAACAATGTCAATTTTCTAAAAGCAATCATCGAAGACGTGGTGGATATTTCTCATTTCTCCAAGGGATCCATAGTTTTAAAGTCCAAAACTTGTTCATAGGTAATGAATTCCGTGAACTCAAAAGCAAGATTTTAAAACTGAGTTAGAAAAGTAAAAATGGCTGAAGAGCAAAGTCTCTTGATCCCTATGTATGCTTGGATCCGAGTTTAGATCCCCTCGAGTAATACTGGATCGAGTAATGCTAGATGGATCATTCTCCAGTAATGAATAGGTCATTGGATCTAAATGCAATGACCTTACATTTTTTATAAAATGTATTTTTTTCAAAAAATAGAAAATAATTATTTTTATAAATGAAAACATATTAATATTTTAAATCTTTTTTTGTTATTTATAAAGAATGATATCTAGTTGAAGAAATAAAAAGACTAATATATTTTTAACATCTCAGTTTATTTTGTATATCTTAAAATTTTTTATTTTTTAACTAGATAGTATTTTGTATGAAAAATAATCTAAAATATTAATATATTTTTATTTATAAAAGTAATTATTTTTCATTTTTAAAAGATATATTTTATAAAAAAAGTTAGGATCATTATATCTAGACCCAATGACCCTATTCATTACTTGAGAAAGATCTCTTCCAGTATCCAAACTCACTTCGGTCCATATGCAGGTATCTGAAGAAAAAAAATTGATTTTATAGAAGTTGAAAATATTTTATTTGGGAGAAAAATACAACTTTGGACCCTAACTTTTGGCTAAAATATTAAAATAGTTCTCCAAAAATAAAAAGTATTAAAATATTTCTTTAAAGATGAAAAAGTTAACAAATTTGATCCCTATAAAAGGACAAATTAATTTTTGGATGACTTTCATTTTGTGAAGGATTTTATTTTTGATCGAACATTTTGATACTTTTTATTTTTAAAAGGTTAAATTAATTTTTTTATAAAAAATAAGGAATTAAAATTATATTTTCCTCTTATTTGGCTGTGGGAGAAAGCTTTTGTACAATGTTAAAAGAGACTTTTATAGGATATCAGATAAAGCTTATTAGTATGCTACGTTTCTATTAGATAAGAATTTCATACGCTGGCTACAGAGGCTTTTATTGTTTGTCTTGCAAAATTTACTTCTATTTTTTTTTTCAGAGGCAACTACGTTTTAAAAGTATTTGTGGAACAAATTAAAATTTTAAGAGGAACAATAATTATTATTTGAAAAGACGATTCCCTCTAAATTTATTAACCTACCTCCATGCTCTAATTGCTTTAAAATTGACATATTTTCACATAAACTTTATCAAATTTTTAAAGGGTAAAATATTTGTTTCATGCTTACTAATTGTTAGTTTTCGTTAATTAAAATGTACAAAATAATCATTATTTTTATAAAATTTTATATTTAATATTTTATTATTTTAAAAATACAAAATTTAGTTCTTTAAATTTAAAATTCATAATTTAGTAAAGGGACTATATTTAATAATTTCTTTTTTTGATACAAGACAAAACACAGAAAAAGAACAACTTAGAGATAAAAATAGGATAGTTGGCCCTGATGATTGTAAAATGCCCTGGTCATGTGGTTCCTCCAAAGATTCCTTTCATTGGTGGGGATGCTTCCGATTCTAAAATTCCTGAAAGTTCGCTTGAGGTTGATAATGTCATCCATAACTGGAGAGAATCTAACATCATCCTTTTCGATGCCTAAAAAGAAGCTTGTCACCTTGTCGTCCAGGAAGCCTATATTAAGATCTAAAGTGCTAGGATTTGGCCACTCAGGGGACTCAGTAATCCAAACCAAGACTGATATGATAGAGCCAAGGATAAGAGATTCTTTAGTTGTAAAAGCATCACTTCTCTAGGAGAAATCACATATGTGTTCCCTATCTATGACCACAGAGGCATGAAATTCTTTAAGAGAATTGCCTTTTCTATTCCAACAATACCAACAACACAATGACCAGCCTTGTGGTATGGAAGGAGAGATTGAAATAATCTCTGAGTTACGAGGCCTCCTAGTCCTAACTACTGCCGAAAGAATTGATATGCAGGATTTTCGATAGGATCCTCTGGATTTTAGCTAATGCTTCCCTTGGGTAGGGTGTAAGATTCCTGAAAACCACATTGTTTCTAGTCTTCCAGATAACGTAGTAGACTTTTATGATGAATTCAATGAGACCCTTTCGAGAGTTCAGGGCATGTTGGCTTCGAGAGAGCCATGTAGAAATCCAGTGGATAGGATCCGAGGGTTGAATTTGGTCAACTATTATGCCTAAAGGAGAGGTGAACCAAACAGCTCTGGTTGAATAGACAGTGTATAAAAAAATAATGATTATTATGAACATTTTAATTAACAACTTATTTCTCCAAGCATAATTATGATTAAAGATTCTTCCAAACTAGAGGTTGGAACATGGAATTTGTCCCTCCACAAAGCAAGTAATGCCCATCCTTGATAGTGTATTCCCCTAACTTATTTCCTTTCCCAATTAGCCTATCTAGCAAACCTATTAAGGAGAAGGGAGTTTTAATGATAAGATCTTTTACCTTGTCATCATAGAGGCTGGTTAACTTAGAAAGGTTCAATCCTCTTCCCATGTTTGTAAAGAAGATATCAACCACCTTAAGGTTAGGAGCATTAGTCCCGTCCTTGACTTTCCACCATGCTGGGTGCTCAAGAGGAATACTCCTACCATTACCTACCTTCCATCTTAGGTTATCCTTAATTAACTTTTTGCTCTCCTAAATACCTTCCCAAATCCAAGAGGTATTTGTTCTGTCTAGGAACGGACCCTTTGTGGTATCACAATACTTCTTAGCCATGATAGATGCAATCGAGCCCATAGGATTAGCACTGAGAATGTGCCAATTCTACTTAGCGAGAAGAGCATGGTTAAAGATATGAGTGTTCTTGATGCCTAAACCGCCTTTTTGCACTAGCTCGCTAATAGTTTTCCAATTGACAAGATGTATCCTTGGTTTTTGTTCCCTGAGGCCCCAGTAATAATTGGCAATCTTAGAGTCAATCATAGAAGTGTATTTCTTAGGTAGATTGATGCAAGAGAGCTCATAAACCAGGTTAGAGTTAATGACTAACCTAATCAACATTAATCTTTTGGCCTGAGAAAGGAGTTTACATTTCCAGAGTTGAAGCATTTTATTAACCTTGTCTACAAGATCTTGAAAGATCCAAGTCTTGGATCTACTTGGGTTTATAGGGATGCCCAAGTGCTTTCCCATATGATTAGATTACATAAAACCTAGGATCTTAACTACGAACTTCTTAAAAATTATGAGGATGTTGGGACTGAAGATGACCAAAGATTTCTCTTTGTTAGAGTTAAGGCCGACCATTTTGTTAAAAGTCTCCAAGTTGTCCTAACCACCTCACAAGATTCCTTTAAAGCCTCAAAGAAGAGGAGAGTGTCATCTGTATACATTATATAAGATATCAAATCAGAAACTTGCTTATTTTAATACCCTTCCACTTTTTAGAAGTTTCCTTCTCAAAAATCAAGCAGGAATAGACATTTGCACAAATAATAAAAAGGTAAGGAGAAAGGGGGTCCCGTTGTCTAAGGCCTCTACCTAGAACAATACTAGCAGTACGATGCCCATTTATAAGAATTTGGTATGAAACGATGGGAATGCATTGATGAATTAATTGGATCTAGGCTAGTGGGAATTTCATTATGTTTAAGACAGCTAGAAGGAAATTCCATGACACTTTATCAAAGACCTTAGAGGTATCTAGCTTAAGGGCATATAGCCTTTTACCTTTTTTTTTCTTTTTATGAATGGTATTGATGATCACAGAGGTGATCAAAACGTTACCCATGATGTCGTAACCGACCTTTCGGCGGAATAAAATAAAAGTAGTTTAAATTGATTCCCAAAAACGAATCTTGAAAATCAATTTATTTGGAGTTGCCACCAAAATTTTTAACGGAGAACTTTGGAAAACCAATTTAAATAAAAAATAAAAAGGCAACATGGTCTGCGAAATCAGAGATGAGTTCGAGAGTCTATTTGAGTGTGGGGAAGGTGTTAGGCACCCCACAACACCCGCCCATGAGGACGGTTACCTTAAACTAGTCAATTGAAATAGAATGTGGCCTTAAATTTATTTCAATTACCATTTATTAACATGCATGCCCATTAAGCAGAGAAGACAAAAACAACAATAGTGGAAACAAACAGATAGATATTTACAAAGGCGCACTTGACCTAGGATGAAAACCTAGGGCCTATGTACCCCGTGATAGGGATCAAAGTCCACGTAGTTCGACCCAAAAGGCGTGTCTATTGGTTGGTGATTTATAATTTTTGTGATGAGAACGAGAGAATTCAAATTAAATAGATTTTTGTAAACAAAACAAGATTGAAATTTAGATTTGTGTGTTTTAACATACAGCAACCTAAGTAATCTAGCTCTCTTGATCTCTTCATTTTTCAACCTTTTAATTTTTGTTTGTTTTTGGAATTTTAATCTTTATTTTGAAATTTAAATGAAATGATTACGGAATGAGATTTTGGGATTTTGGGAAGTTTATATTCTATTCTATTTCCTTTGAAATTTGAAATGAAAGGAATATTTTTGAGTTTTTTAATTTATTTAATTTTGGATTTTGGTTTTTTTTTTTGTTTCACTTATCTTTCATTTTTTTTTATTTCTTTTTTTTAAAGCCAGGATTGAACTCAGAACAAAATATAATAGAAAACCACCTTTGGAATTTTTGAATGTGGCATTTTAATTCATTAAATTCATAAAACCTTGACTTTATTTATTTCGTAAATAATTCAATTAAAATATTCATTTTTGCATTATTATTATTTTATCTATTTATCATCATTCTTATTATTTATCTTTCAAACAAGTATGTACTAAATTTCAAGGTCTAAAGAAATTAAAATCTCACACGACCTCAAGTATTTGAGGAGAACTATATCCTCACACGACGATTTCGTAAATAATGGGAAATATTTAATTAGAATGAATATTTAATTATGATCGTTTTTTCTTTATTATTATTATATTATCATTATTATTAGATAGAAGTATATTAATTTTAGGGAACTAAGGAAATTGAAACCTCCCATATTCCCATGCAATCGAAGAGAACCGACTCCTCACACGATAGTTCTGAAAATGATGAAAAATATTTAATTAAGGTTAATATTTGAGTATTATTTTTTTTAAACAAATGTGCTAATTTTTTTAAAAAAATCTAAGGAAATTAAAATCTCACGTGATCTCATGCAATCGGGGAGAACAAAATTCTCACACGATGATTTCGTAAATAAAGGAAAATATTTAATTAAGTCAATATTAAATTATTATTATTTTTTTTAAACAAATGTGCTAATTTTTTAAAAAAGATCTAAGGAGATTAAAATCTCACGTGATCTCATGCAATCGAGGAGAACCGAATCCTCACACGATAATTTCATAAATAATAGAAAATATTTAATTAAGTCAATATTAAATTATTATTATTTTTAAAACAAATGTGCTAATTTTTTAAAAGATCTAAGGAGATTAAAATCTCACATGATCTAATGCAATCGAGGAGAACAAAATTCTCACGCGATAAATTTCATAAAACTTTACCCATGGGACCAAGATTAGTCTTATATGCAAACAAAATGAAATAATAATGATGATAACAATAAAATAGAAATAATAATAATAACACAAAACAACACAATTGTGAACACCCCACCTGAATTAACAATAATAATAATCATGGTGATAATAATAAATAGAATTAAAAAATTCAAAAAGAAATAATAATAACAATTAATCAAAACAAAATTGCAAAAGGCAAACAAAATAGAAGTAATATGAAAAAACCAAATATAAGAACCAAAAATAATAAAAAGGAAAATTCAAGATATATGTTTGAAGAAGAGACATGGCAATCATCTTGTAAGGAAATAAAATGAACAAGGCCACATACTTGAAATAGAATTGCAAAACACTCTCACTTGCTCACACTCACACAGTCTCATATGCTCATTTGCTCATATATGCTCACTTGCCCTCACACACATAACACACATCACTCTCACACACTCACACTCTCACTCACGGACACACCTCCTCACACACTCACACTCACACTCTCACATGCTCATTTGCTCCTATATGCTCACTTGCCCTTACACACATAACACACATCACTATCACACACTCACACTCTCACTCACGAACACACATCCTCACACACTCACACTCACACTCTCACACACTCTCACCCACGGACACACACACTCACCCACTCCCACATGCATACACTCATGCACACACATGCGCAAGAGGACAAGGGGGACAAAAAAGCAAGTGGGAGTTGGTTCTGCAGAGGAGGCAGAAAGTGGAGTGGCTGGTGCAAAGAAAGGAGAGAGTGGTGTGGCTAGAGATGGCAGAAAAAGGAGGGGACCGTGAGCAGCAAGGGGGTGGCTGGAAGTTACAGAAAAAGTAAGGAGAAAAGGGAGCAACATGGCAGAAAAAGGGAGGTGGCGCTGGAGTATAAAGGAGAGCAACAAACCGAGAGAAAAGAAAACAAGGCTGGAGTATAAAAGAGAGCAACGTAACCGAGAGGAAAAATGAGCTGAAGAGAGGAGAGGAATAGCAACGAACTGAGAGGGAAAAGAGAGCTGAGGAGAGGAGAGAAAGAGCAATGAACCGAGAGGAAAACGAGTTGAGGAGAAGAGAGAAACCGAGAGCTGAACGAAACCAGAAAGTGAGACAGCAACGTGAGGGAGAAAAAACGAACCAAAAACTGAGAGGGAGAGGAGCTGAACGAGGCAGAAACCGAGAGGAGGAGAGGGGGAGTCGTGGTGCAAAAAAATGTGCAGAAAACCATGGAGAGAAACGTCCAAATCTTGGAGAGAAAAGGAGCTGAAGTTCAGGCCATCCAAAGAGCAGAAAATGGAGAGTTGGATGCCAAAATGATGAGCAGAAACAAGGAGGTCTGAATGCAAAACAAAGTGGCAGCAAAGGGATGGATAGAAGCTGAACCATGGAGGAGGGAAAAACTCTGTTTTGAGCTAAAAAAACAGAGGTAAACAGAGGAGAACTTAGGGAGCACAAGGAAGAAGAGGAAGTGTAGAGAAGAAGGGAAGCTTTCAGCCTCCACCTTCCAGCAGAGAAGCAGAGACGTGAAGCAGAATTTCCAGCGTTGAAGCCAACCAGAATTTCCAACGAAGCTGTCCGCCATTTCTGCTCACTTCCAGCCGAGACCAGCTACTTTGGGGCTGTTGGAGGTCCATCTACCATAGGTGAGTGAGGAGGAGAAGGTCATTCTTCATTGGAGCACAAGGGAGAGGTTGAAAACGCACAGGGTAGGAGAACAACCCTGTAAACCGAGAGAGAAACGTTGAAAGCTGAAGGAGACCGAGAAGAATTTGCAGTGAGCCAAGGAGGGAGAAAGACTGTTGAGGGGAGGAGCTACGGTGCACCAAGGGAAGCTGAGTAGAATTGCTGAAGGAGGAGAGTCACTGGGAAGAGCAACTCACCGAGACAAAGCCAGGTAATCCTCACGCATGCATGTGGACGTTCATGCTACAGTGCATTCGTGTGTCTCTGTTCAGCCTCTTTGCTTTCTGGTTTATTAGTTAATTGATAGGTTAATTAATGTGTTATTATTTATTATTGGTATTGTTATTTGTATATGAGATTAATAACTTTTTTCTTGGCTTTATATACAAAGTTTTAAATAAATTATCGAGTGAGTATATTGTTCTCCTTGGATGTTTGGGATCGTGTGAGATTTTGATCCTCTTAGATCCCAACAAAAAAAAATTAATACATATTTGTTGCAAATAATAATATTAATACAAAACAATAATAATTAAGTATTTAATTTAATTAAATAATTTTCCATTATTTATGAAATTATCGTATGAGGATTTTGTCCTCCTTGATTGCATGAGATCATGTGAGATTTTAATCTCCTTAGATTTTTTTTAAATTAGCACATTTGTTTTAAAAATAATAATTAAATATTGACTTTAATTAAGCATTTTCCATCATTTATGAAATTAGTGTGTGAGGATTTTATTCTCTTCAATTGCCAGGGATTATGTGAGATTTTAATCTCCTTAAATCCTTGCGATTAATTAAATAATTAGAAGACAACAATAATATTAATGAAATATAAATGAAGGAATGGTGAAAAATAATTGAATGATAATTAATAAATATTGTCATGATGGATAAAATTATCGTGTGAGAATTTTATTCTCCTCGATTACTGGGGGTTATGTGAGATGTTAATCTCCTTAAATCCTTACAACTAGTTGAATAATTGAAAAATGATAATAATATTAATGAATAAATGGTGAAAAAATAAAGGATTGACAATTAAATATTAATTTTGATTAAATCATAATAATAATCATAATTAAAATGTTTGCTTTAATGAACTGTTTCCCATTATTAGCAAAATTATCGTGTAAGAATTTTTATTCTCCTCGATTACCGGGGATTACGTGAGATATTAATCTCCTTAAATCCCTACAATGAATCGAATAATTGAAAAGCAATAATAATATTAATGAATAAATGGTGAAAAAATAAAGGAATGATAATTAAATATTAATTTTGATTAAATCATAATAATAATCAGAATTAAAATGTTTGCTTTAATGAACTGTTTCCCATTATTTACGAAATTATCGTGTGAGAATATCGTTCTCCTCAATTGCATGGGATTATGTGAGGTTCTAATCTCCTTTAATCCTTATAATTAATTCAGAAATAATAATAATGTTAATGATAGTAATAATAATACAAAAAATAAATAAATGGACAATAATTAAATATTAACTTTGATTAAATATTTATACAAAATGAATTGTGTGAGAATACTTTTCTCTCCTCGACTTCCCGGGTTCGTGTGAGATTTTAATCTCCATAGGACCCGAAAATTAGCATATATTCGTTCAAAGATAAACAAATAAACAAATAAATAATAGCACTTGAATTAAATTATTTACCAATAATCAATAATAATGATAATCAATATTTACCAACAGTAAATTCAAAAGTTCAAAAAATAAATATTCCTTTCATGATAAATCATACATTAATTCCTGAAATATGAACTCCCAGGACTCCCAAAACTCAAAATAATAATAATAATAATAAAATCGACAAAAAATTTTAAAAGAGAAAATGTGAAGAGATCAGGAGAATGAGGTTAACCAGATTGTAGTAAATTAAAACACATAAACTAAATCCCAATTATGTTTTGTTTACAATGATCTGTCTTAATTAAAATCCTCCTATTCTCATCACAAATTAAAAAACCACCAACCCGCAAAACATGCCTTTTGGTCGAACTACGTGGACTTTGATCCCTATCGCAGGGTACGTAGGCCCTAAGCTCTCATCCTAGGTCAAGTCCGCCCTTTGTAAATATCTATCTGTTTGTATGCATTCTTGCTCTTTTTGTCTCCTATGTCTAACATGCATCCATGTCAATAAAAGGGTAATTGAGATTAATTAAAGGCCATATTCTATTTCAACTGACTAGTTTAAGGTAACCGTCCTTATGGGCGGATGTTGTGGGGTGCCTAACACCTTCCCAACACTCAAATAGACTCCCGAACCCATCTCTGATTTCGCAGACCATTTCGCCTTTTTCCTTTTGTTTTAAGTTGGTTTTCCAAAGTTTTCCATTAAAAATTTTGGTGGTGACTCTAAACAAATTGATTTTCAAAATTCCGTTTTTGGGAATTGGTTTTAAACTTTTTATTCTATTCCGCCAAAAGGTCGGTTACGACAACAATCATAACAAATATGACAAAAATGAGAACAAGACAACTTCCTGGTTCTTTTTTCTTACCTTATGTATGTTTAACCATGCATGCACCAATATATTCATGCACATACCTATATATGTATATATACCCAAAGAAAGAGAACCTCTTCTCACTTCATTCTTTCTTTTTGCACCTTATATGTACATATACCTAAGTACTCATACATATGAGCATATATATGTATATATACACACTAATGTGCACCCATACATTCTTCCCTGTTCTTCTTTGTTTTCTTGCCCATAAACATGCCAAGACATATACATATACATATTGATGCACTTCCCTTTTTGCTTTATCTCTTCTCTCTTGTTCTCATACACCGCAACACAAGATGTAGAAACTTGTGTTGACAGATGCATATATATATATATATATATATGTTGCTGCCCCATCTCCATGCTTCCTTTTTTCTATTCTTATACCTAGAAAAACATGCAAAAAAAGACATGGCATACACACACACACATATATATATATATATATGTTGCTGCCCCATCTCTATGCTTCCCTTTTTCTGTTCTTATACCCAGAAAAACATGCAGAAACAGACATGGCATACATATATATATATATACATACATTGCTGCCCCATCTCCATGCTTCCTTTTTTCTGTTCTTATACCAAAAAAAACATGTAGAAATAGACATGGCATACACACACACACATATATATATATATATATATACGTTGTTGCCCCATCTCCATGCTTCTTGTTTTTTGTTCTTATACGCCGAAAAAACATGCAGATGTAGAAATAGAAGCTGATAGATACGTATATATATATATATATATATGCGTTGATGCATTCTTGCTCATTTTCTATCAAAAGCAATCTAACAGCAGACAAAGACAGACACAGCCAACCTTCTACATGCATTCATGATAGATTAGACAACAAACTAAAGACCGAAAGACCAGAAATGGGAAAAGCAAACCGAGAAAAATAGGCAGACCTCTTCAGCTCACTTTCTCTCTGTTTATCTCTGTTTACAGTGCCTGAAACAGAGGAAGACGTTTGTGAACACCCCACCCAAATTAACAATAGTAATAATCAATAAAAAAAAATATATATATATATATTATATATAATAATAAAATAATAATAACAATTAATCAAAACAAAATTGCAAAAGGCAAACAACATAGAAGTAATATGAAAAAAAGCCAAATATATGAACCAAAAATAATAAAAAGGAAAATTCAAGATGTATGTTTGAAGAAGAGACATGGCAATCATCTTGCAAAGAAATAAAATGAACAAGGCCACATACTTGAAATGGAATTGCAAAACACTCTCACTTGCTCACACTCACACACTCTCACATGCTCACTTGCTCCCACATGCTCACTTGCCCTCACACACATGACACACATCACTCTCACACACTCACACTCTCACTCATGGACACATCACTCTCACACACTCACACTCACACTCCCACATGCTCATTTGCTCCCATATGCTCATTTGCTCTCACACACATGACACACATCACTCTCACATACTCACACTCTCACTCACGGACACACCTCCTCACACACTCACACTCACACTCTCACCCACGGACACACACATTCACCACATGCATACACTCATGCACACACATGCACAAGAGGACAAGGGGGACAAAAAAAGCAAGTGAGAGTGGTTCTGCAGAGGAGGCAGAAAGTGGGGTGGCTGGTGCAGTGAAAAGAGAGTGTGGCACGGCTGGAGATGGCAGGAAAAGGAGGGGATTGTGTGCAGCAAAGTGGTGGCTGGAAGTTGCAGAAAAAGTAAGGGAAAAAGGGAGCAACATGGCAGAAAAAGGGAGGTGGCGTTGGAGTATAAAGGAGAGCAAGAAAACCAAGAGAAAGGGAGAAGAAAAAACGCTAGAGAGAAAGGAGGCCTCGGCTGAGAAGAAAAGAGCTGGAGGAGAGAAGAGAGGAAGGAAAAAGAAGGCAGAAACCATGCTGAAAGGGAGAGCCACGTGACCGAGAAGGGAAGAAGAGCTGAAGAAGAAAGGGAGAGCAATGAAACCAGCAACAAACTAAGAGGAAACAACGCTGAAAGAAAAAAGAAAGTGAAATCAACAACGTGAGGGAGAAACAAAGCTTAATGAAGCAAGAAAGCAAGGCAACCACGTGAGGAAAAAACAGCAGAGAAAGTGAACCAGAAACTAAGTGAAACCGAGAGCTGAACGAAGCTGTCCAACGTGCAGAAAAATCGTGGAGCAACGTCCCAAAACGTGGAGTGAAAAGGAGCTGAAGTTTAGACCATCCAAGGAGCAAAAAAATGGAGAGTTGGATGCCAAAATGATGTGCAGAAACATGGAAGTCTGAACGTAAAACAAAGTGGCAGCCAAGGGAGTGATTGAAGCTGAACCATGGATGGGAGAAAACTCTGTTTTGAGCTCAAAAAACAGAGGTGAACAGAGGTGAACAGAGGAGAACTTAGGGAGCACAAGGAAGAAGAGGAAGTGTGGAGAATAAAGGAAGCTTTCAGCCACTACCTTCCAGCCGAGAAGTAGAGACATGTTCTGCAGACTTTCAAGCGCTGGAGCCAACCAGAAAACTCCAACGAAGCTGTCCAACGAGCTGTCCGCCATTTTTGCACTTCCAGCCGAGACCAGCCACTTTGGGGGGCTGTTGGAGGTCCATCTTCCATTGGTGAGTGAGGAGGAGAAGGTCCTTCTTCATTGGAGCACAAGGGAGGAGCTGAAAACGCCAGGTATGGCTGCACGTTGTGTCTTGGCTGAGAATTCTGCATGCTGTCACTGTTCATTCGAATTCCTTCAAGACAATCTCATGCATGTGCACTGTTCACGCATTCTAATATGAGATGCTACTGTTCACTTGCTTAAATTTGTTTAGTTTTGTTTATTACAATTGTTTAAACATTAACTTTGATTAATTATGGCTATTACGTATAAAATTAGCATGTGAGAATTTTGTTGTTCTTGATTGCCGGGGATTAGGTGAGTTTTTTTTAATCTCCTTGAATCCTTGCAACTAATTAAATAATTGGAAGACAATTAATATTAATGAAATATTAATGAAGGAATGGTGAAAAATAATTGAATGATAATTAATAAATATTGTCGTGATGGATAACATTATCGTGTGAGAATTTTGTTCTCCTCGATTATCGGGGGTTATGTGAGATGTTAATCTCCTTAAATCCTTACAACTAGTTGAGTAATTGAAAAGTGATAATAATATTAATGAAATATTAACGAATAAATGGTGAAAAAATAAAGGAATGACAACATATATTAATGAAATATTAATGAAGGAATAGTGAAAGATAATTAAATGATAGTTAATAAATTTTGTCATGGTGGATAAAATTATCGTGTGAGAATTTTGTTCTCCTCGATTACCGGGGATTATGTGAGATATTGTTTTCCTTAAATCCTTACAATGAATTGAATAATTGAAAAGCAACAATAATATTAATGAAATATTAATGGGTGAATGGTGGAAAATAAGTGAATGATAATTAAATATTAATTTTGATTAAATCATAATAATAATCATAATCAAAATGCTTTCTTTAATAAAAATTCCCTATTATTTACGAAATTATCGTGTGAGAATATTGTTCTCCTCGATTGCTTGGGATTATGTGAGATTTTAATCTCCTTAAATCCCTATAATTAATTCTGAAATAATAATAATATTAATAATAATACAAAAAATAAATAAATGTACAATAATTAAATATTAACCTTGATTAAAATACGAAATGGATCGTGTGAGAATACTTGTCTCTCCTCGACTTCTCGGGCTCATGTGAGATTTTAATCCCCACAGAACTCGAAAATTAGCATATATTCGTTCAAAGACAAACAGATAAACAAATAAATAATAGCACTTAAAGTAAATTATCTACCAATAATCAATAATAATAATAATCAATATTTTCCAACAATAAATTCAAAAATTCATAAAAATAAAAGAATATATTCCTTTCATTATAAATTATGCATTAATTCCCGAAATATAAACTCTCAAAACTCAAATAATAATAATAATAATAAAATCGACAAAAAATTTTAAAAGAGAAAATGTGAAGAGTTCAGGAGAACGAGGTTAATCAGATTGTAGTAAATTAAAACATACAAACCAAATTCCTATCCCGTTTTGTTTACAATGATATGTTTTAATTAAAATCCTCTTATTCTCATCACAAATCAAAAAACCACCAATCACAAAAAAGCCTTTTGGTCGAACTACGTGGACTTTGATCCCTCTCACAGGGTACGTAGGCCCTAGGCTTTCCTTCTAGGTCAAGTCCGCCCTTTGTAAATATCAATCGGTTTGCATGCATTTTCGCCTTTTTTTGTCTCCTATGTCTAACGTGCATCCATGTCAATAAAAGGGTAATTGAGATTAATTAGAGGCCATATTCTATTTCAACTAACTAGTTTAAGGTAACCGTCCTTATGGGCGGGTGTTGTGGGGTGCCTAACACCTTCCCCACACTCAAATCGACTCCTGAACCCATCTCTAATTTCGTAGACCATTTCGCCTTTTTGTTTTAAATTGGTTTTCCAAAGTTTTCCATTAAAAATTTTGGTGGTGACTCCAAATAAAATCGATTTTCAAAATATCATTTTTGGGAATTGGTTTTAAACCTATTTTAATTCCATCCCGTCGAAAGGTCGGTTACGACAACATTCTCCAACATTCTGCTTCCAGCCACGTTACGGTTCTGCACCTTCTTCCAGCCAACGTTCTCTCCCAACCACGTTACTGTTATGCTCCCTCTTCTCCAGCCAACGTTCTCTCTCTTGGCCACGTTTGTTCTTCTTTCTTCTCCAACCAACATTCTTTCTCTCGACCACGTTCATTTTGCTCCTTCTTCTCCAGCCAAGGTCCCTAGCCACGGTCTGCACCTTCTTCTCCAGACAAGGTTCTCTCCCAGCCACGTTACCCTTCTGTCCCCTCTATACTCCAAGGTTCTCGTTGCCCTTCTGCACCTTCTATACTCCAAGGTTCTCGTTGCCCTTCTGCCCCTTCTATACTCCAAGGTTCTCATTGCCCTTCTGCACCTTCTATCTCCAAGGTTCTCGTTGCCCTTCTGCCCCCTTCTATACTCCAAGGTTCTCGTTGCCCTTCTGCCCCCTCTATACTCCAGCCAAGGTCCCTCCCTCTTATGCTTTAGCCAACCCCTTTTTTTTTAGCCACGGTCTCCCCTCTTTTCTTGCTTTTTCTGAAACCACCAGCTGCCTCCTTTCTCTACTCACGGTTTCCTCCTCTTTTCTGCTTTTTCTGCAACCACCAACTGCTCCACTCTCTGCTCCAGCCAACCTCTCTCCTTTTTCCACACAAGCTGCTCCACTTTCTGCTCTCCTCTGAAACAACCAGCTCCCTCTTGCTTTTCTGCCTTCCTTGTCCTTTTGTTCCTTAGTAATGTGTGTGTGTGCATGAGTGTATGCATGTGGGAGTGGGAGTGTATGTATGTAAGCAAGTGGGAGTGTGTGAGTGTGAGCGTGTGTGAGAGCAAGTGAGCAAGTGAGAGTGTGTGAGAGCAAGTGAGCAAGTTTTGCAATTTTATTTTAATTAGGTGGCCTTTTTCTCCTCTTTGTATTTAGACAAATTTATTAACCTTATTCATTTTATTTTTTTACAAGATGATTATCAAGTCTCTACTTCAAACATATATTTTGAATTTTTCCATTTAATATTTTGGGTTTTTATATTTGGTTTTTTCCATATTACTTCTTTTTTTTGCTTTTTGCAATTTTGTTTTAATTAATTTATTTTTTTTAATTTTTAATTTTATTTATTATCATTACTATAATTATTATTATTGTTAGTTTAGGTGGGGTGTTCACAGTTGCCTCTCTTTGCTTGTCTCTTAAGTTAGGGAAGTGAATATAGTGAAGAAATGACCTAATCTTAATAGCAAGCAAAGAAATGAACACACCATTTTCCACATCGAGGGAAGACAAGGGAAGGTAGGAGTAAATTCATGCTTAGAAAGGATGGTGAATATCCTGAACAAGATGCATGGCTTTTGACATAAATGTAAATTGCCTGGACACGATGCAGGACTTTAGCAGAAATGTAAATTGCCTGGACACGATGCAGGACTTTAAATGAAATGTAAATTGCCTGGACACGATGCAGGACTTTGATAGAAATGTAAATTGCCTGGACACGATGCAAGACTTGACAGAAATGTAAATTACTTAGACACGATGCAGGATTTTAGCAGAAATGTAAATTGCCTAGACACGATGCAGGACTTTAAATGAAATGTAAATTGCCTGGACACAATGCAGGACTTTTGCATAAATGTAAATTGCCCTGGACACGATGTAAGACTTTGACAGAAATGTAAATTGCCTGGACACGATGCAGGACTTTGACAGAAATGTAAATTGCCTAGACACGATGCAGGACTTTGAATGAAATGTAAATTGCCCAGGACACGATGCAAGACTTTAGCGGAAATGTAAATTGCCTGGACATGATGCAGGACTTTAGCAGAAATGTAAATTGCCTGGACACGATGCAGGACTTTTGCGAAAATATAAATTGCCTGGACACGATGCAGGACTTTGGCGGAAATGTACATTGCTTGGACATGATGCAGGAGTGAGATATATGATAAGCGTGGAGAACCATGTATACATGAGAAAGACTCATTTTTTAAGAATAATGAAAATTTTATTTGCTTTGATATATTTCAGAATTATAGCCTGGGCATTAGAAATAAGAGACTTTACATTAACGTAGAACCTCTACCTTTTACTTTGGAAGCTAGGGGGTGACATGTTAGGTTATAGTTCATGGTAATTGGGAAGACATCAATATTGCCCAGAGTGAAAGCATTGCCTAACCAAGCTCCTTTTGTGTTATGACCATGAATTCGTCGTTTCAACAAGCGGTGATCTGCATAACTTTACCTCTTCGGCTATATTCTTTTCCTTACAGTAAACTAGAGGACATTGAAAATGCATCTATCTCCCATTTTACAAAGTAACCCGGTAACGAAATCAGAAATGCCACAGAAATGCCAAGACACGTACATGTTTCTCACATTAAGCTTCATCCCAATAGTTTCATGGAAGCACTTAAAGAATCGTGGGTGTTTCCGAAATGCATATCATTAGACAATATTTTGAATAGTGGCAATATTTTGAATGGCACTATTCGCTTGAATGTTTATTTTGTGTATTGAATGCATGAAGCAATTATGAAGGCAACACGGTATATAGAAAGGAAAAAGGCGACAAAAAGTAGTTATCTTAAATGAGTAAGCGATTTCATCTCAAAGATAGACCACATGGTCTTAAGGAGAGTGGGTGATCAATCTAATGTTAATGCAAATATTAGCCAAAAAATGACTGGAATGACTTCGACTTTTGACTCCAAGTGGCAACGGTTATTTGCGCCTGGTGTTGCCATCGGATACACTTATTTAGAAACTGATTAATGAAGACAATTTCTGAGGATCCTTCAAGATAGGTGATTTGGTCCTTGTACAGTCTCACTTTGTTCATCATCTATTGCCCTTTCTTTTGTTTAAACCACCTTTTTAGGTTTCGACCTAACTGGCCCTAATTGTAAAATCTCCTTTCTCTCTTCTTTCCTTTTTCCTGCCATTCCCATTTTAAGCAAAGTATTTCTTTACTGCATCAGAGTTAACTGGTTTTCTGAGCTCCCTTCCATCCATATCGGCAAGAACTAAGGCATCTCCGGAGAATGCTCGTATCACCACATATGGACCTTCATATAAAGGTGCCCATTTGCCTCTATTATCTTCCTAATTCGGGAGGATCTTTTTTAGAACCAACTCCCCTGGCTCGAATTGCTTGGGATGAATCTTTTGATTAAAGGCTCTTGCCATCCTTTTTTAGTATAGTTGCCCATGACACATAGCCACTAGTCATTTTTCTTCGATCATATTCAGTTGCTCATACCGTGTCTTTACCCACTCCTTCTCCTCTAGGTTGGATTCGATCAACACTCAGAGAGAAGGGATCTCTACCTCAACCTGGGTGACTGCCTCCATGCCATATACTAAAGAGTAAGGCGTTGCCCCTGTGGACGTTCGTACTGTTGTGCGATAACCATGAAAAGCATACAGGAGCATCTCATGCCAGTCTTTATAAGTGATAGCCATCTTGCTAATGATCTTTTTGATATTTTTGTTTGCTGCCTCGACTGCCCCATTCATCTGTGGTCGATAGGGTGCAGAGTTGTGACGTTTAATCTTAAATTGTTCACATAACTTCTTTACATCAACTCCATTTAGGTTGGGCGCATTATCAGTGATAATCCTTTCTGGTACACCATATCTGCAAATAATGTTTGATTTCAAAAATTGGAGGAAGACCCTTTGGGTAATATTGGAGAACGAACATGCCTCTATCCATTTCGTGAAGTAATCAATGGCCACCAGAATGAATCGGTGTCCATTAGACACCTTTGGATTGATGGGGCCAATCACGTCTATTCCCCACATTGAGAATGGCCAAGGTACTACTAAGTTGTGCAGAGGTCGCGGCGGAGCATTGATCCTGTTAGCATGTGTCTGACATTTATGACATTTCTTCACGTAGTCAATGTAGTCTTTCCCCATGGTTAACCAGAAGTACCCACACCTTTGAATTTGTCTAGTCATGGTATGGCCATTAGCATGGGTCCCATATGTTCCCTCGTGAATCTCTATCATTATCCTTCGTGCTTCTGATGCATCCACACATCGGAGCAGGGTGTTGTCCCATGACCTTTTATACAACACTTCCCCACTAAGGAAAAAACTCATTGCCAATCGCGCGAATGGTTTTTTTATCATTCTCAGATGCCTCAGTCAGGTATTGTTGACTCTGGACATAGTTCTTTATATCATGGAACCATGGTCGTCCATCGCTTTCTTCCTCCACATTTAAGTAGTAGGCTGGGGTGTCCTGAGTCTCAATCTAGATGGGAAGCATGTTGACTCTACAGTCTAACTTAATCATTACAACCAAGATAGCCAATGCATCGGCAAACTGGTCTTTATCACGGGTTAGATGTGTGAAATTTATCTCTTTAAACCTTGATAACAGTTCCGTCAAGTACTTTTAGTATGGGATCAGTTTGGGATCTTTGGTTTGCCATTCCCCCTTTACCTGATAAATTACAAGGGCTGAATCTCCAAACACATCAAGATCTTTGACACCCAACTCTAAGGCAACTTGTAAGCCATTGACACAAGCCTCATATTCTGCCATATTATTTGTGTAATTGAAACTGAGTTTGATTGCCACTGGATACTGCTTGCCTTCGAGTGATGTTATCACCACTCCTAATCTACTACCATTTACATTGACTGCTCCATCAAAGTACATTGTCCACTTATCCTCCTTTGGTTCATCTTCCTCCATTGTTAGAATATCCTCATCAGGGAACCGAAAATCTAACGGTTGATATTCATCCAGGGCATTAGCCGCCAAATGCTTTGCTATAACGCTGCCTTTGATTGATTTACTGGTCATGTACTTCACGTCATATTATGAGAGTATCACTTGCCATTTTGAGACTCTTCCTGATACATGAGGACTCTTGAAGATGTATTTGATCGGATCCATCTTGGAAATCAGCCATGTGACATGGTAAAGCATATATTGCCTCAGTCTCTTTGTGGTCCACACGAGACTGCAACAAGTCTTCTCAATTAACGGGTACCGCGACTCGAATTCATTAAATTTTTTACTTAGGTAATAAATGGCTTGCTCCTTTCTTCCTGATTCATCATGTTGTCTCAACACAGCACCCATGGACCCTGGTCGGACTGTCAAATAAAGGATAAGGGGCCGCCCTAACGTAGGCGGTACTAGGATAGGGGGATTCGAGAGGTACTCCTTTATCTTGTCAAACGCTCACTGGCAAGTCTCATTCCATTCTCCTGGTTGGTTTTTGCGTAATAATTTAAATATCGGTTCACAAGTGTCAGTTAAATTCACAATGAACCTAGCTATGTAATTTAAACGCCCCAAGAACCCTCGAACTTCTGTTTCTGTGCTAGGCGATGGCATATCATGAATTGCCTTAATTTTATCAGGGTCTACTTCTATTCCCTTCTTGCTGACGACGAATCTTAAAAGCTTCCCTGATGTGGGCCCAAATATGCATTTACTAGGATTCAACCGGAGTTTGTACCTCCGTAGTCTTTCAAAAAGCTTTCGTAACATAGCCACATGACTTTCCCCTTCAGCTGATTTAGCCACCATGTCATCCACATATACCTCTATTTCTTTATGCATCAAGTCATGGAACAAGACTACCATCGCCCGTTGGTAGGTGGCCCCAGCATTTTTAAGCCCAAAGGGCATTACCTTGTAACAAAAGGTTCCCCATTGGGTGATGAATGTGGTTTTTTCTTTGTCATCTGGGTGCATTGGAATTTGATTATATCCAGAGTACCCGTCTATAAAGGAATACCTGAAGCTTCTTGTTGTATTATCGACTAAGATGTCAATGTAGGGTAAAGGAAAGTCATCTTTCGGGCTAGCTTGATTTAAGTCCCGATAATTGATGCACATCCTCACTCGCCTGTCTTTCTTTGGTACAGGGACTATGTTCGACACCCATTGGGGGTATTTAGAGACTTATAGGAAACCTGTCGTAACCGACCTTTCGGCGGGATTGAAAAATATGGTTTAAAACCGGTTCCCAAAAACAGAA
The DNA here is from genome assembly GCA_037074485.1 of Delonix regia. Lineage (NCBI taxonomy): Eukaryota > Viridiplantae > Streptophyta > Magnoliopsida > Fabales > Fabaceae > Delonix > Delonix regia. Next base: position 32,433,749 of record CM073449.1, on the reverse strand, counting down.
TTTTGAAAATCGATTTTATTTGGAGTCGCCACCAAAATTTTTAATGGAAAACTTTGGAAAACCAATTTAAATAAAAAGAAAAAGGAAGGCGAAATGGTCTGCGAGGTCAGAGATGGGTTCGGGAGTCTATTTGAGTGTGGGGAAGGTGTTAGGCACCCCACAACACCCGCCTCTAAGGACGGTTACCTTAAACTAGTCAGTTGAAATAGAATATGGCCTTTAATTAATCTCAATTACCCTTTTATTGACATGGATACACGTTAGATATAGAAGACAAATAAGCGAGGATGCATGCAAACAGATGGATATTTACAAAGGACGGACTTGACCTAGGATGAGAGCCTAGGGCCTACATACCCTGCGATGGGGATCAAAGTCCACGTAGTTCGACCAAAAGGCATTTTTATGATTGATGGTTTTTTATTTGGGATGAGAATAGGAGGATTTTAATTAAAACAGATCATTGTAAATAAAACGGGATAGGAATTCGGTTTGTATGTTTTAATTTACTACAATCTGATTAACCTCGTTCTCCTGAACTCTTCACATTTTCTTTTTTTAAAATTTTTTGTCAATTTTATCATTATTAATTTTTTTGAGTTTTGAAAGTTTATATTTTGGGAATTCATGCATAATTTATAATGAAAGGAATATATTATTTATTTTATTTTATGAGTTTTTGAATTTATTGTTGATAAATATTGATTATTATTATTGGTTATTGGTAGACAATTTAATTTAAGTACTGTTATTTATTGGTTTATCTGTTTGTCTTTGAACAAATATATGCTAATTTTCAGGTTCTATGGAAATTAAAATCTCACACGAGCCCAGGAAGTCGAGGAGAGACAAGTATTCTCACACGATCCATATTGCATAAATATTTAATCAAAGTTAACATTTACTTATTGTCCGTTTATTCATTTTTTGTGTTATTATTAATATTATTGTCATTTCAGAATTAATTATAGGGATTTAAGGAGATTAGAACCTCACGTAATCCCGCACAATCGAGGAGAACAATATTCTCACACGATAATTTCGCAAATGATAAGGAATGTTTACTAAGGCAAGCATTTTGTCTATGATTATTATTATGATTTAATCCGACTTTAACATTTAATCATGGTTAATTTATTTCCACCATTCACCCATTAATATTTCATTTGTATCATTGTTACTCTTTAATTATCCAATTCATTGAAGGAATTTAAGGAGATTAATATCTCACATAATCCCCGATAATCGAGGAGAACAAAATTCTCACACGATAATTCCACAAATGGCATATTAAAGCAAGCATTTTGATTATGACTATTATGATTCAATCCAAAATTATCATTGATTTATTTTCCATCATTCCCCCATTAATATTTCATTTGTACCATTGTTACTTTTTAATTATCCAATTCATTGTAGGGATTTAAGGAGATTGATATCTCACATAATCCCCGGTAATCGAGGAGAACAAAATTCCACACAATAATTTTTATCCATCATGACAATATTCATTAATTATCATTCAATTATTTTTCAAAATTCTTTCATTAATATTTCTTTAGTATATATTGCCATTCTTTTATTTTTCACCATTTATTAATTAACATTTCATTAATATTAATTGTCACTTTTCATTATTCAACTAATTACGAGGATTTAAGGAGATTAATATCTCACATAACCCCCGGTAATCGAAGAGAACAAAATCCTCACACGATAATTTTTATTCGTCATGACAATATTCATTAATTATCATTCAATTATTGTTCAACATTCTTTCATTAATATTTCATTAGTATTCATTGTCTTCCAATTATTTGATTAATTGCAAAGACTTAAGGAGATGAAAAAAAATTCACATAATCCCAACAATCAAGAGAAACAAAATTCCCACATGCTAATTTCATACATAATGGCCATACTTAATCAAAGCTAATGACTAAACAATTATAATGAACCAAAATACACTAAATTAAACACGTGAACAGTAGCATGGCATGTTAGAGTGCGTGAACAGTGCACGTGCATGAAATTGCATTGAAGGAAATCGGGTGAACAGTAACGACGTGCAGCAGAATTTCGTCCAGTGAAGAACGTGCAGCCATACCTGGTTTTCCAGCTCCTCCTTTGTGCTCTAATGACCAAGGACCTTCTCCTCTTCACTCACTAATGGAAGATGAACCTCTAACAGCCCCCTAAAGTGGCAAGTCTCGGCTGGAAGTGCAGAAATGGCGGACAACTCGCTGGACAGTTTCGTTGGAATTTTCTGGTTGGTTTTAGCGTTGGAAATTCTGCAGAAGGTGTCCCTACTTCTTGGCTGGAAGATGGAGGCTGAGAGCTTCTCTTCTTCTCCACATTTACTCTTCTTCCTTGTGCTTTCTAAGCTCTCCTCTGTTCACCTCTGTTTTGTGAGCTTAAAACAGAGTTTTTTCATCCATGGTTCAGCTTCTATCACTCCCCTTTGCTGCCACTTTGTTTTGGATTCAGACTTCCTTGTTTATGCACATCATTTTGGCATCCAAACTCTTCATTTTCTGCCCCTTGGATGGTCTGAACTTCAACACCTATTCACTCCAGAATTTTGGACGTTACTTCCACCATTTTTCTGCACATTGGACAGCTTTGTTCAGCTCCTTTTCACTCCATGATTTGGGACATTTCTGCACGATTTTCTGCACGTTTTCTGCACCGATTTTCTGCAGTTTGGATCTCAATTTGTTGCCTCGTTTCTGGTTCGTCTTCAGCTCAGTTCCCTCTCTCGGTTTGGTCTTCGTCTTCTTGGTCTGGCGTTGCTCTTTCTCCCAGCGTTTTTCTCCTTCCTCTCGGCTTGCTCCCACTCCCAGCGTTCTCTTCTCGGCTTGCTCCCACTCCCAGCGTTTCTTCTCGGTTTGCTGCTACTCCCAGCGTTTCTTCTCGGTTTCCCTCTTCTCTCCACGAGCTGCCTCCTCTTTTCTCCTTCTCTCTTCTCTGCTTGCTGCCTCTCTTTATGCTCCAACGTCCCTCTCATTTTCTGCCCTCTTGCTCCATTTTTCCATAGCTTTTTCTGCCACTTCCAGCCACCACTTTGCTGCACATGGTCTCCACTTTTTGCTGCCACCTCCAGCCACGCCACACTCCTCTCTCACTGCTCCAGCCACCCCACCTTCTGCCATGTTGCAGAACCACTCCCATTTGCTTTTTTGTCCCCCTTTGTCCCCTTGTGCATGTGTGTGCATGGTGCATGCATGTGGTGAGTGTGTGACCGTGGATGAGAGTGTGTGAGAGTGTGAGTGTGAGTGTGTGAGAGTGATGTATGTCATGTGGTGAGAGCAAATGATCATGTGGGAGCAAGTGAGCATGAGAGTGTGTGAGTGTGAGCTAGTGAGAGTGTCTTGCAATTCCATTTCAAGTATGTGGCTTTGTTCATTTTATTTTTTTGCAAGATGATTGCCATACATCTTGAATTTTCCTTTTTATCATTTTTGGTTCTTATGTTTGGTTTTTTTTCATATTACTTTTATTTTGTTTGCCTTTTGCAATTTTGTTTTGATTAACTGTTACTATTACTTTATTATTTTATATTTTTTTGAATTTTTTAATTCTATTTATTATTATTATTGTGATTATTATTATTATTAATTTGGGTGGGGTGTTCATAAAACCAGCATCCTATTGCTTCACTACTTTCTCCTTGATTTTGAGGGACATCTCTGGGCTTATCCTCCTTAACTTCTGCTTCTTAGGTCTTACATCAGGGTACAAGGATATCTTGTGGGCAGCAATTTCAGGGTCTATTCCTGGCATATCTTGGTAGGACCAGGCAAACACATCCATATATTCCTTAAACAAATTAATCATTTCCTCCCTTTCTGGGTTATCAACTATCTTTAATTCCTTTTTATTATCCTCAGTCCCCATATTAATCACTTCGGTAGCTTCTTCATAGGGAGTAATACCCTTTTCTATAGATTCTATTATTTTAAGGAAGGTTCGAGATGTGTCATCATTATCATCAATTTCTAAATCATTCATATCCATGACAACATGAGGCTCATTCAAACGGTGCCCAAGCGGCTCTGCTTTAGACAAGAGCTTCAAAGATTCAAATTCCTTGGAAAGTGGGTAGAAAAGGCAAGAATAAATATGAAGAGGCAGGATTCAAACAAGATTTTGGAAAAAAATTGAAATTGTTGCATTCATTCGATATTTAAAATAAAGTTCAAATTGTTAGCTATTACAAAACTTTTCAAGATGATATTCAAAATATTACTCTAATGACATAACATCTGGTAACATTTCAGATTCCCAATTGTCAAGTGCTTTTCCTAGCTTGTCCAGCTAGATCCATGGGGCCTCTGTGCGCTTTTCTTCCTCTTCACTCGCCGTTATGGCTAGGTCGCCTGGATGTATTATCTCAGTAGAAACAGGAAACATTTCCCGGATGTAGGGTATTTCTGCTCTTTCTCTTGGTTTACCTTCCTTCCATCGTGCCCTCCGAGTTTCCATAGACAACTTGTACCCTAACCCTCGTTGCCCTGAATTTTCAAGCAACTCAACCGGTTCCCCTATACCTTGTAGCTTCGCGCCCAATCCTTTTCCTTTTTGATACCCATTACTCATCATGATCTTGGCCACTACTTGATTGACATCCTTGGTAGATCCCCCTACTCCTTCTGGGTTCTGGTTAGCACCTTTAGCAGAGTTCCCACCTTCTAGCACTTCCAAACTCTGGTATGAGCTGTCCACAACTTGTTCGGCATTTTCAATATAAGGTACCGTGCTAGGCTTGTTGATGATCATCTCTTCTTCGCCTTTTATGGTGATAAGCCTTCCTTCACTAATATACTTGACTCTTTGGTGCACAGTTGATGGGACTGCACCAGCTGTATAGATCCAAGGTCTTCCCAAAAGCATCGTATATGCTGCATCAATGTCCATGACTTGAAACTCAACGGTAAATATATTCGGACCAATTTCCAATGGGAGTTCAACCTTTCCAATTACTTCCCTCCTCGTTCCATCGAAGGCTCTCACTACCATGTCATTATATTCAATGCATGACTTCTCAACTGGTAATTGCCCTAAAGTGGATAAGGGTAAAACGTTCAGTGCAGATCCTCCATCAATGAGTACCTTAACGATTACGTACCCATAGCATTTCAAAGTAATATGGAGGGCTTTGGGCTTTCCAGCTGGTGCGGGGTATACCTCATCCTCAGAAAATGCGATGAAGGTGGCATTCTTTACCGCATTTATCATGTTTACCACCTTCTCCAGGGTGATGTCAGGCCGTACGTAGGCTTCATCCAACACACTTTGTAACGTCTTTCGATGAGCTTCTAAATTCATTATTAGGGTCAAAATGGAAATTCGGGCCGGTTTTTTCCGTAACCGATCGACCACATCATATTAGCTTTGCTTCATAATTTTTAGGAACTCATCGGTCTCCTCTCGTTCTCCTTTTCTAGGGGTTCCTTTGAGGTTCAAGCTTTCTCCTATTTTCGGGTTCGAATTTGGGACTCCTTCACTGTCCTTAGAATATACTCTACCACTGCGAGTAATTCCCCCTATCATTTCTGACTGTCCTTTTTCTACAACAGGCCTTCCTCCTGATGCCTCATTATCATGAGAGCATTCTATTTTCAGCCCGTAATTCCATGGCACGGCGTGATCACTCCAATATGAAAATGGAGATGGCACATGGATAATAGCGGTTGGATTTTTTACCGGCGCCGGTGTGTGTATGACTAGCAAGGATCCTTTTGTTGTACCTCATGGGTCATAGTTGCTTTGGGCTGGGGCAACCTTGTTAACTTCGTAAATTGGTTTATTAACCACTAGAAAGGAATTCCTAGGCTTTGTAAGGTCAGGTGATCCCTCAGTTCTAGCACCATTTTTCTCAGTAACGCACACATTCCCTTCAATGGGTCCTTGGGTTCCTTCAATGGTCAGGATTCCAAGTAACATCATTCTTTTCGCTAATTCCTTAAATTGCTCACATTCTTCAATGTCATGACCCACTTCTCCATCATGAAACTTGCAGTAGCTGTTCTGTGACCCTCTGAGCACGTTTTGCTCTTCACCCCGAGTGGGGATTGTCATTACCGACCTTTCGGCGGGATGGTATTAAAATAGGTTTAAAACCGATTCCAAAAAACGGAATTTTGAAAATCGATTTCTTTGGAGTCGCCACCAAAATTTTTAACGGAAAACTTTGGAAAACCAATTTAAAACAAAAAGGCGAAATGGTCTGCGAGGTCAGGGATGGGTTCGGGAGTCTATTTGAGTGTGGTGAAGGTGTTAGGCACCCCACAACACCCTCCCATAAGGACGATTACCTTAAACTAGTTAATTGAAATAGAATATGGCCTTTAATTAATCTCAATTACCCTTTTATTGACATGGATGCCTGTTAGACATAGGAAACAAAAAAAAATGAGAATGCGTGCAAACTGACAGATATTTACAAAGGGCAGACTTGACCTAGGATGAAAGCCTAGGGCCTACATACCCTGTGAGAGGGATCAAAGTCCACGTAGTTCGACCAAAAGGCATTTTTGAGATTGGTGGTTTTTTTCTTATTTGTGATGAGAGTAAGAGGATTTTAATTAAAACAGATCATTGTAAACCAAAACGGGATAGGAATTTAGTTTGTATGTTTTAATTTACTACAATCAGATTAACCTCATTCTCCTGAACTCTTCACATTTTCTCTTTTAAAAATTTTTTTGTCGATTTTATTATTATCATTTTTTTTTAGTTTTGAGAGTTTATATTTTGGGAATTAATGCATAATTTATAATGAAAGGAATATATTCTTTTATTTTTATGAATTTTTGAGTTTATTGTTGGTAAATATTGATTATTATTATTATTGATCATCGGTAGACAATTTAATTTAAGTGCTATTATTTATTTGTTTATCTGTTTGTCTTTGAACGAATATATGCTAATTTTTGGGTTCTATGGAAATTAAAATCCACACGAGCCTGGGAAGTCGAGGAGAGACATGTATTCTCACACGATCCATTTCGTATAAATATTTAATCAAGGTTAATATTTAATTATTGTACATTTATTTATTTTTTGTATTATTATTAATATTATTATTATTTCGGAATTAATTATAGGGATTTAAGGAGATTAAAATCTCACATAATCCCAAGCAATCGAGGAGAACGATATTCTCACACGATAATTTTATCCACCATGACAATATTAATTATTTATCATTCAATTATTTTTCACCATTCCTTAATTAATATTTCATTAATATATATTGTCATTCCTTTACTTTATCACCATTTATTCATTAATATTTCAATAATATTATTATCACTTTCAATTACTCAACTAGTTGTAAGGATTTAAGGAGATTAACATCTCACATAACCCCTGGTAATCGAGGAGAACAAAATTCTCACACGATAATTTTATCCATCATGGCAATATTTATCAATTATCATTCAATTATTTTTCATCATTCCTTCATTAATATTTCATTAATATTAATTGTCTTCCAATTATTTAATTAGTTGCAAGGATTTAAGGAGATTAAGAAAAACTCACATAATCCCCGGCAATCAAGAACAACAAAACTCTCACGTGCTAATTTTATACGTAATAGCCATAATTAATCAAAGTTAATGTTTAAACAATTATAATAAACAAAACTAACAAATTTAAGCAAGTGAACAGTAGCTTCTCATATTAAAACACATGAACAGTGCACATGCATGAGATTATCTTGAAGGAATTCGAATGAACAGTGGCATGCAGCAGAAATCTCGGCCAAGATAAAACGTGCAGCCATACCTGGCGTTTTCAGCTCCTCCCTTGTGCTCCAATGAAGAAGGACCTTCTCCTCCTCACTCACCAATGGAAGATGGACCTCCAACAGCCCCCCAAAGTCGCTGGTTTCAGCTGGAAGTGCAGAAACGGACAGCTTCGTTGGAGTTTCGTTGGACAGCTTCGTTGGAGTTTTCTGGTTGGCTCCAGCGCTGGAAACTCTGCAGAAAGTGTCTCTACTTCTCGGCTGGAAGATGGAGGTTGAAAGCTTCTCTTCTTCTCCACACTTCCTCTTCTTCCTTGTGCTCCCTAAGTTCTCCTCTGTTTACCTCTATTTTTTGAGCTCAAAACTGAGTTTTTCCTCCTCCATGGTTCAGCTTCTATCCCTCCCTTTGTTGCCACTTTGTTTTGGATTCAGACTTCCTTGTTTCTGCACATCATTTTGGCATCCAGCTCTCCATTTTTCTGCTCCTTGGATGGTCTGAACTTTAGCTCCTTTTCACTCCACGATTTGGGACATTGCTCCATGGTTTTTCTGCACGTTGGACAGCTTCGTTCAGCTCTCGGTTTCTACAGTTCAGATCTCAGTTTCTGCCTTGTTTCTGGTTCGTTTTCTCTGCTGTTCTTTCCTCACGTGGCTGCCTTGCTTCCTTGCTTTGTTCAGCTTTGTTTCTTCCTTATGTTGTTGATTCCATTTTCTTCTTTTGTTCAGCGTTGCTTCCTCTCGGTTTGTTGCTGGTTTCGTTGCTCTCCTTTTCTTCTTCAGCTCCTCTTCCCTTCTTGGTCATGTGGCTCTCCCTTTTCAGCGTGGTTCCTTTTTCTTTATCCTTCCTCACTTTTCTTCTCCAGCTCTTTTTTCTTCTCAGCCGAGGCCTCCCTTATACTGCAGCATTTTTCCTCCCTTCTCTCTCGGTTTGTTTGCTCTTCTTTATACTCCAACGCCACCTCCCTTTTTCTGCCATGTTGTTCCCTTTTTCCCTTGCTTTTTCTACAACTTCCAGCCACCACTTTGCTGCACACGGTCCCCTTCTTTTCCTGCCATCTCCAGCCACGCCACACTCTTCTTTCACTCTCCAGCCACCCCACTTTCTGCCTCCTCTGCAAAACCACTCCCACTTGCTTTTTTGTCCCCTTTGTCCTCTTGTGCATGTGTGTGCATAGGTGCATGCATGTGGTGAGTGTGTGTGTCCGTGGGTGAGAGTGTGAGTGTGTGAGAGTGATGTGTCCGTGAGTGGGAGTGTGAGTGTGTGAGAGTGATATGTGTCATGTGTGTGAGGGCAAGTGAGCATGTGGGAGCAAGTGAGCATGTGAGAGTGATGTGTGTCATGTGTGTGAGGTCAAGTGAGCATGTGGGAGCAAGTGAGCATGTGAGAGTGTGTGAGTGTGAGCAAGTGAGAGTGTTTTGCAATTCCATTTCAAGTATGTGGCCTTGTTCATTTTATTTCCTTGCAAGATGATTGCCATGTCTCTTCTTCAAACCTATATCTTGAATTTTCCTTTTTATTATTTTTAGTTCTTATGTTTGGTTTTTTCCATATTACTTCTATTTTGTTTGCCTTTTACAATTTTGTTTTGATTAATTGTTATTATTATTTTATTATTTTATATTTTTTTGAATTTTTTAATTCTATTTATTATTATTGTTAATTTGGGTGGGGTGTTCACAGTTGCCTCTCTTTGCTTGTCTCTTAAGTTAGGGAAGTGAATAGTGAAGAAACGACCTAATCTTAAGAGCAAGCAAAGACATGAACACACCACCTTCCTCATCGAGGGAAGACAGGGGGAGACAGGAGTAAATTCGTGCTTAGATGGAATGGTGAATATCCTGAACAAAATGTCTAGCTTTCGACATAAATGTAAATTGCCTGGACATGATGCAAGACTTGGACAGAAATGTAAATGGCCTGGACATGATGCAGGACTTTAGCAAAAATGTAAATTGCCTGGACTTGAGCAGGACTTTTTGCAGAAATGTAAATTGCCTGGACTTGAGCAGGACTTTTGCAGAAATGTAAATTGCCTGGACTTGATGCAGGACTTTTGCATAAATGTAAATTGCCTGGACTTGATGCAGGACTTTTGTGGAAATGTAAATTGCCTAGACTTGATGCAGGACTTTTGCAGGAAATATAAATTGCCTGGACTTGATGCAGGACTTTTGTAGAAATGTAAATTGCCTGGACTTGATGCAGGAATTTTGCTGGAAATGTAAATTGCCTGGACTTGATGTAGGACTTTTGCAGAAATGTAAATTGTCTGGACTTGAGCAGGACTTTTGTAGGAATGTAAATTTGATGGTCATGATGCATGAGCAATGTAGGTGTTGAACATAGACAAACGTGTATGCATGAGAAAAGCACATCCTTAAAGGATAATGCAAAGTTTATTGGTTTTGATACAGGTTAAAATGATACCTATTCCTTTTGTGCTTGTGAGCGTAAAACCTCTATCTTTTATTTTGGAAATTGGAAGGGTGACATGTTAAATTATGATTCAAGACAATTGGAAAAATGTCAATATTGCCCAAAGTGAATGAACTGTCTAACCACGCTTCCTTCATTGCGACCTTAAATCCATCGTTTCAACAGTCGACAATCTGCATACTTCGCTTCTTCACTACAAGCGGGCTTATACTCTCTTCTGTACAGTAAGCCCGAGGACATTGAAGTTGCTTCTATCTCCTTTTATACGAGGTAAACCAGTAACGAAAATGCCAAATTGCGTATATGCTGCATCCTTTAGGCCTCATCATAGTAATTGCATGGAAACACTTATTTAAAACGCATTGGGGTATTTCTGGGATGCATATCATTAGACAATATTTTGAATAGCGCTATTCACTTGAATGTTTTATTTTGCATATTGAATGTATGAGACAATCATAAAGGCAATAGGGTCATGCAGGGGAAAAGAGTGATGAAAGATGAGTTATCTTAAATGAGTAACCAAACAAAAGACTCCAAGGAATGTGGGCGGTAAGCTGAACACAAGTACATAAAACAAATAGCAAAATACAACTGGGATGACTCTGAGTTTTTGCTTCAGGCGACAATGGTTGCTTGCACTTAGTATTGCCATTGGATACCCTTATTTCGAAACTAACTAATGAAGACAACCCCTAAGGATCTTTTCAGGTTGGCAATTTAGTCTTCATACCACCTTACTTTGTCCATCCTTTGCCACCCTATCCTTCATTTGAACCTCCTTCTTGCACTGGCCCTAATTTCGAATTCTCCTTTCTTTCTTCTTCTTTCTTTCTCATCATCCTTGTTTAGGCAAAGTATTTCTTAACTGCTATCGTAACCGACCTTTTGGCGGGATGGACTTAAAATAGGTTTAAAACCGATTCCCAAAAATAGAATTTTGAAAATCAATTTGTTTTGGAGTCGCCACCAAAATTTTTAACGGAAAACTTTGAAAAACCCATTTAAATAAAACAAACGAAAAAAGGTGAAATGGTCTGCAAAATCAGATGGGTTCGGGAGTCTATTTGAGTATGGGAAAGGTGTTAGGCACCCCACAACACCCGCCCATAAGGACGGTTACCTTAAACTAGTCAGTTGAAATAGAATATGGCCTTTAATTGATCTCAGTTACCCTTTTATTGACATGGACGCATGTTAGACATAGGAGACAAAAAAAGTGAAAATGCATGCAAACTGATGGATATTTACAAAGGACAGACTTGACCTAGGATGAAAGCCTAGGGCCTACGTACCCCGTGAGAGGGATCAAAGTCCACGTAGTTCGACCAAAAGGCATGTTTTGTGGGTTGGTGGTTTTTAATTTTTGTGATGAGAACAGGAGAATTCAAATTAAATAGATTTTTGTAAACAAAACAGGATTGGAATTTGGATTTGTGTGTTTTAATATACAGCAACCTAAGTAATCTAGCTCTCTTGATCTCTTCAATTTTTTTCTCTTTTAATTCTTTTGTTTATTTTTGGAATTTTAATTTTAATTTTGAAATTTAAATGAAATTATTATGGGATAAGATTTTTAGGAATTTTGGGAGTTTATGTTGTTCGGAATTGAAGTGAAGTTATAAAAAGAATATTTTTGAATTTTTAGATTTATTTGTTTTTTTTTTGGATTTTCAAAATTGGAATTCACCTTTGAAATTTGGACGAAAATCAAATCATTTTTCTGATTTTTGTATTTATGTATTTTTTTTGGATTTTATTTTTTTTAATTTATCTTTAAATTTTTTTTAAAAAAAAGATTTATTGTGAAATTAGAACAAAATTATAAAGGAAAGCCATTCTTTGGAATTTTTTAATTTATATATTTTTTGATTTTTGGATTTTCTTTTTTCTTGTTTCACTTATTTTTATTTTTATTTCCTTTTTTTTTAATCTGGATTAATTGTTGAAATTAGAACAAAATTATAATAGAAAGCCATTTTTGGAATTATTGAACGTGGCATTTTAATTAAATTTTATAAAACCCTGACTTTATTTATGTTGTAAATAATTCAATTAAAATATTCATTTTTGCATTAATATTATTAGTTTATCTATTTATCATCATTATTATTATTTATCTTCTGAACAAGTATATACTAAATTTCGAGGTTTGAAGAGATTAAAATCTCACACGACCCCAAGTATTTGAGGAGAACTATATTCTCACACAATAATATTGCAAATAATGGGGAATATTTAATTAGAATGAATATTTAATTATGATTGTTTTTTTTTTACTATTGTTATATTATTATTATTATTAGATAGAGGTGTATTAATTTTAGGGAACTAAGAAAATTAAAATCTCACATATTCCCATGCAATCGAAGAGAATAAAATCCGCACATGCTAATTTCATTAATGACGGAAAATGCTTAATTAAAGTCAATATTTAATTATTATTTTTAAAACAGATGTGCCAATTTTTTTAAAAGATCTAAGGAGATTAAAACCTCACGCGATTTCATGCAATCGAGGAGGACAAAATCCTCACACGATAACTTCATAAATAATGGAAAATTATTTAATTAAATTAAATTCTTAATTATTATTGTTTTTGAGAACAAATGTGCTAATCTTAAAAAGATCTAAGGAGATTAAAATCTCACATGATCTCATGCAATCAAGGAGGACAAAATCCTCACACGATAATTTCATAAATAATGAAAAATTATTAAATTAAGTTAAATCTTTAGTTATTATTGTTTTGTATTAATATTATTATTTGCAACAAATATGTATTAATAATTTTTTTTGTTGGGATCTAAAGGGATCAAAATCTCACACGATCCCAAACATCCGAGGAGAACAATATACTCACTTGATAATTTATTTAAAACTTTCTTTATAAAGCCAAGGGAAAAAGTTATTAATCTCATATACAAATAACAATACCAATAATAAATAATAACACATTAATTAACCTATCAATTAACTAATAAACCAGAAAGCAAATAGGTTGAACAGAGACAGACGAATGCACTGTAGCATGAATGTCCACATGCATGCGTGAGGATTACCTGGCTTTGTCTCGGTGAGCTGCTCTTCCCAGTGACTCTCCTCCTTCAGCGATTCTACTCAGCTTCCTCTGGTGCATCGTAGCTCCCTCTCCCTTTCAGCGTGGTTTCTCCTCTCGGTTTGTTTCTATTCCTCTCCTCTCTTCAGCTCGTTTTTCCTCTCAGTTCATTTCTCCCCTTCAGCTCTCATTTTTCTCTCTCATACTCATCATCTTCATCTCTTGAATCAGATTTCATTGGGCCCTCAGAAGGATTAACCTCACCAATCTCTTTAAAGAACTTTGACACTCTTTGAAGAATATCTGATGGTGGTACAGTAGATGGTGGTATCACATTTGGGATGTCTAATGGGCTCAGAGGAGAATATGGTACACCACTGCCAATCTGCCTCTTTTTAACCATTCCTGGAATAAGGCCCAGTGGGAACAATGGATATGGAGGTAATTTTTCACTGGTGCCTGATGATTGAGGTGACACTAAATGTGCAGCAGGTGGTTGATTAGCTGGTTGAACAGATGAGGATATGGCTATAGGCCCTGCCATTGCCTCTTTCGAAGCTCTCTTCACCTTTGTTCTCTACTTTCTCTAGTTGAAATTTCTAACTAAAAATGCCCAACCCAAATGTCAACTTCGATCCTTTGTTCACACTGCCATCCACCACATCCCGCTTCAGAGTCAAAACCCTTGAAAAAGCTAAACTTGGAGGCTGTTTAAACAAGACACATCATAAGCCACACGCTAACAGGACTTTGGAATGCAAGAGAGTAAACGATGGAACCAAAAATTTGACCCCTGAGGCCAGGAACAACGGTCTAGCTTTCCTAAACAGCTGAATCTCTGGGAGATGTTGTTGGAAACACGGGCAGCAAACGCGGTTCAGTGTCCCTTGGAGTCAAGGCCGGCGAAGGGTGCAAGAAAAACCCCTTCTCTTTTATAGCTTTCTCTTCCGCTTCTTTATCCAAGGTTGGGCCGGTTCGGTCAAACGGGTCGGGTATGAGCGGTGTGACCGGACTGAGAGCAAGCGAGGGGAAGTCGAGAATGCTTGGAGATAGAATCTCGAGTTTTCGGGGCGAGAACCCGGAATTGTTAGAAGAAAACGAAGGGATCAACGGGCTGATCTTGAGGTTCTTATTGAGCAAGTTCCTTCGCTCATAGAGCTTGAACCCTGAGGACTGCTGCTTCTTGGGCATGGATTTGATGGGTGGGATCGTGTAGGTCTTGGTCGAAGATGGGTCAGAAGAGTTCGGGTTGCTGGGTTTGGAGGATCTGGTGAGCATTTGGACCACTTGCTTGAAGGAAGAAGTATCAGCTTGGACGAAGGTGGTGGGATACAGGTTTCTAGATTTGGATCTGGTAATGGGTTTCGAAGGCTGAACTCCATTGATATTGTTGTTGCTGCTGCTATTGCTGCTACTGTTGGTGCTGAGGCTGTGAGGGGAAGGGAGAAGAGAAGAAGAAGGGTTCAAATTTTTTGGGTTATACCTTGGGGATGTGGAGTCTATAGATGACTGGTTTTTGAGAGAGAAAGAGAGAGAGAGAGAGAGAGAGAGAGCGAAGCAAAGAGAGGAGAAGGAGTCCGTTGGAGCAGTGGTGGCTCTCAGCTCCCGTGGGCTCCCCCTGGCCTCCTGTTTAGTGGAAACCCCTCTACCGTGGTTTCGTCAAGTTCTGTCTTTTGAAACTAAAGCCACCCTTCCTCCTCCTCCCCTAGCTAAGTATGTTTTTTTGTTGCATTCTACTATTCCCCATAAGCGGCTGCTGCTGCTGCTGCTGCTGCTGTTGCGATGACCAGAGTCTCTTCTCAGAGCTCCTCTGCAGTCACGTGCTCCTCTTTTTCTGCACAACAAGCTGCCTTTTTCTGATCCATTGTTTTTTTTTTTAATTTAATTTTTATTATTATTACTATTATTATTAATTAATTTTTATTTTGTGATTTTTGATTTTGCCTTGTAATATATTTTATATCTTTATATTTTTTTATTATCTTTCTTTGATTTATTATAATTATTTTAATTAGCTAATTTTTTTGAATTTTGAGTTTATCCCCCATTCTTTATTTTTAATTTTTAAATTGTCCCCCAATTGAAAATATCATTTGAAGTTTTAACATTTTTAATTTTCCCATGTTCTTAATTATTAATTAATTGGTGTTTCCATTAATTAAATAATTAAGCGATTAGGGATGGAGTGTTCACAGTTGCCCCTCATTGCTTGTCTCTTAAGTTAGGGAAGCGAATGTTATGAAGAGATGACCTAACTTAAGAGCAAGCGAAGACATGAACACACCATTCTCCGTGTTGAGGGAAAACCCGTAAAAGGGAACCATATGTAAAACCAAACCTGAATAAGATAGTAAGTTGCCAGAACATGACGTAGGACTTTTGCAGAAATGTAAATTGCCTGGACTTGATGCAGGACTTTGGTAAAAATGTAAATTGCCTGGATTTGATGCAGGACTTTTGTAGAAATATAAATTGCCTGGACTTGATGCAGGACTTTTGCAGAAATGTAAATTGCCTGGACTTGATGCAGGACTTTTGCAGAAATGTAAATTGCCTGGACTTGAGCAGGATTTTTGTAGAAATGTAAATTGCCTGGACTTGAGCAGGACTTTTGCAGAAATGTAAATTGCCTAGACTTGAGCAGGACTTTTGCAGGAATGTAAATTGCCTGGACTTGAGCAGGACTTTTGCAGGAATGTAAAGTGCCTGGACTTGAGCAGGACTTTTGCAGGAATGTAAATTGCCTGGACTTGAGCAGGACTTTTGCAGAAATGTAAATTGCCTGGACTTGGCAGGACTTTTGCAGGAAAGTAAATTGCCTGGACTTGAGCAGGACTTTTGCGGAAATGTAAATTGCCTGGACTTGAGCAGGACTTTTGCAAGAATGTAAATTGCCCTGGACGCGATGCAAGGACTTTAAATGGGGTTTGTACTGCATAAGAATGTGACTCTACGCGGCATGTGCTTTGATGACTATGCAAGGTGATGCGTGACCTCTCATAAAATGTATGATGCAAATGCTTGGTTTTTCTTGTTTGAAAATTTTGGATCTTTTATGCATAGGGTATGTACATATGTGGGATGCATGACGTATATGCTCAATTTATGAAAATTTTGGAAATTTTAGATTCTATATGCATGAGATATGATATAATGGAGTGCAATGTAAGTACACGTGCTGAATGCATGATGTAACACGTGATTTCTTTTTATTGATACATGATTTTATTTATAAAATGCAGTATGCATGCCAAGTAAAAAGGTTGTCCCTTTTATGACAGATTAAAGTCATTTGGGGGAAGAAGAGAGTGCCTACTTTTTTTTTTTATTATTTTAAAGCATATTTTAAGAATATAGGAAGGCGATGCAAACCCATGATGCTCATAGGCCTTTAAAATTTGTAAATGGTTAGACTCTCTTGGTCACTT
The DNA here is from genome assembly GCA_037074485.1 of Delonix regia. Lineage (NCBI taxonomy): Eukaryota > Viridiplantae > Streptophyta > Magnoliopsida > Fabales > Fabaceae > Delonix > Delonix regia. Next base: position 32,417,073 of record CM073449.1, on the reverse strand, counting down.
GCATATAGGAGAATTCCTTTTGCCTATCCCTTATTTGCCCTAACCCAAAGATTCAAGGTCTTGATAGCATAGACATCTCATACTTTAAACAAATCTCAGCGTGGTAGGATTTAAATGGAAACACACCAAACTTGAAGTTTCAAATTTGACCAAAGTGTCATGTTCCATTTGGATTGCCTTGACCGTGATTCTAATGTCATTCCATATGAATACTTCTGCTGGTATTGCTTTCAAAGTCAACACAAAGACATGTCATTATTCAATTTAACAATCTCAATACAATCATGTGTTAAGGAGTGCAGGGCTACATGTCCTTGAAAGAGGCAAATTGCCCCATTTTGAAGTAACCGAAGAGAATGTGCAAACGGACTTAATGATTTGTGGTAAAGTGGTGCCAAAGAAAAGGGTGTATGGAACCAGGAGAAGTCCTAGTTCCGAGCCAGTGGTATGATTGTCACAGTTCGAGCACAATACGACAGATTTGGCAAGCAACAAATTGCCTTAATTTGATTGAAAAGTCAATGCCAAAATGTGCCATAATTCAAGTTGACAATCACAATACAATCATATGTTAAGGAATGCGAGGCTACACATCCTTGAAATAGGCAAATTGCCCCACTTTGAAGGGACATCAGATAGAATGTGCAAACAGATTTAATGATTGGTGGCAAAGTGGTGCGAAAGAAAAGGGTGTATGGAACCAGGAGAAGTCCTAGTTCCAAGCCAGCAGTATGATTGGCACAATTCAAATATAATAAGACAGATTTGGTAAGCAACAGATTGCCCCAATTTGATGCAATTATGGGAAATGATAAAACACAAGAATTAGCTGGATGAATCGAGGCAAGCAGTGGAAATGGATACGTTATTAAAAGATACCTTAGTTTAATGCATGTAGCATTCGGTTTGGAAGCTTTTTGTTGATGAGAAAATGTTCTATTTTGAATTTGGACAATCACCTCAGTTCCTTTTTATTGATTGATTTTTTGAATTTTTTATTTGACTTTCTTTTTGCTCCAATATATTCCAAGCAAGCCATACCTCAACAAGGACTTTCAAAGGTCGAAAGGTGGCCATGGTAGTTGGGTTTTAGAAATGATATTAGGCTCAAAATCCCTTACCCAAGTTGAAAGGTGGCCATGGTAGTTAGTTTTTAGAAGGGGCATTAGGCTTAAATCCCTTGCCCAAATAGAAAGGGGTTATGGCAGTTGGTCTTCCAAAATGGTATTAGGCTTAAAATCCCTTGCCCAGGTTGAAAGGTGGTCATGGAAGTTGGGTTTTAAAAATGGTATTAGGCTTAAAGTCATTTACCCCCCCCCCCCACTTTCACCATGGATTTTCTAGTTTCCCTTTCTACCATGATTTTTATACCCGAGATTCATTCCAACTAGAGAGGATATTATAGGGTGGTGACGGGATTTAGTGGGGTGATAATTAAGGCTTAAGAAAAAGGATGTAATGGCCTACACGTCGGTGTAAGGTGGCGATGAGAATTTTACTTTGACAGTCATGTAGTCTTGGTGAGATTCATTGGCTCTTCATGGTCATAAGAAAGTCCTCTTTAGAGGTCGTACTCCATTTTTTCAAGGGGTGAATGAACCCTATCTTTTGAAAATCTCGCTCTTTTGCCTTTTTCACTCTCTCCATTGTTGACTTTTGTGCACTCATTTAAAGACTATGGGTGCTTTCATGTATCGAATTCTCACTGTTTCCCAGGTAGAATTCAGGTTGGGGATTTTGAAAAATTTTGAAGGTTCAAAGCCAGTGGCAGCGATTAAGTAGTGTTTAGGTGAGGAAAGGAAATTGATCCTCTCTAGATATGTGAATCTCAGTATAAAAACCTCCTAGAGACAACCTAACTCAAAGGGTTCTCTATTAAAGGTGAGAAAAAAACTTCCCTACTCAAGCTCAATTGGGGTGGCTAGGGGTAGCTTCTCCACAATCGAAGAGACAAAGAATGCCTCATATCCTTGGTATAGCCTGTTCATGGAATATATACTGCCTTTGTTGATTTTCTTTTGAAAAGAACTGAGGTTTTGAGATTACGTCGCCTTCAACTTTCACCATTTTCCTCATCAATTGAAAATTTCAAAGGAGTTGGTTGGCTTTTGGCTTCTATGGTTCTTGATCATTACAAATGGAAAAATGTAACAAGAAGATGGGGCATCAACAACTTTGAAGAAATGAAAGGGTCTACCCAAAACACATGGTTGTGGCATTGATATTGTTAAATACCATATGGCCTAATGATGCAATTAGCTGGTACTTCAGCTATACAAAATAGTATTGACTAAACAAGCATCATCGGATGAAGAAATCATATGAAATGACGTTGTTGTTATCTTGAACATTCCCTTGGTCAAAAAAGGAGCTAGGCATGGAGGTTTTCCAACTTTCCATACCATTCGTCAATTTGCTTAAGACGACGATGCATTGCTTCCATAAAGCCCACGTACTAAGGTAGGGTTTGCAATTATAATTTGGTCCATGCTATTGGAAACTGGATGTGGTTGGAGGAAAGGTCCTACCATTGTTAAAGTCAGTCATGTGGGAATTTGGGTGGAAGGCAATCAAGGTAACCTTTGGCTTCGATAATGACAAGCTCATGGTAACTTGAGATGGATCTGGGGGTGCTGGTAGCTTTTGGAAAAATTTTAAATCCTAAAACTCAGTGGGGTGTGATGGTGGGCGGGAATTAATTAGCCAAAATATAGAGCGGCCCGAGAAGTTAGGGATTGATCATATGGAATTTCATATCATCATTGGTAGCTTGGTCATAACTCAAGCTAAAATTTCCATTGCAGGTGACCAAAAGAGATCCCCTTTTTCCAAATTCCTATATTTTCTATGCAAAGCATCATGAGCATGTATGAATGCAATTTTATTTCATTTCAAAAGAATGATTCAGCAAATCGATGATATTAAGGCTGTGATGTGTTTTTCAACACCAAGAGGGTTTTTTCTTTTTTTTTTAAAAAAAAACTTTCATTCCTCAGGACGCTTACTGCCTCACTGGGAAAAGGGAAGTGATAAGTAGCTTATGAAGGCCTTGGGTCCTTACACAACTGACATAGTGAAGAATTTAATTGAAATGAACCTACCGACCTAGTAACTTACTTGGAAAGGTCATATCACCAGTCCTTTCGCCATGGGTTACTTTGGTTTCCTTTCATGATGATTAAATCGTATTGATGTTGGTGGGACATGTGCCAGAAGGAAATCCCCCCCTTTTCTAAGAGCCTATTACCTCAAAGGGAGATAGATGACTATTAGCTAGTTTTTAGACGGTATTAAATTGTGGGTTCATTTTATAATCCATGTTAAAATAATGTCTAACTTAATAGCTAAATGTCATGATCTAAAAAAGGTCGCCTATGTCAAATCAAAAATTAGGATTTTAAACACTGCCCCTCGTAGGAGCTAGTGACTCATATGGTTAATCATTACAAAAAGAACACAATGATTTTGTTGATCCATGGGAGGCATGTGTTTCTACATATCCCTCAAGGAGCTTATTGATCCACAGGGAATATGTATTGGGCAATCAATTCGGTAGGGGATGAATTCTTATATGATTGATGCCTAAAGTCTCAATCAAAGGATTAATAAATTTTGCTAATGCATCAGATATAGGCATGATTATTTTAGCTTAGATGTTATTGACATTCCTTTGATACTAACATCTTGGCATGGAAGAACATTCCGTATATGTTCTTTAAGAGATTTCTTTTGATGGTCAAGTCGCAAGAAATAGGTATTTCGCCCATGATTAAAGGCTATTTCAAAGTTTTCACCATGACACAACATACATTTGAGGGCATAATAATCATTGCTTAGATTTGAGGGACATGAATATGATTATTGCACCATTAGGCTTGACCATAATTCTTAAAAGAACTCCCTCCCCTTCAAGAAACTCACTTGTCACACAGAGGGAAGGTAGCAGCCACTACTTCGAGAGAAAGAAGTATCTACACGAGTAATAGCAATTTATTTATTTCCAACAAGTAATGCATGCATCATTTAACTAATCCATTTCATGTAAATAATTTTTTTTTTTAAAAGGACTAAAATGTTCTTAATGGTTTCCTTTTAACCAAGTACCTCTAAAGGCGATTGTGTTGAGAATAATGTGAGAATTTGATCATTTAGAATTTGGAAACTTTTACAAGTAGCAATTGGATATTTTGCCTATTGTTCCCTATTACTCACCAAGAGCCTTATTGGTTCATTGGGAATAATAGGTTTAGCTCTCAACCCAAGGAGGAGGAGGAGGCCCTCACATAGGCAAGGCTTAATAAAAATAAATGAACTAAATAACCACTAATATACTATTTTCCTAAAATATAATCAATTTTTAATGGTTCACAACCCCATTGATACAACATCAAGCCAAACTTCCCATACTGAAGAAGCTTTCAATTTTGGCTTATTTTGTTTAGTTAAAATGCATTTAATGGGGACGTTGTGACAATTAAAGCCACATAAATTTTGTTTACCATGTAATTATGCCATGAATGTTATGACAACATGTGAGATGAGAGTGGCACATGCTCCTTTGGTGTCCTAACTCAAGTCAACCCTAAGTGGGGAGATGTTACCCTCAAGATGACTGGCTTGAGGAAAGTTGTCTATTGAGTCCAATCTATTAATGTGCACAGTTCCGAGGGTGAGTTTAACATCTTAGAGGATTATTGGTTCCCAGATTGCCCCCACTCAAAAGAATGAGGATCTCGCGACATGAATTGGACTCAAAGAGGATAGAATCCCACTCTAATCAAATCCACATAGCGAGGTACAACCTGAGCGAGGTCTTCACGGTAATCTCTGGAAGCAGGAAGCTTTACAGGAAAACCAATACAAACCTCTACTAACATAAGGCAAGCGAGGACTCGGGTATAGAGCCCAAAAGTCTGTGAGGTAGAATGTCAATATGCTTAAGGTGCGAGGGGAACATATAAACCTCTGAACCAATAGTTTACCCAATCTTCACCTGTCAAACAGACAAACTACAAAAGAAGCCAAGAACTTACAATATAGACAAAGGTCATATACCCTAGGGTTTTATTCCGCATGTTATCTATCCTAGCATGTGTGTTGCAAATAAACTAACGAAATTATATGGCAAATGAAGAGCATTAAGCATGTTGTATGATTGAAAAGGAAGAAATACACCTATACAAATAGGAAAAATAAATAGCAAATACATTAGAACATATAGGCATATCATGCGACCACAAGAGATAAATAAACACGAAACACCAAAAAAGAATAAACCATTAAACTAAACAAAATACAGCAAGGGTAATCAAGATAACAAGAAGCCATATTATTTCAACTAACTAATTAAACAGGCTTGACTCTCGAACATATCCCCAATGGAGTCGCCAAACTGTCGTAACCGACCTTTTGGCGAGATAGAATTAAAATAGGTTTAAAACCGATTCCCAAAAATGGAATTTTGAAAATCGATTTATTTGGAGTCGCCACCAAAATTTTTAATGGGAAACTTTGGAAAACCAATTTAAAAGAAAAAGAAAAAGGCGAAATGGTCTACGAAATCAGAGATGGGTTCAAGAGTCTATTTGAGTGTGGGGAAGGTGTTAGGCACCCCACAACACCCGCCCATAAGGACGGTTACCTTAAACTAGTTAGTTGAAATAGAATATGGCCTTTAATTAATCTCAATTATCCTTTTATTGACATGGATGCACGTTAGACATAGAAGACAAAAAAGTGAAAATGCATGCAAACTTATGGATATTTACAAAGGACGGACTTGACCTAGGATGAAAGCCTAGGGCCTATGTACCCCGTGAGAGGGATCAAATTTCATCGTAGTTCGACCAAAAGGCATATTTGTGATTGGTGGTTTTTTTTTTTATTTGTGATGAGAATAGGAGGATTTTAATTAAAACATATCATTGTAAACAAAACGGGATAGAAATTTGGTTTGTATGTTTTAATTTACTACAATCTGATTAACCTCGTTCTCCTGAGCTCTTCACATTTTCTCTTTTAAAATTGTTTTTGTCGATTTTATCATTATTATTTTTTTGAGTTTTGAGAGTTTATATTTCGGGAATTAATGCATAATTTATAATGAAAGGAGTATATTTTTTGTTTTATGGGTTTTGGAATTTATTGTTGACAAATATTGATTATTGTTATTATTGATTATTGGTAGACAATTTAATTTAAGGGCTATTATTATGTGTTTATCTATTTGTCTTTGAACAAATATATGCTAATTTTCGGGTTTTATGGAGATTAAAATCTCACACGAGCCCGGGAAGTCAAGGAGAGACAAGTATTCTCACACGATCCATTTTGCATAAATATTTAATCATGGTTAATATTTAATTATTGTCCATTTATTCATTTTTGTATTATTATTAATATTATTGTCATTTCGGAATTAATTATAGGGATTTAAGGAGATTAGAACCTCACATAATCCCACACAATCGAGGAGAACGATATTCTCACACGATAATTTCGCAAACAGCATATTAAAGCAAGCATTTTGATTATGATTATTGTTATGATTTAATCCAAATTAATACTTAATTATCATTCATTTATTTTCCACCATTCACCCATTAATACTTCATTAATATTACTGTTACTTTTCAATTATTCAATTCATTGTAGGGATTTAAGGAGATTAATATCTCACATAATCCCCAGTAATCGAGGAGAACAAAATTCTCACACGATAATTTTATCCACCATGACAATATTTATTGATTATCATTCAATTATTTTTCACCATTCCTTCATTAATATTTCATTAATGTATATTGTCATTCCTTTACTTTTTATTCATTAATATTTCAATAATATTAATTGTCACTTTTCAATTATTCAACTAGTTGTAAGGATTTAAGGAGATTAACATCTCACATAACCCCCGGTAATCAAGGGGAACAAAATTCTCACACGATAATTTATCCATCATGACAATATTTATTAATTATCATTCAATTATTTTTCAACATTCTTTCATTAATATTCCATTAATATTAATTGTCTTCCAATTATTTAATTAGTTGCAAGGATTTAAGGAGATGAAAAAACTCACATAATCCCTGGCAATCAAGAGCAACAAAATTCTCACATGCTAATTTTATACGTAATAGCCATAATTAATCAAAGCTAATGCCTAAACAATTATAATGAACAAAACTAAACAAATTAAGGCACGTGAACAGTAGCATTTCATATTAGGGTGCGTGAACAGTGCACATGCATGAAATTGTCTTGAAGGAAATCGAGTGAACAGTAACGACGTGCAGAATTCTTGGCTAAGTCAAGAACGTGCAGCCATACCTGGCGTTTTCAGCTCCTCCCTTGTGCTCCAATAAAGAAGGACCTTCTCCTCCTCACCCACCAGTGGAAGATGAACCTCCAACAGCCCCCCAAAGTGGCTGGTCTCGGCTGGAAGTGCAGAAACGGACAGCTTCGTTGGAGTTCTGTTGGGCAGCTTCGTTGGAGTTTTCTGGTTGGCTCTAGCGCTGGAAACTCTGCAGAAAGTGTCTCTACTTCTCGGCTGGAAGATGGAGGCTGAAAGCTTCTCTTCTTCTCCACACTTCCTCTTCTTCCTTGTGCTCTCTAAGCTCTCTTCTATTCACCTCTGTTTTTTGAGCTCAAAACAGATTTTTCTCTCCTCCATGGTTCAGCTTCTATCCCTCCCTTTGCTGCCACTTTATTTTGGATTCAGACTTCCTTGTTTCTGCACATCATTTTGGCATCCAACTCTCCATTTTTCTACTCCTTGGATGGTCTGAACTTCAGCACCTTTTCACTCCAGAATTTGGGACGTTGCTCCATGGTTTTTCTACACGTTGGACAGCTTCGTGCAGCTCTCGGTTTCTGCCTCATTTCTGGTTTGTTTTCTCTGCTATTTTTTCCTCATGTGGCTGCCTTGCTTCTTTGCTTCGTTCAGCTTTGATTCTCCCTCACGTTGCTGGTTCCATTTCCTTCTTTCTTTCAGCGTTGTCTCCTCTCGGTTTGCTGCTGGTTTCGTTGCTCTCCCTTTCTTCTTCAGCTCCTCTTCCCTTCTCGGTCATGTGGCTCTCCCTTTCAGCATGGTTTCTGCCTTCTTTTTCCTTCCTCTCTTCTCTTCTCCAGCTCCCTTTTCGTCTCAGCCGAGGCCTCCTTTCTCTCCAGGGTTTTTCTTCTCTCTTCTCTCGGTTTGTTGCCCCCCTTAATGCTCCAGCCTTCCTTCCTTTTTCTACCATCTTGCTCCCTCTTCTTCCTTATTTTTTTTGCAACTTCCAGCCACCACTTTGCTGCACACAGTCCCCTCCTTTTCCTGCCATCTCTAGCCACGCCACACTCTTCTTTCACTGCTCCAGCCACCCCACTTTCTGCCTCCTCTGTAAAACCACTCCCACTTGCTTTTTTGTCCCCCTTGTCCTCTTGTGCATGTGTGTGCATGGATGCATGCATGTGATGAGTGTGTGTGTCCGTGGGTGAGAGTGTGTGAGAGTGATGTGTCCGTGAGTGGGAATGTGAGTGTGTGAGAGTGATGTGTGTCATGTGTGTGAGGGCAAGTGAGCATGTGGGAGCAAGTGAGCATGTGAGAGTGATGTGTGTCATGTGTGTGAGGGCAAGTGAGCATGTGAGAGTGATGTGTGTGTGAGCAAGTGAGAGTGTTTTGCAATTCAATTTCAAGTATGTGGCCTTGTTCATTTTATTTCCTTGCAAGATGATTGCCATGTCTCTTCTTCAAACCTATATCTTGAATTTTCCTTTTTATTATTTTTGGTTCTTATGTTTGGTTTTTTCCATATTACTTCTATTTTGTTTGCCTTTTACAATTTTGTTTTGATTAATTGTTATTATTATTTTATTATTTTATATTTTTTTGAATTTTTTAATTCTATTTATTATTATTATTGTGATTATTATTATTGTTAATTTGGGTGGGGTGTTCACAACTGCGTCAGAGTTAACTGGTTTTCCAAGCTCCCTACCATCCATATCGGCAAGAGTCAGGGCCCCTCCAGAGAATGCTCATGTCACCACATGTGGGCCTTCGTAGGAAGGTGCCCATTTGCCCCTATTATCTTCTTGATTTGGGAGGATTTTTTTCAGAACCAACTCCCCCAGCCTGAACTATCTAGGATGAACCTTTTGATTGAAGGCCCTTGCCATCCTTTTTTGGTATAGCTGCCCATGACACATAGCTATTAATCACTTTTCTTCGATCATATTCAGCTGTTCATACCGCGTCTTTACCCACTCGCTTTCCTCGAGGTTGGATTCAATCAACACTCAGAGAGAAGGGACCTCAACTTCAATCGGGGTGACTGCCTCCATGCCATATACTAAAGAGTATGAAGTTGCCCCTGTGGATGTTCGTACTGTCATTCGATACCCATGAAAAGCATATGGGAGCATCTCATGCCAATCTTTATAAGTAATAGCCATCTTGCTAATGATCTTTTTGATAATTTTATTCGCGGCCTCAACGGCTCCATTCATCTGTGGCCGGTAGGGAGCAGAGTTATGGTGCTTAATCTTGAATTGACCACACAATTTCTTGATGTCAGCTCCATTCAGGTTAGGAGCGTTATCCGTGATAATCCTTTCTGGTATACCATATCGACAAATAATGTTCGATTTCAAAAATCGAAGGAAGACCTTTTAGCCAATATTGGAAAACAAACATGCTTCTATCCATTTTGTAAAATAATCAATGGCTACCAAAATGAATCGGTGTCCATTTGACGCCTTTGGGTTGATGGGGCCAATCACATCTATTCCCCACATTGAGAATGACCACGGTGCCACCAAGTTATGTAGGGGTTAGGGTGGAGTATTGATCCTGTTGGCATATGTTTGGCATTTATGGCATTTTCTCACATGGTCAATGCAGTCTTTTCCCATGGTTAACCAAAAGTATCCACATCTTTGAATTTGTCTAGCTATAGTATGGCCGTTAGCATGGGTCCCACAGATTCCCTCATGGATCTCTATCATTATCCTTCGTGCTTCTGATGCATCCACACATCTAAGCAGAGTGTTGTCCCATGATCTTTTATATAACACCTCTCCACTAAGGAAAAAATTCATTGCCAATTGACGGATGGTTTTTTTGTCATTCTCCGTTGCCTCAGCCGGGTATTGCTGGTTCTGGACATAGTTCTTTATATCATGGAACCATGGCTGTCCATCATTTTCTTCCTCCACGTTCAAGCAGCAAGCCGGGGTGTCCCGGGTCTCAACCTGGATAGGGAGCATGTTAACTCCACAGTCCAACTTAATCATCACAGCTAGGGTGGCCAACGCATCAGCAAACTGATTTTTATCACGAGTCAAATGCGTGAAATTTGTTTCCCTAAACCTTGACACCAATTTTGTCATATGTTTTTGGTATGGGACCAGTTTGGGATCTTTGGTTTGCCACTCTCCTTTTACTTGATAAATTACAAGGGCTGAATCTCCAAACACCTCAAGATCTTTGGAGCCTAACTCCAAGGCGACTTGCAGACCATTAACACAAGCTTCATATTCTGCCATATTATTTATGCAGTCAAAATTGAGCTTGATTGCCACTGGATATTGCTTGCCTTCAGGTGATATTACTACCGCTCCTAATCCATTACCATGTACATTGGCTGCCCCTTCAAAATACATAGTCCACTTGGTTTCCTTTGGATCATCTTCTTCCAATGATAGAATATCCTCATCTGGGAACCGGAAGTCTAGCGGTTGATATTCATCCAGGGGATTGGCTGCCAAATGCTTAGCTATAATGCTCCCTTTGACTGATTTACTGGTCATATTTTTCACATCATATTCTGAGAGTATTACTTGCCATTTGGAGACCCTTCCTGAGACATGAGGACTCTCAAAAATGTATTTGATTGGATCCATCCTAGAGATTAGCCACGTTACATGATAAAGCATGTACTACCTCAGTCTCTTTGTGGTCCACACAAGACCGCAACAAGTCTTCTCAATTAACGAGTATCGCGATTCGCATTCGTTAAATTTCTTGCTTAGATAATAAATGGCTTGCTCCTTTCTTCCTGATTCGTCATGTTGTCCTAACACCGCGCCCATGGACCCTGGTCAGATGGTCAGATAAAGGATAAGGGGCCGCCCCGGCATAGGTGGCACCAAGACAGGGGGAGTCAAGAGGTACTCCTTTATCTTATCGAACGCGCGTCGGCAGGATTCGTTCCATTCCCCTGGTTGGTTCTTGCGTAATAATTTGAATATTGGTTCACAAGTGGCAGTTAAATTTGCGATGAACCTAACTATGTAGTTCAAACGACCCAAGAACCCTCGGACTTCTATTTCTGTACTAGGTGGTGGCATGTCGCGAATCGCTCTAATTTTATCAAGGTCTATTTCTATCCCCTTCTTACTAACAATGAATCCCAAAAGTTTCCCAGATGTAGCCCCAAATACGCACTTACTAGGGTTCAATCGTAGTTTGTATTTCCATAGTCTTTCAAAGAGCTTTCGTAATACAGCCACATGACTTTCCCCTTCAGCTGATTTAGCAACCATGTCATCCACATACACCTCTATTTCTTTATGCATCAAGTCATGAAACAAGACGACCATCGCACGTTGGTATGTGGTCCCAGCATTTTTAAGTCCAAAAGGCATTACCTTGTAACAAAATGTTCCCCATGGGGTAATGAATGTGGTTTTTTCCTTGTCATCAGGGTGCATCAGGATTTGGTTATAGCCAGAGTATCCATCCATAAAGGAATACCTGAAGCTTTTTGCTGTATTATCGACTAAGACGTCAATGTGGGGTAATGGAAAGTCATCTTTTGGGCTGGCCCGATTCAAGTCCGATAATCGACACACATCCTCACTTGCCCATCTTTCTTCAGCACAGGGACTATGTTCATGACCCATTAGGGGTATTTAGAAACTTCTAAGAAACCAGCATCCATTGCTTTATTACTTCTTCTTTGATCTTAAGGGACATCTCTGGGCTCATCCTCCTCAACTTCTGTTTCTTGGGTCCTATATTGGAATACATGGGAATCCTATGGGAAACAATTTCAGGATCTATTCCTAGCATATCCTGATAGGACCAAGCAAACACATCTATATATTCCCTAAACAACTTGATCATATCCTCCTTTTCTGGGTTATCAACTATTTTTAATTCCTTCTTGTCATCCTCTGTCCCCATATTGATCACTTCAGCGGTTTCTTCGTGCGGAACAATACCCCTTTCCGCAGACTCAACTATTTTAAGAAAGGTTTGAGATATGTCATCATTATCCCCAGTTTCTAAATCACTTGCATCCGTGACAACACAAGGCTCATTCAAGAGTTCCGAGGATTCAAAATCCCTGGAAAGTGGGTAGAAAAAGCAAAAATAAATACGAAAAGGCAGGATTCAAACAAGATTTTGGCAAAAAGATCGAAACTACTGCATTCATTCAATATTTAAAATAAAGTTTCAAGTCGTTAGCTATTATAGAATTTTAAAACACGATATTCAAAACATTACTCTAATGACATAACATCCGATAAAATTTCGGATTCCTAATTGTCTAGAGCTTTCCCTAGCTTGTCCGGCTGGATCCATGCAACCTCCGTAGGCTCTCCTTCTTCTTCACTTGCCATTATGACTAAGTCACCAGGATGTATTATCTCAGTAGGAGTGGGAAAAGTTTCTCGGAGGTGAGGTATTTCTGCTTTCCCCTTTTGCTTGCCCTCCTTCCATCTCACCTTGCGGGTCTCCCTGGAGAGCTCATATCCTAGCCCCTGTCGCCCTGGATTCTCGAGCAACTCAACGGGTTCCCCTATGCCTTGCAGATTTATGCCCAGTCCTTTCCCCTTTTGATACCCACTATTCATCATGATCTTGGCCACTACCTGATTGACTCCTTTGGTGGATTCTCCTGCTCTTAACGGCATTTTGTCAATGCCCCCTTTAGAATTCCCAGCCTCCAATACTTCTAAACTCGGGAAAGAGTTATCTATGACTTGCTCGGCGTTTTCAATGTAAGGTACCGTACTTGACCTGCAAAGAATCATTTCTTCTTCACCTTTTATGGTGACGAGCCTACCTTCATCGATGTATTTGACCTTCTGATGCACAGTCAATGGGACTGTGCCAGCAGCATGAATCCAAGGCCTCCCTAGGAGCATCGTATATGCTACATCGATATCCATGACTTGGAACTCGATAGTAAACAAATTTGGACTGATTTCTAACGGGAGTTCAACCTTTCCAATCACTTCCCTCCTGGTCCCATCGAAGGCTCTCACTACCAGGTCATTGTACTCGATGCATGACTTCTCAACAGGTAATTGCCCTAAAGTGGACAAGGGTAAGACGTTCAGGGCCGACCCCCCATCGATGAGCACTTTAGCAATTATATACCCATAGCATTTCAGAGTAATATGGAGGGCTTTGGGCTTTCCGACCGACATGGGGTGCATCTCGTCCTCAGAGAAGGAAATTAAGGTAGAATTTTTCACCGCGTTTATCATGTTCACGACCGTCTCTGGTGTGATATCAGGATGCACATAAGCTTCATTCAACACACCCTGTAATGCCTTTCGGTGAACTTCTGAATTCATTATTAGGCTCAAAATAGAAATTCAGGCCGGAGTTTTTCGCAGTTGATCCACCACGCCATATTCGCTCTGTTTCATAATTTTTAGAAACTCCTTTGTTTCGTCCCGTCCTTCCTTCCCAGGGGCTTCCTTGAGGTTTAAACTTTCCCCTACTTCTAGGTTTGGATTCAGAGCTCCCCCCACGTCTTTGGAGTATACCCGACCACTGCGAGTGATTCCTCCTACAACGTCTAAATGACCTCCTTCCATGACAGACCTCTCTTTCGATGCCTCATCGCCAGATGAACATTCCATCTTTAACCCGTAATTCCACGGCATAGCATGATCGCTCTGATACAGAAATGGAAAGGGCATGTAAATAGTGGCGGTTGGACTCTTGACAGGCGCTGGCGCGGGTACTACAAGTAAAGACCCTTGCGCTATACTTCGTGGGTCACGATTGTTTTGGACCGGGGTGGCTCCCTTAACTTCATAGAGTGGTTTGTCAACCACTGTGAACACCCCACCCAAGTTAACAATAATAATAATCACAATAATAATAACAAATAGAATTAAAAAATTCAAAAAAATATAAAATAATAAAGTAATAATGACAATTAATCAAAACAAAATAACAAAAGGCAAAAAAATTAAAAGTAATATGAAAAAACCAAACATAAGAACCAAAAATGATAAAAAGGAAAATTCAAGATGTATGGCAATCATCTTGCAAAAAAATAAAATGAACAAAGTCACATACTTGAAATGGAATTGCAAGACACTTTCACTAGCTCACACTCACACACTCTCACATGCTCACTTGCTCTCACATACTCACTTGCCCTCACGCACATGACGCACATCACTCTCACATGCTCACTTGCTCTCACATACTCACTTACCCTCACACACATGACACACATCACTCTCACATGCTCACTTGCTCTCACATACTCACTTGCCCTCACACACATGACACACTCCTACATGCTCATTTGCTCTCATATGACCATTTGCTCTCACCACATGACATACATCATTCTCACACACTCTCACTTCCCTCCACGGATACCTCACTCTCACACACTCACACTCACACTCTCACACACTCCCATTCACGGTCACACACTCACCACATGTATGCACCATGCACACACATGCACAAGGGGACAAAGGGGGACAAAAAAGCAAATGGGAGTGGTTCTGCAACATGGCAGAAGGTGGGGTGGCTGGAGCAGTGAGAGAGGAGTGTGGCGTGGCTGAAAGTGGCAGCAAAAAGTGGAGACCATGTGCAGCAAAGTGGTGGCTGGAAGTGGCAGAAAAAGCAACGAGAAAAGGGAGCCAAAGGGCAGAAAAAAGAAGGTGGCGTTGGAGCATAAAAGGGGGAGCAAAACCGAGAGGATGGAGGGGAAAAAAGACTGGGAAGAAATAGGTTTCGGCTGAGAGGAAAAGAGAGCTGGAGAAGAGAAGAGAGGAAGAGAAAAGAAGGGAGAACCACGCTGAAAAGGAGAGCCACGAAGAGAAGAGGAGCTGAAGAAGAAAAGGGAGAGCAACAAGGATAGCAGCAAACCGTGAGGAGCAACGCTGAACGAAAGAGGAAGAATGAAGGCAGCAACGTGTGGGAGAAATCAAGTTGGATGAAGCAAGGAAGCAAGGCAGCCACATGAGAAAAGGACAGCAAGAAGACGAACCAAAAATGAGGCAGCAAACCGAGAGCTAGACTGCAGAAACCGAAAGCTGAACAAAGTTGTCCAATGTGCAGAAAAATGGTGGAAATAACGTCCAAAATTCTGGAGTGAGTAGGTGTTGAAGTTCAGACCATCCAAGGGGCAGAAAATGGAGAGTTTGGATGCCAAAATGATGTGCATAAACAAGGAAGTCTGAACCCAAAACAAAGTGGCAGCAAAGGGGAGTGATAGAAGCTGAAACATGGATGAAAAAACTCTGTTTTAAGCTCACAAAACAGAGGTGAACAGAGGAGAGCTTAGAAAGCACAAGGAAGAAGAGGAAATGTGGAGAAGAAGAGAAGCTCTCAGCCTTCATCTTCCAGCCAAGAAGTAGGGACACCTTCTGCAGAGTTTCCAGCGCTGGAACCAACCAGAAAAAAACCAACAAAGCTGTCCAGCGAAACTCCAAAGAAGCTGTCCGTTTTCTGCAACTTCCAGCAAGACCAGCGGCTTTTAGGGACTGTTGGAGGTTCATCTTCCATTGTTGGGTGAGGAGGAGAAGGTCCTTCTTCATTGGAGCTCAAAAGAGGAGCTGAAACCACCAGGTATGGCTGCACGTTGAACCTTGGCCGAGAAACTCTGCATGCTATCACTGTTCACTCGAATTCAAGACAACTTCATGCATGTGACTGTTCATGTGTTTTAATATGCCATGCTACTGTTCACGTGTTTAATTTAGTGTATTTTGGTTCATTATAATTGTTTAGTCATTAGCTTTGATTAAGTATGGTCATTATGCATGAAATTAGCATGTGGAAATTTTGTTGCTCTTGATTGTTGGGATTATGTGAGTTTTTTTTTTATCTCCTTAAGTCTTTGCAATTAATCAAATAATTGGAAGACAATGAATACTAATGAAATATTAATAAAAGAATTTTGAAAAAATAATTGAATGGTAATTAATGAATATTTTCATGACGAATAAAAATTATCGTGTGAGAATTTTGTTCTCTTCGATTATCGGGGGTTATGTGAGATATTAATCTCCTTAAATCCTCGTAATTAGTTGAATAATGAAAAGTGACAATTAATATTAATGAAATGTTAATTAATAAATGGTGAAAAATAAAGGAATGGCAATATATACTAATGAAATATTAATGAAAGAATTTTGAAAAATAATTGAATGGTAATTAATGAATATTGTCATGACGAATAAAAATTATCGTGTGAGAATTTTGTTCTCCTCGATTACCGGGGATTATGTGAGATATCAATCTCCTTAAATCCCTACAATGAATTGGATAATTAAAAAAGTAATAATGGTACAAATGAAATATTAATGGGGATTGATGGAAACTAAATCAATGATAATTAAAGGTGGAATTTGGATTAAGTCATAATAGTCATAATCAAAATGCTTGCTTTAATATGGTGTCTGTGAAATTATCGTGTGAGAATATCATTCTCCTCGATATCGGGGATTATGTGAGATATTAATCTCCTTAAATCTCTACAATGAATTGGATAGTTAAAAAGTAGCAATGATACAAATGAAATATTAATGGGTGAATGGTGGAAATAAATTAACCATAATTAAATGATAAATTCAGATTAAATCATCATAATAATCATAATCAAAATGCTTGCCTTAGTAAACATTTCCTAACATTTGCGAAATTATCGTGTGAGAATATTGTTCTCCTCGATTGTGCGGGATTATGTGAGATATTAATCTCCTTAAATCCCTATAACTAATTCCGAAATGACAATAATATTAATAATAATACACAAATGAATAATTGGACAATAATTAAATATTAACTTTGATTAAATATTTATGCAAGATGGATCGTGTGAGAATACTTGTCTCCTCGACTTCCCGGGCTCGTGTGAGATTTTAATCTCCATAGAACCTGAAAATTAGCATATATTTGTTCAAAGACAAACAGATAAACCAATAAATAATAGCACTTAAATTAAATTGTTTACCAATAATAAATAATAATAACAATCAATATTTATCAACAATAAATTCAAAAAATCATAAAATAAAAAATATATTCATTTCATTATAAATTATGCATTAATTCTCGAAATATAAACTCTCAAAACTAAAAAAAATAATAATAATAAAATCGACAAAAAAATATAAACAAAAAAAGAGAGAAAATGTGAAGAGCTCAGGAGAACAAGGTTAATCAGATTGTAGTAAATTAAAACACACAAACCAAATCTCTTTCCCGTTTTGTTTACAATGATCTGTTTTAATTAAAATCCTCCTATTCTCATCACAAATAAAAAAAACCCACCAATCACAAAAATGCCTTTTAGTCGAACTACGTGGACTTTGATCCCCATCGCAGGGTACGTAGACCCTAGGCTCTCATCCTAGGTCAAGTCCGTCCTTTGTAAATAACCATCAGTTTGCATACATTCTCGTTTTTTTGTCTTCTATGTCTAACGTGCATCCATGTCAATAAAAGGTTAATTGAGATTAATTAAAGGCCATATTCTATTTCAACTAATTAGTTTAAGGTAACCGTCCTTAAGGGCGGGTGTTGTGGGGTGCCTAACACCTTCCCCACACTCAAATAGACTCCCGAACCCATCTCTGACCTCGCAGACCATTTCGCCTTCCTTTTTTGTTTTATTTAAATTGGTTTTCCAAAGTTTTCCGTTAAAAATTTTGGTGGCGACTCCAAATGAAATCGATTTTCAAAATTTCCATTCTTGGGAATCGATTTTAAATATTTTTATTCGATTCCGCCGAAAGGTTGGTTACGACAACCACCAGGAAGGATTTCCTAAGCCTTGTGGAGTCGGATGCTCCTTTGGTCCTGGCACCGTCTTTTTCTGTGATGCACACATCCTTTTTAGTAGGCTCTCGAGTTCTTTCGATGGTTAGAACTCCAAGCATCATCATCTTCTGTGTCAATTCCCTAAACTGTTCACAACCTTCAATGTCGTGCCCCACCTCTCCATCATGAAACTCACAATACCCATTTTGCGACCCTCCGAGTTTGTTCTGTCCCCTATTCTGAGCGGGGACATAGTCAGTATCCTTCAAACCCTCATATAACTGCCACATGGTACAGGATGCCTCAGCCAAGTCTTTCAAGCCAAAATCCTCCCCCTCTATCATGGACACTTGGCTTTCCTTATTGTGATTTGGTAAGGGGTTGGTGACAATATTGGGGTCATTACCCATCTTTATGCCGATGTGGTTATTGTCCAACAATGCTAGCACGTGCTTCCTGAAGGCGTCACATTTGTCAATATGGTGCCCTGCAACTCCCATGTGATATTCACAAGTGGCATTGGGATCATACCACTCAGGGAATGGTGGTTGGAGTGGCTTGACCGGTTTAGGGCCCATAAGCTTCTTTGCCACTAAGTTGTGAAAAAGCTCCGATCGGCTAACATTGAAATTGGGTAATGGCCTGTCATCGCGGGACGGTAGTGTTGGCCTAAACCCTCGATTTTGGGCTATCGGCTATTGCGGCCCAGAATAAGGTTGTGGTGGTGTCGGGTAGCTCGTGTAATTCCCCACGGTTGGGCCTCGCGGCTGGTACGACATTGCCGGGTTCTGACCGCGAAAAGGTGCCTGTGGGTATTGACTATGCATAGGGTGGGGATGTTGGAATGTGGCATGGATATGGTTAATATCCCCTTCCTTCTTTCAACTGTTTACAGGTTTTCTAGTTTTCGTAGAGGTGGCTTCAAATAGCCCATCGCGCACATCAACGTCTATCCTCTCTCCAACTTAGATCAGATTAGCAAATTCATTTACGTGCATCCTTAGCATTATTTTACGGTATGGTTCCCCCAAGGTACAGATAAAATAAGAGCATAATTCCGAGTCCAAAAGTGGTGGTTGGACTTCAGCAGCTGCGGCTCTCCATCTTTGGGCATATTCTTTGAAGGTCTCTGTTCCCTTCTTCTTCAGCCCTTTCAGGTGCTCTCGTGTAGGGGTTGTATCCAGATTAAACTTGTATTGGCTCATGAATACATTAGTGAGGTCTCTCCACCTCTTTAGCTTGGAGTGATCCAATTTCATGAACCAATGTAAGGCCGCGCCGGTCAGACTCTCATGAAAGAAGTTTATCAGGAACCTTTCGTCCCTAGACCATACCGACATCTTGGTGCAGTACGATTTTAGGTGGTAGTGTGGATCTCCACTACCATCGTATTTGGTGAACTCAGGCACCTTAAATTTCTTAGGTATGGGGACCTCCGGGGCTAGACACAACTCATCCAACTCAACAGACTTATAGTTAGTCGGCTTTTGCAGAGCTCTCAACCTATCTTTATAACCTCTGCTATGTCCTCTTCCCAATCTTTCCTCTCATTGCCCTCTTTCATCTTGAAGCTGGTGTTGGCAACAGGCCGAGCAAGCACTGCAATTCCAATAGTTGGTTCCCCCCCAGGGATGTCATAGGTGAAGACACCACCTTGGCTCCATTCTGGGTACCCTTGTCCTTCAGCCCCTGAAGTCAAAGGGTTTGGTGGTCAGTTTGCCACTGCCGGTCTTTGTGTCGGTTCGGGCACTCCAGTGGCAGAAGGACTACCCAGAGTTACTCCCAGTATTCCAACACCTACATTAGGGATACCCTGGTCAGCATTAGTGGGGTTCGGCGAAACCTGGTTGGGGGCCATGCTAGAACTCATGTTCTGTAACAGCTTCATCATCTCCACCATTTGCGACTGCATGGCCCCCATTTAATCCTTTAAGGCCCCTACTTCCGCTTCTAGCTGCTGCTCGGTCTCTGATGGACTATCTTCAGCAGCCATAGCTCTAGCCCGTGCTCGGGTTATATACGTTCTCCCAGATGGCTGGGCCTGGTTAGACGAGTTCTTCTGTTCTCGGGCAATATTGACGTCTTACCTGGCATTATTGTCATATATTTTTTTTAAAACAAAATGAATGTAAATAAAAACGATTACCTAGGTTTTTGATTTTCGGTGTGTTAACTTGGCATAAAGGATGCAAGAACCACGGACCTTTGAATCCTTGAGGATACATATAGTAACACTCAATGAATCAAAGTTAACTGCTAACACAAGGGACACTTAGTATCCACATGTATAGGTCTATTTTTACACCACACAACTAATTTCCACACAAGATCTCTACTATTTCAAACGTATTTGATGGCCAAAAGATGAAACTGTGCATTATAATAAAGTGTTTGGATTACATCAATCGACTTTGGAGTTACACATCAAAGAGACCCCATCTATGAGTCCATCTTACAAAATACTGAAGCTGTCCCATCTAAAATTTCATCAACATTTTCAAATCCTCTATAAGGTCATGACACAAAGCAAGAAACTCAGTTACTGCTACGGGAGTCTTCACGGGGATGGCATGCCCTTCCGCTTGCTTGTATGCATGAACGAATTCAGGAATGGCATCATTGGCAAATAGGATCTTTCTTCTGAATCGTTCCAGCCACATTTCTTTTTCAGCCACTTGCTCTTCATGGCGTGACTCCCACAGCCGAGCCTTTTCTGCTTGACGATTGAGTTGCTCAACTAGATTTTGTATGGCTACTGCATTATCGCTCTTGACGTTGATCACCTCCCTTGTCTTTTTTTCTAACTGTTTGGTGAGTACATCAATTTCTCGTTGGAGGTTACAATGAGGCTTGAGCTTTTCTTCCCGCCTCATTATAGCATCTCTTTCTTTAGTGGCCTTTGACAATCGAGCTTGATAATGGATGACCTTCTTCTACTCTCCTCAGCTCGTTTTTGAATCCTTCTTATAGTATTTTTCAACTTGTCATTCTCCTCTTTCAATTTCCTCAACTCGGCGTTCATCTCCGACTCCTTCCTCCTTTTTGGTCTTTCATCTTCTTGTGCCCTAGATAAATTCTCCAAGTGTCTTTTGCTCACTTCCTCCAGGTCTTGCAGCTTTGCCTTTTTATCTTCTAATTGTTTGGCTAAACCCTCATTGACTGCTCGTAAATCGTTACTCAACAAGGGGTTCTGAGATCCTAGGGGTAGGTGGATCCCCCCGGTCCTTTTCTGGAGCCAAATCTCATATTGCCTCGTGGTTGCCATGGCACGTTTCCTTAACTCAAACTTCCCTTTGCACATTACACGGCCCCATGCATCCCTTATCTGTTGGATCATTTCCATCTTCAGGGGATCGGTGTAGTAGAAGCTGACCTTTTGCACAACCTCTTCAGATGGGATATCTTGTTCATATGCGAATTGGCAGTGAGCAACCGCAGGGTTATAATTGATACATCCTCTGGCGCCCATGAGAGGAACATTAGGGAAATGTCCACAGCAATATATAATATCCTCGCTCTCCCACCAAGAGAGCTTCCACCAAATAGTGGTATCTTTAAGTTCCCCTATTTTCTTACCCCATTGGTCACGACTCATTCTTGCTTGTAGCGGAGCTGACCCTTCGCGATGGACATAATCTCGGATCGGGTGATGAACGGTGTCAAACCTTGTGCCAAGTTGATATTCCCTGCCATAGATATGGTTAACCCATCATATGTTCAAAAGAGGCAAACAACACTTCAACTTCCCTTTCTTTTCTCTATGACAAAAACTTAATGTCAAAAATGTTTTCGCTAGCAGTGCTAGTACGGGATTCACGCGGTGATTCTCTACCATCCACAAGACGCTTATCGCTGCCAAATCGACTACACCTACTGCTGACGGGAATAACACTAGCCCATACACTGCTAAAGCAAGCACTCTTCTGAAAACGACCCAGTTCCCCTTCTCAGCTAAAGCTTCCAACCTTTTCTCTAAATACTTCCTGGATAATCCTTCTGTTGCACCCGAACGGCATATTTGTACTCATGTAGGTTCCTCCCCTAAAATCTGGGCTACAACCCGTCTGGAGGGGAGATGTCCGGGATACAAGTAGACAAGGGTATCCTTGGTAACAGGCATTCTCATCAATCCCCCGTATTCTTCCAACGTGGGCGCAAGCTGGAAAGTTGGAAACGTGAAACATCTCAAGGAATCATCCCAATGTTGAACTAGGGCTACAAGAGCATCTGATTGGATAGGAACTGATAGCAACTCCAAAATATCTCCATAGTCCTTTTGAAAATGACGGAGTTGTTCCCCTCTGAGCTTCTCACTCATAATAATTAAGCTTTCTACTGATTCAGCTTCTACCTTCACGTTAACTCTCTTTCTAGATGAGGCCATTTCTGTCGAGCTTGTGTCTTGTGGTTGTGTGGCGTTCGGTTAGTCCTTCATGTCTCTATGCCAAGTAACGAAAATGACAGTTCACTGTAACAAATCCATGGGTTTGAAACAAAACGAAATGAGCACACAATTTATTTAATCAATAGATTACTAATCACTTTCTTCATTACTGATCGCCAAAGACCCTATTGATCCATTGGGAATAGCAACTATAACTCTCATCCTAAGGAGAAATAGATCCTCACGTGGACGAGGCTTAAACAAGTGAATAAAGTAACCGATTGATGTATTACTTTCCTCGAAATTATTGATTTTCAGAAACTCCCAACTCCATCAATTAGGCAAATCTTACCACACTGCTAAAGTTTCCAATTGTAGCTCATTTCGCTTGGCTAACAATGCGTTAAAATGGAAATGTTGTGATAATTCAATACCCCATAAAAGTCTTTCATTTTTTTACATAAAAAAAAAAAAGTAATCATGCCATGAATGATATGTTGACGTGCAAAATATGAGTGTAACATGATCCTTGGTGTCCTAAATTAGGTCAACCCTATGTGTGGGAATGGTACCCTAAAGACGATAGGTTCTAAGAAGGTTATCTATTAAAGTGGTCCACTAAGGTGCATGGTTTGGGGGTAGATCTAGCATCTTAAGCGTTATTGGTCCTCAAATTGTCCCCACTCAAGAGAGTGAGGATCTCGCGACATGAATTAGACTTAAAAGAGGATAAAATCCCACTCCAATCAAATCCATATAGCGAGACACAACCTGAGCGAGGTCTTCACAGTAGTCTCTGGAAGCGATAAGCTTCACAGGAAAACCGTTAAAAACCCCTACTAACCTAGGGTAATCAAGGACCCAGGTATAGAGCCCAAAAGTGTGTGAGGTAGAGTGTCAACGTGCATAAGATGGGAGGGGAGCATATAAAACTCTAAACTGACAGTTTATCCAACCGTTATTTATCAAATAATCAAATTGCAAGAGAAGACAGGAGCTTATAACATAAACAGAGGTTGTCTATCCTAAGGTTCTCTTCCACATGTTATCTATCCTGACATACGTATCACAAATAACCCAACGAAATTACATGATAACTAAGGAACTTCAAACATGTTATATGATTAAAAAAGAAGAAATACACCTATACAAATAGGAAAATAAATAGCAGAAAAAACATACAGGCATATCATATGACCACAAGAGATAAATGACCAAGAAACACCAAAGAAAATGAACCATTAAGCTAAACAAAACACAACAAGGGTAATTGAAATAACAAGAAGCCATATTATTTCAACTAACTAATTAAACAGGCTTGACTCACAAATTTCCCCAGCAGAGTCGCCAAACTGTCATTACCGACCTTTCGGCAGGATGGAATTAAAATAGGTTTAAAACCGATTCCCAAAAACAAAATTTTGAAAATCGATTTCTTTGGAGTTGCCACCAAAATTTTTAACGGAAAACTTTAGAAAACCAATTTAAAACAAAAAGGCGAAATGGTCTGCGAGGTTAGAGATGGGTTTGGGAGTCTATTTGAGTGTGGGGAAGGTGTTAGGCACCCCACAACACCCGCCCATAAGGACGGTTACCTTAAACTAGTTAGTTGAAATAGAATATGACCTTTAATTAATCTCAATTACCCTTTTATTGACATGGATGCCTGTTAGACATAGGAAACAAAAAAAAAACGAGAATGCGTGCAAACTGACAGATATTTACAAAGGGCAGACTTGACCTAAGATGAAAGCCTAGGGCCTACGTACCCCGTGAGAGGGATCAAAGTCCACGTAGTTCGACCAAAAGGCATTTATGAGATTGGTGGTTTTTTTTTTATTTGTGATGAGAGTATGAGGATTTTAATTAAAACAAATCACTGTAAACCAAAACAGGATAGGAATTTGGTTTGTATGTTTTAATTTACTACAATCTGATTAACCTCATTCTCCTGAACTCTTCACATTTTCTCTTTTAAAAATTTTTTTGTCGATTTTATTATTATCATTTTTTTTGAGTTCTGAGAGTTTATATTTCGAGAATTAATGCATAATTTATAATGAAAGGAATATATTCTATTTTTATGAATTTTTGAGTTTATTGTTGGTAAATATTGATTATTATTATTGATCATCGGTAGACAATTTAATTTAAGTGCTATTATTTATTTGTTTATCTGTTTGTCTTTGAACGAATATATGCTAATTTTCTGTTCTATGGAGATTAAAATCTCACACGAGCCCGGGAAGTCGAGGAAAGACATGTATTCTCACACGATCCATTTCGTATAAATATTTAATCAAGGTTAATATTTAATTATTGTACATTTATTTATTTTTTGTATTATTATTAATATTATTATTATTTTGGAATTAATTATAAGGATTTAAGGAGATTAAAATCTCACATAATCCCAAGCAATCGAGGAGAACGATATTCTCACACGATAATTTTATCCACCATGACAATATTAATTATTTATCATTCAATTATTTTTCACCATTCCTTAATTAATATTTCATTAATATATATTGTCATTCCTTTACTTTATCACCATTTATTCATTAATATTTCAATAATATTATTATCACTTTCAATTACTCAACTAGTTGTAAGGATTTAAGGAGATTTACATCTCACATCACCCCCGGTAATCGAGGAGAACAAAATTCTCACACGATAATTTTATCCATCATGGCAATATTTATCAATTATCATTCAATTATTTTTCATCATTCCTTCATTAATATTAATTGTCTTCCAATTATTTAATTAGTTGCAAGGATTTAAGGAGATTAAGAAAAACTCACATAATCCCCGGCAATCAAGAACAACAAAACTCTCACGTGCTAATTTTATACGTAATAGCCATAATTAATCAAAGCTAATGTTTAAACAATTATAATAAACAAAACTAACAAATTTAAGCAAGTGAACAGTAGTTTCTCATATTAAAACACATGAACAGTGCACATGCATGAGATTATCTTGAAGGAATTCGAATGAACAGTGGTATGCAGCAGAAATCTCGGCCAAGATAAAATGTGCAGCCATACTTGGCGTTTTCAGCTCCTCCCTTGTGCTCCAATGAAGAAGGACCTTCTCCTCCTCACTCACCAATGGAAGATGGACCTTCAACAGCCCCCCAAAGTGGCTGGTCTCGGCTGGAAGTGCAAAAACGGACAGCTTCGTTGGAGTTTTCTGGTTGGCTCCAACGCTGGAAACTCTGCAAAAAGTGTCTCTACTTCTCGGCTGGAAGATGGAGGCTAAAAGCTTCTCTTCTTCTCCACACTTCCTCTTCTTCCTTGTGCTCCCTAAGTTCTCCTCTGTTTACCTCTATTTTTTGAGCTCAAAACAGAGTTTTTTCTCCTCCATGGTTCAGCTTCTATCCCTCCCTTTGCTGCCACTTTGTTTTGGATTCAGACTTCCTTGTTTCTGCACATCATTTTGGCATCCAACTCTCCATTTTTCTGCTCCTTGGATGGTCAAAACTTCAGCTCCTTTTCACTTCACGATTTGGGACGTTGCTCCACGATTTTTCTACACGTTGGACAGCTTCGTTCAACTCTCGGTTTCTGCAGTTCAGCTCTCAGTTTCTGCCTCATTTTTGGTTCGTTTTCTCTGCTGTTTTTTCCTCACGTGGCTGCCTTGCTTCCTTGCTTCGTTCAGCTTTGTTTCTTCCTCACGTTGCTGATTCCATTTTCTACTTTTGTTCAGCGTTGCTTCCTCTCAATTTGTTGTTGGTTTCGTTGCTCTCCCTTTTTTCTTCAGCTCCTCTTCCCTTCTTGGTCACGTGGCTCTCCCTTTTCAGTGTGGTTCCTCTTTCTTTTTCCTTCCTCTCTTCTCTTCTCCAGCTCTTTTTTCTTCTCAGCCGAGGCCTCCCTTCTACTGCAACATTTTTCCTCCCTTCTCTCTCGGTTTGTTTGCTCTTCTTTATACTCCAACGCCACCTCCCTTTTTCTGCCATGTTGCTCCCTTTTTCCCTTGCTTTTTCTGCAACTTCCAGCCACCACTTTGCTACACACGGTCCCCTTCTTTTCCTGCCATCTCCAGCCACGCCACACTCTTCTTTCACTACTCCAGCCACCCCACTTTCTGCCTCCTTTCTAAAACCACTCCCACTTGCTTTTTTGTCCCCCTTGTCCTCTTGTGCATGTGTGTGCATGGGTGCATGCATGTGGTGAGTGTGTGTGTCCGTGGGTGAGAGTCTGTGAGAGTGTGAGTGTGAGTGTGTGAGAGTGATGTGTCCGTGAGTGGGAGTGTGAGTGTGTGAGAGTGATATGTGTCATGTGTGTGAGGACAAGTGAGCATGTGAGAGTGATGTGTGTCATGTGTGTGAGGGCAAGTGAGCATGTGGGAGCAAGTGAGCATGTGAGAGTGTGTGAGGGCAAGTGAGCATGTGGGAGCTAGTGAGCATGTGAGAGTGTGTGAGTGTGAGCAAGTGAGAGTGTTTTGCAATTCCATTTCAAGTATGTGGCCTTGTTCATTTTATTTCCTTGCAAGATGATTGCCATGTCTCTTCTTCAAACCTATATCTTGAATTTTCCTTTTTATTATTTTTGGTTCTTATGTTTGGTTTTTTCCATATTACTTCTATTTTGTTTGCCTTTTGCAATTTTGTTTTGATTAATTGTTATTATTATTTTATTATTTTATATTTTTTTGAATTTTTTAATTCTATTTATTATTATTGTGATTATTATTATTGTTAATTTGGGTGGGGTGTTCATAGGGATATAGTTAGCATCCTTCAAGCTTTTATATAACTGCTTCATAGTGGATGACACATCTGTCAAGTTTTTCAAGCTAGGCTCTTCTCCATCTGTCATGGACACTTACTTCCCTTTATTATGATTTGGTAAGGGATTGGTGACGATGTCAGGGTCGTTACCTGTTTTTATGCCAATATGGTTATTGTCTAATAATGCTAAGATTTGTTTCCTGAAGGCATCACATTTGTCAATGTTGTGTCCCGTAGCTCCCATATGGTACTCATAAGTAGCGCCGGAGTCATACCACCCTGGGAATGGTGGTTGAAGTGGTTTAACCGGCTTATGGCCCATAAGCTTTTTAGCCACCAAATCGTGGAAGAGCTCCAATCGACTGACATTGAAGTCAGGTAACGGCCTATCATCGCGAGGTTGCTGCATAGGCCTAAACCCTCTATTTTGGATTGTCATTTGTTGTGATCCAAGATGGGATTGGGGTGACGTTGAGTAACTCATATGACTACTCACAGCTGGACCTTGGGGCTGGTAAGACATGGTTAGGTTTAGGCTGTGAAATGACGTTTGAGGATATTGATTATATGCGGGGCGAGGATGTTGGTATGCAGCATGGATGTGACTAACATCCCCCTCATTCTTTTGATTGCTTGCAGGCCTCCTGGCTTCTATAGAGGTGCTTTCAAACAAACCCTCGCGTACGTCAGTATCTATCCTCTCTCCAACCTGGATGAGATCAGAAAATTCATCCATATGGGTCCCGAGCATTATCTTACAATAGGGGTCCCCCAGGGTACAAATGAAATAAGAACATAATTCTGAGTTTAGAAGCGGCGGCTGAACCTCAGCTGCTGTAGCCCTCCATCTTTGAGCATATTCCTTAAAGGTCTCTGTTCCTTTCTTCTTCAACCCTTTTAAGTGCTCTCGTGTGGGCGCTGTATCGAGGTTGAACCTGTATTGCCTTATGAACACATCGGTAAGATCCCTCCATCTCTTTAGTTTAGAGTGATCTAGTTTCATAAACCAATGCAATGCTGCCTCGGTCAAGCTTTCGTGGAAGAAGTTTATAAGAAACCTCTCATCTCTAAACCATACTAACATTTCGGTGCAGTATGACTTTAAATGATAGTGCAGATCTCCACTACCATCATACTTGGTGAACTCAGGCACTTTGAACTTCTTAGGGATGGGTACCTCCGGGGCTAAGCATAATTCCTCCAATTCGACTGACTTCCAGTTAGTCGGCCTTTGCAGAGCTCGCAGCCTGTCCTTAACCTCTGCTATATCTTCTTCCCAATCCTTCTTCTCGTTGCTCTCTTTCATCTTAAGGCCAGTATTGGCAACGAGCTGAATGGAACTAATGATCCCGATAGCCGGCTCCCCTCCTGGAAGATCATAAGGGGAAACACCTCCTTGGTTCCATTCTTGATACCCCTGTCCTTCCATCCCTGAAGCCAAGGGATTTGGTGGCTGACTTACTGTCGTAGGTCTTTGTGTCGGTTTCGAAACCCCGGTGGCAGAAGGACCACCTGAAGTTACTTCCGGTATTTGCAGCCACACTCGAACTCATATTCTGTAATAGCTTCATCATTTCTACCATTTGAGACTGCATTGTCCCCATTTGATCCTTCAGGGCTCCCACTTCAGCTTCTAACTGCTGCTCAGTTTCTGATCGGCTATTTTCGGTGGCCCTAGCTCTAGCTTGCGCTCTAGTTAAATACGTTCTTCTCGGCGACTAAGCTTGGTTAGACGAATTCTTCCCCCCTCAGGCAATATTGGCTTTTTACCTATGTTTTTTGTTTAGAAAAAACAAAAAAAATGGACTTTAATAATGAAATAGTTACCTGGGTTTCTGATTTTTCAATATGTTGACTTGGCATAAAAGGTATAAGGACCACAGACCTTTGAATCTCTGAGGGTACGTATTGTAACACTCAATGAATCAAAGTTAACAGCTAACGTAAGGAACATTTAATATCCACATGCGTAGGTCTATTTTGCACCACACAACCTACTTTCTCACATGATTTCTGATATTTCATATATGCAGTAACGAACATATTTGATAGCCGAAAGAAGAAACCATGCATTTTACTATAATGGAATGTTTGATTACGTCATACATCAAAGTGACCCAGTCCATGAGTTTACTTTACAAAATACTGAAATTGTCTCTGCCTCTACTCATCTAAAATTTCATTAACATCTTCAAATCCTCCATAAGGTTATGACATAAAGTGAGAAATTCAGTTACAGCCATAGGAGTCTTTGTAGGGATGGTGTGCCCTTCAGCTTTCTTATATGTGTAAATGAATTCAAGAATGGCATCATTGGCAAACAGAATCATTCTTTTGAAACGCTCTAGCCACATTTCTTTCTCGATCACTTGCTCCTCATGGCGAGCCTCCCACAATCGAGCCTTTTCTGCTTGATGGTTGAGCTGTTCGATTAAGTTTTGTATAGCTATCGCATTATCACTCTTGACCCTGGTCATCTCACTCATCTTTTCTTCTAGCTATTTGACAAGCACATCAATTTCGTGTTGGAGATCACTAAGAGACTCAAATTCTTCCACCTGCCTTATCATGGCTTCTTTTTCCTTAACAGCTTTTAACAATCGAGCTTGATAATTGAGGGCCTTCTTGTTGTTTTCTTCAGCCCGTTTTTGAATCCTCCTTACGGTGTTCTTCAACTTGTCATTTTCCTCTTTCAATCTTCTCAACTCGATGTTCATCTTTGACTCTTTTCTCCTTTTTGCTCTCTCGTTTTCTCGTGACTTGGATAAGTTTTCTAAGTGTCTTTTGCTTACTTCCTCCAGGCTTTGTAGCTCAGCCTTTTTACCTTCTAATTGTTTGGCCAAACATTCATGAACCTTCTGTAGGTTGTTGCTTAATAAAGGGTTACGAGATCCCAAGGGTGGATGAATCCCACTGGTCCTTTCCTTAAGCCAAGCCTCATATCTTTTCGTGGTTGCTATGGCACGCTTCCCTAACTCGAACCTCCCTTTACACATTACATGGGTCCATGCATCCCTTATCTGATGGATCATTTCCACATTTAGAGAATCACTATAGTAGAAGCTGACTTTTTGCACAGATTCTTCAGACGAGATGTCCTGCTCATACGCGAATTGGCAATGCGCAACCGCGGGATTATAAGTAACGCATCCTTGGGCACCCATAAGAGGAACATTAGGGAAATTTCCACAGCAGTAAATAATATCCTCACCTTCCCACCAAGAGAGCTTCCACCAAATGGTGGTATCTTCAAGTCCTTCTATTTTCTTAATCCATTGATCATGGCTCATTTTTGCTTGTATTAGGATTGATCCTTCGCGACGTGGATAATCTCAGATCAGGTGATGGATGGTGTCGAATCTCATACCAAGCTGATATTCCCTACCATAAACATGATTAACCCACCATATATTCAATAGTGGCAAATAACACTTCAACTTTCCTTTTTTTCCTCTATGGCAAAATCTTAATGTCAAAAACATTTCCGCTAGAAGCACTGGTACTAGATTCACACGGTGATTTTCCACCATCCACAAGATACTTACTGCTGCCAGATCAACTACGCCCACTGTTGATGGGAATAACACTAACCCATATACTGCCAAAGCAAGCACTCTTCTAAAAACAACCCAGTTCCCCTTCTCAGCTAAAGCTTCCAATCTCTTCTCTAAATATTTCCTAGATAATCCTTCTGTTGCACCAGAGCGGTATAATTGTACTCGTGTAGGTTCCTCCCTCAAAACTTAGGCCACAATGCGTTTGGAAGGGAGATGCCCAGGGTACAAGTAGAAGGGGGTGTCTTTGGTAACAGGCATCTTCATCAATCCCTCGTATTCTTCCAAAGTGGGTGCAAGTTGGAAAGTTGGAAACTTGAAGCATCTCATTGAATCCTACCAATGTTGGGCTAAGACTACAAGTGCATCGGTCTGGATAGGGATTGATAGCAAATCCAAGATTTCTCCATAATCCTTTTGAAAATGGTGGAGCTGCTCCCCTTTAAGTTTCCCACTCATAACGATTAAGCTATTCACTGATTCAACTTCTACCTTCACTTAAACTCTCCTCCTAGTCAAGACCATTCCTGTTGGGCTTGTATCTCGTGGTTGTGTGGTGTCTGATAGGTCCTTCATATCTTTATGCCAACGAAAATTCACTGTAACAAGTCCATTGGTTAGAAACAAAATGAAATGAGCACATAACGTATTCAATCAATAGATTACTTGTCACTTTATTCACTATTAATCGCCAAGAGCCTTATTGATCCATTGGGAATAACAGATATAAATCTCAACCCAAGGAGAAATAGATCCTCACATGGGCGAGGCTTAAATAAGTGAGCCAGATAATCTGTTGATATATTATTTTCACAAGAATTATTGATTTTCAAGAATCTCCTGACTCCATCAATGCACCATTAGGCCAACCTTCCCACACTGACGGAACTTTCAATTTTAGCTCATTTCATTTGGCTAATAACACATCGTATGGAAATGTTGTGATAATTCAATACCCCATAAAAGATTTTTTTATTAAAAAATGTAATCATGCCATGAATGATGTGTCAACATACAAAAAGAGAGTGTAATATTCTCTATCAGTGTCCTAACTCGGGTCAACCCTATATGTGGGAACAGAACCCTAAAGACGGTAGGCCCTAAGAAGGTTATCTATTAAGTTTGGTCCATTAAGGTGTATAGTGTTGAGGGTAGATCTAGCATCTTAAAGCATTACTGGTCTTCAGATTGCCCCCACTCAAAAGAGTGAGGATCTCACGACATGAATAAGACTAAAAGAGGACAAAATCCTACTCCAATCAAATCCACATAGCGAGTTACAACCTAAGCGAGGTTTTCATGGTAATCTCTAGAAGCGAGAAGCTTCACAGGAAAACCAATATAAACCTCTACTAACTTAGGGCAAGCGAGGACCCAGGTATAGAGCCTAAAAGTGTGTGAGGTAGAGTGTCAACGTGCTTAAGATGTGAGGGGAGCACATAAAACTCTAAACCGACAGTTTATCCAACCTTCATTTATCAAACAGTCAAATTGCAAGAGAAGACAAGAGCTTACAACATAAACAGAGGTCGTCTATCCTAAGGTTCTATTCCGCATGTTATCTATCCTGACATATGTATTACAAATAAACTAACGAAATTACATGGTAACTAAGGAACTTTAAGCGTGTTATATAATTGAAAAGGAAGCCATACGCCTATACAAATAGGAAAAAAATAGATAGTAAATACATAAAAACATACAGGCATATCATGCGACCACAAGAGATAAATAAACAAGAAAACACCAAAGAAGAATTAAGAAAAATTAAGCCAAACAAAACACAACAAGGGTAATCAAGATAATGGAAAGCCATATTATTTCAATTGACTAATTAAATAGGCTTGACTCATGAATTTGCCCCTAGTGGAGTCGCCAAACTGTCGTTACCGACCTTTCGGCAAAATAAAATAAAAGTAGTTTAAATTGATTCCCAAAAACGAATCTTGAAAATCAATTTATTTGGAGTCACCACCAAAATTTTTAACGAAAAACTTTGGAAAACCAATTTAAATAAAAAAGAAAAAGGCAACATGGTCTGCGAAATTAGAGATGAGTTCAGGAGTCTATTTGAGTGTGGGGAAGGTGTTAGGCACCCCACAACACCCGCCCATGAGGACGGTTACCTTAAACTAGTCAATTGAAATAGAATGTGGCCTTAAATTTATTTCAATTACCCTTTATTAACATGCATGCCCATTAAACAGAGAAGACAAAAACGACAATAGTGGAAACAAACAGATAGATATTTACAAAGGCAGACTTGACCTAGGATGAAAACCTAGGGCCTACGTACCCCGTGATAGGGATCAAAGTCTACGTAGTTCGACCCAAAAGGCGTGTCTGTTGGTTGGTGATTTATAATTTTTGTGATGAGAACGGGAGAGTTCAAATTAAATAGATTTTTGTAAACAAAACAGGATTGGAATTTGGATTTGTGTGTTTTAATATACAACAACCTAAGTAATCTAGCTCTCTTGATCTCTTCATTTTTCAAACTTTTAATTTTTGTTTGTTTTTGGAATTTTAATCTTTATTTTGAAATTTAAATGAAATGATTACGGAATGAGATCTTGGGATTTTGGGAAGTTTATATTCTATTATATTTCCTTTGAAATTTGAAATGAAAGGAATATTTTTGAGTTTTTTAATTTATTTAATTTTGGATTTTGTTTTTTTTTTTGTTTCACTTATCTTTCATTTTTTTATTTTTTTTTATTTTTTTTAAGTCAGGATTGAACTCAGAACAAAATATAACAAAAAACCACCTTCAGAATTTTTGAATGTGGCATTTTAATTCGTTAAATTCATAAAACCCTGACTTTATTTATTTCGTAAATAATTCAATTAAAATATTCGTTTTTGCATTATTATTATTTTATCTATTTATCATCATTCTTATTATTTATCTTTCAAACAAGTATGTACTAAATTTCGAGGTCTAAAGAAATTAAAATCTCACATGACCTCAAGTATTTGAGGAGAACTATATTCTCCCACGACAATTTCGTAAATAATGGGAAATATTTAATTAGAATGAATATTTAATTATGATTGTTTTTTTCTTTATTATTATTATATTATCATTATTATTAGATAGAAGTATATTAATTTTAGGGAACTAAGGAAATTAAAACCTCCCATATTCCCATGCAATCAAAGAGAACCGACTCCTCACATGATAGTTCCGAAAATGATGAAAAATATTTAATTAAGGTCAATATTTGAGTATTATTATTTTTAAAACACATGTACTAATTTTTAAAAGATCTAAGGAGATTAAAATCTCACATGATCTCATGCAAATGAGGAGAACTAAATCTTCACACGATAATTTTGTAAATAAAGGAAAATATTTAATTAAGTCAATATTAAATTATTATTATTATTTTAAAACAAATGTGCTAATTTTTTAAAAAAAATCTAAGGAGATTAAAATCTCACGTGATCTCATGCAATCGAGGAGAACAAAATTCTCACATGATGATTTCGTAAATAAAGGAAAATATTTAATTAAGTCAATATTAAATTATTATTATTATTTTTAAACAAATGTGCTAATTTTTTAAAAAAGATCTAAGGAGATTAAAATCTCACGTGATCTCATGCAATCGAGGAGAACCGAATCCTCACACGATAATTTCATAAATAATGGAAAATATTTAATTAAGTCAATATTAAATTATTATTATTATTTTTAAACAAATGTGCTAATTTTTTAAAAAAGATCTAAGGAGATTAAAATCTCACGTGATCTCATGCAATCGAGGAGAACCGAATCCTCACACGATAATTTCATAAATAATGGAAAATATTTAATTAACTCAATATTAAATTATTATTATTTTAAAAAAAATTGTGCTAATTTTTTAAAAGATCTAAGGAGATTAAAATCTCACGCGATCTCATGCAATCGAGGAGAACAAAATTCTCGTGCGATAAATTTCATAAAACTTTACCTATGGGACCAAGATTAGTCTTATATGCAAACAACATGAAATAATAATGATGATAACAATAAAATAGAAATAATAATAATAACACAAAACAACACAATCATAACAAATACGACAAAAATGAGAACAAGACAACTTCCTGGTTCATTTTTCTTACCTTATGTATGTTTAACCATGCATGCACCCATATATTCATGCACATACCTATATATGTATATATACCCAAAGAAAGAGAACCTCTTCTCACTTCATTCATTCTTTTTGCACCTTATATGTACATATACCTAAGCACACATACATATGAGCATATATATGTATATATACACACTAATGTGCACCCATGCATTCTTCCCTGTTCTTCTTTATTTTCTTGCCCATAAACATGCCAAGACATATACATATACACATTGATGCACTTCCCCTTTTGCTTTATCTCTTCTCTCTTGTTCTCATACACCGCAACACAAGATGCAGAAACTTGCGTTGACAAATGCATATATATATATATATATATACGTTGTTGCCCCATCTCCATGCTTCCTTTTTTCTGTTCTTATACCCAGAAAAATATGCAGAAAAAGACATGGCATACACACACACACACATATATATATATATATATACGTTGCTGCCCCATCTCCATGCTTCCCTTTTCTGTTCTTATACCCAGAAAAACATGTAGAAACAGACATGGCATACACATATATATATACATACGTTGCTGCCCTATCTCCATGCTTCCTTTTTTCTGTTCTTATACCCAGAAAAACATGCAAAAACAAACATGGCATACACATATATATATATATATATACGTTGTTGCCCCATCTCCATGCTTCTTGTTTTCTGTTCTTATACACCAAAAAAACATGTAGATGCAGAAACAGAAGCTGACAGATACATATATATATATACGCTGATGCATTCTTGCTCATTTTCTATCAAAAGCAATCTAACAGCAGACAAAGACAGACACAGCCAACCTTCTACATGCATTCATGATAAATTAGACAACAAACTAAAGACAGAAAGACTAGAAATGGGAACAACAAACCGAGAAAAATAGGCAGACCTCTTCAGCTCACTTTCTCTTTGTTTATCTCTATTTACAGCGCCTGAAACAGAGGAAGACGTTCTCCAACATTCTGCTTCCAGCAACGTTATGGTTTTGCACCTTCTTCCAGCCAACGTTCTCTCCCAGCCACGTTACCGTTCTGCTCCCTCTTTTCCAGCCAACGTTCTCACTCTCGGCCACGTTCATTCTTCTTTCTTCTCCAGCCAAAATTCTCTCTCTCGGCCACGTTCGTTCTGCTCCTTCTTCTCCAGCCAAGGTCCTTAGCCACGGTCTGCACCTTCTTCTCCAGCCAAGGTTCTCTCCCAGCCACGTTACCCTTCGGCCCCCTCTATACTCCAAGTTTCTCATTGCCCTTCTGCCCCTTCTATACTCCAAGGTTCTCGTTGCCCTTCTGTACCTTCTATCTCCAAGGTTCTTGTTGCCCTTCTGCCCCCTTCTATACTCCAAGGTTCTTGTTGCCCTTCTGCCCCCTCTATACTCCAGCCAAGGTCCCTCCCTCTTATGCTCCAGCCAACCCATTTTTTTTTAGCCATGGTCTCCCCTCTTTTCTTGCTTTTTCTGAAACCACCAGCTGCCTCCTTTCTCTGCTCATGGTCTCCTCCTATTTTCTGCTTTTTCTGCAACCACCAGCTGCTCCACTCTCTGCTCCAACCAACCTCTCTCCTTTTTCTGCACAAGCTGCTCCACTTTTTGCTCTCCTCTGAAATAACCAGCCCTCCTTGTCCTTTTGTTCCTTAGTAATGTGTGTGTATGCGTGAGTGTATGCATGTGAGAGTTGGAGTGTATGTATGTAAGCAAGTGGGAGTGTGTGAGTGTGAGCAAGTGAGGGTGTGTGAGAGCAAGTGAGCAAGTGAAAGTGTATGATTGTGAGCAAGTGAGAGTGTGTGAGAGCAAGTAAGCAAGTTATGCAATTTTATTTTAATTAGGTGGCCTTTTTCTCCTCTTTGTATTTAGACAAATTTATTAACCCTATTCATTTTATTTTTTTACAAGATGATTATCATGTCTCTACTTCAAACATATATTTTGAATTTTTCCTTTAGATATTTTTGGTTTTTTCCATATTACTTCTTTTTTTTGCTTTTTGCAATTTTGTTTTAATTAATTATTTTTTTTGAATTTTTAATTTTATTTATTATCATTACTATAATTATTATTATTGTTAGTTTAGGTGGGGTGTTCACACATGATGAGCTGACCTTTGAGGAAAACTTTTTGGAAAGAAGATATGCAGCCCTTTAGAATAGTCCTAAGCCTACAGTTAAGAGTCTTGGAGATAATTTTGTACGCCACCATACATTGGCAGATAGGTTTGAAATCTCTGACAACCTGCGGCTTGTCATTCTTTGCCAGAAGGACTAGAAAGGTTTTATTCAAACTTTTTAGCATATAGCCCTTCTCAAAGCAATGTTGTACCATAGAAACTAGGTCAATTTTAATTATTGGTAGAATTTAACATTTAGACCATCTGAGCCAAGAATGCCATATGGGATAACTTTGTCATCTGTGAGTACCGCGATAAGGCAAGACTGCCCAAACTCCCTTTACTGCCAGAGTGAACTCTCACAGAAATAAAAGTAAGACCTGAACCTCAGGAGTTAGAAAGCACCATGTATATTACTAGAATCAGAAGAGGTCTCGGAGAGATCGAGACTTGAAGAGCTACTTTCTAACCAATTGAAGCCACGAACGAGACGACTTTGCCAAGCCATAGGCAAGGGAAGGGGGAGAGGGAGATTAAGGCAAAACTAGAAAATCGAAAGGGTAATGAAGAGTAATAGAAATAGACCAATAAGTGGAGATAAGATAAGAAGAAAGAGGAGGAAGTCTCTACCTTTAGAAAATGAGTAAGGTCAGAGCATGTAGAACACCAGGTACACGAAAAGACCAGAAGGGGGAGGGAGAGTAGATAAAGAGACAAAAGAGGAAGGGCGAGAGTTGTTTTTAGGGTAAGTCACCACTAGGGTAGAGAAAGGACAAGGGAGAAGTAACACGAAAGCATAAAAGAGTTGGGGGTAGATGAAAGGCCGAAGGAGTAGATAGGACAAGAAAAGGAACGTTGACAGAGAAGGACAACAGGAGTGAGAGCTAATAGGGGAGGATACGGTGGTTTGAAGAAGCTAAACCTTAGCTAAGGAAGCTGAGGTGATAGGAAGTTGAAATGATGTGATGAAACAAGTAGGAAAATAGGGCGCATGCATGAAACCACTAGATGAAACAAGTAAAAAAATGGATGTATACACAAAACCCCTAAGGTTAGTAATTGAAAGCACTTCTGTCTAACTTTCTCTCACTAGAAAGATCTGACATAAAATCTCTATATTATATTTAATAATTTTTTAAAAAATAAGTAATTATATATAATATTTTTTAATAGTTAAGAAATTTTTTTTAACATTTCAGGGACAAAGTTTTCTCGTTTTTTTTAGAGTAAAAACATGATTCGTGTGTATCTATATATATATATATATATATATAAACTTGATTTATTTAAGTATTTTACTCAAATAAAATATGGACTGTACCGTAGACTTCGTTTCATTTCTTCAATGGTGTGCCACGAGAGGCAATTTAGCTCCCAAAATTGAAGGATGATACTTGGGTCTCTCTCCATTCCTTCCCATTCAATCTCAAGGTACTTCCTACTCTACTCGTTCAAAGTTAATATTGGATGATTAGTTTCATTTTCCAACTCAAGGTTTCATTACTAATATTCCTTCTTTAACAATGAATTATCTCATTGCTTTTGGTCTTATCCCTGTTGAAGATCATCTCCCAGTGAAATTGGAAAAGTTGCTGGATGGGTACCTTTCAAAATCTCAAATTCTCTGAGTTGTTCCTCAAATACTCAAAATATGGGCAAATTTTTGTGTTTGAGCACTCAAAGTGGAAGCTTTAAAGAAATCTTTGGAAGGGTTAGTAGAGAGGATGGAGTGATTATTGTAGATCACGGATCGCATTGTAAAGAATCCAATTTAATGCTTAGTAAGCCAAATCCATATATTACGAACTTGAGTTTGTTTGCATAGGTTTTAATTTTGCGTGTTGTGAAATTGGTAGTGTTATGTTCTTGGAAACGTTTTAACTCGATGTCTAAATGTTGTCATAATTTGACTGTTAAATGAATTTGTGATGATTTTTAAACATATGAATGGGTATGAGATTATGGAGCTTGCTCATATGGTAGTTTTTAGTCATTTAATATTGTTATTTTCTTATGTTAAGTTGAACAAGACGATAAATGGAGTGCTTAATTTGAATGATATTAGATGCTTTCATTTGAGGTCTAGCTATAGACTTCTCTTTTCAATTTATGGGTAACTTATTTGGTCATTTCTTTATCTTGAAAGAGTGAGAGTTAGTCACGCTTTATCTTTTCAATTCTCATGGAATAAGAGAATGGTTGAAGCTGAGTAGGAGTACCTGAAAATCCTTGCCTTTGAGACGTGGTGTCTATAGACTGAATGAGGTGATAATTGTGTCTGAAGGGGCATATGTACAATTAGCTTCTTTACCTATTAGAGGTCATGGTAGGGGCCTAGATAGGGACTGTAGGACAACTAAGAGTCCTGGACAAGCACTTGTAACAAAACCATAGGCGGTAACCTGCCCCAGGGAACTTATATACCCTCTGCTCAAACTTATTCCAGGGAATCACAACTTAGTAAAGATTTAGGTGAGGCTTTTTCTTGATTCTTGAGAATATGACTTCCTACCTTTTCTAGATCGACTAGTTTAGAGGACCCTCAACACTTTTTGGATGGTGTTGGGAAAGCAATTAAGATCTTAGGTTGTTCTAGCAGTAGGTCTATGAAGTTTGCTAAATATTAAAGTAACACCAGCAGCTCACTTCCAGTGGCTAAGGCTTGTGTTTTCTGACGACAGCAACTTCATTTTCTTGCGTCTTCTGTAGCAGCCACGGTGAGCATTTTGCAGTGGATTTTTTTAGAGTTTTGATCAAATTTTCATGAAAATGATGTTAGGAGAAGCATTTTCAGCCCTTTCCCATTGAATTTCAGCCTTAGAAACATGTTTTTAGGCAAGTTTTTTAGATTTGTTTTGGCAGGGACTAAACTAAAAATTTTTTAGAATTTGGGGTTTTTATATAATATTATGGAATTTTGGAATTTAATGGGCTTAAATTGGTCTTATTGGAACACTTTTAATGTGTATGACATGAAACCCTATTATTCCTCATGGTTTTACTTGGGTTGAAGGTGAAAGTAAGAGAATTTGGGACTAAAGTGAAAATTTAGGAAGCTTTTAAGGCAATGAATGTAAATTAACAAAAAACCTGAGCAAGTGATGTGGTGGGAATCAAGGAATATGAGCTAAGATTTGTTTTTAGTAATGATAAGGAAGTTGAATATGAAATTGGTAATGGAAATATGAAAAATTAAAGAGAAGGAAGAATTATGTGATAAATTAATGTTATGGGATAGTATGAGAAGTGTAGATATTATGGTTGCTTTTCGTAACTCTTTATGAATTTGTTAAGAGGCATTATTATACGCTTAAATTGATATGTTTAGTGATGGGAATTGAGGAAATCATATTTTGTGACTTAAGGATTTATTGGTGAATTCTCTTTTAACCAAGGCAAAAGAGGCTTACAGGTTGTTTTAGGTTACTTTAACCACCAGGTAAGCAGTAGCTCTTCCAACCGTATGATTACCATTGTATTGTTATATGGTAGCATAATTTGTTACACTTGTTAATCTTTCAAATGAATTATGATTTATTACTGGTATGTGATGTCTATGCAAAAACTATAAAAAGAGATGATTGTATTGAAAAGGGTATTATTTTACTAGAGATCGCAAAAGTTTCATTCTAATAGCATTGATATTGAAGGAAGAAAACTCATGTATGGTAGTTTCTTAGATTTAGGGAGGACTACTATAAGACGGATGCTTTAGCGTGAGCTTGCAACTCATGACCGTATGGGTGATTTACCCCGAGGGCTATGTACTCTTGACCGATAGTGAATAACCCTAGGGATACATACCCTTGATCGATAGTGATTTACCCCGAGAGTTGTGTGCTCTTAACCGATAGTGATTACCCCGAGAGTTGTGTGCTCTTGACAAATGATTAAACTATATGGGCCGAAAGTCCATGATCGATACTTGATGTCATTGATAGTCCTCCTTTGAATCTAGGTTCTAAGCTAACCGTATTTTGAATAAAAAGGAAGGTTTTTACATGTCTTTTAACAAGAACCCAAGGGCTGAGTTCCCTTGACCATTTGATAAAAGTATATAAGGGCTAAGTGCCCTTGACTAATGAGAAAGATTTTTCGAAGGCTGTGGATCCTTGACTGTTAAATATGATTTCCAAGGGCTATGTACCCTTGACTGATTTAATTTCGATGAAATGAATCCATGATTGTTATTGCATGTTTATGGCTTAAGATGTTAAGGTTTTAAATGATTACTTATAGAGAAATAATCAATTTAAAGGGTATTATATTGATTTATTATTGGAATGCTACTCGTTTATTAAATTTCAGGCAATCACCCAAAGCAATTTGCAGATCAGGAGGGCTAGAGGAGCCCTATTGGTACTGCTAATGATTTGATTTCCCTATTTTGTTAGGGTTTTGTATTTTGTAACAATGTAATTGGTTAAAGATGTAAATAATTGTAAATGAATATGTATGACCACAGGTAGATTCTGTATTCCCCTACTGTGTTGTAGTTGTCTCTAGATTGAATAAAGAGCTCTCTCTTTTATGGATATTATTGTTTTAGCATTTATTTGTAGCAATTTTGAGAGGTCTTAGTTATAGAGGAGACTCTACCAAAATTTCTACAAAATAGATATGAATGTGAATCTGCTTGGTAATAAATTTCCATGATGTATGATTTTCAATTCAATTAAGGAATCAACTTATTAGGCTTACAAAGATAGGCTAGTCTTGTTATCTGTGCCGGTTATGCTCTGGACATTGGGATGTGACAAAATTGGTATCAGAGCCTAGTTTGGGGTCTCCTGTGGTAAATCTAGTCATAATTGCCATGTTATTAACAAACCAGGAATAGTTAAGATGGATTGTCATATGAGAATGCTCATTATTTCTATATTATCATGGTTTAATGCTGATTGATTGGAATATACAATGATGATAGATTGGATAGCTAAATGTTTAATCATGGTAATTGTAGACAAAGTCATGCTACCTCAGACATGTGGTGTTTGTCGCATACACGAGT
Source organism: Delonix regia (assembly GCA_037074485.1). NCBI lineage: Eukaryota > Viridiplantae > Streptophyta > Magnoliopsida > Fabales > Fabaceae > Delonix > Delonix regia. The sequence goes on along the minus strand of CM073449.1, from coordinate 32,375,129 downwards.
TGGCTAATAAATCTGAAGGGGCATCTGCCTAGTCTATTCCCTTGCCTAAAGGAAGTCGAGGCAGTGGTCTAGGTAGAGGCCTTAGAACAGCTCAGTGTCCCAGGAAAATTTCTATAGCCAAACTAGAGGTGGCGTTATTGGCTCAGGGAATTCATAGCCCCTTTGTTTGAACTCATTCGAGGGAGTCTCAGTTTAGCCAAGACATAAGGGAGATTGTAACCTGATTCTTGTGATTAAGGCCTCCTACTTTTTCTGGATCCTCAAGTACAGAAGACCTTCAACGATTTCTGGAGGGTATGGAAAAGGCACTGAAAGTTCTTAGGTTGTTATGGTAGTAGGTCTGTGGAGCTTGCTGAATATCAATTACAAGACATAGCCTATATCTAGTTTTAGGCCGTCTTGAGGGAAAGATTAGAGGAATTAACTTCTATGGAATGGGATGAATTTTGTGAAATGTTTGAAGAATGGTTTATTCTGCAAAGTGTGCGTGATGTTAGAGCTCGTGAATTTGAGCTATTGAGGTGGGTTCCTAGAACTATTATATCAGAGTTTCATATTCACTTTACTTACCTCTTGAAGTTTGCACCACATTTAGTTCCTACAGAGAAATATTGAATTAAGCAGTTTGTCATAGGATTACCAAAGTCCATGTTTTAGGCAATGGCTTCCTAAATTAATAACTTTGCCATTTATTCAGCTATTGTAGATTAACCGTAAGCAAACAAGAATGGGTTGGTACTTTTTCTTCACGAGGGCTTAGGTCTTAGAGGGCATTTGGACCATCTAGGTCAGAAACTCCTCACTTTTCTATACCACCTCCTAGTACTCCATCTTATTAGTCTGCCTCAGGGAATTTAGATATACAGGAGCTCATGAGGCTTCACAATTTTCTAGCTCGAGGGGAACATGCCCCACTTATGGGAGGTATCATTTGGGAGAATGTTATTTGATGACCTGTGCTTGTTTCCACTGTGGACAGGTAGGTCATATGAAGAGAGACTACCCTATGGCTCAACCTAAGGTTAACCAGGCTTTATACGACCAACTGCTCAACCTCCTCCTTCCATGACTGCTGTTAAGGGAGGGTCTTCTTCCTCTGGTGGTAGGGGTGCTCCTAGGTAAGGCAAAATAGCATAGGGACAAACATTAACTTGACAAGGACAGGCTAAGGTGTTTGCATTATCCTGACAGGATGCTCAGGCTTCTAATGCAGTTGTCACAAGTATGGTTATGGTAGATTCATATCTAGCATGTGCATTATTTGATTCTGGATCTACACATTCCTATGTATCTGTACATTTTGCTACATGGTTGAAAGTAAGCCCTTCCAACTAGACAATGTGGTTATGGTAGAAACACCTCTCGATGAATCTTTATTAGTTAAGAGGATTTAGAAACCGTGTATAGTGTCTATTGAAAATCAAGAAACTTTAATGGATCTATTGTTACTTCAAATGTTAGATCTTGATGTAATTTTGAGCACGGATTGGTTGGCATCTTGTCATGCCACGGTTGATTGCTAGAACAAAGTGGTGAGGTTTGAAGCCTCTGGTGCAGTTCCTTGACTGGTTATGATTTGTATGGGTAATAGTTAACCAATTAATAAAATATGTGCATTTTCTTCCAGTTAAAACAACATATAATGCAACAAATACACTCACTTATATGTTTAAGAGATTGTTAAGCTACATGGGATACCCTTATCTATTATATCTGACCAAGGATCTCAATTTATTTCTAAATTCTGGAAAGTTTTCAAGAAGCACTAGGAACCCGGTTAGATCTGAGTATTGCCTTCCATCCTTAAACTAATGGCCAGTCTAAAAGAATAATCCAAAATTTGAAGGATATGTTAAGAACATGTGTTTTAGACTTTGGTGGCAGTTGGGACACTTATTTGCCTTTGGCAAAGTTCGTGTACAATAACTCATAAACTACCATAATATTATCCTAAATAAGCTTTCCTATAACAAAAGCTCATTAATTCTGTGATACAATTCCATCCAAAATACCTCTCATTCTACGAACCAAAATCTTAGCAATAACCTTGTAAATAAAATTACAAAGGCTAATTGGCCTAAAATGACTAGCATTCTCAAGCATCTCATTTTTTGTAATCATTACAATATTGGTTCTATTTATATCCTTCAAACACATACTTGTCTCAAAATATCTTTTTACTAAATTAAAAACTTCTTTTTTGACCTCTACCGAAGCTTTCTAATAGAAATAATCTAAAAATCCATCAAGACTGATCACTTTCATTACTCCCAATTGGAAAACAATTTCCTTTACCTCGTCAGCAGTCACTTGATTAATCATCCTCTTCTTAACATAATCCAATGTCTATGTAAAGATATGCTACCTAAAGATGAAATAGGTTAATATAATACTCAAAAAAGGCCCTATAGTATCCTTCTCTTTATCTAACCACCCCCATCATCACTCACTAGCCGTACAATTTTATTCCTTATTCTTCTCTTAATCGTAGTAGCATTACAAATTTTGTACTATCATCCCTAACCTTTAACCAATTTAGTCTAGCTCTCTGACACCAGTATTTTTCTTATGATTCTTAAACCTTGTCAATTTAGACCAGGATATCCTCTATGAAACTTGCTTCATGTTGAGTATAACTTCCTTCTAATGCTCCATTAATTCACATTTAAGATCCTCAATCTTTTTCCTATTATTTAGCAAATAACCTTGCTCCATCTTATCAAAGTCCTCATGCATCTTTCTAGCCTTCTATCCATTTTTATGACCTCATCCTTTTTATTTACATCCATACCTCTCCAACTTTTCTTCAACCAAAGAAATAAAATCTAGATTACTAGCTCATTATATCTAAAACTTAGAAGTTTTAACATCATGATAGCATATATTTGAAACCAACATATGATGATTGAAACCAATTAGTTCTATATTAGAAAACCAATGTGTTTGGATAATCATATTTGTAAGCTTTACTTCTCAGAGCTTTGTCCAGCCATTCTTTCACATTTTCTTCATTTTCTCCATCTTTTTATCCCACATTTTATCCTTCATGAAGAACACAAAGGAAGGTTGGTATTTACAACATGACTCCTTTAAGTTCCTACTTGTTAAGGACAACCTAAGCCCATGACATTTTTGTGAAATAACCTTCATCCCTCCTTGGTAGCTATTAGAGACCAGCCACCCTTGCCCTCAGCATAATTCATTTTTTCTCTGCTACTACCATTTATTGTTTCAAAGATAAACTAGCTATCCAAATATTCAAAAGACTCCCTAACTGGTACATCCATAAGATTGCCCTCATCATACTCATTTTTTCATCTCCACTCTTCTGCTTCTCCACTTTTTGTTACTTTGTTGATCCTCCTTCTTCATCTCATTCTTCTTTAACCATAAAGCTAGATCAAGCTTTTTTAAAACAACTTCCTCTAAAACTTTAGCCTTCTTTAATTTCTACGGACTCCCCAACTCCCCAACTTTACTTTATATATTCACTTTCTTCATCTTCTTAGTAACTTCATCCAATAGCTTATTCTGTTGAAAACCTACCATTATACCACCTTCAGGCATATCTTCAGAAGGAAACTCTATTATATAACCCGACAAAGAGCATTATAATATTTTTAGGCTAACTTCTTTAATCACAATATCATTCTTCATCCTCCTAAACTACTTATCCTCTTCACTCTTCTCATGTTTCTTCCCCCTCACTCCTATACTCGTCCTATCATCCAACTTATTCTCCACATATAAACTACAACCCACTCCCTTTTTCCTCACTCCTCTCACTATCACATGTTTTTTTCCTCCACTTATTTTTTTCTTCATTGGTGTTGTCGTAACCAACCTTTCGGCAGAATAAAATAAAAGTGGCTTAAATTGATTCCCAAAAATGAATCTTGAAAATCAATTTATTTGGAGTCGCCACCAAAATTTTTAATGGAAAACTTTGGAAAACCAATTTAAATAAAAAAGAAAAAGGCAACATGGTCTGCGAAATCAGAGATGAGTTCGGGAGTCTCTTTGAGTGTGGGGAAGGTGTTAGGCACCCCACAACACCCGCCCATGAGGACAGTTACCTTAAATTAGTCAATTGAAATAGAATATGGCCTTAAATTTATCTCATTTACCCTTTATTAACATGCATGCCTGTTAAACAGAGAAGACAAAAACGACAATAGTGGAAACAAACAGATAGACATTTACAAAGGCAGACTTGACCTAGGATGAAAACCTAGGGCCTACGTACCCCGTGATAAGGATCAAAGTCCACGTAGTTCGACCAAGAGGCATGTTTATGGGTTGGTGGTTTTTTGATTTGTGATGAGAATAGGAGGATTTTAATTAAAACAAATCATTGTAAACAAAACGGGATTGGAATTTGGTTTGTATGTTTTAATTTACTACAATCTGATTAACCTCATTCTCCTGACCTCTTCATATTTTCTCTTTTAAATTTTTTTGTCGATTTTATTATTATTATTATTATTATTGAGTTTTGGGAGTTTATATTTCGGGAATTAATGCATAATTTATAATGAAAGGAATATTTTTTTTTTTTTATGAATTTTTGGATTTATTGTTGATTATGGAGACTCAAGTTCCGCATGTCATTTTTTTTATTAATTAAATTTTATGCTTGACTTATTTACAATGTTCATTTTTACATTATTATTGATTATTGGTAAATAATTTAACTCAAGTGCTATTATTTATTTGTTTATTTGTTTATTTTTGAACGAATATATGCTAATTTTTGGGTTCTATGGAGATTAAAATCTCAAACGAGCCCGAGAAGTTAAGGAGAGAAAAGTAGTCTCACATGATACATTTTGTATAAATATTTAATCAAAGTTAATATTTAATTATTGTCCATTTATTTATTTTTTGTATTGTTATTATTATCATTAATATTATTATTATTTCTGAATTAATTATAGGGATTAAGGAGATTAGAATCTCACATAATCCCAAGCAATCGAGGAGAACGATATTCTCACACGATAATTTGGTAAATAATGGGAAATGTTTAATTAAAGCAAATCTTTTAATTATTTATTATTTATTATCTTTTTAAAAAAACAAAGGTATGCTAACTTCAAGGATCTAAGGAGATTAAAATCTCATACGATCCCAGGTAATCGGGGAGAACAATATTCTCACACGATAATTTTGCAAATAATGGGAAACAGTTCATTAAAGCAAATATTTTAATTATGATTATTATTATGATTTAATCAAAATTAATATTTAATTATCAGTCATTTATTTTTTCACCATTCATTCATTAATATTTCATTAATATTATTATCACTTTTCAATTATTCAACTAGTTGTAAGGATTTAAAGAGATTAACATCTCACATGATCCCTAGTAATCAAGGAGAATAAAATTCTCACACGATAATTTTATGCGTCATGGCAATATTTATTAATTATCATTCACTTATTTTTCACCATTCAATCATTAATATTTCATTAATATTATTATTGCTTTTCAATTATTCAATTCATTGTAAGGATTTAAGGAGATTAACATATCACATAATCCCCAGTAATTGAAGAGAATAAAATTCTCACACGATAATTTTATGCGTAATAGCAATATTTCTTAATTATCATTCACTTATTTTTTCACCATTCATTCATTAATATTTCATTAATATTATTGTTGCTTTCCAATTATTCAAATAATTGTAAGGATTTAAGGAGATTAACATCTCACATAATCCCCGGTAATCGAGGAGAATAAAATTCTCACACGATAATTTTATGCGTAATAGCAATATTTAATCAAAGTTAATATTTAAACAATGGTAATAAACAAAATTAAAACAAGTTTAGGCAAATGAACAGTAGCATCTTAGAACCAAACGCATGAACAGTGCAGGATATATAAGATTATCTTCAACCAAAACGCATGAACAGTAATAGCCATGCAGAAAATCTGCCATGCAACCCATGCAGCCGTACCTATGCTATTTCAGCCTCTCCCTTGTGCTCCAATGAAGAATGACCTTCTCCTCCTCACTCACGTATGGTAGATGGTCCTCCAACAGTCCCGAAGTGGTTGGTCTCGGCTAGGAAGCAAACAGAAATGGCGGACAACACTTCACGTTGGGCAGCATTGGAAGTTCTGGCTGGTCTCAGCGCTAGAAATTCTGGCTGGAAGTGCTCACGTGTCCCTGCTCCTCGGTTGGAAGGCAAAGGATGAAAGCTTCTCTTCCTCTCTACACTTTCCCTTCTTCCTTGTGCTCCCTAAATTCTCCTCTGTTTACCTCTGTTTTCTGGGCTCAAAACAGAGTTTTTTCTCCTCCATGGTTCAGCCTCTATCAATTTTTTTTTCTGCAACTTCGTTTTGCATTCAAGCCCCTTGTTTCTGCTCATCATTTTGGCATCCAACTCTCCATTTTTTGCTCCTCGGATTGCCTGAACCTCAGCTCCTTTTCTCTCCATGGTTTGGACGTTGCTTCAGCTCATTTTCTCTCCTTCTTGCTGTCTTAGTTTCTTCTCCTTCATGTTGCTGTCTCGGTCAGTTTTCTGTTGCTGTCTCGGTCTATTTTCTGCTTCACGTTGCTATCTCAGGGCTTCACATTGCTGCCTTGGTTTGTTCCTTCCTTTACGTTGCTATCTCTGTCATTTTTTCTGCTTCACGTTGCTGTCTCGGTGCTTCACGTTGGTGTCACGGTCTGTTTCTGCAGCTTAGTCTTCCCGGTCTGTTTCTGCACGTCCTTTTGGCCCGTTTCTTCTTCCTCCTTCTCAGCCTCTTTTCTGCAGTCCTCCATCTCTGCTTCTCCTCTCCTCCTCTCTTCTCTTTTTTTCCTTCTGTCTGTCCTCTACTTTTCCTCTCCTCCTCTCTTCTCTTTTTTTTCCCCCCTTTTCTCGACCTACTGCTGTCCCCTTTTATATCTCCCTCAGGCCCCTTTTTTTTTTTATCATTATCGGCCTCTGCTCCTGTTTTGTGTCCCTTTCTTTTCTTCTCAGCTAGTGCAGGGCCTGCAGCGTTTAGCCCGCTGCTTTTCTCTTTTCCTGCTCCATTATCCATGTTGTCCTCCTTGCCATCTTGCACAGCCACCTTTTCCAGCCTCCTTTCCACTTTTCAGTACCACCTCCTTTTTCCCTGCCATGCTTCACCTCTTTTGTACCCCCTAGCATCCCTTGTCTCATATGTGAGAGTGTGTGAATGTGTGTGTCCGTGGGTGAGAGTGTGTGAGAGTGTGAGTGTGAGTGTGTGAGGATGTGTGTCCGTGAGTGAGAGTGTGAGTGTGTGAGAGTGATGTGAGGGTGAGTGTGTGAGTGTGTGAGAGTGATGTGTGACATGTGTGTGAGTGAGAGTGTGTGCCTTTTATATTTGTTTCAAATTAGACCCCATTTTTTATCATTTATTATTATCTTCTTTTTTAAAAAAAAATTAATAATTTTTAATCATTATTAATATTTTGGATTTTTCTTTTGATTTTCTCTTTTGGTGTTTTTTATGATTTTTTTTATCTTGATTTATCATTATTATTATTAATTAATTCCTATTTTTAAATTTTGGTTTTTTCTTAAAATTCCCCCATTATTTATTTTGAATTTCAACTTGTCCCCATAAAATGTCGTTTGAAGCTTTATCATTTGAAAACAATTTATTTGCTTAATTATTAATTAATTGGTGTATCAATTAATTAAATAATTAAGTAATCAAGGATGGGGTGTTCACAGGTGTCATTTCTACCTAAGTCGTATACATAGGCTCAATAGGATACCTGAGTGATATTTTCTTCAACACTGAACAATTTCTAGGCTTATGAACAATTATACCATTCTTAAAACATAATTACTATAATTATTCATACCATACCTTAGTCCATGCTCTAGACTTTCCAAGCCTTGAAATCCAAAATACAGCCACCGACAACTTCATCAAATCAACCATAACCTTTGTCATAGTAACATAACATCCATAATTGAAATTGTTCAAATTTTGATGATAGGGAGCATATTGCATTAATAAGCATAAGAAAAAAGGGTCAATCGTAATTATTATTTTTTAAATTTGGTGGGCATTACAATAAGAATCAAATGATAGACAAATACAATTTCTCCAAACTAAGCAATAATTTCCCTTTTTCCATATATAAAGATTGTTTTTCGGACCTTATTAAAAATTGAATTCAGAGGTAACATAAGCATAGTTGTCAAACTCGCAAGTTTATTATCCAAGTTTATGAGTTTATGATTATACATTAAAAAAATGAGTTAACTCGTTGTAAACTCAGACTTAATACAAACTCAGGTAAACTCGTGAGTTGACTTATCGAGTTTATAATTTTAACGTGTCAACTTGCATGTAAAGTCAACAACATAATAATTTAAACTCAAGACTAAATAAGATATAGACAAGCTTCTTTTCCATAAAGTCTTTACAATTTATTTTATTACAAGTTTGAATATCTATAAAAAATAATAATATTGCATTTAATATATACTTATTAAATAAAATAAAATAAATATTATTTAATTAGTTATATTGAATAATTATTTATGTATGACCATCTTAAAATATTCATTTTGAGTATTACAAATTATGAAATATGAATAACGTTTTTTTTATTAAGTATAATTTGAATTATATTTGAATAATTTTTTAATGTATATAGTATTTAAACTATAAAATTACATATTTTGATAACTATTTATTAATCGAGGCAAACTCTTATGAGTTTACATTACGAGTTTTCCTCTATCATACAAGTATACCTAAATTTGTGAGTTTAACTACCTTGAACATAAGTGTCTATTCGCAAATAATTTTTTTTTAATAACATTCACAATTTGTTTTTGGTTAGAATATTGTTTAAAAAAAAAGTTGAGAACACAGTTGTCAAACTCACGAGTTTATTATCCGAGTTTACGAGTTTATAATTGTACATAAAGAAAATGAGTTAACTCATTGTAAACTCGGACTTAGTACAAACTCAGGTGAACTCACAAGTTGACTTACCGAGTCTACTGAGTTTATGATTTTAACGTGTCAATTAACTTGTAAAGTTAGCAACATAATCATTTAAACTTAAGACTAAATAAGATATAGACAACTTCTTTTCCATGAAGTCTTTACAATTTATTTTATTACAAGTTTGAATATGCATAAAAAATAATAAAATTACATTTAATATGTACTTATTAAATAAAATAAAATAAATATTATTTAATTAGTTATATTGAATAATTATTTATGTATGATCATCTTAAAATATTCATGTTGAGTATTACAAATTATGAAATATGAATAGCTTTTGCTTGATTAAGTATAATTTGAATTACATTTGAATAATATTTTAATATATATAGTATTTAAACTATAAAATTACATATTTTGATAACTATTTATTAATCGAGACAAAGTCTTACGAGTTTACGTTGAGTCTACTTATGAGTTTACCTAAACTTATGAGTTTAACAACCTTAGTTGAGAAGTTGCTCAAAGAATCCATTTGCCCAAAAAATCATATAATCAAATATTTATTATTCCATATATTCTTATAGCGCAAGAGTTTGCAAAGAAATATATATTATGAAGTAGTCTTTCACTTTTGGCACTGATTATTAGAACGTTAATGTAAAGAGACGTTTATCAGCATTTTTGTTACTAGACATAATAAATTAATAATTCATTAAACCTAAAGAGAGATAGATTCGCATTGAATTATATAGAAAAATCTTACTTTGACCATGTTAATTGTAGATTAATATAGACAACTGACTACATCAGCTTGGGTATTTAATTATAATTTATTAATGTTTGTCAGTCTTCTTAAATTTATAAAACAATTCAATATTCTTTCATCGGCCACTTTTGGCAGCCTTACGCGTTTCCATTTCAAGATGAACTAAATTAATAATTTATTAAAACTTGAAGAAAGACAGATTCAAAATCAAATACATAGAAAACAATACTTAGACCTAGGGCTGCATAAGTACCGGGCCGAGCCAGGCTACTGTTAGACCCGAGGCCCAGCCTGGAATTGTATTAAATTGGAAAAAATAGGCCCGGGCCCAGTGACCCTGCCTGATTGACCCAGTGATATTACCAGGCCGAGTTAGTGGGTCCGGGCTGTGCCAGGTCTACATGTATTGTTTTTGAATGCTTTGTATATAAAATACAATAAAAAAGACAAAGAAAGTAGGATATGCAATCTACTAAGAAAGGTGGAAAACCATTATTACTTTCCTATACTAGCTCCTTCAAATAATTACAACAATGAAGTGTATTTTGTCCAGAAAGCAAATATACTCAGGATTTCCTGGCTAGTAATTCACAAGTTACTATATCATCCATTGATGAAGCAAACCTTCTAGCACTTATGACAGGAACTATGTTGAAGATTGGCTCTGCACCACTTATGACCTTCTTGGTCATTTCAGCAAGTTCACAACGTGCATTGTTGAACATGGACATCAATTCCTCCAAAGACACCTGAAGGCCTGTTGAGATACAGAATCACAAATTCTATACAAGCAAGAATAAGTTAGATTGTAAGAGGATGACTAGGCTGATAGGCTCTGAAAGAGAAGTGAGAGTAGGATAAAGCTGATCTTTCCTTTAAAGCTTATGTACTAATTTTGTAACTAAGCCCAAAGCAGTAAAATGTTGCTTCCCTTTCATTTATTAATTTGTTAATGCTCCTCTGCTAAATCACCTATTCCTAGGTGTGAATATTCTACTTAGTTATGTTTTCCTATAAGAGAGAACAAACTCCTAAAATTTGTTAAAAAGGTTAGAGATCTGAGCATGTTAGACGATTAAATTCACATTTTATGTAAACAAACATGTAAACTATCTAGATGTGGGAAAAAAATTTGTTAAGTGAAGAATGCAAAAGACCTTTATACTGTAGAAGTTATAATTTCTATATCATACTACCCATATACTTATAGTCACTAACTAGTGAAGGTTTTAGGGGCAAGTATAATTTTACTAAGTAAAACAATTGAGTGGATGTACAGAATGCACAAATTTAAAATCTGATCAGGAGTTCAGGACAATGGCTAAATCAAATGTTAAATGGTACGTCAAGTTTTAACAAGGATACTTACCATTACATCCTCCCAGGCAAAAGCATTATCTGTCATAACTTTGTCAAGTAGATAGATACAAAACTTTGAAAGTTTCAGCATATGTGCCTTAGATAGAGGAAATTGACCATCATTGACATGATTAGTTAGAAGGGAATCAGAACATATCTTCACAGCCAACTCATTTGTAATAGACAATATTACAGCATATAGCTTTCCATGAACCACACATTTCTGTAGGCAAGAATCAACCCAATCTTCATGCTCAAGAATCCAAGAACAATTTAGGTTTATAAAAGACGTTTCACTTATGGTCTCAATTGTTGCTCCTGTGTTTTCTTCAACATAAAGAATAGGCTTTACTTATACACTAGCTTTGCAAAGCCAAAGAGTAAAACCAACCAAAAAAAGGAATTTATGTGATGCAGATAGCATAAGGATAGGGCTATGCAAGAATACAATGGATACTCCAATCTCCAGATTCCCATTCCCTAAAAAGGGAATTTAAATGAGACCACAGACCCAGATGATAGTTTAAGTCTCAAATTATAAAATACCAAATAGATGTCATCCATTTCTTCTTTTTTCTTTACCTCTTGGGCCTCCATTGCATAGATTCATTGTAGAAGGGTTAAGCCCCAATTGCCCAGCCATGTGAAGTATACCTTCATGCAAGGTTGTTTGAAGGAAAAAGAATAAGAGATGACTAAAGCTTAACCAGATAACATTTAAAATGTGATAATATGAATCACAAAATAAAGTATGAATGAGACATGAAAGCAAAGCCATCACTTCCCAATGTAGTTGCATTATTCAAAGAGCACCAGAAATTAGTCCTAACTTCCAAGTCATGTCACCCTAAACTAATCAAATATGCAAGAAAAATGATACATGTTCAAGTTTTTAAAGAATAGATAAAGGCAAACCTTTATCTAATTTTAATTAAGCATAAACTCCAGCTTAAGTAAAAGCATTACTCCAAATGCTTAGGGGTCAACAAAAATTACTTGAAAAACCTCACATATATTTCCTTTGGTCATTTCCTTTACAGAGCTGCATTCTCTGATCCATCCACATGAATTGTGATGCTTTAGCAATTTAGTTACTTGATAGCAAAATAAGCATGAGTCATGATATAGAATATTTGACATTCATTGACCAAAATTAAACACTTTATATAACTAAGAGCACTACTATTGACAAGAAGAAACTTTCTTCTTTTTTCTTTTAAGTTCATTTCATCAAATTTAGGAACACTGAGTAAAGGCTGGTCCTAAATTAACTTGAATCTAGAATAGAGCTATTGCCATATGCCTTTTGAATAATTGAAAAAAATTCTGTTAATTTGTTTTGAAAATATACATTGTTTTTTGACACAACTAACAAGCTTTAGCTACTTTCTGTTGTGTTATGAACTTCACATAGGTCTCATTTGCCACAAAGAACTGAGACATGTCATCAATGAAAAGATGAACATAGAGAACATTCTCCTAACCAAATCCCAAACTCACTAATTGCAATTCAATTCTCCCCAAAACAGCCATAAGATCTTCCTGTAAACCTACTCCAAAGAAATTGGCCAAATAACTTTAGTTTTATAAAAGAACAAATTAAAGAAGAAGTGGAAGAGGCTACTGAAATCACTGAAAACAAAATGAAAAAGATAAAGAATTAAGACCACTACATGAATCTTGCAACCAGCAACTCAAGGAGAATGTGCTCTTGTTTTTTGTTGTTGAAAATCAAAATTTATGTTTTGACCCATCAATTACATCAGTGATATAATATACAGGCTTGCATGTGGCTTCATATCTTTCAAGGCAGTGATGCACTTCAATTACATTTCCTAGTTTCTCCATCACATGTTTATTGTCTTACGATCTTAAAGACTCAGTATCTGCCTTATTTTCCAAATCAAATGCCAAGGGGTGAAGAATTCCGACAAGAGCAATGGAATCTGAGTAGTGCATCACAACTTGATATTCATCAAGCATAATGCGAGCATTCTAAAATTGTAAAAATCATATCGCTGACAGAAGAAATTTGCAAAAAAATAATTATCATAAATTTAAAACAAAACAAGTAATAAGATCAAACTTTTTTTATTAAAAGAAAAAGTCCAAATAAAATTCTCAAAATCACTTGGATCAAATGCATTTTGAGAATGAAAGCTCCAAAGTAGCAAATTCACTACATGGACATAGACTCCATAGATGTATACTGGATTTCATTACATATGGCAAGAAGAAGGTACAAGGCAACAATAAACAGAAAGCATAAGTACTTTCATTCAATCAAAAGAGTAATGATATAACTTACAAAAAAGAGTGGACAATCAAGTGTTAATGTTTCATATTCTCCTTCTTCACCACAAACATTAATTCCATACAACCTGTAAAGGAACATAAAAAATGGGAGTTTGGAAATGAAAACATAAAATCACCTTAAAATGCTACTTTAAAAAAATTAGAAAAAAGAATTTTTCAATTTACAGGAACTTTAACATACTCTTTTAATTTGTGCAAATATGAATTCAAGGTTGCAATATCTTTGCCCAAATGCTTTGCAGGGTCGAAACCCATGGCAGCAACCTAGTAATGTACATAAAGCATTAAATTCCAGAACAATAGCTATGGAACAAACATTGATGTAGTAATTAGTAAACAAAAAATAGCAGGAAATGGGTTTGCTTTCTTTTTCTTGGCAGCACATATCACTTTTATAAGTTGCTGCCTCATAATCAAAGCTAAAACCAGCATCACTTTTATGTTACTATAAGTCTATAACCAATGTAATCAAAGGCAAAAGGCCTTCTAACTCTTATAAGTCAGAATTTCAGTATAGCTAAGTCACAACCTGAGCAGCAACAAGAGTACAAAGAAAAGTCCAAGTAGCCCTTCAAACTTCATAAATACCATGCAACAAAAGGAAAAATTAGAATTTATATGATTATATGGATTTAGCCTAAAAGAGAAAATCATTGAACAAAATTAAAAGAGCATCACAAATGAAGATATACCTTTTGGAAGTGACCAACATTATTGGTGTTGTCCACAAGATGTGCGGCCTTACAAGGTTTGAGTATGGACACCAGTGGGTAGTGGCATACACACACAATGAAAACCAAGCATTAGTTAGTGTAATGTCATTGAGTTTATGCCAAAGTGAATCTAAATGTTTAAAGGAAAATTATATCAAATTACTTTAAATTTTACTAATAAACCAACTTCATTGTCAATAAATAATGATAAGGTAAATGAAGACAACACAGACCAATGGGAATAACTTAAAAAGTGGCCTCATAATGTGGCCTTAGAAATTACTGACATCATACCAATAACTGTTCATAACATACACTAATTGTTCATAAAATAGAAATTAAAAAACACTAAACTCCAATAACTGTTCATAACATCCCATGTGTAACACTTGAATCCTCGGAAACATCTATAGAAATTAAACAAATTGACATTAATTTTTATAACTTGACAATGAAAAGAGAACTTTAGATATTAACTCACTGAGAGCTTACCTGATGCAGCACTTTCGAATTCTTCAAACCGGTCAAAGTCACAGATCATAAAAAATGGAGTCACAAGGGGTTAGCCAATCCTGGGCACACATAAGTGCCTCAGTTATCCTGGGTGACAATGAACTCCTAAACACATCAAGCACTCATCCACCAGTGCTGAATGTTGATTCAGAAGTGACAGTAGACACTGGCATGGCTAAGACATCACGTGCAAGCCGAGAGAGTACTTTATATTTTGATGAATTTTCTTTCCACCATGCCAAGATATCAAATGGAGATTCATCATCAAGTATTTCAAATTTTAGATACTTCTCTAACTCTGATTTCTAGTTTACACCAACCTTAACCCTATTTAAAGACTTCCATTTATCCCGTGGACTAAAGGGGAAAAGGTTTGGGTCAGCTAAACCTCTAGACTCTGAAGTGTCTAAAGGCACACTTGAATCTCCAGGGGTTTCAATTGATCCTGGAACAACCGCATCAGAATATTGTTCATACAGACAATGCAAACTATCTTTGACCCTTTTCTTCATGCTCTCATATGTTTTAGGATCAAGGTATATGTCTTCAAAGGTGGCATTCACATATGCAAGCTTGTACCTAGGGTCCAATACTACCCATATTACAAGCAACATGTTAAGGTTTTCTAATGCATGGAACTTGTAAGTAACAAGGTCTGAACATGTGCAATTTCATGGAAGCATGTATTTGCTGTCACAAGTAACGATCCAGATAACCTTAACATCATGTCATAAAACACCCTCAGAAACTTCACAAATACAACTGCATTACTCCAATCTAAAGCAATAGGTGGACCTTTTCGTCGTGTATCCTCTTTAAAGTGAGCATTAAACCCCTTATCTTCATCCTCCATTCTATCAAACACCCTTTGGAACTTTACGGCTTGCTCTAACATCAAGTAAGTGGAGTTCCATCTGGTTGGAACATCCAAGCACACCAAACTTTTAGACTTGATTTTTTTAGTCTCCACAAAACTTTTAAATTGTTGCAATCTCATAGCAGAAGGCCTAATGTATCTCACTGCATTCAGAATGGCAGCAATAGAATCATGCAGATCCTTCAACCCATCATTTACAACTAAATTTAAAATATGGGCACAACACCTTACATGTAAAAAATCTCCCCCACATACCAACCCATTTCAACTTTTCAAACGTTTCTTTAAATAAGTAACTGTTGTGTTATTTGAGCTTGCATTATCAACAGTCACTGTAAACACCTTTCAATCCCCCACCCAAGAAAACATTTCTCAATGGCTTTTCCTATGGTGTCACCCCTATGGTTTTCAATAGGACAAAAACTTAACATCCTCTTTTGCAACCTCCAGTGCTTATCAATTTAATAAGCTGTGAGACACATATAGTTGAAGTTTTGAATTGATGTCCAATAATCGGTTGTCAAACAAACACGATTACATGACTTCTTCAATAAAGCCTTGAGATCTTTAACTTCCTCAAGATAGATTTTGTAACAATCTCTAGCAACAATCATTCTTGAGGGATGAGGAAATCTAGGTTCAAATTGATTCAATAGACTTCTAAACCCATACCTCTCCACATCTTGAAATGGCACCTCATCACATATCACATATTTAGCCACAACTTTTTGACATGCATCTGCATTATACGTGTGTGGGACCAATATTCTTGGCTGAGATGAACCTGGTGGGGTCAAATAGGCTAACATGGATTGGGATGTCTCGTAAGCCCTATTGGGATGCTTTTAACATCTCCCTAGGTGTTTTTTAAGGGAGCTCGTGCTATGTTTGTTAGGGTCACAAGCATACGAAGCCTTATAGTAATTACAAGCAGCTCAAACCTCCCCATTTGTCTCTTTTAATGGGAGCTTTGTAAAATGCTCCCACACACCTGACTTTCATGGGGGAAGTCTTCTCTTTTCACCTACTGCAGTAGACCCCACTGCAGATGTAGATGCAGATGTCGGAGCCATCGTATTATCATTAAGTTTTGTATCTATCGGGTTCGGGTTAGAAGAAGGCACGTTGCTGGCTTACGGTTGGCCTTCCCCCGGGGATTGTTGACTACTAGAATCCATCTATCCAACATCAAGTAAGACAATAAAACATTTAACAACATATTAAATTGGAAGTTTGCAGCTTAATTTTAATACTAAAGCATGTACTGGGGTTTGAAAATGAAAAGAGCCTACCATAGCAAAGAGACTAAAGAAACAAGCTAACCATATCACAGCTTCAATCAATGCAAAATAATAAACATGTTTGATTCCCTAAATATGGGGTAAAGTAAAGTAAGGTAAGATTATAGCAGCAAAGCAGCAGTGCTTAAGATTACTTCCATATAGACTTACATGAAAATTACCATCCACTATGGGTTAAGTTACAGTTTCATGCTCAAATTAAAGATAAGTAAGGCCATTTTGGCATAGTGTCTGTCTAGACTGAAATTAATTATAGAAATCATATAGCTTAAACTTGGAGTTTCTTACTCCCAATGTAATAGCAAGTCAACAACATAAGTTAGACCATTTTGGCATAGGTTAACCTCTGACATTTTTTCATTTTTGGTTCCCTAATATATCAAAGAAGGAAAAATGAAACACAAAATTAAAGCAAAGCTCCCATTCCTTACAATACCATATCAAAGCTGTGGAGGTATGTTTTTAATCCTATATAGTTATTAGAATTTTTTTTTAAAAAATGGATAACTAGCATTACTATTCAAAAGAATGAAACAAAAGAAAATGTATCATGAATGCCATAAGAATCTAAAATTTAGCCAAAGTTAGTGATGCAACATATTTTCTATCAACTACCATACTCAACCTTTTTAGTCTCTGCACTAACTTTTTTCTATCTCTTTTACTAGTCCAGTAGTCCTAACACCATAATTATGAAGCCACTTGGCACCCTATTTCTTGCCAGAAGCTTCTCATTCAATCTCCTAACTATTCCTTAACTAATTTGATCTCAAGATGCATGAGACTTAAATCAAGGACAATGGAGTCAAGAGTGAAGCTTTGGACTGTTCCCCTTACTGTATAAAGAGACAACTAACTGAGGACTCTCTGCTAAATGCCAGAGCTCATAGTCAACTACTGAGTTTTACATAATCAGTAATCACTGTGGAACTATGTATACCTAATCATCCAAAATCACAAAGCCAAAACTTTAAAAAACCAAATAATTCGATGGTTAGTGGTTACTCTAATTTAACTTTACATAGTTTCGTATATCATTCGTTCATTCATTAGTTAGTGGTTACTGGTTACTCTGATTTAACCATATCAGTATCACAGTAACACTAATAAAACCACAAAGTCTGAATCGAATGGTAAGCAGTAAGCACTAAGTAGGTATAAACTATAAAGTATGCCGAGAGGGAAAAACAAAATCCTACTCATACCTTCACAATAGCAGACGCCTTAGTGCAACGACAAACGAGCACAGAGAGACAACAGCGACAATGAGTTCACTTTACAGAGAGACCGTCTCGGCCCAAATAGGAGAGATAGAGTGATAGAGTCAGTGGAGTGAGAGTCAACAATCGAGAATTAGAGACCGAGAGAGTTAGGTTAGGGTTACGAATTGCGATTCTACAAGTGTGACTGAACGAGTGTGAGCGAGACTGCGAGAGAAAGATCAGAAAATATGGTAAATGAAATACAAAATAGAAAATCAATAAAATAAATAAATAATATATAATTAAAATATGTATGTCAGGTCGGGCAGAGTCCAAGTCGATGCATTGACTCGGCCCGGCTCGGCATACTCTCATTTCTTTTTTCTTCCCAGCTTCGACCCAATTCGGGCCAGGCCGTGTTCACCAGGTTCCGAATTTTTTGTGCAGACCAACTTAAACCTAGTTAATAGTTAATTAATACACAAATTGACTTGATCGGCTTCGGTGAGAAGCGGGCACATGTCATCTCATACGTACTGACATATAGAAGAAAAGCAAAAAAGATACATTTAAGAAAACTTCCAACTTCATAGTACGTATTGGTTAATGAATCATTCATTCAATAGAAATGATATTAATTGTCATCTAAAACATCCTTGGTCTTCATTTACTTCTCATGTAAGTTTATAGACTAGATCAATGCCTCTTCCATATAAATGCACAATGTTAGCAATACGATGATCTCATCCCTCTCCTGCAAAGTAATAGAATCAATTTTAAGTTGCTAAAAGGAAGACGTGAGAAAACATGAAAGGTGCTTGCTTATTAGTGCTCATTACCCTCTTGGCTCTTGCATCTTCTGGTGCCTTTGCTTATGATCCTAGCCTACTCCAAGACATCTGTATTGCCATAAATGACACAAAGAGTGGTGGTATGTGCCGTTCACTCCTCTTTTTCACTTGTCAACTCCACTTTTATTATGCCATGCATCAAGTCAATGTATCTCCTTGATTTGTTTGCAGTGTTTATGAACAGAAAGTTCTACAAGGAGCCCAAGCTTGCCTCTGCCATTGATTTCTTCTACCCAGGACTGAACCAAGGCGACACATCAAGTCCACTTGGCTCAAACGTGACTCTTGTTACTGTAAACGAAATATTAGGACTGAATACTTTGGGCATATCTTTAGCTCGTATTGACTTTGCACCTTATGGCCTAAACCCTCCTCACATTCACCCTCGAGCCACAGAAATCTTGCTAGTCATAGAGGGTACTCTTCACGTTGGTTTCGTTACTTCCAACCCAGAAAATCATCTCTTTACCAAAGTACTGTACAAGGGAGATGTGTTTGTGTTCCCTATCGGTCTCATTCACTTTCAGCTGAATGTGGGTAAAACTAATGTTGTTGCCATTACTGGTCTTAGCAACCAGAACCCTGGAGTTATCACCATCGCAAATGCTACATTTGGATCAAATCCTCCTATCTCCCCTGAAGTTCTTACAAAGGCATTTCAAGTGGATAAGAGCGTAATCAATGCTCTTCAGAAATAATTTTAGATGGACATCTGGCTAGCTGCTAAATTTGAAATATTATTGAATTGAGTTTTGTGTTACTATATTACAGGCACTGGCTATTGCAACACATTATGATATAATGAATAACAGCAGCATAAAATTGTGTGGCTCTTTGTACCTTCGACATTCACAAATAAAATAATAATTTGATTCTTTAGTACAAGTCGCTAGAGTAAAATATATATAATGCATATGTGACTTACCTAATGCACTAGATTGCATATGATATATCTATGTATAAATGCAGTATACTTGGCAACACAATCTTTGAGGATTCTATTAAATTTTATTCGTCTGAATTGAACATTTTTCTCATAAAATTAATGGAGAAGGCACCGATTCTATCATTCAAAAATTGAAAAGTATATACATAGCGTGAGTCAAAGGAAAAAAGTATTGGTAAATCAATATAAAATATCTACAAGATTTTGTCATATCTCATTAGAAGACTATCAGTTCAATCTTTTCACTATAACACAGCCATTCAACAAGCAAGAGCATAATGATATAGCGCTAGCACTTCATGC
The DNA here is from genome assembly GCA_037074485.1 of Delonix regia. Taxonomy (NCBI): domain Eukaryota; kingdom Viridiplantae; phylum Streptophyta; class Magnoliopsida; order Fabales; family Fabaceae; genus Delonix; species Delonix regia. The sequence goes on along the minus strand of CM073449.1, from coordinate 32,355,038 downwards.
TTTTTCCAAATGGATGAAAGAGAAGTAAATTATTGTTATGAACCAAACGAAAGAGCAGAATTATTTCTGTAAAACTTAGAAGTCTAATTTTTATTATCTTTTGTGGCAAAAGTTGACCACCAAAATTTTATGTGGTGTTGTTATGGTTTGAATTCAAACTCACGCAAATATATGCATTGGTCATGTAATATAATAATGAGTTAATTATAGTCTCATTAAGAGTTGATTAACAACAAATTGCTTAGTATTAAATTCACATCATAATCTAAATTAAGTTAATTAATTGTAATTATGTATATTTTAAAAAAGAAAAACTAAATAGATTTGCAAAATTTAAACACAATGAATCTAAAATTCTTGAGTAGTTTCAATGGCAATCAAGCCTAGGATTATCACTCTCACTAGCATTTCTTAAAACCTAATTTAATCTTTTTAGCCCTTCTTATAATGCTTATATGTGCTAGCCTAAGGTCTAATGAGCTTACAAATATTTTTCCAAATAACTGAGATGCTTATACATAGCTAATCCAAAATTCTTTATGTGATTAAGCTAGTCAATCCAATCCACAAGACCTATTTTGACTATGTGAGGCTAATGAATATATTCCTATCTCATTGGTAAAACTATCAACTCATTCCACAAGCTTCAAGTATCTACACAACTCAATGCAAGGTTTAATGCCAATATCACTTCCCCAAGTTCTACTAGAATACCAAATCATTCCAATAGGTGGCAAACCCATTAGAAAACATGAAACATAAAATTGATTATAAGCACATATATATACCATTAAAAGTAAGAAAATAAGGAAAACAAGCATTGATTCATGTTTAAGTTCATAATAATTCTAGTTACGAAGATCTAACCACTAAATAACATGGAATCCATCACAAAAAAATGTCCATTGATAGAATCAACTAGGACATACAAGAAAAACTCATATGTTTTGTCCAGACTTTAATTAGCTACTTATGGCAACCTTCCATTTTGTCTAGACTTTTCACTTTCTTTTCTGAAGGCACATGTTGATAAAAGACTTCAAAAAGCAAACTTGTATATTTTGGGTTCGAATTTCCATCACTCAAGCTTCAAGATGACTTTAACTTGGTTAACTACAAAAAAAAATTCAATTTATAGTAAATCACATACTAAAAACATAATTAAGCTAAAACATGTCATCTACATATCTAATTAGTTTGTGAAACTATGTACAAATCCATTTACAAAGTATTTAAAATCTGATAATTGAAGCCCTAAAATTGATCACTCATATTCACATTTTTTTTTACCAAAATGCACAATATAATATGAATTGTGGGAAGCTAACATGTGTTCATCATTCCAAGACAGTTGTAATTATGTAAATATCGACGAAAAAAACTGTGAGTCAGATGTAAGTGAAATTTAGCTTTTAATTACAAGTTTGGCAAACAATAGTTTGAAATTATGCATGTATATCTTGATGTGACGAAAGATTTAACGTCATGATTGAACGATCGAACTGCTCTTCCATCTTTATCAATTGTTTATAATTGTTCATGAATCTTGATTATTGTTTCTCTGACTTATGTATATAACAAAATGGGTGAAGGAACCATACAAATTTTCCAGCACTATATGTGTATATATTGACTTGATTTTAACTGGTAACAATTATGTGTCCGAAATGTTTTACTAATGTAGATATATAACTAATCAATTAGTAGTATTTCTTATCATGACAGTGACCACAAGGTGCTAACTAGTAATGCTTCATTGATATGCTAGTATATATATACTTGGATAGTAATAACAATTTATATGTAGTAAGTGTACCGTAAAAATTTCCTTTTTTATACTAATTTATTAAAAATATTCTATGAAATAATTTTTTTTAACAATTTAGTCTTTTTGCTTGTCTTTTAAGATAGAAAATGACCTATGCCACGAGGGAACTGAAAGTCAGTTATGCATTCTAACGTTCAAGTCATATTACATAGATATTAGAGATTGTAATGTAAGATCAAAATGTTATCCCCAGTGATGAAGACGTAAATGGGTAGTTTCACTTTGTTAAATCAGCCAGTTCAAATTTTTTCTTTTAAATCTTTTATGAATTTTGGAGAGATTAATATGAGGATAAGAAGAAAATGTATAAGAGTTAAATTTTTTCTTTTTCTATCTACTCTCTCTTTTCTCTTTATTTTTCTCTAACTTTATGAAAAATTTTCCCCCAACACTTTAGAAAATGTAAATTGTCCCATAGGGTAGCCTATAAAATTATATTTATGACAATTTTATTGATAGTGGTGCAAAAAGCCGTTCAAAAATTGTAATATTGATGGTAATAATAATGTTATCAAACTTACGAGTCTAGATTAATGTTGTTGCCATTGCTGGTCTTAGCAATTAAAACCCTAGAGTTATCAGCATTGCCAATGCTACGTTTGGATCTAATCCTACAATTTCACTAGAAGTTCTTACAAAGGCTTTTCAAGTGGATAAGAGCGTAATCAATGCTCTTCAAAAAAAATTTTAGATGGACAGCAGATAACTAGCTACTAAATATTAAAATATTATTGAATTGAGTTTTGTACTATTGTATTATTGGAATTGCCTGTTGCAACATATTATGATATAATAAATAAGAGGTACACAATCGTGTGGCTCTTTGCACCTTTTATTTTCATGAATAAAATAATTTGATTCTTTATTACAATTCGCTTGAGTAAAATATATATGATGCATATATATATATATATGTGTGTGTGTGTGTGTGTGTATGTGTGTGTGTGTGTGTGTGTGTGTGTGACTTACTATGCACTAGTTTGTCTATATATATGAACGCAGTACATGGCAACGCAATCTTTGAGGGTTCTAATATATTTTAATTCATCTAAACTCAAAATTTTTTTCATAAACTCCAATGGAGATGAAAGGCTTTTGTTCTATCAGTTAAAAATAAAGGAATAGAAAAGTATATAAATAGCATGAGCCAAATGGAAAAAAATAAAGATAAAACAATATACAACATATGTACAAGATTTTGTCATATCTCATTAAAAGACCATTAATTTAGTTTTTTCACTATTGCACAATCATTTAACTTGATTAAGAAAACTTGATGGATGGTCTTTGTCGCATATATATTGTAACACTTGCCAAGTATGATGCAAAATTTTTATTCTTAGCAAGAGTAAAAGTATAAATATTTATGGTGTATATTGTTAATCAAATATGAGCTCTAGCTTAGTGTTAAGGCATGACATGTGGAGTATGAGGCTGGGGGTACGAGACTAGCTTTCTCCTCCCTCAGAAATTTTTTGGAGCTAACACGAGTCCTTCTGCCAGGTGAAATGACCAATTTTGCTCATTTTTTCGATTTTCTTCCTGTGCGTTTTCTTCCTTCCTCGGCAAAAAATGTCATCTCTTCTTCTCTGTTTCTTCTTCCTCTACCTTGGTCAGCCATGTTCCAACTTTTGGCCAGCACCTTCCCTCACCAGTGATGAGTTTCTGACTACCATGCCCTGTAGTTTCCAACGACAGCCCATGTTTTTCGTCAGTCACTATTGATAACACAGAGAGTGATTTTCAATGCTTTTTTGGTGAGTTTTGCTCAGTTTTTCATGAAAAATGTTGATGGTAGATGCTTTTTCGGTCCTTTCCCATTGAATTTCAACCTTGGAAGCATATTTTTAAGCAAGTTTTTGAGATTGGTTCTTGTAGGGACTAAACTGAAAATTTTCCAAATTTTGGGGTTTTATAAAGAATTGTAGAATTCTAGAATTTAATGGGTTTAAGTTGGTATTATAGGAACACTTTTAATGTTTATGAAATGCAATCCTATTGTTCTTCATGGTTTAATTTGGTTGAAGGTGAAAGTTTGGAAATTTGGGATAAAAGTGAAAATTTAGTAACTTTATAAGGAAGTGAATTTAAATAGATGAAAAACCTGAGTAAGTTATGTGGTGGAATCAAGGAATATGAGCTAGGGCTTGTTTTTAGTGATGATAAGGCAGTTGGACATGAATTTGGTGATGGAAATATGATGAATTAAAAGAAGAAAAATTCTTCTTAATTAGGATTATGTGTTGAATTGATATTATGGGATCGTATGAGAATTGCAGATATTTTAGTTGCTTTTGGTAAATCTTTTCCATGTATGAACTTGTTAAGAGGCATTATAATGAGCCTAAATTAATGAGAGATAGTGATGGGAATTGAGGAAATTTTACTTTTGTGATATAGGGATTATTAGGTAAAATATCTTATAACCAAGAGAAGGAGCCTACTTCACCCACTAGGTAAGTGGTAGCTCTTCCAACTATAAATTTACCGTTGCATCATTATATGGTAGCTTAGGTTGCCAAACTTGTTAATCTTTCAAATGAATTATGACTTATGATTTGTATATGATGCCATGCAAAAACCATAAAAAGAGGATTGTATGAAAAGTGGCAATAGATGTGTAAATAGCGTGAGCTTGTGCCTCACGACCATTTGATTTAAATTACCCAAGGGCTAAGTTCCCTTTACCAATGATAAAAGTACCCAAGGACTAAATTCTCTTGATTGATGATAAAAATATCCAAGGGCTAAGTACCCTTGACCAATGATAAAGATTCCCTAAGGGCTGTGGATCCTCGACCGATAAATGTGATTTCCAAGGGCTATGTACCCTTGACCGATTTACTTTCCATGGAATAAATCCATGACCATTATTGTTATATTTCATGTTTATGGCTTAATATGTTAAGGTTTTAAATGATGGTTTAAAAAGAACTAACCAATTTAAAAGGTATTATAATGGTTTATTACTAGAATGCTACCTATTTATATTTTACTTAATTTCAAGCAATCACCTAGAGCAGTTTGCTGGCCAGGAGGGCTAGAAGAGCCTTATTGGTACTGTCGAGGATTTGACTCCCTATTTTTGTTGAGGTCTTGTATTTTTTTGTAATAGTGTAATTGGTTAAATATGTAAATAATTGTAAATGAATATGGATGACCACAGGTAGATTCTCCAGTCCCCTATTGTGATGTAATTGCTTCTGGATTGATTTGAGAGCTTAGCTCTCTTTTCAGGATATTATTGGTTTTGGCATATATTTGTAGCAATTTTGGGAGGTCTCAGTTACAGAGGAAACTTTGCCAAAATTTCTACAAAATATATGAATGTGAATAAGCTTGGTAATGAATTTCCATTATGTATGATTTACAATTCTGTTAAGAAAACATCGTGTTAGGCTTACAGAAACAGGTTATTCTCATTATCTATGCCAGTTGCACTCCAGAAGTTGGGGGATGACATATATAATCTAGACATTGTATCCCTTATGATGAACTAGTCACGTAAATATTTGACAAGCTAAAGCTTGATGAAATAGCTCTACCATTTCATAATATAATTCTAAGTGTATCATAAAAATTGCCTTATTTACTCTAATGAATAATATTCTATCAGCTGGATTTTTTTCCCCCAATTTAGATTCTTTTGTGTGTCTTTCAAAACAAAAAAGGTCACATGCCATGAGGGCACTAGAAATCCAAATGCACCCTAATGTTCAAGTCATATAACACAGACTAGAGTATATTATTTAAGATGAAAATGTTATCCATAGAGATACCTGAGATAGCATGACGACCTTTTACCTAACTAATGACCTACTTGAGAATTCATAAGAGAGATCTTGAAATTGACATTGAATAATGTAGACAAAGTTTCCCAGAAGAAGAGCCATCTATAGATGGATAGATAGATTAAGGCAAGTAAAATGGTATGAGTAATAATAATAATAAGGATATTTTAGTAACATTACATACATAATTGAAATTCTTAAATTTAAATAATAGGGAGCATATATTGTAAAAAGCCTAATAAAAAAGGGTCGATTGTAATTTTTTTTAAAATTAGGAAGGACATTACAATTAGAATCAAATCTCCAATCTCTTTTAGATAAAAAAAGTATGTGAGCAATAATTTACCTTTACATGCAAGAATGTTTCTCTGTGACTCTCACCTTATAATTAAAAAGTTTAATTCAGAGGTGACATAATTGTCTATTCGTAAATGGTTTTTTTAAATTAACATTCACATTTTTTTTGGGGAAAAGTGTCAAACATAGTTAAGAAGTTGCTCAAATAATCCATTTGCTTAGAGAATCATATATATAATCAAATATTTATTATTACTTAGATTCATATAGTGTGGGAGTTGATAATTTATATATATATATATATATATATATGAACATTAATATAAGTGATTATCCACTTTTCTATTGCTGGACATAATTTATTCCACTTGAAGACGGATGGGTTCACATTTATTTATATAGACAAATCTTACTTGGACCTTGTTAATTGTAAATTAATACACACAATTGACTGTATCAGTATTGGTATATTTAAATTTTTTTAATTCTTGTAAGTCTTCTTAAATTTACAAACCTATTCATTCTTTTCATCTACAACTTTTGGCAACCATGTATACTGATGTCTATTCACATCTCTATTTCAAAATTATTTACCTTATGTCACACCCCAACTCCTGGAGTGTGACTGGCAAAGACAATGAGACTAGCCCACCTCTGTAAGCCTAACAAGTTTATTTTTAACTGAGTTACAATCACACATAATAAACATTCCTAACTAAGCAAATTCACATTCATATCAAATTTATAGAAATTTTGGCAGAGTCTCCTCTGTAACTGAGACCTCTCGAAGTTTCTACAAATATTTTCCAAAACAATCATATACATAAAAGAGAGTTTAACAATCAATTCAATCCAGAGACAACTACAACACCAGGGGAATGGGGAATCTACCTGTGGTCATACATATTAATTACATCTATTTACATCTTTACCATTTACATACCAAATACAACAAAAATCTTAACAAAATGGAGAAACTAAAATGTCAACAGTGCCAATGGGGCTCCTCTAGGCCTCTTGATCAGCAAACAGCTCAGGATGGCTACCTAAAATTCATTAAAATATAAACGGGTAGCATTTCCAATAATAAATCAATAATACCTTTTAAACCGGTCAGTTTTTAATAAGTTATGATTCAAACCTTTACACTTTAAATCATAACATGCAATAACATTCATTCCATGGAAAATTTAAATCGGTTAAGGGTACATAACCCTTGGAAATCACATTTTCATGATCAAGGATCCACAACCCTCAGAGAATCTTCTTATCGATTAACATCAAATTGTCAAGGGAACTCAGCCCTTAGATTCTTGTTAAAGTTATGTAAAAACCTTCCTTTTTATTCAAAATACCATTGGCTCAGAACCTAGATTCTAAGGAGGACTATCAAGACATCAAGCATCGGTCATAGACTTATGGCCCATGCAGTTTAGTTATCTGTCAAGAGCACACAGCATCTCTAGGTAAATCACCCATACGGTCGAAGGTATATAACCCTCAAGTTATTCATTTCGGTCAAGAGCACATAGCATCTCAGGGTAAATCACCCATACGGTTGTGAGTCATAAGCTCACGTTAAATCATCGGTCTTATCTTGTCCTCCCTAAATCTAAGGAATTGCCATTTATGAGTTTTCCCTTTTTCAATATCAATTCTTTCGTAAAACATTCCCCTTTTTATTCAAACCTCTTATTTACAATTTTTACATGAACATCACATATCAATCATAATTCATAGGTCGTATGCAAGACTAACAATTCTAACAAGTTTGCTACCATAAATACAATGGAAATTATACAGTAGGAAAAGCTACTGCTTACCTGGAGGATGTCGTGTGCTAAATAACCATATCCTCTTCTCTTGCTTAATAAAGTTCACCCAGAATCCCTATGTCATCAAAATATACTTTTCTCAGTTCCCATCACTAAATACATCAATTTATGTTCATTATAATGCCTTAACAAAGTCATAAAACAATCATAATCTCATACCATTACTTTATCACATATTCTTTTTAATTCTTCATATTCCCATTTCCAATTTCATATTCCATTCCCTTCTCATTACTCAAAACAAGCCCTAGATCAAATTTCCTGATTCCATCCCTTAACTTTCCCAAAATTTTTGTCAATTTACATTCACTACCTTAAAAACTTTCTAAATTTTCACTTTAATCCCCCATTTCATACATTTTCCTTCAATTATAGTAAAACCATGAAGAGCACTAAGGTTTTATGTCATACACCTTAAAAGTGTTCCTTTACGACCAATTTAAACCCATTAAACTTCAGAATTTCACCATTTTCTGACAACCCCAAAATTTTGAAACTTTTCATTTTAGTCCTTATCAAAACAACTCTAAAAAAAGTTAGCTAAAATCATGCTTCCGAAGCTGAAATTCAATGGAAAGGGCCGAAAATGCTTCTCCTAACATCATTCTCATGAAAAAACCAATTAAAACTCACCAAAATCGCTTAAAAACTTGTTGTTGTGGCTTTGACGTAAAACCGCCAGAAAAATTGGTATTTGCCAGCAAATGGCAGGCGGTGGTTGCCCAAAAAGCTTCACCGGTGATGAAGGGACCTAGCTGGAGGTTGAACAAGGTGGTGGGCAAAGTAAAAAAGCAAAAACCAAAGAAGGAGAAGATTTTCATTTTTTTTTTCTGCAGAGGAAGGAGAAGTTTCATGTAGAAAAAGGCTATAATGGAGGGTAAAAAGGTAATTTTGCCAGGGGTGACACATGTCAACACCACAAAAATGCTGAGTGAGGAAGAAGCTGCATCTCAAACCCACACCCCCTTGGCTCCAGATGACTTGCCTTACCATTGAGCCAAAGCTCACATCTAACAAGTATTACACATTACAAATATTTGTACCTTCATTCTTGCTAAAATAAAATTTTTGCATTAACTTAGCAAATTTTACTTAGCAAGTGTTACACCTTAATAATTTATTAAACTTGAAGAGATTTGAAGTCAAATTTAAATATATAAATTTTTTTACAAATTATAATTAGACAAAATCACTTAATGCAAGTGGTAAATATTTGAAAAAACTTAGTTGACCTTGTTACAATTATAATTTATTACACAAATTGACTTGATCTGACACAGTATTTATACTTTGACAAGTGGGCACATGTAATCACGTACGTATATAAGAAAAGAAAAAAGGATATATATAAGAAAAGTTTCAACTTTCTAGTGCTTGTTAATGAATAATTAATTCAATAAATAAAATATTAATCATCGTGTCAAACATATATTGTTCCAAGTCCCATATAGAAGAGTCTCCTCAAAAGATGGGAGCATATAAGACTAAGGGACTCTCTCACCTAATGGACTAGTCTTTTGGGATGGGTTATCCCGTTGGGCTTATGCTTGTGACATATATACTTGGTCTTCTCTGCTTCTCGTGTAGGTAGACAGACCAAATCAATGCCTCTTGCTCATAATACACATTGTCTGCCATGCAGTGATCTCATCACTGACTAGGAGATACTCGCAAACAACTAAGAGTTTGGTATATTACGAGAGCAAACATGAAAGTTGCTTGCTTACTCCCTCTTGCCCTCTTGGCTCTTGCATCTTTTTGGTGTCTTTACTTATGATCCTAGCCCACTCCAAGACTTCTGCATTACCATAAATGACACCAAGAGTGGTGGTATGTGCCATCCATTTCTCTTTTTCACTTGAAATTAACTCCATTTTTATTATGCCATGCATCATGTCAACATTTTTTCTTAATTTGTTTGCAGTGTTTGCAAATAGAAAGTTCTACAAGGACCCCAAGCTTGCCTCTGCCAATGATTTCTTCTACCACGGACTGAAGCAAGGAGACACATCTGGTCCACTGGCTCAAAGATGACTCCTGTTACTGTAAACGAAATATTGGGACTGAATACTTTGGGCATAGCTTTAGCTCTTATAAACTTTGCATCTTATGGCCTAAACCCCTTGGCTTTCTCCCTAGAGCCATAGAAATCCTAGTGTTAAAACTTTATATCTAGATGACTTGTTGATAGAATTTCATATTTTTGCTTTCTATACAGGTACCAAATGGTAATAATGCCCTCAATGGTCATCCAAGATCTTCAACTTTTTGAAATCCCTATGGAAATGGTATATCTCTAAATTAAGTGAATTACATCAAGTTGTCTTAGAATTTGGTTATTTTTCAACTTTGCTTTATAATGTCATTTTAACATTGGTATTATTGACTTCTATATATGGATTAGGAACAACAAGTTTCAGACATATCCATAATGAACATCTTTGATTGAAGTTAGTTTTCAAAATTAGAAGTATTACACATATGTGTGCTTAGACTATAGACATGTATTACCCATTTTGGGTTCTTTTAGGATATTATTTCTAAGGCATTGTAGAGGAGCTAATAGATGGACTCCCTATTTTGTATAAACTAGGTCATTATTAAAATTTCTCTAATATAATGGAATGAATGTTTAGTTATTTAAAAATTTAATCATGTATATTTACTTCTCTTTTTGATTTAAGTGTGTATGAATATATTGAAAGATGAATAACAGGGAATGCCAAATGAATCAAATTTTATAGCTTATGTATAAAGGTTTTAGTGACAGAGATATGTTTGTGGGTAATGGTTTTAGTGACAGCTAAATGCCCATTGGTAAAGGTTTTAGTGCCAACAAAACCTTTGTGGGTAAAGGTTTAATGAACTCTCACAATATGATATAGTGACAATCAAGTGTCCATGGGTATAACCCACAACCTAGAAAATTGTAGGTAAAGGTTATAACCATAGCCAAAATTTGTGGGTAAAGGCATAGCAAATCTAACAAAAATTTAAACCATGGTTATAAGTCAACGAGGGCTATACCCATAGATTTATCCCTTTTACCCATGGAACTTATCTGTAGGTATATGGCATTTTTCTTGTAGTGTGAAAGTTAGTTACACATTCTAATGTTCAAGTCAAATATTTATATAGATATTAGAGATTGTAATGTAGGATGAAAATGGAGTCCCTAACGATCTATGAGATAACATGAAGAAGACCTTTTATCTAAATAACTTACTTAAGTATTAAGATCCTTAGACATAAATAGGTTGTTAGACTTTGTTAAATTGGCCAACTCAATTTTTTTCTCATAAATTGTTTATAAATTTCGAAGAGATCAATAAACAGATAAGAAGAAAATGTATAAGAGTTAATTTTTTCTCTTTCTACCTACTCTCTCATGTCCCTTTTATCTCTCTCGAACTTTATGAAAAAATTTATAACCGACACTTTACAGAATGTGAATTGTCCCATAAGGGTAGCCTAAAATTATGCTTACTATAATTTGATTGATAATGAATGAAAAAACCATTATAAAATTGCAATATTAATGGTGATTAGCAATGTTTCCAAACATACAAATCTAGGTAGACTCGTTTATGGGTGGAAGACTCGTAATGTATACCTATAAAAGTTTACCTTTACTAATAAATCGCTATTGAAATGCACAATTACATAGTTAAAATCAATGTTTTAAATTCAAACTAGCAATTAAATGGGTGAAGGTACTAAATAATGGTTTTAGACATTTTTTAATTACATATATTAAAATTTTAATATCATAAGTATTAACAAAAGGATATTAATAATTCTAAAGTTGAATCTAAGATAATTTATCCATTATTAAATATAACCATTGAAAATTAATATATTAAAACAAGAGAAAAAAAAAAGATTAACGAAATCTATACTGAAACACGCAAAATTGATAGTATTTAATCAATTGATTTGATGGAGTAATGATTACAAATTAAAATAAAATTTAAAAAAAGATCATCTAATAACTCAATGGAATAATTTAATTATGTAATTGTCATACTCTATCGTTGTGTTTTCTTATTAGTTTTAGTTTAATTTTAAGTCTTATTTGTCAATCTAGGATATGTATCTTTGGAATTTTAGGTTTTAGGTTATTTGTTGATTTATTTTTATTTGATAAATTTTTAGCCAACTATAGACTATTCATGTGGTTTTATTTCTTGTCTAGGTTATGAAAGGGAAGAGCTTAAAGATACAACTTTGAGATAACTTTTAGACCCTTAAATGTTGAATTTGGATATGGTGATTTCACAGAATGTTGTAGAGCTCATTAAGATCTTTGCAACGAGTGGTAGTTCGTTAAAATCCGATGTCAGAGCCCAAAGTTATGGCCGACGCATTAAAGTTGGTTCAAAACTAAGACATGGGTCCAAGGCACCAATCACATTTTTTTTTCCTAGTAACTTGGTATCAAAACAAGGTGCAAATGTGCTAGAACGAGTATGGGGCTAGTAACTTTGCACCAAGACACCTGGGCATGGAAAGTTAAGGATAAACTTGGTTTTTTTGCAATTTGGGTCGATATAAATGTGGATTTCTTGGGTTTTTCAAAGATAGGAATGTTATGTGGCAAACGAGGTAAATACTTTGAGTTTTAAGGCTAAGATTTGATAATGGAAGGCATTTAAAGAGGAGATTCAAAGGAGAGAATTGATTAAAGCTTCAGAAACAAAGTTATTTTATTTCTCTTCTTTTGCTCTTATTTTGATTATGTTTTCAAATTTGTATTAGTTTGTAATTATGAATATGCTAGGCTAAGTTAGTATTTCTTTAGGATTGTGGACCCTTAGCATGTAGATTGTTAACTTTTGTTATAACCTACTTGAATTTCATTATGAATGGATTTAGTCAGTTCGAATCTTTATTTATTCCTTTGTTGATTTGCCACCAATTAAGGTTTATGTTGATGATTTTAGGATTCATGAAAGAAAAGCCCAAATTTAGTCATAAAATTGAATACCGCATGTTTGATGTTCATAATTTGCTCGACTTAACTCAATTTATCTTTAAGATTGATATATGCCTATAGGACTTGCAAAATCATAATTAACCATACTTAAGTAAATCTCTCTAATTGGTTATAATAGAAATGTGGTGAGTAATTTAAAATGATAGAATTTGTAAGGGTTCAACAGATCCTTATAATGATGTTATAGACTAAGACTATTTCATAAAATAATGAGTTTAGGTTTGGAAAGTAGCTAAATCGCAATTGAAATGCCTTAGTAAGTCATAATCCTAGGGAAGCCTTTTGCTCATTACATCTCATTTGAAGTTTGCATATAATGACTTAATTGGAAATTTTATACCTTTATCTTGGAAAATTGATCACTTGGTGTATACTTGCACTGTGAGTGTTTGCACACAATATCGTCTAACCATTATATTCAAATGAAGCAACTAAATATATATATATATATATATATATATACATATATATGAAATGTAGTTTCGCTTGGTGGCTAAAGGCGTTAATGATGTTCCATGGAGCCCCGTGTCTAAGTATTGTAATTAGCCTTTCTGGAAAATAATTAAATGACGCCCACATTTAGTCTGCCAAAAAACCTGACTGACCTGGACTATATACTCAGTTATGAGGTATTCTTGAATTATTAAGTTTTCTCATGTTCTACTCATTTTGTAGCGATAAAGATGACTTACACACTAAGGATATGAAAACTAGGGCATCTTTTAATTCATTGGAGTTAGGGAAATTTTTAGTTTCATTTTGTTAACTCATTTTCGATTGGTTGTTTTGTATCTTTTTGCCACACAAATTATGAGTTCATATCTTTACTTATTAATTAGGTGAGTATTTTCAAAAATTACATTTTTTTTCCATACTCACCTAATAACAAGTAAAGAGGGGCAATATGAACACTGTAATTTATCCAGATAATGTGAAATACCAATAATTAAGGGAACCTTAAACAACTAATTAAACAATGAAATCACAATTAAAAAAATAAAGAAGAAAAACAAAAACAAAAATAATGTTAAAGTTTAAAAAATAAGTTAAATTCATATGAAAATATATAGAAAACACCAAAACAAGCAAAGAAAAATTAATTAGAGTGGCAACATGTGAAAGTGTGAAAATAAGGAAAAGGGAAAAAGAAATAAAATTAAAGAGATCTACTTGAAATTGGATCTAAAAATAAAAATAAAATTGGAACTTAAAAAAAAGGGATTTATTCCTAAGGAAAAGAAAATTAGATAGGTCCATTTAAGATGAAGCTTACGGATCCAAAAGCCCACTCCAATGAAGGATGTCCATTAACCTAAAACCAAGACTTATGACCCATGATCCATCTTATATCTAACTCTTATACTTACATGTTGCAACTCTTTCTCATTTTTCTCACAGTTCATGCGTTGCACTTCATACTTTCTCTTGATCTAATTTCACTTGGATTGCATTTGCATTTTGACTTAATTTTTCAGAATTTTATTTATCATTTTTCACACACTTCACATGTGGCACTCTTTTATCTCTTCTCTTAAAATTCCACTTGCATTTTATTTTTCCTTTATTTAATTTTTCATAGTTTCATTCCCACATAACATACAATTCAAGCCACATTCATTCCTCTATAAAAAATTTCATTTCACATACATTCCATATGCATCTTGACTTGAATTTCAAATTTTTGATTCTTCCTTAACTCATTCTCATGCCACCCTCAGACCACATGGATACTGTTACTTCATTTTAGGGTTTTCTCTCATAATCTATTTCATCTCAAGAAACCTTAGGCACTAGAAGTGAGTGGAGAAGAAAGCAAAAAGTGCTAAAGGCTAAAAGAGAAAGGTAATCCTCTTTTACTTTTTTATCTCCTTTTTCTTTCTACTTTAGATGTCTATCTAAGGTAGAATTTTCAATTTAGTTTTAGTTGATTAAGTGCTAAATTTTGCATATATCTTCCTCTTTGATTATGGAGTGTACCTTTACTAAGAGGCATTGTGTAAGGTACCTTTTTTAGGGGCTAGATTTTGTGTATGTTTTCCATAGACTATGGCGTGTTCCTTGCTAAGAAATATTGTGTAGGGTAGCATTTTTTAAGGTCTGGATTTTGTATGGTAATCCCCTTTGTTTATGGTATGTTTCTTTGCTAGAAAGTATAAGGTAGAGTGGCAATTTTTAAGATTGAAATTCTGATATGTTTATTCTTTAATTGATAACCAATTTTCATAGAAAACAACTTCCTATTCATTGATCAATGTGTGCTGAAAAATTATGTGGCATTTAACTTGTGTTGGCAAGGTGCTTCATAAAATGTAGCTATGGAATTTGATGATTTATTTGGCTGCATTTTACCTCTCTTTTAATCTAATGATTAGCGCCTCTTTAGTGCTTAATTAATTCTAACTTGCATATGTTGTGCCTTACTTGTGCCTATTTCTAGCTTAATTTTGCTACTCATATTGTGCTTCATTTAAGCTCATATATGCTGTCCACATGTAGCCTTGAATGTATCTCACATAAGCTTAATTGGGCTGTCCTTTTTTAGTCTTGATTGAACCTTATTAGTGTTTGTATATGCTATCCATTGTCGCTTGCATTTGATAGCATTTTAATTTGAATTTTCTAGCTATAATATATGTTGAATATTGTGTGTTTCCCCTTCTTAATTTGAGTCAAATGCTGCACTTAAACATTATCTTTGGTTATCAAAGCTGGGTTAAAAATTGCATGCACATGTAATCCACTTTGCTCTTTAAACTTGTTACATTATTAACTCTTCTATCTCCCAACCATGTGTATGTGTGAGGTATAGCTGCCCAAAATTATAGAAAATTTAACTATTTGAAGCATGACTATTATGGCTAAATTATGGCTAAACCAAGAGTAAGGAACAATCCAGGCAAATGTAGCATGAAATAGTGGTAAAGTTAGTAAAGATAGGTGTTGTGGTTAGGCAAAATTCATGTAATTGGAGTAATCTTTGTTGTTGTAAATGAGATATGATAAATATTCAATTGAACACCAACACACACAAGCATCAATGTACTCTTTTATTACCATTAGGGTGCCGTATAGAGTCCAACACCTCTATAGGTATCTTTGCCTTGATAGTGTCATGTGAGGTCTAATGCCTCTAGAGGCATTTTTGTTTGATGTTGTCATGTGAGGACCAAGGCCTCAATAGGCTCATTTTATAAAAAAATTATATTATCAACATTATTGTTCTCGTATGAGACCAATGTTTTCATGAGCACCTAATAAATTCACCAATGGCGCCATGTGTATTTAAAAAATAAAGTTAGGTTTCAATGACCCATGTCCAATCAACAATTTCTCAAAAATCTCAAATTTGAAATAATCAAATAAAAATAAAATCATCTCTTAATAATAATAATCCATTTGTCAATTCCTTATTTTGTTTTTATTTTTGATAAAGCATTTAAAAAAAAAACAAATGAATTTTTTAATTTATTTGAATATTTTCAAATAAAATATTGTTTCCAAAGTTCCTTTATTTTTGGAAATTAATTTTTTTAATAAAAAACCAAAAAAGTATGTTCACTTTTTCACTGTTATTTTCCAAATTAAAGCATGAATAAATCATGTTGTCCCAAAATAATAATTCCAAAAAATTTTTAAAAATATAAATATAATGAAGAGAGCAAGAGAGTGTAGTTATACCAAATTTCTAAATTAGAACACACCAACCTAAATTCCAAATCATTTTGTTTACAAAAAAATCCATTTGATTTCAACTATTTTGTTCTTTTCATGAAATTAAAAGACACCAACTAATTGACACGTATTTCTAGACAAACTACATGAACTTTGATCCCTATTATAGGTTCATGTCCACCCATTGTAAATTTCCATTTTTTTTGTATTAATTTCATTTTATTTCCTCTATTTATTTTCATGAGTGTTTTTATGTGAGCAACTAAAATAAATCTAAGGTTGTATCTTGTTTACTTCAATTGACTAGCTTAGGGAAATCGTTCTAAAAACCAGATGTTGTGGGGAGCCTAACACCTTCTCCACACCTAAATAGACCCCTGAACCCATCTCTAGTTACATTGACCGCCTTTCTATTTTTATTTAGTTTTCCAAAATTTTCCATTTAAAAATTTTGGTAGCGACTCCAAGTAAATTGGTTTTCAAAATTTATTTTGGGAATCAATTTATTTTCTCTTCTATTTTTTTTACCCACCTACCAGGATGTCAAGTATGACACCTGGTGTATATCCAGACCAACCCAAGCATCCAACCGAATTGGGCTAGGTCAAAGGCATGAAAGGGCCAAGCCATAAGGGTGCATATCGGGTTGTTTCCCAAGCCTAACCAAGTCCCAAGGTGCCCCATTTGGCCATTTTTCCTGGCTCAAGCCCTATGGTGTATATGTATATATATGTGTGTGTCTATATATATATATATAATTTTTATTTTTTAACCTATTAATAAACCCTTCCTCTTTGCATCTCTTATCTACATCTTTGTATCTCCTCCATAGCAAAATAATTGAAGCTTGCCTCAAAATCTCAAATTATCCTAAGCACCGAAGACCCTTAAAATCCCCAACCCTTAATCCTGGCTTCCAAAGGGGACATCAAGAAGAAAAGGCAAAAGAGCAACTAGGCAAGGAAGTTACATCTCTGTCCCCATAATTTTCGTGTCTCTTTGGTGGTAAGTTCATTCTTTGCACCTTCAATTTCGATCTCCCCCTTTGCTTTGTCCGTTCTTTACATCATCGATCTCTTTCTCCTTTTCCCTTTCCTTTACGTCTTCTCATCTCTCTCTCTCTCTCTCCCCCCCCCCTTCATCCATTCTTTGCTTCTTACCATGGTGGCTTCCTATAAAATAAAAACCTAACCCATATTTATTTCTTTATATATATATATATATATATATATAAATCTAGACCTAATCTTACCTCAGCCTAGCCTAGACGAAGTCAATATGTTCCTTGGTCTATTCAAGCTAGGCTGGGCCTAGTAGCAGGGGTCCTAAAATAGACCCAAGGTGATTTTTGAATCATGTCTCAAGTTCATAATGAACCTAGCCTAGCTCAAACTTTGGGTAGCCCTAGTCCATGTGACTAAGTAGTTAGTTAATATCTATAAAACAATGCATACATTGTATATAAGAATTTAGCTAGTTTGGTGGCAACAGGAGCTAGCACATTCAAGGAATTGTGTTGGAGACTTCACCAAACTAACTTGTAAATTTGACAATATTGGCAAATAGTATGAAGATATAAAGTTTAGCATTATGGAATTTATGCCTAATGCACAGTTCCGTGCATAATATACCGTTCAATAGATTGAGTGTTCAATTATGGAATCTCAGGTTGGAGTCAAAAAGTGAGCTCCCATATTTGACTAACAAATTACCAAGCTCTTTAATTGTTGTTATATATATATATATATATATATATATATATAATCTATTTATTTATTTATTTGTCTATCAACATTTTGATAAAATGTCAGTTGGGAGAGCAAGTATGAGTGTAGGTACAAGGTTTGTTTTTTTTCTTTTAATTAGCATTAATTGCGAATTTACTTTTCAAATTGGGCCCAATAATATTGTATATATATGAGGTCGATTTAAATCAAAACTAAAATATAATGCTATGAGACGGCACAATTCCTCTTCTCCTTCTCTTCATTCTTAATATTTATAAATCTTAAAAGCTTAAATGTTACGTACTTGAAATCATGATCAACAATAACAGTTTTATCAAATGAAACTTAAACTTGCTATTTGCAAGCTGAAATTTTTGCAAAATAATCGACACGGATAGAAGAATGTAGACAAAAGTTTTCACAGGAAGAGCCATAGATGGATAGATTGATTGGAGAACATGGAAAAGGCAAGTAAGACGAATAAATATGGGTATCTCATTAACATAAAGTATATAATTGAATTTTTTTAGATTTTGATGATAGCGAGCATATTGCGATAAGCCTAATAGAAAAGGTAGATTGTAGTATTTTAGAAAAAAATTAGGAGGTACATTACGATTAGAATCAAACGAGAGACAAATGACAATTTCTCCAAACTGAGCCATAATATACCTTTTTCCATGTAAGAATTAATGTTTCTCTGACCTCATTAAAAAGTTGAATTGGGAGGTAACCTAATTGTCTATTCGTAAATAATTTTTATAATTAAATTCACAATTTTTTTGGTTAGAAAATTGTTGAAACATAGTTGAGAAGTTGTTCAAATAATCCATTTGCTTGGAAAATCATATAATCAAATATTTATTATTTGATAGATTCTTATAGCGCAGGAGTTGAGAAAGAAATTGTATATGAATATGATTTAGTCTTTTACTTTCGGCACCAATTGCTAGAACGTTAATATTATAAAGAGATGTTGACCCGCATTTTCATTAATGGACATAATAATTTAATCATTTATTATACATTAATAGAGACGGATTCACATTCAATTATATAGACAGAACTTACTTAGACCTTGTTAATTGTACATTAATACACCCGACTGACTACATCGGCTTGGGTATTTATAATTTATTAATATTTGTAAGTCTTCTTAAATTGGTTTTCATGGCTACTTTTGGCAACCTTATAACTAATGTTCATCCGGGTTTCCATTTCAAGATGAACTAAATTAATAATTTATTAGAACTTGAATAGGGACTGATTCAAAATCAAATGCACAGAAAAGCTTACTTAGACCTAGTTAATTGTTGATTAATACACAAATTGACTTGATCGATTTCGGTATTTTTACTTTGACAAGCGGGTGCACACATAATCTCGGACGTAGGTAAGCAGAAGAAAAAAGGCAAAAAAGATACATTTAAGAAATGTTCCAACTTATAATTATAATATTAGTATATTGTCGTATAAAACATACTTGGTCTTTATCTGATTCTCGTGTAAATGACTTTTTCGTCCATGGACTGAAACATGGAGACACATCCAGACCACTTGGCTAATGGAAAAGGGTCGATCGTAGCTTTTTTTCAGTTTTAAAGTACGGTGGACATTATACTTACAATCATATGAGAGACAAATACAATTTCTCCTAACTGAGCAATAATTTACCTTTGCATGTAAGAATATTTCTCTGACCTTATTAAAAAGTTAAATTCGGAGGTAACATAATTGTGTATTTGTAAATAAATTTTTCATTAACATTCACAAATTTTTTGGTTGAAAATTTGTTGAAACACATATATAGTTGAGAAGTTGCTCAAATAATCCATTTGCTTGGAAAAAAAATATTTATTATTTCATAGATTCTTACAGCGCAGGAGTTGATAAAGAAATATATATGAATATAAAGTAGTCTTTCACTTTTGGCACCGATTCTTAGAACGGTAATATATCCGTGTTTTCATTATGGGACATAATAAATTAATATTTTTTATACTATAAGAGAGACGGATTCACATTCAATTGTATAGACAAATCTCACTTAGGCCTTGTTAATTGTATATTAATCCACACATCTGACTACATCAGCTTGGGTATTTTTAATTTCTTAATGTTTGTAGGTCTTCTCAAATTGGTTTTCAGCTACTTTTGGCAACCGTCTAACTAATGTTTATCCGCGTTTCCATCTGAAGATTAACTAAATTAATAGTTTACTAAAACTTGAAGAGAGACAGATTCAAAATCAAATACATAGAAAACCTTACTTAGACATAGTTTATTGTTAATTAATTAATACACAAATTGACTTGATCGGCTTCGATGACAAGCGGGCACACGTCTTCTCTTACGTACGTCAGTATCGAAGAAAAGTTAAAAAAAAGATGCAGATAAGAAAAGTTCCAACTTCTTAGTACGTAGTGGTCAATGAATAATTCATTCGACAAATAAAATATTAATTGTCGTCTAAAACATATTTGGTCTTTATCTGCTTCTCGTGTAAGTTTACAGACCAGATCAATGCCTCCTCCTTATAAATACACATTGTTAGCAATCCGACTGTCTCATCCCTCAAGCAAAGTAACAGAAATAATAAGGGTTTGCTTAAAGGTAGAAGTTTGAAAACATGAGAGGTACTTGCTTATTAGTGCTTGTTACCCTCCTGGCTCTGGCATCTTCTGGTGCCTTTGCCTATGATCCTAGCCCACTCCAAGACTTCTGCATTGCTATAAACGACACCAAGACTGGTGGTACGAGCCTTCGATTTTCTCTTTTGCACTTCTAACTCCATTTTTATTATGCCATTGCCATGCATGATCATATGTTTTTCTTCATCTGTCTACAGTGCTTTTGAATGGAAAGACAGTGTTTGTGAATGGAAAGTTCTGCAAGGACCCAAAACTTGCCAATGCAAATGACTTCTTCTACCAAGGACTAAAGCAAGGAGACACATCCGGACCACTTGGCTCAAAGGTGACTCCGGTTGCTGTTAATGAAATATTAGGACTCAACACTCTTGGCATATCCTTGGCTCGCATAGACTTTGCACCTTATGGCCTTAACCCTCCTCACACTCACCCTCGAGCCACTGAGATTCTGGTAGTCATAGATGGTACTCTCCAAGTTGGTTTTGTGACATCCAACCCAGAAAATCGTCTCTTTACCAAAGTACTGTACAAGGGAGATGTGTTTGTGTTCCCCATTGGTCTCATTCACTTTCAGCTGAATGTGGGTAAGACTAATGCTGTTGCCATTGCTGGTCTTAGCAGTCAAAACCCTGGAGTTATCACCATTGCCAATGCTACGTTTGGATCTAATCCTCCAATTTCACCAGAAGTTCTTACAAAGGCTTTTCAAGTGGATAAAAGCGTAATCAACGCTCTTCAAAAACAATTTTAGATGGACAGCTATACAGCTCTTAAGTTCTAAAATATCTTATCCATTTGTTTTTGTAATAATGTACTATATACACTGGATTTGCCTGTTGCAACCATGTGATATAGTAAGATTAGAATAAAATGTATGACTATATCATATGTACCTTGAACTTTTCATACGTGCTAGAACAAAGTTACGTGATTTTTTAAGAATTCGAAGTTCGCTTGAGCAAAATAATGTAAAATGTGATTTATATACTACTAGCAAGTACGTACTTGTTTGGATATACTACTAGGAAAATAATGTAATAAAGTGATTCATCTGAACTGGCGATATACAGTATTTTAATTATTTTATAGTATATATTATGATAACAAATTACAATATAGTAAAATGAAAGATATTAACGCAGTGTCCCGGTAAAATTGGTTGTGCACTCTGCCATTAAAACGTGTATAAAAGCGACCATTGTTTCTATGTAAGTCTTATTTCATTTGGCTAACTTTCAATAAACTACAAATTAATTTCAAGTCAAAAGATTATAATTTGATAACAATGATGGCAACACAATTTATTGAATTTGTAGGTAAGAAGAAATCGTAAAGTTTTAGAGACAAGACAAATATAAGAGAAAAGGTAAAAATATTAAATTATAAAGGGAGCAAATGAGGCCGTTAAACTTGTAAATTTAGACAAACTTAAAAAAAAATTATAAATTCATGACGTGAACTCGTAAGTTATAACATAAAATTGCAAAAGTCTACATTAAATAATAAATAGTCATTAAAAAATATAATTATATAAGCAAAATACTATATACAATATAAAATCATTCAAATACAATTCAAATTATATATAGTCAAGTGAAATTATTCATATTTCATAATCTTTAGTACCTAATATAAATATTTTAACACAATCATACATAAAAAATTATTTAATATAACTAAGTAAATAATATTTGTTTTATTTTTATTTTAATAAGTACATATTTAATATTATTTTATTATGTTAATGTATAATTAAATTATTAATAAAGTAGATTATAATGACTTCTTAAAAGGAAGCTTGTATATATCTCATTTGGTCTTAGGATTGGGTCCTTATGTTGACGACAATAAGCTAGTTGACACATTTTTTTAATAAACAATATCATAAACTCGATAGAATTGGGTAAGTTAACTCACGAGTCAATCCAAGTTTATATTAAGTTTGAGTTTATATTAAATTGACTCATTTCTTTAAGTACAATAGTAAACTTGTGAACTCAAATAATAAATTCGCGGGTTTGACAACCATACATATAACTAAAAAATAAAAAAAAAATAAAAAAAAAAGTAAATCTCGCACAAATTAAAGAACAAAGAAATTAAATAAAAATAAAATAAACAAAAAGACTTTGGAAAAAAGTGTTATATTTACCCTTTTAAATTTTGTAATTTATTAACATAAAAATGCAAGAAAACTTTCTACTTTAACTTTCAATTTTTAAATTCGAGTAAAATTTTTGCCCTAACTTTTTTAAACTTAATATTTCAAAACACTTAAAGATTAGTAAAGTAACTTATTATTCATAGAAAATAGAACAAATAATACTTTGTATCGAAAGTACGACATAAATTAATATATAACAATAAGTTACATATGTTTTTACAAAAGTAATTTATTCTCAAAAAATTAACTCTTACAAGGGAAGCTCTATAAAAAATATTTCATTTGTATATAATATCATCTCATACTTTCAGATTTATTCCACAACAGGGGTATGCTTTGCATCCAAACACACTAATTTTTTTAATACATTATTAAAATAAAAAATAAAAAGTAAATATTTTTTTTATTTTTTAGTGTAAGATGTTATTTTCTTAAAAAGAAAAATATTTAACAGTTTATAATGTTAAATATTTTTACAAATATAAACTTTTTTTGAAAGGAATATTAAAATAAAACATCAAAACAATTATCATGGATATAAGATATGTCGTTTCGTTAAATAAAGGAAATTTAAATATCTGTTATATTTAGAAGCTTTGCACTTCTCTGTTTATTCTCTCCAACTAGATGGTGTATTCACAAGCAAACACTGCACTAGATTACATGATAACATAATTAATAATAATATGTATTCTAAAAAATCACATATACATGTAAAAGCAATACTAACTTTCCTGCAATAATATTTTGATTTTATAAAATACATACTATTTTTATCATTGTTTACAATCTAGTGCAGTGTTAGCATACAAATATGACATATTGTGGTGGAGAAAGTAAACTAAGAGGTCTAAAGCTTATTAGATTAAAAGATATTTAGTCTTTCTTTATTTATGAAAATGAGATCTTATATCCCAAAATACATTTTATTGTTTTATTTGAATATTTTAAAAAAATACTACTTTTTTAGGCAAAAAAAACTTATTAATGTATGAAAATAATAATAAAAACATTGTGCACCTGTTGTGCCAACCAATGTTGTCAAAATCGCAATTCTAGGTAGACTCATTTTGAGGAGATAAACTCGTAACGTAGAATCGTAAGAGTTTACCTATAATAATAATTAACTATTGAAATACATAATTATATCATTAAAATTAATATTTTAAAATTCAAATTAATTTTTGAATTAGTGATAGTAATTATTAATGGTCTACTAGTATGACTATAGTTAAAATGGTGATAACTAAACATAAATATTTTTTTAATGTTATATATAAAAATTTAAATACGATAGGTATTAATAAACAAATACTAATAATTTAAATTTGAATTAAAATTATTTATACAATTATAAATATGACTATTAAAGACTATTTTGTTAAAACAAATAATTTAACAAGATATTAATTTCATATTATTTTTTGGTAAAATATCATATTATAAATATTTAAAAAAAGAAAAAAATTAATATAATAATATTTAAATAATTTAGATTAAAACACAAAATAAAGATTCTTTTAAATAAATTTAAAATAAAATTCAAAAAATAAGTGCAACAAATTATATGATACTAGTTATATGCAAATAGACATTTTTCTTTGTGTGTATGTTCAAATCGTCTAAATTTTATTTTTTTTGAAATTATAAAATAATGAAGAGCAAATATATATAAAATGTTTTATGTTTATTCATAAGAATGGTTTTGGAGTAGTGGAATTGGCATTTTTTTCCTTTTTTTTGAAATAAAAGCATGAAGACACGTGGAGCTCGTGTTTGGAACAACGTGTTGCAACGGCTGGAGCGCCTGAGTTCGAGACATGGAGCTACCATTTTTTGGAATAAAACAGGATGACGCAACTCGCCTGACTCGAACTTGACTCGCTGATTCAACCGAGTTGGAGCGAGTTAAAACCGAGTTCGAGCAAGTTTGAGTGATATTCGAGTCAAACACCGAGTCGACTCGATTTCTTCTCCTAAAAATGCAAACTCACCGAGTCAACCGAGTTGACTCGCAAGTTTGACAACTTTGGTACCTACGCCTCGCACTACTTATAATGGGAATCAATGCTAACTAGAGTTATATGTGTGTACATTGCTTGAGGCCTGAAATATGCTTTAAAATCTTCCGCAATCAAATGCCATAAAGCTATAATTATGATTAGCCCTCAACTAGTCATAACACCAAGTAATTATGTCCAAGCCTTATCTTTCATTTTTCTGAGGACATGACTAGTAGTCTGCTAGTCATGGCCCAAATTATACATACAATTTACCATTTTTATAAATATATCAAAATCTATATAAAATTTGATATGGACATTTTGACAAAATGTTATTCGAATGAATAAGTTTTTCAAGTTTAACTAATTTACTTTTCAAATTGACCCATGTGATTTAAAAATTAACGTCAATTTTATGGCAAAAGATATATTAATGTACAACTTAGAGGTCGAACTGATTGCCCAAAAACAAACTAAGACGTCGAATTAATTAGTAGATAATATTGAGAGTTGACCACAACTAATTCCTCAGTCGACATTGAGGAGTTCGAGTATACTATACATTCTCAGTGTTTTCACACTCTAATTTTCATTTTATGCCAGTTTTAAGCAGATTATGAATAAGAATTCCATATGGAGATATTATACTTGGTTTTTAAAGAATAGAGGCCAATTTATATTCGATTATATATGAAAATTTTTTTTCTCTCGTCAGTACCCACTTTCTAGAAATTTAAATTTCGAGGGATGAAATACTTTTTCATCCACTCCTTTTTTTTTTTCTTTTACTATAACCCCGACAAATTTTAATTTTTTTTCTAATCATGGTTTTATTATATCCTTTATTCCATTTGCTTAGCAGTCATACAAACATGTTTTCTTGAATATTATTTTTATATTGGTAAAATTTTTAGTATACTTATAATTTTGAATGAATCAATACACTTAGTTATAATATAAGGACATAATTGTAATATTATTATTTTTTGAATTGATATTATTATAATTATATCCTTACATTATAATTAGGTGCATTGGTACACTCATAATTTTAAGTATACTAAAGATGTCACCTTTTATACTTTGTATATCTTATTTTACAACGAATGACTAAAAAAATATCTACATGTTGTCCATTGCTCAGGTATATATTTGTAGATAAAAAATATGTAATTATGAAATAGTCTCGCTATTGTTAATTTGTTCACTTTCTACAATATTGAGTTTGGAATGCTTCAAATGAAGTTATCACAATCCATACATTTCTTTTACCACCCACGGCATCAACTATTAAAGACATAATCAACTGCTTACACCACGTGTTCATGCGTTTCCATTTCAGCAAATAAAAAATACCAAACTTGAAGAGAGAGAGAGAGAGAAACATATAAAATCAATCTATAGACAACCTTAACTACTTAATTAGACCTTGACTTTTGTAAATAATTAATACACTCAGTTGTATAAATCAGCCGTTTGGTATTTGTATAGTTTGACAAGTGGCACACATGGTAATCTGGAGAAAAGAAAATCAAAAGATTAGAAAAGTTCCAACCTGCATGAATTAGTAAAAGAACAACTCATTCAACATATAATATAATTAATTGTTCAAAACTTACTAGGTCATCACCCTTTTCGTTTATGCAATTAGATAAAAAAAAGGATCAGATCAATGCCTCCAGCTGCTTATAAATACGATTTGTTTGCCATGCAACAATCCCATCCCTCATACGCAAATCTACAAAGAACTAAAGAGTTCCTGAAAGTTACAGAAAACATGAAAGCTGCTTGCATAGCCCTTCTTGCCCTCTTGGCTCTCGCATCTTTTGGTGCCTTTGCTTTTGATCCAAGCCCACTCCAAGACTTCTGCGTTGCTATCAACGACACCAAGAGTGGTGGTATGCACCATCAGCTTTTTCTGATGCACTTCAAATTCCATTATGATGCCATGCATGCTCATATGTTTTTCTTCATTTGTTTACAGTGTTTGTGAATGGAAAATTCTGCAAGGACCCCAAACTTGCCAATGCAAATGACTTCTTCTACCAAGGACTAAAGCAAGGAGACACATCTGGACCACTTGGCTCGAAGGTGACTCCAGTTGCGGTTAATGAAATATTGGGACTCAACACTTTGGGCATTTCTTTAGCTCGCGTTGACTTTGCACCTTACGGCCTAAACCCTCCTCATATTCACCCTCGAGCCACTGAGATCCTGGTAGTCATAGAGGGTACCCTCCATGTTGGTTTTGTGACATCCAACCCAGAGAATCGTCTTTTTACCAAAGTACTATACAAGGGAGATGTGTTTGTGTTCCCTATTGGTCTCATTCACTTTCAGCTGAATATGGGTAAGACTAATGCTGTTGCCATTGCCGGTCTTAGCAGCCAAAACCCTGGAGTTATCACCATTGCAAATGCTACGTTTGGATCAAATCCTCCTATCTCCCCTGAAGTTCTTACTAAGGCATTTCAAGTGGATAAGAACATAATCAACAAACTTCAAAAACAATTCTAGATGGTCACTCAGCTATGATGGCTATGGAATAGTTTGGAATATTATGTATTTTAATCTGTATCAGTTTGTTACTAGGATAGGCTAACGCATTATATATGATTATCAAAAGAATAAATGGATTTCATGATTCTATGTACCATACTTGAGTTTTGGAATAAATTAATAATACTTTGGATTTTTATATTCATGTTAATTTATTCTTAAATGTGCACATATTTGAACAAAACGAACGAAGTAAATCTTTATATTGTTTCTTTTGAGCCTTTATGTGAGGATGAGAGAAAGAGACAGATCACAGATAATGTGCACAAATTATTTTCTAAACGAATTCACGTCTTGTTATCTCTTGTTCCACAAGTTTGAACCGAACTTGCACAAATGATCAGTACTCTACTCATTACTCTAGTGCTGTATAACGTAAATCAAAATAAAATAAGAATATGATTCAACATTTTCATAAGCTTTATTATCCTAAAATTTTGAAAAGATTAATGCCCTTAAATTATTATATAATGCTTTTGTGAGACTTAAGTGACCTAAGTGATATTAATTAAGTAGTTAATTAATTAAATAAGTAACTAGATAGGCTAATTTCTAATTGGTTAAATGATAAATAGTTTTTTTATGTTTATCTGTAATTAATCACTTGATGGGAGTGGTTAATAAGTTAAACTTATTACATAATAAATGATTATCCAATAATTATTATCGTTATCTGATACTAAAAGTTTATCAAACTAGTTCCGATCTTTGCCTATGAATAAGAGTTCTGTGTTCTCTCTTTACTCATTACTAATACACGCATAAATTAAGAGAGATTAAGAGATAGAAATATAATGTTTAAGAATCCAATGGTTCACGCTGGACTTTAAGCAATTAAGCAATGTATCAATGTATGGATTATTTCCTAAATTGATTTATAATGTATATTATGTGGCATGTGAAAATTTATGACTTTCCTAGGTTTGATAAATTATGATTGACTGAAAATTTCTATAATCAAGATTAGATAGAAATTAAAGAAAACTTATGGCTCTCCCGTTAGCTTATCTCTGTCTCTGTTCAAACGGATTGCATGCTTACTTATGGAATCATTGCTTAGAGAGAGTTGACAGTTGAGTACTATGAGTGATATATATCACATTATGATTTAATTTTTCTAAAGTCGATATATAATGACATTCTTTTTTGTTTTTGTTAACAAGGATATATGTATAATGCAAACATATATAAATGAAAGACAATAAATAGCAATACATTCGTTTATATTTGTTTATTTGCCTGAGCTTTATTACGACATTAAAAAAATTAGTTTATTTTACCATATGTCAATATATTTTAAATTAATGGTATTTGTAAGTGTTAGTAAGAAATTAAATTTAATAATATATTGTGATATTAAAAAAATAATAACTTAGATCAACTCCATAAAATTGGTTATGCACTATTAGTTAGAGAGAAAGTGACAACAATGAACTCATTGAGGGGCACAATAAAAAATCATTCAATCGTATATTATTTTTTCTTGTTTTAATTTTAGATAATCTCAAATCATAATTATAACCCCTTATTAGAAAATTTAAGAGATAGTCAATTAATTAATTCATTTTTTTTTCATTTTGACTCTAAAAAATGTCAAAACTTTAAAGAATTCCTAATTTAGGAGATGGTTAATTAATTTATTAATTTTTCTGTTCACTTTAAAGAATTATCAGACTTTGAAGAATAATTAATTTTCTCATTTACTCCAAAAAATTCTAACAATTCAAACTATTCTTGATTTAATAATTAATTAATTACTTCATTATTTTTTTCATTGACTATGAAGAATTGACACACTTAAAAAATTCACGATACATAAATGAGGAAAGGGAAAAATTATTGTATGAAGAGCTTAGAATTTGATCAACGAAGCCTTCTTATTCAAACGAAGCTCCAAATTGAAATACCTATATATAATAGATTTACATTTGAGTATTTAAAAACTTTTCGTTTCCATAGAAAGAGATGCTAGTTCACACTATTTTTTTGTTGCCACGTGATATTTATGTTTCTAGATCAATGGGGTTGTGCTATATATGCGGTAGAGAAAAAAAAATTTGAGCGATGTGAAAACAAAAGATGGACAAAAGATTTTGTTTTAAAGGCAAAAATAGACAAAAAGTTTTAAATTTTTGGAGGCAAAACTTAAAAAACATAATTTTTATTTTTCAAAGTTGAAGATAATGTTTTCAAAATGTAGTTTTCCAAAAACTGAAATATCAATTTTTAAGCTAAAGCTCTATCAATGTGCAACTAAGAGGACAAATTAGATATAGAGCGCAAATTTCCTTGTTTCACACGGTGGGTTCGTGTGTGTGTATATATATATATATTCGTTAGCTTCTCAAGTGTTATAACACTTTAATCATTTATGTTAGATTTAACTGAATTGAGAATAATAAGTCCTTTCAGAATATTAATACTTGTTCTATAAAAAAAAAAAAAATTATTGGCCGATATATGCTATCCCTTGTATAAAGTTTCTTCACTCGATCTCGACAGTTTCCCTGCTAAAAACTCAAAAATATGGGGATGAATATAAATTTTTATTCCCAACTTGCTCTTTCACTCGCATTAATACTGTGTTTTCTTTGCCGAAATTAAGTGTAATCATAGTTGAAAGTTATGTAATTAATATATATATATATATATATATATATATGCTTGGAAATATTAAACTACTGTTTCGCTGACTCTTTACATTTTTTTCAATCTAGGATTAGGAAAAAGGTTATCGGTTTGTTAATATTATTGATGCTTCTAGTTTTTCCATTACATAGAATAAGCTTCTAGCTAAAGTTATCACAAAACCAAGTCATACTTTTCTTCGACGTACGTTCACCCAGCAACTCTTGTTGACAAGCATGAATTTGAGATAATAACTTATCAAACTTGAAGGAAGACAAATTCAAATATCACGAACCTTAACTACTTAGACCTTGTTTATTGTAAATTAATCCCTTTCGTATTTACTGTACGACAAGTGGCGCATGATAGATAGGGAAAAAAGAAAACAGAAGATAAGAAAAGTTCCAACGTCCAAGTTGTCGTGAAAGAATAATTCACCCTATAAATAAAATATTAATTGCTGAGCAATTAACGTACTAGGTCATCACCTGCTTCATTAAAAATAGACCAGATCAATGCCTACTCCTTATAAATACACATTGTTTGCCATGCAACAGTCTCATCTCTCATTCGCAAATATACTACACACACACAGCTAAAGAAGAGTTGCTTAAGGGAAGAGAAAACATGAAAGCAGCTTACTTAGCCCTTATTGCCCTCTTGGCTCTCGCATCTTCTGGTGTCTTCGCTTTTGATCCCAGCCCTCTCCAAGACTTCTGCGTTGCTATAAACGACACCAAGAGTGGTGGTATTTATATATATATGTACCTTTAGCTTTTTTTGTTGCACTTCAAATTCCATTATGATGCCATATGGATGTTCATATATATATACATATATATTTATCCTCGATTTGTTTGCAGTGTTTGTGAATGGAAAGTTCTGCAAGGACCCCAAGCTTGCCTCTGCCAATGATTTCTTCTTCCGAGGACTGAAGCAAGGAGACACATCTGGACCACTTGGCTCAAAGGTAACTCCAGTTGCGGTTAATGAAATATTAGGACTCAACACTCTTGGCATATCCTTGGCTCGCGTAGACTTTGCACCTTATGGCCTTAACCCCCCTCACACCCACCCTCGAGCCACTGAGATCCTGGTAGTCATAGAGGGTACTCTTCATGTTGGTTTTGTGACATCCAACCCAGAGAATCGTCTCTTTACCAAAGTACTGAACAAGGGAGATGTGTTTGTGTTCCCTATTGGTCTCATTCACTTTCAGCTGAATGTGGGTAAGACCAATGTTGTCAAAATCGCGATTCTAGGCAGATTCGTTTTTGGGAGGTGAATTCGTATCGTAAACTCGTAACGTAGAATCGTAAGAGTTTACCTATAATAATAATTAATGATTGAAATATATAATTATATCATTAAAATTAATATTTTAAAATTCAAACTAGTTTTTGAATTTGTGAAAGTAATGATCAATGGTCTATTAGTATAATTATAATTAAAATGGTGATAACTAAACATAAATATTTTGTTAATATTATATATTAAAATTAAAGTATGATAGATATTAATAAACAAATACTAATAATTTGAAATTTGAATTAAAATTATTTATACAATTATAAATATAACTATTAAAGACTATTTTGTTAAAACAAATAAATTAACAATATATTAATTTCATATTATTTTTGGGTAAAATATCATATTATAAATATTTAAAAAAGAAAAAAATTAATATAATAATATTTAAATAATTTAGATTAAAACAAAAAATAGATATCCTTTTAAATAAATTTAAAATAAAATTCTAAAAATAGATACAACAAATTATATGATGATATATATGTGTAAATAGACACTTTTTTTTGTGCGCATGTTCAAGTTGTCTAAATTCTATTCTTTTTGAAATGATAAAAAGATGAAGAGAATATATATATATATATATATATAAATATAAAACTTTGCAAACATATTCATAAAGATGGGATTGGATTAGTGGTACAATATGTTGTCATCGGAAGCTTCTGAGTTCGAGACGTGATGATGACATTTTTTGAAACTATGCTGAAGAGCCAATATATATAAAATAGTGCACATATATATATAAAGATGATGTTGGAGCAGTGGCTGGTTGTGCTCCAATACTAGCAGGCGCGCCCGTGTTCGAGTTCTGGGAAAGACATTTTTTGACGCAAAACAGGAGAGCTGCAGCCGAGTTGGAGCGAGTCGACTCGGCGATTCAACCGAGTTGGAGCGAGTTGACATCGAGTTTGGCCGAGTTTGTGTGGCGTCCGAGTTAAGCACCGAGTCGACTCGATTTCTTCTCCTAAAAACGCAAACTCGCCGAGTCAACCGAGTTGACTCGCGAGTTTGACAACTTTGGGTAAGACTAATGCTGTTGCCATTGCTGGCCTTAGCAGCCAAAACCCTGGAGTTATCACCATTGCCAATGCTACATTTGGATCTAATCCTCCTATCTCCCCTGAAGTTCTTACAAAGGCATTTCAAGTGGACAAGAGCGTAATCAACGCTCTTCAAAAGCAGTTCTAAATGGTGATCATTGGACAATAGTGAAGTAGCTATTGAAGTGTGGAATATTATGTATTTGAATTTGTTTTATTTTGTTATTTGGATAGGATATAACGCTTTATGATTATCACAAGAATAATTGGAATCATGAGTCTGTATGTTGCATATTCATTGTATTATTCTTGCTTAGAGTCCTTGAATAAGATAATACTTTGGTATTTATATTCATGTTAATTTGTTGTGGATTTGCAGCACGCGCGAACACTCGTTAATTTGGAGTAAATGGAAGTATAAATTGATCGTGTATCTTTTCTAATGACATGTTACCCTGTGAGCGTGAGTGCTAGTAAGAAGTAGGCGCACATAAATTTCTTTCATAGCGTATTGATGGAAAAAATCAAAAGATCGAAATTGTATGGATGGCAAAACGTGATACTTTACATAAAAACGAATAGCTATTAAAAAAAATGTCACTTCGAGTTTTTAATTGAATTAAAATGATAATAAAATTTATTAACATTAAAAATAGACACATGGTAACAAAAATAAAAATAAAATTTATAGAAGCATATAACAACACAGGAATAAATATAACTACCTTAATACAGGGAAAACAACTCATTTTATCCAACATTCTGGACTGAACCAAATAAAAAAGTTGTTTAAGAATACAATTAATGTTAATTAACAATGTCAATTTTCTAAAAGCAATCATCGAAGAAGTGGTGGATATTTCTCATTTCTCCAAGGGATCCATAGTTTTAAAGTCCAAAACTTGTTCATAGATAATGAATTCCGTGAAATCAAAAGCAAGATTTTAAAACTAAGTTAGAAAAGTAAAAATGGCTGAAGAGCAAAGTCTCTTAATCCCTATGTATGCTTGGATCCGAGTTTAGATCCCCTCGAGTAATACTGGATCGAGTAATGCTAGATGGATCATTCTCCAGTAATGAATAGGTCATTGGATCTAAATGCAATGACCTACATTTTTTATAAAATGTATTTTTTTCAAAAAATAGAAAATAATTATTTTTATAAATGAAAACATATTAATATTTTAAATCTTTTTTTTTTAATTTATAAAGAATGATATCTAGTTGAAGAAATAAAAAGACTAATATATTTTTAACATCACAGTTTATTTTGTATATCTTAAAATTTTTTATTTTTTAACTAGATAGTATTTTGTATGAAAAATAATCTAAAATATTAATATATTTTTATTTATTAAAAAAGTAATTATTTTTCATTTTTAAAAGATATATTTTATAAAAAAAGTTAGGATAATTGTATCTAGACCCAATGACCCTATTCATTACTTGAGAAAGATCTCTTCCAGTATCCAAACTCACTTCGGTCCATATGCAGGTATCTGAAGAAAAAAAAATTGATTTTATAGAAGTTGACAATATTTTATTTGGGAGAAAAATACAACTTTGGACCCTAACTTTTGGCTAAAATATTAAAATAGTTCTCTAAAAATAAAAAGTATTAAAATATTTCTTTAAAGATGAAAAAGTTAGCAAATTTGATCCCTATAAAAGGACAAATTAATTTTTGGATGACTTTCATTTTGTGAAGGATTTTATTTTTGATCGAACATTTTGATACTTTTTATTTTTAAAAGGTTAAATTAATTTTATTATAAAAAATAAGGAATTAAAATTATATTTTCCTCATATTTGGCTGTGGGAGAAAGCTTTTGTACAATGGTAAAAGAGACTTTTATAGGATATCAGATAAAGCTTATTAGTATGCTACGTTTCTATTAGATAAGAATTTCATACGACGGCTACAGAGGCTTTTATTGTTTGTCTTGCAAAATTTACTTCTATTTTTTTCTTCAGAGGCAACTACGTTTTAAAAGTATTTGTGGAACAAATTAAAATTTTAAGAGGAACAATAATTATTATTTGAAAAGACGATTCCCTCTAAATTTAATAACCTACCTCCATGCTCTAATTGCTTTAAAATTGAAATATTTTCACATAAACTTTATCAAATTTTTAAAGAGTAAAATATTTGTTTCATGCTTACTAATTGTTAGTTTTTGTTAATTAAAATGTACAAAATAATCATTATTTTTTTAAAATGTTATATTTAATTTTTTATTATTTCAAAAATACAAAATTTAGTTCTTTAAATTTAAAATTCATAATTTAGTAAAGGGACTATATTTAATAATTTCTTTTTTTGATACAAGACAAAACACAGAAAAAGAACAACTTAGAGATAAAAATAGGATAGTTGGCCCTGATGATTGTAAAATGCCCTGGTCATGTGGTTCCTCCAAAGATTCCTTTCATTGACAGGGATGCTTCCGATTCTAAAATTCTTGAAAGTTCGCTTAAGGTTGATAATGTCATCCATAACTAGAGAGAATCTAACTTCATCCTTTTCGATGCCTAAAAAAAAGCTTGTCACCTTGTCCTCTAGAAAGCCCATATTAAGATATAAAGTGCTAGGATTTGGCCACTCAGGGGACTCAGTAATCCAAACCAAGACTGATATGATAGAGCCAAGGATAAGAGATTCTTTAATTGTAAAAGCATCACTTCTCTAGGAGAAATCACATATATGTTCCCTATCTATGACCACAGAGGCATGAAATTCTTTAAGAGAATTCCCTTTTCTATTCCAACAATACCAACAACACAATGACCAGCCTTGTGGTATGGAAGGAGAGATTGAAATAATCTCTGAGTTACGAGGCCTCCTAGTCCTAACTACTGTCGAAAGAATTAATATGCAGGATTTTCGATAGGATCCTTTGGATTTTAGCTAATGCTTCCCTTGGGTAGGGTGTAAGATTCCTGAAAACCACATTGTTTCTAGTCTTCCAGATAACGTAGCAGACCTTTATGATGAATTCAGTGAGACCCTTTCGAGAGTTCAGGGCATGTTGGCTTCGAGAGAGCCATGTAGAAATCTAGTGGATAGGATCCGGGGGTTGAATTTGGCCAACTATTATGCCTAAAGGAGAGGTGAACCAAACAGCTCTGGTTGAATAGACAGTGTATAAAAAAATAATGATTATTATGAACATTTTAATTAACGACTTATTTCTCCAAGCATAATTATGCTTAAAGATTCTTCCAAACTAGAGGTTGGAACATGGAATTTGTCCTTCCACAAAGCAAGTAATGCCCATCCTTGATAGTGTATTCCCCTAACTTATTTCCTTTCCCAATTAGCCTATCCAGCAAACCTATTAAGGAGAAGGGAGTTTTTATGATAAGATCTTTTACCTTGTCATCATAGAGGTTGGTTAACTTAGAAAGGTTCAATCCTCTTCCCATGTTTGTAAAGAAGATATCAGCCACCTTAAGGTTAGGAGCATTAATCCCATCCTTGACTTTCCACCATGCTGGGTGCTCAAGAGGAATACTCCTACCATTACCTACCTTCCATCTTAGGTTATCCTTAATTAACTTTTTGCTCTTCTAAATACCTTCCCAGATCCAAGAGGTATTTGTTCTGTCTAGGAACGGACCCTTTGTGGTATCATAATACTTCTTAGCCATGATAGATGCAATCAAGCCCATAGGATTAGCACTGAGAATGTGCCAATTCTACTTAGCGAGAGGAGCATGGTTAAAGATATGAGTGTTCTTGATGCCTAAACCACTTTTTTGCACTAGCTCGCTAATAGTTTTCCAATTGACAAGATGTATCCTTGGTTTTGTTCCCTAAGGCCCCAATAATAATTGGCAATCTTAGAGTCAATCATAGAAGCATATTTCTTAGGTAGATTGATGCAAGAGAGCTCATAAACCAGGTTAGAGTTAATGACTAACCTAATCAACATTAATCTTTTGGCCTGAGAAAGGAGTTTACATTTCCAGAGTTGAAGCATTTTATTAACCTTGTCTACAAGATCTTGAAAGATCCAAGTCTTGGATCTACTTGGGTTTATAGGGATGCCCAAGTGCTTTCCCATATGATTAGATTACATAAAACTTAGGATCTTAACTACGAACTTATTAAAAATTATGAGGACGTTGGGACTGAAGATGACCGAGGATTTCTCTTTGTTAGAGTTAAGGCTGACCATTTTGTTAAAAGTCTCCAAGTTGTCCTAACCACCTCACAAGATTCCTTTAAAGCTTCAAAGAAGAGTAGAGTGTCATCTGTATACATCATATAAGATATCAGATCAGACAACTTGCTTATTTTAATGCCCTTCCACTTTTTAGAAGTTTCCTTCTCAAAAATCAAGCAGGGAAGGACATTTGCGCAAATAATAAAAAGGTAAGGAGAAAGGGGGTCTCGTTGTCTAAGGCCTCTACCTAGAACAATACTAGCAGTACGATGCCCATTTATAAGAATTTAGTATGAAACGATGGAAATGCATTGATGAATTAATTGGATCCAGGCTAGTGGGAATTTCATATGTTTAAGACAGCTAAAAGGAAATTCCATGACACTTTATCAAAGGCCTTAGAGGTATCTAGCTTAAGGGCACATAGCCTTTTACCATTTTTTTTCTTTTTATGAATGGTATTGATGATCTCAGAGGTGATCAAAAGGTTATCCATGATGAGCTGACCTTTGAGGAAAACTTTTTGGAAAGAAGATATGTTGCCCTTCAGAATAGTCCTAAGCCTACAGTTAAGAGTCTTGGAGATAATTTTGTACGCCACCATACATTGGCAGATAGGTTTGAAATCTCTGACAACCTGTGGCTTCTCATTCTTTGCCAGAAGGACTAGAAAGGTTTTATTTAAACTTTTTAGCATATAGCCCTTCTCACAGCAATGTTGTACCATAGAAACTAGGTCAATTTTAATTACCTCATAGTAGAATTGGTAGAATTTAACATTTAGACCATCTGAGCTAGGAATGCCATATGGGATAACTTTGTCATCTGTGAGTACCGCGATAAGGCAAGACTGCCCAAACTCCCTTTACTGCCTGAGTGAACTCTCATAGAAATAGAAGTAAGACCTGAACCTCAAGAGTTAGAAAGCACCATGTATATTACTAGAATCAGAAGAGGTCTTGGAGAGATTGAGACTTGAAGAGCTACTTTCTAACCAGTTGAAGCCGTGAACGAGATGACTTTGCCGAGCCATAGGCAAGGGAAGGGGGAGAGGGTGATTAAGGCAAAACTAGAAAACTAAAAGGGTAATGAAAAGTAGTAGAAATAGAGCAAGAAGTGGAGATAAGATAAGAAGAAAGAGGAGGAAGTCTCTACCTTTAGAAAATGAGTAAGGTCAGAGCATGTAAAAGACCAGGTACATAAAAAGACCAGAAGGGGAGGGACAGTAGATAAAGAGACAAAAGAGGAAAGGGGAGAGTTGTTATTAGGGTAAGTCACCACTAGGGTAGAGAAAGGACAAGGGAGAAGCAACACGAAAGCATAAAAGAGTTGGGGGTAGATGAAAGGTCGAAGGAGTAGATAGGACAAGAAAAGGAACATTGACAGAGAAAGACAACAGAAGTGAGAGCTGATAGGGGAGGATACGGTGGTTTGAAGAAGCTAAACCTTAGCTAAGGAAGCTGAGGTGACAAGAAGTTGAAATGATGTGATGAAACAAGTAGGAAAATAGGGCGCATGCACGAAACCACTAGATGAAACAAGTAAAAAAATGGATGTATACACAAAACTCCTAAGGTTAGTAATTGAAAGCACTTCTGTCTAACTTTCTCTTACTAGAAGGATCTAACATAAAATCTCTATATTATATTTAATAATTTTTAAAAAAATAAGTAATTATATATAATATTTTTTAATAGTTAAGAAATTTTTTTTAATATTTTAGGGACAAAGTTTTCTCATTTTTTAAGAGTAAAAACGTGATTCGTGTGTATCTATATCTATATATATAAACTTGATTTATTTAAGTATTTTACTCAAATAAAATATGGACTGTACCGCAGACTTTGTTTCATTTCTTCAATGGTGTGCCACGAGAGGCAGTTTAGCTCCCAAAATTGAAGGATGATACTTGGGTCTCTCTCTATTCCTTCCCATTCAATCTCAAGGTACTTCCTACTCTACTTGTTCAAAGTTAATATTGGATGATCAGTTTCATTTTCCAACTCAAGGTTTCATTACTAATATTCCTTCTTTGATAATGAATTATCTCATTGCTTTTGGTCTTATCCCTGTTGAAGATCTTCTCCCAGCGAAACTGGAAAAGCTGCTGGATGGGTACCCTTCAAAATCTCAAATTCTCTGAGTTGTTCCTCAAATACTCAAAATATGGGCAAATTTTTATGTTTGAGCACTTAAAGTGGAGGCTTTAAAGAAATCTTTGGAAGGGTTAGTAGAGAGGATGGAGTGATTATTGTAGATCACGGATCGCATCGTAAAGAATCCAATTTAATGCTTAGTAAGCCAAATTCATATATTACGAACTTGAGTTTGTTTGCATAGGTTTTAATTTTGCATGTTGTGAAATTGGTAGTGTTATGTTCTTGGAAACGTTTCAACTCGATGCCTAAATGTTGTCATAATTTGACTGTTAAATGAATTTCTGAAGATTTTTAAACATATAACTGGGTACGAGATTATGGAGCTTGCTCATATGGTAGTTTTTAGTCATTTAATATTGTTATTTTCTTATGTTAAGTTGAACAAGATGATAAATGGAGTGCTTAATTTGAATGATATTAGATGCTTTCATTTCAGGTCTAGCTATAGGCTTCTCTTTTCAATTTATGGGTAACTTATTTGGTCATTTCTTTATCTTGAAAGAGTGAAAGTTAGTCACGCTTTATCTTTTCAATTCTTATGGAATAAGAGAATGGTTGAAGCTGAGCAGGAGTACCTAAAAATCATTGCCTTTGAGACATGGTGTCTATAGACTGAATGAAGTGATAATTGTGTCTGAAGGGGCATATGTATAATTAGCTTCTTTACCTATTAGAGGTCATGGTAGGGGCCTAGATAGGGGTTGTAGGACAACTAAGAGTCCTGGACAAGCACTTGTAACAAAACCATAGGCAGTAACCTACCCCAAGGAACTTATACACCCTCTGCTCAAACTTATTCTAGGGAATCACAACTTAGTAAAGATTTAGGTAAGGCTTTTTCTTGATTCCTGAGAATATGACTTCCTACCTTTTCTAGATCGACTAGTTCAGAAGACCCTCAACACTTTTTGGAAGGTGTTGGGAAAGCAATTAAGATCTTAGGTTGTTCTAGTAGTAGGTCTATGGAGTTTGCTGAATATTAAAGTAACACCAGTAGCTCACTTTCAGTGGCCAAGGCTTGTGTTTTCTGATGACAGCAACTTCATTTTCCAGCATCTTCTGTAGCAGCCACGATGAGCTTTTGGCAGTGGATTTTTTTAGAGTTTTGATCAATTTTTCATGAAAATGATGTTAGGAGAAGCCGTTTCGGCCCTTTCCCATTGAATTTCAGCCTTAGAAACATGTTTTTAGGCAAGTTTTTTAGATTTGTTTTGGTAGGGACTAAATTAAAAATGTTTTTAGAATTTGGGGTTTTTACAGAATATTATGGAATTTTGGAATTTAATGGGCTTAAATTGGTCTTATAGGAACACGTTTAATGTGTATGACATGAAACCCTATTGTTCCTCATGGTTTTACTTGGGTTGAAGGTGAAAGTATGGGAATTTGGGACTAAAGTGAAAATTTAGGAAGCTTTTAAGGTAGTGAATGTAAATTAACAAAAAACCTAAGCAAGTGATGTGGTGGGAATCAAGGAATATGAGCTAAGATTTGCTTTTAGTAATGATAAGGAAGTTGAATATGAAATTGGTAATGGAAATATGAAAAATTAAAGAGAAGGAAGAATTATGTGATAAATTAATATTATGGGATAGTATGAGAAGTGTAGATATTATGGTTGCTTTTGGTAACTCATTATGAATTTGTTAAGAGGCATTATTATGAGCCTAAGTTGATATATTTAGTGATGGGAATTGAGGAAATCATATTTTGTGACTTAAGGATTTATTGGTGAGTTCTCTTTTAACCAAGGCAAAGGAGGCTTACAGGTTGTTTCAGGTTACTTCAACCACCAGGTAAGCAGTAGCTCTTCCAACCGTATGATTACCATTGTATTGTTATATGGTAGCATAATTTGTTACACTTGTTAATCTTTCAAATGAATTATGATTTATGACTAGTTTGTGATGTCTGTGCAAAAACTATAAAAAGATATGATTGTATTGAAAAGGGTATTGTTTTACTAGAGATCGCAAAAGTTTCATTCTAATAGCATTGATATTGAAGGAAGAAAACTCATGTATGGTAGTTCCTTAGATTTAGGGAGGACTACTATAAGACGGATGCTTTAGCGTGAGCTTGCAACTCACGACCGTTGTCGTAACCGACCTTTCAGCGGGATGGAATTAAAACAGGTCTAAAACCGATTCCCAAAAACGAAATTTTGAAAATCAATTTATTTGGAGTTGCCACCAAAATTTTTAATGGGAAACTTTGGAAAACCAATTTAAAAGAAAACAAACGAAAAAAGAGGCGAAATGGTCTGCGAGGTCAGAGATGGGTTTGGGAGTCTATTTGAGTGTGGGGAAGGTGTTAGGCACCCCACAACACCCGCCCATAAGGACGGTTACCTTAAACTAGTTAGTTGAAATAGAATATGGCCTTTAATTAATCTCAATTACCCTTTTATTGACATGGATGCACGTTAGACATAGAAGACAAAAGAGCGAAAATGCATGCAAACTTATGGATATTTACAAAGGACGGACTTGACCTAGGATGAAAGCCTAGGGCCTACGTATCTTGTGAGAGGGATCAAAGTCCACGTAGTTCGACCAAAAGGCATTTTTGTGATTGGTGGTTTTTTTTTATTTGTGATGAGAATAGGAGGATTTTAATTAAAACTAATCATTGTAAACCAAAATGGGATAGGAATTTGGTTTGTATGTTTTAATTTACTACAATCTGATGAACCTCGTTCTCCTAAACTCTTCACATTTTCTCTTTTTTAAAATTTTTTTGTCGATTTTATTATTATCAATTTTGTTTAGTTTTGAGAGTTTATATTTCAGGAATTAATGCATAATTTATAATGAAAGGAATATATCATTTTATTTTTATAAATTTTTGAGTTTATTGTTGGTAAATATTGATTATTATTATTATTGATTATTAGTAGACAATTTAATTTAAGTGCTATTATTTATTTGTTTATCTGTTTGTCTTTGAACAAATATATGCTAATTTTCGGGTTCTATGGAGATTAAAATCTCACACGAGCCCGGGAAGTCGAGGAGAGATAAGTATTCTCACACGATCCATTTTGCATAAATATTTAATCAAAGTTAATATTTAATTATTGTCCATTTATTCATTTTTGTATTATTATTAATATTATTGTCATTTCGGAATTAATTATAGGGATTTAAGGAGATTAGAACCTCACGTAATCCCGCACAATCGAGGAGAACAATATTCTCACACGATAATTTCGTAAATGATAGGGAATGTTTATTAAAGCAAGCATTTTGATTATGATTATTATTATGATTTAATCAAAATTAATATTTTATTACCATTCACTTATTTTCCACCATTCACCCATTAATATTTCATTAATATTCATTGTCTTCCAATTATTTGATTAATTGCAAGGATTTAAGGAGATGAAAAAAAACTCACATAATCCCCGGCAATCAAGAACAACAAAATTCTCACATGCTAATTTTATACGTAATAGCCATAATTAATCAAAACTAATGTCTAAACAATTATAATGAACAAAACTAAACAAATTTAAGCATGTGAACAGTAGCTTCTCATATTAAAACGCATGAACAGTGCACATGCATGAAGTTGTCTTGAAGGAAATCGAGTGAACAGTAGCA
Source organism: Delonix regia (assembly GCA_037074485.1). Lineage (NCBI taxonomy): Eukaryota > Viridiplantae > Streptophyta > Magnoliopsida > Fabales > Fabaceae > Delonix > Delonix regia. The sequence continues at coordinate 32,312,597 of CM073449.1, read as the reverse complement.
TGCAGCAGAAATCTCGGCCAAGATAAAACATGCAGCCATACCTAGCGTTTTCAGCTCCTCCCTTGTGCTCCAATGAAGAAGGACCTTCTCCTCCTCACTCACCAATGGAAGATGGACCTCCAACAGCCCCCCAAAGTGGCTGGTCTCGGCTGGAAGTGCAGAAATGGACAGCTTCGTTGGAGTTTCGTTGGACAGCTTCGTTGGAGTTTTCTGGTTGGCTCCAGCGTTGGAAACTTTGCAGAAAGTGTTTCTACTCCTCGGCTGGAAGATGGAGGCTGAAAGCTTCTCTTCTTCTCCACACTTCTTCTTCTTCCTTGTGCTCCCTAAGCTCTCCTCTGTTCACCTCTATTTTTTGAGCTCAAAATAGAGTTTTTTCTCCTCCATGGTTCAGCTTCTATCCCTCCCTTTGCTGCCACTTTGTTTTGGATTCAGACTTCTTTGTTTCTACACATCATTTTGGCATCCAACTCTCCATTTTTCTGCTCCTTGGATGGTCTGAACTTCAGCACCTTTTCACTCCAGAATTTGGGATGTTGCTCCACAGTTTTTCTACACGTTGGATAGCTTCATTCAGCTTTCGGTTTCTGTCTCATTTCTGGTTCGTTTCCCTGCTGTTCTTTCCTCACGTGGCTGCCTTGCTTCCTTGCTTCGTTCAACTTGGTTTCTCCCTCACGTTGTTGACTCCATTCTCTTCTTTCGTTCAGCGTTGTTCCTTTCGGTTTGTTGCTGGTTTCGTTGCTCTTCCTTTCTTCTTCAGCTCCTCTTCCCTTCTTGGTCACGTGGCTCTCCCTTTTCAGCGTGGTTCCTCTTTCTTTTTCCTTCCTCTCTTATCTTCTCCAGCTCTCTTTTCTTCTCAGCCGAGGCCTCCTTTCTCTCCAGTGTTTTTTCTCCTCCTTCCTCTCGGTTTGCTGCCACTTTATGCTCCAACGCCACCTCCCTTTTTCTGCCATGTTGCTCCCTTTTTTCCTTGCTTTTTCTGCAACTTCCAGCCACCACTTTGCTGCACACAGTCCACTCTTTTTGCTGCCATCTCCAGCCACGCCACACTCTTCTTTCACTGCTCTAGCCACCCCACTTTCTGCCATGTTGCAGAACCACTCCCACTTGCTTTTTTGTCCCCCTTGTCCTCTTGTGCATGTGTGTACATGGGTGCATGCATGTGGTGAGTGTGTGTGTCCGTGGGTGAGAGTGTGTGAGAGTGTGAGTGTGAGTGTGTGAGGAGGTGTGTCCGTGAGTGAGAGTATGAGTGTGTGAAAGTGATGTGTGTCATGTGTGTGAGAGCAAATGAGCATATGGGAGCAAATGAGCATGTGGGAGTGTGAGTGTGAGTGTGTGAGGAGGTGTGTCCGTGAGTGAGAGTATGAGTGTGTGAAAGTGATGTGTGTCATGTGTGTGAGAGCAAATGAGCATATGGGAGCAAATGAGCATGTGGGAGTGTGAGTGTGAGTGTGTGAGAGTGATGTGTCCGTGAATGAGAGTGTGAGTGTGTGAGAGTGATGTGTGTCATGTGTGTGAGGGCAAATGAGCATGTGGAGAGCAAGTGAGCATGTGAGAGTGATGTGTGTCATGTGTGTGAGGGCAAGTGAGCATGTGGGAGCAAGCGAGCATGTGAGAGTGTGTGAGTGTGAGCAAGTGAGAGTGTCTTGCAATTCCATTTCAAGTATGTGGCCTTGTTCATTTTATTTCTTTGCAAGATGATTGCCATGTCTCTTCTTCAAACATACATCTTGAATTTTCCTTTTTATTGTTTTTGGTTCTTATATTTGGTTTTTTTTCCATATGACTTCTATGTTGTTTGCCTTTTGCAATTTTGTTTTGATTAATTGTTATTATTATTTTATTATTTTATATTCTTTTATTTTTTAACTCTATTTATTATTATTATTGTGATTATTATTATTGTTAATTTGGGTGGGGTGTTCACAGCCGTATGGGTGATTTACCCCGAGGGTTATGTGCTCTTGATTGATAGTGAATAACCCTAGGGATACATACCCTTGACTGATAGTGATTTACCACGAGAGTTGTGTGCTCTTAACCGATAGTGATTACCCCGAGAGCTGTGTGCTCTTGACAAATGATTAAACTATATGGGCCAAAAGTCCATGATCGCTATTTGATGTCTTTGATAGTCCTCCTTTGAATCTAGGTTCTAAGCTAACCGTATTTTGAATAAAAAGGAAGGTTTTGCATGTCTTTTAACAAGAACCCAAAGGCTGAGTTCCCTTGACCATTTGATAAAAGTATATAAGGGCAAAGTACCCTTGTCTAATGAGAAAGATTTTCCGAAGGCTGTGGATTCTTGACTGTTAAATATGATTTCCAAGGGCTATGTACCCTTGACTAATTTAATTTCAATGGAATGAATCCATGACTGTTATTGCATGTTTATGGCTTAAGATGTTAAGGTTTTAAATGATTACTTATAGAGAACTAATCAGTTTAAAGGGTATTATATTGATTTATTATTGGAATGCTACTCGTTTACTAAATTTTAGGCAAGCACCCAAAGCAATTTGTAGATCAGGAGGGCTAGAGGAGCCCTATTGGTACTGGTAATGATTTGATTTCCTTATTTTGTTAGTGTTTTGTATTTTGTAACAATGTAATTGGTTAAAGATGTAAATAATTGTAAATGAATATGTATGACCACAGGTAGATTTTGCATTCCCCTACTGTGTTGTAGTTGTCTCTAGATTGAATAGAGAGCTCTCTCTTTTATGGATATTATTGTTTTAGCAGATATTTGTAGCAATTTTGAAAGGTATTAGTTATAGAGGAGACTTTACCGAAATTTCTACAAAATAGATATGAATGTGAATCTGCTTAGTAATAAATTTCCATGATGTATGATTTTCAATTCAATTAAGGAATCAACTTATTAGGCTTACAAAGACAGGCTAGTCTTGTTATCTGTGCCGGTTATGCTCTGGATATTGGGGTGTGACAAAATTGGTATCAGAGCCTAGTTTAGGGTCTCTTGTGGTCAGTCGAGTCATAATTGCCATGTCGTTAATAAACCGGGAATTGTTAAGATGGATTGTCATATGAGAATGCTCATTATTTCTATATTATCATGGTTTAATGCTGATTGATTTGAATATACAATGATGATAGATTGGATAGCTAAATGTTTAATCATGGTAATTGTAGACAAAGTCATGCTACCTCAGACATGTGGTGTTTGTCGCATACACGAGTTGGCTAATAAATCTGAAAGGGCATCTGCCTAGTCTATTCCCTTGCCTAGGGGAAGTTGAGGCAGCGGTCTAGGTAGAGGCCTTAGAACAGCTTGGTGTCCTAGGCAAATTTCTATAGCCAAACTAGAGGTGGCGTTATTGACTCAGGGAATTCATAGCCCCTTTGTTCAAACTCATTCGAGGGAGTCTCAGTTTAGCCAAGACACAGGGGAGGTTGTAACCTGATTCTTGTGATTAAGGCCTCATACTTTTTCTGGATCCTCAAGTACAGAAGACCTTCAACGATTTCTGGAGGGTATGGAAAAGGCACTGAAAGTTCTTATGTTGTTATAGTAGTAGGTCTGTGGAGCTTGCTGAATATCAATTACAAGACATAGCCTATATCTAGTTTTAGGCCGTCTTGAGGGAAAGATTAGAGGAATTAACTCCCATGGAATGGGATGAATTTTGTGAAATGTTTGAAGAATGGTTTATTTTGCAAAGTGTGTGTGATGCTAGAGCTCGTGAATTTGAGCTATTGAGGTGGGTTCTTAGAACTATTATATTAGAGTTTAATATTCACTTTACTTACCTATCGAAGTTTGCTCCACATTTAGTTCCTACAGAGAAATATCGAATTAAGCAGTTTGTCATAGGATTACCAAAGTCTATGTTTTAGGCAATGGCTTCCTAAATTAATAACTTTGCCACTTATTCAGCTATTGTAGATTAACCGCAAGCAAACAAGAATGGGTTGGTACTTTTTCTTCACGAGGGCTTAGGTCTTAGAGGGCATTTGGACCATCTAGGTCACAAACTCCTCACTTTTCTATACCACCTCCTGGTACTCCATCTTATTAGTCTGCCTCGGGGAATTTAGATATACAGGAGCTCACGAGGCTTCACAATTTTCTAGCTTAAGGGTAACATGCCCCACTTGTGGGTGGTATTATTTGGAAGAATGTTATTTGATGACCTGTGCTTGTTTCCGCTGTGGACAGGGAGAGACTACCCTATGGCTCAGCCTAGGGTTAACCAGGCTTTATATGACCGACTGCTTAACCTCTTCCTTCCATGACTACTGTTAGGGGAGGGTCTTCTTCTTCTGGTGGCAGGGGTGCTCCTAGGTAAGGCAAAAGAACATAGGGACAGACATTAACTTGACAAGGACAGGCTAAGGTGTTTGCATTATCCTGACAAGATGCTCAGGCTTCTAATGCAGTTGTCATAAGTATGGTTATGGTAGATTCACATCTAGCATGTGCATTATTTGATTCTGAATCTACACATTCCTATGTATCTGTACATTTTGCTACATGGTTGAAAGTAAGCCCTTCCCAGCTAGACAATGTGATTATGGTAGAAACACCTCTCGAGGAATCTTTATTAGTTAAGATGATATACAAACCGTGTATAGTGTCTATAGAAAATCAAGAAACCTTAGTGGATCTATTGTTACTTCAAATGCTAGATCTTGATGTAATTTTGAGCATGGATTGGTTGGCATCTTATCATGCCATGGTTGATTGCTGGAACAAAGTGGTGAGGTTTAAAGCCTCTGGTGCAGTTCCTTGACTGGTTATGATTCTGTATAGGTAATAGTTAACCAGTTAATAAAATATGTGCATTTTCTTCCAGTTAAAACAACATATAATGCAACCAAATACGCTCACTTATATGTTCAAGAGATTGTTAAGCTACATGGGATACCCTTATCTATTATATCTGACCAGGGATCTCAATTTATTTCTAAATTCTGGAAAGTTTTCAAGAAGCACTAGGAACCCAGTTAGATCTGAGTATTGCCTTCCATCCTCAAACTAATGGCCAGTCTAAAAGAATAATCCAAAATTTGAAGGATATGTTAAGAACATGTGTTTTAGACTTTGGTGGCAGTTGGGACACTTATTTGCCTTTGGCAAAGTTCGTGTACAATAACTCATAAACTACCATAATATTATCCTAAATAAGCTTTCCTATAACAAAAGCTCGTTAATTCTGTGATACAATTCCATCTAAAATACCTCTCATTCTACGAACCAAAATCTTAGCAATAACCTTGTAAATAAAATTACAAAGGCTAATTGGCCTAAAATGACTAGCATTCTTAAGTATCTCATTTTTTGTAATCATTACAATATTGGTTCTATTTATATCCTTCAAACACATACTTGTCTCAAAATATCTTTTCACTAAATTAAAAACTTCTTCTTTGACCTCTACCAAAGCTTTCTAATAGAAATAATCCAAAAATCCATCAAGACTCATCACTTTCATTACTCCCAATTGGAAAACAATTTCCTTTACCTCGTTAGCAGTCACTTGATTAATCACCCTCTTCTTAACATAATCCAATGTCTATGTAAAGATATGCTACCTAAAGATGAAATAGGTTAATATAATACTTAAAAAAGGCCCTATAGTATCCTTCTCTTTATCTAACCACCCCCATCATCACCCACTAGCTGTACAATTTTATTCCTTATTCTTCTCTTAATTGTAGTAGCATTACAAGTTTTGTATTATCATCCCTAACCTTTAACCAATTTAGTCTAGCTCTTTGACACCAGTATTTTTCTTATGATTCTTAAACCTTGTCAATTTAGACCAAGATATCCTCTATGAAACTTGCTTCATGTTGAGTATAACTTCCTTCTAATGTTCCATTAATTCACATTTAAGATCCTCAATCTTTTGCCTATTATTTGGCAAAATAACCTTGCTCCATCTTATCAAAGTCCTCATGCATCTTTCTAGCCTTCTATCCATTTTTATGACCTCATCCTCTTTATTTACATCCATACCTCTCCAACTTTTCTTCAACCAAAGAAACAAAATCCAGATTACTAGCTCATTATATCTGTAACTTAGAAGTTTTAACATCATGATAGCATATATTTGAAACCAACATATGATGATCGAAACCAATTGGTTCTATATTAGAAAACCAATGTGTTTGGATAATCATATTTGTAAGCTTTACTTCTCAGAGCTATGTCCAGCCATTCTTTCACATTTTCTTCATTTTCTCCATCCTTTTATCCCACATTTTATCCTTCAATAAGAACACAAAGGAAGGTTGGTATTTACAACATGACTCCTTTAAGTTCCTACTTGTTAAGGACAACCTAAGCCCATGACATTTTTGTGAAATAACCTTCATCCCTCCTTGGTGGCTATTAGAGGCCAACCACCCTTGCCCTCAGCATAATTCATTTTTTCTCTACTACTACCATTTATTGTTTCAAAGACAAACTAGGTATCAAAATATTCAAAAGACTCCCTAACTAGTACATCCATAAGATTGCCCTCATCATACTCATTTTTTCATCTCTACTCTTATGCTTCTCCACTTTTTGTTACTTTGTTGATCCTCCTTCTTCATCTCATTCTTCTTTAACTATAAAGCTAGATCAAGCTTTTTTAAAACAACTTCCTCTAAAACTTTAGCCTTCTTTAATTTCTACGAACTCCCCAACTCCCCACCTTTACTTTTTAGATTCACTTTCTTCATCTTCTTAGTAACTTCATCCAATAGCTTCTTCTTTTGAAAACCCACCATTATACCACCTTCAGGCATATCTTCAGAAGAAAACTCTACTATATAACCTGACAAAGAGCATCATAATATTTTTAGGCTAACTTCTTTAATCACAATATCATTCTTCATCCTCCTAAACTACTTATCCTCTTCACTCTTCTCATGTTTCTTCCCCCTCACTCCTATACTCATCCTATCATCCAACTTATTCTCCACATATAAACTACAACCCACTCCCTTTTTCCTCACTCCTCTCACTATCACATGTTTTTTTCCTCCACTTATTTTTTTCTTCAATGGTGTCATTTCTACCTAAGCCGCATACATAGGCTCAATAGGATACCTGAGTGATATTTTCTTCAACACTAAACAATTTCTAGGCTTATGAACAATTATACCATTCTTAAAACATAATTACTATAATTATTCATACCATACCTTAGTCCATGCTCTAGACTTTCCAAGCCTTGAAATCCAACGTACAGCCACCAACAACTTCATCAAATCAACCATAACCTTTGTCATAGTAATATAACATCCATAATTGAAATTGTTCAAATTTCAATGATAGGGAGCATATTGCATTAATAAGCACAATAGAAAAGGGTCAATCGTAATTATTATTTTTTAAATTTGGTGGGCATTACAATAAGAATCAAATGATAGACAAATACAATTTCTCCAAACTGAGCAATAATTTCCCTTTTTCCATATATAAAGATTGTTTTTCAAACCTTATTAAAAATTGAATTCAGAGGTAACATAAGCATAGTTGTCAAACTCACAAGTTTATTATCCGAGTTTATGAGTTTACGATTGTACATTAAAAAAACGAGTTAGCTCGTTATAAACTCAGACTTAATACAAACTCAGGTAAACTCGCGAGTTGACTTATCAAGTTTATAATTTTAACGTGTCAACTTGCATGTAAAGTCAACAACATAATAATTTAAACTCAAGACTAAATAAGATATAGACAAGCTTCTTTTCCATAAAGTCTTTACAATTTATTTTATTACAAGTTTGAATATCTATAAAAAAATAATAATATTACATTTAATATATACTTATTAAATAAAATAAAATAAATATTATTTAATTAGTTATATTGAATAATTATTTATGTATGGCCATCTTAAAATATTCATTTTGAGTATTACAAATTATGAAATATGAATAACGTTTTTTTGATTTAGTATAATTTGAATTATATTTGAATAATTTTTTAATGTATATAGTATTTAAACTATAAAATTACATATTTTGATAACTATTTATTAATCGAGGCAAACTCTTACGAGTTTTCCTCTATCATACAAGTATACGTAAATTTGTGAGTTTAACTACCTTGAACATAAGTGTCTATTCGCAAATAATTTTTTTTAAATAACATTCACAATTTTTTTTCGGTTAGAATATTGTTTAAAAAAAAGGTTGAGAACACAGTTGTCAAACTCACGAATTTATTATACGAGTTTATGAGTTTATAATTGTACATAAAGAAAATGAGTTAACTCGTTGTAAACTCGAACTTAGTACAAACTCGGGTGAACTCAAGAGTTGACTTACCGAGTCTAACGAGTTTATGATTTTAACGTGTCAACTAACTTGTAAAGTTAGCAACATAATCATTTAAACTTAAGACTAAATAAGATATAGACAACTTCTTTTCCATGAAGTCTTTACAATTTATTTTATTACAAGTTTGAATATGCATAAAAAATAATAAAATTACATTTAATATGTACTTATTAAATAAAATAAAATAAATATTATTTAATTAGTTATATTGAATAATTATTTATGTATGATCATCTTAAAATATTCATGTTAAGTATTACAAATTATGAAATATGAATAGCTTTTGTTTGATTAAGTATAATTTGAATTACATTTGAATAATATTTTAATCTATATAGTATTTAAACTATAAAATTACATATTTTGATAACTATTTATTAATCGAGACAAAGTCTTACGAGTTTACGTTGAGTCTACTTATGAGTTTACCTAAACTTACGAGTTTAACAACCTTGGTTGAGAAGTTGCTCAAGGAATCCATTTGCCCAAAAAATCATATAATCAAATATTTATTATTCCATATATTCTTATAGCGCAAGAGTTTGCAAAGAAATATATATTATGAAGTAGTCTTTCACTTTTGGCATTGATTATTAGAACGTTAATGTAAAGAGATGTTTATCAGTGTTTTTGTTACTAGACATAATAAATTAATAATCATTAAACCTAAAGAGAGACAGATTCGCATTGAATTATATAGACAAATCTTACTTAGACCTTGTATTGTAGATTAATATAGACAACTGACTACATCAGCTTGGGTGTTTAATTATAATTTATTAATGTTTGTCAGTCTTCTTAAATTTACAAAACAATTCAATATTCTTTCATCGGCCACTTTTGGCAACCTTACGCGTTTCCATTTCAAGATGAACTAAATTAATAATTTATTAAAACTTGAAGAAAGACAGATTCAAAATCAAATACATAGAAAACAATACTTAGACCTAGGGCTGCATAAGTATCGGGCTGGGCCGGGCTACTTTTAGACCAGAGACCTAGCCTGGAATTGTATTAAATTGGAAAAAATAGGCCCGGGCCCAGTGACCCGGCCCGGTTGACCCGGTGATATTACTGGGCTGGGTTAGTGGGTTCGGGCCGGGCCGGGTCTGCATGTACTATTTTTGAATGCTTTGTATATAAAATACAATAAAAAAGACAGAGAAAGTAGGATATGCAATCTACTAAGAGAGGTGGAAAACCATTATTACTTCCCTATACTAGCTCCTTCAAATAATTACAACAATGAAATGTATTTTGTCCAGAAAGCAAATATACTCAGGATTTCCTGGCTAGTAATTCACAAGTTACTATATCATCTATTGATGAAGCAAACCTTTTAGCACCTATGAAAGGAACTATGTTGAAGATTGGCTCTGCACCACTTATGACCTTCTCAGTCGTTTTAGCAAGTTCACAACGTGCATTATTGAACATGGACATCAATTCCTCTAAAGACACTTGAAGGCCTGTTGAGATACAAAATCAAAAATTGTGCACTTGCAAGAATAAGTTAGATTGCAAGAGGATGACTAGGCTGATAGGCTCTGAAAGAGAAGTGAGAGTAGGATAAAGCTGATCTTTCCTTTAAAGCTTATGTACTAATTTTGTAACTAAGCCCAAAGTAGTAAAATGTTACTTCCCTTTCATTTATTAATTTGTTAATGCTCCTCTGCTAAATCACCTATTCCTAGGTATGAATATTCTACTTAGTTATGTTTTCCTATAAGAGAGAACAAACTCCTAAAATTTGTTAAAAAGGTTAGAGATCTGAGCATGTTAAACGATTAAATTCACATTTTATGTAAACAAACATGTAAACTATCTGGATGTGGGAAAAAAATTTGTTAAGTGAAGAATGCAAAAGACCTTTATACTGTAGAAGTTATCATTTCTATATCATACTACCCATATACTTATAGTCACTAACTAGTGAAGGTTTTAGGGGCAAGTATAATTTTACTAAGTAAAACAACTGAGTGGATGTACAGAATGCACAAATTTAAAATATGATCAGGAGTTCAGGACAATGACTGAATCAAATGTTAAATGGTATGTCAAATTTTAACAAGGATACTTACCATTGCATCCTCCCAGGCAAAAGCATTATCTGTCATAACTTTGTCAAGTAGATAGATACAAAACTTTGAAAGTTTCAGCATATGTGCCTTAGACAGAGGAAATTGACCATCATTGACATGATCAGTTAGAAGGGAATTATAACATATCTTCACAGCCAACTCATTTGTAGTAGACAGTATTACAACATATAGCTTTCCATGAACCACGCATTTCTATAGGCAAGAATCAACCTAATCTTCATGCTCGAGAATCCAAGAACAATTTGGGTTTATAAAAGACGTTTCACTTATGGTCTCAATTGTTGCTCCTGGGTTTTCTTCAACATAAAGAATAGGCTTTACTTATACACTAGCTCTGCAAAGCCAAAGAGTAAAACCAACCAAAAAAAGGAATTTATGTGATGCGGACAGCATAAGGACAGGGTATGCAAGAATACAATGGATACTCCAATCTCCAGATTCCCATTCCCTAAAAAGGGAATTTAAATGAGTCCACAGACCTAGATGATAGTTTAAGTCTCAAATTATAAAATACCAAATAGATGTCATCCATTTCTTCTTTTTTCTTTACCTTTTGGGCCTCCACTGCATAGATTCATTGTATAAGGGTCAAGCCCCAATTGCCCAACCATGTGAAGTATACCTTCATGCAAGGTTGCCTGAAGGAAAAAGAATAAGAGATGACTGAAGCTTAACCAAATAACATTTAAAATGTGATAATATAAATCACAAAATAAGGTATGAATGAGACATGAAAGCAAAGCCATCACTTCCCAATACAGTTGCATTATTCAAAGAGCACCAGAAATTAGTCCTAACTTCCAAGTCATGTCACCCTAAAATAATCAAATATGAGAGAAAAATAATACATGTTCAAGTTTTTAAAGAATAGATAAAGGCAAACCTTTATCTAATTTTAATTAAGCACAGACTCCAGCTTAAATAAAAGCATTACTCCAAATGCTTAGGGGTCAACAGAAATTACTTGAAAAACCTCACATATATTTCCTTTGGTCATTTCCTATACAGAGCTGCATTTTCTTATCCATCCACATGAATTGTGATGCTTCAGCAATTTAGTTACTTGATAGCAAAATAAGCATGAGTCATGACACAAAATATTTGACATTAATTGACCAAAATTAAACACCCTATATAACTAAGAGCACAACTATTGACAAGAAGAAACTTTCTTCTTTTTTCTTTTAAGTTCATTTCATCAAATTTAGGAACACAGAGTAAAGTTTGGTCCTAAATTAACTTGAATCTAGAATAGAGTTATTGCCATATGCCTTTTGAATAATTAAAAAAAATTCTGTTAATTTGTTTTGAAAATATACATTGTTTTTTGACACAACTAACAAGCTTTAGCTGCTTTCTGTTGTGTTATAAACTTCACATAGGTCTCATTTGCCACAGAGAATTGAGACATGTCATCAATGAAAAGATGAACATAGAGAACATTCTCCCAACCAAATCCCAAACTCACTAATTGCAATTCAATTCTCCCCAAAATAGCCATAAGATCTTCTTGTAAACCTACTCCAAAGAAATTGGCCAAACAACTTTAGTTCTATAAAAGAACAAATTAAAGAAGAAGTGGAAGAGGCTACTGAAATCATTGAAAACAAAATGAAAAAGATGAAGAATTAAGACCACTACATGAATCTTGCAACCAGCAACTCAAGGAGAATGTACTCTTATTTTTTGTTGTTGAAAATCGAAATTTATGTTTTGATCCATCAATTACATCAGCGATATAATATATAGGCTTGCATATGGCTTCATATCTTTCAAGGCAGTGATGCACTTCAATTACATTTCCTAGTTTCTCCATCACATGTTTATTGTCTTACGATCTTAAAGACTCAGTATCTGCCTTATTTTCCAAATCAAATGCCAAGGGGTGAAGAATTCCGACAAGAGCAATGGAATCTGAGTAGTGCATCACAACTTGATATTCATCAAGCATAATGCGAGCATTCTGAAATTGTAAAAACATATCGCTAACAGAAGAAATTTGTAAAAAAATAATTATCATAAATTTAAAACAAAACAAGTAATAAGATCAAACTTTTTTTATTAAAAGAAAAAGTCCAAATAAAATTCTCAAAATCACTTGGATCAAATGCATTTTGAGAATGAAAGCTCCAAAGTAGCAGATTCACTACATAGACATAGACTCCATAGATGTATACTGGATTTCATTACATAAGGCAAGAAGAAGGTACAAGGCAATAATAGATAGAAAGCATAAGTACTTTCATTCAGTCAAAAGAGTAATGATATAACTTACAAAAAAGAGTGGACAATCAAGTGTTAATGTTTCATATTCTCCTCCTTCACCATAAACATTAATTCCATACAACTTGCAAAGGAACATAAAAAATGGGAGTTTGGAAACAAAAACATAAAATCACCTTAAAATGCTACTTTAAAAAAATTAAGAAAAAATAATTTTACAATTTACAGGAACTTTGACATACTCTTTCAATTTGTGCAAATTTGAATTCAAGGTTGCAATATCTTTGCCCAAATGCTTTGCAAGGTCGAAACCCATGGCAACAACCTAGTAATGTACATAAAGCATTAAATTCCAGAACAATAGCTATGGAACAAACATTGATGTAGTAATTAGTAAACAAAAAATAGCAGGAAATGGGTTTGCTTTCTTTTTCTTGGTAGCAAATATCACTTTTATAAGTTGCTACCTCATAATCAGAGCCAAAACCAGCATCACTTTTATGTTACTATAAGTCTATAACCAATGTAATCAAAGGCAACAGGCCTTCAAACTCTTATAAGTCAGAATTTCAGTATAGCTAAGTCACAACCTGAGCAGCACCAAGAGTACGAAGAAAAGTCCAAGTAGCCCTTCAAACTTCATAAATACCATGCAACAAAAGGAAAAATTAGAATTTATGTGATTATATGGATTCAGCCTAAAAGAGAAAATCATTGAACAAAATCAAAAAAGCATCACAAATGAAGATATACCTTTTGGAAGTGACCAACATTGTTGGTGTTGTCCACAAGATGTGCGGCCTTACAAGGTTTGAGTATGGACCCCAGTGGGCAGTGGCATACACACACAAAGAAAACCAAGCATTAGTTAGTGTAATGTCATTGAGTTTATGCCAAAGTGAATCTAAATGTTTAAAGGAAAATTATATCAACTTACTTTAAATTTTGCTAATAAACTAACTTCATTGTCAATAAATAATGATAGGGCAAATGAAGACAGCACAAACCAATGGGAATAACTTAAAAAGTGGCCTCATAATGTGGCCCTAGAAACTATTGACATTATGCCAATAACTATTTATAACATACACTAAGTGTTCATAAACTGGAAATTAAAAAATACTAAACTCCAATAACTGTTCATAACATCCCATGTGTAACACTTGAATCCTCGGAAACATCTGTAGAAATTAAACAAATTAACATTAATTTTTATAACTTAACAATGAAAAGAGAACTTTAGATATTAACTCACTGAGAGCTTACCTAATGCAGCACTTTCGAATTCTTCAAACTGGTCAAAGTCACGATCATCAAAATTGGAGTCTCGAGGGGTTAGCCAATCCTGGGCACACATAAGTGCCTCAGTTATCCTGGGTGACAATGAACTCCTAAACACATCAAGCACTCATCCACCAGTGCTGAATGCTGATTCAGAAGTGACAGTAGATACTAGCATGGCTAAGACATCATGTGCAAGCCAAAAAAGTACTTTATATTTTGATGAATTTTCTTTCCACCATGCCAAGATATCAAATGGAGATTCATCATCAAGTACTTCAAATTCTAGATACTTCTCTAACTCTGATTTCTGGTTTACACCAATCTTGACCCTATTTAAAGACTTCCATTTATCCCGTGGACCAGAGGGGAAAAAGTTTGGGTTAGTTAAACCTCTAGACTCTGAAGTGTCTAAAGGCACACATGAATCTCCAGGGGTTTCAATTGATCCTGGAACAACCACATCAGAATATTGTTCATACAGACGATGCAAACTGTCTTTGACCCTTTTCTTCATGCTCTCACATATTTTAGGATCAAGGTACATGTCTTCAAAGGTGGCATTCACTTATGTAAGCTTGTACCTAGGGTCCAATACTACCCATATTACAAGCAACATGTTAAGGTTTTCTAATGCATGGAACTTGTAAGTAACAAGGTCTAAACATGTGCAATTTCATGGAAGCATGTATTTGCTGTCACATGTAATGATCCAGATAACCTCAACGTCATGTCATAAAACACCCTCAGAAACTTCACAAAAACAATTGCATTACTCCAATCTAAAGCAATAGGTGGACCTTTTTGTCGCGTATCCTCTCTAAAGTGAGCATTAAACCAATTATCTTCATCCTCCATTCTATCAAACACCCTCTGGAACTTTACAGCATGCTCTAACATCAAGTAAGTGGAGTTCCATCTGGTTGGAACATCCAAGCACACTAAACTTTTAGACTCGATTTTTTTGGTCTCCACAAAACTTTTAAATCATTGCAATCTTACAGCAGAAGACCTAACGTATCTCACTACATTTAGAATGGTAGCAATAGAATCATGCAGATCTTTCAACCCATTGTTTACAACTAAATTTAAAATATGGGCACATCACCTTACATGTAAAAAATTTCCCCCTCATACCAACTGATTCCAACTTTTCAAACGTTTCTTTAAATAAGTAATTGCTGTGTCATTTGAGCTTGCATTATCAACAGTCACTGTAAACACCTTTTCAATCCCCCACCCAAGCAAATATTTCTCAATGGCTTTTCCTATGGTGTCACCCATATGGTTTTCAATAGGACAAAAACTTAACATCCTCTTTTGCAACCTCCAGTGCTTATCAATGAAATGAGCTGTGAGACACATATAGTTGAAGTTTTGAATTGATATCCAATAATCAATTGTCAAACAAACACGATTACATGACTTCTTTAATAAAGCCTTGAGATCTTTAACTTCCTTAAGATAGATTTTGTAACAATCTCTAGCAACAGTCATTTTTTAGGGAGGAGGAAATCTAGGTTCAAATTGATTCAATAGACTTCTAAACCCATACCTCTCCACAGATTGAAATGGCACCTCATCACATATCATATATTTAGCCACAGCTTTTTGACACGCATTTGTATTATACGTGTGTGGGACCAATATTCTTGGCTGAGATGAACCTGGTGGGGTCAAATAGGCTAACATGGATTGGGATGTCTCGTAAGCCCTATTGGGATGCTTTTGACATCTCCCTAGGTGTTTTTTAAGGGAGTTTATGCCATGTTTGTTAGGGTCACAAGCATACGAAGCCCCACAGTAATTACAAGTAGCTCAAACCTCCCTATTTGTCTCTTCTAATGGGAGCTTTGTAAAATGCTCCCACACACCTGAGTTTCGTGGAGGAAGTCTTTTCTTTTCACCTACTGCAGTAGACCCCACTGCAGATGTAGATGCAGATGTCGGAGCCATGGTATTATCATTAGGTCTTGTATCTATCGGGTTCGAGTTATAAGAAGGCACGTTGCTGGCTTGGGATTGGCCTTTTCCCGGGGATTGTTGACTACTAGAATCCATCTATCCAACATCAAGTAAGACAATAGAACATTTAACAACATATTAAATTGGAAGTTTGCAGCTGAATTTTAATACTAAAGCATGTACTGGGGTTTGAAAATGAAAAGAGCCTATCATAGCAAAGAGACTAAAGAAACAAGCTAACCATATCACAGCTTCGATCAATACAGAATAATAAACATGTTTGATTCCTTAAATATGGGGTAAGGTAAGGTAAGGTAAGATTATAGTAGCAAAGCAGCAGTGCTTAAGATTACTTCCATATAGACTTACATGAAAATTACCATCCACTATGGGGTAAGTTACAGTTTCATGCTCAAATTGAAGATAAGTAAGGCCATTTTGGCATAGTGTCTGTCTAGACTAAAATTAATTACATAAATCATATAGCTTAAACTTGGAGTTTCTTACTCCCACTGTAACAGCAAGTCAACAACATAAGTAAGACCATTTTGGCATAGGTTAACCTCTGACATTTTTTCATTTTTGGTTCCCTAATATATCAAAGAAGGAAAAATGAAACACAAAATTAAAGAAAAGCACCCATTCCTTACAATACCATATCAAAGTTGTGGAGGTATGTTTTTAATCCTATACAGTTATTAGAATTTTTTTAAAAAAGTGGATAACTAGCATTATTATTCAAAAGAATGAAACAAAAGAAAAAGTATCATGAATGCCATAAGAATCTAAAATTTAGCCAAAGTTGGTGATGCAACATATTTTCTATCAACTACCATACTCAACCTTCTTGGTCTCTATACTAACTTTTTTCTATCTGTCTTACTAGTCCAGTAGTCCTAACACCATAATTATGAAGCCACTTGGCACCCTATTTCTTGCCAGAAGCTTCTCATTCAATCTCCCAACTATTCCTTAACTAATTTGATCTCAAGATGCATGAGACTTAAATCAAGGACAATGGAGTCAAGAGTGAAGCTTTGGACTGTTCCCCTTACTGTATAAAGAGACAACTAACTGAGGACTCTCTGCTAAATGCCAGAGCTCATAGTCGACTACTGAGTTTTACATAATCAGCAATCACTGTGGAACTATGTATACCTAATCATCCAAAATCTCGAGGCCAAAACTTTCAAAAACCAAATAATTCATTGGTTAGTGGTTACTCTAATTTAACTTTACATAGTTTCATATATCATTCGTTCATTCGTTAGTTAGTGGTTATTGGTTACTCTGATTTAACCATATCAGTATCATAGTAACACTAATAAAACCACAAAGTCTGAATTGAATGGTAAGCAGTAAGTAGTAAGCACTAAGTAGGTATAAACTATAAAGTATGCCAGGAGGGAAAAACAAAATCCTACTCATACCTTCACAATAGCATACGCCTTCATGCAACAACAGACGAGCACAGAGAGACAGCAGCGATGATGAGTTCACTTTACAGAGAGACCGTCTCAACCCGAAGAGAAGAGATAGAGCGATAGAGTCAGTGGAGTGAAAGTCAACAGTCGAGAATTTGAGACCAAGAGATTTAGGTTAGGGCTGCGAATTGCAATTCTGCGAGTGCGACTAAACAAGCGTGAGCGAGACTGCGAGAAAGAGATTAGAAAAAATGGTAAATGATATAGAAAATAGAAAATCGATAAAAAAATTAAATAATATATAATTAAAATATGTATGTCTAGCCGGGCAGAGTCCGGGTCGATGCATTGACCCGGCCTGGCATGACATACTCTCATTTCTTTTTTCTTCCCAGCTTCAACCCAACCTGGCCCGAATTGGTCAGGCCTGACCGTGTTCACCAGGTTCTGGATTTTTTGTGCAGTCCTACTTAGACCTAGTTAATAGTTAATTAATACGCAAAATGACTTGATCAGCTTCGGTGAGAAGCGGGCACACATCATCTCGTACGTACTGACATATAGAAGAAAGCAAAAAAGATACATTTAAGAAAAGTTCCAACCTCATAGTACGTAGTGGTTAATGAATCATTCATTCAACAGAAAAGATATTAATTGTCATCTAAAACATCCTTGGTCTTCATCTGCTTCTCGTGTAAGTTTACAGACCAGATCAATGCCTCTTCCTTATAAATGCACATTGTTAGCAATATGACAATCTTATCCCTCTCCTGCAAAGTAATAGAATCAATTTTAAGTTGCTAAAAGGAAGACGTGAGAAAACATGAAAGGTACTTGCTTATTAGTGCTCGTTACCCTCTTAAATCTCGCATCTTCTGGTGCCTTTGCTTATGATCCTAGCCTACTTCAAGACTTCTGCATTGCCATAAATGACACAAAGAGTGGTGGTATGTGTCGTTCACTCCTCTTTTCCACTTGTCAACTCCACTTTTATTATGCCATGCATCATGTCAATGTATCTCCTTGATTTGTTTGCAGTGTTTGTGAACAAAGTTCTGCAAGGACCCCAAGTTTGCCTCTGCCAATGATTTCTTCTACCCTGGACTGAAGCAAGGCGACACATCCAGTCCACTTGGCTCAAAGGTGACTCCTGTTACTGTAAATGAAATATTGGGACTGAATACTTTGGGCATATCTTTAGCACGTATTAACTTTGCACCTTATAGCCTAAACCCTCGTCACATTCACCCTCGAGCCACAGAAATCTTGTTAGTCATAGAAGGTACTCTTCACGTTGGTTTCGTTACATCCAACCCAGAAAATCATCTATTTACCAAAGTACTATACAAGGGAGATGTGTTTGTGTTCCCTATCGGTCTCATTCACTTTCAGTTGAATGTGGGAAAAACTAATGTTGTTGCCATTGCTGGTCTTAGCAACTAGAACCCTAGAGTTATCACCATCGCAAATGCTACATTTGGATCAAATCCTCCTATCTCCCCTGAAGTTCTTACAAAGGCATTTCAAGTGGATAAGAGCATAATAAATGCTCTTCATAAACAATTTTAGATGGACAGCTGGCTAGCTGCTAAATTTGAAATATTATTGAATTGAGTTTTGTGTTACTATATTACAAGCATTGGCTATTGCAACACATTACAATATAATAAACAAGAGCAGCAAATAATTGTGTGGCTCTTTGTACCTTTGATATTCCTGAATAAAATAATAATTTGATTCTTTATTACAAGTCGCTTGAGTAAAATATATATAATGCGTATGTGACTTACCAAATGCACTAGATTGCATATGATATATCTATGTATGAACGCAGTATACATGGCAACGTAATCTTTGAAGATTCTATTAAATTTTATTCGTTTGAATTGAACATTTTTCTCATAAAATTAATGGAGAAGGCTCCGATTCTATCATTCAAAAATAGAAAAGTATATACATAACGTGAGTCAAAAGAAAAAAGTATTGGTAAATCAATATAAAATATCTACAAGATTTTGTCATATCTCATTAGAAGACTATTAGTCCAATCTTTTCACTATAGCACAACCATTCAACAAGCAAGAGCATAATGATATAGCGCTAGCATTTCATACTTTTTCCAAATGGATGAAAGAGAAGTAAATTATTGTTATTAACCAAACAGAAGAGCAGAATTATTTCTATAAAACTTAGAAGTCTAATTTTTATTATCTTTTATGGCAAAAGTTGAACACCAAAATTTTATGTGGTGTTGTTGTGGTCTGAATTCGAACTCACGCAAATATATGCATTGGTCAAGTAATATAATAATGAGTTAATTATAGTCTCATTAAAAGTTGATTGACAACAAATTGCTTAGTATTAAATTCACATCATAATCTAAATTAAGTTAATTAATTGTAATTATGTATATTTTGAAAAAGAAAAACTAAATAGATTTGCAAAATTTAAACACAATGAATCTAAAATTCTTGAGTAGTTTCAATGGTAATCAAGCCTAGGATTATCACTCTCACTAGCATTTCTTAGAACCTAATTTAATCTTTTTATTCTTGCTTATAATGCTTATATGTGCTAGCCTAAGGTCTAATAAGCTTACAAATATTTTTCCAAATAACTGAGATGCTTATACATAGCTAATCCAAAATTCTTTATGTGATTAAGCTAGTCAATCCAATCCACAAGACCTATTTTGACTATGTGAGGCTAATGAATATATTCCTATCTCATTGGTAAAACTATCAACTCATTCCACAAGCTTCAAGTATCTACACAACTCAATGCAAGGTTTAATGCCAATATCACTTCCCCAAGTTCTACTAAAATACCAAATCATTCCAATAGGTGGCAAACCCATTAGAAAACATGAAACATAAAATTGATTATAAGCACATATATATACCATTAAAAGTAAGAAAATAAGGAAAACAAGCATTGATTCATGTTTAAGTTCATAATAATTCTAGTTATGAAGATCTAACCACTAAATAACATGGAATCCATCACAAAAAAATGTCCATTGATAGAATCAACTAGGACATACAAGAAAAACTAATATGTTTTGTCCAAACTTTAATTAGCTACTCATGGCAACCTTCCATTTTGTCTAGACTTTTCAATTTCTTTTCTGAAGGCACATGTTGATAAAAGACTTCAAAATGCAAACTTGTATGTTTTGGGTCTGAATTTCCATCACTCAAGCTTCAAGATGACTTTAACTTGGTTAACTACAAAAAAAATTCAATTTATAGTAAATCACATAATAAAAACATAATTAAGCTAAAACATGTCATCTACATATCTAATTAGTTTGTGAAACTATGTACAAAATCCATTTACAAAGTATTTAAAATCTGATAATTGAAGCCCTAAAATTGATCACTCATATTCACATTTTTTTTTTACCAAAATGCACAATATAATATGAATTGTGGGAAGCTAACATGTGTTCATCATGCCAAGACAGCTGTAATTATGTAAATGTCGAGGAAAAAAACTGAGTCAGACGTAAGTGAAATTTAGCTTTTAATTACAAGTTTGACAAACAATAGTTTGAAATTATGCATGTATATCTTGATGTGACGAAAGATTTAACGTCATGATTGAATGATCGAACTGCTCTTCCATCTTTATCAATTGTTTATAATTGTTCGTGAATCTTGATTATTGTTTCTCCGACTTGTGCATATAACAAAATGGGTGAAGGAACCATACATATTTTCCAGCACTGTGTGTGTATATATAGACTTGATTTTAACTGGTAACAATTATGTGTCCGAAATGTTTTACTAATGTAGATATATAACTAATCAATTAGTAGTATTTCTCATCATGACAATGACCACAAGGTGCTAGCTAGTAATGCTTCATTGATGTGCTAGTATATATATACTTGGATAGTAATAACAATATATATGTAGTAAGTGTACCGTAAAAATTGCCTTTTTTACACTAATTTATTAAAAATATTCTATGAAATAATTTTTTTTAACAATTTAGTCTTTTTGCTTGTCTTTTAAGATAGAAAATGACCTACGCCACGAGGGAACTGAAAGTCAGTTATGCATTCTAACGTTCAAGTCATATTACATAGATATTAGAGATTGTAATGTAAGATGAAAATGTTATCCCCAGCGATGAAGACGTAAATGGGTAGTTTCACTTTGTTAAATCAGCCAGTTCAATTTTTTTCTTTTAAATCTTTTATGAATTTTGGAGAGATTAATATGTGGATAAGATGAAAATGTATAAGAGTTAAATTTTTTCTTTTTCTATCTACTCTCTCTTTTCTTTTTATTTTTCTCTAACTTTATGAAAAATTTACCCCCAACACTTTAGAAAATGTGAATTGTCCCATAGGGTAGCCTATAAAATTATATTTACAACAATTTTATTGATAGTGGTGCAAAAAGCCATTCAAAAATTGTAATATTGATGGTGAATAATAATGTTATCAAACTAACGAGTCTAGATTAATGTTGTTGCCAGTGCTGGTCTTAGCAACTAAAACCTTGGAGTTATCACCACTGCCAATGCTACGTTTGGATCTAATCCTCCAATTTCACCAGAAGTTCTTACAAAGGCTTTTCAAGTGGATAAGAGCGTAGTCAATGCCCTTCAGAAAAAATTTTAGATGGACAGCAGATGACTAGCTACTAAATATTAAAATATTATTGAATTGAGTTTTGTACTATTGTATTATTGGAATTGCTTGTTGCAACATATTATGATATAATAAATAAGAGGTACACAATCGTGTGGCTCTTTGCACCTCTTATTTTCATGAATAAAATAATTTGATTCTTTATTACAATTCGCTTGAGTAAAATATATATGATGCATATATATATATATATGTGTGTGTGTGTGTGAGTGTGTGTGTGTGTGTGACTTACTATGCACTACTTTGTGTATATATATGAACGCAGTACATGGCAACGCAATCTTTGGGGGTTCTAATATATTTTAATTCATCTAAACTCAATTTTTTTCATAAACTCCAATGGAGATGAAAGGCTTTTGTTCTATCAATTAAAAATAGAGGAATAGAAAAGTATATAAATAGTGTGAGTCAAATGGAAAAAAATAAAGATAAAACAATATACAACATATGTGAAAGATTTTGTCATATCTCATTAAAAGACCATTAATTCATTTTTTTCACTATTGCACAATCATTTAACTTGATTAAGAAAACTTGATGGAAGGTCTTTGTCGCATATATATTGTAACACTTGCCAAGTATGATGCAAAATTTTTATTCTTAGCAAGAATACAAGTATAAATATTTATGGTGTATATTATTAATCAAATATGAGCTCTAGCTTAATGGTAAGACATGACATGTGGACTATGAGGTTGGGGGTTCGAGACTAGCTTTCTCTTCCCTCAAAAATTTTTTGGAGCTGACACGTGTCCTCCTGCCAGGTGAAATGACCAATTTTGCTCATTTTTTCGATTTTCTTCCTGTGCGTTTTCTTCCTTCCTCGGCAAAAAAATGTCATCTCTTCTTCTCTATTTCTTCTTCCTCTGCCTTGGTCAGCCATGTTCCAGCTTTTGGCCAGCACCCTCCCTCACCAGCGATGAGTTTCTGACTACCATGCCCTGTAGTTTCCAACGACAACCCATGTTTTCCGTTAGTCACTATTGGCAACACAGAGAGTGATTTTCAATGCTTTTTTGGTGAGTTTTGCTCAGTTTTTCATGAAAATGTTGATGGTAGATGCTTTTTCGGTCCTTTCCCATTGAATTTCAACCTTGGAAGCATATTTTTAAGCAAGTTTTTGAGATTGGTTCTTGCAGAGACTAAACTGAAAATTTTCCAAATTTTTGGGTTTTACAAAGAATTGTAGAATTCTAGAATTTAATGGGTTTAAGTTGGTATTATAGGAACACATTTAATGTTTATGAAATGCAATCCTATTGTTCTTCATGGTTTAATTTGGTTGAAGGTGAAAGTATGAAAATTTGGGATAAAAGTGAAAATTTAGTAACTTTATAAGGAAGTGAATTTAAATAGATGAAAAACCTAAGTAAGTTATGTGGTGGAATCAAGGAATATGAGCTAGGGCTTGTTTTTAGTGATGATAAGGAAGTTGGACATGAAT
The DNA here is from genome assembly GCA_037074485.1 of Delonix regia. Lineage (NCBI taxonomy): Eukaryota > Viridiplantae > Streptophyta > Magnoliopsida > Fabales > Fabaceae > Delonix > Delonix regia. The sequence continues at coordinate 32,289,194 of CM073449.1, read as the reverse complement.
TTGGTAATGGAAATATGATGAATTAAAAGAAGAAAAATTCTTCTTAATTAGGATTATGTGTTGAATTGATATTATGGGATCGTATGAGAATTGCAGATATTTTAGTTGCTTTTGGTAAATCTTTTCCATGTATGAACTTGTTAAAAGGCATTATAATGAGCCTAAATTAATGAGAGTTAGTGATGGGAATTAAGGAAATTTTACTTTTGTGATATAGGGATTATTAGGTAAAATATCTTATAACCAAGAGAAGGAGCCTACTTCACCCACCAGGTAAGCGATAGCTCTTCCAACTATAAATTTACCGTTGCATCATTATATGGTAGCTTAGGTTGCTAGACTTGTTAATCTTTCAAATGAATTATGACTTATGATTTGTATGTGATGCCATGTAAAAATCATAAAAAGAGGATTGTATGAAAAGTGGCAATAGATGTGTAAATAGCGTGAGCTTGTGCCTCACGACCATCTGATTTAAATTACCCAAGGGCTTTACCAATGATAAAAGTACCCAAGGACAAAATTCTCTTGATTGATGATAAAAATATCCAAGGGCTAAGTACCCTTTGTGAACACCCCATCCAAATTAACAATAATAATAATCACAATAATAATAACAAATAGAATTAAAAAATTCAAAAAATATAAAATAACAAAGTAATAATAACAATTAATCAAAACAAAATAACAAAAGACAAAAAAAAAATAGAAGTAATATGGAAAAAAAAAAAAACCAAATATAAGAACCAAAAATGATAAAAAGGAAAATTCAAGATGTATGGCAATCATCTTGCAAAAAATAAAATGAACAAAGCCACATACTTGAAATGGAATTGCAAGACACTCTCACTAGCTCACACATCACTCTCACATGCTCACTTGCTCCTCACATGCTCATTTGCCCTCACACACATGACACACATCATTCTCACACACTCACACTTCCCTCCACGGACACATCACTCTCACACACTCACACTCACACTCCTACATGCTCATTTGCTCTCATATGACCATTTGCTCTCACCACATGACATACATCACTCTCACACACTCACATTCTCACTCACGGATACCTCACTCTCACACACTCACACTCACACTCTCACACACTCTCATCCACGGTCACACACTCACCACATGCATGCACCATGCACACACATGCACAAGGGGACAAAGGGGGACAAAAAAGCAAATGGGAGTGGTTCTGCAACATGGCAGAAGGTGGGGTGGCTGGAGCAGTGAGAGAGGAGTGTGGCGTGGCTGGAGGTGGCAGCAAAAAGTGGAGACCATGTGCAGCAAAGTGGTGGCTGGAAGTGGCAGAAAAAGCAACGGAAAAAGGGAGCAAAAGGGCAGAAAAAAGGAGGTGGCGTTGGAGCATAAAAGGGGAGCAAAACCGAGAGGAGGAGGGGAGAAAAAAACGCTGGGAAGAAATAGGTTTCAGCTGAGAAGAAAAGAGAGCTGGAGAAGAGAAGAGAGGAAGAGAAAAGAAGGGAGAACCACGCTGAAAAGGAGAGCCACGAAGAGAAGAGGAGCTGAAGAAGAAAAGGAGAGCAACAAGGACAGCAGCAAACCGTGAGGAGCAACGCTGAACGAAGGAGGAAGAATGAAGGCAGCAACGTGTGGGAGAAACCAAGTTGGATGAAGCAAGGAAGCAAGGCAGCCACATGAGGAAAGGACAGCAAAAAGACGAACCAAAAATGAGGCAGCAAACCGAGAGCTAGACTGCAGAAACCGAAAGCTGAACAAAGCTGTCCAATGTGCAGAAAAATGGTGGAAGTAACGTCCAAAATTCTGGAGTGAATAGGTGTTGAAGTTCAGACCATCCAAGGGGCAGAAAATGGAGAGTTTGGATGCCAAAATGATGTGTATAAACAAGGAAGTCTGAACCCAAAACAAAGTGGCAGCAAAGGGGAGTGATAGAAGCTGAAACATGGATGAAAAAACTCTGTTTTAAGCTCACAAAACAGAGGTGAACAGAGGAGAGCTTAGAAAGCACAAGGAAGAAGAGGAAATGTGGAGAAGAAGAGAAGCTCTCAGCCTCCATCTTCCAGCCAAGAAGTAGGGACACCTTCTGCAGAGTTTCCAGCGCTAGAACCAACCAGAAAAAAACCAACAAAGCTGTCCAGCGAAACTCCAAAGAAGCTGTCCGTTTTCTGCACTTCCAGCAAGACCAGCGGCTTTTAGGGACTGTTGGAGGTTCATCTTCCATTGTTGGGTGAGGAGGAGAAGGTCCTTCTTCATTGGAGCTCAAAGGAGGAGCTGAAACCACCAGGTATGGCTGCACGTTGGGTCTTGGCCGAGAAATTCTGCATGCTGTCACTGTTCACTCGAATTCAAGACAACTTCATGCATGTGACTGTTCATGTGTTTTAATATGCCATGCTACTGTTTACGCGTTTAATTTAGTGTATTTTGGTTCATTATAATTGTTTAGTCATTAGCTTTGATTAAGTATGGTCATTATGCATGAAATTAGCATGTGGGAATTTTGTTGCTCTTGATTGTTGGGATTATGTGAGTTTTTTTTTATCTCCTTAAGTTTTTGCAATTAATCAAATAATTGGAAGACAATGAATACTAATGAAATATTAATAAAAGAATTTTGAAAAAATAATTGAATGGTAATTAATGAATATTGTCATGATGAATAAAAATTATCGTGTGAGAATTTTGTTCTCCTCAATTATCGGGGGTTATGTGAGATATTAATCTCCTTAAATCCTCGTAATTAGTTGAATAATGAAAAGTGACAATTAATATTAATGAAATGTTAATTAATAAATGGTGAAAAATAAAGGAATGGCAATATATACTAATGAAATATTAATGAAAGAATTTTGAAAAATAATTGAATGGTAATTAATGAATATTGTTATGATGAATAAAAATTATCGTGTGAGAATTTTGTTCTCCTCGATTACTGGGGATTATGTGAGATATCAATCTCCTTAAATCCCTACAATGAATTGGATAATTAAAAAAGTAATAATGGTACAAATGAAATATTAATGGGGATTGATGGAAAATAAATCAATGATAATTAAAGGTGGAATTTGGATTAAGTCATAATAGTCATAATCAAAATGCTTGCTTTAATATGGTGTCTGTGAAATTATCGTGTGAGAATATCATTCTCCTCGATATCGGGGATTATGTGAGATATTAATCTCCTTAAATCTCTATAATGAATTGGATAATTAAAAAGTAGCAATGATACAAATGAAATATTAATGGGTGAATGGTGGAAATAAATTAACCATAATTAAATGATAAATTCGGATTAAATCATCATAATAATCATAATCAAAATGCTTGCCTTAGTAAACATTTCCTAACATTTGCGAAATTATCGTGTGTGAATATTGTTCTCCTCGATTGTGCGGGATTATGTGAGATATTAATCTCCTTAAATCCCTATAATTAATTCCGAAATGACAATAATATTAATAATAATACACAAATGAATAATTGGACAATAATTAAATATTAACTTTGATTAAATATTTATGCAAGATGGATCGTGTGAGAATACTTGTCTCCTCGACTTCCCGGGCTCGTGTGAGATTTTAATCTCCATAGAACCCGAAAATTAGCATATATTTGTTCAAAGACAAACAGATAAATCAATAAATAATAACACTTAAATTAAATTGTTTACCAATAATAAATAATAATAACAATCAATATTTATCAACAATAAATTCAAAAAATCATAAAATAAAAAATATATTCATTTCATTATAAATTATGCATTAATTCTCGAAATATAAACTCTCAAAACTAAAAAAAATAATAATAATAAAATCGACAAAAAAATATAAACAAAAAAAGAGAGAAAATGTGAAGAGCTCAGGAGAACAAGGTTAATCAGATTGTAGTAAATTAAAACACACAAACCAAATCTCTTTCCCGTTTTGTTTACAATGATCTGTTTTAATTAAAATCCTCCTATTCTCATCACAAATAAAAAAAACCCACCAATCACAAAAATGCCTTTTAGTCGAACTACGTGGACTTTGATCCCCATCGCAGGGTACATAGGCCCTAGGCTTTCATCCTAGGTCAAGTTTGTCCTTTGTAAATATCCATCAATTTGCATGCATTTTTGCTTTTTTGTTTTCTATGTCTAACGTGCATCCATGTGAATAAAAGGGTAATTGAGATTAATTAAAGGCCATATTCTATTTCAACTAACTAGTTTAAGGTAACCGTCCTTAGGGGCGGGTGTTGTGGGGTGCCTAACACCTTCCCCACACTCAAATAGACTCCCGAACCCATCTCTGACCTCACAGACCATTTCGCCTTCCTTTTTCGTTTTGTTTTAAATTGGTTTTCCAAAGTTTTCCATTAAAAATTTTGGTGCCGACTCCAAATAAAATCGATTTTCAAAATTCCGTTTTTGGGAATTGATTTTAAACCATATTTTGATTCTATCCCGCCGAAAGGTCGATTACGACACCCTTGACCAATGATAAAGATTCCCCGAGGGCTATGGATCCTCGACCGATAAATGTGATTTCCAAGGGCTATGTACCCTTGACCGATTTACTTTCCATGGAATAAATCCTTGACCATTATTGTTATATTTCATGTTTATGGCTTAATATGTTAAGGTTTTAAATGATGGTTTAAAAAGAACTAACCAATTTAAAAGGTATTATAATGGTTTATTACTGGAATGCTACCTATTTATATTTTACTTAATTTCAAGCAATCACCTAAAGCAGTTTGCTGACCAGGAGGGCTAGAAGAGCCTTATTAGTACTATCGACGATTTGACTCCCTATTTTTGTTAAGGTTTTGTATTTTTTTGTAATAGTGTAATTGGTTAAATATGTAAATAATTGTAAATGAATATGGATGACCACAGGTGGATTCCCCAGTCCCCTATTGTGATGTAGTTGGTTATGGATTGATTTGAGAGCTTAGCTCTCTTTTCAGGATATTATTGGTTTTGGCATATATTTGTAGCAATTTTGGGAGGTCTCAGTTACATAGGAAACTCTGCCAAAATTTCTACAAAATATATGAATGTGAATAAGCTTGGTAATGAATTTCCATTATGTATGATTTACAATTCAATTAAGAAAACATCGTGTTAGGCTTACAGAAACAAGTTATTCTCATTATCTATGCTAGTTACACTCCAAAAGTTGGGGTGTGACATATATAATCTAGAGATTGTATCCCTTATGATGAACTAGTCACGTAAATATTTGACAAGCTAGAGCTTGATGAAATAGCTCTACCATATCATAATATAATTCTAAGTGTATCATAAAAATTGCCTTATTTACTCTAATGAATAATATTCTATCAACTGGATTTTTTTTCCACAATGTAGATTCTTTTGTGTGTCTTTCAAAACAAAAAAGGTCACAATGCCATGAGGGCACTAGAAATCCAAATGCACCCTAACGTTCAAGTCATATATAACACAGACTAGAGTATATAGTATAAGATGAAAATGTTATCCATAGAGATACCTGAGATAGCAAGACGACCTTTTACCTAACTAATGACCTACCTGAGAATTCATAAGAGAGATCCTGAAATTGACGTTGAATAATGTAAACAAAGTTTCCCAGAAGAAGAGCCATATATAGATGGATAGATAGATTAAGGCAAGTAAAATGGTATGAATAATAATAATAATAAGGATATTTTAGTAACATTACATACATAATTGAAATTCTTAAATTTAAATAATAGGGAGCATATATTGTAAAAAGCCTAATAAAAAAGGGTCGATTGTAATTTTTTTTAAAATTAGGAAGGACATTACAATTAGAATCAAATCTCCAATCTCTTTTAGATTAAAAAAAGTATGTGAGCAATAATTTACCTTTCCATGCAAGAATGTTTCTCTGAGACTCTCACCTTATAATTAAAAAGTTTAATTCAGAGGTGACATAATTGTCTATTCGTAAATGGTTTTTTTAAATTAACATTCACATTTTTTTGGGGAAAGGTGTCAAACATAGTTGAGAAGTTGCTCAAATAATCCATTTGCTTAGACAATCATATATATAATCAAATATTTATTATTACTTAGATTCATGTAGTGTGGGAGTTGATAATTTATATATATGAACATTAATATAAGTGATTATCCACTTTTCTATTACTGGACATAATTTATTCAACTTGAAGATGGACGAGTTCACATTTATTTATATAGACAAATCTTACTTGGACCTTGTTAATTGTAAATTAATACACACAATTGACTGTATCAGCATTGGTATATTTAAATTTTTTTAATTCTCGTAAGTCTTCTTAAATTTACAAACCTATTCATTCTTTTCATCTGCAACTTTTGGCAGCCATGTATACTGATGTCTATTCACATCTCTATTTCAAAATAATTTACCTTATATCACACCCCAACTCCTGGAGTGTGGCCGGCAGAGACAATGAGACTAGCCTGCCTCTGTAAGCCTAACAACTTGATTCTTAGCTGAGTTACAATCATACATAACAAACATTCATAACTAAGCAAATTCACATTTATATCAAATTTGCAGAAATTTTGGCAGAGTCTCCTCTGTAACTGAGACCTCTCGAAGTTTCTACAAACATTTTCCAAAACAATCATATATATAAAAGAGAGCTTAACAATCAATTCAATCCAGAGACAACTACAACACCAGGGGAATGGGGAATCTACCTATGGTCATACATATTAATTACATTTATTTACATCTTTACCATTTACATACCAAATACAACAAAAATTTCAACAAAATGGAGAAACTAAAATGTCAACAGTGCCAATAGGGCTCCTCTAGGCCTCTTGATCAGCAAACTGCTCAAGAAGGCTGCCTGAAATTTATTAAAACATAAACGGGTAGCATTTCCAGTAATAAATCAATAATATCTTTTAAATCGGTTAGTTTTTAATAAGTTATGATTCAAACCTTTACACTTTAGATCATAACATGCAATAACATTCATTCCATGGAAAATTTAAATCAGTCAAGGGTACATAACCCTTGGAAATCACATTTTCACGATCGAGGATCCACAACCCTCAGAGAATCTTCTCATCGATTAACATCAAACTGTCAAGGGAACTCAACCTTTAGATTCTTGTTAAAGTTATGTAAGAACCTTCCTTTTTATTCAAAATACCATTGGCTCAGAACCTAGATTCTAGGGAGGACTATCAAGACATCAAGCATCGGTCATGGATTTATGGCCCATGCAGTTTACTTATCTATCAAGAGCACACAGCATCTCGGGGTAAATCACCCATACGGTCGAGGGTATACAACCCTCAAGTTATTCATTTTGGTCAAGAGCACATAGCATCTCAAGGTAAATCACCCATACGGTTGTGAGTCATAAGCTCACGCTAAATCATCGGTCTTATCTTGTCCTCCCTAAATCTAAGGAATTGCCATTTATGAGTTTTCCCTTTTTCAATATCAATTCTTTCGTAAAACATTCCCCTTTTTATTCAACCTTCTCTTTTACAATTTTTACATGAACATCACATATCAATCATAATTCATAGGTCATATGCAAGACTAACAATTCTAACAAGTTTGCTACCATAAATACAATGGAAATTATACAGTAGGAAACGCTACTGCTTACCTAGAGGATGTCATGTGCTAAATAACCATATCCTCTTCTCTTGCTTCATTATAATACCTTAACAAAGTCATAAAACAACCATAATCTCATACCATTACTTTATCATATATTCTTTTTAATTCTTCATATTCCCATTTCCAATTTCATATTTCATTCCCTTCTCATTACTTAAAACAAGCCCTAGATCAAATTTCCTGATTCCATCCCTTAGCTTTCCCAAAATTTTTGTCAATTTACATTCACTACCTTAAAAACTTTCTAAATTTTCCCTTTAGTCCCCCATTTCATACCTTTTCCTTCAATTATAGTAAAACCAAGAAGAGCACTAAGGTTTTATGTCATACACCTTAAAAGTGTTCCTTTACAACCAATTTAAACCCATTAAACTTCAGAATTTCACCATTTTCTGACAACCCCAAAATTTTGAAACATTTCATTTTAGTCCCTATCAAAATAACTCTATAAAAAGTTAGCTAAAATTGTGCTTCCAAAGCTGAAATTCAATGGAAAATGGCCGAAAATGCTTCTCCTAACATCATTCTCATGAAAAAACTAATTAAAACTCATCAAAATCGCTTAAAAACTTGTTGTGGCTTTGACATAAAACCGCCGGAAAAAAGTGGTTGTTGCCAGCCAACGACAGGCGGTGGTTGCACAGAAAGCTTCACCGGTGATGAAGGGAGCTGGCTGGAGGTTGAACATAGTATTTATACTTTGACAAGTGGGCACATGTAATCACGTACGTACATAAGAAAAGCAAAAAGGATACATATAAGAAAAGTTTTAACTTTCTAGTGCTTGTTAATGAATAATTAATTCAATAAATAAAATATTAATCATCGTCTCAAACATATATTGTTCCAAGTCCCATATAGAAGAGTCTACTCAAAAGATGGGAGCCTGTAAGACTAATGGATTCTCTCACCAAATGGACTAGTCTTTTAGGATGGGTTATCCCGTTGGGCTTATGCTTGTGACATATATACTTGGTCTTCTTTGCTTCTCGTGTAGGTAGACAGACCAGATCAATGCCTCTTGCTCATAATACACATTGCCTGCCATGCAATGATCTCATTACTCACTAGGAGATACTCACAAACAACTAAGAGTTTGGTATATTACAAGAGCAAATATGAAAGCTGCTTGCTTACTCCTTCTTGCCCTCTTGGCTCTCGTATCTTCTGGTGTCTTTGCTTTTGATCCTAGCCCACTCCAAGACTTCTGCATTACCATAAATGACACCAAGAGTGGTGGTATATGCTATCCATTTCTCTTTTTCACTTGAAACTAACTCCATTTTTATTATGCCATGCATCATGTCAACATTTTTTCTTAATTTGTTTGCAGTGTTTGAGAATAGAAAGTTCTACAAGGACCCCAAGCTTGCCTCTGTCAATGATTTCTTCTACCATGGACTAAAGCAAGGAGACACATCTAGTCCACTGGCTCAAAGATGACTCATGTTACTGTAAACGAAATATTGGGACTAAATACTTTGGGCATAGCTTTAGCTTGTATAAACTTTGCATCTTATGGCCTAAATCCCCTAGCTTTCTCCCTAGAGTCATAGAAATCTTAATATTCATAGTGTGTACTCTTCATGTTGGTTTCATTACATCAAATGCAGAAAATTTGTGTCTTTATCGAAGTGCTATACAAGGGAGATGTGTTTGTGTTCCCTATTGATCTGATTCACTTTCTGTGAAATGTGGGTAAAACTAATGTTGTTGCCATTACTGGTCTTAGTAGCCAGAACCCTGGAGTTATCACCATTGCAAATGCTACATTTGGATCAAATTCTACTATCTCCCTAAAAGTTCTTACAAACACATTTTAAGGGGATAAAAGCGTAATCAATGCTCTTCAGAAATAGTTTTAGATGGATAGTTGACTAGCTGCTTAAATTTGAAATATTTTTAAATTGAGTTTTGTATTACTGTATCAGTAAGATTGGTAGTTGTAATACATTATGATATAATAAATAAGAGCAGCATATAATTGTGTGGCTCATTGTACCTTCCATATTTATGTTCATGAAAAAACAAAAATAATTTGATTCTTAATTACATCTCACTAGAGTAAAATATATATAATGCATATATGACTTACCATATGCACTAGTTTGTGTATGATATATGTATATGGTTTGTTTGGTTGGAGGAATCTTGGTGGTGCGAAAGGGAATTCCCATGTTTGGTTGGCATTTTGCCAAAGGAATTTTATTCCCTTGGCAATCCTCATTCCCTCACACATGGGAATGAGAACACCCTCAGCTCATCATGGCAATCCAGTCCTTTCCCAGGAATCTTAGTTAACTTTACCATAAAGCCCTCCTTCCTGCAAACCCTAAAAAGAGATGAGAAAATAACAGTGTTGTGGGTGAAGGTGGTCAACATGGCTAGGCTCATCTCGCCATCATGTGGCTGGGTTCATCTCGTTGTTACAGCTTGATTCATGGTCACCATCACCTGCTCAATGCGGATGAGAAGAAAAAGGTTTAACACCCATTGTAATCAATTATGTTGTCGTCTGTGTTGCTATCAATCTACATTTATTGTGTTGTCGTCAATCTGCATTGCTTACTTTGCCCTTATTGCCATCAGCATTGCTGTTGATTTGTGTTTCTTATGTTGTCGTCAATTTGCATTGCTTGCTTTATCATCGTTGCAGTCTGTGTTCATCCATGTTTGCTATACTATTAATCAATATCAATTGAGGACACAAAGCCCTCTGGATAACCATTGTTAGTTAAGGGCAAATAGCCCTCGTGGGTAAACTAACCAAACAATCATGAGTCGCAAGCTTATACTAAATCATCCATCCTACACTAGTCCTCCTTAACTCTAAGGAAAATAGTCGTATGAGGGTTTTCTTATTCAATATCCACATTGTCAGTGTCCATATACTAGTATCAATTTAGGCAATAAGTAATACTCTTTCTTTACAATTTATTTAATCTCATGTATGATTCCAATCATTCATAGAGAAAAAACTATGGTCCTCATAAAATAACATCAAATGAACTTTTCTCATTAAGATGAGAAGTGGAAATAAAAGAATGGTAACATGACCTTAAGAGGCACATGTGAAAGAATTATTTAATAAAATAATTGGGAATGCTATCTACTCAGTCATGTACTAGTCCTTATTATAGCTAAATTAATTGTCTCATATGAGTGTTGTTTTGTAACAATAAGATGGTAAGTACTTAGTATTGTATCCTATTTAAGTAGCAAAATTCTTTGGTTTACAATTGTACAATTCCATACACATTTTACAATTAGTTTAAGAGAATAATTTGAACTTGTAAAACAGTTCGATATGTGAAATAAGAATTGTAAGTGGTGAAATACTAACATAAACCTTTAAAGTGATGTACAAATAAATATGTAACACAAGCAAGTGAAACATATAATATTATTGGGAGTGCTACTACTTACCTGAACACCATTAACTACCAGAGAATCTAATCTTACTTAACTTAGGTAGAAATCACTCTACTAAGAAGTCCCTATGTCAATAGGAAATAATGAAAGTTTAATAAACCATTATTAGGGGAAATTTAAATTAATTCCTCTTCCTAATCCACACATTCCTAGTATTAATTTTGATGCCTAATTCTTGTTAAAAGTTCCATAATAACTTCATCAATCCATTATTCTTAAACTAAGCCTTAATCTATATTAACTTAACATCTTAACATAGAATTTAAGAGTTTTCTTTACTCTTTCCAATTACCATCTTCATAAAGCTTTCATAAGAGCCTAACAACTCACGGGCAATTGGAATCTGATTAATCTATCCAAGTGTTAATATATCTATTCTTACGTACATTCAAATAATAATTGATTTTCTTAATTTAATCATTGCTATATCTCAATCCAAGTATTCCCTTAATACAAATTCCACTCTTAAATTTCTAATAACTTAATTCGACAATTATTCACTCTTTACATGTTCTTCCAACATAATTTTTCCTCCTTATCTACCATCCAAGCATGAAAATTCAAGGAAAATTATCAATTCACCATACCTATGAAAATGATAACTTCCAATTGCTCCAACCACTTCCCTTTTGCGATTAATTAAAGCTCCAAGTCTTAAAAATTTTGAATTGGCCCTTCAAGAACCCTAATTTTGCTTCAAATTGAGAGAGGGAAAGGAACGAAAATACTACAAGAAATAAAAGGCATATACTAATTTCAAACATTGCTCACCAATTTGTACTAAATTTGAAGAATTTTGAATTCTGCCCTTTTTAAAAACTCTAACTGCACAGCCAAGTATATTACACAAATTGAGGCCTAAATTTTGATGTTTAATGATGGGAAAAAGAGGGGTAGAGACAAAAATCACCTCAATATCAAAACCCCTAGCTCAATTTCAACTATTCCCCTATGAAATCAAATCAATTTCATCAATTATGAACCTTAACATGTAGCTAACTTTAATCCAGAAAGTACTAACCAAAAGGATGATGTTAACTTATGATCCAAAAGTAGAAGGTTTGAATATATTATAAGAAACAAATGCCACACATCAAATGCAAGAAATTTTTACCAATTGCTGGCTTGAATCATTCAATATTCTTAACCAAACTGCATATGTGAAGGGGGAAAATTCTCACCTAAGAATGATGATTTCTGGCCTATGCCTCGCTGGAGAAGCTTGCATGAACAATGTGACAGGTTCATTGAGGAGATGCTCTAAAACATTGGTGATGTGAGAGTAAATGCTATCTCACACATGCAAAAGAGGGAGGCTGAAGAAGAAAATGTTTGGGGGTCAAAATGGTCTTTTTCATCCCTTCAATTGCCACTTGTCATCAGTATAAAAAATAAGGGATTAAAGAGCTAGTGTTCAAACTCAAGGCATGTTGTAGGGAAAGAGCCAAGTTTGCCACTCATCTAACTTTATTCTCATGACAAATCACCATACCAGTTAATTTTATACTTTGTCAAACTCCCTTAAAATTTCCATATACTTATTTTAAATTTATTCATTTTCTTTCATCTCCTAACTAGATAGTTTATACCTTGATTTATTAATACTAATTAAAATTATTGGGTTATTACATTAATGATATCATGGAGGCAGCATCTTACAAGGTTTGATATAATTTTCATATTACATATGAGTTAAAACTTTATATCTAGATGACTTGTTGATAGAATTTCATATTTTTGCTTTCAATATAGGTACCAAATGGTAATAATGCCCTCAATGGTCATCCAAGATCTTCAACTTTTTGAAATCCCTATGGAAATGGTATATCTCTAAATTAAGTGAATTACATCAAGTTGTCTTAGAATTTGGTTATTTTTCAACTTTACTTTATAATGTCATTTTAACATTGGTATTATTGACTTCTATATATGGATTAGGAACAACAAGTTTCAGACATATCCATAATGAACATCTTTGATTGAAGTTAGTTTTCAAAATTAGAAGTATTACATATATGTGTGCTTAGACTATAGACATGTATTACCCATTTTGGGTTCTTGTGAACACCCCATCCTTGATTACTTAATTATTTAATTAATTGATACACCAATTAATTAATAATTAAGCAAATAAATTGTTTTCAAATGACAAAGCTTCAAACGACATTTTCTAGGGACAAGTTGAAATTCAAAATAAATAATGGGGGAATTTTAAGAAAAACCAAAATTTAAAACTAGGAATTAATTAATAATAATAATGATAAATCAAGATAAAAAAAATCATAAAAAACACCAAAAAAGAAAATCAAAAGAAAAATCCAAAATATTAATAATGATTAAAAATTTTTTTTTTTTTTAAAAAAAAGAAGATAATAATAAATGATAAAAAATAGGGTCTAACTTGAAACAAATATAAAAGGAACACACTTTCACTCACACACATGTCACACATCACTCTCACACACTCCCACTCTCACTCACGGACACACACACTCACACACTCACACTCTCACTCACGGACACACATCCTCACACACTCACACTCACACTCTCACACACTCTCACCCACGGACACACACACTCACACACTCTCACATAGGAGACAAGGGATGCTAGGGGGCACAAAAGAGGTGAATATGTTAGGCTAAGTCAGTATTTCTTTAGGATTGTGGACCCTTAGCATGTAGATTGTTAACTTTTGTTATAACCTACTTGAATTTCATTATGAAATGGATTTAGTCAATTTGAATCTTTATTTATTCCTTTTTTGATTTGCCACCAATTAAGGTTTATGTTGATGATTTTAGGATTCATGAAAGAAAAGCCTAAATTTAGTCATAAAATTGAATACCGCATGTTTGATGTTCATAATTTGCTCGACTTAACTCAATTTACCTTTAGCATTGATATATGCCTATAGGACTTGCAAAATCGTAATTAACCATACTTAAGTATGTCTCTCTAATTGGTTATAATAGAAATGTGGTGAGTAATTTAAAATGATAGAATTTGTAAGGGTTCAACTGATCCTTATAATGATGTTATAGACTAAGACTATTTCATAAATCAATGAGTTTAGGTTTGGAAAGTAGCTAAATAGCAATTGAAATGCCTTAGTAAGTCATAATCCTAGGGAAGCCTTTTGCTTATTACATCTCATTTAAAGTTTTCATATAATGACTTAATTGCAAATTTTATACCTTTATCTTGGAAAATTGATCACTTGGTGTACACTTGCACTGTGACTGTTTGCACACAATATCGTCCAACCATTATATTAAAATGAAGCAACTATATATATATATATATATATATATGAAATGTAGTTTCGCTTGGTGGTTAAAGGCATTAATGATGTTCCATGGAGCCTCGTGTCTAAGTATTGTAATTAGCCTTTCTGGAAAATAATTAAATGACGCCCACGTTTAGTTTGCCAAAAAACCTGACTGACCTGGACTATATACCTCATTTATGAGGTATTCTTGAATTATTAAGTTTTCCCATGTTCTACTCATTTTGTAGCGATAAAGATGACTTACACACTAAGGATATGAAAACTAAGGCATCTCTTAATTCATTGGAGTTAGGGAAATTTTTAGTTTCATTTTGTTAACTCATTTTTGATTGGTTGTTTTGTATCTTTTTGCCACACAAATTATGAGTTCATATCTTTACTTATTCATTAGGTGAGTATTTTCAAAAATTACATTTTTTTCCATACTCACCTAATAACAAGTAAAGAGGGGCAATATGAACACTGTAATTTGCCCAGGTAATGTGAAATACCAATAATTAAGGGAACCTTAAACAACCAATTAAACAATGAAATCACAATTAAAAAAATAAAAAAATAAAAAATAAAAAAGAAAGAAGAAAAACAAAAACAAAATTAATGTTAAAGTTTAAAAAATAAGTTAAATTCATATGAAAATATATAGAAAACACCAAAACAAGCAAAGAAAAATTAATTAGAGTGGCAACGTGTGAAAGTGTGAAAATAAGGAAAAGGGAAAAAGAAATAAAATTAAAGAGATCTACTTGAAATTGGATCTAAAAATAAAAATAAAATTGGAACTTAAAAAAAGGGGATTTATTCCTAAGGAAAAGAAAATTCGATAGGTCCATTTAAGATGAAGCTTATAGATCCAAAAGCCCACTCCAATCAAGGATGTCCATTAACCTAAAACTAAGACTTTTAACCCATGATCCATCTTATATCCAACTCTTATACTTACATGAGCAACTCTTTCTCATTTTTCTCACAGTTCACACGTTGCACCTCATACTTTCTCTTGATCTAGTTTCACTTGGATTGCATTTGCATTTTGACTTAATTTTTCATAGTTTTATTTATCATTTTTCACACACTTCACACGTGGCACTCTTTTATCTCTTCTCTTAAAATTCCACTTGCATTTTATTTTGCCTTTATTTAATTTTTCATAGTTTCATTCCCACATAACATACAATTCAAGCCACATTCATTCCTCTATAAAAAATTTCATTTCACATACATTTCATATGCATCTTGACTTGAATTTCAAATTTTTTATTCTTCCCTAACTCATTCTCATGCCACCCTCAGACCACATGGATACTGTTACTTCATTTTAGGGTTTTCTCTCATAATCTATTTCGTCTCAAGAAACCTTAGGCACTAGAAGGGAGTGGAGAAGAAGGCAAAAAGTGCTAAAGGCTAAAAGAGAAAGGTAATCCTCTTTTACTTTCTTTATCTCCTTTTTCTTTCTACTTTAGACGTCTATCTAAGGTAGAATTTTCAATTTAGTTTTAGTTGATTAAGTGCTAAATTTTGCATATATATTCCTCTTTGATTATGGAGTGTACCTTTGCTAAGAGGCATTGTGTAAGGTACCTTTTTTAGGGGCTAGATTTTGTGTATGTTTTCCATAGACTATGGCATGTTCCTTGCTAAGAAATATTGTGTAGGGTAGCTTTTTTTAAGGTCTGGATTTTGTATGGTTATCCCCTTTGTTTATGGTATGTTTCTTTGCTAGAAAGTATAAGGTAGAGTGGCAATTTTTAAGACTAAAATTTTGATATGTTTATTCTTTAATTGATAACCAATTTTCATAGAAAACAACTTCCCATTCATTGATCAATGTGTGCTGAAAAATTATGTGGCATTTAACTTATGTTGGCAAGGTGCTTCATAAAATGTAGCTATGGAATTTGATGATTTATTTGGCTGCATTTTACCTCTCTTTTAATCTAATGATTAGCGCCTCTTTAGTGCTTAATTAATTCTAACTTGCATATGTTGTGCCTTACTTGTGCCTATTTCTAGCTTAATTTTGCTACTCATATTGTGCTTTATTTAAGCTCATATATGCTGTCCACATGTAGCCTTAAATGTATCTCACATAAGCTTAATTGGGCTGTCCTTTTTTAGTCTTGATTGAACCTTATTAGTGTTTGTATATGCTATCCATTGTCACTTGCATTTGATGGCATTTTAATTTGAATTTTCTAGCTATAATATATGTTGAATATTGTGTGTTTCCCCTTCTTAATTTGAGTCAAATGCTACACTTAAACATTATCTTTGGTTATCAAAGCTGGGTTAAAAATTGCATGCACATGTAATCCACTTTGCTCTTTAAACTTGTTACATTATTAACTCTTCTATCTCCCAACCATGTGTATGTGTGAGGTGTAGCTGTCCAAAATTATAGAAAATTTAACTATTTGAAGCATGAGTATTATGGCTAAATTATGGCTAAACCAAGAGTAAGGAACAATCCAGGCAAATGTAGCATGAAAAAGTGGTAAAGTTAATAAAGATAGGTGTTGTGGTTAGGCAAAACTCATTTAATTGGAGTAATCTTTGTTGTTGTAAATGAGATATGATAAATATTCAATTGAACACCAACACACACAAGCATCAATGTACTCCTTTATTACCATTAGGGTGTCGTATAGACTCCAACACCTCTATAGGTATCTTTGCCTTGATAGTGTAATGTGAGGTCTAATGCCTCTATAGGCATTTTTGTTTGATGTTGTCATGTGAGGACCAAGGCCTCAATAGGCTCATTTTATAAAAAAATTATATTATCAACATTATTGTTCTCGTATGAGACCAATGTTTTCATGAGCATCTAATAAATTCACCAATGGCGCCATGTGTATTTAAAAAATAAAGATGGGTTTCAATGAACCATGTTCAATCAACAATTTCTCAAAAATCTCAAATTTGAAATAATCAAATAAAAATAAAATCATTTCTTAATAATAATAATAATCCTTTTGTCAATTGCTTATTTTGTTTTTATTTTTGATAAAGCATTTTAAAAAAAAACAAATGAATTTTTTAATTTATTTGAATATTTTCAAATAAAATATTGTTTCCAAAGTTCATTTATTTTTGGAAATTAATTTTTTTAATAAAAAACCAAAAAAGTATGTTCACTTTTTCACTGTTATTTTCCAAATTAAAGCATGAATAAATCATGTTGTCCCAAAATAATAATTCCAAAAAATTTTTAAAAATATAAATATAATGAAGAGAGCAAGAGAGTGTAGTTATACCAAATTTCTAAATTAGAACACACCAACCTAGATTCCAAATCATTTTGTTTACAAAAAATCCATCTGATTTCAACTATTTTGTTCTTTTCATGAAATTAAAAGACACCAACTAATTGACACGTATTTCTAGACAAACTACATAAACTTTGATCCCTATTATAGGTTCATGTCCACCCATTGTAAATTTCCATTTTTTGTTTGTATTAATTTCATTTTATTTCCTCTATTTATTTTCATGAGTGTTTTTATGTGAGCAACTAAAATAAATCAAAGGTTGTATCTTGTTTACTTCAATTGACTAGCTTAGGGAAATCATTCTAAAAAATAGGTGTTGTGGGGAGCTTAACACCTTCTCCACACTTAAATAGACCCCTGAACCCATCTCTAGTTACATAGACCACCTTTCCATTTTTATTTAGTTCTTTAAAATTTTCCATTTAAAAATTTTGGTAGCGACTCTAAGTAAATTGGTTTTCAAAATTTATTTTGGGAATCAATTTATTTTCTCTTCTATTTTTTTACGCACCCACCAAGATGTCAAGTATGACACCTGGTGTATATCCAAACCAACCTAAGCATCCAGCCAAATTGGGCTAGGTCAAAGGCATGAAAGGGCCAAGCAATAAGGGTGCATATCGGGTTGTTTCCCAAGCCTAACCAAGTCCCAAGGTGCCCCATTTGGCCATTTTTCTTGGCTCAAGCCCTATGGTGTATATGTATATATATGTGTGTGTGTCTATATATATATATATATATATTTTAACCTATTAATAAACCCTTCCTCTTTGCATCTCTTATCTACATCTTTGTATCTCCTCCATAGCAAAATAATTGAAGCTTGCCTCAAAATCTCAAATTATCCTAAGCACCAAAGACCCTTAAAATCCCCAACCCTTAATCCTGGCTTCCAAAGGGGACATCAAGAAGAAAAGGCAAAAGAGTAACTAGGCAAGGTAGTTACATTTCTGTCCCCATAATTTTCGTGCCTCTTTGGTGGTAAGTTCATTCTTTGCACCTTCAATTTCGATCTCCCCCTTTGCTTTGTCCGTTCTTTACATCATCGATCTCTTTCTCCTTTCTCCCTTCTCCCTTTCCTTTACGTCTTCTCATCTCTCTCTCTCTCTCTCTCCCCCCCTTCATCCATTCTTTGCTTCTTACCATGGTGGCTTCCTATAAAATAAAGACCTACCCCATATTTATTTCTTTATATATATATATATATATATATAAATCTAGACCTAATCTTACCTCAGCCTAGCCTAGACGAAGTCAATATGTTCCTTGGTCTATTCAAGCTAGGCTGGGCCTAGTAGTAGGGGTCCTAAAATAGACCCAAGGTGATTTTTGAATCGGGTCTCAAGTTCGTAATGAACCTAGCCTAGCTCAGACTTTGGGTAGCCCTAGTCCACGTGACTAAGTAGTTAGTTAATATCTATAAAACAATGCATACATTGTATATAAGAATTTAGCTAGTTTGGTGGCAACAGGAGCTAGCACATTCAAGGAATTGTGTTCGAGACTTCACCAAACTAACTTGTAAATTTGACAATATTGGCAAATAGTATGAAGATATAAAGTTTAGCATTATGGAATTTATGACTAATGCTCAGTTCCGTGCATAATATACCGTTCAATAGATTGAGTGTTCAATTATGGAATCTCAGGTTGGAGTCAAAAAGTGAGCTCCCATATTTGACTAACAAATTACCAAGCTCCTTAATTGTTGTTATATATACATATAATCTATTTATTTATTTATTTATTTGTCTATCAACATTTTGATAAAATGTCAGTTGGGAGAGCAAGTATGAGTGTAGGTACAAGGTTTGTTTTTTTTCTTTTAATTAGCATTAATTGCGAATTTACTTTTCAAATTGGGCCGAATAATATTGTATATATATGAGGTCGATTTAAATCAAAACTAAAATATAATGCTATGAGACGGCATAATTCCACTTCTCCTTCTCTTCATTCTTAATATTTATAAATCTTAAATGCTTAAATGTTACGTACTTGAAATCATGATCAACAATAACAGTTTTATCAAATGAAACTTAAACTTGCTATTTGCAAACTGAAATTTTTTGCAAAATAATCGACACGGATAGAAGAATGTAGACAAAAGTTTTCACAGAAGAGCCATAGATGGATAGATTGATTGGAGAACATGGAAAAGGCAAGTAAAACGAATAAATATGGGTATCTCATTAACATAAAGTATATAATTGAATTTTTTTAGATTTTGATGATAGGGAGCATATTGCGATAAGCCTAATAGAAAGGGTAGATTGTAGTTTTTTAGAAAAAAATTAGGAGGTACATTACGATTAGAATCAAACGAGAGACAAATGACAATTTCTCCAAACTGAGCAATAATATACCTTTTTCCATGTAAGAATAATGTTTCTCTGACCTCATTAAAAAGTTGAATTTGGAGGTAACCTAATTGTCTATTCGTAAATAATTTTTATAATTAAATTCACAATTTTTTTTGTTAGAAAATTGTTGAAACATAGTTGAGAAGTTGTTCAAATAATCCATTTGCCTGGAAAATCATATAATCAAATATTTATTATTTGATAGATTCTTATAGCGCAGGAGTTGAGAAAGAAATTGTATATGAATATGATTTAGTCTTTTACTTTCGGCACCAATTGCTAGAACGTTAATATTATAAAGAGATGTTGACCCGCATTTTCATTAATGGACATAATAATTTAATCAGTTATTATACATTAATAGAGACGGATTCACATTCAATTATATAGACAGATCTTACTTAGACCTTGTTAATTGTAGATTAATCCACACATCTGACTACATCAGCTTGGGTATTTTTAATTTCTTAATGTTTGTAGGTCTTCTCAAATTGGTTTTCGGCTACTTTTGGCAACCGTCTAGTTAATGTTTATCCGCATTTCCATCTGAAGATTAACTAAATTAATAGTTTACTAAAACTTGAAGACAGACAGATTCAAAATCAAATACATAGAAAACCTTACTTAGACATAGTTTATTGTTAATTAATTAATACACAAATTGACTTGATCGGCTTCAATGACAAGCGGGCACACGTCTTCTCGTACGTACGTCAGTATCGAAGAAAAGTTAAAAAAAGATGCAGATAAGAAAAGTTCCAACTTCTTAGTACGTAGTGGTCAATGAATAATTCATTCGATAAATAAAATATTAATTGTCGTCTAAAACATATTTGGTCTTTATCTGCTTCTCGTGTAAGTTTACAGACCAGATCAATGCCTCCACCTTATAAATACACATTGTTAGCAATCCGACTGTCTCATCCCTCTCAAGCAAAGTAACAGAAATAATTAAGAGTTTGCTTAAAGGTAGAAGTGAGAAAACATGAAAGGTACTTGCTTATTAGTGCTTGTTACCCTCTTGGCTCTGGCATCTTCTGGTGCCTTTGCCTATGATCCTAGCCCACTCCAAGACTTCTGCATTGCTATAAACGACACCAAGACTGGTGGTACGTGCCTTCAATTTTCTCTTTTGCACTTCTAACTCCATTTTTGTTATGCCATTGCCATGCATGATCATTTGTTTTTCTTCATCTGTCTACAGTGTTTTTGAATGGAAAGACAGTGTTTGTGAATGGAAAGTTCTGCAAGGACCCAAAACTTGCCAATGCAAATGACTTCTTCTACCAAGGACTAAAGCAAGGAGACACATCCGGACCACTTGGCTCAAAGGTGACTCCGGTTGCTGTTAATGAAATATTAGGACTCAACACTCTTGGCATATCCATGGCTCGCATAGACTTTGCACCTTATGGCCTTAACCCTCCTCATACTCACCCTCGAGCCACTGAGATTCTGGTAGTCATAGATGGTACTCTCCAAGTTGGTTTTGTGACATCCAACCCAGAAAATCGTCTCTTTACCAAAGTACTGTACAAGGGAGATGTGTTTGTGTTCCCCATTGGTCTCATTCACTTTCAGCTGAATGTGGGTAAGACTAATGCTGTTGCCATTGCTGGTCTTAGTAGCCAAAACCCTGGAGTTATCACCATTGCCAATGCTACGTTTGGATCTAATCCTCCAATTTCACCAGATGTTCTTACAAAGGCTTTTCAAGTGGATAAGAGCGTAATCAACGCTCTTCAAAAACAATTTTAGATGGACAGCTATACAGCTCTTAAGTTCTAAAATATATTATCCATTTGTTTTTGTAATAATGCACTATATACACCGGATTTGCCTATTGCAACCATGTGATATAGTAAGATTAGAATAAAATGTATGACTATATCATATGTACCTTGAACTTTTCATGTGTGCTAGAACAAAGTCATGTGATTATTTAAGAATTCGAAGTTCGCTTGAGTAAAATAATGTAAAATGTGATTTATATACTACTAGCAAGTACGTACTTGTTTGGATATACTACTAGAAAAATAATGTAGTAAAAGTGATTCATCTGAACTGGCGATATACAGGGCGCATGCGGAAAGTTTTTCTGTTCTTCTAGATATTGTGAATTAGAATATATACATAATTTTAAAAAATTATAATTATTTTATAATATATATCATGATAACAAATTACAATATAGTAAAATGAAAGATATTAACGTACAGTGTCCCGGTATAATTGTTTGTGCACTCTGCCATTAAAACGTGTATAAAAGCGACCATTGTTTCTATGTGAGTCTTATTTCATTTGGCTAACTTTCTATAAACTACAAATTAATTTCAAGTCAAATGATTATAATTTGATAACAACGATGGTAACACAATTTATCGAATTTGTAGGTAAGAAGAAATCGTAAAGTTTTAGAGACAAGACAAATATAAGAGAAAAGGTAAAAATATTAGATAATAAGGGAAGCAAATATGGTTGTTAAACTTGTAAGTTTAATCAAACTTATAAAAAAAATTATAAATTCATAACTTGAACTTATAAGTTGAAACATAAAATTGTAAAAGTCTACATTAAATAATAAATAGTCATTAAAAAATATAATTATATAAGTAAAATACAATATAAAACCCAAAGTTGTCAAATTCGCGAGTCAACTCGGTTGACTCGGCGAGTTTGCGTTTTCAGGAGAGAAAATCGAGTCGACTCGGTGCTTGACTCGGATAGCACTCAAACTCACTCCAACTCGGTTGAATCGGCGAGTCGAGTCCGAGTCAAGCGAGTTGACTCATCCTGTTTTATTCCAAAAAATGGTAGCTCCACGTCTCGAACACAGGTGCTCCGGTCGTTGCAACACGTTGTTCCACTGAGCCAACGCCACTCTCATAGATATATATGCAATGTTTTATATATATTGACTCTTCATCCTTTTTATTTCAAAAATGGCAGCTCCACGTCTCGAACACGAGCTCTGCCTATCAGAGCAACAAGTTATTCCACTGATCCAACATTGCTCTTGAGCATGTAGATGCACCCTTTTATATATATTTGCTTTTACTCGTTTTTATAGTTTTAAAATAATGCCAATTCCACTACTCCAAAACCATTCTTATGAATAAGCATAAAACGTTTTATATATATTTGCTCTTCATCCTTTTATGATTTCAAAAAGAATAAAACTTAGATGATTTGAACATACACACAAAGAAAAGTATTTATTTGCATGTAACTAGCATCATATAATTTGTTGCACTTATTTTTTGAATTTTATTTTAAATTTATTTAAAAGAATCTTTATTTTTGTTTTAATCTAAATTATTTAAATATTATTATATTAATTTTTTTATTTTTTTAAATATTTATAATATGATATTTTACCCAAAAATAATATGAAATTAATATATTGTTAATTTATTTGTTTTAACAAAATAGTCTTTAATAGTCATATTTATAATTGTATAAATAATTTTAATTCAAATTTCAAATTATTAGTATTTGTTTATTAATACCTATTGTATTTAAATTTTTATATATAATATTAAAAAAATATTTATGTTTAGTTATCACCATTTTCACTATAGTCATACTAGTAGACCATTAATAATTACTTTCACTAATTCAAAAATTAGTTTGAATTTTAAAATATTAATTTTAATGATATAATTATATATTTCAATAGTTAATTACTATTATAGATAAACTCTTACGATTCTACGTTACGATTTTACGTTACGAGTTTACGTTACGAGTTTACCTCCTCAAAACGAGTCTACCTAAAATCGCGATTTTGACAACATTGATAAAACCATTCAAATGCAATTCAAATTATATATAGTCAAGTGAAATTATTCATATTTCATAAGTTATAGTACCTAATATAAATATTTTAATACAATCATACATAAAGAATTATTTAATATAACTTACTAAATAATATTTGTTTTATTTTTATTTTAATAAATACATATTTAAAATTATTTTATTATTTTAATGTATAATTAAATTAGTAATAAAGTAGATTATAATGACTTCTTAAAAGGAAGCTTGTATATATCTCATTTGGTCTTAGGTTTGAATCCCTATGTTGCCGACAACAAGCTAGTTGACATATTTTTTTTAATAAACAACATCGTAAACTCGATAGAATCGGATAAGTTAACTCACGAATTTATCCAAGTTCATATTAAATTTGAATTTATACTGAATTGACTCGTTTCTTTAAGTACAATAGTAAACTTGTGAACTCAGATAATAAATTCACAAGTTTGACAACCATACTTATAACTAAAAAAAAAAAAGAAAAGTAAATCTCGCACAAATTAAAGAACAATGAAATTAAATAAAAATAAAATTAAATAAAAACTTTGGGAAAAAGTGTTATATTGACCCTTTTAAATTTTGTAATTTATTAACATAAAAATGTAAGAAAACTTTCTACTTTAACTTTCAATTTTTAAATTCGAGTAAAATTTTTGCCCTAACTTTTTTAAACTTAATATTTCAAAACACTTAAAGATCAGTAAAGTAACTTATTATTCATAGAAAATAAAATAAATAATACTTTGTATCGAAAGTACGACATAAATTAATATATAACAATAAGTTACATATGTTTTAACCAAAGTAATTTATTCTCAAAAAATTAACTCTTTCAAGGGAAGCTCTATAAAAAAAAAATATTTCATTTGTATAAAATATCATCTCATACTTTCAGATTTATTCCCCAACAAGGGTATGCTTTGCATCCAAGCACACTAATTTTTTTAAAAACATTGTTAAAATAAAAAATAAAAAATTAAATATTTTTTTTTATTTTTTAGTGTAAGATGTTATTTTCTTAAAAAGAAAAATATTTAACAGTTTATAATGTTAAATATTTTTACAAATATAAATTTTTTTGGAAGGAATATTAAAATAAAACATGAAAACAATTATCATGGATATAAGATATGTCGTTTTGTTAAATAAAGGAAATTTAAATATCTTTTATACTTAGAAGCTTTGCACTTCTCTGTTTATTCTCTCCAACTAGATGGTGTTATATTCACAAGCAAACACTGCACTAGATTACATGATAACATAATTAATAATAATATGTATTCTAAAAAATCACATATACATGTAAAAGCAATACTAACTTTCTTGCAATAATATTTTGATTTTATAAAATACATACTATTGTTGTCATTGTTTATAATCTAGTGCAGTGTTAGCATACAAATATGATATTTTGTGGTGGAGAAAGTAAACTAAGAGATCTAAAGCTTATTAGATTAAAAGATATTTAGTCTTTCTTTATTTATGAAAATGAGATCTTATATCCCAAAATACATTTTATTATCTTATTTGAAATTTTTTTAAAAAAAACATACTACTTTTTTAGGCAAAAAAAAACTTATTAATGTATGAAAATAATAATAAAAACATTGTGCACCTGCTGTGCCAACGCCCCGCATTATAATGGGAATCAATGCTAATTAGAGTTATATGTGTGCACGTTGCTTGAGGCCTGAAATATGCTTTATTTCCGCAATCAAATGCCAAAAAGCTATAATTATGATTAGCCCTCAACTAGTCATAACACCATATAATTATGTCCAAGCCTTATCTTTCATTTTTCTAAGGACATGACTAGTAGTCTGCTAGTCATGGCCCCAAATCATACATACAATTTACCATTTTTATAAATATATCAAAATCTATATAAAATTTGATATGGACATTTTAACAAAATGTTTTTCGAAAGAATAAGTTTTTCAAGTTTAACTAATTTACTTTTCAAATTGACCCACGTGATTAAAAAATTAACGTCAATTTTGAGGCAAAGATATATTAATGTACAACTTAGAGGTCGAACTGATTGCCAAAAAACAAACTAAGACGTCGAATTAATTAGTAGATAATATTGATAGTTGACCACAACTAATTCCTCAGTCGACATTGAGGAGTTCGAGTATACTATACATTCTCAAGTGTTTTCACACTCTAATTTTCATTTTATGCCAGTTTTAAGCAGATTATGAATAATAATTCCATATGGAGATATTATACTTGGTTTTTAAAGAAATAATTAGAGGCCAATTTATATTCGATTATATATGAAAATTTTTTTCTCTCGTCAGTACCCACTTTCTAGAAATTTTAATTTCAAGGGATGAAATAATTTTTCATCCACTCCTTTTTTTTTTCTTTTACTATAACCCCCACAAATTTTAATTTTGTTTCTAATCATGGATTTATAATATCCTTTATTCCACTGGCTTAGCAGTCATATAAACATGTTTTCCTGAATATTATTTTTATATTGGTAAAATTTTTAGTACACTCACTATTTTGAGTAAATTAGTACACCTAGTTATAATATAATGACATAATTGTAATATTACTATTTTTTGAATTGATATTATTATAATTATGTCATTACATTATAATTGGATGTATTAGTGCACTCATAATTTTAAGTATACCAAAATGTCACCTTTTATATTTTGTATATCCTATTTTACAACTAATGATTAAAAAAAGATCTACATGTTGTCCATTGCCCAGGTATATATTTGTAGATAAAAAATATGTGATTATGAAATAGTCTCGCTATCAATGTAATCAAACTCGCGAGTCAACTCGGTTGACTCGCCGAGTTTGCGTTTTTAGGTAAGCATTTCGAGTCAACTCGGTTTCTGACTCGGAACCAGTTCAGAATCGCTTTGACTCGGTGATTAACTCGGTCAAACTCGGTCAAAATCGGTCAAACTCGGTTCTTAACTCGTCCCAACTCGGACGAGTTGACTCAGTACCATTGTTTTCCAAAAAAAAAAAAAAAAAACAGAACCACTTCCAGGATTCGAACCCATGACATGCCAGCACAGGAAAATCGTGCGTTTCCGCTGAGCCAACGTTACCATTTGTTATGTATGTGTGTTGTATTATATATATTTGGACTTTATTTTCTTAGTTTAAAAGAAAACATCTCCATATATTTAAACTCAAACATTTAGAATAAGTTCATCACCTATTACCACATAACCAATAAAAACTTTATGTTTATCATTTGTAATGTATTATATATATTTATTATTGACTTTTATTTATAGAAATTTTATTTTAAATTTTTTATTAGTCATGACTTGAAAAGTTATCTGTTATTATCTTTTGACATATTTTGATAAGGTAATATTTAATAATTATATTTATTACTCTATAAATAATTTTAATTCAAATTTAAAATTACTAGTATTTGATTATTAGTAGTTATTATATTTAGATTTAAATATATAAAATTTTAAAAAATATCTATATTTAATTATCACTTATTCAACTATAATCAAACTAATAAACTATTAATCATTGCATTCAGTAGTTTTAGTTATTAGTCTAAATTTAAAAATATTGATTTTAATTATATAATTGTATGTTTTAATAATTATTTTTTAATTATAGGTAAACTCTTACGATTCTACGTTACGATTCTACGTTACGAGTTTACCTCCCTCAAACGATTTTACCTAAACTCGCGAGTTTGACAACCTTGCTCGCTATTGTTAATTTGTTATCACTTTCTACACTATTGAGTTTGGAATGCTTCAAATGAAGTTATCACAATCCATACATTTCTTTTACCACCCAGGGCATCAACTATTAAAGACATAATCAACTGCTTACACCACGTGTTCATGCGTTTCCATTTCAGCAAATAAAAAATACCAAACTTGAAGAGAGAGAGAGAGAGAGAAACATATAAAGTCAATCTATAGACAATCTTAACTACTTAATTAGACCTTGACTTTTGTAAATAATTAATATACTCAGTTGTATAAATCAGCCGTTTGGTATTTGTATAGTTTGACAAGTGGCACATATGGTAATGTGGAGAAAAGAAAATCATAAGATTAGAAAAGTTCCATCCTGCAAGAATTAGTTAAAGAACAAGTCATTCAACATATAATATAATTAATTGTTCAAAACTTACTAGGTCATCACCTTCTTCGTTTATGCAATTAGATAAAAAAAAAAGGATCAGATCACTGCCTCCTGCTGCTTATAAGTACGATTTGTTTGCCATGCAACAATCCCATCCCTCATACGCAAATCTACGAAGAACTAAAGAGTTCCTGAAAGTTACAGAAAACATGAAAGCTGCTTGCATAGCCCTTCTTGCCCTCTTGGCTCTCGCATCTTTTGGTGCCTTTGCTTTTGATCCTAGCCCACTCCAGGACTTCTGCGTTGCTATCAACGACACCAAGAGTGGTGGTATGCACCTTCAGCTTTTTCTGATGCACGTCAAATTCCATTATGATGCCATGCATGCTCATATGTTTTTCTTCATTTGTTTACAGTGTTTGTGAACGGAAAATTCTGCAAGGACCCAAAACTTGCCAATGCAAATGACTTCTTCAACCAAGGACTAAAGCAAGGAGACACATCTGGACCACTTGGCTCAAAGGTGACTCCAGTTGCTGTGAATGAAATATTGGGACTTAACACTTTGGGCATTTCTTTAGCTCGTGTTGACTTTGCACCTTACGGCCTAAACCCTCCTCACATTCACCCTCGAGCCACTGAGATCCTGGTAGTCATAGAGGGTACCCTCCATGTTGGTTTTGTGACATCCAACCCAGAGAATCGTCTTTTTACCAAAGTACTATACAAGGGAGATGTGTTTGTGTTCCCTATTGGTCTCATTCACTTTCAGCTGAATATGGGTAAGACCAATGCTGTTGCCATTGCCGGTCTTAGCAGCCAAAACCCTGGAGTTATCACCATTGCCAATGCTACGTTTGGAT
Source organism: Delonix regia (assembly GCA_037074485.1). Classification (NCBI taxonomy): domain Eukaryota; kingdom Viridiplantae; phylum Streptophyta; class Magnoliopsida; order Fabales; family Fabaceae; genus Delonix; species Delonix regia. The sequence goes on along the minus strand of CM073449.1, from coordinate 32,260,433 downwards.
CAAATCCTCCTATCTCCCCTGAAGTTCTTACTAAGGCATTTCAAGTGGATAAGAACATAATCAACAAACTTCAAAAACAATTCTAGATGGTCACTCAGCTATGATGGCTATGGAATAGTTTGGAATATTATGTATTTGAATCTGTATCAGTTTGTTACTAGGATAGGCTAACGCATTATATATGATTATCAAAAGAATAAATGGATTTCATGATTCTATGTACCATACTTGAGTTTTGGAATAAATTAATAGTACTTTGAATTTTTATATTCATGTTAATTTATTCTTAAATGTGCATATATTTGAACAAAACGAACGAAGTAAATCTTTATATTGTTTCTTTTGAGCCTTTTATGTGAGGATGAGAGAAAGAGACAGATCACAGATAATGTGCACAAATTATTTTCTAAACGAATTCACGTCTTGTTATCTCTTGTTCCACAAGTTTGAACCGAACTTGCACAAATGATCAGTACTCTGTACTCTACTCATTACTCTAGTGCTGTATAACGTAAATCAAAATAAAACAAGAATATGATTCAACATTTTCATAAGCTTTTTTATCCTAAAATTTTGAAAAGATTAATGCCCTTAAAATATTATATAATGCTTTTGTGAGACTTAAGTGACCTAAGTAATATTGATTAAGTAGTTAATTAATTAAATAAGTAGTTAGATAGGCTAATTTCTAATTGGTTAAATGAAAAATAGTTTTTTTATGTTTATCTGTAATTAACCACTTGATGGGAATGGTTAATAAGTTAAAATTATTACATAATAAATAATTATTCGATAATCATTATTGTTATCTAATACTAAATGTTTATCAAACTAGTCTCAATCTCTACCTATGAATAAGGATTATGTGTTCTCTCTTTACTTATTACTAATTTATGCGTAAATTAAAAGAGATCAAGAGATAAAAAAACAATGTTTAAGAATCCAATGGTTCACGCTAGACTTAAGCAATTAAGCAATGTATCAATGTATGGATTTTTTCCTAAATTAATTTATAATGTATATATTGTTGCATGTGAAAATTTATGAGTTCCCTAGTTTTGAAAAATTATGATTGACTGAAAATTTCTATAATCAAGATTAGATAGAAATTAAAGAAAACATATGGCTCTCCAGTTAGCTTATCTCTGTCTATGTTCAAACGGATTGCATGCTTACTTATGGAATCACTGCTTAGAGAGAGTTGACAGTTGAGTACCATGAGTGATATATATCAGATTATGATTTAATTCTTCTAAAGTTGATATATAATGACATTCTTTTTTGTTTTTGTTAAAAAGGATATATGTATAATGCAAACATATATAAATGAAAGACAATAAATAGCAATACATTCGTTTATACTTGTTTATTTGCCTGAGCTCTATTAGGACTTTAAAAAATAATAATTTATTTTACCATATGTCAATATATTTTATATTAATGGTATTTGTAAGTGTTAGTAAGAAATTAAATTTAATAATATATTGTGATATTAAAAAAATAATAACTTAGATAAACTCCATAAAATTGGTTATACACTATTGGTTAGAAAGAAATGACAACAATGAGTTCATTGAAAGGGCACAATCAAAAACCGTTCAATCATATATTATTTTCCCTTGTTTTAATTTTAGATAATCTCAAATCATAATTATAACCCCTTATTAGAAAATTTAAGAGATAGTCAATTAAGTAATTTATTTTTTTTCATGTTGATTCTAAAAAATGTTAGAACTTCAAAGAATTTCTCATTTAAGAGATAGTTAATTAATTTTATTAATTTTTTTGTTTACTCTAAAGAATTCTCAGACTTTGAAGAATTATTAATTTTCTCATTTATTCCAAAAAATTATAACAATTCAAACTATTCTTGATTTAAGATTCAATTAATTACTTCATTATTTTTTTCATTAAAATTGATACACTTAAAAAATTCATGATACATAAATGCGGAAGGAGAAAAATTATTGTATGAAGAACTTAGAATTTGATCAACGGAGCCTTCTTATTAGTTAAACCAAGCTCCACATTGAAAGAATCTATTTTACCAATATATAATAGATTTACATTTGAGTATTTAAAAACTTGTCGTTTCCATAGAAAGAGATGCTAGTTCACACTATTTTTTTGCTGCCACGTGATATTTATGTTCCTAGATCAATGGGGTTGTGCTATATATGCGGTAGAAAAAAAAAATCTGAGCGTTGTGAAAACAAGAGATGGACAAAAGATATTGTTGTTTTAGAGGCAAAAATAGACAAAAAGTTTTAAATGTTTGGAGGCAAAACTTTAAAAACATAATTTTTATTTTTTAAAGTTGAAGATAATGTTTTCAAAATGTAGTTTTCCAAAAACTGAAATATCAATTTTTAAGCTAAAGCTCTATCAATGTACAACTAAGAGGACGAATTAGACATAGACCGCAATTTTCCTTGTTTCACACGGAGGGTTCGTGTGTGTGTGTGTGTGTATATATATATATATATATTCGTTAGCTTCTCAAGTGTTTTAACACTTTAATCATTTACGTTAGATTTAACCGGATTGAGAATAATAAGTCCTTTCAGAATATTAATACTTGTTCTAAAAAAAAATTATTGGCCAATATATGCTATCCCGTGTATAAAGTTTCTTCTCTCGATCTCGACAGTTTCCCTGCTGAAAACTCAAAATATGGGGATAAATATAAATTTGTATTCCCAACTTGCTCTTTCACTCGCATTAATACAGTGTTTTCTTTGCCGAAATTATGTGTAATCATAGTTGAAAGTTATGTAATTAATATATATATATATATATGCTTGGAAAATATTAAACTACTGTTTCGCTGACTCTTTACATTTTTTTCAATCTAGGATTGGGGAAATGGTTATCGGTTTGTTAATATTATTGATGCTTCTAGTTTTTCGATGACATAGAAAAAGCCTCTAGCTAAAGTTATCACAAAACCAAGTCATACTTTTCTTCGACGTACGTTCGCCCAGCAACTATTGTTGACAAGCATGAATTTGAGAGATAATAACTTATCAAACTTGAAGGAAGACAAATTCAAATATCACGAACCTTAACTGCTTAGACCTTGTTTATTGTAAATTAATCCCTTTGGTATTTACTGTACGACAAGTGGCGCATGATAGATAGAGAAAAAAGAAAACAGAAGATAAGAAAAGTTCCAACGTCCAAGTTGTCGTGAAAGAATAATTCACCCAATAAATAAAATATTAATTGCTGAGCAATTAACGAACATAGTCATCACCTGCTTCATTAAAAATAGACCAGATCAATGCTTACTCCTTACAAATACACATTGTTTGCCATGCAACAGTCTCATCTCTCATTCGCAAATATACTACACACACACAGCTAAAGAAGAGTTGCTAAAGGGAAGAGAAAACATGAAACCAGCTTACTTAGCCCTTATTGCCCTCTTGGCTCTCGCATCTTCTGGTGTCTTCGCTTTTGATCCTAGCCCTCTCCAAGACTTCTGCGTTGCAATCAACGACACCAAGAGTGGTGGTATTTATATATATATGTACCTTCAGCTTTTTTTGTTGCACTTCAAGTTCCATTATGATGCCATATGGATGTTCATATATATATACATATATATTTATCCTCTAGTTGTTTGCAGTGTTTGTGAATGGAAAGTTCTGCAAGGACCCCAAGCTTGCCTCTGCAAATGATTTCTTCTTCCGAGGACTGAAGCAAGGAGACACTTCCGGACCACTTGGCTCAAAGGTGACTCCAGTTGCGGTTAATGAAATATTAGGACTCAACACTCTTGGCATATCCTTGGCTCGCGTAGACTTTGCACCTTATGGCCTTAACCCTCCTCACACTCACCCTCGAGCCACTGAGATCCTCGTAGTCATAGAGGGTACTCTCCATGTTGGTTTTGTGACATCCAACCCAGAAAATCGTCTCCTTACCAAAGTACTGAACAAGGGAGATGTGTTTGTGTTCCCTATTGGTCTCATTCACTTTCAGCTGAATGTGGGTAAGACTAATGCTGTTGCCATTGCTGGTCTTAGCAGCCAAAACCCTGGAGTTATCACCATTGCCAATGCTACATTTGGATCTAATCCTCCTATCTCCCCTGAAGTTCTTACAAAGGCATTTCAAGTGGACAAGAGCGTAATCAACGCTCTTCAGAAGCAGTTCTAAATGGTGATCATTCGACAATAGTGGAGTAGCTATTGAAGTGTGGAATATTATGTATTTGAATTTGTTTTATTTTGTTATTTGGATAGGCTATAACGCGTTATGATTATCACAAGAATAACTGGAATCATGAGTCTGTATGTTGCATATTCATTATATTATTCATGCTTAGAGTCCTCGAATAAGATAATACTTTGGTATTTACATTCATGTTTATTTGTTGTGGATTTGCAGCACGCGCAAACGCTCCTTAATTTGGAGTAAATGGAAGTATAAATTGATCGTGTATCTTTTCTAATGACATGTTACTCTCTGCGTGAGTGCTAGTAAGATGTAGGCGCACATAAATTACTTTCATAGCGTATTGATGGAAAAAATCAAAAGATTGAAATTGTTTGGAAGGCAAAAATTTATACTTTACATAAAAACTAATAGCTATTAAAAAAATGTCACTTCGAGTTTTTAATTGAATTAAAATGATAATAAAATTTATTAACATTATAAAATAGACACATGGTAACAAAAATATAAAAAAAAAAAATTATAGAAGCATATAACAACGCGGGAATAAATATAACTACCTTAATACAGGGAAAACAACTCGTTTTATCCAACATTCTGGACTGAACCAAATAAAAAAGTTGTTTAAGAATACAATTAATGTTAATTAACAATGTCGATGTTCTAAAAGCAATCATCGAAGAAGTGGTGGATATGTCTCATTTCTCCAAGGGATCAAGTCCAAAACTTGCTCATAGATAATGAATTCCGGGAACTCAAAAGCAAGATTTTAAAACTAAGAAGTTAGAAAAGTAAAAATGGCTGAAGAGCAAAGTCTGTTAATCCCTATGTATGCTTCGATTCGAGTTTAGACCATCCAGGCTAGGAATGCTATCCGGGATAACTTTGTTATCTGCCAGTACCGCGATGAGGCAAGACTGCCAAAACTCCCTTGACTACCTGAGTGAACTCTCACAGAAACAGAAGTAAGGCCCGAACTTCAGGAACTAGAAAACGCCATGTATATTACCAGAATCTGAAGAGGTCTCGGAGAGATCGGGACTTGAAAAGCTACTTTCCGACCAGTTGAAGCCACAAGCGAGACGAGTTTGCTGAGCCATGGGCCAGGGAAGGGGGAGAGGGAGACTGAGGCAAAACCAGAAAACTGAAAGGGTAACGAAGAGTAGTAGAAATAAAGCAAGAAGTGGAGATAAGATAAGAACAAGGAGGAAGAAGTCTCTTCCTTCCGGAAATGAGCGAGGCTAGTGCATGCAGAAAATCGGGTACTTGAGAAGACCACAGGGGGGGAGGGGGAGCAGATAAAGAGACAAGAGGGGAAGGGGGAGAGTTGTTATTAGGGTAAGTCGCCGCTAAGGTAGAGAAAGGACAAGAGAGAAGCAACAGTAAAGCATAAAAGAGTTAGGCGGAGACGAAAGGCCGAAGGAGAGGATGAGACAAGGAACTCTGACAGATAAGGACAACTGAAGCGAGAGCCGAGAGGGAAGGATACGGTGGCTTGAAGAAGTTAAACCTTAGCTAAGGAAGCTGAGGCGACAGGAAGTTGAAACGATGTGATGAAACAATTGGGAAAGTAGGGCGCATGCACGAAACGACGGGATGAAACAAGTGAAAAAAAAAAAAAAAAAAGGACGCATGCACAAAGCCCCTAAGGTTAGTAATTGAGAGCACTTCTGTCTAACTTTCTCTCACTAGGAGGATCTGACATAAAATATCTATATTGTATTTAATAATATTTTAAAAAATAGGTAATTATATATAATATTTGTTAATAATTAAAAATATATTTTTTTTGACATTTCGGGGACAAAAATAGTTTTCTCATTTTTTTTTAGAGTAAAAACGTGATTCGTGTAAATATATATATATATATATATATAAACTTAATTTATTTAAGTATTTTACTCAAATAAAATATGGACTGTACCGCAGACTTCATTTCATTTCTTCAAGGGGTGCCACGAGAGGCAGTTTAGCTCCCAAAATTGAGGGATGATACTTGGGTCTCTCTCCATTCCTTCCCATTCAATCTCAAGGTACTTCCTACTTTGCTCTTTCAAAGTTAATATTGGATGATCAGTTTCATTTTCCAACTCAAGGTTTCATTACTAATATTCCCTCTTCGGCAATGAATTATCTCATTGCTTTTGGTCCTGTCCCTGTTAAAGATCTTCTCCCAGCGAAACCGGAAGAGCTGCTGGATGGGTACCCTTCAAAATCTCAAATTCTCTGAGTTGTTCCTCAAAGACTCGAAATATGGGCAGATTTTTGTGTTTGAGCACTCAAAGCGGAGGCTTTAGAGAAATCTCTCGAAGGGTTGGTAGAGAGGATGGAGTGATTATTGTGGATCACGGATCGTGTCGCAATGAATCCAATTTAATGCTCAGTAAGCCAAATCCATAAGTTACGGACTTGAGTTTGTTTGCATAGGTTTTAATTTTACGTGTTGTGAAATTGGTAGTGTTGTGTTCTTGGAAACATTTCAACTCGATGCCTAAATGTTGTCATAATTTGAATGTCAGATGAATTTGTGGAGATGTTTAAACATACAACTGGGTACGAGATTGTGGAGCCTACTCATATGGTAGTTTTTTGTCATTTAATATTGTTATTTTCTTATGTTAAGTTGAACAAGACAATAAAAGGAGTGCTTAATTTGAATGATATTAGATGCTTTAATTTCAGTTCTGGCTATGGGCTTCTCTTTTCAATTTATGGGTAACTTATTTGGTCATTTCTTTATCTTGAAAGAGCGAGAGTTAGTCTCGCTTTATCTTTTCAATTCTCGTGGAATGAGAGAATGGTTGGAGCTGAGTGGGAGTACATGAAAATCCTTGCCTCGGAGATGTGGTGTCTATAGACTGAATGAGATGATAATTGTGTCTAAAGGGACATATGCACAATTAGCTTCTTTACCTATCAGAGGCTGTGGTAGGGGCCTAGATAAGGGCCGTAGGACGACTAGGAGTCCTGGACAGGCACTTGTAATAAAACCATAGGCGGTACCCCTGACCCAGGGAACTTATACACCCTTTGCTCAAACTTATTCCCGGGAATCACAACTTAGTAAAGATTTAGGTGAGGCTTTATCCTGATTCCTGAGAATATGACTTCCTACCTTTTCTGGATCAACTAGTTTAGAGGACCCTCAACAATTTTCGGAAGGTGTTGGGAAAGCAATTAAGGTCTTGGGTTGTTTTAGTAGTAGGTCTGTGGGGTTTACCCAATATTAGTGTAACACTTGCCAAGTCTGATGCAAAATTTTTGTTTTTAACAAGAGTAAAAATATAAATATTTGTGATGGATATTATTAATTAGATAATAAACTTTGGCTTAGTGGAAAGGCATGGTAGTGGGAGTCTGAAGGCATGGGTTTGAGACTAGCTTCCTCCTCCCTCAGAAATTATTTTTTTTTGTGATGATATGTATCCTCCTGCCAAGTGAAATAACCACAATGCCTTTCATTATCTTCTTCTTCCTGCTTCATCATTTTCTTCTTAACAGAACACTCATCCCCTTCTCTCTCTATTGCTACACTCCATTGTCACCGTCTGCCACCGCCACAACTTCCGCCCAGTAACCTCCCTCACTGACGACGAGTTTCTGACCGCCACGCCCTATAGTTCCAGTGACAACCTTTGTTTTTTGGCGTCTTTTGTTGGCAGCCACGGTGAGCAATTGTCATCGATTTTTTAGTGATTTTTGATCAGTTTTTCATGAAAACATTGATGGTAGATGCATTTTTGGTCCTTTCCCATTAAATTTCAGCCTTGGAAGCATGTTTTTAAACAAGTTTTTTAGATTGGTTCTTCCAGGGACTAAAATGAAAATTTTTCAGATTTTGGCGTTTTACAGAAAATTGTAGAATTCTGGAATTTAAGGGGTATAAGTTGGTATTATAGGAGCACTTTTAATGTTTATGAAATTCAATCTTATTGTTCTTCATGGTTTAACTTGGTTGAAGGTGAAAGTATGGAAATTTGGGATGAAAGTGAAAATTTAGTAAGTTTACAAGGAAGTGAATTTAAATTAATGAAAAACCTGAGTAAGTTATTTGGTGGAATCAAGGAATATGAGCTATGGCTTGTTTTTAGTGATGATAAGGAAGTTGGACATGAATTTGGTAATGGAAATATGATGAATTAAAGAAGAAAAATTCTTCTTAATTGGGATTATGTGTTGAATTGATGTTATGGGATAGTATGAGAATTTTAGGTGTTTTGGTTGCTTTTGGTAAATCTTTTCCATTTATGAACTTGTTAAGAGGTATTAAAATGAGCCTAAATTGATGTGTGTTAGTGATAGGAATTGAGGAAATTTTATTTTTGTTATAGAGATTATTGGGTAAAATATCTTATAACCAAGAGAAAGGAGCCTACTTCACCCACTAGGTAAGTGGTAACTCTTCCAACCATATGTTTGCCATTGCATCGTTATATGGTAGCATAGGTTATTAGACTTGTTAATCTTTCAAATGAATTATGATTAGGCTTGTATATAGTTAATCCAAAATTCTTTGTGATTAGGCTAGTCAATTCAATCCACAAGACCTATTCTGACTATGTGTGGCTAATGAATATATTTCTATCTCATTGGCAAAACTATCAACTCATTCAACAAGCTTCAAGTATCTACACAACTCAATCCAAGGTTTAATGCCAATATCACTTCCCCAAGTTCTACTAGAATACCATATCATTCCAATAGGTGGCAAATCCATTAGAAAACATGAAACATAAAATTGATTATAAGCACATATATATACCATTAAAAGTAAGAAAATAAGGAAAACAAGCATTGATTCATGTTTAAGTTCATAACAATTCTAGTTACGAAGATCTAACCACTAAATAACATGGAATCCATCACACAAAAAATGTCTAATGACAGAATCATCTAGGACATACAAGAAAAACTTGTATGTTTTGTCTAGACTTTAATTAGCTAGTCATGGCAACATTCAATTTTGTCCAGACTTTTCACCTTCTTTTTCTGAAGGCAAATGTTGATAAAAGACTTCAAAGTGCAAACTTGTATGTTTTGGGTCTGAGTTTCCATCACTCAAGCTTCAAGATGACTTTAACTTGGTTAACTACCAAAAAAATTCAATTTATAGTAAATCACATAATAAAAACATAATTAAGCCCAAACATGTCATCTACATATCTAATTAGTTTGTGAAACTATGTACAAAATCCATTTACAAAGTATTTAAAATATTATAATTGAAGATCTAAAATTGATCACTCATATTAACATTTTTTTAACCAAAAATGCACAATATAATATGAATTGTGGGAAGTTAACATGTGTTCATCATTCCAAGACAGCTGTAATTATGTAAATATTGAGGGAAAAAACCGTGAGTCAGATGTAAGTGAAATTGATCTTTTAATTACAAGTTCGGCAAAAAATAGTTCGAAATTATGCATGTATATCTTGATGTGACGAAAGATTTAACTTCATGATTGAACGATCCAACTGCTCTTCCATCTTTATCAATTGTTTATAATTGTTCGTGAATCTTGATTTTAGTTTCTCCGACTTGTGCAGATAACAAAATGGGTGAAGGAACCATACATATTTTCCAGCAGTGTGTGTGTATATATTGACTTGATTTTATCTGGTAACAATTATGTGTCTGAAATGTTTTACTAATGTAGATATATAACTAATCAATTAGTAGTATTTCTCATCATGACAGTGACCACAATCTGCTAGCTAGTAACGCTTTATTCATGTGCTAGTATATGTACTCGGATAGTAATAACAATATATATGTAGTAAGTGTACCGTAAAAATGGCCTTTTTTGAACTAATTTATTAACAATATTCTATGAACTGATTTTTTTTAACAATGTAGTCTTTTTGCTTGTCATTTAAGATAGAAAATGAACTATGCCACGAGGGAACTGAAAGTCAGTTATGCATTCTAACGTTCAAGTCATATTACATAGATAATAGAGATTGTAATGTAAGATGAAAATGGTATCCCCAGCGATGAAGACGTAAATGGGTAGTTTCACTTTGTTAAATCGGCCAGTTCAATTTTTTCCTTTTACATCTTTTATGGATTTTGGAGAGATCAACATATGGATAAGAAGAAAATGTATAAGAGTCAAGTTTTTTCTTTTTTTATCTACTCTCTCTTTTCTTTTTATTTTTCTCTAACTTTATGAAAAATTTACCCCCAACACTCTAGAGAATGTGAATTGTCCCATAGGGTAGCCTATAAAATTATACTTACAACAATTTTATTGATAGTGGTGCAAAAAGCCGTTCAAAAATTGTAATATTGATAGTGAATAATAATATTATCAAACTTATGAGCCTAGATTATTTTGAATGTAGAATCAAAACATAAACACGTAAAAAATTACCTCTATTAATAAATAGATATTGAAATGTACATTATATAGTTGAAATAAATAAATAAGCATTAACAAGCAAATATTAATAGTTCTAAAGTTGAATCTAAGATAATTGATCCATTATTAAATATAACAATTAAATATTAATAAATCAAAACAAGTAAAAGATAATGATTAATTAATATACAAATTGACTTGATCGGTTTCGGTTTTTATACTTTGACAAGTGGGCACACGTAATCTGGGAAATAGGTAAATAGAAGAAAGGCAAAAATGACACATTTAAGAAAAGTTCCTACTTATAAATAAGATATTAGTATATTGTCGTCTAAAACATACTTGGTCTTTATCTACTTCTCGGGTAAGTTTACAGACCCGATCAATGCCTCCTTCTTATAAAGACGCATTGTTGGCCATGTAACTATCTCATCCCTCACAAACAAAAGGTCAGAAACTTAATTAAGAGTTTGCTGAAAGGTAGAAGTGAGAAAACATGAAAGCTGCTTACTTACTACTTACTAGTCCTTGTTACCCTCTTGGCTCTCGCATCTTCTGGTGCTTTTGCCTATGATCCTAGCCCACTCCAAGACTTCTGCGTTGCCATAAATGACACCAAGAGTAGTGGTATGTGTCTTCGACTTTCTCTTTTGCATTTCTAACTCCATTTTTATAATGCCATTGCTGTGCATGATCATATGTTTTTCTTCATCTGTTTACAGTGCTTTTGTATGGAAAGACAGTGTTTGTGAATGGAAAATTCTGCAAGGACCCGAAACTTGCCAATGAAAATGACTTCTACTACCAAGGACTAAAGCAAGGAGACACATCTGGACCACTTGGCTCAAAGGTGACTCCAGTTGCTGTAAATGAAATACTAGGACTCAACACTCTTGGCATATCCTTGGCTCGCACAGACTTGCACCTTATGGCCTTAACCCTCCTCATACTCACCCTCGAGCCACTGAGATCCTCGTAGTCATAGAGGGTACTCTCCGCGTTGGTTTTGTGACATCCAACCCAGAGAATCGTCTCTTTACCAAAGTACTGTACAAGGGAGATGTGTTTGTGTTTCCCATTGGTCTTATTCACTTTCAGCTGAATGTAGGAAAGACTAATGCTGTTGCCATTGCCGGTCTTAGCAGCCAAAACCCTGGAGTTATCACCATTGCCAATGCTACGTTTGGATCTAATCCTCCAATTTCACCGGAAGTTCTTACAAAGGCTTTCCAAGTGGATAAGACCGTAATCAATGCCCTTCAGAAACAATTTTAGATGGACAGCTGATGACTAGCTGCTAAATATTAAAATATTATTGAATTGAGTTTTGTACTATTGTATTACTGGAATTGCCTGTTGCAACATATTATGATATAATAAATAAGAGGTACATAATCGTGTAGCTCTTTGCACCTTCTATTTTCATGAATAAAATAATTTGATTCTATTTTACAATTCGCAGGAGTAAAATATATATGATGCACACACACACACACACACACATATATATATATATATATATGTGACTTACTATGCACTAGTTTGTGTATATATATGCACGCAGTACATGGCAACGCAATCTTTGAGGGTTCTAATATATTTTAATTCGTCTAAACTCAAAATTTTCCCATAAACACCAATGGAGATGAAAGGCTTTTGTTCTATCTGTCAAGAATAGAGGAATAGAAATGTATATACATAGCGTAAGTCAAAGGGAAAAAAATAAAGATAAAACAATATACAACATATGTACAAAGATTTTGTCATATCTCATTAAAAGACCATTAATTCATTTTTTCACTATTGCACAATCATTTAACTTGATTAAGAAAACTTGATGGATGGTCTTTGTCGCATATATATTGTAACACTTGCTAAGTATAATGCAAAATTTTTGTTCTCAGCAAGAGTAAAAGTATAAATATTTATGGTATATGTTATTAATTAGACATGAGCTCTAGCTTAGTGGTAAGACATGGTATGTGGAGTCTGAGGGCACGGGTTCAGGACTAGCTTCCTCCTATCTCAGAAATTTTTTGGTGCTGACATGTGTCCTCCTGCCAAGTGAAATGACCAATTTGCACTCATTTTCTTTTTCTTCTTCCCCGTGCATTTTCATCCTTCCTCAACAGAAAAGCATCATCTCTTCCTCTCTGTTTTGTCTTCCTCAGCCATAGTCAGCCACATTCCAGCTTTTGGCTAGCACACTCCCTACTGGCAATGTGTTTCTGACCACCAAGCCCTATAGTTTTTGGCGACAACCCCTATTTTTCGTCGGTCACTATTGGTGGCCACAGTGAGCGATTTTCAATGATTTTTTTAGTGAGTTTTTCACAGTTTCTCATGAAAATGTTGATGGTATATGCATTTTTGGTAGGCATGGCATGTGGAGTCTAAGGGCACAGGTTCGAGACCAGTTTCCTCCTCCCTTAGAAATTTTTTGGTGCTAACACAAGTCTTCCTACCAGGTGAAATGACTAATTTGCCCTCATTTTCTCCTTATTCTTCCCATGCATTTTCTTCCTTCCTTGGTAGAAAAACATCATCTCTTGCTCATCGTTTCTTCTTCCTCCACCACAATCAGCCACATTTTAGCTTCCGACCATTGCCCTCCCTCAATGGTAACGAGTTCTTGACTGCCACGGCCTGTAGTTTCCGACGACAGCCCCTATTTTCTGTTGGTCACTATTGGTAGCCACAGTGAGTGATTTTCAACGTTTTTTGCTGAGTTTTGCTTGGTTTTTCATGAAAATCTTGATGGTAGATGCATTTTCGGTAGGCATGGCATGTGGAGTCTAAGGGCATGGGTTCGAGACCAGTTTCCTCCTTCCATAGCAATTTTTTGGTGCTGACACATGTCTTCCTCCCTGGTGAAATGACTAATTTGCACTCATTTTCTCCATCTTCTTCCCCATGCGTTTTCTTCCTTCCTCAGCAGAAAATGATCATCTCTTCCTCTTTATTTCTTCTTCCTCACCCACATTCCAGCTTCTAGCCAACAGCCTCTAGAGCTGTCAAAGTGGGCCAACTCGGCCACCCGAGTTGGTGGGTTAAACGAGCCAGTCCATTTAACCCACCAAACAAAGGTGGGTTGAAAACCTCAACCTGGCCCACCTGGTAAGTTAGGTGGGCTGGCTCATTTAATCCACCAAAAAATAAAAAATTTTTGAAAAAAAATTTTCAATGTCTGATCACTTTAACATACTTAGAAAATTAAAAAAATATATACAAAATTATGAAATTTCAAATATAGCAAATCACAAATACATAATCATTTTAAAGTTCCACTATTACTAAAGAGTATCAATAAAATTGGAATCTTGAATTGTAGCCAGATTTGAAACTTGATTACCATTGCCACAATCAATCTCTTCACCTTCATAATGAGCATCTACATCAACTAAAATAAGAAATAATTAAATTTCCATCAAACACACATATATTACTATACAAATCATAACATAAGAAAGTCATAAATTGTAAATTAATACCGTTGAAGCCATGTAGCCAATTGCGTGTACAAATAAGAGCATGGATATTTTCTGGAAGAAAACTACACCTATACTTGTTCAAGATCTGTGAGCCAATGCTAAAGGCAGATTCACAAACAATAGTAGTGATTGGAATGCTAAGTATGTCACATGCCATTTTTGATAGGATAGGGAATCGATATTGATTCTCCTTCTAATATTCCAAGACATCTAACTTTTTAGCATATTTAGGGTCAAGCTTTGTCTCATCCAGATAATGATCCAATTCAGATTTTCCCGTAGAAGAAGTGGTTTCACTAACAAAATCAATATACTCCTATATTCCAAATACATATAAGAAATAATGAGTTATTATGAAGATATCAAATAATGACAAAACAAAGTCAAACTATTAATGGAATTGAAGAAACTTACATCAAGAATATCAAAATCACCAGTAGTATCTGCATCCCTTCTAATAGTAAGAGCATGTTGGCTAAAGTTAGTCGATACAATTGAACCACTTGTTTCACCCATTAACATTGATGATGTTGCATTCTTTTCATGTTGGGCATAAAGCCGATATAGCTTAGTCTTAATATTGTCAAGCTTATCTTGACAAGTCATAGAATCAAGCCTATTATAAGAAAAACGTAACACCTCAAACTTCATGCTAGGATCAAGAACAGTAGCCATAGTAAGGATAACACTATAATCACCCCAATACTTGTCAAACTTTGTTTTCATCTTCATTGCCATTTTTTTGATCACTATGTCAGAATTATTCAAAATTTTCATCAACAAACATTCAATTTTCCACACCTGTAAGAAATATGTGTTTGCTGTGGGATAACTTGAACCAGAAACAAATTAGTTATGTTGTTGAATGGACGAAAGAACTCACACATATGCTCTTCTCTTGTCCACTCTTCATTTGAAGGACATGTCTTGAAATTCCTATCAGTTATTGATAGTCTACAAAAGGCACGACGATACCTAATTGCACTTTCAAGCATTGTGAAGGTGGAATTCCATCTAGTGGGAACATCTAACTGTAAACCCACTGTACTGTCAATATTACCAATTGCTTTCACACACTCCTTGAAAGCAATCATCCGCGCCTCTGATGCTTTAACATATTTAATGCTCTCTCTAATCATGTGCAAAGCTCCACTAGCCACTTTTAAGCCCTCTTGAACTATGAGGTTCAAGATATGAGCACAACATCTCACATGGAAAAATTCACCGTCACACAACAAACCATTTTGCAAACACAAAAGATCTTTCAACATCTCTTGCATATTGTCATTTGCAGAAGCATTATCCAAAGTGATTGAAAATACTTTCATTTCTATTGCCCATTCTCTCAAACATTCAAATACTTTGTTGGCTAACTCAATACCAGTGTATAGAGGTTCCATTTTACAAAAAGAGAGAATTTTACTGTTAAGCTTCCAATGTTCATCAACAAAATGTGCAGTCAAACAAATATATCCTTCATACGTACAAGCAATCAAACAATCAGAAGTTAAACATATTCTACTACGACTTCTTAACATAGCTTCCTTCAATTTATCCTTTTGTTGAATATAATATTTCCATACATCTGACACTGCAGTATTCCTACTAATATGCTTCACATCTGGATTTAAAATCTTGTTAAATTCCCTAATCCACCTATATTCAACAAAAGTGTATGGAAGATCATGCTCAATAATAGTCATGGCCAAAACTTCTCTTGCACGTTTATGATCAATTTGTCGGGCCCTTAATTTTCCTGATTGATCTAACATTATGGTGCCAACATTATGATACCTAGAAAGCTGTGGACACTTGGGAATATGACGAAGAAGACTTGAAGTACCAATCTTAGAGCCTCCACACACATATGTTTGTCCACATCCATTACATTTTGCTTTCTCTTTACCATCAATTATGCCTATCTTAGTAAAAGATTTCCAAACATCAGAAGTACAAGTTCTAGCCTTTTTACATAGAGGTTCTTTTCCTTTGTCCAAATTATCATCATGCTTAGAACTTGAAGGAATTAATTCATTTACAGCCTCAACATCATCACTACCACTTATATTAACACTTTGATTATTAACTGATTCCATGATACACCTTTACAAACAATACAATTAATTTTATTAAACAATATATCTTACTAAATTTCATATCAACAAATAAAACACTAAAAATAGAATTCAACATTCATTCATTCAGATACTATTTTTTTTTTACTAACATTTAACACTAATTAATTAACAAAGTATTCAAACAGAAACTGCCAGTCTGCCAGATGCCAAATAAATTGCCAGTCTTAGTCTATCATGCCATTGTCACCCAGATCAGAGACATGAGAGGAGAGATGATGGTGAAGGAAGGAAAGCAACACTCATAGTAGGAGGCTGGCGAGTGCTGACTACTGAGTAAAGCTTTGACTGGCAAGAGAACAGGGATCGTCAGACTGATGAGGCAACAGGGACTGTCAGACTTTGGAGTAAACAAACAGTGAAGACTTTGGAGCTTCCACCAACGAACAAAGACCGACGGAGCAGGCAATGAAGGAGACTAACAACAGAGACTGGCAAATGACAACAGAGATCGACGAATGAAAATAGAGACCGGCAAACGACAACAGAGGCCAGCAAGCTTCCACAACAACAACTGCGAAAGAGTGATTAACGAATCTGAGTGACGACGCAACTGTGAAATAGACGACAAGCTGACAACTGTGGATGGATGGGAGCCTGGGAGGAGGAGAACTGTGATGATAATACTCAGAGTCTTCAGTCTCGGATGTTTACTGTGGAATGGCCAAATGGATTGGGAATTAGGGATTTGTGATTTTGTTCACAATTTCAGAGTGAGTTTCAGACTTCAATGTTTAACTCTGGTCACTGTCAACATGACTGACTGCAGCTCAGCAGCTGGACCTGGGCAACTACTGGACTGGACACCCTATCTTTGTTTTTTTTTTTTTCAATTTGTAAAAGAGTACAAATGGGCTAGAGCCTCAAAGACAAGCAAACATATAAAAAAAAAAAAAAAAAAAAAAAAAGGTGGCCTGTTTAACCCGCGGGCTGACCCGTTTGGCCCGCGAGTTAAACGGCTCGGGCAAGTAGCGAGTTTATAAGCAATCTTACCATCTCAACCCACCTCTTGGTGGGTTAAACAGGCTCGGCCTGGTCAGCTCTAGCAACCTCCTTCACTGGCGACGAGTTTCTGACCACCACACCCTACAATTTTCAGCAACAACCCTTATTTTCTGTTGGTCACTAATGGTAGCCATAGTAAGTGATTTTCAACATTTTTTGCTAAGTTTTGCTTGGATTTTCATGAAAATCTTGATGGTAGATGCATTTTTGGTAGGCATGGCATGTGGAGTCTAAGGACACGGGTTCGAGACCAGCTCCCTCCTCCCTCAACAATTTTTTGGTACTAACACATGTTCTCTTGCCAGGTGAAATGACTAATTTGCCCTCATTTTCTCCTTCTTCTTCCCATGCATTCTCTACCTTCCTCGGTAGAAAAACATCATCACTTGCTCATTGTTTCTTCATCCTCCACCATGGTCAGCCACGTTCTAGCTTCCGACCATCGCCCTCCCTCACCGGGGACAAGTTTTTAACTACCACGCCCTGTAGTTTCTGACCAAAGCCCCTATTCTCTGTTGGTCACAATTGGTAGCCCCAGTGAGCAATTTTCAACGTTTTTGCTAAGTTTTGCTTGGTTTTTCATGAAAATCTTAATGGTAGATACATTTTCGATAGGCATGGCATGTGGAGTCTGAGGGCACAGGTTCGAGACCTGCTTCCTCCTCCCTCAACAATCTTTTGGTGCTAACACATGTCCTCCTACCAGGTGTAATAACTAATTTGCCCTCATTTTCCCCTTCTTCTTCCCAAGCATTTTCTACCTTCCTCGGTAGAAAAACATCATCTCTTACTTTTTGTTTCTTCTTCCTCCACCACTATCAGCCACATTCTAGCTTCGGATCATCGTCCTCCCTCACCGGCGACAAGTTTCTGACTGTCATGCCCTGTAGTTTCCAGCGAAAGCCCCTATTCTCTATTTGTCACAATTGGTAGCCCCAGTGAGCAATTTTCAATGTATTTTGCTAAGTTTTGCTTGGTTTTTCATGAAAATCTTAATGGTAGATGCATTTTCGGTAGGCATAGCATGTGGAGTCTGAGGGCATGTGTTCGAGACCAGCTTTCTCCTTCTTCAACAATTTTTTGGTGCTAACACATGTCCTCCTGCCAGGTGAAATGACCAATTTGCCTTCATTTTCTCCTTCTTCTTCCCATGCATTTTCTTCCGTCCATGGTAGAAAAACATCATCTCTTGCTCTTTGTTTCATCTTCCTCCACCACGGTCAGCCACGTTCTAGCTTCCGACCATCGCCCTTCCTCACCAGCGACAAGTTTCTGACTGCCATGCCCTGTAGTTTCCGGCGACAACACCTATTTTTTGTTGGTCACAATTGGTAGCCACAGTGAGCGATTTTCGATGTATTTTGCTGAGTTTTGCTTGATTTTTCATGAAAATCTTAATGGTTGATGCATTTTCGATAGGCATGGCATATGGAGTCAGAGGGCACGGGTTCGAGACTAGCTTCCTCCTCCCTCAACAATTTTTTTGTGCTAACACATGTCCTCTTGTCAGGTGAAATGACTAATTTGCCCTCATTCTCTCCTTCTTCTTCCCATGCATTTTCTACCTTCCATGGTAGAAAAACATCATCTCTTACTCTTTGTTTCTTCTTCCTCCACCATGGTCAGCCACATTCTAGCTTCTGACCATCGCCTTCCCTCACCGGCAATAAGTTTCTGACTGCCGACAGCCCCTATTTTCTGTTGGTCACAATTGGTAGCCACAGTGAGCGATTTTCAACGTATTTTGCTGAGTTTTGCTTGGTTTTTCATGAAAATCTTAATGGTATATGCATTTTTGGCAGGCATAGCATGTGGAGTCTGAGGGCACATGTTCGAGACCAGCTTCCTCCTCCTTTAACAATTTTTTAGTGCTAACACATGTCCTCCTGCCAGGTGAAATGACCAATTTGCCCTCATTTTCTCCTTCTTCTTCCCATGCATTTTTTTCCTTCCTCGGTAGAAAAACATCATCTCTTGCTCTTTGTTTCTTCTTCCTCCAACATGGTCAACCATGTTCTAGCTTCTAACCATCACCCTCCCTCACCGGCGACGAGTTTCTAACCGCCCCGCCCTATAGTTTTCAATGTCAGCCCCTATTTTCCGTTGGTCACTATTGGTAGCCACAGTGGGCAATTTTCAACAATTATTTTTGTGTGTTTTGCCTGGTTTCTCATGAAAATGTTGATGGTATATGCATTTTGGGTCCTTTCTTGTTGAATTTTAGATTGGAAGCATGTTTTTAGGCAAGTTTTTTAGATTGGTTCTTGCAGGGACTAAACTAAAAAATTTTCAGATTTTGGCGTTTTACAAAAAATTGTAGAATTCTGGAATTTAATGGGTTTAAGTTGGTATTATAGGAACACTTTTAATGTTTATGAAATGCAATCCTATTGTTTTTCTTGGATTAACTTGGTTGAAGGTGAAAGTATGGAAATTTGGTATGAAAGTGAAAATTTATTGTGTTTATAAGGAAGTGAATTTAAATTAATGAAAAACCTGAATAAGTTACGTGGTGGAATCAAGGAATATGAGCTAAGGCATTTTTTTGGTGATGATAAGGAAGTTGGACATAAATTTGGTAATGGAAATATGATAAATTAAAAGAAGAAAATTTCTTCTTAATTGGGATTATGTGTTGAATTGATATTATGTGACCGTATGAGAATTATAGATGTTTTGGTTGCTTTTGGTAAATCTTTTCCATGCATGAACTTGTTAAGAGGCATTATAATGAGCCTAAATTAATGAGAATTAGTTATGGGAATTGAGGAAATTGTACTTTTGTGATATAGGGATTATTGGGTGAAATATCTTATAACCAAGAGAAGGAGCTTACTTCATCCACTAGGTAAGAGGTAGTTCTTCCATCTATAAATTTACCATTGCATCGTTATATGGTAGCTTAGGTTGCTATACTTGTTAGTCTTGTAAATGAATTATGACTTATGATTTGTATGTGATGCCATGCAAAAACCATAAAAAGAGGATTGTATGAAAAGTGGCAATAGATGTGTAAATAGCGTGAGCTTGTGCCTCATGACCATCTAATTTAAATTACCTAAGGGCTAAGTTGCCTTGACCCATGATAAAAGTACCCAAGGGCTAGATTCTCTTGGCCGATGATAAAAATATCCACGGGCTAAGTTCCCTTGACCTATGATAAAGATTCTCCAAGGGCTATTAATCCTCAACCAATAAATGTGATTTCCAAGGGCTATGTACCTTTGACCAATTTAATTTCCATGGAATAAATCCATGACCATTATTGTTATATTGCATGTTTATGGCTCAAGATGTTAAGGTTTTAAATGATGGATTAAAGAGAACTAACCAGTTTAAAAGGTATTATAATGGTTTATTACTTGAATGTTACCTATTTATATTTTACTTAATTTTAGGCAATTACTCAGAATAGTTTGCTGACCAAGAGGGCTAGAAGAGCCCTATTGGTATTGTTGAGGATTTGACTCCCTATTTTTGTTGGGGTTTTGTATTTTTTGGTAATAGTGTAATTGGTTAAATATGCAAATAATTGTAAATGAATATGGATGACCACGGTGGATTCCCCATTCTCCTATTGTGATGTTGTTGTTTCTGGATTGATTTGAGAGCTTAGCTCTCTTTTCTGGATATTATTGTTTTTGGCATATATTTGTAGCAATTTCTAGAGGTCTCAATTATAGAGGAAACTCTACCAAAATTTCTACAAAATATATGAGTGTGAATCTTCTTGGTAATGAATTTCCATGAATTTCCATTATGTATGATTTACAATTCAGTTAAGAAAACATCATGTTAGGCTTACAAAAATGGGTTATTCCCATTATCTGTGCCAATTGCACTCTGGAAGTTGGGGTGTGACATATATAATCTGGAGATTGTATCCCTTATGATGAACTAGTTATGTAAATATTTGACAAGCTAGAGCTTGATGAAATAGCTATACCGTTTCATAATATAATTCTAAGTGTATCGTGAAAATTGCCTTATTTACTCTAATGAAAAATATTCTATCGATTGGATTTTTTTATTTTTCACAATTTAGAGCCTTTTGTGTGTCTTTCAAAAAAGAAATGGTCACAATGCCATGAGGGCACTGGAAATCCAAATGCACCCTAACGCTCAAGTCATATAACACATACTAGAGTATATAGTATAAAATGAAAATGTTTTCCACAGAGATGCCTGAGATAGCATGACGACCTTTTACTTAACTAATGACCTACCTAAGAATTCATAAGAGAGATCCTGAAATTGACATTGAATAATGTAGACAAAGTTTCCCATAAGAAGAGCCATATATAGATGGATAGATACATTAAGGCAAGTAAAATGGTACAAATAATAATAATAATAATAAGGGTATTTTAGTAACATTACATACATAATTGAAATTCTTAAATTTAAATAATAGGGAGCATATATTGCAAAAAGCCTAATAGAAAAGGGTCGATTGTAATTTTTTTAAAAATTAGGAGGGACATTACAATTAGAATCAAATCTCCGGTCTCTTTTAGAAGGAAAAAAGTACGGGAGCAATAATTTACCTTTCCATGCAAGAATGTTTCTCTGAGACTCTCACCTTATAATTAAAAAGTTTAATTCGGAGGTGACATAATTGTCTATTTGTAAATGGCTTTTTTAAATTAACATTCACATTTTTTTGGGGAAAAGTGTTAAACATAGTTGAAAAGTTGCTCAAATAATCCATTTGCTTGGAGAATCATATATATAATCAAATATTTATTATTACTTAGATTCATATAGCGGGTGTTGATAATATATACATATATATATATATATATATGAACATTAATATAAGTGATGTTTATACACGTTTCTATTGCTATACATAATTTATTCAACTTGAAGACGGACGGGTTCCCATTCAATTATATAGACAAATCTTACTTGGACCTTGTTAATTGTAAATTAATACACACAATTGACTGCATCAGCATCAGTATATTTAAATTTTTTTAATTCCTGTAAGTCTTCTTAAATTTACAGACCAATTCATTCTTTTCATCCGCAACTTTTGGCAACCATGTATACAGATGTCTATTCGCGTCTCTATTTCAGAATAATTTACCTTAATAGTTTATTACACTTGAAGAGAGTCGAAGTCAAATTTAAATATGTACATTTTTTTACAAAGTATAATTAGACAAAATCACTTAATGCAAGTGGTAAATATATAAAAAAACTTAGTTGACCTTGTTACAATTATAATTTATTACACAAATTGACTTGATCGGACACAGTATTTATACTTTGACAATTGGGCACATGTAATCTCGTATGTACAAAAGAAAAGCAAAATGGATACATATAAGAAAAGTTCCAACTTTCTAGTACTTGTTAATGAATAATTAATTCAATAAATAAAATATTAATGATCGTCTCAAACATATATTGTTACAAGTCCCATGTGGGAGAGTTTTCTCAAAAGATGGGAGCTTATAAGATCACGGAATTTTCTCACCTAATGGACTAATCTTTTGAGATGGGTTATCCTTTGGGCTTATACTTGTGACATATATACTTGGTCATCTCTGCTCCTTGTGTAGGTAGACAGACCAGATCAATGGCTCTTGCTCATAATACACATTGTCTGCCATGCAGTGATCTCATCTCTCACTAGCAGATACTCACAAACAACTAAGAGATTGGTATATTACGAGAGAAAACATGAAAGCTGCTTGCTTACTCCCTCTTGCCCTCTTGGCTCTCGCATCTTCTGGTGTCTTTGCTTATGATCCTAGCCCACTCCAAGACTTCTTCATTACCATAAATGACACTAAGAGTGGTGGTATATGCCGTCCATTTCTCTTTTTCACTTGAAATCAACTCCATTTTTATTATGCCATGTATCATATCAACATTTTTCCTTCATTTGTTTGCAGTGTTTGCGAACAGAAAGTTCTACAAGGACCCCAAGCTTACCTCTGCCAATGATTTGTTCTACCACTGACTGAAGCAAGGAGACACATCTAGTCCACTGGCTCAAAGGAGACTCCTGTTACTGTAAATGAAATATTGGGACTGAATACTTTGGGCATAGCTTTAGCTCGTATAGACTTTGCACCTTATGGCCTAAACCCCCCTCACTTTCACCCTAGAGCCACAAAAATCCTAGTAGTCATAGTGCGGACTCTTCATGCTGGTTTCGTTACATCCAACCCAGAAAATTTGTGTCTTTACCAAAGTACTGTACAAGGGAGATGTGTTTGTGTTCCCTATTGGTCTGATTCACTTTCTGCAAAATGTGGGTAAAACTAATGTTGTTGCCATTACTGGTCTTAGTAGCCAGAACTCTGGAGTTATCACCATCGCAAATGCTACATTTGGATCAAATTCTCCTATCTCCCTAGAAGTTCTTACAAACGCATTTCAAGGGGATAAAAGCGTAATCAATGCTCTTCAGAAACAATTTTAGATGGACAGTTGACTAGCTGCTTAAATTTGAAATATTTTTAAATTGAGTTTTTTATTACTGTATCACTGGGATTGGCAGTTGCAACACATTACGGTATTAAAAATAAGAGCAGCATATAATTGTGTGGCTCATTGTACCATCCATATTTATGTTCATGAAAAAAAATATTAATTTGATTCTTTATTACATCTCACTAGAGTAAAATATATATAATGCATATGAGACATACCATATGCACAAGTTTGCGTATGATATATGTATATGGTATGTTTGGTTGGAGGAGTCCTGGTGATGGAAAGGGAATTCCCATGTTTTTGGTTGGCATTTTGCCAAAGGAATCTTATTCCCTTGGCAATCCTCATTCCCTCACATATGGGAATGAGAGCACCCTCAGCTCATCTTGGCAGTCCAGTCCTTTCCCAGGAATCTTAGTTAAATTTACCATAAAGCCCTCATTCCTGCAAACCCTAAGAAGAGATGAGAGAAGAACAGTGTTGTGGGTGAAGGTGGTCGACGTGGCTAGGCTCATCTTGCCATCATGTGGTTGGGTTCATCTCGCTGTTGTGGCTTGATTCATGGTCACCATCGCCTGCTCAATGCAGATGAGAAGAAAGAGGTTTAGCACCCATTGCAATCGATATATGTTGTCGTCTGCGTTGCTCTCAATCTACGTTGATTGTGTTGTCGTCGATCTGTATCGCTTGCTTTGCCATCGTTGCCATCAGCATTGCTGTTGATTTGCGTTTCTTGTGTTGTCGTCGATCTGCGTTGCTTGCTTTGTAATCGTTGCCATCTGCGTTCATCCATGTTTGTTATACTGTTAATCAGCTATGCGGAATTACAATCGTGTTTTACTTTGGGTATATGATAAAATTAGGGATAATCATCTATTATCTACTTCTTTACCAAGCTGGAGATAACAAATTTGCTTGAGATCCTTTACTTTGGGTATATGATACTTGTTTCATATACGTCCTGTCGATCATGGTTTTAATGCTCACAGAGGAAGAGATGAATAATAATAGTAATAATAATAATATATAAATTAAAAATAACAATTAATATTTTAACGTTTTAAATAGGGATATTATGGTAATTTTTGTTGATCTTCCTTCTCATTCCAACCTCTTTTTAAAAATCATACCAAACATAGTAGATGGGTTATAAGATTCTATTCCATCAACGTCCAATCTCATTCCTAATCATTCCATCAACCAAAGGTTATATGAATGTGGTATACATGGCAACACCATCTTTGAGGGTTCTATTATTTTTCTATTCATCTGAACTGAACGTTTGTGTCATAAACTAAAATGGATTAGGCTCTGATTCTCTCATTCAAAAACAAAAAAGCATATACGTAGCGTGAGTCAAAGGAAAAAAATAAAGGTAAATCAATATATAACATCTTCAAGATTT
This sequence comes from Delonix regia, assembly GCA_037074485.1. NCBI lineage: Eukaryota > Viridiplantae > Streptophyta > Magnoliopsida > Fabales > Fabaceae > Delonix > Delonix regia. The sequence goes on along the minus strand of CM073449.1, from coordinate 32,235,397 downwards.
TGTCATATCTCATTAAAAGACTATTAATTCAATCTTTTCACTATAGTACAAGCATTCAACAAGCTAGAGCATAATGATATAGCACTACCATTTCATACTTCTTTCTCACAGGTATGCTATAACCAATGAAAGAGAAGTAACTTATTTTTATTAACCAAACGAAAAGAATTATTTCTCTTATAACTTAGAAGTCTAATCTTTATTATTTTTTATGGCAAAAGTTGATGACTAAAATTTTATGGAGTGTTGTTGTGGTCTGAATTCAAATTCATGCAAATATATGTATTGCTCAAGTAATATAGTAATAAGTTAAGTATCGTCCCACTAGGAATTGGTAGCCAACATATTTCTAAGTTTTGAATTTACACTGTAACCTAAATTAATGCAATTAATTGTAATTAAGTTTGTTCTAAAAGAACTAACTAGATTTGCAAAATTTAAACACACAACAAATCTAAACTCCTTGAGTAGTTTCAAATAGAGTTATCACTCCTCCTAACATTTCTTAAAACCAAATTTAACCTTCTTAACTTTGTTTTTAATGCTTATATGTGCAAGCTCAAGGTCTAAGGTGCTGACAAGCATTTTCCCATATGACTTATATGTTTATACATAGCTAATCCAAAATTCTTTATGTGATTAAACAAGTCAATCAAATCCACAAGACCTAATTTGACTATGTGAGGCTAATGAATATACTCTTATCTCATTGGCAAAACTATCCACTCATTTAACAAGCTTCAAGTACCCACACAACTCAATCCATCTTTTAATGCCAATATCACCTTCCCAAATTCTACTAGAATACCAAATTATTCCAATAGGTAGCTAATCCGTTAGAAAGCATGAAACTTATAAAATTGATTATTAACACACATATATACCATTGAAAGTAAGGAAATTAGGAAAACAAGCACTAATTCATGTTTTGTTCATAATAATCTTAGTTATCGAGATTTAGCCACTAAATAACATGGAATCCATCACCAAAAACATGTCTATGACAGAATCATCAAGGAAATACAAGAAAAGGAGAAGGACTAAAAGAAACTAGAGGGAAATCTTGTCTTCTTTTCAGCACAAGCCTTTGCCTTGTCCTCTAGAACCTTCTTTAGCTCTTCTAGCACACTAGAAACGCCATTCAAGTTGCCTCCCTTTGAAACCCTTTCATTAGCTAGTCATGGCAAGATTCCATTTTGTCTAGACTTTTCACTTTCTTTTTCTGAAGGCACTACACGTTGATAAAAGGCTTCAAAACGCAAACATGTATGCTTCAGGTTTAGGTTTCCATCACTCAAGCTTTAAGATGACTTTGAGTTGGGTCACTAGGAAAAAAAAAATTCAATCCCTAGTAACTCCCATAATAAAAACATAATTAAACCAAAACATGTCACCTAAAGTATCTAATTAGTGTGTGGAACTCTAAACAAAATCCATTTACAAAGTATTCAAGATATTATCATTGAAGTTCTAAAATTGATCTCTCATATCCACATTTCCTACCAAAAATGCACAATATATTATGAATTGTGGGAACTTAAATATCAGAGGAAAAATTCGAGAGTCAGATGTAAGTGAAATTTTACTTTTAATTACAAGTTTGGCAAATAATAGTTTAAAATTATGCATGTATATCTTGATGTGATGAAGGACTGAAATGTACTTCCCTTTTATTCATATATGTTTGACAGTTCTTGTTGGTCTCTTTTTGCACATATACTCAGACTTGCTAATGCAGATGTAGCACTCTCTTTCAATTTGGATGCTCTATTTATGGGAATGGTTATTATTCTTATGAGTTCTTGTTAGCTGGCCTTTGTTCCTTTTTAGAGGATTTCCAACTTTGAGCATATCTGTTAGCTGGTAGCAAATTATTCAATTGAAGAATAATGTATTTCATATGATTTATCCTTGGAAATGCACTTGTCTCCCTTGAGGAAAGTATGATTTACATTGTCTTGTTAATGGTTTTAGGCCTTCGTCAATATATAAGATACTTGAAATTGTCTAATATACATAGGAAGCAATGGGCTCTGCCATATATTAGGTAAGACACTCCCTTCATGTTTATGATTTATTAAATACTAAGTGAACATTAACTGCTATGATTGTTTTCTTTGTTCTTTCTAAAAATTGGATTGGACATAATAGTGAAGGCTCCTGAAACACTGTCTTGATAGCACGGGTGGATTTATTTTGTTAGAAAATATACTAGGTCCTTTCATTTAATAGCTAAAGCTTCTAAATTGAAATAGTTTTTGTCATGGTAATGAAGCATCTATGACCAAGTGTAATTAGTTCTATTAACTCTCCAAGGTGAAGCCTGGAGGAAACTTTTATTGAACAAATATCACAATTTTTTAAAAAAGCAATCCAAGATTTCATATTTAAACTCAAAAGTTTTAGCTAACATCAGTTTTGAAAAAAATTAAAAGATATTTTAAGAAAAAGGACTAGAATGAAAGGAGATGTGTAAAAGATCAAAAGGCCAGCACGTGGACGCCAACTCTTTAGAATTCACACTCGGGCGTTGGCCTTTTGATCATTTGCACTTCTCATTTTAGCACTACAAGGTACACATCTTGTAAAGATAATGCATATTTTAAAGTTTTAGGGCCTAAAAAGTGAGGAAGTGTTCATTGTTTGGGAAAGATTCCAATAGTTAAACACACTACTCTAAATTCATTCTCTGATCCGAGGGTTAAGCCCAGACTTCAAAATGTTAAAACATTATTGGCAAATGTTTTGATTGTAATTCAACAACAACTTTCTTGTAAGGAAGGTAGTTGTGAATATCTCATCTTTAATTACTTAATTATTTAATTAATTGATATATAAATTAATTAATAATTAAGTAAATAGAAAAAATTAAAAATAACAAAATTTTAATTGATACTCCCAATTTAAGACAATTTGAAATTGAACATAAAAGACAGAAGACAATTAAATAAATTCAAAACCTAAAAAATATATAATTAGTTAATAAAAATAATAAATCTAAGCAAAATAAAAAAAATAAAAAATATATATAACAAAACAAAAATAGAAAATTAAAAAATAAAAAAATAAAACAAATAATAACAATAATAAAAATCAGAAAAATAAAAAAGGAAAAGGCTGCAACTAAAACGTTATCACCAAATGGGAAAGAGAAAACTACGGCGCAGATGAGAGCTGAAAAAAGGAGAAAACAGACGAGGCAGGCAGGCTGCTGAGGAAGGAGGAAGAATGGGACAGCAATGAAAAGGAAGTAGCAATGAAAAAGCTACTACTGCCTGGAGAGCTGCTCGGACTACAGCTTTAGGTGGACGGGTTGACGTTGTAGCGAGGACCATGATCTCGGGGGTGGAGGGGACTTATCTCCATGCTGTAGTTTTTCTAGAGAGGATGGGCTTCAGCAGCGAGGGGCTTTCAAAACAGTGGCAATGAGGCTAGCTGAACGAAGCAGAGAAGGAGAGGCTTCGAGAGAGGTTGGACCGAGGAAGGTAGCACGAGAAAATGCAGTAGAAAGAGGAGAGACTGAGGGGCAGCAAACTGAAAGAGGAGGAAGAATACAGTGAAGAGAAACGATGGGCTGGAGGAGAAACTGAGGCACGGGGGAGAGAGAAAATGATGAAGACCGGAGATGAAGAAGCGGTTTCCCCTGTTCTGAGCACCGCTGGCAGAGGCGAACAGGGGAAGAGGAATATGCTCTAAAGTGTGTCCTCTGGGAGAGAGAAGGCGTCAGGGACAAGGCTACCAGACCGAGAGGCAAGAAACTGAAACCGAAGAAGATGAAGAAGGAGAAGAGGAGGAGAGAGCCCTGTTTGGAGGCATGAAAAACAAGGGTCGAAGGGAGAGGAGAGATCGAGCTGAAAAAGGTGGATGAAGGAGAAAAGAACAAAAAAAAGGACAAAGAGGGGCTTCCATTTTCAAAGAAAGAAGCTTTGGATGATCTAGGAGGAGGCCATTACACACTCACTCACCCACTCTTTCTCTCTCTCTCTCTCTCTCTCTCTCTCTCTCTCTCTCTCTCTCTCTCTCTCTCTCCGGGGCAACTATAGGCTCATCCATGGCGTCTTAGATCTAACAGTTTCGCCCTGTTGCTTCTACCGGGGAAGCCTAATCAGCATCTTATTTGCATTGGGATAGATGTTCATTCTACAAAAATGACATCATTGATTCCTTAAAAATTTTCTGAGCTTTTTCCACATGTAGAGAATGGCATACTCGTTCCCTAAGGAGGTCCTTGAGCACGTTTTCTCATTCATTCAGTCGGACAAGGATTATAACGTGATCTCGTTGGTGTACGAGTCATGGTACGAGATTGAATGGCGATGCCGGAGGGTTGGGGTGGCTTTGTGTGCCCTTGGATCATAGCTATGGCAAGTGCTCACTCATGGTTAGAAAAGATTCGACTCAAGAAGATGGTCATGACTGACGAGAGTTTGGAGTTAATCGCTAACTTCAAAGTCCTAGTGCTGTCCTCCTGTGAGCTTCTCGGCTAGTTCAGTTAGGTATAGGAACCTACTCATATGAGATTCAGCCTAAGGTCTTTTCTAACTTAGCAGGAACATTATCTGGGTGTAAGCAACTAAGGAGCTTGTTTGGCTTTTAGGAGCTGCTACCACCCTACCTTCCAGCTGTCTATCCTATCTGCTCCATGCTAACATCATTGAACCTGAGGCTATTATTCAAAGCCCTGATCTTATCAAGCTTATCAGTCAATGTTAGACTTTGCAAAGTTTATGGATGTTAGATTACATGGAAGATGCTGGCCTTGATGCTCTTGCTGCATCATGCAAGGATCTGAGAGAGGCCTAATATGACTCGCTTTTGCCTATGCATTATGGAGCCTAGAACTCCTGACTACCTTACCCTTCAACCACTGGATGCTGGTTTTGGAGCTGTTGTAAAGCATTGTAAGGATCTTTAGCGTCTATCCATGTCAGGTCTTCTTACTGATCGTGTTTTCGAGTACATTGGGACCTATGAGAAGAAGCTTGAGATGCTTTCTATGGCTTTGGTTGGAGATAGTGATCTAGGACTCCATCATGTACTATCTGGGTGTGATAACCTTAGAAAGCTAGAAATAAAGGACTGCTCGTTTGGTGACAAGGCCCTTTTGGCCAATGTTGCGAAGCTAGGGACAATGCGATCCCTTTATAGGTCCTTTTGTATGGTGAGTTTTGAAACATGTAAGCAACTGGGTCAGAAAATGCCCAGACTTAATGTTGAAGTCATTGATGAGAGAGGACATCCATATTCAAGGTCAGAGAGTTGCCCTATTTAGAAGCGTTCTATCATCTGAGTACAAGTGAACCACACTGAAGAGGAAAATCCGTGAGGTATGGCTGCATGGTGGGAGTTGCATGCATGGTGAAAATTGTTCACGCGTTTTGCCTCTGATCATGTTTTAGTTACTTACCAATGATTTTTAATTTTATTTTTGTTACCTTTGTTATTATTACTGCCTTTTTTTTTTTTTTCTTTAAATGTCAATGTCAAAGTAAGTTTGGCTTTATAAGTAAGGTTCCATGAAAATATCATCATGTGGGAATATTGTTCTCCTCGAGTGCTTGGGGTTATGTGAGATTTTAATCTCCATATACTCCAAAAATTAGTACATGTCTATTTTGAAAAAATAAATAAATAAATAGATAAATAATTATGCAAAAATAAATACTTTAATTAAATATTTTCTATTGTTTACGAAATCATCGTGTGAGAATGTTGTTCTCCTCGAGTGCTTGGGATCATATGAGTTTGTAATCTCCTTAGATCCTAAAAATTAGTACATATTTGTTTTAATAATAATAATAAGGCAAAAATAAATACTTTAATTAAATGTTTACTTTAATTAAATATTTTCCATTGTTTATGAAATCATCGTGTGAGAATATGGTTCTTCTCTAGTGCTTGGGGTCGTGTGAGATTTTAATCTCCATAGACCCTGAAATTTAATACATACTTGTTTTAAAATAATAATAACCATAATAATAATAATGCAAAAATAAATATCTTAAATAAGCATTTTTATTATTTACAAGATGATTAAGCCAGTGTTTTATAGAATTTAATTAATTAAAAAAAAAAGTCATGTAGGACTTAGGTCTCCGTAGGCTTTGGGGAATTAATTTTATTAAAAATAAGACTAAAAGAATTCTAATTTTAAAATCCATAAAAATCCATAAAAACAAAATGCTAAAAAATTTCCAATTGTTTTATTCCTTATTTTTGGGTTCCCGCACGAGATCGCTCACTTCCTCAGGTACCTAGAGGTTAATTTGTAAAGACCGTGTGAGACCTTGAGTCTCCTCAAGTTTCAAAAATTAACATTTAAAATATTGGAAGGAATCAGTTAAAAATAAGGAAGTTTGTCTTACTTATTATGTAACTAAAAATCCTAAGAAGATTTTTCATCTACTTTAAGTTTCAAATAAATTCTAATTTTAAGAAAATATACAAAAATCATAAATTCAAAATCACAGAAATATTTTTCCATTATAGTTTAAAGTTCAATATAAATGATAATATATATATATATATATATATAAATTAATTAAAAATCCTGTCAATTATAATCCCACTTTCAAGATTAGAAAAATCCAAAAACCCAAAAAATATATAAATTCAAAAATTCCAAAAATGGCCTTCCTATAATTTTGTTCTAATTTCAACAATAAATTCTAATTTTAAAAATCCAAAAATAAATAAAAACCAAAATCCAAAAAAAATGCATAAATTCAAAAATCTGAAAAATGATTTTATTTTTGATAATTTCCAATTTTGAAAAATAAACAAATAAATTCAAAAATATTCCTTTCATTATAATAACATTTCAATTCCAAAAATATAAACTCCCAAAAATCCTAAAAATCTTATCCCATAATCATTTCATTTAAATTTCAACATAAAGATTAAAATTCCAAAAATAAACCCAAAAAAAATTAAAAAGAGAGAAAATGAAGAGATCATGAGACCTAGATTAATCAGGTTGTCGTAAATTAAAACACACAAAATAAATTTCAATCTCGTTTTGTTTACAAAATTCTGTTTAATTTAAATCCTCATGTTCTCGTCACAAAAATAAAAAACCACCAACCAATAGATATGCCATTTTTGTCGAACTACGTGGACTTTGATCCCTATCACGGGGTACATAGGCCCTAGGCTTTCATCCTAGGTCATGTCTGTCCTTTGTAAATATTTATTCATTTGCTTCCATTATTGTTGTTTTTTGTTTTCTCTATTTAACGAGCATGCATGTCAATAAAAGGGTAATTGAGATAAATTTAATGTCATACTCTATTTCAGCTGACTGGTTTAAGGTAACTGTCCTTATGAACGGGTGTTATGGGGTGCCTAACACCTTCCCTACACTCAAATAGACTCTCAAACCCATCTCTAGTTTCGCAAACCATTTTGCCTTTTTCTTTTTATTTCAAATTGGTTTCCCAAAGTTTTCCATTAAAAATTTTAGTGGCGACTCTAAATAAATTGATTTTCAAGTTTCATTTTGGGAATCAATTTTAAACACTTTGTATTCCGCTGAATGGTCAGTTACAATAGCAGTTGTCACGCCCAAAAAATCCTGAGCATGACTAGCGCAGATAACAAGGGAAATCCTTGCTTCTGCAAGCTTAAACCAACTAACTCCTAATTCATCTATCAAAATTAAAGAAATTAGGAAACATCATATTGAAATTATCATTTACTAATGGAGAGTCAACAGCTTCCCCAAGCTCAAATTCCATAGAAATTACGATAGAGTCTCCCCTGTAAATAAGATCTCCTAAAAATTCTACAATATGCCTGTTAACCCATACCAATCAATAATAAAGAAAACTCCACTCTCGATTTAAAACAAATACAACTAAACAAGGAAAGGGTCCTGCCTATGGTCATTTGGATACATCTAAAATATTTGAACCGTAAATCAGATTATTATTAATAAAAGTTATAGAAAATCTATAAATGATCTTGGCTCTTGGGAGACAATGCAAGGGCTCACCAGTGACTCTGTGTCCTACCCTTTGGTCCATAGAGAGGCTTTCAAAGACTATCTAAAAAAGATGAAAGTAGACAGGTAGCATCCTAGTAAAATGTAATAATGCAATATAAACAAGAAAAAAACAGTTATGAGGATATTTACACAATAAACCTCATGAAAATAAAATTATCTCTATGTCAATTGAAAACCATTAATTGTAAATGACATCCACTAAGAAACTTCATAAGCTGTCAAAGCTTGAATAAGCTATGGAAAACTGTTAGCAAAAGCTTCTATTCAATATTAAAGGTGAGAAAACATTGAAAACTATAAACAGTAAATAAGAGGACTATCACAATACATAACTCGTCTATTGTAAGTACATAACCCACAGAGTCATAACTCAAGAATTTAAAATAATATCTATGAGTGTGGAATACTACAAACTATTAAATATGCTTGAATCTTGATACAATACATTTAAAAACCTTATGTTTTAATGTGAACACCCCACCTAAACTAACAATAATAATAATTATAGTAATGATAATAAATAAAATTCAAAATTCAAAAAATTAATTAATTAAAACAAAATTGCAAAAAGCAAAAAATAGAAGTAATATGGAAAAAACCAAATATAAAAACCAAAAATATTAAAAGGAAAAATTCAAAATATATGTTTGAAGTAGAGACATGATAATCATCTTACAAAAAAAAAAATGAATAGGGTTAATAAATTTGTCTAAATACAAAGAGGAGAAAAAGGCCACCTAATTAAAATAAAAATGCAAAACTTGCTCACTTGCTCTCGCACACTCTCTCTTGCTCACACTCACACACTCTTACTTGCTCACTTGCTCTCACACATGCTCACACTCACACACCCTCACTTGCTCACACTCACACACTCCCACTTGCTTACATTCATACACTCCCACTCCCACATGCATACACTCATGCACACACACACATTACTAAGAAACAAAAGGACAAGGAGGGCTGAAAAGCAAGAGGGAGCTGGTTGTTTCAAAGGAGAGCAGAAAGTGGAGTAGCTCGTGCAGAAAAAAGGAAAGAGGTTGGCTGGAGCAGAGAATGGAGCAGCTGGTGGTTTCAGAAAAAACAGAAAGAGGAGGAGACCGTGAGTAGAGAAAGGAGGCAGCTGTTGGTTTCAGAAAAAGCAGAAAAATAGGGGAGACCGTGGCTAAAAAGGAGGTTGGCTAGAGCATAAATTTAAGGGACCTTGGCTGGAAAAAAAGGGAATGAGAAGAAGGTGCAGAATCGTAACGTTGCTGGGAGAGAACCTTGGCTGGAGAAGAAGGTGCAGACCGTGGCTAGGGAGAACGTTGGCTGGAAGAAGGTGCAGAACCGTAACATGGCTGGGGAGAACGTTAGCTGGAAGAAGGTGCAGAACCGTGGCAAGCTGGAAGTAGAACGTTGGAGAACGTCTTCCCCTGTTTCAGGCGCTGTAAACAGAGATAAACAGAGAGAACGTGAGCTGAAGAGGTCTGCCTGTTCTCTCGGTTTGCTGTTCCCATTTCTGGTTTTTCTGTCTTTAGTTTGTTGTCTAATCTATCATGAATGCATGTGGAAGGTTGGCTGTATTTGTCATTGACTACTGTTAGATTGCTTTTGATAGAAAATGAGCAAGAATGCATCAGCGTATATATATATATATATATATGTGTGTGTGTGTATCTGTCAGCTTCTGTTTCTGCATCTGCTTGTTTTTCTGGGTATAAGAACAGAAAAAAGGAAGCATGGAGATGGGGCAGCAACGTATATATATATATGTATCTGTCAGCTTCTGTTTCTGCATCTGCATGTTTTTCTGGGTATAAGAACAGAAAAAAGGAAGCATGGAGATGGGGCAGCAACGTATATATGTATATATGTGTATGCCATGTCTGTTTCTGCATGTTTTTCTGGGTATAAGAACAAAAAAAGGGAAGCATGGAGATGGGGCAGCAACATATATATATATATATATATATGTATCTGTCAGCTTCTGTTTCTGCATCTGCATGTTTTTCTGGGTATAGGAACAGAAAAAGGGAAGCATGGAGATGGGGCAGCAACGTATATATATATATATATATATGTATCTGCCAGCTTCTGTTTCTGCATCTGCATGTTTTTTGGGGTATGTGTATGCCATGTCTGTTTCTGCATGTTTTTCTGGGTATAAGAACAGAAAAAGGGAAGCGTGGAGATGGGGCAGCAACGTATAGATATATATGCATCTGTCAACGCAAGTTTGTGCATCTTGTGTTGCGGTGTATGAGAATAAGAGAGAAGAGATAAAGCAAAAGGGGGAGTGCATCAATGTGTATATGTATATGTGTTGGCATGTTTATGGGCAAGAAAATAAAGAAGAACAGGAAAGAATGCATTGGTGCACATTAGTGTGTATATATACATATATATGCTCATATGTATGTGTGCTTAGGTATATGTACATATAAGGTGCAAAAAGAAAGAATGAAGTGAGAAGAGGTTCTCTTTCTTTGGGTATATATACATATATAGGTATGTGCATGAATATATGGGTGCATGCATGGTTAAACATACATAAGGTAAGAAAAATGAACCAAGAAGTTGTCTTGTTCTCATTTTTGTCATATTTGTTATTATTGTGTTGTTTTGTGTTATTATTATTATTTTTATTGTTATCATCATTATTATTTCATTTTGTTTGCATATAAGACTAATCTTGGTCCCATGGGTAAAGTTTTATGAAATTTATCGTACGAGAATTTTGTTCTCCTCGATTGCATGAGATCACGTGAGATTTTAATCTCCTTAGATCTTTTTGAAAAATTTAGCACATTTGTTTAAAAATAATAATAATAATTTAATATTGACTTAATTAGATATTTTCCTTTATTTACGAAATTATCGTGTGAGGATTCAGTTCTCCTCGGTTGCATGAGATCATGTGAGATTTTAATCTCCTTTGATCTTTTAAAAATTAGCACATGTGTTTTAAAAATAATAATACTCAAATATTGGCCTTAATTAAATATTTTTCATCATTTTCGAAACTATTGTGTGAGGAGTCGGTTCTCTTCGATTACATGGGAATATGTGAGGTTTTAATTTCCTTAGTTCCTTAAAATTAATATACTTCTATCTAATAATAATGATAATATAATAATAATAAAGAAAAAATGATCATAATTAAATATTCATTCTAATTAAATATTTCCCATTATTTACGAAATTGTTGTGTAAGAATATAGTTTTTCTCAAATACTTGAGGTTGTGTAGATTTTAATCTCTTTAGACCTCGAAATTTAGTACATACTTGTTTGAAAGATAACTAATAAGAATGATGATAAATAGATAAAATAATAATAATACTAAAACAAATATTTTAATTGAATTATTTACGAAATAAATAAAGTCAGGGTTTTATGAATTTAACGAATTAAAATGCCACATTCAAAAATTCCAAAGGTGGTTTTCTGTTATATTCTGTTCTGAGTTCAATCCTGACTTTAAAAAAAGAAATAAAAAAATAAAAGATAAGTGAAACAATAAAAAAATCCAAAATTAAATAAATTAAAAAACCCAAAAATATTCCTTTCATTTCAAATTTCAAAGGAAATAGAATAGAATATAAACTTCCCAAAATCCCAAAATCTCATTCCATAATCATTTCATTTAAATTTCAAAATAAAGATTAAAATTCCAAAAACAAACAAAAATTAAAAGGTTGAAAAATGAAGAGAGCGAGAGAGCTAGATTACTTAGGTTGCTGTATATTAAAACACACAAAATCCAAATTCCAATCCTATTTTGTTTACAAAAGTCAATTTAATTTGAACTCTCTTGTTCTCATCACAAAAATTATAAATCACCAACCAACAGATACGCCTTTTGTGTCGAACTACGTGGACTTTGATCCTAATCACCGGGTACGTAGGCCCTAGGTTTTCATCCTAGGTCAAGTCTGCCCTTTGTAAATATCCGTCTGTTTGCTTTCATTCTTGCTATTTTGTCTCCTTTGTTTAACAAGCTTGCATGTCGATAAAAGGGTAATTGAGGTAAATTTAAAAGCCATATTCTATTTTAGCTGATTGGTTTAAGGTAACCGTCCTCATGGACGGGTGTTGTGGGGTGCCTAACACCTTCTCCGCACTCAAATAGACTCCCGAACTCATCTCTGATTTCGTAGACCATGTTGCCTTTTTTCTTTTTTATTTAAATTGGTTTTCCAAAGTTTTCCGTTAAAAACTTTGGTGGCGACTCCAAATAAATTGATTTTCAAGTTTCATTTTGGGGATCAATTTAAACAACCTTTTTTATTTTATTCCGCCGAAAGGTCAGTTACGACATTTAATATGAAAAACAACTGGCTTGGAAACCAAAGGCTATGGAGGAAAATCAAGGACATCAAACATCGATTATGGCCTTCCAAACCATGGATTATAATTATTAGTTAAGAGCATGCAACCCTTGGGGTAATTAATATCAATGAAGGACACACATCCCTCTGGATAACCACTATTAGTTAAGGGCACATAGCCCTTGAGGGTAAACTAACCAAATGGTCATGAGTCATAAGCTTACATTAAATCATCCATTCTGCCCTAGTCCTCCTTAACTTTAAGGAAAACTGTCGTACATGGGTTTTCTTATTCAATATCCACATTGTCAGTGTCCAAATACTAGTATCAATTTAGGCAATAAGTAATACTCTTTCTTTACAATTTATTTAATCCCATGTATGATTCCATTCATTCATAGAGAAAATATTGTGGTCTTCATAAAAGGAAGCTTTATAGAATAATGTCAAATGAACTTTTCACATTAAGAAGAGAAGTGGAAGTAAAAGAACAGTAACATGACCTTAAGAGTCACATGTGAAAGAATTATTTAATAAAATAATTGGGAATGTTATTTGCTCAGTCATGTACTAGTCCTTATTATAGCTAAATTAATTGTCCCATATGAGTGTTGTTTTGTAACAATAGAATGGTGAGTACTTAGTATTGTATCCCATTTAAGCAGTAAAATTCTCTGTATCATAGTTGTACAATTCCATACACATTTTACAATTAGTTTAAGAGAATAATTTGAAACTTGTAAAACAATTCGATATGTGAAATAAAAATTGTAAATGGTGAAATTCTAACATAAACCTTTAAAGTGATATACAAATAAATATGTAACATAAGCAAGTGAAACATAAAACACTATTGGGAGTGCCATTACTTACCTGAACACCGTTAACTATCAGGCAATCTAATCTTTCTTAACTCAGGTAGAAATCACTTTACTAAGAAGTACCTATGTTAATAAGAAATTTGAAAGTTTAATAAACCGCCATTAAGGGAAATTTAAATTAATTCCTCTTCTTAATCCACACACTCCTGGTATTAATTTTGATGTCTAATTCTTGTTAAAAGTTCCATAATAACTTCATCAATCCATAATTCTTAAATTAAGCCTTAATCTCTACTAACTTAACATCTTAACATAGAATTTAAGAGTTTTCTTTACTTTTTCTAATTACCATCTTCATGAAGCTTTCATAAGAGCCTCACAACTCACAGGCAATTAGAATATGATAAATCTATCCAAGTGTTAATATATATATATATTCTTACATACATTCAAATGATAATTGATTTTCTTAATTTAATCATTGTTATATCTTAATCCAATTATTCCCTTAAATACAAATTCCACTCTTAACTTTCTAATAACTTAATTAAACAATTATTCATTCCTTACATGTTCTTCCAACATAATTTTTCCTCCTTATCTACCATCCAAGCATGAAAATTCAAGGAAAATTGAGGAAAATTATCAATTCTCCATACTTATCAAAATGATAACTTCCAATTGTTCCAACCACTTCCCCTTTGCAGTTAATTGAAGCTCCAAGTCCCATAAATTTTGAATTTGCCCCTTAAGAACCCTAATTTTGCTTCAAATTGGGATAGGGAAAGGAATGAAAATACTACGAGAAACAAAAGGCATATACCAATTTCAGACATTGCTCACCAATTTGTGCAAAATTTGAAGAATTTCGAATTCTGCCCTTTTTAAAAACCCGAACTGCATAGCCAAGTGTATTACACAAATTGAGGCCTAAAATTTGATGTTTAATGATGGGAAAGAGAGGGGTAGAAAGAAAAATCACCTCAGTATCAAAACCCCTAGCACAATTTCAATGATTCCCCTATGAAATCAAATCACATTCATTAATTATGAACCCTAGTGCATAGAAAACTTTAATCTAGAAAGTACTAACCAAAATGACGATGTTAACTCATGATTCAAAGGGGGAAGGGTCAAAAATATTGTAAGAAACAAATGTCATATATCAAATGCAAGAAATTTTTTACCAAGCAGGCTCAAATCGTTCAATATTCTTGGCCAAACTGCACATGTGAAGGGGGAAAATTCTCACCTGAAATTGATGATTTCTGGCCTATGCCTCACTAGAGAAGCTTGGATGAACAACTTGGTAGGTTCATCGAGAAAATGCTCTAAAACATAGGTGATGAGAGAGCAAATGCTATCCTATACATACAAAAGAAAGAGGCCGAAGAAGAAAATGTTTGGGGATCAAAATGGTCTCTTCCATCCCTTCAGTTGCCCCTTGTCATTAGCGTAAAAAATGAGGGATTGAAGAGCTAGTGTTTGAACTCAAGGCATGCTGTAGGGAAAGAGCCAAGTTTACCACTGATCTAACCTTTATTCCCATGACAAATCACCACATCAGTTAATTTTATACTTTATCAGACTTTCTTAAAATTTCCATATACTTATTTTAAATTTATTCATTTTCTTTCATCTCCTACCTAGATAGTTTACACCTTGATTTATTAATACTAATTAAAATTATTGGGTTATTACATTAATGATATCATGGAGGCAGCATCTCGCGAGGTTTGACATAATTTTCATATTACATGTGTTAAAACTTTGTATCTAAATGACTTGTTGATAGAATTTTGTATTTTTGCTTTCTATAGAGGTACCAAATGGTAATAATGCCCCCAGTGGTCATCCAAGATCTTCAACTTCATGAAATCCCCATGGAAATAGTATATCTCTAAATTAAGTGAATTACATCTAGTTGCCTTAGAATTTGGTTATTTTTCAACTTTACTTTATAATGTCATTTTAACATTGGTATTATTGACTTCCATATATGGATTAGGAACAACAAGTTTCAAACATATCCATAGTGAACATCTTAGATTGAAGTTATTTTGCAAAATTAGAAGTATTACACATATGTGTACTTAGACCATAGACATGTATTACCCATTTTGGGTTCTTTTAAGATATTATTTGGATTCTTGAAAGAAAAACTCAAATTTAGTCATAGAATTGAATACCGCATGTTTGATGTTCACAATTTGCTTGAATTAACTTAGTTTGCCTTTAGGATTGATATATGCCTATAGGACTTGCATAATCGTAATTAACCATACTTGAGTTCGTCTCTCTAATTGGTTTTAATAGAAATATGGTGAGTAATTTAAAGTGATAGAATTTGTACGGGTTCAACAGATTCTTATAACGATGCTATAGACTAAGACTATTTTATAAATCAATGAGTTTAGGTTTGGAAAGTAGCTAAATCGCAATTGAAGTGCCTTAGTAAGTTATAATCCTAGAGAAGCCTTTTGCTCATTACATCTCATTTGAAGTTTTGCATATAATCACTTAATTGCAAATTTCATACCTTTATCTTGGAAAATTGATGGCTTGGTGTAGGTAACTATATACGCATTAGCACTTAATAACTGTTAATTAAAGTTCTGTATGAATGATACTTTTCTCACTCTTTGATTACTTGTTGGTGGTGTATACTTGCACTGTGACAATTTGCTCATAATATCATCTGACCATTATATTAAAATGAAGCAACTATATATATATATATATGAAATGCAGTTTTGCTTAGTGGTTAAAGGTGTTAATAATGTTCCATGGAGCCTCTTGTTTAAGTATTGTAATTAGCCTTTCTGGAAAATAATTAGATGAAGACCACATTCGGGCTGCACAAAAACCTGACTGACCTGGTCTATACATCTCATTTATGAGGTATTCCTAAATTATTAAGTTTTCTCATGTTCTACTCATTTTGTAGCGATAAAGATGACTTACACATCAAGGATATGAGAACTACGAAAACTTTTAATTCGTTGGAGTTAAGGAAATTTTTAGTTTCATTTTGTTAACTCATTTTCAATTGGTTGTTTTGTATCTTTTTGCCACACAAATTATGAGTTCATATCTTTACTTATTCATTAGGTGAGTATTTTCATTTCCATACGCACCTAATAACAAGTAAAGAAGGGAAATATGAACACTATAATGTGTCCAGGTAATGTGAAAAAATTAATAATTAAGGGAACCTTAAACAACTAATCAAACAATGAAATCACAATTAAAAAAAAGAAATAATAAAAACTAAACAAAAATAATGTTAAAGTTAAAAAATAAGTTAAATTCATATGAAAATATATAGAAAATAACAAAAAGAGCAAAGAAAAATTAATTAGAGTGGTAACGTGTGAATGTGTGAAAATAAAGAAGAGGGAAAAGGAAATAAAATTAAAGAGATCTACTTGAAATTGGATCTAAAAATAAAAATAAAATTGAAACTAAACAAAAGGGGATTTATTTAAAATGGAGCTTAAGGAAAAGAAAATTAGAGAGGTCCACTTAAGATGAAGCTTACGGATCCAAAAGCCCACTCCAATCAAGGATGTCCATTAACCTAAAACCATGACCCATGACCCTTGATCCATCTTATATCCAACTCCTATACTTACATGTTGTCACTCTTTCTCATTTTTTACACACTTCACACATTGCACTTCATACTTTCTCTTAATCTAATTTCACTTGGATTGCATTTGTATTTTGACTTAATTTTTCAGAACTTTATTTCTCATTTTTCACACACTTCGCACATGGCACTCTTTTCTCTCTTCTCATAAAATTTCACTTGCATTTTATTTTGTCTTTATTTAATTTCTCATAGTTTCATTCCCACATAGCATACAATTCAAGCCACATTCATTCCTCTATAATAAATTTCGTTTCACATACATTTCATTTGCATCTTGACTTGAATTTCAAATTTTTTATTATTCCCTAATTCATTCTCACGCCACCCTCAAACCTCTTGGATACTGTTACTTCATTTTGGGGTTTTCTCTCATAATCTCTTTTGTCTCAAGAAACCTTGGGCACTAGAAGGGAGTGGAGAAGGAGCCAAAAAGTGCTAAAGGCTAAAAGAGAAAGGTAATCCTCTTTTACTTTCTTTATCTCATTTTTCTTTCTACTTTAGACGTCTATCTAAGGTAGAATTTTCAATTTAGTTTTGGTTGATTAAGTGCTACATTTTGTACGTATCTTCCCCTTTGATTATGGTCCGTGCCTTTGCTAAGAGGCATTATGTAAGGTATCATTTTTAGGGGCTGGATTTTATGTATGCTTTCCATAGACTATGTTGTGTTCCTTGCTAAGAAACATTGTGTAGGGTAGTATTTTATAAGGTCTGGATTTTGTATGGATTTCCCCTTTGTTTATGGTGTGTCTCTTTGCTAGAAAGTATGAGGTAGAGTTGCAATTTTTAAGGCTGAAATTCATATATGTTTATTCTTTAATTGATGACCAATTTTCATAGAAAACAACTTCCCATTCATTGATCAATGTGTGCTGAAAAATTATGCAACATTTAATTTGTGTTGGCAAGGTGCTTCATAAAATGTAGCTATGGAATTTGATGATTTATTTGGCTGCATTTTACCTCTCTTTTAATCTCATGATTGGTGCCTCTTTAGTGCTTGATTAATTCTAACTTGCATATATTGTGCCTTACTTGTACCTATTTCTAGCTTAATTTTGCTGCTCATATTGTGCTTCATTTAAGCTCATATATGTTATCCACATGTAGCCTTAAATGTATCTCACATGTGCTTAATTGGGTTGTCCATTTTTAGTCTTGATTGAACCTTATTAGTGTTTGTATATGCTGTCCATTTTTGCTTGCATTTGACGGCATTTTAATTTGAATTTTCCAGCTATAACATATGTTGAATATTGTGTGTTTCCCCTTCTTAATTTAAGTCAAATTCGTTTCACTTAAACATTATCTTTGGTTATCAAAGTCAGGTTAAAAATTGCATGCACATGTAATCCTCTTTGCTCTTTAGACTTGTTACATGATTAACTCTTGCATCTCCCAACCGTGTGTATGTATGAGATATTGTTGCCCAAAATTATAGAAAATTTAACTATTTAAAGCATGAGTATTATGGCTAAATTATGGCTAAACCAAGGAGTAAGGAACAATCCAAGCAAATGTAGCATGAAATGGTGGTAAAGTTAGTAAAGATAGGTTTTCTAGTTAGGAAAAATTCATGTAATTGGAGCAATCTTTGTTGTTGTAAATGAGATATGACAAATGATAAATATTCAATTGGACACCAACACATAAAAGCATCAATGTACGCCTTTATTACTATTGGGGTGTCGTATGGAGTTCAACGCCTCTATACGTATCTTTCGCATGATGGTGTCATGTGAGGTCCAATGTCTCTATAGGCATTTTTGTTTGATGTTGTCATGTGAGGACTAAGGCCTCAATAGGCTCATTTTATAAAAAATTATATTATCAACATTATTGTTCAGCACCTAATAAATTCACCAATGGGGTCATATGAGAATCTACAACTCCATCTGTATTTAAGAAAATGAAGTTAGGTTTCAAGGACCCATGTCCAATCAACAATTTCTCAAAAATGTCAAATTTGAAATAATCAAATAAAAATAAAATCATTTCTTAATAATAATAATAATCCTTTTTTCAATTCCTTATTTGGTTTTTATTTTTGATAAAGCATTTTCTTAAAAAACAAATGAATTTTTTAATTTATGTGAATATTTTCAAATAAAATATTGTTTCCAAAGTTCCTTTATTTTTTTGAAATTAATCTTTTTAATAAAAACCAAAAAAAGTATGTTTACTTTTTCACTGTTATTTTCCCAATTAAAGTATGAATAAATCATGTTGTCCCAAAATAATAATTCCAAAAAATTTTAAAAAACATAAATATAATGAAGAGAGCAAGAGAGTGTAATTATACCAGTTTTGTAAATTAGAACACACCAACCTAAATTCCAAATCATTTTGTTTACGAAAAATCCATTTAATTTCAACTATTTTGTTCTTTTCACGAAATTAAAAAACACCAACTAATTGACATGTATTTCTAGACAAACTACGTGGACTTTGATCCCTATTATAGGGTCATGTCCACCCATTGTAAATTTCCATTTTTTGTTTGTATTAATTTCATTTTATTTCCTCTATTTATTTTCATGAGTGTTTTTATGAGAGCAACTAAAATAAATCTAAGGTCGTATCTTGTTTACTTCGGTTGACTAGCTTAGGGAAACCATTCTAAAAAACGGGTGTTGTGGGATACCTAACACCTTCTCCACACTTAAGTAGACCCACAAACCCATCTCTGGTTACATAGACTACCTTTCCATTTTTATTTAGTTTTCCAAAATTTTCCATTTAAAAATTTTGGTAGAGACTCCAAGTGAATTGGTTTTCAAAATTTGTCTTGGGAATCAATTTATTTTCTCTTCTCTTTTTTTTACCCATCCACTAGGATGTCAGGTATGTCACCTAGTGTAAATACAGACCAACCCAAGCATCCAACCAAATTGGACAGGGTCAAAGGCATGAAAGGGCTAAGCAATAAGGGTGCATATCAGGTTGTTTCCCAAGCCTAACCAAGTCCTGGGGTACCCCATTTGGCCATTTTTCCTGGCTCAAACCCTGTGGTGTATATGTATATATATGTGTGTGTGTGTGTGAGTCTATATATATATATATATATATATATAATTTTTATTTTTTAACCTATTAATAAACCCTTCCTCTTTGCATATCCTATCTGCATCTTTGTATCTCCTCCATAACAAAATAATTGAAGCTTGCCTCAAAATCTCAAATTATCCTAAGCACCAAAGACCCTTAAAATCCCCAAACCCATAATCCTAGCTTCCAAAGGGGACATCAAGAAGAAAAGACAAAAGAGCAACTTGGCAAAGTTGTTACATCTCTATCCCTATAATTTTCATGTCTCTTTGGTGGTAAGTTCATTCGTTGCACCTTCAATTTCGATCTCCCCATTTGCTTTGTCTGTTCTCTACATCATCAATCTCTTTCTCCTTTTCCCTTTCCTTTACGTCTTCTCATCTCTCTCTCCTTCGTCCATTCTTTGCTTCTTCTCATGGGGCTTCCTATAAAATAAAGACCTAACCCATATATATTTCTATATATATATATATATATCTAGACCTAATCTTACCTTAGCCTAGCGCTGACGAAGTCAATATGTTCCCTAGTCTATTCGGGCTGGGTTGGGCCTGGTAACAAGGGTCCTAAAATTGACCCAAGGTGATTTTTGAGTCGGGTCTCAAGTTCATAATGAACCCAACCTAGCTCAAACTTTGTATAGCCCTAGTCCACGTGACTAAGTAGTTAGTTTATATCTATAAAACAATACATACATTGTATAGAAGAATTATGCTAGTTTGGTGACAGGCGCTAGCACATTCAAGGAATTGTGTTTGACACTTCGCCAAGCTAACTTATAAATTTGACAACATTGGCAGATAGTATGAAGATATGAAGTTTAGCATTATGGAATTTATGACTCATGCTCAGTTCCGTGCATAATATACCGTTCAACAGACTGAGTATTCAATTATGGAATCTCGGGTTGGAGTCAAAAAGTGAGCTCCCATATTTGACTAACAAATTACCAAGCTCCTTAATTGTTCTTATATATATATATCTATATCTATATATATATATATATATATAATCTATTTATTTAATTATTTGTCTATCAACATTTTGATAAAATGTCAGTTGGGAGAGCGAGTATGAGTGTAGATACAAGGTTTGTTTTTTTTCCTTTAATTTGTATTAATTGCAAATTTACTTTTCAAATTGGGCCGAATAATATTGTATATATATGAGGTCGATTTAAATCAAAACTAAAATATAATGCTATGAGACGGCACAATTCCTCTTCTCCTTCTCTTCATTCTTAATTTTTATAAATCTTAAAAGAAACTTAAATGTTACGTACTTGAAATCATGATCAACAATAACAGTTTTATCAAATGAAACTTAAACTTGCTATTTGCAAACTGAAATTTTTGCAAAATAATCGACTCGGATAGAAGAATGTAGACAAAAGTTTTCACAGGAAGAGCCATAGATGGATAGATTGATTGGCGAACATGGAACAGGCAAGTAAAACGAATAAATATGGGTATCTCGTTAACATAAAGTATATAATTGAAATTTTTAGATTTTGATGAAAGGGAGCATATTGCGATAGGCCTAATGGAAAGGGTAGATTGTAGTTTTTTAGAAAAAAATTAGGAGGTACATTACGACTAGAATCAAACGAGAGACAAATGACAATTTCTCCAAACTGAGCAATAATATACCTTTTTCCATGTAAGAATTAATGTTTCTCTGACCTCATTAAAAAGTTGAATTGGGAGGTAACCTAATTGTCTATTCGTAAATAATTTTTATAATTAAATTCACAATTTTTTGGGTTAGAAAATTGTTGAAACATAGTTGAGAAGTTGTTCAAATAATCCATTTGCTTGGAAAATCATATAATCAAATATTTATTATTTCTTAGATTCTTATAGCGCAGGAGTTGAGAAAGAAATTGTATATGAATATGATTTAGTCTTTTACTTTCGGCACTAATTGCTAGAACGTTAATATTATAAAGAGATGTTGATCCGCATTTTCATTAATGGACATAATAATTTAATCAGTTATTATACATTAATAGAGACGGATTCACATTCAATTATATAGACAGAACTTACTTAGACCTTGTTAATTGTACATTAATACACCCGACTGACTACATCGGCTTGGGTATTTATAATTTATTAATATTTGTAAGTCTTCTTAAATTGGTTTTCATGGCTACTTTTGGCAACCTTATAACTAATGTTCATCCGGGTTTCCATTTCAAGATGAACTAAATTAATAATTTATTAGAACTTGAATAGAGACTGATTCCAAATCCAATACACAGTTAAACCCTAAACCATAAAAGCTTACTTAGACCTAGTTAATTGTTGATTAATACACAAATTGACTTGATCGATTTCGGTATTTTTACTTTGACAAGCGGGTGCACACATAATCTCGGACATAGACAAGCAGAAAAAAGGCAAAAAAGATACATTTAGGAAATGTTCCAACTTATAATTATAATATTAGTATTTTGTCGTCTAAAACATACTTGGTCTTTATCTGATTCTCGTGTAAATGACTTTTTCTTCCATGGACTGAAGCATGGAGACACATCCATACCACTTGGCTAATGGAAAAGGGTCGATCGTAGTTTTTTTCTAGTTATAAACTAGGGTGGACATGATAATTAGAATCAAATGAGAGACAAATACAATTTCTCCAAACTGAGTAATAATTTACCTTTGCATGTAAGAATATTTCTCTGACCTTATTAAAAAGTTAAATTCGGAGGTAACATAATTGTGTATTTGTAAATAAATTTTTCATTAACATTCACAATTTTTTTTTTTGGTTGAAAGATTGTTGAAACACATATATAGTTGAGAAGTTGCTCAAATAATCCATTTGCTTGGAGAAAAATATTTATTATTTCATAGATTCTTACAGCGCAGGAGTTGATAAAGAAATATATATGAATATAAAGTAGTCTTTCACTTTTGGCACCGATTCTTAGAACGGTAATATATCCGTGTTTTCATTATGGGACATAATAAATTCATATTTATTATACTATAAGAGAGACGGATTCACATTCAATTGTATAGACAAATCTCACTTAGGCCTTGTTAATTTTAGATTAATCCACAAAACTGACTACATCAGCTTGGGTATTTTTAATTTCTTAATGTTTGTAGGTCTTCTCAAATTGGTTTTCGGCTACTTTTGGCAACCTTCTAATTAATGTTTATCCGCGTTTCCATCTGAAGATTAACTAAATTAATAGTTTACTAAAACTTGAAGACAGACAGATTCAAAATCAAATACATAGAAAACCTTACTTAGACATAGTTTATTGTTAATTAATTAATACACAAATTGACTTGATCGGCTTCGATGACAAGCGGGCACACGCCATCTCGTACGTACGTCAGTATAGAAGAAAAGTTAAAAAAGATGCAGATAAGAAAAGTTCCAACTTCTTAGTACGTAGTGGTTAATGAATAATTCATTCGATAAATAAAATATTAATTGTCGTCTAAAACATATTTGGTCTTTATCTGCTTCTCGTGTAAGTTTACAGACCAGATCAATGCCTCCTCCTTATAAATACACGTTGTTAGCAATCCGACTGTCTCATCCCTCTCAAGCAAAGTAACAGAAATAATTAAGAGTTTGCTTAAAGGTAGGAGTGTGAAAACATGAAAGGTACTTGCTTATTAGTGCTTGTTACCCTCTTGGCTTTGGCATCTTCTGGTGCCTTTGCCTATGATCCTAGCCCACTCCAAGACTTCTGCATTGCTATAAACGACACCAAGACTGGTGGTACGTGCCTTCAATTTTCTCTTTTGCACTTCTAACTCCATTTTTATTATGCCATTGCCATGCATGATCATATGTTTTTCTTCATCTGTCTACAGTGCTTTTGAATGGAAAGACAGTGTTTGTGAATGGAAAGTTCTGCAAGGACCCAAAACTTGCCAATGCAAATGACTTCTTCTTCCAAGGACTAAAGCAAGGAGACACATCCGGACCACTTGGCTCAAAGGTGACTCCGGTTGCTGTTAATGAAATATTAGGACTCAACACTCTTGGCATATCCTTGGCTCGCGTAGACTTTGCACCTTATGGCCTTAACCCTCCTCACACTCACCCTCGAGCCACTGAGATTCTGGTAGTCATAGAGGGTACTCTCCAAGTTGGTTTTGTGACATCCAACCCAGAAAATCGTCTCTTTACCAAAGTACTGTACAAGGGAGATGTGTTTGTGTTCCCCATTGGTCTCATTCACTTTCAGCTGAATGTGGGTAAGACTAATGCTGTTGCCATTGCTGGTCTTAGCAGTCAAAACCCTGGAGTTATCACCATTGCCAATGCTACGTTTGGATCTAATCCTCCAATTTCACCAGAAGTTCTTACAAAGGCTTTTCAAGTGGATAAGAGCGTAATCAACGCTCTTCAAAAACAATTTTAGATGGACAGCTACACAGCTCTTAAGTTCTAAAATATATTATCCATTTGTTTTTGTAATAATGTACTATATACACTGGATTTGCCTATTGCAACCATGTGATATAGTAAGATTAGAATAAAATGTATGACTATATCATATGTACCTTGAACTTTTCATTCGTGCTAGAACAAAGTTATGTGATTTTTTAAGAATTTGAAGTTCGCTTGAGTAAAATAATGTAAAATGTGATTTATATACTACTAGCAAGTACGTACTTGTTTGGATATACTACTAGGAAAATAATGTAATAAAGTGATTCATCTGAACTGGCGCTATACAGGGCGCATGCAGAAAGTTTTTCTGTTCTTCTAGATATTGTGAATTATATTATATACATAATTTTAAAAAATTATAATTATTTTATAATATATATTATGATAACAACTTACAATATAGTAAAATGAAAGATATTAACGCATAGTGTCCCGGTATAATTGTTTGCCACTCTGCCATTAAAACGTGTATAAAAGCGACCATTGTTTCTATGTAAGTCTTATTTCATTTGGCTAACTTTCTATAAACTACAAATTAATTTCAAGTCCAAAGATTATAATTTGATAACAACGATCGAATTTGTAGGTAAGAAGAAATTGTAAAGTTTTAGAGACGAGACAAATATAAGAGAAAAGGTAAAAATATTAGATAATAAGGGAGCAAATAAGGCTGTTAAATTTGTAAGTTTAAGCAAACTTATAAAAAAAATTATAAATTCATAACGTAAACTCGTAAGTCGTAACATAAAATTATAAAAGTCTACATTAAATAATAAATAGTCATTAAGAAATATAATTATATAAGCAAAATACTATATACAATATAAAATCATTTAAATGCAATTCAAATTATATAAAGTCGAGTGAAATTATTCATACTTCATAATTTATAGTACTTAATATAAATATTTTAATATAATCATACATAAAAAAATTATTTAATATAACTAAGTAAATAATATTTGTTTTATTTTTATTTTAATAAGTACATATTTAATATTATTTTATTATTTTAATGTATAATTAAATTAGTAATAAAGTAGATTATAATGACTTCTTAAAATGAAGCTTGTATATATCTCATTTGGTCTTAGGTTTGAATCCTTATGTTGACGACAACAAGCTAGTTGACACATTTTTTTAATAAACAACATTGTAAATATGATAGAATCAGATAAGTTAACTCACGAGTCTATCCAAGTTTATATTAAATTTGAGTTTATACTGAATTGACTCATTTCTTTAAGTACAATAGTAAACTTGTAGACTCATATAATAAATTTGCGAGTTTGATAACCATACATATAACTAAGAAAAAAAAAAAAAGTAAATCTCACACAAATTAAAGAACAATGAAATTAAATAAAAATAAAATAAACAAAAAGACTTTGGAAAAAAGTGTCATATTGACCCTTTTAAATTTTGTAATTTATCAACATAAAAATGTAAGAAAACTTTCTACTTTTAACTTTCAATTTTTAAATTCGACTAAAATTTTTGCCCTAGCTTTTTTAAACGTAATATTTCAAAACACTTAAAGATTAGTAAAGTAACTTATTATTCATAGAAAATAAAATAAATAATACTTTGTATCGAAAGTGCGACATAAATTAATATATAACAATAAGTTACACATGTTTTTACAAAAGTAATTTATTCTCAAAAAATTAACTCTTTCAAGGGAAGCACTATAAAAAAAAATATTTCATTTGTATAAAATATCATCTCATACTTTCAGATTTATTCCACAACAAGGGTATGCTTTGCATCCAAACACACTAATTTTTTTTTAATACATTATTAAAATAAAAAATAAAAAAAGTAAATATTTTTTTTTATTTTTTAGTGTAAGATGTTATTTTCTTAATAAGAAAAATATTTAACAGTTTATAATGTTAAATATTTTTACAAATATAAATTTTTTTGAAAGGAATATTAAAATAAAACATGAAAACAATTATCATGGATATAAGATACGTCGTTTTGTTAAATAAAGGAAATTTAAATATCTTTTATACTTAGAAGCTTTGCACTTCTCTGTTTATTCTCTCCAACTAGATGGTGTTATACTGTTATATTCACAAGCAAACACTACACTAGATTACATGATAACATAATTAATAATAACATGTATTCTAAAAAATCACATATACATGTAAAAGCAATACTAACTTTCTTGCAATAATATTTTGATTTTATAAAATACATACTATTGTTGTCATTGTTTATAATCTAGTGCAGTGTTAGCATACAAATATGATATTTTGTGGTGGAGAAAGTAAACTAAGAGGTCTAAAGCTTATTAGATTAAAAGATATTTAGTCTTTCTTTATTTATGAAAATGAGATCTTATATCCCAAAATACATTTTATTGTTTTATTTGAAAATTTTTTTCAAAAAAACATACTAATTTTTTAGGAAAAAAAAAACTTATTAATGTATGAAAATAATAATAAAAACATAGTGCACCTGCTGTGCCAACGCCTCGCATTATAATGGGAATCAATGCTAATTAGAGTTATATGTGTGTACGTTGCTTGAGGCCTGAAATATGCTTTATTTCCGCAATCAAATGCCAAAAAGCTATAATTATGGTTAGCCCTCAACTAGTCATAACACCATATAATTATGTCCAAGCCTTATCTTTCATTTTTCTAAGGACATGACTAGTAGTCTGCTAGTCATGGCCCCAAATCATACATACAATTTACCATTTTTATAAATATATCAAAATCTATATAAAATTTGATATGGACATTTTAACAAAATGTTTTTCGAAAGAATAAGTTTTTCAAGTTTAACTAATTTACTTTTCAAATTGACCCACGTGAATAAAAAATTAACGTCAATTTTGAGGCAAAGATATATTAATGTACAACTTAGAGGTCGAACTGATTGCCAAAAAACAAACTAAGACGTCGAATTAATTAGTAGATAATATTGATAGTTGACCACAACTAATTCCTCAGTCGACATTGAGGAGTTCGAGTATACTATACATTCTCAAGTGTTTTCACACTCTAATTTTCATTTTATGCCAGTTTTAAGCAGATTATGAATAATAATTCCATATGGAGATATTATACTTGGTTTTTAAAGAAATAATTAGAGGCCAATTTATATTCGATTATATATGAAAATTTTTTTCTCTCGTCAGTACCCACTTTCTAGAAATTTTAATTTCAAGGGATGAAATAATTTTTCATCCACTCCTTTTTTTTTTTTTCTTTTACTATAACCCCCACAAATTTTAATTTTGTTTCTAATCATGGATTTATGATATCCTTTATTCCACTGGCTTAGCAGTCATATAAACATGTTTCCCTGAATATTATTTTTATATTGGTAAAATTTTTAGTACACTCACTATTTTGAGTAAATTAGTACACCTAGTTATAATATAAGAATATAATTGTAATATTACTATTTTTTGAGTTAATATTATTATAATTATGTCATTATATTATAATTGGATGTATTAGTGCACTCATAATTTTAAGTGTACCAAAATGTCACCTTTTATATTTTGTATATCCTATTTTACAACTAATGATTAAAAAAAGATCTACATGTTGTCCATTGCCCAGGTATATATTTGTAGATAAAAAATATGTGATTATGAAATAGTCTCGCTATTGTTAATTTGTTATCACTTTCTACAATAGAGTTTGGAATGCTTCAAATGAAGTTATCACAATCCATACATTTCTTTTACCACCCAGGGCATCAACTATTAAAGACATAATCAACTGCTTACACCACGTGTTCATGCGTTTCCATTTCAGCAAATAAAAAATACCAAACTTGAAGAGAGAGAGAGAGAGAGAGAGAAACATATAAAGTCAATCTATAGACAACCTTAACTACTTAATTAGACCTTGACTTTTGTAAATAATTAATACACTCAGTTGTATAAATCAGCCGTTTGGTATTTGTATAGTTTGACAAGTGGCACATATGGTAATGTGGAGAAAAGAAAATCATAAGATTAGAAAAGTTCCAACCTGCAAGAATTAGTTAAAGAACAAGTCATTCAACATATAATATAATTAATTGTTCAAAACTTACTAGGTCATCACCTTCTTCGTTTATGCAATTAGATAAAAAAAAAAGGATCAGATCACTGCCTCCTGCTGCTTATAAATACGATTTGTTTGTCATGCAACAATCCCATCCCTCATACGCAAATCTACAAAGAACTAAAGAGTTCCTGAAAGTTACAGAAAACATGAAAGCTGCTTGCATAGCCCTTCTTGCCCTCTTGGCTCTCGCATCTTTTGGTGCCTTTGCTTTTGATCCCAGCCCACTCCAAGACTTCTGCGTTGCTATCAACGACACCAAGAGTGGTGGTATGCACCTTCAGCTTTTTCTGATGCACTTCAAATTCCATTATGATGCCATGCATGCTCATATGTTTTTCTTCATTTGTTTACAGTGTTTGTGAATGGAAAATTCTGCAAGGACCCAAAACTTGCCAATGCAAATGACTTCTTCTACCAAGGACTAAAGCAAGGAGACACATCTGGACCACTTGGCTCAAAGGTGACTCCAGTTGCTGTAAATGAAATATTGGGACTTAACACTTTGGGCATTTCTTTAGCTCGTGTTGACTTTGCACCTTACGGCCTAAACCCTCCTCACATTCACCCTCGAGCCACTGAGATCCTGGTAGTCATAGAGGGTACCCTCCATGTTGGTTTTGTGACATCCAACCCAGAGAATCGTCTTTTTACCAAAGTACTATACAAGGGAGATGTGTTTGTGTTCCCTATTGGTCTCATTCACTTTCAGCTGAATATGGGTAAGACTAATGCTGTTGCCATTGCCGGTCTTAGCAGCCAAAACCCTGGAGTTATCACCATTGCCAATGCTACGTTTGGATCAAATCCTCCTATCTCCCCTGAAGTTCTTACTAAGGCATTTCAAGTGGATAAGAACATAATCAACAAACTTCAAAAACAATTCTAGATGGTCACTCAGCTATGATGGCTATGGAATAGTTTGGAATATTATGTATTTGAATCTGTATCAGTTTGTTACTAGGATAGGCTAACGCATTATATATGATTATCAAAAGAATAAATGGATTTCATGATTCTATGTACCATACTTGAGTTTTGGAATAAATTAATAATACTTTAGATTTTTATATTCATGTTAATTTATTCTTATATGTGCATATATTTGAACAAAAAGAACGAAGTAAATCTCTATATTGTTTCTTTTGAGCCACATGTTTATGTGAGGATGAGAGAAAGACAGATCACAGATAATGTGCACAAATTATTTTCTAAACGAATTCACGGCTTGTTATCTCTTGTTCCCCAAGTTTGAACGGAACTTGCACAAATGATCAGTACTCTACTCATTACTCTAGTGCTGTTTAACGTAAATCAAAATAAAATAAGAATATGATTCAACATTTTCATAAGCTTTTTTATCCTAAGATTTTGAAAAGATTAATGCCCTTAAAATATTATATAATGCTTTTGTGAGACTTAAGTGACCTAAATGATATTGATTAAGTAGTTAATTAATTAAATAAGTAGTTAGATAGGCTAATTTCTAATTGGTTAAATGAGAAATAGTTTTTTTATATTTATCTATAATTAACCACTTGATGGGAATGGTTAATAAGTTAATATTATTACATAATAAATGATTATCCGATAATCATTATCATTATCTGATACTAAATATTTATCAAAATAGTCCCAATCTCTACCTATGAATACGGATTATGTGTTCTCTCTTCACTTATCACTAATTCATGCGTAAGATCAAGAGATAAAAATACAATGTTTAAGTATCCAATGGTTCATGCTAGACTTAAGCAATTAAGCAATGTATCAATGTATGGATTATTTCCTAAATTAATTTATAATGTATATTATGTGGCATGTGAAAATTTATGAGTTCCCTAGGTTTGGTAAATTATGATTGACTGAAAATTTCTATAATCAAAATTAGATAGAAATTAAAGAAAACTTATGGCTCTCCAGTTAGCTTATCTCTATCTCTGTTCAAATGAATTGCATGCTTACTTATGGAATCACTGCTTAGAGAGAGTTGACAGTTGAGTACCATGAGTGATATATATCAGATTATGATTTAATTTTTCTAAAGTTGATATATAATGACATGCTTTTTTGTTTTTGTTAACAAGGATATATGTATAATGCAAACATATTTAAATGAAAGAAAATAAATAGCAATACATTCGTTTATACTTGTTTATTTGCCTGAGCTTTATTAGGACTTTAAAAAAATTAGTTTATTTTACCATATGTCAATATATTTTAAATTAATGGTATTTGTAAGTGTTAGTAAGAAATTAAATTTAATAATATATTGTGATATTAAAAAAATAATAACTTAAATAAACTCCATAAAATTGGTTATACGCTATTGGTTAGAGAGGAGTGACAACAATAGGCTCATTGAGAGGGCACAATCAAAAATCGTTCAATCATATATTATTTTTTCTTGTTTTAATTTTAAATAATATCAAATTATAATTATAACCCCTTATTAAAAAATTTAAGAGTTAGTCAATTAATTAATTCATTTTTTTTTTTATGTTGATTCTTAAAAATGTCTGAATTTCAAAAAATTTCTAATTTAAGAGACGGTTAATTAATTTATTAATTTTCCTATTCACTCTAAAGAATTATTAGACTTTGAAGAATAATTAACTTTCTCATTTACTCCAAAAAATTCTAACAATTCAAACTATTCTTGATTTAAGAATCAATTAATTACTTTATTATTTTTTTCATTGACTATGAAGAATTGACACACTTAAAAAATTCATGATATATAAATGAGGAAGGAGAAAAATTATTGTATGAAGAGCTTAGAATTTGATCAATGGAGCCTTCTTATCAGTCAAACGAAGCTCCACATTGAAGGAATCTATTTTACCTATATATAATAGATTTACATTTGAGTATTTAAAAACTTGTCGTTTCCATAGAAAGAGATGCTAGCTCACACTATTTTTTCGCTGCCACGTGATATTTATGTTTCTAGATCAATGGGGTTGTGTTTATAGATCAATGGGGTTGTGCTATATATGCAGTAGAAAAAAGAAAAAAAATTGAGCGATGTGAAAACAAGAAATGGACAAAAGATTTTGTTTTAAAGGCAAAAAATAGACAAAAAGTTTTAAATGTTTGGAGGCAAAACTTTAAAAACATAATTTTTATCTTTTAAAGTTGAAGAAAATGTTTTCAAAATGTAGTTTTCCAAAAACTGAAATATCAATTTTTAAGCTAAAGCTCTGTCAATGTGCAACTAAGAGGACGAATTAGATATAGACCGCAATTTTCCTTGTTTCACACGGAGGGTTCGTGTGTGTGTGTGTGTGTGTGTGTATATATATTCATTAGCTTCTCAAGTATTATAACACTTTAATCATTTATGTTAGATTTAACTGGATTGAGAATAATAAGTCCTTTCAGAATATTAATACTTGTTATAAAAAAAATTTATTGGCCAATATATGCTATCCCGTGTATAAAGTTTCTTCTCTCGATCTCAACAGTTTCCCTGCTAAAAACTAAAAATATGGGGATGAATATAAATTTTTATTCCCAACTTGCTCTTTCACTCGCATTAATACTGTGTTGCTTTGCCGAAATTATGTGTAATCATAGTTGAAAGTTATGTAATTAATATATATATATGCCTGGAAAATATTAAACTACTGTTCGCTGACTCTTTACATTTTTTTCAATCTAGGATTGGGAAAAAGGTTATCGGTTTTGTTAATATTATTGATGCTTCTAGTTTTTCGATGACATAGAATAAGCTTCTAGCTAAAGTTATCACAAAACCAAGTCATACTTTTCTTCGACGTACGTTCACCCAGCAACTCTTGTTGACAAGCATGAATTTGAGAGATAATAACTTATCAAACTTGAAGGAAGACAAATTCAAATATCACGAACCTTAACTGCTTAGACCTTGTTTATTGTAAATTAATCCCTTTGGTATTTACTGTACGACAAGTGGCGCATGATAGATAGAGAAAAAAGAAAACAGAAGATAAGAAAAGTTCCAACTTCCAAGTTGTCGTGAAAGAATAATTCACCCAATAAATAAAATATTAATTGCTGAGCAATTAACGTACTAGGTCATCACCTGCTTCATTAAAAATAGACCAGATCAATGCCTACTCCTTATAAATACACACTGTTTGCCATGCAACAGTCTCATCTCTCATTCGCAAATATACTACACACACACAGCTAAAGAAGAGTTGCTAAAGGGAAGAGAAAACATGAAAGCAGCTTACTTAGCCCTTATTGCCCTCTTGGCTCTCGCATCTTCTGGTGTCTTCGCTTTTGATCCCAGCCCTCTCCAAGACTTCTGCGTTGCTATAAACGACACCAAGAGTGGTGGTATTTATATATATATGTACCTTCAGCTTTTTTGGTTGCACTTCAAATTCCATTATGATGCCATATGGATGTTCATATATATATACATATATATTTATCCTCGATTTGTTTGCAGTGTTTGTGAATGGAAAGTTCTGCAAGGACCCCAAGCTTGCCTCTGCCAATGACTTCTTCTACCGAGGACTGAAGCAAGGAGACACATCCGGACCACTTGGCTCAAAGGTGACTCCAGTTGCGGTTAATGAAATATTAGGACTCAACACTCTTGGCATATCCTTGGCTCGCGTAGACTTTGCACCTTATGGCCTTAACCCTCCTCACACTCACCCTCGAGCCACTGAGATCCTCGTAGTCATAGAGGGTACTCTCCATGTTGGTTTTGTGACATCCAACCCAGAAAATCGTCTCTTTACCAAAGTACTGAACAAGGGAGATGTGTTTGTGTTCCCTATTGGTCTCATTCACTTTCAGCTGAATGTGGGTAAGACTAATGCTGTTGCCATTGCTGGCCTTAGCAGCCAAAACCCTGGAGTTATCACCATTGCCAATGCTACATTTGGATCTAATCCTCCTATCTCCTCTGAAGTTCTTACAAAGGCATTTCAAGTGGACAAGAGCGTAATCAACGCTCTTCAAAAGCAGTTCTAAATGGTGATCATTTGACAATAGTGGAGTAGCTATTGAAGTGTGGAATATTATGTATTTGAATTTGTTTTATTTTGTTATTTGGATAGGCTATAACGCGTTATGATTATCACAAGAATAATTGGAATCATGAGTCTGTATGTTGCATATTCATTGTATTATTCATGCTTAGAGTCCTCGAATAAGATAATACTTTGGTATTTATATTCATGTTAATTTGTTGTGGATTTGCAGCACGCGCGAACACTCGTTAATTTGGAGTAAATGGAAGTATAAATTGATCGTGTATCTTTTCTAATGACTTGTTACTCTGTGTGCGTGAGAGCTAGTAAGAAGTAGGCGCACATAAATTACTTTCATAGCGTATTGATGGAAAAAATCAAAAGATCGAAATTGTATGGAAGGCAAAATTTATACTTTACATAAAAACTAATAGCTATTAAAAAAATGTCACTTCGAGTTTTTAATTGAATTAAAATGATAATAAAATTTATTAACATTAAAAAATCGACACATGGTAACAAAAATATAAAAAAAAAAATTATAGAAGCATATAACAACGCGGGAATAAATATAACTACCTTAATACAGGGAAAACAACTCATTTTATCCAATATTCTGGACTGAACCAAATTAAAAAGTTGTTTAAGAATACAATTAATGTTAATTAACAATGTCGATTTTCTAAAATCAATCATCGAAGAAGTGGTGGATATTTCTCATTTCTCCAAGGGATCCATAGTTTTAAAGTCCAAAACTTGTTCATAGATAATGAATTCCGGGAACTCAAAAGCAAGATTTTAAAACTAAGAAGTTGGAAAAGTAAAAATGGCGAGCAAAGTCTCTTAATCCCTATGTAAGCTTCGATCCGAGTTTAGATCCCCTTGAGTAATATTGGATTGAGTAATGCTAGAGGGATCATTCTCCAGTAATGAATAGGTCAATGGATCTAGATGTAATGACCTTAAATTTTTTATAAAATGTATTTTTTTAAAATAAAAAATAATTATTTTTATAAATAAAAATATATTATTATTTTAAATCTTTTTTTATAAAGAATAATATCAAGTTGAAGAAATAAAACAACTAATATGTTTTTAACATCTCAGTTTATTTTGTATATCTTAAAATTTTTTATTTTTTAACTAGATAGTATTTTGTACAAAAAATAATCTATAATGTTAATATATTATTTTTTATAAAGTAATTATTTTTTATTTTTTAAAAGATATATTTTATAAAAAAGTTTAAGATCATTGTATCTATATCCAATAGCCCTATTCATTACTAGAGAAAGATCTCTTGCACTATCTAAACTTGCTTCGGTCCATATGCAGGTATCTGAAGAAAAAAATTTGATTTTATAGAAGTTGACAATATTTTATTTGGGAGAAAAATACGACTTTAGCCCCTAACTTTTGGCTTAAATATTAAAATAGTTCTCTAAAAATAAAAAGTATTAAAATATTTCTTTAAAGATTAAAAAGTTAACAAATTTGATCCCTATAAAAGGACAAATTAATTTTTGGAAGACTTTCATTTTGTGAAGAATTTTATTTTTGATAGAACATTTTGATACTTTTTATTTTAAAAAAGATAAATTAATTTTATAATAAAAAATAAGGAATTAAAAATATATTTTCCTCTTTTATTTGGCTGTGGGTGAAAGCTTTTGTACATTGGTAAAAGAGACTTTTATATGATATCAGATAAAGCTTATTAGTATGCTATGTTTCTATTAGATAAGAATTTCATACGATGGCTACAGAGGCTTTTATCGTTTGTCTTGCAAAATATACTTCTATTTTTTTCTTCAGAGGCAACTACGTTTTAAAAGTATTTGTGGAACAAATTAAAATTTTAAGAGGAACAATAATTATTATTTGAAAAGGCGATTCCCTCTAAATTTATTAACCTACCTCCATGCTCTAATTGCTTTAGAATTGAAATATTTTCACATAAACTTTATCAAATTTTTAAAGAGTAAAATATTTGTTTCATGCTTACTAATTGTTAGTTTTCGTTAATTAAAATGTACAAAATAATCATTATATTTTTAAAATGTTATATTTAATTTTTTTATTATTTAAAAATACAAAATTTAGTTCTTTAAATTAAAAATTTATAATTTAGTAAATGGACTATATTTAATAATTTCTTCTTCTTTTTTTATACAAGACAAAATGCAGAAAAAGAACAACTTAGAGATAAAAACAGGATAGTTAGCCCTGATGATTATAAGATGCCTTGGTCATGTGGTTCTTCCATAGAGTCCTCCAATTCAAAAATTCCTGAAAGTTCGTTTGAGGTTGATAATGTCATCCACAACTAGAGAGAATCTATCAATATCCTTTTCGATGCCCAAAAAGAAGCTTGCCACCCTGTCATCCAGGAGGCCCAGATTAAGATCTAAAGTGTTAGGATTTGGCCACTCAGGGGACTTAGTGATCCAAACCGAGACTAATATGATAGAGCCAAGGATCAAATATTCTTTAATTCTAGAAGCATCACTTCTCCCGGAGAAATCCTATATATGTTCCCCATCTAAGATCGTAGAGGCATGAAATTCTTTAAAATGATTCCCCTTTCTATTCCAACGATACCTACAACACAATGACCAACCTTGTGGTATGGAAGGAGAGATTGAAATAATATTTGAGTTACAGGCCTCCTAGTCCTAACTACTACTAAAAGAGAATTAATATGCAGGATTTTTGACAAGATCCTTTAGATTTCATATAATGCTTCCCTTAGGCCGGGTGTAAGATACCTAAAAACCACATTGTTTCTAGTCTTCCAGATGACGTAGCAGGCTGTTATGATGAATTCGGTGAGACCCTTTAAGGAGTTCAAGGCATATTGGCTTTGAGAGAGCCATGTAGAAATCCAGTGGATAGGATCCGGGGGTTGAATTTGGTAAACTATTATGCCTGAAAGAGAGGCAAACCAAATAGCTCTGGCGACTGGACAGTGTATAAAAAAAATAATGATTCTTTTGTACATTTTAATTAACGACTTATTTCCTCCAATCAAAATTATGCTTAAAGATTCCTTCAAACTAGAGGTTGGAACATGGAATTTGTCTCTCCACAAAGTAAGTAGTACCCATCCTTGATTGTGTATTCCCCTGACTTATTTCCTTTCTAAATTAGCCTATCTAGTAAACCTATCAAGGAGAAGGGAGTTTTGATGATATGATCTTTTTCCTTGTCATCATAGAGGCTAGTTAACTTAGAAAGGTCTTATCCTCTTCCCGTGTTTGTAAAGAAGAGATCAGCCACCTTAAGGTTAGGAGCATTAATCCCACCCTTGACTTTCCACCATACTGGGTGCTCAAGAGGAATACTCCTATCATTGCCTACCTTCCATCTTAGGTTATCCTTAATTAACTTCTTGCTCTTCTAAATACCTTCCCAAATCCAAGAGGCATTTGTTCTATATAAGAACGAACCCTTTGTGGTACCCCAATACTTCTTAGCCATGATAGATGCAATCGAGCCCATAGGATTAGCACTGAGAATGCACCAATTCTACTTAGCAAGAAGAGCTTGGTTAAAGATATGAGTGCTCCTAATGCCTAAACCGCCTTTTTGCACTAGCTCGCTAATAGTTTTCCAGTTGACAAGATGTATCCTTCGTCTATGGTCCCTGAGGCCCCAGTAATAATTAGCAATCTTAAAGTCAATCATAGAACTGTATTTCTTGGGTAGACTGATGCAGGAGAACTTGTAAACTAGGTTGGAGTTATGACTGACCTAATCAGCATTAATCTTTCGGCTTGAGAAAAGAGTTTAGATTTCCAGGGTTAAGCGTTTTATCAACCTTGTCTACAAGATCTTGAAAGATCCAAGTCTTAGATCTACCTGGGTCTATGGGAATGCCCAAGTGCTTTCCCATATGATCAGATTGCCTAAAACCTAGGATCTTAGCCAAGAACTTCCTAAAAATTATGGGGATGTTAGGACTGAAGATGACCGAGGCTTTCTCTTTGTTATAGTTAACACCAACCATTTTGTTGAAAGTCTCCAAGTTGTCTTCAACCACCTCACAATATTCCTTTAAAGTCTCAAAGAAGAAGAGAGTGCATCTACATACATCACATAAGATATCGGATCAGACGGCTTGCTTAGTTTAATGCCCTTCCAATTTTTAGAAGTTTTCTTCTAAAAAATCAAGCAAGAAAGGACATTTGCAAAAAAAATAAAGAGGTAAGGAGAAAGGGATCCCCTTATTTAAGGCTTCTACCTAGAACAATACTAGCAGTGCAATGCTCGTTTACAAGAATTTGGTATGAAACGATGGAAATGCATCGATGAATTAATTAGATCCAAGCAGGTGGGAATTTCATTCTGTTCAAGACAGCTAGAAGGAAATTCCATGACACACTATTAAAGGCCTTAGAGGTATCTAGCTTAAGGGCACATAGTCTTTTACCTCATTTTTTCTTTTTATGAATGGTATTGATGATCTCAAAGGTGATCAAAAGGTTGTCCATGATGAGCTAACCTTTGAGGAAAACTTTTTGGAAAGAAATTATGTAGCCCTTCAGAATAGTCCTAAGCCTGCAATTAAGAGTCTTGGAGATAATTTTGTATGCTACATTGAATAGGCAGATAGGTTTGAAATCTCTGATAACATGCAGCTTGTCATTCTTTGGCAAAAGGACCAGAAAGGTTTTATTCAAACTTTTTAGCATATAGCCATTCTCAAAGCAGTGTTCCACCATAGAAACTAGGTCTCTTTTAATTACCTCCTAGTAGAATTGGTAGAATTTAACATTTAAACCATCCGAGCCAAGAATGCTATCTGGGATAACTTTGTCATCTGTCAGTACCGCGATGAGGCAAGACTACCAAAACTCCCTTAATTGCTTGAGTGAATTCTCACAGAAATAAAAGTAAGGCCCAAACCTCATAAGCTAGAAAGCGCCATGTATATTACCAGAATCTGAAGAGGTCTCAGAGAGATCGAGACTTGAAGAGCTACTTTCTGACCAATTGAAGCCGTGAGCAAGATGACTTTGCCAAGCCATAGGCTAGGAAAGGGGGAGAGGGAGATTAAAGCAAAACCAAAAAACCGAAATGGTAACAAAGAGTAGTAAAAATAAAGTAAGAAGTAAAGATAAGAAAAGAAGAAGGAGGAGAAAGTCTCGACCTTCAAAAAATGAGCAAGGCCAGAGCATGCAAAAGACTGGGTACGTGAGAAGACCGAAAGAGGGGAGGAGGAGTAGACAAAGAGACAAGAGGGGAAGGGGGAAAGTTATTATTAGGGTAAGTTGCCACTAGGGTAGAGAAAGGACAAGAAAGAAGCAACATGAAAGCGTAAAAGAGTTGGGGGGAGACAAAAGGCCAAAGGGATAGAGAGGACGAGACAAGGAATGCTGACAAAGAAGGACAACAGAAGTGGGAGCTAATAGGGGAGGATATGGTGGCTTAAAGAAGCTAAACCTTAGCTAAGGAAGTTGAGGCAATAGAAAGTTAAAACGATGTGATGAAACAAGTGGGAAAATAAGGCGTACACACGAAACAACGGGATGAAACAAGTGAAAAAGAAAAAAAGGGCACATGCATGAAACCCCTGAGGTTAGTAATTGAGAGCACTTATGTCTATCTTTCTCTCGCTAGGAGAATCTGGCATAAAATCTCTATATTATATTTAATAATTTTTTAAAAATTTGGTAATTATATATAATATTTGTTAATAATTAAGATTTTTTTTTTTGACATTTCAGGGACAAAAATAGTTTTCTCATTTTTTTTATAGTAAAAACGTGATTCGTGTAAATATATATCTATATATATATATATATATATATATATATAAACTTGATTTATTTAAGTATTTTACTTAAATAAAATATGGACTGTACCGCAGACTTCGTTTCATTTCTTTGCAGTTTAGCTCCCAAAATTGAAGGATGATACTTGGGTCTCTCTCCATTCCTTCCCATTCAATCTCAAGGTACTTCCTACTTTGCTCTTTCAAAGTTAATATTGGATGATCAGTTTCATTTTCCAACTCAAGGTTTCATTACTAATATTCCCTCTTCGGCAATGAATTATCTCATTGCTTTTGGTCCTGTCCCTGTTAAAGATCTTCTCCCAGCGCAACCGGAAGAGCTGCTGGATGGGTACCCTTCAAAATCTCAAATTCTCTGAGTTGTTCCTCAAAGACTCGAAATATGGGCAGATTTTTGTGTTTGAGCGCTCAAAGCGGTGGCTTTAGAGAAATCTCTGGAAGGGTTGGTAGAGAGGATGGAGTGATTATTGTGGATCACGGATCGCGTCGCAAAGAATCCAATTTAATGCTCAGTAAGCCAAATCCATATACTACGGACTTGAGTTTGTTTGCATAGGTTTTAATTTTGCGTGTTGTGAAATTGGTAGAGTTGTGTTCTTGGAAACGTTTCAACTCGATGCCTAAATGTTGTCATAATTTGAATGTCAGATGAATTTGTGGAGATGTTTAAACATACAACTGGGTACGAGATTGTGGAGCCTGCTCATATGGTAGTTTTCTGCCATTTAATATTGTTATTTTCTTATGTTAAGTTGAACAAGACAATAAATGGTGTGCTTAATTTGAATGATATTAGATACTTTACTTTCAGTTCTAGCGATGGGCTTCTCTTTTCAATTTATGGGTAACTTATTTGGTCATTTCTTTATCTTGAAAGAGCGAGAGTTAGTCTCGCTTTATCTTTTTAATTCTCGTGGAATGAGAGAATGATTGGAGCTGAGCAGGAGTACTTGAAAATCCTTGCACTTGGCAAGGAATGTGGTGCTTCTATAGTAGGTCACACTTCACAGTGGCTATATGCAATAACTATAATTGAAAATTCTTGGTGCACTAAGCCGCCCTTCTTTATCTTTTGCATTTCATGAAGCGCTTGTAACCGTGAAATATATCTTGACCCTTCTAATACATAACCAGGAATTGGCTGCACCATCAATAGGAGATGCTTTTAAGTCTTGCATTCAACAAGGTGCAAGCCGCATTGTTGTTAGTCCTTTTTTCCTCTTTCCTGGAAGACATTGGCATCAGGTTGGTCTGTGACTCTGTTATCACTGTCTTACTTTTCTTCTGTCATCAAGAAGATTTTTAGACTTTATAAAGAAAGAAACTTGAAAATTGCTCAACTTCGTATTATTATACAGGATATTCCTTCCTTGACAGCAGAAGCAGCAAAGGAGCATCGGGGTGTGTCATATATAATAACTGCACCCCTTGGACTGCATGAGCTACTTGTGGTAGGAATTCTCTGATGTTTTTTCATCTCTTCATTTTTTAAAGAGAAAATATTTAAAATAACTATCCTGAGATAAACACTCCCAGAAAGCTGTTTCGTTTTCACAACTCACCTTTAATTGGGGGAAAAAAAACTACCAAGTACCAACCTTTAATTGGACTTAAAGTTCTTTATTTGTCATGGCAAACGTAGATGTATTGCTCATGAACATACTACGGCAGAAGGTTCTTTCTATTTCTTGTTAGTAGTAACCTCTTTAGAACCAGGGGAGTGTGATTTAATAGTTGAGAGGCTCTCTCTTTAGCAGGTTTTCATCATAGAATCGTTTAAATTAAAATCCATCATGTGCTAGGCTGCGGCTTCAACAAAATTTTTGGTTCGTGCTAAGGGCTCTTGGGCCATTAGCTTCTTTAGCTGGGCCCTTGAAGGGGTGGATTCAACTGCTCGAGACTCTGGCTTGGTTGAACTGTCGTGAGAGATGAATTTCAGGGAACTTGGATTTCAAAGTGCAAAGAGTACATAAAAATGGATCTATGTTGCATTATATTTGTAATTTAACATTTCGAAGATCTTCTGTTATGCTGCAGGATGTTGTAAATGATAGGATCAAGCATTGCTTAAGGCATGTAGCTGGAGATGCAGATGAGTGTGCAATTTGTGCTGGGACCGGCAAATGCAGGCTCTATTAATTTATAGAACTTGATTGTATGGGATGCTCTTGAGGAAAGGGTAGATGAATCAGAAACTCGAAGGAATCTATGAATTGAGAAGTGTATCGGCACACAGCAATGGCAACTTTCTGCAGCCTTGACTTCAGGGGAGGCTGTGTTGATAGATTCCTCTATCATCAGCTGCTGTTGTTGGAGTTGAGGTTTAATTTATGCAGTCTCGTTAATGTCATAGTTTCAGTAGAATTAAGATGGCTTGGATAGCCATAAGTTGCTGACACATTCGAAATTGATGGTTCATGAATGCTTTAGTCTAACCTCCTCATTCATGGGCGAAAAAAAAAAAAAAAGTCTAACCTCCTCATTTGTGAGGGCTTATTCGATATCCCCTGCTTTTGAAATGGAGCTGGGAGTTCTGTAATAAAGGTTGGATACTGATGTGATGTATAATTGAGATTGTATAATAAGCAACATCTCTATCAAGATTTGAGTTATATACATCCTTTTAGGTTGTTCATGTTATTTGATAATTCTTTCATGAATCTCTGCGTAATCCATCTGTAATTATCATTTATGCCAAAGATTTTCCTTCACCCACTTCCATATCTTGAGGAGACCCCACATCTTTATCTCCACACTTGCATGGGCTCGAGCTTCAGCTTGTGCTGGGCTTTCTTCAACAGTTGCTCCACCTGCACTGAGGCGACAATAATATTCATCAGCACATGAGTACCATATTCAAAATGTTTGGCTGATGTGGTGAAAAGATCATCCACCAGTGCTCTGACTTTGTCCAGCTGCTGCCTTCCGCTTTAGTTGTTTAGTGAAAGCCTCCGCTGCAGTGAAAACATTTGCAGGCCTCTCCCAACCTCCTCCAAATACACCATACTCATCCTTTGGTTGAGGCTGGATCAGGAACTCCAGCACTGGCAATTCTTCTGTCTCCACCCAATGGATGCAGTTCACTGGGCATGACTCAACTGACACCTAAAATTTTCTTGTGTCATTAGAGATTTTAAAGTAGGTTCAATCGAAATTAATTTATATAAGTATGTCAGAGTTGAGTTTCACCCAGATCGCTTAGTGGGTATTTTTGTTTCTTGGTTTACATAAGTTGAGTTACATAACTTCCATATCACAAAAATATACAGGAGTTTATGTTAGTTTTTGTGAAAGGTGTTATACCTCAATATTTTGGTCGTCATCTCCATATTGAACTTTAACCCGTGCACATCCGAGA
Source organism: Delonix regia (assembly GCA_037074485.1). NCBI lineage: Eukaryota > Viridiplantae > Streptophyta > Magnoliopsida > Fabales > Fabaceae > Delonix > Delonix regia. Next base: position 32,192,918 of record CM073449.1, on the reverse strand, counting down.
GCTTCATCATTAGTGAATGTATTGCTAGCAAAATGCGCACACTCTCCGCATCCTGGTAACAAACAGTTAAACCTAAGCTTTTTATGAGTGACGAAAATTGATAGTCAGTTACCCTGCAATATACAGAAGCTTTATAAAATATTCAGCAATGGATGTAATAATCAAAAGCCATTCAGTATGGCGATGACCTATGCAAGCATTCTCATCAACAAATAAAGCTTGTGGCCTTATTGGTCCTTTCCATGTGTTGTAACCTAAGGGAGAGTTGTTTGCTCCAAAATTTAGCCTCGTCTGACCGATTGATTCATCATACTTCCGTCTTCGATCCTCTGCCATCAGCACCTCATAAGCCTTATTCAGCAAAAGAGTATACTCATGACCCTAAAAAATCGGAATTATTTCAACTTTTCCAGTTCAATCTGCTTCTCATGAACCACACTAACAGATTACAACCAAAACCATCTTACTGTTTTACGATCTAGGACTGAGCTATAGAACTTGAGTAAATCATTAATGGAGAAGTGACCTGCTGGCCAACGATATCTGGATGATATTTCTTTTGCACTTTCCGGTAAGCTTCTTTGATCTCATGGGCATTTGAATCAACAGAAACTCATGGCAACTCGTAGTAATTCTTTTGGGCTCGTGATTTTTCCCATGCCCTTCTATTACAACATCTGATTACAGTACTGTTCTGCCACCATCTTCAAAAGTTATGTTCAGAAAACATCAGATAGTGCTTAAAGCGCCATATAATTAGAAGAAGTGAGTAATTAGAGGCGTTTTTTTAAGAGAGATAGATCAAAAAACAACTTAAATTCCATTAACTAGATAGCTGTTAGCTGCTTAGAAACCTGTTAACTAAGAGTACCTTGAGATGGGGTTAGAAGCCCATGAAATTGAGAAGGCTTTGACGAAGACAAGAGGCAGCAAGTGGAGACTACACCAACTGACATACTCTTTCTTCACGTCAATCGGCGGTAAAGAAATCTGAAAGACATCATATACTTTGAGGAAGATATCTCTCGTCAGATAGAAAACTGATAAAAACATATAAACGAAGATATTTTGGTATCACTTGCACAACTTTTCGCATTTATACGAAACTTCGTTACTTTACTACTCCATTAACAGTTTCTTCCATTATGGTCCCATTTGTTCAACCATATTTATGACCCTCTTACAGTCTTACCTAAACCGAAATCTAGACGAGGAAAAGTGATCAAGAGAGAACAGAATACAAAGAAAAGTATTGAAAAACTCCCCTCCTCTAATGTTTAGATAACGTTTCAATATTTCACTATTTTTGTTGGATCCTGTCCATTCCTCACCGGATAACAATGTCAACATAAAAGTTACTGAGCAACGGTGGGATTCAATCAATTTCATTGCACAAAGCAGAGGTTGAAACAGGTAACACTTTCGCTCTCATGTTAATTTAGTATCGCACAAAGTTAGCCGGGTAATATTGTTAATTTATGTAAGTTCATTCTTGTTGATAGTCTCACATGGAACAAGTAGTAACCAGCAAACCAGACGACAGCGACAGTACGCCAAAAAGTGAATCATACCTTGCCTTTTGGCTAAGAATTAATGTATTATTTGTTCTTAGTAATTTAATACTAACTTAATGTGGCTGATGGGCTAACATGATATTAAATTAACATGGTATGTTACAGTAGCTTACTACTGAAACTCTTGTGTATCTAAATATTTTTTTGTTTTCGTCAAGTGAAAGCCATGATTTCAAGGTTATCATATATAACATTCTCATTGCTTTGATTCTCTTACTGGAGTTTGTATTAAAAATTAGGGAAAATTATCATATGGTCCTTATAGTTTACTTCAATTTTTAACATGGTCCTTATAGTTTTTTTGTAAAATATGTCCCTATACATTTAAAACTTTACAATTTGGTCCCTACCATCTCCTTGAATCCTAACACTGTTAAAATTAATCCTACGTGACTAAAACATTGCAAATTTGGTGCTGAGGTGAAGATATGAAGCCATGTAAACTTTCCCTAAACCCTTCCTTCAGTTAGCCACTTGGCCAAGAACCATTGCTCTGTTTCCCATTTCCTATTCTACACCAATTTCTCTGTTTTTTATTTTTAGATTTGACCATAATTTAAAAAATTTACGTTGATCCAATGAATTTAGCCTAAAAAAAATAAAGCTTGAACTAAAAGGTTCATTTGTAAAACAGGTGAGCCATTGGTTTTTTAAAAGTTTAGGCCAGTCCAAAATGTTCGAATGAATATTTTTTTAATAAGTAAAAACTTATTTTAAAAAAAAATTTAGTATAACATGACTCTTTTATAAAAAGTAAAAAAAACTAATATATCTTATTTAAAGGATTTATATTAATACAACAATTCATTTATATTTACAATTTCTCTATATATAATATTAAATGTAATAATAACAATTATATAGATTATTTATCTCAAATTTTAAATAACAAATTAATTTGACCATTTTTTAAAAAAATCCAATTAACCTAGCTTGCAAAATATGGATATGAGCACAAATTAAAAAGCTTAATTAAAATATGGGTTTAGCTTTTTTTTAGTTCGAATTTAATTCTAATTTTTAAAAATCCAACTTTATGATTAGGTTTACTCGTTTCCTAGGCCTCACCTATTTCTTCACACCAACAAGTACTCCAATTCTCAGTACCTTACTACCAATCTTAGTATCTCACTCACACATAAGAAGAGTTGTTAAAGGGTGGACGAAAATCTTTTATACATCGTAGCCAAATTCTAATATAATAATAAACAATATTATATAATTTCATATCGTTACTAATAGTTGTACAAGAAGAAAAAAGTGAAAGACTAATTTAGATATATCTTTAACAATCCAAATTGATCGAGACTCTAATTGCCATTATATTTACTTCCTTAATTAACATGATTTCTCATGCTATCAAATCCAAGAATTTCATCAACAACACAAACAATATTTGTCATAATATTCATATGTGATGCATCTTCGCAAGTTCCACAATCTGTTATAATTATAAGCATTGAAGGATTTGTTGCACAAAAACAAGTAATATATAGAAAACAGAAATAGATGACAAGATTAGATTTATCTTGGAAAGAGGAGTGGTTGAAGGGCTATAAGGTGTGAGTCACTAATTTGGAGAGCAAAGTATTGAGAGTTTTGTTTTTTGGCCGAAACAAATACTTTAACCAAACAAACAACAACAGAAGCAACACATAACAGCAGAACACTACAGACCAAACTGCCACAAAAAACAAGAAAGGAGCAATAGATAATGTGGCTACATGGTTTAGATAAGTGAGGCTAAAGCATGAGGTGTCAAGAAAAAGTTATATATGTAGAGGTATGTATGTATGTGGTACATGCTTTTAAATTATATATATAGCTATCAAATAGTTGGTTTCTGAATGGGATGGTAGTTGGCTAATGCTAAAATCTAACATAATATACAACATAGCATATTCGATGGCGACAAGATGATATGACAGGAAAACTTGGCATCAAGATAGAATTGCGAAGGGAATAGTTAATTAGTTGGGTATGAAATGGGGAATGTTTGGCTGGTAAAAAATTGAAGGAAAGAAAATTTTTGGAACTCAAAATAGAGGTTGGAATTACTTGGGGAGGACAACACATTATATGATTCATTCTTAACCAAAATTCCACGGAAATAAAGGGCTATGTTGTTTTTAGTACTGAACTAGATTAAGAAAGGAAATAATCAAGAAAGAGAACCAATACAAAGAAGGGAATAAGGAGTAAGGTATTGAGAATTGGGATACTTGTGGGTGTGAAAAAATGGGTGAGATACTTTAGAAAAGACCCTCGAGAATAATGGAAGGGGGAGAAGCATAAAAATAGGGCAATGGTTCTTGCTCACATGGCTACCTAAAGAAAGGATTTGAGGAAGGCTTACATGGCTTCGTATCTCCACCTCAGCTCCAATTTTGCAATGCTTTAGCCACGTAGGATTATATTGAACGGTGTTAGAATTAAGAGAGATAGTAGGGACCAAATTGTAAGGTTTGGAAAGTATAGGGACAGATTTTAAAACAATTAAACTATAAGGGACAAATTAAAAATTGAGGTAAACTATAATGACCATATGATTAATTTTTGCTAAAAAATATGTACACGTACAATATTTGAGATATATGAAAGCTAATTATTTTTATTATGTATTATAACTTCTTCTTAATCTATCTTTTGTCGAGACAATATAAGATGAGATTGTAATTTAATTTTTAATAAAATAATAAAGTTAAATAAATTGATGTATGATTTTATTCTTAATATAATAAGATTAATTACTTACTTTAAATTTTAAAATATATATTACATAAGAAATCAATTTTAATGATATAAAATAAATTTAAAATATTAAAAATAATATTTTGAAAAAATTAAATATAATTCACTCGAATCTCTTATAACTTAGTTATAATATTTTAATCCAAAATATAATTCATCTCATTGTTAAACGGCACACTTGCGGGGGTCATTCTAGAATACAGTGGTCGTGGACGACAGAGCGAGGCCGCCTGCTGAGATTTGAGCAATAAAACGACTCGTGAACTGAGGCCGCCTCACTGCGCATTGGAGCGGTATTATTATGAGCGAACTCTCAGAGTGAGGGGTCGATGATAACACTGCAAAAACACATGGCCTACACAACAAAGTTTCTTCGTCCAATCAGACACTCTTTTACTGTGATCTCGTCTCACCGCTCATCGTTTTCTCATTCGAAGCGGTTCAGTAGGTTCTTCTTCTGAACTTATATTTCGGTACTTCTGGTTATGTTAGTTTTAATCGGTTTATGTTTGTTTTTGGCTTGCTTCCATTGCTTCAGATTGTAGCAAATTCTATTTCGTGAAAACATTTATGAAGAGCCTGGAACCTTCACTATGCGGACGTGCCTCCATATTTCAATCCGATGTAATTAGAACTAGAAAGTATCTTAGGAATATCCGATTTTCTGGTGAGTATTGTCTTTTGTTATTTTGCTTGATTTTGTTTGGTTTTGGGTCTTACCCCCATCATCAATTGCTCTATGAACTCCATAATTTCTGGTTCTATATGTCAAGTTTTAAGCTTTCAAAGTAATCTGATGGCAGGGTTAAATCTTTTGGAAGTACTAATTCTGACTCCTGGTCTTCTTCAGTTTAGGATACTGTTTTCAACATATATCTCAATGTGAATTGAGTGTCCACATTATATCATTTTTATAATTTGGATGTCTCAGTTTTCTCTTTTTGCCTATATACAAGCTACAAGCACTAAAAAGCTCTAATTAAGACAAAAGAACAGGACAATAGTGGATTGTCAATGTAGATACAAAAGTTGTAGCAACTATACCCGTGACGATGATAGCTAAACAAAAATTTGAGGACGTGGCTAGGAGGAAAACTTAAAGTTGAACTTATTTAATTATTCTCTTAACCATGGAATACTGAAGAGGAGAAGAGGAACACATAAACAGAAGCGGAATGTGGGACGACTTCTATTATAGCTACTATATGAACTACAGAAGCGTAGTGGATCCATCAAGTCATGGCCCGAACAGCTTCTATAAGTCAGTCAGAGATGTTGTTTTTTCTGCTTATTAGCTTTTAAAGAAAGCTTACAGTTGGCAGTAAATATCTAAAAAGCAAATGCAGCTTTGAGGTGACATGTGGTAATATGATATCATTTATGATTAAATATGCGAAGCTTCCTTTGTTCCTTAAAAGATGGTTTTTGATGGATCAACAAGCTATAATAAACTTTCTTTACATATCATCTGTGTATCACGGGGCCAATTATGCTTGTAAATCAAAGTTCTTTCATTTGAAGTAATACCAAAAGGAATCTTGTCCATCTTGGAATTTAAAATATGCTTTCAGTTTTTGCTAAGCTCTAATCCTTTTTTTTTTTAATGTCACTTCGGCTTGTTGGTATATATTTCAGGCATTAAGCTCAGGAGCGGAAGCATTATAGGTGTGTCAGTTGCATATGGATCAGTTATAGCTTATGCTATGGATGGTAAGTTGGATATCTGAATGTTGTTATGTATTATAACTTTATTATTTTATTGTAACACCCGATTTCTCATCCTTTGTTTGAAGCATACAGTTTATAACTTAATTATCTTTTTTGTAACAAGTAGCTCAGGATGCTTTGGTGGACGACCCTTGTGAAGACTCACTGGACCTTTCAGAAGAGGAAGAACATCGACACCATCTGTGGACATTTGCTAGGAAATTTTGGCTGCCTGTTTTTCTCTTTCTTACTGTGTTGACAAACTTGGATGAACCAATCATGCTACTACTCATTAAAGTTACCTTATTCCTTCTCAGCACAAAACCCAATCCTTACTCTGTCTATATTTTCATTGATGAGGTCTGAAAGCCTTCTTTTAGTTGCCTCATAAACAACTTCAAAGAGTCTAACTATACTATTTACTTAATTGTCTTTGCCTCTCTCCTATTGAGTTTCTTTCATTACAGTAAATTTGGGCAATCTTGAATTTCTTGCTTTATTTGTCATAACATTTTAAGAAATTTCTCTGACTTTATTCTTAACCTAGATTTTTCTTGTATTTTGAATATAATCTTTGATTTAACTGATGCTTGTATTATATTGCTTGAGTATATTTCAAGACAAATTGTACTTATTGCAGCTGTGCCAGCAACATATGCCCAAAGAACCTTCATTGCATAACGGCAAGGTGGGTAACCATTTCTTACTTTGTTATAATTTTCTATTTTGTAAGATGAAAGTGTAATTTACAATATCTGTTTGTCATATCCAATGCAATGTTATAATGTATTGATAGGATGACTTAGTTTTCCTTTACCATAGCTGTTAGCAATTCATTATGCTTTTTTAAGATACGGAGGCTGCTTTTGTCCACGGACTTATGAATGCAAATTATGGGATCGACAGTGTAGCATCACTTATCTAGTGAACTATAGCTGTGCATATTCAATAATAGTTTCATTTACGCTTACACTGTCTTCCTCTAACTCAGCCACTCATGGCCACTAATGCATCTGATTCTCTCCTTACAGTAGCTAACAGCCTAATATTTATCAATGTGGCAATTGGCACATGTTATGGTGAATTGCCAATTTTCTATGCCTAATGTTTATATATTTATAAATTATTTATGATTTTTATGTTGTCATAAAAAAATTCATATGTCATAACCTGTATATTGATATAATAAATCACATATTAAATGTGTGTTGTGTATACAGTATTACAAAGTAAAAAAATTAAGATAACTTATATCATATTTGCTCTTTTTATCCTTTCTAAATTTCACTCATCTCAAAGGATTTGAATGATCTGTTTGTTAGGTGAGTGTATCGCTTTTAATTTGACATCCAGCAATCCTTTACTCTGCAGTCACCATATGCCAGCAAAGTTGAAGTTCAGGACTATAAGCTTATCTGTGTGGCCAATATTGAAGTAAGGGATCAGAATTTCAAGTTGGTTGGAATTCTCGGTAACTGGTGGACTTTGCCACATATACCACCACAGGAGGCATTTTCCTTAATTAGAAATAGTCTTGGAAGCATCTTAGTCAAAACAACTTAGCATGGTAAACTGGTAGTTTAAAATTAGCAGTCCCTTTACTTAATATTGAATAGCTTGTCATTTTTGCTTCAGGAGGGTGAATATACCTATTTAACTTGTTGTCCTGAAAGGTCATCCCCCTCCCCATGTAATCTATTAATCTATTCTGGCCAAAAAAAAAAACTATTGATATAAAAATTCATCATTTTTTTCCATACAGCTTGCATTTCATAATAATCCCTCATTTTATGTTCAAAAAATCTATCAATTTTGAAGCTTTTGGGCCATCATCCTGATAGGAATGAACTGACACAGAAGCTTGCTGCAGTTAGAATATATAGTGGTTAATGAGAATTTGCACTTAACTATCCAATTGGTGTGACTATGAGGTATTGCATGGTATTATTTTGCTTGAGAGCAGATATCTGGAGCATGATCTACTCACTAATATGTGAGGTTGCGTGCAGTAGTAAAGATTCAACTATTACATTAAACATGAAGTTATTTTCAGAAATAGCCATTGCTTTTGCTTCTGATGGCTTTAACTAACTAATGATACTTTTATTTTACTGTTGTATGCTTCACTTTCTCCCTCAAGTTATCAAATACTAATCTGAAAACGAAAATTAAACAAGCTCTGGGAATAGTTCGGCAGTTGTAATCACCACTTTGAAAATACAAATGCATTTGGTAATTGGTATTCTGAATTTGCATCCACTGTCATTTGTAAGAAGCAACTCAAATTTGCAATGTGTTTGGATAGCATCCTCCTAAATATCCCTTTACCTGTTGTTGAGAGAGCAAATGCTTGTCGATACTTTTTCTCTTCTTCTTTTTTTTTTTTTTCCAAGTAAGTGCCTATTCGACAAACTGTGCAACGGGTACCACTCGTTGGTGGGATTAGTCCCATAAATAATCTTCTGAAATATCCTCTTGCCAATCTCGTATATATTTGTATGCAGTTTGTCTTAGAAAATGTTACGTTCTTATTATACGAAGGAATACATTTTCAATGAATTCAAGTATCTTCTTCCACTAGAAATATATAACTGATTGCTTGTTCTTCAACTTCAGTTTTCAAATGGGAAGAGCAAGAAGCTGTGTGGAATGTGCATGCCAGCATGAGTGCTGAGTAGCCATGGAAAAATCTTCCTCCACTACAATGTTATTCTAGCAGGCGATAATTTTCTTCAGGTGAAAGGTGATCTGAGGAAGGGCCACACAACATGCCTCCCCATTGAGGGAAGTACATCAAGGTCACAGGAAGAGTGCACACTATCATCATAATCCCCATTAGAGATATGCTTATTTGCTTTGAGAAGTGGGCCCCTGAAAACAAGAGTGTTTGAGTCACCACAGCCCCAAGAGTCCCTCCGCTGCCCGTCATTCCTGAAATTACTCCAAGCGATCTGCAGAATATTACACAGGAAAAATGAAAATTTTAGATAGATATCTGTGCCAAATGGGTCACCACATGATTTTCTCATAAATAGTTTGCTTGGCTTGGAACTAGGAAGAATTGAAAATAATATTAAAAATTAAATTGTAGGCATTTTTCCTTTTTTATAAAAAAATTATCATCAGAAAGTGTTTTCCTACCATTAAGAAAAAGAAAAGTATGTATATAAAATAGAGTTGTGCAAATGTGATTTTAAATTAATTTAATTTTATAAATTTGATTTTGATGAAAAATATATTTGTTTGGTCGTGTTATATATTTAAAAATTTTAATATACTTTTTTGTCATCAACATCAATTTATTCAAGATGAAAGTAATTTTTTTTGTCACTTATTTGGAAATGAAAAGAGTAAAATTAATTTGAAGAATCTAACTTCAAACTAAATAAGATTAATTATAAATAAAGTAAATACTCGTTGTAATATTCACATAAATTTTCTTATAAGGAACAAAGTCTCCTGTTGTTTTCCTTCTTTCTATTCCGTGGTTTTGCTTGGCCAAAAACAAAAATCTTTGGATGGGTTTGTGGACTAAACATATGGAGTCCACTCATTTTTCACAGGAGTCACTAAATTATACCGAGTGATAACAAGCTAACCTCTGGGAAACGAAAGGAACAACGCCAAACGTGAGGCCAGAAGCTGCCTGAACAAATATGGAGAAGCCACACATGACAAGGATAGAACTCCACAGCGAGTTAACTCGTCCAAGCAACACACACAGAATTCCAGCCACTGTCTGCACCATCCACAAACCCCACAATCTCCCTCTCATACCAAACCTCTTCCCCATCTCATCAGATATTATCCCTCCTATTGGCCGCGAAAACAAATTCGCCATCCCAAAACTCGCCGCAATCGTCCCGGCCACTTGGATATTCACGTTAAACCTGTCATAGAAGTACTGCGCTATGATGTTATCTGTGGTAAGCTCCACCCCGAAACTGAACCCATACAGCAAACCCAGAATCCACCCTCTATAATTGGACAACCCATGAACTAGAATTTTGAATATTTTCTCTTTTTTAGCCTTCTCGGTACGCGCATATCTACCCGAAGGCAGGTCTTGTCCAAGAGTCAAGACCAAGATTCCCGTGATGAATTGGAAAATTGCAGGAACAATGAACGCGACCCTCCAAGCAGTAGAAGAAGGTATGTTGAAGTGCATTATGAGAGCGTAAACCAGAGGCATAACCAGCTGGGTCACACCCGAACCCACGTTAGCCCACCCGGCTGCTACACCGTTAGCTAGGCCTACTATGGAAGGGGAGAACATGGAGCTCATCCAGAACTGGTTGGACACGAAGTTGGCGAGCGAAAATCCAACGAGGAAGCGAATGACGATGAAGGATTGGGGTGTGGACACGAAAGCGGTGGAGAGGATGACAGGTGCGGTGAGGAGGGAGAGGGTGCCGGAGGCCATGCGGGGGCCCAGGAGGTCGCAGGTGGGGCCCATGAGGAGGCGGGAGAAGATGGAGCCGAGGAAGGAGGCGATGCCGGCGTGGCCGATGTCAGTGGGGGTGAGGTGGAGGTCGTTGCGGATGACGGGGAGGAGGGGAGGGATGGAGAAGGTGGAGAAGAAGCAGGAGAAGAGGTTGAGCCATGCAAGATGAAAGGCACGCATGTGGGGTGGGGCCAGGGAGAGTGGGCGGAAGACGGTGGCTTTGTGATCGGCGTCGACGGGGAGTGGGAAGGAAGGCTTAGTTGAGAAGTGAAGGTGGTGGTGAGGTTGCATGGTGGAGTCCTACAATCCGATGCGGTGGAGACTGGTAAGCGAGAGGAAGGACAGTGGTCGGAGGAGCTTACGAGTTTTTGAACATTGGACTCTTATAATGGGACAGAGTTTCATGCTTTTTGATTCGTTGGCCCGTCCTTTGCTCAACGCGTGCTAGCTTAACAATAGCAACAAGTTAAATTATTCTTACCTTGCTTTCTTATTTTAAATTTTACATTCTTTTGTTTATTACATTAAATTTTTAATTTATTTTTTTTTACTAATGTTATTAGTTTTTAACATAATATAAATTTTTTTTAATTACTTAATAATTTTTACTATCATATTTAAATAAAATTACAATTTCATATTGAAGTTTAACATTAAATTCAATTCTTTTTATAATTATATTAGGAATAAAAATCATATAAATTTTATAATAGTTTATACACACACACACATACATATATATGTGTGTGTGTGTGTGTGTGTGTGTGTGTGTGTGTGATTTAGTTAGGAGTAGGGTCTAATTTTAAAGACGAGAAGTTATCAAATACAATTAATTTAGTTAAATTTTAAAGAAGAAAAACGTAATTTCAATTTAAATATTTTTATTCAGTAGTTATATTCTTCGCCTCTAAATTATAATTACAAACAATAATATTGTAATTATTAATACATTATGAATAGAGTTAACCTTTCATTCAATGACCAATATTATTATTGATTATTGGTGTTTTATAAATTTTTTAAAATTCTGAATATATAATAATAATAAATATTGAAAGGGTGGCATTGACAAATTGCAGAATGCATGGCACATTCCATTTATAATGTCTTGAGTGCCCACAAGTATGGGTACAGATATCTGAACAAATTCTTTTCTTATTTCAGTTAAATTCAAACCGTATGAGATGACATGACGACTACAATTAATCCCAAATAGAGAAAATTAATCCCAAAGTTTACTTCAATTTTTAAACTACTCTCGATCATTTCCTTTTTCATCTACATCCCTACACTTTCCAAAATGTGAGCATTGATTCCTATCGTTTGTTCAAGTCTTAACACTGTCAAATTCCATCTAATGTGGCTAATGGAAGTTGGATTGGAGCTGAGGTAGGAGCTAAACAGGCAGAGATAGAAGCCACATTTCATATTTACATTCCCTTGGATCTTGGATAGAAAACTTGAATAGCTGTGCAAGTGATGGACGTGCAGTGAATAGCTTATCCGAACAGGGGAACAAAGTGCACTAACGTGTCTTGGTAATTTGTGATGATGAGCAAGATTAGGTGTATGTGTCATGTTAAAGACTGATATATTCCTCTACTTGCAATATCTCTCCGAGTAGGTGGAGGGAAGCTACGAACTAAGTCGGTAGAATTGGTCATTGGGTTTTCCAGAACAACAGATACTCTGTTTTCTTTCGCGGTTTTGTTTAAGCTCTGAGAAAAAAAGCTAAATTTGCTTTGTTAGTATTAGAATATGATGTTTCAACCACATCAAACTTGAATAATTTGAGCATTGAATATTTGATTATCAAATGAGAATTCTCCGAAATTATTTCAGCCATATATATATATATATATATATATATATATATATCAACTTATCAAGCTTGAACCAGTCACTAAAGCATGTATGGTTTCCTTTTCATTAGCCACAATATATGGAATTTGACAATGTCAAGACTTTGCACAAATGAAAGGGATCAATTCTCACACTTTGAAAAGTAATGGAATGAATTTAAAAAAAAAAAAAAACAAATTATAAGAACTAATTTAAAAATTGAAGTAAATTATGAGAACTAACGTATTAATTTTCCGTAAAAAATGCTTAAGAGTGGGAATACATATAGGAAAATAATAATATATTTGTGAATTGAGTAAGATTCATATACTTTTTTTTTTTTAATTTTATGGTTAATCTATAGAGAAAAGAGTATTATACAAGTTGTGGTAAATGATGTTTTCGCATAATATTAATCAATATATATTAACAAAATTCAATATATTAATATCATTAAAATAATTAAAAACTTCCTTATTTATGAAACAAGACTACTGATCTCAATATCTGCAGCTTGGCCTCCTCTTGCAAATGAGTTCAAGTGAATTCGGATTGAATTAACACACTTAAAACTAATTATATAGTTCATCCATTTAAACAACGCAATTCACGACATGCTTACGATTATATAGTACTGATTTATTAATTAAATTATTAGAAAGTAACCCAACATGTTGCTCTTATATGAACTACTATTTTTTCTTTCTTTTGTCCCTATTTCCGCAGTTAGCTTGCGAAATCCATGTAACAACAAACATTGGGAAAAAAAAAAAAAAGCAAACGTACTGAAAACGATTCAAAAGAAAAAGTACGAAGACGAAATAAACCTCCTACCACATATATTCTAGATAATCCCTATTTTCTTTCCCTAAATGCTTCCACAAAACTCATATCCGTAAGGGAGGGAGTTCATTTCAAAGGTAAAGTCAACGTTTCATACTAATTTCTTTACCACTAAGATAAGGTAAACAAGTACATTGTCATTACCTTCAGCGACAAAATTAAAATTGAGCAAATTAGTACGTCTCGTGTGTACACATTTCTGGTGGGAACTAAGGGCCCAAGTAAATTCAAAAGATAATGATATCTATTACTGCTTGTCTCGTCGTCTTCGTTTGTTGTGTCTTTGGCTATGGTTAATTTTAAAATGGATTTACTTCTGTCTCTATTTTTTTTTTTTTTCAATTTAAGAGAGTAATAAATACATAACTAGTAAGCACCGCATGAAAATATGAAGTTCTAATTTGAAATTTCTTAATTTTTTATTAATTTTAAAAAATTAATAAATTTGAAGCAAGTGAGACCGATTATTTAAATGAGCCTCATATTTTTTTACACATATGAAAAACCTAAAATAGATCTTACTCTCTTTATTTCTATTTTTTTTCAAATTGACAGAAAAATAAAAATAATTAATAAAGTGAAAATTAACAAAATCCAAATAAATTCATTTGAATGGTAGATTCTATTTAAAAATATAAAACTTATTTAAATAATAGGTCCAATTCGAAAATTTGAGACTAATTTAAATAATAAACCAATTCATTGTGTTATTCACTCCTGAATTACAATATTTGAGGAGGGGACAGATAATTCATTCTCAGTTAATTTTCCTTTCGCTTTGAATTATTCAAACTGTATGGTGCAAAGAGACAAGAAGAGGCATGATCAAGGTTGTTAAAAGGACCAAAGAACCCCCAGAAACATTTAATTTCTTTGTCTATAATGATCAATTAGTTAGGGTTGGTTCTTGATCTGACCTGGCATCAACCATCAGCAAGTCAAAGTTTCCACCAACACGTAAACGTGGTGGGTTAAATACCACGCAGGCTCTGAGCATAAGCAGTTAAGCATAGCGTAACCAAGTCCTACTCCTAATAAGAGCCATGTTCAGCTTTTGCTTCAAGATGTGCAATGAGTGGCCACGATCTGTGATGTAGAGCTTTTTTCGGAATTAAATGGATTAGAAGTATAAAAGTGTATAATAGATTTTATGTGAGATTTAAAATTTTTGTATTTAAAAATTTAAATTCTTTTGCGATCATTTGAGTCATTAAATTTTGATCAAATATTTAAATTTTAATAAATATTATATAATTTTTTTCTACTTTTAAAATTTAAATCACTGAATTTTTATTTGTTTAATGAGATTTTATTAAATTTATCGTGGAAAGAATATATTTCCTTTAAGTTGCCGTTTAACTATTTTAATATAGACAGTTTAATTTAACCCCATGGTTACATCAAATTTGTAATACTTTTTTCACACATCCTGTAACCCAATCATTGGAGCTAAGAAAGAATTTACTATTTTTTGTAAGAGAATATTTATAAAATGAACCTTCTATTATGTAACAAAGTATAAATAAAAATTAATATTCTTAATATAAATATATCTTCACTCAAAAATAAATACAAACCTACTTTCAAATATTAATTGTAAGAACTTGCGTATAAAACAAACTTGTTAGTTTGTCAAAAATGAAAAAAGAAGACGTAAAGATCATATGTAACGCCTTGAAAAATATACTCTTACCAAATCTCCATTGTATACAATGTAGTTAATGAATTATAGTGGAAAATATCTAGGCCAAAAAATACTATAAATCTCTATATCTAAAGTTTTTGTACCTAGTCCTTATTGAAGAAAGGTTGAACCTACAATTAAAAAATCTTTTATGCATATATTAAATCTAAACTCAAACTAGTGTAATTTAGTTCTTTTTCCCTATGCTTGTACTACTATGATTTGATTGGCTAGGAAAAATCATTTCCAACCATGCTTACATTTAACATGTCTAAAGACTCCATACAAAATATTAGGACAATACAAAGTTGTTTGGTATTTTATCTAGCCAAAAATATATACTAAACAACTTACATGAAAAGATACATTCATTATAGTTTCTATTTACTATATTAATAAATATGCATAACTTCTTCATATAATATTGATCTATTATGGTAATAATCACAAAATAAACATATGCAACTTAAGCATCATTACAACTTCTTAAACTTGTGGCCTGCATCTTGTGAAACATCTTATGCACTTGGAATTTTGTTAGATACAAAAGATGGGTGAGATGAATTTCTCAGTAGCTAATCATAGTTCAAAATATGGAAGTCTAGGATTAAAACTTACAATTTATCAACAACGACTACACTAGTTCATGCTCCATACAAGATCACTTCAATGATCGTATAAGAACTTTACGTGGTTAGTTACCTCAATGTTATGTCATACCATTATAAGGGTCCATGCATAGACATATCAAAATTCTCATTATAATGTAATTG
This sequence comes from Delonix regia, assembly GCA_037074485.1. NCBI lineage: Eukaryota > Viridiplantae > Streptophyta > Magnoliopsida > Fabales > Fabaceae > Delonix > Delonix regia. Next base: position 32,177,300 of record CM073449.1, on the reverse strand, counting down.
CTATCAAACAACTACAAATTAATTGTCATTAGACAATCATAACATAATTGCTGTAAAAAAATTATGGTAGAGCTAACTATCAAGTAGACCAAAGTGCAATTTTCATCGAACAATCACAACATAATTACCATTTCACAATTAATCAATGTAACAAAATGCAAGCTTTAAGGATAAAATTAGCTACAATTGTTTCAAGCTTACTCTTTCTTACTAAGGTGCCTAATTCCATTTTTTTAAAACTCTCGAAATAAGTAATCTCTGATGCAATCTGAATTTTCTAATGTTTTTTTCTCTATAGCTCTCACTCCCTTCTTTTCTTTAGTTTCAATGAGTGAAGGAAAAAGGAGAAATGTGCATGGTTTATAAAGCATCGAAGCACAACTTTCAACTTTAATTAATGTTTACGGGCCCTACGTGAAATAATTTTCATTAAATGCTTGTCATATTATTTTTTGGCACCAATGTATTAAATTCTAACTACTTTAATTAATTTCATATGCCGATGAAACTTTTTGTCTTATATTCTAGTCCCTCTAGTTCCATTTTCTTGGCACTTTAAATTCTTATAGCCAATTAATAATTATAAGTTACCTTGCTAAAATTAACCTTCACCTAATTGGGCATTGTATATATTTAATATACTATAATAAATTTACATTTTCATTTAAGATAGACTTAAAAATGGTAGGATGTTGCGTCATTGTAGTTGTTGAAACTTTAGGAACCCAATATGGAAGCTTTTAAGCCCTAATTTCTCAGTCTCAAAGATGGTGTATTAATTTTGTGAGTTGTTACAAAATAGACCCTAGGACCCTTATTTATAGGATAGCTTGAGAGAACTAGTCCATCAATGGTTGGCACTTCAACAATCACAATAGAAAGGAAAATCAATGCTGCCATGGAAACTAAAGAATAAAATCCACTAATGACCTTGAGATAGAATCCACAATTTTAAGACCATAAATAAAGCTCTTAAGCCATACATCATATGATGTTGCCTCAAAATATAAATATGATATCAGCCTCAAAATCTTAAGCTATACACGGCTCCACTAGTAAGGATAAAGATATAACTAGATGTTGATTTCCAAGAGTCAATACAACTAGGAAAATCCAAATCAGAGTAGACAACTACCTCAAGGCTCTCAATTCACCTGTACATTAGCATTGGTACCTTTGAGATACCTTATAACCTTTTTTGTAGCTCTCTAATGATCCATTCTTGGATTGCTCTGGTATCTACTTAACATTTCAATTATAAATGCAATGTCTGGCCTAATACAAACTTAAGCATACATAAAACTTTCAACGACTGAAGCATACGAAATGTTAGACATATGTTCCTTCTCTAAATCATTCTTCAAGTGTTAGTTCAAATTGAACCTGTCGCCCTTCACAATAAGTGTTACACTTAACGAGCAATCTTTCATATGAAATCTATCTAAGACTTTGCTAATAAAGGTTTCTTGTGATAAATGCAAAATACATTGAGTTCTATCTCTATGGATCTTAATGCTAATGACATAAGATGTCAAAGTCATATATTTCATATCAAAGTTCCTAGAAAGAAATTATTTCACCTTATATAGAAACCCTTTGTCATTTGTTGCAAATAAACTATCGTCCATATATTGTACATGGAAAAATATCATACCCCCACTAACCTTCTAGTATATACATTGAACCATGAAATTTTCCATGAATCCAAATGAGGAGATAACTTCATTGATCTTAAGATACTATTAGTAGGAGACTTGTTTCAATCCACATATAGATTTCTTAAACTTGAAAACTAAATGTTCACTAGCACTATAGCAGAATCCTTCAAGTTGTTTCATATAAACTTCTACCTTTATATCTCCATTAAGGAAAGCTATCTTTACATCCATATGATGTAGTTTTAAGTCAAAATCGGCAACCTAATGCCAATATTATACGGAGGGAATCCATCTTAGATACAAGAGAAAATGCCTCCATCTAATCACGATCAAAGTTAGTGTAGTCAAGAGTATTTAATACTCTTTCATTTGCTAACTTTTCACCCTATTTGAGATATGCCCAAGCCTACAATGCCATAACATTGAAAAATTTTCGTTAGTAATACACCTTTTTATACCTGTGCTACTAAAAACTTGCATTATGTTATATGATGAATTATCTTGTAATTTAATTCGGAAAAGACCATCACTAATTATACCATTTGCAACAAGATTAGATTTATAAAATAAGTTTAACATATTATTTGAAAACTAAAAGAAATATCCCAATGGTACAAGTTTCAAAATAGAAATTAAGTTTCTAGAGAACTTTGGTACATAAAAGGTCCTATCCAAAATGGAAAAAAAAAAAATCATAATTCAAGACCAATTTGCAAGTTCCTATAACTTCAACTAATGAGCCTATCTTATTGCCTGAATAAATGTATTGTTCACTTCTTATCAGCTTTTATTGGTTTAGAAAACCTTGTAAGGTATTAAAAATATGGATTGTAGAACCAGAATCAATCCACCATGTGTTACTACTAACATCTACTATATTATATTCTTATAAAAAGAGTGAGATTGAGTTATCATTCTTTCAAGCCAAGCCTTGAATTTATTGCAGTCATTCTTCATGTGTCATAAATACTTAAACTCCATTTTAATGTCACTTTAAATGGGTCCTTTGCTCTTCGGTTCTCTTTTGGGTTGCTTCTTATCTTTACTCTCTCTCATTTCCACTAAGAGCATTCCTTCATATTGAACTCATATGGTCAATCCTTCATTGATTGACCATTTCTGCTTATGTGTGTTGTTTTGTTAGGTCTATATTAAGGCAATGGGGATTTCAAAATAGAGTACACTAGGAAAGAATCAGGAGTCTGTCTTGTATGTTCTTAATTAAGCCACAATAACCCTCATCTGCATGATGTATTCTCATACATCCCTTAAGCCAGTGAGATTCATGGTGGATAATTTTGACATTAAGGTACTTGCTAAGGCCTTTTCAAAAGATTCAAATTGTTCATCAATGGCCTTTAGCAAGTCATGGGTGTTTTTATACTTTCCTATTGATCCACATATACTAGCATATTTCTTGGATTTGATATATATAATACTGAGGCATATTGTATCGCTCCCAGAGTTCATAAAGATTTAATTCAAATGCACTGTTAATATCCATAGGTGTAGGTTTGTTGAATGGTTGTAAAGTTGTACAAAAATTATATGTTTATATCTATATTTTGTGACAACTTTAATGAAAAATCATATAACATGTTCTATCAATGTAAAATGTGTAAATTAAACATGAGTCTAGTAACAAATAAACATGTATGTGGGCTAAGCTTTATTTAATTAGGTTCATGCATAAATTATGATGAAACTAAAAAATACTATCCATTTTCCCAATCCCTATGGGTAAATTAAAAAAGGAAAATTTGATAAACCATCCTAATTAATTATATCAATATAATATCATTCATATGGGATAATAATTACCATCTTGAATATGATTAATTACAACTTGATGTCATTTTCCTTTATGTAATTTATAAAATCTAATGTACAATTTTATAATAATTAAAGGTGTTTGGCTAAACAATAATTATGCTAAAATCATTCAAATTACATGACATAAAAATGTTCTAAATGCTCATATATAGCCAAGCAAAAAGCATGAAAAAGTAATGTCATAATGAGATTTTAAACCATTAATTTAACTTTTTGATCAACAAGAACAAAATATGACTAATTAATTAATTAATTATTTCACTTTAAATTTTAACCAAGTATGCCATAAAATATTGCTAAAAATTCATTTTACAAAATTAAACATCAATTAAATGGCATAAAAGTTTAATTTTACAAAATAGTAGACAAAATATCTACCAAATATTGCCCAATAAGACTTAAGTTGCCCAAAATAGATTTTCTAAAATTTAAGCAATGTAGATTAAATATTTTGAGCAATAACGTATTGAAATGTTCTTTTGCAGCTTAAATATTTTTAGGAATAATCCATTCTTCGAAAGAAGTAGTCCAATAACAAATGCAAATGCAACATATAAAAAGCCCAAAAGTTAATAGTGGCCCCCAAGGAACATTGTAACATCCCAAACCTTCTTTCACTAAGTCCCTTGTCCTTAATTGAAAACCATGAAATAAATTTATGACTTGAAATACAATTATGGAATAACTCTTTATGCTTAAATTAAATACTAAATTTTGTTAGGCATTTTATAGAAATTCATAGAAGCTTTAGGGTGTGAGAGAAAATCTTAAAAGCACAAGGATGGTACTTTAATTTAAAAGCAAAAATATCTTGAATGGTTGTCCTTGTTTGCAAACCTAGGAAAACTAAGAGGTCCCCATTGTAATTACCTATAATTAGAGGATATGGATGTAACCAATGCCAAAAAGATGGCAGAAAGGACAAATGAAGGAGAAGCAATTATTAGATTGGACTAAAAGTGAAGATTTCCCCTTGATATGCACATTTACTTATGTATAAGGGCACTTTTTGTAATTTAAGCTATGATAAGGTAAAAAATGTGGGGCCAAGATGGAATTTTATTCATTATAAAATGTTATGTGATGATTGGCTTACTTTTTAAATTCAACACATGTTCCTATTCATGCAAAGAGGCATGCCACTTGGCCACACTTGCATAAGAACAAGGACAAGTGTCCTAGCTTGAAGAAGAAACCAACCATGATCCCACGTTATAAATAACCAAGGTATGGAGTCATTTGGTGCAAGTATGTGTGTGTGCTCGTGTAGAAAGAGAGAGAGAGAGGCTAAGAGTAAGAAAAAGAGATAGAGGAAGAGAAAAAGAAAGAGAGGACAACATGGAAAGAGAAGAAGAAGGAGAAGGTGGTGGCTGAGAGCTCCTAGTGGAAGTAAGCTTAGGAAATTTTTTATTTTCACAATCCTTCTCATCCTAATTCTCTTTCCAATTAAGTTTAGCAACTAAGTACATGTTATTTTAATTCTTAGCTCTTTGGAAGGAAGAATTTCTCATTTGACCAATACAATTAAATTTTGATATTAAGCTAATTTATTTACTTTTTCTTGGTACATGAAGATGGATATGGCCCTTTTTAGGTGGCCCTTGGTGGCATGATGATGGTATTTTATGTATGGCACCAAGGTGGTGTGTTTTAAGAATGTAGTTGCCTATGGCAACTGTCATGCATGATGTTTATTTGGATCCATGTGTATTTGGATCCTTATGATTGGTATACTTGATGTATATTGTAACCTCTTCTTATACTTTGCTTAATTGTATACAAATGCTTATATATCTATATTAAGATTTGTTGAAATCTTGCATTTCTTTTCCTTCCATAATTTCAAGAGAAAATGGTTCTATTTAACACTTTTAGGTTCATACAAACCTATGTAGGTTTTGCACTACTTTTTACTATTATGATGTTTACTTTAGATGAAGTAGAAAGCATAGACTTGATATCTGTGAGCAAGCTTTATCCTAGGCAACCTTAATTCATTCTAGAACTTTGGCTAAGGGTGGTGACATGCATGATCCATAGCCCTTAGATGGATTGAAGAACATGGCAGGGATAATTTTATTGTATGCTTGATGCATGGTGGTGTGTTGCAAATGTAGCTAGGGATTCTTTTGGTTGTGATTAAGTTAATCACTCACTTAGCTTTTGTATAATCCTAGGATTACTTTTTTTATTTCTCTTCCATGACCTGTTGGTTGTATAGATCCAATGTGAATATTGTAGGACTTATGTGAATATAGTAATGAATGACTAGTAATGGTTATTTGGCTATGTTTGTTTAAAGACAATCAAGCTTAAGAATTGGATTAAAACTTACCATAATGGCTAAGATATCTAAATCATCTTAGAATGAGGTATTAAATCAATTAAAGGTCAATATTTAAGAATTTGATCAAGGCTTTCTTCACTTAGGGCAAGAAGGAGAAATGAATCTAAGCATGTAATGATTAAGTATTAAGATCAAGCTTTGGGAGTGTTAATTGAACTTATTGGTTCCTTACCTTGTCATTGTTAGAAGCATTAATTAGAAAACCTAATCATATTGCTAGACATGGGAAAGACTTGTAATCTACATTTGGATATATTTTAACTAGTATTGGCTCCTTGTCACATTGAAACTTGAATCTTGATGGCTTTAAGTTGCTTTAGCCAAGAAGCATGCATAGGTGTAGGCAAGCTAAATTGTGTTTTGAAGGATTAAAAACCTTAGATTGTAATTCCTAAGAAAGGAAAAGAACCTATCATTAAATAAAGGCAATTAGCGAAAAGACTAATTTTTGGTTAATTCAACTTATAACCTAATCTTGGATTACTTTGGTACCTATTGCCCAAGTTAGGAAAGTTTAATCACATTGGAAGCTTAAAACCCTCCTTTGCTAAGACTATATGTAGGTTTAATCAAGAATTCTTAGTTAAAAGTGACCAATGAGGTAAATTAGTAAAATATGGCTTAATATTGTCTTGAAGTAATTTTAGTTGTCTTTCATTTCATCATTGAAATTATGGGAAGAGGAAATTTTTAGAAAAACATGAGTTGGACGAAAATCAATGTACATGGGAGTTGACTTAACAAGCATCACATCAACATTAAAGGTACTTACATGATTTTGTTTCACTTAGCTTCAATTGGTTATGTGAACGGGAGAGAATGTCATGTGCAATTCACTTTTAGGAGATTGAAAGACAAAATGACATTGGGCATACTTTATTGAAATAGAATGGTCTTACATGACTAGTTGCATGAAAATTGAATATGACTAGTGAGATTATAATATATATTTCTATTTGAATTTTTTCATAGTTGGACGTGAAAAAGCATCATTGGAAATAGGTTAGGTTTCTTTAAAGAGTAAAAGTACATTTGATGGAAATAAGTGTTCTTAATTTGACCAATGGAATGACATTTTTACACTTTTGCAACTTTGGAAATTAAAAAAGTAGCACACATGCATTTATGGAAGGAACTTGCATGGATTCATGTTTGGTGGAATAAGAATTTTGGAGATTTTTTTTTTAAAGTACTTTAACCTACATGCGGATGAAAGGTGTCATGGAGGGTCCCATAAGTGATCTTATGTTGAAATTCTCATTTATTTGTTTGGAATTTTGCTTTTGATTTCAAGAATTGGGCTTAGGTATTAGAGTTAAGAAAAAGGATCTAATTAGGATAGTTGAAGTGGATAATGGGCTTAAATTTTCATAAGGTATGATTTGGATTTATGATACAGTTAGTAGATGTCATAACTAACATCTAGACAAAAAAGTAAGAAAAAGGTGTAAATAAGAGGTGTAAATTGATTCTCAAAATGAAATTTGAAAATTAATCCATTAGAGTCACCACCAAAACTTATAAGGGAAATTTTGGAAAACTAAATAAATAAAAAGGTGATCTATGAAACCAGAGATAGATTCAAGAGTCTATTTGAGGATGGGAAAGGTGTTAGGCACCCTACAACACCTATCAGTGAAGACAATTATCCTAAATCATTCAAGTAGACCTTTACTTTATTTAAGATTGCCTACATAAAATGCGCACAAAGAACATAGCGAAAGGATAAAATTAATGTAAGCAAAAATAGATATTTACAATGAACAGACTTGTCCTAAAATGTGAACCTAAAGCCTAAGTACTCTATGATAAGGATCAGAGTCTACGTAGCTCGTTTATAAATGTGTGTTAGTAGGTTGCTATGTTTTTTTTTTTTGTGAAAAGACTAAAATAAATTAAATTAAACCACTTTTCGTAAACAAAACAATTTTGAGATTTGATTGATGTGTTTTAGTTTACGAAATCTGTGTAGTCTTACTTCCTTTACTCTTCTCAATTTCTCTATTTTTTTGGAGTTTTAAAAACATGATTTATTTATGCTTTATTTGAAAAAGAGGAAATTATATTTTAAGATTATTTGAAAGGCACATGTATTGGCTATTAGAACTCAAAACTTATTCAAAACGTAAACAATTAAGGATGGGCTATTGGAACCCAAAACTATTTTAAACACATGCAACCAGTATTAAGATATGCCTATAGAGTCATTGGATCTCACATGGCCCTACTTGGAATCATAGGGGCTCATAAAAACATTGGTCTCACACGGCAACATTAACGTCTCATTAAGTGCTCATGATGATGTTGATCTCACACGACAACATTGATCTTGAGAAAAACATAAATGTTTGAAGGATGTGCCTGTAGAGGCATTAGACCTCACATGGCAAGGAATTCAAAAAGGGAGTATCTATGGAGGCGTTAAACCTCACATGGTATATTTTAAACAGAAGTACCTATGCAGGCATTGGACCTCACAAAGCATATTTTTTAAAAACTAAGTGTTGGTGTTTGGTGTGTGTGGGTGGCTAATCAATCATTCATAGATGTGGAAGTATGTTGTTGTTAAATGAAACATTCATCAGTGTTTATGTGTGTAAGTGTCTAATTAAATAACCATCATTACATAGTAATTACAAGAGACCAAGAATATATCAAAAACAATCAAGCTCAAAGGAATTTGATAACTTAACCTTACTAGTCCTACCACCAATTTGCCATCCTTACTTGTGTGTCTCTTTGTGCCTTAATTTGAATACCTCTTAGTCATAACTCCTAAGTTTAAAGCTCAACATAATTTCATATCATTTGGACATTCAATAGAGCACACATTAAACATCACTAACACTAAGAAACTCAAAGATTAATCATGTCACAATAACATTGACACCTTGGGAGACACAATTAAGCCCAAAGTTACATACTGAAGTAAACCTTTGTCATGTTAGCTAAAATGGACAGTCATGTACATCATCTTGGGAGATGAAATTCAACTCAAAATTGAACATCAAAATGAAACAAGAGTGAGTTTCACTACTCTATATTCTCTAGTTACGGAGTTATGTATAATAATTAATGACAAAGTGCTATATCCTAAAAGAAAAACTCCAACACCAATTTATCCTATAAATTAAACATATATAGGGTTCACATATTCAAAAATCAGCTCAAGATACTTTCAAGATCAATATCATAAAATCCACAAAGTTGAGTATACCTAAGTAATCTGGTCAAAGTTGTGTTTACAAAGTTGTATAAATGGCATATCAATTGGTCATTTAGCTTAAAAGAATGTATAGATACTTCCCAAAAAATTCAACAAGTTGAACCATGGTAAAATTCGCTGAAACATAACATGCTCAATACAAGCACAAAAGTTCACTACTTATCCACTATCCATCTTAGATAAAAAAAATTAGCAGAAAATTCATCAAGAATCTACACATATGAAATAACTTTGACACAAAATTGCAAGGTAAAATGACATCATATGAGATACCAAAAAATTCACAAAATTCAAATGAGCCACATTGAGCCTAAATATGGATATATAAAGTGAGCAAAGCAATTCATCAATCATCTTGAAATCAAAAACCACTACCACTCAACACCTCCATGGTGACTAATTAACATCCAGCCCATGATAATTTCATCCATCAAAAGAAGAATTTGAAACAAAGAGAGCAAAATTGAAGAGAAGTCTTCCCTTAGCCTCTTTCATCCTTTCTTGCCTCCTTTACTCTAATATTTCTTAGCCTCTCAAAACTTCTCCTTCCACCCTTGTTCCCTCCTTTTTTCTCACTTCCTCTCCTGTCTTCTTGAAAAAAGAAACTCAAGCTCCCTGTCTATTCTTTTTGCTCTCTTCAACCACTTTACAACTCCATTGTCTCCCATTTTCTCACATTTTGCTCACTTTTCTCTATTGCATTATCCCACATGTTTCCTTAATCTCTTTTTTTCTTTCAATTTCATTATTCCATTTTCCTTCTTTTCAGCCTACTAATTTTTTCAAATTAGTTAAAGTGAGTAGTGATCAATTCCCACCACATATCTTCTAGTATATTCAACTCATATGCTCTCTTTTAATTTTTTATTTTTCTTTTTAATTTGAAGAAAATTTGATTTTTTTTCGTTTTCTCTCCATTTTAATTTACTTATTAAAATATCCTTATTCCAAATTTTATTTCTTTTCTTTTATTTTTTGAAATTTTTAGATTTCATGCTTTATATTATTTCTTTCCATCGTCACTTCTTTATTTCTTGGAATTTTTTATATTTTTTAATTTTTTTTCTCTTTTTTAATTATTTTTATTTTCTTCATTTCTTGAATTTTTCATTTTCTCTTTTTTCTTGATTATTGCTATTTTTTATTAAATTTCCCAGACAACTTATGATGTTTATAGTAAATATAAATTTTGGGTTAGAATGATATTCAAACAAACTATTGAGTTCAAATTAGATTGGATACCCATTTCTTATAGACTATAGGTATAAAAGTCTAATTTCTTAAACCACACGGGTGATAAGACTTATGTCTAGATAGAACTTTTCTTAATTCTTGATTTATCCACACACATAAAATAAAATAAAACTTTTTGCAATTTAATCCCTAGATACTATTCTCTAGTGATCATGTACATGTGTGGTCCATAATACTATGATATGTATCTTCTTAATTAGTATTTAGGAATGCCACAAGCACAAGAAAAGACTAAAATGCAATGTCACTTATATATGAGGCCAAAACATTGCACATGGAGAAATGACCGAAACAACATGGTGTTTTCCAAAACGACATGTTGTCTGTGTCATCTCTTACCTACAAAATGACCTAACCTGACCCAAAATAAACCCAACTCATGACCTAGTCATATTTTGTGTTTTGGAGCTCTGTTTTAAATGTTTTAAAAGCCAAAATTGATTAATTTTTCATGGGGATTATGTTTTTGAAATAAAAATTGCAAAATAACGCAAAACTACAAACATCCTTATTCTAAAAACTTTTCAAAATTTCACAAGGCAAAGATTTTGATGCTTTGATACCAAATGTAAGAACTTTCACATAAAACAAACTTGTTGATTTGTCATAATTAAAGAAATAATGTGGAAAGATCATACCTCCAGCCATTACGTCATATTAGAAATGTTGTAGTAGCCGAAAGTGTAAGAACTTGTTTCTCACTCTCCAAGATGGTTGCATATGAAGGAAAGGTTTGAGTAATCCCTAATTTGGTTCAAATTTCATCAAAGACTTTATTTTAAAATTCTTTGCTATGATCACTTTTTATTGAAGTGATGTAGTAACCTTTTCATTTTGAACAATTGCATAATAGTTTTTGAAATATTCAAAACATTTGAGTTTGTGAGCAAAAAAGTATACCTGTTTGTATTTGGATAAATCAACAACAATAACAAAACCATAATTTTTACCTCCCATGCTCTAAGTTTGGATGGGGCCAAATAAATCCATGTGAATGAGTTACAATGGTCATTCAATGCTTATGTGATCCTTTGATAGAAATGATGATCTTACTCATTTGCCTTGTTAGCAGACATAACAAATGTGAACCTTTTCATATTTTAGCTTTGGTAAGCTAGATACCAATTCCTTTGAAGACATCTTGACATTAAATGCATGTTTGTTTATCCTAATCTTTTGTGCCTGATCCAACAAAGATTTTATAAAGAAGAGAGACATTTATAGGACTATATGTTATTAGTATGTATAATATAAATATTCTCATTTCTTCTTCCTTTAAAGATAGATGTACATTCCTTAGATATTAAACATGAAGTTGAGTTAAATGTCACATCATAACCTTTGCCACACAATTAGCTGATACTAATTAAATTATGTTTCAGACCATTAACAAGATAAACATTTTCAATGCTTAGAAAAGAATTTATGAACACTTTACCAGAAATTATGATTCTTCTCTTTTTGTTATCACCGAAGGTGACAATTCCATAATTTCCTTTTATAAGAGAAATAATATGACTTAATTTCTAGTCGTATATCTGGAGTAGCTAGAATCCAAATGTCATTGTCTTTTTCTTCTTTTAGATTCAAGTGAGACCTCATTTTTAGTAATTTCCTGATGATCACTTTTCAAGTGACACAAATAATTTGTACAGTTATTAGCAGTGCTCTCTACATCTTTAGTCACAAACAAGCATAAGTTTGCTATGTTGTTCTTTTCATTGTTGTTGAGGACTAAGTCTAAATCATCATCACTTCAAGAGGAATTTGCCACAATTTCTTTCTTTTTATCTTTGTTAAGTGAACACAACATGTTAGCTCATTTCTTGTAGCTTCTTCCTTGTTCTAGTTCTCTCTTAATGTAACACATGGGTTTTTGGTAGGTGTGATTAAAATAATTGCCAAGGCTTTTAAGAATGATATTACTTTGTGCCTAACTAAAATTAATTAAAATAAAACAAGAAATAGAGAAAGTGTGAATATAAGTTAAGTGTGCATAAGACCCAAATATGAGTTTAGCTCATTGGTCAGGCTTATCAACTTTGACGCAGAGGTCAGAGGTTTAAACCTAGCTCTCTCTACTCATATATTATTTTTTTTTGTGGCGACACATGTCCTCCACTAATAAAAAAGTAACATTTTGGTCCTTGGTTCTATTTCTTTCCTATCTGACGTTATTTTCTGGGAGAGTTGCCTGAATCTTCTACATCTCCTTCGTTCTCTTGTTTTTTGCCACTAGCCTTGTTATTCAAAGTTCACCCAGCCACTTTGGGTGAGGTCTTCACCAAAGCTCATCATTTTTGCCAAAAATTCCTCCTATTCGCTTGTTTTGTTGTGGCCATAAATTATGGAAGCCATTGGAGTGAAAATTAGTGAGAATTGTGAGAATCTATCCAAATTTTCATGTGTTTTTCCATCCCTATTAAAATTTCAGCTTTTCCCCTCTAGAATTAAGGTTGAATTTTGAATTTTTAGTTGTCAATTTTTTAGATTTGGTTTAACAGTGCGACAAGGGTTCAAAAAGGGGTAAAAATTGCAATTTTTCAAAATTTGGTCTAAATCAATAAGCTTTTGTACAAATTTGATTAGGGGTTTTATTCTTAAGGTACTTTTCGACCTTTCCCCTATGTTTTGCAAGTCTACCATATGGAAATTGAGCTTCAATTCACAAAATCTCTTTAGCTACAATTTTAGGCACAAATTGGTGAGTAATTTTTGAAATTGATGTGTGCCTTTTTTCTTCCCATATGATTTCAGCCCTTTCCCTCTTCCAATTTGAAGTTACATCAAGAATTTTAGGTTAATTTGGAAAATCCCCAATTTGCAGTGACTTTAGTCTTCTTGAGGGATCTAATCAAACTTTTTTTAGATTTGGGAATTCAATTAACAACATAGGGGAAGTAGTTAGAGCAATTGGCAATTATCGTTTTGAGAGTAAAGTGAATTCATAATTTTCCCTAATTTTCCTTAAATTTTCATGCCTTTGGAAGGGTAGATAAGAGGGAAAATTGTGTTAGAAGATCATATTAGGAATGAATAATTATCTCATTAAGTAATTAGAAGAGTGGATTATGTATTAAGGGAATAATTGGATTGAGATTTAGTAGTGATTGAATTAAGAAATTCAATTATTATTTGAATGTATGTAAGAACATATATTCTCACATAGATATATTTATTAGATTCCAACTCCCTGTAAGTTGTGAGGCTCTTATAAAAAATGGTAATTAAAAGAGAGTAAAGGAAACTCTTAGATTCTATGTTAAGTTGGTAGAAATTAAAGCTTGATTTAAAAGTTATAAACTAATGAAGTTGTTAAGGCACTTTTAACAAGAATTAAACTATAAAATTAATACCAGGAGAGTGTGGATTAAGAAGAAGAATTAATTTAAATTCCCCTAATGGTGGTTTATTAAACTTTCATAATTTCCTATTGACATAGGGACTTCTTAGTGGAGTGATTTCTACTCAAATTAAGGAAGATTAGATCACCTAATAGTTAACAATGTTCAGGTAAGCAGTAGCATTCCTAACAGTATTGTATATTACAATTGCATATTTCTTTAAAGGTTCATGTTGGCATTTCTTTATAATAGTTTCATTGTACTTGTGAACTCTATTCAAAGTAACCAAAATGAATTTAAAAGGAGTATAGTTCATTTTCTTTTACCGAGTGAAAGGTGATGTAACACGATCAGTAAATGTCCCTAGTTCTTTAAATGAAGTATCTCATTCACAGGTTTCATACCGTTAATGTAATAACCCAATATATGTATGTGTGTGTGTATATGTCCTAAAAATATATAGTTTTAACATTATTTTGCATAGTGCGACATAGTAATATGTATATACTAAATAGTAACTTGCATATTAAATTATTCACAACATAATAATATGTACATATTAACAGTATAAATAGTAATCTTAAATAGTAAATGTAGGGTGTATAGTAATTTGCATAGTAAATTCTTGACAGCATAATAATTAGCATAGTACTAAATAATAATTTGAATAGTATTAAATAGTAACTTTACATAGTAACTGTCGGTAGCATAGTAACCTTATATAGTGACTGTCAGCAATGAAGTAACCGTCGGCAGCATAATAACCTTGCATAGTAACTGTCGATAATATAGTAACTTGCATAGTATTATATAGTAACACGCATAGTACTTAAAAATCTTCTATAAATAGCATGGCCATTTCTTAGTTTTGTCATTTGAATTTCAGAGGAAAAAAGAGAAAGAGGTGTCGTGGAAGGAGCGTTCATATTTTAACTTGTGTGAGAGGTAGATTTGTCAATATCTTTTCAATTAGGTTGTGCTGTAGGAATAGGGAATCTATACTATTGATCCTTATCGGTAAGTGTATAATTAGCAGAGTAACAACTTTCATTTTTCCATTTGATTTTTTTTTTTTTCTGTCTAACTTTCAATCTCCTTAATTCATGCTCTACGTCCTATGGGGAAATAATTCATGAATTTCAAATCTTTCAGTTATGGATGTATGATATGTATGGATGTGTACAATTTGATTATGGATAAGATTGTTAAAACACTATATGTTATTAAAATGGTATTATGAGTATATATGGAAATATAAGGTTGTGATGTTCCTCTTGACATTAATTATTTATTTTTCTTTACTCTTAAGTTCATGATAATATTTCATATAAATTTATCTTCTTTAATTGATATATATATATATATGATTTTTTTAGAATTTATTTATATTCCATAGTTTTAATAATTTAAAGGTTAGATGGGAATTCAAGTAAGAACCCCGTAGTCATTAGAGTGGCTAGAGATGAATTACCTAAGAATAGGCAAGAAAATGTGACAGTAGCTGATGTAGTTCCTGGGATACTCGATATGCAGCTGACAATGAGAGAAATGATGGGCATGATGATGCAACAACAATAGCAGGGTAGAGGACATCATGTAGACCCTAAGCGTCAATGAGAGGCTAAACCAGTTAAGGCACAGCCAAGTCCACAAGGAAAGGGCATTGAGGTTTAGTTATATGACCTTATGAAACAAAAGCTTCTTTCTTTATAGGTGCAGAAGCAATAGAGGACCCACAAAACTTTCTAGATAAGGTAGGTAAGCTTTGCAAGGCATTTGGAAGTCCTCAACTAGATCAATAAAGTTGGTAGAATTTTGGTTGTTAGGAGTAGCCTGAACTTGGTTTGAAACAATAACGTAGGGAAGACCTCAAGATTATCCTCCTTTGGAATGTAAAGAATTCGCACAATTATTTTTTAGGAAATTCCTCCCTCAATCAGTAAGGGACATAAAGGTTAAAGAATTTGAAATCTTGAGACAAAGAGAAGACCATCCCGTTAGGGAATATGAAGTGATATTTACTCAATTGTTGCAGTATGCTTTGCACTTAGTGAAAATTAAAGACATGTGTGCAAAGCGCTTTATCCATGGGTTTTAGTAAGTGGTAGACTTACACGTCTCTCTATAATATTTTTCATATTAGTAGGTATTAGTGAAATTACTATGGGAATTTTCTTATTGTCTAAACTCTTTGGTATGTCATTCTGGGTTAATCACATGTGTACGTCTAACTCCAAGGTGGTGGCTACTAGATGTCTGATTGTTAAGGGTCTATAAATGTTGTGAAGTATTGTAAGCTTTATGTGGGCTATTCCCAATTTATACTAAATATATTTTTAGACATTATTAAGTTAGTCAATTTAAAATCATTGTGAAATTATTGAAATATATTTCAAAGTGTCTCTAATGTGTTTTATCGATATTTTATGAAAAATATAAGGATAATATCTTAGGCTGGCTAGGCTAGGTTGATTTAGCCTATGTGCCAGTCATGGCCAATAAATTTAGGTCATGACAATTTACACTATCTTACTTGCATTCTTATGTCAATGTAAAAAGTTATTCTTATCCTTTTCAAAGTTTGGTTTTAAAAGGACTACAGTCTAGTCTTATTGATTGGTATGAGTTGACAAGCATACTGTAGAAATTTCAATAAGTCCCTATTCAAGGGAGACTGTCAAAATTTAATAGAATTTGAACCTTAAGAAAAACGGTTGACCCTAAATTAGTAAATGGAAATTTTAGCATGATGTTTCCAAATCATATAAATGTTGATGGATTAATTGTGAGACAATTGGTTTAAGCTTGCAAAAGTGGGTTTTCCCTCGTTTTCTATGTCCTTCAAATTCTTGGAATGTGACACTTAGAGTATTATTATTCTAGTACCTTTTACTAGAATCTGTATATTCTTTTAGAAAGAAGTGTCATTTCTTTATCTTCAGCTAATTCCTTAAGAACTTCTTTAAATAATTTTGATAAGGATTTTAATGCAAATCCCTTAACTCAAATTATTCTTGTTTAGGTAGCTTCCCATATAGGCAATGAGATTTCCTTTAAATTCATCAAATTTCATAGTTTCAAGTTTTCTACATGTGAATTTTACAATAACTATGGCTTTCTAAGATGAGTTAACATTCCTTAGTGTTTTTTTGATTAGATCTTCATTTGGATAGTACTTTCTAAGAGCATCAAGGTCATTTATTGTTCCCTCAAATCAGTTGAACATTTCTCCTATGCTTTCTTCATCAGTCATATGAAAAGGTTCAAATTTCTATACTAGTGTATCTATTCTAGTTTTCTTAACCTTTAATGTTGCTTCATAATAGATCATCATCTTCTCCCATATTTCATTGGCCAAGGAACTTGGTAAGCTTCTTGAATTAATCTGCATTCACAGTACCTTAACTTCAAACCACTTCATACTTGATCTATCATTAAATACCATGAAAACAACGATAGAAATATAGATGTATATATATATATATATATATATATGAATTGCTCAACATTAAAAGAAAAATAAATACCCATTACACAAACTATGTATTAAAATAATGAGTGTTATAACGCACAAGTATACTTTTATTTAAAATTTATCGTACTGAATAGTTTAATTTTTTTAACAAATCTTGTATTTTAATAACTAATTTTAATATTGATCTAAAACATTTTTTATCGATGAAACATAAAAGATAATGTTTTTCATTAAAACATTTTAAAGAAATATCCTAAGGAATTGCTAAGAACTAAATTAAATCAAAGATCTAATGCAAGGATATGCCAACCTAATTAATTAATTTAAACCAAAACTAGTAAACATGAACAATACCTTCTCTTCTTTGTCGTCGTGCACACTTTTTTAAAAATCTTAAAGAGTAGAATATGTTGAAACAAAGGTGGATCTTGAGGATGAAGTTGAAACACTTGTCTCTTGAGGATTGAGTTAAAGAAGAAGAAGGAAAGTTTGAAAAATCATTTGTATGAAGTTAAAGAGGAGAGAAAATGATCATAAAATCTTTAAACTCTTCATCTTTTTCATTTATTCATTCATTAATCAACTTTAGTGTTTATAAAATAGGGTAGTTACTTTCCAACTGAAATTTCTAACTATTTTAACAAACTAACTAAAAAATAATTACATAACCAAGTAACACAAATTTAACTAACATTCAACTACCAAACTAATAACTATTCAACACAATGGCAACTACTCTAATACTCTTCCTTTGCATTTTGGTGACAAACACCAATTTTTTGTCTTAAATCCTTAAATCTTTCTTTAGATAATAGTAGCCAGTTGATCTTCATATGAGCAATGAACTAGTAACACTTCATTAGATTATTATACTTCTTTAATGAAATGAAACAAAATCTTAATGTGCTCAGTTCTACCATGAAACACTAGATTTCTTTAAATTAAAATTGTAGAAACATTGTCAGCTACAAATGCTAGAAGAAGCTTGATTGTGTCATATCTTGACACAAGAGCTAACATTTCTTAGTAGTCCATACCATACTACTATGCATAACCTTTCACCATCAATCTAGCTTTGTGTTTGCAAATTGAACCATCAAGATTGAGTTTAGTCATGAAAACCTAGTTTACACCTATCGCCTTGTGATTTTCTAGTCTATCAATAAAATGGCAAGTTCTATTTTGATTGATCATATACAGTTTCGCTTGCATAGCTCTTTTCCATGCTTAAGAGTCATGTGCTTCAGCATAGCTTGTAAATTCATTAAAGACCAAGCTACACCTTTGATAAATATTTTCCAAGGTTCTAGTCCCCCGCACTAGTGATTGATCCACCTCGCCAATGACTCCTCTCAACTACAGCAACATCGTTGACCTCCCAACAATGTTCATCAATGACCAAATCGCTGAAATTTCCCCAATTTTTCAGCCGTTCAAATGTGTAACACTCACAAAAATTCTACATTTTACTTATCTATTTAGATAGTTTGTGACCTTTAAGGATGATGATTACTACATGTTTAGCCAAGGGAATATCTAAGAACATTACTCTAAAAACAAAAAAACAAAAGAAAAGAGAAGAAGAATGAAGTAAGATAAATCAAATTAGAATTAGTGATGGTATAAAATTAAGTGACATGTATTTTAGACCAGCTGGTAAGAATGGTTTAGTGGTTAGGCTCTGGCACCCCATCTAGGAGGTCTTGGGTTTGAGTCTATGCTACTCCTTTCCCCTCACTTATTCCTATAGCGACACGTGTCCCCCAAGTGGAAATTACCCTTTTGCCCCTTGACCCATTTATGTTCTTATTCTTTCTTTCTTCTTTCTCTCCCCTGATAATTTCTTTTCTGCGTCAGTGCATCTTACCAGCAACTTTCCTCCATTCTTCCTCTACAGTTGTCACCAACGAGTGGTTCCCGCCACCGTTAGCTTTCCTCCAATGAGGACTGCCCATCAGATATCATCTTCCGACAAGAAGAACTTTTCTTCCTATTCATCCTTTTTAGTTATCACGAGCGGAGAGTTATGGTAGAAATTAGTTTTTCGGTGACGTTAGCAATGATGTTAGCTCATTTTGCTAGTGGGGACTCTTCCTTCTTTATCGTGCAATGGTATTTGCTAAAGGGGGGAAGTGGTTAAGGTATGCTTTAGGCTAGAACTTCTAAATATTTTTTTTGTTTATGATTCAAAGCATGATTTTCAGCCTTTCCCATAAGATTTCAGTGGCTAACACTCAAAAACTTTGCTTCTTATTTAAGAGATATCATGAACAGTGAGGTTAGGGTTTGTTTTAAGGCTAAAATCAAATTTTGATACAAATTTGGTAAACAATAAGTTTCAAAGAGGGAAGAAAGTTAAGCTTGAGAAGAGAAACATTGAAGTAAGGATTGTCGTGGTGAAATTTTTATTATTTCAATTTTAAGAAGCAAGGATTGAATAATGAAAAACACTATGGTATAGGTTATAGTGTAAAGAAATGTTGGAATTTTGAATGTGATGGAGTTAAAACTTGGTATGAGGTTAGATTTATTTAAGGTTTATGATAGAAAAGTGATATAGTTAAGAATGAATGTTTTTGAAATTAAGTTTACAAGAGTAATGATATAACAACACTGTTTTGGAAACCAGAGTACAAAAATAGGCAAATGGCCTCCAATCAAGTTGGAATTTGGTATGAAACATCATATCATGCTAAGGATGTGATCTAGAAAGTTTGGAAATTTTTTGAATATAATTGATAGGGAATATAATATGAAATTCATGGTTGTTTGAACCCAGATTTCAGAATAAAAAAGTTGGGAAAAAAGTCTGTTGTTGGATGCATAAAAGAAATAATTTGTACTTGAAATTTTTACTGTAGGTTAAAAACACGTATAAGAAGCTGGGTGTCAAATGTTACTAAATTTTGAATTGTTTTACTAGGCAAAATAATGTCCAAACTATGGTGAATTAGAATTCTGGATAATATTGGCCAGCGGAGGAAGTTAACTAAAATTGGTATTTAAGGATGTGTTATTTTTCTAAAAATTGTATGGTGATAATTTAACATCTTAATGTGTTGGCTTATTGGCAAAAACTAACAAGTATGATAGAGTAAGTGTTATTAAAGATTAAAGGTTAAAATGTGATATACATGGATAATGGTGGATAAATAATGTGAAAGGCTCTTTATTGGCATGTAATTGGTTTATATAGACATATATGCAATTCTTAATATTACTAAGTTAGAAAGGCCTTAAAGCTTGTAATTAGAGAGTTATGGCCTATTTTACGAATAAAAATAATATCATGCGATTCTTTGTTATAAGGACTTACTTTAAGAGTGCTTCTTGAGGGTAAAAGGAGAAATTTGGAATGGCTAGAATTATTCCATCAACTAGGTAAACAGTAGTACTCCCAACAATGTTATATGCTTCATTGTTTATGTTACACGTTTCTGTGTATATGGTTTCAAAAAGGGCTTTGTTTGATCATTTTATTTAGTTGAATGAGTTACAAAGATCTAGAAACTAATTGTAAATCCTACATAGGATCGTACAACTATGAAATGAGAGAATGGATAGCTTAAACACATTTGACTGAAATGATTTAAAGAAATATGGTTCATTTTCTTTTACCAAATGAAAGATGATGTATCTTGAGCAAATAGCAGTTCCAAGCTGTTAATTTAATTATCCTTCTCAGTCTAACAAGAAGAGTTCATTTGACCCTGTTTTATAAAATTCCTTTTATGAGGATCGAAATCTTTTCACTATGAAGGATTGGAATTTATATGGAGTTAAGTAAATTGTATAAAAGAAGGGTATTGTCTTAATTGAGATAGCAAAAGTTTTATTTTGGCAACATTGATATTGAAAGAAGAAAACCCATGTATGGCAGTTCCATAGATTTAGGGAGGAATACTGTAAAATGGATGATTTAGCATGAGCTTGCGACTCATGACTGTATAGGTGATTTACCCCAAGGGCCTTGTGCTCTCGAATGATAGTGAATAACCTGAGGGATACATACCCTCAACCGATAGTGATTACCCCGAGAGTTGTGTGCTCTCAACAAATGATTAAACTGCATGGGCCAGAAGTCCATAGCTGATGGTTAATGTCTTTGATAGTCCTCCTTTGAATTTAGGTTTTAAGCCAACTGTATTTTGTACAAAAAGGAAGGTTTTTACATGTGTTTTAACAAGAACCATGCATATATGATAATGTATAGTATTCCACCCTCATGGAAGCTGTTTAAAGTTTCAATAGATGGAAATGATATTGAGGATTATGTGCTTACGAAAGATGAATTATGATCCGTGATAGTCCTCTTATTCACCATTTACATTTTTAAGAAAATTATTTTTTTTTTCACTGTTAATGTGGAATGAAAGTTGTGGTTAGCGATTTTTCCAAAGATTACACAAGCTTTGATAGCTTATAAAGTCTCACTATGGATATCATTTACAATCGTTTAATTGGTATAGAAATAATCTTGTTTATGCTAGGCCTATTGTATAATTATTCTCTAATTCCTCTCTGCTTGGTTACATTACATTATTATGTTTTTTTAGGATGCTACCTGTTTACTTTTATTGTTTCAAACAGCCAATTAGAGCCATGCTTAAAATCAAAAAATGGGACATAAGGTCACAAGTGAGCCTCCACATTATTTTATGAAGGTTGAGGCTTCTTTGTATATTTTCTATTCTTATTCATGGCAGATGTATCACGATGACCACATGATCACATATATGACCCCTAATCCTTCATAATTATAATCAATTTGAATTGAGAGTTGAGCTCTCCTTATTATTGATTGGTATAGGCTGACAGGCACATCGTAGAAATTTAGAGAGGTCCTATTTGTAAGGGAGACTCTGTTGAAATTTCAACAGAATTTAAGCTAGTAAATACCCATAATGCCTATGGTTGTTACCTGGGGAATTTAATATGTGTGAATCTTTGAAGCTGAATCTTTGAAGCTTTAATCTTGATGGGTGAAGTTAATGCTAAATGTTTAAGGCTTGTAGAAGCAAGGTTGTCCTTGTTATCTGCGCCGATCACACTCCTGATTTTTAAGGTGTGATAGAAAAGGACGAATCTGAGCTTCAAATTCATCAAAATTGGTGCATTTTAATCCGATTTAGCTTAGGGTTTCACTGTCTGCAACATGTTTGACCCTTTCTCCTTCATTTACATAGATCAATTTGGTCCAATTTGCTCAAAATCAAAGAACCCTAATTTCGACACTGCTCATTCGCAAAAGAGGCCTATTTGAGCTCAATTCGGGTTGTTTGCTTCAAAATGAGTTAGGATTACACTTCAAAAGTGAATTTCATGTCTTTCTCCCTTAAAATCATTTATCAATTGTGAATTTTGACTTCCAAATTGAAAAACCCCAATTTAGAGGTCTAGGGGCAATTTGGGAAATAAGTGAAATTTGAGTTTTTAGGGCTTCTTAAATTTTGTTATGAGAGTGATTTAGAATTTTTGGAAATTTTAGTTTGAATTTTAGAATAAATTTCTAATTTTTCATAATTTTCCTAGATTTTTCATGAAGAAAAAGGAAGGAAATTAGATTAAGAAAATTAGTTTGGCCCGATTATATAACAATAAATATTATCTAAGGTTAAATGAAAAATTTGAAATTTATTAGATGACCCCTAAGTAAAATTTGTGTGATGGTAAGGATTAAAAAATATAATAAGTACATGATGGAATAATTGAATAATAATAATAATAATAATAATAATAATAATAATAATAATAATAATAATAATAATAATAATAATAATGATAATAAGAATAATAAAATGAAATATAGGTAATAAGTATTTTGATGTATTATTTAAGAAAGTGTCCCATAAATTTAATTTCCTAAAATTTAGTAAACAAAGAAGTGAATTAGATAAAGGTGAATAAGGAAGAATTAATTAGGTCTATGACAAAATCAAATAATTAAATTATTTATGAGGATTGAATGTTAAGAGTATTTTATTTAATATTTTAGGTGAATAGAAAAATTGTCAACAAAGGAATTATAATCAAGGATAAAAGGGGTTGGTATACTCCTCTTAAGTGAGTAGATAATCCTAATTATGCAAGATATTATTCTGAATTTTAAATCATTAAAAATACTGAAATATGAATTTTGAAGTGGTACGATTTTAAAATTTTCGATATCTATACATGGATGTTTATTTATTTTTGAAATATTGGGAATGTGTTCAAAATAGAACCCTGTAGCTAATGGTAGTAGACGTTAGCCGTAGTGCACTATGATTGGTAATCTAATAAGGTTGGATATTATACCCCTTACCACCATATTCTATTTAAGGCCTAAGGCCATTATGATATTTACTCAGAGTCTATGACTAAATGAGTATATGTTTAAATCTATTATCATTAGCCTTGGGCTAGCTTTATACTCTATAATTATGATTGATTCTATAGGAGATTTTCAAATGTATTCTATTAATGATTATTCTCTGTTTGATATTATTGAATTATGATTATATGATATCTAGTTTTAATTTCAAAAGACATATCATTGTAAGTTTGTACCATTTTCTGCAATATTAGAATTACCTACTTATTGAGTTTCTACTCACCCCATTATTTAACATTTTTTAGATTTCAACACCGAACCAAAACATCCGCCTTTGGAATTTTAATCTTGGTGATTAATTCCTTGGTGAACCTAGCCTACTATTAGAGCTCTATATTCTATAATTATGACTGATTCTATAGGAGATCCCCAAATGCATTCCATTAATGATTATTCTTTGTTTGATATTATTGAATTATGATTGTATGATATCTGGTTTTAAATTTCGAAAGACATACCATTGTAAATTTATACCATTTTCTGCAATATTAGAATTACTTGCTCATTGAGTTTCTACTCACCCCATTATTTAACATTTTCAAATTCCAGCACCGAAACAGAACATCCGCCTTCGGAATTTTAATCTTGGTGATTAATTCCTTGGTCAGCCTAGCCTACTATTAGAGCTATGATTTTCCCTCTTTTTTATGATTCAATTCAATTCTTCCCTTGTGTACAGGTTAAATATTTGATGTATTATCATGGTATGTCTGTTAACTCTGCTGTAGAAATTTTAAAAAGTTCGTAATTTAAGGAATAACCTGTCTAATTTTCTACACAGAGAGTAAATTGATTCAGTTAATGTTTGTAAAAAGAGATTTTGAGATTTAATGATTATTTAATGTGAGTTTATTTAAGTTTGTTGTCTTGAGTTTTCTAATGGGTTTATAAGGACAAGGAATACTAGATCCCCATACCGATCTTATCGGCTCAGATCATGACATTGTTAGAAATTATGTAAGTCATTTTAATTTTTTTACAAGATTTGTTACATACCAAAATGATTAAAAGTAAATTTCAAAGAAAAACTATCATTTTATAGAATTTGAGATTCATTTGAAAGATGATTGATCAGTTACCGAAATGACCAAAACTTGACGTCAACAAATGTTTACGAAAGAGAATCATTATCCAATTTAAAATTTCAATAAATTGTTATTTAGTATCTTTATTTCAATATTGATAAGTGTTCAAATACCCACCGTTCTTATGCTTATGTATACATAACGTTACTTATTGATTAATTATGGGATTACTGAGTAAAAACGGTTCGCATAAACGTAGGATTGCGCTCCTTTTTGCAGTACTAATTAAACATGATTTCATCACTACTAAAGCACGGATAAGATAAAGGGAAAGAATCGGATATAGAATAAAACGAAAAGAATGAGATTGAGATACATTTATGAAATAACTTAGCATGGATATAGAAGGTCCTTTGAATAATGTGATAATCTTTATAGGAGGTATTCTTTAATTCATATCTAAATTGCTTACGCAAATAGTAAAAGAAAAATAGCTGAGAACTTCTCCAAAGATTCTCACTATACAGTAGTTAACCAGGAAAGCACCTTGTCCAAATGCCACTATCGATTCTATCATCCATTCTCTCAAGTCTTTGACTTTAAATTATTAGTTAATACAACGCCCACTGAACCACATCGGTTATAGAAACCAATAAACTAAAGCTTTTCAGGACTTAGGTCAAGCCAGTATGCTCAATGCTCATATCAAATGACAAGAACTGCATGGATTATAACTATTGATTAGCTTTGTTGTATAACTTCTCCAAAGAAGGTTTATGTTTGAAATAAGTCTTGTTATATTAGGGCATTCCATTGATAAATTAGACGACCAACGGTGAAAAAGAAACTATTTCTTCATGCACATCTTCTGAGATAACTAATTCTTGTAATTAACTACGAGCTAGTTGACGGAAATTTAGTCTTGGACCATAGTGATACAACAAATTATCAATACATTAAAACAATAGCCATAATCTTTTATCACTTAAAGAAGGTTCAATGAGATTGAAGAATACAGCCAAAGGATACCTTCTGAGTAAGGTTCCTGAGGACGCAACGCAGTATTTCAGGCATTTCTCTCTTCTCACTTCTTCATGCGGCATTTCTCCCCTTCATTTAAACATTCTTATTTTCTTTGAGATTTTTGGGCTGAAGATATGAATTCTGAAATCCGTAACCCATCTTCAAGCCATGGAAAAGCTGTTAAGCCTTAACTTCCACTTGCTTCGGTTGCTGTTCTGGAAGAAACAATACAAGCCCTTCTTCTTTCCCCATACCCAAGCTCGATGATTTGTTCTCGTTCTGATACAAAGGGTTTGATGTCAATATCCGCAACCCTGACCTTTTCCCTTCTATCTCCAACACTTCAGGCAAACCATTAATACACCCCTTTGACATACCCACATCAATCCGAATAGCTCTGTTATCACAAACACCATTGATTCCAACCTCTTGGATTGTGTGGCCCATGATCATCCTCTTCACACCAGGAATAGTCGAGAGAACATGCTCAAGAGTGGAACAATCACAATTCTTTGCCAATTCATCTGAAAACTTCCTCAACCAAACCACAGCATTCCTCCCCCGGCAATAAGCAGGTGAAAATCTTCCGGTCAACCCATTAATCCAATCCCTTACTTCTTCATTAATCCGCTCCAATCCATAAGCAACATGTTGGGGCAATAAGCCCCCATGAACGAAAAGCGAATCTCCAACAACCAATACAGTCAAATTCTGTGACAAAAACCGACTTGAAATTGGACCATTAGGCCGCAATGCAGCAATTCTAGCTCTAAAACCATCAAAATATTCTTCCTTAACGCCACGAAAAACAGAAGGAATCCCTTCAAAAGGATCTTTGGGCTTTTCTAATCCTTGACAAAGACTCTTCATCTTGTTCCCTAAACAAAACCAATCCGACCATACCCTAAATTCATCCAAAGCAGTCTGAGTCACATACCTGAAATCGCCCTCCACGTTCATAATCTCGTGGTTCCCATTCATTGTAATGATGGAGCCACCACTTCTTGCTGCCTCGCGCTTTAATTTCTCGAGGAAATAAAGGATCTTGAGCTCTTCACCTCCCCGATCGAGCACATCCCCGACCTGAACCACGGTGGCAGACCCTCCAATCCAACGATCGGACCCATCTATCAGATTGGCAAGTCGCAGAGCCTCTTTGGATTTCTCAAGATCGCCATGGAGATCGCCAACGGCTATTAGACGGTCTGGTGAGGGCAAGCGGGTCTGCAACGCCGGGAAAGAATGTGAAAGAAGAGAAGAAGGCTTAGTATCAGAAGCGAGGGTAGGATTCTCCACTGGCGGCGGCGCCGGCGGCGGCGGTAAGAGGAAGAGGTCACTGACTGAGAAGTCAACAAAGGTATCGACGAAAGCAGATAAAAGATTTGGAACGTCGTTGCAAATTGATGCAGCTGAGGCCTCCTCCATTTACTGTCGAGAAAATTACGGCATCGAAAGGACTTCCCTACGAGTAACTGTATAAAACCGCGAGTCAGCTACATCTCCCACAAGGCATTTCCATTTCTTTATAGCACTTCGAAATTTACTGGGCCTCTTCTTCCGTGGGCTGTTAAAGTTGACTACCCGACCTCGTAATTCAATGCCTTAATACTAACTGACGAAAATTTGATTTTGGTCTCTTACTTATCTCTCGATTTCTTAGTCTTTCACTCTTTCAAATATTTAAATTAATCTCTATTCAATCAAATACACTTTATTTTGGTCCCTTAGTTAACTCCCATCCAAAAATAGCTTACGTGACATGTCTAGTATTCGTGTACCATGTTATGCAATAATGTGAAAAACCTGTAATCTTTCTTCTACCACAACAGTTTCACTTGGCCATTCCTAAGCCAAGTGAGCATCCACATAATCCTAAAACAACCAAATCTAACCCAACCAACTATCTTCGTCTAGCTGCTCCCACCTGCATTATTCTCCATTTCTCATGAGTGAATTTTTGTGTTGTCATCATCTCACTGTTGTGTCTTTATGCAACTTGAAATATTGTAATAAATGAAAGTAGGATTGTTCAAATCTCGA
Source organism: Delonix regia (assembly GCA_037074485.1). Taxonomy (NCBI): domain Eukaryota; kingdom Viridiplantae; phylum Streptophyta; class Magnoliopsida; order Fabales; family Fabaceae; genus Delonix; species Delonix regia. The sequence goes on along the minus strand of CM073449.1, from coordinate 32,149,702 downwards.
GCGGTGTTGAACACCAACCCGAGTTGACCCCGTTCATAATCGGGGCATGTTAATTTGGGCTAGGTCATTGGGTTGTCTCTTTTTAAAAAAAAAAATTTATATATTTTTTAAGTTTAAATATAGATTTTTTTTTTTCAAAAAAAATTTGATTAATATGTAATAAATTAAATATATGAAAATTATATATATATATATATATATAAAACAAATAAAGTAGTTCTTTTTTAAATACCATGAATTTTATTAAAAAACAAAAAAAATAATTATATATATAAGTCAGGTCGAACCAAAGTGTTGGTTCAAAACTCACCCCAGCCTGGTACCTGTTTCTACATTTAGAATCTGGGTCTAATTTTTTTTTTATACCCATTGACCTAGGCTGGGTTGATTAAGTCTGGGTTTTAAATGCACACCTCTAAATGAAATATATAAAATTAGGAATAAAATAATAAGATATAAATTGGAAAGAGATCTAAAAATAGAAGAAAATACCATATGATTGGTAGTCGGAAATTTCGATCATTATATAAAACATATGTGGAGAAAAGAATACTTTTTAAGATATCTATAGTATTTTACCGTAAAAATTTATAATAACTAATTTAATTTATTGAATTTATCTTAGATAATTTTTTTGTCACGTACGAAATATCCTAATTATTTTTCACATTTTAAAATATATAATTTCACATATTTTCTTTATTAAAATGTATTTAAAAACAAAATACATTTACATAGAAATTTATAATAACTAATTTACTCAATTTAATTTCTTTTATAAAAAATTTTCAGCTTCAAAAATATATATTTTAAAATATCAATATATTACAAAGTAAGCCAAGTCTGATAAGTAACAGTCGAAAGGTTTCAACCGTCATTTAATCGGATATTTCCTACTAATATATCGGCCAGAATTTCTATGAATTCAAAAAAATCATAAATTTATTTTTAAACAATATAATATGTAATTTTTAGCAAGTCATTTATTAAATATATTATCGAATGATAGTTTAAAATGTATTTTTTTAAAATATATATATGCTGGTTAAGATATTTTGTGTACAACAATAAATGTATATAAAATAAATTGCATGGAGTAAATTACTTATCAAAATTGTCTATAATAAAATAGCAAAGTTTATCTTCAAAAAAGAATTCATAGATTAATTTTAAAATGTATTATGATTTTTTAGATGGGGATTAACTAAGGGACAATAATGAGTTGGCCAGTCGGACTTGGTTTAATTAAATTAATATATTATACATTGATATGTTAAAACATATATTTTAAAATATGAAAATTTTATACAATATAAATTGAATTGAGTACATTAGTTATTACAAATTTCTGGTAAAATATTATAGAAATTTTAAAATGTATTTTTCAATACGTTTTAATAAAAAAATGTAAAATTATATATTTTAAAATATGAAAACTAGTTGGAATATTTTGTATATGACAAAAAATTTATATAAAATAAAATGAATAGATTAAATTAGTTATTACAAATTTTTATGTTAAAATATTATAGAAATCTTAAAATGTTTTTTCTTTGTTTTCTTAAATACATTTTATATAATCCGGACCATCATTCATCAGCTACTCTCCTCCATTTTTAGATATCTTATTAATTTATATCTTAATATTTTACTCCTAGTTTTATATCTTTCATTTTTTTCTCCAATTTTATATCTTTTATTTATTTTAATATTTCAAGTCGCATAGAGATGCAAGAAGAAAGTGCTAGCAAAGAGACCGGATCTTCTGCCATACAACAAAAATGTTGTACGATGGTTTTACACACAAAATTTATTTTTTTGTAACTTTACTTGTTTAATTTTTTTTTTTATCTATTGTCGTACAACAAATCTATTGTACAATGAATCTACTTTCGCCAACAAGATGATGGTTGACAAACTCACAAAAAATGTAGCATGAAGTGGGTGACAAATAACTAAATAAAGATAGTGTTGCGAGTGTTAGGTTGGGTTGGAGTGTGTGGGCACAATAGTACTAAATGCATCACATAAGCTATTTTTGGATGGGGATTAAATGAGAGATCAAAATAAAAAATGTTTGATTAAATAGAGATTAAATTGGGGTTTTTGTTCATATTAATCCCCTTGATTAATAAAAAGAATGAACTATAATTTTTCAAAATGCCTTTAAGTTAATCTCTTTTGTAAAGAAGTTAGAAATTTAGGACAAGTTTTATGGATCTTGGCAAAAAGTTATAGAAAACTTTGATCGGCTAATAGATATATATTTTTTTATATTCACTGTATAAGAAATTTAAAATTTCATAAAAAATTAAGAATTTAGAATAAATTGACTAGGGTATTCTTTCGTATGCAAAATTTAAGGATATTATATTATATGCATCAGACTGAGAATTTTAACTGATGAAATTTCAATCTTAAATATATAACAGATTAGGTCTTTTGTAAAGAAATTAGAAACTTAAGGCAATTTTCAACGATTTTACCAAAAATTATCAAAATGGTAACCTTGGCTACTAAATTATTAACAATTTAAATTTCAAAATATTTAATTGCAAACTTTTATATTATGTGATACTAAAATTTAAATCAAACCACAGAATATACAGATATATTTCACCATAAATTTTAAAATGAAAAAAATTCAATTCCTCAACCTTAAACTGAAGTGAAAACTTTTTAATTAGAACTAAAATGATCAATTATAAGGGGCTAGCTCTTTATTTTAACAATTTCCATAAACTGAAAATAAAATGGCCACTGACCCTCTCTTCCTTTTACAATTTTCATGGGTTGAGATAAAAATGTAAATACAAATATGAGATGTTAAAGTTCAACAATATTCATAATATAAAGAAAATTTAAATGAATTTAGATTTTTTAGTATACGTACACCCTATGTATATAGTACAAGTTTATCTAAAGTAGAAAAGTATAAACTTTATATTTTATTGATATTTAATATTTATATTTTAATTCAAGATTCATTTTAAAAACTTTTATATCATTATCCAAAATGAATAAAATTTTATCAATATTCCCAATTAATTGCTATTTAGGGAAATAAAAAATAGTTTACTATACTAAGTTACCTACCTTGGTGACATGGATCTCCCGCCAAAAAGCACGTTTAACTATAAATGCCAGCCTATTTTGTTTTCCTCTTCTTGTTGCTATTCAAAGATTCAAAGTTTCTTCCTCTGAAAGTTTTCTCTACTACTCAATCTGCGGACTCTTTGATCCAGACATATTGGATTCTTTTGAATGTATCTAGAGTAGCTATTTTTCTTTTCTTTTCTTTTCTTTTCTTTTTTTCTCATTTCACAGTTCGTATTCGCCTGATGCAGTTGTTCCTCGAAAATTGTAGATCTGCTTGATTCACGATTCTTCTGGTACCCTCAGTAGCACTTCGCGAACTAATTCAATATGCAGTTAGATTTGTGCCTTACTGAAATATATTACGAAGTATTTAGCTGAGAGATTCATGTATGAACTCAATTCTCAATTTGATTCTGATCCGCTCTTCTTCTCCCTGCGTCCATTTTATGTTGCAATGAATTTTAGGTTTATCCTATGCGATTGTACGCTCCCGTTTGATTTGATATATTGATTTTTATCATGTGACTTGCGCTAGCAAGAAATGTCATCATAGTTCGTTGCTTCAGAGTAATACTAATACTTGTCTATAGCTTTTTCTTCACTATTTCTCCTTTTTTTTTTTATTCTTTGTAAAAATTTTGATGTAAGAGTCTCATCTTCATTGTTGAGCGTTTGTGTATTTGGTATAAAAAATACTAGAAATAAGCACTGGTTCTCATCTGCTATGACCATGATTGCATACTGTTTCATTCCTCTTCACGTGAAATCATCTATTATGATGTATCTTTTTATCTTGGCTCGATCAAGTTACCACTCCGGAACTGATATTTTCATTTTCACTCTTGTTTTTGTAGTTCCTGATTATGGATTCATATTCATTGAAGTCTGTGTTAGATTTACCTCCACCTTTTCGTTCAATTTTTAGCTTCAGGTACTATATTTTCTTTGTAAACATCTTCCAAGTTAAAACATGGATTGAAGTCAGCTATACTGAAGCTTGTAGTGAGCATAAGCTCTTGTCAATTTTTTAATTCGATATACATATGTAGTTTTCAAAAGATGATTGTCTTTCATAATTTATCTCTGTTATAACAGTCATGATTGGCTCTGATGGTGTACGTATAGAAAATAATCTGCACCTATATAAAATGCTTTCAAAAGGTTTGCAATTTATAATCAGCCGATGGGCTTTCAACGTAATATGGGCAAAATGCTGTTTCATATGGTAGCTTTCATGAAATTGTACATTCAGGTATTTTAATTCGCTCCAGAGTGAATGCTTTCCTGTCTGTTTCCACTCCGATGTAAATATGGTCATTTCTGCACCAACTGGAAGTGGTAAAACAGTTCTCTTTGAGCTTTGCATTTTGAGGCTTCTCTCTAGGTCTATTTCTGCAGAGGGGAGATTTATACATGTAAAGGGAACTTTGAAGACAGTAAGTCCTTTACTCAACGGCACTTCCATACATTTCTCTCATCAATCTTCTCATAAAACAGTAAGTTAGACTCGATGTTTAAAACTACCGAGAATTTCTTGTCGGTTCTCTTTCTCCTTGAGTCAACTTTTTGGATCAAATGAAAATCTCCTTGAAAGCTGTATTGCATTTGCACAAAAAACGGCCCAAGCTTTTGCAGATAGTGAATCATGTTTAGTTTGCCTGTTAATGAGTGTATCCATCTCAATGTAAAAGTTGCTAACTATTGCTACTGTGATTTTCTCACATGGTGTCAAGATCTATATAGCCCCTTCTAAGGCTTTAGTACAGGAGAAGCTTCGCGATTGGAATCAGAAGTTTGGGCCATTGGGAATAAATTGCCTGGAGCTGACAGGTGACAATGAATCTTACAATTTAAGGAATATTCAAGAAGCAGATATTATTCTGACCACTCCTGAGGTCAGTATGCAAATACAAGCTATGTGAACATAAGTAGACCAAGAAACCTGCTCTTTGACTTAATCATATGGATATCAACTTGAATTATGAAGTTCAAGGCACCTATTCTCGGCATGATGAAGAATAAAGTATCAATGAATTACAGTTATTTAAATTTCTTCTTATTACTTTGGATCAGCAGCAGGTTTAAATATTAATTAAATAAAAAGTTAGCCTTCACGGGGACAACCTTTTGTGTGAATGATCAGCATTTCCTCATTGGCTTTGAAAAACATATCTCCTTCTGACTATCTTCTTGCCTATGTATCACTTTAGAAGTCCTTGCAGACAGACACAAATGCACAAGCAGTGGGTTGATTTATTTATACAACTGGAGATGGTTAAACTATGTCTTTTTTTTTTCTCCCATGAATAGAAATTTGATGCAGTATCACGTTATGGTATTAAAGATGGTGGCTTGAGCTTTTTCAGCGACATTGCACTTCTACTTATTGATGAAGTTCATCTGTTGAATGATCCACGTGGAGCTGCTCTGGAAGCAATTGTTAGTAGAGTAAAAATGGTTGCTTGCAATCCAAAAATGAAATCAAATCCACTTGCTCAAGTCCGCTTCCTAGCTGTGTCTGCTACAATTCCAAATATTGAGGACCTTGGTAATTTTAATTTTAATTAATATTGTCAAAAGAGTTATGCACATCACAGTACGTGGGAAGATCTTCATGCCATATTTGCACTACTGCAGCTGAGTGGCTTAGGGTTCCTGCCCACGGGATCAAAAGGTAGCTTTTCACCTCCACATCCAGAGGATGAATATGTCCTCCAATGCTCAACGTCAATATCGAGAGAAAGATTAGTTACCTTTTGAATGTTCACAGGTTTGGAGAAGAAATGAGGCCTGTAAAGCTGACAACTAAGGTGTTTGGTATGCTTACAAAATTGAACCCAATAGTCTTGAAATCTGTTCCTTCTCAGTTATTGTATAATATTTATAATCTGCACGATTTGGTGACATGCACTTTTTTCAGGAAAAGGAGATCGCATCGAGAAAAGATCTTTAATTTTCCTTTTTTATGCATTTATGCATTCTTATTTATATGCTATAGTTCTGTCAGTTATTTAGAGTTGTTTGGTTTCATGGTTCTAGTACTACATTTCTGCAGGCTATGCCCCAGCCAAAAATGACTTTCTATTTGAGAAGGTCAGTTCTTGTTGACCAACCAAGATATGTTACTGACATAGAAATAGTCTAACCAGTTAAGCTAATCATAATGTCTGGTTTATTGTTTTTGCCACCATGCAGCGCCTTCAAAACTATATTTTCGGTAAGCAGGCAGAGTTGAGACAGCCATCTTTGCACACTGATCATATCCCCGCTGCTTGAAAAATCTGAATTCGGTGAATTTCATTATTTATTACGTACAATTGATTTCAGATATTCTCATGCAATACTCAAGAGGGAAGTCTGCGCTTATATTTTGCTCAACAAGAAAAGGAGCACAAGAAGCAGCTCAGCGACTCTCTCAAATGGCCATGACTCTTGGTCACTCAAATCCATTCATTAAGAATAATGAACAGCAGGATCGGCTGAGGGAAGCTTCTCTGTCGTGCAGTGACAAGCAAATGCAATCATATATCCATTATGGTGGTATGTAAGTAAACTTTGTTTTGTTTTGTCTAAAGGCTTACTTCAAAGCGATAATAATGATTATGCCTGTTAATTAGAAGTCTATATTGGTGAATATGTATCTAATAGAAAACGGCTTTGTTTATAGTTGGTTTTCACAATGGTGGGCTTTGCCTAAGGGATCGGAATCTTGTGGAAAGCCTTTTCCTCAAGGGTGACATTCAAGTCCTTTGCACTACAAACACGCTTGCCCATGGAATCAATCTCCCAGCACATACAGTGGTCATCAAATCAACACAGCACTTGTACAGTAAATTTTTTTATGCATGTCATCATAGCATATCAAGAAACCTTCCTTTGCAATTGATTTATTGAAATTTTAATGCTTAACAGTAACAAAGAAAAAGGTCTTTACATGGAATATGACCGCTCTACAATTTTGCAGGTGTGCTTCTTGAGATGCCTTCTGATATTTTTTTTATTTTTTTATTTTTTTATTTTTTTATTTTTGTCTCTGTCTTATGTTACAGATGGCTTAGGATATTAGAAACCTTGGACATCAGATCTGTATAAAATATAGACTTCTCCTCAGTTTGAGTCAAGTACATCACACGTAACCTGCATAAAAGTATTGCCTTCACAACGGTCCCTAGTAGCACCTGCAGTCAGAGGATTTGTTTTATGGCTTTAATGAAGTGTTTTGGTTACTGCAATACAGGATAACCTGTGATTAAAATCTGCAAGTGATATTATCGCCTTAGTCCAAATAGCCTGTGCTTTCAGTTGCCTAGTGCACGACCAAAATAGCTATGTTTGTCAAATTGTTACTTGAATTGAGAAATTGGTCTCCTAATAGCCTGCAGTTTTATATTGACCAGCTCAGAGTGGCACACAAAACACGACGAAGCACTAGTTCAAGATATGCGCACCTTTTTCTGTTTCTTCACTGTTGCTTGAAGGAAAAACCAATGCTTGACCTTTTTTCATGTCGCCTGTTTGCTTTATTGATTGTTCATATATCATCTGGGGTTAACTTTTTCTGGTGCAGATGTGTGGCAGGGCAGGCCGACCACCATTTGATGATACAGGCATGGTTGTAATCATGACAAGAAGAGAAACGGTGATCTAACATCTGCTTTCTTATTCTGCATCTCTCTCTCTCTCTCTCTTTTACTTCACTTTATTTCTTTGATTTTGAAGTAGGAATTCTCAATACTTTCGAAATATACCCTCTTATTTTCTGTTACATTACAGGTCCACCTGTATGAAAATCTCTTGAGTGGGTGTGAAATGGTGGAATCACAGTATGACTACCAATCTTTAAGTTGCAGAATGGATAGTGTCCTTGACCGTTGCACATGTTAAGTAAACCTTGAGCACTTGTTCTGATTAGCTGGTTAATGTTTGCTTAAATAGATTGTTCTCATGTGTGACGGAGCATTTGACTGCGGAAATTGTTCAACTGACGGTATCTGATATCACAAAAGCAATTGAATGGATGAAATGTTCATACTTGTATGTCCGAATGAAAAGGGTATGTGATCAAGGATTTCTATTAGATTTATCCTAATTTTTTTCCTATCTGATAATTGTATTTCCCTCAAAAGCAGAACCCAACAAATTATGCTATTAAAAAGAGAATGTCTGGCGACCATTTTGAGAAACATGTCCAGGGTACAATTCTCATCATCTGGCTGTTTTCTATAGCTTTTTTTATCCCCCTTATCTCTTTCTCTCTCTCTGACACATACTTTTTTTTTTGGTTACTTTGCATTTGCCTTCATTAGTCATTGAATCTTTTTTTATCTCAGAGATATGTGTTCAGAAAGTTAATGAGTTATCACGGCATCAAATGGTCTGGGTTGATGAAGATGGTTTCCTCTTGAGGCCATTAGGTATGAATATATTCGACGTATAAGACTTGTTGCTGCTGTATAATTATAAGATATTAAAACCTCATTAGTTGCTAATATTAATCCTTTTCCTGTTAGAGCCAGGAAGGTTAATGACGAAGTATTATTTGAGATTTGACACTATGAAACAGATCATGCGAACCCCTGAAAACTGCACTTTAGAAGATGCCCTTCATGTTATTTGCCTTGCCGAGGAAATTTCTTGTACGAGTATAATTGTGGTAACATAACATTATGATATACTAGCACAATTTATCAATAGGAGTATTGACACAATTCCGCACTGAAAATTGAAGGGATACAACTTAGACGCAATGAAAAGAGGATCTTGAATGACATAAATGTTGACAAAGATGGACGGCTTCGGTTTCACATCCTCGGAGATAAGGGGAAAAAGAAAAAGCGAATTCAAACTAGAGAAGAAAAAGTTTATATTTTGGCAAATGACTGCTTAACTGGTGATCCCTCAGTTCATGATCTATCCCTTATTCAGGTGCAGCGTGGTAACCTCTCTATTTTGCGCTGCATATCAACTTACTCATATCTTAGTGATTAAGGAAACGTGATGCTACAGGACATGAATTCTATATGCTCAAATGGATGTAGAATTGCTAAATGCATGAAAGATTACTTTATTTACAAAAAGAACTACAAAGGAACTATGAATTCCTCCCTTCTAGCCAAATCACTGGACCAGCGACTTTGGGACGACAGTCCATACTTATTGAAACAATTACCTGGAATTGGCATGGTTACAGCGAAGGTAATGTTGTAAAGTCTTTCATATATTGATATACATGTAATTGTGAATCCTTCTTCACTTTCCTATGATTGAATGCTTTTCTTATTTTTCATGCTCCAGGCACTGCATTCAATGGGAATTAAATCATTTGAGGCACTAGCTGAAGCTGATCCCAGGAGAATAGAGATAGTAACCGGTCGAAAATACCCATTTGGGAACCATATCAAGGATTCTCTACTATCGCTACCACCAAAAATTGATATGAAGCTTGAGGAAATCGGAATGCAGAAACAAGGGAAGTCCAAGCTAGTAGTAACACTGACTAGGATATCAGACTCAGTCCAGTCAGTTAAAAGACATTATGCTGATATGGTGTGTTGGCTGAATTTTATTTTATTTTTTTAATATTTGTGGAAATCTTTAGTACATTTGCTATATCTTCTTCCTTACAGATAGTTGGTTTGGAGGAAGACAACATCATTCTCTTTCATGAAAAAATAAGGTGATGACGTTTAACTCTCTTTCCATGGCTAGATAATATACACTATATTTCAGAATTTCTATTAAACATCTCTCTTGTTTGTTGGTATTGACTCCGTAATATAATGCCAAACTACGTTTGCTAATAGTCTTTCCTCATAGTTTTAACTCTATAAATTGTTGTTGCAGGGTGGATCAATTCTCCAGGTACACTAACTGAAACCGTGATCTTCCTTCTGCTAAGTAAAATACTTGGTATATTGTGGAGCATCCCAGGCTAAGATGCTTTCAAATGAGAGTATGAAGCATTTTATTTTGGGAGGTGACAAAAACTGCCTATATTTCAAGATTCAGAGTTTCCAATACAGTATTCGGACGACGGATCACCCTACATGAAATGCATTTTAAAGTAGTATGTAAAAAATTGCAATAGTAATTTCAACCGAAAAGATAAATTATGCAACGGTGATTTGACTTCGGATGAAATACTTTTGGCTTGCAAGGCACAATTAATACAATTTGGATTGCTTCTTGATGGGAGAAGTATATAACTCTTTTATCGGACAGTCAACTGCTACCTGTACTTTATATGCCTGCAAATTTTGCAGCCCTTATAGTGCAACAATGCTTGTGCCAATCTCACAAGGGAAGCAGGCGATCAAAGCTGATTTTATATATGAAGAATACAGTAAGTCGTGCCCACCATATAGTAAAATTATGAATTATCTTATATATAGTATCTACAGAATGTTAGATTGTGGAGTTTTGACTCATTCTTTTGTTTTGTCTGTGCAGTTGGTATTGATGTCCACCAAAAAATTTGCTTGATCAAAGAGAACAATTCAAATTTGCGATTACAAAGAAATAGAAAGCTCCCTTCTTTTCCTTCACCTAAAGAGGTACATGTCATTGAAGATGATAACATAATCGCCCCTCATTTGCCAATGGAAGAGCTATGCAGTTTAAAGTCTAAGAATGAAACAGATTCCATGTTAGTCATCTTCCTTTGAGATTTCTAATATAGCTTCTTTGTTTAGTAATTCCTTTCTGGCCATATCATGTATAGTTATTTCTAATTTAGTTCTTCTGTTTCAGTCCGAACTTCAACCTCCTAGATGAAGAGTCAGGGGAAGGTACCACTTCAGAGGTGATTTTGATTGGTTTTCATGTATTATATGAAAAATCTTCCCATTTTCACCTGCTAATTATTTTTGGAAGGTGGGCGTGCGCTTGAGGTTGAAGAGGACGATTGCAAAATCATCAATGAAAAAACAGTATTTGACCACATACGAGAGAAGGCCAAAAACTTCTCTCTCCTGTCTGCATATGATAATATTCGCTTTCCATCACCAGAGGTTCTTTATCTCACAAGAAAGCGTACCCGAGAGAAGAGACCTGGACTCCATGAAGTGATTGTTCTGGATGATGAGACAGACAGACTCTACATATCACCACAAGCCGAGGTCAATTTTCCTGCAGAGCTCAGAAATGCAGAACACAGTAAGCATAATACAGTTGGAAGCACAAATACCACTAATAATATAGTGGATACAGGTGCACCTTATCACTATTTTATGATTTAATTATCATCTTTTGCTTTATAGGTTGTCTTTATTGTATTATTTCGTTGTTGAAGGTGTTTTTCTTACTGAACCTGAAGCAAGCATATACGAAACACCAACTGACCAAACAATTTTTGACCACATACGAAGAAAATCTAAGGATTTTCCACTGATTAGTAAGTTGGATTCGATGGAGTCAATTCTCCAGAAAAGGGAATTATTCTCACAGAACCATCTAAATTGCTTGAGTGCTGCTTCTGATATGGCAACGGAGACTAATTTCTCGAACATTGTCAGAGATAACATGCTTACTTCATACATGGAATCTGTTAAAGTTGAAAAACATGCATCTGGTTTTCAATATGGCACTGAGGTGAAACATAACAAATTTGAAGGCTTCAGTGGCATAGACGGAGTGCTAAATATTTCTGAACGAGTTTCAAGTACCAATCCTCTTCTATCATCAATCCATGTTCCAGATTTAAGTACAATGTTAAAGGGCAACAAGCGGCCACCAGATCCAAGAAGCTTTGCAAATTGTAGTAGGAAGAAGCCTTGCTCTCCTACAGAATCAGAAGCAGAGAAATCAAGTTTTAGTGAAACGAGAAGACAGTGCCGTTCCACGGAAACTGGATGCAAATTGAAGGAAGTAGATTCAAATCCTGGGTTTAAGAGTGTATTTTCCTTTCTCTGATTTTTTGAAGGACGTCAGCCGGTAATATCCCTGCCTTGGACTTTGACCGATTGCACTAACTTCTTGCTATAAATGGTACATTTAACTATGCTGTACTGCACTGGTTGAGTGAACTGTTGGCCCAAAAGGTTCAACGATAAACCTCTGACACTCAGATGACCAAAAAAGTCATGTTTGACAATATTCAAATGCATTAATAACATAGTTATAAGAATGGGTAAAATATATTTTTTTTATTTTTTATTTATTACAAAATTATTATTTTAATTTTTTATTTATTAAAAAATATCACATTCAAAATAATTTTTTATTCATTAAAAAATATCATATTTTGCGTTCATTTTTTAAAATGATATTGGATTTAATCCCTTAAATTTAGAGGTTAAAGTTTAGTAAATGACTTAAATTTAATAATTTTTTAAAATATAAAAGATTAAGTGTGACATTTCTTAATAAATAAAGAATTATTATTTAAAATATTTTAATAAATAAATAATCAAAATGATAATTTTATGATGAGTAAAAAATAAAAAATATATTTTTCTAAGTATAGAAATAATGTATATTATGTATGTCACGTAACTCTTTTCTTTGGCAACAAAGAAGAATAATATTTCTAATTAAATAAATATTATACTTTCGTGAAAAGAATAAGTTGTGAAACTGATTAATTAAATACAAATTCTAAGGTAGTTGGTGCAAAGTTAAAACAAGTTTTTATCAAATTGGAGAAAAGTACACTTAACTTTTTTGTCTTATAATATTTCCTCTCAAACCTCATTAAATTTTTTAAAGCATTTATTGTAGCATTAATGAGCATATGTTGGGAAATGAAAGACAAGGATGTACTTACCTAAACCTTCATGACGTGAAGAAATCAAGCGAGGTGAAAGTGGCTTCATCTTATCTCAGAACAAGCCCAGAGCATGCTACACCTTGCCTCCAGACTTCGTCAAATAATCATGAGCAACCTATTAGAAGAAAGGGGTGCAGATTGAAGAAGGTCTAATGGCTACTTGTGATGCTCTATCTATAAAAGACAAAAACCCTATATTGGTCCCTACTCATTGCCTTATTCTCATTTGGTCCCCCAATCACTCTTATTCTCAAAATAATCCCACACTCAGCCAAACTTTTCTCAAACTTGTCCCTAAATTATATCACCGTTATATTTCAGATGACATGGCACCTTTACTGCTGACATGTCATGTTAAGTGCTGACCTGGACATTATTCGAGCATCTTCACAAGCCAAAACAACAATCTTCGACCCACTTCTATATGAGAGTTTTTGTTCGCACTCTTCCATCCATCCTACTCTTTGCCTTGATTGTTCTCTTCTATGTTACAGGAAGTCAGAGCTTGATGCAAGAGAAACACACGCTGAGCCAAAATGATTTCTCACGTGCTTTACCTAGGTGCTCAGTTGATTCATTTTTTGGTTAGATTTTGGGTACTCTATAGTGATTATGTAACTGAAATTTTGCTGCAATACCAAAAATCACATCCCTACTTTAATCTTTTGCCTGCTTTAATTTTTTTGCACCTCTATATAAGAACATGAACAAAACCTCATTTTGAAATGCAATATATAAATGCGGCAAATTACAGCAATTTTAATTTACTGCAAATTACAATTTCATTTACCAGAATAAACGTATTTTGGTGATTTCAGTTTATATGGGCACCATGTGACTATGTTGGGAATTTAAGGAAAGTCAAATAATTGGTTTTATATAAAATTCCAACTCAAGCTGTCACATATCATTTTAAGCTTTAAAATAGATGGTCCCCTGAGATGGTATTTGAACCACTTTAGTTAAGAAAAGTCGAGTTAGATTTGAGCTAGTAAGTATCTATTTGATATAATGTAAAGTGACAATCATGCTTTCTAGATGTAACCAAATGATAGAACACCTGAAAGCTAGGATAAAGCATTCAACTTGCAAAATAGGTGTTGATAAATTTTAATATGAATATTTCTCAAGTTAGGTTCCGTCATGAAACAAATTCCGAGTATTATTCTCTATCTTCGATTCTTCATTAAATATTAAGTTAACAAGCAAGAGTCCAACAAGTTATTTGCAACATTGTATATTCTTGAAATATTCTTCATCTAATTTTACTAATATTGTAACTTTCATATATTATGTGGTAATCGGTTTGCATTAATAAGGATGCTTGTTTTACTACGTACTTTGACCCTTATTATTAGGAATATTAAATGGCTTTATAATAGCTTACAAAGCTATTAGGAGCATAAGACTGCTAAAAACTCCAGTGAAAGAACTAAAAATGACTTTGTATGAAACTTTATAAGACAATAATTGTCAAAACTCAACTTTCCTACCACAATATGTACGTCGTAATTATGCCACAATGGTGAATAAAATTTAAGCTAAGATGTACAGTATTTATACCACATCAGATTTTTTTTTTTTTGGTTTTCACAAAAAACAAGTTTATCACAACTTAAAGTAATTACTTTGCGAGATAGCATTTACAAGCAAAAACCCATTTAAGCTAGCATTATATTGTCAATAGAGCCAGGAATAGAAATCACATATGCTATAAGCTTATTATTATTTTTGAAGACACAGTATACATGTAGCGGGTAAGCATGACATAGGATAATGGACAAAATAGTGATTTGGCCAAAATACACAAGTTCTTGCTATATTTCAACTATAATTTCTTTCAACAAATTCCGTTTACAATTCATTGCACATAACAATATACATAAATTATCCTTATATTCATCACAACAAAGACCTGATACATGATACTTCATAACAACTACATATTTCTTCCCATAGCATTACAAAATACAACCACATCTTTTTTCCCTTACAATTACAAAATAGACCTAATACATGATACTTCATTGAATACAAAATCTAGCCACATCTCTCCTTCTTCCTTTAGCATTACAACATTGAATTTCTCCTTTTCAAACTTTAAACATTTATCATCCACCCAATCGAAAAAAGTCGCAAGTATTGTCACTCTTGTACATTGGACATCCTAGAACTTCCTACTAAGATTCTTTAGTGTCTTTGAAACTCAAACCACAATTCCAAATATACAATGACACTATATCTCATAATTTAGTGTGGTATTTGAGAAGGACTAATTTGGGGATGGCTTATCCAATAATGATTCTCTAACCAAAAATGATCCTTCGCCATCGTCCATTTCCCTGAATCTGCGTTTACATGTGGTTTAGTATCAATGTAAACCAAATTCACCAAATTCTAGATATGCATTTACATTTGGACAACATTAAATTCGTCGATTCAAATATGCTTGCCACTGCTACTAAATAATAATGAGTTATAATAACTAAATTGACCAATTTAAGGACTCATAGTAAATAACAATGACTTACAAAGACAGAACAGATCTAATCTAATTTTCTTTTTCTGTCAGAGACAACCAGAATAGCAGCAATGTCATAAAAGGCAAAAAAAATGCTATTAGCAGTCACTTGTTTTAATTCCATATTGTGAATTTGATCTTTAAATTACATTCCTAGTGACTTATACATCTCATAGTGAAAGCTTCAACATTTTTATATATTCATCTATGTATCTAAAATGATCCAACAATCAAGTGTAAAAAGAGATAGAACCATAGCACAAATCATGACTAAATATATAGTTACCTAAATCTCAATAGTGAAGTCAAATTGGCAATCATAAATCATGATCAGAATATTTTAGTCAAGGCTCTTAAGCATTGCAAATTATATTTTAAAACCATGATGAATGATAAAAAAAGATTTGTATTGAGCTAACTAATCAATATATTCTGCTCTGAATTTCAACAAAGAATGTATTTTCTTATTAACTTTAATAGAAGTTGAATAAAACACAAAGCATATCCCTTAGGCTAGTGCCATATTCATTTAGGTGAAGACTTTTCAATATTAACTATTCAATCAGGCCAAAGAATTGACCAATGAAACATTGGTGATCAAGCAGAACCTTGGTCGGTGGATTGTGACCCAGCAATAACAGGGTTGAGGTGTGGCAAAGGAGAGAAAAACTTACCTATGCAATTTTCCCTCAACACTGTGCTCGAGATATCAAGTCCAACTAAATCTCTCTATCGATTTGGACTTCTGACTTTAATTTGATCCCCAGAGAGACACGCACTGTGAAATGGCGAAGGTGAGAACAACCTAACTAATAGATTCAACATGTTCAAATGATGGAAAGAAGCCTAACGTTGATGCTCTGCCACGATTGTTTGAAATTTTTGTCCAGCTCACCTATTTAATTGGCTACATTAGCATCAAAGAAGCCACATCATCATCCCTTTAACGTTTATATAACGGAGGGACCATCTTGGCTAACTTTTAGATCATTGGAGGACTAATTTACAATTAAAAATCATGTCTTCCCCATTTTGAACTAAGCATCTGTTTTTATTTGAGAGCCATAACTTTTTAAGAGTGTGCCTATGCTAATCCCTTCTTTATAAAAGGTTTTAGAATCCATTCCATCTCTTGTAAATTGTTCTTTAATGAAGAAAATTAATTGTTAGATGAGTTGAGTGAAATTCATCGAAATAAGAGTTTTGAATAAGTTTAAATCTAAGTTTAGTGGCGAATATATGATCAAACTAATTATTGGGGCACTCCATTTTTCGTCAAAGAAAATTCGAATCAAGATAAATTAGTAGTTTTTTTTTTTTCTCTCTCTCCGTATTTTTCACCTTTAATTTTTGTTTTGTCAATTAACTTATTCCAATTCAAAACTTTAACATTCCATTATAACTGCTTTTAATTTATTTTTTTTTTATCTATACTAAAGCTATTTAAGCACCTACTTCTTCTTTGGTAGTTACTAAATTGAATATTTTGATCAGGTTAAAATTTAAATTGCTTTAAATTCAATTTTAACAAAAACACATTCATTTTCTTTAGATGTATCTTCAGTGAAATAGTGAATACGACTCGTGAGTAAATTCCGCCAAGATTTTGAGCCCTGTCAATTATATACATAATTCTCTCATGATGTTGATTTGCCAACCCAAAAGAAACCATTGAAACTGAAAGAAATTTGTTTGATTGAGTTCTGATTTCTGGATATGTTTCTGTAGAATTACCTTCATGTCTCTTCTTCGACTATGCCCACAATACTTTGCACATGAGAAGTGAGCTGAGGTATGTGAAGATCAATCTAGATCCACATTAAACTTAAGTACAATTATTATATCTTTGTTATGAAATTCTTTTAATTGATATATAATAATGACATAAAAATATATAATTTAATTCAAAAATTATACAATTATCTATAATAACTTTTTTTTTTGGCACCTTTGACAGAAATGGATTGACATTTTGTCTATATGGATGAAGTAAGGCATTTAGAGTGTGAAAGGTCATTAAATGAAGAAAGCCACAAGGACTTATCCTATAACGCCCTGTCTTAATCCCTTAATTACTCTTCAACCATTTGTTGAGTTCTGATTCCATTCCTATGACACCTGGGACCCACCCAGCTTTGTTGTGCCAAATTGCGCTAAACTGTCTCATAAGCTGTTATGTCAAATGAATCCGTCCTTGTAGGTGAGCTGGGGTCTTATCTGAATAAAATTCTTTTAAGACATTTTTGAGGGGCAATTATCCTTTTAAAAACTCATTTAAATTACACAATTTTTATTATAAAAACATTTCAAAAATTTTTTTATTCAAATTAAAAATTTTAATATTTCAAATATAATATTAATTTTTAAAAAATATCATTTAATTTCAAAATTATTTTTATAATTTATTTTATTTTATATTATAATTATTTTTTAAAAAATATAATTTTGATTCTTCATTTTTTGTGTTAAGATCAATTTACTCCCCCTAAAGATGAAAATTATCAAAATTGTCCTTTAATGATAAAATTCTTCAAAAAATAGAGGCTTCCAAAGATTAATTTAGTATTATATAGAGACCAAATCGTTCACTTTTTTTATTTTTAGAGAATTATTTTAATATTTTTTCTTTTTAAATGATTAAATTGATACTTAATTAAAAATAAGGGATTAAAATTATATTTTTTTCAATTATTTTTTTGTATGATATAAAACTATAGTTTTACTTATAATTTAATTAATATTAAATTTTGGAATGAAATTGTAATTTCATCTATAAATATGATTAAATAATTTTATTTTTAAAATAAATTATTTAAAAAATAAATTTTAAAAAAGAAAATATAAATTTCCAAAAAGTAATATAATTTTTCACATATCTTGAGAATTCAAGGCACGCCCCATGATTGAGGCGTACATGATTCATAGAGCTGGACAACTGCCCACCAATGCTATTAAATGCTAAAAGTAGTAAGATAAAGCCACACAGTGGTGGGCCTCTCACGATCAGTCTGCTCCAACACCATGTCTAAAGTTTTCAACAGCAATGAAATGTCCTCTTGGTCCCCCAGAAGCATGAATTAAGATTTATATATATATATATAATTTATTTTGATATAAAATTACTAAAAATCATATGACTATCTATATGATTCAAACGCATAACCCACATAATAAATTGCTTAGTGTTGGCATTGATTTTAAGAATATAATGTTTGATATACATACACATGCTATGTGTTTTGAGCAATGGTGCCACTCTTGAATCTAACTCTTAAAATCTTGAAAATAATTTTTGCATTTGGACTTAAATCCATTTTTATTCCCATGTCTAGATCCAAATGGGTAAATTTTATGGGTACACATAGAATATGGATATTTTGATCATCCTTGAGTGTTTAAAATAAATAATGGTTAAAATGAAGAAAAAATTACACTAAAATTTTTGCCTAAAAATTACATTTGATACCTTTCTTGTTTA
Organism: Delonix regia; assembly: GCA_037074485.1. Lineage (NCBI taxonomy): Eukaryota > Viridiplantae > Streptophyta > Magnoliopsida > Fabales > Fabaceae > Delonix > Delonix regia. Next base: position 32,130,838 of record CM073449.1, on the reverse strand, counting down.
AAACATATTACTTGTTTTTTAGACAGTTGATATATATTGGAGAAATATCGTTTCTAATTTATTTTTTTGTCAGTGACAATAATTTTAGGCACAATATGCATTTCTTTTAAAAATAAAATTGCTCAACTGTCTTGCTCGTCATGTTAATAGTACTATTATGTTAATAAAATCACAATATTATAGCAGAAAGATTATAGGTAAAGTACTATAACTCCACTTTCAAACTCATTTAACGAGTGAAAAAATTTTGCGTCTCAGTTGAATGCTTAAATCCCCAAACCCAAACCCACTTATCTAAAAGAAAATTCTTAATTTTTCTCAATCTGAGACTTGTCTGCATAAAAGTTATTCATATAAAATCACAACAAAGAATCAAATAACTATTAATATAATTCAAACCCCAAGTAATTTTATTTAGAACCAATTTTGTTGTCTTTATATTGTAGAATAAAATTAACATCATTTTGTACAAAAACTAAACTTCATCAATATAAATAAAAATAAAAGAATTTTTTATAATATATATCAAATATATGACGGCACAGAAAATATATCTAAAACTAAAAAAAAAAAAAAAGCAGCATAACTTAACCAAATTTCAAAATAAAAAAATTTCAACACATCTATGTCAAATGGGTACATGACCATTCATTAGCCATCAAAATAAAAATTTACAGCCTCATCAATGAGTACATGATTTTTTTTTGTTTTCTTCAAGTAATTATTCATGCTCAAGAACAGCAATAAAGGAAGTAAAAATTAAGTACAACAAGGAAAAGAACCACTGTTAAGGTAACAATGCAAAGAAGAGGATGTTAATTACCCTATTTTACTCAACTTTCGACGGTTAGTGAACCGTTGTTCAAACTCTAATTTTTCCTTGCTGACAAGCGAGATTCTTATCTTTTGTTTCATACTTTCTTTCTTTTTTTGTTTAGAAAGGAAAAAAAAACCAAGTCACTTTTGCTTTATTCTAATCCTCCAATCAACTTTCAGCACATATACTTACTGAGTGATAACCAGAACATTACCACTTCCCAAAGCCCTGGAATATGCTAAAAGATCAAGCTTGTATAATAGGTTCTTCACTTCTTGATGGCCCTTCAGAACTGCGAGAACTAGAGGCCTCCGAGGAGCCATAGGATATTCCAATCTTCTTCAATGTATTTGAAACAAAGCTGTTTGTGCTGTAAGATCTAATGGAGCTGTCTGAGTTTAGCAATCCAGGGTTCAAAAAAGGTGGTTGATTAGGTACAGGAACGTCCACATTTGAATTACTTAACAGGTAAACAACTTCCTCCATGGATGGTCTCAGTGAAGCAGAAGCTTGTGTGCATAGCAGGCCAATTCGAAGCACCCTTAATGACTCTGCTACAGGAAAATCATCAACTAAGCAAGGATCTATTGCTTCAGCCAATCGGTTTGGTCGGTAAAGTCTCCAAATCTGAGGCCAAATCCAGAGTTTTTTTCACATTGTTAATCACAAATATAATATGTTGAATCCAGTAGCCTATAAGAAAATTAATGCGGTTTGTTTCAAGTTTCAGGAGAAGTTGACATAGAACTTACTGTTTGTAGAAGGGAACCATTGTCTTCTCTGAAAACATTGTTCCTCCTGCCACATACAATCTCTAGAACCAGTACTCCAAAACTATAGACATCGGCCTTATCTGTTAGTTGTCCCCGAATAAGATACTCAGGAGCCATATACCCTCTAATCAAGAAATGAGAATAAAAACTGATAGCGTCAGACTATGGTACAATCTCTGGAATGGTTTCATGATAAAATTTTGTTACTAGATTTGATCTATAATATAGGTATTCCAAGCTAATAATAAAAATACGTACCATATAAGCATGTCATATGATGGCCCATTGAAAATTTAACATGACTAGCTTCTCCAATAGATTCATAGGACTGACATACTCATTTATAGATGCAAATGCAAATTTTTTCTAATTGTTTGGTTTATCTATTTCTTTGTAAAGACTAAATCTACTTAAACATTCTTCAAGATCATATGCTAAAAGACCCAAACTATGGACTCACAGTGTGCCAGCAATTCCGGTACTAAGATGCGTTTTGTCAGCAGCAAAACAGCGGGCAAGGCCAAAGTCTGCAATCTTAGGAGTGAGATCCTCGTCCAGAAGAATGTTGCTACTTTTGATGTCTCTATGGATTATTCTCATGTCAGATCCTGCGTGAAGATATGCAAGCCCCTCTGCTATTCCAACAATTATATCAAGACGCTGCTTCCACTTTAGAATCTGAGTTTTGTTCTTTTCTACATAGCAGAGTAGGAGGATGTCATCTTTCTGAAACTATGAACAAGCACTTGAATTGAGCTGATTAATTTCTTTCAGTTATAAAGTTCAATTAGAATTTCGATAAGAACTGCGAGGCTTTTCAGTGGGAATCATACAATGGAAGAAGAAAATTACCAAAGATGAATTGATCCAAGCTCTTGTTGGGTAGGTACTCGTATACAAGGAGGCTCTCAGGGCCTTCAATGCTACAACCCAAGAGTTTTACGAGGTTCTTGTGCTCAATTCCGCTTATCAAATTTACTTCATTGAAGAATTCGTCAACCCATTGCCTGGTATTGAAGACTAATCTCTTTACAGCTACAACTTTCCCATTTGAGAGAGTCCCTTTGAACACAGAACCAGCTCCTCCTTGGCCAATTTTTCTTGAAGAGTTGAAATAATCTGTGGCCTTCTCCAGAGTTTCGTATTTGAAATTCAAACTTGATTTGCTTATGGAAATGGAAATCTGACCAAGACTTTCGCGTTCTGGGTGACGGAGGAGAAAAAATACGGTCTCAGAGTAAAATATGTAATTGATCTAAGTTTGATATGAGTAATATCATATTTGCTGAGAATGTTACCTTTATTCAGCTTCGATAATCTTGAGAAGGCTGCATAAGAGGCAGAGAGAGAGAGCATTACAACTGCAGCCGCAGCTAACACCGTTGCTATGATGACTCCTCTTCTAAAAGACCCTAAAATTGAAAGGTTGAGACAATTGACGCAATTGCAATATCATAGGAGTCACAAATCTGACTCTGTTGCTGAGAAAATTACAGAAATGGAATAGAAATACAGACTAAATACTTTCTCACTCTGTACCAGGTATAATATAAAGTAAGACCAAAAATGTTTCAGTAGATCAAGAAGATTCAAAGCATTAGAGTGATAATGATGCAGAGCCACTTTCCAAAACTGAATACCAAAGAAATATGAAGACAAAAGGAATGTGACACACTGACACATAATTACCATCCCATGCGAGCTTCAATTCCATTTACCAAAACAACTTTTAAGAACAGAAAACTTTGCAATAAGACTTACCTTTTCCAGCATCTTCTTCACCTCTTTCACTGTAGAACTTCTCAGATGAGTACCTCAAATAGCACCCAGCATTCAATGCCCTTCCTTCCCTCTTAGGCAAGCACCCTCTCACCTCCCTTCCCGCTTTCCTCAAGCATTTCCCACACCCATCACTCCCCACAGTCTTCCAACACTGAGCCAAGGCATAAACCCGATTAAACTCTCCCAAACCAAACCCCAAACCCTTTCCAGCAGCAATCCTATTCACATTCTCAACCACTTCTCCCACACTCTTCTCAAACTCCGACCTCTCGATTTCATCCTCCACCACACCAAATTTGGAACTACAATTCACCGTATCCCTCAAAGGGTCAACATCTTCGGAGTAGAAACTGTAGTTATCGTACCGCAGGAAGCAGCCATCGAGGTAGATACGAGCAGAGACAGAGGGGAGGCAGCGAGGGAGCTTGGTACGGCTAGCAGCATAACAGAGAAGGCAATCGGTGTGGGTAAGGTCCTGAAAGCATTGAGCGAAGCCATAGATGGGAGGGTTGGAGAAGTTTACAGAGTGAGAGGCCCAGTTCTGGGTAGTGACTGTCTGGGAAAGAGACTCCATTTCCTTTACGAAGCTTGGGATGTAATTGGATTTTGGCGAGGCTTTGGCAGTGCCGCACAAGAGTCCTGCTTCGGAGATTCGGGGATCGGAGAGGAGAGAGTGGGGGAATGATAGGAAGAGGAAAGCGATGAGAATGAGAAAGCTTGACGATGGATTTGAGCCATGTATGGAAATCATCGTGGTTCTCGCGTTGTTCTGTTTGTGAATGAGGAAGAGGAAGAGTTGGAAAAATAACTTTTTGGCTTTTCGCTCGGTGTGCGTCGGTGTGATAGTTTGCGTGTGTACGGAGGGACTGGGTTGGTCACCGCAGATTTTGTGCTTTCGGCTTTTGAATGATAATGATGTCTTCTTCTTCATCTTCCTACATTTGTGGAATGGACGGCGAGGTAGAGGGTAGGCCTAAGCCTGCTTGTTTTATCAAATTAAGACACTTTTCACTTCTGCTACTACAAGAAGCATGAAGACATGGCGGCATTCTAGGCTGACATGTTTAATTTTTAATAATATAGAACGTAACACGCAAGGCCCTTTTTATGGTAAAAGGTTTTAAATTATTGGCAATGCTATCATAATTATATTGTTGTATGTTAATTAAATTATTATTTCCAATAAATTTTCAAACGCTAATAATTTGTTATTATATGTCAACTGATAGTTATAAGTTACTTCAGCATACAAACATGATTTATATGTTATATGCATAGATGTTACATTACTTAATTTCATAACCTTTTAAGTAATTTTTTTAGTTCAAATACTTTGTTATTATTTAAATAAATTATAAATGTATATTTGAAATATTTTTAGTAATATTATTTTAAAAATATTACGTCAGTTATATAACAAAATCGTCACCAGTGCAATGTCTAAAAATAAAACGTGTTCCTAAATTTTTTTTCAAAGAAAAATATATATCGATTAGCTCTTGTATCTTTAATATGATAGGACACTATTTTTCACATGTAAAATCAACCTTTTCTTTTGATAAAAGTTAACTTAAAAGTTTAAAAGCTTTTTGTTTTATCATAATTAACTATGTAAGTGTATTTAATTTTTAGAATTCAAATATAAAATGCGCGGCCAGTTGTACGAACTTAAATAGTGGGGGGATCAGCGCCAACCCACAAACCAACAGTTACGTTTTTAGTAGAATTACGTGAGAAATATAGGGACTAATTTTATAATTAATTACTATAAATTTAAAATATTTATTATCAAATATTTCAAATTGTGCTATTATTAAAAATTTATTAACAGGTTTTTTATTTTGAAATTTTTTTTTTCGTTTCAGGGCAAAATTATTATGAATAAAAAATATTAATTCTTGAATTATTCATAATATTTTAAATTTTAAATTTTAAATTTTTTTATAATAAATAATCTATATCTTATAATTGCAGTTATTCAAAATTGATATGATTGTTTTGTTCTCAATTTATATAATAAAAATATTATATATCTTTTGAAATATGACGTAGATATTTTTTTGTTAAAAAATCCAATCATATTAGCCTTTTCCATTGGTTGAAATTCTCCGTTTTATGTTCGGCTTTCCTATTAGTAATTTATTTCCCCATTATTCTTTTCCAAAAACAGCTATTCCATTAATTTCTGAACTCTTTGCATCCCACTTTAACTTGAATATATATATATATATATATATATATATATATATATATATATGTATATGATCAAATCCGTGCGGCAGTGTCCTGACGGTGTGCAATGTGTGGGGTGACCCAAGTTGGAAAACTATCCTATCACGTGCCCTTCTTCTAATGTAAATGCAAGCAGCACCCAAATTTGACAAAACGGGATGAGTTCACCCTGTTCCCATTTCCGTAATTTCTGAATTTACAGACAAATTATATTTGTTATTAATATTTCCAGAATTAAATATATCACTCTTGGAACCGAAAAGAATTCATCTAAAATTGAAAGTGTCAAGAATCTCGTTATCCTTTAATAGTTTAGACACAGCGGAGTGCCATTACGTAGGATTCATCCATTTTTCTTTTTAAAAAATAACAGATAAATTTTAAATTTTGAAATAGCTCATTTAAGCTTACGTTGCTTCATCTAATTTCGTTCTTTTGAACTAAGTATGTAATACTCAGAGCACAGTAGAAATAATCTAGTCATAAGACTCTTTATACTTATCTAGATAATTTCGAGCTCAAATCTTAATTTAATTAAGATGTAACGTAAAATTAAAATATATATATAGTACTGTGTGAGTATTATATATATAGATATATATATATATATATATATATATATATTTCGTTAAGCTCAAACTTTGACAGCGCAGAGACAACCATCTAGCCTAGCACAACTCCATGTATTGTCGATTCTGCACTACGGAGTTGGACTTTCATTTGCACGTATTCATTCAAAATGTGTACTATTCATAGCACTACATTTATATGCATTATATATATATTTGCCATCAATTTTTCTCCTAAAAATAATATTTTTAAATAACAACATAATAAATATATAATTTAATTAAAAAACCTTTCATGTATTTATAAAAATTATATGTTTATCATGGTATTATTAAATGTTAAATACTCGTCATATTTTATTTAAAAATTTTAAAATATAAATATAAATATTTTAAAAAAAATTTATAAGTAAAATATTTGACGGTTGCTACAGTAGAGTTTGAGTAAAAAGTATAAAACATGAAATAATCCACTCCGAAATCCCAACTGCACATATGACTCTGACTTTCTTTCCTGCACTCGCTGGCCTACAAAAGGTGTTGCTTTCCTCACTACTAGACTCTAAATTATGAATTACTTGTCCTGTACTCAATCAATTTAATCAGTTGATGTTAAATTCAACACTTAATTAGCAGCTATGACAAAGTCTTTTTGCAAAATATTCAATAAGCCTCATCATGTGCTCTCCTACTTTCTTGGATTCTATGTCAAAATAATCATTATTCCAACCCTATTCATACTCTGTACCAATGACAAAAGACACAATTTATGCATAAAAAAAAGTCTGGGGAAATGCTTGTAATGAGGCATCCATGGCGGAAATATACTTGTACTAAAATGGGTCAGTGAAAGTTGAATGCTTTAGGAAATGAGCATCATAACACTTGCAAATTTCAAATTGCACAAGTTGAATTCAAGATCTAAGACCAATAATGTTCTATACTATATATGTTTTTATGGGCATTTTCCAGCATCACCTACGTCTCTCTCTTTCTGTACAGTGGTTCTTAATTGTAATAAAATCATGTCTCCATGATAAAAAATGCCTCCCTTGACACTATGCATGGCAACCACCAACATAAAAAATAATATCATGACAAAAGAGAAACCTAAGGAGACTGAGAATTATACACAATCAATCAGCACTAAAATTTAAAGGGCCTAGATGAATCAGATATATTTGAATGTCATCCCAAACTAGAACAAAAAAGAGGCAACAGTAAATGGAGGTTTGGAAGGTGCTGGCAGTTTAGCATCCCTTTGTTTGAGCATTTTTGTCACCTCTGTCATGTTAGGACGTAAAGATGGGAACTCTTGGGTGCACAAAAGTCCCACCTGGACAACTCTTAAAATTTCTTCGTCATCTTTAGCCTCCATGCTTTGATCGATAATTTCTGATGCAGTATTCAATTGGAAATGCCTCCACGCCTAAAAAGCACACCCAAAAAGGGGAAAAAGCAAAAAAAAAATCTTCTTGGTGACCGTAGTATAAATTGATACACCTATCTAATATCATTTGCCTAAATATAAACTAATGGATTAGGAAAGTTGTGAGAATTACATGAGCGACAAGAGTTTCAAAGGATTCTGCAGACTCAAATTTGCTGTTCGCAACTCCACTGACAATTTCAAGCACAAGTACCCCAAAGCTATAGATGTCTACTTTTTCTGTTAGTCGTCCCTCAGCAAGGTATTCTGGGGCCATGTAACCCCTATAAATTGAAGATAACAATAGCAAGAAACAGATAGAGCCTTTATCAAGAAAAAGAATACTTGAAATAACCAAAATAGAAAATTTCATTAAAATGGAGTATACAGAAAGCCAATACTTACAATGTGCCTGCAATGGCAGTATTAACAGGGGTCTTATCACATGAGTAAAACCTTGCCAGACCAAAATCAGCAATCTTTGGTTTGTACTTCAAATCCAATAAGATGTTGCTAGCTTTGATGTCCCTGTGAATTATCCGCACTTGAGAATTGTTGTGTAGGTATTCCAAACCTTCAGCCATTCCAACAATTATTCCACGTCGTTTTGGCCAATCTAGCTGCTTTTTCTTCTCTGAGTCTTCCTTCCATGGGCAGTATAAAAGTAATTAGATTAAGTCCAAGGAATGCATTGAAAGGTCACCCTTACTGTTATTTATTAAGTTATCAATTGAATGGAATTACTAACATCTATGCTTCTCCCTTAGTCTCTACCCAAATATACACAAGTAACACAACTTGCCTTTCAGCGATCCTAATTTAGTGAAGAGAGCTTGTAGTTCTAGTATCTACGGCTTACCAAATAAGTTATAACTGAGGCTTCCGTTGGGAAGATATTCATAGATGAGAAAGCTTTCTGCTGAGGTGAAGCAGCAGCCAAGAAAACGAACCAGATTGTTGTGTTGAGCTCTACTGATCACATCCATTTCATTGTAAACATCTTCTGTCCCTCTCTCGCCACTGAAAATCATGCGTTTTATTGCAATTTCTCTGCCATCTGGTAAGGTTCCCTATCCAAATGCATAAGAAGTCATCACGTAATAGAACAGAAATAAGAAGAAACAATAAAAATTTCAAGGCATAAATACCTTGTATACTTCACCATATCCTCCTTGACCAAGCTTAAGGGATTCATGAAAGTCATTTGCAGCTTTCTTTAATGTTGAGTACTTGAATTGTATGAATTGCAAGTTCCTCTTTAATATTGCCAAGTCCATCTCTAATATAAAAAACCAAAATTGACACATCAATAGTATATTAACTGTAAAATCAATATCATCAATTATAGTGCTAGAGAGGGAAGAATGAAAATGCTCATTCTCACTATTGAAGATTTTACCTTCTCCTTTACTTGGAAGATGCCATAGTTTGTATGTGGATTTACCAACATAGTATCCAATAAGAACAGCCAATGAACTGACAGCAATTGCAACAACAACACAAGAAACGTACTCTGCTATGGTATCTGGAGGGTGCTCAACCAACAAGTACACAATTGTCAATCAGCATAATTAAGCAGGAAATTTGAGCTACTTCCTCCTTCATCCCCCAAAAAGAACAACAAGAACGGGCCAAAAAGAACAAATGCAAATACCATCTTCTTATTTAACCACATAGTAGCAATGAGATAATTTAATATCTACATTAAACACTTCATTCAAAAATTTTGTATTTAGGTGAAGGTTGACATGCAATTTGCTCCCATGAACTGGTGTTCAGCTGTTTCCATATCCAGATTTTAACGATTTTTAAGTCTATTGAGGTAAAAAGATTAGAAGTAACCTCTTTTTTCACTATTTCTTCCATCATTGGTGAAGTCATAATCAGCATAGCGTAGAAAGCAGCCAGCATTGAGCACGCGGCCCTGTGTTGATGGCAGGCAGGATAAGGAAGTGCTAGCTGCATTGGCAAGGCACGCAGAGCACATATCTTGGTTCAGCGTCTTCCAACAAGTAGCCAGACCATATACTGCCATACCCGAAGGCAATTTCTCTTGCATCAATATGAAGCCTCCTCGAGCCGGTGCCTTCAAAGCCATTTGAATGATTAAATTTGCCGCCAAGCTCGAAAACTCTTTTGCATGTTCTTTACTATCACTGCATCTCTATTTTCATTCAACCACAAAAGAAAAATCAGTAAAAATATGTTGAATGAAGAGCAGTCATTACTGCATCACTGATAATAACATTTCGTCAGCACAAGAAGAACACAAACTGGATAAGAATATAACTGGCAAAACAGAACTCGCTATAACTGAAATAAGCCTCTCCCCGTTCCAAATCCAATTAATTAAGGCTTTGCATTGATGAAAATGACTAAATAATGTCAAAAAACAATTTAAAAAAAAAAACGAAATGGGAAAATCATTAACACCGACCCATTTTTAAGGCCCAGTGCCCGGTCATAAATGAATAGAAATCAAAATTTGAAAAAAAAAAAAAAAAAAAAAAAAGACAGGGATTAGAAGGAAAACAAAATACCTTCAAATCATCGGGACTGATGTTTTCCTCATAGAAACTATAATTCTCTGCCCTAATGAAGCACCCATCGGAATAAACGCGACCACCCGTGGCAGGAAAACAATCAGAAAGAAGGTCATCAAGGTTTTCAAAGCAACGTCTACATTCTAACTGAGAAAGATCATCCATGCATTGCGCGAATAGATAGAGGTGGTCCGGAGGGTCATTGGCTTCCTTGAAGGAATATTTCTCATGAGTCATTTCAACCAACATCTCGTCTCTCATTTTCCAATAGGCGCGTGCATACTCATCCCGGTTCTGGACATAGGTTTGCCTGCATGAGCGTGCAATTATATCAAAGCGCGATTGTACATGGGCATGGTTTGCATAGAACGTAAGGAAGAAGACGAAAATTGTCGTAGGCAGAAGAGGGGTCTCCATGAACCCATGACGATCGCACGGGCACAGGGGAGCGAAGATGGCCCTTGAGCTTCTTTTCCCTTTTTTCTGTGCTTTTTTTTTTCAGAAAAAAAAAATCTATTATTTTTTTAAATTGATTTTCTGTTACATTTTTGGTTTAGTCCAATATTCTTTCGGATGGAATTTATAGTTTAGCTAACGTGATCCACATACAATACAACTCAGCTCCATGTTTCTCACTATTTCAATGTTCCTTCTTGTGCTCGAAATAGTAATGATATCTTCTGGACTTATAATTTGTTTTAAAAAATTATATAAATAACTGCCATTTTTTCAGCACAATATACTGAGAAAAAATTATTCTTTTGAATGGATCCTTGCCGAATTTATTTATGGACTGCAATTCAAATAATCATTACAATTTGTACTACCAAAAAAAAGATTTTTTTTTTAAATTCTGATATTGCAATGCAAAATAATAATTACTCAAATTCTCCACAAAAAAATATTACCTCTAAATATTATTTTGTATTCTTCTTTAATTTTATACTATGGGAATGGGATCGTGTGAAAAGATTCCACACAATTCCATATAAATATTTTTTCAGAAAAAATAGACATTATTTCTCATTTCACGTGGTGTGCTCCCGCACAATTAGTGAAGACCAACTTTGCATGTACAGATAATCACACGTAAAGGTAAGAGAAGGCAGAAAGGCTATGCTGCTACGTCGTGGCTATATATATTATAGCATTTGCAAAGTGCTTGCTAATTGCTATCCCTTAATGTGACATCATAGAATTCAAAAAGAATACGATGTCATGTGGAGAGCAATTGGAAATTGCCACGATGTTTACAGTCACAGCACAACAACACCGATTCTTTGCCTTCTCTAACCTTTACACGCGACGTATGCAACCAGTGAAATATTTTCTGAAAAAAGAAATTATATGGGACTGCAATTAATTCCATATTAAAAACTAAAAAAAAAATTACAATATATTTTGAAGGCATTTATTTTTGCAATAAAAAATTTGAATCATTATTTTGTTCTTCAATATTACGAACAAAAAAAGTTCACGCAAAATGGCTTTTCATTCAATTTTTCCACACGATTAATTATATAGAATGTGATTATTATTCTGTTATGTGAGTGGGCATTAGAATTGTAATAATAATAAACTGAACGAAGTTCATTGATTTATTTGAAATTGATAAAGATATGATTTATTATGTATTAGAAATGATTTGACTTAAATGCAGACGCTAAAGTGGTACAGACCTGGACAGACATAGGAAGTGCATCATACTTCCGTGTAGAATAATGGAGAGTCTAGAACAGCTATTAATTAGACCATCTATACACAGATAGAACTACACAAGTTTATGAGTAAAACCTCGTATACAGTTAATTTGTCCTTCCCTCAACAAAAAGTATACAGCCAATATGGATCAATGACAATTATATGCCTAATAATTACAAAGGACGAACACCCGTCCATTGTCTAATACCCCCTTTCCCATTAGCTTGTATGTTATCAATTTACGAGCCTCATGAGATTAAATTTAGGCCAGCAGACCAAAAATTTCCCAAGTCTATGGGTTCTCAATCTAATGTGCGCAAGGCACTCATGATACCTCAAAGGATCAATGAACAAAAGAAACCTTCTTTTGGTCCCATCGAATGAAAGTTTTAATTCACTGTTGTAGATATATCTTTGAGGCAATCATCTTTGCAGTAAAATCATATGCAGCTCTTCCTCGCATGAAATTGGAATCGCCATAAGTTATTCATCATCCACCAAAGACATTACTGGAATTCCCTTGCTAGAAAAGCTCGAACAAACAACTTGTATCTCTTCACCTATCTCAAAGTCTCTTTTGCTATCTGTCTGCTTAGCAAGACAAGGATAATTCAGTCAATGAATTGATTGGCACATGTTGCACATATAATCAAAATAAGGGGAAAGGATGAGACGTCATCAAGAGGAAGAGGATAAGATAATACAACTTAGCACTAGTAAAATACATTGTATAGATTTCAAAAATTAGGAATCACTAGCATAAAGTTCTGTATTTCATCCGCAAGTGTTGCTGTGACGAAATGAATGATTGCATAAATGGCAAACAACAAAGTCGAACAGTAAACAGAGACATCAATGTGCAAGCGGGCAAGCAGAACTACAAAAAGGGATAAATTATCGGCTCAAAAACTGCAGTGTGAAAGAGGTAAATAATACAGAACAAATACATCACACAGGATAAAAATACCATGTAAAAGGCATAAAGTCTGATTTCATAAAAAGCACAGTAACACATGAAGAGCTGGCATACCCACTTTGCCCAGCAACAAGATTGAAGAAAAGAATTTAAGGCTTTGCGAGGTATAGGTGTTTGGTTTAGCATTTGAAAGTTTAAAAATCCGTCTACACGCCTAAATAAGAGTTATCCTTACAAACATTTTTTTTTATTTAGTGTTTGATTTTCTCCAAAATTAATTTTGTCTTTCAAACCTGTTTGCACAAAAGTAAAAAAAACTTTAATGTTGGATGAATTGTATAGATAGCAAAACTTAATTTACAAATGAAAGTTTCCAAACATGAATCACGCTCATGCAAAATCACGTTTTACCAAAACCAATTTTGAAAATCAAGTTGATACAAATTCACGTTAACCCAATCCCAATCCAAACACACACGTAGACAACAAGGAAAATCATGTTTTGTTTTTCAAATAAAAGAAGCACTCGCACATGATATATAAATAAGATCACTCATACCTCAAACCTGTACATTCCTCGAAGACCTCCTCCCAAATCCAATACCAGCCCATGTGCTCGAATTTGTTCAACTTTGGCAGTGACTTTTGTTCCAAGCTTCATATTTTTTGCTGTTACAGCCTTATCTCCAGCTTCTTTCTCATCTCCTTCCAGCCATTGAAGAACAGAATTTAACACTTCTTTTTGCTTTGAAGGTTTGGACATCGATTTTTCATAGGGAAAGGGAACTGAATTAGATGGTGGAGAATCAATCACATCTTGAGACGGACAAGATTTTGACTTGTGGTCAAGCTGAGACCCATTGACAGATTTTCGGGTCCTCTTTGAAGACTGACTCAAACTGGCAGACTTTTCCATTTCATCACACTCTGCAGCACTACGTATTAAGATTGATGGTTTTGTCTCACTCACCCTATGTTTGCCAATGGCCAATTCAGCAGAGTTTTGCTCTTCTTGAGTAGTAGACTTACCACCAACTGGGGCCCAAATGTTGGGTGTTTCTTTCGTGTATGAAACAGATCCTTCAACCATATCATTAGCCTCCATTCCTCCAGGACGAGGCTGAGTTGCTTTGAGGGATAATTTAATGTTACCACGAACATCCTGGCTTATACACATCAAAGAAAGCTGCTGGCCAACCGATACCACATCGGAAACCCGGGAAACCTAATAAAGGGTGTATAGAGTTATTAAAAAACATATTACGAAGGCCAACATATATAATGCATGCATATTCTATGTCCGTTGATAGCAGTTATAGTATATAATCTAATATGATAATACGGTGCTTAAAGATTAATGCCAAAGGTCATATCATTCAAAAAGCATAAATAGTTGGAAAAAGGCCTGAGAATAATTTTGTTACTACCTTCAACATGCCCCCCTCATATTAAAAACTCCTTGGGCTTGAAGAGTAGACTAAGCACAATCCCTATCATGCTTCTAGTTAAAACTCAATTTAATTAGAGGAGTCAAGGGTGGCAAGAATTGAACTGCTGATAAACTTATTCATGAAAGATCTAATACCATATCAAAGATTACTATATCCCAAAAGGTTAATTTATTAGGAGAAGACCCAGGAATTATTTCATTAATATCATTTACCAATCAGCAACTATATACTTAGAACCACACATACCGGTTCATGGGACAACTCAGAAATGTGGAGAAGCCCTTGCTGGCCACCATTAAACTCCACAAACGCTCCATATTCTTTTATAGAGGTTACAACACCTTTGTAAATGCCTCCAACTTCAATTTCTCGGCCAACTAAAAAATCAATCTGAGAAAGAAGGCTTCAATTAAATATGACAGCCATGCAGTGAAAAAAGGGGGTTGCTGGGAGACATATTGCCATTCATAAACAAATATATGTATTTGCATGAGTTTTTTGGGTGTGCAACTATGCAGCTGAACAAGGATTAATTATAAAATAATTTGTAAAATATAATATCTATATAGAACATTATTGCTGAATATTATCAACATGCCTGTTCCTGACCTCTATTGAGACATATTTGTATGATCTATGTAGAACTACAGAGATGGTAGGCGAACAAAAAAATATGATCAGATGGAAACTATTAGCTAAAATTAATGCAAGAAGTACCTTTTCCAGAACTCTATCCATTACAGATTGATTCTTAGCTACAATTGTAAGTGTTCCATCACCTACAGACATCCGCGCACCTGATTGTAGTGAATAATAACTATCAGTAGGCATTCAGCGATAATTTAGCATTCAAATGTGTTCAGTTCCCAAAAGATAAATGTAAACAATACAACATACAAAAACTTCTTGATTAAAGCATTGATATATTCAGCAATAAAAATGAGAATTTTCGTATAACCTCATAAGAGAAACTTAGTAATCATGTAGATTTACATGTCACTCAAATATTCAAAATATATCTTTTGTGGTCGCCAATCTGTTTTCAAATTTTCAAGATACATATACAGAAAATTAAGATATGAATATTGCTATTTAAATTCAACAACTGACAAATATAAGAAACGAAATGAATCCTTCGTAAACATAAGTTCTACCCAAAAGAACAATAAGAATAAGGAAACCGGACAACTTTGAGGTATAATTTGAATGAAAGAACAAGACAAAACCAAGAAGTTACAGGTGGCATAACTCAAGTATAAACACAGGGAAAGGAGTATTAAGAAGACTACAGAAATTTTGTTTTATATGAGAAGTATAAGGAAATACTAAAAGAATCCCATTACACTACTGAAACAGAAAATAATGTAAAAGAAAAGAAGAAATCCTGACCATGTGAGTAGAAGAAATATGATACATTGGATTAGAGGATAATAGTACAACAAGAAACATGATTCTCAAATTCTACAATTAGAAGTAAAATAGCTAGAAACATGTTGAAAGAACTTTGCTATATTGAATGAACCTGTTTCCTCTTCAATTTTACTCTTAACAGCACCCAGTGGCCCAATCAGGGTGCGAAGAACATCATTGCTGTACTTTAAGGTAGCTGCATCAACAACATAAATTTTAAACTTAAAGGAACCATACATGATCAAGGAACCTAGTGCAGACAAAGAATTGCTAAAAAGGAAAAGAAAAGGAAATTCAAACCTAATCGTGGAGAGTTTCTATCACTCTGATTACGAGGTGCATTAATCTCCCGATCCATGTGGTCAAGAATTTGAAGACGAGCTCTATGGGCAGGTTCCAGACATTCACATATGATATCAAGAGGAATTCCAGCTGGTTTTATATCCAACTGAATAGCAGTAACTCCTTTTCGAGTTCCAGCAATCTTGAAGTCCATGTCACCCAAATGATCTTCCAAGCCCTTAGAAAATATAAAATTTAGTATCCTATCAAGAAATCAATATTTTCTTTTTCAACATTCTCCTCTTTGCTTAAAAAAAGAAAAAGACCCATCCCCTAGTTTATAAAGGGGGAAGAGAGGATAACATTCAAAGCTGATGTTCACCGTGCAACTATTAATTAATAAAACAATATCTGAAAGTTAAAAGCATCAGACCAGAGCATAACTAGGAAGTCCTTAGTAGATATCAAATTTGACTTCCCTAAAAATTCACCCAAAAAATTTACATCAAATATGGCCTTTGGCCTGTTCATTTGCTAAAAGAGAAAATCACATCACCACAATCCAATATAGACACAAGACTGAGGAATGAGACCAGGCGAAGGAATGCCTCTAATATTAAGACAGACTAGGCAATGTTGATATGTGAAATATGATATTGTCACTGCATAATTCAGCTTTTCATAATAACAAGAACCTAGTAGAGTTAATTACCAAGTTATGGTTGCAACTAACCTTGGAAATATGATCATTGTTCAAGGAAATAGCCTAATGTACCTTTCTTTTCTTTCTATCATCAATCTCGTGGGATAATAAGATATAATCAATAACAAAATACAAGGAGGGAAAAAAAAATTTTACATTGGTGATTGACAAAACAAACCATATAATACCAACCAAAAATGATTATATTGCATGTAAAAATCATAATAATTTGACTAGGCATGGACCTTTACACTTATATTTACCAAATCAAAATAATATGTGAAGAATAATCAATGATTAACATATCATATATGCTATAAAATACTACATATTTCAAATTTATAGAAACAATTATAAATATATTGACAAAAATAATTAACAAATAATATAATACCTCGATGAGTAACGAGTCAAGCTCTAGCACTTGACAAACTAACTAGAAAAGATATACCTAAATATTGCTAAGATTCAGTCCATAAAAAAAATAATAATAAATAAATATTGCTGAGTTAAACAGCATATGAAATGAAACAATTCAATAAGTTAGGGAAAAATACCAAAATATCAGTCAATATACGATAATCTTTTATTACGCCACTGCATGGATCAAGTTCACTAACAAGACCCACGGAAACACCAGCAACATGTTCACGAACTGGAATGCCAGCATCCATCAAAGCCATACTGCCTACAATAAAGAAAGCTAATATGTCACAGATGTAAATAAATAAAGTAGACAGTAGACATATTGTATGTCACCTAAAAAACATAAAAACTGTCAGGGATTACAATAAAAACTATTTGTGAGTATTTAGTCTTCGCTTAACTGCCTAAGCTTTTGGTTTGAAGTAGTTTATGAAAGAATCCAAACAAACAGGGATCTAGCCAGTTGATAGTACTGTCTGTCCTGTCATTGGATAGTTCATGGTGCAATCTTTAGAACAGTGGAATAGCTAAAATTTTTTATGTGCATAGAATATTCAATCATGGTCGTGCAAGTTTCTTACATAAGTAGCCCTTGAATACGAATATCACAAGTTATATGATCCATATGTGCAATTGTCAACCAAATTGAGGCGCACATTAGCAACACTTACGCAAAAGTGTTTGAAGATGGGGCATTTTTTTTTACTATGGTTGAAGTGCAAAATTTTCAACAGTGGTTTTAAGAAAATGCCTCACACATGTTCCTCAATATATATCATATTAAGCATATTTAAAAAAAGAGTAATGAACAGTCTTGAAGCTAAACATTTCCCAATGCAGCAAAAACAAGAAAGACGACAAAGTCTTAGAGAGTATTGATATATCTAACATGGTGTAAATTTCAAATGCATCTTAATGTTCACTGGCATTAGTACAATTTGACAATCAATGAACACATATCTCACGCTTTGTCCCCAATTTTCCAAAAATTATTTATGTCCGCTAGTCATTTATCCTAATAAAAATACATATTAAACAAAAGAGCTATGCAGATCAATCAAACATGTACCCCTTACATTCTAAATTTCTAGTGTGGAAGTACTAACATGTCACAGTTACTTATCAATTCAACCTTCATCAGCAAGAAATGTACTAGAAAACAGTAACACTTACGAAGACAAAAACATAAATTATGAATATAAATTGGAATCATCGTTGCTACTACTCTTAGGATCATCAGTGTACCTCCACAGACTGTTGCCATTGATGTTGAACCATCTGAAGCCATGACTTCAGAGTTGACACGAACAGTATATGGAAAATCATCTTCAGGAGGCAACACAGCAAGAAGAGCTTTCTCAGCAAGAGTTCCTACAATACAGCAAAGTAGGCAGCCTCTAATATAGTACTTTGCCATTGAAGAAGCCAACCTCTTATTATTTTAATTCATCAGTTAAAGTTCTTTATATATCATTTGTTATTTTCAGTTGTTTGCATAATGTATACACTTGTTTGTCATCTTTTTGTTATTTTGTAGCTCAGAGTACAAAATCAAACAAGCCTAAGGCTGAAAATGTTAATTGACAATTTACTAAAGTGATACAGCAATACTTCATGTAAGATTAAATTGTCAATGATAAAAAAGAATTTATCAAGAGGAAATAATATAGTAAAGAAAGATCAGCAATCCTTCAAAAGCAAAGAAAATGCAGCAGAATAAACTATCATTGCCAATCCCTTGATTTAACCATTCACATAATTCGTTTTCATTCTTTTTTTTTTCTTTTTCAATCTATAACTTTGGGAATCCCTCTTGATATCAGAATGACAGATGAAGGTTGTCCTCCAATCATATTTCAAGCCGTTTACATTATTATTGCATTTATACCAATCGAAGACAACTTCAACTCACAAGTCTAACCTATTAAGTGAAGGCCCATAGATAGTTAACTTATTACTAAAATCTCTAACACGCTCCCTCACATGAAAGCTCCTTAGACTCTAACTGAGAACAAAACAGAGGCCCACCATACCTTAAGCAAAAACATAATTTTAATTATCCGAATGAATAGCAGCAACAATAGAACTCCTAGCTAGGACCATGTGTCATATCAAAGAGCATTTGAACTTAAAAGTTAGAGCTGCTAAATGAAGGCCTACGTATAGTTTTTATTATAGTCTTTAACAATACCCAGTAAGCCAATACCTAAAACCAACATGTAATAGCTTCCACATATCTTCCACATTTCAAGAGCACCCACCAAGGATAACTCATATCAATAGATACTTCCAACTAAGGAAGCATTTTGGTGCTCTCTTCTTACCTTATAATATCTTGTGCTCTATTCATTTATCTCCACTTTCCTCTCTCTCTCTCTCTCTCTCTCTCTCTCTCTCTCTCTAGCCATCTACATCTCTCTTCTTACGTCATTGTTTCTCCCTGTCCTTCATGGAATCACAAACAATAGACAGGCAGCTATTACCACTACAACAGCTAGGCAAAAAACTACAACCATAAATTATAAATGAGGTTAAAGGATATCCATTATCCATGGATTTATTACTTTCCATCAGCAATGGCCAAAACATGCACCATCCTTTCTTGCCTAGTCAATTACATTTCAATAAAATTCCTAATTCCAGTTCTACAGCCAAAATACTCATCTTTTAACATTGAGGGGCATCACGGGAACAACATATAGTGGTGTCATTAGGTATTGTAAATCTTCTTTCGAAGAGGATTATCTTTATGTCCTCTGTGTGGATTTCAGTTAATGGTTTTTCTTGGAGGGGTCTCACTTGGGGATTTCCAGAAGAATTGGAAGGGCCCTTCTAAGTCAGAGTATGGGTAGTTTCCTTTCTTTTTTTCTTTTCTTTTCTCCCCTTTTACTTTTGTTTGGAGAAGATATCTTGTTCTTTGGTTTATACCTCATTGTATTATTCTCTATATTCTTCAATAAAATTCTCTTTCCATTAAAATTATTATATAAAAAGCTATAAGGAAGGACATCTTGTCATTTTGCAAACAAGAGAAGTCATATCTGTTGCTTTAGAAATACATTCATTAACTTATTTCACAACAAAAATGTAAGCATAACTTCTTTACCATGTCCAACTTCACGCCTGTTCAGACCAGCACGTTTACCAACTTCATTTATACAGAAGGGTGGAAAACTGTAGTGAAGCATGAATCGCTTTGTTGGAGGACCAACTAAAGAATCCAAACGTTGAGCATCTGTAGGTGCTCCAAGGGTTACTGTACAAAGGACCTGTTCCAAAGATAACTCAGATATAAGCAAAATTATCAAAACATGACGTTTACACAATTATCAAAATTTTAGAATTTAATTAAATATATTTAACACCTGTGTGTCTCCACGAGAAAAAAGTGCAGATCCATGCAATGTAGGTAAATTTCCAGCTTCACAATACAAAGGCCTAACTTCATCAAGCCGTCGCCCATCTACTCTAAACCCTTCTGCAATAATTCTTTTTCGAACAACCTATATTTTATGAATATAAAAATCACCATGTAACTAGAGAAGATACAATTCAATTAGAGCTACGATATATAGATATAAAAAATTATTAAAATTGAAGACTAAGAGATAATTTACTAATGATTCTACTATGAGATCAATTACTAAAAAATTCTAATATTGCTTTTAAATTTTTTTAAAATTGGGTGAATTCTTTTCACATCCTTTTTTCAATAGTATTTTTTAAATATGCTAATTACACTACTGACACAGACCAAACTTGATCAATCAGCTAACAAACTTATTGACCTATAAACCATGAAAGCTACACTGTTCCATGGACACAAGCCACGAAGGGAGGGATATGTGGAAGGATTTATTAATGGTTTTGTCAAAATAGGCATCAAGTATCAATTCCTTCATCATGGCTTTATTAGTTTAGCACTGTTGGTTGTCAAGTCATATCAACCTCAACACAAAACAACGGCTTAGCCATATCTCAGTTTAGGGATGGCAAAAGGCCCCCATATTTGAGAATCTCCATGGGAAATGGCCCATTTTTTAATTTTTGATGGGGTAAAATATCTCCCTTAAAGTAGTTTGGGGATGGAGACAGGGATCATGCTCCTCGCCCTGTGGGATTCCCATCCCCAACAATTTGACCTAAATATTTCAGAATTTTTATTATATGCATTCCTAGTAAACGTGAATTTCCTTGCGAAAACAAAAAATTAGAAGTGCTACTATTTCCAATATATAAAAAACCCATTTCAGCTAGTAATATCAAGTCAAAGTTAAACTACTACTCAGACGAACATGTCTTGATTGATACTTCATATACACAAATTTTTCACATATTAAGATAGTGGAAACAAAATAAATTGAAATACCCAATTGCACCTAAGAAAGAAACAATAATGAAAACTTCACACATGGTGAAAAAAATATCTTGATGTCAATATGACTTGAGCTTGATGTTTTTAATTTGTTGAAGTTATTATTTTTTTATGTTTTGAGAATTTTTTGGACTTATTTGGAACTTGTCATTTGAATTTTTTTTAGTTTTCTGTTTTCAAATGTGATTAGAGTTTATTGCATAAGTTCAATTGTAATGTATTTCAGTCTGTCCTACAGTGTCCATACCTTCTTCCTCACTGTGTCTACTGCCTTTGACAAAACTTTTAAGCTTTCTTCATCACATTCTTCTTCCAGGACTTTCCTCACATCTTGTGTGATATTATCTAGTGCCTCTCCACGTTCAAACTGGAAGTATATCAGAACAACAAATCCATAAACACAAGGATAGAGTAATTAATATAACATTCAATGCATAAAAAGCACAATAAAAGAAGAAAGAGGGGAAGAGTAAGAACACCTTTCCATAATTAGGGTCAGTGAAAACAGCTTCTATAGGTGCTTCCGCCATGTTGCTGACTTTCTCCAGTGTGCTTTCTGACAGCATGGACAATCTGTATTCCTTCTTAGATTTCCCAGCTTTAGCAGCAAGTCGGATTTGAGGCTCAATATACTTAACTGCCTAAAAAATTAGAGTAACAGATCTCAGATCTCAGTAACTTTCAATTACAAAAAGAGACAGGCAAATAAGAAGTTTTGAATTCACCTCAGGATGAGCCAGTCTTAATCCAGCTTCTAGATCTTTTTCAGATATCCCACGAGCTTGCACGTCAATCATCAAAGTTTTGTCCCTTGTACAGGCATATACCAAATTTAGATCACTTAAATTTAGCTGCATTACCACCGTGAGAACCAATTAGAGAATGGAAAATGTATTTAAATAACCAAGTATACTTATTAATAATGCCACAAACTACCTTCCCAATGTTCCCAATGAAAAAAAAAATTAGCAGATGAGACAAAGCTCTCTTCCCAAATGTTTGTAAATTGTTTTTATTGCATATAGCAGTCATTTATGTTTACACTGTCCAGTTGCAAGATTTTTGTGAGATAAACCTTTTGAAATTCAGGTAAATGTAGAATTTGTACACATTCTCACATGCAAACATACTGTGTGAATTACCATGTTACAACATAGAAGCCAATGGCAATAAAACAGTGAATGATTTTATTACTAACCACTTATATTAGTTTCTGGAATTCTAAGGCAATATATAAGTTAAATTCTTTGAAATGCAGCATGATACCTGAGAAAAACATCTGCTGAGTACTTTAAACTTCCAAGAAAAACTAAAAATATAAATATAATGTACTCTGGACAAGAAAAATGCACACTATTCCCTAACAAACTGTGCAAACCAGGATATGCAAACATAGAAGAAGCCAATGGCAATAGAAAAAAAGATGCTTTTACCAACTATTTAAATCCGTAAATAGTCAAAGTAGCATTAAATGTTAATAACTACCTCATCCATGGTTGGATTTACAACAAACTGCCCGCATATCCTCCCAATACGGATCACTCCAATGGGGCCACCCCAAGGAATATCTGATAACATAAGAGCAGCAGATGTAGCATTAGCTGCCAGTACATCTGGATCTTGATTGCCATCAGAAGAAAGAACACTTGCCATTACCTAGGAGAAGCAAGAACATTTTAGCAGAAAGAATGAAGATGAACTAACTTAAAGTAAAGATGACTCATGAATGAACAAAGATAATTAATCAACAACGAAATACCTGAACTTCATGATAAAATCCAGCAGGAAATAACGGTCGAATTGGTCGGTCAATGATGCGACCACACAAAAGTTCACGTTCCTTTGGGGCACCTTCCCTCCTCATGTATGTGCTTGGAATTAAGCCTTGGGCAAATTGCTTTTCTTGATAATCAACCTAATAAGTCAATAGCTATCAACATCAACTAATGGTCAACTTTGTGTCTGCCAAAATGGACTGAGACAAAATGGAGATGGATGAGCAAGCAATTTCCAATACATAAAAGAAGGAAGGATTCCAATACACCAAAAGGCTATCGATAAAGAGATTTAGATGATATATATACCTTTCAGGAAGTATTATTCCTTCCAGACAGTTATCTTTGCTTTATATCAAAGTAAACGGTATATATATTGTTCATCATATATATTAGAACTGGAATGTCCCACTTGAAGCTTTGAATTCAATTTATTCAATTGTTCATGTAGCAATTAACTTCCAACTTTGTTTTTTACTGTCCTGTTATACTGTGCACGAATCTACTTGATATAGATTAGATGTAAAAAGACCAGAAACTCTTACGAAGAATCCCACTCCCAAAGCCACTACATTTCAGAATAATCGCTCCCATAATCGAACTAAAAGTGAAATTGAAGAAAGCGCATTTACAAGAGCATTTTTCTTTCCCCGTTTGAATAAATACAATTACCAGTTCTGAGGAAAGGAGAAAGATTATAGAGAATGAGAGGTATATATAAATATTCACAGCGAACATCAAGTTCGTAAATGTTCATTCAACGTACAGTGAGGGGTAAAAAATCACGAAAAGCATCTCCTTTAGCCGAGGTAACTGTTGATAAAACCTTGGTCTCCCCCATACCCAAAACCACAGCACCATTAGCGAATCGAGCAATCTTGCCCGTTTCAAGCGTTATCAACCGCGATCCTATTTCGAATTCTTCTTTGAAAGTGTCTAGGACCTTAATTCCGGCAACGGGTGGGTCGGGATCGAGCTGGGACTGGGTTGCAAAGCCGAGGCGTCCACAGCACACAGTGCGGAACCCAAGGTTTCGCCATGTAAGGAAGTGAGGGAGAGTAGTGAGGAGTGGGTTGGCCCTGCTTCTCACACAGGCCATAACGATCCAGAAGAAAGGAAATTAAAATGAGAGTGCAGAGAAGAAGGGTTTTGCTGCGAAGCTGAGATTCTGCACTTCCCTCTTCCCCCCGAGTATAGGGTTTAGGGTTTAAGAGATTTTAGCGCCACGTCGTTGGGAATTAAACATTTCCTCGGCTACGCTGGGCTGGGCCGCTTGTCAGTGTCGGAAGTGCGAAGCTTGAGTGAGTCACAAGTTTCGTCCTATCGCTCATCAGCGTCTCCGACAAAATTTTATTATTAATTTAGTCTTTATTAATTTTATTTTAATATTATTTTTAAAATTAATACATTTTTTAGAATATTATTTATAAGATTTCATGTAAGATAAACATAAAATGAATGAGTTACACTCTATGAGTTAATATACTTTAAAATATTGAATAAAAATTTCATTTTAATTATGTACATATGCAATATTTTTTTAATTTAGTTTCATTAGTGGTACAATAAAAAAAAATTAAATTAGTATATATGAATGACTAGATTAAGATTACTTAAGGACTACCTTTCACTGTACCAATTAGTTTAACAAAGCAAGACGGAGAATATTTTTATCCGAATCTAAGTAGCATTAATTAGTAGTCCAACATCTATGGCAAAAAAACATTATTAGTTCAACATCAACTATGATTTTCGAAATAAATCTGTTCGAAAGAATAAAATAGTTTTATAGTTTCATTTTCTTAATGTTTATAATATTATATCTATATAGTAAAAGTAACTGAATGTCATACAATGTTAGAATAATATAAAATACATATTTTCACGGTACTGTTTCTGATTGTTTATATAATATTATTTTAACTCCAATAAATTATAGTAGATGTATCCATGTTTGAATGACTTCGAAGAATCAAAATTCTGACCTAAACCCTATCATTGAAAATGATAGGAAAAAAAAAATAATTTAATACCATAAGTTGCAACTACTTATTTTTAAGAACCTTATATTTTGTAATTATGTTAAATGACTTAAAGTCATTTTATAATTTTTTTTAATTGACAAAGATACTCTTAAAACATGCCATAATATCCTACACACCAAAACCCAGATGTAATTACAGCTAAGTTGGTTCATAATTAAAGTAAATCAATGTTGTAATAAAAAACATCAATTATTTATGCATCCAACATACGTTAAAATTAAAATCACTACAATAACAAACATCAAAACTAATAGTAATTATAATTGTGTTGATTTGTTTGTAATAAAATTATAAGCTACTTATGCATATAATCTAATAGAAAATTGAAATCTTAGTGGTTATGAATATTAAAACTAATAGTAATTACAACTAAATTAATTTGTAATTAAGACAAACTAATGTCATCAAAGATATATATGTTATTTGTGAATTCAACATAAGTTAAAGTTAAAATTATTGTATTAACAAACGTAAAAGCTAATAGTAATTATCATTAGGTTGATTCGTAACTTAAGCAAATCAATGTTGTAATAAAATTATAAATTATTTGTACACCTAAGTTAAAATTAAAATCATTGTGATAACAAAAGTAGAAATGAATAGTAATGACAACTAAGTTGATTTGTAACTCCAAAAATTCTATAAGACATCTTCCACTTCAATGTAACGATGGAATAGGATTTCTATATTTAACTTGGTTATGACTTACCTTATGATAATCAGAATATTAGTAAATGATTGTCTTAAAATTAAGACTTACATTGTTTTTTTAAAGTGTACCTCATTGTACATTCCTTATTCTATTTTATCAATTGTGTTATACTACCATTATTTACAAGATCCAAAAGTTTAAAGCACTTATCCTATATCATCATTCATGTACCATATGAATGTCATTTGTTGTATTAGTGGAATTTTTTGATTAGTCAACTACACCAAAAGGTAAAATTATGTTATAATGTATTAAACAAGGTAAAATTGTATTATACACTTTATTATATTCAAGTTCACTAAAAATGGAACACACTAAGTGTAATATTCTTATTTGAGTTTATTACCATGGTGTTTCATCTATATTACCATGGTTATTTCTATTTGTTATAATACAAATTTGGTGTTCGGCCAACAACTACATTTCACTATTTTCATTTGTTAAAAATAATCAATTTCGACTTAGTATTATCTCATTTTGATTCAATTACACACAAAAAATAAAAAATATATTAAAATATTTAGAACAATATTTATATTAAGGTTTGTATTTGTATTTCTATAAATCAATTTCAATATTAAGGTTTGTATTTATATTTATTAGCACCATGATTTATTAATTTAACCTTATTTGCTATCACGTTTTATGATAAAAATTTCTTACTATTAAGGTTTCCAAAGTTAATAAGCATGTTTTAGTATTATTACGTATTTAATGTAATTTATAATAATTTTGTTGTTTCTTAATTTTCTTTCTTTTACGGCAAATGAATTTTCTTATAAAAATGAAAAATGACTTATCCTCACTTCTCTACTTCAATTGTGCAAATGATAAAAAGATAGAGATGACGAGGCAATAGGTGATAAAAAATTCATGCAAACAAAATTACTATCATTACAAATGTATTAAAAATAATTGCAAAACTTGTAAAAATTGAAAGCATACGTTCTTAAAGAGTGATTCTCATCTTTCAAAAAAGTGACGACGGAAACATGTATAATAAAGGAAACACTTGACAAAAAATGGTAGTTGGGAGGGAAATTATTAAAATTAAGGGTAATTTTATTCATTAAAAAAATCATAAAATAGTTTAATTAATTGTAATTAACAGAGAAACTAAAATTTTCCATTAATCAAGGATGAGACCGACTTAAAATGCAATTATTACGTGTTTGATAAATTATCTAATAATTTTTTTTGGAAGTCTATTTGTGTCGGTGAATAGCGATATATGTATAGCCCCGCGAGTGGCGATAAGGTGGTGTTGATAATTTGTCATTGAAGGGTTCCGATCGAAACAAGAGCCACAAGTATGGCGGCGCTGCCCAAAGCCAAGGAGATCGTTTCGTCAAATTCCGTCGTCGTTTTCAGGTTTCTCGCTTATCTTTCTCTTACGTATATGTGATTGTGTGTGTGGATGCTGATGCTGAACGAATTTCTGGGAATGATTATTTGTTGCAGCAAATCGTATTGTCCTTTCTGCGTGGATGTGAAGAAGCTTTTGACTAAATTGGGAGCCAATTATAAGGCCATTGAGCTCGACTCTGAAAGTGAGAATTTCTATCATCTACGTTTTTTCGTATTTCTATTAACATGATTCCTGTTTTTTCTCGATATGTTTCTTTTGACTTATGATGGTTTCATGTATTTGATCGTCTCTTCTTATTCGGGGTTGAAAAGGTATTTACGTGTCTAAATGCATTCTTTCCCTTGATTTAACGGCTGTGAAATATCAAATATGGCCCTTTTGGTGCTTTTTTGTGCTTACCTCTTTCGAAATCTATTAAGTAGTTCCCATTCGAAGAAAAAAGGGAGGGGAAAAAGGACACAAATTAGTTTGCACAAAAGCAGCTTGGTTTTAAAGAATTACGAATACGTGTAGTCATAGTCTAAATAATGTAAATAGATTTATGATTTGACATCGGAAAGAAAACTCTTCTGTAGTAAGAAGTTGGAAATAAAAAATTGTTTGAAAGGCTCAACCAGTACCAAGATATACAATGTAGACTGAGAAGGTCGAATGCACTGCTTACCATTTCCCGATATTTGTTCTCTGCAAGATTTTAGCAAAATGAAATTTTAGAAAATCTTATGAAATTACAAATTAGCCTTATTTACGTGCATACGTTTTGTTTTGTTTCAGTTGCATCTAGAGTGACCCTTATGCATATATACTGTCTACATGTATATGAATCGGAATTAAATTTATGTATTTTGTGGTGTGTAATGATAATGTTCTGAAATTATTTATGAGTTCCTACTTGAATTTCACTGATTTGACAGTCTGCTTTAGAAGGAGCTATATTTAGAGATGCCAAATATTGAACAAAAAAAAAAAAAAAAATTGTCAATTCCTCTTTACAACCACAACGTAGCTGATTGCACCTGGCTATTGTTCTGCACTTATAAACCCCAAGCACCTTTAGGCAGTGAATGATTGGGTAAACTGTAGCTCTACTAATTGTGAATAAGTACTCCCTTTTGCATTAGGAAGGTGACTTTTAGCATTGTTTTTCCTTTCAATATTACGTGGTTTAATTGTGTTTTCTTCTTTGTATTACGAAGTTGTATTTGCTACTGTTAATTTGTGTTTGTCTTGGCAGGATTAAACTTTACCTCTACGCTTTCAAGCCAGTCGATGCTTCTATCTGGGATCTTTTCCTGTCTTTTGGTAATATACTCATAATTAAAGGTTGGCCATTTGTGCAGGTGATGGAAGTGATATCCAATCTGCATTAGCTGAATGGACAGGTCAACGAACTG
The DNA here is from genome assembly GCA_037074485.1 of Delonix regia. NCBI lineage: Eukaryota > Viridiplantae > Streptophyta > Magnoliopsida > Fabales > Fabaceae > Delonix > Delonix regia. The sequence goes on along the minus strand of CM073449.1, from coordinate 32,102,134 downwards.
TGCCAAATGTGTTTATTGGTGGAAACCACATCGGTGGCTGTGACTGTAAGATTTAGATTCCCTTTTTACTTTATAGACACAAGCCTCCTAATCATTAGATTTCATTTGATATTATTGTTGACTTGCTTCTTTTATGCAGCCACAATGGCCTTGCACGGTCAAGGGAAGCTGGTACCTCTGCTAACTTCGGCTGGTGCTCTTACTGGTGCCCAAACTTCTACCTGAAAGGAGCAAAATATCTGCTTATGTAGTTAACTAGTATAATAAAAACAGTTTCAACCGTCTGGGTTATAAACAACCTTGAAACTGTACAATTTATTTTCCTCGTTGTAGCCATTGGAATATTTTATTTATGTTCTGAGTGTGTCAATGAGACCATCGCTGGAAGAAGTATATAACAATGGATGCTACTCTGAAAAGGAAAAAACAAATGTATCTTGTCACATAGCCATCCTTTGCTTCATAAAGTCTCAGAATTCTGGAGTTCAAATCTTCTAAAGTTTCTACATTAAATTTCGAGAGAGAGGGATAAGAGTTGGTGAGTAGACGTCATATACGCATACATTTTTATGTCACATATGAATTTCTAAGCCAATTACCAACCGGAAAATTAGGTGATATGTTCTGCAAATTCTGATGTTGCATTTCAGGTTAAGTCTTTAAAAGGGTTTGACCAATGGAATGCAATGGAAAATAAAGTCACAGTTTTGCACAAATTTTCAAGCTCTAACTTGTATTCCTCTTATTTTTTGGTTCCAAAGATACAATGCTTTGGGAGGAGGTTTTAACTTAAATCCCTTAAATAAGTTGGCTTACAAATATCGGGTAACCCTTACTGTCTTGCTTGACTTAGTCATTTTTACAATGGAAGTATAAAGTATCAATCCCTTGATTTACTGACCTAGAATCTGAGCTATGAGATTTTATGTTCAATTCAATCCATGAAGTTTGCAACAGATCCGATTATTGCTTGAAGTCTGCTTAAATGGATGTAAAGGAAAACTATTGCAACCGAGATAACTTGAAATGTTCTTCAGCAACTCCGCTCCAGCAGGGCAGCTGGTTAACAAATGCTTCTCATCTCACAACGCACAAAAATCTGATTCAATATTTTGGTTCATTTTTGAAAGGAGATTTTTATATTTATCATCCCCAAATCCCCTTTCAAAACTGAAGCTACTCTTTCTATTATTAATGGAAATCAAACTGATGATTATATAGCTTCGAAGGAGCTGTTTCATTTTCATTGTGCCTGATTAAGCGGCAAAGCACAAGAAACAGTATAGGCCTTCATTCCAGCCTGTTCAGCGAAGTTGGCCAGACGCAGGCTAGGGAAAATGGGAACAACAGAAATACTAGGGAGCATAAATGAGCGTTAACCTCGTATATAAACTGCATAGTACTAACAAAAAGGGTAATGGATTTGGTATTCGGCAATATTAGCTTCCCAAGAATTGAAATTAAAATAATAATAATTTTCTTAACACTCTTCTTATTACGAAATCTCAAATATTTATCTCATGAAAACTGTACAAATCTAATATTAGAGAGACTGATAGCTAGACAGAATACAAAAAAAAATTCAAGATGAATGAGAAAATTATCAACGAATGCATCAACAAAGAACTAGCAAGAACACCTGCGATCTGCATACAAGAGGGAAAAGGAAGAAAAGTACTAGAAAATATAAGCAGCGCCCCCAATTTCTTCCAACGTCATTTATGCTCAACTGCTGCTTTAAAATGCAGTTGAGGGTGGAAATATTAAATCCAGTTCTTGGAAGATTCAAGTTAATATATTGATTGAATTGTGGCAAATTGTTTGATTGTATGATCCTTCGTGGTAGGAAGAAGAGTAAGCAAAAAAGCCCAACCATGTACTCTGCAGTGAGGCAAGCTGAATTCAGTTTTGGTGCAGCTCAAACCGCAGCTGCTTCTACAGGGACTTAACCCAGATACTCTCAAAGTCTCAACCATTAGCATTGATGAGAGGAAGGGAACCATTTTGACAGAAAATAATGTTTCAATTCAACAATTAGCACAAACATGCCATAACATGGAATATGCATCAATGCCATCACGAGGTACCTGCCGTTCACCAGAAACCAATAGAATAAGGCATTGTAAAGATTAAAATGCAACAAGGAAAAAAAGAGAAACGGAAAATTGTGCGACATGTTAATTCAACATTGACTCTAACCAGGGTTTTCACTTTTAACATTTGTGTGTTCTTTTTTATAAAGGAAAAGAAAAAATTTACGTCGTTATTCACAATAAGCCTTAATGATGTGACTGTACCCATTTGCTCCGAAGTACCGTCAAGATAATGAATATATACCACAATCAGGCGAATGAGAGTTCTGGCTGTCAACTGAGATTGTAATATGCTAATTTCTAGAATTAATATAACTTTTCTTTGCATTTAGTGATGCTATATCATCATCTAATTTGACAATATCCAAAATCCAATGAATAGAGTAAGATCTTGTACCATAATGGCGCATATGGTGATGACAAATCAAGAAATGGATACGGCCACCTGCAGCAAGAAAGAGGATTGTCACGATGGTACATGGAAACCAATTGGGTTGACATTCTGACATGCTAGAGGATGGTGAAGGTTACCAAATTGATACAAAAGCATGAAGAATCCATTGAAAAATGACGAAAACACCTGTCCATATCACAAAGAAAGAGATCCGAAACCAGGGAATTGGCTGAAAGGAGTAAATTATACTAATTTAACATCAGGCTTAAGCAATTACTCCAAATAAGGAGAGGAGAGGCTACGAAAATATTCACCAGGCAATTTAAAGCAGTATCTCCAAGAAGCAAAACAACATTTAGTGTATGCATGTTCACTGTCATCTACACCAGAGAAAACTGATCAGATTGAATCATAAGGACAAGTATCAAAAGAAGCACATAATCTCAAAATTGCAGAACGATGGATATCCAATCAGTGCAATGAGAATGTTTAAATTATTTAACTAATTTAAATGTGATTATTGTTGCATTTCGTTAGGCTGTTTACTCTTCATATATACGTATATGTACGTGTGTGTACCAAACCCATAACAGTTCTGATGGCAGATCAAGGAATTGCAGTCCCCCCAGTTCAAATTCCTGGCATTCTTATTGTAAATGTCCAGTGACAAAGGATTCTAAAATTATTGCAAACTCATTCTATGGCCACCACAAACATAAGTTTTCTGTCAGCTATCCTACAAGGATTAATTGAGATGCTGATGATCCCATGACCTATAACAGAAGAAAGAAAGTTAAAAAAGAGGGGATTTGGGCTAGAGGGGAGTGATCCATCAGGGGAGGTCAGAACTTATTCTAGAAAAACCACGAAAGGGAATCAAGTAACTAACAAAGCAGCACCTAGTGGGAAGGTGGGGTGAGCTGGAAGTGAGAGAAAGTTAATCAGAAGGGGGATAAATTTTGAAGGATCTGTGAAGAGAGGGGAAGGAAGAGTTTGGAGTAAATTATGGAGAGATTCTAGCCTTTCGAAAGCTAGAGGAGTTCCCTTTTCTGTTACTGTTTTCTTTTCAGAATTTTGTACTCTGTTTTAGCTGTTAATTTATCCTCTTTTACATGTTCTGAGGAGGAATTGTAGCTCTTGCTACATAAATTATATCCATTTGGATTCAGTTTCCATCAGATGCACAGCACTAGAGATCCAACTCTGCTAAAATATCACCAGAAGTAATGCTCTAACGCGATATGTGACAACAGGTATCTTTGCCAGCAAAGACAAATGATTATGTTTCAACTTTTCTATGTTACAAAACCTGTTCATACATACTTTAAGAACCACAAAGAACAAGGAACAATTAATCAATATTGCAAACCAAGAGCAAAGAAAGTATGGAAGTAAGGGGAACTTTATCAGGTTTGGTACTCACAAAACTCATATTGTAATCCTTGATGGTAAGAAAGGGGAATATAACGAACCAATATACGCAGTCTGTAAGCATCACTGCCCCTGCATTCATCTGTTTTGAGATATTGTTAAATAGCGACAAAAAAAATGGAAACTAAATACAACATACGTGAAACCAATTGATTTTAGCAAATTATGCACATAAAAATCATATAAGGTTAACAAGCTGGGTAAAATCATGTATCTAACTCAAGAAAAAAGAGAAGAGGAAAAAAGATAAATCAAAGAGAGGGAAGAAAGGATAGAAGATGAGGCCGCACTTGGAGAAAAAGTTATAGCAAGTACAGGAACAGAGAAAGAAATTAACAAGCACGTATGAGTGAAAGCATAGCAGTCAAGCTACCTGGAATAAAATTTGAATAATATAACTCCAAATGCCTATAACTTGATTTTTATGTGATGGATTTGTTGCTTCCTGATGCAAGAGAGGCGTACTTGAACCTTGCTCTGCATCTGTTCCAGCAAAACTAAAATTAAAGGTGCTGCTTCTTGATTTTTGAAACTGATAACACCCATACACAGAGAGCATAGACGCACACTACAAAAAAAGTTCACACTGTGAGATTCAAGTATGTGAAGACATCAGAAATTGTACTTCTGTGAAAGCTTTTGCCCTACTGTCGTGAGATATATAATCAATTAGATGCAATATATATTGGTCAAACTCTATATATGTACTTGTGTGATTCAACTTAAGAATTCTAAGAAAAATGTTAGAGATGTACCCCAAAATAAACGGTAACTAGAGTAAAGGTCCACCTGCAAGAAATCCAAACAACTATAAGCAAATTCTGGCATGGAAAACATCTATTTTAAAGCAAGAATTTTATAGAGATCGTAACTGATTTTTGACTTCAGTAATAATCGTTGATAAATACTCCAGAAAACTTACTGAGTGTAGTATAAATAGATGGCGCCACCATTTATGAAAATTTTGGCCACCAAAGTCACCAACAGCAACGAGAATGCAATAACTCGATAAACTAGCAAACAAATTGGGTGAATTTCATTTAGGCATGGTTTCCATGCTTCATCACCGCATAACATCTGGTTCCTGTCTCGATGGTTTTCTCCTTTTCCAGGTCTTGAACCTTCATGCTTCCATATAATCAATAATGCAATAACCACAGGTAGCAAAACTAAAGCTGAACACACAAAGACACTCCAGTTTAACCAATAACTAAGGTTGGTTGTATCAGCGGTATCCTGCAGCTGCATCCTGCTAAGAAAACTATGGCCATATATTAAAATAGTATATAATTTTATTCAGAACAGCATTGCATAATTTTGTTTTTGAGATATTCATATCACTGCAACTTAGAAATTAGCATAGCCCACATACCCAAATTACAATTCACGATTAGCACAGAACAATGTCAATCCAATAATATCAGTCTCTGTTAGGCTGATAGTAAGTATAAAGATCCCATATAGTTCATGAAGAAATTATTGTGACTATCATGCTTGCACGGAATGAATGTAGTAGATTGTAAAATCACAATAAATTCCCCATCAGGGCTTTATATGTAAAGAGCCCTTCACTCAGTTTTCGGTTCCTAATTGATTAACAATCTTTCTACTCTCATTTCTCACCTTTATTCCTAGGCAAGAAAAATACAAATTTAATTTCTTACTTTTGGCCTTAAGAATAATTTAATTTTTCAAAAATAAAAAATATCAAAATAGTCCTCCAAAAATAAATGATTGAACTAATTTGGTCCCTTAGCTGTGAGAGAAGACCTGTTTCATTTTTGTAGGATTATTTTGATACTTTTTATGTTTAAGGGACTAAATTGATCTTAAAATTAAAAGTGAAAACCAAAATTATATTTTTTCCATTGTTGGGCTGAGCTGCCTATGAACATTTACTGTCATAATAATACCACTGAAAATGAAAGTCCGGAGTTAACCATAATTTATTCATAGCCGATGAATATGTGTCCCAAGTGAAAAAACATACAGTAGGCAGCAAGATTTGCATTGCATCCAAAAGGTTCTGAGTTTTAATGATGATGCATCTCCTTTTCCTAACATTTTTCCAAGACTCTGCCATTCATTTCTGGGTTTTCAAGAAAGTGCGTGGTTTTCCAAGCTACAACATTATTAATTATATGAAAATACAACCACCCATTTTCCCCACCGCTACGCCTATCACATTCAAGCAACAAACAACCTTGATTTCATTTACGCACCAACATAACAATTGCTTGAAGCAGAACAAAACGAGAATTTTAATGAAACTCGTGTAATTTAATTGCTGTGAAAACCTGAATGAAATTTGTTAACTTTGGAAGTGGTGGAAACAATCAAACGTCATGAAACAGCTTGATGCCAATGAAAGAGAAATTACCGACCAGGTAAATGATGAAGAAATAGGAAAGAAGCTTTGGCCTTTAGGAAATAAATGAACGTGGAGCAAAGACTTCTGCATTTGTCGTCCTCACGGCCTTACCGTTCAGCTCAAGGAACGGAAAAGAAAAATTGCTTCTATTTCAGGAAAAATAGCCCAAAAAATTGAGGGCTTTATCCATCCCAAATTTATTTATTTATTTATTGATTTATTTATTAATTCATTTTGATCTTTGAGCTCATGCAGTATTCCCACGTTTCCACGGTGCACATTCTGTCATCCTCGTAATTGAACGATCCACCACGCTGCTGCTGTGGGCTCGTCAACTTTGGCCACGTTTCCAATTTTACTCAGAATATTTTGTGGAATAAATTCAATTTAAAGACATAAGAAGATTAAGCCATATTTTTAGTAATCCTCCTATTCCGTATTTATATTATTAGTTTTCTTAACGCGTAACTGACTTAATTCGTTTATAAATAAATCAAATCTATCTAAATAGAAATATATTTCTCTGTTTCTCTGAGCATTTTATTATTACTGGGAACACTGTTAAAACAGTACATGCTCATGGGTTGGTTTGGTTCTTTTTCGATATATTTTGATTTAAAACATATTACTTTGTCGAATGTGATTTTGTAGGCAAGTGCTTTTTAGATTACTTGTTTAAGAGTAATAGAACAATCGAGTTGCAAGACTGAAAGGATGAAATAAATATTTTAAAAACTCGAGAATAGATCTTCAATATTATCTAATTATTGTTGTTTATGTTGCTAAAAATGGATAAAAAATAATTAAATTTTAAACCATTATAGTTTTTTTTTTTTGGGGGTCTGTAAACCATTATAGGGTTTAGTAGAGCCAATAATGCAATTTTGTTTACACATTGTATGTGTGTTAATAAGTTGTATGATTAAGTATTAATATATTGTTCCTTACAGTTCATTCTTATTTTCCTCTAAATTCTTTTTGTTTTTTGTTTTAAAAATTTAATATATGAGAAAAAACGATTATTGAAATGGGGACTTTTTTGTTTAAAAGTTTTGAAAATAAATAGAAATTAAAATTGAGGATAAGTATTTATCTCCCTTTCCCCACAAGACATCAATTTTTGTTTACTCCTAAATCAAGGAATGAAGGAATAAACACCAAAATTTACGTATAACTTTACACTTTAATTCTAAAGCTTCTAATATTTAAGTTGTTAGTATCTTTTATCTAAAGTTCCTATGTTTTAGCTCTAGATTATTCGGATGTAAATATTTGCTCTTATTCTAGCAATTTCCACTTTTTTCTTTCTCATAAATCTTATTATAAATATAGGATTATTCTTTCAACATTTAAATCTTCATATAAAATTCTCATTCATTTTTTGATTTTAAGATTCCTTGATATTTATGTCTCGTCACTTTTGTTAATTATTGCATTCAAATACTAGAAAATTTGTTCAACTCCAACTTACATTACATACTTTATTGAAACATATAAAATTCTCGTCTTTTCTGATTGTTGCTATTTTACAATGGCATCATATATTTATAATTTATTGAAACAATTACCCATTTTTGAATGGGTTGTACGATTTGCCTCTTGACAATATCTTGCTTAGCCCATTGGGCCCGAATACTCTTTAAAGTGGCCGAACGGCCCAGATCCAAAACCCTAGCAGTGGGAGTGTACTATATATATCAGTACCATGTTCCGCTGCGCCATCTCCCGCATTATCGGCCCCTACATCACTCTGCAAAATGTGCAGACGTGCATATCTTCGTGAAAACCCTAACAGGGAAGACCATAACCCTAGAGGTCGAATCCTCAGATACCATAGACAGTGTGAAGGCCAAGATCCAAGACAAGGAGGGAGTACCCTCCGATCAGCAGCGTCTCATATTCGCCGGCAAGCAGCTCGAGGATGGCCGCACCTTAAGCGATTACAACATCCAGAAGGAATCCACCCTGCACCTCGTCCTCCGGCTTCGCGGCGGCGCAAAGAAGCGCAAGAAGAAGACCTACACGAATCCTAAGAAGATCAAGCACAAGAAGAAGAAGGTGAAGCTCGCGGTCCTTCAGTTTTATAAGGTGGATGATTCTGGAAAAGTTCAGAGGCTGAGGAAGGAGTGCCCTAATGCTGAATGTGGGGCTGGAACTTTCATGGCCAATCATTTTGATCGCCATTATTGTGGCAAGTGCGGATTGACCTATGTTTACCAGAAGGCTGGTGGTGATTAGAAACCTAGAATTGCCATATAGCGTGAGTTTATATTTGATTTATGTTAAATCGTATTTGATCAAAATTGACGATATCAGATAGCGAATTGAAGTATAGATTGCTATATCGTAGTTTAGAGATTTTGTTGGTATGCATTCTGTATTGTCTTGATTTTTGGAGTTGCTTTGTGATTTATAAAATTATTGTTAAATCCATAGAAATTCATATCTTCGGGGATTTCTGCTCTATCATTGAGTTAAAATTGTATGTTGCTGTCAGCGTATATGCTAATTAATAATTTGGCATACCGCACGCGATTTCCAATACTATTTTTGAATGCTAATGAAAGCCTCAACATTCTGCTAGAAATCTTTTGTTGTCCAAACTCCAAACATATACTCACCATTTTCACTTTATGGGTTTCAATCTGCTGATTTTGATGTGAACGCACAATGGATATATGAATTGTGTTCATGGGTTCATTTGCGAGTTCGTTCAATCCAAGCACTTAAAAATTCACAATTCTTTTCAAGAGTTTCTTTGACGTGGCCTCAAAAAATTGAAATAGCTCGTATATTTGATAATAACATATTTCCGAGTCTTGGACTTTCGGTTAATCCGTGAAATTTTTGAAATCTCGTAAATGCTCTTTACACAGACCCTTTTCTGCCTTGGTTTAGGTGACAGTTGGATTTTATGGGCAGAGTTGCCATAGCCTCTTGATGCACATTTGTTCTATGCACGTGTTTGAAAAACTAAAATATAGACGTGGAAAATGGCTTCTTATCTATCTGCAATATATATATAAAAGGTGGGACAAAATTATATTTGACTAAAATTAATTTTAAAATCAAGTTAACTTAAAATCATGTCATTTCAATGTCAATCCAAATATAAACATAAATCTAAATCCTATTTAATAAAAATATAGTTAATCAAGTTGTTATACTTTTGAGGCAAAAAATAAAAGATGCTATATTTTAAGGAGTTATGTTAATGAAATTTAATTTATTAAATTTGATAAAAATAGCATCAAATGGTAGACTTAGATTATAGAAATAACTTAAATATTGTGCGAAATGATTTGCATTGGAGGGTTACTTTTGGAATTAGATGTTAATTTGCATGGAAATGGCGGAATGCTTGCGTTTATGATTAATTAAGGCGTTTATAATTTATTAAGGTACCTCTATGCTCTAGTTTTCTAATGGTATGAAGTTCTTCCCCTAATGCATGATCTCATAAAAACCAAAATTAAAAAGAAGCAAGATTTGCCCTCACATCATCTCTCTTTCTTACCATTTGCACATGATACCATCATCAACGTGGCAGCTTTTTTATTAACGATTCATTCTAATTTTTCATCTTCCATTTTTTTTAAATAGTTGAGGAACTCAAACGATTTTTGTGGGTCTCCCTATTCTTTGACACCAAAACTTAAAGTATAACATCTTGATGATATACATTTTATAAAACACATTTTATGTGATACGATCAAGCTATATATATATATATACACTGAAATATAATATTAATAACACGGGAAGTAATAAAACTACAAGAAAATAAGAATTATAATGAGATGAACTAAATTATAGAGAACCACTAAGATCTTAAGACTTAATATATTTATAAGAAATTACATACACTCCAACAAGAAATAGTAACTTCATACCAACATTATTGGAATAGTATGAAACAAGACAAATACCAAATTTAGAGATATACTTGAATTTAGATTGTAATTTAGATCATGAAAAAAGAATAGAAGAATGGATTAAAGCTCAATTAATAGTACTATTAAATAGAAATATAGAAACAAATACCGCCAATCTAATAATAGGAGCCAGTTTTACAGGTATAGTACAAGATCAGTGGAAAAGTAAATTAAAAAATTTTAGGGCAAATGCAAGAGCAGTAACAAGTCATTCAAATAAGAAAGAATTTTATGCAATACTATTAAGACAATACGAACAACTATTAAGAAACAATTTTTTATGACAAAGTATAGGAGCTAATGAAACCACAAAAATAGATTGAGGAATAACAAAATTACACCAAATAGAGATTTGTACATTAGATTCTAATGATTTAAATCAATACATATGCGAATATAAAAAAAATATTATTATGAAGCAATACTACAAAACTATGAATAACAAAAATTTTATATGGAATTATTCTATAGAAAACTACCAAGACTTACATCAGAAATAATATTAGATAATTACAAAAAAAAATTCAATGAAAGACAAAAATTAATACCATTTATAGATACTATAGAAGTAATAAGTGTAATAAGTGTAAAGAAGCATGAAGAAATATTAAATATTATAAAACTAATAAAAATGTAGTGAATTAGAAACTCCTAATGTAAACTAGAAAAAAGAAAATATAAGAAAAGAAAGAAATTATTTAAAGCCATATAAAAAATATAAATTCAGGAAATATCCAAAATGTAAATTCAAAAGTAACTACAAACCAAGAAAGTATGTTAAGAAAGGAAGGAAAATAAATTACAAGAAAAATCCAAGAAAATGGAAATAGTTGGAGATTATGGTCTAGAACCAATAGAATATCATGAAATTTTAGAAATGAAATAGATAATTCATATTTATAAATATATAAAATGACTATAGAAACTTAAAGTAATTCAGAGGATAGTTCAAAAAATACATAATATGATTATATAGAAGAAGAAAATGAAATTAATATGATGTAAGGAGAATCTAGTAATAACCAACTACAAGAACAAGGAAGTGAGCAAGAATATGAACAATATAGGGAATATAGAAATGTAGATGAAGGAATAGTAGAAATAGACACACCAATAATAGACACACCAATAAGCTTATTTAGGGCAGTAATGGACACACCAATATAATTATTAATAATTGATAATAGAATAATAGATAGTGTGCTTGTCACACTCGAAATGTGATCGCCTGACACAAAAAAAAAGGGATAATCTTAATTTTTGAAAAACCAAAATTTAGGAGTCGTCACCAAAATTTTTAAAGAAAAACTTTGGAAAAATGATTAAATTAATAAGGTGGTATGCAAACAAGAAATCAAGTCTAGGAGTTAGTTATGTGTAAGGAAGGTGTTAAACATCCTATAGTACTCATTCTTAATAATGATGACCCAAAGTTGATTAAGTAAAACATGTATGACCTTAATTTAAATTTCAATTACTCATATCAATCACACACATGAAAAGGAAAATAATAAAGAAGTTAAGAAAATAAAACCTAGGAAAAAAATAAAATATTTATAAAGGCGAACTTGACCTAGGATCAAAGCCTAGGGCTTACTGACCTTACAATAGAGATCAAAGTCTATGTAGTTCAACTAGAAATGCGTATAAGTTAGTTGGTGACTTTTATTTTTGTGAATAGAATAAGATAAATGAAGTTTAATTGATTTTTATAAACAAAACAAATCTGAAATTTGATTGGTGTGTTTTCATTTACGAAATCATTGCAACCTCGCTTTCTTCTTCTCTTCATTTTCTCATTTTTCTATTTTTTTCATTTTTAGAATTTCTTACCAAAAAAATACTTTATGTGAATCTCTTTTATTTTTTGGAGTTTTAAAAAAGGGACTTTTAAAGAAAACAGAAGTGTTTTGGGATTTTTGTTCACAAAGAGGAAGTAGAAGAAATTATTTTGGGACTTTGTAAATATTTTTACTTTCATATTTTCTATGAAATATAAAATATTGAATTTCTTGGCCTAAGGAGGCTAAAAAAAAATCTCACGTGACCCCCTACCTAAGTGCATAAGGAGATTAACGTTCTCATACAATAACTATAAATAAAAAGGTAAATTGATTATCAGAAATTATTTGTTCTTGTATCATGAGAAATCATTAACTTTCTTTATTTATAAAGTATCATATATATATATATATATATATTTTTTTTTTTGCATTTTGGGAAGTCATTAATTTTGTGTTAAAAATTATATTATCTTTGGGTTGTGGAAAATTAACCTCAGAGCCTAAAGAAACTAACTCTCATTTGGCTTTAATTGATTAATTTTAAGTGCCTGAAGGGGCTCAAATTCCCACACAACACTCTCAAAAACTAAAAGAAAGAAAGGAAAAAGAACAAAATAAAAATAAAAATAAAAATAAAAATAAAAGTAAAAATAATCATAAAAAAAAAAGGCAAGATCAAACGTTGTTATGTTTTGGTGGGTGTACATGTTCAAATGCATCATGTGGCTACAAATATTGAAACGAGGAAACAAAATATTAGCACAACCGCACCCTGAGCTTGATTTATTTTCATCTTTGCATATTCATTTTCGTACCAATAACACTGAAATAGAAATCAGAGTAAAACAAACTTTCTTACTGGAGCAAAACAAACTCATTTTCAAATTTCTGTCATTCAACACATCTTATCGATTGTTCAACAATGGGACCCATAGAAATAGAAGTCCTTATATCAATTAACTCATGGAAATAATATGGGTCAACAGAGGAAAAATAATAGCATCACATATCATAAAGATTAGCATTAACTCATCACATTGATCAAATGAAATTACCCCTTTGAAAGGAAATCGATAATATAAATAAATAATAAAAAAAAAACCACAAATCCTATTGATCATTACAAAGCATAGAAAGAAAAAAAATAAGAATAAATAAATAACAAAAATGAATGCATATCAGCACGCTTTATAGCATTTTAGTTTTCAACATTGTTCACCAAGTAGAAGATTATGTGCAGTGTATAATTAGACAAAAAGGGTGAACATAAGAGGATCAAGTCATTTTAAAGTTAAATGGGTTTTGACATATACATTATACGGGAACCCATTTCAGTAGACATTGAAAGCAAAAAGACACTTTATCTCTTACTTGCTAAACACTATTAAGTAGCAGGAAACCAAGTGCAAAGGCTTATCACAGGTAGATATAGGAACTAAAATAGTATTCCACTATAGCCTGAGGCTTAACCAAACTCATTTATCAGGAAAGACATACATTACCATGTTTTCACTTGAACAAAAGCATTTAACAAAAACAAAAACAACATCATCATAACTTCAGGGACTAGAATGTAGTAGTTCTTAAGAATTTTTGGTTTAAGTTCAGCATTCTTGGCTTTGCCACTGTGCACTCAACTCTGCCTCTTCGTTTGGCCTCTTCACACTTCCCTAAGTTTCCAACTTTTGGTCTCTCTTCTTTACGTTCCCTTTTAACTCTCCCTTCTTATGATGTCCTTTTCTTCCGTTGACCATTCACCTTTATTTTATATTGGCCGAAACTGTGATGAAGAATAGCTTCTTCCTTCGTGCTTCACTTCTCCTCTTCAAGCTCTAGTATGTTGGATTCTAGACGCCTTCCTTTAGCTCTTCTTTTTTCTTCATTTTTATCTCTCTTCTCTTTGGCTTTTTCTCGCCTTGCTTTCATGTTTCTATACTCCTCTCTCTCTCTCTCATTTCACTCTTCTTCACGTACCCTCTTTTTCTTTCTTTCTTTCTTTCTCTCTCTCGTTTCTCATTACTTTGGTTTCTTGTCGAAGCTCCCCTTCTCTTCATGTTTTTAGCTTCTCTTATGCTTTCATCATATCTCTGTTCACATAAGCCTGTTGCAGAGATGTTTTGATAGCTTCACCGAGCTTTAACTCTCTCTCATTGCTCTTTCCTGCCTGTGCTCTTTTTTCTTCATCCTCTCTCTTCTGTTTCTTCTAGTTCACACATTCATTCTTTAACTCGAGTTCCTCTTTTTTTTAGTGATGGATATGCTTTATTCTTGAGCACCCAAAACAGGGACATGCAACTCTCTTTTAGCTATACTTTCTTTTCTTTCAAGCTCTCAAGGTCTTCCCTTCTTTTGGTTTCTCATTGAAGCTCCCTCACATTCAGTCTTTCTCAATTCCCTTTTCTTCAGTTTCCCTCTTTCTCTTGTATCAACTCTTACCTCTCCTTCTTGCTAGCTACTCCTTAGTCCAAAATGTTAGATGTTTCTTCTCCATTCCCTGTACACTTCTTTGTCTAAGCTCTTTTCCCTTTTTCTTTTTTGGTTTTCTCTCAAATGCCACTCATTCATTCGTTGCCTCCCATCTCTTACGTCTTTTGTTTCTTCTCCCTACTCTCTTCACTTCCGGCTTTTTTTAATTCTCTCTCTATGTTCTCACAACACCTCCATTCACATGAACCTTTAATAGGGGTATTTCACTAGCTTTCACTGTGCTTCAACTCTCTTTCCCCCTTCACAGTTTCTCCATTTTTCTTCCTTTATTCTCCTTTCTGTGTTCTCTTCTCTCTTTTACACTCTTAGACCTAGTTCTCTCTCTTATCATGTCTTTCTTTTTCTGCCTCAACTGGTCTCTCATTTTGTAATTGGTCTTTGCTTTCATCTACTTTGGATAGTGCACGTATGCTTTCTTCGTCCAACTGCTTTGGTTTTCCTCGTTTCTCAGACATCCCATTCTTTACCATTCATCTATCCTTTTTACTGCCATCCTTGAACCTCCCATCAAACAAAGAGGTTAAGGGTCAACGCTGGCAACCCCAAGATTTTCCATATTTGTTCAATTTTCTTGATGAAGGCAGAAGGAATGGTTTGTTTCTTATACGTCCTCCATGTTGCCATTGAGTAGGCTGTTGTGCAGAGATGTGTGTGGCAAAAAGTAATGTGATGGTCACTTGGTAGCTTTTCCATTCTAAGCAATTCTCGGACAGTGAAGATGAATAGCAAGGAGCACTTTTGCACGTTGATTCGGCTTTCAGCTTATTCATATAGCTCTCTCTCTCTCTCTCTCTCTCTCTCTCTATATGTAATTTGCCACTTTTTTTATTTTAAAAAAATAATAATAGAAATTAAAAGAGAAAGGAAAATAACAACAAAATAAGGATATCATTATCATTTAATTTTGAGATCATTAATTTTAAAAGTTCACTTTTATTTCAAATTGATCCTAGGACTTTATTATTTCCATTTTTCATCTTCCTTTTTCCTCTTCTTCTTTTTTCAATTTAAAATTTTTTTATTTGAAATTTTTCATTTTCTATTCTTTTAGAATTTTTGTTTAAAATAGGGTGTTCATAGTGCCAAATAGCATTTTAGGATCACTAAATGGAAACTTAAATTACCAAAAAAAAAAATTCACAATAAATACAAATTTTACTATATTTAGAGCAGAGATGATTATAAATAAAACTTTAGTAATTTATCATAAACTAAAATATAAAGGTTTGAAATATAAATGAATAAACTTTATTTATTTATTTTTGTTTAAAATATAAAGGTTTAAAATTTTTGAATAGATACAAATTTTCGTTTAAAATTTCAACACACATAAATTTATAAAAGAACACAACTCTTGATAAAGAATTGCATTTATACATATTCTTACTATAAATAAGAATTTGGATAGATTAGAAAGGATAACCAAATTTGATTCCTTATATTCTTTCAAAATTTTTACTTTGAACTTTTTAAAGTTTTCTAGTTCTAAACTTTCAAAAGTTTTTTAAAAAAATTTCAAAAGTATGTAATCTCTAAATAGTTGAGATAAATTTTAGGAGTAATTTGTCGTATTTCCTACAAAAATGTAACCTTAGAAAAATGTGATAACATACGTTTTTTGACCGTGTTTTTCTTCTTTTATATTTTTTATACATATCTTCTTTAACAAGATTTGCAAAAGATTTTTGCATTTTTAGTTTTTAATGCATACGTTGTGCTTGTGTGTATAGTTATCAAACTCACGAATTTATTATATGCGTTTATTTTATCACAAGTTTAAATACGTATAAAAAATAATAAAATTACATTTAATATGTACATATTAAAAAAAAATATTATTTATTTATTTATATTGAATAATTATTTATGTATGATTATCTTAAAATATTTATGTTGAGTATTACAAATTATAAAATATAAATAACTTTTGTTTGATTAAGTATAATTTGAATTATATTTGAATAATTTTTTTAATGTATATAGTATTTAAATTATAAAATTATATATTTTAATAACTATTTATTAATCAATATTAACTCTTATGAGTTTATGTTACAAGTTTGTTTTTCAGTTATGAGTTTACATAAACTCACGAGTTACAACCTTGTTTGTATGGTCAAGTAGTTTTCATGCGTGCTTCACATGTGAGTTCCGTCAGTCACGAAATCACCATTTAGATGGTGTTAAAATAGCAATCAATGTTGGAACTAATCGTCAAATATTTGTAAAGTATAAAAATTATTTTAAAAATAAAATTATAAAGACTAAATTCAAAACGTACTATTGCAAAATTATGACCAAATGATTAATTTTTTATTTTTATTGTCATTTTATTGATTCCCCCTTTCAAAAACAAAAAATGCATTCCTTCTTTTATTATCAACATTATTATTTTAAATTTGTATTGTAAGAAAAATTTATTAGTTTTTTGTTTTAATAATATTTTTCTCATTTAATGTTTGATTATTTTAAAATTATATCAAAATAAATTTTTAATTCAAATGCAATCGAAATTTAAATAATTTTAGTAACAATAAACCAAATATTATTGCTAAAAGATTTATATGTCACATTAAATTATTATATTTTTTAAAATATTAATTAAAAATTTATTAATTTTTAATATTAAAACTACATAATGGACTATATTCAGAAATTTGAATTTTTTTAAAATAATAATTATTTTAAATATCTTAAAGTGTATAGACAAATATAAATTTAAAATTTATTTAAATTAAAAATAAAAATATATCAATTCCTATCTAAGTTTATAAAAACATAGTCAAACACTTCGTTTTCTTGACACAATTACCTTTTTAAAAAATAAATAATTTGTGGCCAGGCCACGCTGCAAACTCAAGTCCAAATATTTGGTTTATGACTTTTAAAGGACTTGGCCCAGGCATGTTTAAATCAACCCAACCATATAATCTATTGATATACTTAATTTGTTATTATATAGTTATTTCTATTGTTAAACCTTGTTTTGGCCTTTTTTTTTTTTTAAACTCTCAAACGTTAATTTTTCTGTCAAATAAATCAAATATGACAAAAACATAATTGTTTGTGCAAAAAGGTTCTTTAAATATGAAGGTGATATACCTGGACCAAAAATAGATATCAACTTTAGTTTTTTTTTTTTCAGTGAACTTGATAAATTCTACAAGTAGTATAAATTTTTAGTCTAAAAGTTGCTAAATATATCAATTTAGTCAACTTCATATCACTTTCATGTGTAAGAGCATTTCCGTTAAAATATATTTTGAATTAACATATGCATTTGGAAAATGAAATCACTACTTCATGGAATTATTGACCCTCAATATATATTAATAACCTGCATAATGCCAGTTAAAAATAAAAAATAAAAAATAAAAAATTAAAAACAAATAACCTTGCATAATGCAACACTAAACCCAACCCATAGCATAAATTTCAAACCTAACATTATATATATATATATATATATATATATATATATTCTAACAGTTAATTAGTCATACTAATAGAATAAATATCTTTCTTACTCACTCTCTTTGTGAATTTGAATCTAAAACTTTCTGAAGTAATCTTCAACCCCTCATCTTGGGTAATAATTACTTTTGGATATGCATGTGGTGGTCCATGCATACTTAATGCACAAAATAAGAGCCTCAAAAAATCATACCCAATCACTTTCGACCCTCGCTTCCAACCACTCCATCCATCCCTTCGTCCAAATTTCAAACTTTCCCCATCACTCTTCGCTTGGGATTTACACTTGCTACCACCCTTGCTCTTATAACTCCACTTATCGGATTTGAATGGGACCTTTTCTTTGGTCATGAGGTGGAAGGACAGTTGGAGCCTCTGCCATCCTAAGAATATGCATTATTTTTTTTATTGGCTATTATTGGCTTTTAAGTTATAATTCATAATATTTATTTTTATTAGAATATGAACATGAAACCACTCAAATAAGCAAGAGGAACTCTCGCTTGTATAAATTATTTTTCATGACTGAAAATTTAGAGTGACTTTGCTTTCCTCTATCAGAACCATGTTTTAATATTTTATATTAGTATGTCGGCCATGCATATTGCACACTATGATTTTGGGTGTAGAATATGTAGATAAATAGAATCAAAAGTCGATGAGAAGATACAAACGGAGTCACGATCAAATAGCATTTTCCACCAGTTCGCTAATTTGCTACTGAAAAAGATGAACGTTGCTTGTTTCATATTCTTTGGTGTGATTATATCAAGTTCAGTTTCATTTCCGCCGTTCGAGTGGAGCTGATCAGTAACAGTCGGCAGAGAGAGGCACGACACTACGAGAGCTTTATCCCACGATGTCGTTTCGTCGCCTTCTCCTTCTCCATCTCAGCTTCTCGTCTTCACTCTTCATGCTATGATTTATGTTTCTGCTTCTTTCTCTCCATTGGCCTCACTGAACCCATAAAATGCGGAATATTTCGGTGTTACTCTCTTCTTTGACCCCATGTATAGTCCCTCTGCCTCCAAACCCCGTAGCTAAGCTCCCTCGACTTTCGCGCACATTGTCTTCTTTGGCCATCAACGATTTCCATTTTTTCTCTGGACTTTCATGCCGGGAAGCTTCATACCCACCTGCTTATTTGTGCGTTAGTGCTCAAAAACCAGTTTCATTTCTCATTTCAAGGCGGAAAATTTTAACCTCTAAGGTCGGCGCTGCTTTGGTGCCTGAGGCTAATAGTGATGAGCCCAGCAAACCCAATGCTCTGATTCGGACTCTGCAGCTTGGGGCCATGTTCGGAACTTGGTATGTCTTGAACATTTACTTCAACATCTACAACAAACAGGTACTTCATCTTCATCATTTTTCTGTTTGATTTAAGCCCTTCCTTCGTAATGTTTGGATTTCCTCCTTGGTTTGGGCTCTTAAGTCACTCTATGCTTCGAACAAACTCTCAGTTACTGCTTTAATTTGATTTCGTATTCCCAAGTCTTCGGGCTTGGTCATGAAATTTCAAGCACAGTCCTCACTTTTCTCTTTTCTTGTTCTCCATGGAAATGCACTGACTGTTTATTAGGTTCTAAAAGTCTATCCATTTCCAGCGACAGTTACAGCATTTCAGTTTGGTTACACTACGCTGATGATTACTTTGATCTGGACTTTTAATCTCTATCCCAAGCCAAAGATCAGTCGGTCACAGGTATTTGGATGAGGAAGTGGATTAGTCTAATCAGTTGGGATTACTATGCTTTAATACTGCTTACTCTTAGTCATGTACGACTATATCTTCATTCTTAGCTTGCAGCAATCCTTCCGCTGGCTGTTGCTCACACAATAGGTAACTTTTTGACCAACATTAGCATTGGAAAGGTTGCTGTATCTTTCACTCACACAGTCAAAGCTTTGGAGCCTCTATTCACGGTTGTTCTTTCTTCTCTGTTTCTGGGAGAGGTAATGTTGATGAATCTTTGTTTCAAATTTTACTTTTGTTTTTTGTTTTGCTCGATACTTTGCTGGCACACAGCACTTGTTCTTGACGTATGAGAGTAAATTCATCCTATTCTTGCCATGAAAACTTTGTGTGGGGCATGAATACTTGCTTTCTGATTCTTCACTCCTTTCATCATGGTGCTCATCTTACATTCCTCTAATCTATGCCATGTTTTTGAAGTTCTGTTTTACTTATATATGCGTCATGCCTACTTTACCAAAAGAGAACGTAATATTTGTATATGTGCAGCCTCTTCCAGTTTACATGTAACATATCGTAATTTCAAATTTTTCATCACTCATTAGGTTATACATAGATACAGACACACTAATACTCATAAATTTTTTCCCTAATTTTTTGAGCTATTCGGTATTGGCTCTATGTTGCCATCATCGGTCATGATAAGTATAAATACAAAATGATTATATTTTTCTTCTGAGATTCATGCAATATCACAGTTGTGTGCTTCTCTGTGAATTGCCTTAATTGGTGCAGATGCATGTGCACAGTACACCTGTATTCCTACGCGGCTACACCTTTATTCTTGTATAAATGCTGCGTAATTTAATTGTTTTAATCAGCTGACCTTTACTCTAGTCCTTCTTTGCACTCAGCAAGCCACTTTCTGGGTGGTTACTTCTCTTGTACCAATAGTAGGTGGAGTGGCGTTGGCATCAATGACTGAAGTTTCTTTCAATTGGTAAATGATCAAACTAAAGTTGTTGCACGCAGGGGGTTTGTTTCAAAAGAATGTTGAATGATTCTGCTCCTGCATGTAAAAGATGATTAAACAAATATTTAGTCAAGTGGTGATCTTGATTCTGATAACTGACACGTTCCATCTTGAAACAGGATTGGGTTCTATAGTGCTATGGCATCCAACCTTATTAACCAATCGAGAAATGTACTGAGCAAAAAACTTATGGTCAATGAAGAGGTAGAGTGCGACCCAGATCTATATAGCATATTAGCACTTTATTTACATCCATTTAAGATGTTAATGAGATTACAATGGAGCTATTGTACATTATTCTCTTAAAAATATGGCTAATGACCTAAAGCTTGCTGTTGACAGGTAAGTTTGGACAACGTAAACCTCTATTCAGTCATATCCATAATTTCCTTCATTCTGTCTCTCCCATTAGCCATTTCAATGGAAGGCTTCAAGTTTACTCCTTCATTCCTGCAATCTGCTGTATGTGAGCGAATTGATTTTCCCTTTCCCCTCTATGTTTGTTGTCAATGTTTTCCCTTTTCTAGTCAATTAATATTGAGGAAGACTAATTTCTGAATAAGACGGTGTTGTGTTTTCTGTGTCAGGCGGGCCAAGGATTGAATGTCAGAGAGCTATGTGTGAGATCACTACTGGCTGGTTTCTGCTTCCATACTTACCAGCAGGTGAGGCCTTTCAAATGTATTGATTTTTAATCATTTATATAATTTATTCATAAAATTGAACGTGGACTTTTGAAGATAATAACTATATAATTATGACAATATTGTCCATGTCCAACTGACCGCTTGTTTCATGGTTGAATGTCGCACATGTTCATTTTGAGGTCAGTACCTAGTCCTAAATTTTGAAGATTTAATTTTAATTTTTGAATTAGCTTAGTTTATGGAACTATTGAGTTTATTCTATAAGATCGTAATTCTCGAGTCTTATGCACCTTTGATTATTACATGCTGAGCATTGTGTTTGCATCTATATTGTTCCAAAAATTTTTTCAATTTGGCATACAAAAGAAGGGCAATGTAGCATTTATTTTCTTATCAGTGTTACACTTTCAGAAGAGTTCTCAATTCCATTGGCACCATTTCATTTAGAGACCAAAAATAAATTGTTCAAATAGATGTCAGGCTTCAATTAGATGCCTAGTTTCCTAATTTGATCCTGAAAATTTGCATCATTTTACAACCTAGATCTGGTTTCCTCCCTTTTGATCCCGTAGTAACCTGAGCCAGGACAGGATTTCCTGAAAGTACTAAACACTGAAAATACTTAAGCATACCATATAAAGAGTGTTAAATTGTGAATTTTTCTGAGATGGGTATATATCTTTATATGTGTGTGTGTGTGTAAAGTAATACTTCATTTTATGATTTTTGGGTGGCAATATCATAATACTATTACTGTAAGGCAATATTTGACACTCTGGTGGTGTCAGGTTTCTTATGGAATATTACAGATGGTGTCCCCCGTGAGCCACTCGGTTGGGAACTGTGTGAAGCGTGTGGTCGTCATAGTCTCCTCAGTTATCTTCTTTCACACTCCTGTCTCTCCAGCTAACACACTCGGTAAGTAACTTATTCTGTAGCTCCCCACAAAAGTACTGCTCTATATATGTAAAGCATGTGAAGGACTTTTTTTTAAAAGACTCAAAACGTTAAGCTGCGAAAGAATATGCACTAAGAATCTGATAGCAAACAATTCAAAGCTGTATTTAAAAACTGAATGAGAATATATGAATAGCTAGCTATTCCTGACCCTTTTCTGTTGCTTCGTGTGAGTGCAGGAACGGCTGTAGCGCTTGCTGGTGTGTTCTTGTATTCGAGGGCAAAGCAGGCAAAGACAAAGACAAAGACAAAGACAGCATAAATGCTTAAAGGGTGAAGAGAGAGAGAAAAGAGAGAAAAGTTACTGTACATTTCGAATTCAGCCAAAGGTGATTGCTTTGTCAACTATATACAAATGATATTTTTTTTTTTATGTTTTTCATTTATTATAAAATTATCATTTTAATTTTTTATTTATTGTAAAATCTAAAATCTAAAATGATCTTCTACTTATAAAAAAATATTACATTTAGTTATTTATTTTTAAAAAAAATATCAAATTTAGTTTTTTTATTAAATATTAATATTAAATTTAAATGTCTAAATTTATTAACTTTTTCAAAATGCTAAGAACTAAATGTAATATTTTTTAACGAGTGATTATTATTTTGACATTGCAATAAGTAATGGATTAAAATAATAATTTTATAATAGGTAGAGAACTAATATAGTACTTTACTCCTCTTGAATAGCACTGGAACAAACTTCCCCATGATTATACGCAAATTTTGAAGCCTTTGCCACTATGCATCTGAATGTGATTATGAGGCTATTAGGTTCAGAAGTTTTTTTTTTTTTTTTTTATGAGCACAAACTCATGCACCAAATGCAGATCTCTGTGGACTATGAAGTTTTTGTATACTAAGTAAAATGATTGATTATAAATTGCAATTTCTCGCTCGACTTATTAGTTCGATTGTACTTTTCTTATAATCTTTGATTAGAATATATAATCTCTATGGTTTGCAAAGCTAAGCTATAATCAACATGGAAGGAGTTTTATTTTATTTTATTTTTGGCATTTGTAGATTGGTTGATTAATAACTAAAATTCAAATATAGCATACAGCTAAAAGCACACGACCAACATTGAAGACCCTTGTTCTTGTTCCATGATGATTCTATTAATTAAAATTCTAATGGGACTAATTGAGTTATTAAATTAACGAATATAAAGGTAGTAGCATTAAGGTAGTTTAATTACAATTTTGATGTATAAATTATAAGATGCAATAATTTATTTTTTAAAAATCATTACGAGAAGTGAAAATAGTACATAAAAATTAAAATTAATGTTGAAGTTAAGTAATTATTATATGATGTTATTTAAAGTTAACACTAACTAAAATAAGCGTAGAAAAGTTGGAATTTTGTAA
This sequence comes from Delonix regia, assembly GCA_037074485.1. Taxonomy (NCBI): domain Eukaryota; kingdom Viridiplantae; phylum Streptophyta; class Magnoliopsida; order Fabales; family Fabaceae; genus Delonix; species Delonix regia. The sequence goes on along the minus strand of CM073449.1, from coordinate 32,078,460 downwards.
TTGATACAATGCATATATATATATATATATATATAGTTATAGTTATAGTTATATTTATATTTATAGTTATAATTATCCCAATACCCAACAATTGGTGCTTCATGACTTGAGAGTTGAAGATTGGGAAATGTGGAAGGGTGACGAGGCTCCAATTGAATTATGTCGAATTCACCATACTTAAAATGGTGAAATATGGGCTATTAGTATATTAAATATTCTTTCGGACCTTGCTAATAATAATTTAAGGATGAAACAATTCTTTATATAAACATCATTATAATAGTTGACAGCATCTAAAGTCCAATTACGTGCTAGAAAAGGAATAAAATAACGACAAAATAATATACATCACCAGAAAGAGACAAAAATATCCATTTAAAAAAATAACAATGAAAGGTATCTCCAGGTCATTGCTTTTTACTTTTTTCTTTTCAAATTTCTTCTATGAAATTAAGATATTTATTTACATGTATGGTTTTTCTATTTATTGTTGGAAAAATATAAAACTGAGGATTAGAAAGAGCACAGGTTTGAACTAAATTTGCTTTTGAACTCTCTACAGTTCTGTCGTTCAATCTCTGTCCCTTTTGTTTGTCTCTACACATGTGATTTCCTTTCTTCATGGAATGATTTTTGGGTTTTGGTTCACTTTATTTAGTGTATATTTCTATTTGTGATTTGAATTTACATTTGGACGAGGTTGATGGGTTTATATTGAATCTTGGGATGATTCAAAAATTTCCAATAAACTTTACTTTAAATTAAAATTTTTAATCTAGGAATGAGCATCATAGGCCACTGACCATTGAGAGTGAATTATATTCATGGTGTTTTTTAAAAAAATATTAGCTAAATCATTAATTAAATTGGTGTTAAATTTTAGATAGATAAAGGAACAAAATTTGATCATTTCTTTAAAATTAAGAACAAAATATGATTTAGTTTTAAATTTAAAAGACAATATAAATTTAACATATTATTGTCTTAGATATTAATACTTATTTTTTAAAATGATCAAATTTTAAATACTTGCTTTGTATATAGACATGTTTAAAAGGAAAAACTGAGATAACAATAAAATAACATCAATAAGGAAAGAAATTAGATTAACAACAAAATACCATATTTGTCGGTTAAAAAGAGATAAGAATATAATTTTAGTCCTTCACTTTTGGGTAAAATATTAATTTGATCCTCTAAACATGAAAAGTATCAAATTAGTCTGCCAAAGATTAAAAAGTGAAAGATTTTGGTCCTTATGAAGGACTAAATTGATTTTAGGAGGACTTATATTTTATGAAGGATTTCATTTTTAGATGACTATTTTAATACTTTATATCTTTAGAGGACCAAATAGATCTTAAGGCCAAAAGTGAGGGGCTAAAACTATATTTTTCTTGTTAAAAAGATAAATACATCTGTAAAGAAAGGAAAGATAGTAATAAGGTGCTACGTTATATCTTCATAAATTAAAATCTATGTAAAAGGTTAAAACTTTGTATATTGTTTCTTTTAAATTAATTTATTTCCATTAAAGAAAATATCATTATATATTTATCTACACCTATGATTATTTATATATTTAATGTTTTTTATGTTATAAAATTGAGGGTTGCGGTGTCAATTACCACCAAACAAAAAAAAAAAAGAGACTAGGAATTTTGAAATTGGCACTAAAATTTTAAGTTAGATTGCTACAATATACAAGCTCTTTTCCCTTGTCAAAACCTCTAAAGTCAAATGTGAATGGGAGCACAAAATTTCCACGTTTGGTATAATTAGATTAGAAGAAATAAAGTATAAGCAGCAAAGTCTTATGGACTTGGGCCTATGTGATAGGGTGGAATGATTTTTGTGATAATGAGAGTGAAAATGAATCTTAAGGGATGGAATCAATAGACTCAAAATCATGTTCGGTATAGTAAAGAAAGAAATGAGAATGATAGGTTTTCTTTGGATGAGATGAAAAAGACCAATTTATCCCTCCTTCTTTATCTCTAAAATATCACTATTGTCTCTCTCATCTCTACCCACAATTGGTCGTTTCCTTCCTCCCCCTCTTCATTTGTTGTTGATATAAAGGTTGTCCTAGCCTGTCAGTAAGGCATGGTCGGGAGGAAGAAACCAAGCATTGACATTGAGTAAGGTGGGCTTAAACAGTGAACTTGGTTTGGCCCGATCAAATCAGGTTGGGTAAGAAAAAAGGCAAAAGAAACAGAGGAGATGACCAGGTTAATACTTCGACGGTTCAGATTTTAGGGTATCCCATTTTTTGCATTTACCCTGCCTAGATCTGGAGTGTGTGTGTATAGATATATATATGTTGAATATGTGTGTGAAGTGTGAATCTGAAGCTAAAAGGACAACCACCAAAGATCATCTCACGTCACCTCAGTACAACCCTCTCATCATCTCCTTCTTACATTCATCTTCATCATCCCTTTCTGTTCACCATACATATGAACCTTTTATGTTGCCTTCATCTCTTTTTCTTATAGCAAGTGCCATAACTGACATCTGGGTGGATGGGAGAAAAGAGAATGAAGAAAGAGATGTAAATTGATACCTAAAATCAAAATTTGAAATTCAATTTACTGGAGTCGCTATCAAATTTAAACAAAAAACTTTGGAAAACCAAATGAAAGTAAAAGATAATCTATGTAACCAGAGATAGGTTTGGGAGTTTATTTGAGTGTGGGGAAGGTGTTAGGCACTTCACAACATCTATCCACAAAGATAATTACCCTAGATTAGTTAAGCATAGTAAATGATATGACTTTAAATTTATTTAAAATTTTCCATGACAAAAAACACACAAAAATAACAAAACTAACATAAACAAAAAAAAAGAAAGAGATATTTACAATGGGTGAACTTAACTTAGGATGAGAGCCTAAGCCCTACGTACCCTACGATAGGATCAAAGTTTATGTAGTTTGTTTAAAAATGAGTGTCAGTGGGTTGGTATTTTTTATGTTTATGAAAAGAACAAAGATAACTGAAATTAGGTCAATTTTCGCTAACAACACAATTTAGAGATTAGTTAGTGCATTTTAAATTTACAAAATTGACTTTAATCTAACTTTTTTTGCTCTTCTCATGTGAATTTTCTTAAATTTAGAAAACATGATTTATTGATACTGTAACACTTGCTAAGTTTACTAAGTTCATGTAAAATATTTTTAAATTAGCAAGAACTAACTTGTTAGGCTTATAGAGGCGGGTTAGTCTCGTTTTCTATGCTGGTCACACTCCGGGAGTTGGGGTGTGACAGATACTTACATTGAAGTATCTATGGAAAAATATGGACATTTGTTTTTGATTTTTTAAGTTATTAATGAAATAAACTTGGAACAACAAAGAGACTTTGAACCCAATATTTTATTCGAAAACATTCAAAGAAAGAGAAGTTTTTGTTTGTTTTTGCAATTGCTTAGTTTGAATTTCAAAATGGCCAAAATGTTAAAATAAAATGAGATAAGAAATCAACAAAAAGAATTTTTCCAAAAATGACTGTATTTACATTGATTGTCTTAAGTTTAATTTTGCGAAAAAATATTGATTAAACATGGGCCTTTAAAACCTAACTTTATTTTTAGAAAATGCACATGATAAGATACGAGCCATTGGAACCCCAAATTTATTTTGAACGTGCACAACCAGTATTAGATAATGCCTATGAAGTCGTTGGATTTTATATGACCCCACTGGTGAATCATTAGGTGTTTATGAAGATGTTGGTCTCATATAACAACACTAATGTTAAAGATCCATAGATGTTCATAAGAAAGCTTATGAAGGCGTTGGATCTCACATGACAAGGAATTAAAAAAGAGTACTGAGGCGTTGGATCTCACATTATATCTTTAACAAAATAAGCATTGGTGTTTGTGCGTGCTGGTATCTAATTAGATACTCATAATTACATATTGTTTACACAAGGTCTAATAGTACACTAATTACAATTAAACACAAAGCAATTACACAACTTGATCTTTCTAGCTTTACCACTAATTTGCCATCCTTGATTGGATGTTTCTTTGCACCTTGATTTGGAGACATCTTAACCATAGTTTCTAAGTTTTAAATCACCATAATCCCACATAATTTGGATAGCAAGAACTCACACATTCATTGCAAAAATTAATCAAACCAAAGATTAATCATGCCACAACATTATTGAGTAACATTAGTGTGATGAACATATAGTTTGTGGCACCACTATGACAGTAAAAGAGGAAGATATAGCGCAGCCAATTGATATCAAAATATGAAGAAAATAACACATACATCAACATGACTTATGGTTGTAAAATCAACACCAAGAGCCACCAATTCAAGGGTAAACATGCAATGCAATAAATATCTAAAAATGGATGGCCGTTTACACTAAACATACACCCAATTCATGCCCAAAATGAATCACCCTCTAATCAAAATATTCATTCAAATTGTACCCAAAAGTTGACATTGTGAACACCCTAATTTACTTAGGAAATTTAAAAATAGCAATAATTAGGGAAATATCAAAACAAAAAAAAAATACAATAATTAAGAAAATATCAAGATAAAAAAAATTAAATAAAAAATTCAAATCAAATCCACTCAAAATCATAATTCAAATCAAATCTTATTTTTTTAAAAAAATTAAATAAAAAAAATCCAAATCAATTAAATTAAAATAAAAAATTCAAATCAAATATACCTTTATTCAAAAATTAAATAAAAACTAAATTAGATATGGAAAATCAGAAAAATAGAAAAAGAACAAGTAATGAGAGATGGATATAAAAAATTTCAACAAGAAAACCAAATAGAAGATTAGTTAAGATCACCAATTCTTAATTAAAAAGGAAAATCAAATAAAAATTAAAAAATTAAAAAATTTAAAAAAATTAAAAAAATCTAAGTCAGCCCACTTTTCTTCATTATTAAACTGTATATATATATATATATATATATATATATATATATATATGAATAAATAATTAGGAAATGAAATCAATAAATAATAAAAGAAAAGAATGAGAAAAAGGGATGTATCACGTCAAAGGAAAAAAAAAAGAAGCCTCAACAAACCAAGAAGGAGCTGGAAACCGGGGAGCTGAACTTTTTGGGAAAAAACGTGAAGAGGCTGAGCTAAGAGGAAGAGAGATCAGCGGAAGCGTAAAAAGAAAAATTGGAGAAAAAGAAAGTGAGCATAGACGAAGGAGGGCGGAGGCTGAGCGAAGAAGGAAGAGAAAAGTCAGAAGAAAGGAGGAAGAGGAGAAAAGAGGTAACCATTCTCTAGCCGATATTTCCCTTTAATTTTTGTCAAAGGAAACGTTGCTTTTCTGCACTCTTAATCCTTATTTCTGCTGCTCATTCTCTTCGCTGCGTTCTTTTCTGTTCCTAGTGAAAATGAAGCTGTTTCTGCTGAAAAATTATCATAACTCTGCTGTCATGTAGCGTTAAGTTTACTGCATTATCTATACTCATTTCAGATGCTCATTTTTTATCCTTAACTCTGCTTTGTTTCTGTTGTAAATAATGTTGTTTCTGCTGCATAGTTATCACAGTTTGCTGTCAGAAACAGTATTGACTTTACTGCAATTTTCATTTCCATTTCTGTTGCTCATTTCTACGTTAAATTCTGCTTTGTTTCTGTTGTAAAAAACGCTGATTCTGTCGTGTATTTGCCTCTGCTCTGCTGTCATTTCGTTGTACTGTTTATCCCTCTTTCCTGTTCTTTTTTTCTTTTTTTGGTGTTGAAATTCCCCTTCGTTTCTGCTGAAAAATAAGGTTGATTCTGCTGTACATTTGCCTCTGTTTTGCTGCCATATGTAGCGTTTGAATCTGTCCATGTTTGCTATCTGTTTTGTTGACAGAGTTGTGATGCATGCTGTCTTTGTTTTTGCTGAAAATATTTGCTGTAAGTTGCTGCACATTCTCTTTTCTTTGGATGCCAAGATGTTTGATAAAATTGTTTTCAAGATCCCTTCAAGTAGCTATTTTGAACTTCGGACTGTCACCTGGAGTTGAAGTTTACTAATGTGTTTCATGATAAATGGAATTGAAATTTACTGCAATGTCTTCGTTTTGGTTATGTTAATTCTATTGCACAATGTTTTAGTTTGAATGTTGGTATGGTAATCATTAGGGCTATCCAATTTGGGGGATAAATTGTTTGGAGATTTACTTCAAATAATGGAATATTTTTGTGTGATTTTGGTATTAAAAAATGCTAGAATATTATGATCTCTTTTCTTCAAAATGTCTTCAATATTGCTGTGTTTGGAGTCCCATCTTATGCTGAAAGTTGGTTTCCAACTGTAGTATAACTTAGGGTCCATTTTGGTATTCAAGAAACAATAAAAGTTGGCATTTGCTTTTGCCTACAATGGAAATTTACTTTACTTCATTGGCTGCCCTATTTATACATTGAAGGTTTGTCACCTAATTAGGTCTCTTGATTGTTCAAACTTGGTGATACTATTAACCTTTTCTATATCTAATTTTGATTTGGAAAACATGGTTGGTTTGCCTATTGTTATTGCGTGAATTTGGGTGAGGATTCATATGTTCAAAAGCTTATTAGAGAAAAGAAAAGAGGAGAAAAGCAAGAGGCAAATGGATAAAGATGGGAACTCAAGTTGATGATGTTGAAGCGAGTAACAAAAATTTCAATTAAATGAGGCCCCCCTATTTTGTATTTGATTAAAATCTTGTAAATAATATATAATGATGAATATCTAGTTGCATACTCGCACACACTAAACATTAATACTTATTGTTTTAAAATGTGTCATGTAAGGTCGTCTCCACATCCATCTTCTACAAACATTTATGATTTTTTCTAATATTAACGTTGTTGTGTAAAACCAACGTCTTTATAAACACTTAATGTGACATTAGTGTTGTCGTGTGAGACTAACATCTTAATAAACACGTAATGATTCACTAGTAGGGTTATGTGAGATCCAACGACTTTATAGGCATATTTAATACTGATTGCACGTGTTTAAAAATAAATTTAAGGTTCCAACCACCTATATCTTGTTATATGCATTTTTTAAAATAAAGTTAAGCTTCAAAGGCCTATGTTTATTAAATGTTTTTTTTTACAAAATTAAATCCAAATTAAATTAATGTAAATAAAATTGTTTGGTGAAAATTCCTTTTGTCAAATTCTTGTTTCATTTTGTTTTCAAATATTTGTCATCTTGAAATTCAAATTAAGTATTTTTAAAAAAAAACATGTAAAAATTTCTCTTTGAACATTTTCAAATAAAATATTGAGTTCAAAGTCTCTTTGTTTTTCCAAAGTTCATTTTGTTTATAATAAAAGATAAAAAACAAATGTTCATATTTTTCAAAGATATTTCAATGTAAATATCACAAATCATATTAAAAAAAAAATCACATGCAGAGAGTAAAGAAGTGAGATTAAATCAATTTCATAAATTGAAATACATTAACCAATTTCTAAACCGTTTTATTTGCAAAAATTGGTTTGATTTTAACTATCTTTATTCTCTTCACAAAATAAAAAAAAATCAACCCACTGACATGTATTTTTGAACAAACTAAATGAACTTTGATATTTATTATAAGGTATGTAGGCTCTACTAGGCTTTTATCCTAACTCAAGTATATCCATTGTAAATATTCATTTTTTTTTTTTAATCTTTCTTTGTTATTTTAGTGTGCATTTTTGTGTAGGCAATTTAAATAAATTTAAAGCCGTATCTTTTACTTCGTTTGACTAATTTGGATTAACCATTATCATGAATGAGTGTTATTAGGTGCTTAACACTTTTTCCACGATCAAGTAGACTCTTAAACCCATTTCTGGTTTTTCTAACCACCCTTTTTATTTATTTGGTTTTTCAAAATTTTTCCATTTAAAAATTTTGATTGCTAATCTAATAAATTGATTTTCAAAATTTGTTTTGATAATCAATTTATATATCTTTCTTCTTATTTTTTCCCATTCGCCGTGATGTTAGTTATACATTAAAATAGATCATTCACAAGGTGGAATTAAGTTAAAAAAAAGGGCAACATAATAAATCCTTCAATGTGGCAAATTTAAGTTGGAAAATGATCACCTAAATGAACCATACATGTAACACCGTCATGCAAAGAAAAATGAATGGCCAAGAGTGTCAACATAGGAAGCCAAATTGAACTTAAAATTGATCATCAAAATGAAGCAAGTGTGCCACCACAATGCTAACAAAAGTGGGTAGTAATCTATTTCAAGCAAGGTATTTCATCATAGAAGACCAAATTGAGCCTAAAATTGATCATTAAAATGTAGCATATGTGATGCCATAATACTAACAAACTTGGGCAGCAAGGTATTTCATCATAGGAGACCAATTAAGCCTAAAATTGATCACTAAAATGAAGCATATGTGCAAAACAATTTATCATCTTGGAATCTAATACCACCACATTAACAACACATCCATGGTGACCAATTAACATATAATCCATGAATATTTCAGCCAAAACAAGAAGAAGAAGAGGAAGAACTTAAAACAAAAAAATCAAAATTGAAGATGGATCATGGAAAATTACGAAGTGTAGCGCCTTCCTTAGCCCCTTTTCTTCTTCCTCTAGCCTCCAAGCTTTCTCCAAGAGCCAAGATGATCTCAAGTGAGGTGCGTGTGTGCGTGCTCTAGGGTCTATGTGAATAACTAAGTCCAAGTAAGAATTTTGAAATTTTTTTAGTCCAAATGCTAATGAAATGCTTATGGAAATGAAATGCAAATGCAAGGGATGAATCTATCCTAGATTGTTTACTTAGTGGGAAATAAATTCTAAATAAATAATTAAATGTAAATGCAAATGAAATTTGGCAAGGATGAAATTTACTTCAACCCATTTTTATTTTTATTTTGGACTCAATTTCAATTGTGCCCCATTATCTTATTTTTCTTTTTTCTCCATATTAGTTTTTCTTTTTCTTCATCATTTTTATTTTCACACGTTACCCTTGTTTGCTTCTTTATTATTAATTTCATTTTCATTTTCAAATTTTAATCATTTTAGTATAATTTCTCTTTTTTTTATTATTTTTCTATTATTTGCTAATTTTTTTATTTTGATTTTATCCTTTGATTAACTATTTTGGGTTCCCTTTAATTATTGAGATTTGATATAGTCCAAACAAATTATAGTGTTCATAGTAGGTAGTAGCTCTCTTTCTCTTATTTTTGTTCGAATTGATTGAAGAAGAAGGAGAACTGACCAAAAAGAAAAAGGAGAACCACATATCAAAGAAGAAGAGGCACAAATCAATGAAGATGAAGAAGAGGTACATATTGGCAAAGATGAAGAAGAGGCATAAATAAGTGAAGAAGAAGAAGGATAGATATGAGAAGAACAGATATGAAGAAAGAAAAAATATGACTTGGAAGAAGAAGAAAAATATATATATGATTAAAGAAGAAGTTATCACATAGATCCAAAACTAATTTTTCAGCTAACTCAGATCTGTTCTTTTCTTCACCTCACTTAATCTTATTCTTCTTCTTCTTCCCATGACAAACATAGATATATGAACCTGGCTCTAACCCAAACTGACCCGAATACTAAGTTCATTTGGGCCAGTCTCGGTCTCGAGGCAAAAAAATGAACCTGATGAACTTATTAGGCCAAATCCTGGGTCAGCTAAAAACTTAGCCTGATCTGGCTCATGTTTAGCCTTAGAGCGAGGTGTGGTGGAGGAAGACGAATGTTGGTTTCAAATTTGAATGACATTTTAGTCTACAACACTGGCAATGATGATGGAGAAAGAAACCAGAAATGGCTCTGCATGGGATTCTCACAAATTATCTAGGAGAAGGGAGATGGCCATACATGAGGGGGATTTTTGCCAAAAGATTTTTATTCTAGGTAAACAAGATTATTCCACTAATCTTGTGAATGAATCTCCATTCTTATGTACAAGGGAATGGCCTTTCCCACAAGAGGTGAATATGGGGTGGGTCGAGTTGGGTTTTGGTAAGACTAAAGACTTGACTCGATTTTATATTGGGTCTTTTTTTTTATATTCGGGACTTGACTTGACCTGATTTTAGTCTGGTAAGTGACTGAGCTGGGCCGAGTTACACCGGGTCTACATTAGATTCATATATTATTTAAAATTTTTATTAAAAACAATATTGATGATTCAAAATGAATAAAAAATGACATGAGAAAAAAAGTTATGATTTGAAATGAAAAGTAATTAAAATTTGAGAAGAGTATTATAAAAATTTATTATAAATTAAAGTTATTATGAATAAATAAATTAAATAATAATAATAATCAGGCCAAGCCAAGTTTTATATGAACCTTACACTCAGTCTGACTGGGTAAAGTTTGCATTGCAATACAACAACTCATAATCCATAATTCATAGAGGACCAACAACTTAATATGAATAGATCAGTTAAATTTGCTCCTTAGCCCTGTTTAGTTCAGTTGTTCAATCTGTATCCCCTTTGTTTATTTAATTATATATGCTCATCTGAATTCCTTTCCTCCTGGATGAATTTGTTGGATTTTCGTTCGTCAACTTTAATTATGCTTATCAGATTGGTGTTTTTTATTTTAAAATTGCAAGAGGTTCTTGGTGGGTTTCCGTTTTATCTCTGGATGATTCTAATTGATATCTAAATCATCTTACAATTTTCAATACATTTAGCTCAATATACAATAATGAAGAATGCTGATTATGTCTTGAAATCATATGTTTAAATTATTTAGTCTTTAAGTTTTATAAATATACAATTCAGTTTTTAAAAATTTTAGATTTACTATTCATTTACTTCTTATCAATTTGTACTCTATTAACTAAAACTCTATAAAGAAATTACAGAAAATAAATTATATAAATATATATATATATATATATATATATATCTAAAACTTAAGAACTAAATCATATATTTTTGAAATTTGAAGTCTTAAACAGGCATTTAATTTTATACGTTTGCATCTATTTCAACCCATAGAAACATAACCCACAGAGGACAAATTAACATAGGAACGAGCATCATATATATTTATGGCCACTCAGTTGAAATATATACATACATAAAAACTTGAGCTAGCATACGAACCCTGGATCTCCCTCCATTTCTTAATTACAGTCAAAGTGCAACGATCCATCAACATTGACAACAAAAGACTGTTTACCCCATACTTGATGGGACCAGGAACACACTTAAATATCCACTACACTCACAAACTCTCGTAACATACAAAAGCAGAAACATAGGAGGACATCATGGGACTTCATCCATGGCTGCTAGCGACAGTGACTTATAATAATTACACATACTTAACAGTTCTTCAGCCTCAAACTCGCAACACCATTGGAAACATCCTAGAATATTTATCTTAATTAGTGCCTTCCCCATATAAGCTCCATTAGATCCATCTCATTCTTTATGTCTTCCTCATGCACCAAGCTGTTCATCACCATTGCCACCTCCTCTTCCCCTCTATAATTACTGACAGTAACAGTATCATTCACCTTCTTCACCGCCTGTCCTTCACGCACCACCTCATCCACCTGCTCGCACCCCTCAAAGTTCCATTCTTCGGAGCTAGTCTCGTCGTCGGACGCGCTAAGGTAGCGAATTTTGACAACGTTGTTGTTGCTGATGTTGTTGTTGTAGGCCTCATCATCAGGTTGTTTTACTTTGATCTCCGGCTGCATCGGAGTTGCTTGGGCCGAAGTGATGACGTGCCTGATGTAGTCATGAAGAAGTGAAGGCCTTGATGTGGATGATCTGTTACTATTGTTCTTCGTGTAGAGTCCACGCTTTGTGGCGTTCCAATGGTTCTTGATGGTGTTTTCAGTTCTTTCAGGAAGCCTGCGAGCGATTTCTACCCATTTGTTTCCTACTTCCATGTGGGCTTCGATTAACATCATTTCTTCTTCCTCTGTCCATGGATCCTTCTGCAGTCATATATATAATTATTTTGTGTAAAACTGTAATGAGTTATCACATATCAATAAAAACTTTGTCTTCATATATTGGTTCCAACTTTGAAATGATACTTCACGCATAGCACAAGGCACGTGAAATGACTTTGCTACACACACACACACACACAAACAAAAGGGAAGATTGTTAGATATATATATATATATATATATATATATATATATATAGTACATATTGTTATACAATTAATAAAAGAAAAAAAGTAGGAAATTGGAACACATGACAACTTCCCCGTGAAAAATAAAAAATGCCATATCTTTGAAGATGTATTCTAATAAGATCACATGTACCTCAATATAAATAATCAGTGATATCAAATTTATAGTGCTAAAATGGTAGATGTAAGATTCAACAATCAATCTTATTGAATATTCATGTGTTCGTGTGCAATTTTGAATCAATTCAACATGCACTATATATCAATTGGGCTGTGAATTCGATTTTTGTCAATTTTTACATCATAAACTTAAGGTTCAACAATTTTTTATTATGTAATGAAACTTAAAACACAATATATAAAAAGGATGATACCAAGCTCCTATAGTACTATTAATATGATCATGCGTTATCCAACAAATCTAGATTTTCTCCGGTAATAGAAAGGATCTTGTCCCATTATGTAACAAGCCTCAACAATTATACGATAGACTTATGTTCATTTATTCCATAAAAAGAAGTGACGACAAAGGCGTTATGTTATACGCCATTCATATGAAAACAGGGGTAAAAAAATAATTGTTCTGGTTTAAATTTCTGACTATTAATAATTTCTTGCCATAAGCGTATGTACTTTCATTGAATTTAAACACACACACACACACACAAACACACACACATATATATTATTTTTTTCAATTTTTTTGTTTCAAAATGATTGCTATGAATTTTATATGCAATGATTAAAATTTTATTTAAGAAAAACAATCTCAATATGTATATGTGTATGTGTATGTATATGTATATGTATATGTATATATGGCATATAAGAAAAAGTGGATAGAGAATAACCCTAATGTTTGGACGTAGATGGTTGTGCCACCTCTCCCTGCACTGCTTTCCGACCCTCCCACTAAATGCTTGAGCAACTTGAGACCAATTTCTCACTCCAAATTGATTCACCAATAAAAGCAACAACCTGTAAAAGCTAAATTCAAACTAAGTCCTCATTTTTCCATGAATTTATCACTAGAAAGAAATCAAAGCGGGGAATTTTTATTAAATTAAACATCTTTCTTAAAAAAGGATTTTATTAAACAATTGCGAAAAGTAAAAATGAGTGAGAGAGATGTAGAAAATTGTGATACTTTAACTAACAGCTGTACCTGTCTTCTTCGTGTGTCCACTGACCTCTGATGATATTCCTATTCTTTGAAACACCATTGCGCATTTGCACCAATTGATCCAATCTGTCATCATGTGTTAGAACACCACTAGCGCCCCCCTCTGATACATTATTCTCGAGGAGGATGGAAAGAGGTTCATTTTGAAACCAAGACCCATTAAGTTGATCATGGTTATAGTGATATGGTGGTAAGGATGGACCTATCATCATAGTGGTTGGGATTGTAGATGGAAATGGAAGCTCATGGGACAAATCCCAAAAGCCACTGTTCGTGCGGTAGCCATGTAAGGCATCAATATTTTTGTTTTGCAAAGAGTGATGGTATTGGTAGATGTTCAGGAGATCTCTAAAAGACTCATCTACATATATCTCAAAAGGGACAATATCTTGAAGAGAGAATGGGAAGGATGATGAAGATGGATACTCGTTTAGAAAGGTTGGGTTCAGGTCTAACCTGTTCAGGTTTAGTTGGGGATGCTGCTGGAAGAGGTGGTAATCATGGTTGGTTTGATCAAAAGATGGTGGATTGTTTTGGGAAGGTGAAGATGTAGAAGAGAATATTGAAAGCTCTGGGGGATTCGCTGGGGAAGTCCCAGAAAATGAGGGAAAACTTTCTTGCAAGTTTGGATCAAGCTCCATGCAAGATAGAAAAGAAGAAAGGAACAAGCTCACTGAGGAAAGAGAGTGAAAGAGAGAGAGAGAGAGAGATTATGTGAGGAAGGTTGTAAGAGTATAAAGTGGAGCAAATTGTGAGGGACAAGAAATAAGAGGGGTGTATTTAAGGGTTCTAATAGGACTTGGGAAGAAAATAGGAGGTGGCACCCATGTGACATGTGTCAAATGGTGATCAATATCCTGTGGCTTGGATTCATTGTTGGTTTGACTATTGAGCTTCCTCCAACAAGGTGATTTAGTTAGAGGTAAAAAATGAAAAATTATATGTTTTATCAATTTTCTTTATTTTCTCTGTTCTTTTTGAGAAATTTTGATTTTTTTTTATAAGAAGTTGATATGGTTGAAAGAAAAGGTAATGTGTTTTTCTTGAAAAATTTCGGATGGATGAACGACATATGGATGACATGAGGTGCTTCAGTGTTGTGATCAAGATGGACGTGTTATGCTCATAAAATTAAGTAAAAAATAAAAAATTTATAAACAACAAAAAGGCTTAAGGAAAGAATCTTGTAAACAAATTTTCATTTTTGAATATTGTCATCATTATTATTTTCTATTGGTCAAAGAGAAATTAAATTATAGAAAGAAAAGAAACCGATATGAAGAAATATTTTTATATGAAAATAGAGAAAAATATATTATTATAATATTTGTAACTTGGTTAAATGGAAAGTCCATGCTATTTTACAAAATAAAATTTGCGAAATTCAGAGCAAGCCCAGATAATTAATAGATGGTTAGCTTCTACAAACTAACATAAATTTAATTTAAGTCATTTAGGAGTTTGGATCCTCTTAAGTGTAAAATATGTTAATAAGTTAGAGAATGACAGAGAGAAAGGAAGGAGTTGTTGGAAAGAAATGAAGTGAGTCCTATACATGCTCTTAAAGAGACCTTACATACTTTATTCTTTAGGATCCAATTTCATGCATCCTTTTTTATATCTTGTTAAAGAGACAAAAAATAATGGAATTTTTCTGATAGTTTATAGTTTATTCTTGACAAATTTCACTCTATTTTTTTTTGCTTTCCAAGAGGATAATATCCTATATAAAAAGGCATATGAAATATTAATGTCTTTTATATTATGATAATTTTTTTAAAAATAATATTTCATATTTATTAACATTAAATTAAAAAATTACGAGATGCATTTAGAACCATTGAATAAAAATTCAATGGTCGATGGTTGGATCGTAAAATCTGCATAAAATGCTCTATTGTATATGATCTATGTCTTAAAATATTCAATTATAGAAAAATACTAAAAATCAACTTAGAACCTGAAAAGAAGATGAGTTTTAAAGCCATTATAATGAAATAAAGGATGTGCAATAAAACGGAGAGGTAATTAAGTAAAATTGATAGTAAAGTTTGTAACTCTAAACTATGTCATTTTGCGCAATATTGCTGAAATCTCCAACTCCAAGGCCCTTTTTCCTCAAGCCCCATGACTCTTGAATCAAGTGCTGTGTGAAACAAATAATGCCAATCAC
This sequence comes from Delonix regia, assembly GCA_037074485.1. Taxonomy (NCBI): domain Eukaryota; kingdom Viridiplantae; phylum Streptophyta; class Magnoliopsida; order Fabales; family Fabaceae; genus Delonix; species Delonix regia. The sequence goes on along the minus strand of CM073449.1, from coordinate 32,062,957 downwards.
TTAACTCTGTAACTGATTTTCTTCGCTTTATTGGAGAAGAATAGAAGACTCTTCAATATTTCTTTACCATTCCTTTATTATATATTTAATGGCACCATGTTACCACTAGATTAATTTATAATTTTTTAAGCATTTACAACATGAGGTACAGTTGCATTACGTCACATAGAAACAACATAGTTAACTTGAGTTAGCTTACTTTTGACCCCAGAAAAATAGATAGTCAAAAGTTTATAGTCGCATTGTGCTGGTTGCTTTACAGAAATTTCTTGGCTAGCCTATTAAATGTATGGACATCGGTTTCTTTTCACTATGATCATAGACAATGTTGAAATAATGAATTGTCATCATATAAGCTACATTTGCATCAATGGTTTGATATAGAACATGATGAAGTAGAATGACTTAAGTACTTTAATGCATTCTTTTGAACTGTATTTTTTAAAACAAAATGGACTGACAAAAGAAGATTTTTAAGGCGTTTCTTATCTAAAGAGCCATTTGTACTGACCCCTTAAATTAAATGTCAAAGATGGAATAAAATTATTTTATTGATTAATTTACAATCTTATTCTCATTAATTATATCCATACCATTATTAATTATGATAAGTATGTTGGATAAGGATAATATTAAAAAAATATTTTAAGTTATTCTATTTCATTATAATTTTTAAACAATGTTTAAAAAAGTCTCTAATCCGTTCCCTCACTTAAACTCTCAAAGAATGGAAAGAATCCTGTTACATGCATGTTATTGGTGTTATGACTAAAAGAGAATAAGAAAGCTTAGTTCAATATATATATATATATATATATATATATATATATATATACAGCTTGAAATATGTATAGATTTCAAATTCATTTTTCTGATGGCTAAGAGGAGAAGAAGGTACGTACATAGTCTGTAGTTGCCAATGTACATTAATATTGATTCTATCAAGATGCTGAATTATAGAAATTTAGGTCTTTTGTCTAAAGTAGACGTTTTAGTTCGGGATTGGTATGTCTCACACTATAGTAATGTGGTGGGCTTTGATAATATGAACAAAATGACTGGAATTCACATTTGAATAGTTTGTGGAGTAATTGTTATAGTATATTGATAATTTGTGATTTCATTTTTGTTACTTTCTGGACAAAATGACTGGAAGTCCTTTATTGTCTAATTGAATCTATCATCAGGTTGTTGGGGCTGTAGATAGAAGTGGAAGCTCGTGGGAAGAATCCCAGAGGCCCCTGCCAATGTGGTAGCCATGCAAGGCATCCATATTATCGTTTTGCCAAGAGAGGTGGTACTAGTAGGTATTCAAGAGATCTCTGAAGGATTCATTTGCATAAGTAGTCTGAAAAGGAACAACACCATGAAGAGAGAAGGGGATGGATGATGAAGATGGACCCTCGTTTAGGAAAATTGAATTTAGGTTTGACCTGTTCGAGTTTAGCTGGAAATGTTGTTGGAAGAGGTCGAAATTATGGTTTGTCTGATTAAACAACGATGGGTTGCTCTGGGAAAGTGAGGATAGGGTCAAGAAAATTGAAAGCTTTGGGGGATTTGTTTGGATAAATCTCATAAAATGAGGAATTTTTTTTTTTGAAAGTTTGGATCAAGCTCCATACAGGATGGAAAAAGGAAGGAAACAAACACAATAAGAAGATAGAGATTATGTGAGGAAGGCAGTAGGAAGTATATGGTAGTGCAAATTTTGATACTATCATATATCCTAATATCCAAATACTAGAAGAATGTAAAATGATATATACCAAGAACTTATAAAAATCAATTGTATACCAAAACAAAATTACCAGCGAAAATCTAACTTATAATCCTTTAGTCGATGCAATTCAACAGAACCAAATCCATGGAAGTTTGAAAACCAAACCAAAGAAAAAAGGGATAAAGTTTAGAGTTTATGATAATTTATTTGACTAATACACATGATGTACTTTATATGCTTAGTTTTCTTCATTAGAGATAAAAAGAAGACCAAAAAATGGTTCACTAATAAATTGGAGGTGAGTACCAAAATTTTCTGAAACTGAAAACGATGCACTCTGTTAATTATGATCAGCTAGCTAATTTAACGACTTCTTATAACCTGTAATTTTATCTGCTTTGATTTTTGTTTTTTCCCCATTTCTCAAAAAATTGACTATGGATGTTAAAGAGAGGGATAATCATACAGCGACTTCATATAAAATTGAGGTTTATCAAATTCCCTGGCATGGCACTTATATGTCGCGGGACTATATATTTTCTAAGATTCTGTTATATTTTTCTTGATATTAACGAGCTTATAATGGAAATGGAAAAGAAAACGAGATTTCCATCATACATATACACATAACCATTATAATTTTATCACACCTATACAAATATTGGTAAAAATATAATGAAAGTGATTAAATTAAAAAATTATTTAAATTCTAAGGACTTAATTACAAATTTTCAAACAAGATAAGGACCAAATTAGAAAATTAAGTAAAACTGTACGGACCAAAAGTATACCTATCCTGAAGAGAAATATATAAATAAAAAAGCGTAATAGACCTAATAATAACTAGAAATTTTTGGTCAAGATGTGCTTGTCAAATTTTATGACACATCTGGAAAGGTGTGGCCAAGTTTAAGGTGGTTATTCAATCTTGGGAGGTATATACATGGTACTTCAACTTGACTTAGTATAATTTCTTATTTGTGTTTTGAGATTTTTACATTTGTAAGAGGTTTTAGATGGGTTTCCATTTTATCTTTATGATTTTAGAGGATATTTAAATCATTTTACCATTTCCATAAGCCTAAGCTCTATATATATTAATGAAGAATTGTGATTAAATTGATACATACACGTATGCTTAAATATTTAGTCTTTAGGTATTATAAATTAACTATTCAACTCCTAAAAAGTTTAGACTTAATATGCATTTAGTTGTTATCAGCATATAATCTCCAAGAAATAACCAGGAGAAAATCTAATATGACAGAAACTAAATTACATATCTCTAAAATTTGAAATTTGGGGTCTTAAACAGCCGCTTCATTTTATACGTTTGCATTGATTTCAACCCATATAAACATAACCCACAACGAACAAACATAGGAACGAGCATCATATATATTTATGGGGCCACTCACTTGAAATACACATATATAATAATATAAAAGCTTGAGCATACAAACCCTGGATCTCTCTCTGTTTCTTTATTACAGTCCAATTGAAACGACCATCAACCCTCTACAAAATGAAAACAAAGAGATTGTTTGCCCCATACTTGATTGGGACCAGAGACACATAAATATACACAACAGTCACTATCTCACCACAGACAAAACCACAAACATAGGAGGATATCATGGACTGACATCCATCGCTACTAGCGCCACTCACTGGTCTTCAGCCGCAAACTCGCAACACTTTTGGTAACATCTTAGAATATTCAGCTTAGTGCTTTCCCGATATCAGCTCCATTACCTCCATCCCCTTCTTCGTGTCTTCCTCATGCACCAAGCTGTTCATTTCCATTGCCACCTCCTCTTCCCCACTATTATTGATAGTAACAATATCAGTGACCTTCTTCACCTCCTTTCCTTCAGGCGGCACCACCTCATCCTCTTGCTCACAGCCCTCAAAGTTCCATTCACCAGAGCTAGTGTTGCCGTCGGAGGTGCTAAGGTAGCGAATTCTGACAGCGTTGTTGTTGTTGCTGCTGCTAATGATGTTGTTGTTGTAGGCCTCATCGTCAGGTTGTTCTGCTTTGATCTCCGGTTGTGTTGAAGCTACTTGGGCTGAAGTGACGTTCCTGATGTAGTCCTGAAGAAGTGAAGGCCTCGATTTGGATGGTCTGCTCCTCTTGTTCTTGGTGTGAATGCCACGCTTTGTGGCGTTCCAATGGTTCTTGATTGTATTTTCAGTTCTTCCAGGAAGCCTGCGTGCGATTTTTACCCACTTGTTCCCTACTTCCATGTGGGCTTCGATAAGGATCATGTCTTCTTCCTCTGTCCATGGATCCTTCTGTAATCATATATATAATGATTTTTTTGTAAAACTAATGAATTATCAAATATCAATGAAAACTTGATCTTCGGTTACTATATTGGGTTTAGCTCTGAGATGATACTTGAAACACAACACGAGGCACGTGAAAATGGATATATAAATTATAACAAAATATTTTCGCATGGTACTTCTAATTTTTATCTTTAAAACATATAAACAAAAGGGAAGATTGTTATATATATATATATATATATAGAGTACGTTGTCATTTAATTATAAAGGAAAAGAAGTGGGAAATCAGATCACATGACAACTCCCATGTGAAAATTAAAATATAAGATAACACACACAGCGATATATATATAGACACACACTATAACTTTTTGAAGATGTAAAATAATGAGATCATATATACCACAAAATAAATTATCAATTGACATTAAATGTATAATACCAAAAGGTAGATCTAAGATTCAACAATCAATCTCATGGAATATTTGTGTGTTGTTGCGTGCGTGTGTGTAAAAATGTTAAAATCAATTCAACATGCCCTCTATATTAATTGGGTTGTGAATTTAATTTTAGTCTAACTTTAAATGTCACAAACTCAAGGATTAAAAATATCTTTTATTATATAATAAACTTAAAACACAATACATAAATAGGCTAATATCCACCTATAGTACTATTAATATGATCATGCCTTGTCAAATAGATTTAGATTCTCTTTGGTAATAGAGAGGATCTTGTTCCATTATGTAACAAGACTCAACAAATATTAAATAAAATTATGTTAATTAATTTCATAAAAAAAGAAGAAATGACGACAACAGTGCTATGTTAAATACCATTCAAATAAAAGCACACGTCAAAAGAAATAAATATTGGGTATAAATTTATTAGTGCTACATTTTACCATAAATATATGCATTTTCGTTAAATTTAACCAATTCTTAGATATTATTTTTCTTTTTTTTGGGTTTCAAAATGATTGCTAGAAATTTTATATGCAACGGTTAAAAGTTTATTTGAGAAAAATAATCTCGATATGTATATGTATATGTCATCAATGAAAAATTAGATAGATATAAACCCTAATGGCTGGACGCAGATGGTTGTGCCACCTCTCCCTGCACTGCTTTCCAACCCTCCCATTAAAAGCCTGAGCAACTTGAGACCATTTTTTCACTCCAAATTGATTCACCAAGTGAACCAACAGCCTGTAGATACAAAATTCAAACTAAGTCCTTATCTTTCCATGAATTGAAGAGGGAAATTTTAAAATAAACATCTCTCTTTGGAAAAGGAATTTAGTCAGCAATTGCAAAAAGTAATAATTAGAGAGAGAGAGAGAGAGAGAGAGAGAGAGAGAGAGAGAGAGAGAGAGTAGAAAACTATGAAATTCCTAACCATATACCTGTCTTCTTCATGTGTCCATTGACCTTTGATGATATTCTTATTCTTTGGAACACCACTGGACATCTGCACCAATTGATTCATTCCATCATCGAGTGCCTGAACACCACTAGCGTCCCCCTCCCATACATTATTCTCACGGAGGAAAGAAGGAGGTTCATTTTGAAACCAAGACCCATGAAGTTGATGGTTATAGTATAGTGGTAAGGATGAATCCATCATCAGGGTGGTTTGGACTGTAAATGGAAATGGAAGCTCGTGGGACAAATCCCAGAAGCCCTTGCCATTGTGATAGCCATGCAAGGCATCCATATTGTTATTTTGCAAAGAGTAGTAGTATTGGTAAGGGTTCCTTAGATCTCTAAAGGACTCATTTGCATAAGTACTCTTGAAAGGAACAACACCCTGAGGAGAGAAGGGAATTGATGGTGATGATGGACCCTCGTTTAGGAAAATTGAGTTCAGGTCTGGCCTGTTTAGGTTTAGCAGGGAATTTTGGTTGGTTTGATTAAACAATGGCGGCTTGTTTTGGGAAGGTGATGATGAGGATGAACATATTGAAAGCTTTGGGGAATTTTCTGGGGAAATCCCTAAAAATGAAGGAAAGCTCTTTTGGAAGTTTGGATCATGCTCCATGCAAGATAGAAGGAGGGAACGAGCTCACTAAGAGGGGGGTGGGGGGGTGGGGACGGAGAGAGAGAGAGAGAGAGATTGGGATTATGCTAGCAAGGCTGTAAAGAGCATAAAGTAGCGCAAATTATGAGGAATAGGGTTGGGAGGGTGTTATTCATGGGCTCTTGTGAGACTTGGGAAGAATCTGGATGGTGGTCCCCATGTGACACGTGTCACCTAATGATCAAAATCCAACGGCTTAGATTCACTGTTTGTGTGACTATTGAGCTTCCTCATTTGGTAGTCCAGGGCGTGAAAAACAGAAGTTTTTCAGTTTTATCAATTTTCATTTATATTCTTCTCTTTTTTTGAGAATTCTTAATATTTGTTTTAGAGAAAAAGTAAATGAAATGAGGATGTGGCTGAAAGAAAGGGTAATGTGTTTTCTTGAAAATTTTCGAATGGATTAAGGACACATGGTTGAGATCCGGTGCTTCAGTTGTTGTAATCAAGATGGGTGCTATGCTCATAAAATTTAATATAAAGTGAAAATTACAAACTGCAAAAGGGCTATAAGGAAAATAATTTATGAACAAATTTCCATACTTGAATATTGTTATCATTATTATTTTCTACCAGTCAAAGAGAAATTAATGTATAAAAAGAAAAAAAACTGATATAACTAAATATTTTTTATATGAATATAGAAAATATGTATTATTATAATATTTGTAGCTAATTAAATGGAAAGTCCATATGCTTTGATTAAATATGACTAAAATTTAGAGTATGCCCAGATAATTATTAGAAGGCTAACTTATAGAATCTGACATAGAATAAATTCCATTTAAATCACTTGGCGGTGGGAGTTTGAATCCTTTGAAGTGTATGTTATTGCCTCTAAAATTAGAGAAAAATAAAAATGAATGAAAAAGTCTGTCAAAAAAAAAAAGAAGAAGGAAGAAACGGGTGTCATATATATTCTCTCTTATTTGGCCACTCTCGCATGGGATGAAGTGAGAAAGCGGCTCCTATTATCCTAAGTGTACTTGGATATGTATTGTCCTGAAAATTTTTAAATTGATTGAGGACACATGAATGACATGTGGTGATTCAATTAATGTTGGGATTAAGATGGGGTGTGAGATAATGTGTTTCTGATTGCAACATATGTTATAAAAAAATTAGAGCCCAGTTATGCTCATAAAATTAATAAAAAATAAAATATTATAAACAACATCAGGCTATGAAGAAAGAAATTGATGAACAAAATTTCATTTTTGAATATTGTTATCATTATTATTTTATATCATTCACGAAGAAGTTAATGTACAAAAGGAAAAGAAATTAGTGTATAAAGTAATATTTGTATATGGAAATAAAATATGTATTATTATATTCTTTGTAGTGAGTCAAAGGAAAAGTCCATGCTATTTGACCAAATAATATTTATGAAATTTAGAGTAAGCAATAATTACTAAAAATCTAACTTCTAGGATTTGACTAAATTTAATTTCATTAAAAGTTAATAGTGGTAGCAGTTATTTGAATTTAAAAAATGATAATAGTTTAATATCTAGAGACGCCAGAAGACCCTACTAATTCAATTCAATTTGATCAAAAGAAATTAGCCTTTCATCTAAAATAGCAGGTACCCTTGAAAAACCAAAAACCAAAAGTTCTCTTTAAGTCAATACCTTTTTAACCTCTTACTTTCTAGAAAAATATATATGTTATACTCCTATAAAAGAAATTTATTAATATTATCATTTGTCTTGTAAGAAATAAATAATCATAATTTAAATTTGAATTACGTGATAAAAATAAATAACAATAATACTAAATAAATATTTAATATTAGAAAAACGCAAAATATCAGCTTAAAACCTGGTAAGAAGATGAGTTTTAATAGTATTTTAATGAAACAAGGGATGTGCAATAAAATGGAGAGGTGATTTAAGTTAAATTAATAGTGAAGTTTGCACGATGTTGTTAAAACCTCCAACTCGAAGGCCTTATTTCCTCAAGCCCCCATGACTCTTGACTTGCGTGCTGAGTGAAAGAAGTAATGCCATTTACTTAACTCTGGCGGACTTTCTTCACTTGATTGGGGAGGAATAGAAGACTGTTGAATATTCCTTTACCATCCCTTTATTGCTTCAATTACTATATATTTAATGGCAATTAATTTATAATTTTTAAAATATTTGAAAGGTGTGACACAGTTACATTACGTCACATATAAACAACAAAGTTAACTTGAGTTAACTTACATTTTGACCCGGAAAAAAAATATTCAAAAGTTCATGTTCACATTTTGCATGTTGCTTGCAGGTATTTCTTGCCTCACATCCTATTAAATGTATGTGCATTTGTTTGTTTTTGCTTTGATAGACAATGTCGGGGTAATGTATTGTAATTATTTAAGCTACGTTTGGATCAACTGGTTTAAAATAAAATAGAATAGAGTGAAATGATTCAATATGTTAAATTAATTATTAAACTTTTTTTTGTTGGATAGAATATCATTTGATGCGTTATAGATGCATACATGCAAATTTTCATGTTGCCTAAGTAATGTAATAATCTCTTAAGTATCATTCTCATAATGATTTGATACTAATATATATGCTAAGCATTAAAATACATTGATTAATATAAATAAGAAAATTATAAATCATAATTAAAGAAAAAATTAACTAAAAATAAATATAATAATTAAGGACAGAATTCTATACTAATTAAGGAACTAAAAGGCTTAGAATTATAATTCACTTTCATGTTTTATAAAAGTCAAACATACCATCTTTGACATTGCATTTAATGACAAAAATTGCTAGCATATATCACTTAATTATCTATAAGCATCCTTTGAATTACTTATAGTTGTTCTTTTATACTAATCTATAATTTCTTACACAATTCATTAGGAAATTTTTAATGAAGAGTGGGTCCTAATGTAATTATGTGATGTCAGTATTATATTACAAGCGAATCGATCCACTTACCATTACCTCTTTTGGATTTTTTAAATTCTCAATTTTATATAGTTTTTATCTTTCAATCACCATTTAGTCCCTAAATTGATAATAACTCGTCCTTTTGCTTTTCAAGGATTTTTCTCCTTTACTTCGTAATCAAATAATAAATTTTATTTTTAAAATTTAAAATTATAGTTAGTAAAGTCATGCTTAAGGATCCAATTTTATAGAGTCCAAAAACTTTATCCATCCACGTTTGGCCTATGAAATGGTCGTCTTTTGAGACTTGAGTTATAATGAGGACAAATACCTTAATAGGCCCATTTTAATTTTTAACTAGTTAATATAATTTCATTGGGCTATTTTTTGCCAATATCCTCTTTCTTGGGTTTTCTTCTCATGAATGGTAATGAATTGAAGAAAAAGACTAGAAATTACTGAATTGAAAATCACTAAATGTTCAGTCTCAAGGTCATTTATAAATCTCTCTAAATAGATACTTGTTCTTCCTAGGTCAATGTTTTGTGCTCCAAAATTAGTTATTTTGCTTATTGAGAAATTGGGAATTGACATTCCCTTGATAAAAGATTTTTTTGTGATTTACCACTAGATTATGTCGTGATTGACTTTTTAATTGTAAAACCTAAGTACTTTGTATTATAAAAAATGCTTATGTTATATTTCTTTCTTGTTCTTCTTTCAACCTTAAATGAGTTGAGGCTCGAATTAGTGGGATATAATATTTCTTGATATACTGTTTTAGGGTATTAGGCTATGGTCAACAGAAAGATCAAATAATTTTTCTAGAATAGATAGTCTAAAAATAATAACGACCTAATGCTTTCACCATCTTTTACTCATATTTGTGAAATATATTATGTTGATTCTTCACAAGTGTATAATCGTGCTTTTAAGAAGCGTGCTTTTAAGACTCCCAGAGACAAAACTGAAGAGTTGAACTGAAATGAAAGTTATGTTAATTATTTTGATTTAAGTTTCAACTATCTTTAAATCAAATTCTAAATCTGACTTTATAAAAAAAATAGAATAATAGAAATACCACTTCTTACATCAGGAGGTGTTGATTTAATATATGGATATTAAAATAACTTTGTTTTATATCTGAGTTCTATAACCAGCCTAAATCAACGCCACATATATAATATAAAAATGGTTTTTCTTAAATGAAAAATCGATTCAGGGGTGCATCATAATATCATTCAAGTAAAAACCTTTGTTCTATATAACACAATGAATGAGATGTGTTTTCCTGGACCATGATAGATAGCTACATTAGTATATAATACTATAATAGTATTTACAGCATAGTATTATGCTAATATAAGGCTTACATCGTCAAATTATATAACTCAACTATTTCATTTTCTTATTAACGCCAATTAAGTCGATGCCAGTATGAGAGAACGTGCCTTTAAAATTACTTAAAGGAACAATTAGCTTAAGCAAAAAACTAGAAAAAAAAAAAACCACTTAACCGTGACACTTAAAATTACTAAAAAAAAAATGCGAAAATTATGTTACTAAATAAACCAGTTAAAAATTTAGTAATATTTTAATTCATTTAAGCACATAATATTTTCATAATCAATTCTTTTAAAACATTATATTTTTTTGGCCACATTTTAAAAAAACATTATATCATGTTTTTTAAAACATTATATCATGGTTTAGGTTTACTTAACAATTAAAAATCTTATTGAAAATTTTAAAATTTAAAAGCAGTAATGTTTTTATAAGTTTTGGTCTTTATATATGTTTCTAATATAAAATTTTAAGATAATTGTTAACACATATATAGCAAGACGGGTGGAAATGCATAGTTACAATTTTTAATAGAATAAATTATAATTATGTACTTGTTGAGGAGTTGATTGATTTACTTGCCTCTTGAAGAGTATATTAGATTTTAGTGCAGGAATTTAAGTAAAGTGAAAGGATTTGAACACAAGAAATTTATATTAGTTCGGATCACCCTTAATCCTATATACACTCTCTAGAATGTCTTGCTAGAAATTTCACTAATCAAAGCAGTCAACCTTACAATATTAGAGTCAACTTATTATCATTTACACAAAGTTTAGTACGCCAGAAACAAGAATTAGTCACAAAGACTTTTACAGTCTTAGTAATTGACACATGGATCACCTAAACTTCTAAACACAAACAAACGAACTTTAATACCTAAGGAATAGAACAAAAGCTCTTCACGAGCGCACACACACTATTTCACTCAAAGAGATATACCAGAAACATGGATCAGTCACAAAGACTTTTATAGTCTTAGTAATACACAAAGGAATCACCCAAACTCCTAAACTCAAGCAAATGAACTTTAATACCTAAGGAATAGAACACCTGCTCTTCAAGAGCACACACATTATCGTTACACAATCTCAATTAGTGAGATATTTAGATAAAGAGAATTTGCAGCTAGCTTTTTGTACTAAACGAAATGCACACTGCAAGATGAATGTTCTTTATAAAACTCGATGCCTTTCATTGAGAGAATCCTAAAATAGATATTGAAGAGACTTATACGTTCACTAATAGCTATGACCATTTTCTGATTTTTTAATAACATGTTTAACTCCCTTCAAAGCATGCCATTTTGCTGGAAATAACGGTGGTTACTCTCCAAGATGATAATGGTAGGTGCAGCTCAATAAATGTTTGTCAGTTCTTTTAGCGCCATGGATTTGCACAAGAGAGGGATTTGGGAAAAGTTATTTTAATGGTAGGTAAAGATTAGACAAGTAAGGGTAGTGGGCTTTCTGAGCTTCCTTTTATGCAGACATTATCTAGTTGAGGCCACAACTTCTTATTTCCGTCAGCTTTCATATTGTGCTTGCATTATAATCTATATCTACACAAGACAATGGTTATCCCAACTAGTTAAGATTTATATAAGCAACAATAATAAAATAAAAACATATTTTATCTCAACAATAATTGAAATTTAAATGAATAAAATTACATTTTAGTTATCTAAAGATAATCTAATTAATATTAATTGACCCACTCAAAGATATTTAGTATTACTTGTCTACTCTAAATTTCATTTGTTTATAATATCACATGGTACTGAGCCAACTTTTAAAGGACCATTATATACACTTTTAAAATAATGAAAATTAAAAATTATACTATCTAATTAATATCGCATTCATAAAAATATAGTTTAATATCTTGCAAAATAATATATGTCAAATTTAATTTTTAAAAAGGAATATCTGAAAGTAAAAAGAATGAAAATCAATGAAAAGCTAAAAGAGATGCTCCTCTTTAGAAAAAAAAAAAAAAAAAAGGAGAGGGAAGTCAGGAAATTGGGCAGCAAATAGAGACAACATCTCGGCGTTTTTATTATTAGCCACATTTTCAATATCATGAGAAATGGATATTTTATAATAACCTCTCTTCATTGATACTATACTATACCACTTTTTCAATATCTGTGTTGCATGTAGGAGGAGATGAAGTTGGGTGCTGTTACAGAATCTGTGTTATGTATGTTGGATTATTGGATTTTTTATGACTGCATGCAGTCGTTGTAACGTATTCTCATCTAATGGCCCAAAATATATAACATAGGTGTTGTAGAGCTGATCCAAATTTATGCAAGAAATTTCCTAAAAAATCCCTTGGCAAGCCCTTAGCGTTCAACAACATTAGATCAGAAATAGTTCAAACTACTATAATATTGAATTTCTAAGGACTGCTCTAGAGGCCTATTACTTAGAAACCATAATTCACCAATTTTATTCAATATTACAATTATTTAGTCTCGGCTTCGCTGATATTGAATCAACATGTGATGGAATTACTTGGAATGGGTATTTTGCGAAATCTTTTCAAAATAGGGGATTGTTTGTTTTAAGAAATCTTATTACTGATTGTTTGCTCATCGGCTAAAATTATATAATAATGAAAATGCTAATTGGACTAATTGAGTCATTAAATTAAAGAATATAAAGGTAGAAATACTAAGTTCTCATTTTCTACACTTGATAGTGATTTTTTTCCTGATATATATAGTTGGAGCATTATGCCTGAGTGTGGGACATTTGGTAATAGTGGAACGGTTTGGGCTCTGACCCAATTATATTAGCTCATCAGCTTTTTCTTTTTTGGGGAAACATTACTAAGTCGTTTTGGGACTCAAGAATTTTTTTAATTCTGTATACATTATATTAATATTTAAAAGCATTCAGATAGGAGAACTTCTTATTTATATTTTATAAGGCATGTCATCAAATTTTAACTTAATATATTTTTTGTGTTGGATGAACTGTGTATGTATATATGACAAAATTTAATTTTTAAATAAAAATTAATTCAAAATCAAGTTAGGTCAGCACTGATCTAAATACACACAAGTATTACTACTTTCCATACAACACAAGGCACACACATGAAATGGTTCTGCAAGAATGCCGGTGTATAATTCACAATATACACGTCCTGTAATATAAGAAAGGTGAGGAAGAGTTTTCAAAATAAATAAATGTATAAAATATAACAAATATTTTTATTTGGAACTTCTAATATCTTTAAAACATATAAACAAAAGGGAGAATTGTTTTATAGATATATACAGTAATATTATTGTGTACAATTATAAAATAAGGTACCATATATATATATATATATATATATATATGTATATGTATGGGAAATCAGATTCAAATACACATCAAATTTATGATACCAAATGCTAGATTTAATAATCAACAATCAATCTTATTTAAGATGTATGCGAATATATGTGCATATAAGTATATATGTGTATGTGTTTTTGAGAAATTTAATTTGAAACAATTTTACATGTTTAGAGTTTACTATTAGTCGGTCATGGGTCTAATTTCGTCAATTTCTACAAGTCTCAAACTTAAAGCTCAATAAAACATTAAGCACAATCTATGATTAACCTAATTTAGCACAATCAGTACTTTTTGCATAATCATGTCTTGTCAATTAGAATGCGACAAATATTAAACGAATATAATTAACATATTTTATAATGTCTCTCAGTGAAAAATGACAACAATTGCTACATCATATTACCATACGTATAAAAAAAACGTGTAAAAAGAAATAAATATTTTGGTTATAAATTTTTAAGTAATAATTAATTACCATAATCCATATATATGAATTTGATTAATTTTAATCATACATACATATATATTACCTTTCAATCTTGCCAAAAAAATTATATACAAGGTAAAACCTGTATATGTATGTGTATATAATGCATATCAGGTCCATTTTGCTTTCTAAGCTAGTTCACACCATTTCATTCAACTATTCTTTTGCCAATCTCCTCTTTTTCTTGAGTTTTCTTCTTATAGAAAGTAACGAATGAAAAAGCAAAAACATGAAATTGATTAACAAAAAATCACTTGATCAATCTTGAAATCTGTTCTAAATCTGCCCCTTGCTCTACCATTTTTCAGTACTTTTTCTTCTCAAGTCGATGAATGCTTTGTTCAGTAGAACTAGTTATTTTGTTTATTAAGAAATTTAGAATTGACATTTCTTTAATAAGAATATTATTTATCCAACATTAGGCTTTGCCATTATTGACATTTTAATTGTAAAGTAGCTCATGTTGTATTTCCTTTTTTATTCTTTCTTCCGAAGGCAGTGAGGCTCGAATCAATGAGATATATTATTGCTTGATATATTATTTTAGGTTGTTAGATTATGGTCAACACAACACTCAAATCATTTTTAATGAATGGAGGATATGAAATAATAATGACCTAGTACTTCCCCCACTTTCTACTCATATTGGTAAAAGTCTTTTGTCCATTCTGTACAAGCATGTGAACATTGTTTTAAGACTCCAAGAGATAAAATTGAAAAGTTGAATTAAAATGGTAAATCATGTTGATAACTTTGATATAATGTAATCTGAAAACTTTTTTCCTCCTTAAAATTGTCTTCTAGATTTAGTCATTGACAAAAGGTGCCATGTCATATTTTCAGATACATTAAAATACATGTGAAAGTTAATGCTTTTTCACATTTCTGCTTTCAAACTCATTTTTTATGAGAGAACATGACTATGTATTTATTTTTTCATTTATTATTTGATATTTATTTTTTAATTTATAAAATCAATTTAAGGATTAATTAGAATGCCAATTTGATTGCGAGTGGCTCAAAACAAAAGATAAGACCTTGAAAATTTTGAAATGGAAACATAAATTTTAAACATAATAAATTAGATTCACTCACTTTCTCTTTTCTCTTTAGTTCTCTTTGAATATAGAATGCACTAAAAAAATTGCTGTGAAATACAGTCTCTTCTTCCCCAAAACATTTTACCTACCCTGTTTTTATGGAATTTAAAGGACCAACTAGCTTTAGTGGCATTGCGAAGGCAATACCTCGTCCTTCCTCTCTTGAAAACCTCAACTTTCTTGTTGTTGGTCCCAACTTAACTAAATTTGCTTCCAAATGATCTGTTTAGTTTATTGTTATATATATATATATATATATATATATAGGAATGAACCTTATATCCATAAGCCATTGACATCAACTGTATGTATAAAGTTAGGCATACAAACCCCCATATTTGTGTCACCATTACTTTATTACAGTCAAGGTAAAGTAAACCCCACAAATTGAAACTGAAGAAACTGTATGCTTCATATTTAATGGGACCAAAAACACACAAACTTAGAAATAGACAAAAGCACAAACATAACAGGACGTCAAAAAATGACATCCATGGCTTCTAGCACCACTAGAATGTAATATCTACATCGTCGTCATTGGTTTTCAGCCATCAAACTTGCAACATCCTCGGAGATATCGAAAACAAAGCCAGACAACAAAAGAGATAGATCAATTCAATGTTTTCCAATTCCACAAATCATCTCCAACAAATCTATATCGCTTTTAATGTCTTCCTCGAACACCAGATTGCTCATTTTTGTAGTAACTTCCTCTGTGCCAATATTATTACCACTAGTATTATCATTGTTATTATTATTATTATTTTTATTATCCACCATCTTGTCTTCCTCCTCTTCCTCATCATCACCTACCACGTCCTTTTGTGCATCCAACTTAATGTCCTAATTAGAGCTTTTGTAGCAACCTTTATTGTTGTTGTTGTAGGGCTCATGATCATCAACTTGTTCGACCTTGATCTCCAACTACTTTGTGGGTGCTTGGGATGAAGTGGCTTGCTTGATGTAGTCCTTAAGAATCGAAGCCCCGTAGGAGGATCCCTTGTGCGGAGTTCCAATGATTATTGATGACGTTATCAGTTCTTCCATGTGTGTGATTTCAGCCCAATTGTTTCCTATTTTCCTTGGGAGCTTTGATCAAGATCATGCCATCCTCCTTTGTGCATGCTTCTTTTCAGTATGGATATAATATGAGTTTAATTTTTGAAACAATTTAGTATATTTAGAGCTTACTATTAGTTGGTTATGGGTTTCATTTTTATCAATTTCCACAAGTGTCACACCCCAATTCCCGGAGTGTGACCAGCACAGATAATGAAACTAACCCCCTCTGTAAAAAGCATAACAAGTTGATTCCTTAACTGAATCGAAAATCATACATCATGGACATTCATATTCAAGCATATTCACATTCATACATAATTTGTAAAAATTTCGGCAGAGTCTTCTCTGTAACTTAGACCTCTCAAAGTTTTTACAAATATCTATTAAAACAATAATATTCATAAAAGAGAGCTCAACTCTCAATTCAATCCAGAGACAACTACAACATAGTAGGGGAGTGGGGAATATACTGTGGTCATACATATTCATTTACAATTACTTACAGCATTATCAAATTACACTATTACAAAAAGAATACAAAACCCCTAATAAAATAGGGAAATCAAAACATCTACAGTACCAATAGGGCTCCTCGAGCCCTCCTGGTCAGCAAACTGCTCTGGACGACTGCCTAAAATTCAGTAAAACATAAACGAGTAGCATTCTAGTAATAAACCAATAATGGCTTTTAAACCGGTCAATTTTCGGTAAATCATGATTTAAAACTTGAACAATTTAATGCAATAAAACAATAATTATCATGGATTCATTCCATGGAAATTAAATCTGTCAAGGATGCATAGCCTTTGGAAATCACACTTTTAATGGTTGATGATCCATAGCCCTCAAAAAATCTTTCTCGGCGGTCAAGGGTACTTAGCCCTTGTATACTTTTATCAAACGATTAAGGGAACTTAACCCTTGGGTTCTTGTTAAAAGACATTAGCTCAGAACCTAGATTCTAAGGAGGACTATCAAAGACATCAAGCATCGTCATGGAATTGTGGCCTATGTAATTTAATCATCCTTCGAGAGCATACAACATCTTGAGGTAACTCACTATCGGTCAAGAGCACACAACATTTTAGGGTAAATCACTATCGATAAAAGGTATGTATCCCTTGGGGTATTCTTATTAGTCGAGAGCAACAACATCTTGGGGTAAATCACCCATACGGTCATGAGTTACAAGCTCACACTAAAACATGAGTCTTATAGTGTCCTCCTTAAATTTAAGGAACTGTCATACATGAATTTTCCTTTTCAATATCAATGTTGTCAAAATCTCTAGTAAAACATTACTCTTTTATATTAAAACCTCTCTTTTTACTGTTTTGCATGAACATCACATACCATTCATAAATCACAATTCATTTGAAATAGTAATAAGGCTACCAAATTAGGCTACCATAATATAATACAATGGTAATCATTCAGTTGGAAGAGCTACCGCTTACTTGGTGGATGATGTATTCAAAAATAACCTTGTCTTCTTCTCTTGGTTAACAATAGAATTCACCTACAATCCCTATATCATAAAAATATACTTTCCTCAAATTCCCATCACTAAAACATATCAATTTAGGTTCATTATAATGCCTCTTAACAAATTCATAAAGCAACCATAATATTTAATCTTCTCATGTTATCCCATAACCTTAATTCATCATATATTTCTTCCTTCTCTTTAGTTTTTCATATTTCCATTACCAACTTCATATTCCACTTCCTTATTATTACTAAAAACAAGCCCTAGCTCATATTCCTTGATTCCATCACCTAACTTTCCCAGACTTTTCATCAATTTACATTCACTGCCTTAAAAACTTCCTAAATTTTCACTTTAGTCCCAAATTCCATACTTTTACCTTCAACCTAAGTAAAACCATGAAGAACAATAGGGTTTCATTCCATACACCTTAAAAGTGTTCTTATAAGACCAATTTAAACCCATTAAATTGCAGCATTTCACCATTTTTTGAAAACCCCAACATTTCAAAACTTTTTAGTTTAGTCCCTGTCAGAACAACTCTAAAAAACTTGTTTAAAATCATGCTTCCAAAGATGAAATTCAATGAAAAAGGGCCAAAAATACTTCTTCTAACATCATTCTCATGAAAAAATTGATTAAAACTCACTAAAATTCGCTGTTCTCAGCTGTCATGAGAACCTGCCGGAAAAGCTACTGTCGCTGGCCAACTGCAGGCGGTGGCTATCTGGAGGGCGTTGTTGATGAAGGAGGAAGCTGGCTGGAGGTGGTGGCGTGACTGTTCGTTGTGGTGGAGTGCAGAACAAAGAGAGAAAGAGAGTTGCATTTTGAAGAGGAAGGAGAAGCCACAGGAGAAAAGAAAGAAAAGAGAGGGGCATTTTCATAATTTTGCATGGGGGGGACATGTGTCATCACCAAAAATTTTTGAGGGAGGAGGAAGCTGCATCTTGAACTCACACCCTCTTGTATCTAGATGCCATGTTTTACCATTAAGCCAACTCATATCTAATTAGTAGTATACACTACAAATAGTTATGCCTTCATTCTTGCTAAGAGAAAAGTTTTTGCATTAAATATAGCAAGTGTTACAACAAGTCTAAGACTTAAAGCTAAAAAAAACTTATTAAAGCTTAAAATTTTTTATATAATAAAACCTTAAGCCCAAACCATGATCAAACTAATTCTGCACAACTAGTACTCTTTGTATAATCATGCCTTGTCAATCAGAACGCGACAAATATTAAATGGGTATAAGTTCACATATTTCATGAGGTTTGTCAACAAAAAAATGACAACAACTTATACATCATATTACCATACTATAAAAACATGTGTCAAAAGAAATAAATGTTTCCATTAGAAACTTTTTGTTACTAATTGATTACCATAAATCATATTTATGCATTTGAATAAATTTTAATTATATATACATACATATATATATATATATATATATTACCTTTAATTTTTCTGGTTTATGTTAAATGATTGCTAAAAAATTTATATGCAAGTTAAAATCTGAATATGTATATGAATGAATAAAATGCATCAATAGAAAGAGGATAGATGAGGCAGATGGTTGAGCCACCCCTCTCTACACTGCTTTCCCATCCTTCCACCCAAAGCGTTAGCCACCTGTGATGATTTCTTCATTCCAAACCTGTCCACCTACTGCACCAACAATCTATAAGAATTGAGCACAAATTTAAGTCCTTAATTTTCCATGAATTCATTACTCAAAATGAAATCAAAGGAAGAAATTTTTTAAAACTAACATCTCTCTAATTCGAGAAGGATTTAGTTTAACACCTGTGAAAAACTAAAAATTTAAAGAAGGGAAAAAAGTATAATATTCAAAAAATTTAGATATACCTGTCTTCTTTAGGAGTCCATTGGCCTTTGATGATATTGGTATTCTCAAGAATTCCTATGCTCATATGCACTTTCTTCTTTATGTCTTTCTTTCTCTGATCAGCACTAGCTTTCTTGTTCCCCACTTATTATTCCCGGGGAAGAACAAGTGAAGTTCATCTTGAAGCTTGGGCTTTTAGAGCGATGGCGACCCTTAAGCTTGAGGGTAAAATGCAGACCCATATGAGAGGTTAGGATTTCATGTTGAAATGGGAGCTTCTGTGATGAATCTAAAGAGCCCTTGGCAAAACTGAGGAAGCCATGTAAGACATCCATTTCATTATTTGTAGGTGAAGGGTGGTGGTATGAGTTGACATAAGCAGTCACGAAAGGAATATTTTGAGAATAAGGAGAGCATATGGGAATGAAGGAAGAAGATGGACCCTCCTTTAGAAAAACTGGGCTTGGCTTTAACCTATTAAGATTCAGTTGAGGAGGGTGCTGTTGAAAATAGTGAAAATTCTGGTTTGTCTGAAACAATGGTGGGTTATTATTTTGATGGGAAGAGACTTAGGGGGGCATCATATGCAATAGTGAGGTAGACAGCTCTGGTGGCTTTGGTGGATTTTCTGGGAAAGGCCCGGAAAGTAAAGAAAGACTCTCTTGGAAGTTTGGATCCAAATCCATGGAAGAGGGAAAAAGGAACAAACAAGATCACTAAGAGAGAGAGAAAGATTGTTTTTCCATCGAGTTTTCTATGGTATTAATATTTGTCTAAAGTAACTTTTTTTTTTTTTCCTTCCATACTATTTTTTTATATGTAATTTTTCTTATATTCATGATTTGGTTTTTAATTTATAAGAGTTTGTCCAACTTGGATTGTAAGAATTTTTCTGCTTTAATTTGTTGATTCAAATACTTTCTTCTCTTCAAAATCAAATTCTTGATACGTTGTTGTTGGCATTCACCAAACAATTCATATAAAAGAAAACACAAAAGTAGAGCTGAAAATATGAATTTCATATAAATTTGTATAGATCTAACAATGTTTAATATTAGCTTTAAATGTTATATAATAAAAAAGTTCAATAAATTCTCATTAGACGAACAAGCCTCCATTGGCTTCATTGGCCATACATACAGAAAAGAATAGAATCGTTTATATTTATAGTTCTTAAAAATTCTTTGCGGTTTTCTCTTGTTTAACTTTGTACTTTCTTAAAGGAAAAACCAAAAGAAAGAAGAAAAGTCATTGCCTTACTAATATCATCCTATTTTGATTAAAAAAAATACTCTATAGTTTATATAAAAATAAATAACTTTTATGGGTTGACCAAAATTCTAAAATTCACTGTACAAAGATGAAGAGTGACAATGGCTCAGCAAAATTGAGTCAAGATTTTTAAGTTTGGATCATACTAGTGATTATTTGTTTAAGCATGTTATTTTGAAAAATATGATAGAGGGTATATAGTAATTTTAAGACTTTACATATATGGGAAAACAATTAAAATTTACTGTAAAAATATATGTATTTGAAATATATATATATATATATATATATATTTATGTATATGTATATTCATGTGCGTCAATCGTTTTCATATTTAATTCATCATTCGTCATTTTCTTTAAGACGAATGATTAAATGATATTCACATAAAAGATAACTTTGACAATTATCTATATTTCGATATTTTAGATTTTACAAGCATTGGAAATATCTTATTTATTACATTAATAGTCAAAATTATTATATCTTTTTTTAAAGATAATTTTTAACTCTTAAATTAGATACATATATAAATTTATAATAGTACATTATTCTATCTCATTATATTCCAAATATTTAAAAAATGTACAATGATAACATACCATGAATCTCATGAGCCTCTGTAAAGCCATCTTGAAATATTGTCCCAAATGTAACACTCCTCAATTCAACCACTTAACAATTAAGTTTGAGTGAAAAATAATTAATTAGTTTAATAAGACAAAGAAAGCAAGAGAATATAGATAGAGTATAATTAAAAATTAAACAATTTCTAAAGAATAACTTTATGAGATAGTTTGAGAAGACTACGACATTTAATATATGATTATAAAGCTTGATATTGAGATTAACACATATAGTTTAAACTTTACTATATTTTATAGAGGGCCAAATTCAAATCTCCTCTTAGGCACCTTTGCAAATATCCTAATTTTTTAAAATTATGCCATGTGTCCCATAGGTAAAATTACATAATTGCCCCTAGTCATATATATATATATATATATATTTCCTTTTTTTTTCCCTCTTATTTCCTCGTCTACTTCACAAACATACACATGTTCTCAAGCTTCAACAAGCACTTCCTTATCTCTTTGTGTTTTTGTCCCAAATTGAATGTGTAACACTTGCTAAAGTTAATGCAAAAATTTTTCTCTTAGCAAAAATGAAGGTATAAATATTTGTAGTGTACATTACTAATTAGATATGAGCTTTGACTTAGTGATAAGACAAGACATCTAGAATCAAGAGGGCGTGGGTTCGAGATGCAACTCCCTCCTCCCTGAGAATTTTTTATAGATGACACGTGTCCCCCAGGTAAAATTACAAAAATACCCCTATATTTTCTTTCTTTTCTCCTGCGACTTCTCCTTCCTCTTTAGAACGCAACTCTCTTTCTCTC
Source organism: Delonix regia (assembly GCA_037074485.1). NCBI lineage: Eukaryota > Viridiplantae > Streptophyta > Magnoliopsida > Fabales > Fabaceae > Delonix > Delonix regia. Next base: position 32,040,605 of record CM073449.1, on the reverse strand, counting down.
TCTCTATTCTATGCTCCATCGCCATGGACAGTCGCACCACCACCTTCGACCAGCTTCCTCCTTCACCGGCGACACCCTCTGGATAGCCATCACTTGTAGTTGGCCGGTGACAGTAACTTTTCCAACGAGTTCTCTTGACAGTCGAGAATAGCATTTTATAGTAGATTTTGGTGAGTTTTAATCAGTTTTTTTTTCATGAGAATAATGTTAAGAGAAGCATTTTTGGCCATTTCCCATTAATTTCAGCTTTGGAAGCATGATTTTAGGCAAGTCTTTTAGAGTTGTTCTGACAAGGATTAAAGTAAAAAGTTTTGAGATTTTGGGGTTTTTAGAAAATGGGGAAATGCTGCGATTTAATGGGTTTAAATTGGTCTTATAAGAACACTTTTAAAGTGTATGGCATGAAACCCTATTGTTCTTCATGGTTTTACTTAGGTTGAAGGTAAAAGTATGTAAAAGTATGGAATTTGGGACTAAAGTGAAAATTTAGAAAGTTTTTAAGGCAGTGAATGTAAATTGACGAAAAGTTTGGGAAAGTTAGGTGATGGAATCAGGGAATATGAGCTAAGGCTTGTTTTTAGTAATGATAAGGAAATTGAATATGGAATTAGTAATGGAAATATGAAGAATTAAAGAGGAGGAAGAAGTGTGTGATGAATTAATGTTATGGATAGTATGAAAAGAGTATATATATTATGGTTGCTTGATGAATTAGTTTAGAGGCACTACAATGAGCCTAAATTGATATGTTTTAATGATGGGAATTCAGGAAAGTATATTTTTTTTATGATATAGGGATTGTGGGTGAATTCTATTGTTAACCAAGAGAAGAAGACAAGGTTATTTTAGAATACGTTATCTACTAGGTAAACGGTAGCTCTTCTAACTGTAAAGTTACATTGTATTGTTATATGGTTATATGGTAGCATAATTGTTAGACTTGTTAGTCTTTCACATGAACTGTGATTTATGATTGGTATATGATATCCATGTAAAACTGTAAAAGAGAGGTTTGAATAAAAAGGGAATGTTTTACTAGCAAATTGATATTGAAAAGGAAAACTTATATATGACAGTTCCTTAGATTTCGGGAGGACACTATAAGATAGATGTTTTAGCGTGTGCTTACGACTCATGACCGTATGGGTGATTTACCCCGAGATGTTGTGTGCTCTCGACTGATATGAATAACTAAAGGGATACATACCCCTGATCGATAGTGATTTACCCCGAGATGCTGTGTGCTCTTGAAGGATGATTAAATTTCATGGACCACAAGTCCATGATCGATGCTTGATGTCTTTGATAGTTCTCCTTAGAATCTAAGTTCTGATCCAATTGTATTTTGAATAAACAGGAAGATTTTTTTCATGTCTTTTAATAAGATCCCAATGGCTAAGTTCCCTTGACCATTAGAGAAAAGTATACAAGGGTTAAGTACCCTTGACTGATGAGAAAGATTTTTCGAGGGCTGTGGATCCTTGATCGTTAAAAGTGTGATTTCCAAGGGCTATGTACCCTAAACTAATTTAATTTCCATGGAATAAATCCATGATAGTTATTGTTTTATCCCATTAAATTGTTTAAGTTTTAAATCATGATTTATCGAAAACTAACTAGTTTAAAAGCCATTATTGATTTATTATTGGAATGTTACCCGTTTATGTTTTACTAAATTTTAGGCAATCATCCAGAGTAGTTTGCTGACCAGGAGGGCTAAAGGAGCCTTATTGGTATTGCAGATGTTTTGATTTCCATATTTTGTTGGGGGGTTTTGTATTCTTTTGTAAAAGTGTAGTTTGATAATACTCTAAGTAATTGTGAATGAATATGTATGACCACAGGTAGATTTCCCACTTCCTTACTATATTGTAGTTGTCACTGGATTGAATTGAGAGCTGAGCTATCTTTTATAAATATTATTGTTTTGACAAATATTTATAGAAACTTCGAGAGGTCTTAGTTACAGAGGAGACTCTACCAAAATTTCTACAAATTATGTATGAATGTGAATATGCTTGAATATGAAGGTCCATGATGTAAGAGTTTTGATTCAGTTAAGGAGTTAACTTGTTAAGTTTACAGAGACAGGCTAGTCTCGTTATTTATGCCAGTTACACTCCGAAAATTAGGGTGTGATAGAATGTGTCTGTCATTCACCGATTGTACTCCACCACCTTTGATGTATTCTGGCCCATCTTCAGTGTCCAATTTGGCAAGGGTTCATTTGGGAAGTATAATACGCAATTTCAATGGAATTGATATGATTTGATGTGTTATTTCAACAAATTTCCAAAGGGATTCAAGATCTTGTAAGTATTTTGTCCTTTCCCCTCCTTTCTTGGTCCTCAATTTTGCAATCTTGGCCCTAAATTCAAGTTTCCCCAATTATGTGACCTAGGGTTTGGCAAAAGGAGAAAGTGAATACCACAGGTGAGTGATTTCTTCAAATTCATTTGTGACATTGTTTCTTAACACCAAATTTATACTTTCCCCTATATAATTTGCAATTAATTTCTAAATTTGGTGTCTTGATCTTGAAACCCTTCTTTTCAAGTTGTTAGTTGTGTAAATTTGACATTGGACTTGATTTTGGTGAGATTTCTTCAAATTAAGTTAGGGTTTTGTCTCTTGGATAAATTCTAAATATTTCCCCTCTAATTTTCATGTGAAATTGCTAGGTTTTGATCTCCAAATTCACACCCCTCTTGGCTAGACAAAAAATGTGATGGGGTGATGGAAATTTGAAAATCTTAGACTAATTTTCTTAAATAATCACCACTTGAGGAAGAAATTATGCAATTGGAAGTTGTCCTTTGAAGTGGTATGTTGAATCGGTGGCCAATCCTAATTTTGTTTTTTTTTTTTTTTTTGTTGCTTTGAAGAAAGGGGATGGAGAAAACCTTATAATGATTGACTAAATGACTCTAAATAAGTAGTTTAATTGATCATTAAGTCTTGAATTATGATTACAATGATTTCTAAAGTTTCTTGATAATGTTACACAATGCATGGTTAAGAAAGAGAAATTATTTTAGGTTCTAGGTCTATATATATATATATATATAGGATAACATATATGAAAATGAAAATAAATAAATGAACAACAAATAAATAAAAATAAGATTTGAACCAAGATGGTGATTATTGTACTTGTGATGTTGGATGATGAAGGGTTAGCATTCCACTTTTTGATTATGGAAACTTGCTACACAATAGTTAGACAAGTATTGGGTTAGGCGTTGGGAAGTTATTTGAATTAAGGATAATGTTTTTATATAAGAAGTTACTTGTGTGTTATTTATTATTATAGGAACATATGCATTGGTTTTATGATCAAGTGAGATAAGAAAAGAGACGTCAGGAACTTGATTGTTGTGTGCAATCCTTCCAGGTGAGTAAATGTTACTAATTATAATATTTTTTAGTGTTTTAGACTATTTGTTTGTGAAATATTTTTTGTTTTATACAATCAGGTGCCTTGGGAACAGACCTCTTAAATTGTTGTGTTAATTTTGACATTCAATTGCATTCTCTAAAATTTTAGAAATTTCTTTGTAATATTCTTTCATATATGAATGACAATTTTGAACGATTTACATACTATATAATATTCTATGAATGTTCAGAATGATTCTATTACTATATGAATTTCTAAATATCAGAATTTTGCAATTTGGGTATGTTTTCTTAATTATATATACTAGTATGGAAAATATGGTTTTTTTTTTTAAATACATCCATTACAAAACCCTGTAACTAATGGTAGTCGACATTAGCCCAAGTGCACCATGATCTATTCTGATCTCTAATTTGTAATGGTGTTGCTAGCCATGTGTATGATGACCACCACATGTGGATTAGTTCTAAGTGCCAGCTATATTGCTCGACTCTGATTACTATTTATACTGTAATTCCTAGCCTATAGCTAGTTTGTTATGGATTCTGATCGATTATATGAGATGCTTTCCACTTTGGTATTACCCAATATAAAAATTGCTATTTATAGATTTCAAATATTTTTTAGTATGATTTGTTTTGCAAAGTATCTTTGAATTTGCCTAAGCTTTATGAATTATAATATACGATTTATCATTTTCCTTTTGGAATATTTTTGACATAAGTAAGTTTGATTTTTGAATTGCAAAATGATATGGTTGTGAACAACTCCAGCGGTTTGCTTATTCCTTCTTGGTATGGTTAGAGATATTTACTTGATGAGTGTGGTCACTCATATATTCTTTCTTTAACATTTTCAAAGAATTTTTTTGATTCTAGTTATCATTTTATAGATTAAAGATGACTAAAAGATTTATCGGTGATCATTGCATTGTTCATAAGGTCGAAGAATCATTTTATTTACTTGTTAAATGTTTGGAAATATTTTCTTTATACTTTAATAGCTCCATTGTTTGATCGAGCCTAGCCAAGTTTCATATATGAATGACATTCTAGTCTAAACACTGGTAACAGTGAAGGAAAAAGAAACTAGAAATGGCTCTACATGGGATTCTCGTAGATTATCTAAGAGAAGGGAAATAGTTGTACATGAGGGGGATCTTTATCAAAAGATTTTTTACTCTAGGTAAACTAGATTATTCCATTAGTTTTGTGAATGAATCTCCATTCTTATGTATATGGGAATAGGTTTTCCCATAGGTGAAGACATTTCGGGCTGAGTTTTGGTAAGACTCAAGACCTGACTTGATTTTACATTAGGTCTCTTGTTTTAGACTCGAGACTTTGCTTAACCTTGTTCTGGCCTAGTAAGTAACTGAGGTGGGCCGGGTTACATCGTGTTTAGATTAGGTCCATATATTATTTTTAAAATTTTTTATTATGAAAAATAATTTTTCTAAGAAAAATTGAAGATTCAAAATGAATAAAAAATAGTGAAAAAATTATGATTTGGAATGAAAAGTGATTAAAATTTGAAAAGAGTTAATATTTTAAAAGTATTAGAAATTAAAATTATTATGAATAAAATAAAAATAAATTAAAAATAATAATAATTGAGTTAAGCCAGGTCTTGTATGAATCTGACACCCAATTCGGTTGGGTAAAATTTGAAAAAAATTTTATTTTGATTTACCCTAACGCAACCCAATATAGTTGGATTGGACCAGGTTAACTGAGACAATTAGGCTAATGAACACCCCTATTTCCTATAAGCTTTCTAAACCCTCACACCAAATACAATTTGTCTCTTTCTCTTTCATTTTCCTTTTCCATACCTCTCCATTCTATCATACCAAACGTGGACTTGAGGATTTAAGGTTTTTGGTCAAAATATAATATCAAAGTTATTAAGCATAAGGTATAATATGGACTTAATTTAAGATGGGTGCTCAATGTAAGTTTACATTTACTTGAAAATGAGTAGGCTTTGTGAGCTACTACCAAAAGACCAACTATGTCCAGAATCCGATATCACCATGTACAATTACACAAAGATGGGAAAAAAAGAGAGGAGTAAATATGGTTTTAGGAAAGTGAACTCCGTACGAGTTCTCATCCCCTTATGTCAAACTCACTTTAACTAATAATGCGATGGTAGCAAATCAAGGATCCTATATCTCTTTTGTTTGGGTCTACTTTAGTCTTTTAAGCGGCCAAGGAATACAATTCAACTTGACCATAATTCGAAAAGAGAAACATTTGAATGTGTTTGGATCCCCTCAATTTGAAATCTTTTAATTTTCTTTAATTTTAGAAGAGAGATAGTCACATATTAGAGTAGGTCTCACATATTTAGGAGGAATACAATATATTTATCACTTTATGCCTATCTTTCTCATAATTGATGCATATTGAAAAAGCATCAAATTAAGTAATCCAAACTCCATTTAATCACATGAATTTCCCTTTGCATCACAATACAACAGCACATAATTCATAATTCATAGAGGACCAACAATATAATATGAACAGATTAGTTAAATTTGCTCCTTAGCTCTATTTTGTTCTGTTGTTCAATCAGTATCCGTTTTGTTTGTTTAATTATATATGCTTATCTGAAGTCCTTTCCTCCTAGAAGAATTTGTTGGATTTTCCTTCGTCAACATTAATTATGCTTACCATATTTGTGTTTCTAATTTTAAAATTGGAAGAGGATCTTAGTAAATCAATCAACCACCACTAATATCACAGTGTAACCTTTGAATTTAGGCAACCTCGATATGAAATCCATCGTAAGGTCACACCACGGCTTAGATGGAATTGGTAGAGGTTGCATTGTGCCTAACGGTCTTATGGTGAGGTATTTGACTTGCTGACATACAACATACCTACTGACATAGTGAGCTATATCTCTCCTCATGTTAGGCCAATAGAATACTTCTTCAATTCGCTTATATGTTTCTAATTCTCCTGCATCTCTGCCCACCGGTGTATCATGAAACTGCTTAAGAATAGCTTCTTTAGTTGGAGATGCTTGCGCAATGATAATTCGATCCCCTTTCATCAACAATCTATTTTGTGTGGAAACTTCATCTGGCGCTTTTCCCTATTTCACCAATTGCACTTGTTTCTGTACTTTCTCTAGCTCATTCACTTCCCTTCTTAAATATTATTGCTTTCCCCTTCATTCTTGGTCAGAACCTTCTTGACCATCTCTGACAAGTTTTGTAATGACTCTCGACACCCTTGGACTGATTCCTCCAAGTTCCTATGGCCTTTCTTTAGCTCCGTCGTTTCTTCTCTAGCTTCCGGTAATGCTTTCTCCATTCGTACGTGTCTTGTCCCATCCGCCATAGCTCACCTTTCAATGAAAGCACCAAATGATAAGCACGAAATACTGAATAACTCTGAGTACTTATAAGAGTGTATTACAAACAGAGCTCAGGAACAAATGGAAAGGAAAAATGCAGGAAATGAAAATAGTAATGCACTTCTTTGATTCGAGTTAAAAATGGAAAACACTTTTCTCCCACAAGGAAGTTTCCACATTAGACGATACCCCTCCCTTCGGAGTCTATTGCTTTTATTCTCTATCTACGCTCCCCTAACCGAATTGCTCATAGTTGTTAAAATATGTTGTTTTGTCTATTTGTGCATGTGGTCCTTGCGCCAGGTGGCTAAGCTAAAAATCTCTAATCCATACTGGCCTCCTTCTGGTCCTTCTGTTAGATGAAGCCTGCACTTCTCGTCTCACTTCTTCCCTTGCATTATGGTCTAATTTAGCTGCCATGTTCTGCTGCTATGTTAGGCCTCCATTGATTTGGCTTAGTGCTCCACCCTCTTCCTCCATTGTTGGGTTACTCACTTGATGGATCATATCATTATTCTACTTTGATCTCTAGTTACGTTGCCTGGGTCGAACTGATGTAGTCCTAAAGAATTAAAGGCCTTGATGTGGATGGTCTACTCCTCTTTTCTTAGTGTTAAGGACACGCTTTGGGGTGTTCCAATGGTTTTTTTATGGTGTTTTCAGTTCTTTCAGAAAGCCTGCATGCATTTTAACTTCCCACTTGTTCCCTACTTCCTAGTGTGCTTCAATTAGGATTATGTCTTCTTCCTCTATCCATAGATCCTTCTGCAATCAGATATATAGTTATTTTGTATAAAACTGTAATGAATTAACTCATATAAATGAAAACTTTGTTATCGTGTTAGTATATCAGTTTCAGCTCTGAGTTGATACTTAATGCACAACACTATGCACATGAAATGGCATGAAAGCTAGTATAAAATACACAGTATGAACGTCTAATAGTTAAGAAAGAGGGGAAGAATTTTGGAAACAAATGTATAAATTATAACAAAATATTTTCACTTGGTACTTCTATTATTTATCTTTAAAACATATAAACAAAAGGGAAGGTTGTTAGATATATACTATTGTTATTTAATTAATAAGGAAAAAAAGTGAGAAATCAAAACAAATGACAACTCCCCTGTCTAAAATAGAATAGATGATCACATATAAGCTATAAATCTTTGAAGATGTAAACTAATATGATCACATACCTCAAAATAAATGATCAATAATTGACATTAAATTTATAATACTAAAAGGTAGATTTAAGATTTACCTATCAATCCTATGGAATATTTGTGTCTTATGTGTGCGCGCGTGTGCAAAATTTTTAAAATCAATTCAACATGCACTATATATTAATTGGGTTGTGAATTTTATTTTTGTCAATCTTTACATGTCATAAACTCAAGATTTAGCTACGTCTTTTATTATGTAATAAAACTTAAAACACAATACATAAATAGGTTCATATCTAGCACCTATAGTACTATTAACATGATCATACATTGTCAAATATATTTAGATTCTCTTAAGTAATAGGGGGATCTTGTTCCGTTATGTAACAAGACAAATAGTATTATGTTATATACGATTCATATAAAAACAGGCATCAAATGAAAGAATTATTTGGTACAAATTTCTTAGTGCTACTTTTTTTAACCATAAATATATACATTTCTATAAATTTAAACGCATTCTTAGATATTATTTTTCAATTTCTTTTGGTTTCAAAATGATTGCTAGAAATTTGGTATGCAATGTTGAAATTTTTATTTAAGAAAAACATTCTCGATATGTATATGTGGCATATATGAAAAATTGGATAGATAAGAACCCTAATGTTTAGGCGCAGATGGTTGTGCCACCTCTCCTTGCACTGCTTTCCCACCCTCCCACTAAAAGCCTAAGCAACTTGAGACCATTTTTTGACTCCAAATCAATTCACCAACCGAGCCAACAAACCGTAAAAACAGAATTCAAACTAAGTTATCATTTTTCCATGAATTGAAGAGTGAAATGTTTAAATAAACGTCTCTCTTTCGAAAAGGGTATACTTAAACAACTGTGAAAACTAAAAAATAATAGAGAGAGAGAGAAGTAGAAAAAAGTGAAATTCCTAACTATATAACTATCTTCTTCTCTTGACCATTGACCTTTGATGATATTCTTATTCTTTGAAACGCCATTGCACATATGCACCAATTGATTCAGTCTGTCATCAAGTGTATGAACACCACTAGCATTCCCCTCGCATACATGATTCTCGAGGAGGAAAGAAAGCGGTTTATTATGAAACCAAGACCCATGTAGTTTGTGGTTATTTTAAAATGGTAGTAAGGATGAACCCATCATCAAGGTGGTTGGGACTGTACATGGAAATGGAAGCTTGTAGGACAAATAACTGAAGTCCTTGCCAATGTGGTAGCGGTGTAAGGCATCCATATTATTGTTTTGCAAAGAGTAGTGGTACTGGTAGGTGTTCATGAGATCTCTAAAGAACTCATTTGCATAAATACCCTCAAAAGGAACAACACTCTGAAGAGAGAAGAGAATGGATAGTGGGGATGGATGATCGTTTAGGAAAATTGGGTTTAAGTCTGACCCATTCAAGTTCAACTTGGGATGCTGCTGGACGAAGTTGAAATTATAGTTGGTCTGATCAAACAATGGTGGATTGTTCTGGGAAGGTGTTGATGAGAGCGAGAATATTGAAAGCTTTGTTGGGTTTTTTCGGAAAATCCCAAAAAATGAGGGAAAGCTTATTTGGAAGTTTAGATCAGGTTCCATGCAACATAGAAAGAAGGAACAAGCTTTCTAAGGAGAGAGAAAGAAAGAGAGAGAGATTACGTCAGAAAGGATGTAAAGAGTATAAGGTGGTGCAAATTGTGAGGGAAAAGGGTTGGGAAGGGGTTATTTAAGGGCTCTTGTGAGACTCGGAAAGAAAGTGAATGGTGGTCCCATGCATGTGACACGTGTCAACTAATGATAAAAATCCTACGTCTTGGATTCACTATTCAAGTGACTGAGAATCCTCACTAGGTAGTCGAGGGTGTGAAAATTGAAAATTTTCTATTTTATCAATTTTTCATTTTTATTTATCTTCTCCCTTTCTGAGAATTTTTAATATTCATTTTAGATAAAAGAAAATGAAATGATGATGTGTTGAACATAATATGTTTTCCTGAAAATTTTCAAATGGATAAAGGAGACATAGATGACATCAATGCTTCAGTTGTTGTCATCAAGATGGGTGTTATGCTCATATGATTTAATAAAAAATGACAATTATAAACAGCACAAGGCTAAAAGGAAAGCAATTTACGAACAGATTTTCATTTTTGAATATTGTTATCATTATTATTTTCTATCAGTCAAAGAAATTAATGTATAGAAAGAAAAGAAACTGATATAAGGAAATATTCTTATATGAATATAGAAAAGATGTACTATTATATGGAAAGTTCATATGCTTTAGCCAAATAAGACTAAAATTAAGAGTAAACCTAGATAATTATTAGAAGGCTAACTTTTAAAATCTGACATGGAATTAATTCTATTTAAATCACTAAGTGTTGGAAGTTTGTATCCTTTGAAATGTATGTAAGTGCCTCTAAAATTAGAGAAAGATAATGATAAATGAAAATGTTGGTAAAAGGAAAGAAAGTGGGTGTCATATATGGTCCCACTTACTATGTCACTCACTTTCTCGCCTCCAATGAATTAGGAAAGTGGGTCCATAAATCCTTTGAAGTGTAGTTGGTTACGTATTGTCCTGAAAATTTTTAGATGGATTAAGGACACATGGATGAAAAGGTAGGAAAAATATTGGTTAGGCACATTTAAATAGTAATTAATTTAATATATCAGTTTTAAGGAAATTATTCAACAAAAAGAGCAGAGACTATTAATGTAAGGATTTTATTGGGACTGATATGTTAAATTAGCTGTCACATAAATATATTAAGATTAGCTAATATTTTTTTGACATAATAAAAAAAAAATAGAGCTCATTTATGCTCATAAAATTAATAAAAAATTATAAATAACATAGAGCTATAAGGAGAGAAATTTATGAACAAATTTTCATTTTTGGCTATTGTTATCATTGTAATTTTATATCAGTCAAAGAGAAGTTAATGTATTAAAAAAAATAAAAATAATGTATATAGGAATATTTGTATATGGAAATAAAAAAATGTCTTGTTATATTTTTTGTAGTGGATCAAAGGAAAAGTCCATGCTATTTGACCAAATAACATTAATGAAATTTAGAGTAAGCCCAAACAATTATTAGAAAGCTAACTTCTAGCATTTGACTTATATTTAATTTTATTTAAATCAGTTAATAGTGGTAGCAGTGGTTTGAATTTAAAAAAAAAGATAATAGCTTAATATTTAGGGAAACTAATTTAGAGAGACTCTACTTATTTTATTCCATTTGGTCAAAAGAAATTAGCCTTTCATTTAAAATTGAGGATACCCTTGAAAAACCAAGACCAGAAAATTCTATTTAAGTCAATATCTGTTTTAACCTCTTACATTTTAGGAAAATATATATTATATTCCTATAATAATATAGAAATTTATGAATATTATCTTTTGTATTGCAAGAAATCAGTAATCATAATTTAAATTTATATTATGTGATAAAAAGAAAGTAACAATAGTACAAATTAAATATTCAGTTTTAGAAAAACGGTAAAAATCAGCTTAAAACCAGGTAAGAAGATGAGTTCTAAAGGAATTATATCGAAAGAAAAGATGTGCAATAAAACATAGTGGTAATTAAGGAAAATTGATAGTGAAGTTCGAAACTCTAAATTCTGCCATTTTGCGCAATATTTGCTTAAACCTCCAACTCCAAGGCCTTATTACCTGAAGCCTCCATGACTCTTGACTCACGTGCTATGTGACACAAATAATGCCAAGTACTTAACTCTCTAACTGATTTTCTTCACTTTATTGGGGAGGAATAGAAGACTCTTCAATATTTCTCTACCATCCCTTTATTGCTATAATTAAATACTATATATTTCATGGCAGTTAATTTTAAATTTTTAAAATATTTGAAAGGTGTGATACAGTCACATTTCGTCACATGTAAACAACTCAGTTAAGTTAGCTTATTTTTTGACCCCAAAAAAAAAAAAAAAATCAAAAGTTCATGTTCACAATGTGCAGGTTGCTTATAGATATTTCTTAGCTCATATATGGGCCAACAATCAAATAAGACCCAATGTCCATGCATGACCATACCATTGGGCCCAAAGCAGAAACCCGACATACCTTCTTCCATGTAAGTGTGGCTATGATGGGTATTGTAGAGCAAGGAAAATTTTTGGAGTCACCTCATGGAGCTTTCCTTTTGCTTGCAAAAAGGACTTGATCTGTATCTTTCTTTTTCTCTAAGTTTTTGGAATTGCAGTTATTACAAATGGTGCTTTCATTGCATCCTCCTACTACCATCAACACTGGAATGGACTTGCCTGTTGACACTATTGCACCATGGCCACTCACTTCACCAACATGGCAAATCGAATGCAAAATATTGAAGCCATGAGCCAGAGCATTGATCAGATGCTACAACAATTGTTGTCTGACCAAAGCATTGTTATTTCTCCTCCACCCCCTATTTTGGCTTTTGATGCAGATGTTGTGATAAGTGACGAACAAAAACTGACTGAAAATGGAAGAAACCGAAACGCAGAAGATGACTTCAACGGTCCGAACCCAACTGAGCACATCAAAACAGAGGTCCTGGGTGCAGCAGATAGCAGTGGCAAAGGGGACAAAATAACAGCGGCAGAAATGAAGGTGAGTGAAAACACCAGCGTTGTTTCGGTAGACTCCGAAGAGACCCACCTCTTCAGAGCCAACAACGCTGAACTCAATCAATTTTGTATTCCTCTTAGCAACGATATTGTGCATAAGGGCCACACTAAGCTAGAGCCATTTGAAGGTCATCAAGCTCAGAATCTAAGCTGGAGTCCAAGTGCAGATTGCTTTTTATGTGTCATAGGGTTAGCTCAAGCATAGCTCTAGGACTGTGATGGGCTTACGTCATTGCCATCTGTGCTTCTTTCCGATCAACTACAGTCCGATCAAGATGTAAATGAAAGTGTTGATGACCTAACACTAGTGCTGATAGTTACAGAAGAAGTTGATGATTGCTTCATGGTTGGAGATGCAGGGGATTAGCACAATACTGCACAAGTAGCAAAATCCAAGGCCATGGATTGTATTTCTGAAGGTAAGCTCGATGAAGCGGTGGGTCAACTAATTGAAGCCATCATATTAAACCCTTGTTCAGCAGTACTCTATGCTACTCGAGCTAGTGCCTTTGTCAAGTTAAAACCAATTGCTGCAATTTGTGATGTTTATACTGCCATACAAATTAATCATGACTCAGCGAAAGCATATAAAATCAGGGAAATGGCAAGGGCTCTATTGGGACTCTGGGAGGAAACAAAAAATGAACTTCATGTGGCTTCGAAGTTAGATTATGATGAAGAGATTGGAATGGCATTTAAAATGGTCGAACTTGATGCCCACAAATTTGAGGAGCATAGGATAAAATATGATTGCTTGTGCAGGCAAAGGGAGCAGAAGAGAGCAGAATTCAAGAAGAAACAATAAGCTGAAGCACAAGTTCAAGAATCACTATCTGCTGTAGAAGATGGACAAGTCATTAGTATTTCTATTGTTGAGTTTGACCTAAAGTTAAGTGCTATTTCAAGGACTTCTCGCCTGGCAGTCGTATATTTTACTGCAACATGGTGTGGCCCCTGTCGTTTCATTGCACCTCATATTACAAGCTTGGCTGAGAAGTACCCAAAAGTTGTATTTTTGAAAGTTGACATAAAGTAGTACCTAGCTATCACTTGGGGTTCTTTCTATCTGGAGGATTGGGTTCATCATTGGTTGGAGTTCCATGATTCTGTAACTTGTTCTTCTTCCACTTTCAACCTTGAGGACAAGGTTGATTTGATGGGGAAAGTAATGTTAAAGTATATGGATTAACAATCAATTAAGGCCCAATGTCTATGCAACACCATACCATTAGGGCCCAAAATAGAAACCCTACATTCCTACAACCTTCTTCCATATAAGTGTCGCTGTGATGGGTATTGGAGAGCATAGAAGAATTTGGGAGAATCATCTCATGGAGACTTGATCTGTATCTGTCACACCCCAACTCCTGGAGTGTGATTGGCACAGAAAATGAGACTAGCCCACCTCTGTAAGCCTAACAAGTTGGTTCTTAACTAAGTTACAATTATACATAACAAACATTTATAACCAAACAGATTCACATTCAAATCAAATTTGTAGAAATTTCGGCAGAGTCTCCTCTATAACTGAAACCTCCCAAAATTTCTACAAACATCTACCTAAAACAATATTATACATAAAAGAGAGCTCAACTCTCAATTTAGTCAAAAGACAACTACAATACAGGGAAATAGGGAATCTATCTGTGGTCATACATAACATTTACATATATCTACATATATCAAATACAACAAAATCTCAACAAAATGGAGAAACAAAATGCCAACAGGGCTCCTCTAGCCCTCTTGATAAGTAAACTGCTCAGGATGACTACCTGAAATTCATTAAAACATAAACAGGTAGCATTTCCAGTAATGAATCAATTTAAACCTTTACACTTTAAACCATAACAAGTAATAACATTCACTCAATGAAAAGTTTAAATCGGTCAAGGGTACATAACCCTTGGAAATCACATTTTCATGGTTGAGGATCCACAACCCTTGGAGAATCTTTTCCATTGGTTAACATCAAACTGTCAAGGAAACTCAGCCCTTAGATTCTTGTTAAAGTTAGGTAAAAACCTTCTTTTTTATTCAAAATATCGTTGGCTTAGAACCTAGATTCTAGAAAGGACTATCAGACATAAAGCATCGGTCATAGGCTCGTGGCCTATGCAGTTTAATCATCTATCAAGAGCATATAACATCTTGGGGTAAATCACTCATACGGTTGAGAGCACACAGCATCTCGGGGTAAATCACCATACGGTCGAGGGTATGTATCCTTCTGATTGTTCATATCGGTCGAGAGCACACAACATCTCGGGGTAAATCACCCATACAGTCGTGAGTTGCAAGCTCACACTAAAATCATCCGTCTTATCTTGTCCTCCCTAAATCTAAGGACTTGCCATTTATAAGTTTTCCTTTTTTCAATATCAATTCTTTAGTAAAACATTCTTCTTTTTATTCAAACCTCTCTTTTACAAATTTTACATGAATATCACATATCAATCATAATTCATAGGTCATATGCAAGACTAACAAGTCTAACAAGTTTGCTACCATAATTACAATGGTAATTATACTGTGGGAAAAGCTACCACTTACTTGGTGGTTGATGTGTGCTAAAATCACCTTATCTTTGTCTCTCTTGGTTATAAAATTGATTTCACCCACAATCCCTATGGTATAAGAATATACTTTCCTCAATTTCCATCATTAAACACATCAATTTAGGTTGATTATAATACTTTAACAAAACCATAAAATAACCATAATCTTATCTCATTACTTTATTACATATTCTCTTTACTTCTTCATATTGCTATTTCCAATTTGCTATTCCATTCCCTTCTCAATTCTCAAAACAAGCCCTAGATCAAATTTCTTGATTCCATTCCCTCACTTTTCCCAGAATTTTCGTCAATTTACACTCACTACCTTAAAAACTTTCTGAATTTTCACTTTAGTCCCCCATTTCATACTTTTTCCTTCCATTTAAATAAAACCATGAAGAACACTAAGGTTTCATATCATACACCTTAAAATTGTTCTTATAACACCAATTTAAACCCATTAAATGGCAGAATTTCACCGTTTTCTGAAAACCCCAAAATTTTGAAACTTTTTAGTTTAGTCCCTATTAGAATAACTCTTAAAAACTTAGCTAAAATCATGATTTCAAAGCTCAAATTCAATGGAAAGGGGTCAAACATGCTTCTCCTAGCATCATTCTCATGAAAAAACCAATTAAAACGCATTGAAATCAATGAAAAGTTGCTGTCGTGTCTATGCTGTAAAAGTGCTGGAAAAAGTGGTTGTCATCGGCCAACGGCAAGCAGTGGCCGCCCAGAAACCTTCATCGGTGATGGAGAGATCTGGCCAGAGGTTGAACGTGGTGGTGGGCGTAGCAAAAAGCTGAAAATGAAGAAGGAGAGAAGCTACGTTTTTTTTTTTTTTTTTTTTTTACAGAAAATAGGAAGAAGAAGCTATGTAGAAGAAGGCTATAATGGTAATTTCGCTGAGGGGGTGACATGTGTCAACACCACAGAAGATGTCGTGTAGAAAAAGGCTATAATGGTAATTTCACTGAGGTCATGTGTCAACACCACAAAAATGCTGAGGGAGGAGAAAACTACATCTCGAACCCACGCCCTTTTGGCTTCGAATAACTTGTCTTACCACTAAACCAAAACTCACATTTGATAAGTATCACACGTTATATATACTTATACCTCATGCTTGTTAAATTAAAAAGTTTTGCATGAACTTAATAAACTTTACTTAGCAAGTGTTACAGTATCTTACTTTTTCTCTTTGAGTTTTGGGGATTGCAGTTGTTACACAAAGCCTGTTAAATGTATGGGCATTTGTTTGCTTTTACTTTGACAGACAATGTTGGAGTCATGTATTGTCAATATATAAGCAATTGTCAGACCAATTGGTTTGAGATGAAATAGAATGGAGTTAAGTTGGTGGAATATGTTGGTATAATTTTTGGAAATTTATTTTTGGATAGAATAAAATAATGGAAGAGAATGTTTGAGACCCTTCTTTGTCATTTGTTGCACTATAGATACATGTATGCAAGTATATGTTTTGCTTAAATAATATAATTATAAGTAAGATAAATAGGTGGAGTATGTCAAGTAGGATGATTTGACAGGAAGATAATAACCAAATATTAAAATTTGATTATTAATTTAAATCAAGCCAAAGATAAATTATAATTAAATGAAAATTAAACTAAAAACATAAAAATAATAAATAAGAATAGAATTTTAGTCTAATTAAGGAACTACAAGGCTTAAGTTTATGATTTACTCAAGTATTTTATAAAAATCAAATATACTCTCTTTGACATTGCACTTTACTATTAGTTTACAATTCCTAATATCTATGAGAATCTTTTGAATTATTTATAGGAGTTCTTTTTATACTAATTCATAATTCTTTATGTAATTATTAAGAGACTTCATCCTAATGTGATTATGCAAGGCTAGTAGGGTTTAAGGTTTAGTATCTATAAGCCAATTGATTCACTCAACTTCCCTTTGAATTTTTTAAATTTTGATTTTTTTATATGTTATTCTTCATATAGTCCCTTAATGGATAAGAACTAGTCCATTTGTTTTCTAAGAATTTTTTCCCCTCAGTCAATTTAAATAATAATTTTTAATTCTTAAATTTAAAATTTTAGTTAGTATAGTCATGCTTAATGATCCAATTTTATAGGGTGTAAAAACTTTATCTATCCACATTTCGGTCATGAAATGATGATCTTTTGAGACTTGAGTTATAATAAGGACAAATGTCTTGTCAGGCCCACTTTGTTTTTTAACTAGTTCATATAATTTTCATTGGAGTATTACTGAATTGAAATTACCACGATGATCAATTTCGAGGTCATTTTTAGATCTCTCTAAATAGACAGCCTCTTACTTTGTCTTTTTTTTATTCTTGTTCTTCCCAAGTCAATATTTTAAGCTCCAAAACCAGTTATTTTGCTTATTGGAAAATTGGGAATTGACATTCCCTTAATAAGACTTTTTTGTTGTGATTTGGCTTAGATTGTGTTATTTTTGACTTTTACTTGTAAGACCAAAGTAGTTTGCATTGCCCAGTAAAACTTTTGTTATATTTCCTTTCTTGTTAGAGGAGTTGAGTCTCGAATAAGTGAGATATATTATTGCTTGATATATTATTTAGGATATATGATTGAATTAGTTTTCAAGAATAGAGAATCTAAAAATAATAACGTCCCACCGGTTTTTCCATCTTTTACTCATATCAGAGAAAAGTTTTATATTAATTATTTGCAAGCGTGTAAGCATGCTTCCAAGGCTCCCAAAGATGAAATTGAAAAGTTGAACTAAAAAGAGTCTTGTCAATTATTTTGATCTAAATTTTGTTTCCCATATAATCAAATTCTGAATCCGTTCCTTTAAAAATAGTAGAAAAGGAATACCACTTCTTAGATCAGGTGGTGTTGGTTTAATATATGGATATGAAAACAACTTTGTTTTATGAGAGAGTTCTCTATTACGTTAAATTAACACCACGTATATAATATAAAAATGGCATTTATTTCCTTCTTAAAACACTAGGTCCAATTTCAGTGACTAGAGTAAAAATGGGAAAAGCAAACAAGAGTTTGAGTTGGGAAGAAAACTGCAGACTTCACAAACATATATTGTAATTGTTTTTATCCCTAAGAATATAACATATATGCTTTGAAAGTATAGTTGGTAATTATTTTAAAATTATTTAGTGTTTAATAATTTATTTTCTTAAATGAAAAAATTCGATTCAGGGGTCCATCATAAAATCATTCAAGTAAAAACCTTACCTTTGTTACGATTAGTATATAACACAATGAATGAGATGTGTTTCCTAGGACCATGACAGATAGCTACATTAGTGTATAACAGTATTTACGGCATGACATTATGCTAATATAAGGCTTACATCACAAATTATATAACTCAACTATTTAATTTTCTTATTAAAGCTAATTAAGTTGATGTCAGCACGAGAAAATGTGCCATTAAATTATTTAATTGAACACTTAGCTTAAGCAAAAATTAAATGAATACACTTAACCTTGACACTTAAAATTACTTAAAAAATGAGAGACAAACCTTAAGTATGCTACTAGATAAACCAGTTAAAAATTTAATAATATTTAAATTCATTTAAGTACATAATATTTTCATTAATCAATTCTCTTAAAACATTATATGATGGTTTAGTTTTACTTGACAATTAAAAATCCTATTGAAAATTTTAAACATTTAAAAGAATAATTTTTTTTATAAGTTTCGGTCTTTATATATGTTTCTAATGTAAAATTTTAAGATACTGTTAACACAAATATAACAAGACAGGGTGAAATACACAGCTACAATTACTAATGGAATAAATTATAATTCTGTACTTCCTAAGAAGTCAATTGATTAACTTGCTTCTTGAAGAGTACATCAGATTTTAGCGCAACAATTTAAGTAAAGTAAAAGGATCTAAACACAAAAACTTTATAGTAGTCTAGATCACCTTTGATCCTACATACACTTCTTAATATGCTTTGCCAGAAATTTCACTAATCAAAGCAGTCAACATTACAACACTGGGTTAGCTTATTAGCATTTACACAAAGTTTAGTAACCTAGAAACAAAGATCACTCAAAAAGACTTTTACAATCTTAGTAATACACACAGCAATCACCACCCAAACTCCTAAGCATAAGCAAATGAACTTTAATACTTAAGGAATAGAACACAAGCATTTCAAGAGCGGACACACACTATTGTTACACAATATCACTCAGAGAGATATTTAGATAAAGACAATTTGTAGCTAGCTTTTTGTACTAAACAAAATGCCCACAACAAGATGAATGTTCTCTGTAAAACTCGATGCCTTTCAGTGAGAAAATCATCAAATATATATAAACATTCACTAACAGCAATGACCATTTTCTGATTCTTTTATAACATTTTTAACTTCCTTCAAAGCATGCCTTTTTGCTAGAAATGATGGTGGCTACTCTTCGAGATGATGATGGTAAGTGCAGCTCAATAAATGTTGGTCATCTTTTAGTGCCTCGAATTTGCACGAGAGAGGGATTTGGGAAAAGTTATTTTGATGGCAGGTAAAGATTAGAGAAGTAAGGGTATTAGGCTTTTTGGGCTTCCTTTTATGCAGACATTATTTGTCTGTGACCTACAACTTCTTGTTTCTACCAGATTTCAGATTGGGCTTGCTTCACAATCCATATCAATACAAGACAATGATTATCCCAACCAATTAAAATTGAAATAAGCAAAAATAATAAAAATAAGAAATATATTTTATCTCAACAATAATTGAAATTTAAATGAACAAATTTGCATTTTAGTTATCTAAATATAATCTAATTAATATTAAATGACCCACTCAAAGATATTTAGTATTACTTGACCACTCAAAATTTGATTTGTTTTTCATATCAAATGGTACTGAGTCAACTTTAAAAGGACCATTACACACATTTTTAAAATAATTAAATTAAAAATAATATTATCTAATTAATATCACATTCATAACAATATAGTTGTAATATTTTGCGAAATAATATATGCCAAATTTAATTTTTTTGAAAAATGGAAGATTTGAAAGTAAAAAGATTGAAAATCAATGAAAAGCTAAAAGAACATACTCCTCCTTAGAAATAGGAGAGGGAAGTCGGGAGAATAGGGCAGCAAATAGAGACAACATCCCAACGTTTTTATTGAAGTATAACAGAAACAAAGATACATACATACGTACGTATATTAACGTTAGTATTAGCCATTTCCCAATATAATGAGAAATGGATATATTATAATAACCTCTCTTTATTGATACTATACCACTTTTTCAATATCTGTGTTAGTTGTGGGAGGAGATTAAATGGGGTGTTGTTACAAAATTCGTGTTATTTATGTTGGATTATTGGATCTTTAATGATTGCATGCAAACGTTGTAACTTATTCTCATTTTTCAGCCCAAAGTACATAACACAAATGCTGTAGAGCTGATCCAAATTTATGCAAGAAATTTCCTAAAAGGTCCCTTGGCAAGCCCTCACCCTTCAACGATACATTAGAAATAGTTCACACTACTATACTACTGAAATTCTAAGGACTGCTCTAGAGATCCATTACTTAGAAACCATAATTCACCAATTTTATTCAATATTACAATCATTTAATCTCAGTTTTGCTGATATTGAACCAACATAAGATGGAATTACTTGGAATGGGTATTTTACGAAATCTTTTCGAAATAGGGGATTGTTTGTTTTAGGAAATTGTATTACTGAGTGTTTGCTGATAGGCTAAAATTACACAATAATTAAAATGGTAATTGGACTAACTGAGTCGCTAAATTAAAGAATATAAAGGAAGAAACACTAAGTTATTATTTTGTACATCTGACAATCATCATAATTTTCTCTGATATATATAGTTGGAGCATTATGATTGAGTGTGGGACATTTGGGAATAGTGGAAGGGTTGGGGCTCTGACCCAATTATATTAGCTCATCAGCTTCTTTTTTTTTTTTTTTGGGGAAACATTACTAAGTAGCTTTGGGATTCAACAATTTTTTTTTTTAAATTCTATATACATTAGTTTAATATTTAAAAACATCCAGATAAGAGAACGTTCTTATTTATACTTTATAAGGCATGTCATAATATTTTGATTGTAATATTCCAGGCATTTATAAGCTAAACATATCTTATTTTAAGTGGGATTTTTTCTTAATGAATTTATGAATTGAGAGCGTAAGGAAATGCAATTGGGGCAAGTGAAAGTTTTTATAATTTCGAAGTATATAAAATGGAAGTTTAGAAAGACTAAGTACAAATTGAGTCAACATTAAAATTAAACTTTAGAGTGGAACAAGTGGCTACGTTTCATCTTATGTGCACCTAACACAGATTTGAACCCCACTGTTTGCAAATCCACATCTTCTGAAAAATAAAATAATGAATGTATATTGATGGTGCCAAGTGTCACCGAATGAAGTTTGCAAAATGCCCCTAGCTCTCCATCCCTCTCTCTTCATCTTCCTTGTTCTTCTTCACCTCTCACGACAAAGATTTTTGCTCTCGGACCAGCCACCATATTTCTTCAATTATTCACTCGTGCAAGCTTGTTGGTTAGTCCCCATCAACTCTACTCCATCTCTGACGTAATCCCAATGTGTTTCCTTTGCTAGTTGGCCATAAATGATGAGAAAATCCAAAAATGCACTCATTCATGATTTGATGTGTTTAAGCTAAGATTGGTGCGTTTTCCTTTAAAAATTTTTTGGGTTTCACTTTCGAGGACTGATTTGCATCAATTTCCCCCTCAAATTCGGTGTCCACTATGCTGGAAATAGCAAAGTTCCGATGAGCATCTGTTCATGCAATTTCAACATGATTTTGAGCTAAATTGGTATGTTTCTTGTCATATTTCCATGGGGCTTCATTTTTAGCCCTCCCTATCCCATTTATACTGATCAATTTTACCAATTTGGCTCATAATTGATAAATCTCAAATTTAGGTACTATTTATGTGTAAAAATAGGAAATTTGAGCTCAATCCAGTGTGACCTCATCAAATTGATTGGGGCTTCATAACCTAGGTACATTTTGGCCCTTTCTTCCCTAAAATCAATAGTCAATTTCAAGTTTTTGCTCCAGAATTAACAAACCCCAATTTAGTTATGTGTGTGCATACTTGTAGGGTGGTAAGATCAAAATTTTTTGGGCTCCATTAACATCACTAAATATCTAAGAGAAGTATTAAGGATACCGAAATTTTTTTCGTTTTGAGTTGTAAGTTTATTTAATAATTTTTGTTAATTTTCTTGGATTTTGTTTGATGTAATGGGAGGAATGATGAATGGAACCTTATTGGAGTTGATAAAGTAGCCTTAGAGAATTATTACAATTTTATAGGTAATTTTAGGTTTTGAATAGTTGACCTTAATGCCACATTGGTGAAACAATAATTTTTTTATTTTTGGAATAAGGGCAAAATAAAGCTTGGTGGAGAGGATTTAAGGTATTAAATATTGTTTAAGGTTATGAATTAGTCTTGGTTTAAGAAAGTGTTGTTTCCAAACAACGAATGAAGTGGACGGTTAATAATCATAAAGACGAAAGTTGCAGAAAAAGTTTGTTGATAGTGTATTAGAATAGAAATTAATAATCAAAATTTTAAAGGAATTAAATCAAAATGAATCAAGTTATATGGGAAACCCATTATGTAATTGTTTGGGATTAAATTAAAGGTGCTATTAGCTGATTAAGATGATGTTTATTTATTAATTAGACTTTGAAATGTGAAGTAAGATTTTTAAGAAGTTTAAGACGATTATGGAAGGCTTTATTGATTATCCTTGAATCCTAAATGCTAAAGCTCATGTTTATGATCCAAAAGTTAATGAATAGCTAAAGTAATAGAATTAATCAGACTATTTTTGGATATTGAGGGGTAAGATTATGTTGCTTGATTTTATAGGTCCTTAGGACTAGTGATGGTCAAGTTAATTGTTGGAGGCTTTAGGAAGTGTTTGGTGTTCTCCTTTCCAGGTGAGTATATATTGCTAACTGTTCTTGTATCTAGTATCTTAATACCTTTCTTTGCGAATTCGGGAGATTTGTTTGCTTAGCTCCTTCAAGGAACATACTTCCTTAGATACATTGTTTCTTCTTGAAAATTTATCTAAATGTTTTCACAATGTCAAGGTATTCTAATATGTAGCATTTTTGGTATATGGTTTGACTACAGAATTAAGATTTACATCTTGGTATAATTTGCATTTTGATTTACATTAATGGTGATATTTTGAATTAGTTTGATTCTATA
Source organism: Delonix regia (assembly GCA_037074485.1). Lineage (NCBI taxonomy): Eukaryota > Viridiplantae > Streptophyta > Magnoliopsida > Fabales > Fabaceae > Delonix > Delonix regia. The sequence goes on along the minus strand of CM073449.1, from coordinate 32,017,183 downwards.
TTCTAAATAAACCAAGTGATCAAACCCTCATTGCTATAGTGTCAAAAGTTAATACCAGATACAAAAATGCATTATAATGATGCAATTTGGGTCATGTTCACTTTAAGGAGTCTAGTTTATTTCTAGGTAATTTGAATGCAAAAATGTGAAAAAAATGGGAAAATTGAGGTTTTGTCTTTGTTTTCATCAAATGGTTAGAATGTCTTATGGAAGTGAAAGTAGGGTTTTGACTATCAATTGTATTTGCATCATCTATACTGCCCTTATCAGTAAATCTCACTTACTTTCTGCTTTGAAGATTTATGGCATTCAATGACTTCAGATTAATTAGTGTTTGAAGGCATGGCTACACTTATTTTAACTTGCTGCTAACTTATGTTGTTATAGAGTTAGGTAACATATGTGCTCAGATTATCATGCATAGTTTCCATCTGTTCAATTTTAGCAAACACATTCATAAAGCATGATTCAAATTATTTACCCATGGCTGTGATTTTTCCATCAGTGTTGGATTTATCCTTTTCCATTTGGGATGACAAGTATGAAATTCCTTCTAAAATTAACTGTAAATCATCACTTTTGGATGAAAAGTCTTTCTGAGCAGGAACCATTGAATTGGAACAATTAGGCCTCTAAAATTGGCTCGAGGAACCCCCTTGGAAATTAAAAGTATTTCCTTAATAGGCTAAATAACCCCTCTGGTAGTTGGGGTTGCTTTTATTATTGCATTCTCCCCACTTGAAATTCGGGAGGTCCTTCCATCCAAGGTTATTGTCGTAACTGACCTTTCAGTGGAATAAAATAAAAAGTGTTTAAAATTGATTCCAAAAACGAATATTAAAAATTAATTTATTTGGAGTCGCCACCAAAATTTTTAATGGAAAACTTTAGGAAACCAATTTAAAATAAAAAGAAAAAGGCAATGTGGTCTGTGAAATCAGAGATGAGTTTGGGAATCTATTTGAGTGTGGGGAAGGTGTTAGGCACCCTACAACACTTGTCCATAAGGATAGTTACCTTAAACCAGTTAGCTGAAATAGAATATGGCTTTTAAATTTATCTGAATTACCCTTTTATCGACATGCATGCCTGTTAAACGGAGGAGACAAAACAACAAGAATGAAAACAAACAAATAGATATTTACAAAGGGCGGACTTGACCTAGGATGAAAACCTAGGGCCTATGTACCCTACGATAGGGAGCAAAGTCCACGTAGTTCTACTAAAAAGGCATGTTTATTGTTTGATGGTTTGTAAATTTCGTGATGAGAATAGAAAGGTTTAAATTAAACAAATTTTCATAAACAAGATGGAGTTGGGATTTAGTTTAATTCACAACAACCTGATTAATCTAGCGCTCCTAACCTCTTCATGTTTTTAATTTTGTTTGATTTTGGAATTTTAATCTTTATTTTGAAATTTAAATGAAATAATTGTAAAGAATGAATTTAATCATTTTGTGAAAAAAGAGAATTAATTAAGATATTTATTTTTTTTTTATTATCATTATTGTTATCATTATTTTAAAATGAGTATGTACTATTTTCGGGGATCTAAGGAGACTCAAATCTCACATTATCCTAATCATCCGAGGAGAACAATATTCTCACTCGATGATTTTCGTAAATTAGAGTAAATATTTTATTATTATTATTTTTAAACAAATGTATACTAATTTTAAGGATCTAAAGAGATTAAAATTTCACATGATCCCAATTACCTGAGGAGAACAATATTCTCACTTGGTGATTTTCGTATATTAAAGTAAATGTTTAATTATTATTATTTTTAAACAAATGTATACTAATCTTAGGGATCTAAGGAGATTAAAATCTCACATAATCCCATGCAATCGAGGAGAACAATATTCTCTCACGATAATTTTGCAGACAATGGAAAATATTTAATTAAGGTAAATATTTAATTATTATTATTTTTTTGTATTATTATTATTTATAGCAAGTATGTATTAATTTTTAATTATTTTTTTTTCGAGATCTAAGGAGATCTGAATCTCACACGATCCCAAAACACCCGAAGAGAATAATATTCTCACTCGATGACTTTCTTAGAACTTTGTTTATAAAACCAAAAATTAATCTCGTATTTACACAAAGATAATAATAATATATATACCTATATGCATCTATATGTATATATATATATATATATATATATGTATATAGACACATGTAATAATACATATGAGCATGATAGAGAAGGTGAGCAAGCTTCAGGAAAATAGGGAAGTACATATCTATATATTCTCTCTCATACACACACACACACACACACACACATATATATATATATATATCTACATACATATATATATATATATGTATGTATATGTATATATATATATAAACTCATATATGATATATATATGAATATGGTATGAGAGGTTGAGAGCTTCAGGAAGCATGAACTCATATACCCACACGTATATATATATATATATATATGTATGTGGATGTATATATATATATGTATATATATATATATATACATCCACATACATATGTATATATATATATATATATATAAACACATGCATAATATATATGTAAGAAGAGAGCAAGCTTCAGGAAAACAAGGAAAAGCCTATATTCTTTCTCCTTCACTCTCCTCCACGGCACCAGGGACATATCTGCAGCAGTTTTCAATATATATATATATATATATATATCTTCATACATCTATATATACACATATATACACACACACATATATATACATGTATACAACGATGGAAGGAAAGAACAAACATGCATAAGGAAAGATCAAGACTCCCCACATCATACATGTGCACTCACATTTGTTTTCACATATATATATATATATATATGTATATCTATCTATATACACACCCTATATATATATATATACCTATATATGTATATATAGACACACATATAATGTATATAATCCTGATGGAAAAGGAAAGCAAGCATTAGCCGAGAGTGGAGAACGTAGAAGCACGCCAGCATGTAGGTAAGGAACAAGCAGATAAATGAATAAGATTACCAAAGCTTAGCAATGTTTTCTTGCCAAGGTCAGATCCTTTACCAGCCACCCTTTAACGGAAAACCACAAGAGAGCAAGAGCAACGCCAACGTCCCTCTCCCTTTTCTCTTTCATGACTATCTTTAGCTTGGGTTATTTGCCTCTGTTCGCCCCTGTTCACGTTGCTCAGAACAAGGGAGGATGTTCTTGGTTTGCTCGTCAGTCACTGCAGCTCGGCCTAGCTGGTTTTGCTTCTCGGTTCCAACTTAGTTCAGTTTGTTTTGCTTCTCAGTTCCAGCTCGGTTTAGATCGTCACTGCTGTAGCTCGGTTTCTCCAACAGCTCTCCTCCCTCAGTTCTTGGTTTCTCCCTTACGGCTCTAGAATTCCTCCTTGGTTCTCGGTTTCCCTTCCACACCAGCTCCAAACTTCCTCCTTTGGTTCTCACAACAACTCTCCCTGTGCTATTTGTCACTTCCTCAAAGCTACGGCAACTTGCACGAAAAGGCGGCCATGGCATTGGCAGAGGAGCATCCACTTGCAGCCACCGTCAAAATGAGCTAGCATCATTATGTTCTGCCATTATGTATTATATGTGTTTGGTATTTAATTTATTTCAAATTTGACCCCTTTTCTTCCTTTATTTATTTATTATTATTATATTATATTATATTTATTTATTTATTTTTGTCATCATCACCATTAATATTTACTTTTGGATTTTTCCTATTTTTGTGTCTTTATGATTTTTTTATTTTGATTTTTTAATATTATTATTAATTAATTTTTAAATTTTGTTTTTTCTTAAAGTTTTCCCATTATTTATTTTGAATTTTAAATTGCCTTTATTTAAAAATGTCATTTGAACCTTTGTCATTTTTATTTTCCTCATTTGCTTAATTATTAATTAATTAGTGAATCCATTAATTAAATGATTAAGTAACTAGAGATGGGGTGTTCACAGTTATACATATTAAAGTAAGGATCTATCTTCTAAAATTGTCCTAGTCATTGTTGATACATGGCCAAGACCTATTCGTATTGATTGGGACAGTCATTGGTCATGTGCATTGATGAGTTATAGTAGGTACAACTAGCAGCTATTTAAGGCTCTCAATAGTAGGGGTAAGCTTAGCTACATCAAGAGCCAATTTAACTAATAATGGGTCTCTTGGAGATTGGTTTATTTCTCTCACTACTCTAGCATCTCTTGATCCAACGTGCTGTCGATTCAAGGCAAACTTTTTGATTAAGGCCCATGCCTCACCAGCTTTTATATCTTCTATTGACCCATTAGCAGTAGCATTCAACATGTTCGCATCATGAGGTAAAAGCCCGTTGTAAGAATATTGCACCAAGTGCTCCTCTTGTATTTGGTGGTTGGGGCACTTAGATAGCATGTCTTGAAATTAACTCCAAAAATTATATAAGGATTTGAGTTCATCTTGTTTAGCTCAGAAATCTCCTTTCTAGCAGTAAAGGCTTTGGTAGAAGGGAAGTATTTCTCTAAAAATGCCCTTCTTAAGTTAGTCCAAGATTGGTAGGCATTTTCCATGTAGATGAGTAGACTCATCAATTCCTTAAACCATTCATATGCTTTATATAAGGAATTTAATTCAAATTGTTGAATATTAAATGTCTTTAAAAAGTTTTTCAGTCTTTGCAGAGGAGAAATATTATTCAAGAATTTCTATACTAGTTGTGCCCAAGTGGTTATGGATCCACTAGGCTGTGAATCTAACCAGTCCTTGGCTCTTCCCTCTAAAGAAAATATGAACAACCTAAGGTGAATGGCTTCCAAAGAAATGCCTACCACCTTAAAGTTGTCACATATTTCTTGAAAAGATCTTAAATGAGCATTTGGATCTTCAGAGGGTAGGCCATGGAATCTATTTTCCTTGAGCATCAACATAGTAGTAGAATCTATTTTAAAGTTTGTGTTACCAATTTATGGCCTAGCAATGCTAAACTAAATATCCTCAAATGTTGGCATGATGTAATCCTTAACCATCCTTCAAGTAGGTGGGTCTGCATTATCATTGACAACCTGGGCTTAGGTGTGAATTCTTGGATCTGGAGCTCCGCTATTATCACTGGCCATGATGGATGATTCCTCTTGCTGACTCTTTAGTTGATTTCTGATTCTTTTGCACGTACATTCAATTTCAAGATCTAAAGGTAGAATCATTGCTTTTCCTCTTATATACATACAAAAACACTTGTTACAAAAAATAATTTTGTAGAATAGAGTCCTTAAAAATAATGTTAGTAAAATTTAACACTAAATCCCTGGCAATGGCACTAAAAACTTGTTGATTCAGATTGCAATCGATGTGCAATATCACACGTAGGTATATGTGGTCAACAAGTAATATAATGATGGAATGAGTATTGATCCCTTAGAGACTTAGGTTCAATATTTATTGACAAAATTTGCAAGTTGTGTGATCAAGGATTGATTGAGCAAATGTAAGACAAATTTGAATATTGGTTGATGCAGAATTTTAACAACCTAGGATTTTGATCTTCCAACACATGTGAGGATGCTTTCTATTATGATTATTACTTTGTTCTAACTGAAGAATAAATTACAAACCTAGGATTCTTCCTTTCTTATATGCTTCTTTCAAATGCATACAAGTTGAGTTCCTTCCCCTTAATTTCCCAAATGTCTATGGGAACTAGCTGGGATAAGAACCTTATAAATCTAAGACCCAAATGTGATTATCACTGGCAATTAAGTACTTTCATCTTAACTGTGAATTGCATTTATGAAAACAGTAATTATATACATCCTATCATATATTTAGGTAACCTTGTTAGGTTGACATAAATTATACCTTCTTTTTTAAGATGATCAGACTTAGAAAATAATAACTATAGGATAAATATAAACAATCATTCATTCAATGAAAATTGTAATAACATTCAACAGAAAAGCATCCTTAACAAAGGTTTCAGTCAAAATCCTAGGAAGAAGCTACTTAGGCTTTCATGGGCATTAAAATAAAATTAAATAACAAAGAAGAACATAAAGATTACATGAAGCTGAAGAAGAGGGAGATGTTCAAAAGGGGAAAAACTCTATAAAGAGCCCTCATTTGGAAAGTAGCCCTTTCTTCAGTCACTCTTAAATTTGAGACCTCTCTTCAAGGGTTCAAGACATTTCCCTCTGCTAGGTGTGTGCTGCTTACCTTCAAGATCCTTTATAGAAGCCTAAAAAACACTAAAAGTGTAGCATGGGCCAAGTATGGAGTGCGTTATCATTAGAGAAAATTAGAGTTTCTAGCGGTGTGACCGAGCGAGGCCTACTTGGTGCCAGGGTGTTGAGATACTAGTGCTTAAGCACCATGTTCTAGGAATGACTAGCATTGTCTTTATGGTGCCTGGGTGCTATTTTTCTAGCCACAATTTGTTCCTTCTACAGCATTTAGCGTCTTGGGGCTAGTTCTTTGGCACCTAGGTGCCATCTTTCTAGATTTGGCGCCTAGGCATTGAAATTGTCACACCTGAGCACCATCTTTCTGGATTTGGTGCCTTGGTGCTGGAATTGTGGCGCTTAGGCACTAGCCTATAGTCTTTAGCACTTTTTTCCTTGTCGTCTAGTCCTTTTCCTAAAATAATCTTTAATTCTTTTTAAAATCAATGTTAGCAAAAAGCTTTAAACTTTTGTATATGAAATCCATATAATTTTTATTCAAGATTGCGATATTTGTTTGATTGATATTTCCTTAAAAGCTTTGGTTTGTAAAGTTATCAATATACAATAATATTATTATGTACAATTATAAAATATGGTACCATCCATATATATATATCGATATATATGGGAAATCAAATTCAAAAACACATATCAAATTCAATTACACATTTAATATATGGTACCAAATGCTAGATTTAAGAATCAACAATCAATATTATTTAAGATGTATGTAAATATAAGTGGATATAGGTATATATATGTGTATGTGTTTTGGAGAAATTTAACTTGAAACAATTTTGCATGCTTAGAGTTTACTATTAGTTAGTTATGGGTCTAATTTTTGTCAATTTCTACAAGTCTCAAACTTAAAGCTAAAAAGAATAAAAAATTAAGCACAAATTATGATCAAACAAAATTATTACAACCAATACTTTTTGCATGATCATGTCTTGTCAATCAGAATGCAAAAAATATTAAATGGATATAAGTTCACATATTTTATAAGGTCTCTCAGTAAATAAATGACAACAACTAATACATCATATTACCATATGTATAAGAATATGCTTAAAAAGAAATAAAGGTTTCTATTGTAAATTTTTAAGTAATAATTAATTAAATAAATCATATATATATATATATATATGCATTTGATTAATTTTAGTCATACAAGCATATATATTACCTTTCAATCTTTGGGGTATATAATAATTGCTAAAAATTATATACAAGATAAAATTTTTACATGTATATGTACATGTATATAATGCTTGTTAGGGCCATTTTGCTTTTTAAGCTAGTCCACATAATTTCATTCAACTATTCTTTTGCCAATCTCCTCTCTTTCTTCAGTTTTCTTCTTGTAGAAGGTAATGAACGAAAAAAGAAGAGATGAAACTAATCAACTAAAAATCACTTGATCAAGCTTGAAATCTATTCTAAATTTGCCCCTTGCTTTGCCATTTTTTTAATAATTTTACTTCTCAAGTCAATGAATGTTTTGTTCACAAGAACTAGTTATTTTGTGTATTGAGAAATTTAGAATTAACCATTCTTTAATAAAAAATTTTTCATCTAACATTACGCTTTGTTATTATTGACATTTTAATTGTAAAGTCAAAGTATTCTATATTGCCTTAAAAAGCTCAAGTTGTATTTTCTTTATGGTTTTTCTTTTGAACCTGAAGGTAGTAAGGCTTGAAGGCGGTAAGGCTTGAATTAATGAGATATACTATTGCTTGATATATTAGTTTAGGCTATTAGATTATGGTCAATGAAAAAAAATAATATCATTTTTCATGAATAGAGGATCTGAAAGTAAGAATGATCCAACACTTTCCGTACTTTCTACTCATATTGGTGAAAGTGTTGTGTTAATTCTATACAAGCATGTGAACATCATTTTAACACTCCTTGAGATGAATTGAAAATTTGAACTAAAATGGTAACCATGTTGATAATTTTAATATAATATAATCTAAAAACTTTTGTCCTCCTGAAAATTGAATTCTAGATCCAATCCTTGATAAAAGGTGCCATGTCATATTTTCATATATATATATATATATACATATACATGTAAAAGTTAACGCTTTTCAAAATTCTCCTTTCAAACTCTTTTTTTATGAGAGAATATGACTTTATATTTATTTTTTTCATTTATTATATGATATTTAAATTTTTTAATTTATGAATTATACTTGAGGATTAGTTACTCTGCCAATTTGATTGCGAATGGCCCAAAACAAAAGATAAAACCTTGAAAATTTTTAAATTGAAACACAAATTTTAAACACAATGAATTAGATTCACTTACTTTCTCTTTTCTCTTTATTTCTCTTTGAATATAGAAGGCATTAAAAAAAAATTGCCATGGAATACAAGCTCTTCTTCGCTAAAAACATTTTACCTACCCTGTTTACATAGAATTTAAAGGACTAACTAGCTTTAGTGGCATTGCAATGGCAAAATCCCATCCATCGTCGCTTGAAAGCCTCAACTTTCTTGCCATTGGTCCAAACTCAACTAAATTTGCTTTCAAACTGATATGTTTAATTTATTTTTCAATCTATATCCCTTTTTGTTTATTTAGGCCTATAAATATATATATATATATATATATATATATATCTATGTATATATATATCTATGTATACATATAGTGTAACATTGTAAAAAAATTCTTTCATTTTAGTCCCTATCCTTAACTGAAAAGAAAGGTAAAAATCTTAGACTTAATTATAAAGATAGTAAAACTTGTTATATTAACCTCATTTAAAGAGTTTTCTTAGGCATTAAATAGCAATTCAAAAGAACTATATATGGAACCTATAAGAATTGTTAAACATTGACGCTAGTATATAAGACAGAAAGGAAAGTAATGAAATGAGATGTCCTAAAGTGCAACTTTTAATAAATATCATGGAACAAAATTAATTATATAAACCTAGGTGGAGAAACAAAATAAGCTAGGCAAGAAGTTGGAGAATCAAGGAATAGACAAGCCAATGAGGTACCATAACATTCCACGAAGTTCACAACCACCTAATGGATGGCAAGAAAGAAATTTGTAAGTAAGACAAAGTTTAAGCTTGGAGTCCAAGGAAAAATGATTAAGGAGGAGTCTTGTTGTCAAATGGTAAGCTTAGGAAGCTAAGTGTCCATTTGCATGTTAAGCTTCATTCACACTTGGCAAACTAGTATAATAAAACAAAGACACATAATACATGGATTGAATGGACATGCAAGGGAAGCTTACCTATAAATAATTGATCTTAGGCGAAGAACTCATTAAAAGCAAGTTGTCTACTTGTGTAAGAGAGAGAAGGCATGAGGCAAGTGAGAGAAATAGTAAAGGTTGCAAAAAAAAGGTGTTGTCAGATAGTATAATATCCAAGTAAGTTATGATTCTAGCTTTCTTTCCATTCTTTTATTTCCAGGATAAGTAGTAATTCAAAAATATTTTCTTCTCTCCTTCATATAACATTTAGCCAAAGCTTAAGATACAAGAAATTCAAGGGAGAAGTTAGCAAAGAACCCTAGGTAGTTAGCTAGTTAAATCCTTCATTTGAAGCTTTTGATATATTGTTGTGTTTATCATGGCCTAGTGGCGGCACATGGTGTGCAAATGAGCAATGATTTTGAATTTTCTTTGGATGCAAAATGTTGGCATACTTATGGTGGTTTGGATCCTTATTTTGTGTGATATATGTTATTCTTGGTCATCTTATATGATTATGATTAACATATCTTATATCAATGTTTAAATAAGATAGATTTGGCAAGACGAATGTAACATTCTTGAAACTTAAATGCTAATGTCTTATTGTAAGTGAAAAAAAAGTGGTTTCATGGGTTGGAAAAAGAAAGAGAATGCATCTGGAGCAAGAATAAATTTTAATGTTTTATATAGTTAGGGAAATATTGGAATATGGAAATCAAGAAGACTATATATTAAATGATATAACATTTTGCATATGATTTAGGTTGGCATAAGTGGCTAAGCCCTACTCCCTTCATCCTAAGGACCTAGATTCGAATCTTCACCATATGCAAGTATGATATTTTCATTTTGTTTTAGAGTTGACACGTGCCCTACTAAAGAAAATTACTATATTGCCCTTAATTTCATCTCTTTCTCCCCTCATCTTCACACACATTGTTCTTCAGGAAGGGAAAAATTAGCTACAATTTCATCTTTCCTCTCCCTGAGTATATTCATTCTGGTAGCGCCGATGTATAAGTGTCCTTACTAGCCAGTAAGTGTCTTGTTATAGCATTAATATGGCCAGAAACAACATGAAACCTAGCAAGGTCCATTGTTGCAATTTTAGCTCAAATCGGTGTGTTCTCTTCAAATTTTTTTAGGAATTCACCTTTAGAATTTTTTTAAACCTTTATCTCCCATTGTACTAACTAATTACATTGAATAGCTTTGAAATCTAAAACCCTTTTAAGCAGCATATTCTTTATGATTTAGGTGGAATTTAGCATGATTTCATGTTTTTCATCTAAAATTGTCATGTGGCTCTTGCTTAGAAGGTGAATTTTGAAGCTTTCTCACTTGTATGCACTAACCAATTTCATCAAATTGGCTTAAAATTGAAAAACCCCAAAAAGTTGCATTGTTCATGCACTAAAAGTTTAAATTTGGAGCTCAATTCGGAATGATCTTGTCAACTTGAGTTAGGACTTCAAATCCTAGGTAAATTTCAACTCTTTATCCCTTAACTTCAATGATCAATTTCAAGTTTTAGCTTCTAGATTGAAAACCCCCAATTTGGCTAAGAGTGTTCATGCTTGTTTGGTGATGAAATTTGAAATTCTTGGGCTCTTCTAGCATCATTAAGCAACTAAAGGAAGGATTAAAGCTACCAAAAGTTTTTGTTTTGAGTTGTAAGAAGATTTGATAGTTTTCTTGATTTTCTTAGATTTCCAATGGCATCAAATGAAGAAAGGATGAATGGAAAACCTTAATAGACTTGATGAAGTGGTCTTAAGTGGTAATATCAATTTAGTGACTAATTGTGGAATTTAGCTGGTTGATCCCTTATGCCATATTGATGAAATTGATAAATTATGAATAAGGAATAAGGGCATAATAAAGCATATTAGGAAGGATTCAAGGTATTCAATATTGATTAAGGTCATAAATTAATTTAGGTCTAGGAGGATGACTATTCCTAAGCTATTAATGAACTTAAAGATTAGTAATCATGAAGAATGAAGTATGAGAATAATTTTGATGGATATGTCTTAAATTAGAGTCAGATAATTAAATGTTTAAATGTGTTAAAGTTAAGCTTATGGGAACCTATGAGTACCCTACTTGGAATTAAGTTAAGAGTGTTATTGGCCTTATTAAAATGATGTTTATCTTAGAATTTGGATTTCAATTTGAGAAGTAAGAATGGCAAGTGGAACCAAGAATAACTATTGAAGGTTGTGCTTGGCAACCCAAGAATTTTAAATATTGAGGCATATATTTATGGTTTAGAAGCAACTTACTAGTTAAATAAGTGAATAGAATTAGTTATCAATTCTTGAATAATTAAGGGTAAAAGTTTGTTGCCTTATTTTATATGTCTTTTGGACTAATCATGATAAAGTGAATTGTTAAAGGCTTTAGGAAGAGGTTGTGTCTTCCTTCCATGTGAGTAAATACTGCTAACTATGCTTGTATTCTATATTTCAACACCATTCTTTATGCTTTCATGTAATTTGTTCACTTAGATCTTATAAGAAATAGACTTCCTTATATACACTATTTTCCTTGAAAATTTATCTAAATGCTTTTACAATGTAAAGGTAATGTGATATGCTTCTTTTGATATTTGGTTCGACTTCAAAATAAAGATTACACATCTCTATATATTTTGGATTTTGATTTACATTGATGATAATATTTTGAATTAGTCAAACTCTACTTTCAGAATGGACTAAGTTCTAGATTTTTTAAGTTATTTTGATTTTAGGTATTCTAAAAGCTTGGGTTGTATCGAGTACTCTGAGTTGTATTTACTATGGAATATGATTTCGTACTTCTCAAGATTGTGGCTCTATACTTTTAAAGTTTTTATGATTATAAATTTATGTATTTTTTCTGAATCAAAATTTTGAATTACTCTAATCCTATTTTTAGAATAAATCTAATTCTGGATTTTTTGAACTACTTCGGTTTTGGATATTTTGGAAACTCTGGAATTAGGAAATACTTTGTCTTTGAATTGATAGGATACTTCATTTTTAGATTCATGAAATCCTCTGATTTTGTATTTATGAAATGCTTTGAAATGGGATTGATGAAATACTCAAATTATCATTTAATGAATTTATCTAGTTCTAATTTTTTTTTTGACAATTTTGATTATATAATTATTTCTATAAAAGAATTTTTTTTGTGAACCCATCTAGTCTAAAACCTTACAGCTAATGATAGTATACATTAGCCATAATGCACTAGTAGGGGTGATACTAGCCCTATATATAGGCTAACACACATGAATTTGATCTAATTTTGATAATCTAATTGAGGTGTATGTCCAGTATTGTGAACACCCCACCTAAACTAACAATAATAATAATAATTATAGTAATGATAATAAATAAAATTAAAAATTCAAAAAAATTAATTAATTAAAACAAAATTGCAAAAAGCAAAAAATAGAAGTAATATGGAAAAAACCAAATATAAAAACCAAAAATATTAAAAGGAAAAATTCAAAATATATGTTTGAAATAGAGACATGATAATCATTTTGTAAAAAAATAAAATGCATAGGGTTAATAAATTTGTCTAAATACAAAGAGGAGAAAAAGGCCACCTAATTAAAATAAAATTGCAAAACTTGCTCACTTGCTCTCATACACTCTCACTTGCTCACACTCACACACTCTCACTTGCTCACTTGCTCTCACACACGCTTACACTCACACACCCTCACTTGCTCACACTCACACACTCCCACTTGCTTACATACATACACTCCCACTCCCACATGCATACACTCACGCACACACACATATTACTAAGGAACAAAAGGACAAGGAGGGCAGAAAAGCAAGAGGGAGCTGGTTGTTTCAGAGGAGAGCAGAAAGTGAAGCAGCTTGTGCAGAAAAAGGAGAGAGGTTGGCTGGAGCAGAGAGTGGAGCAGCTGGTGGTTGCTGAAAAAGCAGAAAAGAGGAGGAGACCGTGAGCAGAGAAAGGAGGCAGCTGGTGGTTTCAGAAAAAGCAGGAAAAGAGGGGAGACCGTGGCTAAAAAAAAAGGGTTGGCTAGAGCATAAAAGAGAGGGACCTTGGCTGAAGTATAGAAGGTGTAGAAGGGCAACGAGAACCTTGGAGTATAGAAGGTGCAGAAGGGTAACATGGCTAGGAGAGAACCTTGGCTGGAGAAGAAGGTGTAGACCGTGGCTGGAGAAGAAAGAGCAGAACGAATGTGGCCGAGAGAGAAAACGTTGGCTGGAGAAAAAAGAAGAACAAACGTAGCCGAGAGAGAGAATGTTGGCTGGAGAAGAGGGAGCAGAACGGTAACGTGGCTGGGAGAGAATATTGGCTGGAAGAAGGTGCAGAACCGTAACGTGGCTAGAAGCAGAATGTTGGAGAACGTCTTCCCCTATTTCAGGTGCTATAAACAGAGATAAATAGAGAGAAAGTGAGCTGAAGAGGTCTGCCTATTTTTCTCGATTTGCTATTCCCATTTCTGGTGTTTCTATCTTTAGTTTGTTGTCTAATCTGTCATGAATGCATGTAGAAGGTTAGCTGTGTCTGTCTTTGTCTGCTGTTAGATTGCTTTTGATAGAAAATGAGCAAGAATGCATCAGCATATATATATATATATATATGTATCTGTCAGCTTCTGTTTTTGCATCTGCATGTTTTTTCGGTGTATAAGAACAGAAAACAAGAAGCATGGAGATGGGGCAGCAACGTATATATATATATATATATATATGTGTGTGTGCATACCATGTCTGTTTCTGCATGTTTTTCTAGGTATAAGAACAGAAAAAAAGAAGCATGGAGATGGGGCAGCAGCGTATATATATATATATATATATGTGTGTGTGTGTGTGTGTGTGTGTATGCCATGTCTGTTTCTGCATGTTTTTCTGGGTATAAGAACAGAAAAAAGGAAGCATGGAGATGGGGCAGCTGCATATATATATATATATGTGTGTGTGTGTGTGTGTGTATGCCATGTCTGTTTCTGCATGTTTTTCTGGGTATAAGAACAGAAAAAAGGAAGCATGGAGATGGGGCAGCAACGTATATATATATGCATCTGTCAACGTAAGTTTCTGCATCTTGTGTTGCGGTGTATGAGAATAAGAGAGAAGAGATAAAGCAAAAGGGGAAGTGCATCAATGTGTATATGTATATGTCTTGGTATGTTTATGGGCAAGAAAATAAAGAAGAACAGGAAAGAATGCATTGGTGCACATTAGTGTGTATATATACATATATATGCTCATATGTATGTGTGCTTAGGTGTACATATAAGGTGCAAAAAGAAAGAATGAAGTGAGAAGAGGTTCTCTTTCTTTGGGTATATATACATATATAGGTATGTGCATAAATATATGGGTGCATGCATGGTTAAACATACATAAGGTAAGAAAAATGAACCAGGAAGTTGTCTTGTTCTCATTTTTGTCATATTTGTTATGATTGTGTTGTTTTGTGTTATTATTATTATTTCTATTTTATTGTTATCATCATTATTATTTCATTTTGTTTGCATATAAGACTAATCTTGGTCCCATGGGTAAAGTTTTATGAAATTTATCGCGAGAGAATTTTGTTCTCCTCGATTGCATGAGATCACGTGAGATTTTAATCTCTTTAGATCTTTTAAAAAATTAGCACATTTGTTTTAAAAATAATAATAATTTAATATTGACTTAATTAAATATTTTCCATTATTTATGAAATTATCGTGTGAGGATTCGGTTCTCCTCGATTGCATGAGATCACGTGAGATTTTAATCTCCTTAGATCTTTTTTAAAAAATTAGCACATTTGTTTTAAAAAATAATAATAATTTAATATTGACTTAATTAAATATTTTCCTTTATTTACGAAATTATCGTGTGAGGATTCAGTTCTCCTCGGTTGCATGAGATCATGTGAGATTTTAATCTCAGATCTTTTAAACATTAGCACATGTGTTTTAAAAATAATAAGACTCAAATATTGACCTTAATTAAATATTTTTCATCATTTTCGGAACTATTGTGTGAGGAGTCGGTTCTCTTCGATTGCATGGGAATATGTGAGGTTTTAATTTCCTTAGTTCCCTAAAATTAATATACTTCTATCTAATAATAATGATAAAATAATAATAATAAAGAAAAAAATGATCATAATTAAATATTCATTCTAATTAAATATTTCCCATTATTTACGAAATTGTCGTGTGAGAATATAGTTCTCCTGAAATACTTGAGGTCGTGTGAGATTTTAATCTCTTTAGACCTCGAAATTTAATACATACTTGTTTAAAAGATAAATAATAAGAATGATGATAAATAGATAAAAAAATAATAATGCAAAAATGAATATTTTAATTGAATTATTTACAAAATAAATAAAGTCAAGGTTTTATGAATTTAACGAATTAAAATGCCATATTCAAAAATTCCAAAGGTGGTTTTCTGTTATATTTTGTTCTGAGTTCAATCCTGACTTTAAAAAAAGAAATAAAAAAATGAAAAAAAAATAAAAGATAAGTGAAACAAAAAAAAAAAACCAAAATCCAAAATTAAATAAATTAAAAAACTCAAAAATATTCCTTTCATTTCAAATTTCAAAGGAAATAGAATAGAATATAAACTTCCCAAAATCCCAAAATCTCATTCCGTAATCATTTCATTTAAATTTCAAATTAAAGATTAAAATTCCAAAAACAAACAAAAATTAAAAGGTTGAAAAATGAAGAGATCAAGAGAGCTAGATTACTTAGGTTGCTGTATATTAAAACACACAAATCCAAATTCCAATCATGTTTTGTTTACAAAAATCTATTTAATTTGAACTCTCCCGTTCTCATCAAAAAAATTATAAATCACCAACCAATAGACACACCTTTTGGGTTGAACTACGTGGACTTTGATCCCTATCACGGGGTACGTAGGCCTTAGGTTTTCATCCTAGGTCAAGTCCGCCTTTGTAAATATCTATCTATTTGTTTCCACTATTGTCATTTTTGTCTTCTCTGTTTAATGGGCATGCATGTTAATAAAGGGTAATTGAGATAAATTTAAGGCCATATTCTATTTCAATTGACTAATTTAAGGTAACCGTCCTCATGGACGGGTGTTGTGGGGTGCCTAACACCTTCCCCACACTCAAATAAACTCCCGAACTCATCTCTGATTTTGCAGACCATGTTGCCTTTTTCTTTTTTATTTAAATTGGTTTTCCAAAGTTTTCCGTTAAAAATTTTCTTGGCGACTCCAAATAAATTGATTTTCAAGATTCGTTTTTGGGAATCAATTTAATTTACTTTTATTTTATTCCACCGAAAGGTCAGTTACTACAAGTATTCTAATTATCCTGAGCTTGATGCTCGTGTTTGATATATGTTATGATTTGACATCACCTTATCTAATAGGGAAAATACTAGTCCCGTGTGTAGGCCAATGAATATGGATTTAATTTGATTCTGAATATCAGACTGCGATGAACATCATGTGTTTTGAATATTTAAAGCTTGATGCTCTCGTTTGATATATGTTCTGTTTTAATAGCATTAGCCTCGAGCTAGCTCTGATATTATGAGATTTTATTAGTTTGGTTGGATGTTCCCTACTATACTGCTTCCAATAGGTTTCATTTATGTTGTACTATAGAATTTGATTCATTTTTTCCATATTAAAGTTCGTGTTTTTACACCAAGTTTCAAGTGAATATTGATAAGTTCATATTACTCGTATTTTGGGAATAATTACTTGTTCAAGTGCTAATTTTAAAGGTAAATATATGATTTGTGAAAGATTCTTCTGCTTCTATCTGTTCCCTTCATAGCATAGTTAGTGATATTTGCTCACTAAGTGTTTTTAGTCACTCCTTTTATTCCTATGTTTTCAAAGAGCAATATTGACCATGGAGCCTTCTACTTCATAGTAGTGTACCATGCATTGTCTACAATGGCATAGTTTAGTTCTTCTTGTTATTGAACATTGTAAATTTTATAATATAGTAGCTCTAACCGTCACAAGAGGAAATTAGTGATTGTATGATATATCTAGGATGGTCTGATTGTATTATTTAGTGAGTATGAAGCTCTCTTGTATTATGATTTTACAAGTTTTGATTGTGGGAATTTTAGTAAGTCTATATTTTAGGGATATTTTGCCAAAATTTCCCTATGAAGCCAAATTGTGAGTATTATGCTTATGGATTAGCACAATTTAGTAATCATCATGTAGTATGTTTATCCTTAAATTGTCTTGGTCATTTGACTTATTCTAGTTTATGAAGATAGGGATTACTTTGTTCTCAATGCTAATCATACTCTTTAGGGGTATGACAATTAACTATTAAGATATTTCTCAAAATCTCACTCCTTATCTCACTAAATTTTTTAGGTAAAAAATGGCACTCCTTGATGTTTTTAGAATTGTATTACAATACGACAACTTCTCCATTGAGTTTACTTTAATGGTTTACAATGTGGAAGGGGAGATCCTTACAAAACTTACTACTCGAAGGCTTTGAATGGGAGAAAGCTTCTTTGTGGGGGAGCTTATGCCATGGGTCACTCTTTGCATGCTATATAGGCCCCTTAATACAATCTAAGATGGAGAAGTGGAAGTTGTTATAGTATATTTGAAATGTGTATGTAAAGTGGCTTATATCCAAATATTGTAACTTGTATGATAGTTAGGGTTTTAGCCACTTATTGTGGAGTGAATTTGTGAGGAGGTTTGGTTAAGAGTTTGTATGACTTACCTAACTCTTATGATGTAAGAATCCTATGTAATGGAGGCATGTATGGTTAAGTTTCCTTTATGGATTGGTTATTGTTGTTTCTTGGCCAAAGTAATGAATTTTCCTTGAATGGTTGTTTGAATTTTATGAATTTTATATTTATCAAGTATTAAATGACAAATAAGTATACAAATGGATGATGGTCGAGAAGACATTATAGAATTTTGGTGTTGTGAATATGAAAGTATGATTTGATGATGAATCATACTTCACTCACATAGGTTATATCATTAAGAAATTCAAACAATGCTATGATAATTGGAATAATGACTAAAATGTAATAAAATAAAATTCAGAAATATAAAGGGTAAGTTTTCAAAGTATTCTATGTCAAGAATTTAAATAAAATAAGACTTAATTGTAATATCTTATTTTCAAGTTATAAGATTAGAAATGCATGTTTAGGACTTAACTAAAAAATATTTTAATAGGGGAAGTTTTGTAACTCGTGTAACTTGAATGCATAAATCCAAAGAGCAAGATTTGATATATGTAAGATATGGAATCTAAGTGGAATATATTCTTGCAATACCTTTAGTATTGTCAAAGTTCACTCACTTGGATTCCCTATGAAGAATTGCATGGAAGTAATTTTGTAATCTTATGCTTGTAGGTGCATAGCCAAGCTATCATGCAAAGGGGTATGAAATTGTGAATTTACATAGAAGCATGTTAAATTCATGTGTAAATTGTAGGAAAAATAATTAAGTTTGAATATAACTTGAGCACATTAATATGTATTGTTTTGGTTAAAGTAATGATTACACTTTGTATCTAGTAATTGACCTTATTATGGTTTAAGATAGTATTCCTTAAAGTGAGACTTTTATGTTTGTCATACCTGACATCGCAATAGATAGGAGAGAGAAATTGAAGAAAGACATGTAAATTGATTCCCAAAACAAATTTTGAAAATAAATTCACTAGAGCTACCATTAATATTTTTAAAAGGAAAATTTTGGAAAACTAAATGAAAACAAAAGGGCGGTTTGCATAACTAGATATGGGTTTAGGAGTCTATTTGAGTGAGGGGAAGGTGTTAGGCACCCTATAACACCTATTGGTGAGGACAATTACCTTAAATTAGTCACGCAAAGTAAATAATACAGCCTTGAATTTATTTAAGATTGGCCATATTAAACATGCATGAAAATAATAGAGAAAAATGAAATTAACGTAAAAAAATAGATATTTATAATGGGCAGACTTGACCTAAGATGAGATCTTAGGGTTTACATACTCTATGATAAGGATCAAAATCCACCTAGTTTGTCTAAAAAGGTGTGTCAGTGGGTCAGTATATTTTATTTTGTGAAAAGAACAAAACAATTGAAATCAAACTGATTTTTGTAAACAAAACGAATTGGAATTTGGTTGGTATGTTTTAATTTATGATAATAGTATAATCTTACTTCTTTGCTCTCATCATTTGCATTTTTTTGAATTTAGAAAACTAGATTTATTTATGCCTTTATTTGGAAATATTAGTGAAAATGTGAACACATATTTTTGGTCTTTTATTATTAAAAATGAATTCAAAAAATAAAAAATAAAAGGAAAATTTGAACTCAATACTTTGTTTGAAAATATTAAATGAAAATGAAATTTATATTTGTTTTCTAGATTGCTTTGTTTGAATTTCAAACTAGCAAAAATAAAATGAAAGGAATAAGAAATTGAAAAAAGAATTTTACTAAGAAGAATTGTTTTTATTTACATTTGAGTATTTTTAAAATTCGGGATTTTTGTAATAAAAACATTATTTTAATATGGGTACTTGAAACCTAATTTTATTTTTAAAAAATGCGCATAATAGGATATGTTCCTTTGGAACCCTAAGGTTAGTTTGAACATATGCATCCATTATTAGGTAATGCCTATGAAGTCATTGGATTTTACATGGTCCCACTGGTGAATCATTAGGTGCTCATGAAGAAGTTGATCTCACATGACAATGCTAATGTTGAAAACTATAAATAATTATAAGATATGCCTATGGAGATGTTGGACCTCACATGGCAATATCAAAGCAAGAATGTCTATGGGGTGGTCTTCACATAGCACCATAAGTAAAAGCATAAATTGGTGTTTATGTGTGTTGATGCCCAATAAAGCATGCATGGGTGTTTGTGTGAGTTGGTGTCCAATTAAGTGCTCATCATTACATATTATTTAAAAATTTCTAAGAGTACACTAACCACAATTAACTTTGAATCAACTAAACAACTTTGTCTTACTAGCTTGTCACAAACATGCCATCCTCACTTATGTGTTTCTTTGAACCTTGACTTGGGAGCAACTTATCCATGGATTTCCAAATTGCATCCCAAGTTCTATCATGCATTCATAACCACAATTGAACAACATAAAAGTTAATTATGTAATGAATTTAGGGAACAAAGTGAATGAGATAAGCATGCATACATTTGACCCAACTTGTGTAACCAATGAAAGGATTTGAGTGCAATGAATTAATAATAACATATGGAGGATAAACATCCAAACTTCCAGCACTTAATAACATATTTACAACTCCATTAATTACTCAACAAACACTTTGCAAACATATTAAAAAACACACCAAAAATTCTAGCATATAAACCATAAGCAGTTAGGCAACATTTAAATACAAAATTAAGAGCATAAATGCCCTAAATGAAGCCTAAAGTATGCTGAAATTTTTAGAGGAAAAAGGGGCAGCAAAATCATTCCAATTGGACATGAAATTGAAGCACAAATCTATGGAATAAGATGAAGCTGTGGTGCAAAAAATTACCCACCAAAATATCTCAAAGACATTTCATTAGACACCTTAATAACATAACCTAAACACCTAACAATTTTCAGTGCATAACAAAGACCAATTGGAGATTAATTTCAACAACATTTAACAATCACTAAAGATGGAGAAACAACAACATTAACAACATTTTTTATTTTCGTTAATTTTCTAAGTCCCTTGGTAACTTCTCAATTTTCTTTTAGGCTCAATTTCCAAATGAATTAGTTGCACTTTTTTATTTTATAGTTTATCATTCTAAATGTCCATTTTTTGTTTGTTTTTCTTTTTCTCTTCTTTTTTCAAATATTCAATTAACTCTCTTTCCTTTATTTACATTATTTCTATTTTATTTATTATTTTTGTGAATTAAATTGTCTATGATTCCCTTAATTATTACTATTTTTAAAAGTTATCCAACAAATTACAGTGTTCACAATGTTAAAGGATTTTCTTGATTGTTGTTTAAAACTTGGTTGCTTTATTTGGTTTAAAAGAATAAAGACATATTGTTTTGATAGGAAAAATATTTCTTGATGTATGAAAAATATCTTTAATTAATGTTGAAAAGAATTATAGAAGGTATGTAATCTAGATAATAACATTTTGTACATTTTTCTTAATGATAAAAAATTAACTTAAATTAGTTTTAATGAATATGGTATATTACATATGGTTTCTTGATGGAATTAAATTTACAAAGAATAATGAACATTATGCTTTCTGTTTGAATTGTATATTATTAGGCTTCAAGTTGTTTCTCTTTAGGATACTTATTAGTTATAAAGTTTTATGATTTAATTTGTTAAATTTCGTTATTGGTTTTATATTTTGAAATATCTTTCTTACAAATGATTTAAAAATCATATTGAATTAATATAGGTGTGGTATTTTATGTATGTGGGTAAGTTTTTGTTAAAACTAAATTTTGCAGATATAAAAATGATAGATATATTGTCGTTATTCTTAAACTTTGTTTATTTCTTATAAGTTTACATCTTTGTTTCTTAATTTCTCACATTAGTTTATCTATTTGAATTACGATTTCTTGTTAGATTAAAATTCAATTTGTAATCATTTGGGGTGTCTCACACAAACACACAAACACATAAATAAATATACAGGAATGAGCCTCATATTCATAAGCCATTGACTTCAACTATGTAGATAAAATTGGGCATACAAACCCCTAGACCAGTGTCCCCATTACTTTATTACAGTTAAAGTAAAACGAACCCCATAAATTGAAAACGAAGAAACTGTATGCTCCATACTTGATGGGACTAGACACACACAAACTTTAATATGTATAAAATAGTCACAAACTTCGAAACAAACAAAAGCACAAACATAAGAGGACATCACAGAATGACATCTTTGGCTTCTAGAGCCACTAGAATGTAATATCTATATCCTCGTCATTGGTTTTCAGCCAGCAAACCTACAGCATCCTCAGAGACATTGAAAACAATGATAGATAATAAAAGAGATAGATCAAATCAGCGCTTTCCAATTTCACAAATCATCTCTATGAAATCTATATCCCTCTTCATGTCCTCCTCGCGCACCAAGTTGCTCATTTTTGTAGCAACTTCCTCAATGCCAACATCATTACCATTGGTATTATTATTGTTATTATTATTATTAGCCACCATCTTGTCTTCCTCTTCTTCCTTATCATCACCTATCACGTCTTCCTGCGCGTACACCTTAATGTCCAAGGCATTTTCATACCAAACTCTAATGTTATCGTTGTTGCTTTTGTGGGGCTGAAGATCATCAATTTGTTCGACCTTGATCTCCCACTGCTTCGCAGCTGCTTGGGCACTGCTTCGCAGCTGCTTGGGCCGAAGTGACTTGCTTGATGTAGTTTTTAAAAGGCGAAGGCCTAGAGGAAGATCCCTCGTTCCTCTGTATCATGGCATTTTGGCGACGCTTCATGGCATTCCAATGGTTCTTGATGGTGTTATCAGTTCTTCCAGGAAGCTTGCGTGCAATTTCTGCCCACTTGTTCCCTACTTCCTTATGGGCTTCAATCAGGATCATGTCTTCCTCTTCTGTCCATGCCTCCTTCTGCAGTATAGATATAATGTATTAGTAATATTAGTTATATGTGGGTAACTGTAATTATCTAATCATCACATATCAATGAAAACTTCGTCTTCAGGTTAGTATTACTTCCAGCTCTGACTACTTCCCACACAACACAAGGCACATACATCAAATGGTTCTACATGCACATGTTTATTATATTTGCAATATACGCATCCAATAAAATAAGAAAGGAGAGGAAGAGTTTTTGAAATAAATTAATATATAAAGTATGACAAAATATTTTTATTTCGAACTTTTAGTATCTTTATTCTTTAAAACAAGTAAACAAAAGGGAGGATTGTTTGATATACAATATTAACAATGTTATTATGTATGTACAATTATATGATAAGATTATATATGTGCATGAGTGTTTTTTGTTTCTTGAGAATTTTGAAACAATTTAGTATGTTTAGAGCTTACTATGAGTTGGTTATTGGTTTAATTTTTGTCTATTTCCACAAGTTTCAAACTTAAAGCTAAAAAAACTCATTAAAGCTTAAAAAAAATTTATATAATAAAATATTAAACACAAACCATGATTAAACTAATTCTGCACAACTAGTACTCTTTACAAGACTGTGCGTAGTCAATCAGAACACGACAAATATTAACGGATATAAGTTCACATATTTCATGAGGTATGTCAGTAAAAAGAAGACAACAACTTATACATCATATTACCATACTATGAAAACACACTCCAAAAGAAATAAATGTTTCCGTTAGAAACTTTTTATTAATAATTAATTACCATACATCATATATATGCATTTGAATTAATTTTAATTATATATACATACATATATATTAATTACCTTTCAATCATTCTCGTAAATATTTAATGATTGCTAAAAAATTTATATGCAAGATAAAATCCGAATATGTATATGAATGTACAGAATGCGTCATTGGAAGGAGGATGAATGAGGAGAAACCTTAATGTCTGGACGCAGATGGTTGAGCCACCTCTCCCTACACTGCTTTCCCATCCTTCCACCCAAAGCCTTAGCAATTTGTGACCATTTCTTCATTCCAAACTTGTTCACCAGTTGCACCAACATTCTACAAGAATAGAACTCAAATTTAAGTCTTTAATGTTCTACGAATTCATTACTCCAAAAGAAATCAAAGGAAGAAATTTTTTAAAACTAACATCTCTCTAATTTGAGAAGGATTTAATTTAATAACCATGGCAAGCTAAAAATTTAAAGAAGGAAAAAGCAGAATATTCTGAAAATTTAGATATACCTGTCTTCTTCGGGAGTCCATTGGCCCCTGATGATATTGGTGTTCTCCTGAATAACTTTGCGCATATGCACTTTCTTCTTTATGTCTTCGTCGCTCTGGTGAGCACTAGCTTCCTCGTTCCCCCACTTATTATTATCGAGGAAGAACAAGTGAAGTTCATCTTCAAGCTTGGGCTTTTTGAGCAATGACAACCCATAAGCTTGAGGGTAAAATGGCGGACCCATCTGAGTGGTCTGGGTTTCAAGTTGAAATCGGAGCTTCTGCGATGAATCCCAAGAGCCCCTGCCTGAACTGTGGAAGCCATGGAAGACATCCATTTTGTTGTTTGCAGGTGAAGGTTGGTGGTATGAGTTGACGTAAGCAGCCTCGAAAGGAACAATTTGAGATAGTGGAGAGTATATGGGAATGGGGGAAGAAGATGGACCCTCCTTCATGAAATCTAGGCTTGGCTTTAGTCTGTTTAGATTCAGTTGAGGAGAGTGCTGTTGAAAATGGTGAAATTTCTGGTTTTTTTGAAACAATGGTGGGTTATTGTTATGATGGGAAGAGGCATGCAAAGGCATCATATGTGACAGTGAGGCTGACAACTCTGGTGGCTTTGGGGGATTTTCTGGGGAAAGCCTATAAAATAAAGAAAAACTCTCTTGGAAGTTTGGATCAAAATCCATGCAAGAGGAAAGACGAAACAAACAAGCTCACTGAGAGGCAGGGAGGGAGATAGAGAGAAAGAGAGAAAGAGAGAAAGAGAGAGAGGGAAATTCTCTTAGAAGGGCTAGGGGGCTCAAGGTAGTGTGATAAAATGGGTTTGGGTGAGGGGTATTTATGCACTACTATGGACTTGGGATGGAAAGAGGATTATGGGACTCATATGACACGTGCCATTGGATGATCAAGATCCTACGACTCAGATTTAGAGTTTGTGTGACTGTTGAGTCTCCACGCTTAGTAGCTTGGGGTGAAAAAAGAAGTTTTATTTTATTTTTAAATTTATCATTAGTAATCCATTTTCTCGTGAGGATTTTTTATTTTCA
The DNA here is from genome assembly GCA_037074485.1 of Delonix regia. NCBI lineage: Eukaryota > Viridiplantae > Streptophyta > Magnoliopsida > Fabales > Fabaceae > Delonix > Delonix regia. The sequence goes on along the minus strand of CM073449.1, from coordinate 31,991,830 downwards.
ATTTAATTATTATTAAATCTCAATCATTAAATAAAAAATTAATAGCTTAAATTTTTATTAATAACCATATACAGTTATATTATTAAATTTTTATTAAACAATTTAAATTTAATAAAACAGAGAAGAAGAGAATCCGCATACCCATTTTCATGTTTTTGCTTTCCTTGCAATTTTCTTTTTAACCTTTTCAGAGAAAAAATTGAAATGATGAATTGGTTTAAAAGGCTGTGTATTTTTGGGGGAAATTTTCGAATAATTAAGGACACATGGATGACATGTGATGCTTCTGTGTTTTGATTATGAAGGGGTGTGAGATAATGTGCTTACGATTACGACAATTCTCATGGAATTTAAGTTCAGTTCTGCTCATATAATTATATATATATATATATATATATATGTATATAAATTCATTTTATGTGAGTAAAAGAAAAAGACCTTATTTTTTGTTACATACAACTAAAACTGGCTTGTGATTCCATCACAAATATTTTCATAAGCTTTCTTGCCATATAAAATGCACATCAACAAAAGGCTACGAAAGAAAAAAGAAATTTATAAAAAATATTTTATTTTAATATTCCTATCATCATTACAATTTTCTATCAGTCAAAGAGTAATTATACAAAAGGAAAGAAATAATGAATGTATAAAGTAATGTATTTATATGAAACAAAAAAATATAATTTAATATATCTTTTGTTGATTAAAGGTAAGTCCTTGCTGTTTGACCCAATCAGATTTATAAAATTCACAATATTTTCATTTTTTAAATTGAACTCTATCCAAATCAACATTTCATTTTACGAAAAATATTTTTGGTCTGGCTCATCATATATATATATATATTTCTTAGTTATGACATAATTAATTATTAAATATTTTAAAACATTTATTATAAAATTTTGTGTTTTAATAATAATAAAATTATTATAATAATAAATTTACTAAAGTTTTTACATATAATAATATTTCTTCCTCTCTCCTTAAAAGCTTTAATAAAATTTAGTTAAAGTAAAAAGAAGGACACTTAAGAAAGCAACAAATTTTGTGTAGTGAGAGAGAGAGAGAGATAGGTTTGGGGAAGAGCGTGACAAAGTATCATAAGCAAAACAAGGTAGGGACAAGTTGGGTATTAAAAAGGAGGGGTAATTTGGTAAATGGGGCAGTGAATTTTGAAACCATAAATTTTGTCGTTTTTAGCAAATTTGAAGGCCTTTCTTCAACCCAGATCACTCTTCACTCGCACCCATGTGCTATGTGAAACTAATAAAGCTAATCACTTTAACTCTATAACTGACTCTTCAATTCCTCTTCCTCTTTCTTTTATTGCTTTTCTAGTATATATTTAATGTCGCCACTCACCATCTTACTTCTAATTTAATATTTTTTTACTTTTTAATATTTAAAATGCCTGATATCCTTATGTTATAGTTTAAGGCCGTCACTTTTAAAATATATGTATATATATATATATGTGTGTGTGTGACATTATTGTTTTTCCTTTGAAGTTTCTAAGGTATTAGTGTCTAAAGTACATTTTTTTCCTTCCATACTACTTGAAAAAATAAAGGCAAAAATATGCTTTTAATTTTTTTCTAATTTTGTTTTAAGTTTTACTTTTATCTCTTAAGTTAATTTTTTTTTCCAATCAATTAATTTTTATAAACTACTTAAATGTTTTATTCTCTTCAATATTGTCAAGATGCTGAATAAAAAAAAGTCTTACATAACTTAATGCTAGAGCCATCAAAATGGAACCAATTCATTATTTTTATTTATTTAATCTAGCGTTTTGATAAATTTGGCTTGGATGCTTATGAAACTCATTAAGTACGATTATTTCAATTTGACCCATTAAACCTGCAACTTAAAAAGGCAAACGAAAAGGAAACCCCATCTAGCTTGACTATTATTCACTAATTCTAATAATTTAAAAAATTGAACTATATTTAAACTTTTGCTATAACAACTAACCATAACGGAAGATTCATATGCTATTGACGAATAACTTTTTGAAAAGAAATAAAAATGATTTTCCATAAATAATATACAAAGAGCTTTTCGATAAATTATAGTGGTGACCAGGGGAGGCCGCTACTTGAGTAACAACATCTTTTTAATGAAAACTATCCCATATATTGATAATTAAAATTGGATATTTTTGTTCTGTAATTTTTTTTTTTTTGAGAAGTGAGGCAGAAGAAAGAAAAAAATTACCTGCCAAGTGAGTTTTGTTTGCATTTAAGGACCTGTCTAAGAAGGGTATAGGATGTGGTCGTGATCCTTGAAATTTTAAAATTTCAACTCTTATATGTAATTTCATTTTATATTCTCTATTTTGTTCCATATTTTATAAGAACCTACCTCTCTTGGATTTTAGAATCTACCTTGCTTGATTTAAATATTTAATTCAAAGACTATCACCCTCCTTAAAATCAAATCCTAGATTTGTTATTGTTGACGTTCACCGAACAATTTACATAAAAGAAAGCAACAAAATGGTGTTGGAAATATGAATTTCATTTTAATTCAAACGGATTTAAAAATGGTTAATATTAGCTTTGAATGTTATATAGTAAAAGGCTCAATAAATTCTCAATAGACGAACAAACCTCCTTTGGCTTATTTGGCCATATATATAGAAAAAATTAGGATACTTTATATTTATAGTTCCTAAAAACTCCTAGTGGTTTTCTCTAGTTTAACTTTGTACTTTCTGAAAGAGAAAAAGAAAACTCATTGTCTTACTAATATCATATTGTTTTGATTAATAAAAGACTCTATAATTTATATAAAAATAAACAAATTTTATGGGTTGACAAATATTCTAAATTCCGTTGTACAAATATGAAGAGTACAATGGATGAACAAAATTAAGTAAAGGTTTATAAGTTAGATCATCCTAGTGATTATTTGTTTAAGCATTCTATTATGAAAAATATGATATAGGATTTACATTAATCAAGACTTTATATGTTTAGGATAACAGTAAAAGTTTTATCATAAAAAATGTAAGTATTTGAATGTGTGTATATATATATATATATATATATATATATATATATATAAATCGAATTCATGTGGGTCCATTTCTTAAGATTACTTGAATTAGAGCACTTGAGCATCATTCATCATTCTTTTCATATAATAGGTATAGTTCAATTACCCATATTAAATAAACACCAAATAATTTAAAAAGAAAGTATTTTTTATTAAAAAAAAGAATGATATTAACATAAAAGATAATTTTGACACTTGTCTTTATTTCCATATTTTAGATTTTAAAAGTATTTAAAATATTTTGTCTATTGTATTATAGTCAAAATGATTATATCTTTTTTATGATAATTTTTAACTATTAAATTAAATATAAGAATTTTAAATACTATATTGTTTTATATCATTATATTCCAAATATTTAAAAAAGTACAATGATGACATACCATGTGTATACCCCTTACTAAAGAAATATGACTGGCATAAAAAATTAAATAAACCCCATCTCCATGAACTGAAACATGTTAGATAACCTGATCAATTTGATGACAAGGTTTCATATTAGGATAGATACTAAATGATACCACTTGATGCAATTACTATTAAGCATATAATCTCTACATGAAATTCGTGTAAAAATTTTGATAAAGTCTCCCCTAAAACATAGACTTTCTGAAATTTCCTTGACTAAGACCTATAAATTAGAAGGCAAGAGAGCACCACTCTCATAAAATAATTCCCTGCCTATGACAATTGGAGCTACTAGATTACAAAATTTATAATGTTATACAAGAACAAGAAATAAACTACACCATTCCAAACAATGCATGGCTCAACAATAGGTAATAATGAAAATCAATGCTTTAAAGGAATACTTGGAATCAACACAACTATTTGAAAAACATAGAGATAACAAGATTGAGTGATAACACTTAATGAGCAAATATTACTAACTATGCCAAGAAGGGAAAAGACGAGAATGGTAGAGCTTTTTACAAACCTTATGTTATTTCAGTAAACAAAGATAATATACAAACTAAATGCTTTCAAATCAATTAGATATAGATCACTTTATGAAATTATAAGTTTATGGCAAACAAAGGTATTGTACAAAATGAGAAGTACTAATAAACATTTAAAATCATGTGTTTAAAAGATACAATGATGGAAAAACATCTCATAGAACTAATTAGTAAAACAATATTCAGGTCTAGTTATGGCTAGTAGTACAATATAATGTAACAATCAGTGGTGAGCAAAATGGCTCACGATCAGTCAGTAGAATTGCATAAAGCCTCAGTACACTATGGTTCATGGTGCACCATGGCTAATGCCTATTATCATTAGTTACAAGGTTTTGTGCTAGACGTATTTCCAAGAAAGCACTTTCTTTCAAAGCAGTGTAAACATTTTAATATCTATGTAGAAATTCATAATATCTAAAAAGTTTGACAGTAACTAAAATCAGTCAGAATTCTTTATAACCATGAGAATCATTATCGTTATGCTCAAATGATAAAACTTCAAATCTCCTGAAATCATATAAAGAACCAAACCACTCATTATAACCAGTTTATTTGGAAAATCCTCAAAATGAAATATGATACGCCTTCAATAACAGATTATAGGAATCAAATAATATCTAAATCATTATGCAACAGTTAATGCAATTGTAAATGAAACTTTATAATAAAATTTGATGGAACTTAAAGTAATTAAAATAATCCTTAAGAAAGAATTAGATTATCTTAAGAAGTTTGTTCCCAAGACATTAGAGTATATAAAAACACTAGTTTACAAAAGGAAAATTTTGAAATGCAGAAAACAAGTATAGTTACTAATATCTACTCACAGTGCGTCCAGTGTAACAGTAATTCTTCTTGCCATTTCCAAATAAATTCTTGATAAGCATGTCTCCAAAGTTTCGTACAATTATTCACATTCCAAGGGCTATCACTATAAGCTGTAATGGCACAATGAGCTAAGTCTACCCCCTGAATCCATACTCTTTTTATTCATAAATGGTTTAGCTAGAACAATTGACAAGAATTTGCTACTTTATCACTAAGCTACTACATAAGTAATCTAACACTAATGTTCATATAAACTTCTAACTCAAAAAAATAAACAATTTATAGGTAGGCTTCATGTATTAGCACAAGATTAGGATCACTAAGATTTTCTTTTGAATAAAATTTAATCTAGCTTGCAAGTAAAAACATAAACTTCTTGATAATCCTTAGGCCCTTCATAAATTTGACTTACTTCAAGGGAAAAAATATATATTAATTTCTATTTTTTTTAACCTCTTAACAAATTCTAGTGACTTGAGATTTACTTACCTCATTCAGTACTAAAACTTAAACCATTCACAATTTATACCAACTCTTTAACCAACTCCCTCCATTAGCCATTTTATTTATTCTTAAGTGGTTGAATTTCCAACACAAGTCATCCCAATTAGATATTCAATGAAGTTAGTGAGTTGTAAAATCTAACTTCAAGGAACTAATAAAATTGAGAATATGTCGACTATGATGAGAAAGTTCCACTTAAATTTGCCACCAAATGTCAACCGATAAAAAAGAGAAATTAGCCATTAATATAACCACTCCAAAAGAGCCCCTAATTGTCTCATTGACATGCTTGAAGAAATGTGTAAAATCAGATAGACACTAACCTAACAAAAGGCTAAATTGCTTAATATTTATTGATCCTAATTTATGGAGCATACTACATGGTTAAAGAAAATCATGCTAGAATTTCTCTTGACCATAATATGCCAAATTAATAAGAAGAAGATAGCAAGTAACCAAACTAATTCATTTTATTATTGTTATATTATATTATAGTTTTTTTCATACTTCTTACCGCTTTATCAATTATAACTTCATTTACCACCTATAAACATACTTCATAAAATGCCATGCCCATAATGTTCTTATACATACAAGTGCATGTGGTCACGAAAAGTAATAAAGAGTGAGTAAGATATCGTTCCCATGAGAACTTGGATTTAATTATGGACTGATACTATTATCAAACTTTTAAATCAGGTAAATGGATAAAATGTGTAATAACTTGACAATAATGTAAAATTGAATAAACAAACAACTAAATGAATCTAACACCTTGACTTCACCTTAATGCGTATTTACTTTGTATTGACAGTTACTTCTTCCTAAGTTATAAATTAGTTTACTAACATAAGGATTTAACTATTTATGAAGTTCTATCGAATCATCATAAACCTAACTGCTTCCCCCAACTCCCTATATTTCTATGAAAGCCAACTAAGAAGAGTTGATGTAAAGCACGACCCTAATATTGGTTATCTAAGACAATCAAATATTATTGTCTTAACTACTAATTGTTATACTTACTACTCTTTTAGCATGCGAACAAAGATTATCTTCATCTGGTTCTTCATTTAGGGTTTCCCTATCGAGTTAGCCTAAATGCTAGTTCAATTCTAAGGTGATCAAGCTCAGAAAAACATTAAGAGTATAATGAAAATAAGTAAAATGAATTCAAAACATCAATAAAAAAATACTATCATACAAAAGTAATCCCACAATGGGTTTAGCTAAAATACCAAATAAAACCTACTAGCCTCTAATGGGCATTAGTACTGATTCAGATAAAAAAAAAAAGAAATAAAGTATACATGAAGCAAAAGGAGAGGGGGTGTTCAGATGGGGAAAAACTCATACAGAGACCTTAGTTTGAAACCACCCCTCTCCTTAACAACTCTCAACTTAAATTTCCCCCTAAGTGATTTCCACTCCTTTTTATGCTTCATATCTATCTGTGTATCTTGCTTCCTGCCCTTAAGACCCTTTATATAGGCCTTAGAATCCTAAAAGTGAAGTATCAGTTGAGTATGGAGCCTTCAATTATTAGATCAAATTAGGGTTTTTGAAGAGCACCCAAATGAGGGCCATTTAGTGCCAAGGTGCCATGTCTCTAGTTTTGGTGCCCGGGCACTAAGTTTCTGATACCTGGGCGGTGGTTTTCTAGCATGTGTGGCACCTAGGTGCTCTCTTTATGGTGCCTAGTACCAACTCTTTGGTTTTGGTGCCTGGGCACTATTTTCTGGAAAACTGGCACCCTAGCGTTGGAATTTTAGCTCCTGGGCACTATTTTTCCAAAAAACTAATGCCCTAGCGTTGGAATTATAGCACCTGGGTGCAGTACTATTCACTACAAAATTTCATAGTGCAAATTTGGCACCTTGGCACTGGATTTTTGTCACCTAGGCGTTGGAATCTTCATGTTTTTCATGTTTTCCTTCCTTCTTTGCTTGTGTTTTTTTAGCTCTATTTCTTGTAACTTCATTACAAGAGATGCTTAAATCTATGCTTAACAATGGTTAAAGGTGAGTTTCCATGATATAAATGAAATTTTGTTGAAATCAATGAGATTTTATCTCTATTTTAGGTGTTTTTGTTATCAATATTGTTGTAGATAACTTTCTTTCAGAGAGTTATAACATAACCTAGGGAAGCATTAGTCCACATGTCTAAACTAGCTAAAAATAGAATACCTATAGCTAAGAAGAAAAAGATATCAACATGATCAATAAAGTGATTCAATCCAAAGTCTAATGTTACTGATTTTAAAACAAAATAATGACACAACTATGAGAATCTTATAAAAGTGTCGCTAGTTAGTTGGTAAATCTTACTAGAGATGACACTCACTTATTGGAATATTGACATGAGCCAACCAAAATCCTATCATGCTTCTTATCAAAGCAACATGCCGCATTCAACACAAAATTAAGTGCTTGATCTTAATCACAATCGAATGGGAAACTCACCCTAAGTATGTGCCAAAGATAGAAAAGAAAGGAGAGATAAAGAGTGTGAAAGAGGATTACCTTTCTCCCTAGCCTTTAGTAGCCTTCTTAACTTCCTTCTTCACTTGCCTTCAAGGTGTGTGTATGTATCTAAGAGAGCTATGGTGTCATGTGAATGACTAAAAGTGAATAGAAATCACAAAAAGTCCCCCATAAATAGCTCACTCTCATGATATTCATCTTATTTCCTCTTTCTTTTCTCCCACTTTTCTTTCAAGTGTTCTCTTCTCCAATTGTAACACTTGCTAAGTAAATTTACTAAGTTTATGCAAAAATGTTTAATTTAGCAAGAATAAGGTATAAGTATTTGTAATGTGTAATACTTATTAGATGTGAGCTTTGGCTCAGTGGTAAGGCAAGTTATCCAAAGCCAAAAGGGCGTGGGTTTGAGATGTAGCTCCTTCTTTCTTCAACATTTTAGTGGTGTTGACACGTGTCACCCCCAGCAAAATTACCATTTTACCCTCCATTATAGCCTTCTTCTACATGACTTTTTCTTTCTCTTCTTTGTAGAAAAAAGTGTGACTTTCCTCCTCCTTCATTTTCTGCTTTTTGCTTCGCTCACCACCACGGCCAACCTCCAACCAACTCCCTCCATCATCAGCAAATGTTTTTGGGCAGCCACCACTTGTCGTTGGCTAGCGACAACCACTTTTTCTAGCGGTTTTAAGGCATAGTCGCAGGTAGCGAAATTTTCATTGATTTCGATGAGTTTTAATTGGTTTTTTCATGAGAATGATGCTAGGAAAAACATTTTTGGCTGTTTTCCATTGAATTTGAGCTTTGGAAGCATGATTTTAGCTAAGTTTTTGGAGAGTTATTCTGATAGGGACTAAATTGAAAAGGTTCAAAATTTTGGGGCTTTCAGAAAATGATGAAATTCTACAGTTTAATGGGTTTAAATTGGTCTTATAAGACACTTTTATTGTGTATGACATGAAACCTTAGTGTTCTTCATGGCTTTATTTGAATGGAAGGAAAAAGTATGAAATGGGGGACTAAAGTGAAAATTTAGAAAGTTTTTAAGGCAATGAGTGTAAATTGACAAAAATTCTGGGAAATGTTAGGGGATGGAATCAAGAAATTTGATCTAGGGCTTGTTTTGAGTAAGGAGAAGGGAATGGAATATGAAATTGGAAATAGCAATATGAAGAAGTAAAGAGAATATGTAATAAAGTAATGAGATAGGATTATGGTTGTTTTATGGCTTTATTAAGGCATTATAATCAACCTAAATTGAAGTGTTTAGTGATGAAAATTGAGGAAAGTATATTCTTATGCTATAGGGATTTTGAGTGAAATCAATTTTATAACCAAGAGAGACGAAGATAAGGTGATTTTAGCATACGTCAGCCACCAGGTAAGTAGTAGCTTTTCCCACTGTAAAATTTACCATTGTAATTATGGTAGCAAACTTGTTAGACTTGTTAGTCTTACATATGACCTATGAATTATGATTGATATGTGATATTTATGTAAAATTTGTAAAAGAGAGGTTTGAATAAAAAGGGGAATGTTTTACTAAAGAATTGATATTGAAAAAGGGAAAACTCATAAACAGCAAGTCCTTAGATTTAGGGAGGATAAGATAAGACGAATGATTTTAGCGTGAGCTTGTGACTCATGGCCGTATGGGTGATTTACCCCGAGATGCTATGTGCTCTCGACCGTATGAGTGATTTACCTCGAGATGCTGTGTGCTCTCAACAAATGATTAAACTGCGTGGGCCACGAGTCCATGACCGATGCTTTATGTTTGATAGTCCTCCCTAGAATCTAGGTCTTGAGCCAACGATATTTTGAATAAAAAGGAAGGTTTTAACCTAATTTTAACAAAAATCCAAGGGTTGAGTTTCCTTGACAGTTTGAAGTTAACCAATGGAAAAGATTCTTTGAGGGTTATAGATCCTCGATCGTGAAAATGTGATTTCCAAGGGTTATGTACCCTTGACCGATTGAAACTTTCCATGGAGTGAATGTTATTGCTTGTTATGGTTTAAAGTGTAAAGGCTTAAATCATAAATTGCTTTATTATTGGAAATACTACCCGTTTATGTTTCAATGAATTTCAGGCAGCCATCCTGAGCAGTTTGCAAATTAAGAGGGCTAGAGGAGCCCTATTGGCATTGTTGACATTTTGTTTCTCCATTTTGTTGAGATTTTTGTTGTATTTGATATGCAAAATGAAAAAAAAAATGTAAATAGATGTAAATGATATGTATGACCACAAGTAAATTCCTTATTCCCCTGTGTTGTAGTTATCTCTGGATTGAATTGAGAGTTGAGCTCTCTTTTATGTATAATATTGTTTTGGGCAGATGTTTGTAGAAACTTGGGAGGTCTCAGTTATAGAGGAGACTCTGCCAAAATTTTTACAAATTTGATTTGAATGTGAATTTGGTTGGTTATGCATGGCTGTTATGTATGATTGTAACTCAGTTAAGAACCAACTTGTTAGGCTTACAGAGGCAGGCTAGTCTCGTTATCTGTGCCAATCACACTCTGGGAGTTAGGGTGTGACAACAATGCTCCCCTTCATTCCTTTTTTTTTCCTCCTTAATCTAGTGCCTAACTCTTATGCTAAAGGCCAAGAAGATCTTTCATCCCTCATGAGTGAGAGCTTCCTCTCTTTTTATAGTAAGAAAATTAGGGTTTTCTTAAAAATTTTTCAAGTTACTCATTAACCCTTTCCAATTTCTCTTTTTCAAGGGTTTCCTTTTTCCATTGTGTTCTGATTTTCAAGAAAGGAAATCCTCCCCTTTTTGGTTCCTTTTCTTCTTTTTTAATCATTAATTTTTTTTTTGCCTATTTTCAACTAGAGGACTAGGGTTTCCTTTTTCGTTGTGTCATGTCATTCAAGAATAAAAATTCTCCATTTTGTTTCCTTTTTCAATTTCTTTAATTCTTTAAACCCATTCATACCTCTTCATTTTTCTTTTGGGTCCAATTTCAAATAAATTGCTTCCCATTTTTTTTTGTCAAAAAGATGCCTAATTTCATTTTTTTTAATTTTCTTTATTTTTCTAAGCCCATTTGTATCTTCTCATTTCTTTTGGGCCCAATCACTTGCCTTTTTTATTTTACACTTTATCACCCTAGACTTCCATTTTTTGCTTTTTTCTTTTTCTCAAATTTTCAATCAATTTTTTACTTATTTATTTTAACTTTTTTTCTGACATTTATTTATTTTTTGTTTTTTTTTATTTTTTAGTTATTTTTACGAATTAAGTTGCTTAAGATTCTCTTAGTTATTGCTATTTTTAAAAGTTTTCTGGACAAACCACAGTGTTCACAAGCCGAAATTAAATGAAGAGCCCAAAGAGTAATCCAAAGAAGGTGCATTAGTTGCCAAATAGAAGAGTAGCACAAAAGGGTCCATGTGTAAACTCCGTAATTTGTCAGGAAAATTTTTAAAAATAACAATATTTAAGGGAATTTTAAGCAACTTAATTTGCAAAAATAACTAAAAAAAATTAAAATAAAAAGTATTAAAAAAGTAAAAAAAAAATAAGTAAAAAAATTGATTGAAAATTCAAAAAAAGAAGGAAAAAAGAGAAAAAAAATGGAAGTTTAAGGTAATAAAGTGTAAAATAAAAAGGGCAGGCAATTTGGCCCAAAAGAAATAAGAAGATAAAATTGGGCTTAGAAAAATAAAGAAAAATAAAAAAGAAATTGGGCTTCCTTTAGACAAAAAAGGAGAAGCAATTCATTTGGGAATTAGGCCCACAAGAAAATTGAAGAGGTATGAAAGGGTTTCATGAATTAAAGAAATCATAAATAAGAAAAAACGAAAAAAGAAAAATTTCTTTTCTTGAAAACCAAGACAAAATGGAAAAAGGAAACCTAGTTTCTTTAGTTGGTATTGCAAAAGAAAAAGGAAACAAAAAGGAGAATTTCCTTTCTTGAAAACCAAGACACAATGAAAAAACTGAAACTATCAAAAAAGAAAATTTGGAAAGGGTTAATGGGTAATTTGAAGTTTTCTTAAAGAAACCATAGTCGTTTTTATAAAAAGATAGAAGAGGAGAGGCTTTTGAGATGCTATAAACATGAGAGTCTGAGGGTATAAAGGCGTGGAAAAGAGGTTGTGAAAGAAGAAGAAAGGGGACGTTAAAGAAGGGGAAAGAAAAGGAGGAGGTTGTAGCCCTTTCTCTCTTCATTTTTGCTTGATAGTTATGTTGAAAGTTTTCTGGTATATCCCCCCTTAAGTGGCCTCCATTGTAGTACTTCTTGTCTAAAAATATCTCCAATCATGCTTCATTTTTGCCCAAAATAGGTTGTGTTCTGATGCTTCTTCCCTACCAAATATATGTCGCATTTTGATGTTGTTTTTCTGCCCAAAGTATGATGCATTTTGATGCTCTCTTGTACCGAAAATTTTATCTGTTTTGTTCACTAAATGATGTCAAAATTCTACTACCCATCATGCTCAAACAACACTAAATTCTGCTGCAAGTTTAAATCTTTTTGCTGTCCAATACTTGTGCTGAAAGTTACTGCACATTTAAGTCTCATTGCTGTCCAATATTTGTGCTGAAAGTTGTTGCATATTTAAGTCTTTTTGCTGTCTAAAATTTTTGTTGAAAGTTGATGTATATTTAAGCCTCTTCACTGTCCAATATTTGTGCTGAAAGTAACCGCAAGTCTTTTTGCTTTCCAATATTTTTGCTGAAAGTTGCAGCAAGTTAAAGACTTTTTACGATCCAAAATTTGTGCTGAAACTTGTTGCAAGTTAAAGTCTCCTTGATGTCCAATTTAGGCTGAAATTTACTTCATAATTAATCATCTTTGCCATCCACATTTTGCTGTCAAATTTGCTACACATTGTTCTTATTTTGATATGCAAACTTGGTTGAAAAGCTTCCAGCATGTTGCTCCTTGTTTGCTGTCCAAAGTTTGCTATATATTGCTCTTATTTTGTTGTCCAAAATTTGGCTGAAAATTTTTGCTATCATTAAGTTGTCTAGTGACCACATCCTTCTCTTTGTTCATTGTCATAAGGTTACATATCTTAAATTTCGCTTAAATATGTTGTGAGATTAAGTGAAAGGTTAATGTTGTGGTTCTTGGTTAATTGCATCTAATGGTGGTGAGAATTGAAGCCATGGAATATATTAAAGGCTTGTTAAAAATGATGGCAAAGTGATCTCCTATTTAAAAAATGCAAGCATGCAAGCAAGGATGTAACATAAGTGGAAGCAAAAAGCTTTCTAAGGTTTATTTCCAATGATTGGGGAAAGGCAATTTCAATTATATTATTGTGAGTGTTGTAAATAATATAGCATAAATATTCAATAGACATCAGCACACATACAAGCACCAATGAATGTCTTTATATCATTATTCATCATGTGAGGTCCAATGCCTCCATAGACATCTTTGGTTTATTGCCATGTGAGGTCTAACACTTCCATAGGCATTTTATGCGAATAATTTACTCTTCATTTTTTCGTTGTCATAAAGGTCCAACGCCTCTATAGGTGCATTTTATGAAAAATTATATTTTTAACACTAGTGTTCTTGTGTTAAACTAACATCTTCATGAGCACCTAATGAATTCATCAATCTGGCCATGTGAGATTCTATGGGTCCATAGGCATTACCCAATACAAGACATGTACGTTTTAAATAAATTTGGGTTCCAATAACCCGTATTCGATTAAACATGCCTTTTAAAAATAACAAATAATAAATTTTGATTTTAATTCCTTAAAGAATTTCAAACATAGTACTATTCTGAAGGTTTCTTCATCCTTTATCAAATTTCCACTCTTTCAATATAAAAAAATATATATATGTTTGCTTTTTTTTTTTTTCCAAATTAAAACATAAATAAATCTTGCTTCCCATAAAATGAAGAGAGCAAGAAGGTGAGGTTATACTAATTTCGTAAATTAAAACACATTAACCCCCAATCCCAAATCATTTTGTTTACAAAAATTCGTTTATCTCAACTACTTTTTTTTCAAAATTGAAAAAGAAAAAAAATATATCAACCCATAACATGCATCTTTAGACAAACTACATAGACTTTGATCCTTATCGTAGGGTTCATAGGCCCTAATTTCTCATCCTAGGTCAAGTCCACCCATTGTAAATATCCATCTTCATGTTCCATTTTATTTTATTTTCTCTATTATTCCCAAGCATGTTTAAAATGGATAATTTCAAATAAATGTGGGCAATTTTGAAATAAATTAAAGGTCATATCTTTTACTTTGTTTAACTAACTTAGGGTAACAATTCTTACGAATGAGCATTGTGGGATACCTAATACCTTCCTAACACTCAAATAAATTCTCGAACCCATATTTGGTTATGTAGACCACCCTTCCATTTTCATTAAGTTTTCTAATATTTTTCTTTTAAAAATTTTGGTAAGGACTCTAATGAATTGGTTTTCAAAATTAGTTTTAAGAATCAATTTACACTTCCTTTTTACTTATCCACCACAATGTTAATTATGACACTGTGACCATAACAGAAAAGGGAAAATGCATGAAGAAAATACCTTTCTAGACATGAGACTTTGTAATGTGTTGCATGGAGGAATGACCACTATATAATGAAGGAGTAGAATTAGAGAGGAAAAAAGGTGTGCAGCTCACTAATAGTTTTGTAGAGTCATTGAGCATATAATTAAGCTAAACCTTTAAGATACAGATTGTCGAATTGTTATTTCAAAAATTGAAATGAATAAGATTCCATATGCATCTGCTGTTGGCAATCTTATGTACGATCAAGTGTGCACACGACTTGATATTGCTTTCGCTGTCAGTGTACTTGGTAGATACCTGAGTAATCCTAGTCCTGATTATTGGAGGGCTACGAAGAAAGTTATGAGGTACCTACAAGGTACAAAGCATCACATGCTTACTTTTAAAAGATTTGAGCCACTTGAAATTGTGGGTTACTCAGATTCTGATTATGCATCTTGTATGGATGATTGTAAATCCACTTCTGGATACATCTTCATGATGTCTAGAAGAGCTGTATCATGGAAGAGTTATAAGTAATCAGGAACAACTACCTTGACTATAGAGGTAGAGTATATCGCTTGTTATGAGGCTACCCACCAGGCCATATGGTTGAGGAAACTAATATCTAGAATGCATTTGGTTGATTCTATATCACGACCTCTAACCATATACTGCGATAGTTCGTTTGCTGTCAGCTTTTCTCAGAATCATAGGAACTCCAGTTGCACTAAACACTTTGATGTTAAATTCCTATTCATCAGAGAAAAGGTTGCTGAATCTCAGACTCGTTTAGTTCACATTCCTGGTGAACATATGTTGGTGGATATGTTGACCAAAGGCTTACCCGTAGGAGTTTTTAAGAATCATGTGACTCACATGGGTGTTGTTGAAAATTTTGATGTAGCCTTGGTTTAGTGGGAGTCTGAATTGAGTTATTAAGGGACTTTTGAATTGT
Source organism: Delonix regia (assembly GCA_037074485.1). Classification (NCBI taxonomy): domain Eukaryota; kingdom Viridiplantae; phylum Streptophyta; class Magnoliopsida; order Fabales; family Fabaceae; genus Delonix; species Delonix regia. The sequence continues at coordinate 31,976,535 of CM073449.1, read as the reverse complement.
AATTTGACATTTTGAATGTTACTTTGTATTCCATTCTATTCAGATAATGAAACTTATTTATGGAAATGTCAATATCACTTGATTCCCTATCAGTTTCAGTGATCTTTAAGTATTATTTCACTTCTGAATTTTGTATGGTTTATAAATATGCAGATATCTATGTGTTTATGTGAACATTATTTTGCCCGATTATGTATTCGTTTATTGGTCTAATAATTTAATTAATGCTATCCAAGTGGGAGATTGTTATAATAACTTTAATATTTATGGATTAACATTAATTATTTTATTAGATTAATACCTTGTTATTACTGATTATGCAATTAATGTTATAATTTGTAAACTATGAATGAACTGGGTTTTATTCTATTTGTGGATAATCGGTGATAGGTTCGATTATCCACAAGTCCACTGAGCAGAAACCTAACACACAGCCCAAGAGTATTAGTAATCATCCCGTCAGATTACTAATTTGAGATTATTACCCAGACATATTTAATGGGCTTATTTTTTTGATTAATTAAATGAGAAATCGTTTTAAAGATTCTGATGGATTTTATTTTAATAATATTGATTAATTATATTATTAAATAAAACCCTATAAATATCACACTAAACCCTAGTTTTATATACACAAAATACTATTATTCTCTCTCTACCGTCAAATACTCTAAGAGACGCCCTTGGGCATTGGGGGTTGAAATAATCTAACTCAACCAGTACTCATAGCAATAATGTCGTCTTCATTAGATCAGATTGTTAATATAATTTATTCTCCCTATTTGTGATTGTCGTAATCGAGCTTTCGGCGGAATAAAATAAAAAAATGATTTAAATTGATTCCCAAAAACGAATCTTGAAAATCAATTTATTTGGAGTCGCCACCAAAATTTTTAACGAAAAACTTTGGAAAACCAATTTAAAAGAAAAAGAAAAGGCAAGATGGTCTACGAAAACAGAGATGAGTTCGAGAGTCTGTTTGAGTGTGGGGAAGGTGTTAGACACCCCACAACACCCATCCATGAGGACGGTTACCTTAAACCAGTTAGCTGAAATAGAATATGGCTTTTAAATTTACTTCAATTACCCTTTTTATCGACATGCAAGCCTATTAAACAGAGGAGACAAAACAGCAAGAATGAAAGCAAACAGATGGATATTTACAAAAGGCGGACTTGACCTAGGATGAAAACCTAGGGCCTACGTACCCAGTGATTGGGATCAAAGTCCACGTAGTTCGACCAAATGGCATGTTTATTGGTTGATGATTTGTGAATTTTGTGATGAGTACAGGAGGATTTCAATTAAACAGATTTTTGTAAACAAAACGTAATTGGGATTTGGTTCATGTGTTTTAATTTACGACAACCTGATTAATCTAACCCTCTTGACCTCTTCATTTTTCTCTCTTTTTAATTTTTTTTTTTGGATTTTAATATTTATTTTGAAATTTAAATAAAATGAAATGATTATAAGGAACGAATTTAATCACGTAAAGAAACGAAATTATTTAATTAAGACATTTATTTTTGTAATATTGTTATTATTGTTATTATTATTTTATAACAAATATGTGCTGATTTTAGGGATCCAAGGAGATTAAAATCTCACATGACCCCATGCAATCGAGGAAAACAACATTCTCACACGATAACTTCGTAAATAATAGAAATTATTTAATTAAAGTAAATATTTAGCTGTCAATATATTTAAAACCAATGTGTACCAAATTTAGGGATCTAAGGAGATTAAAATCGACATGATCCCATGCAATCGAGGAAAACAAAATTCTCACATGATTATTTCATAAATAATGGAAAATTATTTAATTAAAGTAAATATTTAATTATTATTATTCTTAAAACAAATGTGCTAATTTTTTAAAGGATCTAAGGAGATTAAAATCTCACATGATTTCATGCAATCGAGGAGAACCGAATCCTCACGCGATAATTTCATAAATAATGGAAAATATTTAATTAAGTCAATATTCAATTGTTATTATTTTTAAAACAAATGTGCTAATTTTTAAAAGATCTAAGGAGATTAAAATCTCACATGATTTCATGCAATCGAGGAGAACCGAATCCTCACGCGATAATTTCACAAATAATGAAAAATATTTAATTAAGTCAATATTAAATTATTATTATTTTTAAAACAAATGTGTTAATTTTTAAAGGATCTAAGGAGATTAAAATCTCACGTGATCTCATGCAATCGAGGAGAACAATGTTCTCACATGATTGTTTCGTAAATAATGGAAAATATTTAATTAAGTCAATATTCAATTGTTATTATTTTTAAAACAAATGTACTAATTTTTAAAAGATCTAAGGAGATTAAAATCTCACATGATCTCGATCCAAGTGCCTAAGGATACTAGCATTTTCACATGGCACTATCGAAATTTGGACAAGATAATAATAGGGATAGTAATAATGATAATAATATTAGTAATGAAAAGAAATAGATAAACAATATAATGAAGTATAACAAAATATAAAATATATATGAAAAAAAAAAGACATCAAAAATATGAGAAAGCCAAAAGACCTACCACATCAATTTTACCATGCACGTGCTCTCCCATGCATTCATCATATCTATATGGCACCATGTCCCTCTGCTATTTCGGAAATAGTAGGCACCTCCAAGACCATTACGAACAGGGACTGGATTAACCCCCATCTTAATTACCTTCACAGAGTCTATGACCAGTTGTTTCATTCTATCTAGGCAAGTTGATAGCCCCAATATCTCAATAGGATTACTCTTGTCCCTCTGCTGGAGGTCCTTTCCAGTGGGTGACAGACAAGGAGTGGATGAGCTTCTGTGCGTGAGATTCCTCCTCTTCACGGTATGAGCATTGTCACTACGATCCAATTCCAAGCCAAGGACACACCCAGTTTTTGTTTGCACAAAAACTCATCTCCTCCCAGCAGGTTGCTTCCCTTTCTCTCCACTTTGTTTCTGCTTTCTTTGTTTCAGTCCCCCTTCTCTCTCCTTCCAGCAGTAGCTCTGTTTAGCTCTGTTCTTCCTGTATGAAAACATAGTTTATCTGGGGTAGCAGCCTTCCTCCTTTTCTCGACTTGCTCAGTCTTTTCTCCAGCCGAGGTCCTGCTCTCAGCCACGTTGCTCCTCCTCCTCTCCTCTCTCGGTTTCTGCTTCTGCTTCTCGGTTTGCTTTTGCCTCTCCCCTCGATTTTCTGGTCTTGGTGGCTCTAGTTCGTTTGCTGTAGCTCCTTCTCGGTTTGCTTCTACTTCTCCCCTCGGTTTTCTGGTCTCGGTGGCTCCAGTTCGTTTGCTGTAGCTCCTTCTCGGTTTGCTTCTCTTCTCCCCCTCTCCTTGGCTTCAGCTCATATCTTCTCTACCTCTCCCTCTGTTTTGAGTTTCTCCTCTTTTCTTTTCTGTTCTCTGCACAACGAGCTGCCCCCTCTTTCACTATTTCTGCTTCTCTTTTCTTTTCTATTCCCTGCACCACGAGCCCCCTCTCTCACTATTTTTGCTTCTCTTTTCTTTTCTGTTCCCTGCACCACGAGCCTCTTTTTACTTTTTGCCTTTCTTTTTCAACTTTTCCTTAGGTTTTTATGTGGTGGCAGCCTTATAATACTATTTCTCTCTTTTTTTTTTTTTTAATTTTTATTATTATTACTATTATTGTTAATTAATTTTTATTTGTTGATTTTTTTATTTTTGCTTTGTAATATATTTTATATTTTTATATTTCTTTATTATCTTTCTTTGATTTATTATAATTATTTTAATTAGCTAATTTTTTTTGAATTTTGAGTTTATCTCCCATTCTTTATTTTTAATTCTAAATTGTCCCCCAATTGAAAATATCATTTGAAGTTTTGACATTTTTAATTTTCCTATTTTCTTAATTATTAATTAATTAGTGTATCCATTAATTAAATAACTAAATGATTAGGGATGGGGTGTTCACAGTTGCCCCTCTTTGCTTGTCTCTTAGGTTAGGGACATGAATGTTGTGAAGAGATGACCTAACTTAAGAGCAAGCAAAGATATGAACACACCATTCCTCGTGTTGAGGGAAAACTAGCAAAAGTCAACACCTGAATAGGGCCCTAAGTTACCCAGACAAGATGCAGGACTTTTAAACGAAAATTGTTTAGACACGATGCAGAGACTTTGACAGAAATGTAAATTGCCTGGACACGATGCAAGACTTTTGCATAAATGTAAATTGCCATGGACACGATGCAGGGACTTTTGACAGAAATGGAAATTGCCTGGACACGATGCAGGACTTTTGCAAAAATGTAAACTGCCCTGGACACAATGCAGGACTTTAACAGAAATGTAAATTGCCTGGACACGATGCAGGACTTTTGCATAAATGTAAATTGCCTTGGACACGATGCAGGGACTTTTGACAGAAATGGAAATTGCCTGGACACGATGCAAGACTTTTGCAGAAATGTAAACTGCCCTGGACATGATGCAGGGACTCTTGACAGAAATGTAAATTGCCCTGGACACGATGCAGGGACTTTTGACAGAAATTGAAATTGCCTGGACATGATGCAGGACTTTTGCTGGAATGTAAATTGCCATGGACACAATGCAGGGACTTTTGACAGAAATGGAAATTGCCTGGACACGATGCAGGACTTTTGTAAAAATGTAAACTGCCCTGGACACGATGCAGGGACTCCTGACAGAAATGTAAATTGCCCTGGACACGATGCAGGACTTTAACAGAAATGTAAATTGCGTGGACACGATGCAGGACTATTGCATAAATGTAAATTGCCTTGGACACGATGCAGGGACTTTTGACAGAAATGTAAATTGCCGTGGACATGATGCAGGACTTTGACAGAAATGTAAATTGCCCTGGACACGATGCAGGACTTTGACAGAAATGTAAATTGCTTGGACACAATGCAGGACTTTTCAGAAATGCAAATTGCCCTGGACACGATGCAGGGACTTTTGATAAAAATGTAAATTGTCGTGGACATGATGCAGGACTTTGACAGAAATGTAAATTGCCCTGGACACGATGCAGGACTTTGACAGAAATGTAAATTGCCTGGACACGATGCAGGACTTTTTAGAAATGTAAATTGCTTTGGACACGATGCAGGGACTTTTGACAAAAATTGAAATTGCCTGGACACGATGCAGGACTTTTGCTGGAATGTAAATTGCCCTAGACACGATGCAGGGACTTTTGACAGAAATGTAAATTGCCATGGACATGATGCAGGACTTTGACAGAAATGTAAATTGCCTGGACACGATGCAGGACTTTTGCATTAATGTAAATTGCTCTGGACACGATGCAGGGACTTTTGACAGAAATGGAAATTGCCTGGACACGTTGCAGGACTTTTGCTGAAATGTAAATTGCCCTGGACCCGATGCAGGGACTTTTGGCAGAAATGTAAATTGCCTGGACACGATGCAGGGCTTTTGCAGAAATGTAAATTTCCTAGACACGATGCAGGACTTTTGTAGAAATGTAAATTGCCTTGGACACGATGCAGGGACTTTTGATAGAAATGGAAATTGCCTGGACACGATGTAGGGCTTTTGCAGAAATGTAAACTGCCCAGGACACGATGCAGGGACTCCTGACAGAAATGTAAATTGCCCTAGACACGATGCAGGACTTTGACAGAAATGTAAATTGCTCTGGACATGATGCAGGACTTTTGCTGAAATGTAAATTGCCCAGAACACAATGCAGGGACTTTTGGCAGAAATGTAAATTGCCTGGACACGATGCAGGGCTTTTGCAGAAATGTAAATTTTCTGGACATGATGCAGGACTTTTGCATAAATGTGAATTGCCTTTGACACGATGCAGGGACTTTTGACAGAATTGGAAATTGCCTGGACACGATGCAGGACTTTTGCAGAAATGTAAACTACCCTGGACACGATGCAGGGACTCCTGACAGAAATGTAAATTGCCCTGGACACGATGCAGGACTTTGACAGAAATGTAAATTGCCTAGACACGATGCAGGACTTTTTCAGAAATGTAAATTGCCCTGGACACAATGCAGGGACTTTTGACAGAAATGGAAATTGCCTAGACACGATGCAGGACTTTTGCTGGAATGTAAATTGCCCTGGACACGATGCAGGGACTTTTGACAGAAATGTAAATTGCCCTGGACACGATGCAGGACTTTGACAGAAATGTAAATTGCCTGGACACGATGCAGAACTTTTGCATAAATGTAAATTGCTCTGGACATGATGCAGGGACTTTTGACAGAAATGGAAATTGCCTGGACACGATGTAGGACTTTTGCTAAAATGTAAATTGCCTGGACACGATGCAGGACTTTTGCATAAATGTAAATTGCCCTGGCCACGATGCTGGGACTTTTGACAAAAATGGAAATTGCCTGGACACGATGTAGGACTTTTGCAGAAATGTAAATTGCCTTGGACACGATGCAAGGACTTTTGACAGAAATGGAAATTACCTGGACACGATGCAGGACTTTTGTAGAAATGTAAATTGCCCTGGACACGATGTAGGGACTTTAAATGGGGTTTGTGCTGCATAAGAATATGACTCCACACGGCACGTGCTTTGGTGACTATGCAAGGTGATACATGTCCTCTTATAAAATGTATGATGCAAATGCTTGATTTTTCTTGTTTGAAAATTTTGGATTTTCTATGCATGGGTATGTACATATGTGGGATGCATGATGTATATGCTCAATTTATGAAAATTTTGGAAATTTTAGATTCTATATGCATGAGATATGAAACAATGGAGTGTAATGTAAGTACACGTGCTGAATGCATGATGTAAAACGCGATTTCTTTTTTATTGATACATGATTTTATTTGTAAAATGTAGTGTGCATGCCGGGTGGGAAATTGTTCCTTTTATGACAAATTAAAAATCATTAAGGAGAAGAAGAGAGTGTCTGACTCCTTTTTATTCCTTTTATGACAAATTAAAATCCCTTAGGAGAAGAAGAAAGTGTCTGACTTCTTTTTATTCTAAAGCATATTTTAAGAATGTGGAAAAGTGATGCAAATGCATGATGCTCAGGTGCCTTTAAAATTTGTAAATGGTTAGACTCTCTTGGTCACTTACATATAGGAGAATTCCTTTTGCCTATCCCTTATTTGCCTTAACCCAAAGATTCAAGGTCTTGATAGCATGAACATCTCATACGTTAAGCAAATCTCAGCATGGTAGGGTTTAAACAGAAACACACCAAACTTGAAGTTTCAAATTTGACCAAAGTGTCATGTTCCATTTGGATTGCCTTGAATGTGATTCTAATGTCATTCCATATGAATACTTCTACTAGTATTGCTTTAAAAGTCAACACAAAGACATGTCATGATTTGATTTAACAATCTCAATACAATCCTGCGTTAAGGAGTGCAGGGCTACGTGTCCTTGAAAGAGGCAAATTGCCCTATTTTGAAGGGACATCGAAGAGAATGTGCAAACAGACTTAATGATTTATGGTAAAGTGATGCCAAAGGAAAGGGTGTACAGAACCAAGAGAAGTCCTAGTTCCGAACTAGTGGCATAGTTAACATAGTCTGAATGCAATGTGATGAATTTGGCAAACAACAAATTGCCCCAATTTGATTGAAAAGTCAACACAAAAATGTGCCATAATTTGAGTTGACAATCACAATACAATTGTATGTTAAGGAATGCGAGGCTACACATCCTTGAAATAGGCAAATTGCCCCACTTTGAAGGGACATCGGATAGAATGTGCAAACAGACTTAATGATTGGTGGCAAAGTGATGCGAAAGGAAAGGGTGTATGGAACCAGGAGAAGTCCTAGTTCCAAGCCAGCAGTATGATTGGCACAATTCGAATACAATATGATAGATTTGGTAAGCAACAGATTGCCCCAATTTGATGCAATTATGGGAAATGATAAAGCACAAGAATTAGCTGGATGAATTAAGGCAAGCAGTGGAAATGGATACGTTATTAAAAGATACCTTAGTTTAATGCATGTAGCATTCGATTTGGAAACTTTTCATTGATGAGAAAATGTTCTATTTTGAATTTGGCCAATCACCTCCATTCCTTTTTATTGATTGATTTTTTTTGAATTTTTGATTTGACTTTCTTTTTGCCCCAATATATTCCAAGCAAGCCATACCTCAACAAGGACTTTCAAGGGTCCAAAGGTGGCCATGGTAGTTGGGTTTGAAGAATGATATTAGGATCAAAATCCCTTACCTAGGTTGAAAGGTGGTCATGGGAGTTAGGTTTTAAAAATGGTATTAGGCTTAGGTTTTAAAAATGGTATTAGGCTTAAAATCCCTTGCCCAGGTAGAAAGGGGGTTATGGCAGTTGGTTTTAAAAATGGTATTAGGCTTAAAGTCCTTTACCCCCCCCACTTTCACCATGGATTTTCTAGTTTCCTCTTCTACCATGATTTTTATACCCGAGATTCACTCCAACTAGAGAGGATATTATAGGGTTGTGACGGGATTTAGTGGGTGATAATTAAGGCTTAAGAAAAAGGATGTAATGGCCTACACATCGGTGTAAGGTGGCGATGAGAATTTTACTTTGACAACCATGTAGTCTTGGTGAGATTCATTGGCTCTTCATGATCATAAGGAAGTCCTCTTTAAGGGTCGTACTCCATTTTTTCCAAGGGGTGAATGAACCCTATTTTTTTGAAAATCTCGCTCTTTTGCCCTTTTTCATTTTCTCCATTGTTGACTTTTGTGCACTTTGGCCTTTCTTTTCCTTTAAAGAGAGCTCATTTAAAGACTATGGGTGATTTCATGTATCGGATTCTCACTGTTTCCCGGGTAGAATTCAGGTTGGGGATTTGAAAAATTTTGAAGGTTCAAAACCAGTGGCAGCGATTAAGTAATGTTCAGGTGAGGAAAGGAAACTGATCCTCTCTAGATATGTGAATCTCAGTACAAAAACCTCCTAGAGACAACCTAACTCAAAGGGTTCTCTATTAAAGGTGAGAAAAAAAACTTCCTTACTCAAGCTCAATTGGGGTGGCTAGGGGTAGCTTCTCCATAATCGAAGAGACAAAGAATACCTCGTATCCTTGATGTAGCCTGTTCATGGAATATACACTGCCTTTGTTGATTTTTTTTTTTGAAAGCAACTGAGGCTTTGAGATTACGTTGCCTTCAAATTTCACCATTTTCCTCATCAATTGAAAATTTTCAAAGGAATCGCTCAACTTTTGGCTTTTATGGTTCCTGATCATTAAAAATGGAAAAATGTAACAAGAAGATGGGGCATCAACAACTTTGAAGAAATGAAAGGGTCTACCCAAAACATATGGTTGTGGCATTGATATTGTTAAACACCATATGGCCTAATGATGCAATTAGCTAGCACTCTAGTTATACAAAATAGTGTTGACTAGACAAGCATCACCTAATGAAGAAATCATATGAAATGACATTGTCGTTCTCTTAAACAATCCCTTGGTCAAACAAGGAGCTAGGGATGGAGACTTCCCAATTTTTCACATCTCCTATCAATTTGCTTAAGATGACAATGCATTACTTCCATAGAGCCTAAGTACTAATGTGAGGTTTACAATTATAATTTAGTCTATACTCTTGGGAATTGGAAGCGGCTGGAGGAGAGGTCCTACCATTGTTAAAGTCAGTCATGTGGGATTTTGGGTGGAAGGCAATCAAGGTAACCTTTGGCTTCGATAATGACAAGCTCATGGTAACTTGAGATGGATCTGGGGGTGCTGGTGGCTTTTCGAAAGATTTTAGATCCTAAAACTTAGTGGGGTGTGATGGCGGGCGGGTATTGCTTAGCCAAAATATGAAGTGGCCCGAGAAGTTAGGGATTGATCACATGGAATTTCATATCATCACTGGTAGCTTGGTCATAACTCAAGCTAAAATTTCCATTGCAGGTGACCAAAAAAGATCCCATTTTTCCAAACTCATATATTTCTACACAACCATCATGAGTATGCATGAATGCAATTTTATTTTATTTCAAAAGAATGATTCAGCAAATTGATCATATTAAGGCTGTAATGTGTTTTTCAACACAAAAAGGGGTTTTTCTTAAAACTTTCATTCCCCAGGACACTTACTGCCTCACTGGGAAAGGGGAAATGGCAGGTAGTTCATGAAGGACTTAGGACTTTACGCAATTATCACTGAGAAAACTTTAATAACCGAAATGATCTTGCAGGCCCGATAACCTATTTGGAAAGGTCATATCACAAGTCCTTTTATTTTTGGTTACCTCAGTTTCTTTTCATAGCGATTAGGTCATATTGGTCTTGGTGTGAAGTGTGCCAAAAGGAAATCTCCCACCCTTTCTAAGAGCCTATTACCTCAAAGGGAGATATATGACTATTAGCTAGTTTTTAGATGGTATTAAAAAGTGGGTTCATTTTATAATCCATGTTTAAATAATGTCTAACTTAATAGCTAAATGTCATGATCTGAATAGAGTCACCTATGTCAAAACAAAATTAGGACGTTGAACATTGCCCACCGGTGTTATTACTCTTTGTAAGAGCCAGTGACTCACGTGGTTAATCACTGTAAAAGGGGCACAATGACCTTCAATTAGTTAATGAACCCTTAATTCTAATATGATACATGTATTCCTCAGGGAACTTGTTGATCCACAGGAGGCATGTGTTTCCGCATATCCTTCAGGGAGCTTATTGATCCACAGGGGATATGTATTGGGAAATCAATTTGGTAAGGGATGAATTCTTACATAATTGATGCCTAAAGTCTCAATCAAGGGATTAATAGATTTTGCTAATGTATCGGATATAGGCATAATTATTTTAGCTTAGATGTCATTATCATTCCTTTGATACAAACATCTTGGAGTGGAAGGACATTCTATATATGTTCTTTAAGAGATTTCTTTTGACAGTCAAGTCACGAGAAATATGTATTTCGCCCATGATTAAAGGCTATTTCAAAGTTTTCACCATGACACAACATACATTTGAGGGCATAATAACCATTGCTTAGATTTGAGGGACATGAATATGATTATTACACCATTAGGCTTGACCATAATTCTTAAAAGAACTCCCTCCCCTTCAAGAAACTCACTTGTCACACAAAGGGAAGGTAGCAGCCACTACTTCGAGAGAAAGAAGTATCTACACGAGTAATAGTTATTTCCAGCCAAGTAATGCATGTATCAATTAACTAATCCCTTTCGTGTACATAATTGTTGAAAAATGGGTTAAAATGTTCTTAATAGTTTCCTTTTAACCAAGTACTCTTAAGGCAATTGTATCAAGAATAGTGCAAGAATTTGATCTCTTAGAATTCAGAAACTTTTACAAGTAGCAGTTTGATATTTTGCATATTGTTCCCTATTACTCACCAATAGCCTTATTGGTTCATTGGGAATAATAAGTGCAGCTCTCAACCTAAGGAGGAGGAGGCCCTCACATGGGCTAGGCTTAAAAATAAGTGAACTAAATGACCCACTAATACCCTATCCTCCTAAAATATCATCAATTTTTAATGGTTCACAACCCCATTGATACAACATCAGGCCAACTTCCCACACTGAAAAAGCCTTCAATTTTAGCTCATTTTGTTTAGTTAATAATGCATCAAATGGTGATGTTGTGACAATTAAAGCCACATAAAATTTTTTTAAAAAAAATGTAATCATGCCATGAATGCTATGACAACAGGTGAGATGAGAGTGAAATATGCTCCTTTGATGTTCTAACTCCAGTCAACCCTAAGTGGGGAGATGTTACCCTAAAGATGGCAGACTCTGGAAAGGTTGTCTATTGAGTTCAGCCTATTACTGTGCACGGTTCCAAGGGTGAGTCTAACATCTTAGAGGATTATTGGTTCCCAGATTGCCCCCACTCAAAAGAATGAGGATCTCGTGACATGAATTGGACTCAAAGAGGATAGAATCCCACTTTAATCAAATCCACATACTGAGGTACAACCTGAGTGAGGTCTTCACAGTAATCTTTGGAAGCGAGAAGCTTCACAAGAGAACCAATATAAACCTCTACTAACCTAAGGCAAGTGAGGACCTGGGTATAGAGCCCGAAAGTGTGTGAGGAAGAATGTCAACGTGCTTAAGATGTGAGGGGAGCATATAAAACTCTAAACCGATTGTGAACACCCCATCCCTAATTATTTAATTAATAGAAACACCAATTAATTAATAATTAAGAACATAGGAAAATTAAAAATGTCAAAAATTCAAATGATATTTTCAATTAGGGGACAATTTGGAATTTAAAATAAAGAATGGGAGATAATTAAATAAACTCAAAATTTAAAAAAATAATAATAATAAAATTTGCTAATTAAAATAATTATAATAAATCAAAGAAAAAATAATAAAAAATATAAAAATACAAAAATATATTACAAAACAAAAATCAAAAATCAAAAAATCAAAAAATAAAAATTAATAATAATAAAAATAAAAAAATAAATTAAAAAAAATGAAAAAGCTGATATTGCCCAGAGAGCTGCTCCTACTGTAGCTTTAGGTGTTGTAACGAGGACCATGATCTGAGGCGTGGAGGCTATTGATCTTTTGACTATAGCTTTATCTGAGCAAGCTCAGGCTCTGGGACTTGGCCGTTGGTGTCTCCACTCTTAAGGATGTACTATTCGTTGCCTTTTGGGGGGACAACCTTCAGATCATCTCGGCTTCACGGGACTGCACAATGGAGCTCTGAAACACTTTTGGTGAGTGCAAGTATACAATTAAAAGACAACGCTGCACACTCTAAGGGGGGGATGGACAGTTCAGCCTGAGCACTCTTCAACCTGCCATCGTTTTGGTTTCTCCTGAAGAGAGTAAGAGCATCGTTGAGTATTGGAGGGTTTAGCTTGAAAACTGAAACTAAAGCAGAAACCGAGAGAGAGAGGGAGCTCGTTGAGCAGAGAATAGAAAAAAAAAAAAAAGCAGAAGCAGAAACAGGGAGAGGAGGAAAAAGCAGAAGCAGAAACGGAGAGAGAGGAAAAGGGGAAGAAAAAATGGAAGCTGAAAACCAGAGAAGAAAGAAGCTCTGTTTTCAGTTTCTTTAAGCAGAGGCATAATGAAAAGAAGAGTGGTCGGTCTGAAAAGAGAGAGAGCAGAAAACCGAGAGGGAGAAACTGAAGGAGGGGGCGTGAAGTCCCCAGACAATAACGAACTGAAGCAGGAGGAGAAACCGAGAGAGGAGGGGAGAGAAACTGAGAAGCAGAAGGGACACCAAGAATCAACGAACAGTGTGCCCATGGCCAAAGTCAAGTCTTTGTTGAGACCTACAGGCTTTGAGAAAGATGAGACACGAGAGGCAAGGGTGGTGGTGGCTACTGCAAAAACCTTTATTTCTCTTCACTTTCTTTCGCAGTAGCACCTGCCTCTTGTTCCACCACCATAGCTTGTTCTTTCTCCCAATCGAAGCGTATCCTTGCTCTTGCTCCCAACACTCTATCCCTTCCTCTTCATTGGTGAGGTTACGCCACTTCTGTCTTTATGGGTACGAGTGAGAGCAAGCTTGAAGATGAATTTGTGACTCTGACCAGAACGGCTTCGGAGGCTTCCTCTGCATGGATCATTTCCTTCTGTGGACTCCAATTCCTTATCATACGTGTGTGGTTATCTCTTAACCTTTAAGTATAAGGTTGTGTAAATCTTATCAGGTATTGATGAATAATTTTCTAACTTCGTTTCGCATGATAGGATTACTACACATGCTACTAAATGATATATTTACTTGGTGATAGTTTGGTTATGGTTCGACTTCGCTTTTCAACACCATGTAAGAGTTTGTCCTTAAAATATATATGTATATATATATAAGGGTAGAATCAAACAAAAAACAAGAATGATATATATATACATATATATGTACGTGCATAGATGTATATACATATAAGGCAAATAAAAAAAAAAAAAAAAAGAAGAAAATGAACCAAAAGGAAGTTATTTCTCTTATTCCTATAATGTTCATGTGCATGTCTTGAATATTAGTAAGTCTTGCGTGTTTAATGGTTACTTAGATACAAGAATGATATATATACATATATAGATATGTATGCATATAAGGTGAACCGAAGATGAGCCAAGAGGAAGGGGTCTTTCTTCTTCTTTTTTTTTCGGAAAATTCACATGCATGATCTTGGGTATTAGCAAATCACGGTCCCACATTACTCTTTTGCACGTTAGATAGTTTAAGCTACTCGGATATATGTTATTGTAGTTGTTAGTATCACATCCATCGGTTTCTTTTTCTTCTTAGCATTATTTCATTATTTTACTATTTTATTTAGAATATCCATGTTTGACATTTAATCTCTTAAGCCATAGGAAGATTCTTTTATGAGGCAAGAGAGCAAAAGAAATAATTCCAAAACTCACAAAATTGATGGAGTCCTAAAGTGCAAAAAAATGTATATATATAAATCCCCCCCATAATAAAAGAATAGGATGATTTCTAAAACTTAATTATTTATTTTTAGAAGTTGCCATGTGGGATTATTAGTCTCGTCAGGCATTGGAAAGTAATTAATATGAAGCCATGTGAGGTCTTAGTCTCCTTGGGCTTTGGCAGTTAAGGCATAATTCTTTTATATCAAATGAATGAATAACTTTAATATGTGACAATGATCAATTCTAAATTATATTCACTTATTAAAAAGAGGGGAAGAAAAAGAAAAAGAAAAGAAAAAGGGTTACCGTGTGGGACCGCCAGTCCTCTTGGGCATTTAGGCTATGTGAGACCTTGGTCTCCTTAGACTATAAAATTGTTAGTTCTTCAAAAATAAAAGATATAATAATAAAAGTGGAATAAGAATAGCAATAACAAAACACCAAAAGAACAAATGATAATAATGATAGAAGAATAAATCAATAAATTTTTTTAGGCATTACCTTGGAAAAGTTGTCGCGTGAGGTTACTGACCTCCTTAGGCACTTCAGAAATAATGAGTAGAGGCCGTGGGAGATTATTTAGCTCCTTAGGCTTCAAAAGTTAACACACGCTATTCTAAGATAAATAGATAAACAAATAGTAATAAATAATAGCAAAAATAAAATAATTCTTAAAGGCTATGTGAGATCATTAGTCTCCATGAGCATTTAGGAGATAATCACAAAGGTCGTGTGAGACCCTAGTCTCCTTAGGCATTTAGGGATTAATAATTATTTATTTTGTATACTGATTATAAGTTGAAACCCTTGAGGAATTTAGCACAAACATTCTGGCTTCAAAATAAAGGCCAAAATTCCAAAAGGAACAAAAAAAAAAAAAATAATTAAGCCACTAACCGACTACCACGGGTTCTCAGGTCGAACTACGTGGACTTTGATCCCAATCACTAGGTACGTAGGCCCTGGGTTTTCATCTTAGGTCAAGTCCGCCCTTTGTAAATATCCATCTGTTTGCTTTCATTCTTGCTGTTTTGTCTACTCTGTTTAACAGGCTTGCATGTTGATAAAAAGGGTAATTGAAGTAAATTTAAAAGACATATTCTATTTCAGCTGACTGGTTTAAGGTAACCGTCCTCATGGACGGGTGTTGTGGGGTGCCTAACACCTTCCCCACACTCAAACAGACTCCCAAACTCATCTCTATTTTCGCAGACCATCTTGCCTTTTCTTTTTCCTTTAAATTGGTTTTCCAAAGTTTTCCGTTAAAAATTTTGGTGGCGACTCCAAATAAATTGATTTTCAAGATTCGTTTTTGGGAATCAATTTAAAAACACTTTTTATTTTATTCTGCCAAAAGGTCGGTTATGACACCGATAGTTTACCCAACCTTCATTTGTCAAACAGCTAAATTGCAAGGGAAGACAAGAGCTTACGACATAAACAGGGGTCGTCTATCCTAAGGTTTTATTCCGCATGTTATCTATCCTGACATATGTATTACAAATAAACTAACGAAAATTATATGGCAAATAAGGAAGATTAAGCATGTTATATAATTGAAAAGGAAGATATACACCTATACAAATAGAAAAAATAAATAGCAAATACATAAGAACATATAGGCATATCATGCGACCACAAGAGATAAATAAACAAGAAAACACCAAAGAAAAATTAAGAAAAATTAAACCAAACAAAACACGACAAGGGTAATCAAAATAATAGAAAGTCATATTATTTCAATTGACTAATTAAATAGGTTTGACTCTCAAAATATCCCCAGTGGAGTCGCCAAACTGTCGTAACCGACCTTTCAGCGGAATAAAATAAAAAATGATTTAAATTGATTCCTAAAAAACAAATCTTGAAAATCAATTTATTTGGAGTCGCCACCAAAATTTTTAACGGAAAACTTTGGAAAACCAATTTAAAAGAAAAAGAAAAGGCAAGATGGTCTGCAAAAACAGAGATGAGTTCGGGAGTCTGTTTGAGTGTGGGGAAGGTGTTAGGCACCCCACAACACCCGTCTATGAGGACGGTTACCTTAAACCAGTCAGTTGAAATAGAATATGACTTTTTAAATTTACTTCAATTACCCTTTTTATCGACATGCAAGCCTATTAAACAGAGGAGACAAAACAACAAGAATGAAAGCAAACAGATGGATATTTACGAAGGGCGGACTTGACCTAGGATGAAAACCTAGGGCCTACGTACCCAGTGATTAGGATCAAAGTCCACGTAGTTCGACCAAATGGCATGTTTATTGGTTGATGATTTGTGAATTTTGTGATGAGTACAGGAGGATTTCAATTAAACAGATTTTTGTAAACAAAACGTAATTGGGATTTGGTTCGTGTGTTTTAATTTATGACAACCTGATTAATCTAACCCTCTTGACCTCTTTATTTTTCTCACTTTTTAATTTTTTTTTTTTTTGGGATTTTAATATTTATTTTGAAATTTAAATAAAATGAAATGATTATAAGGAACGAATTCAATCATGTAAAGAAACGAAATTATTTAATTAAGAAATTTATTTTTGTAATATTGTTATTATTGTTATTATTATTTTATAACAAATATGTGCTGATTTTAGGGATCTAAGGAGATTAAAATCTCTCATGACCCCATGCAATCGAGGAAAACAACATTCTCACACGATAACTTTGTAAATAATAGAAATTATTTAATTAAAGTAAATATTTAGCTGTCAATATATTTAAAACCAATATGTACCAGATTTAGGGATCTAAGGAGATTAAAATCGCACATGATCCTATGCAATCGAGGAAAACAAAATTCTCACACGATTATTTCATAAATAATGGAAAATTATTTAATTAAAGTAAATATTTAATTATTATTATTCTTAAAACAAATGTGCTAATTTTTTAAAGGATCTAAGGAGATTAAAATCTCACATGATTTCATGCAATCGAGGAGAACCGAATCCTCACACGATAATTTCATAAATAATGGAAAATATTTAATTAAGTCAATATTCAATTGTTATTATTTTTAAAACAAATGTGCTAATTTTTAAAAGATCTAAGGAGATTAAAATCTCACATGATTTCATGCAATCGAGGAGAACCGAATCCTCACGCGATAATTTCACAAATAATGAAAAATATTTAATTAAGTCAATATTAAATTATTATTATTTTTAAAACAAATGTGTTAATTTTTAAAGGATCTAAGGAGATTAAAATCTCACGTGATCTCATGCAATCGAGGAGAACAATATTCTCACATGATTATTTCGTAAATAATGGAAAATATTTAATTAAGTCAATATTCAATTGTTATTATTTTTAAAACAAATGTACTAATTTTTAAAAAGATCTAAGGAGATTAAAATCTCACATGATCTCGATCCAAGTGCCTAAGGATACTAGCATTTTCACATGGCACTATTGAAATTTGGACAAGATAATAATAGGGATAGTAATAATGATAATAATATTAGTAATGAAAAGAAATAGATAAACAATATAATGAAGTATAACAAAATATAAAATATATATGAAAAAAAAAAGACATCAAAAATATGAGAAAGCCAAAAGACCTACCACATCAATTTTACCATGCACGTGCTCTCCCATGCATTCATCATATCTATATGGCACCATGTCCCTCTGCTATTTCGGAAATAGTAAGCACCTCCAAGACCACTACGAACAGGGACTGGATTAACCCCCATCTTAATTACCTTCACATAGTCCTTGACCAGTTGTTTCATTCTATCCAGGCAAGTTGATAGCCCCAATATCTCAATAGGACTACTCTTGTCCCTCTGCTGGAGGTCCTTTCCAGTGGGTTATAGACAAGGAGTGGAGGAGCTTCTGTGCGTGAGATTCCTCCTCTTCACGGTATGAGCATTGTCACTGCGATCCAATTCCAAGCCAAGGACACACCCAGTTTCTGTTTGTTCAAAAACTCGTCTCCTTCCAGCAGGTTGCTTCCCTTTCTCTCCACTTTGTTTCTGCTTTCTTTGTTTCAATCCCCCTTCTCTCTCCTTCCAGCAGTAGCTCTGTTTAGCTCTATTCTTCCTGCATGAAAATAGAGTTTATCTGGGGTAGCAGCCTTCCTCCTTTTCTCGGCTTGCTCAGTCTCTTCTCCAGCTAAGGTCCTGCTCTCAGCCACGTTGCTCCTCCTCCTCTCCTCTCTCGGTTTCTACTTCTGCTTCTGTAGCTCCTTCTCAGTTTGCTTCTACTTCTCCCCTCGGTTTTCTGGTCTCGGTGGCTCCAGTTCGTTTGCTGTAGCTCCTTCTCAGTTTGCTTCTGCTTCTCGGTTTGCTTCTGCTTCTCCCCTCGATTTTTTGGTCTCGGTGGCTCCAGTTCATTTGCTGTAGCTCCTTCTCGGTTTGCTTCTCCTCTCCCCCTCTCCTTGGCTTTAGCTCATATCTTCTCTACCTCTCCCTCTGTTATGAGTTTCTCCTCTTTTCTTTTCTATTCTCTGCACAACGAGCTGCCCCCTCTCTCACTGTTTCTGCTTCTCTTTTCTTTTCTGTTCCCTGCACCACGAGCCTCTTTATGCTTTTTGCCTTTCTTTTTCAGCTTTTCCTTAGGTTTTCATGTGGTGGCAGCCTTATAATACTTTTTCTCTTCTTTTTTTTTAATTTTTATTATTATTACTATTATTGTTAATTAATTTTTATTTTTTGATTTTTTTATTTTTGCTTTGTAATATATTTTATATTTTTATATTTCTTTATTATCTTTCTTTGATTTATTATAATTATTTTAATTAGCTAATTTTTTTTGAATTTTGAGTTTATCTCTCATTCTTTATTTTTAATTCTAAATTGTCCCCCAATTGAAAATATCATTTGAAGTTTTGACATTTTTAATTTTCCTATTTTCTTAATTATTAATTAATTGGTGTATCCATTAATTAAATAATTAAGTAATTAGGGATGAGGTGTTCACAGTGATCATGCATAATTACATGCTATAATTTTGCTTTCAACAGTATCATTCAACTTCTTCACCTCCTTTTCTTCAAGCACCACCTCATTCTCCTGCTTGCACCCAATCAAAGTTTTATCCTCTGGAGCTAGTATCACTGTTGGAGGTGCTAAGGCAGCGAATTCTAACAATGCCGTTGTTACTGCTGCTAATGTTGCTGATGTTGTAAGCCTCCCTCATTATTAGGTTGTTCTGCTTTAGTCTCCAACTACGTCGGAGCTGGTTGGGCTAAAGTGACATGCCTGATGTAGTCCTGAAGAAGTGAAGGCCTTGATGTGGGTGGTCTATTCCTCTTGTTCTTGGAGTAAAAGCCACACTTTGTAGCGTCCCAAAGGTTCTTGATGGTGTTTTCAGTTCTTCCAAGAAGCCCGTGTCTAATTTATGTCCACTTGTTCCCTACTTCCATTTGGGCTTCGATTAAGATCATGTCTTCTACCTCTATCCATGGATCCTTCTATACTCATATATATAATTATTTTCTAAAATATTGTAATGAATTATCACATATCAATGAAAGCTTTGTCTTCGTGTTACCAAATGTTGCCACTGATAGTCAAGCTTTCAGTGGTGACTTTAAAGGTCGCCGCAGAAAGTTGCTAAAATTCCATTTTTTGGGTCGTGTTAGTATATTGGTTCCAACTTTGAGATGATACTTAACGCAGCACAAGGCACGTGAAATGCATTACATGAAAGCTGGTGAAAAATTCACAATATGCTCATCTAATGATTAAGAAGGAATGGAAGAGTTTTGAAAATAGATATATAAATTATAACAAAATATTTTCACTTGGTATTTCTAATTTTTATCTTTTAAAAAAATTAATAGACGGGAAAATTGTTAGATATATACTATACATTGTCATCTAAATAAATAAATAAAAAGTGGAGAAATGAGAACACATGACAACTCCCCTGTAAATAATAAAATATAAGATCACACACACCTATACACACACACACACACACACATATATATATATATATATATAATTTTAAATATGCAAACTAATAGGATCACACATACCACAAAACAAATTATCAATCGACATCAAATTTATAATACCAAAAGGTAGATTTAAGACCCAACAATCAACCTTGTTGAATATTTGTGTATTTGTATACGTGTGCGTATGTATAACTTTTAAAATCAATTCAACATGCACTTTATATTAATTGGGGTGTGAATATAATCTTTGTCAAATTTTACATGTCATAAGCTCAAGGTTTAACAATATCTTTTATTATAAAATAAACTTAAAACACAATACATAAATAGCCTATCCTCCCATTGTAAGATTAATATGAGCATGCATTGTCAAGCAGATTTAGATTGTCATCGGTAATAGAGAGGATCTTGTTTCGTTTTGTAACATGACTCAACAAATATCATATAGAATTATGTTCTTTTATTGCATGAAAACAAACAAGAAATTATGACATCAGTGCTATGTTATAGACCATTCATATACAAGCACGCGTCAAAAGAAATAAATATTTGTATAAACTTCTTACTGCTACCTTTTTTACGATAAATATATGCATTTTCATTAAACTTAAACACATTTTTAGACATTATTTTTCATCTCATTTGGTTTCAAAATGATTGCTAGAAATTTTATATGCAACGGTTAAAATTTTACTTGAGAAAAATAATCTCAATATGTGTATATGTATATATGACATATATGAAAATTGGATTGATAAGAACCCAAATGTCTAGACGCAAAAGGATGTGCCCCCTATCCTTGCACTGCTTTCCAACCCTCCAAGCCTGAGCAACTTGGGACCATTTTTTTACTCCAAATTGATTCACCAATCGAACCAACAACCTGTAGAAACAAAATTCAGCTAAGTCCTCATCTTTCCATGAATTGAAGAGGGAAACTTTTAAACAAACATCTCTCTTTCGAAATGGATTTTATTAAACAATTGTGAAAAGTAAAAATTAGAGAGAGAAAGAGAAGTAGAAAACTATGGAATTCCTAACCATATACCTACTTTTTTTCATGTGTCCATGGACCTTTTATGATATTCCTTTTCTTTGGAACACCATTGCACATATACACGAATTTATTCAGTTTGTCATTGAGTGTCAGAACACCAATAGTATCCCCTTCCCATACATTATTCTCGAGGAGGAAGGAAAGAGGTTCATTTTGAAACCAAGGCCCATGAAGTTGATCATGGTTACAGTAAAATGGTGGTAAGGAGGAACCTTTCATCAGGGTGGTTGGGACTGTAGATCGAAATGGAAGTTTGAGGGACAAATCCCAAAAGCCCCTACCGTTTTGTAGCCATGCAAGGCATCAATATTTTTGTTTTGCAAAGATTGGTGGTATTGGTAGATGTTCATGAAATCTCTGAAGGACTCATTTGCATAAGTATTATTAAAAAGAACAACACCCTGAGAGAAGAGAATGGATGGAGAGGATGGACCTTCGTTTAGGAAAATTGGGTTCAGGTCCAGCCCATTCAGATTTAGCTGGGCTGCTGCTGGAAGATGTCAAAATTATGGTTCGTCAGATTAAACAATGGTGGGTTGTTCTGGGAAGGTGACAATGAGGACGAGAATATTGAAAGCTTCGGGGGATTTTTTACGAAAATCCCAAAAAATGAGGGAAAGCTTTCATGGAAGTTTGGACCAAGCTCTATGCAAGAGAGAAAAGAGTGAGCTCACTTGGGATAGAGAGAGAGTGAGAGGGAGAGATGTCAGGAAGGCTGTAAAGAGTCTAAGGTGGTGCAAATTAGTAGGGAAAAGGGTCAGGAGGGTGTTATTTGAGGGCTCTTGTGAGACTTGGGAAGAAAGTGGATGGTGGTCCCCATGTGACACTTGTCAACTGGTGATCAAAATCTAACGGCTTAGACTCACTGTTTGTGTGACTATTGAGCTTCCTCACTAGGTCGTCTAGGGTGTGGAAATTGGAATTTTTCTATTTTATCAATTTTCATTATTATTTTTCTTCTCTCCTTTATAAGAATTCTTAATATTCGTTTTAGAGATAAAGTGGATGAAATGAGGATGTGGTTGAAAGAAAGGGTAGTACGTTTTCATGAAAATTTTCAGATGGATTAAGGACTCATCATGGTTGAGATCTGGTGCTTCAGTTGTTATTATCAAGATGGTTGCTATGCTCATAAAATTTAATAAAAAAAATGAAAATTACAAACGCCAAAAGGGCTATAAGGAAAGCAATTTATCAACAAATTTTTAATTTTGAATATTGTTATCATTATCAGTCAAAGAGAAATTAATGTGTAGAAAGAAAAGAAACTGATGTAAAGAAATACTTTTTATATGAATATAGAAAATATGTATTATTATAATATTTGTAGTTAATTAAATGGAAAGTCCATATGCTTTGACCAAATAAGACTAAAATGTAGAGTATGCCTAGATAATTATTAGAAGGCTAACTTTTAGAATCTGACATAGAATTAATTCTATTTAAGTTACTTAGCATAGGAGTTTGAATCCGTGAACATAACTGTTTCTAAAATTAGATAAAGATAAAAATAAATAAATAAATTGGTAAAAAAAAAAAAAAAGCAGCAGGTGTCATATATATTTCCACTTATTATGTCACATTCTCTCTCAACTGGGATGAAATAGGAAAGTGTCCCATATTCTTAAGTGTAGTTGGTTATGACATCTGGTGCTTCAATGTTGTGATTAACATGAGGTGTGAGATAATGTGCTTCTGATTGCAACATATGTAATTAAAAAAATAGAGCCTAATTATGCTTATAAAATTAATAAGAAAATAAAATACTATAAACAGCATAAGGCTTAAGAAAGAAATTTTTGAACAAATTTTCATTTTGAATATTGTTATCATTATTATTTTATATCAGTCAAGGAGAAGTCAATTTATAAAAAGAAAAGAAACTAATGTATGAAGTAATATTAGTATATTGAAATAAAAAATGTATTATTATATTTTTTGTAGTGAGTCAAAGGATAAGTCCATGCTATATGACCAAATAACATTTATGAAATTTAGAGTCAGCCCAAATAACTATTAGAAATCTGACTTCTAGCATTTGACTTTGATTTAATTTTATTTAAATAAGTTAATAGTGATAGCAGTTGCTTGAATTTTGAAAAAATGATAATAGTTTAATATTTGGAGACACCAATTTAGGGAAGACTCTGCTAATTTTATTCAATTTGATCAAAAGAAACCCTTGAAAACCAAAACTAAAACAATCTATTTAGATCAACACCTTTTTTAACTTCTTACTCTCTTAAAATATATATATATATATATATATTCCTATAATAATAAAGAAATTTATGAATATTATCATTTGTCTTGTAAGAAATAATAATCTTAATTTAAGTTTAAAGTACGTGATAAAAAAAAAATAACAATAATACTAGTTACATATTCAATATCAGAAGAACGGTAAAAATTAACCAGCTTAAAGCCGGGTAAGAAGAAGAAGAGTTTTAATGGTATTTTAAAGAAACAAAGGATGTGCTATAAAATGGAGAGGTAATTAGGTTTAATTGATAGTGAAGTTCGTAAATCTAAACTGTCATTTTGCACAATACTGCTGAAACCTCCAACTCCAAGGCCTTATATCCTCAAGCCCCTATGACTCATGACTCACATGCTGTGTGAAACAAATAAGGGGAATTACTTAACTCAGTAGCTGATTTTCTTCACTTTATTGGGGATGAATAGAAGACTTTTCAATATTTCTTTACCATCCCTTTATTGCTATAATTAAATACTATATATTTAATGGCAATTAATTTATAATTTTTAAAATATTTGAAAGCTGTGATACAGTTATATTACGTCACTTATAAACAACATAGTTAAGTTGAGTTAACTTACTTTTTGACCCAGAAAAAAATATTCAAAAGATTGTGTTCACACTGTGTATGTTGCTTACAGGTATTTCTTGCCCCACAACATATAATGTACGAGCATTTGTTTGTTATTACTTTGACAGACAATGTTGGAGTAATGTACTGTCATTATTTAAGCTATGTTTGGATCAATTGGTTTGAGATAATATAGAATAGAGTGGAATGGCTAAGTATGTTAAATTAATTATTTGAAATTTATTATTAGATAAAATAAAATGACTAAAAAGGATCTCTGAGACCCATCTTTATCATCTGTTGCGCTACTAATGCATACAGGCAAGTTTACATGTCACCTAAGTAATATAATGATAAGAAAAATATCATTCCTACAATGATTTGAAACTAAGATAATTGTTAAATATTAAAATTCATAAATGACTATAAATTAAGATGATAAATCATAATAAAGTTAGCCTAAACACCTTTAACTAAGGGAATACGACCAGCATAGATAACGAAGTATACTTCATCTCCGTGAACTAAAATAAGTCAAACAATCTAATCAATTTGAGAATGAGGCAACATAAGGAGTAGTTATTAAATCACATCAATCTGCCACTTGAAGAACACTGTAATATATATATATATATATATTACATGAGCATATAACCTTCATGAGTAAATTTCGATAAAGTCTCCCATAAAATATGGACTTTCATAAATTTTTACAACTAGAATATGTGAATAAAAGTGAGGAAAGCTCTATTATCTCAACAATTTACAATCATATAACCCAATATGTATGTAATACAAACTCTAATCCCTGCTTGTGACAATAGGAGCCTTTAATGAACAAAATTTACAACATTCCATAAGAACAAAATATAAATTGTGCCATTGCGGAAAATACAAGGATCACCAATAAGTCACAAAAAGGTAGATCTACGTTGCAAAAGAATACATGAAACCAACAGAATTATCAAAAAAACACGAAGACTATAAGGGTGAGTGTTAACACTCAATAAGTAGATATCACTAATTATACTGGGAGGGGAGTAGATAAGGAAGATAGAGTTTTTCAGAAGCATTTTATTGTTACCTTCAAATCTTATAGTGACACAAAAATTATAGTTGTTGCATTCCAGAAAAACATGAATTACTATAATTAAAATTCCATGCTTCATGCTAGTCAGAGACACTTTGCAAAAATAGAAATACTGATAAGTCTTTTATAGATCATAAGTTTTCATAACACTGTAGTGGAAAGACATACCATAGAACCAATAGTAAAACAATAATCATATGCTAGCTATTGTTAACAGTAACAGTACATTATAGTGATTGGTAGTAAGCAAGTTGGCTTACAAATATTCAATGAAGTGGCATAAATGCCTCATTATAGTGATATAGTTCATGGTGCACCATGGCTAATGCCTATAGCTGTTAGCTACTAAGTTCTGCATTAGATGTATTTCTAATAAAACATTTTCTTTTATACCCATGAAAATCAACTTCAAATATCCAATTAGTAATTTGCCAAATATCTAGAAAGACATGTGGTAATTGAAATAAAAAAAATTCTTGAAAAGTCAGGCAATAAACAATCTATTTAGAAATTTTTAGAAAACCATATAGTAGCTAAATTTGAAGACAAAAATAAATCTAGTATAAGAACTCCCTTATAGCAAAGATTTTCTACAGTTCCCATCATGTGCAATGAAATTCTTAAGGAGAAATCAATACATTTCATTATGTCTGTTCTTAAAGCACTAGAGCATATAAATTCACTAATTTGTAAGGGAAAATTCAAATTACAGAAAATGGGCATAGTTAGTAATTCTAACTCATATGGGAGGGGTACACCAACCTTTCCTTAGCTCCTTCTATAGTTTCCTTGATCACAATAAATCTTAAATACCTATAACATCAAGTAAAGTTCTCCTAGCCTCTAATATACATGAATGGTCTAACTCATTCTATCTATCTATTTTATTTAGCTACTCATTCACTTCTTACCCATAACGTAAGCCTCATTGTGTATGACTATTAGATTCCTAAATAGAATTTTCCATAATCATCACCAACTCCATTAAGAAGTCCCTATGTCAATAGGAAACTTAATTCCTATAAATTAAGAACTTATATTATTCATATATTCAAGTAATAATTGAATTTCTCGACTCAATCATTGCTAAATCTCAAACCCATCATTCTCTTAACGTAATTTACATTCCTAAATTTCTAATAACATTATTAGACAACTAGTTATTCATAATTGGTTCTTCCCATACAATTTTCCTTCGTATCCACCCTTCTATAAGCATGAAAATTCAAAGAAAATTGGGAAAAATTAACAATTCACCTTAACTCCCAAAGTAATAACTTCCAATTGTCCTAACTAAATCCCTTTTGCTATTAATTGAATCGCCAAATTTTATAAATTTTGAATTGGTCCCTTAAGAACCCTAATTTCGCTATAAATTGGGAATTTTCCAAACTAAACTAAAATTCTTATTTCAAACTTGAAATTCGAAGAGTGAAAGGGATGAAAATATCATGAGAAGAAAAAGGCACACTTCAATTTCAAACATTACTTGCCAATTTGTGCCAAATTTAAGGAAATTTCTTATTTCCCTTTTCTACGAACCCTAACTACATAATTGAAGAAATTTCAAAAATTGAAGTTCAATTCCCACTTGTTAGGCTTGCAAATCATAGGGTAAGGGTCAAAAATTACCTTAAGAACAAAAACCCTTAACCTAATTCGCACAAACCCTTACTGATTCATACCATATTTTGAAGAATTGCAAATTTCTGCCCCTTTTCGAACCTTAATGCAGACCTGGGAGTGAATGAACGAATTGGAATCAAATTTGATCATGTTAGTGCTTGAAATTAAGGGGAAAATGACAAAATCCTTTGAAGGAATAAAAAACACTTAAAAATTTTGAAGATTTCCTCATTGCTTTGAGCCAAGGACATTTCAAAGACAAAACATAATTACTTTGCCAAAATGCTTATTGTTTATACTTCTATATATCATGTAGTGAATAGCTGATGATGACAAAGGAATGTTGTAGGGTTATTGTTTATACTCACAGTAACAACTATTTCATGGTGACTATAATAAGATTTAGAGATAATCTAGCTTATGCAATTGATACTCTATGACCTTTGCATCATCAAGCGTTGTTAATCAAAACCTAACAAATATTAAATAGATATAAGTTCACATATTTCATAAGGTTTGTTAGTAAAAAATGATAAAAACTTATACATCATATTTCTATACATATAAAAATACATGTCGAATGAAATAAATGTTTATGTTATAATTTTTTAAGTAAAAATTAATCACCATAAATCATATATATGCATTTATTAATTTTAATCATACATACATATATATTACCTTTCAAACTTTGTGGTATATAATGATTGCTAAATTATTCATATGCAAAATAACATCGGTATATGTATATGTATTTAATAAATGTTAGGCCCATTTTGCTTTTTAAGCCAGTCCACATAATTTCATTCAATTATTATTTTGTCAATCTCTTCTATTTCTTGAGTCTTCTTGTAGATGGTAATGAACGAAAAACAAAAACATGAAATTGATTAACTAAAAATCACTTGATCAATCTTGAAATCTGTTTTAAATTTACCCCTTGTTTTGCCTTTTTTTTAATACTTTTTCTTCTCAAGTCAATGAATGTTTTGTGCACCAAGACTAGTCATTTTTTTCTTGAGAAGTTTAGAATTGATCTTTCTTTTATAAGAATTTTTTAAATCCAACATTGGACTTTGTCATTATTGACATTTTAATTGTAAAGTCATAGTATTCTATGTTGCATAAAAAGGCTCCTGTTGTATTTCCTTTATGGTTCTTTCTTCCAAACCTAAAGGCAGTGAGAGTTGAATCACTAAGATATATTATTACTTGATATATTATTTTAAGTTATTAGATTATGGTCAACAAAAAAGTCAAATTATTTTTCATAAATAGAGGGTGCGAAAGTAATAATGACCTAACACTTTCCTCACTTTCTACTCATATTGGTGAAAGTCTTGTGTTGATTCTATACAAGCATGTGAACATCTTTTTAAGACTATAAGTCCTTCATTATGTTATATTTGTATATATTTTACTTAGGACTTATCATGTATTTTGGATAAAATCTTTCAATTTAGTGACTAAATAATGTTAATTTCATAAACTTTATAAGTTAGACTATTTGGTTACTTCCTTGAATTAAATTTATCTAATTTCAGACTATTTTGATGGAAATTGCAAGAGAATTATTTTAATAAAAGGAAATGAGGGTTTAGAGGCATTAAAGAGGAAGATCAAGAATGCTTTGAAGGATTTCAAAAACAACTTGGAAGTTGGAATAAGCCAAGGAAGAAAGTTAAGATGATATTCAGTTTAAGATGGAGAACACTCAACCTCAATGCCACTTTTGGACTTCAAAATGTTAGAATTTAAAGATGGTCATTTCATGCAAAGTTGTAGAACTTGTCAAGAGCTTTCCAGGAAGTACTAAAATGCTAAAATTTGACATTGGATTGTGAAGTTATGTCCAAAACATTGAAGCAATGAACATCTTTCTGGCCCTAAAGTGACAAAACATGGTGCCAAGGCACCTGATGCAATGAAAAATCTAGTGATTGGTGTTTAGGCACTCAAAAGTGGCACCAAGGTGCTAACAAGTAGCCTTATTGAGGATATTTGTGTATTTTTACTGGAGAGGTACTATAAATAAGGGAAATTAGGATTTTTGATGTCAGAAAGCTTGGGAGGAAGGCAAGAGGCACGAAATAACTATGAAAAACAAGGGTTTATGAAGAAAACTTCAATTAACTTACTTTTTCAAGGTATTTTCTTGGAACAAAAGGCCAAGAGTTGATCTCCTAGGACCTCATTTGTCTAAAACTCCAAGGAGTCTTCCATGGAGGACATTTTCGCTCTTTTTTCCTTCTCTATCTTTTTTCATTTTTCTTATTTCTTTATGTAGTCTAGATTGAATCATGTTTTTTGTTGTTTTATTGGATGATTGTAAATATTGAGTTGGAATTTGTTGACTTTGTTTCCACACATGTTAATTAAGATTATTTCATTTCTCTTGTAATTATGGTTTGATTCATGAAAGTATGTTACTTCTTATTTAGGGCTTTTATATGCTTTAATAAATTAATATGACTGTATGGGGATTGAATGGTTTATTTTGTTGATTTCTTTCATAATCTCTTACCATGGAGTCAAGTACCCACAAGGTGTTAAATGAAATGTCCCATTGAAAATTAAGTGGAATGTGCCTCAAGTGATTAGGATCAACCTTTGAGGTATATTCATACTTGTATTCTAAATGATTTCCAAGAGCTTAAAGAACCTTAGGATTAGTTTTCCTTAAATTATTGGGATCAAGCTTTAAGGGATACTAATGATTAAGGTAGTCCAATTTTTCCTAGATGATTAGCATCAACCTCTAGGTAGGTTATGTTTGATAGTTTAGCATTTAATCAATGCATTATAAGGAAGATTTCATTTTAATGATTGGGATCAATCTTTAAGTGAAACTGGAACTAGAATTAGGATAACTACTAGGATCAGGCTTATCTTATTAGTGAGTTAAATTATCAAGAAATGAAATAGAACTTTGTGGAATAAAGTCATTAATGAACTTGATAACT
Source organism: Delonix regia (assembly GCA_037074485.1). Lineage (NCBI taxonomy): Eukaryota > Viridiplantae > Streptophyta > Magnoliopsida > Fabales > Fabaceae > Delonix > Delonix regia. The sequence continues at coordinate 31,946,672 of CM073449.1, read as the reverse complement.
CAATTTATCCTCACTCCAACTCCCAATTAGCTATGTCTAGAGTAGTGTTTTGAGTTTTTTTATTTTTTTGGTTTAGGGCCTTTAGAATATTAGTTTTAACTTAGCTATTTTGTCTATTATACTTAAATCATTTCCTAGTAACTGTATCTTTTAGATCCTGAGAATAACCACACTAACCCATTCTTTTGTACATATTGTATATTTGATGAACAAAAATTTAATCTTGAGAACAACAATGATAACACATTATCCTCTTGAGAATGATACTAGATATTTTAGATCCTTTTACTACAAATTAACATGTATACTTGTAGTTCATTAAGACTTTTAGAAATGAAAGTGAAAAGTTGAACTAAAATGATAATCATGTTGATATTTTTATACCATATAATTTGAAAACTTTTGCCCTCCTTTAAATTAAATTCTAGATCCAATCCTTGATAAAAGGTGCCATGTCATATTTTCATATATATATATATATATATATACATGTAAAAGTTAATGCTTTTCAAATTTTTCCTTTTAAATTCATTTGTTTTATAGAGAATATGATTTTGTATTTATTTTTTTAATTTATCATATAAATTTGAGGATTAATTAGAATATGAATTCAATTGCAAGTGGCCCAAAACAAAAGACAAGAGCTTGAAAATTTTGAAATTGAAATACAAATTTTAAACACAATGAATTAAATTCATTCACTTTCTCTGTTCTCTTTATTTTTGTGATAACTGACATCTCAGTGGATGGGAGAGAAAAATGAAGAAAGAGATGTAAATTGATCCCAAAATGAATCTTAAAAATCAGTTCATTGGATTCACCACCAAAATTTTTAAACAATTTTTTTTTTGGGAAACCAAATAAAAACAAAAGGGTGGTCTATGTAACTAGAGATGAGTTCAGAAGTTTATTTGAGTTTGGAAAAGGTGGTAGGCACCCTACAACAACTGCCTATGAAGACAGTTACCTAAATCAGTTAAGCAGAGTAAATGATAAGGCTAGAAATTTAGTAAAAATTGCCCATTGATTTGAAATCACCTATTTTAAACACATGTGGGAATAATAAAGAAAACAAAATAAAACAAAACAAAAAGATGGACATTTACAATGGGCATACTTAACCTATGATGAAAGCCTAGGGTCTACATATTCTACAATAGGGATCAAAGTTCGTATAGTTCATCTAGAAATGCATGTCGGTGGGTTGGTATTTTTATTTTTGTGAAGAGAACAATGATATTTGAAATTGGGCCAATTTTTGCAAACAAAACAATAGAAATTGGACATTGTGTTTTAACTTATGAGATTAGTTTAATTTCACTTCTTTTCTCCCTTCATGTGAATTTTCTTAAATTTGAAAAACATAAAATATGGGTGTTTACATTGAAATATCTATGAAAAAGTGAACATATTTTTCTAATTAATTATAAACGAAATGAACTTTGGAAAAGCAAAGAGACTTTGAACTAAATATTTATTTAAAAATATTCAGGAATACAACTTTTTATTTGTTTTAAATTGCTTAGTTTGAATTTAAAAAATGACAAAAATGTTAAAATAAAATGAGATATGAAATTGACAAAATGAATTTTTGCCAAAAACGCAATTATCATAAATTTATTTTTTTTTTCCTTTGGTCAAAACATTTGTAAACACCTCATCCCTAATTACTTAATTATTTAATTAATTGATACACCAATTAATTAATAATTAAGAAAATTAAAAAAATTAATTAAAAATGACAAAGCTTCAAATGAAATTTTAATTAGGGACAATTTGAAATTGAAAATAAATGATTGAGACAATTAAATAAACTCAAAAACCCTAAAAAAAAATTAGCTAATTAAAATAATTATAAAAATCAAAGCAAAATTACCCAAAAAAATAAAAATATATATATGATAGAAATAGAAAATTAAAAATACAAAAAAATAATTAATAATTAATGTAATAGTAATAAGTAAAAAATAATAATAATAATAATAATAAAAAGGTAATATAGTTGCAAACACGAATTGGAGACAACATCATATTGCATCATGAGAGCTGTAGGAAAAGGCGCGTGTGAGCCATCCTTCCTGTGAGGATGATGAAGGAGCTTTATAGACTGGTGGAAGTGGCAAAGGCAAAACACAACATATAATAATGATGGAGGGATGGTGAAGGGGAACCGAAAGTAACCCATAGCCCCTTTACATGCTGGTGGAAGTGACAGGGGCAAACAGAGGCCTCTATAAAAAGATGGAACAGGAAGAAAGAGATGGAGGATAGTTAAAAAGGAGAAACATAGGGAGAACATTATGAAAAGAGTGATGAGGAACTGAGCTGAGGAGAGTAACAAGAAACTGAGGGAAAAAGAGTGAAGAGCAACCAAACTGAGAAGAGAAGAGTAAGGAACCGAGAGGACAAACTGAGAAACTTAGGGAGGAAGGGAACAAGCTATAGAGGAAAAAAAAAACCGAGGAATTGAGAGGGGAAGAAGAAGTGAAGGACCGTGGCTGAAGGAGGAAGAAGAAGAGAGAAGAGGTGAGGTGCTGAGAAGAGAACGGAAGTTGCTGAGAAGAAGAGGAAGGAGAGAGGAGAAGAAGGAGTGAAGGACTATGGCGAGGAGATGGAGCAAGACCGAGAAACACATACATAAGTAGAAACAAAAAGGGGGGGCCATGACGAACAGAAAGATGAACGCAGTGACAAGCAAGAATGAGAAGACTATGACGTGTTGAACTAAAGTGTTAAGACAAGCAAAACTAAGCTGAAGCAAAGAAGCAAAGCAAGTCGAGAAGGAAGAACACCTTCCCTTATTTCGAGCAGCATGAACAGGGGTGAACAGAGGTGAGCAAACTGTGAAAGGATGAAGAGATGAGAGAGGGAGAGAGAGGAGATAGAAACACCATAGACTGAGGAGAGTGAGAGATGGAGGCCAAGCTGAAAAGAGGAGGAGAAGACGAGGAGGAGAGCTTGTGGTAGAGTTGAATCAAGGATGCTGAGCCACGGAAAAAAGAAGAGAGGAGCGAGAAACTTTACGGGTTCATTACGGACTGAAGAGAGAGAGAGGAGCAAGGAGGAAGGAGAAGAAGAGCACCACTAGAGATGCTGGCCATGGAGAAGCCAAGACCAGAAAAAGAAGGAAGGAGCCAGGTACAACATTCTTCCATGAAAGCCTTCACGTTCATGTTCAGTAAAACCGATACCATATCGTGTCTTATTTGTTCATGTTATTTTGTTTTTTTGTTTTTTGTTTTTGTTTTTTTTGTTTTAACTTTATTACTTTACTTGTTTTTATATATGCCAGTGTTAGATTAATCTTAATCCTATAAGTGAGTTCTAAACTTATCGTGTGAGAATATTGTTCTCCTCGATTACATGGGATCATGTGAGATTTTAATCTCCTTAGATTCCTAAAATTAGTATATATTTGTTTTAAAAATTATAATAATAATTAAATATTTACTTGATTTAAATATTTTCATTATTTACAAAATTATCGTGTGAGAATATTGTTCTCCTCGATTGCATGGGATCATGTGAGATTTTAATCTCCTTAGATCACTAAAGTTAGTATATATTTGTTTTAAAAATAATAATAATTAAATATTTTCATTATTTACAAAATTATCATGTGAGAATATTGTTCTCCTCGATTGCATGGGATCATGCGAGATTTTAATCTCCTTAGATCCCTAAAGTTAATATATATTTGTTTATCAATAATAATAATTAAATATTTACTTGAATTAAATTTATTTTTCATTATTTATGAAATTATCGTGTGAGAATATTGTTCTCCTCAATTACATGGGATCATGTGAGATTTTAATCTCCTTAGATCCCTAAAGTTAGTATATATTTGTTTTAAAAATAATAATAATTAAATATTTACTTTAATTAAATATTTTCATTATTTACAAAATTATCGTGTGAGAATATTGTTCTCCTCAATTACATGGGATCATGTGAGATTTTAATCTCCTTATATCCCTAAAGTTAGTTTTTATTTGTTTTAAAAATAATAATAATTAAATATTTACTTTAATTTAATATTTTTCATTATTTATGAAATTATCGTGTGAGAATATTGTTCTCCTCGATTACATGGGATCATGTGTGATTGTAATCTCTTTAGATCCCTCAAATTAGTATATATTAGTTTTAAAAATAAAAATAATTAAATATTTTCATTATTTACGAAATTATTGTATGAGAATATTGTTTCTCCTCGATTGCATGGGATCATATGAGATTTTAATCTCCTTATATCCCTAAAATTAGTATATATTTGTTTTTAAAATAATAATAATTAAATATTTACTTTAATTAAATATTTTTCATTATTTACGAAATTATCGTGTGAAAATATTGTTTTCTTCAAATGCTTGGGACCATGTGATATTTTAATCTCCTTAGATCCCTAAAATTAGTACATACTTATTTTAAAACAATAATAACAATAATGATAATAATGCAAAAATAAATATCTTAATTATTTTTTTTTCTACAAAAATGATTAAAAGAGAAACATGAAGAGATCATGAAAGCTAGATTAATCAAGTTGTTGTAAATTAAAATATCCAAATTAAATTCCAATCCTATTTTATTTACAAAGAATCCATTTAATTTGAACCCTCATGTTCTCATCACAAAAATTTATCACGAGATACGTAGGCCCTAGGCTTTCATCCTTGGTCAAGTCTGTCCTTTATAAATATCTATCAGTTTGCTTCCATTATTGTCTTTTTTGTCTTTACTGTTTAACGGGCATGCATGTTAATAAAAGGGTAATTGAGATAAATTTATAGTCATATTTTATTTCAACTGACTAGTTTAAGGTAATTATCCTTATGGACAGGTGTTGTGGGGTGCCTAACACCTTCCCCACACTCAAATAGACTTTCAAACCCATATCTGGTTTCGTAGACCATGTTGCCTTTTTCCTTTTATTTTAAATTGGTATTCCAAAGTTTTTCGTTAAAAATTTTGGTGGCAACTCCAAAGTCGGTTACAACAACATTGATTAGACATGGGTCCTTGAAACCCAATTTGATTTCTTTAGAAAATGCGTATAATAGGATATAGGTCATTGGAACCCCAAGTTCAATTGAAATGCACATGACTAGTAATAGGATATGCCTACGGAGTCATTGGATCTCACATGACCCCACTAGTAAATTGTTAGGTGCTCATGAAGACGTCATTCTCACACAGTAACACTAATGTTTAAAAAACCATAGATGTTTATAGGATATGCCTATGGTGGCGTTGGACCTCACATGACAAGAAACCCAAAAGAGTACCTATAGAGATGTTAGACCTCACATGACATATTTTACTAAAATAAGCATTGGTGTTTGACCAAATTAGATTTATAATTTCCTATCAGTCAAAGAGTAATTATACAAAAAAGAGAGAAAAATTAACCTATAAAGAAATACATTTATATGAAACAAAAAAATATAAATTAATATATTGCTTATGGATTAAAGATACATCTGTGTTGTTTGACTAAATTAAATTTATAATATTTAGAGTATTTTCATTTTTTCAAAAAATTGAATACCATTCAAATCAACACTTCATTTAATAAAAAGCATTTTTTGTTTGAGTTTAAGTTATGAGATAATAAATTATTAAATATTATAAATAATATTTTATTAAAAAAATTTGTATTAAGTAATCAATACATATGATTATAATAATAAATTTATTTTGAAAATAAATTATTATTTCAGATATAATAATTCTTCCAATGTCACTCTCCAAAAGCTTTAATAAAATTTAGTGAAAGTAAAAGGAAAGGAAAAAAATTTATTAGTTAGTCCTGACACACTTATATGGTAACTGATACGATATGTTAGCCCCATTTAAATCATTCATTTGATAGCCCTCACTCTTCTCTAAAAATGATTTAATTGGGATTAGCATACCATATCTGCTATCACATAAATGTGTTATGACTAGCTAATATTTTTTTCAAAGGAAGGACAATTAAGAAATCATCAAAGTTTGTGTAGTAAAACAGAGAGACACACAGAAACAGACAGAGGGAAGGAGAGACAGAGGTTGTAGACTATAGAGAAGAGCATTAAGCATATAATTTTAGAAGGAAAACTAGGTCAAAATAAAATGGGGATTAATGTAAGAGAAAAATACACTTTTGGTCCCTCATTTATCACAAAATTACCATTTTGGTCCCTTACTCTTTAAAATGTCCAAAATAGTCCCTCACTCATTGGAAAATATCACACTTAGTCCTCCACTTTTCAGAAAATTCCCAAATTTTGTCCCTATACCATACCCTAAACCTTAAATTTAAGGGACTAAATTTGGTTTTTTTTTTTTTGACAAATGGGGGACTAACTGTGACATTTTCAAATGAGTGAGAGATTATTTTGAGTATTTCAATAAGTGAAGTACCAAAATGGCACTTTTATGATAAGTGAAGGATCAAAAAGGTATTTTACTCATTAATGTAATATAGGTTAGGTATTAAAAGGAGGGGTATTTAGGTAAATGTGACAAAACAAGTTTGTAACCATAAATTTTATCGTTTTGGGGAAATTTGAAGGCCTTTCCTTAACCAAGATCACCCTTTACTCACACTCATATGCTGTGTGAAACTAGTATTGCTAATCACTTAAATTTGCAACTCACTCTTCAATTTCTCTTCCTCTTTCATTTATCACCTTTATGGTATATATTTAATGCTGCCAACATACATCTAATTTATTTTTTTTACTTTTTAATATTTAAAATGTGATATGCCTTCATTATAGTTTAAAGGCATGTAGTAGTCACTTATAATATATATATATATATGTGTGTGTGTGTGTGTGTGATATTATTGTTTCCTTTGAAGTTTCTAAGGTATTACTATTTGTCTAAAGTGCATTTTTTTTCCTTACGTACTATTTTTCTCACTTGAAAAAAAAAAAGATAAAAGTATATTGTTAATTTTTTTAATTTTATTTCAAGTTTTATTTTATCTCTTAAATTAATTTTGTTCCAATCAGTTAATATTGTCAAGATGCTTAATAAAAAAAAATTTCTTACATGGCTTAATGCTAGAGCTATAAAAATGGGTCCAATTAATTAATTTTGCAAGTTTGATTTAGCATTTTGGTATATTAGGCTTGTATGTTTACATGCAAACTTATTTAGTAAAATCATTTCAACTTGACCCATTTAATTAAAGATGTCAGCTCCAAGTTAAGTGGGTAAACCCACTGAACTTGTTGGCCAAAAAAGAAACCCATTATAACTTGACCTTTTTTTTAGTTCACTTGTGAACACCCCACTTAAACTAACAATAATAATTATTATGGTAATGATAATAAATAAAATTAAAAATTCAAAAAATTAATTAATTAAAACAAAATTACAAAAAGCAAAAAAAAAAATAGAAGTAATATGGAAAAAACCAAATATAAAAACCAAAAATATTAAAAGGAAAAATTCAAAATATATGTTTGAAGAAGAGACATGGTATTCATCTTGTAAAGAAATAAAATGAATAGGGTTAATAACTTTGTCTAAACACAAAAAGGAGGAAAAGGCCACCTAATTAAAATAAAATTGCAAAACTTGCTCACTTGCTCTCACACACTCTCACTTGCTCACACTCACACACCTTTACTTGCTCACACTCACACACTCCCACTTGCTTACATACATACACTCCCACTCCCACATGCATACACTCATGCACACACACACATTACTAAGGAACAAAAGGACAAGGAGTGCAGAAAAGCAAGAGGGAGCTGGTTTTTCAGAGGAGAGCAGAAAGTGGAGCAGCTTGTGCAGAAAAAGGAGAGAGGTTGGCTAGAGCAGAGAGTAGAGTGGCTGGAAATTGCAAAAAAAGCAGAAAAGAGGAGGAGACCGTGAGCAGAGAGTGGAGTGGCTGGAAGTTGCAGAAAAAGCAGGAAAAGAGGGGAGACCGTGGCTAAAAAGGAGGAGAACTTTAGTACATACTTGTTTGAAAGATAAATAATAAGAATGATGATAAACAGATAAAATAATAATAATGCAAAAACGAATATTTTAATTGAATTATTTATGAAATAAATAAAGTCAGGGTTTTATGCATTTAACGAATTAAAATGCCACATTCAAAAATTCTAAAGGTGGTTTTCTATTATATTTTGTTCTGAGTTCAATCCTGACTTTAAAAAAAGAAATAAAAAAATAAAAAAATAAAAAAAAGTAAAAGATAAGTGAAACAAAAAAAAAAAAACAAAATCCAAAATTAAATAAATTAAAAAACCCAAAAATATTCCTTTCATTTCAAATTTCAAAGGAAATAGAATAGAATATAAACTTCCCAAAATCCCAAAATTTCACTTCGTAATCATTTCATTTAAATTTCAAAATAAAAATCAAAATTCCAAAAACAAACAAAAATTAAAAGGTTGAAAAATGAAGAGATCAAGAGAGCTAGATTACTTAGGTTGCTGTATATTAAAACATACAAATCCAAATTTCAATCCTGTTTTGTTTACAAAAATCTATTTAATTTGAACTCTCCCGTTCTCATCACAAAAATTATAAATCACCAACCAACAGACACACCTTTTGGGTCAAACTACGTGGACTTTGATCCCTATCACAGGGTACGTAGGCCCTAGGTTTTCATCCTAGGTCAAGTCCGCCTTTGTAAATATCCATCTGTTTGTTTCCACTATTGTTGTTTTTGTCTTCTCTGTTTAATGGGCATGCATGTTAATAAAGGGTAATTGAGATAAATTTAAGGCCATATTCTATTTCAATCGACTAGTTTAAGGTAACCGTCCTCATGGACGAATGTTGTGGGGTGCCTAACACCTTCCCCACACTCAAATAGACTCCCAAACTCATCTCTGATTTCGTAGACCATGTTTCCTTTTTCTTCTTTATTTAAATGGGTTTTCCAAAGTTTTCCGTTAAAAATTTTGGTGGCGACTCCAAATAAATTGATTTTCAAGATTCGTTTTTGGGAATCAATTTAAAAACACTTTTGATTTTATTCCGCCGAAAGGTTGGTTACGACATCACTGATTCTAATAATTTAAAAAATTGAACTATATTTAAACTTTTGTTGTAACAACTAACTCATAAACAAATTCATATGCTACTTCAAAAAATTAAAAAAAAAATAAATCAAGAATGGTCTTCCATAAATAATAAACAAAGCTTTTCAATAAATTATAATGGGGATTGATAAAGGCCCCTCATTGAGTAACATCTATTTTAATGAACATTATCCCATACGTTGATAATTAAAATTGGATATTTTTGTTATGTGATATTTTTTTTTTCTTTTAGAAGAGAAGCAAAAGAAAGAAAAATACCAAGTGAATTTTGTTGGCTTTCAGGGATGTATATATCACTAATAGATAAAAAAAAAATAAAGAAAGAAGGAATCTATGTCTAAATTCAGTAAATTTTATCTTTAATTTAGTCTAAGACGGAATCTAACATAGATTTAATTCCGTATTGTAAACCTTGATCTCTAAATGATCAGACACAGAATTAAGTATTTTGTCTTAAAATTGAGACGAAAAAATCCATGTCAGAAGATGAAAAATGTTGTTGAAATACTGAAACCAAATTCATATCCATTATTAAAATTTGAAAGACTGAGACAAAATCATTCCATGTCAAAAGTGATGTTTGAGGTTTCGATGCAGATTTTCATTCATCTCAGATATATAGTTAAAATAATTTATTCTGTATCAAATTCTATGTTTAATTAATAGACATGGAATTCCATCCATCTCTGAGGGGAACTGAATTGTTTTCATTTGGTGTGTAGTTTTGTCTCTAAATTATTGATATAGAATTCTTCTGTCTCCAATTGCTTTTTGTCTTTCCATATTTGATTCCGTATCTAAATGTATATTTTGTTTTGGTATCTAATTCTGTGTCTAAATTGTAATTTGAATAGCTTACTAGTCTATTTTCACTTCTATCTTATTCATATTCCAACCCAATAAACAAATATTAACAGTATCAGAAATTGGAATATTTATAGATATCATATTATCAAGTAATGCAATATAATTTTTCTAGTAGTGTATAGGGGCAATGTTGTCCAAATCACGATTTAACTCATAGAATCCCTGATTCTACAATCCTAGGTAGCAATTTTGTGTTAAATCATAAATAAAAGTAGAATCAGTGCTAACTCGATCAAACTTGCCATTTACTCACACAGAAAAGAAAACACTTATACTGGACACCATGTGCTATCCATTGCATTGATTTGATGTTGGAGGATTTAGAAAAACAAAATAAAGTTGCATAAAGAAACCATAAGTAAGGGTAGAAGAATTACAATGTACATTTTTGTAAGATCAATGCTTATCAATATGTTAAGAAATATCACAAAAGGGAGAAACTTGATTAGGCTAGCTGTGACTCATTTTGTCACAACCTATTTAACATTAGTTTGTCTTAATGAGCATAAATAGGCATTGATAAATCTATTTAATTATGTGGAATGGAAAGATAACAAATTTTCTACAACTAAAGATGGGAAGGAAGTGGCAAGAAGTGTTATGGATAATAGGTTATGGAAGAATATTATTACTTGCCTCAAAGTTACTACTCCTCTTATTAAAGTTCTTCGTTTAGTGGATTCAGATGAAAAACTAGCAATGGGATTCATATATGAAGCAATGGAAAGTGCAAAGGCAAAAATTAAAATAAACTTTAATAATGTTTCAAGGAGGTAAATACAAACTAGTATACCATATTCATGTCTTAATCTTTAATATATTTTAACTTCATTGTTTGTTGATTATCACAGCTATGAGCCTATATTGAACATAATTGATGAAAGGTGGAAAGCTCAATTACATAGGCCTTCACATGCAGCTGTATACTACCTTAATCCTCTTTTCACTTCAACACTAACTTCCAAGCTGAAGATATGGTTAAGCAAGGGTTGTATGAATGCATAGGAAGATTAGTTAAAGATAAGGGAGAAAGAGACAAAATTGAGTTCTAATTAGTCTAATTCCATTTGGCAAAGGGTATGTTTAGTTCTAGTTCTACACAAACATTAAGAACATAAGTGACCCCGATAGAATGGTGGGAGGCCTATGGAGATGGATGCCTAAAACTTAAAAGATTTGCAATTTGCATTCTTTGTTGATGTTGTAGCTCTTTTGGATGTGAACGTAATTGGAGTGCTTTTGAAAGGGTAAGTAATTGTAAAATTATAAATTATTTTCTTTCATCATTTTCATTTGAATTTTTTTAGGGGTTAGAATATGTATCAACATTGTTTATTTTGTTTAGATTCATACCAAGAAAAGAAATCACTTGCACCAAAAGAAGAAGAATAACTTGGCATTTGTGATGTGCAATTTGAAGTTAAAAAATAAGAAAACTATAAGAACTCATGTTTATGATATTGATGATATTCATTTTGATGATGAATGGATAACTGAGGAGATGGGAAAAGAAGGTAATATAGAGGAAGATGATGAGATCCTTGAACCTATTCAAGTTAATTCTCTTGCAACGACAATAAAAATGGGTGATTTGATCATTAATATTGGTAGTACTAGTGCTGGTGAACAATCCAACAATTTGAATTTCGATGATGACTTCCAGGATGATGAAGAAAATAATAATAATGGTGAGAATGAGAATGAGATAGAAGGAGGTTATATAGGTGATGTCGTAACCGACCTTTCAGCGGAATAGAATAAAATGTTTAAAACCGATTCCTAAGAACGGAATTTTGAAAATCAATTTGTTTGGAGTCGCCACCAAAATTTTTAATGGAAAACTTTGGAAAACCAATTTAAAACAAAACAAAAAAGGCGAAATGGTCTGTGAAATCAGAGATGGGTTCGGGAGTCTATTTGAGTGTGGGGAAGGTGTTAGGCACCCCACAACACACGCCCAAAAGGACGGTTACCTTAAACTAGTCAGTTGAAATAGAATATGGCCTTTAATTAATCTCAATTACCCTTTTATTGACATGGATGCATGTTAGACATAGGAGACTAAAAAAAGTGAGAATGCATGCAAACGGATAGATATTTACAAAGGGCAGACTTGACCTAGGATGAAAGCCTAGGGCCTACGTACCCTGCGATAGGGATCAAAGTCCACGTAGTTCGACCAAGAGGTATATTTGTGGGTTGGTGGTTTTTGATTTGTGATGAGAATAGGAGGATTTTAATTAAAACATATCATTATAAACAAAACGGGATTGGAATTTGGTTTGTATGTTTTAATTTACTACAATCTGATTAACCTCGTTCTCCTGACCTCTTCATATTTTCTCTTTTAAATTTTTTTGTCGATTTTATTATTATTATTATTATTTTGAGTTTTGGGAGTTTTGGGAGTTTATATTTCGGGAATTAATGCATAATTTATAACAAAAGGAATATATATATATTTTTTTATGAATTTTTGAATTTATTGTTGATTATGGAGACTCAAGTTCTGCATATCATTTTTTTATTAATTAAATTTTATGCTTGACTTATTTAAAATGTTCATTTTTACATTATTATTGATTATTGGTAAATAATTTAATTCAAATGCCATTATTTATTTGTTTATTTGTTTATTCTTGAACGAATATATGCTAATTTTGGGGTTCTATGGAGATTAAAATCTCACACGAGCCCGAGAAGTCAAAGAGAGAAAAGTATTCTCACACGATACATTTTGTATAAATATTTAATCAAAGTTAATATTTAATTATTGTCCATTTATTTATTTTTTGTATTGTTATTATTATCATTAATATTATTATTATTTCTAAATTAATTATAGGGATTTAAGGAGATTAGAATCTCACATAATCCCAAGCAATCGAGGAGAACGATATTCTCACATGATAATTTCGTAAATAATGGGAAATGTTTAATTGAAGCAAATCTTTTAATTATTTATTATTTATTATTTATTATTCTTTTTTTTTTTAAAAAAAAAAAACAAAGGTATGCTAACTTCAGGGATCTAAGGAGATTAATATCTCACATGATCCCAGGTAATCGGGGAGAACAATATTCTCACACGATAATTTTGCAAATAATGGGAAACAGTTCATTAAAGCAAATATTTTAATTATGATTATTATTATGATTTAATCAAAATTAATATTTAATTATCATTCATTTATTTTTCCACCATTCATTCATTAATATTTTATTAATATCATTATCACTTTTCAATTATTCAATTAGTTGTAAGGATTTAAGGAGATTAACATCTCACATAACCCCCGGTAATCGAGGAGAATAAAATTTTCACACGATAATTTTATGCGTCATGGCAATATTTATTAATTATCATTCACTTATTTTTCACCATTCAATCATTAATATTTCATTAATATTATTATTGCTTTTCAATTGTTCAATTCATTGTAAGGTTTGAGGAGATTAACATCTCACATAATCCCCGGTAATCGAGGAGAATAAAATTCTCACACGATAATTTTATGCGTAATAGCGATATTTAATCAAAGTTAATATTTAAACAATGGTGATGAACAAAATTAAAACAAGTTTAAGCAAATGAATAGTAGCATCTTAGAACCAACGCATGAACAGTGCAGAATATATAAGATTATCTTCAACCAACTCGCATGAACAGTAACATGCATGCAGAAAAATCGGCCATACAGCCCATGCAGCCATACCTGTGTGATTTCAGCCTCTCCCTTGTCTCCAATGAAGAATGACCTTCTCCTCCTCACTCACATATGGTATATGGTCCTCCAACAGTCCCGAAGTAGTTGGTCTCGGCTGGGAAGCAAGCAGAAATGGTGGATAGCACTTCGTTGGGCAGCGTTGGAAATTCTGGTTGGTTTCAGCGCTGGAAATTCTGGCTGGAAGTGCTCGCGTGTCCTTGCTCCTCGGCTGGAAGGCAAAGGCTGAAAGCTTCCCTTCCTCTCTACACTTTTTCTTCTTCCTTGTGCTCCCTAAATTCTCCTCTGTTTACCTCTGTTTTCTGGGCTCAAAACAGAGTTTTTTCTCCTCCATGGTTCAGCCTCTATCAATCCTTTTGCTGCCACTTCGTTTTACATTCAGGCCCCCTTGTTTCTGCTCATCATTTTGGCATCCAACTCACCATTTTCTGCTCCTCGGATTGCCAGAACCTCAGCTCCCTCTTCCTCTCGGTTTCTGCCTCTCGTTTAGCTCCCTCTTCCTCTCGATTTCTGCCTCTCATTCAGCTCCCTCTTCCTCTCGGTTACGTTGTTCTCTCCCTCTTCTGTTCAGCTCTTTTTTCCTCTCGGTTACGTTGTTTTCTCCCTCTTCTCTTCAGCTCCTTTTTCCTCTCGGTTACGTTGTTCTCTCCCTCTTCTCTTCAGCTCCTTTTTTCTCTCAGTTACGTTGTTCTCTCCCTCTTCTCTTCAGCTCCCCTTTTCCAGCCGAGGTCTTCTCTTCTTTATACTCCTACCAACCTCTCTTTTTTTGCCATGTTGCTCCCTTCTCTTCTTACTTTTTCTGCAACTTCCAGCCACTCCACTTACTACTCACAGTCCCCTGCTTTTTCTGCCATTTCCAGCCACGCCACTCTCTCCTTTCTTTGCACAAGCTGCTCCACTTTCTACTCTCCTCTAGAAAACTAGCTCCCTCTTGCTTTTTTGTCCTCCTTGTCCTCGTGTTCCTTAGTAATGCATGTGTGTGCATGAGTGTATGCATGTGGGAGTGAGTGAGTGTGTGTGTCTGTGGGTGAGAGTGTGTGAGAGTGTGAGTGTGAGTGTGTGAGGATGTGTGTCCGTGAGTGAGAGTGTGAGTGTGTGAGAGTGATGTGTGACATGTATGTGAGGGCAAGTGAGCATGTGAAAGTGTATGAGTGTGAGCAAGTGAGAGTGTTTTGCAATTTTATTTTAATTAGGTGGCCTTATTCATTTTATTTCTTTACAAGATGATTACCATATCTCTTCTTCAAACATATATTTTGAATTTTTCTTTTTAATATTTTTGGTTCTTATATTTGGTTTTTTTTTTATATTACTTCTATTTTTTTGCCCTTTGCAATTTTGTTTTAATTAATTAATTTTTTTTGAATTTTTAATTCTATTTATTATTATTACCATGATTATTATTATTGTTAATTCGAGTGGGGTGTTCACGGGTGATAATCATGATTCTGGAAGTGATGATAGTCATGGGATTAATGATCTTTATCAAAATTAATATTAAGAGTTTGTTATGTTAAATGAATTATTATAATGTGTTATGGGTTATGGATTATGGATTATGAACTATGGATTATGGAGTTTATTGAACTTTGTATGTTGATTTGAATGAAAAGTATGCAATATGGATTATAAATTATAAAATAAGTGCTTATGTTTGAAATTTTATGTGATTTTGTGATATGGTTATATTCAATAGCTTAAATAATAGGTGTAGGTAAACTCTTACGATTCTATGTTACGAGTTTACATTACAAGTCTACCCCCCTTTTTCCAAGTCAACCTAGAATCACGATTTTGATAACATTGTATAAGGGGCATCGGGTGCAGTTCTTTGGATTTTTAAAATTTCAACTTCTATATGTCATGTTATTTTATATTCTTTATTTGATTATTTAATTTATAAAATTTCACCCCTCTTGGTTTGTAAGAATATGCCTTATTTAGTTCAAATATTTAATTCAAACAATTTCGCCATTTTTAGAATCAAAATCCTAGATTCATCACTATTGGCATTCACCATACAATTTAAATAAAAGAAAGCAACAAAAGTGGAGCTGATAATATGAATTTTATATCAATTCATATGGATCTAAGCTTTATATATTATATAGTAGAAGGATCAATAAATTCTCATTAGACCAACAAGCCTCCTTTGGCTTCTTTGGCCATATATATGGAAAAGAATATGATCTTTCATTTTTATATATAGTTCTTAAAAACTCTGGGCAGTTTTCTCTTGTTTAACTTTCTACTTTCTTAAAGAAAAAAAAAAATTCATTTCCTTACTAATATCATCCTATCTTGATTACAAAATACTCTATAATTTATATAAAAATAAATAAATTTATGGGTTGATAAAAATTCTAAAATTCGTTGTACAAAGTTAAAGAGTAACAATGGCATAGTAAAATTGAGTTAAGGTTTTTAAGTTTGATCATCCTAGTGATTATTAGTTTAAGCATGCTATTTTGAAAAATATGATATATGATATATATTAATTAAGACTTTATTTATCTGGGATAACAAACTAGAGTTTGCTATAAAAAAAATGTAATGCGTCAATTGCTTTCATATTTATGTCTAAGATTATTTGAGTTAGAGCACTTGAACATCATTTGTCATTTTTTTTTCATGTGATATGTAGTTCTATTACCCATATTAAATGAACACCATATAATTTGAAAAGAAAGTATGTTTTAACCCCAAAAAAAAAAAAATGAATGATATACATAAGAGATAATTTTGACACTTAACTTTATCTCGATGTTTAAAATTTTAAAAGCATATAAAATATCTTGTCTAATGTATTAATAGTCAAAATGATTATATCTCTTTTTTATGATAATCTTTAACTTTTAAATCAAACATAAGAATTTGAAATACTAGATTATTCTATATCCTTAAATTTGAAAAATTTTTTTAAGAAAGGTACAATGATAGCATGCCATGTATCTCATGGGCCTTTACACAGTCATGATGAAAAAATTGTCCCAAAGACCAATTGTGCACTAAGAATATACCATAAATGAAAATTAAACCCAAAATTTCTTTAATGGAATGCAATTTATTTTTATTAAGAGAAAATTATGTTTTTGGTCCTTACAATTTCACTTAATTTTTTATTTAGTCCTCATACTTTAAAATTTATAATTAGGTCCTCATAATTTAGATGATTTACAAATTAGTCCCTGTTATTATATTTGTGTTAATATTTTACCATATACGTGAGTTAATGTTACTTCATTATTTACTTTTATTTCCATTGTTATCATATTTAAAGTATTAAAACATTATTTAATTAGTTACACTGATAAAATAAAATAAAATACTTACACAGTTGTAAATATTTGTAAACTATGTATACGGATTTAATTACAATTTTTTTCAATTTTGGGGACTAAATTTAGAATTGACTGAAAATATGGGAATTAGAAATTTAATTCATGTGATTTTAAAAGGGAGAAAATACCAGTTTTTATATTATATAGTGTGGATTAAAAATAGATAAGACAAGTGTTACACAAAAAAAAAGCTTACGTATATATATATGTGTGTGTGTGTATGTAGACACACACAATAGTTCTATGTAACTTGTTAAATCAACACCACATAATGGAATTTCTTTGTAATATTCATGGAAATTTTCATTTATTAATTTTATCTTAGTGGGAAATTACTTTTTTGCCTTTTTTAGATATTTGCATTTATAACAAAAAAGAAAGCAACATACATATTTGGGGCAAAGGTGAAAATTTAATTAAGTGTAGAAAAGAAAAACTTGAAAGTATTATATATTAAATCATGGAGGATGAAACTTAAGATTGAGGCTGCCACAAGCTGTTAAGCCTTACTTACCCAAAAAAGGGAGCCCAAGTTCAACCCCATTAAGTGCAAGTTAGTGTGTGTGTGTGTATATATATATATATATATGCACTTATGCCTCCTATGATCCTATAAATTTCACAAGTTTCCCCTTAAGGATAATTAAGCTAGACCTTGAAAGTAAAACCATTGCAATTGTCTCTAAATAAATCCTACTTATGTCTCTTTAGTTTTCTTTTAGGCATAAGCATTAGTATGAATCTCTTACATCCAATTGCATTCTAGCCTCACCTTAATAGCATCATATTAAATTGGTTCAATCACATGACCTAGACCATATGGCAAGATCATGAATTGATGTCAAACTCCATTGACTTTTAAATGCTTTACTCACCTACATCAATCTATTGGAACTTCACACACACACACACACACACATATATATATATATATTTAATAGGTTAGTTATCCAAGAAAAGTCATTCTTAACTAATGACAATAACTTGTCAGACCTAAGAAAGTGTGAATTTTAGTAACTTTGGAGGGCTAAGGTCACTTTTACATTGCCTCTACCTTCCTTAATTCTTCTTGAATCACTTTGTTAGATAGAGATATAGGTTTATGATTTTTCACTCCAATGGACCTATCCTCACTTGGAATGAATAATGGAAGAAAAATTCATACACAAATTTCATTTTAAAGCTTACGATTTAAGTCAATTAGACAAAATGGAGCATGTGGTATTAAACCTCTTTTCCCGCTCAAATTAACTAAAACTACAAGTATATTCTTTATGCATTTACCTTAATATATCTTCAAAATAATATATTATTAACATACTCTTTGTGAACTATTCTAATTAGTCTTGAAATTGGGAAAACTTCCTATGGTTGCCTTGGCACACATCTAAGTGAATATACACATATGTGCTTGCTATGACCATTGAAAATAATTAAGAGAAGCGAGAATGTGCATAACTAGTATTATCACAAGTGAGAAATTTTTGGCCTTTAGACTTGAGAAAGAAGATTTATAAAGGTGAGTGAAAACTTTTGGATTTGGATTGGGGGTTTAAATTAAATAAAAGAATAAGTTGAGTTGATTAAACATGTCTGCTTTTGTTTCTGAAAGTGCATAAAGACTGTGTCAACTAAGTGCAAACTGAGCCTAGAATAACCAAATGATTATTTTTTCTATTATTATTTAAAATTACAATTTTCTGAAAAATGTTAAAGCTATGCTTGGGAAGTAATTAGTTAGGAGAATTATTCTCTAACTTAAGGTATTAAGGTTGCCTCCCTTAGAAATCTAAGATCTTAGAGATCCCCTTTTACAAATTGGTGCTTTAGTGAAGGAGGCGATATGAGGTAAACCTTCGTATCCAAACATCTAATGAGTAGATAACGCTAATTATGTATATTTTATGATTTACGCAGTTTCCTTATAAATATAATTGTTATTAAATATATCAGTGCTTTGGGATAGACTTCTTGGAATTTAAATTTTTCATCATTTATGTACTCTCTGGGTATTTGTATGCTCTATATCTAATAAAAATCTTACTAAGCATTTGACTAAATCTCCTAAATGTTTGAATTGCTTGAATTTTGTATTTTCTGAGTCACTTAAGTTATGTATCTCTGAATTATCTTGTTTGGTTTTTTTGAATCTTTTTGAATTATCCCAATTCTATATTATAGAATTCCTTTGATTTAAATTTCTGGGTTAAAATGACTTTGAACTTTTGAAATTCTCTATTTGGTAATTTGAAGTATTCTAGTTTTATATTCAAGAAATACTTTGAATCTTTAAGTATATAGATATTTGATTCAGTATATACAATGTGCTGGGATTATGAGATTAGAAACTTTTATCTGTCTTTAAGTAAAAGCTTGACTTTGAATTTCTAAAACTTCGACTTTTAATTATGGATTTACATATGTTACAGAAATTTTTAGGAATGCATCCAAAATAAGACCCTATTGCTAATGGTAGTAGATATTAGCCGTAGTGCAGTACAATTTGTATTCTGATATGTCTAAGCATGTTGCCGATATTAAGATATTCTGTCTAAGGCCTTAGGCCATTATTTTGATTATTCCAAGCATGAAGCTTATGACTGATATTTGATTTGTTTTGATATGCTAGCCCTAAGTTAGTTCTATTTTTTCTGGACTTCTAATGGTTCTATTGAGTACTCCTAATGTAATTTGGATGCTTTTATGATACAAATAAATTGTTAATTTATTTGCATTCAGGGCTTGTTTATATTTTTGTTTAGGATTTTATGTGAAAAATTACAATGTTTCCTCACTTTGGTAAAGTTTATATTAATTGTTAAAGGTGTTTAGATTTCAAGATGACAAATGGTTTGTGAAAACCAAAAAACTCTACTATACCTAGTCTATCCCTTCTATTGCATAATTAGTATTTTCTACTCACTGAGTTTTCACTCACTTATTATTGTTTAACATTTTTCTTAAGGTAGCACTATTCTAGACCCCAACCTACGAACTATGGGCTTAACGGGTGCCTCTTTGTATTAGCCTTGCATTGTTCACAAAGGCAAGTTCTTCTTTATTGTAAAGTTTATATTTATGATCTAGTGGCTCCCACATAAATAGGTAAATGGTCTCATTTTGTTATTATGGATGATAGCTATCTATTGTGAACATTATTGAGAGTAGAGCTCTCCTTTTGGTTGTGTATTAGGTTTTTTTATTATAAACTTTTTAGGTGATCTAAATTTTTTTAGGAGGCCTGCTGAAGTTTGTAACACCCCTCAATAGTAATAGGAGGATGAATAAATTGGTCCTAAAATAAAGCTAAATTATACATAAAAATAAAATTGATTAAGGAAATTCAAAATTTTTCTACCACATCATAAAGGGAATAAAAACTTATTTAAAACCTTGTTTGATTATTTGATTAATTAAAGAATGGATACAACTTACAATTAAGCCCATATGCAAGATGCACCCATCTAGAATAAAACCCACACTCAGTTCTTAAGTAAAGATCAAAACAAAAATCTATCTAAATTAATTGTTGTGGATTAACCCAATGTTTTACTTAGGCCCAAAGTACCCAAAAACATAGAAAAAGAAAGAAAAAGACTTAAGACCCATAATTTCGACCCACTCAAGCTTCAATCCACTAACCCATTCTTGCTTCATGTTATTTTATTTTAATGAACACTCATTATTGATACCAATCTCCTAGTCACTGCTTTTAAGAGCAAACACAATTCCTTCATTAGTTACACATTCTTTTAAGTTAGAAAACTCACTTTAAACTTTTCAAAGTAATGATTACTCTTAATGTTGTCAAAATCGTGATTCTAGGTAGACTCGAAAAGGGGGGTGAACTCATAATGTAAACTCGTAACATAGAATCTTAAGAGTTTACCTACACTTATTATTTAAGCTATTGAACATAACCATATCACATAAAATCTCATACATATTTCATAATCCATAATCTATAATATATAAAGTTCAATAAGTTCTGTAATCCATATTTATAATCCATAGTATATAATCCAAATTAATATACAAAGTTCAATAAACTCTGTAATCCATAATCCATAAGATATAACCCATCACTCATAATACATAATAATGATTCATTTAACATAACAAACTCTCAATATAAATTCAATAAAGATCATCAATCCCACGACTATCATCACTTCCAGAATCTTGATCATCTCCTATATAACCTCCACATATCTCATTCTCATTCTCACCATTATTATCTTCTTCTTCATCTTGGAAGTCATCATCAAAATCCATATTGCTAAATTGTTCACCAACACTAGTACCACCAACATTAGCATCAAGCTGAACAACCAAATTACCAATTTCTATTGCTGTCGAAAGAGGATTAACTTGAATGGGTTTAAGAACCTCATCATCTACCTCCACATTATCTCTATTTCCTATCTCCTCAGTTATCCATTTATCATTAGAATGAATATCATCAAAATCATAAACATGAGTTCTTGTAGTTTACATATTTTTTAACTTCAAATTACACATCACAAATGCCAAGTCATTCATCTTCTTTTGGTACAGGCAATTTCTTTTCTTAGTATGAATATAAACAAAATAAACAATGCTAATAAGTATTCTAACCCTAAAAAAATTAAAATGAAAATAAATAAAAAAAGTAATTTATAATTTTACAATTACTTACTCTTTCAAAAGCACTCCAATTACATTCACATCCAGAAGAACTGCAGCATAAGCTAAGAATGCGAATTACCAATCTTTTAAGTTTTGGGCATCCATCTCTATAGGCCTCCCACCATTTTGCTAGGGCCAATTGTGTTCTTAATGTCTGTGTAGAACCATAACTAAGCATGCCCTTTGCAAAATGGAATTCGACCAGTTGGAACTCAATTTTCTCTCTTTCTCCCTTATCTTTAACTAGTCTTGCTACGCATTCATATAGCCCTTGCTTAACCATATAATTGTGATTTAACACAAAATTTCTATCTAGGTTCGTAAAATTGGCGATTCTATGAAGTTAAATCACGATTTTGACAACATTGATTACCCCCATTCTCTCTCTATGTCATTGGTTGCCTTATATCCTTTCTCTCTCCTTCATTTATTAAAATTCATGATGATAAGTACCCTTTTGCTTTCCTACAAAGGCATCTTAAATAAATCTATCTTAAAAGCTTCCTCTCCTTCCTTGCACCATCCTTTCTCTCTCTCCTTTCATGTGAGGCTTAAATCATTTTTCTCAACATCCTTCATAATTTTTCTTACTTTCTAGTCCTAGCTCTCTATAGGAACATGTGTATACTTCATTTGACACTACTTTATTCCATGCTAAATTAATACCTACTTTCAACGAACCATTTAATGATTAAGATCCTTTCTTCTTTTTTTTTTTTTTTAACCTATCTTGATTGCCTAGGTTATTTAACTTAGAAATACTTAAATTAACAAGTTAATATGCCAATTCTTCTTAATAATTTCTCATTATATGTATTGGCTAGATAATATAATTAGGCTAAAATAATTACTTAATCGTATTCTCATAAGATAAAATATAAAAGTTAACATCATAATATATTTTCATTTCTTACCTGGCAATTGGTCTATAATTCAATCAACTTAAGTTTACTTAATATAATATCTAACAAGAAGACAATACATAAAACACAAATACTGATTAAGCTCCATTCATCATTAGCATGCATATAACCTAAGAATTAGTTCATCATATCTCGGCCAAGTGCTTTATCAACTCAAAAGGTACAAAAACTTACATCAACCCAAACTATCCATTTCATGAGTTTCCTATAAGCAAAAGAAAAGAGACTGCATCATTAAAAGAAACCTGATACATCCCTTTCCAACCATGGCTGATGCGTTCAACAAAAAGGTACTAACCAAAGCACAAGCTAAACATACCTATACATTAAACAACTAGTTCTTCTTGCCATGGAATTTGAACATATTTATCCTTCCCTAAGTTCACCTTTCGCACTGAGTATTGTATGAATATCTCCCTTTCATCCATGTAAACATTGATAAAAAGGGCAAGTGCAAAAGTTTCATAGTTTTCAATAGAATTAAAAGCATCAACTAGAATCAATATCCTTAGCACATGTAAAAGATAAAAGTTGGACGAGATTTCTGAAAATCTTAATAGTTAGTAAGTAATTTCAAGTAATAACAATCATAAGTACAAGCAAGTGTTGCCGTTCAAGGATAAGAACAAACAAACCCTAGGATGTAATCAATTTATAGATCCAATTCATAGTGCACATTCAACATTGCTAAGGCAACCACATCCATCTTTGCTCATACATTCAAATACCCAATCAGGGCCACAGTACAATCAAGTACAAAAGACTATAAAATATGAGATTAAGCTAACAAATTGCCATGACCCACTACCTTAGTGTCTCGGCCAAGAGGGGCAAGGGAAGAAGAAATGTTGTTTTTTATCCTTTCTTGCTTCCTTTAAGCTTTCAACCTTGTAACTAGTCCCTTGGTAGGCTCGGCCACAAGCACTCCACTTTCTCCCTACAACTTCTTAAATTGGAACCCTTATGTTCTTATTCTTCTTCAAGAATAAATCCTCTTAGGTTGAGATGAAGAGAAGAGTAAGAAGAAGTAGAAATTTAAAGAAATTTCAAGGAAAAACTTTTACCTAGCTCTCAGCCTTGCTTCTCTTCTTCTTGTCCGAGCTTCCTTTTTCTTCCTTCTCTATTCAAATCTTTGTCCCACTCTCATAAATTCACCCTTTCTTCTTCCACACGAAGCCTCTCACTCCTTCCTCTTTCATATCTTGTTCTCTTCCATCATCATGACACTCTATGTGCCGTTTATTCCTTTTGACTTCCTGACAAGTGGTGGTGCCCGCTTCATGCAAGGCTGCCAGTAATCCTAGATACTCCTTTTACGTGTTGCTTCCTAGGTTAGCTTAGTGTCCTTTTAGTTAGTATGCTGCCACTTGTCATGCTTTGCTAAATATTACGCCACCTTAGCTTGTTTAACCAAAGAGTTAAATTAGATGCTACCACTTATCCTTATACGTGTTTCTACCATATATCTACTCTTGCATAGTTTCTCTTATCATTATATAAGAACACTCTCCATGTTTCATTCTCTTAGTTTTTATTGTTACTTATTGCTTTGTTAGTTTATGTTTTTTATTTAATTCTTTTGCTAAAACTTTAAGTACGATGCTTTCTAAAATATTATTAAGCCCATATTCATCTATCCACATAGATTTTAAATCACCAAGTTGCTATGTACAATATTTTCGAATAATAGTAAAGGTAAATTTTAATTAAATAACCAAATAATAGCTTATTTAGGACATCTTTGGAGTATTTTAAAACTCCTTTAAAAGTATTTTAATTAACTAAGCTCAATATCCTATTCAGGTATTTTAACCATGTCTCATTGTCTTTACAAAAAAAAAAAATGCAATTTAAGTCTTAGGTTCTTTTGTCCTAGTTTATTTCATCTTCCTCCCCTAAGGTTTGGGTAATTAGGATTAGACCCCGTAGCCTTTCCATGGTTTACAATAAAGGACAACCCAAGCATAACATTTAGCATTTAAGTCAAAATATCACCCCTATGGTTTAGCAAATTTCTTTGGAATCTTAAAGCTTCCTTGTACTGCTAAACCATGTCTAGTTAAACTTAATGATTGGGATTGGGTATGGTAGTTAGACCATAATTATAGTTAAACTCTAATTTTTCTTCTTACTTTTTATTTAAGGACAGAGGGACCTAAATGAAATAATTGAGGTGTTACAAAGTTTCATATGGAAATCCAACTGATTTTCTAGTTGGTATGAATATATTTTGGCTCAGTACTATATGTTGATAATTCTATTTTCTCCTCCTGTAATTGGATCTCTTAAGGTGTCTAATAGGCTTATGAGGCCAAGATTAATTTCGTTCCCCATGCTGATCACGTTCTCATTCATGGGGTCATGATATTCTTTCCTTTTTAAGACATTGGGTTTAACTTTTAATGAGTAGAGTGAAAATGGTTCAATCAAACAAAACAACATGAATTTGACCTAGAGTTATTTGTAGATTTGATTAAGAATTCACATCACTTTGATTTTCCCCCATGGTAACCTAGCAATTTTTTTTAAAAAAAAAAAAATTAAATTAAGACTATATTTTGATAGATGGCTAAGAAAAGAATAACAAGGATTGAAATGATTAAAGTGGACTAAATTGATATTTTGGTGCTTTTCTTAGATGGAATGGTATTCCATATTATCTTGTTGACATCCAAAACTCTAGTTGTGTTGTTCCTCCATAATTG
Source organism: Delonix regia (assembly GCA_037074485.1). Lineage (NCBI taxonomy): Eukaryota > Viridiplantae > Streptophyta > Magnoliopsida > Fabales > Fabaceae > Delonix > Delonix regia. The sequence continues at coordinate 31,921,378 of CM073449.1, read as the reverse complement.
GGTTAAAGATGGAATGAAATGGACCAATAATATAAATGGCTATCATCCGTTCAAGCATACTACAAGTCTTAACTTTCTTATCTACATTATCACAATCCTTCCTCCGATAAACAAGGCATTTCAAGAAGTAAAATCTTTTCGTATATTGAAGGTAGATTTTCCTTAATTTAGATATAAATTTGTTATTTGTATTATCAAAATTTTTTATTTGTATATAATTTTTACTTTTTAACATTGATTAATTAAATCTCCAATTTCTTTTTTACATATCTCATATTTTCACAAAAAATTTAATAATGAAAATGTAAAAATTTCTCTCTAATCTATTTCATTAAATTTTTAATGAATTTATTGTCAAAATAAAGTAACACAGAATCTTGTTTTTTCCACTGTCACAATCTTGTATAAAAATTCATGAATTATTTTATTCCTTTCTCTCTCTAGGTATGATTATTTGAATAACTTTTCTAGACATCATTAGTGAGATGTAAAATCAATTCCAGTTTATATACTACTATATATCATGTAGTGAACAACTCACGATGACAAAGTAATGTGGTATGGTCATCGTTTATAGTCACAGTGACAGTTATTTGATGGCAATGACGATATGATTCTGGAGATAATCTAGCTTCAGCATCTGATACTCCATGACCTTTGCATGATGAAGCGTTGTCAATCAGAACCCAAAAAAATTAAATGGATATAAGTTCACATATTTCATAGGGTATGTTAGTAAAAAACTGACAACAACTGAGACATCATATTACAATATATATATAAAAACATGTGTCAAAAGAAATAAATGTTACTGTTATAAGTTTTAATTAATAATTAATTATCATAAATCTTATATATGCAATTGATTAGATTTTACTCATATATATATATATATATATATATATATATATTACCTTTCAATCTTTCTGGTATATGATGATTAGTATAAAATGTATAAGCAAGATAAAATATGAATATGTATATGTATATAGTGCTTGTTAGGCCCACTTTGCTTTTTAGCTACTTCACATAATTTTATTCGACTATTCTTTTGCCAATTTCCTCACTCTCTTGAGTCTTTTTTTTCTTATGAAAGGTAACGATGAAAAACAAAAACTTGAAATTGATCAACTTAAAAACCGTAACATCCAATTTTCTTTTATACTAAGCGTAAGTGACAGATTATGATGATTTAAAATTGATGGTGAGAATGAAAGATGTACTAGGTGAAGAACCTAAGACCTATTAGGGAAACCAAAGCCAAAATAGCAAAAGGTGTCCTAATAGCATTCAAGCAAAATAAAGCTAGGTAATGAAAATTCAAGTCATATCATGTTAATATGGACTTCAAGGAACATAAATAAGGATTTGTAATGACTTAAATTAGGTCCCATAGTAATTTTCTCAATAAGGAAAAACCAATGGCAAACTTGTAAATTTTACCTAATATGAGCCACTATGAGCCTAATTGAGAAAATTGGAGGCCATGAGAAGTTTTACTACATCTAAATTGACTTAAAAGATCACTTAGTCACAGACTGTTGGCTTTGAAAGGCAGAAAAATGATTATAGGGGCATTTATGAGTTACTTTACGTATGTTATAGTAAAAACCATCTTTAAAAGCTTCTCCCACCCTTATGCACAACCTATCCAACAAAATAGGAGAGAGAAGGTATAGTTTTTCATGTGAAGAAGAAAATGAGAGAGAAATAAGAAGGTAAAAGGGGTAAGAAATGTTCCTCTTTTCATCTCACTTTAGTTAGCAAACTTCTTCTCCTCCTAAAGAGTTATTTTCTCATAAACTTCAGCCTCTAATTCATACTTTGAAGACGAATTTCATTCAAATTAAGGGCTGATATGGTGAATTTAATGGCAACATAAGAAAGAGATATATTAGCCATGCCAAACAATATATGATTTATAAATGGAAAAGTGTGGTTTTGGGATTAAATTATCTCTAATGTCTATATATAAGAAAAGGTTTTTGTAAAACTAATTCTAGGACATGATTTATCGATTATTTAGAGTGCTTTTATGGTTTCTCTAAGTCCTCTCATGGTAGGAGATGTAGATTTCTCATTAGTTTCCTTAAACACTTCAACTATGCCAAGTTGTAGAAATTAGGGTTTATGAAAGAGAACTTAAGAAATTATTTAAAAGGAGCACTATGAAGATTAAAAGAAGTAATTGATGACTTCTCTTAGTTCAAATAAGTTGCATAGAGTTAGTTTTATGAAATAAACCATTGAGAGGCCATTAGGCCAAGTTTTTGAAAATGAAGAAGCATAAGGGGCTGCACTATTTTTATATATTTTACTATAATATTTAGGATGTAAATGGAATCCTTATAACCCCTATGATCCATATCTAAGAAGGTAGTATTGAGAAAAACTGAATGAAAGAGATGATTTATGTAGAATAATGAAGTCATGAACAAAGAACAAGTAATAAGTAGGTCTAGAAGATGCATATGTAGGAGTATAATAATGAATCATATGTATATAGGGACTTGCCATTGCCAAAAGAGCTATCAACGATTAAGTTTAGAGAAGAGATATTGTCATTGTAAGGGAAATCAAGAAAGGAATTATAGTTTGAAGTAGCAAGGTAGCTCTTTCTCAATTCCTTATATGCTATAGGTGTGCTTGTACTTAGTGACTGCATACTTGATAAATTTTCATGCTTTATGTTGCTATGAGTTGTTGTATGATGGTGAGATGTCTCACATGGAGTCTTAGTGGCTCATAATTGATGTTATGTATGATGGCATGTAGGGTTTGGACATTGCGATCCTATCCTAATCATGATATTTAATGTGAAGTGAGGTATTGGGAATTTTTGTCTCATCCTATCTCTAACTAACTATTTCATGTGGATCTATTATAGATAAGCAAAAATAGGTAGCCTCTTAAATCTCATATAATAGCAAACCCAAAGAGGTTTAGTTAGTTTAGAAGCTATATTACTATTTATGTATATATCAAGAATTTAAGGATCAAAGATGTATTATTTTGTAACTTAGAATATATGAGAGATGTAATAGTTAATTATTGATTTTGACGAGCCTTTAGCTCCAAGAGTAACCCCTATACAAGAAAGAATAAAGATATATTGATGTTATCCTATAGAGCTTTAGGTATGCTTTATGTAGGGTGAACATATTAGAAGGCATCCTATGTGAATTCTTAATATTTGTCTCATTTGTCATACTCCTATGAAGATATGAATGTGTTAGAATAGGGAGTCTATATGGATCATGAATGAATATGAAGATGGAGTGCAAGGCTTTCTTTGTATGTGTATATACTTCCACATGTATAAAGAAATGACTAACCAAGAGTTTGAGCAAATTTTAATATATGATAAAAGGCTTTTTGAAGCATATGTATGAATGGATGAAGCTAAACTCAAATTTTGGTATGTTGAAACCTATTTGATCAAGTTTTAGTTTTAGATAGTGTAATTTCCTAGGAAAAGAGAAAATGTGAAAAATTAAGTAGATGGACTCAAAAAAATTAAGATCTTTGGTGGGTTGAATGTCAATATATAAGAGATGATCTATATCAAATTTCATTAAATTTTAAGAAAGATAGTTGCCCATTATGCAAAAAAATTTTCTAATATACACGAGATTTGGGAACACCTGAAGAATTAAATGGATGAATTTTTTGCTACAATTTTATTTACAAGTCTTTGAGGTACAAATGAAGTATTTTAGAAAGTTTCATGTCATTCAGAATCCATTTAAGTAGGTTTAACCCCAAATATCAATAACAAAATTATGGTTCTGTATAATTTTGTACAGCCATGATCATGGATTTATTTGAAGGGATAAATGAACAAATTTTGAAGTGAAATTTGGAAGAAATTAATTATTATGTTAGTCTACTTGCCTGATAAATTTTACAAATTTTGAACTTCCTTGAATAAATTTTGAATTTCCAAAAGTTGGCAAATTTACCATAAAAATAGTACCACTAAACTAGAATTTGTCATTCCTATTTAGCTACCTTCCCATAAAGTTTTCTTCATTTTTATCACTTGATGGACTTTAATGTCTTGTGTTCACTTGGAAAACTTGCTTAATGATGTTATGTATTAAGGTATAGCATTTTTGGTATTAGAGCCTGGTTCAGGCACGTGGTTTAAAAAAGAAAAGATGATTTAGTATATTTTTGGATATGGAATTCATCATGCTTAGTTTCTTCAAGTGATGTTATCGTATAAATACTATGTTTTGACATGAGAAATTAATATGTTTCTTCATCATGAGTGAGTTAGGCTATTAAATGTTATATGTGGTGGTTGGAAAATTAAAGTTTGTTAATGTTTTAGCAAGCAAGCAATGGTGAACACTAAAGGAAGAGGTAGAGGAACAACCAACCTTATAGATCAGGTTGTAGCTACTTTGCAGGCTCTTACAACTAGGATGGATCAACAACAAAAAAATCATTATGCAATAACAATAAATAATACAACAATTACATGAACATCTGACTAAAAGAAAATAAGAAAGAAATAGAGGGCTACTCAATATCATGGGAGTAGTGTAAGAGTTGAAGTTGAGCAAGAAAATCAACCTAAAGCTGCTTCACAAATTCCTCCTCCACAAGTGCCACCTCTACCTCCTTTTATGTCTCAAGAACAACCATAAGCCCCTCCACCTCTAGTAAATCAGCTGCAACTCTCTAATATTAAAGCTTTTAGTCAATTCAAGAAATATAATCCTTCATAATTCAATGGGGAATTGTATGTTTAAAAGGCAAAAGCATGGCTCATGAGAACAAAGAAGATTTTTGAGATTCTAGAGGTTATTGATCATAAAAAAAATGGTCCTAGCTACCTTTATGTTAACTGAAAAAGCATAACATTTCTTTTATTGTCTGAAAAAGCTCATGTTGCATTTTTTTATGGTTCTTTATTCCAAACTTGAAGGCAGTGAGGCATGAATCAATGAGATATATTATTACTTGATATATTATTTTAGGTTATTAGATTACAGTCAACATAATGATCAAATTAATTTTTATGAATAGAAAATCTCATGTTGATTCTATACAAGCATGTGAACATCCTTTTATGACTTAGTAAATAAAATTGGAAAGCTGGACTGAAATGATTATCATGTCAATAATTTTGATATAATAACAAGAAAAGTACAAAATTGATTCACTCACTATTACACTTTTAACAATTTGGACACTTATAAATTAATGGTAACAAACTAATCCCTCAAAAATTCAAATTTGTATAAAACCAATCAGTCTATTTATAATAATGAGGAATAATTTCACATAAAATAGGATTTTTTATGGATTAGTTTGTCATGGTTTACTTGTGAGGGATCAAATTGTCACAAATTATAAAAATAGCGGACCAATTTAGTAATTTTCTCTAATATAATCTAAAGATTATTGCCCCATTGAAATTAAATTATAGATTCAATGCTTGATGAAAGGTGCCATATCATATTATCATATATTTATATATAACACATAAAAGTTAATTCTTTTCATATTTTGAAATTGAAACACAAATTTTAAACACAATAAATTAGATTCACTCACTTCTTCTTTTCTCTTTATTTCTCCTTAAATATATAATTCTGTATTTCTCCCCCAAAAACATTTTGCCAACCCAATTTCTATGGAATGAAAGGACTGGCTAGGTTTAGTGGTGAAGCAAAGGCAATATCCCTTCCTTCCTCTCTTAAAAACCTTAATTTTCTCGCATTGGTTCCAACTCAACCAAATTTGCTTTCAAACTGATCTGTTTTTTTTTATTGTTCAATCTATATTCGTTTTGTTTACTTATGCATAAATATATAGGAACAAGCCTCATATTCATAAGCCATTGACTTCAACTGCATATATAAAGTTGGGCATAGAAGCCCCAAGATTTGTGTCTCCATTAATTATTACAGTGAAAGCAAAACAAATCCCACAAATTGAAAATGAAGAAACTATATGCCTTAAACTTAATGGGATTAGAAACAAACAAACTTATATATATATATATATACATTTATATAAAATAGTCACAAATTCAGAAACATACAAAACCACAAACATTGGAGGATATTACAGAATGACATCCACGACTTCTAGTACCACTAAAATGTGATATCTACATCCTCCTTACTATTTTTCAGCCAGCAAACCCAGAGCATCCTCGGAGACATCGAAAACAAAGACATATAACAAAAGAGACAAATTAATTAGCGCTTTCCAGTTCTGCAAGTCATCTCAAGCAAATCTATCTTCCTCTTCATATATTCCTTGCAAACCAGATTATTCATTTCTGCAGCAACTACCTCTGTCCCAATATTGTTACCATTGGTATTATTCTAGTTATTATTATTATAATCTGCCATCTTGTCTTCTTCCTCTTCCTCATCAAAACCTGCCACATCCATCTGCACGCATACTTCAATATCCCAATCAGAGCTAGTGTCTTCATCGTCTAATGCACTTTCGTAGCAAACTTTAACGTTGTTATTGCTGCTGTGGGGTTCATCATCATCAACCTGCTCGACCTTGATCTCCCATTGCTTTGTAGCTGCTTGGGCCGAAGTGACCTGCTTGATGTAGTCATGAAGAAGTGAAGACCTAGATGAGGATCCCTTGCTCCACCGTTTCTTGGTGTTTTGGCAACGCTTTGTGGCATTCCAATGGTTCTTGACAATGTTATCAGTTCTTCCAGGAAGTTTGCGTGCGATTTCTGCCCACTTGTTCCCTACTTCCTTGTGGGCTTCAATTAGGATCTTGTCTTCTTCCTCTGTCCATGCCTCCTTCTGTAGTATAGATATATAATTAACATATTATTAAGTGATATTAGTTATGGGTATAGTGTAATTAATTAAGTATCACATATCAATATGAAAACTTCATCTTCTTATAGTATCGCTTCCAGTTCTGACTTCTTCTCATGCAACACAAGGCATGTACATAAAATGATTCTACATGAATTTGTGTATTATTTTCGCAGTATATACATATAATAACAAAGCATTTTCATTTGGAACACTAGTAATATCTTTATTCTTTAAAGCAAATAAACAAAAGGAGGGATATTTATATATACAATATTAATAATGATATTATGTACACATCACCAAAGAGCTGGATTAATTAAGATTCAATCTTATTAAAGATATATGTGTGTATATATATACATGTAGATTCATACATAAATATACGTGTCTATGTGTTTTTTTTTATTGGAGAACGGTTATGGGTCTAAATTTTGTCAATTTCTACAAGTCCCAAAATTAAAGCTAAAAAAATTTATATATAATTAAACCTTAAGACAAAACCATGAAACTAATTTAGCATAACCAGTGCTCTTTCGCATGATCCTGTGTTGTTAATTAGAACCAGACAAATATTAAACGGATATGAGTTCACATTTTCTGTAGGGTCTGTCAGTAAAAAAAGGACAACAATTGATACATCATATTACCATACATATAAAAACATGCGCCAAAAGAAATAAATGCTTCTGTTATAACTTTTTATTATTAATAATTTATTACCATAAATCATGTATATGCATTTGAACAAATTTTAATTATATATACATACATATATATTAATTTCCTTTCAATCTTTCTGGTATATATTTAATGATTGCTAAAAAAATTATATGCAAGATAAAGGTTAAATATGTATATGAATGTATAGAATGCATCAATGGAAGGAGGATGGATGAGGGGAAACCCTAATGTTCGGACGCAAATGGTTGTGCCACCTCTCCCTACACTGCTTTCCCACCCTTCCACTTAAAGCCTTAGCAAATTTTGACCATTTCTTCATTTCAAACCTATCCACCAGTTGCACCAACAATCTGCAAGAATAGTACTCGAGTTTAAGTCCTTATTTTTCCATGAATTCATCACTCAAAGAGAAATCAAAGGAAGAAAATTTTTTAAAAAACATCGCTCTAATTCGAGAAGGATTTAATTAAACAACCATGAAAACTAAAAATTGAAAGAAGGAAAAACTAGAAAATTATGAAATTTGAGATATACCTATCCTCTTCGGGAGTCCATTGGCCTTTTACGATACTTGTGTTCTCCTGAATACCCTTGCACATATGCATTTTCTTATTTTTGTGATCATCTCTTCGATCAGCATTAGCTTCCTCATTCCCCCACTTATTATTCATTGGGAAGAACAAGTGAAGTTCAGGCCTTTTGAGCGATGATGACCCATAAGCTTGAGGGTAAAATGGCGAACCCGTATGAGAGGTATGGGTTTCATATTGGAATGGGAGCTTCTGAGACAAATCCCAAGAGGCCCTACTAGTACTATGGAGGCCATGCAAGGCATACATTTTGTTGTTTGCAGGTGAAGGCTGGTGGTATGAGTTGACGTAAGCAGCCTCGAAAGGAACAGTATGAGATGAAGGAAAGAATGTAGGGATCGAGGAAGAAGATGGACCCTCTTTTAGAAAAACTGGGCTTGGTTTTGACTCGTTTAGATTCAACTGGGGAAGGTGTTGTTGAAAATGGTGAAAATTGTGCTCTGTTTGAAATAATGGTAGGTTATTATTCTGATGGGAAGTGGCTTGTAGGGGCATCATATGTGACAGTGAGGCTGATAGCTCTGGTGGTTTTAAGGGATTTTCTGGGAAAAGCCTAGAAAGTTAAGAAAAACTCTCTTGGAAGATTGGATCAAAATCCATGTAAGAGTGAAGGAAGAAACAAACAAGCTCACTTAGAGAGAGAGAGAGAGAGAGAGAGAGAGAAGGAATGGCTGAGGGGCTTAAGGCAGTGCGATAAAATGGGTTTGGGTGAGGGGTATTTATGGGCTACAGTGGGATATGGGATGGAAAGGAGATTGAGGGACTCACGTGACATGTGCCAATGGATAATCTAGATCTTAGGGCTTAGAATCAGAGTTGGTGTGACTGTTGAGCCTCCATGTTTTGTAGCTTGAGGAGAAAAAAAAACTTTTATTTTATTTTTTAAATTTACCATTAGTAATCCAATTTCTCATGAGAATTTTTTAAATTTCAATTTAATTATTATTAAATCTCAATAATCAAACAAAAATTTAATAACTTATTTTTATTGATAACCATATACGGCTATATTATTAAATTTTTACTAAATAATTTAAATTTAACAAAGCAGAGAAGAAGAGAATCCACATCCCCATTTTCGTGTTTTTGCTCTCCTGACAATTTTCTTTTTAACTTTTTTCAGAGAAAAAAGATGAAATGATGAGATGATTAAAAAGGTTGTGTATTTTTGGGGAAAATTTTAAAATATTTAAGGACACATGGATGACATGTGGTGATTTCGTAATCTGATTAAGACAAAGGTGTAAGATATAGTGCTTCTGATTACGGCAACTTTCATCGGAATTAGAGTATGCACGTATACTTAAATAATATATATATATATATATATATATATATATTATGGGAGTTAATGAAAATGATCCTATTTTTGGTACGACACAACCAAAACTGGCTTGGTATTCCATCCTAAATTTTTCCAAAAGCTTACTTGCCATGTAAAATGCACATCAATAAAAGGCTACAATGGAAAAAAAAATTATATACAACATTTCTTTCCTTATTACAATTTTCTATCAGTCGAAGAGTAATAATACAAAATGGAAATAAATAATGAACGCATGAAGTAATATATTTATATGAAAAATATATATAACTTAATATATTTTTTGTTGATTACAGGTAAGTCCTTGCTGTTTGACTAAATCACATTGATAAAATTCACAGCAGTTTCAATTTTTAAATTTAACTTTATGCAAATCGACATTTCATTTTGCAAAAAATAATTTTGCTTTGAGTCATCATATATATTTCTTAATTAGGACATAATTAACTACTAAATATTTTTAAAAAAATATTATAAAATTTTGTGTTTAATAATAAAAAAATTTTATTATAAAATATATTTACTAAAACATATTATTTTAACATATAATAATATTTCTTCCTATCTCTCTAAAAGCTTTAATATAATTTAGAGAAAGTAAAAGGAGGAACAGTTAAGAAAGCGCCAAAGTTTGTTTAGAGAGAGAGAGAGAGAGAGAGAGAGAGAGTAGAAGCACGTAGTGTTAGAAGGAAAACCAGCACATAGTGTTAGAAGGAAAACCAGGTAAGAATAAAAGGAGGTTCAATGTAATACAGGCACCAAAAGGAGGGGTAATTTGGTAATTGTGGCAGTGAATTTCGTAACGATAAATTTTGTCGTTTTGGACGAATTTGAAGGCCTTTCCTCAACCCTCATCATTCTTCACTTAGACTAATGTTCTGTGTGAAACTAATATAGCTAATCACTTAACTCTATAACTGACTCTTCAATTCATTTTCCTCATTCCTTTATTGCTTCTATAGTATATATTTAATGTCGCCATGATACTTCTAATTTAATTTTTTACATTTTAATATTTTAAATGTCTGATATGCTTACGTTATAGTTTAAGGGTATGCAATAGTCACTTTATATGTGCGTGTGTTTGTGTGAGAGAGAGATATTAGTGTTTTTCCTTTGAAGTTTCTAAGGTATTAGTGTTTGCCTAAAATACATTTTTTTCCTTCCAAACTTTTTTTTTTTTTTAGTTTTGTCTGTCATACATTAGCTAACTTGAGAAAATAAAGATAAAAATATAATTTAATTTGTTTCTAATTCTATTTCAAGTTCTACTTTTATTTATTAAATTAATTTTTTTTCCAATCAAATAATCTTTATAAACTACTTAAATGTTTTATTCTATTTAATATTGTCAAGATGCTTCATAAAAAGTCTTACATAGATTAATGTTAGAGCTGTCAAAATAGGTCTAACTCATTAGTATTACCTATTTAATCTAGCATTTTGAAGTAACCGAATAAATTCTCAAGGTCAATGGACATCTTTTGAAGTTCTATCATGAGAACTTCAAGCATTCTTGAAGCTCAGGTTGTCTCTTTTCTTCCTTTATCTTTTTACCATATTTTGAGCTTTAATGCATAAGATAAGTTTGGGGGAAAGACAATGCTAGTAGTTGAGGTAGTAGTTTAGTTTCTTTAAGTAATAAAACTCCTCATTTAATCTTTTGGTGACCACCTCTTTCACATTTCGTTGCATTGAAGACAATGCGGTTGTTTGAGTGTGGGGGAAAGGAATTTGATTGTGAATGTTGTGTTACATGTGCTTCAATGCAATTCATGGGTCAAGTATGCCACATTAAAATTTTTGCATGTCCCTACTTTAAAATTGTAATTTTCCAGATCACATTAAAATTTTTTTAGAGCTATACATGTTCTAAACTAATTGTGATGGTTTGATTGATTGTTATTCTTGGAGTTGGTATTTAGAATAGATGAGTTTTTGCATTTTGATTAGTCTAGTGTTCAATGTTTGAATTGGAAGTTTTCTAATTAAGTGTTTACTCTAGTCAATCTCTAAAACTTGAATGAATTCTTTTTCAAATTCACACCTGTGTTTAAAAGATTGAAGATGCAATGGACATTCATTTCTCATAGCCACTCATCCAAACACTTAATTTGAATGAATTAATCTATTGTTAACCCCCTTTGAACCATTTTTTTCCCTAAATCCATACACTCTAGCAAGCCAAGCATGTGTATTTCATCAAGTTTTTCATAGCACTTTTTGTTAAATTTGGATTAACAATATCATTGTTCACATTAATAAAGCGTCATGTTTATAGTTATAAAAGAAAAAGAAGAAAAATAATAATAAATATCATTGTTCACATTAATGTTTAGTTCCTCATTTATATTAATGTTAATTTTGGATTACTTATACTTGATAGTTTTTGCCCAAGAGTGCAAAAGTTTAAGTCTAGGAGAAATTGATAAATCTCTATTTATATATAATATTTTATATCTTATTTTGGGATTTTTATCATATTTTATTAGGCTTAAATACATTAATTATGATAAATTTAGGTCAAGAGTGATTGCGAAAAAAAAAAAAAAAAGAATTTAAAAGGCTTAATTGTTATAATTTTTTATTGAATTATTTTACATGAGCTTGTTTTTAATTGTAGATTTTCTTAGAAAAATTGGAAAAAAAAAAAAATGAGTTCAGCCCAAAAATACATTAATCCAAAAAAATCCCTTCGCCCAAGACCCAAATACCCATTTTCCCGTGGCCTATCTTAACACCATTTCTCTCACAAAATACATGCACTCTTCACCCAATTCCCATTAATATCTCCATGCCACCTCATCCCATGTTATTCGGAAGTTTTTAGCGTCTTTTGCTTCCATTGGTCACCTAATATCCACGCCACGTCACCCAATCCATCTCTCTAATCTTTTCGTCTCAATCTTTCCCATCTATCATCAAGCTTCTTTCTCCCAATTTCCACTTCTTCCATCATCCCATTTTCTTCATCAAATTTCACGCCATTTCTCTCTTCATCATTCACTATTTTCACCCCAATATTGGCGCCTATCTTCCACAATTTCTCCCAATTTTCTTTATCCATCTCCCATATTTCACCAATCCTCTTCTTTCTCCTTCATTCACACCTCTTCAACCATGATTGAAGCTTATGGTGGATTCATCTCTAATGGTTGGCTAGAGCTTGGCTTCTTAGAAATGAAAATCGTAGCTTGAGTTCTAAAGCTTCAAATGAGAGTTTTAATTTCTCAATTTAATTTTCATATTGCGTAATTAATTTCCTTGTTTTATGCTATTATTTATGCAATTGTGAAACCTAGATTTTTTGGTACATTATCTTTATTAATTGAGAATTGTGATTTCTAATTGGTGGATGTAATTAAGTAATTGTATGGAATTATTACCTTGCAATGTTATGAGAAAATATTTTCTATCATGTTTATGATTAGATTATATAATCTTGTATGTTTGTATTTGATTGTTTCATTTGAGCATCAATTGAAAAGAAGAACAAGTTGCTTTTGCCTAATATTGTTCACACATTAAGTGGTTTTTAAATAGTTTCTTAATTAGTGGTTGCTAGCTATGTTAGTGGGAGTAATTACTAAGCAAAAACACTAATCTCAAGTGGTATCTTAAAGTCTTAGTAAAGAATTTACTACCATATTAATTTGAACAATGATAGCTATCATTATATTTCCAAGAGCATTCATTACATACTTTCTTTTTCACTTCATTCTCATTTTTCCATTTAAGAAAAAAGTAATAAAAATAGTAGTTTTGATTCATTAAATGCATAATTCATTTAGTTCTAAGATTAAAATCAACTCGTGACCTTGTGGATTGTTAAGATGAGTGAACTCGACTTTGCTAGCCTCAATTTCAAATACCATATTTAGTTAAATAAATATTATACTCTTAAGCCACCATATTTTAATTTCTTTTATTTCATTTATGAATTTTTGTTCTACCCCACCATTAGCTTACAACTTCCCTCTCCATAAGTAATTAATTTATTTTTAATTATCAATATGATTATTTTGTACTGATATAACTGTATTTAAAATTTTCTAAGGTGCTACATGAGTGTTTCGAACGAGAGTTTAAGGATGTATAGTTTAGGGAATAAATGCACAATCGCACGCCCAACCACAGACGGTATGAGTGCTCTTCGGTCCAAAGTTTGTTTGGATTGAAATGGGAGTTTGATACTTGAGTGCTTTTATACAAAAGTTTAGGTATTGTAGAAGTGAAATGTACACTACGTGGGACTTTTTAACTCCGACAGGATAGTAAGAAGTCATCATTAGCTATATCCCATTATATCCCACGTATAATATTAACAATGATATAAAAACAAATAAAAAAGATAAACTGAATAAAATGTTTAATATAAACACTAGTATAAAAATAAATAAATGAGATCAACTGAATAAAATAAATAATATGAACAATAATATAAAAATAAATAAATAAGATAAACTAGAAAAAATAAAAAACTATTATTGACAATTGTTGGAACAAGTCAATAATAGCATTAATTAGTCTCACTTGATCTCACTCCTATAATATTAATTGGTCTCGCATTTGATCTTACTAGCATTACTTGGTCTCACTTGGCATCACTCACCTACAATATTCATTAATCTCACTAGCATTAATTAGCCTACATTTTTAGTGAATGTTATGTATATAAATACTTATGTAAACAAAGTGTTGAGTAAGTGGAAGAAATAACATATTTCCCTTCATTACATAGTATCAAAGCCTTCCTTATTCCCTTTTCTTGGTTCTCTCCATTATTTTAGATTCCATGTTGCCTAGATTGTCTCACCGTCAACTTAGAAAGGACAAATGTGTTAAGGTCGATCAGACTTAGGAGTCCGGTGACTTGAACCCTGGCGCTTGCAAGCACATGTCTACTCTATTTCCTTCCATTCTTCATTTTCAACGATCGATTCCTCCTTTTCAACATAGCCCAAGTGTGCTACAGATGATTGGTAGGGTGTAAGTGATTATTTGGAAGTCTCTTTTCACTTCTGTTTGGTGCATTTTTCGTTCCTAGTAACCAAGCTAAGTTAGTTGTTATAATGTCTAAAGCAAAGTCAATTGTAACTGACATGGTTCCAATGATGTCTAAGATCACAAAACACAAGTTGAATGGCTCTAATTATTTGGACTGGAGTAAGACAGTTCGAATCTATTTGAGGAGCATTGCTAAATATGACCACTTGACCAAAGATCCCCTACCAATGTAAACAAGCTTGGTAGAGAGAAGATGATAAACTCTTTTTACAAAATTGAAACTCCATTGATAGTGAGGTAATTAGCCTAATTAACCACTGTGAATTTGTTAAAGAACTAATGGATTATTTGGATTTCCTTTATTATGGGAAAAGGAATGTTTCTTAAATTTATGAGGAGTGCAAGGCATTTTACTACCTTGATAAAGAGGCTAGATCACTTATGGTCTATTTTATGGACTTCAAGAAAACTTATAAAGAGCTAAACATGCTACTACCATTTAGTTCTTACATCAAAGTGCAGCAAGCTCAAAGGGAACAAATGGCAATAATGAGCTTTCTAACAGGTCTTCCCTCTGAGTTTAAGACTACCAAATCTCAAATTCTCTCAAGTTCTGAGATCATATCTACTTCTCTCCAAGAAGTTTTCAATCAGGTTCTTTACACGAAAATTTCTTCTTCGGCCCTGCTCAACAATACCCTTGTTACCAAGCGAAGTGGCAATGATACTGGCCGCAAGACAAATAACCAAGGTGGAGGAAATAAGAATGTAGACAACTATCACAATGAATCAAAGAGTGTTGAATGCTAATATTGTCATGAATTAGGTCATACAAAGTGAACGTGTAAGAAATTACCAAATCGTACTCAAAAGACCCAGATTGCTAATGTTGTATCCATTGTTCTAACTCCTCATTTGAAAAGTCAATTGAGGTTTCCATAGATGAATTTGCCAAATTTTGCCAATACCTAGACTCATTGAAGAACTCAATACCAGTCACTGCTCTTATGGAGTTTAATAAACCTAATACATGTCTCATCTCCTTATCATCTAAATGGTTCATTGATTCTAGTGCCACAAATCATATGACCAGTAGCATTAATCTCTTTTCCTCCTTTCAACCTTACAAATCTTCTTCACCTGTAACAATAGTTGATGGGACCACCTATAACATTATGGGGATCTGGGATGGTTAATCCTACTTCCTCAATTATATTATCATCTGCTTGAATCTTCCAAAGCTTGCCTTTAACTTGATCTCTATGAGTAAACTTACTCGTGACCTTAACTATAGTATCTCATTCTTCCCTGACCATTGTCTTTTTCAAGATCTTATGATGAAGGAGATTATTAGTAAAGGACATGTATCTAATGGTCTCTATCTTCTTGATAATCGGATACCACGATCACTTGCTTACACAACTTACTCGTTTGAAGTTCATTATCAATTGGGTCATCCTTCATTAGCTCTTTTGAAGAAGTTGTATCCCCAATTTCATAATATCTTGTCTTTAGATTGTGAATCATGTCAATTTACTAAACATCATTGTAATCCCTCAAGTTCACGAGTTAATAAAAAAGCTAGTTTTGCCTTTGGGTTAGTTCATTCTGTTGTTTGAGGGTCATGCCCAATTATATCCAAATTCATATTTAAATATTTTATTACTATTAGCTAAGGTATGTGGCAGCAATTGTCCCATGGCAGAGGTCCAGGTGTGGGGCCGAGTCACTGTTGAACCAAACATAGTGCTTGTGCTAGGTTGATGTTAAGAAAATATAGTTACACCTTAACTAATAGCTATAGCTTTTGGCTTAGTGGTAAGCGCTTGATCCTACAATTGGTATAAAAGCTGAGGTCATATATTTGATTCCCAATAAAGCAATTGCTGAGGGGAAAATTGTTAGCCAAGGTCTATGGTAGCAATTGTCCTATGGCAGAGGCCTAAGTGTAAGGCTAAGTTACAGTTGAAACATGGAACAACTATAACTTTTGGCCTAGTGGTAAGCGCTTGATCCTATAGTTACTTTTATGGATGATTATTCTCATATGGTTGCACTATATTTTATGAAAAACCACTCTGAGGTATTCTCTCACTTTTGCACCTTCTGTGTTGAAGTCAAAACTCAATTCCATCTTTATGTTCAAACTATAAGGAGTGATAATGCTAAAGAATACATTACTAACTCTTTCCAAACTTACATGACTTAAAATGGAATACTTCACTAAACCTCTTGTGTAGACACACCTTCCTATAATAGAGTGGTAGAACGAAAGAATAGGCACATACTTGACACAACTCAAGCACTCATATTTTAGATAAAGTTCTTTAAACAATTTTGGGTTGACGCTGTGTTTACAACATGTTTCTTGATTAATTGTATGCCTTCATCTATCCTCAATAACAATAGCCCTCATGGCATCCAGTTTCCTGACAAGCCATTATTCCCCATGGAGCCCAAGATATTTGGAAGTACTTGTTTTGTTTGGGATGTTCGACCTCAGGTCACTAAATTAGACCTGAAGTCTTTAAAGTGTGTCTTCTTTGGATATTCTCATACTCATAAGGGATATCGATGCTTTAATCCTAATCTCAATAGATATTTGATATCTGTTGATGTTACCTTTCTTGAGAACATGCTGTTCTTTGGCACACCTTCAGTGTCTACCAATTAAAGGTGGATGAAGATTGGTTAGTATACATAAAATCACCTCCAGATATTCCTTCTACCGAACAATTGGAAGATTCTAATCCTTCACTGTCTCTAGCTTCTGAATCCATATCATCACCACCCAGTATTCATGTCTATTCCAGAAGATAAGAGACTGATGATACATGTACTGCAACATCTCCTTCAACATTAGATCCAAATTCCAGCATTAATGACCTTCCTATAGCCCTCTGTAAAGGTAAACACCAATGAACCTATTTTATTGTTAATTTTGTTTCTTATGATCATTTGTCACTTTTGTCTAACTCTTTCATTGCCTCTCTTAATTGGGTTTATACTCTTAAATAACTCAAGGAAGCCTTAAACCACCCTGGCTAGGGCAATAGAGTGATGGAAAAGATAAATGCCTTAAATGAAAATGGAACATGGGAATTGGTAAATTTACCTCTTGGTAAGAAAGTTGTTAGTTGTAAATGGGTGTTTACAGTGAAAGTTAATCCTGATGGCTTAGTAGCTAGCCTTAAGGCACATCTTGTTGCTAAGGGTTTTGCTTAGACATACAAAGTGGACTGTTCTGATACCTCTTCACCTATTGCTAAAATGACTTGGGTTCGGTAATTCATTTCCTTAGCTGCTAGTCATAATTGGCCTTTACACCAATTGGACATTAAGAATGCTTTCCTCCATGGTGATTTGCAATAGGTATATTGAGCAACCACCTGGGTTTGTTGTTTAGGGGGAGTATGGCAAAGTTTGTCGTTTGTAAAAATCTTTATACGGCTTAAAGCCAAGTCCCCAAGCCTATTTTGGAAAATTTAGTGAGGTTATTCAAAATTTTGGCTTGAAAAAGAGCAAGTCTGATCACTCAGTATTCTGTGACAATATGAAGCTGGTATAATTCTTCTTATGGTATATATTGATGATATTATTATTACAGAAGATGATAATGAAGGGATCTTATCCCTTAAATCATTCTTACATGTTAAGTTCCACACTAAGGACTTTGGACAACTAAAATATTTCCTATGAGTGGAGGTGATAAGGAGCAAGAAAGGAGTCTTCTTATCTCAAAGGAAATATATGCTTGATTTACTATCAGAAAGTAGTAAAATATAAGCAAAACCATGTAGCACACCTTTGGCTCCTAATCTTGGTCTCACAAAAAAAGATAGTGAATTATTTTAAGATCCTAAAAAGTACAAAAGGTTGGTTGGAATGCTAAATTATCTCACTATAACATGACCAAATATTGCGTACATTGTGAGTATTGTTTGTCAATTTATGTTAATCAATGGGATGTTCTAGAACAATTCTTACGCTACTTGAAGGGGCACCAAGAGGTGGTCTGCTATACAAGAATCATGGTCACTCTAATATTAAGTGTTTCACTAATGCTAATTAGGCAGGATCCAAGATAGATAGGAGATCTACTACTAGTTAATGTGTATTTATTGGAGGAAATTTGGTGTCTTGGAAGAGTAAGAAATAAAATGTGGTATCTAGATCCAACGCTGATTATGGAGGAAGTTAGATTGAAATTATCACTACCAACAAAACTTTGGTGTGATAATTATGATGCTCTTCATATTGCATCAAACCCAATTGACCATGAATGAACTAAACACATAGAGGTTGATTATCATTTTGTTTGTGAAAAAATACAAGAAAATTTGGTATCTATAGAATATATAAAAACAGGAGATTAGTTGGGTGATATTTTCATAAAAGCTTTCAACGAAAATTAGATTGAATATCTTTGTAACAAATTAGACATGACTAATATCTATGCACCAACTTAAGGGAATAGAATTAATTAGTTTTACTCACTTACAATATTAATTGATCTCTGGTCTCACCAGCAGTAATTGGTCCAACTTGTTCACACTCACCTAAAAGTTTAATTGGTCTCACTAGCATTAATCAGTTTACATTTTTTAGTGAATATTATGTATATAAATACTTATATAAACAAAATGTTGAGTAAGTGGAAGAAACAACATTTTTTTCCTTTATTACAACAATAATATAAAAACTAAATAAATAAGATAAACCGAATAAAATAAATTAATTAATAACAAGTTTAGAAAAGGAAATAAATTAAAATTTTGGTACAAGAAATGTTTATGTAATGAGTTCATGCTTTTTAAGTAAAATATTAAATTAAAAATTCATTTAAAAAATGAAAGAATGAAAATTGGTGAAGTAGTATTTCATGGATGCATATATGTACATACAACTTTTAACATTGTTAATCTCAATAGCTATGGCTCTATAAAACTTCTTGAGGTCCTGGTCATAACTTTTATGAAAAAGAACGAGAATAAGAATGGACTTTAAGCCGTTATCATGTTTAGTTACACTTGAAGCAATGGAATCACACTCCCTAGATCATGTCTATTCCCACATGTATGGGAGTGTGCATTCCCAAACTTGAGTGAAGGAACGAGAGCCATTCCCAGGAAAGCCCAACAAAATGACTGTTCTGCCTTTGTCTTTGTCACTCCTCTTCCCTATTCTTAATCGAACGCCAGTAGTGAGGAAGATGATGGCACTGGCGACAACATCTTTTCCGGGATCCATGAAAATGGTCATCGACCATTTTTTTTTTTGGCGACACCACCAGATCGTAACGGTCATCGTCCTTCCACTACAGATCTTTCAAATCAAACGGTCATCTTCCATCCATCATTCAGATCGAAGCGATCGACTTCCTTTTCTGGCAACACCACCATCCGCCAGTTCCCATCCCATCACCGAGTTGCTGTCGATGGATGGGGTGGATCTGCACACTCCCTCTTGTCATCTTCGTCTCTGTCTCCCTGTCTTCACCGAGAAGCATCCATCCGGTTATCGTGCAGAGATGCACACTCTTGTGGAAGAGTTCTGCAGATTAATGCTAGAAAGGGAGAGAACTCTGCAGAAAT
Organism: Delonix regia; assembly: GCA_037074485.1. Lineage (NCBI taxonomy): Eukaryota > Viridiplantae > Streptophyta > Magnoliopsida > Fabales > Fabaceae > Delonix > Delonix regia. The sequence goes on along the minus strand of CM073449.1, from coordinate 31,901,367 downwards.
TGAACTTGAAAGGAGACAACATGAAGGTTCAAGAAGAAAGAGTGAGAGAGGAGAAGACCAGAGAGGGAGAAAGGGCGGAGATGGTTCAGGAAGAGAGAGAGATGAAGAAGACGACAAGACAGTGGGTTCAGGGAGAAAAAACTTATTTTTTACTAAAATAAAATATATTAATTAGTATTTTAATTTTTTCGAAAAAGGTATTATGTTCAATTAATAAATTTTTTTCTATTCTTTCTAAAAATATCATATTAAATGTAACATATAAATTCAAAATTTTATTCTATTAAGTAAATTTATTCTTATTCTCATTCTGACGACCCAAGCCAGCACTAGCGTTTCCCTTCCGTGAATGACGCTATTCCGTAGGCCATGAATACTGGTCACATGAAAATGATCTACGCGATCAAAGAAGCTTCGTTTTAAATGAAATATAGGCACCACATATACTCCCTAAGCGCAATTTCTCTGTACTTCAAATCAGAATATGTACGATATATCATTTATAGATGGAATTGTTTTGGCGGCATGGGATATAGGCTACAATGATTTCGTACTATCATGTCGAAGTTAAAAAGTCTGATATATGATGCTAAAAAATATGTATAAAGAGGTATATTCTTAATCTAAAATATTATTTTATATTTAGGTATATAAATTTACATAAATCTATATAACCAAATATTTTTTATTCAATTCAATCAAAAAATATTTTTATAAGATATATCATATTTAAATACAAATTAAATAAAAAAATTAAAATTATCATTTCACTTTTTAATATAAAAAATATATAAACATTTACTATTTAATTCTCTGATAAAAAGGAAATATTATAAAATTAATATTCCTAGTTAAAATATTTCTTTATACATGCTGTAAAAAATAAGTGAAAAATCCGTCCCTAAATATGGTTAGATTATTCTAGAATAACTAAATTCTATTTTGACACAAATTTGACATAGATTTAGGGACAAAGTTTTTAGAGAGAAAAATTCCTCCCAAAAATCCATCCTAAACTATTTTCTTTCAAAAATTTGAATATTGTATCAAGGATGGATTTGCAATGAAATTAGAGAGGGAAGGTTTAACACAAAAAATATCCATGTCCAAATTTTGTCCCTAAATATATTATTTAATTACAAAATAAAATAAAAATTTAAGAAGAATTTGGCATGGATTTGACACAGATCAAACACGGATTGATTTTCATTCCTATATCCCAATTTTCTTATAGTACTTGTACATTTACATGCAAACCTGATTATTATAATTATTTCAATCTAATCCATTAAACTTGCAAGTTAAAGAGGTCAAGTTGTTGGCCAAAAAGGAAATCCCTTCTAACTTGACTATCTTTCTCAAATCCTAATAATTTAAAATTTTAACAATATTTAAACTTTTGTTATAACAACTTACCATAAGGGAAGATTCATGTGCTATTTAAAAAAATTTGAAAAGAAATAAAAAATAGTTTTCTATAAATCATTGGGTAACTTTTCTTTTTAATGAAAACTATCTTATATGTCGATAATTAATATTGGATATGTTTTATGTAAAAAAAATTTTCAAGAAGACAAACAAAAGGAAGAAAAAGAAAATACTATTCAAGTGAGTTTTGTTGCCATTTAGGGATGTATTTAAAAGGATTACGGGGTACAGTCATCTCTTTTGATTTTAAAAAATTTTAACTTTTATATATAATTTTATCTTATATTCTTGATTTGATTTTTAAATTATAAGAGTTCGCCCCTATTGGATTATAAAAATTTGTCTTAATTTAATTTTTTAATTCAAATACTTTAGTCTTCATTAAAATCAAATCCAAGATTTATCATTGCTGGCATTTACCATATAATTTAAATAAATGAAAACAACGAAAGTGGAGCTAAAAAAATGAATTTTATGTAAATTCGTATAGATTTAAAGGCCCAATAAATTTTTGTGGTTTTCCTTTTTTTAACTTTATGAACACCTAACCTAAAATTTGAAAACATAGGACCAAACTTTATGAATTTTTCTTTTTTGCTCAACATCAGTTGATTCAGTTTAGGGCATTTTGCTGTAGTTTCTCAGTTTTCTTTCTTTTTTGTTGCTTAATATAAGCACATAGGCCTTGCCTTCGATTATACCTTTGATCCATATTTTATTTTATTATGTTATCTTCACCTCATCCTTGTTTTAACTTGTTGCTGAACCACCGCATGTTCCAGATTGTTTCATCTTTATCTTGTCTATTGTTTTTTATTAATTTTTTTCTCTCAGTTACCCCTTACATGGTATCGTCAGGGCCTTATTGTGGAGAAATACTAGTAAAATTAGATGAGATAGAGAGTAAGAAAAACACTTTTTCATTATGGATTTTGAGACCTCTACCATAACTATACCCATTCCTTATCCATCCTTGAAGTTTGCCTCTGAGCCAATATCCATAAAATAGATAATGTTATCAAGATTTTTTACAAAGACCTTCCACCCATATAACACGTTAAAGATACCCATCTTCCCTTTATGAACCTACTAACTTTATACCCAAACTGGACCTGTTCCATAAAACACCTCATCTCCAAGCCTAAAATCCCGATTAAAGAGTATGTCTACTCTTATAACTTCAACCATGCCGAACTTTCCTCCTGTACCACTAAATAATATTTGAAACATGAAATTCCCCAACAATTCATTAACCATTAGATTGATCAATGATATACTCACCTCCATGTTGGAATCATCTGGTTCTATATCACATATCATGGTTGTGAAGGTCTCTCAGTCACTGCAAGACTGGCCATCCTTGACGCCACCTATCTCACATACCAACAAGCCCTCATCAGCACAGTTTTAACCACTTTGAATGCAGGCACAGTCATTCTAACTGTCTGCTCAGACTTCAACCTAAAGCTCTTAGATCCAACTCTAAAGGACAGGTTGCAAATTCAGATCTAGATCACTGGTGTTGAACAAGTTTATGAAGTCATCATAGCCACGATTCGTCACCAGATGGCTTTTTGAGTCCAGAATCATGCCATGGATCTTCACCTCTCAAATCATACAGAGGATGCTCTTATGATTGTTGCCAAGAGACAAGATGTGCCCATAGTTATACACATCCTTAAGCAGATCTCTTGAAAAGATCTCCTTTAGCTCATGACAACTAATTGGGTAACCAATTATAAACAAAGACATTTCCACAGTAGACCTCTGGCAATAACTGAACCTCCAAAACTTATCCACTTTCCAAATGGACAAGTTAAGCTGGTTTTACAAAAGCCCTGAAGAATCTTCCTTTCAGGCACTACAAGTTCCACCTTTTTTGCAGCAAATCATGACAATTGCTCTAATACCTATCCATGAGATAAAAAAGTGGATTATTCCAGTTCATCACTTTAAGATGAACGGCAAGCCTGTTTATGTCTCTCATATCCATGATCATTTCATCTAGGATGTAGCTCCTGAGATGTGCAAGCAGGTTGCTCCTGCCATGACCCCTCCTATTTTTCTAATGACGACAATAGTGAAATCAATCTCTCCTCAGATGATAATGATTTTGAGGAACTTTCTCATGCCTATGCTTGTAACACACCTGCCAAATATAAAAGATGGATGAAAAGGTGTGCCCTTAAGAAGCAGCAATTGCTCGATGACAAAGAAATGAAAAAGAAGAAAACCTGTAGACCATCTTGCCCTTTCAGATCCTATCGGAAGGATCGATATCCAGATTGGAAACCATGGTCTGTCCCAAATCCTGCCACAGCTCCCTCTTGAGAAGAAATTCTTATCGAATTTATGAAAGAAGCAGGATGTTATAGAGAATCGCAGGAGACTATTGTAGATGTGTCTCAGTACTTTGCTGATCCACTTTTAGCTTTCTACAAATCTGCACCCATGGGATCTTCTCTAACAAGTCTTATCCCTTGCATGATGGTTTTCCCATAAGAACCATCTTATGACGATCTCTTTCCTCCTTTACAGCGCCATACAGATGAACATTGAGTTATTTCCCGACCTTATGTTACTTCTACTAAAGTTTCAGTCTCTGGAAGTCCTAAGCCAATCCATCCTTTTGAAGAAGTGGTGAACTGGCATACCAAGAACTCTGCCTATAATCAAGTTTTGAGAAACATTAACTCAAAATTGACTCATATGACTCAATCACAACAATAGACTTATCAAAGAGTAGATCATTTCTCTTAACAGGTCGAATACCTCTATTTAGAGACTCAACAAAAAATCCCATACCTTGGACCATGAACCCTATAGTTTTATCACCCATAACTACTTTGATCCTGAATTTACCAAAAAAGAAATTGAGATATATTATTTGAAAGATCAACTTGTCCAGATTGAAGCAGACATGAGATCCAAACCACCACCACCATCAAGACCACCTACCATACCACCAACTCCCACTGTTACTCCCTCGGTCTATGACTCCTTTGTATCACCACTTGTTTACAAAACCCAATACATCCTATCACCCTCATACGCATCATACCCTACTAAAGTTGACTATGCCAATCATTCAAAATGATCCATGAAATCTTCCAGAAGGCATTTCCACAACCACAACCTAGATCTCCTCGTCCGCCATAAAGACCTCCTTATTTCCTTAAAAAATATACTGCCTCTCCTTTTTTTTTTGGTTTCTAATTAATATAACATATTATTTTATTTTATCATTTTTTTATGATGCTATCTTTGGTGTACTCATAATTTTGATTTTGAGTGTATCAGTGCACCTAGTTATAATATAAGGACATAATTGTAATAATATCAACTAAAAAAAATAATATTATAATTATGTTAACTAGGTGCATTGGTACATTAAAAATTATGAGTGCACTAAATATTTTACTTTTCTCTAGTGTCATCTTTGGTACACTCACAATTTTAAATGCACAAAAATACTCAATTATAATGTAGGTTTTTCTTATATATTCACATCATGTTTTATTTCATTCCATTATTAGAGTTGTCATGTGAGATCTTTAATCTCATCATACATTCAAGAATTAACTAGTGGAAGCCATGTGAGTATATGTATAATTTTATCCCACAAAAATATAATAAAATAATAAATTATTTCTAAATCACAACATTAATTTATTTACTTTTTTAGCCACTGCTATGTGAGATCATTAATCTTCTTAGGCATTTAGGAATTAACCGATAGACGTCATGTGAGACCTTTAGTTTCCTTAGACTTTGAAAGTTTATGTATTTCTTCCCACAAAAATATAGCAAAATAATAAACAATTTCTAAATCACAACCTTAATTGATTATTTTTTATTTTATTTTAGTTATTATCCTATGAGATCATTAATCTTCTCAAGTATTTAGAAATTAATAGGTAGAAGTCATATGAGACCATTAGTCTCCTTAGGCTGTGGAAATCTATGTTTTTTTCCCACAAAAAATAATAAAATAATAAATTATTTCTAAATCACAAAACAATATATTTTTACTTTTTCTTTTTAATTTTAGACATTGTTATGTGAGAATGTTAATCTCTTCATGCATTTGAAAATTAACTGATAGAGATCACATAAGATTTTTTGTTTTCTCACGCCTTGAAAATTAATATTTGACTTTGAAATACAAAATAAAAATAATTATGATGTTACCAAAACGACTTATTTTGTCTTGTTTTGTAAACAAAAATACAAAATTATTACTTTTAAAACCTCTGTCTACTCATCAATCTATGGATGATAGGCTGATGAATACAACAACCTTACTTTCTGGCACCTGAATAACTCCTTCCAAGAAAAGGTGGTCTTAGTCTGTGACTATAATATTAGGAAGACCATGAAGCTTAAACACAATGTCTAGGAAGACCCTAGCCATATCCACAACGGTATAAAGATGTTTCATGGTAGCAAAGTGAGCAGCCTTGGAAATTCTGTCAACCACAACTAGAATGACAATGAAGTTGTAAGACTTTGGAAGGCCAACTATGATGTCTGAGGCCAAATCTTTCCAAATCATTGAAGTAGTAGGCAGAGGCTGAAGTAAATGCAACATTTTCAACCATAAAATGTTAACATGTTGCACATTCCCAGATGAAGTTGCGAACATGTTTCTCCATACCCTTCCAATAAAAGATAGAAGATAGTATTTTAAATGTTGGTGCTACACCTGAATGCCCTCTATATGAACTATTATGAAAACTATTCAACAAATTTATCCTTAACAGTTCTCTTCCACCGCCAGTCAGCCATTCCTCTTTAAAGAATTCTGCTCCCACACATACTTTCTCCCTGGATGATTATCTTGCTGTAGTACAGTAATGATACTGTGAACTTGTCATCTTCTTCCCTAGACTCGTACAACCCTTTTGTTCAATTTTGAAAACATAGTCATCACTAACAAGCATTCAAAACCCACACTATGTTCTACTCTTGAAATCCAATCCCCAGAGTTTGTGAACCCATTTGTGCTGCTCTGGTGAAAATAACTTTTTGTTTTAACAAATATTTCAATGTAGAGTGACCAGTCTTCATTATAAAATGAGTGCCTTGGACATATTGTTTCCAATGTTTGAATGCAAAGATGATAGCAATCAATTCACATTCATATGATCACAAACTTTGCTTCCTCGGACCATGAACTAACAAAAGCAATAGGATGTCCACCTTGCGACAACACAGCTGCAATTCCTTCTTCAGAAGCGTTAGTTTCAATGGTGAATGGCATGGAAAAATTCAGAAGAGCTAATATTGGATTCAAATTCATTGCTTTCTTTAAAGTATAAAAAGCATCATCAGCTTCCTTTGGCCAAGAAAAACAACCCCCTTCTTTAGTAAAGCAGTCAGGGGTCAACTAATTGTGCCATAATTTCTCAAAAACCATTTATAGTAGCCTGTGAGATCATGAAAACCTTGTAATGCCCTAACGGATGTTGGCACAGGCCATTCAGGCATGGCTTTAATTTTCTTTGAATCTGCCTCCACACCTCTAACTGATATCACATGTCCTAAAGAATTTATCTATTGCTTTCCAAATTCACATTTAGACTTAATAAAAAACAGGGTGTTAGCACGCAATATCAATAAAGCCTCCTTAAGGTGCAGTAAATGATCTTCCAATGATTTGCTATAAACTAAAATATCATCGAAAAACTATAATACCCTTCTGTAGATAGGCTTTGAATACTGAGTTCATAAGAGCTTGAAATGTGGCTGGTGCATTTATAAGGCCAAAAGACATTACTCAAAATTCATATAGGCCTTTAAAGGGCTCTAAAGGCTGTCTTATAAGCATTTCCAGACTTCATTAAAATCTGATGCTAACTAGCCCTCAAATCCAGTTTAAGAAGTAGCATGCCCCATGCAATTCATCTAATAATTGCTCAATAACTGGAATTAGCAATTTGTTCTTAATAGTCTGACTATTTGGTTAACAACAGTCAACACAAAAATGCCAAGTCCTATCCTTCTTCCTTACTGACACTTTAGAGGAAGCAAAGGAGCATGAACTAGGTCGTATGATGCTATTGTCTAGCATTTCCTTAACTAAATCTTCCACTCCTGAAGTGTAGGCCATAATGAGGACGACATAAAGTAACTAGTTTCTTGTCCTTTAAAGGTATGGCATGAACAAACAAACATGATGGTGGCAGTGTTTTACGAATCTGGAAAACATCCTCAAACTCCAACAGTATTTGCTACAATTCTATATTTTGAGTGGCACTTAATTGTTGTTTCTATACTGCTGGCACTTCTAATTGCACCAAGAAAACCCCTGGACAAGTTAATATTTGTTTCTGTTCAACAATCTCACCTTGTAGCTTAGTAGTCGGTACTTTCATCTGCTGTATCTCGTAAAATTTATCATTTAAGACGAAAGCCATATGGGATCGCTGTAAATCCATCAGAAACTTCCCTAATGTTTGCAGCCACTGCACCCCTAGAATAGCGTCATAGTTTATCAAATTCATGGCAAAGGAATCTACTTCAAGGATTTCCTGCTGCATGCTCCAACTTAGTTGTTTACGTACCCCATTAATCTTAATTTTCCTGCCACTAGTGACGGATCTGTATAAGTAACTTTAAAATATAGTTCTTATTAGAATAAATTTTATTATTATTATAGATCAATATTAATTTGTTATTAGGTCAATATATATCCTAGTTAATTAATTGAGTAATTAATATAGTTAGAATAAATCAAAAAATGGATCAGGTCTATATCATCAGTAGATAATCAGTAATAGGTTAGATTATCCATTGTTCATTAGATAAAGACCCCAACTTGCAACCCAGGTTTAGTTAGTAATTATCCAATTGAATTACTAATAAAAAGAGATATTATTGGGCTTAATCTTATGTCTAATTAAATTATTTAGTAAGGAGAATAAAGTGTTCACAAATAAGATAATTATTAGTCTTCTAAGACTAATTAAGCAATTCCTAATACACTTCTCTTTTTTCTCCAAAAGCAAGAGTCTTGTGGGTTAATGTTCTTGCCACGTCTGAAATTTTGTTCAAATCATGTCTACACTATAAGGCAAATTCTTTGATTCCTTTCTTATTAATTCGTATGTGATTTGATTAACATTGTTATATAATTTTGTCACAGTTCTTTCACCACAAACGAGTGGATGAAATCATGTGTGCTCCCTGTGCCGACAAGTATAATTATTGGTTGCTTCTTAATAAACCTTTAAATACGTTATGTCGAATAATCCTCTAAACATCATTGACTACAAGTATTGAAACATTCGTGTCACCCTGATCATTTTTTTAGCCTCTTCCTCCATTTTCACTTCAACATCTGATATACTGATCATAAAAGACATCATTAGTTTGCAGCGATGAGAAGCTAAGCATTTCTCATTGCACCGTTAATAAAGACCACGCTTACTCTTATAATCCATCTCACTCTTTGTTAATTGCTTCACAGACTTATCAACTGAAGCATCTGATTTTTCACTAGAGCTATTCTAAATGGAAGAATTCTCATCCATGTTATTACTGCTACTGATCGATTTGGAAGACGAAGTAGAGTACTTAGAAAACTTATAACTGAACATGTTTCTGTCACCAACTGCAACCATCGCATCCTCCAGAAGCCATGCCAAATACATTGTGTTCACCAGGGTCCAAAGTTGAAACATTTACACCTAAAATTCGATGTCTGGTTTCAATCCTCATAAATATAAATTAATCTGCAATTCCTCAGGTAAATCGAATTTTGATAACAAATCCTTAAATTTATCCTGATACGCTGTCACTGAATCATTCTGTTTCAGCTTCTTCAACTCGACTATTGGCATTTTAATTATAAAGTCAAAGTATTCTATATTGCCCAAAAAAGCTTATATTGTATTTCCTTTCTATGGTTCTTTCTTCCTAACCTGAAAGCGATGAGACTCAAATCAATGAGATATACTATTGCTTGATATATAATTTTAGGTTATTACATTATGGACAACAAAATCAAATCATTTTACAAGAATACAGGGTTAAAGAATAATAATAACCCACCACTTTCCTCACATTCTACTTACAGGGACGAAGTCTTATGTTGATTAATTCTATACAAGCTTGTGAACGTTCTTTAAGAGTCCAAGAGATGAAATTGAAAATGTTAAACTAGAATGATAATAATGTTGATAATTTTGACATAATATAATCTAATGACTTTTTCCTCCTTAAAATTAATTTCTAAATCTAATCCTTGATAAAAGGTGTTAAGTCATACTTTCATATATATATATATATATATATATATATATATATATATATATATTTCTAAGTCTAGAAAGTAAAGAAAATCTCTTTTGGAAGTTTTCAAGAGGGATGGAACAAACAAGAGAGAGAGAGAGAGAAGGCCTAGATGATCAAGATCATATGGCTCAGATTCAGAGTTGGTGTGACTATTGAGCTTCCACGCCTAGTAACTTGGGGTGAAAAGGGAATTTTTTTTTTTTTAATTTACCATTGGTAACCCATTTTCTCATCAAGATTTTTTAATTTTTGATTTAATTATTATTAAATCACACCTAAATTTTAATTAATAAACATATATAGTTATATTTACTGTCCTTAAATTTAATAAAATATCCCCATTTTCATACTTTTGCTCTCTTGGTAGTTTTCTTTTTAACTATTTTTAGAGAAAAATTGAAATGATGAGATAATTAAAAAGGCTGTGTACTTTTGGGAAAATTTTCGAATAATTAAGGTCACATGGATGACATGTGGTGCTTTTGTGTTCTGATTAAGACGGAGGTGTCAGATAATGTGCTTCTGACTATGGAATAGAATTAGAGCTCAATTACGCTCATATAATTAAATAAATAAAATTTATATAAACAAATTTTTATGTGAGTAAAAAAAAACGATCCTATTTTATGTTACATACAACTAAAATTGGCTTGTGATTCCATCACAAATGTTTCCATAAACTTACTTGTCATATAAAATGCACATCAACATATGGCTACAAAGGAAAGAATAATTAACCTATAAGGTAATATATTTATTTGAAACAAAAAATATATGTTATGATATCATTTTTGTTCATTAAAGGTAAGTCCTTACTGGACCAAATCATATTTTTAAAATTAAGAATATTTCCATTTTTAAAATTGAACTCCATTCAAATTGACACTTCATTCAGCAAAAAATCGTTTTTGGTTTGGATCATCATTATATATTTTTTAATTACGATGTAATTAATTATTAAATATTATAGATAATATTTTATAATAAAATTTTGTGTTCTCGAATAAATACTTTTTTTATTATAATAATAAATTTACTTAAAAAAATAAAATATTATTTTTACATATAATAATAATAATTCTTCGCCTCTCTCTCTCTAAATGCTTTAATAAAATGAAGCGAAAGTAAAAGGAAGGACAGTTAAGAAAGCATCAAAGTTCGTGGAGAGAGAGAGAATCTGTGGAGAATTGCGGGAAGCACACAGTATTGGAAGGAAAACTAAGTAAGAACAAAATGGGCTTTAATGTAATACAGGTTGGGTATTAAAAAGGAGGGGTAATTTGGTCAATTTTACAATCAAGTTCATTACCATAAATTTTTTTTTTTTTTTTGTTTTGGGCAAATTTGAAGGCCTCTCCTCAAACTATATCACTTTTCACTCACACTCGTGCTGTGTGAAATTAATAAAGAGAAATCACTTAAATTTGTAACTGACTCTTCAATTTTTCTTCCTCTTTCCTTTATTGCTTTTATACTATATATTTAATGTCACCATCAAACTTCTAATTTAATTTTTTTTACTTTTCGATATTTAAAATGTCTGATATGCTTGCGTTATAGTTTAAGGGCATGCAATAGTCACTTTTAATATATATATATATATATATATATATATATAAAAGTTTGTGTTATATTATTATTTTTTTGTTTAAATTTTCTAAGGTATTAGTATTTGTCTAAACTACGTTTATTTTTCCTAACATACTATTTCCTAGTTTCGTCCATCATACATTACCTTACCTGAAAAATAAAGATAAAAATATACTTTCAATTTTGTTTCAAGTTTTACTTTTATCTCTTAAATTAATTTCGTTCAAAATCAATTAAGTTTTATATACTACTTAAATGTTTTATGCTCTTTAATATTGTCAAGTTGATTTTAAAAAGTCTTACATGGCTTGATGTTAGAGCCATCAAAATGCGTCCAATTCATTAGTTCACTTTGTCATGAACCTAACCGCAAAGACGTGACCGGTACGGGGAACAAAGTATTTTTTGCTTTTGTAAGCCTAATAGACATATCAAAAAGCATATATATAATCAACATGTAGAAACTTCATCAAATAAAATTGAACAGAATACTCCTAGATACACATATAAAAAGAATAATCAGAAAACCTAATACACACAACAAGATGGAGAGTTTTGCTCATCCAACCGATATACACATATACAATAGCATACAAAACAAAAGGCTAACTACCTATATACAAGGGGAGCTACTAAATCAAAATACAAAATTTACAACCAACAAAAAAGCTCTTGCCCTCATAACAAGGCTCATTGAACAAAATCAAGAAACACCTGTAAGTTCCTACTCAATAGATGGGTGTTCTGAATTGTCGCTGTGATATGAAAATTGTTAAATAGTGTGAGGTGAGTCAGTGAATGGATAATACTAATTATACAAATGGTAGGGACAAACTAGCCACGGTAGAATTTTTAAAGAAAAGTCATACTTTTTGCTTATGCATTTTTCATGACTAGTGTAAATAGTGTGATTTGCGCAACAAACCTTAAACTTAGTAAATGTCTTGGTAATAAAATTATAAAACTAACTTTGAATAAAATATATTAGTATATAGGTAACACAAGAGTATTTCAAAACCAATTGAATGCATTAAAACATTCTACAGAGCCATTATATAACAGAAACAGAGCTAGCCCTAGGCTAGTATAACCAGAACTGAGCAAATATCGTTCACGAGCTTCAAGTTTAGAATATTTAGAAAAATGACTTTAAGCCTTAAATAGAGTATCATAATGATGGCAGCATACCCACTTGCATCAAATACATATTGTAGTACACTATGGCTAACGTCTATTACCGTTAGATATAGGGTCATGTTTGGATGCATTCCCAAAAATATCTTTAACATTAAATTTGTAATTAAATATCAGAGCTTCAAAAAACTCATAACTAAACTTCTTCATAAACACAAATGAAGGTATCAGATTTCAAAATTCCAATACTTTCTGCATACAGAATCAACCCCATCATAATTAAGAACCAATTATCTTATAAATATAGAACTAGAACACTTTGGAATATAACAAATAGTCCATAAATTCAAAATTCTAGATATTCAAAAAATTTTTATCCCAAAAAGCTTAAAACTCAATATAATTCCAAAATGCAAATTCATTAAATGCTCTAATGCTGACGTTTCAAAGATTTGAAATTTTAGAAACCTATTCCAAGGCACAATGATAATCAAGAAACAATCTTTTCCTAAATATTGATCGAAAAACAAAAATCTAGCATAATGAGGATTATCCGCTTACCTAGCTACACAATACGCTCCCTTACCGCGACGTATAGTACAACTGCTATGATCCTAAACACAAATGATAGATCTTTAATGTCTTATGCTAAAACATCTTAACTTAAATAAAATCTAACAAATTCCCACAATGAATTAACAATTAAATCCAATGCAGTACTTTATTCTTCTCTCTAAGGTCATCCGTTATTTCTCTTGTTGATTTCAACGATTATAATTAATACATATTTTCACATATACTACACAATTACTGTGGCCACCAAAATAGCCCACAAATTTATAGTTTCATCCTTTCCCATAGTCAACTCAATTAATTTACACTGTCATATTTCAATGTATTTAAAAATGCTCATATGCCTAAAATTCACATAATTTCCATCAACTTCACCTCCCATTTCTTGCATTTTGTTCAATACAAGACCCTGATGTTTCTTATTACGAAAATAACATTAAACACACTTGTCAATTATAATTATCTTAATTGGAATTTCCAATACCATACTAGTCCGCAAACAACTCAATCATTGCCTCTTTTAACACTTAATTTATCCAATATTACCCACTGGATTAAATTTTATTTCAACAATAACTAACGCAATTTATTTTGCAATTAAAATCACTTTCAATATGTTTTCATTCATCAGGCTTCCTTTAATCAACAATTAAATCTAAAATAATTTTGAGAAAAATTTCTAAGTGACATACCACTTTAAATGATAACTTCCAACATAGATAAATTGCATTAAAATATCCCAAAGCGTTAGTAATGCTATATAACCACATAATCAAGTCCTAAGGGACTCCCTATCCAAATTTCCATACTTTTCCTCTATGTAAAATTTTGGAAAAATCCATATAATTATTAAATCAACTTAAAATTTATAATGATGACTTCTAATAAAGTTAATTCACTTCCTAAATGCTTAAGGATATTAGAGGAGTCAAAAAACTTTGAATTTCATCTTCCAATAAGTATACACATACACTCATAATTTGGGGTTTTTGTAATTCATTAGCTATAACTCACGATTGACCTATAATTCTAGGGGAGAGAGGTGAAAAAATTGCCTAGAATATGAATTCCCAACCCAATTGAGACAGCATCAGATTGAGCTCAAACTTGTCACTTTCTTATGTGAACAGTACCCGAGGTTGGGATTTTTGATTTTGAGTTGATGGAGCGAAATTGATTAGTGTAAATGAGAGAGAAATGGCAGAAAATTATGACAAAACAAAAGCCCTAAGTTGAATCGAAGCAAAATGCATTAGAATCGCTTGAAATTTCGATGGATGTGCACTTAACATAGGCTCGTTAGAATTCTTGGGTTTTTTGGACAACTACAAGCCAGTGGAGGTCAAGCTTTGGTAGGCGGGGAAGCAACGACACTGACAACCATTGGTAAACTCCAACAACACAGGTGGAGGGTGATTTGAGCTAGAGGAGGAGAAGATATGTGAGAATTTTGGGAAAGGAAGTGGAGCCATGAGGAAGAGGTATTTTGATGGTATAATAATCCTACTAAAGGCATATAGGTAATTTCCTAGATGATTCATTGTAATATCATATCAAAATTATAGGAAATACCTTATTTACATGCTTTGGGATTCAATTACAAATGTTGAAAATGCATAGAATAAGGCTTAAATACTCATGCTAACTTCAAGTTTAGATATTATATTATCTAAATCCATTTTGAATACTCCACAATATTTCCTCCCCTTATTTTTTTTTTTGGTATTACATTTTGATAGCATTTTGAAAGATTAGGCTTGTATGTCTACATGCAAACTCATTTAGTAAGATTATTTCAAGACCCATTAAACTTGGAAATTAAAGAGGCTAACTTGTTGACCGAAAAGGAAACTCCTTCTAGCTTAACTTTTTTTTTTTTTTTTTCACTAATCCTAATAGTTTAAAGATTGGCCATATTTAAACTTTTGTCATAACAACTAACCATAAGAGTTCATATACTATTGAAAAAAAAACTTATTGAAAAGAAAGAAAAATCAGTTTTCCTTAAATAATAAACAAAGAGCTTTACAGTAAATTACAATGGTGACCGGCGAAGGCCCCTCATTGAGTAACATTTCTTTTTAATGGAAGCTATTCCATATGACAATGTAATATATTTTTCAGGGCAGAAGCAAAAGAAAGAAAGAAAAAATTACTTATCAAGTGACTTTTGTTTGCATTTTGGGATGTATCTAAGGGGGCGTAGGGCGCAGTCACATCCCTTGAAATTTTTAATTTTTAATATATTATTTTATTTTATATTTTTTATTTGATTCCTTAATTTATAAAAATCCACCCTTCTTGGATTGTAAAAATTTGTGTTCTTTAGTTTAAATAATTCAAAGACTATTACCCTATTTATAATTAAATCCTAGATTTGTCGTTGGCACCGTACAAATTAAATAAAAGAAAGCAACAAAAATGGAGTTGGAAATATGAATACCTTATTAATCCATATGGATTTAAGAATGATTGATATTAGCTTTGTATGTTATATAGTAAAAGGTTCAATTAATTCTTATTACACGAACAAAGCCTGCTTTGGCCACACACACAAACATATATATATATATATATACAGAAAAGAATAGGATAATTTATATTTATAGTTTTAAAAATTCTTTATGTTTTTCTCTTATTTAACTTTGCACTTTCTTAAGGGGGAAAAAAAAAGAAAATTCATTGCCTTACTAATATCATCATATCTTAATAAAAAAATATTCTATAATTTATATAAAAATAAACAAATTTTATAGGTTGACAAAGTTTCCAAAATCTGTTGTCAAAAATGAAGAGTAACAATGGCTCAGCAAAATTGTAAAGGATTTTAATTTTGATCATCCTAGTGATTATTCGTTTAAGCATGCTATTTAGAAAAATATGATACAGGATATATAGTCATTTATGTCTGGGATAACTCTTGGAGTCATAAAAAATGTAAGTATTTGATATATATATATATATATATATATATATATATATAGATATATAGATATATAGATTCATGTGCGTCAATTGCTTTGATGTTTATGTCTACGATTACTTGAGTTAAAGCACTTAACATCATTCGTCATTTTTTTCATATGATATGTATAGTTCTATTACCCATATAAAAAACACCATATGATTTAAATAGCGAGTATTTTTTAACCAAAACAAAAAAAGAATGATTGATATTAACAGCAAAAAACATTTTGACACTTATCTTTATTTCGATATTTTAGATTTTAAAAGTATTTAAAATATCTTGTTTAGTATATAATTAGTCAAAATGATTATATCTTTTTTCACGATAATATTTAACTATTAATTAAATAAAATAATTTTAAAAATTATATTAATCCGTATCATTATATTCCAAATAATTAAAAAGAAATACAATGATAGCATACCATATATTTCATGGAATCAAAATCCTCTCCGCAGGAACAGGGAAGTATCCTATTCTTTTTTCTAATTTTAATATATAATATAATTTTAAAAATTACTATTAATCATATAAAAAATTTACATTTTTTTAAATTTAATAGTAATGTATTAAAAATTATTTTTTTAACCAAAAAGGCAAAACATACTATCCATTCGCGTATATCATGTGCACACAGCCATGTTAAAGAAAAAAATGTCTCAAAGGTCTGTTGTTCACAAATAAGATATCATAAATAAAAATTAAACCCAAAATTTATTTAATGAATGCAATTTAATTTCAAGAAAAATGTTTTTGGTTCCTATAGTTTCACTTAATTTTTTATTTAGTCTTTGTACTTTAAAATTAATAATTAACTAGGTCCTCATAATTTAAATTATTTACAAATTGGTCTCTATCATTATATTTTTGTTAATATTTTGCTATATATGTGAGTTAATGTTACTTCATTATTTACTTATTTTAATTTTTATCATATTTAGAGTAATAAGACGATGTATAATTAATTACATTAATAAAATTTAACAAAATATTTATATAATTGTAATAGTAGGAACTAAATTTAAATATTTGTAAACTTTAGAGATTTAATTATAAATTTTTGAAGTGTAAAAACTAAATTAAAAATTGACTGAACTAGAGGATCAAAAGTAACATTATGTGATTTTAAAAGGGAGAAAATACCCACTTATTATATTATGTAGTGTTGATTCAGTATGGATAATACAAGAATTACCTAAAAGCAATTTTTTTTTTTAAATGTTCGATAGTTCTACATAACTTGTTGAATCAACACTCCAAAATAGAATATCTTTCCCTTCATGACACCAAAAGAAAAAATGTAAGACACTACCGGATTAGTCAGGGAACTAACATTCAATCGACGAGTTCACTATGGCTGGATTTAGGATATAAATCCATTGTGTATATTAAAATTTTAATTTAATTTTTTGATATATTGAATAATATGAATATAGATGTCAAGGTAAAATATACTAAAGTAAATTACACTAATATTTTTTATTTGAGATAATAAATAGATTTTTTTGAAATCAAATTTATCTTTTATTTTTGTTTAATTTAATTTTTTTTACTAAAATACCCTCCACCAATCTAAATATATGTTTTTGAACATAAGAAAATTAAAGAGTAAAGTACGATGTTGGTCCTCCATTTTGGACCTAGTTTTATTTTGCTCTATCACAAATTGAAAGTTTCAAAATGGTCTTTCACTTTTGAACTTAGTTTCATGCTAGTCCTCAACAAATTAGAAGTTTTAAATGTGAGTGTGAGAAATTGAAAGAAAAGGACATTTTATACTTGTTGAATAACTTGTTTATACTTATAGTGATCATGCAGACACAATGAATCTTTGTGTCATACCCCAGAGCCCTGGAGTGTGATCGATGTAGGTACTAAGGATAAACCCCATCCTACAAGCCTAAAACCATGCCATTTATAAATCATCTACCAAGACCAAACTATTTAAGTGCTACCTTTTGAATGTCCCATTAACAATTTACACTTGGCTTAAATTCTATAGAAATTTTGATAGTGTCCTTTGAATATAGGACCTCCTGAAACCTCTACAATCCACTTGTCAGCCCAAACCAACATCCTAAGAGTGCTTAGCTCTCATATATAATAAAAATAATTAACTACATCAAACAAATGCACATGGAAACCCTGTCAGTGGTCATCTGGACATATATATAAAATATATGTACAAAATACAAATTCCCAACAAACAAGAATTAAAAAAGTACAAGTTAATAGGTCTCATCCTTCGCGTAACAACAAGAGACTCACCAACAGGGCTTTAAGCTTTATCCTTAAGTCTTGAGGTTGACTTTTGCTTATTATCTGAAAAGGATAAATGTAAGCCGTTAGCATCCCTGAAATACATAATAACGTAAGATAACCAACAAGAAAAGATTTAAGACAATAATTACATAATAAAACTAGCAAAAATACGATAATCATTGTATCAATTCAAAAGTAGTAACTATAAATAACATCGACTAAGAAACTTCAGAAACTGTTAAAGCTGACATCAAATTTTCTTTTTAGAACATTGATAGTAAAAGCTTTTGTTCAACATTAATTACAAGAAAACAATTCATTTGAATACCATAAATAGTAATTAAGAGGACTAGTACATAACATAATAAAATACATATAAAAACCTTACTTTTAGTATGAAAAATAATTGGCTTGGAAACCATATGCAAAGAAGGACTATCAAGGACACATATATCAATTATGAGCTTTGGGCCTATGGATTATCGTTATTTGTCAAGATCTCATAGCCTTCAGGATAATCACTATTAGTCAAGGGCACATAACCCTCGAGGTAATCCCTATTGGTTGAGGGCACATAGCCCTCAAGGGTAAACTAACCAAATAGTAGTGAGTTGCAAGCTCACACTACCTCATTCGTCCTATACAAGTCCTCCCTATATCTAAGGAAACTATTGTTCTTATGTTTTCTTCTTTCAATATAAACACTGTTAGAATACAAATTTCAATATTTTATATATGAAAATATGCAGTTTATGTATTCATGAATATTTAATTCCATGCAAGGGTTCAATTAAACAATAGGATTAGACTGTAATCCTTTTAAAACCAATCTTGAAAAAATAGATTTAAAAAACTTCTTACATTAATGTGAGAATACAAGTCAGATAGCACTAACATGGATTTAATAAGAAACATGTGAATGAGATACTGCATATAAAGAACTTGGGAATACTATTGCTTATTTGGTTAGCAAAATGCTCAAGCTATTCTTACCTCTTCTCTTAACCTTAGGGGATAACTCACAAAGTAAGTTGCTGTAATAAAATACAAGGTACTCTTAACTCACATGGTAATAATTAAAAGCACTATATCTAATTTTCATTATCATATTAACTTAGTTAAAGAGCATAAGATTTGCACACTTGATGTATGATTTAAAGATTTTATTTAGTATCCTATACACAAGCAACTAGGTAACTTTTGTTTCCATTAAATCATCCTACTCATACCTAGATCCTCCAACTACAAAATCACTAAAGAAATAATCAAGAGGGCCTAAACCTTCCATTACAAGCTCTATGTTTTCTCGGCTTACACATACCAACAATGGAAATATATACAACTTGGAACTGCCATCTCCTTATCATTCTTGCTACCATACTTAACTAAATAGGTAAAATGCATGATAATTCATTGGTTAACTTTCTTCCACAAATCCATTACACTTGCCTTTATAACCATGTCTTGATACTCTAACCCTTTTCACTCTTACTTTTCATTATAGACAGATCACATGGTCCTAAGGAAAGTAGGTGATAGATTGGATACAAATGCAAAGGGGAGCAAAAATGGCAACTGGGATGTCTTTGACTTTCAGCTCCAGGTGGCACTGTTCGCTTGTGCTTGGTGCTGCCTCAGATACACATGTTTTGAAATTGGTTAATGAAGACAATCTCTAAGGATCCTTCCAAGTAGGTGATTTAGTCTTGTGCAGTCGTGCTTCGTTCATCATCTATTGCCCTAACTTTTGCTTAAACCGTCTTTTCAGGTTTTTGACTTAACGGGCCCTAATTGTAAAATCTTTTTTTTTTTTTTTTTCATTCCTATTTCTAAGCAAAGTATTTTGTTACTACATCTGAGTTAACTGGTCTTCCAAGCTCTCTTCCATCCATATCGGCAAGGACTAATGCACCTCTAAAGAATGCTTGTATCACCATATATAGACCTTCATATGAAGGTGCCTATTTGCCTCTATTATCCTCTAGATTTGGGAGGATCTTTTTCAAAACCAACTCTCCTGGCTCGAATTCCTTGAGATGAATCTTTTGATTGAAGACCCTTGCCATCCTTTTCTGGTATAGTTGCCCATGACACATAGCTACTAGTCACTTTTCTTCGATCATATTTAGCTGCTAGTACCATGTCCTTACCCACTCACTCTCCTCTAGGTTGTATTTTATCAACACTCGAAGAGAAAGGATCTCAACTTCAACTGAGGAGACTGCCTCCATACTATATACTAAAGAGTAAGGAGTTGCCCCTGTGGATGTTCGTATTATTGTACCATACCCATGGAGAGCATCTCATACTAGTCTTTGTAAGTGATAGTCATCTTTCTGATGATCTTTTTGATATTCTTGTTTGCTACCTTGACTACCCCATTCATCTATGGCCAATAAGGTACAAAATTGTGATGCTTAATCTTAAATTGTTTGCATAACCTCTTAATGTCAGCTTCGTTTAGGTAGAGAGCGTTATCAGTAAAGATCCTTTCCAGTATACCATATTGATATATGATGTTTGATTTTAGAAATCAGACAAAGACCCTTTTGGTAATACTGGAGAACAAACATACCTCTATCCATTTGGTGAAGTAATTGATTGCTACTAAAATGAATCAGTGTCCATTAGACACCTTTGGGATGATGGGGCCAATCACATCGATTCCCCACATCGAGAATGGCCAAGGTGCCAACCAAGTTATGTAAAGGTTACGGTGGAGCATTGATCCTATTAGCATACACCTGACACTTATGACATCTCTTCACGTAATCAATGCAGTCTTTTTCCATGGTTAACCTGAAGTATCCATACCTTTGAATCTGTCTAGTTATAGTATGGCCATTAGCATGGGTTCCACACATCCCCTCATGAATCTTTATCATTGTCCTTCGTGCTTCTTATGCGTCCATGCATCTGAGTATAGTGTTATCCCATGACCTTTTATACAACATTTTTCCACTAAGGAAGAAATTCATCACCAATCGACGAATGGTTTTTTGGTCATTCTCAGATGCCCCAGCCAGTTATTGCTGACTCTAGACATAGTTTTTTATGTCATGGAACCATGGTTACCCATCGCTTTCTTCCTCCATATTTAGGCAGTAAGTTAGGGTACCCTGAGTCTTAACCTAGATTGGTAGCATGTTGATTCTACAACCTAGCTTGATCATTACGACAAGGGTAGCCAACATATTAGCAAACTAATTTTTATCACGGGTCAGATGTGTGAAGTTTATCTCTTCAAACTTTGATATCAATTCTGTTAGGTACTTTTGGTATGAGATCAGTTTAGGATCTTTGGTTTGCCATTCTACCTTTACCTGATAAATTACAAGGGAGGAATCTCCAAACACGTCAAGATTTTTAACACCTAACTCTAAGGCAGCTTGCAAGCCATTGACATAAGCCTCAGATTCTACCACATTATTTATGCAATCAAAAATAAGCTTGAGTACCGTTGGATACTGTTTACCTTCAGGTGCTGTTATCACCACTCCTAATCCGCTGCCGTGTACATTGGCGGCCCCCTCAAAATACATTGTCCACTTGACCTCCTTTGGTTCATCTTCCTCCACTGTCAGAATATCCTCATCCAGGAATTGGAAGTCGAGCGGTTGGTATTCATCTAATGGATTAGCCGTTAAACGTTTGACTATAATGCTCCCTTTAACTGATTTGCTGGCCATATACTTCACATCGTATTCTGAGAGTATCACCTACCATTTTGAGACTCTTCCTGATACATGAGGACTCTCAAAGATGTATTTGATTGGATCCATCACGGAGATCAGCCATGTGACATGGTATAGCATGTATTGCCTCAGTCTCTTTATGGTCTACAGGTGGCCACAACATGTCTTCTCAATTAATGGATACCACGACTCACATTCATTAAACTTCTTGCTTAGGTAATAAATTGCTTGCTTTTTTCTTCCTGATTCATCATGTTGTCCTAACACAGCACCCATGGACTCCAATCGAATCGTCAGATAAAGGATAAGGGGCCACCCGGTGTAAATGGCACCAAAACAGGGGTTTTCAAGAGGTACTCCTTTATCCTGTTAAAAGCCCATTGGCAAGTCTCATTCCATTCTCCTGGTTGGTTCTTGTGTAATAATTTAAATATCAGTTCACAAGTGGTAGTTAGGTTTGTAAAGAACCCAGTTATGTAATTCAAACGCCCTAAGAACCCTCGAACTTCTGTTTTCGAACTAGGTGTTGGCATGTCACGAATTGACTTAATTTTATTGGGGTCCACTTTTATTCCTTGCTTATTGATGATGAATCCTAAAAGCTTTCCTAATATGGCTCCGACTATGCACTTACTCATATTCAACTAGAGTTTGTACTTTTGCAGTCTTTCAAAGAGCTTTCACAATACAGCCACATGACTCTCCCCTTTAATTGATTTAGTGACCATGTCATCCACATATACCTTTATTTCTTTATGCATCAAGTCATGGAATAGGACCACCATCATGCATTGATAGGTGGCTCTGGAGTTTTTAAGCCCAAAAGGCATTATCTTGTAGCAGAAGTTTCCCCATTGAGTGATGAATGTGGTTTTTTCTCTATCCTCGGGGTGCATAGGGATTTGATTATAGCCAAAGTACCCATCCATGAAGGAATACCTGAAGATTTTTGCTGTATTGTTAACCAAAACATCAATGTGAGGTGAAGGAAAGTCATGTTTTAGGCTGGCCCAGTTTAAGTCTCGATAATCGATGCACATCCTCACTCACTTATCTTTCTTTGGCATGAGGACATGTTCAGGACCTATTGGGGGTATTTAGCAACTTCTTGGAAACCAGCACCCCATTGCTTTATTACTTCTTCCTTGATTTTGAGGGACATCTCCTTGCTTATCATTTTTAACTTTTATTTCTTGGGTCCCACATTAGGGCACAAAGGTATCTCATGGGCAGTAATTTTAGGATCTATCCCTGGCATATCTTGATAAGACCAAGCAAACACATCCATATATTCTCTAAACAAACTAATCATTTCTTCCCTTTCTGGGTTATCAATTATTTTTAACTCCTTTTTATCATCATTGGTCCCCATATTAATCACTTTGGTGATTTCTTCATATAGGATGATACCCTTTTTTGAAGATTCTATTATTTTAGTCAAGGTTCAGGATATATCATCACTATCATCAGTTTCTAAATCATTCATAGCCGCAACAACATAAAGCTCATTCAAACAATGCCTAGGTGCTCCAGATTTAGACAAGAGTTCCAAGGATTTAAATTCCCTGGAAAGTGGATAAAGAAGGTAAGAATAAATATGAAAAGGCAGGATTCAAACAAGATTTTGGCAAAAAGATTGAAATTGCTGCATTCATTCGATATTCAAAATAAAGTTCAAATTGTTAGCTATTACAAACTCTTAAAATGATATGCAAAATATTACTCTAATGACATAAAATCTGATAACATTTTAGATTCCCAATTGTTAAGTGATTTTCCTAGCTTGACCTGTTGGATCCACATGGCTTTCACGTGCTATCCTTCCTCTTAACTCACCATTACTATTGGGTCGCCCGGGTGTATTGTCTCAGTGGAAACAAGAAATGTGTCTCAAATGTGGGGTATTTCCACCTTTCCTCTTTGCTTACCCTCCTTCCATTGTGCCCAATGAGTCTCCATAGACAGCTTTTATCCTAACCCTTGTTGTCTTGAATTTTCGAGCAACTCAACTGGTTCTCCTATGCCATGTAGCTTTGCACCCAATCCTTTTCCTTTTTGACATCCACTGTTCATCATGATCTTTGCCACTATTTGGTTGGCATCCTTGGTAGATTTCCTTACTCCCAATGGGTTTTGGTTGATGCCTTTCGTAGAGTTCCTAGCTTACACTTCTAAATTTTGGTAAGAGCTGTCTACGACCTGTTCAGCATTTTCAATGTAGAGCACTGTGCTTGGCTTACTAATGATCATCTCTTCTTCACCTTTTATAGTGATGAGTCTCCCTTTATCAATGTACTTAATCCTTTGATGCACAGTTGATGGGACTACACCAGCCACATGAATCAAAGGTCTTCCTAGAAGTATCGTATATGTCATGTCAATGTCCATGGAACTCTATGGTAAATAAATTCAGACCAATTTCCAAAAGGAATTCAATCTTTCCAATTACTTCCCTCCTTGTCCCATCGAAGGCTCTTACCACTATGTCATTATACTCAATATGTGACTTCTCGACTAGTAATTGCCCTAAGGTGGATAAAGGGAGGACATTCAGGGCTGACCCTCCATCAATGAGTACTTTAGTGATCACATATCCACAACATTTCAAAGTAATATGGAGGGCTTTGGCTTTCCGGCCGATGCGGGGTGTATCTCATCCTCAAAAAAGGTGATCAAGGTAGAGTTTTTATCGTATTTATCATGTTCGCCACCTTTTTTGGGGTGATATCAGGACGTATATAAGCTTCATCCAACACGCTCTATAATGCCTTACAGTGAGCTTCTAAATTCATTATTAGGGTCAAGATAGAAATTTGAGCCAAGGTTTTTCGTAATTGATCAATCACATCATGCTCGCTCTACTTCATAATTTTTAAGAACTCCTCAATTTCCTCTCATTCTCCCTTTCTAGGGGCCTCTTTTAGGTTCAAGCTTTCTCCTACTTCTAGGTTCGGGTTCAAAGTTCCTTCCACATCCTTAGAGTATACCTGACTATTGCGAGTAATTCCCCCTACAATTTCTGACTGCCCTTTTTCCGTGATAGGCCTTTCTTCTGATGCCTTATTGTTACGAGAGCATTCTATTTTTAGCCTATAATTCCATGGCACAACGTGATTACTCTAATATAGAAATGAAGATGGCACCTGGATAACGACAGTTGGATTTTTGACAAGCACCGATGTGGGTACGACGAGTAAGGATCCTTTCGTTGTACCTTACAGGTCACAATTGCTTTAGGCTGGAGTGACCTCCTTAATTTCGTAGATTGGCTTATTAACTACTAGGAAGGAGTTCTTGGGCTTCGTAGGGTTAGACGATCCCTTGGTCCTAGCACTATCTTTCTCTGTGACACACACACTACCCTCAATGGGTCCTTGAGTTCTTTCAATGGTCAGAACTCTAAGCCTTGTCATTTTCTATGCTAATTCCTTAAACTACTCACAGTCTTCAATGTCGTGTCCTACTTCTCCTCCATGGAACTCGCAGTAACTATTCTACAACCTTCTAGGCATGTTCCGCTCCTCATCCTGAGTAGAGATATAGTCAACATCCTTCAAGCTTTTATATAACCGTCGCATGGTGCACGACACATTTGTCAAGTTTTTCAAGCTGAGATCTTCCCCATCTATCATGGACACATACTTCCTTTTTATTGTGATTTGGCAAAGGGTTGGTGATAATGTTAGGGTCATTACCCACCTTTATGCCAATATGATTATTGTCTAATAATGCCAAAACATGCTTCCTGAAGGCACCACACTTGTCAATGTTATGCCCTGTAGCTCCCATATGATACTCACAAGTAGCGTTGGAGTCATACCACCTCGGGAATGGTGGCTAAAGCGGCTTAACATGCTTAGGGCCCATAAGCTTTTTGGCCACCAAGTCGTGGAAGAGCTTTGATCAACTAACATTGAAGTTGGGTAATGGCCTATCATCGCAAGACTGTTGCATAGGCCTAAACCCTTTATTTTGGGTCGTCATTTGTTGCAGTCCAAGATGGGATTGTGGTGGTGTTGGGTAACTCATATGACTACTCATAGCTAGACCTTATGACTGGTAAGACATGGCTGGCTTTGGACTATGAAATGGCGCTTGGGGATATTGATTATGCATAGGGCAAGGGCGTTGGAATGCAACGTGGATGTAACTAACATCCCTTTCCTTCTTTCGATTGCTTATAGGCCTCCTGGTTTCTATGGAAGTACTTTCAAACAACCCATCACATACATCAGTGTCTATTCTCTCCCTAACCTAAATAAGGTCAACAAATTCATTCACATTGTTCCCCAGCATTATCTTACGATATGGGTCCCCCAAGGTACGAATAAAATAGGAACATAATTTTGAGTCCAGAAGAGGTAGCTGAACCTCAGCTGCTGTGGCTCTCTACCTTTGGGCATATTCCTTAAAGGTCTCCATTCCTTTCATCTTTAACCCTTTTAAGTGCTCTTGTGTGGGAGCTATATCTAGGTAGAACTTGTATTACCTCATGAACACATCAGTAAGATCTCTCCACCTTTTTATTTTAGAGTAATCTAGTTTCATGAACCAATGTAATGCTGTGCCAGTCAAGCTATCGTGGAAGAAGTTTATAAGGA
Source organism: Delonix regia (assembly GCA_037074485.1). Lineage (NCBI taxonomy): Eukaryota > Viridiplantae > Streptophyta > Magnoliopsida > Fabales > Fabaceae > Delonix > Delonix regia. Next base: position 31,874,818 of record CM073449.1, on the reverse strand, counting down.
ACCTTTCATCCCTAAACCATACTGACATTTTGGTGCAATATGACTTTAGATGATAATGTGGATCTCTACTACCATCATACTTGATGAACTCAGGCACTTCAAATTTTTTAAGGATTGGTACTTTCGAGGCTAAATATAACTCCTCTAATTTGACATACTTCTAGTTAGTCAGCCCTTGTAAAGCTCATAGCCTGTCTTTAACCTCTGCTATATGTTCTTTCAGTCTTTCTTCTCATTGTCCACTTTCACCTTGAGGCCAGTATTGGCGACGAGCTGAGTAGGACCGGCGAACACGATAGTCGATTCCCCTCTTGGAAGATAATAAGTGAAAATGCCCCTAGTTCTAGTCTTGATACCCCTGTCCTTCTACCCTTAAAGTCGAGGATTTGGTGGTTAACTTACTACTGCAGGCTTCTGTGTTGGTTCTAGTATTCCGGTGGTAGAGGGACTACCTGAAGTTAATCTCGACATTTCAACACTTGTATTAGGGACCCCATGGTCTACATTAGTAGTGTTTGGCAAAATGTTATTTGCAGCCACACTTGAGCTAATATTCTGTAATAACTTCATCATTTATAACATTTGAGACTGCATTGTCCCCATTTGATCCTTCAAGGCTTCTATTTTGGCTTCTAACCATTGCTCAAACTCTGATCGGCTATTTTCGACAAATATAGCTCTAACACATGCTCGAGTCTGATATGTTTGGCTTGACGGCTGAGTTTGGTTAGACGAATTCTTCCCCTCTCGGGCAATATTGGCTTCTTACCTGTTTTGAAAAAAGAGATAACAAACCTCAATAATAAAATAGTTACCTAGATTTCTGATTTGTCAGTATGTCAACTTGGCATAAAGGTACAAGAACCTCAGATCTTTAAATCTTTGAGGGTATGTATTATTTAACTCAATGAATTAAAGTTAATGACTAACGCAAGGGACGTTTAACTTCCACATACGCAAGTCTATTTGCACCACACAACCTATTCATTCCTCACATGATTTCTAATATTCCATATATGTACTAATGAACATATTTGATAGCCAGAAGAAGAGACCATGCATTTTACTAAAAACAGAATGTTTGATTACATCACTTGATTTGAAGTTATACATCAATAGTGACTTAGCCTATGAGTTCACCTTACAAAATATTAAAGTTGTCTCCATCTCTCACTCATCTAAAATTTCATCAACCCCTTCAAATCTTCCATAAGGTTATGACACAAAGTAAGAAATTCAGCTATAGCTGCAAGAGTCTTCATGGGGATGGCATGCCCTTCAGCTTGTCTATATGCATAAGTGAATTTAGGAATGGCATCAATGATTAATAGAATCATCCTTTTGAAGCACTCTAGCCACATTTCTTTTTCGATCACTTGCTCTTCATGGCGAGTCTCCCACAATTAAGTCATTTCAGCTTGATGGTTGAGTTGTTCAATTAAGCTTTGTACCGCTATTGCATTATCACTCTTGACACTAGTCACTTCCCTCATCTTTTCTTCTAGTCGTTTAATGAGCATATCAATTTCTCGTTGGAGGTCATTAGGAGACTTGAGTTCTTCCACCTGCCTCATCATGGCGTCCTTTTCTTTAACAGCTTTTAACAATTGAGTTTGATAATTGAAGGCCTTCTTGTTGCTTTCTTTAGCCCATTTTTGAATCCTCCTTACAGTGTCTTTTAACTTATCATTTTCCTCCTTCAATCTTTTTAGCTTGATGTTTGTCACTGACTCTTTTCTCCTTTTTGCTTTCTCATCTTCTTGTGACTTGGCTAAGCTTTCTCAGTGCTTTTTGTTTAATTCCTCTATATTTTGTAGCTCAACCTTCTTACCTTCTAATTGCTTAGCTAGAAATTCATTAACCTCTTGTATTTCATTACTCAATAAGGGGTTATAAGGTCCTAGGGGTGGATGGATCCCACAGTCCTTTCTTTGAGCCAAGTCTCGTATCCTTTCATAGTTGCCATGACACGCTTCCCTAAATCGAACCTCCATTTACACACTACTTGGCTCCATGGATTTTTTACCTTATGGATCATTTCCACATTCAACGGATCACCGTAGTAGAAATTGATTCTTCACACAACCTCTTCAGATAAGATGTCCTATTCGTATGCAAATTGGCAATGTGCGACCGTGGGGATATAATTAATGCATCCTTGGGCACCATAAGGGGAACGTTAGGGAAATTTCTACAGTAGTAAATGATATCATCGCTTTCCCACTAAGAGAGCTTCCACCAAATGGTGGTATCTTCAAGTTCTTCTATCTTTTTGATCCACTTATCGCGGTTCATTTTTGCATGTAGTGGAATTGATCCATCGCAACGTGGATAATCTCGGATCAGGTGATGGATGGTGTCAAATCTCATACCGAACTGATATTCCTTGCCATACAGATGATTGACCCACCATATATTCAACAGTAGCAAATAACATTTTAGCTTTCTTTTCGTTTCTCTATGGTAGAAACTTAATGTCAAAAACATTTTCGCTAGAAGCACTGGTACTAAATTCACATGGTGATTTTCTACCATCCACAGGATACTTACTACTACCAAATCAACTACTCCCACTGCCAATAGGAATAATACTAACCTATATACTGCCAGAGTGAGGACTCTTTTGAAAATAACCCAATTCCCTTTCTCAGCTAATGCCAACCTTTTCTCTAAATATTTCCTGGATAAACCTTTTGCTGCCCCAGAGTGGCATAATTGTACTTATGTAGTTTCCTCCCCTAGAATTTGAGCTACCACGTGCTTGAAAGGGAGATATCCATGGTACAAGTAGACGGGGGTGTCTCTGGTAACAGGCATTTTCATTAAGCCCCTATATTCTTCTAACGTGGGTGCAAGCTGGAAAGTTGGAAACGTGAAACATCTCAATGAATCGTCCCAATGTTAGGCTAAGGCTACAAGCACATCAAGCTAGATAGGGATTGATAATAAATCCAAGATGTCTCTGTAATCCTTTTGAAAATGATGGAGCTACTCCCCTCTGAGTTTCCCACTCATAATGATTAAGCTCTCAATTGATTCAGCTTTTACCTTCACTTTAATTTTTTTCCCAGTCGAGGCTATTCCTGTTGGGCTTATGTCTTGAGGTTGTGTGGCATACGACGATTACATCATATCTTTATGCCAATCAATGAAAATGGCAATTCGTACTATAACAAGTCCATTGGTTAGAAACAAAATGAAATGGGCACATAACTTATTTAATCAATAGATTACTTGACACTTTATTCACTATTAATTGCCAAGAGCCTTATTGATTCATTAGGAATAATAGATATAGCTCTCAACCTAAGGAGAAATAGGTCCTCACATGGACAAGGCTTAAATAAGTGAACTCGATAATCTATTGTTATATTGTTTCCACAAAAATTATTGATCTTCAAAGGTTCCCAACTCCATTGATACACCATTAAGCCAAACTTCCCACACGGACGAAGCTTTCAATTTTAGCTCATTTCATTTGGCTAATAACACATCGAATGGAAACGTTGTAATAATTAAAACCCACATAAAAAAGTTTTAAAAAACATGTAATCATGCCATGAAGGATGTGACAATATGCAAAACAAGAGTGAAATATGCTCTGTTGGTGTCCTAAAATGGGTCAACCCTAAGTGTGCGAATGGTACCCTAAAGACGGCAGGCCCTAGAAAAGTTGTCTATTAAGTTTGGTCTATTAATGTGTATAGTTCGGAGGGTAGGTTTAACATCTTAGAGAATTATTGATTCCTAGATTACCTTCACTCAAAAGAGTGAGGATCTCGCGACATGAGTTAAATAAAAGAAGACAAAATCTCACTCCATTCAAATCCACATAACGAGGTACAACCTGAACAAGGTCTTCACAGTAATCTCTAGAAGTGAAAAGCTTCACAGAAAAACTAATATAAACCTCTACTAACCTAAGGCAAGTAAAGACCTAGGTATAGAGCCCAAAAGGTGTGTGAGGTACAATGTTAATGTGTTTAGTGTTTGAAGGGAACATACAAACCTTTGAACCAATAGTCTCCCCAACCCTCATCTATCAAACAGATAAACTGCAAGAGAGTCCAAGAATTGACAATAGAGATAAGAGTCATCTACCCTAAGCTTTTATTCTGCATGTTATCTATGCTACCAAATATATCACAAACAAACTATATATAATACATGAGACATTATTCATATGCTATATAACTAAAAGAGAGAAATATACCCAAAAATGATAAAAACAAATAAATAACAAATACACAGGGACATAAGTCATATCATACAACCCCATGAAAGAAACAACCAACAAAAACAAAGAAAAATAAACAATTAAAACAAGCAAAACACAATAATGGTAATCAAGATAACAAAAAGTCATATTACTTCATCTGACTAGCTAAATAGACTTGATTCTTGAAATATCCCTAGTGGAGCTGCCAAACTATCATAACTGACCTTCAAGCAGGAAGGAAATAAAAAGTGTTTTAAATTGATTCCCAAAATTTATCTTGAAAATCAATTTATTGGAATCGCCACTAAAATTTTTAACGACAAACTTTGAAAAATCAATTTAAAATAAAATGAAAAAGGCAAAATGATCTAAAAAAAATAAAGATAGGTTTGGGAGTCTATTTGAGTGTGGGGAAGGTGTTAGGCACCCCACAACACCTGTCCATAAGGATGGTTACCTTAAATTAGTCAGCTGAAATAGAATATGGCCTTAAATTTATCTCAATTACCCTTTATTGACATGCATACCCGTTAAATAGAGAAGACAAAAATGACAATAATGGAAGTAAGTGAATAAATATTTACAAAGGGTAGACTTGACCTAGGATGATAGCCTAAGGCCTACGTTCCCTGTGATAGGGATCAAAGTCCACGTCGTTCGACCAGAATGGTGTGTCTGTTGGTTAGAAAATTTTTAATTTTGCAACAAGAACAAAAGAGTTCAAATTAAATAGATTTTTGTAAACAAAACGAGATTGGAATTTGATTTGTGTGTTTTAATTCATAACAACCTGATTAATCTAGCTCTCTTAACCTCTTTATTTTTCCACTTTTTAATTTTTTGTTTATTTTTGACATTTAAATGAAATGATTATGGGATAAGATTTCAAGGATTTTTAGGAGTTTATGATTTTTAGGAATGAAACCAAAATATTTTTGGATTTATGAATTTATTTTTTTTGGATTTTTAAAATTAGGATTTATTACCGAAATTGGAACGAAATTATAATGGAAAGCCATATTTTGGAATTTTTGAATTTATACATTTTTTGGGTTTTTGAATTTTTCTAATTTGAAGGTGAGATTATGATTAACAAGATTTTTAATTAATAATTAAATTTCTTCTTTTATATATATATATATATATATATATATATTTCTATTAGAATTTATTCTGAACTTTAAACTATAATGGAAAAATATTTCTATAGTTTTGAATTTATGACCTTCGTATTTATTGTTACTTTTTGAAATTTTAATTTATTTTTGTACTTAAAGTAAAACTAAAGTTAAGAAAAATATTCTTAGGATTTTTAGTTACGTAATAGGTAGGACAAACCTCCCCTTTTTAATTAATCTATCCCAATATTTTAAATGTTAATTTTTGAAACCTGAAAAGACTCAAGGTCTCACATGGTCTTTACTAATTAACCTTTGGATGTCTAAGAAGAAGAATGATCTCACGCGGGAACCCAAAACATGGAATAAAATATTTAGGAATTCTTGGGATTTTATTTTCACATTTTTTAAAGATTTTGAAATTAAAATTCTTTTAGTCTTATTTTAATCAAATCGATTTCCCGGAGCCCACGAAGACCCAAGTCCCACATAGCACTTTTAATTAATTAAATTTTATAAAACCAGATGTAATAATTTAATTAAAATATTTTTTTTTGCATCATTATTATTTATTTATTTATTTTTTAAACAAGTATGTACTAATTTTCAGGGTCTAAGGAGATTAAAATCTCACACAACCCCTAAGCACTTAAAGAGAATAATATCCTCACACGATGACAACAAGATTTTATTTTTATGTATTCTTAAGAGTTTTTGAAATTGGAATTCATTTAGCCTTATTTTTAACAAGATCGATTCCCCTAAGCTTACAAAGACCCAAGTTCCACATGACACTTTTAATTAATTAAATTTTATAAAACACAGACTCAATCATTTTATAAATAATAGAAAATATTTAATTAAAATATTTATTTTTACATTATTATTATTTATTTATTTATTTTTCAAACAAGTATGTACTAATTTTCAGGGTCTAAGGAGATTAAAATCTCACACGACCCCAAGCACTTGAGGAGAATGATATTCTCACACGAGGATTTTCTTAAAACCTTACTCATAGAACTAAGATTATTCTCATATAAAAAAACAAATGAATTAATAATAATAATAATCAAACACTAAACAACAACATAAAAAAAAAATAATAATAATAATAACGACACCATGCACGAATATAAGCCTAGACATGGAGAGAAAACAAAACATATGGTGTATGCAATGGTAACTCATCTAGCTTCTGCTCTGCTCCTTGCCCCTCACCGTCAGTTCTCCCTTACCAAAGTTTTTCCAGTGGCCCTCCTCATCTTCTTCGACTTTGCTTCACTCTCTCTCCTCGGCCCACTATGATTCCTCCTCTCTCTATAGTTTCGGTTCCGCTTCTCGACTTTCCCAGATTCTTCACGAATCCATTTGTAGCTTCTTCTTCATCTCAGTTTTCACAAAAGCATCTCAGCTCAGCCTTGCTCTGTGTCTCCCTCTGGCAGCTCTCATTTCCTCCTTTCTCTCTCTACTTCTCTCTCTCTCTCTCCTCGACCCACCATGGTTCCCTCTATTAAGCCTTGTTTTGGGCTGCCAAAACAAAGTATTCTCTTCTTCTTCCTCCTCTCTCTTTTTTTCTTTCTCTCCTTGGTTTGCTTTCAGTTTCCCACCTCAATTTGCTTGCAATTTCATTCCTTCTTAGCTTACTTTCAATTTTGTTCCTTCTCAGCTTTAGCTCGGTTTCATTTTTTTCTCTGCTCGCTTTTGTTCCTTCTTAACTTTAGCTTGATCTTGTTTTTTCTCTGGTCACTTTTGGTTTTCATGCCTTCTCAACTTCAGCTTGGTCCTTCTCGATCCTGTTCATCTCAATGCTCTTTGATTCTGTTCATCTCGGTGCTCCTTGATTTTGTTTATCTCAGTGCCCCTTAATTCTGTTCATCTCAGTGCTCCTCGATTTTGTTTGTCTCGGTGCCCTCCTTCTCCGTTTGGTATCTATTTTTATACTTCAAAAGTCAAAGCTAATCCTTTCCATACCCTTCCACCAGCTACCTCTCATTTCACATTCTCTTGTTTACTCCTTCCCTCTGCCTCCATCTGAGCCTCCTTATTCTTAACGCAGAAAAGGAATCGGTTATGCATGCAGCTCCTATCCCCCCTCATGCTCAACACCGATTTAACTCCTCTACTTCTTTGAGCCTTATGATATACAGCTTGGCCAAGACATAGAGTTCATTTTGGTGCTAGTGCTTTGAAGGTATACATAGTGCAGTGATAGGTTTCAAGTTAGTGTAATAGGTTGTGCAGTGCTTTAGGGCTACTTGGACGATTTTTGCTTTCGCTGCCATAATGGTTCTTGTTATTTTGTTATCAACATTATTATATATATATATATATATATATATTATGAACTATTATTATTATATATATCTATATATTTTGGTTTTTGGATTTGTTGCTTTACTTAATTGATTCTTCTAATACATTTAAGAGGTATTCTAATTTCCTCCCTTTTATTTTTGTTAAATTCTTCATATTTGATGGTGAATTTATATTTGTTGTTTTCAATTTCATTTTGCTTTTTATTGGTCAATTATTTAATTAATCAATTAATAAATTTTTATTTTGATTATCCTTATCTATTTATTTATTTATGAGATAGGGTGTTCATAAAGCCCTAGATTTATTGGTTCATATGAAGTACTGGAGAGGATTGGTAATGTAGCTTATTAACTTGCTTTGCCTCCTAAGTTATCAAACATTCATCTGATGTTTCACATGTCTATGCTCAGAAAGTACTTATATGACTTCTTACATGTGATTACACCTCAAGAGATTCAGATAGACGCTAGCCTGAGTTATGAAGAAGAGTCAATAGCCATCTTGGATAGACAAGTAAGAAAATTACGCTCTAAGGAATTTCCTTCAGTAAAAGTGTTATGGAAGAATCACTCTAAAGAGAAAGCAACTTAGGAAGATGAACATATCATGTGTGACCATTACCCTCATTTGTTTAAGGTATGTAACTATTTAAATTCAGGGGATAAATACTTTTAAGAGGGAGAATGTAACACTTGCAGAGTCTAATGCAAAATTTTTGTTCTTAGAAAGAGTAAAAGCATAAATATTCATGGTGTATGTTATTAATCAAATAATTAGTTATGGCTTCATGGTAAGGCATAGCTCTTTGAGTCTGATGGTAGGGGTTCAAGACCTAGATTCCTCCTCCCTCAGAATTTTTCTGAAGCTGCCACGTGTCCTCCTAGGTGAAAAGACCAAAATACGCCTCACTTTCTTCTTCTTCTTCCCGTCATTTTTTTTTTCTGCAAAACGTTCATCTCTTCCTCTTTGTTTTTCCTTCCACCGTCACTACCCAGTGACCACCCAACTTTTGACCAATTGTTGTAACTAACCTTTTGGCGAAATAGATAAAAGTGTTTAAATTGATTCTCCCAAAACAGATCTTGAAAATCAATTTATTTGGAGTTGTCACTAAATTTTTTTATGGAAAACTTTGGAAAACCAATTTAAAATAAAAAAGAAAAAGGAAAAATGGTATGCGAAAATAGAGATGGGTTCGGGAGTCTATTTGAGTGTAGGGAAGGTGTTAGGCACCCCACAACACCCGTCCATAAGGACAGTTACCTTAAACTAGTCAACTGAAATAGAATATGGCCTTAAATTTATCTCAATTACCCATTATTGACATGCATGTCCGTTAAACAAAGATGACAAAAACGACAATAATGGAAGTAAACAAATAGATATTTACAAATGGCGGACTTGACCTAGGATGAAAGCCTAGGGCTTACATACCCTACGATAGGGATCAAAGTCCACATAGTTCAACCTAAAAAGGGTGTCTATTGGTTGATGATTTTTAATTTTTATGATGAGAACATGAGGCTTTAAATTAAATAGATTTTTTTAAACAAAACAAGATTGGAATTTGGTTTGTGTGTTTTAACTTACGACAACCTGAATAATCTCGCTCTCCTGATCTCTTCATTTTCTCTCTTTTTAATTTTTTTGTTTATTTTTGGAATTTTAATCTTTATTTTGAAATTTAAATGAAATGATTATGGGATAAGATTTTTAGGATTTTTGGGAGTTTATATATATATATATATATATATATGGAATCGAAATGTTATTATAGTGAAAGGAATATTTTTGAATTTTTGAATTTATTTATTATTTTTTTTATTTTCAAAATTCAAATTTATCATTGAAATTAAGACGAAAATAAAATCATTTTTCAGATTTTTGAATTTATGTATTTTTTTAGATTTTTGTTTTTATTTATTTTTGAATTTTTAAAATTAGAATTTATTGTTAAAATTAGAACAAAATTATAATGGAAGTCCATTTTTCAGAATTTTTGAATTTATATATTTTTTGGGTTTTTGGATTTTTCTAATTTTGAAAGTGAGATTATGATTAACAGGACTTTTAGTTAATTATATGTATATATATACATTTTATTAGAATTTATTTTAAACTTTAAACTATAATGGAAAAATATTTCTATGATTTTAGAATTTATGATTTTTGTACATATATTTTTTTATTAGACACAGTAGTTATAATTGATTTCCTTGTCCTAAACAACTGTGGCAGTCCCTCTTCTCTGCTCAGCAGCTATAGCCAATGCCAAAATGATTAAGTCAAGCACAAAGACCAAAATCAGTAAGAAAATCAATAAGAGCTTGGAAGCCATGGATCTGTGTCTCTATCTCTCTAGTCTAATGTAGCAGCAAGAGGTAGCATGTAGCTTCCCTAAATGGTGTAATCTGCAACTCTGAAGGAGGTCATGCACAGAGCCTGCAATGTCCTCTGCATACTTTAACATTTGCTTTGTTCAGACCCATGTATTTTTTGCCTTTTCCTATAATATTATATTAGTATTATTATTATTATTATTATTATTATTATTATTATTATTATTATTATTATTATTATTATTATTATTATATATTATGTTTTTCCTTATTTTTTATTTTTTATTTCATTTTTCATATTTTGATCTTTATTTGTTTTTCTGATTTAGATTTATTTTTTGTCTTTTGACACCCATTTTACATATGCTTAATGAATTAACTAATTGATTAATTACTTAATCATTAATTTTTATTTTTATCTCATTTTGGGATGAGGTGTTCACACCAGTGTCTCCCTTCACCGGTGACAAGCTTCAAACCACTGTGGCTCAGTTTTTCTAGCGACAGCACCTCTCTTTTCTGGTTTGCATTTGGCAGGCGAGAAGAGCGTTTTCCAACAAGTTTTTTAGTAAGTTTTGCTCAATTTTTCATGAAAATGTTGATGGTAGATGGATTATTGGTCTTTTCCTTTCAAATTTCAGCCTTGGAAGCATGTTTTTGGACAAGTTTTTTAGATTGGTTCTTCTAGGGACTAGACTAAAAATTTTCTAGATTTTTGGGGTTTTACAGAGAATTGTAGAATTTTGGAATTTAATGGTTTAAGCTGGTATTTTAGGAACACTATGAAATGATATATTATTGTTCTTCATAGCTAAACTTGGTTGAAGGTGAAAGGAAGAGTTATAGTATGGCAATTTGGGATGAATGTGAAAATTTAGTAAGTTTATAACGAAGTGAATTTAAATTAATGAAAAACCTGAGTAAGTTTTGTGGTGGAATCAAGGAATATGAGCTAAGGCTTGTTTTTAGTGGTAAATAAGGAAGTTTGACATGAGTTTGGTAATGGAAATGTGATGAACTAAAAGAAGAAAATTCTTCTTAACTTGAATTATGTGTTGAGTTGATGTTATGAGTTAGTATGAGAATTATAGATATTTTGGTTATTTTTAGTAAGTCTTTTCCATTTATGAACTTGTTAAGAGGCATTGGAATGAGCCTAACCTAATGTGTATTAGTGCTGGTGAATTGAGGAAATTGTACTTTTGTGATATAGGAATTATTTGGTGAACTATCTTATAACCAAGAGAAAAGAGGCAAGGTTATTTTATATTACTTCACCCACTAGGTAAGCGATAGCTCTTCCAACCATATGACATGTTATATGATTTTTGTTTACCATTACATCATTAAATAGCGTGAGCTTATGCCTCACAACCATTTAATTTAAATTACCCAATGACTAAGTTCCCCTAACCTAAATAAAGTTTTCGAGAACTGTGGATCCTCAACCGATAAATATAAATATCTAAGGGCTAAGTTACCTTGACTGATGATAAAGTTTTTCTTGATGGTTGTAGATCCTTGACCGATATATATATGATTTCCAAGGGCTATGTACCCTTGACCAACTTGATTTCCATGGAATGAATCCATAACCGTTATTATTATATTGCAAGTTTATGTCTTAATATGATAAGGTTTTAAATGTTAATTCACAGAGAATTGATCGTTTTAAAAGGTATTATAATGGTTTATTACTATAATGCTACTCGTTTATATTTTATTTAATTTCAAGTAATCCCTTAAAGCAGTTTTCCAACCGTGAGGGCTAGAAGAGCCCTATTGGTATTGTTGAGGATTTTATTCCCTATTTTTGTTGGGGTTTTGCACTTTTGTAGTAGTGTAATTTGTTAAAAATGTAAATAATTGTAAATGAATACGGATGACCACAGGTAGATTCCCCATTCCCTTATTGTGATATAGTTGTTTCTGGATGATCTGAGAGCTGAGCTCTCTTTTTTGGATATTGTTGTTTTTGGCATATATTTGTAACAATTTTGGGAGGTCTCAATTACAGAGGAGACTCTGTTGAAATTTCTACAAAATATATGAATGTGAATCAGCTTAGTAATGAGATTTCCATGAATTTTCATTATGAATGATTTACAATTTAGTTAAGAAAATATCGTGTTAAGCTTACAGAACTAGGTTATACTCGTTATCTATGCCGGTTGTACTCCAGAGATTTGGGGTGTGACAAAGGGAGTGGAACCAAACTCAACTACACAACCATGTACCACATACAAAATGATAGACAGTCTAAGGTGATCAACATGTATTTGGAACAATATTTGTGAGCATTTGTTTAGGACCAACCTACTCACTAATATAAACATATAATGTGGGTAGAGTTGTGGTACAATTCATCATACGCAACGGGCATGACAACCTCTAAGGATATATATGGCTATGAACCTTCAACTATATCAATATATGAGAAGGAAAGCACAAAGATGGAATACATTATCTGTTTGGACTATTGAAGTTTTTGTATACTAAGTAAAATGATTGATTATAAATTGCAATTCCCCGCTTGACTTATTTGTTCGATTGTACTTTTTCTTATAATCTTTGATTCGAATACATTATCTCTATGGTTTGCAAGGCCAAACTATAATGAACATGAAAGGAGTTTTTTCGTATTTGTAGATTGGCTGATTAATAATTAAAATTCAAATAGCATACTGCTAAAAGCACACGACAAACAATGATTGTTCTTGTTCTCTGATGATTCTATCAATTAAAATTCTAATGGGACCATTTGAGTTATTAAATTAACGGATATAAAGACAAAATCACTTACAATTTTGATAAATAAATTTTAAAATGCAATAAATTATTATCTTTATTATTACGAGAAGTGAAAAAGTACATAAAAATTAAAAGTAACGTTTAAAGTCGAGTAATTATTATATGATGTCGTTTGAAGTTAACATCTAAAATAAGCGTAGAAAAATTGGAATTCTGTAATTGATACAATAAAATTCGTCCTCCAACAAATAGTGTAGTACTTTTTGCTCCTCTATGCTTTTTTCTAAAAAAAAAAAAAAAATTTCCCAATTCCAAACAATTGAGGATTAGAAAAACCACTGGTTCGAACTCAACTAATTAAATTTATCTCGGTCCCTTTTGTTTATTTTTGCACATCTGATTTCCTTTCTTCATGGATGGAATTTTCGGTTTGGTTCACATTATTTAGTGTATATTTCTATTTGTAATGTGATTTTACAATTGGAAGAGGTTGATGGGTTTCCATTGAATATTCGGATTATTCAAAAATTTCCAATAAACTTCACTTTACCCATTAAGGACAGCCCTAGGAATGAGCATCATAGGCCACTGACCATTGAGAGTGAAATATATTAATGGTGTTTTAAAAAAAAAAAATATCTGAATCATTAAATTGTTAAATTTGGTGTTTAATTTTAGATAGATAAATGAACAAAATTGGATAATTTAAAAAAATAAGAAGATAATATGATTTAGTTTTAAATTAGAAAGACAATAAATTTACATATTATTAGCTTAGATATTAATTAAAATGATCAAATTTTAAATACTTGCTTTGTATATTTTCACGAGAAATGTTAGAGAAAAAAACTGAGATTACAATAAAATAATATCCATTAGAAAAGAAATTATATTAACAACAAAAAGCTATATTTGCCAGAAAAAAAGATAAATACAAATGTAAAAAGAGGAACGATAGTCGTAAGTGCTACGCCATATTTTCATTAATATAAAAATACATGTAGAAGGTAAAACATTTTTATATTGTTGCTTTTAAATTAGATGATTTCCATAAAAGAAAATATGATTATATATTTATTTACACCTATGATTTTTTCTATATATTTTTCGATACTTAATATTTTTTATGTTATAAAATTGAGGGTTGTGGTGTCACATGTACCATAAAAAAAGAAAAGAGAGAAACTAAGAATTTTAAATTTGGGACTAAAATTTTTAGTTAGATTGCTACAAAATACATGCGCTTTTCCCCATATAACTGTTGTTAAAATTTGTTTGTTGTTGGGTGAAATGTAAATGGAAGCAAAAAAAGTTCAACATTTGATAGAATTAGATTAGGAGAAATAAAATATGAGTAGAAAAGGTTCAGAGACATGGGGCCTGTTTGGTAGGGAGCAGTAATTTTTGGTGGAATAAGCTTTAATGGAATAACATCAATGGGTCCAAAATCATACTTGGTATGATACGAAAAGAAATAGGAAAGATAGGCTTTTTTATTTTTGCCGAGATGGATAAAGACCAAAGTACCCCTGCTTCTTCGTCTCCAAAATGTCAATGCTATCTCTCCCACCTCCACCCTCGATTGGCCATCCCCTCCTCCATCTCCTTGCTGTCGTACCCCTCTTCACTCGTCATTGATTTACAAGTTGTCCTAGTCTACTTGCGAGGCATGGTTGGGAGGAAGAAACCAAGCATCGACTTCAGGTGAGGTGTGGAGGAAGACGCTTGTCAGTTTCATAGCTAAATGTCCTCTTGGTCTACAACACAGGGACGGTAAAAGAGAAAGAAACCAGAAATGGCAGTGCAAGGGATTCTTGCAAATTATCTGGAAGAAGGGAGATGGCTACACATTAGGGGCATTTTTGTTAAATATATATATATATATTCCAGGAAAACTAGTTCATTCCATCAGTCTTGTGAGGAAATTCTCATTTCCACTAATATGGGAATGTGCTTTCCCATTGCTTTTTAAACCCTCGTACCAAAAACAATTTTATCTCTTGCCCTTTCACTTTCTTTTCCCATACCTCCCCATTCTATCATAACAAACATGCCTTGATGATTTAAGGTTTTTGGTCAAAATATAATTTCAAATTTATTAAGCATAAGGTAAAGTATGGACTTAATTTAAGATGGGTGCTCAAGTTTCAGAGGCACACACTTACCTGAAAATTAGTAGGCTTTGTGAGCTACTGTCAAAAGACCAACTATGAATCCTTAACTGATTTTAAGATGCATGTACAATTACATAAAGATGGAAAGAAAAGGAGTGAATATGGTATTAGGAAAGAGGCATTTTCATGTGAGTCTTATTTTCACGTACGGAATGGAGAAAAGAGGTGTATTCATGTTAGTCTTATTTTCACATTAAAAGAAATCTCTAAGTACATATTCTACATATTATTATCAAAATTTCTAATTAGACAATGCGACTGTAGAAAATCTAGGATCCTATATCTCCTTTGTTTGGGACTGTTTTTTTCTTTTGAGGGGCCAAGGAGGAAAATTGAATTGACGATAATCACAATGGAGAAACAGCTCATAATTCATAATTCATAATTCATTGAGAAGCAACACTTTATGAACATACCAGTTAAATTTGCTCCTTATATCTCCGTTTAGTTCTGTTGTTCAATCTATATCCCTTTTGTTTATTTAATTATGCTTATCTGAATTCCTTTCTCCTAGATGAATTTGTTGATTTTCGTTTCGTCAACTTTTATTATGCTTATCAGATTTGTGTTTTGATTTTAAATTTGCAAGAGGTTCTTGAAGAGTTTCCGTTTTATCTTTAGATAATTCTAACGGATATCTAAATCATTTTACAATTTCCAATGAACTTAGCTCTGTATACAATAATAAAGAATCGTGATTTATGCCTTAAAACTTTTAGCCCTTAAGTTTTATAATAAACAATTCAGTTTTTTAAAACTATAGATCTACTATTCATTTAGTTCTTGTCAATACATACTCTTATTACCTAAAAGTCTGTATCTCTAAAATTTAAAAACTAAATCATATATTTTTAAAATTCAAACTATTAAACAGCCGTTTGATTTTATACGTTTGCATTGACTTCAACCCATAGAAAAATAACCCACAAAGGACAAACATGCGAACCAGCATCATATATATTTATGGGCCACTCACTTGAAATCTATATATACATATATAAAAACTTGAGCTAGCATACAAACCCTGGATCTCTCTCTATTTCTTTGTTACAGTCAAAGCGAAACGATCCATCAACATTGAAAACAGATACTGTTTGTCCCATACTTCATGAGACCAGGAACACACATAAATATACACAATACTCACAAACTTTAACAAAGGACAAAACTAGAAACATAGGAGTACCCCATGGGATGACATCCATGGCTGCTAGTGCCAGTAACTTAAAATATTTACACACACTTCACTGGTCTTCAGCCGCAAACTCGCAACAGTATTGGAAACATCTAAGAATATTAATCTTAGTGCTTTCCCCATATTAGCAGCAAGGTTTTAAATTACGATTGTGATTGCAATTACAATTGTATTGTGACTTCTGCAATTGCAGGTACTTTAGATATTACAATGCAGGTTGCAGTCACTGCGGTTGTATTTTTTTAAAGTTACATAATATATAAATATATATATATATATATATATATATAATCAGAACTCTCATATATAAATTAATCCTAATATACATCATACATTATACAAAATATATCAATATCACTCCAAAAATTTAAAAATAACAATCAAAATAATAATAATAAATAATATATAAAAGCATACTCACTTAATTATTGAACAAATATTATATCTACCATACTAGTTCAATAAATATGCAACTAATAGATATGCACTTTTTTTATAATACTCAATAAAACTACTTATTAAAATTATTTTAATAAATACAAATTTTGTGAAATTAAATCCATATTTTATATATAAATTTGCTTCTATCTTAATTTTTTCCCTGTCATCAACTTTTTCCAATTTTTTTTTTTTATCTCCATGAAGTTTTAAAAATTTTCGTTTTACCTAATTTTCTTATCTTCTTTTTTTGTCAAATTTCATTCATCCTCCATCCTAATTCTTTATTACCAAGTTAAATTTGAGTGAATTGCTCAATCTCTACCGTCCACCTTACCTACTTCCTAATCCCCTTACCATTCATTTTCATTTTCCTTACACAAAACGCACTCCTCCCCTACTTCTTCGTCTTCTTTTCGAAGAGTAACAAATTGCTATATCAGGCTTTCCAAGGCAGTTTCTGAGGAGAAGGCATATACAAAAGATAGGTAATCTTTAAAGTTATTGCACTCTCCCACCGCTATTTCTCCCACTGCTATATCTCTCGGAAGTCTGAACCCATCAAGAAGCCTCAACTTTAGTTCATAATATGGTTTATATACTTGAATACTTCCCAATAATCTCCCCTCGCTGAACTACTTTTTAAAAATGCAATTCTTAAATGGCAATAAGGCTTTCAGTATCAGGAAACTGCAACTTCCTGTTCTTTCTTACCTGTGCTCTGTCTCCCTTTTAACCCTGTTGAAAAACTGTAACAGGGATGCCAGTCACCCCGCAATTGCGGGGTGATGCGCATCCGCAATATTGCGGCCGCATCATATGATGCGGTCCGCAATTTAGAACCATCAACTCCATTTGGTCCATAACAGTAATAGTATCATTCACCTTCTTCACCTCTTTTTCTTCAGAAACCACCTCATCCTCATGTTTGCACGCCCCAAAGTTCCGTTGTTCGGAGCTAGCGTCGCTGTTGGAGGTGCTAAGGTAGCGAATTATGACAATTTTGTTGTTGCTACTGCTGATGTTGTCGTTGTTGTAGGCCTCATTATCAGCTTGTTCTACTTTGATCTCCGGCTGTGCCAGAGATGCTTGGAACGAAGTGATGACATGCCTGACGTAGTCCTGAAGAAGTGAAGGCCTTGGTGTGGATGGTCTGCTCCTATTATTCTTGGTGTAAAGGCCACGCTTTGTGGCGTTCCAATGGTTTTTGATTCCGGGAAGCCTGCGTGTGATTTCTGCCCACTTGTTTCCTACTTCCATGTGGGTTTCGATTAGCATCATATCTTCTCCCACCGTCCATGGATCCTTCCACAGTCATATATATAATTATTTTGTAGAACTGAATTATCACATATCAATAAAAACTTCGTCTTCGTGTTAGTATATTGGTTCCAGCTCTAAAATGATACTTCGCGCAAAGTATACAGTAAGTGAAATGACTTTGAGATATATATATATATATATATATATCAACAAAAGGGAAGATTATTTGTTATATAATTAATTAGAAAAAAAAAAGTGGGAAATCGGAACACATGACATCACATATATCCTATATCATTGAAGATGTATACTAATAACATCACATGTACTGTAAAATAAATTATTAATCGACATCTAATTTATAATACCAAAAGGTAGATGTAAGATTCAGCAATCAATCTAATTGAATATCCAGGTGTTGGTCAGTAATTTTGAATCAATTCAACATGCATTATATATCAATTGGGCTGTGAATTCAATTTTTGTCATTTTTTGCATCATAAACTCAAGGTTTAACAATTTTTTATTATATAATAAAACTTAAAACAAAATATATAAATAGTCAGATAGCAAGCACCAATTGTACTATTAATATGATCATACGCTATCAAAAAAATTTGCATTCTCTACGGTAATAGAGAGGATCTTTTCCCGTTATATAACAACACTTGACAAATATTAGATAGATTTATGTTCATTTATTCCATAAAAAATGAAGTAACGACAAAGGCGTGATGTTATATACCATTCGTATTAAAACATGTGTAAAAATAAATAAATAAATGTTGTGGTTTAAATTTCTTACTACTATTTTTTTTTAATCTTTATTTCAAAATTATTGCTAGAAATTTTATATGCAATGATTAAAATTTTATTAAGAAAAACAATCTCAAATGTATATGTGAGTAAGTAACGTAATTTGTTAGGGCAACTTTTTAAAAAACCAATAACTAAGGGGATCCTAAACAACTTAATTCGCAAAAATAAATGATGAAAAATAAATAAGTAAAAAAAAAGGAAAAGAAAAAGAAAGAGAAAGTTGATTGAAAATTTGAGAAGGAAAAAATGAAAACTGGAAGTTTATAATGAGAAAGTGTAAAATAAAAAGGACAAGCAACTAGGTCCAAAAGAAATGAAAAGATACAAAAGGGCTAAGAGAATTTTAAAAATTAAAAAAGAAATGGGGCCTTTTTAAAAAAATTAGAAAAGCAATTAATTTGGGAATTTGACCCAAAATAATAAAGAGGTATGAATGGGCTTAAAGAATTAAAGAAATTAAAAAAGGGAAACAAATGGGAGAATTTCCTTTCTTGTAAACCAAGATACAATGGAAAAAGGAAACCCTAGTTTTTTAGCTTTAAAATGAGCAAAAATAAATCAATGAATGAACAAGGAAACAGAAACAAAAGAGAGATTTTCTTTTCTTGAAAATTAAGGCACAATGGAAATAGGAAACTCTCGAAAAGGCAAATTGGAAAGGGTTAATGGGTAATTTGAAAAATTTTTAAGGAAACCCTAGTTTTTTTTTTTTTTTACTATAAAAAGAGAGGGCTCTTACAAAAAAAGACATTGTTAGAGATCTTCTAGGCTTATGGGAGAGTAGTTGGGCACTAGAGAGGAAGAAGAAGGGTTAAGGAGGCACAATACTAGGTAATTTCTTATGATATCTTCAATTTTGATTTCCTAGTTTCAAATTATTACTCTTCTTCTTCTTTTGCTTGTTGAAATTCTCATGAATTAGAAGCTAATTGATCACCATGGATGTGTTATTGATGTGATAGCATTTGATCCTAAGATGTTTGATGGATTCCTTCAAATATATGCACATTTAGATATCTAATTTTAGGCACAATATGGTTCTTGTATATTTTTGTGAATTTTTTGGTACTTAATATGATGTCATTTTATCTTGTAATTTGGTACCAAAGTTATTTCATATTCTTAGATTCTTGATGAATTATTTTCTAATTTTTGAGCTAGGATGGGTAGTAGAAAAGTGGGGAACTTTAGTGCTTGTCCTTAACATGCTCTGTTATAGCGAATTTTACCATAGGTCAACTTTATAAATTTTCTGGAAAGTGTCTATACATCCTTTTGAGCTAAAATTTGGTATGCATGTCATCTGGTGTGTCATTTTGTTTTTGAAGTTTTTTGGAATTTATAGTGACCAAATGATATGTCATTCATATAACTTTGTGCTCATAACTCTGTGACTAGACAGCTCAGATAGTCAACTCTGGATTTTTTGGTATTGATCTAGAAGGTATTTGGAGCTGATTTTTTAGTATTTGAACCCTATATATGTCTAGTTTATAGGATAAATTGATGTTAGGGATTTTCTTTGAGGACATAGCACTTTTCCCTTGATTATCTTACATAACTCAGTAACTAGAGAAAACCAAGTAGTGGAATTCACTCTTACTTCGTTTTGGTGTGCAATTTTGAGTTGAATTTACTCTTATTAAAATGTGTCATGTGAGGTTCAATGCCTCCATAGGTACACTCTTTTTAAAAATGTATCATGAGAGGTCTAAAACCTTCACAAGTATTCTCTTTTTAAAATGTGCTATGTAAGATCCAACACTTCCATAAGTACTTTCTTTTGGGTTCCTTGCCATGTGAGGTCCAATGCTTCCATAGGCATATCTTATTAACATCTACAGGTTTTTCAACATTAATGTTGCTATATGAAACCAATGTCTTTATGAGCACTTAACGAGACATTAGTGTTGTCATGTGAGACTAAAGTCTTCATGAGCACCTAATGATTCACCAGTATGGTCATGTGAGACCTAATGACTCCATAGGCATTATCCAATAATGGTTGCACGTATTTAAAATAAACTTGAGGTTTCAATGACCCTATCCTAGTATGCACATTCTTCTAAAAATAGTTAGGTTTCAAAGGTCCATGTTTAAATAAAAAAAAAAGAATGAAAAACAAGTGTTCATATTTTCATAAATATTTCAATGTAAATACCTACAAATCATTTTTTTTTTTTAAATTCAAGATGTACATGAGGAAAGTAATGAAGTGAGATTAAATTGATTTTGTAAAGTAAAACACATCAACCAATTTCTATTTTGTTTTGCTTATGAAAATTGGTTAGATTTCAACTATCTTTGTTTTCTTCCTAAAATAAAAAATGCCAACCCACTAATATGCATTTTTAGATGAATTACATGGACTTTGATCCTTATCGTAGGATACATAAGCGCTAGGCTCTCACCATAAGTCAAGCCCACCCTTTGTAAATATCCATTTTTTATTGTGTTCATATGATTTTACTTTTCCTTGTTATTTTTGTGTGTGTTTTGATATCGGTAATTTAAAATAAATTTAAGGTCATATCCTTTACTTAGCTGGACTAATTTAAGGTAACCATCTACACAGACAGGTGATGTTACGTGCCTAACACCTTCGCTACACTCAAAGTCCTACATGATACCCCTTTAAAGTCCTATACAAGACTAGACATCCTTCAAAGTCCTGCATAAGACCAAGCACTATCAAAGTCCTGTATAAAACTAGGTAACCTTTAAAGTCTTATATAAGACTGGGCATCCTTCAAAGTCCTACATAAGACCAGACTTCCTTCAAAGTCCTACACAAGACCAGGCATCCTTCAAATTTTTGCACAAGACTAGGCATCCTTCAAATTCCTACACGAGACCATGCATCCTTCAAAGCCCCACACATGACCAAGCATGCTTCAAAGTCTTGTACAAGTATAGGCACCATTTTAAAGTTTTGCACAAGTCTAGGTACCTTTACTTTTCTGCACAAAGTCATGCACAAGCCTAGACATCTTTACTTTTCTGCACAAAGTCCTCAGATTTATTTGAATGAAATTATAAAGCTTTATGGTGTACCCATTTCAGTTATTTCTGATTAAGAACCTCAATTTACATTTAGATTTTGGAGGGCATTTCAAAATGCACTTAATACCCCAATTAGATCTTAGTACCGCTTTTTATCTGTAAACTTATGGCCAATCTAAGCATACAATTCAAACGCTTGAAAAAATGTTGAGGTCACATATTGTAGACTTTGGAGAAGGCTAGGTACCTACTTGCGTTTGGCCAAGTTTGCCTATAATAATAGCTATCAAGTGAGTCATCAAACGGCACCCTATGAAACTTTATATGATAGAAGATGTCAATCCCTTATTGGTTGGTTTGAAGTGGATGAATCAAGTATGCTAGGGCCAAACCTAGTACAGGACATAATAGACAAGGTGAAGTTAATTAAAGAAATATTGTTAGCTACCCAAAGTAGGTAGAAGGCATATATGGATAGCTAATGATGAGACTTAGAATTCATAGTAGGTGATCAAGTATTCCTTTGTGTGTCTTCAATAAAGGGTGTAAAAAGATTTAGAAAGAAAAGAAAATTAAGCCCCCTCAATATGTTGGGCCATTTAAGATTCTAGAAAGGATAGGTACAATGGCAAATCACCTAGTGTCACCTCAAAAGTTAGCAGGCATACATCATATGTGTCATGTGTCTATGCTTAAAAAGTATTTGTCCGACCCATCTCATGTGTTTAAGGCCCACAATATTCAATTGCCAATTTGACTTATGAAGAAGTTCCGGTGGCTATTCTTGATAAGCAGGGCAAGAAGCATCGTTCTAAAGAGATTTACATCAATGAAGGTTCTATGGCGCAATCACTCCCAAAAGGAACTTGGCAAGGAAGTAGAGAATGATATGCGAGTTAAATATCTACAACTATTTAAGACTTGAGGTATTTATGTATTTCAAATTCAAGGATCGAACTTCTTTAGGGGGGTGGAATGTAATATTCCAAAAATTTTTATTTAATAATTTAATTCTTATGGGATAATTTTGGGAATAATTACATTAATCATAGGGAGAAAGCAATACAATTAAGGAAAAATATGAAAATTTAAATAGTTGAGAAAGGGAGATTAAAGAGAGCTTTAATATTAGTTCAAATAGCATTTTTCCATAAGACTTAGGCTATGAACAACCAATCCCAAAACAAATTAGAAGTAGAAATTAATATTTGATTAATTAATTCATTAATTAAGAAAATATAAAAATATGAAAAACAAAAATATGAAAAAAATTAAAAAAATAAAAATGAATTCACTCCTTCCCTTATTTGGTGAGAGTGGCATAAGGTTGAGAAGCACTTTTTCAACCTACACCCTTACCAATTCATATGCACACCTATTCAGTAAAATGAAATGCTAGAAAGGATTGGGAGACCACCTCTTACACACTTCCATTTTGGCAAGGAAAAAGAATTGAAAAAGAGGTGTGTGTAGAAAAAGGCTAGATAAGGAAGGGGAACCACACACCATTAAAACACACCCACTTTACTAAAAATAAGGGAGACGAATTGAGGTGGAAAGTGGAGAGAAAGGCTGGAAACATGCTAAAAAGGAGGAGAAGGCGTGAAAAAGGAAAAAAAAAAAAAAAAGGGAGAAAGACTAAGAGATTGAGAGAAAGATAGTAAGAGAGAAAGAATGAGAGCCAAAGGAAAGGAGTCTCAGCGAGAAGAAAGAGAGCCTTGAGGGAAGCCAACGGCATGAAGAGACAGAAGACAGGGACACAGTGTTAGAAGGTTGAAGTGGCTAAAGAAGGGACAAAGCTGTGTGTGAACCTCAATCTTCCTGAACTAGTCCAAGTATCAGAGAAACTCTAGTACATGGACTCCACTGCACAGAGACAATGTCAGTGGCAAACGATAGTTCTGAAGGTACTGATCAAACGTGGTCTAGTCTCGCTGTTTCTAGTTCTTGTAGTGGTTAAAGGTAATGGTCAAAGAAGAAAAAGAAAAAGAAGAAAGGAGTGGTGATTGTACTACTCCAAGAGAATGAATGAATGAATGAAGAGAAAAAGAAACAGGAAAAGGAATAGAAAGTCATGAAGAAGGAGAACTAAGGAAAAGAAAGTATAAACAAAAAAAATGCAGATACTGGAGCTAAAGAGAGTATCAGGGAAGAAAAAAGCAAGACACAAAGACATAACACAGTAAATGCAAGCCTTGATCTCATAGCTTATTAGGAAAAAAAAAAAAAAAACTCATCTTGGAATGGTAAGGATAGCTTGAAAGTGATTCTTGCTTAAAAGGAAACCCAAGTTTGACTTATTGTCATTGGTTTGCCTTCATGTGCATGCTTGGTATTTGATGTTTGATTTGAATGCGTTCAAATGGTGTGAAAAAAAGTTTTAGTCTCCCCATAAGTATGAGGAAGGTTATCACATGTCATTTCATTATAGCTTTATAGGCATCAAATTTAAATAGCAACCTCAAATAAAGGAATTAGGTGCATAAGTTAGATGTTGCTTGCACTTGTGGGATCCTAGAGGAATAAAGATCCACTTGATAATAATGCATAGATTTATTTACTTGTTTTCTTTTCATGTGGGGTCTATCATAAAAGTATTGTATTACTTTTGAATAAATATATTTAGTTATAGTATTTGATGTTACTTGCATTTGTGGGAACCCCCCAGAATGAAGATCCTATGGATTTATTTGTTTATTTTTCATATGGGGTCTATCATAAAATTATTGCATTACTTTTGAATAAATATATTTAATTATAGTATTTGATGTTGTTTGCATTTGTGGGAACCCGTGAATGAAGTTTCATTTGATAACAATGCATGGATTTATTTGTTTGTTTTTCTTATGTGGGGTCTATCATGAAGTGATTGCATTATTTTTTATATTAAGTATATAGTTTATGCTTATTTGAGATGGGGTATATTATGCACATTTTAATGTTCTATCCTTTTTTTTAATTATTTTTTCATAATGAAATAATAAGAAAAAAAAGAAATTGACAAACAGATAAAACCAAAACTAAATTTATGTTTATCAAAAAATCAAAAATAATTTAAAAATTCATTTGTTTATTCTTTTCTTTGTCCAAGAATCACCTTGTGAGACTTAGTATCTCCTCCAGCACTTAGGGAGTTAATCGGTAGAGCCATGTGAAACCTTGCATCTCCTTAAGCTTTACCTAATACCAATTAGTCACTTTTTAAAAAATAAATTTAAGTCTCAATGACCCATACCCAATTCGTATTTTTAATAAAGTTAATTGAAAAAGAACAAAAATATTTTTTCTTTAAAGCTTTCTTAAGTCATCCAAAATACAAATAAATATCTTCTTTCAAAAAGTTCCTTTCACTTTTCAAAATTACTTTCTTTGGAATGGCCAAAAAATTCCAAAAAAAATATATCTATTTTCTTTTGAAATTTTTATTTTAGATTCAAATAAAAATCCAAATATATTACTCCTTCAAGAAGTTCCCAAAAAGCCTTAAAAAAACTAAAATTAAAGAAAAAAAAATAAGAGAGCAAAGGAGTGAGATTACATCAATTTTATGAATCGGAACATACTAACCAAATCCCAAATTTGTCTAGTCTATGAAAAACCAATGTATTTTCATCAATCTTGTTCTTTTCCCACAAATAAAAGTATAAATCACAAATAATTTCTTTCGCATTTTAGGCTTCTGTGTGAGATCGTTAATCTCCTCATGTGCTTAAAAATTAACTAGCAGAGGCTGTGTGTGATCCTTAGTCACCTCATATCTTAAAAGTTAATATCTATTTTCAAAAATACATAGAGGAAACAATTCCAAAATAAATAAACATAGTTTATTTTTCTCACCATAGTTTCATTCACTTTCAAAACTAAAATAAAATCCAAAAATCCAAAAAATTAAAAAGATGAAAGGAACAAGGGAGTGATGTTAAATTAATTTTGTAAATCAAAACACACCAACTGAATCTAAATCCCATTTTCTTTACAAAAATTTATTTAATTTCAAATCTCCTATTCTCTTCACCAAAATATAAAACCACCAAACAACTATCACGTATTTTGGTCAAACTACATGGACTTTGATCCTCATCACAGGGTACATATTTTATTTTTCTTCCTTTATTTTATTTTCTTAATTTCTTCTTCTTCTTCTTTTGTGTGTGATTGATAAGAGTAATTCTTGTTGGAATTAAGGCCATATAATTTTTGCATAATCAACTTTGGGAAATCGTTCTTAGGAACAGGTACCTGGACTTGATTTTGGTTCGTAGACTACCATATCTTATAAATTGGTTTTCCAAAATTTATCCTTTAAAAATTTTAGTGGTGACTCCCAAATTTTGGTTTTTGTTGTTTAAGAAAAAATTAAGGTTATTCTTTTTTTGTGCCCAGCAGCCACATTTCGAGTGTAACATTAGCTCAAGTGGCTGAGCATTATCCATGAAACCAAGAGGGCCTGGGTTTGAATTTGTTAGTTCTAAGGTTCTACATTATAAGTTTTGATGATGAAAAATATATAATTATTAATTGTGAAATATACTTGCTCATATTATATCCATTAGGATCTAATGTTATAGACAATTAAAATTGGATATATATAAATATATATATATAGGAATCTCATATGCATGGTAAAAATGTTTATATTCTACTAATTGATATTAAAATACACATATTGGAATATATGAATTTGACCAAGTATTTAGCTTGTAAGTTGGACTAAATATCATAGGCTTATTATTATTTTGTTAAATTCATTTGAACTTACATTTATTGGGCCAAAAAGATAAGAGAGATATTGATTTTAATGTAGTCATTTTTAGACCTTAGATTACTATTTTTACAATATCTCACAAATCATTAGGAATTTCAAAATGAAACTTATTGTATAAGATTTTAGACTTAAATATTTTTCTATTCATATATCACATGCCTAAAATGAAGTTGAAATTAAGAAGTTATGATTGTCAAAGTGGCATGTATGGATATCACACTTTTTCCTTACCTCTAGTCACAATTTCAACAATATCACACAACTAGTAAGTCTTTTGAAATGAAGTTTACTTCATACAAAACTAGACTCACATAGCATTCTAATCATATACCACATGCTTAAACTTGATTTAAAATGAAAGAGTTATGAGCATATCAATTTAAGACTATGCATATCAATTTCTTATCTGACCTTTTGTCACTCTTTCAACAATATCTCAATAATTAGATTGAATTTTGCAATGAAACTTTCAAGATAGAAAATAGACTTACAAAGCTTTTTGGAAATATGTAATTTGTTTTAAATAAAGTTGAAATAAAGGAGCTATGAGTGTATAAATATGCAGCTATGGAATAGAGGATGGTCATAAAGTCAACAAATAGAGGTACTTACTTTCAACAATCAAGTTGTACAAATTTGAATTTCTCCTTGGCTTCAAACGACTCTCTTTTTTTCTTTAGCCTATAAATATATGTCTCAAGAGCTCATAAATCACAAGAAACAAAGTGAAAAACATATTGAGTGATGTATATTATCAAATATCTCTATTCTTGCATATTCTTCAACTAGTGAGCTTCAATTGTGTAATTTGCTCTTTTGAGAGTTTTTGTTGTGAGTATTTTCTTCTTGAAAAGATTTGTTATTTCAAGGAAAGATATTGCTTAAAGAGAGATTAAAGTCAAGGAAAGGTTTTTCTTGAATAGAGTTTGGTTTTAGGGGGAGTATTCATGAAGATTTGTAACGGATTGCAAGTTAATGGAAAATCTCAAGTATTTGCTAAGGGGCTGGACATAAGCTTGGGTTGAAGCAGAACTAGGATAAGCTTTATTAGCATTCTCTCTTCCCTTACTCTCTTGTTATTGTACATTAATTGTGTTATTTATTGCTTTTTATACTTATATATTGAAAATCATTTTGCATCAAGTTTTCAATTTGGGAATGAATTTTGTTTTAATCTTAAATTTTTATAAACACCCAATTCAACCCCCTCTTAGGTGCCAGCCTATTTCAATAGAATCCCCTCATGTGCATTAGAGTATATTTTTTACTGGGTAGCCACGTGTCCTCCCATTAGGGAAATTACAAAAATACCCATAAACTTCCTTCTTCTTCCCCACTGACGTTCTTCATCGTGCTCTCTCCCTCTCAGTTTCAAACTTCTTCCATTCTCCACCTTTAAATTGCACCAGCAACAAATCCTTCATCATCATACATCACGCAAGTAGCTGAAAAAGGTATGGATTCTAGTGAGAACTCCCTCTCAATATAAGGCGCAATTTTGAGAGGAATTTGAGCTTGATTATAAGTTTTTTTTCGATTTTGATGGGAATTCTATTCTAGCATGAATTTCTCATAACTCTTTCTCATTTTCAGCTCTTAATTTCATGTTATATCTTTAGAATTTGAAGTTCCCTTCTCAAACGTCTAAGTGCACATGTACAGTGACGGTAAGCCGAAATTTACACAATTTATTAGGTGTTACTTAAAATTTCTTGAGTGCTACTCTTTACAAGTGATTTCAACTAATTCTCCCCCAACTCCAACTTCTAGTTTGGAGATTTGTCTCTTGAATTCAAAAATTCCCAATTTCAAGCATAGAATGTGAATAGTAACTAAATAATTCAAATCAGAGCTCAATTTGAAGAATTTTTGTGAAATTTTCTTAGGGTTTTTTTATTTTAAGTCAGTATTTAATAATCCCCACATGTCAATTTGATGTTTGGATCACTCAAATGAAAACCCCTCATTCTTGGTAGTGAGTTAAAGTGTTCAGAGTGGTGATATCTGAAGATTTCTTGATCTCCAAGAATTATTAGTCCTCAAGGAGAAGAATTTAAGTTATTGAAAGTTATTGTTTGGAGTGGTAAGTCACATTGGAAATTTTCTTAAATAATATTATTTCATTCTTGATTAGAGGAATCATGATGAATAAAAATGTATTGAAAGTTATTATAATTATTCAATAAATTACTTTAGTTATTATTAGTATTATTTTTTACCCAATGGGTAAGATTGGATAACTCAAAGGTTATAAGAATCAAAGAATGGGCTACTCAAGGCTAGTATTAGTTTTGAATTGTTTATTTAGGTGCCATTTTCATATTAAGAAATATCATTGTCTCATGTTGGAAATAATGTAAGTAATGGGAAGTGAAATTGGTGGAAATTATGTGATCATATAAGCATTATTAAAATCCTTAGAATATTTTAGTGCAATATGTCTATATTTGGTGAGATTGCAACTTTAAGTTATAAAGCATTTAGGTCCTAAAGTATTTTTAAAGTATATTTGAATATATGTGTTAATTATGGCAACTCAAGACATTAAGTAGAATAACGGTGACCTTAAAGGAAAGATATAAGTACCAAAAATGGATTGTGAATGCCAACTCATTGGGGAAACTTGTTGAAATTAATCTGGGTTAAGATGCTTCTTATCATGACACATTAAAGGTCGACCATTTGTTTTTAGGGACATAGCAGTTGCACTTTATATAGTGGATAAGGGAGTGATTTGTGTAGGCTTTAGTCAATAGAGTAAATAATACTAATTGTGCAAGATTTTCTATTTTCCATTATCTCTTTTTGATATACTATTTCTCGATCTCCTTGATACCTTGGGAAAATGATCTTACGCATTTTCATCATACCATTCAATGTCATTTCATGCGATTTTATGAGATTTATTGAGCTTAAATGCATGATTTGATAATATTTTGTGGTAATCTAAGATTAAAGGTGATTTCGTACAAAATGTATTTTGTAAGGGTAAAATTGTAATTTTCCCATTGATTTAACTTAATTAAATTAATTTGGAGAATATAGGATATTACAATATTTAAATTTTTGCATTACTAGTCAAAGTCAAAGTGAAGTCTAAGGAAATCACAATCAAGGACCAAGAGAATCAAAAAAATTGCAAAAAAGGCCCAAGAGCATCAAAATATTTCATTTCACTTTGTTATGTCTTTCAGCAATGAAAATGTATTTTCACCATAGCAAACTTCCTCCAACCTGCAAAATTTTTTTTATTCAAATTTGAACCCAGCTACAAAAACCTGACACAACTCACCTTTTTTTAGCTAGTAGGGTTTCTTCTGAGAAGGGGCCGCTAGGGAATGTGAGATAGGCTGAGAGAGATCCTTCTTTTACACTTCCTCTTCCATTCTTCTCATCTTTTCATTCCTTTGTCCATTTTTCTACTCTTCCATGCTTTTCTAGGAGATTTGGAGCTTAATGAAGCATTCCTCACCACCATAAGCAGCTAAACATCCATTGCTCAAAGGAGATTTGATAAGGCCTAAGCTTGGAGCATTAGTTAGGGAGTTTTTCTTATTATTTTCCATCTTTCCTAGCTTTGTATTTATTATATCTTGGTCAGGTTATTTTAGTTACATTTATAGGCTAAACCATATTGCTATAACTTCTATATTATAGATTGGATTCTGAGATTTATGATTTGATATGTGTTTTGTAAGGATTATTACAACATTTAATTGTAGAATTGTTAGGTTTGGTATAATCTAATTATCTTATGATTGATTGTAGTAGATTGGTAGCACTTGGTTGAGTTGTTGAAGTTGTCTTCACATTTTTACATTAATCTACCATTAGTGCATTAAAGAGGGTAGTTAATGTTATTGTCAGCCTTTGGGTTAATGGTGTCATAACCTAATTAATTTACCTAGTGTTTTAATGATATTTCAAAGCACTTGTGGAAATGGTTTCTAAGGAAACTCCCATTTATCTTTTAAAAGCTAGGAAGGCATAATTGAACCTCCAACGGGCATTTAATCATTATTTGCATTTAAACCGAATCATTTCCATTTTCTCATTCAATCTTTTGTCAATCTATATTTCATACCAAAAACCTCAAAATTATTTATATTTTGTTGTATTTTATTCATATTCAATCAAGTAGATAAAATCAAAGACAAAACTCGATTTTTCCCTTTTCGTCACATATTTTTACATTCAAATTACCTAGGAATTAATTAGGCACCTTGAAGTGAACACGACCCAGATTGTATCACTATAGTGTATTTTTGTATCTGGTATTAGCTTTTGTCACCCTAACTATAAGGGCTCGATCAGACAGGCTTCTATAATTGTAAACATCATTTGTATATTATAAATTCTTATATTTATAAGTTTATGAACACTATGATGTTGCACTTTTGAATTTATATGATTTTGAGCTATCTGAGTTAAAATGATTTTGAACTTTTGAACTTTCCTATTATATACTTTGAAATACTCTGGTTTCCAACTAATGAATGACTTCGCATCTTTAATTATGAAGATATTTAATTCTGTATATATAATGTACTAGGATTATGAAATTTGGATACCTTTATCTATCTTTATTGAAAAATTTGGTTATGAGTTTTGGCAACTCTAATATTTCATTACAAATTTACATATGTTAAAGAAATTTTTCTGGGAATGCATCCAAAATAGAACCCTGTAGCTAACTACATAAATGTTAGTCGTATTGCACTATGATCAGTATTCTGATATGATTGGTAATGATGTCACTATTGTAATACTCTGTCTAAGGCCTAAGGCCATTATTTTGAATATTTCAAGATCAAAGCTAATGACTGATATTAGCTCTATTCTTATTATACTAGCCTAGGCTAGCTCAGGTTTCCAATATCTGATGGTTCTATAGGATATTCCTAAGCATTCTATTGGTCTTGGAATACTCTTGTGTTACTAATGTATTAATCTATTGTCATTCAAAATTGGTTCTATAATTTTATTATTAAGGCTTTACAAAAGTTAATGACATGTTTCGCATGCACACTATAGGTGCCAACTATGAAAGATGTTTGGTTTGAAGACAACATATGATTTTTTTTCCAAAATACTCTACCGTGGCCAATCTATTCCTTCCTTTATATAATTAGTATTATCAGCTCACTGAGTTTTTACTCACCCCATGTTATTTATCATTTTTTTCAAAACTCAGTGACTAGTCCAAAACACCCACCTATCAAGTAGGAGCTTGTGAGTGTTGTTTTCTTTTAGGGAGCCTTGTTGTTGCCTAGGTAGGAGCTCCTCCTTTGTTGTAAATTTGTAATTAGATTTAGTAGTTCTCCTTGTACATAGGCAGATGGTCTTTTGTTAATGATCAGTTGATTGTGAGCTATTGTACATGTATATATATTAGAGAACGAAGCTCTACATCTTATTATGTGTTAAGTTTTTTATTGTAGAAATTTTGGGAAGTCCATATTTCAAGGAGATTCTGCCGAAATTTCTAAATAGGGGTAACTAATTCTTTTTAGCATATGTATATGTAGGTATTCTGTCTCAGTTTATTTGATGAAATTTTTGTATGTTTAGTAAGTGTCTGATTTCTTGATGTGTTAGTTTAGGGTCTTATTGGTTAGGGTCGTGATGTCTCGAATCACGTGTTACGTGAAACAAATAATGCCAATCTCTTAACTCTAACTCATTTTCTTCACTTTACTGGGGAAGAATAGAAGACTCAATATTTTTTTACCATCCCTTTATTGCTATAAATACTATATATCTAATGGCAATTATTTGTAAAATTTAAAATATCTAAAACATGTGATAAAATTACATTATGTCACATATAAACAACATAGTTAAGTTAATTTAGCTTACTTTTTAACCCATAAAAACAATATTCAAAAGTTCATGTTCACATTGTGCAAGTTGCTTACAGGTATTTCATGGTCACATCTTATTCAATGTATAGGCATCTATTTGAATTTACTTTGGCAGATAATGTTGCAGTAATGGATTGTCATTATAAAAGGATTTTGCATCAATTGGTTTTAGATGGAATAGAATGGTGCAAAATGGAATAAAATGACTAGAGTATGTTAAATTAAGTTTTTAAAACTTATTTTCAGAT
This sequence comes from Delonix regia, assembly GCA_037074485.1. Classification (NCBI taxonomy): domain Eukaryota; kingdom Viridiplantae; phylum Streptophyta; class Magnoliopsida; order Fabales; family Fabaceae; genus Delonix; species Delonix regia. The sequence goes on along the minus strand of CM073449.1, from coordinate 31,842,303 downwards.
AAAATGAAATGACCAAATAAGATTTCTAAAACCCTTCTTTGTCATCTATTGCACTACGGATGCATACACATAAGTGTATGTATCACTTAAGTAATAATAAATAAAGTTTTTTTTTTCTCACGATAATTTAACACTAGATAATTGCTTACACTTTAAAATTCATCAATTAATTTAAATCAAGCCTAGATAAATTGTAATTAAAGGAAAATTAAACTTAAAACATAAAAATAACAAATAAGGACAAAATTCTACGCTAATCAAGGAACTAAAAGGCTATGATTTACTCTAGTATTTTAGGAAAATCAAACATACCTTCTTTGACATTACATTTAACGACAAAAATTGGTAGCCTAGAACTCTTAATTACCTATAAGCACTTTCTCAATTACTTATTGGTATGCCCTTTATACCAATTCATAATTCCTTATGCAATTGACTAAGAGACTTATAATGAAGAGCAAGTTCGAATGTGATTATGTGAAGCCGGTAAGTTTAGTCTATTCTTGCAAGCAAATCAATCCATTTAACATTGCCCAGTACTTTCTAAGAATTTTTCTCCCATACTTCATAATCAAAAGGTAATTTTTATTTCTTAAGTTTTAAATTTTAATTAGTAAAGTCACGCTGAAGGACCCAATTTTATAGATTCCAAAAACTTAATCCATCCACATTTGGACCATGAAGTGATCACCTTTTAATAGATTAGTTATAACGAGGACAAATGCCTTATTAGGCCCACTTTGTTAATTTTTTAACTAGTACATGTAATTTCATTAGACTATTTTTTCTTTGTCAATATTGTCATTTTTTAGTTCTCTTCTTGTGAAAGACAATGAACGGAAGGCAAAGACTTGAAATTAATGAATTCAAAATCACCTTATGATTATTCTTGAGGTCTTTGTGAAATCTCTTTACATAGACCACCTTTTACTTTGCCTGTTTTTCTTCCTAAGTCCATGTTTGTGCTCTGAAATGAGTTCTTTTGCATATTGAGAAATTAGGAATTGACATTCTTTTAATAAGACTTTTTCTTGTGAATCAACATTAGACTATGTCATTATTGGGTTTTTAACTATAAAGCCAAAATTTCAACCAAAATAAAAACTATAAAGCCAAAATACTTTGTATTGTCTAAAATAGCTCATGTTGTATTTCTTTCCTGTTATTTTTTTGTTAACCCTAGAGGAATTGAGGCTCAAATTAGTGGGATATACTATTGTTTGATTTATTGTTTTAGGTTATTAGATACAATCAACAAAAAAAGGAATTATTTTTCAAGAATAAAGATTCTAAAAATAATAATGGCCCTCCGCTTTCCCCATCTTTTACTCATATTAGTGAAAAATCTTATGTTAATTCTTCGCAAGTGTATAAGCATCATTCTAACACTCCCAAAGACAAAATTGAAAATTTGAACTAAAATGAAAATTATATCAATGTTTTGGTTTAATTTTTGTCTCTCTTAGAATCAAATTCTAGATCTATCTCTGATCAACTGCACAAAAATAGAAGAAAAGGAATACCACTTCTTACATCATGTGGTGTTGACTTAATATATAACCTTATTCTATGTGAAAGTTCCCTACATCCCAAGATAAATCAACACCACACACTACAAAAAAATAGCATCATTGCAACGCTAACCTTACGACAAGCACAGCTAACTATTGCAAGGGATGCACATTACAATGGTCATATTAACTGTTGTAAAGCTCGTGGACCTGCGACGATCAAACACTATCTGTCGTAATGATAGCTACCTAATGATGACCAATAAGGATCGTCATTAGGTCCAATAGAAGCAACCTAATCAAGTCCACTTGAGAACTTAACAACAGTCCTTTTAGGCCACTTTAGGTCCGAGCCTAACGATGGTCCTCTTGAGTCATCATAATGTCTTGGCCTAACAATCATCTTGCTGCATTATCATTAGGTCCAATGAAATGGACCAAAACTCAAGTCCATTCAAGGACCTAATCATCGTTAGGAACAAGTCTACTTAAGTGAACCTAACAACGATCGTAGTCAACTGTCATTCAGTCTATTTAAATAACAATTGTTTTCAACCATCATGATGGCCACTAAAAGGGATTTGAAAATCATATTCTCTTGCTCACTAGTTTCAAATCATTTCCCTCTTCTCTTGCTTTCTCTCCAGCCTTAGCCACAAGAGCCACACCGTATACTGCTGGCTTTACTTCTTCAACTGCCCTTATTGCCAATCACACACTTCAAACATCTGTCTTTCCCTATTGTTGTATTTTGTTATGGTAAGTGCTTGGTTTTTTTTTTTTTTACCTTTTTACATTTAGTGATAATTGATGATATTTGTTTCCTTATGTTATTTTATGCTATAGTTCATGTAGAGTTGATCAGTTATGTACTTCTATTTTTTATGGAATGAAGTATTATTGGCCAATAGGAAAAACTCAATGCAATGCATGAGTCTCACTAGTTTTTCTAACCAACCCAATGCCATCCTACTGTGAGCTACAGAATGAAGTTGCATCATTTAAGGAGGAAATGGCAGAAAGAAACATATGAGATGCACAACAAAGAGCTCAACTTATTGAGGTATTAGTAGAAGAACAAAAAAAAAAATGCAATCATGTCTTTTCTCCTAAAAAATGTCCAAGGAGATTAACCACCTGATCTTGCATTCATACTATAATGTGGGCTATTTCTCTAAACCTTATATTTTGCATAAGTCATATATTTTAATGTTCTTTTATCTTTATTCAATTTATTGCTCATGATACTTTATCTCTATTTATTAGGTATCTAGTGATCAAGGTAGTGTAAACTCACCTTCAAATTAATCACCAAGTCCTTTTAGTAGGAATAATTACCTAGTTAGGATGACTTCTTGATTATGTTAAAACTTGACTAATGTTTGTTGTTAGACTTTGTAAGTATTTAGTATGTAATTATGTAAAACTTGACAATGGTTTGATGTTAGACTTTGAAACTAATTAGTATTTATAATGTGGCATTGTTGGCTTAGCTTGAGTATTAGATTGTGTTGTTGTGATTAATGGTAAATTTCTCTTATTTATAGGATTATTGGTTTTAAAAAATTTGACATGAAAAATTAAGGCAAAATTTAAAAGTAAAAAACTATCAATGACGGTTCAAACTGCTGCCAAAAAGTATTTACAACCATTAATAAAATAAAATAAACTGTCACAAAGACAGGACATTACAACAATTTTTTTTTACTATTACAATCCTAGTCCATTATGATGGTCAACTATCACAAAACCATGGCACTACAATACTTTTCTTAGACTGTCACAATAACGTGTTTTTCCAATGACTTTAACAAGAGTTTTTTGTTCATCACAAGAATGTGTCATTGTGGTGTTTTTTGTGACGTTTTCATTGACCATCTTAGAATCCCTCTACAACGATAAAAAAACTCACAAAAACCATTAAAAAAACCATCATAAAATCCTTTTTTTTTTTTTGGTGGTGATATATATGATATCAAAGTGGTATTTATTTCCTTCTAAAAGCCCTGCTAGGTCCAATTTCAATGACTAGAGTAAAAATGGGGAAAGCAAACCAAACAACATGAGTTTAAGTTGGGAAGAAAACTGTAGACTTGACTAACATATATTGTAATTGATTTTATCCCTAAGAGTATAATATATATGTGTTAAAAGTATAGTTGGTAAATGTGTGAAAATATCTTTTATTTTTAAATTATTTTTTTTATTACCCTTTTGCACTTACCACTAAAGTACAGAGTTGACCATCAAATAACAAAATCCATGAAAGTTTTAAAACAAAAACAAAAAATCCATAAAAGCTTAGTGTATGTTAATTTACTACTTAATATAAATGTGTCTCCATGCCAATTAAACGTACCTGAAGTATAACTATTTTACAGCCAATAGTTGGTTGCAATATTTTGAAACTTAGTTCAGATATTAACTTGAGGAAATATATGTATTTTCTCATGTTCCTACCTCTTCATAATTTTGTCATGCTGCAGGAAGATAAATATAAAATAAATGAAATTCACTATTTATGTGAATCCCATTTATTTTGAATTTATTTTTCTTTTAACATGATATAAACTCGAGGAATAGCAATGATTAATAAAATAATAGTCTTTCTATATAATACATCACATATAATAGAACATAAATGAATCATAAATATAGCTAATTTTGTATCTAAAATTACATTTATATGGGATGGCAACCAGGTGAATCTTACCCAAAAAGCCCAAAATGTGTGAAACTTTGTTCTTCTTTAAAAAAAAAAAATGATCCAATATAGTTTCCAAATTCCATCGGACTAGGTTTTGGGTCAACTGCAACTTTTACAGTGTATGGCAATTTTGAGTGGGTCAACTATGCCTCATGGCATGTGCTCTAAATTATTTGCTTAGTGGGGTCCAAGCCTATATGTTCCCTTAATTGATTTGGTTTGAGTTTTAATTCAATAGATGCTTGTGTCATTGCTTTCTTTATATATACCCTGTCTATAATTCACACAAATTGCAATTATTTTTCTTTAATCATATATTGATGGTTTAGTTTTAAACTCAACAATTAAAAGTCTTATTGAGAATTCAAAAAATTTAATAGCGACTTGTTTTTACAAGTTTTCGTCTTTATATGTTTTAATACAAAATTTTAAGATAAATGTTAACACAAATATAGCAAGATGGGATGAATTGCATAGTTAAAATTTGTAACAAAATAAATTATAATTTTCTGCTTCTTGAAGTACCAATTGATTTACATGTTTTTTTAGGAGTGTGTTAGATTATAGCGTAAGAATTTAAGTAAAAATATCAAAACACAAGAAAGTTACACTAATTTAAAAAAAAAAAACTCTTAATTCTACGTCTACTCTCTAACATACTTTGCTAGGAATTTAATTAATCAAAGCAGTCGACCTTACAATACTGGGATTAGCTTATAAGCATTTACATAAGGTTCAGAAATCCATAAACAATGAATAGTGACAAAGACTTCTACAAACTTAGTAATACACGCAAGAATCACCCAAACTCTTAAACACAAGCAAATAAAATGTAATACTTAAGGAATAGAATGCAAATAGAATACAAATAGAATACAAGTTCTTTAAAAGCGCACACATACTATTGTTACACAATCTTGCTCAGAATAATATTACATGAGGAGAATTTGCAGCTAGCTTTTTACATTAAACAAAATGCACACAGTAAGATGAATGTTCTATGTAAAACTCAATGCCCTTCAATGAGAGAATCACCAAATATATATAGTAGAGGCTTAAACATTCACTAACGACTATATTCATTTTCTGATTCTTTACAACGTTTTGACTCCCTTTGAATCATGCCTTTTTGCTGAAAATGGCGGTTGCTGTACTCTCTGAGAAGATAATGGTCGGTGTAGATCAATAAATGCTGGTCAATACTTTTAATGCTTTGGATTTGCACGATAGAGGGATTTGAGAAAAGTTATTTTGATCGTAGGTGAAGATTAAAAAAGGGTATTATGCATTCTGGACTTCCTTCTACACAGGCGTTTTTGTCTGAGGCCCAGAATTTCTTGTTTCCAAGATTCGATATTGGGCTTGCTTCCCAATCCATATCTACACAAGACAATGATTAGCTCAATTATTTAAAATTTACATAAGCAAAAATAATAAAGATAAAAACATATTTTATCTTAACAATATTTAAAATTTCAATGAATAAAATTGTGTTTGAATTGTCTAAATATAATTCGATTAATATTAATTGAGCCATTCAAAGATATTTATTATTACTTCACTACTCAAAATTTTATTTGATTTTAATATCAAACGGTACTCAGCCAACTTTTAAAGGACCATTATATACATTCTTAAAATAATTAATATTAAAAATATATATTATCGCATCAATATCACATTCATAAAAATATAATTGTAATATTCTGCAAAAATTATATGTCAAATTTAATTTTTTAAAAGAGTATTTAAAACTAAAAAAATAAAAAATTAATGAAAAGCTAAAAGAACATACTCCGCTTTAGAAAATCAAAAAATTAAAAATTAAAAATAAATAAATTTAAAAAAAAAAAAAAAAAAAAAAAAGGGAGAGGTAATTCAGGAGTATCCCAGCGTTTTTATTAAAGTATATTAGAAAGGAAGATGAATACATACATGCATAGATTGAAGTTAGCAATACCCACTTTTTCAATATCATGAGAAATGGATATTTTATAATAACTTCTCTTTATTGATACTATACTATACTGCTTTTTCAATATCTGTGTTGCATGTAGAAGGAGATTAGATCGAGTACTGTTATAGAATTCGTGTTATATATTTTGGATTTTGGATTTTTAATGACCGCATGCAATCGCTATAACTTATTCTCATCTAATGGTCTAAATTACATAATACTGTACAATTGATCCAAAATTATGCAAGAAATTTCCTAGAAGACCCCTTGGCAACCCCTCAACCTTCAATTGTCACACCACAAACTAAGGAAATGTGACTAACATGGAAGGCAAAGTAAACCTTACCCCTATGGACCAAGAATAAGCTAGACAATTAAACTAGTTTGATCACAAAGTTATATAAAGGAATTCATAGTCATATACATCAGACATAAATATATATCATACATAAATATATAATTGATTACTTGACTTTCATGCAAAAATTTCGCCTAAAATATGAACTTTTCGAAATTTCAACAGCCAAGACCTATCAATCAAAAAGGAAAGAGGTTCACCCACACAAAGAGTACAACCAAACAACCCGATACAAATATAATACCACCACTATTCTCTACTTGTGACAAGTGGAGCAACTAGAGTATATATATGCATAAATATATAACAATTGATGACAACAACAAAAGAAATTCATCCTCGTCTTTGCAGACAAACTAGGGTGCACCAGCAAGTGTCAGATTGGACTTTAAGTAGCTGATGGAGGTCTAAAGCCCCCGTTACTATCTGAAAAACATAACGCAAACACTTAATGAATAAATATCACTAACTATGCTAGAAAGGGAATAGATAGGGTCAGTGGAGTTTTTCACAATCAGTTTTCATTTTAAATAAACCATATAAAAATACAAAAACCCAACTACTGTCAAAATCAATGAAATATAAATCATAACACATAAGGAATACAATCTTTTATGGCAATTCAAGGTGCTTGCAAAATGAGAAGAATTAGTAAACATTTAAATCATGATTTAAATGATATAAGGAGAACATGTCCCACAAAACCAACTGTAAATTAGTAATCAAAATTGAAACACTAGAGCATATAAAGTTTTAACTCACAATGGAAGATTTTGAAACACAGAAAACAAGTATAGTTAGTAATAACTACTCATTTGAAGAAGAGTATAGAAACCTCTTCCTAATAACTTCCACAATCACTTGATCAAGATTAGCCCTATAGCCCTATATAATTAAATAACACACCCTTAATTTCCAGCAATAAAAAAATATCCTATCTAAATTTAACCTCTAGAGAGGTTCAATGTTAAGAACCATATAAATTGCTAAACACATTGAAACTTCAACATTTGTTATTCAGTGCAATCTTTAATCCAAGCTTGAGGTTCAATGCTACTGTTGCTTTAGCCAACTTTCATCTATATTCTACCTTAATTGGTCTAATTAAATGCCTAAATAAATCTAAAAGAGGAACATTTATAAGCCTCCTAAATGACTCATCTAGCTTTAACTTAATTCATTTAAAGTTTAGTCATCTAACAACATTTTAAAACACATTCACCAATACTTCCTCATAACTTCTTCATAACCAAGGGTTACCAAACTCCACCAATGGCCTTGGAACATTGCATTATCCGTACTCCATACTAAATCATTGTTCTAAATGATGTCCTTTACAAATCTTCTCCAACATATGCTTTATCATACCCTTTTTCCATATGCATGAATTGTTCAATCTCAACAATATAGTTAGGAACTTAACTGATTAAGCTTAAAAATAAATCAATGAATTAAAATAATTGTATAAAGTCATTCACTCAATTCCAAAAAAGTTTTTCATGTATCTTCTGCCCCTTTTCAACAATGTAAATTAAGGTAAAATTGGAAAAAGTCCACTAAACAACTTATGACTCAAAACGAAAACTTCCAACAACCTAAATCATTCCTCTTGAGGCTTATAGATGCCAGAAAAGCTAAGAGATTTTAGATACCATACCTTACATTCTTGAACACATGTCCATAAAAGAGAATTTTCAAATCTGAGGCTAAATGATGAAATTAGTCACTGGAAACAAGGGGAAATAGCCATATTATCAGTAAAAACTCAAAGCCCTAACACAATTTAATGTAAATGTGTCAAAATCAAGCCAATATCAAGCCTCATGTTGTCACTGTCATTGATAAGAAGGGATTTCAAAATTTTGGAATTAAATAGTGAAATTGATTAGCAAATCCAAAGGAGAAAGTGCCAAATTTTTCATTTGGAAGAAGAGCCCTATTAATAAAAACTCACCCAAATTGCGCTAATATCTAAACAAAATCATGTTGATTTCTAGCCAAAATTATGTTTATCCATTTGTGTACCTAACACTTATTTATTGCTAGGCAAGCCAAAAAATGGATGAATGGTTGCCGACGACGATGCTGAGATGCCAAACGTTCAGGGATGAATGAGCCCGTGTTAGAAGGACATGAGAATTTTCAGCTAGTTGGAGAAAAGAGAAGGCATTGTGCAAGAGATGTAAGACACGACAAAGAAGAAGGGAATTTAATGGGTAGTTTAGTAATTACACTTACAAGGGACACATAACAATAATCTAAAAAATTGGGTTTGCTTCATAGTTGTACATAGGGAGATTCAAACCTGAGCATATTTGGTGGATGAAGTGAGCCTTAGCTACTTGTGCCAGCCTCAAGCTCAAGTACAATGTTACTTCTTTTGTCGTAACCAACCTTTCAAAGGAATAAAATAAAAAAGTGTTCAAATTGATTCCCAAAAACAAATATTGAAAACCAATTTATTTGGAGTTGCCACCAAAATTTTTAACAGAAAATTTTGGAAAACCAATTTAAAATAAAAAGAAAAAGGCAACATGATCTGCGAAATCAGAGATGAGTTCGGGAATCTATTTGAGTGTGGGGAAGGTGTTAGGCACCTCACGACACCCGTCCATAAGGACAGTTACCTTAAACCAGTCAGCTGAAATAGAATATGACTTTTAAATTTATCTCAATTACCCTTTTATCGACATACATGCCCGTTAAATAGAAGAGACAAAATAGTAAGAATGAAAGCAAACAGATTTACAAATGGCTGATTTGACCTAGGATGAAAGCCTAGGGTCTACGTACCCCGTGATAGGGATCAAAGTCCACGTAGTTCGACCACAAATGTGTGTCTATTGGTTGATTATTTGTAAATTTTGTGATGAGAACCGAAGAGTTTAAATTAAGTAGATTTTCATAAACAAAACAAAATTGGAATTTGGTTTGTGTGTTTTAATTTATGACAACCTGATTAATCTCGCTCTTTTGATCTCTTCATTTTCTCTCTTTTTTATTTTTTTATTTTTGGTTTATTTTTTGGAATTTTAATCTTTATTTTGAAATTCAAATGAAATGATTATGGGATAAGATTTTTAGGATTTTTGGGAGTTTATATTTTTGGAATTGAAATGTTATTATAATGAGAGGAATGTTTTTGAATTTTTGAATTTATTTATTTATTTTTCAAAATTGGAAATTATCAAAAATGAAGTCATTTTTCATATTTTTGAATTTGTGTATTTTTTGGATTTTGGTTTTTACTTATTTTTGGATTTTTTAAAAAAATTAGAATTTATTGCTGAAATTAAAACAAAATTATAACGAAAGGCCATTTTTGGATTTTTTTGAATTTGTATATATTTTTTTGGGTTTTTGGATTTTTCCAATCTTGAAAGTAGGATTATAATTAACAGGATTTTTAATTGGTTTTTATTTTTTATTTTTAATTAGAATTCATTCTGAACTTTAAACTATAATAGAAAAATATTTCTATGATTTTGAATTTACTATTTTTGTATATTTTCTTAAAATTAGAATTTATTTGAAACTTAAAAGTAAATGAAAAATCTTCTTAGGATTTTTAATTACATAATAAGTAGGACAAACTTCCTTATTTTTAACTAATTCATTCCAACATCTTAAATGTTAATTTTTGAAACATAAGGAGACTCAATGTCTCACGCAATCTCTCATAATTAACCTTTGGATGCATGAGGAAATGAGAGATCTCACGCGAAAACCCAAAAATAAGGAATAAAATATTTGAAAATTTTTCAGGATTTTGTTTTTATGAATTTTTATGATTTTGAAATTAGATTTTTTTTTAGTCTTATTTTTAATAAAATTAATTCCCCAAAGCCTACGGAGACCTAAGTCCCACATGACATTTTTTTAATTAAATTTTATAAAACACCAGATTAATCATTTTGTATATAATAAAAAATACTTAGTTAAGATATTTATTTTTGCCTTATTATTATTATTATTATTTTAAAACAAGTATGTACTAATTTTCAGGGTTTATAGAGAATAAAATCTCACACGACCCCAAGCATTCGAGGAAAAGAATATTCTTACACGATAATTTTATAAATAATAGAAAATATTTAATTAAAATATCTATTTTTGCATTATTATTATTTTTGCGATTATTACTTTTAAAACAAGTATGCATTAAATTTCAAGGTTTATGGAGATTAAAATCTCACACAATCCCCAAACATTCGAAGAGAAAAATATTCTCACACAATAATTTCATAAATAATAGAAAATATTTAATTAAAATATTTATTTTTGCATTATTATTATTTTTTTGTCATTATTATTTTAAAACAAGTATGGGTTAAATTTTGGGGTCTATAGAGATTAAAATCTCACACAACCCCCTCGAGCATTTGAGGAGAAAAATATTCTCACACGATGCCTTCCTTAAAACTTCACTTGTAATGCCAAAAAAAAAAAATGATAATGATAGCAACGAAGAAAAAAATAAATAAAAATGAAAAAAAATTAGATGCAACTTACAACATAACCTGGCACCAAATCCAGGAACAGTGCTAATGTGCATGCAACTCAATCATGACACTGTTCCACGGCACTACTTCAGCTTCTCATTTGAAGCTTTGTGTTGATAGTTTCGTGTCAGCACCTCATCGTTCTCACCTTGGCACTCTTTCTCCACCTCGTCACTCTCTTTCCACCTCAACTCTCTCGGCCCCTCTTCCTCTTCTCCCAAGCTTCCTTATTTCTCATCCTCTTTTGCTCTCAAGGTCATAAGAGCCGTCCTGGACATCTGTCCCTCTTCCTTAGACAAAATGGTTATTGAAGCTTCTGCAACAATTGAATCTGAATCTGGTTGTCAGACATCTGCAATTGTTGATTGACATGATCAGGCATTGGGGACTGAATCAGATTTGGCTGTTGATTCTGACCAATAATTGTCTGTTGCTACTGCAGCTGGGGCAGGTTCTGAGAGACATTTCTATGCAATTGATGGTTCTGAATGGATGGTTACTGCTATTGAAGAATATTGTTAGTTTGAACAAGATTGTGTGGGTGCAGAATTTGGGTCTGAACTTGACTCTGTGGCACAGTTTGACTTGCCAAATTCTGCCTAGGTTGCTGAGTAATATCACCCAACGATTGCTATGACTGCATGACTGTTCCCAATGGGCTAGACGCAGACGGTATCTTCTGACCCAAATTCTGAAGATGATCAAGCTGTTGTCTGAAGTAACCTCTGAGGATTGAAGCCTACATTGTTTGAATGAGAAATCTGTGTAGTACAAAATCCCAGCTGACGAGCAATATCTGCACCAGGAAGATTTTGCAAAACAGATCCAGGCAGGGATTGCATGTAATTCGGCTGCAATGAGCTAGATAGAGCAGGATTTTGCTGCACTTTCATCCATTGAACTAAGCTTAGGCCAGGAACTGCTTGAGGATCTTTCATGCATATATCATCACCAAGCCAAGGCATTGTCCGCTTGAAAAGGTTATCAAAATCGGAAGGATCATCATCGGGCATTCCTGGTTGTCTTGGCCGCTTGGATCTGAAGAATGGAGGTGGACATATGAAAAATAGAGCAGTAACTAGTTCAATTTCCTAGATTGATACCCTACTACGCCTTTCTCCAACAGTTGATTCATCCCAACCAACCTTCTTGTTCTTGAGTCTTCAGTTTTTAACATCATTCAGAAGCGCATGCCGGGTGATATTTGGTGGCTATACATTGCGTTGTAGTACTTCGCTAAAGGAATAACAAATTCAGAGGGACTAGCCCTAGGATTATAAAACACAGTGAAGGGGTTGTTGTTTGCAGTAGCATGAGTTACTGCTGCCAGAATTCCAATATGCATGCTATCACTTGATAGTACTGAGGATGATATATTGGTGGGTTGTCTGTTAGCTCGTCTGATACCCAGAAGAAGCTACTGCTTTTCATCTCTTATAAACAAAACAAAGTCTCCAATAAATAGCCTCTTTCCACTGACGAATAGACTCCATCCAGTTGTAAGTAAGTGACGCTTTGGTTGTCCATGATATATATGGCGGAAAGTCCAAACATTGTCATGCAAATCCCTGGCCACAAGTTCTTGAGCAAGTGGTTGCTTAGAGTAATCAAGAGAAGGGAAAATCTTCTCTGCTAACCGGCGGGGTACAGAAAAGCCTCCATGATTACTTGTATCACTCGCTGTCAATTGCTTACAGAAAAACTCAGGTTGTGATTTACTTGACTTGAGAGCAAGATCTGATCTTAATAATGCATCCTTGTCAAAAGAAGGCACTGGTTGAAGTGTCATCTGAGCATATACTTCATCAGTTTCTGGGTCAGCATGCAAGGTAACATTGTGAAGGAGACAAAGTAACTTTGAGGGGAGATTTGGATAGTTTGGGATCTGGGCATCCACATCCTTCTTCAAAGATGCTGCAACCTGTTCGCTGTGACCTTAAGGGAAGTACATGACGTGAGTACCAGCTTGAGGCAGGTTCACCAGTGGCCCTGCACAAGCTTACCAAAGCTCCAGATTTATGCTCTTCTTCTCTGTTCCTTCGCAGGGATTCGGTGGAGCAGTGGCAGAGGCAGCTCCGGCTCCGGAACCTTCTGCCTGTGTCTTCATTGTTTTGTCTCTCCTATGAATCTGTTACAATAGTTGTCAAGCGCATCAACAATACATGTTTTTTATGGTTAATCAGAGTTCCAGCAGGTTATCGGCCAAATAGCTGAACCATTAGAAATCGAGCTTTGAACAACTTTATTCAGAAGGTAGAATTCTTGAGCAGGAATGTGCAGTTTTACAAATTGTTAAGCCAACGAATAAGTGCTAGAGCTCCGGTCGGCGAGTTGGCTAGAAAACTAGTGAAGAAAGAAAGTGGGTCGCCGGGACATAGGCAGACAAGGGATGCAACAAAAAAGGAGGGCTTGCCAAGTTTCTCAGAGACCAAATGCTGAAGCTTTGCCCCTATCTTCCCCTGCAATGCCCAGACATTTGGTTCCTCTTCCCCCTAGTCTCTTTCCCCTTCACTATGCCCCTTTTTACCTTTCTCTCTCTAAGTGCTCTCTCTGTCTTTAGACCTTCGGAACAGGGGCCGTTTTCCTCTTTTTTCAAAGACCAGGAGAGTAGAGGTGGCCTTGAGCATCCCTTCCTCAATGTTGAGGTCCCCCCCACATGCTGTCTCCTCCTCTCCATTTTTTACCATTCTCTCGGCTTATCTCGATCCCTTTCGTCCAATGCAGCAAAGTGCTTTTCCCTTATGATGTAATCTGCAGACCTGGGGAGGCTATGCTTAATGTCCTTTGCACCTTTTTATTTGTATTTTCCAGACCCCCCCTTTTACCTTTTCTCACAATAATATATATATATATATATATATATATTAATGTTTTTCTTTATCTTTGATTGATTTTTTATTCATTTCGTTTTTCATATTTTGATTTTTTATTCTCATTTCTTTTATTTTACACCTATTTTATATTTGCTTAATGAATTAATTAATTAATTAATTACTTAATCATTAATTTTTATTCTTATCTCGTTTGGGATAGGGTGTTCACATCTTTTTATTTAAGTCTTCCTAAATTTTCTTTTTCAATATTTTTCCAGTTATTTTAAATTTATGCCAACAATAAATGCATTTCTTTCTATCCTTATACTCATAAAATCATTTTAAATAATTTACTATGTAATATATATATATTTATATATATATGTTATAAACTATTTGATTGTGTAAATGTTCATATACCTCAAAGAGTGACTCTTTATGTTCATATTCCTTTTAAACCTCAAATTATTATATTATTATTTAAATTAATTTATATTTATGTGCATTAAGTTTTATTTTATGACGATGAGCCTATAAATAGGGCATGTACCAAAGGTGAATGACCTAAGTAAAATTAGAGTTACATTATATCTCCTTTCAAATTTCTCTTGCTCTTTTCATATTTTATACATTTCTAATAGTTTCATAATACGTTATCAGTACAATTTTGCTTCAAATTTTTAGTTCATATCAAATTTGTACCTTTGTGATTTAATTTGAAGGTCCAATGGTTGATCCAGGTTCTCAATTCAAATCAAATTTATACCTTCTAATTTGAAGTGATATCTTTACCTCCTTTTACTTTATTAAGACATTGTTGAAATGATCTTATCATGATTGAATTCATATTAGTATTTAGTCTTATAAATATTATGTAATAAAAATGTTGGCAAAGAATTTTTTATGATCAATTATCTAATTATATATATGGTCATGCATCTATTTGATAATATTAATTGGAAAATCATTAAAAATTATATTGGTGGAATGCTAATCCATTCGACTCTCTTGTCATCACAAGGTAAGAAGGTAAGAATTTTTGTTCTTGCTTTATATTGTTCAATATTTATCTATATAATTATTTATTTTATTTAGAAAATGCCTTGGAAATCAAAAGCTACACATGCTTGGATGGCCAAAAGCTACACTATTGTCAGTTATTTTATAGTTAACAACTCCATCTTTAAATGAATATTGCTATCAAATAATTATGTGTTATATTTTGGTAAATTGAAAGGAAGCTAAGTAGCTATAAAATTTGTTACTATAGCCCTGAAGGCTCTACACTTCATGCCACTAAATGGTAATGAAAACTCTCCATTTCAACATATTCATGAACAAACTATTGGCCATTTATGATACATGAGCCAAAAAGGACATAATGACCCATTATAGATATTAATATATCATAGAATTATTTTATGGCTAGTGGTTTTAATTTACAATATGACTAGAGGTCATATGCAATGTCCAAATATGGTTTTGAAGCCTAAAAGAAGGTTTAGTGGACATATTGCAATGCATTTTATTATGAAAATTTATATATATATATATATATATATATAAATTACTAATAATTCTCATATACTATTCATGTTATTCCTTATTCATAAATAATTAATTAATTGTAAGAAGTTTTGGTGATCATAAAAGAAAATGTCAATTGCAACTTCTTATATACTTATACTACGTATTTATATGTAACACTTTAAAGAAAAAAGTATCTTAGTTGTAGGTTTGTGGCACTTGAATTAAGAAAAAAAGTATATTTTTTGGTTACTTATTTATAAGCTACTCTATTTCTTATTCAATTTCTAATATGATAAATCTTTAAAAGACAGTAAGATATATCGAGATGATTTTATTTCATCAAAGTGATGATAATTTTAATGACTTTATTAATATAACATATTATTTATATCTATTTCATATAGTATTGCTTAGTATGGATACGACAAAATAAATCAACAATTAAAAGTTTAGTATACATATTCCCTTAAGTGAACCATATATTATATTATAAGACTATCAATTACTTGTATTACACCAATTTCTAAATTGGTTTATAGGTTTTTGTTTACATTTTCCATGTAGTGAATATGCTTGTAATAAGCAAAGATAAAGGAATTTGTATTTCCTTGAATTTTTAAGCAAATGATATGGAACAATGAAAAATGTTGACGAGATTTCACCAATATAAAAAGCTATCAAGATATGTGGATATAAGAATAAAGACACAATTGTGTGTCCAATTTATTGATATTTGTGTAATACCTTTTATAGGATGGAAAGAAAATTATGATAGTGCAATTGAAATTGTAATATACAGTATCAAAACAAAATTTTCAAACTACAAACTTCATTTTGACCTATTGTGATGGGTTTTAAGTTTTCAACATGAGATTGAGTTACTCATGTATTAGTCAATTGCTTAAAATGAAAGGAGAAATTATCATTATGTTTAAAATGAATTTTAGTTATCAAATAATTATCATCCATGAAGTACGATAAAAACACAATACTATGAGATGAACGAAGCTCCTGAAGAGCATTTATGTTTACCATGTACAACTCATAATG
The DNA here is from genome assembly GCA_037074485.1 of Delonix regia. Lineage (NCBI taxonomy): Eukaryota > Viridiplantae > Streptophyta > Magnoliopsida > Fabales > Fabaceae > Delonix > Delonix regia. The sequence goes on along the minus strand of CM073449.1, from coordinate 31,825,875 downwards.
TACCAAAGTAGATTCATATGAATTTTGTTAAGAACTTTATTGCATAACAAATTATAGTGAAAAACATGAATGCGGATATTGAATTATGTGAATGTCCATATACCTCGAGTAACTCTTTTAGTTCATATTCCTTATAACCCCTAAATTATTTTATCATTGTATAAATTAATTTATATTTATGTGCATTAAATTTTATTTTATGATAATGGGCCTATAAATAGGGCATGTACCGAAGGTGAATGACCTAAGTAAAATTAGAGTTACTTTATATTTCCTCTCAAATTTTTTCTTACTCTTCTTAAGCTTCTTACATTTATAGTAGTTTTGTAGGTGTTACATTAACACTATCACATCAGAAGTAGTTCAGACTATTATACTAATAAAATTCTAAGGACTTATCTAGAGGCTTATTGATTAGAAAACATAATTCACGAACTTATTTAATATACAATTATTTAATCTCATGTTTGCTGATATGGAATCAGCATAAGATGGAATTACTTGGAATGGGTATATTGCGAAATCTTTTCAAAATAGGGAATTGCTGGTTTTTAAGGAATTTTATTAAGGAGTGTTTGTTGATTGGCTAAAATTAATAATGAAAATCAAAATATATATGATATAGTTCTTGAAGTACGCGACCAACACCAATAGGTACTTATGATAGATGACCCTTATTCTTATTCCGTAATGATTCTATCAAGCAAAATTCTAATGAGACTAACTGTGTCATTAAATTGCAAAACTATAAGGTATCATTTGGTTCATAGAATTTAACAGAGGGAGATGGAATGATTCCCATGTTTGGTTTTCATCAAGGCATGGGAGTTTGATTCCTCAGGGAATGCTCATTCCCACACGAGGGAGTGAGCAATTCCTCAGCCATTTGAAGGAATGGGAAGCATTCCCTGGAATGAGATGGTGAATTACCATTCTATCCCTTCCCTGTCTTGGCCTTCCATGTTGTCCAGTATGGTGGCTTAGATGAAGATCAAAGTTTAGGGGCCCTCTGTTCCCAGAAGACGGCGGAAATGGAGGCACACGGCTTTGTCGTCGGTGGATTTGAGAATGCCGTCACCGGTGGATCTGGAAGTGAAAACAAAGAGAGAGAAGTTGCTATTTTAGGAAGAGAGGAGAGATAGAGAGGAGATGCCGAAGAAGCGAGGCAAGACATCGGAGCCCGAAGAAGGAAGAGACGGCGTCAATTCCTAGAGAAGGAAGAGAAAACGCTAGAAAAAAGGAAGGGACTAGCCAGTCATATAGAAGATGCAGGAAGACGGGAAGACGCAGGGAGATGAAACTGGAAGAAGAAATAAAAAGAAATTTTTACAAGATTAAAAATAATAATTAATATATTAATTATTATTAATTTTTAATAATAATTTTAAAATTATTATCATAATAATTAATTTGTAATGATAATAAAATATTTTCTTTGAAATAATAATTCTTTAATAACAATTATAATAATTTTTTACTAAAATAATAATAATTTCTTAATACAAATAATAATTAATCTTTGATTAGGATATTATAGTATTTTTGATTAACCTTCATTCCCATTTCCACAACTTTTTTCAATATCATACCAAACATAGTGATAAACCTAAGATTCCATTTTATCAAAATTCATTCTCATTCTCATTCTTAATAATTTCATGAACCAATGTATCCTAAAGGTAAAAACACTAAATTCTCATTATCTACACTTTATAATGATCTTTTCATTTTTTTTCCTCTTACCTAATATAGTTTGAGGCTGGAGCATTATGCCTTGAGTAGTGGACATTTGGTAATAGCTTAGGGCTCTGAGCCAATTATATTAAATTCACCGAGCTTGAAGAATGGAGACATGAGTTATTAGCTCATCAGGATTTTTACTTTTTTACGGGGCAACACTTAGTTTTGGAATTCAACAATTTTTTCAATTATATATACATTATTTTAATATTTAAAAAAATTCAAACAGAAGAACTATCTTATTTATAATTGATAAGGCATGTTAGTAAAGAAATGAGACCGTGATATTCGTCAACGGAACCGAATAGGATAATATCCATTGAACCCATAGAAAAATGTAAAATATTTTTTTGATTCCTCATTTATTATAAAATTGTCATTTTTGGCATCCCTCGTTGTAATGTCAAAATAGTCTTTCATTCATTAGAAAATATCACATTTGGTTTCTTACTTTTCCCAAAAAAAAAAAAATTTAATCCTTTGGATTTAGAGTTTAGGATTTGGTAGTCAACTAAATCTAATAATTTTTTAAAAAATGCAGAACCAAATATGATATTTTTTAATAAGTTAAAAATTAAAATGATAATTTTGTGATAAGTAAGCGACCAAAAAGATATTTTTCTAAAAAAAAAAAAAACAATGCAAGGTGCCATGTCAAATTTTAATAAACTAAAAGTTATTGCTTTCATATTTTTCCTTTCATATTTATTTGGTTATAAAGAGAAGATGATTTTGTATTTATATACACGTATGTTTATTCCATTTAGTATTTAATATTTAATATTTTATTCTAATCTACAAGTTTTAAATTTGAGCATCAAAATGCCAATTTTAAAGCAAGAAGCCCAAAACATAAACAAAAAATAAGACCTTGAGAATTTTGAAATTCAAACACAAATTACCATGAATTCTCTTCAATCCCATATCATTTGTACTGAAGATAGAGTGATACAAATTAGAAATGCATTTACTTCTTTCTTTTTTTCACTATCATTCTTTGAATATTTTTCCTCACTCAACTATAAAGAATTTCTTGAACTTTAATTGTTACCATTTTATTCATAGGAAAAGGAGTGGTCTGAAGTCAACTAAATTAATTTTCTTTCGAACTATGTTTAGTTTTGTTGTTCAATCTATATCCCTTTTGTAGATTTATGCATATATCCCGCATCCTTCCATTCTTCTTGTATGAATATTAGTTCTTGGGTTTCTGTTATTTAGTATAATTTATATTTATGATTGGCATTTGCATTTGCAAAAGCTTCATGATAGGTCTCCATTGGACCTTCGAAGAAGATTCTAATGAACATCTAAAGGGTTTTACAATTTTTAATGAACAATGTACTATTAGTAGTATAGAGAAAGAAAGGTGTGAATAAAACCACACTTCTGGTTTATACCTTTGCTTTGCATAGAAAAACTAACCCATATCTATATAAGAATCAGCCGTGTATTCATAAGCCACTTACTTTAACTCTACATATAAAGTTGGGCATACAAGCCTCTTGATCTATCTCTATTATTTAATTTGAGTCTATTTAGCGCATCATATAAGGCATGATAAAATAATATTTAATTATATAAAGCCGAATAGGATAAAACTGCATAGAAATTTAATATTTGTGCTTAACAGTATATATAAAGTTGAGCATAAAAGCCCTAGATTTGTCTCTGTTACAGTTAAAGCAAAATGAACTCCCTAAATTGAAAACAAAGAAATTGTATGCCCCATACTTCAAAGGTTTGTAATTAATTAATTATCACATATCAATGAAAACTTCATCTTCGTGTTAGTATAGCTTCTAACTCTGACTACAATTTACATACAACATGAGGCACGTATGTAAAATGGTTCTGCAAGAATGCTGGTGTATAATTCACAATATACAAGTCTTATAATGTAAGAAAGGAGAAGAAGAATTTTTTAAATAAATATATAAAGTATAACAAAATATTTTCATTTGTAACTTCTAATATCATTAAAACATATGAACAAAACGGAGGATTGTTATATAGATATATCTAATAATATTACTATGTACAATTATAAAATAAGGTACCATATATATATATATATATGGAAATGGGAAATCAAATTCAAATACACATCAAATTTATGGCACCAAAAGCTAGATTTGAGAATCAACAATCAAACTTATTTAAGATTATGTAAATATTGTTGGGGATTTAAATCATGATGGTTGACTTTGAGGTGCAAGTGATGCTTTCCAAAGAGAACTATTTGCACCACATGAAGTTGTCAAAGGGTTATGGCGAAGGTTCTCTTGGGATAAAATGAAGCCTTACAAAATTTTCAATTAGCAAACTCATTAGATCTCTCACTCGAGTTTTTAGAACTGTATTGATCAATCTCAATTTAATTGATCTATTTGGCATAAAAGCCCCTATTTATTTAAATTAGCAGGCATAAAACAAAGAGTCATGACTCTTTATTTTGGACGTGTCTTTTGAATATCCACCATGATGGCACATAAATATTCACTCATTAAATGACATCTTTAATATCATTTAATGTTGAACGTTACTCAAAAAGTAAACCTTTCATATATCTGCATCTATTTAGATGTTTGGAAGAAGGAACCATCATTTCATATACCAAACTATATTCTATGACATTTTAGTTCAAACAAATAATCGCATTAATTCAAACAATTCCTCCAATCAAGATAAATAATCTTGTTTACATCTAAAATCTTAATTCTGTCCAAACATATGTGAATTACACCAAGTAACCCACATAATTATAAGCCCAATGAATTTGCAATCTAATTTTCTCAACAATGCCTCATTAGATTGCCAATTCCATAAATTAAGAATTACAGTCATGCATATAGATGTGGTATCATTAGATTTAAACTCGCCTTTAGTGTAAACCCTTAAGGAACCAACAAAGTAATTGGTGGCTAGTCACTTAAATCATCTCTCTTGAGTTGGTACAAAAAAAGTCACACACACAATTGTAAAATATTCGAGTAAGAGTCTCTTTACTTCAACACCGTTATGGCCATGTGCTCATCATGTTTCTATGAACATGTATGAGAGAAAAATCATAAGAAAACTCTCATTTGAAGTGGCACCACTTCATGTCCATATAGGTGGATTTCACGACAACTAATGTCCATTAAGAGTATATAACTTATCTTCCTAAACATAAGCAATAAATCCTAATTCTTAGTGCACATTGTCATTCGATAACTTATTATTACCCTTTAAACCTTGAAACCAACCGTTGATTAAAACAAGTTAGGGTTCCCATTATCAATGACGTGATTAGTATATAGGTTTTAAACTCATCTTAGCAGTGCTGCTCTTAACCAAATCCCTTAACAAACATTTTGTCAATAGGTCTGCTAAATTGTCGTTCAACCTAACAAAGGTAATAGTTATTATGTCATCTCCAATTAATTATCTCATATACTCATGTCTCAAACTTATGTGACTAGACTTTCCACTGTACACCTTATTGTACGCTCAAGACATAGTAGATTCATTGTCACAATAAATAGAAATAGCCAACATACGTTGTGGTCATAACTTTATATCTAACAAAAGATCTTTTAGTCATTCCCCTTCCTTGTCAACTGCTACTAAGGCTATAAATTCAGCCTCCATTGTTGAATGAGAAATGCAAGTTTATTTATTAAAGGCCCAACTAATGGCTCCACCTACAGTTGTAAAAATCCAACACAAAGTTGACTTGTTTTCACTTAGATTTGTAATCCAACTTGCATTTGAATAACTTTTAGTACTGCATGATAATCACTATAAAATAATCCAAAGTTTTTAGTCTTCCTAAGATAACCAAAAACTTTAGGAATAGGTATCCAATGACTGGTACTAGATTTACTTGTAAATCTTGACAATTGGCACACAAGAGATATCAGATCCAGTGCAATGCACTGCATACATTAGACTTTTGATAGAACTAGCATATTCCAAATGCAATATGGCCCTACCAGGATTCTCACTCACTTTAAAGTTCGGATCATATGGAGTGTTTGAGTCCTTAATACACAAATGTTTAAACTTGTCCAAAACCTTCTCGATGTAGTGAGATTGGCTTAGTACAAGATCTCCTTTACACTTTTACACTTTCATACCTAATAATGTATTGATCTCACTTATATCTTTTACCAAAAATTTTAAAGTTAAATACTCTTTACTTTCATGAACACCTGCCAAGTTTGTCCTAAAGATTAACATATCGTCCACGTAAAGACAAATAATTACTCTATACCTATCAGTGAGTTTCATGTAAATACACTTATCAACATTATTATGTAAAAGCCAATTTGACAAGATTACAGAGTCAAACTTCTCATGCCACTGTTTAGGCATTTGTTTAAAGTCATACAATGACTTGATTAATTTACACACCTTATGTTCATTTCCAAAAAGCACAAAGCCTTCAGGATGTTCCACCATTTAAAAATGTTGTTTTAACGTCCATTTTATGTACATGCAACTAGTAAATAGATGCAAGTGCCATTAGAACTCGAATGGAAGTTATCCTAGCCACCAATGTATAAGTGTCAAAATAATCTAGGCCTTCCTTTTTGCTTAAATCCCTTAGATATTAATCTAGCCTTAAATGTTTGTGATGGTCCTTTGGGATTGTCCTTCCTTTTAAACACCTATTTACACCTGATTGGCTTTGATCCTTAAGGGAGATCTACTAGGATCTGTTAGACAATGTTGAATCCATTTCATCATTGATCGCCCTTTTCGAAAATGTAAATCCCTATAAGTCAAAGCCCCACTATAGGATTGTGGATCACCTTCCATGTTTAACATAATGGGGATCTTCTTAATTATAGACTTTGTATCTTCATCAACAAAGTGAGCTAGAGACTGTGAAAAAAAGAAATTTGGACAAAGTCCTTTACATTTTCAATTTGTTAACTTCTTTTTGGCTCCATAACCTTATTGTCACAAAGACATCTTTTGGTTTGACCACTTGAAATGAAATGTTTAGGCTTTTGATTAAAATTTGTTGAACATCACTTGAAGCCAATTGATCTTACATTTGTTTCAAATCTATTGAGTCATTATAAAACTTGTTTTCAATGAACTCAATATCCCTTGTTTCAATTATTGTATTTGACATGAAGTCTAAAATTCGATAAGCCTTAGAATTTCAGGCATATCCAACGTATACACCTTTGATGGCTTATGGTCCCAACTTGGTTCTTTGTTAATCATAAACCTTATAATAAGCTAAGCACCCCACACTTTAAAATAATTCAAGATCGGTCTCCTACCTTTCCATAACTTATATGAAGAGACCTTGAAGTTTCTCAATGGTATCCTATTATGGATATGACATGCAACCAATAATGCCACACCCTATAGATTATATGGAAGTTTAGCATTCAATAATATCAAGGTAACCATACCCATTAAGGTACAATTCTTCCTCTCTGTTAAACCATTTTGTTACAAAGTATATGGTGCAGAATATTGGTGCACCACACCTTGCTCTTCACAAAAAAAGAAAATATCAAATTCAATAAAGAAATAGTCACCACCTCTATCATTACGAAGCATTTTAATTTTCTTAATATGCTAATTTTCAACCACAATCTTAAACCATTTGAACATTTCAAAACTTCATCTTTACTCCTTATGAGATACATATAACTAAATCTAAAGAAGTCATATATAATAGAACATTTCAAAAGCTTCATCTTTCTGCCTCTTATGAGATTTCCATTTAGTTCATAAACATTTAAATGAATTACATCTAACACTTGTGAATTTCTTTCACATTAGGAAAAGGCTTCTTAATGATTTTTGATTGAATACATATTTCACACTTATCTAAAACGTTATTATCACTTAGATTAATGTAACCATCTATTTGCATATACCAAACAGTCTTAGAATTTAAATGTGCCAAACACGCATGCCACAAAGAGTATGAATCAATGATATAAGCAAAAGAATTAACTTTATTAGTATCAATGCTCAACTTCAACATGCTCTCAATACAATATCCTTTTCCCACAAACATATCTCCCTTAAGTAAGACAAACTTATCCAATTCCAAGATAATCTTGAATCCTTTATTTTATAAAAGACTTATAGACTCTAAGTTCTTCCTTACATTAAGAACATGTAAGAGATTTATTAAAGTTAATTTCTTCCTCATTGTAAAGTTAGATCCTACCATCCCTTGACCATGTACTTTGAATAATTAATTGTTGCCCATAAGCATCTATCAGTTTACCACTTGTTTGTAACCCATAAACTATTATTGGTCATTACATACATGGACAATAGCATCAAAGTCAAGCCACCATTCATAAGATTTATCAATCATAGCTAAGTTTAGTTCAGTAATCATACCAATCTTTAAGCTCTTGATTCCTCCCATAACCATGGCCACTAAGTTCATTCCCTTTACCATATTGGCTTTTAAATTTGTGGCTTCTTTCTCCTTTTTGAAAAATCTACAATCTTTAATGTAATTCCTTTTCTTATTACAATGATAGCACTGACAATCAAATGTGGCCTTTCTCTTGTCTTTCCAAGATTTCTTGGACTCACTAACTTTTTTAATTTTAGAACCTTAGGAAGGATACACTACATCGTGCTTACAAGTTTCCTCTTCAATACGTAAATGCCTAAGTATTTTCTCTATGATGAAATTCTCTACCATATGCAGGAGTTTCTTCTTATAAATATTCCAAGTCAATGGCAACTTTAAGATGATAGCACTAACTTGTAACAATTTCAGAATCACAACATGAAGCCTGTTTACTAAGATTTGTAGTTCATGGACTTGATCCATGATAAGAACACTATTAAGTATCTTGGACTCAAAATATTACATCATTAAAAACTAATCGGTAGCTTGACGTTCAATGTTACATTCCTGCTTAAGAGCTTTCTATATTTCGACTGGAGACTTTATTGACATGTAAAGATCATATAAGCGATCAGACAAGGTGTTAAGAATGTGTCTATAACAAGGGAACTCATCCTCCTCATGCTTCATCTTGAGTTCGGTCACTATTGCAATTTTCTCAAGTGTGGCTTCATGAAAAAGGTCATCCATAGACTACAAGTTTGAATCTAAAATGCATGCAACATTCAAGATGATGAGAGGGAACAACATCTTGTTTTTCCATCGATTAAAGTTGGTGCCATCCAACCAGTCAAGTTTCACAAACTCTTGATTCATCACTTGGAATGCAGTGGTGGCCTCCTTTGCCATCTTGAAATAGTTTTTTTTTTTATTGTTAGGGATTTAAATTATGATGGTTGACTTCAAAGAGTGAGTGATGCTTTCCAAAAAGAACTATTTGCCACCATTTGAAGTTGCTTAAAGGTTATGGCAAAGGTTCTCTAGGATATAACAAAGCTTTACAAATTCTTCAATTAGAAACTTAAAGAACTCTTTAGATCTCTCACTTGAGTTTCTAGAATTGTGTTGATCAATCTCAATTTGATTGATCGAATTGGCTTAAAATCCTTTATCGATATAAATGAATAGGCATAACAAAGAGTCATGACTCTTTATTGATATAAATCAATGGGCATAACATTAATGTCTTTTAAAGTTGAATGTTACTCAAGGAGGAAACCTTTCATATGCTACATTTATTTAGATGTTTGGAAGAAAGAATTTTCCTTTCATACACCAGATTATATTTTGTGACCTTTCGATTGAAATAAATAACCGCATTAGTCCAAACAATTCCTCTAATCAAGGTAAATAATCTTGTTTACATTTAATACCTTAATTTTGTCCCAACATGTGTGAACTACACTAAGTAATCGACATAACTATAAACCCAATGAATTTGGAATCTAATTTTCTCAAAAAATATATGTGTATATAGGTACATATAAGTATTTATGTTTTTTAGAAATTTTTTAACAATTTAGCATGTTTAGAGTTTACTATTAGTCAATTATGGGTATAATTTTTGTCAATTTCTACAAGTCTAAAACCCAAAGCTAAACGAAAATTATAAAATAAAATCCTAAGCATGAAGAACCATGATCAAACTAATTTAGCACAACCAAAGTACCTTTCGCATGATCACTTGCATGATCACATGTTGTCAATCTGAATGCGATAATTATTAAACGGACATTAGTTCACATATTTCATATGGTCCATCAGGAAAAGAATGACAGCAATTGATACATCATATTACCGCACATATAAAAATACAAATAAAAAGAAATAAATGTTTCTGTTGCAAATTTGTAATAAATAATTAATTACCATAAATCATATATATGCATTTGATAAAATTCTAATCATACATAAATATATATTACCTTTCAATCTTTGTGCTACATAATGATTGCTAAAAATTTTATATGCAAGATAGAATCAGTGTTTATGTTTATAATGCTTGTTAAGCCCATTTTGCTTTTTAACTGGTCCAATTAATTTCATTTGACTATTCTTTATTTTCTAATCTCCTCTCACTCTCTCTCTTGAGCTTTCTTCTTGTAGAAAGTAATGAACCAAAAAGAAGAAATTTGATATTAATTCATTGAAAATCACCCATTGATCAATCTTGAAATTTGTTCTAAATCTACCCCTTGCTTTGTCATTTTCTAATAAATTTTCTTCTCAAGGCGGTGAATTGTTTATACTGCAAAACTAGTTATTTTGTTTATTGACAAATTTAGAACTGACCTTTCTTTAATAAGAATTTTTTATCTAACATTAGGTTTTGTCATTATTGGTATTTTAATTTTAAAGTCAGTATTTTATATTGCCCAAAAAAGCTCATATTGTATTTCCTTTCAATGGTTTCTTCCTCAAAACCTGAAGGGGGTGAGGCTTGAATCAATGAAATATACTATCATAATTGTCAAAATTGCGAATCAACTCGTTAAACTCATCGATTCTAGGTTTTTAGGTAAGAAAATCAATTTACCTTCGTCGTAGAATCGGAATCAGAGTAGACTCGGTATAAGACTCGGTCAAACTCGAATAAAATCAGTCAAACTCATATATAATCAGTCAAACTCGGATAGAATCAGTCAAACTCGAGTAGACTCATCGAGTTTGACTCAAGTCAACTAAAGTATTTTTTTTTTTAAGTTTTTTGTCCAAATATGAATAATCCAACATTCCAATCAATTTTTTTAAGAAAAATTAACTAACTTTAAGCTCAACTCAATTATTTCAACTATTAAACATAAAAAAATTATATTACAAATATAATTACATTATTATGACTTTAAGACATTTTACTTACAATTAATAACAAATAATGTATTACATTGTAGTAAAATAGTTAACTTTACTTTCAAAATGTTTAAAAAAAATTTTAATTGCATAGCTCAAAATTCATTATTATTATTATTATTATTATTATTATTATATATAATATTTACTCTAACTTGTTTACATTATTATTACTATTAAAATTACTATTCTTTTAAATCTTAATTTCTTTGAATTTCTATATTAGTAAGTATTATAATGGCAAAGTATGCCTTTAATTTTTCTTTTAATAAATTTAATCTCAACGCTTTTCAAAAAATTTTTAAATTCAATCTTTATCTAATTAATTATAATTAATAGTTCTATGATTCAAATATATTTTCTTAATAATTTTTTTTATCATTTCCTAATTCTATAATTTGGGTTATTATAATAATATTTAGTATATATGTATGCATTTTTTTTTGTATTTTTTTAATTTGGTTATGTTTAATAGCTATTTATTAATAGAGATAAACTCTTACAATTCTTATTTACAAATTTACACCCTCTTTAAGATTCTGTCTAAACTCATGAGTTTGACAACATTGTATACTATTACTTTAGGTTATTAGATTATGGTCAACAAAAGGATTGAATCATTTTTCAAGAATAGAGGGTTCAAAAATAACAACGACCTACTACTTTCCTCACTTTCTACTCATATAAATGAAAGTCTTATGTTGATTGTATACAAGTGTGTGAACGTACTTTTAAGATTCCTAGAGACGAAAGTGAAAGGTTATACTAAAATGATAATTTTGTTCATAATTTTGATATTATATAATTCGAATTTTTTGTCCCCATTAAAATTAAACTCTAGATCCAGTCCTTGATGAAAGATGCCATGTCATATTTTCATATCTATATCTATATATATATACACACATGTAAAAGTTAATGCTTTACATATTTTTTCCTTTCAAATTCATTCTTTATGAGAGAACATACTTTGTATTTATTTTTTTCATTTATTATTTGAAATTTAATGTTTTTTAATTTATAATTTTATAATTTTGAAGATTAATTAGAATGCTAATTCAAATGCAAGTGGCCCAAAACAAAAGAAAAGACCTTGAAAATTTTGAAATTAAAAGACAAATTTTAAAGAAAATGAATTAAATTCATTGACTTTCTATTTTGTCTTTATTTCTCTTTGAAAATACAATGCATTTGGCCATAAAGAAAAAACTGATCTGAAATACAAGCTCTTCTTCCCCAAATATACCTTTTACAGACCCTATTAATTGAAAGGACTAGCTAGCTTTAGCGGCGTAGCAAATGCAGTATCCCTTCTCTCCATTCTTGAAAACCTTAACTTTGTCGTCATTGGTCCCAACTCAACTGAATTTGCTTTCTAACTTATCTGTTTAGTTTTGTTATTAAATTTATATCCCTTTTGTTAATTTATGCATATATATATATATATATATAGCAAAATGAAACCCCCAAGTTGAAAATGAAGAAACTGCATGCCCCATACTTGATGGGACCAGAAAAGCAAACTTTCATATATATATATATATATAGTCACAAACTCAAAAACAGACAAAAGCAATAATATAGAGAACATCACATAATGACATACATGGCTTTTAGTGCCATTAAAATGCAATATCTACATCCTTGTGGACACTAGTTTTCAGCAAGCAAACTTGCAGCATCCTTGGAGACATCGAAAATAAAGGCAGACAGTAAAATAGATAGATCAACTCAGCACTTTCTAGTTCCACAAATCATCTCCAACAAATCAATCTCCCTTTTCATGTGTTCATTGCGCACCAGATTACTCATTTCTACAGCAACTTCCTCTGTGCCAATATTATGACCATTGGTATTATTGTTGTTATTGTTATTGTTGTTGTTGTTGTTGTTATTATTATCCATCATCTTGTCATTCTCCTTTTCCTCATCATCACCTACCACGTCCTCATGCGCATACACCTCAATGTCCCAATCAGAGCTACTGTCTTCATTGTCCGATGCACTTTCATAGCGAACTCTAATGTTGTTGTTGTTGTTGTTGTTGAGGGGCTCATCATCATCAACTTGTTCGACCTTGATCTCCCACTGCTTTGCAGCTACTTGGGCCGAAGTGACTTGCTTGATGTAGTCTTGAAGAAGTGAAGGCCTGGAGGGGGAACCCTTGTTCATCTGTTTCTTGGCATTTTGGCGACGCTTTGTGGCATTCCAGTGGTTCTTAATAGTATTATCAGTTCTTCCAGGAAGCCTGCGTGCGATTTCTGCCCATTTGTTCCCTAATTTCTTATGCGCTTCGATCAGAATCATGTCTTCCCCCTCTGTCCATGCCTCCTTCTGCATTATAAATATAATATATTAGTAATATTAGTTATATGTGAGTAACTGTAATTATCTAATCATCACATATCAATGCATACTTCATCTTCAGGTTAGTATTGCTTCGAGCTCTGACTAATCCGACACAATACAAGTATGTAAAATGGTTATGCATGAACAGGCTTTTTATATTCGCAATATACACATCTAATAAAATAAAATAAAAAGGAGAGAAAGAGTTTTTAAAATAAATTATAACAAAATATTTTATTTGGAACTCTGAATATCTTTATTCTTTAAAACATATAAACAAAGATTGTTAGATATACAATATTATTAATGTTATAATGTATGTACAATTATAAGATAAGACATATATGTGTGTGTGTGTGTGAGTGCTTTTTTCTTTGAGAAATTTTCGTATGTTTAGAGCTTACTATTAGTCGGTTGTGGGTCTAATTTTTGTCAATTTCCACAAGTCACAAACTTAAAGCTAGAAAAAATTATTAAAGCTTAAAAAATTTATATAATAAAACCTTAAACACAAACCATGAGCAAACCAATTCTATGCAACCAGTACTTTTTGGATGATGATGCGTTATCAATTAGAAAGCGACAAATATTAAACGGATATAAGTTCACATATTTCATAAGGTCTATCAGTAAAAGAAATGACAACAATTGATGCATCATATTACTATACTATGAAGAGACGGGTCAAAAGAAATAAATGTTTTCATTAGAAACTTTTTATGAATAATTAATTACCATAAATCATATATATGCATTTGACTAAATTTTAATTACATATGCATACATATATATATTAATTACCTTTCAATCTTTCTAGTGTATATTTAATGATTGCTAAAAAATTTATATGCAAGATAAAATATGAATATGTATATGAATGCATAGAATGCATCAATGAAAGGAGGATGGATGAGGAGAAACCCTAATGTCCGGGCGCAGATGGTTGTGCCACCTCTCCCTACACTGCTTTCCCACCCTTCCACCCAAAGCCTTGGCAATCTGTGACCATTTCTTCATTCCAAACCTGTCCACCAATTGCACCAACAATCTGCAAGAATCGAACTCAAATTAAAGTCCTTATATTCCATGAATTGATTACTCAAAGAGAAATCAAAGGAAGAAATTTTTTTAACAAACATCTCTCTAATTCGAGAAGGATATGATTAAACAACCATGAAAACTAAAAATTTAAAGAAGGAAGAATATTCTGAAAATTTAGATATACCTATCTTCTTCGGGAGTCCATTGGCCTTTGATGATATTGGCGTTCTTCGTACTACCTTTGCACATCTGCATTTTCTTCTTTTCGTCATCGTCTCTCTTATCAGGAGTAGCTTCCTCGTTCCCCCATTTATTATTCCCCGGGAAGAACAAGTGAAGTTCATCTTGAAGCTTAGGCTTTTTGAGTGATGACAACCCATAAGCTTGACAGTAAAATGGCGGACCCATCTGAGAGGTTTGGGTTTCAAGTTGAAATGGGAGCTTGTGCGATGAATCCCATAAGCCTTTGCCAGTATCGTGGAAGCCAATCAAGGCATCCATTTTGTTGTTTGCAGGTGAAGGTTGGTTGTATGAGTTGACGTAAGCAGTCTTGAAAGGAACAATCAAAGATGGAGCAGAGTATATGGGAATGGAGGAAGAAGATGGACCCTCCTTCAGAAAAACTGGACTTGGCTTTAACCCATTCAGATTCTGCTGAGGAGGGTGCTGTTGAAAATGGTGAAAACTCTGGTTTGTCTGAAACAATGGTGGGTTATTACTCTGAAGGGAAGAGTCTTGCAGGGGCATCATATGAGACAATGAGACTGACAACTCTGGTGGCTTTGGGGGATTTTCCGGGAAAAGCCCAGAAAGTAAAGAAAAAGTCTCCTGGAAGTTTGAATCGAAATCCATGCAAGAGGAAAGGAAGAAATAAACAAGCTCAGAGAGAGAGAGAGAGAGCGAGATTGTGAGAGAAGGGCTAAAGGGCTCAAGGTAATGTGATGAAATGGGTTTGGGTGACAGGTATTTATGGGCTGGGACTTGGGATGGAAAAGGGATGGTGGGACTCATGTGACACGTGCCAATGGATGATCAAGATCTTACAGCTCAGATTTGAAGTCGATGTGACTATTGAGCTTCCACGCTTAGTAGCCTAGGGTGAAAAAGAAATTTTATTTTATTTTTTAAATTTATCATTACTAATCCATTCTCTCATGAGGTTTTTTTATTATTAAATTTCAATCATTAAATAAAAATTTAATAGTTTAAATTTTTATTACTAATCATATAAAATTATATTATTAAATTTTTATTAAACAACTTAAATTTAATAAATAGAAGAAGAGACTCCACATCCCCATTTTCATGTTTTTGCTCTCTTGGCAATTTTCTTTTTAACTTTTTTTCAGAAGAAAAAAATGAAATGACGAGATGGTTAAAACGGCTGTGTATTTTTGGGGAAAATTTTCAAATAATTAAGGACATGTAGATGACATGTGGTGCTTCTGTGTTCTAATTAAGACAGAGGAGTAAGATAATGTGCTTCTGATTACGGCAAATTTCATCGGAATTAGAGCTCAGTTATGCTCATAAAATTAAATTATATATATATATATACAGATTTTTATGTGAGTATAGAAAACGGCCCTATTTTTTGTTACTTACAACCAAAACTAGCTTGTGAATCTATCACAAATATTTCCATAAACTTATTTGCCATGTAAAATGCACATCAACAAAAGGCTACAAAGGAAAAAAAAATTATAAACAAAATTTCACTTAAATATTCCTATCAATATTTCTATTAGTCAAAGAGTAATTTAAAAAATGGAAAGAAATAATGAATTTATAAAGTAATATATTTATATGAAACAAAAAATATAATTTTGATATATTGTTTTGTTGATTAAAGGTAAGTCCTTGCTGTTTGACCACATCAGATTTATAAAATTCAAATATTTTCATTTTTAAAATTGAACTCTATTCAAATCAACATGTCATTTAGCGGAAAAATATTTTTGTTGTCATCATATATATATATATTTCTTAATTATGATGTAATTAAATATTATAAACATTTTATTATAAACTTTTTTGTTTAATAATGAATAAAATTTATTATAATAATAAATTTACTAAAAAATACTATTTTTACATGTAATAATATTTCTTCTCTCTCTAACAGCTTTAATGAAATTCAATGAAAGTAAACGGAAGGACGGTTAAGAAAGCGCCAAAGTGTGCATAGTAAGAGAGAGAGCGAGAGGGTGGGGAGAAAAACGTGAAGCACAGTGTTAGAAGAAAAACACGTGAGAAGTAACTGGGGTATAATGTAATACAGGTTGGGTATTCAAAGGGAGGGGTAATTTGGTAAATGCGGCAGTGAATTTTGTAATCATAAGTTTTGTCGATTTGGGCAAATTTAAGGGCCTTTCATCAACCTACATCACTCTTCACTCACATTCATGTGTTGTGTGATACTAGAAGAGCTAATCACTTAACTCTGTAACTGACTGTTCAATTCCTCTTCCTCTTTCCTCTATTGCTTTTATAATATATATTTAATGATGCCATCATATTTTTAATTTATTTTTTTTTACATTTTAATATTTAAAATGTCTAATATGCTCACCTTATAGTTCAAGGACATGCCGTAATCACTTTTATTATTATTATTATTATTATTATTATATATATAAGTGTGTGTAGGTAATAATAGTATTTGTCTAAAGTACATTTTTTTCCCTTCCATACTATTTTTTTAGTTTCGTCCGTCATACATTAGCCAACTTGAAAAAATAAAGATAAAAATATATTTTTAATTTTATTTCAAGTTTTACTTTTATCTCTTAAATTAATTTTATTCTAATCAATTAAATTTTATAAAATACTTAAATGTTTATTCTCTTTAATATTGTCAAGATGCTTAATGAAAAAAGTCTTACATGACTTAATACTAGAGCCATCAAAATAGGTTAGTTTTACTTGAGTAATCTAGCATATTAATAAGTTGGGCTTGTATGTTTACATACAAATACATTTAGGATAATTATTTCGACCAGTTAAAGAGGCCAACTTGTTTGCCAAAAAGCAAATACTTTTTAGCTTGATTATTTTTTACTAATCCTAATAATTTAAAAAAAAAAACGAACTATATTTAATCTTTTACTATAACAACTAACCATATGGGAAGATTCATATGAGAAAACATAAAAAAGAAAACAAATGAAAAATATTTTTCCATAAATAATAAACAAAGAGATTTTCAATAAATTATAATGGTGACTGGGTGGGCCTCTCATCGGGTAACATTTTTTTTAATGAAAACTATTCTATATGTTTATATGTCAATAATTAAAATTGGATATTTTTGTTTTGTGAAATATTTTTTCTAGAAGAGAAACAAAAGAAGGTAAAAAAATTTACTTACAAAGTGAGTTTTGTTGGCATCCAGGAATATATCTAAAAGGAGCATGGGTGCTGTCACTTTTTAGATTTTTAAAATTTTATTTTTATATGTAATTTTATTTTATATTATTAATTTAATTTTTAAATTTATAAGAACTCGCCTATTTTGAATTGTAAAAATTTATTTTTAATGATTTAATTTTTTTAATTCTAATACTTTTGCCTTATTTAAAATCAAATTTTAGATCTATCATTATTAACATTCTTCATACAATTTAAATAAAAGAAAACAACAAAAATGGAGCTGAAAATATGAATTTCATATTAATTCGTTTGGATTTAAGAATGATTAATTTTTGCTTTGAATGTTATATAGTAAGAAGCTCAATTAATAAATTCTCATTCGAAACAAGCCTTCTCTGGCTTCTTCGGTCATATACATAGAAAAGAACAGGATTCCTTGTATTTATAATTCTTAAAAATTCTTCACCGTTTTCTCTTGTTGAACTTTGAACTTTCTTAAAGGAAAATTGAAAAAAAAAAAAAAAAAATCTCATTGCCATGTGAATGCGGTGCTTCTATGTTCTGATTAAGACATAGATGTGAGAAAATGTGCTTACGACAGTTTTTATCGGAATTAGAGCTCAGTTATGATGGTATAATTATATATAATATAAATAAAAATTTTGATATACTCCTAATTATATAAGAATATAATTATAATATTATTATTATTTTTAATTAATATTTTTATATTATAATTAAATATACTCAAAATTATAAGTATACAAAAATAACACTTTATATAAACTGATTTTTCCCAGAGTGAAAGAAAACGGACCTGTTGTCCATTACATACAATTAAAACTGGCTTGTGATTCCATCACAAATATTTCCATAAGCTTACTTGTCATATTAAATGCATATCAACAAAAGGCTACAAAGGAAAAAAATTATAAACAAAATTTCACTTCAGTATTCCTATCATTATTACAATTTCCTATCAATCAAAGAGTAATTATACAAAAAGGAAAGAAATAATGAACGTATAAAGTAATATATATATATATATATATATATATGTAAAATAAATATATATAATTTAATATATTTCTTTTGTAGATTAAAGATAAGTCCTTGCTGTTTGACCAAATCAGATTCATAAAATTCAGAGTATTTTCATTTTTCAAATTGAACTCTATTCAAAGCCAACACTTCATTCAGCAAATAACATTTTTGGTTTGAGTCATCATCATATATTTTTTCTAGTTACGGCATAATTAAATATTAATTATTATAAATAATATTTTATTATAAAATTTTGTGTTTAATAATAAATAAATTTTATTGTAATAATAAATTTATTAAAATAAAATATTATTTTTACATATAATAATTCTTCCTCTCTCTCTAAAAGCTTTAATAAAATTTAGTGAAAGTAAAAGGAAGGACAATTAAGAAAGCACCACAGTTTGTGTAGAGAGAGAGAGGGGGGGTGTGGAGAAGAGCCTGAAACACACAGAACCAGGTAAGAATAAAATGGGGTTTAATGTAATACAAGTTGGGTATTAAAAAGGAGGGGTAATTTGGTCAATTTGACAATCAAGTTCATAACCATAGATTTTGTTGTTTTGGACAAATTTGAAGGCCTTTCCTCAACACACATCACCCTTCAGTCACACTTGTATAAAACTAACAAAGTTTATCACTTCATTCTGTAACCAAGTCTTCAATTTCTCTTCCTCTTTCCTTTATTGCTTTATAGTATATATTTAATGTTGCCATCATACTTCTAATCTAATTTTTTTATATATTTTAATATTTAAAATGTGTGATATGCTTATGCTATAGTTTAAGGGTATGCATTAGTCACATTTAATCCGACTCAATAAACTTGCAAGTTAAAAAGACCAATTTGTTGGCCGAAAAAGAAACCGTTTTTAACTTGACTTTTTTTACACTAATCCTAATAATATAAAAAATTGAACTATATTTAAACTTTTTAATCACAACTAACCATAAGGAAGATTCATATGCTATTAAAAAAACTTGTTGAAAATAAATAAAAATGGTTTTCCATAATTAATAAAGAATCAATAAATTATAATGGTGATTAAGGAGGCCCCATATTGAGTAAAATTTCTTTTCAATGAAAACTAACCCATATGTGGATAATTAAAATTGGATAATTTTTGTCACAATCTAAAATTATCGACTGTAACCAATACATAGGCTAAACCAACGTAACCTATCAAGCCTAAGGTAACACCCTTATAAAGTCCATAAAATATTGGTAATGCACAATAAATGTACTTTAAAATACAATTCAACGAAATTGCTTGAAGGTTACCTAAAATCCTCCCCCAAATCTAATGTTTTTCACACTTGTACAACGACTCATGTTCCAATAACATCATAATGATATCAAACAAACTAAGTTAATAATGTCTGAAAATATATATTTAATCTAGTAAAGAAATAGTTTACAACACATCACAGTATCTATACAACCCAAACCAATTCAACATCTAATAGTCACTACCTTGAAGTCAGACATACATTGTGATTAACCCAAAATAACATACCAAAATACCTGAATAATAAGAAAATTCCCAGTCACTTCACTTTATCACATCCTAATTTGTAAAATGTGTAGAGAGGTATGTAAATCTTTCACTAACTTAGTAAGTACATAAATAATAAAGTAAATGGAAGGGGAAACAACAAATGCATTAGAGGTTTTCACAAGTATATATATTTAAGTAAATAAATTGAAATTCAATAAAGCAGATACACTATTTCTAAACCTTAAAATTTTAATGGAGTGGGTATCAAAGAAGAACCATGATAATCATTTCATGCCTTAGCACATAATTGCATTTGTTATCACCACATTGGACAATACCTCACAGTGCCATTATAATATTTCATACATGTATATCAACACCGTACATAACACCAAGCATATAAACTTGTATCCTCACACTGGATACATCTTAATGTCTTATACCATTATCCATGTACCAAATATGTCTTAATATCTCATACTCGTATCTATTACTGAATACGTCTCAACATCTCATACATGTATCCTATTACCGAATATGTCTCAATAATTCATACCTATATCCAAATACCAGATATGTCTCAGTATCTCATATTTGTATCCTTTTACCAAATATGTCTCAATATATCATACTCATATCCCATTACTAAATACGTCTCAATATATCATACATATATCCCTTAACCGAATACGTCTTAATAGTTTATCTCAACTATGTTTGCCTAAGTCATTACCCCTGCTAAAAGCTACGGGGCTCTTACATGAATTATCAACTAACCTTGAAATTATAAAAGCTATGGAATATAAATAAATCATGTAAATATATTATATGAATAGATAATTTACTACTTAAGCATATTAATAACCATAAAGTAATTTTAGAAAAATAGTTTTAAAGATGAAATAAAATAAAATAAAATTGATTATTGGGAATTGACAGGAGAGAAAGTGACAATAATATAAATGATTAAAAATGAAAAATGATATAATGCAACAATCAAAGAAGGTAAACTCATATAATATACCAACATGGAACTTAAGATAAAGTAAAGGAAACAATTATAATTAAGGGTTTTACCACAATCTTATCCTAGCACACAATATTGATATTGTTAATAATATTTTTCATAACACATGATATTCCAACATTTCACCTTACATATAACACTTTTTCCTTAATTTATATAATATAACATTCACTTTGCACTTATCATATTTCAAGTGCCTTTCACAATAGCACTACCTTGTATAATTAGTAATCTCATTTATCATCGTGTTGTTACAAATACGTATGTATCATATCATATATACTTACAGTTGAAAAGTTTGAAAATTATAGATTTGTCTCCCCAAAAAAACGCAAAAGCATGGAAGAAGGAAAAATGAAAGTTGGACAACGAAACATAATCATAAAGTAAGAGGAAATATGCTACTTTGCTATTTATATGCTCACCAATAGTAGAATGAAAATGGTAAAATCTAACTAAATAATAAGAATTTGAGTTAGAGTTATTAGTAGATTTAACTAAAAGTTTACGTTACTTGAATTGTTTTTCCTTGGTAACCTATCAATTAAAAAAAAACATAAAATTAAGACTATAAGTTTTGATAGATGGTTAAAAAGGAAATAGCAAGTAGTGAAATGATTAAAGTGGACTAAATTGATCTTTGGATTTTTTTTCTCTTAGATGGAATGATACTTTGGGAACTCTCATTATTATCTTAAATCTCATTTTTGTTGTCTCTTCATCTTTGGATAAAAAATGGAATGGAATGAAATGAGTTAACAACTTAATTGACTATTAAACCCTCAAGCACACTACAATTTTTTACTTTCTTGTTTATTAGTACCATCCTTCTTTTGATAAACATGACCTTTCAAGAAGTAAAATTTTCAGTTTGAAAGAAGTTTTTCCTTAAATTTTTTATCATCAATTTTTTTAATATATGTACAAGTTTTACTTTTTAACCTTGCATAATTAAATCTTTAAATTTATTTTTACTTATATCATATTTTCAGTGACTAATAACGAAAATGAAAAAATTTCTCTCTAACTCTATTTTGTTAAATATTTTAAAAAAATTTATCACCAAAATAGAATAACACAAAAATTCTTTTTTCCCATTGTCACAATATGATATAAAAAATAAAAATTAATGAATTATTTCATTAATTTTTTTAATTGTGTAATACCCCATGAAATTAATAAAAATAATAATAGATAATTTAATTTAATTTGCTTTAAGAGTTGAAGAAGGATAGAGAAATTCACTTAGGAAAGGCGTATAACTTACATGGTAGTAGAATATTCAAAAGGAATACTCAAAAGGAAACTTAAGTAGTACTAAATATAAATGTAGATAAAAGTTTATCTGAGATGGTAACCAATGTGAGTACTTAAATCTTATTTTGTATATTTCAAGCACTTATAACTCAACAAAGTATGGTAATCAAGTATCTATAGGAAAAAAATTTATCTGATAAAGTGAAATACCCCAACTTATATTATTATAATGCCCTAATTATATTATATTATCCCCACTTACATAATTATAATTCCCTAATTATATCATATAATCCCATCAGAGTCTCATTTTTTCTTCACATTTCTTCCCTTCTCGTGTTCATCACTGTGCAAATTAGCCATCTGCATTTTCCACCTTTTCCCACCACTGTTCATCCTCACTGGTGGTTGACCTATGACCTAGCGCCCTCACCAACCTCCCAATCTGGCTACCACATCGCTGGAAAACGCTACTCTCTCACACATCGTTACTATATGAAGTTTTTCCAACTAATTGAAGCTTCCTCTGAATCGTTCCTTCTTGTTGGCGTTTCCTCCAAGCTATAGCAACATCACCGACCTGTAAACCACTGCCACTAACCTCTAGGCAACCCAAAAAATGATAAAATTTTGGCAACCGCGAATAGTGCAAATTTCAGCTCAAAATTTGCAAAAATTGGTGCATTTTGCTTTAATATAGCTTAGAGCTTTTGTTTCTGCATCATGTTTTTGCCATTTCTCTCTTAATTGTACTGATCAATTTCATTCAATTTGCCTTAGATTGAAGAACCCTAATCCACGACACTGTTCACTCGAATAAAAGGCAAATTTGAACTAAATTTGAGGTGGTTGCTTCTAATTGAGTTAAAATTACATATCATAGGTGAATTTTGCACCTTTCTCCTTTGATTTCACTAATCAATTGTGAGTTTCGGCTTTTGGAATGAAAAACCCAAAATTATATGTCTACGTGTGATATTGGAAGGAGATGAAATTTAAATTTTTGGGCTTCTTAAATATTATTATGTATCTAGGAAGTGATTTAGAATTTTTGAAAATTTTAATTTGAATTATAAGTTAAATTACTAATATTTCGTATTTTTCCTAGATTTTTCATAGAGAAAAAGTGAGGAATTTGAATGGGAAATCTTATATGGGTTGATTAGATAGCAATGAACATTAAAGCAAACTGAATGAAAGATTTTGGAATTTAATTGAATAACCCCTAAGTGACATTGGTGTTGACGGTAGGTGTTGAAATTTTAACAAGTACATAATGGAGTAATTGAATAAAAATAAAAACTATGAGTATTTTGGGGTATTATTAAGGAAAGTGGGCCAAAAAAATTTTGATTTCTTAAGATTGCACGAAGTAAGAAGGCCAAATTGGGTTGAAGAAGTGATTGGTTAAAGGCGAACAAAGGAATAGATAAATAGGTTGGTGATAAGATTAAACAGTTGAAATTAGTTATGAATACTAGAGGTTAAAAACATTTTATTTAATGTTATAGGTGGCTAGGAAAATTGCCAAGAAAGGATTGTAAACAAGGATAGAAAGATATTAGTATACTCTTCTTATGTGAGTAGATAATCTTAATTATGCAGGATTTGGTTCCAAAATATCTATTTTCAAATATAAATGCTTGTTATCTCTGGTATCTTGGGCAGACTTCTAAATTTATAAATTTTATTTCGTATTATGAGACCTAGAAATTTGTTGGTTTATGAGCATTATGATTTTGTATTTTGAATTACTAGAAGTATTGAAATCTGAACTTTAAAGTGATATGACTTTGAAATTCTGAATTTTGAATATGGATATTTATATATATTTCGAGATATTGGGAATGTGCCAAAAACAGAACCTTGTAGCTAACAGCAGTAAACGTTAGCCCTAGTGCACTACGATTAGTAATCTGATATAGTTGGGTATGACGCCCTTACCTCCATATTCTGTTTCAGGCCTAAAACCATTATTATAATTATTCAGAGCTTAAGGCTAAAAATGGGTAACTACTCTAATCTGTTTTCTCTAACATTGGGCTAGTTTTGTATTTTGAAACTTTGACTAGTTCTGTAGAAGATTCCCAATTTATTTTGTTAATAGTTTTTCTCTGCTTTCAGTACTATTGATTTATGACTATAAGTTATCTGATTTTTTAAACAACGAAAACTTACCATTGTAAGTATGTTCCTTTTCTTGCAATATTTAACATTTTTCATATTCCAACGTTGATCCAAAACACCTACCTACAAAGTAAGAAATGTGGTGTTTTATTCTTTTGGTGAGCCTAACATGTTGCTAAAGCAATGGTTTTTTTATATTGTAATTAGACTTAGTTGCTCTCGTGTATATTACGGGAGGTTATGATGTACTACCATTGTTGTAGGTTGTGTTATAAATATGGGAGAGCAGAGCTCTCTAATCTGTTATATGTCTAATAGCTCTATTATAAAAAATTTCGGGAGGTCCATATTTCAAGGGATAATTTGCCAAACTTTCTACACAGATATTGAACTGATTCTTTTGATAATTACATGCAGAGTTATGAGTCTTAATGTTTACTAAATGAGGGTCCATATGTTGTTGAAGTTCTACTGTCTTGAAATATCTGATAGGTTCACGAGGACAAAAGATTCCTCATTTCCCGTGTTGGTCATATCTTATCAGATCAAGTTGTGACATATTGTAACTTTTAAATAAAAATTAAAAAGACAAAAAATCTCTTTCTCTATCATTAAAACTTGTTTACAGTGAACCATTTCATTTCTTACCATTACATTAGCAACCATCCCACTTCACAATCTCAAACCCAACCAATGTAAGAAAATCCATCAATTGGTTAGTCAGGGAACTAACATTTAATCAACCTTCACTATGACTGGATTTAAGATATAAAGGCATTATGTATATTAAAATTTTAATTTAATTTATTGATATATTGAATAATATGAATATCGATGTCAATGTAAAATATATCAAAGTAAATTAAACTAATTTTTTTTATTTTTAGAAAATATATGAATTTTTTTAAATAAAAGTTATCTTTTATTTTTTGACTAATTTAAGTTTTTCCCTTACTAAAATACCCTCCACCGGTCTCAATATGTTTTTAAACATAAGAAATTAAAAAGTAAAATATCATTTTGGTTTTTTACTTTTAGATTGTTTCCTTTTGATTCTTCATAAATTTAAAGTCTCACATTTTAACTTTGTTTCATTTAGTTCTCAATAAATTGAAAATCTCAAAATAATCTTTTACTTATCTAACACAAAGTAATTCCTCTCTAAATAAATTTAAGAATGATCATTTTAAGTTGAATTTTGAAAATTGAAGGACACTTTTAAAACTTTCATTTTATGGAAGATTAACAAAAAATTTATTTAAAAGTAGAGGATCATTTTGAGACTTTCAATTTATAGAATATCAAAATGAAACTAAGTTTAAAAGTGAAGGACTAAAATAATATTTTTTTCAAAAATTAAATATAAAATATATATCAATTTAAAAATTTTATATTAAATTATAATGTAAGATAACCTTTTAGTTAAAAAAAAAAAAAAAAGTCTGTATATGCTAAAAATAAAGGACATACCTTTCAAAGTGAACACATCTAATTTATTTTTGTAAAAAGATCAAATTATGCTTGAGAATTATTTACTTACTCTTCAATACATCAATACCATAAGTATGGTATAAATATTTTAAAAAAAAAAAAGCATTATAAACCTAATTAATAGATTCGGGCGAACATTTTTTTTGACTCATTTACTCGGAAAAAAATTTAAAATAACATTTTTCTAAGTTAGATTTCATCTACATAAAATCTGTTCACATAAAATGATAGATTGAAATAAAATAGAATCTCTAAAAAAAAAAATTCACACACAATATAATTTAAAATGACCTAATATTAACAATCTTAATTTTAAATGTTAGAACATAACCAATAACACATAATCATTGCAATACAGGCAATTGCAAGTAACAAATTATTATTATTATTATGATTGTGATTATTATTATGATTATTATTATTATAATATTTATTATTATTATTATGATTATTATTATTATTATTATTATTATACATTTACTGCAGAATAAAAGCAAGCTAAATACCATTCTTTACATCCTTGAACCCTTAAAAATTTCAAAGAAAATAAAGACATGATAAACCCATTTTCATCCCAGTACCCAATTTACGAGTGCATGTAATTATTTTAACCATCGGTACCAGTATTACCGACTTACTGAATATCATGTGATTGCAAGAAATCGAAAGAAAAGGACATTTTATATTAATTGAATAACTTTGTCTATACTGACAGTGATCTTGCAGGCACATGCTTTATAAAAACTAAAATTTTACCCAAAAATAAAAACATCAAACGTTGGCTCCTAGGTTCAGGCTGGCTATTTCCATGCTTCCATCCCCAGCCACTCAAAAATACGTTTGCCTTGGACTCCACATCGAGTACAAAATGTAGGTAGACCAAAATAACATAAACATGTGAAAATCTTGCAAGATATGGACTAATCCGCAACCCCATAGACACCATCATCTTGCGGCGTCATGCTTTCATCAGGAATCAACCCTTCCTCCTCTTCCCCGTGGTAGGAAGAATGAGATCCACCATAGCTTCCATCATCCACCTTGTTTCTAGGAGATCTTCCCCACTCCTGACGTGGACTTCTGTCAGACCTACCGCCACCAGGGGAGGATGGTGAACTAGTTCGGTAAGTACTATGTGTGTATCTAGAACCTTTGTCGTCCTTACAACTATCACTGCTGTAAGGTGGTACACGCTGCTGATGCCGAGATGGGGGAGATGATTGACCCCGTTCCCCCCTTTCCATCATTGATTGATGAAAACTATTAACTGGGGAACGTTCACGCAATGGCGGAGCCCTATTATGCTTAGGAGGGCTGCGACTACGACTTCTATCCCGATCAAAGCTTTTGTCATGGTCACTGCCCCCTTTCCGCTCCATCATTGCATTGTGAAAACTGTAAACTTGGGAATGTGGTGCAGCCCTGTCATGTCTGTCGGGACTACGGCTGCGGTCACGGTTAAAGCTTTTACTACGATCACCCCAACTTGATTTATCAGGGCTCTGGCTATGACTACGTCCTTTATCATACTTCCCACGGGTATCCGCATCATAGTAACCCCGATCATTCCTGTGCCACAAAATATATTCATCCATTACTTGAAAATAAGTACAATAGCCATAAGATTTCTGAACAAAACCAAGTCAAATTTAAACAGGAAAATAATTTGAAGACAGTATAAGTAATAACATACTAAACTGACCTCTGCAAATCATAGTCAAACCCACGGCCACCACCTCGGCCACCCGGAGTGGCTCCCCACCCACTCCTTCCCCCATAACCTGAATCATTACCCCTTCCTCCATATCCAGAATCGCTGCCCCTTCCTCCATATCCGGAATCACTGCGTCCCCCACGGCCACCAGAACCCCATCGTCTGGATCTGTTCATCCCACCACCACGTGATGCCAAATCACGAAGTTCTGGAGGTACTTTCTGGTTTGCACCTTCCAAGATTTTGATGAGATCTGAAGCATGTTTTGCATCCTGATCTCCAAAAAATGTGTAAGCCAAGCCAGTTGCTCCTGCCCTCCCTGTCCTTCCAATCCTATGAACATAGTCCTCCACGCCGGTGGGGAAGTCATAGTTGACAACAACCCTGAACCAAATTGTATTGATTGTCACTGATAGATGTGATAAAAAGTAAATGCCTTTAAAGATTCAAGCTCAAGCCCAGTAAACTGACAAATGCTAAAACAGGCAGCTTCAGAATCAGAATAAAGACATAATGAAACACAGGGTTAACAACCTAATATCTTTGATGTCCAATCCTCGAGCTGCAACATCTGTTGCTACAAGCACAGGTGACCTCCCAGTTCGAAACTGATTCAACACATGATCCCTCTCACCTTGGGATTTATCCCCATGAATGGCAGCAGCCCCAAACTGGCGTGTGAGATTACGAGCAAGTTGATCACACATCTTTTTGGTAGAACAAAAAATAATTATTTTTGATCCTGGATCCTGCGACCGCAATATTTGCTCCAATCGTCTGTGTTTCTCCAGTGGCATCAATACTTCTATATGCTGTCATGAAAACACCATTTGGACATGCATTAATAATACAGCTAATAGCAATCTCATGACATCAACATGCAATTTAATTAAACCAAAGGATTCAAAAAAGAGTGATAATATACGGCATCAAAGTAATATCACAGGCAGTAGAATACAAACCTGAGTAATAGACTTATTAGCAACAAGCTCATCAACATTGCCAATGTTGACCTGAACAGGATTGACCAGCAGATCAGCTGCAATTTTCCTAACCTCCTTAGGCCATGTTGCTGTAAACATGAGGGTTTGCCGCCGTGTAGGCACTTCCTTTACAATCTTCCTAATTTGAGGTTCAAAACCCATATCCAGCATCCGGTCTGCCTCGTCTAGCACAAGGTAAGAGACCTGGTGAAGACTAATTCTCCTCATCTCAAGAATATCATTCAATCGGCCAGGCGTAGCAACCACAATATCTGCTCCTCGGTCAATGTCTCTCAATTGGGGACCCTTTGGTGCTCCTCCGTACAAACACTATCAGAAAACCAAAAAAATCATCACAGCATATGCCCCCAATAAACTCAAGGAATTCCAAGTCCTAAACTAAAGCAGGTTTTTGAGCATGCAAACAAAGGGAAATATCCCAAATCAAAGCAGCCACATAATCCAATTCTGCAAAACATAATAGGAGAAAAATATATGGAGCCTTGTACATTATGCAAACCAATTAACAATGATACTTCAAGCTCGATGCATGTTTCATATTCTCAACTTCAAGAGGATAACAATAATCATTTTCTACAGTTTCCATGCACATGCATGGAAGCACTTATTAAAAAAAACACACAAGAAAATAAGTTGCAATAAAAAGTAGTTAGAGCCACAAGCAACTTACTGCACAAGAAATTCTGGATGATTTTGCAAACTTCACAGCTTCATCTTGTATCTGTGTTGCCAGCTCCCTTGTTGGAGACAGTACCAATACAGTGGGTCCCAATTTGGAGTCATTACCAACGCGTTTGAGGTGGATAAATCCTGGGATTAAATATCCCAAGGTTTTCCCAGAACCCGTTTTAGCAATGGCAACTATATCTCTACTTTGAAGAGCAATGGGCCATGACTGTGCCTGAATTGGTGTTGGGGCAGAGAACCCAGCATTGTGTACCTGGAAAAAGGAAAAATCCAGGAGATTGGTTTTCTTTTGGGACTTATAGAGGAGTGGTAAGTGCCGGAAGAAGCACCGTCCTCCATATGCAAACCACCATTGCTTGCTCATGCAAGCTAGCGCATGAGGAGGCCTCTTCTTCCGTTCAGACCAAGTGGCAGACTGAATCATGACCAACAGCAGTCCCAGCCACGAACTTGGATGATTCGGAAAGCCCTTCAAAAAAATTGGTCCACCATACAAGGGCGCTCCAAACTAAATGCTAGCCCCACAAATGAGGGCACCACAGCGTACGACATTAGCTCCTCCCAGGAGCAAATATCGCACCTACGACAAAAAAGTAAAGATGGCAAAAAACTTATTATGAGCCTGAAACTAATAAATTGGACCTCCAGGAATCAGAGAGCTCTGCTGAAGAATCACTCAGGTCATAAAACTCAAGAAACTTACTTGTACTTCTAACTTTCATAATTGGAAAAAGACAAGAGAAGACAGGAGAGAAGGAGCTGATACCTCTCTAAGAATCTCAGATGGAAAGCCAGTAGAGCCAAATGATGTGAAAGGAGGAGGAACATTATCTCCCTGTCGAAAGAGTAGAAAGAACCATATAAAGTTATCTAATTGAATCAAAACAAAAAAGAAAAGTATGATTATTTCAATAACTTTTCTAGACATCATTGGTGATATGTAAAATCAATTCCAGTTTATATACTTCTACATATCATGTAGTGAACAGCTCATGATGACAAAATAATGTGATATGGTTATTATTTATACTCACAGTTACAGTTATTTCATGGCGACGGCGATAAGATTCTGGAGATAATCCAGCTTCTGCATCTGATACTCCATGACCTTTGATGGAAGAACTAACATTTCCAGTCACGTGCATCCCATTTGGAACATTATAAGAACTAAAACTCCCACCTTTTGGATTCTAATCCAATTAAAAGACATGTCAAATTAGTCCCAAAAGATAAACTGGAATGCAGGGATACATTGATGCATAAGCATAATTGCTTCTGCTCCCCTCCCCCCTCTTTTCTTTTCATCTTTTTCTTTTTTTTTCACTTTAAAGAGCACGATTATGCATTTCATTCCTTCTTACATGATGGCATATAACTGGCTTAACATTATGAATGAGCACAGAATTAAAACCCACGAAGGAAGATGAAAGAATCAAATTGCTCAGTGCATATCTCATAATTAAAAAGCATCGTTTTAAATAAATTTCCAAGTAGATAGGTATAGTTGCTACTCACAGTCAGCTCATAAATTGGCATGCTAAGTCGCCATAAGAAGTTTGTCAACAAGAGATTAAGATGCCAAACTCATGCTGTTAGTAAGTAGCAAGAGAATTTTTGTACAACTACATGAATGACAAGTCACTATTCTGCATGTGCCACAGGTCATGCAGGTATTACAGGATAATATACAACTAAGACAGAGAAGAATAAACCTGATAATTCCGTGTTCCAGCTTCAAAGTTTGATCCACCAATGCTGCTTCTACCGTACCTATCATTTAAATCAGGACTGTGGTCACGATGCAGCCCTTGAGATGATTGTTGAACCTGGACAGAAGAACTAGGCACTGAAGACGACTTCGGCAGGGGAGCCAAGCTTGTAGGCCTCTCATATTGGGTAACATTAGTCTCAGGATTCCAAAAGTAAAGATACCCAGTCTTACCATCAACAAGTCCCCGCCATGGTTTAGGAAGTGTTGGGTCATGCGGTGCATATCTTGGACCCACTGAAGAGGCAGTTGCAGTAGCAGCCATTGCAAGGGAACTGGCAATGTAGTCCTAAGAAAACAACCCAAAGGAACATTATGAATTAGTTATGAACAATCAATTACAAGATTTAAAAAAAAAAAAAATTGCTCTGGATCATCGTCGATACGCAAAGGTTTCAACTGACCGTTAAATAATCCAAGCTAAGAAAAGAATTAACTAGCAGAACGTTCGTCAGAGATAACAGGCCAATTTACACGTGATCCTCGATTAATTGGCAACACTTATGTCCACAGAAATTTTATCAACTACGAATAACGGCTTAACATCCATTATTACTCATTTAGACATATCCTGTACACAAACCTAGAAATGATCCGCAAGGGAAACAAGCTGATGGATATTCACTATATGTTATCAAATTTCAAACATTCCATTCAGCCGTCCGATTAACACTAAAATTCAAACAAAACCAATAACCGGTAACATTGTTGCAGCAGCGAAACAAAACAAAATAAGAAACCGAACATCGGATATCCAAGGCATCAGGAGATCTTGAACCTAAATTGACGACAAATCACCCCTCCAGAGCCCAAATCTCGAGGGAAATTCTCAATAGCCCCAAAACTGAGGCAAACTATTGCAAGCAGCACAAACCCATCTCCAATAATCCAAGCTAACCACAAAACAGATGACAAAAAGGCAAACTTATAAGCCCTAGATTTCATTCCACTCCATCATGCAGGGCAGCGAAAGTCATGCACAAGTATTCCAAAAAATCCCACATTCAGATCTGTAAGATTATACAACAGTCTCAGAAATGTAAGAAGAAAACAAGAAAATGAAATTGTAACTCACAGGTTGGGGTTGAGGGTGCTTGTGGAAGCGGGAAGCACTTAGATTCCCCTCAGAACTTGGTATTTTGATGGTATGTGGATCGGGCTAAGGGGCTCAGATTCTGGGAGTATGGATCGAAAAGAAGAGATTGTAAGAGAAAGGAAAGCTACGCTTCGGAAAGGGAAGAAGCGTAGAGGAAAAGAAGAGGGAAGGAAAAGAGGATGAGTGGTTATTTATAGAAAGCAGAGATATTAGTCGTCGGCATTCGAAGCTAATGGGACAATTGGTTGTCCCGGTAACCCGTTAGCATTGCATTTAACATGGTTAAGTCACGTTGGCCAGTTGGATACAAGACTTCAATATATTATAATAAGAAATCAATAATTAAAAACTTGCATTTCTTGACGCTGTTTAATATGTCGGGGTATTTTAAATATGAAAATTGAATGACAGTTTTCTATATGTTGTTATATGATAACAGAGTAATATATAAGATAAAATTCTAATATCACGCTACAGAAAAAAGTCTCTCTCAATGATAAGTAAAATATTTTATTATCTCACCTCACAATTAGTAAAGTATGCTAAATTCTTTATATGTAAATAATTTTACTTTCATTTTTTAGTTTTTTCCTAAATATGTAAAATATAATACAGAAATTTTAAAATAATATTACATTAATATATATATATATGTGAACTTGTTAAATTTTATAAAATGATATTATAAAATAATAACCACTTCTAACGGATAATATCAAATACTATAAACACGGGCCAATTTATTTGAGTTATTGGCATGTCGGGGAGGTTGACCCTGAATGTCACTGTACCCCAAGACACAAGGAGTCTAATGAAATACTAGACAGGGAAGATGATAAATAATTTATTTGAGCCTTGCAGTTCTCTTGCAAAATAGGATAAAATAAAGGGGTGGCAGGGGTGGGTGAGATACATCGGTCAAAGGTTTCAAGTTTTAATAGGACGATCCAAAATGGTCAGATCAAATACATAAGAAAGAAGCAGAGGCGAACTTTAGACAAAAGTCATTGACCTTTTGTCATTATACATTTGACCAAGTCTAAAATACGACAGTAATCAAAAAAGAGGGATGAATCTTTACCCTCAAGGCCATCCCGGCTAACCCTATTGCTACCAGCTAGGTTATTACATGGACTGCCGCCAACAATAAGATCAAAACCACCAAACGTGTTCATCAACTGTTCCAACCGGTCACCGTTTAGCTGCTGTACGTCTTCTAAGTCAATTAAATTTCCTTTCTGGTTTGTTTGCTCCCACCAGCATCTGACAATGTTCCTATTCACCTCTGATTTTTCAACTGACACAACATTCTTAAGAGGGATACCAAGCCTATAAAGGGCTACTTCTGCACCTCCGATTCCAGAAAATAGAGAAAGAAGATTGATGCCATTGGGAAACAAGTCCTTCAGAGCTGACAAGTGGTATGCCACAGTGTCAACCTGAAAACAACATACGAGAGCACATCATACCCTAAATAACTGAAATAATCATAACCTTTTCTTTTAAGCTTAAAGAAAAACTAGAAATAAATACTCAATGTGCATATAACTTTTATTATCAGTCTAACAACTTTGTTCTAGCAAGGCAAGAATATGAAAAACATAACAGATAGTCTCAATTTCATGAGAAGTAATTAAACTTGCCCATGACTGGTCGAGACATATATCGAGGGATCTTAATGAATGCTGCATTATATATAAAGTATGAAAGATAAAATTTTCGTACCTGGAATGAATTACCAAGTGATTTGTATCTGTCAGTCCTACTTATTCCACCTCCTCTTGTGTGATTCCTTGGGAAACCCAAAAGCATTTCTACTTCATCAGGCTCCAGTGGGGCAACCTTATTCCTTCCCACCCATACCAGATTCCATTTTCGACATTCATCAAGAACATACTTTTGAACATGCTGAGGTGGATCCCCATCATAGTTTTCTAGAGCTTTCCTAATCCTTTCTGTTAGTTTAGCACTGCCAACAGCTGTTTGCAAACAATTAAGTTTGGTCCTGTGGTCCCACGATGGCCACCATTTCCTTGTTAGGGGTAAAGCCTCATGAATTGTGCGTGCTGGAAGTGGAAGAAGAGGAAATCTGTTGTGGATGGGGAGATTGTGAACATAGCCCCTTTTCCTGGCAGCTGCACAGAAATACTTCGAATCCACAAACTCTGGCTCAATGTCGTACAAGAATCTTGATATTGTTTGCCAAACACCTTTAGGTGCAAGTGCCACATTCTCATAGTAGAAATAAGGAGGCCCAATGGCAGCTTCAGGAAGTGTTCTATGTGTTATAGAGAATGACTCTGTAGGAACCCCAAACCCAACCATTGGCTTTGGAAGATGAATCATCTCATCATCTCCATCAAAGGTTTTCTTTTCAATATCCCTCGGCTTTTTCCTTCCCAAAACCTCATATTCATAGTATCTGCGCTTCTTTTGTTTTGTATGATTGCTGCACCGTGGCTGTGAAAATATTTAAAATTACTTATCATAAATCCTGACAGATGAGATGAAACGAAATTAACATAATGGATGGTGAATTACCATAAAAATAAGTAGGAAACAAATTATAGAAAAGGATAAGCTTTTAAATCATTTATTATCTTAATTCTTAAAGCGCCAAGATGCACCTTTTCTTCAGGGGGCATAAGGGCATCTGCAGCCTTTGCCATTTGAGCAGCACATATAAAATCTGTCAGTTCTGCAAGTGATGAGTCCACACCTGCAGCATTTCAACAAAATAGTAAGGCCATAAATATGGATAATTAACAGTTTACCAGACATCAATACCATGTAAACCTAATTTATGTTGGTTAAGCAAGTGTCTTGAATTATTACAAAATAACTAGCTAATGACCTATATCAAAACAAGATTAAAACCTAATACACACCACATCTTTCCAAGGCAACTGAAGCCTCCTCAACATTGTAGCCCATATTCACCAAGGTCATTAATTTACCATCGTTCTCAGATACAGATTTTGTAATCTCCTGCAAGACAAGGACCAGTTGGCGAGTCATAACCTTATCTGCTACTGAAAATTGTTTCAATGCTTAACAACATATGTCAATAAGATAAATGTAAAACGTACAAGAAAGTGGAAGCATGCCCAACACTATTTATTTTTTTGTGAACAAGGGAAGAAAATTATTTTACAAGCTACCCAGATAGTTAATGTGATAATTTAAACAATATTAATTTGACTCGTGCTTAAATGATATTATATGTCCATAATATTTTCCTTTATAAATAAAAGAAACCACCCAGGTAAATGACACTTGAGTTAACACAAAATAACATGGTGATAAGAACGCATTAACTCAGAAAAAGTCTGAACACACAAAGCTGAAAAGAGCAGAAGCAACCTCATTGTCAGAGAAACTATCAATATCTGAGCAATCATCGAGAGAACTCCCTTCAACATCTGAAGAGCAAGGGTCTGACTCAAATTTCTGTTCATTCTGAGGAGAACTATCTAGAGCCTGTAAATTAGTAAACATAGGTGCCAAAAATATTGTATGTTCATACATTAACAGTGAAATTTGTAAAATAAACAGATGGTAATTTTAAAATGTCAGTGATAATAAGAGTTCCAAAATGAAGGGGAAGAGGAAATAAAGGTAGGCGAATGAATATTGCTATAGAAAATAAGTCATTCTGTTGAGAGGAAATACAAGTATCATTAGCTCAAATAAATGTGAAATATTGCATACTTATTTACCTGTTTACCTACAATATTTGTTATAGCATGCTACCATATGAGTGATAAAAAAAATCGTGTTAACACCAGCACCACATAGACTACTCTGTTCAATTAATATTTCTATTTTTATATCAATAACACTCAAGCCGCTAGCTGTTTTTGTAATATCCAAATTAAAGAGCATGGTCTAATATGCCAATCTGCAAGTAAATAGTAAATCTGATGCAGCAAACACACACACACACAGAGATTGACGGCAATAACTATGCAGTATGGAACAGTTTCTTCAATTTAGGAGAAAGGGGATGAGACACATACAAAAGAGAGGATGAACCATGGCAAGGCATAACCTCATAAAAATTGGCACTTGGAAGAAACAAGCTAGCAATTGAATTAATCATTACCAAGGAAAATATCAACTCACCGACAATGTGAGCAGAGTTTCAAGAAGTAAATCTGCATTTTCCTCACCTAGATGTTCGTAAGAGCAGGATTATTTGTGAACTTCAATGGTATAAGTAAATTACATGCTTAAGTGGAGTAAAATAGTGCTTTTACCATTTTCCTGAATTACTTTGGAAACCAATTTTTCAGAAAATCCCATTCCAACAAAGTGATCAAAGATCTTAGAATTAGATGAACCTGGAGATGAGCTTGCCTGCAAGGGATCAAAAGAGAATAAGGAAATAGTAATATAACGAACATCTCTTATCTCACAAAATTTCTATCTCTACAAGCATTTTCCTCAGGGATGCATGTTCATTACAAATCCATATGAGCAGCAAGGTAGTCAGAAAAACCAGCAGGGGTTAATTAAACATAACAAATAAACCATTACACATCAACGATGGCAATGAAAGGTCCTGTACAGGATAAAAATGAAAAGAATCTTCCACATTCAGTGTGTAAAGTCAAGTTAAAGAACATTCATAAATTAAAAAGCAGTACTGACACACAAATATTCCATTAATGCACCCTGTAACATCCTACTCTAGCCTAGGAATATTAAAACCATATATATTAAGGTCACTTTGATAGAAAGGAAGGAAGCAAGAGGTGAAGTCATCATTTTTTTATCAGTACCCTCCACTATGATAATTGGTCCTCTAATTAGATTTCCGAATATTCAACTTCTCATAAAGAAAAAAACACAAAAAATTATAAAAAGCTTACCTCCCCAGACCTAGTAATAGCCTCTCCATTTGGAACAGTTAAATTTGAAGATGAAGATTGAAAATTTTCAATTTCTAACTCATCTTCCGTATTCCAGTCATAATTGTCACTCCCCAAACCAGAATTGTCTCCATCCTGCAAAATCGTTATACATTAAAAAGAAAAGTGATACCAAAGTCCCAAAAAATCATATGCAATCATTAAGGGCAAAAAAAAAAAAAAAAAAAAAAAAGACTAGACTGGATTAAGAAATGACTCCACTTTGTCAGTCTGTGAAAGCACACTCCAGTTGGATTTAGTAACAAAAAGGACTTATACATGGAAATGATTTTGAAATCATCAAGTAGACATACCATCTTCAGTTTCTCAGCAATAGTTCAGACTTCCAGTCTGCCAAAGAATAGAAAAAAGTACATTAGGACCAGATAAAGTAAACAATTATTGTATATACGTTTTTTGTAGTAAGATAGAAAGAAAGGAAGGAGCATGATTCTAAATTGCCGCCGCATCCGCAATTGCCGGGTGACTACGATTCTCGCCGTGGCGGCGAGATGTAGCGGTGTTGCGGCCGCAACGGAACAGTATTGCGGCCGCAACACCATATTGATGCGTTTTTTAACACTAAATCCAGAAAAAAAAAATTAAAAATCTTGATTCCAGAACAAGTAGAGTAGCAAAGGAGCAACCCGAAGAAGAAATCAACAAAATGAAACCAATCAAAATATCTGGAGAGCACTCAGAGCAGGCCCCTTAACTGGTGGTGATCAATGTCGATTCTACTCCTCAAGTCTTCTCATCATCTTTGTCTTCGCCCGGTGGTTGGAGTTTGGGTGGGGTTGGAACCTGGGAGTAGGAACCATGAGGAGAAAAGAATAGAGACTGAGAAGAATGCAAACCACAAGGAGATCGAATTGGGGAAGAAGAAGCCCAAAACGGGAACAGTGAAGAATGGCAGAAGAAAAAGAAGAAATGGGGTAGGTGTGGAAAGCTGAAATGGCTGAATCAGACTTTTTTGGAAATGGGGAATTGGAAATGAAATTGTAAGCTATGTTTAATTATCGATCTCGTTTATCTTTTATTCGCAATTTCAAATGTATTAATATATAAAGTTAAAAGAAAATAATTATAATAATATTAATTTAAATAATAATATTATTATAATTATATTATTATGTTATAATTAAATGTATTGGTACATTTAAATTATGAATATATCTAAAATTTTATTTTAATTATTTCAAATGTATAATATAAAAATAAAATATAAATATAAATTTTACTTCATGTAACTCTTATCATAATAGAATATAATGGTACTGAGAGATATTGAATTTATTATTTTTTACAAATTATTTAAATTCTCAATCATATTTAATCACTTTAATGTCAATAATTTAAAATTAAATTGGTCACATAATTTTTCAACAATGTTGTCAAGTTTAAAATTTTGGAAACTATTTAAATTTCCAAAATTATTAAGTCGGTAATTATAAATTTTGTTAACTTAGATAATGAAATAATAAAATAATTGATGGTGCGTAACATTACCAAAAAAAAAATATATATCAATTAACTTATGATGATATTTTCTTTCTAAGTATGCACAATAATTATAATTTAAATAATATATATATATATATATATATATAAAAGAATGCCTATTTATTATTTTTGACAAGTAATTCTTTAATGCTAAGGAGCTACATGATTAAACTCTAAACTACTAAACACAATATAATGATGGACACATAACTAACAATTTATGGTTTGATACTAATATGTTTATATAAAATATATATTTATTAAATTATTGTAGATGTTATATATAATATGTTATAATATTTATAATGATTCTTTATAATTTTTTAGATATCTTGTGCAATTTTTTAAAAACATCACGACCATAATAACCTCAACTCACATTGTAATCTTCGCAAGACCTATAATAATAATAACTACAATGTAGCCGTAATTGCAATTTAAAATCTTGAGAAAGTGATTTAAAATTCTTGCCTTTCATATTAAAAAATATTGAGGTAAGTAAATTAATTGATTAATTAATTAAAAAAATAAGCTAATTAGAGACAATAAATTTTCCAAACCCTTAGCATATATGACAAGAGACTCCTTGAAAAATAATCATTACTCAGTTCCAAAGAGAATAAAACACGTGTATAAGAGTGTGTGTATCCCATAACATATCTTAAAATAAAGATTTCTTCTTTAAAATACCTTTAGAGATTCAAAACCTAAATTCTTCGCTTCGAACAACCAAATGAAAAATAAAAGTAAAATTAGATAACGCCACAATCTCTCATTGATGGTTGATTAATACTAAACATCGTGCAATCTTAAGCATTGACATAGTCTAAAAACTAACTAGCACCAATGGAAATTCTACCTCTTCGATTGCTAAAATGCAGGACAACCCTTTGATCCAAGATTTCCCTCCGATAATGCACGTTCCCTGTTGTCCAATATAAAGATAGAAGAACACACTACTCTTAAATCAAATTCAAGCTTGGTGCATTGATTTTAAACTTTGCCAATTTCAAAGTGGGCCACAGCAACGATCAAATCATGCGGTTAAAATATGGGCTACATCATCTAAGATTTCTAATTTTATATAGTCTAAGGACTTTACTTGTGAACTGTCCGATTAGTATACTAAAGTTATTGACTCATTTTTTAAATAAAAGTTATATTATAGAATGAAAGAAGAGGAGAAAGAAAATGTTCCTTAACAAACACATACAGTAATATGTGGTGGTTAAGTGAGTGGGGATGGGAGTCTCACTCTTTAGCTTTACTCAAACGCAAATGGTCCTTTAATATAAAATGATTGAAGGACTAAATAAAAAATTTTATTTATAAAATAATAAGTTAAATTATTACTATATTGAAAAAAAATTAATAATATCTTATAATTGTGATGAAAGTAAGGGAATTAATATAAAAGATTTTAAATTTGATGAAATCTTACTATTTCGCAAGGTTTTGAAATTTCCTATCAATGGTGTGATCTATCTGGAGGAAAGTAATGAAGTGTTAAGGATTTTACTTTTATTTTCATATTTTCCTTATTTTCACATATACAAAACATGAAGGCAATTAAGGATTTATTGTCATCTTTTCTTTCATTCCATACAAAAGAAAGAGAAAGAGAGGGAGAAAGAGAGAGAACCTAAGTAGAAATTAGAACCAATCACCATTGGAAGAACGAAGAACGAAGAAGCATCTCAATGAATAAAGAAGAACCTACCATCCTTTTAGAGGGAGGGAAAATATTGAAAGAGAGTAGGGTTTTTATAGGAAGAAGAATGTTGAAAGAGAATAAAGTTCGTTTTGGACTTAGAAATGGAATAAGGTTATTTTTATGATAAACTTCTCGGATATAAATGGTAATGTTTATTAAATTACAAGGGTATAATTATATTTAATAATGTTGAGTTACTCATTTCCATCTTTAACTCTCTAATTTGGGGGATATAAAAAAATTTACGGATAATTAAGAAAAGTCTTAGAGTTCCTTCTCGGCTATTCTATTTTATTTTTATAAAAATATCCAAACACATATTCAACCCAATTTGACATTTCACTCATTGTCATTCTTTCTCTAAATATACATTCAAACATAACCTAAAAGCCAGATGAAACCTGAAATATCGAAAGAAATATGCCTCTTGCATAGAGAGATCTTGCTCTTGAAAACATATTTTAATGACAACATATTCTCATCTTCATAAAACATTCTATTAGTATTTTCAATCTTCAAGGTTTCAAATCATTTTATTTGGTATCTATCATTTCCTCCATTGAAGCAGCAACATTTTGTCCTTGCTACCACAAGCATTAGTATCCCATGCCTACGGGCTAGGAAAAAGAATTTGTTATTTTATTTTTCCTATTTTTTTGTGTGAAAGGACATATTTTTTAACATAACACTTCACGAAAGCATTTACTTAATATTTTGTCCAAAAATTAGGAAAATTTGAATATAAATGACTAAGGGTGCTCAAGACCCATCTATCCTAGTCAATTTAGTCCATCGTGGTCTAACTAAGGTCAAATTGGGCCAATTTTTAAGCCAATCAAATCAAGGAATCGGATCTCACGTATATGATCCAGACCTAGCCCAAGGTATAGGTTCAACCTTATTTATTTATTTTTAATTTTTTTTGTTTGATTTATGTTATTATTATTTTCTAAAACAATTAATATTCTATTTTTTTAATTACATATGAACCATTTTTTTAATTGAATATGGACCATTTTTCCCAAAATCACTCGGATGAGTGAGAAAAATCCTACCACTAGACTACTCCTATTATGCTTATAAGATATCTCTTTTTTTATATCTATAGATCACTATTTTGAAAGAAGAAAAAAAAAAAAAAAGACCTGATTAACCCACCTTGGTTATGAACTAAGTCTCATTGGGCGAGGTCTGGGTCAAGGCTAAAAATATTTAACTAAATGCCAAAATCAAGTTAAGTCTAAGGTTGATCTAAAACATAAACAGGCTAGTTGGTTCGGTACATGTACACCTCTATAAGACCAAGGAATATAGTAAGATACAATGGATTGGGAATATTATTCTTCATATATGTTTATTTCTTAAAACTTAAATTTTATTTATTCTAAAAGATTCTAATTTAAGATCTTAAAATTTAATGTTTAGACATATAATAAAAGAATTCCAAATTTAAATTACGGACCAAGGTCCTTCAAAATAATGAAATTATTATCTCATTGTCGTAACCGACCTTTCGGCGGAATAAAATAAAAAGAGTTTAAATTGATTTCCAAAAATGAATCTTGAAAATCAATTTATTTGGAGTTGCTACCAAAATTTTTAACGAAAAATTTTGGGAAACTAATTTAAAATAAAAAGAAAAGGCAATATGATCTGCGAAGTCAGAGATGGGTTCGGGAGTCTATTTGAGTGTGGGAAAGGTGTTAGGCACCCCACAACACCCGTCCATACAGACAGTTACCTTAAACCAGTCAGCTGAAATAGAACATGACTTTTAAATTCATCTCAATTACCCTTTTATTGACATGCATGCCCGTTAACAAAAGAGACAAAACAGCAAGAATGAAAGCAAATAGATAGATATTTACAGAGGGTAGACTTGACCTAGGATGAAAGCCTAGGGCCTACGTACCTTACGATAGAGATCAAAGTCCACGTAGTTCGACCAAAATGGTGTGTCTATTGGTTGATTATTTGTAAATTTTGTGATGAGAATAAGAGAGTTTAAATTAAATAGATTTCCATAAACAAAACAAAATTGGGATTTGGTTTGTATGTCTTAATTTACGACAATTTGATTATCTAGCTCTCTTGATTTCTTCATTTTTTTAAAAAAAAAATTTTGTTTATTTTTGGAATTTTAATCCTTATTTTTGAAATTTAAATGAAATGATTATAAAGAGTGAATTTAATCATTTTGTAAATAAAAAATATTTAATTAATATATTTTTGCATGATTATCTATATTGTTATTATTATAATTTATTTTTTTTAGAGGGGTATGTACTAATTTTGAGGATCTAAGGAGATTCAAATCTCACACGACCCTAAGCATTTGCGGAGAACGATATTCTCACACAATGATTTCGTAGGTGATAGAAAATATTTAATGAAAGTATTTATCCTAGCATTATTATTATTATTATTATTTTAAAAACAAAGGTATACTAATTTTTGGGATCTAAGGAGATTAAAATCTCACATGATCTCATGCAATCGAGGAGAACAGTATTCTCACACGATAATTTTATAAATATTTAATTAAAGTCAATATTTAATTATTATTATTATATATATTATATTATTATTATTTTTTAAACAAATGTATATTAATTTTAGGGATTTAAGGAGACTAAAATCTCACATAATCCCATACAATTGAGGAAAATAATATTCTCACACGATAATTTCGCAGATAATGAAAAATATTTAATTAAGATCAATATTTAATTATTATTATTATTATTATTATTATTATTATTATTATTATTATTATTATTTATAGCAAGTATGTATTAATTTTTAATTAATAATTTTTTCTGGGATCTAAGGAGATTCGAATCTCACACGATTCCAAGACACCTGAAGAGAATAATATTCTCACTTGATGACTTTCTTAGAACTTTGTTTATAAAGCCAAAATTAATCTCTTATTGACACAAAGATAATAATAATACATATACCTATACACATCTATACGTATACATATATATAGACACATATAATAATACACATGAGCATGATAGAAAAAAAAAGAAGAGCAAGCTTCAGGAAAAACAGGAAGCATATATCTAAATATCCCCACACATATTTATATATATATATATATATATATACACATGTGTGTATGTAGTTATATACATGTGTATATATATATATATATATATATATAAACTCATATGTGATATATATGTGATTAGGAAGCATAAACTCCTATACCCACACATATATATATACATTATATACATCCACATACACACATACACACACACACACACACACATATATATATATATAAACACATGCATAATATATGTGTAAGAAAAGAGCAAAGCTTAAGGAAGACAAGGGAAGCATATATCTACATATATACACACACACACATATGTACATATAAATACTCCCATATACACATAGCTCTATATATATATATATATATATATATATATATATAATGAAGGAAAGATGAAGAAACTTTCACTCCCCCCACGACACCAGAGAGATGTTTGCAGCAATTTTCAGTATATATATATCTTCATACAACTACATATATACACACACACATATGTATATATATATACTCTATATGCACACAGCTATATATATATATATATATATATAATGAAGGAAAGATGAAGAAACATGTATCAGGAAGCAGGGAAACTCATATACGCAGCCTATGTACATATGTACATCTCTCGGTCAGAAAAAAAACAGGCAAGCAGGAAACAGAAAAATACACTAGCATCCTCAGTTTCTTTTGGCCAAACACACCTCTGTTTATCCTTGCTCACAGTGTCCAAAACAAGGGAAAGGAGTCTCAGCCTCAGCTCGTCACTTTCTCAGCTCCAGCTTGGTTTAGATAACTGTGCTACAGCTCAGTTTCTCCAGCAGTTTTCCTTCCTCAGTTTTCAGTTTCAGCTTCCAGATTTCTTCCTTGGTTCTCAGCCTGTCTCATTCTCCTCCTGCCTAGTTCTGCCTGGTTTTCGTTTTGCTTCGTTCTCCTGGTTTTCGTCCTGCCTTGTCTCATTCCCTGGTTCCTTGTTCTGCCTTCTCTCACGGCTCCAGACTTCTTCCTTCTCTGTTTAGATCGTTTCGT
Source organism: Delonix regia (assembly GCA_037074485.1). Classification (NCBI taxonomy): domain Eukaryota; kingdom Viridiplantae; phylum Streptophyta; class Magnoliopsida; order Fabales; family Fabaceae; genus Delonix; species Delonix regia. The sequence goes on along the minus strand of CM073449.1, from coordinate 31,781,189 downwards.
CCCCCCTGCCTCCGTTGAATGCCTCTCCTTTTATTAGCTTAAGCTCCATCATCATTACCTGCTCCCATCACCTCCTCAGTCGAGCTACGTACTGCAACCACAGCTACCAGCAACTTGCCCATTTGCAGCTAAAAAACCACCGCCAAAAGTCTTATCAGAGTAAGTTATGTTGTCTTATATGCTTAAGTAATTTTTGTTTTAATTTATTATTATCATTTTTTTATTTTATTATTATTTTTTCTAATTTACCCCTTATTATTATTATTATTATTATTATTATTATTATTATTATTATATTTTATTTATTTATTATTATTCATTTGTTTTTTTGTCATCATCACCATTAATATTTATTTTTGGATTTTTCCTATTTTTGTATTTTTTATGTTTTTTTATTTTGATTTGTTATTATTATTATTAATTAATTCTTATTTTCTAATTTTGGTTTTTTCTTTTTCTTAAATTCCCTCATTATTCATTTTGAATTTTAAATTGTTTTTTACTTTAAAATGTCATTTGAGCCTCTGTCCTTTTTATTTTCCTCATTTGCTTAATTTAAAATTAATTAGTGAATCCATGATAAATTTTATGATAGAGATGGGGTGTTCACACTCATGATTTACTAGAATAATTTTAAGATATATAAAACTCGTCACGAGGACATTTTGTATCCCAACCTTTGTGCATGTTGTAGTCGAGTTTGTTACACATATTCCAAATAATAAATGTCATGAAGAAAAACTATCTAATTTAATGAGTCATTTGTTGTCTCACAATCTAAATTAGTTTATACTTATACATGTGTAACTTAATCTTTGAGACAAATATGACTTCTAGCGAGATCAACCAGGTAGCGATCCTTATGGACATAGAGCACCCCTTAGACTTTAGCTGCGAATAATAAAAGTTTACATGACCTAATATAAACCTAACATCATTGAAGTTTGATCTTTGTAAAACTTTCGGTGAAACAATGTTTGATTTTTCACTTGCAATAGTCACTTTTAATTAAATTTGAACCCATTGATCAAAGAATTTCTCTTAAAATTTTATGTGAACAATATCTTACTGCAAGGGGCATTGTAACTCTATAACAATGGGTGTGCACACACACGCAGTAGACATGTAAAAAAGAAAAGATGCCTACATTACGGCATGCAACACATTTCAAGTTATAATGAGCCAGTGTTTACTTATAAGTATTTCCTAAAGACAAGTATCCAATGATAAAGTAGAAATCAAAATGTATTGGTAGTCTTTTATTTACATAATACAACTTGTAGGACAAGCATGATACAACATAAATGTTCGACATCAGTCAGCATTGTTATTACAATCTATAAGTTAAGTGAAGGACACTACTTCCGAGCATGTTTTGGAACAAATTTGCAAAAGCCTCCAAGGTCGCTCCTTTTAGCTTTGCAAATGTTGTTGCATTCACAAGGCATGGTATTGGGATGTAATTTCACTATGGATAAATGAACCAGAAAAAGAAGAGAAGTGAGTGAAGAGCAAAACTACCATGAGGTTTAAGGTTAAAGAGAGGTGGCAACAGGTGCCCGTTAGGGAGACGGGTATTAGGATCGCGAAGTTCATTAAAAAAATAGGTGTACACATGCATCTAACTACCAATATTAGAATTAGGGTGATAATTTGGTCATTATATAAAGATAAATTATAAATCAATTCAACGATTTAAGCACTACCAACAAGTTAATGTGTATAAATGAGTTGTATTTAGTTTTTTTGTTTTTTTCCCTCAAGAAATGAAAACAAAAACCTATTTTCTCAATATTAAATGAATAAAACGTCAATAAAATTTGATAGAAAGATAATTATCTTCAGGCAGGAAGGACATCAAAGCCTCAAAAGAACTATTAAATATTTTAAGAAAAACTATTCATAAGCCTTCACTTAAAAGTTTAAGCTTTAACTTGAAATAATCGTTGACATAGTATCAAGGTCTATATAAGTAAGTGCTAAAGAATTTGATCCTTGTTGCCTCCATCCTTAGCACATGGTTTATTAGAGGTTATAATAAAAATATTCAAGAATTTCACTTGAAAAACTTAAGTTTTAGAGTTGAAATTGTTATTGGCAAGAACAAATATAGAAATTTCATTCATCTACCATTTATTTGTACATTTTAGAGTAAAATGGAGTCGAAGGAGACAAGACAAAATGAATAAAGTATTTTTTATGGGTAGTTGCATAATGATTTCACTCCTCTCTTTCCATTCCTCTCATTTTCATATCTACCACACAAGCAATTGAACATCCTGACATACGTGAAAAAGTGATCAAGCACACTTTATGGTAACACCAATATGCAAAAAGAAGTTAAATACAGACTTTCTAGAAGAATGAATAAAAATGCCTACAACAATGCATTAGAAATTAAGAGAATATTGAAGAAGTCTTAACACAATATCTACAGCTTCTAAGGGCATATGCTTATGAAATATCTATTTCAAAAGAAGTCATTGTCAAATTAATGCAGACACTAATTAAGCAATACTATTGCAAAATAATGCTAAGCATTCAAACTAGGGAAGTCACCTTATGCCAAGGATGAGCCTTGATTTAAGGGAACTTAAACTCTATACAATTTGGATTCATGCACTTTATTTCCCCATGAGTTGGTGTTCTAAGTACCTTAAACATAGAAATATTAAATTAGTGTTTACTCTTTAAAGAAGCTAGAGCACAAAATTTATTTAATATTGTTGTGGTCCTAAAGACTCTTGGTTGATTCACACATAAGGAAAATGATAAACATACATTGATAATCTCAACAAGCTGCTAAACTCCACTTTCCCTAAGGAATATAGGATCAAATTTCATATGGCCAATAGGGTGACAAATAAATTGTAAGCATTCTGACACTAATTACTTGAAAATGCAAAACAACTACCAAATGAATGTATTTAGTTCATTTGTTGTAGCAAACCTGTCCCAAGAACAACTCAACTAGGACACAACCCATAGACCACATATCAATTGCAGTTGTATATTCAGTTGCCCCAACAACAAGTTCTGGTGCTCTATAGTAACGAGAGCAAATATATGATATATTAGGTTCATTTTTGACCTGCTCCAAAATTATTATATTATGAGGCAATGCATATAATAACAAGAAGGTGAAATCATCAATTAATATACTAATTATAAACATGTTAAAGAGAAAAGTCCTAACAAAGGTTTCTTCTGCTCCCGCATCCTAAATTTCTCTTTGTTTTTTCAAATGCATCAAAAGTGCAAGTAAATAGAAACAAGGCCAAAAGCTAATGCATTGCTTAGAGTGCAACTAAATTAGAATTTGAATAATGAACATGATTGAGAATTGTTCTCGTGGGAGTGATGATTTTTGTGTGTATGCAACCATAGACAATAAAAACATCATTACTTTCATACTGTTAATAGTAATACCATTAAAGAGGTATATATATAATAGATTTCCTAACATGTTAAAAGCCAAATCATTTTAGACTGCTCATATCTGCATAGGAAACTATTTTTACAAGCCTACCATGCCTATGATTTTATATATTTAGGGATCTAGACACATCAATTGTAAGTTAATCAACAAGCTTAGGATATGCATGCCTAATTATTATATCAATGGAACTCTACCACTCAAACATATTGTATGTATGCAGGAGTAGACAATATGAACAAAAAAAATTCCATTATTCCTAATCATTGGTTGAGACCTATGTTATGTTTAAATTTATCTAGACAAAAGTGAGACATTACTAGAACTTTTGCACTTCCAAAATCACAAAGCTTGACCTGATGAGTGTGGAGATTAACCTGCAAGAGAAGACTATATTGGAACCTAATACCCAATGAAAAAGTTGAAAAGTCCATAACATTGATACATACTAATAGATTCTAAGGTTTAATATCCCTGTGGCACACTCCAACACATCCATGAATATAAGCCAAAGCCCTAGAAATCTATAAAAGTAGTACATGGGAGATGCATCATAACAATGGTCATACATAAAGATACCTTAAAGATTGACAACCATCCCTTTCAGATAGTATAACACTACATTTCTTATTTAATTTTTAGTAAGCAGTTCCTTATTATTGTTAAAATGTGTAGAAAATTATCAACTATAAAAAAGAGGTTCCTGTAATATTGTTGTTATATAAAATAGCAAAAAGTAAACTAATGCAAGTAACAATCATTGTTGGTTTTCATGGAATTGTAACATTGGCAGCAAGCAACATGAAAGTAGAAGCTTTTAAAGATCAAAGCATCTCAATGATTTAAAGTAGTTAGATATTGGGAATAATTGTAATATTCCAATTTTGATTTTATCAAAATTCCACAATAAGAACAATCTTTTATAATTTCTCACCAGTAGCATATGCTTATGTGAACGTGTTTACAGATAGTCAAATATGATAGATAAAAGTGCTTTAGATAAAATTATTTGTATAAAAATTTTGACTAGTATCCAAAGACTTCAAAAATAATATAATATGATAACCTGATATGTGTAGAGTTTAACATATATCAAGGGCATTTGCTAATTTGCCTTGTTATAATGCTTCACTACATGATATACAGTCTCAGGTACATACTTAAGTACCAAATTGAGATAGAACTCATCCTTGTTTGTGGTGGAAAAGAAGTAGTGTTTGAGTGACACGACATTAGGATGATCAAGAAGGTACATTGTTTGCAGTTCACAATTCTTGTATCTTTTATCCTGCAAAACCTTTTTGATTGTTATAATTTCTCCTGTTTCAAGACATTTGGCCTATAAAACAAATATTCTAAAATCAACTTTATGTTCCACTGAAATGGACAATTTTTGTAGCAATTAACTTGAACTACAATTTGTTGGAAATTTTCCACCTAAAACACAATACCAAATAAGCCTTGTCCAACAACTCGCTCAGCCATGTAACTTATGGTCTGTAGCTTACAAAACCAAAAATTTTATAGAGAAGGTTGGCATAAATGATAAATTGCATTAACTAAAAATCTAAAATAAATTAGTAATATGCGAGAATTAAGACACATATCACATTATGTGACAAAATATAACTGGTATCTAAGACATCATATAAATAAAAGAATAATTATTGCATTGCATTCCATTTCTAGCCTCTACTTCTGTTATCAAATATAACTAGTTTATAGACTTTTAGGGTGAGCTAAGGTTATGCTTTGTTCACTTAAAGCTAGTACGATGTACTATATATATCCATATTTTTGTCCACAGATAAGGTGTTTTAGGAGGTTGATAAGTCAACTTAGTACCTCATAAAATTCTCTCTCTTTTACCTCTCCAGCTTTATTAGTTTGTTAGCTTACACTGTGAGCAATAATCTAGTGTAACGTTTAGTTAAATTAACATTGTCTAGAGAAACCTCAATCTAAGTCAGAACTAATAACCATTAAGTAATTGTCTTATCTATACATTTTTCTTGTGGTATGCAATCTGCATTGAATTTTGTCATCCCACGCACATGAAAATTAGAAATGCACTGCCACATCATATGTAAAGTGTGGACCCATTTCTTAGCAACTTAAGATTTCACTAATACAACTTTTACAAATATAATCATTTGCAAACACATTAATAACTTTTCAAAACATGATACTGATTTTCACAAAATTATGACAACTCTTCCAATAAAGTTACAAATCATATATTTCCAAGTTACTAACAATATAGAGGAATATATTAAATTTGTGAAGTATTAGTGAAATTGAAAGTTTCATTATTTTATAACTATATTAGAATTGACAACCAAAACATTTTATAACGAAAATGAATTGAAATTGTGATGATTAATAATGTTGAACTCTTTAACATTGCTACTAAACATGACTAGTATCATGATGTGCATCACACACATCTTTTCTAACATTTCAAGTAGCAAGAATCACTCTCCAGATTTGTAATAGAAGACAATTGCACATAATATTACATGATCTACTTCTAATTATATTATTTTGGTCCAAATTATCATTAAAATTAATTTTTCTCTTTTTCCATGTTAGCTTTCAAGTCAAAACCCAAGAAAGAAAGGAAGGAAGAACCTCAGTCTTCTACTAGATGAGTTATCTATCTATCATCTAATTTAGTTTCAAGATAGCGTCATAAATAGATTTTTGAAAAAAGTTTAGTTACTTGACTTGTGAATCAAACTAATGATAATTATATCCTCACAACTATCTACCTGTTTGGGTTAACCATTTTAACCACCAATTGTTGTCACAATGATGTGACCAGTATTAGTTTTATTTCCATTTACTGTTATTGTCTCCATTTCCTAACACAAAAGAAAAAATGATATGAAAGAAAAGACAAACAATAAGAATATAAGTAGAAATCATGGCCTCTTATACCTTTCCATCCTTGATCTTCATTTCATTGATCTCCTCAGGAAGTTTATCAACATTCATGGAATCACCACTAGTCAAACCCATGTAAGCTGAATAAAGGCAGTATAAAACCTTTCAATTTATGTAAACTTTTATATTAGAAGTTTAGGTCAACATCATAACCTGCAGAGTGGAAAGGAAAACATTTAATCAAACCCCATAAACCTATAATAACTAACAAGTATTGGAAGAATTATCACTAAATACAACAAGGACATTAAGAGCTCCAAATATGCTAAAAGTGAAACTCAAACTTGCATTCAATTTGAAGCGCAAATCATTAACGTCATAACTAACAACATATAAATACTAATTTCTTCATTGACCTTTATACCATGCACATGTTTTGGAGTTAAGAGAGGGGAAGAAAAGGAGCACCAATAAAATAGAAGGAGAAGCAATAGATAAATGATCATTTCACTTCCTCCTTGTTTGGGAAAACTTTCTCATTCAAAATTCTCCAATTTAAAGGAGCTTAAGAATATAAAAGAAGAACAATTTGGAGGATTTTGGAAGGTTAATTGAAATCATTTTTCTTCCCCTCCTTATCAATATCTCCAAAAGAAAGGCAAAGTTTTAACCAGACCTTCTCTTCCATTCTCTTCCCTTCCATTGAAACATACCTTGAAGGAAAAGCATACCAACATTCATCCAAGTTTGATTATTTGAAATATTTCTAGAATCAATGAATGCTCTAGGATTATTAGGCTATAAGACAATAAGCTTCATACATATTTTTTCTCAGTACATAAAGAAAAAAAGCGCAATAAATCCTTTTATGAAGCATTGAAGTTAGAACATAAAAACCTAATCAACACTTACGCCAGGATCAATTTTAAGGTATGACCTTTTAAGTTAACCTTAAATCCAAGTTGAGGATAGTAAGCTTTGGAAGTGTATAATTATAACAAAATTCACATAATGAAAAGGAAAAAAACAAATGAACTATAGTAGCAAGTATGAATACCAAAAGCTCAGTACTCAAGGTACTATTAAAAAAGACCACCCAGATGAGAAAATAACTAACTACAACAAATCAAATGCCCACATTTAGCTCAATTGCATAACCCTAACCTTTTGAGTGTATTCTTTTGCGCTCTCAAAAAACAAAGAAGAAAACTTAATAAGGTACCAAGGAGCTATGTTCTGGCGTAGAGAAAGTGTAATAAAGTAAGGCCATTATTAAATCTGCTTAACATTTGAATTAAATGAACTATTGTAATAACCGTACTAGAGAATTTGTGGATCCCTCACGTCCTACAAACACTTTCCCATCCATAGAGAGAGAGAAAGAGAGAGAGAGAGAGAGAGAGAGAGAGAGATTCATTTGAAACTAAAAATTATCTTTTTTTGTATGGGAAAAAAAAAAAAGAAATGGTGAGAGTGTGCTGAGGGAGTTTTAGAAACATTTGATTGAAGGTTTGACTAAGAGATAGAGCAATAAAGAGAGAGAGAAAGCAGAGAACTTTTTTTAGTATATGTGTGTAGGTGTGTCTTGAAAGTTGAGAGAGATTGTGCTGTGAATGGAAAGAGAAGAGAGGAGAGAAGAAAGAGTGGAACCAAAGTAGTTTTATGTAGTTAAGAGTGAGTTTCGACGTCCGCACGGTTGGACACATGGGAGTTGTGAGGTGTTGTAGTTGGAGTTGGGGTGTTTCTTTCTATTTCTATTTCTTTCAGGATTTACATTTCCCCCCTCCCCTTTCACTCTCTCTGCTTGCTTTCATAGAACTTCTCTATTATTTTGTGTTTTCCTAATCGTAACACACAACAAGACACTATTACTATCGCTACCTCTAGCTGCTCGTCCTCTGTATTGTTTTTGTATGGGCCCTACATGAAAACCCACCACTTGATTTTTTTTTTGTATTATAATATTATTTTTAAAATTTACTCTTTTATTAATTTCTTAAAAAATAAAAATTTTCAATTTAATTATCAAATCATTATCATTCAGTTACAATAGTTGTTTGCAGTAGACAGAGTTAATTTGATATAATAAATTAATTGATATGATATAAATAAAAACTCTAATTATTAACTATTGATTTAAATTTGTTCTATGATAAAATCGTTGTTTTTCTTGATTTCCTAAATTTTGCTTAGTTTAGCCAAATAATAGAAATTTAGTAAAATAAAAGTAATACTTAAAAGTGACTAAATAATCAATTAATGACCATATTAACCAATCAATTCAATAATTATGTCAGTGTGCAGCACAATAAACTATTTTAATTAGAGATTAAATTAAGAGAAACTATCTTTAGTAAATCAAATAAATCTTTTAAAATTAAATCATTAATTTGCTTCAAAATAAATTTAATAAAAATATTCATTCATGATTAATATTTTTATTTATTTATTTTACGAAAAATTATTAGATAGAATTTATTCAAGAAAATTTGCTATGAACCCGTGCTGCTTCGAATGTAATGAAGGTATAATTCCAATAAAGTTGCAACTTAACGTGATATCTTCAAGTAATGCTATAAAAAAAACTAAAAAAAAACTGTAAAATTGTTCACTTTATGAAGAAAGAAACAGTGTTGGTGCGTATCAAATATTGATGAACATTTGGAAGATAAATATTCTTTTTCTTCTATGAATACTTGTAAAATTAAAGTTAGGAGTAAATATATTAATCCCTTTTTATTTTAATTAGACTACATATGTACTTCCCTGGTTTTGTAATTACGCTTGACACTCTTTTAATTTATTTTATATATATATATATATATATATATATATATATATAAAGTACAATCACTACACTATCATATTCAAACTAAAATTACATCATTATAGTTGCCTAATTTGTTATATTAAGAAAAAATTTATGGAGTTTCACGTTAGATTAGATTTATATATACTTACTTATATTTTTTATGCTACTTTTTAGTCATATATATATATATATATATATATGATAAGTGTACAATTAATTAATCATAATATATAATTCAATTTAAAAATAATACATTGATATGTAATAATCATACATAATTAATTAACTCTATACTTATTATATTTTAATTAAAAAAAACATCATAACAAAGATATAAAAAAACTACATATAAGTTACTGACCATAAAAATAAAAAGAACTACATACAAATATTTTCTTTTCATATTATGTTAAAGTTTGATATTTTAAGCATAAAATAAATTGCAAAGAAATTTTCTGTGATAAACATTAAATGTTACAAAAATCAAATATAACTATTAAAATAAGTGCAACAGTACATGTAATTTAATCAAATCCCCAAAAAGGTTCATTTATGTTTAAAATATTATTTTGATCTCTTGTTTATGAATTAAGTTTCAATTTAATTTTTTACTCATTTTGAATAAAAATTTAGTTTTCATTTATAAATTTAGTCTTATTTTATTTATTTATTAATTTTCAGTATTAATTTAGTCAATGTTAATATATTTAGTTTAAACAGGAGAAATGCTATTTTACTCCTTAATCTACTCTGAAATAAATATAAAACATCAAAATTCATATTGAGCTCATGTAAAATGTGCACAAATAATAAACGTACTTAAAATAAATTGAACGCAGTTGAATTAAGTAAAGAATTGTTATACTTTGAGGTTTCATTTAAAGGACAAAAAGGTTGGTTTAAAGTTGCAAGTTGCAACTCATTTATTTTTACGAGGAATCCTATATTTTAAACATCAAAACAAAGAAAAATCATGTTTACATCCCCTTGCAGACATGATCGTCAACACGTTAGTCGAAGGATGTAATTACGACTCTCAAATCAATTGGGTCCCCAAATAAATTTGACGCAAAACTAAGGTCTTGAATTCTTGAATTTCTTCATTTTTTTTTTTCATAACTGATCATAGCCATAAGTTCAAAACCTGTGAAATATTAACCTCAATGCTTTTTTCCCCTTTTTCTGAATTTTTAAAAGCTTTTCATCGGAAGTTGGAAAGAATTATGCCGGATCTCTTTGGGCACTGAAACACCTTCCCATTGTTTGAGAAAACTGTGGAGCGGGTAGTTCTATGTGAAATGAAAACTATCTAAAGCTTGCTTTTTAAACAATACAGACGGAACAGAAAAGAATAGAAAATATTGGCATTTTATCATTGATTATTTTTGGGTCATATATTAGAATAAAAATGAGATGGAGATTAAATATAGAAATAGTTTGATGGACCATTCCATTTTCCAAATCTTCACTAATAAAAACAACTACTAAGTCAAAAGTATTTCCGTCCTTCTTCAAGTTTTCTTGCCTTGCGAGGAGCACAAACAACTGAATATGGCACTGTTCTTATAGACGTCCCCCAATGATTAAGTGCTGAGCATCAGAATGATCACATGCAGATCATTCCATAAGAAGTCTACATAATCTTTGAGAATGACATAAGTTCACAATTAATTCCTAGTAATAAATACCTATCAAACATCAATTCATTGCATACAAGGGACTAACAGTAATGATGCATCTCCAACTTATCCAGCCATATGCAACAGCTCTCTCCAAGTTTCATGTACAAAAATACTCCAAAATAGAGATTTCATGTATGATATGAATCCTGACTATGACTAATGTTGACCTGTTAAATAAGGAAGGGGCAGTTTTAAAATCCATTTAAGTCTCAAAGCAAATGGGATGGATATAAAATATTTTATCATCAGGAAAACCTTATCCGTTGATTGAAGCAGGTAAGATCATCGTTTCCCAAAACCAGCAGTAACCTTCTTCCCCTTGCGGTTTTCTATCTTCTCAGGGCTTGGAAATCCAGCCTCGACTTCATACGTCCTTTCCAAGGCCTGTAATAATTTGAACAAAACCTTTATTAGCCCTTTTCTCTAATGCTGAGTTATTCCGTGCTGCATAGAAATGGTAGTTCTTCATTTAGTTAAACAGACAAGAAATAAACATCTAGGATCTAGAATTATTATTTGCCGGAGTAACTAGTTTATCCCTGACAGTTGTGTAAAAAAGTAATGTTTCTTTGCCCCAATGGAAAGTCACCTATAGTCATGCATGTGTAAAAGAGAGCATGTAAAGAGAGAGGAAGAAAATATAAGTAGTTGTCTCCATTGAAGTCTGAAATTGCAGTTTCAGATTTACTTAATAATGCAAAGGATTATTAAGCCCAAAATGCTTGTATGCAACTTCTCAATAAACTTACATTGCCATAACTATTTCAACAAATGAGATAACTCTAGTGCATTTTTAGTTAAAAACTCCTCAAGATAAGAAAAGAGCTTGAAATTTACAATGGGAAATTCGCTGGAATAGTGAATTAAAGAGAGACACATCTTTTGATAAACCAATGGCCACGTTATACCTCTGCCTGGCTAGTTTATTAGGACAATAAAACCAAAGTGAATTTCCCTCATTATTTTTATGTATTTCTTAAAAGAAGAAAATATCAAACAAGAATTGGAATGACAAAGAAAGGTGTATTTTCTCTAACCTGTAGTTGTGCACGAATTCTATCAAGAATTTCTTCGGTCATTCTCTCAAAGAACAGAATTCCCTGTACATACAACTTTATTAGCACATAGATCAACAGCAAGTACAGACATGGAAATTATTTTAGAGCCAGAGTTTTGCCATGGATAATTATACAATAGATCCATACTTAATAAATTATAAGATAAAAGAATTAAGTGTATCATATATTGATGGGCTTAGGCCACTCGGGAATAGATGGGGACAGGTTTATGAGAGAGAGAAGGGTAGCAATGAGAAAGAGCAGGAGGAGCATGGGCAGTGTAACTAACTGAGCCACATGTAAGCTCATTATTAGGGAGTAGGAGTATTTCAGGTGTGGGGAGGGAAAGAGTCAGGCAGGAAGGAAGTTAGTGAGGGGAGTCCCAGCCTCACGAAAGTTATGGGTGTGGCCGTTCTTCCATTTTACTTTGACTGTATCTGGATGAGGAGGAATCCCCCATATCTGGGCAATTCCTTACCTCTGTTTCATAAATAACAGCAGTCCATTTTCAGTTTTTGCATTGGTTCCCATCAATTTTGGCATCAGAGCCTCCTCTAGGGCATAGTGGGTACCAAAATGGAAGCAAGAGTTGACAGGCTGGAGAAGGATGTATCAGAGGTTCGAGAAGATATGATTACTGTGAAAATGGTCCTGATGAAGCTTCGTGATAAGCTAACTGAGCTAAATTCACGAGTCTCTCCCAATGATCGTGGGAAGCGTACTGAAGGAGTCAAGCATTATGCATCCATCACTGTTGGTAATGAAGCAGAATCATCGAAAGATGGTGGTGATCAAACTGAGAACAAATTGTGCAAATTCCAGCTGATGGAGATGCCACTCTTTGATGGCGATGACCTGATTGGGTGGTTATTCAAGATTGAATGGTATTTTCAGTCAACGGCTTTACTTAATTTGAAAAACTTGACTCCATTGCTATTAATCTGGAGGGACGCGCACTGAATTGGTTTCAGTGGCTTGAGTCAAGAGCTCCAGTGAAGTCTTGGGTGGAGTTTAAATAGGAAGTTGTTGCTCGTTTCCATAATAATCAAGTCGGCAATGCTTATGAGATGTTGATGGCTCTTAAGCAAGATGGCACCATGTCAGAGTATCACGAGAAGTTTGAAGAACTGTCAGCAACATTACATGACATACCTGATGTAGTACTAATGGGTGCACTCAAGAACAGGTTGATCGATGAGATCAAAGCTGAGGTTCATATGCTTCAGCCAACCACTCTGACGCAACTTATAGACTTAGCTTTTCAAATTGAACGAAGGAATTTGGCACTCAAAAAAGAGTAAGGAGAAGAAAGCTTATCGAGGTTGGAAGATAGAGGGCACTTCAAAGTGGACTTCTACTCCTTATTCGCACTCTAAACCTATGTCAATGGGAGACACTGCCAAGTCATCGACTAGTTCCATTGATGTCAAACTAGTGGAGAATAAAACAGGGGACATGACAAAATCTAGCAGTAGTTGTATTATTCCTATCATTGTCACTAGCAGTAATGGCAATACAACTTCAAAGAGAATGTCAAAAGCTAAAGTCAATTGTCGTCGCGAGTTGGGACTTTGTTTTAAATGCGATGGGAAATATAGCCCTTCACACAAGTATAAGAATAAAAAATTTCAGATGATGTTGGTTGAGGAGGAAAAGGAACCTCATGCAAAACAAGAGGCTACTATTGGTCAACAAGTTCATGATGCAAATAAATTCATGGCTGTTATGGAGTTATCATTAAACTCCATTGTTGGGGTTACAAATCACAAAACTATGAAACTTTTTGGTACTATTAATGGAATACAGGTGTTGGTTTTAATCAACAATTGGGCAACCCACAATTTCATTGCCTTGGAAATGGTGCAACAATTAAATTTACCTATTACAACTACTAAACATTATTCCATTACAATTGGGGATGGGAGAAAATGCCATAGTAGTGGTGTTTGTGACAAGCTTGTACTAATACTACAACGACTCACCATTTCCCAAACATTTTATCCTTTTGTTCTTGATGGTGTAGATGTTGTATAGATTCTTTGGGAGAGGTGCGAGTCAATTGGGGACAATTGCTGATGAAAGTCAAATGTGACGAACATTGGATAACACTATGAGGAGACCGTGCCTTGGTTCGAGCTCCGGTGGCTTTTAAAGCCATTACCAAGGTCATTCGTCATCAAAGTGAAGCTTTTCTCTTGGAGTATAAGGGGTTTTCTTTGGAAGATGATTAGGATTCCGAAGTGCCTATTGAGATTCAACAGTTGTTGATGGATTTCCCTGCTGTGTGCGAACAACAAGGTAGTCTTCCCCCACACTAAACACATGATCATGGAATTTTGTTACAGCCACAAGCTCAACCTCCTAATATTCAGCCTTATCGCTATGCCCACTCACAAAAGGTTGAAATTGAACCCTTAGTGTAGGAGATGTTGACAGCTGGAATTATTCAACAAAGTACTAATCCTTTTTCTAGCCCCATATTACTGGTTAAGAAAAGGATGGAACTTGGCGATTCTATGTCAACTATAGAGCTCTCAACAAGCTGACTATACCCAGTAAGTTTCCTATTCTAGCCATTGATGAGTTGCTTGATGAGTTAGGTGGAACTTCTATATTTTCCAAGTTTGACCTCAAAGCTAGGTATCATCAAATCTGAATCCGAATGGGTGATGAACATAAAACAATCTTTTGCACTCACAAGGGGCATTACAAGTTTCTAGTCATGTCATTTGGTTTGACAAATGCGCCCTCGACATTCCAGTCCCTCATGAATGATATTTTTCGCCCTCATTTGTGCAAATTTGTTATTGTCTTTTTTAACAGTATTCTAGAGTATAGTAGTACCTTTAGGGATCATTTACAACATCTTAGAGTAGTGTTTCAGTTGTTGGCAGATTAGAAGTTGGTGATTAACAAAAAAAAATGTGCATTTGCTCAGGAAAAGTTGGAATACCTTGGGCATATTATATCAACTACTGGTGTCGAAGCTAATCCAAGCAAGATTATTATTATGATACAGTGGCCAGTAGCTAAAAACTTAAAGGCTTTGCGCAGTCTTTTAGGACTTACTGGTTATTATCATCGCTTCGTTCAGAATTATGGGCGAGTTGCTGCCTGCTCCACTCACTGGATTACTTAAGAAGGATTGTTTTATTTGGGATGATGAGGCTTGGTCAGCCTTTGAAGCTTTGAAGCATGCGATGAGTTCTGTACCAGTGCTCGCTATGCCAGCTTTCACAATCCCATTTGAGGTGGAAACAGATGCTTCAGGCTCCATATTGGAGCAGTTTTAATGCAACAAGGCTGACCAATTGCTTATTTCAGCTAAGTTTTATCGTAGAGGGCTCAACTTGCTTCTGTTTATGAACATGAATTAATGGCAATCATTTTTGCTATTAAGAAATGGCAGCACTATGTCAGGGGCCATCAGTTTATTATCAAAATTGATCAGAAAGCTCTTAAGTATCTTTTAGAGCAACTGCTTATTGACCTGGACTAGCAGAAGTGGGTCAGTAAACTTAAGGGCTATCAATTCGAAATCAAATATAAACCTGGATCCACTAATAGAGTTGTTGATGCTCTTTCACGCCGAGACACTGATTTGGAAATTCAAACGTTTTCACTTTGGCAATCCAAGTAGCTGGATTCCCTTGATCACTTACTGCAACAAGATGATAAACTTAAGGATATTATGCAGAGGATTTTGAATGGTTCTAATGTTCCAGAAGGCTATACAATCAAGAAAGGTCTCCTTTTTTATCGTGACAGATTAGTTATTCCTTGAAATTTATCCTTAGTCACTCAATTGATTCTTGAATACCATGCCTCCCCTCAAGGAGGGCATTCTAGATATTTGAGAACATATAAGAGGTTATGCAATATTGTCTATTTGCCAGGTCTGAAACAGGATGTTCAGAATTTGCAGTGTTTGTCAATGCAATAAGTACCAATAATTGTCCCTGGCAAGCCTTTTGTAGCCATTACCCATTCCTCAACATGTATGGGAGGACATCAGCCTTGACTTTATTCCAGGTTTACCTAAATCTAATAAGTTTGACACTATCTTGGTGGTCGTCGATCAATTTACGAAGTATAGCCATTTTATTCCTTTAGCTCACCCATTTACTGCCAAAGAGGTTGCTGAGATTTTCATCAAAGATATTGTCTGACTGCATGGGTTCCCTAAGTCCCTTGTTTCCAACCCAGAAAGAGTATTCATCAGTCATTTTTGGAGGGGACTTTTCAAGCTCATGGGCACTACACTGAAGTTTAGCTTCAGTTATCATCCAAAGATTGATGGGCAGATGAAAGTTGTAAATTGCAACCTTGAAATCTATCTCAAATGTTTTGCAGGTGAAACTCCTAAGAAGTGGAGTAAGTGGTTGTTGTGGGCTGAGTTCTAGTTCAATACCTCTTACAATAAGTCTATTGGCATGTCACCCTTCCATGCCCTCTTTGGCAAGGACCCTCCTACCATTCTCAAATGGGATGATCAGAGTTCAGATGTTGAGAATTTAACTGTTAGTTTGAAGGAAAGGGATGTCATTTTGCAACAGCTACAAGAGAATCTGACTAAGTCCCAACAACTAATGAAGGAACATGCTGATAGTAATAGGAGGAATGTAGAATTTGCTATGGGAGATCATGTTTATTTGTAACTCTGGCCATATAGATTAAAGAAGTTGTACACCACGTACAATGAGAAGCTTGCTCCATGCTTCTATGGCCCTTATGCTATACTTGAGAGATTAGGGAAGGTGGCATACAAATTGACACGACCCATGAACACTAGGATCCACCCTGTGTTTCATGTTTTACAATTAAAAAAATTGCTTTCTCTTAGTGTCCCTTCTGCCAATATCCTTGCTACTTTGACTGAAGACATGGAACTACAAGTGTACCCAGAGGCTGTTTTGCAGGCTAGACATTAGTGAATGGATATGTGGAGGTGCTTATTAAGTGGCGTGGCTTAGTAGATTTTGAAAGCACCTGGGAAGACAGCACTGTTATTCAACAACAATTTCCTAACTTCCACCAGGGGGACAAGGTACAGCTTGCAAGGGAGGGAAATGATGGGCTTTGGCCATTCGGGAATAGATGGAAATGGGTATACAAGAGAAAGAAGGTAGCAATAAGAAAGAGCGGGAGGAGCATGGGCATAGTAACTAAATGAGCCATGTGCAAGCTCAATATTGGGGAGTTGGAGTATTTCAGGTGTGGGGAGGGAAGGAGTCAGGCAAGAAGGAAGTTAGTGTGGAGAGTCCCAGCCTCTTCAAAGCTGTGGGTGTGGTCGTTCTCTCGTTTTTACTGTGACTGTTTCTGTATGAGGAGGAATCCCCCATATCTGGGTTATTCCTTACCTCTGTTTCATAAATAAAAGCAGTCCATTTTCAGTTACGGCATTGGTTCCCATCACATATTTACAAATATTGAGTACTATGCTTCTTTGCATATAAAATTATCCAGTAATGTAATATGTTTAAATCTTTCCAACAATCATGAAACCATAATACAAGTGATAAACTAATCTGCAATAATTTCACCCTTCATCATATGTGTGGCTATATTTTTAACAATATTAACAGCTGAAAATGGTTTTTCAAATGCAACAATAGATAAAGAAGAATCCATACAAAGTAAATTATACAATGAATTAAAGGTTGAATGACCAATGCTCCTATTTTCAGGAACTCTTGTCATCACTCAAAGATTGCTGACAAGTGTTTCAATTAAGAATGTCAATGAACTTCAATATCAAAGAATGATGTGCACGTAAATTAAAATGCAGCTTGGTTCCAAATAGGCTTAAAAGATAGAAGGTTTGATTCTAATTATTTATTATTACTACGTAAGTTTTTGTTTTTTCATTGTTTTAATACCATGCATCTTTACTATTATACATAGACATAATTCCTCTATGCTTTCAAAGGAAAGTCATATTAAACTAATGTAATTAAAATGTTCACATTTTTTTATGTCCTGCCTTCCCCAGATTACAAATTCCTTCCGCAAAATGAATAAAATGCTACCATAGTATATAATCATTTTAGCATCATATATATTGGCTGAATAGAAAACTGGACTTCTGCTACATTTAAATCTCATCTTATAGCAACTTCTAAACAGCCTATTTTTGCCCTAGTGAATTCAAGACTCTCGCTATATCAAATTCTCAATATGGTCTATGATGGATTCTGGAAACTTTCCACTTCTCATATATTCAAAAATTTAGGCTACAGGTTAATAAAGGCATATGAAGCCTATCAAGAAAGCTTCTTATTTGCACAAATCATCTCAGACATATGATAAAGAACAATTTCATAATTTAAAAGCAGCAATGCTTTAATTAATTAAAGTTGAAAAACAGACCAGTAAATGGTCAAACTCATGCTGGAATACTCGTGCAGGAAGGTCAGATAAGCTGAACGAGAACCTTGTTCCGCTGACATCACGAGCATCAATCTTCACAGATTCTGGTCTCTGAAGCACAAGAACGAGACCATCTTAGGAAGGTGCAAAAGGAAATAGCTGATGAAAAGACTATTGTAAGCATGATCATTAATCAAATGACAAGGGTATATGCTCCTTTCATAGAGCACATACTGAAAAATCCATAAGTCCAACTTAAAGCTACATCAAAGAAAGCTATGGCTTTTGAGTAAACCAAACAATGAACAAAGTTGAACAAACTACTTGATCACACCATTGCCGATTACTATCTCTCAACTCTCACGGTGAATAAAGCACCCCATATATTATCTTTGAAGCTCTTCGTAGTAAGCACACAAGTCTAATCCCCAATAGCTAAGAATGATTTGCAGTTTACACAATCAGTGGACCAAATAAGGTTTAACATGCTCCAAATGAAATTATTAAGGCTTTGGTCGGTAAGAGACATAGGGAGCAAGTACAAGAATGAAAAATAAGGATATAAGAGTCATGAGAGGAAAGATCAATAATTTGGAAAAGGTAAAAAAAGATAAAATAAAATATAATAATGAAAGAAAACATTATTCAAACTAACCAAATCCCCAGCGTAGCCAGGTCTAAAAACTAGCTAGAAAGTTGAAAAGTGGTGGTAAAAGAAAAGGAGCAGTATCTTCTACCTGTACATCAGCATAGATCCCTGGGAAAGATAGGCAACCTTCATTAAAAAGTGACTGTTTCTTAGAGTATTTGCTGACTCTTGGATTTATAAGAACAATTTCCTCTCCTACTCCACGTTCACCCACTGGATTGAACACCATGAGTTGTACATTGATTCCTACTTGGGGTGCAGAGAGTCCAATACCATCAGTTCTGTGGAAAAGTAAGGTACCCAATATTGTTTACATTCCTGTAAATTCCAACGATTTCTTATAAGTGACTAATTCAAAAATCCTAGGCTAGCTTTAAATGTTAGTTCATTTCAAACATGGTAATGCAATTCATGCTATTTGTTTCAAACTTTACTGAAACTTTTTAACACTTTAGCATAACCAAAATAAATCTTAAGGCTATATTGCTTTTACCAACTGAAGTATGAGTGTAATAATCTTAGAACACTGGTTGAGTATACTACATTTTATTAATTTAATTGAATTAGGGAAGCCTTTTTCCTGCCTATATTATCACCTTAAGGGCGCTGCATAATCGTGGAAACTAAGGAAGCATAACGCTTCAACATCAACATGCATTACCGAACACATAGAAAAATAAAATAAATGAACCAGCAAACAATTTGGAAGCCTACTTGTACATTACGTCAAACATTTCGTCGACAAGCCTCTTCAGATTATCATCAAAGGTCTCGATGCGCTTATTTTTGGCCCTCAATCTTGGATCTGGATATTTCACAATTTTCAGAGGCGCATCGAACTGAAGATCGCCAGCTAAAGAAATCAACAAAGTTCATCGAATTAGAGCCTCCAAATATCAAGGACTAAGATTAGAGCAAAATTCAGTTCATAGAGAGACATGTTTATGGGGTTTGCTTGTGAGCTTACGAGAAGCAACTTCATCTTCTACAGGTGAAAACCCTCTCTTGGCCATCGCTCGAGGAGAAACCACGGAAGGTCTGGCCTTGTACGTGGAGTAGAAAACATAGTGGAGCGAGGAGGAATAGTTGGTGGGATTGATAACGGTGGGATAGGGTGAACACCCATAAAGAGTGGGAAGACGAACACAAGTTGAGTGGAGCCTGGTGACACAAGCCATAGCCATGGCCACACAAGGCGTGTACGGCTATTGATATTGCAACAGCAACGCTCAAAATTTATGGGACAAATTCGTAAAAATTGCGAGCAAAATTGCGGAAGTGCCTTTAAGGCTTTATTAGAAATTGAAAAAAAAAAAAAAGTATCGAAGATAATAAGAGGAAGAATAGAATAACAACATATGTGTTTTGTTTGCTTAATTTTTAGTTTAAATTTTATAATTTAAAATTATAGTTTTTAATTTAACTTTTTGTTGAATTTTTATTGTTAAATTTTTGCCACATGTCTTTTATTTTTTAAGAATATGTTTAATTATTTATTATTTAATAATTAAATTACATAACATATTTTGTATTTATAAGGTAATTTTAATTTTTTATTAGTAATATATATATATATATATTTAAAGAGTTAAAATAGATATGATTGACCATATTACTAAATGAAAGTTTAATTGTATTGGCTAAATTGAAAATTTAAATTAAATCAAAATGATCTCACTACAAAGTTTTAATTTATATGAAAAAATTCAAAGAATAATTTAGTCTTTTTTTACCAACTAATATAAAATACTTAAAATTTGATTATTTTCATCAAATATTTATTAATGCATTGCTATTACTTTAACAAATCAATTGATTAGTTAATATTCATCTTATGTTAAAATTGAAATGATTGAAAAAAGAATATGAAGACATTAAAAAAGAAATAATTAAGACCTAATAATATCTCATAAAATAAACAGCATAATTGTTCAATTTGAATAGACTAAAATGAAAAATTATATATATATATATATATATATATAAAGCATGACTCTATTCAAAAACAACCATACTATGACATAATTAAATCTAATTTGGATTTTATCCTCCTTTTATTTTTCTAAATGTCTCTTAATTTTTAAGAGAAAATGAGAAAGAGAGAGAGAAACAGTGAACCATGATTGATAGTAACCATGGTAAAAAATGTAAATGTGCAAATCAATAACAACCATGATCAACAATGACTATCACCAAAATTTCAATTCTGAATTATATCCAAAACTTTGGCATAACTAAAAATATTGAATCCAATAAAAAAGTAAATGTTATAAGTGCCAAAATATACCAAAGTGTTCCTTAAGAACATAACTCAGACTCTTACCAAGGCAACACACAAAAATTCAAATATATCCAAGAGTCATATGTTTCCAAAACTCTAATGGGTTTGTGTAGGTAAACGGATAACCCCAAATGAGTATGAGATTTATAGATCTTCTTTCCAACAAACAGGAATTGAGTATCAAAATTTAATATAACTGAAATTCCTGTAACTTTGAGAGAAGTGCACAATAGAGTCATGTCACAACAAAATGGTAAAGACTTAAAATATGCACATAACGGAAATTAATTTCCTTGACTATATTCTCTAATGAGTGACAATCACAAAACTAGCGACATACTCTTCACTTATATATGAGGCAGCTATAAATGTCCATTTGACATTTCTCAACAAAACAGCTCTCTCAAAACATCATATAGATGTAATCAAAAGTGGGTTCAAGATCATCAATAAATGATGTATAATCTGAATAAGAATATCCCATTATTTCAAATGATTTAAATTTCTAGATAGTCAATATGCAATGTTTTGTACCTTAAAAGTACCTCATAATTGTCTTTGTAATCTTCCAGTGATCATACCCAAAATCACTTAAATATCTGCCAAGTACACCAACAGAAAAAGCAATTTCAAACATGTACACACCTAGGCTTATATTAGACTATCAACAATAGATTCACATAGAACTTTATCCATTAAAGTTCTCTCATCATCATTTAAGACACAACGATTTAAATAACCTATCACCACTCTGCACAGGTGCAACATAAGGAGTTCAAGAATACATATTAAATTTCTTCAGCACTTATTTAGTATAGGTTGCTTGAGGCAAACCAAGAATGCCACAAGATCTATCACGATGAATTTAAATTCCTAAAACAAAAGAATATTTACCTAGATCTTTCATATTAAAGTGGCATGACAAGATGTGTTTTGTCTCATTTAATAAGCACACTGAGTTACTAGCTAATAGGATGTCATCTACACACAGCACATTCTCATGCAAGTTTTCATCCAGTGATGTTATTTTCAACATGTATTTAGTAACTTAACAAGTTCTCACTCATTATTATAGTGTATGAAGATAATTTTTATTATTCATAATCTTCAACTACTTAGATGAATGAGGACTTGACACAACTTCATTATAAAAAAAAAAAAAAAAGACAAAATATGTGTCATCAACAACGTTTGAATTAAATTCCTGCAATCATACAATATAGACATATGGAATTGTTGGCCTACGTATCCCTGTGATGATCTTAATTTAACAATTGGCTCCTTCACACTAATTGTAGGAAGTTCCAATACTTGATCAACTAAATTCTCAACAGGAATGTCATCTCTACTAGTATAAACATTAGATAAAGGAGATGACAAAGTCAATAAGGACAATATGACATCCTCAATATGTAGATTAATAGCCCTATAAACACTACTCCCACTATCCAAGTCACCCTCAAAACAAAATGCTCTATTTGACTCAATGACTTTAGTAGTGTGAGCAGAGCAATAAAATCTACATCCTCAAGATCTTGAACAATCCCCAATAAATAATTCACTGACGATCCTTGAATCAAGTTACTTAAGATGTGGATTATAGGGTCTCACCTCCCTTTACAACTTGACATATCTGATTGCCCTTCCAAATTTCAACTCGACAATAGTTTTCAATGCCTCAAATGCATATAGAGATATAGACGTTTCATGCAACAAATCCACCCATGGCAACAAGTATTATAAGTCCATAAAATTTATGTGAATTTAATCCGAGATATTCTCAAATCTATTTGTCCTTTTAAGTTTGAGCTATACTAAGAAGTTTTCCTATAATACATACAACATAGGATTCAAAATCTGGGAAATCTAAGTAACATAATATTTCCTGTCTGATCATCCATCTAATCTCCCTATAGAGATATGACCCTAAATTTGATGCCATAACATAAAAGAATTTTGTTCAATTATTCTATGTTTATGTCCTATTACTATATTAATAGATGCAACGAGTGGAGAATTAGGATTAGCATTCATATTCAAATAACACAATCCATCCATCAACAAAATTGGCCCAATAATAACATAATCAAAGAAAATATTAATTCTTTCATTTCCTTGCTAAAACCAGATAATCACATTTGTTTAATACAGAACTAAAAATCAAATTCCTCCTTGATGAAGGTATATAATATACATTACATAATGTCAAACAATGTCCAGAATACAAGCTTAAGATTACAATTCCTTTACAATTAACTACAATCGAACTTCTTCCATTCCAAATATGGTTATTTCCTTTTCATTTAGGCTCTTCTTATCTTTGAGCCCCTTTATTCTCACACATATTCTTCAACTTGAAGCAATCAGAGGTCTTATGGCCTATGCCTCTTATAGTAATGGCATTAACCCTTGAATGATTTCTTCTCTTGACCCTTATTATTCTTATTGCTCTTCTTGGGTCCAAACAGTTTCTTGCCTTCACTTTTCTTTCCTTTAAACTTCATATTTCCAGCCTTGTTGGATGAACCATGTGAAATGTAGTTCATTAATTATACATGAGAATTCACCTTTTTTATTAATTTTTCCTCTTAGGTTATTATGGACATCATATGATCAATAGACTACTCTGGCTCTTAAAAATTATAAATGGTTTTTAGGACTCCATATTCAACTGGAAAGGATTAGAGAATTCTATAAACCAAGTAGCTCTTATTCAAGTCCACACCATAGGACTTTAGCTTGTTGTAGTAGTTAAAAAGCTTCATAATGTGCTCACACACTCTCTACACTCCATCATATTGAATGTTATCCAACAAAGAAAGATAATAGACCTTCTAAGTCTTATCAAACTTTTTGAATTTCTCACTGACTGCTTTGAGACACTCAAATGCAGTGTTCTTCTTAGGAATACTTTGTCTGATAGTCTTCTCAATTGTATACTTGATGACAGTCAGACAAATTACCACTGCTTATGGTAAGCCTTGTCAGCTGTGCTAGACCTAGTGGAGAGATCCACTGGCTTAGACTCTCTTATAGCCAAATCTTTCATGGTGATCATTAAATACATATTAAAGAACTCAATCCAATCATCATAATTTATCTCATTCAAAGTTTTCACCACATACAGTTGTTGGAACAGAGAAGCTAAAGGAAAACAGATAGGAAACATATAATTATGTCCCAGACACATAATCATAGAATAAAATTTCCATAACAAGACTCAGCTTCAGCAACTATGTAACAAAACATTCATTATATCTTGCCTAAAGGCTTGAACTATGATAAATCAAGAAAACTCAAACACACCAAGGAAGCATATTGTTGAGAGAAACAACACAAAATGCATCCACAATCTCCATATCAATAGGATATAAGAAACCATAAATACATCAATTAACAAATTACCACTGACAAGTCACAAACAGACTTTATTCATAAAATTATATTGACAATGTCACACCAATAAGGCATGTCCATCATCAACATAATCATACTCTCTACTGTTGGTTACTTTAATAGTAACCTCTCCTTCATTGATTCAGTAAGTCCTTTCTTAAGTAAACAAACAATGACCACAGCAATGGGGTTTCATTATGCCAACACCATTATGATTGGGCCCATGATAGGTAAATACACTACCACTAGATGAAGATGAGCCAATATGGCCCAAAACATAGTCTATTTGCTCATTTCATCATTTTTTGCACTAAATTAAGAACAAAATATTCATATATTATGCAAATAAATTTTGTTTTAATTCCACTGGGTATTATTAGGGAAAGTGACCAATATATATTGTTTTTTATCATGTATAATTGTCTCACAAATTTTTCCAGATCAAAATAATGGCATTACACTACATTTTGATGCCTTAAATCTCTAAGAAATTTCAAAAAAAATATTTTCAGACTTCCAAAAATTCTGGAAAAATCTCCAAAAAAAAATAGGAAATGGCAAGTGGAGACAAACTGTAGAAATTTGAGTAAAAAAGGCAACACATGAAACACACGCACTCACATACGTGACAGATGCGTGTGGGATTCGCCTTGCCTATGTGTCAGCCTTTCTTCTTCCTTTGGTAGGTCTACAATTCAAGTCATCCCACCCAATTTGCCACCTGTCACTTAACCCAACATATTTTTACCTTTTGGGAAGTGTTTTGGGCATCAAAATTTTCAAAACTTCATGATCTACAAGTTACCTATCTGATATTAGTAAAAAAACACGAAGAAACATGAAGGAAAAGGGCTAAAAAATTTTCGATTCTTTGAGCATCTTCAAGCTTCAATGGCAGTTTTTGATATTGCAAGTGTTAGGGGTTTAAATAGGCATCAAAATTACCATTGTGTAATAGTCTACAAATCCCCTAAGCTCATTTTATCTAACTCAATCTATATATTGAGTAATTTTGCTCAAAATTTTTTGGGTCCTTTAGGCATTAATGGGTCGAAATTGTTCAACTTTTTCAGGCTTCATACTAGGCATCATTTTGTTTAGAATATTTAGATCTACAAAACCCTTAATTTTGTTTTGAAAGAATTCTTAAGGTTTGCATTACTTTCATATGAAAAGAAATTAGGGTTCATACTCATTTTATTCAATATTGCACCCTCGTTAACAGCCAGCAAAATTTTAGTCTAACCGAGCTCTGATACCATTTGAGGTCATGTAATAATTTACTATAATACATGAACATAGAATAGGGAGATTTTGTAATATATTAAGATCTGACCTGATGAAAATAACATAGTGTAGATTAATTTCTGGCAGAGAAAGATGTCAACTCATGCTGAAGAAGACATAGTACAGTCAGAGAAATATCAACCCACAATACCTAAAAGAGAAATTCTCAAAGTAGGTAAGCACCAAAAAGAGAGTTGTCATCAAAATTGAAATTAAGGCTTCTTAAGATTAACTTATAGGGTTTTATTTTAATAATAATTAATAAAATAAAACCCTTATATATATATATATATATATTATAATAGTTTCATTTTCATTATTTAAATAGAATAAACCCATTAATTCTCTCTTAGTGATTAATTCTTAATTAGCAATCTGATGGAATAATTATTAATGCTCTTGAGCTATAGGTTGGGGTCTCTGCCTAGTGCACTTATGGATAATCCAACATATTGCTGATTATCTACAATGAATATGAACCCAATCCATTCTTAATTTACAATTTATTAATTGTCCAATTAGTCATCATAAGAAATTAATCTAATAACATAATTAATGTTAATCCATATAATATTAAAATATTCTAACATATTGACATTTTCATTTGATTGACTGTATATGCTAAAATTTTTGAGCCTATAGTTCATGTAGTTTTCCTTTAGTTTGTGTGTTTTTCCTGGTATATCTATTTCAATATTTTGTGAAATTATTTTTAAAGCTTAAGAGGGAGGCTAGGAGTAATAGGGTGTAGATTATATGCATACAACTTTCAAACTTGAATTGCAAGTGCTAAAAGAAAGGCTTGAAGCTTATCTAAAACAGTTTCCAGTATAGGGATCAAAAAATGGAATATAGAGGCAGTTGAATTTTTGTTCATTCTATCATTAAAAAATAAGGATACAACTAATGTAGCAAGGCAATGAAGAAGAAGAATAACAACCCTTTCTAGATTTAGTTGCTCCTTAACCACCTTGCTACGTGATCAAATGATTGTCATTTGGTTATGTTGTACACCAGCATTGCCCTAATTCTCCTCTATAGTACTTGTCATTGCCCTGTATTTGTTATCACTAGGAAAATTTACAGTTACAATGTTAAATCCTACCATTAAAGGAAATTGGGAAATCAAGTTTGAAGTTTTAGATAATTGATCTATGTAGCTTATCATATATGGTTTTCGACAAATAGGCATGATTTGTTTGTGGAATCTAACAAATATGGTATATAAAAACCATAAATCTCTTGCAAGGATGTTCAAAGTTCTTATTAAAGTATAAGGAAGCCAATGTACCAATGGGGAAAGGAAATTTTAATACTAGAAGTAAAGTTAACACCATGTGTTTGATAATATGCCTTTATAGTTTATGGTCAATTTGATATTACATTGGTTGAATATAATAAGCCTTTAGTAATAAAACATTAAAAATAGCTTTGCCTATTAAAGGATAAAAAATAAGGATTTTTGTGATTCGTGTTTGAGTTTTGCCTATTAAAGGTTCTTTCATTATGTTGAGATAGAATGTCCAAAATTTCTACATTATTTTAATCACATTCTGTTCTAGTGTTTGGTTGCAACCAATAATGAAGTTGCACTCTTATCTAACAATAAAAAAACTTATTTAAATATTTTTTTTCATATTTGGTTTTTTGAACATAAGATAATTGTTTCATCATTTATCTGAACAAGTTAGTGATTCTTTTATAAATAATTACTATTTATCCTTCAACAATAATCTTAACCAAAAACTATAAATAAAGCCAATAGTTAAGACATATGAAAAAATGAATCCAAGTTTGATAGCAATATTCCATTCTTGGTGAGATAGACATTTATTATGAAAGGTCCATTCAACATTCAACATGTAAATGAATATAACTACTTGAATTGGAAATGACAGTCATGGATGACTAATACGATAAGGCCAAAATTAAGTAGGGTATATTCTACATGTTTTGATAATAAATATCTAAAAGAAAATAACATAATTAGTCAAAAAGAGTTTGGATTTACACAAGAATGATGGTGAAGCAAAAGAAATTCCATACAAATGGAACATCTTATAAACCAATCAATGAATAACTTGTTCTTTTTTACTGTGAAAAATAAGAAAACTATATAATCTTGGTGAACTAAATATAGTGTGTGTGGTTGAGTGAAATAGTGCATACTATCATCACTATACTTTTTTAAATCATATTGGGACATTGCAATTGGTGTGTTTTTCCCTTTTGTGATGTTCAAAATTTAAGTTAACTTTGTATTGTTTTCATATCATGATTATTCTCTAGAAACATAAAGGCTAAGAATTATGTGTTTTATTAATTACATGTACCTACTTATACTTTCTTCATCTTTCTCTCTTTTTCTGTATGGTTATTGAGTTTGTAATACATCTGGTTACATCTATTAAATGTCACAAGTACAAAGTAATTCATCAATTGATATGGATACCAAGTATGCTAAGAAAAGAAAAATAGTAATTGACACAATTACTATTACTGTAGTTGTATTAAGTGTTTGGTATAGTACAAAATGCATAGCTAAGTAGTTAAGAGAGGAAAATGATGATGAATTATGAAGAAAAATGCCTTTGAAAAGATTGTATGATGGAAGTGACAATAATTGTTATAATCAATTACATCTTACAAAGCAATCTTTCAATGACCTTTGTAATATTTTGTGTAAGAAATATGGTTTACTTTATACTTACCATGTAAAAGTGGAAGAATCAATTGCAATTTTTTTTACTTATCGTGGCTCATGGTCAAAAAATGAGAGTCATTGGAAGTACTTATAAAAGCCATGAGTAGATGCTTTAGTGAAATATTAAAAGCAATACATAGCTTGAGTAAGGATTACATCAAGCTACTAACTCCTATAACTCAAGCCATAGAACAAATGGAAGTGTTTAAAGGTACATATTAAATATTAAGACTCACTTTTAATTTATTTTTTTAAGTAATAGAACTGCCTTAAAGCTTTAGATGTAACACATATTCCACTAACTATTCCATTTGAAGACCACAGAAGATACCAAAATAGTAAACAACAAATCGCTACAAATTTTTTAGGAGTTTGTGATTGAAATATGAAGTTTATGTATTACTTAGATGGGAAGGTTCATCATCTAACTCTAGAGTTTTATGTAGCGCCATGACAAGAACAGATCCATTTAAAATTCCAAACACTATTCTTTCAAAACTATAATCATTTTTTTGTAATCTTGGTTTTAAAAGGATAAATTATATATAATTTTTTTAATATGAATATACTATTTAGTAGATGATGGCTATGCTAATTGTCCTAGATTTTTTGCACCTTATCTTTCTACATGTTACCATCTTAATGAATGTGCAAGCTAAAGAAGTCATCCCAAAACTTATAAAGAGTTGTTTAACCTTCCTCATTCCTTAGCAAGGAATATAATTGAAAGAACATTTGGCGCATTGAATAAATGATGGACTTTATTACATACAACTTTTTCCTATGAGACAAATGTCAAGTATATAATATAATTTTATAAGTTGATGTTTTGTTGTAATATGATGATTTTTAGTTTAAAACAGGTACATATCATCAATGACTACTGTGTTTTGCATAATCACATTTGAGATAAACAATAAGGGAAGGGCAACCTATTATTAAGTGAGGTGGATATAGAGTTAGCTAGATCAAGAGTAGAGGACGAAGATACAAATATTGAAGAAAGTATAAAATCTATCCAATTCACTAATAAGTGGACAACATTTAGAGGGAATTTAGCTATTGGAATATTTAATGAATATCAAGCAAGACATGGGCAATAAACCATTTAAGATGTTTTCATTTAGTTTCACTTAAGATATTACATTTGAAATTACCATTCTTCTTAGTTATCTTATTAATAGACTATTTCACAAGGGTAATTCATGGACAAAGGAAAGACTTACAAGAACAAAGTAAAGATCAAGTATAGTTATTTGAAATGGACTTCAACCATGGATCATGCATGTACTTACTAATGTTTCACTTAGCTAGCATAACTTAAGAAATCATCCACCTAATGGTTAGAAAGATCCTACATATACTGTTGTTATAAATGCCATAGAAGAGCAATATGATGTTCCAATCACTGAGGAAAATATCTTGTCTCATCTAAAAACTTAGGATAAGTACTATGATGCTATAAGTACTACGCTTGGTACTAGTGGTTTTGGTTGGGATTGGGAGCAATATATGGTAAAGGTTGATAATCAAGAAGTTGGGCAAACTGTGTGAAGGTAAATCCAACTTGTCCTTTTTTAGTTTTTACATTTCTTTTACACTTTTACAATTTACTAATTGTTGCTTTTTATTATTATATTTATTCATAGGTACATCCTGATGTTAGTCATTTCAAGGGAAAATTAATTAAAAATTAGGAAAACTTACATGTCATTTATGGATTTATTCATCATGCTATAGGTGACAAATATGAAATTGGGGTTAAAGTAAGTAGAATAATGGAACAAGTGAGAATATACATATAGTTGATGATTCGATTGATGACACACAAGTACCTATGCCAAATTCATGCATATAACCTACTTTTATCCCAAATCAGATTCTTTTAAGAAAGAGAAATCATTCTGGTGATACACTTGCAAATTCTGTTAACCTTATGACTAATACCATTTCTAAGGTGTACACAGCAAATTAGGAAAAAAAAAAAGTGCTAACAAGATAATTGTAGAACTACTTGAAGTTTCAAACTTAGAAGAAAATAAGTTACTGCAACGTTATGATGTCCTTACTAGTGATGAAAGAGAGTATGAATTATTTAAGTCTTTTCCTACTCGATTAAGAAAATCTTGGATCTTAAATGCAAATATAAAAATAATGTAGTTACTTTGTAATTTTTAATATCTTTTAGATATTAATACTTGACATTGTGTTATTTTAATTTTAATTATGAATTGGTAAAGAACTTGAATGTTACCTTGTTAAGTTGTCATTATTGCATGTTTAGGTTAGTTTTAATTTTAATTTTAAGGTTTTAGTTAGGAAATCATGCCTTAATTGGTTGTTCTATGTTGGGTTATTGGAAATGATTTGATTGAATTTAGTGCTAAAACAAGGCATGAGTATGCTTTTTATTGTTAAAGAGCTATAAATTACAATGTAAGTTGTAGGCACTATTTAATTCACTATTTTTATTCAATAAAAATGGATAGCTCACCTTTTAGCCCACTTACTCTTCTAGATGTTACTAGCACCAAAAAAAAAAAGGGTTAAGGAAGCTTCTAGGGATATTTGGACAGATTTTTACATTTTATTTTGGGAGAAAAAAGGAAAGTTAGTTAGGAAAAATAGGAATTTCATTTTAGGGTAGATTTTCATTACCTTTCTTTAAGTCATCTTTTTCTTCTTTCTCTTCTCTCTATCGATTATAATAAGAAAATGTTGCAAAAACTTACTTTCCAACCTTGTAGTTTTGACTTTGGATGAAGGTTGTGGATATTTTACCTATGTTCTGCTAATTTAATACATCTAGCTAATGGTTGTAAGACTTACTTGAACTCTATCTTTTTCTCTTATTGTTTGGTATTTTTGCATTCTTATTCTACTTATGCCATCTTTGAATAAATAAATGATAGAACCAATTGTTTATTTCACTCAATAATACTTATTTTTCATTTGGTTTAGTTAAATCAATAGTTGTTTGATTAAACCAAAAACTAGTGGAAATTTGGTATAAGAGATAGTGGTTGTGCTTTCCTTTATATTAATGGGATATAAAAAGTAATTTATTAAACTTTGCTTTTTTGCTTTGACAAATTAAAGTTGGTGATTTCTTAATTTTAACGTAATTAACTAATTAAATTTTAAGTGTTTTATAAGCTAATTAGGATTTGGTTAAATAGCTCTTCTCAACCAATATACCTAAGAAAATCTAGACTATTAGAGCTTGTTAGCAACTATAGCCACTTGTCAAAGAAAAAAGAATTAATCTTTTTATTAATGATCAAATCTTGAAAGATCAAAATAGAACATTCCTTAGCTAGGTGCTCTGATTCTTGGTTTAATTTCTCTTAATAGACTTTTTTTATATGTGAAAATTTTCCTTACTATTTGTTTATTTAACTCCTTGATTTTAATTGTTGTTCTTAGTTATTATTTTCGTTAAAACTCCCCTAATTTTATTTCATTCTTTCATGCATTATTTCCTAATTAATCAAAAGTATTAGAATCTTCAATCCTTATGGGTAAGATTATACTCACTCTTGTTGCAAATATTTTACTAGAGAGTATGCTATAATGTTAATTTTTTGGAATTGAAACCCATAATAACTCTATTTTAGATTTAATGCATAGCATTGTATTACTTTGTAATTTTTATGATCTTTTAATATTGTATGGCATAGTGTTATAGAATGGAAAGAGAGAGGCAAGTTATACATATACATGTATCATGTTCTTGCCAATATATAGATAGTAAAATAATCCATAATATGTTATGATGTTTAGGATAAAGTTTTCTAAAGTCAAGAGATGTCAAAAATTATAACAACTTTGATATGATCAACAACTTGAACTTTAGCAAAGTATTATAATTAGATGCCTTAATTACTCTATATATTCTCCTTAATTATAACTTTTTTTTTAAATTATGGGTTATTTTTTGTTGATTATTTTTTAAACATCTACCATTCATCAAACAATAAAATTAGAATTGGAATTGAAATTAGAATTCCATGCTTTAATTCTTTACATGACATTTTAAAATTCTAATGTTTAGTTTTCAGAATCAAAATTGGAATTACAATTCTAATTTGTAATTCCAATTTTTGACGCCAAATGAAGCCTTATAGTTCTTATGTTTGTATAGTTAAAATGTGTTTGCACTTGTGAAGATTATGTTTCATATTTTTCATCTACCTTTGGGTTAATTGATTACATTCAACAAAGTAATTTTCATTTATTTTTCTTTGTTCTTCTTGATTGCGCTTACTTCACTTAAAAGTCAGATGAAATGGCATATACATACATGTATATGGCAATTGACATAGTCAATGAAGAGACGAAGGATAAAGTCACCAATGAATTGAAGCACTCAAGATGTCTAATGATGAAGTCAACAAAGCAAATGTATGAGAGATAATTCAAACTACACTTTTGTTTGAAAAAATCTAGATTAGTACATGGAGCACTTATTGCTAAAATATTTATTACTCTCTTATTATTGTATAAAATGGCCTTAGTGAATAAAAGCTTGCATAAGCGAATGATAAACTCTTAAAAAAGCACTTATCTAAAAGTGACAAACTAAGACTTGAACACACATAAGCCCATAGAAGAGTATGATAGCCACTTTTTTTATATTATTAGAGGAGAATTACGAGAATGATCGTATGATGGCCACTTGTGCAGATTCAATCCAAATGAACTAGCTAAAATGTGGAAGATTCAATCTAAATAAACTTGCTAAATGGATTTTATCACACATGATTTGGTAATAGAGTTTGGAACAGGATAAAGTGAATTTATCAAAGATAAATGGAGTTTCAACACCATCACCTAACCTGAATAAAATAAAAGAAATTAAATTGACCATGGTCAAATTAGAAAAAGAAGGTAGGATAGCAAGCATGAAAGTCAACATCAATTTCTGTAGCAAAGGAAGAAAGTAAATAGATGAATGAAATGGAGCAATACTCTTGATTTTCATCATATCAATTGTGAACACTATAATTTGCCAAGAAAATTTTAAAAGATAACAATAAGGGAAAAAAAAAGGAAAATAAAAAATTCAAGAAATGAAAATATTTATGAGTCAGTAAGTTTTCCCATATGACAAAAATATGAGAGAATTGAGGCAATTTTTTTTTTCAATTCATAGGAATAAAAGCAATTTTTTAAATTCCTTTATAGAAATAGAAGCAGATTTTTTATTAGTGGTTTTGTATCCCTTTACCGGACAAATTACGAGTTCATATCTTTACTTGTCCATTAGGTAGTTATTTTTAAAATTACATTTTCTCTATACTCACCCAATAACAAGTTAAAATGGGCAACTATGAACACTGTAATTTGTTCGATAAATTTTAAAAGATAGCAATAATTAGGAAAATAAAAAGGAAAATAAAAAATTCAACAAATGAAGAGTAACAATAATTAAAAAAAGAGAAAAATTGAAAAATATCAAAAATTTCAATAAATAAAGAAGAGACAATGGAAAGCAAAAATATAAAGCAAGAAATCTAAAAAAAATTTCAAAAAATCAAAGAAAATAAATAAAATTTGAAATATGGATATTTTAATAAGAAAATTTAAAAAGAGAGAAAATAAAAATACGAAAAAAGTCAACTTGTCTTCAAATCAAAAAGAAAAATAAAAAAATTAAAAGAAAGCATGTGAGTTGAATATAATAGAAGATGATGTGTGAAGGGAATCAATCACTACTCACTTTAATTAAGTTTAAAAAAATAATAAATGGGGAACATATGGGAAATTAATGGATTGAAAAAGGGGAAATAAAATAATAAAATCGAAAGAAGAAAAGAGATTAAGGGAACACATGGAATAAAGCAAGAGGAAAAAGTGGTCGAAAGGTGAGAAAATGGGAGACAATTGTGAGTTGGAAGGTAATTAAAGAGTGCGTAAAGAATAGAAAGGGAGCTTGAGTTTTCTCTAAAAAGAAAGGAAAGTAAGAGAGAAGAGAAGAAGGAACAAGGCTAGAAGGAGAGGTTTTGATAAGCTAAGAAATATCATAGTGAATGAGGCAAGATAAGAGAAAGGAAGCTAAAGGAAGACTCTAGGTAATTCTTCATGAATTCTCTTTAATTTTAATCTCTTTATTTCATATTCTTTTTTTTATTGCTGAAATTATCATGGGCTAGATGTTAATTAGTCACTAAGGAAGTGTTGATATGGTAGTAGTTTTTGATCTCAAGATGATTGGTGAATTGCTTTGCTCACTTTACATATCCATTTTTAGGCTCAATATGGCTCACATGAATTTTGTGAACTTTCTGGTATCTCATATTATGCCATTTTACCTTGCAATTTGGTGTCAAAGTTATTTCATATGTGTAGCTTCTTGATGAATTTTCGATTGATTTTTTATCTAGCATGGATAGTGGATAAGTGGTGAACTTTAGTGTTCGTTCTGAACATGTTTTGTTTCAACGAATTTTACCGTAACTCAAATTATTGAATTTTCTGGGAAGTGTCTATAATTCTTTTGAGCTGAAATTTAGTATACATCTTATGCTATGTCACTGTTGTTGTTGAAATTTTTTGGAATTTATAGTGACCAATTGATATGTCATTTGTATAACTTTGTGCGCATAACTCTGTGACTGTAACTAGATAACTTAGATATAATCAACTTTTTGGACTTTCTGGCATTGATCTAAAAAGTATCATGAGCTAATTTTTGAGTGTGTGAACTTTTATGTCTAGTTTATAGGATAAATTGGTGTCAGGGTTTTTCTTTTGTGATGTAGCACTTTGCCACTAATTTTCATACATAACTCAATAACTAGAGAAAATAAAGTAGTGGAATAAGTGGCAGACTTTATTGTTTGTCATAAACATATTTTGTTTCAGCAAATTTCACTATAAGTCAAATTGTTGAATTTTATAAGAAGTTTCTATACATTCTTGTAAGTTGAAATTTGGTATGCATGTTGTTTGATATGTCACTATTGCTATTGAATTTTTCTAGAATTTATAGTAACAATTTCATATGCCATTTATACAACTTTATGCACACAACTCTGTGAGCAAATAACACAAGTATAGTCATCTTTATGAATTTTCTGGTATTAATCTAGTAAGTATCTTGAGCTAATTTTTATGTATATAAACCCTGTATATATCTAGTTTATAAGATAAATTAGTGTTAGGGTTTTCTTTTGAGATATAGCACTTTGCTACTGATTATCATACATAACTTAGTAGGTAGAGAAAACAAAGTGGTGGAACTCATTCTTGCTTCATTTTAATGTGTAATTTTAAGTTAAATTTCATCTCCTAAGACGATGTTCATGGCTATCCATTTTAGCTAACATGATAGTGTCATATGAGATTTACTTTGGTGTGTAACTTTGGGCTTAATTGTGTCTCCAATGGTATTAATGTTATTATGACATGATTAATCTATGAGTTGCTTAATGTTAGTAATGTTTAATGTGTGATCTATTAACTGTCAAAATGATATAAAATTATGAAAATTTTAAACTTGGAAATTATGACTAAGAGGCATTCAAATCAAGGTGCAAAGAGACACATAAGTGAGGATGACAAATTGGTGGTAGGACTAGCGAGGTTAAATTATCAAATTCCTTTAAGCTTGATTATTTATAATGTATTATTAGTCTTTCATAATTACTATGTAATGATGGATCTTTATTGGATAGTTATACACACAAACACTCATGAATATTTTATTTAACACCAACACACACCTACATCCATAGATGATTGATTAGTCACTCACATAAACAAACACCAACACTTAGTTTTTTTTTCAAAAAAATATGTTATATGAGGTCTAACACCTCCATAGGTACTCTCTTTTAAAACATGTCATGTAAGGTCCAACACCTTCATAGATATTTTCTTTTTGAATTCCTTGTCATGTGAAGTCTGACACCTATATAGGCACATCCTTTGAACATTTATGTTTTTCTTAATATTAATGTTGTCATATAAAACTAATGTCTTCATGAACACTTAATAAGACATTAGTATTATTATGTGAGACCAACGTTTTCATGAGCACTTAATGATTCACTAATGAGGCTATGTGAGATCCAATGACTCCATAGGAACATCCTAATACTTATTGCGTGCATTTAAAATAATTTTGGGTTCCAACGACTCATCCCTAATTGTTTACATTTTGAATAAGTTTTGGGTTCCAATGACTCATTACATGCACCTTTCAAATAATCTAAATTTTAAAATAAAAGATATTTTCCTCTTTTTTCAAATATAATAAATCATGTTTTCAAAACTCCAAAAAATAGAGAAAATGAGGAGAGCAAAAGAAAGAGACTACGCTGATTTCGTAAACAAAACTACATCAATCAAAACTCAAAATCATTTTGTTTGCAAAAATTGGTTTAATTTCAACTGTTTTGGTCTTTTCACAAAAAGAAAAAAAACCCTATGACACATATTTATAGATAAACTATGTGAACTTTGATCCCTATCATAGGATACGTAGGCCTTGGGATCTCATCCCAGGTTAAGTCCGCCTATTGTAAATATCCATATATGTTTGTGTTAATCTCATTTATTTTCACATGTGTTTCATATGAGCAATGTTAAAATAAGTTTAAGGCTATATCTTTTATTTCGTTTAACTGATTTAAGGTAACCCTCTTCACTGATGGGTGTTGTGGGATGTCCAACACATTTCTTATACTCAAATAAACTTTTGAACCCATTTCTAGTTTCGTAAACCACCTTTTTTTATTTTATTTGGTTTTCCAAAATTTTCCATTAAAAATTTTAGTGGCAACTCTATTGAATTGATTATTAAGTTTCGTTTTAGGAATTAATTTACACCACTTTTTTTTCTTGTTACTGTTCCACTAGAATGTTAGTTATGACATCAATAAATGAGTCATGATAGTAGCAATAAGATGTATAAACTACTAAAAAATATGAACAATTTTTGTAGGTTGCACACAAAATAACTTTTCGTTTGAATCCTAGTTAGAACAACCAAGGCATTCTTTTACCACACACATATTTACAAAGAACTCTCCAAAATGAGAAAGCTTTTTTAGTCTACCACAATAATTAAGCAATGAAAAAGAAC
Source organism: Delonix regia (assembly GCA_037074485.1). Lineage (NCBI taxonomy): Eukaryota > Viridiplantae > Streptophyta > Magnoliopsida > Fabales > Fabaceae > Delonix > Delonix regia. Next base: position 31,743,538 of record CM073449.1, on the reverse strand, counting down.
TCTCAAAATGGACTCTTTAAAACACAAACAACCAATTTCTATAAGGTGCATTTTATTCGAAGTTGTTTTACTCTATTCTTTAGGGTTAAAAAGGTGACCCATGAAAGACTAACAAACCTCACAATCCAAGTTTTTTGCTTCTCTTCTTCATGCATTCATTTGGAGCAACATATTGGCACCAAAATCAGGGGAAGACTTGTAAATTGAAGAGATCATGTGAAAGGAGGAAGGAAATTAATGCATTGACTCTTAATATGACTTAAGCACCCTTGTTTTGCATCGTTATATCAATTATATATAAGTAAAAAATGATTCTTTTTACATGAGAGCTCTGTTGATCGATGAAAAAGTTCCATTGAGCAATTTCTCAACTTCTCATGTAATGACTTTTCGCCTTTCTCATACATGTATCAAGAATTTTTTGAAGTGTATAAATTTTTCATAGTTAACAAGAAAAATAATGAAGTCATTAATTTATGTAAATGTTTCGTAGTCAACAAGGAAAAAAAACAATTAATTAATTGCTACTTAAATCAAAAAATTTTTGAATTGTGAGAATTTTGTTTTGAGTGAATGAGAAAGTTAATTAACTATTCTTCAAAGTTAGATAATTCTTTGAAATGAATGAAAAAAATAATAAATTAATTATTCGCTTTTTAAATCGAGAATTCTTTAAAATTTTGATATTTTTTGAAATCAATAAGAAAAATATTGAATTAGTTAATAAATTGTCACTTAAATTTTTCAATAAAGGATTATAAATATAACTTAACATGGTTCATAATTGAAACAAGAAAAAACAATATATAGTTGAATGATTTATAATGGTGTTATCTCAATGAGTACATTGTCATCGCTTCTTTCTCACTAATCTCACATAACCAATTTTATGATTTATTATATTTTATTTATATCATAATATATCACTAAATTCATTTTTTAACTAATACTAGTACTTGTTGAGCAAGGTTGGCACCCAATAGAGGGTGAATTAAGTGTTATAAAAGTTTAACTGAAAAACTCCTTTTTTAAATCAAAAGTAAAACAATCAAACTAAACTTAAAATGAATGCAAAATGTAAAAAGAATAAGGGAGAAGAGTAAACACAGAAATTTATCCTGGTTTAATTTTTACCTAAGCTTATATCCAGTCCCCAAATAATCTATTAGAATTTTTCACTATCTCAGTAAATTAAAAAATACAACCCAGTAGAACCTCTCCTTAATCCCAAGTTCACACAGCTTGAGTCCTTCAAAGAACTTCCTTAAATACACTCAGGGATATACTCCCTCTCAATCCAAACTCTCTTTTAGCTTAACTCCTTCAAAGAACCTCATTGAACTTCTCTCTCACAAGAAAGAAAGAATTACATATGATAAACTCTTTGAAATAGAGTATATAATACAATGAAACACTATTATGAGAAAGAACTGATAAGATGATGGAAACTAATGATATAATCACTCTTGAATGTTTCTCTTCTTAATTCATAGTCCATAGGTTGAGTTTATATAGATTGAGGTCTAGACCCTATGGGAGTGAGTGAGAAGTCAAGGATTTCAAAATATATTTTTCATAAACTCATTATGGCTTGTTTGTCATCGACCAATCGACTGTCCTCCCATAGCCAATCAACTGCTCTTGCTTTCCTTCTCAAAAATTCAAATTTTGGGCCCTAATAATCGATTGGTCACTCATATAGAGTTCTAGTCAATAGTCTTAAGGTTAGCAGTAGACTGGTGCTTAATTTAAGCGTGACTAATCGATTGTTCACTTACAGAGACCTCTCAATCGATCAAGGCTCAAGCTAGTAACAGATTGGGGTCTCTCAGAAAATGACCAGTCGACTGCTCACTCACATAAAATTTCCATTCAACTGTATAAGGCTTGGCAACTGGCCGGCAAGGAGACCAATCAACTGCTGGCATGTGGCAAGTCGATTGAGGACTTCCAAAGTTCCTTAAATCAGTTTTTTCTCACCCTTTAGGACCTAGAATCAATTTTACGTTTATTTTACATTATTTCTATTAACTCAGTATCACTTACAAAGGTTTTTAAGATATAATAACACACTGAAAACATTTAGACCTAAGTAATACATAAAAAAACTTTTCTTTTTGTGTTTGTTATCATCAAAACCTTAGTTTTCAATAAATAAGTTCAACAATACTATTTATTTAAAAGGTATTGATATATAATAAAATAAACTATTTTCTTCAAAGACATGTATAACAGGGCCAAATAAACTAATTATTTAAAAAGAAGCCTCTCAAAATGAAATGTTTTTTTGTCCAAAAAAACAATATTTTGTTTAAGTGAAATTGTGCATTTTGAGAAACATTATATTACGTGAGAAAATAAAAAACATTAGATGAATTAGGTAACTAGAATTTATTACGACGGAATTTATAAAACAAATTTATTGCAGTTTTTTCTTTTTCGTATAATTACAACACCTTATTCCGTGTCGTATTAAAATACCCCTTGATGGAACTGCATTACTATAATGGATATTGATGATTGATTATGAGTGGTAATTTGTGCATTCATGAAATTCAAATTACTTAAATATCACATATTGTGTGTATAAATCGTAACTTTTACAATGTATTATGTATAGTAATATCCCTTTGAATTTTTTGTCTCAAAATAATTTCATAAATAAATTTATTTTTAAAAAATATAATATAAATATAAATTATAAAATATATTATAATTTAATCTTTATTTATAAATTAATTCATATTGGCAAAAGGCTTAAAAAATGACCTAGAAAATTGATGAACGTCATGGAAACTTGACGACCATTGATTGTGTTCTACGACGGCGTTTGTGCCATCCAAGCATCGATGCGACGCCGTATTATGACGATTTTGCGTCGAACTATAATTTTATATCATTTATATGTGTCATAAATAACGGGTGTGGGAAGAGATTCCATTCCCTCAAAGAATCGCGGCTCGCACTCGACGCTCCTCCGATACTGCTTCGTAAACTTCGAGAGGTAGCCAATCTTCTTTTATCCTAATCATTCAAATTTCGTTGTGTTTTTTTTTTTTTTCACTCTTTTATCACTTTTTCTATGTGTTTCTGTCTTAGATCTGCATCTTTCTCTGTTGGTAAACCCTTCTAATCAATCCAATGCAATCGAATCTAGATTTCTGTAGAAATTGATATCATCCTCGAATATGATCGATATTTATTGTGTTCGTTTAATTTTTCCTTTTCGATCTGTTTTACAGTTGACGATCTGTTTGTTTATTGGCTCCGATTTTATTCCTTCTTTCTCTTCCTTTGACTATCATTATTTGTCAAGCTCTATGTACATGTATTAACCCAATTGGAAATAATTGTGAACAATGAAAATTCAGTAAGAATTTTTGTTTTAATTTATTTCAAATTCGGTTGCATTTGCGTATCGGATTTCCTTTACTCGGATGCATGGGATCTGATCCATCTTTATATTATGGCAGAGCAGCGGAATTTTAATTGGCTAATGAGATTTTTTGCCCCTTTATCTTTATTGTATGGATCAGCGTCGGGTGATCCTAGCTAGCTACTGCAGCTGCCAAAATGGGGCTGACCTTCACTAAGCTCTTCAGTAGGCTTTTTGCCAAGAAGGAAATGCGAATTCTGATGGTGGGTCTTGATGCTGCTGGTAAGACCACAATCTTGTACAAGCTCAAGCTTGGAGAGATCGTCACCACCATCCCTACTATTGGTGCGTTTTAGTACTCATGAATAATCTTTTTTTTTTTTTTTTTTAATGATATTGCCAGAATCTTATGATTATTGAATGGATAGGCCCCTTTTCAATAGCCTGATATCTTATGGTTCATCACGACCTGTACATCAGAATTTTTAAAATATTTGGAAATTATGATGTTGTCTTCATTTACTTTAGGGTCCTCGTCATTTATATTCTTGGTTACATCTTCTGCGACCTTACATTTATACTATTTTAATTTAAGTTGTGCATTTCCGGGCATATTATAGTGACTAAGGGCATCTGGACAGATTAATTCCTTGTTTCATTCTTTATATGAGTCTGGTAATTTTAGAGTTTGAAGTTTGGACTGGTAACTTCAACCATTTTTAATAAGCAGTTACCGTTTCATTTATTCATTCAGATGTAACATTATAACTGTTGCCTGCCTTTACATCGTTTATTGACCTTAGTAAAAGTAAACAATTTTAGCATTTTGCATCTTTAAGATTCTTTATATTCTCCGGTTAAGTCAGGTTTTGTAATTTTTTTCTTCCCGTCATGTAGTTATCTAACATGGCTCAAAATATGAGTTTCTAAATACTAAGTTCTCATTGCATCTTATTGTATTGTATTTGTTCTTTTTGTTTTTTTAATGCAGGATTTAACGTTGAGACTGTGGAGTATAAGAACATCAGCTTCACTGTATGGGATGTTGGTGGTCAGGACAAGGTACAGTTGCCCTTCCCCATCCCCTCTTGCTTCTTTGTTCATATGGATTGAGAGATTAGTAGAACTCATGCATAGCTATTGTTTTCTACCTTAAAGTCTGCCTCTCTTTCATGTCTTGACTCTGTTCAAGCTTCATAACATGGGATCCTTTCAGAGCTTATTTATTTTGTGTCAATTTGGAGGTGACATTTCTATTTCTTACCATGGTTTGAAGTTTGATCAGAGTGAAAACATATTTTTGTGTGTTGTGAATATGGGTCTGGGGATGTCTCTGTTGAGCATTTTGCTGGTCCTGAGTGAATAAATAATGATCTTTTAAAGAAAGGGTTTTTGTTTCTCCATATGGGGAATAGTCACACTGCTCTGCTAGTTTATGTGAGGTGGTATCTTTTCTGTGTCTGTGGCTTGTATTTATGTTGAATATGTATCCTTTCTACAAGTGGTATTCCAATAGGGACATTGGGTAGCATGATATGTCCAATTCCTTATTATGTATGGGATGATTTTTTTTTTTTGGGGGAGGGGGGGTTGTACTTAAGGGGTGTGGTTTTTCCTTTTGCAAGTGGTTTTCAATGGTAGGTTCCCAACATTTCCTTGGTTCCTATTATATTCTCTAATTATGGGGAAAGCATGCTGCTTAGCAAGCCATATTGCATATTTTATAATGACTTCTTTTGTGAGTTCTAGGGTTTTTATGATGCCTGAATTATTTTAGTTTAAACACACAGATTCGCCCACTCTGGAGGCACTACTTCCAGAACACTCAGGGTCTTATTTTTGTGGTCGATAGTAATGACAGAGATCGAGTAGTTGAGGCAAGGGATGAGTTACACCGAATGTTGAACGAGGTATGTAATTATATACTGGCGTATCTTACAAATGAGGTTTGTTATCTAACTTATGCCTTTTCATACCCACGTATCTTCATTCAAGCTGTGTTTTCTAACTTTTGTGTTCTTTCTGGTTCAATTGTGGGAGGCTGTTTCAGCATATTTTGTTTAAAGATATTTTATTTTTAAATATGTTCAAAATTTATTCCTTAATTGCCATTGATATTTTATTGGTGCATGCTCATGTCATGTTTTCAATATCTCCTTCTCAACATGTTGAGTTTTGAGGTACTCTGAAGCTTTGAGACTATACACAATTTCCTTTTGTATAATAAGGGGATTCTGAACTCATTCCATCATATGATCTTTATCTTCCATTGCAATGTCCTTCCTAATCGATAAAAAGCTGCAATTCAGTTGCTAATCTATTAGTCCCCTTGTAATGAGCCCCTCCTTATCTAAATTAGAGTGGGATCTAACTTTGGTTATGCTAAATTACTGAAATACCTTTCCCATTACTCAATACCTATTTTACCCCTCTTCTTCTACTACCTTCCTGCCTTTTTCCCCCCAATAAGTTCCACCCCAATTTTAGCACATTCCCATCCAGATTTGTAGTGTATGAGAGAATAAAGCTTATGTGAATTTGTATCCCTCATTTATTTATTTATTCAGTAATGGCAGGCATGACACCCTTGAGAGGGTTCCAGGTTAGTGTCATCCCCTATAAGCTAGTCTCAATAAGAACCTAAAGTTACTATACAAGTTGAGACTAGAAGGGGCAAGAATGATGAAAGAAAGAGGTTTTGGGTTTCTCACGCTGACATATCTGAAACTTGTGATCTGAAGCTCAATTGTGGTCCCTAGTTTCAAGTAGGATTGATATCATCGTGGAGCTAATTGAAAGGGACTAGTGTATTAATCAATTCGTATAGTATATTATCTTCGATAATAATCACTTTTTATTTGACAAACATGGTAACAAAGCGTAGTGCTGGATTGGGTTATGCTATTGCAGAGATATAGCAAAGTGTTAGGGGAGTGTGCTAATAACCACATGCTCTGAGTTTTTGAAGCCTATTAGTTTGCATGTCTGTGCATGCGCTTGAATTGAAAAAAAAAAAGGGAGAGGAGAAAGAGAGAAGGGAAAAGAGAAGGAAAAGGATGGGAGAGTTATAACATCATATACAGATGTATTGAAAGTTTTTAATTCTTCCATGAACTCAAAAGAATCTCTTCTCACATTTAATTGAGGTAGTTGGCATGGCATTAATTTGGTTGATTGGAAAAGTTTGTTTTGTAAAATGGGTTGTGCACGGGCATATTTGAAGTCCAAGCTTGAAAAGTCTACATCAATATTTTTCTAATTTGAAAAGTGATTATTTAATGAAAACTTAATTTGATCATTAACTAAAGCTGGGCAACTTTTAGCCCAGCCTGTTTGTAAGTTTAGTTTCCACTGCAAGGAAAATACCTTTTTGGGCTCTTACCACATAATTGCTATTTTCGTCCCTCACTTATTGAAATACCTAAAATAGTCTCTCATTGAATAATGTCATACTTGGCCCTCACTTTTCTGAAAGTTACCAGACTCAGTCACGTTACTAAACCCTAAACCCTAAAATCATGGGACTAAATTTACTGTTTTTTTAAAAATGGGAGACTAAGTGTGACATTTTCTAGTAAGAGACCATTTTGGGTATTTTAATGAATAAGGGACCAAAAAGGTATTTTACTATTTCCACTGCTGATTTATTGACCAATATTTATTATCTAATAAAATTTTTCATTACCATTTTGCTTGATTACTGTTATATGTTTTTTTGTTTACCCAACCTATGTACATGAATAGTCCTTGGCCAAGCCTTTATTTGAAGTATTTTTTAAGTTCAACATTGTTTGGCCATTTGATTTTCTGTAAATATGGTTTATGGAATGTAAATTACATATTGGTGGGAGAATCTTAACATTATTTGTTTCAGGACGAACTGAGAGATGCTGTTTTGCTTGTTTTTGCCAACAAACAAGATCTTCCCAATGCCATGAATGCTGCAGAAATAACTGACAAGCTCGGTCTTCATTCCCTCCGCCAACGCCATTGGTTAGATGATCTTATCTTTTATATGGAAGTAACTTGTTAAATGTGTGATCTCTTGGATGGGTTACGAGTACAATTCTTATACAATTGTTACTTGTGTTGTTATTGATGTTTAATTTAGCTCGAATAGTTTTCTAAAATGATGATGTGGATTTCTCACATAAATTTTGGAATGATTTTTTTAAAAAAAATAAAAGGTGTGAAACAATATTGACTAAAAGGAAGACACCTAGCCTTATTTTATGCAATGGTTTGATCTGTTTCAGGTATATCCAGAGCACTTGTGCAACTTCTGGAGAGGGTCTCTATGAGGGTTTGGAGTGGCTTTCAAACAACATTGCTAGCAAGGTAATTAACAAAGTTTGAGCACAATTTAGAGTTAAAATGGTCATGGTATGTTGTTAGAGACATGTTATACTGGCTTTACACTGGTTTTTGGTATAATATAGCCTATGCAATTGGACATATTGAGAACCTATGATTAGCTTTTTAGGAAATTTCCAAATGAACAATTTCAACGAAATCTTTCAATTTCTTATTTTACTATATCGCATTTCGGTTAAAAGACTTGAAGTAGCAAAACCTTGGGTAAAAATAACACTTGGTGCAATTATTGTGCTTAAATAATTTTTAAGCTTTTTTAAAACCAAAACCTGGAACTACATGAAAAATGGAAAAACCCCATGAAAGAAAGATTACTGATTCATATATATCACTTAATGGTAAATGACCCAAAAAAATCCAACGAGTAACTAATAATCCTGTTATACAGAAAAAAGTGACTATCATGCCTTTTTCAGGCGAATCATATAGTACTTCGATTTCATTGACTAATAAGGTGATCAAACGAATTGCAGTCTGGAAAAATCTGAATGGGCGACCGGGGCATGGCTGGGAAACCTTCTGGTGAAGAATCTAGGGGGTAGGGACAAGTGTTGGTTGTGGGAACAAGTTTCTTGATGAAGTTAGTTAGGGATTTGTAAATTGAAGGGGGACCGTGAAAGGAAGAGGATAGGCAGGAAATTGTGGAGTTTTTGCAGCATGTTCTAGCCCCTTGGAAAGTTAGGAATTTGCTCTGTTCTGTTTTGTTTCTCTCAGCTATATCTATCTTTTACTCTAATGTCTGTAGTGAAACTAAGTTCATATAGTTGGTGTTAGAGCAAGACTTTGGGTATTGTGAGTGCTATAATAGGAGGAAGACTCGATAATTTGGAGGAGGTTTGCCGAGATGAAGGGATAGATTTTTTTAGTAAATTGAGTAATTTAATAGAAGAGGAAGGAATACCAAGAAAGGCCACCAATATTGCCGCTTGGAATCATTATTGTCAAGGAGCCATGGGTTTGGATCTTCTAAGTAGAGCAGTATTTTCAAGAATGCCTTGGAGGGGAAGATTGACCCGACTATAGGATTGAAAGGCCGCAACCATGGTACTAATGGCTGGAGTAGGAATGACAGTATGTTGATATCCAGTGGTTTTCTCTTTATCCAAATCTGAAGTAAAAATTTACTACTCAAACCCAAACCAAATCCTGAAAAAGTTGTCATCTCTGACACCAGACACAAAGTAATTGATACTTGAAATTGAAACACCTGGAACTCCCAGATATTCAAAATAACAAGACTCTCCAGATATTTTAGAAACAAAATTGACATAGAAATGGTAACGAGAAGAAACTGAGAGTTAACCATAACCTAGGTTTCAAAGTGATATAACAACAGAAATAAAAAGAAAAGGAACTTGAAAAAGAAACTACACCTATCCAAATGCATAGTATCTGTTGCTACAATATAGAGAAGTGGACAAAAATCAGACACCCTCACAAAAAATTTAAAAGATGAAACATTAACTTACCGAAGAGGATTGGAGAAAGGGTGATTGGTGTTTGTGATGCAATGTTTTGGTGGTTTGTGTATGTAAGGTTTGAAACGTTGAGGATGAGATGCGTTTTAATTGAAATAGAAATTCTCATGTGTGATGACACTGGGTGTGTTGATACAATTTACATATTATAATTATGTTATAATTCAAGTATCCTAGCTCTCCATTTGCATTGGACGAATATTGGGTACTTGAGGCTAAACAGAATCATTTAGGGTATCGACTTCTACTATCAAAATCCTATCCAAAATCCATATTTGGGTATTGTATGCTTATGTTGATCAAATTTCACTAAGTATCCAATCTCCTACCCAAATTGCCTTTTCTGGGGTGTAAACTCAAAATGTAATCCATGTGGGGAAGGAATACAAGGAATAAGTGTTTGAGAGGTTTCAACCATCTAAATTGTCACTAAAAATATAGAGAAGTTGAAACTTCTCTTAGCCCCCTTGAAAGGATCCAGTGATGAGGGGCTCTTCAGAGTGTTGAAAATGACTTTAGAGAAGATCATAGTTATAAAAATCATACAATTTAGGATTTGAATCTTACAATTTATAATGAGTGACAAAGCTATCAATCGGCCATGAATAGTGCAATTCTATCTAATATGAAAAAATTGTGTGATATGATGATTCAGAATTGTGTGAACAATGGGTTGGCATGGCACTGTTTTAATGTTAAGTGTTGTGTATGCCTCTTGTAAAGAAAGCAAAGAACGATGTTACTTTATATTATTACAACAATTAATTGCTTACTATTTTATGATGACTAATGTGAAATATGACTTACGTTTAAGTATTATTCTTAATTCTTAGGTTAGTTTATTATCTTGGGTTATTATGTTTCTTATAAGGATATGCATGTTATATTTATGTTTCAAGCTATTTTTCATTTGTTATTGAATCTTTGAGTTGGGCAAGCCGTGATATGTATCACGATTTGACAACTATAGCAAAGATATTAAGGCAGAGGTCAAGATGGGCACCCACCACTCCAAAACAGCTCACGGACCTGGCCCATAAGATAGAAGAAAAAATTGGGTCTTAGATCAGGCCTGGGAGGTAAGATGGACCTTGAAGCCAAATGTAGGTGGTGACAATAATAATGGGCCATTAGAAAGTCACTTTCTGTCTCTATCTCTTTTAGCCCTATAAAATGACCCAGATTAAGCCTAGCCAATCTGAGTCCAATGATCAGCATTAGGGGTAGTGTAATATAATTGCATTGTCATCTACATTGTCTTCGTTATAGAAGAGTAACTATATCTACTGAAGACTAACATGCAAGGTTTTTGAAAGGAGACAACTTTGGGTTGTGCTTTGTGATGAGAAGTTTGGAGTCAATCATCCATGCTGAAACCGCCAGTTACATGTCTTAGTGCTAACAGAGGATGATGATGATGAGTTGGATGGAATGGAGGGCCAATTCTGAGTGAAAGAAGCATCCTGACATAATTTCAGCTTCTCACATTGACGGCAAAGATGAATCTTCAACTAGGGTGCCCGTGCCCCCCCAGTTATGATAAAAATCTGGATTGGGCGGTTGGGGCATGGCTGGAAATTGTTCATAGGAGAACCTAGGGGTTTAGGGATTCATATTGGGTGTCGGTAGAAATTTCAAGAGGAAGTCAGGGAATGGTAAATAAAGGGCAGACTGTGAGAGAAAGAGGATAGGCTGAATATTGGGGAATTTTGTGGGGGGGGTTTAGACTCTCCAGAGCTAGGAATATTTGCTTTCATTTATGTTCTTTTCTGTCTACGGTATCAGTGTTTTACTGCAATTTTTGAAGGAAAACGTTGGTTCCGTTCTGAGTTGGTTTTGGAACAACAATTTTCACTGGTCACATAGTTTTAAGGCCAAAATGTTTTGTTTGTGAAGCTTATTGCATCTGTATATTTACAACATCTTCGAATAATTTAACATTCAACAAACATCTTCCTGCACGATGTATGGGTTGACTAATCTACCAGTTCTTTTTTCTAGGCATGAGGCAGTTGAAAAATTTTGGTTGTCGTCTGGTCCTTCCATGCGAGTTTGGTGGTTCTTGGAGAGGATGCTTCTCCCTCTTTTAGTGAATGTTGTAATATCAGAATGTGTTAGAATTTACCTTCTCTTGAATGTAAGTTGGGTTTGTATGATTTCTTATATTAGCTAATACTTTTATCTTTGATTGGAACCCTCTGTTACAGTCTCCGTAGGCAGAGGGCTTGTTTGTGATCATTTTGCTAGCTTGACAATCAGTGAATATTTCTGTGGAATCAGATCTTGAAGTATTGCTGGCCATGCTTTTCTAACTTCCTGTTCCATTTATAGTCAATGTTAATTTTTTTACTAAGAATAATTTAGTAATTAAATTTTATGGTTTTATAATCGTTTAGGAGCAACTGTCTAACATTTTCCCCTTACTAGATGAGCAATTTTCGTTTTATGCATATTTGCAAAATTTTTTTTATCAATACGAGGATTTTGAGTTTACGTTTCCATTTGCTTTGTATCTGAAATTGGAAGGTTTAGAAAATTTAAAAAAAAAAAAAAGAAATGAAATGAAGGGTATAAAAGCCATATATTCGCCTTCATTGCAATTCCAGAAGCATTCCTTAAAATTTAGGGTTTCATACGCCAATCTTGTTTCTGAGGAGCTGGTGAGTTGTTCTTCATATCCTGGCTGTGCCTTAATTTCTCTTGGCTGTTGCTTTCTATTTGAGCTATAGCTATCAGAATTAGTTCATTATCTCCATTATTTCTATTATGCGATTCGGCTTTAAAACAACTTGAAGGCAAATTTAATATATTGGCGTTTGTCCGTATATCTAATTTCTCTCTCATCAGAAGTCTTTGCTATTAACTGTTCAATAACTAGAGGTAGAAATTTGATGAAAGTTGATGATAAAGTTGCACTATCAGATGTGGACGATACCTTACGAATTTGATAACATTTTTTTTTCAATAAAAGTTCAATGAATTAGAAAAAGAAATTAAAATTATTACAATAACAGGCGAAAGTAAGAGCTAAGTAGCCTGGAGATCCTTTTAAGATATTGTTGGGCTCTAGGATAAACTAAAAAAGCGGCAGAGGTCTTGTCCTCAGATTTGAAGGCTGTGATACTGCCGATATCGGTCAACGGTTTCCAAACAGAGCAGTTGAGCACTAGAGTCATGAGAGATTGGCCAAAATATTTTGATGAATTAACCAACATATAAGATCCCTATAGTTGAGAGAAAAAAAATAGTTGGTCTTGAATTTATTGGGGCCTTTGTTAGTCGTACTCACCCAAGACTATTGTGCAGCAGCTAGTAGACGTAGGGTGAGTGAAATTAATTTCCAATGACGGTTGTTGTTGTTTAGTAGATGCAGGAGAAACATTGGAATAAGCTCTCTAATTGTCATTAACCAAACGACTCAACGTTTGGGGGGCTTTTAGTGGGTTAGGCTTCTCTCCGTCATGAATCGCTTTATTACTAGTATACCAAATAATGTAAAGATTGATGAGAATATGGTAAGTGAAAAAGTCAAGCTGAGGATTTCTAATTTTCACTTGCTTAAACCATAAGTCGAGCCAAAAAATGATATTTTGATTATTGAGTTGGTCAACTCTGATGGAGAGAGAAGCAAACCATAACTTTGGTAAAGGGACGGGGGATGAAGACATGATCAAGGGACTTTGAGGCTGAATTACATAAATGGCAAGATGATTCAATAGCCTTATGATTGCGAATGAGAATGTAACCCAACAAAAGAGTTTTCATTAAAAGGCACCATACGAAGACTAAAACGCTGAAGCAATTTAATTTTTCCAAGATTAATCCATTTGTGAAACTCAGTGGAGCTATATTTGTGTGAAATTCTGTGCTAAGAGATTTACATCCTTCACCAACTATATATTTTCCCACCTTGTGTCCCAACCAGACAATTGAGTCTTTCTAACCAGTGGAAGAGATGCGTGTAGCTCGAACAAGATTGGCAATCGCATCATGGTAGAATTTAACTGATTAAACATCCCAACCACCTGAGTGATGCAAGATAAGATTTGAAACCTGAGATAGGTTTACTAATCTGACTACATAGGCCACCATAAGGGGTGGTTTAGGGGAATCTGATTACTTGATCCAACTTGCAACTTCAACTTTGATGAGATTACATATTGAGCTTTAGATATGCTTTTCCATATCCATGATGTGCTTGTTCTCCAAATAATGAGGCCTAGATGGTTCGGGGAACTATATTTCCCTTTCATTATTTTGGAAAACAAGGAGATGTTATTAAGATCAATCACTTGCCATACTTGTTTTGCCAATAGTGCTAAGTTGATAAGATAAGTAGATTTATTCCCAAGTCTTCCTGTATTTTTTCCTTTGCAGAGGGTATTCCAACTGATCAGATGAATGCGAGGTGAGCTCAAATTGAAACCCCAGAAGAAATTTGCTATCTTGGAATCTATCATGGAACAATATTTCTTAGGAAAATGAAAATAAGACAAAGGATATACAATACTTGAGTTGAGGACCGAGCGAATCAACATAAGGCAACCAACTTGATAAAGCAATTTAGACTTCTAGGTCTTCAATTTTGTCAACCAATTTCAGGTTACACATGATTTTTGTTTCTGCCTACATTAATCTAGGTACCTAAGTATTTCCCCAATCCGGTTGTGTGCTTGTCATTTATGAGTTTTTTTGAAGCAATGAGGTGTGTTAGGGATGAAAAAGAAATTTTGCATAGTTGATATTGAGGCTTGATAATGAACAGAATTAATTTTGCGAATTCTTCATTGTATTGCACATGTTTATTGTGGCTTAATAAAATAGTATAGTATCATCTGCATACATTAAATATATCACAGTTGCAAAATTATGACCAATTTTGATAACTTTCCAATTATGAGTCTATTACTTCATCATGATTATACTAAACTGAACAATGGTGCACAAAATAAATAAGGGGAGAGAGGATCTCATTGGCCGAGGCCACTTCTAGGAAGGATCCCCTTAATTATGTTATTGACTCTTCAAATAAATGTGAAAAAGGTTGTTTAGTTTTCAATTATTATAGTAATGGTAAGCAATGTTCTATACTCAAATAGTGGACTGTGTGTGTAATAAGTTTTACATCAGAGAGTTTTTCTAAAAGAGGAGAGCTTATAAGACTAAATGGTTCTCTTATTTAATATACTAGTTCTTTTAAATAAGCTTTCAATTAAAATTTGCGTTCATAACACTGTTAGTAGTTTTTACAGGTAAACAAGTCAACTTCATGTCAAACTATAAATTATGTTTTAATCTTGTTACCAATCATATAATTTATTTAGATGACCCATAAAAAAAAGAATTGGGCTGATAACGATAATGAATCGGGAATTTATCTTTAGCTGATCTAGGAATCGAATATAATAAAATGTTCAAACATTATGCTTATAAGAGTGTCTGTTTTAAATTTCATCTATGGCATGTGCTTCAAGGGGAATTAAAGTTACAGCTATGATAACTGATATAAAGATATTAAATATTATTTTTAATCGGAATGAATTACCCATATATATATATATATATATATATTTTAAATCTTTCACAGCAATTAACCTCAAAAAATTTTGTGGTCATGATTTTCCCACGAGTGAATAATGAGCACAAGGAGTCCAACGAAGAAGTGGGGTTATCATGCATTTGTTTGAGACAAGTTTAATCCCTTGTTAGCCACAAAAACAGTATGTGATGGGGGATGAGGCCTTTATTTAAAGGGATTGCAACCTCATGAATGGATCTAATCTGGATTGTTGTGCTCCCACATGGGACTGTGCTAAGATTTCACACACAAACCACATCCCCTAATAATGTTATAGCCACTAATCCCATGTTGATGTTGCTTTAACCCCTTAGCCCTTAACCCCACTGCCTTTGCTTTTGGACTTTGTTCATTTTGGAAAGCATGCACTAACGTTTCCAACTAAAGGAACCACTTCTTGGACTCTTATGCTTACTATACATATTGCTAACTCGATCCAACAGTAATCAGCTGACGCGATCTCTCTCTCCGTGCACCACACTCCTCTCCTTAATTAGAAGAAATTGAGGATGAACGAGAGGGAATGTAATTTTTATTGCTTAACTATAAGACTGGTACATACAATATAATTGTGAAATATAATAAAGCAATTTTCTCACTGCATAAGATTTAGGGAGACATTTTATTACATTGGTTAAATTATTCTTTTTGTCCCGACAGTATCACTTAATTTTTAATTTGGTTCCCAAAGTTTAAATATTTATAATTAAGTTTTTATATTTTTAACGATATGTTATTTTAATACCTTAAATATGTAAAATTTGGAGAAAAAAAAATAGAGTAAAAATAAATAATAAAGTAAAATAAACTCACATAGATAGTATATGGTGCAGGAAATTAAGTTATATGGATGCACAAGTTTAAATCATGTCTATTTAGAATGTCAAGATAATACATGGTAGCTGGCCAATTATTTTTTTTAAGAAAAAATGCTGATGGATGTGTAACAGCAAAGTTTGAATTAAAAATTTCCTGAACAGTAAGACCCAATTCAATTTTTTTTTAAATAATAAGAACTAAATTAAAAATTGAGTGAAAATATGGAATCAAAAAAATAATTAACCAACATTAATTTAAAGAGATTTATAATTCTCCTTTTAAGTAAATACTAAGAGAATCCTCCAACTTCAATTGAACAAAAGACTAATTCCTCAAGAATTCAACAAGTAAAACTATTCACAAATTTAAATTTTTAAGAATCAAAATATGGTGCTTTCATGAAACTCCAACACCCTCTACAAGAGCAGCTAACCAATACATTTTATTATTTAGCTGAAGTGTGGGCCTCACGCACTGCGAAGGTGTAGTGAGATTGGAATTATGTGAAGAGACGCACACAATATAGAGAGTTAAAAGATGGATTTCCAAGAGTAGCAATAGTTTAATGTAACTTTCTAAGATCTGTGAATGTCCATAGGTTTGGAAATTTAAGGAGGATCATCATGTAATGAGTGGCTAATACTTGTTTCGAGTTAGGAGGAGGTCTCTTTAAGTGATCGTTGTTAGTGTTTTTAGTCTAAACCAAGCATCATGATCCATTCTATTCCCATTTTCCTTTCTTCTTCTTTTTTAGTCTTTGGGTTGCGTAATTAGAGCCACATATAATTATATATATCAAATTCTTTTTTTCCTCTCTTATTTCATTTATTTCTTCAAAAGATATTGACTAGCACTGCACACAATTTAATAGGAAAAATTGTGGCTTTTTTCTTTCTTTTGATAATAAAAGCCTCCCCTTCCTAATTAAGCTATGAGTTGACGTTGCAATGAAAATGATAAAATAAGACCTAAGAAGTTCACAAATAAAAAGTGAAGATGTATTTGTTTGCTTGGCAATTAAGAGAACTAAGTTGCATTAGAATAGACATGTCTTCCATCCCAGTTAACCTCGTCAAGTATTTTTTTTTTCTAATCTGAAATTTAGAATTAAAAATGAAATGAAATTAAAATCTCAAAAGTGTTCGAACTAAAAATTGCCTTACAAAATAATATATATATTTTTACACTTTTACTAGTTTGCCCCAATGTTTTTGCTAAAAAAAAATAGTATGGGTGACCGTGAGTACTGAGTACATCTCTTATATACAAATAATTATTATTTACTTTACATACCCAATTATATTTTCTCTCTTTCCTTAATTTATTTTCAATATACAAAATGTAGTCAGTGTGATTACGTTCATGGCTCTTGTAGTCTGATAAGAATTAATGTTTTAGAACATGATAAAATTAATTACAATTGAAATTACAACATATACTTGATTGAATTCTAACCAATTTACTTTGTAAAATTGTTTTCTGACGCCAAACATATCAATCATTTTTCTTTTTTAAGGAAAGGGGAATAACCTCGATAAAGAAGAGGTTTTTTTTTATAAATAACTAATTATATTATTCATATAATTGAAAGAAAAGAAAGCAATATATATATATATATATATATATATATTAAAATTATGTATAAAGAGAGTGCGTTGTTAATAAGGAGAATATGAAAACAAAAGAAAAATTAAGAACCCGTGTGGGACTTCTTCATGATGATGAAATCATGATAATAGTGACCCATTATATATGTTAAGAACATGCTATGTGATTCCATTAATATCATAGACAACATTTTTCTCACCATTAATTTTTCTCCTCGTTGATCCTTTTGGATTTGTTCTTAGCTAGTTAATCAAATTCAATGGGAAATAAAATTTCTTGACAAACAAGAAAAGAAAATCTCACGACAAGTTTCGTAATACAAAATGCATACGCAATGCCATAATCTCCAGTCATTTCTTTTGGGCTCTATAGGATCTATGGCCTGGTGTTTAATACACTACGGGAAGAAAAAAAACAGAAGAAAAAGAAGATATTCTATCACAAGGAAATGTTTCAAAAAAAAAAAAAAAAGAACCCTTGTTAAAGTAATATTTTCAGGGAATTTACTAAATATAATATTATATTAATTTGTTCCAACTTCCACGTGATTTTTGTACATATCAACTTAATTAATTTGAAGAATAAATTAACATATATCACAACTATCAGAACGATATAATATATATAGCCATAGGTAATCAATTTGAGTTTTTATAAACTCCGAAGATGTAAATGAAAGGCATCTTTTTACGTTAATGCTGATCATAGTGTTGTAGAAACCATGTTCAAAACTTGGTATAATTGCTAATTTAACAACATTTAACTATATATTTTAGCTTTGAAGGATAAAGATATTTTATCCATCATAATTTGAGCTGATAACTTTTCTACCACTTTATAAGCCAGTATTTAAATCTTAGGTAAATAAATGCACTGCTTAAAAGATTATTTTTCTTTTAATTTAGTTATTCAAAATATTTCCACAAATCAAAATATATAGTCCTTCATTTGAGTAAATAATTAATAATAAATGAAAGTTTATGTCACTAACACATAACTCGAACTTAATTACATAAATGACATTTAATTACCAAAAAAAAATTGCAAAGCTAATATGTCATTTTGAAATAAAATGCTTGAATAAGTCTAAGTTATTAGTTACAAATAGGTTTACATTTATTAATTAATTGTGGGCATTTGCTTCACGAATAGAACATTTTAAAAGGGGGAAAAATCTTTGAAAAATAAATTAAACGATCTTATTTTCATGGTCCAAAAGTTAAGAGAAAAATGATATTTAAAAATTAAATAATTAGCTTATTCTTAAATACAATCTCATTATGGTAATCATGATCTAATTAATAAGTATTTAGACAGTGATTTTAATCTTCTAGCTTTATTTGAAAATGTCGTAATGTTTTCAACTACCAATTACAATCTTTGTAGTTGTAAAAGCTGGTACAACAAAGAACGTTTGTAACGTGATTTTCATCTTCATTCTAGAAGATAATCTCTCCCTTTTTCACTTTCACAGGATATTTTTACTTTTTATCTTTTCTAAAAGATCTAGATATTTTTCCCTCTTGTAACCGTGATCGAACACAATGAGGCTTGTGATATTTCTTTTTCTTCTTTAGAGAAAGAGAATATCTATGCGAACATATATATCGTGCATGTGCCCTACATAACTTGAGAGAACGTAGAGACATATTATATATTATATATCGTCGACCATCCAACGAAATATATATAGTCATGCATGCATGCGATGTGATTACACACATAGTTAGGTACGTAAGAAATATTTTGTACCACTAATTAAAAACTTTATAACAAGTAATAAATTTTATCATATTCTCCCTCTATTTAAACCCTCCTACCCTCTATTATGATCTCAATATCTCTCTTCACCTTTCTCTCTCCCTCTCTCTTTCGCTCTCTCCTTCTCTCTCTCGTACACACAAAATAATGGACAAAAAACCGTGCAATTCATCGCAGGATCCTGAGGTGAGAAAAGGGCCATGGACCATGGAAGAAGACTTGATCTTGATCAACTATATTGCAAATCATGGTGAAGGTGTCTGGAACTCCTTAGCCAAAGCTGCTGGTATATATATACGTATACATATATAGAATATC
The DNA here is from genome assembly GCA_037074485.1 of Delonix regia. Lineage (NCBI taxonomy): Eukaryota > Viridiplantae > Streptophyta > Magnoliopsida > Fabales > Fabaceae > Delonix > Delonix regia. Next base: position 31,724,226 of record CM073449.1, on the reverse strand, counting down.
TTCTTTTGCCATTTTTATAACCTGTTTTAGTGTTCACCTTTTCTTTTTCCTGCTTAAACCCTAATGATTTATCTTCATGGTTCTTTTACAGGTCTCAAGCGTACTGGAAAAAGTTGCCGGCTCCGGTGGCTAAACTACCTTCGTCCTGATGTCAGAAGAGGGAATATTACACCAGAGGAACAGCTTTTGATCATGGAGCTTCATGCAAAGTGGGGAAACAGGTGATGAATATACCGTATATATATTCTTAATATTATGAAAATATACATAGTGCTTGCCCTTCTCTCCTCTCCTACAAAGTGAATTTAGCGTTATGCAGAAGAATGATACTGTTACAAGCAAAGAAAAAGAGGTTCAGTCGTGAACATTTTCTTCTCTATTTTAAAGGATGAAAGAAGTTGGTCACTCTCTCTTGCAATTTTCTAGTATTTGGGTTTGGATAGAGCACACCAGTACTGGCTGACGGCAGAAGGAAAGTCTTGAGGGCCATTCAAAAGGATAAAGTGAGAGAGCGTTGTTTGGGGAGAGAATTCTAGCCAAGAAAATATTTTCCAAAACATGGAGGGGCTTTTAGTTTTTTAGGACTTATAATACTGGCCACAAATATATTCACTCCGCAAAATTTGATTCTGAAATATGAGAGGTGTACAAAACGATCCTTTGTGGTTGATTTCATCCATATATATATATATATATATATATATATGTATGTATGAAAGAACAAGAGAGTTTTCCTTTAGAAGCTCCATGTTATTACTTTCCTTTTGCATTCATTCTCTCTCTCTCGCTCTCTCCAAGTTATAATAGAATGAGGTTGGAGCATATATATTATGCTGTGGACCTTCAGGTGGAAGAATACCCTAGAGTTAGATCTATATATAGATAAAAAACACAGTGAATTAAGGGGCATATCAATGTTAGATGTCTTTCCCTTTTCTTCTGTTTTTGAATTTTCTATGAGCTTTTCTTATCATCCCATGAATATAATTCAATACAAGCAAAGTTTCCTTTTTCTGTTGAATTTTTGTGGTCAGAAGTCGAAACTGAGTGGATAAGATAAAGATAAGCTGCTCTATATTTTGATTTTTGAAAATATATATATTTTCTTCTTAGGGTTGTACTGTGTGTGTGTGTGTGTGTGTGTAGGTATCGGGTAAATAGAAGACAAGGGACCCCAAAACTAATGTTTTCATCGCTTTATGTAATTCTGACTTATGAAGAATCACAAATACGGTAAAATATAAATCAGAATGTTTACAGAAGGAGAATAGACTGTATATATAGCAGAAGAGGGGGAAAAGATGAAGAGAATAGCTACAGAAAGGATAATGAGAGGATAGACTGCATATATAGAGAAAGAAGCTTTGTTTTACTGTTCATTAACATACTCTCAGATGAAGGAAGTGTTTGTTTCTAAATAACCTTTTTCTTTTAATCATAGCTGGTATAAAGAAAGTTGTGTTAATATCTCCCCTAGATATTTTCACAAACTGGATATCTCTATATGGGAGTTGTGAATCAGAACCAAATAGATTGGCCAAGAGAAATTGCCATTTTAGGCTGAACTCATAGAAGTGGGTCACATGACAATAGCTTTCTCATTCAGATGAAAAAGAAAATTAAAGGAATAATTAAATTGACCCAAACCATACAGTTTTGGCCCTTCTTGACAAGGGTTGGTTCTCCTTATAAATTGAGAGCCTCCACTTGAGGCTAGAGTAGTTACACTTACACACATATATATCTATATGTACAGCAGTTATAAACCCTACATACTGTGTATACACCTTTAATCTCTCATTCCCCAACTCTACCAAAGCCAAAAAGCAAAAGAACTCCAACCTTTAGTAAAGAAAGCAAACGTGAAGATTCATTGAAACCTGTTTCTGATCAACTGCATTTGCCATCGGATAAACTAACTGTATCTGATGCTAGGGTTAGAAAATGTCATTTGAAAAACTCAAACTTTTCCCTCAATCTATTGCATTGATCATTTTGAAAAAAAGCTTTGAAATTTTGTGACTGAAATAACAAACAAGGGACAGTTTTTTGCGTGAAAAACGAAAGGAAGAAACATTGGAATGGGAGAATAGAATGGAAGTAGTGTTTGGATTGAAGCATGCTTTTCAATGCACTGAGAAATCTGATAAATTTGATGATCAATCGGAGAGCCCCAGCTACAAAGGCAAAGGCATCATATTTACATGTACCATAGGGGCCTTCAGGCATCTCACTGCTCAACTTGTCCTTTTATATGTGACTCCTAACATGCTTCCCTTTCATTCTCAGCCATTGAACATGCTCTCAACCGGACACTACATATTTCATGTTGGTCTTACCACTTTTCACTTATATGCATTTACTTCAACTTTTATAATCTTCCTTTTCAAGAAACTTACATATATCTGAGCTATATAAATATTTATATAATCCATACTGGTTAATTTTCTGCATATGGTTAAAAGGTTCTCAATATATATATATTATTTCTATCATCATTTTCTATTTTCTTTAACTGTCTCATTAACATGCACTGACGTACTAAATGTTTGCTGTAATTCAAAATCTCTATATGATTAACTTCACCATAATTTTTGTTTTCTTGGCTCAGTTACTTCAGCTGAAAGTACACGTGGAGAACTAGAATATTCTGCTGATATTCCGGAAAAAATAAATCTGAATGTCCAAGCAAATTAAAATATATATTCAGTTATCTGTCACTTTCTCTTACATATAAATCATTCACTCACCAAAATTATAATACTAATAATGCAGGTGGTCAAAAATTGCGAAGCATCTACCAGGAAGAACTGACAATGAGATCAAAAACTATTGGAGGACTAGGATCCAGAAGCACATTAAGCAGGCCGAGAACTACCAGCAACAACAGTCACAGCTAAGTTCTGAGACCAATGATCATCAGCAAGCCAGCAGCAGCCACGTGTCCACTACCATGGCTGATCATCAGCCAATGGACACTTACTCTCCGTCCTCCTTTCATCAAGCCACTTTCACTGATCAGCCCTTTCCAACTCATCAGTTTCCCAACGTACTGGATCAATCCTCCGCTTGTACCAGTCATGAGAGTAACTATTGGAGCATGGAGGATCTCTGGTCAAATATGCAGTTACTTAATGGGGATTAAACTTATTATTATTATACTTAATATATAATTAATATAAATATAAATATATATATTTCAAAATGGTGCTTAAGTGTCTCTGCCTCAGAATGTTTAATTACTAGGTTTGTATGTATATGTAGTTGGAACTTGGTGTTTTGCGTACCATGTATTGAGAACTAAATCAGTATGGGTTGTATAATAGGAGCTTATCTTGTTATCTGCATATTATCCTATTATGGTAATGAGATGATGCATGTTTGAGAACCACAAACCGTGAACTGATTAGTATATGCTCAGTGTCAGGCGTGGTCTTAATATAGTAAACCTTATTATTATCTCAATGATTGTTTTGTCTTATAGCAACTTAGTTCGTGATTTGTTTCTGTTCTCTCAACTCAACCACTCTTTCTGTTTATTCATTGTCCTTACGCTGGCTAGTTTGAACAGAGATCTATAAAGTAAACACACAGAACGTGTGGTTTAGTCTAGGACCAAAAGGAAAAAGAAAATGAAAAAGAAAGAAAAAAAATGTGTGGTTGTAAAAGCATATTCATGGAGAGATATCTTATGAATTAGTTGTGCCCAAGGATTTCTAGAGGTTGGTATTTCTTCAGAATGAATACGAATATAAAAGGTAATAAAAACGTGCGAGATGCTTTTGAGCTAGTCTTCTTTTTCATATAAATGGAATGACAACCAAGCATGCATAGGCATGATGAACTTGCATTTACATTGAGAACAAAGAAATTTGCCAATACATTGCCTAACTAAGACCACAAGAAGATTGACACGTGGCCCAAATACACACATTATCAACCATAAAGCTATGTATATCAAAACTCATTCTCTCCTTTTGTTTAATATATGCACTTTGGCTCATAGCCATGCAACAATAACTGAAGCTGGACGTAAACCTAACTCTAAAACTATGGACGCGCTCACATGTCCCTCATAACACGAAGGCTAGCTAGCTACTTCCAAATTATCAATATTATGTTAAAAAAAACACATTCAATAACGAAGAGATTTTCTTATTTTATTATCTTATTACGATTTAAATATAACTTAAAGCATCATATCTTATCTAATATATGAGTATCGGACACAAATGAAACACAATATTAAAATATAGACGGTGTTATAATTATAATTAAGGAGTTATATCTGATCTAATATGAATATCTTATACGTATGAAACAGTACGATAATAAAATATAGGTGATATTGTCATTTTGCAAGGGAAGTTAGGTTTAGGTGACGACATATAATAGAGGAGCATTCATGGTGTACCGAACTTCAACTTTAGCTTGAAACACTTATACAGACAAAGGGAGGAGAGGGTGACGGGAGAGGCTTGTCCTGGGGTTGTGCCATGTCTTATATAGGAAACTAGGACACTTGCCTTGTGGGCTTTCGCTGTTCTCCGACGTCGTACGGGGAAGGAGATCTTCCAAAGCCTACAAGTTGACAAAGTTTGTGAGCCGCTCGTTGTATTTAGACACATGTTTTGTGTGCTGCAGAATCAGTTGCGAAAGAAAACTTGCATGTGATGGATAATGATAAACCACGTGGGGGGTCGGCCACTTAATGGTAAAACGTGTGGAAATTGAATATATCAGCTTTAAAATATTATATGCTTCTTCTTCTTCAAGTCTTTCAATTCACCTGCTTCGTCCGGCCCTTCTTTATTAGTGTCGCATATATCTTTACATATACTAGTTTATAATGCCTTTTATTATGGTCCTTGATTATTTTTTTTCTCCAGAATTTTTGTTTAGTTTTTCTTACTCTCTGGTCTATGTTTTGTACTGCTTTTAAGTAGTCTTTCATTGAGAATTGTTGAAGCACTTACTGGATGGTTCTTATCCTATTGTGCTTGGTAGACGTGGAAGAGCTAGCTGGATTGGAGACAGCTTTATATCTATTCAAAAGTGTAATTTCCTAAAGGGACGACAGAACAAAGAACTAGAAAACAAAATCAAGAAAGAAAATTATTCTTTTTTTTTTAAATAAGGAACTCAAGTTCGAGCAATACTTTTCAAATTATATCGTTTTAGTCGTGGAAAATAATACTTTGTAAACGGTTGATTAGAAAGAGAGTCGACTATTCAATGACGTGTGAAATGCACATGCATGTATAATATTATTGAGTTGTGACATTACTATACACTAAATGAATTAAAGGATAAATATTCGAATGAAAAAGAATAGTTAGGCTGACGATTATTATTAATATATATTAGTTTATAATGACTCCTTTCATATATTAGTTTAAAAGAAATTTATTTAATACATTCACCGCACTTATCTTTTTTCGTTCTAATTATTTTTCTTTTTAAAAGGAAAGAAGACACTTTTACATTGAAAAGGGCAAAAAAAAAAATGGGTGCATTGGTGATGTGCACTTGACAAAAGGAATTTATGGCTAGATGGACTTTTTATTGGTTGAAGGGAAATTTTATTTTATTTCTTGAGCTATAGTTTCATTATAATATTATTGATATATACTTGAATTTTGACTATCGCACTTTGCTTTCTTGAAATATCAAAAGAGAAGTAAAATATTTATCCATCTGTCAATTTCAACATCTAATAGCCAACGACCAATAGAAGTTAATTTTTTTCGAAAGTCATTATCTATTTTTTTTAAAAAAATCACTTAAAAAATAATTGTTTTATTTTCTAAAATATTAATTAAATTGATTAGTTATACGTATCTATAATTAGAAGTTAAATATAATAAATAATTAATAATTTTACTCCTTATGATGATTTGAAAAAGTAAAGTATAATAGTTTAAATTGTAATTGGAATAATTTTTCCCCCCTGTTAAACATTAAAAGCCAATGTGATGTTCAGTCACCAGTTGCCGACAAGGCTGCATGGAAGGTATGTGATAACGACCTTTTATAATTTTAACTAAATAATAATAATAATAATATAATAATAATAATCATGATATATATATTTTATGATAATTTTTATATATAAGGAAGAAAGTATAAAGTTTTAAAATTTAAGAATTATAATTATAATTAAATTATAGTTTAAAAAAATATATGAATTTTTTCCTTTGTTTAAAGTGGATACGCCGATGATGATGTTCAATCATGAATTGCCGACAAGATTTCATGGATGATGAGCTCTCATGCATATGTGATAACGACTTTTTGTTATTTTAATTTTAAAAAATAATAAATTCATGAAAATTAACCGTCACGTTTGGCTAACAATTTACAACACGTGGGTGTAGATCAAATAGTTGGAATTGGAAAAATTCAATTTTCGTAAAAATGCTAAACTCAACTTGTGGAAAAAAAAAAATTGGCCAAAAAAAAAACACTTTTTAATTATACGAACGAGTTAAAGGCCATTTTTTATTTTTTATTTTTTATTTTTGGATGAGTAGTTTTTTGGGACAAATTTTTTTTTGTTAGAATATTTTTGGCCAAAAATTATACATTTGGGCTTCTTTCGGCCTATGTAGTTAATTCACGAATAGTTCTGGATATGCAATATGCCAAAATAAATCCGTCTATAATGTTTTTTTATATTTACCAGGATGGTGTTGATCCGCTAGAAATTTGGCCCAAAAAATAAGGTGAAAAAATGGGCCTTTAATTTTTAGATTTCTTTTGGACCAAAAAATTCAAATTTCTTGAAGACCCCACTGGCGTCCAAACAAGATGAACTTTATTTTCTAATTTTTGAATTTGGATCCAATCACGTATTAACACGTTTTCTACGAACAAATTAAAAAGGTTCGAGTTTTGGAATGAGGCCTTCGCAGATTTGCGGCACGAGCGCGAGGATGAACATGAGCATGAGCATGAGCATGAATCAGAGGGAGAGAGGGCTGAATGCTCGGAGATTGAAGAGAAGGAGGAAGAGGAAAGCAATTCAACGATTTAGAAACAAGGTCCCAACGGGAAGATGTATAATTTCTCTTCTCTGATCGTGTCCTAGTTCTCGCCATATCTGAGATACCTTTTTTTTTTCGTTTTATATTTTGTGTGCTTTTTCTCGCGTTTAACTTTTCAGCCCACTGCGAACGTGTGTGCTATACTGTGGAGTGTGATCTGATTCCTGGAAAAGCTAAGTTGCCGATCAATTTGGTGTCATCTGAAACTGATTGTTAGATTTATTTTGTTGGGATTGATGTGATTTGCTCAGAGTTTTCTTTTCCTGCTTGGTTGTATTTTTTTCATTTACTGGTTATTTTTGTCTTTCTTTTATTGCCGTTGGTCTGATTATTTATGCTTAATTGCTGTGTGATTTAATTTCAGCAAAAATACGCCGCCACTCTTCTTTTTAATTTCAGAAACTTATATCTTCGGTACAGGTTTGTGGAGCGCCCCATTTTTTAGTTATAACATTTCGTGCTCTTGTAACTTGAATATACTTCCAAATTTCTGACATCGTTTATATTTTCCTCTTACTGTGGAATGTGGGCTGTAGAGGGATGTTTGATATTGGAGTGTTGTGCTGCCTATTACTACAATGCCATGCTTGACACTTGTTGAGCAAAGGCTAGTGGATTTAGAACTCTTTTTTATCTTGTTGATTTTCTGGGAGCAGTTTAGTTCTTTAAATACTCAACTTCTGGATATGCTTTTGAAATTTAGGGATTCGAGCTATCAGTTATAATTTTCATGTTTCCTCCTAGTAATTTATATTTTCGTCTTTACATTTGGTTGGTGATTATTTTATTCAGTGCAATTTGAACTTTGAAATGGAAAATAGTTAGTTACTGTTCAATCGTGATTTCCACAATTGATTTCTTTTTTTTTTTTCTTGAAGGAGGATTTCATCAAGTGAGATCAATTTTGGTGAAAGGGCAAATTGTTTGAATTATCAGAACAAGATATGTTCTAATCGTGAGGATTTGAACAGCATGAAAGTGTTACAGCCCTTCAAAAGCCTACCCAAGTTGTGCTAGTAGTATTGGTGCAACACAATGATTTTAAGATTGGTGTTTGCTTACCAATGCTCAAATTAATTACTCCCATCTATCAGGGGATCAAAGGAAGCAAGAGTGCAAGACTATGGGGAGACATGGATAATGTGTTAGAAACAGGTATTGAGAAGTGAGAGCTTCAAGTAAAGGCACTAGCATTCCAGTTATGCTTTTCATCGTAGATATATTTTTGTCTCTGATAATCTTTATGAAGTTGAATGTAATATGACTATTGTCTGCAGTTGTTTTTATATCATGCATGGTCAGCATATAGTGTAAAAAGAAACTATTAGTTGCTAGTTTCATATTAGTAAGAGTAACTAGGATCAGTGCCCCTTTTCTTTGATGATAATATGTACAACAACGGAAACATTAAAGCAGAGAGCAAATATATGAGGAAGAAAACCGATCAGTTGTGATTTTCAGTTATGTGTTTGAAGCATACCGATAGGACAATAATGCAATCTTTACACAGTATCAAACTGTAGTTTGGAAAGATGCAGATTTACAACTTTATAAGATGGGAGGGATCTTTATGCCTTCGAAACATGTACTTACTACTCAGTGTTTTTTGGGTAAATTTAATTTGGAAATGTTTAGTTATTAAGAAGGGGTCATATATAACATTCTTATGGAAACATAGGCCTGTTTGTCTTATGATAAAATTTTTATTTTTAAATTAGAATTTCAAAGGATCCGTTTGATAAACATGTTGGTAAAGGATGCTGCATATGACTTTCAATTTTTTGCAAGACATAACATTGTGCAGTCGTTTGGAAGTCTAAAGGAGATAGAAACAATTTATTTGGTGAACTGGATTTATAGTGTCACGTGAAGGAACTTGTTGGTTGTTGGGTATTAGAGATTCAAAGTGTATAGTTTAAGCAATATTACTCTCATGAGAGTTATATCATTTATCAATATAGTCCTAACTCCTAGTTGTTCAAATTTATGCGCATCGTTCCATCTGAATTTCAGGGGCTTTATTTGAACTATTTTTTCTTTATCAGACTCAAAATTATATGTGCATTTCTCCATGGCTATGTTTGTGAACATCTAGATCTGTCATTATTGGTTCCATAAGTGACTTAGTTTGGCATAATGATGACAAACGGAGCAAAAAGTCTTTAGGGTGAAATTAAAGTTTCTACTATTCTAATTCCTCATATTTTTTCTTGAATTAATAAAGCACTGATTTACAAAGTACTGAATATAGCATGTATGACTTTATTGTTGCTCTGACGGGATGAAGGGTCTGAATAATGTTTATATGATCAAATATTCAGGAAAGCAGGATCCTATCTCGGTATTACAACACATGACTTTAAGTGCCTCGAGCTCAAATGGAAGGGTACTCCTTCAGAATTGAAAGTTCTTCGGGATTGTTTTTATAGATATTTCAATCTACATCGGGGAGCCTTAGAGAAGTTTATGCTTATTCTGTCAGGATCTTATCTTTAACCCTTATGCTTACGTAGTGGAAAGGCCTAGCATTCTGATGTACCACAGATAAGGAAGTGGCCATCAACCAACCCGCCAGGTTTGAGAATTGTAAGTTGTAAACAAAATCAGAAACTTTGCCCCATTTCCACATATTGATGCACAATATGGTTATATAGCTTGTAAATTTAGTATCAAAACCTATGAAGCACTGATACGGATACGCGTATTGGATACGATACGTAGGATATGGTAATTTTCAAAATTTTAAGATACGGGTACGGCAATATAAATAAATAAATAAATATATATATATATATATATATATTAACACATAAAAATGAACAAGACAAAATAATGAAACAAGCCATATATATTTTATAAAAGATGTCAATAGAGTTACAATTACAAATTAAAGTACAAATGATTAAACGAAGTAAACTAAATTAATCTTCTTCACTTTCATTAACATCACTATGATTTCCTATGAGTTCTTGCTCCAAATCTGGTTCATCTAAGGATAAATTTGCAACTTCAAGGCTTCCAACACCATCAAATGGCTCCTAATGATCTCCATTAATATCCCACATCTTAGTTTGACCCTTGGAATACATTTCACTCTTCCTTGATAAAAGACGAAGATTAGTATGCACATAAACTAAATCTTCAACCCTTTTTGGATTTATCTTATTCCGTTTAAGGGAGTGAATGAAAGAGTAGGTGCTCTAGTTTCCTTTACAACAAGAAGATGAACATGGTTGCCCAAGAAGCTTCAATGCAAGATTTTAAAGTATAGGGGTTGCAGAACCATAATTCATCCACCACTCTTTAGGTTCCAAAATCCACCTATCTTGTAAGGAATCAAATAATGAATATGCCTCGGAGGCTCCACAAAATTTAGAAAATTCTCGAAGAATCATCTTTCTCTCCATTGGTTCTCTAAAATACATGCCAAAACATTTGGTCCTCTCAGTTGAAATTTCTTCATCCTTATGTGGAGGAATTCTATTAGGTGCCCTTTCAAGCCACTGAGGAGTGTAATACCTATATAAACAAAAGATGATATCAAGGTCACTTGTTTAAACACACAAAATTAAATTTAAAAACAACACAAATATTATACCTTGTATTCAATGAATGGGCAAGACAATGAAGTGGACTGCAACTCTTTGTCCAACAGTTAATTATAATCCCATATACAACTTCATAAAACCTTGAATACTCATAAGGCTGTTTGTTCTCATGTTTGTATATGGATGCCTTCACTTCTTCTACCATTGAATCCCACATATCATAGACCAAATGTAGTGTTGGTTTATCAGTATCACAAAACCTAAGCATGTCATAAATAGGCTTTGTGAAAGATATGATGTAATCAATTTTATCCCACCAAGAATCATCAAGAATGAACTCTTTGACCATATTTGCTTTTCCAACATCATCATCTCTATAAGTACTTCATTTCTCACTGATTACCATTGTTTGGAAAGGTCGTTTTATGAGTTTAAGCCTCTTGAGCATGACAACGGTAGAAGCAAATCGTGTTTCAGCAATAGCCAATAATTTTAAAGGCACAAATTCATTGAAAATAGCCAACCTCATGGAATGATTCATGATAAAAGTTCTAATAAAAATGGCATCATCCCTAACTTGTGTAATCCAACGACATTCTTCAAACACAACCTCATTTGCCTCTGTGGTATTTGCAGCACATATATTTTTCAACGCAAGATTAAGTGTGTGCACAACACATGGTGTCCAAAAAATGTGTGAATACTCAGCTTCAATCAATTTACCAGCAGCTTTGCACACTGGGGCATTGTCAGTTATAATTTGAACAACATTTTGAGGTTTTACCTCTTCAACAACTTGCTTCATCAAGTTAGCTATATAATATTTATCTTTGTACTCCTTAGATCCATCAATAGCCTTAAGAAAAATAGGACCTCCATCAGATACAGCCATAAAATTTATTAATGGTCGTCGTTGGGCATCAATCCAACCATTTGTTACTATACTCACTCCCTTCTCACTCCAAGTTCCTTTGATTGGTTCAAGTAGCCTTTCAACATTTGCCCTCTCTTTTTGCAACAAAGGACCTCTTAGTGCATTATAACCAAGAGGCTTAAACCCAGCAATCACATTATTTGCAACATATTGAAATGAGCTAATATAATATGGATTACGTGCCAAATTAAATGATAAACCAGCAGAATAAAACATCCTTGCAATTTCTCCACACAATTTCTCCCTAGCTCCATTATTAAAGGCTCTTTCTAGGCCACTCACGGCTCTCCTTTTTCCCTGGTTCTAAGGACTTTCAACTACAATACTTTCATCTAGGTTTAAAGGAGATAAACCCAAAACTGGTGGTGGTAATGACACTTGCTTTGGTTTTGACAAATTATTAGCCACATCTTGCATAGTTTTCATTTCAACTAAACATTTACTATTAACCTTTAGCAAGTGCCACTTAACTCTAGAATATGATCCATTATATTCATTGTTGTAGTAATTACACTTCCAATATCGATTTCTACCGCCAACAACTAAATTTTCACCTGCTATACTTCTGTCAACTATAGTCACATAATCCCACAAAGGAGTTTACTCTTTTTGAAGTTCATTACTTGCTCGGTATCTAGAGGTTGAGCCAGTAGCACTACTAGATGCTCGCAAAGCCATTAATAATATAACAATTTGAATTGTATATCAAGCTAGATGTCATACCTATTGTCATGATAAATACATAAATTTAGCAAAAAATAAAATCCAACAATATATTAAAAAATAATTAGCTTAAAGGTTCTTTTCAACCAAGATTAAACCATACAATTTAGAGCTAAAAAATTGTAACTTCAACATTGAAAAACAGAAAAGGAAGACACAGGCATTGCTTCATCTGATCATATCCCTAAACAACAGAAACACACAACACAATCAACACGCAGCAGCACACAGCATCAGCATCAGCATAATTAATTATGATTCATAATCAACACGCAGCAGAAACTGAGAAAAGGAACAGCTTACAGCACAAACACACAAACAAATGAAGCAAAAATCACCTCTGCACTCAGATTATAGCTTTCAGCCAAAACACACACACACACACAGAGGAAGCAACCCATCGGAAAACAACTATGCAGTCGAAAAACACACACATTCTGCAACAGAAAGGAACTACGAAGCACCGCTGGACCAACCACGAAGAACAGAAATGAATGACTGGCCGACGGCAAAGGGCAAACAGAAACGAAAATAAAAAACGGCAAAGAACAAAACTGACCGATGAAGCGCTGGACAACCACAAAGCACCGCCGGAAAGCCGCGACAATACGGTCAGAATGAAGCACTACACTGACGAGCGAGAGAACTGGACGAATCGAAGCAGAGAACAACGAAGACAGAAATGATAGAACGGAGAAGACGAAAATGAAGCAGAAGCCAAAATAAAATGAGTCGTGCGTTTCGAATCAGTTTCGAAACGCACCACACCTGTTTCGAAACAGATTTAACCCGTTTTGAAACGTTTCTCTGAGTTTCGACGCGTTTCGATATGTGAATTCACGTACCGTACGCGTATCCATATCGGATACGTATTGGATACGGATACGCGAGCCTCCCAGCCGTATCCGTGCTTCATTGGTCAAAACACTTGGCTTAAAGAAAAGAGGAAAATTACATAACTGTTTTGAAGTATTTTCTTTTTAGTTACAATCTTATTTTCTGGGCTGAAATATGAACCTTAATTGTCACTTTAATGTGTAAATTTTTAAACAATGTATACTTCTCATACTATTACAAACAAACATACAAATGGATTTTACCATATGACAAGGCACTATTAGTGGGAATAGCGAAGAGCGTATTGATAGATTAGGAGATAACGTGTCCAAATATATATATATATATATATATATATATATATATTAAAAATTGAGTAGTAATTTCAATAAGTTGATAGGCTAATAGACGTGTCCTTGGTGAAACTTGAAAATCTGCATTTACACTAGCTTTCCGTCTAAGTTAGGGCAAAATTATTTCTTCAATTCTTCATTGTATGCACAAATGGATGATGGTCGTGTTTTGTTGCCTCACTAGCCAAACAAAAAAAATTTGGAATCGTGTCTCTGACATTTTAAATTAAACTTAAAATCAGAAGAAAGTAGTTCCATGAATTATTTTTATAAAGTTTAGCCATTAGGGTCTAGATTTGAGTAGAGAAATGAGTTTAGAGCTGGGGAAATGATGGTTATACTCACCTTGTTTAAAACTTGCAACACATGTAAGTATGTTAGCATCTGAATTGTCGAAGACAAGGTAAATTGAACTTTTAATAAATTAATTCTATTTTCATAATCATGAAAAATCCTTTGAGGTTTCTACAAATTTTTTTGAAAATTTAGCTTTTTGAAATTCAATACTTTATGTATATAGAAATCATGATTTTTTATCAACTTAATTACAAATTAGAAAACTTTCTTTTCAACGCTTAAGACATATCCTCACACAAACCACAAAAAAATTAATAAATTAGAATAAACACATTTGAAATCATATTAAGCCACCTTTTCAAATCATAATTCCTATTTCTATAAGATCACCTAGAGGTTGCCTAATATCTGACAATATCTCCCCTAGAAATACAAGGTTTCCTAATTTATACAACCGCTCAAAATGCAGTAAATATTAAATTGGTCCTTAGAAACAAAACCCGCATGACACTTTCTCGGAATATATTCAACATATAATAAAAACTACCATCAAATGACTTATAAGGTCTATCAGTGTCCATACAAACTCAAAATGACTGGACATCTAACAGTTGCCGCAACTAAAAGTCTGACACGTGTTGTGACTAACTAAAATAACAATCGAAGAGCCAGAAGATATGCTAGTTCCATAACTTTTTAATCTATCACTTATTAATGTGTAAAATATTAAAAAAAAATAAAGCAACTTTATCATTAATTTTGTGCGTACATAAATAATAAAGTAATTGAAAGGGGAATCAACACATTCAATATTGTTTTTCTCAATCAAATATCCAAATAAAGTAATTAAATCCAAAAAAGTATAACACTTTAAATTTAGAAATTTACATGGAAAAGGGTCTCAAGGATTGAACCACAGTCATCATCGAGAGCCACGACATTTGATCACATTTGGTATTACCACACTAAACAATCATATATTAGTGCCATCAAAATATTTCATCTTTGTATCCGTACATTAGATACATTGCAATGAATGTCACGTTTAAATCCCCACATCAGATATACCACAATATATACACTAGTATCTCCACACTCTGTACAAGCTTCACCTAACGCCATATAGTTTTTTGGATGTAGATGATGATATTTATACATGTCAATCTTTTATATATATATATATATATATATATATACACACACACACACACACATTATACAACAAAGTATTGCATGAGCAAAAATAGGAATCCAAATATGTCAAATCACTCATGTTATAATCTTCTACATCTTAGGATTTCTTATTCCTTCATCTGGCCTATATTCTTTATGTAGCTTTAAAATCAAACAACTCTATAAAATTATGTTAATACTTTCATATATTACAGATTACCTTGAGGAATCCTTAGAATTACCATAGCTTAGCTTTCAATTCACTTTTGTTCATCAAATGAAACGTGAATAACTTGTCATCCCCTCTTTGAAACAAGAGGCACTTTAAGTTCTAAATATATCACAATATATCACATTTTTACTAATGTCATTGCATTATATCATAATGTCACATCTTATTTAGGTGCACTTAGTACTTTACTCTCACTAACCGTTACTGAGTTTTGACCTCATTCCTATCCATTGATCTCAATTAATGGAAATAAATCATTTAAATAAAACAAAAATAATATTTGAGTAAAAAATGCGTTATAATCTATTAAGTTGTCATTTTTTCATGTTTTTAGTTTTGTTCTAATTTTACTTTTAATGTTTTAACTAGGAAATCATGTCTTAATTGGTTGTTTTGTGTTGGTTTCATGTCTTAGAAATAGTTTGGTTGAATTTAGTGCTGAGGCAAGGCGCGAGTGTGCTTTTTATTGTAGAACAGCTGTAAACTGCAATGTAAGTCGTGGGTATAGCTTAATTTACGATTTAATCAGTAAAAGTGGATAACTCACCTTTCAGCCTACTTTCTCTATCTTGGACGTTACAAACACACAAAAAAAAAAAAAGGCTAAAGAAGCTCCTGGGCAATTTCTGGACAACTTTTTACATTTTCTTTTTGGGAAAAAATTAGTACGTTAGTTAGAAAGAAGAGAAGAGGCACATTAGGGTAAATTTTCATCATCTCCCTCTCTAGGCGTCTTCTTCTTCTTCTTCCTTTTCTTTCCTCCTTTGGTTCTAGTGATAGAAACTTATAGAAGCTTATTTCCAGGCATTGTAATTCTGACTTTTGACAAAGATTATAGATTATTTACCTATGTGTAGCTAATTTCATTCATCTAGCTAAATAATAGAGTTATGGATTCTTCAATGGTTGTGAGATTTACTTGAACTCTATGTTTTTCTCTTCTTTTTGGTATTTATGCATTCCTATTCTACTTATTCTATCTTTAAATAAATAGACAATAAGGCCTATCGTTTATTTCACTCAAGGATGCTAATCATCCATTTGGTTTAGTTGATTCCGTAATTGTTTAATTAAACAAAAAATTAGTGGGAAATTAGTATAAGAGATTATGGTTGTGCTCATTGTTGTCAAACTCACGAGTCAACTCAGTTGACTCACTAAGTCTATGTTTCTAGATGACCAAAATGATCTAACTCGGACATAGACTCGGAATTGCCGTTGACTCACTCAGACTTGTCGGTGACTTGGTCAAACTTGCCTGACTCACCGAGTTTGAGAGTTTCTACTGAGTTTAGCGGTAGGCCCAAATCATGGAACTTAAAACAATTTTTAAAAAAAAAAAAAAAAAGAAGAAGAAGAAGTCTAAAACACCCAAAACCCAGCCTATTAGATTAGCCCAAAAAAACATACTAAGCCTGAGACCTAAAACGCATGCTAAGAAGTAAGACTGGACTAAATGAAATGCATAGCACAACGAGAAGTCGAGAAAGGAATTTGCATCATCATCTTCCTCAAATCCTCATCCTTCAATGAACTTAAACCATGCCTTACTACATAGTAGCAGAGCAACAAGCTAGCAATGGTCAATTAGAGGAATAACGATGGTCAGAGCTTTTTTACAACCTCGAGCAACCGGAGCTTTTACAGTTCACAATCTCGAGTCTTGCAGTCACCTTACCGAAGCTTCTTGTTGTTTGAGTTCATGATTTGGAGTCTTGCTGCCTCGTCGAAGATTGTTCCGTCTTCTCTCACTAGAGACTATAAGTCTTTATTCTAAAATGATCTTTATTGACATTTGATAGAGTTGAAAAGTGAAAATATAAATTAAGGGATCTAAGTGTTATTGAAACTTATCCTTTTTGTTCTTCCACATTATATGGTTTTTTAATTTGCCTATTATTACTATTTTTCTGTTCCACCATATATGATGAGGTTGCTAGCTTCAGTGTGACAAGTAAAGATTTTATATATATATATATATATATGGGTGTTTGATTTTCTTCGTTGTCATTATAACAACATTGAATGTAGAGAAAGGAGTGGTAGGGCTTTGATCTGCTTCTCATAAATGAACTATGTGTCAGAAAATGAATCAACTGGTACTATTGTAAGAGGCACTTTACAATCACATTCATGCTTCTAGCACTGAAACCTCAGGATTAATCCACTTATAATATTGATGTTTAATCTAGCACTCACAATCTAGAAAGTCATGCCTTCTTCCTTGTATGTATTTAAATCTATTCAATAGAAGATAGCATTTTCATATTTGTCTATTCTTGTAGAGTCAATAAATCTTCCTTCGGTGAGCTTAAATTGTGATGAGGACTCTGTAGCAACTCAACCTTTATATTTTGTTAACTAAGTGTCACTTTCAAAAGTGATTATTAGAACCATACCAAAATTTTAAGATCTTTTCCTTTACAATTTGTGAACTCTTTCTTAGATCAAAGGGTCATCAGAGTGCTATTTAATTAAGTGCTACATTAAATTATAATTTCAACTTATTCCTTTATATATAAGATTTACTTTTCTGTATATTTAGATTTGTCTAATCAATTTGATTTGTGATATATAGATTTTTCTCAATTTGATATAATCATTATCAATAATATCCTTAATAATTGTTTACTTAACAAATTTATTAATCTGCCATTTACATAATCTAAAATTTTGAATTCCAAAACATGTTTTAGTTGGTGCAAGGAAATATGTCTTCAAATGCTAGTGGGAGTGGCCCTACCCCTACTCAGAAAAATGTAGTTGCTGGAAGGAAGAATTTTTTTAGTAATAGGACTGATATAGGTTGGAAACATATAATAGATATTAGTAGGGATGGTAAAAAGGTTCAATGTAATTATTATAGCAAAGTTGTGAATGGAGGGATCTATAATTTTAAACATCACTTAGTTAGCATTAAAGTTGATGTTGGAACTTGTGTGAGTGTTGGAGATGATTTAAAGGCAACAATGTTACAACATGTCATTGAGGCTAAAACGTTATCATCTAAAAGAAAGAAACAGTGGTTAGATGTTAGTGATGAGGAAACTAGTCCTAAGCACAATCTAACACTCAAGAGTTGATGAATTTATTGAGAGGTTCAAGAAAAAATAGCAGCGGGGTTGGTAACTCACAATCGACCATTAGTAACATGTTTAAGAAAGATCTAAGGGAGGAAGCTTACTAACAAGTGGCAAGGTTTTTTTACACAAGTGTCATTCTCTTTAATTATGTAAAAATTTTGAGTTTATTATGATGTGTGAGATTATAAAAAAATATGGCCAAGGATTTAAGCCTCCTTGCTATCATAAGATATGAGAAAAGTACTTAAATATGGAGGGAAAAACACACAAGTTATTCTTGACGAGTGTAAGGAAGAGTGAGATGAAGTGGGTTGTTCCATTATATCTAATGGGTGGACTGAAATGAAAAGACGTTCCATTTGCAATTTCTTGGTCAATAATCCGAAAGGGATAGTGTTTTTATATTCACTCGATACATCTCATATATCTAAAACTACTGATAAAGTGTTTGTCATGCTTGATGAAGTTATTAAGAGACGAGAGAGAAGAATGTTGTGTAAATAATAACAGATAATGCTATAAATTATAAAGTAGTTGGACAAAAGTTAATGGAGAAGAGGAAACACTTATATTAGACTCCATGTGTTGTTCATTGCATTGACTTGATGTTAGAGGACTTTGAAGAAAAAATAAAGTTGCATAAAGAAACCATAAGCAGGGGTAGAAAAATCACAACTTACATTTACACAAGAACAATGCTCATTAGCATGTTGAAAATTTTCACAAAAGGGAAGGACTTGATTAGGCCAAGTGTGACTTAATTTGCCACAACTTATTTGATTATAGGTTATCATTATGAGCATAAAGTAGTGTTAATAAATATATTCAATTCTAATGAATGGAAAGACAGTAGATTTTCCTCTACTAAAAATGGAAAAGAAATGGCAAAAAGTATCATGGATAATAAGCTCTGGAAGAACATTATGACTTGCCTCAAGGTTGTTGCTCTTCTCATTAAAGTTCTTCGCTTAGTGGATTCTGATAAGAAGCCAGCTATGGGATTCATATTTGAAGCAATGGAAAGTGTAAAGGCGAAGATTAAAATGAACTTTAATAATGTTTTAAAAAGGTAAATAGAATACCTTATATTTTTACTCATTAATTTTGTATATATATATATATATTTTTCACTTTATAATTGATCATTGCAAATACCAGCCAGTATTGAATATCATCGATGAGAGGTAGGAAGCTTAATTACATAAACCTTTACATGCAACTGCACGCTACCTCAATTCCCATTTTCACTACAACCGTGACTTCAAGGCTGATTATGGGATTAAGTAAGGGTTGTATAATTGCTTAGCAAGATTGGTTGAAGATCTTGAAAAATTGAGTTCCAACTCACTGACTTCCATTATTCAATAGACATGTTTGGCTGTGAATGTGCAAGGTCACTAAGAACAAAAATACCCCCAACAAAATAATGGGACGCTTATGGAAATGGATGCCCAAAACTTTAAAAATTTGTAATTCAGATTCTTAACTTATGTTGTAGCTCTTCTGGGTGTGAATGTAATTGGAGTGCTTTTGATATGGTAAGTAATTATATTTGATTTAATGTAAAATTGTAATTTTCTTTGCTTTTTCATTTTGTTAGGGGATTAGAATACGTAACTTAAGCATTTTTATTTTGTTTAGATTTATACTAAGAGAAGAAATCACTTGCTCCAAAAGAAGATGAACAATTTGACATTTGTAACGTGCAATTTGAAGTTAAAAGACAAGCAATCAAAGAGAACTCATGAATATGACTTTGATGATATTCATTCTGATGATGAATGGAGAACTGAAGGGAGGAAAAGTGATGTGAATGTTGAAGATGATGATGATAAGGTTCTTTAACCTCTTGTGCCGATGGCAGGAACAAGTAATGATTTTGTGGTTAACCTGGATCTTAATATAAGTGGTGAACCTTTTAAAAATTTGGCATTGGTTGATGACTTCAAGGATGAGGAAGAAGCAAACGATGGTTGTGAGATAGGTAATAGAGATAATGAAGGTGAAAACTCTAAAATTGATGACAATATAGGAGGATTTGAAGAATTATGGTGAATTTTTATTGTTGATTTCAAGACTTAGTGATATTGAATGATAATTAATGTATGAAGTTTATTGAAATATATTTTTAGATTTGAAGACAAGTATAAAACTATGGATTGTGGATTATGTATGAATGTTATTTATGTTTTTTTTTTTATATGGTTATGTTCAACATGTATTCGATAACATGTGTATATAAACTCTTACGAGTTTATGTTACGAGTCTACACCCCTAAATAAGTCTGCCTAAAATCGCGATTTGACAACCTTTGTTATGCTTTCTTTTATATTGATGTTCTTTTATATTGATGAAACGTGAAAAGTAGTTTGTTGAAGTTTGTTTTTTTGTTTTGACAAATTAGAGTTGATGATTCCATGATTTTAATGTAATTAACTAATCAAATCTTTAGTGATTGTTAGCTAATTAGGATTTTGATAAAGAGCTCCACTTAATCGATGTACTTAAAAAAATCTAGGTTGTTAGAACTTGTTAGCAACTATAGCCACTTGCCAATAAGAGAGAACTAACCTTTTCATCAATGATCAAACTTTGAAGGACCAAAACAAAATATTCCTTAGCTAGGTGTCTTATTTCTTGATTTAAATTTCCTTTTTAGCAAACTTTACTTTTATATATTTGGGATATTTCCTTACTTGTTCTTTGTTTAATTTCTTTAATTTTAGTTGTTGTTCTTATTATATTTTTGCTAAATCCTCCAATTTGTTTCTTTCTTTTATACTTTTATGAGGAATTGTTATCCACTAAAAGAATGATGTTAGAAGCAGCTAGTGGAGGTGCTATTGTGAATAAGACTTCTTAAGCTACTAGAAATACTAAAACAACTTGGTTAATAAAGTGAGCATGTCTTCACTTAGACTAAAATTAATTAACTCACTGTTCTTGTACAATTCTTCCATTTCGCCACTCACTTCACTGGCTTCGATTTTAGGACATTTTGAAATATCAACATCTTTCTCACAGTGCTAACCACACCTCTCTTTATCTCGCTAGAAATTTTAGGCAGCTAACATGTCTCCTCCTTACATCTTCATAAGGTCTAGAAATCATCGTCAGCCATTGCCACCACCCTCATCGCTATCACTGTCTCCACCACCCCCATTCTTAAACCTGTGCCAAGGAAAAGACACTACAAATCAGTCCTTTGTTGCCTTCCCATTGTTGAATGATGTAAACAGTTCAGAGAACAGATTTTTATTACACCTTCACCACATTCTTCCCCTTCACTGATAGCTTTTTGAGCCATAAGAAGCTCTTGCACCACCCACCTCTTCACCCACTTTTCATCTCCTCCAACACCTTTGACACAAGATATTTCAACTAACTTATAGCCACCATCGAAAGCTACAAGGTAGTCCTGATCATACGCTAGCAGGAATCAAGAGGTAAGCTCATCTCAACCAACATCATAAGCATGAAAGGAAAGAGTGTTTTGCCACTTGACTCCACCACTTTTTGCTCATTCCTCTAGTTTGATAATCTAGCTAAGATGGCAAGGTATCATGATTTGCAATTTTTGCTTGTTATTTCTTGTAGATCTCCTCATTTCCCCACTCTTCAGTTGCTTAATTTGAAGAATAATGTACTATAATATATTGTTAAAATAGGTTAGACTAATTATTATGATGTTGATTGCCTAATAACAATATATTTAGTACGAAAATTTTATGTTATGTTTACTTTTCATAGGGCATATGATTTTCACTTAAGTACCTCTGACCTCGTCCGGTTTAGGTTGATAGGTAGATCCTTCTTTATATCCATTATTGATTTTAACGTAGCTATGAGCTTTATAGATGCTGATTTTGTTACTTTTATGGACTATTTACATGCTTTCTGTGACTATCCTGATGATTTTATTCTATAAAAGCCTTTTGAGACCTTACATATACACCCACAATATCTTATGACCCTAACAAGTCTAAGAATCACTTGGTTAAGGACCCAGCTCAAAAATACATTCACAAATTTTTAGCATACTGCTTTTTAAGCCGAAAGAATAACCTTGGTATCCTTTCCAAGTTGGAATTATTCTTTTTATGGTGCATGGTCCATAGTTCTAAGTTCAATGTTGGATTTTGGTTTGCCACCTAAATATATAATGTTATCTCATTTAGGAGACCACTCATTATAGACTCATGTTACAAATTTAGCAATAAATATGCAAGTAGTGGACTTAGAGAACACTAAATTGCACATTTCTCACCCTATGCTCAAAAGCTTAGAAAGTACAAGACATATGCATAAGATAGATGATGATGGTTTCTCTTTTTCTACTATAAGTAATTTATCTAGGCAAAGTTACTAAGAAGCCTAACCTACTACCCCTTACACTCCTCCTCTCTTTTCCATAGCCCCACCTTCGAGCATTGAAGCTGTGAACACCCCATCCCAAAATATAAATTAATTAAGAATATAAAATTAATGATAATTAATTAATCAATTGATTAATGCATTAATTAAAGACATATAAAAATTGGCAAACTAAAAATGAAAATTCCAAAATAATAATAAAATGTACCTTCAAAAAGGGAATTGAAAAAATAAAAAATGGCTAATAAGGAAGTAAATAAATAATAATAAGACTATGAAGAGCCAATGACAAAATCAAAAATTAAAAAATAAGATAAATAAAATAAAAAAAGAGAAAAACAAAATTAAAAAGCAAAAATAAGAAAAATAAAATTGAAAAAAATAAGAAAAACAAAATAAATGTTTTCATTCAAAAGTACGTCCTTGTCATTGATTTTACTGCCAAATAAGTTCATTGGAAGTACAAATTTTATGTTTTCTGCTTAAGTTAAACTAATCCTTGTAGTTAAATCATGGTGCATCGAGTGTATGGTAATATTTTATATGGGGTAGTATTCGTTGTGCCTTCCGCTTGGCTTCGGTCCTTATACAAACACCGTATATTTAAATGTCCAAGGAACCATCAAAGCTAATGATCTAGCGATGTGTTTTTATTGTATTTTATTTGGCATTATATGGTGACATTGAATGTGCCAAGAATACTAAAGCATGTGTTCAGATTTTCCATCATCAAATAATGCATACAAAATAATGAGAATAAAAGGGAAAAATTGATGGAAATGGAGGAAAGTTGTTTGGTAAATCACTGCTTCACCATGTTCTAATGTTGCACGCTTTTGTTTCTTTATCCATTTATTCATTTTTATTTTACTTTCTTGTTTTTTATTTATTTCATTTTTATTCTATTTCTTGGGAAATGATACCCCTCCGTGTCAATGCTTGTTATTTGGATTGGATATTTGATATTATTCGTTGAAATAAGATTTACATTAAAGATTGGTTCATGAAAGAATATTTGATGTATCGTGTTGAGATATGATTCATATTAAAGATTGATCCATTCTAGAATATTTGATGAGATTTAATTGAAATATATTACATGAATTCAAAGAAAATATTTCCTTTGTTAAAATTTTATCTTAAAAGATTTTTTTTATTTACTATATTATTATTTTATTTTATTCTAAGATCAAAATAAAATTGCTTCAAAGATTATTTCCCCACTATGAGTTATTTTTGGACTTGAAAGATTATTTTTTTATTTAGTTCAAATCATATTTGTTCCCTTATTGATTAGCCACTAATTAGGTTTTATGTTAATAATTTAGGGATTCTTTAAATAAAAGCTCAAATTTAGTCATAGGACTAAATACCATATGATTGATGTTGATATATTGTTGAAATAAACTTAAATTGCTTTTAGGATAGACAAATACCTATTGGGCTTGCAAAGTCGTAATAGTCATACTTAATATGTCTCTCTAAGAGGTTCTCATAAAAATATACGGAATTAATTTGGAATGATAGAATTTATAAGGGATTGATGAATTCTTATAATGATATTAAAGGTTAAGACTACTTTACAAATCAATGAGTTAGGAAAGTAACTAATTCACAATTGAAGTGTTTTGGTAATCTATAATCCTAATAAAGCATTTTGTATTGATTTTCATCTCATTTTAAGTTTTGCATTATTTAACTTATTGTAATTACCTTATTTTTAGCATTAATATTTGATCACTTGTATTAGGTAACTATATACGCATTAGTAATTAATATCAGTATAACTAAAATTCCCTGAAGATTATACTTTTATCACTTTTCACTACTTGTTGGTGTTGTATAATTGCACTATGATAGTTTGCTAACAAGTGTAATTCATTACAATTAGACAAATTATGTTGGACTCATACTATTATTTATGGTAAGCTCCGTCAACAACACTAGATTCAACAATAAGACATATTGGTTTGGGTTTCTCTATAGCCAAATTCTCTTACATGTTCAACAAGTACTTACAAGGAACTCATACTAGTTATCATAACTTGTCCTCTTCATAGTTTTCACCACAAAAATTTACTAAATAGAAGCTGAGGAAAAGCAAATAAAAAACATTAATTATAACCTTAAAATGTAATCATTAAACAATGTTTTCCTCACAAAACTTAGCTTATGCAACTGTATAACAAAATATTTATCATAATCTTGTATAAGGGTTTTAGATTATAATAAACTAAGAAAACTCTTGTGTACTAAAGGATTTGACCACCAAGAGAAATAATCAAAAAGATGCATTCACAATTTCTATATTGATAAGATACAAATAACTATAATAACATTAAACCAAGGAACATTGTTAATAGGTCCTAAATAAGTCTAATTTATAAAATTATATTAACAATGTCATACTAATAAAGCATGTTCATTGTCAATATAAAATATACTCTCTTGCATGCTTCTCTAATAATTAATGTCACCCCTAGTAATTATAATAAAATCATTTAAAGAGGAAAGGATAAATAATCACCACAACAATGGTGGTTCACAAAGGTGTCACCATCATGATTAAGCCCATAATAGGTGAACACAACCATTAGGTGTAAATGACTGAATATGGTTCAAAATAAATTCCATTCACTCATTATTTAAACATATAATCAAATTATGAATAAACAATTCACTAATTACGTGAACAAATATATTTTAATTTCCCCAAGCATCATTATAAAGAGTCAGCAAATTATGTTGCTCCGTTCAATGCATGGTTAACATTCAAAATTCTCTAAACCAAAATATTATAATTACATTATATTTTAAGGTTCTAAATCTTTAAGAAATTTCAAAACTCCTATTTTTAGGATATAAAATATTCCAAAATATTCACCAAAAATTAGGAAAAGGTGGGTGTAGGTAAACTGTGAAAGTCTGGGGAGCAAACCCCTAATGCGTGAGCAACACATGCCTACATGCAAGAAAGCTTCACTTTTATGCGCTAGCCAGCTTTTTTCCCCTAGCAAGACTATGAAATGAGTTTTCAATCTATATTGCTACCGGCTAATTTTCAAGGTTTTAGGGGGTGAAATGGGTATAAAATGATCTTCTTGACATGACCTACAAAATCCCTTAATTAATTTTGACAAAAAACACAACATTAAGGAGAAATTTTGATAACGAATTTGAGAGTTTTCGTGATCCCAAGCTTTAATGGTGGCTTGATGTTTTCACAAGTTGTAAAGCATGAAACTAGTACCATTTGCTCAAGAAACTTCCACAAGAGAAATTGTTACGAGTCCTCCATCAAGGAGCTTTCCTAAATGAAGGAGGCTTATAAGACTAAATGTTTCTTTAACCTAATGGACTAGTCTTTTGTAATATGCTCCCACTTTGGGTTTATGCTCATCATATTGGTGCTTTCATTGAGAGAGATCGAGACATTGAAGGAGTGACCTACAGGCTAGATTAAGATGCAATGTGACTATGTTGAATAATGAAAGTTGAGTAGAATCACCAAAGAGGAAAAAACTACCAATGGACCAATGTCAATAGAGTGGATCACCACGAGCATCAACTCTCAAAAGGAATATATTGTTATGAGTTCCACATCAGAAAGCCTCTCTAAATTAAAAGAACTTATAAAATCAAAGGATTCTCCTATCTAATATACTAGTATTTTAGGTTAAGCTCTCCTTTTAGGCCTATGCATCTAACAAAAGCCTTGAGACTTGTTTCAAAAAAGAATTCATTATGCTGAACCATTTTTATCGAAGGAAGAGAGGGTTTTATAGGTTCATGCAATTTTACATAAAATATATAAGAAGAAGCAACAACGATGAACAAATGTATTTTTCATTAAAGAATTTTAGTGTGACAGCCCATGAAAACGAAATTTGTTTCTTATATATTTTCTATTTTTGGCCAATATTTGTTTCTTATGTATTTAGAGGCCAAAAAATGGTACAATCTAGAAATGTAATATTTATACTTACAGAGAATAGAACCATTACTAAAGGAATTTAAAATTAAAAAAAAAATTAGCTTGCCTTTGACAATTAAGTTCATGGTTTCGTACAAAAAAAACATGCTCAGAACATTAATTATTGTCTTAGATTTTGTTTGTTTGGTTTTGTTTTCACTTTCATTATGATATTCGGCATGTATTTAAAATTATCTATTCTTTGCTATGCTTTATAAACAACTTCGATTATTACTTAAAATCAATGGCCAATTTCATATCTTACAAAAAAAATATTTATATCACATTATGTGCTTGTCATAATCTTATAAATAAATAATATAACTCCAGCGGGTACTACGCTAATTGTTCATAATTTCTCCCTCCATATTAGTGACTTCTCATCTAATGTTGTAGAGAAATTTCCCCTCAATTTATGTCTCATACTTTTATATTAAATTTGTCATTTAGCAAATTCTAATATTAAAAGATCTCATACTCAGAATAGAAATATAAGTAGGCCCCATTTAATACTTGAATGTAAAAGGAAACAAGTAGGCAGATACGGATTCTTCAAGATAAAAATTGCATTACTAAAAAATAAGAAATAAAAAGCTAAAAAGGAAGAAAAGAGTGGAAGCTGGAAGGTATTATCTGTATACATGCTTCCAATAATAACCATTTGTAACAACGTGGATGTAAGTCAATCTTGTCAGCTTCATCTTCCTCTGGATGAGTCCAATTTTGGACCAATTACATTCTTTTTTGTTCTTTTGTGTAATTTATAGTCGAAACCATTAGTTTTATGTGATTTTCTTTCACCGAATTTTCACGCCACATAATTCTGGGAGCAGAAGATAAGTTCCAATAATATTAGTTTTGCGTGGAAGTTTTAATAAAATTCATTACTTGCCGCGTATTATTCAGATGAATATTTTATTAGCGAATAAATGTATATATCAATTTCATTCAATTATTCAATTTTTAAATCATTATCTAACCATTAACGTTAAATTAAAAATAAAAAAATAAAAGATTCATACAAGTTAATAATTAAGTATGTAATACATTTATGAATTGACAGTAGTATCTGAATTTATTTTATTTAATTCCCAGATCATCTTTAATATAATATTGAGTAAACAATTCCCATTTTTGTGGTAGGCACGAAGCCTCATCCACGAATCCTGCTCATTCTGTACTGCAGATTGCAGTTCATAGCCATTCCTCAACTTTCATCTTCCGTCGTCATCATTATCATCATCATCGTTCATAATTCCCAACAACATTATCCTCTGCCCACCGCTGATTATTTGTTGAACGCCACGTGGGCCGTCCTGATTTGGTTCATTCACCTATCGCGGGTCCCTCGTGGGTGATACATTTTAGATTCATCTGGGGGAGTGAGGCCCAGCGGTAGGCTAGATGGACGGTCGTGATTGTGCTTGTCCACCAGCGTATGGTGCATCTAGAAGCACGGGAGTTGAACGAGTGGCAGTACGGTAAAAAAGAGTGCTCCTCCTTCACGTCGTTTTCGCCGTCATCGGGCCCTCATTCGCATAAATTCAAAGAAAAATGGATAAAATAATATTGATTTCAAGTTTTGCGGGAGTGTCTTGAAAGAAAGCGCTCCCAGAAATCCTTCGCCTTTGAAATCTTGATAAAGGGAGGGAGGGGAAAGAGAGAGAGAGAGAGAGAGAGAGAGGCAATTCCAGGAGATGGGAAGAGCCTTTGTTTATGTGATTCTAGGAGGAGGGGTCGCTGCTGGCTATGCAGCTCTTGAGTTCGCCAAGAGGGGAGTTTCTCAGGGTGAACTCTGCATAATTTCTGAAGAACCAGTAAGTTTTTCTTTCTTTCTTTTCTTTTTCGTCTTTTTTTCTCTTAGCTGGTTTTTCTTTCTAGAACTTCATTGCGTTCGTATCTTTTCTGGGTGTGTGCTTGTGACATGTGATAATTATCGTTTCTCCTTTCCTGAATTTCCCAGAATTCCGCATGCTCAAGCACTCAAATTAAAGCTTGTTTAAAATTTTTCTTGATTATATGTTAGAGGTTTCTCTGACAGTACCATTGTTAAGTTCGTGACTTAGGTTGACCCGTTGATAATTTTGCTCAAATATTCAACAAAGCTGTACTGTAGTAGTATTGTTTTTTGCCTTGGAGCTGAGTTAGTGCATATCTGTTTAGAGCTTATTGTGTTCTTCACTGCTGTTGCACGTAGTAGAATTTGCTCTAAACCAGAATGAAGGCATTCTCCCTTTCTTGTGTAAAGTCGATAATTTCTTTAGATATATGTAATCTCTTTTTCTTTTTTTTTAGCCAGGAAAATATAAATATTCAAATGTCTATTTCAGGTTGCTCCTTATGAGAGACCTGCATTAAGCAAAGGATTTTTACTTCCAGAAGGTATAGACTCTTCCCATGCTGACTTATCAGCTGTAAAATTTTATTTTTGAAATTCCATTAAATGCATTTTATGCTACTTGTGAGCCAGGGAAAAATATATACTTATTCAGAATACTAATCATTTAAAAGTGATCCGTATGGAATAAACTTATTAGTACTTCACTAATCCTCTTTGTATTAGTTACTTCTTTGCAGCATGGCCTGTTTCCCTTTCATTAAACATTCTATTAGTGCCTTCTTTCCATTGGTTTAATCTCTTTGAGCCTCATATGACCTCGAACCAGCTGGGTCTGCAAAATTTATCAACTTCCTAGTTCCTACAAATGGTCTAATTTCCTTTTAAGTTTTTCATAATACAACCCAAGTTATTTGATTTATAAGGTATATTTTATTGTTCCGGAGATTTCCTTGTCAGAGTTCTCTTTTCATATTGGGGAACAAAAACTGTATTAATTAGATTTGTACCCTTGTGTAAACATCAAATAATTT
Source organism: Delonix regia (assembly GCA_037074485.1). Classification (NCBI taxonomy): domain Eukaryota; kingdom Viridiplantae; phylum Streptophyta; class Magnoliopsida; order Fabales; family Fabaceae; genus Delonix; species Delonix regia. The sequence continues at coordinate 31,694,781 of CM073449.1, read as the reverse complement.
TTATAAAATGATCTAATGATGAAAGTCTAGAGAAGTAAACTATATTGTGTTTTGGGATGTCAATACTTTATTGATTGTAGATTTACTAATTTCCTTAGAAGTTGCTTTCATGTGTACATCACTATGGTCTATGGCATCCTATTGCTTCTTTCTTTTTAATAATGTAATTATTCAAAATTTATTTTTCAGTCTAAGATATTTCCCCACAATTTGAAGGAATGAAGTAGGAGCTCAGGATGTTATTTGCATTAGGACAAATTATTTTAATGTTCTATTTCTTTATGTTTTGAGAATGATAGATAGGTGACACTTCTTGTTTTTAATGTTTGCATTGTCTTTTCCCTTTATTCTATTTGCTGATGTATTGAATAGTTTCTGAAATGAAGTTTTAATATGCAGCTCCTGCACGGCTTCCTGCCTTTCATACTTGTGTTGGTGCAAATGAAGAAAGGTTGACTCCAAAATGGTATAAGGAACATGGTAATGATTTGTTCACATCAACGTGTTATTTTATTATGTGGTAATTTAGCAAGCCTGCTCCCTATATACCTTTTTCCCCTTTTGACAGATTGTGTTCTGATTATGTTCTGAAGCTGTTCTTTGTAAGTGAGTTTATTTGCTGCTTACAATTGACATTTCATATTGTGAACACCTGGTTTGACAATTGATGCATGTCTATGTAATAAACTATCATGATGAGAAGTTGATTTCAAGTTCATTTCTATGACAGGTGCTTTTATGTTGAGTTTCTATAATTGTAGCAAAATAATTGAGTTAATATTAGTTGTTAGCTATGTTGATGGGTTGAAAGTAATGCATTAAGGCAGTCACTGATAATCTTACTACTTTGAATCTATTCCCTTGTTCGATCATCTCCATTTGCATCCAACAGGATAGTTGAGTGCAGTAGCAATTCTGTGATGGTATTATTATATTCATGGCACCAAACTTAACATACACCTTTAATAATGCAGCATTCTCCAGCAGAAGCTAAAGCTCTATAGGTTACTACCAGTTATTAGATGACTGATTTCGGTGATGGGTTGATAATTTATATGAGGAGATCACACCATGTTCTGCCATTTAAATTGTAATAATTGGCTGCATGAGAGAATTCATGGGTTATCCTCCGATAATTTGACGAACTATGACAACTCAAACCCAAATTAAATGCAATGCCTGATGATTTTTGTATTTTTCAATTGATACTTAGTAGACTAGACCTGACTAATGAATGCTGCTACATAGTGGTTTTCTTTTTTGAATTTCTATACCCTTTCTTCAGTTAGTCATTTTTGTTGCTGATTGATAGTTATGTTTCATGCTTTTTCGAAAAAAATAGTATTGTAAATTAAGGAGGTTCCTCCTTGAATATCTCATTCTTGTAACTGCTTCTATATTCTGGTCAGGAATTGAATTAGTTCTTGGAACACGAGTTAAGTCTGCTGATGTGAAACGTAAAACGCTATTAACAGCAACTGGAGAGACCATAAGTTACAAGATTCTCATCGTTGCTACAGGTGCTCGGGTATTAAAACTAGTCTCTCAGTGAGCTAATTCTCTTATCAGTGCATCATGTTAACCAAGTGCATACATGTGATGCTTTACAAAAGAACAAGGAAGAAGATTTGGCCATTTGCATGTACATGTGTGTGTGTGTATATATAAATATAAACTGTGAAGAATGTTAAGCATAGTTGCAATGTCAAATGCAGGCTTTGAAGCTTGAAGAATTTGGAGTGAGTGGATCAGATGCTGAAAATGTATGCTATTTACGAGACTTGGCCGATGCAAATAGGCTTGTTAATGTTATGCAGTCTTGTCCTGGGCAAAATGCTGTAGTCATTGGTGGTGGGTACATAGGCATGGAGTGCGCTGCATCTTTAGTGATCAATAAAATAAACGTGACCATGGTCTTCCCAGAAGCACATTGCAGTAAGTAGTGACATTTCAACCATGTTTTATTTGTCGATTTCTGTGTGTTAATGTTAGTCAGCATGTATCACACTAAGTTACAACAGATGACGCTAAGAGGTTTTCTTTTTTTTCCTTCTTTTTTTTTCTTTTCTGTCTTATAAGATTAGAAAAAAATGCATGACTTAGAAAATGATGAATTTTTAATGTATTGTTTTTTCTACAGTGGCTCGTTTATTTACTCCAAAGATTGCTAGCTACTACGAAGATTATTACAAATCAAAAGGAGTGAACTTCATTAAGGGAACTGTGTTGTCATCGTTTGATTTTGACTCAAATGGGAAGGTACTTAAAATTTTCTTCAGAACTTTTCAGAAGTATTAGAGGTTAACAATGAAACTTTGCCAAATTTTTTTACCTATTTCCAGTTTGGGAAAGTTATTGAGTGCGCCAGAATAGATTTTGTAAGCTCTGAACCGGGAGGAACTGGCGTCTTATTCATTAGTTGGAGCTAGAAGCTCCCTGGTTCATAGGATTTACATCAAACAACCATATATATATAGATAATAGGTTTTCTTAAGAAAATGAGTAAAAGACGACACATTAATTTGACTATTGTTGCATCGTACCTGTGACCAAATACATGACAAGAGTTCAATCCTTGTTGACCCCAATATCTTAAATTAAATTAAATTTCAGCACAAAGTATGGTGGGCTTATGCTTTATTCATGCTTGAAGCCTAAAAGGACTTCATGTAGAGGACATATTGGAGATACTAATAAAACTAATAATGATCCTTGCACTTAATAGCTTGAATTTTTGAATTAAAATTATCCTTATCAATTTACCTGATTGATTCTTTTTACAGGTTACCGCTGTTAGTCTTAGAGATGGAAGCAAGCTATCTGCCGACATGGTTGTGGTGGGAATTGGAATACGCCCAAATACAGGTCTGTTTGAAGGCCAAGTTACTTTGGAGAAGGGCGGAATCAAGGTAAATGGAAAGTTGCAGTCAAGCAACAGTTCTGTTTATGCCATAGGAGATGCTGCAGCTTTTCCAGTCAAGGTATTTGGGGAAACTCGTAGACTTGAGCACGTGGATTCAGCACGAAAATCTGCAAGGCATGCTGTTGCTGCCATAATGGAACCAGACAAAGCCGAGGAATTTGATTACCTGCCTTTTTTCTACTCCAGAGTCTTCGCTTTGTCTTGGCAGTTTTATGGGGATAATGTTGGGGAGGCTGTCTATTTTGAAGATATGTCAGGTGGTACATTTGGAGCATACTGGGTGAGCAAGGGTCATCTTGTTGGGTCATTCCTTGAAGGTGGAACCAAAGAAGAGTATGAAGCCATAGCCAAAGCCACCAGGTTAAGGCCGGCAATTGATGACTTGTCTGAGTTGGAGAGGCAGGGTTTGGGGTTTGCAGTAGCAGTCAGTCAGAAACTACCTGTATCGCCACCTGTTGATGTTAGTGCTCCTGGCTTACTTTTGGAAAAACCACAGTATGCTTGGCATGCTACAGCTGGGGTTATTTTTGCTGTATCAATAGCTGCATTTGCATATTTGTACGGAAGAAGGCGTCGTAGATGGTGAGATTTCTGACATTATTACCTACTGGAGGTCACTGGTGCCCATCCAGAAGAGGCTCAAGTTGTAATATTAGTAAGTCTAGAGTATATAGGATTACTTTATTGTATCTGATCAACTTACTCGACTAAAATTCTTCAGCTCTTTTATTCATACATGGTTCTTGTACCGAAAACCGAAAGGAAAATTATAAATATACAAGTGCCCATCCTTCCTAGCAAAATAGTTGCTCCTACAGTTCCATGTATTGTCTAAACTTACGGATTGATCAAATACTTCCATTGCTTGGGCATACCAATACTACCAATTCACATATTCAACTGATAAACCGTGTACCAGGGTCAACCCTATCATGATTTTAGGGGACAAATTGCAATTTTATTGCAAAAGATGTCATTTTTTATCCCATTTTTACCTGTTGAAAATTTCATGAAACATGGTATTCTTACATCTCATATTACACCTACTTTTTTTATTGTTGATTTGATGAAAAGTAAAAACAATGTAAAAGTAATATAACTCGTGTATCCAAAGGATGCCGGGAATTAGGCCCCTTAAGTTGACATCGACTACAGTGCTATATACTTAATTCAACAATCCTCGTTATCAAACAAGGAAATGAAGTTCAATTTAGAGATCCCAGTTGCTTTATTTTCGTTAACATACCCATAAACAAACACAACTTTGTTGACCAGTGCTGCTCCAGTAAAAGTTTCTTCACCTGACAGTTTTATGACCTGAAATAACAGCTTCCCTTTCATTTTTAAGTTCTCATCTATCTAACGTGCTGTAGAGCAGGTGCAGCTGCTACCTGCAAAAGGTTGAGCATTTCTTCCTTCACCCTGAGTCTCAACGAATAATGTGTTATTACCTTTATTATATCTTCGCAATGCCCATCGATACTTTCAGTATAGTGGTATGATTCTCGCCGAGGAGGATGGAGGTCTCGAATTCTACTCTCAGATCGCAACCTTTATCCGTTATTTTTGTATTTTTGGCACTAGTCCTTTCGCCCCCGTTGTTCCGCAAAATTCCTCTTCTACCCTTACACAGTTGAACTAATAAACTCCCCACATACAAATACTGAAACAATAATTATGAGCATTTTCCAAGGGCACTTTGGTCACCAAATTGTACAACTCCACTGCAGACGTGTCTATAAGCACCCACGCCCATTTTGCCTTAACCACACCCCTTATCCTATTCCTATCTTTTCAACACTTAATCTCGTCTCCCTCAGGAGCAGAAGAAGTAGAAGAATAAAGAAGAAAGAACATTCACAATGGCAACCACTCTATCAACTCTCACTCCTCGTTCCCCGTCTTATTCTACACCCTCTTCTTATCCTGCGCACTCTTCCACCTTCTCCAGACCCACCCTCCAATTCCCCTTCTCTCCCAACCTCAACCTCAGCCAGCAGGCCACCCATCTCCGCCCCATCGCCGCCGTCTCCGCTCCCGAGAAGATCGAGAAGCTCGGGACCGATATCTCCAACCTCACCCTCGAAGAGGCCAAAATCCTCGTCGACTACCTCCAAGACAAGCTCGGCGTCTCCGCCGCCGCCTTTGCCCCCGCGGCCGTAGTTGCCACCCCAGGTGCCCCGGCCGACGCGGCCCCGGCGGTCGTCGAGGAGAAGACTGAGTTTGACGTCGTTATCGAGGACGTCCCCAGTAACGCTAGGATTGCTGTTATCAAGGCCGTTAGAGCCTTGACGAGCTTGGCTTTGAAGGAAGCTAAGGACTTGATTGAAGGGTTGCCGAAGAAATTCAAAGAAGGGGTTTCGAAGGATGAGGCTGAGGATGCCAAGAAGCAGCTCGAGGAGGCTGGAGCGAAGGTCGCCATTGTTTAGACTTCAGAGTCCATGGATGATGGTTTGTTTAATTTGAGCGTTAATTTTGTGTAATTTCATAGCTATTGCTTACTTGAGTTAGTACAGTGTAATGTGATTGTTTATGCTTGAATTTCAAGTCAGTTGTAGTCAAGGAGTTCCATTTATCAAGCAAATCCTAATCTCATTGGTTTTCTGCTCGCTATATTTATGCTGTCCAGGTGTTTGATAAAAGTTGGATAATTTGAGCATTGAACTTTTCCGTTTCCGTCTGCTGTTTTTGCTGTAAATTCTCATTGTGCCTTTATGATGGGGTCAATGAATTATTCGTGGAAAAACGAGCAATTATAACTTAGATATACTGATAGAATCAAGCATTTTATCTGTTTGTGAAATATGGTTCCTCTCTGTTTTGATAAATGATAATTGCTTTATGAGAATCGTATCATAGTTTCACTGTTGATTCATCTGCAGCAAATGCAACGGCTCGATTTGGTCAGTAATGCTCTGATACGAAATCTTCATTTTGCTTATCCTCTGAATCATGAAAATGTTAGGTGTTGATGAACCTCTTGGAGGTGTCACTGGTTCTTATTCACGTTCATTTGTAACTTCGGTCCAAAAAAATTAGCTAACGTCTTCATGCATTACAAGAGCCTAACTTTGAACTGCTTGATGAAGAGTGTATTTTTCACTGGTTAAACTACATGATAAATTTATAGTCTTTCTACTCCTCGCTATTAGGGTAGAAAATAGCAATGTCTCTATGGTCTGTCTTACTTCCTCATCTTTCTTTGAAAGTTGGCTGATTTGTTTGCAATTAGCCTTGTCCAGTGTCCATTTTGTTCACGCTTTAGATTTATTCTGATTTGAACTTAACGACATTTTTCCAAGTGATAATCATTTGATAGGGTGAGTTTGGTTGAAGAACAATTTATAAACTTGAAATTATCTTGAGATAATGTGGAGGATAAGATGCAGGCACAGTTGTATAGGTCGTAAAACAGTATTTGAAACAAGTAATAATAGCAAACACAAATAAGAAACATTAAGTGTGGATATAAAAGAAATACATCATCTCAAGTAAAATGTTTATAAATAAGGACAGAATAACACTCTAAAACAGTGTATATAATCCCAGACATAAAGGTTCACAAGATTTACTGAAATTTTAGCAAGCGTGGCTTCAAAAAACCCAGAGTAGAAAGCAAGATATGACCAAATAGTAGGTCTAGCAGGCTTGGATATCTTTCTGGTCTGTTCAGGTATGCTTTTATACCTTCTGTTTTAATTGGAACATTTTGTCACAATTAGTGCAGAATATCAGTTCAGGAAACTCAAAAGATTCTTTTGTAAGAAATTTCTATATAGGACCGAAAACATATGACCAACCATAGTTTTGACTTAGTACTAAACGAAAAGAAGAAAAAGTATTTGAAGATGCTTCTGTCCTAAAGTATATATATATATATATACACATACATACATACATACATACATACATACATACATACATATATATATATATATATATATATATATATATATAACACCGTCAATCAAATCCCATAACACCTCATAAACTCCATGAAGAAATTTAAATGGTATTTGAAATGAAAAGTGTAACTAACATTAGGAATATAAGTATTAATCATCAAAAATTTGACTTAGCCCTTTATATCACACAAGTGGGTCGTTTAACAAATTTACTCATTACATTATGTATTTTCTTTGCCTACTTTTAGACAGTAAGTGATTTACTTTAATCATCAATATTCTATATATTGACAAATTATGCGCCTTTATGAATTATAAATTTCATCAGAACTAACTTATGCACGAGCACGTAATAATAGGATGCTCAAACCAGTTGAATACTTCTAATCTCAAGGATAAATACTAATACCTATTTATATTAGTGCAACTCATATAACATTATTTCCAAACTTGATGGCTTTTAATGGCCTTATAAAATATTCAATATAAGCTATTTTATGCTATACCATGATAACAAACATATTTTCTTCTTTTAAATAGCTTTTAAGCCATCAACACAATGGGTAACATAGTGGCTATCACAAATGCTCACGCGTTAAGCAAAAGAAATTCCAAAATGTGGGATTAAACTTTCATAGACGAGTGGCACTATAAAGCGTGTAAATTTCTAAACATTGGCCACTTTTATAGGCATTTATAACTATTAAAACATTAATTTTTATAGAATATTAAGTCCAAAAACTCTGGCATCCAGAACAATTAACGACAAAATTAGAAGAACAAGATGAACATTAATCTGGATTTCCAAGTAAATTACCAACCTCCCAGAAAATCACCCATATAATAGATTATTAGGATGTAAACAAGGCTCAGCAACCATAGAAGAAAATCAAGTAGTCTTATAATAAATTTTGAAACAAGAGAGAAGCTTTAATTTTACGCATTTGATATACAGAAAAAATAAAAAAATAAAAAAAAATAAAGCCAAGGGTCTAAATTCAATCCAAACGAACAATACCAAAAGCTTCAACAACTAGAGGTGACAAATGAAGTAGAATAAACAGATTAATTAGGCGGAGATTAAAAATTTCCGTGACACCAAATGTAAAAAATCTTAATCAGTATATAAGACTGAAAACACACCTTCAGCAATAACTTTGAGATAATATTTTATATATATATATATATACATATATATATATATATATATATATATATAAAACTATTGTTAGCACATATATAATAAGAGAGAGTGAATTACTAAATAAAATGATAATATAAGTAATAAATGTAAGTTCAAATAATTCTAGAAACATTTGATTTATAAAAAGACAACAAGTCACATGCTTCTTAAAGAAAACGTCATAACATGAATAAAATAGATAAGATAAAAGAAATTCAACACAGAGAGTTAAGATCGTCATTAATTTTACATTTATTTTTTAACTTATATGGTTAAATTTTTCACTAAACAAAACATCTGGTAAATATAATGGTCAACTTTAGAATATTAAAAAAAGTTCCAAAGCTTTTATACAAATATACTGGTAATACATAACTAAAAGACAAGTCACAATGACTTTTACAAATATAATAACAACTACAGGAATTTCAGTAAATTCCATAACACAACAAAATTTGAAATAAATTCTGTTCCTCACGAAGGACAAGCTTTCTCACAAAAAAGATAAGTGAATAAGAATAATAAGATTTGCAAACACAATAGCACATAGCAAAGGATTTATATTCAAATCCGATTATATTCTGCAGAGATGAACAATGACTATTTATGCTAAGGATTTTCAACGTCTCTTTATGGACTAATTTGTATTTCGGGAATGATATTATCAGTGCAACGATTATAGAAAAATTCATTAATGGTGGTGATGTGTAGATCATTGACATTAATTGCTAGTAATCTTTTTGAAGCACGCAGTGAAAAGAAAAGTGAATAATTTTGGTCAATTTTAGTTTCTCCTGCCTTAGGCCATTTTAAGTGATAAACACAATATAAGTCCAATTGAAAAATTTTTGATATATTTCTTAAATAATAAAATAGAAATGTCAATTTCAACAACTGTCATTTGTGCAATTGGAGGTCATGTGTGATTCTTATCGAAACAATGACACGTGAATATTTTAGAATTTGGTGCAACTGAGGGGATAAAAAGTGATTGAAAATTGAGACTTCGCATAAATCAAAATGACGTGACTGGGAACGAAGTATTTCTCACCTTCATAAATCTATCGGTCATATAGAAAGTTATACATTTACTTAACATATAGAATCTTCATCAATTAAAATTGAACAGAATATTCACATATACATATACAAAAAATATTAGCCACCTCCATGTAAAAATTTTGATAGTATCTCCCTTGAACTATAGACCTCTCGAAATTTTTACAACTGAAAACTTAACACACAAGAAGATGGAGAACTCCACTCTTCTAATATATATATACATATACAACAGCCCACAGTCAATTAACTAAAATAAAAGACCATCTGCTTATATATTAGGGGAGCTATTAAATTAAATTTTAAATTTACAACAAAAGAAGAGCTCTTGCTCTCGCAACAAGGCTCACAAAAAGTAAGAAACACCCACAAGCTCATACTTTATAAGTAGGTGTTCTAAACTGTCACTATGATTTAAAAAATGTTAAATAGCGTAAGGTGAGTAAAAACTCAATAAACAAATAATACTAATTATACAAATGAAAGGATCAGACTAACCATAGGAGAGTTTTTTTTAAAAAAAAAATCAAAATTTGCCTTTAAAATATACATCTTCCATGGCTGATATAAATAGTGTGGTATGCACAACAAACCTTAAACTCCAGTAATTGCCTTGATAATAAACTTATAAAACCAACTCTGAATAAAAATATATCAAAACATAAGTAACACAAGAATATTTTAAAACCAACTAAATGTTTAGGAACGTCCTATATAACCATCATATATCAGAAACAGTGCTAGCCCAAGGCTAGTATAATCGTAACAGAGCAGATATCATTCACAAGTTTCAAGCTCAGAATATTAAAAATAATAACCTTAAGCCTTAAACAAAGTATCATAATAGTGATATTATGCCCACTCATATCAAATGCAAATTATAGTACATTATGACTAACAATGCTGCCATTAGCTACGAGGTTTTGTTTGGATGTATTCCCCAAAAATATATTTAACATATATAAATCCGTAATCAAATATTAAAACTTCAGAAAACTCATAACCAAACTTTTTTCATAAAGACAAATAAAAGTATCAGATTTAGAATCTCAGCATCATAACTAAGAACTAAGTATCTCATGAATATAAAACCAGAATACTTTTAAATATAACAAATAGTTCAGAAGTTCAGAAATCTAGAAATCCAAATACATTTTAACTCACAAATTTTAAAACTCAACAAAATTCTGAAATACATAGTCATTAAATGCACTGATGCCAATATCTCAAATATTTGTAATACTAGAAGTCTACTCCAAGGTACAAAGACATTAAGAAACAATATTTTCCAAAATAAATATCGAAAAACAAAAATTTGATATAATTAGGATTATCTGCTCATCAAACCAAAGCCAACACAGTTCACTCCCTTATCTAAGGAGTAAAGTGCAATTGGTATGACACTAAACACAGATGATAGATCTTTAATGTCTTATACTAAGAAACATCTAAAGTTAAATAAATTCTAACAAATTTCCATAATGAGTTAGCATTTAAAATTCATTACGATACTTTATTTCTTTTCTCTAAGGTCATCTATTATTTCTTTTGATGATTTTAATAACCATAATTAATACATATATTCAGATATACAACCCAAATACTTCAACCACCCAAATAGTCCATAAATTTACAGTTTCATCCTCACCAATAACCAACTTATATAATTTACACTAAAAATATTCAAAAGTTTTTAATAATGCTTATATGCCTATAAATTCACATAATTTCCATCAACTTCACCTCTCCATTCTTGCATTATTTATAACACAAGACATTGATGTTTCTTCTTATGAAAATAATATTAAACACACTTGCCAATTATAATTATCTTAATTGTAAATTTTAATACCCTACTAGTCACTAAATAACTCAAACATTGTCTCTTTTTAACACTTAAGTTATCCAATATTACCTATTAGGTCAAAATTTATACCGACAATAACCAAAGTAATTTATTTATTAATTATAATCACTCCAATGCACTTTCATTCATCAAACTTCCTCTAATCAACAATTAAAATCTAAAATAATTTGAGAAAAACTCTCAAGTGACCTACCACTTCAAAAGATAACTTCCAACAATTCAACTTCTTATCCTTGAAGTCCAATGACACTAGGGAATCAATAAATCTCCATATGTTATCACTTAACACACTTCAACTCCTACCAAAAAAAGAGGGATTTTTAATTAAGCAATCAAATCATCAAATTGAAACTTAGAAAGTGTTAGATACTTACCTAAGACCAAAATCCCTAAAGAAGTTCCTTAAAATCCCTTCAAATCAAGCTATAATTTGAGTTTTTTAGTTACTATTCATATGCATTGCCTAAAAAAGGGGGATTCTCGATTTTGAAGCAAAATCACACAATTAATTAGTCCAATCAACAGAGAACTACACAAAATGAAATTCTAAAGGGAAGTCCTAACAAGATTTCAACTTAAACTCACCAATTTGAGCGAATTTCAACTAATTGTTACTATTCATGTGAGTTTCAGACAGCCAAAAAGGAACTTCAAATTCTAATGATATAACATAAAATCAAGCTCAAAAATTACAGGAGAATGTTTCAAAATTCCTAGCTCGAATTCCTCTCTCTATCGCAACTGACGTTAGGGTTTTGTTAGGTGGAGTTTTGTTAGCTCGAATTCTGGCCACTCATGTGATGGACAGCGAAGATGAAGGACCGAGGACTTACTGCCAATGTGATTCACAGGTGAAGGATGAAGGTAGTCCAAATTGAAAGAAAGGAAGTGCACGGGGAAGAAGGTGACTCAAATGTGGTTTTGTAATTTCTCCCATTAGAGGACATGTCGCTGCTAGGAAAAAAAACTTACTCTAATGCACAATAAGGATTCAAACCCAAATTCTCATGGTTGTATGGTTTAAGCATAACCACTTGAGTCAACCTAAATTTCATAAAATTTATTATTTGAATTAATATAAGAGCTTTCTTTAATCTCCTTTTCCTCAACGAATTAGATTTTTTATATTTTTTCCTTAATTAAATTATTTCTTCCCTCTAATTTATATAAGTATTCACAAAATTTCTACTCAATGATATAATTATTAAATAAAAATTTTCAAAACATTACAAAAAGAATATAGAAGGAAACGAGATTTCTCTGTATTTCTTAATGTGTGTTTGAATTAGCATTAAATTAACATAATTTTATATTAATTTAATTCTTAAAATTAATTTTGACTAAATGTAACTTTAAAATTAACTTGTGAATGAAATTAAAGTCTAAATTCTAAACCTTAAACATGTATTAACAAGCTAATTCTCTTTTTATGTGTGAAAGTCTTCAATAATATCCTAAACAAATTTAGATTTTTATAAGTTTGCTTTAAATAGAACAAATAAGCAAAATGAGTAATATATAGTTAATGACTATCAAATAAAAAAAATATCTACAAAAGTAATATAGTTTAAACATATAAAATAAACAAATATACAAATAAAGTTAAAACAATCGTAAATGAAACTAAACAATAATTGATAAAAGTAAGAACTAAAATAAAATATATTAGATAAAAGTAACAAAATTGAACAATATTTAAGAAAGTTAAAAAAAGACTACGATAATACAACATTATAGAAAATAAAATACAAAAAATAGTCAATGCAGAAGCTTACTAGGATTAGATATTAGTGTTGACTTCTTTCCCCCATCAAAACTTCAACTTGTAGAAATATCAAGAGCAGTAGCACAATAATCACCCCAAAAGTTCAGAAGATAATTGATGAAGTTCCATGAGAAATGAAAAAAATGATATTAAACTGTCAAATTCTACAAAATAGCAAAAGAATAAACTTGGACAACAAAAGAAAAAGATATACCAAAGAAAGACTAAAAAGAAGATAAATTTACCAAGCACAACAAATAACAAACAATGTTAGAACACAAATCTAGAAGAAAATAAACCATAATAAAATTTATTTTTAAAAAGATATATTGAATAAATAATTTTTTATTAATGTAATAAAATGGATTTTTCTGTTTGACTACATAGTAGTTGGACAGCAAAATTTGTATAAAAACAATATTTCAATAAAATTAATTTAAATTGATCATTATCTAAATTTTTTAAAAATAAAAATAAAATATATTTTGCTCACTATTGGGTAATTGCATAAAAATTTTTATTATAAATAATATATTTTAGTTGTAGTAACTAGTACAAAGTATATGATAATTTTTTTTATTATATTTAGCTTTAAAAAAAGAATAATACTTTAGGCGCAACAAGTTTTTATTCAACAATCATATTAGGAAAGCGGTATTTTTTTTTTAATAAAAATATAGTTCTAATAATATATATTAGGTTAATCAGCTACAATTTTAAAAATAAATATTAGAAAATATTATGAAAATATAAAACCATGTAGTGAGAGTTAAAAATAAAAAGAAATAATTTTTGTATATTAACAAATATGGAAAGCTTCGAGCTGTCCGTACATAGCATCACCACCGCTCATGCATCCCATGCTCCGAAGTGGCGAGTCTCAATTCTCGAAGTTTATCGAATAATAATATATTTATATTTATTAGAAATCAGGTGATAAATTCTAACAAATTTCTCGTCCTTAAAACACGGCATCAAAATAGAGCGAGTACCTAGGGTGTTGTCTACTCGTGCGAGTAAGTATTGGAACTCAGAACCTGCGATAACAAAGCCCGCGATGCAATAGGGACCGTCGGATGAAGGATAATGAAATGAACTTGATGCTGTGAGTCCGCACCGCCTGTTTCAGCTGTGTTCTGTAAATAAGTAATTAAAGTAATAAACGCCAGTACGAAAAAGAGAAGTTCTCAGCATCTCACGCACCCTTGACCTTGAGATTTTCATATCGACTCTCGAGAATATGCGTCCTCTCTCTCTTCTCTCTCTGTGAATGGACTCGGATTCTATCCCAATAAGTTATTTTAATGAATGAATGTCTATATCCATACGCCCAGAATTGGATTCCTCTTCTTTCATATTTTGCTCTCTTTTTGTTTTTCTCTTCCTCTGATCAGGTTTTGAGTTGAATGGTTTTCAGAATCGGTTCAAGGCATAAACTCGGGAACCCTAGGTTTACTTCTTCAGGTATTCGTCCCCCCCACCCTCACCCCCAAAACCCTTTTTTTTTATAATATTCCTTTGATTTTATTCCTTTTGCTTGATTAAATTATTATTAGTTTTTTTTTTTTTTCTTGGGTTTTTGATCTTCAATTAGTGGGTAATATTTTAAATCCCAATTTATGAGCTCACTCCCTTAAACCAAAACCCTAGAACGTGTTGATTCTTACATGTCCTCCATGTTTCTCTTTGCAATAGGTTGATTTTCTCGCGAAAGTTTTTTCCTTTATGGGCACGGTTGAGACTCGATCTAAAACCCCAATGGAGGGTTCATCTCCTTCGCCTGCAAATGATAGGCCTATAGGCTCAGAGTCTGAGAACAAGAACCGTAAGGAAGCTGTTGGCGGTTTGAAAGGAGGGCATGAGGTTTCTGTGAAGGGGAGTCGAGAAATTGGGGTTAGGTTCTCAAGCAATGGAAATGGAGGTTTGGGTGATGATGCGGATGAAGTGGTCAAGAGCAGGGCCGTTGAGGCGAAAATTCTCGTTCAAAGAGGCCGAGAAATAGATATCTCCAGCGCAAATGATTGTCAAGGTTTGGGTGATTCCGAGATGAATGGGGTCTCCTCGCTGTTGAAAATGCGGGAAAGTGGCAGAAGTGTAATTTTTACTCATGGCGGTGGGAGTGGCAGTGCTGAAAAGCTAAACTCTAATTATACTTCGTCTGAGAGAAGACCACGGGTAATTGATGCTTCAAGTGGGGATGGTTCCTTAGGGGTTGGTGTTGAAAAAAGATCAAGTAGGAAGAAGAAAAGGGATGGCAAAGAAAATAAAGAAAAAATTGTGACGATAGAAGTTCCAATTGTGGAGACAAGTGAGAACAAGGATGCAGAAGAAATAGATGCTAGCAATGAAGGGTATGGACTTTCCGTGGGTGATTTTGTCTGGGGAAAAATTAAGAGTCATCCTTGGTGGCCTGGCCGAATTTATGATCCGTCCGATGCATCAGATTATGCTTTGAAGTTGAAGCAGAAGAATCGACTCCTTGTTGCCTACTTCGGAGATGGGACCTTTGCTTGGTGTCATCCATCTCAATTAAAGCCCTTTGAGGAGAACTTTGAAGACATGGTGAAACAGAGTAACTCCAGGGCTTTTGTCAATGCTGTACAAGATGCTGTGAACGAGATTGGTAGGCTTTTAGATTTGAAGATGACTAATTCATCTGTTGCTAAGAAAACTAGGTCTGAACTTGCTTCCCCATTGGCAAAGAATTCTGGAATAAAGGATGGAGTTCTTGTACCTGAGAATGGTATAGAGAAACTCTCAACTGTTCTTTTTGAGCCAGTGGAGTTACTTTCTCGGGTGAAAAAAATTGCAGAGGTCATTGCCATAAGCAGTGTTCTTGAGTTGGAAATACTCAAGGCCCGGCTTTCAGCCTTTTATCTGTCAAGAGGAGGTTATAAATTGCCTATTTATAATGTGCCCCACCCGGTTCCTGGACTTGATGGCAGTTTAACAGATGAAACAGTGGATAAAGGCAATAGCAAAGATACAGTAAATGCACCGGTCCAAGGACCCTTTGAAGAGGAATACTCTTTGCCAGTTAGTCCAAAATTTGGTGAAATAAGCCATTCTTCGGGGACTTCAGGAAATAGATTGCATCATAGAAGGAAGCAGAAAAGCATAGCCGAAATTATAAGAGAGGACAATGATCTTCATACTAAAGTTAAGGAGGGGGATGAAACTGAAGAATTAATGAGCTCAGGCAAAATAACGGGGGTATCTGGTAGAAAGAAGAGGAAAAGCAATGAGGATACAATGACAACTACACAAGTGCAGAAGATTCGACCTCTTTATAGTGATCAAAATGTACCAAGTACTGAAAATGGTGGCAGTGGGGCAAAGCAAAGTGCTGACAAGGGCACATTGTCACATTTGAAAAAGAAGAAAGAAAATATTGGCAACAATAGTAGTAAGAGTAAAATCGTATCTGATGTAGCCCCTGTATTAAAAGAAGAGAATTCAAATAGAAAAGAGGGCAAAGAACAAATTGAGAAGGGTTATTTGTCAAGAGAAAGGAAGAAAAGCAAATACTTGTCACCTCCCTTCACAACACCAAGCAGGGGACAAAGGAAGGGAGACAAAGAAACAACATCCCCTAAGGTTTCTGGCGAAGCTCATATATCAGAGCAGATGACCAGAGCTGCTGTCGAGCTTGTAGGGACCCCTACGCTTTTGAAGAGTGATGGTGAGGCACTTCAGGAGAATATCCCTAAAGAACCTGTTGCAGTTCAGGAGAATATCCCTAAGGAACCTGTAATAGAGCATGATCAATCTGATCAATTAAATTCCAAAACACCACAAGAAGAAAAGAAGACTATTGATCTGAAGAAAATCCAGGTTCCTTCTGTAGATGTCCTATCCGAAGTCCGCTCTGCAGCCTTAAATCCACAAGTTCCAAAGGAAATTAATTTTCGTGATAAAATTGTGGGCTTTGTTTATGTTTTCAGAAGCTCAGTGTATCGCCAGGGATCTTTCTACTCATTGTGCAACAAACGTCAACCTGGCAGAAAGAGAAAGAATGCAGAATCTGAACCTGGGACGTTAAGGAAACACCAAAACCAAACTGATCATATGTCACCTAACCATGACTCTGAGAAGAGGAAGAGAAGGAAGAAGATAGAGACAGCTTCTGATACGCTGAAACAAAAGCAGGCTGCTGAAAATAAGAAGGCAGGCAAGAAGGGGAATGATGAAATTGCTTCAGCTGCGGCACTTGTTGTGTCATTTGGACCAGGATCTTCTCTGCCTTCAAAATCTGAGCTTATAAAGTTGTATAGTAAGTTTGGAGCTCTGGATGAAGCAGAAACTGATATATTCTGTACTAGTTACACTGCTCGAGTATATTTCATGAAAACTTCTGACGCCGAGGAGGCCTATAATCATTCAAAAAATGTTAGTCCCTTTGAGTCTGGCAATGTGAAATTTGAGCTCAGGTATCTCTCAGCTGGATCCAAGTCTAAGGAACATGGTAAAAAATTACAGACCAAAGCTTCTCCGGCGAAAAAGAAAGGAAAGACACCGGTCAAGCAATCTGCTTCACAGTCACCTGTTATTGAAGCTTCCAAGTTGAACTTTATAAAGGAGAAACTGGAGGCTATGACCTCAATGCTGGAAGGATCGGGAGGTAAGTCATCGGATATAAAGAAAAAATTAGAGAGCGAGATTAAGGGGCTCCTGAAGGATGTGAACAAAATGGCTGAATCTTCGTCCTAGATGAGGACATGGGAGACTTGAATTAGTCTAGCTGATGATGAGGGTAGGTTTAGTGATGATATGTTATCTTCCTTTAGCGTTGTGTCTGAGGTTCAATTTCTATGCGTAGTAGTTATATGGACGTAAAATTATTCGGTATAGATGGCTTATCAGGTTCTGGTCTAGCTATTTTATTTGTTGCATGCATAATCTGTATAGAGATCGAGAGCGTTTTAGTTTTTTTCTGGCTTTTACTATAGTGGTTTCCAAACAGCCTGTAAGGATTAAAACTATGATGTCTTCTCTTCGATATATAATCTTGTGTCAGAACACTTTAATTTTGCTGTGAGAGGAACTCTTGGTGTTCAGGTAGGGAAGAGAACGAATCATTATTTGCATAGATATTTGGTTTCTTCTTTAGGAAAAAAGTTGTTTTCTCTGTCTTTTTGGTGAGCATTTAGGACTGGGACGACGAGAAACGCCCGCCAAATCCTCTGCGTCACATTATAAATATTAAGGGCTTGAAATTTAGGCCCATGTTTATTGATTCTTTATTTTTATTTGACAGTAAGAAGAAGAGTGGATGCTTTTTTAAACTGCTCATTACCCCTTATTCACTCCTGGGAAGTTATTAAAAATTATAAAAAGTTATTCTTATTAATATATGATTTTGAAGACCAAGGAGATTATAGGTTTTAAAGCTGTAAATATTAGAATAGATAAATTATATTTGTCGATATAAACTATAAATGTAAAATCATACGTGTCTACTTGCTAATTATGAATTGTTTGTATTTCTCGAGGGCACTTTTATTAGTTTTATGGTAATGTATTTTAGGTTTTTTTTTTCTCATGTCCTTCAAATTTCATAGGTTTTTTTTTTCTCACTAAATGAAGGGGTTTATGATAGAATGAAAGGCCAGGGGACAAATTACAATTATAAATTTTTTGGTTAAAGTTGTTCCAATAAAAGGTAAGTTATAAGGACAATATTAAAAAATGATTTATAAGTCATTTAATTTTATTAATAATTATTCTCTTATTTTATTAAAGTTTCTAATAACATAATAATACTTGCCTTGTAATTTCACTTTTGTCATTTTATTTTATTATCTTATAAACTCTTAAACATAAGTTTAGAAATTATTATAAGTATTTATTTATTTAAAAATTTTACTCAAACCTCTGAAAGAGATTGTAAGAAAACAGAAATTACTGTTTGACCAAATTACTTAACAAGGGCGTTCAATCGATATCCATGTGTCTGGTAAAATTAGTTGGAAAAGAAGTTTTTATATTGATATCAATTATCAAAATAATAAGTGTATTTATTTAAATTTATAATTAATATTTTTTTAATGGATAAATAATCATATAATTGTTTCGGCTAAATTTTTTATTGAATTAAAATATAAAAGTAGAATCATTTAGGGTACATTAATAAGATCTTATTTATATAAATATGTTAAAATAACTACTTAACTGAAGCACTTGCACCAAGAAAATTACTGAAAATGAGAAAAGTGAAGACGTTAGGATTTTTGTTTAAAAAAAAAGGCCCAGGATAATTACAAAGTATGAGTAAGGATACTCTTATTTTTTTATAAAACAAAATCTTCATGTTATAAAAGAAGAGTTTTAATTTTTCAATTCTTTACGGCAGCAATTTAAATTCTGTTACCACTTGGATGTAGCTTATCTTTTTTATTTAAAAAAAGTCAGACTTCCAATAACAAATAAATAAATAAGCGCGCATATTATATATATATATAGAGAGAGAGAGAGAGAGAGAGAGAGAGAGGCAACTCCTTTAAATAAGTTTGCCATTCGGTGAACCCTACACTTATCCCGGAGGAAAATAACAACTAAAAAATTTTTTAGCCCAAAATTAGAGTTTCTCAATATAATGCATTGTAAATTTTTTTTAATTTAAAACTTCACGAATAAAATTATTATTAATAATTCCTTTAAAAAATAGATAAATAAAAATAGATTAATTCAAAATTATATAAAAGACATTGTTAATAATCATTTTATTTACAAAGAACTAATTTAAAAAATATTCATATATTAAAACCTAAATTAAAAAAATTATGAGAGATTAAAATAAAATTTTAGTCGAAAAACAACCATCCTTTCTCTTAGGTCAACGCAGGGTAATCTCCGCAAGAATCTCACAAACACGAAGAGAAAATTTCTATGTCTAGTTTCGGACTTTTCTCTCGTTGTTCCTCACCCACCAAACACGGTGTTATGTTCCTTCAACCTCATTCATCTCTGGTTAAACCCCTTGATGTTATGTCAGGTTACCTCTTGGAACCCATTTTTGGTTCTTTTTCGGTGAAAAAAATTCGATCATATGCGTAGCATATTCTACTTTGCCTGGAAAATCTAAACCTTTTCAATAAACTTCACTCATGCAAGCACACATTCGTTTCTTACTGAAAAATACACCAATATCCAAGTCTCAGAAGGCAGAATTACAAACCACTTATGCAGCAGCTGAAACATATCTCGGTACACATAAAGAAATGGACACAGATCCTGCTCATCATCCTACATTTAACATCTTCGTAGACAAATATTAATGATATTCACTTTCCTTTGCACTCAATCAACATTAATTATCTATCTCCAATGTCAGGCAGAGACGACAGAATTAAAAAGAGGGGGGGTGGTGGAGATCTAGATTTAGAGCATTTAGAGACATCAGTCATCAACTGGGTCCTGAGGGGTTTCATCAGCCCTGCGTTTAATAGTAATGACAGGGCATTCAGCATGCTTCACACAAAATTCACTCACAGTGCCAACAAAAACCCTGCAGAACATATTCGCATGGATTTCTTAATCAGTTTCTCAGGAAAATAAATTTAATTATAAGAGATGCAGCACATTTTAACTACCAAGAAAAGAATAAAGCCCTTTAATCTTGGCCTCAAAACTCTGGCAATTCTAGGTCCATCTAAAAAAGAAGTATGTGCATACCTCTGGAAAGGGCCAAGCCCTCGGCTGCCCAAAACCAGAAAATCTGGCTGCATTCGTGTCACCTCACGGCAGATTACTTCTTTTGGATCTCCGTGTTTGATCCATGCCTCACAGGCAACCTACAATTAGAAACAATTCAACATGTGCATGTCGACAAAAAAAATTAGAAAGTAGCAGAAAAGTAATTTATAAAACCAATTTCACGTGACAAAAACCAAGCCACTGGAAGATACATAGAGGATAAATTGAGCTTGCTGAGTAGTATTACCCCAATTTGATGACATCTACTCACAAAATATTCCAATAGATGAAGTCCTCTAATTCTATCTCTTTGCTTCATGCCTTTAAAATCATCAGGTGATGCATAGATACTATCCATGTCATCAAAACCTAGCAAAAATAAGTTTAAGATGTACCATCAGGCTGTAAATCCTCTTGTTCGCTTGACATAAACACTGTAAAATTGCATACTAATTAGCCATAGAATCAAAGAACAGGGTGAAGAAATCCCAACACAACTTCAACCATAAAACAAAAAGGCAAACTGATGGAGAATTTATGGCAACTATGCAAATACAATTTTATTGAATAACATAATTTAGAACAAAATAACTAAATACCCACAACCCTCTCTATGTCATAAGAACAAAAAATATAACAAAATTGAATCCAAATTACAATTAAGGATGTCACATCCATTATCCACCATTTGCTCTCAAACAAACTTTATGTAGTTCTTTTCAATCGTCATAGTCATTTTTAAGTGCAAGACACGATCAATTACTTAATCAACAATTAAAGAGATCCAAATACTCCATCGATTCATAACATTCTGCTATTTTATCAAAGTTTGAGGTCTGATGAAGGTTTTTCTCAGCCAGTAATAATGTAAAATAGATTTACCTTAGAAAGCATAATTATAGACATTGCATGAGAAGACGCAAAGGCAACTTTTCACCCTAAAAGGAAAATATATTATAAACCATTTAAAATGACTGAGTAATTGTTCTATAAAACAAGTAGAAATTGTCAACATCTGCAAATGATGTCTGCTCATATTGTGGTCAGAACGCCTGCAAGGGAGATGGATAGGCTATAGGGAAACAGAGTCAGCTGAATAAAAATAACTGATATCAAAAGCACTAATCCAACATATTAACTAACTCTACTCTTTTAGTGTCAGGCTGAGACTTTCTTGAGGCATCTACTGGTTGCCCAATTGCACCATATGTTAAATAAGTCCATTCCCATTAATGAGTACTGTGTTCTTATTGAAGAATTAACAAAGCAACCATTAACTACAACACATTAGAACAATTTCCTTGATGTTGTACTAGCAGTTTTTTCTCATAAGAAAAAAAAGAGTTGGAGAACAGACTATGTGATGTCAGAATTCAAACCCTCATTCATCATTTTGGGACAAAAGTGAAATGTAGAAAGCATAAATGCAACAAAAATAGGTGAGAACGGGATAGTCCAAAATTATATCAATGCAGAATTACAGATGTACAAAAATTTAAAACAAATAACACTGATTTGTGTATGGTTTCCTTCAAAAATAGTTATGACTCCACAGGAAACTATTTATGCAGCTCGCAATCTCTAATCCACCTATGGATTCTCATCCTGAATTCGGTTTCTCTACTAAAAAGCAGGATCCCTCTAAGTAATTTCCAATTCTTTTCAAGATATACCGTCTGCCTGCTGCCTCGAAAATTGGAAAGATACAGAGTAAAAAGAGAAGAAAAATCTAGGCTTTACTCAGTTTGCGATCGAAGTCACCTTCAGTCCGCCAAAGAAAGTGCAGCAGCACACGTGCTAAAGCAGGTTCAGTACCTTCACCATCCCGGACCCACCCTAACAAATTATATAGATAAACCTCCCCACCGCCCCCTCCTTTTCTTTCCTCCATTTTCTCAGAAACCAAACGAGTATGTGAATTCGACGGAAAAAGACAGAAAGAGCACGATGACCCATCTCGGCGTGAAATTTCACATTTTGATCACGCCAGTGAACAAATATACAGATGCATTTCAAGCAACAAAGCAATATATCTTGCCAACACAACAAACCACCAGAAATTTCCAAACACCAAGAAGCATAAGCAGTCGGATTAACAGATTATGCAAAACTAATCAACGCGGACAAGCCTCACAGTTTCGAAAATACGGGCAAATACATATATGCACAAACGCAGAGTGAGAAAGGGAAAAAGAGCACCACCATCTTCATCTGGAACTTGAACGTGGAGAAAGAGAAGCTTGAAACCAGTAGTGTTGGAGCGAATGATCTTGTGGATAGTCCACTCGAAAGCTCCTTTGCTGCTAATGGAAGGGTGTGGGTACCCCTTGATGGTTGACTCGTTCACTCCCATCATGATCCGAGTTGGCCCACACTCTTCCATTGCTTCTGCTCACTGAGTTCGCGCTCTTCCGATTCTGATGCGCTCTGTGAGTCTGTTCTCTTCTTTTCCACCTTCTGTTTTTGGCAGGGAATTTCCTCCTATTGACGAGTTTATTTTGCGTCCGGCGTAGGATATTATCGTTTTACCTCGTTTTGCTAAGTTGCGCATCAGAAATTTTTGAGCTCTCCACGCTATCCCAAACAAGGAAAATGACGTGTCATCGTTTTGGCCGTGAAAATTGAAACGATTGCCGTTGGCCTCCTTCCTTCCTTCCTTCTTTCTCTGACCTCAATGAAATACCAAAACTGCCACTCTAAATTTTGGGTGCAAAACGACAATAACGAAGAATAGAAAGGAGGCAAAAACGACAATCGGGAAAGAAAGATATTGCTGGCGGCACTTCTCGGAGGTATGCCATACCGTTACTTGCCACGGAAGACAAGACAAGAATATACGTGTCCCCTGTTTTTATCTCTCCCTAATTCAGTTTGATTAATTAGTTTTTTCAAATATATGCATAAAATGAATTAAGAAAAAAAGGCAAATGGAGGTGGAGTGCTATTATTTGGTTACCAATATAATGGTTAATAGAAGACTTTATTTGCATGATTAAGTAAGTGTAAAAGTAGTAATGCATATGATTGTCCAAAAAAAAAATGTTGAAATAAATTATAAAGACCAAATTTTGAAAGAGGACACGTCATATATTTAGAGAGTAATTATTTATAGGAGTAAATTATATTATCTTTTTTTAAAAATTTAACTAAATTGTACTTGATATTTATTATTTGAAAAATTACATCAAGTTTTTAAATTTATTTTTCATAACTAAATATAAATATAAATATAATATTTCTTTTTTTTTCCAAAAATGAAATTATTTAATTGTATTACCCTCATATTAAAAATGAAATTCCAATCATCTATTTTGCAAAATATTAATTTTTAGACAAAATAAATTTTTAGACAAATTTTACAATATAAACTAAAATATCAGATAAGTTAAATATAAGTTTTAAAAGAAAAATAATATTAAATATAATTTAACTCTGTAATTTATCATATGGTCGGAGTGACGGACCCGACATCATTTTCTTCAAAGATTAAATTTAGACTTGTAGGTGGTTCAGGTATCATTTGCTTCAAAGATTAAAACGCCACGTTTATTAATAAATTAGTTTATTTTTGCCCACGCATTGTATGGTCAATGCAAAAAATAGTTTATTTTTAAAATATATTAATATATTTTAAATCAACCGTATCTGTAAGTATTAATAAAAAAAAATTAAATTTAATAATATATTATGATATAAAAAATTAATAAATTAAAAAAAATTTATAAAATCGGTGAGAAAAAAGTAACTTATTGAGAATGTATCATTATAAATTATTCAACTATATATTATTTTTTTATTTTAATTTTAAATCATATTAAATTATATTTATAATTTAAGAAATATTTAATTAATTAATTTATTATTTTTTTTTAATTTTAAAAAATATCTAAATTTAAAAAAAATTTATTTAAAAAGTAGTTAATTAATTTATTTAAAAAATTCTCACAATTTAAAAAATTTTAATTTAAGATATAATTAATTAATTACTTTATTATTTTTTTATTTATTACAAAAATTTTATACAAATTAATTATTTTATTTATTATAAAAAATTTATATAATTTAAAAAATTCTCATTATATATATAAAAAATATAAAAAATTTATCCTATAAAAAGCTGAGAATTTAACCAATAAAACGTTTTTATCAACTTATACGTTAAAAGAAAACTATATTAGAATATAAATATATAAGTTGGCTCTAATTAATTTAGAACCCAAGCCCATACCATACTTTTATGGACCCAAATAATGGAGCATGGGTTTTGGGCTAGCTTGTTAGTGAGCAACGCAAACAACGTAGTTGGGCACACCACATGCTCTGTTACATCAGTTTGACAAGGTGCCTGCATGACTTCACTCTTCACACGTGGGGCTTCTGATTTCCTCGCCCCCCACCACTACCCACAAGGAATCGCTTCTTCCTATATGGTACAAGTACAACAACAACCACCACCTTCTTTTCCACTTTTCTTTCTCATTCTCTTTGGGTTACATTACATTAAATGTCTTTGCTTCTTCATTTTCATGCTCCTCCTCCTCCTCCTCACTCTCTTGCTTCTTCCTTCTTCTGTCTCATCATGCACGTAAACACCCCCCCCCCCTCTCTCTCTCTGTCCAATAATGCAAATGCCCACGTTTGGCCTTCCTCCGACACCTAAACACTCGCTCCTTATACTAATGTTCAGTTTTAAATGTAACCTAAGACACGAGTGTGATGAAATGCACTTAACAGAGAAGCAAGATACAGTTACATGGGATATTGGGAGAGCCATTGACATTTTTCCAGCAGAACTCAAGATATTTCTACGAAGTTATATAACACAATTGACATATGAGTACTGCCTTAATCTGACACTAAACATTACACATGTGGAGGTATATATGTTGCAGAGAAAGCAACAGTGTATTTGACAAGAGGTCTTTGTCCCATCAATGCGAACACGTTCTCCTGGTAAAGGACAGCTCTTAAATTCAATTTCCCAATCAGCTTATGATTGAATCTAAACATCGTGAAAATTAGTGGAGCGTCAGAGACTGAAAATGATCTTGCGTTTGCTCATGGAATGAGAAATTATCTTCGAGAGTAATAGGTGATCATTGTTCTGGGTTAAAAGTTGAAACTTGAAAATGCCACTATGCTGAATTGAATTGAATTCAGTTCAATTCAAATCCCTGTGAAAGAACCCGAAATGCCCAATCTGATACATCTCTACCCAAACCTTCTCGGCTTCGAAAGCCATTTCCTCTGCCTCCCCAAACCCAGAAACCAATTCCCGCATCCCCTCTTCCACCCAATCCCTTCTCAAATTCCCTTCGTTCCTCTCCAACACGACGTCGTCGTCTTTTATACTCTTCGTTTTCTTCTTCTTCTTCTTCTTCTTCCCAAGCCCCAGGCACCTCCTCGCCACCATATACGGAGCTTTCACGAAGGCCAGAGCGAAGCAGTGGAGCACCGCGCAGGGGCAGCAACAGACGGCCACGCAGTCCGCTATCATTCCGGCGATGCACGACCGGCAATACTTGCCTGAACACTCCATCAGATCTCCGTTATCATCGACGGCGAACCTGCTCTTGCTCCTCCTGGTGGTCGGGGTGGTGGGCCCAGCCGGAGACGATTCGTGCTTCGGTTTTTTACTCGAAGCTCGAGGACGGTGATCCTCCATGTGATTTCTTGGTCAGTTTCGTTTGAATTCAAAGACCTGTCCAAATAAATATATAAATAAAAAGGAAAAAGAAGAAAAAGAAGTCAGCAACAAGATCAACACTCAGACTCTGATACAGCCTCTCCCACTCATACGTATTGCAAATGATAGGATCTGGATTTCCATGCATTTTAATCGTAGTAAAAATAGTGGCTAAGCGGTAACATGTAACAACACTAAAATGGATCTTCTAGAAAGACTCAAGTTCCTGAAACAGTGAGTTACGTTCACGCGCTTTACTCCTCAGAGGCCTACACAGAAAGATCAAAGGCTACTTAGGGGCAGTACTATCCTTGATTTAAGTTTTGAAGGGATTGGTACCTGTAGCATTGTCGGTTTCTTGACCTTGACTGAGTCATTGACCATTTTTAAGACTTCCATGTATCATCTAGGATTACACTCATCTAAAAATTTTTTGGCAATTTTTTGGGTACATTCTTAGAGTATATTAACTACATGATAATATAAAATAATTTATTTTATTTATAATTTAATTAAAATATTTTAATATTTGCTTATAAGCCTAATTTACTTATAAATTTATCAAGTTATGTACGTTCTTTATATTTTTAATACTTTCAAAAACACCAATTTATAGATTAAAAATAAAAATAAAATAAAATGTTTTAAAAATTATTTAGAGCATTATTGAAAAAATAAAAGAAGCATAAGGGTTAGTTAATAAATTTATAAATTAATGTCTTTTGGGAGAAACGTCAAAATAAGTAAATAAATAAAAGTAAATGGCATAAGTATACAAATTAAAAAAAAAAAAGGCTTTGGATTTTTAAAAAAATAATAAAATAAGATATTTTATGTTGACATCCAATAGCATATTTTTTAAATAACTAATTATATAATATTGAGTTGTAAAATATATTAAATTTTATTACAAATTTTCATAATAAACACTTTAAAATTATTCTTGAGTTTTGTTATTATATATATGTAGTGATATTATTAAATATTACTAAATAGAGAATAATATTATACTCATTCTATTATATTTATCATTATAATTATACTCATTAATAACATAAAAATCAAATGGGCCCAATTCAAAACTATTAGTTATGAAGTAAGTCAATATTTGAAACAATTTCACAAAAAATATTAGATCATGATACTTCAGTTTCATGATATGCTCACCCCTTATGACAACATTAGTGGAGGCGCGTGGGTGAACCCTTCTGAGTCAAGCTATAGAAATTTACCTGAGCCTCCTCTGTTATTACCGGAGTTAAAGGGGGAAATGTAATTAACTGAAGGGACATTAATGCCCTTCGAGTATAAGGGCAATGAGCAGTGGACGAGAGGGGTAGATTGGTAAAAAAAACCGAAGTGGTGGTAGAATTAGAGAGGGCTGACACAGAGAGGTAACATGTTTTTGCCTCAAAAGAAAAAGGCAGAGCTTGGAAATGGCAAGTGAGAGAGACGAGACACAGAAAGTAGAGAGCCAAGCTTATGAAAATGAAGTTTGCTTCAAATGTTATTTGGCAAAACAGAATGGTCACTTGATGTCTTATTCCTAATTTGGTTTTGTTCAGGACTCTTGTTATTTAGCATTTATTATCAGTTTATCCTCTTACGGTTATCCATTCTCACTGCCTATTATTATTTTGTACTAAGAAACCCAAAAAGTTAATTAAAAAATGGGGGTGATTCTTGATATGTTTTGCTCGTAGAAGTTTGGATTGTTTATGTATGTATGTGTGTGGGTGATTATCAAAAGAGGAAATGAAATGAGTGGGCTCGTCTGCGAGCTGTGATTTTCTGTAAAATGGAAATGACAAGAAAAGAAAGTAGAGTCCCATTGGTTGCCAAATCCTTGAAACATCACATGCTAAATCAGTGTCAAAATGCAATATTTTAAGATGGGAATCTGAAGGGGTAAGAAAGTCTGGCTATGAAAGAACAACTGAATGAATAGAAAAATGGAAGTTTATAATTTGAGAGTGGCGATTCTAAACATGACAAAGGCTGTAAGTGGCAAAAAGTACTGGTTTCATGTGGGTTTATTTGATATTTAAGAGAGAAAAAAAAAAAAAAGAACAGTGATATATTGTTGGTCCAAGATGATTAAAAAACCTAGTAAATAACTTTGTCACGAGAGCATCCACCTCCGACTAACATGTACTTTTGTAAACTTCATATATTATATTAGATCATATATCTTATTCCTACAAGATCTACTTTGACCAAAGGAGATTAGAACTTGAGCCCTGGTTACCCAATGTCTGCCTCATGAAAGCATCTTTGCATATAAAATGGCATTAATCTGAAGGGGAAAAGAATCAATAGAATCACAGTACAAAACTCTTCTTTGAATTCAATTAAAAAAAAGGTTGTTTACTGCCTAAAGTTTGATTAGAAAATACATAGAAAAAAAAAATTAATGTAATGGGCTCATTCTCCAAGAGATCCACCAATAAAAACTACAAAAGAAAACAAGGAAGAAGGAGAAAATGGATCTACCAATGTTACTACATTATATAATACTACCTAACTGTTGGTAAATTCCCTATCTTACTTTATTTATTATGCTGCATTTAATTCTCAGCTATAGATGGTAGAGTTACTGCCCACTTTACCCCACCTTCTTTAGTACCCAAGGCATATATGTAAAAAGAAAAAGATGGCTCTGTTTCCCCCAAATGCACATGATTGAGTGTGAGAATAATGGCGTCATGGTGGCACTATTTCCACATCCTATGGCACTATTTGCATGCAGTGGGATCTGCATCTACCACTAACAGCTTCTGGCCTACCATAAGGTTCTGGATTTTTTACAGTGGACTCACACATGACATTAATTATAGTCCCTGTCCCATTCAAGGTAGGCCACATCGTAGGTCTGAGAGCAGAAGAAGAACGAGTATGTAGTAGGGGTGTTTGAGGGGCCAAAACATGTCTTGTACCATCCCTGAATTTAGCAGTATCTATATCTACCCTACCTTTCTGCATAATGCTTTTGTACCATATTTGCTTTGAGCTACCATATACTCACATACAAGGAGTATTATTGACATGAAAACTCGCTTTTAACATCCTATAGTCAACAATTTGCAGTGACCCTTTAGTTCACCGGACGATCAAGTTCAAATGCTCATGCAAACATTAGCTTTTCTTGTTTTTGCCAGTTTTATTGAATCATCCGTGCTAAAAATCTCTGTATGAGCATTTTTCTACAGAGTATGCACAAGATTCTACGGGTGTAGATCCAAAACCCAATGCGAGATTTGCAAGAAACAGAGTCTAATTACTGAAAGTCAAGGACCTAAATTTATGTTTCGTTAAAGCTCAGAGCCTGAGGCGAAAATGCAGCCATATAGACCCAAAAACAATATATGAAAGGGAACACAGAACAGAACACAGAAGAGTTTAAGAGAGTTACCTCAGAACGAGAAGGAGAGGATGTGTTCTGTCGTTGTACGAATTCAGAGTAAAACTGCAGTGTAGGTTCTGAGAGTGATCTCTTACTGTTAGTGAGATTGCAAGCACAAACTCGATCTGATAAGAAACACCCATTTGAAATAACCCCAAGATTGTTTAGCATTTCCTCTGAGAAGAATCTCTTTCTCTCTCTGTCCCCTCCT
This sequence comes from Delonix regia, assembly GCA_037074485.1. Taxonomy (NCBI): domain Eukaryota; kingdom Viridiplantae; phylum Streptophyta; class Magnoliopsida; order Fabales; family Fabaceae; genus Delonix; species Delonix regia. Next base: position 31,665,084 of record CM073449.1, on the reverse strand, counting down.
GTGTGCCTTATAAACTATTTTATGGTAGTCTGTAAACTGTATTAATTAATAGTCCAACCCTTTATTTGTATTAAATCAAAGCTCAGAGAACTATATATATAGTAAAACTGTGAGTGAGTGAGTGAGAAGGAAAGGTGGGGTTGTGTTCGTTGATGAGTCCCGATGAGAGGGAACATGGGGAAACGTTGCTATTCTCCATTGCTCTTTTTCCACTCACTCTGATCACGTTGGATTTCTTTTCTTACAACCTGAGCAATCAGGCACGTGAGGGACAGTGTGCACGTGCACCCTCCTTGAGCTTTCAGTTCTTTTTACAGTGTACCAGAGGCCAAGCTTTGGTGGGTCTACCACCACCACTCTCGATTGTCTCTGTTACGTGAAAAGTTTTGATCTTTCATTTGTTATATGTAGACTGACTTGTTTTATAATGCATACGCATGCGCTTTACTCTCTGTGTTGACAGATCAAACAAAGTAGGTTCAGGATTTCTGTTCATGATTCAAATAACGGAAGCAAGCTAAATTCAGATTAGGATAAGGGATTTGATTTGTTTTGTTCAAAAGAAAGATTTGGACGGTTTGAAAGTGGAAGCTCAAGGGCTTTACATGATTAAAGTGATTGTTGTATTTAATCTTTCTGAGGAAAAGGTGGTTTGTGCCTTACGTAGAACCTAATAAAAAATAGGAAGTGCGATTAGTAATCTTTCACCGTATGGGTTCTACACGTTTTCATTGAAAAATAAATAGATATCGTCCATGAATATTAATTTTTTAATCAAATTCCTTTCATCTTTTCGTAAGACTTTATACGCTCTCAAAAGTTTTAGGAGATGAATTTTGTGGTTAATGTTATGCAACAAGGTTTGGATTTGGACAAGATTAAAATGATTAATTGTATAAGTTGAATCACGAGTTATTGTTTTCAAGTAAACAATTCAAGAGATTAGTGTATATATCCACGTATATCGAAAGTGTCCAAATTTTATTCACTTGAGGAAATAAGTAACGCTGATATTAAGTAAAAACAATATATAACCTTATGAATTTAAATTATAATTCGAGGAGGTCATAGTTATATATATATATATATATATATATATTTTATACATATAGTGAGGGCTAATTTACGGTTATTGTAACGTTGTTTTTATATGCTTTTTTAAAAAGAGCCATAATTTTATGTTTCGTTAAATGATTTCTTATAATACTTCTTACGGGATTTTTTAAAATCATAGCAAATTTGATTAAGTATTTTAGAGGGTTTTTTTTCAAATCATTGTAAATATATGATGTCTAAAAATAATTTCAAATTTTAATTATATTCCAAATATATTTTGATCATGAACATATAACTACCACATATATCGTTGTTGTCTCCATTTTGTTATTACTTCTTTTACTATGACAAGTACGATACAAACAATATCACCTATTTCTTTTGATCTCAATCATGAAATCATATAAACACTACGATATAAACATTTGTAATTCTATGATTACTAATGTTTTGAGTTCTTAACTTTTATGTTAATGTTATTTATTTTAATTTAATTAGAACAATTTTAATAACTACTAGATATAAAGTTCCTCGTATTGTGAAGGAAAAAATATTAACATATACTTGTTCATTGTACATATTCATAACAAATTTTTAAAAATATTGCTAAAACAGTATTAATAAATTTTCAATCAATTTCAAAATAAATACTTTCATAAAATGTTTACTGAAAATTTTGTTTATAATTTTACTTTTTTCAAATAGTAATTTGCTCACAATAGTTATGCTATTAGCAACTTTTAGAAGTCAAAATATTTCCAAACAAATCTAAGTACAATTATCTCTCACGTAAAAAGCATGCTAACATCACTTGAGAGGGAAAAAAATCCTCTTAGAATCAGTTATTCAAAAGAGTAAAAAGGGTTCATTATCATCATTTCAATCTCCATGGATACTTTGACTAGTTGTATCAAACTTTTTTATTTGGTCAAAATAATTAGTAAACTTAAGCATGACCTCAGAGATATAATTCCTTAGCTTACGAGGTGCATGGGTAAGGCGCAATGTATATCGTTAACCAAAGCCCGGCCCATATTTTCTGTCCTAAAGGCCGAAATTGGGTTGACAAGAAAAAGCCCATGACAAAAGGTTATAAATGCCTTAAACACTCGCCTCCATCTTGCCCTCGAAACCCTAATCCGAGTCCTTCCGTAAGCGTCTGCTGCTATCTCGCCTGCAAAACCCTAATCTGAGGTTGTCGACAGCCTATTTAAAGATGCGACTTCCTTGATCTCTCTTGTTCTCTCTTCTTCTCCCTCTGCCTCCATCAAGTTATGGGTGTTCTATTTTTGTTTCACTCTATCTCTAGTGATTTGATATTTTTTTTCTTAATTGATATAAAGTTGGGGCGAAGATGAACATTGCTGAATTCTGACACCTCTTGTATGAGATGAGTCTTTTTGAAATAGAAGACTCTTCCTTGAGCACAGATAGCAACTCTCTGAGCCTTGATCATAACCTATCCACCGCCATTCTGATTCTCTGTTTCTTTCGATCTTTTATTTTCTTTAATAAATGGACTGCGCCTAATATTGCAATTCTTTGGTCATGTTTCTGGGTCAAAGAATCTATCGTTAGGCTACATTGAAATCTTTTTTATCCATGTATATATGATTATATATATGTTGTCTCCCTTTAGCTCCGAGTATCCTTTTTCTTCTCGATAGGGTTTTTCGGTGACAAGGTAGATACAATTTTTAAATTTTTTGACTAAATTTGTTTTACGTGTTTTCCGTTAGTTTGAATATGATTTTCTAGATTAGTTTATCTTGCTTTTGAATTTGGCATTATTTGATGTTGAAGGATGAAGAAAATCAGACGGATTCCCATTGATTTTGTTTAATACATGATATCTCTACCAGCTACTTCTGACAACATATTTATTTTCGTTTTTTTTATTTTTTTTGTATTGACATTTTTATAAGTTTGTCTTGTGCAATTTACCTGCTACTTGAAATTAGTTTTTTCTGATGTGGCTATATTGCTTCCAGACATGATATGATATGATGTTGAATGATGATAAAAATCAGACGGATTCCCATTGATATTGTTAATATATGATATCACAACCAGCTACTTCTGACAACATCATATTTATATTCATTTCCATTGTTTTCTTCGTTAGAATATTTGCAAGGTTTCTCGAGATGAATTTTAATCATTGACGTGAAAGTTGATGGGCCGATGATGCTAGAAAAATATTTGCTACTCTTGATGGGTTCAAGTACCCACTGATGATTCTATTCCACCAAGATCTCTGAGGCCTCTTCTTTGTTACCATTTATTTATTTTTGTTGTGATTTAGGATTATAACATGTGTTCTTAATTAGATTACTTAAGTCCCTGGGCATATTGAATATCCGAAATTGTGGCCATAAAATCCGATATTGAAATTATGGTTTCGATGAACAGTTACTACATTTGAAGTTTTCACCTGTCTTGAACCATGAATTTTTTGCGATGTCCCTTGATTCCCCTAAATTATATCTAACAGATTTCAACAGGGTATGTGTCTTGGCATCGATTGATTTTTCATTATAAAACCATATATTCTCTTTCATGTTTTAGAAATAACTGCCAAATCTACAGTTAGATGTTGCTAGTTTTCACAGCCAGTGACATATACTACTCATGGTTAGACCATTCTGATGTATATTTAATAGTATTTTTAAAGGCAATGCAATGGAAAGTTAACTTTCTACCGTTTGATCTACTTGACGATATTTTAGTATACATGTGGATTTAAATGATATGCTGCGGTTTTTGTGGTATTCTTGTCAGTTTGTTTATGCAATGGGATTATTAGCAAAATTGAATATGATCATTATAAATTAACTTATACCTGAATAACGACATTACAGACAATATTAAAAAATGGCTCATCTACCTTCTCAAATAAGAAACCAAGGCCTTACAAACAAACATGATTGCTGTGGTACCAGGATCCCTTCTAATAGTTACTGTAACATCTGAGGGGCTTTGACATAAGTTTGCATAGCTTCTCGTTTGAAAGGTTAAATCTATGCAAGGCTGCGTCTGCTTCATCTCCGCATATCTTGTCTATTGGCATCCCTATCTCTTTGGCTAGCTTCTCTGCCTCACTTTGGTTATCAATTACGTGGTCAAAGCAAATATATCTACCGGAAGCTTTCGTACTCATTGCCTTGTATACACATACATGAGCTTCAGCTAATTTCATTACATCGACTGTAGCTAGTAAGCCATGGGAATACATATGTTGGGCTCCTGCATTTGGACAGTAGGAGAATTAGCTTTGTGTACAAGATATGTGCATGTTGAGCAATGCTGTTGGTTACTTGATATACCTTTGAGATATGCGATTGTTGCTGTTGGATTTTTACGGCAAAATTCAGGGCCAGTAATGAGTGGTGGACAGACGGTAGTGAGCTTCAAACCCCTTTCTTTAGCTACTTTCCAAGCAGTCTTCTCTGCCCTCGTCTTGCCCAATGCATACCAGAGCTGTCATATTTCATATAAAGATGAAATAATATAGCATATAGCCAAAATGAAAACGTAGCATAAGGAACTCGAAAAGAGAAGGTATGATTACTGAAGAAAATTTTACCTTCCTCTCAATGCAGAGGGATTCAGTGCTCCAGGATCCATGGTTAATAACTGGTGAGAGGTCGGGTTGTGCATTGTCTTGCCATAAACATGCAGATAGTGACGATGTGAATACACATTTCTTTATTGAATGTGTTCTTGCACATGCTTCTATCACATTCTCAGTGACCCTAACTTCTATCTCCGCCATGGATTTCTGTATATCAGACAGGAGAATCTGATCAGATATTGCAATGTAGTTTTTTCTTTCCTTCCCCATCAATAATTTGATTGTTTTCAAACTTGAAGGAAAAGTGGAGTTATATCTTTTAGTTCTGGAGCCATCATATCTTTATACGGAAAAGTTCAACAATTTAAGATGGCAGCCAACAATAATGGTCTGACTTGCTTGTTGCTGGTATCCTTATTAGAATCGCATCCGTAGCAAACGAGAAGCGGACTAGCAAGTTTTCCAGGCTTCATCTAAATTGTGTACTACCCATTATAAATGGCTAAAGTTGTGCCATCTTTGACAAGAAATGACCAACCGTTGTCGTACGGTGCAAGCATTAATAATAATGGCTCATGTGCTTTAAGGTGCCGGGTGTAGTGATATGTGAGGGCACTTACGTATTTTTAACTCCATATTATTAAACAGTGAATAAATCTAGGTATGACATTGTACTAGTGTAAATGGCCCATAAAAACAATATGGTAGGGCCAAAAGTCATTAAGAGTGTTGATAACTGGAAGATCTCCAGACAGAACATTTGTGCAACTAAGGCAACTTTTTGGATTTGTCGACGGGTGGGTGTAAAGCAGGTTAAAATGAAGAAGAAAAATGAGAGAGAGACTCACAGTGTAGCCAGAGAGGCCAGCAGGGTCGGTAAAAGCAGAGATGTGAAAGACGCCACGACAGCCCTCGAACGCTTGCTCTAAGCTATCAACATCGGTTAGGTTCGCCATAACTACTTGAAAATTACCTTCTCTACTCCTCATCTCCCCTGACCTCTCCATCTCCCTCAATTTATCCATGTCCTCTGCTTTTCATGCCATCCATTAGTGTCCAACAACTAGAGCGATAAAGGTAGTAGCAGCACCAACCACCAAATAAAAAAAGCACGAAAACATATAGAATTTTTGTGTTCGAGTTCAATTTGTCTTTTGCTATATGTAAAAGGTTCTGAATTTACCAAGTGTCTTTCTTGTCTTTATTTGTAGGGTTCTGGTTTTATTTATATAATAGACAGGGATCATGGGAATGCTTTGTTTAATTTAATGAGGCCGACACACTGGACATATTAAAATAACAACGAAGAAGTATACTATAAGATATTTAATTTCATTTGGGGTTCTTCTTGGGAGATAATTCCTCATTCAAATTTGTACACTCGGAAATTTGAAACATTCAATTCAAATGGCTATGTATATTTCATAGACATAAACGATGTTGACATTTTCCAATTTTCCATAATAAGACGGACGACTCGCGCGCTTAGTAAATCTGACAGTAACATTATGCCAACCAACCATGCATAATTTTCCATATCGACACTGCCATCTGGATAATTTTTAATCGCTGTGTCTGATGCAACTACCCAGTATGCATCATTTGGTACTTTTAACCAAACATGGTAATAACAAAATGTGATAGCAGAAAGACAATATGCCAACCAGTTGCCACTGACATCTAACACACTAAATTATTATTATTTTTTAACAAACGTATCAAGAATTATTTCAATGCTAATTAAAATTATAATTACATAATTTCCTTTAAAAGTGGTACGGCTAGATGAACCAGCGGGAGAGATTAGAAATCTTAGAAGTTGGAATGCTGCAAAATGGGTTATTAGTAAATTTTATAAGGAAAAAATCTTGACTTTTAAGGGTTCCTTTTGTACAATTTCCCTCTTTCTAGAACCTAGCCAGTCACACTCACGGAGCTTAGTGACTTGAAGTTTCCCAGTTTCAACTATAATTTGACATAAACAAAAACCTACCCCCCAACTTAATATTATATTTTGTTGCTTGTTATCTTCACCTTGAAAATACCCACTTAAACGAGTTTTTAATCCGTGCTCTGTTTGTTCATTACCATCCAAACAATCAACTGTGCTGAGTTTACAACGCACCCCCAAGAAAAGAATTCCAAACGAAAAAGAAGAACATAGGCTTTACAGTGGCTACCCAAGGGCATTTCTGGTAGAAATTGGGAAGCCTACACCATGGGGAAGATCTTATAGGTTTCACTCCACGTATTCTTGACTCTAACATTTTTACTCAATCTATTGGTATGAGAAAGGATTTTTAACATTTTGGATAGGAATTGCTAGTTAAAAGAAAATTTAAAGAGAAAAGTAATGTGTAACTGAAAGAAATGGAAATATATATTAAGGGTCACTGCCTCTCTCCTCACCTATTCCCTCGTTTCCCTCTTTTTCTCTATAACTACTGCTAAATATGCGGCCCAATCGTTCCATATGAGACTTCTAAGACTCCAGAAATTGAGAACAGCAAATCTGATTGATTAGTGTCGAAGGAAATCAACTTTAAAGGAAGGGAAGAAAGTTACCTGGGCTATGTACAGTGATTCGAACAGAGAATCCCCGAAGCAAAAGCTGATTTGCCAAAGCCATGCCCAAATAGGAAACGCCGCTTGTGACACACACCAGAGTTCCTTCGTCCCCTGCATCCACATCCAAAGCGAGAGGGCTTTTGGGTAATCCCTCGTCGTCTTTCCTCCGGTGTAGGGCGGCACACGCCACCACCGCGCTGCGGAACTCCTCCACCTCCGCTGCCCAGCTCTCCGCCGTCCGCACCACACCCATTTGCTTCCGATAGGCGAATCTGGCGATGGTCCAAAGATGATATGAGAAGAGGTGTGAATTTGGGGGGCTCAACCGAAGAAAAAGTATTGAGAGACTGAAAGAGGATGAGATTGTAACGCCTTAGTGTGTCTAAGGCACATCTATAAGAGTTGCCGGCGCAAATCCTGAAACTAGCTTGGCGTTTTATAGATGGACTCGCTCCAATGCGCCTGGTAAGCCTTTTGAAGTCAAAGTCCTGATTTGCGTGTGCAAGAGAGTGGAAGATGAACCGTAAATATATAAATTAATTAAAATTAAAGTTAATGATATTGAATTTAAGATATTTATCATATTATAAAAGACTTTACCTTTAAAGAATTATAATTAAAAATCTATCAACTTAATTTTTTTATTATAGAGACCTATCTAATGATACATTAATTATCAATTTCCAGAGTTATAAGAGAATTACTATTTACTTTTTAATTCTTTCAGAAAAATTTTAAATTTAAAAATTTTAAAATACATAATTTAAATTTATTAACATTAATTATGATTTTCTTAATAAAATCATATTTGAAAACTTTGGAGAAATGTTAGTGTCATGATATTTAATGACCAAAAAATAGAAGTGTCATGATATTTTGTTGAAAATCCTATCTTTTGGAAAAGGTGACTGAGGATGGCACATGGCACAAAGCAATGAAATTAGTTCGAAACTACTCCAAAATGGTCAATTTTGAAATAAGCTTCTTTTTTTTTTTTTTTTTGTCAAAATTTTGAAATAAGTTTGTTGATTTTGAAAGTCGGCATATAATGGGAAGAAACAATAACTAACTAGTTGCACAGATTAAAAAAAATTCATCTATTTTACTATATATATTAATATATTTTAAATCAACTATATTTATGGGTGTTAGGAAAAATAAATAAATTTAATAATATATTGTGACATTAAAAGAGCATAATAAATTAAAATAAAAAATTAATTTTGTGATATTGGTAAAAAAAAAAGTAACAATAATAGACTTATTGACAAAATACTAAGGAGTCTTTTATCTATTATTACTCTTTTGAATAGCTCTAAGACCTCTAAGACCTTATAAATTGATAGAACTATAGTTGGTCTTACCTCTTATTTTGAATGATATATAATGATAAACAGTCTAAATTATTAAATAAATTATATATTATTTTTTTTATTTTAATATTAGATCATGTCAAGTTAGATTTATGTTTTTTTATTAAAAAATTTAAGTAGCAATTAATTAATCAATTTTTTATTATTCTCATTAACTCTAGAAAAAAATGTCAAATTTTTAAAAATTCTCAAATTAATAGGCAGCTAATTAATTGATTAATTTTTTAGTTCACTTCAAACAAATTTTAAACTTACAAAAATATTTATTTAAAAGAAAATTGATTAATTTATTAATTAATTACTTAATTTTCATACTTTCAAACGAAAAAACTTTTATTAATCAAATAGTGCTCAGAAAGAGATACTTTACACACACACACACACACACACATATATATATATATATATATAATAGATTTGTTAGGAACATTATCATTATAATTAAGTTGAATTTATTTATAGTCTCAAGTATTTTACAAATTACGTGAAATATAATTAAAATTAATTACTATGTTTCAGTGTATATATATTGCAATTGAGATCCGTCTGAATTGAAATTTATATACTGTTTAGGGTAAAGTTTTCTTCCAAGTTGAAATTAATTCCGTATAGACCTGTAAAACTCCAACAAATTGCTTAAACAAAAAAAAAAAATCAATTTAATTTGCTACATATGCTATTTTATGCAATAATAAATTCCTCAAGCAAATCAGTTCCGTATTTCGATTGAAAACAAAGCTTTAAAAAACGTTTTGCAAAGAATAATGATATTGTAAATTTGAGAATATCGTATACTTTTGAGTCATGACGTAATAAAAATTGAATTTAATTTATATATTATCAAATATATATTTAAAATATTAATTTGTGTGATCATTCAAAAATTTTGACTATAAATAATTTATATTATTTATAATTATATAATTAATAAATATAATAATAATAATAATAAATAATGTAATTTAATTTTAATAAAATTATTAATAAAATAATAAAAATTATTAATAAAAATTAAATTAAAATTAAACTCATAAATAAAAAATTAAAATAATTTTTATGAAAACATTATTTTATATTTAATAGCCAAGCAATTATTAGGGTCGGTTACAACCAAATGGTGTCCCACACTTTCTCTTTCACCAACGAGTCATGTTCAGCCACTTTGAAATTCTCTTCCTCCTACAGTGTAAAATGCCATTTTCTACGTTACTTTTTGCCCAATATGATTTTGGTTTTCAAAAAATAAAATTTATCAAAATAATTTTTGAAAAATTAAACTCTTAAGGACCCTGCAAATATCAAAATATAACTAAATTATTTCAATTTTCAGAGAATTATTTTAATATTTTTAACACGATTCTCGTGTCACTTTATGAGTATCACGTAAGCATGGAAAAATAAAATAAAAGCGATACTTAATTATGTTAAAAGAGGAAAGAAATATGAAGTCTTTTGTTAATCTCTATTATGTTATTTTTAATTAAAATATGATAAATATATAATTTTTTTAATATATCATATATGTGAAATAAATTATATATTTTTAATAATTTTATTAATAAATTATACACTTGTCATGTATTAATTAAAAATTTTATTAATAAATATATCAAAAAATTATATGTAAGTCTATTCCCATAAAAATAACAATTATTCAATACCTATAAATATAAAATATACACAAATTTAGGAAGTTATTAATATTCTTCATCAACGACGAGGTAATATCTAAAATCACGGATTGAGTTAGATTGAATGGAAGATTACGAGTGGATCTCTTTTGAAATGTAAACAAAGAAAACTTGTAGTTGAATCATAAACCAAAATCTGATTGACTTGTTTTTTAGCTCGCAGATCTTCCTTCGTAGAACGTTTGACTTTCCAATTGGATACTATTTTAAAATCTGTATCTATGTTAATTAAAAAAATTATTCAACATAAATTTCACAAAAGTTCACCAAAAAATTCAATCCGATAAAAAAAAAATAAAAACTATTTAATTTTATAAAAGGGAAAGTCCTAAATCCTCAAATTAAAAAGTACCTAATCGATTTTGTACTTTTATGTTTTATGATAAATTAGTTTTTATAAATATTTGTAACAAATTAATCTCTTAAAAATTTTATTTTATATAAAATTAATTTTTTATTAATTTAAATAAATGTATTAATTTTGTATAAATTTAAATTTGAGATAATTTTTTTATACAAAATTAAATTTATAAATGATTAATTTTTCAAAATTAATTTATGTATGTTTAAATTATCACAAAATACAAAAAAAATATATCAATGGTGCACTTTTCTCTCCATATAGATATTCAAATGTCAAATTTAACCTCACATGAATTTTATAAATATAAATTAAACCACAAATTATGAGTGTAGAAATTTCCAAATTTGCATTAGCATGGTAGAGGTGAAGCCAAAGCTTGTATCAAGGAAAGATAGTGGAGAACTCATGCCGTGAATTGAGGTTCGACAAGGACATGTGTCTCCCTAGTTTGTTTCAATTATATGATATACGATACACAAGAAAGGTTTTTTTTTTTTTTGCACAAAAAGAACAAGAAAAAGAAGACGAAACTTGAGATTTTTATCAATCTTAGACACCATAATCTTATTTCTGCTTAGCTTATATACGTTTCATCCCCATCTTCGTCCATTATTATGAAAGCTGCTGTATTTAGTCCAACATTAAAGCAAAAGTTTCCACATAAATATTTAAATTATAACTCTAACCACCAAAGTTTGTCCTTATTCCATTTTACGAATGACTCGTCTAAAATAAAAACTTCGTAAAATGTTTCATTAATCAATTAGAGAGTTTGATATAAGGAGTAAAAGTATGTATGGAGTCAATTTTTTTATTTATTTTTGTAAACAAATACAAAATATTTGAATCTATTAAATATATTTAAATATAGTCATTAATAAAAATATAAAATTTTGAATAATAACTTTTATTCAACGGATCAAAATTGTCTTAAAATAATGAAAATAAGTAACAGTTTTGGGGTGGAGGGAATTGCGTAGGTGGATTCAACGATCATGGACTTATTGTGAACGAATAAGGAGGATCGCTTTTAAAGGCGTCAGAATTAGATTACACTAGATTGCAAGAAATGTGACGTAATTCTCTTTTTACCTACCTCCACTTCTTAATTAATCTTCTCCTTCACATGCTTTGTATAATGCATTTAAAAAACCCCTTGTTTTTATTCTTTTCTTTTTTTAATTTTCCCCTAATCCTTCGCGCGCGCACACACATATATTCAATTTTCACTACACTCTCCATCTTACTTTCCTTCCTTCATTGATTTCTCCGCTCTTATTTCCTTTGTTATTGTTGTATAACTAGTCATTCTTGGATGTATCATTTTATAATACATTTACATAATATTTATTATCTATTATTTACTATATATATAGATGTAAAATATGGTTTCTTTAATATAGGAGCTTTATTTAATGGATGAGAAGTTTTTTTTTTTTTTTTTTATCAAACTCTTAACTCATGGTGTTATAATTTTTTTTTTCTTTTTTTATACATGTATCAAAAATTTTTTGAAGTGTATATTTTCTTTAGAGTTAATGAAAAAAATAATGAAATAATGAAATAATTAATTAATAAACTATATCCTAAATTAAGAATTCTTTAATGTTTGAGAATTTTTTTAAGTGAATGAGAAAATTAATGAATAAATTAACCACATTTTAAATTGAAAATTAGTTGAAATTAAGATGCTTTTTTGGAGTTAAAGAGAAAATGATAATTTAATTAGTTAACTAATATCCTAATAAAGTACTATAAATATAATTTGATATGAATTAAAATCAAATGAAATAATTAATTAATCATCTCTTAAATTAAAATTTTTTTAGAGCAAATGAAAAAATTAAATAAATTAATTATCTACCTATTAAATTAACAATTCTTTGAATTCTAGACATATTTTGAAATAACGAGAAAATTAGGAATTTATTAATTAACCGTCTTGTAAATTTTCAAATAATAGACTATAAATATAACTTGATATGATTTAAAATTAAAACAAGGAAAAAAATATATAATTTAATGATTTACTCAACAATTTAAATTATCCTTCGTTATACATTATTCAAAATAAAAAATAGAATCAAATGTGTTTGCATAATTTTTAAGATTTCAGAGTTTTTTTTAAAAAAAAAACAATGAAAGCTACTTTATATGACCAAAAAAATCTCTTATGGTGGTACTCTTTTAATAAGTTCATTATTGTTACTAATATCTTATTAATCAAATATAATCAATCACTTGTACTTTTTATAATGTATTATGTTTTCTTTATATCATAATATATTGCTAAATTTTATTTTTTTTCCTAATACCTATAAATACCATTAATTCAATTGTATTAACGTATAATAAAATAAAATATTTGTTAATTCATCAAATAAACTAATTTACTCATTAGTTTGGCTATTTTTCATATTTATTTGGTTTAATCCGTCTATGTCTAACCTTTTGAGTTGTTATTTACGACAAATATCAAAACAGTCCGTAACCTTTATTTAATTTATTCTATGGTCGCAAGATGTTTGTGCCGATACGTAATAATAAATAAATGTGATATAATTATTGTTACTCTAAAAATGATAACAAGTTTTTCATCTCAGACAATAAATTAATAAAATTCTTAACCACTTCTTAACTCAAAATAAATAAATATATATAATAATAAATTAGTTCTTTAATTTTAATTATTATTTTAAAATAAATTTTTTAATTTAAATCTTATCTGATAAAAACCTTTTAATGATATCAAATTTGTGTTGTGAGTGCAATTTTATTTAGTGGAATAATTATATAAAACAGAAAAAAAAAAAAAATGATACAAGTTGGACGCAATGGACCAAGGCGTGGTGGGTAAGTGAGAGTTGGATGGTCACGTGCACAACAACCAAGAACGGTGTGGCGCACGTGTTGGTTAGTTGAGTGGCGGCATCGCATTTGCATAGGCCACTTGACCCTCTTCATCCTGTAATAACTACTGCACAATTGAGAATGTGAATAGTAGTTGGAATATTAAATAAATTTAATATTACATTTCATTTTTTTAATATCACCGTAACCCATTATTCTTTTTCTTTGAATTACTCAAAATTGGCTTAATTTATTACGTTGACCTGTTTATATTATTATTCCAATGAGTTGAGGTTAAATATTTATATATAAATTTATTTAATTAGGTTATTTCAATTAAAAAATTAGGTAGGTTAAGTTACCTAACTTCGTTTTTTTATTAATTTTATTCTTTTAATAATTAAGATAATATTTAAACTTTTATTACAATTATTAATTCTTTAAGACAAATTTAAATGTAAAATGTGAAAAAAATGTATTATTTATTTTAATTTGTTTTGATTGTTTGATGAGACTTAAGTTATTTAAATTGTTATTTTGATTTGATTGTTGGAATTTAAATAAATTATTTACATATTTAAAAATTTTAAAAAGAAATTAATTATGTAAATTTTAGAAACGTTTATTATTATAATCAATTATTTTTATTTTTATTTTAGTAATGGGTTAGACGGATCCATCAACTCTCTCTAATTTATATTATTTCAATAATTTAATAATAAATAATTAAACATTGAGAAGGAAGCCTAATAAACAAAGGAATGATAAGAATATTTTAATGATACTTATGAAATTTAAGTTAAATTTTTTGTATATTCACAATTTTGAGTGCACTAGTTCACCCAATTATAATATAGGAATATAATAGTAATATTATTATTTTTTGGGTTTACGGTTTAAAATTTTATAACTAATTACATTAGTGTATTTAAAATTATGAGTGCACAAAAAATTACACTTAAAACTTATTTGTTTAAATTTGAGCACAAAAATTTTTTGTAAACCTAAATTTCTTATATAGGGGATAAATGTAATAAGCGTATTTTCCCCCAAAAAAAAAAGGAGACAAAATAAAAAATAAGCAATATGCAAATTCTCTTTTCCTCATTTTCTCTCCCGAAATATATTTCAACCAGAAAATTCATGAATAATTTTTATGAATTCAAAAGTTGGAATATAGACTTGAGTTTTATGATAATAGGCAAAGTTGTTACATGTGAAAGAAACAGGTCGTTTTCCATGCCACTTTCAAGTTCGAACAACAAATAGATCTTTATAAAGCAAACCAAATCATAATAATAAAAAGTTAGAATAAGAAGGAGAAGAATGATGGAATCAAAATTGGGTTAGGGGAAGTGAATAAAGTGCTAGACTTTTACCATCTGAAAACGACACGCTGGTCAAGATTGAAAGAGTTGTTCAGTTTATGCACTGATAATGGAGTATGAAATGAGTAATTTCGCCCAAGGAATTCAGGTGCAGTCCTTTTTCTATTTTTAATCTGAAACTTTGAAATGAATTTTAATTTTGACCTTAAATTTTTGTTGCGTAAATTGTATAATATGTTTTTGTTGAAATTTTTTTTTATCATTTCATAAATTTTAGTAGTATTCACTTGCTTTATTGGAGGATACAACTTGTGAATATTGAACTTTATTACCAAAACCCATAAATGCTATTGTTTTAATTATCCTTCTTCTGACCTAATATAATCAATACCCAATTCTTAATTATATGTGCCTTTTTTTTTCTTAGCATTAATTCTTAGCTGATTTAATTGATACATGGATGTAGATAGGATGATAAATTGATGCAAAATAAAGGTTTGAGATGGAATTAAAATTGACCTGCTTATTATTATTATTATTATAGAAATCTGAAGGTTTCAAGTTTGTTATGGAATACAAAAAGTGATAGAACAGACTGACCTTGAAAATTAACAAAAACATTTGCCGTGATTTAAGCCAACAATTAAAGTCAATAAATTTAAAAGACAGAGAAATGACGATTATATCTATTAGACCATAGAATTGGAATTTTTAATACCAAAGAGAGCATTACATATGATGATGTCCTCAATCTTGATAATATTAAAATAGAGGGATATACCAATTGGTGAAATAAAATTTAAATTTGGCTTAGAATGATATTAAAATTAATTGATATTGTGCAACATCTCTGTATTGGTAGAGAAAAATAATAATTCATAATATTCAAGTAAGTAAAGAGGGTCAATTATATACATAGGGTAATTAGTTTTGTTTTAGTTAATTATTTGATATTATTTAAAAGATGACTACCAATCATATAATTCAATCCATTTACGTAATGTGAAATACAACAAATTAATTATTTATTATTATATAAAAAATAATATATTAATTAATTAATGTTAATATGAAAATTAATTAATTATTCTAAAATAATAACCAAATTTCATTATAAGATGTGGATTTATTTTTGAAAAATTATAATTATAAATAAGAAGTTTAAACTATTTATTCAGAACAACTTTAGAATTAAAAATTATTTTAAAAGACCCAAAATCTATTTATTATGACTTTTTAGAATTATAAAATAAAATAAAATACTTTAGAATATATATATATATATATATATATTTATAAATAGTGCATGCCTTATATTTTGCTTTGTAGTGGACCCTTGAACAAATGGCGACAAATGTTTTGGCATGCCTGTCTCTCCAAAATCTTATTTCTCTGGTTGATACAAAGGAATGATCCAAATCTTTCCCCATTAGATCATACAAGTATTATTCATTTCTCCCATCAATACAGTTGTCTTGTAACTGACTTGGAAGGACCACTATTTTTGTCAGCTCATGAGGGAAGCAAAAGTATCCCGTGAATTTGTGGTGCATTGCATTATCCAATTTCCTAGTCCATTCCTTCCTTCTTTTTTTTTGACCAGTTCTATTTTCTTGAATTAATTATATTGTATTGACTACTATGTTGTAGTTATCAAACATTTGACTATTTCCAAAAAAAAATATTTAACATAATCTAAAATTAAAATAAAAAAATAATATATAGATAAATAATTTGTGGTCATGTCTTTTTAATGAGTCAATTATTGTTATTTTTTTCATTAATTTCACATAATTAAATTTATAAATTTTTTATATCACAATATACTACTAAATTTAATTTTTTACTAAGATATACAAATATTGTTAATTTAAAATATATTAACTTATAGTAAAATAAACTAATTTTTTTGCACAAACAAATAAATTAGTAATCATATTATAGCCAAACGTTTAAATTTGAAAGAGGAAAGTTTATCATGTGGTTCTTTTTCACAAAATATCTATTTCCAAGTTTTGAATTTTCCACTAGTCCTTTATTTTTTTTGAGGCATAATGCAAAATTTTATTTAAAAATTGAGAGATAAAGTGACATAAAGAAAGCGAAACAAATGAAGAGATACACATTAACAATGGTATTTGTTATTATTATGGAACTTCCCAGTCATGAAGATGTATAATTATTGATTTATTAAATTCTTCAGAGATAATATTAAAAAAGAGAGGGTTGACGAAGATGATAGGATAGACGTAGGAGGTGGAATAATAGGGTATGATGATAATACTAAGGAAAATTAGAATATGCGAAGCAATATTATTCTCAATTCTTCATTTTGGACTTTCGTTGGTCGGCGTCTTTATTTTTTATAATGTCTGGAAAAAGACAATTGTGAGACTTTTTACGTTAAAATTATTTTTTGTAATGTCAATCATACATTTTGTATTCATTTCTCCTTAGTCTTTAATTATCTGTAAAAGTTTTTTTTTTTTTTTTGTCTCTTTTGAAAACGAATACAACGAGAAAGGTGGTGAACTACTAGCACGTGCTAAGCACCATCCCTGGTAGTTGTGCACGTGACCACCATACCCTCATGTATCCCCAGTACACATGAATTCTTTTTTAAAAAAAATAAAAAAAATAAAAAGCGAATACTGTGCTCTCTGAAGCGTACTTTTATGATAATTTTACCCCTTAAGAAATGAGTGTATATATAAATATATAAGTAATTTTGTTTAGTTATATTCCAAAAATAACACAATAAAGAGGTCCCTGCATCGCCAAAATGCCAAGTTATGCTGCGAATTTGTGTGCGCTTCAGAGCCCACCGTTTTTGGATTTTCAATTCTCACAATTCATGCACCTCCAACAAAGTCTTCAGTTATGAAGTATTATAGTTTTAAAGTCTTTAAATATTAAATTTCAGAGTCAATTCATTTATGTAAACCTTATTTAGGACGACTTTATAATTTAGTTTTAAAAATAAATTTTTTGAATTATATTAGATCAAAATAATTAATATAACTTTTATTTCAATTATTTTTTCAATTTTTATAGTATAAAAATAGTCTAATGAAATTATAAGGACTAGTTTGAGAAAGGAAAAAAGTGAATTAAACAAAGCATTTGGGCTTATTATGACTTAAAAATGAATAAATAAAATTTGTAAACTCTATAAGATAAAAAATTTGAGTCTAACTTTACATGTAAAAAGTTTTCATTTCAGAAATAAAAACCATTTTCATAAGCAACAATTTTTTATTAATCAAGAAATGAATTTGCGGGTGGTTATAAATATAATTTCAAATTATTTTAAAATGTAATGTTTATTATTAATTTTTAGTTAAAAAAATATAATTTATTGCTTTTTAATTTGCACTTAATTGGATATTGGACATGCACGCACACAAATTACAGACTCATACCTTTCGGCCAACCATGAAATTTGCCTATGTATTAGAACCTATGTTTTTTTGGGCCAATCATAGAAATCTTTAATGTTTAGATACATTCAAATGGCCCAACAATTGATTCGTAATGTTTTCCAGAATAACTTGGAAATCTTCTCATTTTGAATTAATTTACAGTCAAATTAGTTTTCCCGTTGTTATTAGTAAATTTTTATTATTATTATTTTTCTATAAGAGATCATTTTAAAGATCTGCAGCGGATATAATAATACTTACCCTAGGCCTAATCAGCTTATGTACGGTATAGGTGAATATGACTTATGGTCAGAATGTTATCTGTCAGCCATTGGAGATTGGATCTCCTCCGGTGGAGTCTCCAGTGATTTTATGGCTATTGCATGCAAATTTAATGGCCCTAAAATTATTAGAGAATTTTTTAAATTTAATTTAATATATTTTTTTGAAAAAAATTGCAAAGAAAAAAATATACTTTTGATTCATTATTTATCATAAAATTATTATTTTAATATTTTACTCATTAAAATGTTTAAAATAATATCTCACTGGTTGAAAAATGTTACATTTAATCCTTGACTTTTAAAAAAATTACTAAATTTAGTTCTCTACGAAACTTTAAACCATAAATTTAAAGAAATAAATTTGTTATTTTTTTGAAAAGTAGAGAACTAAATATAACATTTTTTAATAAGTGAGTGAATATTTTTGATATTTCAATAAGTGAAGAACCAAAATGATAATTTTGTAAGAAGTGAAGAACTAAAAATGTATTTTACTAAAATTATGACAATACTCAAATTTAAGAGAAACCAGTTGTAAAATAGTAGAAGCTTTAATATTTTAATTTTCTTTTTTTGTACTAAATGGTATTATGTTGAAAGAAAATAGATTATAAGGTAAGAGAATATACCGTTAGAACTTGTTTTTTTTTTTTTTTCTTCAACAAGATGTCATCTAGTAAAATATTAATGGTAAAATTTTTGGTCTACTTATAATTTTGAGTGCACAAATACATCTAGTTATAATGTAAGGATATAATTGTAATATTATTTTTTTATGTTGATATTATTATAATTATGTTTCTATATTATAACTAGGTCCACTAGTATACTCAAAATTATGAGTGCACCAAATATAACACTAATATTAATATATCTTTGTGTATTATTATTTTTTAAAAAAACATTTATTAAAATTAAATTAACAAAATTCTCCAATAAATTTATAACTATTGAATGTGGATTTGCATTAGTGGTCACAAATTCACTGGAGATTTTCAGTAGCCTAGGAGAAATGAAAAAAATTCTTATTAAAATCAAACTAACAAATTGTCATTGGAGAATTATTTTATCTGATTTTAATAAATTTTTTTTTTTTCAATGTCCATCATGACAAGGAATGTGGTAAAAAATGTGTTCTTTTCATAATCAGTTTAATCAAGTGTCTATATATATCTTCGTCAAATTTTAAATTTATTATACATAAAAAATATTATTGGATTTTAAATCTAAATACTGTAAAATTAATCACACAATTCGCAACCTAATTCTTGATTAGGCGATCGTATAAAATGCACAAGATAAACATTTACATGAATTTCATGTCACGAGTTCAAAACTGTACTCTCATCTCTGAAAAAAAAAAAAAAGCGCATTTTCCTTTTAGTTCAATGAATATTTATCAGGTGAGATCCTATCGTATTAAACCTATAATTATTATAAATTATAGAATTGTGTAGATGTCCATAAATTTTCTAAGAGTGACTCATTATATTCATATATCCTATAATCCCTAATTTATTGTATCATTATGTAATTTAATTTATATTTATGTATGTTAAATTATCTTTTATGATAAAAGGCTACATGTACCAAAGATGAAAGATAAATGTGAATGAGAGTTACGTTCTACTTTCTCTCAAATCTTTTCTTGTTCTTCTTTTTCTTTTTATATTTTTAATAGTTTCATAACATGTTATTGACACAATTTTACTTCAAATTCTTGGTTACTGTCAAATTTGTTAATTTCTCATTTGATCTAAGGGCCTAATGTTTGATCTAAGTTCCTCATTCAAATCAAATTTGTACTTTTTCATTTGATGTGAGATAATATCTTTACCCACTTTGTTTCATTAAGATATTATATTTTTGAAATGATTTGATGACAATTGGATTCATTTTAGTATTTAGTTTTATAAACATAACGTATCATGCATAGTGGCAGATAATTTTTAGGATCAAATTCTTAAATACTTAGTCAAGCATGGAATCTATAATATTCATTTTTGCAAACTATTCAAAATTATTTTTGTGTAATATCAATTTTTAAAACTTTTATTGTCATCACAATAAAGTAAGGAACTTTCATTTTTATTTGGTATTATCTACTACTTTAAGATTTACTTATATTTATATGGTTCTCAATTTAATATTGGAAAATGCCTTGAAAATCCAAAGGTCAAACATAATTAGATTGCTAGATGTCATAACATTGCTCATTATTTTATACTCATTAACTTCATCTTGAATTGAATATTGCTCATGGATAATTGTGTGTTACACTTTAATGAGTTAAAAGAAAGCTAAGTGGTTATAAAATTTGTTTACTATAGTTATATAATTTATGCCGCCAAATAGTATTGAAAACTCTCCTTTTCACTATATTTATTAGCAAATTATTAACCACTTATGATCCATGAGCTAAATAGGTATTAAATATAAAAATCACTTACTATGAAGTTTAAAATGACATAAAATTATTTAATGGCTAATGGTTACAATTTGCAATATGATTAGAAGTCATATGAAAAAACCGTAATTATTTTGAAGCCCAAAAGATTATAAAAGATTTCACGAAGATGTCATTATAATGACAATTTTATGTAGATTATGATAATTTTATTTTACATAACTTCTCACATACTATTTATGTTATTTTTCATTCATAAATAATTGATTAATTATATAAAAAAAATTTAATCATAAAAGAAAATGTCAATTGCAACTTCTTATCTACCAATAATAAATATTTATATGTAACACTTAAAAAAAAGGATCTTAGTTGCATGCATGTGACACTTGAAATAAGAAAAAGTATATATCTTGGTTACTTGTTTATAAGCTATTCTATTTCTAATATCATATACGTTTAAAAGAAGGTGAGTAATATAGAGATAATTTTATCTCATTAAAATGATGACTTCAATGACTTTATTGATATAACATATTATTTAGAGAAAATTAATTATTTAGTCCTTGTACTTTAGATCAATTTGTAAATTGGTCTTTATACTTTATTTTTTTCAAACACTCCTTATAGTTTCATTTCTTTGCAATCAGCTCCCTATCATTAGTGATACCTCTAACATTCTTAAATAAGGTGTGATGTGGCAAAGCTTGGATGATGTAGAATGTGTATGTGTAGAAAACTTGTCACATAAGATGTCCAAATAAACATGGGTCATTTGCAATTTTTTTTTTAAAGTACTGCACAAGAGTCAAGCACAATTCAACATCTGCTGGAGTTAATGGAAAATCTACACATTTAACATGTAATATTGGGACCAAAGGATGGGGGGAACTTTAATTATTCTTTTAAAGGTCGAATCCTTTGCCTGCGAATCACATTATTTTGCTGCATTTTGATGCCAAGATGGAAGCCTTTTTCGGTCCTTTACAAATGTCCTAACAATTGAAATGGGTGTAGATATATACATGTTTGTGTAGATATATATCACATTTGGATTTTTCTTGAAGAAAATGTCAATATTTCATAAAATTTGACCATAGATGACAACTTAATGACAAATTGTCTTATTTTCCATGTGAAGTGAAATAATGAAAAACTTTGATGAAATATCGCAAGAGTATGAGAAGTTGTCATAATATGTAGATATAAAAATGAAAACACAACTGTTATTTGTCAAATTTATTGGTATTTGTGAAATCAAAAAAATAATGGAAAGAAAATTATTATAAATTGAGATATATGAAATTAAAGCAAAATATTCAAATCACAAACTTCATTTAGATCTATGATTAAGAGTTTTGTGTTTTCATGATTGGATTGATCTACCTATGTATTAGTCTATTGCTTAAAAATGAAAATAAAAATTATCAATATGCTTTAAATTAATATTAGTAATCTAATAGTTATCATCTATGAAGTGCAATAAAAACACAATTAAATAAAACTACTGAAGAACAATTATGTTTATCTTGTATTACACAAGTATTGTACCAATTCAGATTCAAATGAAATTTGTTAAGATTTTTATTTGTGGTGGAAAACATAGATGGGGATATTGAAAAGGATACAAATCTTCCCCAATGGTACAAATTTGATGAAATCATATGAAAAAATGAACCAGAAGTTCACATATATTTAACATGACTAGTTAGGCCATTTCAAGTCAATGATGTAAAAAAAATTGAAAATTCACATGAATTTTTACCAAAGAGCATGATGATTCTTTAATAATGAATACTTACATCTTTCTCTCAGGGCATATTGGTCATGAGACTATCACTAGGCAAAATTATGATTATATCTCCTGTATATCTGTAATATATTCAATTGATAAATGGGTATTCATTCAATGTCAACAATTGAAATATTATGAATAGATGCATCTTTAGAATGATAATAATATTGTTATCAATTTTCAACCTGAAGTTTTAAAGATTTTATGTGTACAATTTCCAGATTATATAATGAGTAAATATTTCGCTGACAGTACCAGTGAAGTTATATCCAAAATTTGAAAAATAAAATTTTATTGGGATACTTGTTGAAATGCATAAATTACCTATGTTTTAAAAATTTTACGATCTATAGAATATTTATTAAATGTTTCCACTTATTTTTAGACCATTGTTTATGAAAACAAAGCTCTATAGTAAGAGCATATTATATGCATCAAGCCACTAATAATTGATAAGACAAATATTACCTATTAAAGAATTTTTTAATGTACAATTGATAATCATGTTTGTCCATCACAATGCACAAAGATGAGTCTTTATTTAAGTTTAAGAAATTGTTAGAATGAATATCCAAAAGAGATTTATTTGTGGCATTGTTTGCCTATTACCATTTGGTTACGTAATTATCTCAAAATTGGGGCAGGGGAAGGGGGAGAAAATATGCGACTGGAAAAAAATATTTTATTTTGTGATCCTCACATACCATACATAAATATTAAATAAATTCATGATAGTACTTGATTGAAAAGTACAATAAATAATATGTCAGATATATTTGTTAACCCAAATATGATGATGATATTATTTATCAATTGCAAATGTTCCAATTATATTAATGACCAATTTATGAAAAATGTTAAAAAATGAAAAAGAGTAAATAATACTCCTGAAAAGACCTTGACATGACTAAATCTCTAAAAGAGATTCAAGTACTTGAAAGTAGTAATTTGGAAAAATCTCTATAAGTTATGTCATTACATGAAAACATGGAACTTGAAAAGAAACAATTGTTGACAATATAATAATATAGTGTATAATATTATGTAATTGAGTATTGATTATGAATTATTAAGAAGTACTGATATAAAATACTTGGCCAAAGTAAAATGATGCAATGATACTAATATGTGAAAGTTAGTAAGACCAACAGTCTAAAAACTTAAAGATGTAAAACCAATGATGTACAAATGATATCATGAGAAAATGAAATGAGAATGATATAACATAAATTATTACATAAAGATTTTAGAAAACCTGATATTTGATTATGGGAATATATTATTTTGTGGTGGATACAATTACATAATTTGACTGTACATGAATGATATATTGTGCGTCTAACAAATATAATCACAATTTACTTATGAGAATTGTTACATAATATTATATAGATGAAAATACCTAAAGGATTTGAGATGACTGAAGCATGAAATTCAAGCTTATTAAAGGCATTTGTAGATATACAAGAAGTAAAACTTTTGAAAGAAAATAAAAAATGATAGCATTTGCCCAAGTTTTCTAAAAGGAAAGTGGAAATCAATTATTTATCGTTGTATATTGATTGGTAGAATTTTGGAAGAATTTTCAAGGGAAATAGATTATTTAAAATGAAACTTAAAAAGAAAAAAATAAAGTTATGTCTCAATTTATAAATGGAACAATTAATAGATAAAATTTGATATCATTAACTAAAAATATACTTTACATTGATAAAGTACATCCATTGAGTATCCTAATGGTTGTGAGATTGTTTAATATAAATAAAGTTTCATTCCAATATGAAAAAGACAATAAAGAACTTCTTCATCCTTAAATATCATATTTTTGAGTTATTGATATTAATTTATTTTGTTCAAATTTTCAAGATTTCTACTAACTGACTATGCAGATACATATATTTATTTGATATACATAAAGCTTAATCTCAACAAGTTACTTTTATATATGGGAATATGACTATATTCCCATGAAGTTCAAGAAAATAAAATTTAGCTAGTACTTCTTCAAATCATGTTAAATTGATTAACTTGAGGTACCTTGATTATGTGATTAACTTAAGTTAACGGCCTAATATATTCAGAAGATGTGTGGTTTTCCTTGGAGAAAAAGTTTTCAACAACATTAAACAAAGATAATACAGCATACACAGGTCAACTAAAAGGAGGGTAATTAAAAGAGATAGAACAACACATTTCAAGAAAATTTTGGTTTCCTCATGATCTTCAAAAGAATGGCAATGTGAAACATATTCATGCATATAACAACCTAGCAAATTTGTTCACTAAGACGTCATCATCAATAACCACATTTGAGAAGTTAGTTAACAGTATCAGAATGTGTCGATTCAAAGACATTAAATGATGTTATTATCAAATGGAATAAAAGATGCTCTGCACTCTTTTTCCTTAACCAAGATTTTGTTTTACTGGATTTTTCTTGGTAAGGTTTTTTAATGAGGCAACTTACATGTCTTAAATATCGTGTACTCTTTTTCTTTCATTATGTTTTTATCTTATTGGATTTTTCTAATAAAGTTTTAATATGGCACATTATTTATTAATAAACATCTAAACGAGAATGTTATAAATTGTTGTTATGCATTTAATTTAATATTTTAATGTATATTTTAATTACTGTTTATTTCCTATTTTTTAGGCATTTAATAATAAAGTCTCATAATTAGATTAGGATTAGGGTTTGGCGGTAGTCTATTGGGCTTTCTTAATTGCAACCTAATATGCCCTTTTATATTCCGAATAGATAGGTCAGTAGTTTAGGGTTTCCAATACCTATTTATAGGGAAGAAAGCATTAAGTCTCAAGGAATGTAAATTTGAAAATTTCCTAGTCAATAAAAACATAAGTTCTTTTATAAATTTTTATTCTTTTACATGGTATTAGAGCATTAGAATTCAAGGATCAGGATTAAATTTAGTTTTGGCCTCAATGTCGATGGACATGAGAGCCAAAGTACCACCATAGAATTTAGTTGTGATCCTGATTCTCTCAAAGCCACTGCACAATCTACTACTTGTCACTATAAAAGCAATGAATCAACCCTTGTCATGATAACAACTCACCATCTAAATAGCGACAATTATCTACAATGGTCTACTAGTTTGATGCTTTTTATTAAAGGGAAGGGCAAGGCTAATTACCTAACTAGAGTATCAAAGCCCCCTAACCCATATGATCTAAAATATAAGGAGTGGGATATAGAGAATAACATCATTCTATCATGGTTGATCAATTCCATGACACTTGACATAGGGGAGAACTTTGTTTCATACCAAACAACCTATGAAATATGAGAGGTAGCAAAGGATACATATTTTTCAGCTAAGAACAACCATTATTTTTGAAAATGAGAGTTTTATACATGAATTTAGGCAAGGGGATGCAGATGTGACTCAATACTATAATGTATTGTTACATCATTGGTAACAACTAGACCTTTATGACTCTCATCAATGGCATTATGCTACGGATGCTTCTTATTATAAAAAAAATCAAGGATGAGAAATAGGTTTTTAAATTCCTTTTAGACCTCAATTCTCACTTTGAGGAGATTAGAAGTTATGTTATGTGCATAGACCTTTTACCATCCTTGAGATCATTTTTCTCTGAAATCAATAGGGAGGAGAGTAGAAAACGATTGACATTGGGATCTCTACTATCTAATTCCCATTTTGAACTAACGGCACTAGCATATAAAAGGCCTCAGTCGGGTGAGTATAAGAATAGAAGCAAGGCAAACCATGGTCTAACCATTGCAATAAAGTTGGCCATCTGAAAGAAAAATGCTAGGTTCTCTATGGCAAGCTACCACATGTTGAGAATAAAGGGAAGAATGTAAGTCATACAACCAATATTGTTGAAAGAGTGGACCAAGACTCTAGTGTTTTCACTAGCGAACAACTTAAGTTATTACATAAGATGTTTGACAATAAATAATTTCAATTCTAGACTAACCCTAGTCATGAAGCAAGCATTACCTTAGTAGCCCACTTAAGTAATTCCCTTTGGGCTTTGAGCTCTTAAATGAGACACAATAAACAATGGTGGTTGATTTAGGTGCTACTAATCATATGACAAGTAATTGACCCTCTCTTGATAATTTCATACCTTGTACTGATGATTTACATGTTAAATTGGCATATGGGACACCTTCAAAAGTTTTAGGCTTGGCCACCGTTAGAATTACTATAAATTTAATTCTCACTAATGTTTTGTTAGTTCCATAGTTGTCCTATACTTTACTATCTATTAAAGTAGTTTCAAAAGATCTTCACTATGTTAATAAATTCAATTCTAGTGGTTGTGATCTTCGGGACTTGAATTGAGGAAGACAAGTGGTAGTGCTGAGGAATGTGTTGGTCTTTACTTTCTCAATAACAGCTCCTACAAATATGTTTTGTTTATTGTTTTTTTTTATTTCATGTTATGACATTTTCGAATGGGTCACCTTATTACAGACTATATGAAAAAGATTTATCTTAGTTTATTCAATAAAAATTCTACTCATTTTCATTGTACAGTGTGTCAATAGTCTAAACATACTTGTGTGTCTTATAACTCACATCCACATGTCATCTTTGAACCATTTTCCCTTATTCATAGCAATGTTTGGGGTCTATAAAAAAACACCAACTTTTATTGAGGCAAGATAGTTAATCACATTCATTGATAGCTACTTAAGAATTACATGGACATATCTTATGAGAGACAAATCTGAAACCCCACATATATTTAAACAATTCCATACGCTAATATCCACCCAGTTCCAAGCCACCATAAAATTCTTAAGATCTGACAATGGGAGGGAATACTTTAACCAAGAACTAGGGACTTTCCTTACAAATAAGGGAATTTATCGCCAAAGCTCATGTGTAAATACGCTATAGCAGAATGGGTTTTGAGAGGAAAAAATAGGCACCTCCTAAAGGTAACTAGGGCTTTCCTAATTGCCTCTAATACATCCAAACTTTATTGGGGAGAAGCTGTCCTCACAGCTCTTAATCTTATCAATAAGATGCCATTGAAAACCTTGAACTATAAGATACCCTTAGCCTCCCTCCAAGAAACCCACCTTTCCTTTATCTCCATTATTTTCAATCTTCCACTTCAGATTTTTGGTTGTACATCTTTTGTACACATTTACAACTCAGGAAAATTAGAACCTTAATCCCTTAAATATGTCTTTGTAGGATACTCGTCTATTGAGAATAGGTACAAATGTTACTACCTTACCACAAAGTGCTTTTGCATTACCATAGATGTTACATTTCCAGAAACCTAACCTTATTTTCCACCTATCCCGAGCCAAGGAGAGCACCTCAGTGACCCTTTTCTTATTTGCACTATGCTTATTAGCCTTAACCATATACCTTTCCCCATTCTCAAGCATCTTAACCCCTACCTTACCCTTACATCACCTCGGCCTTACTCCTCTGACCTCCATATAAATCACAACCCACAATCCATCACAGAAAATGCCCTACAAAATTAGGGCACAACTAGTCAAACGATTTATAGGTTTACTTTAGAAGGAGAAAGCTAAATGATGTAGACACACTTCCACTAATGCCTTGCTAAGAGCCCTCTCCATGTCCTGCTTCTTCCCTAAAAGACACAGTTTAGGATGACCTATTTATTGCCATGAGAAAAGGGGTAAGATTATGTACTCTTCGTCTCATTGGAAACTTCATCTCTTATGACAAATTATTTGTCAAACACTATAATTTTATCGCTAATATTTCTTATGAGGCAATTCCCTAAAATGTTTATAAAGCTTTGAAAAGCCCTAATTGGAGATATGACGTATAAGAGGAAGTAACTGCTTTAGAAAAGACTGGTACTTGGGAGATCAATGACTTACCATACGAGAAGAGGCTAGTAGGTTGCAAATGGATTTTCACTATCAAGTGCAACCTGGATGGGAGTATAAATTACCATAAGCCTCGTCTAATGGCAAAGTGATTTATTTAAACCTATGGGATTGACTATGATGAAACATTTGCACTTATTGCCAAATTTAACATGACCAAGGTATTTCTTTCTCTAACTACCAATTTAGATTGGAAGCTTCATTAGTTTGACATGAAGAATGCCTTTTTGAATGACAACTTAAACAAGGAGGTGTATATGGAAATTCCCTATGGAATTGAAGTTGAGGGAGGCAAGGAGAAAGTGTGCAGATTAAAGAAGTTGTTATATGGCCTAAAGCAATCACCCATGGTATGGTTTGATAGATTCACTACAGTGACAAAAGGATATGGATATCATCAGGGACAAGTTGACTATACCCTATTTACTAAATTCTCTCATGATGGGAAACTATTTGCACCAATTGTTTATGTTGATGATATTGTCACCACATGTGATTACAAGGAAGAAATTGAAATATTGAAACTAGCTCTAGCTAAGGATTTTGGGATTAAAATCCTAGGCAACTTGAGAAATACTTTTTGGGTATGGAGGTTGCAAGGTCTAAGAAAGGCATTGTTATCTCCCAAAGGTAGTTATACATTGGTTTGTTAGAGGAAACAGGATGCTGGGGTGTGAACTTATAGACACACTTATGAAAGCAAATTACAAAAATAGATTCAGAAAAGATAGCCACCTAGTTGATGCTAGAAGATATCATAGGTTAGTAGGGATGTTCATTTATCTATCCCATAGCAAACCTAACCTATGTTTCTTAGTTAGTGTGGCTAGTCAGCATATGACAAAACCTATTAAAGAACATATGGAGGTAGTTTATAGGATTTTGAGATATAAAAAAAAGGCCATTGGAAAAGGGATATTCTTTAAGAAAGGGAATGAAAGAGATGTTAGGATTTATACAAATGCAGACTAGGCAGGTTGTGTCATTGATAGGAGGTTAAACTCTAGATATTGTATCTATGTTTAGGGTAACTTAGTTACCCGGAGAAGCAAGAAACAACTAGTTGTGGCAAGAAGCAATGCATATGCAAAGTACAGGGCATTGTCATAAGGTATTTGTGAAAGGTTATGACTAAAATGGGGTGCTTGATGAGCTCAAGATAACCACAGATGGTCTTATACAGATATTCTGTGATAGCATGGCTACTATTAATATTGTCAAGAATCCTGTCCACTATAATAGAACCAAGCATATTGAAATAGACAAACACTTTATCAAGAGGTTGATTCACAACAACTTAAACTTACCTATATTCCATCACAGTATCAAGTTGTAAACACTCTGACTAAATCTATTTAAAAAAAATGCAATTTGAAGAACTGATTTGTAAGTTAGGAATGATTGACATCTACTTACCAGTTTGAGGGGAAGTATTATTATGCGTTTAACTTAAGAGTTTAATGTTTATTTTAATTTTTGTTTACTTCTTGTTTTTTAGGCATTTAATAATAAGTCTCATTATTAGATTAAGATTATGATTTGGCGATAATCTATTGGGCTTTCTTAATTGTGACCCAATAAGCCGTTTTGTTTTCAGATTAGATAGGTTAGTATTCTAGGGTTTCCAATATCTATTTATAGGGAAAGAAGCCGTGAGTCTCAAGTAATGTAAATATGAGAATTTTTTGATAAAAAAAACAGTGATTCTTGTCTGAATTTCAATTATTCTACATAAATCATACAATTGTGTGAATGTTCATAAACTTTCTTAAAGTAACTATTAGATTCATATACTCTATAACCCTAAATTATTGTACCATTATATAATTTAATTTATATTTATATACATTCATTTTTTCTTTATAATGAAAGGCATATAAATAGAATCATGTATCAAAAATAAAAGATAGACTTTCTCTCAAATTTTCTCTTATTCTTCTTAAACTTTTATAATTTTAGTTTCATAACAATAATTTCTTATTGTCAACTTTTTGAGTAGAGTATTTACAACTTATATACATTCACTAGGGTGAATATAAATAAAGATATTTTCTTCTCTACATACCATTTAAATAATCTCCTACTTTTTTTAAAAAAAAAAACTTAGAAAGTAAAAATTCAAAATTTATTTTGCATATATTTTTTTCCAAATATCATTAAAAAGAACAAAATAAAATCAAGAAAAATGCGAAAATTGCCATTAAATTTTTGGAACATGTGCAAATAATCATATGCATTTTCAGCCGAAAAAATAAAAAGAGACTCAACATTCACGTTCTATGAATTAAGTAAATATTTCAACATTAATTTCACCGCATTATTTTAATACCCCTTCGAATTCTCTTACCGAATTTAATATATTAACATTGAACTAAATCAAAATTTGTCATAATAATTATAAAAAGAAAACTTATATGTTGTTCATTATATACTTATATCAAATTTTCAAATCATTTTATGATATTTAAATAATTTTTACATGTTATTCAATTTTTTATTAACATAATTAACTTTTACCTTTTAAAAAATTATTCACATATTATTAACTAATTTAAAAAATTATATACATATATAAAGAACAATATATAATTTTTTTCTAATGAAAAGTCGGCAAGTAAATGACCTAACAGTCCTATTATTTGAATTTTTCAAGTTTAAAAAGTTTATCTAAATGACCGAAAGTTCGAAAAATTTTGACAAATCTTTCCAAATTAAATAGATGGGGCAGTCGGGGAGCATCAGGCTGACCCAAGAGGAGAGGGTGTTTTTAGCAAAAAGTGTTAGCAGTGGCGGAGACTTGGAAACGAAGCGAAGCTCCACAGTTCGATTTCTGAGTCCTCGACATTCAAAGTTGTTTGCTTTTCGTTACCGACCCTTCCGCTCAGACGATGAACTTAGGCACCACTTTCCTCCCACCATTTCCTGTTCTCCACAACCATTTCTCCCTCCAAATCAAGGTACGTATTTTCTGCGATTTCTTTCTCCTTTGGGGGGTCTTAGGGTATTTTGGATGTGTATAGCAAACATAAGAATGAAATTTTGGAGTAGTAAGGAGTGAAGATGTTATTGTGTTGGGTTTTACCGATGTAATCCTTCTTGTCCATAAGCTGTTTGCGTTTTTGTCAATTTCACTGCTGGCATTTTTCTTTTGTCGCTTGACTGCAGTTAGCTCCGTAGAGGGTTCTTGAATTTGGATATCTGTTGTTGTTAGTTTTTATATCAACGGTTTATATTCTTATGAATTCATAATCTTTATCTAATAACTTAATGGTTCAGAAAAAAACTTTTGATTTTTTCATCATTAACTATCCTAGTGCATTTTGCTTTCTTGAGTGAACCTTGGTCATCTAATGGAGGCCCATAATATGCTTTTCCGTTTCACAAGGAATGAATTAAAGCGAGATACTATTTCTATTTGGTTGATCATCTACTTTTTCCAACACCAATTCCCAAAGTGATCAAAGAAAGAAGACAACTGGCACCAGAGGTATCTAGAAGTAATTACAGGATTTTTGAGTTGGTTCGCCCTAGTAATCAAAGTATCACCGGTAGGATACTGATCAACAAGTATTATCCCCCAGTTAAATAACTAGACAGAATAATCACTATTAAGAACTGCAATCCACTACGAAGGATAATGTATGCAGTGCATATTAAATTTCAGTAGTCTAGTAGAACTTAACATTCAACTTTACGAGCCTGTGCAACTTATTTTTGTAGTTATGGGCTAGGATTAAATTGTCAGGTCATCTGAATTTATTTATAGACCAAAGGCTCAGATTGTTACATAAGAGAGCTTTATGGCTTGCTAAGAAATATAAATCTATAATTTCCGTGTACGTGCACGCAACTCTGTTACTGAACTTGGGCTTCCGGGGGCTACTATTCACTGATGTAGCAATCTCTTTCCTTTTCTATGTATAAATGAGTTATGTACTATTATTAAAAGTTGCTTACTTGTCAGGGACTCAAAACAGAGATTATCATTTCGAGTTATGAAGATCATTATCTGGTAAGTGCTAGTGGACACGTGCATTCTGCATGTTTTCATGAGGAAAATTCTAACTCTTGACCATATATCAGGTTATTGGTACTCAAATAGGAACCATGGGTACACTACTACATGCCAGGTCAGCATGTGACTTCTGTGCAATATCATTGCTTTCAATTATTTCTTGAAAAATAAACTAATTCTTGGTTAATTTTGTTAGTAATTGAGCATTGCCAATCTATCATATTCCACTATTACCACAAAACAACTCTAGATTATTAAATAGACCTTGTGGTATTTTGTCTTTTCCAACATTGACCAAGAATGTGTTTTCGAGGAAATAGTGTACGGTAACCACCAACCACAACTCTCCAATAGAATGATATCCTAAGTTTCAAAACCCTTTTCCAACCAACCTTAATATGATATATGTAGACACACACATGAACATATACAGAAAAATTTATTTTGTTTACTCTTTCATGATTTATTCCATTTAATAGTCTTGGTTTTTCCCATGTTCTTTCCTCTTAGTCATCCCGCTTGGAATGCCGTGCATTCAATCATTTTTTGTTTTCTTAATAACTAATTTGCTAATATCTTTTTTTTGGCTCCTTGAGATGACTTATATACCGATGAAATTTCATAAGCAAAAGGTTTGGGTTGTGTTTAGCCTAAAAATTAA
Source organism: Delonix regia (assembly GCA_037074485.1). Lineage (NCBI taxonomy): Eukaryota > Viridiplantae > Streptophyta > Magnoliopsida > Fabales > Fabaceae > Delonix > Delonix regia. The sequence continues at coordinate 31,631,809 of CM073449.1, read as the reverse complement.
ACCAGCAACTTTATGGTTGATATATTGTTATGGAATTTTATAACTTTATATTCATACTATGATTCTACAATTAAAAATGAGAACTGAATTGCAACCCAAGATCATGGATCTGGTTTTAGTTAGGTAATTGCCTTAGCAGAGTTTGCCTGGATGGTAAGATAGCTTCTGGAAACACAAAATGCATCCAAGCGTAATGGTTTCTTGGATCAACAAAGTTGCAAAATCCGTGGTATTTGAAGTAAAATCTTCGCTTAAAAGCAAAGTTTTCACTGGATATATTAGAATTGAAGTTTTACGCATCTTGAGCAGTCATTTTTTCCTAATTCCATCTTGGATTACTGGAATCATCATAGGCTTCCAGAAAGTATGCTTCTATGAGGAAGGAATGTTCACACATGTATGTTTTTCCGCTATCAGGAAGGAAGAAGGGGTGTCAATCAATCCAACATTCAATGTGTCTGTTATTTTTGGCAAACGGGATGAGGTAAGCCAGCCTATGAAATTTTTGGCCCTTTTTTTTTATCTTTGTATGAAGGCTGTACTTGATCTCTGATTGCCTGATGCAGCCAATGTTAGTGGCATGCGCACGTCAGCTAATTGATCACATAAGGTTGGTATACTTCTATGGTGTGACAAACTATCTTATTAGTTATTACACGTCATCCCAACTCTCGAGTGCTCAGTTCCAAAATTGTAACTTATCTTCATAAATATAGTTTAAGACTCTATCAGCTTATATTCTCAGCTTTAATTTTGAAATGAATATCATCTTATTTGATTGAATTCCTACTTTTATCCCTTTTAGCCTCTTTCTGCACTCAAGATCTTTGACATCTCTTTGAAACCATATAAAATTTTATTGAATGATACCCTAAAGGAGATATGCTAGTAAGTAAAGCATTTGCTTGTATTGGAGCGTCGTGTTTGTGTTTTCTTGTTTTGAATAACAGTGTTTGCAATGCAATTTATGTTTTGCAGTTGCTCTGGCTCCTCTAAACCATTGGTTCTTTCTCTTGGTCTTAAAGACCATTCTACGGTACTTCTCATTGATCTATGCGTCATTTTTTGAAGCAAAAATAGCCATACTCATCTTCCTATGTCATGCAGGAGACGCTGAAAGCCATTGTTGCTGCTGTGATTGACAATCGCCTCTGGTAATAAGTTGCTGCCGAGCTGTCAAATTTCGGAATATGGTCTGAAGAGCTTCCTTTAAAGCTCAACCTAAGGGCTTGCCATGTGATAATTTCATACCTCTTACCAGACCTTTTAATATAATTATGCAATTAATATTTGTTACTTCAAACTACCAGACCTTTAGAGTAATTTTTTAAAAAATATCATTTTAGCTCCTTAGATTTTTCATATATATGGCATAAACTTCCCATACTATTTTTTTTTGGTTAGTAAAGTTAATTTTCTGCATGGCATAAGAATGTAATTTTATTCTTAATATGACAGTATAAGAGGCTAAGTTGATATTAAACTTTAATATTAAACTATTGTTTTATTCTTAACATGACAGTAAAAACAGTTAGTTAAATTTATTTTTGAAAAAATATATACTGCGTAGAAGGTTAATTCCATAAATAGAGAGCCAATTAGTGGATAAGATATTGTAATATGTATCAATGTCAAGGAAGTCTGATGATATTTTTGTTACAAGACATGTTAAACTTCATGTTACTGTAATTCGCTCTCTGTCTCTCGCATCAATGATAAAGAATGATTGAACTAAATTCTTATAAACTCTATCATTTCTACTTTTGGTTGGAAAAGTGTTAAAAGTTGGTGGAACCAACAATTTACTTGGCAAACTAGAGTAGGATTGGCAATTTTTATTTCGTGGGGATTCTTGAGGTATGCCTTGCATGGCGCTAGATGAGAGAATTTTTTTCCCCATGAGAATAAAGGTGGGAGTAGATTTCGCTTCAATGGGAACAGGAACTATATTTTGCACCCGTTGGGGATTTTATTATAATAAATTGACTAGAAAATTTTTCATTTCACTCAATTGTTTAAGTATATGTATCTAAGTTAACATTTATACTTGTAAACTTTAATATATATCTTTTTAGCGTTCCATTTAAATTTAATATTATATTACTCTCATTTTAAAATTTATTTAATTTTATAATATTATACTTAATCTTATTATGAAATAAATATCCCTCATAGGTCCTTGGTCCCTTGTAGGAAGTGGGGACGAAGCAATTTGTCCCCACAATGAAGAACTGGGATGGAGAGGCGGAGGGATGTAGCGGAAATTATCTAATGATACATTGAGTCGGAATATATAATGGCCAATAAGTCGATCGTAATTTAGATGTTTGTTGTGAAACATATATATTTATGATTCAATTTGTGCGGCTTGATTTGGATTACAATCTCTCCACTCGTAGATAGGGAAAAGAAGTTTTGACAAAGTACTAACGCATAAGCCCTAGCTTAGCTCCTGTAATTAGGAGGGTGTAACTGTGACTGCAAGATCCAACGATTAAATCAGTCAGTTGCTTCATAGAGCAGAGAGAATTACGGAGGAAATTGATTATAGTTATTTGAAAAGTACTCATAGATACATTGCCAGAGCGAGAAGCGTGTTTTAATTACATCATCTGGTCAATAAATTACATTTTACACGACTCAGGGAAAAGCATCTCAAAATTGGTGTCTGCATTAACACAAGGTGCACTAAAATACAACAGAGAAGTGCCCCCATCCCTCCCTCGAGTACTTTTTGCAGACAATCAAAGGAATGTTGTAACTGAATTGGGCGTTGGTGGTTATCATTCAAGCCATCACAAAGACTCAAACTTTCTCTTCACTCTTCCACTCTGTTAATCATAGAGTTCAGCTGCTTCTCTAGCTGCAAATCAAACAAAAGGTGAGATACCCCAAATAATGCCTAATCCATACTCCAAAGCTGACAATGAGCAAGAAATATCTTTTGGTTGATAGTTTACTGCAAACCATACAGAAGGTGAAATACTAAAAAACGAATCAGAAGAATTGCCGTCCCACAGTCACCTCTTACTGAACAGCATGGCTACTTTTTATGTCATGAGGAACTATTTTATCAAATTATGGATTTTAATGATAAGTGCCTGTTTGAATGGTTTTTTTCTAGCAAGAGCCCAGAAGTGTTTTTGGTCTATTTTGGGTAAGTTAAAAATGTTAACTTGTAACAAAGCTGATAAAAGCCTTTTTCTTTTTATTATTTTTTCAGTGCTTCAGGCCTGCGTGTGCTACTTATGAAGTGTGCAACGAAAATGACTGTCTGAGTCGCAAAAAACCTCTATGCATTGGTGTGTGAACACACTTTCGATGGAGAAGAGATATTTCCACTTCTCCCATACCCTACCAAACATAATCTGGGTACTCAAAAACAAGCCATACAACTATGACAGGAGTTAGAATGTAATTGTGAAGGCAGGAAGAGACATGCTCTAGTTATGCATTGCTGAATAGAGATTATATTGCATGTATACAGCAAACCACCAATGCAGTGTATAATTATTTTTCAAAAGAGATGCACAAAAGTCCAACAACCCTATGTAATCTCAGACTTGCAAACAAACATCAATGCACTGGGTGGGGAACTAAAACGCACCCAAATTTTGCTCCAAGAGAGTGGACAAGGCGAAAAATCTCAAGCTTGCCTCAAATAGGCAATGTTATGATGAATTCTAAAAAGAATCTATCAATAGAAGTTGGAATAAAAGGAAAAACGAAAAAGAATAGATTTTTCATATCTCAAGTAGTATAATTAAGATTTGCACGACAACAAGACCATCCAGAGCCACCATGCACAAATGCAAAGAAAAAGTATGAAAGAGCAAAATTGACTTCATACCTGAGCATTTTTCATTCTTTGTCTTTGCAACTCCTCAACAAGACTCCCAATGCTGACACAAGAGTTGATAATAAGATTTATGTGGACATTTAAATACAAGGATTGAGAATTAATAAATTATTTTAGGAGGCATTAGATAAGTGAACATCTTAATCTTGGAAGTACTTGTAAATATTAAGACATTTGAGTACGAGATATATGAAAAATTTGAAGCCCTTATGTTTTATATGTCAACCATCAAGGATCTTCTATATCTCAGTCATACCAGTATGTCTTATACATAGTTTTCCAAGTATTCAAGAAATTAGGATTTCCACTAACCAAATGCCACCTTAGATACATCCTTATACCTCTGTTGTAGTTGAATCACCTGTGCATGCAGCTCTCTCTCCCTACTTGTTGCAGTTGGTACCTGAAGTTTGCACGTATATGAGGTTAGGTCAATCAACAGAAAGCAAACTAGTTAAATCAAAATATTCCTAAAACTCTCTCCACACCCCCCCTCTCGCCAATGACACTTATTTTCCTTAAGCTTCTATTGAACTTTTGATTGACCAACTTTGCTCCAAAATCTTTCAACGTTTTCTTATCCTTTACATATTCCTTTTAAGAGGCCCAAGTTCATTATGAGTATCGCAGCAGAATAATCATCTTGGTACATAATCATGATATGCAAAAAAAAAAAAAAAAAAAATTTGAAGATGTGATCCTTTTCTATTTAACACAAGTGTATATATATTTGGATGCAAAAGTCTGACATGGGGCCCCAGCCAAAGGATATCCCAGTCAGTTCATTATGTTCTCATTAGAATGATTGAATGCTTAAGCGAATAAATATAATCTTAATTTTAAGGAGTTGTACCCAAACTCAAGAAAATCAACTAACAAAAGATGCTTTCACATGCTTCATATAATAATATCATAAAATTGAGCAAAAATAACATTACATCATCCACAGTAATGATAAATATTTACTAGTTACAACAACATACTATTATTGCTTAAGACTAAGTACAATAAGACAGATTTTCTGTATCAGACTACACACTGGAAGCAGTCTTATAAGCGCCAAAAGCATGGGGGTAGTCATTTACCTGTAAAAGATCAACTATCCCTACCTCTGCTGATTCTGTATTCTTGCCTGTGGCAAGTGAAGAGAATCAAATCAAACAAAATCAGGATCTTCATATTATTTGGGGGTAAAGTGCGTACAGGTGAAAGATGAAAGGCATTACCACAAGATTGCTCCACATACTTAATCAATTTAATAATTTCTTCCTGTCAAAATTGAATGGAAAATAAAATAAGCTTTGGACTAGTTACTTCACCCAGAAAAAGAAGACATGCATCAGTAACATACCCTCTGCAAACTGTTCTGCTGCAAAATGAACTGCAGTGATGGAAGAATAGAGGCTGTAGAATTCTGATTTGGTGCACCAAGAGAACCTCCAGAAACCAGGCCAGAAGTGCAGTTTGGAGGACCCTGTATGAGTAAAAGAAACGGCAATGGTTACAAAGCCATTGCCTAAAACATAAATCACCTAAGTTCCATCCCCAGAATCAATGAAGTCAAACATCACAAAAGACCTGAATGATAAATTTAACTATGACTTCTTATAATGAAGTCAAACATCACAAAGGGGAGGAAGCACAAATTGAGATTTAAAATACTAAACATATAATGAAACTATGGCAGCAAACTAAGTTACAGCAATCCAACTCACTTTCATATATTTTATCCTTTTAGTTAATATTAGGTATATGCAGTTTCTCCATATTGAATTAGCTCATATTTATCAGTCAATAGGCAATGGTCATCTTGATGCCCCAAGAAGCAAACTAAGTTACAGCATCCAACTTGCTTTCATATTGTATTATGTCATCATAAGTTGGTTTTTCAATATTTAATTTGCTCATATTTCTTGGAAGATTGGTGATAATCATCTTCATGCCCCATACATAGGCATGCTTTCATAAAAAAAGCAAGGCCTACACAAGCTTTTCTCTAAATAAATCTTTCCATTATTTCTTATATATTTAAAAAATGGCAGATTGGTCAAGTGACTATAGGAAGTGCAACCCATATATAAGATGATCACAAGTACATAACATTAGATCATACATTGAGTTTGAGTAATATATAATATATTGTAAATGTCTGTATGCCCTATGAGCACAAGTACCTCAATTTATTTTTGTACAGTACATTTTATGAAAATGCTGATTGCTGAATATAGGCTATCAGTTGTCTTCATATATGAAAGTAGAGAGTTCAATTGCTTCATGCTAAAGAATGGATGATCTACCAAGTAGTACACACCTTGGGACTCTGATCAGCCGATGTAATCTTGAACCGCCCTTTGCGCTGGATAACTGCTCCTTCTGATGCATCATCCACTGCATAAAGGAAAAGAATTGATGATGATGTAGCCATGTTTAGATGTGGTTTTTTATATTTTTCAGCATAGACCAGTACAGTTCTAGCTCGTTACAAGAAAAATGTACAACAAAACTGATGATAATTGTAATTACGACCACAAGGAAGGGAGATAAACATACGGGATGAAAGGCTGTTGGTCTCTCTTTTCTGATGATATAACAATGGACCACTATGATTCCGGTCAGAATAATATTTTGCTTGCAAATAATCCCTTCAAAGATACACAAATAATAACTAATTAGCACACAATACGATTGCAACAAGATGCAGCAACAGTAGGCAAGCACATCAAAACATAGCAAGTTTCCAGCAGAAGGATTAAATGTCCACAAATTTTCAGCAACCATCTTTTTTCTATAGTATGAGGGTAACAATTCCAAGAAACAAGTATCTATGTTTATAAACGGCACTTCAAAATTCTCACAAATATGTGAATTACAAGATACGGGTGTTACAGAATTTATTTCTCTCTCTATAGTTTTCTGTTCATCAATAGGTACAAGTACAAGACATTTTTTAAGCCCCTTGAGTCCTGTATAAACAATAGAATTCATTGCCAGGCACGTATCTGTGTAAACTGTAGACGTTCTAGTAAAGAGTCCAGAAAATGGAAGACAAGATGCTGTAAAAGAAACACTGTAAACTTCATATACAAATATGTAAAACCTACCTGTCCCCATCAGCAACAACCTTTTTAGGAGCGAGAAAATTATCAGGTAGCAGAGAACCACTTAAATACTTTTTTTGCTTGGTTATAGCATTTTGTGGCAATGAACTAAGCCCAGAACTTCCATTCTCATCTCTTCCATAATCCCGATCCAAATCCCTCAAACTAGTGTTATTTGCATCATCCTCACAAACATCAAAACAACCTCTGCATGATTCACACATGAAAAAATTAAAAATAATTCCAAATAAAAACTGCATTCCTAAACTTATAATAATGTTCAACACATGATGTTCCTTAGAACTTATAGAAAGAGAAATAGAAAAAATTCTACAGATGCAAAATTTTGTTTTTCATAAATTTATGAACAATTTTATAGTTCAATCAAAGTACCAGGCATCATCATATCTTATAAACCATTGTACTTGTTCGAAGAAAACAACAAAACACAAATAGAAAGTTATATGGACATTGCAAGCCATAATTCAAGACAATTGACAACCAAATCACACTGAGACATTACACACAAAAGATGGAGTTTTTCTTCCTCAAAAACAGCAACTTTTTTCCCTGTTCACCGGATTTCAGAGGTAGATTAGAGGTTTCATATTTCAATTCACAAACGAAAAGGCATTACGTTTAAAATTTGAATGTTAATCTATTAAAATTCAAATTGGCCTAAACCACAGGTTGGTAAATTGTAATTTGCCCTACATATTAAATACAATTTAATGAGGTTTAAAAAGCAAATGGATTGTATGGTATAGGTATTACTAATAAATTATAACAAACAATAATGGATTAACAGTTTAAAAGTAGCTACAATAACACTTGAATGTTTCAGATTGAACCCAAACCTTCCACATACTACAGACATACATGATATCGGGACGACAACAATAACTTGCACTCAAAAGATAGAAATAACACCAAAAGGTAGAAATGTAAAATTAGAAAATATAGGAAAATAGCCATACTTAAGTGCTTGAAGAGGTTTAATTGGAAATGAAGCAAGTGAACTCTCCAAATCTTGAAGATCACTGAACCCATCCTGAAATAAGATGTAATGCATATTCCAATATATGAAAAATCCAGGCAAGGAGCATAATTCGAAGAAACGTTTAGACTTTAGAGTTAAAAGATAAGGATGTCAAAAAGATAAATATCATAATAAATCATTTTAGGACAATAATGTAACCTCTTTATCAAGTGTGGGTGTAGCATCTGCATGGTTAGTGTTAGTTGTTACAGCTGATAATCCTTCTGCTGGAACCCCATTATCATCTGACCTGTTTTTAAGCTTCTTATCTATATCTGGCCCTTCCGCATTTGGCATGTCATCATCTTGAATCTGCAGGTAACACAGCAGATTACCTCATGAATAATTATGAGCATAGATTCTCTACCTAACTTAATAAAAATAAAAGTCAGACAGTAAGGAGTTGAAACTTACCAGTGCAGCTTGACTTTTTAAATCCTCCAGGTTGAAATTCCAGGCACTAATTCCTCGAATATATTCTTTCTGTTTTCAATGACAACACAGTGACTTTTCAAAATCCTAAAAGTTCAAAGTTCACTAGTTGACAATAAAATACAGGGTCAACATGTAGCTATTCTATTTATAAAGCACACAATGTTTATAAAAATTTACTTCAGGGTTCAAAAAAATAAAAGCACTTCTATTTATAAAGCTCAAAATATCGTTTTACATGAATCATGCTAAATAATTATTCTTCTCTCCTAAATGAATTCTGCATATAATTCCTCCCTCCAAATTAATCTCTTCTATGTTAATGTTACACAAAAATTATATAAAGTAATTTTATGATGTCTCTCTTCCATAAACAAGAGCTAAAGAAAAATTAATTAACTATCATAACTTTATGGGATATGTTCTAATCTTATGTACCCATTAAAAAATTAGTTCTATTTATCTATTCATTGCACATAATTACTTTCATATCATTCTTCTAACTACTAAATACTTCTCCTTCTCTTTGCTGAGTTAAGGTGTTTAATAATGAGAAAGTGTTCATTACTCAATACTTACTAACATAAAAGTATACCATAACAAATCAATCCTGATAAAATCCCATATAATTTATACAACTACAGTGGTTCATTTGTAACAATTTCTTAGTACAGTAATATAAATTTAATAAGGAAAGAAAAAAATGTATCCAAACAATAAGATAACCATGACACGACAAAGCCATTCGAGCAATACAAACATACAGCACAATAAAAGAACATCAAGTCACTAAGCTTGCTTCAAAGTAAAGCAAATTTCAAACATATGCAGCTACTTTTATCAAGTCTAACCATCTGGAACAAGACTGATGGGAACCTCTACTGAACTAAGTGAGTCCGGTAGTATTATTGAATTAACAGCAAAGAAACTTCCCTGGTAAGCAAGCAGAGAAGCGGAAATCACAAGAGAAATACAGGAAAGGAAAATAACAGAGAAACCACTAACACCACAGGCATTTGAGAGGCCAATGTCTCTGCCACAACGCCAAACCTTCGTTACCTTCCCCCTCTTTCCTTCAACAGACTAAAACACATGGAAACTATTACACACCCTCTCTCCCCTATGCCACGTAATACAATTAGTTATCAGCTGCCTCTCCTGACTCACATCCCATAATCTTGGGCCTCCTAGAATAAACCTTACCAGAATCCTAAGGACACCCCCAGGCCCATCAAAGACAAATGAACATCTTTTGAAGAGATAGATATAGGAGAAGAGAATAAGATTTCCTCCACAAATGAAAAAGTAAATAAATAGAAAACAGAAAAACAGAGTAGTTCAAACATGTGAAAAAGCTGTGCCATCCTATTGCATATCCGACAGGGATACTTCTTTAGAAAACCTAAGTAGAACACTAGAGAGGGGCCATAAGCATAATTGTGTTCCTTAAGGACAAACAAACAGCTTAAGTACCAGACAAAGTGTCAGAAATTTTTAACAGTATCTACATGTCTGTTTCTCAAGTTAGGAAAAAAGACAAGTTTTCGCGTAGCTTAGAATATCATGATGTGAAATCTAAAAAATAATAGAAGCATAAATATGCTACAAATAATTAAAATTAGCTTACCTGCGATAGTTGTTCTTTATCCTCATAAAGAGCCTTATTCTGAACCAATAAATCAGCCTCTTTTGCCTGGGAAAGAAAAGCAGTTCATAGGAATTATGGCAAAAGTAACACACTTATTAAACAGAACAAAAGGTGAACTTGGAAATAAACAGCAAACCTTTAGCATCCTAAAACGATCTCCTAGAGGAGCAAGGCCATCTAGAATGGTGCGAGTTAGATATTCAGTGGGGCGTGCATGTTTAAAGAAGGCATGTTTTAGAAGTTTTTCCGAAGTTGGCCGTTTCTTTGGATCCTTCACTAAGCAGGTGCCTACCATCTCTTTGAACGACTGGAAATAAAGGAACAGCAAATTGTAAACAAAGTACTTTGCAAGTGACAGATGCTACAAAGTAGAAACTGCAAAAGCTTCACATGAGCATTGCAAACCTTAGAAAATCTCTTGTCTCTTTCATAATCAAGACCTGGAGGGGCATTTTGTAATGTCATAAGTAAAACCTGCATCCAGAAAAGCACAGGGACGAGATCAAATCTAAGGTATCACACACAAGAAGCAGACAAATTCTACCATTTCGCACAGGCATGTAAATTCAGAAGACTAGTATATTACTTTCATTGGTGGATACTTGGAAAATGGGGCATGACCATGAGCAAGTTCAAGCGCTGTTATGCCAAATGACCAAATATCTGCCCTGTTTTCAGAGAGAGTAATTTTTAAAATTAAAAAGAAAATAAAAGACTAACATACCAGTGAGGAATGAAAAGAAACAATAAGTAACAACTAAGCAAGCAATTAATGCAGGCTTTTTTCTTTTTTGGGGGAGGGGGGGATGAAAGACACTTACTTGAAATCATATCCATGTAATTGCTGCATAACTTCAGGGGCCATCCTGTTGCAAGGATACAGGATTCAAATCTTCAATAGAACAAATAATGTTGATGAAAGCTGCCAGATTACAAATGATATACAATAATTTAAGGGCCCAAAGGGGAGAAAATAGTACCAGCAAGGAGTTCCAACAAAAGTATTTCTCGATCGCTGCCTATCTCCAGCATCAAACATACATGCCGACACCCCAAAGTCAGCTAATTTGACTGCACCATTAGAATCAATCAAAATATTCCCAGCCTGCATATTTTTAAAAAATTTGTAAAAGGGGAAAAGGAAAATACCCGGTATCCAACATCTACAGGAAAGGTGAAGAGAGATTTATGCCCATAGAAAAGGTATAAAATTTTACAGTCTTGGTTCAGTGTGTCAGCCTCCTGAGGTAGAAACTAGAAACTAAATCCAAAATGGTAGGAAAAAGAGTACTTCGACTACTTTCAAAATTGATCACACAAGACTCCAATTAGTTATCTATGATCCTACAGCACTATAAAGCAAACTCCCTAGTTGAAAATAAAATATTAAATGCCACAACTGTCAACCCACATATTCACTCAGGTTTATAACCAGTCTCCAGTCCTTACATTTAATAAGGGAAAACTACTTGTACAAACTATAAAAGAAAAAGTAAGGAGAAATGAAAATGCTCTTCGATTGACAAAATTAGCTTCTTTTGGATACTCAACTTTAAACATCCAATGGCTGCTTATATTTAAAAAAGAGGATGACAAATATTAGGCAAGATGCAGTACAATACCTTAACATCTCTATGTATGTGCCCATGAGCATGAAGATAGACAAGAGCTTTGAGAACCTCCCGCAATAATGTAGCAATAACAGGTTCTTCAAAACCTTCAGGGTAGTCAGATTTCATTATATGAAGGCAGGATCCCCCAGCCATGTATGGCATCACAACCCAAAGGTTGTGTCCAGCAGTGAAAGAGCAATGAGCCCGTAAAACATTTGGATGATCAATCAAGCTCATTGTTTGTACCTCTCTCCTGATGCCATCCTGCATAATTTACAAGAATATGGCATGAAATAGAATGTAGTCAGTATGAAAGCATAGAAATCCTCAGTACAAATGTACACAAGTGGAATTCAGCATCAAACAATCAACTAATGATTGAAGTTGTCCTTGTATATCTTTTTAAGCAATTAAAGGAAGCCATGTCATGGAACCTTTTAAGTGAATAGACTCAGAGCATGGACATGCACACATGCAAATACATAATTTAGCATAAAAAACCATAATGATTAAGTCATCATTTAATATTTTGATATGCAATCAAACCCCAGCATCTAGAGACACAATGCAAGTGAATAGGCAACAAAAGCAAGACATGAAAATAATATAGTGATTCTGTATACACAGATCAACATTTGTTTTTGAAACAAGAAAGATTACAATATCATCAAAATTCGGAAAACAATCAAATGGAACCAGTGAATTTAAAAGGAGCCTTGCAGATAAAGAACCTCATTGCTACTAATAAGAACTTTCATACATTAAGATACCACAAAAATTCAGAAACGTTCAATTATTTCTTTAAAAAAATATACATATGTGAAACAAATAAAACTAATCAAACAAAAGAAACTAATAATAATCAATAAATATGTTGCTTAAGGGATTAACCTATGTACCAGATCATTGTTGCACTTTTCAAGATCAAGAACCTTGATGGCAACTATTTCGTTGAGTGGAATACATAATGCCCTGTGTACAGTAGCGCTAACGCCTTCACCAACTTCTTCATATAACTTATAATCTTTTGCATTGAGAGGAAATCTTTTTTCTGATACGTGCTCCATTTTTCTTCTTGTCTCATAACATCCAAACTCTCTGTACACTTAGATGTACCACTTAACACGCATAGCTTGCATACTGAAGAGGTGAGCATCAAATCAATGTCTTGTGTCTCTGAATTTTGTAGAATGTCTCTGTTCCTTAAAATAAACAAGACAGTGCATCCAACAACTTGATGAAGATGATTTCTTCATCTTTTTCTTTTTCCTGTATTGGTATTTTCACCGGCCACAATTTCCTTTAAACTCCAATGATAATGAAAACTAAAATGCCTTCACTCAATGCTGATTGATATTAGATGATACAGCCGAGCATATTTGCATCTACCGATAAGATAACTAACTTGATCTATAAATTGAACAGCCACTGTTACATGTTATGCAATTAACGCAGCACTAGATTAAGAACTAAAGGCGTCAAATTAGTACTGCAAATGAACAGGCATAGGTAGAGGGCATCATATATTGTATCTTCTGCAAACACGAGAAAGACGGACCCACTTCTCAAGAAAACCTACATATTAAAAGTATTAGAGCAAAGAATTAGGAAAAAGGAACATAATCAAATACAATAACAATACAGTTAGTATAGAAATGCCATAAAGATTTTAAAACAAGCCCATATGTTTTAGTCAACTGCAATTCACCAATTTGAACTTCAGCAACCCATTAAGCGGTATATCAACTCTATCAGCAAAACCAATGAATCAATGGAGTACGAACCCATCCGTCAGAGAAAAACAGCCAGAGAATTATCTTCACTTCTGCCGGCCATCTAAAATTACACTGAATTGCGCAATACTACCACTTCACGGATAGAACCTAGAAAACAGTAAAATTGAAGCTACAGATTCACGCTAAATACTACTAACCTAGGGTTTCGCAAACAAGAAATCCAGACTCGAAGCAGAACTGAATCTGACCCGGTCAGGGAAACAAAATCCCACCGGCAAAGCGACACCGATTCAGCCGGGGTTCAAATGTTCAATTACTCATCAACTACCCACTCGAGTTGAACTCTGAAGACTAAAAATGACCACGACCACAAATTGAAGATGATGGTAATAGAGCTTCAGATGCTTCAAGCTTTCAACTCTCTCGGTGATCGTCTTTCTGTACCAAACTGTCCAGAGTTTTAGGTAATGGGATCGAATCTGCACCAGTTTTTTTCAATAAAATGAACAAAGAAAACACAAATCGAGGGAAAAAAATAAAGCGGAGTTCCTTTTTTCCGTAAGAAAGAGCTCTCGTCGTTGGTTATGGCAAAATAATTGGGGGAAAAATATATATTTAAGAGGAGGAGGTGCGAAGGTGAGAGGAAGCAAAGTGCGACGCAAATGGGTGTGGGTCCCGCCACGAGATTTCTTCTCCAGTAGGTGAATATATCGGGGGGTCCCATAGTTATGCCCCGATATTTTCCCGTTAATCTCGCAACGCAGTGCAAAGGTAGGCTGTTGTGCGCTGGACGGCGGAAGGATGACTGGAAGTAAGCGCAAAACGCAGACGCCTTTGCCGTTTTGTCGATGTCTCACTTCTCGAACTTTGTTCTGCTCCGTTTCAAAAGTTGACAGTCTACTTTGAAATTTATGCAGTCCACCTTTTCCCTGCCAAAAGTCGTTAAATTGACTGACTATTGTTTAGAGTTGCACTGGGACATACTTATAAAATTCGGCCTCCCTATTTTTTAAAACATATTTAGCATCTGAATTTTGTTGCCTATCCAATAACAAGATTTAAATTATTAAATTTTTATTTAATTATTAATAATTTTTTATTTTTTAAAACATATTTAGCATCTGAATTTTGTTGCCTATCCAATAACAAGATTTAAATTATTAAATTTTTATTTAATTAATAATAATTTTTTAAAAAATTATTAAATTATTTTTTACTCTTATACTTTATAATAATTTAATATATTATAAATTAATTATAACAAATCAGTCTTTTATAAATTTAAATTTATATAAAATTTATATTTTTGTTTGAATTAATAAAAATTAATTTTATATAAAATAATTTTTTTTAGAATTAATTTATCACAATTAATTTGTAAAGAATAAATTGCTATAAAGTACAAAAATGATGGACTAATTTGACACAATTTATATAAATTAAATAGTTTCTAATAATTTTTTAAAATTTAAATCATTAAATTTTTAATTAATGATCTAAATTTTATTAAATTTATCTGCATTTAAATTACCAAATGCATAAGGGTGCACGTGAGACGATATCTACAGGTACCATTCCAATGGAGCTGCTCACAAGACATTTGATCGTAAATATATTCAACTTGGGATTTTTTATTTTTTTTAAATTAATAACGTCAATTTTGAAAAAAAATAATATATAATACATAGGATTTATGGTAAATTTGACTTTAAATTCTCTACAATCTGTTTTAATTATGCAGATCTTATTATTTGTGTTAACAAATTATGTTAATTCAATAGTCAATATTTAAAATTTAAAAACTAAAATTAAAATTTTAAATTATTTTAATAAATAAAATTTCAATTTTTTACATTGACAAGCTACACAATTAAATGATATATAGTTGCACCCTTGAATTTGGAATTAAAATTTTGTGTAGTGTCAATTTCTAAGTCAGTAGCGGGAAGAAAATGAGCAGACTAACTCATGTATTGTAGAAGATGACATCGTCGTTTTCAAGAAACTGTTAATTGAAGCATAAAATGATACTCCGGTCTACGAAATCCATGTTTGTATTTCAAGTCGTATTCACAAGCGGAACTATGAGAAAGAATCATTCGTGAGGAGTGGCAATCAGAGTTTCGTTTCTATTGCAAAGAATGAATTCCCGAAATTGGTTGGTGATTTGCTTTGCTCCGTTTGGCTGTGGATTTGAAAGGGAGAAGAGGGAATGCTTTTCTAGCTTTTGAGATTGAAATCTAGGGGGAAAAAGCATAAATGTAGATAAAGAGACAAAAAATTATCTTGAAAAATTGAAATCATGTATCAGAGTCAATTTATCATCTTATTTTATGTGACGATATTTCTATTTAAATTATAAAGTCGGTTTGGTTGTTAGAATTAATACGGCAAGAATAAGAATAAAAATAAATATATTTTTTTTATTTTGTTTCATTAGTAGATTACATATAAGAATTAATTAGATAGTATGTACGTTTGACCAAATTATCTTTCGTCAAAACAAAAAGCAAACATATCAAAATAAAAAAGATTATGACGATTTTGGCATTAATTTAGTACCAATGCTTCCACTAAACCCATCATCCAGGTCGTGGTTGTCCTTATTGAACCATTTGATATTTGAAGAGCTTTCCTCCAGCGAAAGATTATAGAGCAACACCAATGTAGAAGGTGTGGACAAGATGATTGGGGTGTCGATTTTGAAGAAGGTGTGCTTAGATAGAGTGCTTGTTGTTCTTTGCTTTTTCATGTTGTCTCGCAATTTGTTGATCCTTTGATCTTCTCAAGGCTCTACTGGCAAATTAGGTTTTGATATACCAAAGATATTTTTATTTAAAAAATTATAAATAGGAGTACTTTTTTTAAATATGTTTTTATTTTTTTAGAAACTAATTTTATTTTATAACTTTAGTTAAAAATTTTTTTTCTTTAAATAAAAGAAAATAAGCTCTTTATACAATGAAAATAAAAATTTAATCTATTAATCAAATATAAAACTATAAGTATTTTTTATTTTTATTTTTATTTTTATTTTTTCACGTTGATTTTATCAACTAAACGAACTCATAAAAAATCTAAAATACAAAATACAGCTTTCTGCCACAATGATGAGCCCTTTAAATTCTGAAATTCCACTTATTGGATGAACGTTTAGGTTAGGGGGAAGGGAACCAACAAAATCATCTTTTTTTCTTTTTCTACTTTTTCCTTGTCTGTATGTTTGCTCAAATGTCACGTTGGTAGATGATAGCAGATGATGCAAGTTAGTCGATGTCATGATTTTATTAGTAAAAGGGTCAAATCCCTATGGGAGAATAAAACTAAGGCAACTCTTGAAGTACTAAACGAATTTTTTAAAATTTAAATATAGGTAAAATTGATAAGATTTGAATTGTTAAATGAAATTTTAATGATTTAAATTTTAAAAAGTTAATTAAAATATTTAATATTTATTAAAATTTAAATCATTTAATAAAAATTCAATAATTTAAAATCTCCAAAATCCTCTTATAGTATGTTTTCTGAACTACACCATTCAAGTATTGAGAATGATTTTCAGAGTTGGAAGTTAATTATAATTGTGATGTACCAATTGTAAAGTCAATGCATTATCTCTCATATAATTTCAAAATGTTACATTTTGGTTAAATTTAATATTTCAAAAAATAGCATGCCACAAATTATGCTTGTTTAAGTGTAAATCAGGCGGTTAGAAGGAGATGGCTAGTCAACTAAACTAATAATAGTGGCAATGAAGAGTCTAATATGTATAAGCTGTGAGACGCATTAGGGAGATCATAATAAATGAGGGTAATGAAGACAAGCTGTTTGTCAGAATGGCGATCATGTTTTGTTTTAAATTCAGTCTGACACCAAATAACATTGATAGGATGTTGCCATGTTCCTTGTTCAATGGTTCCCAAAATAATATTGTATCTGCTGCGCTGGCCAATACTTTATTTTTCCCTTTTTTTCCTTTTTTTTTCTTCATAATTTTTCTTCTCACCTTCTATATCTTTTTATTCTAAAATTAATTATTTGATGTCTCATCTTTGGTAATTTTGTATCTTTGAAATATTGAAGTTTTGCTAACGTGTGTTCTAAAGTAATGATTAAAAATTATTTATTATTTATAATAAATTAATTTTAATAAATGAAATTAGTTTGTAAATATTTATTATTATTGGTAATAGTTACAATAAATAATTTTTGACTAATTTTATTTATTATGTACAATAAATAATTCTTAGCTAGTGCTGCAAAGACCCGGTTAACAAAACTCGAAATATTTAGCATGGGTAATATTTTAATATTATACCCAAGGTAACTGAATTTAGGTTGGACCATGAAAATAAAATGGCTAAAACTTTATGTATATAGATAAAAAAAATTTTATTAACTTAGTTTCATATAAAGTTGTTTCCTCAATTTAGTATCCTATAAATGATTTTTTTTTAAAATTTAGGTTTTTATAATAAAATTCTTATTAATAGTATTATTTCTTCAATTTATTACAATTAAAATTATCAGATGTAACAATATATCATATTTTTTTAGTCAACATTATGTAATATAACATGTAAATTGATAAGAATGATATTATTAATAATAATTTGATTTAAAAGGACTAATTTAAAAAAGACAATGGGGCCAAAATGTAGTTTTAGTCAAAACAAAATAGACTGCGACACATGGCATATGGCTAAGGTTCTTGGGTCAAGTGGACCGATCATGTTGGGCCACGCGGGACAGTGTTCCGTTTTATTCATGCTTCATACTCATGTATTCCCTCGTTTGTCGGTAACCACGGTCTTAATGTTTATTTACCAAAATAATAATTATTAAGCATAAAAATTTGTAATTAAGGGGGCCATAAAAAATTTTGAATATGCAAAAAATGAAAAATAATGAAATATCACAATTCAATCAGAAATGAATTTTCATATTTGTAAAGAGCCATGTGTCCATGGAATCAACATTTATTTTTGCATTCAATTGAAGAGGAACATGACAACGTGACGTGGACATCAATAGGACCTGTAATAGCACAGAAGCATCATTATTATTTCCATTGAATTATTAAATGGACATGACAAGAACTTATCGCTGTCAATTTCTTTTGCACCATGGAAAATAATGCTGTGTGTTTCTGGGAATGTTGAGAAGAAGCCACCCCAACAAGAACCTTCGAATTCAGAATAATTGGCTTCCTTGTTTGTATAACACGATAGGCCTCGTTCATCGATGCCCTGACCTTCCGTGAATTTAGGGTTTTTCTGTTTCTTTTTTTAAGGTATTGCCTCACCATATTTGACACCAAGTGGATGCGTTAGCGTTTTGGAGACTAATTGAGAACCACGTAAATTAGAGGAAATTCTTATTTTGGTTCTTTTTCAGAGAATTCTAATTTTTTATATTATTTATATTTCCTCTCAACTTTAATCACTTTAAAGTGGTACAATTGATTTATAATAAATATTCTGATTTTAATTGAATTTTTTTGGGTGTTTTTTAAACTTTAATTTAACCTTTTTTTTTTTTTTTTTATTTCAACCAAATACTTATAATTCATTCATGAGAATTCTATACATCGTTCACGAATGAAGACTATCATGAAAAATTTGTTTGTCTTCAAACCCATTGGCATGAAACATTAGACCTATGCGAGAGGAGTGTTTTACAATCATCAATCACTGTTCCAAACTTTGAGTCACCTTGGTGTGTAGCTATTATGGTTGAGATCACTTGCAGAGAATCTAAGTGAATGACACCCTTTGAGTTGAGGTTAGAGCATGCCCGTTCTAATGCTACGCGAAAAGCTATAGCCTCCATAATCACTAATGAAACCACACCCTGTTGATGTTTTTAGAAGGTTATAAGAAGCAATCCACCTGACTTGCTGAAAATGACACTATAGCCTGAGGCTTCGTGTTCTTTGAAAACTGCAGCGTCTATGTCACGATACTACTCTTGGTAGTCCTCTACAAGTGTTGATGGTACGCCTTTATGCACTGAGGTATTGGACAGAGTAGTATGCTTATTGAGCTCTTAGGCATTCCTCTACTATTCCAACAAATTTAAAGCTTCACAAACCACTTGATTCATAGGATACACTCTACATTGCCAAATCCATTAAATTTTGCAGCCATAGGTTTTCCATGTTATAGTACATAATTCCACCACATGAACATTAGGAAAGTTTACAATAATGAACAACAGCTAATCTTGAAAGTGGGGGGAGTTGTTATTTTAGCAATGATCCCACGTGGTCGAGACTTTTCTCACTGTAGCATAATTCACCAGGGTATAAGAAATATCTTCTATGTCCCCATAGATCGAGTAGTAGGCATCTTCTCCCATCCCTTTAGCCAGAAGATTTTGCTTGGTAAGAAGATCCCTTGTAGGTGTGCCATAAGAAGTTCTTTATCTTTGGGGAAATTTTTAAGTCCCATATCTTGCCTCATTTTACAGGCAAAGTGGTATCTTAGGTATCTTCCTTCTCTATGTATGCTACAAAGTAACCTGTTTTAATATTGCCCTTTATCATCGAGATGCTAAATACATATATTTGCCTTGTGTTGTTAGCTAATGGGGAAAGGCATTATAATTCATTGTTCAACTTCATAGAAAACTTCCTTTAACTTTGCAATTGACCATTCTCTCTTATTTGGCAAGAACATATTAAACAATTTGGTCTTGTTAACCCCTTGTCCTCTAACATCTCTACGGATAATGCACGTATCACTTGGGAGCCACAGATCCACCCACACGAGTCATGTCTCCATACTTAACTCCTTGCATGGTATCTTTTTCCAACAGCTATTAGGAAGTCAAAATATTTTTCCAAATGTAACTAAGGTTGAACCTAACCTAGAGAACCAGAACTCCCCTTAAAAAATATTTGACTTTAAGTATTCTATATGAAAGAGTGTTAGATAGTGTACTCAATCTCCAACCTTGTATCCCCAACATTATCAAACTAAAACAACATAGGTTTTAGAAATTGAGCCTTTCATCATTCTTACTTTCATACATTTTATCCTAAGATACTATTTTATCCCTCTTAAGCCTTTTCCATAACTTTCATTCAAAAAAGAATTCATCATTATCTACAACTCTTCACATAATGATGTAGGTAAAAGAAAAATGCTCATACAAAAAGTTGGGATAGTATGTGCCACTGATTTGAGTAGAATCTCTCTAACAGCTTTGAATAGAAATTTGTTTTTCTAATTATGAAGTCTATTCCACATCTTATCTCACTAGAAATCGAATATAGACTTCTTACTCTTACTCATTTATGAAGGTAGTCCCAAGTATTGTATATGGTCGATTATGACGTGGATTTCAATAACTCTATTTAAGCTCAACCTTATATTAGAGTTAACATTTGGGGTAAAGAAGGTGTACTTTTAAAAGTTTATTGATTGCCTTAAGGCTGTTTTAGAGGTATAAGGATCCTTTTTAGATTATGACAATTACTTTCATCTGCTATCTCAAAAAAAAGAAAAAATCACCTACAAAGAGGATGTGGGTAACACTAGGACCTTTGATGTTTACTTTGCACCTATGAATGTGTCTCATCCATTCTTCATGCTTAATTAAGGATGAGAGACCTTTTGCACAGATGATGAAAAGGTAAGGGGATAAAGGATCTTCTTGTCTAGGACCTTGTTGCAAGATTATTGTCCCCACTTCCTCGTCGTTAAAGAAGAAAGAGAACTTCACACTCTTTGACAAAAACTAACATCACTACAACCATATATTAGCAAAGTACATTAGAATATCTTAAAGAGCTTTGCTCACATCCATCTCAACTATTATTTATCCCTTCTTTCTATTAGTATTTCTTTCAAATGAGTGGATAAGCTTAAAACCTACTAGCACATTATCCATGATCAATTTTCCAGGTACAAAGGCTAATTGGCATTTGGATATAATACATGGTAAAATCAATTTTGACCTATTCACCAACACCTTTAGAATGATATTGTAAATTACATTATGAAGTGAAATGGGGCAGAGATCTCTAAAAGATTTAGGACTTTATACCTTTGGTATAAGAACCACTAATTGTATATTAGCTCTTCCACAAAGTGACCACTTTTTAGCCATTGCTTACAATTGTGAATGAATTAATCTCCTATAATGTGCCAAATTTTTTTTAAAACAGTTAAGTTGAAACCATCGAGTCTTGTATGACTTATTGGGATGCATATGAAAAATGGATCACTTAAATTTTGCATGATTGAAAGGTCTCTACAATGTCTCATTATTATGACTTGTCACTACACTCTCCACGTGTTTTAATATTGGCTTATAGTCACTGTTTGACGCCATACACAATTGTGAGAAGTAATTATCACAAGGTTGTGAAGTCCTTCCTAAGCACTAACGCAATATCCCCTTGTTCATCAAGGCCTCAATATGATTCTATATTTTAGGCGTCAATGTAACTCTATTAAAGTACTTTGAGTTTAAGTTCCTATGTTGTAGCTAGTGACATGTGGCCCTCTATCTCCACTTTGTTTCCTCTTTCTCCAGCACTTTATTTCTTCTTTCTTTAAGTTCCTTCATTTCTTCATACTTATCTACCATCATGTACGGGTCAGTGTGAAGTTTGTTATAAGCTAATCGATCTCTTTCAAATTATTATTAGGTTTCCAACATAGTTCCTTGCTCCATATATCCAGCCTTATTTTACAACCTTGGAGTTTACTAATAGCACCTTTAAGCTTTAAAGATGACCAGCTTCCTTCCATCATACCCATCAAAGTCTCCTATAATAGCCATGACTTTTCAAAATGAAAGCTCCCTTTATTCTGTCTTATTTTGGTAAAATTGGTAGACATTAAGAGTGAGCAGTTATCAAAATATGAGGTCATCAACACCTTTATAAAACATCCATTTGCTATAGCCTTATTTAGTTTTTCACAAACCATGCCACCATCCCGACCTTTTTTAACCCACATAAATATCAGTCTTGAGATATTAAAATCTTTTAACTTGTATTCTTTTATTGTTTCCTTAAATCCTTTGAGAAGGAAGTTTGGATGATTACCTTCACCTACCTTTTAAGAGGCAAGTAGCATGACATTAATCTCCCCTATGCAGCACCATGAGAGGTTAGTATTCATCAAGCCTAGCTGTTAAAGCATGTCTTATAAAGCATTCCTTCCCATTCGTTTTGGAAAACACCCTAAATTCCATTAGACCTCTATTACACATTCTTTGTCCCTTTAATTTTGAGATTAATATAGTTCAAAGAATATTAGATAAGCTTCACCTTACTTTTATCTTTCCACAGAGTAATTAAGCCTCCCTTTCTCCTTATTTTATTTACCCAAATTTGCTTTCGTAGTTGACAATCCTTCTATTCTCTTTTATCCTTGATTCATGACCAAGTGTTTCAATGAGAAACACTAAATTAGGCTTCCACCATCCGTAGTTCCAATTTAAAATAATCATAGATGTCGAAAGACCTATCTAGTAATGCATATTGATAAATGGTTTTCATAGTGGTATCCTTCAAAGTTATTCTCTTCATTTCCTTGGCCATTATACTCGCATAGTGTTGAGGAACTACAAGACCTTAATCTTTTCTTGCCTTTACTAGGCCCATTAGGCTCTCTTCTTCAATAGAGCCCACATTTAGGTTAATGTGTGTAATATCTCTTTTCCTTATCCTTGCTAATTGCCCATTAATAAATCTCAAAATCATAGCCTCTTGATTGGTACGCTAATTTTGTTTAGTGTTCAAATATGAAAAACAATCTTTCAACAACCACCTAACCCTAAACCCTAACAAGATTATTGGGCAAGTCATTTGTTAATTTTTTACACCCACAACCAATTACTCATTGTTGGTGTTTGATCTTCAGCTAGTTATGCACAAAGAAGTGTCTTAATTCAATATGAGGTCTTTCTCTTTGCCTTGAACTTTCCATACAAAAAGCATAATAAAGTTAATATATCATATTTGATGCATATAATTACCTTCAATTAGTGAGTAAGATTTTCTTTCTTCTTTTCAACGACTTGTTAACATACAACTAGACCTTCTTTCCTCACTAAGAGACTTTAAGTCATACGGGATAAAAAGTCCCATAAAATATCATAACTGCATTGCTATACCTTCAGACATGATACTTGGTGGTAGGTTGTGTACTTGCATCCATATATCTATATAGTGCAATTCAATAGTTTTCATGTCGTCTCTTTCCAATAAACAATGGAAGAGCAAAATATGGTTATTAAAATTCCATGACCCAACTTCTAAAACAAGCTCCATATCCACCTCAAAGAAGAACTTAAAAATGAATATATTGTGGCCTATTTCATTGATACATGCTCCCCTTGTCGATTGCCATAGATTCACTAGTGTGTTTATGGATTGGAAGTGAATCACACTCATTCTTAAGGAAGTTCCTACTAAGTTGAATTTGTATGACTTAAAAAAATTTCCATTGCTTACCTTTAAGATTGTTGATCCTCCAAGCTTCCTCCTCTTCTTAATGAAATGTCAGCCAAGCTAATTCTAATTGCATGGCTAAAGGGTACAAAGAAAAAAAGTAGATATGTGCTACTAGAGCAAACTTAATACTGAGTAAAAAACTACGTGTTGTGAGGTACACTTTTGTAAGCTTTATATTGTTAACCACTTGACTAAAGATAAATCAAGATGTGTTTTGATTAACCTTCTTAATTACTTAAATACTCTTCATTTTGTTATTTTATTTTATTATTGTTGAAAATTAAACGATAAATTTAATAGTGTATTGGTTTGAATGTTTAATTATTTACTTGATAATGAGCTCACATTTAAAATTTTGCTAGATATTCAACAATGTGTTAAAATTAATGTTTTAAATTTTTTTATTTAAGATAAAATTAAAAAATAATATTTTAAAATTTTTAATAGATCAAACATCTACATATAAAAAATGGAGATTCTGACTAGTTTGTTCCTGTAATTTTTATTTTAGTGCCAATTTGAACCTTCATAAATTTTTAGTACCAAAATGGTCCCTTAAAAATTTCAAATGAGTCACTTTTAATTAGGGTTAAACTTCTGATAGATCATTTTTAATATTATAAATTTATGGAGGACCAACATAGCAGTGAAGCAAAAAAATGAGAGACCAAATTAATATTTTTTAATTTTAAAAAATGTATAAGTAATCAAAATAATTATTTATTTGTTAATCAATAATTAAAATAATTTTTTCTCGTACCATTTGTGAATTACAGTAGAGAGTGTTAGTACATCAAAGTCATTTTTTATTATTAAAATATGGGAAAGTGTTCTCACTCCTACGAGAGACATTTAAGTTCTATGACTGTTGTTTCTACTTAGAAAAATATACATCCTACTTGTATAAAATTAAAAGAAGGGCTATTGTTATTTCTTACAATAAAAATAAAGTAAAATTACTCTCATTTTGATTTATATGTTATGAAAAGTATCGTTTATATTTGACCAATATAAATAGTAATTTTCTTCCCAAATTGTAAAGCATAAGTCTTTTCACAAATGTAGTAAAATTTTAAAGTTAATTAAATTCATGAATTATAAAATAAAATTAATAATATCAAAATAGAAGTTAAAAAATTTTAAATTTATGAAAAATAATTTTTAAAATAAGAACTATATAATTGAAATATTTTTAAATATTACCATTCAAAAAAGAAAACAATGTTTATATCCATATATCTTTATTATTAGAATTTTATATTTTGGTACAATAAATATATAATTTTTCAATAATAAAATGATAAGTATGTAATTTTCTAATTAAATATTATATTTATCATATTATTGATAAGAAATTATATAATTATGAGAGCCAAGAAATTGCTAACGTTCAAACAGTGGAATGGAAGGTATTACTGTGTTTCATTCAACGTGGGACAACCTCATTGGTTGTGGGACCCCCAACACGTGGCTGAGACCAGACGATACTGTACAGTCGCATCAGCTTATTAAATCGGATGGTCCCATCAGGGTGGTTTACTGTTACAAAGGTGGAAGTAAACACGGTAGATTGTAGAGTGTAAAACTGGAAGGTGAGGGAACAATCAGCTACTGCTAAGCCCACTCTACACCCTGCTATCCCTGCACCTGCCCCTTTCTTATCTATCAACAAGCCAGAACACAGAGATATCGACAAAACATAAACCAGACACACACATGCAATGTCACAATCATGCTGAGAATTATCAACTATCCTCCACATATATTGAACAAACTATACAAAGACTGTGACTTGTTTGATTGTTTGGCTAAGTTTTTGAGGTAGGAGAAGCTGTTTATTCTGAAAATATATATTTGATTTCAAATACTGAGAGAGCAATTTATGTTTTCTGTACAGCGGAATGAAACCAACAAACAAATACTGTCTGACATGACAAACTTCACTTACAAGTTACAACGACGTACATTTTGTAGGGAATTTTGGTGCCAAACACCCATATTGGCCTTGACTGTCCAGTTTCATTGCAGGATGGTTCTTCTACTGATAGCAACACAGCCCCTCAAATCTGTGCGACCTTGTAATCTGATTCAACATCTATGCTTCTTATCCAACATAGATTTGATTAAGTTGTACTACAATTAGAAAACTCAATATTTTTGTTAAACCAGAGAATTTAAAATTATTTTTAAACCTATATCTGGAATCTTGGAAGGAAAGATGCAGTTTTGATATAGTCTCTCGTAGTTATTCATGCATATATAGAATTTAGGTTAAAAATAGAGTTTATTTTAAAAATAACCCGTGTTTTAAAATGATTTCTTTAATTACGATTTTTTTCATCAAAAATATTTTTAAATGAAAACTATTAGTAATTTAACAGTTTTTTTTTTTTCTTGGGTTGCCACCAAGTAATAGAACAGTTGTTAATTTCTCAGAAACTACATGTAGCATTGTTTAACAAGGAAAATTATATAACTTGTTAAAGAAAATGTCGAAACTTAAAAGGCCATTGAGCAGTCTACTAGTCTTGTGTCAGTTTCCCCGTCTTCACCTGGCCCATGGATCACCTACAGGGAATGATTAAAAATTTTATTTTATATAATTTAATATATATTTTTTAACTTAATAAAATATTAATATTTTATTATTCCAGTTATTGGAGAATGTTCCTTCACTTGCGGTAGCATCGTCTACGAAAAGAGTATAGAGCCTTTTCGTCTTGGTCTTTCGTTTTAATCGTTTTGCAATTTCTTTGGGAAGACAGTAATATTAAGCTGCAGAATTGTCGGTTCTGAGTTTCTCTGTCTCTTTCATTTGTTTGCTTATAAAAGCGGCTATGGTAACTGCTAGTCACACGACAATGGCTCACCTTTTTCTTCTCCTCTCGCTTTCTGGTCTCCCCAACATTGAGAATTCTTCAGCTTTCAATGAGAGTAATATACCCACGAAAAATTCACGCTTGGGGCGGTCGTGTGTGTTGTTGACTTGTTAGGTGTTTCTGTGATTTCTTAGACAATGAGAAGATTAATGCGGTAGAGTTAGGTGTGAAATGCTGAATTTATAGGAGCAAATTGAGTGAAGAACCCATTTGAAAAAATGCCTGAACGAAGGAGAAGGAGGATGCTTTTGAGCAAACTATATTCTTTTTCGGTATAAAATCTTCGTTTGGAGGTGATCATTCACAAATTGGGCAGAGAGGGTGCTCAAGGGTTGTCTACTGCAATAATCCCGATAGCCCAGAAGCAGTTCAGTTGAGTTATGGAGGCAATTATGTTTTAACCACCAAATATACGGCTCTTAATTTTATTCCCAAGTCCTTATTTGAGCAGTTTAGGAGGATCGCAAGTATGTACTTCCTTATTGTGGCTTGTGTTTCGTTTAGTCCATTGGCACCTTATAAAGCTCTCCAAGTATTGTTGCACCCTTTCCAGTTGTAATGGAAGCTGCTATGGCCAAGGAAGCTGTGGAAGATTGGAGGTGGAGAGAACAGGTAATTTTTTAGTATATATAGTACCATGTTACTATCTCCCTTTCACATTCCGTAGACATTAATACCTCAAAAATCCTGCATTGCCAATTCATTGTTATAGCTTGCAATTTTACCTTATAAATTCACTATTAGCTAATCCCTCCCCCATGACTTCTTCCAGAAGGAAGTTTTTATATATAGGTTTGTGTAATACCAACAGAACTGGATGCCACGAATAATGCATCATAATTGCTATCTCAATCACATTAGTAACACAAAGCTAAATTTCATTAAAAATGTCTTAAAATACTCAGATTTTTATATTTTCCCTAGCTTTTCACAATCCTTATTATCAATATATATAATACTGACTCTGGTCATTCTTGAGGTGTACCTAACCATCCAAGAGGTTTCTGGAAACAAGGATTCCAAAAATATTTCTTTTTCCTTGAATAATCTAATATTAATACTCGTTTAAAAAATGGCTTCCAGTTCATCAAACCTAAAATATGAGTATATGACTGGGGAAAAGGATATTTTTCCGTATTAATATCCTACTTAAATATATTTAATCATTGCATTATTTTTAATGTAGCCCGTTTGCCTTTCCTTGTGGGTAATATTCATACCAGGACCACTCAAGGGACATTTCACCCAGTTTGGTCTGTTGCTGATTTGCTTTGGACAACGTTCTAAGAGTCCCTTCCATCTTTTTTCAGTTCACGTCTTTAACGATCTTTACTCGTGCTTCCTCTTTTTTTTTTTTTTTTTTTTTTCTTTTAATTGTTATTGACTTATTTCCAGCTATTTTCCCGAACTAAAGGTTTTCCCAGCTAAATTGCTTAAATTACTTCAGGACATAGAGGCAAACAAATGGAAGGTTGAGGTGTACGCTAGAAATTATACATTTGTTGAGACCAGATGGAAGAAACTTCGTATTGGCGATCTCATTAAAGTGTGCAAGGATGAATATTTTCCTGCTGATCTTCTTCTGCTTTTGTCAAGCTATAAAGATAGAGTTTACAATGCTGAGACAGTGAATCTTGATGGAGAGACTAACCTCAAGTTATGCAAAATCCTTTTAGAAGTTTATGGCATTGATCAGATGGGAGGATCCTAATGAAATCTTTACTCACTTATTGGAGCCTTAAGACGACAACGGCAAAGAATATCCACTTTCCTTACATCAGATTCTTTCAAGAGATTCGCAGCAGAAAAACATTGAACATATATATATATATATATATATATATATATATATATTGTTATCTGCATTGGCCAATGGCCATCATACAAAAGTGATGCAGAATGCCACAAATCCTCCATCCAAGAGAAGCTGAATTGAGAGAAAAATGGATAAGTTTCACTACCGTGATTCTGATATCGTTTATTGGCTCAGTTATTTTTGGCAATGGAACTAAAAGGGATATTACTGCTGGCGGGAACGTAAAATGGTATCTTCGTCCAGAGAATACAACAGTGTCTTATGACCCTGCAAGGGCAGCACTTACTGCTATTCTTCGTTTTTTGACTGCTCTTATGTTGTATGGATATCTAATTCCGATATCATAATATGTCTCCATAGGAATTGTGAAAGTGTTGCAAAGTATTTTCACTAACCATGATCAGGAAATTTACTATGAGGAAAAAGATAGGTCAGCTCGTGCTTGCACATCTAATTTAAATGAAGAACTTGGTGAGGTTGATACTATATTGTCTGACAAAACGGGCACTTTGACATGTAACTCTATGAAGCTTATGAAATGGTCCATAGCAAAGACTCCATATGGTCATGGTATTATAGAAATGGAGAGGACACTTGCAAGGAGAGACAGGGATAGGGAATCTATGGCTGATGGTATGTTGAATGCTGTCCAAGGCCAGAATAGTGATATAGTGGAATTTCTTGCAACCAATCAAGGGTTTCAACTTTGAAGATGAACAAATAATGATGGGCAATGGATTAATGAACCTTATTCGAATATCATACAGAATTCTAGATGTGGATGAAGAATCAAGTGAAATTTCCTATGAAGTTGAGTCACCAGATGAAGCAGCTTTTGTCATAGTAGCAAGGGGAATTGGTTTTGAGCATTGTACAAGGACACAAACAAGCATATCATTGCATGAATTAGATTACATGAGTGCAAAAAAGGATGACAGGTTGGCTAGCTCCTTCTACTATAGTTTATTTTATTTATAGGTCTTCCATTCCTATTGATAAGCTCCCTGCAATCTTATTACTCAACCTTCAAAAGTCTTCACCTCAGATGTAGGATTTATATAATTTCATTTAGTAAAGAGTAATCCAGCTCTTCTTATTAGCTGAGTTAGATATGGTTTTACTAAAATTACAACTAAATTATGGCATTTTGAACTTGTAACAATTCTAACCTTTCTGTCTTTAAGTATATATACTAATTCTTCATAATTGCTATAGGATCCATATTGACTATAAAATAGTTATTTATAAAAACTCCTATTGATACTAAAGCAAGTTTTAGAATGAAGGATTGGGGAACTGTTTTACTAGTTTAAAGTCTTTATGTTAAAAGAATAGGGGCTGATAAAGGAAGGTAGAAAAAGGCCAAAGGTTTAATATTTGAGAAGCATATAAAATCTTAGATAAATTACTAAAGCATTAGATCATCTTAGCCCAAATGGAGAGAAAACCAATACTTTGATACATAAACTATTTGGTTCCTAAAATGCATTTGATTAGACAGTCATACTTCCTTTTTGTTTCTTTGCAAGTCAAATTTCTATCATAGCAATGAGTTTGGGGTTTCATCTAAAGTTCCTTGACCTGATTTTGATGACCAGAGTATATAAGCTTCTACATGTCTTGGAGTTCAGCAGCTCTCGCAAAACAATTTCAGTTATTGTAAGGAGTGAAAATAATTAGTTATTGTTCTTTTGCAAGTGTGTAGACAGGTTTCACTCAACATTCACATGCTTTGTGGTTAATTATGTGAAGTTATAAGTTGGGTATAGTGATGTCAAATTCATCTCTATGCATATGTTAGTGTTATATTTGAAAAGCTCTCCCAAGATGAGAGACAGTTTGAGGCTTAAGACCAGAGAGCATGTGAAAAGCTATGCTGAGGCAGGTTAATACAAGTTATGGAAAGAGCAATTTCTAAAGGACAAAACTTCTGTAGCTGTAGAGAGAGATGTATTGGTGTATGCAGCTGCTAATATAGATTGAAAGATATTTGATCTTTCTTAGTTCTATTGCCACTGCAAAAGGGGGTCAGTATAAGCGTTTGAATTTTTTTACTTATATTTTTGTTATGCATTTATTCTTGTGTTCACTATTCTTGCAAATTCAAGGCCTATTAGATATTTGTTTAAATCATGAATTGGAAGTTTCCAATAGCTTGAAGAAAGCTCCAGTTCACATATTTTCCCCACGAGAACAAGGAAAAAAATATAAAAATAATAATCAGTTATTAACATCACTAATTTACATTATTGAGTCGTTTATAAAGTGTACATTGTTCATTTACAAGTGCAGGTTATTGAATGTATTAATAAGCTTGCCCAGCCTGGAATCAAATTATGGGTATTAACTAAGGACAAAATAGAAACTGCTGTCAACATAGGGTACACCTTGAGGATCTTGTTGGGTTTTTTAATCTAGTAGTTATACAAAACTCATTATAGTATCTTTTATTGGTACCCTTGTAGTTTACTTAGGCATGACATGAAACAGATAGTGATCACTCTTGATTCACCAAAAGTCATATCCTTTGAAAGACAAGGGGATAAGGAAGCTCTAGCAAAGGTACGCAATGTAGAAATTTTTAGCATTTGAAATCCTCTCATCACTGAAGATTATCGATATTGTGACTACTTAGGCCTCTCATGAAAGCATTAATAAGCAAATTAGAGAAGGAATCTCACAAGCCTATGAGAAAGAGGGTTCTAACATGGCTAAAAAAAGTTTGGCTGCATTTGGTTTGATAATTGATGAAAAATCCTTAGATTTTTCTCTTAACAAGAATTTGGAGAAGTCATTTTTTGAGCTGGCAGTTAATTGTGCATATGTCATATGTTGCAGTCTTCACCCAAACAAAAAGATCGTGTAAGTATTATAGGCATTTAGTCTCTATTTACATGTCTATGATTATAAACTATTGGTGCTTTGGAAGTGAAAGCTTTATAATAACATTTAAAAAAAAAAAATGCAACTCACAAGATTAGTAAAATTGAGAATAGGAAAGACAACACTATCTATTAACAATGGGGCAAATAATGTTGGCATGCTTCCGAAGGCTGAATGGCTAATATTAGAGTTGGCATTAGTGGAACAGAAGTGATACCGGTCAAATAATACCTTCACTTGTACTGATTTGAGTTGTTAAATTTTTCCTAATCTCAGTTCAGGAAGACTTCCATTATAAGTCCCAATACAATGGAGAACATGATCAACACTTTCAATCTATCAAGTCCTCACTCAAAAATGACCTTATCCTACTGTTGTATATTTTTAGTACTTCTTTTCTTTCTGCACATACCAATAAATATATGATAACTAATAATTTGAGTATTAATGACTGTGTCCCAGATTCTGATTTTTTAACCATCTATTATCAACAAGCTGTAATGGCAAGTGACTTCGCAATATCTCAATTCCATTATCTGGAATGTTTGTTGTTGGTACATGGCCATTGGTGTTACAAGCAAATAACAATGATGGTGAAACCATGCATCCATCTACTTTTAATATCTCTCCACTCAAAATCCATTGTTGTCTTTTCAAAATTTTTAGTTGTTAGCTTTAGTTGCCTCTACATTTTGAGATGAAAAATACAATAGATGTAGAATGAAGCATGCTTTCTTTTACTTTTTCTAGGCATCTTTTTTATGGTTTATCTAATTCTATTTAGTTTTCTCATAGATGTAGAATGAAGCATGCTTTCTTTTACTTTTTTAAGCAACTTAATAACAAATGCTTCATCACCTTTTAATTTCTTTTATTTGTTGATTCAAATTTTTTATTTCTTGTAAGTTCTTAATCATAAAATAAACTTGTTAGCTTGCTCAAAACAAGAGATAATACAGAAAAATTCATACCTCTATTCATTGTCATTAATATGAAATAGATGCTTATAAACTTTAGTTTCTCATTTTCTAAGATGGTGTGTGAGCTTCAAGTGATGAGAAACTAAACTTAGGGACTTATATTTATAGGAGAAATTAGGCAACCACTCCATCAATGGTTACCATTGAATAATGCAAGTGAATAGGAAAAGTGTATGTCAACAATGGGATATTACACCTAGAGAATGGACTATAGCCAGCATGAAAGTTTACAATAATAGTCCATAATTATAGTTTAAAAATGGACTAAAGCCAACAAGGTACAGCAAGGTTAACATTCTCCCACTTAGTTCATTACACTCAATAATTTCAATATCCTCTTCCATACACATTCTAAAAGAGAAAGGTTGAATGCACGAATCACAATAGTAAATTCTCTATAAGTGAGTATTACATTCTGTGTATCACAATGCATATCGTTTTCTCTTTCCACCATAATCTTAATGAATAAGCCCTATGCTTATTACAAGTCTTTTTAATGTTGTTTATTCTCTAAATATAAATGTGCACACAAAAATGAGAAAAACAACTCAAATGAATAAGAGCTTTATCATAAGTGATGATAACATACATCAAATACTTAATATAGAACTAAGTCTTATTCTAGCTACAAGATCCTTAAATTTCATAGGTGGCATACCTTTTGTTAAAGGATCAACAATCATCAAATCAGTTCTTATGTGTTCAATGAAAATTTTATTTTCCTTGACACGTTCTTGAATAACTAAAAACTTAATGTTGATGTGTTTGCTTCGACTTCCACTTTTATTGTTTTTAGCTAGAAAAACTATTGTTAAATTGTCGCAATATGTTCTTAATAGCCTTGAGATAGAATCCAAAATTCTAAGACCAGAAATAAAGCTCTTAAGCCATACACCATGTAAAGTTGCCTCAAAACAAGACAAAAACTCAGCTTCTATAGTAAAAGAGCAGTTAAAGACTACTTTACATTCCTCCAAGAAACAACTCCACTGGTAAGCATTAAGATATATCCGAATGTCAATTTCCAAGAGTTAATGCAACCGGTGAAATTTGAATCAGAGTAGCCAACTGCCTCAAGGTTCTTAGTTTGCTTGTACATTAGCATGTAATCTTTGGTACCTTTGAAATATCTCATAACCTTCTTTGCAGCTCTCCAATGATCCATCATTGGATTGTTCTGATATCTATTTAACATCCCAATAGCAAATGCAATGTTAGGTCTTATACAAATCTAAGCATATATAAGGCTTCCAACCGCTGAAGTATATGGAATGTTTAACATTTATTCCCTTTCCAGATCGTTCTTCGAGCATTGGCTCAAATTGAACCTATCACCTTTCATAATAGGTGTTACACTTAGTAAGCAGTTTTTCATTCAAAATCTTTCTAAAACTTTATTGATATAGATTTCTTACGATAAACCCAAAATACATTGAGTTCTATCTTTATGGATCTTAATGCCAATGACATAAAATGCCTCACTTATATCCTTCATATCAAAGTTCTTAAAGAGAAATTGCTTCACCTTATATGGAAACCCTTTATCATTAGTTGTAGTAGTATGTCATCAATACAACACAAGAAAACATATTTTACTCTAACTGACCTTGTAGTATATACATTAATCTATGACATTCTCCCCAAATCCAAAAGAGGAGATAATGTCATGAAACTTAAAGTACCATTGGCAAGAGGCTTGTTTTAATCCATATATGGATTTTTTAAGCTTGCAAACTAAATGTTCATTGACATTAGAGGAGAAACCTTCAAGTTGTTTCATATATACCTTTTCCTCTAGATCCCCATTAAGAAATGTCGTTTTCACATCAATCTGATGTAATTCCAAGTCAAAATGGGCAACTAATGCTAATAAAATATGGAGAGAATCTTTCTTCGATACAGGAGAAAATGTTTCCTTGTAATCAACTCCTTCCTTTTGAGTAAATTCTTTGGTCACGAGTCGTGCTTTATATCTTTCAATGATGTCTAATAAGCCTTTTTTTGTCTTAAAGGTCTATTTACAATCAATAGCCTTTAAGCCACTAGGCAACTCAACGAGATCCCAAACTCTATTAGATGTCGTAGAATCCATCTTATCTTTCATAGTATTAAGCCATAAATCAGATTCTTTACAGTTGATAGCTTATGAAAACGTTTCAGGATCATTTTCGGCTCCAATATTATAGTCAAACTCTTGTAGGTACATAACATAATCATTAAGAATTGCTGATCTCATAATTATAGTCGATCTTCTTAATGTTGATTCAACATTATTTTGGGTAGCATTTTCCTCAACTAGTTGCATAACAGATTCTTGTGGATGTTGTACAACTGGATCAACTAGGTTATAGTCAATAGTTTATGATTCCTCGATGATTGGATTTTCAACATCCATTTGCACTTGAGGGGTATGAATTATAACTAATCTATTACTTGATGTGGGAGCTTGAGTTTTCAATTGATCATTATCAAAACCAAAGTTTTGAGTTTGATCATTTCCACTAATCAAGTCATTCTTAAGAAATTTAGCATTTCTTGACTCAACAATACTAGTACTATGTGATGGATAATAAAATTTGTATCCTTTAGACCTTTCGACATACCCAACAAAGTAGCCACTGATAGTCCTTGAGTCTAGCTTATTCTCTTGTGGATTATAAATATGCACCTCAAACAGGCATCCCCATATGTGCATATGTCTCAAACTTGGTTTCCAACATTTTATTAATTCAAATGACATCTTTTTAACAGTTTTAGTTAGAACTTAGTTAAGTATATATGCAGCCATCTTAAGGGTTTTAGTCCACAAGAACATAGAAAGCTTAGAGCTGCTAAGCATGCTCTGTACCATATTTAACAACATTTAGTTTCTTCTTTCAGCTACGTCATTCTAGTATGGGGAACCAAGCATAATGTATTGGGCAACAATCTTATGCTGTTAAAGGAACTTCGCAAATAGATCAGATGCTTGTCCATCTTCAATGTATCTACCATAGTACACACCACCTCTATCTGATCTTACTATCTTAATTTGTTTACCACATTGTTTCTCTACTTATTGCTTTAAAAACCTTAAAGGCATCTAATGTCTCATTCTTGTTATTAAGTAGATAGAGATACATGTATTGGGTTCGAGTCTCAAGGTGACCAACTTTACAATTTTATTTTCAGAATACAATACTAAGCAAAATGACATGTCGTTTACATGGAATAGAGATATAGCATATAGGAATGTTATAATGACATGTAACTTGAGTAATTCCCTAGCTCCAGATGGGTCATATGGATCCAAAACTAACCCAGTTCGAACCTAAATCAAGACTCGGTCATTTTTTACAATTTAGAGCTTCGTTTTGAGTGTTTTAAAAGCCAAAGTTGATTAATTTTTCATGAAGATCAAGTTTTTAAGTTCAAAATCGCGAAAAAAATACATAAATATGATCAACTCAAATTTGAAAAATTTTTGAAATTTGCAAGGCAAAAGTTTAATGGGCTCTGATACCATATGTAAGTTCTTAAACATAAAAGAAACTTATTAGCTTGTTCAAAACAAGAGATAATGTAGAAAAATTTATAACTCCAGCCATTGCCATTGATATGAGATGGATGTTTTTAAGCTTTTGTTTTTCACTTTCTAATATAGTGTGTGAGCTTCAAGTGATAGAAAACCAAGCTTAGGGACCCTTATTTATATGAGAAATTAGGCAATCACTCTATCAGTGGTTACTATTGAATAATGCAAGTGGGTAGGAAAAATGCATATAATAATGAAGGTTTGCAATAATGGGATATTGCACTTAAAGAATAGACCATAACTAGTAAGAAAGTTTACAATAATAGTCGATAATTATAGTTTAAAAATGGACCAAAGCCAGCATTTCTTTCATAAGAACATTACATTTTGATTTACTTTGTTTTAGTTAAAGGCATATGCCTCTTTCTCTAGTCAACCTGCATACAACAATTGGTACATTTCATTTTACAATGTCTTCTTCACTTCACTTCCAGTAATTGCTCTTGGTGTTTTTGATAAGGATGTTTTTGCTCAACTTTGCCTAAAGGTATTAGTTTACTAAATTCTCATCCATCAAGTTGCTTATGTAAATATCAAAGAGAGAAAAGACCTAAGGATGAAGCCCAATTTTTTCAAAAGTTTAGACCTCTATGTTCTGAAGAAATCCTTCATGAAATATTTTATGTGACATTAGTTTTTCCATGCTATTTAGCTTAGATTAGTTATATTCCCATTATCATCACCCCTTTTCTATGGAAGGTAAATAATTAAACTATTACTATCTTGGAATATGTTTCAATACAAACATGCACCATTGGAAGCATATGTATCCATGAGTCTGCTTCAATGATATATTCTTTTGTTCGGTCTTCATTATCATATAGTTAGCTGGAAGTTTGAGGAATGGTGTACTAAACAAACTTTCCATTTACAGTTTCCCTTCCTATATCTGGAGGGAGCAGAGGGCATCCTTTTCAACTGGCCCTAGATTATCAGCTGAATGCTCAATGGAGTAATCAGTTCTTTGATTATCTTCTGCATCAATCATGACCACCAACTATGTTTAAAACTAGGCTTACCAAAAAGACGATAAGGTGGGTTGGCTTGGAATCTCTTGGAGTGACAATGTACACTTGTGTGGTGTGGACTATGAATTGCCAAATGACACTATCTATCAACTACTTCACCTAGATCTAGAATTTTTTCCATACGGGGAAGCATTGCCTTTAGGTGTGTATTCTTGCTGGTCTATGGTTATCTCCCTCTAGGGTTCTTATGGAAGCATGTGCTTTTAATGGTCTCTGTTGGCTAATTTGTTGTGTGTGCTCTGCTTCCCTATTTTTGCTTTAGGGCCCTTCAGACAAGATTTCTACCAATGTACCATGATATTATATAGATAACACAAGTTAAAGGATCTATTTGGAGAGCTTCCTAAACAAGTCAAGGGCAAACTTGTGGAATCTAGATCCGCTGCCATACAGCAGATCTACTGTGAGGCAGCGGATCAAAGAAAATAATAATAAAAAAAAATTAAATGAAAAAAAAAATTGTGGATTCCATTGCTGCATAGTAGATCTGCTGTACAGCAACGAATCCGAATTCAAACTTGTGCAGATCAAAGAGAGATTGAAGCAAAGGAAGTTGTGAAAGGATATTGTTGAACTTAAATGAGGTTTTTTTAGTTTATTTAGGATACAAGTCATGATATGGATATAGATTGTTTAGGCATAAATTAAAAAGTAAAATGACATTTAGTATTGACATAATGCTTCGAGCTACAATCGCTGCTTCATTGGCTGGAAAAATTGTCACTGTTGCAACGACATGAAGTGTGAATCAGGAACAATATTAAGAAAAGTTTAAAGGCAATTGATTAATGAAAACTCTTTATCACGTCTCTACCAAATAACGCGTTAATTGTTTCAAAAATATTTTAATACTATATATATATAAAAAAGTCAGGTCTCAAGTTAAAATCTTTATTTCTTTCTCCGAAATTAAATTAATGGGGAAATTTTGAGGAACTAAGGGAATGTCAATATTCACACACGTTGCTTTTCAAGCACGAAAAATCAGATTTGGTTCTAATTGAAGCCGTCGGGTCAAAATCAATATGGTCATTGTTTAAGTCATAAATTTTGAAGATATGCATGATGTTGTGTCTGAATTTCATCCAGATTACATTTTTGCCCCCTAAGTCAAATATTTTTTAGATTTCATATTGACATTAGTTGTATATTTTTCTGCCTAAATCGCTACTACAATGACGCATTGTTATAAAATTCAGGTCAGGTTCAACAAGTTGAGAATTTGATAGCAGCCTCCAGTTTTAAATTTTAGAAATCCTCAATAATTTTTAAAAAAATTATGCTTAAGAACCGTATTATTTATTATTAAAGATCTCAAATTTTAAAATTATTTTAAAAAACCCAAGAATCATTTTTTTTTTTTTACACTTTGAAAGATCCTGACACCTTGAAACCCTGGCTTAAAGATCGTTTCATTACATGTCTCAACATCAGGTCTCAAAGTTCCAAGCCAAAATCATTCAGAGTGCAAAAAATATTTGATCCCTAATTCCCTAGATCCTTCACATTAATATCAAAATTTAATGTCATCTATAATAAATATATAAAACTCATGATCAATAAATATAAATTTATCTTTGAATTAACTTTTTAAAAGTAAGTAAAGCCGTAAAGGTAATAAGTATGAGGTGGTTGATGTAATTAAGGTTTCTTATAATATGCTTACCCTCTAATTCAAGGAAAAAGTATGATTAAGATTATAGATTCATCCAAAAAGTGAGGCGTGGCCGAAAGAATGTCCACGAGGGTCCTACATTTATGAAAAGAGTACACTTCGTGTGGAAGCAGCCATCATCCAAGGTCATTAATGGAAAAATGAAGGACATTATTATTCTTTGTTTTAAAATAAGGTCAAATTTGAGTGTTGTTAATATAATTTTTTTTAGTTATAATTTAATTAATTATAAAACTTAAAATGATATTTTATTAAAAATTAATTATTTTTAATTGAATTTATATTACTTTGTATTGCTAATAAGCATGATCAAAATAATAAATCTATTAAAATAAGTGGAATATTATTCTATATTTAGTAATATTAATTATAATATTATAACCAAATAACATAATGGTTTTAGGGTAATGAAATTATTACTCATCAAATTAACTCTACATATGTTTGTTATTATTCTTCTCTCATTCCTCTGGTATGAAAGAGGCGGAACTTAGAGAGAAATAAGATGGGAGGGTGAAAATACATACTTAGCACAAATATTGAAATTTATAAAATGTTAGGAGAATGATAATATTACAGAATCAAATATATTTTTTTTGAAAAACAATTATTCCTAAACTGTAACACGTGTACGTATATACGTGTGGTGCTACAATTGGAATTACCTTTAAAGAATAACTTGGCCAAAAAAATTGATTGAAAGTGCGTTTCAGAAGACTTTCAGTATTCTATTAGTAATATGTATATACAACGCAAGAGAAGCTTTTTGGCAAAGTCCCTTCAATTTTAAATACCATATCACTATTATAAATCCCATACAGCTAACTATACTATAAAATTAAAAAATTAACATAGTGAAAATGGCATATAAACTCTCTTTTTTTTTTTTTGTTAAATTTTTGTATATATAGCTACATATAGTACACTCAATTGAATAATTAGTGAAAATCCTTTTGTTTTTTTTGTTTTGTAAATTTGGTAACTGTTGGTTAATCCCAAAGAGTTACGGAAGTGTAGTGGCTCTGAAGTCTGGACACATATGTGAAACATCGTGCTCAAATTTTTCTAAGCTATAAGGTTATGCAGGCACTTGAAATGGTAAAACCCACACAAGTTTTACCTTTTGTTAGCAACAGCAAAAACGTATAATGAAGATTGTTTATCTTTTAATATTATACGTACTAATTGCGTAACGCAAATATATATATATATATATATATATATATATAGAAAAAATCAGCATTTAATCCATTGAGTTTGATGCATGTCAGAGCGAAAATTTTCAGCCTGTGACTTTTTTTTATTGAATATTACATTTTCATCACTAAATTAAGTGGCTAATGACTTATTCACCCATTAATTATTTAATCACGACTCTAAATTTTTCATTAGGTATGGAGTTGGAAGTGACATTTTGGTCTCGACTTGTTGCTAAAACTAGTTTAATAGAAAAAAATAATTTGTATGATTAAATGTCATTAGATTTTAAATTACTGGATTTATTGAGGATGCACTATTATAAAAAATCTTTTTGATAAATGAAGCAGCTCTCGTTATTACTTTTTTTGAATAAATCTAAAATATAAAAAACTTATAGAATCATATTTGACTTTGTTTCTTACTTATATCATTGTTAAATAATTTTAGATTATACCAAATTATATTTATAGTTTATTATTATAAATTTTAAGAAACAATTATTTAATTAATTTATTATTCCTTTTCATTGACTTTAAAAATTATTTGAACTTTAATTATTCTCTATTTAAGAAATAGTTAATTAATTTATTAATTTTATTGTTCATTTCAAAAAAATTTTAAAATTCAAAAAAATCATGATTTAAGAAATAATTATTTAATTCATTAATTAAAAACTTTATAATTTTTCTTGTTCATAATAAACAATTCATTAATTTTAAAAAATTTATGCACTTTAAAAAATTGTATTAAAAATATAAAAAGTTATAATACTATAAGTTGAGAATTTAATTAATCGAGACTTCTCATATTAAAAAAAACTTTCACACTAAAAGAAGTCCATGTTATAGATAAATATTATTTAATCTTTTATTGTTTTCTTTTTCAAAGTATTCTCTTGTTTATTATAAATTATCTTTTAGTTTTCTATTTTTTATATCGATAATATATGAAGCTTTTACAGTTAAATCTGGTTAGCTTAAAAGAATTAAAAGTAATAATTTTTATTTTATGAAATATTATTTGAGAAAAATAAAATAAGTGAAGAATAAAAATAATAATTTAATGCGATTAAAATGATATTTTTATCTTTTTTTTTGAATATATAGCTAATTTTTAATTACTAAATTACATGGTTAATAATTACTTATTCGCCCGTTAGCAATTTAATCACGACTCTACAAATTTCCCACTGGGCTGGGAATTGGAAGTGACATGATGATCGTAAACTAGGAATTGAAGTGATCTTCAATGTTGACATAAAGCGGAATGTCGCTGTTCCAACTACTTCGTATCAAGGAAAATAGAGGATAATAATAATTCAAATATAATGATTAATAAGATTAATTAATTAATGAAGGGGAATTCTGAGAACATGAAGTTCAAGCCTTTGCGCATGAATCTGAAAACATACTGTTCATCCCTGCTTACTGAATAAGCATTGCGTGAGAGTTTTCATCTGCCCTCTTCCCTCTTCCCTCTTCCCTCTTCCCTCTTCCCTCTTCTCAGACGCAGAATAAAAGTTTTAGGGGCCGAATTTGTGAAGGACTTAGATAGATTTATAATATAATTTTAATAAAAGGGACATTTTTAGAATTAAAAGTTTGAATTGGAAAATAAATTTTTTTAAAAAAAAGGAATAAGTTTTCATAAATAAAAAATTAAATTTAGAATATAAAATAAAATTATATATATAAATTAAAATTAGAAAAATCTGAAAGGAACAAAATATAAGTATCCCATATTGACTATGATAATAAGAGGGTCATGATGATTACTTTAAAGCAAAATTTTGGGCGTAATCATAACTTTAAGTGTATCAGTGTATTTAATTATAATATAAAGATATAATTATAATATTATTATTTTTGTAATTAATAATATTACAATTATATCCCTTTATTATAGTTGGATGCATTGATGCATTTATACATAAAATGACACATTATTTAAATTCTCAAATAATAAAAGTGAACTTTAAATTGTTTATCTTAATTTTTCCTGACTTTACGTATGCGTGGCGTAAGGATATTGTTGAACTTAATGAGTTTTTTTTTTTTTTGTTTAATTTAAGATACAAGTCATGATATGGATATAAATATTGTTTAGACATAAATTAAAAATTAAAATATTATTTAGTATTTACATAATGTTTCGAACCAAAATCACTGTTTTATTGGCTAAACAAAAAAAAAAGTCAGTGTTGCAACGACTTTGATGAAGTGTGAATCAGGAAAATTAAGAAGAGTTAAAGTGCAATTGACTAAGAAAACCTCTTTATCATGCCCATATTTGAAATAAAGGCAAGGACTAATAAGTAAGATTTCAGACGGCAATGAAATTAAAAATGTTATGAACCACAGAAATTTCAAATTTTTTTTTTTCGGTGGAGCTGAAAACATGATATGAATTCGTGTCTCACGAGTGATTTCAAAAGGAAGGGACATTTTTCAAATTAAAAATTTGAATTGGAAAATAATTTTTTTTTAAAAAAAAAAGGTATGAGTTTTCATAAATAAAAAATTAAAATTAGAATATAAAATAAAATTATATATAAAAATTAAA
The DNA here is from genome assembly GCA_037074485.1 of Delonix regia. Classification (NCBI taxonomy): domain Eukaryota; kingdom Viridiplantae; phylum Streptophyta; class Magnoliopsida; order Fabales; family Fabaceae; genus Delonix; species Delonix regia. The sequence continues at coordinate 31,589,310 of CM073449.1, read as the reverse complement.
ATTAAAAAAATATGAAAGGAACAAAATATAAGTATCCCATATTGACTATCATAATAAGAGAGTCACCATGATTACTTCAAAGCAAAATTTGAGTGTAATTATAATTTTAAGTGTGTATCTAGTTATAATATAGGGATATAATTATAATATTATTATTTTTTAGATTAATAACATTACAATTATGTTTCTCTATTTAATTAAAACAAAATATGTTTCCTAGTATTTAAACTCTGGAATTTATACAGACATAAAATAATTGATTCTCTTCTAGTCTCTTTGGAATTTAATTATATGGGATATGAAAGTTTTCAAATTAAAAATTAAAATTAAATAAAATAAATTTTTATAATTCAAATAATCAAGTTCTTATAAATTAAAGAATTCAATTAAAAATATAAAATAAAATCATATATAAAAATTAAAATTTTAAAAAATTCAATCAATCCCTGTTTCAAATAACGTGTTTAGTGTTTCAATTAAATAAATGTGAAAATTTTGAGGTACTTAGAGAATGTGAATGTTCACAAGCCTGGCTTTTGAAGCATGAAAAATCATATTTGGTTTTCTTTTTTTTTTGGCCACCGAGATTTTGTACTAAATGAAAAGATTGCAACTATGGGGTGGCAGTAATAATGTTTCTTCTAACATGCTTACCCACCAATTTAATTAAAGAAAAAGTATGATTAAGATTAGATTCATCCAAAAAAGTGAAGGTCCTACCTTTACGAGAAGAGCACACCAGCCATCATCCATGATCATTAATGGAACAATGAAGGACATTAATTCCTATTCTTTATTGTAAAATTAGGTCATATTTTGAGTGTTGATCACATCATATTTCGAACTCAATTTCTTTTAGTTGTAGTGTAATTCATTATTAATTTTAAAGTGATATTTATTAAATAAATTTTCAGATATTTTTCTTCTAACTAATAATATTTTTCACTCTCTTTTATTTCTAGTTCTATATTACTAGGTGTAGTGCACTTGATAGGAAATGTATATCCAGTCCCCAAAATCCTCAAACTCATTTATATTTGGTAAGATTTGGTTAATTCCAAAGAGTTACGGAATTGTAGTGGCTCCAAACTCTTGACATATATGTGAAGCATCGTGCTCAAAAATTTCAAAGCTATAAGGTTATGTAGGCACTTTAAATGGTAAAACCCACACGGTATCACTATGATTTTTGGCATAAAAAATAAGCATTTGATTCGTTAATTTTGATGCATGTGTGAGCAAATCTAACATTATTTATCATTTTTATAAGTTATATTTATATATTTTTATATAAATTTATTTAATATGATCATTTTAATCTGTCTTATTTAACTTGTGAGTTAAATAATTCAACTTACCTAACTTAATTGCTTCTTTTATTTGTTATAAATATTAAAAATTTTAAAAAGTTAGGATAATTTTTAAACTTTTGTTATACCAAGTGCCTCTTAAAACTAAATTTAAATGCCTTCAATGTAGAAATTTGAATAAGTTCATTACTTATTTTATTTTGTTTGGATTTTTTTTTAGACTTGAGCTACTTAAATAATTATTTTAGTTTGTTTATAAAAAATTAAATGAGTTGTTCGAATATTTAAAGTTTAAATTTAATAATTTGATACAATTGTTTAGGTATTAAAAGATTTTTTTATTGTAATTAATATTATTAATTTTTTTATTTCATTTAATCTTATTGTACTGAGTATCTTGTAAATTAAATTAAAATTTTTAACCCATTTAATTAAAATATATTGAATAAATTCACCGTTTTAACCCACAACGTGGGTCACCTCATTGAATTACTTTTACTATGTTTAATTCTAATAATATCTTTAATTACCAAATTACGCAGCTGATGACCTCATCCATTAACTATTTAATGGGGACTCTACATTTCCCATTACGTTTGGAAATGGAAGTAACATTATGAGTTACGACTGTGAATTAGGAATTAAAATGATTTTTCAATATTGACGTAATACACAAAGTGGCTGTTCCAACTACTTCATATGAGAAATTAAAAGATAATGGCTAGTAAGATTAAATTAAATTAATTAATTGGGGGGGAATATTGAGAACATGAAGTTGACGTCATGGTGCATGGATCTGAACACATAATGTTGGTCCATGTCTCACGGGTTCGGACCACAAAGTTGGGGGAATTTTAATTGATCATTAAAAGAAGGCACTAACTGATTAAGGAATGCCAATGCGCACTGTTATAGTTCTCACGTTTGTTGATAATACGTCCCATGTGATTTGTGTTAAGGCATGAATATCAAATCATGATTTGGTGGCGGTTGGGTCTAGCCCGTTACTAATACTCTGTTTGACTAAATTTTCGTAGTTTTTTCATGAAATATTTGTTTTATTTTATTATATAGTTGATTAAGTTAGCAAATAAGTTATTTTTTAATAACGCAAAAATACAAAATTGGTTCCCCTTTTTTATTTTGTAACAATTTGGTTTATCATAAATTAATTTGATAATTTAGTTCATCACAAATTTAAATTTGTATAAAATCAATTTTTCTATTTGTATTAACAATGGACTAATTTTACACAAAATAAAATTTTTGAAAGATTAATTTGTTATAGTTATTTGCGAAGAAATAAATTGTTACAAAGTGTAAAAATATGAAACTAATTTGACACTTCTTTCTTTTAGTAACAATAAAAATATTTTTTTTGGCTTAATTCAATATATTTTATATATTTATTTGATTTTATTATTTTAATTAAATACATAATTAAATTTCTGATTAAAATTAACTGTAATGAATATTAAATTTTTTTTATTTGTTTAAATTTATACCTGCATTTTTTGATTATATCAAAATAAAATGTGTCTTTTATAAAAAAAATTATTAAGCACAATAATATTAACAATAAGGCTTTTAAAATTATTTTGCCAAACTCATGGATCCGTTACTCTTTTACAGTTTTTCTTCCATAATTTCGTTTGAAAAATCATATTCTGTACAAAAAATTAGGCCGAAATAATTATTATGAAATTAAAAAAACTCCACAATAATCTCAAGTAGGCTCAAACTCATCAATTTTGAAGATTTGAAATTTTTTTATTATTCTTATCAATTATTTTCAATCATAAAACTATATATATATATATATACACACACACATGTATCTGTTAAACGTTGTGAACCTTTTCAATAGAAGAATCATTTGGTGGGGAGCAAAAAGGGAGGAAAGGACACTCTAATGCTACCAATTTTTCTACTATTATTATATTTATTTAAAGACTCATACTTAAGTGGAGTATTTTTAAATATTTGTTATTGATTATATTTTTATTAAATATTTAATAATAAACAAGTTGAAAAACAAAAACGTAATTTTCCCCGCATCTAGAAAGTGAACGATGGCTGCATGAACGTACCAAAAAAAAAGGTTTGGCAGTGTGCACGCACGTTTGGGGTTGGGTCCCACGATAATAAAACTCCACGTGGCACCAGCCATCCTTCTTAATAGTATTTGTGGAATTTAATTAATTAAATTATTATATTGTTTAATCAACTCTTCTGTTTTTTTTTTGGGGGGGATAAAGTAAGGTAAGGTTGGGCAGCCACTTCAACAAGTAAAACCAATACGAGTTTCTGATTAGACCTTATGGAAGGAAAAAGTAATGAAAATACAATTATCCTTTTATATTAGAGTAAATTATGGTAAAAGACTAAAATTCAACCAATAAGATTTTAGAAACAAACAAAACGTCATCATTTTAATTCCCACGTCAAAATGTATGATCGCGTCAGCCATTAGGTATGCAATGAACTGATATGAACAAAGGCGCCCCCACTTCCTCGCCATTTCCCACCAAAAAACTTCTCTTTTATTAATGGTGCATGGCTTAATTAACATTAACATTATTTTTCTAAGATTATCACTGTAAATTCATACTTCATTATTATGACACATTAATTTAATATGGGAGATTTTGACACAGTGTTGTATTCATCCAGTATTTTTTTAAAAAGATATTTAATTATTCTAATTAATAGCATTAGATAATGTTTTTAATTTATAGACATATATATACCATAGAAAGATATGAAATTTTTTACTTTTTTATTAAAAAAATGCAAAATTGGTATTGCTTGAATAACATTAAAAAAATACCACCCATGAGTTTTGCTTCTAGAAAATCCATGGTTTGGGCTGTAAGCATCATGGCTTCTAGAATCCTTAAATATAGACTTCCTTAATTTTTTGGGATAATTAAATTGGAGAATCCAAAATTTATCATTATTTATTCTGAATGAACCTTCAATCCATGAATCTCATTTGGTAAGTACTAAATTGATTTTCTTTAATTATTATTTGGTGTAAGATTATGTATTTTCACCTCTTTTAATACTTTGTTATGAAATGTGATTTATATTAACTTAGATATTAAATTAAAATAATTATTATATAATTTTTGCCTCTTTTATAGTGAGTAATAATATAAAATTTTTTTTGAATTCATGAGAATGATATTCATGATAAGGACTATTAATTTGATAAACTTTCTAAGAAAAATTAATTCTATTAAAAAAAAAAAGGAGAAACTAAGTTTTGTTTGCTATATGGAAATAATTTTCATGATAATAAAAATAAAAATAGAATAGAATCCAATAGGCCAGCATTATATTTGGTAAAAACATGAAAAGAAATGAGGATGTTATATTATTTTTATATTTTGTTAAATAAAAATAATACATGAACGGAAAGGAAGATTGTGCAAATTAATGACCCCAAATCTCTATAGCAAAGAATTTTTTTTTAATAATTTGTAAAAAAATATTGTTAATTATTTGTGATAACAAACATAACTAAATAATAATTTTTTGATATAATAATAAAGATATTAAAATATTTGTTCTTAACATTTTAATTCAATAAAAAAGAATTTTAGATGAAAAATAATTGAAAAAAATAAGAAAAGGTAAAGTTGGTTGATATTTGATAAAAGGATTTATGGGAAGAAACTAATCTCACATTTTGCAATTCTATTACCTCAAAAATATGGTTTCTGTGTAACAAACAAGTTAAATTGTTTTTCCTTTTCTATTTTGTTTCCAAGGATTACGGGGACGATACAATGAGTCAGAAAATGTGAAGCAATCATTTTGACAAAAACAAAAAAAACAAAAGAGAATTTATAATAAAGTATAATATTTTTAATAATAAAATGCAAGTAAAAAATAAAAAGGGTTAGGAAGCCGATTTTACGGTGAGTGCGTGTAGCTTTATCCTCGTACTTACGGTTGGCACATGCGAATTTAGACCCCCTTATGTACTAAACAAACATGACAATAAAATTTCGTTGTATTAAAATAACAACTATAAAAAACAAAAATCTACGCTTTCAATACTTATTCTATTTATGATGTCCAATGTGATTTAACTCAAAAAACATAACGCTCTAGCTAACCAGAGCCCTATGAAGGTAGAGTGTCAATAATTGTTGTTTTTTAATTAATAGCTTATATAGTTTTATTTTAAGGATAATATTATTTTTTTTTTCAAAAATTATAATTAATTTATTTTATTTTTATAAATTTATAAACAATCTCTAATAATTTTTATATTTACATAGATTAAATTAGTATTTTCACGTTATTTTTAATTTTTTAAAAAATAAATTTTGTTTATTTTAAAACTAATCTTTTAAAATAAATTTTTATGAGATATTAAAGAATAATACAGAGACATTATTTAAATATATGAATATATAAAAATAGATTAGAAATGATTATAATTTTTTAAAAAAGAAGATATTGATTAGGCTTTTAAAAAAAGATAAAAGGTAATATTATCTTTAAAATAAAACTAAAAAAAATTAGTAATTACATGGCATAAAAATTATAAAAAATAATAATTATTAGTATTAATAGATAAAATAAATAATCTTTAACCGATGTTCTATTTAACAAAACCTTTCAAAAATTCCATGAACACATAAATTTTTCTTGTATGAACAATAATTATAAATTATAATACTGCATTCGGGGCATTTAATGCGACGCATCTACTCCTCTATGTTGTTTCCTTGGACGTTGCACTTTACCTTCAAGAATCGAATCCACATACCATTAACTAAACGAAAAACTTAAAACAATAAACAAAATAAAACCATATAAGTATATAAGAATTAATTACCCATCCCCATAACCTCACAATCACAGTATTGTGTCAACCCCTACATAACCTAATTTATATCCCACCGCTCTCGATTGGGACCTCCAGTTTATGCTTCAAATCTCATTTATTTCACACTTTCTACCTGTTCCCCTCCAAGTTCCTCACCATTCTTTTTTTTTTTTTTTTAATTTTCGTATAGCCTAAATCGATAAAATAACTCTGTACCTAATTATCATTTATTAGTTTAACTTGATATAAAAATAACATTCCAAATTCATAAAATTCGCGCCTCCCCAATTTGTGAAATATTAAAAGCATATTAAGAGATTCACCCCCGTACAAATAATCTGCTTTCTAGATTCTCTTACGTGAAAACTGACAAAGGAGAATTAATTAAAACCCGCAGAAAAAGAAAAACAGAAAACCCAAAAAAAAAAAGGTTTATTTAGGATTACGCAGCCACTGATGCAAACTAGTGTGTAAATACGTGTGAGCCAAGGCAGAGAAATATCTAAGGGCATGGATGCACTAAACAAAGCCTTGGTCAACCATTATTCCAATGCTTTTTAAACCGATCTCACAGATTTTCTTCTCCTATAAATATAAAGCCTCGCCTATTCCCATTCCCCTGAGACTGAATCACAGAAGAGAGAAACAGAGATATGCAGAACCAACAGGAAGACGATGATTCGTTGGTGTGTCCCAGCTTCAATAGCTATTCCACCGGCAGAATCGCAGACGTCGCTGATCGAGTTAGCCGCGAGCAGTTTCGCGCCCAAAACGACGCCGTTGGGTGTCCCGACGGCAACGATTTCGAGTTCGTCACGTTTCGGAAAGCTGCCGATGGGGTCTTCCTTGATGCCCACGTGGGCCCCGTTTTCCCCATCTTCAACCGGGACTTGTTGTCGGAGGATGAGCGTGGCGGTCGGGATTCTAACGCGGACGAGGACGCGATTGCTCTTCAATTTCCGATGAGGAAGTTGCTGATTGACGAAGAGGACCAGGCGCGAGGCGATCGTGATCCGCCGTCTTCTTCGTCGTCGGAGGTGGATGATTTGGAGGCGATTCCGCCGGGGACGTACTGTGTTTGGACTCCCAAATCGGTAAAGGATTCGCCTAGCAGATGCAAGAAGAGCAATTCCACAGGATCGTCGTCGTCGAAGAAATGGAAGCTTCTGGATTTGCTTCGGCGGAGTAACAGCGACGGGAAGGAGTCCTTCGTATTCCTGACGCCGTCGTCGTCGGCCCCGGCAAAGAAGAAGGAAGCGAGAGCGGAGAATTCGAAAGAGCAATGGAGCTCTGGAAGCACGGAGTCCGGCAAAGTCGCAGGAAAACAGAAGGCGAAGAAGGGGGCAGGGGTTTCCGGCGACGGCGAGAAGAAGGTGTCGGCTCACGAGGCATTCTACGTGAGGAACAGAGAGTTGAAGGAAGTGGACAAGAGAAAGTCATATTTACCATACAGACAAGACTTGGTTGGGTTCTTCGCAAGCGTCAATGGCGTGGGCAAGGGCTTTTCACCGTTCTAAAAATTTTGGGATTTCAGATTAGTTTTCATTATTCTGAAACTAACTTTTGGTTTGTGTTTTTTTATGTATGTTGAATCATAATTGTTCATAATTTGTAACTTGTTGATACAGAATCATATGGAAAGCCTAGAAAGCATATATGGATTTTGTTTAGTGTTGATGCTTCATTGCTAATTTTCTGTTCCATTACCACTAAGCTAGACCTAGCCCTTGGATGATGTAAGGAGGCAGCTTCCAGATTTGATTTTTCTTCTGTCACGAGGTAGTCATAACTTCTGCTGGATTTGAAAACAACTGAAATTGAGAAAGATTTAGCGTCAGGTCAAAAAATTCAAAGGAAATTTGTGAGTTTATTTTATGTAGATCAACCGAGGTTTGACAAAAGTATGACATTTATAATTTTATTAATTGGCCAATATTTATTTAATTTTATATTTTGTCTTAAAGTCTGCATGGGAGTTGGGAGTCAACTCTCAATGAGGAGGCATAGGCGCATAGTTTTCATCTATATATATATATATATATAAAATTATGGCAGATATTTTTATTCATTTTTGTCACACTATGATAATTTTTAATTATGAAAAAATTACAACGATTTCTGACTCCGACCATATTGCAGTAACCTTCCTTTTAAATTGATCGGAAATAAAGTTCAACTATGTCAGAAATGTCCCTATAATGTAGTCGTAGTCCTTCCCAGTGATTTACCTAAAGTTTTCCAATAATATGTATATAATATAAGAAATTGTTAACCTCCTTTTCTAGTAATGTGGGCATATTTTAGACCAATAAATTTCCATATCCTTACTAAAAAATAAAATACATATAAAGGTATCAAGTCGTTTCTTCATAATTATATATATTAAGTGGGCATTAAAAAATAACTTACTTTGGCATTAATTATATAATTACAAAAAATAATTTCAATATTCTTATGTATTTTTTCTTTTAAAGGGGAAGTGAAAACTTATTACTTCAAAGCATAAATATAAAATTTGTGTAAACTTTTACAACAGTGAAGAGGTTTCATATATATAAACTAGAGTTTATTATAATTTAAAAAATTTGTTGGACTTGATAAGTTTAATCCAAAAATATAATATTTAAATTAAAAAAATTGATTTATAAAATGAGTCGAATTTAAAATTTTTTTTAAATTCAACTTGAACTTAAAAAGGTCAAATAAATGTTTTTAAATAAAAATTAATTATTTAATAATTTTTTAAATACCATGAAACATTTTGATTACAAAATAAAAATTAATATATTTTACTTAAAAAATTTATATCAAAACAACAACTCATTTATATTTATAATTTTTTAATTTATAATATTTAATATTATAAGTAATAATAAAAATTAATTATATTATTTATTTTAAATTTTAAATAACAAATTTACGCAATTATGTTTTAAAAAGGTTTAAATAGTTTGATAAGCATAACTAAAAAAATATAAATAAATTTTTTAAAAAATAAATTAACTCAAATTTAAACTCCATCTGACAGACGCAAAGAGAAAGAGAGAGAGAGTATCAAATCTAATCACTTTCATTTTAGTCATCATTTGTCCTTCCCTACCGTATTGCGCAATTGTTGTATTTGCATGATTGTTTTATTTCCAGTAGAATCAGACAGGAAAACTTGCCGCCAAATATATTGTTTTCGTTACGGTCATCATGTGCGTGGTAAACGAGAAAAATGACGAGGCCAACAAATGTTAAATAAATTCATAATAAATGCGACTATTTAGTGAATTCTTACATTATATTTTTATGCGCTACAAATATATGATATTATTAATTACTTCAACTACTATGACATAGAAAGTTTTCATTATTTAAGTTCTACGATAACTAAACTGAATATATAGAAAGAATGCATCGGTCTTGCTTGGGAAGTCGTATATAGTTCTCAGACTTTTTCTTTTCTTTACCTGAATGAAATTAAAAATAATTTATTATAATTTTAAAAATAACAAGTCTACCTGTATAATATTTCAGAAAGATGAATAAATCAAATATTAATTGAATTGAAAAAGGGTCAGATATATGTTAGTTGAAAGTGTATCACCCATTTGCACTCAAGAATAATCTTTTATTCCATAATTGTTAATTCAAGGATGAATATAAAATTAGATTTAATGTTTAGATTTGTCGTTGTCAATTTTTTTTTATCCAAATACTTAAAGTTTTGTTTCTTTAAATTTAGGTAGTTATGAGAATGGCCAAAATGTGACAGATTTGTCTTATTCTGATCACGTTGATGGCAAAAATGTGATCCATTTTGTTACTTTTTTATTTTATGTAAGCCATCAACGTGATTCAATGGGGCTCTACAATTTCAATGATCGAGTGCACGCGATACAACTTACAATATCTGATACCAATAACACGAGGAATTGATCAACATTATGTGTTTTGTCCTATTTGTTTTCACTTTTTCTTGAGTATCACATGCTCATTAGAGGTAAATTTCTATTCTTGGTCTCTAAACTTTAAGTTAACTTATGATGCAATCCCTATATGTAAAAAATTTACAATTAAATGCTTTTAATTTGCCAATATTAAATGTATTCAAAAGTATTAAAATTATGTAAGCATTTTTTTTAGTTGAACAAATAATATACTATCTTATAAATCATTTAAATTATGAAGACATGATTATATATATTTTAAAATTGAAAAGCACATTAAAAAATGAGTGAATGTGTTGTAAATGTTTTGTAGAATATTTCATTTAAAAAAATCCCAAAGATTGATTTATGTCATTATAAAAGTTAAAAAGTATGAATGGATGGAAAATGAAAGTGTAATATTAAAATATGTGAAAATTATTTATGATATATATATATATATATATATATATTATATGATATGTGCACAAAAAAAAGGAAAAAAAAAAAGAGGTAATATGAAATAATGAGAATGGATAATATATATAACGTTCATAAAGGTTTAGAATTCAAAGTTAAGAATATATAGACTAGCCAAATGATAAAATATCTATAGCTTATAATATTAAGTATGATAATAATATTAATTAAAATAATGACTTTAAGTACTACACTATCATTTAACTTGTTGAGGTCATTATTATGGAGGTTGATCTTCTTGACCATGCACATTTTCATACCCTTCGTCATCTACACGTTGGTCAAGCTGGTGTTTAAGGCCGGTTGGAAGGGAATTTAAATCCCACTGTCATGATTGAATATGAGGAATAAACTTGTGTGGAATGTAGAAGCCCAATTGTTGTTGATAGGAAGAACCACCACATCAGAAAGACCCATTAGCATACTCAGTATTAAATGCAAATGGATCAAAAAATAATATCATGAGAAAACCTAAGCCAAATGTCATAAAAGGTGGTGTTTAGCAAATGTCTGATGATGAATAGCGAGTAGCATATGAAGATCTATGTGGTATGAGTGCACCATATGATGAACCGACTTCTCCAAGATCAGTAAAAGTGATGGGGGTGGAAAGGAAAATGGTCTGGCACTAGTTCCTCTTCAATCTGTCTGCATTTGTGGCTGGGAGTAAGATGATGACTCAATCACTTAAGCTGGCATGGAGGAAGATCTTGTGGTAGTGTTGTCATTACCATCATCATCATCATCATCCCCTGGTGGTTGAATGATGTTTCTTGTTGACATAAAATTGTAGGCTCATTTACCCCTCATAGGCTCTAGAATAAGCGGCCTTGGTAATCTAGTTGCCTAAGAAACAGGCTAGGATGCAGTTATGTCTCAATGCTCATCAAGGGCACGAAGTACTGTGCAATAGTCATGGTCCACTTCATATTGAAACTAGCCATAATCAAGGGTTAGGGAATCTTTAATACTAAGTTGATACAAGCCTTCTGCCAAATCAGCTTGTGACACATGTAAAATGGTTAAGAATGTTAGCTTTGTGGAAAGTAAAATGCAAAGAAACTAGGAGATTACACAACATCATTACAATAAAACCTTGACCATCGCTAATTGGATAAATTTATCTATGTATGCATCTCTAATACGATTTCATATACTCTGAATTACGATCCACAGGCATTGCAAGAAGTCAATGAAAGAAATGGTGTTACGCCATAAATTCCATGCTGCAAGGAAAATGATATGCTCTTAATGCCAATCTTTCTCTATCTTATTACGGAGTTAGAGTGTGTAGATTGAAACCAAGTTACATGGCTCATGTGGAATGAGCTATGTCCAACCAAACTAGTAGAGAACACGTTCCGCATGCTACCACTCTACAATATGGAAGCAAATAATTGGGATTGATGACTACCAAATGTCTTGAAAGACTAAGTAGTATTGTGGAATCATTTATTGTATACTAGGAGTATCGTAAGGTCGCCAAATTATCTATTTAGAAGCATAGTCAGACAATGTATGACATGTTGGTATATGTATGTTATGAACTTAAATTGTGTGAGGATAGTAACAAACCTCATCTTTTCTTATCTAGTTTAAGAATACTTTATACAACTTTAAGACTTGTGGCATGGAGACGAGGGTGTTGCCCGACATGCTTCTACTTGTATAAATGAGTAAATGTTGGTCAATAAGAATTGTTTTAGATGTTTAATTTTATAATAAGGTTAGGTAAATGTATTTATACTTAAAGCCTAATGGCATACTCAATGAATACACATTTAAACTAGGATCAAGCAGTTGAAGGTGTGGTGGAGCGAGCATGGGGAAGTGATCTCATGTCCATAAGTGTAGCAAATGTAAGCAGCCACTGATATTAATTTCTTCATAGTTAATAATATTACACATCTCCCTGAACAAGAATGCTAAGACAATTAATCCCTAACTATTTTAGCCTGTGACTTGGAAATCCTCAAAAAATGGTAAATACATCAACATGGCTAAATGTCCTGTTTGATTTGGCATCAAGTGGCCACCAAGTAATCATAATATGTATGCATGCGTGAATCATTGTATGCTGATGTTGTCTACATCATTTGGAAGATGTGCAAAGTGTTTGATAAGCCAAGTAACGCTAAGTTGTTATCCATCAAAGCACTCTGGTGGTGGAGTCACTCCCAGTAGAGCTTCACACAAAGCTGGCTAATCAAACTATGTATCTGGCAACCCTAGCTACACTGCTACATCTTACAATATGATTGTACACTTACCCCATGTTGAATGGAAGGTATGTGTATTTGGTCGCCACCATTCAATTAATGCTAAAATGAGTGTAGTGTTGAAATCAAATTGCCAAGTCGACTAACAATGTAGAATTTTGCTTGCTGAAGATATGCTACAATGGCTAGTGGGCGGTCAAACCAACGATCACTAAGCCTAACTTGACGAGGCTTTAGAATGCAATCTGCTTGTATAAGCAATGGAATGTTCAAACATACCTAAGATTCTGCAAATGAAAAATATGAAATTAATTTTTTGGGTTAAATCATAGCTGGGAAACTTGGTGTGATTATAAGTAGAGTAACGACACGTCCTCTGGCTCAGGATTCACCACATGTTGATGACTAGCCATAATAGCACCCTACTGAAGATCACAACATTGAACACATAAGCATATAGGTAAAGTACTTACATAATTAATGACACGTATAATTGGATAAAATCATTACATTTATTATACACTTACAACCCAATGAACACATAATAGTGCATATAATTGAAAACAACAATCATACATGTTGTTAGTCTTATACAGACAGACATTAGACACTTACATTACATTAACATATAACCATACATAGAAGCAATAAGCATGCATTCACATGGAAAAATTGTTCTAAACATAGTAATTTATTCATCACGATTGATCTAAGCACCTAGATGGGCAATCACTTTGGTTATGCCCAGGTTGCCAGTAAAGCCTATACCTCGGTGGGTCTGATGGCTTTCTTTCAAATGCATGTTGTTACGTATCTGTCTTAACTGAAGATGACTTGTACCACTACTCATTACAGGATCAGGAACTAGCCTAAGGCCTTAAATACATGGCCAATGAACTTCACACTAATTGGTTGGAACTTACTTCTATATGCATTCATCATGGTATCAAGTCAGAATACGACATCCACTATTGCATAGGATTCGATGCGACCTTTGTATAAGCGATAAGCATATGTTGGAATGGGTAATGCTCTACCTCGAATTCTCCATAATCACATGTTCGATCAGTAAGGCTAACCTTACAGGATCTACCAAACTGCTTGAACGTTGGCTTATATGACTCCTTAACCTCAAATGATGATCCTTATCAATCGAATTGTTTGATGGAGCATGTAAAAGCCCTTTTAGTATGGTTAGCCAACTTTTTTAGTAAAATCTTTGCTAAAGGTTTCTTTTGTTGCAATCTGTGCATCTATGGTCTCTACAGGATTGACAAAGTATGCGTTCAATTGATACATGGTTGCCTTTGCGAGAATGGTGATGGGCAAGAACTAAACACAATTGATGACAATATTTATTCATTTTGCCAAATTCGTGGTCATATGACCCTGACGTTGTCCTTTAATATCGTATGCTTGACTCTACTGGCTTTTCGGCATATCATTAATCTAGTTCACGGCCTTGGAGTGAAGTTAGTGTAGTTTAGCTAACTTTGTGTCAACCATATGTCACTTCTATTGGAAACTAGCGTTGCATCACAGGATTGCACAGCACGTGATGCACTAATTTTTTTTTTTTTTTAAAAGTTTAAGGATTTTGGTGATTAAAAAAGGGGCAATGCTTCTTGTTCCTTAATTAATTCAAATGATGTAGTACAGTAAAAAAAAAAACTATGCAAGGGGTGTGAGCCAGCCAAGGATTATCTATTATGTGTACAATTAAGTGAGTGCCAATATTTTCTTTTTATATTTGTTTTGTTTTTATTTTTAAAATTTAATTAAATTGTAAGATGTTTGAATGAATGGTAAGAAATAGAATGATAAGGAATATAGTTAAGCTATTCATTGAGAGGGGTTTTTTTTTTTTTTTTTCCTTTTTTAAACAATAGATTTACGTGACAAAGGAGCAATTTCTAAATCTTTTTTAGCCATGGAAAAGTTAAATATTTTTAAACTCTGAATTAGGAGATTTAGGATATAATGGAATAAAATAACTTGATTATATGCTAAAATCATATTCCAAACATAAAGGCAACACTTGAAAAAAATAATTTATAAAAATCATTCTGTTACATTAATGACTTAACCTATTTTCTCATAAAACTTCTAAGTGATTAAATGATGCTTGGCTTGTCATTTTACTCATTACAACTCTATTCCATTTTATTACTTTTCATTCTATTTCATTATTTTATAAATTTTCAAACATATTTTAGTTCCTAACTAATAAATTCACGATCAATGTTGTCATCCACACTTTTTTTTTTCAATTTAATATATTAAATATTAAAATGCTTTAAATGTTGTCCTTCATCTTATTTTCATTCGAATATTAACGTTAAATTTAATAAAGTATTAACTGTGAAGAATAAAATGAAAAATATAATTCGTAGTGCCATCAATGAGGTTTTGTAGAGTGGGCTATGGCTATTGTAAAACCCATCAACATCAATAAATTGGCCCACAGATAATTGGGCTTGGGAGTGACGGGCTGAGGCCCTAATATCAAAGAAACAAATAAACCCATGCATGTTCGGTTCTCAAACTTGCTAGGACAGACACAACACAGCAGTAGCACAACCCATTGTGAGCCCATGACAATGACACATCAAAGAGATATATAGAAACACAGAATTAATTCTAGTCACGTCTTCCCATGTCGTCATGCTTTACTCATTCATCGCAATTCCTATTTTTATTCATTTTTGTCGTAGATTATAAATATTAAAAAATGAAAAATATTTGACTTAAAAAATAAGAAATATGATTCTTAGGATAACAGCAAGCAAAGACAAATAGATGTTGACATGATCTCTTCACTATACACATAAAATGTCGACACCAAGTCATAGAGGCAGGCTTCTCATCTGTATAATTAATAACCAAATTTGGAGATCGCATTTGACATCTTCTTTCCTTCCATTTTTGTGAAGCCCTCTCACTTGCGCTTTGATCACAATGACCCCAAGTCATTTCTGCCATCTCCTATGGCTGATTCCACCCTTTGCTGGTAATTTCTCACCTTTTGAGTTTTGTTCAATACAAATCTAAATATTTTCTCTTTCTCTTTTTCTTTTTCTCTTATATTCACATCCCTTTGAAAGAAAAATGGATCCTTTACTATATAACAAGAGATGCTATAATTTTTTTAAATTACAAAATGACTATATTTGGTAGAAACTCATCGCATGTAATCATTCTTTGAGCTAAAAGAACTACAATATTTTCTATTAAATACCAAAAGATTTGAATTCTTTTAAAAGAATTTTTGAGTCTCCGTATAAGAAAGGAACCAAGTTTTCGATTTAAATACAGCTTAAATATAATTGTTATATTTTTTGTTACTAGATTTGTTAATTAAAACATGACATTACTTTTAATAATAATATAATAAGCATATAATTCGAGTATATTTCTTATTATTTAGTTTTACATGATTGAAATTTTTAATAATTGAGACATATTATAATTTTATTTAAAAATTTTATAATAAAAATGTAAACAATTGTGCTTAACTTTAATTTATTTGTTCCACCACGACAAAATTATATTAACAAAATTTATAGTGTATTTATAATTTTGATTGTATCAATACATTTAATTATAATATAAAGATATAATTGTAATATTATAATTTTTTAAATTGATAATTTTTATATTATAATTAAAACACTAATACATTTAAAATTGTGAATATATAAAAAATAACATCAATTATATTTGCATGTTTTTTATTTGGTCGGGCCAAAATGAAAGATATTCCGAATGAGTGGTTAGCGATTATGGAAAGCCCAACGATACACATTTGAAACCATTCCTCATGTCATATGGTTAAATACGAAGAGAGAAAAGAAGGAATTCCATGATCCATCTACAGCCACAACCACAAATTCTATAATTTAAGGATAAAGCATTATCTGTAAAAATCCGTCGCTCTTCTCACTTCCATTCGCTTCCACCACAGGGCGTTTATCTGCGACATATTTTAGCCAGATGTTTAATCGCCACATTTTGGAATCAATTAATTGCTAAATCTAAAGATGAAAGTGATAAAAAGTATCAAATTTCAAACGAATGGTTTTAATATATAGGCTTTTTTGAATTTCATCATACACATTAACCAGACCATTCACTCAGTGAAAGAAGACGAGTCAAATGAATGGCATGGGACCATGAAGTTGAATGCAGACGAAGCTTTATAGTGCAACACAAGTAGCGGTAACGGTTCCTATAAGATGGGGCACAAGTGGTTACATGATGAGCCACGTGGCGAACCGTCATTGCATGCATGTCAGGACACATAAAAGGGGTCGACCTACTCTTCTCAACGGACAACAATAAACATTAAAATTTGGAAAATGGTTGTAAAAGTTGACGTTAATATCTACATTCTGGAATGCTCCACATATCCTATATCTTGAAAGGAATGGTCTGGTTTTTTTTCTCTGAAAGGAGAATTAATGGAAGCAAAAGTACATTTTCTTGTGGGTAAAAGAGGGGAAGGAACAAAAGACAAGGGTGTATGGTATGGGGAGAGATCATGGATGATCCACTCTTGTGAATAGTGATATCTATATGGGGTTATGGTCATTCTGTGGTAAACGTTGAAACCTCATCTAAAAGGGATTAGAATGAAGCTGTGCTTCGTCTGGCTTTCGCTTTCATTATCTGCAATTCCACTTGCTTAAGAACAGATAGAGAGAGATCGAGCTTGCTAGCTAGCCAGTATACTGAGTTTTTTGCTATTTAGCGATCCATTTTGTAGAACTCGCTGCACGATAATGTCGACTGCTTCCATCAACGGCTGGTGTCTTTCTTCTCTCTCTCCCTCCAAAGCATCTCCTGCCACACCCATATCACGTCCCTCTCTCGTCTCTGCAAGGCTTACCTCTCCTCCTCCTTCTTCTTCTTCTTCCTCATCATCATCATCTTCTTCTATTCCTTCTCTTATCCAACAGAGGCCTGTCTTTGCTGCCCCTGCTCCTCTCATCACCCCAACTTGGGTATAGAACTATGTTGGATTATTCCTTTTTTTCCTTGTTTGATTTTTTCTTTCTCACATTTTCAAATTTTATTTGCATCTTGGAGCATAATGCATTGGAGCACTGTCTCTGTTAGATCATTGTCTTAGGTGATCATGTTCCCAAGAGTCTAAAATTTGCGTACACCCATATGGGTTAACATTAATTAGTACTTCATCTCATGAATAATTTTTTATTCTAATATTTAGCATGCCTGTGGAAACCTTTTTAGATTTTAAGCGCGAACAGAATCCAGATTCAAATTCTTGAATACTTAGTTATAGAAATTTTAACTCTACATTCATGGGCCTTTTTTAAAATTTGTTGAGTTATAAGTCATGATACCGACAAATATATAATTGCAACTTGCAAGATTAAGATTTAAAGTTTGAGTATGCTTTATTAGGATGAAATGGATGAATTGTTACGTGGACCATTTTTGTTTGTCAACGATCTTCCATGTTGGTTTAGTTAGGTTTGAGTGACAGGTGCGTGGTACTGATTAGTTCACACGCTGGTAAGTATGTGTCAGCAGTCAGCACCATACAAAATCCTATTGTTAATATATAATTTAATCTCGCCCAAAAAGACCCAAAAAAGAAAAAATATATGATGTGGAATTCCTTTGTATAGATGGTGTAGCTGCATTGGAGCTGATAGAAAGAAAAGGTCCATTCAAAAGTCTAAACCAGTTCCTTTTTGGACAAAGTACCTCCTAATAAAAATTCACAATTCATAGTACCCTTTGCTTTTCCTTTTCATTCACCATATAAAAGAATAGTAGTGAATAGGCATTTATTTATTTAAGTATTGTCTCTAGCAGTACTTGCATTTTTCTACTGATATTCGTTTCGGTTTGGGGTATTTAAAAGAACGAGGACATGGGAAAGGACTACGAGGAAGCCATTGAAGCACTCAAGAAACTGCTGAGGTAAAGCCATTTATTCTCTGTTGTACTGCTGGGAATATAAGCAAGTTTGAAGCATAGCTCTTATACCTGGAAATTCAGCAGCACTATATATACATATTTATTTCGTTTGTATATACAGTGAGAAGGGTGAACTCAAAGCCTCAGCAGCTGCAAAAGTAGAACAAATAACAGCTCAGTTGGGGACAACAACATCTGAAGGCATTGGATCATCCGAAGCTGTGGAGAGGATCAAAGCTGGTTTTATTTACTTCAAGAGAGAGAAATATGAGTCAGTCACCACTCAACACTCACTAATTAACCACTTTAATTAATAATTACCTGCACGAGTTTTCTTTCTCTTTTGCTTTCTTTCACCTCAAGCTTTTTTCTTATTGTTTTCATTTCCCATTACTATCATCCACAGAAAGAACCCTGCTTTGTACGGTGAACTTGCCAAAGGACAGAGCCCCAAGGTACGATCTTACTAGTTGAGATGAATTGTGTACGAGACCCTTTAAAATTTAGACTGATATTTGTTTTCTGGAAGCTTGATTTTGTCTTGTTTCATGTTGCAATTGCAGTACATGGTATTTGCGTGCTCAGACTCAAGGGTGTGCCCATCTCATGTGCTGGATTTCCAACCAGGAGAGGCTTTTGTGGTCAGAAATGTTGCCAACATTGTCCCACCATATGACCAGGTCTGTTACCCAAATAACCAATGCCTCATTAAATCTTTCTTCCTTATGTGTGTTAACACATACTTAGTACTTAATTAAATTTCTTTTATTTAATTTGCTATGCTGTAACAGACAAAATATTGTGGAGCTGGGGCCGCCATCGAGTACGCTGTTCTGCATCTTAAGGTACATTATTACCAAATACCAATAATGGTGTATAAATATTGGATTAGGCCGAGTTTTGTTGTAGTCACATTTCAATTCAGTTTTGATACTGAGTCCAATTTTTAGGTCACATATATAGGGTTGGTTCGGACCTGAACCGAAATAACCAAACTCATGATTACCACTTATCAATCATTATATGACACAAACTCAATATAAAAGAATGATAATTTTTTACTACACTCTAAACGTTCAGTGGGTTTGATCCAAATTTTCATAGTAGCATTGTAATTTTTTGACAGGTCCAGAACATTGTGGTGATTGGTCACAGTGCTTGTGGTGGTATCAAGGGGCTTATGTCTCTTCCCGATAATGGAGCCGTTAACTCGTAAGTATTATTGTTTTAGACCAAAAAGAAAAAGATTTGACATGTCCATGAAAATTGTATGTAATGGGGATTCTTCTGTTCGTGTGTTGTGTGATGTGCAGTACTGACTTTATAGAGGATTGGGTGAGGATTGGTTTAGCTGCAAAGGCAAGGGTGAAAGCAGTACATGGTGAAGCACCTTTCGCTGAGCTCTGCACACATTGTGAGAAGGTGGGACACATCAAATTTAGGTGTTACTTGCAAATAAGTAAATATATAGGATGATTTTGCAAATAATAAGGTATATTATGGGTTTGTTCGCAGGAAGCTGTGAATGTTTCTCTCGGGAATCTGCTGACCTACCCATTTGTGAGAGATGGGTTGGTGAACAAGACATTGGCACTGCAAGGAGGATACTATGACTTTGTGAAGGGATCTTTTGAGCTGTGGGGCCTTCAGTTTGGCCTTTCTTCTTCTTTCTCCGTATGAACCATCAACCAATGAGTCCTCCTCATCTTGTTTCCCTAACCAGTCTCTCCTGTCTTCTCTCTAATGAAGTGTAATTTGTAATTACCCCCTGTTATGAGCTATATATTGCAATCAATAAAAGCAGATGGAGATTCTCCATCTTTAAAGCTGTTTTTTCTGCAAGAAATAATTAATTAGGAGTGCATTTTGCTTCTTGTTTAGGTAAAAGATGTGGCCACCATTCTGCATTGGAAGCTATAGGTCAGGCTTAGAGGTCGTGTCTGCAATGAAGAGTGCTACTAGCTACCTTCTTTATATACTATGAACTGAGTTTATGCAGAAAATCCTCATCTTATTACCAAAGTTGGGTTTTCTCCTGAGACAATTTTCATTATTTGGCTACATCCCCACCTCCCTTCAAATTATTTCTGGCTTCTTTCAAGTGTTCAGCCTCTTTTTTTTACCAGCAAA
The DNA here is from genome assembly GCA_037074485.1 of Delonix regia. Classification (NCBI taxonomy): domain Eukaryota; kingdom Viridiplantae; phylum Streptophyta; class Magnoliopsida; order Fabales; family Fabaceae; genus Delonix; species Delonix regia. Next base: position 31,568,462 of record CM073449.1, on the reverse strand, counting down.
TATATGACAGAGGCTGTACCTTAGAACGTCGAAGATTACGCATGGCATAAGATTATAGGCATACACTAAAAGGGTAAAAAAAAAAAAAAAAAAGGCTTAAAACTAACCAAAATTGTGTAAACCATTAGAGAACAATCTCTTACAAAATTGACATGTGTCATTTTAAGTCAAAAAAATGTATGAAGAGTGTGAGAGACTACTTTTTACAGTAAATAATTTGACTATAGAGGATTCACACCTAGGCAAAGAAGTGTAGTTGTCAGAATAAGATAAAAAATAGAATTGATTTATGAGATATGTTCGGTTTAACCTTACAAATAAGATAGACAAAGTTTTTATATCATATAATAAAGAGACTTTAAAGCCCATCCATCTCAACCCATGGGTTGAGTGGGTTGAGTTTGACCTATATAAGAGAGACTCAAACTAGGTTTGTAAATGACAAAAAGTCTTTTAACCTATCACATTATATCACACATAATAGGTGAGTAGGGTTGGTTTATCTTGTATGCTAAAAAAATTATTATTATTATTATTATTATTAAGTCAAAATGTATAAGACTTTTTATATTCTTTAGGCCATATGTGGATAATCCTTTAAGATTTATATTTTGATAACGAACCTCCAAATGATAGATTATTTGTGAGTCTTTAGTGTTAATAAGTTTGTTTTATTACTAATAGGAGCATGATATGTTAGAGAATTATTATCTATAACTCAAAATTCATGAGATTATCTCAATAAAAATGAAGTTTTGAAGGATTAATTTAATTTGATGCGTGACACCTAACAGTAATTTAATGATTATGGATTTATCTACACACAAATTGAAGTTTAAGAGGGCAAATTGTCAAAATTTCAAATTAGAGAGTGATGGGAATGCACATGACCTGAAGGCCACATTTAATACTTGAAAGGAAAAGAAAAGAAAATGAGAATACGAATGAGTTGAAATGAGAAAAAAAGTTTTAATGATAAAACTATTTGATATGTTAAAAATGAAAAAAAGAACAAAAATTGAAATTTTATTTGGTGTGGAAGAGATAGTAATAGAATAAGAATAATAATGGAACAAAATGACCAATATGCCCCTTATTAAATTTTTATCTGTCCCACTGTATTCTCTTTTGCTGCTTCACATAATCAAGTAATAACCCATTATTTTGCGCGACCTCCCGAGCACCCAGTGAAAACAACCAAGATAAAAAAAATTAGAGCAATAACCTCAGTCTCCACCTTCATCCAAACCTTCGATCCCAAAATCACAAACTGAAGAAAGGAGGCCTTCCACTCACATCAAACCAGAGAAGAAAGAAGACATTTGCATCTCATCTTTAGTCAATTTGAACAAGTTCGGCACACTCTTGTTGTTTGTCTTTCTCTTGTAACATTGTAGGGGTGGCTTTTTGATTGGGTTGGTCGAGTGAGATGGTTAAGGAGAGTAAGGTTATTTTCATAATCTTCTAAGCAATTCTGATGAAGTGTTGTAACTTTTCATTGCATATCTGACGGAAATCTCTCTCATCGTACAGACGGGAGAGTAGTCTCCATTGCCATTGTGCAACCTGTGTACCAAACAGCCATCACAATCTTTCTATTGCCTTTTCTGGCGTCATTGACGTGCTGTCCGTTGCACCGAACGCACCCAAATTTGGGTTGGTTATATACAGTTTGACCTTATTAATATATTTTCATAAGAATTGAAGTTTAGTTATCCATGTATATTGATATATTTATTTTATAAACTAAAGGACGATACCTTCGTGATAAACTTTTGGAAAGTCATTATAATGAAGTTAGAGATGAGATGGTTGCTTGAGAGTTTTATTAATGTAATTTTGAGAGAAACTGAGTTCCTTGCAAATGTTTCACACTTAGATTAGCTAATAATCTTGAGCGATGAGGGGAGTCTTGAGAGTCCAAACCTTACTTAAAGGGCCTCTTGGTCTTATATAGTCAACATCCATTGGGTTTATTGATAACTTTTAAGGGTTGTAGAGTGGTGGGACATGTGATGATCCTTGCTCAAACTTAGAAAATGTAGTGCAAATACCATTATGGAGTTCAGAGCAGCCAAAATTTATTTTTGCCACTATTTTTTTATATTTGATTCCTTGCTACAACATATATGTTGGGCAATAGGGGCATTCAATTTGTGCCATTATGACATTGCATGTTGACTATTGTAGGTGTATGATCCATACGTGGTCCTCTTGAGATGAGAACTCTAGCTTAATAAAAATTAATCAAAGTGAATATTTAAAATTATTTGTATATTGTTCTTTGATTGAATAAAATTACGTTAAATCTAATTTGACCCCAACTTACAAACTTGAATTCCACATAGTAAAGGAGATATGCGATAATTTTTTAGACTGTTTGATCAAAGTTTAAGTTTAATTGTTCAAATTTTTATTAATGATTGCATATGATTATAGGTTATATTCACACTTCGTAAATCTAAATCAATAAATTTTTATCCAATGATTGAAATAGATTATTGTAGATTATGCAGTAAAATCATCTAGGTGATTTTCCAATGTGTTCTTTGAGATCATTCTTAAAAGGGAAGGGAAGGACTTTTAACCAGAGTCTGCTTCAAGGGACCGAAACATCATTGTTAATGGCAGGTCAATCATTTATTGGCTTAATATCAAGGAATAGAAAGAAAAATGATGATTTTTAAAGGAGGAATTATAAGCAATAGTTGTTTATTTTCTACTTTCCTTTTCTCAAATGCAAGGTTTGTGTGCTTGCACATCCTAAAAATAAAGTCTGGCAGGCATTGTTTAGGTGAATGTATGCTATTTATATCTCTAGTTCTAGTTGAAGTTTTATTCCTCAGGCTTCGCTATTGTTTCCAAGAAAAAAAAGGTCAAATTTTGATAATGCCCTTTCTAATAATTTAAGAAAATTGACTAAACATAATAATACTAATAAAAAAGGTTATTATATATTTTGCTTCAAGATAAAGAAATAAATTGAGCGAAATAAGCACAACAAAGGAAATGAAATTGCTCAAGGTGCCGAGCTCAGGTATTACCATTGTTATTTATAACCAATGAGAGAATACAAACTCTAATTAAGTATTAACAGCTATTAAAGAATAAAAATAATAATAAAGAATTCCGTAATAGATTACTAGCAACCTACCGTACACCTCAACACTTTATACACCTATACATGTTTTGAACCTTTTAGGAAAATGCTTGCTAATTAGAAGAGCACCGATAACCACTATTAGCTTAGCTGTGTTAATCACTTATCTTAACATTCCCCCTCAAACAAGAGGGTGTGTTAACAACACTGAGTTTGTCTCGTAATTGCATAAACCTCGTGTGGCTTAAGGACTTAGTCAAACAATTAGCTGTTTGATCTGTTATATGGATGTATCTGACTTGCAACTTATTCTTAATAACACGATCTCATATGAAATGAGTGTCAATGTTTATATGTTTTGTCTGAGCATGATAAACAGAATTAGAGGCAAGCGCTTGTGCACTCAAGTTATCACATCATGCTACTAGAACTTGTCGAAGATGGAAGCCTATCTCACTTAACGAAAACTGCATCCATGCCAAGTCTACAGCTAAGTCAGAGCTAGTCATCTATACTCCGATTTAGTGCTCGAGCGTGCCACCATTCTTTGTTTACGTGACCTCCAACAAACTTGCGATTATTAGGACAACAAGCCCAGTCAACATTTGAATACCCAACTAAGTGAAGAAAATCAGATGTCTTGATGTGTAAAGCAAACGAAAGGGTGCCTTTCAAGTAGCGCAGAACTCTCTTTACTGCCTTCCAGTGAATGTCTGTGGGTTTGCTGAAAAACTGACCAAGCTTATTCACAGTGTAGCTTATATATGGCCTTGTATGTGTAAGATATCCTAATGCTCCTACTAAACTCTTGTAATTTCGAGGATCTTTCAGTGGTTCTCCATTACTGGCTGAGAGCATTTTACCCATAGCCATAGGAGTAGGACAAATAAAGGCATTGCTCATCCTGAACCTATCCAACAAGTCATAAACATACTTCTTCTGCTTTAAAAAGAGACCAGTGATATCCCTTAAAGCTTTTAAGCCTAGAAAATAGTGTAAAGGACCCAAATCCTTGAGTGAAAAGATGCTATTTAGTTTTACAATGAACCTTTTCAAGCTCTGTGGGTTGCTACCAGTTACTAATATGTCATCCACGTAAATTAGAATAAAAAAGACCTCTCATTCATCGTTGAAAACAAATGAGCTATCTCCTTTTGTATTATGAAACCCGCAGCCAATGAGTGTATCTTTCAACCTCTCATACTAAGCCCTTGAGGCTTGTTTCAGGCCCTATAATGCTTTCTTCATCTTGCTTACATGACTGGGCTTTGCAGTGTCTTCAAATCCCTCTGGCTATATCATAAAAACTGTCTCTTGGTGCAAACCATTCAAAAAGGCATTATTTACATCGAGCTACCTTATATCCCAATTCAGAGAGACTGCAAGAGAGAGAACCAATCTGATTGTTGCTGCTTTTACTATTGAAAAGTTTCGCCAAAATTTGTTCTAGGACCCTGTTGGAATCCCTTAGCAACAAACCTTACCTTATGCACAAGGATTGTTCCATTAGGATTATACTTAATCTTAAACACCCTTTCACTTTCAATAACATTTTATTGATCAGTATAAGGTACCAGAGACCACATTTGATTTCTTGAAACGCATCAAATTCCTTTTTCATTGCCTTATTCCGTTGTGGCATCTGCAAGGCTTCTTTGACAGTAGTATGCTCACGATCATTAATCTGAATGACTCCTACATAGGGTGTCTTAGGCTTGTAAATGCCTCTTTTACTCATAGTATCCATGGGATGTCGTTCTGCGCTGGTAACTCTGTACGTTCAAAATTTTCTTCTGCTGAACCACGAGACATTGAATTTTTCTGTTGTTATGATGAGTTCATTGGAGGAACTTGAGTACCTTGATCTTCTGACATCTCGACGAACTATCAGCTATAGTAGAAATATTGTTTTGATCATTTGTCACTAGAGAATAATAAGAACGATTTGAAGTTCCTTCAGGTTAACATGTATTTATCAAAATGCTCCGAATCATAGTAAAAGGGGCTGTAATTATTTCAAGCAAAGTCTCTGATGTAGTATCCATAAATCCTGTAGCAAAAGGAAAAAAAATTTCATTAAAGATAACAAGTCGTGAGATGTATATCTGGCTTGTTGAACTTAGGCACTTGTACCCTTTGTGAGCTCCACTGTAATTGAGAAACACACATATTTAAGTATGAAACTGGAACTTGTGTCGATTATAAGTTCTTAAACACGGAAAGCATGCACACCCAAATGTTTTAACACTATTATAATCTGGTTTAACATTAAACAATCTGAAATATGGTGATTTTCCGTTTAAAACTGGAGTAGGCAATCGGTTTATCAGGTAGACTGCAGTTTAGAATGCTTTAACCCATTATTTGAGAGGCATGTGTGCTTGAGCAAGGAGAATTGAGCCCATTTTGACAATGTGTCTGTGCTCTCTCTACCCGTCGGTTTTGGGCAGAAGTATATGGACAAGAATAGTAAAACTCAATCCCTGAATCTTGCGGCACTTTGGGAAAAATCTAATATTCACCCCCATTATCACTTTGTAATATTTTCACTCTTCTATCAAAAATATTTTCAGCCATCTTGTTAAAATCTGTAAATGCTCGACTTGCTTCATCTTTAGTTTTTATAGGATACAACCAAGTGTGCCTACTATAATTATCAATAAAATGGATATAACACTTATAACCTCCACTAGAAATGATATGAGAGGGGTCCCATAGACTTGTATGCATAACATTAAGAGGATGAAAAGCTTGTGAAACTGAGTGCTTAAATAATAAGCATCGTGATTTCCCAAGCTGGCATGATTCACAAAAGAAACTACCTCCATTGTTCTTAATTTGAACATTACAATCATTAATTATTGAGATAGGACATGAGAAGATGGGTGTCCTAGTTTTATATGCCAACTTTCTTTTTCTGATAAAAGAACAGTAGCTGAAGGTGAAACATGTGTTAAAGATGCAGCTTGAGTAGCAGGTCTTGTTACTTCATACAGTCCTTTTCTCACCTTCTCGTGCATGAGTGTTTTCCCTTACTTCTTGTCCTTAATTATGCATCCATCAAAATAAAAAACAACATAAACATCATTATCTTTACTGAGCTTGGAAACACTAAGCAAATTCTTAATTATCTGAGGAGCAAACAAAACATTTGACATATCAAGAAAATGAAAAGGTGTCGTGCTATTAAACTTTGAATGACCAGTTTTCAAATATCGAATGTTCTCACCATTGCCAACAACCAGATGTTGCTTAACATTGGTATCTGTAGGAGCATCAGTATTTGTAGCTTCATTTGTGACATGGTGCATTGCTCTGCTATCAACATACCATGCAGGGTCAGTGATGACATTAAGAGAGGCAAAATAAGCTCCATAATTCTGATCAGATTTTGGTTCCCCTGTATACGTTCTGTGAAAACGGTAGAAGTAATGGGCAGCTATGTGCCTAATTTTGTTGCAGACCAGACATATAGATTTATTCCTACTATTCCGTCCCCTGCCCTTTGAACTTCAATTACCTTGATTAGAATTTTTCCGGTTGCCTTATGAATCAGAGTTGTTAGAAGTTGAAGACTTGTTTTAAGCTTTTATAAGGTTAGCAGTAGGTGAGATTATTAATAGTATTAAGTTGTTCCAAACGATTTTAAAATGTCAACAAAATTGCCTGAAATTCAATCCAAGTAAAATAATCTTTGTCAAATAATTGAACCACAATTGGGTTGTAGTCAGAATCCAACCCAACAAGAGTATGTGTGATCAAGTCATTGGTACTGATAGGGGCTCCGGCCATAACTAAATTATCCAGTAGGCTTTTCATTTTAAGCAAGTGTTCTTCCATTTTGAGAGAATTATTCTGCGTGCGTTGGAGTTCACTCTTACAGAGAGTAACTTAAGATTGAGTGTGAGCACCGGATAGATCCTTCGGTGCTTTCCAAAGCTCATGAAATGTAGTACATTGCATAAGTTAAGATGCAATGCCTATAGTCATGATATTGAGCAACCAACCCAAAAGAAGTTGATATGTTGTAAGCCATTCTCATACTCAGGTTGAGGGCAAAGCCCGAGCTTGTGCTTATAGTAAGTGGTTGATAAGCTTTAACACCAGTAATATATCCTTCGAGCTTATAACCATGGATTGATGGCAAAGTCAAAGTTTGCTAGAGAAGGCAGATGGTTCTGTCCAACTTGACAAAATAACTTTGGGTGGTGGAAGAAAAACCATTTTTTGAGAATAAAGAAGATTGAGAAGACTCAACAATGTGACTGCTATTAGAGCTGTGGGAGCTCTAATACCAAGTTTTAAAAAAATAAATTGAGCGAAATAACAACAGCAAGGGCAATGAATTGGACGAGATGCTGAGCTTAGGTATTACCACCATTATTTATAACCAACGAGAGAATACAAACTCCAATATAAACAAAATTCCCTAACAAATTACTAACAACCCTCTGTACCCCTCATTACACAATACATGTACACGATAACACTTTATACACCTATACACGTCCTGAACCTTCCAAGAAGATGCTCTGCTAATCAGAATAGCACTGATAACCTCTACTAACTCAGCCGTGTTAATTACTTGTCCTAACACTTTACACTGACTACTCTTATATGTGTCATGAAGCTTTATTTATAAATATTCTATAAAATAATAAATTCGAAACATTGTCAAAGAAGTCGAGTATAGCAAGTCCAAAGCTATGGGAACATTTATGGTTACGAAGCCCTTTTACGCCGGGGCTCTTCTGTTTTGGTTGTCAATTGAATGTATTAGTGCAACTGCTAGAGCCACTCAAACCAACAATAATTTTCCCTTCCATCTTGATCCCCAAGGCTCCAACCCTCCAATTTCCTTATTATGATAAAATATAATTTATTCAATAAATTCAATTGCGCACCAACTCTGCCCACGAAAACCATAAAAACTAACGGGAACCGTTTATCCATGTACACAAGTTGATCAAGCCCACCAATAGCATCAGCATAACTTGTATAATTTTCTTCCCTCTTAACCCTAAACTCTAAACCTTGCTTCTTCCATACTCCCCTTTCAACACTATTTTTTATCTTAAAAATAGATGTGATCAGTTTTACTACACATTTAAAGCCAGAATACATATGTACAGTTGGACCTTTTGTCAGGAAATAACAAAAGAATACACATAGAATTGATGCATTCCCTGGCATATGAAATGTATATACATGAAGGATGACTGGCTATCATGATTCATCAGGCTTTGGCTCAAGAATGACAGGGATCTTCTCCTTTTGGTCACCTCTCAAAACCTCCACCATTACCTGAAATCAATCAAAATCATCAATAACTACAGCAATATATAAGATACTAAATCGGCTTTCAATTGTGGGAAGTCTCTACGTGCTTCTACGTTTCTGACAATTAACTAAATTATAAAGGCTATTAACCAGAGCTCAGACAAACTAAACTGTAGATATCACTATGAAAATACTAACTACTGAAAATGGATTACAGAAACAAGTCCTATGTATGTTTTGACTCTTTTCTCCTAATTTTTCATTTGCACTGCCTAGTAAACCTGTCAGGTAGACTTAGATATGCATGTTTCCATGAAAATCTACGCTAGGTTGATAGAGGAAACACTTCAGACATACCGTATCACCCACTTTACACTGGTCAAGAATTCTGTACAAATCACTTCCATTTGTAACCTTTTTACCGTTCACAGATGTTATGATGTCACCTAAAATGAGTCTACCATATGCATCACGTTTTGTTGGCAACAAACCCTGCAAAATAGAAATTTTAACAAGATCTGTCAGCATAAGTCCTATACCTCAAAAAGTTGTAAGTTGTAACCGCAAATGCAAACCAAGCTAAAGCACTTTAATGATTACAGCAAGCAGTCTCAAATTCAAGAATACATAACAAATGAAGCTAAATGTAAGAATAAGCATACTGCTTTCCCAGCTGGACCATTGGGAGGAGCATCTAAAACAAGAACTCCACTAACGCCCAACTGCTCCACAGATTGATCAGGTGCGAACTTAATCCCTAAAATCGGTCTTGTAACCTTTCCAAACCTCACCAATTGGTCAACAATGCCACCTACCTAGATATGTAATATAAGAAGCATGTGAGCTATTTTAGAGCATATGAGCAACAAGAGTTATGTGTCCCACAAAAGGTTATATTATATAATGAAAGGTCGAAATAAGAGCTCACAGTATCCACTGGGATAGAAAATCCAACACCTGAGGATGCACCTGAAGGAGAATATATAGCTGTATTTATCCCAATGAGGTTTCCAGAACTATCTAAGAGTGGCCCGCCACTGTTACCGGGATTAATTGCAGCATCAGTCTGTATAACATCTTGAATTGGACGGCCAGTAGCGGCAGAACTAATTTCTCGGCGAAGTCCACTATTGAGAATAAATGGATTAGTAGAACACACAATCAATACAAAGGAGGAATAAAAAGATTAAGAAAAGGATCAACACATTATATATTTATGAAGTTTAAACCTGAGAATTGAATTCTGCCAAATGACATGCCTTGAAGTTTCAAGAAAGAGGAAAAAGTATAGTTCTATGAAGCATCTTTAACTGAGAAAAGGGATAACCGGATAAGAGGCATCTGTTTTTTGAAATCAAACAGGTTTAACACAAAGAGTCTCTTTAGCTTAATTACACTCCCTATCCCCCCGTCTCTTGTTCTGCTAAACCTTTTCATCTCTTTCCGGAAACCTCATTCTTCTTCCTCTTATTCATATTACATTTGCGAAATATTATCAGCAGGTCAAGTCTATCAACTTCTATTAACTTTTTTAGCCGTTCACAAAACAAATACCAAATATTAATAATGTGATAAATTAAAATTGATATCTTTACTTCATCTTCCCCAGTGCTTCTAAAATAAAATTTGCAAGATGTCAGCCTGAAAACTGCTCTAAGGAGCATGGAAATGAATATGAGAAGACTACGCTGCAGCAATTTTATTTTCATAACACTCGAGTAGAAGGTCTGAGTGCAAATTACATCAATCATTTTATTGGTTTTATACCTGATTACACCAGTAGTAAGAGTGTGGTCAAGTCCAAACTGCAGAGGGATAAATATCACATTGGCAGGTTAATTTGTCAATTATCAAGAATAGATCGCAGTATAGCACTCAAGTAATAGAAAAGAAACAAAAAGCAGTTTGGCAGCAATTATAAGGTCAAATGTTCATATTACCATCTAGTAATAACTGTCGTACAGTGCTACTTTTCAAATGATTTTCATCTATTTGCTTTTGGGGCATACCCACACACACACACACTTCTTACCTCAAGAAGTTTGAATATTGAATACATGTTTTTACACAGACTTTAACAAAATGGAATTATCATAGTTGCAAGCAATGTTAAATAAAAGACTATATAATTACCCACAAATGATTAAAGAACAATCAATCATGCATATAATTAGGATTGCCATAATCTCTGTACTGTAGAAAAAACCATCAATAATGCATATAAACCATATGCTTAATTCTGTAGGAAAACGTCATTTGTTCTCACCGGGTTCCCAATAGCATACACTTTCTGACCAACAAGCAAGTCAGCAGAAACACCAATAGGTATAGGTCTGAGTTTGTCTTTTGGTGCATCAACACGCAAGACAGCAACATCCTTGTCTTGGTCAAAGCCAACAATTTTTGCATCGTAAGTCGTCTGGTCAGCAAGAGTGACCCTGCACATAACTAGCATAACTTAAACAGGAGAAGTAAATTAACTTGTACATCTTGAACCATCTTAACATGCAGATCTATAATCCAGTGCCAAATTTTCTAATCAGAGGATTCAACTTGAAAAAATTCAACATATCACATCTCTAACTAAATGCAAACCAAATACATTGAAGGAGTTGCTAAATATATATCTTTTTCACCTCCCTGAACTTTGCTTAGGTAATCATTTTTATATATACTCTGTGCACTTGGCTGCATAACTAATAGGCACCCACTTCTCACTTCCTAGCATGATCTATGACTCAACACCAGACATATCAGGGCTGCATCAACAGATCTTCACTTGAACAACTAAAAGCGATAGTCTAAACTCTAAAGCAGAATTTCAAGTGATACTGATTGACTAGATCAAAAGATTAAAAAATTAGCCAACCTGAGATCCGAAGCACCGCGGATGACGTGATAATTGGTTACAATATGACCCTCTTTATCCCAAACAAAGCCAGACCCAGAACCCTGCGGAACCTCCAGTACGTCCAACGTAAACGCATCCTGCCTAAATCCACACCATAGCAACTCTTCAGAAACATCCCCACGGTTAAAAAAAAAAAAGCACTTCTTCAACAATAGCCAGAACAAATTACAACATATAAACAGGAAACTGAATTCTTTTAGCCATTATGCCCACCTGACAGCAAGGTTGGTTATGTATACAACAGAGGGAGTGTTCTCTTGGAAGAGACGAACAGTGGCGAGCTCATCGGTCTGCAATTTCCTCGGCGTGGTGACCACGAAAGCAGAGGCGGAATCAACATCAGCGAGAACGAGGGAGCACGACAAAGCCACGGAGGTGCAGAGAAGGAGAAGAGAATCGAAAGCCGATGAAAATAAGTTTCTAGTAGGGCCGAGTTTGAGAGAACAAATGCGAGTAGTGGTTGGAGGGTTGCGAGAGTTTGGCAGGAAGGCAGGGCGAAGAAGAAAGCGGGTAGGAGAAAAGGAAAGAATGCTTCTTTGCGAATGGAGATGAAGGGATTTGGGAAGATAGGGTGAAGGCTTCGTGGGTGGGTGAGTGCAATGGAAGAATGTGGAAACCACCAGCGAAGTAGCAGTCGCCATTTCTGTCTGGACAGCAGAAGCTACCTGCTGTGTGGATGATGGATTAACTTGGTGTCATGTGGAACATTATAATATTAATATTATAGTACTAGTATATTATAAAACTAGACTTTTTTGTTTAACAAAAAGTGTTTACGTTTTTTGATACTATAATATTTAGTTATTGAATAATTATAAATGAAATAAGATTATTACAAAAATCGTAATTATTAAAATGGTGTATTTCATAATACGGGTATTTAAGTATTATTAGTTAACAAGATAAATGTCTAAAAATAACTTATCATAAAATTTTTTTTAAATTATTAAATAAATATTTTATTTTTATATTGTGTCACAATTTGAACCTTTGCAAATTATTTATATTAAATTAGTCACTTATAATTTTTATTTTATGTAAATTTAATCCTTCCTTAATTTTTAATTAACAAATCAACCAGATAATAGAGAGATTTTTACATAAAAATAAAAATTGTGAAAGATCAATTAAATATAAATAATTTATAAAGGATTATATTGTCATGTAAAATTGATATAAAATTTTTTCATAATTTTTTTATGATGGAGCTTTTTTTATTAGTTATAAAAGAAGAACAACTTTTACTTTAGGATTACAAGAAATGACGAGGAACAAAAATTCGAAAAAATAATATAGGGTAAAGAACTCCCAACAGGATCACCAGAAATCTGGTCTGAACCAGGAGAAGGAAGAATCAGCAAACTCATGCACTCTCCACTAAGGTCTTGACCCAAATTAGCCAATCATTTAGCACAATGTTTACTTTCCCTGATTATATGATTAAAGACAAATTGCCAATCCTATTGCATCCTCATTCTAATGCGAAGGAAATGATGATCGCCATAGTTTTCAGAGGGTGGAACTTCAGGTATTTAAAGCACACAGCTTTGGCTTTATAATTTAAGAAAGCGGTCTCAGTAAACGATAAGGATATCAACCTCCTCCCATATACATATATATATAAATAAATGCCACGATAATATGTAGCAATTAATTTCTTATAGAAGTTTGAAAATAAAAGTATCGCTTTGAACATGTCAGTGTTGTATCAATACTGATTAGCTGCTAAAGCGTATGAAACCGGAAGGGCACTAGTCTCTAGAAATCCACGTTCCTAGATTAAAGTCATATACATGTTTACTTTTGGCATCCTATAGTCACAGATTAGATGAGTGGACCAGAACGAAAGCACTCTCACAAGATTTTATCAAGCAGTCTTAAGTCTCTAGGTAAGCCATCTAAATTTCCAGCATCCATATCAGGTTTTAGCATAGATCGCTCCACAAGGATGTCCTCTGTCAGGTGCTCCTTGTTTGCCGTAAGCACAATTACAGAACTGGGATCAGCTCTTTGGTAACTGCAAAGAAGTATAAAAGAGGGCAAGTAAATTTACTCAAATTTGCCTCATTATGATCATTATTCATAATGCCAGGAGCTCAAGCAGCTCTCATTTTTCAGCACTCTGCATCCCCAGTGTACATTTCATGCTACATCACATTGCCCTTAAGTAACAGATAATTCATTGGATTAAAACATAGAAATTGTTGCAAAGAAACGAACCTGGCTTCTCTAAGACCATCGCCTTGGATGCCAAGTCCAAACAGCATCTTACCATCAGCACGATCTCTACTGGCTGCAGAAAAATGGGAAATGCTCAGCACTCCAAACATCTAATTTCTTACACCAAGGTGACAGATTCTTCAGAAACATACATGGAGCCCGGAGACAAAAGCAACTCTGTTCTTTGTTTTCCTTGGCTCAATCAAATACATATTTTTCTAGGAGTAAATTATAATATATCCCGTGCTTTAAAGGGTCTCATTCAAGTCTTTCATTATAATTAATCACCTTGTGGTATTTTGTTCTTAATTTTAACCAAAATATTCACGGGAAATGTAACATTTTGAAATTAAATCTGTCGCTCTAATCCCTACAATAGCCTTTGAATATTGTGAAAATAGTCAATATTTGAGTGAAAGAGGAATTTAATAATGGAAACTGTTTACCAATTTTCACATTCACATGATATTTTTGTTATAATTTAAATGTTATAAACTACAGAGAAATTAAATGAAAACTGAACAAGCCACAAGGGTGGAATGAGACATTTTAAAATACAATCCAATAATGATTTGGGGCTAAACAAGGGGAGGAAAACTGTAGCTTGTCCAATTTCTAATCACCGATCACATATATATTCAAAGGTAATTGACATGAAGCAGAAGGGAGGAAGCTCAGGAATATATGTAGAACATGCCGCAGGACAAAAACAATTATTTCAAATTATAAATCTTGGACAATTTGTCCTGTTCGCAGCCTCCTATTCAAATCGATAAACTAAAAACAAGACAGCACTCTTCTAGAAAATGACGTTGCACACACTCTGAAACAACAATTGCTGGTGGCAAGCATGTAATCTAGGCGCTTGGTACTTATTCATGATTTGACAGTACGATAGAAATATGGTCCATAAAGATGTACCATGAAAGAAAGCCTAAAAGGATGTCCGAATTATGGCTGAATTCATGCTTGGATGCAGGAAACAGTATACCACTGATTAGATGAAGTGCTATGTAACACATATACACATACAAGGTACACTTGGGAAAGTAGAAGAAACATCCCACTACAGCAAAGAAAAACCCGGGGGAGAAAGAGTGGGGGGGGGTGTTTGGTGGGGAGGATATGGATTGAGAATGAATAAATAAATTAGGCCTTCGAAATGAACCTAAAATGTTTAATGCAAAAGACGGTTTCTGCCATGACTTGAATGCCAGTGCCTATGACGAGCTAGAAGGTCCAAGTTTTGCCTGAAAAGATGAGTACTAGTTATTGAATCCATTATAAACAATATTATAGGCACCTGTATAACATAGGATTAATTTGTTTACCTTCAGCAAGAAGTTCTTACATGTTTGCCAGGATGCACCTATTTGAAAAGTGGAATTTGTGACATTGTTTGACATTATAGTATCATCAAAACTTTGACACCAAGTAAATCAGATCTCACCAACGCATGGGTGCATAGTAGATTGAATATTACCCGATGTTTAAAGGAAAAAAGAATACCTTGCCTGTAACTCAACCAAAATCTGTATAGCTTGTAATTCCAGCAACATTTGTTTCACAGCGGTTATCTACCTGTTCAATTCATGTGACTTGACTTCTCAGTATCACATTATGATTCGATAAGTTTACATCT
The DNA here is from genome assembly GCA_037074485.1 of Delonix regia. Taxonomy (NCBI): domain Eukaryota; kingdom Viridiplantae; phylum Streptophyta; class Magnoliopsida; order Fabales; family Fabaceae; genus Delonix; species Delonix regia. Next base: position 31,553,309 of record CM073449.1, on the reverse strand, counting down.
GCCAGTTTAAGACTCAGCTCACAGTCAAAATAAAAACTATTCATTCATAAAGGGAAATATTCAAACAGAATAAATAAGCAATCAGATGAAATTCTATCAGTATGAAGGTAAAACTATCATATCGCAAGGGGCATGCATCCCCAATATAACTCAAAATATAGGCCCAGGACTGAGACATTTTAGGTTGGGTATAAATCCAACATGACATATTTAAGCACAAGAATGAAAAGAGGGCCAACACATTCAATATGAACATTAAAAGACAAAAAGAGCAACAAAAAGTTGGACAGTATATCTCCAGTGAATGCAGCCAAGTAAATATTTGGAGGTTCAATTAATAGTATGATAATCCATTAAGATTTTCCAGTTCAGGTTTGTACCTAATGACAAATTCTTTCTCAGGGCCGGGAGCCAATAAGATTCTAACCAAAATATCTATTAGTGCAGTAAGCCCAACACTTAAAAGAAAGCAAAATCCCAGAGTTCTTCCTTAGATTACAAGTTTGTATGTTGTAGTAATTAACAAGAAGTGAGTCCCAACTCCCTAGTCCTGCAAGGGAAATCCAGCTAGAGGACAGAGCTCTAGTAGAGAAAATATCTCCACCAAGGCGCCAACCACATATTTTATTACAAGTTTATGCAGCATCACTTCATATCCAATCAGCGAATGACATAATTTGGTGCCCATGCTGAACATCATGTAACTCAACAAACATGTATCCATTTCAGATTACTAGAGTAAGCCAAGGATTTCCCACTGCTAATATATTTAATTTTAAATACTCTTCACAACACATGAAGCTAGACATCAATACGCTATGCTAAAAAAAATACCACCGCTAGTATATTTAGTTTCAAGTTACTTACAACAAATAAAGCTACACATACGCTATGCTAAAAAGAATAATCACACAATGATATGGATACAGAGACAACAGAAAACAGAAAGAAGCAAGAGAAAAGCGAGGCTGAAAATGGAATAACCTGTCTTTGGACAACCATATGTTGATAGAATGAGGCAACTAACTGCAGATTGTTTAAACTTTAAAGTCAGTAAAATGATTCACATTTCACAACATTTTAATCAGAATGATGTAAATAAATAATGAAGTTCATAAGACGCTCTCAACTGGCATGAAGTTCATAAAGCACCATCCTGCTGAATGCATATCATATAGCAGAGTGGTACAAAGTACATAATGAATCCAATGTGGTGATTGGTGAAAGTTTTACATGACATTGATCAATCACAAAGCCTTCCATTTTAAGAGGAAAACATTTCACATCCACCAAGGAATTTTCCAAGTGCATTGACGAACTTGAAGAAATAATGCATAATCAATTGTCAAAAGAAATGAGTAAATGCAGGAAGTATGAATGAAATTCAGTATTCAGACCTGAGAGCTTTTAACAAGCTCAAGACTAAAATTGAAGGATGGACTCAAGGGGCTGCCTCTTCCCACATGATAACCAATGGCAGAACTCCAGTTCATCAAATTAGTAAGCTTTTGCATTTCCAACTACAACAGTAGCTTCAACAAGGTAATACTTAAAATTTCTTATATTGATTTCATGCTCAAGCGAAAGTAAATCTCATGTTAGATGACTGTGACATAACATAATCCAATTTTCACAAGATCATTTTCTGCTTTTGGTAACTGTTTTGCATAATTTCATAAAATCCAAATTCTTGAAATTAGTTCAGTACATAAAAACTTAAGTTCAAGCCCCAGTGCACCACAGTCACCAACTCTCTGGCCTCTGTATATCCCTCTCTGCTTATTACTTCACCTAGCATATCATATGAACCCAAAATGCGTGTGCAACCATTAAAATATGCATATTCGAATAAATAAAAAAGAACAAGTTACCCACACAGTCACACATGGGTACCATTCAGAATATAGAGAAAGCACATAAAACACTACGAGGGAGTTATGTAAATCATAGTGACCAGAAAATTGAACCTAGCTACAATGTCAAATATCTAGTGGATGCAGATTATAGCCTTTCCTACTTGGGCTAACATTTATAATATGACTAACAAAACACAATCACAGAAGTCTTAAACAAGCATGTTGAAGGAAACATGTGATGAAAGATATCAAAAACTAAATAACCAGTGAAAATATAACTGAAGTTTGATTTGTACTCCGCATGAAACCAAAGGCTATTATTAAATAAATTACTGGAGTAATACTTTTAAATAAAATTTTAATTCTCATTTTCTAAATCGCCTACAGGAATGTATCTTTTCAAACATATGCTGTGGTTCATACTGCAACCCAGCAGTCACCCCTTCCCATCCTGCTTATCAGCCATGCACTAGTTGGTAATTCATCTGTACCAGCAAAGTATGACAGTTAAGTAGCATAGTTTATAACCATTGCTTCTCCAACTATATCAATAAAGTATGCTTTAAGTTCAAAACTCTAATGCACAAAGTACAATATAGCAGCAAACACGATAGAATAAAATCATGAACTCAAAAACCGAATGCAGTATGACAAAGTACTTGTACTATCTAAATTGCTTCAAATCTTGAAAAGAATTTGACCTTAATAAACATCTATTTAACACACAGTTCATGATAATAATCCAAACTGTTACAAGTACTCAAGATTTTAAAGGACACATGTTACAACAGAACCATCAGTTGACTGTCCTAGTTTTTCCTATCCTTCTTTATTGCAGCAAAGTCTCAAAGTTATTCACAATAATAGATTAGTCAAATTATGAACCAAGATCAGTCAGTATTTGTAACAAAAGGGGAAGAAAATCACTATAATCTCAAGTATCATGTGCAAATTTTTTTATACATGTTTTCCATAAAATCCATACATGGCCAGCAATACTATGATAAAGCATAAAAAATTTAATAAATTGAACCCCTAAATTCATATTTTTGAAGGATGAAGCCTCATTAACATTAAATAAACATAACATACTGGCAAAAGGCAATAGTGTGACTCCAAATGATAGCTTTTCTGAACCATATCTCAATCCCATCAGACCATAATCTTCAGAAGATTCCCTATAGGAATGGTTAGCTTTGTCAACAATATATATTGTTTGATCGTAGATGTACAGACTACCATATGAAGCTAAAAGGCCAATACTATTCTGCTAATTTCAACACACCTTTTCTTCAGTAGCAAAGGAAAAATTCCAAAAGCACCAAATCCATATTTTGGATAGTAAGCACATGATCTCATCTGCAAAATCCTGAAGAAACAACATGCACAACCTTTACTGTTTCAATAGGAGAAAACCCACCAGGAAATGGGGGGGGCATTAGGATTGGAGCTTCATATTTAATATTAGAGTTCCTTACGAGTTGAGACATAAAGGTCCATGAATGTATGAGGATCATTAACATCACTGCATACCCACCAAGCAAAAGTCAGATAAAAACCCAACAAACTGCAGAACAAAAGCATGTGCCTCTAAAATAGAATGAAATAAAACCACAATACCCTTGGCAGCAAAGTAATGCATTCCCAATAATATTTTCTTCTGGTTTATGATCAAGAGGACCTGAAACCTAACAGGTTAAGGACAAGAGGTACTTATCATATCTCCAAGTTCCTACGTTTCTTGACTAAAACCATGGTACAAAACTATATTGACATAAATTTGTATAGAAGGGAGAAGTTATATTTATGGATACCGTTGCAATAACATCCACGTGAGGATCATCAGTAGGCTTTAACATAATTCTCGTGGTAAAATGCGTTGCTTCCTGAAAATTATCCTCAAAAAGGCATTTCAAAGCAAGTTTCCCAAATAACATGTTATAAGAAGACTCCAACATCCTGCATCAACTGGAAAAGTTGTTAGTTACAAGTTAGGTGGGGGAAAGTCTTATATAAAGGCTGGATGTATACGTGTTCAGTGTGAATAAATCAAGTAAGTTGAGTATTGTGTTCATAGCCTACCTCTGGTAACAACTACATTCATTTCATATTCCTGCTGGGAACACATTATAACAAAACAATGATACAGCTACGTAACATTGTGAATAAAGGGAATGCAATGCACCATAAGACGTAGGACAAACATAACTAAATGCATTCTACTACAATCCATGGACCTACTAGTGTTGCGCATAATATCACTACATCAAGCTAAGTTGTGAGGTTCAGTGATGAACGAAGGTGCAAACTCCACATTTGCAAACAAATACAAACCCACAAAATAGGAAGCCAAAAAACTATTAAAAATAATCACGCTCAATATTAAATAGACCCATTTGCGTAAACGGAACAGCAAAAATGTAACCTGGTGCGACCAACACCGGAGGCGGCGGAGGCGGTCGGTTTATGAAAAAACGCATTGCAAGGAGTTTCTATCTGTGAGATAGTATCTCTGCCTCTGCTTATAGGATTTCAACAGCAACAATGCGGAAGAAAATGGACGATCCTTTCCGAAGAAGGAAAAGAGAAACGAGCATGTCGTCGGAGTGTAGTAGTGTACTAGTCAACGGCTATTCCTATTCCATCGACGTGACGTGACGTGACGTGACACCTCCGATAATTTCTTTTCATCATGGGCTTTCTTTAATCAAATTCAATGCCAATATTAATTACGACAAAAAATTTACGGATTTGTATATAAAATTGAGGTGTTGATAAATTTTGAAAATTAAATTAATAAAAAATTAAAATTTTAATTTAACAGTCAAAAATAAATCATATGGTTAATATTATTATGCAGGAGATAATTTATTTCTTTTTTAACTTTTACTCTATTTGTAATGAATAAAAATTATTTAGCATTCACTTATCAATTTAATTATAATTTGATTTCTTATCAGATTTTACTTTCGATTTAATTCTTCAGTTGTTAAAATTTTACTACTTCTATTCTCTCACTAATTTTAGTATTAGCAATAAATTTGTATGAAATAAATTTAAAAATTAATTAATAACTAAGAGACTAAATTAAATAATTAATTAATTTGAAAAAGAATTGATAAACCAAAAATGTTTTACGCCAAATATATATATATATATAATATTTTATGTATTTAAAATTATTGCTTAAAAATAATATTCTTCTAAACTTAAATAAAGTTTATTAGGTTTTGGTATTACACTTGTTTTAAAGATGTAATTAAATTATTAAAAATGATGCATTTATCACGCTTTAAGACAAAAAGAAATATAATAACCGCACCAAAACTTATTCATTTCTCCTGGGCCTAAAACGATATGGTCAAGCAAGCTAGTTGGTAGGCTATTTTATTGTCAAATCCAATTTGTCGACCGATTTAAATTTTGATTTTAAATAGATGAAAGTTTTTATATTAATAATTTAAATTAAAAGAGACAAATTTTGTATATTTCAATAGATGTAAATTTTTATAAATTTAAAATTAAATAAAAAATAAAAAATAAAACATAGAAAATTTAAAATTTAAAAAACGCAGCCACTCAATCCATTCCTAGTTATCCTCGCTTGCTGGTGAAATATGAGAGTGAGTGTGACTGATAAACATTTCAAAGCACTCTTCAATCAATCCTTTGGTGCAGCCATTGGTTGCTTGAGAGTGGTCCAAAATGGCACCCCTTTAGCTCCACACAAGGTCCACCAAATGTAATCCTCGTTCACTGACCCATCTCCTACCCTCCTTTTTCTTTCTTTTTCATTTTTTTTTCAAAAGATTGTACTACAGATAAAATATTATAAAATTATAGTACGTCTTAGAATGGAACACAAGCAAATTCATCTGTATCTGACCCACAATGAGGGGCTGCGTTTAGGGTTTAGGTCAAATGGTTTATAATATTATTGTGTTATTGTAAAAAAGAAAAAAAAGAAAAAAAAGGGAGTGGCCTCAATGTATTGTTCAGTCACCAGTTAAGTGTATGCACGTGATATGATGTGATGTATATTAAATGATTTATTTCATGCTAATGTTTTTCAACGTTTTGAGATTAAGTCGTAAGTAAATTTTGCATAAAAAGAAGAAGTATTTTCTCTAGTTTAAATACTTTATTTTTTTTAGTAAATTACGCAGATGTATTTTAAATTTTAATAAGATTACATGAATTTTTATTTATTTTTTAAAATTTATATTTTTAAATAGAAAATTACAATACACACTAGTTTAATTTTAATTTTTTAAACTGGAATATTATTCATTAACTTAAACAAATATTCTATTAACAAAAATACTCCCTTGCTTATTTTTTTAGTAAAAAATATTTTATTCACAAAATTTAAAATTAAATTAAAGTGCATATTTTTAAAATAAACAACTCTGTACAGTGTTTTTGAAAAATGAGTTAGTTTAATGCAACTAGATTGTATTATATGAAATTGCCTTCTGCCTATTCTAAAGAAATTAATACTCGTGTGTTGTTTGACTTGAAAGCTATATAATTAATGCGGTGGTAACCGAAACGTGATTAGTTGTTGTAATTGGAAAGATTAGATGTTTACATTTTAGAGGAACGAAAAAGACTGACCGTAGATCTTCTGCAATAGTTGTACATCTTTAGCAGTGGCTGTAAAACTTGCAGTAGATTGTGATTTTAAAAAGATAATATTTTAAAAAATAATAATAATAAAATATAAATCCAATAATTATGTTTTATTATAGAATCTGCAGTAGACAAGCTGCTGCAGATGATCCATGCTCCTATTAGCGGACAATACTGGCGCGAACACCCCAAAAACTGAAAGAGGCACGAGTGACTTCGGTGTGGCGCCGCGGGATTGTTCGGGACTGCCTTCGTTTTCCATTCATAGTTTTCTTTTTTGGTCACTTTTCCATTCATAGTTTTTCGTATATAATAATATTATTCTTAGTCGCCGGTCGTTTCCGAATCTAAGAACACTTAATATTTTATTTTTGCGAGGACAGATTCTTGGAATATTTCTACCTTTTTCTTCATCGGGTCAGATTCATTTTCTGCGAAGCTACGCGACCCGGATTCTGATTTCATTGGTTTCGTCACTCTTTTTCGAGGGTCTCTGCAAGTTGGAGAAGAACAAGGCCCGCCGGTGTCATTTTTGTAGTAAAACTTTCGGTGGGTAATTTTTCAAGCTTTAGCATTTCTATGTTCGATACCATTGTTGTGGCTATACTCAATGTGGGTATTGATTGGGAATCAAGAACAGTCATGATAGTGTATGTCTTTGTTCTGCTCCGTTGTTGCGTGTGCTTGGTGGGCGATTAATGTTTTCTTTTTTGGCCTTGTTCAACTGTAGCCAACCTAATTTCTCCAATTTATTCCAGCTCTTTTTTGTACGCTATTTGTCTTCTTTGCTTGAACGGCTTTTTCCTTGTTCTGTATTTTCTGCAATTTGAGTAGTAATTAGTTATCCGGGTAAAGAGTTGAATTGGCTTGTTAATCATTTCTTCTTTAGCTCCACCTTCTGGGGAGGGAAAAGAATCAATTTTTAAATTAATATGCTCATATTGTTATACATATTAAAAAAGCTGATTTCTTAGATCATAGTTTGTATATACTAAACTTAGAGGTTTTAATATTGTCTGGAATAACATACTAACAGCCCGTTGATTCATCCTATCTTTAAAGCTAGGATTCAGAATGCAAGTGAAGGTATCTTGTTAGAATTGTTTCGGTACTTTATTATCTTACGGTTTTTTTAACAGAGGCATTGCAATGACAACTAGTATACCCAGCGGGAGTGGCCAACTAAATTATAGAGTCACAAACTTCAAGGTGCGAAGTTGTAGAAGAATCTCTAGGGTCTCTGATGTACCTATCAAGAGCTATTGGCAAAACGAGCTCTCATGGTATGTTGTGAAGATTTTGATCCAAGAATGACAATGATTTTGGTTAATTATCATAGTTTGCAGCACATAGACAGTTCATGATAATTTGAACAGTTTGTTTTAGGCATGTCATGATTGGGGCAGTCTAGAAATGCAATTTCAATTTATAGTTTTATTCTGAAGTATTTGAAATGCAATTTCAATTTATAATTGGAACTTCGCTCTTCAATTTCATATTCGTACTTCTTTACTGAACTAGTGATTCTCAATCGTTTCTGGGGTACAAAATTATAGGTCAGTAGGGGTGGCCAAGTTCCCAAGGATACACCGGTGTAAACTTTCTGTATCTAAACATTGTAAGAACTGGAAACCTCTCAGATCAGTCATCTCCTCATTCAAGAAAGATAGTTCCACAAAATATTTTGACTTTGCTGTAATTGGAAGTGGAATTGCTGGCCTCCGCTATGCTCTTGAAGTCGCAAAATATGGATCTGTTGCAGTGATCACAAAGGCTGAGCCTCATGAATGCAACACGAATTATGCTCAAGGTGGTGTTAGTGCGGTGTTATGCCCTTCAGACTCTGTGGAGAGTCACATGAAGGACACGATGGTGGCTGGGGCTTATCTTTGTGATGAGGAGACCGTCAGAGTATGTTCCAACACTTTACACTGTGTCAATCATTCTTAGACTCTAATCTGTGCTCTATAACAGTAGAACTAAATACTAAAATCTAGTGAGTCCTTGATTAATGGAATCAAGAGGTATTCTCCTTTGAGTCTCATTGAGTGATATCTTCTGAACATGCAAGAATTGCTTTTGTAGTTTTAGATGATATTTGTAGAACTGCTAATTTCTTTCACTAATTTATTCAGCTTTTTCTGCACCTTGACTTTGTTTTCTAGGTTGTTTGTGCTGAAGGACCTGACAGAGTCCGGGAACTAATTGCCATGGGTGCATCATTTGATCATGGGGAAAATGGCAACTTGCATCTAGTTAGGGAAGGAGGTCATTCGCATAGTAGAGTTGTTCATGCGGCTGATATGACTGGAAAAGAGATTGAACGGGCTTTACTAGAGAAAGTTGTCAGTGATCCTAACATTTTTGTCTTCAAACACCACTTTGCTATAGATCTGCTCACTTGTCAGGTGTGGGTCTCCGCGGCGCCTTTTTGACCTTTTTGTAAAGTTACATGGCATGTTTGGTGCTGGAAGCTTCTTATTGTGGCTGGCATCTGTGAAATAATTTAAAGTTTATAAGTTTTATTGGGTTTTGGGTCTTCTCAAATTGTGACTACCAAATTTGATCCCAGAGCATTTGAATTGCTGGATGCATTCACTTACAAAAGCACGTTGCTGATGTTGCAGGACGGATCTGATATTGTTTGCCTTGGTTTTGACACTTTGAATACCGAAACATTACAGGTGAGAAAAGCAATTATATGTGGTTAATTGAGGACAAACTTATTGCCAGCCTTAATTCCATTTTTTAAAACTTTCACCTTTTTAGCTTTTAGGTGGTAAGATTTATTTCAAAGGTGACCTTACTTGCATCCGGAGGGGCTGGACATATTTATCCTTCAACTACAAATCCACTGGTAGTCCTCTTTCTCCAATACCTGAAGTCTCTTTTCCCATTTTGCAGACTGCTTTAGCTTCTATTTCTGAGTTATAACATTAATTATGACGGAAAATGGAAATTCTGGCATGACTTTATAATGCAGTTTATTACAGTATCTTGAAATTTTGTAGGAAGCGTAATACTATCTTAAAGAATCAGAATTATGAAAATTAAAAGGGAAACTCATAATTTTAGTCCTTAGAGTTTCACTGAATTTTTAGTCCTTGTAATTTAAAAATTTGTGATTAGATAGTTTAATTAATTCTTATTTATTCTTTGTCATTATATTTTGCTAATATTCTGCCATATACGTGAGTTTATTTAATTTCATTTGTTATTCTTATCTCCTTTGTCAGCATAAATAATACATATTCTCAGTGTTAACACAATTTATAATTTGTTACTTCAACAAAATTTATAAGAATCCTAACCAAATTTTCGCAGTAGGGATTAAAATAAAAGAAAAAGTGTAGATTATTAGGACTGAATTACTAAAGTTTAAGCTGGAAGGACCAAATATATAATTGAATGAAATTGTAAGGACTAAAAGTATATTTTTCCTAAATTAAAATGACTCATTATAATAGTTTTTTTTCATTCATAGCCTATCATTAATTTAACATTGCGATGCACTATATAGATTAAGTAATCCAGTTGATTAAAGTAAAAATAAAAATAAAATAAGTAATGCGATTTAGTTGAAGTTAAAAATGTAAGCCATTAAGCGGATATCTTTTATTTTCTCGTCTGTCTTGTTGATGGTGCTGAAACAAACCATCTTATGTTGATATCACATTTAATATATTGACGTGTATTCAAAATGTCCATGCTGCAATATGTGGCTAGTCTTCTTTGTATCTTAATTTAACTTTCTTTGTGATTGTTACAGGTAGCCACAGGAGATGGAATGGCTATGGCACACCGAGCTCAAGCTGTGATTTCCAACATGGAGTAAGTAGATTATTTTCAGAAGTGTGAATATCTATCACGTTGCTATTTTGTGAATGTGCTAGACTGGTCATACTCAATAAACAGATTGTGAAAGTGATGATTAATATCGTATAGCTGTGCAAATCTTGCATATTTTTTAAAGGTATAGGATTAAAGGGATTTCAATGCATAATTGCATCAACGTTTTCTTTGTTTTTCAATACAGAAGATCAATTAAAGAAATGTGTTAGACTGCTTACCCACTACACAGGGCTCTTTTCTTTTTGTAAAACCGGACAAAAGAAGTGTTTTTTAAACAAAAGTGAATTAGGAATATAATCTGCAAAGCATAATATTCAATATTGGCTAAGCTACATAGTGTGCAATATTTTATTCTAAGCTTACATACTCCATCCCTGGGTGCGTGTAGGTGGGGCATAATGTCTTTCATTTTTTTGGTCATAAAATACAACTGGACAAAATTACCTAAAAAGCGTAATGTCTAGTATAATGATCTTGTGTTTCTTTTTTTGATTGGCCCAGGTTTGTACAGTTTCACCCTACTGCCTTGGCTGATGAGGGGCTTCCTCGTAAATCAACCAAGCCTCGGGAAAATGCATTTCTGATCTCTGAAGCTGTCAGGGGTGATGGGGGTATCTTGTATAATTTAGGCATGGAAAGGTTCATGCCCTTGTACGATGAGAGAGCAGAGCTTGCCCCCAGGGATGTGGTGGCAAGAAGTATAGATGATCAGCTTAAAAAGCGTGATGAAAAGTATGTGCTCCTTGACATAAGTCACAAGCCCAAGGAGGAAATTCTCTCCCACTTTCCCAACATTTCTTCCGTGTGTCTCCAGCATGGCTTGGACATAACACGTTGTCCAATACCAGTGGTTCCAGCTGCTCATTACATGTGTGGAGGAGTTCGAGCTGGGCTCCAAGGGGAGACAAATGTACGGGGTTTGTATGTAGCTGGTGAGGTAGCATGCACAGGCCTGCATGGGGCCAATAGACTTGCTAGCAACTCATTGCTTGAGGCACTAGTTTTTGCTCGCAGAGCTGTACAGCCATCTGTTGATTGTATGAAGAGCTCCAACCTTGATTTAACTGCTTCAAATTTGTGGCCCAGAGCCATTGTGCCTGTGTCACTTGGAAGTAATGTGATGGACAAAATATCAGCAATGACAAGGCAAGTGAGGAAAGAACTGCAATCTATTATGTGGAACTACGTAGGAATTATTCGGTCCACAGTGAGACTAGAAACAGCAAAGCAAAGAATTGCTGAAGTAGAAGCTAAATGGGAGGATTACTTATTTCAGCATGGATGGAAGCCAACAATGGTAGATCCTGAGACTTGTGAAATGAGAAACCTTTTTTGTTGTGCTCAGCTGGTGGTCAGCAGTGCCCTTTCTAGGCATGAGAGCCGTGGGCTACATTATTCAACTGATTTTCCTTATCTTGAAGAAAGCGAGAGACTACCGACAATTATTTTCCCAAGTTCACCTGTGAAGAGTACGTGGAGTTCTCTACAATTACACAAGCAGCCCATGTATCAGTAAGTAGAGCTGTGCCTGTGCTGAGACATCAATATCTATTCTTATGTTTATGGAAATCTCTGCACTAAAAAGGCCAAAAACTTGGCTACAATCGAATGTCCCAGAGTGTGCAACCTTCATTGAAACTTGATAATCAAGATTCAGGACGTCTTTCGCCTCCCCTTCTTTTGGCGCTGTAATTATTTTTACTTGTTTTCTGATATATTGTTCAAAAATATATCATGAAAAAAGTATGTTCATGATAGGTAATTTAAACCCAGATTATCTCCAGTTATTGGTGATAATAAAATATTAATATTTTATTAATATTAAATTAAAAAAATAAATTTTTTAATCATCCCCGGAGAATCTCCAGCTAATCCATGAGCAATTTAATGTTAGTGATTCATTATTTATGCAGTTTGGGCCCTTTAATTAAAATGTATGATAATAGAAGTTACCGTTCACTTTACAGCATTTAATATCATCAAGTAGTTGCAAATCTTGCCACCCTGTAATCCTGTATTTAATGTGAATCCTATTAACCTGTAGTAACATTCAAGATTCGTAGAGGGAATTTCACGTTTTTAGAAGTTTTTAACATTACTGCATAGTTTCAGTCATCTCGGAAGCTCAAGATCCTAGTTTTAATTCAAAAGTAGAAATCCCGTTCCTCAATCATTTCTACAACCTCCTACCTAATTGATATATTTTGCTGATTCGGATACAATTTTGCTGGGCATTTTCTGGTTGCATGTATCATATTTGTCAGACACTTACTAGTCAAGATGATCCTAAGATTTTTTGTTTCATATTTTTATTTTGATCCTGATATGCAAGCATCAATCCAATTATTTTATAATGCCTGCTTCCGCAGAATCCTTTAAGACAGCTTTGACATGCAGGATATAAGGAATAGCAATTGGACAAGGACAAGGTTACCATCAAAATTTCAAAATTAACCACAGAATAGTGAAAGTTTCAAGCAAGTATAGAGAGCTGAAAAAGTGAGGTGCTGTGTGCAACTATCATATTACATCATGATGTTTGAACATGAGAATTTTATCTGACACTTATTTAAAGAAACCGAAACCAGCAGCCTTTGCAGTGTGATCCCTCAAATGTGACGGAATTAACTGACTGAAGCAGCTACTTTGTGGGTTGCAATCTGACTCGCCATTGCTCATCATGGAAGTTTGTCCTTCACTCTAATAAGTTGTGGATCTGATTATTCCGTACAATCAAAGAAAGAGGAAGAACCATCAAAGATACATTTTCAACTTAATAAATTATGCTAAGCGTAGTAGATATAGGATAGAGCATCGATATATTGTGATTTTGCCCCACCCAAGCCCAGTTATATTCCCTTTATCTACCACTTTTCATTATTCTTCATTATTTTCGTATCCTTGCTACTTTATTGGGTTCGGTTCGTATCTTTAATGCCCATTGTTGTCCCCTCTACATACTTAAAGATATCTTTCCATCAAAGAAAGTAGACCCCATATATACGGAATTCTTGTCGGGGTAGTATTTGCCATTCATTTTAGCTTTGTATACAAGTATTCACCAATTTTTTATTCCCTTCGGCTGAGTCTATAATTTAACAATTTTCTTGTTTCTCTTTATATTTTATGCTTCTTTTGCTTCAAAATTACACCCCCAGGAGTACAATCGTCATAATGGTAGGCTGAAAACATGAAAAATATAGGTAAATGTTGCCGAACAGTAGTAAATAGAAGGTTTGGTAGTTTTCTATACCGCAATCAAAATATGGAGCTGCAATTTTAAGACTCCAATGTGAACAAAATGGTCGACCTTGCCAGAAAGTATACAAAAAAGAGAGTGTGATAGACTATGTTTTTGCCGTTTCCTTCAAGTAAAACTCAAGTGGGTTGGGTCATTAAGCTTCAATGCATCATTAATGCTCCTCACATACTCTTGATTGAGGCTAATTTGCTTCTGATTGTTGAGGTACACTTCAGACTTAAGCTTGGATCAAATTATTATATAATGCATAAAATTATCGAAGGCACACAACCATCATTCGTGCTTATGCATTTGTAATAATTACGGCTCATTGCACTTGTACCGATAAAGATCTTATGTATTGCAGCAGAAAATAATCCTAAGGCTTATGAATTAAAAAAATATAATTTTAGTTCTTTATTTTTTATCACTAAATTAATTTAGTCTTTTAAATGTAAAAAAAAAATTTAGAATAATCATTTAAAAATAAAAAATAAACATTTGGTCTCTCTAACAAAACATTTTAAGTCTTAAAAGATCATCATTTTTTAAAATGTTTTATTTTAGAGGACCATTTTAACATTTAATAATTTTTAAAGAATTAAATTTATCTTAAAATTAAAATGAAGAATTAATATTATATATTTTTTGTTTATCGACATTTTTTCACAATTAAATATCATACTTAATTTTTTTGATGATTTCCCTTCGGTATTAGACAAAACTTAACCTGCTGCTTATTGTCGTGTCTTACACCGTTCAGTATCGGCTAAGATTTATGACCGTGTCTTTGGGATCCATGTTTCCCACGCAGATGCCAATTGCCAAGATGATCAATGGTATCCTTGTACTTATTCGCTTCATTTTGCAATGCTAAATATCGAGAATAGATTTATAATATATTATGTGTAGTTTTTTAAAAAGAAAGTTGAAATCTAGACTTCTGACTTTAATGTCTTCTAGCGACCTACTTTTTTCATGTTCAATCCAAAATACACTTTTCATTAGAAAAATACTGAAGCAACAGAGTGATAATATTAATTATTGATGTCTTATTTTAGCACTGTCATTTCACAACAGCGCACATGAACAATTTGAAAATTGCCATCCAGGTTTGTAGACTTTGTTTCAGAAAATTTGTCTCACATGTTTAATCTAAGGCATAAGCATGGACATTATTCATGACAAAGATGCTTTCGTGACAACATTATAGTTTGCAGTCCTATTTTTGTTCTTTTTCATAATGTGCACTGCACCGAACCTTGTTGTAAATTGCACGGGTTAAAAAGATATATTACACCATGAACTATGTCCTGAGTTACACTTCATAAACCCTACATGCTGCGGTACACTACCATTTCACAGGAGAGAGGAACCAACCATGAACTCCAGAGTGCAGGTTCAAGTAGTTGGGTGTTTAGTTCTGGGTTTGGCATGTGGAATTTGGTGCGGTAATGGCTTTAAAAGTTGTGGGTACCCAGCAATTTACAACTTTGGGGACTCAAATTCAGACACTGGAGCCATATCTGCAGCATTCACGGGGGTTCATCCTCCCAATGGTGAAAGCTTTTTTGGAAGTCTATCAGGAAGGGCTTGCGATGGTCGACTTATTATAGATTTTATCAGTAAGCACTGAAGCAAAGCATGCTCTGTTCTCTCCTTCGCACTCTTTTTGGGTCAAGTTTTCACCTTTCTTTAATGGGATCGTTCTGGCCCCTTCTATGTATTTGGGTATTGGGTGGAGTTGATTATAGTAATATACGATTCTTATGTATGTTTCTTTCTACGAACCTATGCAGCTGAAGAACTGAAGCTGCCATACCTGAGTGCGTATTTGAACTCACTTGGGTCGAATTACAGGCAGGGTGCAAACTTTGCAACTGGAGGTTCATCGATTCGTCCTGGTGGGTATAGCCCATTTCATCTGGGGCTTCAGATATCTCAGTTCATACAGTTCAAGTCTCGCGCCAATGTTCTGTACAATCAACTTTCAGACAACAGTTGGTTTCTTCTCTCTTCGTCTCTGCATTTTCTTTCATATATTTGGCTTTGTTAGTACGCTAGAAACATGTGCAGAGATATCCTTTCCAAATGAACTGTAAACATCTTAAAGCATCATCCGAATTCAAAAAAGTTTCAAATTAGATTATTCTCTATGGACTAAAGTTGATTCTGATAATGACAAATAGATCTGTATAATATTCCAGGGACAGTGCCACCTTTTAAAAGCAGTCTTCCAAGGCCTGACGAGTTTTCTAGAGCCCTATACACCGTTGATATTGGACAAAACGATCTTGCTTTTGGTCTTCAACACACTTCAGAGGAACAAGTTCGATCATCGATTCCTGATATCATAGACTCCTTCTCCCAAGCAGTGCAGGTAATCAACATCAGCAACTGTGAGAATAATCAATCGGATAGTAACTCAGTTCTAAGAACTAATACTTGTGATGGCTGATGTTTTAGCAACTGTACAATGAAGGAGCTAGAATCTTCTGGATCCACAACGCAGGCCCAATTGGGTGCTTGCCTTACAGTTTCATATATTACAAGTCAAAGCAGGGTAATCTGGATGCAAATGGGTGTGTCAAACCCCAGAACGAGATCGCTCAGGAATTTAACAGCCAGCTCAAAAACCAAGTGTTTGAGCTGAAGAGAAACCTCCCTCTTGCCAAATTTACATATGTTGATGTGTATTCAGCCAAATACCAACTAATCAGCAACGCAAGGAACCAAGGTGATCCGCAAGTTTTGACATCAAACCGACACATTGAATTAAAGCAGATGGACTGCAAAGTGCAGACTTTAACTGTTAATACTTTGCTTGATGGCAGGTTTTGTGAATCCATTGGAGTTCTGCTGTGGGAGTTACTATGGTTACCACATCGATTGTGGGAAGCAAGCAATAGTCAATGGAACTGTCTACGGCAATCCATGCAAGAATCCATCTCAATATGTTAGTTGGGACGGCATACACTACTCTCAAGCAGCAAATCTCTGGATTGCTAAACGCATTCTCAATGGTTCCTTTTCTAAGCCACCAGTTCCTATTGGGGAGGCATGCTTCTGACTCCCATCATAATTCAATTGATGTGCTATTAAAAAGTTACATAATTTGAGATAAGACCACAATTCGTTGATCTTTCTATAAAGGAGGAGTTGAGGGGGGTATATCATAGGAATAAAAAAGTTGTAACCTTCAGTGGGAACAAATGGTTATTTATGTTCTCATTAAAAAAGTCAAAGTAACTTTGGATCGGAAAATTTCATGTCACTATTTACCACTAATACCACAGATGTCAAAATATATATTTCTTGTAAAGCTTAAATGATAGGGATTAATGTGCTAAGCTACATCGGGTACGCTTCACCAAATAGTTAGGTGGAGTTCGGCTCGTTAAGCGTACACATGGGGACAATTGACAGGTAATCTTGTGCTTCTTTGGTCCAGTGCATGCTCTACCCCTAAATAGTATTTTTTTTAATATAAATATTGCACATTGAAAAAAAAAAAAAAAACCTCATTTGGGTTTCTTTTTATGTGATTTTGTCAATATGATTTCACTTGCAAGAATTGATCTGTGGTGTCATATTCGTGCTTGTCACATTTGCAACATCATTGGTCGGACCAGGAACCTTTCAAACTATATGGCTGTATCTCAAATGCGGCAAGAAGCAACTTAATTTTCTAATAGGCCATTTGGTGTACCTGCAGAGAAAATCAAGTTCCATCATCCGTTTGTTTTGACGTTTCACCATTTATAAATTGATCTGAAAAGGAAGAATTTGAATGAGTGAGAACTCTCATCTGTTCTATGGAAAATAGATTTACAAAAGTAAGTTCTTCAGACATATTTGGGTAACAAAGTGATATCCTATTGGGGAGTGGAAACTATTTCCACTTTCTTTTTTATTGTTTTCCTCAAATTTTCAAACAATGATAACACAAAGCAAACCAGCCAATCTCGTCGTATGCTATATACATGTAAGGCTTTATATAACCTTGATGCCATTATCTTCTATAATCTGAGAGTTGGCATCAAGTAAGGTTTCAAGGGATCTTCTAGATTTTGTGTTCCGAGCCCTGCCTGCTTCTTTCAGCAGCTCAGCCAACCTACGCTTCTCATCATCCACATCAGGATTTGCTGTTCCAAGCTTTTCTTCTCTCATGCCAACAACATATTCCAATATTTCAATGGCTTCATCCACCCTGCAAATCATTAGAAATAACAACCAAGGATTAGAAACAAAAGCCTGAAGAATTCCGAGTATCCTTATACTGCCTGGTAAACCAAAAATATATAGTAAAAGTAGTAGTGGCAAACAACATAATAATCTCAGACAAACTTGCTACTTTCAGACCAGAACTAAAGGGGTTGAAGAGGACTAGAGGACAATGAACATAGTACCTCCCCATTGCATCGTAAGTGCCAGCTAGATTGCTATAAACCCCTAAGGTGTCAGGGTGATATGGACCATATTCTTTTTCCAAAATTCTTCTGGCCTCTTCAAACAAATCTGCTGCTTCATTTATTGCATAACGCTGCACGCAGGCGAGACCCATTTGGTTCAAAGCAATCCCAAACAAAGCAGATTTCTTCTCTCCACTGCCACGAAACTTGGCAATAGCACTTTTGAAAATGTTGTAAGAATCAGAGTAGTTCCCCAGCATATAATACATTACCCCCATTTGGGCCTCAATTCCGGCAATAGTGCTTTGCTGACCTGGGGCGTTAACATACATCTTCAAGGCTTTTTTGAGTAACTTCAGACCCTGCTCCAAATCATTCATTGACTGATAGATGGCTGCAACATCTATTAAGCCACTTGCAATCTCCTCCGAGGGGAACCCAGGATTGGGCTTCCCAAAAATTCTTAGTGCATTTTCACAGTAAGATTTTGATTCCTTGAACTTCCCTATTTTGTTGTACAAGTCAGCTAACCGGACGTAAACTGAAGCAACTGTCGGGTGATTCTCTCCTTTGGTTGACTTGAACACTGTGAGGGCTTTCTGATAGGAAAAGACTGCCTCATCATAGCGTGCCAAAGACAGATAGGCATCACCAATGCTGCAATCAACTGAAGCCACTTCTACTTCCTGACCATTTGCAGCCATGGCCATGCTTGCTAAAACATAATGCTCAAGAGCAGATTCAAAATCACCCTTTGAGTCGCAGATAAGCCCCATGAGTCTCCTATCTGCTGCTTCTTCAGGGGATGCAGGAGAACCGTTTCCTCTGTGAATATCAAGAGCTATCTGACAAAGCTTCTCGGCCTCATCAAACTGCAGTGCCTGTACATGGGCCTCAGCCACATAACGACATGTCTCGCCAAATCTTGGGTCTGTTTCCCCCAAGACTTGCCTTTGGATTTCCAGACCTGCTGTGTAGAACAGTATTGAATTCTCAATCTGCCCCATCATTGCATAAGTGTCACCCAATTGCATGCACCCTGCAAACTTAGCTAGTGCATGATCTTGGCCGTCCTCTAGAACAGGAATATCGATGGACCGCTCTAGAATAGGAATAGCCTCATTGTATTGGCCCAGATTGCCATATATTGTTGCCAAGACGTGCAAACACATAACCAATTCTAAACTAGGCTTTCCATTCGCACACATCTCAAATGATTTCATAGCTCGAAGAGCCAAATCAAGAGTTTTCTGTGGATTCTCACCTGCAGAGATCATATCTCTTGTTCGTTTAAGTAGAAACGGTCCAAGGTCTGGGTTATCTAACCCAGCAGCAATACGATCCTCAATTCCTTCTTGTAACTTCACACCAAGGGTACCAAGGTTCCTCTGCTTGCTCATGTTGTAAAGAGCATTTGGTTTTCTGGGACTCTTCTCGTTCCTCTTGTCAATAGGTGGCCTTTCTCGCATACTTTTGCTTTTACGGGTTGGTTTGGCCGATCGTTCAACAGCCCCTGGACTTGCAGATAGGTTCTTATCCTTCTTCATAGACTTCTTACCATTTGACACAATATCTTTCTCTGGAGTTGACCCACCAGTGTTACATTGTTCTTTACTCTCAGTGACCACCTCCTTTGTGATCTCCGAATCAGTGATATCTCCAACAAGATGGCGTAATTCTGAATCGATCCTGGACTCTTCACCATATGAGTAAAAACTAGCCCTGGAGGGTGACTGGTCAGAGCTCTGCATTTCACACACATTGTGATACAATTGCTCAATAGAGGTGCCCACCGCCCCATCGATGGCCAAATCAATTGAGTCACTCTGAATACTTCTTGGACTCAATGGACTTCTCGGAGATCCTTGCTGAACAAAATTTTCCTTTAGAATTCCATAATTCCCATTACGTTCGTCTGCTGTACCACTCACATCCAATTCGTCCATAGCTAATCCAGGCATTGTACGGTGTAATCAGGAACCTACCTAAAATCAAGAAAGATGGCTCAAATTCCTCAAAGTAGAAAAAAGAACCAAATTCTGCAGAAGACTGCATAACACACCCAACGACATCAATGGTTGTGGTCTCAATCATAAATTAGGAATGGGCGCATCCGCTTCCATCAAAAGTAAAACAAGCTAGTTTCCTCTAACTGACAAAGGCTAAATCCATTGTTGAGTTAATCATAGTCATAAAAATTTCCAGAGAACTAAAGGAATCCAAGCAAAAAGAAATATCCAGCAGAAAACAGTAAAAACGTAAAGAAAAAGATAAATGAATCAAACTTTAGCACCCAGTGAAGAGCAAAAGCAACTATATATTCCATTCCATGCGTGACAGTATTCTTCCCCGATGCTACTTCGTAGTTAATACTTACAACACAGCAATATCAAATCCCGAGGACTATCTTTACAAATAAAGTTTTCATAAAATTCCGCCATTCATTGATCAATTTCAGAGCAACCGAAAGACAATGTGAAAATCCATTGACCCAACGATACATAATTCAAAGCTCAAACTGTAATCGCAATCAGAAACATGTGAATGAAATACCAGAGAACAAAGTACACACAATACTTCATTGCATATAAGACGGAAAAGAGAACCCGAATGAAGACAGAAACAAAAACAGAAGAGATAATTAATGGGGCCTTGCCTGCACAGTCTCCGAAGAAGAAAAGCCAAAACCAAGTTGCAACGGTGTTATATGTAGATAAGGGGATAATGGGTCAATAGCTCTATTGAATTTGTATGCATTTATATAAATAAGTAGGAGGTGGAAGAAGAGGAAGAGGAAAAAGCGGTGAGGCATGCGAGGGCAGAACGGGGATTTCTGAAAAAAAAATTTATAGAGAAATTACGTGTGTGGAAGTGGAAGGTTACAGAGAGTGGGAAAGTTGAAGCAAGCCAAGAAGACGACCTCCCTCCCACTCTGTTCCCTTCAACCGCTCTATTATTCATTTTAATTCACTAATTAATGCATTATTTATTTATTTAATTTTTTTTCTCTTAAGGCTGTGTTTGTTTCATACGAAATACATATTGTTTGTTTTTGGGGGAAATTCAGTTGCAGTTAAAACGTAGTAATAGGCATGGGGTGGCGGGATTGACGGCTTTTCGACGCGACAAGACCAGTGGGCCTTGCTCCGATGACAGGGTGATCTGTTGAGGGAGCTGAAAGCCGAACAAGAAGATGCCACGTGGCAAAAGTAAACGTTGGGATCTGATCGGCTGGAATGTAATGATTGGTTGGGTTTCGTGTACACGTGGATCACATCCAGCTTTAATGAGGCTGGTTCTTATCTTCGTGTTTGATGGTAGGATCCTTCCGTCGGCTAGTCGGGGCCCACTCTCTAAAGTTTTATTCGCTAGAGAATAATATTCTCACGTTGCCCGAACGGAAGAAAAGAGAATAATTATCTGACATTCCTTTTAAAAATCACTACCTCTTCGATTCAAAAGACAGAATGTAAAATGACGGTTCATAAAATGTTAAGAAAATTGAATAATTAAAATTTATTTAGGTGAAACTCAAAAAGCGTTTTTATATGGAAAAAATTTATATATAATTATTTATATTTATTATATTTTTCTCTAATTAAAATACTACATATATATAATTTTTTAATATTGTCATGATACATATATAAGTATAGTTAAACGTTGTATAGTCTTTAAATTAAATCATAAACTTTTTATATAATTATTAAATTAATTATATATTTGTTATATAAATTAAATTTAAAAATATATCATTCACATTTTTAATGCAAAATTTTATATTATTGTAAAAAATCTACTCTCATAGTTCATCTGTTTAAAAAATGTTTTCAGTGAGATTGAAATCATTATATTGCATTTGCACTCAGTTTTAATTAATTAATCATCAATTTACATATAAATATATCAAATGTACAAGGCCCGTAATTAGAAAGATAGTTTAAGGAAAATTTAAGTTGTACTTCTCGAAATTGGTATTTATAAAATTAATATGAAGCTCAAATTGAAGTAATCAAAATCCAATAGTTAGTAAACCAACCTAAAGGACAAAAATTCCGTATGAAAGTGACAAATATGATCGATTTCCAAGATTAAAAATATGAGTTTGGTTAAACCAAGGAAACAAGAAAATCGATAATTCTCTTTTTTATTTACCTCTAATGAAACAGTTTGTGTAAGTGTTTTAGGTACAAAATTCCAAAGCAGAATATCTTAACAACATCTATAATGTATTTGCTCCCCAACTCCACACAAACCAAAACATTGTTATATTAAAAGGTTCCTTGTCATAATTAGGGTAAGCCAGGAGCGAATATTTTAATTCAGTAAATTAATTAAAAAGGGAAATAAAAAGTATCTATGAAGAGTCAAAGCAAACAAATCAGGACAAATCAAATCATGAACTTCGTTGGGAAATATTAATTTAGTGATATAGACTTCTAACCTTACCCTATTAATATAACAATATATTCTAATTGTATTATAATTCTGTTTATATATATCATTCATTGATGCGATAATTAATTCCTCCTCTGGTGGTTAGCACTTGGGTGATTGGATTCCATATGTCATGAACTTTCGGTGGCCCCTTCCTGTTCTTGACTCTAAATTGAATGCTAATTAAAATTAAAAAATATTTTTAGTTAAACATCACAAAACTTGAATTATCTTAGACTGAATTTCATTTAACACGTTGTCATCTTGAAGAGATTATAAAAACACACTACCATTTGTTAGTTAATTAATATTTCTTAATCTTATTTTTCTCTAACATTAAAGAAAAATATGAAGTACTACTACAACATTAACAGTAGACGTAAAAGCTTTTTCCAAAAAGAATTAGACTTAAGGGTAGTTATTTGATTTTAATTATTAGGTTTTTTGGATTAAAATATAACAAATGTATATATAGTATAACAAAATAATAGGACTAGCTTATGATTTAATCGAAAAACTATAAAATTGTGTACATAAATTATACATTCATTACATTATTATTAACAGACTATATATGTTTATTATATTTTAATTAATAAACTTGATAACAAAAATATTAAAAAAATGCATATGTAAGGTTTTTTTCCCCCTTTTGTGGATTTTAAATGAGATTTCATGTATATTAATATACTAATATTCTCATTAAGAGAGTTGTGACATATTTTAATTGAAACTTTTTTAGGAGTGTTGTAATGATTAATTTAAGATTTGATTTTAAGAGGCACAAAAAACATCAAATGAAATATTTGAATTAAAAGAGATAAATTTTTATAATCAAGGGAAACAAACTCTTATAAATTAAATAGTCAAATTAATAATATAAGATAAAATTACATATAAAATAATTTTTAAAATTCGTAAAAGACTCTAGAGTGTTAAAAAAAAAAAAAAACAAATTCAGTGATGTCTTCAATAATAAAAAGGATCTAGTGACACGAAAGAAAGAAGGAGTAGATGAATGACACCTGAAAAATCACTTAATTTTTTCTCTTTCGTAAACTGGTTATCTCAATATAAATGAATGGGAAAGCTCCAAAAAGTTGAAGGAGGTGGTGGGATTATGAAAGAAGTGATTGGTAAGCAAATGAAGATTCGATCGATCTTGGGATTGAAGTAATAAAAAGTGAAGTTCGTAATGCTCAATACATATATAAGCTTGTGTATTCACGTTGTGGATAATCTTCATATAAATGTAGAACACTATAAAGTAAATGCTTGGGACATATATAAAGCAAAGCATGGATTCTTTTTGCGAACTTCTTCATCGTCTCCTCCAGAAAAAAGTACTGATCGAGAATGCAGGTGAAATCTTCGTTCACGTTTACGTGTAGCATCAATCAATCTATGGTGAATATATATTATTATTATTATTATTATGTGACAGAAAATGAAAAAGAAAGAAGCATAAAGGAAGAGGGGTGGTGATAGAGTGAGAAAGAAAAAGAAAAAGAGGGTCATTTTCAAGAACAGCTACGGTGTCTTCTCAGAGGGGAGTGTAGTGAAATTGATGTATCAGATGTCTTTCCTAGGGCACAGTTGCACCCACGATTACATTAACAATGCTTCATTATTACTCTCACATCTCTTCATTTTTACTCTTTTATTCTTTCACATCTATCTTTATTTTAAACTTCTCAATTTCACTTTCATGCATGAATTTACGGGGTGCAAAGTGGAACCAAAATGAAGCAGGGAATGCCGAAAAACAATAGCTTGTGCTTTTTATTTTTATATTTTCGACTAGTCCAATTTTAATACTGTTCAACATCTTATACTATGACTTTTATAATTATAAAAATAATCATATATGGTTATTTTTATAATTTAAAAAATATTACAACATTAATATTATACAACACCGAATTTAAATTATATAATAATTTTTCCATCATTTCACGTTGTTAGATTTATTTTTTTTTTAAAAAATTAATGATAAAAAATGAAATACATTTAAAAAAATCATATACACGTGTAAGACACTCACAAGAACATATATGCATGTGTGATTGGTTCACAAAAATTAAATACACAAACACACATACACGTGAATATGAATACATATATAAATTCATGTAAGTACGTACATATAATTTAATAAAAAATTTTAAAAAATTCAGCGTAATTTAGTCTCCCTTTTTTTATGGCCCGTTAACATGCTTGTGGATATCTATATTAAACTGAAACCACAAATGTTCATTGAGTAATTTCTTCTTGATTATTTTGCGAATTTACAGAGATAGTTTCTTAATTTATCGAACCTCGATGTTTGGGATTGTTTGACTTCGGGTCAATTATTAAATAATTTTCCAGGCATACGAGCATGACCGTCCCAAAAAAATGACTGGGCTCCATAGTACTTTCAATATTGAAGACGTGTATGGATTTAACAAATTAGGTACAATAAATTTTATATATATATATATATATATATATAATCAGTCAATTAGTTAAAAAAGTATTATGATCCCTTAACTTTATTTATGATTATTATATATATATATATATATTTTAATTTGAAGTATATAAAATTAATTTTGAAAATTTTTTTAATTTGTCTCAAATTTGTTCCTAAAACAATATTCAATGTAGACGTCATAATTAGAGTTGAATTTTTAAAAATTAACTTGAAAAAATCTAAGCTTCATTTTTAGTTAGACTTTTTCATTTATATTTATATGCTTTCTTGAAGCATAGAAAATTAATTTTTTAAAATTTAAATTTGTCTCAAGTTTGTTTCTTAAACAATATTTAATGTAGATCTGATCACAAGGGGGTTAGACTTTTAAAAATTAAGCTTCACTTTAAGCTTAGAAAAGTTTATGTCTCTTTTTTAGTCAGAATTTTGTTATTTATATTTTTTGGGCTAAATTTATTGGGTCAAACATGTTTTTAAAAGTCATTATCAATATTATTTGTTGTTCAAAATTTGAAATAAATAACATAATTAATTGTTACATATAAAATTATATATTAAAAAGTTATAGATACAAATGTTGTACTGGTATAAATCATTTAAATAAAATATATTAATTTTTATTTCTTTATTAAAATATTACGTTACATTAAGTTTTTTTTAAATAATAAATTTTTTTTATTAAAAAAATATTGATTTGAGCTTTTCAAATTCACGTCGAACTTTAAAAAAAACTTAAACCCAATCCATTTTACAAAATAAACTTTTTAATTAAATTTTTTGGTTTGAACTTTACTTTTCGCCGGGGGACTTTTTTAATTATTAAAATGTCTAATTCAATGTATACTGGGACAGAATTTCACACACTTAGACATTAGAAATTTCAACTTCAAAGCCTGAGGATCCAACTTTTGCTTAAGAAATTATGCAAATTCCTTATCATTTAACTTACTGTTGGCCCAACGATTTCACAAAAAGCTCAATTAATATTTGATGATAACAAACTTATTTTGATTTAAATTTTTAAGCAAGTTTTCTGATAGAGCAAAATTATTTTGGAAATAAAATTATGTCTAGAATATAGGTTGGCCCAAACTAATTGGAAGAGCCCAAAGTAGTAACTTTAGCCCAAAATCCTTGTTAAAATAATTAGGCCCAAAAAGGTTTACTGTTTCCCACATTGTCTGGTGATAACCTTTAAGAAGCCCATATATCAAAAGACAAATAAGATTCAATCAGTAAGACCAAAAAGCACTCCTAACAGCTAGCATCTGAAAAAGGATAAGCTTTTACAAAAGCAAATCAAGTCTTTATCGGGACAAAGAGTACAAGATTTCGCCCAAAGTAAAAAGGACGCAACAATCAGAGAAAAAGGGATATATGTTCTTTGTCGGATAAAGCCAAACAAAAATAAAAGAAGGAAAAGTTGAAGGACATCTGAGCAAAAGGAAGCGTTCATCTTTCTCTCTTTTTCTCTTTCCAACAAAGGAACTGAAGAAAGATCTCATCCTGGGAACGAGAGAGTTGACGCTTGAAGATCCTGTACCCATTTGAAGCGCGTTCCGGCCGCGTTTTGTCTCTATCTTTTTAAAAAAATTAATTTTTTTTAAAAATTATTATTAAATATTATTTAAAAAATTATAAAATATTATATATAATAATAATAATAATAATAATTTTTAAAATTAAAAAAATATATATTAAAACAGTTTTTATAAAAACTGAATCCTCTCCAATTCTTGCGTGAACAGCTCATATCTGTAATACCAACTCTGATGCTGAAAACATCCCTTCAGCTGCTGCACGAAAAGGACTCCACGGAACCTCCCAGGGCAGAACGGAAACCAAAGGGACAAGCCACCATGTTTGATGATCACTTCCTCCTTGCATTAAAGAGTGTTACATTTCAAATTATGATGGTCAACGAGCTTAGATCTATAAAAGGAAGCTTCACAGAAGAAAAGAAGTAGAAGAATTGAGCAGAAAATTTGTTCGTCTGATAGCTATCTTGCTATCGTTCATCGATACCTAGCTTCAAATATTGAGTTTGGGATTCAAGATTCTAAATTGAAAACCTTGGTAACCTACATCATTATACTTTGTTGAAATTTTTCGTGAGTCAAAATCGAGTTAAGTAAGTGTGATAATTTAATGTTAACTTAAATCTTATATCTTATGTTGATGGTAAGTATTATAAAATTTATTAATGTAAGTGTTTAGGGTTATTTAAGTTAAAATCTTATTGTAATGAAAAATCTCTTTTGATAAGAGATAAGATATAGAGTTGAAATTATTCGACTAAGATAAATTAATTTTATTTTATTTTTTTATTATCTTTTCAAATATTCTTAGTTACTAAGATTTTTTTTAAGATATTAAAAATTATTTTTAAACATAGAAATTTAAATTTTCAATCACTAAGTTACTTTATTTAAAAATTAAATTTTAAGCATTTGAGTTTTTACTTCAAATACATGAATAAAGTTTTTAAAAATAATTATTTTTTGGAAAAAATCGAATTAATTTTTCTTAAACAGGTATTCACCCTAGGTGCACTAGCGCTTACTAATTGATCGATTGGGGTAATTTATGTTTATTAAAGCTATGCAGTCATTACTCATAATTTTGACCCAAAAAAATATTCATAATTTCTTACGTTATTAATATATAGGCAACATAGACTTTATCGGGGTTATATAGTCAATTTTGTTTTACTTTAGAGCTAGTTTATTTGCCCGCTGTGAGCTCCGGAGAAATTTAATTTATTTTGTTATATGTTAATATATTTTAAATTAATGTTGTTTGCATGTGTTAACAAAAATTTTAATTTAGTAATTTATTGTGATATAAAGAAAGTATAATAAATTAAAAAAAATGCATAAAATTTATTTAGTGAGATTGATGAGAGAGAAATGATGACAATGGATTTATTGTATGGGTACCGCCATAAGGAATCTTTTACCAAGTTGGTCCTATTGTTGTTTTTTTTCTAAATCATTATATAAGTTGACTTTGAATGATATATAATGATAGATGATCTAAATTGTTGAATAAATTATATATCGTTTTTTTTGTTTTAATTTTAAATTATGTCAAGTTATATTTATAGTCTCTTATTAAAAGATTTAAAAAGCAATTAATCAATTCATTATTATTCTCATCAATTTCAAAAAATATTCAAACTTTAAAGAATTCTACATTTAAGAGATAGTTAATTAATTTATCAATTTTTTCTTTATTTTAAAAAATTCTTAGATTTTAAAGAATTATTGGTTTAAGAGGTGATTAATTAATTCATTAATTAATTACTTCATTATGTTTTCATTGACACATTTCAAAAAATTCTTAATACATGTATAATAAAGTTAAAAAGTCGTTGCATGAGGAGTGTATATTTGGTTAAAGGAAACTTCTCATCAATCAAATGGAATTTCTAAGTTAAAGAGAGCTTACTTTATATATGTACTAGTTTATTTGCCAGCGTGTTATACCAGCTTTAGAGAAAATTAATTTATTTTTATTATTTGTCAATACATTTTAAATCAACTATATTTATATGCATTAGAAAAAATTGAATTTAATAATATATATTGTGATATTGAAAAAATAATAAATTAGATAAAGTCTATAAAATTGGTTATGTGAAATTGTTGAGAGAAAATTAATGACAATAGACTCATTGAGATAATACCATTATAAACCATTCAACCATATATTATTTTCTTTTGTTTTAATTTTTGGTCATGTCCAATCATATTTAGTCCTTTATTAGAAATTTAAGAGATATTTAATTAATTAATTCATTATTTTTTCGTTGACTCAAAAAATGTTCACACTTTAAAGAATTCTCGATTCAAGAGACAGTTAATTAATTCATTGATTTTTTTGTTCACTCAAAAGAATTCTTACATTTCGATGAATAATTCGTTAATTTTTTCATTTACTCCAAAAAAATTCTCACAATTTAAAAAATTCTCGATTTAAGGAGTGATTAATTAATTATTTATTTTATTATTTTTCTTATTAATTATGAAGAATTTACACAAATTAATTATTTCATTATTTTTCTCGTTAACTACAAAGAATTCACATAGTTCAAAAGGAGTCTACGTTACATATATATATATATATATATATATAAAATAGATAGTAGATGGATTTGATAATTGGGTTTTCAATCTTTAAATTAAGGAAATTTAATTATTTCGTCTCTATAATTTACATAAATTTATAAATTGGTCCTTAAGCTTTAATTTGTTTAAAAAATTCGTCCATATACTATTAAAAATTTTCAATTGAATCCCTATCATTAGGTGGATTCTTAATTCTTAATAGTTATGATATAAAAATTATTAATGTATAATAATATTTTGCCTAACTTAATAGATTTATATAACCATACTCATTAATTGCGAAAATGTCAAATTAATTATAAAATTATTAATATTAAATAAGTTAATAAGTAATAATTAATAAAGAACATAATATTTTCAAAAATATAAGATTATCACTCATACAAAATATAACCTTTAAAACGCAGAAGAGATCAAATCTACAAAGAGTATGGATCCCTCTAGTACGATTTTTTCCAGTAATCCATGAGAACCATTGGATCTAGATCCAATGGCTCTCAATTTTTTTATAAAAAATATATTTTTAATAAATTTAAAATAATTATTTTTATAAGTAAATATATATTAATATTTTAAATTATTTTTTCATACATAATGATATCTAATTAAAAATAATAGACTCTAAGATAGACAAAATAAATTGTAAGATGTTAAATACAGTTTAATTTTTTTATTTCTTCAACTGCATATCATTTTTATAAAAAATTTAAAATATTAATATATATTTATTTATAAAAATAATTATTTTTTTATTTTTAAAAATTAAGAATCGTTGGATTTAGATTGCAAATTATTAAAAAAAATTATTTCCAGTATTACTGGATGAGATTCGTACTCATCTACAAATAGAATGAACTAATAATATTCTTCTGCATAGGCATAAAAATTTTATATTTTACTTTCCAAACCCATTTAGTAGCATGGGGAGAGTGATACTAATAAATAATAATAGTAAAAATGGTATAGCATATATCCATTGGTCAAATAAAAATAAAGATGCGTTTCGATCTTTTGAAATATAAAGTTCCCTTCCTTTTAGTGTTTGACGTTTGTCTGTCGTCATACAGATTTTCTGGCGCGAAATAGAAGTGGATCCATGCGTTTATAACGGTCACACTCACACAGCCAATTGAAGTTTGACCAGTATTTATGACTGTGGTCTTAAATATAAAATTATTACAAAAAACTACATGCATACATGAGCTTGAGTTTCTCTTTCTCTTTAGCTTTATGGACAGCCATATTCTATGTATAGTCTCATTTTCTCCAGAAAAGCAAATGGACATGATCATTCATGCGCATTTTTGACGTCAACTCAAATTAATATTATTTTAATATGGATGCTTCTGATGAATGATCGAAGAATCTCCTTGAAACCTCTTCGTATATTGTATAGTTTGTTTAGGCCATTTTTGGCATTGATTTTGGTTGTGTAAGTACTAAGTTAGTGGTAATTAATGAAGATTTTGAGGTACATGTGAGGTATTATTTGAGAAACTGATCAACTCTAATAGTGAGGGCTAAAAAGCGAAATACATAAAATCTCTTAACATGAAAATGGAAATAAAAATAAAAAAATTATTAAATTTAAAATTGTGTTTAGTATGAAATGAAAAGTATTTATTCTAAAAATTCATTGCTGGTTTGATTTGACAAAAATAGCGGAGGATTGAAATACAATACAGGTCCAAAGACATTTTTACCCTGATTAGAAGAAAAAAAAAATTTAACCAGATAACTTTGCTGGACATCATACTCTCGCTTTCCTTCAGGAAGCAGCAAATCATTGTGGAGGACGACGAATGAGCATGACTGGCATTTCCAAGCAGAGATCGACATCCACCAGCGAAGCAACGTCGCCGACGAACTCGTCGGAAGACGCCGCATTTTTAGACTCACAAACCCTAAAAACAAATCGGAGATCGATTCTAAAAAAACCATAATGAGGGGAAAAAAGAAATGGGGCATATCTGTGGATTGTATGGAAATGTTCACCGCTAACCAAGTGAAAAAGATCATATTCGGGTAGGAGAACGCTTGACTGGCATCAATAGTGGCTTCAGTTTCTTCTCTTTTGATTTCTTCCATTTTATTGCTTCTCTTCAATTCACGAACAGTGGTCGCCGATAATAGTGAAGTCCGACCAATGGTGAAGGTCTCGCAACCCTCTGCAGCTCCGCTGCTATTGGCTTGAGTAGTCATAAGCTTCTCTAATCGTCGGGGTAATTTGGTCCAAAATATGTTATTCCCAAGAAAGAAGAGATATTCCTTCGATAAACTAGAGGAATGGCCACTCCCAATTTTTTCGAAACAGGTTTCCTTTGGAACGATCTTTCCCATTTAACAGGTACCTCTCCTTCTCCCTTTTCATTCCTTGTTATCAAATACACCCTAAAAGAATTCTAAAAGGAAAAATAGAAAAAAGGAAAAAAATTAAGATCATTGAAAATTAAAAAAATATTTAAGACCTTAAAACTCATATTAATGGCTGAATTCGGATTAGAAACAGGATTGTCCGCTAGTTTAAGCGTTAGACTTTAAATAAGTTTTTCAGAATAACGCTATAAATTCGAAAATCTTACCCATAACAAACAAATATGCTTCCTGAAAATCAAATTAATCTAATATATATAATTACTCCTTAACGAGACCCAGGTTGCGAAATGGGATCACGTATTTTTGTGTTAATATACACGTGGGGCAACAATAATATTCTTGAGCATAGCCAGTGGGATTGGTCCCAGGCCTATGCATATCTTTTACTTCCTGACAAAACACTTTAAATTCTGCTAATGGATTTTTTCATGCTTGCTTGTGTTATAAAGGTCCAGAATCTAAATGGGGGGCCCTCTTGAACTACTCTCTTCTCCCAGAATAATGCTTCTTTTCTACATGCGAAGGAACTCCAAACTCCAAAGTAAGCATCATCGATCTTCGGAACTTTAGTCCAATTAAATTATTGTGTCAAGAAAAGTCTAGGTCTGCCCAAGACTCACTTTTCACACATAATAAAAGAAATCACCACATTGTTAGTTAATTTTTGGATTCCAATTGTCATGTTGATAAGAAACACTCTAAGATTACTACTAGTTTGAGATGAGATATAATCATAAGTAATACAATTACCATTATATTTTTTAATACTAAAATTGTCCTAAAAAAACATTTTATTTGCAAAGATAATACTAAAAAATAATTTATAAATTATTCCCTATTGTAAATGTTCAGTCCTTTCCTTTACTCAACTTTCAACATTTCATCTCACTCCATTGTTTCCTAATCACTGGTTGAGATATTCCTTGCTTTTACTTGCAATTCTTTTGGCAACGACAAAATTCAGTGTCCTCTTATACAACATGAAAACGTTGAAAAAGCTGGGAAAGAGGGCAAGGAGTTACTTAAAACTACAAGTTAGCATGTGGGGATTAATCTTACGAACTAAAAGATATTCTGTCCGATACTGGCTTTCTCTAATGGGTTCCCAGTGCTCAAATGACGAATCTATTGTGGACCTCCATGGTCAAAAAAAGGTCCTGTTGACATTCCCCGTGTTTCAAAGTCAACCCAACGCTTTAATTACGCCAAGCTTGGAGACAAAAACTAGGTGCCTCCCATATATCAATTCGACATGCTCTGCTCTTTCAATCACCTTATCTTCACTTTCCACACAACTTTCCCGAAAGTAATGTTCATCAAGCTGCTTCACAATATTAGCTCATTCATTTTATTTATTTATTTATTTCATCAGTAACCCTTCATCATCATTATCTAACTTTAGTTTCAACTATCAACCAGCAAGTTTCTCTGTCTTCTGCAGTGTATCGGTTTCTTTGTCCTGAATAAAATAAGGATTCTTCTAATCCGTAGTCTAAGGGAATTCCAATACATGGTTCTAAATGTCATTAGTTTATGATTAATGCAAAAAAAAAAAAAAGGGGGGGGGGGGGGGGGGAAGCGAAAGGCATTGACAAATCTTGCATATGGTTAAGATCACGTACGTGTGGATATTTTCCCAAGTCAAAGGCCAGAAGAGAGGAAGGCATACTACCCTTCAGACTTCGGTGAGACAGAGGACAGAGTGATAGGCAAGTATGTAAATATAGCCAATAGTGAGTCATAATGCAAATGCTACTATCCCCATGTGTGTGGGTGTGGCTTTCTGGGTCTAATCCTCGCAGGGACCAACAGAGGGAGAGAGATTGTCGGAGACAAATTAAATCACCGTGAATTATGATAGGGTTTGTGACTATGATCTGTTTGGTTGACCATCTGTAGAACTAGAAAAAGGAGTTCACCCGTCCAAAGTAACCACACATGAGAACTTAACAAACTTTGGCAACAACCATGAAAAGGATATTAAAGCCATGCGGGAGCAAAAGGCAATGAAGACAGCGAGAAAAAAATATTCTGATGGAAGAATGGACCCCATGACACGGAATGTGAATATAACGTAATTTCAACGCCGATGGTACAAGTACAACCATAAGGTAAATGGAAGGAGGCATGGTAAAAATAGAAAAGGTGGTATGGAGAAGAGGAAGGGCGAATCCAGAATGCAGTATATAATACCTTCAGTAAACGTCGGTATATGCAACTTGGAGCGATTCCGCCCTCTGCCTCATCTTTATAAATACCACTTCACTCTTTTCTTTGAACCTCGAGTCCCTTTGAGCTTTCTACACCATTCTTGAGCAATATAGATTTCACTGCAAACAAACATGGACAGCAGAATTGAGTACGGTGAAACTCACAGGTTCTTTCTGTCACTCTAATGGTGAAACACACATGCGCACACGTACACGCAGAGTACATGTTAGAGAAACATTGAGTCCAATACACATGTAAACACTAACAAAGCCTTTATCACAATAGGAATAAATGTGCAGCATGCTTCAGACAGTTCAACAAAATGGAGCACCTTGTGGAGCACATGAGGATTTCATATCATTCGGCTCACGAACCCACCTGTGGCGTTTGCCGGAAACACAGCAGGTCATTTGAGTCGCTAAGGGAACACCTTATAGGTAATATTCTTTAATTGTCAAGAACTTTAGGGAATTTTCTTTCATGAAGAAAATACAGATTATGAGACCAAAATCTGCTATTTTAGGTCCATTGCCAAGACAAGAATGCAGAGATATTTTTGCCAACCGAGGATGCAAGTTTTGCTTGAAGGTCCTTGATAGCCCTTATGCTCGAAGAATCCATCAAGAAAGATGCCAACTTTCTGGAAATGCTGTAATAATCCCTAACCTAGCAACTTCAGCATTTGCAATTCTTCTTTATATCCTTTATTGCATATTAACTTTTCTGTGCAATATAATGTTGTAGGGACTAATTGGTCGTTTTTCAAACTTGGGGATTCGCGATAACTTGACTATTGGAAGAGGGCCACAAGTAGTTGCACTTGCTTGCAAAATGGTTGGAGGAGGCAGTGATGGCTCACTTGATCTCTGTGCAAGAATCTGCATAATTGATGAACAAGAAAACATCATATTCCATTCTTATGTGAAGCCACCAATTCCTGTCACAAACTATAGGTTAGGATGGATTGAAAGCCTTTGAGATTTGAAAATTTACATGATACCATTGATATGCTAAACTAGGCAGCTAAATCATTGATAGGTATGAGACGACAGGTATTCGACCAGAATACTTAAGGGATGCAATGCCAATGAGGCAAGTGCAGAGGAAGGTTCAGGACTTCCTCTGCAATGGAGAACCCATGTGGAAGATTCGACCAAGGGGAGGAAAAGCCAGGATTCTTGTAGGTCATGGCCTAGATCATGACCTAGAGTGTTTGCAAGTGGATTATCGCGCAGAAATGATCAGGTAACTTTATCCGAGGATTTAGAATTAATAGCCACATAATGAAATAAATAAAATAATCTGGTCCATGTTTGGATATTCTCGTAATTGCCTATGGTTCTAGGGTCATTCAGTAACATGTGGCTCCTCCGAATTAAAGCAAAGATAAATGGCATATATCTAATTAAAGTTGAAGTTTTCCCCCAGTCATACATTCAAATGGGCTAATTTCAAATTCATAATGAAGAAATGTTATGTCAACAGGGACACTGCAAAATACCCACCATTGATGAAAACGAGCAAGCTCAGCAACTCACTCAAGTACTTGACACATGCTTATCTTGGGCAAGTGTCTTTAACTGTAACCCCCAAAATATTTTAACTTCTCTTCGATGATTCTTTGCCAAATATATATGTGTATGCGTAGGTATGTCTCATGAATATAATAAAGCTTGTGTTTGCATATACTATCTATATATGCAGGTATGATATCCAAACAGGGATACAGGATCCATATGATGATTGCGTTGCAACAATGAGGCTGTACATGAGGATGAGATCCCAAGTTCACAAAAGAGAAAATTACCCTTTGGCTTCTGACCCTCAAAACAAGAACAACTTTGCTTCATGGAGGCAAAGCGAGCTGGAGAGAATGACCCCCGAACAATTGCTGGAAATCTCGAGGTCTGACTATTACTGCTGGTGCTTGGATTCCATTTAGAATCTGAATGGAGAAAGCCAAACAAGGCAGATCTGGAGCTCATGCATACGGATCTCTTCGATGTATTACTTTCCATGATTGGAAGACCCTAATAGCTTTTCGTTATGTCTGAATAAGTACTAGTGCCAAATTAATAAGAAATAATTATATACCATTAGTTCAACGACGCAATGGTTGTTTAACAAGTTGTGAGCATTTTTCAACAAGATATGGCAAACTCAACAAGTATGGTAGTCATTATCAAGCCCTAATAATCAAAGTGAAATCAGAACAAGTTAAAATATCTAAACGTTAACTCAAGGTCTCTGGATTGTGATTACCGAAATGACATAGATCCAAAAATATGATTCAGCAAATATAACAGACGCCATTGATTCGGTCAATCTACGAAGCCTGGGTTGGGCTCACCTGTACGTCAAGGGATTCGGGGTTGATAAACGAGAATAAAGGATTAAAACCTGAAACGAAGGCTTGATCAAGACCGGACCATATGCTGCGTACATGATTCCAAAACTGCAGGCGTTCCAGGTGTTTCTTTTTTATTGGCCACAAGTCTTTCCAGGTGTGGAACATATCCTTTATGAAGTTGTGGGCTTGTGGCTAATTTTTAAAGTCAATCTACCTTTTTTTTTTTCCCTAAAATTCTTTATTAACTGTAGGTTATTCTAATTAATTTTATCTAAGTTTTAATTTAATTTTTTAATTTAGAAATAGACAATATTATCTTTTTTTGGGTCTCTAAAAGCAGTAATTGGGCGGTGGAAAAATAAATAATAACGTTAATTAGTTTTAGACAAAAAGGCAACGTACCGCGTGATGAATAACAGTGTCTATTGTTTTTATAAACATTTTTTATTTGAGATATTGATTAAAAAAATCCAAATGTGTCCATATATTCATTTTTTTTTAAAAAAATATTATTCTTTTGGTAAAAACACTTAAATTCAAATTAAGAAAAAAAACCAAAAACTAGGGTCACATATATGGTACGTGAAAATAATATTTATGAGAAGGAAAATACCAATAATAATAAGAATTGGAATATAATATAATAGGATGACCTTAATTATATTTAGTATGATATAGAAAAGAAAAAATATCATTATAATTATATGTTTCATATAATAAAAAAAATTTCAGAATAAAAAAATTATGCAAATGACCATGATAATCTAGTGCAAAAAAATTAAATTATTCATTTTTTCATTTCAATATGTTGAAAGATTTTTAAATTACTCGCACTTAAAAAATGAATATTATTATGTTTTTAAATTGTAAAAATATTTATAAATATTAAAATTATTAGAATAATATTAACAAAAATATTAAAAATTGTATTTTAAAATATTTCTAACAATATTTAAATTTTTTCCCCTAAATTCTCCCACTTTTGTAAAATTTCAAATAGTGCAAGAGCATGATGGTGAAATTACTTCCCATTTGCATTCTTTCCTTCCCGTTCTATCATGTTGGTAATGGAATAGGGATTCTTACAAATGAGAAAATTCTCTCTCAAGGGAATGCGGTTCTTCCTACCAAACACACATTCATGGAATGCCACTTCCATTTATATTCCTGCCTCCCCATTCCATATCCTACCAAAGACGGACGGGGAAATTAAGTCCCATATATTCAGACATAAACTATAGTTAGAGGAAGGAAGGAACGGGGAGTCCCATTTCTGAGGCGTTGAGTGAATGGAAGCTGATTTCTTCAGTCTTCACGGAGGGAGAAAGTGTGCTGCATCCTTGGACATAAAAGAAAGGGTGAATGATATATTTTTATTGCATTCATTCTATTATTCTTGGACATAGAAGATTGAGAAGGATAGAGGGAAGGAAAAAGGAGAAATTTGAGTATTGAGTCATGTTCTTTTGTTTACATTTTGAATGCATTTACCTTGTGAATATAAATACACACACACACACATATATATATAGACACACACACACGTACTTAAGAAACAAAGTAGAAAAAACTGTATTTATATCCTGATTTTGTCTCCAATTAGAATATACTCAATTAATGAGAAATTATAATCAATCTTCTAATTGATTAACCTCATAACAATAAATCCTGATTATATAAATCTAAAACTTTTTAAGCATATAAAAAATACTAAAGCACCTTTTTTTTTTTTCTTTTAAAGATCACTTTTGGTATTCTTACTCTTCTTGTTCCCGTTGTTGCTTATTTCATTGAGCTTACCCATCGCCTTCTTCCACATCTAGTACTGGTTCTGTATGCTGGGAAGCAATGAATGCGAGATTAAAGACCAAAACAAAGTTAATTTGTTGCTGGGGAAAGCAGGTGGCGGTAGAATGAGATATCAACGGAATTAATAGATGTTTAATTTAATCATTTGTTGCCACTTGCTATGTTGAGCTTTTGCTATTCGATCTAAATCTAATCTCAATAATGATATCCTATTTCTCAAAGAAATTATCGATAAAATATAAATAGCATTTTTCACGCTGAGGAAAAAATAAATTAAAATCAAAAGTGAAGATAAATTAGCCAACTTATTCCCATATTTGCTCGGTGATAAACCCATGCATATTTGTCATTAGTCGTGTTTTTCTCATGCTAAACCCACTATTGAATCGTTTTCACGACATTAACTGATGTTATTAGCATGAACATAACCAAATGTAAGTAACATCTAATGGCCTCGACGGGAATAAGATGGAAAGTGCTAAAGAATGCTTCTATTAGTAGTAATATTCGTTGGAGTAAGACACTTCAAATATATTCGAAGTCAAGTATCCGATGATTCCTGTTTCGTTAAGTTATTACATGCATTTATAATTGATGGTACAACTACAATTATAGTAACTGTAAGGACTTCAAATTGGTCTCCAACAATGGAGTCAAAACCATAATAAACTTGAATAGTGCATCACACAATAACCCAAATCCCATAGTACAAGTGCATGTATATAAAGGTCCCATAAAAGGAGAAGATAGAAGAGAAAAAATGAATCTTTACTGCTTATTATCTATTTATTAGTTAGATTTATATTATTATTTCAAAAAATTAATTACAAAAAATTGAAACTTTAGAAATTTGTTTTAAATTATATTTCATAAAATGAATAGAAATATTGAATATTTCAAATATTCTTTATTTGAAATCTAATCTTTATAAATTTTTGATATTTTCAGCACTAATAAATTTCAAATATCAAATATTTTAAGTTCAAGTATCACAAATATAAATTTAATTAAATTTTGATAGTATCCGGCCAATAGTACACGAACCAAAATGTTATAACACTTTTCATACTATGCTATATTATATATAGTACTTAATACCTTTTGAAAATTGATCTAATGCTACACAGCATAGTATGCAGTGTGAACCATTAGATCAAGGTGAACTTCACATTAATATGTGGATTCTATTTTAATCCAATGATTCACGCTGTACAATATACTATAGAGTACAACATTGGATTAAAACTTTTAAAATTACAATGAAATCTCCACACATATTTAGAGGTTAGCTACTCGTGTTAAATATATATATATATATATATATGAGTATGGGTATTTTAAAAGAAGTCTCATATTATTTAGGAGAATGAGATATTATATAACATTATCTTCTAAGGGTTAGTTAATAACTAGTTTTTCTTTCTTATGAATATCAAGTATATCTTTAGATTATAATACACAACAATAACTACTTCTCCTCTTCTTTCTTCTTATTAATTTATGCTCCTGAGTTATATCTCATAAGGGTTTGTTTAATTCTGGGAGAAATTCATATATTCACTAAATATTTTTGAGGATAACATTCTTCAACGTGACTTAAATTACCAATTTTTCAATAATCTTAGAAATATAGATATATCAATGTTGTTACCAATACTTATGATGATTTTGCACTGTCAGATACTTAGCAATTTTCACTTAGGAAGTTATGATTATTTCGGTCATGTCATTTGTTCCTTATGCCAAGCTATTTTTAGATATATAAAAAATCTAAGTATTTGATGGATGAAACTTTTAAAGATCACAAGAGCTAATTTTTTTTTACTTTGACAGTAAAAATGGTTGCGTCCTCCATTAAAAGTTGAAAATGTTGGAAAGGTGTGAAAGAGTAACATGGAGTCTTGTAATTTGTGAAATCCTAAAAGTATCTTTAAAGTTAGAGATAAAATGGCAAAAAGTAAAAATGACATAATATGGGGTTGCTTTGTTTTTTTAATAATTCTTTATTTTTACTATCGTTTTCTAATTTTAAAAATATTACATAATTCTTACCATGCAAATTCGTAAAAAAGAAGAAATGGGTGGTCAAACACTTTAAGTTTTGGGAGTGGGCCTAAATATTATGAAGAAAAAGATATTCTGTCGGATACTAGCTTTCCTAGGGGGTTCTCTGCCCACAAAGTTGAATGACGAATCTTGTGGGCCACTGGGCTTTTATATAATCCAAAGAAGGTCCAGCTGCTGACATTCCCATTCCCTATGTTTCAAAGTCAACCCTCATCATGCAAAGTTGCACTATGATTATAGATGCCTCGGCCAATACGTTAACCCCTCCTCCTTTCCCATACTTTTTTCTCCACTTCCATTCACATTTCCCCAAAGGGATGTTCGTTTACTTAATTGCCTGGTTCACAACATCAACCCATTCATTCTCGTTTTTCAACTGTTCCAAATTGCTCTTTCTTCTTGTGGCTTATGACTATTGATCATGCAATTAAAGAAAAGCAGAAAAGCATGACAATGTTTGGCCATTATATATTTTTTCTAACGTCAAGTATGGTGTCGATTAATAATCGTCTGATTTATGGCTTATTTATGCATGATTATGTACGTTACTGTCTTATGACTCTTATCTGCTTCCCACTTTTCTCTTCTGCGGGATCGATGTTTTTCCAAAATTTAGTAGCCTATTACGATGTCTATTTGTCACTGTACTAATCATGACCATATCATAATTGGGTCAGAGGACACAATACTAGTATATAGCTCTGTAGGTGTAGGTGTGCTAATGTGACAACAAACACAAAGATGTAAAATAATACTGAAGTTATGGGATAGCCTTTTCAAATAGGTTCTTTTCATGGTTCAAGTCATATCAACTAGCATCCAAGCATTTGACTATGGTCCCAATTACAATCACGCATTATAGTTTTGACGTCAGAGCTCAGTGTTTGACCGAAACTAAAAAACTAACATAGTGACTTATGGGAGACAAGTCAAATCGACCCAGAATGGGGATGTGATTAAGATTTATTTGGTTTACTATATATACAAATGGGACTTCACCACACCCAAGTAACCACAGAGATAAGAGTGTTGCAAGAATTATTAAAGTCTACAGACTTCAATTTGGCTGCCCCCGTGAGATGTATAGTAAAGCCATGTGACAGCAAAAGCTAGAGAAGACAGCGAGAGAAATATATTCTGATTGAAGAATGGACCCCAACATACGGAATATGCATGGATATCATTATGAATGTTCAACGCCAGCTTCAACCAATACAAATTAAAAGGAAGGAGGTACGTTTCAACTTCCGAATGTTGTATACAGTGCCATCAGGAATTGTCAGTATGCGCAACTCGGAGCGATTCTGCCATCATCCTCTTCAGTATAAATATCTTTTCACTCCTTCCTTGAACCTCACCTCCTCTTAAGCTTTCCAGGCCATTCTCAAGAATTATAGCATTTGGTGCAGACAGGCATGGACAGCAGAAATGAGCACGCAGAAACTCACAGGTTAATTATTCTCTCTCTCTCTCTCTCTCTCTCTCTCTCACACACACACACACACACACACACGCTTTTTAAGTGCAGAAATGCACACAAGGTACATCTTTGAACTAACATAGTATTCATCGCAATAGGCATAAGTGTGCAGCATGCTTAAGTCGACAGTTCAACAAAATAGAGCACCTTGTGGAGCACATGAGGATCTCATATCATTCGGTTCACGAACCCACATGCGATATTTGTGGGAAACACTGCAGATATCTTGACTCTCTAAGGGAACACCTTATAGGTAATCTTCATCCATTACGTAGCAAAACTATAGGGATATTACTTTCGTGAAGAATATATATATATAGAGTATGAGAAATCTGCTTTTCCAGGTCCATTGCCAAGACAGGGATGCAGAGATATCTTTGCCAATCGAGGATGCAAGTTTTGCTTGGAGGTCTTTGATAGCCCTAACGCTCGAAGAATCCATCAAGAAAGATGCCAACTTTCTGGAAATACCGTACCAATACCAAACTTAGCAACTGCGCAATTTGCAATTCTTCCTTATAGCCTTCGTTGGATATTAACTTTTTCTGCACAACTTTTTTTTGTTGTTGTAGGGACTCATTGGTCGTTTTTCAAACTTGGGGATTCGGGATAACTTGACTATTGGAAGAGGGCCACAAGTAGTTGCACTTGCTTGCAAAATGGTTGGCGGAGGCAGTGATGGCTCACTTGATCTCTGTGCAAGAATCTGCATAATTGATGAACAAGAAAACATCATATTCCATTCTTACGTGAAGCCTCCGATTCGAGTCACTAATTATAGGTTGGATATAATGGATTCAAAGCTTTCTAGATTTGAACCACATGTACATGAAACAATTGATGCGCTAAACTCGGCTGCTAAATCATTGACAGGTATGAGACAACAGGTATTCGACCAGAATACTTAAGCGATGCAATGCCAATGAGACAAGTGCAGAGGAAGGTTCAGGACTTTCTCTGCAATGGAGAACCCATGTGGAAGATTCGACCAAAGTGTGGGAAAGCCAGGATTCTTGTAGGTCATGGTTTAGATCATGACCTAGAGAGTTTACAAGTGGAATATCGAGCAGAAATGATGAGGTAACTTCTTTTCAGGGTGGATATGCATGGAGTAAAATAAATTAAATAATATATTCATGTTTAGATATTCTAACAACTTTGCCTACGGACCTAGGGTCATTCACTAACATTTGGCTCCTCAGAGTTAATGTTATGGATGGCTTAGATCAAATCAGAGTTAAAAGTATTCCCACAATCCCATATTCCAATATTAATTTCTGATTCATATTGAACAAATGTTTGTGTGAACAGGGACACATCAAAATACCCTCCATTGATGAAAACGAGCAAGCTCAGCAACTCACTGAAGTACTTGACACAAACGTATCTTGGGCAAGTATCTTTAACCTCTACAAATTTTAAAAAATACGATTAAACGCCTCTTTTGTGAGAATAAATTCTATATAGTTGAATGTGTTGAGTATTAATAATTAAGGTTTAAGGTTTAGGATTTTGAATCTTAAAAAAAGATATAAAAAAGATAAAGTGAATGCAAAAGATCCGTGGCACTTCTGTATCAAGAAATATTCATGTGTATAAATATTGGACCATGTTGTTTGTAAATTGCTCAATTTTATACTAATTCAAAGGGTGGCGATTAACACGCAATTAGAGTTTTTGTAACTTTATCGCCAAGAAAAAAAGAATTTGGTAACTTTGACTAATAGATTTTGCATTGTGGTGGGCTCCGATGATATATAAATTCAAATAAATTGATTTGACATTATTGGACAATATAAGAATGACATGCATATATAATTGCACACAAGAAAATTTTCTTTCTGGATGTATATATATGCATCTTGAAAAAAAATGAAACTTATAGTCCAAAACGAAAAAAAGAAAATAATGAAACTTATGTTTGTATATATGCAGGTATGACATCCAAACAGGGATTCAGGATCCTTATGAGGATTGCGTTGCAACAATGAGGCTGTACATGAGGACGAGATCCCAAGTTCACAAGAGAGAGGATTACCCTTTGGCTTCTGATCCTCAAAACAAGAACAACTTTGCTTCATGGAGGCAAAGAGAGCTTGAGAGAATGACCCCCGAACAAATGCTGGAAAGCTCCAGGTCTGACT
Source organism: Delonix regia (assembly GCA_037074485.1). NCBI lineage: Eukaryota > Viridiplantae > Streptophyta > Magnoliopsida > Fabales > Fabaceae > Delonix > Delonix regia. The sequence goes on along the minus strand of CM073449.1, from coordinate 31,509,836 downwards.
ATTACTGCTGGTGCTTGGATTCCATATAATAGTGTCTGGTTAATGGAGAAGGCAAAACAAAGCAGATCTGAAGCTCATGCAATCATCCAGAGTTGCAGTAGATACTAGATACTAATTCTATATATTAATGAATATAATAATAATAGTTAACTAAAGAGGAGTCCATAATTTCCACATATTAGTTAATTTCAAAAGTTGAACCAATTTCATGTAGCAGCCTGCCCTGCTATGATTGGAAGCAACCAATAGCTAAGTTTATGTGTCTTGATGAGTACAATAAATGCAATGTAAGCCAAGTTTATGAACAGTAACTTTATAACAATAGATGACTTGCATATGTTAGTTCAAAAAGTCACGTGGAGAGTTTGTTGGGCTTTTGAAAATTTATAAGTAATTTAAATATTATTCCCAAAAGCTTTAGCTTCTTGAAAATTTTATGTGACAAATAACTATTAAAAATTCATGTGATTAAAAAGAAAATTTTCAAAATAGGAGCAAGAGATGAAGAAAATCAAATCAATAATCATAGTGATTCGAATAAATTTAATTCTATATCCATCTCTAAGTAAAGTAAAGGATGCACTGATTAAAAATAATAGTAAAAATTACAACAGTATGAACCTTACTTTGGGCGCAGGCAAGTTAACTTTTACAATTTATTCTCAAGGTAATTCAAATAATGACCTACATGTTAGAATGATTAATTACTTTGTAAAGTAGTATGAATTAATTATTAGGCTAATTAATATATTATAATTTAAATAATATCAAATAATTAATCATTGGTATTTGACATTATTTAAATGGATTAGGCTATGTGATTAGATAACTTATCATAAGTTGGGCTATCCATGAACCCATATTGGGAGAAGTCTCGACTTACAGCCCATTGTTAGATCTAGTTATCCTATATATACTATACTAGATAGGGTTTCACTTGTAATGGATGAACCCTTTTTCCTACATGTTGATATTGTGAGTTGTAGTCCTTCCCCCTCCACAAGATGGCTACACTCATGTCAATGAATTTCAAAACTTTTCCAAGTCGAATCTAACTATTTCATTTCAATCTCTTTATTTTATTCCAACAATTGGTATCAGAGCTTGGTTCTAGATCTGTTCATATTTTCGTATAAATTTGGGAAAGAAAACAAAACAAAAAGGTATATTGATTGAAGCAATATGTATATTCAACACGTTCATTATTGTTGAATGTGAATATGGATGAAAAAGCCCATATCAACCTACATATGTATGTAGGTTTACATTCTCTACTTTTAGTAAATGGAAGCCATGGATAAAGGATAATAGATGTGAAAATGTGAAGAGGAAAAAGAACCTAATTTTATTTGTCAATAACAATGGACCTAAATGAGAGAGTTTTGTTCAAAATCATCACGGGCTTTTGTCAATCTGCGAACTTTAAGTAAAATGATGTCTAAAGCAAACAAAAAATGAAGAGATATAATTACAGCCTCCATTAACGTTTAAGTTTTAAAACACCTAGTTCCTTTTGAACAAAATTACTCCAAAATAGTGGGTTCTTTGTCAAAATTACCATATGAGTTTTGTAGATCATGAAATTCTGAGCATTTTTTATGCCGAATTTGCCCTGTAAAACATAAAGGTGGTCCAAGTTACATGCTGGGTTCAAATTGGGTAAGGGAAACATGTTTTAGGATCCATCCAAGGTTGAAGATGATGAATAGTACCTATTGACAAAGTCCATTCGCTCTTCCTAAAGCATGGGGGTATGTAGACCCACTTCCAGAGCTCCTTTTGGCTTGAAATTTGAGCTTTCACATTAAATTTTAATATTATATTTAATGGTGATTTTTCCAAAATTTTTTGAAAGCCCAAGATATGAGTTCTTGAATTTCCATGACATACCACACTAGATGTCGAACACTTACTCTTTGAATTTTGAGTTAAAATTTTTTTCGTATATTCTAAATGCTTAGTACCAGAGGTTTTCAATACTCTCAGTGGAAATATATTTTGACATGCCAAATAATTTATTCAAGAAATTATAGCCTTATAAATTCAATATTGTGCTGAATTTGAATTTTGAGTCCAATGTTGTATGAATTTTGTCAATTTCTTTTTCTAGACATCATAGTACTAACTATTTCATAGTTTAAATATGCACTCAGCTATTATGGGTGTGATGAAACATGTTGTAATAGTGTAACGAGGTAAATTAATGGTTAAAAGTCTAAGTATATCTCTAAATAGGACATCTGACTTCAAATTGGCATAACTTTTGGCACAAATGGAATTTTTGGGCTTGTAATACCATTTTGAAAAGCACATTTAGAGCTCGATGCATGATCGAATTGCCAAAAGTGATTCAATCCATATTCAAGCCCAAATTCCATCTTTCTCATTGACTTTAAGGCTTTTGGATATCGAAAAACTTAGTCGATGGTTAATTTTGCATTCTAGAATAGTGCCAACTATCTAAGGCAATCTTCTTTTTGAACTTAATTGAGAAATACCATTTTAGGATTTTTTTGGGTTGTTTTTTGATTTAATCATGATTAGTGATTGGAAGCATTATTTGTTTTTTCACTATTGATCATGCATCCTTTTGAATAACACAATATCCAAAATTGTTGATGTTGTTATTAGAGCACTATTAAGTGATTTAACTTGTTGCGAATATAAGTTAAGCGATTAACACCTTACGATTGTGAGCTCACTTATTGTGGGACCAATTGTAAGGGTGTTTTTTTTTTTGGTTGATTTAATTGAAGTGTCAGTTCTAATTAGTTATTACTAGGTAAATTGTATTAACAATAAATAAACCTTGTTGATGTGGCACTGACAATGTAATATGATATTACTGGGACCTAATTGAATTGTTGTCTTAATATTTCTCATACCCTATTGGTATGGAGATGTTAAAGAAAATGGTTATATAGGCTTTTTGATATGTGATGAGTTTTATTGATTTATTGCAATCGGGGTCCCTTAGGTAGAACTATGATAAATAATCTGGCAAATATAGTTGTATAAGTTGAGTTTTTGGAGGAAACTTTGTCTTACAATTATGTTTCTTACATATGACTAACGTTTTCTATTTTTTATTACCTTAAGTTGTTGACTATCAGCAATAAAAGCTTTATGTGAAACAAACTATAATAACCTAAAAAGTCCCCAAAACAAAAAAAAAAAATTAGGAAATTTAGTTGATGGCTTTGACCATGAGGAAGATACACTCACTATATTTAATATCAATTCCATTACTCTTGAGAAAGCCTTTATTGAATTATTACGCCATTCAATTGGAGTGTACTTTAGTCATTAATGGAAATTATAGTGGAATGTGTGAAAGCCACTTGGATGAAGGTTTAGGTAATATTATTTGAAGTTTAACGAAGTTATTATCACTTGTATGAGTATTTCAAATCAATATAAATTTAAGAAAATGTATGGAGCCACTTCTATTATCTGACATTAACCCTTTTTGTGGTGTTAACCTAAAATGAAATACCTTGATGAGACCTCTTGTATTCCTAGAACTCAGTTTCATCCTGGTAGGTCTTGTGTTTTTCAAGGAACTCTTGTTGATTGAGTATTCATGAAATTTAAAAGGCACTCTTGTTCCTTAGGCTATGTTTTAGAGTTTAAAGGAGGATAGAATTAAGTAGTTATTAATGAAATAACATGGAATTGAATGGAATGACTTTAATAGATATGTTATTTAGGAGTTTTAATAAGGAAAGAGATGAACTCCTATCGATTTTGTTTAAAAGTTATAGTAAAATGAATAGAATGGGATGACTCATTAATCATTTTTTCCAATATTATCCTTTATAACATAAAATAAAAACACTTCCAATATTATTTTTTCATTCATTTGAAACTAGAATTGAAGAAATGTTAGAAAAGCATGAGAACCACATAAATTGGCCAAATAAGTACAATATGTATAGATATAGAAAATTACATATATATTCTTCATTTTCACAAGTATGAAGAATTTAAATTCACCCTCAATATTCATACCCAAACCTCAAGCTAATAATTATAGGAGACAAGTTGCTTTTTACCGTGCCTCAGTAATTAAAGAACATACTGCTACTACACTATTCCACAATAATACCATGTAATTAGCTTCATTTATAAATTCATAACTTTCATAGAACACCAATTGAACCCCAAATGAATCAGGAGATAATAGTTAAAATGAATAGTCAAAAGGATCATTGCAAAATATAGAAAGAGAAAGAAAAAGTGTCACGTAGTTGTTTTGGCCAACTAGTGGTGTGTAAACCAATGGAAATGTTAGGCACATTTGTCTTAGATCTTACTACTAGGTGTTTTACACAGAAGAGAGAGATAGAACGAAAGAAAGAGAATCTAGTGGAAGCCAAACTTCACCAGTGCTATTGTCATGTTGTGGGAAGGAATATGTTGAAAAGAAGTATGGTTTTTTCATGATAAAGATTTTCGAATAAAATTGTAATTTTTTAAAAGTTAGATGGGTATAAATGTATTTTATAATGTTGAGCCACTCTTTTCCATCCTTGACCTCCCAATTTGGGGGGATAAAAAAAATGGCATTTTGAATGGTTAGGGAGGAGACCTTTTCCTATCATTCCATTTCATCCTCATAAAAACATCCAAATAGACATCTAGACTAATTGGGTTGTTCCATTCCCTGCCACTCCCTCCTTAATAATCCATCCAAGCATAGCCTTAGTATAGCTGAGGAAGGACTAAAATGGAATAAATTCAATCTAAATCAACTCTTGGCAAATCATTGTGTACTCAAGTATACACTTCTTAATATAGCCTTCACTATAATGTGCTTAGTATATACTTGATTAATCCCATTTTGGATCATTGGTTAGTTGCTTCAAAATTCATTTAATGCCTACATGGGCATTGTTGATCACATATTGTTTCATACTAAATTTGATTTACTTGTAAGCATTGATTATTTATATTCAGATTTTGTGATTTGTGTAGATAATTTAAGATATACTTTTGTGTACATCTTATTATGTTTTTTGGAGGAGCTATTTTATGGTGAAGTGTCAAATTGACACTTATTGCTACATCAATTTGTGTATACATCTTAATGATATTTTAAAGGAGTTGTCTTGTTAAAAAGTGTTAGCAAAAGTACTTACAGTTACCCCAACCTTTGTATATGTCTTAATAATATTTAGAGGAGTTGTTTTGTTGAGAATTTTCAAATAGACATTTCAACTACCTTATCTATGATTGAAGAGTGTGATACCTATTTTGCAATGGTCATTTTTTCAGGGTGGTCAAGGAAATAAATTTCTCTTGTGCACATATTTTAAGTCTTGACCATTTTTATTGCGACATTTAGTTCGTTGTGTGCTTCTCTTAAGATTATAGGACTTCTAGTGATGTTGAAATTTTGATGTCAAGTCCCCGTTCATTAGCGAGAAAATTTGATAATCTTTGATCCATATTAAAAATTTTAAGTGACCCATTACTTACCCATTGGAGTTTTGGAGTCAAGTAACTCTTGGGTATTTTGAATTTTGATGTTGTGGTTTAATGGGAGTTTGATTTGTGTTCTTAAGTGACACTTTGGTGTATATGAGTATTTATAATATTTGTTTCCTTATCAAATTTAATGTTCTTTAATATGCAAAATCTTTGGATTTAATTTAGAATTTAAACTTTGCTGACCTTTATAACATTTTTTCTTTATCATAATCAATGTTCTTAATTCACTGTCTTAATTATGAGTTTTATTATCACAATGCCCATTGATTATTTGATAATCTTGGAATATAATGTTGATAAATTCTGACTTTACTTTACAATTAATTAATATTATCCAAGTAAAGATTGTTAAAATAATTAATTCATTTGTGGATTAGCATTAATTAATTATGAGGCTAATTAATAAAAGCCCGAACCAAAAAAGTCTGATTAGAAAAGCCCTTTTTATAAAATGGGTCAGTTTTAGATTTTTATTTTTAAACTCGACTTGAGCTCAAAAAGCTCAAATCAATATTTTTTAATAAGAAAAAACTTATTATTTAAAGAAAAACTTAATGTAACGTGACATTTTGATTGAGAAATAAAAACTAATACCCTTTGTCCAAATCATTTATGCCAATACAACAATTCTTTTATATTTACAAATTCTCTATATATAATCTTACAAGTAATAATAATAATTAGCTATGATATTTATCTCTAGTCCTTAGTAGTAAATAGTCTTGATTATTACCTAAAAAACATGGATATAAGTTCAAATAAAAAAAACTTGACTTAAAAAGGGCTTAGGCTTTTACTGAGCCCATATTTAAGCCCAATTTTTAGAAGTCTAACCCGATGATTAGGTATATATTATACTTTAAATAATATCAAATCATTAATTATTGGTATTTGGAATCATTTAAATGCATTGGGTCATGTGATTGGGTTGCTCGTTATAGGTTGCACTTTCTATAAGCCCATATTGGGAGAAACCCTAACTTACAATTTATTGATAGAGCTAATTACTCTATATATACTAGTTATTGTGAGTTGTAGTCTATTCTAGGTTACATCTAACTATTTTATTTTTGTCCCCTTTTTTCATTCTAACATTACTGTCTCAATAACTTCTACAATTACAGGATTCATATGGATTCCTATTAACCATAGATATGTATAACAAGACACATATAGATTATTAATAATCATATTGTGATATTACAATAAAGATTTTGATAGATTTAGAATATGCTTACAATGAGTATTAAGATAAGTGCTATATATCTCCCTAAGAGTAAAAGAATCTAGTGAAGCACTATAAGCATTACTAGAAAATTTGCATTTAGTGATGAACAAATTTGTAACTAAATTTGAAATTCCATCATTAAATGTTGCATTTTTATGTGTCACAAAAAACAAGCAAGAAACATGCATTCGTCACTAACTTAGTGATGGACTGACTTTCACTAATTAATGATAGGTGATTTGTCATTGATTAGTGATAGATTGTCTATCACTAAGTGGATGCTTCGGTCAGTAATTAGCAATGGATAGGTCGTCACTCATTAGTGACATAATTTCTGTAACTAAATTTGTTTTGTCACTAATTTGGTAGCATATACTGGAAATTAGTGACAGACTGTTCTTCACTAAAGTTCATTGACATTAATTTATCCATGTTTTATGTGTATATGTTATTCATAACCAAAATTTATATTTTTGCACAATGTTACCAACAAATTGGCAAAAAGGAACTCTAATATTGAATATTAATGTAAGAAAAAATATCCAGCAAAGCTAGTATCTTTTAATGGAATAAAACAAATCAAAGTTAAAAAATTATCATACCTAGATAATAAGTAAAATGGTCTTTGAAACATAGAAATATGAAATAATATTCATAACAAAAATGAAAGGTCACTTATCTTTGTTCCAAATAGAGGTAGGGCCTGTAGATGGATCCAAAGATGTTTGTGTTGCTGGGAAAAGAACATGTAACCTAGAATTAGTTAGTAGTTTTTGTACTACTTTTCTTCAGTCATGTACTTCCCTTTGTAATTATTTTGTTTCTTGTCTTTCTCTTCGTACCTCTTCACGCATCTTTTTTACTTCTTTTAGGCCATCTTGAGCAAAAGTAGGTGTTTAAGCTGAAGCACATGATGCAGTAGACATAAGTGTTTGAGTTGCAAGAATAATATAAGCCTTTGATCCAATACCATAAATCTTCCCCTTTATTGGACCATTAACAACTTTGGTCCAAAGACATCTCTCGATTAGTAGTAGTATTTTCTAAGACTTCTTCACGGTCATCATTTCCAAGTTTTCATGTGTCACCTAGGGACTCTCTCATTTCACTCTCAAATATTTCTTCAAATTATAACCAAATAAGATAAAAAATTATAAAAGCAAATATAAAAAAATTTCTACATGTTCCATTAAAGAACTATGGTGACAAATAGTGTAACACTATGGGAAAATGTTTCTTACAAAACAACCTTACAGACAAAATGAAAAGTTAAAAGAAAGATTAAAGATAACAAAAGACCTTTGTTGTCTTTTTGGAATAGGCATGCTTATATTATGATCTACAAAAATAAATAAGATAAGTACATCTACATGAAACTTTAATATAATGGGCTTCCTATTCAAAATAGTGTACAATAGCCACCAATTATCTTAAATACTATATTCAAATACATAGCAGATAATATATAACATATAAAAAATTTAAATGAAACATAAAAGCTATTGCCAAATTTACTAGAGTGACAAATAGCCATAATCCAATATCATAAATATGAAAAATTGTGAAGCTTATAAACATTTCATGATGAAAGTCCAAGAAAATAAACTTGTAAAATCAAAATAGTAATATAAACTTGTAGTAATAAACGAGTGCAACATCAACAACAATACCATCAAATTGGAGTGCATTAATTGGCTTATTTTCTTACCCATATTGCTTTTGATTTCTTATTAACAAAGGCTTAAGTGCTTTTATTCTTGTGAGTTATAAAGGATCATTGTGATGAGCGGGCTTCTACCCTGTTCATCTCCTCCTACAGTCACATTAAGTCAAGCATGTAAAATAAGGTAAATGGGGTTAATCATGTAGAATAGGTTAAGAATATGAATACAAATTTTCCCTTATGCTTAAAATAGGGTATCAAGTTTCCAATGTTGTATGATGGACTAAGTTCATCCTTATTGCTCAATTTGATCCTTGCATTGATCTCTGATTGCTTTTTATACTTTAAATTTAACCATATTTGCATAAGTTGATCATAATAATCATTGTTCATCCTCATGGGCTTAACTCCTTTTTCTTTAAAGGTTTTCCTTGCATAAGACACGACACCTCTTAATTTTTTTTCTTTCCCCAATAACATTGTCATACAACCTCCCTATCTCATGATCAAATTTGTCCTCCCAAATATGTTGTTTCTACAATATAAATATAAAAACAATTATCCAACACTTTCTAGTTAGTTTCATACTTAAATAATAATGTGTACCTTCAAATTAGTAAACCATCAATCTTTCACCACAGGTGGTGTAACATCCAACTTAGCCTATGGTCCAGTAAACCACTTCTTCATTAGTTTGGACAATTCACATATAACTTGGTATGGATGATACCTAGAAAATAACAAAAATGAATGTCAATATTAAATCAATCATAAAGACAAGGAGATTGTAAAAAATGTTAAATATATTATCTTTAATATAGTTCCAAGTATATGTGTCCATCTGTAGACTTTCAACAATGATGCTTTTCTTGTTGCCTTTGAGGTTATGCTGAGTATCATCTAAAATAGGTTCATCAATAAGCTTCATTGCTAAAATCTGTAGTAGGATTATCAATGGTAGTTGCATGAAGGGCATTCTTTATGGGTGCTTGCTCTAATGGTGGTTGCTTTAACATTTGACTCATGCCTTTCCTTGCTTCACTACTTTCACTTCTCCCCACTCCATTCCCTCCACCTCTCAATACTCCTTTTGTTCTTCCTTTTTTGTTTTCTCTTAGCATACTTACAATACATATTGTTAAAGAAGCCAAGTTTAAAATTAAACATAATGTAAATTCTTGTAAAAGAAATATAAGACATAAATATGACATATCATAAATGCTTTAAAGATTCTATAGCTTTTTCATACCTAAGTAATTATGATACATCATAAATAAGACATATTCTTAGTGTTATCTTCATTTTTATTGTCATAATTACTTTCAGTATCATAGTTCTTGTTAATTTTATTTTCCTCCTTAGTTTCTGAGTTAAAGTCAAACCTATCTTGTTCTTTAAGCTCTTCTTGTTCATCATTATCATAATTGACTTGTATTTCAACCTCTTCACCTATCCCACTACAAAAATTATCAAATTCATCAATGCTTGTTTCATGTTACATAACCACCTCATCCTCTTGGAAAGTTACATTGACGCATTGATCATACTTTTAGCTTTAACTTTACAAACAACCTACTAATATACTGTTTCTCTTTTTTTACTAGCATATTTCACAAAACAAACTTGTTGAGATTATTGTGCGAGTACAAAGGGTTCATAATTTATAAACCTATTGAATTATTAATCTCAACTAGACCATATCTATTATGAACCTTCCAACCTCCATTTAATTGGGGATCAAACCAAGCACACTTGAATAAAACAACTCTAGTTTTCTTACTCGTCAGATTGATGAATTGTAACTTTATCACTTCTTTTAACATACCAAAGTAATCACATTCAAACTCATTTTAATGTATGCCCTTAATGCATACTCTATTATTCATGGTGGATTTTTGTCACGTTGTAAGCATGTGTGTGGAACCTATACCCATTTGAAATCCCTACATTTCACATGAATAATGCATCTTATGTCAGTATTTCAACCAACCTTCTAATGAATATGTATTGAACCCATGAGACATGGATATTTGTATCAAACACTTTATATATACATCCTCACTTACTCAATTCTTATCAATACACAGTGAGGGATTTTTTTATACCCATCGAATTCTACCAACTACATATAACATATATATATATATATATATATATCCTACCAACCCAATACCCATCAAATGCCACTCATTATTCTGGATTCAAAACTAGACTAAGATAAATTTCTAAACAATTAAGTTTAATAGAACAAAATAGGGCAAGAGCAATAAAATATTCTTGATTAAAATAGAAGGTAGAATTAATTTTACCTATTTAAATGAAAATCGAAGTGCCATAACCAATTTGATGGAATTGAAAGGCAATTGAAACAATTCCTAGGTTTAAGTTTGTGATTGTACAAATCAACCACTCAGATTTGTAAAAGTGCAAATCAAAACTAAAAAGAAGTTGCAGTCAAATCAAGCACTCACATTTGTGAAACTGTAAATTAGAAATAAAAATAAGTAATTAAAACCAATAAGCTAAGAAATTGCAACACTTTTCTAGGAGGTGTAAAATATAAGAGGAGGAAGAAGAGGGAAAGATGAAGGAAGAAAAACTGATGCCTTATAAGTAAAAAGAGCACAAAGATTTCACAATCATTGAGAAGTAAGGAGCATGAAAATATTAGAGTAAAAGAAGCCCTAGGTTTAACACAGCGATATAGGATGATTTGTAGTGACGAAAAAAAAGGATATTGGATGATTTTTTTTTATTATAATAATTAGTGACTTTTGAAACATACATATAACAACTTTTACCTGACATAACAAATTAGTCACTAATGTAAATATATAGTGATAGATTTTTATAATGGATACTTATCGGTCACTAAATTTGAAAATTCTTAAAAAAAAGATGATAAATGTTATACTAGAATAGTAAAAAAAAAGACTCATTTCAAGCAAGAGTAGTTCTAAGGAAAAACTATTCCATTAATTTCTGGTTACTTCTTCTAGAGACAAAAGAGAGCTTAAAAACAAAAAGCGGTTTAGCACCCTGTACACTAGCACAACATGCATAAAAGGAACATGGCAAAAAAGCAAAGTCAAACTGCTACTGAACCTAAGCTGGCATAATGGACAAGTCATGGATGTTTCCTTTAACTAAAGTGCCACATGATAAAATCATAGTGCCACTGAGCTTTATGCTTAGTCCTTTCTATTTAAGGTCATTGTCTTACTTGCAATATGCCTCTCTATCCATCTTTCACCTTCAGGCCCATTCTCTGGTATTTGGCAATCTTCAGAAGCTAAATCAGGCTCTTCATTTGTAACAAGGCATATCCTTTTTGAGATAACCTTGTCCTCAAGGTTGAGCCATTGGAACTACTACTCCAACTAAGTACCTTTCTTTTCCCTGCTATTCAACAAGTACCTGGGTGACTTCTTGATCATTGGTATGCTTTTACACTATTGTTGCTAGCTTTTCTTCAGTGGTTTTCACCTATTATGAGGGAAGTTCTGTTTAGTCTACTTTTGAGGGATCTCTTACAAATCTTATAAGCAATAAAATGTGAAATACAGGATAAATTTTGTTATTCTTAGGCAACTGTAGTTTGTATGTCATTTCTCCTAGTTTTTGCATGATCTAATATGACCTATGGTGGCGTTTAGCAAGTTTTTGATATGGGCGATGTTTGACACTATGTTGCTTATAAGGTTGCAATTTGAGTAGCACCTAATTGCATTCTGTGAATTGCTTTATCTTGTCAATGGTGATTTATGTATTTGGTCATGTGATCCCTAGCTCTTTTTAAATTCTTCTTGAGAGAATGTAATATAGTGGTCCTATAAGCTAAGTGCTTTTCCATTGTTGCCATCGTCACTTGCCTGAGTTGAGCTCCTAGAATCATTGGGGGGCCGTGCCATGAAGAGTTTTGAATGGGGTCATTTTTATGGTAGAGTGATATAAAGAGTTATACCACAGTTCGTCCCATATCAAGAAGTTGGCTTAGGTATTCAAATGTTTAGTAGCATAACAATGAAGATATTATTCTAGGCACTTGTTTAGTGCCTTTGTTTGCCCATCCGTTTATGAATGGTGAGCAATGCTATATTTCAAAGTGCTGCCACTGTTCCAGAGTAGCTCTTACTAGAATTTGCTGAAAAAATGGGGTCACTATATGTTATAACCGAATTGGGGAAGCTGTGCAATTTTACCACCATTTCATAGAATAATTTAGCTATTGTTGTTGCATTGTGTTTTGATGGCAGAGCCTTAAAGTGGCTTTATTTGGAGAATTAGTTTACTATAACTAACATTGTTATTTTTCCTTTTAATGGGGGTAAACTAATGATGTAGTCCATGGTTATATCCATCCAACTTATAGTCAGTACGGGCAAAGCTTAAAGAAGTCTCGATGGTTTTCAAGCCATGTATTTAGTTTGTTGACATGTCAAACTTTAGGTTACATGTGTGTTGAATCTATTGTCATCCTTATCCAGTAGAAATCTTGGACTAATTTCTTATGTTTTTAGTGGAACTTGCATGTCCCTCCAAAACCAAAGAATGGAACTTCCTTAGTTACATAGTTTGTAGGGAAGATTTATATGGAATGTAAAATTTGCCTTTCTAAGTTACATAGTCTCCTTTGATGTCAAACCTATCATGACCTTCTCCCTATTGAATCTTGTCTTTAAGTGATAGAAGCTCGGCATCAGTTTGGTTCACCTTTTGCAAGCTGTCGAAAACTTCACATAGCACTGTTGTTATACTATTGAATGTGGCAGATGCATATTTTTCTTTTTCAAATTGTCTAGATAAGGCATTTGCGACAATATTTTGCTACCCTGGTTTATAACCCAAGTAGTCAATGGTTAGTGTACACAATAGAAATTTAGAGAGCTTGACAAAGAACTGATGTTGCTACAATATTTTGAAGACCATTTCCAGATGCTAACAGTAACTTGCAATTGTGGGGCTGTAAACGATAATGTCATCAAAAAATACTGCTACAAATTTCCAGAGAAAAGGGTTTAAAAATGTCATTCATCGTAGCTTGAAAGGTTATGGGGGCATTGGTGAGTGCAAATGGCATGACGGAAAACTTATAATGTCTCAAATGAGTGCAGAAAGCAAGCTTGTGAATGTCATGTTTTGCTGTGAGGATTTAGTGGTAACCCGATCTCAAATCCAACTTAGAGAAGATCTTTGCTGCATGTAATTTGTTTAAGATCACATTTATAGTCGGAAGTAGGAATTTGTCTTTGATGGAAATTACATTCAAAGCCTGATAATCTACGTAAAATCTCTAAGAACCATTCTTCTTTTTAACTAATAAGATGAGTGAAGAGAAAGCACTTCGACTCTGTTGAATGATACCATGTTCAAGCATTTCTTGTACCATTCTCTCCATCTCATTATACTTAAAATAAGGGTAATAAAAAGGTTTAACGTTAACTCGTGTAGACCCTAGTTGAAGGTGAATTTGATGTTTGACACCCTTGTGAGGTGGGAGAGAGGTAACCTCTTCAAAGATATTTCTGTAAGTATGGAACAGGAGTAGAAGTTCTTCGGGTACTGTTTGAGGAGTCACTGTTAGTGGGTCAGTGGTCTCTAGGGATATGAGATAATAACACTTAATGGTAGCAACAAATGCCTTTTTATGTAACTTATTAGGCCTTAATGAACGTGAACTGAGAGGAAGCTCCCTTTACAAAACAACTCATCATCCTTTAGCATTGAATGTCATGCTTAAGTCTTGAAAGTTCATTGTGAAAGGTTCCAGAGTAATCAGCCAAGCCACACCTAAAACAAGGTTTGCTCCTCTGATGTCTAAACGATGAAAATTTGCTAAGAATTTATACCCTTGTAAGTTCAGTGGTACTTGACAACACTTGGTAGTGTATTCTAAATATTCACCATTTCCAATAATCACCCGAAAAGGTATTAAGGGTGAAATTTGTAGACCTAAAACAGCGGCCACCGAAGGTTGCATGAAGTTATGTGTGGACCCGGTGTCAACAAGAAACTTGAACAAATTGGGTGCCTCTGTGGCCTTGCATCCAAATGGTCATTGCTTGAAACTCACTGTGTAAGGCCATTAAACTGACCTCAGGATTAGCTTCCTCAGTGACAATTACGTTTTCAGGTTGTGGTGAAGGTGTGAGGATTTCATGGAGTTCATTTTGGTCAAGAAGGAGGTACAAATTACTGGTACAACAATTGCCAGGGGTGTACTTATGGTCACAATAGTAACAAATGGCTTTTTCTCCTTTTTGTTTGATTTAAGTGGTAGTGAGCTTCTTAAATGTGGTAGATAGAGGTTTGGACAATGTTTGGGCTGAGGTTAGGGGTTCAGGTGTGGGGATTTGAGGGTTGAATGTAGAAATTAGGCTTGTGTTAGAGGGTTGTATCTGAAATGATGAAGTTTCAGGTGGTTGGAAGAGAAGGACTTCTGTAGTTGTTAGTGGTTTTTTTCATAAAGTTTAGCCAGTGAAACTGTGTGAAAGTAGAACTGAGGTTGGGCTAGGAGTAATTCGGATCTCAAGTGAGGTTTAAGGCTAGAGATAGAAAAAAGTTGATAAGCCAGCTCTTAGAGAGACCTTGGACTTTGGTGGTTGGTTCTTCAAATTTGGCTTGGGATTCATCTCCAGTTGTTTCTTATTTAAGGTCTTTCAAGTCACCGTTAGGGTCATTGTATAGTGTAGTACCAAACCTGAGTAACAAAGCATTGAGGAAAGCCTCTTAAGACAGAGTTAGGTTCCCTTTTATAACCCATTTATACTAAGTATAAACAGGGCCACTCATGAGAAAGGAGGCTATTTTCATTCAATGTTCATTAGGGGTGTTATATGCATCAAAGAATTCTTGTATTTTAAAGACTTAATCTTCAGCATTTGAACTATCAAAATGGGGAATCTCGATTTTCATACCATTTGTGAGAAAGAAATCAGGATTCACGAGTAAGACACCTTGTGCTCCTGGTGCCTTTGGTTGGGTAAGTGCATTTATTGTTTATGTAAATGAAGAAGGTGAGGCTGGTGGTGGATGTTGATTGAGGAGTTGTTTTAACATCTCTGTTGTCTACTGCATATTAGCTTCAATACTGGAGATGCAACCATCAAGCTCCTTATATGCTTCATCTAGGTAATGTAATCGTGTTCCTTCAACCACGGAGGGAATGGAAGCACCAGTGTTATACTAGAATAGTATAAAGAAGACTCTTTTTGAGCAAGAGTAGCTATAAGGAAACACTATTCCATTAATTTCTGATTAGTTCTTCTAGAGATAAAATAGAGCTTATAAACAAAAAAGGGTTTAGCATCTCGTACACTGGCACAACACGCACAAAAGGAATATAACAAAAAAGCAAAGCAAAACTACTACTAAACTTGAGCTAGCATAACGGCTGAGTCAGGGATGTTTCCACTAACTAAAGTGCTACATGATAAAATCTGAGTGCCACTGAGATTTCTACCTAGTCCTTCCTGCTAAGGGTCATTGTCTTCCTTGTAACATGGGCCTCACTATCTCTTTCTCACCTTTATGCCCATTCTCTTGTACCGGGCAATCTTCAAAAGCAGAATTAGGCTCTTCATTTGTAACAATAATTTTCAAGTGTCATGACTAATGTGTCACTAATTTATAAATTTAGTGATAGACTTTTGTCCCTCACCAATTTTCCGTCACTAAATTGAAATTATCTAGTAGTGAAGCAAGTAAGCCTCTCAGGCTATCTTCTTCTGCACGGCTCTTTTTAATAGTCAATCATTTTTAGCTGAGATTAAAAAAAATGGACGACAATATTCCTTCATTAAATGCATGAGATATTAAAGCCTTTCCACGTTCATGTTGAACCTCAAGTATACATTTTTAGTGAGACTGACTTATGTTTAAATGATTATTGTAAAATTTCTTTCATTTGTACTTTTTACTTCATTCTTTATCCCTGCGTACTTATATTTGTTTTTTCCTTTTTTTTCGGTGAGGATGTGATTAGATTTTTCTAAGAGAAAATACCTACCTGTTTAGATTAAATTAGCGGAAAGCAGTTGATTAGAGTAGTTAAAATAAGTTAAGTTTTTCCGACTAATTTCACCTAAGCAATCGGATTGCCACTTTGACTCACAAAGTCAAAGGTCCAACCCCGGTGGTAGATCAAATACCACTAGAATTGACATGTCAACCCTCTGCATTAATTAAAAAAGTATTTTGTTGAAGAGAATCAATTGTCTAACTCTTCAAGGAATAAGATTTTTCAAAATTTTGAAATAAATTTTAACTTTAATTAGTATATTTCATGTAATTAATGAAAAATTTTAATTTGATATTTTCATAGATTTTTTCTATTTATGATTTATCTTTAACTTTATTTAAAATAGGTTGATGCCAGCTCTCTTTTCAAAAGGATTGACCCAACCCAACTTAGACAAAAGTTGAGTTTGGTTTTTAAGATTTTAGTCCTGTGGAAATAGTCACGTGAACATAACTTTTTTACCTTTTTAATAAGATCCAAAATTCCGGGTGCATCCACATATTTGGTCTTTATAGTCATAAAGCTGAAATTAATTGAATAGTTAAGAGAGATTTAATACGAGGTTGTCATTTTATGATATAAAGATAGTTAAGTAATTTTTAAAAAATATAAATTAATTTTATCAACCGAAATTAAATTGAATGAGAACTTAGTACAAAATAATTTAACCAAACCTTGAGAAAAGTTATGTAATTAACTCAAAATATCATGAACGTTGATTGTTAAAATTTTTAAATTATATAGCGAATTTTTCTAAACCTTTTTTCTAATACTGTGAACAAAATTCGTATACCTATAGTTAGGGGTTTTATATATGAAGAATTCAACCTCTTATATGATTGTCATAGATAATTATCTTAACATGTAAAATAAAACACTATGACCAAACATGAAAAACTTTTAGTCCTTTGAGAGAGATGGAATTGTACTTTTCCTAAGTCAACCGCGAATATGGGAGAAAGCTTAGCCTGATGTGCTTCCCGTCAGCATCAACATCGTATATAGCTCTAGATTATTCATCGCATCACATCAAAAGGGAAAAACTGAAATGCTAATTTTGAAACTCATGGAATGGGATGGATCACGACTTTTCCAGTGGCTCCCTTGGTCTAAAGGTGTTAAAATGCTTTGATAGCCTGAGAAAATGGGAAGGGGCTCTTGGGGTCCAACACTGCCTTCACCGTCCCATTCTTCAAGTATGGCCTTACTTTCTCCAACACTGACCCTTTAAACTCATCCAGTACGTAGGCTATGCATGGTGGACTATCACTTGCGTCTTGTACTATTGACACCACTTTCCCTCCTTCCTTTATAGCCTTCAATGCCCTCTCTCCTTCTCCTGTATTATATATTCCCAGTTAGCGTCATGTACAACGGACAGCAATCTTACAAGCAAATATATGAATAAAGAGGACAGACACAGTGAATTCAGTTCAGAGGAGATCATCCGTTGTTCCGTAAAGAAAGTTAATAAAAAAATAAAATGTGGGAAGAAAGAAATTAAGCGGGACAGCTATATTGTCTTACAGACGACCTGGACTTGAATTTAGTTGTACTTGTGATATAATCATTATTTAGTACAAAGCAATTCATATTATAATTTTCACATTGAATTTATTACTTATCAATCCTTTTTATAAAATTAATTTATTTTTATATAATTAATAAATATAATTTTTAATAATAAAACCTGATAGAAATGATAACATGTCATAATTATTTTGTTATAATATATATATATATATATATATATCTCATACACAGTGATTAAACTGTGAATTCAGATTAATTAACTATGATTACGATATAATTATAAAATATAGAATAACTAATATTCTATCATTTTCATTAGATTTAATAATAGAATTGATCTGACTATTTAGTAATAAGCGGAGTAAATTATACAATTTTTAAAATAAAATTACGCAGACTTATACTCTATTTTTAAAACTATAACCTGTAGTTCAGTTTTAAATTTCTTTATTGAACTATTCTCCAATTAACATAAATAACTTATAATTAGGTGATTTTTCATTATAACTAAAGGATGTTTTATTAAAAAAAGTTCAAAATTAGACTAAACAATTTTTTCGTTTTATGAGAAGTTCACATAATTTTAATTAAAATTTAAGAAGGTTGGTGTAATCTACTATAGTTATTATGATTATGTTAATAAATCTAATAAGAAAGATAATTTTTATAAATTACAATTATATTGTTATTATTCAAATTCATGATCGATCCGAATTCACCATATCGTTCAAAGGATTGGAAAACTAACCCACTGTATCATACACTACGTCGAACTTTTCTGGAAATTCTTCGAAGTTCTGTTTGGTATAATCAATAGCCAAGTCAGCCCCTAACTTCCTCAACAGGCCCAGTTTGCCAGTGCTACTAGTGGCTGCTATTTTAGATGCCCCAAACACATGCTTCGCAAGCTGCCTCGTACAAACATATTTCGTGAATTAAAAGAGAATATTGGAGATCAGACACTAGATATAATTAAATTTACATAAAGAGCGAATAAAGATGAAACCTGAATTACAAGAGTTCCACATCCGCCAGCACCTCCGAGAACAAGAACGGATTGGCCTGCACAGAGTCCCACTCGCTCGAGGCTCCCATGAGCAGTCCCCATGGCTACTGGAAGGCTAGCAGTTTCTGCGAAACTCAGATTGGAGGGCTTGTAACCCAATAACTTCTCTTCCACAACAGTATACTCTGCTAATGACCCACCCCTCTTAAGCTCATCCAAGCTTGCAATCACATTACCATATACTTCACCTCCCACTCTTACCACCACTCCGGCCACATCAAAGCCCGGAGTATTCTACAAATTTTTAAACATTCACAGTCGTATCAATCGTTCTCAGAAAAATATAAAACTTGAATCAGTTTTGAGGCATGAGAAATCACTTAAGCAACTGTGTCCATAATGCATGCATTTGTTAAGAAAAGGTTGACTACTAAAAATAGCCAACATTCCAAATATGTTTGTGGTATAATATATAGCACAGGAGAATATTAAAGTCTTACGGGAAAAGGAGGGTCCAAGTTTCTTAATTCGGCGATCAACCTGGCATAATCTACTGGATTAAGGGCAACAGCAGCAACCTTGATCAGAACCTGGTCTTGCTTGAGTTCAGGTACCGGTACGTCGGAATGCAGCTTCAACACCTCTTGTGGATTGCCATATTCAGAGTAGACCCAAGCTTTCATATGTGATGGCACATTGGGAGTAGCTGAAGCCACCATGATGCTATAGCACGTACGTGGTCACTCGCTCAATTAGAAAACAGAAAGACGACTTGATGCTTGAGTGTACAGAAGCTGAGCAACTGGCAATTTATAGAGTAATGTTGTTTGAAAAGTAAGATCTGCATGCATTCTTTTTGAACATTACACACCAAACCAAACCCCTGGATTCTCAAGGAAAGAAAAGCTTGGCTATGTGACATCAGGCGTGTAGTCTTTTGTTTGTTCCATTTTTTCTGGGGCGAGCAGGTTTTTTTGAATCTAGCTAGATCAACTCAGAAATGTCGATGGATTTTATAACCGTATAACTAGGAGTTTGGTGTCCTTCAAACTCGAGACTATGAAGGGCTTGTTTGATTTCTGTTTTTGAGAACAATTTTTTGTTTTCAGAAACAAAAAACCAAAAAATAGTGTTTGAAAGTATTGTTCTGTATAATTGTTTATGAAAACAAAAGAACAAGACATAGGTTTTAGAAACAAGAAATACAAAACAACTTTCTGGATGTTTTGGATATTTTGGTTCTCAATAACAGTAAGAAAGGCGGAATGACAATTTTGTAATTTTATCAAAACTCTATATTAGGCCTTTTTTTTATCCTCTTGCACGCTGTTCAGTTACGAAGGAGAACAAGAGACATGAGGCACTTAGAAATAAAGCAAGAAGACCATGAGCAATTGGGAAGTTATTGGAAGCTTCATCCACCAAGCAAAGAAAAGTATAACACTAAAATTCATAAAATATGTATGTGTGTGTGCGTATATATATATATATATATATATATATTGTATTATCATTTATACTATTTATAAATATTGTTATTAAGATTTATCTAAAATAATGTTAAATTGACGTATAACAATATCAATTTCATATTCATTTAGTATAAAATTAACACTGTTATTAAATTATTATATAAATGAATTATACCAATATTACTTACATAAAATAAGTGAACAATCATTTTTTTTTTCATGTTTTTAAATCTTGTTTTCAAATAACTTTTTCCAAACAGATTTTTTTAATTTTTGTTTTTTAGATGTGTTTTTAACGCACATTATTCAAACATTTTTTTTTAATTTTTTTCAAAAGTGTTTTAGTAACTAAACTGACAAAACAATTTTAAAAACATAAAAAACCAAAAATAGAACAGGCCCAAAATTTCTCTTTTATGTGTGACTTTCGCTAGTCCCAAAATTTTCAACACTAGCAACATGGAAAATATTGAAATGTAACATTATAAAGAATTGTATAACACACTAATAAAACATGTGACTTATTATTTACTGCAATATATATATATATATATATATAGAATAAAATTTTAGTCATAAATTTACCAACTCTTCAACTTCCTTTGACATAATTGTTTTTTTATTATTTTAGTAAAACCAAATGAAAATTGTACTTATCCAATTAAATACATAAATGTGACAATTACGATGCCCAAATATTTTTAGTTAATAGTTAAATAGAAAGGTTTACAAATAGATACATATATGCCAATTAATATTGGGGCTGCCAAACACTTTTAGTAGTCAATGCCTTAATGGTAAAATAGATAGATTCTTATATAGGTGCCCGTATGCCAATTACTATTGGGGTTTAGGTTCTTATATAGGTGCCTGTATGCCAGTTACTATTGGGGTTTCCAAATACGTAATAGGCCAAATACTTTTAGCCAATAAAAAGGTTTTTAAATAGATGCATGTATGTTAATTAATATTGGAGTCCCAAACACTTCTAGTCATGGTAAAATAAAATGATTGTTAAATAGATGTATATATGCTAATTAATATTGGGATTACATAACACTTTTAGTCATGGTAACACAAAAAGGTTGTTAAAATAGATGCACAATTGTTCTTCTTAGAATACTGCTCTCCTTCCATAGTTGTTGTCACACTGTTCATCTCCTCCTGTTCACTATTCCTATAAGATTACTATTCTCCTTCTACCACTGCTGTCACACTGTTCATCTCCTCTTTAACTAGCTCAACTGCCGTCCTCCAACACAACTAGTCTTTATTTACTATTCCAGTAAGATTGCTTATCTCTTAAGATTGTGTCTAATTAAACATAATGCTTATCACAATACATTAATTAATTTAATTTTTTACTAACATTCACAAAAATTGTTCATCTAAAATGTGTAAGCATATATGAAAACATACTAATTTTCTTAATCTAATTTCGTATTAATTCAAGCATTTAATAATACATACTAACGATACAATTCCATATTCTAGGAATTGATATCATATATTCTCGGAAACATTGTATTCCTGACTTATGACATGGTTTACTATTAAATATCATGTATCGCATAATGTTTCGTTTATTTTAATGGATTTATTCCTATAATAATTAAATTCATTAATTACTGAACAAAAATATATTAATAAAATGTTTTTAATATTCAATAATTAATTACATAATAATTCGAAGAACATAGTATTTCACGAGAGGATAAAATCATCGCTCCTAGGAATTAGTGATATTTTGAATCAATTTGTACAAACCTCGATTAATTTATTTCTTTAATCTAAGACATGTCATTTAAATCAATTGAAAAATTTTGAAGAAAAGAATATCATGAGAATTCAGACATGAGAATGTACCTACCTACCATTAGCGAATGCCTAAAATTCCTTGCAGTTTTTCAGTATGCTTGGCCAATTAAACTTGTGTTCTAGAAGAAACGATTAATTGGTTCTAAATTGGATCATAAAAATTGTTCCAGGTATGCGTCGACATGCAGACATAATAATCTTAGTTAATGTTGAAAAGCATTGAGACATGTACAATTTTGATACAAGGCATCCATTAAATATGTCTGTTGTTTCGACATTTTCTTTTAGAGTAGTCGACCACACCCTTTGTCATTATTTTGTTTGAATTCATCTATTAACTTTCTTTGAGTTCATTTATCAAATGATGTTAATCAAATTGAATGATTTGAATGCTATTATATTCTCATACGTAATTATTACAACATATATGTAATGTGTTAGTCAAATAATAAGCAATAACTAATCTCATTAGTTAATGTGATGCATACACTACAAAAAAGAAGGGCCGTAGTGACGCAAACATTGCGATGGTCAAAAGAAGCTGTTGCAAAAATCTATCCTTATGATGGTTAGAGTGACTGTTCATGACGGTCTTAAGGGGTCATCGTAAGGCCCAGGCGTGGACAGAGCTAGTCTACTCCAAGAAAGAGAATTACGACGGTAAATCATGACTATCGTAAGCTATGATTTTATGACGATTTCTTATGATTGTTGTAACGTAAGTGTTAGGCTTTATGACGGTTGTGTTGATCATTGTAAGGGTTGTTAAATTATATTTAATATAATATATATTTAATAAATTATTAATTAGCAATATTTACTAAATTTAATATTTAGTAAATTATAAATTAATAACAATTTAATATTAACATAATAATAATACATATAATAAGAGAGTAGTATCAAATTGGTCATCTCTCTTTATACTTGTGACAATTTGGTCCCTTATAAGAAATTGTGATAATTAGTCCTTTAAAAATCTTATTTTATACAAAATTAGTCTCTCATTACTACAAATAGAGGGACTAATTTTATACAAATTTGAATTTATGAGGAACTAGTTTTGTAAAAATTTAAATTTGTGAGGGACTAATTATGTACTTTAGTCTATATAATAATAATATATATAGTAATAATATATATACTAATAATATATATTTAATAAATTATATTAAATCATTTATTTATTATATTATATTATTAAAAATATATTTATTAAATTCAATATCTATAATAATTAGATTAATATAATATTTAAATAATAATTATTAGAGAATAATAGAATATTTTATTTCTATTGAATATTGAATTTTCTATTTTTATATTCATATATTTAGATTTAATTAAATATATTAATTAAATTAATAACTAAATAATTTAAAATATAAATTAAATGTATTAATTACATATATATATATATATATATATATATAATATAAATGTATGTTGAGCCCATTTTATGAGAGATTGATGTTTTGATTATAACAACATAAGAAGAAAAGTTTTGATATGTATTACTTAGGTGCTAGGGGTTTTCAATGTTTAATCATGTTTTAGGAACTTTTGTAAGTAGTATTGAGCTGATAAGAATAAATAAAAATTAATAGAAAATTAATCTCAGGTCTTAAAGGTTAAGAAAAACTTATTTGTGAGCTTTCTATCAGTGAACAGTTGATTGGCCACAAGTCAGCAGTCAACTGGTCACCTTCTGAGAAGCCTCCATTTTGCTGCCAGCTTGAAATTTGATTGATTGGGTACTCTCTGTGAGTAAACAGTCGACTGATCACAAGCCAGTAGTCGACTAGTCACCTTCTTAGATGAGACTAGTCAACTGTCAACTCAAGCCTAATCAACTGGAAGCTCTTTAGAAGCAAGCAGTCTACTGGCCATATATGAGCAGTCAACTGGTCACCTCCCAAATCAAGCATAAGTCAATTGTCAGCTCAAACTTGATCGACTAGGAGCTCTCTATGAGTGACCAGTCGACTGGTCAATGATGAAGAAGTTATACCAGATATATAACGGCTATATTTTGAATTCTTTGATTTCCTACTCATTCCCAATGAATTTATTGGACCTAAATCTATATAAACTCAACTTGAGACCTCTGAAAAATCAAGAAAAACATTTAAGAGTGATTATTCATATGTTTTCATTTACTTATCAGCTCTATATCATTATAGTGCTTCATTGTATTATCTGCTCTGTTCAGAGAGTTATTCATCTGTAATGATTTCTTTCTTCTGAAAGAAAAGCTCAAGCAGGCTACTTGAGAGAGTCAATCTAAGAGAGAGTTTAGGTTTAGGGGGAGTGTATCCCTGAGAGAGTTTTCAAGGAGGTTCCTTAAAGGAGTCAAGCTATGAGAGCTTAGGAATTAAGGAGAAGTTCTCTTGGGAACTCTATTGTTGAGATAGTGAAAGATCTTAAGAGGTTGCTTGGGGACTGGACGTAGGCTTAGGTAGAAGCTGAACCAGGATAAATCCCTGTGTCCATACTTTTCTCCTTACTCTTTTTACATTATGCATTCATTGTTTAATTTTATCATCTCTGTTTCTATATAAGTTTTGCAGTAAAATTTTATAAAACCCAATTCAACCCTCTTGGGTTCCAACCTTGCTCAACAAGTGATATCAGAGATTGACTCTTCTTCTCTCTTTCCCCAACATGCAAGCATGGAATGGCCAAAGATTCCTTCTTTTTTTCTTCGTGAGGTATGGGTCTTGTCTTTTTTAATGGTTTTGATTCCCTTGCTTTTCTTTTCTTCCACATTATTATATATATATATATATATATATTGTGTTTGCTTATTTTTTATTTTTTATTTTGTTTACCTATTTTTATTTTTTATATTTTTTATCTTATTTTATTTTTTTTTCATATTTTGATTTTTTTTGTTTTGGTTTATCTTTTTTTTTAATTTTTGACTTTGTTTTTCATATTTTTGTTTTTTATTTTTATTTTGTAATTCACCCATTTTACATTTGCTTAATTAATGAATTAATCAATTGATTAATTATTTAATCATTAATTTTTATTCTTATTTTATTTTGGGACGGAGTGTTCACAATTGTATTGGAAATGAAGGTTGATTCATTGAATTGAATAATACATTCTTTTCCTATGAAATTTGGTTGTAAGCGTAGGTTAGTTCCTAGTAATATGTAGCATATGGAAAAGCTAGATGAATGAATTAGATGAAGCATGAATGAATTGTTAAACTAGATGAATCCCCAGGATCTTACTACTAAATATGTTAAACAGGGTTAAGTCGCTTAATTGGCAAATTTACAGGGATTTAGATTCTCCTCATTCTTCTATGTTTTAAATGGTGCTTGCTCTATCTCTGTAACTGATGTCCTTGTGTGTTTCAGTTTTTGCTTAATAAAAACTAATTATTGCATTAGCCTAAAAAAAAGCCAAAGTTAAAAAAAAAAAAAAAAGATTAGAAGAATGGTGATAGAACCAAACTTGCATTACAGCTTTGAATGTTTTGTAAATTATAAAAAGCAATTACTTTGGAGTGGATTATGAATATAAAAAAGCTTTGATGCTAGAGGTCATATATAATCAAAGTTTTCTTTGTGGGAGATTTAGTTGAAAGAAAGAAGATAAGGATTTAAATAAGTTATAGGTCAATGGATGGTAAAAGTATGACAAATTTAAGCATTTAAGGCATGCAAATATATAATAGGAATATAGGATGGTGTTGGTTAATAAGATCATGAACTGTAAACAAAGAATAAAACAAGGCCTGTAATACTAGATGGTGCCACAAACACTATCGTCAAAGTACCTTAGGTTGCCTTTCTTAATTATAAGTTTTCAGAAAATTTCATGTACTAGAAAGTAGACATTTTAGAGGAAAAATATAACAAAATTCTAAAAAAACAAAAAGTATATAGAAAAATAACTTTCAACATAGGTTTAACTTATCACTTGTCAGTAGTAAGCACAGACGACAACAACCAATTTCATTCCTTAAATGTTAAAAAATACATAGGGAAAGCTTATGAATACAGATTTAACAGAAGTCTGGAAAATTAAAGGATTATTTAAAGCAAATGGGTTTCAGGTCTGGGAAGGAAGATATCCTCCCTCCCCACCTTAAGTAAAAAGACTAGAGGAAAAAATGGGGCTTCCAAAAGGAAAAAAAGAACAGGAAAGGAATCAAGAATGATCCAAATCCTACAAAAATTGATCAAAGGACTTCACTTGAGTAAAAATTGACCAAATTTGAAATATTTTACTTCTAAAAAAAAAGTTATTACTTTATTCCAATTTGAGGTTATTTAGATCCGAATTTAAATGACAACTACCATGTATATATGACAAGTACATGCTTTGGCTAGTGTTGAGGATCTTAGAACTGTTTACGAATCTCAGGATGCCTATCAACATCTGTCAGGTAGAAAAAGATACTGAAGCTTAAAGACCAATTAATAATAGGGACTAAATAAAATATTTAATCCTTTAGCATCAAGAAAATATCTACATAATGTACAAAATTGGATAGTTAAAAAGGAAACAATAAAGTGAAAATGAGTCACATGTGTGCCACATGACTCCATCTATTCCCTTGCCATATTAACAATAGTTAATTACTTATTACTTAAGTAGTTTACACCACTTCTTGGATGGTAGGGATGGCATCAGAATCAATATGTAAACTAAAAAAATGTAAACAAAAATTTTTTAAAGGCATGGACAAAAATAAAAACTGATAAAAAGGTAAAAACATATATATTAGGAAATATCTACATTATGTATTTGATTATACCTATTAATCTTGTCTATTTGATCATCAAAATTAATCAATAAGGAATTATGACCAATAACTAGGCTACTATATAATGGAAGGTTTAAATTAGACATGTTACAAAAATTAGTTATGAAAAAGTTTCATGAGCAACATTTAAATACAGTCATCCTGAATGATATAATGTTGCCCAATTTTTGATAAAATTTACAAACATTAAATACAAAAAGCCAATAAAACCATAAACAGTATACAAGTATGGATTATGGCATTTCTCTCCAAGGGTAGAGGGAAGTGGGGGCCTATATATGCCATGGCCCCTTGAAAATTTCTTACATAGTTCATATACTATGAAGCACTGATACGGGTGCATGTATCAGGTATGATACGATATGATATGTAGGATAAGCAAATTTTTGAAATTTTAAGATACGAGTGCGACAATATAAATATAAATATACACACACACATAAAAAAAAACAAAAAACAAAAAACAATATAATTAAACAATATACAAGTTTACATTTGTAAAAGATATCAATTAAGAGTTACAAATTAAAGCATAAGTGATTAATCTTCTTCATTTTCCATCAATGTCACTAGGATTTCCTATGGGCTCTTACTCTAAATCTAGTTTATCTAAAGATAAATCTACAACTTTAAAGCTTCCAGTACCATCAAATGGTTCCTAATGATCTCCATTAATATCCTAAGAAAAAAAACATTGCATAACAATGATCATATGAAGGGTCAAATTAATGTCCAATGATCTTTATTATTCCTTCACAATGATCATATATATCTAGTTATGTATATTTTGGGATATTACATTTCTTTCTCTCTTTTAAAAATTTTGTCCTCAAAATTTATCTTACCCTGAATAATTCTGGTTACATCTTCCTCATCTTTTCTTTGATTTTTCAAGTAGCTTCTTCACACGATAATCCCTTCCTTACCATTTTCAATGGAGGGATTGCTTTATTCTTAAGTTATTAAATCTTTTTATCTATGATCCTATCCGGTGTGGCAACAAGAAGAAAATCATCTTGTAATATAATATTTTCACATTCAATGATATATGAAGGGTTAAACTGATACTTTTTCAATTTGGAAACATGGAAGTCATCATGTATTTGGGCTAAGTTAGGAGGCAAAGTTAAGCGATAGGTTATTGGTCCAACTCTTGCTAAAATTTCAAATAGACCAAGATATTTAAGACTGAGCTTTATTGCCTTCATTGACCAATCTCAATGACTAAAGATAGTTTAAGAAACACATGATCTCTTATTTCAAATTCTAATGTCCCATTCTTTTGTTTACATCAAATCAAGTGGTATCCTATTTCATTTGTAATTTTCATATTCTTTATTTATTTATTATTATTATTTATCATTATTATATATATTTTTATTTCATTATTATTATTTTAAATTTTTTGTCTTTCGTTGCACCTATCAAAAACATGTTTCAGTAGGAGTGCTTAGGGTTTTTGTTCCTCCTCTTACATCACTTACTTTTTGGCAATTATGGCGAATTCTTATTTTGGTGAGAAATGGTAAGTTTCTATCATTATTATTTTTTTTGGCTTGAATGTTATTTTTTCTTTCTTATACTAATCCCTTTATTTTAGTCGTGGTAGTGATAGCTCTATCGATCTCTGCACTGGAAAACTTCAAGTTTATCTTCATAATCATCATCATCTTTTTCTTCTTCTTATTTTTCTTTTAGAATAACTACTTCAATAAAATGGTCGAATCATGTAATTTTTTTCTTTCTTGAACCTTGTTGCAATTATTGATATAAATCTAAGGTAATTAATATTTTGCATCGTATATATTAAAAATATGCTTTATGATGTTATGATTACTTTCGTGCCTTAATGTCCAACTTAGAGTTCTATTTATAGTTTTGCAATGAGTTGAATTTAGTGATACTTGGAATCAATGTTGTCAAAATTGCGAGTTAATTTGGTAAACTAGTTAAGTCAATATTTCTACCTGCCCAAATCCTGTTAACTTGCTTCTAACGTTGCCCTCACTACAAACTCGATCCAACTCACTCCTCTAACTTTTCATAGGATTTGTATTATGCAATACATGCGTTTTTGCCGACAATTTATGGTGAAATTACTCTGCATCACTCTTGAAGCTTTACTCTTATGTTAGCATCATTAAGACATAAAACATAGAATTGTGTTATCTGAATAACACAACCTATAAAGGATACAATAAGTTATGCTTTAATGTGGCTTCATGACCAAATAAGAATAACAACTTAATTTTCAAGCACATATATCACATATATGGTTGGAGTTTCAATTGTAGCTTTTTAGTGATAGTTTTATTGATTTCACTTTTTTAAAAATGGATAGGTCTTGGGTTATTAAACCCTGAAATACACTTAAATACTTAAAAGGACTTAATAATTTTTTAGATTTTGCATTTGCTAATGGGGTGCCGAGGGTAAAATAATATGCCCTTGTTTAAAATGTAAATTTAAGAAATAGCAACCTAATGAAGCTGTGTGAGACCACTTGATTGTTAGACCAAGGGTATACTCATTGGGTATGACATGTGGAAAGAGGTAGAGATTTACCTCATGTACAACCTGTATTAGTGCCATAAGTAGGTGAAGAAAGAAATTTTAGTGTTGATATTGTGCAAGATATGTGTTAGAAGAAGGCAACTAATACCGAAGAGGGGGGTGAATAGGGTGTTTACAAAAATTTCAATTCTTTTCAAAATTTCTTTACAAAATACTTGTTATAAAGATTACTAGAAAGCGTAAGAAGCAAAACTACAATTATATCAACCAAGGAAACATTTATGTCGATGTTGGATATGTATATATATATATATCAATACTTCAAATATCAATAACAAATGCAGAGCATAAATAAGATAATTCATAATATAAAAAGTATAGGGATAAAGAATGCAAACTCAATGATTTATCCTAGTTCAGCTCCAACCCAAGTCTCCAAGCAACCTATTGCAATTTTCTACTATCTCAATAACCAATTACATAAACCTAGGAAAACCTCTCCCTTAATTATAATCTCCCGAAGAATCTCTTTCTAAACCCAAGCCCTCACTGCTTGACTCCTTCAAGGAACCTCATTGAACATAACCGTGGGAACCTCTCCCTCAACTCAAACACTCCTTAGTGTTCTCTCTCTAACAAAAAAAAAAAAAAAGAAATACAAATGAACAAACTCCTTCAAAGAAGTAGATATACAAGATAAAGCACTTCTCTTTCATACAAGTTAAATATCACGTTCTAGCATTTGGTTTTTATAATTTTTAAGCTCTTGAGACATGTATTTATAGGCAAAAAAAAGCAAGAGAACCTTTTGGAGCCAAGGAGAAATTCAAACTTGTACAACTTGATTGTTAGAATTAAGTAGCTTTATTTATTGACTTTATAGTCATCCTCTATTTCATAGCTGCAATTTTAACTATTCATAGATCCTTCATTTCAACTTCATTTCGAACAAATTATATATCACCAAAAATCTATGTAATTTTATTTTCTATTCTAATAAGTTTCACGTCAAAATTCAATTTGGTTGTTGAGATATTGTTAAAAGAGTGACAAAAGGTCTGATAACAAATTGAAATATATAGCCGCAAATTGTGACCTTCATAACCCCTTTATTTTAAATCCATTTTATGATATGTTATACAATTCGAATGATGTGTGAGTCTATTTTTAATTCAATGAATCTCATTCTAAAATGCTTACCGGTTGGTGAGATATTATTGAAATTGTAACTAGAGGTCAGGAAAAAGTATGATATCCATACCTAAAATTTTAACAGTCATAACTTCTTAATTTCAACTCTATTTTAAGCATGTGATATATGATTAGAAAGATGTTTAAGTCTATTTTCAGATGCAATGGGTTTCATTTCAAAATTCCCTCTTATTTGTGAGATATGATAAAAATAATGATATAAGGTCCAAAAATAACTTTATTAAAATCCATATCTCTCTTATCTTTTTGGCCCAAACTTATATTTTGAAGACCAAAATGTATTGGGCCAATAAATGTAAGTCCAAATGAATTTAACAAAATTAAAAATGAACTTATTGGATATAATATGATTACTTATATCTCATATAAGGTATGATTCAAGTATAAAGTATTACAAGTTAATGATTAATCAATTAAGCACATGTTGGTACTATATGTCTAACTTATTTGTTACATTTTTGTCACATATTTTTCATTATCAAAACTTATAATATTGAACCTTAGTGTTAACAATATGGTCTATGACACATTTGAAGTTCATAATTATAATGAGATGATGGATGAAGTTGAAGGCCCAGCTTCATCATCTTTTGACCTAATGATGGACAACAAAATTTGTATGAGTGAATTGGGGATGGACAACAAAATTTGTATGAAGGATGTGAGAAATATTCAAAACTATCATTTTTGGTGAAGATGTATCACATCAAATGTCTGTGTAGAATTAGTGATAAAGCTATGTCTATGATATTAGAGGTGTTAGTAGATGCCTTTATGCATGAAAAGATTCCTCCTTCTTTCTATGAGCTGAAGAAAATTATTAATAAATTGGGACTTAATTATAAAAAAATTCATGCTTGTCTTAATAATTGTATGTTAAACTGTGGAGAGGATGAAGCTTAAGGCATGTGTAAACGGTGCAACGCATCTAGGTGGAAGCCAAAGAAGAAGGGTAACAAGTATAAGAATACACCTGCTAAAGTGCTTAAGTATTTTCCATTGAAACCATGATTGTAAAGGCTTTTTATGTCCCCTAAAACTATTGAGCACATGAAGTGGCATGCAATAGATAAAAACAATGATAATATGATGAAACATCTAAGGGATTTTAAGGCATGAAAGAAATTCGATATAATGAATGCTCAATTCGCTTCAAATCCTTGAAATGTATGTTTAAGGTTGGCCACTGATGGTTTTAATCCATTTGGTAACTTGATTATAGCCTACAGCATTTGGTTGGTGGTACTCATACTTTACAACCTACCTCCTTGAATGTGTATGAAACAAAGTTCATTAATCCTTTCAATGATTATTCTTAGAAAAAAACACTTGGAAACAAAATAGATGTATATCTACAACCACTTATAAAAGAGTTGAATGAATTATGGGATGTGGGGTTGAAACATTTGATTCTTCCACTAATAAGATGTTTCAAGTTGCATGCAATTATCATGTAGATGGTTAGTGATTTTATAGGGCTTGGAACTTTGTTTGGGTAGAATGTCCAATGAGAATAAAGATATCTTTCTAAAGACTTTAAAGAATGTTATTGTGCCTGATGGTTATTCTAGTAACATAGTCAGATGCATTGATTTAAGACAATGTAAGATTAGCGATTTAAAGAGTCATGACTCACATTCTTATGTAACAACTTCTACCTTTGGCAATTAGATGAACACTACTTAAGCAAGTGTTAGCTATTTTGATTAACTTATGTTCATTCTTCAGGCAATTGTGTAATAAAGTGATAAATGTAAATGAATTTGATCAATTCCAAGATAAAGTTGTTCTTATGTTGGCTCATTTGGAGATGAAATTTTTGCTATCATTCTTCATAGTTATAGTGTATATAATTGTACATTCAGCTGAAGAAGCTAAGCTTGGAGGTTCTGTCCAATATCGTTAGATGTACATTATAGAGAGGGAATGTCTAATGTATTTATTATTGCATTATAATTTCCTCTTTGTCTCGTTTTGACTTGATTGATTTGCATTATAATTAATAGATGAAAATACTTTACGCTTATCCAGGTTTGCATATTCCATTTATTATATATTTAATAGATTTTTCATGTTCTTGTAGTTATATTATATATGTTTTAATTTGAACTAATGTTGCTTATGATCATTAATAGGAATCTTGAAGATGAAGAGGTTTTTTAGGAACTTTAAATCAGGCACCGCTAATGGATGTGGTTCACCCAGCATTGGCACTTCATTGCCAAGCCCTGCCATTTCTAGTGATCAATCTATGCCTTTGCCTCTAAGTACCCTAGCAAATGTTTCAAACAAACAACCTACCATACCAAGTACCGCTGCCAATGTTAGGGAGTAACAAGAAGAGCATGTTCAAACGAATAGCCTGCATAGCTTCCACCACAACCATGTAGGAGAGGATGGACTTTGATGTCATCATTAATGAGATTCAATGCGATGTTGGTTCTTGTATTTTCATTGATTAACTTAAACATTGAAAATGAGAATGGTTAAGTTAAAAGTATACACTTAATAGTGCATGATGTTTTGACTCTTTTGAGGGGTGAAAGGGTGATTGTACCATTCAATCTCAACAACTAGCCCATTAGAGAAGGAGGTGGATTGTTGACTATCTTTCTGAGGATCATTATAAAAGATTTTAATAAGTTACCCATTAGTTATCAAAAATGGAAGTTGGTACCCGTTGAATACAAAAATGACATTAAATACAGGTAATAATGCATTTGTTATCTAATTTCCATATGAATTCAACAATTTCTTTATTGATTTTTCTATCAAAGTTTATTGTTGAGGAGGTTTATAAGAAAATTATTCTTGAGTTAATGGGATGCAAATGGAAAGATTTTCGCTCTCGATTATGGACATACATAGATGATTGAACCAAAATGAGGGAAGAGTTAATTACCTCAGCTCTAGAGGGCATTCAATGGGAGCAATAGACATCCTTTGTCGATTATTAACTTGACCCAAAAACCAAAGTACAATAAAACTATATATATATATATATATATATAGTTTGTCTTCGTGTCAATTTTTGATAATCGAATTAATATGCTTTGGTCAAATACAAGGGCACTATTGTAAAAAATAAAGAAAATAGAATGAAGCAAACCTTCCCACACACTGGTGGATCGATGAGTCTTGCGTGAAGAAAAGCTAAAATGGTGAGTTTATATTAGTAAAATGTATTACACTCCAATGTTGTATGACTATTTGATGTGTTACATTTTGAAAAGCAAATGTAGGAGTAAGAGCGTGGGGGTCCAGTTTCTAAGGGAGAGGTTTCGACCGTAGTGCACAAGAGGGTCAATGGATCATTCATAAATGATGATGCTTAAGTTATTGGTGTATGGTTTTTGAACTTTGTCATGTTATATTATTGATTTTTGATTCATTCCAATTAGTTTAATGTTGACAAGAGTTATTGTCTTTTTATTTTAAACTAATATGTAGGAAAAGATAGTTGAGTTTGAGGCATCCAGCTTTTGTACACAAGAAATTTCCCTGCAAGACTCATTAGCACTGGCTCCAAAGACTCAAAAACATTTTGGGTAGGTTTGACGAATAAGAATGGGTGTTTGCCCTTTCCAAATTTTTGGACATCGTGCTAGTGGGCTTTTGCCACCTGAATCATCTTACCATGAGCTACAAATGGAAGTCGTATCACTTAGAGCTAAAATGATAAAAAGAGACCAAGTAGATGCACAACAAAGGGCTTAAATTGCTAATCTGACAGCAGAACAACAACGAACAAATGCAATTATGTCTTTTCTCCTTAGAAATGTCCAGGGAGATTTGACCCCAAAGATGCATCCATACTATCTCATAGGGTACTTCTTTAAACATTTTTATTTTGTATAAGTCTTGTGTTGTAATGTTTTTTTTATCTTTATTATTCAATTTATTGCTTATCAAAGTTTGTCTTCAATTTTTAGGTACCTAGTGAGCAAGGCAATGCAAACCCTCCATTAAATCCATTACCAATTCCTTCGAGTAGGGACAATTAGTTAGTTATAATAGTTTATCATTATTTGTTGTTAGACTTTGTAATTATTTAGTATCTTATTAAGAGTTGATTATGGTTTTATGTTCAACTTTGTATTTAATTATGTTTATAGTTAATTATCAAGTAGGCCTTGTTGGCTTTGAATATCTGATTGTGTTGTTGTGATTGGTGATTTATCATATTTGTAGAATACTGATTCAAACAAAAAAATAATAACAAAAACTTAAAGTAGAATATTTAAAAAAAAAATCCCTATTAGCAATAGTTTAAACCACTGCCATAAAAAATATGGCACCTTTTACGATAATTTAGCCACAACCATCGCAAAGATGAGTCATTGCGACAGTTAGAAAAACTGTCACAAAACTATGACATTACGACAAATTTTTAAAATGTTGCAATGACATGTGATTGCGAGGGTCAAAAATAGTGTCACAAAACTATGACACTGTAATGCTTATTTTGACCCTTGCAACAACGTACTTTTACGACAACTTTAACAAAGGTTTTTGGATCGTTGGAAAGACATGCCATCGTGATGACTTTTACAAAAATTTATAGAAATATTGTCGTTTTATTTGTGATGGTGGTTTCTATAATGTTTTCATTGACTATTATAGAATCACTTTATGATGATTTACTCTCATAAAAACTATTAAAAAATCATCACAAAATCTTTTTTTGTTTGTAGTGATAATATATATATATATATATATATATATATCTTAGTTTCTTTGATTAACAACGGCAGGTAACAAGTCAAAGAGCAATAATTTGCCAACAGAAACAAGATATATATGCCAAACTTGACAAGTATAAATGTTATAATGAAGCTCTTAAAAAGAAATCACATCTTGCATTTAGTGTAATTTTAAATTTTTCTTACTGAAACACCCTCTATTGATTTAAATACATATTTTAAAACTAAAATACCCATTTACATATATTTCATTGAGGATATTTTAGTTAAAAAATAAAATTGAACTAAAGTGTATGTTGCAGTTTACTAAATTATTAATTATTTTTATGTTAATTAAATATATATTAAGTTAATACTTATTATATCATATAAGTACGTAATGGATATGGCGTCCCACGCTTCTCGGGCTTTTGATGCATCTGCGGTCAAGCCTTAGGTTGCGGCCCACCTCTGCGTGAAAGAATTCATTCAGCAAACCGAATCTAGTTCAGACTTTTCGCGAGACTCACTATATTCACGCAATTTGATTTGATTGGCGGGATTTAGTTACCGATAAAATCTATTTTGGTCTCCAGTCATTTTTATTTCTAAATCAGTACCTTAATGATCTCTAAGTTACTTAAACCAATTCCTCGGTTATCTAACCGTGAGAAAATAGCAAACATGGCACGTTTGTTGCTGACTACATGCTGACATGGACAAAAATGTAGCCTCTCATTGCCACATCAACTAACCTTGTCAACTTAAAGTGAGGCTAAGTTTGGACTTCGCCCAAAGAACATTAGAACAGAGTGTTTATTTGAAAACCATCCCTTCAAAGGGTGTTCGACGGCATGCATCCTCGTCTTTGCCACATTGTATGAAGCCTCTGGCATGGCATCTAAAACTCCAAATCCACTCACCTAATGATAAAGACATTACAAACAATGCATTGGTGTTTTTGTCATTTCGTCTTTCTCACTCTTAATTTGCTAAAGCGCCTATATGCTCGTCGATACTTGCAGTTGTAATAATTGATTCTGCTTCTGTAATTTCATTCTCCGGTAATGGAACCAAAAACAGTAGACAAAGAGCAGCATGGATAAGGTTGTCTAGTTTTACCCACTTTCCTATGAAACGGTTCCTAGCTTCTTCTATACATTATTGCAATTCTTCTTTTGTCTTCTTCATTGTTTTGTTCTATTTTAGAAGTTTAGTACTGTCATGCATATAGAAACTCCACTACCAATATCTTGAGCTTTTCTTTTTTGTCTTTTGATTTATAGACCCACACTTCAATTATATCTAACCATTCAGTCTCATAATGACTCTAACATTACTGAGCTTCACCATGTATGCTGCCAAATCATTGAAGAAGGTGTACTGGTTGTCACTGTAGTAATTGATCAAAGCAGCAGTTCTGTAATCAGCAGCGAGGGCTTGATCAGATTGAAGGAAAGAAAACCAAGTATGCCACCCACAAATGAAATTACTCATTCTTCCCTCATTCACGCCATCACCCTCTGCACAAACATGCTATGAATGTGTTCATTCTAATGGTATGCAATATAGGCATAGCATTTGTAAGGTTTGTCGGTAGTTTTGCGACAGAGGCAAATGAAGTGGGCGTCTTCGCCTTGGGGTTTTTTGGGATGGGACTTAAGGTGGTATGTTCCTGCAACGAGAGGCTCTGTTTCTTTTGCCAATGAGAGCAGGTGTGGCTGGTTTCTTGGCCGGCAGGAGGCTTTGTTTGACTTTTCCATCGAACCTCTTACACTTCCTCCATCAAGCCTCAGGTACCCGGAAGATGGTAGACCGACCTTCCAGCAATGTGACAGAGAAGGAGATGGTTTTCGAAAGCATACTCTGTCCGATGTTCTTCGGGGCATGTTTCAAACTTAGCCTTGTTATCTCACTTTAAGTTGAAGAGGTTACCTAATATGGCATTAAAAGGCTGCATTTTTATCCGTGTCAGCATGTAGTTAGCAACAAGTGTGACATGCCAGCAGTTTTTTCAGTTAGATAACTAAGGTCTCGTTCAGTAGGATGAAGGGAATTTTGATTAGATGGCAATAAGAATAGGCCATAATATAATGGAATGACAAGGCCTATAATCATATCTGGTATGCAATAGAAAGGAATAAAAAGGATAAATAATTTTTTGTTTGGTATGAGGTAAAAGAAAAGGAAAAGAAAGAGTAAATGAAGTAAATGACAAACCAACCTCTGACTAAAAAAATTTAAAAAAAAAAAGAAAAGAAAAGAAAAAAAAAACCCTGTGCTATACCCCTAACCCTTGCGTTTCCCATACTAAAAGAATCACCGTCGCTATTACTTTGCAATTTAGAGATGAAGGCTGGGCACATTTTGGCAAATCAGAGAAGTTCGCATTTAGGAACATATCTATCTCTGTCAAAGTGGGTGTGGAGTATGGATATGAGTTGAGTAAATTTAGTCCAAGATCTGAGCATTAAACATGGTTAATGGGTTCTACTCTCTCTCATATAAAGCAACAAAAAGTTTAAGTGAGTGTGTTATGGCAATGGCCATTGTTTTTTATTTGAAAATCAAAAAGCTTATGGTTGACCAGGGAACGATGGGAAGGAGGTACCATGAAGATTAGCTTGCAACAATGCTGGATTTATAGCCATTGTTTGGGCACATTGTCGGAGATGAAGGTCGGAAGTGTCTTCGGCATCGTTGGAGATGAAGGATGAGTAAGCGCCATCACTGTCATCGGAAGTGAAGGCATCGTCAGAGATGTTATTCAGGCTAGAAGAAAGTGTATTTTTGCCATAAAAATTTAATTCCTGAGAATGCGAGAGGATTCCATCAAACCTGTGAAGGAAAGATCATTCCATCAAATGTAGGAGTGGGCTTTACTGTGGGAATAGCATGGGCTTTCGATTCGTATCTACCAAATATGATTACTATAGATTCCTATTCTTTTTCCCTTTCTTTCATGAGTTATTCCTGTCACCCAAACATGCTACGAGGGATTGGTCCGAGTAACTTGGAGATCACTGAGGGATTAATTTACAAATGAAAATAATTGGGGGACTAGAATTAGAATGGGGCAATGAATAGAGGACTAAAATGGAATTTTTGTCTTTAGTTACCGTTCTCAAAATAAGTTGACCACAAACTTAATCTGTCAAATTTCGAATTGGGCTCACTAACACCAAGAAGTGGGTTCAAACATGTTCAACCCTCCTATGTAAGAGGCCCAACTAGACTGAGTTCAATCGACCAATCTATAATGAAAAAAATTGAAATTAGTTTACCAACTGAGTTAATCGCCTGTCTTGTAAAAAAAAAAAGATATTTTTATTTTTAATAATTTTAAGAATATAATTACAATATTAGATATAATTGATGAATAATTAGAAATAGTTTAATTACACTAAATTTGTATTTATTTATGAGATAGCCTAATGCACTTTGAAACCCATTATGGAAAATTAAAGCATAACAAGATATATTTTCTCAATTAAATTATACAATTATCAATAATTAAAATAAAACAAACTACGACATCTAAATCAAATCTATTCAAAAATGGGATGGACTCAATTTTTACCATCTTTTGGAACAAAAAAAAGCTTACCCTAGTCCTATCTAGCCTACAAATGCAATGCTAGTGGAGCACGGATCCCTATAGTTATGGGAGGGGATTATTTCTTTCGTACAAAATATGGGCCATTAAATCTAGATGTTATTGAATATTTTTTCAACAAAATATTATTTTATATGAAATATATAAAATATTAATATTTCTTCTTTTAAAAATACTTATTATTATTATTTTTTTAAAAAAAACTCTTCACAATTGGAGTCATTGGCCCTAATATTTTACGAGTCTAATGCACTTATTGTAGGGAATCCATTCTCGACGCCAGTGACCTATTTCAACTTCTATAAAATAGTAATCGGAAAGTTGCATTTTACTTTTTAATAAACCTAAACGTTTTATGTATACGTATGTTTATTTATTTTGAAAATACATAATTTTTAAAAGACAATTGTTAGCATTGTTAAAATTTTTTGAAAATTCAACAATATTACCTTGCAATGAGTTCTGCTAAAGGACGAAAATAATGTTTTAAAAATTATTCATTACATGCATAATGACAAAGTAGTTGTTACTTAATTTGAAAAGAATATAAACTGTTTGAATTATTGTTACAGTTTTAAATTTAAGAGGTGATTTGACTAATAGTTAAAGTTATCTTTGTTTTAATACTATTAACCAAATTCTTACATTTAGAATGGTGAAAAACTTTACAAGCTATATAGTTTGACTTTCAAGTATTCATTTATTAATACAAACAGCACGTAGAGCTTGAAAATTACATATATTATGAACCCATGAACCTCATATACAATAACTAAAGTGTATGTTACATAATAGACTGTATGGATAATACTTTTGTGTACACGCATAAGCTAATTTACTATTATAAAGCCGAAGAGAACAAACCATGATAAGGAAAGCGCACATACGACAGAACGAAAATATACAACTGTAAACTACTTAGCAACACATAGTGGACAATGATTACTCTTACTGTTGTACAAGACTATGGCCAAATTTCATTATTTTCTACCTTGACTGGAATTAGAAAGTATGTGTGTGAGTGTGTGTGTGTGTGTGTGTGTGAGAGAGAGAGAGAGAGAGAGAGAGAGAGTGTATGTGTATATGTATTATATGGACATTCAGTCGTTCAAGGAACAGGGTATATAACTACTTTTCTCGTGGCTCTCTTGGTTTCCAAGTAATAATATGCATCTTTTAGTTGAGAAAATGGGACAGGAGTCTTAGGGTCCAGCACTGTCTTTGTATGTTAGAGATTAATTTAGAAATTTCAATTTACTATTAAGAGTTTGTATCCAATATGGTTTATATTTACCTGGTCAAATGGACTTAATCTTTGTTTAAATTATGGTTGCAAATTTTTAGGAGAACAATTAGGGTTACTGTTACATTAATGGGTCACTATTTTTCGGATTGTTTGTTACAACTCATGTATTTTAATAGTCATTTGGCATTGAATGAAATCAAGTCTTTCATACCACGTTTCTTGATTACGTATTTGTTGAGATTCTTTTAATCATAACAAATATATGAAAAATATAAGTTACAAATATGTGCTTAATTAATTAACTATTTAGTTTGCAAGTTAAATATCTATTATGTAGGATGGTCCAAAGAAAGAATGAGTGGACATTGAAGTGAAGAGAATGAAATATCAATACCATACTCTACCCAAAGAGATAGTAAGTAAGAAAGGTAATCTAAGCTTTAAAGAAGTTAAAGATTAAAAGTTTTGGAAGCTTAGTTGTATCAAAATAGTTAATGGATTGAATGGTATAATTATCATAGGATATGTATTATTATGTGAAATTCAATGATTTAATTTGTATTTATTGGCTGAAAACATTTTGGTTCTCAAAATATAAGTTTGGGGTTAAAAGAAAGTTAGATATAGATTTTACTTAAAAATCATTTTTAACCTTTAATCATTATTTTGCTTATATCTCACAAAATATATGGTATTTTGTTACAAAACTTATTTCATTAAAAAGTCGACTCAAAGAGCTTTTCAATTATAGATCATTCACTTAAAATGGAGTTTAAATGAAAAAGCATATAAAGTTGAGTGGTGAGATATGGTTTTTGTATATAACTGTTTTATGACATTTGGTAACTATTTTAATCATATCTCCCAAAATATATTTAATTTTAATATGAAACTTATTTATTGGAAAATAGACTTAAAGAGCTTTCCAACCATAGGTCATTCACTTAAAATGGATTTAAAAATAAGAAAGTTATGACCATTTAAAATTAAGAATGTGTTAAGTGACCAGTCAACTAGTCTCCTTTGACAAGTTAACTGGGATATTACATAATAAGGGCAATTAATCGATTGACTTGTCCTAGATTCAAAATAACGG
Organism: Delonix regia; assembly: GCA_037074485.1. Taxonomy (NCBI): domain Eukaryota; kingdom Viridiplantae; phylum Streptophyta; class Magnoliopsida; order Fabales; family Fabaceae; genus Delonix; species Delonix regia. Next base: position 31,468,451 of record CM073449.1, on the reverse strand, counting down.
TCATATTTTGAAGGACAGTTGATTGGGCAACCCTTGACAGTTAACTGGTAACCTCCAAAAAGTGTTTTCAAAAGTAAATAATGATTCTTTTGAGTATGTAACGACTATATCTCATATTGATCTAGATATATAAAACCTTCTAAACATATTTTTGAATAGAACCAAATGCTAGAATATGATCTTTAACTTGTTATATCATCTTTAAGAGAGAAACAAACATCATTGAGTTAAAACTTGCATATTCAATATCATTTAAGTTCTTAGAGCTTCATCTTGTACATCTACTGCTTTGAGAGAGTTTATTCATCAATATGTCTTTCTTCTTTGAGAGAGAAAAGCTCAAGAAGGTTCTTTGAGGGAATCAAGCAGAGAGTTCTTAGGTTGAAGGGGAGGTTCCCCTGGTTAAGTTCAAGGAGGTTGCTTGAATATGTCAAGCAATGTGAGCTTGAGTTTCAAAAGAGATTCTTCCTTGTTGTTTTAACTGACTATTGTGAAAGTGGAAAATCCCAAAAGGTTGCTTTGGGACTAGACGTAGGCTTTGGTTAGAGCCAAACTAAGATAAATCTCTAAGTTTGCTTTCTTTATCCCTAAACTTTTTATATTTTGAATTATCATATTTATGCTTTGCTTTTATTTTTGATATTACACTTGAAGTGTTGATACATACCCTAGGCATCTACATTAAGTCTCCATTGATTGATATAATTTTTGTTTTACATTGTACTCATCCAAGCATTGTTCATAACAAGTGTTTTATAAAGCAATCTTAAAAAGAACTAAAATTTTGGAAACACCCAATTCACCCCCTCTCGGGTGTTGGTTGCCTGGTTTAACAATATCCAATAAAGTCTCTTTAAGAGCTTTTCATATTTGTTATTGCCCTTAACACTTTTACATCCGGTATTAGAACCAAGTTGCTCTTCCAAATGGCTCTCAATCAAGCTAGAGTAATCCTTTCATAATCTTTAATCCTAATTTTCTAGGGCAACAATATGATGTATGGAGTACTAATATGAAGACATTATTCTTATCCCAAGAATCACGACATTTAATGGAGAATGGATACAACAAAGACAGAGTAGCTATTGATGCAGTTAAAGACCAGTGGAAGAAAGATGCCAAGGCCTTGTTTTTCATCCAGCAAGCTGTGGATGAAACCAATTTCCCTCGCATTATTGCTACAACAAAGTCAAAGGAAGCTTGGGATGCATTGTAAAAAGTCTATAGGGGCACAGGAAAATGGTAATTGTTAAACTTCAAACTTTTCATAGGAGATTCATTATTTATAAGAGATAGAGATATATTGTCAAAATATATTTCTAGCATAATTGATTTTAATCAAATTGCAAAATAGGGTGAAATTTTGAATGAGAAAAATGTGGTTGAGAAAATTCTTTAGAGTCTATACAAGAAATTTGAACATATCATGGTAGAAATTAAAGAGCCATAAGATTTGTAAACATTAACTATTGATAAGTTACATGGATGTCTTTATTCTCATGAAGATAGAATGAAGAAATATGATAATGATTTTTTTGAGAATATCTTTCATATTGGGATATAGATTTCACGATGTGGAAAAAATGCTAGCGAATCAAGCAACAAAAGCAACTTCAACAAATCGCAATGTGGACATTCCTCATGTACAAAAAGAGGGGGCAAAAGTAATGGTCGATTCAATGGGTACAACCAACAGTTTAGAAGCACTTACAAAAGAGAGAATAAAAGTGGGGAACAAAGCTACTACTATAAGAAATATGGGCACATATAGAGGTTTTGCAAGCTTAAAGAAAAAAAAGCCAACCTAGCTTAAAAGAAAAAGGAAGATAAAACTAAGAGCCTTTTTATTGCATGTTTTTCTATCAATGAGCATCCCTCAAAAGTTTGGTACATTAACAGTGGCTGTAGTAATCACATGACAAGTGATTCGAAGTTTTTCACCAATTTGGATAAGTTTGTGACTAGTTAAATTATGAAAGGTGATAGAACAGTGTGCGTGGCATAAGGAAAAGACATTATGATATTGAACTCTCTTGGCTTAAATTGTATTCAAAATGATTGTATGTTCCTAATTTGGATTCAAATTTATTAAGTACGGGACAACTCATGCTAGATGGTTACTCCCTTGTTTTTGAGGATTTTGCATGCTATGTGTTTAAAGATAAATTTATAAGAATGTTTCTTGAAAATTTAACCATGGAAAAAAACATGATTTTTCCTTACATTCTCACTTATGATGAAAAGCATGTGTAGAAGGTGACATTGACTGATGATAATTAGCTTTGGCATTATAGATATGGCCATTTAAGTTTTAAAAACTTAATTCTTATGTCAAAATAAAATTATGTTAGTGATTTGTTAATGATTAAATAGATAAATGAGATATGTGAGAGTTGTGTAGTTAGGAAGCATCATTGTGACTCCTTTCCAAAAAGGCAAGTAAGAAGAGCTTCAAAGCCATAGTTAATGATTCATGCAAATATTTATAGGCCCATGAGGACACATTCCCTTAACAGTAACATGTATTTTTTAACCTTTGTTAATGATTTTAGCTAAATGATGTGGGTTTATTTTTTCAAGGAAAAATTAAAAGCCTTTTCTATCTTCAAGAAATTCAAAGCAGACATTGAGATGCAAAGTGAGCATCCAATCAAGATCTTGCATACAGACTTTGGGGGGAGTTTCTCTCATAGGAATTTCATAGTTTTGATGAAGAGCATGGGATTGAAAGATAACTAATAGCCAGCTACACTCTGTAACAATATGGAGTCGTAGAAAGGAATAATGACAACCTTATAGAGATGGGAAAAAGAATGTTAAAAGCAGAAAATCTTTCAAAGAATTTTTAGGTAGAAGTAATCCACATAGTAGCATATATTCATAATCAATCTCCTACAATGGCTTTGACTAAGTAAACACCTTTTGAAACATGGTAAAGATAGAATCCTAAGGTAACTTATTTGAGAATTTTTGGCTAAATTGTGCACATCCCATTTAAAAGAAGAGAGAAACTAGATGATTACAACATTAAATGTATTTTTATGGAGTATAGAAACTAAGGGATATCATTTTTATAATCCTTTCACCAAGAAGTTACGAACAAGTTGTGATGTAGTTTTTTATTTGAAAAGTAGTTGGAAATGGAAGAATATGTCAATAGTTTCAGGTACATTACCAGAAGATAATGAATCAATTGATACTCCCACAAGTGAAAATCAAAATAGAGGCTCAAATATCTCTATACCAAGTAGCCTTCAGTTATTTACACCAACAAGAAGTTAATCTAATGCCTCAAGCCTATCCTCACTAAGCTCTTCCATATCAAAGTCTTCACTATGAACATGTAGATCCTTGAATGAAATATATGAAAGTACATAACAATGTGAGCATGCTCAAATTGAAGAAGCAACTTGTTTTGATGAAGCAATTAAGTCCTAAGAGTGGTGTGGAGCAATGGATGAGGAAATGAAAGACTTAGAAATAAATAAGACATGGGAGTTAGTTAATCTTCCAGACAGGAAAAAAGTTGAAAAGCTAAAGTGGATATTTAAAATTAAGTTCCAAGCTTATGGGAACATCCAAAAATACAAACCAAGGTTAATTGCATGTGGATACATATAGCAAGAAGGATTAGACTTTGAAGAAACCTCTTCCCCAAGAGTAAGGTTTAATACCATACGCGCTATTTTAACTATTGCTAATTGGAAAGTTTATCAATTTGTTATGAAGTTTGCATTGCTAAATGGAATTTTGAAAGAAGAAATATATGTGCAACAACAAAAAAATGTATGAGATTGCAGGTCATGAAGGTCGACCGATTAAGAAAAACACTTTACGGACTAAAACAAGCTCCATAGGCATGGAATGAAAGAATAGATGGACATTTAAGCTGCCATGGTTTTTAAAGAAACTCTAAGTGAGCTAACTTTGTACACGAAAACTAGATGTACACATGAAAGTCATATTATATGCCTCCATGTTGATGACTTGATTTATATTAGAAACAGTGGCATATTATGGAATGAGTTCAAGAAGCTAATGTTAGATGAGTATAAAATGACTTTTTTATGCATGATGAGTTTCTTCATGGGACTAGAAGTTAAACAATGTGATCTAGGAGATTTTATTTCCTAAGAGAAATATATTCATGATCATCTCGAAGGTTTAACTTGAAAGATTGCAATCCTATGAGCACTCCTACGTGTACTAATCAAAAGTTCTGCTTAGACAATGGGATTGAAAAAGTATAAACTTAATTGTATAAGAGTTTGATAGGTTGTTTGTTGCATCTCACAAACTGTAGGCCTAATAATTTGCAAGCAATAAGTCTTTTACCCAGGTTTATGCAAAGTTCAAGTAAGCGTCATTTAGGAGCTACAAAATAGATCCTAAGATATTTGAAGGGAACAAGCTCTCTTGGGATATGGTATAAACGAACCGCCAACTTCAGGTTGTATGGTTTCTCATATGATAACTTAGGAGGTTGCATTAATGATCAAAAGAGTACAACATGTTTTGTATTTTACTATGGTTATGAGACCTATTTTGTGAAGCTCAACAAAACAACAAACTATTGCTCAGTCATCTTCAGAGGCTAAAAAAATGGTTGCTACTGTAGCAACTTATCAAGCTATGTAGCTACGAAGGATTTTAGCTGATATACAGCACATTCAAGTAGAGGCAACTACTATTTACTATAATAATCAATTAACTATTGCAATGACCAAAAAAAAAAAAACTCTGTCTATTATAATAGAACAAGGAACATAGAGACCTATCGTCACTTCATAAGGGAACTGGTTGCAAAAGGAGACATCGACATGGAATACTATAATACCAATGCTCAAGTAGCAAATTTGTTTACCAAGTCATTACCATTAAAGAAATTCATGTATGAGAGATTTGCTAGGTGTTAATGAATTTTACATTAAAGATGAGTATTAAAGATTAATGTAGAAATTACAATTTAATGTTATTTTCTTATTTACTATTAAGAGTTTGTAATCAAATAGGATTTATCTTTCACCTGGTTAAATAAACTTAGTCTTTGTTTAAATTATGGTCAAAAATTGTTCGGAGAAAAATTAAAGAATATTGTTACATTAGCGGGTCATTATTTTTCTAATAATTTGTTACACCTCATGTATTTAAATAGTTTTCTTAGTTACATATATGATAAAGTCTCTTTAAAAGCTTCCCCTATTTGTTACTATCTTTAACATTGTAACATTGTAAGCAACCTCCATGGTAGCAGGCATGTTAGTAGCTTCCACAAAGTTAAGAATGAAAGGCTTATGAGCCAAAAGTCTCTCTTCAACAACAGTATACTCTGACAGAGTACCAAGCATCTTGAGGGTTGATATTCCTTCCTCATTGGTCTTACAGTAAACTTCATATCTAACCTTGGATTTCATCACTTCACTATCTACTTTCATTACTACATAGGCCATGTCAAATCCTAAAACACTGATCTGATAATAATTAATCAAGTTAACAACTTTAATTAAGTAATTATTAGAAGGAGAATCAAAGTGAGCCTAAATATATACTATAGGTTTTAGAGGGTCGATGTTAGGGAACCAAGCCAGCACCCTCTTGTAATCAACTGGATTAATGGATACTGCCATGACCTTGATAAGGACCTGGTCTTAGTGTAGTTAAGGAAAGTTAACAACTTTAATTAAGTAATTATTAAAAAGAGATTCAAAATGAGCCTAAATATATACTACAGGTTTTAGAGGGTTAATGTTAGGGAACCAATCCATCATCCCTTTGTAATCAATTGGATTAATGGATACTGCCACGACCTTGATGAGGACCTGGTGTTAGAGTAGTTAAGGGATAGGCCAAGCAAGATGTAAGTTTAGTGTAGAACTAAGCTTTGGTATGAGTTGGTATTAAAGGAGTGCTTGAATCTGATGCAATATTGAAATGCAAGGAACATATAACAAAAGTAAAATGGAAAGGCACAAACTTGGATATGAATCTTCAAATTGAATGATACCGCAATGTAATGATTGCATGTTCGTGATATTTTATTAGTAATTTAAATATTATTCTAAAAAGCTTTAGCATCTTATGTATGATAATAACTTTATAAAAATTCATGTGACTAAAATGAAAATTTTCAAAATAGGAGCAAGAGATGAAGAAAAGCACATCAACCATCATAATGGTTCAAATAAATTTAATCCTACATCCATCTCTAGGTAAAGTAAGGTAATTCACTAATTATGAACAACAGTCAAAATTATAATAGTAATTACCTTGTCCTAGGCTCAGCTAAAATTAAATTTTACAATTTACTGCCAAAGTAATTTAAATAATTAGCTATAGTATAATAACTTTCACAATCTCATCAACACATATAGATTCCTAATAACCACATAGACATTCATAATAAACATACAGATTCCTAATAACCAAATTCATCAAACTCGTGAGTTAACTCGCTGAGTTTACATTATAAGTTAAGCAATTTGAGTCAACTCATGCACTGACTTGGACCTGCCACTGACTCACCCAAACTTGGTAAAATTGACAAGTTTTCTCCAAGTTGAGCGAGTTGGCTCACTGGGTTATCACCTCCTATTTTTCGTAAAAAATGCACAAGTCAAGTGTTGAACCTGTGTCATGCATCCAGACCACTAAGCCACATTGTTGCACATGTCATGTATGTGCAAAATATATATATATATATATAGACACACTCACACATGCACACATATAGACTTTCTTATTTACTTGCAATTTTATGCTAAACTTCATAATTTTTTCTTAAGCTATGATTGGATTGAGTTGAAACACTCACTAATTTCAGGTATCTTAATTAAACCAATTAATTTTTAACATAATGAATAATTTAAATGTTAATTAGTTAATATATTTACTCAAAACTAATGAAGAATTTATGTATTGTTAATGTAATAGAATATTTATACTTCACATAAAAATTTAATTTTTTTCACTTTTTCGGATGCAACAATATTTATACTCAAATTTTTATATTATTCATATTTGTTAGTAACATGTAAATAATTAAGAATTGTCTTTCTCTTTTATATATATATATATATATATATATATATTATATTCATTTTCTTCCTCATTTGAGTAATTGCTGAAATTTGATATATTCATGGTTAGGACATTATAATTTCTTTTTAGCTAACCTAAACTTATTTATTGTTTTTGTTTGAGACTTAGTTATGTTGAATGAACACTATTGTATTATAAATAATGTATTACAAATTAAGTTTCTTGAAATTTTACATATTGACTTGAATGAGAAGTATAGATTATGATTTATAAATTATAAAATGAGTATTTATATATGAAATTTTACATATTTATGTGATACGATTATGTTTGATAGCCATTCAATACTAAGTGTATGTAAACTCTTATGAGTCTACGTTTCGAGTCCACCTTCTCCTTACGAGTCTGCCTAGAATCACGAGTTTAACAACCATGCTAATAACTATATTGAGATATAACAACAAATATTTTGATAAATAAAGAATAGGCTCACAGTGAGTGTTAGATAAATGTTACAAATCTCACTAAGAGTAAACAAACTAGAGAAGCACAACAAGCAAATAGGCCTCTCAAGCTATCTTCTTCTGTAAGGTTCATCTTCTTACTACTCAATCTTTGTTAACTAAGACAAATAAATTGATGACACTAATGAAACTCTAATAGATATACCATCATTAATGCTTGAGATATTAAAGCCTTTCAACATTCATGTTGAACTTCAAGTATGAATTTTTTGTGGAACTGACTTATCTTTACATGATTATTTTAAAATTTCTTTCATTAGTGATTTTTCACTTCATTCTTTATCCTTGTATGCTTATATTTGTTGTAATCTTTTTTACTCAATAAGGATGTGATTAGATTTTTCCAAGAGCAAGTACCTACCTGTTTAGATAAAATTAGTGAAAAATAGTTATTATTTTATTTATGTTTTCCTGATTTTTCCTTTACTGTTGTATTAAGTTGTTAGTTTGTTTGCTCTCTTATTTGAATAAGAACCCTTTTACATTCTTATTTTACTTCTATTGGTGCTTTCGTCAAGCACTATGTCTAATAATAATTCAAGGATGAAGGAAATGGCTTATGCGATCTAGTGTTTGGCTGAGGCTTTAGTAAATAAGGATTTGTTCAATTCGGCATGATTTGAACATCTAATGAAGTTAGTCGATATGATCAATTAGGATATTGAGTCCCTTGCTTAATCCTTTAAGCCTGCATCGTGTCAACCCTTTTCTAGTAATTCAAATTCAATGCCTCTAGCTTTGGTATATTTTATGAACACTTATCAACCCTTCGAAGTCCACAGCGTCAAATTGGATTTTCCAAGGTTTAACAGCATATATCCTTTACAGTGGCTCTTTAGAATAGAATAATTCTTTCAATATTATGAGGCACCAAATTCATAGAGATTGATGATTGCAGCTATGCATATGGACTTGACAGTCATTTCTTAGTTCCATTTGATGCAGAAGGTGAATCTCATATCTTCTTAAGCCACAGATGCCATCTTTAAGGCTTTTTCTCTTCATATTCATTCACCGAAACACATTACTTTCATTGACTTTAAGGACGCTAGACATACACTAGTTATTGAACACCTATTAGGATGTTTTTTAAAAGCTATAGGGTTTACCACCACCACAAGAACATGATCATGCCATACCATTAGTAGTCGATACTGATCCAGTTAAGGTTCATCTTTATTGCTATTTGTTTGGTCATAAAGTTAAAATCGAAAGGATTGTTAAAGAAATGTTACAAGATCATTGTTCAACCTAGTTCTAGTCCTTTTTCTTCATTGGTACTCCTTGTGAAGAAGAAAGTGTTGGAGTAAAGGTAGGGCTATTTGGATTTAGAATATTGGAAAAGGAAATTTGAAGAGTGGAAAGAAGAAAAGCTAGTGGAGAGAAAAGAAAACTTCTATTAGATTTACCTTCTAGGCTTTATACAACAATGGCAGGATCATCCCTTATTTATAGGACTCAAAGAAAGATTACAACCAACATTCATTTAATATAACTCCCAACTACCACTTACTTATACATTTATTTACTACATCTTCCAACCAACACTTACTTCATTAAGTAAGATAATTCTAGATAATAGGCTTAAACTAATGGGCCTAACATGGATTGGACATACAATACATTTGGGCCAAAATCAAGTTTATTTCTAACATCCCTCTTTAAACTTGATTTTTGTGACTCCAAGCATACTCCTTAATCTTCTAAAATCTTTTTACTTAAGTGGCTTAGTGAGAATGTTAGCAACTTGTTCTTGTGACTTTATATACTTTTCTTGAATCTCCTTCCATGTAATGTATTGTCTGATATAGTGGTACCATGTATCAATGTGCTTACTTCGATTATTAAATATTGGATTCTTTGCAAGTGCAAGAATGAACTTGTTATCAATATTGATCTTTCTTTTTTCTTCTTAAGGCATATGTAATTCATTCAATAAATTTCGAAGCTAAATGGCATGGCAAACACATGAATTTATAGCAACATATTCAGCTTCACATGTAGAACAAGTGACAATAGATTGCTTTTTAGAACTCCAACTGAATGTTGTCTCTCCCATAAAGAATAGGAATCCTGTTGTGCTTTCGCAATCATCTAAGTCACCAACCTAATCACTATCACTATAACTAATAAACTTGAAGTTATTTGAAGAGAAATAAAGTAAACCAAAGTCAATGATCCCTTTGATGTATCATAGAATTCTCTTTACTGCCTTTAAATGTGTCAGTTCTTCCATATAGCGACTTACAAGACCAACACTAAAAAGAATGTCAGGCCTCGTGCATGTTAAGTACCCTTAAGCTTCCTACTAAGCTCTTGAATTGAATGGCATCCACTTATTCTCCATCTTCAAAATTTGATAATTTTAATCCACATTCTATTGGAACATCGATCGCATTGCGATTCTTCATTCTAAACTTCTTTAGGACATCTTGAGCATAGCCTTCTTGGGATATAAAAATTCCTTCTTCCATTTGCTTAACTTTGATCCCAAGGTAGTAAGACATATGGCCAATGTTAATCATTTCAAATTCTTGAGTCATTGCTTTCCTGAAGTCTTTAAACACTTTTGGATTATTTCCTGTAAAAATGAGATCATCCATATACAAGCATATAAACAACATCTTTATTTTCATCCCGGTTTATGTATAGAGCATATTCATGTGGGCATTTAAAAAAGCCATTTTCTTGAAAATATTTATCAATTCTACTGTTCTATGCTCATGGTACTTGCTTTAAGCTGTATAAGGATTTTTCCAACCTCAAAACTTTATCTTCTTGACCTCTTACAACATAGCCCACAGGTTGCTCAATATAAACTTTTTCTTTTAACAGTCCATTCAAAAAGGCTTATTTGACATCCATTTGATAAATTTTCCATTTTTGTTGTACAGCCAAAGAAATTATTAATCTTATTGTCTCTAGTCGAGCCACTGGAATCTATTCCATACCTTTGGTTGTAGCCCTTTGCCTTCAGTCTTGCTTTATATCTCTCTACTTTTCCTTCAGCATTCCTTTTCTCTTTGTAAACCTATTTGACTCCAATCGCTTTTTATCCTTGCGGAAGTAAGGCTAGCTCCCAAGTATTGTTCTTTATAATGGCTTTGATTTCTTCGTCCATGGTCTTTTTCCACTCCTTGCTTTGAACTACTTCTTCATACCCTATAGGTTCACATCTAACAAATAGACAAAAGAAAGTAAGTTCATTTAAATTTACGGTTACCTCATAAATTTCTTGAAGACTTCTCGTATATGGGGTTCTTTCACCTGAGCTTGTAGAGAAGTCTTGATAAGTTAGAGATGGAGATGGCGACAGCGGTGGGCTTGTAGGCTCTGGAGCTTCTTCACTCGGTTACCTTTTATTAACTTTAAAAGAAGGAATGAAATCATAATCTTCTCTCTCCCTTTCATTCCAGCTCTACATATCTTCTTCATTAAACTTAATGTCTCTACTGATAACAATCTTCTTTGTGATAGAATTGTAAAGCTTGTAGCCTTTGGATCTCTTATCATACCCAATGAATATGTACTTATCACATTTTCATTAAGCTTGGAATACCTTTGATCAGGTACATGAGCATAAGCAATGCTTCCAAAAACTCATAGATGTGAGATAGTTAGCTTTCTCCCATTCCATGCTTCTTATGGAGTTTTGACATCAAGACTTTTAGTTGGGCATCAATCGGAAATATAAACAACATAATCAATTGCTTTAGCCCAAAAATCTTTAGGCATCTTCTTGCATTTTAGCATGCTTCAAGCTATTTCAAGTATTGTTCTATTTGTCCTTTCAACCACACCATTTTGTTATAGTGATCGAGGTACTGTTAAAACACAACAAATCATATTTATATCAAAAAATTCATCAAATTCTTTTAATGTGAATTCACCTACTCTATCAGTCATCAAGGCTTTAATTTTATAGGCATTTTTTTTCTCAACATGAGCCTTAAACCTTTTGAACATTTCAAAAGCTTTTGATTTTTCTTTTAGAAAATATACCCATATCTTTCTTAAAATCATCAATAAAGAGTAAAAAGTAATTATTCTTACCATATGAGGTTAGAGTTATAAGGCCACACAAATTAACATGTATGAGTTGTAAAGGCACATTAGCTCTTGATGTCCCCTCTTTTGGAAAAGCTTTTCTAGAATGCTTTCCAAGAAGATATCCTTCACACAATTGATTAGGATGATCTATTAGAGGCAATCATTTGACCATGCTCTTACTTGACATTAATTTCTTACTGTCAAAATTTAGATGACCAAACCTTAAGTGCCAAAGCTAAAAGTTATCTTTCAAACATGCCTTCAAGCATTTGGCATCATCATTTTGAATTTCAATTAGGAACAGTCTATTTCTTGCCATTGGCACTTTGGCTATTAGAGTTCCCTCTCGATCTCTTAAATAATGATGATGATTTTTCATGTGTATATCAAAATATTTTTCAAGTAATTGCTCCAAGCTTAAGATATTGTTCTTCAAACTCAGCACATAATAAACATCATAAATGAATTGGTAAGTTCCATCTTTAAGAAGAACTAGGATTTTACCTTTTCCTTGAATAGATATCTTAAACTTGTTGCCAAAGGTGACATGTCCATTAATTTGCTCTAGGTTTACGAACAGACTTTTATCACCAGTCATATGGTTACTTGCCTTAGTGTCAAGATACCATATGTTCTTCTTTGATTTAATATTCTCCTTAATCATTAACAAAGTGAGCTCAACATCTGAACTCAAAAGAATAATGGCCAAATTTGTGACAGGTAAAGCATTTGATTTGAGATTTTTCATACCTTTGGCTTTTGTTTCCTCTTCTACATCCTCTTTGTGAACCATGACTACTTTCTTCATAATTATTATAGTTGCATCTGCCTCCTCTTCCTCAGCCTCAACCACGTGCATGACCACGACCACATCCTTGCCATTTGCATTCTCCATCACAATCTTTACTTTATTTAAGATTAACATTTGAGTAAAAAGCTTGTTCCAATGGCTCAATCATCTTTTTCTTCCTCATCCTTTCTTCGGGAGCTTATAATGACCCCATGAGTTGGTTAACAGTCATGGTGTCTATATCTTTTGACTCTTCGATTGCAACAACAATATGTTCAAATTGGGAGTTAAAGATTAAAGAATTTTCTCTATCACTCGGGTGTCATCCAAGGCTTCTCCATTTCTTTTCATTTTATTAACAATAACCAATACTTGAGTGAAATAATCAGAAATATTTTCAAAATCTTTCATGTAAAGTACTTTAAACTCACTTTGAAGGGTTTGTAGCCGTACATTATTTACTTTATCTATGCCCTTGTATGTATTTTGAAGGATTTCCCAAGCCTTTTTGGAAGTGGATGCATTAGCAACCTTATCAAACATGACATTGTCCAGGCATTTGTGAATAAGAGTAAATGTTTGTTGATCCTTCCTTCTTGCTTTATGCAAAGTCTCCCTTTAGGTAAGACTTAAGGAACCCTCATTTTGAGGTACCTTATAACCTTTCTCTACCATATCCTATACGTCATGAGAGCCTAGTAGAGCCTTCACACGAATACTCTAACTTCCATAATTGTCTTTAGTCAGGCAAGGGAATTGGAAGGGAAATATGTTATTTGCCATCTTTTTCTAATATGGTTGGGCTCTGATACCACTTTGTTAGAGAAAAGGAAGGGCTATTTGGGTTTAAAATATTGGAATAGGAGATTCAAAGAATGGAAAGGAGAAAAGCTAGTGGAGAGAAAGGAAAACTTCTATTAGATTTGCCTTCTAGGCTTAATACAACAATGGAAGAATCATTCCCTATTTATAGGACTCAAGGAAAGATCACTACCAACATTCATTTAATGTAACTCCCAACTACCACCTACTTTTACATTTATTTATTACATCTTCCAACCAACACATACTTCATTAAGTAAGATAATTCTAGATAATAGGCTTAAACTAATGGGCCTAACATGGATTAGACATACAATACATTTGGGCCAAAATCAAGTTTATTTCTAACAAAAAGGCGCCACCTAGAGGTTTTACACAATTATCAAACTTTCAACACAATTTTTATCAAGGATTTATTTCTTGTACCTACTATGGATGAGTTACATAGAGCTTCAATATTTTTCAAATAAGGCTTGTGTAGTGACTACCATCATATCAAAATTAGGCTAAAGGATTATCATACAGCTACCTTTCAAACTCACCAAGGCCATTACGTATGGTTAGTGATGCCATTTAGCTTATCTAATGTGTCGACAAAATTCCAAACTCTGATGAATTCAAATTTTAAGTCTTATTTACATCATTATGTATAGGTTTTTTTTTTTGTTCATATGTTGATTTATAGCACTACTTAGCAGTTACATATACAGCATAAGCCCTTTAAGATAATTAGTTATTTGCCAAACCTTCTAAGTACACTTTTAATACTTTTTTAGTCAAGTACTTGAGGCATATGCTCTCCAAAAAAGGTGTTGTTATAAATCTATCCAAGGTTAAAGCCATTTGGGATTAGCCCTAGCCTATTTCTCTCAAGAAAATTCAAGCTTATTTGAAATTAATAAGGAATTACTGTCGTTTTGTCAAAGGATATACCGCCTTGGCTACACCCTTGACACAATTGCGTAAGGAAGATTCCTTCCATTAGTCACTGGCAACTGAACAAGCTTTCAATCAACATAAGCAAGCTATCATCAATGCCCTTATTTTAGTTCTACTGAATTTTTCCTTACGCCTTCTATTGATATTAGTGCAGTGTTGAGTTAAAACCAACACCTCATTGCATTCTTCTCTCAGAGACTCACCTTCACTGGCAATCTAAGTCCACGTATGTACGAGATATTCTTACTATTACTAAAGTGGTGGCTAAATTTTAGAACTACTTATTGGGGCACAAATTAATTATTCAGACATACCAGAAGAGTTTACAAAGCTTAACTAGTAAGGTGATTCAAACCCATACCTGAAGAGTTTACAAAGCTTAACTAGTAAGGTGATTCAGACCCTTGAATAATAGCAATGGTTGCCAATGCTATTGGGTTTTGATTACACCATCAAGTTTAAGCTAGGGGTTGAGAATAAGGTCATTGATGCACTTTCTCACTCCTTTGCCATGGGTATATCTATACTTACTTGCCAACTGTTACAAGGCATTAAATCAATCACTGCTTTGGACCCTACACTTCAAGCAATCATTCACATAACCCTTTTCCACCTCACTACACATTTAAGGATGGGTTGCTATGTTAGAAAGGACGTACCATTATTCCTGATGCTACTTTTAACTTAAAGACTCAAGTTTTAATGTAATTTCATTCCTTTCTAATTGGTGGTCTTGCGAGGATACTGAAGATTCATGCTCGTATAGCAACATTGTTAATTTAGACACATCTAAAGACTAATATTCAATTATTTATTTTACAATGCACTGTATGTCGAAAGGCTAAAAATCTTATTTACACATAATAAGGTTACTTAAACAACTTCCAATTCTAACTTTTATTTAGGAAGATGTGGCGATAGACTTTATATGGTCTGCCTCTATCTTTTAGTTACACAGCAATAATGGTATTGATTGATTATTTATTCAAATATACACATTTTAGAGCTTTTAAAAACACAATTTAATAGTGTACAAGCCACAGATAAGTTAATTGACATGGTGGTGAAATTGCATGGGTTTTTGCACTCCATTGTGTTAGATTGCGACAAAGTATTGACCAGCTCCTTTTGGAAGCACTTAATTCATCCACAAGGAACAACCTTAAAGATAAGGTCCTCCTACCATCCACAGACCAACAGCTAATCTCAAATTGTGAACATAACCATTGAAATGTATTTAAGTAGTTTCATACATGATACACCTTGCCTGTAGTATAAGTTTTTAGCTTGGATAGAATAATGGTATAATACCAATTTTCACACGACAAGTGGAATAACTCCCTTTGAGGTCCTATATAGGCACATTGCACCTACTTTATGTCATTTATCGACATCTGATAATCCAAGGATGCAACAAGAATTGTAGAGCTGTGATGTGATCTTACAAATTTTGGAGACAAACCTTAAGAAAGCACATCTGCATATGAAGAAGTTTGTTGATTGTTATCGAACATAACTAGAATTCCAAGCTAGTGATTACATATTTATGAAGCTTCAGCCATATAGATGATCTTCTTTAGCTCTTCACAAAACCCAGAAGCTTGGGTTCAAATGTTTCAAACCCTTTTAGATTGTATAAAAAATTGGGCAAGTGGCATATAGTTAGATGTTACCTGAATAATCTCAAATTCACCCAGTATTGCAAATTTCTTTGCTTGGAGAAATGTATTGGCAACCTAATTAACTAATATGTTCCTGTACCATTGACATCTCAAGAAGGTCCTATTTTACAGCCCTTGAGAATTCTCATGTAATAACCTAAAAATATATATGCATAGAATTTAAGAATAACATGAGAAAAATAAAATAGAATTTTATGGACTAAAATAAAAGGGGAAAATAGTAATTGGGGAATAAATTATAATTTTAACTTTTTTAGGGACTAAAAAAATATTTTCTAAGATAAAAAATATAATTTTAACCATTGTATAGTAACTTGCATAGTAAGTGTTGGCAAAATGCATTTAGTTACTATTTGCATAGTAAACTGTCGGTAAAAATGTGTTTGAATACTATTTGCATAGTGTCAAATAGTAACTTGCATAGTACCTTAAAATTTTTTAGAGAGCTTACATCACCGTCATTGAGAGATGATAAATGCATGTTATAGATGAAAACATTCCACTCATTTTGTGTAAATTGGAGAGAATATTCCCTCTAAGTTTCTTTCATTCTATGGAGCACATTCCAATTCTATGGCCTATAAAGCAATGGTTGGTGGCCCCGTACAATTCAGATGAATGTATCCTTTTGAAAGGTTAAGTCATTTATCCTCATTATTTTCAATCATATTTTCATTTGTTTGATCTTATAGCACAAAAATTTTTAGTTCTTTATATTAGGTATATATGTACCTTGAATAAGAAGGCGAAGAACTTAGCACATGCGGAAAGCTCTATTTGTGAAGCTTATTTAGTGAAGGAGACATCTACCTTTGCATCTTACCATTGTCCACCAGAAATTCCATCTATGAGGACTAGACTGCCACGTAATGACGAGTGAGGTGAAGGTAGTTCCAACTCATCACCTTTTTCTAGTATGTTAGAGGAAAAAGGAATGAAAGTTGTACACCTTAATGTTCTTCTAAATTGTCCTAAGGTTAAACCTTTTGTGGAATAAGCTATCCAATTCTCACTTATTACTCGTTTCGTGCTAACAAATTTATCATATCTCCACCTATCTATAATCTATGTGCAGAATATATATTGATATGTTATGAGAACTTGAAGTACATGACTCATAAGTAAATAAACAAATCCCCTTAACATTTCCTTCTTGGTTTAAAGAATATGCATGTTAGATTTCCACCTCATTTGTTGATGTTTTCACCTCATTAATTGCATCTTTTTTGTCATATAGGTTTTGAATATAAATAACAACATTAAAGATTATTTCTTTTTAAGAGTTTGGCATGGGGGCCTTTAAACAAAGTTAAGAAATGGCATGCATATTTTGTTAACGGATACAAGTTCAGCACAAAAGCTCAAACTCAAGGGATGTGTTCAACAAACTATTATGTATATGTTTAAGGTAGAGAGAATGAGACAATGGAGAATGATTACTATAGGGTTTTAACTAACATTGTTGAATTGTAATATATTGGATGGCCAAATAAGACATTAGTCTTATTTAAATGTGAATGGTTTGATCCAACTCCAAATCAAAGGACAAAGATAGATATAAAATACAAAATTGTTAAAGTTAGAGAATGTAAGAGAGATACAAGAACTATGATCCATTCATTTTTTCACAACAAGTAGAGAAAGTTTACTATATGCAGTATCCTTAGGGGCAACAAAGGTGGTTAGTTGTCATTAGAACCAAGGCATGAAGTACAATTCTAACTTTAGAAAGTCTAAATCCTGAAATAGATTATCTTTACCAAGAGGAATCAATCCCACAAATGCCAATGGTTGTTATAAATGATGAAGTTGAACCATTAAGTAAAGTGGGAGGGAGGGGGAAGGGGAGGAGGAGGAGGTGTAGGAAACAGAAGAAGATGATGAAGATGATGATGATGATGTGGAGGATGATGAGGATGAAAATGTGGAGAGTGATGAAGAAGAGGATGACTAAACAATCCATCCTTTTGAATAATTGTATGGATTAATTTATCCATTACGTGCTCTCACTTCCGTGTTTTTAAGTTTCAAGTTTCACTATGTTAATATATTTTGAATATGTGTATTATTGAATGCATTTTTATTTTTCTCTAATATTTTTATTTTTTTTATTGCTTAGGGTATTAATCTCTCGACCTATAGTCTGGCACAAATTGGGGGGGTCTCCTAAACAAATATTTTCCATTCCTATCCCACCACGGATTTGAACCCGAAAGGTGATGGTTAAATGGCACAGACCGGTTCCATCTATGCCAACTTGTGCTGGTTATTTTCCTCCAATACTAATAGCTTCTAATTATTAATTAATAATGGTATATCAAGTTATTCACTTTACTCTGGTAATCAATGCTGGATTTTTTAACCCTAAAAAATTAAGCTTAGGTCTGCACGAAGCTTTAGTTTGATAAAACCTTGATATCAGGTTATTCACATAATTAGTTGCCTTTATTGTTATATTACAAATAAAACCAAGTCTCGTATTATATCAACTTAATTGCCTTAAATAGGCTTATATTAATTAAAAAGGTAAATTTATTTAAAAGCCATAATTGTGGCTACATACCCCACCCACTATGAATTATAATTTATTTAAAAGGTAAATTATAAAACATCTAGTTATATAAATAATGTACTGTTAGTGTTAACTAAGATATATAATTTTTTCAGATTTATAGTAATATTATTTTTTACTAAAAAGCTAATATCAAAGAATTTAATTTAATATAATAACTCTAGACACCAAGTGTCTTGAACTACATGGCAATACCTCCTCTAAGTGACAGCTCATGCTTGTCTAATTACAAATTTCCTACTTATCTCCCTTAGCATGAACCACACGGCAATACCTTCCCTAAGTGACACCTCATGCTTCTTTAAATGTTCTTGTTGTTCGAAAAAACGTTATAACTGTTCTTCTTGTTTGATTTTGGTTTTTTCCAGTGGACATCGGAGGAAGTGTTAGGTGGCCTTAGAAGAAGAAATAGAAAGCTCTCTTGATATAAGAACTTCATTTCATTTTGCTTATGTTTAAGAGTTCATTTTTCCATATGATTACTCAAAAGCCATCTACCACTAGGCCACTAAGCCATTGTGATCTCTACCACTATGTCTTTTAATTATGATAAATTGTTAATCTTAAATAGATGAGGACTATTCTTAAAAGTTCAAATATTATATATCAAGATTAAACATATTTTAAATATCTTAAATTTTAAATTTTACTCCAACAATATCCGACAAGAGATAGAAAATCTGGATATATTAAAAGTAACTTGTTTTTTTAACCCAAAAAAACGCATCGTAATTTATTTATTCAAATCATTTATAATATCATATAAAAATTTATTATTTTAAAAATAACTCGTTGAACCAATAACTTTACTTGTGATTAAACCAGTAACTCATTCATACTTTCTGGAATACTTCAGTATTAATGAGACCATTTACATTTTAAAAAAATACACAAAAGATAAAGAAAACAACACTTCCTAAGTTCTTACTGAGAATATTAGATAGTATGTCTGTGTGACAACCGACACATCAAAACCATTTTAACAATGAAAGCATAAGTAAACATTTCATCCTTGAGGCCCATGGAGGATTCCTTCTCAGGAAAAAGGTTCACGAACATGTAAACTTATACAGTAATACATAACACGTTGATTGATCAAATAATACAGCTTTGAAATTTGTTACTTGTGGAGAAACAGAATATGTAATATAGATTTTTATGTTTGTTTGACATATATATTAAGACTTCCTTTGAATGTTTTAAAATTTTTTAATAAAGACTTTAATTTATTGCATTTCGTAGAACCACTTATGAATTTTGACCCACTTTGCTTCTAAATTAGCAAAACAGGGAAGTTGATCAAATGAGATGTTTCGCCAACTCTTAGGTTTGACATTTTTTATTTCACGTGAGTGATATGTGATGTGTTGATAGGAAAAATGGTGGGAGTTTTTTCTTTCCTTTCTGTTGTGAATTTGTTGATAAAAAAATTAGCAAGAAATAATACTTTTTGTTGGTTAGGCACTAAAACAACAATGGTCAATTAATAAATTTAAAAAGCCACCTATTGATAGAGGCCATTTAATGAACACATAACCCTAAGCCCATAATAATGAAAGTGTCTTTGAGGAGTGAGAGTGGTCTGTTATAACTACACATAAACTTGTAGGATGTTCACATAACTTGATTTCACCTTGTGATCATTTCACCAAAATATGTGTGAATAATTTAGTTATAAATGCAATTCCATTTCATTTACAGCAACAAAACTGATTAAGTGTGACGTACCTATTAATATACTATGAAGATTGTGTTCCGCATTTTGTGCTTCTATCAAGTTAATACTAACTGAACATTTTGTTGTTGTTAGCTTACAAAATTTCAAGGAGTCCAATTGAGTTAGGAAATTTGGTAGTTTTATAATCCAATTCCATTCTACACATAAACTAAGCTTGATGGTAATACATTGCTTGATTTATTATAACTTTTATCTTCATCAAAATGTTAACTTTCTTGAGATAATGATTTATTGATCCTTGACATATGGCAGATTCTAGTAGAGCAAGATGTAGGGTAGGGGAAGAGGCAGAGGGAATGGGAGAGCTACCTATCAACCATTTGAGTTGCCCACCACATCTCAGCCTCAAATTGGGGCTGCATATACATCATCTTCCCTTGCACCATCCATATAAAGACACCTTAATCACTCTTTTAGCTCATCCATTGACATACTTACTAGGCAGTTACCTAGATTGTCTCCCCAACTAGACCATTCCCAATTCTAAGGCATCACCTAGCTTATCTGTCTAACCACCTAGCTCATCTACCTTTCCCCTCACTGAAGCATCACGTAGCTTATCTACCTCAGCACATGGGTCTTCATCTAACATGCAGACCGTTGCATAAGGGAATAAAGATGTAGACGTATGAATTTGGATCAGTCCAAGACTTAGTTTAACATAAGATTTGTTAATTGTCTTTTTAAGAATTTGTTTAAATATAAAAAAGAATTTTACTATAGCTTATGTGTTTTCTAGGTTTGAGCCTACTACGAGTGTACCTAGGGATATTTACTTAATCTTTACAGTTAATTTAACGAGCCTTGGACTAATTGGACAGAAGCATCCAATAGAGGAGCTACTGAGGAGTGGTTTATTGAATTTAGGGTAATCTATCACTAATATATTTGAACAAAGTTATTGATATATTAGTAGATTATTTTCTCAATCTTTGTTGTTTAATGTAGAGAAAATATAAATGGCTACCTGAGCACAATAATCAGATTAGAAAGATCCTTGATAGTAAAGGATCTAACTTACTAAAGGTCACCTTAGGTAGGTTGCAAAGAGGAGTGGATGAGGGGAAATGGCTTCCCCAGAGTATTCGTGAGCAGTTTGACATAAAGTGACAAGATCCTAAATGGTAAGATAAGTCTAGGCAAATAGTCAAAATAGGCAATCTGAAGGGGGTATCTGTGCACTGTGGAAGTTCCATCCTTGCTGTAGAGCACTAAAAACGATTGGTGAGTATTTTCTATCAAATTTATAATCCTAGTTAGGTGTTGATTGGCTGAATTTGCTTTAATCTCTTGATCTTTATAAAGAAATCAAATTGGAAGGGAGCCAAATTGTTAGGACATGTTCTAGTGCCTTCACAAGCGTAAAGGGGAAGAAAATCAATAAGACTCCTTAGCTTCAGCAAGCATTGCTATAAGTATAAGCATTATTGGGTTCAATAATGAAATATATTATACTTTATATGATGATGAATTTCAAAATAAGTGTTTGCAAAATCATTGAATTGATACAATCATTTAAATAAATGGATATG
The DNA here is from genome assembly GCA_037074485.1 of Delonix regia. Lineage (NCBI taxonomy): Eukaryota > Viridiplantae > Streptophyta > Magnoliopsida > Fabales > Fabaceae > Delonix > Delonix regia. Next base: position 31,446,764 of record CM073449.1, on the reverse strand, counting down.
TGATACAAGGAGACAAGTTTATAATAACTTACTAGTAGTTTGAAATTAAAACATATTCAATTTACTATGATTTATTTGATTAATTGGTAATGTTATAATACTTTATATTCTAGGAGGAGTATGAGAGGCGAATAGCCAAGAGAAATGCCCAGCGTCCTACTAAAGAAGACTCTATTTCACAATCTGATAATAGTATTCACTTGGAAGTTGTTAGAAGTGATAGTAAGAAAGGTCGTGTAAAGGGATTAGGGTCACAAACTACTTCGTTTGCCAAATATTTTGCCTATTCATCATCTTCCACTTACGCTTCTACTCAAGCAGAGGTGGCTGCACTTAAGGCGACAGTTTCAAATCTCACTACTTAGTTGTAGTGCAAGGATGAACAATTTACTATGATGATGCAAAGGATAGAGTTATGAGAATGGAGGTTTAGGATCTTAGACCCACATAGTGATCAGACATTGTCGATGCCTATAACACAGCAGGCACATGAAGGAGATGAGCACTATGAGGAGGAGGAGGCTAATTATGAGATAGATAGTTGATATTTTTTTATTATGATATTAGTATCATTATGAGATGGACACTAATTTATTTATGCTAACCATTTGTATTGTCCAATTGATAGCACATCATGATATTATCAAACATATATCATTATTAACTTTGTATTGTGGCTATTAAATAGAAATTTCAATTTCTGTTAGTGTTATTATTAATTATTGCTTATCAATCAATTGTAATCTACAAAAGATAGAAATGAAAAAGGGTTAGAAAGTTTGGTTCGTAATATTATATATAAAATAGACATGGAATCAAAGATGGATCTCAATTTAAATTAGAAACAAAAATAAATCTATATCAAAGCTCTAGAAATGGAACTTGATATGGAATCACAAAATTCCATTAGTCAATCTGAGACGAAAAAAATTTGTATCAATAATTTAGTAACAAACATAGATATGGAATTTTAACAATTCATTTATTAGTCTGGGAAGAAATTTATTCCATATCTAAACTTAGACACGGAATTAGTGATGGAATAAATCAATTAACTTTTATTCTGAGACGGAATTATTTCATCTCTATTTAATAAAGAAAATTTTAGATATGACTTTAATGCCATGTTGAGACGAACATTTTAAGGATCTGACTCGGAATTTATCTGTGTCAATTTTGAGATAGAATCCATTATTTCGTGTCTAATTATTTAGAGACCAACGATTATAATTACGAAATTTATTCCATTTTAGATTCCGTGTTAGATGAATTTAGAAACACATTTTTTTATGTTCAAAGATGGATTTCTTCCATCTCTATTTTCAAGTTCTCTAGTAGTTAACCGAATATGAATTATTGAGACATATCTGGTGAAGGGATACAGATATGAGATATTGAAACGTATTCGGTAATGGAATACAGTATGAATTATCAAAATATATCTAGTAAAAGAATATTAGTATCATGATTTCGATTCTTTCCCTGATACCCACTTTATACAAAATTATAAGATTTAGAAATTGTGTTTTTAATTTTATCAAAAATTGTTTCTTTACTCAAATAAGTGTTTGTTTAAAAAATTTAAGGCCTTTATTGTTTTCTCTTCTGCTTACTTTGTAATTTATATATTCACTAAGTTAGTGACAAACTTACACCTCTTTCTGTAACATTTTACAAATTAGTATATGATAAAGTAAATTGAGACTTTCTTGTCACTTAGACATTTTGATGTATCATTTTGGGATAATCACAGTATACGTCTGACTCTAAGGTGGTGGCTATTAAATGTTTGTTTGTTTGGAGTTTATAGATGTTGTGAAATACTGTAAGCCTTATATGAGATATTTCTTTATTATACAAAATATATATTATGAGACATTATTAAATTTATCAGTTTAATATCATTGTGAAATTGTTTAATAATATTTCAAAGTGCATTTAATATGTATCATAGATATTTTTTAAAAAATGTAAAAGAAAAAAAATGTTATCTTAATCCAGCTGGACTAAGTTGATTTAACCTATCTATCGGTCACGGGCAAGAAATTTGGGTCATGACATTTACAAACAAGGACCATACATAGAAATAACAAATAGGTTGATCAACTTCTAGTTCCATGGCAAGGATTAGCTGATGCGAACATGGGCAGATGCTGAGGATTTTCGAGAGCTATACCCCAATTTTGGCCTTGAGGATAAGGTCACTCTTAAAGGGAGAGGTAGTAATACGGTCACCTCTGATGAGCTGGCAAGGGTGGGAACTAGCGTGAGAAATATAACATAAAAGAGTCATTCAGCGTGGGGGTCGTTATGTCATAATAACAATATGAAACAACCAAGCTGGAGAATGCAAGTATAAAGACAGGCATTGGGGGGTGCAAGGGTTGTGGAATGTTTAAGTCTTCTTCATGTTTTCCTGATTTTTCTTTTACTATTGTATTGAGTTGTTAATTTGTTTACTCTCATATTTGAATAAGAACCCCCCTTGCTTTCTTATTTTACTTGTTTTTAGTATTCCAAATTAACCCAATCCAACTTAGACAAAAGTTGAGTTTAATTATTTTGATCTATGAGTCCTCTGGGAATTGTCACGTGAGCTGAACTTTTGTAATTTTTTAATAAGATCTAGATGTGTCCATATATTTGGTCTTTATAGTCATAAAGCTAAAATTAATATCTAAATTTTTGATATCTTATGCTTGCATATTTAAGTAGTTAAGAGTTTATCTTACGCTTTAATTCGAGGTTTTTTTTTTAAGGAAAAATCAATCACTTGGTCCCTAGAGTTTGCACCAATTTTTACATTGGTCCTTACACTTCAAATTTTCGCAAATGACTCCTTATACTTAGCAAACGTTTGAGGATTGGTCCCAACCATCTATGTCCGTCTTAATGCTATCAAGTGAAGTGGTGATTATGTGGCAGTATATATGGACGTTGACTCGTCAACAAATGCCACATAAGCTTAGGTTAAATAAATCAGAAGACAAAGCAAGAAAAAAAAACCACAATTGTTCTGCATCCTCAACGTGCGCGAGAAAAGAAGCTGAAAATAGAAGCTGCAGATCTAAAGTGAGAAGAACGGATGCAGCAACAAAAAAAAACTTCCCTCATAACTAGCTGAAAAGCTTTCTGTTGTTTGCATAAACATATCAGGGCCATGGGGACTAAAGAGAGAGAAAAAATGGTTTAAAGTCAATGGTCACATATGAATGGGGCATCGTTAATGCTACACTTCCATAAAGACTGCGAAGCCATATATAGCTGTCATTGCCACTTTCGCTTCTGCTATTTTTCATTTTTGTTTCATTTTTTATTTATTTATTTATTTATCAATGAATGAATTACAAAACCAAAAGGAATATATAAACAGAATATTTATATATAAAATCTAAAATTCTTAATTTTTTCAAAATATTTAAAATAAAACAATAATGAACGAAAAGGAGTGAGGATGGATTCACGAGTAGAGATTTAAAAATTAGAAAGAAGTAAAACCCAAAAATAAGGTATATAAGGCATTTGCATCAAGCGATGATGAAACATCTCAACGACTCTCTCTTTCTTCTAAAAGCATATCATCAAATTCATTTGCCTCTCTTTTCCATATTGTTATGAACACACTGCTTCTTCTTCTTGGCATCTCAGAACCATCATATGCGGAAAGAAGCTCTTCCCAAAATGAGAAATTTTTCTCGCCCTTCCTTCACGTTGTAGCGAGAGTTTTTTTTTTTTTTTTTCTCCCTTGCTTTGCCTTCTTATTTCAGTTAACCTAAGCTTATGTGGCCTTCCATGACAAGTTTGCATCCAGGTGTACTTCTACATCAGCTCTGTTAACTAAATTATCACTTTACTTGACGGTGTTAAGATGGACATGGACGGAAAGGACTAATCCTTAAACGTTTGTTATGTATAGGGAATCATTTGTAAAAATTTAAAGTGTAAGGACCAATTCGAAAATTAGTGCAAACTATGGTGACCAAAGGATTAATTTTCCCTTTTTTTTAAAGATAGTTAAGTAATTTTTATTTTTTAAAATATATGTTATATATAAATTAATTTTATTAACCGAAATTAATTTGAATGACTTACTACAATTTTTGAAACAAAAAAGATGTTATAAATATAATTTAACCAAACCTTGAGAAAAGTTAATGTAATTAACTCAAAATATCAAGAATGTTGATTGTTAAAATTTTTAAATTAGATAACTTATTTGAACAAACCTTTTTATTAATACTATGAATAAAGTTTGTACAGTTAGAGTTCATATATATGAGGAGACCCCTTATTCGGTTGTAATAAATAAATTATCTTAGAATGTAAAATAAAACACCATGATCAATAATTGTCTTATTCGGTTGTCAAAGACCTCTTAGTCCTTAGAGAGAAATGGAATTGTACTTTTCCTAACAACAATGCAAAGCTTGAAAAGTCAGTTTTAGTCAACAATATTTATTTATTAAAGCAAAGTGGGACAGACAAAGGAGGAACAACACTTTTCTCGGAGAAAAGTCAACCGCAAATATGGGAGAAAGCTTATTCTGATGTGCTTCCCCATCAACATCGTATATAGCTCTAGATTATTCATCGCATCACATCAAAAGGGAAAAACTGAAATGCTAATTTTGAAACTCATGGAATGGGATGGATCACGATTTTTCCAGTGGCTCTCTTGGTCTGAAGGTGTTGAAATGCTTTGATAGCCTGAGAAAATGGGAAGGGGCTCTTGGGGTCCAACACTGCCTTCACCGTCCCATTCTCCAAGTATGGCCTTACTTTCTCTAACACTGACCCTTTAAACTCATCCAGTACGTAGGCTATGCATGGTGGACTATCACTTGCGTCGTGTACTATTGACACCACTTTTCCACCTTCCTATATAGCCTTCAATGCCCTCTCTCCTTCTCCTGTATTATATAATCAGCCCCAATTAATGCCCTAGCTACTTGTAAAACGGACTGCAATCTTACAAGCTAATATATATAAAGAGGACAGAGACAGACACTATATATCATAATTATGTCATATATATATATATATATATATATATAGAGACACACAAAAAATTAGTGCCCTACTTGTAACACTGTTTTATTTTATGAGATGTTGATGTAATTTCAGTAAAAATTCAAGGGTCATTCATGACAGATCGGGATTATTCAAACGGTTAGAAAACTAACCCACTGTATCATACACTACATCGAATTTTTCCGGTAGGTCTTCAAAGTTCTGTTTGGTATAATCAATAGCCAAGTCAGCCCCCAACTTCCTCAACAGTTCCAGTTTGCCAGTGCTACTAGTAGCCGCTACCTTAGATGCCCCAAACACATGCTTCGCAAGCTGCCTCATACAAACATTTTATTAACTAAAAAAATATATATTGGAGATCAAGCACTCGATAATTAAATTTAGATAAAGAATACTGAATATAAGAAGAGACCTGAATTACAAGGGTTCCACAGCCACCAGCACCTCCAAGAACAAGAATGGATTGGCCTGTACAGAGTCCCACTCGCTCGAGGCTACCATAAGCAGTCCCCATGGCTACAGGAAGGCTAGCAGTTTCCGCAAAACTCAGATTGGAGGGCTTGTAACCTAATAACTTCTCTTCCACAACAGTATACTCTGCTAATGACCCACCTCTCTTAAGCTCATCCAAGCTTGCAACCACATTACCATATACTTCATCCCCCACCTTCAGTTTCTTCACTTCACCTCCCACGCTTACCACCACTCCAGCCACATCAAACCCCGGAGTATTCTACAAATATTCACAGTCGTATCAATCTTTCTCAGAAAAATATAAAACTTGAATCAGTTTTGAGGCATGAGAAATCACTTAAGCAACTGTGTCCATAATGCATGCATTTGTTAAGAAAAGGTTGACTACTAAAAATAGCCAACATTCCAAATATGTTTGTGGTATAATATATAGCACAGGAGAATATTAAAGTCTTACGGGAAAAGGAGGGTCCAAGTTTCTTAATTCGGCGATCAACCTGGCATAATCTACTGGATTAAGGGCAACAGCAGCAACCTTGATCAGAACCTGGTCTTGCTTGAGTTCAGGTACCGGTACGTCGGAATGCAGCTTCAACACCTCTTGTGGATTGCCATATTCAGAGTAGACCCAAGCTTTCATATGTGATGGCACATTGGGAGTAGCTGAAGCCACCATGATGCTATAGCACGTACGTGGTCACTCGCTCAATTAGAAAACAGAAAGACGACTTGATGCTTGAGTGTACAGAAGCTGAGCAACTGGCAATTTATAGAGTAATGTTGTTTGAAAAGTAAGATCTGCATGCATTCTTTTTGAACATTACACACCAAACCAAACCCCTGGATTCTCAAGGAAAGAAAAGCTTGGCTATGTGACATCAGGCGTGTAGTCTTTTGTTTGTTCCATTTTTTCTGGGGCGAGCAGGTTTTTTTGAATCTAGCTAGATCAACTCAGAAATGTCGATGGATATTATAATCATATATAACTAGGAGTTGGTGTCCGTCAAACTTGAGACTACGAAAGTTCTCTTTTTTGTGTGACTTCCACTTGTCGAGCATCAAAATTTTCAAACACTAGCGACACGAAAATAATGACATGTGGACATTATAAGAATTATATATGCAAGTTGATAAAACGTGATTATAATTTACTGCAAATATATCATGTCATGTATATTTCATATTTATTCAAGCATTTGATAATATATACTAATTATACAATTTCATATTCTAGGAATTGATCAATGATGATCATATATTCTCGAAAATACTGTATTTCTTAATTATGACACGATTTATTATTAAATATTATATATTATATATAGCAGAATTTTTTTCTTATTTTAATGAATTTATTACTCTAATTAAATTTATTACTTACTGAATAAAAAAATTTTACTAATTTTTTTATATTTAATAATTAATTACATTATAATTAGAACAAGATAGTGTTTCATGAGAAGATAAAATCATCACTCTTAAGAATGAGTGATATTTTGATTCATTTTGTACAAACCTTAATTAATTTATTTCTTTAATCTAAGACATGTCAATTAAATCAGTTGAAAATTCTTGAAGAAAAGAATATCATGAAAATTCAAACACGTGAGAATGTACCTACCATTAGCTAATGCCTAAAATTCCTTGCAGTTTATCAGTGTATTTGGCCAATTAAAGTTGTGTTCTAGAAGGAATGATTAATTGGTTCTATATTGGATCATACAAAATTGTTCCAGGTATGCGTCGACATTCAGACATAATAATATTAATTAATGTTGAAAGTCATTGAGACGTGTACAATTTTGATACATAGCATCCATTAAATATGTCTGTTGTTCAGCAATTTTCTACTAGAGTAGTCGACCAAACCCTTTGTCATTACTTTGTTTGAATTCATCTATTAATGTGTGTGTGAGAGAGAGAGAGAAACTTAATAAGTACATGTGAAATCTGAAGTGCAAAAAATAATTGCATTGGTGCAATATATTCAATTTTTTTCATTTAACATTTGAAAATTTTTAAATATTTGTATATTTAATTACAAGTTTATCTTATAAATATTTTTATTTGGTTTGACATTAGATATTTTTCAAAACCTATTATGTCCTCCAAATTGCCATTTGTACAAAAGTAAAAAGAAGCTTTTTTTTTTTTTGGCATTGAATGATCTGTTTAAATGGAAAAAATAAATTTTTAAACGAAAGTTTTTAAATATAAATCAATTTAATGCAAAATCATATTTGACTAAAGTAAATATTAAAAATCATGTTAGCGCAACTCAAATCTAAACATATTCATGATTAAGTGACACGTTAAGAGAAAAACATGTGACAATATTAAGATATGTTTATTGTATTCTAATTTAAAATAATCTATTGTATTTATATTTTGACCCCTATATTTTTTAAATTTTATTTATGAATCCAAAACTTTATTTTTAAAATTTTTTATTTACCCCTTTTATGTTTGTTTTAAAGTAATCCCATAAAATATTAGTTTATAAATTTATAATAAGGATAAAATGACATATTTGAGAAGTTATTGAATATATATATATATACATATATATATATATATATATATAAAGGTGAGTTAATAAATTTATAAATAAATGTTTTTGTGGGAGTATTTGAAAAATGAAATATAGAGTAGTAAAGTAAAACAAATTTAAAAAATTTTGGATATATAAATAAAAATAAAAAATATTAAAGTTAAAATATAAATATATTAAATTATTTTAAATTAACATATGTTCAATATATTTTAATACATTACTATCTCATTTTTTTTAAGTATAATGCAATAAATTTTCTAATTGTACCAAAAAAAATTAGTACAAGTACATAAGATATAATGAAGCTCTGACAAGGAAAACCACGGAATGCATTATGTGTAATTTTAAAATTTTCTTACTAAAACACCCTCTATTATTTTAGATACATATTTTTACACTAGAATGTTGTTAAAATCCTTTTAGATATATGTCATAGAGGATATTTTAGTTAAAAAATAAATTGAACTACAGTGTAGGTTGTAGAAATAGAAGTGAGGTCGGTGCAATTTACTAAAATATTAATTATTTTTATATAAATTAAATAGATATTTAATTAATACTCATTATAATAGATATAAAGATAGTTTGATCAAAATAAGAGAAATAATAATCTATCATTGAACATAGGAAAAATAAGTTTAGCACATGTTTCAATTTTAAAAAACATAAATTTTTAAAGCAGAAGAGCATTCATCGTTGAAACTGAAATTACAGGCATCGTCTGGACAGAAGTATTTGTAAAATAAAATTATAACCATTTCTATGACCCACGCTTCTAGAGCTTTCGCTACATTGCGATCAAGCTTTGTGTTGGGGCCCACCTCCGCGTGAGGGAATTCCTTCAGCGAACCGAATCTATTTAAAGACTTTCGCTACGCTCACTATATTTACATAATTGGATTTTATTGGCGTCTTACTATCCTCAAAATGAATTGGGCTCACGAAATTAGAACAGCATCTAGAAGAAGGCTCAAACTTGTTCAACCCACCCATGTAACAGGCCCAAAAGACTGAGTTCTATAGACCAATCCATAATTAAAAAAATTAAATTAGTTTATTGAGAGAGTTAATGGCCTATCTTGTCAATAAATAAGATGTATTTTATTTCTAATAATTTTTAAAATATAATTACAATATTAGGTATAATTAATAAATAATTATAAATATTTTACTTACACTAATTTTTTTATTTACCAGTAAGGTAGCCTAATTATTGTGGAACCCATTATGAAAAATTAAAATATAACAAACTACGACATCTAAATCAAACCTATTAAAAAATGGATTGGACTCAAATTTTACCATGTCTTAAAACAAAAAAAGTGTATCCTAGTCTTATCTAGCCTACAGGAGTGATCATCGTGACATAATTTTTAATCTAGATTTTCTCTATTCTCACATGAATATGAGGTCATCTTTAATAAAAATAAATCATTAGATAAACATTTAACTTACTCAAATTTATAGACAAAATATATGATTATATATGGTTAATAAATTAATTTTATACAAATTTAATTTATTAAATTTTTATTAAATAATCTACCTTTATCGAACATACCTTCGTGTTCAAAACACAAGAAAATCTCAATTGGATCTATATCAACTTCTATAAAATAGTAATGGGAACGTTGTTTTTTATTTCAAAATTTTGAAAAAATTTCAATTTGTCAGCGTTGTTAAAAATTCTGAAAGTTGAAAAATATTATCGTGCAGTGAGTTCTGTTACATGCCGAAATTAATTTTTAAAAATTAGTCATTATGTGCATAAAGACAAAGTAGTTGTTACTTAATTCGAAGGACATACAAACTACTTTGATTGTTACAATTTAAAATTTGTCAGCTGATTTGTCTAATCCTTAAAGTTATCTTAGTTTTAATACTATTCACTCAATTCTTACATTTAAAATTGTAAAAAACTTTACAAATATTTATAATCTCCCTTATATTTAATATAAATAACAATAATTCGAATTACCTCACTATATGGTAAAAATATAAAGTCATATTCAGTAGATTATTAAATAAATATTTAATGATATAAATTTACAAATTAAAAATATAATAATAAACAATTACATTAATTTAATATAAATTTAAACCATCAAACCTTTATAATTAAACATGATCACCAAAAAGCTAATTTGCGGTTATGAAACCAAAGAGAACAAACCACACTAAGGAAAACCGACATGCGACAAAAAGAAAATATACAACTGTAAACTACCACAGCCCCACACAACGGACAATGATTAATCTTACTGTTGTACAAGACCATGGCCAAATATCATTATTTTCTCACTGAAATCAGAAAGTGTGTGTGTGTGTATATGTATGTATTCAGCCGTTCAGGGAATGGGGTAGATGACAACTTTTCCTGTGGCTCTGTTGGTTTCGAGGTAAGAATATGCTTCTTTCAGTTGAGAAAATGGGACAGGGGTCTTGGGGTCCAGGACTGGCTTCACCCTCCCACTCTCCAAGTATGGTAATAATTTCTCTAAGATTGACCCTTTCGATGTCAATACGAACAATAAAGCAGGTTCAAACCCAGGAGGTATTATGGTCACAGCTTTCCCACCTTCTTTCACAGCCTTCAATGCTCTTTCTTGCCCTGTTTTTCATATACATATTGCAGAGTATTTCAGTGTTGATTCCATTATTACCATAGGATACACTATATATCTGTACAACAAACACTATATAAAATAATTGTATGGAATTTGAAATTCTGACCTACTGTATCATAGACCACATCAAACTTTTCAGGAAGGTCCTCAAAATTGTGCTTCGTGTAATCAATGGGCAAGTCTACTCCCAACTCCCTCAAGAACTCCTGTTTTCCAGTGCTAGCGGTAGCTGCTATCCTGGATGCCCCATAGACATGCTTTGCAAGCTGTGATCCAATTGTTATCAGGCTATTATGTCGATATAATTTAGAAAATGTCAAACATTCATGATATTTATAGTGGGTGGGTACGAGAGATTAAGACCTGAATGACATAGTTGCCAACTCCACCCGCACCTCCAAGAACAAGGATGGATTTGCCAGCAGAAAATCCGGATCGTTCGAGGCCTTCGTAAGCAGTCTCTATGGCAGCAGGAATGCTAGCAGCTTCCACAAAGCTAAGAAAGGGCGGTTTGTGAGCCAAAAGTCTCTCTTCTGCAACAGTATACTCAGACAGAGTACCAAGCGTCTTAAGGTTTGATATTCCTTCTTCGTTGATATCACCGTACACTTCATCCCCAACCTTGAATTTCTTCACTTCACTCCCCACTTTCACCACCACACCGGCCACGTCAAAGCCCGGAACAGTCTATATTAACCAAGTTAAATATCGAACAACTGATCAAATTAACAACTTTAATTAACAGAAGAATCAAAGCGAGCATGAATATTATCTATTACGGGTTTCAGAGGGTCGGTGTCAGGAAACCAAGCGAGCATCCTCTTGTAATCAACGGGATTAATGGATGCTGCGACGACCTTGATGAGGACCTGGTCATGCTGCAGTTCAGGAATAGGCCAAGCAGGATGTAAGTTCAGAACATCAGATGGCTTCCCATGTTCAGTGTAGAACCAAGCTTTGGTATGAGTTGGTATTGTGGGAGTGCTCGAATCAGATGCCATACTGCAATGCGAGGAACAGATGACAAAAGCAAAAGGGAAAGACACAGAGTTGGATATGAATCTTCAAAATGAATGCTACTGCGGAGTATTGGATGCATGCTCGTGGTATTTTATAGCCTCTGATTTACGTACATACTAAAATCAAATCGAACCGGGAGCGCTGCTGTGCTTGTATGTAGACGCTTTTACCGTAATGTACTTTGCTTGTGTCCCTTTGCAATCTGCATATTAAAATTGTGTGGCGATGATATATATATATATATTGGAGAATATTAGGTTGTTTTAATCACGATGTAATTAATTATTAAATATTTTTATTCTTAAAAATTGTGTTAACCATTAATGGTTTTAGTGGTTAACTGTTTTATTTTCTATTTTAAATTTTTGAGATAATTAAATGAGTAAAGGAACAAATTCAAGATTTGATTTTAAATGAGTTAAAAACCTTTAAATTAAATATCTGAGTTAAATAGAACGAATTTTTACTATATAAGATAGATAAATTTTTATAAATTAAAGAATTAAATAAAAAATATAAGATTAAATTATATATGAAAATTAAAATTTTAAAAATTCAAAATGTATAACCGCTCCTTGCACCCTTGGATCTATTGCTGGATAAGCGGCCCCTATGATCCTAACCCATTGATATTTCTACATATAACACATGTCACCAATGTAGCATTCTTTATGTTTTTTTAACAAAGTGAAAGTTTAGGAGAAAGATTATTCTTAATAATCTTCTTGTAGTGTAACGTACAAAATTTTTCTCACAACTTGGTAATTAGCTTGCAAGTTTAACACGGCAAATTTATCTGCCATCCAATATTGTGTTATATTAGCAAAGAACTGAATTCATATTCTTGAATATGGTATCAAACTGGACGTTAAATTTTGCGAATAGTACTTATTTTCTAATACAGAAGAGGCCAAGTCCTCCAAGAGAAGAGTTTGAGAGTCGAAGATACTTTAGATAGCCAAATCATAGAAAAGACTAACCCATTGTATCATGCACTACGTCAAACTCTTTTGAAAAGTCTTCAAAGTTGTCTTTGATATAATCAAAACTAATACACATATAAAAAAAAAAAACCTGAAAAAAAAACACACACAAGAGACAAATAACTTACGATCAAATTTTATTATTTAAAGATTTATAAAATCAAGGAGCGAAAGATCAACAATTAAAATAATTTGAACGACAGAAAAAAAATTTTTTTTTTGGTAAAAGTACTTAATTTTTTATTTTTATTTAAAGTTTTACTTTTATCCCTTAACTTTATTTATTTTTAATTTGGTCTTAATTTAACTTTGAGTTTTGCTTTAGTCTCTTAACTTTAATTTCAATTTGGTCACATAACTTTACATTTTAAATTTTATTTTTTGTCATTTTTATTTGTTTGATTCCAATTTAGTTAATTAACTTTACCTCAAAAATTTTTTTGTTCTTAAATTTTATTTTGGTTCAATTTGACACTTAATTTAAAAAAAAAATCAAAATGTATAACTTTCTCCAATACCATCTAATTAAAATGTTTTAAATATTTAGACTTTGTATAAACTAAGAGCTAGATTATTTTTTAAAAAAAGAAAAGCAAATTGAAGTAGTAACATCCAAATGAGGAAAGCAAACATAAAAACAAATTCAAATACCAATCAGTTTACTTTGTTTAGAATGAAATATAAAATTGAACCTCTAAATATAAATAGAAAATAAATATAGACAAAAGGTATTTTGTTATTTTTTTTAATTAAGGACCAAACTAAAAAAAATGAATTGAAACTTAAGGCAAGTTTTTTCTTTCTTGCCTAAAAAATGTGAGGTAAAATTAAAGAACTATAATATAATCAAAAGGAATTGGATGAAGAAGACAAAACTTAATGTAATGACAAACGCTGAATTAAAATTAAATAAAGTTGAGAGATGGACATAAAATCCAAAATAATGTAAAGAAATCGGATAAGAATTGAATAAAATTAAATAAAAAAGTAAAATTTGAAATAAAATTGAAAATTACAATATATTTACACCTTTTTTTTAATTTTAATGATAAAATTATGTAAGGAGAGAGCTAAGCATGCGTCAGGCGTGACCACACTTTAATCTTAATTAATGTTGGATAGCATTGAGTCGTATACAAACAACTCTCATGTCATAACCTCTCCTTTTTTTTTTTTTTCTTTTTTTTTGTATCTTTTGAACCACACCTTTCGTCGTTACTTTGTCTGAATTCATCTGTCATAACGTCTTCTGGAATCCGTGTATTTATATATTATTAAACAAAATGAGTGATTTGAAAGCTATATATTGTATACCTGTAATACGACGTACATGCCATGTAAGCCAAATTATGAACATTAATTAACTATATATCATTAGCTAATGATGCATCATATATATCTATCTATCTTAATGTTGGGTTTCATCCCAATTCCCAAACACAATTGGTTAATTAGTATAAAAATGTCATGTCGTGTCCAGCATTATAGCCGCCGGTAAGCGTTAGGTTTCACCTACTGGATTCACCCATTTAAGTGGTGAATTGAATTTAAAATTTTTAATTCATCTAATATAAATAAATTAAATTGACCTAATTTACCTAACACGTAAGCTAAATTAATTAATTTGATAGGTTGGCTTACTCAAACAATTTTATAAATTATTTGTAAAATATTTAATATTTTATAGTTTCATAGAATTTTTATATTTATTTTATTTTTAAATATTTGATATTTGATCAAAAATAAAAAATAAATAAATTTTTGGTATTAAAATTAAATACTTAATTCAATGGTTGAATTTTTTAATTTTAAATTCTTTTTTACAAACATTTTATTTTTTTATAAACTAGGTTCAGTATCCTATTAAGCTAAAACAACTTTGTTATTTTACGTTTTGCTCCTTGATATTTGTCTATTGGGCTTCTCCTTTAGTGTATGAATAAGATAAAGATGCCAAAAGTCAAATTTCTTTTTTTTTTTTTTTAAAAGAGCATGGCTCCGAACTCCATTAGAAATTGAAATTAGTACACATACTAGAATACCTGATCGAATTCCTAGCTAAATTATGAGCAGCCAGTGGCGGAGGGAAGGGGGGCCACTTCCCCATGTATCTGTGTGTGTTAATTTTTAGTCTTCATATATAATTGATAAAATTCTCATTTGACCTCTTAGATTTTTAAAAAAATATTGAATGGTTAAGCCTTTAATCTTCACTTTATTATAGGTATAGGCACAAAATTAGGCAGATGTCTCAGCACTTAATAATTTTAGTTTATTACTTCATGGTTTATTTTTTTTTCGTTTATCCTTAACGCCTTCATTATTGGTTCATGCCATCGCTTCCTACCTTGCAAAAGTACTATATATTAGCGCCTTGCTAATAGTTTTTTCTACTATAATTCTATATTTTGTTTATCCTATTTGTTTGATGATTAATTACTATATATATGATAGTCTTCTCCTGTTACTTATACCTTTTATTATATTATCAGTTAATGTTTCATTTAAATTGTGATAATAAATTTTGAAAAAAAATGATTTTTTAATTATATTATATTTTCATTTTTATTAAAGTTCATAATATTTTTGGATATTGTAGTTGGAAAAATAAATGTATATGTATAATATTATTTGATGATATTGATTTTAGATATATCTGAGTAATATAATATATATTATTTGATTAAATGTCAAATTTTTTTATATAATATATTGTGATTTTTTTTATATATATAAAATCTTAAAAGATCTTTAGCCCCTTCCACTTTATGTTCTGGATTTGGATTTCCTCTTGTAAATAAATTATAAGAGGAAATCCTATAAACAATTTAGACCATATGATGAAATTCGATGGTCCAAATATTTTTAAAATTTTTTATTTTGATAAAAAGTAACTTTTAATTTTAAAAAAATTAACTTTTTTTTTCTAAAATATGATAATGCACAAAAAATTTATGAATATTTTATATCATTTTTATCCATTCCCCTCTCTTTTGTCTTTACTCCCTCAAACTCCCCACCAAATCATATATTTTCAAGTTCATCACATAAATGCACCATTGGTACATCTATCATCGTAATTTGCTATCATGGAGTTTTTAGCTTTATCTGATTGTACATTTTCTTGACAATCATAAATTGTCATAGTAGAATCTTATTTCGTGTTCAGAATACCGGAGATTAGAAATAAGAATGTACCAAATGATAAAAAACAGAGACAGAAATGGTCACCTCATTGACAAAATCTGAATAGAACTGTGCCAGAAACAGACAATATGATTGTATGATTGGTTCATTGTTTTAAGGTGTTTGTACAACGATCTATTTAAATTGAATAGTTGATAATGGAATCTAAAAGTTTGGATAGCGTACAGGTCGAAAATGACACCCTTTGGATGACTAATGAC
This sequence comes from Delonix regia, assembly GCA_037074485.1. Taxonomy (NCBI): domain Eukaryota; kingdom Viridiplantae; phylum Streptophyta; class Magnoliopsida; order Fabales; family Fabaceae; genus Delonix; species Delonix regia. Next base: position 31,430,668 of record CM073449.1, on the reverse strand, counting down.
TTTAGCATTTCAATAACGTTACAGCAGGGAACCCTAGCATGTCACACCAAGAAATAATATAAAGCAAAACAAAACCCAAACAGAAAAATAGGAGATTAAAATAATAGTATCTGATTAATCAACCCAGGAGAAACAATGACACTTTAACTTTCTGGTAGTCTGTTGTGTCCATTAGAGTGTTGAATGAGTTAAAATAGCATTATCACTTTCGTTTATTAAATCAAAGTAACTAAGCATTGTTATTATTGCATGGTATCTGATACTGACATGTGAGGCATGAATTGTGTTGTGCCTATCCTTTGTTTTCTATGTATGCCTTATCTAGCTTTTTCAGAAAAATAGAAAAAGGAAAAAAGTTATCAGAACTGTCCTTTTGTTGAAACCAATTTTGCAAATAGTACATTTAAATTTTTGAGTTCTTTTAGCTTCTATCTTCTCCTTGCCAGAATTTCTTTTAGTTATATTATTTATCTTCAATCATTATAAGATAAGAGTGGTGTTTCACTTGGGAGAGAAATCAAAGGTGAAGAATCTTTTGGAGTAACTTTTCTTTAGAATGTGTGGTGTTTATTGATTCTAGGGTAAGAAACAATTCTAAATTGAGTTGGATGTTATAAAAGCTCACAAATATCCATTAAACTTATGGAATTAGTAAAAAAATTTCAAGTAGAAACTTGAGACTGAATATAGGCTTGAATTGAGTTAAACTAAGATAAATTTTTGAGTTTATTTTCTCTTTTCCTATATTCTTTAAATCTTATGTTGCTCATTTGATGATCTATTTTATTGTTGATATTTTGCTCAAAAGTATTATTATTATTTGCTTGATACATTATTTTATATCTACTTCAAGTAATTTAATTATTAAAGAGATGTATGATTGTTCAAGCTTACTTGGAAATAGAACTAATTATCAGGTTAAACTTTTAAAAATTAGGCTTGAATTCAGGTTAAAAAAATGAAAACCCATCCTGTATTTTGATTAAAATTTTTTATTTAGATTTCATTTATATTTTTTTGGATTAGGCCTATCATTCCAATCAGGTTTTTTGAAATTATTATTATGTCAATTTGTTACTTAAGAATTGAGATAAATCATATAGTTAATTGTTATTATTACTTGTAAGATTATATATAGAGAAGTTATAAAAAAAAAATGAGTTGTTGCATTGGAATGAATCCATTAAATGAAAGATATTAGTTTTTATATATTTACCAAGATGATATGTTACATAAGTTTTTTTTTTTAAATAATAAGTCTTTTCTTATTAAAAAATATTCATTCCAATTTTTTTTGGTTCGGGTTAGGTTTAAAAAAAAAAGTCCAAGTCAGGCCTTTAATTAATTAGACTTTTTTGGTTTGGGCTCTATTTTTTGACATCTAACTTATCGGGTCAGGTAGCTTTTAAAGTTATAATTAATTATGCTTGGAAATTAGCTTCTAAATTAAGTTTAATTACACATAATTGAGTGTTCTATTTTTGGAAATAAACTTATTTTCATTATACTCCAAGCATCAATATAAATCTTTCCTTGATTCATATAATTATTGTTTTGCTTCATATTCTTCTAAGTATCCTTCTTTACAAGTATTTTCCAAAGCAATTTTGAAAATAAATGAAATTATTGTAAATATTCACTTCACACCCTTCTTAGGTGTTGGTTGCCTTATTCAACATTCTCATGTTTAAATATTTGGATCAGATTTGTATAAACTTAACTTAGAATTAATTTGATTTACATACTTAATTTTGTTTAAAAGTGAGTTTACATAACCATAATTTATATTTAGAAATTCTAATTTAAAAAAGTGGATTTTGTTATTTATATAATTCATTTCATATAGAAGTAATTTTTTTTAAACTTATATACAATCAAAAGTTTAGAGGACAAATATCATTTTGAGAGAAAATCATATGCTTAACCAAACAAAATTATTTATCAAGATATTCCGTTTTGGATTAGACTTGGATATAAATTTTTATATCTTTGCTATTAGATCTTTTTAATCACCATATGACAAGTATAAGGTTAGTCAATAAAACAATGAAGAGTCTATAATTTAATTTGAAAATAATACAACTTTTTGTAATAATCATACACTTATTGTAATATAATTGAAAACTCATATACTTATGTCACATTCTAACTCTCGGAGTGTGACCGACACAGATAACGAGACTAACCCGCCTCTATAAACCTAACAAGTTGGTTCTTAATTGAGTTGTAATCATACATAATAGACATTCATAACTAAGCAGATTCGCATTCATATCAAATTTGTAGAAATTTCGGCAGAATCTCTTTTATAAGTGAGACTTCTCGAAGTTTCTACAAACATCTACCCAAAACAATCATATACATAAAAGAGCGTTCAGCTCTCAATTCAATCCAGAGACAACTATAGCACAAAGGGAATAGGGAATTTACCTGTGGTCAAACATATTAATTACATCTTTACCATTTACATATTAAATACAACAAAAATCTCAACAAAATAGAGAAACCAAAATGTCAATAGTGCCAACAGGGCTCCTTTAGCCCTCTTGATCAGCAAACTGCTCAAGATGGCTGCTTAAAATTCATTAAAACATAAATGGGTAGTATTTCCAATAATAAATCAATAACACCATTTAAATCGGTCAATTTTTCATAAGTTATAAGGTAAACCTTTACACTTTAAACTATAACATGCAATAACATTCATTCCATGGAAAATTTAAATCAATCAAGGGTACATAACCCTTGGAAATCACATTTTCATGGTCGATGATCTACAACCCTCAGAGAATCTCTTTTCCATCGGTTAACATCAAACTGTCAAGGGAACTCAGCCCTTGGATTCTTGTTAAAGTTACGTAAAAACTTTTATTTTTATTCAAAATATAGTTGACTTAGAACCTAGATTCTAAAAAGGACTATCAAAGACATCAAGCATCGGTTATGGACTCATAGCCCATACAGTTTAATCAGTTGTCGAGAGCATACAACATCTTGGGGTAAATCACCCATACAATCATGAGTCATAAGTTCACGCTAAAACATCCATCTTATAATATCCTCCCTAAATCTAAGAAACTGTCATACATGAGTTTTCTTTTTTCTAATATCAATTCTGTAATACAACATTCCCTTTTTTATTCAAACATCTCTTTTACAAATTTTACATGAATATCACATACCAATCATAATTCATAGTTCATGTGAAAGACTAACAAGTCTAACAATTATACTACCATAAATATAATGGTAATTATATAGTGAGAAGAGTTACCACTTACCTGAAAGATGTCGTATGCTAAATAACTTTATCCTTTTATCTTACTTTACAATAAAGTTCACCCACAATCCCTATATCATCAAAATATATTTTCCTCAATTCCCATAACTAAACACATCAATTTATGTTCATTATAATGCCTTAACAAAACCATAAAATAACCATAATCTCATCTCATTATTTTATCACATATTCTCTTTAATTCTTCATATTGTTATTTCCAATTTCATATTCCATTCCCTTCTCATTACTCAAAATAAGCCCTAATTCAAATTTCTTGATTCCATCCCCTAACTTTTCCTAGAATTTTTGTCAATTTACACAGTCTATTTTTAAATTTTAAAATTGTATCATTAAAGATTAAAATATGATCAAAGCATCTTTGAAAAATATATTAATTTCAAGTATTAAAATTACATTTTCAACTTTTATTTGATATTATGTATTTTGTGTTCAAAACTATGAATTTAATTCTCCATACTGTTATAATTTGATTAAATTAGTGGGAAACAATTACGGCTCTCAGATTGAGTAGAGCTAGATTAGGTTGTACAGAGTACAGACCATTCCATAAATTAAAAGCAATTGAATTTAATTGCCTACCGTGTTCACTAAATTTTTTTAATGTCCAATTAACTTTTAAAAATTTGATTAAGATGTTAGAATCACTATTGAATAATTACTAATATTGTTTATAAAATTTTTATTCATGGATTAGACAGTCCCATTTACGTTGGAATCCATTTTAAAATGAGTTGGACTAACATTTTGTCATCGCCTTCATGAAAAAGTCAACTCAGCTCAATCAAGCCCATTTGAGCAACAGACATGATCCATTTAGACTTTTGTGCATTTGTCATGGGAACATTTCTATTTTGTTTTTTGTTGTTTTTTTTTTTAAAAAAAAAATCTTTTGACTCATTCGAGATGAAAGACAAATATTTTTTTTTTCTGAATTAACTGAGCTTATCGGGTAGAATTCTCTCCAAATTACTATTTTCAAAAATTGATTTAATACCGTTTCCAAAAATTTAATGGATACTTTTGTGACAAACCAGTGCTGAGTTATGTGAATGTTCCCTTTTTAATAAACCCAATTGTGTATACATATATATTTTTGAAAAATTCAATCAAGAAATTTTTAAAATTCAACAATATTATATTGCGGTAAGTTCTGTTACTCTAATTTCGAGAAATTAGTCATTACATGCATCAAGACAAAGTAGTAATTAATTATTTGAAAAAGTATTAACAATTTCAATTGTTAAAATTTAAAATTAGAGAACTCATTTGTCAAAACATAAAAATTATGGTGTCATCTTCAGTACCCTTATAATTTTAAATATATCGGTACCCTTAGGATATAATAAAATTAAATTTTACTACATGTTGATTAATGTAAATTTGATCATTACTAAATATTGATTGTATATAAATTTTTAAATTTAATGATTAATCTATATAGTATTTTTTAAAATATTAATATAAAAATAATAATATTAAAATTATGTAAAGCACTAGTACATTTAAAATTACTAGTGATCCAAAAATTTTACCAAAAGTTATATTTGCTTTAAAACCACTTACACAATTCTTACGTTTACAATTATGAAAAATCTTACAATATAGTTTGACTTTCAAGTATTTATAAATCAATGCAAACATCACAAATTGAAATTGATATATGTATTCTGAATCCAGAAACCTCGTGAACAAACAGAAAGCTGTGTCTATAACGAGACAAACTATAAATGAATCACACTTTTCTCCAAAAATCGCAACCGCGTTTGTGTGAACGTGATTCTTATTTCTTAATCACCCATCCATAACTCCAGAAAGTAGTCATGGGATAATTAATCGTAAAATCACTCATACACGAGAAATACTACATTACAAGTAATTAAAATGTAAGTGATATATGATTATGGGATTGGATGAATGACTACTTTTCCAGTGGCTCTCTTAGTTTGAAGGTGTTCAAATGCTTGCACTGCCTCAGAGAAAGGGAAGGGGCCCTTGGGGTCCACCACTGCCTTCACCGTCCCATTCTCCAAGTATGGCCTTAGCTTCTCCAACACTGCCCCTTCAAATACATCCATTATGTAGGCCATGCAAGGTGGAGTATTACTCGCTCCATGAACTATTGACATTACTTTACCCCCTTCCTTTATAGCCTTCACTGCCCTCTCTCCTTCTCCTGTTTCAATTCACGTATTAACAACGTTAGTGTCCTCCTACGTATACAACAGTAACACGAGTATAATGACGAACTGGTTCGTATGTTTAGGTTTAGAAAACTAACCAACTGCATCGTAAACCACATCGAACTTCTCTGGGAGGTCCTCGAAGTTCTCTTTGGTGTAATCAATAGCCAGGTCAGCCCCCAACTGTCTCAACAGTTCCAGTTTCCTTGCGCTGCAAGTAGCTGCTACCTTGGATGCCCCAAAAACATGCTTCGCAAGCTGTTCCATGCGAATTAAATTCGTTAATAACAAGAAGATATTTGGAGATTGATCAAACGCTAAAATACAGATTAAGTAGATGATGAGACCTGAATAACAAGGGTTCCAACACCACCAGCTCCTCCCAGAACAAGAATGGATTGACCTGCAGAGAGTCCCACTCGCTGGAGGCTTCCGTATGCAGTTCCAATGGCTAGAGGAAGGCCAGCAGCTTCAGCAAAACTCAGATTGTGGGGCTTGTGTCCTAGTAGTTTCTCTTCTGCAATGGTATATTCTGCCAATGACCCAAGCGACTTTGGCTCGGACAAACCCACAACGATATCAGCATATACTTCATCTCCTACCTTGAATTTCTTCACTCCACCTCCCACTCTAACCACTACACCAGCAACATCAAAGCCCGGCGTAGTCTTCTCACCCCACAAAATAATCAAATAAATGGTAAGAAACACAACTAATTAATTGTTCATCAAGAAACAGGAGTGGAAGACTTACGGGTAAAGGAGAGTCAAAGCCCTTCAAATAGCCCAGCAACCTTATATAATCTATGGGATTAAGGGCAGCAGCAGCGACCTTGATGAGAACCTGGTCTTCCTTGAGTTCTGGTAATGGCACGCTTGAATCTAGCTTTAGAACCTCTGATGGGTTCCCATATTCAGAGTAGACCCAAGCTTTGATATGAGATGGTACGTTGGGAGAAGCTGAAGCGGCCATAATCGATGGTACGTATTCGGTGACTGTGAAAAGAAAAAGAGGATTTCGATTTACTCTTGGTGAGTGGGAAGAGAGATGCAGAGCAACTTGGCATTTATAGAGTCCTGTTCTTTGAATATTATAATATGCATGTAAGCTTTGAATAATAAACATCACGCGAGAAGAATATTAAGACCAAAATGTGTGGCTATGGATATGTCTAGCCTTCTTTTCTTGATTTCCTCGGTGAGCAGCTTTCGTTGGCTCTTTTAGCTAGCCACACTTATCTTAGCCAAAGACCGAAAAAGGTATTGACTCTTCCAGCTAGCTAGCTTAACTCGGAATAGTCAAAGGAGAATGACCATTCACAAGTTGAGTTTTGTAAAACATCTATTTACACGAATTCTTGTCTTTTAAATTTATTTATCACTAATTTTTTAAATAGTAATAAAATCACATTCATAGTCATGTTTTTTAAAAAATACATAAAAGTAAAAACAATGTGGATTGACGTATATATACATGTATGCGTTTGTCGAACACTCCTGAGTAAAGCTCATGGAGCCGTTTGATTAGATCTCATTATTATGATTAAGAACTAAGCTTTTGGTGTGATTTCTACTCATGAACTATGAAGTTTCCAAAGGAGAACGGCTAGCTATTTAAAATTGCATTGACATCCGACTCAAAAAGTGAGTTTTGGCCTAAAGATTAAGAATATCTCATACTTTTAGAGCTTATTTGTATGTTATGTTATAGAAATATAAACACAAAGTGAGTAAGATTTATTTAAAAATATAAAACTCACTTAAATAGTGAGTCTCACATAAAAAATGTTTATATTCTTTAACATAATAAAAACACACATGAGGAAAAAGAACATTATAAAAAATTTAAATTAAAGGATGAATAATATAAATAGGAATACTAAAATGTGTGTATCTGAAAATATTGCTTTTTGTATTGATTCAAACATGTACAAACTTGAGCAACATTAAATGACATCAGAAAAACTTCAATACAATAAGATTACAACTCTATGGACAGGTTGATAATGAGATTTAAAACTACAAATAAAGTGTAGAAAGTAGTTAACAGAGCTAGTAAATAAGGCTTGAAAGAGAGAACTATAAATAAAGTACTCTGATGTTTTCATGTGTCCTTCTTCACTTTCTTCCCTCCTTTATAGCTTCTCTGACGACTAGCACTTACCCCCATGTTTGGCCATCCTCCATTTCCCGTGTCTTGCTTGTGATTTGTCTCATGACCCTATCTTAGCAATCATACTATATTGCTATGATCGCCAAAATCAATTTTTTAAAAAATTATATTTATTTATGCAAGGGCTATAGATCCTCCCTATTAAATTTCCTAAGTTGGCATACTCCTTGTCGTTTACCGTTAAATTCTTTCTTACACTACAGCTTAAAAGCCACTAAACGTTTTAACTGTTTTTAGAATTTTACTTACCGTGTTTTTAGAGCATTCGAATTGATGATCATTAGCTCAAACTTGGGTCAAGTTTAGAGGAATGTCAAGATTAATGAAGATCAGTTGCCCTTATCCAAAGCTCATGACCATCTAGCATGCTCTTTCAGTTTATGAATCTGTGAATTACTATAATATCCTGTTTTCAGATCCAGTGAAAATTTTTCATTAATCTATTACATTTATAATTCAACACTATTGACGCCGTTCATTTTTAAATGAGGCAAGCTTTCTTCGTCCCTGTTTTCTGCTATCTCCCGTTTTAGGACATTAAAATGTCACACATTCTTGTCTTTCACGTAGATGTTAATTTATTATTATATATCCTAAGAGAACATCCCAATCATAACAAGGAAAACCTACATGCATCCAGAACCAAAATATATAACGCAAACTACTACAGCCCCACACAAATGGACATTAATGGTTGCTCTTGCTGTTTTACAGGACCATGGCCTCCACATGTGTGAGAGATTTATTACCAAATATCATTATTTTTTGCCTTGACCGGAATCTGAAATGAGATACACACACACACACACACACACACAGACATATTTATATATATTAGCCGTTCAGGGAATAGGGTAGATGACAACTTTTCCCGTGGCTTTGCTGGTTTCGAGGTAAGAATATGCTTCTTTCAATTGAGAAAATGGGACAGGGCTCTTGGGGTCCAGCACTGCCTTCACCTTCCCACTTTCTAAGTATGGTCTTAGTTTCTCTAAGACTGATCCTTTCGAAGTCAGTACGAACAATATAGCAGGCTCAAATCCAGGAGCTATTATAGTCACAGCTTTCCCATCTTCTTTCACAGCCTTCAATGCATTCTCTTGTCCTATTTTTCATATATTTGAGAGTATATTAGTGTCAATTCTATATATTACCATAGGACACAATACTCGTATGTCCAACAAACACTGTATATATTAACTTCAGGAAATTTAGAAATCTGACCTACTGTATCATAGACTACATCAAACTTTTCAGGAAGGTCTTCAAAGTTGTGTTTTGTGTAATCAATCGGCAAGTCAACCCCCAACTCCCTCAAGAACTCCTGTTTTCCAGTGCTAGCAGTAGCTGCTATCCTGGAAGCTCCATAAACATGCTATGCAAGCTGCTATCCATTTGTTATTAGGCTATTAGCTAGATCCCGATATAATTTTATTAGAAAGCGTGAAAAATTCATGAAATTAATAGTGGAAGGAGATGAGGGATTGAGACCTGGATGACATAGTTGCCAACTCCGCCAGCACCTCCAAGAACAAGGATGGATTTGCCAGCAGAAAGTCCTGATCGTTCGAGGCCTTCGTGAGCAGTCTCTATGGCTAAAGGAATGCTAGCAGCTTCCACAAAGCTCAGAAAGGGTGGCTTGTGAGCCAAAAGTCCCTCTTCTGCGACAGTATACTCAGACAGAGTACCAAGTGTCTTGAGGTTTGATAATCCTTCCTCGTTGATATCGCCGTACACTTCATCCCCTACCTTAAATTTCTTCACTTCACTCCCCACTTTCACCACCACACCAGCCACGTCAAATCCCGGAACAGTCTAATAAATGAAATTAAATATTGAATAACTCTTATTAACCTCTTTAACTAAGTAATTAACAGGAAAATCTAAGTGAGCTTGAATATACAATACAGGTTTTAGAGGGTCGGTGTCGGTGAAAGAGGCCAGCATCCTCTTGTAATCAACGGGATTAATGGATGCTGCGACGACCTTGATGAGGACCTGGTCTTTCTGCAGTTCAGGAATAGGCCAAGCTGAATGTAACTTCAAAACATCAGATGGCTTCCCATGTTCAGTGTAGAACCAAGCTTTGGTATGAGTTGGTATTGTAGGAGCACATGAATCAGATGCCATATTGCGATGCGAGGAACAGATAACAAAAGCATAAAGGAAAGACAGAGACTTGGATATGAATCTTCAAACTGAATGCAACAGCAGAATAATGGATGCTGGTGAAATTTTGTAGTTTCTAATGGGCATACATAGTAGACTAAAATCTGCATGTAGACGCTTGTACCGTATGTTACAGATGTAGTATAAAGGTATTCTTTAATTTTTTAACAATATTAAAGTTTAAGAGGAAATTATTCAATAATTTATTCTAGTGTCACTAACAAATTTCTTCTTTTCACAACTTTATGAACTTACACACACACACAGATATATAACATCACATTTTCTTTTAATACAAGATGAGGATATGTCTTGGTAGCTTAACCATTACAACTTTTTTTTCTCTAATGATTGCAATTAAGTTACAAGTTTGACACGGAAAATTTATCTGCCATCCAAATTGTGTTATGTTAGCAAAGAACTTGATTCATATGCTTGTATTGGCTAAAAGAAGTAGAACTATTAATCATTAAATTTTGATAATTATAAACAGTTTGTTACAAACGAGGCTTAGTCCTTCAAGAGAGAAATGGAAGTCAAAGATACTTTTAGTATTTTGTTCGTAGAAGAATATGTTGTGTACAATGAGTAAAGAAATATTAAAAAAAAAAGTTATAAAATTTTTTAATATATTATATTTTATTACAAAAAATAATAATATATACTTATTGTACCCATCCCTTTGTATATAGTTATCATTGTACCATCCCTATGAATAACTATTGAATGTATTGTATTTTATCACAAAATTAAATAATAAATACATGTTGTACCCACACTCATTTGTCTATATATATCTATTATTGGAATGCATAAAGGAAAGCCACCAGGAATGACTCGGAGTCCACAGAAGAGATAGACGCATTATTAATTTATTACACACAGTGACAAGACTTGGAGTAACTTTCATCACTTGTCTCGTCATCCTTTTAAAAAAATAAAAAAAATTATAGGTTGGAACTTGGGGGAAGGGAAAAGGAATTTGGTGGAATCGAATCCTCGACGCATCATCCCGAGATTGTGAGCTGAGCTGATTCTCACTGGTTGTCTCTGAAAGCAGAATTGGATTTCAGCGGAATCAAAAAATGTAATTTAACAATATAATGTGGGAGAATATATTTAATTATCTGACCTGATGGAGACGATATCGTTGCTTCGAATGTTGGTTGAGTCCAATCAGTTCAACCCACAATACCCAAGAGTGCTTTTCAGAGAGTCTTGACGGCAGAGAGAGAGTTGTAAATTTATTTTTTGTGTCAGTTATAAAAACTAGGGCTTCATTCTGTTATTTATAGGACTTTATTTAACCAATATAATTAATTAATATTATTCAGTAAAATCCTCCAGAATCTTTTAAAAAACAATTTGAAATTTAAATTAAGCCCATAAAATCTCTCCCTCTGGATGGCAATCTTGGATTAGTAATCTGACGGGATGATTACTAATGCTCTCGGGCTGTGGGTTGGGTTCCTGCCTTTTGTGGGCTTGTGGATAATCGAACCCATCACCGATTATCCACACACATATTAAAATAAAACCCAGTCCATTCTCAGTTTATAAAATTGTAACATTGATTGCCTAATTAGGTACTAATCAAATAAAATAATTAATGCTAATCCATAAAATTTAAAATTATTCCAACAATCTGCCACTTGGATAGCATTAATTAAATTATTGGATCAATAACGAATAGTTAATCAGGCGCAATAATGTTTACATAGATACATGGATGAATGTATATTTATAAACCATACAAGATTCAGTGGAGAAACCATACACAAAATCACTGAAACCGATAGGGATTCAAGTGATGTCAACATTTCCATAAATAAGTTTCATCAACTGAATTGAATGGAACAGAAAATAACGTTCAAAATTGTCAAATAACAATTCAAAAATCCCTTAAGAATGTTAATCCAGACTCCCACTAAACCAAGGCTACATCAAAATTTTTAACAACGCCCATGTGAGTCACATGATTCTTAAAGACTCCTACGGGCAAGCCTTTGGTCAATGGATCCGCCAACATGTGTTCACCAGGAATATGAACCAAACGAGTCTGAGATTCAGCAATCTTTTCTCTTACGAATAGGAACTTAACATCAAAGTGTTTAGTGCGACTGGAGTTCCTATGATTCTGAGAAAAGCTGACAGCAGACGAACTATCGCAGTATATGGTTAGAGGTCGTGATATAGAATCAACTAGATGCATGCCAGATATCAGTTTCCTCAACCATATGGCCTGGCGGGTAACCTCATAACAAGCGATATATTCTGCTTCCATAGTCGAGGTAGCTGTGACTGATTGCTTGCAACTTTTCCACGATACAGCTCCTCCAGACATCATAAAGATGTATCCAGAAGTGGATTTACGGTCATCCACACAAGATGCATAATCGGAATCTGAATAACCCACAATTTCAAGTGGCTCAGATCTTCTAAAAGTAAGCATATGATGCTTTGTACCTTGTAAGTACCTCATGACTTTCTTTGCAGTCCTCCAATGATCAGGACCAGGATTACTCAGGTATCTGCCAAGCACACTGACAGCGAAAGCAATGTCAGGACGTGTGCACACCTGAGCATACATTAGGCTGCCAACAGCGGATGCATATGGAATTTTGTTCATCTCAATTTTCGAATTGTCATCATTGGGACAGGATGAACTAGATAACTTTTCACCTTTCTGTACAGGTGCTGCACAAGGAGCGCAAGTATGCATGTTGAATTTCTTCAGTACTCGTTCTATATAGGTTGCTTGAGATAAACCAAGAGTGCCACAAGATCTATCACGGTGAATCTGAATTCCCAGGACGAAAGAGGCTTCACCGAGATCTTTCATGTCAAAGTGGCATGACAAAACGTGTTTAACCTCATTCAACATGGCTACTGAGTTGCTAGCCAGGAGTATATCATCAACATACAGAACGAGTATCATGAAATTATCTTTGTCAAATTTCTGGTAGATACATTGATCAGCAATGTTCTCTGTAAAACCAAGTGAGGTGATTATTTGATCAAATTTTAAATACCACTGTCTTGAGGCCTGTTTAAGTCCATAAATGGATCTTTTCAACTTACACACTAAGTGTTCTTTCCCTGCCTCAGTGAATCCATCAGGTTGTGTCATATAAACGTCCTCAAGTAAATCACCATTTAAGAACGCAGTTTTGACGTCCATCTGGTGAAGTTCAAGATTCAATTGCGCAACAAGAGTCATTACAACTCTAAAGGCATCTTTAGTAGATACGGGTGAGAATGTTTCCGTATAATCGATCCCTTCCTTCTGATTATAGCCTTTAGCTACAAGCCTGGCTTTGAATCTTTCAACTTCACCATTGGCCCCTCTCTTGGTTTTAAAGACCCATTTGATACCAATTTGAAAGCAAAACTGGATTTCAGCGGAATCAAAAAATGTAATTTAACAATATAATGTGGGAGAATATATTTAATTATCTGACCTGATGAAGACGACATCGTTGCTTCGAATGTTGGTTGAGTCCAATCAGTTCAACCCACAATACCCAAGAGTGCTTTTCAGAGAGTCTTGACGGCAGAGAGAGAGTTGTAAATTTATTTTTTGTGTCAGTTATAAAAACTAGGGCTTCATTCTGTTATTTATAAGACTTTATTTAACCAATATAATTAATTAATATTATTCAGTAAAATCCTCCAGAATCTTTTAAAAAACAATTTGAAATTTAAATTAAGCCCATAAAATCTCTCTCTCTGGATAGCAATCTTGGATTAGTAATCTGACGGGATGATTACTAATGCTCTCGGGCTGTGGGTTGGGTTCCTGCCTTTTGTGGGCTTGTGGATAATCGAACCCATCACCGATTATCCACACACATATTAAAATAAAACCCAGTCCATTCTCAGTTTATAAAATTGTAACATTGATTGCCTAATTAGGTACTAATCAAATAAAATAATTAATGCTAATCTATAAAATTTAAAATTATTCCAACAGTCTCATCATAATTTATCGCTGTAATTGTAAAAATTGTATAATAAATGATATTTTACATTTTATAAAATATCTTAAATATTACAATATAAGTATTTGGGGACGTAGCATGCCAGTTGTGGTATCAGTCGTGGTTAGAACTTAAAATACCGGGTAGAATTGGAGAATGGATCATTAGTGAAGAGATGGTATTAGGATTATTAGATTCATCTAATAGTCTTAAAATATATTTATTTTTTAATTTAATATTAATAAAAAATTAAATTTTTATAATATTCAATTATTGAAGAATCTTCAATAGAAGATGATCCATTCTAATAAAATTGATATGTGGATAAGAAGTTAGGTTAGTAGGACAATAAGTGGCAGAAAGGAAATTCCTCATTTTCTTAATTTTTTTATAATTTTAATTTATATTTTAATTTTTTATTAATAAAAACCCATCTTCTTGTTTTTCAAAAATTTTTACCTCACTTAAAATTAAATTCTAAATTTACTCCAACTTCAAACTTTATTTTACTAAAATTTGTCAAGATAGTTTTCATTATCTAAATCTTGGAGTAATATCGTAAGATAAAAAATAAACAATATTAAAAAAGACCCGTAATAAGTATAGGGCTTATTCATTAAGATTATGGTGTGGTGAGAAAATGGCATGCATTGTGCTACATAGAAAATAATACTCACTTATAGAAAATTTACTATTGTTATTTGTGCATTCAGTCTTTCTCTTTTAGAATGTGTATGAAAAAATATATTGAAATTAGTGAGTATAATGGACTAAGTGGGAGAATGTTTTTTTTTTTTATCAAACTATGGTCCATTTTGTTAGGTACAACAACTTATAATATTAATTTTCCTAATTATAGTCTATTTGTTAGGTATAACAACCTATCATTATGGATTTTCTTCATGGCTATGATCCACTCACTAAGTGCAATATTTTAATATTGTGAACTTTCATTATTTCATACACTTTACCTACCCACTTACATTATTCAATTGTAATCATTGATAGAGTTGTTACCACAAATTTTCTTATAAATATGGGTCCCTAAACTTAATTTCTTATCACTTGAAACTCACACATCATCTTAAAGAGTGAGAGACAAAGGTTTAGAAGCATTCATATTCACATCATTAACAATGACTAAAGGTATGAATTTTTCGCATTACTTTCTTGTTATAAGCAAGCTAATGAGTTTGTTTTATGTCTAAAAGCTTACACTTTAACCATATCCAGCAAAAGTATTTAGGGTCCAAATTTGTTTTATTGCTTCGGTGAAACATTGGAATGGTTGAAGTTGATGAGGTATTTTACGCGTTCACCTTGAATTGGGTCATTTGAGGGACTTGAGTATGCTCTCATTGCTACCTTATTTCTCTCTTTTTTGTCATAAACTTTACTTCATGTTATTGCGTAGCTATTCTTGATTATGTAGCCTCAGGTTTATATTGTTGCATAGATTCTCCTTCGCCTTTTGTCATAAGCATGCATAGTTCCTTTTGGATCTGCTTAAAACCATGGGCATGTTACTACAAGGTTGCTTCAATCTTTTTTTCAGGAGTTTTGAAGTGTGTTAATACATGGTTTCTTTTCTTCTTACTATTGAAGTGTGTTGCTGCATGAATGTGACTTGTGAAAGCGAAACTAGAACATATAATTAAACATGATCACAAATTGGGAGAATAAATAAATTGACAATCTGACCTGATGAAAATGACATCGTTGATCTGAGTATTGGTTGAGTCTAATAAGTTCAACCCACAATGCCCAAGAGCGTTTCTCAGAGTGTCTTGACGGTAGAAAGAGAATGACAGATTTTGTTGTGTGAAAGCTAGGGCTTCAGTGTGTTATTTATAGGATTTTATTTAATAATATAATTAATCAATATTATTCAGTAAAATCCTCCAGAATCTTTAAAATAATTTTAAATTTAATTAATCAATCAAAATTAAGCCCATAAAATCTCTCTCTGGATAACAATCTTAGATTAGTAATCTGACGGGATGATTACTAATACTCTTGGGCTATGGGTTGGGTTTCTGCCCAGCGAGCTTGTGAATAATCGAACCTATCACCAATTATCCACACATATTAAAATAAAACACAGTCCATTCTCAGTCTATAAATTATAACATTAATTGCCTAATTAGAATTAATAAGGTACTAATCTAATAAAATAGTTAATGTTAATCCATAAAATATTAAAATTATTCCAACAATCTCCCCCTTGGATAACATTAATTAAATTATTAGATCAAGAAACAAATAACTAATCAGGTATAATAATATTTTCATAAACTCACAGATGTGTGTATATTTATAAACCATGCAACATTCAGTGGTGAAACTATACACAAAGATCACTGAATGTTATAATTAGTTATAACATGAAATTAATCTAATAGCATAATTAATGCTAATCCATATAATATTAAAATATTCTAACAATCTCCCACTTGGATAGCATTAATTACATTATTAGGTTAATAAAAAAAATACATAATTAAGCAATTAATATTCACATAAACACATGGATATGTGTATATCTATAAACCATACAAAATTCAGAAATGAAATTACACACAAAGATCACTAAATCCGATAAGGAAATAAGTGATATTAACATTGTCATAAATTAGTTTCAATATCTGAATAGAATGGAATACAGAATGACATTTGAAGCATCATATTACAATGCAAAAGTCCTCTTAGGACTTAACTCTGAAATTTGATGTTAAATTGCACCACAAAAGCTTTTTAAGGACTCAACTCATACTCCCACTAGACCAAGGCTACATCAAAATTCAACAAGACCCATATGAGTTATACAATTGAATTACTCTTATGGGTAGGCATTGGTCAATAGATCCGTCATCATACGCTCACTACAAATGTGAACTATGCGAGTCTAAAATAACAAAAATTCAGAAATGAAATCATGGATCAAGGATATTAAATTTGATAAGGAAAGCATTATTATAAATGTCAGCAAAATTTCAATTCTGAATTATATCTAAAATTTTGGCATAACCAAAACATTGAATCCGATAGGGAAACAAATGTTATAAGTGCTAAAATATGCCAAAGTGTTCTTTAAGAACACAACTCAGACTCTTACTAAAACAATACATCAAAATTTGAATATACCCAAGAGTCATATATTTCTAAAACTTTGATGGGTTTGTGTTGATAAACGAATTACCTAAAATGAGTATGAGATATACAGATCTTCTCTCCAACAAATAGGAATTGACTGTTAAAATTTGATACAATTGAAATTCCTGTAACTTTGAGAGAAACGTATAATAGAGTCATGTTGCAATAAAATGGTCAAGACTTAAAATATACACATGACGGAAATTGATTTCCTTGACCATATTCCTTAAAGAGTGACCATCACAAAAATAGCGACATACTCTTCACTTTATATATATATATATATATATATATATATATAAGGCAGCTATAAATGTCCATTTGACACTTCTCAACAAAATAACTCTTTCAAAAGCATTGTATAGATGTAATTAGAAGTGGGTTTAGGATCATCATAACTATCTTTATAGCTTTATAATGATCATGCCCAGAATTACTTAAATATATCTGCCAAGCACACCAACAAGGAAAAATAATGTTCAAATGTGTGCACACTTGAGCCTATATATTAGGCTATTAATAATTGATTCACATGGAACTTTGCCTATCAAAGTTCTCTCTTCATCATTTAGGACATAACGATTTAAGCAACCTATTACCACTCTGCACAAGTGCACAAGAAGTGCAAGAATACATATCAAATTTCTTGGGCACTCGTTCAATATAGATTACCTAAGATAAACCAAGAATGTCACAAGATCTATTACGGTGAATTTGAATTCTCAAAATAAAAAAAGATTCACCTAAATCTTTCATATCAAAGTGGCATAACAAAATGTGATTTGTCTCATTTAATAAGCACACTGAGTTATTGGCCAATAGGATGTCATCCACACACAGCACATCCTTATGAAAGTCTTCATCTGTGATTATAGTGCCTACATAGCTAACTGTAATTGAACTTCCTTCCAATCCAAGAATGGTTTATTATTCTTATTGCTTTTCTTCAGTCCATACGATTTCTTGTCATAGGCATTGCCTTCATTTTTCTTTCCTTTTCAATTTCACATTTCCAGCCTTGCTGGATAAACCATGTGAAATATAGTTTACTAATTATAAGAATTCACCTTCTTTATTGATTCTTCCTCTTGGGTCATTTTGGACATCATATGATTAATAGACCACTCTAACTCTTGGAAATTATAAGTAGTTCTTAAGACCCTATATTCAGCAGAAAGGAATTAGGGAACTCTATAAATTAGGTTGCTCTCATCCAAGTCCACATTTAGAATTTCAGCTTGTTGTAACAATTAACAAGCTTCATCATACACTCCTGACACTTCGTCATAGTGAGTGTTATCTAGCAAAGAGAGATAATAGGTCTTTTTAAGTCTTATCAAACTTCTTAAATTTTTTACTGACCGCGTTGAGATATTGAATTGCGGTGTCCTTCTTAGGAATACTTTGTCTGATAATCTTCTCAATCGTATACTTAATAACAGTCAAACAAATCTTATTGGACTCATACCATTGCTTATGGTAAGCCTTATCAGTAACGCTAAGCTCAGCGGTGAGATCTACTGGCTTAGGTTCTCTCATACCTAAATTCCCTTGGTAATCACTAGATACATATCAAAGGACTCAATCCAATTATCGTAGTCTATTTTGTTTAGAGTTGTCACCGTAAATAGTTGCAAGAACAGAGATGCTGAGGGAAAAGCAAATAGGAAACATATAATTATGTTCCAAACACATAATTATATATATAACAAAGTTTCCATAACAAGACTCAGCTTTACCAACTGTGTAACAAAATACTCATCATATCCTGCCTAAGGGCTCAGACTATGATAAATCAAGAAAACTCATACACACCAAGGAAGCATGTTATCGAGAGAAATGACACAAAATGCACCCACAATTTTCATATCGATAGGATATGGAAACCATGAATATATCAATCAGCAAATCGTCGTTGACAGGCTACAAACAGGCCTTATTCACAAAATTATATTGACAATGTCACACCGATAGGGTATATCCATTGTCAACATAATACTTACATACACTCTTTCTAGTAGACTTATCACAATATTCAGACTCATCCCTAATAATGGTAATTAAATTAAAAAATGTAGGAAATTAAATGACAAATACGATATAAATTAATTTATAAAAGACATATCACCATGATTGGGCTCACGATAAGCGAGCACACAATCAATAGGTGTATGTGAACCAAAGTCACAATTTCCACACGCAACCTATTCCTTTTAACGCATGTGCTTAAATTAGGAATAAAATCTAATAATTAACGCAAAGAAATTGATCATAATTTATTTACACATAATCAGGGAGAGTGAATTGAACATATTGTTCTATATTATGTCTAGTCTTTACATAAAATTTTTCATGTCAAAATTCTGATCCTAAGCTTGTTATAACTTACACAAT
Organism: Delonix regia; assembly: GCA_037074485.1. Lineage (NCBI taxonomy): Eukaryota > Viridiplantae > Streptophyta > Magnoliopsida > Fabales > Fabaceae > Delonix > Delonix regia. The sequence goes on along the minus strand of CM073449.1, from coordinate 31,411,316 downwards.
ATTTCCCTAAATATTTCAAAATATTTATCTAACATCATTCTTCTTTAATTCGACCCTTCTTAAACTTTAAATAGGCTCATGGAAGGTCATGGTGACAAAATTTTAAGATAAATGACCATAAGCCAAAAGAGATTGGTTATACAATATTATGGTGTGTTCTAAATTCAACTATATTTTCACACCATAGTCAACCCTTTTTACCCTTACATTACCATGAAGACCATTCAAGAAGAAGAAGGAAAAGGAAGAAGAGAAACTAGAATATGCTAAATCATGTTACAAAGACGAGATTAGAGAAAGGAAATTTAAAAAATTTCATAGTCCATCAAACCGTGGCTCTGATTCCATTTGAAAGCGGAACTAGAACATGTAATTAAACATGATCAATCAGACCTGATGAAGATGACATCGTTGATCTGAGTATTGGTTGAGTCTAATAAGTTCAACCCACAATGCCCAAGAGCGTTTCTCATAATGTCTTGACAGTAGAGAGAGAATGACAGATTTTGTTATGTGAAAGTTAGGGCTTCAGTGTGTTATTTATAGGATTTTATTTAATAATATAATTAATCAATATTATTCAGTAAAATCCTCCAGAATCTTTAAAATAATTTTAAATTTAATTAATTAATCAAAATTAAGCCCATAAAATCTCTCTCTGGATAACAATCTTAGATTAATAATCTGACGGGATGATTACTAATACTCTTGGACTGTGGGTTGGGTTTTTGCCCAGCGGGCTTATGAATAATCGAACCCGTCACCAATTATTCACACATATTAAAATAAAACACAGTCCATTCTTAGTCTATAAATTATAACATTAATTGCCTAATTAGAATTAATAAGGTACTAATCTAATAAAATAGTTAATGTTAATCCATAAAATATTAAAATTATTCCAACAATCTCCCCCTTGGATAGTATTAATCAAATTATTAGATCAATAAACGAATAACTAATCAGGTATAATAATATTTTCATAAACACACAGATGTGTGTATATTTATAAACTATGCAACATTCAGTGGTGAAACTATATACAAAGATCACTGAATGTTATAATTAGTTATAACATGAAATTAATCTAATAGCATAATTAATACTAATTCATATAATATTAAAATATTCTAACAACTTGGTTCCCCTTGCTATTACGAGAGCCGTGCATGATTGTGTAGTATATGATATTGAACTAGACATACTCTACTCACATGTCATGATATAAGTCTGTGTAAGATAACTTGATCATGAAATTTTCTTTCTAAGATCTGGCTTTTGTTTTGTTTTTTGTTTTATTTTATCATGTTATATATATATGTATGTATATATATATATATGCATGTCAAGTGCTTGAAGAGGTACGTGGTTTTGTCTTTCTCTTCTATTTTGGATGTACTTTTTTTTATCTTTCATTTTTTTATTTTTTTTAAGTATTTAGATAGAGGTCATGTGAGATTTTTTAAAGAAAGAAATTTTTTTTTTTTCAATAATTCTTTACTCTTATAAAAATTCAGAAATTAAAAAAAGGAAATTACTAAAAAAAACAAAATATTTTCAAGATGCTTCGTGAATACTTCTCAATTCATTCTAAAAATAAAAAATACGAATAAACTTTAAAATTCTAGTAGTTTTTATTTTAAAGTTTGTTCGTATTTCTGAGAAATAGAATCAGAGATACACCAACCCACTAGCTCGGAAACAACAGAAGTGAGGATCCATTCCTGGGTTTTTCGGTGAATACAAGATATCCATATTCAGTCACTTGAGTGAATTTTCCAGCGTAATCGCAAATCGGAGAGTACTCAGTACTCACGCAATTTTACCATAACACAACTTATTGTGAAACTATAACATAATATTTGGAGCTTATATAACACTGTTGCTTAAGAAATTTCATGGTGGGAAAAAAAAAGTTGTAATTTTATTTTATATATATTTATTTATTTATTTATTTGGACGGTAATATTAATTTAATTATATTTAATAGTTATTGTTTCGACGAACGAAAAGCGAAAGACTAGATCGTCAGCTATTGGCCTCCGTCATTTTTCTTGAAAATTCTTGACGTAAGCAATGAGGCGAGGTGAATTGAGTTAACTGATTGGTCCAAAAAAACAACTGAGTTGACTGGGCCCCAATATTTTATTTCATTATGCGTATAATATTTTTTTCATTATTTGCAAAATTTGACTGGTGTCCGCCTTGTAAGTTAATTTTTTCAGTGTTATATTAATTGGAAACTTTTTAATTAATTAAGAACAAAGTATTATAGTTTAATCAAAGAAATAGTATAAACATACTTAGAATCAACAAATAATTCTTTAATTCTGAATAACAGTAAAATTTGTTTAAAATATATCATAAATAATTGTAAGAAATCTCTAATTAATACATATTGGGTGTTTCGACTAATTTGTTAAATACGTAAAATTCACAATATAAATGGACGATTTTAATATTTTGCTACGTAATATTGTTATAGAGGACAACGATCCTTTTATTAAAAAAAAAAAATGTCTTCTGGATAGTTCTAATACAGCCAAGTAATATTGCACTATTAAAATTATGTTTGGTATACAAAAGAAAAGAGGTTGTGATTAAGGATAAGAATAAAAATGGAAATAGAAATTAAATAAAAATTTATGTTTAGTATGCAATAAAAAATAAGTAAGTAATAGAGATGAAGAAAGAATAAAAAGGCCAAACTATCAATAAAAATTCTAAATTAATAGTAATAATAACAATAATAATTATTATTATTATTACCATGAGTATAGATATAAATTTAGAGGCGATTTAGTCATTTACAATATTTTCTTATAAAATTAGCCTCATTCTATTTATCTTTTTATAAAAATATTTTTTTTCATCTAATGATGAATTATCCATTTCAATGGAGAGAAGATGTCAGTATATCAAATACACTAATATTTGTTTTCATTTTTCTTTTCATTTATAGAGGACTTTTTTTTTTTTTTGGTACCAAATGGGATTTAAATTTTGACAATAAAAATTATTTATCTATTAATGTATTGGTATGCTCTGTTTATTGATTATTTCTATTAAGTAATTATTTCACATATATAATGGACAAATAACAGATTTATAATAAATAATATATGAACAAATAAATATATATCGTTGCTAACAAAAATGATTAAAAACTATAAATAACAAAATATGTCAAAGGGCACTTAAGACCTTATCTCAGTTAGAGTTGAGGTATTAGATAATAAATAAGAAAAAATCAAAATCATGCTGATGAGAAATTACAATCTATCATATATATCATGCAAAAAATTTATTCTGTGGAACAATGAATCGTTTTTCTTTTTTCTTGAAAATTCTCGACGCAAGCAATGACGCATGGAACGGAGAAGAAGAGAAATTTTTTTTTCCAGTGCCTCATTACTTCCACTTCCATGCATGCGAAGTCTATAATCGCCAAGATGGTCAGACTCTCTTTTAGGGTTGATTATGTGGAGCAAGAATCACGCATGGAATATTTTAAATTTTAAAATTATTTTAAATATTTTTATTCTAAAATAAGATCACGAAAAATATTTTAATTTTTAAATCTTTTAAAATAATTTTAAATTTTAAAATTTTTCATAATAAAAATTTTAAACGTATGATTTGTAACTATAATTTTTTAAAATAATATTCCTTTGGCCAGTATGGCCAGAAGGACATATTATTCGATAATTGATTACCATTCAAGAGTAGGGCCCAGACCAAAAACATTGTTGTTAGTACAAATATAGCCAGAGGGGATAAATTATTATTTTAATATGATTAATTAATCACAACAATTTTTGTTTCCGGAAACAGTTCTAATTTACTTATCTCTTGAGGGAGATGTTAGGATATAATGAAAAAGAGAGTAGGTAATAATTATATACAATATTTATAATAGTGTAGATCAATTTTAGATCATTTTCAGTAATCACACAAAAAATTTTACTCAATCAATCAACCTTTACACATTAAATTTAACTTTCCAATTTTTATACAAATAAAAAATAAGTTATAAAATTTTTACAAACAGTAAACCATAAAATACTTGCAAATACACTTCTGCACATAACACTTTGACTACGCAGACACATTAGTTAGCCTTTTACTCACTGAAAATTTTTACACAGTAATCTCACGGAGAGAATGATTTAAGAAGAAGACATCTCAATGGAATTTGCAGCACAATTGATAATACTGACAGAAGAATTAGTCATAGAGACAGGCTTAACCAATGCCAGCAATGCTATATTTATAAAGCAAGATTCCAATGTTTACTTCGATGCCTAATATTGTTTTGCAGCTTATTTCAACATTCACTTCCATTGAGATGGGACTACCTAAATAATGATATGAGAAGGAGAGCTTTCGGGTATTGATAATTAATACCATTTTGGGCTTCGGATACTCTTAAATATTGAATGACCTTTAGCGCTCCAAACATCATATTTGTCAGATGGGCCTTCTGGGCTCTTTACCCAATCTCAGTCTATTGTGTAGACAAATAAATGTTAATTGGATGGATTTAACATAAATAAAAAATAATAAAATCATATTTTATATCAACAATTCTGACCATAAATCCCCACGAAATACGTACGTAGACTCAATAGGCAACAATTATTTAGAAATAAGACCAGAAATAAGCCACGGTTTTTCAGAACATAGTAATTCCAGTAACATATATATTATGTACAAGCCCAATTAATCCGTTATACCAGATATAATTATAGCACTGTTGTTACGCATAATTAAAATGGAGCCCAAATTTCCTCCTACATTAATGTATTATCTTCATTCAACGATTCATATAGATTTACAATATAATTTAATATTCTATATTAAATTAAAAATTATTAATATAAGTTACTAAAATCAGTAACTTTTTTTAAAATTTGATATAATGATTATAGATAATTAAAAGATTGATTCAACAGCTGATGATCAAATTACAACACCTACCATAAATATCTCCTCTAGCAGAGGATGCATATGGTTGCGAAGGGTAGTTGAAATAGTAAGAGATGCTGTACTTAAAAAACTAGTGGCTAATTTAAGTAAAATAACTTGTAGTAAGAAAATATATATATATATATATATATATTATAATATTTTTTAAAGGAGGTAGATTGTATTGTTTCGAAATTAAAAAAAAAATCTTTAATGATCCTATATAGTTAGGCTATCTCGAAATCAAATCTTTTAAAATATAAACTTTATAAAGTACCTTTAAAATTAAAGAGAATATGACATATATTAAGTGAGAATGTGTATAAACTCACTTCATCTTATTCCGCCGACTCTCTCATCTTTCTTTATTTTTGTCAAATTTTAGAGCCACTTTGAAACTTTTACACTTTAGAGATCCAAACTTGTTGATTTACTCAATACTTATTGACTCGTTCTGATTAAGTGATTGTTTATAAACGATGGACAAATAGCAGTAATTATAATAAATAAGTAAAAACAAATATATGTAATATTATTTTCTAATAAATTATTATTAAAAAATAAACTTTTTATGTTAGCTTGGCACTTAATTTAATTAAGGACATATCTATATTACAGTTGAAGTATTGGCTAATTAATTTTAATGGATTAAAATCATGCTAAAATGAAAAATTAAAATTGACTAGATACATCATGCAAAAAAATTCTTTTAACGAGCCTTTTCTTTCTTTCTTTCTTTTGAAAATTCTTGATGCAGGAAATGACGCAAGGTGAATTGAGTTCACTGGGCTCCACCTTTCTATTTCATTCTTGTAATTCTTCGCATTTCGTTATTAACAAAATGATATTTGATCGTTGGTGGAAGACGCATACACGTACGTAATTTTTCCCAAAATCACAAGATATGCCATGATCGTTGCTCAGACCTGATTTTGACTGCTTCTGATCGTGTTCGGTCACTTTGATAAGCCATTCGTTTTCCGTCCAAATCACACAACATGCCGTTTCATGGTGTCTAATAAAACAACCGGGCCAACTTAAAACTGCATGTAATATATAACTGCGTTACAAGTTTCAAGTACAAAGATACAAAGCAAGTAACTTGGCAACCACACTTGAAAGAGATTTATCACCAATTTTTACCATTACATTTCCATATTGCAGAACATGCATGGAAAATAAGCTTGTGATTGGTTATGGGATTGGATAGACAACTACTTTTCCTTTGGCTCTGTTAGTTTCCAAGTAGGAAAATGCTTCCTTTGCGTGAGAGAATTGAAAAGGACCCTTGGGGTCCAGTATTGGCTTTATCTTGCCACTCTCAATGTAGGGTCTTAGTTTCTCCAATACAGCTCCATCTGAAGTAAGCGCGAAATAGATAGCTGGTGGAATTCCAGGAGGTACTATTGTCACCACTTTTCCCCCTTCTTTCACTGCCTTTAATGCATTTTCAGTCTCCCCTATTAGTTGCCATGTTAAAGATTTAATGTTAATATCTCCAATAATATATTCAAGGTCATCTTCATATTATAATGATACTTATGTTCAAAGTAATTAATTATGTGAAGGCTCAAGACCTGACCTACTGCATCATACACTACATCAAACTTCTCTGGAAGGTGTTCGAAGTTCTCCTTAGTATAGTCAATGGGCAAATCAGCTCCTAACTTCCTCAAGAATTCCAGTTTTCCAGTGCTAGAAGTAGCAGCTATCTTAGATGCCCCAAAAACATGCTTGGCAAGCTGCCGCAAACAGCATATATATTATAGTTAGAAAAAGTGATGAGAAATATTGATATTTTAACAGTTGCTACTCGGTCATCTAGTTCCACAGCTCAGCAGAAATAAGTTAAACTTTTTTGTGAAGAAAATGTTACTTGAATAACAAGGGTTCCAACTCCACCAGCACCTCCCATTACAAGGATAGATTGGCCAGCAGAAAACCCAGAAAACTCTAGACCATTATAAGCAGTCTCAATGGCTAAAGGAATGCTAGCAGCCTCTTGGAAGCTCAGATTTGGTGGTTTGTGGGCCAAAACTTTCTCTTCTGCAGTAGTATACTCCGCCAAGGACCCAATGACCTTAGGGTGATCCAAACCATGCTCATTGATATCACCATACACTTCATCCCCAACCTTAAATTTCTTCACTTGATTTCCCACTTTGACCACTATCCCAGCAACATCATATCCAGGTGCAGTCTTCACCCACAGAAAGTAAACAACGAAAAAGGATTATATCAAATTATGCATAAGTACATTATTTCCAGAATATCCGTCTGATTCACCAAGTATCAACGAGGGACAGCGCTTCATAAAAGAAACTATAAATTGATTATGAATATTGATAGATAATTTACAACCTTCAAAATTCCTCTATCAAACTGGTTTGAGTGAACCAGAAAAGGAGTCAACAAGTGTTGATCAACAGGTAGCGAAATAAACATGGAAACTTTGGAACCTCAATGAAGGAAGAGGGGATATATGAAAGTCTTACAGGTAAAGGGGAGTCAGAGACCCTGAAATACCCAGCCATTCTCTTGTAGTCAATGGGATTAAGGGCAGCAGCGAGGACTTTGATGAGAACCTGGTCTTCCTTGGGTTGGGGTAAAGGCAGGTTAGAATCAAACTTGAGAACATCAGCAGATTTCCCATATTGGGAGTAGACCCAAGCCTTAATGTGAGATGGTGCCATGGAGGTGGCAAGACAGAAACGGGAAAGCAAAAAGTGGAAGACAGAATGATAGAGGAAGAAAGGTTGCGCAGAACGCAAACTCACAGGCTGAGGCGAATACTCCTCCTGTCCTTGCACTCCCTATATAGGTGTTATCTGATAAAATCATCTTTGACCTACAGGTTTGCAGTGAGTTTCCGATTCGACCTGTAGGTAGAGGTCCTTGTCCTAGTGGCATGATGGCAGGGCCGGAGCCAGATTAAAGTTGTAATACTTATTATTATTTACAATATATATGTAAATAAAAGAGTAAAAAAAATCAATTACAACATAGAATATTCATGAAAATATAACATATTTCTTAAACAATCTTGCTTAATATAATTCATCTTATTGGCTAACGTTCTATTAATATGATAAACTAATTCAAAGGGAAAAAAAAAAAAAAGATCTATTGGCAATTAAATAATAATAAAGAGAGGTCATTTATCAAATTTATTGGTGATTAAGAGTGAGTATCTAAAAGCATTTGAAAAGAATATATATCAAATGAAGTAAAAGAATGAAAATAAATAAATATTCAATATAAGACTTCAAATTCTATTTCCAGGACCACACAATTTTTAAGTTAATTTTTAAAACTATTTCTTATATGTAACATATTGGGCGTAAGAGCAAGATATGTTATCGTTCGTTTTTACATTATAATATTTTTATATTATGTAATAAAATATGATGACAAATTAATTTAAATTATTATTTCTCATTGTATATATATATTAAATACAAAATGAATTAATACCTTAGTCGTTAACACAATTTTTATCAAAATTTAAAGAACAAAAATTAAGCTTTATAAAATCGTATGTAAAATAAATTTTAAAACTCAATGTGTCACGAAAGTGCGCATGCTATTTTTGTGAAATCTCAATCTATTATAGACTAGAATCAACCACAAACCAACTGCGATTCATGAATGTTTAAAATACGTGTACACTTCTCAAAGTCAGCAAGGAAACTAATTAGTCGATAATTACCATTTATTTGAAATTAAGGTCTAATTATAATATTTAAATGAACTTTGAATTAAAAATAATTAAAAGATTGAATTTCTATTCAATTTCAAATCATTTTTTCCGGTGCTATAAATGAAGTTTTGAGTAAATCATAAATATCTAGAGTTTTATTAAAATTATATAAATTTTTATACTTTTTAAAATAGATAGTTTAGTCTAATTTTAAAATTTTTAACTAAACATTGTCCATAAAGTATATGTAAGAGAGTAATTTAGTTTTAAAAAAATGCATATTTAAGTTAATGTAGAGTATTTTAGTAAAAATATAAAAATTTAATGAAAGCATAGCATAAATTTTTATTTTTTTAAAAAATTGAATATATATTAAAAAATAAATTAAAGGTCTGTGTAATTTTAACAAAATAAAAAACATATATATTTGTAATTTACTGTAAAGTTTTTGCAAGTTTAACATTGACTTAATTGGTGATTACAACAAAATCATATGGCTTTTGGCAGTTAATTTTAAATTAAGATTTAATATATTAAATTAATCCAAAATTTTAAGGGATGAATTGAAAAAATGACTAAAACTTCTAAATTTTCCTAATTTTCTTTCTTTAACACATTTTTTTCCCTTTATAATATAATGTTAAGGCAGATGAATTTAATGATAAATAAATACAAGTTCAGTTCCCTAAGGCTATTTAAGTAAGCTCCATGACTTGTAGACACTACCAAAAAAAGACATTCAATGAAGATTTTTTTTGTCATTGAAACACTAAGTCACCGTTAAAAACCATTGGTGGCAAATGCCAAGTCATTGCTAGAAATCTCGTCGTTGAAAAATTGGATACGACTATTTTTGTTACCATTGAAGTCGACATTTAGCCGCAATAATTATTGCCACCAAAGGATAAATAAAGTTGCCATTCAAATATAGATAAATAAAGTTGCCATTCAAATATATATATATCTAGTGATATTGAAAATCGTTGCTAAAACTAACCTTTTAGTAACGATATAGGCTACCATGAAAGTTGCTTTGACAATGACATTTTCTATTGACACTAAAAGTATTTTTTTTATGTTGCCCCTGAGGTATGTTTTAATGACAAAATTCTTAAATCATTACCAAAAGTACCTCATATGTGGTGACTTTTGTTGCGGTTGAAAGTAACTTTTGGCAATGACATTTTTTATCTACCGTTGAATGAATTGATTTGGTAACAAATTTAGTCGTCGCTAGAAGTGGCAGCCATAATTACTACAAGTGGTGACTTTTGTAACAATTGAATGTCATTTTTTATGGCAATTATAGTCGTCGCTAAAAGTTACAATAACTTTTCAGCAACATAAAAAGTTAACACTAAATCTTGTTCGTCAAACTTATATTTTTGAAATATTGTAATGTAAATTATTTTATAATTCTAAAATAAATGACAATTGACAAAACTTTGATCCTGCTAATACTTTTATATGAATCCATACATAATATTAAAGTATATATAGTAATAAATAGTAGATACAAAACATCATTGGGAATATTTTCAACAACCCATTAACTACAAATGCAACAATAGAATATCAAGTATTAACTTTCAAAAACTACATGTAAAGTTTCATAAAACAAGTGTCTTTTAGTCTTCCATTGCTACTTGTAATAAATACAAAAAGGACATTGAAAGTTTCACACCTTGGATGTCATTTGGCCATTCGTTAGTACTTGAAATATTTGCAATAGTAGTTGGCACTTATCCCTACATTAAAACAATTTTAATACATCATGCAACATGATATCAAAAAACAAGCATAGTCATGGCTCACATACTCAAAAAGCGAAATATATGTATAAGTCATAAATCAGCTAATGAATAATTGTAATCAACCAATAATTATTAATATAACAACAACTTTAATATTCCTATTTAAAACATAATTAATACATATTGTGTATGACAAAGACAAAATATAAGACCAAAACCAAATTGAGCAAAAATGATTGAATCCAAATTACACATCTTCAAGTTAGGGTTCAATGTTCAATCAAGCATCAATCCACAACTAATTTACCATGAATCTGTAGTCATTAAGCAAAAAAACAAGCAATATTGAAATGCATACCAAATCTTGCATGCTTAAAGTCATCCCAAACTAATAAACTAAGAAAGTAGTGCACACTTTGATATGCATAGTTAGTGATATAAACCAAAATTGATGTGCCATAATGTCATAAAAAATTTCTCTATTTTATCATGCACAAAAAAATTGAAACTTAAGCTTACCCATTAGTTGAAAGGACTCAACTATAATTAATAATGATTTGACGAAAAATCAAAACATGAATAGAACTCCATTTATAGTGGGATTTTCGTTGTGAATTCAATTACTTTTACTCATATTGAGAACCTTAAAATCCCCAATCATATATACCGTAAAAATTCTTTCATGTTTACCCAAGGACAAGAAATATGTAATATAACACAATGTCAAACATACTAGTTCAATCTTTAAAGAGCTTAAAATAACAATGCCTTCTTGAAGTGAGCAATATGGAACATAAACATAAATTTAAGTAAAATGGGCAAGATACTTATGTATTCTACACAAATCAAAAATAAAATCAGCAAATTATAACCTCAATTGAATCTCATTCCAATTTAAATGAACACCTTAATAGAACTTAAAGTATTAAGTCCTTATTAAAACTTATACATTGGTATAGCAAATCTACTTTATAATCTTTACGTATATTGCTCATATAGTACAGATTGATTGTTATGTAAAAAATTTTCTAAAAGATATACTTGTTGGATAGAGGCTATAAAAGCAGTCAATTGTGCTTGAATCCTTTGCTCCATCCTTTCTTCCATCTTTGCACATTCTACCTCAACTTTTTTGAAACTCGGCCTCCATTTGTTGATGCATACTTTCCATAAAGGAAGTATCTTGAACTTGAGAAATTTTTCTCTTTTTTATAGGCTTTGCATCATAACCCTTACTTCTAACATAACCTGATCTCTTCCCAAGAACATTAGCTAAAATATGATCTAAGCCCAATCTACTTTCACTTTCTTGGGATTGTTGTTGCATCATCACCTATTGGATGTGAGCTTAGAGTTAAAGCATCAAATCAATGTATGAAATTACAAGTCATATTTCTAATTATTGGAAAAGGTAAAAAATTGTTATTCACACATGAATTTCTTAGGATTGCAAATTCGACCACACCACTTCTTCTTTAATCCTACGAGTATGTTGTAACTCCCATACTCGATCAAGTGGAGCCATCTCCCCAGTTATAAGGTCTCTCTATCATATAAGTTTTCAATGATGACATACATGATTTGAAAAAGGTAAAAATATTGTCAAAAGAAGAAAAATGTAAAGGTGTATAAATTTTTACCACTTCTGCAAATGATCTAGGACCACAAATATGTTTTGTAATTTGCTTTTGCAAATTTACTTTATTTTTTTCACATTTATCCTATTATAAACTCACTAGTTATGTAAGCTAACAAGATTAATAAAAAAATTCATCAAAACATGAGTACCAATATGCCTTGAACTTTTTTGAACCAAAGTACTCCACAACCCATTCCTAATCTTCCAAGTTAACATTACCTGGTGGATTAGCCAAGCTTTCTTCATCAGTGGTGTATAACTCATAATGGGCAGGCAATTAAGTCTTCCTGTTTCTAAAAGTATTATGCATTGTTTGCATAACAATACTTTGGAATTCATTTTCTTTTCTCTCGCCAGCTGGTTCAAATTTTTCCTATGCCAAGACCCATAAATAGTTATACTTCTTAACAAAACTTAATAAGTTAATATTAGTTATGCATATATTTAACTTCTTACCTTCACCTTTAACCACATAATTTCACCATGTTTTGCAACAATATCTTTCCAAGAATCATCATTGAATGAAATGGTAGTTCTCATTATCAATCCTCAATAACTTGCAAGATCCCTAGCCCCAATTCCCACAGATCTAATAATTTGATCCGATATATGAATTTTTATTTTGGCTCCAAATTGTCTTGAGATCAACTTGTACAGATCTATAAATTCTTCTTACCTTCCTAAAAGTACTACAAGATGTTGTCATTGATGTATAAAAATAAAATAAGATCTTGTTTAAAGTAGAATTATTTTCATTTTACTATACAATACTCATGAAAATATACCTACGCTGTTATGATATGTATTTGGAGAATCTTGATGCTGCCCTTCAACAAGGTAAGGTAAAGCTTATAAAGAAATTTGAACTTGTATTTGAGATAATGGAGGATGTGGATTAGCCTGAGGTGTTTGCGGCAGTGGCGGTTGTGGATCTACTTAAGGAGTATGTGGTACTGGTGTGAAACATAACCTTGAAGTGACTTCATCAAGACTATAAGGTCTTCCCTATCTATTGGTTCAACCTCTTCCACCTCTACCCCTTCTGAATCCTAACATTTCCTGCAACATTTCATAGTAAAGATAAGTAGCAATGTTAATGTAAACATGTATTAAGGACTTGAACATGACATTATATATGTCTTCTGTAATGAATATGGCATTTATTAAGCCATTGGAATGGTACATGAAAATATTGTAAACAATAAATGATATGCTTCAAGGAAGTTCAGATTGAACAATCCCTGAACACAAGTAAATAAAAAGAAGAAAAGATAGAACAACTAACAATCTCGAATGATAAGTTTGCACGCCACACTCAAGAATACTAGCTTTGATTCGCCACACTCTAGAATAGAAGAGGGAGAGTGATAAGAATCGGGGATAATTTCGCCACTAAGTTTATGAAACTTAGATAAGAAATTCGCATATAAAAGGCTAAGCCAATTTTCAGAGCATTCAAGGTTGCATTTCTCATTGATAACTTTCATATTTATAGCCAAGAACAACCCTCATGGCATAAGTCCAAGATTTATCTAATTCTCACCTAATTTGGAAAAATATGCATAGAAATTCACCTAACATAGACTTTTCATCTAATGTAGATCACCTAACTTATCTAACTTAGACTTTCAAAGAAATATAGCTCACCTAACTTAGACTTTAACCAATACTTATTTCAACTTTCATGCATTTATCACATGCATAATTGACTTTTCATAATTTATTTATTATGGCACATAATCAAATTGGCCCACTTGAACTTGGGCTCCATATAGAAATTGGGCTTGGATTCTAAATGGGCTGATTCCATTTTGAATTGTTGGACAACCATGGCCTGAATCTTCTTAGCCATAGAACGTGTAATTGGCCCAGATGGAGCTCCTTGGCCTAAGTTAGCCTCTTGTCCAACTTGAGGCTCATCATTCTCTCCGGGTTCAAAAGGATTTGTCCTCAAATCCAAGTCTTCATTATCATCTAAGTATGGCGTCAAATCTCTTACATTGAATGTGGCAGAAATATTGTAGTTTCCTGGTAAATCAACCTTGTAAGCATTGTCATTTATTTTCTCCAGAATCTTGAATGGACCTTCTGCCCTGGGCATAAGTTTTGACTTCCGTTTGTTGGGAAACCTCTCCTTCCGAAGATGAATCCAAACAAGATCACCTGGCATGAACTGAACTTGCTTCCTTCCCTTGTTTGCTGCGTTTTCATAAGCGGCATTCTTCTTTTCAATTTGTCGCTTCACATTTTCATGCAGAGCTTTCACCATTTCAGCCTTTTTCTTTCCATCAATGCACAATCTGTCACTTAATGGTAGCGGTACTAGATCAAGTGGGGTGATAGGATTAAACCCATAAACCACTTCAAAAGGAGAATATTTAGTAGTACCATGAACACTTCTATTGTAGGCAAACTCAACAAACGGCAAGCATTCATCCCAATTTTTCATATGCTTACCAACAATAGCTCTAAGTAAGGAAGAAAGTGTTCTATTGACTACCTCAGTTTGCCCATCAGTTTGAGGATGACAAGTTGTGCTAAAAAGTAATCTTGTCCCAAGCCTTTTCCACAATGTTTTCCAGAAATAACTCAGAAATTTGGCATCTCGGTCTGACACAATGCTCTTTGGAATACCATGTAATCTCACAATTTCCTGGAAGAACAAATCTGCTATATGAGAAGCATCATCAATTTTGTGACAGGGAATAAAATGGACATCTTTGAAAATCGATCTACCACCACCATAACAGAATCCTTGCCCCTTGGAGTTCTTGGTAACCCAAGCACAAAATCCATACTCAAATCAACCCATGGTTGATCAGGAACTGGTAATGGCATATACAAACCTTGTGCAACCTCCTTGCTTTTTGCTTTCTTGCAAATTGCGCATCTTCCCACCACTCGATGCACATCTTTGATCATCCTTGGCCAAAAGAAGTGTTCCTTAATCATCTCTAATGTCTTCTTTTCACCAAAGTGTCCTGCCAAACCTCCCGCATGAGCTTCTCTTACCAATAATTCTCTGACAGAGCAATTGGGAATACAAAGTTTGGAACCCTTGAACAAGAATCCCTCATGCTTATAGAAACCGTTTGTAGCACTTCTTTCACATGCCAAATATATAGTAGAAAAATCAGGATCTTCTTCATATTGGCCCTTCATTAACTCGAATCCCATCAACTTGACATTCATTAATGAGATTAAAGCATACCTTCGAGATAAGGCATCTGCAACTACATTCGCTGCTCCCTTTTTATATTTGATGACGTAGGGAAACGCCTCTAGAATCTCCACCCATTTAGCATGTCGCTTGTTTAACTTGGTTTGGCCCTTCAAATATTTCAATGACTCATGGTCAGTATGAATAACAAACTCCTTGGGTAACAAGTAGTGTTCCCAATTTTGTAAAGCTCTGACCAATGCATAGAACTCTGTCATAAGTTGAATAGTTCAGGGTTGCCCCATTCAACTTTTCACTGAAATAAGCAATGGGATGCTTCTCTTGCATAAGAACTGCTCCAATTCCAATACCTGATGCATCACACTCAATCTCAAAAGTTTTAGAGAAATCAGGGAGTGCGAGAATTGGTGTTGAACACAACTTCTCTTTAATGATCTCAAAACTTTGTTGGGCCGCTGCACTCCACTTAAAGTCACCGCTCCCTCTGATGCAATTAGTCAAGGGTGCTAGAATAGTACTGAAATTTTGCACAAATCTTCTATAAAATGATGCTAATCCATGGAAACTTCTCACCTCAGAAATGTTTGTAGGAATAGGCCATTCCTTGATAGCTTTAACTTTCTCCGGATCAACTTCAACTCCATGCTGACTAATCACAAACCCAAGAAAAATAACTCGGTCTTGGCAGAATTGGCACTTCTTGAGATTGCCAATTAATTGTTCTTTTCGCAAGACTTCAAAGACCTTCCTCAGGTGCTCTTCATGCTCTTTCTGATCTTTGCTATAAATCAAAATGTCATCAAAATAAACCACAACAAAGTCTCCAATGAAATTCCGTAAGACATGATTCATTAAACGCATGAAGGTGCTTGGGGCATTTGACAAACCAAATGGCATGACCATCCATTCATACAACCCATGCTTCGTCTTGAAAGCTGTCTTCCACTCATCTCCTTCCTTCATTCGAATCTGATGATACCCGCTCCTAAGATCAATTTTCGAAAAGATTGTAGAGCCATGTAGTTCGTCAAGCATATCATCAAGCCTAGGAATAGGATACCGATACTTCACCGTGATTTTGTTTATGGCCCGACTGTCTACGCACATCCTCATAGTTCCATCCTTCTTTGGCACTAACAAAGCTGGTACTGAACAAGGGCTCATTGACTCTCTCACAAAGCCTTTTTCCAGTAACTCATTTACTTGACGTTGTAACTCCTTTGCCTCATCTGGATTACACCGGTAGGCCGGTCTATTAGGCAAAGTAGCACCTGGAATGAGATCAATTTGATGCTCAATCCCCCTAATTGGCGGTAATCCTCTTGGCATCTCATTTGGAAACAAGTCGGCGAATTCCTTTATTAACTTCTCAATCAGCGGAGGTATAGAACCTACCTCTGTTGGCATAGCTTCCTTCACTATTAGCATCAATATTGGATTAGTTGAACGCAAAGCTATCTTAACTTCTCCTTTAGTTGCAAATAAGTTCTCCTTTTTCTCTTTCTTTGCTAGTTGATCTTGTAGAACTTGCTGAGGACTAAGAGGTGCTAGGACAATCTTCATCCCATCCTTGGTAACAGAATAGGTGTTTTTGAACCCATCATGAATGGCTCTACTATCATATTGCCAAGGTCTTCCCAGAAGCAAATGGCCGGCATTCATTGGTACCACATCGCATACGACTTCATCTTTGTATGACTTGCCAATAGAAAATGGTACCTGAACTTGTTTAGTGACTTGAATTTCTCCTTGGTCACTCAACCATTGCAACTTGTACGGACGAGGGTGCTTTGTGGTCTTCAAGTCTAATTTCTCCACTAATGTTGTTGAAGCAACATTAGTACAGCTACCTCCATCAATAATGACACCACAAACCTTTCCCCTAATTGTACACCTGGTATGGAATATGTTCTCACGTTGATCATCTTCTACCTTAGCTTGTGAGTTCAAAATTCGTCGAACTACAAGTAACTCCCCTTCATCTGGATACTCGATAATGCGCTCGTCATCTTCCTGTTTAATTTCTGTTTCATCTTCACTTTCAATTTCCCCTTGTGATCCTCGAACAATCATCACTCTTCGATTTGGACATTCAGAAGCAATATGTCCAAAACCAAGACATTTGAAGCACTTAATTTCTCTGCTCCTCTTTGAGTTCTTTGCATCGTTAACCCTGTCCTTTCCTCTAGATGTATCAACAATGTTGTGAGAGCTTGTCTGTTCCTGCCGCCGTTCATTCCACTTTGAGACATCTTTTGGAGTCGAAGAGGTTAAGTTTGTTCCCCTGAAACTAATAGATCGTGAGCTCCCTGGTTTAGTTGCTCCTCTTCTACGTTGTCTTTCTACCTTGACAGCAAGCTTGATTACATCCTCAAGTGTTACATAAGGTTGTAATTCCACCGCATCTGCAATTTCCTTATTCAAGCCTCCCAAGAACCTTGCAATAGATTGTTCCTGAGGCTCTTGTATTTCACATCGCATCATCAACATTTCAAACTCCTTAACATAGTCTTCAACACACATCGCCCCTTGTCTAAGAGTTTGTAACCGGATATAGAGCTCCTGCTTGTAATAGTCAGGAACAAAGCGCTTTTGCATGAGTCTTTTCATAAGCCGCCAACTCCTGATCTCTTCTTCACCGTCTCTCCTTCGTTGCGATTTCAAATTCTCCCACCATAGATTTGCATAATCAATAAATTCAAGGGCAGCTAGTTTGCATTTCTTAACTTCAGAATAGTCGTGACACTCGAACACCTTCTCCACTCGTTGCACCCACTCTAAGTACTCTTCTGGTGAGCTAGTACCTTTGAATGGTGGAATCTTCAATTTGATGTTGTTCCCCAAGTCACGCTGCTGCCTCCTTTGTCTATTTGCATCAGCTTCATCTCCCGTGTCCTCATCACGATCAGAATCAATGGAAGCTCGATGATTACGTCGCTGTGGAGGTTGTTGAACAGTCAATCTTGTGATTGCCTGCTCTAGACGAAGCAGTTGCTCCCTCATTTCTTGTTGATTTTGTTGTATGCCCATAATCTGAGCTTGTTCCAACGAAAGCCCTCTTGGAACATTGGTAGCATTGTTTTCAGCCATATCTCACTATAAACGCTCTTCTCAAGTGTTTCTCTTTCTAACCAGAAAGTGTTTCTCTCTCTACCCACTCTCAACCGGAGCTCTGATACCAAATGATATGCTTCAAGGAAGTTCAGATTGAACAATCCCTGAACACAAGTAAATAAAAAGAAGAAAAGATAGAACAACTAACAATCTCGAATGATAAGTTTGCACGCCACACTCAAGAATACTAGCTTTGATTCGCCACACTCTAGAATAGAAGAGGGAGAGTGATAAGAATCGGGGATAATTTCGCCACTAAGTTTATGAAACTTAGATAAGAAATTCGCATATAAAAGGCTAAGCCAATTTTCAGAGCATTCAAGGTTGCATTTCTCATTGATAACTTTCATATTTATAGCCAAGAACAACCCTCATGGCATAAGTCCAAGATTTATCTAATTCTCACCTAATTTGGAAAAATATGCATAGAAATTCACCTAACATAGACTTTTCATCTAATGTAGATCACCTAACTTATCTAACTTAGACTTTCAAAGAAATATAGCTCACCTAACTTAGACTTTAACCAATACTTATTTCAACTTTCATGCATTTATCACATGCATAATTGACTTTTCATAATTTATTTATTATGGCACATAATCAAATTGGCCCACTTGAACTTGGGCTCCATATAGAAATTGGGCTTGGATTCTAAATGGGCTAATTCCATTTTGAATTGTTGGACAACCATGGCCTGAATCTTCTTAGCCATAGAACGTGTAATTGGCCCAGATGGAGCTCCTTGGCCTAAGTTAGCCTCTTGTCCAACTTGAGGCTCATCAATAAATTACCACCACAAAACAATCCTTCAAGTCAAATTGGATTTAAGTCTCTATGACATTTTCACTTATGTCAACGTCTTCCATGTCACTTTCATCTATTTCATTATCTTCTACATCACTATTATCTATTGTGTCATAATCATAAAGGATATCCTCTTCCATAGATAAAAAAAAAGTCATTATCATTAATGAACTCCAACTCTCTAGCATGATGTTGACGTCTTCGTGGTTGTTCATTATCTTGTTGGATGCTTTGCGACTCTACATTATCTCTATGTAAGTTAACCACAATGTCATGTTCTACTTGATTGTCAATAAATATATTCAAATCAACCACCAATTGTTAAAAAACTTCATCATTGACTAATTCCTCATGGTCACCACCTACATATCTACTATCCTCTTAAAGCATATTGAAAAGGTCACGAGGATTGGTTTTCATAATAACAAGCTAATTTGGCTTAATAATGTCATTAATGTAGAATACTTGTTCTGCTTATGATGCCAAAACAAATGGTTCATTCGTGTTAAGTGAACATCAAACATTAAAACTTATGAAACCATACTTATCAATCTTATATCCCCTACCTAAATGAGCCACATCCCACCAATGACATATAAAGAGGTATACTTTTCTATTTCCAATGTAAGATAACTCTAATGTGCTCCAACACACCATAATATTCTTTCTCAGAATTAGAATCATCACTGCTCACAAGAACTCCACTATTTTGAGTTTTTTTTTTCTTATAATACAATCTTTTATGTGAAATCTAAATCCATTCACCATAAACATGGGATATCGATAACCATTTTAAGAGGACCAATTGAAAAGCTCATCATTTGCAAGACCCCGTGCACTTAATTGAATAACCTATGCCAACAAAGAATGCTTTGTTACTTTTACAAGATCATGTAATTCAAATTAACACATTAAATTAAACCCCATTGGCATACACCTACATGTGTACGAAACCAAGTTTAGAAACCTCTTGTAATGTTTGTCATTAAATGTTGAAGTTTGTGCTTCAATCTCCTTCCTATACTCCCTACAATTCACAAGATAGTTAAGACAATACAAACATCACTTATTTTTAAAATTTGTAGAGTAATGTTTACATACTCCATGAATGGCCAAACTTTTTCACAATTATAAAGCACATACAAATTAGCTTGATCAAACTTATTATGAGACAGAGAAATTGATTCTAAATGCCCACATGCTTGGCCAGTTCTTTTGAAGATAGATATTTGACAAGTTGTTATTGTTTCTAACAGATATATTAAACTTTGTTGGAATATTTTTCAAGTATCTTAAACAAAATGTAAGGCTTTCATATGCCAAATAACCTTCTGCAATTGAACTTTCTAGTTACGCCTTGTTGTGAACATATGATTTAAATGCGTGCAAATACCTACATAGAGTGTAATAAATATTGGTAATAAACCAGTGTAAAACAATTTTAACATTGAATTGTGTATCAAAATGGGTTACCTTTTAATAGGGTACATCTAACAATAATAAACAGGTCCACTAACTTTTGCCACCCCTGCCAAGTGAATTGGCAAGTGGACCATGACATCAAAGAATGCAAGTGGAAATATAATCTCCAGTTTACATAAGGTTAGCACAATTTGAGTCTCAAGTTTATCAAGGTCTTCAAATGTCAATTGCTTGGAACATAGATTTTTAAAAAACTTGCCTAGCTCTATTATAGGTTCACTTACCTCCTTAGGTAACAAACCACGTATCGCAATTGGAAATATTTCTTGCAACAACACATGGTAATCATGACACTTTAGGCAAAAAATCTTTCGCTCATGGACATTAACACCTTGAAATATTTCATAAGAAAGAATTAGACACCTTTAAATCTGCCAAGAAGTTGTAAACTTTCAACTTCTCTTGTGATGACAATGCATAACATGTTGCAGGTAACAAAAATTTTGTTCCTTGTTCAATGGGATGCAACCCACTCTTAATACTTAAGTCCACCAAATCATACCTACTTTTTAATGTGTCTGTTGTATTTCCGACCATATTCATCACTGTTGACATGATGTTATCATAAATATTTCTTTATATGTGCATAACATCAAGGTTCTATCATAGCAATAAGGCTTTCCAATAAGGCAATTGGAAAATTCCTCCAATTATAAGCATTGTTAGGTCACGCTTTCATTTTTCACCTTTCCCAAATGTGACATTACCCAATCTTTGTTGTTGCCTAAGTGTTTCATCCCCTGTTAAAGGGAGAGGCGTAATTCTTTTATTTTCTTTCCCATCAAATACTCTCCCATTTTGGCGCCATAGGTGACTAATTGGAAGAAAGCAACAATTACCCATGTAACATAGCTTATTTCGTAATGAAACAGAATGTGGGTCTTTGTGGTAACAAGGGCATGCAAGCTTACCTTTAGTTGACCAACTTGAAAGGTTCCTATATGCAGGGAAGTCATTAATTGTCCACAAGATAGCAATATGCATCATGAAATTTGAGTGTGAGTACGCATCATATATCTCTAACCCTAATTCCAATAACTCTTTTAACTCTTCAATCATTGGTTGCAAGTAAACATCTATGTCATCTCCTGGACACTTAGGACTTGGAATAAGAAGTGTCATAATAAAGTATGGGTGCTTCATACGATTCCAAGGTGGCAAGTTATACGATATCAAAACAACTGGCCAAAGGCTATGATTAGCACTCATATTCCCATACGGTTGAAATCCATCACTAGCCAAGCCCAACCAAACATTTCTAGGGTCTATAAAAAAGCTAGGGTATTGTTGGTCAAAGGACTTCCAAGCAAGAGTCAAATGGATGTCTTAAGACATCATCATCAATGTGTTTCTCCTTGTGCCACCTCATTTCTAAAGCTATGTGCCTCACCATGTAAAGCTTGTGTAGTCTAGGCCTTATTGGAAAATGGTGCAAGACTTTATACGGTACTTTCTTTCCATTATTTCTACTTGAGTTCCATCAAGGCATCTTACACTTAGGACATGATTGCGTATTAACATGCTCTCGCCAATATAGAATGCAATCATTCCTACATGCGTTTATTTTGGTGTAATTTAACCCAACATCTTGAATAACCTTATTGGCTTCATAGTATGAGTTAGTACTAATGCCCCCTTAGGAAGAACATCTTTGAATTGGGTCAACAATGCATCCATAGATTTGTTGCTCTAATGGTTAAGACACTTCAATTGAAGTAACTTCACTATTAAAGACAACTTTGACACTTTGCTACATCCAAGATAAAGTTCAGTCACTGCATCTTCCAATAGCATATAGAATTTTTTTTGCATGCCCATTGGGCTCTTCATTGGTCTTTAATCCGTTGTTCATATCATCTATAGTACCAAATTCATATGCATCTTGTACCATCCCAACGATGTCATCCTCCTCAGTGTTATTAACTTGTATCAACTCATTGTAATCAGCAAAGTAACTATCTGATCTTATTAAACTTTCTCTATGTAAACACAATTTATAACTATCCCATAAACCCTTCTTCAATATATCTTCCCTTACTCTATTTTTTAACTTGAAAAAAATGTGTTCATGCAACCTTTGCAAAGACACCGTATTACATCATTCACTCCAAGTTGACTATATGCCCAGTCAAGAAAACTATCCATCCCTTTAATATATATTGGATGGGCTCTATCCTTAATCTCTAACCAACTTTTGTCCATTTTTATCTCCTAGAATTTCAATTCAAACAATTAGTTAATAAGAAAGAATGAACATATAAAAAAAAATTATAAGGTACTCATAGGAACTTCTTTCATTCATTCATTCTTGAATCCATTCAAAATGCAAACAAAACAAAATTACATGATAAAATTACTCAGACAAGCAAAGGCATATATGTAAGCCACGGCCATTAGGACATACATGAAATTAGATATAAAAATTATATGAACATAAGTTAGGATAAATGTTCATATTCATGCTAACTCTCTAAGGAAAGTTAATTAAAGCGATAATAATTGAACAAGCATAATAATTCTAGACAACAATCGCACGAATTTCATATATAACCTAAAAGTTTTCCTCTAACATTGGTTGAGTAAATGAATCAAGTGTTTACTTTCATGAAAAAGGCATCGAAAATGATAATAGAGGCAAGAATTCAAAAGAGGAGGCTCAACACCCTGGCACCAAAAGAGCAATGTTAGGGCGCCAAAGAAGGAGCGCTAAGGCACCAAAGAAGCAATGCCAGGGCATCAATTCCAAAGAGTTAACGCCCATGCGTCGTATCAGGGCACCAATTCCAGAGAATTAGCACCTAGACGTAATGTTAAGGAGCCAACTCTCTAGAAAGATGGCGCCCTAACACTAAAATACTAGCACCCAATCAAAACGCAACTCAAAAAGCCAATGTCCAGGTGCCACAACTATAGCACCCAAGCGTCAAAGGTCAATCTATCAACAACTCATAGCCTATTCTATTCATCACTGCATGCATGGCTAAAGGACAATTTAATTAAAACTTATTTAACTTGTTAAATATAAAAGGAAAAAAATAATAATACTAGAAATAGGAAATTTTTGTTTCAAATATGGACCGATGACATTGATGAGTATTTATTAAATGCTTGTTGACTGATTCCTTATATATATATATATATGACAAATAATATGTATATATAGTCACTATATTTCTTGAATCCCCAATGTTTACATGTCTAATTTTAATATATATATATATATATATATATTATATGTATTTTAAGTTTCAATTTTTGCTTAATGAGTGAAGCTTCAATAGAGTTTAAGCTATTTTGAGATACATTTTATTATGCTTTTTTTTTTCTAAAGTCTATATTTTGCATCAACAATATCACTAAATGAGAACAAAATTTTAATTTTCTAATGCCCCTTCTAATTTCACATTTTAAACTATTTTAGCAGTAGCATTTTATAAGGATTCTACAGCATGTGGAAAATTCAAGCATCCACCGAATATATACAATGCTTCATTTGTTTATCAGTGGCAAAAAGAATGACAAACAAGTATATAAGAAAAAAACTTATTGGCATAATTAGAGCAACCACTTTGTTAATGCAGTACTAACCTTCCCAATATAGTGTGGCTGACAGTCTCAGAAACGTTGCAAAATCTTCTAGTTGGGAGAGAAGTGTTCAAGTGCTTTATAGTCAAAAAATAATAGTTAATGTGTTAAGCAATTATTAACAACATTAAAATATTAAAAATATTACTCATAAAAGAAAAATAAAATTTAATACTTGGTCTTTTGCTTACCACAACTAGTGTTTAAACCACAGAGAGCTCATCCAAAATCAGCTGCTACATGCTCAGATGAGAATAAATTATTCTACATTACAATAGTACAAAGCTGAAATTGAAAATAAAGAAATTTTTTTTGCACAAATAACAAATATTTTGCTATGGAAGATGCTTCAAATTTCAATAGGTTTCAAACTCACTCATACAAACTCTACAATTACAAGATGAAGCATAAGGGAAATGCTATAGCCATTAACAGTCAGAAAAGAAAAACGCAATTTCAGAAAAAAAATTAGATGCGCAGAGCACCTACCAAAGAGGTGCGATGGGACGAAGAAATGGCCGGCGAAGCAATGACCGGTGAGATGTGAGTGGCTGGCGAGAAAGTAGAACGGCGGTGAAATGGAGAGGATGAGATGGCTTTGGGTTTTAGAAGAAAAATATGGGAGGGATTTACTGTAGTGAAAATGGCTCAGGCAGAAGGAGAAAGAAGTATGGGCGGGAAGAGAGACTGATGGAGGGAAGAAGAATTAAAAAGGGCATTTTTGTCCTTTCAAGGAGTAGACACGTGGTGGCTCCTGAACTTCAAAATGCTAAAGGAAGATGACTTAAACCCATGCCATCAGAGGACAAAGCGTACTGTGGGCCTCTCACTTATATATAAATATATACATACACTTTCCCTGCCAAACGAAAAAACTTAAAATTATTGATGGCCATTCAATTCTAATTCAACGACAAAAAAGATAACATTATTGTATTAGTATGTTAGATTGAGTTGTGGACAATAACACAACTCATTTAATTTTTTATTTAATATTTTTTTAATATAATAGCATGTATTTAAATAATAAAATTAATAATTAATAATAAATAAATAAAAATTATAAAAATTCAATATAAATATAAATTAACTATTCTAATATTATCTAATTATAATTATTGTATATAATAAGTAATTATTAATATTAATTTAGAATAATAAACATTTGAATTATGGGTACAACATTTATTTATTTTTCTGTTTTTTATTATTTAAATTTCTATTCTTTGAAAATAATTGAGAATTAAGAAGGAAATAAAAAACAATAGAAAATTGAATTTCCTTACACATTTATGTAAAGCAATCTTTATCGCCTTGCTTATAATTTTTGAGGTAATTCATTGACGGAGAAGTATGATGACTTAAAATGTTGAGTTCTCTTTAACATTTTTTTCATAAGAAGTAAGGTTTTAAATCTAACCTTTCTAATGTTTGGTTCATAAATCTTATAATTTTTTCTTAAATTTATTTGTAATAGTGCGAAACTATATATGTATGTGTGTATATAATTAGCATATGCATTTCTATAGTTTAAATATATAAAACACACAAATTCAAATTTTTTATTTTTTATATTTAATTAGGAATCTAAGCAGTTATTGAAAACTAAAAGAAGTACAAAGATGAGTTAAGAAATTTCATAGCCTAGGATTTTTTTTCAGTAGTCCTATAGTTTATAAATGTTTTAATGAATATCTATTGTTAAATTTTGTTAAAACAAAATTTATTTTATTCCTTCTTCTTCCAATTTTAATTTAATTAGCTCTTTGACATTAGATTTTTATCTTGTTCCTTTACATATCATACTACTCATTTCGACCTATTATTACATAATGCAATCTCATTTCTTACAATTTTTCCATCATTTGTTCATTATCACATCAATATTTGCTTCATACTATAATTCATTATTTCCATTCTGTTTTCATTGAATCATGTAAAGTTCACATTCTACTACTCTATATATATATATATATATATATATATATATATATATATATATATATATATTTATATCACCCACTAACAGTGTGACTATTTATTATTTAAATATTTAATTACATAATGAATATTTATTTCTATCATATATTCATCAAATCTAATTTATTTTTTTAATTAATTTTTTATGTTTTTATATCTTATAACATTTAAATATTATTTAAAATAAATAGATTTTTAATGTTCAATATAGTAAATATACATCATTCACTTTATTATATCCAACTTTTATGTAGTTATATATTTTATAATATTCAGGAAATTTAAAGTAGTAAATAATAATCATATAATAAATTTTTAAATGATATATAATATGAATAATAAAAATATTATATATATGGATATTTATTCAAAGTTTTACCAAAGGAGAAACGAAAATGATTACTCTTTCAATTTCTTTTTTATTTAAATTATAATGATAAAGATAATGACATAAAAATGATAACTCTCTGTCTACTTTTTTCCTTCTGCGTTCACTCTGTCTTTCTTTCCCTCAATTTCTCTACTTTCTATCTGCTACATTCTCTTTCTATCACAAGCTCACTATCTAGCCATATTACTTCTAATACGTGAAAAAAAATTAGATAAAAGGTAATTTTTGAAACTATAAACACTTAAAAGCTCATATACTGCATTTTACATTCTAAAAGTAACTCAAGACAAGCAATACACAACAACAATCTTTTACTTATAGATGCTAGACAAAGAAGATACGCATTCACTTATAAATTATAGATTCAAAAGAAGAAATATATTAACGAAGATAAAATAAAGACATTTTACCTTACATTTTTATTAATTTAAAAGAAATTTAAATTTATAAATTATAAATTATCATTAAAAAAATATAATTAGTCGTTATAGTGTTATACTGACATCATTGTTTTAAACATCATGGCTAAAATTTTTTTAGTGTACATATAAGGAGTGAATAAACTATACGAGTCACATATTTAACTTTTATGTCAAACTTGTTCCAAGTTTGAAAAATTAGATTATTTTTCACATCATAATTATGTATAGACACAACACATTCAAATTTCAATATCCTTTTATCTATCATATTTTATTCTCTAAAATTAAAAAATATGATATTCTATTACACTAATTTAGTCTAAATTAATCTATTTAAAATATATTACTTTATTCTCTAAGAGGTGACCTTCAAGGTGTTCGAAACAATGGATTATCCAACATCAGTGGATGCATGCATGGCAATTAAGATATGGAAAGATAATTTGACTCATGGTAGCCTACACCAAGGCAAGGATCTTCTCTCGTTTAGACCAAAACACAAAGCTTACAAATCCAATAGGTCTTATAAAGATAAAGTGAAGCCAATGTCAATGGTGATGGAAACAAAAGGGTCAAGGCATGCTAACACATTGGAGTTTTACCCATATGACTTTGTGAAAGGGAAGCGGATCAGACAATGTGAGGAAGGAGAAATCAACAATGATTAAAACCAAGGAAATTTCTAGCACATCAGAGAAAAAGTCTCACTAAAGACTCTAACTGAAGCGCTTCTTGGGAGGCCACCTATGCATTTTTTTCTTCTTTCTACACTTTTCTATGTGATTATCTATTTATCATCTAAAGTCTAACTCTGTTTTGTTTTAATTTTTGATGCAGGAAGTAAGGGAAAAGGAACAACATAAGGATCTAACGCCCTGGCAATGAAAAGACTACGCTTGGGCACCAAATTTCCAAAAAACACAATTCTGAGGTAAGTGCAACAATGCCCAGGTGTAAAAAAAGTGACATCGAGGCACCAATTCTAGATAGTTAGTGCCCTGGCGATGAAAATCAGGTGCTAAGGCGACACCAAAAAAATTTCTAGCAAATATGCACCCTGGCTCTAAGGAACAGCGCCCAAGGGACAATTCCAGTGAGTTGTTGCCCAAGCGAATAAAGTGTGCCACCATGGTGCTAAATGTTCTTCATTTTTATAGAAACACTACGCCCCAACACCACTTTCTTAGAGCCCGAGAAGTTAAAAATAACCCATACGCCCAGGCGCCAGGTCGGGGGCCGCAACTTCTCTCTTTAAAATTCAGTTTTCCCTCTCAAATTAAACACTCTCACACCCCCAGAGCACTCCTTGCAACATTTCCCCTTTCTCTGCACTTTGATTACATGTTAAATTGCTTGAATTTGGGCGCTTTCTCCAAGTATGAACCCTAACCCCCTTTTTCTTAATAGCATGTGTTCTCTTTGATCAAATGAGATGATTTCTGGCTATTATTTGTTTGATTTGACATGATTTTACTGATTATTATTCTTTGTTATCAACTTTCTCCTATTTATGTGAATCAAATATGTGATTTCATCAAAGATTTGTACATAGTTGCAATATTTTCGAACCGTAGGGCTAAAGACAATGTTTTACACTGATTAAGGCACTGATGTTAGACTTTCTCACTTAGAATTGAAATGGAAAACTTCATTGCATGTTTTAATAGGTCCATTTTAATCATGGTGTCTATTATGCTTCTTTTAAGGATCTTATGAGTGAATACTTTAGCTCTTAGGGTTTGAACATTTTTTATTCTAGTGTTAGATATGTCCACATAGAAGTAAGATGCTAAGCATAATTACTGGATTTAATCGATTTATAGTAATTGAAAATACCTCATAGGGGAACTATATGATTGAAATAGGGGGCAATGCTTAAAAGGTTTACAATTCATTAACTTTTACCACATTTGATTGCAGGGATCCAATCAGCTTATAGATGATTCTCGCTTTTCCTCACGTAATGCCATGCACTGGTTTCAGACTATCCTCGTGAACAAGAAGCTGGTAAAAGAGGGAGGAATCAAGGTGGATGGAGACATTGACATGCCCATTAGGAATGAGATACGTGGCAGGGCTGGGAAAAATTCTATAAATAGCCAGCTGGGAGTGAGGGGAAAGTACTAGTTGGGAGAGATGAGATTAAGAGGCTTTTTGACCTCCCCAACATTGACAATGATCAGTACACTCAGCTTCTACAAGAATGGATGGATTTGGAAGAGCTAGGCACCACCTATGCAATGGGGACCCCTAATGGGTGATTAAGATGAGAAGCGCATGTGCTTTAGTGCCAGTCACCTGACTTTGGAGAACCAGTAGTGGTTCAAATTCATCACATCAAGGATCTCCCCCATCCAGCACATTAATGATATCACCACTGATCAAGCCCTCCTTTTAATGGGCAAGCGTCCACTAATGTTAAGGACAGTTTGTGGTATCATTCCATCATCACATAGATGTGCAAATGGGCAGGCGTCAAATGAGAGCAAGAAGAAAAGGTACTGATGCCTTGCACTGAGCTAAATGTATTTGGCTCGCAATACCGAAGATGCCAACACGAGGGGAATCTTGCCGCCCTAATATCCCACTCCATAGTCGGCCCCAACTTATCACAGCTTACCATGGGCGAAAGGATGGCCAGACAAGAGCGATTTAATGAATACCAAATTCAATGTAATTTGGCCACTGGTGAATTCCTCCAAGAGATGGCTGCCTTTCAGGGTATGCCACCTGATATGATGCCCACATGGCCCATGCCTCCACTTGAGTTCCAGCACCTGATGGGGTAGTCCTCAAGTACCTACACCAGCACCAATATGGAGGAGGAGAGTTCTAGCGAGGAGGATTCAGAGGAGACAGAGGACGATGATGAGTTAGACTTATAGATAGATAGGGACTTATAGTTTTAGGGTCAAAATATCATTTCTCTCTTATTTAAGTGTGTTTGGTTTAACATTGAAAATTCTAAAAACCCATTTGCATACCTAAATGGGAGTTAAAAGCCTTGAGAGAACTTTAATTGAACAAATATCACAATTTTTTAGAAAAACAATCAAGGATTTCATTTTTAAAGTTGAAAGTTTTCCTCTAACATTGGTTCTAAAAAGAATTGAAGGATATTTCAGGAAAAAAGACCAGAGTGAAAGAAAATCTCAGAAGATTAGTAAGGCAGTGCCCAGGTGTCATAATTTTAGCGCTTAGGCGCTAATTTATAAAGAGTCAGTGCCTAGGCGCCACAGTCAAAATTATCTTACATTTGATCAATTAACCCTTGATTTCATACATTGCACTTCTGTTAATAAATATTGAACCCAAGTCTTTAAGGGATTGATACCCAATTTATCATTGTATTACTTGTTAATCACGTATACTTGCATGTTGAATTGTACCTCAATTGCAATTTTAATCAACAAGTGGCGATTATAGAACTTTGCCATTGATAGATAGTACATTTCAGTGGCGAAAATAAAGTGTTAAAACTAAAAGTCAAGTCTTTGGTGGCAACCTCCACAAGTTGCAACTAGAAAGTACATTTCAGTGGCTAAAAAGTCAAGATTTTAGTGGTGACCATATTAGATCGTCACATAAAATCTTCACTATTGGTGGCAATTTGTGAAATTAGCCATTGAAAATTTGACTTTAGTTGGCAACATTCTAGTCGCTATTGAAGACGAGACTTTCCTTAGTGATAGTATTAAAGTCATCATCCGATATTGCACTTTCAGTGGCAACTTTTATAGTCACATGTGAAATTTGGACTTTCTATGGCAATTATTGAATATTGCCACTAAAAATTAGACTTTCAGTGACGACTATAAAAAGTCGCCACTAAAAATTGTCACCGAAAGTCAATTTTTTTTTGTAGTGAGAATAGTGGGTTCAATGATTGGTATCTACAAACAAAATTTGAAGTGGAGTTGAAGCAGAACTGCTACCTTTTGCCAATGGCTCCTGTAGTCCAAATCACATGATCTAGGGATTTTTATGTGACATTTTTTCTCCACTCCATACTTCTAAATTTTGTGCCTAGATGATGATGATAATAATAACAGTATAAATTAAAGAAAAAACAAAATGCATATGATAATAGCACTGCAAGTTTCCACCCCAAAGCATATACACATACACAAAGTGATAGACAATCGCAACTACATGTGGAGGAGATTAATTTATTACCAACTTACACCATCTTCCTTAGACAAACTTTTACACATTCCTATGGGATTAACAAGGTGGTCCTGATAGGATAGGATGGAAAATGATCCTATGATCTCGCTGACCATGACAACAACACATTTGGGAAGAGACTTCTTACCAATTTATTCTATCTCCCTTTTACAAACATACATTAACATATTCCACAACATGGGTACTATTAAGCTTGTCTTCATCTCATGGGATGGGATAGACGACTACTTTTCCTGTGGCTCTGTTAATTTCCAGGTAGGAAAATGCTTCCTTTGTCTGAGAAAATGGAAAAGGACTCTTGGGGTCGAGGATTGGCTTCACCTTGCCGCTCTCAATGTAGGGTCTCAGTTTCTCTAATACAGCTCCATCTGATGTGAAAGAGAAAACGATTGCTGGAGGAGCTCCTGGATGAACTATTGTCACCACTTTGCCTCCTTCTTTAATAGCCTTAAATGCTGGGTCCGTCTCCCCTAGATATTTGTGGTATTAACGGAATTATTGTTAGTATATCTACAATCTTCATGAATCATACCAGCATCCTGTATCAGTATATATATTAACTATAAAGGCTCAAAATCTGACCTACTGCATCATAAACTACATCAAACTTTTCTCGAAGATCTTCATATTTCTCCTTTGTATAGTCAATAGGCAAATCAGCACCCAGCTTCCTCAACAGTTGCAGTTTTCCAGTGCTAGAAGTAGCTGCTATCTTGGATGCACCAAAAACATGCTTCGCAAGCTGCGTCAACCAAGATATATGATAAGAATTAGCTCTCAATTAACAACAAAGAAGCATTCGAAGCCACATATATGTCCTTAATGTTGATTTTATTGAGAACTTGGCGTTCACTAACGGCTAACATTACCAAACATCAAAGTAGAAAATTAATAAATATTTCAATTATTGCTACTAGACCATTTAGTTGCTCTATTCGTTGAAAGAAGTAAGCATATTGGCATATCAACAGATTGAACTTTTGGGAAAAGAATACAACACCATACCTGAATAACATGGGTTCCAACTCCACTAGCACCTCCCAGAACAAGGATGGATTTCCCAGCAGAAAACCCAGCTCGCTCGAGCCCTTCATAAGCAGTCTCAATGGCTACAGGAAGGCTAGCGGTCTCATAGAAGCTCAGATTTGGGGGCTTGTGAGATAACACTTTCTCTTCTGCAGTGGTATACTCTGCCAAAGACCCAACGGCCTTTGGACGATCCCAAGCTTTCTCCTCGATATCCCCATATACTTCATCCCCAACCTTAAATTTCTTCACTTCACTTCCCACTTGTAACACTACACCAGCGACATCATATCCTGGAGCGGACTTCACACCCCACACCCACACATAATGACAAAAAATTGATTAAAAGATTAAACCACATTTGAGAAACTAAGTGAGTAGTAAGTGATGACCCTTCTCTGGAAAAAAACAACTTCAAATTCTGCATGAACAATTGATAATTTGCACGCATCAAGGTTCCCTTATATTCATCTCTTAACATCTGGATTCCCCAATCATGCTGACCATCAAACTCAATAAAGGATTTATAAAGGTACAAGTCAGTGAGAAAAGCAGTGTACGAATGTTAATGAATCGGAACTCTCATTAAAGATCATAAATGGGGGAGGAAAGACTTACTGGTAAAGGAGAGCCAGTGTGCTTGAAAGAGCCAGCCATTCTCTTATAGTCAACGGGATTAAGGGATGCAGCACAACCTTAATGAGAAGCTGGTCATCCTTGAGTTGGGGTATAGGAACGCTAGGATCAAATTTAAGAACATCAGTTGATTTCCCATATTCAGAATAGACCCAAGCTTTGATTTTAGGTGGTATGGTCTGAGCAGAAGCTGCAGCCATGATAGTGGAAATAGATTGGAGGTGTATCAGGAAACAATGGCGTGAAGAGGGAAGGATGAAGGTCTCTTAATAAGAGAAGGAATAATCTTATTATTGAATTTTTTCAATATACTAACATAATATTTAAATTCACTTTTGTTAAAGAGGTTCAGGCCTTGAAAGTATGAAATAAACCCATAAAAATAAAGATTCAACTCTTGACATTACAAAATATAAGATATAAAATGAAAGATAAATTAATTATAATAGAAGTATAAAAGAGCCGCTCCACTCTATCAGAACGGAATCTTGGTATGTAATCGTTGTTTGTTACGCTATAATAATTCTATAAATTAGTTCAATTTATTATTCTTGAGTATATTATATAGATATAGTAAAAAATTAATCAATATTTTTCATCAATATAATTTTTATCAAAAGTATGAATCAGATAAATCAAAATTTAAGGGAGAGTGTATAAAATAAATCAAAAGTCAATGTTTCAAAAAGGGGAGGCAGCCAATGGTAGAACATAGGATTATCGAAACATAATATTTCATCATATGTGATTTAGAAGTTTAGAACAATGCAATAGGTTAAAGTCAAACCATGAGGGATAAAATTATTTTTCGTCATAAAACTAATAATAATAGCGAAAGAGTTGGTCATACACAGAATGACGACAGATCTGTAACAAATTCAGGTTTTAATCTATCAAGAACTAAGAACTTACTAAAGGATTATAAGAATTTTCATTGTGTCTTTTTCATTCGTGTAATAAACAATATCATGTCACATAATAATAGTGTTTCAAATGTCAGTCAGAGAGTACGTGCAGATATGCAAACCAGATTTTACTGTCGCAAGAGAAAATATTGCAACCTCGGTTTTTTTATTCACATGCATCAAAAAAATTAATTTTTTTTAAAATCTTACATTACATAGAATATTATATTAAGATGTTACATTTTTGGGACTCAAATTAAATCAATCTAAATCCTAATGTGGGACTCACTACAACACGCTATTAAATGTCATTGTTGCAAGTGTTATTGAGATGCAAATCCAAATTCACGTAGTGGTGTAGTTCAATTGTCGTCAGAGACTTCATGACACGTAGTATGTGAAGAAGAGCTAGTTACATGTAGAATGAGTGGAAAATTGTTATTAAATAATTTTATTTGGCTATGTTTCAATAATTAATTTGTTTTATTATATCAACATATTTTAAATTAATAGTATTTATAAAAATTAAATTTAATAATATATTATAATATAAAAATATAATAAATTAAATAAAATAATAAAATTAGATTTATGATATTGATAAAAGAAAAATGACGACTATAAACTTATTGAGATGATATTATCATTAACTATTTAATTATATATTATTTTCTCTTATATTAATTTTTTCTCATGTCAAGTTATATTTACAATTATTGATTTAAGATACGATTAATTATTTTATTATTTTTTTCGTTTATTCAAAAGAATTCTTGAACTTTAAAGAATATAATTTATCAATCAACAAACTTTTTACGTTGAAAAAACTTATTTTACTTATATATAAATAGATAATAAATTTGAGGTCTTGCATGTTTTTTTAATTTTTAATTTTTGTTTTTTCCAAATGTAATTTATACTTGATTTACTATTAAATTGTTAACACCGGCTTAAATTGAGTGTAGTATCAGGTAAAAAACTTGAATTATACTGTTTTTTATTTGTAACATAATTGCATTATTTCTAACTTCAAAATTTTTTCCTGTTTATGTAGTAACTGGCAAGTGATGAAAATAAAATATTAGAAAAAAACTTTAAAATATAACATCTAATACTGAGTTATATAAATTATATATATATATATATATATGTATGTATATATATCTTAAAAAATCTTATACTTATTATGTCATTATTGAGAAACTTGATGCTAAAAATATACATGTTTAAAAAAACATTAATTATCGTAACACATCACATCATTTGAATATTGTCTAATAATAATAATATCATAATATATATATATATATATATATATATCAAAAGTTGGTTTTACAACCCATTATTGTTTACTTTTTTGTTATTGTAAAACCTTTTTCTTCTATTCCTCTTTTTGTCTATTGTATTTTTTTTTTCCCAATCTTATGTGATACATGAGACTCTATTGCTAATTCTTTTTAATTTATATGTCATTTAAATCACAATGACATGTGTCAAAATGGATAATATGCAATCATTAAATTAATCATTAATTTACATAAATTCTTTGCAATCAATAAAAAATAAAATATTTAATTAATAAATTAATTAACTGTCTCTTGAATCTAAAATTTTTTAAATTGTTAGAACTGTTTAAAGTGAACAAAAAAATTAATAAATTATTCTTCAAAGTTTGAGAATTTTTTAGAATGAACAAGAAAATAATGAATTAATTAATCATCTCTTAAATCAATAATTTTAAATATAACTTGACATGAGACTAAACTAATATAAAAGGAAACAATATGTGGCTAAATAGTTAATGATAATGTCATCTCAATAAGTTTATAGTCATCATTTTTCTTTTATCAATCTCATAGATCTAATTTTATTAATTTTATTTAATTTATTATATTTTTTATATTATAATATATTATTAAATTTAACTTTTATTAATATTTATAAATACTACTAATTTAAAATATATTGATATAATAAAACAAATTAATTATTGAGGCATAGCCAAATAAACTAGTTAATATCAATTTCCCACTCATTTTGCAAGTGGCTAGCTCTCCGTCATAAACTATGTGTCATGAAGTCTCTGACGACAACTAAACTACACCACTATGGCATGAGCAACACATGTAACAAGGACATTTAATGGTGTGTCACAGTGGGTCACACATTGAGACTCGAATTACAAGTCCCAAAAAAGTATGTTGGGATTCAATCTGAGTCCCAAAAGTGTAGCATCTTGATGTAATACTTTATGTATCGTAAGATTTTTTTAAAAAATAATTTTTTTGATGCACATGAATCAAAAAGCCTTGCAACCTCAACTGTATTTGCGTTAATTTCGGCAAGAATTATTTCAAATAAACAATATTGTCATCCTTAATTTATTATTTTAAAAAAATTATATGCAATTTTTATATTCTATTTTACTGTTCTCAAGTTAAATCATATAACAAATATGATATTTTAATTATGTTAGGACACAATATATGGTTAGTATTGTATTATTTTAAATTAAATTTTATATTATTATTAATTTAAAAATAGTATAATAAAAATATAAATAATGTGTATAAGTTTAATATAATCATTATTTTAAATATTATTTCAAAAGTTGACTTGGTCATTAAATTTTAACAAATGAAAAGCAATTTTTAATCTAACAATTTAATTATACGCAACCAAATAAGTTAAATTTAATTATTTAAAAACACCTTTAAAAGATGTTATATTATCAAACCATATATAGGAATGACATGTCTCTAAATCTGAGATCCCTATGGGGATTGTCCTATTTAGGATTCACAAGTGAGAAATGTAACATTTACAAAGTTTTGTTCTTAGAAAGAGTAAAAGCATAAATATCAATGGTGTATATTATTAATCAGATAATGAGCTATGACTTAATGGTAAGATCTTGGTGTCCAAAGTCTGATGGTAGAGGTTCAAGACCCAGCTTCCTCCTCACTTAGAATTTTTTTGGTGCTACCACGTGTCCTAGCTAGGTGAAATGACCAAATTGCCCCCACTTTCTTCTTCTTCTTCCTAAGTCTTTTTTTATAGAGCATCATCATCTCGATTTCTCAACTTCTTCTCTACACAGCTACTACCCCACCACCATCTCAGCCTTCTGGCTAGCATCCCCCATCACCAACAGTTCGTTTCTGGTCACCATGGCTCAATTTTCCGATGAACAACCTCTCTTTTCTGGTTCACGTTCGGTAGCTATGGAGAGAGCGATTTCAGTGATTTTCTTGTGAGTTTTTGCTTGGTTTTTCACGAAAATGCTAATGGTAGATGGATTTTTTATCCTTTCCTTTTGAATTTAAGCCTGAGAAGCATGTTTGTGGACAAGTTTTTTAGATTGGTTCTTATAGGGACTAAACCAAAAATTTTCTAAATTTTTGGGGTTTAACAAATAATTGTAGAATTTTAGAATTTAATGGTTTAAGCTGGTATTTTAGGAACACTATTAATGTTTATGCAATGATATCTTATTATTCTTCATGGCTAAGCTTGGTTGAAGGTGAAAAGAAGAGTTAAAGTATGGCAACTTGGGATGAATTTGAATAATTAGTAAGTTTATAGGGAAGTGAATTTAATTGATGAAAAAACTGAGCAAGTCATATGGTGGAATCAAGGAATATGAGTTAAGGCCTAGGTATGATTGTTTTTAGTGGTAAATAAGGGAGTTTTACATGAGTTGGGTTATGAAAATATTTTGAAATAAAAGAAGAAAACTCTTCTTAATTTGAATTATGTATTGAGTTTAATAAGTCTTTTCCATTTATAAACTTGTTAAGAGGCATTGAAATGAGCCAAATAAATTATACTTTTGTGATATAGGGATTATCTGGTGAAATATCTTATAACCAAGAGAAAGGAGGCAAGGTTGTTTTATACTACTTCACATACCAGGTAAACAGTAGCTCTTCCAACCGTATGACATGTTCTATGATGTTTGTTTACCATTACATCATTATTGGTGGCATAGCTTGCTAGACTTGGTTAGTCTTGAATTATGAATTGTATGTGATACCATGCAAAAACCATAAAAAAAGGGTTGTATGAAAAGTGAACACTAGATATGTTAAATAGCGTGAGCGTATGCCTTACAACTATTTGATTTAAATTACCTAAGGGCTAAGTTCCCTTGACTGATAAATATAATATCCAAGGACTAAGTACCTTTTACCGATGTAAAGATTTTTCTCGAAGGATGTGGATCCTTGACTGATAAATATGATTTCTAAGGGCCATGTACCATTGACTAACTTGATTTCCATGGAAATGAATCCATGACCATTATTGTTATATGGCACGTTTATGGCTTATTATGGTAAGGCTTTAAATGTTGATTCACATAAAACTAATCATTTTAAAAGGTATTGTAATGGTTTTATTATTGGAATGCTTGAGAAGTTATAATGCATTAAATTGCACAGAGCCCTGCATACCTAAATGTATTGTAATGGTTTTATTACTAGAATGCTACTCATTTATATTTATTTAATTTCAGGTAATCACCTAAAGAGTTTTCTGACCGTGAGGGCTAGAAGAGCCTTATTGGTACTGCAAAGGATTTTTATTCCTTATTTTGCTGGGATTTATATTTTGTACTAGTGTAATTTGTCAAAAATGTAAATAACTATAAATAAGTATGGATGACCATAGGCAAATTCCCTATTCTCCTATTGTGATTTAGTTGTTTATGGATTATCTGCGAGCTAAGCTCTCTTTTCTGGATTTTGTTGTTTTTGGGCAAATATTTGTAGCAATTTCGAGAGGTCTCAATTACAAAGGAGACTCTGTCAAAATTTCTACAAAAATATATGAATGTTAATTTGCTTGGAAATGAGATTTCCATGAATTTTCATTATTGTATGATTTACAATTCGGTCAAGAAAACATCGTGATATGCTTATAAAAACATGTTATTCCCGTTATTTGTGCCGATTGCACTCCGAAAGTTTGGGGTGTGACAAGAAATTTTTTCCCACAAGGATAAGGATAAGGGCAAAATTTTCTTTGAAAGAAGTTTAGGGATGGAGACAAGGATCATACACCTACCCCGTGGGTCCCTATCCCCGCCAATTTCATAAAAATATTTATTATATATATTCTAATTTTTCTATTTTTTGTATTTCACTTGTTATTTATAATTATAATAATTAAAAGTTAAAAATTAATTTAAGTTAAAAAATAATTCCAGCTATTACATATTAATCTTCCACCTCTTTAAAAGTTGGATGACATAGTAGGATTACTTTCAAAACACTTAAGAGTTGTGATCACATTGTAATGGAGAATATGAAGTGAATAATAGGAAAAAATAATATTAATTTATTATAAATTAGGATTTAAAATAAATATAGAAATTAGAATTATTTAAATGGTTTTATTTTAAATTTAATTATGTTTTTTTAATTTTTTTCATTATTAATTTACTTTTATTAAGAATTATTTATTGTAACTTATAAATTTTGTTATAAAACTTGTTATTTGAATATTTATAGTTTTTATTAACTTAATTAGAATTGGTTAGACAATACAAGCAATGAGCTTGAACTTTATATCTAAGTTATATATATTATTTATTTATTTTTCAATTTTTATAAGAAAATTCAAACTCTCTGCTGGAAATGGGAATGAGAAAAAAATCTCCCTTAAATGGGGGACTAAGGATAAGGATAACGATATAATTCATGATGGGAAAGGGGAGATGTGAGACACTCCCATCCCACCCGCAAAATTAACATCCCTAACCATATATATATATATATATATATATATTATTTTAGTTTGAATTCCACACACATTTAGCTTTTATCTCTAACATTATATGTGATATTTTTATGCTACAAAATCAACATGAATTGAATTCATTGGGCCCTACCTTTTTATTTCATTACGTATATAATAGTTTGTATTTCGTTATTCACAATACTTGCCAGTTGTCAAAGCTTTTCTATAGAGGTATATCATACTCATGGGGTCTAGAATAGACTACAATTGTTAGGCACTTGAAGGAAGTTGCAAACAATCCCCCTCCTTTAAAGATTCTTGGCCTAGACTCCACTCTTGTCTTTTATACTGACACTAGCAATTATCATTAGGGGGTTATTCTTATTAAACAAGATGGAAGAAAATAGTATTATTATAGCCACACAAGTGGGTCATTCAAGCCCTCAGAAACCCATTACCACACCATGTACAAAAAAATCTTGGCCGTAAAAAATGGGATCAAAAAATTTGAATTCCATTTGGCTCACAGACATTTTGTTATAGAAATGGGCAATACTGCCTTTCCTAAGATCCTCGAGTTTGAAAATAAGATCATTTTAGATCCACAGCTGGCATGCTGGCAAGCATGGCTTTCTCGCTATAAATTTAATGTCAAGCACATCAAAAGAGTCATAAACCATCTTGTAGACCTCTTGTCCAAACCAAAACCAAACATTATCTCACTCATCACACCCGTTGCCTCTATCTCTTTACTCCTCATCGTCCAACCATATACCATCCTAAAGAATAGACTCGCCTCTACCAAAAAATCCTTTCCTCCTACTATTAGATTCCTACTCGACCCACTGAATTCATGGAACTCGCCAAGTCATCCTTGTTCTTATACCTCCACCGTTACCTCTGTGATATCCCTCTCTCCCAATATTGTCATATGTTTCACCCAGATACCTCTTTTCAAACTTTGTTTCATCTTGGTGCAAGTACCTTCAATGAAGATGCTCTCTGGTTTCTTTGGGCTCTTATAGTCCTCTATACTGTAGCAATTGAGTTCAATCCAATTGGCATGTTTCATCATTTAAATAATGACTCAAATCACACCTCACTCATGTGGACTTTCTTAAAGTAGTATTCTCCACTTCCATGGTAGGGTCAAAAAATTAATGACATAATTAAACTTATAAATTTATGGAACCATCTTGATCTTTGTTTGATAGCATCCTCCATATACGTCATCCATAAACTCTACTGAAGACATCAAAATGGCATACTGATTTCTCAGGACCATGCTTATTAATGGAACACGTTCCTTAATTTCCAAAAAGATCATCAAACAATCCTAAAATCATTAAAAATGTTCCTCTGCCACTTAAATAATTATTATAGACCTTCAAATGTTGAATGCACTACTATAGGACCATACCTTGGTGAATTTATTCTCAGAGAACTAAGATTCTCTGAAATAGATATCCCAGATCATGTCCCAGAAACACCTCTAGTCATCCCTTCATGTGATCCTCATGTGTCATTACAAAAGCAATTATAGATCAAACCTCTGCCTAACGAAGATCAACCATCGTTCTCAAGATTGTCTCAACATGAGCTAGATGAACAAGAAATTCAAGAACAGGAAGAATGGGACTATTATGAAAATCTTTTCAATAAACATGAATTCCAAGATTCACAAGACCCATATGATGACAACTCACCTTACTTGAGTGGCCAAAATCTTTCTTCAGATCACGAGCCTATACTACGATGCAATAAAGATTGATGTGTTGTCTTGTCATATTTAAAGGTTTCTTGTCGTGTTTGTTTACAATCTGTAAGGGTGATTTGTCACCATAGCTTTTGCTTTTACTTTATTGTCCTTGTTGTTGGTTGTATTATTGCAGTCTTATCTCTTTAGTTGTTGTTTTATGTGTTGTGTATATCCTAAATTGTATGAAGGCCAACTAGGAAAAGCTTTTGTTATGTAGTCCAAAGCAGCAAGTTTGTCTTTCCGAATACTAAACAATTGTTAAAGCCAGATAATGATATCTTGGTTTTCATATCTATCAATTCTCATCCTTAGAGGACTAGTGAACCAGATGGCCCTTACAAAGGGACATTTTAGGAATACATGATTAATGGTTTATTCTTTTTCATGACAAAAGAGGCAGATGTTAGGCACCCGTAAGTGATGTTTTATCAGGACTTCACTAATTTTAAGGGCCTTAAAAAGGAGCTTCCAAGTAAAGTTTAGGATTTTATTGGTGAGCTTGACCTTCCATATGGTTTTCCACTGTGTAAAGGGACTGGAGTTAGTGTGGCTTTCACTGAGGAGATGATAGCCTTTATTTACTATGTAAGACCCTTGTTTGTTACCTATCTAAAGCAGGTTATCTAAGTTGTCCAAAATAAAGTAAGGAGTGGAAATTATAATTTCTGCAATGTTCAGTATATAGTACATGTGCAGTTTATCCCAGTCCTAACCTTTTCTATCTGCTTTGATGAGATCCCTAACCTTAATGTCAGGGGTCTACACCTTCCTTGATAGGCATCCTAAGTTTATTTCTAATTAGAATATAAAAGTCACTCCCTATAATCCATTGAAGTCTGTTTGTAATGAGATGCTGAGATTTAACTATGTCTTTCCATATCTAAGAAGAGTGAGTATCGTTCTTTAAGAGTAAGTATTGTTCTTTAGTTTACCTGCCTTAAAAAGTAGGGAAGCCTTACAAGATTGTAGCTTCCTATCTATTTTTTCTACCATGTGTTAGTAGATCTGTTGCTTTTTGGTACTAGGGTTTGTGAAATATCCCAGGTACCTACTAGGAATTTTTTAAAACAATTGGGGGTGTTAGGGCTGACAACTAGTGTTGATTTCCTTTTGTTATCCTCTAACCCTAACATGTTGCTGAAAGAGTTAAGGGTTTTTTGTACTATGGCACAAACATATGCTATGGCTTCAAATAAGAGGAGAGTGTTGTCTGCGTGCATTAGGTGCGTGATGGCCTTTATTGATCTACCAATTTTAATGCCTTTTTATGTACGTCTTATCTCTTCCGCTATAATCTGACAAGACAAAATATTGGTGTATAAAAGGTAAAGGGATGAAGCATCTCC
Source organism: Delonix regia (assembly GCA_037074485.1). Taxonomy (NCBI): domain Eukaryota; kingdom Viridiplantae; phylum Streptophyta; class Magnoliopsida; order Fabales; family Fabaceae; genus Delonix; species Delonix regia. Next base: position 31,368,691 of record CM073449.1, on the reverse strand, counting down.
TTGTCGAAGTTCCCTTCCAGGCTGGAAATTGAGAGTTCTGTTGATATTAACCAAAACCTAATAGGAAATAGTGGTCACACATAGCATGATAAGTTCAATCCATTTCTAAGGAAATTTCATTCTCTGTAAAACTACTTCAATGAATGACCATGAAAGGTTGTCAAAAGCCTTCGTAATGTTTACCTTGAACGCACATTCTTTTTTTTTTTTTTTTTACGACTCCAATTTTTGATGATATTCAACACTTTTAAAGTGATGATGACATTGTTTGTAATAAGCCAGCCTTTTAGGTAAGAACTCTAGAAAGAGGAGATATAGTGCCCAAGGATATTCTTGAGTCTAGCACATATGACTTTGGATATAATTTTGTATGTTACATTGTAAAGCCTTATAGGATGAAAGTCCTTTATGGTTAGAAATAGGTTCTTTGGGAATCAGTGTTTTATTTAGACTACATAACATATGTCCCTTGTTGAAGAAGGATTTGACCATTCCCACTACATCCTCTTTAACTATGTCCTAATAATGTTGAAAATATTTTGCATTAAAACCGTCCGACCCAAGTGCACTATTTGGATTAAGATAAAAAATTGCCCTAATGATTTTACCTTCATTTATGGGCCTTTTTAATATGCTAGTATGTTACAAAGATAGTTTAGGGACATCTAGACTGTCAAGCATATTCAAGACATAACTACGATCTTGGTATAGTAGAGCGTATACCATCTTGAAGTATGAGATTATGTGCCCTTCAGTTTACATTCCTTCCTCCATCAAAGTGTTTTTGTTGCCCTTAAGTCATACTATTTTCTTGTGAATGAATCTTTTAGACACCACCACATGGAAGTATTTTGTATTCTTGTCTCCATGTATCATCGAAGATTGCTTTGCCCTTTATGCCTATAGCATATCTTCAATTTCATAAAGAAATTTCATATCTTATCTCAGCTCCTTCTCCATTTAAGCTATATGTTCATGCTGAATATTATTTTGCATTGCAATTTTTATTCTAAATCTTTAATTCTTCCTTAAAGGTATCCAATAACCTACTTGTTCCATTGTTTAAGCGTTGACATAGTTCTGCAGAGTTTGTTATAAAGTGAGAAACTTAGGGATCCCCGAACAGTCTGATTCCAGGAGATGGAAATTAGGTGTTTGCACTTATTATAAGTTGTCCAGAAGTTCTCAAATCTGAAGTGCTTCCTCATGCCTTTGTTATTCAGCTTATATGTTCTTAGGAGTTTAGGGCTGTGAACCGAGGCAACTATGAATAGTAAAGGAGGTGCTTGGAAAGGTTGTAATCTAAGCTATGTTGCAAACTGCTTTGTCCAGTCTGGCCCACACATTATGATCATCTTTTCTATTATTGGTCCAAGTGAACCATTGACCATGGGGTAGGAGGTCAATAAGGTTGCATTCAGTCATTAAGTTTGAAAACTCTATTGCTTTGAGCAGGGAAGTGTTTGAACTCAGTTTGTCCTAGCTTTGATGAACCTGATTGAAGTTGCCAATGATGACCCATGGATTTGAAATTGTGTAAGTTTTGTTAGAGATTTTTTTCTTTAATGGACTTTGGGATGTCCGTAAATGAAGGTGATGAGGATTTGGTAACCTTCGGGTAAGGGGGCAATATATATCCAGTTTTATATGGAATCTAGGATATCGCATGAGATTGTGTCATGAATGGCTAAAGGAATTCCTCTGCTTTTACTAATTGGGTTTAATCTGAAGACACAGGAGTAACTAAAAAACTTTAATTTAGTAGCAACTTTGTCCACATCAATCATAATTTTAGCTAGGAAAATAAAAGAAATTGCATATTTACATATGAGTTTTCTAAGTCTATGAATTGCTGTGATTTTTTTGAAACCGTACAGTTCCAACTGATGTAATTCATGACGCCTTGGGAAGCTTTATCGGGTTAGCTTCCCAGACCCATTTGGACATTGTTAGGAGGGCTAATTACTAGCAAATTAATATCCCTAAATTCTTTCCTTTTCTTCCTGCTATGTTGCCAGATTTTTTCTTATTTTCTTTTCCAACTTAATACTTCATTAATTCCCTTATTGAGAAAGAACAGTGGGTGAGGGGGAGGCCAATCATGTGAGTTCAAAGTATATTTAACTATAGAGGTGCACCCTTCATTATTTAAGATAAATTGAAGCATACTTCTTTCATCATACTTCATTGTTTAGGATAAAGTGGAATAAAAAGCGAGTTGCAGGGCATCCAGCTTATGTTACATTGTCAATGTCATCCAATATGAAAGTCAAGTATGGAGGATTCCACTAAAAATTGCAGTTGAGCGTGGTATCACATGGCTATAGTTGCCATCTAATTTTCATTTCATCTTATAGCTGACAATGAGTCCTACATTTTATAGAAAGTCATCTGATAGGAGCGTGTCCTAATGCATTTGAATAATGTTACACTAATTGCATACAATAGTGGTCTTGGCTGTGTGGATAGGGTAGAAAGGGATGACCAGGCTTTGTGTGACTGTCTTGAAGTGTTTCATTTCTCTGTCGTCCTAAATAAATAAGCTTAGAGGGAACAACTTTCCTTCATTTCGGGGCATTGCACCTCTATTAAGCTCACGTCAAAAACATTAAGGAAGCTTACATCAAGGTTGGCATCGAGTGAAGGGACATTTATAGGCTCCCAGTGTTCTATATCAATGAAAGTGCTATCAATGTTACTTGGAGGTTCTTTTGAAGTCCACATAAAATCTGCCGTGGGGTCAAAGAAAAGTTCCACTCTTGACATATACGTTTTGGCCTAACTGTCTGTGAGATTAGTTGCATATGAGAGGTCTACATAGTGTCAGTTGCTCGATGTTTGTTGTTTCCATGCTTTTCAAAGGGCTTTGCTCCAATATTTGGTCTGCCTTGCATAAGGTGTTACAAGGACAGGCTATAGTAATTAGCAAAGGGTTAAGATTAGAGTTATTTGACAAATTTGATGAGAAGGAATCTTCTTGTGCATTGATGATATTGGAAGGTGGGGGTAGGTTGCTTTCATCCATAACTTCTGGGTCCCTGCAGTGAACATAGTAATAACTTCCATTGTTGTTTACTTGCCATAAGACTTTAGCAGTGCTCATCGTTATCCTTTTCTTTTTGAATGCAATATAGTGCTCTATAACTAAAGGAAATATAAGATCATACACATAACCCACGTCAAACTTATTCTTTATACTCAGTCATAAGGCATCCTATGCTTCCAATACTTGCTCAAGGTTCCAATCACGGTCCTTCGTCGTGTGTCTGATTCTTGATTCTTGCTAATTGCTTACATTACCTACATATGCTCTCATAACGACATTCCACACAGATTTTTCACTCATTGGCCAATCTAACTCTTATAGCCATGAGGAGTGGTAACAATTGGTCCACCAAGCACTGTACTTGAATAAATTTTAAGTTCTTAGAGAAAAGGAATCCACCCTTAACTTCATTAAGCTTGTTGACAATGTGTCCCAGTAATTTAGCCACTTCTTTGTTATGATATTATAAGAGTAGACCCCAAAATTGGACCCAAAGTGAATACCTATATAGTGTATTTCACGAAAGATCATGTTGGGTTTCCACTTATCAACCACAAGTAGTATGTTCATACAGATTACAGGCCGTTATAGAGTATGAAATTCTGGTCATCTTCATTTTGAACTTCCTCTGCTACACTATTCCTGCACCTCCTTCTTGTCTCTTGGAAGTGTTGTTAGCAGAAACCATTAATGGCGCCTCAACAAAACTCGGATCCACCGTGCCATTGAAGCCAAAAACTGTACATCATGGCATTCAAAGAAGAAGTAACGAAATCGCTCTCTCTTCATCAATATCTTCTATAATAAATGCTCGCCAACTTCTCTTTCTGAGAAAGCTATAAATATCGTGAAGCTTCTGCCTTCAAAGATAGAGAAATAGTGAGATAGAAACGAGAAAGAGCTGAAGAGAAAAAAGTATTCTATAACGTTGTTTAAATTTTGCTTTCTTAGTGTTTAGTCTCTGGTTTATCTGCTTTTGAGAAGCATATTTAAGTTGTTAAAGAAAACCCAGTTGTGTAGGGTTTATAAAACTTTTCTTTACTAATTGGTATACCTCTGTCTCAAATGGAGAAGAGGGTTGTTGGGATTGTAAAGTTTGAGGTTGAGCTAAAAAACCTTATGTTTGGAGTTAGCACGTGAAAACTCTTTGTGAAAGTGTAAGAAAACTTTTCTTAGTGGAAAATCTCTTGGTGAAGACAAAGGGACTGGAAGTAGGCATTGTGGCTAGCCAAATCAGGATAAACTTGTGTGTTTGATTCTCTTTCCCTTATTTCTATTTGTCAGTATATTTTATAGTCAACTTGAAATTTTACAGTTAACTTTATTCTTCTTTCATCTGTTTATTTTTAAGAAATACTGTTTACTAAAATATTTATAGTTAACTGCCTTTTCTTCTGTCACAACACACTCACTGCTGAAAAGTTCAGTCAACTTTAATTTATTACAGTTAACTGTTTATTGCAATTTGTAGTTGTCTAAAGATATTTTTAGTTAACTCTCTTCCCCTTTCCTCCCTTTTGGGAAAGTGAACTTCTTACTGAAAAATTCAATCGACTGTATTTTATTTCAGTTAAATGTTTATTATGAATTATAGTTAACTGTAAATTTTTCAGTTAATTAAAATTTTCAAAACAGAGTTATTTTGTAAAAATTTTAAGTGCACCTATTCACCCATTCCCTCTAGGTGCACTGTCACTTGTGAACTACTTTTTGTCCAAAGGAAGCCTCTAACAAGGTCTCCATGCCTGTCCATTAGATTTAGAAAATGTGTGCCAAAGAGTTCGAGGGTTTAGAGGAACTTGAGCTAGGTAAAACCAAGAGTGAACAAGAGAAGGAAGGTATTGGCAGTAATGAGGAGTAGAAGGTGATCAGAGTAGGAGGCATGCCAAGGGAAGATGTTTTGTCAGTGTACGACGGGTGAGAAGTTAGATAGATGTCGGCACGGAGGGATGGGTGAGTAAATAGGCAAAGTCATGATGCATGGTTATGCCTAAAAAATAAAAGAGTGCAAGGAAGGTTGTATTAAGGACATAAAAGGTTGTCGTTTAACCAATGGGGGAGGTTTTAGGTGGCAGCAAGAGCTAAGTTCGTCACTGGAATGATAACCTAGTGGAGGCGTGCATCAATAGTGGAGGCTATGGCATTGGGGATATGAATTGGTAACATAAAGTAAAGAAAGAAGTTGCGTTGGAGGGGGCAGGAGCAATTGGCAGCAGAAAGGGACAAACAACCCGTGTGATTGGCGATTCTCTCACTAAGGGGAGAGCTTCCCTCACTGGGTGGTCCATTCACTTTTTTCCCTTTAGTTGAAATGTTGAATAATCATTTTGAACGGATCAAAGACTTGCAAAATAAAAATTAACTTCATTAGATATATCGCATAAAATTTAAAAAGTTCTACTTTTTTTATCAATGTAAGATAGGTGCTTGTTGTACACAATAAATCAAAATTTAATATGAAGCAAAGTTGCATTATGGGTGCAAAACATGTTTGAGAGTATGATATAACCCTAAACTCTAAATCCAAATATGGATTTCAAGGAGTAATACCCAAGTTAATTTTCGCACATTCATTTCCTTATTTGTTTGACATGATTGAAAACAACTTAACATGAAAATATATTAGTTAATTCTAATACACTTATGTAGTAACTGATTTAGTATATTAGTTTTAATAAAATCATTAAAAAAAAAAAAAAGAGTAAAAGTCATTAAAAGAATAATTTTATATTAAAACTAGTATGCCATATAAATATGTCAAAACTAACTAATATTTTTTCATTTAACATTCAATGGGGTAGGGAAATATTGCTCACTGCCTTTAATGCACTTTCACTGTCCCCTTTTTATGGCAAGAATTAGTGTTATGATTCTCTTTATATTGATTCCATCTTCATATTTCTCGTTCGTAGTCAATGGGCAAATCAACACCCAATCCCCTCGAGAATTTCAGTTTTCAAGTGCTACTAGTTGCTGCCATCTTGTATGCGCCATAGACATGCTTGGCAAGCTCACTCAAACAACATATATGGTGTATTGGTGCTAGAAAAAACTCAGTTATCCAAAAGTATTTCTGGAACATGTAGTTGTCCAATTATATTGATGGTACTATGGCATATAAAACACTGAAATTTGTGAATAAAATGATACTTAAATAACATGGGTTCCAACTTCCAACTCCGTCAATACCTCCTTCACGTCTGGGTTCTTCCAACATATACATCAACAATCGAGCTGATAACCAAACTCATGAAAAACTTATTCAAACAGGTGTTAGTCAGAAAAGCACAGTTCAAGCGTCCATCATTTGAAATTCAAAAATGGTGTCCAAGCCCAAAAGACCAAAAAACAAAAAAAGACAAGGGAAGGCAAACCTAACAGGTAAAGGAAAGTCATTGTCCTTAACATAGCCAGTCATTCTCACAAAGTCAAGGCAATTAAAGGCTGAAGCGACCATCATGAAGAGAACCTGGTCAACCTTGAGCTGAAGTGAAGGCCAGGAACGTGGGGATGAAGTGGATGTATTGAGAAACAATGCCACGAAGATAGATATAGGACAGAGACAGAGATGACGTGGCCAATAACCCACCGTCACTGTTGATAAATTGGTATGTTAAATATTTTTTAAGGGGAGGCGGCTGAGCTTTTCGGGTGATGGGGGTGAACTATACTTATGATTTTCATATTTAGATTCAGACATTGGAAAGAAACCCAAACAAAAAAGAAAATTAGGGTTGCTGGTAATATAATAAGTGTGTTTTCGAAATGGCATTGGTCAAAGTAATTTTAAATTGACTTAAATTTTAAAATTAATTTTGGTGAAATGTAATTTTTTATTAACATAATTTATATTTAAATATTTTATTTAAAAATTTAAAAAGTATGTTAACAAACTTCTAAATCTCTAAAATGTTAAACCAAACACATTTAAGGTTTCACTGTCGTGAATTTTAATTTTTCTAAAAATGAAGTTCCATAAGCAAATTAGAGACTACCGTCCCTCGTCCACTCTAATACCTTGCTTTTTAGGGTGAGAGGGATGCTTAATAAATTGATATATTATATTTTTCTACATATTGGAACAAAAAAACATGTTGAACATGCTGAAATTTCAGGTCCAGCTCTATAACTATGAAGGTCTGAGAGAAGAGTGTAGTCTGAATCTCATAAAAGCGATGAGAAACGTAGGGCAAACCCATGGTTGATGAGAATTTGGTCATACAATCATCAAACATAAAATGACAGAATCACAGAATGTCACGCCCCGAATTCCCTGGGATGTGACTGGCACAGATCACGAGGAAATTCCCATGACCTGCAAGCCTACACTAAAGGGACGATCGTTAACATACATTTCCAATACCCATAATGTCGTTGCCTTAATATATATGGTGAGAATGTCAATACAAAACGAGGCTTCCTGTAGAAATTTCGGCAACACCTCCCCATTAATTAGGACGTCCCGAAATTTCTACAAGGTCCTGCAAGGCATATATAAATAGGGGAGCTCCGCTCCCACCAGCCCAAATCCACGAATACAACAAAAGACAAAAAACCTGGCAGGTCCAGCTGTGGTCACAAAATAATCCCGCGAACGGAAATGGCTACCAAACTAAATAAATATATATACATCCCAAAAGAAAATGCCAAATTATAATCAAACAAAAAGGGGCACGTCTCGCACCCAAAACAAACGGCTCAATGCAGCTCCCTGGTTAATGCTCCGCCGGCTCCAGAAGATCGCCTAACTCTCTTTCTGGGACCAAAAGTTTTCCGACAGATAGCACCCCAAGTCAGTAAACCATTTCATATATAAACGGAAGCTTTAACAAAAAATCAAGGAGTAATACAGTGCAATAGTGTTTAAATCCATAAACTTGCAATTTAACAGTCGAACGAAATAACCATTTATCATAAACGTCAAGTCAACAACCATTCTCAGTTAAGCAATCAATTGTGACAAACAATCAGGATTAAGACTGCTAAGAACCAACGGGCGAGGGTACACAACCCTCGAAAGCATCTAATCAACAAGCGAGGATACACAATCCGCGAGGGTAACTAACCAACGAGCGAGGACACTCAGTCTTCGAGGGTAACTAACCAACCGGCGAGAACACTCAGTCCTCGAGGGTAACTAACCAACAAGCGAGAACACTCAGTCCTCGGGGTAACTAACCAACAGGCGAGAACACTCAGTCCTCGAAGGTAACTAACCAACAGGCGAGAACACTAAGTCCTCGAGGGTAACTAACCAACAGGCGAGAACACTCAGTCCTCGAGGGTAACTAACCAACAGGCGCAAGTTACGTCTCGCGAAAGCTTATCATTCATCATTTTCCCAAAAATCAAGGAATCTACATCACACATGTATACAAAGATGAAATTATACGAAAGTTTTCTGTGGTTCTATTATATCTAGCTAGTAACCACCTCTAATCACATCTCAAGTCAAATATCATTCAACACATACAGGGGTCCCTTGCTTTAATTCCCACAATTCGGTAAGGCAGAATCAGAAAGAATTATTTACATTCAGAAAACAATTAAAACAAGAACAGCCTAGGCAATAATAAGAGTTTCGGGGTGCTATCTGCGCACCTGAACTCTGATCAACGCAAGCGGTATGCTGCCCCCTCCTTGGGGTGCCAGAATCGGCCTTACGACCCACCTGCACCGAAGTTCACGCAGGGATTAATCGTCGTTCGGGCCATTATCCTAACTTAGGACCTAACTCCCCCATCTCTTTAATTCCATATCTTTCATTCCTTAACGTGTGATTATTTACACTTCTGCCCCATATATTTTCCAGATTTTTCATTCTGGTCCCTATTTCAAGCCCTAGCCTCCATTTTAATGCAAATCCAGCAAATTTCTTAGTTCTCATGCCTAACAGTTTAAAGGTATTAATCTAGAGTAAATATGGATCAATTACAAGTCAGAAATTTTCCATTTTCTCAAGAACCCAAAATTTTCGAAAATTTTCACTTTGGTCCCTGTCAGCCATTCTTCTTACAAGCAGCCAAAATCCATGATTTTAGAGCTCAAATTTGTTGTTTAAGGGCCGAAAATGCTACTTCTAAGCTCAATCTGAAGAGAAAACTAGCTTAAACGTACCAAATCGTCCCAAAATGCTCAAGATTCGAACTCCTCCTTCTCGCCGGAAAAGCGGCTCCAACGGCGGCCAACTGAGCTCGTCTTCAGGTGGAAAGGACCGGCCAAACCGTGAGGCTCACAACCCGTCCAAGCCACGCCGGGAAAGCAGCCCACCAACGGCCAGGAGAGCTCGCGGTTCCACGGTGGTTTTCGCCCAAAGGAGTGGCGGTTTGCCGGCTGGAATGGCGGAGAAGGGTGGTCGATGGTGCTCGGGGGTGCAGTTCAGCTCAGGCGAGGTGGAGGCTCAACCACGGCGGCCCTCTGCTCTCTCGCGAAGTCTCTCTCTCTTCTCTCGCTCTCGGCTGCACGCAGGAAGGAGGAGGAAGAAGAAGACTTACGAGGGCAATTTCGTCCTTTCACTGTGGAGGGGACACATGGCAGCTCCAGAAAAAAAAACACTGGAGGTTAGCTTTCCGGTCTCGAACCCGCGTCCTGAGGAAATGCAGCCTGAAGCCTGACCACTGAGCCAGCCTCAATTTCATTGTATTAATTCATCTAACACAATATTATACCATCAGTTGCATTTAAAATTTTAATTGCTTGGGTTATTACACAGAACTTTAACAAACTCAGTTATTCCATTAAAAATGCCACAATCACCAGTTAATTACATTTATCTTAAATGAAACACTATCATACCACGTTAAAACCTCATAAAATAACAGGGTTTCAAGTTTCAACCACAAAGCACACATACAGACACAAAGTAACGAACCATTGCAACCCCATAAGGAAAAGATTTATTACCAATCCATACCATCACCACTAAACAAACATCAACACAATCCACAATATGGGAACTAATAAGCCTTTGTTCATGGGATGGGGTAGACGACTACTTTTCCTGTGGCTCTGTTAGTTTCCAGGTAGGCAAATGCTTCTTTTGTCTGAGAAAATGGAAAAGGACTCTTGGGATCAAGTATTGGCTTCACCTTGCCACTCTCAATGTAGGGTCTTAGTTTCTCTAGGTTACCCCCATCTGAAGTCAGTATGAACAAAATTGCAGGTGGAATTCCTGGAGGTACTATTGTCACCACTTTGCCTCCTTCTTTAACAGCCTTGAATGCGCGTTCAGTCTCCCCTGTTTGTGGTATTATCAGTATCAGAGTTAGTGTTAGTATATCTATAATATTCATGACCATCTTTATATATTATTATATTGCTAATCCATAAGGTATTTGTGTATATTACAAAGGCTCAGTATCTGACCTACTGCATCGTAAACTACATCAAACTTTTCCGGAAGATCTTCGTATTTCTCTTTTGTATAGTCAATAGGCAAATCTGCACCCAGCGCCCTCAACAATTCCAGTTTTCCAGTGCTAGAAGTAGCTGCTATCTTGGATGCGCCATAAACATGCTTGGCAAGCTGCCTCAAACAAAATATATTATAATAATTAGCTCTCACTGAGAAACAAACTATCGTTGTAAACCACAATAATGTCCCAATATATATAACAGAGGAGAACTCCGATGATTTTGTTGAGAATGTGTAATGTTGTTCAATTACTGGTATCATTACCAAACATCAAAGTAGAAAATTATATAAATATTTCAATAATTGCTACTAGACCATCCACTTGCTCTATTCAGCTGAAAGAATTAATATATTGGCATATCAACAAATTGAACATTTGGAAAAGGAATATGACATCATACTTGAATAACATGGTTTCCAACTCCACCAGCACCTCCCAGAACAAGGATGGATTTCCCATCAGAAAACTCAGCACGCTCGAGCCCTTCATAAGCAGTCTCAATAGTTAAAGGAAGGCTAGCAGCCTCATGGAAGCTCAGATTTGGAGGCTTGTGGGCCAACAGTTTCTCTTCTGCAGCAGTATACTCGGCCAAAGACCCAATGACCTTTGGATGATCCAAAGCTTTCTCGTTGATATCACCATATACTTCATCCCCAACCTCAAATTTCTTCACTTCACTTCCCACTTTTACCACTACGCCAGCAACATCATATCCTGGAGCAGTCTGCACAACCCACACACAAAAGTGAATAACAGAAGAAATATTTAAAGGGTCAAATCAATGTGCGCAAATTCATTCTTCAGATTCTCTCCCACCCACTAGGCCATCAATATATCACGAATAATATTTGCTAGTATCATAGATTTTCCCGATCATTTCATTCTTCTCTCACGATGCAAGACAACCAAGCTGATTACCAAACTCATGGACAATTATCCAAACAGTACGCAGTCAGAAAACCACAGTGGAACTGAAATTCGATTTAAAAACCTAAGACAACAAAATGGAAAGTTCAATTGTGAGAAACAGTGGAATGAAAGCCTTACAGGTAAAGGCGAGTCAGTGTGGCTGAAAGAGCCAGCCATTCTCTTATAGTCAATAGGATTAAGGGATGCAGCGACTACTTTGATGAGAACCTGGTCTTCCTTGAGTTGAGGCAAAGGCACGTTAGAATCAAACTTGAGAACGTCAGCTGATTTCCCATATTCAGAGTAAACCCAAGCCTTGATGTGGGATGGTATGGTCGGAGCAGAAGCAACAGCCATGGTGGTGGATATGGACTGGAGAATGAATCGGGAAAAAATGGCGTGAGTACAGAAATGGGAAAGAACCACACATACCCACTTTACGGTGTGAATGAGTGGAGGAAGAAACAAGACACGATAATTAATAAGCCAGGAAAGGTGGGGGGATCACTTTGGCAAACAGGTGCAAAGGATGTTTTCCTTTTTCTCTTCGTTTACAGTTTATTAAAGTAAATCAATCATCTGATCCAATTACTCTTGCTTTCATTTAATATTTTAAAAATAAAATCTTAAATCATTTTTTTAATTCATAATAGTATTTTCTCATCATTATATAATAAAATAACTGACATTGCACAAATGAGAATTACGTCATAACAAAGTAACTAATATAACATAAATACGAGTCACATAGTCGTTGATTAGTTATCTCAATATCCTTAGGTAATATTTTTATCTAAACGCCATTTTTTTGTGTAACACAAAAAAGCCATATGATTCAATGAATTTGGACAAAAGGACCGCTAGAGACTGTGTCAATGACAAGGCCCCCTCACCTAGAAAGCTACAACAGAGCTTCTCTCAATCACAAAGACGAGAACATAAAAGCTCCCGCGTTTCACCACAGCCAGAGACTGTGTCAACGCAATTCTGTACCTAGACAACATTTTGCAGGTAAGTGAATTTAAGTAAAATTCTTTTTCATATAATATATATATAGTAATTTATCATTATTTCTGAATAAAAATAATTTAATTGTTATGTTTTACAATGCTACTAATGGCCAATTTAAGCTATTTTTTTTTTCAGTTTTTAAAAATACACTATTTGTTAGGGACCTTCGTAAACCAAACCTAATTGGTTGGATTTTTAAGAGGAACACTTGTTTTGATTTTGTGCATGTTTGGTCTGATTCATGTGTACTGATAATTTTATTTAAGTCTCAATTTTGAAAATTTATAAGTCTACATATGTAAGACTCGACTATACAATATAGAGTCTTAAAATGTTCAAAACTATGATTCTATATAGAATAATCAATTCCAGTTTATTAATAAAAAATTTAATGATACTAACATTATTTTGTGTTATCAAAAAAATAAATTGTTATATAACGTTTAAGTGAATTAAGCCATTAAAAATGGATAACCAAACCGTCATGTTGAAAACTAAACTAAATCAATATTTTTAATGATTCAATGACTTTGATTTAGTTTGAATGCCTTATATTTTATATATGTTAATACATAAACTTGCGTTAGGCTTGCAAGGAAATATTTGTAATTTCTGATCCATCTAATTACTTTATTATAATTAGCTATTTGTCTGAAATTTAGATGTTTAGTTTTCACGTGCCAAAGAGGCAAAGCAAAACAACTAATAATATGCAACTTTTATTTCAAGAACTCACAAGTCACAATATGTTTCAAAGGGTTATGAAAAATGTCATGTTCAGCTTGTTCATATATCGCGGTATCATTCTTGGCTATTCTAAACTTATCAGAATTAAGGTATTTAAGAATTTGTTTTGAAATTCCTATATGAAATTAGAATTTGATCTAATAGTTTATTTTTTTATACTTAATTTTTATAATTACAATTTTAATTTCACACACTAATTTTATAAAATTGAAAAATAATTAGTAAAAGATATTTTTAAATTCTTTTAAAAAATTTTAATTCCTTTAGTTAGAGCTGAGATGTGATTATTATACTGTCAGCCCAATGCATGTTATATTCTTGAAGAGTATTGCTAATTTTTATTCTCAAATTTATTTTTAAAATTTTTATTTTAATGTACTAGTAAAATATTTTAGAATTTGTCTTCATTATTTAATTAATTATCAAAGCATGACTAGACACCACAAAAACAAATTGACAACTTATTTAAACAAAAAAAAAAACAATGTAGACACATATAGTACAATACATTATCTACACACAAATCACGGGCGGAGCTTAGTGGGGCCTACGTCCCCCAGTGTTGCGCGCATATATATATATATATATATAATAAGTGTAAATTAGTTTTATTCTTGTATGAAAGAAAAAAATTTTATTTTGGCCCCTATTGCTTTTTTAATTGAACAATATAAACTTTTACTTTTTAGATCTTTTTTTTATCTTATACTCTTCCCTAATTTTAGTCATACTTTTTTATCATCTCTCTTCTTATTCTATGTTTACATACACTTGTATGTTAGGACAGTAAAGAAACTAAAATTTAAAATGATGAAGATTACAATTTTTTTCCATCTTTTTTATACATTTTATTTTCATTTTCTCGTTTCTTCATCATTTGATCTCTACTTTCTTTAATTTTTATAAGTTATTTTCTCTCTTTTTTTTTTTTAATGTTTTTTAACTTGCACTTTGTATTTACATTTATTTATAAATTTTTAATCTCTCTTGCATCTAGGTTTGATAAAATTAATATCTTATGTATTATCATTATTATTATTATTATTATTATTATTATTATTATTATTATTATTATCATTATCACCATCATCATCAATAAGTCATACACATACATAAGTACATATATATATATAATTTGACATTAGTTTATAAATCACAAAATGTTATTCTATGAAACATATTATGTAAAAGAGGACTTATTTAAAAAAACAAAATATATGTTCCATTTCATGCATATTTTATGTGATAATGTCATACAAATAGTTATACTAGTGCCTATTATACTGCACTATTAATTTACAATAAAAATTTTTATGTAATTATAAAAATAATTATATCAGTACAATTATTATGTATCATATCAAGAGAAGGACACTTATCAATGACGTGTCAAAATGTATTAATTGTATAACTACCTAAAATAATATCTTTTAAATTCTATATTTGAAACCAAAATTTTTTAAATTTTCCATTTAGCCCCTCTACTTATTATTTCCCTATGACTGCCACCAAACCATTAATTTATATGTTTACTCACTCATGTTACTCCTTTTAATTTTCTAATAACTTCCCATATCCCTAATTAATCCTTATTTCTAATCAATAAAATATTTTTATAGGAGTTATTGGAAAATAAAAAATGTAGGAGGTAAATTCAAATTTTCAAACAAAGATTTTGAGTTTATAAATAAAACATAAGAAATATTGGGGTTAAAATATAATTATAACAAAATATTTTAAATTAACGTATATACAATACATTTTGACATATTATTACTACATCTACAAGTATTAATGTGTTAGATAATAATTATACCAATACAATTAATTTTTTATATAATTACAACAAAATCTCATCTTAATTTATTTTATTTTATAAATAATATACATTTATAAAAATATTATATATTACAATTTATTATCATGACCCCCTAAAGAAAAATTTCTCCTTTCCACCCCCCTAACACAAATATATATGACATAATATTATGCACAAAAACATATTTTAACACATTATTCAAAACAGAGACACAATATAATATTTTGCACACATAAAAAAACACATAATATGACTTACATATATATGCTAACAAATAAATATGACACAACATTACCTACAATTATACTTTTGCACAATACAATGTGATTTTTTATGCATAATTATGCAGGTCTAAAATACATACATATATATATATATATATATATTTGCATACGAGTGTATAGAAACAATTAAGGATGGCAATTTTGTTGGGTAGGTCCTGCTTCCCATCCTCGTCATCAGTTATATCACATATTTCTCATATCATGAGGATGCAAATTCGCACAGATGCTCACAGGGATTATGAATTGTTTTTTATAAAATTTGACAAATAAATAAATAATATATATAACTTAGATTTAAAGTTCATCCTTAAATACAATATTAGATATGCATATACCAAACATGACACTGTAAATACATACATGACATAATATTATGCATATATACATACACACATGTAGACATAATACATTGATCATATACACACGATATAACATGTCAAATTTGGATCACATAATTTTGATTAAACAAATGTTATAAACACTAAATAATATGATATTACAATAACTAAGAAAACATTTTATCTGGTTTAAATTAAATTTAAAAAGGAATTTTTAAACAAGAATATAAATTATATATTATTTTATATATATACTAATAGTAATTATTTTATTATATCACAAATTTAAACAATAAAATCATAAATAAACTTGAAATTAGAACTTCAAATTCTAATTCTTTTTACACAATTCAAATATAAATTTCAAAATTTTAAATGAATTCTAGTTCTAATAAAATTAAAATTAAATTTATAACTCTATGTTTAAGTTCTAATTCTCTGCCCTAAGCATTGCATAAAAGTTGATTGGACTATAACTATCATCCACGCTTAATTAATGGTTAAATGTTCTCCACGTTTATTTCATGGATAAGGTTTCAAGTTGCTTGTTGATAAGTGGCCGAGCCATTAATTATTTGGCTCATAAGAAAATGACATATAAATTTAATTAGGATTTTTAAAAATTAAGTTTGAATTTGACTTAAAAATAAAAGGTTTGAACTTAAGTTTATTGGATTTCTTTTCTTAAATTTTTATTTATATATTTTGAATCAGGCCTATCAAACTAATCAGACTTGTTTAAATTATGATTAAGTCAATTTATTATTTAAAACTTGAAAGAATTGATATAACTAATTGTTATTACTATATGTAAAATTATATATAAAGAAGTTGTAAATATAAATGAATTGTTATATTAATATAAATCATTTGAATAAGGGGCATTAAATTTTATTTTTTTAACAAAGATGTCACATTACACTAAAATATTTTTAAATAATTATTTTTTTCTTATTAAAAAAGTTATTTAAGCTTTTTAGACTATAATCAAACTTAAAAAAACTCAAGTACAACTCATTTTATAAAACAGACATTTTAAATCAAGCTTTTTAGTTCTAGGTTTATATTTTTAGGTTGAACTTATTAAGTCGAATAAATTTTTTAAATTATAATCAAGTATACTTGTATTATATTCACTACTTTTCAAATAATTAATTACTATTTTGAATGTAAAATTAGAGTATGAAATTAGAATTAAGCCTAATAATTTTAATATTTTACTTTTATTTTGAAATTACATTTCTAACTTCACATACTAACTTCACATATAGAAAAATAATTAGTAAAAATGATGTTCAATTCTTATTTCCAATCTAAAAAAATTATAATTTTAAAAGTTAAAATTGAAATGAGATTTTCATATTCGCATTAAAGCATATATTATATTTCCAAAAGTTATTATTAATTTGTATTCTCAGATGTTATATTTTAAATTTTGGTACCAATTTACGTATAAAATAATTAATTTTTTCTTAATTGTTTGTCAATTGATGAATCACACATACACATGAAATGAACCCTTTGACACATTACATTTCGAAAAATAATATACAATATAAGTATACATAACATCAATATTGTATGAACATACAAATACACAGATTTTTCATTATGTATATAAACAAGTGTTAGCATATCAAAGTTCAAAAAAGAAAATATAACAAACAAAGACACGCATTATAAGCATTTACACACATATACAAACACATAATATGATATTGCTGACATGCCTACAAACGAGACACAATCATACATACACACACTTTTACCGTGTACAATAAAACATTATATGGACAAATGTGAGTATCTGCATATACACACATAAACATATTACAAATACACAACACTGTACACAAATAATATCATATACAGGTATATGCTTGTAACTGTACATATAGAAACACAAAACATCACAACTTGACCCCATACCATACACATGCCCATATGCACACATAATGTGTATATGCCCAGTTTTGTGGTTTTGTTTTTTTACTAACGTCCTCTAGGACAAACAAAGATACCTAAAGTAATTTTTTTAGAAAAAAAATTTGAACATCACGAAAATGCCAATCATGTGATCAATTTTATTTTATTGGATAGTGAGAACGAACATCTCACAACTCAAGGAAATTTAATTCTTTTTCTGATGTTTCTATAGAACCTGTATTCTGCAGAAGTATGGTGGGGGACGTGCACAGGAGCAATAAAGCAACGTCCTCCATCTTTTGATGAGGGAAGGGGCCCTCCCCTTTAATTTTTTAAAAGTTAATGTAACACTCCTAAATTCCATATAAAATAATTTAGTATTAGTGGAAAAGAATTTGAGTTAGTTTCATTAAATGAAGAAAACAAGAGAAGATAGTTGGGTATGAATTAAAAATTGAAATAATTATCAATGAATAAATTTCTAAAATAGCTAGAAAAGAGTAAGCATTAAATAAATCAACATAACTTTTGAATATAAGGTTAGTACATGTGGTTAAGCCTTAGCTTATAATCCTTTGGCACCTTGGTTTAAATCCCCCCTTAAGCATCTTTGGAATTATTCCAATTTTTTTAGAATTAAGCCACATGTCCCACCTAGGAAAATTATGTAATTGTACCTAGTCATTTTTTTTTTTTTTTCCATTCCTTATCCCTCTTCTACACATATACACGCACGACAACAAGCTCCAAAAATCCTTCTTCTCTTCTTGCTCTGATTACAATGCTTCTTCATCATCTCTTCCCTTTTTCAACCTACTTTGTCAATATTTTGGCAATTTCTAATGTGGTTCATGTTGGAATCAATTCTAGTGAAGGTCCTTTCATTCATCTCAATGATGATGGAGTGCCAAGAAGAGCCAATTGGATGTACTTGAAGAAAGGTTCCTCCAAATTAAGTTATGCATCTTCCATTTGGTGAGTACTATATCAAAAATCTTAGACCAATTTTCTTCAATAATCACTACTAAAGGAAGAAATTAAGCAATTGGAAATGATCATTTGAAGTGATATGTTGATTCGATAGTTTTTCCTAATTTTCTTTGTTGTTTTGAAGAAAGGAAATGAAGGAGACCTCATAGTGACTAGTTAAATGATCCTAAGTAATTAATTTAGATTGATTACCAAATTTTGAATTATATTAGTATCATGTTTGACTATTTTGTTGATGTTAGGCATGCAACTCATGGTTATGAAAGAAACGAAATTATTTTAGGTCATATGTATATATAGGATAAAATACATGAAACTGGAAACAAATAAACAAATCTAAGATTTAAGTACAAGTGGTGAATTTTACTTGTGACATTAGAAGATGAAAGGTTAACACCCCATTTTGAAATTAAAGAAACTTGATACCTAGTGATTAAGTAAGAATTGGGTTAGATATGGGGAAGTCATTTCAATTCATGAATAATTTCTTATATGAGAAGTTGAATGTGTGTTATTATAAAACTATAGGCATTGAGTTTGTGATCAAGTGAGATAAGGAAATGGACGTTAGGAACACTGTTATTATGTGTTCCTTCCAGGTCAATAAATATTGCTAGAAATATTTTTGTTCCATACACTCTAATGCCTTGGGAACAGGTCTCTTGAATTATTATGTTAATTCTGGCATTTATTTACACTCTATGAAATTTAAGAAATTTCTTTGTATATGAATAATCATTTTGAATGATTTATATATTGTATAATATTCTGAAACTTTCAAAATGATTTCGTTACCATACAAATTTATGGGGAATCAGAATTTTGCTATTTGAATATGTTTTTGATTATGTATACTTTTATATAAAATATGATTTTCTTGGAAATACATCTACTACATAACTCTGTAGCTAACAACACTAGACGTTCGCCCTGGTGCACCATGATTTGTTTTGAACCCAAGCTAGTAAGGGTGTTGCTAGCCTCGTGTGTGACGACCACACGAGCAATATTAGTTGACTCTAATTGCTATTTGTACTGCGATTTCTAGCCTAGAGATAGTATTTGTTATGGATTTTAACTGGTTTAATGAATTGTTTTCCACTTTGGAATTACCAATTTTAAAAATTATATATGGATTTCAAATGTTTTTCAACATGATCTATTTTGCAAAGTATCTCTGAATTTACTTAACTTTTACGAATTATATTATAAGATTTTTTATTTTCCTTTTGGAATAATTTCAACATAAGTGTAATGTATTTTGAACTGCAAAATGATATGATTGTGAAAAACTCTAGTAGTTTGCATGTTCCCTTTTAATATGGTTAGTGATATTTACTCGCAGAGTGTAGTCAGTCATCCCTCTTTAATTTTTTTTTTTTTTTGAAGATTTGTGTTAATTCTAGTTATTACTCCACAAATTAGAGACAATTGAAAAACTTATTGGTCAGTCATGCATTGTTCACAAAGGCGAAAAGTCTAAAAATATTTCTTTGCATTTTAGTAACTCCATTATCACAGATAAAAAGTTTAGTTTTGTGTAGCCTTGAGTTTAGTTCATGTCTTTTGTTATATCAATATTTTGATCAGTTAGTTTGTCAAATTTATTTGGTTCAAAGAGACGAGATTTACCTTGTTCTCCCTGCTGGTCACGCTTTATCAGTTGGGATTAACAGTTAATATTTAAATAATTAATAAATTTTTATTATAAAATTAATTTTTATTTTCAATCCTTTCACTACTAAACTAATTTTTTTTTATTTTTTTTATTAATACTATAATTATAATAATTTTTTTATTTTTTATTTTGACATGCTTATCTAGTAATCTTTATCCATTTGATTTCACCAAACTGTATTGATATACCCTATTCTTTATTTATGTGATTTTATCGATGGGTTACCAAATTTACTTAGTTATTGGCATTTTTATCTAATGTTGGTTGATTTAGTATATTCATACAAGCATAATCATGGCTGTTTTAAGTTCATGTTTGTTAAGTTGTGAAAATAACTTGGCTACTGGTATAATGTTGGTTGTTTGAAGTTCATGTGTGCTGAGTTATGAAATTTACTGGGAATGTTATGATTGAATTAGCTAATTTTGGTCGAGGTGGGTGATAACTTTGATTTCAATCTTAATTTCCCTATTTAAAAGCAGTTGTCTGTGTAGAAAAGTGTTTTTAAATTCCAAGTTTTCATTTGTAGCATTGTAATTTTAATTTCAAGTAAGTAAACTCTTTTATCATGACTTATTTGCACTAAATTGAAGTATTTTACTAACAAATTTTAGGTTTGGAAGCTCAAGAGAAGACTTTGATTTTGATTCTGAATAAATGTGTTATGTTGGTCCAATGCCTAAGCATTCATTAAAACTCTTTTTGTGTGTATTCTGGCCACCTACTATCCAAGCATTCAATCTTATGTCTAAGCATCCACTACAGCCTATATTTTCTGTTCTAGTCACTCAATGCCCAGGCATTTAAAGTAATGCTTGGGTATTCACTATTTTTTTGACATGTGTGAAAATTTGCCTATAAATAGAATCTTTTAACTATCTAGGGCAATAAGTGCAAGGGGGAAGCCAAAAGTAAGCTGGGAAAGGAGGAAAGGAAGGAAAGAAGTTAATTCCAAGGGATTTGAGAGCACTCCACTCAATTTGAGACCAAGAAGACCATGGAGTTTACTTACTTTTTTGTCTTCTACCTCCATTTTTGCTCTTTAACTATATATAGCTGAACTTTTTAGCTAGGGTGAAGATGTAACTTGACTTGGATGACGTTTTGTTAGCCTTCTTGCTTAATACAAGTTTTTATTTCTATTGATTGAGTGTTTATCATGGTTTTAATGCTTCCTTTAACTTGGCCATTCATGGGTTGATTTAGGGTTCATATATAGAATTGGAAAATTCATATGAGTTTCCTCATGTGATAAACACTATAATTTGACTTTATCTAGGGATAGATGATGTTAATTATATGGTTGTAGTGGAATGTCATTATTCTTTTGTAAAGTCCTTCCTAATTGGGGTTTATCTAAGGGATTGAAAAATCTCATTTAGTTAAAGGAGTATTAATATTCCAAGGAATTGGTTATTAGTTAATTCTGGAAATTTAACCATCAATTATGGAACAGAGCTTGGTTAAGTAAGGATTCTAGGATACATTAGTAGGTCACGTAAAGTTAGATCCCTAATCTTTTTTTAAATATTTGTGCTTATTCATAGTTTTAATTGCTCTTGTTGTTCAAAATTAAAAAATACAAATTAATTGCTTTTTATTATTTATGTTTTTTTTTAACTACATTGAGCTTCCTTTAATCCCAATTTTCCATAATTTAGATAGTATCAAATTAGTGAAATTAGTATTCGATAACCAAAATTCTCGTGGGACGATACTCTCTCACTCTGTATTATTTGTGTGATTCTATATACTTGCTAAGAAACCATCAGTGGATTGAGGTCATATGTGTTCTAGAATTTACTAGTTATTTCAAGTTCTTACCTAATTTTGGTTGAATGGATGATTATTTGAGTTAAGGAATTTGTAAGTACATATAATTATTGACAAATGTGATTGTCCTTATTAGCCTTTATCTAATTTGTCTCTCTTTAAGAAGCATATTTATGTATGTCTTATTGGTTAAAGGCTAATATGTTATGGTAATGTCATAGGATTGAATATAATGGGTGGAGCTGAAGGTTTTTGTCTCTCTTTAAGAAGTATATTTATGTATGTCTTATTGGTTTAAAGGCTAATATGCTATTGTAATGTCGTAGCATTAAATATAATGGGTGGAGCTGAAGGTTCATTCAGAAGCTGTAATTTTTATGTGTTTTTTAGATTATGAATGTACATGAGCATGGGAAGCTACAGAAAAAAAAAAATTTTTGACTGGATAGATTAATCTGAATGTCTGAATTGCCATAGGGAACAATTCATAGTGGATATCTTATTGGTGCTTATGGTTGTTATGGGAATTATGCTATTTGTATCATGGTTGGGGAAGTATGGATAGGGGTTCATGTAATTTGTAAGTTGTACTCAATTATGTGATGGGTTACATGGTTCGAGATGTATGTATAACTGGATTATGCTATTTATATAAAGCTACACTGGATTGTATATAGCTTGTACTGCATTATGTTATGTGTAATGGATGAGGATCATTATATGAATGAAGCAATGTTGTTTCTACTATAAAATTTTTTTTTATCATATTTGTGTTTCATTGTGAGTTGTAATAAATGATAAACTTTAAGTTGTAAGGTCAAACATTAAAGTTCACATACACTATTGAACAGATAAATTTTAGGAATATTCATGAAATATAAGCATTTCACTTATCCTTACATCTTAAGGCTTAAAGCAATGTACTTTTTTTTTTTCACAAATAATTAATGGCATCATATAATTCTTTTAGTGGGCATAGTATAGATTTTGTAGATATTAATCTCCCTTACCTATTAACTCTTCCCTTTAGTTCTTGATTCTACTTGTTTTGATATATATATATATATATATATATATAAACTTAATGGCATCAATATAAAATAAATAATAAGAGAATGTTTTATAATATATTTCAAATATATGAAAAAACAAACAATATTTCTAAAAGGGGAAAAAAAAAGAGCAACAAGTATAACTTAACCAAATTGCAAAATAAAAAATTCCAACAAATTTATATCAAATGGATACATGCCCATTCCTTAGCCATCAAAAAAAAAAATTTAATCTCATAAATGAGTACATGATTTTTTTTTCTTCTAGTAACTAATGAAGCTCAATAGTAATAAAACAACAAAAAATAAAGTAGAACAAGGACCCATAACCACTAAGCACTGACAAGGGAGGTTCTCAAGTATCTTTTTGAAAAGTCTGCATCCATTAGAAATTTAGCATTGCATACAAAGAAAAAAAATATCTAAAATGTTTAAGTGACATATAGTGGATAGCTATACAAGCATCTTATCATATTCTTTTACAAATACATAGTGCTATTGTTAGAAATAAACTTGATTTTGGCCCAATGTATTTTAAGTAAGAATTCACACTTTGCAATTGAATCCAAGTTAGGCCCATTACTTTAAGCCTACTATTTAGAATTGTCTTATTTAATAAAGTAGGTTTTTATTGGAAGATGTAATAAATAAATGTAAAAGTAGGTGGTAGTTGGGAGTTATATTAAATGAATGTTGATTGTAACCTTCTTTTAAGTCTTATAAATAGGGGATGATCATTACATTGTTGTACCAAGCCTAAAAGGAAAATCTAATAGAATTCTTCATTTCTCTCCACCAGCATTTCTCCTTTCCACTTTTAGAATTTCCTCTTCCAATATTTTAAACCTAAATAACCTTACATTTTCTCTAATAAAGTAGTATTAGAGCCCAACCATCTTAGAAAAAAATGTCAAATAACATATTTTCCTTCCAATTCCCTCGCTTAACCAAATACAGCTATAAAAGTTAGAGTATTCGTATGAAGACTTTATTAGGCTCTCATGATGTATAGGAGATGGTAAAGAAAGGTTATGAGGTACCTTAAAATAAGGGTTACTTAAATCCTACCTAATGAGAGACTTTGCACAAGGTAAGAAGGAAGGATCAACAAGTGCATACTCTTATTCACTAATGCCTTAACAATGTCATATTCGAGAAGGTTACTAATTCATCCACTTCTAAAGAGGCTTGGGAGATTCTTCAAAATACAAACAAGGGCATTAATAAAGTAAATAAAGTACATCTACAAACCCTTCGATGTGAGTTTGAAGCACTTCACATGAAAGATTCTAAAAATATTTCTGATTATTCTACTCAAGTATTTTCTATTATTAATGAAATGAAAATAAGTGGAAAAATCTTGAACGATACCTAAGTGATAGAGAAAATTCTTCAATTTTTAACTCCCAACTTTGAACATATTATTGTTGCAATCAAAGAATAAAAAAATATAGACACCATGATTGTTGACTAACTCATAGGGTCATTACAAGCTCACAAAGAAAGGATGAGGAAGAAGAAGATGATTAAGCAGTTGGAACAAGCTCTTTACTCAAAGGTCACTCTCAAAGAAAACAAAGACCATGATGGAGAATGCAAATGGCAAGGATGTAGTCATAATCATACACATGATCGAGGCCAAGGAAGAGGAGGTAGAGGCAACTACAATAATTATAAAGAAAGCAGTCATGGTTCTCAAAGAGAACGTGAGAGAAAAAGCAAAAGTCAAAGGTATGAAAAATCTCAAATCAAATGACTAATCACAAATTTGGTAATTATTCTTCCAAGTGTAGAAATGCTAATCATGTGGAAGAGAAAGTTAATCTTGTAGAAGTGAAGGAAGATGCTGAGCTCACTTTGTTGAAGGCTAAGGAGAATAGTAAATCAAAGAAGAGCATATGGTATCTTGACAATAGGGCAAGTAACCATATGACTGGTGATAAAAGTCTATTCGTGAACCTATAGCAAATTAATAGACATGTCACCTTTAGCGATGGGTCTAAGATATCCGTTCAAAGAAAAGGTAAAATCCTAGTTTTTCTTAAAAATAGAAGCCACCAATTCATTTTTTATGTTTATTATATACCAAGTTTGAAGAACAATATCTTAAGCTTGGGGTAATTACTTGAAAAAGATTTTTATATACACATGAAAAATCATCATTTTTATCTAAAAGATGAAGAAGGAACTCTAATAGCCAAAGTACCAATGGCAAGAAATAGACTATTCTTAATTGAAATTCAAAATGATGATATCAAATGCTTGAAGGCATGTTTGAAATATAACTCTTAACTTTAGCACTTAAGGCCTAGCCATTAAAATTTTGATAGTTTGAAATTAGTATCAACTAAGAGCATGGTCAAAGGATTACCTCCACTAAAGCATCCTAATCAATGGTGCAAAAGATATCTTCTTGGAAAGCATTTCTAAAAAAGTTTTTTCAAAAAAAGGCAACATCAAAAGCTAATAAGCCTTTACAACTTATACATGCTTATTTGTATGGCCCTATAAGTCTAAGCTCATATGGTAAGAATAATTACTTCTTACTCTTTTTTTATGATATTTCAAGAAATACATGGGTATATTTTCTAAAAGAAAAATCAGAAGCATTTAAAGTGTTTAAAAGGTTCAAGGCACTTATTAAGAAATAAAGTGCCTATAAAGTTAAGGCCTTGAGGACTGATAGAAAAAGAAAATTCACATAAAAAAAAAATTCAATGAATTTTGTGATATAAATGGGATTTTCCATCCTTTAACAGTGCTTTGATTACCACAACAAAATGGCATGGTTGAAATGAAAAATAAAACTATACTTGAAATGGGTCGAAGTATGCTAAAATGCAAGAAGATGCCTAAAGAATTTTGAGCTGAAGTAGTTGATTGTGTTGTTTATATTTCCAATCGATGCCCAACTAAAAGTCTTGATGGAAAAACTCCACAAGAAGCTTGGAGTGGGAGAAAGCTAAATATCTCATATCTACAAGTTTTTGGAAGCATTACTTATGCTCATGTACCTAATCAAAGGCATTTCAAGCTCAATGACAAAATTAAGAAGTAAATATTCATTAGGTATGACAAGAGATCCAAAGGCTACAAGCTTTACAATCCCATAACAAAGAATATTGTCATCAGTAGAAATGTTGAATTCGATGAAGAAGATATGTCAAGCTGGAATGAAAGGGAGAAACAAGATTATGATTTCATTCCTTCTTTTGAATTTAATGAAGGGCAATTAAGTGAAGCTCTAGAGCCTACAAGCCCACCTTTGTCACCATCTCCATCTCCAACTAGTCAAGACTTGTTTGCAAGCTCAAGTGAAAGAACCCTACATATGAGAAGCCTCCAAAAAATTTATAAAGGTAACTAAAAATTTAAATGAACTCACTCTCTTTTATCTATTTGCTAAATGTGAACCTATAAAGCATGAAAAAGCGGTTTAAAGCAAGGAGTGCAAAGACACCATGGACAAAGAAATTAAAGTCATTATGAAGAGCAATACTTGGGAACTAGCTTCACTTTCGAAAGGACAAAAGGTTATTAGAGTCAAAAGGGTTTACAAAAAGAAAATGAATGATGAAAGAAAAATGGAAAGATATAAAGCAAGATTGGTAGCAAATGGCTATAAACAAAGGCATGAAATAGATTATGATGAAGTGTTTGCTCCAGTGACTCAATTAGAGACAATAAGATTAATAATTTCTTTAACTATTCAACAAAAATGGAAAATTTATCAAATAGATGTCAAGTTAGCCTTTTTGAATGGACTGTTAAAAAATGAAGTTTACATTGAACAACCTATAGGCTATGTTGTAAAAGGTTAAGAAGATAAAATTTTGAGGTTGAAAAAAGCCTTATATGGCTTGAAGCAAGCACCACGAGCATAGAATAGTAGAATTAATAAATATTTTTAAGAAAATGATTTTCTCAAATGCCTACATGACTATGCTCTATATGTAAAGGTGAATGAAAATAAAGATATGTTATTTGTCTGCTTGTATGTGGATGATCTCATTTTTATAGGAAATAATCCAAAAATGTTTAAAGACTTCAAGAAAACAATGACTCAAGAATTTGAAATGTCTGAAGTTGACCTTATGTCTTACTACCTTGGGATTAAGGTTAAGCAAATGGAAGAAGTCATTTTTATATTACAAGAAGGCTATGCTTAAGATGTCTTGAAAAAGTTTAGAATGAAGAATTGCAATGTAATCAATACTCCAATAGAATGTGGACTAAAATTATCGAAGTTTGAAGATGGAGAACAAATAGATACCACTCAATTTAAGAGCTTGGTTGAAAGCTTAAGATACTTAACATGCACTAGGCCTGACAATCTTTTCGTGTTGGTCTTATAAATCGCTATATGGAAGAACCAGAGTTAATACACATAAAGGCGGCAAAGAAAATTCTATGATACATCAAAGTGACCATTGAGTTTGGTATACTTTATTCCTTTTTAAATAACTTCAAACTTCTTGGCTACAGTGATAGTGACTGGGCTGGTGACTTGGATGATCACAAAAGCACAATAGGATTCCTATTCTTCTTGGAAAAGATAGCATTCACTTGGAGTTCTAAGAAGCAATCTATTGTCACTCTTTCTACATGTGAAGTTGAATATCTTACTACAAATTTATGTGTTTGCCTTGTCATTTGGCTTCAAAATTTATTAAAGGAGTTACATATGCCTCAATAAGAAGTAACAAAGATATATTTCGATAACAAGTCTACTCTTGCACTTATAAAGAATATGGTATTTCATGATTAAAGTAAACATATTAATACATTGTACCACTATATCAGAGAATGCATTACACGAAAGGAAATTCAAGTAAAGTATGTAAAGTCACAAGAACAAGTTGCTGACATTCTCACTAAGCCACTCAAGCAAAGAAATTTTAGAAGATTAAAAAGCATGTTTGGAGTCACAAAAATTAAATTTAAGGGGGATGTTAGAAATAAACTTGATTTTGGCCCAATGTATTTTAAGTCATAATTCACACCTTGCAATCCAATCTAAGTTAGGCCCATTAGTTTAAGTCTATTATCTATAATTGTCTTATTTAATGAAGCAGGTGTTGGTTGGAAGATGTTGTAAATAAATATAAAATTAGGTGGTAGTTGAAAGTTACATTAAATGAATGTTGATTGTA
Source organism: Delonix regia (assembly GCA_037074485.1). Lineage (NCBI taxonomy): Eukaryota > Viridiplantae > Streptophyta > Magnoliopsida > Fabales > Fabaceae > Delonix > Delonix regia. The sequence continues at coordinate 31,340,550 of CM073449.1, read as the reverse complement.
ATATTCTCTTGAGTCCTATAGATAGTGATGATCCTTCCATTGTTGTATGCCTAAAAAACAAATCTAATTTAAGTCTTCATTTCTCTCCACTAGCATATCTCTTCTCCACTTTTAGAATTCCCTCTTCCAATATTTTAAACCCAAATAGCCCTATTTTTTCTCCAAAAACTATTGCTTTACATTTCTTTGAGATTGAGGAAAATTTCAATATAGCTATTCATTTCTATTTCTACATGCATATCTTGAGATGCTTTGTTGTGGAATATTGGAGGAATAAAGCTCAAACAAAATGCAAAATGCAAAATCTTCGAATGTTACTGTACAAAAGTTCCAATCTTCTGGAACAGCCTCTCATATGTTGAAATCTCTCGTTCATGAATGCTTCAACTCGGAATATGGTTGAGTTCTTGAAATCTAGCTTGCTAGGCGCTTGCATTTTCAAAATATTTGATGCTTTTGTTTCAATTCAGTGGGGGAGAAGTGGGATTATGATGGAATACATAGACTTCCACACATCGTCATCGTGCACAAACAGAGATGGCTAAAGGGGAAGAAGAGAAACTCTTAATTCTGATGTGGACGGCTTCATTGCTGATCTAGATGATGATGGAAAATTTTAATCTGCCACCTATGCAAAAAATGGACCACATCAGCATTCTAGCGATGGATATGTAGGAATTTCAAATGTGAAATACCATTTTTAAAAATATCATCTACGAGGGACTAAACTGATAATGAGCCCATATGTAAGGAACCAAATTGAAATTTTACTTTTAAAAAAATCTGTTTAACTTAACTCAATTCAAAAAATATGTATAAAACTCAAATGAAAAACCTAATTAAAATGTAAATTCGTAATTTTTTTAACTTGAATTTAAATTTGATTTTGAAAAATATTAATCAATAATCAAATCTAAATAAGACAAAACCAACTGTGTGACTAACATTTCCATAACGTTAAAAAAAAAAAAGAGAGCACTTTAAACACCCTAGTTAATAAACGTTATGGCACCACATTCTAAGCATTTACTGTTTGTCCCATAAATTATCCAAAAAACAAAAGAAATCAGTCTTGTGTGTTGTACAATTCAACCTTTTTCTAATTTCGCGCATAACTTAAAGTAGGAAGTTGATGAGCTTGGGCTTGAGTTATCTTGGATGCATAGATTTGGGCTTCTTAGTTAACTAATAGCTCCTTGACCCAATAGGATCCAACTTCTCTATAAGCCTAAAGCATATATTATATTTATATTTTCTTGACAAATAAAATAGTCTTTAAGAACAATAACTTATCAAAAACTTGAAGTCAAAATATATACAAGTCCTGATAAAAATAAGAAAACATGCCTAAAATAAGAACTGATGGTAGAAAAAACTAATTTTTCCAAATATCCATGTGGGAAGTGACCGTGTATGTTGTACAGGAACAAAAAGACAATATAGTCATCAGGTTGTGAACAATCTATAATTTAAAATAGATACAAACATGGAAGCATTTGTCTCTCTTTCTGTACAAAGCTAGAAAAGTAACACATCTCTACAGAAACGGATCTTCTATCTGAAACTTTCGGCCCCTCAACAATTGGGAAAGGTGAAACTTTCATCAATCACCATAAAAGAGTTTGTAAAGGACACTCGTTGAATAACATAAACTACCTGAATTTACAAAGGATGTAACCAGAGACAAGCGAGGTTAAAGCAAACGCCACAAATGCAGCAAAGGACAAACCCACAGATGCATTAGCCATCTCTGGGAAGAGGTCTTCGCCCCAATTGGATTCCCAGTCATAAGCTCTAGTGGCAGCCGATGATGATGCGGACATTAAAAGGTAAGTCAGAATCTGCAATTGCAAACAGGCACTTTAGCAGTTTGCAAGGTATATAAGCATCAAACTCAGGAAATTATGGCTTTCTAGACTGCAAATTAGAGGAAGAACATTTAAAAGACTTGATAGTCTAAAACTTTCGTCTTTCTATTACTGTAATGTAGTTGTTTCAAGGACACGAAGATTAAACGACAAGTTTTTCATTTCAAATTATTAACAACCGAACATGAACATCAGCATGCTGAATAATCTTGTATCCAGGTTGCTAATTGGAATGTTTCACATTTTAAGGCATCGAAAAGCTCCTTTTATTCATATAAGGGACAATAGGGCATCATCAAGTTGTTTGTTCCTTATGAATGTTAAACATAGTTGGAATTGGAAACTAAAATTTACTACTCATTGATATATGATCAATCAAATAAAAGAATATGAAAAAATACAACTCTTACTGCTCAACTACAAGTCTACAACATACTCATTCCTTTTAGAACTAGGATTAGAACGAACAACTTTAAGAAAGCAAAAGGCAACATATGAATACGGGAAAAAGGCATCCAAAAGTTATCCTAAAGTTCTTTGATTTTAATTGCAGGCCCCAAACATTCGATTGACGGATTTTGTCACAGCCAGCCTGCCGTGACTATAATGCTCCAATGCCTAAACTTTTGCCTGTGGTCCCTGGCGTATTACTTTTCAGGTCCATGTCAAAACCACCAATCAATACTACAAATTATTCATTGCTAGTACCAAAAGCTAAGTGCAGTGGATTTACTTTAGGTAGATTTTTAAATTACTTCTGAAACAGGGCTCAGAATGGGAGGACTGTCTTACCTGATCCATAGAAAAATTGAAGTAACCCCTTAGAGGATGCTCAAATATGTATTTTCCGGTGACGAAGTACTTGGCTAGATCAATTACTTGCAACCCAGAATACACAAACCCTATTACATTAACTGACAAACTATACCTGCAATCATAAGTTTATCAAAAAAACATCAGAGCCAGACGCTATGCAGGCTATTTGGACTAAAACTAAACTGAGAACTTGAATTAGATGACAGAGATGGAATCAATTTTTTTTATATATAATAAGCAATACCAAACCCATAAACCAAAATCGCTGATTGAGCAACATACCTGAATTCCTTGTACGAGTAGAAGGAGTCCAGAGCCCAACCCTTTTCCCTATCAGAAGCCAAAACCGAGAAAGAAATCAAGCAGAGCACAAAAGCGATGATCCTAAACCCCAACAGAGTCTTGTTCAACTTGGCCTCTTTTTTCGACCTCAATAAACTATATACATCCGGCCTCAATCGCCGATTATCGCTCCCGCCGCCGGAGACGGCGCCTTTGCCCTCCTCAACATCTTTGACGTCCGCGACACCCTCTTGGGCTCCTGGATCTACCTTGGTCACCACCTTCGGCTCCACCCGAAAGCAATTGGCCACCACAACCGGCGATGCAGGCTTGTCCTGTGGCATCGGGGAGAACGGTTCCTCTAGCACAGGAGGGGCTCCATCAGCAATAGAGCAGAGATCGGAGGAAGAGGAATCCGGCGAGGAATCGAGCGACGAGTTTTGCGGCGGAGGGGAAGAGCGTTTGTGGTGGGTGGGAGAGAGGGCATGAAGGGCGGAGGAGTGATCATCGGAAATCGATGATTCACGGGAAGAACGGAGCGGCGGCGAAGGAGGTTTGCGGCTTCGAAGGGAAGGAGGAGTAGAAGGAGAATAGTGAGGGAGGGATGGTGAGGCATCAGAGAGTGTGTGGTCTTTCTTCGACTCTTCCGAGTCTTCTTCGTCTTTGACCTGTGAATCCTCATTCATTTGTTGGGCTTCTTCCGCTTTTGCTTCCGCTTCCTCTTTCTTCATGTCTTGCTTTGAACTTTCACTTATTGGGATTTATGAATCAGAGAGGAGAGAGCTTTCAGGATTTCGCGACACAAGCAGTTTTTAGTTCACTTCCACCTCTGGCGAAAGTTTTAGTACTTATGCGTAATTAAGAAAAAAAAGTTATGTTTAAATACAATAAGTATAAGATATTTATCATAAATAATTTTATGATAACTTCAAAGTTTTTTTTTTTTTTCACTTTCATTAACTAATATGAGATTCTGAGACTTGTTTAAATCCAGAGAATCTAAACTTATATATAACAAAGAAACTTTATAAATCAAAATAAACCAAAAAAAGAAATTTATATTTAAATGATTACATTTTACCATATTTATGAACAGAAGTTACCAGAAACACCACCACTCTTGGACATCCTGAGAGTAAAATGACTCATTTAGTATGTGAAATAAAGAATCAGTTATTTATTTATTTATTTATTTTTGGGCCAATAATAAGAGGATATCATTAACATGAAGGAAGTTCAAACAGTACAAATAAACACAGAGGCGAAAAAGCACTTAACAGAAAGGCAAAAATCCAGAAAATGAACAGAAAGCAAAATGCACTTATAGAAGGCCTGCAGATCATCTGCAATAAGGATATCTTACTGAACAGAAAGCAAAATGCACTTATAGAATCTGCACTTATAGAATCTGCAGTACTGTAGACGATCTGAATCCCTTATAGAAGAGGAAGGCCAAAATACTTTCCCGATGACCTGGCACATCAATTCCTAAAATAGTATACAAGTCAAGCTGCCCATTTGAAGCGGTGTCAGGAAAGAAAAAAACACAAGATTTGGCAAAGTTAACTTTCTGTCCATAGGCCAAACAATATATAGTGTGAATATCCTTATTAACTTCATGGTTGCCTCTTGTACCCTTTACGAATAACAATGAATCACCTGCAAAGAAATAGTGAGAAATAACTAAACAATGTCTAGATAGTTTGATCCCCTTCAATTCTTCAAAACGCAATGCATAGCTAATCATAAAGGAGAGTATATCAACAATTATGATAAATAAATAAAGAAAAAGATGATCACTTTGTCTCAGTCTTCTTTAAGAAAAAACCTATTCAATCTTTTTTTTAGCCATTAAAATATTAAAGTGAATTGAATTAATACAGTTAAGGACAATATTATCTCATTCTTGAGAGAAGCCCAAACGTCAATACTACATAAAGGAAATCCTATCTCACCTGAACATACGCTTGATTTATTTTAAGTTTCATAGTTATTTGGTAGGAGGTTCAAATTTGGTAGGAGGATGAACCCTTCTTCCGCTTAAAATAATGTAAGGTTTTATGAACAATAAGAATATTATCATGAGTCTACCTACCTTTCACAAAAGTTTGTTAATTATCAAAAATTAACTTTGGGAGCACTAGCTTTATTCTATTGGTAACCACCTTAGATATCACTTTGCATGAAAAGTTACAAAAGCTAATAGGCATGAAGTTACTAACCAATTCAGAAGATTACACATTCAGGATAAGAACCAAATTTGTATCATTCAGTATATTAAGAGGGAATTTAAGATGGAAAATAGCTTATACCACCTCACAAAGTTGTGGTCCCACTATAGCCCATGAGTGTTGTAAAATAAACCAAAGAAGTTGTCAAGTTCCAAGGCTTTCAATTGCCTTAGATCATACACCACTCTTCGTATCTCCTCATTTGAAATTGGATGAAGAAGCAGTAAATTATCCACATCAGATACTTTGGGTTGAACATATCTCAACACAACTCCTGCAGAGCTTTACCTATCAAGGCAACCCCTAAACCTTGATAGTTTCAAGATAAACAACTCATGGCCCCCGGTGGCTTCTATTGGGTACCACCACACCCCTTGGACTTACCAAGCTAAGATACCTCCACAATGTTTTGTTCACCACAATTAAGAGAGCCCGTTGTTGTTGAAGAAGACTGAATAACTAAAATATCAAGTGAACCTTGAACATCCACAAGACTCAATGACATCCATGATCGAGCTATCTTCTTCCACTTTCGTTCAGTTGTTCACCCATTTGGATCAAGATTACCACACTTTTGTTCAAACTGATTATGTTGGCAACAAACATCATATACCTTTGATGTGCTTTGAATCTAATGCGTCTCAAACTTAAGAAATCATAAGGCAGTGGGTGTTTGAGACTTATTTTTCAAAGTGCAAACACCAAGCAGTCATCTAATATGCATTCTGATAAGCATGCAAACGCAACATCATCCTCTTTGGTTTCATCATCAGATGATAGCTCCATGTAATATGATGAGTAAAGATTCTTTACAGTCTCCATAGGTGCCCTACTATTATCTGAAATCTTTTTGTGTGTTTGGTTTAACATTTGAAAATTTTCAAAGTTTGTTTGCATACTTAAACGAGAGTTTGCTTTGCAAACATTATTGTTTAGTGTAGCGTTTGATTTTTTCTAAAATAAATTTTATCCTTTAAACTTTCATTTGCAAAGAAGTGAAAAATAGTTAATTTTATGTTAAATGAATTGTATAGGCAATAAAAATTAATTTTCAAACATAAATCATAATAATACAAAATCACAATAGATCAAAATTAATTTTAAAAATCAAGTTGACATAAAATCACATTAACTCAATGTCAATCCAAACATGCACTTTGAAAGGTTCGGTCCGACCTGAGCTGTAAATGGATCTATAATTTCATATGGGTGAATGCCAATTTGGGCTAAATTCGAAGAGAGGCCCATCCCAATATCTACTATGTTACCAAGGACTTTTAAAGTAGAGTTAAATGGACTCGCAGACTAAAGGCCCAATAACACGATCTGATTTCGCACACCCACTACTAGTAATTGCCTTGGGAGATTTCACCACATCCTAATCTGAACTACCTGATAACTGTCCTGCAGCAAATTCCTTTATCATAGGAGTAACAGCACAGGTCTCTATGGTGTTACTTCTTCACAAGCCACCATTCTAGGAGATGACTCAGTGAAATTCGTCATCCATCTTAACGATGCTCTGTAAGGGGCATACAGGGCCAGTGCCTAAATTGGAATGCAAGACCACCTCAGATTCCTTCGAATATGATGGGCATGTTTTAAAATAATGATCAACATATCTGCAACCATAGCAATAATGCTGCAATTTCTCGTGCCATAAACTGACCCATAAATTGTCCATTCCTAGTCTAGGGATCCACATCCTTGCACATAAAGGCCGTAAAATATTAATGACCCGTAGGCGTAGAAAACTACACAAGATACCGTGACCTTCCAAGGGATTTTCATATGCCATTAGATCACCAAGCTTATTCCCCATATGCATAAGGTTGTTAGGTATCCAGCCCTCTTTAGGCAAACCATGTACCTATATTCAAAAAGGGCATTTATCCAGACAAACCTCATTAATAGAAAGCATCCTAGACCAAGGCTTGACAATCAAGAGATACCCCATTACTGTCTGTCCAAGGACCATCCTTTAAAACATGAGAGTAGTCTTCTTGTAGCTCAAAGTGAATCATTAATAAATGATCGCCCGTGTCCGATATGTTTACCTCACCAGTTACATCCCAATTCTTTAGCAGTAGGGATTTGACTGCATTTCGATTGAGCTTTTTGTTGGTTATCACTCCGTCCACCAATATCCATTCCAATCCAGTTGCAATAAATCATCATCAGTTTTGTTCCATATCAATCCCCATAGCACCGTTGATCATTACAAACAAGACCAAACATAGATTCTTCCACAACTATACTACCGATGTAGCCAAATCACCCTCACAGTGAAGAGAAAAGAAAAATTGAATCAGCTATTTTATATTAACTCTTAATAATATATGAAAAATCATACTTAAACTTTATAAATCATTGATAAGAAATAATTTCTTTTTTAACTCATTAAACATACTCTTATTATTGATCTTAAATTTAGAAATCAGTTCTCGATTATTTTGGGAGCATCTATATTTTATCTTTTATGAATAACAATGTAATTACAATATTGATGTCTACATTTTTTTAAAAATAGTGCATATCCTGAATTAATTTAAAATGTAATATAATAATTTATTTCTAAAATTTGAAATCAATTTCTGCTATTTATTTTTACAAAATTATTTTTATTATCATTTTAGAAAGTTCCCTTAAATAAATAATACAAATTAGCTATTTTTTTCAAAATAAATGGTTGAAACTAGACTTTTATTATATTATTTTTCAGACAAGTAAATAATACAAATTAGACAAGTGAGACATACATTCCTCTTGGTTTTTAGGTGGTTCATTAGCTCAATTGGTACGATCAACCTAGTTATAACAAGTTGAGTCCCGAGTTTACGTCAAAACTTGGCCTAATTATTTTTTAATTTATTGTTGTTTTATTTATAATAAAATTTTAAAATATGAATTTTTTGTAAAATTTTAATCACTTTTTATTTCAATTAATAATTTTTTTATTTTTTTTCTTAATTTCAAATTATTATTTTTTATTTTCTAAAAATATTTTTTATTAGTAAAAAATTTATTTTTATAAAATAAAAAATTAATATATAAATCCAATTTAAACTTAATGTAATTCAAGTCAATCACTTATCAAATTAACTCAAATCCTAAGTCTAATAGAAACCTAACCTAATCCAACCCAACCCAACTTTAACTGGAGTTTTGGCAGAAAGGACCATCATTATTGCTCCCGGTCATTGTCAAATGTAAAATGAACCATTCAATATGTAAAATATGAAATTAAAATTTTTCAAGCAAACCATTTATGAAAAAATAAAAAATTAACTCAATCATCGTAATTCCGGCATTGGCCTTAACTTTTTTTTCTCCTTTGTCTCTACATTGTCTTAAAGACTATTTTTTTTCTCTTAATTTAAGACAGCATTTGATACGTGAACTTTTTTCTTTTCAGTGGTTTGATATTAGAAACTTTATTTATAAAAATAAATATCATATGCATATAACATATTTTGGATTTGTTTTAATGGATTTATTAATTTAATAGTTTGTAAGGACTAGTTGATAAACTAAGTACATACTAAGGATCATTTAAAAATTTTATAATCCAAAAACGGGCAATGAAGGGATGAACTGGGCACTAATTTGTTAATTGATTATAAACAAAAATGTAATTATTTGGAAAACATCGGGCAATAAATATTAGTACCTTTTATGCATGTACCACGTTGACCGGAGAAACCAAGAAAAAAAAAATTGAGAATGTAAAGAATCTTGTGGGTGATATTTAATTTAATTTTTAAATTTTAAGATTAATCATATTTAAATACTTATTTAAAAAAAAAAAAAGCTTATGCAATATAACTGTTTTGTTAATTTTTTAAAATCTAAAACTCTAACTTTAATTGTCTATATAAGTTGTAAAGGAAAAAAAAAGTACTCATATGGTACAAAGCGGATATATGTTATATTATGAATTTGCTCTCTTTTCTTTTTGGACAAAAAACAGTTAATAGAAGAATTATATGTACAGAAATGAACGTTACATATAGGCTTATAATCTTTCAAAGTTAAAAAAGGAAAAAAAATTACGGAACTCATTAAATTGAGGAGAATTCCTTATATATTGGCCAAGGAAAATAGTGACTTTTTCAGACAAAATCAATGAAATATTGTAGGTATACGAGGAGTTATATTTTCATTCAAGTATTTGGCTTTTAAAAACCGTTTGAGGGTACTTTAGATGGTAAGAGCATAACTATGAAAATATAAATAGTATTATGGATTCTAATTCTTCAGTGTGGGAAAAAATTGATATGATCTGTAAACCATTCTAGATATAAACTTGTGTGGTACTTTTATCTATTAAATATCTTATGTCAATTAAGAAACACGTAAAATTTGCACATGTATATATTAAAAGTTTATACCCCTCATTCATTTGAACCGACGTTGGTATGAAGATTAAGGTACAAGTGGACCCAGACGAAGCAACTTTCACGAAATGAAATTTGCACTATCCTATAATTAATTGTAATGCCAAATACTGCTTTAGCCGTCAATAATACATATGGACCCCACCTAATTGCCTGGCCAATTTGTCGTTTACCTCGTTACAATTACACCCCACATCCTTTAGTTGACTTCATAAGCACTTAATCATTACCTATGACACGTCGGATACTTGGGAGCAAGGCAATCCCCAATTGCTCAGAGATTCATGGAACTAACGACGAATAAAAATTCGAAAGAAAAAAAAAATTTCAAGCACAATTACACAGATACATATGTTATAAGTAAAGTTAATAAAAAAAATATTTAATCAGAAAACATATTTGAATGAAATAATTATCCAATTATTACTCAGCAACCATCTCAGCCAAAAAGCATGTATGAAATGCAGGGAAAAAATAAAAGAGAATGCGGTCATTTTCCATTTAATACAAGAGTACTCCATTTATACCATAACACAAGAGGCCCATAACCCAAAGTTCCAGGCCCAAATCTTGAGATGGGTTCTACTTCGGGCTTCAGCTTCCCTCCATAAAAGCCCAAATTATAGTGGCCTGCTTTAATGTTTAATTGTTTTGGAAAAGATTCACTAATGAATCTTCACAATGGTTCTTTGAAATTGAGTGGTTGATTTTCAAGAGGGGAAGAGTGTATGAGTTTTATTTCAACGGTATATTTTACAAGTTTTTCGAGTTATATATATATATATATATATATATTAAATTTGTGATATCAATTTAAAAGAAATTGAAGGATCCAAATCCAAGGATTGATAGAGGAAAGTAGTTAATGGGTTTTTATATCAAACATTCAATGATAAATTACCGAACGAAAGTGTCATTGAAATAATATGATTTTTTTTTTGCAAACAAATATGAAGATTATATTTAAATACGTTAGTTTTATGCAATTGGAGACTTTGAAGAGTGAACAAATTCGGTACGTTTGTATCATACAATAATTAGGAATAAAAATATAAATGAGTTTTTTAATGAAATGAAATTTTAAACTCTTGTATTGCATTTATTATAATATTAAAGAAAAAAATTAGAAAAATTATTAAGCAAGAGGCAATATTTGACCAAAAATTATTTTTTTATGTATGAGTCCATTCTTGTGTTGTAAAGAGTGAACAATGTGTCATTGAACAACTCCGAGTAATGGAGAGAATAGATGCAGATTTAACGTAAGTGGCCAAGTGCATGCACCAAAGCTTTGACGCCTCCGTATACGTTGGTGGGCTTGAATCTTGTCTATTTTTCTCTTGATTTTATTAATTATTTATTCCACAAGGTGGGAGGCGTAAGAAATAAACTTTAAGGTGTTAAAAGATATTATTTTATATAAAAAATATTTAAAACATTAAAATTTTTTGTGTGTACGTTTAATATTTATTAAAATTAAATAAAAAATTAAAAAAAATAATTAAGTTTTCACTCAATAATTTAGGATATCTAATAAGAGAATTAATTTAATTTTAAGACAATTTAATTTTTAAAATTAATTTTAATAAAACGTAATTTTATACGAACAAGATCTAAATTTGTAAACTTTCATTTAAAAATTAATTTTTGTCAACTAGATAGTTCATTTAACAAAAAAAAAATATTTTTTTTACTTATATCAAATAGAGTTTAGAAAAAAAAAATTAATTTTAAAAAACTTAAATGTTAAATCAAACAAAATATATGTTTGGGATGCCGTTAGGGAGAATAAATTTTAAATTAACTTGATTTTTAAAATTAATTTTTATATAACATAATTTTACACTATTATTATGTATATTAAAAAACTTTTATTTAAATATGATTTTAAGATAATTGATGTTGTCTTGATAGTGTTTATTAAAATTACTCTTAGAAGTATAATTACCAAAAAGTACAAGAATTTTTGTTACTTTATCCCTTTTACTTTCATTATTTCATTGCATAAAATTTTAAATTTAAAACAACAAAAGAAATGAATGAATATATATATGTTTGGGTACTGGTTTTGACATAAAAAATGAAGACAAATAAACCCAATTTTTTACTTTTCTACATGTTACATATCATATGGCTGAAACAAAATTTTCCAAGCAGAGCATAGATTTTGCCTCTTCATCTTCTTCTTCTTTTTTTTTTTTTTAAACGCGACTGTAGAAAAGTGATGGGCAAAACGACAAACTCCATTGTTACTATATTCTCTTCATATTTATTTTTTGCACCCAAATAGTGCCAGAAAGAACAAGGAAAAAAAGAGATTTATGTCTCATTTACCAACCTTCAACTTCACATTCAAACGGAAGCCATAAAGGAAAACAAAAGAGAGAAAAAAAGAAGAAGAAGAAATAAGCGAAAACTCATTTGAAAGAACAAAGACAAAGACAAAGACAAAGAACACGAGACATTTATGCGGAGAAAGAACGAGACAGATTTGATCGAAGTACATCTTTATCTTATTGATATACTAAAAGTGGGATTCGTCTTGTTCATTTGATTTTTCATGTTCATTTGCACCTTGCATCAGTTGCTCTCTAAAATCAAATAAAGGAGATTCTATGAGACAGTGAGAGATGGAAAGATGGTTCAACTTTTGGTGTATAGAGCAAAGAAAGAGTGAGGGTTAGAAATGACAAAAGGACCTAACGTTGAAATATTTTTAAAATAAAGATATGTGTTTTAAAAAGTCACATGCTTATATAAATTAATAAATTTATATGTCCTCATATAAATTAAACGTTGTATCTCTTTGATTTCTAAAAGTATCTATAAAAAGATATGGTAATTACCACTTTGTGAAAAAAATGTATTATTTTAAAGAAATTTTATATACTAGAAATGTGTAACTTTTGATTAAAACTATTTAAGTTATGTTGGTTTATGAACTAATTTATGATTGTGACTTTTAATTGAAGAAGTATTGTTCCAAGAGGTATTTCTTTAAGGTATCACTTCATAGTTTATATAAACCTCTTACTATCACTCTATTTTGGACGTACAAAAAATAAAATACACAATAACTTTAAACTCATTGCCTTACTCTTTGAGTGCATGTAAATAAAAAGTGAAATTATCACTTTGTTAAATCTATTGTTGTTATGACTTGAGTATTAGGAAGGCAATCCATATTCAAAAGTCTTCATTGTATCTTACAAGAAATTTGTCAGTCAACCCAACTTACACCTTATAAGATAGGAATAGGTGGGAGCAAATTAAGGAAAGTGTTGCCATGCTTTGAAGACATCATGCATTACTTTCTTGTTCATCTCTTTTCCTTCTAAACTTTAGAGAACTATTCCCACCAACAATCTTTAAGCTTAATCTTTTACAAATACACATGGCTTCTTTAAAAGAGTTGACTACAAATTTTATGATATTGGAAAGATTTGAAGGAGGCAACTTCTTGAGATGGCAAAGAAATATGAAATTTTTTCTTACAACTTTGAATGTGCCCTATGTCCTCATCACTCCAAAGCCTCAAGAAAGAGAAGAAGAAACCATTGTTAAAATAAGAGAGAGACAAAAATGGGAGAATGATGACTAAATTTACACTTGACAGATCCTCAATGGCCTCTGTGACACTCTCTTCAATGTTTATCATGATTCAACCTCTACAAAAGATCTTTGAGATAAACTTGAGGCAAAGTACATGCAAAAGAACTCAACAAGTAAGAAATTTTTTGTCACTCATTTTAATACTTATGATTGATGGAAAGTTTATTATGGAACAAATGCATGAAATTGAACATATTTTGAATAATTTCAAACAACATAACTTGCATATGGATGAGTCTATTATTCTCTCCTTAATCATAAACAAACTTCCTCCATCATGAAAAGATTTCAAGAAGAGTCTTAAACATAAAAATAAATATATCTCTCTTGAGCAATTGGGGAATCATCTTCGTTTATAAGAGGAATAAAGAAAGTAAAATGCTAAAAAACAAACTAATATACATGAGAAAGTTTATGTGGTGAAAGAAGGGTAGTCCCACAAGACCTCAAGGAAACGAGGAAAGGACAAAGACAAATCCTAGGCACATGATGGTCACAATAACAACAAAAAGAAATGTAATTGTTTCTTTTGTGGAAAGGCTAGCCATTTCAAGAACAAATGTCGTTTCTTTAAAAAAAAAAAAAAGAGAAAGAAAATAAGTCATTTACAAAAGAAGATAATTTTATAGCTATATTTCTGAGATCCACCTAGTTAACAATGATGAATTATGGTAGGTGGACTCAATTGTAACACATCACATGTGCAAAAAAAAAAAAAATCTTCTTCAAAACATTGAAGGAAAAAGATGAGGATGTGCTTTACATGGGAAATGTTTCAAGTGTCCAAGTAAAGGGCAAAGGGATTGTGGAAATTAAATTCACTTATGGGAAAACTCTTACTTTAAGATATGCTTATTATGTACAAAAAGTTAGGAAAAAATTTAATTTCTGTACTTTTACTTAATAAGTTTAGGTTTAAGTCTATATTTGAGGGTAATAAATTTATTCTTACTAAAGGTGGAACATTTGTAGGTCAAGGTTATTTTTGTGAGTACATGTTTAAGTGTTGCTAAAGCTAATAATAATATTTACAATTCTACTTATATTGTTGAATCTTGTGATTTGTGGCATTATCGTTTGAGTCATGATAATTTTGGAAAATTGAATGATATGATAAAGCTTGAATTGATTCCAAATATTGTTATTAATTATGAGTCTGTTATTACTTGTATATTGATTAAAATAACTAGAATACATTTCCCTCAAGTAGACAAAAGTTCTAAAATATAATAATTGATTCATTTTGATATTTGTGATTTGCATGGTTGACCTACTTTGGGTGGTAAAAGTATTTTGTAACTTTTTATTAATGATTACACTAGATACTATTATGTCTATTTAATGCACTCAAAGGATGAAGTCTTAGACAAATTTAAGATATTTAAAACTAAAGTAGAAATTCAATGTGAAATTTTTGTTAAATATTTAAGGATAGATAGAAGGGGTGAATATTAAGATCCAAATTATTTTGAGTCAGTTAGTATAATACATCAAGTAACTGTCATTCCCCATAACAAAATGGTATAGCAAAAAGAAAAAATAAGGTCCTATTTGAAATGGTAAATATCATGTTATCTTATTCTAGTTTGACTAATGGATATTGGGGTTAGGCATTACTAATTACATGTCATATATTAAATAGAGTTCCTAATAAAAGGAACAAGATAACCCTATATGAACTATGGAAGAAAAGAAAACCCAATCTTAATTATTTTAGAGTTTAGGAATACAGGGCAATAGTTAAAGTTCCCAAACCTAAAATAAATAAATTAGGTAAAAGAGGAGTTGAGTGCGTCTTCTTGGGATATGTTGAAAATAGTAAGGCATATCGATTTTTGTTTATTGAACCAAATGATTCATACCTAATCAATAAAATAATTGAAGCAAGGGATGCAAATTCTTAAGAAGAAAGTTTTAACTCAATCGTTAAGCCTAATGACATTTCTTATTCCTATGAAAAATCAAATCAAGAGAATAATGTTTCTAATAATATTGACTTAGAAGAAATAGAACTTAAAAGAAGTAAAAGGGCTAGAAAAGTAAAAACCTATGATTTAGATTTCTTTATGTTTTTTGTTGAAAGGACTTGAAAAGATATTAAAAATTATTCACCTTTTATTTTAATTTAGAAGATGACCCTAAAACATTTAAGGAGTTTATAAATTCTCAAGATTCACCATTTTAGAAAGAGGCTATACAAGATGAAATAGATTCAATGATGGGAAATAAAACTTTGAAACTAGTAAATCTCCCACCTAGTTCTAAACCCATTGGTTTTAAATAGATTTTTAAAATGAAATTAAAAGTAGATGGATCTATAGATAAATTTAAAGCTAGGTTAGTTGCTAATGGGTTTACGTAAAAGGAAGGAATAGAATACTTTGATACATATGCACCAGTTGCAAGGATTTCCACTATCAGAGTGCTTTTAGCACTTGTTTCGTTATACAATCTTGTTATCCATCAGATGGATGTTAAAATAGCTTTCCTTAATGGAGAGTTGGAAGAAAAGGTGTATATGACACAACCAAAAGGGTTTGTGGTTCTTGGTCAAGAACCCAAGGTGTGTAAATTAATTAAATCTCTTTATGGACTTAAACTAGCCCCTAAGCAATGACATAAACAAATTTGATGAGGTAGTTCTAGCAAATGGATATAAAATCAATGAATCCAACACATGTGTTTACAATAAGTTTCATAATGAAAAAGGTGTCATGATTTGTTTGTATGTAGATGACATGTTAATTTTTGTACTGATTTGGATGAAGTAAACAATACAAAGAAATTCTTGTCTGAAAACTTTGACATAAAAGATATTAAAGAAGCAAATGTAATACTAAAAATCAAGATTATTATGGATAACAATTGTCTTGATTTTTCTCAATCTCATTATATTGAAAAAATATTAAAGAAATTTGATTGTTTTTATTATTGTCTTGTTTCTACACCATTTGATTCTAGTATGAAGTTAGTACTAAATAAAGGATGCCCTGTGAGACAACATGATTATTCAAAGGTATGCTATGACATGTACAAGACCGAGTATATCATATGTTGTGGGAAGGTTAAGCAGATACATAAGTAATCCAAGTAAGAATCACTGGCATGCTGTGGATAAAGTATTAAGGTACTGAAAAGGAACAATTAGCTATAGTTTGACCTATGGTGGTAATCCATTAATTTTGCAAGGATATACAGATGCCATTTGGATAAGTTACTCAAAGGATCATGCTTTTACAAGTAGATGGGTCTACACATTAGGTGAGGGTGTTATTTCTTGGGGATCTAATAAATATACTTATAATGTAGATTCTACCACAAACTTTAAGTTTATAGCATTGGCTGCAAGTAACAAGGAAGCTAAGTGGCTTATAAATTTGTTATTTCACATTCTTACATGGACTAAGCCGATGACACCAACATTTATCAATTGTGATAGTCAGTCTACTCTTTTAAGGGCTTATAGACAAGTTTATAATGGAAAGTTGTGACATATTGGATTAAGACATAACTATGTGAAAGACTTGATAATGAATTGAGTAATCTTCATAAATTATGTAAGATCTGAATTGAATCTTGCAGATCATTTGATGAAAGGTCTAACAAGGAATATGATATTGGAAACATCAAAAGGGATGAGATTGAAGCCCTATAAACCTTGATCACCGATAGTAGAAACTTGACTTACATTTAACCATCATATCAAGTCTTGAGTTCAATGGTGAAAATACGTTATTAAAGTGATTGCAAGTACTTAGTAACCATAAGATTAAAAAGGGAAAGGTTGAACTTTAATTTTGCTCTTAATAGACTTGTAAGCATATATTTGTTAGAGCATTAATCATAGTGGGACTATTGACGAAGTCTACCTATATGAGAGTGAAGTGGAGCTGCTTCAAGAAGTCTAAGGGCTTAACTTTGAAAACTCTCATGAAAAAGATACGGACACAAGACTATAAAAGTGTCAATTTAAGTGACATACAATGGTCTAAGATCTTATGCGTGAGTCATGCACACTTGTTCACATATAATAATTGGTTCAAAGCTTAGTTTACCATATTATTTCGGATGGGTGAAACCCTGTTTTACTTAGGTAAAGGTTCAAATTATTGAGATAACTTTATTGAAAATATAAGATTTCTTAAGTGATGAGAGTTTGGGTTCATTTTAAAAATGGTGGGGGATTGTTAGAATATTTTTAAAATGAAGAGATGTGTTTTAAAAAGTTATGTTTTCTTGTCACACTTGAAATGTGAACGCAGGGCATGGAAAAAAAAGGAATAATTTTTATTTTCACTTAAAAAAATAAAAATCAAAATTAGGAGTCACCATCAAAATTTTAAAAGGATAAATTATGGAAAATCAATTAAATTGATTAGATGGTCTGCGATCTAGGGATTAAGTTCATGAGTTGATTATGTGGATAAAAGGTGTTAGGCATTCCACAACACTTATTCTCAAAATCGATTACCCAAAGTTAATTAAGTAAAACACGTATGATCTCAGTTCAAAGTTTGATCACTATTATCAATCGTATGCCAAACAAAGAGAAGTAATAATGGTGGCTTTTTGGGGTGGAATTAGTGTGATTTCTTCGTACTCAGTATTGTTCTAAAAGAAACACAATAAAAAAAAAAATGCAATTGCACTATACTCTCGCGCTGCTGTCACGGTCATTTTCTTCTTAGTCTATCTTTTTGAAGGTTTATGTCATGAGCTGTTGCATCTCTCTTTACGTCATTGTTAGATATTGGGTCTTGGATAGAATGTTCTTGTACTATGGTGTGTATGCATGCACTTTGTCCAAAGATGCAATCTTAATGCCTTGAACTTACAAGTTAGATACTACACATGTAACTTTAGAGTTATAACAGAATTTTACTAATATAAAGAAAGGCTTATGTCTATAAAAATAATTTCTCCAGGCAACACCAACACTAAGTCGTCTACTTGGATATTGTTAGTTGGAACTTTAGCACAAATTGGATCATAACAAAGCATACTGCTTGTAAATGGAGCACCTTCTGAGGAAGTAATCACAAGTTTTGATTAAGTAGATATCAGTGACAAGCAAAACATCCACCATATCAAGTAGTTTTAGATTGAACAATTAAATAATTGTACTCTCCATTCCTGAACAAATTAATGGTTAGTTTTGTCTACCTTTAGGAACTGTGCTAAACAAAGATGTTAAAAGAAGGTGTTGCTGCTCTTTGCACAATGCACACATGGGGTAAAAGAACATGATTACTTTGTAATGGGAGCAAGCTTCTATATGACATAAATGACGACAAGAGTTTGAAAAAACCAAAAATTAAGTAGTGTTGGGCTGAGTGGCAGAGGACTTGACATATGGCTGATGACATGATAAAGTAGAGGCTATAAATGTTTCCACGTTAGCATTTAACAACCACATTAGCATTTTTTGGATAGTGGATTAACGGAGGGACCATAATGAAGCATGTTTGACTGAGTGAGGGACCAAAATTTGATAATTTAGGACGAGAAAATGCACATAAGAGATAGTAAGGATTAATAGGGAACAAAAAAGAAGAAAATAAGAGAATACAAAATGGTAGTTGTAGGAAGCATAATGGCTTTTTTATTTTGATGTTATAGTATAATTAATTAATGCTTTGTACTCATCGCTGCCAATTTTATTATCTCAATTTGCTGCATCATACTTTCTTTAATACACCACGTGCCCTGTAATGCACATACTAGTCATGGGTTCACAATCTTTTTTTTTTTTAGAAAACATTATTTTGGTCTTCTATTTCAAAATTCATTCTCATTTTAATTCTCTATAAATTAAAAATTTTAAAATAATTTTCTACTTTTGAATATAGTCTCATTTTGGTCTTTACAAAATTCAAAATCTTCAAATAGTACTACAAATTTTAAATTTTAACGCAAAATAGTCATCTTTTATCTCATTTAGAGAGGAATTATTTTGAGTAAGCATTTGAAAATAGAGGATTATTTTGAGGCTTTCAATATATAGAGGGCCAAAATGAGACTATTCTCAAAAGTGGAAATAAAATTGCCAAACAATTTTCTTTGTCTCACACATTATCCACTATTAAATATTGCAATTTTCTTTTTTGAAAATAATGTTGGCAGCAGATTAAAAGAATTTTTCATAGTAAAATCTATTGTACATTTTAAAAAATAAATTTTATACATATTTTCATGTCATGTTTTTACATTTGAAAATAAAGTTGGCTCCAAATTAAAATATATTGTACATTTAAAAAATAAATGCAACAAACAAATACTTGCAATTTTTTTAAATGTACAATATATATATATATATATATATATAAAGTGATCCAAGAAGACATAAAAATATGTACAGAATTTATTTTTTTAAAATTTGCAATATGTTTTACTATGAAAAATTCTTTTAATTTGAAGCTAACTTTATTTTTTAAAAAGAAATTGCTTAGAGTGGGAGGCTAAGAAAATTGCAATATTTAATAGTGGATGACATGTCAAACAAAAAAAATTACTTGGCAACTTTATTTTTAGTTTTGAAATTAGTCTTATTTTGACTCTTTATAAATTGAACCTTAAAATAGTTTTTCATTTTCAAAAACTTATTCAAAGTAATATATATCCAAATGAAATAGAGGAAGATTATTTTAAGTCAAATTCTAAAAGGTAAAATATTATTTAAAGATTTTGAATTTGTGGAGACCAAAATAAGAGTATATTCAAAAATAGATAATTATTTTAAAATTTTTAATTCATAAAAAATTAAAATAAAAGATCAAAATAATATTTTTTTCAAAAAAAAAAAATTGTGTTGCCCTAATCGCGTGGAATGGAACCGCATGGCCAATATGTTCAAACCACGCGACTCTAATATTGTATTAACAAAAGAAGTATAATACAGAAAATCAGAATAATAAGATTAATAACAGTATTAATTATTTTATTGCAGCGTCATAATTGAGAGCATAATTGAGAAACATTGGGGCTGGATACGGTATGGTGTGGTGTGGTGCAGGTAAACTGAAGCAAACAACACCTCCGCTAGATATCAGCTGTACTGGATGTCAGTTTCCAACGGAGGTGGATAATCCAACACGTCTCTGCCACGTCACACCATCTGCCTTACCAATTTTCTTTCTATCATAATTTAATTAGATTAACTCACTGTTTAAACCATTAAACAAAAGTATTATTATCATCTAATATCTTTTTTATTTTAATATAACAAGTGAAAGAACTGATGTCAACATACTTGTAATTTAATTTACAAAATGTCAGGGACACAAACTAAAAAAGAAAACATATAATAAAAAAAGGGTAAAGTAGGGGCAGGCGAGAGTGCGGCCAAAATGAAAAGGGTCTCGACTCCCAACGTGAAATTCGTGAACGCTAAAGTTTAAAAGGGCCGCCCTGCTACAGCCCTTGGCCGCTGGATTATTAAATTAATTTCCAGATATGTGCATTAAAATTTTCTAAATAATATAAACAATAATAATTTTTAGTTTGAATTTTTTATTATTAAATTAATATCTTACTTGTATATTTTATAATAATTTAATTCTTCATAAATATATTGTGATAAATAAATTTTACAAAAATTTTATTTTTTATAAATTTAATTTATTATTAATTTAAATAAAAAATAATTTTGTATAAATTTAAATTTATAAAAAAATAATTTATCATAATTAATTTGTGAATAATTAAATTATTATAAAGTATAAAAATAAAAAATTAATTTTATATTTTTCTCATGTTTAAATTATTAATCGTTATTGCATTAAATGTATTACTTTCACGAGCAATTATCTACTGGTTAATAGAATCTTGAAAAAAATGATAGAAAACTCTAATTTTTACAACTGAACGTGTAAGATCAGAAAAAAAAAGAAAAAAGAGGGAAGCTAAAACTGATTGTGGATCAAGATTTGAATTGCAAGTTTGTTAATTTTTAAAAATAATTTGAAATTCGAATATATTATAAAAGGTATAATCTTATTATCGTCTCACTTTATCTAACGAGCTTGTATAATTTAGAAAAAAAAATCATTCTTTTAAATATATAATTAAAATTAATTTAAGTTAAATTCTCACATGTCATTTTCCGTGTACAATCTTGAACTCCTTATTATATGTAGGGTAAAATAAAAAAAATTTACAGCAAGAACATATAAAATCATATTACTTTATTCTTCTTTTTTTTCAGTGAGATATTTTTTTATTAAAAAATATAACTAAATGAAATTATCTAAAATTTCTACTTTAATTTAAAAATCATCTATTTAATATATATATATATATGTGTTTGATTTTGACTTACAATAAATATGTAATCACTGATTTGTAGTACATAAACTTTATTGCCGTGATCAACAGTTGGTCCAGATTAGTGTATTAGGCTAAAATTTCATTTTAATTTGTTATGGATTTGGTACTTTTGAATTAGACCTTTATAAAATTGCATTATCAATTTAGTTTTTTATAAATAAAGTATCTATTAATTTAATTTTTTATGAAATTACATTTTATCCACTAACTATAGGCGCTTTTAATTTAATTTTCTACACATAGAATTATTAATAATAATATATTTAAAAATAAAATCATAAAAATTTTATTTATATGAGATTAATTTAAAAATATAACCTCATTATTAAAGAATAAAATAATATTTAACTATTAGTTTATCATTCCTAATATGTATCCACCATCAGAGAAAGAAACGGGTAGAGAGAATAAAGCTGACGACGTTTGAACGTTTGAAATGTCGCAAGCGAAGGCGGCCAGCTCAATAAGATAACGGAGCCAGTAGCCCATCTGCTTCTGTAGCTATGAATATAAATATCTGAGTGGGTATGGGGTCGACTCACTTCACACTTCAAATTTCCCCTTCTTCGTGCCAAGATTTTCACTCCCAAAGTTAAGATGGCGATGAAACGTGCTGTTTCCTCTGCGATTCGATCGATTGCTTCTTCTTCCATCTCATCGACTTCACTCTCTTCTCCCGCTTTCGCCAGGCACCTTCATGTAATTCTCTTCTCCATACCCCTCTCTTTGATTTATTAAGTTTTCCATATCTGCTTTCAGTTCATTTCAGTCGATTTAGCTTTGCATTTTCCTTTTTTTTTTTTTTTGGTTTTCTCCTGCGAAAGCCATCTTGAATTTGCAATTCTATGATGGGTTTCATAGTTGTTGTACTTGCATGTTTTGGTACGGAAAAGGAAGGGTGATCGGACAATGGATGACGTGTCCGGACATGCGGACGCGCCTGATTTGGTTTGGGTGAATTGGTCGGCGGTTGATCTTTTACCGGCACAGGGTAAACTGCCACGCATGGTCGCAAGTGTCATCACTCATCACCCTTTCGTTGACCCTTTGTCTTTTTTGTATTTTTTTTACTAGTCTCTATCCTTTGCAGTTTTGGGAGAGTATATCTATACACTCTCACTACTGTCTTCTGTGTCGCTCTCTAACTGCACACATGCAGTTCCTCCAAAGGTTTTTTTTTTTCTTTTTTTTCCTTTTACAGTCTGGAGTCTGGACTGTGGATTCTTTGAGGGAGGGAGTAGTCGAAAGAGAGAAACTACATCCATATACTCTCACTCCTCTCTTCTGTGTCGCTCTCTCTAATCGCACAGCCTGCAAGCGCTTTTTTGGGCCATTAATTGTTACTCTAATGGTCTTACAATCGTGGGTGTGGGCTTGACGACTAATGAGACCTAACATTTCAGGCCCAGCATTATCTATGATTCATTCATAACGCGTTGAATTGCATAATTTTCGACCAAAAAAAGGTCATTTTACAATTTTCTTGCGACGGATGGTTGGCGTTCTGCTATATATTGGGGACAATTAGTAGTTAGGCTAGAAATTGAATAAATGACAAAATAGCAGACAATTTTGTGTTTCTATGATGTAAACCTGTTCAGCAGATTGATGTAAGAAAACTGTTATAAGCATTTGAGATTTGAGATATTGGTCTCTTGTGTTTAGACTTGTATTTTGTTTTTGGTCACTGCTTTTACTTGCTTTACGCTTGATCATGCTTATTTCTTTCTCTCTATTGAGAATAGGCTACTGGCGGAAGCAAGAAGATTGTGGGGGTTTTCTACAAAGCCAATGAGTATGCTTCCCTGAATCCCAATTTTGTGGGTTGTGTTGAAGGAGCCTTAGGTATACGTGAATGGCTGGAATCCCAAGGTCATCAGTACATCGTCACTGATGACAAAGACGGACCTGATTGCGGTTAGTCTTCTCCCAAACTATTACTGCAATTCGTCACTCATTATCAATAAAATAATATAATTAAGTAGTCAGTCCCCATACCTTACACTTGTGAATGCATAAGCAGTACAGAAGATTAAGTTTGTTGAAGAAGCTGCAACGGATACAAACTCGTAGGGTCTTCATTTATAATAGAATAGACTGTTAAACAAATTTCATTTACTGATTATTGACTTGACTAAACTCTGCACAAAGAGATCTCTTCCTGATAGATTGTACACTGTTCTTAAACACGATTCTTAATTATTAATAGCACAAAGAAAAATAGACTCGATAGAAAGTGAGATCTATTAAATAGAGTTTCATTTACTTGCTTCTGTGTGTCTGCTCTTGAAGGTATAGAGTTAACTGATTTCCAGGAAAGTACTTCAGTTCAGCTCCTTTTAATCAAATATATTTCCACAGTAGTTCCTAGCTACATTTTTTTCAAGATTAGCTCTAATTTATTATAACTAATCACATTTTAACACAAACTAACCGCTTCTACGTACAGAAATAGAAAACTTTATGTCCAAAGGAACCTAAATACAATTCTCCAATTAGTTTTTGTTGCATTTATTAATGATTCGTTTCATTACGTAATGCGTTCCTTGTTGAATGTTTTGATAGAGAACTGCAAGTCTCCAACCAATGAAGAATTTCCTCTTTCTTTGGTATATTGTATTTTCTTCTTAATTTTTATGGTTCTTAAACTTATGATTTAACTTTTGTTTTCTTCCAGAACTCGAGAAACACATTCCAGATCTCCATGTCCTCATATCTACTCCATTTCATCCAGCCTATGTTACTGCAGAAAGAATAAAGAAAGCTAAAAATCTTGAATTGCTATTGACTGCTGGAATTGGTTCTGATCACATTGATCTCAATGCTGCTGCCGCCGCCGGACTAACTGTGGCAGAGGTCACAGGAAGCAATGTAGTGTCAGTTGCAGAGGATGAACTCATGAGAATCCTAATTCTTATGCGGAATTTCTTACCTGGGTATCATCAGGCTATTAGTGGGGAATGGAATGTTGCTGGCATTGCTCATAGAGCTTATGATCTCGAAGGAAAGACTATAGGGACTATTGGTGCTGGACGAATTGGCAGGCTTTTGCTCCAGAGATTGAAGCCTTTCAACTGTAATCTTCTCTACCATGACCGGCTGAAGATGCATCCTGAATTGGAGAACCAAACTGGAGCCAAGTTCGAGGAGGACCTTGATGCAATGCTACCCAAATGTGACGTGATTGTTATTAACACACCTCTTACTGATAAGACAAGGTATAATCTATATATCTGATGTTATTTGGTTGAAAACCAATTGAGTGAATAATTTTGAATACGTCAAGAATTTTGTAAACATTCATTGCTTTGTATAATATCATTCATCACAGCACAATGAACTCTGGGAGATGTGACTAGTCCAATATAATACGGTTCTGCTCTAATTATGTGTCATACACTCCATCCATGAAAAATGAAAAAAGATGATCTCCTTTGATCACGGGTAATTCTAACCAAAACTTTGTTTCTGACTTAGGGGGTTGTTTGATAAAGATCGAATTGCTAAGTGCAAGAAGGGCGTCCTGATTGTCAACAATGCTCGTGGAGCAATTATGGACACCCAGGCAGTTGCTGATGCTTGCTCTAGTGGGCACATTGCAGGTAATTTTGTGCTTTATGCTAATTTTTTGGGAGACCTATGTAATCAATTGGAAACGGAGATGTAAATCTTGTTTATTAAAATTGATTACGGACGAGAGGTTGATGTCATTATCCCCTATGAACTTCCTAATTGTTCGGAATGTTGTTGATTCTTTAGGTTACAGTGGTGATGTTTGGTTCCCACAACCAGCTCCAAAGGATCATCCATGGCGTTACATGCCAAACCATGCCATGACTCCTCATATTTCTGGTACCACCATTGATGCACAGGTACTTTTAGTTCTTGTCCATGTATTAGCCCTCTTCTATGCTTCAGATTTGGTCCCTTGTTTTCTGGAAAACTGATAAGACTGGATCTTGTTTAGTTGCGATATGCTGCTGGGGTGAAAGATATGCTTGAGAGGTACTTCAAGGGTGAAGACTTTCCAGCTCAAAACTACATTGTCAAGGAGGGTCAACTGGCTAGCCAATACCGTTGAACTAGCTCTTGTACTGAGCGTGGAAGTCTTCCATTGTTCAGATGATTTGATGGTCAGTTGGCAGCCGGGAAGGCACTCAAATAATGTAATGTCTTTGTAGAGTTTGAACTCTACAGGCTGATTCGATAATAAAGCCGTAATGTTTTGTTTCTTGTGTGTTTCAAATAAGGGTCCTGCTTGATTCGAAGAGACCAGTTGGGTTAAAACATTAGATCAAACTATTTAGTTCAAAGCTTCTATGTTATGGGAATGGCTCTGCAATATGAGTTGTATTAATAATGCATGGCTTGCTGTTGGGCATTTTAACCAAATGTTGTCCCCACAAGATAAAGATTAGTAGTTCATCATCACCTTCGTCTAGAGTTAATGATCGAATACGATGTGAGTACTAGTGTCCTCCGTAGCATTTTGGTAAGATTTTAATGAACTTATCAAAGTGTTAACGATTGGGGACCTGCTACTGTTTAGTCCTTGAATTTTATATATATATATATATATATATATTTATAATACAATGTAATTTAAACTTTGATTATAATTTTAAGTTTGTTCGGTCTAATAAATTTGATTATTTTAATTAAAAAATTTGTTTTATAAAACAGGTCAAAATTAAAAATTTTGAATCAATGTTTTTTTAATACAAAAATTTATTAATTGAAAAATTTACATTTAATTATAAAAAGGAATGTAATTTAATATTAAAAATAAAATTATTTTAATTTAAAAAGTGTAAAGTTTAAATTTATTTTAATTTTAAAATTATAAAATATAAATTTATTAATGAAATTAATTCATTTTAAATAAATATATAATTGTTTCAAACAGATACCCATTTGTTCCAATAGACCATTAATCAAAGACAACAGTCCAAGGAGAAAACGTAAAAACAGAATATGACAATATGTGGGGCACGGATTTTTTTACTGTGCAAACTGCACGGCACGGCGAGTGCATATTTTGCTTTTTATGACTCAAATTTATACTTTTAGTACACAACAATTAACAGGTCAAAAATTATATAATAAACAATTAATTATTTACTTTACCTATTTAAATCTGAATTAGTAGAGATAAAATTAGTTGTTTATTCAAATTTTGTCTTTTGAAATTAGTACTATGTTTTACTCTTTTCTTTTTTTTTTCTTGGTTTAGATTTGTAGCAACTTAGCAAAATTTGTTTACCTGTAACTATGTTTCTCCAACGACATAATACTAATTAAAAATAATCTAAATTGAATAAACAACTAATTTTACATTCAATCAGTCCAAATTTAAACTGATAAAGTACAACATTGGTTATTTGTTATAAGATGTGAAGGGGTTTATCTTTCTGGGGATTTTATCTGTTCAAAATACACCATTTAGTTTTTTGAAATTTTCATTGTTATTTACCATAGCGGCACAACAAACTTGTGAGCCCTGACATATCTAATTTACAAAAAGACAGATTTTGCTTCAATTATGTGTATTCCATGCGTGAAATGATTGTCTGACTTTGATCAAGGATGATTCGGACCAAAATGACGAAAGTCTTAAATTAAAAATTTTTAATTTAAAGAAATAAATTATTATAATCAAAGTGAGGTGAGTTCTTTTAAATTAAAGAATTAAATAAAAATATAAAATAAAATTACATATAAAAATTAAAAATTTTAAAATTTAAGGAAGGCAACCACATACTACGCCCTCTGATATTATTCTGTCCAGACTCTTTAAGGGAAAGATGAAATTGCTGCTGTAGAATTTGTTTCAATTCTCGTTTCAAATTCTTTCTAAATCCTAAATCAGTTATGTTTGGCTAAAATACACGTAATTTCTTTCAATTGAAGAGCTTGTACAATTTATTTCTTCAATTTTAAAACTTGAATGTCGGCTCTATAAATTCAAAAATTCGTGTAACTTGAGCCACCTATTAGCGAATTTTGTTAAAGCCCTGAAAGAGGTGGACTCTTAGATATAGAGGTTCAATTTTACGAAAACTAAAAAAGGAAAAAACAGGGAAAAAAGAAAAGTAGATTCGACGAGTCACAACGTATGAGAAGTAGTTCCTTATTATAAACATGTCTTTGCCAATGTAATAGCTTCATGAATATGTTAGGTAGAATATCATATAATATTTAATGTTTAAATATATTAAGATATTATATAGTGTTTATATATAAGAGGTGTTTATTAAGTAATGATAAAATAATAATTATAAGAATATTACTAAATTTTAATCCTAATTAGCCTTTATAAAAATGTTAGATTATTATATAATAGAAAAAGAATATATTAAAAATATACTTAATAAAAATTTAAGCCGCTATAAAAAAATATCTGCGAATATTCTGTAATCGTAATTTGAGAGATAATTTAAGTTATAAAAACTTGAGATACATTTAATATACTATGAGTATTTTGTACTATTAATAATTTTAGTCAGAGTCAAATAAGTTTTCGCAACTAAAAAAAATATTTAAATCTTATAACTTCAATCAAATTATGAATGTATTCTTTATTTAATTCTTTCTCATTCCTAACAAGGTATTGAAATGGGCAATCTCTTTTTAACGTGTAAAATTTTTCATATGCAGGTAATTAAACTAGAATACGTAATGCTAATACGGTCAAAGATATATTATTTTATCTTGTAAGTCCTTGTTTGCCTGTATGCTACATTCATTTTTCTTATGCCTATAATCTCACATAGAGGGCAAGTTGTACATAATAAATTATTTATATGGCAGTATACAATGTTGGCTTATTATTAAGGATCTAAACATACAGAGAATAAAATAATTTCCCAGACAACCGAAAGTTCAAATTCCTGTTGAAGAAGAATATATTGTATAAATTTATATATATGATACGCATATTTGATTATATAAATTTATATAATCAACTTCATTTAATATGGTCTAGCATTATATTATTAATCAAGTTTTTTTAGATTGATTAGGTATAATTGTATTAAGAATCTATTAAAAAAATATTTAAGTTTTTACCTTTTAACTTTTAACTCTTTTGAACGGGTAATTTGCTGGGGTTGTCATCAATCCGATAAACCTAAACAATCCAATAAAAAAAAAATGTTTTTGATTGAATTGGGTCTAATAACTAAGTTGTTTTTTGGGTTTACTTAGAACTCAACTCAATTTTTTTTATTTTAAAAAAAATTATTTTTTAAATATATTTTTATATTATCTATGATAAATTTTTTAAATATTAAATCATTCTCAATCTTAATTTTTTATCTGATGGCCGAGTCTTAAAATAATGATCTAGTCATAAATTGAGTCGTATCCTAAGTCAAAGTGTAAACCCCACCTACTCTGTGCTCACTTTTAGCAATTTGAATATTTGGTCTCTTTAAATTACCAAGTGAAGTGGTGTACATATACCATGTTTTCCCAGCCAACTCGGTTTAGCTTAATATGATCAGTCTGATTTAAACTGAACCAAAAAAAAAAAGTTTTTTTGACTCGGGCTAGTTGGGTATAATGACTAGTGTCTAGGTTTTAAGTTTGTTTGATACTAGATTAGTTTTATTTTTTTAAAAAATATATTATTTTCAATAATTTAGTTTTACATTATCTAAAATAAAATTTATTTATTATAATTTTTTAGAAAATTAATTTTAATATTGCCTATCACTATATATGCATTGTGTTACCAAATATATAATATCAGACCACACTAAAGACTCATATATTATTAAATTCTTATTAAACCATATACAATATGCTAAGACCCTATATCATATTATACAATGTAGGCTATTTATTAAAAAAATAAACAATACAATAAAATAATTCCCCAACAACCAAAAGTACAAAACCTTTCAACTACCAATTTGAATAAATGATCTCAAACCTTGTTTAAAAGATAACGACACATTTCCCTGATATTTATATTGAAAACATTAATTCTCAGTCAAAATTATTACAAGACTGTTTTCTCGTTCTAACAATTCACAAATTGATAAAATACAATTTTTGATATTTTTATTTGGAGACTTTAAAAAACCTGAAGAGTAAAAACAAGTGGTTTGTGTGTGTGTGTGTATATTAAAAAATAAAAAAAAGCAAAGGTGCACTAATAATTCTTAGAATGTTATTGGCCAAAAAGGAAAATTCTTAGAGTGTTACTCATATTTGTTATTCCTAAACACTTATTTTTACTTTATTATAGTCCTCACAATTTTAGAAAAATACTTTATTATCAGGCATTATAATGATTACAAAAAGATATAACATATATTTAAGTATTTTCTTTATTTTTGAGAATTATTGAGTGGGGATTGAGGCCGGTAATATTCCATATTCCCGCTTCGGACACGTAAACACGTTTCGCCGTCCCACTCTGTAATTTTTTTAATTTAATAAGAATTTAAATTGGTTGCTTTGCTTTCTATTTTCGAAACGGAAATCTCTTTGGACTTTGCCTTTGCTTTCCTGCGACTCTCGCCAGAGTGTGGGGAAGCTATGGGTTCCTGCTTCAGGGGCGACGTCTCCTTCTCTCCTTCCCCTCCGTCTCGACGATTCTTCAAGAACGTCCGCGATAACGTCCATGGCGACATTTATCTTGATCCTGTATTTTCACTCTCTATTCCTTTCTTTTCATTTTCGCATCATTTCGCTGCATTTCTATTTGCTTTTTATTCTGTTTTCTTCTTGCTATTCGGTTAAACATGCCTATGCTTTCATTGAAACTTTTCCATGGAAATGAAAAGTGTAGAAGAGTTCGGCTAAGTAGTCCGTAAAGAATTACGAACTTATAGCGAGTGAACTTTCCAGTCAACAATATACGACACTTCCCTTTTTTTTTTTTTTGTAAATTTAATTTTATTTGAAAATGAACAAGAAAAGTGTATTTCAGTGGCTAATTGTTCTTTTTTTCTCTTGCCTTCACTATTTATTGTTTTTACTTGTTTGGGTCTAGTGTCTAAGTTATGTTCTTTACTGCAGAAATTGACTATGTGACGGTGTAATTTTTTCTTTGGTGGTGTGTAACAGTGTAATTTAGCAACCTTTTTTTGTCTTTTGTAGCTCAGTTTGAAGTTCATAGACACCGAGCAGTTTCAGAGGCAAGTACACTTTTTGTAATTTTATGGTCTGGCTGACTCTCTAATTTGGTCTATGCCTTTGTTTGTCAATTGCTTTTTTTGGATTATTTGCAATGCATGACATAGTCTTGTTTTCTTTTAACAGGCTTCGTGAGCTGAAACAGCTCGGTGAGTTTATTCCCTTTTCTTTGATCCATGAATATCAGGACGCGCTATGGAATCCAATTTATAATTGAGATACACCTGCACAGCGCACAACTACTTATTTTAAGTTATCTTTTCTAACAGTTTGCTGTCTTGTTTTCCCTGTAATCTCTTAGAAGTTTTTTTTTTTTTTTTTTTCCCATTTAATAATGTTAATGTTAAGTAAATAAATAGTACTTTCAAGTGGTTACAGCAGATGGATTCACAAGTCATTAGCAAAGTTATATTTGGATGTGCTGTAATTGTGCATCAAATGATGGAGATAGCTGAGAAATCTTTCAATTTTCATGTACGGAACCCAGATATATTGACTGGCACTGGCACTGGCTCTTAATTGTCTTTTGATTAACAATTGGACACAGATAAGGAAAACAGAATGTCTGGGATTGCAAAGGTCGGCTTAAGCTGAGGAAGAATGGTATTCTAATCTATATAGCACTTTCTGTTGCAAAGAAGCCACTAGCCTACTGTCAGGTGGCAGAGAAGACTCTAAGAGAAAGAACGAAATAAAAATAATCATTTACAAATTATGCACATGACGAAAACCAATGACAGCAAAGCATATTTCTAGAAGTAAGCCAACAATGTCTCTCCTCAGGGTAAGTAATTGTATCAGGCAAGGCACACAATAATGAGAAACATCATCACATCTTAAGAGACTCATATTATGGATATGTGAATTCAAGTTCATGTTGCTATGTGGAATTTGAATTTTAATATGGAAGATGTGAGGATTCAGTTCAGGGTGGGACATATTATCCTTGTATACTTTGTGCTTTCCCCTTCTTTGTTTTAATATAATCATCAAATTGTTTATGTTGCAGCAGTTTTAGTCAGATTGACACATAGAATGGGGAAATTAACAGACCATTGGATCATATTACATGGTGTTATATTTGTGTTGTTTATTTCGTAGGTCGATGAGTATTGAGTAGTCCCATATTCTGTTTGTGCTTTCTTATTTTGACAAGAGAAGATATTGCACTTTTGGCTCAGTTGTTTCACGAGCTGGAGAATTGTATGGAAATGTTGATTTCTGTGCTTTGGGATTTGAAAAGTGCTTTAAGAAGTATGTTTAAAGTTTGAACTCAGGTTCAATGTAAATGTCACTATAGGAAGTGCAATTTCATCATCATATTCTATTGTCATTCAAAGTATTATATGTATACTCAAAAAAAATCTGTGTAAAGTGTTTTTTTCCTAGTCAGTTTTACTAAAATATGTTAGGTGTGGGGGATCTAGAGGTTCATGATTGCTAGAGCTGTGTTGGTCTGATACTCTGATTCTTGGTCTGATGCAAATATATATTCTACTTTGAAATTATTATTCATATAAAATTTCATCTATGACACCATGGAAAATATGAAAGATCTTTACATAGCTGTAGCAGGGTTTTCACACTTATTATGTGAGAGTTAGCAAATTCCACATAGGGCTCTGACCAAACACCACTCACTCTTATAGTAATAGACAAAAATAAATACAAGGGTATTCAAGACATTTCCTGTTGAAGACATAATAAATGCAAGCGTATAACTAACGTAAAGGTTGTATAAACACACATACACACAGAGAAAATAGGGTTTGTTTTTTCAGTCGCAACATAGTTTGCCTTTTACTTGTTGCCTTTAGAAAGGAAGCTATACCTGTAGGGAACTGTTGGTGGTGTACAAGCTCATATTTAAAACCACCTCAAACACTGGTATGCTTTAATTAATTCATGGTGTGATATTCATGTGCCATCAACTTTTGAATGTACAATTTTCTAGGCATATAACCTTCTTAGAATATGTTCTATGTTTCAGGTATGACACATATGGTTTATCCCGGTGCTACACATTCTAGATTTGAGCATTCTCTTGGTGTTTATTGGCTTGCTGGTGAATCTGTAGAAAAGCTTAAACATTATCAAGTACCAATATTTTCTTCTTTTTGTATTTTTACCCATATAAAGGTACAGTTGCATATTTTTTGAAGGGTTATCATGTGTCCATGTAATCCTTGCAGGGCATGGAGCTTGGTGTTGATAGATTTGATATTCAAACAGTAAAGCTTGCAGGTATAATTTTTCTTATGAACTCTATGATATTTATAATTTATCCTATATATTATCTGATTTTCTCATCACTTTTGTAGGACTTCTGCATGACATTGGCCATGGGCCTTTCAGTCACTTGTTTGAAAGCAAGTTTCTTCCCCGTGTTGCCAGTGGTTCTCATTGGTACTTATTGTTTTTGTACTCAGTTTTTTGTTATATGACTTTCTTTGAACTCATTTCATTTTTGTCCACATTTTTTTCCTTATAAACTTTATAAAGAAAGGTTATCCTGTCTATAATATTTGTTTGTTTTACTAAAATGTTTATAAAGGATATCCATGCTTTATCTGGTTATTCTTAAATTATTTTGTAAATATGTATCTGTTATGTGTTTTGTACATTGTAGGTCACATGAGCAAATGTCAGTTAATATGGTTGATTATATGGTTGATGAACAAAATATTGATGTAGACCCTGAAATGATAAAAAGAGTCAAGGTATGTTTAATATATTAGGAGTGTCTCTTTCCAATTATCTGTCAAGTATCTTACCATTCTGAATGTCACTTCTTGAACATTATTATGGTGAAATATTTCTGGTTATCTAGCTTCCCTGTTTCCCCGTGTCCTGTCCCTGTGATTTTACAGATTCCCTAAATTCATAGAGCCTTAACTTGTAATTTTATATTTTTTCCTCTTAATTTCTTATAAATATCTATGCTTATCTTTTTTGCTCCCTTTTTGTACAACATATATAGCTTTTTTCATAACAGGCATCATGGTACATCACTTAGAAAATGATAGGACTATGGTTTGGAACTTTAGATCATTCTCTTGATGGATGTTTATTCTTTTTGGCAGGAGATGATACTAGCAAGCTCCGAGTTTGCTCTTCCTAGAGTAAGATTTAAAATTTTTTTTCCTCTGAATTTTTATGTTGTCTATACTCAAGGAGTCAAGACATAGTTGGTGATGATATTTGGGTGAAGATTTTTTTATTTCACCTTTCATAGGTATTTATTATTAACCTCTCCTATTTTAATTTATTTATTTGTTTTCCTTTTGTTGATAAATTAGAGCTCAAGTGAGAAAACTTTCTTGTATGATATTGTTGCAAATGGTCGAAATGGAATTGATGTGGACAAGTAAGTAAACTGAGGAAAATTAATGGACAAGTTTGGTATATATATATCTTTTTGCAGGGTATTTGTTCTGTGCATGTGAATTTATCCTCTAATGTAATGTCTTGAGGAAGCCACTGATTTGCAGATTTGATTACATTCTTCGTGACTGCCGAGCTTGTGGCCTTGGATGCAACTTTGAATTTCAGAGGTGGGACAAAAACTTCTGAATAGCTTTATTCTTATCAGTGTTATGATACAATTTTTTTTTTTCCTTTTAAGTGGAATTAATAAACAAATAGAGGTTTTTATGACTTCTAGCATCTTAAATTGCTCTTTCTTCAGATTATTGGAGACTATGCGGGTTATGGATGATGAGATTTGTTATCTTGCTAAGGACTGTTAGTATTATCTTTCATAGACACTTTTATCCTTTGCCATTCAATTTTTACATTTTAATTGTCCCTTTCTTTTGGTTTTGCAATTTGTTAGATCTTACCGTCCACAAGTTATTTGCCACTCATGCTTACCTGCATAGAACAGTTTATACTCATCCAAAAGTACAGGTATAAAGTACTATCTTTCTTTGAAAGATATACTATTGTTCGCTTGTTGAGGCATAGATCCTTGGTTTTTCTTTTCTTTTTCTTTCCTAATCTCAACTAATTTGACCTCTTGGCATTATTGTTTCTAATCTTGTGTTGTTGTTTTCAGGCGATAGAGCTTATGGTGGCCGATGCACTTGTGGAAGCAAACAATTTTCTGGAGATCTCATCTCACATTCTAAATCCCTCTGAATATTGGAAGGTTCTAAGAGCTGCTTACAGAAAAAATAAAATTATGTTTATAGCATATGTCGAATGCTTTTTTTCAAAGTAATAAATTTTTTTATTTGGAAATTGCAGTTAGATGACACATTAATTAAAACCATTGAGACAGCTCCAAGTAAAGAACTAAAGGAAGCAAGGGAGTTGATCATGCGCATTCGCAGGAGGAATCTGTACCAGGTATGTATTTGTTGATTACTTGCTTTTTGTAATTCTTGATAGACGGTTTCAGGCACATTATTAATGTTATATTTTGTACTGATGAAGGTCGGGATGTTTCTCTTTTATTTTTGCAGTTCTGTAATGAGTATTCTGTACCGAAGGACAAACTAGAAAATTTTAAAAAAGTCACTGCTCAAGATATTATTTGTTCCCAGGTCCTTGAATCTATTATTGAACCTTCACATTTACATATATCTTTGGTTCTTGCCAAGGTTCAATGAGGGACTCCATATTAATCTCATGTAATTCCATCTGACAGAAGAATGGGGCAGTCACACTGAAAGAGGAGGACGTAGCTGTTTGTAATGTCAAGATTGATTTGACTCGTGGAAAGCATAATCCACTTGAAAGGTATTCAATGAAGATTGAGCACGCATGCTGGTTTTAGACATTTGGTTATCTATACATTTTATCATATACTAAAAATTATTCTTTCTTTTGGTGCATGTCTCGTTGGCAGCATTAACTTTTTCAAGGTACATGACTGAACTGTACTATCTTTTATCAAGATATTTCATATGGATTACCAAACTTGTCTTTTAGTTGGTTGTTACTGGTGTCAATTGGTTTGAAGTGATAATTTCCTATTTTGGTCTAGAAAACTGTTTTACCTGAAGTGCCTTATTCTATTGTTTCAAATTGTTCTTCAAAGCTAATTGGTGCCAGGCTTTTATTTAACAGAAATTTGATATAGGTTGTGGATTCCACTTCCTATGCTGGGTGTTTTATCACTTCTGTCATGATCAATCTTGATCTTTCAAATAATTTTGATTGGCCATTTGAACACTTGCCTTAGTGTTTCCGAAGTCCTTATGCTTCTGATCATGATTTTGCTCTTTTAGTGGCTTCTACAGAACATTAAAGCCAAATTTTAAATTTTCATCTTATGAAGCTCATAATTATGAAGATAGACTGCAATTTTGTAGTTATTTAGTGAGTGCTTGAATGCATTTTTGTAATTTACAAAGAAAGTCCTTTGGTGCTTTTGTTTGGGTCATTTAAAATTTTAAATTGTAGAATCCTATGGGTACTGGGAACCTTGAGCTCAGAAGAAGTCAACAACCTGCATCACCACTTGTGACTGGTTTTGATTATACTGACAATGAAGTTTCCACTTGCCGTCAAAAGTTATTATCCAGTACATTCCTGAAAGCATACAGTAGCATGATTGATAATTTTTGAGTTGATTTGGCCTTAATGTTTTTGGGTCATAATAATGTTTGCAGAGAATTCTACCGATAATCCCTGAGAAGCTGTTTTCTTTCAGTGTTCTGATATGGGTGGTGTTCTGTTAAATAATTTGGCATTATGTAAGAGTTGATGGCTTCCGTCACTAAACTAAAAGAATTTTGCCAAAAAACCTTTGTATATTTGCTTCTTGTTCAAAATTGATGATGAATGCTGCAGATTTTGAGGGCTATGTATTTGAGTGAAATGGTGTGTGTATATGTATAAAAACTATAGTATTATGAAGGGGAAAACTTTTCCTAAGTTATAAATTTATAATCCGTTTTTAATTTCTATCTATAGCATATTAACATGTTTGGTATTTTATTCAGGATTATGAAAGTGAGGAGAAATTTACAATTCCTGATGATCGTATAAGCCACTTGCTGCCTACATATTATCAAGATATGATAGTGAGGGTTTACTCCAAAAAGCCCGAACTGGTTAGTGAATTTAAATGTCATCCAAGTTTAATCTTATGTTTACGTAGTTTCAGTTCAGGTTTACTTACCTTCTGTTTTGTCCCAATATAATCCTATAGGTGGAAGCAATTTCAGATGCTTTTGAAAATTTTCAGTTAAAAACATATGGGATTAAAGCACAGGTGCATTCAACACCAGAGAAAAAGAAGCGTCGTTACAATGCTTGTATATGAGGGCTTTTGTATTTTAATTTGTAAGCTTCTTTTCTTCCTATAGGCGCAAGGTTTTTCTACTTTCCCACATATTGATTTATATAGTTCAGTTCTCATAGATTTTACAGCCTATCCGTGTTGCTAAAATGATTTTTGCCAGTCTGTCTTTATGAGAGGGATGGTGTAATTTCCACACCATAAGTCTATTGCGTATTCACTCTGGTGACTTGTTTAGTTGTAACTAAATATTTTTTGTATCAAATTATCAATCTACATTTATAGTCTGTTAATTTCTTTAATGGTTTTACAATTTTGTCTCTGGACGTTTAATTTTGTGCCCATAGATTGATTATTCTGATACTGGGCTGACAAACTGCTCTTGATCATCACCGTGCTTATCTCAAAATACGTCATGCCACTGCAGTATGATGGTGTATGAATCGTATTTCTTCTATATTTTTGTGAAAATTTTGATAAATCATGTAAGTAGTTACTTGGTTAATAATAACATGAAGGCTTCTTTTTCGAGAAAAATGTACCATTAGTCTCTCCCCTTTCACCATTGGATCAATTTGGTTTTTAAAAGATAGAAAATATTAAATTAGTTTCTCAAATATTGTATTGTAATTAGATTTGGATCAATTTGGTTTTTGAAAGATAGAAAGTATTAAATTGGTTCTTCAAAGATTGTATTGGAATCAGATTTGATTTTTTTGTCATGAGGGTTTTAAAATTAATTTGACTTGGATCACTTTCTATTAATGTCACATGTTATCTACTAAAGTGGAGTAATAGTTTGTTTATTTATTGAACAATTTGATCTTTCATCTTACGTCATTGGATCAATTTGGTCCTTCATGTTTTGTAAATAGGTCAATTTGGTTTCTCATTTTTTGACATTGAGATATATTTGATCTTTCATCTATTTTCATTATATTCTTTTGGTCCCTCAATTTTTTGTCACTAAAACAACTTAGTCTTTTAAAGATTTTAACATGATCAAAGTTAGTTTTTAGTGATAAAAATAAAATAATAACAGTGCCATTTTTTAAAGATTCCTAATATTGAATAAAATAAAATAAGAATATATAGAATTAAATAGCAACGTATAATAAATTATGTGTTATATACACACACACACACAAAAAAAAAAAAAAAATATATATATATATATATATACACACATAGCATTCAATTTATAGTTTCCTTAAAATCACATTATATATATATATATAGCAAATGTAAATGAAGGAATACATGGACATAAGTACTCCTGACACTATAAATCATAGCTTGGGTGTTCAATTACAAATAATACATATTTAGCATTTTGCAACCTAGACACTTTAAAGATAGTTGTTTTAACTAGAATTACAAGGTGTAATATGAGGCAATATACAATTCATAGATTTCACAAAGTGAAGTCATTAAGAGCAAACAAAATTATTTAAAAGGTAAAATCCTATATCTCAAGCAAGTTGTGAAAATCACTCCAACATTTCCCAACATATACAGATGTCCAATCTAAAAAATGACGAGGGATCAAATTCATCTAAAGTTAAAGATAGAGATACTAAATTGATCAATTTGAAAAAAATAATGGATTAAATTGATTTAGTGGTATAAGATAAATGATCAAATTGTTTAATGAAAAGCAAATTATTGATATGCTCTAACAAATAATATGTTGTATTAACATTATAATAGAAGGACAAAATTTAATCACGACAGAATCTTTGAGAACCAATTTAATAGTTTTAACATTTTAGAAACTAAATTGATGTAATAGCCAAGGAGAAGGGATCATATATACATATACATATATATATATATATATATATATATTTTTTTTTTTGGGGTTACTCAATTTTCCCGCGTCTCTGTTGTCTGTGTTGCGAAGAGGCTTCATAGTTCTTCTGAAATACATGGCTCTCTGTCTCAGATCACGGGTGTAACTCGTTGATCTTAAAAATCCGGAGTTTTTAGCGTTGCAGCTAAAACCTGACCTCGTGATTCGTGACTCTGTAGAGAGATGAGACATCTTTTTGCGCCGCATTAAAAGTAAGAAAGGACGTTGGCCTATAATAAAAAAGTCAGAAAGGATAAGGTAGGCTTTCACGGGCATATCAACTTGAACTGCTGTTGCATGTACGTTATTTTATGTCTGTTTAAATTTGACCAAAACTTTCAGTGGCCAATAATTATCTGAAATCTTCTAAAACCATCTGACTTGAGTTCCATGCTAATAGAACCAGCGATGCGAGGTGTAATTTCTCGGGGCTACATTCTAGATAATTTCTATGCCGACAACAAAAGAGCTTTTCCGGCAGCACCAACCACAAATTTGAATTCAATATTGCAATGGTTAACTTCCGTATGAAGTTATCTACAGGCCGTATTCAGAAACATGCTAATTAATGTGTGACACGCCATCTTAAAATTTTAATTAATCACTTGGTATCCACTCACCTATCTACTTCAGTTTTCGATCAATTATGTTACACAATGAGGGTCTAGGCTCTTTGGGCAACTATGGCATCAA
The DNA here is from genome assembly GCA_037074485.1 of Delonix regia. Lineage (NCBI taxonomy): Eukaryota > Viridiplantae > Streptophyta > Magnoliopsida > Fabales > Fabaceae > Delonix > Delonix regia. The sequence continues at coordinate 31,301,077 of CM073449.1, read as the reverse complement.
AGTTATAAATTACAGTTATTCCTTGCATTGTTGAACTTTAGGCTTTAGCTTACTGTTTGAAAATAACGCCTCTAATTTACAAGTACATGAGGCTATAACTATTTTCTTCTTCGTTTCTTTGGATAAAAGTACTTGAGATTCAATCTTCCCCACATCTATCACCTGCTCAAGCTTATCACGTATTTTTATGGCAAAGTATGTTTCTCTCTCCAATTACTAGTAGTAGTGATAAAGCCTGGTCTCCCCAACCTCTTGTATATATGGAAACACAGATTCCATAATATGGTCTATCAAATGTTGGATTAGATTCCACCAATTGATAATTTTTGGTTGATAGATAAGTTGGTGGAGTTTAATTAGCCGATGAAAAAGATAGCTCTAACTTCGAGAATCCTGGCCTATTATTAAAAAAATTTGATTCTATGGTGATAAAGTTTAAATTTAATTAGATATTGTTAAGCCAAACTGGTTTTCAAACTCGGTTGCTTTTTTGACTTTTGTATTATGAAAGGTTGGTTATTATTACAGTTGATATTTTTTATCATACTAGTACTTATTAATTTGACTAAATATAGCCGAAGGTCACGACGAGCTCGAAGAGAGAATAATATATAAAATTTGTGTTGCGTGGCTGTATGTGATTAAACAGAGTTCTAACTATTAAAAGGTGTGTAAGTCATAAATACATGATTACGACTTGCTTTTCTACCAGTAACAATCTGAACTGCTAGCATGATCACCCACTGATGAAGGGTAAGCCTCTTTCAATTTGAAAGGGATGGCACATGGAAAGGTTCATTGACCGTGAATTCCATAAAGGAAATAAAAAAAGAGACAAACAAACAACACCCAAGAAGGCAGAGCCTCTGTCTCAGAGTGAGTCACAGACAGAGAGGTCGTCGGTTACCATATTCAATATATAAGCAGAGGGTGAGGGAGGGGGAAACCGAGGTGGGTCAGAAACACACGTCGTGTTCAGAGAAAATCCATGTGCCCACATGTATGATTGAGATTAGAGAGAGAGAGATAGAGAGACTGAGACTAGTACCAGTACTTGTATTCACAGCCACCATTATATATATTTATGAGCTTCACGCCAGCAGCAGTATCACCCCCATTGGTAGCATAAGCGGAAAAAGTGTAGAGACAATTACAGACCCACGAGGGAAATCCTCAAAATCAGAACTTGCTGAGTTGGATCGTGGATATGGCACTTTGATGCTTATGTACTTACACCTTCAACAACGACAACAATAAGAACAACCCTTTTGCGATTATTTTGAGGTAGAGAAGTGAAGAGGGAGAGAGATGAAGGAGAAGAGTGAAAGTGGGGGTGGAGGGTATGTAAGAGCGGATCAGATAGATCTGAAGAGCTTGGACGACCAGCTTCAGAGGCATCTAAGCAGAGCATGGACGATGGAGAAGAATAAGAAGAAGAAAGAAGAAGAGGAGTATGCAGGGAGGACTATCCAGACAAGGCAAGAATGGGAGATTGACCCCTCCAAGCTTATCGTCAAGAGTGCCATTGCTCGCGGCACTTTTGGCTCCGTCCACCGTGGCATTTATGATGGCCAAGATGTTGCAGGTAATATTTCCAGAATTCGGATTTCTATGTAAAAAAAAAGCATGACCAGTATTACCAGTGTCTAGCAGCTTTACTCCCATTCTTTTGTAAGACGACACATACATATGCAAGAAGCAATTTTATTTGCTTTGTGATGCCTATGTTCTGGTGTTTTCAGTTGACATTGTTGTATAATGTGTAGATGTTATTAACTCCTTTGGCCCTTCTGTTAATGTCGAGATTCGATGGACATGTTTGAAAATGCAGAAATTTCTGCGATTCTGACTCTTAAACATTTTAGCTTTTAACTATAGTTTTTGCTTTACAAGCAAAGAGGAATTTCTACTCGCTGAGCCAGATATGGATGTAATTCTCTACTCCTTTTTGAGGCCTGTATTGGAGGGCACAAAGTCCATATTTTACTTTTTTTTTCTTTTCCTGTTTAAGAAACCATCTGAGTGGATAACATGTAATTATATAACTGGGAATGCAAGTAGTGGAACTTTTGAGATCTAAATTTACCACATCCGTGATTCACAAGATAGGTGAGTGCTTTTGGGTCTTTAAATTTATATTTTAATAGAACTCACAAGATAGAGTTGACTTGACAGTTATATGCATCAACTTTAACATTCTTCTTTTTCCTTTTTGAACTTTCATGTGTTCTGGATTACTTGTCATGTGCTCCTGATTTTACTACTTTGAGGTAGTATGATGCTGGAAAATAAAATTGTTGTTATTTAAAATGTTGGCTTGTAATGACTGGACTTTGTGCTGCCACGTAGATTTACATTTCTGATTTCTGGATTAAAAATAAAATTACTTTAAATGAAAAAAAAATTATTGTCATCATGGCCTGTGTGGAACATTGTTATTTCTGTGATCCCTAAATGTTAAACTTGTTAACTCTGTTGCTTTAATTCTGCATTTTAAATAAAGGAAAGGCCACAATTAAGACGCGAACATAGGTTATCCAGATGACTTCTATGGAGTAGTTTATATTTCATTTTTATTCTCTCAGTGAAGCTCCTGGACTGGGGAGAAGAGGGCCACCGGTCAGAAGCTGAAATAGCTTCTCTGAGAGCAGCTTTCACACAGGAAGTTGCTGTTTGGCACAAGCTCGACCATCCTAATGTAACCAAGGTATAATTTATGCCTTCATTCTAATCATATTTCTCCTCTATCCTGTGCTGTGGAACACCCCAGTAAGTACACTGATAGGGGCTGGGTTGGGTGGTTAGAAAAAAGGGAAATAACAGAGAAAAGATGAAGAAATCTGAAGCAAGAATCTCACTCCAGGGAACAACACTCAGTCCAATTTGAGAAGGACTACTCTCCCATGTAATATTCTATAATAAAAGTCTGATACAATCCATACATCATTCCAGATTTAAGTAGACACTCTGCTGACCTAAAGGAAATAGCTGTCAATAAGAAAAAAAACTGCCAACTTAGAGGGACATGGGGGAAAACGTGGGACACTCACATGGGATACAAACACATGACACAAACACTACTGTCTCAGAAATGACTTCAAAGACACAAACACTACTGATTCTAAAATGACTGCCACACATAACTGCTAGTCTGAAATAACTGCTATACATAACTACTAATCTGAAACTGCAGTAAATAAACCTAAGGCCTGAAATTCCTCCATTATCTTCTGCTCTCTGTCACGTCCCGTCCCCCTCTTTCTGTAATATGTCCGAAGTGGGGGGAGTGGGGTTGTATCATACACTATTTTGGTTCTATTAGATAAGTATGGGAAAGTATTTATTAACTCTATTGCAGACACATCTCTACAGCTCTATTGCTTCTGTAACTTCTCTTTGATTCAGTCATGAATCTAAGTATTGAAATTCAACTTCATCTGAAAAGGACATTGACTTCTTATACTTTTCCCCTTTAGTTCACTTATACTATTCTTTCTCAAATGTCCTTGTTTTATAATATGGACTACGGCTATCAATGTTCAAAATATTTACAACCTATTTGGCACTGTATTGAGGAAGATGGGTTGAAAAGTGCGTGCAGGCTGAGGGAAATTGCTAATGTTGTGCTTTCCTTCTGACATATGGTTAAATATTTACCCAAAAATAATCTTATTAATTTGGATTGTTACACCTATTTTGCAGTTCATTGGGGCAACAATGGGCTCATCAGACCTACATATACAAATGGAAAATGGTCATATAGGCATGCCCAGTAATGTTTGTTGCGTTGTTGTTGAATATTGTCCTGGGGGTGCACTCAAGTCTTATCTCATCAAAAACAGGAGAAAGAAACTGGCTTTTAAAGTGGTTGTCCAACTGGCACTTGATCTTGCAAGAGGGTCCAATTCATACTCTAAATTTGTGTCTTTCCAGTATAATATCTTGGACTTGCTTTCTGAGCTTGATTGTTTCGTTCTACTTTATAGGTTGAGTTATCTCCACTCGATGAAGATTGTCCACAGAGATGTCAAAACAGAAAATATGCTTCTGGACAAGACACGAACCTTGAAAATAGCTGATTTTGGAGTAGCTCGTATTGAGGCTTCCAATCCTCATGACATGACTGGAGAAACTGGAACTCTTGGTTACATGGCTCCTGAGGTATACGAGAGAAATGGGATGACTGTTTCATAGTTAGGCTGTTAAAATCATCTATGCAAATATCGTTGTTGCTTTTGCTATATAATTTCTTCCAGAAAAAATAAAATTTTTGCGAGATGGTTAGTCTACAACCACTAAAATTTAGAATTATAACAAAGAATCTAACCCAAATATTGTATTTGTTTGTAATCATAATGAGATTTTGCATCTTTAAATAGTATTGTTTGATTCATTTCATGTATTAACTGTAGAAGAAGCTCAGTATGTTCTAGATGGCCACAAATTGTGGTTAGCTAGCTGTCTATTGAACCATGACCTTCAGCATACATTCTGTTTATTTTATGATCGGTTATGAGTGGCTTGGCTTCGCATAACTTGTTTCCTTTCAGATAATAGTCTATCTAACTTCCATGAAACTTTTTACACTGGGCAGGTTCTAAATGGTAATCCATACAATAGAAAGTGCGATGTGTACAGCTTTGGTATATGCTTATGGGAGATATACTGCTGCGACATGCCATATCCTGACCTTAGCTTCTCAGAAGTGACATCAGCTGTTGTACGTCAGGTACATGAAATGTCTTAGGTGGCTTTAACAGCATGATTATGCACTCATTTTTATGAGAATGAAAATGTTACATGTTAGAAGAGGTTCTTAGATAGAGGCTATATGTAAAAGATAAGGGATCAAATATTATCGTGTCAAATGTGGGTTTCACTTAGACTAATCTACCTAGGAATTTTTCATTGATCAAATATCAGGAGGTTAAACTGTTACTGATATGCAACTTTGGGGCTGTTTTAACTGGTATTAGAATCTTTGTGGAAATACAGAATCTGAGGCCAGAGATACCTCGTTGTTGCCCAAGCTCTCTGGCAAATGTAATGAAAAGATGCTGGGACGCGAATCCTGACAAACGACCAGAGATGGATGAGGCGGTGACAATGTTGGAAGCTATAGACACTTCAAAGGGTGGAGGTATGATCCCTCATGATCAGCCTCAGGGTTGTCTTTGTTTCCGAAGGTATCGTGGACCTTGAAACTTGAGAAAGATTTTATGTGTCAAGGAAAATGGATTATGGAGAAATATATGTTATACACCATTCTGGAGGCTCAATTTGTATTTATTTAACTGAAAGGATAGGTAGGAAAGGATGAATTAAAGATGGAATGCACAAAAAAAGCAATGAACAGCTCTGCAATATGAGTTTACTTTGTTGGGCTATAATTTTTGTAAAGCTAATTGTGCTTCTCCTCATTTTCACCCATTTGTGTGAGTCACACATGGACTGTAGTAGCTGACGCTTCATTTCATGTCGTTTGAGCTTGTAAGTGATCTGTTTTAGGCTAAGTTTGCTTCTCAGCTCTTCCTCATAACCACCACGTTCATATCAGGTCTGTTATATATTATTAATGAAAAAGAGGACTGACTATAAAAGTTGGGAATGCTTTTTTTTTTTTTTTAAATTTTTTTCCAACTTTTCTTACTAATTCAAAAGTAACTAAAACTATTGTTAAAATTTTCAAATTGAATGATAAAGAATTTACAACTTTTCGTGTTCCACAAATTACCTTCATGAAAACCTTTTCTTGAAAATGGTACATTGTCATTGAAGATTTTGTTACTGACTTAGTTCTAAAAAGATTTTACTAATTTCAAGAGAATGGTGTCATTCCAATTAGGAAGATTACCTTCTAGTAGTATCGCATGCATCTTTTTCATAGCCACAGCTTCACTAACAGAATATTATGGCGAGTCGGCTTATCAAAATGCAGAGCCATGTAGTTACATATTTCAAAAGGTTGTAAAAATAACTGCAATCGAGGAACGTAACTAGACGGGCGTTCTTTTTCTCATATTAATAACTGTAGAACCAGTATCTTAACCGTACAATTTACAATTTTCATCGATGGGAAATCATAAATTTATTAAGGAATTGATTCAATAAAAGCTACAAGCTGTGATTCAATTCACTCTTAAACAGTACATACTCAACCTGATTAAATGAATGATAGGTTCTCGTACAAGGAATACTGATTTGCCTAGAATAAAAGAAACATACTCGGGAGCGAGCTGTTATAGCCTGCCTTCCTGAACAACCTTAACGCAGGTTGCCAATAAATTCTCATACACTAAGCAGAATTAACAGCAAAGAATGCAGAGAGATCCTCATCCAGCAATCTTATAGCTTGGATTCACTAAATTATCAAGGCCAGAGACAACTTGAATCGACTCTATGACATCGCCAACCTTGAGGTCTGCCAAGTAATCCTCATTTTCTGTCACATACCCAAATACTGCATATCGACCGTCCAATATATTGGCGTTACTGGGAGTTAGCTCACTTTCTTTCAATAGCCAAAATACTTGGCTAGAGGCTGAGTTATTCTCAAATTCCTGTTCAACACGAAAAGAATATTAGTAAAAGCAAAAAAGACTAGCAAAGATAATGATTAATGAACAACAATGTCAAAAAAAAAAAAATTTCATACATCTCTTGCCATTGCCATTGTTCCAAATGCATTAAATGGAAGCTTTGTTTGAGCTTTGTATAGACCAAGCTCCTGTCCAAACACAAGATAATCAACATCAAACAAGAACAACTAAGGCTTCGTCTGGATCAAAAACAGTTGCACAGTAAACTTTTAAAAAATTCACGAAATATAACATTCACTAAAGGACATAGAGTCGCAGCTGACCTCTAGAGTTGCTCCATAAACGGGTGCCTTTTCCCCTACCACCATAATCTCCAAAGGTATGGTTCTAGTTTTCTCCGTACTTGGATCGATGAAACCCTCTGCAGGGCCTTCAGGGTCACCCGTTTGGACAACAAACCCATCCGCTGAATAAAAAATTGAAGGAATTTCAAGATAACATCTCAGTCAAAATATAAGTAAAAGAGTGGCAGCAACACAGATATTTGTATATCCATATACAAAACTATAGATATTTCATAATGGTATAAAATAATGCTTCCATAGAAAATAAATAAATAACTGTTGACTTATAGTCATCGATTGGTAATATGAAAGTGTAACATATATTCTCATTGCCCATTCATGTGCAAAGAGCAGAATCAGACGGACTTACTATCCATCTTCTTTAACAAAGATGGAGAAGGGGAACATAAATTATTCTCTACAACACTGGCCATATATAAAAGGGAGGTCAAGGGCAAAAATGCATGCCTGATATTAGATTTATTACCTCTCTGGATTTCCATGCCATCATAGAAGTGTCTTTCTACCAGATCAACAAAATTTCCAGCAGTTACAGGGGCATTATATCCGTCAAGCACAATGCGGAAGACACATTCATCCAAATTTGGATTGTCTTTAACCTTGACCTTCATATCCACAGCAGCTCTTCCTTTCAGCAAGGGCATACTTTGGTATTCCTCAGGCACTTCATATGGAAAACTATCGACCATATCTTCTTCAACACTGCAGAAACGTAATGCCCCAGGAACATCTCAGCTGCAGTCAATGAAAGGTTATATATGAGAACAGTCTTCTTTCTCCAGAATATTAATTTTCTAAGTCCTCCTCAACGTTCTATTTTTAGAACAACGATATGGTTCTTGTTGACACCTAAAATCATGGTGATTCCCTTCACAGAGTTAAGCTACAACCTAATTTCAATTACTGAAGCAACCAAACCTTGATAGAGAACACTTTCTGGAAGTTCCCATGATCAGATTAAGGAAAATGAAGTGGTCAACATGGTCAGAGACTGAGCACAACTATACAAATCTAATCATCCTAACTTCTTTAAATAGAGTCTCACTCTTAAACAACTGCAAGATAGAATAATAACGTTTTGCAGCACAATGTATCTTCGCACAGAGAAACATTTTAAGTCTTGGCATAGTCAAAACATGTTACTGATGTGCATAACTCCATCCTATTTCCCTTATGAACATGAATGGAATGACTGGAATACAGCACCATAAAGCGGATTATAAACCTACATGATGTGGCTAACAAGATACTTACCCTCCAACATATTGAAGAAGCTCTTTCTGTTTCGGAGCAACTGCATCTCGATTCCTATCCTGTACAATCAGTTCAAGCTCGTCCATCCCAGCTTCCAGCTTATTAAGCAGTTCAATTCCATGTTCTTTCTTTGATTCAGCTAATCCTGATACAATTAAAGTCTTCCCTTGCTTGAGAGCTCGAGCTGCCTGTCTCACATTCTACATTGTATGCAGAGAAACATGTCTCTTAAATTTTATTTTTACGTGGAAAAGGGAACACAAATGCTTACACAATTTGCATGGGCATCACACCGTCAACATATAAAACAATAAGGATCTTGATGACTTACTCTCTCCACAGAGTCAAGTGCCTTGACTCCAGCTACCTTAAGACTGTCGGTAATATCTTCAATTGGTTTTTGCACTTCTCTAATTGCTTTATTGTCTATAGGAAGAGCATATCTCAACAATGCTCCGGGGTCCTTTATTGGTGGTCCAGAAATCAATACAGACAGGTCGGTCAACACAGGGTTAGCTGCATGAGCATTGTTAGACCAGCCCAACGGAGGAACTCCTGTAATTAACCCAACTGCCAGTGCTATAGAAATTGCACACTGCTTTAAGGAAAATGGCTTCCCATTCTGGCCGAAAATATAGAACAATAAGCGTTAAGGCTCTAATCATACATTGCAACAATCTCAAGCCTTGTCAAAGTAACAAGAGGTTAAAAATGGTAAATATATTCTATATTAAGAAAAGAAAAAGAACAAATAAGGTTCAATTAATATTAGCAACGCACATGATTCCCAATTCTTTAGCACTGACCAATTAACCTGAAGGGGAGAAGATGCGGATGCCTTTAGTACCGCACCACCAGTTTGCTAACAATCCTTTTAAATCTACATTTAAGTACCATATTTCTAGCTCAAGGCATGACGTAGAATGCTTGATGCAGATTGATTTGATCGTAAATTCGAGTCTGTATCAACTGTCAACGTTGGGGCCTCTCTTTCGATACTGATATGACTGGAACTTGTCTAGGAGATTATCACTTTATCTAATGTCATGCGGGTCTGTAGGAGACTTATCTATTCAGTTCCACTATTCCCATTGTTTTAGAAGCTTATGACATAAAAACACGCGATTTAAAGAAGTCTGTCCATTCTAAGATCAAACTAGATGCCGGTGAAGGGATGATATTTTCCCATGTCATTTCTTCACCACATGTATTCGTTCATGTCAAGCTAAATGTTCGTTAAAAAAATGGGAATGTTGTGAAACAATGAGTATCAAAGTTCAGAATTTTCAGAGCCTTACATGTTTGTTCTGGAATTCGGCATGTTGGGGTTCTCGGTAAGAGCATCGAGTACTGAAACCCCGAAGTCCGACATTACCCAGAGAAACCGGGTAGCGAAAACGGGCGGAGTGTATGTTTGACTTAGCCAATCTGGTGGTAGCTGCAGAAGCACAGTAGTGGCAGGGGACAATGGCTGCCATGGGAATTACGCCAAGAAATCAAAGAACAAATTTCATCAGCGCTCAGTCTAGAACGCGAAATAATAGTGACTCAGCAAGTATCTCCCCTTGAAAGATGGCACAGAAGCAAAAGAGACAACGAGGAGATGCAATAGATAGGGTTACAGTCAATTTGGGGTTTATATTTAGTGAGGGAGGGTCGCAGAAAGCTTTCATGATCATCCATTCATCTCGATGCTTTCGGAATTCGGATAAGATATGAGATATCTACAGCTAATGTAATCGGAAATCGGAATTCCCAATGGGGCCTACTCAAACAATCTGTGAGCTGTCTGTTAATCATTTGGACCAGGCCTCAACCCTTTAAAAGGCTTCAGCCCATCCAGCCTTTCACCATTGCCAAAAGCAGAAAAAGTTTCACATCTTATTACGTCTCAGTATTTGATCCTTGCATGATTTACCTTAAAAGAAGGATAAAATGATCTTTTTATAGTTTTTTAATCAAATTCTTCGATTAAACCATGACAAATGTATAGTTTTTTTAATAATATTATCATAAGTATGTGATTTTTATAACTAAGCATTACATAATTGAATTCTTTAAAGAATTTTAATAATAATTGAATTTAATTATTACATAATATAGTAGCAACATATGAAGAATTGTAGATAAACTTAATTAATCTATTAAAGAATCAACTGAGCATAACCAAAGTTTCAAAAGATTGTACGCACGATAATAATTAGTTTGAAAAATTATTTGGTTGTTAAATATAACTTGTTGAGCTAATATTACAAAAAGTCAATACAAGTTACAAGTGAGCACGATAAATTTTTGGGATGTAAAATGTGCAAGGTTGTTTGGTGTGCAGTCATGGTCTCAAAATTGTTAGACGTGAAACATAACCTGCATAAATGCAATTTCCAGACACTGAGAAAAAGAAAAAGAAAAAACTAAACTGCAGTTCTCACTAGTCGTTTACATACATATATCAAAGCAAGTACCAGTCTTTGTCTTTCACGAAGAAAAAAGAAAAGAGAGAGAGAGAGCGAGAGAGAGAGAGAGAGAGAGAGAGAAAGACAGCTAAAATCACATGTAAAAGATAGAATTAAAGCTTTGATTGAAAGAGATGTGATCAGACTCCAGGTGCTCCATTTGTGGCAGAGAGCTGAACCTCAGTTGGCTTTTTAGCAGTGTCACCGTGATCCTCCTCCTCTGGCTTGCAGGAGCAGTAGCAAGCATACAGTATTAGCTGAACAAGACCGGAGATTGCTCCAAGACCATTACTGATCTGTAAGATCATACCAGAAGATGATGATTAACTGATGAAGAGAAGATATAATTAATAATGAATCATATTACCTACCAGAACATAAATGTCGAAGGGGTGGATGAGAGCATAAGTTGCCCAGCACAGACCATTACAGAAGTTAGCCAGAGAGAGCCAGAAGGGCATGTATCTCACGCTCTTGGTCTTTATAACCTTAGCCATGACTGTCAGAGGCGAAACATACATCATTACATTGAATACATCACACAGAATGCCAACCACCAACGACCTTTTCACAGTGCCATGCAGCGCCAGCATCGTGATAAGAGCTATTGCCGCAAAAAATATAACCTCCACCAGAAGCCATAGCGTTACCTTCTTCTGAACAAGTTAAGCAACCAAACAATCAACACCCCTTGGCATATGATTAAGCTTTCTCGTCTATACATTAATCAATACGTGTTCTCTTTTTTCTTCTTAAAGTGTGTGCTAACGTTTCATGATCAGTCACTTGACGGACAATCTACTTTTACTAAGCCAACAACGAGTTATACGAGGGAATATATTACCGTATATATGTTTATTATAATATATTTTATATGTAAGTGGGATCTACTCTACCGCTGTGAATAGAAAGTATGTGGCAGTGTGTATGAATAGCTTTCCATATGAAGATATCCATACGTATGTACAGTCCTGATTATTGAGTATTGACACGTAACGTTTGTCCATGTTCTTTCTTCACCAGGATGGGACAAATTGTTGTATTGGGCAAAAAGACGAAAGAGGCAGGGAGTGAGAGAGAAAATAGATTGGAGGTTTAAGAGGATGAATAATAAGGGCACATGAAAAATCATGCAAGATTATTAGGTAGCTGCTACAACTTTTACCTTATAGATGAAAAAAAAAAAAATTGTACGAAAGTGTTGCTTAATTTTCAAACGAATCTTATTCTTATTATTTTAATGTAAAAAAATTTACCCAATACAGATAGACAGCAGCTTTCAGAAAGAAAGTCGGCCAGGTTATGTGTGAAATGCATCAAGAAAAGAATCACGAGACATTTGTAGTACAAATACCTGTGGAGAAGAAATTAAAAAGGAAGAAAAGAAGACAATGCACGTGTTTACAAATACCTAATTCATATGAGGCTCTAGGTGTAGGCTTACTGAAGATGGTAGGTAATGCAAAAGGGATATATTTCTAACATGTCATTTTTTAGTACGAAAAATTGATAATACAATAGTAATAATGATAATAATAAAGGAATCTAATGAATATTAATCTCAAATATTAAATATATTAAAGAAGGAAGAAGTTAAAGTACCCGTCCTTTGTTGGTGGCATAGACGTAGAAAATGGTGAGGTAGACAAACTCGAATACAAGCCCAACACTGTTAATGGTGAGCACAAGAAGACTGTGAGGATGCACAAAAGGCAGTCCATAGAACACCCAAAACGCACAGTTTAGCACTGTTGCTAGATAAGGATCTGGCTTGAACTCCTCCACTGTCCTCTTCTTTATTATTCCAATAAATGTTGGACTGCAAATAATTCCCCCCCACAAACATAAATTAATCCACAGATATAATGTATAAATACATATGTGTGTGTGAAGGTAATTTCAAAACTAAATTATGCATATGAAAAGATATTGATAATGCGTGTCTTCTCATGGGAGCCTCTACGAAGTCCACGTATTTATTTAGTATCTGAATCTTTTATAGGACAAAAGATTTGCGTATTACACTTTTTTTTAAAAGAATAAAAGGTGAGAGGGGAGATTTTAGCGGTGCTGTCCTGTAGCAAATCCAAATCGATATATTTAACTCGAAATTTATGTCTTTTTTAATGCCCCATTCATTAAATGTGAATTTACGTCACTCGCCTAATTCGTGGATCGAGATGTTCTCAACTTCTAGAAATATTTATGTCACAAATTTTAGAAAAAGAAAAAATATTTGATTAATTTGGATTTGCGTTCAGAAAATAAGTGGTATTAATTAATTTAGTGGTCCATATATCGTGCCCTTTTTGTTTCTCCAGAAGTTGAATAATTCAGTTCATGAACTACAAGGTCATTACTATTCAATTATGCATATCCTATACACCAAAAACAGAGAGAGAGAGAGAGAGAGAGAGAGAATGTTTACGCCGGTGAGACGAACAAACCGAAGGAGATGACATTGCCTGCACAGAAAGCCAAACACCATCAAACGTAGAAGTCTCAAACAGTGTTAATTTGCTCAAATGTCAAGAGATGCAAATTTTCAACAATGAATTGAAATTGAAGTGGGGAGGTTTTAATTATTTCATACTTCACCTCTAAACATCCCCGAAATTCAGGGTTCAATTCAATCAAAGCAAGAAATCAAAGTCAGATATATTCAATGAGGCACAAAAACACACGACTCCCTTTTCAGAGTCTAACAGAGAATTCCGTAGAAACTTCATTAGTTTTCAACACATGTATAGGAACAGGAAAAGAAAAACACAGAGAAAGAGTGGATATGATCAGAACACACACCTAAAATGCCAATGATGTTACGAGCCAATTCAGCTCTGGCCACCATCTTCAAAGCTTTGCTTCGGCAGAGACAATTCTGCAGAAAGCTACGAGTGAGAGAGGAAGAGAAGAGAAGAAACAATTTGAGCTCTGACACTGCACACGTATTCCGTGCCTATATTTATATACATGGAAGACGAGAAAGTAACGTCCTCTTTTAACTTTTTCTCATAAATGGCAGTGTTTGGGATTCCAAAATTTGACTAGATTTCCAAGCAAATCTACCTTTTATGTTTGCGGAGTCGATAGTGAATGCATCAATTTTCCTATTTACAAGGTAATTAATAGCATTCAGATTCTCTCTTTTACTCCAGAAGCACCAATGTAATATAATAATTTTAAAACCATAATGTTTCTTTTTTCTGTTCAATAATGGAGAATAATCCTTTATTTAATTTACTAATTCAACAAAAAATAGTAACCTGCAGCTTCACGACAAGGGTTATCTCTTATCATGGGGAAGTAATTATTGTTTTGAATGGACCAACATTAGGATTTAGCAACTAATCAGTAATCATCTCTATTTTACGTTTGTTCAGTTAAAAGGTGAGAAGGTGCATTAATAGGTAAATAATACTATCTTTACACAAATCATTTAATTATAATATAATGATATAATTATAGTCATATCAATAAAAAAATATTAATATTACAATTGTATTCTTACATTATAACTAAGTGTATTTATATATTTAAAATTATAAATACATCAAAAATTTTACTTATATTTTTTTATATAAAATTAATATTATTTACGAAGGCATTTTGATCATATCTCAACTTTGGGGTGCATTGTGTGTTGAGTAATAAGAAAAGAGAAAGGACTATATCATTTGAAATGATAGAATAATTTAATTACTCTTTAATTTGTTCAATTGAGTAATTTCTTTTCGAAATTATGCAGATGAGAGCGTTGTAATTTTTTTCCCTAAATAAAAAGATTAGTGATCTGCCACCCATTTTGAAAGGATTAACTTCAATACATTTTTGTTTGTTATATTTCGTTTATATAGTAATTTATAAAAGTCATATATATATATATATATATATATACATACATATACACACATATATTATAAAGAAACGCATAATGCCTGATTAAGAATGAGAAGGTAGAAGGATTCCTTGCTCATTATGTCCAAAGAAGATGCATACTTTTTATAAACTATTGAAGAAGTCATATGTTAGTTTAAAAAAAGATATACTCCTGTAGGTATTTTTTTTTTAAAATTATAATGGTTGTCCATCTTTTAGTATTTTATAAAATGCTAAAAAAAACCGTTGTATCTAGCATATTTATTTAAACTTTTGATTAAATTTCATAATTTTGAATACTCATAATAAATTCATCAATAATTTTTAGTTACCAATATATATATATATATATATATATACACTAATTAACATGAAATCCATACTAATTTATATATAACAATTTACTAATTAAAATGATGAAATATCAATATCGCAGGAGCTTATATAATTACAGCACAACAGAATCTGATGAAAAAGAGCTTTCCAAATCGAAGTCTTAATTTATAAGCTTGTAGCATTTAATTAGTGTTATTACGCGTGTGTTTGATTACGGATGGCCTTGGGCTTGCAGGTAATTAAGAAGAGGGGAATCGCTCGCTTTCAATTGTTTACCGGTCAAAGTGTCCCTTTGTATAATTTAATAGCAAGAGATAGTGGCCTCAATTTCTAGTGTAAAATATAAAGTCGTAAAAGTTATAAACCTACGAACTTCGCTATTTTCAGTATAGCTTTCTTCCAACCCAAATGATTTTTCATTTGCTATGTACTTTCCCTCAGCTAAGACTTCTTATACGATTAAAATATTATTTTAGTTGTTCATTTCTTAGTTTGTTTTAATTTGTTTTTCAGTTTAACTCTTTATATTTGTCAAAATGTTATTACTTTTAATTTTTTGTTAATTTTAAAGTTGTCAAAACAAACCAAATTAAACTATTTGAGTTGGTTGTACAAAAGTTGAGAGATTTTATTTTGATGGGTCAAGATATCAAAACTAATCTACTAGGTGAGTTTAACTCACCAAAACATATAAAGTCACGTAAGTATCTATTATTGATCATTTTATCCATTATTAATTAAATATTGAATTTTTAAAGACAAAATAAGAATATATAAATGTTACTTAAAACTATAAAATATTAAATATTTTACAAAAAAACTTTACTAAATCTTTTAAGTGAATTAATCCACTGATACACTAAATTGACTTATTTAACTCATGAGTTAAGTAAGAGTAAAAATCAATTAAAGGTCAAATTGAAAATAAAAATTAATTAGAGACAAAATTAAAAATTAATTAATAAGTGAAGTATCAAAATAATATTTTATTCCTATATTAATGGAAGACATGTGGTTGGCTTCAAAAGAGGCGATTTGATAAAGTAAATTAAAAAGAAAAGAAAGGCGAAGAACAACCTGAAGAGCACACACCTTGAAAGTGAAGAGTTATCTGAAATATAAAGCAACCTTTACTTGTGGCGAAAAGCTTCGCTGCTTTGTGAATTCCTGCGCATGCAATAATCCATGAGGATGCCGATGTGAAGTACAATATTGTGCGTGGAAGGGTTTTTAAAATGGAGGCTTAGAGCCATGGATGAAAGCTTATGGTTCTTTACTTTATGAGCTACCTATCAGAAGAGTTTTGGCAATGCAAAATTTAATTTATTAAGTCAATGGAGGAGTTGGTCATAGGTTGTTTTATTACTGAGAAGAAAATGGCCATTCTCATCAAAGAGGGCTGCTATTGCTGGCTAAGAATCGAGGGCAAACACTTATATATATATATATATATTATTAGCCGAATTGTGATTGTGCCTCTAATGGAATCCTAGCTTGATTTAATCTCAGCTTTTAACCTTGCTATAAGTGCTATAACTGTGTTAAGTGGAGTGTGTGTGGATGCTGCAATAATACTTCAGTTGACTCCCTTCTAGTTGTAGTAGTTGATTACATTAATCACTATGGGAAAATCATTAATTTGAAACTTTCCTTAATTTGATCCTATTTAAAAATAAATAGATAAACCAAGTTAATTATAAAGAGATGTAATGTATGTAAGCCACATTAGTGAATGATATTACTAGTTAATAAGAATATGGAAATGTTATGTACTCTAGCTAGTTAAATATGATGCAATGATTATTAATAAATGGAATAATATTTTATCAAATAATTGTTTAAAATATTTCCTTATTTAATATTGGATAGATAAACTTGATTTTTGTGTAATTAGTGAATACAGTCATGGTAATGAATATATTAAAAATGGCAAATTACTTATATTTAGTAACATCTAGTAATTATTAATTATGTTATAATTAGAAAATATAGTATTTCAATATTTACAATATCATCACTTGTGATAATCTAGATTGAGAAAATATCAGCAGTACAATAATTCAGATTCTCCGATAAAGCCCGACAAAAAATAAAAAGTAAAAAAGATACCATGTCAAACCCATTTTAGTGAGGATATACATATTTTCTTCTATGAGTTAAATCTATCTCTAAAAATTTCTAGAATGAATTATCTTCATTTTTTTTATAAATTATAAAAGAGACGGATGAAAAGAATAATATCTTTTAGAATGGACTCATTTTTATTCTTTTCACCCATTCTCCCTTTTCTTTTTTCCTTCTCTCTTCAAAATTTGCAAGAACATATAATCTCCATGGTGGAGATTCAAAAATTCCTCCTGGACTATATGAAGAGAAGTGTGAATTTGCCATCTGGTATAATTAATTAATGGCCCAAAAGAAATCAAATACGTGAAGGTCAATAACAGGTCATGCATGTGTCCAGAAGTACATGATGGCGCCACTGAAAGAAACTGCCATTATTGTGTCTCGTGGTGGAGCTACTGATTCCATGGATTTGAGAGTTCAGATGAACAGGGCTAAGCTAAAAGTGAACAAAACTTAATTTCGTTTTACCAGGTGTCAAATTCCCTAATGAATATACACAAGAAATCACTCAGACCTAACTTTGTGTTCTACAAGTCATTAATGGGTCTGCTGTAGAAGAATATATATGGTTCTCTTTCGTTGTCTGATTTTGACACTTAACGCAGTGCAGTCTTATCTGATATAAGATCATATATGTGCAGATGCGTGCATGCCTGTGTGTACTGTGGAATTTCCCAAATGCACTGCTTTGAAACAATCCCTTATGCATGGTATGGGCAACAAAAATAATGGAGGCTTCAAGCCAAAAGAACGAATAGATCTGAAGCTGAACAGTTCATATGGTTAGGTAAAGAAGACAAATATAATTTCGTGATGTGAATGAGAAACTTGTTATATCAATCCACTAGTAACTTCTCTTTTTAAGCAAAACCCTAGATGCGTTTGCCTGCTTCTCCTGGCCTCATGCAACAAAACATAAACATGCGTGTAAACTCATGCAACCTGCGAGAATTTCAACAAACTATCATTTTGAGACAATAATTCTTGAAAAAATATTTAAATTGACAATAATTCGTAATACAATATTCATAAAGTTTATGATTACACATGTTAAATATCTTGCTTAAGTTTTGTGTGCATCAGAAACACGCAATGCTATTTTCCATGAAAGAAATCATTTTGGAATATTTTGGGCTTTGGAATTTAAAATTTTCCCATAAATTGCCTGCAATTGAACTGAATGATTGCTCCATGGATGTGGATATTGCATGGCCCGTGCATATATAAGCATACACACACGTACATAATACATAGAAGACATATTTTGTTATGTTTTGGCATTATTTTACATTAAAATTAGAATGAAGAGAGAAATACAACAAAGTGCAACAAGAAGTCCAGTCAAAATAATTGACCTATGGTTCCCATGTCATATTATTGTCGATTCTGTATTTCTAAAATAAATGGGTTTCCACCCAACTAGACTATGCACTCTTCATTTTTTCTCTAGATACAGATAATGATGAGTGTTTAAGCTCAATTATGGTCATCTCACTGGCCCCACTAAAATCAATTACAGTACGTCACTTGAAATATGATAAAAGAATATATTTTTGTTCCTCATTTACAACAAAATTATTATATTTCTTTTTTACTCATTGAAATATTAAAAATAGTCCATCACTATTAGTTATTGTCACACTTTGTCATTTCATATTTTAAAAAATTATCAAATTTTAAACCTTAAATTTAAAGGAATAAATATGACTTTTTTTCCTTTTTAAGTAAGGGACTAAATGTGATACTTTTCAAAAAATCATTTGATCATTTCAATAGGTGAGGAACCAAAATAGTATTTTACTCCTTAAAATTGTCATAAATATTTCTATACTTAAATTCAACATAAATGTTATGAATAAAATATATTTTTCGTCTCTTATTTATCATAAAATTACCATTTTTGTCCCTCACTTATTGAAATGTTCAAATTAGCCCCCACTCATTAGAAAATATCAAATTTAGTTCCTCATTTTTTTAAAAAAAAATACTAGATTTAGTCCCTTAAATTTAGGATTTAGGATTTGACCAAGGGATTAAATTTGATAATTTTTATAAGCTGAAGGATCAAGTGTGACATTTTTTAATAAATGAGAGATTATTTTAGAGATTTCAAAGGACTAAAATGATAATATTATGATAAATCATAAACCAAAAATGTAATTTTCTCTAAATTTTATATCGACTAACCGAAACTCCCAATGGCAAAAAGGAGTAGAACACCGTTAAAACAAACGTTTATGATAGCCTATGTCCTCCAGACGAAAAGCCAATGGCCCGAGTTTCACGCTAGACCAACAACCAAATTGAGCCCAAATATTTTTTTGGGCCTGAAATGAGCCTAGTTGAACGTCACACGTTTCCTAGCCATTTCTTCAGTTGCTTCTGTCTCGGAGATGTCAAATACCAAGTCATGTTAAATTTATTGATATAGAATAAATTATACAAATTTTTTTGATAAAAATACTCTCTATAAAAAACTTAATAAAAGAATATTTCAAATTTAAAAAAACTTGCACTTAGATTAATAGAAAATATTTTCGTAAAAAATTTAATATTAAACAAAACAAAGTAGTATAATTTTTTGTTTTAAAGAGAATTTTTAAATGCACTTTGAAAATTAAAAAAAAAAAAAAAAGGTTTATGTAACTCGAGCGTGATTTGTATAATTTACCTATATTTACTTTATGAACCCCGGGCGGGCCCAGTCTAGGTCCAAATATTTTCAGTACTAAGAAAAACCCAATCTAAGATATGGCTGAGAAAAGCCCAAAGTCAACTAATCACAACTTCCAAAGACACCAAATTTACGTTGAGTTTATTACGGATCAGGATTTTCTTTTGTTTCTGAAAAATTTTTAGTAACAAGAAAAAATATAATAATATTTTTTTATTAATTTGATATTAATAAAATATTTAAAATATTATTATTTTATTACAGGATCCAAATGCAGTCTATTACACCATATTTCCGATTGATTCCCACCAAAACCTTTGCCAAACTTGCGTTAATTGGTCTATTGGCAACACGAACAAATTCAATATGAAAGTAAACTGTATATAAATAAATATATAGCACAGTTTAACTGCTCTAATGTTTACATGATACATTTTGTTAAGCAATTAAAATAGCCAATTTCATATACTCATTAAGTATTTATATTAGTTTCATTCATCTCATCAAAACCTTCATTTATGACCGTGTCCATTAGTTATTTAAAATAGGGGAAGTTACGTGTGCCTTTGCCTTCGGATATGTTGTTTGAATCAATACTAAAAGGTGTTTAGAGTTGGTAGCCCCCTTAAACAAACACAAAAAATATTTGAAAAAGAAGTAATGAAAGAGTGAGTGGGGATTCTAAGGGCATCATTAGGGGCTATTCTAAATGGGGAGCAAGTGGATGGCTATGAAGCAGAGAGAGCGACAAGTGAAGGTTTAGCACTTTGAAATTGGAATAATACGACGTATCTGTGGCTTTCTCATAAAATTGGTGATCAAGCACACTTTCACTTTCCAGTTTCCACTGAACAGCACAATTGTGTACATATTTACATATGTACCTTATGCTCCCACTTTATGATCACCCATGCATGCCCACACTCAGCAAATATTTCTCTAATCAGAGCCATCACTTCTTTCTTTACTTCCTTTTCATCTATACTTTTTTTATTTCCTTTCCCATTCGCACCATTCATTTTTTATGTTCACCAATTCCTCCTCCTTTTAGAAAGCTATTAAAACTCATGGACTACAAACTTTATAAAGTTTTAGTCTCCAATCCCATAGCTAGTCAAAAGATACCATTCACCCTCTTACCTTAGCCGTGAAGCAATTAAATAACAAAAAGAACTCATTTAGTTCATTTCCTATCAATTTTCCCTTTATGCTTTATATCTTTTTATTTTTTTTGTTTAAAAAACCGTACTGCATTTTTAGACACACAATTTTGATAACAATGAAGGTTAGTTAAATAGATTTACTTTTTTTTTTGAAAAAATTATATATTATACATAAGGCTACATTTGAAAGTTTAAAAAATGATGAAATGAAGTGGTTATTAATAGAATGACATAAATAGAATAAAATAACTTAAGTAGATATATTGTTTGTGAATTTTAGTAAGAAAACAGAGAAATTTCTATCATTTTTATTTGGAAGTTATAATAAAATAAATAAAATAAAATAATTTATTATTTATTTTTTTCAATATTATAGCTTATAACATGATATAGGATATAATAATATTTTAATAGAATAATCATTAATGAAATAACATAGCATGGAATAGAAATGAGTGAAATGGTTTAGGAAGACAAATTGTTTGAAAGTTTTAATAAGAAAAGAGAATGATATCTATCAATTTTGCTAAGAAGTTATAATAAAATAAATGAAATGAAATGACTCATTAATTTTTTTTTCCTAATATTACCCTTTATAACATAAACACATGACTAATAATTTTGTCATTGTTTAATACATAATATTAAATTATTCTCTTATCTATATTTCTTTTTTTTTTATTTACTAATTATCATGTTCATATTTTTTGTATAATACATTTATTACAAAATATCTATGTTGCTTCAAAAAATTTTAAAAGAAAAGTCATTGAACAACAAAGAAAAATAGATGAAACTAATCTACATTGTAAATTATTTCATTATCTATTTTTTATTTTGAAATTTTAAGTTAATAAAAGAAAAAATAAGAAAGAGGCCATGACTATAAGATAGAAATTAGATAAAGTTATAATAATTGGAATGGTCCTCAATAGATGATGAGTATATTAGTAATAAGATATGGATATATTAGTAATTTAATTTCTTAGACTACTTCATTCTATCTTTGATCCCCCAATTTAGAGGGATACTAAAATTAAGATTTTAGATGGTAATGAGGGGTCTTGATGTTCCTCCCTTGCCATCCTATTCCACCTTAAAGAAACACATTCAAAGATAAGTTTAATCCATACTGACAATTTCATTTATTGTCACTTCTTCTTGAGCCATCAATCCAAATATAATCTAAATTATTGAGTCATTTCTTTCTATCCTTGATCCCCCCAATTGGAGGGGACAAAAAAAATAGCATTTTGGATGGTAAGAATGATTTTGGTAACTCTTTTTTATTATTTCATTTCCTCCTCATAAAAATATTCAAACATATATTTATCTCAATTTAATCATTTCATTCTTTGTCTCTTTCTCTTTGACCTTCAATTCAAATATAAGATAAAGTAAACTTTATTGACAAAAGATTAAATTAAAAAAACGTGGAGTATACTTTTAAAATAAAAAGTATTGAATGTAATTTAATTAAATTTTATTTAAAAAATGTGTAATTTACTCTCACAAAAAAGTAATAGCATAGCATTTTTTGACTATTTGGTTAGCACTTTCCCTTTTACTATTTTTTTAAAGCAACTTGTACTATAATTTATTATCAACTTGTTCTCTCTTCCTATGCCTCGTTTAAATCATGTAGCAAACAAAGCACAGATTATCAATTGGTAAAATCATTCAAACATCAAATTCTACATCTCATGCAACACTTATCTTTTGAAAAATGACCTAAAATAAACAGATACCTAATTAGCATAATATTTAGAATTAAAGAAAGCAAGCATGATGAGACGAAGAATAAAAAATAATCTTATAGTTATAATAACTTGAATTATACGCTATAATGTACTCCCAAAGTAGAAACACATCAATAATCTAATACATGAAGCATTAATGATCACATGTTTCTGGGTATAAGGAAACTAATTATAAGTGGCTTTAGGTGGATTAAAGTAAAGTACTGATCATGGGTTGTTCCCTTGATTCCAATAGTTAGTGCTACGAAACTATGCTTAGAAAATGAGAATAATTAATGTTAATAAATCTGTTAAAAATTGGAGTTGTTCCCTGCGGGGTTAAGAAAGATTCTTCAGTTTTGGTATCTTTTTAAGGATCGGGGGAAAATCCATTGTTTCTAGGGACGAGCGGACTATATTTTATTTTGATTTTTAATTAATGGGAATCGAGATAGATATTCCCACCTAGGGTACCCCTCATAGGACAACTGGCCACCACATGGAAAGTTACATACATCATTTTGAGTAAATTACAAAGGTTTCCTCAAATTTGGTTAAATTGTATTTTGGCGCCATTGAAGTTGACGTTTTTCACATTCTAAAAATAAAATTATTTAACTTTTTTAAAGTGCCATATTAAGAACAAATTCATAATCTTATGTTGAAATTTGATACCGACTTAATTACCTTTATTGTTACATAAAGATTGAAATCGTTGTCTCCTATGATAACAGGTTTTTTTTTTTTGGACAAAAAACAATCTAAACAGAAAATTTTTGTTAGGGAAATAAAGTGTAACTTTTAAAATAAAGTAGTATCAAGATTCAAGTGTGATTTAATTGAATTTTAAAGGAGATTAGCATAATTTATTTTAAAATTTGGTCAAATATATATAATTGGAAAAAAAAATTTAATTTTAAAATTTCACACAAGAAATAAGTTTTTTTTTACTTTCTTTTCTTGTTGAATTGGGATAGTACCTAGTCATGTGCTTAATCTTACACGCTGGCAAGTTTTGCTTACCCATGATGCAAAATATATATTTGCAGTTTGCCTACGCATGATTTTTAATTTTCAAACACAGAAACTCAAGTGTATTAATTAATTTAATGCCCTTAATTAAGAAGCAAATCCTTCTCCTTTTACTTGCATCTAAATGTTGAAATCTTCATTAGTTCCTTTCTCTTTTCCTTCCTTCTTTTCAATGAATCATGACATTAATGTAAATTAATATTAGCTTAAATACCTGAGAAAGAATACCCACTGTCCTAGGAAAATAAGTGAAACTTCATCAATATAAAAGAGAAAGAAGGTTATATCTCAATCTCTCTCATTTATTCTCATTCTCAAATTGATTATCTCCTTATCAATCTATTCTTAACTAATTTTATTTTTAATTCCTCAATAAGATAAAAATTAACACATCTTAATTCCTTAATCTCAATTAAATTTAAATTAAATACATCAATATTTATATTTATAAATGACTAAATTAAAAATAAATTAATAAATAAAAATTCAAATATAAAACTAATAAATAAATAGCCAAAATGATATTTTACTATATATAATAAAATTACTCCTAATTAGTAGTGCCGTAAATAGTTAATTATGCGAGTAAGAGGATACATTTTCTTTCTCTTAACAGAGAGATATCGTCTAGGGTTAGTACTTTTTTTTTTACATTGAACACCTTATAACATCCGTGGCTTATTAATATTATATCTAATCAAATGGGGTTGAAGGTGACACTGACATTTCATTTTTTAAAACGTTATTGATCACACTTTATGACATCATATAATTAAGAGCTTAAGCCTGTACAGTAGTTTGACTCCAATATTTAAACATTATTATATTCTTAATTAAGAAGCAAAAAGAAACAAGAAAACGTATACGTTTTTTTTAAAAAAGAAAAAGTCTGCCCTTTTTCCTAGTGATCTGTTTCTACGCCCACTACAAAAAGAAAAGCTTGATTCTTCGGGTCCCATTATCACTTCGTGCATCCCCTCTAACTCTAGAGTGCTCGCCCCTTATTGGAGAAAGCAAAGAAATCACTATGCCTAATTGATTTTTACCCTCCGATAATTTGTTTATAAAAAAATAATATAATATTAGGTGCACTCCAGGATAACATAAACATTAATATTGAATTAAAATTTTAAAAAAATATTTTTATTAATGGGAACGTAAGTTGTGTGCCACTTCATATATAAACTAGATTATTTGCGTATGAATTACACGAGTTTTAGAAAATAAATAATTTATTTTATTATATGTTAATATATTTTAAATAAATAGTATTGGTAAGATTTAGTAGAATATATAATTTAATAAAATATTTTGACATAAAGAAAACATAATAATTTATAAAAAGTTTATGAAATTAGTTATGAGAGATTGAAGAAAGAAAAATGATGACAATAAATTTATTAAGAGGATACCATCATAAACCAGTTAATTATATATATATATATATTTTAATTTCAATTTTGAATCATGTTAAATTATATTTATAATCCTTATTAAAAAATTTAAAATACAGTTAATTAATTAATTAATTTTTTTAACTTCAAAAAATATTTAAACTTTAAAGAATTCTCAATTTAATATGCAGTTAATTAATTCATTAATTTTTTTGATTCATTCTAAATAAATCTTAGACTATGAAGAA
Organism: Delonix regia; assembly: GCA_037074485.1. NCBI lineage: Eukaryota > Viridiplantae > Streptophyta > Magnoliopsida > Fabales > Fabaceae > Delonix > Delonix regia. Next base: position 31,275,877 of record CM073449.1, on the reverse strand, counting down.
TAATTAATTAATTTTTTCATTTACTCCAAAAAAATTTCAATTTAAGAGGCAGTTTTTATTAATTAATTGCTTCATTATTTTTCTTGCTAACTATGAAAAATTTATACAATTAATTATTTTATCATTTTTCTCATTAACTATAAAAAAATTATGTATTTTAAAAAATTTCTTAATACATACATGAAAAAATAAAAAAGTTATTATATGAAGAATTGATAATTTGATTAACTAAACTTTCTCATTCGTAATACAACTCCTACATTAAACGAAACTTACTTTATTTATGTATAATAGATGTTTAATGGACAAATGAATGAACCTATATCTTGAATATATCTTTGAAATATTTTAAAGAGTTTTGCTAACTAGTCGCTTAAGGACACTAGTTATCAAAACCTCTTAAAATGATTTGGACCATGTATAAAAAATTTCTTGAAATTAAATGTCCGTTATTGGCTTTCAACTCAATCGATTATTGCCCTTAAAATTCCCATTTACCATTCGTCACTATTTCACGTGGTTCGTCATATTAATTCTTGATGATTTATGCCATTTATAAATGCATGCAAATGCAACTATGAACTATCTATAATTTTATAAATTTCAGCGCCTATAATGAACAAAATAAACTATTTAAATTCATTGATGGGTTCAGTAGCAGCAGATGAACAAGAATAATCCTCAGAATCTGACGCACACTCATGTACAAGGCTGCTGGTTTCATATAAAATGAGCATCAAGAAGTTCACAACCATGCATGCATGTGAATCCAATCCTAGCCAACCAATCTTTTTAAAGTATTGTTTGCTCTCTTAGTTTGGCACTTTCATACATCAACCAATAAATATCTTCATCTCATGTGTTGGAAGTGTTTGCTGTGATGTGATGAGAGCACAGAGAGGAAGAATATTTCATCGTTTTACCAACAAACACGCACCATGTGGCCACCTGTTTCAACTTCATAATTTGTATGGGTAAGCCATCTTTTCCATATTTAATTAATACAAGTTACATAATATTATATATATATGTGTGTGTGTTACATTTCTCTCTTGCAAGCTAGCTACTAGCTAGTGCTTTATCCTACTTGAGAATAAGCGTGGTATTTTTTTTATATATTTTAAAAAATTATCATTTGAAATGAGAATAGACATGTAATTTAATTATATAAACTTTATAGGTTATACGCAAGAATTGCTCATGATGGAGTTGACCTATGACAACATGGCACATATACAGCAACGGCGCAAATATTTGATATTATTAAAGTAATATATAATTTAAAACTTATAATTATAAAAGAAATAATCAATAGATTTAGTCTAGCAACGAAGTAAGCTCAAATTAAAATTTTGAACCAGTTCAAGTTCTCAATAGTTGATTAAATATGAAAAATCCCACTTGCATTCTCTTTCAGTCTTCTTTCACATTACAAACTTTCAATATTTTCCATCAAAAAATTCAAATTAAAACACTGAACTGATTTTGTTTTCACAACGTTTTTTTAAAAATTTTTCATAAAAATAAACGGAATTCACACATCTTATCCCCGAGGGAGAGAGAGAGAGGTGTTCAAATCAAAATAGTGAACCTAAAGGGAGAGCCCAACAATATTTGGAGGGTCCCTGATACGACAACTCTCCGACCAGTCCGCATGGGACTATTTGCACGAACTTTAAAGCCTTTTCTTAACATCCACTTGCCTTTCCTCCAGGAGCAATCACTTTATTGCTAAATGATTACAATTTCATCCATCTGTACTTTATCTAGTAATGTAATTTTGAGTATACATATAATGTTTTGATTTAGTTTGTGTCAAATGTAAATCACAGTTACATTAGGATTAACTATTGGATTAAATTAGTATGTTATTTTTAGTTGTCAGGTTAAATTTCTAAAAATTATATATTTTAAATTTTAAAATTTACATATGACCCATTAAATTTGTATTATTTATTTCCAATAAACCATGAGATATGAATAATGTATAAAGAAATTGAAACTTAACTAGGGGCCATCAATTGGTATATTACACCATGTTCCATAAAAAAAACATAATGACAAAAAGAGTTTACAAAACTCCTGGCGCATGTTAGCAGCCACTGTCTGCTCTTAACAACACACATGTGGACATAATTGCCCAACAAGAGGACCTTTCACAGTCAAAATATTGAAGGGCATTTACGTCATTCCAGACAGAGGAAACCAATATTAAAAACGCTCGCCTCCCTGCGCCCAACTTTAGTCGCAAGAGTCATACACTCCCAGACACAAAAACAGAGTGCTCCCCGTAGATCAAACGCTCGCCGGAATTGTGATTCCGTTGACCGCGATACCCTCGATTCCGGTCACCTCCACTCTCCTTTCTGCCCTAATTTCTTTCAGAAACTCTTGTAAAATTTTGGTTACCATTTTCCGGGCAAACTTCGCAAACCCTGCTTGGCTGCTTCTGACTCTGCCGGCGGAATTCGAAACTGTCGCCCGAAAATCCCACAGGAGCTGGGCACGATTGGTTGGTGTATGATGGGATTTTGTATATGCCCATTGGACACGCCGGCTAGGTTGCTTTGGAGCACCAGCTTCTTCCGTCATAAGTTAATGATTTTTTAACTCTGGAACCCTCTGATAGCTAGAAAAGAAATATCATACTAAGACAAGACCAGTCTATTTTAATTTGTCCCCATCTGACGCCGGAGTAAGCATCTCTGGTGGTCATCGGTGACAAGAGTAGTCGGAGATCTTGATCGCTCGCGGGAACAGAGCAAACCTCAGACTTATGGAGTCCGGCCGTCTTTTCTTCGGTCCCTCGGTTTGCCGTGGAAATATGCTGTACCTCGGGAATGGCGATCCCGTTTTTCCAGGTGATTCTCAGTTTCTTTCGAGCTCTGTACCCTCTGAATTATTTTTTTTAGCGTTATCTTGTCTGTTGTGGCTTGTGAATATGTTGTTTTTGTTGGCTTTATAGTATGAACTTAATACAGTTTGGCTGTTGAGAATATCGGAAAAGAAAAATATGCAGGAATACAATAATACGATCTGGATTTACATCGAACGAAACCACTTAATTACATTAAACTTGGTTTACTTCAGATATTTGACGCCCGTAACCCGGATCATGACAAATCAAAGAGTTATAGTTTTATTTTTCTATTTTCTTTCCCATTTCTTCAAACAAATGATAAATTTGGATTGAAATTAAAGCAGGAAGATCGATGATAAGCATGGAGGAAAGCTCAAGAAAGCGACCCTTTTTCAGCTCACCGGAGGAACTGTTCGATGAGGAATATTACGATGAGCAGTTGCCAGAGAAGAAGCGCCGCCTCACTCCCGAGCAGGTTGGTTAGTTGCCTAGTTAGCTCAATATATATGCTGTTGCTTGGTCTTGTAGTTGCATGTCATATAAAATCTGAAATTTTCAATATTATCAGCAACAAAATCTCTGATTTAATATGAGTTGGGATTTCAGTTCTTTTGATGCAATAGATCAAAGTAATTTAATTTGAAGACAAATTTTGATTTGGTAGACATGAAATGATTGATTTGAACCATGTTATTGCGCCCCCATATAGAAGATGCATGTATGCATGTTATTAGTTCAGCTGAACACGAACTCTGAGATAGCTTGCCAATATATATCCTTAAGTTGTAATTCATTCTATATCGATGATTAATGTTTAGGTGCTTCTACTGGAGAAAAGCTTTGAAGAAGAGAACAAACTGGAGCCGGAACGGAAGACCCAGCTGGCCAAGAAGCTGGGATTGCAGCCAAGGCAGGTTGCTGTGTGGTTCCAAAACCGCAGGGCTCGTTGGAAGACCAAGCAACTTGAAAGGGATTACGATGTTCTCAAGTCTTCCTTCGATTCTCTCCTGTCAAAGTATGAATTCATTCTCAAGGACAATGAAAAGCTCAAATCAGAGGTACATATACACATGCCCACTGTTTCTCAAGGTCGATTTTATTCCAGTGTAGTAATACAACAAATTTTTAATCTATTCTAAAGGTGATGGAAATTTGGATCAATATTAATCATTGATGATTATATATGAGCTGGTTGGGTTCTAGTTGCTGTATAAGATGAAATTAGTGCATTTCCAATTAGAGTTCCATCATAGGAAATGGACACTTGACCTATTTGGAGCTCTATTATGAGGGTCCCGCCATTGAGATTCGACCATATTAATTAACCACATACTTTCAAACGTAGCATCTGTTCTGAGCCCCACCTTCATTAGAAAAAGGCCCTTTGAGATAAACTAGACGAATATACCCGGGTAGATTTATATAGATATGCCTATACTTCTTTCTGTGAAAAAGACACACTTGTATTTTAAATTGAGTATGCAAACTAGTCCATAAACTAATGGGTGTATAATTATATTCGATAATTATGACATAATATTTTATATATTGACTATCCGTAGGTGGTAGCCTTAAACGAGAAGCTTCTAGCTAAAGAGATGCCTGGAGAAGGAGAACCATTACCAGATGAAAAAGCAGACCCATTTCTAATGGAGATAGCCGAAATGTCAACCCTTCCGTTCAACATGAAGGTGGAGGACCATGTGAGTAGTGGGAGTGGTGGAAGTGCAGTGGTTGACGAGGATAGTCCACAGCTTGTTGTGGACAGCGTTGATTCATACTTTCCTGCTGACAACTACGGTGGATGCATGGCCGGAGTCGATAGGGTTCAGTCAGAGGAAGATGATGGCAGTGATGACGGCCGTACTTACTTCCCCGATGTGTTTGTGGCCGCTGAACCTGACCACCAAAACCATGAAGAGGGAGAGGCATTGCGTTGGTGGGTATGGTCTTAAAACCACCTAATATTGAAAAAAAAAATAATCATAATGTTGCTTGCAAGGTGTCATATAAGAAACTAATGTTTTGCTTAATAAAGCAGAATAGTCTATTGTTTATTAGAGATCATGTGGAATTTGGGAGTCAAAGAAAGCGTAAACGTCCGTTTTAGGTTGCTGATATCACTTGGATTGGATCTATTAAGTTTTATTAATAATGTAGTCCAGTAATATGGTCAATAACGTCTTGTGTTGTACTTTCACGTGGACATCCAGTAAATTTCACTTTCAACGCTTAACAACTAGGCTCATTTTCTATCGATAGTTATTTAGATTTTCGTTTTTTGTTTTTAATGCAAAATCATCAAGGAACATCAACGTGTAAAATTTTGACATACGGAAGCGTGCGAGATAGAATACTTTTGTAATGAAGTCCATATGTCAACGAAGGAAGAAAGACAGAATTGTTAGACACTTTCACCCTCTTAAACCATTGCTCCGTTTCAAGACGTCTGACATGGCAATATCAAAGATTGGATAATTGCACAGGTTATTTAGGCTAAAGAACTATTTTGGCCTCTTAATTGTGCAATTTTTTTGTTCTGGGGAGGGAGGAAGATGTGCACTAGTTTTTGTTGTCAGTCTTTTTGTTTTGCTTTTCTTAATCTCTTACACTAACACTACTGGACTTGTTAACAATAACCATTGACATGGCTTCCGGTTTAAAAATCCATACTTTAACCTGTTTTTTTGTTTGGGGAGGGGGGGGGGGGGGGGGTTGGTGGCTACAATCTATATCAGCAAAAAGATAAAAAAGACACTCTGAATGCATTAAAACAGTGCATCTAAAGCCAATGCCCATACCTTCCAGCAAATCAATCCTAGGATATATCGTGAAGAGAGAAAACTTTTTGCAGATATCCAATCATTTGTATCATGCATAGTCAAATAGAAATGAAAAAAAGAACGAGTGAAAAGGGAAAACAGAATATAAAATTCATATACATTCGTACTCTTCTTATGCTTTTTCTTTGACCGCATTCACTTTGAACACAAAATGTAATTGACCGTAAAGAATATATGATAATATATTGCCTAAGATTTCAAAGGATCCTTTAAATGTTATGATAACGAGGATATTTAGTTCAACTATGTGGCTCTCCAGAAAAAACAGAGTAGGAGAAACTTGTCTTATTATTTTCTAGAAATCCACTCTGAGAATTGAGACATGATGTGGAATGACCAAATTACAAGCTTATGTCTTCCATTTCTCCCAACTGATATGGGAGGCGATTTCAAAAATTCCTTAGCTTGACGATGGCGCAAGCACCAGCCTAGGAGTAGGATGGCCTGGACATGGCAGTTTTTACTTTTTATTACTACGCCAGAATAGTTACTCTGAATCACATTTATATAGTTAGGTTTTACAACGGGAAACTAAAAATTATTTAAACATATACAGAGTGAAACAAAATTAAATAATTTAATTTAGATCACGGATTGCAGCGAAATCTAGCGTTTTGACATTCCCATTGAGTGCAAACCATTATACAGAGTGAAACAAAATCAACTTCATTATTTGCATTATGGGTTTGAAAGAATCCGGGCAATCAAATACCAAAATTAATTATATAATACATAAAAAATTTAATAGACATAGGATAAAAGCATATTATATAAATAATTTGATATGACACATAGAATTTAATGTGGAAAGATAAAAAAAACTATGAACAAAAAAGAAATAGTTTCACTACGAGAAAAATAGAAGTGACATTTTCTCTCTATCTAATAAGAATAATATGTTGATAGGAAAATACTAATCTCACAACTTTCTAAATATATAGGATTGATCATTTCTTAGTTGTAAGAGATGAGATTTTGAAACTCTCTATTTATAAGGAAGGATGAAGGGTTTCAATACAATTTTTAAAAGATTAAATTGCAATTACAAAATTTTTTCCTTTTATTTTTCAAAGGTTTGGCCACCAACCTCTATTTTTTTTCTCTAAGTTAGGCACCTTATTTACCTACTGTTGACAATCTCCAACTTGAAAATTAGATTTACAATCAATCAATCTTTACACCATTATTCCTTATTTGCCATCTCCTGCTACTCACATCTTTGTTAAGCCAATAGAAGATTTACACCATATGAACTTGTCAGTGTTCATTGGCTTAGTCAATGCATATGTTAGGTTATCTTTAGTATAAATTTTCTACATATCAACATTTCCTTCTTCCACTTTTTATTGGATAAAGTGATATTGAACTCATATGTGTTTAGTCTTAGAATGGAATGTTAGATTCTTTTCAAAGTGGAGAGCACTATGATTATCACAAAATGGTCTAATCTTCCAATAATAGAAATAATATTAATATATTAATATAATTATATTATATATAATATATTATACCCAAACTTTTCCAATAATATTTGCAACCAGATTGCTTCTTTGCTAGCTTGTGTAATTGCAATATATTCTACCTCTGTCATTAAAGTGGCCACAATAGATTACAGTTTTGAAACTTAGTTTACAGCTGTGCTTGTAAGAGTAAACACATAACCACTGGTGGATTTGCTATTGTCAAGATCACCTGCAAAATCTAAATCTATATAACTTCTGAAGGTGAAATCTGATCCTCCATAATGCAATACAACATTCGTGGTCCCTTTAATGTATCTTAGCACCTTTTTTTATAGCATTCCAATGCTCTCGATTAAGATTTGCCATATATCAACTAACCACTCCCACTGCTTGTGTAATGTCAGGTCTTGTGCAAATCATAGCAAACATTAGGCTACCTACTGCTGATGCATACGGTACTCGAGACATTTCCTTCCTCTCTTCTTCATTGTTAGGACTCATACTTGAAGATAACTTGAAATTAACAGGAAGTGGGGTGGAGATTGACTTACAATTTTGCATATTGAAGCGTCGCAAGATCTTCTTTAAATAATTCTTTTGAGAAAGCCAAATCTTCCTGTTATTTCTATCTCGGTGAATTTGCATCCCTAGAATCTTGTTTGCCAGTCCCAAGTCCTTCATATCAAATTCCCTAGCCAATTGTGTTTTCATTCATTGATGCGATCTTTGCTCGGGCCTGCTACTAGCATGTCGTCTACATACAACAGTAAAATAGTGAAATCATTTCCACTAAACCTCTTGATATATGCATAAGAGTTAACATTAAGTCAGTTGTATCTAAAGCTCATGATGAAGGAATCAAATCTCTTATACCAACATCTTGGCGTCTGTTTGAGACTATATAGAGATTTGTTCAACCTGCAAACCAATTTCTCTTTTATAAATTTCTTCCTCAAGATCTTCAAGAAGAAATGCAATTTTCACATCTAACTGCTCTAGATGTGAGTCGAGTGTAATACACATTGCTAAGACCACTCAAACCGTTGTGAGTTGAACAACAAGAGAAAATATCTCATTGTAATCAATGTCTTCTTTCTGAGTAAATCCTTTTACCACCACTCTAGCACGATATTGTTCAATTTGATCATTACTAGTTCTTTTGATTTTGTACACCCATTTGTTCCTAATGGCCTTTCGTCCTTTTGGTAGTGGAATAAGATCCCATGTCTTATTCTTATGGAGGGCCTCAATTTCTTCTTGCATTACTGCTAACCACAGAAAAGCATATGAGTTTTCTATAGCCTCTTGAAAAGTCGAAGGCTCTCCATCTTCTGTGAGTAGACAGTATGCAACATTCCCTTCCATAATGTAATATGAGTGCCAAATTGGTTCTTTCCTCTCTCAAGTTGACCGTCGAACTTGTGGAGTCACAAGGTCAGATTGTTCTTGTTCATCATACTCTGGTGCTGCTTTAGAAGAATCTGGTACTTCTGTCTCATTCTTCAATCTGGATTGTAGTGGTCTTTATTATTTCCTTTGAAGTACTATCACCTTCATATATATGTTGTTTCTCTTTAGGAAAGATGACATTCCTGTTGACTATAACCTTGTGGTTAATAGGATCCCATAAGCGATACCCCTTTACTCCATCAGCATATGCCAAGAATAAGCATTTTCTAGATTTAGGGTCTTGCTTTGTAATTTCTTGGGCATTGTACATCACGTATACTGGATTTCCAAACATATGAAGGTTTGTATAATTAGCTGGCTTCCTAGTCTATATCTCCATTGGGGTCTTTAGATCAATTGAGGTTGATGGTGACCGATTGATCATGTAGCAAGTTGTCATGATTGCTTTTGCCCAAAATGAATTAGTTAATCCAACAGTTCTTAACATTGCTTTTGTCCTTTTCAACTGAGTTATGTTCATTTGCTCTGCCACTCTATTTTGTTGTGGAGTATACACCACCGTAAATTGCCTTTTGATACCTTTTTGTTGACAGAAAGTATTAAATTCATCACTGATGTATTCTCCTTCATTGTTTGATCTCAAACATTTAATCCTTTTCTCATATTCACATTTTACATGCATTTTGAAGGTTTTAAAAACATCAAACACATTTCATTTTCTTTTGATTGGATACACTCAACATTTCTTGGAGTAGTTATCAATGAATGACACAAAATTCTTTGCTCCTCTTAGGGATAAAATCGGTGCTTGCCAAACATATGAGTGCATTAGGTCCAAGATAGCTTTACTTCTCTCTTTAGAACTATTGAACTTCAACATATACTACTTACTTGTAACACAATGCTTACAAAAAGGTAAAGAAACCTTTTTGAGTTTGGGAAGAAGATTATATTATACAAGAACCTTCAATCCACATTGTAACATGTGGCCAAGTTTATGGTGTCACGATATCATTGATTTCTCAATTACTAGATTAGTTGATGTAATTGAGACTTCTCTTTGTTGTTGTGTTTCTTCTTTAAGCATATATAGGTTAGCCATTATCTTTTCTGCTTTCATAACTACAAGCACGCTTCTAATGATTTTTAGGATGTCATCCTATATCTGGGTTTTATACTTATTCCTATTAAATTGTCCTAATGACAATTGATTTTGACCATTCACATGCTAGACCTCTTGGATGGTGCAAGTTATACCATTATACATATTTAGTTTGATGGTGCCTATTATAGCAATTTCTAAAAAATGATCATCTCCTATAAACACATATCCTCTAGAGACAAGTTTATATTGGTGGAACCACTCTCTCCTTAAGGTCATGTGCCGCGTTACTGCTGAGTCTACAAGCCAGATATCATTGAACTTTTTTTTGCCATCAGCAACTGTTGCTGCCTTGCTGTGTAAGACTTCTTCGTCATCTACGGTACTTACATTGCATCCCTGAGCACTTGACGACTCAGTATCTTTGCCTTTGGTCTCTGCGTTCTTCTTCAAATTCCAACTCTCATTTTTTTAATGTCCACTTTTATTGCACTTGAAACATTTGATATTCTTCTTGCTCTTTGATTTTGATCTACCTCGATTCTGGCTCCCACTTGAGCCACATTTTGTTCATCTTCCTCTCATCACAGCCAACATTTCTGCTTGTTGTGAACTAATTAACTTATCTTCCTTATTTTTGCTTCGATTTTCTTTTTCCAGAATAGCTGGTGCAATGTCATTGAAAACTAAGTGGTCCACAAGAATGCCATTAGTCAAGTTGATGATAAGTTGGTTATAGGAACTGGGTAGGTTTTGTAGCAAAATTTTAGCACATTCATTCGCCTCTATTTTGTAACCCAACGGTATGAGTTGAGAAATAGAGTATTTAGAGTGTTGATGTGCTCCATCATTGAAGTTGTTTAAGACATTTGCAAAGTCTATAATTTCCTTTTAAGAAAAATTTTGTTGTGTAGTGACTTGGTCTTGTACAATTTGGTCAAATGATCCTAAATTTCTTTTGTCGTCTTCTTCTCCTCTATGCTAGATAATATCTCATCTGCAAGTGCTAGATGAAGATTTACAACTGCATTTTCATCCATCTTGTTCCATTTATTTTTATCTGTGAATTCCACCAGCCTTTTACTGATAGTCGTAAGAAATTATTTTTTCTTAATGGCCTTTATCTTCAGCTTCCACAGTGAGAAGTTATTGCTGTTAAACTTTTCAATCTTAAATTTCACTGCCATTACTTCAATCACAATATATTTGTGGGTAAAAATAACTCATATAATTTTTTGTAAATAGTAACCATACATATGAATAGTTCGCCGTACACATGAATAGTACCCAGTACCTTGGGTGAAAATAATCTTACTTATTTTCTGATGCAGAGGATCCACTATAACAGTGACAACCGTAGAATATACGATAAGTAGATAATAACACCCAACCTGGCTCTGATACCAATTGTAGAGAAAATAGACACCGAATAAAAGTAAAACTATAGAAATAATTTGAGATGACACACAAAATTTAATATGGAAAAACCCCAATAGGGTAAAAAAAAAAAACCATAAACAAAGAAGAAATAGCTTCACTATAAAAAAAAATAGAAGTTACACTTTCTCTTTATATAGTAAGAATAATATGCTAATAAAAAAATGCTAATCTCACAACTCTTTCTATATATATAGAATTTCTCATTTCTTAGTTGTGAAATATTGAGGTTTTGAAGGTCTCTATTTATAGGAAATGATAAAGGGTTTCAATGCAATTTTTAAAGGATTAAATTATAATTACAAAATTCTTTTCTTTTATTTTTCAAGGGTTTGGCCACTAATCTCTATTTTTTTCTCCAAGTTAGGCACCTCGGTCACCTAGCATTGACAAGTCCCAATTCAATTTAGAAGATAGATATGAAGAAAAATAGAACTAGCTTGCTTAGAAACGTCACTAATTGAAATATTTTAAGATTTCAAACTCATGAACAAAACAAATGACTTTCAAAATGCAAATACTAGGGCTGCAGAAGCAATTTTGAACTATGAAAGTAGCCAAACATGTTTACCTCTCATCTCGCGTTTTGACTGGGTTAGTCAATGATGGACAAATTATAATCCCTCCAAAAGAAATTAATGCTAGACTCAACCAAACTAAAAAACTCCACTCTCAGTCCATAAAACGACACCAAATTAGATATTAAGAGAAGTAAGTCATTTTCCTTTAATACCCTTAAGATAATTTATCATTTGGTGCCACTAGGCAACATCCTTATTGAGTCTAAGATGAATCAATATCATCAGCCATATAAGGAAGAGATATAGTTATGCACCCGTCAAATGTACCTCCTGAAAAGCCCAAGTAAGTTGTCAAAATTTGCACTCTGCACTTTTTGATAACCAATAAGTTGTTAAGCAGTGATGTTTAAGAGTGATGAACAAACAAACCTGTGACATTTTAAACATGTTAAATCCACATTTGTTCTTGTTGATATGATATAGTCAAACTCTGACCTAGACCTAAATGTATGCATGTATGAATATCTCTTTGGCACTAACTTGATCCTTATGGAATTGCTTAAACTCACTTGGAGGTTAGGCTCTAGCATCTTCTCTACATTAATAACAATCCAAAAAAAGGATATGGTAGGAACTAAAACAACATCCCATCAGACTTCCTCCACTTTCACAATGACACATGGAAAGATGCATTATATCCAATGGCATTCTACTACATCGGAAGATGCCCAATAGCAAGGGCATGCATTTGAAGGACATCTACAGCTGCTCGACCTCTTGCATATCTAACTACTTTCCCATTATCTTTTTTCCTTGTTCTTCTATTTCATTTTTACATTGATTCCATTTGTACATATCATATGGATCACACTATGCTAGAAAAATAAAAAATATATAATCTCACTTGTCCAACTAAAAAACCATTTGGAAGAAGCAGTAGCAAGTTGTTCAGAGCTGTAAGATAAACTTGACTAGGATAAAACTTTTCCATATATAATGGCTGAATCAAGGAAGTATATGCAAAGGGCAAGGGAGGACAAAGTTGATGATTTGGAAGCAGCTGAGAGTGATGACCAGTACCACCAGTCATTCCCTAAAAGCTCTGTCTTATTCAATTAGCATATACATAAAGTTGCCTAATACAAGCCCTCCAAATTCTAGGATAAGGTTTACCATAATTTAGATAAAATTAGTAAAGAGCCTTTTCTCTACCAATTTCTTTGGCTTTTGAATCATTCCCACATGTACTACGACACAAACCATCTGAGGAAGGATCCTTGAGATAACTATTAATTAAGGAGCACACAAAAGTATCTCACTTGGACTGCGAGATGGTAGTATTACTATTCCATGCCTTCCTATAGGGAAATCCATATCTACCTCATCCAATCTTCTAGCCATTGATTGGGTATAATTCAATATATCTTCAAATCCCACTCTACCACACAACTCTGATGCCTTTTGGAAGCTAAATGCACTCCAATTGTTCAAGTTTGAATATGTCACTTGGGCACAAATTGATTGGGCACCAAAAGAATTACCACCCTGAGTGTGCTTTCTGGGGCAAAAATAAATGCAACAGGTAACAGCTTACAACAACTGAGGTTCAGTAAATTTTAACTTCTATATGAACAAGCATAAAGATGATACCTAGAGTAAAAGGACAGGACGATGATTAATGGTCTTTCATAATGCTTAGTTGAAATTATATTAGACTAGAAATCCAGTACTTGGGAATAGGAAAAAAAATGAACAATAAGGATTTCATTTTAATGATTTACTTATATGACGTAAAATATAATGGAACAGAAGCCACTTTGATGCCCATCATCAAAATCATAATTAATTTGGCAAAGTGTGTTATCTTAGGAAAATAGACAAAAGAAGCACATACATACCAGACAACCCAGAAATGCTTTCCAAGAAGGCTATGGAACTGTAGACTGCTTAGCAAACCTAGCTCATGGCTTTCCCAGCGGTGTGCATACGTTCGAGAATCGTCATACTGTAGTTGAAGACATCCTGCTTGATGATACTATAGAAGTAGCTTATTTAGACTTTGTGTTGTACAGTTTTTGGCTTAGCCCTCTTTATAGCTAATTCTACATAAATGATATTTAATTTACAAATAAAATCATTAGTGTACAGTTTAACAATATGTAAAATCCAATAATATCCTCAATTCATTTCTGATCATCAAAACTTTATTACATTAGATAAATTTAAACTCCTATAAAGAAAAAGAAATAATAATCTAGCAAAAAGAATAAATGTAGGAAAAGGGTCGTGAAATTAACAACTCACCTAAGACTCGGGTGGGTTCCATGTAAAAGGAAGGTTTTTAAATCGAAAACTAATAACCGGAGAATCAGATGGCTGGGATGCAATGAGCGGATGAGATAGGTCATATTAAGGTAATAATCTCCATCATAATGAATTGCTTAATCCTTGTCAAACGATAAAGCATCATTTCAAATCAATTCTCTGCTCCACCACCCTTAGCTGGAGCGTCGGCGAATTAAATTAACAAAAAAGCAAATTGTGAGGCATAAACGATAAATCTGGGAGTGGCAGGGGTTAGCAATATGAGGGGAAGCGAGTGGGCGATTTAGGAAATCGGGAATTAAAGAATTGGTTGACCTGGCAATTCACATGCAAAAAACCCCAAACTTGCCGGCCTTGGTCGGGTTTTCCAGTTGTGGCGTCGTCTTATGGGACTTATGTCTTTGCCGGTTACACAATCTTCACTCCTTCAAGTGCTCTCACTCTCTGTGACTCCCTCTCTCTAGCAATTTCATCGCTTTCTCTCTGTTTCCCGGCCCATCACACTCTCGGCCTTTTATCTGGTAATTTCTGTCTCTTTTTTCATTTTCATTTTCTTTTCACTCTAATTAGACGCGGGTTTGATCGGCATTAAGCATGGCAACTACTGTTTTGTTCCCATCTTTCAATCAATTGCGTTTAACGGAGGGTTGGATTCAAATGCTATTGTATTTCATAAGGATTTGGGAGTATAGCGAAGCATAGGCCGAGATCTTGCTATGTTCATGTTGCTGTTTGGCTTGATTTTAGTATTGTGCAGCTTCTGAATTTTAAGGGATTTCATGTGCGTTGAATCTTTTATTTTGTTTTGTTTCTGCTTCCATCATTAAGCCAAGTAAACAGTATGATCTACTAATAATTAAATCAAGCGGTGTTAGTCAGTCTTCGCCCTATCTTGTGGGAAGATGGTTATTAGATAATTTCTGGTCTTGTGAATACTTGCTTATTTGGACAATTTAAGTAAGGTGCTTGACCTTTTTTTTTTTTTTTAAAAAAAGAAATTATCAGAGTCTCAGGCTTTCTTGTACTGTGATGGTTTAGGCTCTTGGCCTTTATAGTGTTTCGGGAATCTTTGGAGAATTGGGAATGAAGAAAAATGAAGAAAAACTACAATGTGGGTGGGTTACTTTGCCAAGACTCTAGTTTGTAGGTATTATGCAAAACCTGGCCTAGGTGGGTTTCGAGTAAATGATCAGTGCTAAGATTTGAATTGGCTGCTGCAAAAATGGGTGCCTTTACTCTTTAGAAATGCGTTCTTTCTGATATACGAGTTACAGAGAAAGAACTGCTATGAGAATATGAAATCTGGCAGCGGAAGATCTAGAAATGTCCAGAGTGAATCTAAATAGCAAAATACCATCCATTTTATGGAGTGAGACAGAAGTTTGGGGAATGAGGCTTGCAGATGCGTCTTTGGGTAAATTCTGCGTCATAGTTTGATTATCTTTTCTTCTTCAAGTTAGATCTTGACTTCATTTATTTTTGTTGTTCCATTCATTCTTACATTTCACATTAGTATCAAATTAAACATATTAAGTTGTGTCTTGTATACTTCATTTTGTTGTCTTTGATAAGATGTCCTTGTTTCCATCCCAGAAAGGCCTGACAGGGATGTCAGAGAAAGCTCTTAGGGATCTCAATACAATTCCTGGGACTGAAAGGAAGTTTGAGAGCTCCAGCAAGGCGTGTTTACCTATGCCTTCTATTAACAATGCAGTCGAAAATATTGAAGATAGGCAGAACAAAAAAAATTGTGCATCCTTAGTTTTGCCGCCTGTCAATGGTAATCAACCAGACAATTCTCAAAGAGAAATTGGAAATGCAGAAGTAGAATACATCGAATCTGAGAACTTGAATGATTTAGAAGATATTGATGCTTGTCTCAAGGTAATAAATTTATTCATAGTTGGATAGGTGTTTAAAGTTGGGTGTCATCTTTGGTTCATTCACAATTTTAAGCGCACCAATATATCCAGTTATAATATAAGGATATAATTGTAATATTACTATTTTTTGGTTAATATTATTACAATTATATCCTTACATTATAACTGGGTACACTGACATACTTAAAATTGTGAGTGCACCAAAGATTTTATCTTAAAGTTGTTTGTGATTTCTGGTATTTCTATAAAATTTTATTGTTAAATATTAGACTTTTATAACAAAGTCAATGTTTGTATTATTTGAATTTAGTTATTGGGTTTTATTACAGACCCTCTTAGCTGGACTGAACTCTAAAGATTGGGTCCTGGTATGTGATGCCCTCAATAATGTGCGGCGGTTTTCAATATTTCATAAGGACGCACTACTTGACATGCTGTAAGTAACAAACTTTTTGAATGAAATATGATTATCTAAAGCATGCTTTTATTGATTAATATGCTGTCATTTTTGTCTGAAGATTAATGAATTTACCAATGTGCTATCTGGTGAACAGGGGGGATGTAATCACATTTGTTGTGAAGTCCCTGAAAAGCCCCAGAAGTGCTGTTTGCAAAACTGCCATTATGACATCTGCAGACATTTTCAGTGCATATAATGATCTTATAATAGATTTCCTGGACCCTCTGGTAACTCAATATTTCTTCTGTATACTGGTTAAATTTGGTTACTTTACTATGGAATTTTCTCTTGCTACACATGATTGTTTATGAACATGCTCTCACATGTATGAACAAATTTTTCATGGATGCAGCTAGTACAGCTTCTTCTCAAGTCTTCACAGGACAAGCGCTTTGTATGTGAGGCAGCTGAGAGAGCCTTAGTAGCAATGACTGCTTGGATTTCCCCTATATCTTTGTTACCAAAATTGCAACCTTATCTTAAGAATAAGAATCCTCGAATTCGTGCAAAGGCATCAATGTGCTTTTCTCGAAGTGTCCCTCGATTGGTAAGTGAATGATTTAAGAATGGTTCATATTACTGATGTTTATTTTCCAAAGTTTTGTATAATTACTTGCTATAAAATGTGTTCTGTTTTATTCATTATAGCAAGTTTCATACATTATTTTTTGGTATGCTTTATGTATCTTAATGTTATAATGATGTTTGAGTTCTATTAAAAAAAGAAAACCAACACACGTCCAGACAAATCTCTGTCAAAGAAATGGAAAATAGACTAATGATGCAGGGAAAAGACATTTATCTTCAAGGAGAAATTTGATTTTCTGACATCTGAATGAATTTTGAATGGCTCCCAAATTTGCCTAACAACCTTTCCTGCTTTGTTAGAGGGATATTTTACTATGTTACATGTAAAGAATTCTTTATTGTTGATTGAGGTGTACAGTCATTCATGTATGCATGCCCTAATTTATTTGAAATGCTTTCTTGATTAATGGGTATACTTATTATCTTTCCTAATTGATGTTTGGTTGCTTTTCCTGCTTATTATGTTCTTATATGTGTGCGATTCCTATTTGTGATGAACTGAACACTTTTTATGCAACAATCAAGACATACATACATGCATGCGTGTGTATATATGGTTGGGATCTGTTGGCAGTAGTGCCAGACTTGGAATACCTGCAATATCTGCTAATTGCATGTATTTCAATAGTTGAATTCATAAAAATCACTCTTTACAAGGAGTTATAGTCAAGTTGTTTTCTGCAATGATGAGATTGTAACCATTTCATTGGCTTTTTTTTTGTTGGTGTTAGAGAATTTTAATAATCACATTACTACTTGTATCTCTTATAAGATAAGATAGTCAACAAGAGTGCAATTGTCAATTCCCCAACGCTAATCTTTTATATATGCGCAAGTTGTGTTCAGTCGTCATGATTTATTCAATTATTTCATAAACAAATCTCCCCTGATTTATATGCTATTGCCATTCTTTGGTCAATCCCTGGTTTGAGAATCGTTATGGTTCTTTATATTCAGTGACTTGGTATATTTTATCTTGTGAATGGCTTAGGGCTTGAAAATAATTCTATGAAGGGTTGGGCTTTTAAAAGTATTGAATTACTTCTACAATTTAAAGCTGAATTTGCGTGGCTTTTCTTCAGTTGGTATGTGAAAGGGACTATGGTGGAAGAGCGAACTATATGGTCCGTTTACTATTGGCACTGGATGCTGAGCATTAACATTTTCTTTTTTGTATTGTTGTATTTATATGAAACAGGGTGCTGAAGGTATAAAGGCTTATGGGATTGACAAATTGATCCAAGTAGCTGCATCCCAGCTGAGTGACCAGCTCCCTGAATCCAGGGAAGCAGCCCGAACTCTACTGCTTGAACTTCAAAATGTATATGAGAAGTTTCATGATCTCATGCCTGCTGCTGTTTCTGAGCAGCCAGAGCCAGGTTCATGGGAGAACTTCTGTCAGTCAAAACTTTCTCCTTTAAGTGCTCAAGCTGTACTTCGTGTTACCAGTATTGCTCGCGAGGGGGTTGTTTCATGACACAACATGCGTGAACTTCAGTTGGTGTACTTCTTCAATACCTGGTCTGCTCGTCATTTTTTTTTTTCCCTCTGTATATACAGTGAAAATTGAGATGGTTTGAATTGCGGTTGAAGCACGGATTGAACAGGAAATTTATGATTCATGTCACCTTTTATGGTTAGATATAAAAACGACGTTACTTCCTTTCTCTTTTCCTCATTCCCTCTTATTTGGCTGGAGACATATGTAATTGATCTGCCTTTAGCATTCATTTCGTCAGTGTAGCGTGCGTTGTTGTCGCTTCCAATCTCATGGCTACCTTACACTCACCAAGAACAAGGAATGCACTTGGCGATTTCATGCTATGATGAAGCATTTCTTCTGTTTATTAGCCATATTAACATGTTAGACGACCTTAATATTCAAGGCCTAGAGAAGTATAATATCATGTTTTAGTTGGAATAATCATGATGTGTTGTGATATACGTAGTTGACTCTGATCCTTCTTTCACTTGGAATTGACTATGCGCTATATATTCTCGTCCCTGGCCTTTCATCACTATAATTTGGGGATTGTGTTGTGCCTTTCATGTTGTGGATTTTCTTGAATTCTGAATCACTAAGTTTTCACGGATTCCATGATTGCAGTGTGGATAGATGAGATGAGTGGATTCAAAGTGATTCAAATTTTGACCACAGGAAATGAGAAAAAGCAAAACCACCTAACAATAAACTTTGATGTATATCTTGTCGGTGACGTAAACTTCGATGCCAGGATATGGGCAAAGTGAAAAGCGAAAGGGACATCCCGAGGGATGCCGCATCTTCCCTGCCTCAAGAACATGCTAATAAGATTTTTATTTGGAACTACACTGATGACCGTATGAAATTACATTAAATTAACGATAAATATATAAGAACAAGTATTAACATATAATTTACAATCATGTTATATAAACATTAAACTCAGTGAGATTGAGCTATTATTACATTTGCTAATGTAATTGATACATAGTCTCATAAGTTTTAGAAAACAGAGGAAATTCAAAAAAATGATTTCTTTGATTCCAAAGGTAAACAATGCTACGTTTAAATAAAAATATAACCATAGGGGAAGAGGGTTATTGAAACAAAACTTAACATGGTCTTGGAGTTCGATGGGCTTGTTTGGTTGTTGTTTTAAAAAATAATAAAAAGTTTGGTAATATGTTTTTATCAATTATTCTAAAATATTAAAAAATAATAATTTTTTGATATTTTCTCTTATTTTAAAATCATTTTTATTAATGACAAAAATATAATTTTGTAAAAGAATAATATAGGTAGAGTTATGGGTTGGGTTTGAACAATATTTGATATCAAATCCAACTAGTTAAAAATTCCTTGGGCTAGTTAACCTTTTTTTTTTAAGAAAAAAACACTTTATTGAAAAAAATAACTTTTTAAAGAAAAATAGAAAAGTTAAGATTTAAAATAGAAAATTAAAATTTCAAATGAAAAATAATTAGAATTTTTAAAAATCAATATTATAAATATATGTCAAAAATAAAAGTTATTATAAAATATAAAATTAATATTTAAAAATAATACCGAGCCAAGTTTTAAATAAACCTGATATCCAACTTGGCATGATTACAAGATACATGTGTGCTTGCAAATACATGATTACATACATATGTATGTGCATACACATATATATTGTATATAGGGATGAGTCTAGGATATGATTTCAAGGAGAACAAAAATCTTTTGATCAAAGATATGAATTAAAAGAGGTAAATTCTTATAATTTAAGAGAGACAAGCTCTTATAAATCACATAACCAAATAAAAAATATATAATAAAATGACATATAAAATTTAAAGTTTTAAAAATCTAAGGAAAAAAATTGCTTCCGCACTCCTCTTGGATCTATCATCAACTATGCATTTAACACACACAAAAATATATAATAAATATGTAGCGTAAATGCACAATTACAAACCCAAATTTATATATAATAAATGTTACATGCACACACACAAACCTAATTTTTTTTACATGCGTTCCTAGAAACAAAGGATTCTGACAAGGTTTATTTTTTTTTTTTTAATTTTTTATCTTTGAAACTTGTTCCAAAAAATAATTTTGCAAAATAATTTTGAGAATATTAAACCAAAGAATTGAATCAAACAAGTCCTGTATATACACATAGTTCTACAATATTAAAATGATGCATAATGTTGCTCATATCTTTAAAATCCAGTACTTTTGATCCCTAGTAAATTGCCAAATTATGTGTAAGTATCCTAAGGTAGTTGGCTGAATTGTTCACCAAACCAACCCCAGGAACTTATGTTGAAGGGGATGTAAGAGAGAAGTGATCCCACAAGCTTGCACGTACGTTGTGCAAGATGTGGTTAAGCCAGTTGGCATATATATGAGCTGACACCTCCAAAGATTACTTCGCTGCTGCATCTGTAAGTAGAAAACCAGCTATCAGAACTATTTTGAAGACTCTATATTTGCATGAGTAACTTGCACATAATGAATCAATCAGAAATCACTTCCATTCATAAAGTTGTTCATTCATTTACTCTCTTATCCTCTCAATATTTTAGTATGGCTGAGAAGCTTGATGAGATGCCTTGAACTGATACTGTGCTCAATTTCATCGCCAGATTTCTCGAGTTTAATGCTTTTTCTTTGGCGGTTCGATTATGTTCAAATTTGTTGATGGAAATTAACAGGGCAAGAGTTGAGAAGAGAAACTGTTGTAGTTTATGATGTGTGTGTATATATATACACATACACAGAGTTTACTTGAAGGAGGAAAAATTGACAGGAATAAATGCGGCGAACAGTTTATTTGTCCAGTGATATCAATATAGAGGTGTTGGCCCAAAAATAATTGTAATTTTCATGTTTAATTTTTGATAAAATCTAAACGGAAAAAAGGCCCAATTATTACCAGACTATTATTATGACAACTCATTATCTTAATTTGAACTTTTTGTACAACAAACCTATTTTATCTGATATGATATTATTATAGCTCATTTAATGTTAAAGTTGAAAGTTCAGCACGTGAATTCAAGGTATCAAAAGCATCCTACCTAGGATAGCTCATCATATCATGTCTTCTGTTTTCCTCTTTAAGGTGCGAGAAAGTCCTCTCTTCTCCTCAAGCTCATATCGTAGATCCCTCGGTGACAAAAGAGTAAAACTGCAACCAACTCCTTTGATATATATATATATATATATGGAGTTGGATTTTATATATGCGAGGGTGTGGCAGCTCACCAGAGCACACATGGAGAACACTCTTTAGTATATTCAGTCTTTCTAAGCGTAGCACCTGGTTTACTTGCTTTCAAGAATCATTTTTTAGCATTTCCTTTGTAAACCCGTTCCTATAAAGGTCCAAACATCTCATCTCTTTATTCTGTGAACCTGTCTCAGTGAGTAAGAAAAGGAGCATGAGAAAGTAAAAAATTCCAGATAAATTTGAGAGGTTACCTTAGAAAACTTTGCATTTAAGAATTAGCACTAGAAAACTCTTGGTATTCGTAACGGTTGCTGAAATAGTAAAAATCCCTTTAGGGTCAACGTGACTAGACGTAAACACTTCTTATCAAACCATAATAAATTTTTAGTGTCTTCTTCTCCCTTCTTTATTTCTACATTTCTGGTTTATACTTTTCAATTAATTGTATAATCAACTGTTTTGTAAAATTTATTCCTTTTCTTAAATACTCCAATTTCTTGTAAATTATACAGTTGATTGATTTTTTATACCTCTGAATCTATTATTAAAAGTTTCAGTTATTTTGACAAAGTTAATAATTTTTTGAATTTTCCAATAAACTATAAATATTTAGTGAACCATAATTTCAAAATAGCAATTCCCAAAAGCAAAAATTTATTTTCGCCTATTAATCTCTAGGTGCGATATAAAGAAGGAGGTATATATATATATATATATATAAAGTGTTTATGGTTATTTAAAGGGTGAGCTCGCAGACTATTATGGAGAGCAAAGAAATGTTACAATGCCCTAAGTGAGAGAATAAATCTAAATGTAAAGATACAAACACATCTATCATCTTATAATGAAGAATCAGCACGAAATAAAGACAAAAAAGAAGCAAAATAAGAAATGAGATCTCAACTTATTACAACATTATTATTCAGAATTTATGGGAGATTTTACAGAACACTAATAAATATATATTGACAAAATACTATTTTGGTCTCCCATTTATCAAAATTTTCATATTAGTCCTTCATTCATCCCACTTTCATCCAAAATGGCCCCTCCATTAAGCTGTTGTTAGACATTAGTTGACATGGTCGTTATCTGATGACGTGTTAGTTTAAGTGGTGAAGTGGAATAACAGTAAGCAAAATGTGGATGTCACACAAGCCCTAAGTCCTAAGTCCTTAACCCCTTCACAAACCTTATCTAGAGCCCCAAAATCATTCAAACCCTAAGTCCCCTCCTCTCCCTCACTCAGTTGTGCCTTTCCCCACAGAAGCACTCATCGTTCCACAGTAGTCGTGTGTGCTGTGTGAAATAAGACGAATTGGACAACAATTGCTAAAATTAGATGGAGCGTAACCATCTAAGCCACGAGGAGTGACAGTCGGCCGAGATGTAGCAAGGTTTGAACTACGTTTGTCGTTGCTAGTGTGTACACGAGCCATCCTCACCCCAGTAAGTCGTTCTTAGTTCTTTACCATTGTTGGACCTTCGAATTTGTGAAATGGTGTGAAAGTATGTTTGTTCGAAATATATATCATAAAAAACAACAGAGGAGGCAATCGTGTTCTATTCAAAATATATATTGTTCTGCTCTTTCCATTTGTTTGTTATGCTCATTCATCAATTGAAATATATATTGTTCTGCTCTTTCCATTTGTTTGTTATGCTCATTCATCATTTGAAATATATAATGTTCTGCTCCTTCCAATTGTTTGTTCAACACATTCGTCATTTGAAAAATATATTGTTCTGCTCCTTCCATTTGTTTGTTCTGCACATTCATCATTTGAAATATATATTGTTATGCTCCTTCCATTTCTTTGTTCTGCATATTCATCATTCGAAATATATATTGTTCTGCTCTATTCATTTCTTGTGCTTATTTTGTCTTAGTCTCTTTAATTTTATGTTTATTAGGAACTATGATTTAAATTTTCTATGTCTATCTTAGTCTCTTTAATTAGAACATGTATCATGTTGATTTTCTCTTTTCAAATTATAAGGAAGAAGTAAATGAGTTAAATTAGATTTTTAAATAAATTCGTTTGTTTGCTTATTTATTTGAAAGAGATGAGAGATGCTAAATATATGGAACCTGATGGGAGACTCTAGGCTCTTCATTTTGCAACTTGATAGGAGAGTAATTTACTGCTCTTTTTCCCTAAGTTAAGTTATATGCTTAATAAATTTTTATATGTTTTCCAGTGATGATATACACTGATGTTTTTTCTATTAAATTCTACCCACTTCTATTATTATATAGTGATGATCCATCCTCAATGACATTATTTTCCAACATTGAACCAGAAGACAACGAGGTATGAAGTGATTGTGGACTAAGAGTTGTGGTTTGAGTGTCAAAAACTAACAAGAATCATGGGAGGAAATTCATGGGATGTGGTTTATACAATTCTAGCAATGGTTGCGACTTCTTTGATTGGATTGATGAAAAATGCTAGAATTATGCAAAGATGTAGTTGAAAGTGAATGCCCTTAAGTTGAAAGTAAAAGCTTTGCATAGAATTATGGTAGCCTTGCTTGTAATGTTTGTGTTCAGTTTTTGGAAGATTAAGTAATGGGTGGGGATTAGGAATGGTAGTTGTGTAATGTAATAATGGGTTAGGATGATAATGCTTAAGACTATGTAATGTGTATTTATGTAGTGTGTAATTCTCATGTGATATTGCTATGAAGCTAATGCAATGAGTATTATAAGAATAAAAGCTAATGCAACGGGTATTATCAAATCTTATGCAGAAAACAATTATTAACTTCTATTATGTAGGAAATTTGTTGTTTGGTTCTTTTAACAAGTAATCTTTGATGACTTACCATGAAGTGACGACATACCCATATTCTTTGCAAAAAATTATCAATGTTGCCTTCACAAATTTGATTTCAGGTTATGAAAGATTGGATAATAGTCTTGTGAACACTCCATCTCAAAATAAGATAAGAATAAAAATTAATGATTAAGTAATTAATCAATTAGTTAATTCATTAATTAAGCAAATGTAATTTAGGTGTCAAAAAAATAAATAAATAAATAAAAGCCAAATATGTAAAGGAAAAAAAAGATAAATGAGAATAAAAATCAAAATATGAAAAATGAAATAAAGAAATAAAAAATAAACCATACCTTAAACCCTAAACCCTAAATGGTGTAATCTGCAGACCTAGAGAGGCTATCACAGAGTTACAATGTCCTTTGCACATTTTAGTTTGCTTTTTCCCAGACCCATGTTTTTACCTTTTCCAACAATATTATATATTAGTATTTTTTTTTTTATGTTTTTCCTTATTTTTTATTTCTTTATTTCATTTTTCATATTTTGATTTTTATTCTCATTTAGGTCTTCGGTGGTGCAACTCCGTGGTGCCAAATCGAAGTTCGAATCTAAGAAACCCAATGCGAAGCTTGCTGTGAATAAGAAAGGTAGCGCCACCACCAAGGCCGGGGGGTGGGGGGAGATCAAGCAAGGGCAAGGCAGCCAAAGATCCTAACAAGCCGAAGAGACCACCCAGTGCCTTCTACGTCCTCATGGAGGAATTTATGAAGCAGGTAGCTATCAACATGGTTCGTGATGGATGTAGCATCAACTATTCCATATGAGGCATTGGGGTATTTGTTCACAGGCAAACACAAGGTTTGAGAAAGACATCAAGTTCAGCTATTTTTGGCTTTGATGTACTAGGCTTCTTTCTGTAACATTATTTTCAGTCTATTGTGCTGGGTGCTTGTACTATCTACTAGCCGATCGCTATCCTCACTAAAGAAAGACATGGATTAAGGCAGCGAACCCTAATTTTTAAGAGATGAGCCTATGGATCAGATACATCTCTGCCATGTACTGGTTGATCAGGACCATGACCACCATCGGTTATAGCGACCTTCACGCCGTCAACACCATCAAAATGATATTCATTATCTTCTACATGCTCTTCAACCTTGGCCTCATTGCTTACTTGATTGGTAACATGACAAATCTTGTTGTTAAAGGAACTCGCCATGCCATGGAGTTTCGAAATAGCATTGAAACTACATCAAATTTTGTGTGCCGAAACCGTTTGCCTACAAGGTTAAAAGAATAGATCTTGGCCTGTATGTGTTTGAGATTTAAGGTAGAAAGCTTGAATCAACATTAGCTTATTGAATAGCTACCAAAGTCCATTTGTACAAGCATCTGCCAAATTTGTTTTTACCAACTGTAGAGAAAGTTTATCTTTTCAAAGATGTCTAAAGAGAAATTCTCTTGTCATTGGTTGCAAAAATGAAGGCAGAGTGTTTACCACCTAGAGAGGATGTTATCATGCAAAATGAAGCACCAAATGATCTTTACATTATAGTGTTAAGAGAAGTAGAGATCATTGATTATGTAATGAAGAAAGAGAAAGTTTTAAGGACTTTACTAACAAGAGACATGTTTGGAAGAGTTAGTGCACTTTGTTGTAGACCTCAGAGCTTTACCTATAGAACCAAGACTGTCACATAGCTCTTAAGGCTCAAAACCAATACTCTTATAGAATCAATACAGACTAAAAAAGAAGACAACATACAAATACTTAAAAACTTTCTTCAGTATTTCAAACAACTAAAGGATTTGAGTATTCGAGATTTAATGGTAGAGAGTGGAGAAGAAGAGGACCCAAACATGGCTGTGAACTTACTAACTGTGGCTAGTACAGGCAATACTGCTTTTCTTGAAGAGCTTCTCAAGGCATGTTTGAATCCTGACATTGGAGACTGAAAAGGGAAAACCCTTTTACATTTAGCTGCATCAAATGGACATGAGTGCGTAAAAGTCTTGCTTAGGCATGCATGCAACATACATATAAGAGACATCAACGGTAACATTGCCTTGTGGGATGCTATAGCATCAAAGCATTACTGCATATTTAAGATCCTTTATTAACTTGCTTGCCTTTTTGATCCACAAATAGGAGGTGATCTCCTATGTACACCAACAGCCAAAAAAAAAAAAAAAAAACGGTTTAGAGGAAGATAGAAGAGGGTGAGGAGACAATAGAGAAAAGGGTAATGATACCAGTGGGAAATGGAGTATATCAGGTACACAAACAGCCGCTAATCACGTCCTATCACCCTCAAGCCTTTCTAATCAATATGGGAGATGGCATGAGGGAGAGAAAGTGATTCCATTGAAGAAATAAAGAGGGAGCTTTGAGAGGATTAAGATGAAAGAGTACGACATAGTGATGCTAGATAATAACAAGAAGACGAAAACTAGGATGAAGACGAAGATGAACAAGAAATGTTCAAGGAAAAGCGATAGCAAACAAGATCACGAAGACAAGGTCATAGAAGAGGCAGGAGAAATAGAAGTGAAACAGGAATGAAACGTAGATAGGAAAAGGGGGAGCATTTTAGAAAAGAAAAAAGCTGAAAAAGAAGAAAAGGGAAGGAAGGAAGAGCAAGGGAGGAGAGCCTCTATTTTGGTAGCCCAAAAACAGGGCTTAATAGAGGGAACCACAGTGGGCCGAAGAAAGAGAGAGAAGTAGAGAGAGAAAGTGGAAAGGAGAGCTATCAGAGGGAGATGCAGAGCAAGGCTGAGCTGAGACACTTTTGTGAAAATTGAGAGAAAGAAGGACAAGCTACAGATGGATCCATGAAGAACTCAAGAAAGCAGAGAAAAGGAACTAAAATGAGAAAGAGAAGACGAATCATAGTGGGTTGAAGAGAGAGAGAGAAGCAAGGAAGAAGAAGAAGAGGAGGGCCATCGGAGGTGAACTTTTGGCTAATGGTCGAAAAGGCGAGAAACTGGAGAAGAAGCCACAATGAGTTACATGCATGCATACCATTCTTGTCACGTCCAGGGATCTGATTTCATGTTGGTCGTTCTAAATTTTTTTTAAAAAAATTATTATTATTATTATTACTTTATTTTTTTTTTTACGTGAGATTAATTTTAATACTACAAGTAAGGTTCTAAGAAAACCATTGTGTGACAATATTATTTTCCTCGAGTTCTTAAGGTCGTATGAGATTTTAATCTCCATAGACCCCGAAAATTAGTACATACTTGTTTTTAAAAAATAATGATGCAAAAATAAATATTTTAATTAAATATTGTCTATTATTTACAAAATGATTAGGTTGGTGTTTTATGGAATTTAATTAATTAAAAATGCCATGTGGGACTTGGGTCTCCGTAGACTTTGGAAAATCGATCCTATTTAAAATAAGACTAAAAGAATTATAATTTCAAAATTCTTAAAAAAATGTAAAAATAAAACCCTAAGAATTCCCAAATATTTCATTCCATATTTTGGGTTACCGCGTGAGATTGTTAATATCCTCAGGCACTTAAAGGTTAACTAGTAGAGGCCACGTGAAACCCTGAGTCTCCTTAGGTTTCAAAAATTAACATTTAAAATGCTGAGATGAACTAATTCTAAAATAAGGAGGTTTGTCTTACCCGTTATGTACAATAAAAATGCTAAGAATATTTTTCTTAACTAAAGTTTTACTTTAAGTATTAAAATAAATTAAAATTTTAAAAAAATAACAATTAATACGAAAATCTTAAATTCAAAAGCCATAGAAATATTGTTTCGTTATAGTTTTAAGTTCAGAATAAATTCTAATAAAAAATATAAAAAAATTAATTAAAAATTATTTTAATTATAATCTCACTTTCAAAATTAGAAAAATCTAAAAATCCAATATATATATATATATATATAAATTCAAAAAATCCGAAAAATGGCTTTTCGTTATAATTTCGTTCCCATTTCAACAATAAATTCTAATTTTAAAAATCCAAAAATATTTTGGTCTCATTCCAAACAATCTAAACCCCCAAAAATCATAAAATCTTTGTCTATTATCATTTCATTTACATATAGGTTAAAATTCCATAAATAAACAAAAATTAAAAAGAGAGAAAATGAAGAAATCAAAAGAGCTGGATTACTCTGATTGTCATAAATTAAAACACACAAATCAATTTCCAATCCCGTTTTGTTTACAAAAATCTGTTTAATTTAAACCTTCTTGTTCTCATCACAAAATTTATAAATCATCAGCCAATAGACACGCCTTTTGGTCGAACTACATGAAATTTGATCTCTATCATGGGGTGCGTAGGCCTTAGGTTTTAATCTTAGTTCAAGTCCGCCCTTTGTAAATATCTATCCGTTTACTTCCATTATTGTCATTCTTGTCTTTTCTGTTTAATGGTCATGCATGTCAATAAAGGATAATTGAGATAAATTTAAGGCCATATTCTTTTTCAGCTAACTAGTTTAAGGTAACCGTCCTTATGGATAGGTGTTGTAAGGTGCCTAATACCTTTCTCACACTCAAATAGACACCTGAACCCATCTTTGTTTTCGCAGACCATTTTGCCTACTTTTTATTTTAAATTAGTTTTCCAAAGTTTTTCGTTAAAAATTTTGGTGACGACTCCAAATAAATTGATTTTCAAGATTCGTTTTTAGGAATCAATTTAAAACACTTTTCATTCTCTCTCGCTAAAAGGTCGGTTACAACAAGTCTTCTTGTCCTTTTAGATAGTACAATGTCTTAAGAGTTAATCTTGGATAAATTCATGGCAAAAAATATGGATGCTTTAATTCAATATTTCTATTTTCTACTATGTTTATGACTTAATTGGAGACAATAAGATAGAGCACAAGGCTGTCACTATCAAGATGTTAGCCCTCAATCCATTGTGTCATTTAAGTCTTCTATTAGATTATGCTTCCCATTAATCACATGGATTTGATTAGTGATTAATTGTATGAACCTAGCTAGGAAATGGGTGATGTTGTGGATAATAAAATGACAACAACACAAAAATATTTCTGAAGTGATTGCCATGACAGATGTTCCAATTAATTACTCCTAGTTTTCAAGCTACAAATATAGACCTACATTCTATGCAAAGCTAAATAACGTTTAAATCCATATTTGAGTTGAAAGGAAAGAAGGAGGAAGCATTGTAGTTTTTAATTAATTTGCTAAGACTATGTATATCCCTTCTTGCAGTCATCAAACACGTGTTGGTAGCTTGTAGTTTCATGCAAATGGAAGCCATTTTTTGAAAAAAAAAAAAAACCTTATTAAATATTAATGAGAAACAAAAAAGACGAAAAAAGTTCAGGCTTTGAAACATTCTGATTTAACACTTGCTATAGGTCACATGAGCTTTGCTACTCTTAATATCAAAAATATTAATGTTGGATTCTGGTTTCCCTTTGAAAGCATACAAAGGCGCAACAGATATAATAGATCCACATGAGTTTCTATACAAAAAATTCAACTAGTAATATAGTTTCTAGTAATGACAAACAAAAAATACCATATCCAGATAAACACACTAGTAGAAGATCATGCACTTAGGCCGTCCTAAGTAAAAGATCCTTGCGTCCCTATTAAGTGATGTGCGAACCTTGTCTTAGTACTAGCGTTCATAGCCGCAACTGTCTCCCTACTAACTTCGCTCGCTCTTTATTACCCAGGATCTTGTACATGACTAGTTTCCTATACCAAACACATAATAAACATTATATAAAGGTGGGTATTATCATAATGCAATGTTCAAGTCAGGATTAATCCCAATACTTACACTGCGATGTGCAGAACAACTTCTACTGTTGTGACCTACTTTGTTACATCTCTTGCATTTGTTTGCCAACTGTCGCTTCATTTTTTCGGTGTCGGTATCTGTTCTCACTATATATAATTCACTTTCAACCATGTCCTTCCTCTGTTGCTTATTTGGTCACCCTCTTTTCTTCTTCATTGGAGGAGGTTGAATTTCTTCACCGTCCGCCTGAACCTACAAGTTCAGACCATTGACAGGCAAGATATATGGTTCATAAACCTTCTCGTATGTCTCCTTAGTTGGACTAGGATGAACAAAATTGTTAGGGTTCAAATTTTGCCAGCCAATTGTAGTAATTGCATGTGGGTATGGGATGTTATATAGGTCCCACGATCTGTAAGAGCAACTTCAGGCCCCCTAAATCCACAACATACCAATCTAGCCTATAATGAACCTCAAACTATTCATCGTTTAGGTCCCCAACCCATAAGGAATTTAGAATTTGCTAATATGTTTGTTCTCCTCCACCTACCTTTTCACCCGAGGACATAATAGTCCGTCAAAAGATTTTAACATTTTTTAGTGTTCAATCATTTTTCTCATGATATAAAGGCGTATCTCTTCCAACATGCTGATTATTGGCTTGCTCCTAGCCACAATGATCTTCAAGTTAAATTGTTCACACGTTGTTGGTGCAAACCAGACTCTTACTAGTTGTGTCAACAGCTGTGTGAGTCCATTGATCTAGGGGGATTTGTGAAAGATATTCCTATGCCTTTTTTATTAAATTGTCTTAATAGGTCTAAGGCTCTTGTCTTGCACCAGTATAATGTTTGTGTACCTGAAACCAAACAAAAAAATGAATATAACGTGCATCATCTGTTCCTCATATTATATTGACACAAATGTAACAACTTTTACCAATTGAACAAGTGGTCATTTTCTTTATCTGATGCGTTATCGTTGTACCCCTCATATTGGTCACTTTCATCAAATCCAGCTCTATGCTCCTCCACCTCGAATTCGTCCCCTATTGAAGGGCTATTCACTTCAATCTCACTATCTTTGAACATAACCTTTAGAATTGAAATTTATAAGATAATAGTAAAAATGCCATAAAAAGGGAAACAAATAAATAACTAGATAAATGAATAAGATAAAAGTAAAAGGTGGTAAAAAGTAATACTTAAACTCAACATGAATGTGAAAATGAACATTTTGAAAGAACTTTAAAAAATGGTCAAATAACTCCATGACATCAAAAGTACTTTAAACTGTAATATTACACTTCAATAAGTAAATAAACAAAGAACAAACCAATGATAACAAACTTAAAGCCACAAGAAAATAATAACAAATATATGAGACATTTATTTATTTATTTTTAAAAAAATCATTAACCTATTATTAATTCTTTATGTTAGCACTAGTTAATTACGACATGAAGAAGAAAAAAAAAAAAAGAACAAATAAAACTAAAGGAGAAAACCCCTTTATAAAAAGCAATGAATGTAAGGATAATTAAACCCAAAGAAAAAAAAAGGAAGTACTAAAATTGAAGGTTTAAATGCTAAAAAAATGATAAAATAAATGAAAGTACTAGACACCAAAATGCTGGCTATCTTCCAAGTTCATTCCATTATTTTTGGTCCATGTACTTATTCTTTATTTTCTATTATATAAGACCAACGTTTGAATTCCTTTGGTTCTGCATATCTTCTTATTCGAATCTCTTTTATGCAAAAATAAGATAAAGGTAAGAACAAGACATGCTCTACTAAGGTAGGGAGCTAACTTGCAGAAAGGGTAATAGGCAATCTCTCCTAAGAGCAATCTATTGCTTCGAGGGATTTTCACTAGTAGCTAAAAGAAAGGACTATATCAGATTATTATATGTATTATATTCACACCAAATAGCACATGCTTTGATCAAATTTCACATGCTTGCATCTGAGAAAAATATTCACTTCCAACAGCTTAACTTAACACTGTAAAATTACTCAGAAACCAAGCATCTATCACATGTAGCTAAGGGAAAGGACTATATCAGATAATTTTATAAAAAAGATATGCCTTATTCACCCCACTATAAAAGATTGCCTTATATTATTTTTTCCCCCTCACTACAGACAATAACATGAAGACAACATAAGGCTTGAAGTATCTTAAAGTATTCTTTCTTTTACTGTCCACATGTCTATTGGGACCACATGAATCATATACCCACATGGCTCTTCTCATCTCATTCAATTACATCTCCACGCATGAGCACTATTAATGGACATAATTATTTCAAAGCCATGTTTTTCCAGTACATTAGTCAAAAGCAACATAGTATATTATTCCCTATTGAACTTTGTTATCTTCCCACCATTGACGCATTACAAATCCCCTATAAACCATACCTTGTCCTTTTTATGCAGTTGTGGAGTGGAAGAAGATCTGAATAAGAGCAGTTACTACATGTATAAGCGGTGATAGTGGTTTGTGTTCTAGTGTTATGTTCGCCTTCTATATCGGCTGAAAGCATTCAAGTGTTCTAGTGCTCTGTTTGTGTTCCAGGTCGCATTTTAGTGCTTTGTATCACGTTCCACAGAACAAAAACCCACGGTCAAGTCTAAAAGCAGAACCCTCATAATGTTTGATTTAGATACAGGAATGGCTTAGGTGGAGTGATTGGGTGGTAATGAAATTGTTCAGGTGTACTCTAACTCATCAGAAAATGGCTATGTCAGTGGATGAGTAACAGATGGTTAATGGAGGGACCATTTTGGTTGAAAATAGGATGAATGAAGGACTCATATGGAAATTTCCATTAGTGATGGACCAAAACAGAAACAAGGTAATAAGTGGGGGACGGAAATGGTGTTTTTGTCTATATAAATTTATATGAGGGTGTGGTAGTTCAACAAAACAGACGCGGAGAACACTCTTTCACATATTCATTCCTTCTAAGCTTGGCATCTGGTTTACTTGCTTTCATTTGTCAGCGTTTCCTTTGTAAACCCGTTCTTATAAACGTCAAAACATTTCATCTTTTATTTATTATGTGAACCTGTCTCTATGAGAGATAAGAAGAGTGTGAGAGAGTAAGAAATTCTAGATAAGTTTGGGGATATATTAGAAAGCTTTGCATGTACGAGTTAGCATTTAAAAAACTCTTATTATTTGCAAAAGTTACTGAGATCATGAAATTTTTTTCAAATGGTCAAATGAATTGAATGTAGGCTCATCTTTGTTGAATTGGTATAAATTTATGGTGTCTTCTTCTCTCTTCTATATTTTTATATTTCTGATTTACACTTTTATGTTAATTGTTAAATTTTATAATAAACTATTTTTGTAAAATTTCTTTCCTTTTCTTAATACTTTTAGTTTATTGCAAATTAGATAATTGATTGATTTTTTATGCCTCTAATGGCAACTGTATTTTGACATAGTTAACAATTTTTTTTAATTTTCAGTGAACTAACCATAATTTCAAAACAACAATTTAAAAAAGGCAAAAATTTTCTGTTGACTAATCACCAAGCTTTAAGTATGTAGACACGTGAATTCAAAGGGTGAGCTTGCAGACTATTAAGGAGAGCAAAGAAATGTTATAATTTTTAAAGTGATCAGATAATAAATTTAAATGTAAATATATAAACACATTTATAAATTAATTGAGATCAGATCATCTTATTTTTTTAATTTTAATAATGAATCAACACAATATATAAAGACAAAAAAGGAAGTAAAATAAGAAATGAGATCTCGACTTATAATAGCATTATTATAATATTCAGAATTTATAGGAGATTTTACAGAATACTAATATATATATATATATATATATATTTATATGAATAATAATTCAATATATTAGTATCATTAAACAATTAAAGCATTCTGTGAACTAATTAATAGGATAGAGTCATTCAACTCAAAATGACGTATAAATACAAATTAGGTCCCTTAATTTCCAAAATGAATTCAAACCAATCCAACCTATATATTATGAATTTATCCAATACATCCCAAACAAATAACATGGCCAATTCATTTGAGCAATGCACTAACCAGATAGCCATATTATGACGACTTAGGTGTAAAATTATTGAAATGTGACTTCTTGACTTGAAGAAAGGATGATTGCATTTCATATTTTCCATATTCCTTATATCTTAATTAATATGTCTGTGAATACGTTTGTTTAATGAAATTTGCTTATCAATACTTTTTTTTTTTTTCTAGTCTTTACTATTCGTCACACACTCGAGCACTACGTCGTTGATTCCATATTCCATGCAGACTTCTATGATCGAAAACAGTTAAGGTTACATGAGGGCAAGTCCAAGGATTCTATAAATGAACATGATTAAATTTGTTTATTTGAAATAGGGCAAACTCAAATACAAGCTTAATCTTTAGATAAAAAATTATAACTATTCTTGATTTGTTTACTGAATGAGTTGAACTTAAACAATATTCACAACGGTGCTATAATTAATATAGAGTATAATATGTATTTTTTGTCTCTCATTTATCATAAAATTATCATTTGATCATTCATTTATTGGCATATCTAAAATGGTCTTCTACTAATTAAAAAATATCACACTTGCTTTACAAAAAAAGAAGTCAAATGTAGTCCTTTAAATTTAATATTTAAGGTTTGATAGGGAGGCTAAATCTGATAATCTTTTAAAAAGTAAATTATTTTAAACATTTTAATGCATTAAGAATCAAAATAATAATTTGTGATAAATGAAGCTAAAAGTGTATATGCTCAACTAATACATATGTACTATTAAAAAAAAAAAAAAAAGAGTTATCTTGGACGATTACAATTGCTGAAAATTTATATTTCATCATTGATATTTTATTCTTACAATGATTATTTAACTGTCAACAAGTATCCACAAAGATCTTTTTAGGAAAAAAATATTATAAATGGTTATTGAACATTGATAAAACTTATAAAGTATTTCCAACAATTATTGATTGTAAAAAAATAATCTTGTAAATCTTTAAATAATTTTCAAAAAAACACTAATTGCTATTTCATAGATTTATTTTTAACAATTATAACCGTTGAAAATATTTTTATAGGAAATTGATTTTTGAAAATTTTGACTGGAAAAATAGTATGAACAATGTGTTTATTTTAAAATTCTATTTTCATTGACTTCTCTTTTTGTGCCAGTAAAAAATATTTAATTAATAATATTATTTATATAAATATATACTAAAACAAGTAATGTAAATATTTGTCCAAACTTGTATATAATAATGAACTAAAATTTTCTTATTCAAATATTAAAAATGTTTAAAGTATAAAACTTCGTAATGTCAATTCAAATGTTTACAAAATAAATTTAAAATCATAAAAATATTATCTAATTTCTAGCAAAATTTTAATTCTCCAATATTTTGAATAAGATTTGACTTAGATAGAATTATATTTATATTTTTGTTATTAGGTTTTTTATCTAACACATGATAAACTTACGATATCTCATAATAACATAAAGTATATAGTTTATATAAAACAATTATACAATTATCTGCAAAAATTATGTACCTGTTGTAATAAAATTAAAATAATCTTATACTTACCGTGTTTTAATTGGATATGAGCATAAGAAAACTATAAAGAGTTGCATACAAAATTTTTCCTTCTTAATAAATACAAAGTAACTTCAGTGCTATTGAACGCATTTGGTTCTACTCAAGATTAAATTAAAACATAAAAACATATACCATTCAAATATATTGTTTAAAACAAATAATATGAAAAAGGTTTAAGTGTCAATAGGCACAACCTTTTTGAGTACGAAATAGCAGTTCCGGGGAGGAAGCATAAAAATAACATAATTTAAAATCTGAATAAACTATCAAATAGTTCAAGGTTATAAAGAAGCCTCAATCAATTTTTGTTTTGCCCAGACAAAAAATAAATCTGAAATATATATCTTCGTCATCCCCCAAAGTATTTTCCTTTTTTTAATTCACAAACACCATGCATATCCAACCTCTGGAAAATTTCCCAATCCATTCCCCCCCCCCCCCCCCACCCCCACCGGGGTGGCATCTTCCAATATTTCACTCCCCAAAACACCGGAAGGTTGATGTCCATAAAGGAAAAAAAATAAAAATAAAAAATAAGTAAGTACTTTCATTATGCCTAAAAAAATAATTGATATAACATTAAAAAAAACTATATCCTAACTACAATTTTTTTTTTGTTTAACTATGATTTTAACCATGGTTAAGACCATTAATCATAGTTGTCAAAATTGTGGTAGAACCAATCATGGAAAAGGTACAAGGACATTTATTTATGACTATGGAGAGGATAGTGGTTAGAACATAGACCTAATCACGATTCTTTATATATTGGCCTAACCACGATTAATTATAATATTGTAATTATTTGTAGTGGCATTTTTAACAGCTGCTAGTAGAATTTTTTTAATAAAAAAATCATACCATATATAGATTATACAATTTTTATGTCAAAAAAACTTGTAAATCCATTAAAAAAATAGCTCCATGCAACTATAATTCAACTAACTAATAATATTTCATTTCAACAAGAGCAATTGTCTATCTAAAACACTGTCTAACCAACAGAACACCATTATATACATATACAAATATCTAAATACATACTGACATAATTATAGTTCACCTAAACTACTTATCAACTGCACTTGATTCATGCGAAGAATGAGTTGCATTCCTTGATGGTACATGTCCATTATTTTGATCACTTGGTACCTAAATTTCAAATAAGTGAGTAATGAGTAATAATATAACAAAGACTAAGATGCGTGAAAATTAAATTGAAGTAGAGAAAATGAGGAAAATTAGTCTTGTGTTTTGTAAGGTTGCGAGCTCAGGTGGCACTTGACCATGGAAACTCTAAAGGAGGAAAGCCATCCATGGTTCTAATTGTTATGTCCGTACATCTATTTCTACCACCTTGGCATCTCTTTTGCTATCTCAGCCTCTTTCTACCATTTTCTGCTTAAGCAGTGTCAACTCACTCTGTAGCTTATTATAAGAAGGATTAAAGGATGAGCTTCCATGGCATCTGAATATTTGAGTTAGGCAAATGCCCAAGCTAAATCCACACACTCATCCATGGTGTTCTCGTGTCTCAATGCCCTGTATAATGCATTATTGACTAAAATTGGCAGTGATGTAATGTCTTATTGCTTAATTACAATAATTTTTTTCTGCAAATTTAGACAAGAAGAAACAAATCATATAAAGAAAAGATCATTCAACAGTAGCTTATCCAAACACCATTGTACCACATAATTCAAACACTCACACTAACAACTCTTGCCTCCTCGTTCACATGTGATCCATCAGAAATCTCCTTTTGTAATTGGCCCCCAACACTCTCCTCTTGTAATTGGAATGTTTAGAGGACTTCTCTTATCTTTCTTTCCATCAAATTGATTTTGGGCCAATCTCAATTTATGACCTGGGCTCAAATAACAACAATGACCCATAAAACACCACTTTCAATTATAAGAAATATGAACATGAGTTGAGTCAAAATTACAATTGGGACATGCCAACTTAGTGTGAACATTCCATCTAGATAAAGTTTCAAGTCCTAAAAAATCACTAATAGTCCACATTAACACAACATGCATATTGAATACATCGTTAGAGAAGGAATCATATGTTTCCACTCTAACATCCTAAAAATCCTTTAACACTTTCACTAATCGTTGCTAATACACATCTATATCATTTCCTGGTGCTCTTTTCCTTGAAATAATCATAAAGAGAATAAAGGAATTTTGCTTCATATACATCTAGAGTGAAAGATTGTAAGGTATTAAAACCACTAGTCAGCTATTATAACTTGTACTTAAATTGTCAAAAGGGTTAAAACCATCGGTGGTTAAACCTAGGTGCACATTATATGGATTTAAGGCAAAAAGAGGATTTGCTAAGTCAAATGTCTTCTAAGCCTTAGAATCCCTCAAGTGTTTCATTATGCCATCATTATTCTTATCTAATGCATGTCATCTCA
The DNA here is from genome assembly GCA_037074485.1 of Delonix regia. Lineage (NCBI taxonomy): Eukaryota > Viridiplantae > Streptophyta > Magnoliopsida > Fabales > Fabaceae > Delonix > Delonix regia. The sequence goes on along the minus strand of CM073449.1, from coordinate 31,237,674 downwards.
TATGCTCAGCAATTTTATAAGACATGAACAATCTCTACATCATTGGCTTCAACGGAAAGTATCTAAGTTTTTTTGGCAATTGCTTGTTTCGCTTTTTACCCTTACCATTTGATTTCCATCTAGAGGTATTGCACCTCTTACACACTTATCTATTTTCATCGTCCCCCCAATATAGCATGCAATTATTTGGGTAAGCATGAATTTTCGTATAGTTGAAACCTAATTTGTTTATGATTTTTTTGGCATCGTAAAATGATGAAGGAATCTTGGCATATTCAAATGCATTGACCAATAAGTATAGAATCAATGACATAGCCTTGTTACTTATTCCACAAAAACACTTGATATAATACAGTTTCACCAAAGAGAACAATTTTGAGTACTTTTCACACCCTTTGTATAAATTTTGTAATCTATCGTTAAGCAAGTCCTGAAATTCTTGTGCACCACTATTTAATGTCTCATTTAATGTTGAAGTTAGACCCACTCTTTCATTCACAACTTCATCATCATTATGAACAACTTCATTATCATTATGAATCTCAAATGCATCATAAACCATGTTGTGTATAAGCTTGTCCTTAACAATTAATTTATCTCTTACTTGTGGCCTTACTTGAAGTTCGACCACATGAGGTTCTTCACTAGTTCTTTCCATATGCCTAACCCAAAAAGCATACTCTTAGGGAAAATGTTTAATAATTAAATAGTCATACACAACATCTCTAACGTGTTATTTCTTAAACTTACATTTGGAACATAGGCATATTATCATACCCGAACGCTTTTATTTGCAAATGCAAAGTCACAAATCTATTCAATCTCTCAAAATATTTAAGAGTATTTCAAGGTCTAACAATCCAAGTCTTATCCGTTTCTTATAGCAAAACAAAAAAAAAAAAAACCAAATAGGAAACAAAGGTCAAATAACAAATTCTGTAACATTTCTCTCTTTAGGATACAAAAGGAAAAATATTGATACTAAACCTAAACCTTATCATTGTAACAATTGAGATTTTGAAGCCCATAACAAAATTTATCAATATTAATTTTCTAAGAATCATGTGGATAGCTATAAACTTCAATATCAACACATATTATAAATATACAACTTAAATGAATTGAAGGCATATAACAAATGGTTAAGTGAAAACAAATCAAATACTCTTCTCATTTATATTCAAGTGAATCCAACTCATACAAATATAATGAACTTACCCTGAACTAAACAAAACTATAATAATATTCAGATAAAAAACATACTAATAGTAATTACAAAACATAGCAATAATACAATGATTAAAAAAAAAAAGAGAAAATAATACAAAAATCCAATTATACTAATATTTACATCTTAAGATAAAAGATAAAAATGACTAACAATATATGCCTCTAGAAAAAATTTACAATGATGTAAAGCATTTACATTCTATATAACTCATTTAAATTTAAAAAAAAATTACAAAAAAAATATAATAATAAATAAATAACCAAAAGAAATATTCTGAAAAAACAAAAACTAACCAACACAAAATACAGAAAATATCTCCAAATTCAAAAATGGCCAAAAATAAATCCCACAAGCTACTAATCACAAAATTGGAGGAAGATGAATGAAACCATACTTGAAGGAGCAAATATATTAGTCAAAACCTTCCTTTCGCTAGCGGCAACCACTCCTTATGTCGTTGGTATCGTTTGCCATTGCCCACCATTGTGCTCTTCACTTGCGACGCCAGCAACTGTAACTCCAAGAGGTGTGGGCCATGTTATAAAAATTTGATAGGGGGAGGAAAAGGGAAATTAGGGTGAAAACGAAAGGAGGGGGAGGGTAAAATTAAATCTAAGGTCTAACCAACTGTTGTTAAGCCCTTTAATGGGCCTAGCAATGATTTTTAAAATAATCATCGCCTAGTAAATAAACAAAATAAATCGGGTCTAACTACAGTTGTCACTAAACCATTGCTAGGCCCAATGATAAAATTAAAAAAAAGTTGTCCAAGTATGATTTTTTTAAAGTCGTCCTTAGACCTCATGTCAAATTTTTTTATTTAGTTGGACCTAACCATGATTTTTTCTCAAACCATGGCTAGGCACCAAAAATTAAAAAGGTGGTCTAAGTATGGTTTTCTTAGATTCAACATTAAATTTTTTTTTTTTTTTGGTTTGGCCTAACCACGTGATAGTAAACTGTGGTAAAACCCACATTTTATATTATTTTATCAAAACAAAGTTTTTTTCATGGATTAACACATATTAGTAAAAATCATGGTTATGTTCTTTTATTTTAACCACAGTTTATATAAACTATGGTTAAACCATAAGTCATAACCACGATTCTAGTGGTCAATTTGCCATTAGGGCACCCTTTTTTCTAGTGTAATTAGAAAATTTAGTTAAGAAAAGAATATGTGATTTGATGTCTTGAGTCAAATTCTCATCCCTGCTGGATGACACGAATCCTCCAAGGGACCCCACCATTGCCTAAATTATTCACATAGACGCACAATGAAAGGCTCAGTTTTGGATGCACAAGTCAAGGCATATTTCTTTTCGTGGTGCATAACATAAGGCAATCCTGTAACTTAACTACTTACAATTATTCATTATAGATAAATATCGTCCCCTCCATGCATCTTCCTAATCAATATCACTCACAATTCATATCTACAGAGAGCTAACGACCTTTGTACAACCAGAAAATGAGGCCAGTTGGCTCACAAGAATCACGGGCTCCTCATGTTGTCATGTTTCCATTTATGTCCAAAGGCCACACCATACCACTCCTCCACTTTGCCCGCCTTCTCCTTCGCCGGGACATTGCGGTCACCTTCATCACCACTCCTTCCAACCGCACATTCGTAGCACATTCCCTCTGCCACTCTTCCGCCTCCGTCATCGACCTCCCGTTCCACGCCGGCGTCGAGAGCACCGATGACCTGCCTTCCATGTCTCTCTTCTTTCGCTTCGCCCTCGACACCCAACTCATGCAGCCCCACTTCGAAGACCTCCTTAGTTCTCTTCCACCTGTCGCCTTCATGGTGTCCGACGGCTTCCTCTGGTGGGCCGTCGACTCTGCTTCCAAATTCGGTATCCCCAGGTTCGTATTCTACGGGACGAACAATTACTCACATGCTGTCAGCATGGAAGCGATTCGGTCCAGGGTTCTCAGAGGGCCCCAGCCCGATGACAAGTTATTGAGTCTGACTCGCTTCCCCTGGATCCGACTGAGTAGGAACGACCTTCAACCAATATTTGTTGACTTGGACCCCAACAGTCTGGCCTCTGAGTTTCATGCGAAAATGATTTCAGCTGCAAAGAATAGTTACGGTACTATAGTGAATAGCTTCTACGAGCTAGAGCCCCTATTTTCTGATTATTGGAACACAGTATCTTCTCTTAAGTCATGGTGTGTGGGGCCTCTTTGTCTGGTTGAGCAGCCCGCTAAAAAGGTTCATCCCGAACAATCCAATGGGAAGCCAACTTGGATTCAATGGCTGGACCAGAAACTGAAAGAGAAGTGTTGTGTTGTGTACGTGGCGTTTGGGTCACAAGCAGAGATATCTGCTGAGCAACTCATAGAGATAGCAAGTGGGTTGGAGGAATCAAAAATGAATTTCTTGTGGGTGATCCGAAAGAAAGAGTGGGAGCTACCTGCAGATGGGTTTGAAGAGAGAGTGAAAGAGAGGGGGATGATAGTGAGGGAGTGGGTTGACCAAACAGAGATATTAAAGCACGAGAGCGTGCAGGGGTTCGTGAGCCATTGTGGGTGGAACTCAGTGTTGGAGAGTGTGTGTTCTGGTGTGCCTATACTAGCGTGGCCAATGATGGCGGAGCAACCTCTGAATGCGAGAATGGTGGAGGAGGAGATCAAGGTGGGTTTTCGAATTGAAGCGTTCGATGGTTCGGTGAAAGGGTTTGTGAAGAGGGAAGAATTGGAGAAGAAGGTGAGGGAGTTGATGGAAGGGGAGAAGGGAAAAGAAGCGAGGAAGAAGGTGAAGGAGCTGGCAGAAATGGCGAAGAAGGCCATGGAAGAGGGTGGTTCATCATGGCGGACGCTAGAAACACTCATCGACCACACATGCATGAAGAAGGAAAGCAGTGTACAGTAGAGAATGGATTTGGGTTCTCTGCGTACTGTCTATATTTGAGATGCATTTGAGATCTAAACCATTTCCCCAGAGAATGCTATCAAGTGGCTCCATGTTCTGCTGGGCATCATGGGATGGACCAGATCAGATCGGTCAGCTGTTGCCGTTACACAGCAGACTCAGCTGTGAAAAAATCCGAACCGTTGTTTTGATCCAACGCCTCTTCTCTCTCCTCACTAAAATGACGTGTTCTTCTTCCTTGCCTTTCTTCTTATTCTTCCTTGCTAAATCATCTCTGCAACACCAGATCTTGCAGCAAATTATTTGTTTTAGTCATACTAATTTTTCCTTTAGAAAACAATCAGCCATGTAAATTTAAAATTCCTTAGTCTCGGACCTCAAGCTTGATGTATTTCTCAGATAAAGCGTCGGTGGATCCTTGTTGGAGGGGATCAACGGAGCTACCGTGAAGGGAAATCTAATACAAAGTGAGCATATTTGCGAGGAAGAAGAAGGAGAAGCTCTTCGTCTTAGCGAGGAAGGATAGACACGTGGCGAGATAAAATGCTGTCGGATCAAAGCAACGATTCGAATTTTTTCACAGCAGGGCGTGGTGTGTAATGGGGACAGCATGGATTCTTTTTCCATCAGATCACGCTCTGGTCTTCTAGTACTTTTTCTTTTCTTGTCTAGATTTGTGGGCGCTGTGCTGAGTCATCCCTCACTAGTAATATTTCACGCAGATAAATGAAAAAAAATATTATTTTGATCTTGCATTATGAATTTAATTATATTAGGATCATAAATGAATTAAAAAGTTTAAAATAATTATTTAATTTTATTTTAATTTTTTATCAATTAAACGTCTTAAAATAATTTTTTATTTTTTAATATTTGAATTAAAATATTTTTTTATAGAAAATTAAGTTTAAAAATAAAAGTATTTTTTTGATTTGGATTTATTTTAGTTGTAATTAATTTAATATCAACCATTGAATAAAAAATAAATAATTTAAATTTTAATAAATAATAAAAATATAATATAATTGAAACAAATATTTAAAAAATTATTTTAATACACAAAATATATTAATATTTATATTTTTTTTGTACATAATGACATTCTATTAAAAATAAATAAATTATACGATTTGTAGAATAGATTATAAATTGTTAAAAATTGGTTTTTAAATAAAATATTATTTTAAATAAAAATAATATAAAATATCGATATGTTTTCTCTATTATATGAATGTTTTAAAAATAATTTAATGATTATAAAATTACATTAAAATTTAATATTTATTAAAGTTTAAATCATAAAATTTTTACTGAATAATGTAGATTGAATTAACCTGCAGCTAACCCAAATCCGAGTACTCTGTGGTCCGTTTCAGTTACAAATTAATGACCCGAAAAAGTACACGACATTGGCGGGTCACATCTTGTTTCCTTTTCTCGCCATGGGACTGTTTCAGAATATAAGAGACGCCTCTCGAAAAGTTCAGTAAGACTAAGAAGGACTTAAGCTTTTTGATCCATATATTATAGAAAAAAAAAAAACGTCAAATTCTATGATATTTAGTACATTCATTTACCATAATATTGAAAAACTCAAATTCATTACGGGCGAGACGTGTTTCTCGGTCGGAACATGAATTGTTTCCGAGTCATTCATTCCGGCAAATCAATGAGGACCCCTTTCGAGGAGGCGGGGAACTCACAACGTGAACAAAATATTCAGTTACATTACCACGTATCAAGAATTAGAATTAAAAAATATAATTTTAATTTTAATTCTAGCTTAAAATTTTAAATTTTATATTTGGGTTAAGAAAAGAAATAGAATATAAGATTTTAAATTTAAATTAATTTTAATTTTATTATTTTAATAAAAGATAATTTTTAAATGACAAACATGAATAATTTATTAAAAATAATTTATAATTTATTTTTTTAAATATATATTTTTTAAATATAGATTATACAATATAAGATACTCTTTTCATTAATTGTAATATTAAGTTGTATCTATGTGTACAAGCATATATGCATATAATCATTTTTTTTAAAGATTAGTATATCTAATATTTTTATATTGTGTTATATATTCGTTTATATGTGTGTTAAAAATTTATTATATATAGATTTGTATTTGTGCATTTATATATGTACGTGTGTGTATATTTTAGATGCTCAATATATGTGTGCATGTGCACATATATGTGTATGTGCATGTATATAGCAAATTCATTATATATGTATTTTATATTTGTGCATATAGTTGTATGTGCACATGAACATTTATATTACATATTCGTTATATATATTTGTATGTGCATGTGAATATAAGTTATATAATCCATATATATGTGTGTGCGCATGCGCATATTTGTATACATGTGCATGTATGTGTATGTAACATATTCATTATATTTGTGTTTGTGTGTCGAGGTGCGTGTGTTTATATACATGTGCGTTTATGTTACTTTTTGGTTGTGTTTGTGTTTGCACACATGTTTTACATGTTCAATATATATATATATATATATATGCATGTGAGCATGCATGTACATTATGTGTATGTTATTTGTGTATATATGTATTTTATTAAGTAACAAAATATTAAAAATAAAAAATTTAATTATTTTTGTCAAAAAATATTATATGTGAATGTTTACTAGCTTTTAATATCCCCATGCACAACCTTTAATATTACAACCTTTGGTATTCTACATAAATGTATACAACCTTTGACATTCTAACCTTAAGGACCCATTGCCTATAAATAGAAGCATTTATGTAATGATATTGACAACACTCATGAGTTGAGTAAAGCAATTCTCTTTCCCCTATATCTCTTTTGTATATTTTGTTTATAGAAATACTCTTTTTACATCTTTTATAACACATTATCAACATGATTCTTTTCCGATCTGAGTTTTGGGTAATTGAGGTATTGTTCAACGTATATGAAATCACTTCACTTTCTATCCTTACATGCTCATTTTCCACCATATGCATAATACATTATCTTTTCTTTCATATTCAAATGAAATGATAAGCATTCTTATGTTTAAATGAATTCTATTTTGCATATATTTATCTCTTAATACAAGCATATTCATATATTGATGGATATATGTTCTACTGCATACACATAAATTGAATATATTTTATTATCTATTTATGATCTTTTGTTCTCTTTACCATGAGAATTTGATGGATACATTTATTGTTCTAAGTTAACCTTGCCTTATAAAAACATATGTATTAGTTTTGAAAGCATGTTTATCTAATTGAAATATATATAACTCATACTTGTAAGTTTCATCTATGTTTATATAGTTACAATATATATAGTGTTTAATATATGTTTAAATTACTATTAATATTGTGTACTTATTAAATAAATCATGATAAAATAGTTGTTATTATATTGAATATATTTTGCATTATGAATCATATCCCTAATGAATTCATTGTTTTCTTATAATACTCACCATGACAAATCTCACAAAACTTGAATTTGTGACCCTTGACATATCCAACAAAAATTATTTGTCATGGACGTTTGATGTCCAAATGCATTTGAATGCTATGGGTCTTGGAGAGACAATAAAACAAGGAAATGAATTATCAAGCCAAGAATGTGCTAAGGCTATGATTTTCATATGCCATCATTTGGATGAAGGATTGAAAAATGAATACCTCACTGTAAAAGATCCCCTTATTTTGTGGCAGAGTTTGAAAGAGAAATATGACCATTTAAAAACGGTCATTTTCCCAAAAGTTCAATATAATTGGATGCACTTGCGTTTGTAATATTTTAAATCAGTTAATGAATATAACTCTGTAATGTTTAAAATCAACTCTCAATTGAAGTTATGCGGAGAAAATATTACTTATGATGATATGTTCGGGAAAACATTCTCTACTTCTAATGCCTTGAACATGCTCTTGCAACAGCAATATCGAAAGCGAGGTTTGAAAAATATTTTGACTTAATATCATGTCTTCTTGTGACTGAGCAAAATAATGAGCTTTTGATGAAAAACCATGAATCTCACCTAACTAGTTTTATTCCATTCCTTAAAACAAATGTGGTAACATCTAATATGCGTAGTCGCGGTTGTGGATACGGCCAAGGACGATATAACTTTAAGCAATGTCATGATCATGGTAATGAAAAGTCAAAAGGCAAGGCAAAGCCATCACAAAATAAAGATGTCAATAAATCTAAAAACTCATGCTATAAATGTGGCATGAAATAGCATTGGTCACGTACCTGTTGTATAGCTAAACATCTTGTTGAGCTTTATCAAGCTTCCCTCAAGGAAAAAAAAATGTTATAAAGGCAAATTTTATCAATCAAAATAATGATGACCTCCTTAATGAGCCCTTGGGGATAACCCATTTGGATGTTGTAAACTTCCTTGACACGATAGAGGGCAATACCAATACTTCTTTTAATGTTTAACAAATTTATGTTTAAAGTTAATTTCCTTTGATGTATTGCAATTTGTGTCTTTTATTTTAATTTGTTGATGTGTTATCTTTTATGTAACCCAAGAACTTATTATATCTATTTTTATTTTATGATATCGTGAAGTATGGACATTACTCATTCTTTACAAGACAACAAAAATGTTAATGAAGACTCATGCTTAGCTGATTGTACAACAACTCACACCATACTTAGAAATGAGAAATATTTCTTATCTATTATTAAAATGGAAGGAAAAGTAAATACAATATTAGGCACCGTTAATATAATTGAGGGCTTCGGAAAAGCCACTTTTTATTTATCTAATGGAACAAAATTTGTTCTAAAGGAAGCTTTCTTGTCAACTAAATTAATGAGGAATCTTCCAAGCTTCAAAGATATACACCTTAATGGTTTTTACATTGAGACAATAAATGAAAGTGATATGAAGTATCTACATATTACTTTAGTTATCTCGAGAGAAAAGTATATATTAGAAAAGTTGCTTGCATTATCTTTTAGCTTGTATTACACACGTATTAGTACAATTGAAGCATATGTTACAATGAACCAGAAGTTCACTAATTCAAATGATATGTTTATAATTTGGCATGACCAATTAGGTCATCCCGGTTCAATAATAATGCAAAGAATTATAGAGAACTCAAATGGACATCCATTAAAAAACTAAAAGGTTTTTTTTTATCAAATTAGTTCTTCTGTGCTGCATATTATTAAGGGAAATTGATTATACGGCTATCACCAACAAAAGTTGGGATTGAATCTCCTATTTTTCTTAAACGCATTCATAGAGACATATGTGAGCCTGTAGCTCCACCTTGTGGACCATTTAGATACTTTATGGTATTAGTATATGCCTTTACTAGATGGTCACATGTTTGTCTATTATCATTGCATAATATAGCATTTGCAAGACTAATTGCTCAAATAATTTGATTGTGAGCTCAATTTCTTGATTATCCTATCAAGACAATTTGTCTTAATAATGTTAGTGAATTTACATCCCAAACTTTTAAAGACTATTGTATGTCAATTGAAATAAGTGTGAAATATCCTATTACTCATATATATATATACAAAATGGTAACATCTTCAGTTAATTGCTAGACCATTACTTATAAGAACAAAACTCTCAATTAGTGCACGAGGACATGTCATTTTACATGCTACAGCACTTGTACACATTAGGCTAACAATGTATCATAAGTTCTCTTTAATTGGCTTTGGGTCAATAGCCAAATATTTCTCATTTGAGGATTTTTGGGTATGCGGTTTATATTCCAATTGCTCCACTATAATGCACCAAAATGGGTCCTTAACGAAAGTTGAAAATATACATTGGATATGAATCTCCTTCAATCATTAAATATCTTAAACCTCAAATGGTAAATATGTTTATGATACATTTTTTTTATTGTCATTTTGATAAAAATAATTTCTTGAGAAAAGAACAACTGGAATGATGTTGTGGATTATCTTGATTTCAAATAGGAAATGAGAAAAAGCAATATGATGTAATAACAAATTTTGATGTATATCTTGTCAGTGACGTAAACCTCTTCCTCTATGTCAATGGAGGTGTCCGAGGCTAGTAAGGATCAAATGCCATAAGCTGATTGTATGTGAGACGTGGTTAAGCCCGTTGGCATATGAGCTGACACCTAAAGATTAATTATTCATGTATTTAGTAATTTTCATCATCTTATATCATTTCTCTCATTTTTTCTGTTAAGAGACAAATATGAGTGAAACCCAACATTTAAGTGGGTTTAACATATTTAAATGTGATTTATAATTTAAATATGTTTCACTTATTCTATGTGTATCTTTCTATAACATGATATAAGAGGATCTAAATTTAATATTTTTGAGTTGCAACGTGTGATGGTTCAGTGAAAGGGTTGGTGAAAAGGAAAGAATTGGGGAGGAAGGTGAGCGAGTTGACGAAAGGAAAGAAGGGAAAAGGAGGAAGAAGGTGAAGGAGCTGACAAAATAGCAAAGAAAGCCATAGAAAAGGGTGGTTCATCATGGCAGACACTAGAGACATTTTTATTAACCACACATGCAAGTAGAAGGAAAGAAGTGTAGAGAATGCTACAGAACAAATTGACTCCATGTTCTGCAACGCATCATAGGTTGGACTAGATTAGATCACTCTCTGGTCTTCTTGTTCTTTTTCTTTTCTTGTCTATGTTTGTGAGTGTCGTGCTAAGACATCTCTCAAATCTAAATAGTAAGATTTCACACAGGAATATTTGTTCTAATTCGCACATTCACTAAAAATGGAAACTACGGTAGGTATATGCAGCCTTACATTAGCTACCAGTGTTGTTGTAGTCTTCAAATATTGGTTCAAGTTTGATTTGGGTGTCCTGAGCGTTCAAGTGTGGACCTTCGTTTTTTAAAAAGTTTTAATAGATTCTATGACCCTAGTAGTCACTTAATCCAATCAAATTCATGAAAATAGAATAATTTAGATTTTAATAAGTATTAAAATGTATAATATAATTCTAATAAATATTAGTTTTAAAAAATTTATCATAATACTAAAAATATATGTTAATGTTTTAAATTTTTTCTTCTACAGTTTGACAATATGTTGAAAAGGTATCAATTATAATATATGTGAAATACATGGTAAATTGTTACAAATTATATACATTTCTTTTTTCCTTTTATCAAATATTAGTTTGCATAAGATGTGATATAAAATTTTAATATCTATATCTATTTTGATGATTTTTTAAAAATAAACTTAATAAACAATTCAGCAAATTATTTTTTTTATGTTTTTATAGATTGAATTAACTTGCCATTAACCCAAAGTCAAGTACTTAGTGGTTCTTTTTTTGTTACAAATGATACCATATTGTTAGGTTACATTGTTATGAGTATAAGTTTAATAAAAGAGATCATCACGAAAGACTAGTTTATTAAGTAAAAAAACTCTTTAGTCTTCTAAGCCTCCTTCATTTGGAGAGACTCTATGATGTAAAACTCGTAACAATGCGCTTTCCTTCAAGAGTCAACACTCACAATGGTCTACTATACTGATACTAATTCATTGGTAGCCTTTTCCTCATTGGTTACTCCACTTAACTTTTAATATTCAACATAATCATATTGCACCTTAATCCAACCTATAGGTCACCTCTTTTGCTTTTCGATCAGTCTCAATGAAAGCACTAATGTTATGAGAATAAGTAAAATGAGAGTCACATATTAGAGAGTCTCCTAAAAGAATGGGACTTATAAGACAAAAAAATTCTCTCTCCTAATGAACTAGTTTTTTGCAATGAACTTTCCATTTGAGCTTATACTCGTAATATTAATTTTTTCATTAAGAAGGACAAAGATGTGAAGGAAGCCACCTACCAGTTAAATTAGGATGCAGTGTAATTGTACTGAATACTAATAGTTGAGTGGAACTTTTAAAGGAGAAAAAGCTACCAATGGACATGTTAGCTTTTAAAGGAGAGTACATTGTTATAAGTCCTATATCAAGCATTTTTTCTAAAATAATAGAGTTTATAAAACTAAAAAATTCTTTTAATTAAAGGGCTAACTCTTTAAAATGGGTTCTCCCTTGTAACTTATACTCATATTACACATCTTAATTCCCTTACTTTTAGTGGCCGGCAATGACAGTAATCACTCATCGTGTGCTGTAAATACCGAAGTCCTAGACGACTATAAGATTGTTTCATTAGATATTAATGCGATGTTTCAAGATCAACCAGCCAGATACTGTTACCTTCTAAAAAGGTTTTAGTACGACTAAAAAAGACTTGGGCTTATTTATCCATATATTATAAAAAGGAAAACAAAAACGTCAAATTCAATTATATATATATATATATATATATATATAAAACATGTCCTTTTTACTATGGTCTAATGATTGATTTAATTATTGCCTCATATATTAAGCCACTAAAACATTTCACTCCAAATTAATCCAATCTATATTTATTATTATTATTATTGATCGGGGACGAGTGGGCACCTCTCATATAGTCATGTTCAATGAAGACAATGACCCCCCACCAGACTCTCAATTTCTTGCATAAAAATAATTCATAATAATAATTAAAAATTAATAAATTTTATATTAAAGTAAAAATATAAGTTTAAAATTGTAAGTATAGTTTAGGATTTATAAACACATTTTAAAAATAATTTTAAAAAAATTAGTGGTAGGCTGTGACAACATAGAATATTAAAAGAAAGTAGAGTATCTGGAGTGAAATGTTTTGTAACGTATGAGATATTAATTAAACCAATTATTACAGTTGGGTAAAGAAGCCATATAACATTCATATACTATAACATCAAAAAACTCAAATTCATTATGTCTAGGATGTGTCTATTTAATCAAACCATGACTTGTTCCAGAGTCATTGATTCCGGAATAGCATGGAATCTGGCAAATGGAGGGAGTTGAACTCATATTTGAATTTTTTTAAAATTAATTTTCTGTCAATTTTTATAAAAATGATATACTCATTAAATAGAGCTTACTATTTGAATGGTGAAACTTACTCATTTTATGTCTATTTCTCTTTAAACTTAACAAAAAATTAATAGAGAAGAAATAGAGAAGACCCTGATTTGTGGAAGTCACCTTTTGTGAACAAAATATCACTCAGTGAGGGGTAAAATTTTGATGCAGTTCGATTTCATTAATGTAGTGTCATGAAATTTTTCTTTAAAAAAATTCCCATCTGAATGTTTTCGGAAAAAATGAGAAAACAATTTAGGACTATTGGCAAATAATATCCTAATTGAATCTTCAGAATTAAAATTTAATTGCCTAATTTTTACATTTTAAAAAATAAACCGTTTCATTTTATTTTATCTCAATGATTTTAAATTATTTATTATTTTAAACTCTCAATATAATAGTTGAAAGACGACTGCCAGTACTCATTTTTAAAGTGACTTACTTCTTAGAGTGTGATAGTTTGGTAACTTAATTTTTAGTTTAACTGTTTAAAGAATTGTTTACAAATTACCTAAAGTTCAAAGTTATATATATCCTTTTTATTTACATTTTTTTTATACAATTCATTTGTAATTTATAATGTTTATTTTAATTTGAAAAGTATGGAAATTTGAGAATAATATTTTCCAGTAATATAGGCGAATCATTATAATGGAATATTGATATTAATCATATGTTGCAAAATATAATTATAATATAAAAATTACTTAACATACTTTGCATATGATAATGTTCCAATCGTGATTGAGCCAGGATCGAACTCTGTTTAAGTGTTTTTTTATCCATTTATAACTTTTCTGATCCATAAGATTTTACTATTCATCTTGGTATAAAAGCTACCAGGAAATGTTGTGCTATACACGTTTGCCTGGGTGGATCCTTTGTCAAAGTTCAAAGTAAAATGCAGAAGAAGGATGATTTCCGACTTCCATTAGCTGTGAATAAATACAAGAGCTAGTTACAAAATGGAATCACATTGAATGTCAGGTGTCCCTTTATGTTAGCCCTTTCTTGTCAGTCTTCATTCTACATCATTCTACAAATCTCTAGAGTTACACAGTGGGCTTTTGGCCAGGTGCGCTGTGGGCTAGACTCCATAGTCTTATCATCCCTCTTCAAATGAAAGGGTGATTGAATCACTTGGAGTTTTTCTCGAAAGTATTGAAAGCGATTGTGAGAAACTGCTTTGGTCAAACAGTCTACGCTTTGGTTTGATGTTGGCACATAGTAGACAGAGTTTCTTCGAGAAATTGATCCCGAACAGAATGTATATCCATTTCAACATGTTTAGTCCTGGCGTGAAAAACATGATTAGAGGCAATGACACTGGCATTTATGTTGTTGCACCACATGATGGGAACACTGCACAGAGGAACATGGAGCTCTGCAAGTAACGACTTCACCCCAAGTGAGTTCTGCAGCTAAGTTGGCAAGTGCTCTGTATTTGAGCGTGCTACAACACTCTATTTTTTTATGACCAAGATATTAAGGTGCCTCCTAGATACACACACAACCCAGCAACTGATTTGCAATCATCTAGAGAAGCTGTTCAGTCAGCATCTGAAAAGCCAGTAACCTCAATTATGCTAGAAGGTTTAATATGGATTCCATGCTGCATAGTTCCTCTAAGATAACACAGGATGCGTTTGATTCCTTGCCAGTGTACAGTTGTTGGGTTATCGAGAAAGGTACTGAGCTTCTTCACAGGAAATGAAATTTCAGGCTGAGTATTACTTAAATATTGGAGAGCCCCTAATGCACTTTGAAACTTTGTAGGATCTGGTAACGGGTCACCATCTGTGGCATTGAAGGTTATACTAACAACCATGGGGGTGGGGCTTGACATGGCATTGCTCATGTCAAAATGATGCAGTAAGTCGAGAATGTACCTTTGTTGAGTTTGATACATGCCTGTGTTGTCCCTATAAACTTCAAAACCTAAAAAATAATGGATTGTCCTATATCTTTCAGAGAAAAAACAGCACTGAGCTTGCGAGTGCACTTCAGCAATTGTAAAACATTATCACCGGCTACTAACATATCATCAACGTATGAGTATTATGATAACATAATCCTTGGTGTTTTAGATTAATAAAGAGCTATCACTCTTGGTGCCATGAAAGCCCCAGCTGACCATTGTATTTTTGAGGCATTTAAACCAGGCTCAAGGAGCTTGTTTGAGGCCATACAAGGCTTTTTTTAGCATGTAGACATATTTGGGAATTCAAGACTGACAAATCCTTGTGGTTGCTTCATGAAAACAGCTTTTTGGAGACTGTCCTTAAAGAAAACGTTTATATCTAACTGTTGCACAGGCCAATTGAATGATACTGCAATGACAAGGACAATACGTATGACGGTTGCCTTAACAACGAGACTGTAGGTGTCGCCTTTGGATTTTAGATGATAAGCCGAAGTATAGCGTGTATGATCATTAACAAAATACACGTAGTATCTGTGTCTAGTGGAAGAAGTAACAGCGGTTAGACCCCAAAGGTCCATATGAATCAGATCTAATGGATGAGCAACGAGATGAAGACAGATTAAATGGTAAAGCGCGAGACTTGCCATGCTGGCATGTAGTATAGAAAAAAGGGTTTATCATTAGTTTTAATATTACACTGCTTTAAAATTTGCATTAAGACTGTCAAAAGGGTGCCCAACCTTCTATGCCAATGTTCTTTAATTGAAACTAAAGCACCGGGGTTTATAGTATTATTAGAGGTAGAGGTACGAGAAAACGCAGCATGAGCTTGTCTGTCCAACTTTGGAGGTTGTCTTTAATGCTCCCTCGCATCAGTGTTGCCCCTGTGGTTTTGTCCTTCACAAAACATCTAGACTAAACACAAAATATACATTATTGTCAGCAGTTAAGCAACAGACACTAACAAGATTCTTTGTGATTTTAGGAGCAAAAGGATGAATGTAAAGACGCAGAACCCATTTGCCGAATAATAACTTGGTTTCCATTACCCACAATTAGCAAAGGCTTACTAATTACATCCTTAGTGGTATCATGATTAGTTGAGTCATTGGTGACGTGATTAGTAGCAGCGTGAGCATAAGAGACATGATTAGCTTGAGCGAGCTTGTCTTCAACAAGTAGACAGCCCATATAAGTCTGATGATACCGATAGTAGCAATTAGTAGTTGGGTGGCCCATGTTGCCACGTACCTGACACGTGGGCTTACTATTTCGGGACCCTCAACCACATCTGTAAGACCTGCCCCCTTGTCTACATCTGAGGCTATTACCACGCCAATTTCCTTGACACGAAGAGTCGGATGATCGAGCGGTAAGATTGGCTTGGGCACTCGTGAGGTTGGTGAACGAGTTCAATTGATCGAGACAACTTTTATCTGTAGAAAGAGCCGCATGATATTCAGTCCAGTATGACCCTCTTTAACAGAGTTGCACAACGATGGAGTAGTACTCTAAGTCTAACCCAACTAGTGTTTGAGTGATTAGGTCACTCACAGGAATGGGGCAACCAGAAAGGATAAAATTGTCAGCTAGGTTCTTGACTATAGAGAGGTAAATGTCCATTTTGAGGGATCCTTTTTGGGGTTTTAGCAATTCACTTTTTTAAAAAGTGACATGGGACTTAGGATGATTGCCAAAAAAAAACCTTAGCATAGGCCCACAGCTTTTGAAAGGTTGTGCAACCAATCATTTGGGAAGCAACCTCAGGTGACATCGTGTTATATAGCCAGCCAAAGAGAAGTTGATCTATCACAATCCACTCCTCAAAAATAGGGTTGGACTTGACCCCCTTAGAATTCGTGATGGTTTTGAACAGACGAGCTTTAACGTCAGTCAGGAAGCCAACAAGCTTGTTGCCGCGAATGGTCGGAAATACCATGGAGCTCCACATTAGATAGTTGTTATTGTCCAACTCAACAGAGCAAACTTGAGGCAATGTAGCCAAAAGAGGCTGTGGGCGAGAAGAGATAGCAGCAGTGATAGACGCAGAGGAAGTGGAAGAGTTATTGAAGGATGCCATGACATAAGTCAGGGGCCCTTATACCAAGTCAGTTCAAATAAAACGTAGAAGAAGGATGATTTTTGGCATCTATTAGCTGTGAATAAATACAAGAGTTAGTTACAAAATGGAATCACACTAATTACCAAGTAACCAAGTATCCCTTTCTGTTAGTCCTTTCTTGTTGCTCTCTATTCTACATCATTCTACAAATATCTAGACTTACACAGTTGGCTATTGGCCAGGCGCGCTATGGGCTACACTCCATAGTCTCATCATCCTTGGTCGTAGATAAAATAAGTGTATAACAAAACAAAAATATATCAATGTTCGAGCTGAATTCTTCAAATTCTTGTGTAAATTTCTTTTCCAAGCTAAAGTCACTTTCTAGATCAGTTTGGTTGTTTGAAAGAGTAAGGATGAGAGTGACGGAATGAAATGAAATTGGCTTTGATTGAATAAAATTTTAAATTCATGTATTGTTCTTGGTATAATATTAAAAATAAAAATAATAATAATAATGAATTAAATTACGCAAACATTCTTATTTAAAAAATTTTAAATATTAGTTATTTATTTTTAAATTTTGTGAAAAAATTATTATTATTATTATTTTTTAATGTTTTCCTCCTTCTGGATGAATCCTATATCGGGGAAGCATCTCCGATAAAGCTCAGACATTCGGTGAAGCTTAGATCTCTGACGTAGCTCACATTTCGAAACCTTTATCTTTCTTCTCACACTGTTGTTTTCTCCTCTCCAGAACCATTCTCTTCCTTCTCACACCGTTGTTCTCTTCCCACCAAAAACCCTTATTTACATTTGTCATATTTCTAATCTCTTTCGTCTCGCAGCAGAAACCCATATCTCCCTTTAAAACAGTGGTGGAAACCTTTCCAATAAAGGTCGAATAAATCAAATTTTAAATTTTAAAACTCAATCATCTTCCCATTGCTTGACAAATTCTAATTATGCAAGGCGAGTACAGAAGCTACGTACAAAACTAAACCACCTGAAATATCTTCAAGTTATACGAATAATTCTGGGCATCACATAAAAGTTTGTCCACATCTATGAGACAAATAGGCACACATCTAAGACACTAAAACACTATCTAATTCCATTGTCCCACCGTTAATGTAAAAATAATTAATAAGGAGAACAACCGATGGAATGTTGAGTACAAACGGAAATTAGTTTTTCTCCGTGTTGTTTTCCAATTCTCTCTTTAGCTGCAGCGAGAAGTCGTCATTGACATCATCATCATCCCAATCATCTTCCCATTGCTGGGTTGTCTCTTTTCCCTCTTCTTTGTCATCCCATTCTGTCAGTTTTAACAAATTGTCAACACAAAGGAATTAAGATATCCTAATCCTTGGAAATAATAAACTGCAATAATATTATTGCCATGTGACAGAAAATAACTATTATACAAGCAGAGAAAAGCACGAACATGCAATGTTGAAAGCAGCAGAGAGAACATGAATTCTAAAAAGCAGCACTATCGTGACAAATTATATAAATTTCAATATAGTAATATATAATACCCTGATATCTTACATGGGAGATCCAAGCAACCATAGCATATATCACTGGATCTACACAATGACAAGATCAATCAAAAAATACTCATTAAAACAGTTAGGAAAGATCATTCTTTTCTTTCAGATTAAGCTTGGTGAATTCTTGCCAGTCAATTCGTCTGACAAATGCCTGAAACTATTCAGCTAATTTGCAATCTCTCCCAAATTTTTAAAATATCCTGGAGTTCAGATAGAAGTTAACCAGTAACTAGCGCTCATAGCCAGCTATTGCAAAAATTCATTATGATCTGTTCCGTCATTCTCATGTCAGAACACATCGTTTACAACATATTATTTTCACTAGTTATAGATGAGAAACTCATACATTGCAACATTGATGCTTTTGTTTATCACAATTCCAGCTAAAGCATTTACTATCTACATAAACCGTACGTACAAACCCCACCAGAATTTACAGAGGCCACCAGCTCCATGCACACAGATATCAATGCTGAAGCAATTGAGATCTGTCGCAAGAATTCTCTACTACCAGTCTGCTCCATCCAGGGCTATATTTTCACTTCCGTCATAACCATACCATTCTTTTAAGGACTCCAAATGTAATTCTTTATTTTTTTTTTAAAATATACATAAATCCCTACCTAACCAATCTATCACTTTCAATTGATACATTGATTTTCTTCTGCTTCAGATGACTGTACAGACCTTCTAAGCAGCCTGCCTTGTCTAGCAATTATAGTTACATGAACACAAGTGCAAAGAATTAGACATCTAACTCAGTCTGTCCCAGGTGCTATAGTCAAGCCACACTTAACCCCTCACATGCCACAGCAATAAGTTAATTACATCACAAATTCATCATAGGTTAAGTTAAAAAAAATCCATATCAGAAATTTAGAGATTGACAATTATTAAGAGTCTGTCAGTCCCTTGTTGATTTAGATGTATGTCAACTTCACATTGCATAAACCAGAAAGGAAGTTCCTTGACCAAAGGAAGCCAAAAATTACAACTTATAACTGAGAGCGCCCTCATATTACAAAAGCATCAGCTTCAAAATTTGCATGGGACAGAAAATGACGTTCCTCAAGCACATTAACTCAAGAATGCCAAAACTTCCAACTTATACCTCAGACGTCCACCATATTCAAAACACTCACTCTCACTCTCACTCTCACTCACTCCTCACTCACTGACATCGCATTTTTTTCAAAGTGCAGGCCATTATAAGATTACATACTTGTAAAGAAATTTTTTGGAGCTCTCCAATCATTATATTTCTTATTTAGTCAATGACTCAAACATAGATCTAACAGTGACAGGGTCCTTGAGACAGTCAGTTGGCATGAAAAGTAGATCAACCAAAGCAATTTCAAAGATTCATTTATATTAAATGAAAGAACTGGTTCAAAGAATAAAGTTATACCAAACATCAAAAAATAAAAAGATAAAAAGTCTGGGAAGGGTCATACACTTTATATATCATTCCTTGTTTGAAAACGATCTAGCTGGAGGTAACATATTTTAGGTTACATATCGGATGCATCTATAGCCCTTATGGCAGAAAATCCATACAATATGTGGCGATAATATCATCCAGTTGAACTATCCAGTGCCAGACCACTGATCCAATCTCATCACAGCTACTTTCCATACTGGCTAATGAATGCTATCGTTCTTCACTTCCAACAAAACGAAACCTAATACCTAATGGCCAAACTAAGTGACCCAACATAAGTTGCTTTCTAGCATCGCTTACTCCAAAAGGGTACACTAGAAGCACCTACCTTATAATAGAACAGTATCCCACAATATAACTAGTTTTTAATGCATGAAAAATGGTAGCAGGAGCAGGACAAACACAAAAAAGATACATATATATATATATAGGCACAAGATACCACAAGTCACATTTGTCACAGTAATTTGTCACTATCGAAGCCGGAGTGGGAGCAGTGTAGAAGGTTTTACTTCCTTTGTTTTCTAAAAATCTAAGCTATTAAAGGACATCCATCATATGTGTAGAGCAAGAAACCCTTTTATACTACGAATAGCCCTAACCTCACATAATAACTATAAAAGATCAATAAGGAATATACAATGTATAACTCCAAATTATAATAGATTGTGGAAGTTAAAGTACCTTCATTGATATCGAATTCTTCAAATTCGTCATCATCTTCGAACAAATCAAGCTTTGGATCTTCAGCTGTTACCTTGGAATCCTTCTCCATTGTCCAACGTCACGACCAAGCTACTAATCCGCACCGATCTATAGAAGAGAGAAAACAGGCTTTGAATTCAACGGAAATCAAAATCGAACAGAAAACTAGGATGACACGATTATCAAATCGCAGAGACGCACTCATAACAAGAGTCAACGCAAACATAAACCAGAATCACAGAAAGTTGAACTAAAATTGTAAACCGACAAACATCTCACCCTTCTTTCTCAAAACCCTAATTTCCTGAAGTTGAAGCAAGAACTAGAGAGAACTGCAGCGCACAGTAATATAAGAGGTGGGAGCTATACTTGGCTTGTTAAGGTTTCCTCAGTTCACGCGTGATGTCGGTTGGTTCTTCATTTTTTATTCTTAATTTTTTATACCTAAAAAATATAGAAATTTGTGGGCAATTTTATTTCGAATATGTTTAGCCATATATTAAAGTGAAAAGAATCTCTCTTTTTTTTTATGTCTTTTATTTTTCTGAATGATCTAGATTGGAATTTTTTACTGTATTTGTACAATTTTAAACTTTATAAATTGTGGTAAAAAACAGCTACCGTTTTTCCGTGATAAATATTTATACCTTTTAATTTTCTAAATGATTTAATAATTAAGTTCCTCAATATTTAATTATCTTTTAATTGAAAGAGGTTTTAATAATTTAGTTATTCAAAGAGATTTTAATTTAGTTTTTGAATCATTTCAATAACTAAAATTATCTCTCATTATTCGCGTTCACATTTCCTGCCATTGGAGGTTGCTTTGATGCATCTCAACCGTCCAACTAATCAGACGGATCTTCTCGAGACAAGTGTTTATTTTCTTTTTTTAAAAAAGTTTTTATATAAAAGAACTTGAACAATCTGAGCATTAAAGTCACCTAAGGTCAAGTTTTTCTGCATCAATGGTTTCCTACGAAGACCAAAAGCAGGGCAGACAAAGGAAGGGCTTTGATGATACTAGAAATCGTGTCTATCCAAGAGAACAAAACCCATGAATCGCCTCAAAAAGAGAATAGCAAAATACCCACTTCTCATGTTTAATCCATTTGGATTTGTTTGTTTCTGGGTTCGCAAAATGCTTACTGATCCGACAAACACAAGAATTACAACAACAGAGAGCCTGGAAATGGTGGAACAAGAACGCTGCAATCTGTCTCAGAAAACCATATTCTTTTGCTCTAAACAATGACTAGATTGTTCGGGTTCTTTTCCATAAAAAAATTTAATAAAAAAGGAAAACAAACACAAGTGACGAGGAGAGCCGTCTAATTAGTTAGACGATTGAGATGCATCACAGTAGACCCTGCTGATGTTCACAGCAGGTTATTTGGACGTCAATTATTCAAGTAATATTATTTATACAGATTAACTAAAATGACTTAAAATAGCAATTTATATGATCGTTAATTAATGATTTGAGTTTATCCAATCTTTTTTACAGATGAAATTTTGTTTGATTTCTATAATATTAAATTAGTTAAGTTTTGAAAATCAGGTAAAACTATGTTTTTTACAAAAACTTGATCGTAATTTTATTAGACGAGAGAAGAACCATTTTTATTAAAGAACTAAATTTATTGAAAATAATATTTTAAAAATTAAAGTATTAATTTGTATATATGGTTAAAATCTATTTTAATAAAACTTCTGGTGTATGATAAAATTTAGAGAAAAAAAAAAGTATTATTGTTATTGCTAAGTCGATAGCACCATGGCAAAAAGCTTCAATTTCAAACTTATTTTCAGAATTTATTTGGGCCAAATATTTTCACATAACTCAACACCGGGAGGGGGGATAGTTGATCTTATAGAATAATATCATAAAAAAAAAATTATTTTTTGAAAAGTAAAACACTTTAACACCTAATGTGAGCTTTGAAATTTAAATAATTTTCAGTTTAATCAAGAAAATATTAAAGATGCACTTTCAAGATCCATTTTACGATAAATAGATCAATTTTTTTAATCAAGTTTCTCATAAAAATTTAATCTCATTATTTGATAAAATCATTTTGAATTGGAAAAATTTACGTTTATAACCAATAGAAGTGATAAATTATTAAAAAAGACTTTAAATTTATAATTATCCTAAAGAACCTAACCTCATATTATACATTTTTTAATTGACAAAATTATTCTTAAATAACCCTTATATCCTACTTGCCAAAACAATCTAATTTTTTCTTTTAAAATAAAAGGCTCTTTCCTTCTTCAACCACAACACCACTTCTTGCAAATTGCAATGCATAATAATGCAAACGTAGCGAACATTCATCGTTATTGCCAACATTTGTTCATATCACTAAGTAAGCTTAACAAATGACGGATGACATCAACTATTTGAGCTAGTATATCATCTAATCACTGGAGTAGGGCAATTGAAGCAAATCGTTATTTTTTAGTTTTCTTTAGTCTAATATCTTCTTCTTATTAAACACCTCCTGCTTTGGCATTCTTTTTTCATTTTACTTATCCTTCAAAATGTAGAAATTTCTTAAGTATAACCAATCTGTTAAGTATTCTTTGTTCTTCATGCTTAGGATAGTGAACCCCTAATACACAGTTTATTGGGTAATGTAATGTTGTTTCTAAAGCTAAAATTCCATTAATGGTATACTTTTCTTATTGGTAAGCAATATATTGTTAGACATACAAATTTTTTTTTCTTACTTTTGATGAAACCCTATTATTTGGCATTTTAATCTTTAGTAGTGTTCACAAAGATCTATGTAGTTAAAATTTTTTAAACATGTATAGTTATAAGATCTTGGGATTAACTGGCATAGACCTATTCTCTCCATCAAATGTTGTAAAGATGTTTAATGTACGAAGAATGTGTGATTCACTTGTTTATATGAATAGTTGGGAAATCTCAACATGTAATTTTTGGAGATGAGTTAAGAGTGCTCAATCAATGTGCATTAGTGGAAATATTTTCTAGTTGAATTTTAGTTATATATTTTGCCTTTAGATTCCAAATCCTTTAGTCAAAGTGGCATTATAATGACAAGAGAAAAAAGTCAAGGCTCCCAAAAGTATATAATGAAACTCCACATGTTTAGGTAAGATTTTCTATGTTATTTATGTTATGTTCTTGTATTCATGGTTAATACAATTATGAAGTGCAAATTATGGCAGCATGATGCATTTGTCATAACCTACACAAAAGAATTTTTCCAAGAGAACAACAGACAATTTCATAATGTTATCGAGGTAACAAAATGAACTATTTGTAAACATTAAGAAGCCATAATAATTATAGCACAATGTGTTTTATATTATGGCATGCTTTGGTTGTAATTTCATTCTCAAGGAAATGCTACAATGCTAGAACAATAGAATAAAATGTTTATCCTTAAGAAGAAACGATATATTGATGCAGCAAGCAAAGATAGAGAAGAGTATCAAAGAGAGCATCCTACATTAATGTTAAGCATATGGAAAACTATAAAAACATGCTTATTAAAATCTTTCTATCCAATAATATAACATTTTGTGATTGTAATTTATTTTCTTTTACAAGTGTTGTTCACTACCAAGTGTTTTCCATCCTCCTTTAAGGATATCATAAAAGTGTTTGAAAATAACACTTCGTTCAGCCGTTAAAGCTTATTTAAAAAGATATGTATGGAGCTAATAAAAAAGTCTGATGTGCCCACCATGACATTGATCATACATGTGCCTATTAGTGCCAAAGATGTTGAAATCATTATGGGTATTCCATTAGGAGGTAGAATCGTACCTAAACCATTTGGTAACTAAGGCAAACGTTATTTGTACAAAACACAAATCATGATAGTAATAAATTCATAAGTTACTTGTTATTCTAACCAGCTAAGAATAAAAATAATATGATAAGAAATGCAAACCATGGTAGTAATAAATTTATAAAATGTTAGTCCAATTAAAAATAAAAATTATATGTTAACAAATGTAAAAACATTTAGTAATTAAGACAAATGTGATTTGTTAGTAACACAAATTATGATAGTAATAAATTCATAAGTTACTCGTTAATCCAACTCATTAATAATACAAAGTATATGGTAATAAATGTAAAAACATTTGATAACTAAGGTGGATATGATTTATAAGTAACATAAACTATGACAGTATTAAATCTATAAGTTATTTATTAGTCGAACCAATTAAAAATAAAAATTACATGGTAAGAAATTCAAAAATATTTGATAATTAAGGAGGACAAGATTTGTAAAAAACCAAAATCATATTAATATTAAATCCATAAATTACTTGTTAATCTAACCAACTAAGAATAAAAATTACTTGGTAACAAATGCAAAATCATTTAGTAACTAGCAGGAATGTGATTTGCAAGAAAAGCAAATCATTGAAGTAATGAATTCATAAGTTACATGTAAGTCTAATTAGTTATTGCTAAAATTGATGTGATACCATTAGCGGAGGGAAAGGGGCCTCCATATCCCATGCCCCCCCTAAAATTTCCTATTCGGTATGTGTGTGTGTGTATATATATATATATATACACACACACACACACATAAAATTTCATTTTCACCCCATAGAAGATTAAATTTTACTTGACCTCTAGACTACTCAAAAAAAATATTAAATATTAACCATTTCAAATAAAAAATTATTCTAATTTTCCTTTTCAATTTTTTTTTTTAAATTGGTGTTATGCTCTATTTGTTTCTTTGGAGTTTTTTTTTTTTTTTTTAAGTTGCTACATTTATCTTCATTTCAATATCTCCAAGCTCTCCCTATTTTATATTTAATATGTGCCTTTAACATTCACTTCTTAGTTTTCACTCAATCACAAATATAGACATTTTCATATAGAGGTTTCGACAATCAACACTACAATTTTCACACTTCAAACTTTTACACCTTCACTTCATTTCTTATAATTCAATTCATTTTTTGTTGTTTGAATTTGGCAATTTTCTCAAAGATTAGGTTGTTTGGGAGCTTTGGTTATGCCTTCATTTCATTGTTAGATGTAATAACTTATTAATTTTTGGTTCATTGTTTCATAATTCATTTTATGTCATGCTTAATGCATTTTTTTAAGTTTATTCCTTCACTTCACAATGTGTAAAAACTACTATACGTTTTTTCTATTGTATTGCATATTTTATTGTATTCTTTGTTTGAGTATTAATTATTATATACATATTAGTTTTCTTATATTACTTGTATTCCTTATTTTATTATTAGTTAATGTTTTATCTATATTGTAATAATAAATTTTAGAAAAATGAGTATGTTTGGTTTAATTGTTTTATATTTTAAATTGTACTGAAGCCTATTCTTAGATAATGCAATTGAAAATATGAATGCATATACTCCATATATTGTTTGATATTTAATGATTCTGACTTTAGATATATTTGAGTAGTACATATTATATGAATAAATATAAAATTTGTTTCATATAGTATTTTGGTGGAAAATATTTTTTTATATATCAAATATTGTAATTGATTTTTAGCCCCCTCACTCTGGCTCTGCCATTGGTGGTAATAAATACAAAAATAGTTAGTAACTAAGGCGAACATAACTTGTATGAAATGTAAACCTTGGTATTATAAGTAGTTACTTATTAGTCCAATCAAAGTTATTACTAAAATTGATATACTAACAAATGCAAAAACACTCGTTAAAAACACAAGCAATTGTTGTAATAACATAATTGGTTTTAAAACTTAAGGTTATGTGATAACAAACATAATAACATTTGGTAACTACGCATAAAAAGGTAAAAAACGTAAACCATTGTCATAATAAAACCATAAATTACTTATGAGCCTAAAATGCAGTAACAAGCACAACTAGTAATAGTGTTACTTGAGCTTATTTTTTAATATGGCAAACCTAGGTGGCTTTGTCCAAATCAATGTGATGATGGATTGGAATTTCTACATTCAACTCGAAACAAGTGCAAAAATTGTTTTGTAAACATTTCATATTTAGTTAGAGTAAGGCGTATGCACAAGTTATAGAACATGATTTTGTAAATTGTGTACCTACCTGTGGCTTTGTTATGAAGGTGTTGCTCTAACTTTTTCTCCATCCATGATGTATATGTGTGTGCATTATTCATTGTAATTTATCAATTATGTTATGCCAACATCATCTACAAGATCTAAGAGTTTAAAGAAATCAAATTGCAAAGTGTACTTCAATTGCTTGGCCCTATATCCTTGTCCATGCAAGTTCCTATTAGTGTCCTTAGTTATACTAGTGAAATCCTTTCATTAATTATTTTGTCAATTGTTTGACCCCATCATAATGGAGCCCTTAATTTGAATCCCTTAAAATCTCTCTACCCATGTGAAAGTGGCAAAATATCTCATTTGGCAATAAATGATCCATTTCTTCCCACTTACAATCTACTTTTAAATCAATAACACCAAAAAATAAAAGCATGTTGTAAGGTTTTGAATAAAGCAACAGTGTATCACACAAGTTAATATAATCAAGTTGACCATAAATAAGACATACTACTAGTCTGATTTAAGTTTGTTATCATTATGTTTTATCCATATTACTTTGCTTGCTTTCATTTGTTACAATTCACATTTCTTACCATTAAGGTTTCCCTAGTTAATAATTGGATTTCACTATTTTTACTTATATAATGCACTAATATATAATTCACTTTATATAAATCAATTTTGTAAACAAAACACACAAATTTCAAATACAAGGTTCCGCTTGAGTTTATAACTACCCTATTTTGTTAATCCTATCTTTCTTACTATCACTTGTTACCGTGAAAATTTCTTACCATGCAGTTTCCCAAATTTACAGGCATATTGATGACTTTGTTTCTTCTTTATTTTATTTCCAATGTAACAAATTTTTTTCCATATTAAGCTATAAAAATGGCTTTTCTTCTCTCCTTACTTCAACAATGTTGATGATGAAAGGTAGAAAGTTATAAACAATGAAGATTTAAATGTAAGGAGAAATATAATATTATAGGTCTATCTAAAAAAATTACAAGACTTGTACATATAAAAAATGTACTTCTTTAGAATTTGTTTCTCTCTTTTAAAATGAGAGAGAATGCAAAATGAAATAAAAGATTAACACGAAGAGTCAAGAATATAATAAAAGGTTTTAAAATTATTAAATTTAGGGTAACTTTGTCTATTAAAAAGTTATAAAATGATATTAGATCCATTAAGATAATTACAAAGTTTGAAATCTTTTTAGTTAATTAATTGCATCTGTTAATTCTAAATAGAAATTTTCTCTTTTGAATTTTATACAAAATATTTACTTTGAAAAATTATGACATTTGGCCAAAATTTTATAGAAAAAGTACGCTGCTTTTAAGTAATAGAACAAGTAATTTGTTTGGCTACAAGAAAGAAATCAAATAAAAATATTATTCATGTCCTTATCATACTAGTATAATCAAATCTATATAATTTAAAATTTCTTTTATTTAGTACTAACTATTAAACTTTATAAACATTATGTTAAACCAAGATAATGTAATTGAATATTTTACTATAAAAATATTTTAAATACGCATATTCTATGTTAATTAATTGTGATTGTCATTTGATATTTTATTTTATCATATATTAAAAGAAATATAAATTTTAAATAATAAAAAATAGTCTTAAAATATCTTATTTCATATTCTATTTCATTCTAAAATAAAC
Organism: Delonix regia; assembly: GCA_037074485.1. NCBI lineage: Eukaryota > Viridiplantae > Streptophyta > Magnoliopsida > Fabales > Fabaceae > Delonix > Delonix regia. Next base: position 31,209,151 of record CM073449.1, on the reverse strand, counting down.
TTTCCAACAATAATTTAACCCATTTTTATTATTCTATTTATTGTCGTTCCTTCCAATCACACCATTAACCTCTGCCGGCAGTTCAAAGTTTGTTCTTCTACTTCTATAATAAGCGTACAAACCTACAAATAAAAACCAAAGCATGAAATGGTGGGGTGACTAATTATATATATATGCCAGACGCGTCTGCTACCAAAATGTTAGATTTTCTTGGGTGCATAGAATGCAAAGTGGGCGTTTGAAAGTGAGATTATCAATGTACTTTGCAGATTTCATTTGGACAGACCTGCTAAAGTTGAAAGCATCATAAAAACGAAGAAAGACAAAGAATCCACCATCAGGGATAGCTGTTTAAGTCTTCTTACCTTTCTTTGTATAGAAAAAATCAAGGCCTTCACCAGTGTCTTTGACCAGGAGTAACCTTTTTATTGTCAGGTAAACGAATCATTTTGTTTACTACATCATAGAAAAATTCATTTAAAAAAAAAATGAACGGAGGAATAAAGGTAAAAGCAATGTCTAAGAGGACTTTGCATTGGCCGGCAATAACACCAATTCTACAAAAGAACGAAAGGAAGTGTGATGTTAGTCAATTTGTTTTCTTTCCATCTGGACTACGCACCCCAGTTTCAGAAAGTGCTTTTCGCTATAAAGTTCCAGTAAACACTAAAAGAGCTTGTCTTCAAACTCTTAATAAAACAACTTGGAAGTTATTCCCATTGTGTGCTTTTTCACAAGGTGCCTGTATAAACCAAGGCCCAATTCCCGTAAGAGAATGTCTCACTCTCCCTTCTTTCCCTTCCCTTCTTCTGTCTTCTCTCTCATTCAGTTAGCATCCAGTGCATACAAACAAAGAGGAAGGAAGAAACGTTCAACCTGTTCTAGTACACCAAGCAGAAAGCAATCAGAACATGACGGGTAAGAGGGAGGTGCTTAAATGCTTATAACATCAACCACATTTTCAAATATGCAGATTAATGTGTCTCTTCTCTCCCTAACCACCAATGCGTTTTTGTGGTTTTAGGCATATGGATGCTTGCTGGAGCAATCATAGCAGTTGTACTGATAATAGTGATTACTGCATACATCTTGTATCGTAGATATTTCAAATCAACCCACACAAAAAATGAAGGTATTACCTTTATTATATCAAACCCAAATTGGATAGCATAAATAGCAGAGGTGAAGCTTATTATCGTTATATCGTCTGTTTCGTAATTCATCGCAGCATTGGGAGACGTTTTATTGAAGAAAACTGCTTGTCCAAGAGTTCCTCTTAAGGAAGTGTACAGTGCCACAAACCATCTAAATGAAATGAATGTCATTGGTGAAGGAACTTTCGGTACGAAAGCTTTTTCTTTTTTACTTGTTTGCTGAAAGAGGGTTGAGATTTTTGGTTCAACGGAAAGATGATAGGTCAGAATACTTGAAATTTTATAGGAAAGTAGGTATAATACACATACAAGTAAAATCTTACCATCAGATCTGTCTGAAATTTTTGGTATACTTTTCAATTACTATAGCTTAAGCTAATGGTACAAGAGTTATAAATTTCAAATCTTGGCTTATCTCTCTACCAACAATTGAACGTATGCAGTTATTTCTTTTTACATGTCAAAGTCTAATTTTTATATTTACTTAAAAGCTGTCCTGTTTCTTGGTTTTGATATTAGGAAAGGTTTATAGAGGCACAATGACAAATAATCGACATGTTGCAATAAAGCACATCATCAATGATGATGGAAGCATGGAGACTTTAGTCAGGGAAATCACCAGCTTATCGCACGTCAGACACCCAAATCTTGTCGCTTTGTTGGGTTACTGTGTTGCGGGAGATGAATGTTTCCTTGTCTATGAACTATGCCCCAAGGGGAGCCTTTCAGAGTGGCTATTTGGTAATATCAATTATCACTTTCTCTGGCATGAAAGCTTAAATTTGTAATTTGTTTCTTCATAGAACTATGAAGACTTGACAAACTTCTGCACATCAGGCAAGAACAAGGTCCTGTCCTGGATACAGAGGCTTGAGATTGCAATTGATACTGCTAAAGGTCTTTGGTATTTACATACATATCCAGGAGGCTGCATCGTTCACCGTGACATCAAGGTCATTCATTAAAGTCTAAACACCTCATAAACATCTGCCCCTACTATATTACCGTTAGAAAGGGCTAAATCTTGTTTACTTAATGCTAGTTATAAATGAGTTTTCCACACATCAATGTGTGAAAGGTTCAATAACTCTTGGATGGCAGTAAAGGTTTGATAGAACGATGAATTGGTCTTGTGCAGCCAACAAACATTCTCCTAGGGCCAAGGTTTGAAGCAAAGCTATCAGATTTTGGACTGTCTAAAGTTATTGAGGTGGGTGAAACATATGTCAGCTCCGAAGTGAGAGGAACTTTTGGATATGTTGATCCTGAGTACCAAAGCAACCGCCATGTAAATTCATCTGGTGATGTCTACAGCTTCGGCATGGTACTTCTACAGATCCTCTCGGGGAAGAAGGTTATAAATTTGAAACTAAGGAAACCCATGTCACTAAATAAAATGGTCAGAACCTACATGTTTTTCAAGTTTTCAAATCTATCTCATGCATTACTTCCTTATTTGATATCATACTTGCATTTCTCAGGCAAAAGCTCTTAAAAGGGGTGGCAGCGTAACAGAGTTTGCTGATCCTAAACTTCAAGGGGAATACTCAGAAGAAGCATTTGATTTTACCCTTCAACTGGCTCTGTCATGCACAGCCCTTAATCAACCACGTCCATCCATGGAGCAGGTTGTCACAAGATTGGAAGAGGCCCTACTAATTTCGACGAGGAAGGTTTCCACAATAGACACTCCAATGGACGATTCTTCTATTCCATAATAGATTGATCATTAGGATCAATTGTGTTACATCAGAGAATTGTTTTCTCTCTGGAAAGTTTTCACAGTTTTCTAAGTACTTGTTATAAATGAGAATTAAAATTTTCTTTGATTATCATTCTTAATCAGAAAGTGTATATGTAGATTGCTAGCAATGCTTTGAAATGAAACTTGATAACAACAAAAATTATGAGGTAAATTAAAAAAATGTTGGTCACCAGCAAAATAGTAGGATGAATTGAGACACATGAATCATTGCTGATCAATTTTAATATACTTGCAATAAGTTGTGACCGTTTAAACTCATCAAATATGCTCCAAGTCCAAGGTGCTAAGAGATGCGGTATTGAGCTGTAAATAGAGAAAACTATCTAAAACCACTTCAATTCAGCAATTATAGTACCTGTACCTTCATTAGTTGGATATAAACCTTATTTGTAGATTCTGGTTCCTTTACTGACAAGGCATCATGAATATAAACACGCATCACGAATATAGACGGAAACTACAACCATGCTGGATTTTTCAAAGGAGTAACAGCAGCTTTGACTTGCAGGTAGTTGCTAAGGCTGTATATTCCCCTTACTCTCCCTTGCCCGCTCATCTTATACCCACCAAATGGTATTGCTGCATCAAATACATCATAGCAGTTGATCCATACTGTTCCAACTCGCAATGCACGCATCAAAGTGTTGGCAGTGTCTATGTTCTGACTAAAAACTCCAGCAGCCAGCCCATAGGATGTTGCATTTGCTCTTCTGATTACCTCCTCAAGATCCCTAAATATATTTCAAAAACTGAATGAGGGTGGTTTGGGAGTAGAAAGTTATTGAAGAATATACATTATGATGGGATTAGTTTTTGTGAGTAGTGATTTACAGCTTACTTGAATTTCAAGATAGTCTGCACTGGACCGAAGATCTCTTCTTTTGCTATCGGCATGTTGTCCTGTCAATGAGATGACAAAATTATTGTGGCTATGTACTTCTGTTTTGGAATTTATTTTGCTACTTGACCAAAAATAGAACTACATATTGGAAGCTTAGTACCTGAACATTCGAGAAGACAGTGGGTTGGATGTAGTAACCTTTTGAGCCAATTCTTTGACCACCAGATTCAAGAGTAGCTCCACTGTCAATGCCTGATTGAATGTATCTGAGGATCTTCTCGAATTGCATTGAATCAATCTAAAAGATATAAAACTATGAATACCCATTTAAAATAATAGAATGCTTGTAATGACAAATACATCAGCCTATGATAGGATTCAGGTGTCATAACCCATTCATTTTTTATTTTGGGGTGAATGAGGGAAGAGGGTAAGAGATACCTGAGGACCTTGCTCAACCCCACTTTTAAAGGGATCTCCAACAACGCGTTTGAGAGCACGAGCTTTTGCTTTTTCCACAAATACATCATATATGCTTTCATGTACAAATGTCCGAGAACCGGCACAACAACATTGGCCCTGTAGACGCAAATGAAAAAACAACTTGACCTATATTGCCACACGTGATGGTGAAACATTTGGGATTGAGAATGTTTGATTTATACAGTGAATAAGATAAAATAGGATCTGCAAACCTGATTAAAGAACAAAGCAGAGTGTGCAGCCTCCACAGCCGCATCAACATCAGCATCCTCGCACACAATGAAGGGAGACTTTCCACCCAGCTCCAGAGTTACTGGCTTCAAATTACTTTCTGCAGATAGTCTCAGTACAATCTTCCCGGTGATACTAGATCCTGTGAAAGCAAGCTGCAATATTTAACCAATTTTTAGTGTCCAAGTACCAAGTAGGCCATACATATACATAAATGAGGCACCTATTGTGCGAATGTATAAGCAATGAATCTATATCAACAGTCTCAATTCCCAAGCTTTGTCTGTCCAATAAGCAGTTCAATGGCTTGTTCAGGAAACACAGATTAGAAGACTTACAAAAGGAGAGATTCATGAAAATGAAAATATGCTTTGGTACGCCTTACAAGTCGTCCATTAGATTTTTCTAAAATGATTACTCCTTTCTATCGTCAAAAACATATTAATTTCTTCCTAAATCCTAAAACAAAATTCATATTATATAAAGTACCTTGTCAACATTCATGTGACTACATAGAGCTGCACCAGCAGTAGGACCAAAGCCAGAGATAACATTTAGAACACCAGGAGGAAGTCCAGCCTGTAGCGACCAACACATCAGTAAGTATAATTAATCACAAATATGTAGAACCATGTAGAACCTCAATCCATTGGTTCCTGTCTTTATTCTTTTTTCTTTTGAACTTTGATGTAATAAGCATTATGACCAGGCATAACGAGGTACTTTTCAAAAATCTGAGTGCAAGTACGATAACATAGTATGTAGATTGTAGACATGCGCAAGTGCACGTACAATGACACTGAAGATCTACCGGCGCATTTCTTTGCAGAAAGAGCAAATTTCTTTAATTTCAGTTGAGTTCATTTAGACATATATTACCTCATGAAATAGCTTTGAGACATAAAGTGCAGAGAGAGGTGTCTGCTCCGCAGTTTTCAGAACAACTGTATTGCCACATGCTAAAGCAGGTCCAACCTTCCATGAATATATTAGAAGAGGGAAATTCCAAGGAATAATTTGGCCTGCCACGCCAATGGGTTCATGCAAAGTTTGGACATGGTGCGGTCCATCAGCTGGAACTGTGAGACCGTGAATTTTATCTGCCCAACCTGAAGAAAACAGAAAGCTTGCCTAAGAATGTCAACCTGTTACACAATACTACATGAAACTGGAGCATAAAGATAATCCTACCAGCATAATATCGAAAAATGCGTGTCACCATAGGTATTTCAACATTTGCAGCCTGTTCAAAAGTTTTTCCACTATTCCATGTTTCAAGTGCTGCAATTTCATCATTGTGCTTTTCCAGTAAATCGGCAAAGCGCAAAATTATGCGTGATCTTTCCTGGAGAAAACCATAAAGTTGGCTGAAATTCTTGTCTATGAACTAACATGGAGCATCAGAACCTTGTCTACACATAGATGTTCAGAAATTTACGTAAGAAAGATGGATAAAGAAAATTAGATTAAGAAGTATACATAAGCTGTCATCTTTGGCCATGGTCCCTCATCAAAGGCCTTCCGAGCAGCAGAGACAGCACGATTTACATCTTTAGCATCACCTTCAGCAACTTCAGCAATTATATCTCCTGTCCTAGGATCGAAGGTTGGGAAAGTTTTTCCTGAGAAGGGAGATGCTTATTTTTCAATTTTTTTGTTTATAATCTTGAGTCTGTAATTGACTATGTTCATAAAGGTAAGAAAAGAACCTGAAGCAGCATCAACAAATTCTCCATCAATGAGAAGCTGAGTATGATCTACTTGAACAGGTGGTATGATAGGCTCCTCAGCAGTAACAGCAGCAGCAGCAGATTCATCAATCCCGCTTATACCCCTAATCCAGCAACTATATAGACCTGAAATTATAGTGATTCAATCGTTCAGTCATTTAAATGATATATACGAATATATACAACACTTCACTTTTACTTCTTGTAGCCATTAAATCGTTCAGGCCATCAAATGATACATACCAACATATACAACAATTCACTTTTACTTCTAGTACTTGAATTCTTCCATTTCTTTCAGTTCTCATATAGAACCAAGACACTTAATAACCCTCCTTGCATAAGGCACATCCGGAAGAGACAGAGATAGTAGTATTACCCAAACTACGTTTGGAAGCAGAGGCAGAAGAAGAAGCCACGGAACGCAGTGAGGACAGAATTCGACTAGCCATGACCTGCTTAGACCTTTCGAACCTAAGAGATTATCTGTCTTTATTCCTATTTCCTCAGTCCTGCACTATCTGTGAGTCTTTTGAGTCCTATAGCATCTTCTGAATTCTCACCATCCATCATTTTTGGAGCATTGAGTTTTTAATACAAGCATTTTAGTACAGTGTCAAGAGAAAGGACGGCGTACAAACGATAGTTGTTCATTGTCGCTATGTCGGTACAATAGTTCGGATAAAACTGAGTCATTCTCATCTTTGATATACATTGCGTTTTAAAGCTCACTAAGTCACTTGGGACACGCTGAGCTATTGAAAACTACTCATCTAATATCGTACTGTCGCGTCGTATAGCGCACTGCGGCACTTGTGACATGCTGAATCATTGATAGAGACATTCGTATAGTTGTCAAACTCGACTTGAGTTTATAAATTTAAGATTATAAAAAAATAAGTTAATTTTTGTTATAAATTTAAATTTAAATAAATTTATGAGTTAACTTATTAAATTTATTATTTTTATTATTTTTACTTATTAATTATCTTATAAAATTAATAACATAATAATCTAAATTTAATATTAAGTAAAATATAAACAAATTTTTTTAATAAAATTTTTATAATTTATTTTATTACAAGTTTGTATATACATAAAAAATAATAAAATTATATTTAATATGTATTTATTAAATAAAATAAAATAAATATTATTTAATTATTTATATATGATTATTTTAAAATATTTATTTTAAATATTATAAATTATGAAATATAAATAATTTTTATTTAATTAAATATAATTTAAATATTATAGTATTTAAATTATACAATTATATATTTTAATAATTATTTATCAATTAAAATAAACTTATAAATGTACGGTACGAATTTGTTTTTCCCTGACAAATTTACTTAAAATCCACAAGTTTAACAACTAATGCGTTGAACCAAAATTGATGATGGCCGCCATAACAGGAAACCAAATGAGGCCGGAACAATCAATGAAGTGGCTTACAAAAATTGACATCCCAAGTGGGCCCAATTGCCGGGACTAACTGATTTGATTGGCCAATTACCAAACCAGTTCGTCACGGGAAGGCTACTCTCAGCTCATACCTAGTAGGTTAGCTCTGCAATTTGCATATCCTTTTGTTACCTAATTCTCAGATAAACTTCATTGAACGCAAGCTCATTTATTACCTAACGGTCCCTGATTAGTCAAATCCAGCTGGAACATGTTTTGTTAGGATGAACTTATCCAAGAAGAAGAAATGGGACTGGAATGGCATGAAATTGGAGCACACAACAGCGTCCCTTGAAGGAAGAGGGAATAAGTAAAAGGAAGAAAGTGGACTCTATGGGTATTTTCATGTGTTATTCTCACTCTCTTTACATGGAATAGAATAAAACCGGTTGATCAAATATACTAAATTTGGAAGTTAAGGAAGGACATATTGCTAAAACAATGTTGTTTAGGAAATGACAATCATCTAATAAGGGCCTATAGATCGGTATTTTTTAAAGAACCATGAGAGTTCTACTATTGAAGAAGACACTTCAAACACGCACCTTTTTCGCTCAAGTTTTTATGACTAATTTTTAACACAGGTACTTAGAGTAGTCATTTTGAACGTTGAGAAATTTGTGAGAAATGGAGACGATGCATTAACTTCGGAAATAGGCTGGGAAAACGCATGCTGTGCTGGAGTGGAGAGGAGACGCCCAAGTTTGGGCTGGGCTTTGACTTTTCAAGGAGGCATCTTTGCAATTCTCACATAGTTTGGGCCAAAAAGCATATTATCCTTTTGGTGGCCAATAATGAGTGACTCATGGACAATATGCCATTTGGAAGTGCCAGCGTGCCACCAACAGTATTAAGCACCATTTTCAGTGCGAGAGGTAGCCCTGATGGAATTCATCACACGGGCATCTGAGCCTTTTTATTCAAATTTCTTTTCTTCCTTCCCTGCTTTTTTTCTTTCAGAACATTTGCACGTCAACTTTGGTACCCAGAAATGGTGCAGCCAAAGGACGACCTGGTTTAATATTTCTGGTATAGAGCAAAATTGCTCATATTAAATCACTGTAAGCATTTTATTCATTGCAAAATTGACAAAAATCAGACCCATCAAATCACTAGTAACATATATACGCTGACACTAGACAGATTGAGAAACTACTTTCTCATAGCTCCACTTCTTACACTTATTGAAGTATACCACAAAGACCACCCACTTCAATACATTTGACACGCAAATCAAACTAACATGAACTATTGTGATCAAAATCTTACTTCCTCTAACTTTCCATCCCATGAACAAGTATACTAGTCTCAAGCAAAGTGTCCATACAACACAGACAAACATTAATAAGCTTCCACTGCGCCTATTACCTCTGCTAATATATGCAGATACCAACAGAGCCTCTTCGCCTTCTTTCTCTTCCAATATTGAAATCAAAGTGCCCAGGTTCCATATGGCACTCCACTTCACGTACTGTAGGAACAAAGCCAAAAACATGGCCACAAATAGCATCATGAACAGAGGATAACCATGAATGATATATGCGTATACCGCAAAGGAAAGCAACCCCATTGAGAAAAGTGAAGTCAATAGAACAACATAAATGGACGTGATAAGAGGGCCTTTGAATCTCGAGTCCATCATGTGTCTCATGAACATTTGCTTCAGAGTCAAGGTCTTCTCCCCTGCATATATTGATGAAGCTGAATTCACAGTGGCCATAGTGTTGAAAAGGTCCAAGAAATGGAGGATTCCCATATGCGATATCACCAATATAAGAAAGTTATGAGAAACCTTTCCTATTAATGTATCCACTACTTCCAGGGGTTTCCAACTGTAGCAGAAGAAGCAATCGGGGCCACGATCATCTTGTAAAACCTTAGCCACTTCAATTATGGTTTGCAGATATATACTTTCGTAGGTGAATGAAGAGCAGAACATAGGAAGATAAGTGAGGAAGGTGAAGACGATGAAAATGGGATTCTTAAACGGGATTTTGATAGCTTCTTTCAGCATCCCAAATAATCCTAGCTTCTCTTCCACCATTTCTACTCTTTGGGTGCTCTCCATCTTCTTTCTGCAAAATCTTTATGCCTTCTTTCTCACCCTCTCTCAGTGTAGACTTGTTTTCCAGGATGATTGGTCTTCTCTTCAGCTGTGGAAGACGTTGACTTGAGACGATTCACTGCCTCCAAGAGTACAATACCATTGATAAGATGATGATCTATGCCGTTAGATTGTTTGAAATAGTTTCAGCACCAGTCACCATCAACTTTTTGTGGAAAATGGTAACACATGAAATGATTCCTAATGTTGTAGCTATTGACTATGTGCAATGTCTATTTATTAGTGATAATCCCAAAATATTGAACCTTCCCAGTCATCGCTGCAATATTAAAATATTCAGAGGCGACTTTTGAATTCATGAAATACCCAGTCAAGGTGTTTATTGTGTACAGGACCACAGGTTGGGCAAGGGTATCTGTGTGGGAAGGTTCGTATTATTTAGAAGTTGGAGGAAATGACAACGACAACGAGAGCAAGATTACCAATGGTTTAAGTGACTTTTGCCTCTGCCATTTTAATTTCAGTTTATTCTACATTGTGAAAGATCAATGCAAAAGTGGAAATTAGAATATGACCCTTGAATCCTTCCCAAACCTTAAGTGTGGCTTGTGTGAAAGGACATAGTTAACAGATAAATAAATAAATTAGTAATAATAAAGTTGCACGTACACGATAAAGCACCTAATTTAGCTTTTTGGATACTTTAAAAGGATGGAGTCACAAATAATTTTAAAAATAAGTAAAAGGAATTTTTTGATAAGTTTTTAGAATATAAGAAATTATATTACGTTCACAGTAATTATATATTTTAATAAATAAAATTATTTAAATTATTTTAAATAATAACTTCTCATTTACCAATACTCTTATAAAATATTATTCTATTATCTCTCAATCAGTAATATAATAAAATAATTATTGACAAAATTTGAATTGTAAGTTGGAGATAATATTCAATCAATTTATAAATAATTTAACATATCATTTATTACCTGTAACTAATTTAAACCCAATTTATTCTTATGTCAAAATCTAATTATTTAATTAATTGATTTATCTAATGAATTGACTGAATAATAAATTAATACTAATTTATAATATTTTATTTATTTTATCAAATAAATCAACATTGAGAAGCCTCTTCAATGTATCTCTCTGTGATTAGATTCCTATCAGTAGAATCAAGCAGAATGAAACATTTAGCGAACTAAAGAATAGGTTAATCAATGTTTTTCTGATTTTTTTTTGGGCCTGATTTTCTGAAAAATTAATGCAACAGCAAAAACACAATACATCGAATCCAAGTGAAAGACAAGATAATGAAACTGGGAACTTCCAGGAGAAGATTCTGTGAGTAATCCTAGGATACTTTGTTTATTATTATTATTGTTAAGGAATGTTTAACCTCCCAAGTCAAGTGATTTTACCAGTAAATATTTTGGTTTTTAGATGTGTGTTATTTTATAGTAGAAATGATAACTTTTAAACTAAAATAAGACTCCAAAACACAGAGTCTCATTTCTTCCTTTTCTGGCTTTTAGTAATTACAAAAACATATTTTCGTGATGATTAATTAATTTAATCACCATTATATAATATGCAGATTAACAATTCTTTTCATTAACAGTGAATTAATATTATGATGTTATAAATAACAATCCTACATTTTTTTGGTACAGATTGAAAAAATTCGTATATAAAGAACCCAATTTAATAAATCAAATTTATGAAAAATAAAATTAAAAATATTTAATTTATAAAAGATTAAACTGATAAAATAATTTTATAAAAAATTAAATTAAAATTAACAAGTGAATATTTAAAATAGTATTTTAATAAAAAAAAAAACTATATTAAAGTTGGATAAGAAAAGTAACTTATTACTCAGGTCAGTCATTTCAAATGGCAAAAAGCAATCCAAAGTCGGTAACTCTATTTATTACGGAGTGTACGACATAAATATCATTTTAATTTTTCACTAAACAATTTTATTATTTTAATCCTCACTGTTTTAAAACTTCATTTTAATCCCTCATTAACTCAAACATTAACTATTTTGGTCCCTCTGTCAATTGTTTGTGAAAAAACAGTTGACGTATCCGTTAAATAATGACATGGAATATTTAATGTCAGGTTAGAATAACACATCAAAGCCAATTTGAAACATAAAACTGCATTTCAATTAAAAAAAACTAGCATAATGGAAGCTGAGAACCCTATAGACACTCTTCTTTTCAAATGCAGATGACTTCGTGCGACTCTTGAACCAGAAAATTGGCCTCCTTTAGGCGTCCTTGTGTGCTGCGAAATCAAGGAAACCGATTGACGTTAGATTCACTCCTCCCTCTTCTTCTTCGTCTACAAGAAATGTCGAGGTTATGGCTATTCTAGAAGGCTATGAGTTGTGATCTGGAATCGGTAAAAATTACATTCTAGAAAGCTATGAGTTGTTTTGGAAGCTAATAATTAAAAATAAAAAATAAAAATTAGCTATGACGAGACATTGGCAAGGTAAAATTCAAATTTGTGTCGAAGGCTGAGATATACAGTAGCCTAAGTTGACGGAAGAAAACTATTTGTGATGACAAAACCAAATGTGAACTCTACATTTAATTGATAATGGAGATAGTACAAACAAACTGATGGGAGGTATTCGATTCTTTATGATTGCTTTGCATTATTGGCTATCAAGACTGTTAGACTTATGAGTAAATAAACTAGTAAGAAATATATAAATTCGTAATGTAAATTTATATCATAAATTTATACAAATTTGTTTTGATTAATGAATAATTATTAAAATATATAATTTTATAGTTTGAATATTATATATATTAAAAAATTATTCAAATATAATTTAAATTATACTTAATTAAATAAAAGTTATTCATATTTTATAATTTGTAATATTCCATATGAATATTTTAACATAATCATATATAAATAATTATTCAATATAATTAATTAAATAATATTTATTTTATTTTTCATAATAAGTACATATTAAATGTAATTTTATTATTTTTTATACATATTTAAATTTGTGATAAAATAAATTGTATTGCCTTCATAGACAAAAAAAGTCAGCCTATATCTTATTTAATCTTGAGTTTAAATTATTATATTGCTGACTTTACAAGTTAGTTAATATATTAAAATCGTAAACTCGATAAATTCAATAAGTCAACTCGCGAATTTATCTAAATTTATACTAAATTTGAATCTACATTAACTTGGTCACGCTATCTAGCTGCTTTCATTTATATATTACTGCTTACTGGTGCTTTCATTTTGACCAACAGAATTCTTGTACCAAGTTCAGCTATTGTTTGTGGATCATGTCTATGTCCTCATTATAGCACTTGGATCATGTCTTTGATGAACTAGGTCACAGGTTTTAGTTTTTGGCTGCAGAGTTATAGTTGATATGATAAGATTCTATGTAATAAGAACAAGTCAATATACAATGAGAAGGCAAACTGAACTTTTTCTCTTAACATTTCTGTTCATTTGTAATGTTTGTGATAAGTCAGAAATATGCCATTATCATGTGCAAGCATTTCAACATCATAAGCAACATTTCTTCATATGCATCAGATTTCTAATCACTATGATACAAGTAATTCAGGAAGACATTGTATACAGTCTCATTTCACCATCAAACATATCAGGACAAATGCACATGGGGACAATACGCTACAGTGAAATTTGCCCTTTTCACTTAACATTTTATACAGATTTCACATGGATCATGCTTAGGAGGGACCACGCCACCGACCCCACTTACATTGCTACACACCTACAGATACTCATGTGTTTAGTCCTCCATGGCCCCACTAATAATAAACATCCCTTTTACTTTTTGGCTTCTTGCATCTTCTCGAATATTTATTCATCCAAGGCCCACGGCTAAACTTAAATATATATTGTGGTTCTCACATATTCCCACCATCAGAAACAAGCTCAAGTCCATACCTTCAGATATTGGTTCCTGATTGTGTGAAGCCACCAGCTCGTATATGGGATTTTCTATTCGCAGCACACAAAGATGCCTAAAGGAGGCCCATTTTCTGGTTCAAAAGTCGCACAAAGTCGTCTGCGTTTGAAAGAGATTCGCTTTTTTTTTGTTAAATGAAGATGCAATTTTATGTTTAAAATGTGGCTATGATGTGTTACTCCACCCTGACATTAAACTTTCCAAGTCATTATTTAACGGACACGTTAGTTGTTTCTTCACAGACAATTAACAGAGGGACCAAAATCGTTAACGTCTGGGTCAGTGAGGGATTAAATTTGAGTTTCGAAACAGTGGGGTACCAAAATGGAAAAGGACTGTTTAATGGGGACTAAACTGAGATTTCTGGGGAGTGTTCATTAAAGCCCAATAAATTGCAGGACCTGTAAGTTCAGCGTTGTGGTCCAAGTCCAAAAACATGTCCCACCTAATGGTCCATACTTTATTGTCTGTAGGCCAATTATATAAACACAGTTCTCTATGTTCGATGATGGCACCCTTCTGGTTTATCACAAGCCACAAGCCAGACTTTATGTTAGTCTCACCAAAAAAACAGAATTTATGTTAGAGCAGTTTTTATTTTTATTTTTAAAGTAGGTCCTTATTGTACATATTTCTCTGCACAATTGCATTTGGTTCTCTTTTTGCTACCAAATTTGTTAACATTAAATTACACAAAACTTCTCTGCGCTTAAAGTGACGTGCAAATAATTTTCAAACTTTGAAATTTTCACACTTGACCCACTTTATCCCTCCAATTCTTTCGTTCTCTACATAATTCTCACGGCGTCGATTTGCCTTTGTTTTAAATACATAACTAAAATACTAATTTAAAGTTTGACGTTTGGAACACATTTAAGGCTTCTTTTCTTTTTGTTAATTGGAAAATCAAACACACGTGCTTATGCCGATTTTATGATTGTCAATTTCACTACTGACTTGTCAATTTTAGATAAAAATCTGCAATTATAATTGAACAGTCAATTTTAAACCCACTATATATCAATTTCTTACATTTCAACTTTTGAAGTTGTATATGTTTGATTGAGCATTGGACTTTACATGTATATCCCTACCAACACACCCACTACCATATGCCTCCATCATCACTCAATTAATTGAACGAGAAAGTGAAAAATGAAAGCAAAGATCATTTGCTGAAATTAATTTTATTATGGACACTCTCACTTTCATTATAAACAATGTCAATGCCTATAGGTTTCCAAAAGTGGTTACCTACAACAAGGCATGAATCCTAGTGGAGGTGCAGAAGGTGGTCACTCTTATTGAATTTTTATAATTTTATTTTATATTTTTAATTTATAAAAATTTGTCTTCTTTAAATTATAAGAATTTGTCTATCTTAATTTAAATTTTTAATCTAAACATTTTTTTTGTAATACCCAAAGAAAAAAATAATAAAATAAAATAAAATAAAAATAATAAATAATAATTTATTTTATTTTAAGATTTATAGAAGAGAAAAAAAATTTACTTGAGATAGGGATAAGATTTATATAATAATAGAATACTCAAAAAGAAATTTCAAGAAGTACTAAATATAAATGTAGATAAAATTATATCTAAGATAACAACTAATGTAAGTATTTAAGCCTTAATGTGCATCTCTATCACTTATAACTAAACAGAAGTATGGAAACCAAGTATTTTCAAAGCAAAAATATGATTTGATAATGCAAAATATTTCCAAATAAATTACCAAAATGCCCTAAGTGGATTTTTCCTTCAACCTAACTCATCTCGTCATTCTTCTTATCCGAGTTCTTCATTGTGCCTGCCAACTTTCAACATTTTTAGCCACTTTATGACGTGGGTGAAGCTTGTCGGTGAACATCCGATGTCACTACATCCTAGCCAGCCTAAAGGCATCCTCCACCAGCCTTCAGTTGGCCAAAAACGGTAACAATTTAGGTGAATAAAAGATGTGCGAAATTTCAGCTTCTTTGCTTGAATTTTGGTGCATTTTTCATCATTTGAGCTTAGGATTCTAGCTCTTTAGTGAATTTTAACCAACTCTCTGCCAAAGTCATAAGCTAATATGATCAAAATAGCTTAAAATTGAAGAAACCCTAATTATAGTACTGTTCATCCACGAAATTTACTGTTTAAGTAAAAAAGTGAAAAATTTGAGCCTAATTCAATATAATCTCATCAAATTGAGTTAGGGTTTCACCTCATAAATGATTTCGCACCTATCTCTCCTAAAATCACTAATCAATTGTGTGTTTTAGTTTTCATATTGAAAATCCTAAATTTTTTGTGTGTAATATTGCATGGAGGTGAAATTCAAATTTTTGGGCTTCCCAAATATTATTATGCATATAGGAAGTGATTTAAGATTATTAGAAGTTTTATTTTGAATTATAAGTTAAATTGCTAATTTTCCTTATTTTTCATAGAGAAAAAGAAAGAAAATTTGAATGGGAGACCTTATATGGCTTGATTAAACAGTATTGAACAATAATGTAAGTTGAATAAATGATTTTAGAATTTAATTGAATAATATCCATGGTGACATTAGTGTTGATGGTGGATTATTGGAATTTTAATAAGTGTATAATGAAATATATTAAATAAAACTAAAGGTCATAACATTTTGGGGTACTATCAAAGAATATGGGCAAAAAATTTAATTTTTTAAGATTTTGAGAGCTAGGAGGGGCAAGTGGAATGGAATAAGTTATGCGTTAAAGATGAAGAAATGATAGGTAGATAGAATGATTAAATGGTTAAAATTATTCATAAATATTAGAGGTTAAGAGCATTTTATTTAATGTTATAGGTGGCAAGGACAATTGTCAACAAGGGGATTGTAAATAGGGCTAGGAAGAGGTTGATATAATCATTTTCTGGTTAGTAAATATTACTAGCTAAAATTATTTTTTGTATTTTGAAATTATTTCTCTGTAAATCAGTGTTTTTATTTGTTCTAATACTTTGGGAACAAGTTTCCTATGATAGTTAAATTTTTTCTTGAGAATTATTCTAATTGCTTCAAATTTTCATCGAATTTTATAGTAAAGTTCATTTATAATTGCATTAACTTTTATATAATGATTTAAATACTGTCTGATTCTTATAATCTCTTATTGAAGACGTGCTATATTTTATTTTGATGATTTTCTAAATGAATTGGGCTTATCTTGTGGTTTGGTCCATTATATGATTTTTGAAAATATGAAGTTTTACTGATTAAGTATATTAGTAATGATTTTCAATGTTATGGAATAAGTTGTTTCTAAAAATTTTATCTCATACAAAACCCTATAACTAACGGCAGTAGGCGTTAGCCATGATGCACCATAAATTGTATCATTATATTGAGACATTGATGTCATTCAACTGGTTGTTCATGAGCCCATTTGCTTACTACTGATCACTGAAGTGTACTGTTAGTGCTAGTATTAACTAGCATATGATTACTGATTTACTGTTAGTTAAGTGATATGTCTTTCCACTATAATGTATTGAAAACTCAAGATTTATAAATGTTTATCATTATTTTCTATTTTTGTAAAATGTCTTTGATTGATATAAAGCATGGAAATTAGATGCTTTGATTTCAATAATTATAGTTCTTGGGTAGTTATACAATTTAAAGGTAGAAATAAAATGATTATGAAATATTCTATCATCCTCTTTCCTCTCAATATAGTTAAGGGTATTTACTCATTAAGTAATTATCGCTTACCTTTATTTCTCTACATTTTTCAAATAGCAGTGTTGAGTTTAGACCTTCCTCCGTAGTATAAAGTTGGGATAGTTTCCTTTTGGTGGGCCTACATTGTCCACAAGGGCAAGAGCTTCTTTTGTTGTAAATATGGTATATATTGATCTCTAGCGGCTCCATATGTCATAGGCAGGGTCTTATAAGTTATATATATACTAGATTGTCTGACTAAAAACTATTGTGAGAGTGAAACTCTCTATATTTTTTTGATATATGTGGTTGTTCATGAAAATTTCTAGAAGTTTCATATTTTAAGGGAGACTCTGCCGAAAAATCTACACAAAAATCACATAGTGTATCATATATTTATCTTCACTTTCTATAAATTATATATGTTAATTTATTGGTATGACTTCGTATACTCTATATGAAAATCTATAATCATTTTAATCAGGTTGTATGATTTATTGTTAGTTTACAGAGCTGAGTTATATCTCACCCTTCATGCTAGTCACATATCTTATTTAGGTTGTGACATTTTTTCCTTGAATTAAATTCCAAATCCATCCTTAAATTCTAAATCTTAAACCTTACAATTATTTTTGAAATCTTTTTCAGTCAATTGTAACCTTACACTCAATTTTCAAACTGTTTGTATCGAGAATATTGTATATAATATACATTTGTACGTATCCTGAATTGTGGTGAATGAAAAAAGTAATGTTTTATCAGTTTATGTAATATTTACTTATTAATATTCATGGTGCAATTGTTTTGATTCCAAAGTAAATTTTTCATGATGCAATGCAATGGTTTGATTTGACTCCAATTAATTATTATGTTCATCTTTAATTAATTTTTTGTTCATTGATCCAGGAATGGTTTATCATATACGTGGATTCTTAATAACCCTGCGCTGCTTTTACCTTATAAGGATGCATTAAATATTGCCAGATATCGTGATTATTACAACTTAGATTTGACTATATTATAAAATGCCATTATTAATATATAAATCAATGTCAAATTAA
Source organism: Delonix regia (assembly GCA_037074485.1). Taxonomy (NCBI): domain Eukaryota; kingdom Viridiplantae; phylum Streptophyta; class Magnoliopsida; order Fabales; family Fabaceae; genus Delonix; species Delonix regia. Next base: position 31,190,675 of record CM073449.1, on the reverse strand, counting down.
ATTCCAATGATGTCCATTTCATTTTCATTTAATATAAAATTAATCATTATGTTAGTAGATCAAATGTGATATGAATGTTTTATTGTAAAAAAAATTATGTCAATATTAATTACATAAAACTGTTAATAAAAAAAAACCTTCTAATTTTCATGCATGCTTTTAAAATTTGTTCTTAGCACAAATGATTCAAACGACATTTTTTTCTTAATTCATGCATGCTTAACATACGTTTTAAAGCCTTCGTCGCAGTTTCTTAATTTGACTCCATTCCATACCATATTTTTTAACACATATATTAAATGAAATACATATATGTATAAAGTAATGAAAGTTTTGGATAGGAAAAATACACATAAAGTGAGTTAAATAATTGAGTGGTACGTGATGTCATAATCTTAAAAGGCAAAATAAAAAATAAAAGGGAAACACGTGCCTAAAATTATAATGAAATGATGTGCAGTGTGTTTCTCAACCACCTTTTATTAGGCCAAAAGGACAAGCTACTACGTTTGGCAAGAAGCCCACACACAGACGCCCATTGCACCTCCAACGGTATATCAGCCTCACACGCACCGCTAAACTCCATTAATCATGCTTCCAATTAACCTAGTAGCACAAAAACGATACAAAAATAAAAGTTTATGATGGAAGTTGGTTGCATGTGTTTGGGTGATGTGTATATATGTGTTTGGGAATGGGAGTGCCTTGTGATGGGGAGGATAAGAGGTTCCAATTTAAGTCCTCCACGTGAGGGAACCAAAAATATCTGGATAGCATAAGGACAACATGCGTAAACATAATGTCTTTCATCATCTCCACAACCTCATTACTCCCGATCTTCAATTCATTCAATACCCACCAGCTTGCAAGGACCCCCCCAAACAATAGAAAACCCCATGTGTGGTTCATGGACAGTGCCCTACTACTTTCACTACCCACTATACATGTGGAACCTAGTTTCATCATACAAAAAACAAAAGAAAAAGGAAATAATTTCCAGCGAGTGAAGCATTTTTGAATAATGATATAAATCTTTCTTATTATTATTTTGTGTACAGGAGGAATCCCCCATATTACAGCTATTGTCCTTACTGTGGCAGACCATTCATTGAAGGCAATGGAGATTCCTGCAGAGTATAACTTGGAAGTTCGAACTCCTCGACAAGCTTGATATAAGATTCCTGCAGAGTATTTGTTTGTTCCAAACTCGATATCATCAATGAGACAATAAAATATGTGTACACATGGACACATGTTGAGCGTCAGAAGATCCACTGAGTGTGGATGACACTAGAGCTGTGTCCATTTTCAATAAAAAAAAAAAAAGAAGAGATTTTCTGGGAGATATTCTTAGTAATATATATCAGTGCATTGTGTACGAGAAGCAGTGTGATATGTGAAGGTATTTTAATGGAGTCTGATGAGTACTATTGTATTCGGAGGTGGAAAGAGAAGAGAGAATATATTACCCGGATTTTGAGGAGTCTCCCTCATATCTGAGTGGGTTACATAGTTCGGATGTGGCAGTCAGCTTATCATTTTTTTTTTTTATGTATATAGTTTGAGATGATAACGGCATCATCTTTGCACCATCAATAATAAAGATTCTTTTTCGACTGAAACATGCCAAATCCTGCGTCCATGACCCTTTCAGTGGGACATCATTTGTACCACCGCTTCAATACTTCACAACTTAGTTGAATTTTACTTCATGTCAAATTATTTTTCAACTTTGAGTCACACGTACATTTGTCCTAATTACCAATTTTTTTTACATTTTTTACTATATAATTTTTATTCATAATTAATTAAAAAATAAATAATTTGTAAATTTATTACTATCATAATTTATATTATTTGTAAATTAGATTTGTCATTATTTTTAAGCTTATCAATATTATCCATCCACCACCATAGCAAGCTTGAGCTTGAGCTTGCCTCCATATTGTGAGTAAATTAGAAAACCCAAAAGGGGTTGTGCATCTTTTTAAAGGTTGATGATGATGGAGAAGTGAGGTGTGATTTGATGGGGGAGCAGGTAGGCAGAGGACAAGTTGTGGGAAAGATATTCCAGAAAAATGGAGACGCCATGGCCATTCATCGCAACAAGGGCTAAGCAAATGGACATGTTGCAGATAAAGGGTAAGTGGTCACTCAGTGGTCACCTACCTACAAAAGCATTCCCACACACAGACAACCCCCATTTCTGCATACCTTCTCTAGTACTTCGCCACTTGGCTCAATTCTCTCCCCACTCAGTATCACATATTGAATGCCCTTTTTCCATTTGTCCCTTTCACTTATCCCCACTTTATAATACCCCTAAAAAATCTCCCACCCTGATATTCTTATCTCATCTTCCACCTTCTTCTTCTTCATCTTCCTCTTGTTAATCTATTATACTATAACTCTCCTTAATTTTTTTAACATGATTAGGTGCTACTTTTATATATATATATATATATATATATATATATATATAATCACTACAGGTAGAGGAGGAGGGTGGTGGTGGGGTAACGTTCTTCTTTTTATCTTTTTAATATACGTACGTCTTTTGTCTATTTGCTAACTGGTTTTGGTTTTGATGGATGACGTATTTTTTTAAAAAAAATAATAAAAAGAAAAGCAACAATGTTCCATTTATACATAAGACCTAAAAGGAGGATTGCATGGGACCCTGGTCGTGTTTCACATTTATGTGCCAGTAGCTAACAAACATTGGAGACAAGTAATGTAGGGTTTGCGATGGCGGGGTCCATCAAAACGTTGCTTTCTTCACAAATTAAGTCCGGTTTAAACTTCTCGAGGCTTCTTACATATTCTAATATAATATTTAAAAAAAGAGTTACATTCACACTAAGCCTTTCTTCGAATACTTGGAAAAAAAGCTTTTAGTGCTTGTGAATTTCGTCACCAAGACGAAGTGCTATGTTAATGTAACATTACTCTACTAAACGAAGGAGAGACAAACTGGGGATGCAAATCTTTCGGGTTGCTCCAAAATCTTCCTTTTGCTTAATTCCAGCATATGAAGATATACATAAAGCAATTTCACTTTTCCATTAAGTATATATATGAATGAAAGAAGTTTAACACTTAAAAAGCAGTGGGATTCTACATGCACATCACTTTAACATTTGTGCTCGATTCAGGAATAAGTTACATTCTCTCTTTATGTCCTTCACTTAATTTTTAACACCATTTGCCACAATTTATATTTACATATATTCTACTGACTTTTGGTTTGCATGAGCAAATGGGAAGATCAAAAGTAAGGGGGATGGATTTGATTGAGCATTGTGCAAAGGGATCAAAATTTGGAGTCAAAGATGCATTGCACTCAAATAATATATAAAATGATTACAATCACCCTGACCCATTTTAATATTTAACATCGCAATTGATTATGTCAAAGGTTTCCTGTACCAATAAAGTAATAACATAAGCAAAGTAAATATATTACTTTTTTTTAATTTCATTCATTTGTCCTTGTTTATTTATTTCTATTTCATTTTTAATTGTAAATGATCCAAACGGAATATTGATTATCTAATAATTCTCAAATTAATGAGAGATTTTGAACTTCATTTGTGATCCTTTTAATAAGCATAATGCAATTTATATTTATATCTGAACGCAAATATTATTTCTAAAACGTTAACCTATTTATATATCATTTTTATAAGAATAAGACCTTGCATTTTTTTTTTTAAAAAGTGAGTCCAAAAAATTTGGCTTTATTTGGATTAATGACAATTTTTTGATTACTGGCTTACAAATTTATAAGAAAGAAAAGAAAGTATATCTGAAAATTTGGCAAATGGCTTTCTACAAAGGCACTACTTCTTGCTGCTTTACCATCGCTTTCCTTCTCTAATCTTCTACCAGTCACGGTTCTGTCGATACTTTGTTTTGGGGAACACAGTAACTTTCAACAAACATGGATTTTCACTCTCAGGCCTTGTATGGTGGATAATCTATCTTTGTCCATAAATTGAAATTACTTAGACTTCACCATTAGTATCTAATCTCTTTCAAGATTAGTATTACGATTCTAATGCATGAAGCAGATTCAATATCAATAAACTGCATTATTATATACCTGTCTTTATTCATCTTCCGGTCTGGCCTACAGGAAGGAGAAAGAACATAATGCATCAGATCCGAGTGAACCCGCACAAGTCGAAGTAATTGTCACAGCTGTGAAACTGAATCGTCCTTAAATTATTATTGTTATTTATTACCGGAGGGAGAGAGATGGAAATGTCCCTTTCAGTGCACAGTCTTAGGTGAATCTTCAGAGATTAAAATACTTGCAATTGGTGCATGCTCTTTCTCTCTCGCACCCAACCACTACTTTTTTGACAGCCCAAATTATTCTGTATAAAATCTCAACTAATAAACTACGCAGTTGCGGCAAAGAGAAAAAAGAATGAAAAAAGGAAAAGGAACCGAAGCTCCACCAAGATTCACTGCAAAACAAACCCCTCAGAATTCTATCTCTCTTTCCCGCACACAAACCCACCACCCACTTATTATTCTAATCCCAGAGCTCCCATTCCAACAACCCTTCCTCGTTATAACGCTCGTCTCTATATTCATTCGTGGTGTTTCGTGCTTGTTCTTCTTTTGTCTGCATTTTTGGCTTTGAGCTAACCTCGCCTACTCTTCTGTCTTTAAACAAGAAGTACTAGTAGTTGTCCAACACCACTTTTGCCCGAAGTTTTGGTTTTCCTTCTGCTTGTTTGAGCTGCGGAACGTGTTAATCCAAGAGGGTTCGTCTTTATCGCCCTCAACTAACTGAAGAAATGGTTGCTCTGTATTTCTGAGACAGCTCCTCATGGATCTGGAGTCTGTGATCTACAAAAATCCCATTAAGGTAACACATATACCGCTCCAGTGCTGAGTATTAGGAACCCACCTACAAAAAGCGTTCCTTTCTGATCATGATTACCTCTCCGCAGAAGGAATCATGGAAGACAGTGTTAACTTTGGCTTATCAAAGCTTGGGAGTTGTCTATGGAGATTTAAGCACCTCCCCTCTTTACGTTTACAAAAGCACTTTCGCTGAAGATATCCAACATTCGGAAACTAATGAAGAAATTTTCGGAGTTTTGTCTTTTGTGTTCTGGACGCTTACACTTATACCGCTGGTCAAGTATGTGTTCATTGTGCTTCTAGCAGATGACAATGGCGAAGGAGGGACTTTTGCTCTGTATTCCCTGCTATGCCGGCATGCCCGGGTTAGCTTACTGCCTAATACCCAGCTCGCAGACGAAGAATTAACGGAGTATACGAAAGATGGGATTGTAGAAACCGACAAGAGAAATGTTGGGTCTGGCTTGAAATCCGTGTTGGAGAAACACAGGGTGCTGCAGAGGGTACTGCTTGTTCTGGCTTTGATAGGGACTTGCATGGTTATTGGGGATGGCGTGCTCACACCAGCAATTTCTGGTATTTGAGATTTGCATTATATTTTGGGCAATTTGATCTCAAGCAGTGAAAATGGGAATTTGATCATTCAATTCTTTTGGTTTTTGGTCATTATGCAGTCTTTTCTGCTGTGTCAGGCCTCGAGCTTTCCATGTCAAAAGAGCAGCACCGATGTAAGTTCCTTCCTCATTTGACACAATTTACACTTATAGTTTTTCTATCAATTCCCTTTTCCCTCAAATTTTAAATGAATAAACTTTTAGCGCTATGGTAATCCTAATCCAGTTTGCTGTTTGGGGAGATTAATTGGCAGCTGAGCAATTGGTCTTCAAATTCAAGTGGTGAAAGCTTTACTACTTTTCAATAAATAAAAAGAAAAAAATAAATAAATTTGTTTGATTTCAGAATTGGACTTTGAGGAATGGATTTAAAAAAACATGGCGTCTGGAACTAAATCTGGAATATGTTCTCGATATTATAGAAGTTTGAAATTCAGAACAGTTCACGTCAGTTGTTCTATGAGATTCTGCGATTGTCTTGGCTATCTATTCCCAAAGAGACTCTTGCTTCCTCCATCGTATATATGCTGTGAAGATATTAAAAATAAAATTATTGTCGTAAGTTAGGTTAGGTATCGGATTGGGTTTATTCGATGCTTGAATAAAATCTTAATTAAACTTTCAAAAATCTTTTTCTTTTTTATGCTACATACTGCATAGTCGTTTAAATTAGTGGACACAGACGGAGAACCAAATGCCTGCAAGTGTATGCATTATTGTGGGTCCCTATCAATGTAATCAAGCCGAACATCTAAGCTTTGATCAAGTCAAATCACTGTCATACTATAAATTATTAATGAATTCATAATCCATATTAAATTGATTATAGTAAAGTAAAGATGAAACGTGTGGCTCAGATGGAAATTTAATCTCATAAAAAAAGTCCCTTTATAAAGTTGAGCTTTCGTGATATTATGATTTGTAGGTGAAAGCATTGTCGTATGGATAAGACTTTAATTAAATCTCTATGGAGTAGTCTGCAGCCCAGAACAGTAAGTTGATTATTTTATTAAGTGACAAAGTTAGGTATGGCCATTACTGAACTGGTCATGAACATCTTTTGGGATTCCATTACGATGCTTAAATAATAATTATTTATGGTGTCTTTCAACCAAGTCCTGTTTCCAGACCTAGTTCTCTCCTAACACTAAAGCATTGGCAGCAGCAAAAAGACTAGTATGAAGTCATCCTAATGATATCTATGTTTACTGAGCCGACTGTCTTATTATAATCTGAATAGATATTAAAACCAATAACAACTTCAAATTTTTTTAACTTTTTTATCCTGAGTTGCTGAATTTCTTATTCTCATTAATTGTTTCTAAGCTTCTCTTAAAAGTTGTCTTTTTGCTAGTGGGGTAATAATATGTCACCCTTTAATGACATGGGCTCTCGCCTTCCGCTGCTAACCTTGACTATTTGTCGGCAAGATGATCACAATTTTCCATTTGATTATCATTTATGGACCAATAAGATTATCGAAGTTAAGTTGATATTCTTTTGATCTATTATACAACCTTTTCCTTCAGCATTGAAACACTACTGTAGTTCATTAGTTAATGTTCCACTTTAGTATATCTTCTCAGCAAAAGATTGAAGTTGAAAAAGTTCCACTTTCTGTTCTTTGCTTTTCATCCCTACTACTGCCTCTTGGTTCCTGATACTTGATAGACATTTTGTGCATGCTAAGTCAAATCAGTCATTGGCTATAGAATGACGGCTGGCTCATGAATTTGCATTTCACTGCTGATTGTCTTACTCATGAGATCAAGTTATGCCATACTTGGGTTTTCTAACTTTGAAGTCATTTTCCTTCTTCTAGCATCTATGTTTCACTCCATCCTGAGTGTCATACTTGGAAGTCTGAATTCAAAGATCAAAATTAGCATATACAGCATTAAACATTCTTCGGGAAATTTTATGGAGTGAGTGAAATTAAGGAATGTATCAATGAAAAATTAACCTGCTCTCTGAGTACAAATGCTGGCAAAGGAGTGGCCCATCTATTAGGTTTATTTATGTTTTTATATTCTGCTCTAGACCTGCTCATTCCCAGTCCTAAGTTATAATCTTAATAGACATCATTTTGGGCCCTCCAAATTTTGCCGAAGAAAATTCCAGCAGCTGAATTTAGAATTTGTTGGTTTAGATTAATCTGGTATGAGTTTGGACTTTGGACGATTCTTGGTGCACTAGGATGTTTTATCATACGACATTTTCTTACTATGTGCTTGAACATCTTTTGCATCTCCTAAAAGATAATTGGTTTCTGCAGATGTTGAGGTTCCAATAGCTTGTACAATTCTGGTATTTTTGTTTGTGCTCCAACATTATGGGACCCACCGCGTGGGTTTCCTGTTCGCACCTGTTGTGATGACCTGGCTGCTATGCATCAGTGCCATTGGTGTTTATAATATCTTCCATTGGAACCCACACGTATATGAAGCTCTCTCCCCATATTATATGTTCAAGTTTCTGAGAAAGACTCAAAGGGGGGGTTGGATGTCCTTGGGTGGAATTCTACTGTGTATAACGGGTACGGAGTAAGCAGAGTAAATGGTACTATATTTCTACAAAGTTTAGCATATGCTTTATCGTCAAATGACGTTATCATTTATATGTTTCAGGTTCAGAAGCCATGTTTGCCGATCTAGGACACTTTTCACAATTGTCAATTAAGGTACACAAAAGAAGTCATTTGTTTAGCTCTTTAGATTTCATTATTATGAGGCAATAATTAACTAAAAATGATGAATTGTCCCAAGCATAAAAAAATTTGGTAAAGGAAACATTTAAATCCCATGCATGTACATGCGCAGTCAAACAAACACATTTTTATTGGATGCATTTGTTACTGAAGATTTCTCATCAGTAACATAATGTCAAGGATCTTTACATGTGTAGTTTTAATCTCTTGTTTGCTTACTTACATTCTATAGACAACTATGTTCAGAATTTCTACTTTTTGAAGTTGATTATACCTTGCTTGAGATGAAACCACACTTTCAATTTGCAAAACTGGAAAATGGCTAACGTTGCAAATTATATTTATGTTCATAATGTATTTGATGCTAATGACATCCAATGCTCCAATAAGAATTGTTGAGATCCACTTGTTCTAGGACAATTTTGGTGTATATTTAAGCTACCCAAAGAATTACCTGTTCACTTCAGATTGAAAACTTTTTTTGGCTAAGATGTTGGCATAGCAACGTGGGCTTAAATGGGTAAAGTTGGTGATTATACCTCGGGCATAATCAACTTTTCTAACAAAAAGTCGTTAACCTGCAGATTGCTTTCACCTTTTTGGTATACCCTTCTTTAATCCTGGCATATATGGGACAAGCTGCGTATCTTTCCAGGCATCATTCTCTTGAAAGTGACTATAGAATTGGCTTCTACGTATCTGTACCTGGTAGGTTCTTTTGTGTTGTTCTCGAGGAACAAGCATTCCACAGAACCCATGAGTTTTTGCCGTTTGTCTCACTTTTCTTTTTCATATTTCCTCAGAGAAAATTAGATGGCCTGTTCTTGCAATAGCCATACTTCAAGCTGTGGTTGGAAGTCAAGCTGTCATCACAGGGACTTTCTCAATAATCAAACAATGTTCGGCTTTGGGCTGCTTTCCCAAAGTCAAAATCATACATACATCTTCTAAGATACACGGTCAGATTTACATTCCAGATATCAACTGGACTTTGATGTTACTTTGCTTGGCCATTACTGTTGGATTTAGAGATACAAAACGCATGGGAAATGCATCAGGTACTACCCCCTCAAAATAATTTCATGATGTACTTAACACCGAATTTTAGAATCATTACCCAATTTGTGGCTTTAGTCCTAATGTTAAACATGTAATCATTCTTAATGTCTATTTGTTTTCTTTCCATAAACAGGATTGGCTGTCATAACTGTCATGCTGGTGACCACTTGCCTAATGTCTCTTGTTATAGTTTTATGCTGGCACAGAAGTGTTGTCCTAGCCATTTGCTTTTTATTCTTCTTTGGCTCCATCGAAGCACTGTACTTCTCTGCTTCCCTCATCAAGTTCCTTGAAGGTGCTTGGGTTCCTATTGCCCTCTCCTTCATCTTCCTTATTGTCATGTATGTGTGGCACTATGGCACAATTAAGAAGTATGAGTTTGATGTACAAAATAAGGTCTCCATCAACTGGCTTCTCGGTCTAGGCCCCACATTAGGAATTGTAAGGGTCAGGGGCATTGGCCTCATACACACAGAGCTGGTATCTGGGATCCCAGCTATTTTCTCTCACTTTGTCACCAATCTCCCGGCTTTTCATCAGGTTGTGGTCTTTCTCTGCATCAAATCAGTCCCAGTGCCACATGTCAGAGCTGAAGAAAGGTTCTTGGTGGGTAGAGTCGGCCCAAAGGAGTATCGGCTTTATCGGTGCATAGCACGGTATGGCTATCGTGATATTCACAAAGATGACATGGAATTTGAGCAAGATCTTGTTTGCAGTGTAGCAGAGTTTATCCGATCTGATACCTCCAAATATGGCTTAGGATTTGAGAGTTTTGAAGATGACACAAGGATGACGGTTGTTGGGACTTCAGCATCAAAATTAGAAGGTGTGAGAATGTGTGAGGATGATCCAGATTCTCGTGAAATGGAAGGTACTTCAGAGTTGAGGGAGGTTAAATCTCCCGAGAAAGTTAAGAAGCGAGTCAGGTTTGTCGTGCCAGACTGCCCACAGATTGATTTAAATGCAAGGGAGGAGCTGCAGGAGCTAATGGAAGCAAGGGAAGCAGGAATGGCATTTATAATGGGTCACTCATATGTGAGAGCAAAAAGAGGATCAAGCTGGATAAAGAAAGTTGTGATCAATTATGGGTATGATTTCCTAAGGAGAAACTCTAGAGGACCAACATACGCCTTAGGTATCCCTCATGCATCTACCCTAGAGGTGGGCATGATCTATCATGTCTGAATTTTGGTTAGTAGTTATATAGCCTAGTTTTGTAACTAGTGATATTCTCTGGTTAGTTCAGCCTTACATACATGATAAATGGTGGCATTTTGTATAGTTCCCCTCCAAGCTTTCCTGGCAAGCAAAGTGTTGCCAACACTGAGGTTCTAGTGACCAGATCGTTGCTTCTTCTTCTTTTTTTTTTTTTTTTTCCACTTCTGTATATAAATAAGCTATCAGGTTGGGGTAGTTCTCCCACAATTTAAGCTCTTGTCCCAGCCCAAACCTGAAATAAATGTCAATTTAAGTTGAAAAGGGATTTATGGTTATGGGTTTTGGAATGAAAAAGACATATGCCAAACCAAAAATACCCAAAAAAAAAAAAAAGAGAGAGGCTGGTATCTTTATAGCAGTAGGAAGCCCTGGGAAACTGTGTTAGAGAGGTATGTTATGCTGTTGTAACTTAAGATAGGATCCCTGCCTGTGTTTACATGTGATTGATAACCTCAGTTAAGCAGCCAAACATGATTAAATGATAATAATAACTAGATCGTGCAATATTTAGTCTCATGATAAAAGAATTTTAGCTTGCATTTCTGTGCCAAAAATACTTGGTAGCTCTTTCACTAATGTAGAAGCGCTTGGATTCCCAGAGAAATACAAATTTCAAAATGGCATGAGAATCTGAAGAAACAAGGAATTTCATGTTTCGAAATATCTTAAATATTCTCTCTTTAACCTTTTTCTTTATCTGCTAATGCATCACCACTTATATTCTTCATCCACTTTCGCTTTATATTTTCTGTCTCCAAGGCTTTCTTGCTATACAAATATCCTGATTCTCCCCATCTCACCAGATGGATACATTACTATTTCAACACTTGTAACCTGCTTCATCAATAATTTCTTTTGATTAATATATGTTAATCTGGTCTGTTTCCTTGCTTGTGCACGAAAATTTACTATCTTTGGTTGCTCTTTGACACGGGGCTATATATAATTAATTACCCAAAGGTACTCTCTTCTGAAGGCTATGAGAGAATATGTAATCAAATAGCTCTAAAACCAAAGTGAATCCAAAACTGACAATTTAACACTTGGAGAAAAACCAAACAACCCTTGGATTTCAGTATAATGAAAGAAAATGCTGGGAAGAGCAACGAAGAGAGGTGAACTATGTTTGGCCCAAAGATTTAGGCTTTAATATGGGGTAAGCACTAGCAGCTAAAGGTATTGATGCTCTTCGCGGGTGCAGGCATATGAATGGCACAAAATGATGATACAGCAAAAGGCATTTGCCGCCATGATTGATCAGAGGGAGCGTAATCTAAACGTTGCTTACTTGACTAAAAGGGAAGGCTAGATTTTTGACCGCCAAAGAGAGTAAAAAAAAAAAAAGGAGAAAAATCAGATTCCATCTATTTATAAAAACAAAATTTTCGGTGACCACACACCACACACAAACAGAGGCGGCATCTGGCTCTTGATCTATACAAAATGCACAAAAAGTGAGCATTCGAGAAGAGAAAAAAAAGCGATTTCTTGCTTTGGTGCTAGTAAACAATTTGATAGAACTTTCTTTCGTAAGCCCAAGTTTAGCCATAGCTAAGTTAGTATTCTTTATTTCGTTTGTTTGTTTATTTTTAGTGTTATGTATCCAATTGTTAAAGTTTGCTTCATGCATCTACCACAGAAGTGGGCATGATTTATCATTCCTTTATTATTTTTAAAAAATTATCATTGGTGTCTTTAATTATCATCATTTTTCTTTGCACTCAGCCATGAAGAAATATAATAAAAAAAATTGTGACAAAGTATGTTAAAGATGAAAGTGCAATAATACCTATCTTAAGAAAGCCTTTTGAAATAATGAGTTGCTGACAAAAAAGTAATTAGACCAATAACAAAAAACTTGTATAGAGCACTAACTTCTCAGAACGCGATTCTCATACATCTCGGTACAGTATCACAAATTAAATTTGTATAAAGTATCGCAAACAAAAATTTTATTAAAGTAAAACCCTTCTTTTATTTTCTTTTCAAGTAAATTGAAATGGTAAAACTAGGTAATGTGATGTGTAGCAGACATAACTGGAAAGCTGAAGCATGGCCTGCAAAATTCTATTCGTGCAGAATAAAAATCACCCTGTCGGATAGACTAACAGGGACACAACAATGAAAGCACATTCTGATTCCCTTTCATTTTCAGCTCCAAATTCTGTCCTCACTGCCTATCTACTGAACCTTGTATCATCACTTAGTCTCCTTTTGTCTATCTCCTCGGTTTACGAAAAGGGTCACACTGATTAACACGTTCCTAAAAAAAAAAAAGATGAATAGCAGATTGCTCGTGGGTTCTCTTACTTAAGGGACATACTTAAATTGCCGAGCTTAGACATCTATATACGAGCATTTCGCAGCGGGGTGCTCTAGCACTCTAGATAACAAACAATGGTTCGGAGTAGTTTTGTTGTGGTTCTTGTTTTCATGTTTCTATTTGGTCTCATATCATCAACTTCAGCCGCACCTATTGCAAGTGAGTACAACATGTCAGATACTAGTTTTCTTCATGCCCCCCGTGAATATTATTTGATCTAAAATCCTTGTCTGCCTTTGAAATTCATGTGATGTGCAGAAATTGTGACCGGGGGTGTCTCCAATGCGGTTTCTGCTCTTCTTAAATGGCTGTGGTCGCTAAAATCTACAACCAAACCAGGTAAGGGTCTACCATTGATTTCCCATTTTCTTGCTTCACCTGTTACTATCTTTGTTGATTAAGGAGCTAAGGTTGATCTGACGTTGTACTTGATGGATTTGAGGGAATCAATTTTCGGTGCAGCACAGCCGTTCCGTGTTGAAATTCGAGAGTGGCTACACTGTGGAAACAATATTCGACGGAAGCAAGCACGGAATTGAGCCACACTCAGTTGAAGTCTCACCAAATGGGGAGTTTCTGGTGTTGGATTCCGAGAACAGTAACATCTACAAGATTCCAAGTCCAGTGTCTAGGTGTAAGGTTCCTTTGCTGAGATTGCCTATGCTTGATTGTGAACTTCGTTCATATTTCTATGCATTTTAGTTATTCTTGCATAATGAAATTCGATATCAATCTTTAGGAGGTGTTAGTGATTTAGTATTATGGTTTTGAGTTGCTTCATAATGTGGGGATTCGAGATTCACGTGTCCTGGAATGTCGGCTGTTTGAGTTTTACCTTGTATAATGACTTAGCTTCATGCCTGGGACATCTTTTGATTCGGTTAAGGTGTTTGTAAAGATGCTTGATAAGCTTTTGTGAAGCGCAAGCCTCCACTTTTCGAGGCGCAATATGTCTTTTGGCTCTTCTGCCTTCAAAACAAAGTCTATATGGACATTCTACTATCTTTAACTTTTAAAAAATTGTAAAAAGAATGAAGAAATGACAGAAAAGGAAAAGGAAAATGGAACCTAATACAATTTAACCTCCATCGACTTTTATGTTGAGTTAATATTGTTTCTTTGCTTCACAATGTAAATCTTAAATTTCACTCTTATTCCAATTTGCTTTAATGAAAGGGACACTGCATCTTGGCTTCAGAATTATGATTGCCATTCTAAGGATCAGTTCCAAACTAGTTGGAGATTAGTTTTCTCTTTTCTGTGTGCCTTCTAGACTCCTACGCTTTTTGTTTCATTTTTTGGTATATGCTGAATTTGGGAATGAACCACAGATAGCAGACCCAAACTACTTGCTGGATCGCCAGAAGGGTATACGGGCCACATAGATGGGAGGCCTAGAGAAGCAAGAATGAACCATCCTAGAGGGCTAACGGTGGATGACAGAGGCAATATTTACATTGCAGACGCAATGAATATGGCCATCAGAAAGATCAGTGACGAAGGTATACCTGTTTGAGAATGAAATGATAGTAACATATATTAACCCTTGTTTTCCCCTTTGGGTGTTCAAGAAATTCAATTACCACTTATTCTACCAGGCCAAGCTTTAACTCTACAGCATGACTTTCTATACAGGAGTGACCACCATTGCAGGTGGAAAAAGGGGGCATCTAGGAGGTCACGTGGATGGTCCAGGTGAAGATGCGAAGTTTTCAAACGATTTTGATGTAGTTTATGTTGGTAGCAGCTGCTCTCTTTTGGTGGTAGATCGAGGAAACCAGGCAATTCGAGAGATTCAACTCCATCATGATGACTGCACTACTTACCGACAGGATGACAACGATGATGATAATGATATTAGTTTCCACTTAGGTATGATCACTAGGTTATCCATTTCTAATCTCTTTTAAGACATGGGGGCCTAAATCATATGTAGTTTCACATAATCGCATTACAGGAATAGCAGTGCTCTTTGCTGCTGGATTCTTTGGCTACATGCTGGCATTACTGCAGTGGAGGATCAGAGCAATGTTTTCTTCTCATGATGTAAGCTATATATATACCTCACTATTTTAGGATTTTCTTCTATGATATGATGTTATAATTTGCAAATTATTGTGATTTCATATTGCAGGATCCAAGAGCACATAATCTAAAGAAAGGTACACCAGTTGCAGCACAGCAGAGGCCTCCAAAGACAGTGAGGCCTCCTTTGATTCCAAATGAAGAAGATTATGAGAAAGAGGACGAGGGTTTCTTTGGCTCTATTGGAAGGCTTTTGGTGTATTCGGGGTCAGCTTTTGCTGCGATATTTGGGGCTTTGTTCAGTTCTAGAAGTAAAAGAAAAGCCCTGCACTATCAAATTCAGCAGCAGTACCAGCAGCAAGTGAACAGACACCCCAATATGTGGCCCATGCAGGAGAGTTTTGTGATTCCTGATGAAGATGAACCTCCATGTTTAGAAACTAGGACTCCCACGCCTAGAAAAGCCTACCCATTCATGACCCAGAAGGACCTGGAAAAGCCCACCCAACAACACTTGAACCCAAATCGAGGGGCTTACTTGAGCAACAGCAGATGGGAAGGTGACTATGATCAACAGATTCAACAGCAACAGCAAAGAAAGCACCAGCTTCACACGCATTATTCATCGAGCCCCCAGACTTACTATGAGCAGAACTGCGAGACCAATGAGATTGTGTTTGGAGCAGTTCAGGAACAGGATGGAAGACGTGAGACCATGGTCATAAAGGCTGTTGACTATGGGGATCCTAAATATAGTCACCATAATCTCCGACCTCGCTTGAACTATGTGGGCTATTCCCAGTCCCACGGTTATTGAAGATCCTTGGGAGGGCAAATTATATATTCCTACACGTCAAAATCAGAGTATCAAAGAAGGGAAGGGACACATCACTCACTTCAATGGTTTCTTCCAAGTAAATGCTGTAAATTAAACGAGTACTGATGCTTATGTGAAATCTTCTTCATTATATGTCTCTACAAACTTATAATGCGATGAGAGATCAATTTAAAAGAGGAAGTAGGCGAAGAAGCTGTCCACTTCAGAGTTCAGACTGGTCCACCGTAATAACAGTCAGAGCAAAATAGCAACCAAACACCTACCATGGCTGCTCTGTACAGATAATAATATAATAACATGATTTGACGGATATAATTTAATATCAATGCTGGATGTAAGGGTGAAAGAAAAGGGCTCTAGATATGCCATATCATCAAATCTCACTCTTATCTTTTTAATCGAGAAAGATCAACCCCACAGGTTGGCGTCGGAGTACGTCAATAGCAATAACCAAATTTTACAGCAAGAGAGGACACCTCACAGCAGATGAAGTTGACAAAAAAATAATGGTGTATTGATAACTAAAATTTAATCTCAAACAACATACGCAGAGAAGGAAAGAAATAGTTATAGAGAAAAACAAGAGAGAGGAACAGAACCAAACAGCTTATATATAATCTTTAAGCTCATCACAAACAAATTAACAAGCTGCTGAATAAAACAAATATCTTCCGCTCTGTCTATGGAGCCTTGAAGAGTGCTTACTGGAAGAAAAACTAATGAAAGCAAAGTTCACATGTCCGTGCAGAAAGGGAACCTCAGAGGCAAGAGAGGACACCTCATTCTCAAATTTATAAAAAATTTATGCATCCATTTTAATTTCTTGGTGGGTTCTAAGTTTCCCCAATTTCTGGTCTTGTGTTGTGAGAAGGGCCTTCAAAAGAGATCCAAATATAGCTCCAAAAAATAAAACTTCGTTTTGTATATCGTTCTGGGTTGGAGCTTTCTTTTCAAATCAGTCCAAGTACAAAAAACCTAAATTAATATTTTTGTAATAAAAAAAATTTATTAGTTAAAGTAAAACTTAGTGTAATATGATATCTTAATAAACAAATAATTATTATTATCCCTTATCCAAAAATTTTATGTCAATACAATAATTTAGATAAAATTTTTAATGTACTAAATTAATATATCCAATTATAATAAAAGGGTATAATTGTAATAATATTAACTCAAAAAATAATAATATTATAATTATATTTTTATATTATAATTGGGTGTACTAATACACTCAAAATTATGGGTGCACAAAAAATGATACTAATAATTCATTTATATTTATAACTTTTTTATATATCAAGTAATAATAACAATTAAGTATGTTATTTATTCCAACTCTCAAATAATAAATAACTTTAATTATGATTTTAAAAATTATAATTGGCCGAATAGGCTCTACCTTAAAAAATATAAATGAAAATTTGAATTAAAAATTCTAATTATAAAACAAGTTGGAATTTTTTCTAATCCAAATAAATTTAAGTCTTTTCTTATTAACCTTATGATTAAGTCAACTCATCCTTTGAAACTATAAATGAGTCACGTAATAAATAGTTTTATTAAATATGTTTGTAACGTTGCTTGAAGTGGTGTCAATTTGTGTGTCATTGGTTCTCTAAACAGAAATTGCCTTCCCCAGCTGTCTTGTAACATAGTTTCTAAATAATATAAAAAATATTCTCTTTTTAAATCCTTCATCTTTCCGAATTCTCTTTTACCTACTTAGAGAGTTACAGAAAAATATGAGCATGCTCTGCACTTACCTACCTACAACAAGAGGACCCTGTACAGTGTCAGTATGTGATCGTAATCCTTAAATATGAGGAGATCTTATAATATGCCTTCAAAAGCTCAAAGTAAAATCCAAGTCTAATGAGGTTTTCATGTCCCCAGAAAGAGAGCTTTGACATTATCGCAGGGTATAGTTGGTCATAAACCTTCATATGAATTATTACCTTATTCTGAAAAAGCCTATCATATTTTAATTTCATAATTTATGGATATGTATAACTGCAAGGCTTTTGTGTTGCCACGAAAGGACGACTCTGTTCAGATTAAGAATATCTATAGATATTTTTGTGTCTCCTTTTCTAAATTTGGGTAATTTAGATGCTTGGTTTATTCGGATTTAATGTCAAGTCCATATTTTATTCAGCACCAGACGTATATGGCCCAGATAAAGCCTTAGCCAGTAATGTACTCTGAGCTTTGCAATTGCAAGATTGGCCTGGATTCTGGGTCATATGTCCTGAATCAGATCTCCAGAAAATAACCATATACGAATAAGGACAAAAACCCTAATAACTTGGACTACAAATGCTCTTTTTATCTTCCTCAATATCTTCTACGGTACTCTATGAGGTGAATTTTTTAAATAAATTTAGGGTTCAGGTTTAATATTTTTTTATATATTTATATTGAAGAACGAGTACAATTTATGGACTATCTTTTACTTCATAACCTTTAAGTTCATATGTCTTTTTTAACAGATATTTTTTTTATTACATTGGTATATCTTTCTTCTCATGTAATTATATCCAATATGAAAAGTTTGTGCTTTTACTCATACTTATCTCAATGCTCCACACCACATACCTTCTTTTATTTATTTATTTTGGTTCTCCTAGTCATCTCACTATCGTGAGATTCTTACTTGTAGGGGACGTTAAATTTTTTTAGTAAAAGGAAAAAAATAATAATAATGTCAAACATTAAATTTACATGTCCTTTTTATTGATCTATTTCTCTTTTATTAATATATCTTTCTTTGAATATAATTATATCTAATATAAAAACTCATCATTTTATTCACACTTATCCCAACGCTCCACACCACACAGCTTCTTCTTCTTCATTTTTATTTTTTATTTTTATTTTTGTTGTTCTCATAGTCATCTCATTTTTATAAGATTCTTACTTATAGGGGACTTTTTTTTTTTTTTTAATACAATAGAAAATTATGTCAAAAGCACAAATACTACAAAAAATGATCTGCACCTACCTGGGACGGCCCATAATTTCCCTCTTTAAATTGGTTATCAATAAGTGATTTAAAAATCATTTCTTGCGACTAATAAATACTTAGCAGGTATTTTTTTAAAAAATTATTTTTATTTCAAACACTATAAAATACAAAAAGATAATAATAATTGAAAGAAATGGAACTATCCTTTAAATTCTTTTAGAAGTTGGTAGGCTAACTGGCTGGTTGGTTTTCTCACCACTTTGCGCCACTCACAGCTGTGCCAGCCAAAATATGCCACCAACTAAGCTCTAACCATTAATTAATCATTAATTAATTATAATTAAATCATGCAATTAAATTAAACTACCACCTGTTTTATCATCTCACAAACGAATCTCACTAAATGCATCCCAGCCTGCTTGCAATTAATTTAATTTCAATTTGAAATCAAACTATGTTTTATTTATTTTTAAAAATAATTTAATTTTACCCCTATCTTTCATAGCTCATTTGAAATTTAAAGTCTAGAAAAGTATAAAATCAATCTTTTATTTTTGCACTTTATAACAATTTAATACCTTATACATTAACTGTAATAAATTAGTCATTCACAAATTTAAATTTATATAAAATTATTTTTCAATTTGGATTAATGATTGATAATATTTTTAAGGAATAAATTTGTCACAACATATTTGTAAAAAATCAAATTATCATAAAGTGTAAAAAAAGAGACCAATTTGATATTTTTTTCATTTAAAATCAAAGTTCAACAATATATTGATTTGGAGGTAAAATTTGAATGTCTTTTAAGTAAACAAATAACATTTAAGTCAATACATTGTTAAATTAAACGTCAAATTTTACGTGGATGATGAGACATAAGGACAAATTAGATAATTCAAAAATATATGAAGATGATATTGTTTATTTTGACATTGAGGGGACTAAATTGAGAGACTTTTATAACATCACAAAGATCAAAAGTGCATTTAATTAGTAGTGACTGATTTAAATAGCTAGTGATCTTTATTAATTTGTACAAAATAGAAATTAATTTTTTTTTCATGAACATTCAATCTATATTAAGATACGCCACATTTAAAGAAATGTAGCATGTATATATAATCAGAATACCTAAGCAACGAATTTCTTTCCATATCACGGCGAAATAAGAAAAAATAAAGAAATCATCATGTCAATAGGACACTTTTTTATTACAAGGAGATTAATTAAAGTAGTAACATGTCAATAAAATTTACGTTAAACGTTATCAAAATAATATTTATTTGTACTAAATGCTAGCGTTGAGCCAATTCAAAATCTGACTTTTAGTTATGGTATAATTGTTTAATATTTTTTATTAAATTATTCAATAAAAACATAATAATTTTTTCTTCATTCAATAGGTTGCATTTGTTTTTATTAAAGTTGTGCAAATTTAATTTTGGAGATAATGTGATTTCCCAAACTTCATTTTGATTAAAAACAATTATATGGCCATTTAAACATTTTTATTTAGAATATAATTTTTGTCATCAATCCAATTCATCATAAGTAAATTTTTTATCTTTATATAAAAACAGGAATACAGTAAACAAAAGTGATTTTAATAAAACAAAATTAATTTAAAATCAAAGGAAATTGATTATAAAGTAGTGTATGTTTGGATTGATATCGCGTTAACACGATTTTGTGTTAACTTAATTTTTAAAATTGATTTTGATCAAACATTATTTTACTTTTTCATGACTTATGTTTGAAAATTGATTTTTGTTATTTATATAGTTAATTCAATATAAAAATAACTATTTTTTATTTCAGTACAAACAGAGGTTTAGAGACCAAAATTAATTTTACAAAAAATTAAACAACAAACCAAACAACAATAGTAAACTCTAATTTTGAGATACAAATATGCTATTCAATTATTGAAAGGCCAAACGAAATTAACCAACTCTTTACGTGTATCATAATTTTATATAAGACTCAGGAACAAAAGGCTTTATTAGCATCATTGAACATGGCTTTTCACCAGAAAAAAAAAAAAATTGTCAGAGAAATATAGTTTGAAAATTTTTACCAATTTAAAATTTACTTTAATTTTTTTATAAATAAACAGAAAAATTATTTTCAGTTTTACTTTAATCCATATTATTATAAATTCACCGAGCACCTATCACTGTTCATAGACCACTGTTTGCGGAAATTCATGATGAACTACCTATATTTGGGCACAAATGAAGTTGGTTTTGAGGGTTAAAGAAGTTTCCGAAGATTTTTTGGTAACTTAAATATGGTATGAAGAAAAAAATAAGATAATAGAAATTAGAAAATTAGCTGTCTCAAATTAATCGGTGCCCTCCCTGCAGAAAGACAGCCACCTGGCAACCGGCATTTCCCGGTAAAGGTCACGTGCCTTCCAGCCTCAGCGTCGTCTTTCCGTTACCATATTATATATCCCATCCCACTCTCCAACCTCCCATGCTTCCACCCACACTGCCATCCCCCTCCTCCGTGCGCGACGGCGAAGCCAAGAGCGAAACGGAGAGGGAGAAAGAATCACACCACACCCTATCTCCCACTCACCTTCATTTCAGTCATCAATCTCTCTCTCTCTATCTCTTTCGTTCTGTCTCGTTGTCTCCCAATTATTGACCATGTCTGCGGCACCGCCTGAGGCCACCATGGTGGAATACGACGATGTGGCATTCGCCAAGAGAGGTTGCTGTTTCCGGATGCCCTGCTTGGGACACGACCCGTCTCTGTCTCCCTCGTCGCAGGGATCGGCCTGGTGGGAGCGGATGCGGAGCCCCGACAGCAAGGACCACTGGTGGAGCAAGGGGTGGAGGAAGGTGCGAGAATGGTCGGAGATCGTGGCGGGGCCCAGATGGAAGACCTTCATACGCCGATTTAATAGAGGCCGCCACGGCGGATACATCAAGCAGAGGTCCTTCCGGTACGATCCCTCCAGTTACGCCCTTAATTTCGACGAAGGACAGGAGGACGAAGGAGATTACTACATCAACAATAATTTCTCCGTCCGGTACGCGTCCATTCCGGCGTCGGCGAAGTCATCGATGGACCTCGGGAAGGACGGGCCCACGTTCACGTGAGTCTTGTTTTGGAAATTGGGAGATGAAAGGAAACGAGAGACGGAGCCCAGTCTTGCGCTAACGTCCGAGGACGGAGCGTTTTTCGGCTTCCGGCGGGCGTGGTCGGAGGGAGGGTGGTGGATGCAGACGTTGTGGACACCGTTCTCCTCAATTTTCATGAGTTTTTTTTTGTTTTTTAATTATATTGTATATTTTGATATAAGTCATAAATATAAACAATTTTATTTAAAAAATAACTCAAACATCTTTCGCTTTTTTTTCCCTCAAAAAATGTGTTTTTCTCAAGGATATCTTGACTCACTTGTTTTTCCTTTCGGGCTTCTGCCCAATTTTGTCACTAAAACAATGTAAAGACTAATATTTCAACTATTGTGTGAGTCTCTAACGTTGGCATGCAGAAACTAGTGTTTATAATAGAGTAATATTATGTGGAGGGAGTGCAAACGCCTAGTCAAAGGATCATAGAGTGTGATTTCAACTTTTCATTTTCATGATATAGATATTTGTAGATTAATATACAGGTTAGTCACCAGCTTTCACACATGATATATTTACAAATAATTTTCTCTGAATACTAATAATGTGTTTAGAAGAGTGTTTAGAAAGCTTAAAAGCATACTTACAATTAATAGGAGATTTATTTTATTAATAGTCTTATTTAGTTTGTTATTGTATTTTTTTTTTTCCAAAGTTTCGCTTGTATGTAAAATTTATGTAGGAATAAATATAAAAATAACTTTGCTTTTACAATAAATCAATATTATAAAATAATATTACATATAAAAACATTAAAATACTTGAAAAATGGAAGAAAATTCACTCCATGTGCAGCCTGATATGACAAATGGTGAGGCAAGTGGACGTTCCTTAGTCCTTGTTAGTTGCCCTTCTGCAGAAATTTCAAATTTTGCAATTTTTTTCTTGAAAATAAAAATTGTTTGCATAAACGTATACATCTAAGATTACATATACAAAAATAAATTTTATATCTATAAATATTATTCAAATACATAATCAACATATTTTGAATTGTATAATCTCAACAATTTGAGAGAAGAAAATGGCAGTTAGTTTTTTTTTGTTCTAAGAGTCTCAATTATAATTTTTTAGACAAAAAAAACATATATCAAACTAAATATGTAACTAAGTATATCTATTGTGGAGTCTCGACAAGGTAAATACCACTAATAAACCTCAAGTTGAACAAGAGGCTGACTTAGGCCAAAAAACTTCATCTGGGCTGATTACATGTTCTATGGCAAAAAAGATTCAGGCCATGGTTGTCTAGCAACTCAAAATGAAATTAAACCATTTAAGATCCAAGCCTAGTTTCTATATGAAGCCCAAGTTCGAGTGACACAATTTCATCATGTGTTATAATAAATAAATTATGAAAAGTCAATCATACATGTGATAAAAGTTAAAATAAGTATTAGTTAAAGTCTAAGTTAGGTGAGTTATATTTATTTGAAAGTCCAAGTTAGATAAGTTAGGTGAACTATATTAGAAGAAAAGTCTATATTAGGTGTATTTGTATGCATGTTTTTCCAAATTATATGAGAATTAGATAAATCATAGACCTATGCCATGAGGGTTATTCTTGGTTATAAATAAAGAAGTTATTAATGAGAAATGCAACCTTGAATGTTTTGAAAATTGGCTTAGCCTCCTATATGCGAATTTCTCATCTAAGTTCTTTTAAACTTAGTGGCAAAATTATCTCTGATTCTTATCAGTCTCCTTCTTCTATTCTAGAGTGTGGCGAATCAAACCTAGTATTTTTTAGTGTGGCATACAAATTTATCATTTGAGATTACTAATTGTTCTATATTTTCTTTTTTCATTTATTTGTGTTTTGGGATTGCTCAATCTAAACTTCCTTGAAGCACATCATTTTTTGTATAAGAGCTCCGATTGAGAGTAAGTAGAGAGAGAAACACTTGAGAAGAGTGTTTAGAGTGAGATATGATTGAAAATAACATTACCAATGTTCCAAGAGGACTTTCTTTGGAACAAACTTAAATTATGGGCATACAACAAAGTCAACAAGAAATGAGAGAGCAACTGACTCGTCTAGAGCAAGCAATTGCAAGATTAACTATTCAACAATCTCCACAGCGAATTAATTATTGAGCTTCCATTGATTTTGATTGTGATAAGGAAACGGAAGATGAAGTTGATATACATAGACAAAGGAGGCAACAACATGACTTGGGAAACAACATCAAATTGAAGATTCCACCATTTAAGGGTACTAGCTCATCAAAGGAATACTTAGAGTGGGTGCAATGAGTGGAGAAGGTATCCAAGTATCACGACTATTCTGAAGTTAAGAAATGCCAACTAGCTGCCATTGAATTTATCGATTATGCAAATCTATGGTGGGAGAATTTGAAAGCATAACGAAGGAGAGATGGTGAAGAGGAGATCAGGAGTTGGAGGTTTATGAAGAGACTCATGCAAAAGCACTTTGTTCCTGACTATTACAAGCAGGAACTCTATATCCAGTTACAAACTCTTAGACAAAGGGAGATGTGTGTTGAAGATTATGTTAAAAAGTTTGAAATATTGATGATGCGGTGTGAGATATAAGAGCCTCAGGAATAATCTATTACAAGGTTATTAGGAGGTTTGAATAAGGAAATCGCAAATGTAGTGGAATTACAATCTTATGTAACATTTGAGGATGTAATTAAGCTTGCTGTTAAAGTGGAAAAACAATATAGAAGAGGAGCAACTAAACTAAGAAGCTCACGATTTACTAGTTTCAAAGGAACAAACTTAATCTCTTCAACACCCAAAGATGTCTCAAGTGGAATGAACGGCGACAGGAAAAGACAAGTTCCAGCAACCTTGTTGATACATCTAGAGGAAAGGATAAGGTTAATGATGCAAAGAACTCAAAGAGGAGTAGAGAAATTAAGTGCTTTAAATGTCTAGGTTTTGGACACATTGCTTCTGAATATCCAAATCGAAGAATGATGATTGTTTGATGAGTACAAGGGGAGATTAAAAGTGAAGATGAAACAGCAACTGAGCAGGAAGATAATGAGCGCACTATAGAATATCTAAATGAAGGGGAGTTACTTTTAGTTTGACAAATTTTGAACTCATGAGCTAAGGTAGAAGATGATCAACGTGAGAATATATTCTATACTAGGTGTACAATTGGTGGAAAGGTTTGTGGTGTCATTATTGATGGAGGTAGCTGTACTAATGTTGCTTTAACAACATTAGTGGAGAAATTAAACTTGAAGACCACAAAACACCTAGTCCATACAAGCTGCAATGGTTGAGTGACCAAGGAGAAATTCAAGTCATTAAATAAGTTCAGGTACCATTTTCTATTGGCAAGTCATATAAAGATGAAGTCATATGTGATATGGTACCAATGAATGCCGATCATTTGCTTCTTAGAAGACCTTGGCAATATGATAATTGAGCCATTTATGATGGGTTTAAAAACACTTATTCTGTTACCAAGGATGGGAAGGAGATTGTCTTAGCACCTCTTAGTCCTCAACAAGTTCTACAAGATCAGCCAATAAATAAGGAAAAGAAAATGAGAACTTATTTGCAACTAAAGAAGTTGAGAGAGCTTTGCATTCAACTAATCCAATATTGATGCTAATAGTAAAGGAAACTATGCCAACAGAGGTAGGTTCTATACCCCTGCTGATTGAGAAGTTAGTAAATAAATTCGCTGACTTGTTTCCTGATGAGATGTCGAAGGGATTATCGCCAATTAGAAGGATTGAGCATCAAATTGATCTCACTCCAAGTACTGCTTTGCCCAATAGACTGACCTACCAGTGTAATCCAGATGAGGCTAAATAGTTACAACGTTAAGTAAATGAGTTACTGGAAAAAGGCTTTGTGAGAGAGTCAATGAGCTCTTGTTCAGTACCAGCTTTGTTAGGGCCAAAGAAAGATGAAACTATGAGGACGTGCGTAGACAGCCAGGCCATAAACAAAATCATAGTGAAGTATCAGTATCCTGCCCCTAGACTTGATGACATGCTTGACGAGCTACATGGCTCTATAATATTTTCGAAGATTGATCTCAAGAGCGAGTATCATCATATTCGAATGAAGGAATGAGATGAGTGGAAGATAACTTTCAAGACAAAGCACGAGTTGTATGAATGGATGGTTATGCCATTTGGTTTGTCAAATGCCCAAGCACCTTCATGTGTATGATGAATCATGTCTTATGAAATTTTATTGGAGATTTTGTTGTGGTTTATTTTGATTTATAGCAAAGATCAGGAAGAGCATGAAGAGCACTTGAGAAAGGTCTTTGAAGTATTGTGAAAAGAACAATTAATTAGCAATCTCAAAAAGTGCCCATTCTGCCCAGACCGAGTTATGTTTCTTAGGTTTGTGATTAATCGGTATGAAGTTGAAGTTTATCCGAAGAAAGTTAGAGTTATCAAGGAATGACCTATTCCTACAAACATTTTTTAGGTGAGAAGTTTCCACAGATTAGCATCCTTTTATAGAAGATTTATGTAAAATTTTAAAACTATTCTAGCACCTTTAACTAATTGCATCAAAGGGGGTGATGACTTTAAGTAGAGTGTGACGGCTCAACAAAATTTTGAAATCATTAAAGAGAAGTTGTATTTAGTACCAATTCTTGTACTACCTGATTTCTCTAAAACTTTTAAGATTGAGTATGATGCATTAGAGGTCGAAATTGGAACAGTTCTTATGCAGGAGAAGCATCCTATTGCTTATTTTAGTAAGAAATTGAATTGGGCAACTCTGAACTATGGAACTTACGACAAAAGAGTTCTATGCATTGGTCAGAGCCTTATAGAATTGGGAACACTACTTGTTACCCAAGGAGTTTGTTATTCATACCAACCATGAATCATTGAAATATTTGAAGGGTTAGACCAAGTTAAGCAAAAGACATGCTAAATGGGTAGAGTTTCTAGAGGCTTTTTCCTACATCATCAAATATAAAAAGGGAGCAGCTAATATGGTTGTAGATGCAAGGTCTCGACGGCATGCTTTAATTTCACTAATGAATGTCAAGTTAATGGGATTCGAATTAATAATGGGCCAATATGTAGAATATCCTGATTTTTCTACTATATATTTGGCATGTGAAAAAAGTGTTGTTGACGATTTATATAAGCATAAGGGATTCTTATTCAAAGGTTCTAAACTTTGTATTCCCAATTATTCTATCAGAGAATAATTGGTAAGAGAAGCTCATGGGGGAGGTTTGATAGGATATTTTGACGAAAAGAAGATATTAGAAATGATCAAGGAATACTTCTTTTGGCCAACATGATCAAAGATATGCATCGAGTGGTGGGAACATGTGCAACTTGCAAGAAAGCAAAGAGCAAAGAGGCTGCATATGATTTGTATATGCCATTATTAGTTCTTAATCAACTATAGGTTGACTTAAGCATAGATTTTGTGTTTAGGTTACCAAGAACTCAAAGGGGCAAAGATTCTGTTATGGTGGTGGTAGATCAATTTTCGAAAATGTCACATTTTATTCCTTGTCACAAAACTAATAATGCTTCTCATATAGCAAATTTTTTTTCTAAGAAATTGTGAGATTACATGGCATTCCAAATAGCATTGTGTCAAACCGAGATGCCAAGTTTCTAAGTTATTTCTGGAAAACATTGTGAAAAAAGCTTGGGACAATATTACTTTTCAGCATAACTTGTCATCCTCAAACTAATGGACAAACTAAGGTAGTCAATAGAATACTTTCTTCCTTACTTAGAGCTATTGTTGGTAAGCATATCAAGAATTGGGATGAATGTTTGCCATTTGTTAAGTTTGCATACAATAGAATTGTTCACGGTACTACTAAATATTCTCCCTTTGAAGTGGTTTACAAGGTTAATCCTATCACACCACTTAATCTAGTACCACTACCCTCAAGTGATAGATTATGCATCGATGGGAAGAAAAAGGCTGAAATGATTAAAACTCTA
This sequence comes from Delonix regia, assembly GCA_037074485.1. Lineage (NCBI taxonomy): Eukaryota > Viridiplantae > Streptophyta > Magnoliopsida > Fabales > Fabaceae > Delonix > Delonix regia. Next base: position 31,162,957 of record CM073449.1, on the reverse strand, counting down.
TATGAAAATGTGAAGCGGCAGATTGAAAAGAAGAATGCCACTTATGAAAAAGCAGCAAACATGGGAAGGAAGCAAGTTCAGTTCATGCCAGGTGATCTTGTCTAGATTCATTTTCGGAAGGAGAGGTTTCCTAATAAACGGAAGTCAAAACTGATGTCCAGGGCAGAAGGTCCATTCAAGATTCTGGAGAAAATAAATGACAATGCTTATAGGGTTAATTTACTAGGAAACTGCAATATTTCTACCACATTCAATGTAAGAGATTTGACGTCATTCTTAGATGATAACGAAGACTTAGATTTAAGGACAAATCCTTTTGAACCTAGGGAGAATGATGAGCCTCAAGTTGAACAAGAGGCTGACTTAGGCCAAAGAGCTCCATCTAGGCCGATTAAACATTCTATGACTAAAAAGATTCAGGCCATGGTTGTCCAGCAATTCAAATTGTGAAGATCCAAGCCTAACTTCTATATGAAGCCCAAGTTCAAGTGGCGTAATTTGATCATGTGCTATAATGAATAAATTGTGAAAAGTCAATCATGCATGTGATAAAAGTTAAAATAAGTATTAGTTAAAGTCTAAGTTATGTGAGCTATATTTCTTTGAAAGTCTAAGTTAGATAAGTTAAATGAGTTACATTAAAAGAAAAGTCTATGTTAAGTGTATTTGTATGCATGTTTTTCCAAATTATATGAGAATTAGATGAATCATAGACTTATGTCATAAGGGTTGTTCTTGGTTATAAATACAAAAGCTATCAATGAGAAATGCAACTTTGAATGTTTTGAAAATTGGCTTAGCCTCCTATATGTGAATTTCTCATATAAGTTTTTCTAAACTTAGTGGCGTAATTATCTCTTATTCTTATCACTCTTCCTCTTCTATTCTAGAGTATGACGAATCAAACCTAGTATTATTGAGTGTGGCATGCAAACCTATCATTCGATATTATTAGTTGTTCTATCTTTTCTTTTTCATTTATTTGTGTTTTGGGATTGTTCAAACTTCCTTGAAGCACATCAACCACCCTCACCAAACTCAGGCTCAAATATGTAAAAATCTCAAATAAGTAAAGAACCCATTTTATTGTTTTGTTTTTATACATATATTCAAACGGATGAATTTTATAAATGTTTTGATAATCTCTCCTTATAATGGGTCTTGGAGAGAACGTGGGAAAGCAAATGATAATTGGAATATATTTTTACATGCAATACTTATATTTAACATAAATAAAAAATAAAAACTTGTCAAAATTAAATATTTTGGTAGATGTCTACAATATTATCTTGGATACACATATCCATTGAAAGTAGTTTAGTTATACCTTTGAACCCATTGAATCATTTTAATGAGTTGAGTTTAGATTTTATTTGTTTAATTTTGAGATCATGTTGCCTTGGATCTCTTGAAATCGATAGGAATTAAGTACACGGATAAATTTAAAATTTGATTATAAGAAGATGAATCATTAGAATAAAGAAATTAGCTTTTATCAATTAAGAAGCCAAATTTAAAACAAATGATAAAATTATGTTGAAAAATTGGATTTTCTAAAGTATAAGGAGGCCAACTGCTCCCCCAGCCCCCGCACTCCCATATAAATTTATCATTGCTTAAGTGAACCAACTCACATTACTTAGTCTCTTTTATTAATATTAATCATTTCATAAATTTAAATGATATTTCAACTCTTGCTACTTGACTTGATCCTTGAAAATAAGATTCAAATGTTATTGTTGAAAAGCTTGAAATAATTTCACTTCAATATATTTTAGTTATTTGACGAGATTTGAGCTAATTAAGTAATTATTTACGTTTGAATGTCGAATCTTAAAAGAGCTTATGATTATATAAATTAACTTATCACATATTGAAATTTATTTATTATTGTAATAAATAATTTTTTTAATTATTTTTACTATTTTGGTAATTTTGGTAAAAAATTTTGACTCATCCAAAAATATTAAATGAATTAACTTGTTCAATACAATGCGTATAAATTAGTTAATTACCAATGGTTGTTGATTCGAATAGCAAGAAGTTTCCAGGATTTTATTCTTATTTTATATATGGAGAGTGCAACAATAAGAGGGTTACTCCTAATATTAGATCCGATAATGCTTGATTTTGAATTAGTTGATTTCATGACTTAAAAGCTAGATCAGATACTAGGAGATAGTATCAAAGAAAAATAAATTGGTAAATCAATTGATCTAAGTCTATCTAGCAATCTTTAATATCACAATATAAATAAATATAAAATAATAATTAAAATAACAAAAGAAATTTTTTTTTCATTCACAAAGTCATTGCATAATTTGTATTTGAAAATTCAATAATTAATAAGAGTTAATTAAAAAAGAAGAGCAAAAGCTGGGAAATGATGATTGACTTTAATCTAGTTGGGGAGGGGCATTTGCAGATGAGGAGCACTAACAAAGTATGAGAGAAGGAAAGGAGGGTAGTGATGCGTGCGTTCGTAATTAAGCGTTCATTCATTGTCTCCTACCCATTCAAAGGGAACCCTACGCGCTGTACCCATGAATCATGTATAGATGACTTAATGGGAGATCATTTCCAAAACTTTCCGTCTCAGCTTTTTAAATAAAGATATATAATAATTGTACCTATTTTAAATAGAAAAAATTTATCATTTTAATTTCTTACATTTTATCTTAATAATAATTTGATCTTTTATAAATTTAAAGTGATAAAATAACTTTTTGAAAATGTATTAATAAACCAAATGAGTAATTCTATTATTTTTCCATTAAAAAAAAACATGTGGGATGAAGTAGAATGTTTGGTTTAATTGATGTGGAGGTTAAATATACACGTGGCATTATTTCACTATCATCAATCCCCCGTCAAGTGTAAAACATTTTTTAGGTTTATTTGATCGAAATCTTATAAAAAAAGTCATAATTATGTCATAAATTTGACGAAAGAAACACTAAAAATACATTATTTCATATGTACAACTAACTTTTATGTTATCACATAAAAATGACGAAAGAACTAATTTGATTTTTTAATAAATTATTGAAAAACTATTTAATTATTTTAAATTTATGAAATATCAAATTTTTACTGATTTAGAATGTGAGGTATTAAAATAATAATTGTACATATTTTAAATATAACATAATTTTATTAAATAAATTTTGACAATAATCATTAGTCGCGTTCCTTTCCGTCCAGCTTAAAAATAGTGGAAGGTATGTTCAGATTGTTGGTAAAAAATGGAATGCCTCAGGGTAAAATAGTTAATATAGTGTTTACTAATATTTAAAAGTTTTTTTTTAGTAAAATAAAATAATAAAGAAAGAATTTTAAGATTTTGTTCGGTCAACCAAAATATTAATTCTTCCATCTTTTCAAATTGAGAGTTAAAAATGTATTAGAATTATCAAGTGGTATAATTATTATAATATTTTTAATTAAAATGTATTATAATAGTATTCGATTTATAAAAATAAATATAACTCATTCGATTTTATTAACAATTCTTATAAAATGCACATATTTATTAAATTGTTACTCATTTTATTGTTCGGTTTCATTCTCACTTAAACCCCAAGCCTTAAAAAAAAAAAAAAAAAGGTTCAATAAAATCTGAAAAAGCCTTGCGGGCTTTGGCGCGGATTTGAGCAAAATTTTTAACATTGCTTAGTAGCTTTATTAATTCAAATAATATTTTTACCAATTTACATAATACACTCCTCAATAGTAGCGAATCCTTATCCCAATCCCCTCCCAAAAACCCAAGCTCACATAATAATAATAATAATAATAATAATAATAATATTCTAATATACCATTTTAATATTTATGCAAAACATAAAGATGAATTAAAATGACAAATAATTCCTTATATATTCGAAAATCAATCTTTATTTACTTTAATGCTTAAGTATATCTCAGAAATCATGACGCTAAACATAGCTTAAATATATTACATACATTATTTCTATTTATTTAAAAAAATGAAAAAGAAAGGTCAAACGTACCTTTTTTTTTTATCCCCATTCCTCAAAGATTCAAATCTCAAAAAATCAATTTTTGAATTTTCAAAATACAAAATTAAGAATTTGCTTGATTCTATTCTTTATTTTTATGTTTTTAGAAAGTTTTATAAAATTATTTTTTTTGAATAGGTTTTAAAAATAAAAAATTTTGTTTAATTCCTTTATTTTTGGAAACACACTAAAAATTTGTTTAAAAAGAATATGTTTGAAAAAAGATACTTCAAAAATAAATTTTGACAATGCTAAGTTCTTGTTTAATACTAGGGTTTTTAGAACAGTTTTACAAAATTATTTTTTTGAACAAGTTTTTGAAATAAAAAATTATAAAAACTTGTTTGATTCTTTTGGTTTTGGAAACACACTCAAAAATTTTAAAAAGTATATGTTAAAAAAAAATTAAAAAACAAGTTCTAAAAACATTAAGGTCTTGTTTAGTACCAAGAATTAGATTTAAAATGTATAATTATAATTTCAATTCCAAATCTATTGGAATTGAAATTAATTCATAAGTTTAAAATTTATGTTTGGGCATGTAAAAAATTAGGATATAAAATTGAAATTCCAAAATTAAATTCTAATTTTATTATTTATATGAATAATAAATATTTATTATATATATATATATATATTTTTTTTTTTTTTTGTATGTTACATGTTTGATATATATATTTGTGTGCACACATGCATTTACATGCCTATTTATGTGCGTATATATAACAAATTTATTATATATGTATTTGAATTTGTGCATGTAGTAGCAAATGCATGTGTTTATGCTATATATTAGTTATACATATGTGTGTTAAACATATTCAGTAAGTATGTGTGTATATATATATATATATATGCATGCGTGCATATGTGTATACGATGCATTTACATGTAACAAATTAATCATTATATATGTATTTGAATTTGTGTGTGCATGTGCGTGGGTTTGTGTGTTACACATTTAATATATAAGTTTGTGTGTATGTTTTAATTAGGGTAGACGGTGTATTGGAGTCACTCAAAGTTTGACTCTATATTATTTTTTAAATATTTTTTATTTTATTTATAATAAATATTTGTCATATTATTTCTTTTTAAATTTTAATTACTTTTATTTTAAATAATAATTTTTTTAGTATTTTCCTTTGATAAGTTAATTTTCTTAGTAAATTGTTACTTAAAAAAAAAAAAACCTGATTTGGCCAATTATTAATCGACCTTGGTTATCTTTTAAGTTTTGTTTAAACCCAACTTATAACTATCTAAATCTTGTTCAAATGCATAACGGATTAAAATAAAATAAACATTCAAAGATAAGTGAAATTGGAACAATAATTATAAATAATCTTTAACCTATAAAATATATCTCATTTCTTTTTAAATATTTACTTAATTCGCTTTGTGTTAGCAACAATTTCTCAATATTTTCCTACATCATAATGGTATTTAGTTGACGGATTTACATAACGCATCATATATGTAGTCCTACAAATCCAACCACAGAGGCTAATACAGTCAGATGCTAAGAAAACGACACCGGTTGGCATTGACTAATTAACAAATTTTATTAGTTAATGATTACTTCATAACAAAATAAATTAAGAGTTTTGCTACGAGTGGACTTATGAGTGGTTAAAAATTATTTATTGCACCCATTAATAATAATAATAATAATAAATTTACTAATGAGTGCTGTTAGGGCATTAATTAATAATCATTTATTACATATATTAAATTATCCTTAATCAATAAAATTAGTTATAAATAATTTATTAATGGTTACAATAAATGCTTATTGATTAATTTTACTTCATTTTATTAATGATTTTTTTATTAGTGAGTTAATAAAAGCCCATAAACATTTATTATTATTATTATTATTATTAAGTACAATAAATAATTCAAGACCTCAAAAATTATTAATAAAATGTAATAAAATTTATCAATTAACATTTATTGTTATTATTAATGAATGCAATAAATCATTCCTAATAGTGACACCTCACAACCCTATTAATATTCAAGAACTAAACTAACTTTGGCCAAAAAATAAAATAAAATAATTAAAACGTAAAGAAATAATTCTCTCGCAGAAAAGGAAAGGCAACCAACAAAACGCTGTCACAGGGTTACCTATTTCAAGGTCACGAGAAAAGACCCGACTCATCGTTTAAAATTTATACGATATCGTTATCTGATTATGGAGATAGAAATAGACAGTGTACGATACCCATTCAACTTGTGGAATTATTCATTCGAGCGAAACCTATCATTGAGTCTTTATTTAGTGGGTCATTGTGGTATGTCTTTCGGTACACATGTTTCTTAATTATGATATAGTAATAAGTTTTGTTGCAAAAAATAAAATATTATTATTTATATTATAATATTTAATAATGAGTTATCATTCTTACTTGTTTCATAAACATATTTTTTCTTGTGATAATAACATAAAAGGGGTGTTTTTTTTTTGGCAAAACTACTCAATTGAGATTTCGAAAGGAACATAAATTTATATTTGATCATAGTAAATGATTAAATAAAAATTTAATAATTTATATTTACAAATAAAAAATGTATCCGCATATGATTATATTAATTTAATTAACATTTAGACTATTAAATTTTTATCAAATGATTTAGTATAATTAAATATAAAATTATGTTTACATAAAGAAGAGATTTGACTTGAGTGTTGCCACATGTTGACTTTCCTTTTAACTTGGTTATATGTTAAAGTTTTTTTCAAAAAAATATAATGCACAAATAAAATAATAATACTAATTCTTTTTACAGTATCATCTGTTTGTATAGATGAATTATCATATTTTACTATATGATCCATGCAATATTAATACACGAACAAGATAAATTATAACATGTAGAGTCTAATAGCTTATGACTCAAAAAAATTGTTTAATTTTCTTTTCAGTAAGATGGTAATTTGTGAAAAAGAAAATACTAAACAGCTAGGATTTTTTATGCAGCTTATGATAATATTTTTGGAAAATTCTTAATATCTATTAAAATTTAATTTTTTTAATGTATAAACATAAAGTCTGGTACACTTTGAGTACAAATTTGGGCTCATTTTATCCAATTCGAATTCCCTCCAATCTCTCACTCTCTCCTATCTCTCTTGATAATTTGAACGGTTGATCCAATGACCCATGCTTTCAAAAAAAAAAGAATAACTGAATATGATTATATTTAAATAAAATTTTTAATACACTTATCATTTTGAATGCACTAATATAATTACTTATAATATAAAAATATAATAATAATAATAATTTTTTATTAATATAATTATAATTATATTATAATTAAATATATTAGGACAAATATATTTACTATATTATTAAATTTGTATCAATAAGTCAAATTATTTCAAATACAAGTGCATTAATAGTACAAAAATCCAAACGCCATGTGAGCTCTCACGTCACTTGTGACTCCTCACATGACAAAATATAAATCCGTAAATTAGGGCATAAAAGTAAGAGAAAAGACAAGGGTAATAACTAATCATAAACGCGCTGGCGGTGCGTGTATTATATTCTGTGGCTACAGCTCGTTGACAATGCGCAGCACCACTGCACCACTACCACTGCTTTACTTCGCAACCATTAGAGCCCCCCACCCTCTGTCCTTCTCACCACTCTCCTATATTCATTTCCACGCGCCCTCTAATTATTTTACATTAATTTTAAAACATCTTAATAAGAGCTAAAAAAAAATTCAACCACTCAAGAATCTAGCCCTCCGTAACATAACTCTTGCTCAATTTGCCAGAGTTTAAAATATTTACTAATTTTAAATTTTCAAAGTTATTCTAAATAATTTATGAAGTGAATTTTATACTCTATAAAATTCACTTCTAGTACCTCGAGAATGTATAGTAATAATAAAAGAATCACAAAACAAAGTTTACAAATTCCAAGACAAGTTCATAGAAAAATTTAATCTTTGGACTCTTCAACATAATTTTAAAATTTAAATACTTTCATAAATAATGTCTTAAACTTGAGACTTATGATTCTTGTGAGTGTGCTTTTTCCTTTTTATTATTTGATATTTGATTGCAGCTCCAACAGACATTATCATTTCACATGACATCAACATATTCCAACGGCCGTTATGAAATTTAAACTAACAATATCACACCAGAAACTGGACACAGACGAATAAGTGCAGACACTGTTTCAAAGTATCAAATTCATCTCAATTCCCCTTTCCCCCTTTGTATTTGTGCTTCCCTGATTCGCAACTCGCGATCTATTTTTACCTTCTCTTTTTAAAGGTTTAAACTTTACTTTTTTTGGCCGACAGTTTCTTCCCAAAAGTTTAGAATACTATTACGTTAAATTACACCATCTTTCTTCTTTCCCTAACGTTCTACTAGGTGGTCTCTAGATCACCACCATACCAAGCTAAAACCTTGCTGGTCCCAACGCTTTGGGACACATAAATAATTTTTTTATGATGTATTGGGAGATGGGGCACATACCTATGGAAATGCTTTATAATTTTATATTACTCTAATTTATTCTTCTCATCTTCTTCTTCGCAATTTTCAATAGGGCCCCAGATATTCAATTCTGGAGTTTAGCTCAGGATAGGATTATGCTTCTTGGTGATAAAAAATATCCGTTTTCCTCTTCAACTAACTTTTTCTTTCTTTTTTATTAATCTATCGTCATTAACATTGACAAATATTAAATCTGGGTGCCAGATTTCAACATTGACACATGGTAGGTGTTTAAGAATGACCCCACATCACTGCTACTAGAGCCAAATTTTGAATCAGAACTCATCTCACAGGATAGATAGATTGTGTCACCCAGCTTTCATGGATCCCACAAGCACTGCACAACTGTCCAGCCCTAAAAAGGTCACTGGTTCACTATGCGAAAAAAGGTTGTATTCACATTCTCCCAAAAGGGGGTTTGAAATAAAGAAAGAGGGGGATTAAAAGAAATCGAGCGCCTCAAAAGCCAAGAAAAGAAAGCAAATACACTTGCTTCCCGCCATAGATGATGTAGGACACATAACCTTGAGAGACAGAGAGTGACAACTCTGCTTTGTAATAGGCTCCACATCCAAACTTAATCAACTATCGTAAATCTGTCAATTGTAATTATTTGATGAGTAGATAGTACACATCTGTCAGGCTAAAGAGGTTCCAAACAAAAGAAAAAAAAAACAAAACAAAACAAAACCAAAAGGAAGCTCAAAATGAGTACTCCGGGAAGAAACACCTTTGCTTCTCCGAAGGAGTATTGGTTGATGTTTGCAGAACCAAAAGGCAACCAATGAGATTAGACCAAGACTTGATATTATAAATTAAGAAGGAATTCTAGTATCATAACACACAAGATTTGTTTGATGAAGTGTGGTCTTTATAATATCTTAACCCAGAATCACAATACATCAACAGTAACCGCAATCAATCATCACAAAATCAAAAATTGGCATCCCAAATACTTTTAGGAATTCAAAGAGAAGGCAAGCTTTGATTAGTAGATTAAAATGGTTTAACGTGAAAAAAATATATAACAAAATCATGTGGATGGATACCTTTCATGTCCCTTCTGTTTTCCTCATCCATGGTAAGTCTGCATTTAGAGAAGATGGCATACCCATTTGATCATCGGAAGAACTAGAAAACTTGCCCTTCTTGGACCACTGCCAGATCTTGGAAACAGAATAGCTCTCACCTTTGCTCACACTTCTAATATTCTTTCCTTCCTCCATTGCGAGCTTCTCGGAGTGTTCTGGTCCTTTCGTCAGCCTTCTATCCTGACCATGTTGGTCATGGTTTAAGGTAATTCGGAGTTCTGAATTCCCAAGCACATACTGGTAAGATCCCATTGAGTAACATCTTCTCGCATCTAAATTACTACTACTAGTCTCTCCTCCTCCAGTCTCCCCTGCCTCCACATTCAACCTTCTAAATTTACCAAGTTTTACAGGGAATACCCCTTTCTCTAGAGTTTCTTCAATTCCAACTGTTTTCTGTCTAGTGGCTGTAAATCCATTTTCTCCATTACATCCATCCTCTTCCCTTAAATCATCAAAATCAAATATTGGGTTTTCTATTGAAAACCCTGGAGTTAAAAGGGTTCCTCTACAAAGTGGACATGTGGAATTGGATAGAAGCCATGTGTCTATGCAATTGATATGAAAGGCATGACTGCACATTGGGAGCAATCTGAGCTTGTCCTTCTCAGAAAATTCAGAGAGACAAACAGCACAGTCAAACGGCTCTTTCAGACCCACTATCTCTTTATACTGGAAAACAGGAAGTGCATCGATGAAAGCTTGATCCAGACCAGAGTCATGAAGATTGAAAAGCTGTTGAAGTTGTCTTTGAAGAGCATCAGAGGTTGAGATTTCTTGGGGTCTATTAGATTCAGATGCCGAGGAGGACGGGTGCTTTATGAGAAATCTAACAAGCAGGTGTAGAAGACCAGAAATAAAAAAGAGTACGGCTAGAATCACTATAATGAAAAGAACAGCCGGACTAATTCTAGTACCAGACGAAGGTGAAGATGATGAAGAAGACACTGTTTCTTTGTGGAAAGCACCGGGGTATGGGGGCGATGATGAAGGCAAAACTGGCGGTGGGTAGCTCAAGTAACCATCTTTTTGCTGGATTTGATGGTGAATCCAAGACATTTTCAAGTGGGTATGGTCAAAAAACCACTTATGATACATGCTTTCTGACATCCCACAGATCATAAACGGAGACCCATTAAACATGCTCTTAACTGCTCGCCATGGAACACAATCCTGGTTACACTTTCACGCCAGACAGAGCCAGAATGCATTAATTTTTCAGCTACTACTCTCAGCATCCAAAGAAAACAATTGTACTAGAAGAATTAGATGCACAAAATGACGCTACGACTATGAGTACCTTTCTGCTCTTAAATATTTCCCAAATAACTTCGATGAGCAAAATCAGTGATGAAGCAATGACATGGGATAAACCGAAATATCATATTCTTCCATGATATCTGCAAATCAACTCACCTATGGTGTTTCTAGGTACTCCACCATTCCTATGCTTTTCCAAAAGCTCTTGAAATTATAACTGATCGATGAAAATGCTCAGCTTTGGACAGGCTCGCAGATTCCAGAACAAAAACCTAAGGCGCAGGCTTTTTGGGTTGCTTAAATAGTTGAGACGAAGGGGAAAGGGAAATGTGAAAGGCTTTCTCTTGACTTCGTCGCTCGGCCTTAAGGATTTTTCTCTCTCCTGTCTCTTTCAGGTGTTGAGCCAAAGAAGGCAAAGAAGTGAATATGGCACCAGTTTCCAAAGTGGGAGGTGAAGGATGACAAAAAGAAATACTAGATTTAATAATTCCACCCGCCATGATGGAGCGTGCAAGTCAATTTCGTCGGTTCTGGCCTTAACATGCAGAACTGTTAAAGTGGGCTACTTGGCCTATACGATCCACTTGAATTTATAGGTTTAATGGATTAATTTATTTAATTTAAATTAAAAATTTTTAACTTATTTTATTTGATGGACTAAATAAATTATCTCATTTAATTTATTAAAAAATTATAAAAATTAAAATATGATTTTTTTAAATATATATTTTATTTAATCAATAAATTTTTATGTCAATATAAATAAATAAAAAAATAAGTTTTAATGAATTAAAATAAGTAGAATAATTTAATAATTTAATGATTTATCAATAATAAAAATATGATTATAAACAGAATATTTAAATCTGATAAATTACAAAATAATAGAAATAACATAATATATACATTAAGATTAATTTTTAAAATAAGAAAGTACAGTTAGTTGAGGCATTGGATTAAGTGAATAAAATTTAAAAAAAAAAAAGATGAACAACTCATTTAACTCGCGGGTTAAATAAGTCAAATTAATAAAAGTATATTAAACAAATTTTCAAATGAACCTATCAATCCAAACGACCTTTTAAATGGATTACATAAGTTTTCACGCCAATACATGCATGACTTTTGTTCGTTTTTATAGCAAATTGTTTTGGGTCACGTTATTTTTTTTTAGACTGTAAATGTATCTTATAATTTATTAACACACGTCAGAAAGATTTCAATATCATAACAAAAAAGAAAGCCGAAATCATGAAAATAAAACATTGTAGCTATGTTGGGGATCATTTGCGCATTATTGACACATTGCACTGTAAAAATATCTCTCGCGTTGAAGAATTCAAAATTGAAATATAAGCTAACACAAGTTATCTTTCATGATACGAAAGTCTTGATTAAAATTTGTTAATTAATGTTTAGAGTTAAGAAATATAAAAGGCCTTAAAGTATAAAAGGTTGGATTACTAATTTTACGTGTCTAGTAAAAATTAAAAAAAATTCAGAATTGTTTGTAAAGTATATCTTATCTATTCTGATAACTAAAACCCACAAATTTATGAATTAGCCCATGTTTGACTAGTCATGTGGTCAAACAACCCAGCATTTTTTTTAATGTCTCCGACACTTTTATTTATATAAGTATTTAATATTGATCATTACCATGAAATTTTTGAAAACTATCTTACTATTTCTTATTCTGTACAAAAAGATCCTACCTAATATACTGTTTTACTGATTTTTTGTATTGCGTCCAACATGAAGTTTTGTTGAGACCCAATTCGACTTTCATAGATTTCTTGATATATTTTCTTATGAAGTTTTGTTACAAGGATAGATGGATAAAAGCATGTATGTCAAACTCTAAAGTCATAAATTCTCTTAATGTATTTGGAATATTCTTTTAGGACTGAATATTGCTTTGAAAAATAATTTTAAAAAGTTTATTTTGAAAACCAGTCGACAAAGTTTCTCAAATTTCATTGAACCTTTTTTCCAGTTACAATCATTTTTTAGAAAGAATTTAAAATCTCAATTAAAAAGTTGACTTGTCTCATTCAGAGATAATGGAATCACAGCACAAAAAGATTATTGTTTACAGTATTTTTTTTTCTCTTGGCATTTAAATTTTTGAAAATCTCCTCAAACTCTTAGTAAACTTGCTGCTAAAATATTTAGATAATCTTTTTATCTTGCCTAATTTATTTGCAGTTTGTGTTTAGCCTCCGAGTGCCACTTGTCACCCAAAAAGACTCAAACTATATATTTTAAAACAAGAAGAATATCCAATATAATTAAACCAAATTTAAAAAATTATTAGTATAATTTGCTAAAAAATATTTAGATTTGAGATGTCAATTAATCAATGATATACAATATGTCTCAATAAACAAATGATCGAATGCTACTCTTCCATCGTTACTATTATTTCTAGTGTTCTAGTTGTTCTTTCTGGTTAATTATATTTCTCAATTCTCATTCCCATTTTTACCGAAAAAATAATAATAATAAAGAGCTCATCTCAGATCCTGGAGCTCATCCACACAAGCTAAAATAGCAAAATCAAGCTAATTTTAAAAGATGCTAGCTAAATTATATAGTACAAAAATTCTCACAAACCAGTAAGTACTTCATGTCCAGTCTGGTTATTCATAAAAAAAATGAAAATATTCAACATTCATTAAATTGGAAGGGTATAGTTTCAAGAATTAAAGATGACATAGAATACAATGATATTTCACATAGGATAAGAAAGAAGCTCTATACTTTCTAAATTTATATTGATTCACGCTTCATACATCAATGACTTTTCTTCTTCCTCTTTTATAGTGTTAATTATGAGAACAACTTGGTTCATACTTGGCCTTGCCTCTGGAGAACGATGAACACACTTTATAGCCACCTGAAGCAAATTCACCATCCTCTCTTCACTCGCAGAGTCTGATATCAGCTTCTTGTCAAACACCTCACCAGTCCATTCTTCCCTCACAACAGACTTAACCCACTCCGTCAAGTCAACCCCATCGCTCTTCACTAGCTTCCCTGTAAGTAGTTCGAGAAGAATAACACCAAACCCATACACATCTGCTTTGAAGGCATTTGCTGCACCAGAAGGATGAGGACTTGCAAAAGATGAGCTTTGTTCATCTTCCATGAGCATCACACCGTATTCGCTTATGCGTGCCTCCATATTATGGCCTAGCAGAATGTTGGAGGATTTCAAGTTACCATGTGCAATGCCTTTTTCCTCAAGCTCTTGATGCATGAAAGCTAATCCCTCTGCAATAGTAGCAGCAATTCCAAGCCTGCTGGTCCAGTCAAATCCTTTTGACCCTCCTGAAAATATATATATACAGTGTTATGGAACTTTTGCAGACAAATAGCACCAGTTGCTTCATTCCCAGGTTGATAATGGAAGACGGGTTAAATTATTTTGTTACTTTCCATAATTTTATCCCCATAATTTAAAATTTTTTACTTTGGTCCCTTTGGTTAAATTTGTTTGACATAACTAATGAGGTGACATGTCTAATTCAGTATGAATTTAGGATTTAATTTTAAAAGAATAAAAATCTTGAGATTTAATATCTGAATTGAGTGCGCAAATTTTTATAAAGTAAGAGAGATGAATTTTTATTAATTAAGAGATTAAATAAAAAATATAAGATGAAATTACTTATAAAAATTAAAATTTTAAAAAATCTCAATGAACAACTATACCTCTACACCTTCCTTTAAATTCATCTTCAGTCTAATTTATGCTAAGAGAAAAAGTAAAAAGATATAATAAAATGAAATTCACGCAGGTGCGACGTGCAACTATAACGACTTAAATGAGTTGGCATAAATCATGCATATTTATTGTGTCAATATGACATATAGCTTGGTGATGTTAATAAAATTTAAAGGTTCAATGACTAAGATTAAATTAAATTTTTTAAGAAAATTGTAAGGATCCATTCACACACTTCTAAACTATAAGCATTAGATAAAAGAGTGGGTGAGAGTAACTGAACATAGAAGATGTGATATTTACCATGGAGAAGCTTGAATAAACTTGCATTTTCCTGAAATTCATAGACCAGAAGCTTCTCTTGATTGGAACAATAGAAAGCAAGTGGTGACAGTACATTTGGGTGCTTCACTTGACTCAGAGTCTCAATTCTTTGCCTGAAGTCATGGCTGGAAGTAGCCGAGTCCTTAATCCTTTTCACAACTACTGTCTTGGCGTTGTCCAGCATCACCTTATAAAGACTACCGTACTTTCCTCTGCCAAGCAATTCCGCTGGGGCCCTCAGCAAGTCCTCAAGTTTCAATTCACTTGCCACCGGTTGTGTAAGAACTATAAGTGATTGTGAAATCATCCCACTTTCAGAATTCACTGAATACTCAGATCTGCTTATCCCTGATTTTTGTTCACTTGAAGCGTTGCTTGGTTTGTCAGGCCCATCATGGTCACTTGCTGCTGAGTTATTTGCTGCTTCAGCCTTTCTTGTGTTCTTTCTTGTACACAGTTTATAGACTATGAAAAGGATACATACCAAACCCAATGCAACATATCCTGAATACATTAGAATCTGATCTTTGGAAGCACCCTTTGATTCCTTTGATCCATTTGATTCAGTTGCTCCTACTGATTTGTCATCAGGAGGCACAGCAGAACAGTTTTTCTGCAATGGTTCTCCACACAGTTCAGGATTACCGAAGAAGCTGTCTTCAAAGAAATGGCCATGCACATCTGGTATTCGGCCACTGAAATCGTTAAATGAAACATTGAATCGAATGAGGTTGGAGAAATCAAACCCCGGTATCTCCCCACTGAGCTGATTGTTCTGGGCAAGGAACACATTCAGCCCTGAGATTCTGGACAAGTCTGGCAAGTGACCGGAAAACTTATTGTTGGAAATGTCAAGTCTTTTCAGATTATCTAACAAGGCAAGTGAACTTGGAAGTTCCCCTGAAAGTTGATTTCCACTCACATGCAAGCGAGTTAGCTGTTTGCAGTTTCCAATCTCAGCTGTTATTCCTCCACTGATGTTGTTTCCATCAAGACTGAGAATGATTAAAGAAGCAGCAAGAGGTTGAAAGTTGCAGAGCATAGCAACATCTAGAGTTCCAGCTAAATTCAACCTGTCAAGAAATAGCCTCCGCACTGTTACATTTCGAATGTCGCAGATTACGCCGTGCCAGTGGTCCTTGCAGGGATCAGAGTCTGGCTTCCAATTCAAAGGAGAAATATTCTGTTGGCCACTGTTAGAAGCGAGTTTCGCAAGGAAGCTTATCATTGTGCTCTTTACCTCGTCCTCCACGCAGTTTGTCATGTCAAGGAGGAAGAGACATGAAACGAGGACTACCCACATAGGAATTCTTTCCATTGAGGCTGATATGATGATAAGATTTGATCCGAACTCTTGGGCTGTCGAAATTGGGATGGAGTTTTATTGTATGATATGATGGATTGTGGAATACTGAAATGAGAAAGTCCTCCCAATGATGAGGATCATTGTTGCCGGAACTAGATTGTGTCAAACTGGCTGATTGTACTATGAGATCATTTGTAGCCTAGTGGGCGTGAATCCCTTGTTCTCGAATTAAATATTTGAGAAATATGGGCCGGCAGTTATATCAGTTGATGTAGAAATGTCATTTGCTTTTCATCAGTTTCAGTCATATGGCATTATATGCTATGCTGATAAGGATATTAACCCAAGAGCTAAGACTAATATATTTGACCCCAGTAAGAAGAAACAGAGTCTAAGACTTAGCCAGAGTGATGCAGATGGAAGTTGTGGAGTGGATGTGAAGTTGCGAGCCCATTAGAAGTTTCCAATGCAAATTTTCTTACTTGTTTTTTTCCCAGTGTTGAAGTTGTCTACGCCATAGAACAGCCCTGTGCTAATCATTTTGCGTTGAACTTCTAGAGATGTCAACGTTTTCATAGCTTTCCTTATTTCTTATTACAACGCCCACCTGTCAATAGGTGGCTCTTGCATTTGTCTGTGTGAAAATTGAAGCAGGATGCTGCAAACGCACGAGACAAACTAGAACAAACACATACTACGATTTAGTTCCAAATACAATTAATAACAGTGTTTGCGGTACATCAGAAATTTGTAATTAATCCAAATAATGACTCAATTTTAGTTATTAAATATTAAGATTCACTATAGCATCTGATTATGTTACTAAAAATATGAGAAATCAGTACTATATGCATGTCTAATTTTAGTTGTTGATTGTAATGGAAATCATAAATGTAAAGGGTTCTCTGTTTTCCTTATTCTTCTCTCTCATAGTAGTTTACTTTCTTTGCATCATTAATTCTGTCTCTGAGGACATCATTAGCTAGCTATACGACAGGCCCTGGCTCTACCTTTGGATTCTTACTTTAATAAAGCCATTCTTCAAATCTGGCTTTTATGAGAAATTTGAAGTAAAGTTTTTTATTTGACTTTCTTTGCAGATTGAAAAGCTTATTGTCCCACTTTTGCCGTTACTTCTATTCCACTGTAATTTAAGTTTTACTTTTATTTGGTTTAAAACTCTTGTACGATTAAGGAAGTGGTCACATCAATACACAACGTCAATTGTCGTGTGCAACATAGATAATGATGGTCAGAAAACTTCATTGTTTATTTGTATGCTGGCATAAAAATTAAGCATGTTTTTTTCATTTCAAATATTGAAATGACACTCAATAACATTTTTCTTAAAAAGAGAAAAACAAAATGAGACTTAAAAATTATGAACCCTAAATCTTAAACTTTAAATATAATTGTAATGTTCAAAATTTTTTTCACACACGAAAAGTAATTATTATTAACTAAATTTACCTTTCTAAAACACAAAAGACATGAATTCAAGTCCCTTGTTATATAGTAAAGAATATTGTGATTTTTTATAACTTTAAAATAATCACGTGTAGTCCAAATGATTGTGCACAATCATTGTTTTAGTTAAAAAAAATCACAACATCTTTTATTATATAGCAAGAGATTCGCGTTAAAAAGACATGACTTTAATTTTAGAATAACTTGAATGCTAAATCCACATTTTCATATCGCCAATATGAGTATATGAATTCTACATCTCAAATTGGAAATTGATGATGAGATCTATGATCATGTCGCACCTTCATTCAACTTTCAATCATCAGTATTTTGAAGGGAAATTGTTAATTTGGTTTATAACAAGGGTTTAGTTTCAATTAGCCTTGTTTTCTAAGCTATCAATAAATTATGATAAGGATAAATTTATGATTTAATTTTAAGGGGAGTCAAAGTTTTTAGATCAAATATTTGAATTAGTGAAAGTAAATTTTTATAATTTAAAAAACACAAACTCTTATAAATTGAAGAACTAAATAAAAAATATAAGATAAAATTACATATAAAAATTAAAATTTTAAAAATCAAAGAAAAGTAATTGACTCCCGCACCCCTCGTTGATGTATCAGTAGATTAAGGAAATCTAGAATAAATTACTGGTAAAGGATATAACTACTATGCAACTGCGTGTTTTAAAGAAAGAATACTAAGGAAGCAAACTACTAAGTAGCTGCAATACATAGAAAAATGGATGGCACGTGAAGGAGTTATAGTGCGCAAGGTGGAATCAGCACATAAGCACCTATGTATATGTTTCGAAAAAGGATCCCCTGCTGTGGCCATTATACAACACGCTATGCTGTGATGAGAATCTGGATCGTTGCTTTGATCTAGTGCTTTTCTCTCACCACGTGTCTATGAAATCCCAACCATGACTTCTCGTTTCGATCTGCAAGATTTCACCTATCTTCCTTATTGAAATGGCTTGCTTCTTCTTCCTCCATTTTCTTCTTCTTCTTCCTCGCTAAATGGTCCCCCGCATAATTGACTAGAAAGGTTAGATGGTTATATAGACCAATATAAACTAAACGTAAACAGAGTCTAAGATTGAATGATATAAAAAGAGAGAATAAAATAAAGAAACACTTACATATACCTAAAACTAGGTGACATCATCACAAACAAACAAGGTTATCAAATTTGTAATTCTAAACAGACTCATAAAAAAATAATAAACTCATAATATAAATTTGTAACATAAAATTATAAGAGTTTATGTACATATTATTAAATAACAATTAAATATAATCATATCACACAAACACAAATAAAATTAATATAGAATCCATAAACGGTACTTCTATATTTCTTATTTAAGTACACATATAAATAGTTTCAATAAACTTCATAGCTTAATAGAGTAATACTCATCCGAGAACTATATTAGACCCATTATATATTATCCAGTAGTGCCACTTGCGTTGTTTGAAGCCATAATTTCTTTCAATGTATTAAAAATAGAAACAATACTTCAACCCACCTGCATTAATGTATTAGCATGGATAAATGTAAAGTAGATAAAGACAAATAGAACTAGCAACATTTCAGCATCATTAACACCAAACTTGAACAAAGGGAGAGCATTGGCAACTAGCAACGTTTCAACATCATTAACTCAAACAAATAATAAGGCATAGAAATATTGACCACATTTCAGCATCATTAAGGCTCTGCATTTTAAATTGTGTAGCTTCCTTCTTCTATGTGATCTATTTTTGATCGAGTCTTTTCAAGTCTTAACACATACATTTTAGATAAACTAAATTTATAAAAAAAAAAACATTAATTTATCTTGCTAAAAGTGTGTTAAAACTTCAAACGCAGAATTTTTTTTTTCTAATTTAAAGTCAATGGCAGTGAAATTTATACTTATATCCCATCAATTAAAAAATTTAATTATCAACATCAATAGTACTATTCTTATTCAGCTTTAGCACAGATTTTTATAACACTGCAATAGATTTGGGTAACAACATATTCAAATAAAAGGGAGAGCGGTAGAGTGGAGAGTGGAGACTTAAAAAAATACAGAACAAGAGAAGGATGATCAGCAACTTGTGAAGAGTGAAGTGTGATTCCATTCGCGCATCCTTTTCCAGCATTTTTTTTTGGGGCATCCGCTGCATTCTTAATGGAAGGCAGATGTGTGATTCCATTCGCTATCCACTCTGCTGTCGCACTATGTGATGGAGTGAGTGAGTGACCAGAAAGCTAAAGCAGATCTACAGATGGCAAGTAAATCTTGTTGCTTTTGGTGGCCAAATGGGTGTTGCTTTTAGACTGGGCTTGAAGCCTTTACATTTTCTCTCTTTAAAAAGTGGTTGGTTGCTGGATTTGGACTAAAACACTGACTCAGTAGAAACAAGTCAAAAATAGCGAGTCAAGCGATTTTATCTAAATTTGAAGTGAGTCAAATTGAATTTATCTCAATTCCATGTTTAAGTATGAGTTAGATTATTTTGGTCATTTAAAAACGTAAACATGACAAGTAAGTTAACTTGTAAGTTTGACAATAATGTTCACAAGTACGCATCTTTCTATTAAGGAAAATTCTGAGCACAAATTTCCTATAGGCTTTCATTAGCTTATTTTTTTCATTTAATGATGAAAAATCATTAAAAAAAGTCAAATAGAAAAGAAATCACAAACAAAAAGCCCAAAAAGAAAATTAGAGAAGAGAAAAAATGACTTACATAGGATGGTCGTGGTTGTGGTGGCTGCAATCGACATTAATGTGAAGCTCAAAGTTGCAATTCCACCTCAAGTTTAATTCTTCGGCAAGAAATGTAGCGTGAGAGAGATGGACAATTTTGTAGAGAGGAAAGAGAGGAAAAAAAAGAAGAATTTAAAAGATTAAAGATCTAGCGAGGAAGAAGAAACAAGTTTCAATGTGGAAGATAGGTAAAAATTACAAATCGAAATGAGATGTCATGTTTGGAGGTTTCAAAAACACATGGCAAGAGGAGAGGCTCCAAATCAAAGTAACAGTCCATATTTTCATCACAGCAGAACATGTTGTATTATGGCCACAACAAGGGATCTTTTTCTGTATATGCCATCATCTTGATTTCTTACATTTAATAGAAAATGTAGAAATTGTTAAAAGCAATCAGTTTAAAGAACTAAGATAGGTATGTGTTAGATTAAAATAAATTCAATTGTGCAAATTAAATTTTTAGTTTATTTAAAAATTTAAATTTAAAAAGATATAACTTTGCACACAAATTCAACTCTTTAAAAAATATATAATTTTTCAAAAAAGAGTTGTGTCTATTTAAAATTTAAACTTAGAAAAATATGACTTTTCATACAAATACAGCTCTTTAAAAATATGTGACTTTTTATTAAGGGTGTGCATGACTCGGTTAAGCTAGGCCAACCCAGCCCAACTTAGTTGTTTCAGGGCGAGTTAAGAAAAAAAACCTAGATAACCTGGCCCGATTTGACTCAATCAGGTTATGGACCGGGTCTGACCGGGCCAAATCTCGGGTCCAGGCCATATTTATTGGCCCAGTATGTACCCCCTTGTCAGGCCACGGTTGGGGTGCAACCCGGCCCGACCGGAGTATGTTCACTCATACTTTTTATAAAAGAGTTGTGTCAATACAAAGTCATATTATATATAAGATTTGATTACACACTAGAAAAATGATTGAGGTAAAGAGTTTGAAAATTAATATGATAAAACATCTATACTCTTTCTTTGAAATTTTTGAAAGTTATTTAAGAGAGATTATAGAAGTTATTATCTTTCAATGTCAGAATATTTGAGATAAATCATAAAGCTGATTTGTCATATATCTTGTAGTAAATAAATTGAGAGCAAATATCACCTTAAGGACTATGTTGTAAACACACAATGTTGGGCATAATTCTCATCTTACTTATTTTTTTACTTTTATTTTATATGACAAAAATCTAATTATTAATATTAAAAAAATTCCGCAATCTAATAGTTAAGATTAAATTTGGTGACCACATATGGTCAAAAATATTAAATATTAATTGCATATGATTTGAAATTTTGATATAACAATTTAATTTAAATGACTGTGAGATTCAAATGTTAGTAATTCTTTTTAGGAATAATTGGGAATCTCGATTGTTAGGTTTCAAGAAGAATGACTTTGGAAAAATGCTAATTGGGTTTTCTTTTTTTCTTTAGCCTTAATACTAATTGGGCAAATGCCAACCAACCATTTCAAGCCTAAAATATTGTAAATGCATTGACTATAAAATCGTTAATTTCTACTAGGGATTTAACAAAAACAAACCAAAATTGTACCTTAAGGACTAAGATATGTTATGTAAACCCAATTAGGCCGATTGCTTGAGAATCAAAAGCACACATCATTTTAACCCTACACTTCTCGCTAAGCAAACCTGGAGGTTGATTCAACTGGATTATAACTCCATTATTTTAGGCACCCTGGTAAAAAGTACTATGATCTAGTAATGGGACAGATTCTCAATTGCAGTAACTCTTTTTAGTTGTGGAAAGGTATACATAAAGCTTAACATTTAATCCTGGACAAATTGAAATGGTTGGTTAGCTCTAGAAAATCAATCTGCGTTAGCAACATGTTTTGGTGGAAACCCCAGGAAGACTTAAGTATTCCCTCTATCAAAGTATTCGACCTCCTGAACGAAGATAAAACAAATTAGGACATTAATAAAGTGAAAATTTCCTTCCTTTGGAATTTGTACCTATTATTACATCCTCCCTTATCTCTATCACTGGTGCCCCTGACAGGATTATTTGGACTAAAAGTAGAAAAAGATGTTATACCATCAAGGATTGGTACAAAAATTTAACATGAATACTAACTCCTTGTGGCCCCTTCAAGAACTGAAAAACCCTATGGCAAACCAAACTTCCCTTTAGGCTCATCAACTTTGTCTGGAAGTTGCTTAAGAAGGTCATTCTCATGAGGAGCAGGAGATGGAGCAAGAGACCATTAACCACCTATTTATTAGCTGCCACTTCGCCAAGGCCATTTGGTTTGCCTCCCCATTAGGACTCAAAGTAGACCAGTTTGAACCTTAAGATATCATCTGTGTAATGAAGAGCAAGAGACCATTAACCACTTTTTTATTAGCTACCACTTCGCCAGGGGCATTTGGTTTGCCTCCCCGTTAAAACTTAGAGTATACTAGTTTGAAACTCAATATATCATCTATTGGTTGTACCTTTGGTTCTTGTTAAGAGATAAGCATCTTTTAGCGTTAGAGGGAACCACCTACTTTATTCTTGCAGCTCTTTACATAATTTGGAATACTAGAAATAGACTCGTACAAAACAACTTCAAACCTTCCCTCACCTCGACTATCTCAGAGATTGAACATCTTATTACATCTACTACTTTAGCCTAGAAGCATAATATCCCTTAATTAACTAAGACTCCTCAGGTCTGAAAGCAATTTCATTGTCTTCAGTTGGATTTCATGGCCAATTGGAGCTTAGTCATCAAATTACATAACCTTGGAAAAGCTAAGCCTCACTTCATAATCTTAATATCTACCTTTCGAGAAGGCCCTTTGATTAGATATCATACTTGGAAGTTCCCGAAAGATAGAGGCAAAGTCCTTTGCACAGGTTTGGCTATCTAGTCAACCCTTCATTAGATGTCCTCAGAAGACCCATTCCCAGCCCCTTTGACTATAGACATTTAAATTATCTTATAAAAGCCCTCAAATAGGCATAACTTTGATGCCTTAATCCTATCTCAACATCATCATTACATTATAAGTGCTTACTTATACAATTTTTGTCACAAGTTTAATTCAGTTACATTAGGCACTATGCCATTAAGTCAAAAGATCACTGGAAAATAGGTCTTTAACCATAACAACAACCTAGGTTAGCTAATCCAATTTTGAAGCCCTTCCTCCCTTTTCCATTTTTCATGATATTGACCCTTATAAAAAAAAAACAAAAAACAAAAAGAAAATACATGCTTAATTTACATGTCAACATGAAATTAAATTGTAGCCAATGTCTTAACAAACGTCATGGGATTTTCATGAGAAGAAATAAAAACTTTAAAAATGATTTTCAAATATTTTGAATTTAAATGACTATTTTATAATAATAAATCAACTAAAATATTATTATACCCTTTAAATTTATATAATAGTTATAAGCATTTTTAAGCTAATTTTTATATAAAAAAATTAAAATATTAGTGATGTACCTAATGACAAGGCCTAAAGGCGGTGAATAGATAAAATAAATGTTTTGCCTTTTAAAACTATTTGAAAAATAAAATTAACTAAAACAATTATAATTCACTAAAAAACTAAAAAAGAAAAAAGAAAGTTAACTATGCTCGAAATATAGTTGACAGAAATTTTCCAAAAATGAGTTTTAGAAGATTCAATAAAGAAAGTAAATCAATTAACTATTTAGTTAATGGTGAATTAAAGAACCTAGATAGAAGAAGGAGCATGATAAAAACACTTAACTATAAATTCTACTGTCGACAAAAATACATGCAACAGATAGTAGAGACAGAAAGTAGTAACATTAGTTAGCTGTAAATTTTTAGTAAATTGAGTTTCTCAAAAATAGAAGAAATTTTAAAAAGAAGTTAACTATAAAATTTCTAGGTACCTAAAAATAACTTAGAAAGGCAAAGATAAGTGACGGAAGAACAAACACAAAGATTTATCTTTATTCGACCAAATCAATGCCTACATCCAGTTCTCTTGACTCTTTCAAGGGATTTTCACTACATCAGTAAAGCTCAAGTTTTACACGTGCTTAATCTTAAACGCAAGGTTTTTCAAGCTCGCTTCAAACTTATAAGAGGTTTCCTAGCTCACCCCAAACTATCTTAGAGTTTTACTAACTCAAAACATTCACTTCTTCTCACAAACAAAGACAAAAGTACACAACAGAAAGTAGATGAAGTTTTTGAACCCTTATATAAATGGGTCTACAAATAAAGTTATCTTTATGCTCTTATTTAGCAAGATATAAACCATAAACTAGGTACAAGAAATACTTTGTTTTTCTGCTGAAACTTTAGATCTGTCTTGAGCTTTAAAGGCTTGCATCTTCTTATATAGTGCTCTAAAAACTAGTCGTTTAAGGTTATAAATGCTGTTCATCTTCATCATTGTGGGGTTAGACAAATTTTTCTTCCTTTGTCTGCCATAAAGCATGTGATCTTTAATTCAAGAAGGTGAGTCTTTCTTAGAAATGTGAAGACTCCATAAATGGTCATTCTTGTCGACAAATAGAAGAAATAAGATATGGTGTAGAATAGATGAATGTGAGGTTATCAGAATAATGTTAAAGATTTCTCTTTCTTTTAGTTGGTCTTCACATGTTATACTCAAATTAATAAGTGAATAAGTTGGCACTTTATTTTTATGTGTTGTTATTTCAAATGCCTAAGTTAACCTAAGAGATTTAATAAGAAAAAAAGAGTGGGCTTGGACCTTTTGGGTTTATCATTCATCAAACATAATATATTAGGCCAAACATATTAGAGCCCACACTTAACATAATTTAAAGATAATGTAATTTAAATTTGAGTATGGATGGGCAAAATATCCATACCTTTTTAGCGTTTGTAAAATTTAATTACTTATATTTGGATATGGATATTTTATAAATATGAGTTTATATAGATATATATTATTTAAAATAAAAATAAAAATAAAAATGGCATATTATGAATTTTGAATTATATTAATAATTGTTTCAAGAGAAAAATATACTTTTGATCATTCACCTATTACAAAATTGTTTAGCCTCTCACCTATTAAAATGCTTAAAATAATCCCTCACTCATTGGAAAATGTCACACTTAGTCCTTCACTTCTCAAAAAATTACCAAATTTAGCCCTTCTACCAAACCCTAAATCTTAAATCTAAGCGGTTAAATTTGGTATTTTTTTAAAAAAAGTGAAGGACTAAATGTGATATTTTTTAATAAGTAATAGATTATTTTAGTCATTTCAATAACCGAGGGACCAAAATAGTAATTTTGTAATAAGTGAAGGACCAAAAGTGTGTTTTACTCATTATTACAATATTGTGGTTCTCATGATCACTTAAGTATTCTTAATTAATTAATTTAAAATTAGCAAAAATTAGTGGTCAATGATCTAAATAAAATTATGAAAAAGAAATTAAAAAATTAGCATATTTTGTAATTAAAGAACAATATAGAAAGAAAAACATAGAGATTGAGAAAATTTACCAACCATGTGAAGATTTTCTCTTTTATTTAAGAGCATTTGTTGTGCAAAATACTTAAGATTTTTTCCCTTGCAATTCCAAGTAGGTTTCAAGTCACTCACATGGAAATAAAAGTGAAAGTGAGAAGAGAATTTTAATTGAATTCTAGGTTATGAAGAAAGAAAGATGAAGGTAAGAAACATAAAGATACGACTAGAATATTCATGAGGTAAAATAAGTGTCACATAACCATAAATATTGTCACATATTATACGCTTCATTAGATATGCTTTTGGACCAAAATAGGATTTTAACTGTTTTACTTTTAGCATATTTTACGACAACTATGGTAAACATCCCAAATAATAACTAAAAGGTACAAACTTGATAATAATTAAACTAATCAAAGAGAGAATGACTGAATTAAAAAGCCAAAAGTACCTAATTGAAAATTTTTGGCATAGATAGGCGTAAAAATGTAATTTTCTAAAGTTGCAAGGCATGTTAAAATTTAAATTTAAAAGTATTAGTAGATCTAAAAATCATGATTAGGGAATTTTATATAATTTTGGATTATAAAATACCACTAAAGAGGACAAAAGTGTAAGTGAAAAGTAAAATGTCTAATTTTCACCAA
The DNA here is from genome assembly GCA_037074485.1 of Delonix regia. Classification (NCBI taxonomy): domain Eukaryota; kingdom Viridiplantae; phylum Streptophyta; class Magnoliopsida; order Fabales; family Fabaceae; genus Delonix; species Delonix regia. The sequence continues at coordinate 31,136,341 of CM073449.1, read as the reverse complement.
ATGATTATTTTTTTTAGACTTTTCCTCCCACTCTTCACCAAGTGAGGGACAAAGGGATACCTCACCATCTTCTCCATTATATGCACAACCCAGGAAGAAAAATAAGGTGCAAAAATGGTAGAAGAGAGAGAAACATGGAAGTGAATTTTTCAAGGTAATTTCCTCACTTTTTGCACTCATAATAGAAGTAAAAGTTGTAAAACTCACTTAAAGCTATATAATGATCTAAATATTTTCTCTTATGATGGACTTTAGCCTAGATGCAATGAAGGATTTGGTGGATTCAAGTAGAGAAAAATGAAACAAAAGAAAGAGTAAGCTTTCTTATAAGAATTTCTTGAATAGTTTGTAAAAATTTCAAATTGAAATAGATTCTCTATGGCCAAGACTATGAAGTTTCAACTCTTCCTCACCATATTTGTAATCTAGAGACTTAGGTTAACAAATTTCTCTATATGACATAGGTGAATTATATCTAGAAAGTGGAGAAACAAAATGGAATGAAGTTATCCAAGTGAGTTTTTGATCTATTGACACCTAGCAATATAATAAGATATACTTCTAAGGAATTTATGATACAATTTAGAATTTTATATGGAGAAGTAATTATAACCAAAATATTTAAACTAATAATAATGCTAGTAATGAATCCTATGTGTATAAGGATTGATTATTGTCAAAAGAGCTATCAAGGATTAAGTTTAAAGAAAGGATATCGTCATTACAAGGGAAATCAAGAAAGGAATTAGTTTAAAATAGTAAGATAGCTTCTTCTCCATTCCCCATATGCTATGTGTGTGCTTATGCTTAGTGATTGCATACTTGATGAATTTTTATTCATTATGTTGCCAAGAGTTAATATATGATAATGTGAGATCTCACATGGAGCCTTAATAACTTACAATTGATGTTATGTATGATGACTTATAGGGTTCTCATATGGTGATCCTACCCTAATAATGATATTAAATATAATGTGGTCATAAACCAAAGTCAATGGTGTCAACTCTAACATAATTCCATGATCTATGTTCATGTTATGATGATATGTGTATTACTTTGCTTGTGTGTGCAATAGTTTGTGTGGAATATGAAGTAAGTTATTGAGACTTTTTGTCTCATCATATCTCTAACTAACCATATCAAACAGATATAGTAAGGATAAACAAAAGGAAATAGCCTCTTAGATATTTTAGAGTAGCAAAACCAAAGAGGCTTGGTTAGTTGGAAGCTATGATATTTTGATGTATGTAACAATAACTTAAGCATTAAAAATGTATTGTCATGTAACTTAGGAAATATGATGATGTAGTGTAAGATTTTCATTGTGTGTATATAAACTTTGACATGCATAAAAGTTTAAGAAAATTTTAATATGTAATATAAGGCTTCTTGAAGTATAAGTATAAGTGAATAAGGCTAAACTCAAAATTTGGTATGTTGAAACTCATTTAGTTTTATGAAGATATAATCTCGTGATAGAAGAGAAAATGTAAAAAAGTAAGTAGATGGACACTAAAAATTAAGATCTTTGGTAAATTGAATCTTAATATATTAGAGTCTACCTATACCGAATTCCATCAAATTTTAAGTTAGGCAGCTACCTTTGTTGCATGCTCAAATTATGAAAAATTATACAGAAAAGTTTTCTAATATGTATGATATTAGGTGACACCTACGGATTCAATGGGTGAATTTTTTTGCTGAAATTTTTATTTTCAAGCCCCTAGAGTACTAATAAAGTATTCTATAAGGTTTGATGTCATTTGGATTCCATTTAACTAGGTTTTGTAGCAAATATCAGAAATAAAAATATACTTTTGTATAATTCCTTACAGCTATGATTATGGATTCATTTGAGGGGAGAAATGAACAAATTTTGAACTGAAATTTAGTGTGCAATTAGCTATCATGTTATTCTAGATACTTGAAAATTTTCACAATTTTTTTGGAACTTCCTATAATTTATTATGCATTTTAAAATTAATAAGTTTACGGTATAAATAGTACCATCAAATTAAAAATTTGTCTTTCATATTCAGTTATCTTCCCACCAAATTTCCTTAATTTTATAGCTAGATTAACTCTAATTTCTTGTGAACACTTGGACTATTTGCTTAAAAGATGTTATGTATTATGGTATGACAACTGTTAACTTAGTACAACAACATCAGAATGTATATACAATTACTTTGTTGAGATGGATTAACTAAACTTAAAAAATAAAAAGAGGCTTTGACTCTACTAATAAAAAGGATTGTTACACCTAAGATTGTCAAACTCGTGAGTTTAGACAGATTCGTATTGTAAACTCGTAAGAGTTTACTTTTATTAATAAATGATTATTTAAATATATAATTACATAGTTAAAATACAATATGGAACATAAGATTTATTCAAATACTAATTATATTTCAAATCATAAGAAAAGTGAATGGGGTATACCATTAAAAGGTAAAAATTAAAAAACAAATTGAATGTAAATTTTATCCTTTAAAAAAATAGTAGGAGAGATAATTTTATACGCTTATTTTAGATATCCAATTGCATTATTAATATTAAAAAATATATTTAATACAATTTTAACAATATATATTTTTATCTTTTAATATTTAAGATATTATATAAAAATTATACATTTTAAAACAACATATAATAACTCATGAGAAAATGATCTTAACATTTAAAATAAAAGATATTAACAAAAAGTGATAGATTTGAATTTTCTATTTTATGTTCTTGATTATCCTAAAATAAAATATAAATCAAAATTTTATATAAAAAGTTATTTCATACTAATCTTTTGAAATGATTAACTGTATAAGGGATTACACATATTTGTTGTAAAAAATGAATTGAAGGTGATGTTATATACAAACATTGCCTATTATATATTAAATGACCTTGTTAGTTGAGGTGACAAAGGTGTTGAAGCTAAGATAGTGTCTATCTTTTTTTTCATTTAAAAAAAATATATAATTTATATAATTTGATATCATAGGAATTGTATTTTTAAATTTTAATGATAATTATGTAAGAAGATACTTAAATTTAGTCTTACCAAAAAAAAATTGCCTAATCAAAACGAATTGCAAATTTTGCATTACTTGAGTAGCAAGACAACGAACTGAAGGGTCTAAATTCTAAATGATTAGAAGCCGATTCGGATGATTTCGATTTGTTTTGGGTAGTTTAGGCTGCGCGGCAAAGGCAAGTGCGTGGGTAGGCAAAGACAATGGGAGTGAAGGGTCTCTGGGAACTACTCGCTCCCGTTGGTCGCCGGGTCTCCGTCGAGACCCTAGCCGGCAAGAAGCTTGCCATTGGTGCTCCCTTCTTCTCCCTTTCTCTTTCAATCCCTATACCTAGGCCTGTCTTCTATGTTAATCTCATCAAAATCACATGGTCATGTGCATTTTCGCAGATGCAAGCATATGGATGGTACAGTTTATGAAGGCGATGCGGGACGAGAAGGGGGAAATGGTTCGCAATGCCCATTTGCTCGGCTTCTTTCGCCGAATTTGCAAGCTCTTGTTCCTGCGGACTAAGCCTGTTTTTGTCTTCGATGGCGGCACCCCGGCTCTCAAGCGACGGACCGTGATTGCGCGTCGGAGGCAGCGGGAAAATGCTCAGGCCAAAGTTCGAAAGACTGCCGAGAAATTGCTTCTTAATCATGTGAGTTATGATGTTATATTTTGGATATTTGCTAAATGGTATGTCATCTCGGAAAATTTTAAACCTTTTGGGCAGTTTTGCTTATAAGAGTGTTGCTTATAAGTGGGTTTCTTTGCTTCATTGGAGTAAAAACCTAATGGCGGAAAAAGGATGAATGAAAATTGGGGGAGGGAGGTTTCTATACTTATATTGCTCCAGATAAGCGATTGTCAACATCAATAAAATCCATGGCAGCCGTTTTCTATCATTTGTTCACTTTTAAGCTATGTTGTGCTCATAATAAGATAATCATTCTGTATGTATTTTCGAGGCATTTGTATATGATTCTCTATACCATGGTTTTATCGGTTTCTTTTTCTAGTATTTCATTATAACGTGCATTTCTATTATTCTTTGAGAAGTGAGAAAAGGATTGTCAAAAATATGAAATGCGAAGATACATTTTTATTAAAACTTTGTCTCATATTCCAGTTTATTCCGATTTCTGGGTCATAGATATCTGAAGATGTTGGATTTGGTCCTTTCTGCTTATTGTATATGGCATGAAATTTGGTATTATCATACAGTTTGTACCAATGGTTGAGCAGAAATAGATAAACTAACTACATTAATGTGGTCCAATCTATTGTATCGGCTACTGGAATTCAGTTATCTTACCTGAGTGTTTTTTTTCTTTTATTTTATTTTTCTAAAATTTTGTTTACAGTTAAAGGCATTGAAATTGAAAGAATTGGCGAATAATGTTAAGAACCAGAGACTGAAGCAGAATACTGATGCTAAGGGTCAGAAAAAATCAGATCAGATGGACTTGGCTGGTTTTGATTTAGGAAGCAACCATGTGAAAGAGCTACAAAAAAAGTGAGCTGTGTATACTATTGTGGTTCTGATGTCTCTCAAAGAGTTATAAGAAAGCTTATTTTTTGACTGATTTATTTATTTAGATCTGGAGCTGAATTTACTGCTGAGTTGGACAATAATTTATCCCAGACTATGGTATCAAGAAGTTGCAATCAAGAGGAGCTTGATGCAATGTAAGCTATCTATACATTTATAGCAGACAAATGGGGCAAAGGGCAAAGAATCTTATGCATAAATGAAAATTATTTTAAGGTTGCATTTTGGTATTCTTGAATGTGGTTGATAACTCCTCTATCATGTCTGGATGTGCTAATATAGGTTGGCAGCATCAATTGTTGCAGAGGAAGATGGATTATTAGCCAGCAAAGTGGCATCTGGGGCAGTTAATCATTCTGAGGAAGAAGGTGATACAGATGTAGAAATAATACTGGTAAGTTTGCAAATCTACGTAGATGGAATGACCCGAGAGTCTTAGGATTTGCCAAAGTGAGACAGCAAATTGCACTCTAAGACCTGAACAGGCGATCTGGGAGCTGATATGCTCACAGTTTGCAAACTTAAATTTACAGTGTACTAATTAAGGAGCGGTTGTTAACCATTGTTGAATTTTTATCTTACTACCTTGATTTGATCAGAAACAAAGCTTATAGTGCTGAATTTTCTTTCAAATTCAACTAAGAATCCATAGATTTTTTTTTTTTTTGGTTGTGTCTCTTGTATTTGATTTTTCTTCTCCTTAAAAGCCGAGTTTATCTTTGAGTTTCCAATTGATTTCTTTGCGTGTGTGATTTTAGTGTATGTGTGTGTGTACTGTATGTGCCTCATTTCTTTTTTTTTTTTACTTAATCATAGTAGATTATAGCTGATATTTTAGTTTAACTAGTTATAATATATTTTTTCCAAGATGTATGAAAATTACTATATAGATGTACTGCACCTGCACTGGTAAATTTCTACAGTTTGACCCTTTTGGGCATTCACACCCACAGAAGCCATTATGTGATGATGGGCATGATTACTGGTTGGCATTACAATGCTATGAGCTTTTATTTGATTTTTGTGGATATTGTTATATATGTTTCTTAGTTCTACTTGTACCTTTCTCCAAATGTGTCATTGAATGCAGAGTGGAATTATACGGCAGTATCTCTTTCTAGTTGTAAGATCCTAATGCTCTCTGTTAATGCTTTTGAATTTCTTATACCTTTCGCATATTTTGTTGCTATTTGTTTTGTCTCCTCACAGCCAGAGTTAAATGCTGAAGTTGATCCCTCTGTGTTAGCTGCTTTGCCCCAATCAATGCAACTTGATATTCTCTCTCAGGTCAGGTTTAATATATACTGTTGATGGCATATTCTTGAGCTAGGAAATTTTTTTTTTTTTTTTTAAATGTAGAATTAATATCTTTATTCAGAGTACATATCAAATAGCATGGAAGGTTGAAACTAGATATGACTTTTTTCAGGATTTTACACCATATAGTCTCTCCCTTTATTTATTAGATAATAGATGCTGGCATTTGTTTATATGTTTGATGTTCTATTTATTGTCTATAACAGCTTAAAGGGAAAAAGATAGAAGAACTGCTGAAGGATCATGACAATAAAAAACGATATGAGGTCAATGATAAGGACAAGGGCAAGGGGAAGGGAATTCTGTTGCATGAAATTAACGCAGTAGGATGTAACTCAGGAAGTGATGATATGATATCAATGAAACACAATCAGGACAAAGTGGATGAGATGTAAGCTGCATGGAATTTCCTTATTTTCTCAGTTGTTTAGCTGTTTGGGTTGGCAAAGGTTGATTATTTTGGTGAATTATTAGGTTGGCCGCATCTATTGTGGCAGAGGAAAATGAGAAGTTAGTCAACAATGCATCAACATCTGGTGGGGCTTTCATCTCTCATGAAGAGGATGACCTTTATGATGAAGATGAAGAGATGATCCTGGTTAGTATATGATTGAGTCTTCAGGTTATTCTTCTTCTCATTGCAATTTCTGTAAACTTTGTAATCTTTTAGAGTTCTTCAACTAAGGGATCATCTTGGAAAGTAAAATTGAAGAATTTGAGGCTGTTAAACACCTGTTTTAGGAAATAAGACTTCCTATTTGGGATGTGAAAGTTTATAATGATTGTGATTCTTGTTGCCTGGATATCAAGATGATTTGCTAATTGCATTCAATTCAATTCTGCAGCCAGCAATGCATGATAAGGTTGATCCTGCTGTTCTAGCGTCTTTGCCTCCATCAATGCAACTTAACCTTCTTGGTCAGGTATATATGCTGATATTGAGTATTTTCTAGCTTGAGCACCTCTTTTAGTTTATTCTGATGTTAGTTATTGATCAACATTGCTGCAGATGAGAGAGCGACTTATTGCAGAAAACAGACAGAAGTATCAGAAAGTAAAGAAGGTCGGTCAGAACTCAAAAGCATTCATATGTTATGCTGATCAACAAAAATATAAAAATTTACCCAATTGAACTTTTGGCATCAATTCTAAATAGTAATGCATACTGTTAGAAGTTGCTTTGTCACTTGTTTGTAGAATTTGAAGTTAAAATGGATTTCTGTGAATTGTTGCTTCAATTGTTAAAACAGAGTACCAAGATATATTAATACTGACTTTGAAATCCTGTTAATTAGAGCCAACAAACACATAGCTGGGACAGACTACAGAAAGTGATATTGACCTTTTACTTTGAACATGCGTTTTGGATTTGCAATTTCAATAATGTCAAAGTTGGGGGTATATCTTATTGATTATTATAATGGAAAAGTGAGGTCACTCTTGAAGGAAAATACTGTGTTACTAGAAAATATGAAAATTTGCTGCTTTATTATTAAAAGCTACTTACTTGCTTCAGTCTTCAGCATTGATATGGGACTGAAGACCCAAGTTGGTGATAGATTTGAGTAGGGTTGCTAACTAACAGGTACTTGAGGTACTGATGCACTGAAATATAGTAAGGATCTTTAACAATTGTTGAGCCGGTTGGTAAATGTAAAATGAAACATATGATTTTGACGCATTTTCACCTTAAGTTTTTTTATAACAAGGCAATGGTTGCATAAATTAATCTTCCTTCTGTATAGAGGAAGACAGAGTAGTTTCTTTCTAATGTTCTGCTTCATAGATTTTTTATTTAGCATTAATTTGTGTCCTAGACCTGAAAGTGGGTGGCATAATTTCTTGTGAGGTTTTACATGTGCCTACAGTTTCATGTGAATTGTCCTAGCAACTTCTTTGGTAGTAATCAATGGTGGATTCTATGCATTTATTTTCAGTAATTTAGTTTGGCGTTATATAGAAGATTTACTTAGCATAGGCAAGATGGGATCTATTCATCTCTTTGCCATCTCATGTAATATTGTTATCTCTTGATTACCTTGTATCAAGGATGTACATATTTTCACTACTGAATCATTAAGTATTACTGTTCCTTGACGGCAACTTAAAATGGCACCATTCAGGATCCTTTGAAATTCTCTGAGCTACAAATACAGGCTTACCTTAAAACCGTTGCATTCCGTCGGGAGATAAATGAAGTGCAGAAAGCTGCTGCAGGGGGAGGAGTAGGCGGTGTACAGACTTCACGTATTGCATCTGAAGCCAACAGACAATACATATTTTCAACATCTTTTACTGGTGATAAACAGTGAGTTATCTTATTTCATTTTCTTTGTGCTATTGATAGATAAAATATCAGCCCCAATAGTAGTTGTCTTTAATTTTGCTGGATATTTATTTTGTGTACTGATTGAGTATGATGGTGCTGGATTTCTTACTTCAACAGCTTCATTTGCTTACTCCATTATCATATGTGGCAGAGCACTTACCTCTACCAGATTAGAGAAAAATAAAGATACACAACAGAAGACACCAAGAAACCATCTTTCACAGGGTTTTGTGAATAGCACTGAGCCTGCTAATGATTCTAGTACTTCAAGTGGATTAGTTCACGATGAACCTGGAAGGCCATCTGACGAGAGTATCCAAACATATCGAGATGACAGGGGCCAATTTCGAGTGAGTAGGCTTAGAGCAATGGGGATGCGTATGACCCGTGATATACAAAGAAATTTGGATTTGATGAAGGAGATTGAGCAGGACAGAACAGATGCAAACAAAGCTGCAAATATTAACACAATTCTTGCCAGGGAGAAAAATGTTGCATCATTAAGTTCTAACAACTTGCTTGTTGGTACGTCAGACAAGATAAATGTTGATTTAGTTGGGGAGAATTTGAGAGATGAGCACTCTATGTTAGCAGGTGATGCTTCTATAGAGATATCCTTCATGGATGATGGTGAGAATAAGTGTCTTGATGATGATGATGATGATTTATTTGCTAGTCTAGTAGCAGGTAATTCAGGGACAATTTCATGTGCTGACAATACCTCATTGAAAGAACAAGTCTCTGATTCTAGTTCAGACTGTGACTGGGAAGAAGGAATAACTGAAGGTAAGAACGATGTTTTTTCTGGTGATGTTATCATGGAAATGAAGCCATCTGTTGCAAAAGATAATTGTAGTGATGAGTGTGATGTAGAATGGGAGGAAGGAGTTTGTGATGGTGCTAATAGAAGTTTGTGCACAGCTGTGCCAGGAAAAATAGCATCTCGAGGTTGCTTGGAAGAGGAGGCTGATTTGCAGGAGGCAATACGGAGAAGTCTTGAGATCATGGGGGACCAGGAACTTAATTGCACACCATCCAGATATAAGCATTTGAATGCTGGTGAGGATAAATCCGATTATGCATTAAACCAAGATGATAATTTGGTTGGTTCTGGAGTGAAGGATATTCATGGCAATATTGGAGCACTGAATAGAGACAGTAGTATGGGTGAGTCCACTTTGCAAAGAGAAGATAGTACTGAACAGTGCGAATCTCATTATAAAATTTTAGATGACAAGCTGGATAGCACAGCAAGAAATACCCAACAAACTTCCCAGTCTCCTGGGGGACATTCAGGGTCATCTGCTGCATTTGATTCTGAGAAGACAGTGACTTCTATTAAGAAGCCTTGTACAATGGGAATGGGATCTCATTCTGAAGATTTATTGTCCAATGCAAATGAAAGGATGAGGAATGAGGGCCACATGGTTGCAGAGCAATTCTTGGGCACCTTTAATGAAGATAGTAGGGGGACTACTAATTGTGACAAGTCTCTAGTGGTTGACTCCCTTGGTGCTTCAGAAAAGGAGGAAAGTAGTAATGAAGTTGAACCTTTCGGTAATTCTTCTGAGATGCACAAGCCTGTTGCTCCTTTTGTGGAGTCATCCTTGGAAGGAGTAACAGAAGACCTTGACACTCAGCCAGAGTTGCCTAGAGAGAACAACTGTGGAAGCTTTGAGGAAAGGAAGAGTAACCTCGGCAGAGATGCAATGAAGGCCCCTGTTTATTTGTCTGCAGAAAACCTCACCATTCGGCCAGAGTTGCCTATAGAGGACAACCACAGAAGCTTTGAGGAAAACATGAGCAACCTTGGCAAAGATGCAATGAAGAGCCCAGGTAACTTGTCTGCAAAAGCAGTTGAGGGTAGTTTGGAGGAAGAAATTCGAATTCTAGGTCAAGAATATACCAACCTAGAAAATGAGCAGAGGAAGCTTGAACGAAATGCAGAATCTGTCAACAGTGAATTGTTCACTGAATGTCAGGTTTGAAACTGAACCTTTTCTATGCGTCATTGACATGCTAGTATGGCAATTTTAACTTTTACCATTCAAAAAAGTTGGTTCTTGGTGTTCTATGCTTTTCATCCATTTTCGTTCTTCTAACACTTGTCATTATTCATGACTCAATTATTTAACGAGTCATTTTCATTGATGACTCAAATCAGTCTGAAAACAAGTAATTTTTTGTCAGTGCTTACTACTTTGTAGAAGCTTATTACTCTAATTTACCTTCTAAATACGTTTGTTGTTAATGAGTTGAAGTTATGGGTAGATACAGCATATGCTTGAGCTCTAAGCAGTACTATGTGGTATTTAGATCTATTTTTTTCAATAGACTGTGCAGCCCACTTGTCAACAGGTGTCTGATAGCTTTTCAAAAAACCAATCAACCTAGAAGTTTAAGCTAGTAAGCAACAATTCAAGTATAACCCTTAACAAACTTGTGAGATGATATCAACTAGAATTGACTCATTCTAGCTTTATAGCATCCGGTTTCTCTTACAAACATAGAACATATACATCACTTGTTGATTGAAGTTATTCTTGATTTTGGATGATAGACAAGCAAGCTTATGCTCTGTATACTCACTTATAAGGCATGTCTGTCCTGGGAAAAATTCTTTTGAAATTTGCTTATGTGTGAGATCTACTTATCAGAATTAATTTACAGCAACATCTTTTATATTAATTGATTACTTTGTCATGTACATATTTAATCCAATTGATGACATGGTCTTGGTTTGGAGCTAGCATGTCCTATTTTGCTATGTGCTTTCATCTGTGGTGGAAGTTTATTCTGATTTCATTCATATACTTCTTGACAAGTGATGTTCCATGGCGGCGAAAATTTTGATCCCTTGTGTTGTTGTTGCATCTGAATTTTTGTAGGAACTATTGCAAATGTTTGGCTTGCCGTATATTATTGCTCCAATGGAAGCAGAAGCACAATGTGCTTATTTGGAACTTGCAAAACTGGTGGATGGTGTTGTGACTGATGATTCTGATGTCCTTTTATTTGGGGCATGTAGTGTCTACAAGAATATATTTGATGACCGCAAATATGTAGAGACATACTTTATGGAGGTCTGTATCTGTGAAGGATGAGTGAATTTCAACTGTAGTAGTTTCTTGGTTTACATTTTTCTTTCTTCTTGGTTCAGGACATTGAGAAGGAGCTTGGCTTGACCAGAGAAAAATTGATACGCATGGCACTGCTTCTGGGGAGTGATTATACTGAAGGCATAAGGTGTGCTAACTAGTACTTCAGTAGGTCTTGGTATTGTTATAGCTAGTGATGCAATGACCATTCGACGCAGAGCTTCTGCGCTGCATACTATGTGCCTGGAGATGTCACCACTCATATCTAATTTTCCCTTGTCTGAACTGAGTTATTAAGATATATGATAGATGTCCAGTTTTATTTCTTCACAGTTCAGTGATATTCTTGTGTACAGGTATTGGATTTTTGTAAATTGACTACATCTTGTGTGGTATGTTATTGCAGTGGAATTGGAATTGTAAATGCTATTGAGGTTGTAAATGCGTTCCCTGAGGAAGATGGCCTTCTGAAATTCCGGCAGTGGGTGGAGTCACCAGATCCCACCATCTTTGGAAAGTTTAATACCAAAAGTGGATCCAATGCCAGAAAGAGAGGGTCAAAAGTTGAAGAAAATGTTAATTGCCCAAATGGAAATATAGAAGAGACTATGGTAGACCAAAATGTTTCCTGTACTCAGGAACAAAATGATTCATCAGACTACCTCCAAGAAATAAAGCAGATTTTTATGGATAAACATGTAATTATGTTTCCAATTCTATGTGTTCTTATTACTATATGGATGGTTTTTGCGTTGAGTGTCTGCTATTTGGATATCAATATTTCTCTTCTATGGTTTCTCATACAGAGAAATGTGAGCAAGAATTGGCATATTCCTTCTTCTTTTCCAAGTGAAACAGTTATGTCTGCTTACTCTTGTCCACAAGTGGACAAGTCAACTGATCCATTTGCATGGGGAAAGCCAGATCATCTTGTTCTTCGCAAGTGAGTTTAAATGAGTATTTCCTTCTATCTGTAACTTTTTAACTTTCACCAAGTGAGCATTTGGCACAGTGAGCTGACTTTGGATGGGCATTTAAGAGAGAGGGGAGTATAGGGTTGTCTCTCACATCAAAATTCCATTGAGTCAATGATGCTTCTTTTATTCTCTGCATTAACTTGTTTCACAATGATAATACTTGCATTTTACTTTTCACATTCTATTATTTAGTTAATCTGTTGGCAACTATTGTAGGTAGGTTTTTTTTTTCGTTTTTTCTTTTGGTTACAAAGGAGGCTAGGCACAAGGCCTTGGGGGTAGGGAATAAGGAAAGGGACAATATGGGAATTGAATCCGTGTGTACCAGGACCCCTTGCACTTATGTCCACAGCAGGTGCCACTTGAGGCTAGGCTCTTGATGGTTTGTGGTGTCTTTGGTTAGAATGGAATGCAAGAGTTTTCAATCAGAGATTTCTTTTGCCACTCTTCTTTGGGAGAGGATTATATTTATGTCCTCTCGGTGGGTTTCAGAAAATGGTTTTCTAGGGGGGTGTCCCTTGTGGATGTTCATAGGGATTGGAAGGCCCTTTTGAGTTGAAGAGTCTGGGTATCGTTTGGGAGGGATCTCTTCTCCTCTTTTTTCATTCCTCTTTGAATTGCTTTCTCTTCTCATTAATAAATCTTTTTTTTATGAAAAAGATTAGTATTAGAAAGCATAATAGTCTTGATGGCTTTCACCTAACACCTGAACCTTCTAAGTTAAATTGGCCCTTGACATGATATCAATGTCTTCAATTTGGTCAAGAGTTTAATTCTTGTCAGCACCGTTCTTCTGAATTGAAATCAATTTCAGCATAAGATATATATGCCTTTGGTTTGTCCATTCTTATTCTCCAATGGGCTTTCATGTGAAGGGACATGTTAGAAATGATAATAAGAATTTTTCACGGGCCTTCCCTTTTACAACTTAAGCTTTTGAGTTGAAATGGTTCTTAGATTCAAGTGGGATTTTCTGTTTCAGTCCTTCATTTGTTAGGTGCTTAAACATCAGAAATGGATGGGTTAGTCATCTTCGCAGAAGCCAATCCCTGCTTTGTTCTGAATGTATTCAACCTGTGAACAGCTGTCTGCTGTTGACATTGGTTTTTTAGACTCTACATATTGACAGAACTATGCAAGTTCTGAATAGAATGGCAAATTTTTCAGATTTTTATTATGTTCTAAGTAGCTATTTATAATTAAAACTATTTATGGGTCTTTACTTAACAACTTGAGCTTTGAAGTTGAAATAGTGCTTGACAATAAGCTTCAGCTTTAGATTCTATTGGGGTTTTTATCTTCAGTACTTCATTTGTTCTATGCTTAAACATCAGAAATGGATGGGTTAGTCATCTTCCCAGGTTCTCTGCCTTGTTATGAGTGTATTCAATCTGCAAATAGCTGTCTGCTGTCCCAAATATTGGTTTTTGAGGTTGTACATATTGGCAGAACTATGCGAGTTCTGATATAATGGCATTTTTTTAAAATATGTATTCCTACATTTTATGATGTCTGAGTAGCTATTGACCTACAGGTTGTGCTGGGAGAAATTTGGGTGGACTAGCCAGAAAGCAGATGAATTGCTGTTACCTGTTTTAAAGGAATATAACAGGAATGAGGTTAGAATCGTTGCAATCTTTATCTCCTCCTGTTGTTGATGATGCTGATACACATGAAATATTGAATATCTTCTTAAAAAAAAAAATTGAAATTAATTTGGTCCTTCTAAATTTAGAAAGCATTTCACTGGAGGATTGTCTAATGTAATTTTTACAGTTCCAATTATTATATAAGAATGTGCTGATTTAACTTTAATCTTTTTATTTGAGACTCAACTGCGATTGGAAGCATTTTATTCTTTCAATGAAAGATTTGCAAAAATCCGTAGCAAGAGAATTAAGAAAGCTGTGAAAGGAATCACTGGCAATCAGTCTTCAGAGTTGGCAGATGAATCTGCAGAGGACTTGTCCAAGAGTAGGAAAAATGGAACAGGAAGTACCGCTGAAGTTGGGATTAACAGATCTGAGACTTCTAAGGGAACAGAAGATAGTCTTGCTGACATGAAGCAAATAAATTTAAAACAGTCTAGGAAAAGGAAGAATTCTAGAGATAGTGTTGCTGAGATACGATCAAGGAAAAAGGGAAGCTTGAGTGCTCCTGCCTCAGCTTCTGGTCTATCTGAGGTTGATGTGCAAACGGGAGAAGAGCCAAGTAAAGGTGGTTTGAGTTGGAACAGAAGTGGCAAAGGCAGAGGCAGAGGTGTGAGAGTTCAAAGAGTAAGGGGAAAGAGGAGTCTTGACTTTGATTCATCTGAAACTACATCTAGTGATAGTGGCAGTGATGACCATGAGCCCACAGCTCATGATAAGAACTCAAGAGGGCCGCAAGAGGTGCGAAGGGTAAGCTTTGATCTGTTTTTGCTAATTGATAACTTAAAAAATGTTATTGCCTCTTTAGATGTTTTGTTTGTTATGTAGTTCTTTTCTTTATTCTTAAAAATAAAATAAAAAATAAAAAATAAAGGAGGAAATCATGAGGAGTGTAAACTTGATTTTTGCAGTTTGATGTGGAATGTAAGCTTGATCTATGCTTCTTGTTCCTCTGAACTTCTTCGTGAAGTCTCCCTGTTGCATAGTGCCCCTGGGCAAGGATGAATAATCATCATATGTTGTAAATAATAATTAAATAATGTCTAAATGCTGGTAGGTTTGAGATTATGATCTGGATTAAACTAGGGTATAGCTTTTAGGTGTTTTCTATCGGGTTCTCCAATAAACTGGATCTTTTTTACCGATTAACACCATATGATTTGGTCTAGCAAAATTTTTCTGTCACGTGTTGAAGTTTTTATTAGGGAACCTGATAGGAAATACTTAAAAGATGTTCACCCAAGTCTTATACTTCCATATTTTCCCTTCCTTTCTTTCACTCTCATAGAACTTCGTTAGGAGTTAGGACCTATTGTTAGTATGTAACTTTGCAATATGGCTGCTTGTGCAGGTGTTCATGTTGGGCCCCAAAGAAACATCTCGTTTGTTTCCTATTATGATATGATTGTACAATTTTACGTTATATCTTAATTTTTACATCTATGAAACAGATGCAGAACCACAAAAAAAAAAACACGAAGGTTCCAATGTCATCTTGTTGATATCTAAATCATTAACTACATGAAATGTGGGTCATTTACTTGTCATATGCTCCCTGAATGGAGTTGCATAGAAGCCTCTTAGGAATTTTATGGCAGTTTCCTTTTTATTCTTTCTTTGTGGTTCTTTTAGCTGCTGTTCACCTGTTCCTTTATAAGGTAAGATGATGCAATGATACTGCTAAGTAGATATTGAGATATGATTATAATCTTCATGCTCTTCTGATAGGCTTACTTTGACTAGTATTTTGCCACTATTTTACAGGCTTCATCTTTGCAGAAATTTTGGTTACATTATTTTGTTTTTCCCCAATTTTTGCAGTCTTTGCGATCTCGGAAGATGGTCAACTATGCCATGAAGGACATTGAAATTGAAAGCACTGATGACTTGTTTGATCAGAGCAATAAGGCAGACTTGAATGAACAGCCAATAGATGAAACATTATCTCGTACGCATGGTGCCTGTGGAGATGCTAACACCAGTTTCAGCAGAAATGAAGAAAGCATGATAAATCTTTCTCCAAAGAAGGATTTGTCTAGAAACTTTCTTGAATCCGGAGGCAGATTTTTCGCAGATGAAGATGACACTAGTCATCCTGAAACCAGTAATTATGATAGTACTGTGGATGCTGACTACCTTAAAGTGGGTGGTGGATTTTGCCTAGATGACGATGAGAGGGGTAGCAAACATAATGAAATTCATGGCAACACGACGGCTATAGTAGAGAATAGTGCAGAAGTTACACATTGTTCTAGTTTTATGGATGATGCTGACAATGATAAAAATACTACTTATCAGCTCAGTTCAGTGAATAAAAGTTCTGGAGTTGAACTACAAGATAGAGGGACGGCTACACACGAGATTGAGTTGAATCAGGACCATGTAAATACTAGAAGTAATTATGATCAGTCTCAGGTTGACAAGGAGGTCTGGATACCAGAGAATGCTCATGACGATACGAAAAATCCCATGGCAGCATTTAATGCCATACCTTTTCTAAGAAAGAAAAAGAGGAAGAGCTAAAACTCATTTGGATGGTAATTTAGTGTGTATGTATAACTGTATCTGCTCTACAAGTAGTTTCTCTTGTATTTATTTATAGTGTTAAACATTGTCTAATAGATTTTTGCTTGCATTATAACGCCTATTATGTCATACTGGTTGTGAGTTGCCAAGCGCAGTGACCCTATTGTAGGAACCCCCAATTCTGATGGTCTCAACCTTAAGGCTTCTCTCAGCAGTTTGTCTGCCGCGTGACGGTTCAGTTCAAATCAGAATTAAGCAAGCAATATTGAGCACTAATGCTAGGCATAATGAGAAATGACTCTTACAACTAACACATGATAATTTAACGCGATCATCCTCGTTATAGAGCCACCAAGGAGAAAGATGCGAATGCTTCGTGCTCGGTAAGTGTATCTGTAAGGAGAGTCTCCCTGCCTCAGTTTAAATCTTGGAGATTTGGCAGGGTATATTGAAGAAGCCTATAGCGACGAAACTTTTATCAAAGGTATTGAACGCATCTTAAATTAACCAGTACAAATTATTCTAGCAGCTGCATATTTGAAATAGACTTTTCATAACTTAAAATATCTATTTGGTTTGATAAGTCAGATTCAAAAAAACAAAACTCAAATAAAAAACTTTGATTAGAATGATTAGAAAAGTTTGTATTATAAAATAGGTTAAATTTAAATTTTTTAAAAGTTTGGCTCAACTTTAAAATATTTGAATCAATTTTTTTAATAAAAAAAATTAGTATAACATAATATTTTAATAAAAAGATAAAAATTAATACTTTTTATATAAATAATTTATATTAATATAACAACTCATTTATGTTTATAATTTTTTAAATATAATTTTACAAGTAATAATATTAATTAATTATATTATTTATTATAAGTTAGTAAATATACGTGATCATCACGACTTTAAAAAATCTATTAGTTCAATAAATTTAATTCAAAAAATATAAATAAAAATGTTCAATTAAAAGACGATTTTAAATTTTTTGTAATTCAGATTTAAACTCAGTTTTTAAAATTTTAACTTGATAATCAAGTATATTTTGAACACAGGCGACTTCAAGTTTCAAGCACTAGATTTACCGGTAAACGAAGGTTCTGTAGTATATAAAATGAACATCTTGGAAATTTACACTTTGGAATTCCAAATTACTGTTTTATATTTTAACTGTTGTGAGCTGTACTTGATTTAAAAAAGAGGGTCAATTGAAAGAGGTCGGGGTTAAGCGACGTGAATTACAAACGCGTAATGTCGCCCATTTCTGAAAGATGATTTGTTTTTTTGGAAAATTAACACTGGATTCTCTTTAACCTAGTTCAGATTAGTCTTCAACAAGTCCGAAGTTGCGCTGTATGCTTTGGATTTTCCTTTTTTTTTTTTAGTTGAAAATAGCTAAAACCTATGCAAACAATTCATTAAATGAAAGGTTTAATGTGATTTACAGCAATTGTAGAAATCTCAAGTTTAATAATAAAATAAAATTTTTTAACTCTTTTGTTCAAGGGGGATTAATAACTCTGCTCATACATTTTTTAAGAAAAAAATTTATCACAATTTTCAATGTTGCAACAATATTAGTTATTCGTTCCATTCACGTATCAAAAGTATTATTTTCTTCGAAAGTAATTTTCTTTAAACTAAATGACGGCAATTTATCAACATAGTTTTGGTATAAAGCTAGTAGTGAGGTGGTTAGGTGCCATTTGATATGGCCTTTCTTTCTTTAATACTAAGTTGAATAGTTAGTTAGGATCTTCAAAGTTGATTTTGGTCCCTTCTAATCAATTATCCATTTCCAGGCCAATCTTGATGCGCATTTTTAGGGCTTGGAAAGTTAGATATAAGCATCTAAAATTGGGCTCAATACAAATTTTTTCTCTTAATTTTTCAGGAGTTTTTCTCTCTCTTTTTCTTGTTCAAGTTTGTTCTAACTCTTCTCCTTTTAGAGATGTTTGGGATGGTGACTGTTACATTGAGAAAAACTTTTCCTCCTTGATTGATTTGAACATTGGAAGCATACTTTGGACTTGAAGATTTTTGTCAAAGAGGGCTATGTTCCAACTCTGGTTTTAGTTTGATGGTCCAGCTAGAGTGCCGCTTGGTTCTTTCTTAAATTGTAAAAACATGAGGCTGTAGAGAGGAAGGAGAGGTTCAGTGGATTTAATAGCATGCTCTTTTCTTACGCTTTCCTTTTTTTTTTTTTTTTTGGGTTGTTGTCTTTTTTCTTATTATTAGACAGTTTTTGGTCTCAAAGAAAATAAGGTGCAGCCATACTTCTTTTGTCCTTGGTCACTAAGCACACTTTATAACCTATTATACATGCTTTTTGCTTGCTTTTGGGTTGTCACAAAATAGTATAACTTGTTTTCTTCGTTTAAATATAATTGGTTGCTCTACTATTTAGCTGATTCTAAAATTTACTTTTCTAAAAATATAATTCAATAAAAATTTTGATAATTTAGCCTATATAAATATTAACTAGTCAAGTCTAAAATAAATTTTCTTTAACTTAAAATTTCTTCATAAAAATAAATTTAAAAGTTTAATTATCATCAAAATAATTTAGTATGACAATGAGACCTTAAAACCAACACTTTGGACAATCTGCTATGGTTATGGTGGTGTGCACTGATGTGAGTGTGGAAACCATGAGTAAAGCAGCCATGGCTGAAGGAACTAGCCCTTATGTGTTGGTTGTGTACTCTAACACTCTTGGAACCCTTCTACTTCTCCCTTTGGTAACTATAAAAAGCTAATTTTCTTCTTTTGCCATTAAATAATCAATACACATCATCAATTCATTGTCGATCATAAAAGTAAAACTTGTTATTTGTGCCTCTTGTTTGCATAAATAAGCTAGCGAATACTTCATTTGTGGTCATTTCTTCCTTGGCCTAAGTGGGTATTCTAATATATTTTATTCTGGAAGGTGCTTGTTACAAGCTTTGTTGGAGTTTGAGTTTTGTTGTAACTCATAAAAACGAAAATAAAGCCAAGGAGAGAGTAAAAATATTTGCTGATGGAAAGATGCAATATTCATTGAACTGAAATGGTGTTTAAATACAATAAAAATCCAACAACTTGATTTTAAAAATAAGCAACTACTTTGCACTCTATTCCATGATTAGCTAACTCCTAAAAATCAGTAACTTTGTTAATGATATTGAAATGGATAAAAAACATGAGAAAAAACAGAGAAGTTGTTTGACTTTTTCTTGCAATAGCTGAGGCAATTCTTTAACACTCCTCCTTGCTTCAATTACTGCAAAGTCCAAGCCTCTCTCTAAGAAATTCAAATTTACTCCTTCGCAAAGCTTTCGTAAACATATCAGCCAATTAAAAATCAGTCTTGCAATACTTTAAACTAACTGATCCTTCATTTTGTACGTCTCTAAGAAGTAATAATTTGATAGTAAAATGCTTAGTTTTCCCATGAAAAACAAGATTATTTGAGATAGCAATAGTAACTTAATTATCCACAAACACCTCTGTACACTCCTCTTGCTTTAAATTCAGATCAAGCAATATTTTTCTGAGCCATAATGCTTGATTTGCAGCAGTTGTTGTTGCAATAAACTCAAATTCAGCTGTAGATTGTGCAACAAGCTCTTGCTTTTTAGAACACCAAGAAAATATCCCTGAACCAAGAATAGAACAATAACCGGAAGTGCTCTTCATATCACTGCAAGAACCAGCCTAGTCACTGTCAGAAAATCCCTTTAACACATAATTCTGAATTGTATAGAACTTGATTCCAAAATGCAGTGTTCCTTTAACATATCTCATCGCCCTTTTAGCTACTCTAAAATGAGGGTTAGTTGCACAATTGGTGAATCTAGATAGAAGACTTACTGCATGTAAAATGTCAGGCTGGTTGCAGTAAGATACATGAGACAACCAACCATACTTCTATAAAGAGTCTTATTGAGTTTTTCAGCTTCATCATTCTTGCTTAACTTCTCCTTCTGACACATTAGAATAGCTACTTCCTTGCAAGTCTTCATTCTAAATTTTTAAAAAATTTCTCTTGCATAATTCTTTTGACAGATGAACACTTCAGTCTGCTTTTGCTTGATTTCCAGTCCCAGATAATAAACCATTTCTCCTAGATCTGTCATCTCGAAAGTATGCTACATATATTCTTTGAACTTTTTAACAAGTTCATCATTACCTCCTGTAACCAGAAAGTCATTGACATATAGTGAAACAACAATAAAATTGATTCATCACCTTTAAGGAAGAGATTAGCTTCACTGAGGCTTTTTCGAAAACCCAGTTGCATCAAGTGTTCATCGATTCTGCTGTACCAAGTCGTGGGAGCCTGCTTCAATCCATACAAAGCTTTTTGAGCTGATACACTTCACCTTCATGCCTTTTTATTGTAAATCCTTTAGGTTGCACAACATATATCACCTCCTCAAGAAAACCATTCAAGAATGCAGATTTAACATCTAGCTGAAACACCTTCCAACCATTATGTGCAGCAATAGCCAACAATAATATGATGGTTTCTAATCTAGCAACCAGAGCAAATGTATCAAAAAAGTCAACACCATAGATTTGAGTATACCGTTTTATAACTAGTCTGGTTTTGTGCTTGTTGATAGAGCCATCTGCATTCAACTTGGTTCTAAAAACCCACTTCACTCGGATAACCTTTCTATCTTCTGGTCTCTTCACAAGTTTCCAAGTTTGATTTTTCTTAATCTTATTGAATTCTTCTTTCATCACAGCTTTCCATTTTGGATCTTTTTCTTCTTCCCAAAAATCTGCTAGTTCAAGAGTAGCCACATTGCATCTTTGATAGATATCAAAGAGTGATCTTGTGCCTTTTATTGAAACATCATCCCCTGATTCATCTTCTTCTAACTGAAGTTTTGTGCTTGGAACTAGAACAAATTTTTGTTGTGCTTCTTTCCAGTACCATTGTTCATCCTCTATGAAATGCACATCTCTACTTATTATAACTTTCCTTGTATGAGGTTGGAAAACTCTATAAGCCTTCAAAACAGTGTTGTAACCCATAAAGATTCTGGGTTATGCCTTTTTGTCTAACTTATCTCGTTTGATCTGCGGCACATAAGTGAAGCACAAGCATCCAAATACTATGAGAGTTTTTAAAGTAGGTTTATAACTATACCAGACTTCAAATGGTGTATTTTCTGCCACTAATTTTGTTGGAATTCTGTTGAGTAGAAAGACTAATGTATGTGCAGCTTCCGCCCAATACTCTTTTAGCTAGCACTTCTTATACAACAGACACCTAACCATTTCCATTATGGTGCGATTTTTCCTTTCACTAACTCCATTTGGTTGTGAAGAACATAAAGCAGTGAGTTGGTGTTTAATCCTAGTTTCTTCGCAAAATAGATTGAATTGATCAGATGTGTACTTCTTGCCATTAACAGACCTTAAAGCTTGAATCTTACGGCCACCTTGAGTTTCGATCCATTGCTTAAATTTCCAGAACGCACCAGCAACTTCTGACTTGAATTTGAGGAAGTAAATCCAGCACATTCTAGTATAATCGTCAATGAAAACTATGTAATACTTACTCCCTTTGAGTGAAGTAGTGTTTTAGGTCAAGCTAGGTCGATGTGAATTAATTGCAAGTTTTTAATAGCTCTCCATGATGTTTTCTTGAAATGAAGCCTTACTTGCTTGCTTGCCAATTTGATAAGTTTTACAATCAGGTATATCATATTCAAGATGAGGCAGCCCATGACCCAGATCTTTCTTTCATAGGTTCATTACAGCAACATGATTGAAATGTCATAGTCTTTTGTGCTAAACTTCTGTATTGATCTTAGTTGCAGACATGGCTTTTTGCTCTTGCTCAATAGGAGTTGATGTAAAACTCTTTCCCTTCATCATTACTTTGAATACCTCGTTACCTTCTGCATCATTGATTTGACAATGATTGGTTTCAAAGATTCCTTTGAAACCTTTCTCAAGCAACTAACCAACACTCAAAAGGTTTTGATTTATGTTAGGTACAAAAAACACATCTTTAATGAGTTTTATACCTAAAGAGCTTTTGATTGCCACAGTGCCTTTTTCCTTTAACAGGAATATAATCTCCCTTGCCAATTTGAACTTTGGAAATTACAGAGGTGTCCAACTCCTTGAAGAGAGTATAATGTCATATGATTTGTGCAACCACTATCAATAAGCCACTTGTCACTTAAGCTGCTAGTTGCAAAACAACTTGCTATAAAGAATTGCTCCTCTTCTTCCTGATCTGCTATTTGTGCAACATTTTTCTGTTGAGTGTTGTTTTTGTAAATCTTTTAATGATGTCCCATCTTCTGACATTTTTCACACTGCTGGTCTAGCCTTTTCCAGCATTTGAAAGGTGGATGACCTTCCTTTCCACAATACTTGCAAGGAGAAAAATTAGATTTTGTAGCCCCATCAATCCTAGGAGAATCAGAATCTAAGTTTTCTCTCTTGCTTTTCTTTTTCTTTGCCTTGTCTCCCTATTTTGAGTGAACTTTTACCCTTAAACTCAAATATTAGATCTGTCTTTGGCTCAACTTAAAAAAAAAAAAACTTCTATTCTAGATAAGGGAACATGTTCTTCAGGTACATCAAATCCAAAGACACTTTCTTGGAAAAAGCAACACACGAGAAATGTGTAGAATTTTAGGAAAGGTATTCATTGATTTCGTTTTCACTCATTGTATCTCTGTAACTTTTATACGAAGTTTAATTAAACTTGGCCAGTCATTTATCATTGCTTTAATAGTTTGGACGAATTAAAAATTGGTCCTGATATCTACTTAATGAAAGAATTCCTGAGTTCGAGTCGTCAACCATTGTTGGATACTAATTTTTGAAATTTTGGTTTGTAGACATTTCATAAAGAGCTTTGCTAGAACATAATTGCCGAAATAACTTTTGCTAAAATGTTATTACAAGCACTAGTATGATAAAAACCTAAATTTATGAAAATATATTAAAATAACTTACTACTTCCAATTTGCCCTTAACCTTAATTGGTAAAAAAAAAGAAGGAAAACAATTAATAAAGAGGATAGAGGGAAAGTCATTCCTATCATTCAAAAGTCGTTGCCTCTTGCCGAATCAAATTATTTCGACGTATGTTTCAGAAGATGATTCTTAGATTGTATATGGAACAAATAACTACTTTGGGTATATTTGGTTAGTGAAATCTAAATATAGGAATGGAAATGATTCCCATGTTTGGTTGTAAGCACTATTATGGATACAATTAACTTAGTGTTGCACGTGAAGAAGCGCATGGAAGAGCTAAAGGTGTTGCACATGAAGAAGTACATGGAAGAGTTGAAGCATCTTCAAAGCTACTAAGGCACGGGAAACGTCCGAAATTCCTTTCTATAAAATTGGTGGATTTTGTGTATCCAAAATAGTTGGAACACGAGTACTAGTTTGTAATATAAAGGGTAGTCAAGAGAGGGAAGATAGGCTAAATGTATAAAACTCTGTTTCTCATCCCATTTGTGTACTCTTTCCTCCCTCTTAGCGAGCCCCATATCGCTATTCTTATTACTATTACTCTACTTGGGGTCCTCTTCTTTCCTTGTATACTGTTGCTCATTAATACTTTCTTTTATTTGGTACTTTCATTGTCGTCCCAAAGTCATTATTACTAATCAGGATCCTCACTTTCTTCATTCCTTAAGGCAGGAGTTACATAAGTTGCAGGGTACCACATTGGTCATGAGTGCCTCTTACCATCCTCAAATTAATGGTCAGATTGAAGTTCTCAACAGAAGTTTACAAATGTATCTACGATGCTTCGTCTCAGATTCTCCTCACGGGTAGGTGATGATGCTTCCTTGGGCTGAGTACTGGTACAACACAACCTTTCAGACTTCAGCTGGGGTAACTCCTTTTCATGCATTGTATGGTCGTGAAGCCCCAACCATTACTCGCTACGTGTTAGACAACAGTGCGAATGACATGGTGGAATGACATATGTTGCACAGGGATGAGGTTTTAGCGCCATTGAAACAGAATTTGCAGCAAGCTCGGCTACGAATGAAGGAATTTGCAGATAGAAACAGACGTGATTGTGACTTTGCAGAGGATGACTGGGTTTATGTGAAACTAAAGGCTTATAAATAGAACTCCCTTCGATCCCAACGTCATAATCATTTTGCTTGATGCTTTTATAGTCCATTTCAGATTGTCAAACGGATTGGAATGGTTGCTTATTAGCTTGATTTGTTTGCTTCCTCTCGCATTCATCCTATTTTCCATGTCTCATTAAGCGATGTATAGGATATCACACTCAGCAGGTTACACCATTACCAGATACTTCCAACGAGCTCATGCCAGAAACTGTTCTTGGTCAACGCGTCATTCAAGTTAATGGAACCCCGGTTGAACAGCACTTAATTAAGAGGATTGACATGGATCTTGTAGTTTCCCACCTTGAACCTTGAGGACAAGGTTCTTTTTGGAGGAAAAGGTACTGTTATGGATACAACTAACTTAGCTGGTGTTGCACATGAAGAAGCACATGGAAGAGTTGAAACATCTTCAGAGCAGCTGAGACGCGAGAAACGTCAGAAATTCCCTGTTAGAAGATCGACGGATTTTGCGTGATCCAAAACACTTGGAACATAAGGGTACGGGTTTGTAATAAAAAGGGTAGTCTAGAGTGGGAAGATAGACTGGATGTAATGAACCTTGTCTCTCATCCCAATTCTGTACTCTTTCCTCCCTCTTAGTGAGCCACATATTTCCAATCTGATTACTTTATTTAGGGTCCTTTTTCTTTGGGTGTTGTTGCTCATTAATAATTCCTTTCAGCGTAGCATGGGAATTAAGATTCTCACAAACTCGGTAGTGATTGATCACTCAATTTTTGGATGGAATGAGAAACATTCCCACGAATGTTAGATAAAATTCCTATAATGCCTTTGCCCTTGTGCCCTTTCGACTCTCTCGTCCATACTCCTCATCTAATCCGACATGTACTTCATTTGGTTTCTCTCTTAGCTGTGAAATCAATGGCGATGTCCCATCCCCGACAATTTGATCCTGTCGTTGAGAGAAGAAAAGGATGAGAGTGATCCATCATACTACCGTTAAGATAAGAGATCTTGATGAGAGAGACGCTGTTATTAGGTTTCGCCATTATTGACTTGTTTTAAATTTCGCCGTCAAAGAGAAGAAAGGGATGAGAGAGACATTGTCACTACGAGAAGAGAAGGATGACAAGACTGCGAATTGGGAGGGCTACGAAGGAAGTAAAGGAATGCAAACCAATCCATAGCTAGCGATTATGGAAAGTGTTTTCATCATAGTTTAGAAGGCAACATCAAAAGAGGAGGGAAGATGGAAGCGTTTTCATCAAAAGCCCGACATCAAAGTGAAATGTTGAGGAGATCTAGACTCATAGTCAGCAGCACTTTTTTCAGCAGATTTGGTGCGAAGGGAGAAAAGACAAAAATAAGATAACTTTTTACAAAATTTAAATCACAATAATTAATTTTTTTAATAACAATAATATAATAATATTGATATATCTACATTTTCATTCTCACTCTATTTTTCATTATCTTGCCAAATACAATAAACAAATCCATTCCATCAACTTCATTCCGATTTCCAAACCCCCCCCTAAATATCTTGTCTATAGCATTCAGCATTATTAACCGTTAACAGTTTCCTGAAACACGAACGAGAAAAACAATTAAGAGAACAAGCTACTTTCTTTGCTAAATGCCATCCAAATTGCTTTAAATATATTAATCAAAGCCAATACGGCTTTAGCGATAGTGAATGTCGATTCAAACATTACATTCATAATTTGCATGCCCAAAGACGAACACCCTTCAGATACACAATTCCCAACCATGACAAAGGAGAAAGATAGAGCACAAATAATTGAAAGCATGTGAACCTTTTCTCCTATTCTCATTCTAAACTGCGCGAATCTTAAAAAATAGTAGAAATTTCATATTTTCATATAGCCACGCTGCTGCTATATCAAGACAACAAATGGTCCTCCATGGAAGAGAGATACAGTATTAAGAATCAAAATGCCTCTCTGCCCGCTACAGGAGAATAATACATATGAATGTTATATATTTCTCATGTTTTCTAGAAGAACTCTTCTGAAATCCTCCCTAGTTTCCTCTACAAAATAATAAATTTTTTGTATTAGAGAGGGGGAGGGGAAAAATCGGAAATGTTGGATATAAAAACACTAGCAGAAAACCTTAACCCCCAATACGAATTAAATCATGCATCTAAAAGCCTTCACTACCACTAGGTGATGCTTTGCTTAATCTCCCGCCCGTCACTCCCTCTCTCTCTCTCTCTCACACCCCTCTCTGTGACCTGATGTATATCCATAATACTTCAAGCTGATAGTGAAAATGGGGTGGCACGGAAAAGACTGAATTGTGTGGCATCTAGAACAAGTAATTCTGAAACTTCTTCGCCTAAAGTTTTAAGTTTTCAGGTCATCAGACACAGCAGACGGTATGCAATGTGTCGCAAGAATATCTAAAGTTGCTGCCTTGGCGGTGCTGGTCTTCAATACCACTATCTGTGAAAATGGTTTATAAAATTTTAAATTAGAATTCGTTGAAAATTCAGGAAAGAACTACAGAACAAGAAAAATACTGGGATATTTCAGTAAATGCTCGTCACTCATCAATTTCCTTTTATTTCCTAAATTTCTCCCAAGCTTCATAGATATTGATCAAAGAAAAAATTTTGTAAGTATATAACATGTGACCCAGATATGAATTACACCTTGATAGTAATAGGCAGACAAAGATACAATATAAAATAAATATGACTAATTTTATTTATGATTTAATCAATAGCTACAGCATTAGCACTCAATGAATACATATGATCATTTACTTTTAACTTCTCTTTCTTGTGTGTAGTCTTCAAAAATTTTTATATTGTTAACAACCATTTTGTTTGACCAAGGCTCGGTATTAACACAAAATGATAGTACATTACCAACAGAAATCAATTCTTAAGGAGTAACAATATCTTATTACCCATAAAACTTGGGAATTTTGTTCTAGACAAATATGCTTTAGGCATTTACATGTAATTTTCAAAAAGGAGAGACAGAAAATGCAAAAGCATGAATATGCCCATGAGAGGAAACCTGTTGATATTCCAGATCAAACTTCATATATTCATCATCACAGCTCTCGACCATGCTGGCCAGGTTCTTCAGATTCTTCACAGGCTTACCGTTGAAAGCAACAACCTAAATACATGCATATAGCAAATTTGAAGGATGTTCAACTTATAACAATTATTAATAATACCTATCAGATGTTACCTGAGTGTTAACAATGTCCTCATATCCAATATTAATGTCAGCCACTAGAACCTAACATATAACTCAAGTGTGAGCAGAAAATTGTACTAAAATGGTGACAGACACACATCCATTGGGGAGAAAGTGGATTAAAAACCTGAGAGATGACAACAAGCTGTTCATCAACAGAATGTGCCATCGCATGCAAATGCTTGTCCAGAAGCTTTACAGGGGCATCAAATTCGTATTCCTTTCCATACTGGAAATAAGTGAAAATCCCAATATTAACATTGGCAACGAGTATAAACTCAAACATAGGGTACATTTCTAAGTACATATAAATACACAACCAGCAAGAAGAAACCACTATATCTTCAGTTTCAAAACCTCACTTAACCAAGAATTTTATGCATATATACTTCAGGTTAAACAGCTTAACAGTAAAAATTTAGTATTTCTGAAAATGCACATAAAGAAAATATTCATATATATATATATATATCAATAAGGAGATTTGAACATTAATTATGCACCAGTTCAAACATAATTTAAATCAAAGTACCAGCATTTGCTAATTTACAGTAACACATGTCATTGCTCTGTTTAAGAAGGGTATATTTGGATTGAGGAGAAGAGAACACAAAGGGAAGGTTTGATTTACATCTAAATCAAATGAAATTGCTGTATCAACCTTCCTTTCCCTTCCCTTCTCCATTTTCCTTAATCTAAACATACGCAGGGCTGATAAATCATACCTAATAGTTCTTAAAGGATTTAGTCCACATAAAAATGCTCAAAACAATAATTAAATGCATCATATCATCTCTTTACTTTGTACTAGACCAAAGGAACCCCACAATTCAGCATATGACTAGCTCAGAAAAAACGAGAAAAATATAGCTGCACAAACAAAGTAACCATGTTTTTGCTAGGACCTTTCGCAGTTCAAACCTTCAAGTTATCTACAAAAACCTCAAGGAAGTTAACCAACTAGCAAAATATATATCTATATACATATACATACATACATACATATATATAGACGGACCTTCAATAATATTTAAAACCATGTAAGGAAACAGTCAGGGAGGAGATTGAGAAAAAATGTTGAAACAGCCTACTACAAGAAGGATAAGAATGATTCATTTTCTTGTCATGTTGTATGAGTTTTGCTTCATATTAAATGAAGAGCATTTCAAATCTACGGCGAAAGTAATTATAACTAATCCATCGCTTGAGTAATTCATCAAACATGAAGCCCCCAGAAAAGGAACAGACACACAGACAGCAAATGGTTGTTTTTACAGCATTTACCAAATGAAGCAATGGACAAATTAACCAAAAGGGAAGAGGTGGGGTAGAAAAAGACAACGAATTGTCATAAGGCAATCATAAGGCAACTAAAGTATGTGAACAGCATACACAGAGTATAAAAGTAATTGTGAAATCTGGAAGATAACTACTCACCTCAGAACGAAGATAGGGGACAGAAACTGCAGCAAAGACAAATCCAGCAACAATGTAGTAAGAAGGAGGTCTGCCTTTGATGTGGGCTGGGATAAGGCGTTTATGAGTTGCAAGTTTTATGTTAAATTCAAGTATCTTTGAATTACGGAGAACCTTCACTAAAGCTGTATCCCCAGTGTATTTTTGAGAGACAAGGTAACTGAAACCAATGCGCTCCCCATGCCTGAATGGAACTGCAAATATATCCCAAACTAGATATCAGTTCTGGCACTGAAGAAAAGATATAAACACAAGAATTTCCATAAGACTTCTGTAGTACCAAATTAGAACAAGTAAACAAAGCACCAAAATCCAAACTACTAATATTCATAGCAAATGTCCAAGTAATAGCTACAAAGACAGGATTGGGCACACATCGTTAAGTCAAATGTGTTGTGTGGCTCCATTTGGCTGCTGTAGCCAAATTCTATGAGCTCATGCAGCAGCATAGCCTTATTGGACATTTCATCGTATAACTCCATTAGGTCTAGGGGAGAGGGATAAGACATAATAAGACAATGCATGTCTTTGACACAAGAACTAATCAAGTGAATAGCTTATGTACACTGCCACGTGAACCATATGCTATTAGATCTCATCCTATATGACACACCAAACAGGGCCTATATGTACTGAATGTCTGACAAAGCGCCTAAAAGTATCATGGAAGGTTTGTGTATATATTCATAATAGAGGGAGGGGATTGTGTATTTAAGCCATCTCTTAGAGGGGAGAGTAATTTGCTCTAAGGATTAATTAAACTGAATCCCATTTCAGCATTGATTGTCAAGCAAGATAAAGAAGTTGGTTTGACTTTTTCAATTCCAAAAGCTTAATAAGAATCCCATTCAGGGTCAAGGGCAGCCCAAGATTGCTAATTACTGTCGAAGATCATAAGATATTTGACAGGACCAGGGAACAAAAACTTTTACATCACTAACAAGTGAGCTTCATATTTTACCAGCAACTCTTATTTATTTGGAAAAATTATAAACAGAAGCAAATATTTTTGTGCGTGTGTGTGTGTGTGTGTGTTCTCTAAACCATAGATGATTGTCAAGATAGCTTCATAACTTCATAGTAAAAGGTATGCTGCTATATAAAGTAACATGTGCTAACATATGTGCAAAGGAATATCTCATTAACAAGCTACCAAGTTACCAACAGCTAAAAAAGTGATCATTCAAATATAATCCAAAGTACAAAGTAGGTTATATGTCAAACAGATACAAGAAAAAGCACAAAATTACGGTATGACTCATCTCAACGGCTTAGCTAGCCGATTCAAAAAAGAAACCGAGGTTACCTGTTCCATCATTGGCAATATTAATCCCATCAAAGCTAAGAATGACATCAGACGGCTTCAGAACATGAGATTCTGGAGCTGTGGGTTCAATTCTTCTGATACGCACACCTTTTTGGTCAGGTCCCATTCCCATTGACATTCGCAGATCAGGGTTTTCCATCTTCTGCCACTCAACTCCGAGAATTGGAAATCCTGCCAGGGATATTACCAAAACTAATTTAAGGAAAAAATGGAATCATCCCATCAAACTCACAACAACCAAAGTTCAAAATTACAACAGCTTATTGGACAATGAAGGTAAATTATAAACAAAAAATGGGGAAAAAAAAATTCAATAGACTCCTTCATTCACCCCTTCTCTTTCAGAAGGGGGAGAAGATTATGAGAGCAGTGAAATGAAACACTCCCTTAGGTACCTGTATACGCCCCATTTCTTTCATAATCTTGGATGAAATGTACGATAACAGGAGTGGGTATCACATATCCTATATTCTCCACATCTTCATGCTTAAGAGACTGGAATGCAATCCCCACACATTTCCCCTTGTCATTGAAAGCAGGTCCACCAGAATTTCCTGAATTTATTGCAGCATCTATCTGCAAAAGTATTTGAAGGGACCAGAAAATGAAAATCACCAGATATAATGAATAACTTTGGACATTAGACAGCTTACAAATTCTAAGACTAAACCTGCAGTCCTAGAAGTTCAGTTGAACCATGAACATAAGAGAGTATCTCCATACGTGAGACAACACCACTAGTCACAGAGATTGTGTCACCTCCAATTGGATAGCCCACAACAGTCACAGCATCTTGCAGTGCAGGCAAATCACCAAACTCCACAGGTGAAACACCTTCCCAGAACTCATCATCACTCACCGTCAACAATGCTGAAGCATTATTAGAGGGAAAATTAGTATGACAATAGAAAACAAACAATTAAGTATTTTGCTGACACTTTCTGCTTGTCTAGATGAAAGGAATGGAATGAGGATGTGCTAGAGATTGATTAAAATCATTCTTAGGCCTTCTACTGACATTATAAGCTTTTAGGAGAGTTAATTCATCGGAGCCTCTTTATCAAGCAATCAAGAGTTTGATCTTTGCCTCCCTCATTCTTCTTCATTAAATCAGCAAAAAGTTAAATGGGCCTATGCTTTGTTGACTCTTCAAGCTGAAATAACTTTCACACAAGTGTAATCTTTCTTGCGCCTTACCTAACAATTTAAGCTTTTGGGAGAATTGGTTCCTTAAGACAGAATCGAAAATAGCATATGAAAACCTCCAACTCCTTGAATGAATGCATTTCAAGATAAAATTAAGGGACATTCATGTCACAAAGGAGGTACAAAGCCTTTAGGGAGCAGAGAAAGAAGCATAGGTAGGGATCAAACCCTTGACATCAAACTCACACTCACTTCAATCTTAAAGACTTAGGCTAGTGCCAAGTGAGCCATAAGCTCATTGGCAAAGCTAAGGGAATTTGTTGTTCCCTAAATTATGTTTTTCCTTAACCTTTTGTCCCCTCAAGAAAGTGGGCAGACAGCCCATAAAATGGAAAGTTTTCTAACAAAATTTTTGTTGTAAGAAAAAGGAATTTATCAATAAGGAGAGAAGAATACACAGATACACAAAAATAGAGGACAAAAGATACTCCTCAAACCCCCAAAAAAAAAAAACAACAGGCAATACAAACTATGCTCTAACTCAAAAGAACCTTCCAATTCCTTTGAAGATCCACAATGGATCAACCCTAAAAAAAACCATTTGCAGAAACCCACAAAGAAACATAAAGATAATCCTCTCCTCATGAAGACATGCCAGAAGAAATTACTTGTCAAACAAACTTGCATTACAATAGAACCCAAGGAAATATGGGGAACCCACCGTTAAAAACAACTTGTAAGAGGGAAGAACCATACCCCTTAAGTATCTCACCATACATCTCATACTACTTAATGTCAGTTTTAGGCATCCCATACTACCAAACGTCCCTACCATAGCACTGTCCACACTACGACACTTTATTAGGCCTTCTTGCTAATCAAAACCCTCAGCAAGTAGCCCTCTTTGTGACGTTGGCTACCAGCTTTATTATCAATTGATAAAAGCCAAGAAAGTGTAGGAAATTCACCATTGAAAACTGGCTTGCAAAAGGGAAGAATCATACCTCTTAAGTACCCTACCAATCCCTGTCACCTTCCATTCTAACCAAAGAAACCACAAACAAGCTAAAGCTGCACATCGCCTGTAAACTTTATGCAACTTTTGCCCCCAAAAACCTAGAAACTAGATACCTAGAAAAGCCCCATGATCAGCACGACAAACCCAACTGATCAAATAAACCAAACAACTTATTCCAAATATGCCGAGTCACTTCACAATGCAAGAAGGGATAGTTATTCATTTCTAAATGTGTAAAGCACAGTATACAAACAACAGGCATAAAAACTTATTGGTTCTTTGATTATGAAGAATATGATCCATATTAAATATTAATAGCAAGATTCTACCAACTTTGGATTTTTATATTTTTAAAAATATAGCTAGAATGGTAAATTTTGATATACAGTATTCCTTTCAGTTCCATGCTACTTCAAATTCCTTCTTGAGTCTTAATTATTGGTATTCTTTCACTTTTGCACTGTTCCGTTTATCTAAACAAACACAACATCAATTAGACATCCAAGGTATGATCATAAGCATAAATGTAAACAAGCTATAAGTTGAGGACTTCAACCTTGTGACCCAATGTTCATGTGCCACACCTTTAGGGCTTCTATGGGAATTTTGAAGAGAGTTGAGTCGAGTGGTGTGGGTCAGAGTGAAATAGAAATAGGGAGAGTTCCCACCCAATTTTGGATGTCAAATGCAAAAATAGATGGTAATTCATTCCATACTAGTTAAGAGATTAATCATGGAGAGTGAGACTATGTAGAAATTTCTTTACTAGAATTACCCTTACGAAGAAAAAGAAAGTGATGAATAATTGTATCATAGGGCAAAACAGATATTTGGAAAATAAATAACTAAGGGCCAAAGGAAGCAAACTATCCCATCCCCCCAACCCTTCCCAAGCCACCACCACCGAAAAAAACTTATGGAAATTGGGGTGTGGTGAGGGGAGAACCTAACCCTAGTCCGATTCTTTTTTAACCATAGAGACGATGGTGTGGATGTTTTGTCGCCCCACTCCACTCCATCCAATCCTACGAAAGAAGCCCCAAGGAGTGGGAGCCCCAGATGACTCAGTTGGATCTAGCTTGTGAGTTATTTCATCATACTATACAAGTTAGATCTCCACAACTGACGACAAAATCAATAATTAACTCGCAGATGATATATATACCAAGAGCATTAGTTCCAAACCAGTATAGTAATAGCAATTATGTTTCTCCAAGTGCAATTTCACTAACAAAGAGAAAAATCTTTCCCGATTAGCTGAAAGTTCTACTACATTAACATGGTATATTAACTAAGACCAAAATTTCAATACCAATATCGCATTCGGTTCCAATGGCTAGCACCGTCGCTAAGTATTTCGTGTCAGAACCACGTTTCTTGAGTTTGACCTGTGTATGATGCTCCACCGAATGCGCATTCGTTAATACCCTCCTCCCCGCTATAATAAACCCACTGCTACTAGAGCTATATTGCCTTTTCCTCTGCCACGGCAGAGAGAAATTCGGCTCCGTATGCACACAAAAAACCTTCACCACAGCGTCCATGGAGGGCACCACCTTCACCACGCTGTCCCACTTAGGCATCATTGGCGGTTCGACAACCAAACCCGTATGGGCACAATCTCCGTTCTGCTCAGCAAGTCTCGAACTTCTCCCCTCCGGTGAACCTGCTACATGGGGTTGCGGCTTATCCTTGCGCTTAAACTTCTTGGGGCGGCCGGGGCGACGGGGCGAGGAATCCGGAATAGCGTCATCGGCGGCTTCCACGGTGGGGGAAACTGAAGCAAGATCGTTTGTTGAGGTAGCAGCGTTGTTGGGGCATTCTTCTTCGGCAATGGTTTCATCAGGTTGGCTTTTAGGTTTTCGTCCACGTTTTCTCTTTTTTTCAACCATTTCCTAAAAGGAAAAAAGGCGATGATCTTCAGAAAGCTGTGTGTTGGTTTCAACGAGCTCCGCTCAGCAAGATTATGCTTTCAGGTTAGGGTTTCTGGATATTGAAACACGATTCAATTCGCAGATACCTCCATTTTCTAACTTCGCTTCATAGACTCAGGTTATGTTTATGTTTGGTATAGCAGAAGGAAAAAGGATGGAAATTACAAAAAAAAAAAATTAAATAATAATAAAAATGGCTTATACCTGTATCATTAATAATAGTAGGGACTTGTTGCGTAAGAAGATGCACTAATCTTTAGTTACGCAATTGTTGAAATTTGTGGTGCATTAAATAATATGTTAAGCTCGGGGAGGTGTTTTAGAAAGAACATTCCCATCTTACACATTCCAACTTTAATTTTTTTAATTTGTTGGTGTGAAATTGAACAAAATATATTATTATTTAAAATTTGTCATGACAAGCATGTCCTTAAGTTAATTAAACTGGTAAATTAACTCAATTTGATGATTCTACTGAAAATATTTCTTCTCATACTATTTATTGTACAATGATATGTGGAAAAAGTAAGTTGATACAATTAAATTTTAAAAGAAGAATATTGTTGTCATAGCTTATAGTTGGATGTTCTGATCAATACTGCAAAATGTTTAGTCAATGTTCAGACCCAAAAAAAAAAATGTCTACTCAATGACTTACTGGTTTATATTCTTTAAATGACCTGACGTAGAGGTGTTTTATAAATCTAAATATTCGAAATTAAAATTGTTGTAAATATTTGCTAATTTTAACATTATTTAAATTTTTTTACCATAACATATTCTACCTTAAAATTTTAGAAACTTATAATATAAAAGTTGTATGAATCCAGATTTCTTTTATTTTTTATGTCGAATTATATTTGGATTGCATAGTTTATTTGATGTATGATCATTCAATCAAAATTTTAAATTTGATTAATTTTGATAATTAAAAATTATTAATTCTAATGTTGTAATTTTAAATGTAGACTATTAAATTTTTTTAATATTTTTAGTATTGATCATTCAATTTTTATGATTAAAATAAAAATATAGAAAATCTAAATTATTATATAGTAGGATCTCGTTATAGTCTAACAAACAACATTTAATTCTTAGCTTTTTAAAATCATTTAAAATTTTAAAATATTTTATAATAAATATCTTAAATTTTAATGCATAATTGAAATTATATCTAAAATCTTCATGTTAATGATTTGCAAACAAACAAAATTTTCTAGTGTAACTTTTCAAATCTTTTGACATAATTATTTAAAAAAAAAAGGGCGAATAAATTTAAAAAGGTTAAATTTAGACACATTTTTGTATATTTTTTATATTATATTTTTCAATTAACACATAATAAATATATAATTTTGATATAATTAGAAAATTATATATTTAATGTATTTTAATTAAAATATATATAATAAAAATATATTTTTTAATTAAAAGAACGAAAGAAATCCCGTTAATTTAATTTTCAACAAAGTAGGGAAATGGTTGCGGAGCTTCCACTTGGACTTGTAAATTCAACCTAAAATGACCGGTTCGGGTAAAAGAAAAAAAAGCGGGTCGGGTTGAAAGGAGGAAAACGAACCACTGCACCAAGTCATTAATATGACTCGTGACCTTAAATTTGATTTTGAAGAAGGCAAGACCTTGGTTCTCTACCTCTGATCGACGTCGTATTCGCCAACGTTGGACAGTGGTTGCCGCGGGCAAGGTCTCCTCATTGATTTTGCTTGCATAAGGTTCGTCAACCCCCCGGTATTTCATCTGTTTCTTTCTGATTGACCCCTCTTTCACGTGATTCATTTTTCTTTGTTTCTTTCATGGCCTTTTCGTTCCTATTTCCTTTCTTGGTCCTCATTTCTCGTCTCAATTTCTATTCTTTTGCAGTTTCACCCCGTTTTCTTATTACCATCTTTTAATTCCACTGGGTCTTATTTTATTTTTGAATTGTGGTCGAATCTTACTTTTTTTTTTCTTGGTCTCCGTTTACTTCTGTGAGCAATTCTGATTTCGTCATTTGTTTTCCTCAATTACCTTTCACTGGTGTTCCGAGATCTTTCTTTTCAGTCTTTATTTTTGCTGCTTGAGTTCTGTTGTTGTTGAGTCTCCTTCAATGTCACAAGGTTACGCTATAGAGCTCTACTTCGATCCTGCTTTAGAAAACCAGGTGTTGAAGGCCTGGAATGTACTGGCTCGCCGGCAAATCAGCACCCATCTCATAGAAATCGAGTCCCGCCCACATATCACTCTCTTTTCCAGCCCTTTTGTTGATTCCGCGAAGCTTGAATCTATTGTCAAGAGTTTCGCTGCCAAGCAAGAACCCTTGCCTCTATCTTTCTCTTCGATTGGCTGCCTACCAAACGACAATAATGTCCTCTTTCTTGCACCGACGCCTTCAATCTGGCTACTTCAGTTCCAATCGCAGTTGTGTGATGCAATGAAGAAAGAAGGCATCGAGATAGGAGAAGACTATCGCCCAGATTCCTGGATTCCTTACTGTGCGGTTGCTCAGGAAGTGCCAAAAGTTAGGATGGCCGAAGCGTTTTGTGTCTTGCGGGATTTGAAATTGCCGGTTTGTGGGTATGCCATGGATATTGGGCTGGTGGAGTTCTCACCCACCCGCGAGCTCTTCTCTTTTGTGCTTGGTAATTCATTAGAAGCATGAAGTTGTAGATTACTCTAGAAATTAGTGTTGTTTCCTAGATGTGTTAGTGTGCTACATCTTGAGATGGATTTAGATTGAAGTCAATGTTGCTATTATTTATAACAACAATTGGAGAATTGCATTTTTCATGATTGATTTTTACTTCTTAGCTTCTTGTTTTCTTTAGTTTGTGATTCTATTTCCTCTTGATTTTAACAACATATTCGAATCATCACGCTCCCAATAATTTTGGTGGTATAATGAATGTGAGGCTGGCTGGCTCAAAAATATGATAGATGGCCATTAGCTTGTTCAACTAGGTTCCTTTATTGTTAGTCAACTTTGTGTTTCTCTTTTCTTTTTCAATAATGTGCATTATGTGACAAAAATTCAGTGACTTTTGCTCCTTCTTACGTTGTTGCCCTGCTCTTATTCTTATCTGGAATAGACATCTCCGAATATATGGATAATCCTTGTATGCTTAAAAAATTCTGAGGATTTGGGAGGAGTAAGAGGCTAGATTTTATGGAGATTTCCTTTTTATGGTCCTGTTTGGTGCATTTGGCTGGAGCATGTTTGAAGTAGTCTCGGTCTTTGCCATTGTTTGGGGATGCTATTGTTTGGTGTCTTCTCTTTGGTTTACATCATATGGGCTTCTTCAGGGCCATGGAGATGGGGTCGGGGTCCCCTTGTTAGATATGCAGAGTGAGTGAGCGGTCTTTTTAATTGATGTTTTTATTCTCTTCTTGGTAATTATATTTCTTCTATCACTGAAAAAGTTGTAGCAGGTTCCAGTCAATCATGTCGACTATTGCTATTCTGAATCTGTGAAGCTTCTTAGATGCTTCCTGCAGTTTTGAGTATCATTACCATCTATTGTCAATGTTTTCTCAATGGTAACTTGAGGGTTTTGTTTTTTTGGATGTTACTCTATTGTCCTAGTTTGGTTAACACTGATTTGCATACTGTCTGGGCGTTAGACTCCTTCTAATGCAAGGGTTTTGTCTGTAAAGAGGGATTAGTGTCTTCATTTACTACTCATTTTAATTCCGTTTGCATTTATCAGACACTAGGAAACATAGAAATGGACGTTACAATGAGAAGAGCATAAGAAATATTTACGAGATAACATGCTCATGACACAAGAATCTTAAGGATGACCAATATCGCTTTCATTGCTGTTTAACTATTTTGATTGAATTCCTTATAAACTTCCTTACCGTTCTTAAAGGGTACTCCAATCCCTTCAAAAAATCGCAAATGCGTTTGGTTGATTATGATGATCTGTATAACCTTTAGTTACTGAGTTGCAAATATGTTTTTGTTGAACAGTTGAATGGTATCTCTCTTAGCATCATTCATAAGTAAAAGGTATTGGGCACAGGTCATTTATTCTTTGTCAATATATTTGTAGCTTAAGCTACACTTGAGTGAAATGGGTGCTATGATGAACTCTGGCCTCTAGTGCGAGAGATTGCACTTCACCTTCTATTTGATACTGCTTCACATAGTGGCAATTAAAAATAACTTCTCCTTCGACGGAGTTTAGATATCAGGGTGCACACCAACATTATGACCTCCTCTTCAAGTTCACATGACTGATTTCATGTTCTTATTTTCTCAATAAATGGCTCAGTAGAGCTATGAAATGGATCAGGATTAGACCTAATCACAAGTCATTTCATCTAAAACCAGTCCAGCCTCATTCAACATTGGGCCATGCTTTGATTGAAAGATGGCGCTGAGCTGGCTTTTCAATCAAAGTTTATTCTCCGAGTTCATGTCCAGACCAGCTTTTCAAGTCACCAGGTCTAATTGTAATTAGAGAGATATAATCTGATTAATAGTTATTATTATTTGTATAATTATATATACTATATAAAACAGTTTGTATACAAATATGACCAATTGTTGTAATGGCAATGACGGGGAGATTAGTTATTATTATTATTTTATTAAAATGTTACATCACATTATTTAATTTATTAAGATGTTTTGTCACATTAATTTATAAGCTTTTTGGATCCAACCATCTTGGATTAAAAGTAAGTGAACTTCTCTGTTAAACTTATATTTTAATATTTAATATCTTCTTAAATTATGCAACTTTTTAATAATCAATTCCATCTTTTTTTCAAATAGTAAGATTCTTCTTTTACAAAAAAAATATTAATTCAGGTTTTAATCTTTAAATTTTCATTTTATAGTTAAATCTATCAAGTTAATTCGTCTTTTCGAGACAAAGTCTAATTAGAAATCAATCCATCCAATTAAAATAGTCATATTATTGAGTAATATTTTTTTTTTTTTTCCTATATTTATATATATGTTTTTTTTTTTCCAGATCTTATCTTCTGTCCCCTGTGTAATAACTAACATGTCCCTCGTTGCAAGTTTGCTGCCTATGAGCCAGCCTCTTGCTCCATTAATGCACTAGCCAAATTCCACACGGAGAGGAACAAAGATATGAATGATGGTGATGATGATGATGGTAACAAGGACAGGATCTGATTTTCGAAGTCATTCAACTTTTGTCTTTTTAATTATTAATTATGACAATATTGAGATAGTGATTAAACGATAATTAATTATTAATCATATTAAGTCAAATCCAAACAAATAATTTGCTTGGCGACTTGGTTTTGATAATCCTCACACGCATGTAAAGTGGGGGAAGATATACGTTATATAAGAATCCCTTCGGGTGCTGAGAGGAAGATAGCTTTTTAAAAAAAAAAAATTATAATAATTATAACACAACCCCTTGGGTGGAGGGACAGCACCAACGACATTCCTTATTGTTGAATCCAAACATTTGGCGGTCCAGACGCATTATATTGGGGCCATATACAGAGTTTGTCTTTGAATTAACTTGTTATACATACAAACATACATATATATATATATATATATATATATGTATGTATGTATAACTACTATTTTTTTGATAGTGTTACTCTAATTTTATACAGTATCCAAGAATTTTGGAAATATTCAGATAATTTTTTAGTATCACATGTTGCTGGAAGGAAAAAAAAAAAAAAGAGTTCCACGATTTATAATTTCTAATGTATTTATATTTTATTTTTTAATTATCAGATTAATTATAATACTTTTAAAAATCAACCTGCGTACTTCAAGTCCTGATAAAGAGATTCTTTTTCCGGTTAACCTGATAAGGTTTTAATTACATAAATAGATGAAGTTAAATGTTCTGTATATTGAATTGCTTTGCTTTCTTTGTAAAAATATTTCAGCCCATGATTGCCTTTATCGAAGTTTATAGAAATTTGTTGCAAGTATTTTTTTTAGTGAGATTTTGCCTATCAAATTAAAATGATAACGCTAATGCATCCTTGTTAGATTGAGATTTTGCCGCCGACCATGGACGACAAATATGGACTTAGATTTAGGGCTGCATGTAAGTTGGGTTGAACCAAGTTTTTATA
The DNA here is from genome assembly GCA_037074485.1 of Delonix regia. Classification (NCBI taxonomy): domain Eukaryota; kingdom Viridiplantae; phylum Streptophyta; class Magnoliopsida; order Fabales; family Fabaceae; genus Delonix; species Delonix regia. Next base: position 31,095,568 of record CM073449.1, on the reverse strand, counting down.
TTACTCATGACCCATCTTTGATTTTGGATTGGATTTTTTTTAGACTTGATCCGAGTCCGTTTTAACCTGGCAAGTGACCAAACTAAGCCAGGATACACTGGGTTCACAGCCGGGTTGATTAATTACTTCTTTTTAAATGTTTAATTTATTAAAATAATTTTTTATTAATAAAAAAAATTTTAATAAAAAATTAGGAAAAAATAAAGATTTATAATAAATAAAAATGAAATAAAAGATAAAATTACGATTTAAAATAAAAAGTGATTAAAATTTAAAAAGAATTAATATTATAAATATTTATTATAAATAAATTTATTATATATATAATTTAAAAGTTTAAAAAATATATAAAATATTACTCAGGGTCTCCCCGTCCAATGAGGCAAAATTTTTTATCTTAATCCAATCTAATCAAGTTTGATATGACTGGAATGCGGATCACCCTTTCTTAAATTTCATTAAAAAAAACATCATATATTGTACAACCTACATTAAAACCAATATCTTCTTTTTAAAGAAACAATCAATTAATTGTAAATAACATAATTTTATATTAAAAAAATAATTATAATTAGCCTGGTCAACATATTATTACACCCGAACACATTAGAACTAGTTACAAACAAAGCTCAATACCATAACGAGGCTCGATATTATTAAGATATGAAAGTAAAAAATGGGGTGGAAATCTGATATAATGAACTTCTTTTATGCTTAAACTAATCTGTATGTATTCAATGTTAATTAGAAGCCTCCCTCTGGAAAATAGCCAGCAAAAGCTCACTCCAGAAATCCACAGGACCAGGCAAACACCAATGAGTACAATCATTATAACCTCTCATCCACTTGTTCCCCCAGTGCTCCCCAGGATGCCCGTCAGGCCTCATCATCATCGCTTTCGTCACATCGACCACCTCGTACCTCTTCCCCTTCTTCCCTCCTTCTTTTCTTCCTCTTTCATACTCCTCCATCTGTACATTCCTAAGTCGCCACTCAAACCTCGTCCAATCAACCTCCCCTTCACTCACAGGACCTGTTCTGTTGCAGTACCCTCCGTTGTTCCAGACCCCGTTTTCAAAGTGAGCAGGCGCGAATGTTCTGAGAAAAACCAGGGTTTTGTTGCAGGTGTTGCAGTTGTTGATGAAGTTGAAGGCTGCTCGAAAGGCCATCCGGAAGGGGAAGTCGATGTTGTAGTCTGTTACGTTTGGTTGCTTGCAGTACACGCAGCCTACTAGGTTGTCTCCTTCGTGAAGGTACATGACTCTGAAGAACCAGTGGCCGTCTGAGATTACAACGTAGTCCAAGTTTGGGAGTAGGTTGGCCCAGTCTGGGTCCACTTTGTCTAGCTGCATGTCGAATATGCTTGTCCCTGTTCCGTTCTCCATTCTTTCCTCTCCCACTATCAGGAATCTGCTCCACAGGCTCATGAGAGTGAAGCCACTCTTCGGAAAATACCATGTCCTGTACCTGTCTTCTGAGTCCTTGGAAATCTCATGCGGAGTCTCCTCCTGCAATGATTGTGATCATGATAGGGGTTATTGAATGAGACAATTAGAGGTCTTCGATGAGTTCTTCTGTTATGGGATTAATCATTAACGTTTTATCAAGATGCTATCATTGTGCATTATCAACAAGTACAAGCAAATGTAAACTCCATGACAGCAAACTTTTCTTTCTTATTCGCTCCTTTTTCATAATGTGTACTTTATATACTAAGTCCAGAATTTGATTGTGATCCTAATCATTAAGTGCTAGATAAAAGACAAAGTTGACCTGTAAAACCAAATATTCGACGTAATGAATATTAAATGTGAGATTTCTCTCTAGCTGTCTAGCACATATTTATTTCCATATATTAAAATTATTTGAGATTATGTGCCAACAGAAACGTCGCATGACCCATAATTTCAGATTGCTGATTAAGAGTTTTCCAAAATGTAAGCCACATACCAATACTAATTATGGAAGAACAACCACTTAATTGGTCAACTATTGGAATACTTGGGCTCTGTTCTGCTCTGTGATGAGGAGTCCAATTCTAAAGTAACGCGCCAACTGGTTGTGAGTCATTTCCATACCAATGTAGAATAATTGTTCGCATGGAATCAATCACATTCAAGCTTTAATCTTTTTCCTCTTTTCCCACGTATTTCGGCTATGAGAATCAAATTCCCTTTCGGAGCAAGTAAGGAATTCCAAATTCAACAAAACGTGTAAAGAGAACTATGGACTGGACTTTTGACTTGTTCATCGTAAGAATAAGAGAATTTAGTTTGCGTAGTAATTGTACTGACCTGTGATAGCAGACAAACGAGGGAGTCCATGTGGTTCCTAGAAACAGAGTCACCAACGAACGCCATCTTCTTCCCTCGAACAAGGTGGAGGAAGGTTTTGGGATTGAAACCCTCAAGCTCACACTGCTCTGGCTTCCATTTCCAATTCATGAAATCACTGTCCGTTCTGCCTTGCTTGAAACAGTTCTTGCTTTCAGGAATTGTGGTGCAGCTCCAATTAGTGTAGTAAGATGACTCTCTTAAAGCTCGAACCCACTGGCCCTTAAACAAGTCACAAGTTTTCTGCTCTGCAAAACAACAAAAGTTGATTAATGGCAGACCCAAATGAATTCAGAATATGAAAGCAATCATAACAAGATATTGGATCAATTGGAAATTACCCCTTCGTGGTTTGGATGAAGTTACTTCAGTTGAAGCTTGATCTTGTTGCTTCTGAGGGAGGGTTTGGACGATGTTACAGGGTTGACTGGGGATGAGGGTCAGAGGGTTTGGGTAATAGAGAAGGAAGAAACTAAAAATGGAGGCTACGAAGAAAGAAGTCACAACAGCACTCCCTGTGTTGAAGCATGGTGCCTTTTTGCCGCAGATATGAAATCTGTCCTGAAAAGGCGTACTGGTAGATTTCATGGTATGACAGAGCGAGAGAGAGAGAGAGAGAGAAAGAGGTGTTCCAGAGTGAGAGAATAACAATGAGAATCCGAATACTTGGAAGGGTTGGGGGGGTGGGGGGGAGGGGGGTGAAAGAGAATTGATGGTGTTCTGTTTCTGAAACTCCCATATTAATTATGGGGATATCAAAGCGAGTATTGACTTTTCGAGTATTAATTCGTTCATTACCTTTTATTGTATGAACCTTGTTATAATTTCAGGAATTGAATGATACAGTCAAGAGAATAGATGTGAGAAAGAAAGGTAAAAGGCTGAGATATGAGAAGTGCAGTGATAGTCATGGGAGAGAGGATGAGAGGGAAAATGACACTTGGCGAAGAGGTATAATGGAGTGCATGTGAGATCGTGAGGGGCAGTGGACCAGACCAATAAGTCCTGATTTATCGGCGCAATCCCTTGGCTATTTGAACTTGAATAGGATTCACAATTTTGTTTGGGCCGTAATGTGAAGGTAAGCAGGTTTTAAGAGTCCACATCATGAATTCATTATCATTATTATGGTTGATGTTGATATATAAAAATTATTTTAATTTAAAATGTAAATTTCAATTCAATTAAGATATAAAAGTACGGTATAAAAAATTACATAATAAAATATATATATTTAATATGTATCATATAATATTGCATGAATATTGAAGATGAACATTCGACCAGGACAGCAGGAAAAGACCAAAATGACTCTCCTACAAATTTGTGTTTGATTCATATAGATAATTCTTTTAAAATGATAAGAAAAATCATTTTCCTGTTACGAATGAGAAATAAAGAGGAAGAGTTCCACTTGTAAGGCATAATCATAAGAATATATGTATTATTTAAATATAAACACCCTCACTCATAGGAAAAAGAAATAAAATTAACTAAAAATAATAATAGAAACTATTTGTGAAAATTTCAATCAAATGTTAAATTGTTTTTGTATTGCAGTCTTCTAAAAGAAATAAAATATTTGCAGAGGACGTACAAACAAAGCTTTCGCGTGATAGATGGAACTTGAAATTTCAAAAAGTTCGTATAGGTCACACAAAGCTCGTCCTCGTTCTCACTGTCCACTAATTTTTTTTTTGGGTTTTCAAACAAGAAAAAAACAACAGTTTGGAAGGCAAGTAGAAACGTACGCGGAATATAACAAACCAAACTTGCAAGCAAGCAGGCAAATTGGACTATCATGAGGCGTGCACTTGCCTGGCTATTTCTGGTCAATGTTAGGAATTGCGCGTCGGTGACATAGACGGACAAAATCCAACTGAACTATGGTTTCCTTTGCTGTCAAATCTTACTTTACACTATTCCACTGGGGCATGCTACATTTCGCTAATAAAGACCCTTTGTCGCCAAACCACAATGATTCAAAACGAGGCTAGTGTATAGTTCTTGTTTTGTCCCCCGCAGTTGACACTGCCAGTTCAGGTTACTATAAAACTTGCTTCTGTGTTTAACCCATCTAGAGAGAAATGCCTGCTTATACCGCACCATGTTGATTATAAGGTCATCGATCGCTGACATACACAAGTTTCTGGGGAAGAAAAAGAAAACTTGTAGCACGCAATCGATTTCTAGGGGCCACTTCAATCCAGTTATGCAAGTTTGTTAAATCGGAAAAATAAAATTACTGCAGCAGACGTAGGATGGGGCAAAAGATGAAAAGTGACACATTTACCATGGTGGCTAAACCTGTGCATTATCAATACCCAGAATGTGATAAGTGACAAAATTCAGCAGTCAAGGCTACAGCAATAACTATATATGTAACAAGAAGTTGTAAAAAATAATTGAAATAAGACCCAAACTGGCCTCAAGCCTAAGCCAGTTCATACATCCGATCCTCTCCCTCCAAATGCTCGAGAAACGGATTGGGATTCGGTGCTGTTGCAGAGCGGTCATACACTCGATGCCAATTTCTCTGAATCTATGCGGCATTATCACATCTGCTGTTTTAAGTTAGATATCTACACAGGAAAAACTTTATCTGCAAGAGGCCAATGAGTTCCAAGCAGAATCATTCAAAACAACTGCTCTGATCCCTCTGAGTCAGAAATGAAGAGGCACAACAGCACTAAGGATGTAACATCTCTGCTCCTCGTTCATGGCTGGCATAACACTTGAATCGTCCTCAATATTTCTGACACTACCAACAAAAGCTGCATGATAGCATATCAATCGAAAATCAGAATACATTTCGACCTTTAATGGTAAAAAGAAAAGGCAAACTTATATATTATGACAGCCCCTTTAGAAAATGCTAGTACATATCCAAACCGAAGGAGCTACAAGAAAACTAGTTTGGTTCACATGAAACCTAGCAGTTGGCATAGGATCACTTTATAACATTTACCCAAATTAAATCGATAATCAAAAAACTGACTTTTATAAGATCGCACATGATCATAACCATCAAGTATCTTTGAAGCAATGAAATGCCATTAGTTCATTAACAAAAGCATTAAAAAGGCTTGGGAGGGCTTACAAGGGGGCTCACAACCTCCTGAAAATTTGCTTCAAAGAGCCATAATCCTATTGCCAAGAGGGTTGTTTATAGCTGTTGTATCTATCAGCTCCATCCCAACCACCATCAGGTTCCTTCCTCTTCAAAACACCTCCTGCCACCTGAAACATCTTCATCTGTTCCTCCATCAAGGCTTGGGAACTTGAGACAGAGAGTTGCCTCAAACCTGAAGGTAATCTATCATCTCTCCGTTCTGTATCTGCTCCACCAGGGCCTGAATTAAGATCCAGACTTTGACTTCCCCATTTTCTGCCTTCAGGTATCACATTACTTGTACCACCTGGAAGACTCATAACAAAGGGACGGGAATAATTGGATGAGACAACACCACCAGGCCCAACCAGCTGTGAGGGCATGGAAGGAAAGCAAAGTCCACCTGCCGTTGAGGAGTCCATAAAGGCTGTTGAACAGCCAGAAAAGGAATTTGAAGACAAAGGAAAATTGGTTTCAAAAGGAAATCCTGGATACTGAAATGGTGTATTGGGTGGATACGCAACAGCTGGAGAAGATGAAAGCACTGGACCCCTGTAGAATTCAGGACCAAAAGAAGTGCTACCTGGAGGACCCAAAATCCGCTGTGCCCCAGCACCAGCAACAAAACTCTGTTCTCCTCTACCAGGTAAAAGTGGAGGGACATTGATCGCAGAATAGGAGGTGCCTGAAGGAAACCATGGTGAATAATTCCCATATTCAGCATTATTTGTTCTTACACCATGAACAGCCGACGACATTACTACCGTAGTTTTTATCTGCTGACTACGAGCTGGGGCTTCAGTGCCAACTTCATCAAGGCCTGGCCCATTATTTAAATCAAAGTCTCTTGAGACATTTCCACCGTTGGATAATACACCAGACAATGAAGGTTTAGTTGGTAAAGAAGGAATATCCAGTTTGCTCATAGAGAAAGACCCAGAATCAGAAGTCTCATCAACTCTGTTTAAATCAAGATCAAGTCCCACAATCCCACGATCACGAGGCAGAGATTCTAAACAAGTCTCTGAAGAGCCATGGGAAGCTGCATCCTCGAAACTTCTTTGATCTGGCACATTCAAATCAAAATCTAGAGGTGGACGGCCTTGCTTGGTAGCACTGTTATCACTTGTATATAATGGCTGCTCTGTGTTTTTCCTGGGTTCAGCTGGTCGGAATGCACTAGTAGCAGCTGACCCTTTCCATCCAAGTTCCCCCTTACTCCGCAATGGGTTCTCTGGTGGAACAACAGGCCCTTTGGCAGCAGAAGCCACAGTAATCGATGCATGGAAGCCCCCAGACATGGAAGAAACAGGAAAAGGCAATGGGCAAGGCACATGGACCGCAGATGACGTGATAGGTTCTTCCTGTCTCACAACCTCCCCTTGACTCACATCATCAACAGGAAATCCTTCATTCAAATCAAAGTCCAGCTTCACAGCAGAATCTGACCCTGCAGCAGTAAGTGAATCACTAACACTGGATGCATGCCGTTCTGCCGCACCATCAGATGCAACTCTGTCCAAATTAAAACCAGGAGGGCTTTTGAGCACTTCATTCTCTTGTCCAGAGTTTTTTGGAGATTCAGAGTGAACTGATGAACCAGAACAGAGACCAAGAACCTCTTTTCTATCCAAATTCTCTTCAGCACATTGATTGTTACCAGCAGGACCTGATGAGTCCAGATCCTTCTGTCTTTCCTTATTATGCTCTATCTCACATGGCTTCACATCATCAGTATTTTTAGCCTTAGATTCCATCAGAGGATTACTAGAAGCAGAAGGCAGAATAAAAACATTCTCATTTTCGCCCTCACAAAACTCGTAGTTTTCTGCCAGAGGAGACGGCTTTGGCACTGAGATGCAACTACCGGCCACTTTCTCCACACTAATCTGGTTCTCATTACCCACACCTATAGAAGATTCAGGTGATTTTTCACACAGTTCCTTCTCTACCTTTAGACTTGCACCAGGCCCTTCTGAAACAGGCACTTCATTCTTCATGTTCCTCTCCTCAATAAGATCAGCCGTCTGATCTTCATCAAAGGAAGAAGCCCTTGATTTTACTTTAGAGTCCGAGCTATTGCTGCTCTTAACCCCACGCGGTTCCAATTTCCTCTGCTCATGAAACTGACCAACTCCTTCAGGCTCTACAACATTCTCCATTTTAGCACATGATAGTGTTTCAGAACTGTCCTCGTTGGCTTCAGGCCTTGTGCATGGACCTTCCACATTATGAGACAAATCTGTAGGGGAAGAGTTAATTTGATTTCTACCATCGCCAGTTTTCTCTATGCAACCAGGTGGTGTGGCTTCACCATCTCCAGACAAATTTGGTGCTACAGTCTGCCTTACATCATTCTTGAACTGCAATGAATCAACGGTGTTCACATGATCACCAGTAGCCCCACCCTTGGATTGTCCAAGAGTGCGAGTAACTGCTTCACTTGAAAATTGTAACTTATCATCACTGCCTGAGCACGATTCATCCGCCACAGGAGACTTCCTCCCAGGAGAAACCACCGGTGTCACATTTTCTGATCTAGATATTTCACCAGCAGCGACAGTAGCAAGTAGGTTCATCCCAGCATCGTCTCCAGGGGACACAGAGGGACTTGCCTCAGAAAATTTTGCACAGCTTTCAATTAATGCATTTATGGAGATTAAAGAAGCATCATAAGTCTGCCCTGATCTGGAAAGAAATCCAGATGAACAAGTTGTTTTCAATGTTTCAGCCAGTTTATCACCATCTTCACTGGCCCTGCATCCTTCACCTGTTGGTGAGCCATTACCTTCCTCATGACCAGTCACAGTTTCATTAACATCACAAGCATCAATGGCCATATTCAAGACATTATTAGTCTGAGAACCATCAGTTTTAGCTTTCACTCTTCTGTCCAGATTATCATGCTTATCTCCAGGAGGTGAGGCTTTGCCACACAGAATAGCAGGATCTTCGCAGCCCCCACTAGCTCCCCGGGCAGGACTGCGGCCAGCATTTGGCAACCTGACAATCAGCCGCTGATTATTTCCATGCTCAGCAAGAGGCACCTCAGGTGATTTTTCATGGGCTGATTGAGTAGGTGACACCTTCTCAGACATTGAGTTTCTACTCGAGTTCTTTCCAGAATGGAGCTCCTTCTGAACTGCAGTTAAAGCAGCTCCATGCAGACCGTTGCTTGTTTTCCGGGGACGCGATGCACTACCAGGAATTTTGCTCACACTAATTGACACGGCAGTGGAGCTCCTAGCATCTTCCCTACAAGAACCTATAGTTTTTGCATGTTCACTAGAACAAGATAAGCTGTTGTTCTGAGACTGACTAGAACTGCTACTCCTTTCCTCCTTAATAGGTGTCAGGGGTAGATCTGATGTTCCAGCTCCAGCCAGTGATTTAATGTTTTGATCCTTTGAATTACTGACCACTGACGTAGACATTGATTTAGTTGAACTGGCAGATGGGGAGAGCTTGGACAATGCTTCTCCTGCGCCAATCTTAGCTTGGGAGTTTTTAGATGCTGATGGTTGCATGGCGGAACTCTTTGCAGCAATCTCAGCAGATCCTCCTGTTTTCCTACTTCCAACATGAGAAGCCTCAGAAGATACAGGCTTTGCTGGCCAAGAAACGCCACGGCTAGAACCAGATTTTGAATCACTAATATTCATCTCAGCCTCAACACGTTTCTTCCATGTGTCTACTAAACTCCTAGCTTTCTTTTGAATTTCAGAATTCTTGTGAGTACGCAAGTGATTGACAGACTTCCCAACATTACATGTCTGTAAGGCGTGAAGATTCACAGGAAGCTTATCCAATGCACGAAGTAGAGCTAATAGCAACTCTTCAACAGACTTGTCACTTTCTTTAGGCATATTACCATCACCAATTTTCCCCTTATGGACCTCCTGAAGCCATTCATCCAATACAGGCAAGCCCCTGAGCTGTACAAACCAACCAAGACAGTCAAACCGATCTGTGACTGCTATTACATCAGCAAGCATTATTCGCCCTGCCAAATCTATTTTTTTATCAGCGCTGTCAGGTTGCATGAGCTGTACCAGTCTTTCAACTCCTTCAAAGTCCACAAGGGCACCATTATCAGTAATTTTAGCAATCTCTGACTTTAACATGCTTTCTGGCCTAAATTGACCAGTATCGCCATCTTCTGTTTTAATTAGCCGATCTCTTTTAGATGAATCAGATCCTTGATCACCACGTTCTCTCTTCTTTCCCTTACCCTGTGAACCAAAGGAAGAACTATTTTGAATACTATCAGATCCAGATTTCAGTGATGGTGTTGATGTTGGACCATTCAAGGGTTTTGGAGAACGGCCTCCTGACTGCACTGCCCCATGCATTTCTAGTCTCGTCTTGTCTAATAGCTGGTCAACTTCTTCTTGTCGTTCCTGCAACCATTTTAAGTTCACAAACTTATCATAAAGCCATTATACACAAAAGTACAACACAGAAAAAGTAAAGATATAAGAAGACTGACATTAATGTGGACTTTATCAGTTAGCCACCATAAACGCTCGCTCTCAATGTCATACACTCGTCTACAGACAAATGCGGATATCCCTGAAGGAAGTTCAACACCTTTACGAAGGAATGCAACTTTACACGGATGGAGTAATGATGCAGCAGGTGTTTCATTCTTGTGAAAGGAGTAAAAGACCTCGTTTGGGGCAGCTTCCAATTGGATCCCTTTGGCAAGCTTCAAATCAGCAGGACGGTAAAGCCAATTCACTTCTAAACTAGGATCTTTCTTCAAAGTTAACTTGCGAATTATTCCAATAAAAGGTTGGGAATCTTGGGGTGGCTTAAAAAGTGCACAATCACCAACACGGATCTTGCGTCCATCCTGTGACAAGAAAATTAAACAACTCTTCAAACTATTGCAACATAATAAATATTGATGCAATCTGTACTGAGATTTGATAACAAACAGTGTCAGGATGAGAGGAAGCCCATTAAGCAGTAAACACAATTTTCCACCTTTATAGCTCAACCATTCTCCATCACTCCTATGTTAGAATTAAAATGCCATTCCCAAAATCATCCTCAAGCCACCCATAGATTTAACCCAAAAGAAAATTTTAAGTGAGGCCCACTGAACAATTTAGCAAAGAGGTAATCCCCTGCTCATGCACAAATAGAATGGTGCTATAAGTCTACCAAATTAAATCATCAGTAAGAATTACCACTCCTAAATCGACAAAAACAATCATCATATCAAAAAAAGACACGAAATGCAATTCTACTCGTACAAAATGACAGCAAATTGAAACAACGTCCAAACATGAGTTCGCCATAAAACGAATAAGCCCAAAAGAGTGGGGAAGAAATGTATAAAGTCGCAGCTCGAATTAACCTGAAAAGTCCAATCGCAAAAGAAACTAGAAATCTAGATATTAGGAAAAAAAAAAATGCCAGAATTACAATACAAGCCCCCGTCTCAACCAGGTTAAGATCAAGGAAAACATATGTCCCACAGTCAAACGTACATCCAAATAAATGAACAAAGTAAACCCAGGCCCGATGAAGGTGAAAACCTCGACCAGCAAAATTTTCGTGTAAAACTGGAAGTACAAACATTACGAAGGTTAAAAAAAATTGAAATTTTATGGAAATTTAATCATAATTCATGGCCTAAAAAATAGAAAAAAGACTAAAAGCTCAAAAATTGAGCAGAGTAGACATGTGGTGATAATAATTGTGGGAGTATATCGTGCAGGGATACATTCCAAGCAAAAACTGAGCTCCCCAATGAAATACCAGAGAAACAGAAGAGACAAACAATCCCCAAAAACGGAATAAGGGGAACGCTATTATACTTTGCATATGAATTCAGATGATGAAGAATCGGCAGCGGGAGCTACAGTCGTCGCGGTGGCAGGGACTGGCCACATGTGCCGCCTCTGTTTCCACTCCTCACCTCCCGACACGTGCATAGCCCTCCATCTCCCTTGAATACTGAATCGATCCCAACTTCCTCCTTGAAAAGAAACATCAATTCCAATCGAATTCCACCTTCTTGACCCGATGAGAAACCCTAGATTCGTATAATAGGGGCTACAGAAAAAAACCCTAGATCGGATGTAGATCTTCAATTGGACATGGCAAAACCAGAATCAACGATCAAAGAAGCTGCGTCCGAATAGCGGGAAGTAGGGCTTAGGTGGCGACCCCCTTAGCAGCGAGTTATCAAAGAGTAAAGGAAAGGATTTCGTGTCATTAAGATCGATAAAAAGTGACTGAAAGTAGCGAAATCCAGAGATTTTGTGCGAACAAGTCGCGATGAGAGAGGGAGAAAAGAGGTTGAGAGGGCGATGCGCTTCGCGAATCGGCGAATTCGAGAGAAAATGGTTTTGGGGCCAAGAAATTTGCCAGTTCCACCAAGGTAATGCTTGATGGGGACAATGCCCACGGCGTCGTTTTTATCACCCTCTAAACGACACCGTTTGCAATTCCCAAACTTTTGTTCCAAATTAGCTGACAGCCAATTAAACATCACATAAGTGAAATTAAATCCGTTTCTGCGACCTTTTCTGTTTAGCAAATTAGATATTTATATTAAAATAAATAAATAAATATAATTAGGATATCTAGTTGGCTAGTTCAAATGCGCAAATTCGACTTTAATATTTTATTTTCTCACGCCCTTATTAAAAGATAATTAATTGGGATGAAGGTAAATTGAACGTCAGTTTCTAGCTGCTACCTTCTTGTCGCAAACCATTCTCAATTAATATAGCAACAACTTAGTATATGTCCTTACTAAATATGGAAGACAAATAATTCCTCCCGAATAAGTTTAACTGTTGTTATATTTATAATTAAAAAATTAAATATTATAATACTATATGAAAGTGTATATTATTTTGTAAAAATAAAAAACTATTGAATAATATACTTGTCTCTTATTATTGACTAAACAACCCTAGCCAAAATTATTTGCATTTTTTTAATTTAATGAAAAACCAAGCTGTCATATGTAGGGATAGCAATTTTTCCCTAAAAATATTTTAAGAAAAATTATTCTCCATCCCCACTCCTCACTTCAGAAAAAATTTTCACAGTTTTCTTTCCCCATAAGGATGCAAATCTCACACGGATCCTTGCAGTGTGATCTCAAGTTCTTTTTTAAAAAAATGAGAAAAAAATAAAAATATTAATAAATATAAAAAAATTGAACATATTGAAAAATAAATAAATTTAAAGCTTAAACTATTGTTTATGTAATCCAATTAGCTCTAATCAAATCCATACAAAAAAATAAAAAAGAATTCAAATGATAATTTTAAAATAAGTGTTAAAAATTTTAAAAATTAAAAAAAATAATAACTTCAACAAATTAAAAACATTAAGTTCAAACTGTGTTGACATCAAGACATATTTTTTATCATATATAAAATTTTTATTATTATTTTTTTCCTTATGTACAAATTAGACATTTCAATTTATTTTATTTTCACTATCTTAATATATTAAAAATTTGTACATTTGAATAATTAATCAACACATGCTCATCTAACTAATAATTTTTTTCTGACTTGATATTATTAATTAAAATAATTTATTTTACATATTAAAAATAGTTATATTTTCAATTTGTTGTCTTTACAAAAGAATTTTTATTTGTTAAACTTAAAAATATAGTAAAATTTACTAATAATAATAATAATATATATATATATATATGTAAATATATTAAAATATTTAGGTTAAATTGTCAAAAACGAAAACCTAATGAGGCTAGGAGCATAATCATCATCTTTATTTTCAAATTACATAAATTTTTACCCTCATTCTTATCTTCACAAAAAAAAAAAAGATTCTCCAAATATGAGTATCAGTCTCATATTAAACTTTTTCCCATGCCTAAGTTATATGAATATTGTTTATTAGCATTGTTGCATTAATTATTCCGTTCGGGAAATGTTAATATTTTGAAGGTGAAAATATACCAAGCCTATTGCATTAAATATTGGACTATATAAATTAGTAGCCCATATAATAATCATAAAATATTACCAACATAAAATTTATGTACTACATGGAAGTACAACATCAATACATTTATTTTGGCCAATTATATCCATAGAGAGTTCTTTTTTTTTTTTTTAACCCAAGTGCATAGGAAATTATTAATTACTAAAAACATTCCCATTTCTTAACAACGTAGTGTTAGAACTTGATCAAAAAACAAAAATAAAATGTTGAGTCTATTAATTATGTGTAATTTTGATGGGAGCCAATTATTTAAAAAAAAAAAATTAGAGAAAAGATAAGCATGTATGTCACAGTTTACAATTGACACAACAAAATTTACTGGTAAGCTGTTTCAATGTCAACATTGTGGGAGCAGTAGCTTCTTAATGTGTTATAATGCTTAAGTTAAACATTATTACTGAATATTATAATTTAAAAAAATATAAGAAACAAGTTTTCTGCCAAATTAATACAGTAAAATATTTATAGAAATATTCCTTTAAATTATCAATAATTTTACATGATAGGAAGTTTTAATTAAGCTGACACAATAATTCCACAACATGATGCATTTGAGTTCTTAATTAGTTTATGTGAATATTGTTGATTTTTGTCTCGTTTAAAATACGTGTGCTAATATGCGTTTGGATTAAAGTCGGGTGAATTAGAATTAGAGTCAATATATTTGTGCTAATTTCATTTTAGGCAAAAGTAGTTTATGTTTAAAAATTTTTATTTGAACTTTATTATGCAGATTATTTAATGTAGAACTATTTTTTTTAATTTTTGTATGACACAGATATTTGGAAAACTAAAGTGATTCTTGAAAAATTAGTTAATATTAAGCCAAACAAAATATTTGTATGTCAATTATTTTTCCTTTTAACGTATTTGATTTGGCATTTTAAAGAGATAAAAAACTTACAATTTGTTTGCTTTACCATTATAATTCTCCGCAAATCATTTTTGCACTTTAAACTCGGCTCATTCCAAAGTGAATAATTTTACTTTTATATTTGATGAACTACATCAATGTAAAAATTTACTATTAAGTTAAAAAACTTTTAAATATATATCATGATGATACAAAATTTATCTTTAACTAAAATTAAGTTAGCAAAGTCACATTAGTATATAATCATATTTGCACAACTCTAATCTAAATACATATTATAAACATAATTAGTCTCCCCCTCACTTTTCATATATTGTGTGCTTAAAAATGTGGTCAATGGAGTATTTTTTTTATTTGAAGAATAATGAATTTTTGAAAATTTGATTTTTTTAGAATAGTAATTTTATAAGAATAAATTCTGTTTAGATAATGTTGTCGCAAAAAATAAACTTATTAATAATGCATTTATTTTAACTCAACTAGAAAAACAGAAAATATTGATAAATCATACTTGAAATTGATGAACCATAATCAAGACCAACCCGCTCACTCACCAAGTCCACCACTGAATGTAACAATGCCTAATTAAAAATACATCCCTTCGTGGAGAGGATTAAAGAGGGTCTTTATACAATGAATTATCTATAATATTGGACTTAAAAATGAAGTATATTTTGTGTATTTGAGAGTATATCTTTTCCCATAACTTATTTTGCATTATATTTATGGTTTATTTCATTTTTCATACTTGTTTTTTTTCATTTTTAACCATTATGGGATTTTTCTACTTACACTGGTATTTGATTCCAATAATCTCATCCACAAGTCATTGTCAATCGCATAAGCATTCTCCCACATTTTTCACATTTAGTTTCCTCAAGTGAGTTTTTCTTCTTTTTATTTATTTTTTTATAGATTAGTGTGAATGAGAGCATAAAAATCTCATATAAATTAAAAAAAAAAGTATGCATGTATTTAGTTTAAAGTTTAAGATGTTAAAAGCTTGTTTGTACACTAAATAAAAATTTGACTTGAAAATATTATTATTTAATTTAACATTTGAATGAATTATATAAATGAAAAATAATTAATTTTTAAATAAAAATTTTTAAAATATAAATTATAGTGATATAAAAATATATTTGACCAAAACAAGTTCTAAAAAATCAAATTAATTTAAAATTACGTTAATCTAACAATAATCCAAATATACATTACATAAATAACAAGCCATATAATTAAAGTTTCACCTTTATTAAAGAGTACATGTTAAGAGCTTTATCATCTTTCAATCGTAAAACCAAAGAATTTTACATCTTATTAAACTCACATATACAAATTGAACATTCGAATTGAAATAATAATATAGGAACAAAGTCAATGATTCATATCGAGATAGGAGTTATAGAATTATAAATATAAATTAAATTGAAAGTATATATTTTCTTGATAAAAGGAAACAAAACTATATGTGAATTTGCATATCTAGTATATGTGAAAACATAGCAGTCATATAAATCATAAAAATAAGCTTACCAACAGGGATGTATATAGTAATATAGAATTTAGTTAATGTATGAAGGTTCTTCTAGATATAAGCCCGCTGAGAATAAATATAATTTCAAATAATTAATTAAAATATGGATTGATGTACTATTTTAACTACATATAAGATAAAATTATATAATAGTACACATAATGTTATAATATTTGATCCTCTTGGAATGAGAATTACATAGATGATCATAGTAGCCTTCACTTAAAAACATTCCTCTCTATATCCCGTTCATGTGTGAAAAATATATTATTCGTTATAATTTGATTAAAGAGGATGAAAGTCTTTAAATAAAGAAACTTAAATTTTAACAATTCAAGAAAGTGAATACTTATAAATTAAATAATTAAATTAAAATTTTAGAATAAAATTATGTTTAAAAATTAAAATTTTAAAATTTCAAAGAAACAATCGCGTCATTTGAATCTATCCCTGGTTCTATTATCATAAAGGGATAAGAAAAACATCTAATAAATTATTGATTTATTTTGTTGCATATCTACCTTTTTTATATTTCTTTCCATATTCTGAGTTGCCATATCAATGGCAAAACAAAATGCGTAATCTTTAGTTCTGTCTCATTGACAGTTTAAAAAGTTTCTTTAATCCCCATCGTGATGCTGATGCCTATGTCACTCTTGAAATAGTGTTTTTTTAGTGTGCTCTTAATAATGAAACTTAGGCTATATTTAGTAGGAGAAGGAAGGGAACGAGAATGACAATTCAGATTCAGAGGTATGTATGTGTTTGATAGAAAGGGAATGGTATTTTTTTTTCAGTGAGAGAAAAAGGATTCTTTCATTTTGCAGGAATTCCCATTTTCTCACCAACATGAGGGAATAGGAGAAAATAATTGTATTCGGAATAATGATTTTGCCACATTGTTCTTGAGCAATTTAGAAGTTTAGAGAATGTATGAATTTTAAATATATTAAAAATAAATTACAGTTAAAAACATTTAAAAGTACTGTACATTCGTTTAATAATGGTCAAGAACAGTATTTAATGTGTTAAAAATATTTTGTGCAAAATAAAAATAAATTAAACCGATTAAAATAAAAAAATTAATATTTTAATATTTATTTGCTCTAAAATATCATGGCCATTTATTTATTTTTTATTCATACATTATTTTCATCACATTGAACATACAATTGTAATGTTTTTTTTTTTCTTTTCATTATATAGTATACCAAACATAATCAGGGTTACTTGATTCCATTTCTATTTTCATAAAAACTATTTACGAAGTATTATAAATGTTATGATTTGAAAAGAAAAAGTTAATGTTGCTTAATTAAATGTGAAGGAAACAAATATATAAAACTATTATTGCAACATGGAGAATGGTTACAAAAAACTTTCACACCAAATGTGCAGAACTATTAGCCGCCCTTTAAATAATAGAAAAAAAGGTATGAAAATTTTCTTTTATTTTTAGTTGAAACATCAAACATCTCATTAGTATAGGCTTAACAAAGCTTCTTATTTTCTTTTTCTTTTTTTTAAACCTTTTAGTCTCTATTTTTTACCTTTTAACCAAGTAAAAGAACACTAAAACAAGACGAGAAAAAAAATGTTCGTGCTATAATTAAAAAAAAAAAAGAGTCGCTTCTCTTGCAGGCCATGCTGCAGAATAAAATATATATATTAGCAATTCTGAATATATTAATGTAACAGTTAATCTGATATATTGATTATAATAAAATTATTTTAAAATAAAAATAAAAAATTATTTTATTAAAATAAAACATAATATTTTTTGAATTAGGGTAAGCACATTTCCCATAGCGAGGAGCCTCACATGGTTTGTCTTTACTGAATTTGGTGATAGCGAAATGGATGACAGGGCTGGGTGTATATATGTAATATTATTATGAGGGCTTTTGAAAAACCCCACGAAAAAGAGAACCGTCCAAATCCCACGGGTCTGTGATGTGGACGCGGGAAAGTGATTGATTGTGTTGTTGTTTTCTTCGGCCGTGTTTAATTATGTTTTCTAAAGCAAACTTTGAAAGCTGCCTTTGTTTGGGAACGTATGGAGAAGTACTATCTCTTTAAAGTTATTTATTTTATTTGGCGTTTGATTAGGACTTAATTGTTTTTTTTTTTTTAAGATATAATATTTGGAGTGGTAGTTAGAAGGAGGCTTGGACAAGCATTCCCAGTTCTTCTTGGACACTGTTGCGTTGATATGGCCACATGATTGTGACTTATCTTAATCATCATATTTCATTCATCAATATTAAGATTTAGGCCTTACGTGTTTATAATATTTAGTTCCACCCTTTTTTAAAATCCTATTTAGGGTTTAGGCTAATTAAATTTTGAGATTTATTGGATTCGGTAAGTTTGGTCGGTCAGATTAGATCGGATTAAAATACAAAGAAATCAAAATTAATCACGCCAAGCTCAATAACAAAGCCAGATTAGATTTTGAATTTACTTAGAATTTAGTTTCACCCAATTTAATTTTATCTATAAAATATATATTATTTTCGTTCATTTGTTTTCTATTTTAAATATTAACTTTTTAAAATTTCTTTAAGAAAAAATAAATTTATTAATTAAAAATAAACTTTTGAAAAAAAACCTAACAAACATGACTTGGTTCAACCACCACTGGTTGTCTCAAATCCTGAATCTTATACAGACCCAAACTCTGTTCTTGTTAATTATATTTTATAATGCTTGTCTCTCCGAGGAAAGTTTCTCCTACTATTTTCTTAAATTTGTGTAACTTTTTTCTTTTTTAATATTTTTGTTACATCTAAAATATAATTATAAAATCTATTATATATAGATAAAATTACTACTTTTAACGTATGATATTTATCAATAAATGAGAAGTATTAATTGATTAAATTCTCTGCTCTTTGTATAATAATTTTTTATTTTTTAAATACATATATAAAAAAATTTTAAAATATGTAAATTTTTAATAATTAATAAAAAATTATAAAATAATTAAATTAATTAATTAATTAACTGACTCTTAAATCAAGAATGTTTTAAAGTTTAAAAACTTTTTAAAACTAATGAAAAAATTAATGAATTTTTGGTTGTCAACAAGACATATTATAAAGTAATTAATTATTAATTACATCTTAAATTAAAAATTCTTCATTGTCTAAAAATTTTTTAAAGTTAACTAAAAATTTAATGAATTAATTTACCAACTTTTAAATAACAAATTTTGTGAAGTTTAAATAGTTTTTAGAGTAAATAAAAAATAATTAATTAATTAATTAGTTGTTTTTTAAACTTTATAATAAGAATTATAAATATAACTTGTTATAGTTTAAAATTAAAACAAAAAAATATATATAATTGAATAATTTATTTAACAATTTATATAGTTTAAAGTCCAAAGCATAGCCACATGTAATTTTTTTTATATTTCAAAGTCCTTAAAAATAATTTAAACAATGAGAGTTACTTTGTATATAAAAAAATTATTTATGATATGCATTCTCAATAAATTTAATAATTTAATAATACAAACTCCCTGAAACCATTTGAAATGTATTAGCAGATAAACTAGTTTTAATTAATTGCGATTATTATCCATAATTTATGAAGATGTAAAACTTTCGAACAATCACCAACGTGATATTGTTCTATTAAATATTCCTACCTTTTGTAAATTTCTGAAGAAAATTAAACCCTCCCCTGTATGGAAAAAGAATAATTATCAAAGACGAACCTCTTTTTCCTTATATTGTTTTAATCGTGGAAGATGGTTTAAGGTGTATCAATCGTCATTTTCAGTAGTCATTTTCCTTCTCTGTGTCATAATCTACGGATCACCGTAAGTGATTGATGCATGCATCATGGCCAGCATTTTCAAATCCTGATCTTGTTAACAGCCCCAAAAAGACAAGAGAAAGAGAGAGAGAGAGAGAGAGTCCAGCTTCATCAAAATATAAAATTCGATGCCTTTCTTTCTTTTTAGGGTGTAGTACACATTCCAAATACGTATGGTCTTTCAAAATCCTTGGTTGTATCATTTCATTGACAAAAATCATAAACGTCAGAATGAGAAACTTGAATTTGTAATCAAAATGTAATTGACTAGTTGGTCAGGTAATCACGCACTACCATTGGTTTAAGCACGTGAAAGGGTTAGACTCAACGAGATTGGGACTAATTCATGGCGCAAATTATCATGCTTTCTTAAGGATTAAGAGTCAAAACATTACAGCAGAATATGACGTGGCCAAAAGAATCATGCAACTAATACACGTTATTACATCATGATGAATTCATGACGTATATATGCCGTACATTTAACAATCACCAAATTAATCAAATTTTTTTATTTGGATGAATATTCAGATTTTCTGTCATCAAGACAGGGAAAAGACTGTCTAATAGTACCTCGCAGATATAAAAAGACACGAAGCTGTGAAATTTGAAACAGAGGGAAATCTGTAATAATGCAATTGCAAATCCCAAGAGAATTGAAGAGTCTGAAAGGTTTAGATTGGGCCAGAAAAGACTTTCTGGGACCAAAAAGAGAAAAAGAGGAAAACATTGTGTAGAATTAGAATAGCCTCTAATTCTGATAGATCAATGTCAATGTGGTGGATGAAGTCAGGTTTCATGATATAGGCGTATTCTACTTTGACAAAATTGGTGCGTGCTTGAGATTACAAAGTATGGGGTGGGAGGGAGAGGTGGGGGTTGAAAATGAAAGAATTTGACAGCTTCTAACAATGACAAATAATAATTGTACACACGGAATTGCTTTAAGCCTTTATACATATATGCCTGTCCCTTTCGGCGACTCTGGCTTTCGTTTTGGATGTCATAAGGTCAGTTCTTGCCTGTTTGGTATATGATGGCTATGGGCCTCATTGGTGGACCAGCATCAGCAGTTCTCTTGCCACTTGTCTCTCTTTATGGAAGCCCACTACCACAACATGATTTTTCCTTTTCTTTTGTCTTACTCTTGCAATTCTCAGACCTTTAACTTTAATGCATGATAATGTGGTTTTATTACTTTATGCTGTGTCCTTTAGTATTTATTTAACACCAAACTGTTTGCTGATGCTGAGACTTGAAAGTGGGTAAAGCAGGCTGGTTAAACTACAACCACAAGATGCCCACTTTGCCAGGGAACCTCGTGGTGCATATCAGATGTTTGTAGTTATGCCACTGAGCTGTGACCCTGTGAGGATAAAAAAAACGGTGAGAAATTTTCCTTTCAACACTTCATCACGGGATACTCAATTCTCACTGAAAAAATGGCTGCTGTTAGCTTGAGTTGGTAGCCTCTGGTATATCCTATGCAGGTGGTCCTTGGCGTCATTTTGAACCAATCTTTTTACTGCTTCAACTTCATATTTCAGCATACTGTTTGGTTTCTGGGGTTAACCCACTGCTTGTTAGCCCTTAGCTTCTGGACATTCCACCATGGTAAATGCCTTTTCGGGACTCGCCAAGCAAATAACAGAGCACATCTGTTTCCCGCTGGTGAAGTATTTTGGCTTTTTCAGCATTCAAGTTATGTAAATCCCTGCATTCCTAGTACTAGCCTATTCTGGTTGCTTTCCGAAACTTGTGGAAATATTCCAACTTAAGAAGGAGCATGGGCAGTGGACACATTTTGATTGTCATAAACATTTAAATGTGATGCCTATAAGAATCAAAAGGAAAGCAGTATAGTGCCAATTGCTGTTTATTCTCAGGCAATGGTTGTCCAATTGAAAAACCATTGAACCATGCTGTTCTTCTGATAAAAAAGAATTGCAGCAGCACCTGGTCATAGTCAATACAGAAGGGCTGCAAGGAGTTCCTTCATTGTTTAGATTAAAACATAAAGCTTTCACGGCTTTGAAAGTAACATGAGCGCGGCAGAGTCAGATTCATGCATTGTAGTGATTTTCATTAAAAAGGTTATAGTAGCAAGTGCTTAGAAAAGGGAAATAGCACGTAGTGAAAAATGTTATACTGGGCATGGCTAGTACTTGATTGCTAAATCATTGATTTATCTGTTTGACCCACTATGGAAGTTTATTTGATATTAGAAGAAACTCCAGCGGTTAGAAAAAAAATAGGATGTCTGATTTTCCTATGATCTCCTCTGGTGGGGATAGGTTGTATAGGGGTAGTGAAGGCTACTAAACAAATATAATCTACTAAAAATTTTATTCCTTTGGGCCTGATTGAAATCAACACATTCTTCAATTTTGTCACTACTGATTGTACTGTTTAATATCTCCCAATCCCAAGATTCATTTATTCTGTCCAGGAATTGATCTCTGCACTGAAGTCCATTTAATCTGCATGCTTTTCCTAACAGTCCAAACAACGGAGTTCCTCTGCAGATTCAACAGTTATAGGCTGCTCAAAACTTTTCATTCTCTATCAAGGACATCTGGAATTCGATGCGGATGTAGGTCCTCTGACAATGGATCAAATGAATTTGAACAAATATAATGGTCCAAATGCTCAATTATGAATCCCTTTAGGCTTGACCCTGCTTATTGGTTGGAATTGTAGAATAGAAATTTTGAAACTATGAATGCAGCGATGCTGGAATGGAAAATAATAATAGTTTTTCTTGAGATTTGTGAAACATGCCTATGTGGTATAAACCTTTAGTCAAGCAAAGCCTACGCAGGAACAGCTTGTTACAGTTGCAATTAAGACACCTGACTGTCTTATCAGTATTGCAGGGAATCTTTACCAAAAAATATAAAGTATTGGCTGGAGGTGCAGCAAGATGAACCAAAATAACATTAAATCGCCTGGAGGTGCAACATTAAATTTCTAAGATCAAATCATCCTAGTATATATTTCATGGTCATTTCTATCACAATAGTTTGAGCTGGTAATGATGATTGGCAGATTTATAGCAACAAAAAGATCTGAATATAGTAGTTTGAGTAATCTGCTAACACAATAACATAGGTTCACTCACGAAGAGACAAGATTATGCCTAACTATTTTTCCAACCTCTGAACAATACTACTCCATTAAGTTTTGAACTATATTTTCTATGTTATCCAAAATTATGTTAAGTTGTTCTAACTTCTGAACCCAGAAAATGCAGATACCAATGGGATTAGTGCATATAGTTTACTCAAGGTAATAATGGCTCATGGCAAAAGGGTTTGGGGCTTCCTTCATTATAAGGAAAAAATGAATGTGACTCTCAGAGAAAGGATTGTTATGGTTTGCAAGTTCTGAATATTCCCAGATCATGATGCTGATAATGAAGAGCAGGATATAGTAATGGCTTTGGCAAAAAAGGCAAGTAGAAAAGGACTTATCAAAGGATAGATAAGTAGTAACAATCAAGCAGCATCTCAGCACATTGGCATACCCATTCTGAGTTTCACGATTAACAACTTGTTTTCTGAGGTGTGGGTGTGTTTGTCTGTCCTCACTAAGAACACTGTAGCTGGTGAAGTACTGAAGTAGCTAGCTCACTTGGATCATTAAACTGTGGAGGCTGTTGTCTTCTTGTTGGGGCGCATACTGCGTTCATATTTAATATTTAAAACTACTTTGGTATTTTGAATTGTTTTCGGCACGTATAGCATGTTACTCTTGTCGGCTTCACTTAAATACAAAGCATATTATCTTGCGCATATAGTTGGGGTTAACCCATGTGCTCCATTTTTGAATCAGGGCTGATGATATTGATGGGGTCCGATTTGCAGGACTTTTTAAGGTTTGTTCCTTAACCATGGATGAACATGTGAAGGCTAGTACACAACTAGACTTGGTCAGAGGATAAAATCTCAACATTATTGAAGGGAAATTCTTATTGGAAAAAGAAAGTAACCCAAAAAAAAAAAAAAGGCGAAAGACTTACAAACCAACTTGAAAAAATAATAAAGAAATTTTTCAGAGTTTGAAATTGAAAAACCAAAATCCGCGAACGAGAATCAACTACATATATAAATCTTGAATTAAGCTGGTCATGACACGATATAAATATACTAATCTCTTTTCCCCTAAAACTATAAAACAAAATGTTTGGAGTAAAACATGAATGAACAAATAATTTATATGAGATCTACTATATTTCTAAAGAAAATAAGTTTATATTATATGGTCCTTTCTTTTGGTCTGAAAATATGCTCTTCTCTCCTCTGAAAATTAAAAGATTTGCCACACTTCCTACAACAAAAAGTAAATTGCAATTATATATATTTTGACAAGAATACTACGATATCTATCATTGATTATATATATATATATAATCAATATAAAATAATTTGTTTTTTAAATTGATAATATTATAAAATTATTTTATACACAAGTTATTAATAACAAAGAACAAACAATTTTCTTTTTTCAAAATTTAGCTTATTTATAGGTAATAAAATAATTTTAAAGATAATATTTATATTAAATATATATTAAAAAATATAAATATTACTGTAAATCTAATAAATTCTTGAAAAAAAAAAACATTAAAATAAGAGTTCAAAGGGTTTTTTAAATAATTTATTTTTCAATAAAAATTCACATTTGAAAATATTTTAATTTTCTAAAAAGGAATATATTTTTAAAACAAAGAAGAATATCATATTCACTATAATTGAAAATTCTCTCAAAAAATAAAAAGAAAGTAATTTATTTTATTTTCTAACATTGAGATGAACTAGTTTATGAAAGATCACTTGCTCTTAAAAGAATTCAAATTTAAATCTCAACATTACAAATGCTTAAAAAAAACGATGTATTTAAATTTAATCATGCGAACAGTGACTAGAGTATGGTGTAAACACTAAACAACATTATTATCTTAAACAAAAGAAATACAAAAGAGTAAATAAATAAATACAAAAGAAACCTGAACTGAAAATTGAAGATGAGCAGACGCAACCTGGGGAGTGAAGCCAGAATACATGGATCTTGGGGAAGTGGTGATCTTCCATCAGAATCGAGGTCGGATTAATCAGATCCATATTCGCCAATCATTAAAGCCTTTATCATTTTAATACCAAAATAATGACCTCCTTTATGATATATCTTTGGGCCAGAATATTAGGAAAATATAATATTTAACGGTGTGTGAAAAATCCACGTCAGACAATTATTATTGTTATTATTATGATCACAACTGTGATGAGGAAGAAGATTGAGATAGAAGGGGACAGAAGACAGGTATGGCCAGGGTGGCTCTTCACATGTGGTCTCCTTTGTGACCATCCTAATTTCACATGTCGCTCTGCTCAACACACACAAATCCTGTTGAGATGTGCATTTGTTGTGCCTTTTCTTTCTTCTTGCCTTGTTATTTGCTACACAGCCATCACACACTTAGCTACAATACCAATTTTGTTTGGCTTTGATTTTGATATAAGGTTAGTACATTAATTAATAAATTTGTTCCTTGGTGGTTTTTTTTTCCCTAATAATTTGGTTATTTTTGTGGACTGATTTATATATTTGTTAATTGTCTTATATTAATGGAAAATGGGTTTACTAATTTGAGATACTTGCTAGTTTTATATCTATTTTCAATTTATTTCCCAAATTGACAATGAGCAGAGATGAGTATAAAGACAAGACTAAAGGCAAACACAAAATAGTATTTTTTATTTTTTATTTTTATATATTTTATCAAGTATTCTTTCTGTTTTTTTTTTTATTTTGTTTTATTTTATTTTAATTGATCATAAATTTATTTTATGTTTCACTTTTATTCTTTAATTTTATCTTCTTCTAATATTTTCATTTAATTTTTGAACTTTTTATTTTCTTACTTTATTTTATTTTATTTCAATTGAATCTCTTAATCAATCAAATGTTATTTTCTCCCTAATAATACTAAGTTGTTCAATATGAGATTTTCATGTGGCTCTTTGCTAGGTAATGAGACATTATTAGAATTTAGTTATCAATGAGTCACATGGTACTCTCTTCCGAAGCATTTCAATTTATTAGTGTTAGAAAAGGGATAATTTTATACGTTTTTAAAAGTTTAAAGATTAAATTTAAATAAAATAAAATTAAAAAAATAAAAGTGGAACATATGGTAAAAATAAAAATATTAAATTGAAACTATATTATATTAATTGACAATAATAAAACTTAAAATAAAGTTTTAGGACCAAATAAAAGTGGAACATATGATAAGTAACAAAAATAAAACTAAAAATAAACTTTCGGAATCAAATTAGAAAAAATAAATCTAAGAGATGAATATGAAAGTTCAAACAAAATTAGAGGGCAAAATTTCATTTTTACTTATTTTTTAATTCTTGTTGTCGTTAGAGTAAATTGTTGCAGTAACTATAAAAGATAATTATTTCCTTAATTCAATTCTTCAAATTGCAATCTTATAAATTTATTCAATTAATATTTTTCTTCCGATTATTATCGTCTTTTCAGAGGGTCAAATTAAGGAATTAGATAAGTGAGTTTAGTAAATAAAAGAACTAAAATGAATTTAAAATTTTTATAATAAAAATATGAGAAAATTAGATTTAATAATTCAAATCAAAATTTAATCACTTTGAAAGAAAATAATAATAAAATTTTTCACAGTATATTCCAGATAAAAAAATTTGTTTCTTTCAGAATTCAGACCAACTAAACGCAACTAATAAAATTTCCTCTAAAATTATCGTCCAAAATTTTATTTTCCAAGGCCCCGTGTGTGTTTCAACACAAGAGGCAAAAGAGGAAACACAAAATCACATTGAACATTATTTCAACCTAAGTTCTTGAAGGAGACTTATATGATACAGTGCTATAGAAATCATCAATCAACTTGTCTCTTCATTCGTATGTTATTTAACCACTTCTAAAGCTTATTATTCCTTCAGGGGAATCAGAGCAGAAACTTCTGATAAATGACCAATGCTCTTAATGTCATCGAGAGACATGTCTAGTAGTAATTACACAGTACCCCACCTACCATTATGTTTCACGAAATAGTCTCAAAACAGTGATTCACATGCATGTTAAAAGATGCATCTAAAGCGAAAAGCAAAATCAACTGTATCAAGTGCGTTCAGAAGTGACGTCCATTGTAGATTTCAGAAGATGAATCATCTTCTTTTTGTGTGTGTGTGTAATGGATTTAAGTATAACCCTTCAAAAGAAAGAAACAAAGGCCCCACTGCTCTAAGTTCTTCCCCTTTTATCTGCAGATTTTTCAAAATAAAGGGATTATTAATTAGCACACTTGCTGATTCTGAGCTCCCACCGACACGCCCTGTGATACCAAACCATGGCCAGAAGCTTTCCCTCTTTGTGGGTCTGACACTGCATTTAAAAAATTAGAGACGCACCAATGAAATAATAGAAAGCTGTGTGGCTCTTTTTTAAAATAACGGGAAAAGAAAAATCTGAAATATCCCACCATCCTCCTGGAAGATACCAAGGGCCTGCTCTCACTCTATGCAATTATTATGAACTTTACGTTTCTGGGAAAATTGTCAAACATGGCTTCCTTGTTACAGTTTATGATCATCAGATCATCATCGTAAAGCTCCCAATTTTGCATGAAAAAGGCCGTGAAATTATGCCAATTTACGTATGCCTTTTTTCTTGTTCTTTTTTTTTTTCCCCCTTTTTGTCATGAACTCAAATACTCAATATTTAATATGGAAATAGAAGATAGAAAATGAGACAAAGCTCTGGGATGATCTCCGTTTTAAAAATTAAGATACTAGTATTCTCTGGAAGCAGCGAAGGCCATGAATCTTATCCTTAAAAGCTGGGACCTTAAGTAAGGCCAGAGAAGAGACCCGAACACACATCAATGCTGTGTTTTTTTAAAAACAAAAAAATAAACAAACGTGAAAAAATAACCCATAAGATGCTTATAAATTAATATTATTAAAATTTTCCATTAAGTGTTTTTCACAGGGACTTGACAGTTAGAAAAGGACTTAGCAACACGCTCGTAGTTTGACTGCAAATCCATCCCTTAAATACGGCATCAGTGAAGGCACAAACCTTGTCATACAAGTTCTCGTCCATGTTCTAGCAAGTGACTCTCTGTTTGACTTTCACAGCTCAAGATCAAACCAACTACCGATGTGTTCATATCTAAAACCAAAAACCAGAGAAAAAGTACTAACTTGGATTGACTTTTTTATGTAATGTGCTTCTGTTACCATTTAATAACGATCATTGATTAAATAAACCAACACATAGTGAGCTCATTAATGCCAAAGCGAGATCGTGGAAGAGTTTAATAGCAAACACTCTCTACGGAACCAGATGTATTCAGAAGTAAGTCTTTTTTAGTATGGAGGAAATTTCTGTGGTGATTCACAGTGCGCAATTTCAGCAGACAAGAAGAATTTTATCCCTGTGGTGATATGCAGTTTGGCTGTATCTGGTTGTCACTCGGAGAAACTTTATTATAAAATCAGATAAAACTTCCTAGGGTGGGGCTGCTCACGTGTCCAGCAGACATTGGTTGAAATGGCTAGGCTGTTAATCTAGTAAGTCCATCAACCAATCACAGTTGTGGATATGCTATGAGTACAAGAGGTTTGAATGCAGCTGATTATTGTTTACTTCACGTAAATTCATATTCTTAAGCTGGCTCTTTACCATAAAGAGCACTCTGCTTTATTAATACCTAGCTTAAGCCTGTCAAAGTGGCTCTCTCTCTCTCTCTCTCTCTCTCTCTTACTTCAAACGAGACTCAAACTTTGAGCCCAACAGATGTTCAAAATTTAATTTGAATTTCAGGGTTCTTCTTAGATTTGGAATTCTGTGTAAGATTTTCGATCAAATGGCCCTCTTGACTGTTCATTTTTGCTCTTTCCTGCATTCATGACGCTGCGAACACCCCAGATAAGCTCCCATTGGTGACAAGATTTTCATCTGGGATCTGGTTGTCTTCTTTGATTTCTTCTTCCAACTTGAAATCCAAGGAAAAGTGATGGCTCCCAATTCAGTTCCGCTGACAGTCGAGAAGACCAAGGAGTATTCCTCATTACATGTTGACGATTCGGAGTCTCCTCTGTTCCCCGAGAAGCAAAAGGCCGCAAGTCCAAAGCAATTCACATGGGTTCTTCTCCTCAAACTCCACAGAGTTCTCACCTGCTTCTCGTGGCTGACCATGGCGTTCAAACCCACGTTTTCGTTGGTAAGGAAACGCATTTCCTTGTCCGACGTAAGCGACGAAGATCCCAAGAACAGAGGAAGACTGTACAGGTTCATCAAAGTTTTTCTTGCTCTTTCAATTGGGGGTTTGGCCATGGAACTCATTGCTCATTTCAACAAGTGGAATTTGCATGATATGATTCAGCCATGGGAAGTCCAGGGCCTTCTTCATTGGTCCTACATGGCTTGGCTCTCTTTCAGAGAAGATTATATCGCTCCTATAGTCCTATCGGTCTCCAAGTTCTGCATTGTGCTGTTTTTAATTCAGTCTCTGGATCGGCTCGTACTCTGTATTGGGTGTTTCTGGATCAAGTATAAGAAGCTGAAGCCCACCATTGAAGCAGATGCTTATGACATTGAGGACCCTTCAAGCTTCCCAATGGTCCTAGTTCAGATTCCCATGTGCAATGAGAGAGAGGTAAGAGAAATAAATTGATCTAGCAGAAATCAATTGATTTGTTGGTGTAAATAATTTTACAAATTTATTAGCTAAAGCATTGAATTTTATTTTATGAAGGTTTATGCACAATCCATTGGTGCTGCTTGTCAACTGGATTGGCCAAAGGACCGAATATTAATTCAAGTGTTGGACGATTCAGATGATGGAAATGTGCAGTTTCTGATCAAAGAAGAGGTTTCCTCTTGGAAAGAGAAAGGGGTGAACATTGTGTACAGGCATAGATTGATCAGAACTGGGTACAAAGCTGGAAATCTTAAGTCAGCTATGTCATGTGACTATGTTAAAGACTACGAATTCGTAGCAATTTTCGATGCAGATTTCCAGCCGAACCCTGATTTCCTTAAACAAACCATCCCCCATTTCAAGGTACTACTATTATAACCCAAGAAAGGACAAATCTAAAAATTACTTTCTCTAGTCTGAACAAATCTTTTAAAACATGTTGTGACATTTTTCTTTTACAGGGAAAGCCTGATCTGGGTCTGGTTCAGGCTAGATGGTCCTTTGTGAACAAGGATGAGAACTTACTCACAAGGCTTCAGAACATTAACCTGTGCTTTCACTTTGAGGTGGAGCAACAAGTGAATGGTCATTTCCTTAATTTCTTCGGATTCAATGGAACAGCAGGTGTATGGAGAATAAAGGCATTGGAGGAATCTGGGGGATGGCTGGAGAGAACCACGGTTGAAGACATGGACATAGCTGTTCGAGCTCACTTGAATGGGTGGAAGTTCATCTTCCTTAACGATGTCAAAGTGCTTTGTGAATTACCAGAGTCTTATGAGGCTTACAAGAAACAGCAACATCGCTGGCACTCTGGTCCAATGCAGCTTTTCCGTCTATGTCTTCCTGCTATAATAATTTCCAAGGTCTTAATGAACTTCCACTACTCTTATAATTTATGAGACTGTTTTAAAATGTTTTGCTCTCAGGTTTTTCATACAGCTCGACATTACGCAAATAGGTCTTCCAAAAAAGTTTTTCCACGTGCTTTGTTTTTATCGATTGAATTTTATCCAGATCTTGTACTTATATCTCATATACATATAATATGTGATCTTCTCAACTATGATTTGGTTCTATGCAGATAACAGCATGGAAGAAGGCAAACCTGATATTTCTTTTCTTTCTACTGAGGAAACTTATACTTCCGTTCTACTCATTCACATTGTTTTGTATCATCCTACCCTTGACCATGTTCATACCTGAAGCTGAACTACCTCTTTGGGTGATCTGCTATGTCCCCATTTTCATGTCCTTCTTGAACATTCTTCCAGCTCCCAAATCTGTCCCTTTCTTAGTCCCTTACCTGCTTTTTGAGAACACCATGTCAGTGACAAAGTTCAATGCCATGATTTCTGGGCTGTTTCAGCTAGGCAGTGCTTATGAGTGGGTGGTGACAAAGAAGACAGGTAGATCATCTGAGTCAGATTTGTTAGCCTTGGCTGAGAGAGAATCAAAGTCCTTAAGTGAAGATAAAATACTGAGAAGGCATTCCGAGTCCGGATTGGAGTTACTAAGCAAACTCAAGCAAGTGGAAGCTCCTCAGAAGAAGAAGAGAAACAGAATCTACAGGAAGGAGCTTGCACTTGCTCTTCTTTTACTCACAGCATCTGCAAGAAGCCTTCTATCTGCACATGGGGTTCATTTCTATTTCCTGCTCTTCCAAGGATTGTCATTTCTCATAATGGGTTTGGACTTAATTGGCGAGCAGATGAGCTGATATAATGAGCCATGGAAACTGTTAAAGGGCTTTATTAAAGTTCATATGAGATACAATAATTTGAAAGATTGAAATAATTAGCAGGCAAGAAATGAGAGATAAAAGGAGAGTTGATTGTATAATCAGAAAGTATAAAGAATAATAAGCGTTGAGGATCATAGGAAAAGAATCTCACTTCATTTTTTCATTTTTTTTTTTTTTTTGGTTTCAATTATCAGAAAGTGGTGATTCATTGGCTTTTGTGGATTTTACTGATGTAAAGCTTTTCGACCTAAGAAAATATTGTTCGAACATAATTGTACTTACTGTCTCAGGCATCATCGGCTTGTGAAATGGGAACACTTTTCCTCCTCTTGCTTGTGTTTATGATAAAAGTAAATCCCCATATGAAGGTGGAAACTATAGTCCAACCAACTTCATCTGCGTCAGTAATTCCACAAATTGCAATCAGTGCACAATGAGTAATTTGAACTGCTTGTGGCAAATGCCCATTTCTACATCTCAAATACAATCCACATGAAGTTTAACTTCTGTAGATTCATGATCTCAATTGAAGCCATGATTTCAGCTTTAATGAGATTATCTCACAATGAAGGAATGGCCATTTAGGATTCGCGTTTGCAGGCCTTACAATTGTATCAATACACTTTACAGTATGGACCTAAAGCAATGTTTTCTCTTCATGTTTTTACAATCTTCAAGTAATACCTGATTTGTAAAAGTTCAATGCTAATTTAAAAAAATAATTTTTGTTCTTTTGAGTAAGATTCAGTTGTTAATTACTGAATGCTAATTCAAATAAGATTTTCCTTTTTTAGAGAGATGGGATTTGTAAATGTTAACTATAATGCTTTTTGAATCACTTGTAATCATGAATTGGTGGATTAAGTCATCAAAGTAAGTGTATAGAGCATGTTTGGTTGCAAGTATCAATGTGGAGGAATGGGAATGAAAGTCCCATTCCCAAATTTGGTCACCACTTAAAGCTAGGGAATGGTGCTCATCGAGGAGTGTGCATTCCCACGTCTATGGGAATCATGATTCCTTTGCAGGCTCGATAGAATTGAAGGATTTTTCTCGGAATCACATTTTAAATAACAATTTTACCATACTTTATCATTGTGCATCACCCCACTTCAAAGTAACTTCCACGTCCCTTCTCTATGCCTTTATAATAGAAAAAGATTGGTTGTCTCCATGATTATTTGACGCCTATCATTATTTATTTATTATTTTAGTTTTAAAATATATTTTAATTAATAATTTTTATTTTTATCTAATTTTAATGAAAATTTTAAATATATTACATATAATATATTATATATTTAATTTCATTTAAATATTTGAATATATTATATATAAAATATATATTACTATATATGTAATATATAACATGGGTCCTATAATAAATTTATTTTTTCTTTTTTTCTTTTTTTCTTTTTTTCTTTTCTGCTACTAAATCTTTCAACTAAATGTAGCAATACTATTCATTTTTATAGTCAATTCAATGTACTTATAACTTTTTATAATTTCTTTTTATTTTTATTTCTATTCTTAATCTTATTTTTTACAAACATTTTCACGAACCAAATGGCCGTGCTCCTGCAAAATTTGGTGATGGTTATCGACATAAATAGCTTTCCGTCAACTCTTCGGGTAACGGACAAATCTACCCTTGCCTTTTTCCTATATTGTTACCATCTCCATTCACGCAGGGTAAACCACTTTTCATTTGATTTGATCTTGCACTTTCTTGATTAAAATTAAAATGCAAAACTATGCTATAAAAGTAAACTTAAATATTAAAAATATTTAATTATAAATATAACTCTATCAATTTTGATTTAAACATTCGTGTTCTGTATTATTTGATTGTATGACATAAGTTATAATTGCTTCTCTGTCTTATCTCTTTTTCTTGTTTTGACTCTCAAGCTTAGTATCTTTTTTGTAATTAAAAAAATATAAAATTAATATCATATGAAAACAACTAAAGCGATAAAAGTAGGATAGGAATGAAAACAATGTCAAAGTTTTGAGCAATGTAAAAATTAAAAAAATTAAATTACAGTACATGAAATATTTTTACTATTTCAATTAATTCTTTTAAAAAATATTTCACACAATATATTTCATATTGTTTTTTAGACTGATATTTCAAAATGTTTGTTTAGAGTTTGTAACTAGTAAAAATGGTGTTGACCCTCAGAAAATTTGTACTTTGTCTCTATGAACACTCTATTCTTCCCATTTAAATTTCCTCCAATAAATTCATTTACTAGAGATTTTTATGTAATAGAAGCTCCGTCATTCGATTGATCTACCCGTTGCCCTCATGCCACATCACTTTGCTGCCTCAAAACGTACCATTTCAATTAAGTGAAACAATGCATTTTGAAGCATATATCTTTTAAAAAATTGATGCCTTAAGACATTGTTTCGTTTAAATGAAATGATCGGTTTCAAGGTGTCAATTTTGTAAAATATTCATACTTGAAATGTACCATTTTCACGTAGTTCACCAGACGACATCTTGCAGAATGGTAGTCTTCTTCCTTTAAGACCATAGTAGAATGATCAGTGGAGCAAAGGGGGTGTTTTGGTGCAAAAGTTTTAGCATGTGTAAAGACCTAAAACATAGAACATGGAGAAAGAGACCTGTAGAAGCGATGTCTCTCATTTCAGAGGCAAAGGGTGTCAGCATCTGAAAGACTTGCATTGATTCACCATGAGAAGGAGTGTAACATCTAAAAAAAAAAAAATTAAATATAACTTTTCTATAATTTAAAACGTTATAGTTGTCTAAATCTTTTAAAAATAATAATAATAAAAAAAAATAATTATTATAGTAGATATGAATCCTATTTATTTTCTTAAACTTTATTGTGTATTTAGTTTCTACTTTTCTATATCCAAATTGGTGTAGGAGCCTTTAAAATGATTCATATTCCAAGATGTTTCTGATAGTGACAAATAGTAATCCCACTTTTCAGTAATCATTTAGGAGGTAAAAGAAAAATTTGTTGTAGATTTCAGGAGTTATGAGATTTGAATTAATCATTAGGCAGCGTATCTTGCCATAATCTTATATGTACAATGTCTATAAGGCTTCTTAAAGGTACTATTTAATTTCATTTTAATGTCTTATTTTATTCATTCTATTAATTGAGATTCCACAACTACCGTATACATAACATGTAAAAATTTATATAAAAGAAATAGCCTAGTACTTTGAAATGACTAGACCTCATACAAAATTAATATTAATAATAATAATAACAACAATAAAAATAATAATAATACTTAGTATAACATAAATCAATTCTAATTATTCATATATAAAGTCTGTATACCAAACATCTTATATAAAAATATACATCTTATTTATAAATACAAATAAGTTTATAATAGTCATATAATGCAGACATATTATACACATTATTTTCTTATAAAATTATAAAAAATGATATATTCTTTAAGTCTATTACATAGTTTGCTTTCTTTTATCTGCTTTGGAGTTTTCACCTGAAAAATGTTATTCAACTTGGATGAGATTACAAATCTCAATAGTCATGTATTTTATTCAGAATATACAGGTATTATTAACATAACTACAGTAAGAACTAGGAACATTAATATGGTCTATGTATGATAATGCATGAATGCACATTTCGTTTCTTTTGTAACCATAATTCCATACTTATGGCTACCTCATCATATCATCATTCGCATGATTGTCATCATGACTAAATATTGACCAATTCATCATTGTGGTGAGTTTAAAAACTAAAGAGTTCATTCTGCCTTTAGAAATTACTATGCGGTAATTTACAGATGAACAAAACTAACTAAATGCATACATAGTAAGATATACTGAAAAATATTGATAAACCAGTTTTTAAATAGGTATATAGAGAATAAAAATATAGACTACCTTTAACGTGAGTTTGAAATCTAAATTTCCTACAAGCACTTTCTCTACTATCTCTTACTTTCTCTTCATTTATCTTAACTTCACATAAAAAACTTAATAAATGTTCGTCTTATTTATATAGATTTTTTAAATTACTATGTAGGTTATTGTGCAAATAAAAAAAAAAAACACATTTTCGACGTGTTAGTTGTCATTTATTATGTAGTTACTATGTAATGCTAAAATTATATTTTTATATTGACAATATTTTTTTATTTTTAGTCCTTATTAAAATTATATTTTCTACCCCAATATTACTTTTTTTCTTTCAATTTGGTCCTTATCAATAATTCCTCTTACAACACTTTCTTTTTAATTTCTTTGTTTCTTTTACAAAATTTAAAACTATCATTTTATCTGAAACAAAATTATTTTCTTTTCACTTTAGTCCCTTAAAATTATAATTTGTACCTAAGATTTTTTTTATCCTTTCAATTTAGTCATTAAAATTTTATTTTAATTCCATTTTCTTGGCACATTAAATTCTTATAAACCAACTAATAATTATATGTTACTTTACCAAAATTAATTTTTACTTAATTAGACCTCGTATATATATTTTAAATTATTCAATATATATATATATATTAACATAGATTTAAAAATTCTAAGATGTTTCAAGTAACACCTTGTTTTTCTAGCACAGTAGGTCCACATTGTTGACTGCTAAGTTTGACAATAGATGAGGAAGGAAAACTGTGCAATTTCGGATTGCATTAAATATGTTTGATTTCTATGAATTAGTTTGTACACAGTAAACAGTGAAAAAGGATGAATGAAAATGAAATAGTAAATAATAGCATGAAATATGGCTTTATTGATTTGTTTTTTATACGTAATCTAGAAAAGAAGGATTGCATTGTTTTTCAGATTGATTTGTTTTTCATACATATTCTAATAAGTAGCCATGGGAATGTATGTACGTTGATAAATAATAAAACCAATGACCCATGTTGATGATAAAATTTATTTATTGATTTAGCTTGTCTTTTAGATAAGGTGAAAATATTTACATTGGATTATTTACTAAAAAGCATACAAGTAATATGAGCCTTTTTTATGTGTTGTTGAAGGACTTTAATATTATTTAGTCAAATATTACTTCAGATTACGATGTTAAGCTACATTATACTTTTGGTTTTGATGTTATATTTGTCCATTTGATTGAGACATGCCCAAAATTTGGATTTAAATCTTTTTGTTAGAGTGAAACATCTGGAGTCACTCATTCAAAGGAGAGAATTGGAGCTCAAACAGGATAAAGCTTTCTTTTTATCATTTGAGTACATTGTATAGTATATAAAGGCAGTAAAAGGGACTTGGGAAAGTGATGATGGACCATGATGGGTAAGTGTTATAGTCTTGAGTGATGGTAATTCTATATGTACTTTGTTATTTTACGATGTTTTAAACCATTATCCGTTGATGAATTGTAGGAAATTAGGTGTCTCTACTATTGACTTGACCGATGATCATAACAATGAATTTTAATAGAAGCCAAGAGTTAGGATGAAGTTTGACAATGTCAATATAGCTTGGCAATTATGGATTGAGTATGGTTTACGAGCGGGATTTAGAGTGAGAAAGCAATATTTGAATTAAAAAAAGAAAGATGGGTGTGTGACTTCATGCAAATTTGTTTGTTATAAGGAAGGAACTCGGAAGGTAGACAAACGAGACACTCCAGTTACTAATTATCAATTTAAGATTAAAACTAATGGTCAAGTAAGGGTTAACCTTGTAACAAGAAAAGGGAAGTTGGTGGTCAATGATTTTGTGGACAGTCATAATCACCCACTCCAATTGCCAAAGACAACACATATATTGACATCCTTTCGTAAGATATTTGAAGTTCAAGCACATGAGCTTGAACTAGTGGAGGACTCAGGATTACAATATAAAGCAGCATTTCAGTTGATGAGCACACATGTGGGTGGCAAACCAATTTTGGGTTTACTTGTTTGGATGTAAAAAATTATTTGCAATCAAGAAGACAATGTAACATGGCTTACAGGGAGATAGGATGTTTGTTGCAGTATTTCTAATGCCAGCTGTTGGATAACCCTTCATTCTTTCATGCCTATCAATAGATGCTGAAGAACAAAAAACAAATTTTTTCGAGCCTATACATGTATGATAATTGACTATAAATACTTTGGTGATATGGTTTCCCTTGGCACAACTTATTGTACTAATCATGCATATAAACCACTTGCATTGTTTTTTGATTTTAACAATTATAGACAAATAATTGTCTTTAAAGCGACACTAATGTATGATGAAACGATATAACCTGTCAAGTGGTTGTTTGAGAACTTTTTGGAAGCTCACGACTAGAAAAAGCCACATGCCATTTTTACTAATCAGAACCAAGCCACGGCTAAAGCTTTAGATGAACTTTTTACTTTCATTTGTTACATATATGCAATGATGTCAAAAATGGTTGTTTGAGATGTAATTGTTGTAGGTGAGATCATGCCAAATACTTGCCATAGACTATATACATGACACTTAAGGTAAAATGTGATTAAACACCAAGGCAATTTGATGAAAGGTGGCTCTCGTTTCATGAATCACTTGAAAAAGTGCATGTACAAGTACAACGAAGAAGACTAGTTTGAGGTAGCCTGGGCGACAATGCTCCATAAATGCTATGTCCTTAGCAACACTTGGTTAAAGTCTATGTATGCCATCTGAAAAAAATGGGCAACATGTTTTATAAAGCAAGTTTTTACACTGAACATATGAAGCACACAATTGAGAGAAAACTTAAACCTTGACTTTAAGACCTGCATGAAACCAGATGTGAACATTGTACAATTCTTTACACTATTTAAACAAGTGGTTAAGGATAAACGATATAACGAATTGAAGTTTGAGTTTAATGCTCGACATAAGATTTCAATATTGTTTTGTTAGTATTAATCCATTTTGAAGCAACTTGTAGATATATACACATTAATAGTTTTCGACTTGTTCTAGAAAGAGTTTGACATGTTATTCGTTGTCACAATAAGGCATTAGAATGAAACTCAACCCATATTTAAGTATGTCTTACATGTAGCAAATCAAACCAAGAAGGGGAATGGTGAGTCATATTTGATCCAATTCAAAAAATGTCTATTGCAGCGGTAGGAAGTTTGAAACACTTGGAATATTGTGTAGCCATGTCCTGAAATGCACCTCTTAATTACATCACACTTCACTGCAAAGGCCGTAGTGAACTCCAAGGCAGTACAAGTTGTTCATCAATTTCACTTGTTGTTGAAGGCATGCTACATTTGTGCAAATTTAAGCAAGGAACAATAGCCATTAAAGGGTTGCAATGGATATCAATGGTCAATAAATCCATCTAAAGTATGTGCTGAAAATTGCAATTTCAATCAAAAGGTATAAGCTGCAATTTCAATCATCGCATCACTTGTATATTTAACCATCAGACCTTCATCATTCATACGTATTGTAAGAGTGCCATTTCAATCATCCCAAAACTTTTATATTTTAACCCTTAGACCTTAATCCTACAAAAGGTATGAGCTGCAATCAAAAGTTTGTGCTGATGAAAACAATCAGACATGATGAAAACCATCAGACACGATGAAAGATAATTTGATAATTCTCCAAAAACATGTCAGTTAAAACACAATCATATAATCAAAGGACATTGACTTATACAAAATATAAGGATAGAGCTTTCATTGTAACCTCGCCTGTTTTTCAACCTTCTCATTTCCTTCGCTCGCTGCTTGAAGCTAGATGGGTCTCATCTCCTTCGCTGCTCGATGCCAGATGGGTGTAAACTGTTGTCGATCCCAGAAACGCTGTATTCACTGCTTGTGTTAAACTCCTGGGTTCCCAATGACATTTTCCTGCGTTCCTTCATGTCTTCCTCGAGAACTCACTCACTTGCAGCGTGAAATTAGGTTTCAGGCCACCGCAGCACAGATGAGGAAATTCTCTGGTTCAATCCCTCTTCGTTCTAACGTTTAAAAACAAAAATTGCAACGAAATAGTGTCATTTTGAAGTGTTAGTTTTTTGAAATATAAACACCTCAAAACACACTGTTTTACAAGTGAAACAGTACGTTTCGACGCAACAGGACGACGTGGCATGAGCGAGACGGACAAATCAATCGAACAGCAAGGATTCTATTACATGATAATCTCCAATAAAGAGTTTTACCGGAGGAAATCCGAATCGCCATTCATCGTTATCATCTTTCCTTTCCCGCCAAAGGCCAGTAACCTCAACTATTTGGCGGTTTGGCCTTTCCAGTGCAGTGTCCTCTCTCACTTTCCGCTAAAGACACTTGACTAGATTCCTAAGCCGAGAAGCAGTATTTTTCTCCGCTTGTCCTGTCGTTTCACTCTCACTCCCTTTCACAAATAATATTCGTCCTCTCTGTCCGGTACAAAGTTTGAGACTTTTAAATTATTATCCCTTTTCAACATTTTCGCCTCTCTGACAAAAAAAAAAATTTTTTTTTCCTCTCGTTGTTCGGTTTTGGGAATTAGGTTTTGCTGTGATCATCGGTGATTCTAGAACTGGGTCGGTTCACCGGTGGTCGGTTCACCGGTCAATGAACAACTTTCTTTAGGATAGTTATGTGATTGTTTTTTCTTCCTTTTCTCGACTTAGATGCTGGTCTCCTGCTTGCAGTTTCCAAATGTCGGAAGAGAAGGACGCTTTCTACATCGTTAAGAAGGGGGATGTTGTCGGCATTTACAAGAGTTTGAGTGACATCCAAGTTCAACTTGCATCCTCTGTATATACTTCTAACCTTAACCAGTTTGTTTGATGCATAATGTTTGTCTTGGGTTGCACATTCGAGTGGAGAAGCTTTTTGATTTTAAATCCCTAGTTCGATTTTTTTTTTTTATTAAAACTGTACTAAACTAATGACATTGACTTCTGGTTGCTGGCATGGCAACCATAATTTCATCCTAGCTTATTTCATTGTGTTCTCTCATTTTTTGTTTTGGCCATATTGTATTCTCTCAATTGAGTATTCACATTTCACATGTGTTCCAAATAGGCATTTGATGGCTCCGTAAGTATTTACAAAGGATATTCTTTATCCAAGAAAGCTGAGGAGTACCTTGCCTCACATGGGCTTCAAGAAGCTACCTACTCTGTCAGCGCTGACGATTTGAGCGAAGAACTTTTTGGAAGAATTGTTGCTTGTCCTTATCAGGTTCGAGCACCATAGGCACTGTTCCTTTTTGTCAAAGCCAAGGGGTTGATAATGCTGGCTTATTGTTGTTACACTCTTAATTTTCTTTTCCATTTTTACTCCTGAGCTCATGCCATTAGTGTCTCTTGCAATTTTGAAATTGAAGGGGAAAAAAAAAAAGATGACTTAAAACAGGGTTTCATTTTCTTTCAGCAACCATATCATTATGGAGGAAAAGCATCTGACCTGAATTCTCCATCAAAGAGATTGCCAGAACCTGATCAACTCAATAATGTAAGTTATTAATGGTAACATATTCTTTATGAATAAAATATCATTTTAGTCCTTCAAATTTTGACCGTATTAATTTGGTCTTCCGCATTTATCCCGTCTCAAAGCGTTCTTTTATATTTTGAACATTAGGAAAATTGATCCCTCTGTCAGTTACCAAAAGCTGAGTCGAAAGGTTATTTGTTAATCGAGAGATCCATTTTCTTAACTTTAAAAAATATAGATGATCATTTTGAAATACAACAAATGGAGGATCAAATTGAGATAGCGTCAAAATATGGAGGGACAAAAATAGTAATTTTCTCTATTCTGTCTCTATATATAAATAATCCGTGTTAATGTTATTAATAGCTGTATAGCACACAATTGGGACCACTTTTGTGGCCTTTCTTGATCTGAAGATCAAATAAAACATTCCTTGTGTAAAGTCGTTTCTTTATGATCTGTATCGTTAATATCAGTATATACTAACACAACACTGTGGTTGTCTAAGTGCCTGTGGTGATCATTTATTATTATTTTAGTAGCCCTTTCAACTTAAAACCCTGAAT
This sequence comes from Delonix regia, assembly GCA_037074485.1. NCBI lineage: Eukaryota > Viridiplantae > Streptophyta > Magnoliopsida > Fabales > Fabaceae > Delonix > Delonix regia. Next base: position 31,054,417 of record CM073449.1, on the reverse strand, counting down.
ATTCTGTGTTGTATGAATTAGAATGTGATAGATCTTTTAGTTCTGGCAGTCATATATAAGTGTGTTATGGACATTCTCCAGTTGTTTATATCTTAAGTTAGTTAATTTATTATAGGGCTTGCTCACTTTTAAGTACATAATAAATTTATTATTGATGCAATTGTGTGTATTAAGTGTCTTGTAGCTGTAGGCCGGTTGCCTGTACTGGCCAACTGGAATGAAATTGCATAGGACCATAATTATTGGGGCAATGCATAATCATTGCCAGTGAAGTTACGCTTACCAAATCATTGAATAGTCGAAAATTTTAGTTTTTATCTAAAATAACATGTAATGTTCTGTGAAATTTTTCCTTTTCTACATGAGAAATCTGAACCATGAGATTATAGATGAGATTAGGTGAGGCAGATATAACTACTGTTTTACTAATAAGGTTTGGCTATGCATTTCACAGATTGCCATGTTGACTCAGTGCTGAAGATGCTATTTAACATGCTGATGCTTCTTTCTGATATTAGAGAGATAGTTGCAAACTTGCAATTTTATTAAAAAATGTTACCACGTGTGAATATATTTATTGAAAGTTTTGTTATACATTGTAGCCTGCAAGATGTGGTAGTAGTGCACGCAGGTTCAGTAGGTCTTTAATTTGCGGTAAATGTTTTAGAAGTTTGTTTCTCTTTGAAAGTTATGCATTCAGCCTTTAGATATCTGAGCTTTTTTCTTTTTTGTTACAAATTTTATGACAGATGGTGGTCTTTCTTGATTGTTATGTTTATCTCTATTCCTTGCCATAGGATGTGGCATTGGCATATATTATCGAAACAAATATTGCAACAATGAACCTTAGACTTACCTATATCTTCAGCTTTCTTGTATTCTTGAGTTTGATGGTGCTTCAAAAGGAAATCCTGGACCAGCTGGTGCAGGAGCTGTGCTGCGTGCTGAAGATGGAAGCAGGGTATATGTTATATGCGGGGATTCCATTTTGTATATTCTTTGGAAAATGTGGCTCACTGAGTTGTCTACATAGGTCTGTCAATTGCGTGAAGGAGTGGGCACTCAAACAAATAATGTTGCAGAATATCGTGCACTAATTTTAGGATTGAAACATGCCATTAGGAAAGGATATAAACACATTCGTGTCCAAGGAGACTCCCTACTTGTCTGCAATCAGGTTTGTCGTTTTCTGGGGTGTACATCATTCTTTATGTGTCCTTCACCCGTCTGTTTGTTACGTTATTAGATTCTTTTTTGAGAGAAAACCATAATGAAATTATTACGTGGAAATTTGAAGTAGTAATTGGAAGCTGCAATTACAGTATATACCTTATTGGCACCCCAATCAAATAAAAACCTTTGGATTTGTTCAATTCAGATCCTTCTGCAATGTCAGATTTTACCTTTGTAGTCATTACACATTTTCTGCTGGTTAGTTTATGTTGATTACTCTTATAACAGGTGAAGGGTTCATGGAAAACAAAAAATCCAAATATGGCTCGCTTATGTCATGAGGCCAAGGTGCTGATGGATAAGTTTTCATCATTCCAAATCAACCATGTTCTTAGGGTACTTTTTTATTGTCAGCTCTCTTCTATATACTAGATTGAAAAACTTGGAACAAAATGCCCCTTTTCTTGTTTACCTATAGTTTTGCAAATGTCAGATAGATATCTCTGGACATTTTACCAGTGTGATTGAGAATTCTACTGTATTTGGAATCTAGGTAGATAGAATTACTACTCTCATCTTTTGCATTTGCCGTGTGATGACTTTTGTTTAATATTAAGTCCCATGTAAAACTTACTGAGAGCAGAAGGAAAGAAAAGTTCTTATAACTTGGTGCACCTCTGACTATAATTTAAGACTAACAAAGAAAATGGACAATTGAATATTAACATGTTATCTGTGAGTTTTTGCATTTAGATCAGATTTTTTTTCCCTTGAAAATGTTGATCTGTTACTTTAAACTGTATGTACAGCTCTCTAAAGTTTATTGGAGAACCTACACCAAGTATAATTCACTTTCCAGGAGTTTGCTTTTTGCGAGCAAATTGTTTTGGAGCTAAAGCTGGGGGTTTAAATACATCGATTCTGGAATTTAACAATCATATTTTCTATAAAACATGTTGAGATCTTTTGCGTGGATATCTTTTTAAAAATTCATTTCTGATATTTCGTGTTGCTTCCATGGTTCTTTTGTGCACCTGCTTTCTTATGAGAGGGCTAGTTGCTCCATATGGTTAGATAGCTGAACTGTTGCTAATTAAAATCGATGGTTCCAGTTTTTGAAGGTTTTTGGCTTAGCACAGATAGCATTAGGTGTACTAATTATGTGAAAATATCAACGTAGTTCCCTTTGTTTGAATTTGATTTGATGAAAGTTTTATTCCTTTGCCTTCCTGGTAATCTGTGTGCATATAACTTTTATTCATGTTTAAGGAATATAACTCCGAAGCTGATGCCCAAGCAAACCTGGCCGTAAATCTCAAAGGTAAAGTCCCAACCCTCAAGGCTTTTTGTTCTTTCGTTTAAAGTTCTAACTGGAAATAATTTATCTTTCTTTCATTTTCTTTTGCATTTCTGATAAATGAGAATCTTTTTATTACTTGCAAAATCAAAATGTGTTGCAGCCAGAGCTGCACATGAAGCTCAGCTGGTTTTGCTTCACAATGGACTTGGATACTATAGTGCTCCACGTTTTACTATGATATACGTTTTTTTTTTTTTGTACAACTGAACATTCTATCGATTGTGTCATATTTATTTACTCATATTTGTTAGGACGAGAAAAAAAAAGAAATCTTATTGGGTTCCATCTATGCTTTTGTAGCTGGCCAAGTTGAAGAAGATTGTAAGTTGCTTGACTGCTCGACTAGCCGCATTGCTAATACCTTAGCTTCATGAAGGTGAAAGTTAGGCTGGTGAAGGAGCCCGTTAAATTTTCTGAATATATCATATATTTCGCTCAGTTTTAACCGGCTTGCACAGGAGGGATTGACTTGATGACGTTTTAAGTCTGTGAGGGGCTGTTATAAAAACAAAATCTAATAAGAATCAAATTGCAAAAAACCCCTATTTTTAAGGGACCAAAATGGGGTTTTAATCTATATGTATATAAGAAAATTTGTAGTGAGGGTAAACCCAACTAATCCTCCTAGTGACATCAGATTCTATGTGGTGGCAATTTTGAAATGTGGCAAGTGTAAACATGCTTTAAAGCACCCTCCGGTCACTATATTTGGGACTTAGGTTCAATGCTGTGCATTCTTCGGAAGGCATTGCCTTTCTGCTAATATAGTAGTTTACCTTAAGTATATATATGTGCATGTTTCTGAACCTCCACTTGCTCGCTATGGTCGTTCATGTTTGTTTTAAACTCTCATAACTCTAGCCGTTAGTTTGAAGGTAAGTGTTTCTAAGCTGAATCCTGTTATGCCCCAACGAGAAGATTCATTTCCTGCTCTATACAAGTGGACTGCAATTAATTCTGGTACAGTTGATTGAAAGTTCCGTTTAAGGAAAGACAATCTTAAACAGCCAAGGACTTGTGGCTATGTGGACAGACAATTAGTGGTATCTGACGCGTGTAATCATTGTTCTGATCATTCATATCAAGGTTGGGGGACGAATGTGGGAATTCTAGGAAGGTAATAATGATATTTGTAGGCTTTGGGGAGGACTTAGATGGCTTAATTATTTGGTCTAAGCTAAGCCTCATCAAGGCAATGTTCTTTTGGAGAGCTGTGATAGTGATAAAGGCAGGCAAATAGTAACTGAGGATTAATTCTTATTACATAACGCTTCTATTTTTATAACCGAATTAAATGAACTAATTTTATTTAGGTATGGTCTACTTTCTAAGAACTATATGCATAAGAAAGAATTGTCTTGAGTTCGGTGTAGAATGATGGCCGAGAGATTGCGTTGCGCTCAGGAAGGGCTTTGTTAATGTCTGAGGGCATACCTGGTTGAAGAATATTTTAAGTTGTGTTTGAAGTCATCATTTTGGCATTCGTTCTTGCTTAATCTTTCACTTTATGGAGCTAAATGATAATAGTTAATGTATTCGATTTATAATTACAAACACAAAAAAGACTTATACAAGATAAAATAATAAATAACAAAATAAAAGGAGAGAATGAAAATAATATATTCACTTATTGTATAGTCTTTGAAATTAAATGTCATATGAGGTAGTTTTTATAAGTTATCCACTGAACTAAGTTATTTATTTATTTTTATTTAAGGAATTAATCCAACAAAAATATGTCGCGAGTTGCAAATTTTAAAAAAATTAATCGGCTTGACATTTAAATTTAGAAATTAAAAAATAAAAATATGTTTTTGGAGGACCAATTAATATATTTTCTAATTAAAATGATTCAGACAGTGCAGTTGTAGATTTTTGTTAGATTTGTGCGACAGAACATTATAGGTACCCACTTTTCTCCAACAGGACAGCTGAAACGAGAATGTGGGTAATAACGTTATTTGCTATACTCATAACGCGTTGAGGCCACGTGGCCTGTTTTAATTGGAGAGAGTTGAAAATTCCTTGAGATATGTTCGCGGATAGGAAGCTAAATTGCTCAAACCTGTTTAGAGCACACAACTTGGGCTCTTCAATTTCGAGCTCGAGCCAATTCGTGAAAAGCACTCGCAGTAATTCATGATGGTCTCAATATCTGCATTTTCATCTCTCCTCCCAATTTGCTCCACTCGTAGGATTGCCAGTCCTTCTCCGTCCCTCGCATTTCGAAGCGTTCCCTTGCAGTCTCGTGTTGCCCCCACTTCAATTTTCAGCCTCGGGGCATTGAAACAGCAAAGGAGTAAGAACCGTAGTCTGAGAATGGTGAAGGCGGTAGAAGAAGAAACCCAGATTCCACAGCAACCAGACCCACAAGAAGAACCATCAACGTCCGAACAGCAAACCGTTGTAGTTCCCGTTTCCCCATCCGATACTCTTACCATGTTCTTTCAGGTACGTTTTATTTCGACGAACAGCTGTTTGTTATAATGCCCATGTGAAAACTTATTTGATTTTTGAAAATTCAAATATCGGGCTAATTCTGTTCCTGTTATCGTTGCTTTTGCTCTAAAGAAAGCATCTCTTTGGCTTATCCAAGTAACATCTTCCGTTATCTATTATACTCAATCAGAACCAATTATGCATTTATTGTCTTTAAAATTGACCAGGGAACTGTTTGACAGTCCAGTACCTTTGTTTCAGTGAGATATATATATATATTTTGTTGCAGTTGGGCCTTCATTTAGAAACGTTATGGTTTGTATCATTTTAAATGTTACTTACGGTATACCTGTTCGCCATTTGAAGGCAGAGGGAACACTGAATGAATCAGCGATTCCGGCAGTGACCAAAGCCGTAGAGGTAAATGTTTCGACTTACTTTCTTCTTATGTGAATATAGCTTTGATGCAAAAAAAACTTTTCTCTGAGTTCCGTGATGAACACGGTAGTGCTTATTTAGCGTTGCTTGCTTGTTATCGGAATCTGGCTTTTAAAATGATTATCTATAGATTTATTCTTTTCTCAAAGACTTGGGCAATGTTATTGGCTGTTTGGTACTGATTCAAATTTTTATAAGTTGCCCTTTTGAGAAAATGCCATGAATTGTAATCTGAATCAAAATTTGACAATATCGGCATTAGATTTCGATTGATATTTGATAACGGTTTTTAAAATCTGTCTGAAGTAAAATCATAAGATTACGGTATAAAATCTTTAGTATTTTAATACATTCTAGTTAACTTGGATCACGATATAATTTAGTAGAAAGATTGACAATATATTTGGAGATTGCGGAAGAGAAACCATGGTCAGTCTTATTTGAATCGGAGATGAAGAATAGAAAAGCGAAGGATGACATTGAAATATTAAGTATAGAATAATATGGTCATATACCTGTATTCTGTTACAATATTTGAAATTTCAGCTAGTAAATTTGACATGCAGTCATTACTATGTAGTGCATATTGCTTTCACAATGAAGATGAAGAGGAGCAAGTACGTTCCTTCTTTGTGGCAATGACTGTAGCTTAATCTAGACATGTTAGTTTCACTTAACTTTATTCCTAGTATCAGAGTTTTACAGATAGAAATTTTCAATTCTGTGATTTGTTGCTTGCTTTTGTTTCCTGTTATCTTTCTCATTGACCTTTTTTTTTTTCACCGAATATGGCATGTTGACCTCAAAACTCGCTCATCAATGTTCCTTCATACTTTTATAGGATATAGAAGGTGTTACAAATTTGAAGGTTCAGATTAATGAGGGAATTGCCAGTGTAGAGGTATGTTTATAGTACTCAAATATTATTACTAAGATTGCTGTTTGTTTTTTATAATCGACTCTATATACCACCCTGCTGTACGGTATCAAAAATGGCGGCCAACTGGATTAACATAACGTTTTTGGCTTATAGGCACTTGGCACTCACTATACACCTTTTTTGCTTGGATTGCAATCCTCAGAAATGCCTCTTCATGTTCAATTGCAATGGTAGATCGCAACACATTCTATCCTTGAACTATTAAATGTTGTCAAACTTAATACCTTGCAACATGGGCCCATGGCAAACAACTGAGGATGGAATAATATATAGTCTACACCAGTCTGTTTGTCACTCTTTTGAAGTCAACATAATATAAGTTTGCTGTACTTCATTCATACACTTGAGGTTCCAATTTCATTACTAACCATTGGTGCTCTGATTCAGTTGAAAAAACAGACTACAGTACAAGCTACAGGAGTGGCTTCCGGACTGGTAGAAACCATACAGGGTTCAGGCTTTAAATTACAAACATTAAATCTGAGTTTTGAGGATGAAGAGGATGCAGCTGCTCAGACTTGATATGTTGTGTTTTGAGGATTAAAACACTTCACGGTCCCCTGAATATAGCCTACTACAGTCATTCCAGTTTAGTAAGCCATATTAGTGGCGTTAGTTTCTTTCTTTCTTATTTTTCTTTTGGTTTCAGTCGAGGGAGCAGCTAAATCATTTCATTCTAATATGGACTATTATATGAATGCAGGATGTTGATAGTGTTCTGATTTCACCTTTATTAAGTAATATGCTAGTATTCTTTTCTACTCTGATATTGGACCAGTCAGTGCTAATAATGCCTTTTTGTTTTTTAAACACAATTCTCAGCTAAGCATAAATAGATTAGATGCCTTTATGAGAGGGGAATTGTCTTATCATTGTCCCCAACTATGTCATATATGGTATATGCTTTCCCCTTGAACTTTATGCAGTAGCGGTTAGAGAAGTAATAATTTAATCATTCATATACGCAACAAGAAGGTTGAAGAGTTTATAATTCAAATAGAAAAATTGATGTATGCTAAGTTATTTACCTTTTTTGAAAGAAAAGAAAAAGAGAGAAGGGTACAAGATGATTACATGGAAACTATCACAGAATTGCATAAGATTATAGAATAAATAAATGACCATATGGGCCTCGAGGGTTTGTTGGTTGATTAGGTAGTTATCCAAGCGATTAAGGATGTTGGACGATTAGGTTGGATGCTTTGAGAGACGATGTCAGGGTCAGAAAATTTTCTTTTCTTGTCTAGTCAAACCCTAAGCTTACTAGGTTGAATCAAGCTGTAACGCTGAATCTAAATCAATTCAGCACAACCTAACCATTTAAGTAATGTTGGTGCCATCAAGAATTGTGATTTCACTGGGTATGAATATTAAATGCAAGGAATGATGTGAGACTGCATATGCATCCATTAGATCTTCGTTCAGCTGTTAAGAAATTGGAGCTTAAATAAAACAAAAGCAATTTATTTGGATCGAATAATAACTACATGAGTAAAAAAGATATTCTTGCATTTTTTGCTCAAACTTGAGAGGATATGAAATGAAATTCTTACCTTCTTCAAGTACCGAAGTTAAATTCTCGTCCTTTATGATAATTAATTTCATAGCGTGTTGGGGACCCAAAACCTCTTATCTAAACCATAATTATCGTGCTACCATTCCTTATTAAGTTGTTAAAGACCTAACTTTCTCACTGTTACATCATACTTAACGACTACGATACTGCCCATAATTAAAGCAGAGATATATTATGAGAAATTGTCGGTAGAGATGGGACCTGCGTAAGATATGATGAATCTAATCCAACTGCTGATATTGTTCAAGTTAATTGTTATTGAATCCGCTAAATCTTAGAGCAGTCATATTGACTTGCAGGTTCATGGCATCACAGGCTGAGAATGAAAAATCCTGCATGTCTAAGTTGAAGAGCGGGTATTTATTAAGTGAAATACAGATTACTATATCAGGGAATATTATTATTAATGACACTGAGCATCTTCAGAGCTTTTCTTATCTAACTATGCATTCAGTGTACCAATTTATTATTTTACTTGAATGGTCTTCACCAGTCCACCTACTATAGTTATTGTCATTTTTTTATTAAAAAAAAATTAGGCTTAGTTGCCATACCGAAATTTTTATTTAGATATGCAAAATTATTAGGAATATCGTATGTATAGAATAATGAATTTTGTTATTTATCTATTTAAAAAATATAAAATCTAAAACTCTTTAATAAAAATGCACAAAAAATATATTATCAGTTATTTTATTTACTTAATAAAATTTAATGTTATATAAGAAAATCCAACATCCATCTCCATAAATCTTCTAAAATTAATTGAAGAAAATGATCAAAGTTTAAAGTCTTCAAAAATTCGTTTACTTTTGATAACTTCCAGCTTGCCTGCATTACGTCAAATATATATTAGGAGTCACATTATTCATTGTGAAAGAGCCAGTATTAGAGTTTTAAAGTATGAAGACAGTAAATATCTTTAAAATAATAAAAAAAAACATATATATATATATATATATATAAATTTTTTTTGCCTATTCCTTCTTTTCTTTTTATCTTTCTCAGTAACTTTAAAAACAGTATTCCAGCTGTCTAAGTCCTTGTAGACGTAGCTAGTCATTGATTTATGACCCACTTTAGGGCCAAGTTCACGTTTTAATTATGGCTATTTCCCACTTTTTCTACCATGACTAACATTTGTGAGGCCAAGCCAATAATTTAACCAGAACATCTAAGAGTGTAGTGTCCCTGCCCAGGTCATTTCCTTTCCGTGCTGTTCTTCAATCATATAGCTTCCACAAAGTTACAAATTTCTCACAGCTCGCGAGAAGCTTTGCCAACTTGTTTGATATGTATTGTCGTGATCTCTCCTGCATCATTAGCTGTTTTGGCATATATCACAGAGCTGTTTACGTTCTCTCCTCAACCCATCCTCATGATGTTGACTAAAAGCAGAGAGGGGAAGGAAATTATAAAATTATCCGTACGGTGACAGCCATTGTTTGGCCCACCCTGGTCATTGGGGTGGGGTGCTTATTAGCTGGAATCAAGTAAGTGATCCTAAACCTGATTCAACTGAACTAGGTTTCATTTATTTGACCGGTGAATTTGTCAAACCGAGATGTGTGGTCAGATCTCAGAAGATAAGTCATGCTGTCATGGACAGGGAATGGTTTTGGTTCGACTTCTTAAAGATACGCATCGTGTGAAGAAGCATAGATTCTTGGCAATACAACACATACTCTTATGTGAAATAGATTTAGCAGTTAAGTAGACTCTGTTAATAGGGCCACGTGGGTTCCAAAGCTCTTTCACTCTGTTTTGACGACAGCAATGCAATAGTATTCACCTTCACTTCTCTCTAGAATTTATCTGGTACTGGATCACTATCGAGCTTTAAAATATTGAAATTGAAATTGAAATTTCTCTCTCTACTTCAAGTGCCTCTATTTATACCAGCCTCTGCTCCTGCTTCCGCTTCAGCAATACATCATTCGCTACCTTGTTCTTCACTACTCTTTTGTTTTTGTCCTGGTCCTGCTTCAGAAGAATGGCTTCCAAATCTACTCTTTTACTGCTGGGGGTTTATGTTCTGTTCGCTACAAATGTACGCTTCACACTCCCACCCACTTAGCTTAAACAGATAAACAAAAATTATTTTCTTGCTTTGAGTGTCCTATCATGAAAATCCCACTTTCTTTCCTATATTATGCGCAGGTTTCTTCTAACGATGAAGAGCTCGTGATGAAGGTACGGTTCACACTAAGCAATTTGCTAATTGTTACACAGTATCCTGATCTGTTTCCTTTTTGGTCTGATTCCCCTTTCATGACTACAAAATCTTTCCTGGAAAGTTCAAACCTTTCCTTGAATTAATGTCCATTTTTTTGCTGGTTCGTTCATGATTTCTTAAATACACCCTCTGCTCAAGCAACAATACATATGGTAATGGTATTTGAAACAGGTAAAGTACGCCAAATCTCCAGTTTCTGCGGTGGCTCCTGTGGTGGCCCCTACACCAGCGCTACCGTCAAAACCACCAACTCTAGCGCCTCCCCCAACCGTAAAGGCTCCAATCCCTCCACCGCCGGGCCAATCTCCGACTCCAGCACCTCAGCCCCCAGTGAAGCCGCCTGTTGCTCCAGCTCCAGCAGCTCCCATTGTTAGATCAAACAAAGGTACTAATATTATGTTCCATCTTTACTCTGATATATATATGTGTGGATGAATCGTGGTTGAAATTGTGATATATATCATGGAAATGCAGATTGCCCGCCACTGTGTGAGAAGAGGTGTCAACTGCACTCAAGGAAGAGAGTGTGCATGAGAGCATGCGGCACCTGCTGTGAGCGGTGCAAGTGTGTCCCTCCAGGGACGTATGGAAACCGTGAACTCTGTGGCAAGTGCTACACCGACATGGTGACCCACGGCAACCGATCCAAGTGTCCTTAGCATTTACATCCCTTCCTTCCTCCTCTTCTTAATATTCAACTACTTTCCTGTTCCTACCGTCTTAATTTATTACTGTATGCCCTGTACTGTGTTTATCAAAAAGTCTTGCGTGTAAACGATGCGTCTGTATCTAATTCTTGGGATTTGATTTTACTTTTAATGATCAAATCCTAATGGTTAGATGTAAATGCATCTGCAAGATTTTTTTTTTTTTCCTTGTGTTTATGTGCTATACTAATCCAACACCAACACTCACTCTGTGTTGTGTTGTGGGCTAGATTTGTTGCCACAAATGTATTTCCCTCCCCATCGTAATCCTAGTCTTCTTATTTTAATAATCATGAAATTGCAGTAATATAGCCCCACGGAGTACGCTTGCAGAAATCCAAACTGTAGATCCTTCTGGTGCATTTAATTTACTATTCATGATTTTCATTGCTCTCTCTCTCAATGTCCTGTATTGCATTGTAATGCTTTTGGGACTGCATATGAATTGAGGTGAGTGGTAGTACTATAATCCAAGTCATGTATCAAATATTTATGTCTCAAGTACGTACGGGGTTGATCTGCTTTCTTTGTATATTCAGGGCATGGCCCCATGGGATTAGATTCTGAATATCCCCACATTAGATATGCTCATAATAAACCGTGCCATCTACCAGTTTTAAAGCAGCTCGACGATCTCATGTACGTAGCGACATTTGATTGGGACTCGAAAACTTGGTTGACTGTTAAAACAATTGAATACACTTTTAGGCTCTTCATGTCATTGAATATATTAGTTCATTGTTTTTAATTTATAAAAAATTATGTTGTAAAATTCATTTTCTTAATTCAAATTTATATGCGAAAATTTTTAGCTTTTTAACAATTTTAGATTCTTTGGAATGAGTACTGTAGACGTTCCAAATAGCTAGTGAGTATTATATTGGAAAAGAAGCTTAATAGTCTTGTAAAATAAAAATTGAATATGAATGAGAAGAAGAGTAGGAATAAAAATTGTGTGTAATAAAAATAAATATTATTATATTTGGTTAAATGAAAAAATTATCTATACAGTGTTTAGTTAACCAAAAAAAAAGGAAGAAAGAAGAAAAGGATAATGTCACAAAATGATAAAAATATCCTAACAATGATAATTGAAGATTTCATTTATTGACTATTTAGATTTGAAAGAATTTTTTGCGTAGTTGTAAAATTAAGGCAAAATTATTTTTAAGAATGAAAATTATTTAATTTCTGCCAAATGCTGTTTATATATATTGTTATTAATTTAGTTTCTAATTTAAATTTAAATTATAATTGAAATGGATATTAAAATTTATGTGAACTTTTTTTAATCTAGTATATGTCGTTCTTTGACATATAGGTATATGTTCAAGTTTGGATCTAAAACTTCATATCAGAACAGCTACAATGGGAAATTCATTACATCTATTATACATCCTACAACTATGACACATCGGTGTCAAATATGATTGCAATGCTTATATACTTTGGAGGAAAAAGCACACGAGTGATTTGGAGTATAGTTTAAATAATTTTAAGCATAACAAGATCACAGATGCAACCATGGTCCTTCACATGGCAGATCGAACAGAAAAAATGCATAATTTGAAGGAACAGCAATACTGACCAGTCCCATTCGAATCTCTAAACAGTGAAAACCCCTCAGGCGTTCTAATCAAATCACAGTGACGGACGATCGTTCAAGTCCCCTTCAGCACGAAACTCCAGTGAGGTAGAGTAGGGCTATCCATACGAGTGAGTGATTATAATGCCTGACAGTTTGATGCTTCCGTACAAATTGAATGGGCGATTTCAGACAAATTAGAGGATATAAATGTCACAATATTATCATTCGTGAGAGATATCTGCTTTTCCCTTACCCGGCGAAGGGAAAGCTTACTCCTTCATTGGAGGGAATGCACACTTCTGAGGGAGTTGAAAAGAAGCTATAGTACTGACTATCAAACAAAGCGTTGAGAATGAGATGTTTTCCCATTCCAATTCCACCACGTTAGAACTTGCCTTATTGCTATAATTAAGGTTAGAACTTGCCTTATCGTTATAATTAAGGTGAAGGAATGAGAATGAGAATGACTCATATTTTTATGTTTAGTTGATAGTTTGAGTTCTCATTTTTAATCTTTAAAAAATTTGTTCTCCCTCACATAAGGGAAGGGAGAATTCGCTCATTAATTAAAATTATGAAATAAGGTTGATTTATTAGAAATGGAAATATATTTAACAAAAATATCTTTGTTTATAATAATTTTTAAATAAAAATACTCTTGTGATACATCAAAATTTTAATTTATTATTAGTTATTTAATTTATTATTTATTATTAAATTATTATTTTAATGTATTATTATTAATTATTAATTTATTAAATATATATTATTATATTAATTATTAAATATATATTAATGATTAGTTAAATATATATTAATATATAATTATATTATTAAATAATAGTTCGAAAAAATGTCTATCTTTTTTTTTTTTATGATGAGGGATGATATAGTAAAATATGCATGTAATCTACTAATCAAACGAAATAAAGAAAAATATATCTATTTTCATTCCTTCCCAACCAAATAACATTTTAATATTCTCATTTTCATTTTTACTCTCATTCTCATTGTATTAATTCTAACAACCAAATACATCCTTAGTCTCTATACCTAACAAGCAATATAAACTAATACATACATATGCTTCAAAATTTTTCATTTAACTATGACAAATAAATCTCATCTTGGCTCCCATAAAAGTTAATTTAGACCTTCAATACTCAACCATTGCTCCTTCCAACATTTGGTTTCATTTGTTATTTATGTGATGTTTGCCCATTTATTCCATTATCAAATTTTATAATTTTTTCCCTTTTTGTTAATTCATATAATAATATGTACTACGAAAGCCCAATTTTAATTCCTAAAGTCCAACTCAAATGTTTTAATATCAAAAAATTATTTTGATTTATTATAGTTATGAAAATTTTAAAAAGTTTAGTATTAACGACATTAAATCTCACTCAAATCTATATCTCAAAGAGGGCTAGATAAGATATTAACAAACAATATTAATGAAGAGATAGATTTTTCAGTGTCAAACTAATTAGATGAAGCAAAACAAGTGTACTTAAAATTGAGTTGGACCTAAAGTTGTTACATTATTATTTTGTTTAGCTCACAAAGCCATATATAGTACTATACTAAACTTTGGTTAGTAAAGTTAATGATGATAGGGAAAATAATAGTATTAAACCTATTTTGAAAACTAAAAATTATATTAAAACACATATTAAATTGATGAAACTAAGACAAAACTTAGTGAAACTTTGTCACTAACTTGGAGAGTAATTTTTTGCTTAATATTGTTAGTAAAGTGCACTATGTACATCTAGATCTAGCGACTGCAAAGATACTTTGAACAGAACAAGTAAACAAAGGGAAAAAATAGGGTAAAATTTCATTCAACTAGTGCTTAAAGTCAATCTATAATCTGTCTTTACTCATACAAAAAATACAAGGATATATAGCCTATAGGTGCACCCCTATTCCCTTGATATCAAGCTAACAAATTTCTTAATATAGCGAGTCAAGGATATTGATAGATTTTAGGATACATATTCTTAATCATCGTAATCGTAGCTAACAAAATTTGTTAGATATAACAAAATCTGTTAGATATAATTCTAGAATATTCCTGTACACCCCCATTAAGTTGGAGAATGTAAGTCGTGGATGCTTAACTTGCACAACAATGATCATGTGAAGAGACATGAGAGGGATGGATACGATTTCGAAGTGTTTCATCCCAAATGAAGTGGCAATCCACTTCAATGTATTTCGTCCGTTCATGAAATACAAGGTTCTTGGCAATGTGAAGGGCAACTTGGCTGTCATAATAGAGGCGCATCGGTTCAAGATGAGAAACACCAAGGTTGTTAAACTCACGAATTTAGGCAAACTTGTAAGAAAGAAGTAAATTCATAACGTAGACTCGTAACGTAAACTCATAAGAGTTTACCTCGATTAATAAATAGTTAACAAAATATATAATTTTATAGTTTAAATACTATATACATTAAAAAATTATTCAAATGTATTTCAAATTCTATTTAATCAAACAAAAACAATTCATATTTTATAATTTGTAGTACTCAACATGAATATTTTAATATAGTCATGCATAAATAATTATTCAATATAACTAATTAAATAATACTTTATTTTATTTAATAAGTGCATATTAAATGTAATTTTATTATTTTTTATACATATTCAAACTTGTAATAAAATAAATTGTAAAGACTTCATGGAAAATAAGTTTGTCTATATCTTATTTAGTCTTAAGTTTAAATTATTATATTACTGACTTTACATGCTAGTTGACACGATAAAATCGTAAACTCGGTAGATTTGATAAGTCAACTCGCGAGTTTACTTGAGTTTGTATTAAATTCGAGTTTTACAATGAATAAACTAGTTTTCTTTATGTACAATCATAAACTTATAAAATTGGATAATAAACTCAGGAGTTTGATAACTATCTTTGTAACCACTTTAGCTTGTAGGTGGTGTGAGCCATAGAACGGTATTTTACTTCAGTAGAGGACTTGGAAACTATGTGTTAAGGTCATTGTCTCATTGTAAAAGGATTCCTTAACTTGGTTGCCCTTTTAAGTAGCACACCACGCGCAGAGCCGTTTGTCAATGTTCCTCCCTGAGTTGCTGCATAAATTGAGATAGAATGTGAACATTATAGGATAGCTCAAGCTATGTGAAACATAAGGTAATGAAGCGTCCAATGGGATGACAGTATAGACCGAGATCTAAAAGTGGTGGCCCTTCTACTAGGGCCAAGTGATGGTTTTCTTCAAGTGGCGTGGAGGCTGGTCTGGCCCCAAGTAATCCAGTTTCCATCACTATGTCAAAGGCATATTTTCATTGACATAGATAGATCCTGATGGAAGACCGAGCAACCTTCACTCCTAAGAAGTATGTTAATTTCCCTAAGTCCTTCATGTGAAAACAACAATAGAGATAATCTTTGAATTCTTAAACAACTGCTTGATCATTACGTACTATGATTAAATCATCCACATAAACCAGCACTACAAGTTGCATAAGGTCTCTTTGAAGACAAAATAAGGTATAGTCAATTTGAGATTGATGAAACCCATATTTAAGGACAATAGTTGAAAGCTTAGCAAACTAACAACGAGGAGCTTGCTGGGGCCCAAAGAGCGATTTGCGCAGCTTGCACACCACTTCGCATTCTGACACTTGGAAGTCGAGAGAAAGTTTCATGTGCACGTCTTCTTTGAGATCATCATGTAAAAAGGCATTATCAACATCTATTTGGTGAACCTCCCAATGTTTGGCCATAGTAATTGCCAAAACTGTATGAATAGTCACCATTTTGGCTATAGGAGAAAAAGTCTCGTTGTAATCTAGCCCTTCTTCTTAATGGTTCCTGAAGATGACCAATCAAGCTTTAAATCGTTCAAGGCTACCATTGGAGTGATACTTGATCTTATATATCCACTTACACCTGAGAGCTTTCAGTTTGAAAGGTAGGGTGGCAAGATCCCAAGTAACATTATTCTCAAGTGCCATAGGTTCCCTCCATCGATAGTCCTTAACAACCTTCAAAAAATTGATTGGTTCTTTCTCTAGATGAATGGTTAAGAGAAAGCTACGATGCTAGAAGGAGAACCTATCACATGTAACATAATTTTCCAAAGGATAAACCATACCTGAGAAAGCTGAGGAAGAGGGTGAACGGTCTTGTCACACCCCGAACCCTCGAAGTGCAACCGGCACAAATAATGACAACCATTATATTTTCTTGATTGATTCTGTTAATACGCAAATTATGCAACAATATAAACTCATGGAAACCTTAATATTAAGTAGTTTATCCATTAGATTTCGTGTAAAAATTTTGACAGTTTCCTTTGTAAATGAGATATATCGAAAATGCTACAATCATATGCCAATCCATTCAAGTTTAGAAAAGAGAGCTTAGTTTTCAATATAGCCAACAACTGATAAAACTACATTAAAATAAGGGAATAGAGAATCTGTCTGTGGTCATCCATACATATATACAATTATATATTATTTGGCCACTATGCTACACTACTACAAAAGTATGATACCCCAACAAAATAAAGAATAGTATCCTCTACAGTACAAGTAGAGCTCTTCTAACCCTTACGTTTAAGAAGTTACTCCGAGTGGCAATCTGAAAGTAAGGAAAATACAAACGGGTAGCATTCCAAAGACATAACTAATACAAATACCTTGAGGTATATAATGTTCTGGACAAATTACTAAATTAAATTCACATTTATCAAGTACTATACCTGTTGGCCAAAACCTTTATAATGATCAGTATTCAGTTAATTAACATTTAAATCCTTACTGTAAAAAGGCGTAAACATGTGTTAATTACACAGTTGAACACAGGAGAGAGAAATTTAAACTGTGTAATGTAAAATAATGATCATGGATTTACTTCCATGGAAATCAAGTCTATCAACGGTACTCAACCCTTGAAAGAAAAATTCATATATCAGTCGAGATCCACAGCCTTCGAGGAAACTATATTCATTAGTCAAGGGTACTTTCCCTAGGATAATTTAACTCAGTTAGTTGTGAAGCACAAGCTTTCGTTATTTCACACATCTAATACTCACCTGTTATATAACCATTTTTTTTTATAGTTTTTGCATGGACATCACTTACAACTCATAGCTCATTTGAAAGACTAATCAAGTCTAGTAAGCTCTTCCACTACATAATAATGTAAACGATAAACAACATTATGTAATATGTCATACTATTGGAAGAGCTGCCGCTTACCTGGTTGATGAAGTATTTCAATTTAACCATGTCTCATTTCCTTAGTTATGGGATATTCCACAAAATAAATCCTTATAATACAAAAGTACAAATTTCCTGAAGTCACTATCATCAATACACACTTTAGTTGGGCTCATTCCAATACCTCTTAGCAAATTCATAAACTGGAAGGACTTACTAGGGGCAACCAAAATATCTACAAGTCCTATACCAACCATAACATTAACTCATGCACATACTTTATTTAAAAAGAGTTTTCTTCCTTTAGTTCATATTCTCCTTTCACCATATTATTTCAATAACAAAATTCATGCCTTAGCTTTAACTCAATTTTCTTCATTCTATCACATGTCTTACTAACTTCTTATCAATTTAACATTACTAATCCAATTATATTCCCTTCCTATATATTTCTTATTTATAATTGTTCCATTAAATCTTAATTTGCAAAACTTTAAAACTTTCTTTCACCTTCAACTAAGTTTATATATGAATAACAATAAGATATCACTTCATAAAAATTAATAGTGCTCCTAAAATACTAGCCTTAACAAAAAATTTCTAAAATTCCTACAATTTTATGTTTGACCTAAAAATCTGGAAAATTTTTGGATTGGTCCTTAAGAAGAGCTACCCCAAAACATAATATTAAGATCGAAATCTAAGGGAAAAAGATTGAGAATATGTTATTAATCAAAACCCTCATGAAAATTTATACGAAACCTCACCAGATTTTGCTCAAATTTTCCTTCCCTGTGGCTATCAAATGTTGAATGGTGAAGATGGAGTTGCTCGTTGGAAAAGTGGAGATCAACGATCACTCTTAGGTCGCTGGTGCTGGAGAATCGCTGGCCCACGGCATGTGGACTGAAAGTCATAGCAGAAATGGAGAAAACATAAAAAGAAGGATGAAGTGATGGTTGGAAGAAATCAATCAAGAAAGAAGATAAGAGCAGAATGGTGAAATGGTAATCTCTCATTGCTAGGACATGTGGTGCTACCAGAAAAATTCTAAGGGAGTGAGAAGTCCAAACTTGAACCCTTGACATCTGATTTAAGATGCCAAAGCCTTACCAATAAGCCAAAGTTCATCCTTTGATTAACAACCTACACCATATACATTTATTCTTTTACTTCATCTAAGAATAGAATAACTTGTGAGTGTTAGAGATTGACAGGCCAAAATGTATCATGGCATTGGTCATGTAGTCATGAAGCTTCATTCAGGGTTACTTTACTCGCTGCCCTCTTCCAAGTTGAATGGTTGAGTCATTTAATGGGGATTTGGTGCTTGATATTATGTCTTCAGCTAATGGGTCTATGTCATAGGTTGTTGCATGGCCCTTCCGTCTTTCTTATTGGTGTCTATAGGAAAGATGGGCTTACCAGAATTATCATGTGAGTAGGGTTCCTCCATTGTTGCATTTTGGGTATTATTCTAAGTAGGGCCCTCTTCTTTATGTACAATAAAAGGCACATATATCAGTGATTAGGAAGTGGGCACATCGTTAGTGATAGGTTAATAGGCAAAAGGGAATTTAGTTTCTACAAACTTGACATCATGTGAGACAAAGTTGGTTTCCTTTTCCAAATTAAAAAGGTTCCATCCTTTCTGGCCATACGGATACCCAATGAAAACGCACTTTCGACTTCGGCTATCAAACTTATCCTTTTTACAATTTTGGTTATGTCCATAATAGAGGGAACTAAACATCCGTAAGTGTTCATAATTTGGAGGCTTCCCATTGAGAACCAAAGAGGGTGTTAAATTAATTGAATAGCTGGTAGCTAAAATGCATTCTCCTCAAACACAAAAAGGATGTGTCCTTTGAAATCACAGAGCACGTGCTACATTTAGAATATACCGATGCTTCCTCTATGCTTTTCCATTTTGTTGAGGAGTCCTAGTGCATGAAGTTTGATGAATGATCCCTTGTTGTGGAAAATATTGCTTAAGACACATGAGTTCAGTGCCATTGTCATTGCATACCATATTAACTTTTCAGTTATATTGTCTTTCAACCAGAGAGAAGAAATTCATCATTGTTTATGCCACTTTTTTCTTTTCACATAACAAGTATATCCACATAACTCAAGAACAATCACCAACCACGATTAATAAATACAAAGCGCCACAAGATGAGGGAATTTTGTAAGGTCCCCACAAATTGCAATGTATTAAATAAAAAACATTTGAAGCATGACAGTCACTTAAATGAAATTTATCTCTTGTTTGTTTGGATTTTTCACACACCTCCCAAACTTTATTCAAGCTTTCACTTTTACAAATGTTCCCTATACTAAGAAGTATTTGAACAACTTTCATAAAAGGATGTCCCATAAGCTTGTGCCAAAGGTCAAATTGTTTTTCCACACTAATATGATAAGCTTTCGCACCATGCACGCCATGATACATGTAAAGTCTATCTTTCCGTTCACCCACTCTAATCAGCATCCTTGAAGTGAGGTCTTGCATTACACAAAGTTTGTTAGTGAATAACACAAGACAATCAACTTCATTTGTTAATTGGGACACGGAGATCAAGTTGCATTTTACTTTTGGCACATATAGAACAATTTTCAATTTGAGCCTTCTTTAAAGGGCTACTACTCTTTCTTTACTTATAATCACATACTATAATACCATGCTGAAAGTCAATCAATGATCTGTCTTTATTCATTCCTAAAATAAAATGATATATAGCCCATAGGTGCACCCCTATCCCCTTAATATCAAGATAAAAAATTTCCTAATATATAGAGTCAATAATATTAATAGATTTTAGGATACATATTCCTAATCACTGTAATCATAGCTAACAAAATCTACTAGGTATGACAGATATTACAAAATCTATTAGATATTCTAGGATATTTCTGTAATAACTAGTTTATTATTTCAATGCTCACTTGTATGACTTTTAAAGAAAATTAGTTTGTATTATATATCAATACATTTTAAATTAATGATATTTGTAAGTATTAATAAAAAATTAAATTTAGTAATATATTGTGATATAAAAAAAATATAATAGAAAGTCCATAAAATTAGTTATGTAATATTAGTGAGAGAAAAGTAACGATAATAAACTCATTGAAAGACACCATTATAAATTATTTAACCATATTTTATTTTTTTTTTATTTTAATTGTGAACTATATTAAGTTATATTTATAATTCTTTATTAAAAAGTTTAAGAAATAATTAGTTGATTATTTTATTATTTTTCTCTAACTTAAAAAAATCTGAATTTTAAAGATTTCTCACTTTAAGATAGCATTAATTTAATTTATTATTTTTCTAGTAATCATTCATTAATTTTTTTGTCCATTGCAAAAAATTATCACAATTCGAAAAATTATCCATTTAAGAGGCAATTTATTTATTTGTTTATTAATTACTTAATTATTTTTATTGTTAATTATGAACTTTTTTTTTGTAAATTAATAAATTCATTACTTTTTTGTCATTATTATTTTTTTATTACAAAAAATTTATGCATTTTAAAAAAATTTTAATACACATATGAAAAGGATAAAAAATCGTTACATGATGAACTAAGCATTTGGTCAACAAAATTTTTTTATCACTAACTTCACATTAAAAAAAGCTGCTTAACTTATATATAATAGGTGTAGAGAAACTTTTAAGTGGATCTAATGGCTTACTGAATTATAATGAGAATACCTGTATTATGGAAAATTTTCAAACAAGTATTTATTAACGAGCGCACAATTTCTTTTGGCCAGTGTATTAGTCGTCGTTAGACCACTTCAGTAAAAAGGAGAAGAATAAGTCAAAATCAGATTTTTTGGTGAAATTTTCTACATTAACCAAAAACCTGTGTTTTTTTTTTCTTTTTTCTACATTCTGGGTTTTAGTATTAAGTTGGTGAGCCGAAAGCCGGGAAGTCCAAATCCTGTTCCTCGATGCGAGGGAAAACAAAAACAGGACGGAGAGAGTGATTAGTTTGATCCAAGACGAAGTGGCACAAAATGCGCAGCGATGGGATCTTAGGCAGCAGAGATGCCCAGGGAAATAAAGCGGCGGTAACTAGTAGAACGAAGTGGTTGAAGAGGCGAGAGAGATGGCTGGTGTTACTGGGTGTGATTCTTCATGCAGTTTACATGCTCAGCATATTCGACATTTATTTCAAGACCCCCATTGTTCACGGCATAGATCCCGTCACTCCTCGCTTCGCTGCCCCTGCCAAACGTCTCGTTCTTCTAGTTGGTACGATCTAATGCACACTCTCTTTTTGTTGAAATGTCTGTTTGAGGTGTTGCCACTATGTTCCTGGGATTTCGTTAGCAATTATGGGTTGAGTTGTTTGCGAAATGATGTTACTTACTAAATGGATATTGGCTTTGTGTACTCGTATGATATGATAATCAATTCAATATTTAGGTTCTTAGTTTGCTTTAGTTTACTACATAAGTAGTTGTCCACGGCTTTTAGCTTTAAACTCTTTGTTTTCTTTGACAATTCATACTCGTAAGTCTCTGTTCTCAAGGTTGAATTTTATTCATTGTCTGAGTATATATAGGGAAGTATTGTGAAGTGTCACCCTTTGTCTTGAACTTTTATAATTGATTGATATAGAGCTCCTGCTGGGAGCTGACTTTTCTTAATATGCTATTATAATGTTATTTGAATTCTCAACTTTACTTATTGGGTGCTAAAATTATAATGCAGCTGATGGCCTACGTGCTGACAAGTTCTTTGAGCCGGATGCTGAAGGGAATTACAGAGCCCCGTTCTTAAGAAACATAATCAAAACACAAGGTCGCTGGGGAGTGTCTCATGCTCGCCCTCCAACAGAGTCAAGGCCTGGTCATGTTTCCATAATTGCTGGCTTTTATGAGGATCCTAGTGCAGTTACTAAAGGTGGGTCTTCTATGTCCCTTTTCTTTTTGGCCAATTCTATGCCCCTTTAGCCGTTTGATGATTTCCATGGCTTTATGGCCACTAAATGATGCTTCACGTTTTGTGCAGGATGGAAGGCTAATCCTGTTGAATTTGATTCAGTCTTTAACAGAAGCCAGCATACAATTTCTTATGGAAGTCCTGATATAGTTCCAATATTCTGTGGTGGCTTGCAACACAGCACTTGGAATTCATATCCGCATGAGTTTGAAGATTTTGCAACTGGTGTGGCTGCAGTTTCTAAACATTAATTGGTTCATTCATAAATACATATTCTACCTTTATTTTTTTAACATTGATGAGTTAAGTAAAATCAGAAAATTCATAATTGAATCGTTTATATATTTTCATACTTTACTTTCCAGATATTAGTAATTTTTCTCACTAGCTACTATCTTTCATAACCATTGATTATTTATTTTAATATTCTATCTGCTATACATTTACTATGTTATATACTGCCTTCTCAAATCCTTAATTTCATTGGATTAATTATTGATTGAGCACTCTTAAATTCTTAACGCAGATGCATCCTTTCTGGATATGTGGTCTCTTGATCAGTTTCGGGGCCTTTTGAATAGGTCCAGGGAAGACACAAAGTTGAGGGAGTTACTTCTGCAAGATAAACTTGTCGTATTCCTGCACTTACTTGGTTGTGACTCTAATGGCCATGCACACAGGCCTTATTCCACCATCTATCTCAACAATGTTAAGGTTGTGGACCATGTAACCGAAAATGTTTATAATCTTGTTCAAGATTACTTTAAGGACAACCGTACAGCTTACATCTTTACAGCAGATCATGGGATGAGTGACAAAGGTTGGAATATTTTTTGTATTATATTTATCTCTGGATATTCTTTGGTTTGCCACATGAACAAAGTTCTGATGATCAGTATAGGTTGTTGAAACATGCTGAAGCTGGGCTTTGTCATAAGGATGTCTCAATATCTACGTTTTAGTAACATAGATGTGCTTTTACTATTCTTGTTTCTTGGTCAAAATGCACTCCACGTAGGAGGTTTTGCAATTTCATTCCCTCTACTTTAAAAGTTGATCGAAGACCCTTTTGACTTTCATTGACTTTTTCGTCTAAAATCTTTACACCACTTGTTTATGTTGGCTAATTCAGCAAAAAATACATCTAACCTGTTATACCAAGTAGCTAACAAGGTTTTTTTTTTTTTTCATTTGTTTCCATGTTTTTGCCTACATGGACATGACAAAAAATCCATAATTTGCCATTTGGGATAACAAGATAGATTTGTTTTTTGCTGGCTTGACCTATATGGACAAATGGTGTTAGAGTTTTGTGTATGAAAAAAATTAACGCAGGAATTATGTTGCTGAAAGTTTTAAGAATCTTTGGTCAACTTTTAACGTTGAGGGGAGTAAAACCTCCTAAGTCAAGGGGGGTTCTTGGCAGTAAAAAAGACAGTACTTGTGGAAAGCAGCAAGCTTCTCAGTTTCTGAATTATGCACTGTTTATAGACTCATTTGGAGGGCAATAATACTGAAGTACGGTCTGTGTGCATACTCTGGTTGGCTACAGGTGTCTGAAGTGCCTATACTTCAGAGGGCTGACATATCAGATTGACCTCTATCTTTCCCCCCTTCTTCTCTCCTTCCCTTCCTGGCTTTCAATTTATGAATAGTACTGGAGTATAACTCAACTGGCACAAGAAAGCCATTGGCGTGATCTTGGGGAAATATATATTCCATTTTCCCAGTACTTGGATTTTTGTCAGCTTTCTTTTCTCTTTCACTGTCTGGATCTTCTCTATGTTCTTAGTTGAATTTAAACTTGGTCCTTACCTTGGATATGAATGTGTTATCTGATTTCCAAGTACTTGAATTGTCTTTTCACCTGTATCAGAGTTACTCCCTATGTTACATTTTAGAAGTCTCACTTCCCATTTGAGCCATACCAAAACATGTCTTAATTTGAAAGTGAAGAATAATTTCTTTGCTCTCCGTCCTTTTTCTTCAAAATTCAACAGATTAAGGTAGTATGGAAGTACACTTGACGTGATATGTTAGCCTATAAAATACAATCACAGAAACACATGGCTTCCTATATTATAAAATAAGTCTTAAACTTCGTGAAAATTCGAATGTGACACACCCAATGAATTTTTTTTTTTTGGTGGGGGGGGGGGGGGGGGAGAGGGGAGGATTTGACTGCTGTGTTGAAATAGAGAAAGTGATGTAATTATATTTTTTACTTTATAGGAAGCCATGGAGATGGGCATCCTTCAAATACTGATACTCCCCTTGTTGCTTGGGGAGCTGGTGTTAAATATCCAAAACCAATTTCCAGCAGCAACCATACTGATTGTGGTTTTCGGTTTGTTGATGACCATGTGCATGACACGCCAACACCAGCTGAATGGGGCCTGCATGGAATAGAAAGGGTTGATGTCAATCAAGCTGATATTGCGCCGCTCATGGTTGAGCTTTTTTTTTTTTTCTTCAAGATTTCTGTTCCAATTTTATAATCCTTATGTTTCATTGATCTGATGTGCTATTTCATTGATCTGACAGTCGACACTTCTTGGTCAACCATGTCCTGTTAATTCTGTTGGAAGTTTGCCCTTAGACTATATTAATATGACCAAGGTATCATCCTTTAGCTCTGATTGATAGAGAGCTTTTTGTTGATTCTCATAAGTGTCAGGCATGCTTAGTGTTGCTTAATATTTTCAATGGAATATTATGCTAACTATTTATTAAGTTGACTGATCTTACTTGTGGTAGAGGGACAGGAAAGTAAGACTTACATGAATAAGTGCAAAGTATTGTGTTATTTACAAGAGTTTAAATCTGCAATTTGTGTGGGCATAAATGCGTAGATGATCTAACAAAGACTTCAATCTTGTGTCATATTCTAGGGAGATGAAGTTGAAGCTGTGCTAGCCAATGCAAAAGAAATTCTCAACCAGTTTCTTCGGAAATCACGTATCCTCTGCTTGCATTGATATTCTCAGTGATATGGACTGTAGTGTTTCTGTAAATGCTAGGGATCTATTTGCACTAGTTACTTTGGGGTCATGGTTTGATTGTTGGTGCTTTCCAATTTTGAATAATTTGAATAAATTTTGTTTTAATTTTAAAAGATGAATATCCCAGGGGTGCAACCATGGTTCACTGGGACAGTACTAAACAATTAGCAAAGAGCCAATTTAAGAGTAAAATTGTTATATCTCCTTGACTTGGAAGAAAGTAACAGGAAAGTTCTGTTGATTCTTTTACTTCAGGACAATGTAATAGGGGAATGGGTTAGAGAATTACTTATTTATGTTGTATTCATTGACAATTTCAGATATTAAGCAGTCACATTCTTTTTATTTTAAGCCCTTCAAGCCACTCACTCATTATTCCTCTATATTGGACAAAATTGAGGGTCTGATAATGGCTAGAGATTATGAAGCTGCAATGGACCTGTCCCAAAACCTGAGAAGTTTGGCATTGCAAGGACTTCACTATTTTCAAACTTATGACTGGCTGATGCTTATGACTGTAATTACCCTTGGGTACTGTGGTTGGATGATTTATCTTGTTCTTCATGTGTTGCAGTCTTATACTTCATTGCCAGGAATTATTTTGGGAATGGAGCAAGCAGTTCAGAGAAATAAACTTGGAAAAGTAATGTTTGTGTAAGCTTAGCATTTCCATAATATTATTCATGGTTATCTTAAGTTGTTGTGAGCTGTAATTAGTATACCAAGTGGAAGAAAATTAAGAGATGTTATGGAGAAACACTTACCATCATATAGATGACCATGTATGAATTAAATGAAGGTTCAGTTGATTTAATTTCTTACTTGAAAATAATTGACTTCCAATTGATTTCCCTCTAGTATCATTTCTTTTTTTTTTTTTTTATTTCGTCAATTGAATCTGATCTTATCTTATTTTGCAGGTGCATGTATTTGGATGTTTGGTGATGGGAATGCTTTGTTTTCTATTATTTCTGGAGCACTCTCCTCCTCTTTATCATGCATACATGATAATGACATCATTTTTGTGGATGCAAATATTTAGTGAATATCAGTTTCTAAAAGCACTATGGAGGCATCTATCTGGGAGGAGAATGGATTATATCATTAAGCTTCTTGCCATTACTGCTCTCTCAATTTTCATTCTTGAGTTCCTGGTATGAATGTTGAACACGTTTCTCTAGCCTTGTTAAGTGAAATTTTATTTTATTAGAACTATTTGGTTCCCTCTGCAGGTGAACAGCTTCACTGAAAGGATGCTCTATACTTGGTGCTTCCTGATAGCAGGGGCCGCAGCTTCTTTTTATCTTTTGAAGTCAAATCCCTGGAGACCAGGAATAGCAATCTTTGTTTGCCTTGCATGTTGGTTCTTGTCTATTTTCACATTGATGCCAGCAGAAATTCCTGACAACAATCAATTAGTGTAAGTCATTTCCATATCCTTTCCTTTGTAGTGTAAAGGGAGCCAAAATTCAATAGTTGAAACTAACAGAACCTGCTGTGCTAAACCCAACCCACAAAGAATATAGTTTCTAACAATATGAAGCACGGTAGTCAAATTTATCCTGGTGAATTTTCAGTTTTGCATTTTATATTATTTCTTACACTTTCCGTACTTAGGGATATGTATTCTAATAATAAATGACCACTATTATTCTTTATTGTGGATAATTTTATTTTTGGGATACTTATGTATAGGACATGAATGGAATATGATGAAAAGATGCTAATATATACTTGCCCTTTATATGGCTAGAAAGATAAGAAATCTGCTCACTTTAGTGAGTCTTTATTCCTTTTAATCTCTTACTTGGTTTTGTCTCTTTCATTACTTTTTAAGTAGTATTAAGGTATGCTTGGATGGGGGATAATGGAGTGGAAGGGAGGAGAAGGTTTCATTGAAACCTTTCCTTTGTTTGGGAGTTTGTTACAAGGAGGTGAAGAGAATAAAATATTTTCAAATAAATTTTCAAAGTCTATATTTTTATGTTCCCCCAATTAGGGGATTTTGATGGAGAATTTTCTCTATACAAAGGGGAAATTATAATATAAGCAACCGTTCCTCTTTATTCACTCATCCAAATTTTTCAATTCCTTCCTTTCCTTCTTCTCCTAACTACAAACATACCTCTTGTATTTTGTTAAAAAGAAAAAAATTCTTAATGGTCTATGCAATTGGCTTAAGAAGTAATATGCAAATTTGATCATTTTTTGGTTCTAAATATGCTTTCTATCATTAGTCTTTGATTCTAATTTTTTAATTGGTATTTTTATATTGCAAATCCTTCCCATTCTTGTTCATATTGACAACATGCAAATGCACCTTTACCCATGCTTCTAAGTGGTGTTAATGCGTTATTTACCCTTTGTACCATCAAGTCTCAGATAGTTTCTTTGGTCATCCCTGTGATAAAGATCCTCTCGTACATCTTTAGACTTGACTTCTCCCTTTTGTTAATCTTCCATCTTTCTTCTACTTAATTTGACTTTATTTATCTCCTCCTTCTTCTTCAGAAGTGGTTTGTGAGTCACTTTTTCTGTCTCATATCATTCTACACACTCTGAATTCAAACAACAATGTTATGCTTATAAAATTATTTTATAACTATGTTTGCAGAGTTGCTAGTGGAGCTATTATCATTGTTATAGCAATAGCTGCAAGATGGTTAGATTTACATGCTGCTGGGAATAAGTATTGGCTTAGTATATGTAATCATGAGTTCAAGAGTCCCAAGTTTTCAGCTCTGTTTTACTTACAGGTGACTATTCCATTCGTTTTGGAATGTCAATCATGTATAATTTCAAACATATCCATTGATTATTATTTTTTTGTCATGACTAGGCTATTTTAGTTGGTTTTTCTTCGGTCATGGTGTATATATCAACATCACACAGAGCTGAGAAGCGAGAACTGCATGTATTACACCAGCTGATTAATTGGTCCATTGCTGGTAATTCTTCTCTTTTAGCTTGAGTTTCTCAATGTCATTTAGACATTTATTTTTTGCAATGGTAGCATCATTCTATTTCATTTTCTTTATTACTTATCTAAATACGTGGGTTTTTGTTTTTTGGCATATGTAATATGTCACTTGTTTCCCTTCCTTGAATATGGTATTAACCTAATATAAGATATTAGGTTAAGGCCCAAAATGGTAGTTTTATAACTCCAACATAAAGTGCCCATTATAGCTGTTGATACTGTGAGGCTGTAACTACAGAAATTTTGCTATTCATAACTGTGACAACTTTTCTTAATATAACCAATACTTTTACAGTATTTGTTTTATACCTTTAAGATATACCTTTTATTTCAATTATTGTGGGTGTGGATTTGAAGATATGAACTCTGAATCTGTTTCACATAATTGGTTAGCATTCGTTATTAGTTTATTAGCAACCATTCTGTATATGGACTAAATACTAATCTGTATTTGGTTGTCCAAGTGGTGCCACAATCCATAGCATTCGTTATTAGTTTATTAGCAACCATTCTGTATATGGACTAAATACTAATCTGTATTTGGTTGTCCAAGTGGTGCCACAATCCGTTTTATGTATAACATTGTGTTGAGTTGAACCACTTTACTCAATTTTGCCATCTTAAATCTTGATTATCTTTCATTACAGGGGGCTTAAAATTGCTAGAGATGCCTTTATTTATATTTATTGGTATCTCATTCTCAACATGTTATCTGTATTTTTTTCAAGAGTTTATATCCTCTTAAAATTTGGTGTTTTCATTCCTCTATTTTTTTTTTACCTTATTGTGTAGTTTTAAGTTATCTTGCATTAAGTATGGAAAATAGCATATTCAACCTTGATTGATGTTGACCTCCTTTTCTTAGGTTTTTCGATGGTACTCCCACTATTTTCAGCAAATAGCCTCTTATCCCGGCTCACTTCCATATTTCTCGGTTTTGCACCTTCATTCCTTCTTCTCTCCATTGGGTATATCTTATTGAGCAGCCTCTTTGGTTTTAGATGCCTTTTGAACTTCATTAATGTGAGCATACAGTAATTTTATATTTTTCTTTTTGAAACCTGTGCAGATATGAAGCTGTATTTTATGCTGCTCTTGCTCTCGTACTTATGGCTTGGATACTATTTGAAAACACAATTCTCAATTTAAATATCGTGAACAAGTCTTCATCTTCCATTGAAGATGCTGAGAATCATCTCATCCTTGGATATGATAATAGGTCTTTGCAATTATCTGATGTGAGAATCCCATTGATCTTTGTAAGTCTTATTCTTTTCTTTGACATATTTCCTTATAATCTGGTCCTCATCTGATTTTAACATCTTTTTCTCTTCTTTTCAATTACATGTTTTTATGTTGAATTAGCATCTTCTTTAGACCACTGTTTGCTATGACAGTTTGGAGAATGAGATAAAAATGTATAATCATTTACATTAAAGCTGTTTTGTTATATTGTATGACCTGGAATTTATTCTTATTTAGTGATTTGAGAGGTTATGGTTTCTTATCTTGCTAGAATTAAGAGTATTTTAGAATTTGTCTGCATATATGGATCATTGTGTTTTTTAATGAGATTAGTTACTATCATGGAAGAACAGCTTTGGTGAGGTTGCTATTTTGTGGAACTGTTCCATTTAGGTATCTCATGGTTTTTTAAGTATGAATGGTTTTGCAAGTTAAATTCAAGAATATCAGACCAGAAAACCTAAGGGTAGCCCTACTAACGATATGATGTGGGAAGTCAATAAGATAATTTGACCTGTATAGCAAAGAGATTTAAATGCTCTGGTGCATCATAGGTAGATGATTTGACTTCCAGTGATCAAATGTTTAAGATGATGCTAGAGATGTCTCCACAAGCAGTGTAATGGAGACATAGATCTTTAGAGGATTGAATAGTAAAACATATTTTATTCAGCTGGTTCTAATCAGTGTCTCATTAGGATTAAGGGCCAATCAGGCTTTTAGAATTATGCTGAGAGGTTATTGTTTTTGTTAATAATGTATATCAGATCAAGCCTAATAAGTTATTTAATTGGCTTTGAATTGACATGTATTTTTGGTGTCCTACAGATGGTTTTGTTCAATGTTGCCTTCTTTGGAACCGGAAATTTTGCAAGTATTGCTAGTTTTGAGATTTCATCTGTCTATCGTTTCATTACTGTCTTCAGTGTAAGTAGAGGTTGAAATTATGAAGAAATCTTTAGTTACCTGCCTGTAATCTTCTTGAAAACTGATAGTTTGCTCCCAATTGCAGCCATTTCTGATGGCGGCCCTACTTATCTTCAAGTTATTTATACCATTCATGCTTGTCATGTAAGTGGACTTACAAGTCTCTCCCCTGTAGCTATTTGCAATTGTTCCACTATATTTACTTATTTGTGACTCAGCTATCTTACATAGATGTAATTCCTTTCTGATGACTCATTTGAACTAAAAAGATGTTATATTTACTATTTTCAAAGCGGCAGATTTTATGATAACTATCACCTTCACCTTTAATGTGAATCGAAAGTTGAAGAGCTGGCTCTATGGTAGACCAACTTGTCATTTAAAAAGGACTGGTTACCAGTCATTAGACCAGTCACTAAATTGAATATCCTTGTCCATCTTAAAAGTATATGTTGCTTGCAATGAATCGTAGAGTGAAAGAATAGTTAATGGTTCTGAACTTCTTTTAACATTTGCTAATCTATATTACTTACAATGGTGTGAAATGCAGATGCGTATTCAGTGCGGTAACCAAATTGAATCAAGTTCCAAGGATGGGATGCTATTTTCTTGTTATATTATTCTCAGACGTGATGACCATTCACTTCTTCTTCCTGGTATGATCATCCTATTCTTCTTGATAATTTCGCTCTTTTCTAAAGTCTTCTTTCGTCACTTCATTATATAAAATCCAAGGGGTCAACTTAATGGTTAGAAATGTCTTAAATGCTGCAAGTTCCTTTCTTCTTTTTTCATCAGCTTCTGGCAAATTATTGTGATAATTTTGGTTTTTTTTTTCTTGGGGTTGTTATTCATCTTTGCATCAAAACTACTATCTAATAAGCACTTCAAATTCTATTATGGAATCAGCTGATAATGGTTTTCTTAAGTTTAGCTCACTTTATATGAATGATTTACTTTGCCCACTGATCTCTTTTTCATGCTTAGTGCTTTGTAATGAATCTTTTACAATATCTAATCCAACAATCAGAAAGTAATTTTTTTTTAATGGCCTTGCACCTTGCACTATACTTGCTGATTTAAACTTCATCCATGCCACTTGTTGACTGTAATGTAATGTAACATATATTTGAACATAAGCATGCTACTAATGGTATCGATGATAACAGGTTAAAAATACAGGAAGTTGGATGGAAATTGGTAATAGTATTAGCCATTTCGGGATCGTGAGTGCCCAAGTTGTTTTTGTTCTGTTACTGTTTGCCCTCACAAATATATACACAAAGGACATTCGTTGTAATCCAGCAGTCCCATCTGCTCGAAAGGCCATTTAATTTGCATCAGAGTGGGATCTCTATCTATCTGGCAATAAATCAGCTACCGAAAGGCCTATGCGGTAGTTTTGCTGATAGCATTGCCAGCTTCTCACCAGTCATGTGTTTGCCCCGTTTCTCATCTCTTTATGAGCTTCAGACTAGAGGACTTTTATGTGCTCTTGTGACCTTCATAGAGATGGATCAGGCTGGATGAAATCTCAGCACGTTTGACAGATTTTTTGGTTCAATATTAATCGTCACCTACAGGTTACAACTACACTAACGGTGAGATTTTTGGGGACCCATGTGAAGGCCATCAAAACATTGAGCGTCAGCCTAGCTTTGGAATTAACAGCTTGCATTTGTTCTTTTATAGCCCCTTGTTATTTGAATTGTATTCTGCGCTTCCATGCGTAAACAAAATTTTTTTAGTTTTATTTCTAATGAAAAAGAAAATTAAATTATCTAGCACGTTGGGAGGTCTCCCATGCATTGATAGGTGTTATTATCATTCAGTTAGTTTTTTATACGAACATGATTGTAAAATATTAGTCCAGATAACTTCTTGGAAAACTTTTCCTTTATAGCTACTAGCTACTAGTAGTTGCAATTAATTACTAAAAAATATTTTAAATTTTAAAACTACTTTGAAGAACTTAATTTTATTTTGACTTTGCTATGGGCAAAATGATTTCTCCTTGCTTTGGATTATTTACAAATTACATTCGTATTGAGTATTAAATATGTTTGTATTCTTTATCATGTAAATTTTATTTTTAATTAGTTAGATTAACAAGTAACTTGATTTATTACTATTAAGGTTTGTATAACTTATAAATTATATTTGTTTTAGTTACTGTATGATTTTGTATTTCTTATTACGTAAGTTTTATTTTCAACTAATTAGATTAACAAATAATTTATAAATATGTTATTACCATAATTTGTATTATTTATAAATTACATTTTTCCTAGTTATTGAATGATTTTACTTTTCTTAATAGATAATTTTTATTTTTAATTGGTTGGATTTATAGATTTATTATTATCATGGGTTGCATTACTTATAAATTACATTTGACCTACTTATCAAACGGTTTTGCATTTCTTATCACATTATTTTTATTTTTAATTAGTTAAACTAACAAGTAATTTATATATATGCAAACTATGGTAGTAACATGATAAAAATAAGTTCATAAGTTATTTATAAGTTCAACTAGTTAAGAATAAAAAGTAGATGATAATAAATGCAAAAACATTCAATAACTAAGAAGAATGTAATTTGTAAGTAACAAATCATAGTAGAAATAAATCTATAAATTACTTGTTAGTTAAACTAATTTAGAATACGTAAATCATGGTAGTAATAAGTTCATAAGTTATTTGTTAGTCTAACCAGTAAAAAATAAAACTTACTTGGTAAGAAATGTAAAAACATTCGGTAATTGGGGTGAACGTGATTTGTAAGTAATGCAAACCATAGTAATAACAAATTCATTAGTTACTTGTTGGTTCAACTAATTATAAATAAAAATTATATGGTCAGAAACATAAAAATATTTGGTAGTTAGAAAAAAATGTAATTTATAAATAATACAAATTATAGTAATAATAAATCTATAAGTTTGAGAGTAATTTTATTCATTAAAAAATCATAAAATGATATTAGGTCTTATAAAATAATTACATATTTTAAAGTCTTTTTTAATAATTAATTACATTTCCCGGTTCTAAATAAAAATTTTCCCCAACTCCACTAAAGGTTGAAGATCACAACAAATTAGTGAAAAATGATTATTTCAAATATTTTTAAAAATTGGTTTTTTCTGCAAAAATGATTTTTCATTATTAAAGGGGCTGTAATAGTGATAGGCAAATTATTCTTTTTTGGCTACATATCACATCAAAATTTCATTTGTTATGCAAAACATGATAAAAAGTACATAAAACATTTTTTAGAAGAGTAATTGACCTTAAATAATTTCCATTATTCTTTCTAGAAACGACGAAATTAATTCCTGTGTTTGATATGGCGTAAATTTCATAAAGATGGCAATTTTAGTCTCATCTGGACTTGTTTTAGTTTATTTGGGTTGGGTAATAAAGTAAATCTGAATAAAACTTCAATGTAAATATTCGATATGAATATTCCATTACCGGGCCTGAAGTATGTGTAATTAATTTTAGTTTTTTTATTTGATAAATTATTTAATTTTATTTAAAATTTAATATAATATTTGTATAATTATCTTTTTAATTATTTACCAAATCTTACAGATAAATTTTAATTAATATAATAATTATTTAAATGTGTAGTGATGATTTGATAAGAAATTATTTCTTTCTAAATATTATAACTTGTACAAATATAAATACATGTTATAATATAACTTATTTTAACTCAATTTGTTAGGATCTTACTAATTAAAAAAATGAATTATCAGAAAACATAAAATAGTATAATTTTCTATATCCAAATCTCATGAAGGAATAAAATTTCTTAAAAAAATAAAGTAAAATATATAATTTTTGACATACTAAAAGGTAAAGTAAGACAAGCCCAAATTTATTATGTATAAGTATAGCAAAATTTCCTTTTTAACGTGAAAGTTCAATTGATTAATAAAAAACTTATGTTGATTAAATCTTTAACTTTTTGTATAATAACTTTTCATCTTTTTAGTATATATATCGAAAATTATTTTAAAGTGTATAAATTTTTGTATTAAATGAACAAAATTATGATATAATTAATGAATGAATGCATTAATTACCTCTTAAATTAAAATTTTTTTGAAGTTTAGGACTTTTTTAGAATTAACAAGAAAATTAATGAATTTTTATATTGAAAAAAATATGAAGTAATTAATTAGTTAATTAACCACTTCTTGAATAGTAATTATTAGAAAACTAAGAAATTTTTAAAGTGAACAAAAAAATTAATGAGCTAATAAACTATTTATTAAATCGAGAATTTTTTGAAGTTCTAATATTTTTTTGGAGTTAATGAAAAAATAATTAATTAATTAATTATTTATTTTTTAAATTTTATAATAAGAGATTATAAATATAATTTAAGTTGATCTAAAATTAAAAT
Source organism: Delonix regia (assembly GCA_037074485.1). NCBI lineage: Eukaryota > Viridiplantae > Streptophyta > Magnoliopsida > Fabales > Fabaceae > Delonix > Delonix regia. Next base: position 31,019,216 of record CM073449.1, on the reverse strand, counting down.
AAGAGAAAATAATATATGATAATAGTTTATTCAATAATTTAAAACATTTATTGTCATACATTATTTAAAGTAAAAAATAAAATTAAATATAATTCTATAGATTTATAATATTTTAAAATTCTTTAGAGTTATATATAGAAAAGATCTTTTATGATAATACTATTTTAATGAAATTATAATTTTAAAATATATTAACATGTAATAAAATAAATTAATTTGTTTTGTATGATCCGTGCGTTGCACGGATGACTCTTTACTCGAGCTTGCATCGAAAGTTGATAGAAAAATGTTGATAATTTAGATGGAATGATCAAGCGAGTAAGCCACGTCATTTACTCTCATTTTCAACTCATAAACATGAACGAAGTTTATTATACGCAACTCATATTATTTTTAGACTAATTATCTCAAGAACATCAAATCAAACAAATCCTAATAATATATACAGTTCATTTGGTTTTCTAAAAAAAAAAGTGTTTGTCTAAAACCATTCGTGAAGAAACCGTGTATTCTTTACAAATTTCCATGTAGTTTCTACGTAATGTTGTAGTACGTTGTTAGCTGACTTAGAAGTCCATAAACGTAACAAATGAAACTTCTGTCTTCTTTTATCCCTAGATTATTTAATTGGTGGATCCATGTATAGACAATTCTTTCAGACAGGTTGACGCGTAGATTGACTTCTGCAATTCCATAGTTGCTTCACATAAGATTATTTCTAGTGAGTTTCCCATGAAGCTGATTTTATTTCCTGTCTAAAAGGCAAGCTGTTTATAAATCAACCTTCTTTGCTTTCTTTCTATCAGATTGCTGTTCACAAAGCCGATTGCTTAACATCAACGTTTAAAGTGGGTTTTTACTCTTGAGTCTCTGCAGCAACAGGATGAACCAATCTACCCCATTCGAGACGTATGTTTATCTCGTTTTGGCAGATTTTGCTGTGCACACTGTTGAATTTTTTACAGGATACAATTTCGACCAGGCTTTGATTGTGATAATGATCTCTAAATGTGTTGGTAACCTTCAATAACGTTAGTAATATTTGGTTAGTAGCATCAGTGTACTTAAATTCCTCAAGGCGCACCAAAGAAACCATCTTGTTTATTTATTTATTTATTTTTCTGGGTTTTGGTTTGGGCACATAAGAAGGTAACATGAATTATTGGTTCTTAATCTTTCTTGTCTTAAACTTTTCAATTTTCTTGCTACTGCAGGTTTAGCAGTGGAGTGGAGTATGCGAGTTTTGTTGCGAACTCCAATGTTCTGAGCCGTCCATTGGAAGCAATCTTGGAGCTTTATGGAGAAATCGCTTCAAACCAGAAGCTATCCTTCAAAGTCAAGGAGGATTTGGATTTGACAGTAATAGCATTTGTGACTACTCCCATTTGCACTCAGCATCATCTTCAAGCGCCCGAGCTAGCAGGCTTGGTTTCATCCTCAACTCTCAGGGCGAACAATTTCCCTCACTTTGAATTCCTGTGTAACAAAAATATCCCTTCTTTCTTAGTTCACAAGGTCGCAATTTCCCTCTTCTATGTTCATCTTGAACAGCTTCATCAACTGAAATCCCAGGTTCATCTTCTTTTACTTCAATACTTCAAACATTTTTTCTCTCTGTTTGAGAATGTGTAATCTAACCTGGAACTGGAAAATCCTTTATATATGTATTCTCATTCTATTTGAATCTACGACCTGCATGAACAGTTCCATTTTCTTCTCAAACCTAGATTGATGTGTTCGACTAGACAATTGTTCAATCTCAAATATGTATTGGCATTATAGTTGAATCGGCATCCAACAAGGATTGGTTCAATTGGTATGATTAAATTGCATCAACTAAACAGTCTTCAATTCATTCCTTACTGGTAATCTTCTATTAGTAAGCATCTATCAATTACAATACACCCTGCTTTGAAACTGCCTCATAAAACACACTTGGTCGAGATGACTTTGCTTCCAAGTTATCTAATTAACTGCTCATCTTAGAAAATCCCATTTTCCAAATGATAATTGGAAATGGATTCATTGTAATGCAGATTGATAGTTCCAAGCCATTGATTGTAACTGGACATGCTCTTGGGGGATCAATTGCTTCTCTCTTCACTCTGTGGCTGTTAGACAGCCTTATCATTGGCTCAGGCAAGAAAGATTCACCGTTTTGCATCACATTTGGATCACCCCTCCTGGGTGATACAAGCCTTCAACGAGCCATTTCACGAAGCTCTACCTGGAATTCAAGCTTTCTCCACGTGGCCTCACACCAGGACCCTCTTCCTAGGTCCTGCATCTCAACCAACGTGTACAAGCCCTTCGGGACATTTCTCTTGTGCTCTGAAGAAGGTTGTGCTTGTTTCAACGACCCTGAATCTATTTCGGAGCTTCTAGCAGCAATGGGGTCCACCATGAATGATCCAAATCAAGAACTGCAGATTCATCATTATGCAGACATTGTGCAAAATCTCGAGCGTAAGGTTATTTGCAGTGCCTTTACTTCCCTGCCTCAAAACATGGCTCATTGTAGTTCATTAGAAGCAACTATAATTATCCAGCTTCTAGCAGTTGGCCTTGCACAGTCACACCAGGTACTTACCTCAATTTCTTCTTCTAGCAGTGGAAATCACTGTTGCTTGATACTTTTATTACTGAACCAATCTCTTGACAATGACAGCATTTGGCGGAGAAGATGAAGATGCGAGAAATCGCATTGCAACTGAAGAAGAAAGATTTGGATCCGTCCAAAAGGTTGAATAAGATGAAGATAAATATGGCCTACCTTGAATGGTACAAGAAGTTATCTAAAACTCAGGAGATAGGGATGTACGACATGTACAAGAGACAGGAGAATCGAAGAGACATAGATATTGTTTGGTTGAAGAAAGATCTCACACGTTACTGGGAAGACATGGTTGAAGAGGCAGAGATGAAGCCTCAGAAGGAAGGCTCGGCATTTCGCACTCGCTGGCTATTTGCTGGCACTAATTACAGAAGAATGGTTGAGCCACTTGACATCGCTGACTACTATCAAAGTGGGGGAAAACTCTATGAGACTCAGGGAAGATCCAAACATTATAAGCAGCTGGAGGAGTGGCTTCAAGAAGATAAAAAACCTTCATCGGGGGGATCACAATGCACTACGAATAAACAGAATGTGGAATCTATTCTGACGATGGATTCCTGCTTCTGGGCTCGTGTGGAAGAGGCTCTCGTTGCTTGCAGAGAGATGATGAGCAGTGAAGAATCTAGCAGGCAGAAACTGAGTGAGTTTGAGGATTATATTTATGGGTTGCTCAAGAATTATGCAGTTTCCCCTGAGATTTTCTTGAAGCACAGCACCTACATGCGTTGGTGGAATGAGTACAAGCCTCTCAAGGGAGCTTCCACTGATTCTAAACTCGCTAGCTTCATGCGGAACCCTGACAATTACAAGCTCTACTCTGTCGGGGCATTTGATTTCTGCTGAAGTTCACTGTTGAAGACTTGAAAGCATAATAAAGTTATGTAATGAATGCTTTATTATTTAAGTTTGTAAAATGGATTATGAGTTTATCTCATGATTCTCCTGAATTCGCACCAATACTGGAAGGATTTGTTGTCTTTTTTCATATCTTATATTCAAACTCTTCCCCCTCCCAAACGAAGAAACTGCAATTACAGAGAGGAAAGAGAAATGCAATGAGGACAAGGAAGATAATATAATAACATTACAATGTAACAAACCTAAGATACATCCAAAGCTGTCATCTTCAATCTCATAACTGGCCTTCAAAACAAACTTTGTCTGCCATTGAGATTCTTGGCTGTTTATCAAAAGGCCAAAAAAATAATGACAAGCTGCTGTTGGCATGGACCACAGACCAGATGGGATATATACTAATAGTACTGAGATAATTTTCGTAAAAATTAACTTTCCTTTTATCAGGTTACAAGTGTCTGCAAAAGAGAGAATGCAGGCGAATAATAAGGTTTTAAGGTAGACAGGACAGGAGGAGGCATGTATGGAGTAGGACCAGCATGCACATGCATCTAATTACAGAGGTCATCATTCCATGTGCCTCTCCAGGCCAATTTCTAAGTTGATGAATAACTTGATTCATAAATTTACACCACCCTCATACTATAAATTTTGGTATCGTATTTGACTTATCTGAATCTCAAAGTAGCTTCTCTTTTGTTGGTCCGACATCGAATTTATATTAGTACATGTACTTTCATTTTTATTTACGCTCGTTTATTTCATCGCCAACCCTTCTGTCTTGCAGTTTGTACTGGAAAGGAAGAAATAGCAATGATGGAAATTTTACTTTCTGACAAACCTGGTGAATTTCAACCACGATCTGGATTGTGTTATGTAGATTACAATTTTACAAGTTTAACAGGTTATATTTAAAATTTAAAAATTGAAATGAATAACTTTCAAAAATATAAAAAGAAACAAAAATAATAATTATTTCGAATCGTCTTTTTGCCCTCAATTCTGTCATGCAGATGCAGTTTTTTTTTTAATAGAATTTCCCAAAATTGCAGTGAAAACAACAAATACATCCATATGTTAAATCTCTGTTTCGTTGGAGCGTCTTGGTATAATACAGAGGAACAAAAATAATGAAATTTAGTCAAATCTAATTAAAAAAACTCGCACCATGTGATGTAATATTAGTAAGTTGAGTGTATAGATCACATGCTTTGTTAAAAGTTAAGAAGAAACTAGAATCATATACTCTACAATATATATAATTCATATTTTATAAATTGTCATATTAGAGTGATTAATAATATTAATGCTAACCTAATGACTTTCAAAACACAATAACATATATATATATATATATATATATCTATACATATGTTGTACAGTGCATACTTTATATTCATTAAGAACCCGACTCTTCCATGTGTTATTGTGGAATGGCAAGAGCATTGGATTCGAATCCAGTCTTAATATTCATTTAATATAACGTTGATCCCCCTGTGAATATTTTTGTGGTATAATGAAAGAAAGTAACATTAAATGAATGATAGTATAGACGAAACTCACACATCTCTTCTCATTCATTTAAGCATTGACCCTTGATGTCTCTAGCGAGTGTTATCATTGCCTATGCCAATAACCACATTTGGTATCGCCATGCCAATTCGCTGTAGCTGTATTACGTGTCACCATCCTCGCATGATCTTATTAACAAATTCAAAAATTATTGCCCCCACTTTTGGATTACGCGCAATTCGGATTACGGTGCTCCTTTTTCTAGTCGGACTTTCAATATTCATTAGTATGAAAGATCTAAAAATACTAATTTTAAAGAACTGATTATAAACAATTTAAAAATTTTGATATTTAATATGCAATCATTTGTATTAAAAATTTAAAATTTCTGCATGTACTCAACATACATACTCAATTTAACCTGTTCCCAAATTTCACTGATTCTGACCCTTGAAAGTGCAAGAAGAAGAACTATGCATTTAAAACTTGACTTCACGTAAACATCCTGGCATGGACTAGGCCCCACCGTAGTGCCACCTCGAAGCACGCATCCCGTGATTGATGGTCCAGGGTGTGGTGCCTGTACCCACTCTTTCCCTCCTTCTTAATTCCACTCCCACTCTCTTCCTTCAATGTTTTCTCTCTCTTCCTCCCTCAACCTTCACCCATCGCTCTGCACTTTATAGAGCTTACAATGGCGGAAGCTACGATTCTCACGCTCTTCCTTGCAGTTGTATCACTTCTACTTGTTGAACCCTCAGAGTCCAGACTCACCCTCGACTACTACAAGCATTCGTGCCCCCAGTTCAACCAAATCATCCAAGACACTGTCACCAACAAGCAGATCACCAGCCCCACCACCGCCGGCGCCACCCTCCGCCTCTTCCTTCATGATTGCCTCCCGAACGGCTGCGATGCCTCCGTCCTGATCTCCTCCACTTTTTTCAACAAAGCAGAGCGCGACGCCGACATCAACCTCTCCCTTCCCGGCGACGGTTTCGACGCCATCGTTCGCGCCAAGACCGCTCTCGAGCTCTCCTGCCCCAACACCGTCTCCTGCGCTGACATCCTCACCGTCGCCACTCGCGACCTCGTTACCATGGTGGGCGGTCCCTACTACAATGTCTACCTTGGTCGGAGGGACGGTCGCGTCTCCAAGGCTTCAGCTATCGAAGGCCACCTTCCCAAACCGACAATGTCAATGTCGCAAATCATCGAGATCTTCGCCGCCAGAGGGTTTTCCGTCGAAGAAATGGTGGCTCTGAGTGGGGCTCACACTATCGGCTTCTCGCATTGCTCTGAAATTAGCAGCGATATCTACAATAACAGTAAGTTCTCGCAATACGATCCTCAATACAACCCTCGATTCGCGCAGGGGTTGCAGAGAGCGTGTGCCGATTACAGGAAGAATCCCACACTATCGGTGTTCAACGACATTATGACCCCCAACAAGTTCGACAACATGTACTTCCAGAACCTCCCGAAGGGTTTGGGGGTTCTGAAATCGGATCGTGGGTTATACAGCGACCCGAGAACGAGGCCGTTTGTGGAAGAGTTCGCGGCGGATCAGAACAAGTTCTTTCGGGCATTTTCACAAGCAATGCAAAAACTCAGTCTCGTTGGAGTTGATACCGGAAGAAAAGGAGAGATCAGGCGCAGGTGTGATCAGATAAATTGATTTGAAGGGCAATGGTTAGAAATTAATTCGTTGTTGGTTGTGAGAATCCGATAGTAATATTGATACATCTCAGTGTATGAATGAATGAAATGTGATATCTTAAGCTCAATTATACATGCACGGTTTACTTTTGAGTAGGCTGGTATGCTTTTTTTCGCGTTCAGAATAGGTGAGTCTCCAACTGTTCTAAAATTCAAGAAAGCTTTCTTTTTTATGTCACTCTTTCTGTTTGTTGTTACTTAAAAGCTGGGATTTGTGTTGATTTTGGTGAATAGAATCATTAGTTTATTGAAGTTGGTAGTGGATTTGTCATGGAAGAGCGCGTTTTTTCAGTTTTTGAAAATGGGATTCTTTATTAATTCCAGAAACTGACTTAAATTATCAAAGTTTGTTTTGAGAAAAGGATGCGTAATCAAGTTATAGCAGGGAAAGAATTTATCAAGACAATATTAAAATGAGAGAGATACTTTTGGAATTGAAAAGATAATATTGTGTGCAGAGTAGCTTGTGCTTTGTCGCCTCTGTGTGTGTATGTGTATCTCAGGAAGAGCTGGTTTGGTGCCCCATGCATGTGTCTGCCATGCCCATCTTTAATCATGCATAGTTTTATAATAATAACAATATTGTTCCTTCTTTGTCTAATAATAATAAAAATTGAATTTTATATATCTACTGAAATTCTATTTTTAAATTTTGTTTATTTGTTGTAATCAGAGATCCAAGAGCACCAGACTATCCTTATGGTTGAAAATCGTTCTTCAACAAAAGACAAAAAATTAAAAGAGCTGCTTATAAGCTTGGCTAGTTTAATTATGCAACCGTACTTTGAGTTCCCCCTTTCACAATATTGGGCAAACCTTTTGATTCAAGGGTTTGGTGTTTCTTGATTTGATGCCAGCGTAATGAGTTAGCTTTAAATTGATCATTTTTTGGTATACAAAATCTATCAATATTTTTATTTTACTGATAATCATTAGTTATTGGAATAATTTAAAATATTCATTATTAACGATTAATTTTATTATGAAATAATCATCAAAATAATAATAATATCCAATGTTATTACGATTTAGATCAGCCACATTTTCCGGCAACAATTATATTAGCCATACTTAAGCATACATGAGAAATTAGTTATTCATTGAAAATAAGTGTAAAAACATCTTGGACGAGTAAAAAAATGTAAGTGTTTAGGTTCAAAATGATGAGTGTTTGCCAGGCTGGATATGTGGATTAATTTTAAATTAGTGGGCCAGGACCCTTTCGCAATTCTTCAACAAGCATAGGCTTTTTAACATCTTTTCAATGTTTTACCCCAAAAATAAAAAGAACACAAAAAGAACATCTTTTTTACGCATAGGATTCTTGTCAGTCTGGGAATAGTTGGTTTTTTTTTAATTATGGAAATGTTGGATTGGGAAGCTTACTGGGCTCATTCTATTGGGTCTGGCGTTTGCATTCCCGTCGGCCCAAAAATATGTACAATGGCCCAAATATGCTTCTTGATTCATTTTTCTTTGTTATGTGAATGAGTCTTTATATTTTGGAGCAATCGGAAATAAGTATAAAAGAATGAGTAGTGTTAGAAATTAACTTCAATTATTTTAAATATTCTCTGATTCAAATTAAAAATATATATGATACTTCGTTGATTTGATAACTCACCCAATGGATGAGAGAAATTTGCACATTAAAAAATGACTCAATTTGTTTCTTGTTCATGCTACTAATACCAAATTATTTTCTGGTTCCCAAAGCATAACATTTTTTACTATGGATCTTCTATAATTAAATATATTATGCATCAAGAGAGATGTGACATAAGAAAGCCTACTTTCCTCTTTTTCATTCATTTCTTCTCCTTTTTTTTTTTTTTGGGGGAAATGCACAATATAATCAACTGCAACATATTCCCACTCATTGGGTTCGGGCCTTCCTAGAATTTCACGTTTAAATTTATTTAAAAGTCTTAAATAAAAATAATGCGTGGTCAATAGATAATTTCATCAGAAACAAAAAGAGGGCCAAAATAGTATTCTAAAGTATCTAACTTTTAAAAGTAAGACTTGGGTTTGGATTATTTCGCTCGACCTGCTTTTTAAAAGAAATTGATGTTGACAAGCAAATAAAAAGTAGAAGTCACAATTTACTTTTCCTGATTTCGGGTTTTCACACGAAGATAGTAGTAGCTTGTTAAAAGGTAAAGTGTATAAAATTTAATTATTTAATAAATAAACTTTTTGAAATTATCAATTATAGAATTTAAAATATCTAAAATTTAAAAAATGCAAAAAGATAAATCCGAAAAGCATTCTCTCTTTTTTTTTTTCTGTCTTTTCCCGTTTTAACTCCTATCTCTTGTTTATTTATTCTTCAATTTTTCTTCAAGTATTTAATTTCTTTTATTACCTCCTCTAATTTTCAGAATCAATTTTTATTTTTCCTTTCATTCTTTGGGATGGACCCAAATGAGGCTAATCACTTCCTTGTAATTTAAAGTTTTAACTTATATATATAATTTTAGATAAAATTTTTAATACACTCACAAGTACATCAAGTTATAATGTAGAGATATAATTATAATATTATTACTTTTTGAGTTGATAATATTATAATTATATCTCTATATTATAACTAAGTGTATTAATATATTCAAAATTATAAATACACAAAAAATAATACCATAATTTTATTTTATATTATTGATTTAGTTCCTTAACCGGTAAGAATTTATTTCCTTTGTCTTAGAAAAACTTACTTTCTTTAATTTAAATACTTAGTTCTAAGACCTTTGTCTGTCTTAAAATAAAATTTTTAATTCTTCATGGTTCTCTCTTGTCCTTCTCTCCACTGTTTTCCTGATTTAAATTTATACTGTTTTCCGCATTTATTGTTTCATCAGTTTTTATTATCTTATCCTCTTGAGCTGATTTTATAGAGTATTTTTGGTAATTTGATAACTTTTCATTTCTGCACTCTTTTTTTTTTTTTTTCCTCTTTTTGTTTATAGGATTAGGGAAATTCATCCCCTACCTTATATTTGGATTAGAGAAAAAGAAAGGCAAAAAATAAAAAATAAAATTATGCAAAAAATTTGCAGCATAAAGAAAAGAGAGCGAGATAACAAAAAATATTTGAGAGGTTAATAAACGTAGAACTGAAAGATTAAGAGAAGAGAATTCCACTTATAGAATGGATATTTGAGAGGTTGAAAATCACATGAGTAAGAAGAGAAGTTAAAAAAAATATAAAAATGAATCTTGAAAATACAAATTGTAAATTAAAAAGAGAGAGAGAAAAAAAAAGAAACAAAAGAGGCAAGTTTGTGCTTTTGTATTCTTATTTATTTAAAACATTTTAGATTAAATAATTAAGACTACTTTATTCATGCACTCTCAAAAAATCTGATTCCAAGTTAAGGAACTCAAGCATTAACAACTAAGCACATATTTATAAACAGTTCCATCTACATTAAGAAAAATAAAAACTAACACTACTCAATGAAGCCCACGTGGGGAGATCAATGCCCAAAAATTTGGGCCACATTAAGTAACTACTGATTAAACTAATCTAATTGGAACTTTAGAGGAGATAAGCATTTGTGGGTGTTAATTTTATATTTCCCAATCCCTCCCACGTAGAAGAGAATGGAATGGGTATCCCACTTTAGTTGAGTTTCTAGTTGTGTGGGTAAAAGGAAAGAAAAAATAAAGGTAGAAAGGGAGCATAAGCAGCTTTGAATGCAGGAATAAAGTACCAAGCATATACCACTCAAAAGACCTCCTCTTTATTACTTAACACCACCATTGTCTATTCATCCGACCTCTTTATTCTTCCACGTAATACTAGTCTCTTTCACACTTCATCAAACTCAAAATCCCCTGCTATTTCCATCCTACTCTTTATAAATAATAAAAAAAAAAAAGTATTTCCATTCATCATTAAAATCAGGAAGATAGCTTAACAAAAAGAACGAAGGGAAGCAAAATGATTTTCACCATGATTCATCAACTTTGTTAGCAAGACCCCAACAAAAAAACAATAATAATTACAGTGAAAAATATGCTCAAAACTCGGACGAGTTAGCAGTGGACTCGTCCAACCCGGGACCGCACCGAACCCGACTCCGACTACTCAGACCCGAGTCAAGAAGCGCCTCCCAATCTACGTCCTCCCCTTCCTCTTCCTCCTTCACCCTCATCATCTCCAATATCCTCCTCACCTTTTCTCTCGCCCTCTCGCTTCCCGTCTTCTCCAACTTCCTCAGCACCTCCATCGCCCCCGCCGCCTTCGCCACCGCTTTGAACCTCAACCCGCCGTGACTCAGCGCATACAGCACCGCCATGCAGCTTTCCCGGGTCGACCCGGAACCCAACTCGCTCCCATTTAACAGCCCCACCATGCACTCCACCGCACCCGCATCCATCATCGCCGCCCGCCCCTCCCCACACGACGCCAGGCTGCATAGTATGAGGAGAACCCGACCTGTCATTTGACCCGACTTCACCATGCTCATTAGGATCGGAACTGACCCGAGTTTCACCAGCTTGGTCCGGTTGCTCTGTACCAGAGAGAGGTGGTACAGTGCGAGCGCCGAGTCCTGCCGAGTTCGCTCGCTCTCCGACCGGAGCAAGTGGAGCAACGGAGGCAGAGCACCCAGCACGCCGATTGCAGTTTTGTTGTCGTCGTGGAGGGCCAAGCTGAAGAGCGCACCGGAAGCGTGTTCCTGAGCCTCAGGGGATCCTCCCTTCAATACGTCGATCAATGGGGGAACGATTCCGGAGCGTAGGATCTTCACTTTGTTCACTTTCTCCAATGAGAGATTCACTAGAGCCGCGACCGCGTTCACCTGAATATTGGTGTACTTGGACACGATTAAGGATCGTAGGGCGGAGAGTAACCTAGGACTGCAGAGATGGGCCCTCGTGTCCTCTCTGGTTTTCGTCAGCTTTCTCAGTGAAACCACGGCTTCTTCGATCTCGAACACTTGTGAGCTTTTCAATTTCGCCATGATTTCTTCTTCCTCGGGTGAGCTAGGAGTTACGACTTCGAGTTCTGAAGATGAAGGAGAAGAATAGCAGCTCGGTCGTGTTGAAAGTTGCAGAGGCGGAGTTGAAGCAGAGGTACACACCGATTCCTCTGAGCTCGAGTAGAAATGGGTTGGGCGTCGAGTAACCTCAGTCGATGCGTGATTGAAACTCACAGGAGGGCTTTCCTTCATCCCTTGAATCAGCTCTGTCTCTGTAATTACTACCTTCTGCGCCTCTGTTTTGTTCTGGGCACTTGGTTCTGGCTTCTGGGTCTTCGCCATTAGTGTATGAACGAGCTTCTCAACAGAATTTACATCAGGTAGCTCGGAAGGGAGATTGGAGGAGTTCTGGCACCATTTAGCAATGGCAGATTTAAGGGCAAGGTTGGGAATTACTGTAGAGAAATCGGGCGTGGAGCCGTCGGAGAGAAGCGGTGTAAAGTTCAAATTTTTACAGGCTTGAACAGAGACTCGCTCGAAGGTGTGGCCTGAGGAGACGATGACGGGGTCTGCCATGAGAGACCCCGATATGGGACAGAGAAATTCTTCTGGGGGCTGTTTCTTTTGGGTTTTTGATTGTTTTGAAGGGATGGCAGACGATGACCTGTGGAAGATCTTCCATTTTCGCCGGGGAGTGACGGCGTCGGCGAATTTCTCTGCTTCTGTTGCTTTATGAAAAGCCCATTTCTTATGTACGGGTCTCTGGATCACGAACTTCATACTCTCCTGTAGCTCCATGGTTTTTGTCTGTTTGTAAAGTTCGTCAAAAGCGCGTACCGGAGATTCCATTCATCGAAACTAGAGATTCGGGGTTATCAGAACTCCACTAACATCGGATTTGGATGAATCAAATTTCAGAAATTTAGAGTGTGATTCTTCAGAGCATGATCGAGAGGTAGTAAGGGAAAGGAGAGGAAGAGTCTGAATGTAGTTCTGCACGACGAAACAATCTTTTGGTGTTGCGAGAGTGTCCAGTGTGGTCCATGGCCGTTACCTGGAGGGTTTTGATTCCTTTGCTTTCGGAAAAATCAGCCCAATAGAATAAGGAGAGATGGTGCTAGAGATTACCGTGTCTGTTTACTCAAACTGATTGGTTAAAATAGCACTATATTTGTTATTGTTTTTATTTTCCCCTAGAATTTTTTGTCCCAAGATTGACTACAAGTTAGCGTGATTATCGAAATTTCTCTCTCAATTATTTTGATTATCTATGTTTTTCCCCCCCATTGGAATTATCTAGACTAGGCTATAGGGATGTGTTTTTTTTCGAGTTTGTCCCAATCATTTATTTGTGCGCCTTTCTCTTTAGGCTAACACCATTTATATTTTTACACACTAAAAAACGCCAGATGTAAAAGCTTATAATTGGGAAAAATTATAGCCAAACATGACTAAATTCATAAAATAATCATTATTGCGTAAGAAATTCTAATTAAACATCATCTGCTGATGGCCTACCATGTTTAGTTGATAATTACTTGACGGTAAATTTATGAAATTAACAATATGATTTAATATATAGATATTTTCATATCAGAATCCCTATAGTTCAAAACACAAGAATCTGTATTTGACGGTAAAAACATACAAGCCCACATGTGAGACACTCAGTCAAATCCCCTGCACTGCATGACACTATTCCATGTGACCATCTTTATCATATTACAACAACTTTGGCCTTTTAGTCTTTTTGTTCTGCAGAAAGCACTTTGTTCTGCACATCTGCACAGATCTCACACCAGCTTGATTCAAACCAACCCTGTCTCTATATTTCTATTATTTGGATCATGAGCACATCCCTCTGTTCACCATTGCATCAAACAGAAGTAGAACTATATAAATAAATAAAATCATTAACGCATTATTCAATTTTTCCAATCTGCAGGAGAAGGTACATGTATATTTTGGCCACATAGGTTATATTATGGAAGGTAGCGAGAAACAGAGGGGTTTTCTGTGAGGATAAATGAGTGGCACATATCAGTATGTAACAGCACAAGTTAATAAAGAAAAGAAAAGGGTGTTTTATTTGTCTTGGATGGGCCCTACCTCTTCGCGTTACCACTATAGTTTTTTGTGAGCCAAAGGCAAATGGCATCTTACTGACATGCTTTGCATGGAGAATGCAGATTTTCCAACTAATAAGCCACGCACTGAACCCACAATTTGCATCATTATTGTATCCTTAATAGCTAAGTTTCTGTACGACACTTGCTTATATGGCCCCTTATGAGTGTCCTAGGCTGGACATATCTCACTACCTTTTCTAAAAGTAATTGCTTCCTTTTTCCTTCCCTGTCCCACTTCATATCACCTTCCTTTTGCTTTTCTTTCTTCCACAGCCATGTCTCCAACCTCAAGTGTTTTTGCATTGTTCTGCAAATAGATTTATGTACAATTACGCTTAGTTTTTATGGGGTTTTCACTTTTGGAATGTGCTCTCTGATTTGAACCTGGAAAAACAGAAATTAGAACACATAATTGTACTGGAGCATGCATTATTATGGATGGTTTGTGATGCACTCTTTCATGAGAGTGTCGAGGTTTAGGACTGGTGGGGTATTAGTGGTAATCAATCTTTGCTGTGTCAAGCATTAACAAAATTGACTTTGTTGCATATAATATATGCTTTCATATGCCTCTTCTCAATCATGGGAAGCTTTACGTGAATAAAAGAAAGATCTAGTTTGAACTTTACAATTTGTTAAGAAGCTTTTTGATTACTAATAGTCAACATAATTCTTTTCATTTGTCTTTGCCGTTGAAAATTGAAATCCAATGGAAATTTAGTTTGATATATTGTGATGTACAATGTTATTGCATGTGGCATCCTAGGTGCTGAGGACTCCCAAGTCTAAATCTGCTTTTGAAGTTGTTGGAAATGCGAAGCAATGATAGAGGACGTTTTTGTAAATAAAAATAAAATCAGTCTCAATTTTCAGTTTAATAGTAGAAATTTTATTTGTTTTAATCTACTTTTTATCTTTTGAAAATATTGAGAATCACTAAGAATTATCTGATACGTAATCCTTACTGTTTTTTGTTTTTGTCATGTAATTCCAATTGGTTAAGGTGGCTCAAATGTCACATATCTACGTAAACTAAATCAGGAAATTGTACTTACCCAAAGCATATAATTTAGTCTAATTTTAAATATTTTAAACTAAATTGCCATCTACGAAAATATATAAAAGATGTTTTAGTTAAAAATTTTATACTATGAAGACGCGTTGAACTCGAATTTCTACAGATTACAGGGAGTCAGAAATCACACGTTTTGTTCCCCATGGCAAATCCTGTATATCACGAGTGTATTAGCCTGTAGGAGAAATGTATTGAGCATTCTAAAGTAACAATATTAATTTTTGGTAGAGTATAATGAAATTATACCTAATACTTTTTTTTTGGTTTGAATTCTCTAATATTTAATATATATTACAAATTTGCCAGTGCTATTTTCTTTTAATTAGTAAAATTAATTTTTCATCCAGTCTGAAATTTTAATTAACATGACTGTGAAGGTGTTTAAGTTGATGTTGAATTTTAACACTAGAGTATAATTTTATTATTCATATAATAGTAGAAGTTTCTAAGCAAGCTTAGTTAAAAAAAACATATTATAAAAAAATTAATTTTCAAAAAATATAATAAATTTTTTATGGTATACATTGAATGATGTAAAGAGAGTTGGGTGGCATTTTTTAAATAAGAAGAGTCATAAGTGAAATTTTTTCAAAAAATGTTAGAGTAATTTATTGTTATTATTTTTAAAAAAACCAACCTACTCTATCTTCTGTAAAAGCATGTATTGTTTCTTTTTTTTTTTTTAACCTTTTATGGAGTTTTGTTTGTCATTTTGTGATAATTTTTTAATTACTTTCTTGTTTTTATTTCTCCAATTTGTAATTCCATAATATTTACAAAGTCATGGGAGAAAAAAAATGAATTGGGAAATATAAAAACTTTAGGTAGCTTTAATTAATGGATTACCTATGTTTCTCAATGTTATATGCAGCATCATAATGTGCTTTGTATTTTTTATGCATCTCATTTGTGACCGGTAAATATATTATATTCCTTTTAAAGTAAGTAAAATCTGCATGCACTGCACTTGAGTTCCTAAAATGAGATAGACCAAACACTTCTTTAATGGTTGCACTCCATAATATTTGAAGTATTTCCCTATGATTCATGTTTTGATATCTCTTTTCATAAACGCAAGAGCAAAATTTACATTTCTAGGTGTGCTAAAGTGACCAGAGTTTAAACTTTAAAGCATGTGAAAATTGTTAATAAAATTTTTGTTATGTAATTTTCTTTTGGCCACAAATCTTTGTTATGTTATTGATATTTCACCTTTTGGAGTAATCCAATGTACTCGGAAAGGCACTTCATGAGTTGAAGTTGCAGCTTTTATTGTATTAATATATTGGAGTAGGTAAAGTATAGCATCCATGTGTTTATAAAGTGCCTTTCACAATTTATTGAATATTAGCAAGATAGTTGATTGAATTGAGAGAGGAGACTGATATTGAATCATAATAAAAAAAATGTAGTTATATTTTGTTTATAATATTATGTATGTTTATATCTGATTTATATGCGTTACTATATATAATTTGGAGTCCTATCACTGTTCGCAAAATCATATAGGCTAACCAAATATTTTATCTATACTAATGTTTAAATGCTTCACGCGAGAGACATTCAATACTCTTTATTATTAATTTTAATATATAAAAACAACTAACATTTAATTTTAGAGTGAGAGTGTACGAATTTTTCTTGTATATTGTTGAAATTATGCATATTTTTATTTTTTTGAAAAAATACATAAATTATTTTGAAATAACAAATTATGCTACTCTTTAGTCACATAATAATTTTTTAAACAAAATTACCCTTCATTAATTTAAATACTTTTAACTTTTATATTTTTAAAACATATAACTGGTATATTATGAAATGGTTAGTACAGAAAGAGAGTCCCACGAACATAGGCCAGAATGGGATATGGATGCTTTAGCAAAACGCTGAAGGTAATGGAGGTGATAGTGAGTTCAATACGCTATATTATGAAATGCTTCCATATTCAGTGTAGATGATACCTTGAACTCCAAGGTTCGTCTTCATCCATTCTAGAGCAAAACGAATCGCCATCACCTCCATTACCTTCAGCGTAGCTAGCGTATTGAACGAGTTTGTAAATACCTTGATAAGTGGTTGCACCATCTAAAACAATGACCCCAAAGCCTGATCTAGTTTGAACATTGCAGATGGCTTCGTCTGTGTGACATATCCATTCCACTAGAGACTCCTGCAGTATCATATGCTCTGGCTCTACACTCGAGTGGTCAAGGTGTTGATTCTCTCTAAACTGTGCCCTATCCCATTATTCTCTGAATCAGAGAGCCTCGTAGTAAACTCATTTATTCTGCCACACAAAGAGGTTTCTAGCTCCCCAAATGCTTCATGCTACGTAGCCAAAGATTTCAATTGAATTTCTTGGTAGATTTCCGTAAGACTCATCAGACATTCATAAACATTCGATTGGTTCAATTAGTGTCCATCCTCTCAAAGCCTCCAACATTTCTTGGTTTTTTGACAGTCCAATTGTCACAACTCAACAATCTGAAGTATGACTAGTATTAAAAAACAAGGAAAAACCTGATCCTGCAAGCTTCTACCGGATAATATAGAGTTCACAAAATGGGAGCAACCATCGTAACAACTAACATCTTAAGTTCACACTTTACAACTTAGGCGAAACACAGGCTTAGGTTCAATAGAAGTTTTGACAAAGCCTTCTTTAAAATTTGGACTTTTCAAATATTTCTACAATACCTATCAAATCAACAGCACACAAAGAGAACTTTACTCTCAAATACAACTCTAAAGTACATCTATGGGGTTCGGGATCATACCTGTAGTCATCTAGATACAACAAGAGTAATTTTAAAAAAAAAAACAAACTAAAATTCAGTCGTCCTTGTGAAACAAAGCAATGCTCACCAGTCAAAATGTACTATTGCTCCTCCATCCCGGACCTGATCAACTCCTACTACTTAAGTTACCAATATTTTTCACCATATAGATAACACCCCAAATTCAATGATTAAATAATAATATATGATGGGACAATTATAGATAGGAAATAAATTAAAAATGAAGTAAAGTAAATTAACAGATAGAGTAAAAATTTTAAAGAGTAGAGATCCTCTACTTAGTGAACATAGAAATTATCATCTGAGCCCAACCAAAGATGTAATCAATGGCTTTAAATGTAAAATAGTTAAATTCTTATTTTCCCAAACTCTTGATAAATCAATCAACTTAAAATTTAAAGTTTAATAGCAAATCAAGAAAATAGTCTATCAATAAAATTTGCTCAAGGGAAGGACTATCATGGATGAAGTACTAAATATTTGGCATGGGCACATATCCCACAAAGATAAACCTCAATTAGGTTAGGATACATAATCATATAAGGTAAATCACAAACTAGCAAAGACAGTTCTTGAGAATGAATAATCAACTGGTATGTGATCACAACTCATGAAATAATAAACTAGTGTGCGAACACTGCTCACAAAATCTACTATCCCTTGTATCGTGCAATAGTCATTACATAGGGCTAGTATCTCCTATAATCCTATTAGTTGGGTATTTTTATAGTGCACTAAAAGCTAATAGAACTCTTATAAGCTACCAATATCCTAAACTAGTCCTTCTAGAAAATAAAATGTATCATCCGTATGGAATTAGTTATTTTAATGTTATACTTGTACATAAATACCATATAATCAATATACCAGATACCTTGAAGGTTAACCATTGATTTCATACACGTTTCAAGTAGTATTCAAAACCTCTTTTCAATAATACAAAACTTTAGAGAAATTTAAGAATGGAAAATCCAAGCCTTTAACAAAACTATAATAAAACTTCAAGAAAAAAAAAAAACAAGTTTAAGGTTTAAAAGAATTCAAAAATACGAAATATGCAAACATAATTAGCCATGCATAAGGCTGCATATATCCTTACTGAAATTGTGTACCTTTCACTCCCAACTGGTCTCATAACCCATACACAATGTGCTCATTGTAAACACAGCTGAAAATCAATAGAGGAAATAGGAGGAACACAACGAAAGAGAGTAGAATTTAAAATAAATAGTAACAGAAAGTAAATATAGAACAAGTATTTTCTAAGTTTGAGGATGTTATCTGCCCACTTGGGTTGAGCACCATCAAATACTAGCTAATCCTGGCCATTCTCTTTATCTTCGAGAAAAAAACTCTCACAGTAGGTCCCCTTAAAATCTAAAGGGAAAGCAAGCTTAATTCGCAAACTAGATATTATGAAATTTAAATGAACTTCTCTACATGATTCACTAACGATGTGAAAGAACTAGCAGCTTTGAATCTTCTAAATGGTAAGGCTTCAATACACTGTTAAGTTTATTACTAGTCATTCACCTCTAACTACGTCTTGGTTTTTGATAAAGGTATCATCACTATATGGGGATTACGTGGTCATAATCTTCAAGCACAACTTTATGATTCTCAAATTTTCTCATAGCCAAGGCAATAATCCATAAGTACCTACACCTATCACTTTACATGAACCCAAGTAAAGATTTCCATTTAGCTTCAACATTCTTACAAAGTAAATAAATAAATAAATGAGCATCAACTCATTACTTTACTTCCTTTCTATTTTTCTAATATTCACTACACAATGATTCATACCATGCCATATCTACCATTCTATATTTTATTCTCTATAGTTACATATATAATTTTTTCCCCCAAGTAGAAGTTTCATTTCATATCTCAAATCATAATCAATTCTCTTACCACAAACCGTATTCAATATTTTCTATTAACACTATATGAGATTAAAAGGGAATGAAACTTTCATCACAATAAGGACTACCTCAATAACTTAGTTCCCAATGACCAAACTTCTTTCCTTTATGAAACTTATTAGCCACCAATCCACCAAAATTTCAAATTTTGTCGCACTTTAAACCCTAATCGCTGATTTGAGCAATTTCTTATATTAGAACCTAATTCATTGTGAATACCTAATCCTAAAATTACAAAATAATATAATAGAACGCAATAAAAAAAAAGTAATAATTTCAAAATGAAAATACCAAAGTTGAAAGATCAAAAGGAATTTTAAATTGACAATTTCAAATTTTAAAAATATATATAATAATTTTTTTTAAAAAAAGATAAAGTTGATGTCAAACCATGAACATAAGCCAAAAAAAGAGAGCAAAATAAAGATGATGAAAAAGTAAACAACCAGAAAACAAAAGTAAAGGAAGACACAAAAGTCAAGCATGAAGAAGGAAAAAGACAAAAGAAACCATGACGAAGAAAAGGACAAAACAAGGCTGTAGACTTTCCCTTCTTCTGTTCATTTCACGAAAGAGGAAGGCTATAAAAAGTAGCTCCCTATTCTAACTCTACAACTGTAAGCCTAACGTGAAGAATGAAGGTTGGGACGCTACAATGGAAAAATATTAGTTAGTTCTCAAGTTAATTTAGTGTAATAATTTTAATAAAATTATTTTTTTAATAATTTTAATTTTTTTAGAATAATTTTATTGAAACTAGCGTATATTATTAGTTGGTGTTCTTAATATAATTTGGCTGTGATGTGCTCTGTCTCCGCCATATAGACCATATAGGAGACAGAAAGAAGGGTAAGAAAAATAAAAAAGAGGAAGTTGTTAACAAGGAGAAAAGATTGTTGGAGGACAGACGAGGAAGGGGGAAGAATATGAGAGAGAGAGCACGTCGGAAGAGAGAGGGAGGAGAGAGTTGGATGAAAAAGAATAAGACAGAGAGAAAAAAAGAACTGAGGAGGAGGGGTCAAGAATCCGACATGAGAGAGCTGACCAGGAGGTGTCGAGAATCCAGAGAGAGCAAAGTGTGTAGGGAGGAAGGTGTAAACAGAAATGCAGAACGAAAGGAGCTCGAAGCGGATGTTGAGGAAAAGAGATTCACTTCTGTTTCAGCGTTCACAAAATAGAGGAAAAGTCCGAGAGGAGACCGAGAGAGAAGAGATGGAGCAAGAGGGAAAAAAGAGTTGCAAAAAGTCAGAGTGCAACAACTAAGTTAGACTTGAACTGATTATTAGTGGCTAGGCTTGTTGGTATGAGGTTAAATATGAGCTTCTCGGTGCAAGGCTCTCTGCAACTTTGATCTTCTAGCTATACTTCTAAGATGGTTTTTTCAGTATGTTTACACACGGGCTTAACACATCAAATGTAGGATATCACGTTTCTAGGGACTCTTCCACGTAACCTTTTGTGCATATTACTCTCTTCATAACGAGGATGTATTATGGTGATTGATTTGTTTTTATTCTTATTTTTACCTTCCTCATTATTGCATTCTAAATTTCTTTCACTATATGGGATGACGTATCTGGGTACAAATTTGATATGGCAGTGACTTAGAAGAATTCTGGAATATGTCTCATGGAGGCTTTAAGCTAAGTTTGAAAGCATAATTTAGGAGAAAGTGACCAGGAATGAAATAAATAAAATAAGTTGAATTTATATTTGGATGTTTACTTTTTTTAGGTAGAATAATATGGTAAGGAAGGGATTTTAAGACTCCTCCTTGCTATTTAAAATCTCAATTTTGGTGTTCTTTCAAATTGGAGGTTAAGGCTAGAATAGAATGGTGAGAAATTAAGTTATTAATATACTTATATTTTATTACTAATATATTTATCATCTATGAATGATCATTCTAATTGTTACAACTTTATCTAATTTCATCATTATAGTCATGACCTCTCTTTTATTTTCTTTTTTCTTTACTTAAAATTTCAAAATAAAAAAGAGAGAATAAAAGAATTTACAACGTAGATTAGTTTCATCTATTTTTTTTAATTTCTTTTGATCTATGATTTTTCTTTTTGGTTTTTAAAGTTTGTCTTTAAAATATTTTGAAACAACATGTATATTTTGTAATAAATGTATTAGACAGAAAATATGGACAGAATAATTAGCAAATAAAATTAAGAAGTATAGATAGAAGAATAACGCAACACTATGTATTGAACAATAACAAAATTATTAGTCATTTGTTTATATTATGAGGGGTAATATTGTAAAAAATTATTAATGAGGCATCCTTCTTTTTACTCATTAAAACTTTCAAATAATATATCCACTCAACTCATTTCATTTTATTCCATTCTATGTCATACCATTATATTAATGACCACTCAATTTCATCTCCTTTAAACTCCCAAATATAACCTTAACCAATGATACTCAATCCACTGCTAGCATGATCACTCTCTAAAAAGAGAAGGAAATTTAAAATTTGTTTTTTTTTTCTCTAAAGAAAATAAGAAATAAGTTATTTTATTTTATTTTTTATTTTGTTATGTTTTATTTAATTTTATTCATTTATTATTATTATTTTTTAAAGTCACCATGTTAGATTTTTAATCTTCTCAGGTACTTAAAAAATAACCGATAAAAGTCATGTGAGACCTTAGTCTCTTTAGGCATTGAATGTTATTATCCAATGCCAAAAATCACAAAAATATTTTGCTTCAGACTTGGTTGTGTGAGATTGTTAATCTTCTTAGGCTTTTGAAATTAATCAGTATGAGCCATGTAAGACCTTCAGTCTCCCTAGGCTTTGGAAATTGGTTATTTCCCATAACACAATTACAATAATTTCAAACTCACAAAATTTATGTTTTTACAAAAAAAAATAATAAAATAAATTTTCAAAAAAAAAATTGATGATTTCTCATAATGCGAGAATATAAATTTCTATTTAAAAAATTAATTAGTTTACTCGTTCTTTATTTTTAGAAAAAGTCGTGTGAGACTATCAGTTTTCTCAGTCACATAAGAGTTAACTGGCAGAAGTCATACGGGATATTTAGTCCCCTTAGGTTTTGAAAATTAGTATATAATTTTTCACACAAATAAATAAATAAAAACAATTTCAATTTACAAAAGAGATTTCTTTGGTCATTTTATTTATTTATTTCTTTGGAATAGTCATGTGAGACTGTTAGTCTCTTTAAGCACTTAAAAGTTAACGATTAAAGGTCACATGAGATCTCTAATCTCCTTGGATTTTGAAAGTTAACATATGGTTTTCAAAAGTACAAAATTCAATAATTTCTAATTAAAAAATAGCTCAACCCAAGTACTACTCTTTAATAATTTCATTTCTTTTGGAAATTTAAAAAAAAATTCCAATTTCAAAAGCCTAAAAGACATGAATTCCAAAAATCCTAAAAAACCTTTTACTTCAACAATTTCATTCCTCATTTCGAATTTCAAAAGTTCCAAAAAGGCATGCATTCCAAATGACCTAAAAAACTCATTCAACTCAATAATTTCACTCTTTTTGAATTTAAAATATAGTTCCAATTTCAAACAAAAAAAATAAAAAAAATCCTTTTTCATTATAATTTCATTTCACTTTCAAACTTAAAATAAAAATCCAAATTCAGAAAATCCAAGAATTAAAAAGGAGAACATGAAAAAAGCAAAAAAGTGAGATTAAATTGATTATGTAAATTAAAACACACAAACCAAATTCAAGCTCGTTTTGCTTAAGAAAATCTATTTAATTTGAATTGTCCAGTTCTTTCCATAAAAATTAAAAATACCAATCAAATAACATACCTTTTAGTCGAACTATGTGAACTTTGATCCCTGTTGCAGGGTACGTAAACGTAAGCCTTAGGCTTTAGTGTTAGGTCAAGTTCGCATTTGTAAATATTTTATTTTTTCTTTATTTTATTTTCTTAATTTATTTATTATTCTTTTTTCTTTTTGCAACATGTGATTGATGAGAGTAATCAAAACTTAAATTAAGATCATACGTGTATTACATAATTAACTTTGGATAATCATTCTTAAGAACGAGTGTTGTAGGGTACCTAATACATTCTTCACATACAATCAACTCCTAAGCTTAATCTCTGGTCCATAGACCACTTTATCTTGTAAATTGGTTTTTCAAAATTTAACCTTTACAAATTTTGGTGGCGACTTCCAAATTTTGGTTTTTTGTTTTTAAAGTGAAAATTAAACATTATTCTTGTTCTATGCTGGGCAATCACATTTCAGGTGTGACATTCATGATGTTTACTTGTGGCAACGGGAAAGGAAGGATGAAAATTACCTTAGGAGTAAAAGCCCCAACTTAATTTCATGCAACTTAATTAGAATCAAGTTATAATGCCCTTCTTAAACTTTAAGAATACTACCATGGGAGTTTTACAAATTTAACATCAAAATCCACATTTTAAACTTACAAATCATAGGGAAAAGGCTAAAAATTCAGTAAGGAACAATAGGCACCCATCAATTTGAAGAAACATATACTAAAACGTGCTAAAAATTGCCCTTAATCCTAGTCCTAGTGTCGGGTAGCAAAAAACAAAGGTTGTCACCAATATCTAACCAAATTGTTAGCCAAACGACATCGAAATCTTGTCAGGTAAAGGAGGAACCAAATGAACTCAAGCTTCCACCCAAATGCACAAAGGAAAATTAGCTCACTTCATGAACACACACACAAAGTGATGTATGATAGGAAAGAGGAAGCGTGTGAAAGAGAAAAAAAGTATTAGGGGTATTTGTGTAATTTTTCTTAAGGGGGACACATGTCAGCATCTTTGAAAAAAGATTGGAATAAGAGAGCTAAGTTTCAAAACCTTAAGCACATGGAAAGAAGGAATGGGGCTTAACTATTGTGTCAACCTAAATTTTAGTATAATTCTTCACCTTTTTTAATTTTATG
The DNA here is from genome assembly GCA_037074485.1 of Delonix regia. NCBI lineage: Eukaryota > Viridiplantae > Streptophyta > Magnoliopsida > Fabales > Fabaceae > Delonix > Delonix regia. The sequence continues at coordinate 30,994,713 of CM073449.1, read as the reverse complement.
TCGTATTTGTCATTTTTGAAACTTTTTCCTTTAATTATATTAAATTTTTATTAAACTTTTCAAACCATTCTCACTTTTATTTCCTAATTAAATGAGTTATAATTTAATTTATCAATTCCAACTTAGATTAGTGGGTTTAAAATTCTCAAGTGTTATAGCAACAAAGGGTGAGCCACATCTTCCACTTCAGTACACCATGGGCACATTGAAGTTATTGGAATACTTTTTGACAACAAAATTGATCTTACAAGGGGAATTCCTTTACAAGCCTTCTATAGGAATTCTTTAACCTTAGGGGGAATTTTGAGTTGCCATAAGTTATGCTAGAAAGCAAAGTCTATGGGTTTTGTCATTTAGGGAATAGGGACAGAACCTTTACATGATCCTAACAAATGGAGTTTTGTTCGAAAAAATTATCAACTTTTGCATACCCTTTGCCTGCTCCATAGACATTGTTTGTCTTGAAGTGGCTATCCCCTGGTATCCATAGGTCATACCAAATACGAATAGATTTGTCATTATCGACTTTCAAATGTTTCCATTGCTCTAAGACATGCCTAGATACAAGAATACTCTTCCATTTAAAGCTTGAGTTGTTGTTTAAACAAGCTGACAAAAAATCCCCTATAGAGAAATATTTAGCTTTTAGTACTCTAAAAGAAAAAGTGTTCATAGAGGTAACAAACCTCCATCCTTGCTTCTAGAGCATAGCCAAGTTAAAAATATAGAAATCTCAAAAACCCAATCCACCATATCTTTTGCTATGACACATTTTATCCCATTGACACCACATAATGCCTTTCTTATAATTTAGACTATTTCCCCACGATAATGAGTTCAACATAAGTTGTAGCTCTTCACAAGTGGAAGTAGGGATATAGAGCATGTTCATGCAATAATTTTGAATTTCTTAGGCAATAAATTGGATTAAAAGTTACTTCACCACTCTAGACAAAAATTTGGTTTTCCAACTATGAATCTTTTTTGATATCTTGTCTTGTAGAAATGAGAAAATAACTTTTTTGCTTTTGCCACCAAAAGAAAAAAGTCCTAGATATCTTCCATGGTTCAATGGTGAGTAAATTCCCATAATATCACTTAGTCCTTCTTTTGTAAGCTAGTTCACATTTGGGCTAAAATAACTTCCTAACTTCTGGTAATTAACCATATAACCTAAAGCTACTTCATACATATTCCATAAATATTTCAAATGATTGCATTCCAAAAGGTTAGCTTTGCTAAAAAAGAAAGCATCATATGTAGAGAAGAGGTGTGTCACTACCCAAATTCATTGGTTATAATTGGCGCATAGGCTAAATCAACTTAGCTAAGCTAACCTAAAATAACATTTTTTTTTTCTAAGCTAGTCTTTTAAGAATATTGAGATATTTTATACAACAAACCTTTACATATTATGCTCATGATGGTAATGGAATCTCATTTAATAGATTGAGTAGAATTAAGACACTAAAATGAAATTTAATAGTACCTTTATAGAGTCTTATGGACTTTGTACAAGAAAGACTATGGCAGACTAAGCTGTTTAAATGACTAATTTAAATTTGGTCAGTTCCTTAGCAAAGCAATTTATCCCATAACTCCTGAGATCTATGATAGGATTATATCGCTTAAATAGTCATTGGTATGTGGGGTCACTATATTTTCTTACTATGAACATTCTATAAACGAACTATGTTAAAGGCTCCTGGATTAATTTAAATTTAGAAAAGCAGAAACTAAATATTTAGTGAATTTTAAGACATAAAAGGATTCTAAACTATCAAAAATATTATTATTATTATTATTATTATTATTATTATTATTATTATTTAAAATAGTAGACACTCATATAGGATTAATAATTTCCATATTTGACAAATAAGGTATAAATGCTAACGATCTCTAGGTTCTCAAATGATCTAAATTTTAATCCTTTATATTATTATTACTTCATTCTTAATCACTCTTTATTTTATTTTATCTTCAAGATTATTTTTATTTAAATTACTTTATGGTAGTAAATATGTTTAAATAAAATTATTTATTTATATATCCTATTTATATTATTCAATGGACTTTATATTTTAAAGGAAGGACATGTATTCATGTAAGAACTTTGTAACCATTAGCAAGAGTAACGACATTGGTACACCTTGTCGAGATGTATCCAGTGAAGGGATATATATATATGAGATATTGAGATGTATCTAGTCAAGAGATGTGTGTATGAATTACTGAGACGTATCCTGTGAAGAGATATAGATATAAAATATTGAAATGTATCCGGTGAAGGGATGTAAATATGAATTATTGAGACATGAATGGTGAAGGAATATAGATATAAGATATTGAGATGTATCCGATAAAAGGATACATTATGAATTATTGAAACATATATAGTAAAAGAAGATGAATATGATGATCTTGGTTCTTTTCTTGACACCTGCTTCATATAAAATTATATTATCAAAAATTGTTGTTTGTTAAAAAAATTTTAAGTTCTTTATTATTTTCCTTTCAACTTACTTTGTCATTTATTCACTCACTAAGCCAGTAGTAAACTTACACCTCTCTTTTTAACATTTTTCATATCAGTAAGTGTTAATGAAGTTGCCTTGGGAATTTTCTTGTTGTCTAAACCTTTTTCATATGTCATTATGAGTTAATCATAGTGTGTCTGACTTCAAGGTAGTGACTACTAGATGTCTATTTTTTTGGGGATTTTGTGAAGTATTGTAAGCCTTGTATAGGCTATTTCCTTATTATACCAATTATATATATTATGTAACATTATTAAATATCATTGTGAAATTGTTGAATTATATTTCAAAATGTGTCATATCATCGATATTTTTAGAAAAAAAAAAGTTATTTTAAGCTGGTTGGACTAAATTGATTTAGCTTATGCGCTAGTCATGGCTAATGAATTTGGGTTGTGACAAGGCGGGTCATATTTGGGTCCCTAATATTAGCTTTGCAACCATGAGTAAGATTTACTTTCTTTGCCTACCTAAGAATAGCATAGAGGCCTTTAGCACATAAGATAAATAAATAAAGAAGGGAGAAAGGACCACCTTGCCTATGGCCTATTCAAGAGCAATTAAACTTACGACATCACTACTAAGATGGAACAAGTATTTCACACTTTGTACACACATGATGATCCACTTTATCCATCTATTATCAAAACACATTTTCATCATCATTGCTTCAAGGTACTCCTAGTTAATCCTATTGCAAGCCTTGTTGATGTCTGTCTTAATCTCAACCCAATCCTTCTTGCCTTTTATTTTTTTTCTCTTTATAGTATAGATGAGTTCAAAGGTTACCAACATGTTATTAGTTATCAGACTCCTTCAAACGAAGGTAGATTAGTGCTTAGAAATAATGTCATGAAGTATACTTTTAAGTCTGTTTGCCAAGACTATCAAGATTATTTTGTACAAAACATTGCAAAGAAAGATTAGTTTGAGATCCTCAAGTGATTCTAAGGAGCTTGTTTTAAGGATCAATAGCACCAATGTATCTCATAAATAAGTGATCTAGGTTTTGGAATCCTTCACCACATCTGTTCCAATTTACATGCCAAAATTTCTCAAAAAAGCTTGGGTTAAATCCATAAGGTCCTAGTGACTTGTTAAGGTGTATCTGGAATATGGTTGTGAAATTTTGCACCTTCAAAAGGTTTAGTAAGCTTATCATTAATCTCATAAGAGATTACCCTTTCAACATGTCTCAAGACAAGTTCTAGATAGGCTTGGTTCCATGGGAAGACTCCACAAAGTAGCTCAAAACCAGGTTGTGTAGATCCTCTCGTCATGTACCCAGACTCGCTAATTCTTTTGAAGCTTATCGTTCTTCCTCCTTCTTATTGCATTCAAGTGAATATAATTGGAATTGCAGTCTCCATTCTTGAGACAAAATACTTTTGCTCTTTCTTTCCACCTTATTTCTTCTTGCTCTATTAGTGCATTTTTCATTTTTAATAGTTCAATAAAGTCTGTTGTGTCACTCGCACCACTGTCTCCTAGAAGTTGCATTTTACTTTTAATTTTTATTAATCTATATACATATTTAGATGAAGACAAATGATAATGATGAGGTTATTTAGGTTATCAAACATGACATTTAATTTTTAGAAAAATACCTGTATGGATTTGAATTAATGAGTTTTTTTGTTAAAAAATTAAATAATTGTAAAGTTTTTAATTTAAAAATAAAGGGAAAGTTCATATAGTTTCAAGAAAACTGAAAGGAAGATCTTGTAATTTATTTTAATCTTAATATTCAAGAATTATTGTAAAATAAATTAATGTCATGACTTGAGCTGGTAGGGCGTGACCGGCATAGGGATAAGGTGTCTTTCATCCTCGTGAGCCCATCGAAACCCTCATAATAACAGAACTTATATAAATTACATTAATTAAACGTAGATCTCATAACTCTCTTTACAGACAGTTCCTGATGCATCATAGTAATACATAAAACATTTAACCTGCATACAAGGGAGCGATTAAACATAATTATAAAAATAATGAGAGACATAACTCTAGTAGAAGGCTAAGCTCATCAAGGAATTAATCACTAGGATTAAAATTCTGAAGATGGACGTTCTGAATCGGTGCTGGAATCTAAAAAATGTTAAATAATGGGGTGAGTGGAAACTCAGTGACCATGTAATACTAATAGTGCAGAAATTAGAGCGGACTTACAGTGGTACAACTTTCAAAATTTTAAACTAAATATCATACGGTCATAATTCAGTAATATCAAATGGAGAATAATCGATAACAAAATACATTAGGGAATATCCTACAAAACCAGTCATAATTACGGAATATAGAGTTAGCCCAAGACTAGTGATAATATATCAGAATTTATACTCATTCGACTATAGATTCTGAGTAAATATCATAATAGCCATCAACCTTAAACAAAATATAATGGTAAGAGTATAATACCCAACCTTATTAGATTACTAATCGTCGTACACTAAGGCTAACATCAACTATTGTTAACTATAAGGTTCTATTTTGGATATATTCCTAATATTTCATAGATAAATAATTTTTCATGTACAAATATCATAAATTTCAAAATCGTACCATTTCAAAATTCGTATTTCAATATTTCTAATAATTCCATATTCAAAATCATCATGAATAATTTAAAATAATATTCTGCATAATTAGGATTATTTACTCATCTGTGAGGAATATACCAAACTTCTTCTATCATTGACTATAATTTTTTTGTTGACAATTTTCTAACCACCTAAAAACATTAAATAAAATACTTTTAACATCTAGTCTTCATAAATTTAATTATTTAATTATATCACAAACCTAATTAATTATTCATTATTCACATTTATCCAATTCACCTATTTTTTTTACTAAATTTTAGGAAATTAAATTTATGGGCCACGTTCTTAATTAATACTTCAAAATTCTTATAACCTATATTTCATTTTATTATATTTATTATCATTATTATTATTATTATTATTATTATATGTTTAGAAGAACCTATTAAACATTGAACATGTATTTGGAATTATTTACCGTTACTTATGATTTTTCCCTGTAATTAAAAATATATAAAATAATCTAAATTAAATTTGAATATATTTATTTCTTAATTAACACATATTTATTAGTTAGTATCTACTATTATAGATTACGCTAAGCTTTCTTAAATTTTAAAAATTATGCTTCACTCTCTTCTTATTTATTGTTCATTAATATAATTAAATTTCTATATAATATACTTTTTTATAAATATAATTATTTATACTATCTTATTTAAAAATAAAAATACAGCTTCATTGTGAAACAGAACTTCGACTTAATTAGTTTTACTGTTATATTAAAGATGGAATTATAATCGTACGTTGTACTAAAATTTATTTTCAACAAAAAATAAATTAAAAATTACAATTTATATTATCCAATATAATTTAATTAAAAATTAGAATTAGTTACACATTTTTATAGGTTTATTTTTGAATTTTTTAATTAACACATAATAAGTGTATAATTATTTTTAAAAGTTATGTATGTAGTGCATTCATAATTTTAAATATACCATACTCCCAATTATAATAGATAAATATAATGTAATAATAATAATATAAAAAATAATACTAGTACAATTATGTCTTACATTAAAATTGAATGCATTTAAATGTATAAGTGTATTAAAGATTTTACTATAAAAGATATAAAATTTAATTTAAACTTGTACAATAATTAGTAATAATTATATATATAATGATATAATTAAAAAATCATATATTTATTATATTTTAATTAAAAAATAATATAACAAAAGTAAAAAAAATATTGCAGGAAGTACGGCGTTAGCACAATCTGGAGCTCTAGTTGTCTAGTTTCACTTGAAATGAGTTTGTAAAGTCGGATGAAAAAAAAAACCAAAAAACAAAAACTCCGACCACGTACACGTAGTCGCCTCCAAATAAAAAATCCAAAGATGGCGTGTGGAACTAGAATGTTCTAGATGTCACGTAGAGTCCGAACCCAACCCGAAACCACACGCTTTCTCCGCGATGCCTTGTCCTCCAAGCCGTTCCCAATCCCGTCCAAACCTATATATAAATGAATAAGCCGACTTCTCTTCAAACATCCTCTCTGCTTATTCAATACTTTCATTCATCCCTTCCTCTGCAGTTCTCAGAAATCAAGCTTGACAAAGCCATCAATGGCGGGTGGAACTGAAGCTTTCCCAGATTTAGGACGACACTGCCAGCACGACCATTGCAACCAACTTGATTTCCTTCCTTTTACATGCGACGGTTGCCGACACGTCTTCTGTCTGGAACATCGATCCTACAAATCCCACAATTGCCCCAAATCCGACCATAACAGCAGGAAGGTTGTGGTGTGCGAAACATGTTCCGTGTCTATCGACACCACAGGTCACGACGAAGAAGACGAGAAGGCAGTCTTGGAGAGGCATGAGAGGTCTGGAGATTGTGACCCGAAGAAGAAAAAGAAACCCACTTGTCCTGTTCGGAGGTGCAAGGAGGTTTTGACGTTTTCTAATACAAGCACGTGCAAAACATGCCACTTGAAGGTGTGCCTCAAGCACCGTTTTCCAGCCGACCATGCTTGTAATAGGGCTACTTCATCTTCCTCGTCTGCGGTTAAAGCGATTAGTGGGCGATGGAATGATCGGTTCTTGGCTGCTATGGCGTCGAGGAACGGACAAGATTGTGCCAAGAGTTCTAAATCTCCTCGTCCTCCTACTCCTACTACATGTGTAAAAGCCTGCTGAGATTGGAGATACAGGACATTGATATTTGATTGAAAGTGATTCTTGTACGCCTTTCTGGATAAATGTTAATTTGATTGAAATTATGAAATTATTCAATTTTAAATTCGGTCTTATATTTTTATTTCGTGATTATATCTTTAAAGTCCTAAATTTTTTTAATTGTCCAATGTCAATGAATTTTAGTGTGCTGTTAAGTTTTGGTAATATGATTTATGACTGAGGCCAGTTTGCGGATAGAATGTCGGAGTACTCTGTAATGCTCTGTAAGAAACTCTGATTCTATACAAAATGAACATGTTGATAATAAATTTTCAGGAAATTCACGTTCTTGTATCTCAATCTTTCCAGTAATATATATGTTCATCGACCTCAACTCACAATACAATACAGGCAGCACTACTTAAAAATTATTTAAACCCAAATATATAGACAGAGGTCACTACTCACTAGTTTGCGAACAAAGACTGCAGAATACATCTCTAATACTCACTCAGAAACTCCGTCTCTATACATATGAACATGTTGATACTAAATTTCTTAAGAATTACATTCTTGTATGGCAATCTTTCCTGTAACATAGATGTCCACAATACATTATGGCACTATGTTTAAGGCAGTTCTCAGATTCACAAAAATGCTGTCCTATATCAAGTAGCTAGTTGAAGTTGCGACCTTGTGGAGGTTGCTGTTTTGAAGGAGCTAGAGAGCCAGAAGAATCTTCTTCCTTGGTCCCTGAAAACTCAAGTTGCCTTATGTAAGAAGGAATCCGATATAAATGTGTTGTATTAGATTGACGGGTTATAACTGCATAGCAACTCCTAGATTATGCATACATAACCTGTCATAGTAGGCTAACATACATATAGAAAGGAAATAGGAACGTTTGAGCTATTCATATACCCGTTGGTTTCTACCTCAAATCGACCCCTTCTGTTCATAAATATGAACTGAAGGCTGTCCAAAGATAACCTTTTCAACACAGTAATATAGTGCTGCTGTCAAAATTAGGAACCTAAACCTAGTCCTGTAAATGCAACTACAGTACTACACTACTCATCCAACAAAAGTTGTTCTGCTTGATCCAGTCAACGGGTAAGTCTTTATATATGATCATTATTGTGAACCTAACCTTTTCTAAATTAGTGCCACTAACAGGTTTTGAAAGTTCACGAGTTTAGCTTTTTAGCCCTTGTGAGGTAGTCAAGAACTTCTAGTTTTCCAAGTGACAAAAAATTGTATTTTTTCTTTCTTTAGGTACTTGAACTTGGTTCAAGTTCAGGGCAATCTTTCAATTTCAGGCCTATTACCTCTTTGATTATATATATATGTATGTGTGTGTGTGTGTGTGTATCCATTTTCACTTCTCTGCCTGGACCTTCGACCTCTTAAATTACCCAAGAAAAAAGGGGTTCGGTTTTCTTTCTTCCTATACAATCAAACATCAACATTCAATGTAAGTCCACAACTGCAAACAGGACACTCCTTTCAAAGCCCCATTCTCCCCAGTGCCTAATCTATTCTGATATAAAGAGTAGAGTTTCGCGTTCTTGTATAAAGCGGTAGCACCACCTCAATTACACATCAAACAACAGACCAGTAAGCATAGCCAAAACCTCAAGCCAAATGAATCTCCACTATTTAAGTCTCAAGAATAGCAGGCCGCCACATAAACTAAAATGAGTAGTCAATAGAGTTTGCACAGGGGAGGAAAAAAAAAGCCAAATAATAAAAAAAATAGAAAACCAATATCAGTAAAATTAGAGTGAAACATTGTACCATTGGTATTCCCAGGTTTTTAAGGTCCTTGTCTCCCGTTTGATTCAATGCTGTCATATCTACCTGTAAACTAGATCATCAACAATTAGATAGTGTCTGTTACTCAGTTTTTATATATATCCTACCCATCATTCAAATGGTCAAAACTCAAAAATCACTTCATCATCACGGAAACTAGCCATTATAATATGATGCATTAAAAGTGCAAGAAAGAGAGAGGAAGTCAAACGAGAAACAAGACAAAAATTACATATGCTTATTTAAATACAATAATGGAGCAGCACCATTTACAATATGAGCATGATTCTTACTTCTTCAGTGCGAAAAACAATCACATATTTTCCCAATCCAAGGGAATGCAGAAGACCAGAAATAGTAAGAGGTGCCTCCCCCTGCAACAATATTATAGAGGTGAGGGACATATACAAACAGGGAAAATGAAAAGAGAAAAAATGAGTGACAAAATAGTACTAGTTGTGAGCATTTCTCCACAATGCTATTCATTCGTGCAAGATGTGTAACAGGTTTGGCATTATCAACAGTGCTTTTGAATGCAGTAGGAGTGAATTAAATTGGCCTTGAAGCATGAAAAACACCATTCCTCGCAAAATACTCAGCTGTTAAAACATCGATTGCCCTTGATGGAAACTGTTGCATGCTATCATAATTTGTAAGTTGGTGCTATAGCACTAGATGAATTTATTAGGATACCGAAAGGTCTAGCCCAAACTTCATTTACCATCCAAGAAGAGTCAAGTTTCTGCATTGGATCCACCGGATGTATGTGGCCAGCATTTTGTGGGTAGGATATCTGCCTTAGATGAAAACTTTCTTTCGCATCAGGCCTTAGCTGAAACCTACTATTGCTTGCCGATGGTAGAGCAGATTCGGCCAGCTTTTCATGCAGGTGGTCTATCATTCTGTGCTCTTCGAAACCAAATCTAGTGCATTTTGATCTTGGGAACATCAGTTCCAATCTGAGGTCGTTTGCAGTCAGCCCCATTTCTTTGCTCATTTCAGGAAAATATAGCCAATGAAAAGGGGAGAAAAACATAGAATAAAAAGTGATAAAATTGTTCAAAGTAAAGATAAGATGTTACCATTGACTCCGTTGTCATTAGCACCCCAATATGTATGATCTTCTCGCTGCCTGAAAATTGATGTTTCATCATTAGATAGCTGTAAATACATGTTCTGGCAATGAAAATGAAGAGTAATTAAACACCCATTGCTCTCAGGTCACAATTTGCCCTTTCTAGGGCTCATTGAAATTGTGTTGTAATGCTCCTAAGCCCCGATAGTGTAAAGATGGAAAAAGAAAGTAATGTCCGAGTCTTTTCTGCTATTCTTAACCAAGAAAGTCAACTAAGCATTAGCAAATGGACCCACAAGGAAGCTCCACAGAACTACTCTATATGTCAAAGATTTTCAAGGCCTGGAGTTCAGTGTGCCAATGATCAAACCGGGGGACGATGAGGATAATAAACTTCAAACGGAGTAGTACACTTGGAAAATCAATGTAGCACACAATATACCAAGTTCCGTATCTTTCAATCAAACTATACAGATTTACAATATGACGCCCTTATTATGTGTATTCCTTAGCAGGAGAAAAAATAAATGAATAAGACTACACAACGTTAAAGCCAAAGCATGATAGGAGAGAACCACCGTTTGCTTGAGACTAACGAACCATGAGGATAAATCCTCAATGCATCCCTTATAGATCGTTTGCTTCCAGAGTGTAGCCTAGTACCAAAGCGTAGTTCTCTAGAGTTTGATCCTGTTCCGCCTCCCTGTACCACCTGCAAAATTTTTTAGATTGAGACCATATATTCATGTCCATTCAGTGATGCAAGTGCAACTCATCCCTATAACCAAGTGTTATTAATCCAGAAAAATACCAAGTCATCAAATCATTTCTCTAATAGTACGCAGGCTTCAATAATCCAACTATCACACGAAATAAAGCAAGCAGCTTCGACTCAAGTACAGTTAGAACCAGACCAAACAGAAGCACAAGTGGAATAATCTTCAGTTAATAAAGCATAAGTGGGTCCTTTGTCAGCTTAATGTTGCAAAATGAAACTAAAGAAAGAGGAAATTTCTCCAGGTTGTCTCCGAAACACGGAAAACATTATTTCTTCAGTATCTAATTCTGGAGGACTTCTGGGTATAGATTATACCAGACGGAGCACCCCAAGGTGATAAAGACTCGGCGATGCTACATTTGCGATTCAGCTGCCACGATTACCATGAAAGGAGAAAGCTTGTCACTTATCCATGCATGACGTGATCATTCTCGAAGACGCTGTGAGACCTAATAAATAATGATGACGCTGATACGATTATTCATCTTCCAGAACAAAAGAGAGGACAAAGAACGACGATTTCACGTCAGAGAATGAAGAGAGGGGACACTCGGGAAAGCAGGTGGCGTTGTGGAGGAAGTCGAAGAGTCAGCTCAAAGTTAAACACCGATTTGGTTTCCAGATTTTAATTGTTTTGTCTCGAGGATCTAACTTTTTATTTCTTTGTATGTTCATACACCGTCTCATTTATGGCCCACTTAAGTTTTATAATTCAATTTAAGCATTATATGTCTTTACCTTAAACATGATTTACACTGTCCACTTTATAGTGTAGGCTAGGTTTAACATGTTGGAGGAGATGATAAGAAAAATGAAATTTTACGCATGTGTGTTTTGAATAGCGTCTTTTTCAGAAGAGAGCATTCCCTTGCATTGGAATATTTTTCATTTTAAAATTTATTAAATGTAGGAACTTAAAAAAAAAAATTTTAAATTTGAAAATACTATACAGTTTTTATTGATTCTTATCAACAATATTTTAAGAAAATTGTAACGTACATTCCAATGGCTTCCTCTAAGTCAGTTAGTTCAGATGGCGACGTGGCAAGCTGTGATGGAATTTGGAAAGACACGTGATGGCTGTTGGAGGAGATGCAATAGAATTGGATATCCAGTTGTAGGCTAAATGGTTATAAGGGAGCTGAGTCATGAAGAATGGAGTGTGTGAAAGAAATTGGATAAATCTCCCTCTAGTGGCTCTCTCTTTGTTCCTATTGAGTTCTCTTTCTGATTTCCTCTCCTGTTATATTTCCTTATACGTATTTTCTATTCTAATTTCCTCTACTATTTATTGTATTAATTTGGTATTTGTATTGGGATACTTGTTTATAAGAATTTTGTATCATTACATTGGTGCTTTCGTTGACCTCCTGCCGATGACGCAACAGTGGAAGACATGACTGCTGAAGTAAAGCATCTTATGGTATCCATCGATCATAAAGACAAGTTGAACAATTCTCGTCTTGACTTACTTGAGAAATCGGTGGGCATTATTACCAAAGCTGTTAACATACTGACGAAGAGCATTGAGAGATTGGTTTCTCAGCCTCATTTCAATGGTACAAACTCTTCGAATTTCTCATTTGCCACACCAACTTCATAACACGTGGGAGCCCCAAGTGCCACTATTGGCCCAACAGTGAATGACTTAAATTTATGTTTGATTTATGACAAACTAAATGTTGAAAAATAAGCCTAGTTCACATTAGAAAAATAAATCAGTCAGAACACTCATTTCAGTCTATATTAATATGAGATAGTAGAAGATAGCTCATGCTTTTATCTCTCTAACACAGTATGTAAAAGTTGTCTTAAAGAGACAAATCTCAGTTTTCTCTGACACTTACTGCTACGTTCTCTCTGCGCCCTTTGTTTATGCCAAGAGTTGCCGACAAAAGTAGCCATTAATGATGCTCTCAGCTTACCAAGAAGAACTGTGCACAATAGAGCTAAAATTTGTACCTCTTAGTAGTCAAAGAAGGAACAACCTGAATATATCTCTCATCATGAACATCTGCAGTATTAATTGCTTTACAACGACTATTTTCTGAAAAGTTATATATATATGTGGAGCTGTTGCCTTCGAAAAGAGTGTGAAATACAGAGAAGAAGAATTGAAGAGAGGAATCATACTGTAACATTCAAAAGTTTTACTTCTTAGAACTTAGCTTTTGGTTTATTTACTTTTTAGAGCTTTTTTTATTTTAATTATTAGTGAAAACCTAGTTTATAAGGATTCATAAAACTCTTTTTTTTGCAACTGGTGTTGAACCTCTATCTCAATGGAAAAGATAATTGTTTTAAAGTTTGAAGTTGAGCTAGAAAACCTTGTATTTGGAGTTAGCATATGAAAACTCTGTGTGAAGTTGCAAAAAAACTATTTTTAGTGGAAAATCCCTTAGAGGAGTTAGGGGGACTGGAAGTAAGCATTGTATTTGGCCGAACCAGGGTAAATTATTGTGTTTGATTCTTTATCCCTGAACTTTGCTTTTTCAATTTATTTTCAGTTAACTTCAAATTTTATAGTTAATTGATTTTTCTACTTATCTTTTCTCTTCAAGTAACACAGTTTACTAAAATATTTACAGTTAACTATCTTTCTTTCTGACAGAGTGAACCCATTACTAAAAAATTCAGTCGATTTTATTTTATTACAGTCAAATGTTTATTATAAATTATAGTTAACTAAAAATATTTTCAGTTAACTCTTTTTTCTTCTAATAGAGTGAACACACTGCTAAAAAATTTAGTAGACTATATTTTATTATAGTCAACTATTTATTGTGAATTATAGTCGACTAAAAATATTTTCAATTAACTATATTCTTAAAACAAGAATTTTCACAAAATTTTTTAAGAGCACTGATTCACTCCCTCTTTAGGTGCACTGTCAGCTTGATTATCCTCTTCCATTACCATCCCTTTCATATTAAGCATTTCGCCTCCAATCTTGTATAGCTAATAAGGCGATTCGAACCGGGTTTTATATCCATGCTAATTTGTGCCATATTGTTTTAAGAGCATGCTCTGCACTTTTTGCAATTGGGGATGGGAAGGATGTTCTTGAGTGTGCAATATGCACTAGGTGGGGAACAACTATATTAAGGAATTTTATGTAATTTTGAATTAGACATTACCACTAAAAAGGACAAAAGTGTTAATAAAGGATAAAATGTCTAATTTTCACTAAACAAGTTTTTTCTTTTTTACTTTTTCCACCCACCCTTGAACATCTCATCTTTTTCTCCATTATATGCATGAAAATGAAGAAAAATAAGGTGAAAAATGGTAAAAGAAGTAGAAACATAAAAAATGAATTTTTTAAAGTAATTTCTTCACTTTTTGCACTCATGGTAGAAGGAAAAGTTGTAGAGCTCACTTAGAACTATCTAGTGATCCAAATATTTTCTCTTATAGTGAATTTTGGCTTAGATACAATGAAACATTTGGTGGATTCAAGTAGTGAAAAATGAAGCAAAATAAAGGGTAAAGTTTCTTATAAGAATTTCTTAAATAGTTTGTAGAAATTTTAAGTTGAAATAGATCACTTTATGGCTAAGATGATGAAGTTTTAGTTATTTCTCATCATATTTGTAATCTAGAGATTTAGATGAAGAAATTTTTCTTCATAAGGTGAAATTATATTTAGAAAGAGGAGATATTATCATTGCAAAGAAAATCAAGTAAAGAATTAGCTTAAACTAGCAAGGTAGCTCCTTCTCCATTCCTCATATGCTATATGTGTGCTTATGCTTCCATACTTGATGAATTTTTATGCTTTATATTGCTATGAGTTGATGTATGATGGTGTGAGATCTCACATGAAATCTTAGTGACTTAAAATTAATATTATGTATGATGACTTGTAGGGTTTGAACATGATGATCCCACTCTAATTATGATATTGAATATGATGTGGTATCGAACCAAAATTAAATGTGTCAACTCTAGCATAATTTTATGAGCTATGTTCATGTTATGATAATATATGCATTACTTTGCTTACGTGTGCCATAATGTATGTGGAATATGAAGTGCACTATTGGGACTTTTTGTTTCATCATAATTCTAACTAACCATTTTAGGTGAATTTAGTATGGATAAACAAAAGAAAATAGTTTTTTAAATCTATTAGAGGAGCAACGCCAAGGGGCTTGATTAGTTGAAAGTTATGATATTTTGATATATGTAATAAGAATTCAAAGATCAAGAATGTATTACCATGTAACTTATAAAATATAAGGATGTAGTACAAGACTTTCTTGTATATGTATAAACTCCTACATATAAGAAGTAATGACCAACCAAGAGTTGGAACAAATTCTAATACATAGTTGAAGGCTTCTTGAAGCATAAATATGAGTGAATAAAGCCAAATTCAAAATTTGTATGTTGGAATTTATTTATTCAAATTTTAGTTTTATAAAGGTATAATTTTGCGAGATAATAGAAAATCTGAAAAAGTAAGTAGATAGACTCTAAAAATTATGATCTTTGGTGGAATTAATTTTAATATATCAAAGTTTACCTGTAACAAATTCCATCAAAATTTGATTTAGATAGCTACCTCTGTTGCATGCTTAAAGTATGAAAAATTATACAGAAAAGTTTTCTAATATATATGATGTTAAGTCACACTTGAGGGACATAATGGATAAATTTTTTTTTTGAAATTTTATTTCCAAGTCTCTAAGGTACTAATTAAGTATTCTAAAAAGTTTCTTGTCATTTGGATTTTATTTAAGTGGTTTTTGCACCAAAAATCCATAACAAAATTCTAATTCTGCATAATTTTGTATAGCTACGATCATGAATTTATTTGTGGGGACAAAAGAACAAATTTTAAATTGAAATTCGGTGCACATTTAACTATCATGATATTCAACTTGGTTGAAAATTTTCACAATTTTTAAAATGTCCAAGAATTTATTATAAATTTTTAAAGTTAACTAGTTTACTACATAAACAATACTACTTAAATCTTTCTTATTTAATTATCTTCTTACTAATTTTTCTTTATTTTTATCACTGGATTGTAGACACGTTGTGAACATCGATGCTATCTCCATATCATGAACACCCTAAGGAATCACTCTCAGAGTAGTATGAGGGCAGAAAGAGGCGGGAGGATTACTACGGCAACTCTTATCAATGTGATTTCATCTTCAACAGACATTGCTTCGGTTCTGCAAGAGATTTTCATCCATTTAGTTGGAGACATGGGTTCCATTCCAATGACACGGTCATAACTGCTTTACTAGATATATATGCCAAATATGGTACAATCAACGCATGCCTGCCTCTGTGTTGCACAATCATAGCCTCTGGCAATCTCGTCCCTCTTTCTTGCATCGCCAATTTGCCCACTCACCGACCCAACTCCAAAGTCGTTGGACCATCTGGCGAAGTCTTTACTTCCATGGAAACTTTCCAACTGGCTGGCATTGATTCTGATATCTTCAAATTGCAGCCCCAGGGAGGCCTCACCCTCGTGAACGACACCGCCTGCTGTGGCTTAGCCTCTATGGTTCCTCTCGAGGCCAACGTTTTGGTTGTCTTGTCCGATGTTTAATACGCAATTTTTGCGAGAGTGATGCAAGGGAAGCCTGACTTTACAGATCATTTGATGCATAAGTTGAAGCAACTCCTTGGCCAAGTTGAGGCTAATGCTATTATGGAACACGTCTTAGATAGAAGCTCATACATTAAAGTTGCTCAGAAGTTGCACGAGACCAATCCTCTGCAGGAGCCTAAACATGATTGTTATGCCCTTCAAACTTCAACTCAATGGCTTTGGTGCAGAAGTTACATGATTATATCAAAGATGTCAGTTCAATCATCTTTTGTCATAGTAGCTACAACAGTCACTGTTTATCCGCAATCGTTTCAGTTTCAGAAGTTGGTAGAAAAACAAAATATACAACTGGAGGTCATTAGAGGTGGCAGAAAAGTAATGATATCTATATTTGCCATTGTGGTTGGTAATGTCATGCCTTTGAAAATAAGAGATCAGGTTCCTATTGATGGGGTTAAAATAACTTACCACTCACTTGCCATTGATGACTTCAGTATGACTAACGACAATAGTTGTTCACAGTACTCAAGCAGCAAGGGAAAATACTTATGGTTTTCAACAAGCTTTTCCAACCGTTGAACTTGAGGACAAGGTCCTTGTTAATGGGGGAAGTAATGTAACGTACATTCCAATGTCTTCCTTTAAGTTAGTTAGTTCAGATGGCAATGTGGCAAGCTATGATGGAATTCTGGAAAGGCACGTGATGGCTGTTGGAGGAGATGCAACAGAATTGGGCATCCAGTTGTAGGTTAAGAGGTTAAAAGAGAGCTGAGTCATGAAGAATGGGGTGTGAAAGAATCTGGATGAATCTCCCTCTACTAGCTCTCTTTCTTGCCTTCTGAGTTCTCTTTCCAATTCCCTCTCCTGCTACATTTCCTTCTACTTATTTTCTATTCTAATTTCCTCTGCTACTTGCTGTATTACATTGGTATTTGTATTGGGATACTTGCTAATGAGAATTTAGGATAATTACAAATATGCTGTGCAAATCAAAAGTGAAAAGTTCTCATATATTTATTTATCGTATTTTAAAAAATTGATATTAGAATAACATTCCTTTTTCTTCCCATATCATAACAAATATAATTAAAATTGTGTAATTCTATTTCATTCTCATTCCTATTATCTATATTAATGATTTGATACATAGGTATTCAAATATAATAATAATTAAAATATTATAATCTTTTGTCTCTACTATTAGAAAAATATTTTTTTTATCCTCAAACCAATTTCATGTAGGACAACAATCTCAAAACTCATTTTTCTTTCACATTAGATTCTTAAATTTTAGACTAGTTTATAAAAAAGAATAAAAATAAACAAGGATTTAACAAGTCCAGACACAAAATCAATTTATATAAAGTCACGAAAGTAAACTTCAAACAACTATTAGTATAATACAATACACATAAGATTGCATTTTGAGCAGTTTTGTAATGTATTAAATTGATACACACGCTCTCATAGGCCAATTCAACAACTAAGTTGATTCATAACAGTTTAACATATTGAGGGATTGAAATGAATGGAAACAACTTATTGAAATATTTAAAAGCATTGCTAAAATTGTGATCTTTTAAGAATGAAATGTACAATTTGCTTCAAAGTATATTATGAACTATCCCTCAATATGTTACAATGGTATGAAGGCTACCAGGAAGTAAGTGAAACATATGAAACTTTTAAATGCGCTTCAAATTACTATAAATCTGACTTATGTATTTATTTTCCTGACAGACAAATTCTTTTGGGCTTTTTATATACGGAACTAATCAAATATAAAGGTGCATTTTTAACATCAGCAGAAAAATATGGAGTACTGAACTCGGCGAGAATTGTGAGAAAGAGCCAGAATGGGGAAACTGCTCAAAAAGAAGAAAATACGTATTATTTTGGGTAAATACAAATATACCTACATATCATTACACCCTTTTTCTGTTTCCTTGTCATTCATAAGATGCAGATTTTAACAAGAAACTCAATACACAATTGTCTGTGTGTGTTACATATTTGCCGTTGATGATCTAATCTCTTCCAAAGTGATTGTCTGCGAGAAAAGAAAATGTTGCATTGCATCAGAGAAGGAAATAAAGTTTAATCAAAATATGCATGGACGTAATATGACGAGGAAGAAAAGCAAAACGCTCGAAGCCATAACAAAGTAAATAACCAGCGGCAATATTGTGTAATTACTTCATCTTAACTGAAGGACAGTAATCCAAATTTCAACTAGTTAAATTTTCCAAGTCCAATTTGAGAGGTTCATTTAAACTTCCCAATCAGAAGGAAATCGTTCCAAACATGGTGCCAAATCTTTACACAAGATGTTTTATTCAGTTCGAGACATTTACCTATTACATTATGAGTATTGAGTACCAAAGATAAAGATACAAGAGATTGAATAAAAGAATTACCTGTTCACTGCCAGCAAAATCATTGTCAGGAGTGAGAAAGAGCATGCAGTGGCACTCCTTCCTACAAAATTCGAGTATAAAAATCCAGGCCAGATAAGGGAAGGATCAACTCAAAGTTTCATAAATAATTTCTGAGTCCACGTTTGACAACCATAAATAATACAGAATAGCTAACTAAAGGACTTCAATTGCATGAAGACATTCCAGTAGAGTATAGATCGTAACAATACAGCAGAATTCATGGAGCCCTTTAAATCTTTTTCTGAGACAGAAAAAGGTTAGGATGCATGGGACCAAAATGTGCTATTCAATCCACAAGCAGTCAGGTTTCAAATGCAAAACATTAGAACTCCTGCCCGGCAAATATTGTCAAAACAAAATATGACCAAAGTCAAGGACAAATTAGTTGAATAAAATAAGTCACTATCCAAAATAATGCCATGACTGATATTTTAACCATTGACAACTGTATCATAGCAAATTGAAGCTTGCAACCCGCACCCAATTTTCCAGGATTTTAAAAACAACCTTGTGTTCTAATAATAATCTTGAAAGGTTATATGTTTGGCCCCTTCAAACATGAATGCTTTTCTTTAGAGCTCTCTGCTCTTTTATTTGGCCTCTTTAAATAGCCTATCCTGATCTAATCTCCAGTGGTCGGCATCTTCAGTTTGCATGAAACAAACAGCCAACTGATACATCTATGTTCCTTTTGAAGATGAATGATCTTATCCTAATCAAGACTCTTAAAAACTTGCATGCCACTTGAACAGATCATGATTAGCTAGTCTTCTAACCCAGCAGAATAAAACTTGGATTCTGTCGTTAGTATAAACTGTGGAGTCAAATTCCTTAGAGCAGAAAAGGAATCGAGCTCTGAATAACAACAGAAATGAAAAAAAATGAAACAATACACCCACAAGATAATTCTCAGCCTTTTGAGAGGTCTGAGTCTCTCCCACCCAAAGCCAAAACCAAGTCTGCTCCCCACACCCCCCCTCCCCCCAAACAAAAACAACCCCCTCCCTGAACTTAAGCACTGGCCGATACATTCTCTCTCTCTCCACTAACTAACTCATGCTGCATGCACGCTCCTTCCCACTTACTTTTCCTCTGGTAGGTCTTTGTAGTCTTGGGCCTATTGGACTTGAGCTCAACAGCTAGTATCTAGAAAAAAATTCCCAAAGAAAAAGCAAACAATATGAAAGGAGGAAAAAGAGAACTTTCACACTGTTGATGTCAATAAAGCATACCCTCTAAGAAACCCTAGTGTCTAGAGGTTGTTATTATGTTTATGTATACTTTCTAAAGGGAAAAGATAAGTCTCCAGCATCTGGTTAGATAACAACCAATATATCACATCTGTCAAGAATGTTATACAGCTTATTTATTCTAACTCGATCCATGCCACTCTCAGATACCAACTATGCACTAGTGATGTTTTAATCAACGTGAAATTCAAATGTTTTGCTGTGTTATAATTCGGCACAAGCCCTGTAGATGCAGATATAAGAGCATTGCAGGGAATATAAATGTGGAAAACATAACATATGCTCGTGATAATCATTGTTGCTTGTGAAAACAAGTGGTTTCCAACTTGACACCTTACAAAGTTGGAAGTTATAAATTCTCTAGTGGTTATAGAGATATACCTCTCTCTCATGGGAACACAAGGACAATTCCAAAAGCCCTGTCCAGCCTCAGCAGGTTTATCATCATAATGTCTGAATCACAATAATTATTTGTTATTGAAACAATGCTAATCAAATTATCTGTGCAGTCACACTACAGAACTGCAGGATGAAGACAAAAGCTTTGGTTGAGACGAAAAGAGTGAGTATTTACCGACAAGGGCACAGTGGTGCACCCAATGCATCTTTATGGTCAGCCAACCCCTATTCCAAAACAGAAATGATGCAAGGAAGAAACATTACTATTTGCTAGTAAAAGCAACTACTTTTGAAAACAACAATATATTGTGAATTTGTGATGCAAAATTAAAAGCAAATTATTTGAATATAAATAACATGCACACATTTATTTGAGCATATTCATCTGTCACATTGCGAACAACTGAAGCATGTGTTATTACTGGAATACACCATTTCCTCAGTAAACCACCATCTAAGAAACTTATTTTCAGAATGCTTATATGAGAAATTTCTAAAATAGAAATATGATTTTCTGCACCAAATAGCATTGAATCAACATAGATTAATTATTCAGATGTCAACTTCAATAGTACACATTTAAAACAATGTGGCCTACCACATCACAGTACTATCTTCTTGTTTTGTAAATTATCCTTCCTGAAATTGCTCTCTACACATGATCAATTGAAAAACTAGAACATATGAAAGTTGCATTATTCGTGTTGGAATACCACCAGATGCTTTACCTCACCAAAAGTAGAAATACAAATTCTACAAGTAATATAGTGTTCAGTAAAAATCCTCCTATAACGGTTTTAGATATTCAGACAAGGTCCAAATAGAATGCTCAAAATATTTCTAGTTTATCTTAATTAAGACATTATAACATTATAGTAATGCCTGAAAGAGTTCTTTTGGTCAAAAAAAGATAATTAGCAAAAGCAGCTTTTAAAAGTAGTTTCTGACCTACATCTAAATCCACTGTAAAGATGCAACATCAGTATTTAAGAAACAAGGAGAGTCCTTAAAAGTGTTGCTTATTACAGATAGTTAAGAACATCTATGAGAAGGAATACCAAACTGATCTCCTAAAACCAAATGGTCACACTCAGTGGTCTACAATTTAGTTTTCAAACCAACTTATCAGTTCATGTAATTAACCATCTAAGCATGTAGCTTATCATGATCCATACATGTGATTAAATAACAAACAACTATCATTTCACATACTCTTAGTCTTAGATGATACTAAAAGCCCCACAAGAAAGGTTACGAGAGCATAAGAACAGTATTGCTAACCTTCTTTTGGCTCATGAAACAAGCTAAGATCGAGACATCCTAATATACAAGCATCCATAACCTCCAGAGAAGAAGTTTGCTAGCATGCAAGTCATATTGAAAAGAAAACTAATGTTCCACAAAGTGAATATACCTTAATGACAACAGAAGTGACTCCCTTGTCAACACAGAAGTAAGTTCCTGATTTACGAGCGTATTGCTCTGAGAACTTTCTCATTATTTCAACAGATTTCTCTGATGGCTCCACTGGAAGAACAAGCAAATTACTTCCACATGAATGTGATGTTCACAAATTGGAAGCAAAAGCATACAAAAAACCGGAAGCATAAGCCAAAACTTAATTAAAACTAAAAAATTGGGGTTCTAGTTTCCAAAATTAATTTCAAAAACGTAAAAAAGAAAAAAGGGGGGGTATTCCTGTATACATATAGATACGCTCCAATACGCAGTTGACAACTTTAAACCTGCCCGAAGTTCCCGGAACAACTACAAATTTTCAGTTTCGACTAATACAGAGCAAATATCGAAACCAACTTCACACATTACAAATTTTTGAGCACATATGAATGAAATTTAGAATCGCTTCACTCTGTTAGAGCATAACACAAACAGTATATGGATAACAATACAAAGGACGTAACCATGAAAACTTAGACACACACCAACATCCAATTTAGCCCTGGAAAATTGCCATCCGAATTGGTATCATCACTAAATGGCGAAATAAGAGCAAATCAGAGCGCAGATAGGCGAATATTCGCATTGGGATTGAAGTATGGGTTACCTTGGGCTCGAAAGACTGGGAAGTTACGATGGCGTCTGAAGGAGGATGAGAAAGAAAGAATGCCAACGGCTAATGAGGAAGCTTGCAAAGTCATTGCCAACGATTTCTACAACAGGGAAGAATTTCTGTGACTGATGAGTCTTGGAGAAGAAAGACAGAGACGAGCAAACACCCCTCTGATTTATATTTTATGGTCTGCGTCTCCAATTAATTTTATTTATTTACTTATTTATTTTATCCGATTCAATCATAGGATTATTTTTAAAGTAGTCCCCGCCACTCGTTGTGATAATATCGGCCTGGAAATTCCGTAGGCCACTTGGTTTTGCTTTTCTATCTATACGCTGTACTCACACTGAACTATCATTCTTTGCAGTTTGGGCCCAATTCCAGCCCATTCGTTTTCACTTGGCCCAATAAAATTAAAAACTCTTTTTTTTTTTTTCTTTGCGTGGAATTTAAACAATGCATAATGTGTCTTTGGATAGTCAGTCAATTTTGTAGGAGGCTTTTGAATATACGAAATGAGTCACCTTAAATATTTTTTGCAAAATTATACTGACATTTTTTTTCTATTTTTCATTCTTAGTATTGAAAAAAGTTGAAAAATATTGATTAACCTTTTTGTGTGTGTATATATATATGCCTTAGATTGTTTCGTTTATAAAAAATAGTTGAAAATCTTACTTAAGAAAAAGAAAAGGAATTAGCCCTTAAGATCAAAATCTTATAATAATTTGTATAAGCTCTGCATAATGAAAGTATAGTTATTTGTTTGTGAGGTACACTGATCTTGAGTTACTTCACATTTTTTTAGTTTTTCCTTTTCCCTTATTTCCTCCAAGATTGGATAGTTGAGTTTCATTTGGATTAACCCCAGGAAAAATTTATATATAAGTTTTTATATATTTGCTATTGTACATTCTTTAACTAAAACATAATAAATAACATTATATATATATATATATATATATTTGTTTTATATTGTATTATTTTTAGTTAAATTATATATTATCATATTTTAATTAAAAATCTGATAGTAGATATATAAGAAATTACATTTAAAATAAGTCTTAAGTGTAATATCAAAAAATAAAATAATAACTAAGTCAGAATCACATAGCTTTTGCTGGCCACTTGAGTCTTTAGTGTTTTTATCATTTGACATCATAAATTCTCATGCAGATCGACCACCGTGAGTTTTCATAAAATTAATTTAGATCCATACATGTAAAGGAGTATGTTAGCACGAAACCAAAAGTTACAGTTAATAATCAACTAGTTTATTTGTTATAAAATTTGTTTATTTTATTATATGCTAATATATTTTAAATTTATAGAATCTTATCATAAAATATCTTTGATGTAGGAAACAATTCTCATTATTATTTTTTTGAAAAAATTTTAAATATCATATTTTGATGGAATTACTTTTAACTTTATTAATGTATGACAATGAATAATCTAAAACGTTAAATAAGCTATTCATTTATATATTATTTTTTTATACTTTAATTTTAAAACACATCAAATTATATTTATAGTTTTTTATTATAAAATTTAAAAAATAATTAATTAATTCATTATTTTGTCATTGACTCTAAAAAAATGTTCGAATTTCAAAGTATTCGTGATTTAATAGATAATTAATTAGTTTATTAATTTTTTAACTCACTTCAAAAAAATTTCAAACTTTGAAGATTTATTTATTTGAGAGGCGGTTAATTAATTCACTAATTAATTACTTCATAATTTTTGTGGTCAACTTTAAAAAATTCATTAATTTTTTTGTTAATTCTAAAAAATGCTGAGACTTTGAAGATTTTTGTTTATTTAAGATATAATTAATTAATTAATTACTTATAATTTTTCTTATTAAGTATAAAGAATTTATATATTTAAAAAACTTTTCAATATATGTATCATAAACATAAAAAAATTATCAAACAAAAAATTAATAATTTAATCAATTAAAACTTTTTACTAGTCAACATAGTTCTCATGGTAAAAGAACCTACTTTTAATTGTATATAATACAGATGCAACTGCTCATATTAATTAATCGCACGGACAATAAGGATTTGCCTAATTTGCCAATATAAATGGTTTTAATTAAAATAATATATTTATGTTGACATCCATGACATGACAAAAATAGAAACAAAAAAACTTTAGTCTCACAAAAATGTAGTGTACTACTACTTAGAATGTGAGGTACAAGATATTTCATTTGTCAACTAAAGGAATTTATAAAAATAGTTCATACGGGGTTATCCAAATATAATTCAAATAATATATCCTAACTTGTGAATTTATAAAAATAGTTTACAAACCCCCATGTCATGGAATAGACGACTTTATACAGTGACGAAGTCAGGACATTGACTTTATATTTTTCAAAAATAATTTTTTTCCTTAAAATTTTGAAATAAAATAAATACAATCAATTTATTAACAATATTATCATTTATTATTTTAAAATTTAAAAATAAGTTCAAATTTAAATAAATATTGTACCAAATATTATTCTGCATATTAATGTCAATTTCACTACCTAAATACCTATGTTGATATTTTTATCTACTTAATATTCATATAATAGATAATAAATATACATTAAAAATATATAGATACATTAAAAAAATATACTATCATTTAACATCATCATGATAGTTCAATAAACAGGTTAAAAGAACATTTTGAAGGGAAAAAAAGTTAATCTAATGGACATAAAAATTTATAATTGTCAATTTGCAAACATGTTTATTTATTATTTATATAGTATTATCAATATTATTTTATCTAATAATATTTCAAACATTTTTCAGTATTTTTATGGCCAATTGTTCAAGTCTAGCTAAAATAATATATTAATATTTGAATGTAATCATATTATACATAGTTACTGTAAAATTACTATTTATAAAAATGTATCAAATGTATACATATATTAAATATAAAAATATATAAATTAATAAAACATGTGTAAGTCTAGTAAATTCAAATTAAATTATAACTAACAAGAAATTACATCATCGGATCATATAAAATATCTATACAATAAATTAAAAAATATAAAATATATGAGATATAAAATTATAATATAACACTATATACATCAAATTTTAAAATAAAAAAATGAAAGGGGCAAGGTGGCTGCGATAGTCAAAGGAACAAATTTATCCATTATCAATTATATATAAGTAAAATAAATTTTTCTTTTTTGACGTGAGAGCTCCATTAATTAATAAGAAAACTCAATTCATCAAATTATTAACCCTTTGTATGATAACTCTTTACCTTTTTTATATATGTATTGAGAATTATAAAGTAATTAATTGATTAATCTTCTCTTAAATTGAAAAATTTTTGAAATTTGAGATTTTTTAAAAATTAATGAGAAAATGAATAAATTTTTTGTTGTCAATAGAAAAAATTATAAAGTAATTAATTAACTACCTTTTAAGTAAATAATTTTTCAAAGTATAAGAAATTTTTACAGTGAAAAAAAAATTAATGAATTAATTAATTATCCCATAAATTAAAAATTATTTAAAATTTGAATAGTTTTTAAAGTCAACAAAAAATAATTAATTAATTAATTATGAAATGTTGTTTAGATTTTAAAATAATAAAGTATAAATGTAACTTAGTTCAGTCCAAAATTGAAATAAGACAAAATAACATATGATTATATAGCTTATTCAACAATTTAAATATTTCAATATCAGAAGCATAGTCAAATGTAATTCTATTAGTTTATGATATTTTAAAGTTATTTTGAAAAAACAATAATGAGAGTTGCTTCATACATAAAATAAGATCATTTTATGATGATGCCCTCTTGATAATCCTAATAATTTAAAATATATTAGCATATAATAGTACAAATTAATTTTTTCTAATGTTTATGTAATGTACAGGCAAACAAACTAATTGTCATTATATGAGAACGATCATCTGTTAACATAATTCATATGGAACGAACCCTTACCAAGAATAAAAGTAAAATACCACAATATAAAACATTATTTGATTTATTTAATAAATTGGATACAACGTATAGGTTTTTTTTTTTTTTTTTTCAATTCTGGAGCTATTGAAAAAGTAATTAATGCTCCGTACCCCAAATCTTATTCTCCCAAATTATTGCATTATATGATTTTTTAAAATTTTATTTTGCTGGTTGTACTTGACAATGCGATTAGCTAACGAACTACCCATGCCTCCATTAAATTTTTTTTTTTTATAAATATTATTTTGATCTTCTGCTTTTAAATTTAATCTTATTTTGATCCTCTATAAATTTAAAATTTTAAAATAATCCTTCAATACATAATCTCATTTTGGTTTCACATAAATTAAAACTCTTAAAATCGTATTTTATTTATTAATATCTAACTCAAATTGATCATTCTTTGTCTCATTTAGGAAAAAGTCTACTTTGGATTATATTTTAAAAAATAGATAACTATTTTAAAACTTTCAATTTATAAAATAATTTTATATTTATGTATTTTAAAACTTTCAATTTATAAAATAATTTATAAAAAATAGATAAATATGTATTTATGTATTTTGTTTTATATTTTTCAGTTTAATCATATATTGCTAATTACTAGTTTAATAGATTTAAAAATAATTTTATATAACCAAATAAGATCAAGATTTTCCCATTTTTTCACCTACTTTGACTATATGCAAAAAAAAATGATAAAATTACTCTCCTCCTACGATTAAATAAATTATTAAAATGTAATTCAAATAATTGTATTGGTCAAGTTCAATTAATGTAATCATGTTATGTCTTATAAATCATATATGTTTGGGGGCAAGTTTTCCATTGCAAAAATTCTCATAGTGTTCTGTCCATATATCTATAACTATACACTTTTTAACATTTAATCCATTTTCATTTTCAACATGTCTAAATAGGTGAAAATTTGAAAAATGAAATTGTGATGTTGTTTGATTATATGAGTTTTTTAGAAAATATTAAATTTATTATTATAAATATATAATAAATCAAAAAACATATTAAAACAATTCATAAATATTTACTTTTATGTTTATGAACAAAAATAAATAATATGCAAAAATATTTAATCATAAAGAGAACAATGATGTAATTTGACTATATTTTTTAATTTTGATTTATATTTCATATACATATTATAATTAAAATATTCTGAAATTAAATTTACTTTTATTTTCAAATTAAAGATTAGTAAATAAAATAAAATAAAGTAATGTTATAAAGGAAGGGGAAAAAAATTATTTTTGAGCTTAATTTCATTTTGGTCCTCCACAAATTGAAGGTTTTTAAATAATTATTTACTTTTGAACTTTGTTTCATGTTGGCCCTCCCTAGATTGAAATTATTGAATTGGTTCGCTACTTTCAAAAGTTAACCCAAAGTAGTTTCTCTTTAAATTATATAAAAGATGATCATTTTGAGTCAAAATTTTGAAAATTTGAGTACTATTTAAAGATTTTGAATTTTTAGGAGACTAAAATCATACTATATTCAAAAGTAAAGGACTATTTTGAGATTTTTAATTTGTAGAAAATGAAAATGAGATTAAATTTAAAAACAGAAGACCAAAATAATATTTTCTTGAAGAAAAACAATGATGGGGTCAAATATAGTTAATCTTGATAATATTTGGTTAGTGTGTCCAAATATGCGAAAATTTGGTTAAAAAATTGTAAGAGGAGAGAGTCCTATCCTTTTTTTTTTTTTTACATTTAGTGTGTCCTAATAGGTGAAAAATGGAAAAATCTTGATATTTTTATTATATATAATCGATTTTAAAACTATTAAATTAGCAATATATAGTTAATCTGAAAAATATAAAATAAAATACATAAATACACATTTTAACCTTCCATAAATTAGAAGTATCAAAATAGTTATTCATTGTTCAGAATCTAATTTAAATTTTTTTTTTTAAATGAGACAAATAATTATTATTTTGATTTAAATATTAAAAATAAAATATTATTTTAAAAATTTTAATTTATAAAAAACTAAAATAAAATTATATTCGATTATCTTAAGACTTTTAATCCTCTTTCTGAATATAATTTACCTGTAAATCAAAATAAAAAACCTAAAAGGTAACCCAAACAAAAATTTTGGCCAGAAAGCACATAAGTTAAGGCAAAGGCACTCTCATATATAACATTTCGATCACTTTAGAAGCTTTAAAATTAGTGAACTTTAGGATTAATCTTATTTGTACATCGCCTTACCCACAGTATATACAAGGCACGAACTCCGAGATACTTTATTAATTAATATTTTATCTGCCATTGTTTGTGTCTGACATTTCCTGATTTGCCTCTTCAATGTATATCTTATTCGCATCCCATATAGAGTCATAATTATTTCTCGTAAAGGTGGGTGGCGATGATCAGAAATTAAAGCGAGAGGCAGAGGGTTAGAAGCCCCTTTACTTTTATATATTTGAAGATAAAGAATCCTCCTTTCTTATACTATCATCCAACACAACCCCTTTTAAGCTCCTATTTCTTTGTCGTACGTTG
Organism: Delonix regia; assembly: GCA_037074485.1. Classification (NCBI taxonomy): domain Eukaryota; kingdom Viridiplantae; phylum Streptophyta; class Magnoliopsida; order Fabales; family Fabaceae; genus Delonix; species Delonix regia. The sequence continues at coordinate 30,965,494 of CM073449.1, read as the reverse complement.
TGTATAGAGCAACTACATCTTTCCAATATTCCACAGATCATCCCCTACTTGAACGTTCTAAAATATGCTTCAGACATTGTACTTCTAAACGCCTGAATTCTTTAAATTGTTTTGATAAAAAAATTTTAATTCTAAGTAAAATCTGACAATTATTGTAAACATGCATATTACCAGGTTATATTATATTTTTCCAAAACACGACTACAAGAGCAATATGGGGGTTCCTATATATACATCTTGCCTCACATTGAAAAATGTTAAAATTTAGAAGTTAGATGAATTATTTTATCTTTAATTGAAGCAGAAGCATCACGATAAGTAGTGAATTTGACCAATCGAAATGATAAGCAAATATCACAATATCAATTAAGTTGACGAGTTGATCGCATAAAAATCTAGTAATGGTATCTTTTTACCGCACAATCTATTTGATAAAATACTTTTTACTATTACCATTTAACTAGTCCGCGTCATGCAAATTTGATTATTACCAAGAACAAATATTTTATATGAAAGACAAGTTTTGCTAATTAATCAAACGAAATATAAATGAGAATTTGAAAAACGAATATAATTTAACCAAACAAAATTGCCTGTATAAAACAAACCCTAGTGACATTCACAGGAATCAAATTTTTCAATAGAATCACTCTCCCCAAGTTGCGTGTCTTGTATTTAGAAGATGAAGCATATAAATAGCCAACAAATTACATGAAACTTGATTAACTCATTGATTCTGCCTTATTAGATATAGCAGCCATGCCAATCTATTCAAACAATGGGAGGACGCGGATTCAGACTTCAGAAGCACAAGCACACTTATTAACGTGAAACAATATTACATTACATATATGTAATGTCATTTATATAGAACCATCAACTATGTTTAGGACTATAAAGGAGTATTTTGCATGGCTTACCAGTTTATGCCTGAGTGCTAAACTGAAAAAGTGAATCCTAAACTCCTTATAGATCATGAGCTGGTTTGGGTTTTGCAGAAAACAAGCTTGAAATATATATGAACATTTGAAGGTGTACATGAAGACGAGAAAATATAACATAATCAAAATAGATAGAGATCATCAGAAATCCAGAAGACCTGAAGGTTCAGTTTCTGAGATATTATCAAGATTCTCTGCTAAGAAAAATGAACTAAATCTGATCTGTATCTTCTTTAGAATGATAACACTTGTATAACAGATGAGTATTTTCCGAAATCTTAAGAACATATGTGGAATAATATAGTTTCGTTATGTCCATATGATCTTTTTAATTAGTTTTTAGCTGATGAGGCTCCAGAAAAAGGTTAATAGAAAGGCAACAAGTGTATCCAAATCAGTGCAGAAATAGATCTACTTAACACCGCTGATGGAGACCATCCAAATTATTTTCATATTAGAAGCATAAAACTTGATGAGATCTATACTACCAAAACAGAAAATAGTAACAAGCATATAGTCTCTCAAGTCTCAAAGAGATCAGAGAGCTTCATACAAACGAAGTAGTAAAGGCAAAGTATCACGTCAAAGCGGCATAAGTGAATAATATGCTCTTGTACACACACAGTCACATAACAAGATAACAATACTCAAACATTCAACTCTTGATATAAAGAGGCACTTACCCTACATATAACTAGATTCATGGAAGTTTACCTAAGCAAAAGGAAGGAAAAGTTAGCTAAACGGAACAACAGACCTAGAGTAACTCAAGACTACATGTAGTTAATTTGCTTGAAGCAGCAAATTAATACAATCGGACCAGGATGCTTGATTCCCCGAGAGCAAAATGACTTGGAAGTTTTGAAAACATGAAGGAGCTGATGATGATGAAGAGATCAGAGTAGCCTTCTTCAGTCAGAACGAAGCAAAAGGCTCACAGAAGAAAGGAAAGGCAAAAGAAAGGGTGTCATGTGGAGGTGCTTTTTCTTTCGGCCATGTTTCTGAAATAGAGAGCAGTCTTCTCTTTCTTCTCTTGTTGTAGTAATGATGGTGGCTTTAGGTCTGTGGTGGGGTGTGGCTGAGGATGGAGGGGCCAAAGGGAAGAGGATGGCGTGGGAGCAATGATGGCGATAGAGAACAAAGCAACGAGACATGATGATGACTGGCGTTGAATCAGAGGCCAGAGAGAGAGAGAGAGAGAGAGAGAGATTCAAGGTTTTTTGTGCACCCAGTCTTTATCTCTCTTTCTGTCTCTCTGACATGGTGGGGAGAGATTAAATACATAAGTGAGAGAGAAAGAGAGAAAGGATCATTCATGAAGTCTAGGGTTCTAAAATAATATATAAGGTAAATACGGCTTTTTGGTTCATTTAACAATTTCAGTGATCATAAATAGAAAAAATTTTATATGTAATTGTTTTTATCTTTATTTTATTATTTTTTTATTAAAATATGACAAAAATTATTATAGATAATTGTATTATTTTAAAATTAAATTATAAATCCTTACTGGTTAATTATACATTTATCATAGTTTAATTGAATTATATAATAAAAATATAAAGAATTGCATATAAGTCTATTTTCTCAAATAATTATAAAGATAAAACTGAGTAAATCATTTTTTATGAAAAAGATTGCACAAATTATTGTAATAAAAATGTTGAATTAAGAGCAGATAGAAAGTGCTAGATAGATTGAAAATAAGTTATAAACTCTCTTTTGTTACCTAAGGATGTTTCAATAAATTGCTACGGTGGCTCTCGTGCAATATAGTTTGTAAATTTTTAATAGACAGGTAACACTTAACACTGTAGAAACCATATCCATAATTTCTATAATATCCATAAAATATTATTATATCATTATTTTTCCCTTCTGCAACACTTAACCCAGCATTCAGAAAACTTGTATATTGAACTTATGATTGTGGTGGAGGCAGCCTTGCAGTTAATTGATGAATGTTTACATAGTGCACAGTGCGGTCCCGCGGTATACCAAGCAATTGACTTCTATGATTGATTCAAAAAATTAATAGATTTTAATTTTGATTATTTCCCATTAAATAATTACGGTGTAAAAATCAGAAGTTTAATATAGATCCATTGGTGGCATCAAGCAAGTTCCAGATTCTTCCATATTGGAGGAGTTTGTCATGGAACTTATAAATTGTCGATAGAGAAATATAAGAGGAAAATGAAATGGGTGTAACGAAAGAAAATAAACACGTTCTCAATATTTGTGTCATTTTTTTAATTTTAAAAATACTCTATAGACTAAGATTTAATTTCTTACTCACAAATGATGTGAGACAAGGATTTATAGAGGACCAAAAGAGAACCAAGGAAGCCAAAGGACTATCCTTTCTCCAAAATATTCTTCTCTTCTATCATCTTCTCTTGTCTTTTTGTCTTCTCTAACCCTCTCCCATTTTCTTCCATTAGTACTCAGCCACAATCCATTCAATGTGTTTTGACCTTTATAACCTTGAAAGTTAGGTCCTTGAAGAGAAGGAAGTTATTTATACCTAGAGACAATGTTGTTAAAATCACAATTTTAGATAAACTCGTTTTTTAAGGATAAATTTATATCGTAAACTCGTAATGTATAATCGTAAGAGTTTACTTATAATAATAATTAACTATTGAAATATATAATTATATCATTAAAATTAATTTTTTAAAATTTAAATTAGTTTTTGAATTGGTGAAAATAATGATTAATAATTTATTAGTATGACTATAGTTAAAATAGTAATAACTAAACATAAATATTTTTTTAATATTATATATTAAAATTTAAATACGATAAGTATTAATAAACAAATACTAATAATTTGAAATTTGAATTAAAATTATTTATATAATTATAAATATAACTATTAAAGACTACTTTGTTAAAACAAATAAATTAACAATATATTAATTTCATATTATTTTTGGGTAAAATATCATATTATAAATATTTAAAAAATAAAAAAATTAATATAATAATATTTAAATAAGTTAGATTAAAACACAAAATAGATATTCTTTTAAAAAAATTTAAAATAAATTTTTAAAATAGGTGCAACAAATTATATGATGTTAATTATATGTAAATAAACACTTTTCTTTGTGCACATGTCCAAATCATTTAAGTTTTACTTTTTTGAAATTATAAAAAGATGAAGAGAAATATATACATAAGGATGATGTTGGAGCAGTGGTATAACGTGCTTCAATAATGGCTTCTGACTTAAGACATGAGGCGACAACCGAGTTAGAGCGAGTTTGTGTGGAGTTTGAGTTAAGCACCAAGTCAACTTGATTTTTCCTCTTGAAAACGCAAAAGTCTTTTAAAATAAATAATATTAACTTCTTGAAGTATTTAACTAAATTATATATAATATTTCTCGTTTTAAAAGTTGTATTTTCTTTTAGGAAAGTTAAATTTTAATGCAATACATGTTTTCTATAAAAAGAAGGTACTTAATTTTCTTCAATGTCATTCTAAAAATAAAATCACAATCTCATAAAGTGTAATATCAAGTTTGCTGCATTTACTATTACATTGAAATCATACAATTTCATATTGTGCAAAAAGTAAATTGAAGAAAGAATTTGTAAAATATATCAAAATGTTCAGAGGGTTGAATGTTATTTTTGGAAAAAAAAAAAGATATTAATTATAATATAACCAAATCTCAAGGGAAGTTTAACATAATTTACTCAAAAAATAAAATGAGGCTCTCCCATTTTGTCTTTTTCTCCTTTTGGGTTGTTCCCCCTTCTTCCCCTTAACACCCATCTCTAGCTCCCTCAACAAATACCAACTTTCATATGAATATGATTCACATCTCTGACGAACCCAGTGCAAACCGCATCACAGGCAGTGCTCGTGGATATTTATCTGCAGCGAGGAAAGCTTGATCTCTAGAGAGTTGCATCTTCTGTTTGTTCACTGTAATCCACATTCAACGCTAATGGCTTCCAGGAGTTCAGGAGACACAGTGGGCTTTGCCCCATCGACCTTACCCTTACCCATGTTATTAACATTCATTTCAGGTTTCTCTCCTGCCCCCCAACCCCTGTAAAGTATGACTTTGCTGGGTTCCTGAGAGACTAGAACTGCACCTGTTGCTTGCTGCAAGAATAACGGAAGAAAATTTTCAGGACTTCCGATCGCCTAAAGAAAAGAAATAAAAATTCAAACAGAAAGGGAAGAAGTGAAGAAGGGAAGAAACTTGCTTCCACACCTCTAGCTTGAAAACCACCTCTTGAACGGACGTCCCTTTAGCCCTGCCTTTGACATTAACTATGGCAAGAGGGTGCTTTTGGAAGTGAGCCTTGATTGCTTTTGCGAGACCAGTCACAATATTGCTCTTTCCTGAGAAGTGGCCAAACAACACAAATATATGTCATTCCTCCTATTTTGAATTAATTTTCAGGAAATCCTCAAAAGAAATATACAAGTGAAGCATGGAGCAGCAACTTAGGAGCCATCAGTGCTTAATGCCATCCAGCGGTATCCAACCAGAATGAGCATTATTCAAGATGTTGATAACAAATGAAGATTTACCAATCACACAAAGTGATACATAAAGCTTCTACTCGTCAATGCATAAACAAGCCTCAGATAAAGCTTCGACAATTAATGCAGAAAGCATTAAAAAGAAACAAGAAGCGATTAGACACTATATGCAGCTACAAAAACAATGCCGGTGGAAGTATAAACTCAGGCAGCAAGAGTAAGTACACCAATGACCAAACAACATTAGCAAAAGGAAAATAAGCTGGAAAGCATAAGATATTACAATACCCACTGCAAGGACAGGCCGTTTCTTCATTTTCAAGGCCTGTTTTCGTAGAAGAAGTCTCTCTTTATTGGAAAGATGTACAGATCTAGAAGGCAACCCAATTGAATTCTGTTTATCGATTGTTGGAGAAGATGATTCAGGATCACTTTTGGATAATGTGATTGACGATTCCTTGGCATCGTTGTTAGAAACAGAATGCCTGGGATCAACAAAAAAGCCATTCTCCCCATCCAACTGAAATCCACATCAATTTTGCAATACCAGAATTCAGAAGAGAAAAAGAACAAGAACAAAGACACAAGGAAGGAAAGCCCAGACATGCCAGTATAATATACAGGGTATATTTTGAAGTCGATAGTTCTATTTTCACTTCATATCCATGATGTGCTTGACTGGGTTTCTTTATGAATCCAACCAGACCTTGACAAGCTCCATTATTATCAATCAGCTTGTTAAAATTTATTATTTTGATTCTCTTACAAGTAAAAGTTTACGAACATTTTATTTCTTGTGAACAAGCCCACAAAAATAGACCATTTCCATGACAATAAAATCAAATTGCAGATTGACAGATAAGAATCGTTGGTATACATGCTGAGTTCACATACTATACATTCATATATAAACAGATTAGGAGATTAGATACTTCACCTCTGTGTGTTTTTCTTGTAAAGTAGGTTCTGTAGACGAGGGAGCAATGAATTTGAGTGCATTTGCTGATCCTGACTGTTTAATGGATTGCCCACCCTTTATCTCCTCTTTGACCTTGTTGAAAAAAACGTACTAAATACCTCATTTTTGTAACTAGGAAAGAAACGTAGGAGTTAAAGCAGCATGACATAGCTCACCAACTCAAATCTTGATGCATCAACTATTTGCTTATTGTTAGCCTCCTTATCCTTAACCTGGTCAAGTGATTAATCTATAGCATAACTTCATTGAATTGAAAAAAAATTAAGTATTTCAAGAAGATAACAACAACAACATCATCATCATCATCATCATCATCAACAATAATAATAATTTCATTATTAAAAAAATTATTATTAAAAGAGGACCACTTACCAATTGAAGTTTCAATTCATCTATGTTCTTATTTAACTTTAAAACATGAAGCTTCAATGACTGCAAGAAAAAGAGTGAAAGATATGAGTCGGTGATATACACATAAGATTAGCAAGCAGTTGGTTCTTTTACAGAAATAAAAAGGGGCAAACTCAAGCATAATGAATATCAACTGAGACTAGCAACATAACATTTAAGTTTATTAACCTACCAAGTTGTCTTTTTATAAGTGACATGAGGAACAAATGACAATCAAAGACACTACCAGGCATATAAATCTCCCTTTCCCGCCTTCTTTTTCTTTTAATGAAGGAAAGGTAGAAAGCAAATTAGCAGACACCTAAATGAATACAAGATATTGACAATACAAAGTTTACCTCGCGGCGTTGAGCCTCTATAGAACGCTTCAATGCTTCTTTTTTATTTAGAAGTGTCTGAGGCCTCAAACGTGCAGGCCTACTATAATTCTTTCCACGATACACAACAATTGCATAACCCTTGCTCACTCTTTCTACTGCCACTAATATTCCACCACTTTCTGCTTCTAAGGTCTTAGCTGTTTGATGGACATCTTTCAGACTTCTTTCTTTACAAATTATCTTCACAAGTTCCCTATACTTCCAATGAAGGTGCATATTTTCGACAGTTCCATCAAAAACCCCTCTTCTACCTGAGGATGGAGAAATCTATCATGGATAGGATTGTTTAAGACTTAAAAGATTCCATTTATACACTCCTAATGAAGAACAACCAAAAATCTGAGACTCTGAATTTAAACATCTTATTTTAAACTCACCCAGTAACAGGAAAGGCTTCATCTTCAAGCCAATTTTTCGTAGCATGTACCTCTCTTCTTCAGTTATACCCTCTTTATCTACTTCTGGTTCCTGGAGATTCTCAACCTTTTCCAGTTCTGCTAGAAGTTTTTCTGCCTTTGCTTTATTTTCTAATGCCTGTATGTGAAAGAAATGCTATTTGTCAATTTAAAGACAACTGAATGAAATTCTGAGAACTGGAGTTTATTGAGGAATTCATACTGTTGACAACTTGATGCTAGTCCTTCTAATAGCTGCCTCAGTCAACCGTCTTTCTTCAGAGATCGCTGCCTCTTTCAGGCAGGGAATATCGTTGCCTTCGGGACCACACTCAACAGTTCCATGTTTCAATTCTGGATTGGTTGTAATTGATGAACTGTTTTCCATGTTCAGTCTTTCCTTGTCGATTGCATTAATCCTCCGCTCTTCAATTGCTGAGGACACTGCAGGTGGCAAGAAATCCTTTCCTCTATATAAAACAATGAACTCCTTATCTCTAGCAAGAAGAGTTGCTCCAGTCAACAGCTGTAGAGAAGTGAATCTTCTATCAAACTGACATCCAGAAAGAACAATAACCTAAAAATTTTTCTGTATAAAACAAGATTGTGCCAGAGTTAAGTTCTCACAACCGACTACTTAACTACTAACTAAGCATAAATTAATAAGATTGGTTTAATGTCGTCCAAAAAACCAGTGTTTCACTGGCTCATCTAATTGTTGTGCTGGCTCAGGAATGCAATTTAAACTGCTGTCATACCAGTGTTCTTTTTCATATATTTTGGGCCCAAAGAGAAATAAAAGGAAAATAATAATATTAATAATAAGAGGCGAACTCTTTGTCAGTTTAAAATATGACTCCTGCCTATCCTGTTCTCATGAGTTATGACATAGAGGTCAAATGTAATAACTAAAATATAATTCCTTCCTATGCTGCTATTCTTAAAGACCAACTAAAAAAAAGCTACAGGAAAATTGGAATATTTGGCACCAAATTTTGCAAGTAGAGACCCTCTAGATTCATTGGTAAAATATTTAAATGCAGGTCGATCAGTCAATATCATATTTTGACATCATTAATTTACTGAAACTGTCCAAATGAGCATTGGTTAGATGATTGTTTGAAACTCAAGACAACATTATGACCTCATTAATATACTGAAATTTCATAACAGGAACTTTTGTTAGCTAAAGCCAGATGACGCCACTACCAGGATTCTAATATCCAAAGCACATGCGGATGGATAAGAGGTATATAGACTATGATGACATCTCTAGGTCTATGATGGGAACCAGAGCTGAACTGAGTAATTCCGGTGGTATAATTACTATAAACAGTGAGAAACTTCTCTGATGGAGAAACAGAAAAGTGGAAATCACCAGAAAGGAAAATAACAGAGAACATCCAATACCGCTGGTGTTTGAGAGGCAGTGTCTCTCCCTCACAAAGCAGCCTTTCCTTGCCTCACTCTCTCACCTTAACAACTAATAGACCTGCATACTGTCACACCTCTCTCTCTCCTAGGACATGTCACCCAATTAGTTACAATTGATATTCTCTCTAACCTCTTCCCCTCTCAGCTCACCTCCCACCGCCTTGGGCCTTCTAGTATAAACCTTAACCGAATACTTAGGCATAGGTCCAGGCCCATCATTTCCTGCTCCCTCAAGGGACACCTTGTCCTCAAAGCGAAAAGTGGGAAATTGTTGTTGGATGACAACACTGTCTTCCCAAGTATTCTAACAATCAGGTAAGCCAACCAACTTAATAAGAACTTGGAGGGAGCCATCAGGTGATCTGCGAGTATCTAACACTTGCTCAGGCTGCATTTGTAATTCCATTTCCTACGTCAAAACTGAGGGAATATCCTGAACAGTAGTGGTAGGGGATAGGGATTTCTTTAATTGAGAAACATGGAATATGGGGTATTTCAGGTAGTAGGAGGCAGTTTCAGCTTATAAGCTACCTTGTCAACCTTAGATAACACCTGATAGGGGCCATAACTTTCGTGACAAATTTTTGAACTTATAAGGCTGTAACTTCAAACACACATAATCCCCAACTTCAAACTGAACATCCCTCATTTCTTGTTGGCATGCTCCCTCATATATTGCTGAGATTTCTCCAGTGTAGCCTTAAGTTCTCTAAGGATCAAATCTCGAGCATATAGATTAGTATTAACATCATCAACACCAGATTCAGTACCATCCCAATGAAATAAAGTAGGGGGGTCTCTACCATATAAAGCATGGAAAGGAGTCATGCCAATGGATTTGTTATAAAAGGTGTTAAACCAATACTCAACCCATGGCAGCCACTTACTCCACTGTTTAGGTGTGTCACCAGCAAAACACCTCAAATAAGTTTCCAAACTATGATTTACAACCTCCATTTGACCATCCATTTGAGGGTGGTAGCCCAAACTATATTTTAAAGTAGTACGAGCCAATTCGAATAGCTCATGCCAAAAGGAACTTATGAAAATCTTGTCTCAATCAGAAACAATGGACTTGGGGAACCCATGGAGCTTCACTACCTCTTTGATGAAGGTTTCAGCAACATCCTTTGCTGTAAATGGATGAGACAAAGGGAAAAAAATGGCTATACTTAGTGAAATGGTCAACCAACACTAAGATAGTGTCAAAACAATTGGATTTTGGCAATCCCGTGATGAAATCCATACTGATATCTTCCCACACCTGGGTTGGTATTGGAAGTGGTTGTAATAACCCAGCTGGAGTCAAAGCTTGATACTTGTTTTTCTGACAAATATCACATGCAACCACATACTTCTGGACATCAACTTTCATTCCTTCACAATAAACTACACTGCAAAGCCTCTTATAGGTCCTTATATAACCAGGATCCCCCTCCCCCTTCTCAATTGGTGACTCATGAAATTCTTTGATCAGCTCCTTGGTTTGGGGTGTATCACAAGGAAAACCTAACCTGTTATGGTACATTAGAGTCCCTTTATGAAGCGAGTACCCTTCAGGAACAGTAGTGCCAACGAGTAACTGCTAGGTGATGGCAAAGTTTCTGGTCATGCTGAACTTCTTGTTCCAAAGCTTCCCATCCCTCATATTGCCATAAAGAAAATGCATTAATCTCCAAGTCTGAATCTCTGTGAGAAAGAGCATTAGCAACTCTATTTTCATTCCCTGATTTGTATCTAATTTCAAATTTATACCCCAATCACTCCAAAGATTGCACTTCAGTCTGAGGATACCCATTTTTGTCAGTCTGAGGCAAGTATATATTGTTCCAAAAGATACTTCAGTGCTCGTTGATCAGTGCGTATGATAAAAGATTGCACTCGTAGGTAATGCTGCCACTTTTTTACTGCAAGTATAATCCCCATGAACTCTTTTTCATAAACAGACCCTTACCGCGCTCTTGGTGATAAGAGCTAACTAAAGTAAGCTACGCGTCACCTGTTTTAGATCAAAACTGCACCAACACCATGTCCTGAAGCGTCTGCTTCAATTTCGAAAGGTAGCGAAAAGTTTGGCATACCAAAAATTGGGACAGAAATCATAGTTGCCTTGAAAGCATCAAAGGCATTCTAAGCTTCAAGACTCCAAATAAATGAATCTTTCTTGAGTAACTTTGTAAGTGGGGCAGCTATACTACCATAATTCTGAACAAATTTTCTGTAATAACCTGTCAGGCCGAGAAATCCATGCAAAGCTTTGAGGTTCTTAGGAATTGGCCAATTAATCATCGCCTCAATTTTTGTCAGATCTGCCTCCATCCCCTTTTCTGAAATAATATGACCCAGGTATTCAAGTCTGGACCGAGCAAACTCACACTTCTTTTGATTAATGACAAGCTTGTGTTGCTGGAAAATACCCAAAACCACCCATAAGTGCTGCAAATGAGTATCAAAATCTCTATTGTAGACAAGAATATCATTAAAGAAGACCAATATAAATTTGCAAACATATTCGCGAAAGATTTCATTCATTAGTGATTGAAAACCAAAAATTCGTAGTGGCTTTCATGAGTCCAAAAGGCTGTTTTATGCTCATCACCAGCCTTGATTCAAAGTTGGCGGTATCCAGACTTCAAATTCAACTTAGAAAAAATAAAAGAACCATTCAACTCATCTATCAATTCAACTATAGCCAAAATAGGAAATTTGTCTAGAATTGTAATCTTGTTCAATGCACAATAATCAACACAAAACCTCCAACTCGCATTGTCCTTGCAAACTAATAACACAGGGCTGGAGTAGGGACTGGTGCTGCATTGTATAATTCTAGCTTGGAGCATATCCTTCACTATTCTCTCAATCTCAGTTTTCAAGGAAAGTGCATAACGGTAAGGGGGAATATTTGGTGGTTACTCACCCTATTTGATCATAATGGAATGATCATGTGAACGTGAAGGTGGTAAGCTGCTAGTACCTTTGCAAACTGTTGGAAACTCCCTTTATAAAGAATGAATATGTGGTTGTAATTCAGTAATTATCGCAGTGGAATCTGCTCGACATTTCAATTCATGAAACTCCCACAAATTCCCTTCTCCTTTTTTGTTTCAACGCCCTAGTAATTGCTTTGAAAGAGACCTGTGATTTAGTGAGGGCAGGATCTCCTTTTAAGCATATCCATCCAGATGGTTACTTAACCTTTATAGATAACTGACTCCAATCCACTTGCACCTCACCCAATGCTTCTAACCATGCAATACCTAGCACAAGATCAACAACATCCAAAATGAAAGGGTAAAAAGTTTGGGTGATCAATAAATCAGAAAGCTCTAACTAAACGCCCATATATACTCTGCTACTAAACCTCTTTCAACCATTCCCCACTGTTATTGAATATGAGGCAATTGGTAAAACTGGAATCTAAAATGGTTCAATCACCCCTGTGGAGAGAAAATTATGGGTAACCCTACTATCAATAAGGACTAACACCTCTATGCCCTACAACATCCCCATAAACTTCATAGGTTTATAACCTGCAATTCCCACTATAGAATTTAAAGGAGAGCTCCATAGTGGCCACCACTTTTTGTGCATCCTCTTGTTCAATAATAGGTACTTGGTCTGTCTGTGTTTCTTCCTCATCCTCCATTAACACCATCATTTGTAACTTTGTAATTTTTTGTTCTTACAATGATGGTTAGGACTAAACTTCTCTTCGCATTTAAAGCACAATCCCAGCTCTCTGCATCTATTAATTTCAGGTTTAGTCATTCTCTTCGAATTTGAATTGCAATTGCTTGAAGAAGTATTGGGTATCACACAAGTATTAGTACTTGTAGCATCACCAGTGTTTTTTGAGTTCAACAAGCTTAGTGGACATAGACACAATAGAGGATTTAGCATGATCAGTTGCAGGAATAAGCTTAGCAAGGGACGAAAATGGAGTGGTCCAATTGGAATGATATCTAGAATGCCAACTTCGAGCACCCTTCATATCTATGCTATCCTCTAACATGAGATTAGGCCCTTCAATTTGGAAGGCTAGATCCATTAGCTGTAACAGTGATGTGGGTTGCAACATATGTACCTCAGCTTTAATATCATTGCATAGTCCATTTTTAAGGCTCCCATTAACACCACATCAGGGACATCCTTTAAAGGTGCTGAAATAAGTTCAAACTCCTCACTGTATTCCATCACTGTGCCGTCCTGTTTTAGAGACATGAGCATCTCGTATGCATCCCCTTGCTAGTTATTGTGAAAACGCGCATGCATTCCCTTTTAAATTGCATCTAGGAATGAATAGGGTAGAGCAATTCAAGCCGCTAAAACCAATTAAGCACTCGTCCCTCTAAAATCACAGCAATCACATCTAGTTTTTCACCTTCTATAAAACTGTTAATAGAGAAGTAGTGTTCCATAAAAAAACAACCACCCTATAAGATCCTCACCATCAAAAAGAGGCATCTCCATTCGTCTGAACTTACTCATGTCACTCATTAGTCACCACCGGCGCTTTCGAATCAACACAAGCAGCGTTGATAGCACCATCCAATGATTCTCCACAGCCAACCACTTCAAAATTTGGTGGTTGTGAGTCAAAGAAAAGGGCTTTACCATGATCATCTAGCAACTTCGATGATTGCAACTCATCCAACTTCCCACGCATTTCCAACATGAATAGTTTAATCTCTGAAATATCAATTTCATCTTTGTAACATCCTTCTCCAACGATTCCACGCATGAATCCATTCAAGTACCCACCATGCCCAAGAAGGACGACTCTGATACTAATTATGATGGGAACTAGAGCTGAAATGCATAATTCCTGTGGTATTATTACCATATACAATGAGCAAACCTTTTTGATGAAGGAACAAAGAAGTGGAAATCACCAAAAGATACAAAGAAAGGAAAATAGTAGAGAACATCCAATACAGCTGGCATTCGAGAGGCAATGTCTCTCCCTCACAAAGTAGCCCTTCCTTGCCTCACTCTCTCACCTTAATAACTAATAGACCTGCATACCGTCACACCTCTCTCTCTCTCCTAGGACACATCACCCAATTAGTTACAATTGACATTCTCTCTAACCTCTTTTCCCTCTTAGCTCACCTCCCACCACCATGGACCTTCTAGTATAAACCTTACGCAAGTACTTAGGCATAGGTCCAAGCCTATTAGTCTTCTAATTACTCTAGTCTCATGCACATTCATAAATCAAAGTTCTTTAATTCATTAATGTGATGAATTAAATGGAATACACACACACACGTACACATGACAAATGACAAAAACCCCATTTTGGTCCCCCACTCATCTCTCTATTTCCAATTTGGTCCCCCGCTCCTTTGAAAATCTAGATAAGTCCTCCACTAGACCAAATTTATTTGGATTATCAAAGGGGTAGGGGACCAAAATGAGAATTTTGTCCATGAAAAATAACATAAATATATTTTTCAATTTTCCTTTAAAAAAGACAATAGTCCACATTAGACCTGATCATGGGCCAAGTCAGCCCATGATCCTACTTGGCTTGTATCTCATGGGTTTGATACCCATTCATTGCCTGAAGAAAACAGGCTTGAAAAATATATATCAGGCTTAAGCCTATTCAACCTTGGGCTGATCTGGGACACTAAAAAGTGAGTGGGGGTGGGGTGTATTGTGTAGAGAAAATTTGTTGGCCTGGTTAGCTGTAATTGCAGCGAGTATCTGCAGAAGCTACTCTACAGTGTAATGTAGTGTAGCTTTCATGGGCGAATCACCAATGAGATTCTGAGAGTGCTATATCATTATTGTATTGATACTTGATACTCACACTCAACACTTTTCTTATTTTAAGAAAACCTATACCTCTTTTATCATTTAATAATTCAATAGATAATTCACCATAAGTATTTTTTTTATACCATGAAAAGTAACTTTCTAATTATGGATATAATTACAATTAATGTAAGTGCCACGATTCATCCCCAAATACTGTGCACTCCAAATTGTGCAATTTTTATTTTTGCAAAATGAAAAAGAAGAAATCTGAATTTCTTATATTACACATGCCAGCAACGCATTTAGATGTTTGCAACATCTGAAAACAACAAAAAATTAGAAGGAAAATTTATCAAGCTTGTCCAGCAATCCATTTTTGGCTTGCAAGTTGATGTAAAGGACAGCAACCAAGGGGCTTCAACTACATGCATAGTCATAGGAAAGACAACACAATGTAATAATTTAACTAACAAGAATTGCTAAAATCTGCTTGCTCCACATGTCCTCTGTAACATCCTAGCATTTTTAAGTCTATCTTAATTGAAAATGTAAATTTATTAGGAGTATATTAAATATAGGAAGCCCAATTAGGTGAAGGTTAATTTTTGGCAAGGTAACTTAAAATTATTAGCTGGCCTCCAAGAATCTAAGGTGTTACACCCTCCAACAATTTACATGCTGTTTCAATAATTGATAGGTCATTGCATAGATGGCATCCACTCACATGATATGATGCTAAAAGAAAGCATAGGCATTGACAGGTTATACAACTTCCATTTACTATTTTACCATGATAAATAAACTTCAAGCGCTAAATTTCATGATTTGAAATTAACTGCAGAAATATCAACCAACCTTCAATTCTTCAGCCATCATCTCACTATTAGTATTCTGCACCCCTCTCTTTATAGCAATCTTCGCAATTTCACATCTTTCCCAGAGCTTAACAATTGCAGCAGCCAGTCCTTGAAGATTCCTATTTCTACCTGTCAACCCCCAAATAAAAAAAAGTATAAAGAAAAGCAATCAAATAATATCTTGATTTGGTTACATCATGTATGATGCCAGAGGCCAAACCCACCTAAGGCAAAATGGCATGGTAATGGTTTGCCAAGTCTCCTTAACGTTGTCATTTCATCATTTGTTAGTTTAGGATTCACACCATATGGAAGAAGGCGGAAAGGCTTCCTATATCCAGTAATAACAGCAGGTAGAAGGTCAGCATCAACAGGTAGAGGGTCATATCCCCACCAGTCAGTAAAACGTGGGCCAAGCCCCACTAACAAGCGGTCAGCTTCTTCTGCAAGCTCTGCCTCACCAGGCAGTTGAAATCGTACTTTATTGGGACTACCAACACCTTGTACTAAACTTGGCTTTTCTACTTTAGAGTCTGAAATTTGCTCAGCACAAGTCTCGGAATTTATACTAGATGATTGGCTCTCTGTTTCACCACTGTCTGAATGCTGTAAAGCATCACCAAGGCCGTCATCTCTCGAGACTTTATCAGCTAGAAAGTAAGGATACTTATAATCAGTCCCTCTGTACAATATTATCTTACTTCCAGATCTCCAAACAACCAGACCTCCACTTTTTCTCTGAGAATGACATAGGAAATAAGCTAAAATTAGATAATTATAGGTTAGGCACCAGCACCGCAAGTGTTCCAAAAGAAAACCATATAATGAGAAATAGTTTGCAATAAATGCCAGCAATGAAAGCAAAGATTGATAATTCATTGATAAAAGCCACTCTCAGATAAGACTGTTCTATAGAACAAAAAGACCAGTCAAGGTATATAAAAGTATTACTCAAACAGGCTGTGTCCCATTTGCTGTCAATTTCAGGCCAAATTTTGGGGTGAGATTTTTAGATTTGTTATCAGGCTTCCAAAGCCTACTCAGTCTCTTTGACAAATTATTTTGAGGACAAAAAAATATAGAAAGGGGAAAAAAATTAGTGTTGGTTGATGCTATTAACAATTTTGACGAAGATGAAAATGAAGGAGAGGACAGATAAGACTGTAACAATGTCACCTCTAAAGATGAAGCCATATGAGATAGTGAGGGGGAGGCACCAAATCAAGAAATTAATGACGATTAGAAACTTGAAGAGGAAGACAATGAGGATGAAGAGCAACAAATACAATGAACATAAGCACTAAACTATTCTGTTTATTTTTTGTGACTCTTAGATGACAATAAAATATTGTTATTTAAACACGTTGCTTCATTACTTGTTACTTGTTAGTCATGTTTCACATTTAAGATCAGAACAACTCTAGTTTATATGAACTTTGTTTGCAATTTGGTCAATACTTCAATGAGAATTGAGAATCTTCTATTTGATATTCTAAGCTAATATATGCCTGCAAGAATTAATATTATTCACTTCAGTGCTTGAGCATTAGTTAATGCACTTATCTACCAATGCTTATATGCTTATATATCTATTCTCTTTTAAAGAAAATTTCATATATTATGTATAGTGCTTTTACAATACCTCTGAAACACATTTTAAGTAGAGGCTTGCTTTTGACAACCTTGGTACAACGTTGAATAAAATTAGAGAAATTGGACAAGAAAGATCTGCTCTTTGAAGAACAGCATCCTCATGACATTCCACATAAAGCATCCCCCCCACCCCATCTCCCAAAAAAAAAAAAAAAGGAAAAATGAACAGCAAAGTCCAACTGGTTGAACGATATAGAAATACCTTCACCATCCAGTCCATACATGAAGTATCCAACATAACTCCAAGTTAACCAAAATGAACATGAAAATAAGGCTGCCTGGGCAAGTGCACTGGTATTTACATCAAGATCATATAAATTTGGAGCATATTGGATAAACTTGCAAAAGCAAGAATAGAAGTCCTTTGATTTTGCTTATGGGAAAGGGTAATGATACCTTTTAGAGTAATTGCAAATCTATTTGAGCCTATACTTGAAAGTTGAATATCTTATGATCAAAATCTATGTGAGACAGAAATTAGAAATATGATTGGTGTTCTCAGAAGCTAACTCCCGCATGAGTAAAAAGGAATGGGAATGGCCTCATTTTCAATACAGCTATGTTGCTTGTACACATAATAGCTAGCATTAAAGATTTCAATTTTGCTATCTTTCCCGCTTCCCAGGTATACTTTATAACGTTGCGTTGTTATTATCTCTCGACATCTATTAACAAGGAAATATTCTACAAAGTTTATTCCACTTCTTAAAGTGATAAATTTCAATACTCGTATGTACACATTCCAAATCAAACTTCCATATATTGCTTCTCTACAATTTTATACATGGAACAGATAGGAGAGTCAAAAGTTTCGAGAAGTGCCTCTCACCTCTAATAACTCATGAGTCCTTTTCATGTTCAATTTAGAAATATCCTCGCAAACAATCTTCACAACTTCTGACCGCCTCCACCGCTCGTGAATCCCATTCACAATCCCTTCCGTGATCCCAGCCTTCCCAATCTTCAACTTCTGCTTCATACGTATCCCTAGAGTCGTCAGTCTTCTCAATTCCCCATGCGATAAACTCAACTCCGCCAATGTGGGCACCTTTTCCTCTCTCTTACTCCTCCCTAGCTCCTTCTCCAATTTCTTCCGCTTCTTCACCTCGCCTGTGAGTTCATTATATCTTACTATCGCAGTTCCTGTTCCCGGTAGGGGTATTGGGTTCTCGGGTGTGCTCCAACTTGAGTCGATTGTGTGTCCTATTCGGTACTTGGGTAGCTGCTGCGGCAAAGGAACAAATATCTCTCCTGCCGAGTTGTTCTGAGCGGATTCACATTCTGGTTTCGGAGATTGGCTTTCCTCAATGTAACCAAGGCTGCGAAGCTTCTCCGCAATTCTCTGGATAGCAGATTTGGGTAGGGTCTGCGTGTCGGCCGCGGAACAACGGACAAAAAATTTGGGGGTTCTGGGCGTCCGTCGAATGAGGGTTTTAGAGATTGGGATAGGGAAGAAGAATGAGGACGAAGAAGAAGATGGATGTGATGGGATTGGGAGTTTTGGTGGGATTGTGAAGGAGTGAAAGTGAGTTGCAGGAAGCAACATTTTAGCAGTTTATGGAAAATGAAGACTGGAGCGCACTAGAGCAAGAGCTCCTCCCCCGGATGAAGATACGATAATCATATCCCATAACATGTCTCAAACGAAATCGGATGATTTCAAATTTTCTATATTTCAAGTACGTTACAACGTTTTTAATATATTTCAAATTAATACTATGTTTAGAAAATTTAGACCCAATGATCTCGTGATTTTTCGGTAAAGTTATATTCCTCGTATCTAACATTTAATATGCGAGTTTGGATTGCAAGGAAGTAGCATGAACTTTTAGGTTAATTGTCAACAATACTTTTGACTTTCAAAACATACAATAAACTCTTCTAATTTTTTTTTAAGTTGCGGCAAAAATTCTATGGTGATTAAATAGATTTTTCTTAAAATTTATTTTTTTTACAAATAACTTCTTCAAATTTTAGATTAAAAACATATCATTCTTATAATTTTTGAGTCACGTGCAAATAACTCCTTATTTATCATGGTTTTGATAACAAAATATTTGGTTAACTAACATTAGGGGTTTACTTGTGCATAATAATAGGTTTAAGGAGATTAATTGTTAAATTTTAATGGTCAAAAAATTATTTATACGTGACCTAAAGTTTGAAAGAGTTATATACAATTTAGCTTTTAATTTAATTTGTTTTGCACAAGTGGTGCACTACTTTACTTTATACTTAATCATAGGCTAAGATCATAAAAAATAGATTGAGTTTTGATTTAAAAAGAGACTCATTTTTTTTATTTTTTAATTAAATTTTTATCTATTTTTTTGGAATGAGATATATTATGATACGTAAGTTTTTTTAAAACATGATCAAATTTATTTTTTTATTTAAAACTTATTAACGATTATAAATTTTAAATTATAAACTCTAAATTTATCAACAACCATTATTTGTCATTTAAAATTTTATTTTTATTATTTATCTAAATTGATGGATTAATAATAGAATAAAGTTGTTTAATGGTATAATTATTATAATATCTTCTTTAATTAAAAAGCTTCTAATCATAATATTATATTTATACATATAATATTGTAAAAGTAATATATAAGTTATTTTATCCTATTAATCATCATTTCTTTTTGCATTAAACTTTCAAATAATATGATAATATATATATATTGCCATTTCACCCATTAACACTTCATTTCCTCCCGAACATAAGTTTAAAACACGTTTGGTTTGTGAATTGTTAGGAAATGAAAGAGGAAATGTGTTTGAGAATGTGAATAAATTTTTATAAAATAAAATTTTAGGGTTATGTGTTATGTGTTATGTTTGATATAATATAATTAAAATAGTAGGAATGAAAATAAATGTTAATTAAATTACCATAATATTTTTGTTTTAAAATATTTTTATTATCTAAAATATATTTTTATTTTTTCTATCGTCTTTCCCTTCCTATCGATGTCTCAACTCCATTTTTTTATTATTAACAAAATTTGGTGACTAGTGACTATTTCATTCCAAAGCACAGATGTGTTGTAATAATTATAATGAATTTGTAATATAATATTATTAAATATATTTTTATTAATTTAATATTAATAAAATTTTATAAAATAATAATATTTTATATTATTTAATTACTGGATAATTGCAGCGGATCCAGAGCATCAATTTCGTCCATTTCTTTCCGACCCATTTGATATTCCATTCCTCGGAACGTCAGGCACGGAGGTATTCCACGCTCCTACACATATGGAAGTGGGGATTCCCAAGATAAAGGCACTCCCTTGAAAAGCGAGCAGCCAATGCCTTTCCCTAGCCATAATGCCGGCAACCAAACATGACTTCAGTCATCATACTCTCAACTATTCTTTTCTTTGGCTTTATCTAAACATACCCTGAAATAGACAATATGACTAATAATTGTTTTTGCTTTTATGATTGTATACGGAAAGATTATAAGTATAAATTACTTGCCGTCTTGACATAAATAAAACCTTTAGATATAAAGATAGTTTTATTTTTAATATCTTAATTATTAAGTTATATTTTTTATTTTTCAATGATCAAACTATTTTTTCTTTAATAAAAAATTTTGTTGTATACAATAATATAAATTTAAGTTTTTTTTAGTTTAGACTGAACTTAAGAAAAAAAAAATTTGAATTAGGCTTTTTAATATTTCAACTTTAATTTTTAGGCTTATATTCATATTTTTTAAAAGTTTGATGGTCGTTTCAAATTATAATAAATTCTTTTGTTACATGATAGTTAATAAACCTTATTATAACTTGAAGAGCTTACTCAACTTAAAAGAATGAATATGGGCTTAAAAAATAATACTTGAATAGAAAATTACTCATTTAAAAAGGCTCATTATAAAATGAACTAGGCTTAATTTTTTTAAAGTTTGAATCAATATTATTTAATAAAAAATTTTATTATTTTTAGATAAAAAAATATAAGTTTGTTGACAAAATTATTTATGTGAAAGGAAAATTAGTATTTTTTACATAAATAATTTATGCCAATACAATTATTAATTTGTATTTATAATATTTTTATAAATATTTTTATAAATAATAATAATTATTAATCATATTATTTATCGTAGATATATCTTATCATAATTTAAAATTTTTGTTTGGCTTAGGATAAAAACAACAATCAACCTAATAAAAAATAAAATCAAACGCCTTTTTTTAAAATCAAAACCTAACCAATTTTAAAGGAATGTTCCCTGATTTTAAATGAGTTTTAATTGTGACAAATAAAAATTTAATTTATGATTAAAATCATATTAATTTTGTACTAAAAAAATTATATTAATGTTTTTAATATTAAATTTATTTGCTAAAGTCAGGCCAAAAATAAAATTTATTTGCTAAAGGGCACCCAGTAGCCGAACCCGGCCCACTTTGCATGATCCAAATTGTGAATGGCATTAATGGCCGCCACATGCAGGGTTCGTGTTACCCACGGGACAGACGAATGGGTTTGTGGCCAGAAAAATTGGCAAATTATACTTTTCCTTCTGACATCTTGGAAAATTAGAAAAGCACGCAAGGAAAGAAGTCCAACAGTTTGGAACCTCATCCATGGCGTCTCTCCTCGCCAACGGTGTCTCTAGCTTCTCTCCGCAGCCTAGTTGCGAATTGAAACTTTCGAAAGGGCTCTACCCGAAGCTCGAAGTTCCTAAATTTCCAAGTTCAAAAGTCAAAGCCCAAGGCGCAGGTTTTCTGAAGGTTCGGGCTGATGTTGGCTACGATCTCAGTTCTTCCCCAGGTAAGTCCTCGACTTCAACCACTAGCTCTGATGAGAAGATCCGGGAAATTCTTCGCAACCGCGACTACGATAAGAAATTCGGTTTTACTTTTGATATCGATTCGTTTTCGATTCCGAAAGGGCTATCTGAAGAGACAATTCGATTGATTTCTACCTTAAAAGAGGAACCCGATTGGATGCTTGAGTTTAGGTTGAATGCTTTCGAGAAATTCTTGAGGATGAAGGAACCTAAGTGGTCTGATAACAGATACCAACCCATTGATTTTCAAGATATATGCTATTATTCTGCCCCCAAGAAGAAGCCCACTTTGAAAAGCCTTGACGAGGCCGACCCAGAACTTCTAAGGTACTTTGATAAACTAGGTGTCCCTTTAAATGAGCAAAATCGTTTGGCAAACGTTGCTGTGGATGCTGTTCTAGACAGCGTATCAATCGCAACGACACATAGGAAGACATTGGAGAAGGCGGGTGTCATCTTTTGTTCAATATCTGAGGCTATTAGGGAGTATCCGGATTTGGTGAGGAAGTACCTAGGAAGAGTTGTGCCTAGGGAGGATAATTACTATGCAGCTCTGAATTCAGCTGTGTTTAGTGATGGATCGTTTTGTTATATTCCTAAAGACACTAAATGTCCCATGCAAATCTCAACGTACTTCCGCATAAATGCATTGGAAACTGGACAGTTTGAGAGGACTTTGATTGTCGCGGATGATAGGAGTTTTGTGGAGTATTTGGAGGGTTGTACTGCACCTTCTTATGATAGGAATCAGCTTCACGCTGCTGTTGTAGAGTTGTATTGTGCTGAAGATGCAGAAATTAAATACTCCACTGTGCAGAATTGGTATGCCGGGGATGAGGAAGGCAATGGTGGGATATACAATTTTGTTACCAAGCGAGGCCTGTGTGCTGGGGCTCGCTCTAAGATATCCTGGACACAAGTGGAAACAGGATCGGCAATCACTTGGAAATACCCAAGTGTCATTTTGGAGGGAGATGATACTGTGGGTGAATTTTATTCAGTTGCTTTGACAAATAACTATCAACAAGCAGATACAGGGACCAAGATGATACACAAGGGCAAGAATACAAAGAGTAGGATTATCTCTAAGGGCATATCGGTTGGAAATTCAAGGAACTGTTACAGAGGCCTTGTTCAGGTTCAGTCAAAAGCAGAAAATGCTCGAAATTCCTCCCAATGTGACTCAATGCTTATTGGTGATAAGGCAGCAGCAAATACCTATCCTTACATACAGGTAACACTTTGCTCTTGTTTAATTTTTTGTCTTTTATTGATTCTTTATTTCTGTTCATGCTTGCGTCAGCAGCCATCAGAATAATACATTTTGGTTTAAAAGCAAACTAAAAAAATGAAAAAACGATAAGAAAAAGAAAATTTTAGAAATTTTTTTCAATTCATTCTGCGTCAAGGAAGAGTGAGTTGCAATGAGGCATATTTAGAGAAGCGCTATATGTACTGGATGAAATAGTACTCCAATAAGTCCTGAATCAGGTATGAGCAAATATCTGAGAAATAAAAGGAAACTGTTGCAATTGAATTTAACAGGGTTCAAAGTCGTCTGATAAAACCCTAGATAGATTAAATTCAAAATAATCCATATGTTATTCCTATTATAAATGTGCTGGTTCATGCTAAAGAATATGAGCATCTTGGATGTTGCTTTACAGCACGATATGATATTTTTAATACGGCTGAACAGGTAGTCTCTGATCTTGTTTGAATAGGACTAGAAATTATCTGTATCCTTTAGAAATCCAATATTGGGTTTGCCTTCTGATTCTCATCTGCATGTTTTCCAACCTCCTTTGATTAAATGAATTGTCTTTGGAGAAAGATGGCTGAAAGCTTTTCCAGATGAAATCTTTGCATAAGAATTTGGTCGTTAGGTAGCTTTAGCGCGTAAAGAGTTTGTCTACAAGAGGGCAATGAGTTGTAGATCTCTCGCATATGTTTTATATATTATGTTAAGTTTCCTTTGCTGATTCTTTTCAATAATTTTCTCTTTCTTCCATGTCTAATTTGTTTCAGAAGGTGAGAATTTTATGCATGAGACTTCAATTTTGCTTAACCTTTGCAGGTGAAGAATCCCACAGCTAGAATTGAACATGAAGCTAGTACCTCCAAGATTGGTGAAGATCAATTATTTTACTTTCAACAAAGGGGAATAGACTATGAGAAAGCTATGGCTGCTATGATCTCTGGGTTTTGCCGTGATGTATTTAATGAACTTCCTGATGAATTTGGTTCTGAGGTGAACCAGCTAATGAGCTTGAAGCTTGAAGGGTCGGTAGGTTAAGCAGATTGTGAGGATCAAATTGTAAGTTCTTGAGAGGAAGCTTGTTCGGGTCAGTGTATTTTTTTAATTTTAGCAGTCTTGTTAAATTTCAGACAAAATAATAGTATAAAAGGAAGGACGTATACATAATGTAAATAGATTTTGTCCCAAACTGTATGGCGTAGGAATAAAGTAATGAATCATGATTATCAGTTTTAAGTCTCAATAAATGATCATAGTGAGGATAACTTTCAACCTGTTTTCTGCGGCTACCTGCAAACTGTTAGCCCTCTTTTTGTCATTTCAGTTTTTACTCTGTGGCTATACCGCTATAAAGCCTATCATCAGTTGTACAGGCTATGCCGCTAGTTGGCCCTTTTTGCTGATCTAATCGGAAGGCTTTTTTAATTTGTTTTTGAGGCCGTAGTGTTGAAAAGACGATTACTCGTTGTTCATTAGTTATGTTTGGTAGATTCCTGCATGTGCAACTCAATGGAGCTACACCTTCATGCATGCCCTCACTAGTCGATGTTCCCCC
The DNA here is from genome assembly GCA_037074485.1 of Delonix regia. Taxonomy (NCBI): domain Eukaryota; kingdom Viridiplantae; phylum Streptophyta; class Magnoliopsida; order Fabales; family Fabaceae; genus Delonix; species Delonix regia. Next base: position 30,940,531 of record CM073449.1, on the reverse strand, counting down.
TTTTTCCTTTTTTCTTTTTCCTTCTTTTTTTTTTTTTTGTTCTGGCCAATACTAGTCGATGTTCAATACAGTATATAAAGTGACCTCATTGCAGTAGTTCCTTCAATTTCTGTTGAACTATATCTTGCGGATTAAAAAAAACCGTTTAATTGAATTCCTGAGCGGATGTTTTCTTAAATAAATCAAATAGAATAATTCACTGATAAATGAGAAATTAGGCATCATTTTACCATTATATTACAAAATATATTATTAATCTGAATCTTGCACCACCATTGTCGTTCTGATATGCTAGACTAATCTTGTTTTCATTTTGCAGGCCGAAATAATTTTTAATTTTTTTCTAGAAAAAGCCCATATCTACTTGCAAAGAGGGAGGGTGAACTAAAAACATATTTGATGCAAAGCTATAATGAGTATTATCAATATTTACATTGTTTCCTCCAAAATAGTATGCCGGCTTGAGAAGCTTTTCACATGGGAGAGGCGTAACTATGGTGCAAAAGATATCTGGATAAAATACTATCAACAGACGTGACTTTCAGCATTTGGCACCAAGCAGAAACAAAGCTGTGGCTTTTGAAACATTCAATTATTTTGATAACAGAAAACGGAATATTAGAGCATAAATATTCAGGCCCTTTAGTAGTTTGAAAACGCAAATTCAGGTCGTAGGTACAATCAACACCAATTAATGAGCAAAGGATTTATATTGTTGCGGGGGTACAAATTGTCCCCATGATTTATTTCCCTCCATTTTACTAGGATACAGCAAAATGGAGTGTAATAGTGATAATTTACAACCCATATAGATCTTATTTACAAATACTCCAAGTTCATCGTATATGCACATTAACAGATAGCCCATGACAGGAATGGCCATCAGAAGAGCGCTCACAGAATGACGGCAATACTGTTCCTGTAATGGTAGTCCCAAGTAGGGAAGGAACAACAGATCAGCAAACGAAAAATAAAAAAGCTGAGAAATGACATAACACTAAATTTTCAAGACTTCTGGCTGTAAAAGTGTGAGCATTTTCTTTTTCCACCATTTTCTTTTGGGTGCAATATCATTGCCAACATAGAATCACTGCTCTAATACTCACATTTTGGGGTGTAGGTACTGTGCCACTGTGAGAGGTTTAGGACCACCAAACCAATCGATTAAAAATATATTTTCAATTTCTAACTTGTAGACTTCAAAGTCGTGATCCTCAGGCCAGCCTGTAAAACATTATAGAAAGTCCAGATCAGTTTCTTAGCAACCATAATAAGGTGGTAATCGCAACTAGTCACATTAACAATAAATGAAAGTATGCTTTTTCTATCTATCAATCCTTTCGGGAATTACCCTTCATCTCAGAATGCTTGGAAAACAAGGCATTTCTAGCAAATTCGGCTTCCTTGGACTTCTTGTCAACTAACTTCAGCTGAAATACAAAATAAGCGATGTCAAATTCCAATAGCCTAAATTTTTAAAAGGCAGCCCAAAGCGGGGTTCTACATGATTTTCCCTTTCTTGAAAGTAGTTGTCAGATGTGAAGGTATTTTGGACTCTGGAGTAACTAACTAAACAGATGAAAAAAAGAAAAACAACAAAATATGAAATTAAAGACTTCCAATTTCATAATATATGAATTGTTGCGACTTTTTCTGATTTAATCATGGAGCTACCTTCACCAAACCTAATGAATTTGAATACTTGTAGCTATTTGCAGAAAATGAGATAAGAGCTCCATCAAGTTTTGAAAGACGCCTCAAACATAATAAATTCCTGTCTAGTTATTCTGATATTAACATTTTAAAGGTATCGTGAAATATTACACCATCACAATTAATGTAGTGAAAAATGAGCATAATAGTATACAAGTAAAAGGGGGAGCACGTCCACTCTCATGGCACTTTTAGCTGCCACGTTTAGAGCAATCGTCTATTACCAGGGGATAGAGGGACAGCTTAAGACAACAGGGTTGAGAACCCTCTCGTTGTCAATTCTCAGGGTACAAAAATAAAAACTGCTGTGAGATATGACGTTCATACCTGGTATGCACATGAACAAAGATCAAAGACCAGAATTTAGCAACATAGTGCAAATTACAGATGGAAAAGCCAAAAAAATAAACTAAGATTTAGGTCAGAGATCACACATACTGTACAATCAGATTCAAAAGTATTTATTTTATCATGTACCTTTCCAATTAGAGTGATTTTGGCACAAGTAGGATTCTCTGGATCAATCTTGCCACAAGTCCCAAGAGGGTATTCACTGATTGTGAATGAAGCTCTTTCGTCCTTCAACGCATTTCTTGCTGTTGGATCTAGAGTTGTCAAGTAAAAGTATGGGATGCCACCACCTTTGTTAGGGAATCCATCACTAAATGACACCACATTCCTGCATATAGATAGGAAAATAATATAACTATTTTTGGGAATAAATGACAGAGGAAACTTTGGTGTACTGTTATTATGGAATACATAACAAATAGTCATTGAAAATATATATCAGGACAATTCTGGAGTTTTCTCCTAATAGCTTAAGCTATTAGGTTGCAAGACTATTGATATGGTATCATTATAATAGATCCTGTCTTTGAAAATAGTAATCACGATCTTTCATGTTATCTGATATTAACCAGTGAAATTTTAAAAAGCAGGAGATATTAAATACTCATCTTCAACATAATAATTGTTTGATTCAAAATGCTTGTGATGTAGTACAAGGGAATGTTAATAAGAAATGTAACACATTCTTACCCGAAGGGTGCTCCACCCAAATCACTTGAGATAGTACTGCAGAGAAACAAAGAAAATACGATTATAGCTTCATTATGTGAGTTTCATAACCACATAGATATATGCAATAGAGCTGAGTACAGATTACACCAACTAGAGCTGGAAACTTCCTATGCATCTTCCCTGGTTTCACTATGAAACTGTTGAAGGATTCTGAACTATGATCATAGCTTCATGAATTTACATTTCAATATCAGGATGATTGCTGTCCTTGTTAATCAAAATTTACATACTTAGCCCAATACGTGATGTCATGGTGATTAGAAATATATACATAATCGATCAGCAAAATAATAAGTCATTAACTTTTTAACTGAAAAGGTGAGTTAAGATTCTATCTTTGAGCCTCATCATCCATGAGGAATATCTCATAACAAGAAGCTATAATTAAAAAAACCAAGAATTCTAGCATGCAGGGGTTCTATATGCCTCACGGATTCAACTTCGGTTAAAAAAGGAAGGCAGAGATAGGAGTCAAAAGGGAAGGTGACAAATTTCACAATTTATAACCCGTCCAACCCGCTCCTATCTCACTGCCACGAAGCACTAACACTGAAACACTCAATTCTGGCACTTAAGATTGAACAAATCGATACATGTTTAATTTGATAACAATTTACAAATAAACAAAACTGTAGCAAATTATTACTGCACAATATGTCACTATAGTGCCCATCAAGTAGCATTAAAGATATAATATGGGGCCAATCAACAGTCAAGCATAAGAGAGAAATCGTGAGCATCATAACAAACAGGTTATGAGCATAAAAAAAATCATGACACCTGGTCAGGAACTCAGGGAAAAGAGTAAGAAAAATACTTTAAGACCCCCCAGGAATTCTGAGAGACCAGCCAACGAGCAGTTGCGGCACTGTCATTTGGGTCGGGTTTTGTTGGGACCGAGAGCAATCGCCCATGGACGCCCATCAACAAGAAGACCAATTGGACGACACAGAAGAGGCGGACCAACCTGAGTTGAATACCCATATTCTGTACGTTGAAGTTGAGAGTCGAAGTCGAAGACCCAGAGAGACGATGAGATTGTAGGTATACCCATCGGTATTTGTAGGCGAGATTCTTGTAGTTGTAGCTAGGATTCCGCAACTTGTCGGGGTCGGGAACCTCGAACATGCGTTTTGCAAGTTTCCAATGGGTAGTTGCGTGATCCAAATCCTGAGTTGGGTCGTTTATCATGTGCGGCTCACGTGCTTCGTCTTGTCTATAGCTATGGGAAGAAAAATATTTATATATGTAATTATTTAATATGATTCTTCTTCTCATATTACAACTATAAATAATTTAATATATTTAAATTACAATATTATTTTTAGTACAGTCATAATTTTAAATATGTTAATATATTTAATTATAATATAAGGATATAATTATAATGATATTTACAAAAAAAAATTACAATTAAATTCTTATATTATATCTAAGTACATTTATGTACTCAAAATTATGAATGTATTAAAATTTTTAATTTAAATTAAATATATCAATTTTATATTATTATTGATTAATTATATATTTGTCATATGTTAATTAAAAAATTTAATGATAAAAATATAAAAAACTATACTTTTAAGCCCAATGCAAAAAGGAATTGAAGGTGAGAAAACCTGTTTTTCTGTTTTAAATACTTTCCTTTTGTCTCTTCAAGTGATATATTATTTCAAATAAATGTACGATTATGATAAATAAAATAATTATTTCCTCTTTCGTAATATCCAAAGAAGCAATTTAAAAACATAGTATTAAAAGCTTTGCTTCTTCCTTATGATTCAAGGCTAGTTAAACTATTCAAAGAATGAAGACGGCTTTAGTTTTTCATGAATGGGTATAATTAGTGAATTCTTTTAATAACTAATTATGATACAATTAATTCTTTAAATTTTGAAATAAATGAATGTTGGATGATATTTTCTTTTGTTGGTTTAAAATTTTGTGGCGCCTGCCCTATGGGATACAGATGCGAGAATTTTTTTCATAGAGACAAGGATGTGGTAGATTTTTTAAGCCAAGAATATAGACATATGGATGAGAATAGATTTGGATTTTATGCATCTTTTATAAAAAAAAATATTTATAAAAGAATATAATAATTTCTTTTCTTATATATTAAAATAGTTTTAAGTAAGGAAAAGACTTCATCAATCCTATTGACATACAGATTAAGATTATTATTTAATTTATCATTCACAATTTTTTTAAAGGGTCAAGGCTAGTTCGTTTATAGGCTCTTCCTTTTGTATAAAATGAGAATTGAATTCTAATTGGGCCTTCTTTTGAGCCCTTGTTCCGACCTTTGATATCAAACTCGTCAAAACGAATTGACTTTTAACATATGATCAGATTTAAGTAAAACAAGTGTCTACAAGATTGTATATGAACTAAATGTCGAACAATATTACCTTAAGTTTTATATTAAATTATGAAATGAACTGTTTATAAGAAAATAATTTTAATTCAGAATTAAATTTAAAAAATACATGGCAAGAAACTCAGCTGCGCCCACTTTTAAATCACGTACATATGATTGTTCTCCGATAAAACTGCTCAATTAACTTATAAATATGATTAGTGAAAATTTTGAAGGAATAGAAAAAGCTGGCAAGGGTCAATAATCATTAGCAGTAAATTATTAATAACTATTTACCTGTAAAATAATTATTAAAAATAACAAAAGACTATCGAATTAAATTTTAGAGTTAATTATTTTATTTTTTGTCAAAAAAATAATATTATTAATAAATTCTATTTTTTAATAAATTAATATACATGTGTTATCGGGAATATGAGTAAGAAAGTCAAAACATACCCTTTCAGGTATCATAGAAAAGACGGAGACCTTGATTAAAAGTCATGGGCTATCCTAAATCTTGCTAAGAGTCCCCTTTCGTGAAGAAATTTTACTTGAACACTTGAAAGAAGCAGGATGGTATAGAGAATCATAGGAGACAGTTGCTTATATGTTTCTTTATTTTGTTGAAACTCCATCTCTTTTATGCAAGACAGAACCTATGAGATCTAAGGGAAAGTGTTCCACTCATGGGTATGGTCCATAGAAAAGAATAATCCATTCAAATAGAGTCCAAACAAGTGAAGAGTGATTTGAGTCATTGTTCAAATCATGGAACATGTCCATGGGAGGGAATTCAATTGTTGCAACGTAGAGGAGTGCAAGAGACTAGAGGAATTAAAGAGTATCTTGTTTGAAAATACCTATGATTAAGTTATGGGAAGGAAAATATTATTTTCTCCATTATTTAATATAACATCACATATATTTTGTGTTTGTCATAAAAATAAAATTTGTATTAATGATGAAGCATATATTATCTATTATCTATTATATATAAATAAAGTAGACTCTTTTTAACATGAGAGTCTATTGATTGACGAAAAATTTCGATTGATTAAACACTTAATTGCTTATATGATGACGATTCACCTTTCTCATTCATATATCGTAGGTTCTCTTTTCTGACAAAAAAAAGTAGGCTCTCTTTAACATGGAAGCTTTATTGATTGATGAGAAGCCTCAGTTGATCAAATCCTCAGTAATGAGATGACTTTCACTTTTCTAATACATGTATCGAGAGTTTTTTAAAATGCGTAAATTCTTCATAGCCAACGAGAAAAATTATAAATTAATTAATTAATGAATTAATTAACTGCCTATTAAATTGAGAATGTTTCAAAGTCTGAGATTTTTATAAAATTTACAAAAAAATTAATAAATTTTTTATTGTCATTGAGAAAACTTATGAAGTAATTAATTAATGAATTAATTATCTACCTCTTAAATCATGAATTCTTTGAAGTCTGAAAAATTTTTAGAGTGAATAAAAAAGTTAGTGAATTAATTACTTGCCTCTTAAATTGGGAAATTTTTTGAAGTTTGAATAGTTTTTAAAGTGAATGAAAAATATATTGAACTAATTAATTAACTATCTTTTAGACTTTATAATAAGTGACTATAAATATAATTTGACATGATCCAAAATTAAAGTAAGAGAAAATGATATATGATTGAATGGTTTAGATTATTCAAAGTAAAAAATAGAGTTAAATATGATTCCATTAGTTTATCATATTTTAGAATTTTTCAAAAAGAACAATAATGAGAGTTGTTTCATACGTCAAAGAAGATCTTTTATGATGATCCCCTTTCGATAAACCTAATAATGTAAAATGTGTTAGCATATAATAATACAAATTAATTTTTTCTAAGGCTCTTACAATGCATAGACAAATAAACTAGTATATAAATAAAGTAGGCTTCATTTAACGTGAAAACGCAATGAGAAGCTTCAGTTGATTAAAGTTTCAACTTTATGTGCAATGACTCATCAACTTTCTTTAACATCATAATTTTTATAGATTTTAGTGTTATATTTAACAACTATTCTCCCTCTAACATAGATGTTGTCAAGTGTCATAGTTCTACATGTTCATGAGTTAATGCAAAGTTTAATCTTCTAAAAAACAACCAAATTATTTGATCTATCAACTTTATAGTTTGTTTAAATTCAATAAGCTTTCATGTATGCATGTTCAATCTTTCATTTACATGTTTTAATAAAGGTTCTATAAATATATATTAAGAGTATAAAATTGTTTTTAGGGAAAATTCATTCTTTGGTCCCTAGACTTTGCATCAATTTTCAATTTGATCCTTAAAGTTTTTTTTAAATAACTCCCTATACTTTTCAATCTTTACAAATTGCTCCCTGTCATCCAACTCCCTTTTAACGCCATCTAATTTCTGATGATATGGCTGAAAATGCTGATGTTATGTGTCTATCTAGAAAAATCGGGCGCCACACAACTTGGTAAATGAAATTGCATACAAGCCAAACAGAGTTCATCCAGATCAGAGCAGCCATGGGAACATAAACACAATAACAACAAAACAATAACAGTAACAACATTCTACAATCAGCATGCTGAGTATCAAGTACATAAATACGTTTTGATCTAAACTATGATGCGTTCACAACTAAGCTTTTTAAATAACTTTATGCCAGACATATATATTTAACATCAATGTAAAGAATAAACTATAGCCAACACATCTAGCCCATGAAAGAAAAAAAGTGGTTCACCACAGAGTCAGAGTCATATAAGAAATTTAAAGTGGGGTACTACCTAATTAATGTTCCTTTCCACTTTCCACCGAGTAGAAAAGTTGGTCAGAGAATCTAAAGATACTTTAAATGGACAGAATTCAATGACTTGAACTAACAAACAAACCAGTACAAAATATATGGATAAAAAGCAAAACTAGAGACCAGTAAGAAACGTTCTTTTTATTCGTAACATTGACAAAGAGAAGACAACTGATCTCAGATATATATCCTCAAGAAAAATTTCCACTCTAATCAGGGAAAGGAGGAAGGAGCCCGTAAAATATATAAATATTTAAATGGAACATTCAAAATCTTCGCAAGTTATATGACTATTGCTTGGTTCATATTATTATGGTAGATTAGGTTCTCAAACAAGCAGCCATTTATGTATAAATGACAGATACTTTTGCCCCTAGAGGCTTATCTAATCACCAACTAGTTCAAGCTTTCAGCACTTGTAATTGTATATCTTAATCTTCCTCTTCCTTCTATTTGTACTATGGATTCTTGCTCCATGTTCATCTACAGTGTCAGATATTCAACATTATTACATAAAATTATTAGAATTATGGAGTTCAGTTTCAAAACGAAGGAAGAACGTTTGAGTCTGAAAGCATTAAAGAAAGAGAATAAAAACAGTGCAATCAATACCAACATTACTTCGTTACTGCTTGGTATCTCACCAAAAGAGACCAATTCAATATCCCAGCTTTATATAAATCAATGATTTAGTGAATAATGGTTTCTTCCCGAGCTAAAACTTTAAGATCCCCATAAGATTTAATGTGAAATTGCGTGAAAGCCTTGAAATTAACTATTCTGGTGTGATGTTTTTGTCCTTTGTTGCATTTTCTTTGTCTTTGTTTTTCTATAAGTTTTCTTCTCATTGTGGTGTTGCGACGTTGTTGTGGTGTACTATTCTTTTTTCTATTTTGTTAATGAAGCTGTATAAAAAAACTATTCAGAGAGACGAGAAGGCTTCATTAGAGTGTACATGAGGCTAGTTGATGCAAATGTATAAGTAGCTTCCAAACACTAAGAAAATAGCAGGAGTCGAAAAGGCAATGGATCCTAGCACTTGAATATAAAAAAGGAATGGAATACTTCTGGTTTCCACTTAAAAGATGGAGGTTATGAGAGAGATGGTAAGGTCTGTGGGGGAGTGAACTTGCTATAGAGAAGGAAGGTAACCAGAGCAAGAGGGAAGGAATTTGGGAAGCAAGAAAGATGGAAGGGCAAAGATGTTTCTACATAGACACACCACGTATGCTTCATGTTATAAAAAATTGGACGACGTTAAAAAGGAGTTGGATGGTAGGGAGCAATATGAAAAAATTGAAAAGTATAGGGAGTGATTTGAAAAAACATAAATTATATGGACCAAATTGAAAATTTACGAAAAGTTTAAGGACCAAATGATTCCTTATTTAGTAGAATTCACTTCAATGTTATACAATCATTTTCATTTTTTTTGGTAATTGATTGAAAGTTATGTCTTTGGCAGATATTTCTAAACTTGAGTAGTGTACATTTTGTTTAGGAAGAATTCTTTTCATATTTTTTCAGCAATATATTTCTAGACTTCACCATTCTTCTACAATGTGTACTATATAGCAAATTGTATTAATTTTATCTAACGTAAGCATAACGCATTAGCAAATCAACTAATTTAAGTTAAAAGTTGAAGGAAACTTGATTAATTCATATGATATTAACCTTTTTTTTTTCCCATAAGATATTAACCGGTTTATTCATGTTAAAATTTGTGATTTTAATTTTTTAAAAAAATTTGATTTACAAGGTTGTATATTTTTTATTTCATATAGTATTAAGTTTTACAAATAAATATAAATTCTAAAACAACTCTAGCCCTCAATCTTGACCTTATAACATCCTAAACTCAATAGATTATTATAACATAATAATTTATCACCCTAAATTATCATAAAAAGTAAAAACAAAGTATATAAATTAAAATTAATCTTTAAAAACCATATGATTAAAAAAGAAGAAGAATAAATCATGTAATTAAGGAAATTAAAAAATGATAAAGAAAAAAGTATAAAATAATAAATAATGTGATTTTTAGATGTAAACTCTAATGACACTTTTTATTTTTTATAATTCAAAAATAAAATATTATTTTTTAAAATTTTAAATCATACATAAAAAATTACACATCACTGTCTTTTTTTTTTTTTCCAACTAAACTGACTCAATTGGCAAACTCCTTGACTATATGCACATGTTTGGTGTTTGTAGGTTGGCTTGTGAACTTTCCCAACCCATCTCGCAAACCTTCTGGAATAAGGATTTGCCATTGTACAACTGCTAAGTTGTACTTTTGTTTTTGGCCGTTCAATTCATTGGACAGTCTATGTGATGCCACATAGCATAGCTCCATTTTCTTTTCGTCGCCCCAAAACATACCATTTCACTTAATAGAAACGGTGCATTTTTGGGTTTATATTTTGAATCCCTATAGCTCCGAAATGATGACGTTTCATATTTTTTATTTAGTAGATGTGAAATGCTATGTTTTGGCTATAATTTCAACACTCGTCCATGCACTAAAATGACACTATTTTGATGCAACACAATTTAACATATAGCCAGTAGATTTTCGAAGGGAACCAGAAGTAGATTTTCACAACAACTCTAGAGAAAAAGAATCATATGAAACCTTTCATACTTAGTGAAATGCATACTTGGTGAAACCATATTTTCAAGGCAAGTGAAAGGTAGCTACCATATATGCAAAACAATTAGCAACCCTCACTATAATAAAAAACTTTGCATACTTAGTAACTTTACCATGTACATTGCTATAAACATTAATACAGCATTCCTCCATGTGCTTTTTCCACCAGTAAATGCATTTGGTCCCTGTAACCTCTAGAAATCAACCTAAAATTGAACCATTCTTTGATGCAATGAATGAAACATATTTAAATACATACAAAATTTAATGATATCCAAATCTGTTGCTTAGAACCAATATGTAAGAGTCAACATAATTTAATGGTAGTTGCCTTTTGGGACCACTATGTAAGATTCAATCATGCACAAAATATTCCTTAACTACATTTGTACTTGTGACTATTACAAACATGTACAAAAATAAAAAAGCCATTTATAGAAAAAGTGTTCATGGACATCTTGATTCGTGAAAGTTGTAGAAGCACCAAATATGTCTGGATTTGCTAATGATTGTACCAGAGTTTTAAGTTTCTTCTATGTAACAAGTCTAAAAAATATTGACAAAAATATTCATTACATAATGAACTAAACATTAAAGAGCAATGGATGAAGAAATAAATTACCATTAAGAATCTTGTAAAAATAAAATAGGTCTCATTTGTTTGTTAGTACTTAGAAAGGATTGGAGGTGCTGAACAAGATAAATCGAATTGCATAGGACTTAAAGCTTCAGAGCCCTTGAATGAAAGAAAGAGTTATTCAAGTACAAAACGAAAGACATTAATAAAAGAAATACACGTATAAGGTTCCTTACCCCATGTGGTTTTGAATGTCTAATAATTGAAGCTTTTTTTTCTTCTTATAAGCTGGGACTCAACCCAACTTTTGAAACATCAATGCCTCCTTGGGCCAACACGGGTCTTAAATTTCTTTGGTATGGTCTCCTTTTCACCCACTTAGTCAAAGATATTATTGAGAATGCTGGCCATGTTATGTGGTTTCAAGCTGACCTTCATTACTTGCTTGCATAAATCATTAATATGTCTATCCACAAGCATGTGCAATTTTTCACATGTGGAATCCTCAAACACTAATATGATCATTTTAGAAGAAAGTTGTCTATAACTTCGTGTGCTAGATTTCTTGGGATCATTTTCCAACTCCTTTCCTCTTACATCATGCATAATACTGTTTCGTGCATTCATGGTCCACCTCTTCATGATGTACTGGTTAGGTGTCTCTTTAATGTACATCACAATGAATATCTTTAAAGAGAAAAGTACATAATTAGTCCCTCACTTTTGCACTTTATGACAATTTGGCCCCTGCACTTTGTGACAATTTAAAGAGAAAAGTACATAATTGTACTATTTCTACAAGTTGTTTATGCAAGTTGGAGAGGGTGGTTATAGTCCTCGATAAACTCAATAATTATAAATTTCCATTCTTAGCTTTAAATGATACTCTTGCGTTACAATCGTATCTAGTTTCATGTTAATGATTGATGACTATGGAATCTTTTTTATTTGACTCCCAACGTCCCTCCCTGCAACAAACAAATATGGTAGAAGTAATAGACCCATTTTTCCTACTCTTGTTTATGTAATTTTTCCTAACTCTGAATCCAACTTTCCTTTTGTACGTAATCCAAACTCCCAAGCTGCTTTTGTACTGTCAAATTTCATGCTAACTCTTGGTTTCCATTCAATAATTGAGTTTCCATCATCAGTCAATGAAGTAAGGGAGGGTTCTATTAAGAACCAAACAAAAAAAGAATTAGGACATTGAAAAAATTGATAACACATTAACAACTTAAAAAAGTAACACATTAAGACCTTATGTTACAAAAAAATTAACAACACATTAACAACTAAGACATTAAGAACTAGTACATTGAAAAAATTAATAACACATTAAGAACTAAGACTTTGAGAACACATTGAGAACTATGGTAGTATAATATCAATAATATGTCCAAGCCATTAAGACCTTATGTTACCAAAAAATATCAACATATTAAGAACTAGGGCATTGAAAAAATGGACAACACATTAAAAACTAGGATATTGAGAACACATTAAGAACTATGATATATAATATCAATCATATGTCCAAGCCATTAAGACCTTAATAACTAAGACATTAAGAACACATTAACAACTAATAAAAAAAAAAAAGAACACATTAAGAACTAAGAGCACATGAAGAGCTAAGACTAAAACATGCATAATATAGTGGTTAAAGGAAACAAATGATTATAGCCAATGGGATAATATAGTATCTAAAATTAGGTAGTATGTTCTTTTTCATTGTTTGACAAAAATTAGGTAATATATACTAATTTTTTCTTATCAGATATTAATCATTTGGCAATATACTCTTCATTCTTATTTCACAAAGATTAGGTAACCTGAACTTTAAATCATATCTGTATATAACAAGAACTCTAATCCCATTTTTCCTATCCTACATATAAGAAATATAATATAACCATGAACATATGAACTATGTAGTTAGATAGCTTTGAAATAAACATTAATACAACCACATCTATAGTTATACATATTCCATGTATTATACAAAACCATTTACCTAAGGCTATACATCTTCCATACGAACACAAAACGCACAAAACACCCACAACAATATAGAAAGCTCATCAAACCATTCCTATCTATTATACATAATGCATCAGAAAACATAAATACACCATTCAACATTTACACCTATCTATGTTTCTACTCATATCACTTTTACAGTTATTTAAGAAGCACATAAACATCTAGGGTGCGACATTACCCACGAAATGCGATTTTCTTCCTCCTTTGTAACTTTGTACTTCCTTTTTCCTTTTTATATTTCTTTTTCTTCACAATATTCACACTGGTGTTCCCTGCAACCTCTGAACACTCACATCTGACCATTGCTGCTGCTATGAATGGATGAATAATGAGTAATTAGCACCAAAATCGCATCCTCTCTGCACCATATGTCATTTCTCACTAACAAAACAGAGGGAGTCGCACTAGAGAAGAGGAAGATATAAGACAAAAGATGGAAAGAGGTTGGGACGACGTTGTTTTGGCCCTATGATATTCTCAAAATTTTGAACCCAAAATGCACCATTTCACTCAATGAAATAGAGCATTTTGGTTATGCAAAATAATTCAAAAAAAAGGTAACAAAATGTCATCATTTCGTACCTGTAGGGATTCAAAATATAAACCCTACAATGCACTATTTTCACTTAAGTGAAATGATACATTTCAAGGTGAGGAAAAAGAAAAAAAAAAGGAGCTGCGCTATGTGACATCACATGGACCATCCAATGAATCGAATAGCCAGAAACAAAAGTATAGCATAGGAGCTATACAATGACAAATCCTTATTCGACCCTCCTATCAAGCAGTTTTATAGTTCTTGAAGAAAAACTTAGACTTATGGGTATAAATTAAATATATTTATTAAGAAAATTGTAAAATTTTAAAATTAAAAAGTAAAATTTAGTAATTTTTTTAATGAAAAACCTCACGTATCAAAGTTATAATATAACAAAAATTGATAAAATTAAGTAAAAAAGAATTTTAATAATATACACACTTGATGTTAAAAGAAAAATGATACAATGTAAAATTAAAACATATTTTTTACTTAATTTTTATATAATTATGTCTAATTAAAATATTACATAACTAATTACTAATATTATCTGTGGGTAAGTAGAGTTAACTGCATAAAAATATTTTTTACAGTAGGGTTCCAGAGTTTTATAATAAGATTATTGGGAGCAATAAAATTTAATTGTTAAATCCTTTTAAATAGTGTAAAATTTTAAAATACTTTATAATAAATGTTTTAAATTCGTAATTATATTTCGCCTGCAAAAGCTAAACGTCAATCTGACATTAGAATTTACAAATGAGAAAAACAACAACGGCCCGACTCCCCGATAATCAAACAAGACAGCCAACCTGCAGCCTTTGACCCTCTTAAAAACCCAAATTCATCCTCCTCTTCTTCTTCTTCTTCTTCTTCTTCTGGGAACGTTTAGATCGCGATTTCTGTAAATACACTAAAACAAACTGAAGCAGAGGGTGTGTTACGCTTGACAAATGGAGTTCCTCACCTTCGCCGTTGCTGGCGGTGGATTCATTCTAATTGGGGCTCGTGAAGCTCTCAACGCCTCTTTTTCTGATCCAGACTCAACCCGTACCCTTGTTCCTTCTGCTCCTCCCAATTCTCTTCACACTTCAACAACAATTTCTCCGAAATTGCAGTCGCAAACCGAGAAAAACCCTGCGTCCTCCGCTCTTTCTTTCCTCTTTATTTCCGTTTTTTCATTCTTAATCGTCCTAAACACCTTGGTATCACTGATTGACGCCCACAGCTCACGCGACCGTGTCGGATCAGCCCTTCAATTGCAAGTGTTCGCTGTCGCTTTGATTTTCCTATTGTACTCCGTCCTTGGTCTTCTGGTTAACTTCACAAATTCTTTTCCTTTGCCTTCCTCGTTGCTCGGCTTGATTGGGGCTTTTGCTTTTGTGGAAGAATTTTTGTTGTTTTACCTTCAGAGGAAAGATCCCAGTGGAATTGAAAATCGTTATTACGATCTGTTGCTCGTGCCTATCGCCGTTTGTGTATTTTCTACAATCTTTGAATTAAAATCCCCGAGGTCGAATCTCCCAAAATTGACTCGTGGGTTTGGATTGATTTTACAAGGAACATGGTTTTTCCAAATGGGCTTGTCGTTTTTCACCAGCTGGATGGCTCATGGCTGTTTCATGCACCAAGTGAGCAGAGGGAATTACACCATGAGGTGCAAGGGACACCCTGAATATCACAGAGGTAGAGCAATAGCCACGCTTCAGTTCAATTGCCATCTTGCTCTCATGGTGTTACTGGTTGTTGGGTTGTACTCAACAATATCTTGGAAAAATGGAGTTCCCGTGGATTCGACGAGATATAGGCCACTCGGAGCGGAAATGCAGTCTTTTCAGAATTCGGCTCAATTCACTTTGGATTCTGAGGATGATGCTGATGAAGAGATTAAAGAAGATAATTCGGCGATGCAGAAGTCAATTGTGGTGGAATCGGGTATGAATGGTTTTAGCTCTCATCATTGAGATAAATCTATCAGATTTGAGGTGGCGAATGAATTGATGGATTTTATGATTCTAGTATCATTGTCCTCCTTTTTGCTGTTGGCGGGGATAATAAAATTCACTTTGTATAAATGAATTAATATATATTTGTCGTTGGTGTTAACTTCTAATTTTGCTTTGTAGTCCAGGTGAAACATTATATAGTGCAATTTCTCGAACTGTATTCTGATTTATTTGGTCCTTCTAAGTTTGTATGACTCCATATTCGATGGTCATATGATTTATGTGATTCTGAGTAGTTGTAAGTCTAATTTCTTTCTAAAGGACTGTGTATTTTGAGTAGTGGTTATCCAAATTGATTCTTTGGCTTGTGTAAGAGCCTTTAGTTGGGCAATGGTTTGAATTTTTTTATTTGAAATTTGAGACTTCGTTTCACAGAAATAGGGTATCCAAGTTATGAATTATAGATGAAAATGAAATAACATAATTTCTATGAGGGACTCCTCAAGGAAATCGTGTGTGCCAAGTAAACGGGCTTTGTAACGTGTACTAGTCAATGTGACTATTATGGCTTCTGTGGTCCATTGTCATGGTCTTGGTATGATACCTTAGTTCCTCCGTTGGCTTCTCTTCAATCCATATTCATATCCTTAGTCTGATTTAAGAACTGCAGTTCTTGAACTGCTTAGAATATTAGAAAGTTAGATAAAATGGAGATTTGAATCATTTGATGGACATGAAAGTGCATTCTATTGCTACTTGGATCTTTTAAGGTTTTAGTTAAACTGTCAATTTTGTCTCACTCTTAGTTATTCCTTCGATCAAAATGCCTGTTTCACTAACATATATTAATATGGACTTGATAAAAGAGGTGCCTTCATTGCTGGTCTCAAAGATGATAATCTCTTTACGGTTCCGCCTTCCACAAACTGATACACCTGGATTGATGTCTTCTCAGGCTATTAATATTTTGTGAAGAAAGTTAGGTGAGATGACACACATACTCAAGAGTAGGGGAAACGTATCAGTGTAGTTCCAAGTTGGAGAGGATCCATTTTCGTATGGTTCTCAATTTTGTTTGAATATGGCTGGTTACTATACTTTAAGGAATGATGAAAAAGGTGACTGTGTTAGTGATATATTTTGAATCATGACGAGGACTTCACTGGTTTTCCCTTAAACAAGCTCACCTTAGTTAAGAATTACATAATGACAACAATATTTGCCTCACTAGATAATAAATATGCATTTTATCATTTTTCTTGTAGATAAGCTGTTATATGTGTGTTAGTCTGGAGTGTGGACTAGCCATGTGCCTTTGAAGAGTGAGGAACACTGAAGCTGTAGAATTAATGATTGAATGCTAACTGTACTGTTGGTTTTTGAGAAATTTGTTACCAGAGAGCAAATCATCAGGATTCTTGAGTAGTTTTACGTAATGTGATTTGTTTGTGGGTTTTTTGGATTGGCTCTTCTAGCATGCACAGATGAGAACTCTTGAATTACCTTAGTAGATTTTCCTATTGAACTGGATTCTGTTTTGGATTTATAACCTTCGATGAGTAGAAAGGATGTGATATAGGTGGTTTGTTTTAAAATAGGTATTGTATTATTTCTGGCCTTCTTATATCTCAAAGTCATGTTCGAACTACCAAAAATGTAGAAAGTGAGAGATCCAATTGATCACACACAGCCCTCAAGTTACCTCTAAACATAGCAGTTTGGATACTTAAATTTTGTTTTTCTTCTCTGTTTTTTTTGTCAATTTCTGATAGTAATAGACACAATGAACAAAATCTACTCAAGTAATGAGTTTCATTTGACGACTTGAAATTTTCTTGAATAGTTGGTTTTACTTTTTTGATCTATATCTGTTGATGAAAATTTGAAGCGAAATGTTAAGAATTGAAGGCTTGAACTTTTACTCCCTGTCTGTTTAAGTAGGTCAATCCGGCCCTAACCTGTGGGCTTTCAATACTTTAACCTGTGCCTTTCAATACTCAATAACATCATCAATGTGGTTGAGGGTCACCTTTAATAATATATTTTTTTCTTTAGGTCTATGATCTACCTCACATGTTATTACGTAATTTTGGAATACATTTCTAGAAGTAGGAAAAAAAAAAAAAGCATATGCGTTGATAGATGCAGCTTGGTTTTGGTTTAAATCTGTTTGAGTTGGGTGGTAGCTGTGCGATAGAGCTATACCTTTCTATCAGAGAAGAAAAGATGAGTTAGGTGGCAAAAAGCTTACCCGACATTGTTAGATTTATTCACAGGTTTAAAATTTTGAATCGGTACCTAACAGAAAAAATATTGCATCGATATAAATTCGAATTAACTCAAAAATTTATAATATATACAAATATATATGAGTTTGATACTTTTTAGTAATTGATCCCAAAATCATAATAGCAAGTATAAAACATTATAAAAAAGACGGTAAAACTTGACATAGTAAATAATAATAATATGAGAAGAGAAAATTACTAATTAAA
The DNA here is from genome assembly GCA_037074485.1 of Delonix regia. Classification (NCBI taxonomy): domain Eukaryota; kingdom Viridiplantae; phylum Streptophyta; class Magnoliopsida; order Fabales; family Fabaceae; genus Delonix; species Delonix regia. The sequence continues at coordinate 30,922,303 of CM073449.1, read as the reverse complement.
CTACTGTCATTCTTTCAGCTTCGTGAAAATCTGAAAGTAAGAGTTATATTAAGTTATTTTTTAAAAATAAAAATAAAAAACAAACTGACATGCCTCTTGAGGCTCGTCAAGCCACTAACATAATAATTAGAGTTAACATGCTATTTTGGTAAAAGAAATTATATATATATAGTTTGATTATTGAAAAAACATATTCCTACACTTTAGATATTGAATTTTTTTATTTCTAAACATAATTTCCCTTCAAAATTTATAATACCCCAGACCTAATCTTTTTATTATATTAGTCATTTAAAATAGAAAAATATTAACTTTGGTTTAATAGAAAAAGCAACAAGTAACAAGTTATAAATTCAAAAAATTTATGTAAGAATATAAATTTAAAAAATAAACATTAAGATATTTATACATTAAATTGTATCTTTACTCTTACAATAATTAAAAATAAATATTTGGAAAAAAATAAAATAAAAATTACTTTAAAAACACGTTTGAAAATCATTGTTTTAATCGTCCGTTGATATTTCAAAACCTTCTTTATTGGGTTTGATTGACAAAATTATAATCCTACGTGAACCTCGAGGACCTAATAATAATTTCTCCATGGTCCTACAAGCAATTGAAGCAAATCACCAATAGTAAATCTCCACGTAGCCAGGCACAGAACGTCGCAACGAACGCGATTACGACCTGGACATCCAATTCTGAGAGTTGGCCACGTGGCATACGTCGTTTGAGGACGTTGAGCCCAGGCTTACTTTATGATGCACATCCTTCGCACTTCTCTTCGGAGGAGAATACAGACACAGAGAGGGCTAACCAGTTTCACCGAAGTTAGTTGCTTCACCTTCCTCATTCGTTCTCTTTCGTTTTTTCTGTTGGATTTCTGATTTTTTGTCGTTACGATTCTGTTTATGAAATGAAACTACTTTTTCTTCCTTTGGTCTTTAAATTGTGCCTTTTTCTTTGTGGGAATGATAGAGGAGGGGTCGTTGATTTGAGCATTCTGAGATTGTGGTGAGGGTGATCTCAATCTGCGTATGCGTCCCCTCCAGCTGGAGCAGATGAAACACTTGAAATTTTCTCGGCGGATGGAGTGGTGGGAGAAGCTCATGTACCCGATGCGTAGTGTTTGGATCGGCATCGCCACCCGCCTCGGCATTCGCAAAACCGGTAAGCTCCTCCTCCCCTTCAGTATTTCCGTCTTCCTGTTTTGTTCCATTGATTGCTGCTTATGAGTTGATGAAGCTCAGTAACTTCTGCCTTCCCTCGTCTTGTTAATGTTTCAGTGGATTTTGTTTAGATGAGACGACGATGATTTGTTGTTTAATAATTAGTTAGATGGTCGCTAATTTACAAACTAGCACGTTGTTTAAGGTTTTGATGTCATGTAATTGTAATTGTAGTTGAAATTGCGGTTTTGAACGTGTTTTTGACCTAGTCATTTGATTGTGTTTCATGACTTCCTTAAGGAGGAAGCCAATATCTCAGGTTATATGGAGCATATTCTCCTTCTTTATTTGCATATATGAGGAAGAACAAACGGTGGTAGTTAAATAATTAGGAAAATCATGGCGAGAGTGGGGTTGTCTGTTAATATTTTGACTTTTTACTTAGTGGTGGCAGTTGACCATTCTGATTGTATGATTGAGTATTTTGGTGAGAGGAAAAAATTAGATTAATAAGAACCTGTTTCTGGTGCTTGTTATTCGCATGGAATGATATGAACCCTGCTTGAAGTTAAATATTTGAGTTGTTAACTTGTCATAGGTGCTTCAAGTTTCCATTGTTCTCGTTACAGACCTGTAAAGACAGTACCAAGCTGAAGTAGAAGGACCATTAGGTAATTGTTTGGATAACCTTTAATATGGGAAACTTGATAAGCTAACCAGGAGTCTTAAGTTATAGAGGGCTGAAACATTATAATACAATAATTACTTGGGTAATTTTTAAACAGGGTAACAAGTTAGAGTACTATTAAAGTTGTTTTTATCGTTGATACTTGGAGCCAGAATTTTGTTTTGGACGATGAGAAAAGTTGACAAACGATTGGAAAAATGTCCAGGATTATTGAAGCTGCGACATGATGTGAGGTCTTGTCAATATGAAGATATACATGTTATGTGGGAGATGCTGAAAAGAAATGAATCAGAGTTGGCCGAATCTCCTGAAAAACGCAAGGGGCACCATTGGAAGCTGTTCAGGTGGGCTAGGTGTGCTCCATGTATTTGCCGCTCCTGATCATAATGGCACGTGAGTCTTTCTCCTCCCAGAAAACACCACCTGGAGTCTTGAAAAGAGCTATCGATGTGATTTTTGTATTAATCAATAAATAAAGAGTACAGAGGGTTCTGTGTATTGTAGAACATGGTCTCCTCTGAATCAAGTAAACTATCTGTATATATCAACCGCACCTACGAATCCGTTTCTTTCCTCTACCTCTGTGGTCTATACCATAGGAGTGTAGTCCCTCGTCTGCTCTTTTGCTTTGTTTCGTATGAAGTACAGCCGTGTCTGTAAGACTGTATTATGTACTGTGCTTCATCATCTTGGTATGCACCAACAGACATTCATGTATTACTTTTACCGACTATAATATAGTGCTAATTTTGTCTTGTATTTTGGCTAAGGATATTAGTTTTAAGTGTTACTCAGAAATCTCTAATACTTATTTCACTCTAATTTAAGTTGTCATGTTTGGCAACTGATCAAGTTGGAACTTATTTGGGGAAGATATGTATGATTTTTACATAAATGCGTCACACTATGTGAGCTTTTTTCTTTCCCCTCTCATGATTTGTGTGAAGTGTGAACTATAGGTTGAATTCTTAGATGGTGAGGGATAGAAGAGTTAAGAAAGAAAAGCAGAAAGTGATTCTGAGAGTGATGGTTAAGCTGCCTCTTACTATCAGTTATATAGATCTCTCCCTATATTGATGTAGTTTTTGGCCTTTCTTTCCATTGACGAATTGTTCACGGTAATACTTTCTTGGAAGGCACGTGAATATATTCCTTTCCAGTAGCCCATCGGAGTACTGGTGTGTAGAATAATGTAAAGCATCACTTTTTGTTTAGCAAATGGTAGCATCTACCCACGGCTGATGTGTTTAGCCTTAAAAGAAGGGATGTACAGAACTTATGAATGGCATTTGTGCATAAATTGAAGCGTGCACATTGCACATTTGCAGTTATGGCTAGGAAAATTAGTTGATCAGTCTAATGAATTACAATGCTAATAAGAGCTACAATTGGTTCTAAGATAACGACCAGATAGAAAGAAGGAAAGAAGAGACCTGTTAACATGGACGCAAGGGCAAATTCAGGAAACCCAGCGTCCAAAATGAGTTTGGATGTGTTAAGATAACCAATTAATATATGGGTTGGATTGGCTTAGTGTCAGAGGTTAGAATATAATGTGTGGGTAGATAATTATATGAATTTTTTTAAGGTCAAATCATGAGCAGTTTTTTAATTAATTCTTTAATACAGATGTGACTGTAATACAAAAATATATTTATACATTTGCGCAAAAGGTTGGGCTTGGGATTGGTTGGTTATTCTGCAGAAGTACGGGTAAGTTGAATTTGTGGGTTGTGGCAGAGCATGTTGAACGGTCGGAGATATTTTAATGTCTACAGGTAGCTGTTTGCTCTGTTCGTGATAACGATCCCTCTGTATAATATTCTTTTCTTCTGGCCGTTCAAATTATTGGGGCTGCTAAGCGGCATTTAATCATTGTGGCTTTCAAATCACTGAATAAGGGTTATTTATTATTTGTAAATTGTAGCTATCACTGAATGGTTGATTGCCTTGTTCCCATTTTTCCTGCCTTTTAGACAGAGATTCCAATTTTGAACGCTAAAAAGGAGGTGTATGATGATGAATTTTTAAATGTCAGCCTATTATTTAGATATTAAATGCCTCCACTGTCACAACATCTAAAATTATATATATATATATTTTAAATTTTTTTTTTTTATAAAATTGTAATTTGACCGCAACCTTTATATTTTTTTATTAATTCTATTGGGTCGTGGGCAGCTGTTCCCATTTTCATATCTGGGGACGTCCCCACTATTCAAAAGGGGACGCCTCATTATTAATAAAATTAAATTTATTAATTAATAAATTATAATATAAAATTGTTTTAAAATTAATTTTTTAAAATAAGATTAATTATATAAAAAATTTTAAAATTATTTTATTAATCATAATACTCAGTTTTTAAATTAAAAATAAAATTTTTATATATTTAATTGTGCAAAATTAATTTTTTAGTTAAAATAAACTTAAACTCTTCTGCTTGTCTATTCTAAACCATGATCTTCTTCTCTACTTTATCCTTTCATCCTCCCGGATGAGGAATTGGTATGTCATTACCTTTATAAAAAAATCTCAAATGAGGAAGTTCTCTAGGGTACTTTGGTCGGAATTGACTTGCATACATGCCAACCATGGTACCTTCCTGGTATATGTCCTGATTTTCCTTCTAATCTCTTTCTGAATGTCTTTGTTAATATGTCCCTGCATGATCTCTTCCAACAATACAAAGATTATCTTTTTATCCTACTTCTTTTTATGGTTTATGAGATAAAGAAGGATAGAATAATTACTTATAAAAAAGATAAAGTAGAAATCTCAATCTGCTCATAAACCAAGTGGTTGTCTCTAGTTGTTTCACTGATTTGTAATTTTCAATTGAAATCAAACTTTAGGAGAACATCATAGTTTTAAAAAATTAAGATAGAGGAGTTTAAGTTTATTTTAATTAAAAAAATTAATTTTGTACAAATAAATATATACAAAGTTTATTTTTAATTTAAAAACTGAGTATTATGATAAATAAAATAATTTTAAAAATTTTTATGTAATTAATCTTATGTTAAAAAGTAATTTTTTTATAAATTTTATATTATAATTTATTAATTAATAAATTCTGTTGAATAATGGGGGACGTCCCCAGACGCAAAAATTAGGGACGCGACCCCATTAAAATTGATTAGATTATGGATTGTGCTAACTTGTGATCCAATAAAATTAATAAAAAAAGTATAAGGGTTGCAGAGACGGCAACCTTATAAAAAATATTCAAAAGAAAAAACGCATATGAAAAAATTTAGGTACTATGTCAGTGTTTGAGGCATTTAGTGTTCAAAGTAATAGGTTGACAGTCAAAAAGCCGTGTGATGATTCTTTCATCCGATACACTTTTGGCCAGAAGAGATACTCGAAGCAAAGTAAATTTTACGTTTCTGCGCTGAGAGAATCAACCCCTCAGACAAAAATGGATTGATCAACTGTCATAAATAATTTCGGATAATTATACACTTGAGTTTTAATGCTCATGCAAACTTTCTATTTAAATTTAGATTATATCAAATGAGACTTATTACGTATAGGCTATTTATGAAGGAGGTAAAAACAGCCTTAATGAGTCACTCAGTCATTTCCAATGAAACTGGATTCTTGTAACGTTGTAGGGTATTCAGAAGTAAAGAGATAGAGAGAGAGAGAGAGAGAGAGAGGAAGAGAGAAGTGGATTGGTCTATCTAATTCTCTCTGTCTCTTCCTCGCTTTGTCTATCTCTTACAGAAAAAAATGCAGAGGATGCAAGGAGAGAAAATATCAAATTAGAAATTAGGAACATATCTTAGGCAGAAAGCAAATGTATCACTGTCATCAAAAGTCAAGTGTAGTAGTTTAACAAAACGGAGAGCCAAAAACACCAAAAAAAAAAAAAAAGAGAAAAGGAAATGAAACTCAATGTTCATTCTCTGATTCACTCTTATTGTGGTAATATATACACAACAACGCATACAATATCAAGCTTACTCCACTCAAGAAAGCAAGAAGCCAATAGTAATTGTCCAAGCGTGCTACATTCATATCATCAGAGAACCAACTGGGTTTACCTTTTGAACTGGTATATACTTCCACAAGCGTGATCAATAGAGCACTCACAAAGCTTCCAACCCCAAAAACACTGGTATACAATGCAATTCCCATCATTCTCATTGATATTGGTACTTCACCGTAAAAGAACTCCTGCATTCCCACAACAGTAAAGATATCGGAAATGCCCAGGAGAATGTACTGTGGAAGCAGCCAGAATATGCTCAACGGCACCGTTTCGCTTTTGGTCTCCCTCCCAATCTCAAGCCTCTTCCTCTCAACCAGAGCTGCAATAACCATGGCTATGATGGAAAGGACCATTCCAATTCCCATCCTCTGCGTTACGCTTATGCCTTTGTCCTGACGAGTGATGAGCTGGGCGAGAGGGATGAAGACTCTGTCATACAGCGGCATCAGTAGGATTATGGAGAGCGTGATAGCGCTTTGGAGTATGGCTGGTGGGATCTTGAAGTTACCTCCGATGTTCCTCTTCATTGTCATGCCTTGTTTCGTGAAGAATGTCGCAGGTTGTTGGAAGATCACTGCGAACATCAGAAGCGTTGTCCATATGGGCAAAAGCCGAAGCACAACCTTGGCATTTGCAAGCATGAACGTCCTTTTGGGATTATTTTGGTTCATATTGTTCATGAGGTTGTCCATGTTTTCATGACACAAAGACCTCTCTTGAAGCCTGTCACAAAATTTCACAATATACTAACATGTTAATTCATACTGTATGCTGTATAGGACTGTAAAAATTTCTTGAAAATAATAAAAATAACTTATTTACTTGAGCTATTTATAAATTATTCTTTTAACTTTGAAAACTGACGAATGAACAAAAAGTTCAAATTTCAAAGGGTCGTTGTTGAAGGGGGTATTTTCTAGTTTTTAAATTTGACAAGAATGTTTGCAAATAACTCAAAGTGGAAGGAGGTATTTGTATTTATTAGATAACCCAAAGAAAAGAAAAAAGATTAAACTATATTAAGTCTTTTGATCCCTATCTTAGACATAAGGTTTTGGCATTGCCAATTTTATAAAATACCACTCATATTATTTCTATGATAACTTTCAATTATTATGCTAAATATGAAAATTATTAGTATCGCATCATCCAAAATATCAAAGAATTTAAGATACATAGGAGCGTACTAAACTGCATCATATATATGGAAGTGGGAACTTACTCGAGCTCAGATGTTTCAGACTTGTCATTGGGTGGGGTGGTTCCACAACGGAAGCATTTCGAAATAGAAGCTTTGATAGCTTGAACTATGGCGATTAAAGGCTTCTTAGCTTTAGAACGGTCGTGCTGTTTGTACAGATAGATAGGGCTTCCACAGGAGAAAATCAGAATAGCGACACCCATGGAAATCGCAGGGATAGCAAAACCTAGTACCCAGCCATAGTTGTCTTGGATGTAGGACATGATGGTGACACCCAATAGGCTTCCGCCACATACCCCAAAGTACCACCACTGGAAGAACAGTGTCTTCTTGTTGGACTTGTCATCGTCCTTGCTACAAGGCAGTTCTTCCTCGTCGTCAAGTTGGTCTGCCCCAAATGCTTGCAGAGATGGGTTGTATCCTCCTTGTCCCAATGAAATCAAGTAGAGAGACAACGTGAGAAACGAAGATGGCATTGCTTTGTGCCGATTCTGCAATGTTCTTGCCACTGCTGTTGTTGTCAATGCTGCAAGTCCCTGTGTTATGAGGATACAAAATCCAACATTGATACACTGTTAGGATTAAGGAATATTTATTTCATTGTGGACAGACTAGTTAATTATGTATTTGAAATTGTCTAAATAAACTAAATTTATGTGACATGGATTATGTTAAACTATTCATGAGAAACTGATCTCAATTCATATTTCTTTTGGAGCTGATTACTTTATATATATTAATTATAAGGAGATTATCATTTGATATCTTTTATTCAGACTTTATTGTCTTCTTTAGTGTGAGTTAATTTATTCCTTTTCTATGTTCCTATTGCAATCTATCACTTATTGTGATTCAGGCTCAACAGTAATATTATTTATTCTTATCTCTCCATTATCTTTAAGCAAAAAGAACATAAATAAACTGTTGGGGTGTTTTTTCTCTTGCCGATAGTTTATATTTTAATAGTATTATTAGGCTTCAAGTTTAGAAATCAGGGAAAGGATATTTTAATAATATCCAAATAGTCAATTTTGTGTCTGACATTGCCTAAATAAATTAAAATTATCTGTCATGAATTATATTGGACTGTTCATAATTAAGAAACTAGTTTCTACTCATATCACTTTTACAGTTAGATATTCTATTTATACTAGTTAATATTGTCATTTGTGGTATCTTTTTGACCAACTCTGTTGTCCTGTGAGCTAAATTTGTACCCTTTTCTCTTTTCCTAATGCAATCTATTGCATGGTGATTCAAGCTTAACAAGGGATTATCATATTATATAATTTTATCCCTATATTATATCTTGGATAGATTAACGCTTTGATTCTAAAAGAGGATGAAAACCTTCGATCCTAGGATTTGAACTACTGAAAAGGACAAATTCTTATCAATTGAGAGACCAAATAAAAAATATAAGAAAAATTTTATATAAAAAAAGTTAAAGATTTAAAGAGTTTAAGAGGACAACCCTCTTCTTAAATCATTCGTTGCTTCTAGCAAAAAGAACATAAAAAAAAAAAATTAAAATATATATTTTATTGTGGACAGATTATACTTTAATAATATCAAAATAGTCAGTTTTGCATCTAGCACCATCTAAATAAACTAAGTTTTGTATTCGTTAGTATTTATCATTTGGTATCTTTTTGAGTATTCCTCTCTTCGTATTGCAATCCATCTCATAGTGATTTAAGCTCAACAATGATTTATAGTATTATCTAACCTTATCTGTCAGTTATCTTTTTGAAAAGCTGCCTTCGATTTTGTTCCTCTGACTTAAATTTTTAAATTTTTTATTTTTAATAAAAGAAAATTTTCATGTAGAAAGCACCTATAATTTTCTTTAGCAAGAAAGGCAGCTTCCTTATTACCAGAAGTTAACAGTTATGAAAGCATATTCCAGAAAATTAACATATAAACATTTTTCCATCCTAAGTAATATGTGCAGTTACAACATCACTTGGGTTACTTCCACGAAACTGCATATCGTCAATCCTACTTTTATTAGGCATAAAAATTCTTGCAGAAATCAGACTCTGCAGAGAAGTTGATGGTGCCTTGTAATTATGGTTAGTTAGTTACAAATCCATGACGTGCGAACTTGAGAAAGCCTATGTTTGCTAAATATAGGTCCCTCTAACATATCGTTATAAGATTGTATAAGTTTATATGATGTAATTGACTTTATTAGTTGTTTAGTGCACTAAGTTTATATAGTTGATTTTATTTAATATGACTTATCACGGTATTGTTAATCAAGCTTTCAGTATATTGATTAAACTTAATTGTATAACCCTGCACCATCATGTTTTCTCTCTATTAACACCAAAAGTCCATAATATTAAAATTGTCTGAGTTATTTCTATTCAACCTTATTTTATTGAGTTGGTGGATTCCTAACTGTCTCAAATATTTAAGTATACTATAAGATGCATAAATATTTTATATTTCCATTTCTAATGTGACAATTTGAAGTTACGAAAAAGAAACAATCAATTATGAAAGTCATAGATATAAGTTGATATTGTAAATAAATAAAAAAGAAAAGGTTGGTAAAAGCATGAGCCAGACTCCAAAAACTTAATAAATCATCTAATTTAACAATAATATTGCATATTAAACAAACAGAGCAACTAAATTACCAGCCACATGTATCTTTGTGAGCCATATCTACAAACAGGCCAAATATGTATATTTAATATACTTTGTGCTCATGTAATCTGGAATAAAAAGCAGAGGAGTCTGCATCTTCTAATATGACAAAAGGAAAATATCTTGTGCCGAGTAACTTACAGCAACATAGAGGAAAGAGGAAGCCATAATGGTGGAATATTTGTGGCAATAAGCATCAGCAATGGGTGCTACCAGCAATGGCGTTATGGAGGTGAATCCACACCAGCTATTCACCATTTTTGCTGCAGATGAATTGCTCATCTTCACTACATCTGTTAGATATGTCACTAAATTTGACGCCACCCCTTTAAATGCAAACCTCTCTATACCAGCAATGGCTGTCATATAACAAACCCAGAAACAACCACAAGTTATATTCTATTACACGTACAGCAACACAAGGCAAGAACATTGGAATATTAGTTCAATTTTTAATAGCCCTTTTCTGATATCATAGGAAGATAGAACAATCACTACTTTTCTCCGTTATGGAAGAGTTCAGATTCAATAATAGTCCAAGGATGACCCTATGGATAGGGAATAAAAGTGGGTTTAGACCTTTTGAATGAATCGTTTGTGCGAAATTGTTCTCTTTTCTCATTCATGAGCAAATTTAAGTTTAATATGGTTGGAAACTGAGAAAGCAAAGAAGAGTATGGTTTACCTATGAGGAGTATACACGACTTGTTGAATCTCCGGGGTCTCTGCCCGCCAGCCATGAAAGCCAAAAAAGATATATCGAAAGCCCTCACAAAAATGGAGCTTTTCTGTACTCTGAGGTTTATTGAAAGGACCACGAAGAAGAGGGCAATAATAATTGAAAGCAAAAGGGGTTGTGTTTCTTCACGTGTAGCTGAACGTTGTACTTAGTTTTGGCCTTTTCAGGCAGTATAGTCAGTAGACATTATGAACTCCTCTCGAGGTTATATAACAGAGGATTTGGCTTTAACTGTTTAATGGGACAAAAAACAAACTCTCATTAACGTCGCTTGTATCGCATTATTCACGACTCATGAAAAAGAAAAAGTGAGAAGATATCGCACTTTCAGGATTGATCAAAGTGATGTGTCATCTGGCACTACTGAGGTCGACGTGGATTAGGAATCTGCTGGGCACCCTCTCCCATATTCCACCCCATTGACACATGCCATACTTGACAAGTGAAAAATGTGATAGCTAGAAACACCGAACACTACATTTTGATCCAAAACCTTAAAAGATATTAGATTTACGGGTTAATTTTATTATATATTTCCACGTATTTCATAAATTTATAACGTGGATGGAGGTGTAGATATGATGTGGTTATAGTTACAAAGATTCTGGCTTAAACTGGTCAATTAGACCAAAGCACTTTTAAGTTGGCCAGACATGCATGTGCTTGTCATCCTTGATCAAGCTACAACAATTTAAAAAAGATTCCTATTCCTACATAATGTGGCTACCTTTCTTTGCCATTCCAATGTCGTTTTATCTTCTTTATGTTCCACCATTTGAGCATAAAGCGAATTGCCTATCCATTGAAACCTATATTTTTTCATATGATGGGATTCAAAGCTTAGAAAGTTGCGTCACCACTCACCCCAATTGCATTTTGGAGGTGGTTTAGCCTTTTACGTTAACGAGCAGAATCGCACTAGGGACAAAACAGTACACGTGAAGTTACAGGGTGAGTGAGCCACACCCACACATGGTACACACAGGGGAGAGAGAGAGAGAGAGAGAGAGAGAGAGGTTACAGAAACAGAGTCCTACATACCCAAAACATGATCGATCATGAGCAGGAGGCGAGGTTGCAGATGCTTTTTGCCATATATGCTTGCTGTGTTTGGTGCTTCAGTGAGATGGATACCACATTTCTTTTGATTATGTACAGTGCCCACATGCTGCGAAGGATTTTGGGGGACAGTGGGGTGACACAAAAGGTTTAACAGGACCAATATGTAAGTGCCACGTATCATGTTATGGTTTCTTTAGCTTAGGCGGTCGTTGGTGATTTAGTTTCTCGAGTGACTGCTATGTGTATGTATTCATGCGTTTTTTAGAATTCCTCTCCCATGCAAGCAACACGAAGTTGGCGTGAGTGCGCTTACGTACTCTCTGTTGTTCAATTCAATCCCTTGCTTTTCAGCAAATTGCTAAAGAATAATCAACGTTCCTTATTTATATATACTTGAGATTTTTTTCAGGATTCAAGGTACCACACTATGTAAGCGCAAGTTGATAAGTCATAATTTTAATATGGTAGGATCCTCTGAATTATGTATATGACAATTAAGTTTACTGAGGCTGCACAAAATTGAAAGAATCCCAACACACTTGAAACATATATATATCCTAATACGAGTTTTCCTTGACTTTTACATTTATATTATTAGTGCGATGGGTATATGAAATCGTTATATATATGTTTTAAGTTGTGACTGTGTATGTGAGAATTCCTTGTCACTTAACAAAATTATCTTCTTCTTCTTCTTCAAATTTCTAAATTTATTTCTCTTTCTTCTTTCTTGCCACTACGGGATACAGGTCTAACTCGAGCCCATGAAAGCCCCCACTGAGATTGCGTAACTATTTTAGTTATTCCTTTGTTAAAAGAAAAAGGGAAAACAGCTATAAGTATACGAAAATCTTATCGTTAGTGAGAGCTTTGTAGGAATATGCTAAGCAAAGCATGAATGATGTTGACATGAATATGTGGAATAGAGAGATTCTCTTGTAGACGGAGAAGCATGCATGAATCGATTTAAGTAATTAATGGGAAGGCTTTTACGATTAAAAGTGATGTGTTTTGGATGAAATAATTGTGAGGGACACCATTATGACCTTCAAATGGGGTTCATAGACCATCAGCTTTAATTCCCACTAAACATGACAAAGGAGGTCTCTTATTTGGTAATTGGTTTCAGAAAAAGGCTCCTTTTCAATAGACAAGATCAAGTGATTCTTCATTTATTGACCATAAAGGTTTTTAGTGTTGAAGGTACCAGATTGCTTTAATAATTTACGTCTTTCATAAAAAGAAAGAAGGATTGTCTTTCTACCCATATCAAAGATTAGCCCCGAAAAGAAACTAGAAGGCAGAAGAGAAAAATAAATAAATAAAAAGGAATACGAAATAATACTTTTGGGCTTTTGGCAATTCATTTCAGCGGTGTAATTCGAATTTACTGCATCAATTTTTTGAAAATTCTGCAGATTATCCAACAATTGAGATCCAACGAAATATGTGAGTCCAATAATCTAAATTTAATATTAAAATATTAAATTGAATCAATAATTTTTTTGTTTCGAAAAGCGATAGAACTTAAAATTTTGATTTGACAGTCAGAATTAATTGAACTGTTTAATTCAATAGTTCATAATTCCTTTGAAAAAGTATAAAGAATTTAGATTATTTAGTGGTAACTATAAAATTTGCTCAATATTGGTTTCAGCTATGTATACTTACCGCTGTATATATGGCATGCAGTGGGTTACATAAAGAAAATTTGCTGAAAATTAAAAATTTTCAAGTCACCATCATAGATACTCCTTTGGGTGTTTGTGTGTAGGGTCACTACAGTAAAACTTTCAATTGTCTTTCATTTGGAGGTGGGAGCTAATTAAAGAACTTTTAGTTGTCATTAAAAGTCTCTCCTTTAATTCTACATGTGCCTTATATTTTATTATATCTTTTGATGTGAAATAAAAAGCCTATATATTTATTTATAAACGCACAGCCCCTTTGAATCAATTGTTGCTTACCATGTTTTCTCTGTTCACGGCTGAAATGTGATTCAAATGATTTTCTTTTTCTTTTAGCAAAATTATAACTTAGTTTTAAGATTCTAACTTGTTATGCCACGAAATATTTTGCTTTCTATCACTTTGCTTCTCTAAAGTCTCTTTATTATATATATATATATGTTGAAAGTAGGTCATAAGTTGTTATAAAATGCTAAATTTGGTGATTATTATTTATTATAACATAGGGTATGAAATTCTAAAAAGGGTGTTAATCCTCTCCAGATTGAGAGTTTGATATATAGCCTAAAAGTTTGAGATAATAACTTACTTGCATGTTGAAATTTTCTAATAATGGGTTTTGAGTTGATACAATTGAAATTTTTGGTAATGTAATTTTGATCTCTTTCATATGTGTGTGTGTATATATATATATATATATATATATATATATATATATATGTATAGACATGAGATATTTTGCTTTATAGGAAAATAAATATGGCCACAGTGCTCCGATGGGAGAATGAATGATGTGAGGGACTCGTGAAAGAGGCAGTGACGGAGCCAAGACTTGGCTCAGTGGGGACGAATTTTTTTATTTTTTTATTTTATTTTTAAAATTATATTTAAATATTATATTTTATAAAATTAAATTATTTTTCAGAGAAAAATATACTTTTGATCCTACACTTATAAAAAAAGTTATTATTTTAATTCCTCACTTATTAAAAAACAAAAAATAGTCCCTTATTTATTAAAAAATGTCAAATTTGATCATTCACTTTTTAGAACATTACTAAATTTAGTTATTCTATCAAATTTTAAATTCTCAATTTAAGAAATTAAATTTGATATCTTTTTCAAAAAATGAAGAACCAAATGTGACATTATTCAATAAGTGAGGGACCGAAATAATAATTTTGTCATAAGTGAGAGGCCAAAGTGTATTTTTCTCATTTTTTCTATTAAACTTTCAAATTAAACTATAATATCATTATTCTATCTTTCTTAAATTTAAAAGTAGGTTTAAATTTAACTGAGTATTGTACTAAATATTATTTTTCATATTATTATCATCTTTTGTACTGAAATACACATGAGAACATTTTTATCTACCTACTTATACTAAAAAAAAATATATCATCACTTAATAACATTATGATAGTTCAATATACAATTCCAAAGAGCAATTTAAAGGGATAAAAATTTATTTGATGAAGTATAAAAATATATATATGTAAATTTTGCCAAAAAAATATATATTTATAGAGCACTATAAATATTATGTTATCTAACAATATTTCAAGAATTTACAATATTTATAAGGATAATTGTTCAAGACCTAACCAAAATAACATATTGACATATGGAGTCAGTTATATCTTACTCACTTATTATAAAACCATTATTTACATATGTGTATCAAAAGTATACATATATTTGATATAAAATAATATACATAATATATATGTGGGTCTAATAAGTTCAAATTAAAATATCAATTGATTAAAATTGACATGACCTAATCATTTAAGATATGTGTATAATTTTAATGGATTCAAAAATATAAAATATGTGGGAGCATCAAATTATATCTTTATACCTCAAAACAATATAGCTCCGCCCCAGGAAAGAGGCCTACAAATATATCTACTCCATAATGAATAACCACCAGAAATATTGTTTTCGCTATAATATGTATCTTGTAAATCAAATTGAGCCATTTTGGTAAATTACTTTTGAGTAGAGACAAATTCAACTTGGATGGCTTCAAAATGCTATGATTGTCATTGTCAAGACGATTGTAGAAGTCTAGAAATTGAAAGATTTGATTGTTGTACTTGTAGATATTTATTCTTGTATTTATAATTGTTTCTTATTGTACACATACAGTTAGGTTTATTTGTTTTGAATTACTTACAGAATACTATATATCGTAAGATTGATTTGTTATAATATTATTATTTATATTACTAGAAGTTTGAAAGTTTTATTTATGGTTCTTTGTTTGAAGATATAATTAATTCAAAACGGTGGATTGAAAAAAAATTATCGTCAGAAAAAGACTGAAATCACCCCTGAAAATATTACTGTTCAATTTTACTATATATAGTGGCATCATCACTGGTCAATCATCACACTGATCAGGCCATATTGTAAAGAAAATTTCCACTGCTAAAAAAACTTTCGAAAAGTATTTGGAATTAATGCTAATTAATGACCATCGTTGTATTAACTACTCTCATGGGTTACGATAGAGGATACGTATGTCCTAAAATTGGATTTTTTAAATTATAAAATTTGTGAAGTGCTTTTATAATAGAGAAACAATACAAAGAACGGAAATTTGTATGAGATTTATTTCATTTCTTTCTATCCACTTATCTTATTCTCTTTATCTCTTTTGCTTTAAAAATATTTTATATTTTAGAAGATTCAAATCTTTCAAAATTAAAGTGAAATAGGCATCTAATAATTGTATCTGTTGATGATGATGGCATAGTGTACTAGTTTCCAGCTAGTAATGACATATTAAAGCTGATCATCAAATTTGGAATATAGCAAGGAGTGACAACGGGTAGAAGAGTCTGTTTCTTGCAGAAGTGTTGTAAAGAAAGGGAAGCTCAACATAATGGAATTGTTCTTATCTGCTTATCTTTTCTTTTTCTTTTTCCCTCCTCTCGATCATCATGGTTTGTTTTCACTCAAGTGTCTTTCATATGCCACCCTCGTAAAAGGAACTATATATAGCCCACTTAAATTAATTATAGTTTAACTATAATTTTAATATAATATTTTAAAATATGACACTTAGCTAGTTACCTCTTTTAAATAGTAAAATATTATTTTGATCTTTCACTTATTAGTCTAGTCTTAATTTAGTCTCTACTTTTAATTTGATCCCTCATCAATATCTAATTTGATTTGGTCATTCACTAATATAAAATTTAACTCATTTATTATTTAATCTTAACTAAACTTAAACTAAATATATAAATATTAAAAATAAATTGAGGTTATATGAGGACCCAAAATAACGCTATACTCATTTTTAAATTATGAGAGGAAAAAAAAAATAAAAGTACATACTAGTTAGTTTTAAATTAGTCATATAATTTTATATAATATTTTATGTATTTATTATCTTTTTTATATTTAAACTTACTTTTGCTTTGGGTATTACATAATAATTATGTAATTTTTAAATTTTAATTTTAATTTATATGTACTTTAATTTTTATAATATATAATTTTAAAATTTAAATATTATTTCGAAAATACTAAATTGTAATTGGATTACACTTTTTTAGAAGGATATACGGAATTTCTCCAAATTCGAATCACTCCTTAAGTCAAAAATGATTTTTTTTTAATTATTTTAGATACCGCAATTATCCCTTTTCTTTTTTCCAAATTAAAAACAGCGAATTAAGTGTGAGGTCTTAGTTTGTAAATTGATTTTAATATTTGGTTCGAAAATTTTTTTTTTCGATTCAGGGCCAATCGAACCAAATTAATAAATTTAGATAAAGGCTTGTTTGAATGTTGTTTTTAAAAATAAAAGAACCAAAAAACTTGTTTGGTAATGTGTCTTTTTATTAATTGTTCTAAAAAATTAAAAAATTGAAAGTTTTTTTTAGAATAATAATAAAAAAAAGAACAAGTTTTAGATATTTTCTCTTATTTCTCAAAATTGTTTTCATTAATGAAAAAAACTATAATTATGTAATGTAATACCCATAAAATTTATAATAAAAAAGGAAATTCAGTTAGAAAAAAATATAGATGTAGATAAAATTTTATTTGAAATTATAACCAAAGTTAGTATCTAAATTTCACCCTGTACATTTTTAACACTTGTAACTCAATTAAGTATGGTAACCAAGTATTTATAAGGAAAATTTTGATCTAATAAAAACAAAATTTCCTATTTAAAATATTTTAAAATGTTCAATTATGTCTACTAACTTCACCTAACTCATATTATTGCCCAATTATGCAACTAACCTCTACCTATAATCCTTAAATCATATGCAAATAATACATCAGATACCATTGCAAGACTCTTCCTCACACAGTTCACGCCTTCTCCCTTCGGCAGCCACCTCACCATTGCCAGCAAGCACTGGCAACTCAATAACAACATTTCTGACCCATCCCTAACCACCGACAGAAATCGCCAGAAAAATCGTGCAACCCATTACTGTCATTGTGCAAATATCCCCACCGGCCATCCTGAAGGGTCGCTGGTGACTCTTCTCAGCCACAGCGGCCCTGTTGACCCCAAAACAACCACCACTGGCCTCCATATCGCTGGAATTTCTTAACTTTTCTAGCGGTAAAAAAAGGCATGAATCTGAAGCTCTAATTCATGATTTTTGTGCGTTTTCAATCCAATTAAATATAGGGCTTCACTTTCTGTAATGATTTCACACATTTCTCCCTCATTTACACTGATTAATTTGGTCTAATTTGCTCAAAATCAAAAAACCCTAATTTTAGCACTGTTTATTCAAATAGAGGTGAATTTGAGCTCAATTCGAGTTGTTTGCTTCAAATTGAGTTAGCATTACACTTCTAAGGTGAATTTCCTACTTTTCTTCTTGAAATCACTAATCAATTGTGAATTTTGGTTTCTAAATTGAAAAACCCCAATTTAGGAATCTAGGGACAATTTGGAAATTTAGTGAAATTTGTGTTCTTAGAGCTTTTTAAATTTTGTTTTACACCTAGGGAGTGATTTAGAATTTTTAGAAATTTTAGTTTGAATTTAGAAAAAATTTCAAATTTTTAGTAATTTTCCTATATTTTGCATGAAGAAAAAGGAAGGAAATTAGAAGGAAAATTAGTATTATTTAATTGGATAAACAATAAATATTATTTGAGGTTAAATGGAAAATTTGAAATTTATTAAATGACCCTTAAGTGAAATTTGTGTTAAGGTAGGTGTTAGAAATTTAATAAGTGCATAATGGGATAATAATAATAATAATAGTAATGATAATAGTATTAATAATGATAATTAGATAATAAAATGAAATATAAGTCATAAGTATTTTAATGTATTATTTAAGAAAGTATCCCATAAATTTAATTTCCAAAAAATTTAGTAAAGAAATAGGTAAATTGGATAAAGGTGAATATGGAATAATTAATTATCTCTATGATAAAATCAAATAATTAAATTAATTATGAGGACTAGATGTTAAGAGTATTTTATTTAATATCTTTAGGTCACTAGAAAATTGTCAACAGAGGAATTATAATCAAGGATAGAAAGATGTTAATATATTCCTCATAAGTAAGTAGATAATACTAATTATGCAGAATATTATTTTAAATTATTCATGATGATTTTGAATATTGAATTATTAGAAATACTAAAATCTGAATTCTGAAGTGGTATGATTTCAAAATTTCTGATATCTGTACATGGATAATTATTTATCTCTAAAATATTGAGAATATGTCCAAAACAGAACCCTGTAACTAACGACAGTTGACGTTAGCCGTAGTGCATTGCGATTAGTAATATGATAAGGTTAGTATGATACTCTTATTATCATATTCTATTTGAGGCAGATGATCATTATGATATTTACTTAAGAGCATATAGCCGAATGAGTGTAAGTTTTAATCAGTTATCACTAGCCTTGGGCTCGTTCTGTATTATGAAATTATGACTGGTTCTATAGGATATTTCCAAATGTATTTTGTTAATGATTATTCTTTGTTTGATATTACTGAATTATGACTGTATGATATATGGTTTAAAATTTTGAATGACGTACCACAGTAAGTCTGCTTTAATTCTACAATATTAGAATTGCTCACTAAGTTTCCACTCACTCCATTATTTAACATTTTTCAGATTTCAACGTCGATCTAGAACATTCACCTTCAAAATTTTAATCTTAGTAATTAATTTCTTGGTAAGCCTAGCCTACTACTAGAGCTATGTCTTTCTTTATTTTTTTTCTACGTTTCAGTTTAGTCGCTTTCTTGTATGCAAGTTAAATATTTAATGTATTACTATAGTGTGTCAAAAACTATATGTATAAAGAGTTATGAGATGTATGTTTATTTAATGTGAATTTATATAAGTTCTGATATTATGAGGGTTCCGATGGGTTCACGAGGATGAAGGACACTTCAACCTTGTGTCAGCCACATCTTTTTGACTCAAGTCGTGACATGTAAAAAATGATTTAAGGTTGTGAGTTGAGTTTGAATAAGCTTTGAGACCCAATCTAGCTGATTCATAACTAGCTGGGCCAAGTCACATTGTATTTTTATTAAAAAAAATATTTTTTCAAAAAAAATAATTTGTTTTAAAGAAGAATTAAAAAATTAAGATTAAAAATGAAAAGAATGAAATAAAAAAATGATTTAAAATGAAAAATAGTTAAAATTAAAAAAGAATTAACATTTTAAAGTTTGTCATAAATAAAATTTATCATAAATAAAATAAATTCATATTAAAAAAATAATATATCATTAGGGTTTGAATAAACCTAATACCTTGCTTGACCTGATTAAAACGTACCCACGTGCTCTCACACACATTCTTACATTCCAAACATGTAACACATACATGTATGTACACACACATGCACCTACATGAACAAATGCAAAGATATATATATTGAAATTGTTATATACACAAACACGCGTTTGCAAGTACACACACATACACACACACACACACACACATATATATATATATATATATACTAAACATATTTAATATACACAAATATATATAACGAATATGCAGCATCAATGCACACACACCTACACTCACAAATACATGCCCATGCATATGTACACACACAATACACATCTAGGTACATCCACACATAAAAATACATATATAATGAATTTGTTACGTAGATGCATGTACACATGCATGTGCATGACTACACACATACAATCACATATATGCTAAATGTGTAATACACACAAATACATCAAATAAATATTTATCTTTTGTCTAAATTGTAAAATTTGAATTAAATTTGGAATTACATTTTTATGTTCTAATTCTATACATGGTCCAAACATAAAATTTAAAATTTCGAATCAATTTCAATTTTAAAGGAATTAGAATCATAATTATAATTCTACATTATAAATTTAATTCTTGGTACTAAATAAAGTCTTAATATTTTCAAAACTTGTTTTTAAATTTTTTCTTCAAACAATGTTTTCTTTTTAAATTTTGAGTGTGTTTCTAAAAACAAAGATTTCAAATAAATTTTTTTAGCTTTTATTTTTAAAAAATATTCTAAAAAATAATTTCATAAAACTGTTTTAAAAACATAAAAACAAAAAATAGAATCAAAGGTAACGTGAACTCAACAAAAAACTTGGGTTTGTTTTCCAAAAACTTTTTTTTTTTGGGGCTTATTTTCTGGTCTCCATAGCATCATATTTTACTATCATGAAAGGGGCATTGTCTTTTACCAAGAAAAAAAAAAAAAACAAAGGGAAAGGGTCCTAGCTTTGAGGGGTTTTGTGCTCTCAGGATAAGATGGAATGTGATTTGCGCAAAGCGAGAATAAAGTGTGGCAAATTGGAAAAACTGTTTCTCAATAATACGAAGATTGTCAAGGCTTGTCTGGCCACGCAGCTACCACTAAATGGGAAGAGTCTAAAGAGAAAAGGAAAGATAGTAAGATAGTCCAACTTATAAGGGTTACTAAAGTTAACAATTAATTATCTAATATAATTTAAATATAATACATAATTAATGGTAATACTCAACATATAACCGACGAAAATATATATATTTTTAGTCTATATTACAAAAAGTTCAAAATTTTTTATGGCAAAAAAATTACACCCATATATTTAAAGTATAATTTTAAAAACATTTATAAGTATAATTATCATTGGAATAATTTACCCAAGATGATGGAGAGTTTAGATTATCAATTTTGGAACACAAACTATAATATACAATTTAGACGTGACCCTTACTTTATTCTTTTATTATCTTGTTATTCTTACCACATGCATCAACAAACACTTCGTCTTGTTTCTCCACTTTGCATTGTACTCTAGATTCAGTTTCTTTATTGTAGTATAAATTAGATGGCCCATATTAAATAATTACATAGATTAATGGTCTATAATTAAAAAGTTTGTCGTTTTCAGTAATTTTTAAAAATTAAAATCAGTAATTTCTTACAAATTTAATGCAATAGATACAAATATTTTAAAACTTAAATAAACAGATACAAATTATTTAGCCATTAATATCTTCGACTGTTAAGGATCCATACGTCAGTAACAAGAGACAAATCTACAAATTGAGTCCAAAGAGGGAGAACGATGGACACAAATAAGAGTAACTTAGTACTTTTTATATTTTACTAATACAAATTCATATATGATAAATCATTAAAACTCTAGAAAAAGATATGCAGAAATGAAAGAAATTTAAACTATTATTTATTTTCTTAACTCATGCATTTTAAATTGTGCTCTTCTTTTTCTAAAGATCAAAGTTATCAATGAGTTCATATGTTGAAATTTCTTGAGCTATCTTTCTCAATGTACGTTACCAAATAAGTCAAAAAAAAATTGTCCTCCATATTGTTTTAAAGTCTTATTTTAACAATTTTTACAATTGAAAATGTTCTTTCTATTGTTGTTGTTGTAAACATTAGAAGAGTTAACACAAGACAAATTATTCTACAACAAATGGGTAAATTCTTGATTTTGTGTCTTTATTAGCACTTGACACAACTTTGCAATTCTTAAACTTTCTTCAACTTGGACCTTGTATGAGTATCAATTTCAAATGTTCCAATTGAATATTTAGATGTTGCTTTTCTTGTCCCATGAAGTCATTTGGGTAAAACTTATTCACATACTTGGTAATATTTTTAACCTAAAAATATTTATAATTATGCCGTGGATATAGAGCGGAGCTAAGGATAAATAACTCCACTATATCCTCCTTGAAGCGAACATTTATATCTTAAAACAATAAATCTACAACATAAATGAAGATATCATACGATAGTGATGTTCAATTGTGAGGTTATCTCTTTGACGACAAGATAGACCTTGACTAGCTTTATAATAAGCACTTAGATCTAGGACCTCTATATTATGATCTTTATAAAATAACTTCACTTTTTCAAGTAAAAGACCCCATCCACTTTCTTTGAATTTTTGAAAAAGTACTTTTGTGGATGATACTAATTGCATTGCATTCAATATATCTTGAATATAAACTCAAATGATTATAAACTCAAATGATGTCTTCACATTATAAACTCTATCAGCTTCACTCCTTTGAGTTAGATTCCTAGATTGAATAATGTCATACAATACAACACAAGTTCAATCAAACATCCTCAACAAACTATGAAGAGAAGTTAAGTGAGAGCTCCATCGAGTATCTCCAAGACATTGGAGAGTGCCAACTTGATATTTTCCCTTACCAACTTCATTCTCACATGTGCCTATCAATTCTGTAATATGAGATGTCTCAAAGTCTCTTAATTGATCATGTTGTTTGCTTGAAGAAGCAACCAAATTGATTATGGTTAGTTAAATATGAAAATAATTAATGGACAAGAATAATTTCTTTGGATGTAGCTACTAAACTTAATTAAAGTCCATGAGCAAAGCAATGAATATAGTATGCAAATGGATACATTTTAGTAAATAAAGCTTGCAATCCTCTCCATTCACCATGTATATTACTTGCACCATCATATCTTTAACTTTGAATAACATTCACATTAAGACAATAGCATGAAAGGTCCTCACAAATTGTTTTCTCCAAAGCCAATGATGTGATCTACTTTACATGAACTAAATCGTTCATGTATGAAACTTTTATTATCAATGAATATCAACACAATTGCCATTTGCTCTTTCTTTGATTAATCACTAGCTTCATCCACTATGATGCAAAACTTTGAATCATTAATATCTTCCCAGATAAATCTCTAGATTTTAGTTGCCAAAATAGAGAGAATCTCTTTTAAAACTTCAAACAAACATATACTGCATTTGTAGGGGCATTCTCTAAGACAACCACCCTTACATCTTCATTGGATGATGCTAAGAGCTTTATTAGTTTGAGAAAGTTACCTTGATTTCTTGAATATTGCATTTCATCTCGACCCCTAAAGGCACAACCTTGAAATGTGAACCATTTAGTAACATCTATTGACACCTTATATTCTTACCAATTTCTTGCAACTTGTAGTGTAGTTTGTTTCTCAATAACTCTATCAATATGTTGCAAAGAATTCTTAAGATCAAGATAACTTTTCATAGCTTTTTTGTGCAAAGAATTTGCATCTATGTATCCATATGAGTAACAAAGGGGCATTGAGATCCTTCATTAACTTTTATCCATGACCAAAATCCTTCAAGTGTAAAAATATTTTCATGACAACCAAATGAATTCTTGACAAGAAAACATAAAAGACAAAAAGCGGCATTCTTGCTAAGTGAAAACTCAATCCAATTCGAGAATAACTTATTTTCATGATGCCCATTCTTATCAACGTATTCAAAAAATCTTGGGGGAGTGGGTTGAATTTAACAATAAATTTTTCTATCAAGTCATATATATCTATATGTTTTTACATTAAATAAAATTAATAAGAAAACAAAACACGAGTGTTTTACCAGCATGTGTACTGGGATGGTGAAAGAAATAATAGATCAAGGGTCAGAAGTGAATTTTATTAATGTTATAATATGGACTGATGAATTATCTTGTTACATGCTGTGCAAGGATTATGGAGAATGAGCTTCTTCCCTGTTCGCCCTTTGAAGAAACTTCATTCACTTTCTTGTATTCGTGCCAAACAAGTACAACGTAGGTGAACAAAAATTTCTCAGCACATAATTGGTGTTTGCTCCATATTGTGAGATGGATTTATTTTTAATTAGCTGTTTTCATTAACATATATGATTGATCCCCAACTGCACACGCTTGCCAAATTTGGGCCTCGTACCCCGTTTGTGATGGGCCTGCAAACATTTTGCATTGTTACTTAAAAAAATTCTAAAATTGAACATCAAGTTTTGATCAACTCAAAGACCGATATTAATTTCATGCATTTATAAAGAAGAACTTTTTTTTTAAGATACAAGAGAAATACAATCAAACAAGAAATTCACACTAATCCAATTTAATATATTTAAAATACCCTCCCAGAGTAAACATAACACGTAATTTTAATCTCATTGTAACAAACCCTTTTATAATCTAAAATTAAAAATTTGGTAAATTCTTTAATACAATTATAAAATTAGTTACATCGATACAATTATTACATGACATATGACAATGAAAATATGTGACAATGATATGTCTTATTATATTGAGTGTTTAACAACTTAAAATAACTTGTTGCATTTATATTTTGTCTCCATTATTTTATATTTTATTTATAAACCTAAAATTTTTTTTGATTTTTTTAATTTACTCTTTTAAATTTTTATTTTTCCAGTAACTCACATAAAAATATTAGTTTATAACTTTGTTAACTTACTCATATATTTTTTTCTTTCCCAATAACTTCACAAGTCCCTAATTTTATTCTTATTTTTAATTTGTAAACTAATATTTTGTAGAGTTATTAAAAAAAAAAGTTGAGGGGGTAAATTGAAACTTTTTAAAAAAGTTTTGAATTCATAAATCAAATATAAAAATATTGGAGTCAACCTATAAATACAACACGTTATTTTAAGTTAGCATACAATTAGTGTATTTTCACGTGTCATTGCTACATATCTTTTTCTTAATGTACTACATAATGATTGTACTAGTGCAACTAATTTTTTAGTTGTATAAAAAATGGAATCTAAAAATTTTATTCAGGTAAAATTTTATTAGAATAATCTTTCTATATTTTGATATCCTTTTATAATCCTTTTCATCTTTTCCAATTAATCTATATATATATATATATGTAAAGTAAGCTCCGTTTAACGTAGGAGCTTTGTTTGATCGGTAAGAAGCCTAATTTGATCAAACTTTCTGCTTTAGTGTAATGGCTCTTTACTTTTCTCTTGCATGTATTAGGAATTCTTTGAAATGTATAAATTATTTATAGTCAACGAGAAAAATAATGAAGTTATTAATTAATAAATTAATTAAATGTCTTTTAAATCAGGAATTCTTTGAAATCTAAACATTTTTTTAGAGTGAATGAGAAAATTAATATATTAATTATCGCCTCATGAATTTGATATCTTTTAAAGGTCTGACTTTTTTGGAGTCAACGAGAAAAATAAGGAATTAATTAATTAATTGCTTCTTAAATTTTATAATAAGGGATATAAATATAACTTGATATGATCTAAAATTAAATAAAGTAATTAATTAATAAATTATTTAATCGTCTCTTACATGGAAAATTCTTCAAAGTTTGAGAATTATTTAGAGTGAACGGAAAAATTAATAAATTAATTTAACCGTATCTTAAATTGAGAATTCTTTGACGTAAAGACATTTTTTGCAGTCAATAAAAAAATAATAAATTAATTAATTAACTGCTTTTTAAATTTCTTAATAAGAGATTATAAGTATAACTTAATATGATCCAAAATTAAAGTAAGAAAAAATAATATATGGTTAAATAGTTTATTCAATGATTTAGATTGTCCATCATTATACATTACTCAAAATTATAGATAGAATTAAATATGGTTCTATCAATTTATAAGATTATAAAGTTCTTTAAAAAGAGCTCAATGGGACCTGCTTCATATGACTAAACAAATCCCTTATGGTAGTATCCTCATAATAAGCCAAGTACTTATCTCTTACTAATATCACATAAACAAATTTTATACATTTTTTCTAATATAAACACCATTGATTTAAAATATATTGGTATATAGTAAAATAAATTAATTTTCTTTAAGACATCTGCACTGCAAAGACAAATAGACAATTTTATTTAAGTACCACCTGTATCTCGATCTTTCTTAATCTTGCCAAGTACTCTAAACTTAAAATCTCTGAAAAAATGCAATTAAAATATGGAAATCATAAAAAACCTATGGAGTTGTATAATGTGACGAATTGAGTTGAGGATGTATACGAACTTAAAAATCATCATAAATTCACATTGGGCTCCAATTAGTGTCCCAATTGTGATGGGTTTAATCAATTGCTCTTTTTCTTATATTGACAATGTATCAAGATGGAGATAGATAGGTAATAAACAATTTTATTCTTTAAAATATTATTTGAAAATAAAGTTAACTAAAAAATTATAATTTACTGAAAAATTAATAAAACAACTAACTGTGTTTAAAATATAGTTGACTAAAAATTTTTAAAAGCAAGCTTAGAGATTATGATGGAAATCAATCAACTTTATGTTTATAGTAAATTGAATTGCTTAAGAAAGAAAAGAGATTTTAAAAAAATAGTTGACTATAAAAATTACATC
This sequence comes from Delonix regia, assembly GCA_037074485.1. Lineage (NCBI taxonomy): Eukaryota > Viridiplantae > Streptophyta > Magnoliopsida > Fabales > Fabaceae > Delonix > Delonix regia. The sequence continues at coordinate 30,895,389 of CM073449.1, read as the reverse complement.
TAATTAGAATGCATAAACTAGAAATGCAAATATAAGAGTAATAGAAGTGAGATCATTTATCATAATTTGACTAAATTAGTACATTCGTTCAATCCTTTTGACTTCATTAAAAAAATTTTCATTAAGTCAATAATTTTCTACAAACATCAAGAATCAATGTGTGCACACTTTTGAAACATAGGGTTTTCCTAAGCTAATCTCACATTTCTCTCAAGTAATTCACTCTCACTCAGTCTTCTCTTCTCTCTTCAAGAGATAAAGGTACAGGTAAGAAAGAATAAATCCTTTTTCAACCCTTATAACAATGGATTTACAAAAATAATGCTCATGATAGTCTCAAAAGCAAGTACACAAGAGACTAAGAACAAATGAATCTTTTTGCTCAGCTATGTCACGAATCTGTTGTGTCTTCTTTGAATGGTAGCTCTTCCATTTATATCTTTATTAGAATATGACCATTGGAGGGATTAAAACTTGCACATTTTCATTACTATAGTGATAGAGATGATTTTGCCAATCTTCATCCATAGATTTTACTCATCCAACTTCAAGAAAGGAAGAATATCTTCGCTTAACTGGAAGCTCCATAACTCAGATCTGGTTAGTGTTCTCTAAAGGGAAAGAAGACATTATTGAAATGATGGGTGGAGAGCTGTGAAGAGTAAAGTTTGATAACTTTTACGTGTTGTACTCAAGAGGAGCTGTCAACTTTGACTTCAGATATAAGAGATGTTAGGTTAAGACGGAAATGTCTGAATTTATCACAAATCGGCCAACACTTATTAAGGAAACATCATAATTAAATAAATAATACAGTATAAGGGTAAGTAAATGTGTTTTTCTTCCTATACTTTTTATAATGAAAATACGTACCAAATTAAACTGGAAGACACAAATATCATGGCTATAATTTTATTTTTACTTCAAAATAATTTTTTTGTCAAATTTGAGTAAATTATATTCGAGATGCTCACATTACATGATCTTTATCTTTATTTTAAAAATTTACACGTTTCAGCTTTAAATTAAAAAAAAAAAGTTATACTTACACTTATTTTAACTAATATATCTACAGTTTATTATTTATATGATTTAAAAAGTATTCTATATTTTAATAATATAAAAATATTGAAATATTAAATATAAATTAATTAAATTTATAGTTTTCAGTATAAAATAAAATAATATTAAAATAAATTTTACAAATTATATTTTTATAAAATTTAAAATAATGATATTTTAATTCTAAAATGTTGTATGTATTTTATTACAGCAGCGTGATAGAAAGAGGGGGAGGAATTAAGTCAAGATTATTTTATTTTGACTAAAATTCAATTAAGTGACCAAAAAAAAATTCAATTTAGAGTTCGTTCATCTAAATTAGCCCGCTCGCCTGCTTATCAATTTCAATTTTTTGACCTAGTTCCTACTCTACGAACACTTAATAGCCTATACCCTGAGCAGCTTTTCTTACTCTCCCAAATGCTTAATTTTTTTTAAAATTATATTTTTATAAGTTATATTCGATATAAAAAATTAATCTTATCTTTTAAGGATATTTTAATTCTAAAATGTTGTATGTATTTTATTACAACAGAGTGATAGAAAGAGGGGGAGGAATTAACTCAAGATTTTTTTATTTTGACTCAAATTCAATTAAGTGACAAAAAAAATTAATTCAATTTAGAGTTCGTTCATCTAAATTAGGACTCCCGCATGATTATCAATTTCAATATTTTGACCTAGTTCCTACTCTACGAACACTTAATAGCCTATACCCTCTTCATCCTCCCATATGCTTAAACTTTTTTTTTTTTTTTTAAATTCTTCGGCATCACGAGAGTGCAGAGTTCGCGATTGATTTTGATTCGTTCAAACACAGTGATGCCATTGCCACAGCTGGATTAGCAACTCCTCCGTCGAAAGCGCGAGCAGATCCTCACCTGCAGGAGAGGATTTGTGCGATGGGTGCGTTTTGTTTTTTTGTTTTTTATTTTTTAAAAAATAAATTATTATTAATTTTTTAAAAATTATAAATATTATATATATATATATATAATATTAATTTTTAAAATTATAATATATATTAAATATAAAATAAAAAAGAACAAGACCCTTTCATCTGATCCCTCAAAAGCCGTGCAAACCATGCTAAAATGAGGCGTGTTATTTCATATAGACGAAGGAATTGCCGAATTGCATCGTTCAATTCTCTTTTCCTAATAGATTTGTTTAAGAAATTAATTATTCAATTTTTTAAAATAAAATTATTAATCTAATAATTAAAATTTTAATTATTTAATTATTAAACATCTCAAAGGAAAATTTTTTTAAAATAAAATTAATAATAAAAAAATTAATCATTAGTTACTATAATTATCTATCTTTAATAATAAAATTAGCTTAATGATATATTTTAAGAATTATATTCATAATCAAAACATTCAACTCAGAATAAATCAAATTATTAAAAATTTGTAAGCAATTTAAATTTATCAAAAATAAATAATTTTTAAGGGCTTCTGATATTATATCATAGTATTAATTTAGTTTATACTGGTAGTTCAAAAGTGACATATAGATATTTTAATTTTAAACATTCCTCTCAGATTAAAAATATGTTTAAAGCTGTAGCACTAGACTTGAATCAGAGGTCTAACATTAGTTTGACTATATATACCAAAAAAGAAAAACACGTAGCTGCTCAGCTAGGCAACCAAGACAATAATATGATAAAAACTGTCAATTAGATTGAATAGTGCAATCCCTTTCATTTCTAGACAAATCAAAACACAAAACATATCTATTATTATGTTTAACATTGAAATATGAATATGTAGCAATGTGATTTTCTTATCAACATACGGAAAAAATGTTTATTTTAATAAATACACTAATAACTGTAAATTTCAAATATTTAGAAGACTTGTTTATTTTAATTAAATATCAGGATATCTTTATTATAAATCTATTATTGTTAACTTTATATTATTGATTAGATATCTACTTTTATTTTATTAGTGCTGTCCAAACATAAACTATTGTTGCTTTGCTTTTTACAAATAAAAAAATTCATAGATTTCTTATTTTTATTTTTAAAAGCTATTGTCCTAAAATTTTTAGTAAATATTACTTTAACTCTTTCTAAGCAGCAATTTTTTAATTGCATCTATAACAACTAAAATGAATCCTGAACTAGTGGCCAACAGTGAAAGGATGTATGAGGAGATCTATTTTGCCTTTGCGGTAACAAAACTTCCCCCTAACTTGTTAGAAGTTGCAATACTTTTGCCTAAATGTGTGAAGCTAGCTGCCTCTGAGGTAATGAAATTCCTTCTTGGCATCATTAGTTGTTCTACAGCCACTTTGGAAGAAATTATAAACGGGGGGAATAAGGCCCATCTCATGTTTGACATAATTCCTCTGAGAGAATTTCTTATATCTAACGTCATTATCAAGAAGTGTTTGAAAGGGAAAAATAATTCTGTCCCTGGACGGTTTTCTTCTAGTGAGTGGGCTGAGCATCTTCTTGGAAAGAAAAGAACAACTGTATTTAGAGGCAAAGAAGCAATACATGATGAATTGTCTTGATGAACTATCTAAGATTGAAGTGCTCAAATTCTACATATTTGAAATGGGGCAAAGTGTGGGGCAAACTATTTTATTTGTGGGCACAAGAAATAGTGCAAGGATGTTGCATAATTCACTTGTTCATTTGGGTTATGAGGGCACTTCCATACAAGGTGTTAGTGCAAATGACGAGAGAGCCAAGATTGTCAGGGCATTTAAAGATGGTGTGACTCACGTTCTTATATCAGCTAATGTCTTTGCTTGAGACTTTGATAAGCAACCTGTGAATTTGGTTATCCATTATGATCTCCCTTGAAACATACTGTCGAATATAACTGTGAATCAAAGCCTAATTTTGAGGTATATTTGCAGAGAGTTGGTAGGCAGCGTGTTTTGGGCACATGGGTCTTGTTTTTAACCTGCCAAGTTGTGAAAGGGAAGAAATGCTCATTGCAAACATTGAGAAGCATTTTGACACCCTTATAATTGAGGTCCAACAAAAAAACATTGAAGACAATAAATGCACCCTTAAGGAGGCTATAATTGGTCATGTTATTGTTCACTTGCTTAACCAGGATTATGAAGGCTTGGGATCAGTATGCTCTTCAGTGCTTGGTAAGTAATGTCGATGTATCTCCAATGGTTCCAGCACTTTGTGACTTCCTTGATGGTACACTTAATCAAATTGTAAGTGAACTTAACTTCAAGAGACTGGTGGATGGTCTGGGAAATGTATTGTATCAATACCCACTTAATGTTCTAGCAAACTGTGCATTCATGTTGGGGACTCTTAACTGTTCTTGATGGTTTAACACTTTATGTTGATCCTATTTCTAAGGTGCTTTCTATGTTATATTCATATTTTGCTCAGAGGCTCCTAACAAATTCCAATCCGCATCAAAGAGATACTCTTATTGAGTTGTGTTTTCAAGGATGAAGTAACTCGGCTTTTCTCCCTCGACATCTATTGCAACCTTGAAGACAATGTTGATTTGAAAGGGAATGTAATAATATATGGCAGCCATGTAGGGTTAAAAGAATTTGGATTTTTTATATTTGAAATATGGACCATTTAATTTTTATCTAATAATTTAAATTTTAACAAATGTTAAATAGTATTTATTAACTTTATAAAATTTAAACTATTAAATTTTTATCTAATAGTTCAGACTTCATCAACTTTACTTTCTCAAATACAGAGAATCCAGTTTCATTAAAATAAGCAGAGAAGAGTTTTGATGGAGCTTGACTCTTTAAAGCTTCATCCTTGCTAAAAAAAGATCTCATGTTATTTTTCAATTTATCTTTATGTTTTCTAAATCTTATGCATAACATATTTGATTTATTCTGAGTTGAATATTTTGATTATGAATATAATTCTTAAAATATATCATTAAGCTAATATTATTATTAAAGATAGATAATTATATTGATTAATGATTATTTTTTTAATTATTAATTTTATTTTAAAAAATTTTTCTTTTGAGATGTTTAATAATTAAATAATTAAATTTTTTATTATTAGATTAATAATTTTTATTTTAAAACATTGAATAATTGATTTCTTAAAAAACTCTATTAGGAAAAGATAGTTGAATGATGCAATCCCTTCATCTATATGAAATAAGGCACAATTTGGATGGATTTGGATTTCCCGCATTTATATTTCCTTCATTTAAAATTTTGACTATTAAATTTTTATTTAATAATTCAGATTTTAATAAATATTATATAATTTTTATCAATTTTTTAAAATTTAAATTATTAAATTTTTATTCAACAAATTTGAAACTACCGTATAGCATGTGCAGTGGTTTCGAATCCATTTGACCCCAGTTTAATAAAAGAAAAAAATTCAATAAAATTAGAGAGGAAAAAAGAAAACAATGGCCCAGATTATTTCATGGCAAGGATGTTGTAATTTCTATCCGGTTCCCCATATTATTTTTTTCTTAGAAAATGTTTAAATTTTCATTGGCCACCACATTTTTTTTTGCTCCTAGGCGAACTGGGAATATTCATTTTTCAGAATTTCGACCTATCAGGGATCTGTTCTCTTTCGAAACTACAGTCCATCATGGCTGATATCCGTCACCACCACCATCGACCTCACCGCCTCACCGTCTCACAATGCGCCACCACGACGGCCACATTCGCCGCTAGCCCCAGAACGTACCCTAAGTACCCATTAACACCAACAACCCCGGCTTCAACTCCGTCCAAACGCCGTCTTTCCTCGTTCCCTTCCTTCAATTCCAAACCTTCAGCCAAATCCTCCATTTCCGTCTTCCTCCTCTTTTTCTTCTATTTGCGCTCCCTTTACTCACTACTCCCTTTGCTTCGCTCCTCCCCTTCGTTTTCCCTATTCCCTTTTACTTTCCTGTTCTCTCTTCTCTCCTTCGTTATCACCCTCTCTATTTCTCTGTTTTCCTTACATTCTTCCTCTTCCTTGTCGAAAGACCCATTTCACCAGAACAAGCAAAACCAAACCATTTTTGCATTAAACTTCATTACACTGTCTCAGCAGAAGCTTTTGGTTGCTAAATCAATTCTGCTGGCACTAGTATTTCTCCTTCGATTTCAAGCACTTCGATACTGTCGATCCGCAGCGATGATAATCGCAGAATTGACTGGCAGCATTGCTGCCCGGTTCGTTGCTGAGAGACGTAATCAGAAGAGAAATCGGTCGCCTAAAGTTCTCGGGTTTCTGGCATTGTTTTCTGGATTGATTCTATTAACTTTCAGTTGGGATCGCGTAGAATGTTTTCCTTTTTTGACTGAAAAATTAGGGTACACAGCTTCCCCAATAGAAAATTGTGCGAGAATTTGGCCGATGTTACTTCTGTTTCTATCTGGATTTCTGGGTTGTTACGAACGAATTTCAATGGATTTGGGATTAACTAACCAACTTGGTCATAAACGGGTTCGTCTAGTTACCCTGTTTTTCACAACAAGTGTGCTTTTCGTTCTTGCTATAGTTAGTTTTTTCATATATGGAGTAGAAGATAGTGTTTCTATTAGAAACTTAAGTTGGCCTCTTCTTAATACTGTTATTTTTGGCGTCCTTTTGAGTGAGAATTCTAGTGATGAGAAGTTGGTTAGTTCGAAAAACTCTCAGAGGGAAGTATTAGTCACTTTTTTATGCATACTGGTACTGGAGCTTTTCTATTCTCCTGAGCTTTCCCTTTGGGGTTTTTTGCTTTGTGGTTTACTGCTTTATATAGCCGTTAGGCAATTAGATTCTTTTCATGCAAGTGATCTTGAATCAGGAAAGCAATATTCAGGGTTATCTAATAGCGTGATTATGAAGCCTATCCAACATATTTTGAGTGAGAGGAAGTCTCGTAAAATTGCACTTTTTCTATTGATAAACGCTGGATACATGGTTGTGGAATTTGTTGCTGGATTCATGAGCAATAGTCTTGGGTTGATTTCAGATGCATGTCACATGTTGTTTGATTGTGCTGCTTTGGCAATTGGGCTATATGCTTCATATATATCTCGTTTACCTGCTAATAGCCAGTATAACTATGGTCGTGGGAGATTTGGGGTTCTTTCAGGATATGCTAATGCTGTTTTTTTGGTTCTTGTGGGAGCATTGATAGTGCTGGAATCACTTGAGAGAATTTTAGACCCTGAAGATATATCGACTAATGGTTTATTAGTTGTGTCTATAGGAGGGCTTATTGTCAATGTGATTGGCTTGATATTCTTTCACGAGGAGCATCATCATGTCCATGGAGGTTCTGGGTCATGTTCTCATTCACATTCGCACTCCAATAGCCACCACCATTATCATGATCCACATTGTCATGGTGAACTTGAGCATGGAGGACCTAGAAATCTTCATGAATTTAGTACTCTTTACAGTGATAGCCATGAAAAATTATGCTCCATTAATGGTGGCCATCAACACCACCACCACCATTGTAGTCATGATGGCAAAGCTGATTGTCATGCAGAAGATAACATCATTCACAGCTCCAGGCATCATGACCACCATGATCATGCCCGGCAACATGCCAATTATGACCTTGATGATCAACATGATTTTGCAGACCACCATCATGCTGATCTCCATTGTAATGTAACCTCATTTGTTCACCCCTTGGAGGTTTCTAATGTTGCCAGCTTGCATGGTGAAGTTGTTTGTTCTGTCACAAATTCACTGCAGAAAAAGGCGTTATCTGATTCAAAAGAGCCTCAAGAGCACAGCCATCACCACATTGACCACAATATGGAAGGAATTTTCTTGCATGTTCTGGCAGACACGTTGGGGAGTGTTGGAGTTATTATTTCTACCCTAATGATTAAGTACAAGGGATGGCTTGTTGCTGATCCTGCCTGCTCAGTATTTATTTCAGTTATGATTATATCCTCAGTTATACCTCTACTCAGAAACTCTGCTGAAATTTTGCTCCAAAGAGTTCCCAGGGCAAAAGAGCAAGAGCTAAAAGACGCTTTAAAGGATGTTCTGAAGATAAGGGGTGTTTATGGCATTCAAAAGCTCCATGTATGGTGCTTCACGAACACAGATGTAGTTGCAACACTACATCTACATGTGTCAGCAGATGCTGACCAGACATCTACTAGGACTCGAGTGTCACAAATATTATATAATGCAGGAATCAAAGATTTAACATTGCAGATAGAATGCGCTGGCCAATAACTTTATACAGCTCTCGCCAGCATCTAAGAGTGTCCTTATATGGTAGCCATGAGTTTATGGCTGGCATTGTGGGGTGTGGATGAGCTCTTGAAATAAGCTGTTCAGCATGAAGATGCAAGCTTTCTTGATGGCTTTTCCTTGTTTTCTTGGAAATTGAGATGCTCTTAGGAGCCAGCATTGATTGTTTTGTATGCAAAATATGGAATACCGGTTGATGATGTCTTTGAGCCCCCTTCATCCGTGGAGGTGGATGATTGGGGATCCTTGGCACTGAATATTTTTCTGGTGTAGCAAGATGTTTGTGCTTTATATCTGTGGCTCATTTGTCAGTCATGGTTGGATTGAAGGTCCCTATTCTTATAATTGACGCATGTAACTGTTGGATTATGATTTAATTTGAAATTACATGCTTCAGAGATGCTAATAAATGTTGTTTCATAACACCATTTAATGTTCGGATGCTGTGCTTTAAAGCAGCTCTTCTTTTTATGCAGATATGACTAAAGGTGAAGGTGATGGGCATGCAACAGACGCTTCATATTCCCTTTGCTACATATTTCATGGTTGATCGTCTCATCTTCTATTATCACATTGGAACTATCCTGTTTCTTCACTATCTGAGTATCTCCTTATGAGCAAATGATCTTTTTTATTTTCTCCAGAATAGCAACTGATTGTGAGAAAACCGTGTAGTTTCAGATATCATAGTATAAAGGACATTGTTGTCATAATTTGAATAGTGAGGCCGTTTAACCTATGAGAATTGGATATTGCATTTAAATTATGGTCCAATATATATATATATATATATATATATATATATATATATATATATTCCCTCTTATCTTGGAGAGTTAAAGACTTGTTGGAAGAACCAGGATTAAATACATGGAAAGATTTGGTTCAATAACACCTAATATTGAAATGATAGACTTTCCCAAATTTTTTTCTTATTCAAATTCCTAGTTTAGACAAATTTTGGAGATAACCTTTTCTCTTCAAAGAATTCTGAATAATGAAGTTCATAACAAGTTTTTGGAACTCAAAATAGTAAAGATATAGCTAAAATCTTTACAAATTTCAACCTTTTTATTCTCAAAGCATACCCCAGAATTGCAAGTTCATGGTAAAAGAGGAAGAACATGATACAAAAATTTCAAATCATTTTGATCTTTTATCTTGTTCTGAAGCACAAAAGAATTTTTTTTTTTTTTTTAATAATTGAAGGTAATCATATATATAAAGAGACAACCCTCAAAATAAGGATCAATTACACCTCATTTTAAAGTTCCAAACTAGTCAAACTTACACAGATTTCAGTAAATCTTTGTGATCTCTCTTTTTAAAGGATTACTCTAATATTGTCTCATACAGCCCACCCTTTTTTTTGTTTTTTTTCAATTCTTTCAATAGTTGTAAAATGTGTAGTATTGCAGAGATCTCAAAATTCCAGCCCATTAAGCCATTTTTCTTTTGCACACATGAAGCAATTTATTTTTGCTTTCTTAGTCAATGCACATTAAAGAAAGGAGAAACAATTAACATAAAAATGTATTCAAACTTTCTTTGTGAGTTTGGTTAGACAAGAGCTTTTTTTTATTTCAAATAAATTGAGTAAAAGATAGAATTATAAATATAGATTGCCCAAGTGTTATTTGACAATCTTATTTAACATTATGGCAGAAGAGACTAAATTTTTAAACTCAATCTATTTTTATAAATTTGACGGACTAACTCACATGCCTTAAGATGTTTTAAAATTCTCAATAAAATATACAAATTCTTTTATTAGACTTCATTGTATGGTAATCATTTTTCAAAATTTGAAAGTTTACTCCACTTGACGATTGTCAAATTTCAAAAATCACATTGCCTCAAGACGAATATTTTCCCCACCAATCTGTGTTGTGTTGTATATCCTTTACACATGCTTCAGCCTTCACCGTAGCAACGAGATTGGAGCTAACTGACTTGGATTTTGATCAAATGATTTTGCAAAATTATTGTAATCAAATACACATAATCAAAAGGAAAGAAATCACTATGAGAATTAGTAGGCAAATTATTGTCAAAAACAAAGTTCGTAATCAAATACATGTAACTTCATTAGTGAAAGCATATGCCGTGTTCTCACATGAGAATGGTTTACCAATTGAGTTTAGAGAGCATCAGATAAGATGGAGAGAGAGTTTAGGTTGATCTAAAGGGTAGCAAGTGGGAACTTTCCATCTCAGAAAAAGACTCGCATGCACTTCAAATCCAAAATTCCAAAAGCTGAGTCCAAATCCAGAGAAGAAGACGCTAAGTTGAAGCAGATTAGGCTTCTTATATTTGGTTGCTCTGGCCCCTTCTGCCATGGAATTCTAGTTCATGGCCATACAGTACATGATTAGGAAATAGAAAAAGGTTCAAAATTTCCATGTTTTTGCAAATTGTACATTTCCGGGAAAATGTTGGGAACATGTTCTGTACTAAGAGCATATAATTCATATCAGGTTTCTTACTGTTTCCAATTATTAGATTATCAAGTTTAAATTGAAACCATAAAATCGCACATGTACTACAAAAAAATCAACAGTTAACAGCGGTTAGTTAACTACGGTTCCTATAACTGCAGTGTTTAACCGCAGTTATTGATGGAGTTGCTTGCGGTTGAAATATTAACTGCAGTCAAATTGTTGCAGTTAACAAACTGCGGTGTTTGGGGGATATATTATTTTCCCTGTGGCTACGACTAAAAAGCAGGGAATTCCCTGCAATTTAAGCTAAACCGCAAGGAGTATACGTAACATTCCCTGCAATTAATCTTAAATTGCAGGAAATTCCCTACGGTTACAACAAAACCACGGGGAAAGCCAAATGCCTTAGCCCTCCTTCATTTTCATTCGTGCGCCACAGGAGAGAGAGTTGGAGTGACGCCGAGAGGGAAAATAGACTAACAGTGAAGAAGGAGGCTGCCCATGTCGTTGGTTTGCCGGCCGGAGGTTGTCCATCACTAGAACGGCCTGAACCCGCGTCGCCGCCAACGTTCTGCTCGCTGCCACCACCGTTCTTCGCCGTAGAGACCGTTTGTCTGTTCAAGTATGTGTTTTTTTTTTTTTTTTTTTTTTTTTCAGTTCAGCCTTATTTTTTTTTTTTTAGCCTAGTTTTGAAAATTTTTTTCCATGTAATGCGTAGCCTTTGAAAGAATTTTTCAGATTTTTCTGATTTTTTTTGTTATATTTACATTTTAGTTGGAATAAATTACATTATGCTATTTTATTTAAATAATTATTGTTATTGTTTATGGAACCCATGGTCTATTAGTGTGTTTTTTCTTTTAAATTTGCAATATTGTAGTATGAAAATTTCATTTACATTAGATGTGTTCTTAATTTAGAATCAAGTGGAATTTATTGTGAATTTTATTTAAAGTGAAGTTGAAATAAATTGTATTATACTAAACAACTAATTAAACATTGAAATTCATAAGGAAAAAGGAAAAAAATGAAAATAATAGTAAATAGGCAAAAATGTTGATAAAAGTTAAAAATCAATTCATATGAAAATAAGAAAAGCAAACAAAAATAATTAGAGTGATAACATGTGAAAATATAAAAGTAAAGAAAAGAGATGAAAAAATAATAAATAAAATGAAAAGGGCCTATTTGAAATTGGCCTAAAAAGATAAAAATGAAACAAATAAAAAATGGAATCCATTTGAAATGGGGCAAAGGAAATGACATAAAATAATGAGAAGGACCCGTTTAAGATGGGACTTTAAGATCCAAAATCTCATTCAATTCAAAAAAGTCTAAGACCAAAGATTCATCTAGGATCTAATAAACATGACCCATGATCCATCTCAAACCTTGCTCTCAAATATAAAACATTGCATTTTCTCCCCAATTCACAATTCACACATTGCACTCTCTGCCCTCTCCCAATTCACATGTTGCATCTTCAGTTCTCATCGAATTTCATTTACTTTTTATTTAATCTTCATTTTAGTTTTTTTTTTCAGATTTTTTCTTTTCTTTTCTTTTCTTTTTTCCTACCTTAAATTGTACACATGATCCTCACTCACTCTCTCGTCCATTTTCCTACACATCATGTCTACATTAATTCTTTTACTCTAATTTCATTTCATTTGCATTTCATTTCTTTTATTTTTTATTTTCGAGAATTTTTCTTTTCTCTTAACTCACTATTCACGCCATCTAGTTCACTTAACTACACACACCTCACTTTGGATTTTGATATCATCATCTTTCTCTTCAAAATTGACTTCTTCTTCTTTCCCTCCTATTCTTCAATTTCTCTTCCAATTCCACTTAATTTCTTCTCCAATTTTCCTTAACTTCAATTTCATTCTCTTCGTCTTTTTTTAATCCTCCCAATCTCTTTCATTCCCCTTCTCAGTTTCTTAATCCTTTAAATTAACAAAGGAAGCTAGGAAAGGTGCTGAAGATCAAGAGAAGAAGGTAATCCTCTTTCAAATTCTTCATCTGTCCTTTCCATGTTTATCTTAGGAAAAAATCAAGATGATTTATAAATAAATTTTTTGTTGATATTAAGTGTAGAATTTTACGTATGTTTTCTATGGATTGTGGCATGTTCCTTTACCAAGAAGTATGGTGTAGGGTAATGTGTGTTTTAGGGCTAAATTTTGTACGTATTTCCCTTTTGATTATGGCCAATCTCTTTGTTAGGAAGCATAAGGTAGAGAAGCATTTTTAGGGTTGAAATTCAAATGTGTTTATGCTCTATTAGTAGCTAATTTTCACATAAAAGAACTTCCAACTCATTGTTTGATGTGTACTGAAAAGTTATGTGGTATTAAGATTGTGTTGGTAAGGTGTTTGTTAAAATGTAGCTAAGGAAATTTTATAATTTATTTTGTTGCATTTTGTCTCATTTTCAATCTCATAATTGGTGCTTTAATTGTGCTTATTTATAACTTGTATCTATTGTATATTTTTTTGTCATAAGTATACCTCATATGTGGCCTATAAGTAGTTTTAATTGTGCCTATTCTTAACCTTAATTTGTGCTTCATTTAAGCTCATATATGATGCCCACACTTAACCTTGAATGTGTCTCACATGAACTTGAATGGGCTATCCATTTTTAGTCTTGATTGCGCCTTATTGGAGCTTGGATGTGCTGCCCATTTATGCTTACAATTGATGACATGTTAATTCAAATTTTCCAACCGTGATATATGCTGAATCTTGTGTGTTTTCTCTCACAATTTGAGATAAATTCGCTATATTTAAGCATATGATCTTTGGCTATTTAAGTTGGATTAAAAAACTCACATGCTCATCTAATCTATTTTGCTCTTTAAATTTGTTGTATGATTAACTCTTGTATTTACCAATTTTGGCCGTGTGTATATGTGAGGTGTGGTTGTACAAAATTGTTGGAAGTTTGGCTATTTGAGCCATAGATATCATAGAAAAATTTTTTCCAAACAAGGAGTAAGGAACAACCCAAGCAAAGGTGGCATGAAATGGTGGTCAAACTAGTAAAAATAGGCTTTATGGTTGTGCAAAATCTATGTAATTTATGTTATTGTAAATATTGTAAATGATATAACAAATATTCAATTGGACTTTAACACACACAAGCACGAATGTATGCCTTTGTTGTCATTAAGGGTGCCTTGTTAGGTCTTATGCTTCCATAGGCATCTTTGGGTTCCTTCCCATGAAAGGTCTAAAGCCTTCTTAGATACACCTCATAAGAACCTAATAAATTTACCAGGAGGGGCATGTGAGATCCTATGACTCCATAGGCATTACCTAATACTGGACATTTATATTTAATATAAATTTTAAGTTCCAGTGACCTAGATTCAATTACACACATTTTAAAATAAAGCTTGATTTTATTTCTTTAATGACATCTAATTATTTCAAAGATTTCTTCATTCTTTTTTCAAAATTCCCCTCTTTCAAATAATCATATATTAAAAAGTATACTTTTCTTTCTATTGACATTTTTCCAAATTAAAGCATAAATAAATGATGCCTTAAAATTCTAAAAATTAAATAAAATGAAGATAGCAAAAGAAGTGAGATTATACTGATTCATAAATTAAAACACACCAACCCAATTCCAAATCATTTTGTTTACAAAAATCTATTTGATTTCAATTGTTTTCCTCTTTTCGCAAAAATTAAAAATACACCAATCCACTAACACACATTTCTAGATGAATTATGAGGACTTTGATTCCTATTATGGGGTAAGTAGGCCCTAAGCCCTCATCATAGGTTAAGTTTGTCCTTGTAGATATCCATTTTTTGTTTGCATTAATTTCATTTTATTTTCTTTGTTATTTTCATGCATGTTTTGATGTGGGCAATTAAAATAAATTAAAGGTCATATTCCATTTACTTTGCTCGACTAATTTAGGATAATCATCCTTTCATAAAGGTGTTGTGGGGTGCCAACACCTTCCCCATACTAAAATAGATTCCTGAACCTCTCTCTGGTTATGTAGACCACCTTTCGTTTTCATTTGGTTTTTCAAAATTTTCCATTTAAAATTTTGGTTATATTGGCTTTCAAAATTCATTTTTAGAATCAATTTAGTTTCTCTTTTACTTTTTCTTTCACCCTCCATCGGGATATTAAGTATAATAGTTAGGCGACTCTACCGATTTTCCTTATCCTTTAACACCTTCTTCTTGTTTCCTTCTTCATTGGCCTCTAGCACCTTTTGTTAAGTTGAAAGGAAATTGACAAGGGGAATGAAGAGGAATTGGGTGAATTGATGGAAAGGAAGAAGATAAATTTAAATTGAATGAAATTTGGGGGAGAAATTTATAGGAATTGGAAGAGAAATTGAAGAAGAGGAGAGAAAGAAGATGATGTACCTTTTGATAACATATCCCATCCTACATTGCATCAAATTAGGACAATCCATTCCTTTTTAAACTTATAATATTGCATTTCAAATTGTGCCAATTGTACCTCTAGTTTGGAATTAAGTCTTCACTTGGTCAAGCAGTAGTAATGGAAGAATTCATAGGGAATGACTTTTGGATCATGTCCAAAGTAATCCAAATTAACATAATATTTTGATCAAATTTGAAATGATAAATTTTGGAAATTTTTAGTTAAACTCTTCATGGACATAAGCTGTTTGTGCTTAAATTCCATTCTTTATGGTGAAAGTGCAACTTTCAAAGCTTCTAAGACCTTGAGTCATTGGGTTGGGCAAATAAAAGGTGAGAATACAGAATCTTCCCATATGCTAATGACCAAGGGAATCCAACAATTTACAAATTTTAAGGACATCCAAACATCATTTGTTTGCATTGCTTTTATATATTCTCAAAGTAAACTTCAAAGTAAATGCAATAAGATGCTCTTTTCTTCTCCTTAATGATTTGGATAGGAATTGTTTTCCGTTTTATTCCTGATACCTTAAAATATGCATCCTAATTCTAATGGGGCACTTAAATGTAGAAATCTCTATTCATATTCAAGCATTGTGCATACGCTCTACATTTTACATGCAAAATCTTGCATTTTTATTAAAAAATTGTGTTTGAGTATATACATCATGCATCTCACATGTCTACATACAGTGCAGTGCATTTTTGCATATACCTTGCATTGAAAATTAGAAATTTTCAAAAAGAAAAATCAAGCATCAGCTTCATGCATCTCACATATGTACATATATTACCAGAGCATATGTTGCAAGGGATCACATTTCTGCTTGACAAGGCACCTCTAACCTTTTGCCTACATTTACTGAGGCACTATTTTCATTTCAAAGGCCTGACTCATGTCAGACCTTTTTTTTTTTAAAGGCCTAGCTCGCGTCAAACCTCACCTTTAAAATTTTGCTAAGTCTTGCATAAGTCCAGCCACTTTTACATTTATGCCAAAGTGCTGCATTGTGTCCAAGAACTTTACTTTTCTACTAACGTCTTACATTATGCCCAATTTACTTTTCTACCAAAGTCCTGAATCATGTCTAGGTATTTTACTTTTTAGCAAAAGTCCTTAATCGTGTCCCTTATAAGATCTAAAAATCCATTTGAGATCCAAGAACTTATGACCTATAATCCATCTTAAATTCCCCTCTTACACTTACACTATGCAATTCTTCCCCTCCCCCTCTATTTCTCACGTACCTCGCTTTCCTCTCTTCTATTTCTCACATATCATGTCTACATCATTCTCTCATTTGCTCTAATTTCATTTCACTTGCATTTCATTTTTATCTTGATATAATCTTTTAGATTTTCATTTCTTATTTTTCCTTTCTTAACATACAATTCACGCCTCCCTCACTCTTTCTTCTATTCTAATTTTATTTCACTTGAATTTCATTTTTATCTTGATTTAATTTTATGACATTTTCATTTTTCTCATTTTCTTTTCTTGTTTGGCATACATTCATGTGCTCTCCCCTCACTTGGATACCCACACCTCACTTAGGTTTTTGGCTCTCATAATCTTTGCTCTCAAGGAACCTTAGGTGCTAGAGGAAGGGAAAAAGGGAGCTAAAAGAAAACCCAAGAGGAAGAAAAGATAGCTAATATCCATGGCCGTGATATTTAGTCTTGATTTTTGCCTTAAATCTTTCCTTCTTTTGCTGTGATTTTCACTAGACTATATGCTTATTTGGCTTCCACAGTTTTTCTTTTGGTGTTGTGGTATTTGATGCCAAGGTGTTTGTCAAATTGCCACGGCATGTTTGGGTTATTTTTCTGTCCATTTTGAGCCTTAAGTTCATTTCATGTTGGTATTATTTTGCTGTCCATCTTCAGCCTTTATTTCATTGCACATTGGACGTCTACGTTTCAAATAAATTTTGGGTTCCAATGGCTCATATATGATTACAAACATTGCTAAATAAAGTTTGAATTTATTTCTTCAAATGCTTCCAAATAAAGCATTGTTTTTTGTTTCAACAGTTTCTTTCTTTGTTTATTTTTTTTGAAATTTCTATCTTTTAAATAACCAAGCATTAGAAAAAATCACCATTTTTATTATTAATTTCAATTTAAATGCAAATAAATTATGTTTTCAAAAAAAAAGATTTCAAAATTTTTAAAAATATAGAAAAAATGAAGAAAGCAAAATAAAGTGAGAGTGTACTAATTTCGTAAATTAAAATACATAAACTAAACTTTAATTCGTTTTGTTTATGAAAATCTATTTGACTTCAACTATTTTTTGTTTTTTTGCAACACACATTTTTAAACGAACAACATGGATTTTTAATCCATATCACATGGTACGTAGTCTTTAGGCTCTCCTCATAGGTCAAAGTCTACCCTTTGTAAATATTCATTTTTTATATTTCATTAATTTCGTTTTATTTTCGATGTCATTTTCATGCATGTTTTGATGTGGTCAATTAAAATAAACTTAAGATCATATTCTATTTACTATGTTTGACTAGTTTAAGGCAACAGTCCTTATAAATGGATGTTGTGAGGTACCTCACTTTTTTCATGTTCAAACAAACTCTTGAACTCATTGACTTCAAATAAGTTGGTTTTCAAATTTGTTTTGGGAATCAATTTATTTTCTCTTCTTCTTTTTTCACCTTCCACTGAGTTATTAGGTATGACAATGAGCATGACCACGAGGGAAAAAAGAAAACATATTAGTTAATTATATGGTAAACTGACTATTTATTATTATTATTATTATTGCATGACATACTTAGTAGTTTTATTAATCACATGCTCTTCTTTTTGTTTACTTATCATTACTAGTTTGTCCATGAGTTTGTCGCGTATAAAATGCCTTTCAAGTTTGTATATGCTATGTTTAATAACCTTATATTTGCGATACTGATCGCAAGCATTGTCTGTATAGGCTCCACACTTGCCACCTGAAAATTTAATTTAGATGTGAAATCGACAATTCGGAATTTGCAAAAGTGATCTGCATATTTGTGATTATTAATTTACTAATTAAATTTTCCAACTTTACATTAACAATCGATGTATAGGAAGAAATTAAGGTAATACACAATAATATATATAATAAAGTCCACTCTACATGTAAATGCTACAGGGTATAAGTGTTGAGTATGATAACTTTGTTAATTTGAGCAATACTTTACTCTATTGAGAAACAATAACGTAAGACAGTGAAGAAATTGGACGTTTCTAATATTATAGTGAGTAGTTACTTGCTGCAGAGTGGGCGAAGGTATCAAATATGATAGGCGTCCTCCCATCTTTATTTGCTGCTCCTTCAACCTTTGAGGATAAAAATGGCAGAGAGATATACAATGAAAGGAATAATCAAATTAAAAAAAATTGAGAGACATTGATCAGAGCAGAAGAAGAAGAAGAAGAATCTAGTAAGCTGAGGTTGCTACACTGAAGATGAAGTTGGGAGGAAAATCATCTTTGCTATATGTATCATCGGTAGCCGCAGCAGCCACCACCAATATCACTGCTGCCAATAGCGCCTTTGACAACATTCTTCGTCTTCTGCAATTTCTTTTGTCTGAAATATGTGAACTCACAAAACATGTCCAATATATTCGTATATATAGGATTCATTTTTCAAGTGTAGATTCGTAATCATTTTTAATATAGAGGGCAATAACCAAATGGCAAGGGAACGGCAGCTTTTGTTGGAGTGTTTTTTCCTTTTCTTTGTTTTATTTGTTTGACCTTTTTTGTTTTTTTTGGTGTTAGAATATGTGATCAATGGTCACTAATAAAAGAATCAAATGGGCCCAAACCAGGCTAGCTTTTAAAAAGAAATAATATCTTTAGATTTGATGATCACATGAAAAGGAAAGAAATGTTAATAAATTTTAATAATGGAAAGTATATTACAACTCAAAATAATGTTCTTTTTGTCATTATTTTTTTTATTACTTCTTTGTTGTCCACACCTCTAAAACATTTGGCCGTTAGTGGGTATCATCGAAGTTCTATGTCAATACTACCGTCTTTATAAATTTAAAGGACATTTTATAGTGAAAACTGGAAAGCTTGACATTTGGAAAGCATGGGGAAGAAGATAGTTGCTGGTTCCATGACTTTGGTAAGCATTACGATGATCTTAATGATGGCATGTGTAACAAAGATGTGTGTTGAGGAAGGAAAGTGGGAACCCAGTTGGAGCATAAGAACAGTAGACTAAGCCGAGGAAGTGGTGGCCAGTGTGCTCTGGACATGGAAGAGCCTTCTTGGATGGTTTGGATCTCAATGGCCATATGCCTATGTGTGAGTGCAATTTTAGTTATAGTGGTCCTAACTGTTCAAGTATCGATACTTATGTTATGAAATATAATTAGTGTAATGCTCATGAAGAAGTTGTGGACCATGCAGTGGTGCTTTAAAGGGAACTGAGGACGAACAATCTCATTCTTATTCGTATAGGCTATTATAGCATTAGATGACAGTAAAATAAAAAGTTTTCATTTTTACAAAATAAAAGGATTAGGTAGCATATAATATTGAAACAGCTAGTTGAGACGAGGCATTCAAATTAAAAGGTTGGGAAGTAAGGAAATTTTGATGATCTTATACGCTTTTATACTTTAGAAGGGCTATTCTAAGCACGGATACTTTTAAATAGGAGACGTACTTATATCGGATACATATTCGATACGATATTTGATGCGATACACTTGCATAGGTATTAAAATTTTTTTTTGTAGGATATATTTCAAAATACACCAAAATGATAACAAATTGGTGTTTTGATCATTTTTTTTATTAGTTGTAATAATGTTTTATCAATTTATCTTTCATTTTAGCTTTTTTTCCTACTATATTTCATATAATCTTCCTTTATCACCAATCTCATTTGCTAAAATATATATACATACATACACAAATATATCCATACCCATATTCTAAAATTTTTAAAATTGACGTATCTCACGTATCGTATTGTATCGTATTGAATATTCGTACCTGTATCGATATTTCTTAGATTCTAGTCCTATTATTATTTATATACAGTAATTGTTCAACGTTTTATATTAAATTAATGAAAATTTTATCCTTTAATATACTTATAGTAAATTAATTTTTATACTTTATTTTTTTTAAAACACTCCTAATATTTTTTTTGCAATAAGGTCATTGTTGTTAATTAAATCGTTAACACCTTTAAGTTTAGTGTGATCTAACAAATCCATGTTAACAAAATAAAGTTTCGATGCCACCTATGATGCCGAATGGATTAATTCTTTTTAACTATAAAAGGAAGAATATAACAGCAATTTTCAGTTTCCAGAGTCATACATTCAAAGGAATAGGGAGGAGAAAAATATAGAAGGAAAGAAAGTGACTAGATTGCAAAAGTTAACCGACTCTTTTTGGATGCTTAAGGCTTCAAAAACTCCATATGTCCATTTCGTCTTTTCCCTTTTTCTCCTCATCCTCTCTCTCTCTCTCTTCCTCTCCTCTTCTTCTTTCTTTCTCTTCTCTGTCCAAATCTATAAATGTTTTATTTTCTATTGATTATATATTTTTTCTCATTTGTCATTTTGAAAATTTACCATAGTCAAGCATAGAGAGAGAGAGAGAGAGAGAGAGAAAGAGATGATACACACTGTTGACTAAGATTCAAATTCTTTCATTTCAATCCCAACCCTTTGTGTTCATAGTGCCATCCCTAAATTATTTGAGTAAAAAGAACTGTTGTTCTCATAGAGCCTAGAGAGGTTTAGAATTGAAGTTCTATTTCCTCTATTTCTATCTCTCCAAGTAAAAGAAGAAAAAAATAATTGAAAAAGACAACAGTTTTTCTTTCTTTTTTATAGAGAGGTGAGACATTGGGGCTCTGTCCATTTGTCTCCTCTATCTCTTGCTACTATTATTTTTGGGAGCTTGAAAGTTTGTTGTAGTTGATCTTCTAAAGTATATATAGAAGAGGCTTATCTCTAAAGACCTCGTGTATATTTTGGTTTGGAAAATTCTGCGGTGAGAGTAAATCGCCTAATTAATTAGGCATAGCAATCACAACTCTCTTCAAAATCTATTAACAAATTTGTACGAAAGAAGAAGTGAGTTGAAAGAGGGTTGGGTTGGGTTGCGTGCTTTAAATGCTCCATTTTCCGACAATGAAAATAGATAGGTTTATAGTTTTCACTAGCGTGTGCGAGTTTTCTGCCTTCATGTTCCATATTTAGAAAAACAAAAAACAACTAATCCATTTGGCATGATAGGTGGCATTAAATCTTCCTTTTGCCCACATGGATTCGCCATATCACACTTTACTTGTAATAACCAGAAAAAAAAAAAACTATATATATAAGAGAGATTAAAATAAATACAGGGACTTATTTTCAGGATGACAAATTTTGTTGAGGTCAAAATAGAATGTAAGAGAGATTAAAATAAAAGTTTTTAAAAACATTAGGGCCAAAATATAATTTTTTCCCAAACACAAAAAGTTAACACATTAGCTTTGTAATCACATTTTCTTCTTCCTCTCGGACACTCTCACTCCTTCACCTTCGGTGCTATTCTTTGCCCTTTTCCTCTCCTTTTCCACTTATATTTAATTTTTTCTTTTGTGCTTCAAATGCTCTATGCTCCTCCTCTCTTCATCTCTAACCAACCATGATGTCGGAGAAGGTGTAGATGATTGTGAACTACCGTTAAAGTGTAGGTAAACTCCATTTTTGCCATTCCTTTCCCATTCTCCCAAATTTTTGAAATTATTATCTTTATTCTCTATTCTCCTCCATTTTGGCTACATTTATTCATCATTAATTGGTTGTAAAGTTTCATTAATTTTTTCTTTATGTGACTATAATGAAGCACCTTAATTTGGGGGTTTTATTGTTAAAGCACTAAAGAGAGATTTCCACACTTAAATCTTCAATTTTTAGCTTATAATGCATAAAGTAAACTCAATTTAATTTATGGGAGCTTAAATTGCAAAACCTATGTTTAAGGTTAGTGATAAGAATAGAAATCTTGAAGAAATTTGGGACTTTAAGTGTTAGAGGTTGTATGTAGTTAAATTGATAACTGTAAGTGCAAATTGAAATGCCTAGTATGTTAATTCTTATCTTTGAATGTAATTTTAGGTAACTTTGTGGATACCCTTTTAACAAGGGTTGTGCAAAGTTACAGGAATAAAGGAACTCTACTATCAATCTATATTAGTAAGTATATAAATAATAAAGTAGCACTTTTCATGTTACTTTATGATTAGGTTTCTTTGTTTAACTTTCATTTTCCTTATTCTATGCTTAACATCCTATGTGAGAGACAAATATATGATTTTTAAACTCTTTAATTGTGTGTGTGTATATATATATATATATATATATATGATATGTACAAACATATAATAACACGATGATAAATTACTAAATTATATGAGTTATTGCTATCATAAAAAGCACTTGATACATGAGAAGTACACACTGAAGTTTTATTATATAAATTAAGGAAAAAAGTATTATATGGAAGGTGAAATGTTAGATTTATCATGTGTTGTAAAAAATAGTATTGAGAATATCAATATTGTTTGCAAAGATAAAGTTGTGGTAAAACTTCTAATTATAATTGTTTCCTTTACTTTATTTATAAGTTTCATGTTGGTATTTTATCTAGGTTTATCACCTTTGATTGTTGTATTATTTTATTTTCCATTTTTAATCCTTTATATTGTTGATACTTTCTCTCTTATCAATTCCCAATAACCACTTGGTATTTTATTTCATCACTAAAACTATTTTTTAATTACTTTATGATAATTAATATGCTTAAGTAGTAAATTATATATTTATGTAACCTATTTACATGATTTATTTATATTCAATAGTTTTAATAATTTAAAGGTTGGATGAGAATTTATGTAAGAACCTCGTAGCCGTTAGTAGGGATAAAGGCCTAGGTGCACCTAGTTGAAATGAATTATTGATACATATCCAATAAATGCATATGGGTAGAAGATATTGAGACATATTCAATAAAAGGATGCAAATATGAATTATTGAGACGTATCCAATAGTGAGATAAAATAATATAGGTTTGAGATATTGAAACGTATCCAATGTGGGGATACATGTTTATATGCTTGGTGTTTTATATGGTGCAAATATACATGTATGAAATATTATTACAACAGGTATTATCTAGTGCGGTGATAACAGATGCAATTATATGCTAATGCACGAAATGATGATAATGATTCTTCTTTGATACCTACTCCATTTAAATTTTAAGGTTTAGAAATAGTGTTTTACTTTATTAAATTTTCAATCTTTTTACTTAAATATATATACTTGTGAAAAACTCTAATGTCTTCTTTATTTCCCTTTCCATTTATTTTGATATTTATACACTCACTAAGTTAGTGGTAGACTAAAACATCTATCTTTAACATTTTACAAATTAGTAAGTGATAAAGTGAAGTTGCTCTAGGACTTTCATGTTCCCCAAACTTTTTGGTATGTTATTTTGGGTTAATCACAGTATACGTTTAACTCTAAGGGGTGACTACTAGATGTTGGGTTGTTTTGGGTTTAAAAATATTATAAAGTGTGATAAGCCTTGTGTGGGCTCTTTTTTACTATACTAAATATATATTTTGAGACATTATTAAGTTGGTCTATTTGATATCATTATGATGTTGTTGGAATATGATTGGTTGTATAGGTTTTGAAAACATTGAATTTTTAGGGAGTTGCTGAGGGATTTTAGGCAACATTCAAGTAATTTCTTTGAATTATATTTTAAAGTGTGCTTAATGTGTTTTATCGATATTTTATAAAATTTGTATGACTATTATCTTAGGCTTGCTAGGCTAGGTTGATTTAGCTTATGCACTAGTCACAATTAATGAATTTGGGTTGTGACGTTACTTAATTGTGTTAGAGGTTTCATTATGGTAAGGAGCTTATTACAACAAAAAAAAAATTGAAACTATAAAGAGTGTTGAAGAAAATAAAGTACAAGGACCAAATTTTAAAGAAGTAAAATATAGGTAATAAGTAATTAATATTCTCATTAATTAACAACATTATTTGATGGTTTATATTGTATTAAAAGCTACAAAATTAGTTATTGTTTTAAATCACACAATTGTATGGATGTCCATAAACCCTCCAAAGAGTGACTCTTTAGGATCATATACCATATAACCCTTGAATTATTGTCCCATGATGTAAATTAATTTATATTATGTATATTAAATTTCCCTTTATGATATAAGACCTATAAATAGGGCCATGTATCAAAGATGAAGGATAGAAGTGAATGAGAATACTCCTTCCACTTTCTTCCCATTTTCCTTTCTTATTCTGCCATATACTTTCCATTATCTTGTCTATTTTCCATTAATTTTATATCATGTTTATTAGCACAATTTTACTTCTTATTCTTAGTTCCTATCAAATTTGTTTTTTTCTCAAATGATTTGCGAGCTTAATGGTTGATCTAAGTTCTTGATTTAAATCAAATTTGTACTTTCTCATTTAAGGTGAGATGATATCTTTACCCCATTTATTTTATTAAGATATTATATTGTTGAAATGATCTTATGATGATCAAATTTATTTTAGTATTTAGTCTTATAAATATTATGAAACAAAATGTTGCTTTAAAAATTATTAAAAAAGAAGGTAAGAATTTTTGTTCTTGCTTTAATTTATTTATAGATTCAATACGTTTATCTATGTTTGTAATATAATAATTAATTTGATATTAGAAAATGCCTTGGAAATCAAAAGGCTATATATGATTGGATGGCCAAAAGGCATACTACTATTGGTTATTTTATAGTCAAAAACTCCATTTTCGAATGAATATTGCTTATAGATAATTGTGTTAGCCCAGGCAAACAACATCGAAGAGGCAGTGAATTGGGTGTTTACAAAATTTCTATTTCTTTTCAAAATTGCTTTATACAAATTCTAGTTATGAATTATGCTTGGAAGAGGATGATGTAAAACAACAATTATATGAATCAATAGAGGCTTAATATGGATGCTTGGGGTATATATATATATATATGAACACTTCTAGTGTAATATCAATAATAAATGCAGAGCATAGATATGATAATTCAAAATATAAAGAGTATAGGGATAAAGAAAGCTAACTTAATAATTTATCTTAGTTCAGCTCCAATCCAAGCCTACGTCTAGTCCCCAAGCAACCTCTTTAGATTTTTGACTATCTCAACAATCAATTACAACAACAACAAGGGAGAACCTCTCCCTTACTCTCAAATCCCAAAAAAAACATCTTTCTTACACTTAAATAGGGGAACCTCCCTCTTAACCTAAGTATAGCCTTGTTTGATTCCCTCAAGAAACCTTCTTGAGCTTCTCTCTCTCAAAGAAGAAAGGAATACAAAAAAATAATCTCTTTCAAAGAAGTAGATATACAAATGAAGCTCTAAGAACTCAAATGACAGAGAATTTGCAAGTTTGACTCAATGATATTTGCTTCTATTGCAAAGATGATATAATAAGTTAAAGATCACATTCTAGCATTTGGTTCTACTCCAAAATATATTTGGAATGTCATATTTATAGATCAAGATGAGATATAGCCGTTACACACTCAAAAGAGCTGTTATTTACTTTAGAAAACTCTTTATGGCAGAGACCAATCGACTATTAGGGGCTCACTAGTTAACTGCCCATAAAAATATAATCATTATTTCAAATATGAGATTGACCAGTCAACTATCGGGGTTGACTAGTCAGCTGTTCACTTTCTATGCTGTATCAGTTGACTTGCCATAGGTGACTAGTCAAGAAGTCACTTATAGTGATGCAATCCTAACTTCAAATAGTTAGAACTTTCTCATTTTAAGTCCAATTTTAAGTGCATGACCTATTTTTGGAAAGATCTTTAAGTCTATTTTCCAATGAAATAAGTTTCATATAAAAAATCAATATACTTCAGGAGATATGATTAAAATAGTGACAAAAGGTCAAAATACAATTTTATGTAAAATCTATATTTCACCACTTAAGTTTACAAGGTCATAACGTTTTTATTTGAACTTCATTTTAAGTGAATAATATATCATTGAATAGCACTTTGAGTATAGTTTTTTTAAAAATAATTTTTATAGCAATATCCCATATGATTTGTGAGATATAAGTAAAATAGTTACTGAAGGTTAGAAACAATTTAAGTATAATCTACATCTTACTATATTTTAAGTTCAAACTTATATTTTGGAAACCAAAATATTTTGAGCCAATAAATGCAAATTTGAATCATTGAATTTCACAAAATAATACTTAGCCTATGATAATTATACGTATTCAATCCATCAGCTATCTTGATACATCCAAGCTTCCAACTCTTTTAATCTTTAACTTCTTAAAAAACTTAGAGTACCTTTCTTGCTTACTATCAGTTTAGGTAGAGCATGGTATTGTTATTTCATTCTCTTTACTTCAATGTCTACCCTTCCTTCTTTGGACTATCTTACACATAATAGATATTAAACTTGCAAACCAAATAGTTAGTACAAATGGTTAATCAATTAAGCACAAATTACTATTATATTTGTAATTCATAGTTTTCATATATTTGTCGTCATTTAAACAATCTCAACAAATTGTGTCATATTTTGATGAATTGAGAGAAAGTTACGTGGCTATAAAATTTTGTCTACTATCACCCTGCAGGCTATGTATTTCATGCCACTAAATAGTATTGGAAACTCTTTATTTTAACATATTTATGAGCAAATCATTGACTACTTATAATTCATGAGTTAAATAGGTGTTAAAGGTTATGATAACCCATTATGGATATTAATATATCATAGAATTATTTTATGGCTAGTGGTTCCAATTTACAGTATGACTAGTAGTCACATGAAAAGACCAAAGGTTATTTTAAAGCCAATGATTAGAATTAGATAATACTAAAGAAATAAGACCATATGAAAGTCCTAGAAGAATAGAATATAATAATAATTTAGGAAGATGAAATATAAGGATAAATACACCAAAAGATATAAATATAAATATAAATTCTAGACCAATATCTAGACAAGGAATTTTAAGATCAAGAAGTCAAGAAAGTTATAAACGAAATAGATTAGCTGAAATACCTATCACCTCAAACTTAGCAGGAATAAATAGAAGAACATCATAAATAAATTTAACAAATAAAAATGAATATTATGTACTGGTAGAATTAAAACAAGAAGGAACATGGAAGGAACTAATAGCTTTAATAGATCCAAATTATGAAAAGAGTATAATACAATTAGAATATACAGATAATAATATTAAAATAAGAGAGGAAGGAACAAAATCTGAGACTAATCATATTCGATAAAAAAGATATAATAAAGTTAAGATTATGGGTAGAAATTGAAATAGGTAATCCACAAACTTATAAATTAATATTAGCACAAGATTTCTTAGAATAAGTAAAACCTTATAGAATTCAAGAAAATAGAATATTGATAAATATAGATCACCAGATAGTAATATTAGAAAACTAAGGTTGATATAAATGAAGTTCTATTACATATTGCTAAAATTCAATTATGAAAAATATCACTATGGAAAATATCGTGCCATGGTAGATGCAGGAACAAATATGACATTGGCAAAATATAATATATTACCATCAAAATTATAGAAAAATCACAAACCTATTAGAATGAGTAGTGCAGGAAAAGAACTCTATATTATAGAATTATTGGCAAAAAAATATCCCGGTACAAGTAGGAGGTTATGAATTAAAAATACCGATATTATATCAATATAATGAATCCACCCCAGGCATAATATTAGGAATGAATTTCTTAGAACAATATATATCATTACATTATGCTTATAAAAGCCTTAGTATTAACAACACCATGTAAACATAAAGTTTGGGCAATTAGGATATTTAATTGATATAATAGGACAAATACAATATTTAGGAAAAAGAGATTTGATAATGAAATACATTATGTACCAAATGTTAGGTCTATAGAAATAAAAGAAACAAAACTAGCTATAACAAATATGGAAGTAAAAACTATTGAACAAAGATTAATAGAAAATTATGATGACAATCCATTAATACATTGGGAAATATCAAAACTAATAGCTAAAATAAAATTGTTAAATTATAGTGAAGAAATATCTAGTAAACCTTACCTTTGGACTGAAAAAGATAAAAAAAATTTTCTAATGCAGATCAATGAAATGAAAAAATATGACTTAATAAGAGAAAATATATCAAATTATTGCTCACCAACTATGATAGCAATGAAACATAGTGAAGAAAAAAGAAAAAAAATATAGAATGGTTATCAATTATAAAAATATTAAATGAAATAGCAATTAGAAATATATATCCAATACGGAAAATATAATTATTATTTAATCTAATAAAAGAAAAAAATTTAGCAAATTTGATTGTAAATCAGGATTTTTTCAGTTAAAGTTAGTAGAAAATAGTAAAAGATATACAACATTTACTACTTCAGAAGGATTATATGAATGGAATATATTGCCAATGAGATTTTATAATAGTTCTAGCATATTTCAAGAATATGTTATAAAATTATTAATACCAATTAAAGATTTTGTAGTTATACATATTGATGACATATTAATATTTTCAAATAATGAAGAAGAACATGAGAATCATTTATTACAATTTATAAATTTAATATAAACCAAAAGATTAAATATATCACCTAAGAAAGTATAACCAAAAAAAAGTAGAATAGGACTTTTAGGACATTATATTACTAAAGATGGAATAGAATTACAAGAACATATAAGTAAGAAAGCAGAAGAATTTCTTGAAAAAACTACAAAGAAAGAACTTCAATCATTTCTGGGAATAGTAAACCAAGCTAGAAACTTTATTCCACATTTATATAAATATACTATAAAAATATCAAAATTAGTAGGAGAAAAAACTAAATGGCAATGGGATGAAAAAAAACAAGTAAAATAATAGAAAAAATTAAAAAAACTATGCAATAATTTACAAAAATTGACAATACCAACTAAAGAACCAATAAAATGGATAAATTATACTGATGCCTTAGAAAATTACTATGGAGCAACACTATATCATGAAAATGAAGAAGTGGTAGAAATAATTACTAGATATACAAGTGGAAAATTTAATGAAAGCCAAAGTAGATATCATTCTAATTGGAAAATTTTTTTAGCAAGAGTAAAGTAGTAGAAAATTTTGAACTACTAATAGTAAATTCTCATTTTATTATAAGAAAAGATAACACTCAAGTAAAACACTGGTTAGATAGAAGTATAAGAACAACAAAACTCTCAAATAAAATGGCAATTAGATCTAGCTCATTATGATTATGAATTGAATATATTAAGGGAAAAAACTAATTTAATTGCTGATTATTTGAGTAGGGATGAAATTGAATAAAGAAAAGACAAATAACAACTCAATAAGGGAGACCACTAGAATTCATACAAGTATGAAGCAAGTAATTATGAAGATAAATATTTTGGAGATGAATATGGGGCTATGGCAGGCTCAGACAAATAGTCATATTAGTAATCTCTCAAACTCCATAAGTAATTTGAGTCAATATGTGGATAGTATAATTACCCATCTAAATGATTTGAAGAAACGATTTGCCCAAATGGAAAGACCAATAATTCCTGATAGCCTAACTCAAACCCAAACCAATCCACTACCAAAAAACCAAATAACTCCTTTTTAAGAAATACTAAAAGCCCACAAAAAAATCCAAAAAAGAAACCAAAAGTTGAGCTCGACTCAAAATAACCAACAACTCATTACTCCTTCCATACCAAATAAAGATCAAGCCTCTACATTAGTACCACATTCATCCATTAATCCCAAAATTTTAGACCAATTATAGTATTTTAAACTTATTAATAAATTAAACCATATGAAAATCCCTCGTGCCATCATCAAATTTATCTTTCACTTTGTGCTCAACAAAGTCATAATCTACCCAGGCACCAATCTGAAATTAATAAAAAACTTTGTATAGTTATGGATTTATACAATCCCAATATCCTTCCACTAATTTGAATGAAATTAGCCAATTACCCAAAGTCATCTAAGAAGCTGCCAAAATTATTTTAGAATAGTAACTCAATGCAGAGTTTATATCTAATGTTATTCAACAATAGCAGAAATAACCCCTAAAAAATTTGATCCACCAATTAATTTGATTAAGTTTGGAACCACCAAGAAACCCTTTGAATTTGAACAAGGTGAAAAAGAAGACAATTCAAAAGAAGACTTCCCACACACTATCTCAAGAATTAGAGCCCAAGAAACATTATTTTCTTAGAGATGAATAGGACAATCACCAGTGACGAAGCCCAATGGATCTACTTCACAGGCCCAATAACATATATATATTCAATTAGAAAAAATAGTTGGCAAAGCAGGCAAATTTAACTATGGTATGAAAAAATAAAATCAAATAGTATGGAAAATTATGAAAAAAACAAAAAGAAAAATATGTTAGCAATTATCTGAGTATACAAGTCAAAGATAGACTATGATAAGCCAAAGACCTCTCTAAATATACTTGAAGAATAATGAAAAAAAAAAAGAAAGAAGTGAGAGAAAAGAAAAAGACAAAGTGACAAAAAGATTGGCAAAAGAAGCTCAGAAGAAAGGACAATAATAATGGCTTCAACAAAAAAAGTCAAGAAGAAAGACAATTATGATCAACAAGGACAAAGCCTGAAGATAAGACCAAAGAAGAACAATAATGGCAAGAAAGGACCATTGACCTAGTGGACAGTGAGACAAGACCAAAGACAATAATAGCAAAGGAGGACAATAAGGACAAAAAGGACAAGACTAAAGATGTGAACAGTGAGACAAGACCAAAGACTATAATAAAAAAGAAGGATAATAATGACAAGAAATGACAAGGCTAAAGACCAACATCTAAAGACAAGTATGCAAGATAGTCACTTAAAGAAAGGATAAGAGGCAATATCTTGTCTATATAAGAGTTTGTAATTACACATAAAAGGTATTGAGCATTTAAGTTCTTTGTAAGCCATCAAGTGTTCTGCCTTCCTAAGTTTGATAGTTTCCCGTCCTTGTAAATCTTTGTATCAAAATATTTTAAGAATTAAAATCCATTGTTCGTATATATCATTAAGATCATCATCAAGTCTATTCTACTATTATTTGTTTATCCTCATCGTTAATTGAAGATTAGAAGAAGCACAATAAGGTATGAATTTTTAAACCTCCTAGAGGGGAATTAAGAGGATTATTTTCTAAAATTATAATCAAATAATCAGGATCCTATAATATGATTTTCGACATATCATTAATTACTTTGATATTAGAATAAATTATGGAATAAGTACACCTCCTATAGAAAACGAAGGAAGGTTGTGCTGAGCTAAATTGAAAGAAGAAGGTCTATGCATTTGAAGTACTAGAAATAACCTCTGCATAAAAGAGGGCAGAGTTCCTTCCATGACTTGGTTTAGTTTTGATAAAAAAATTATTCCATAATTTAGACTAATATTTTTGTAATTAATGAAAATTTGTATATAGGTTGAAAACTCACAATTGTAGGACTAGTGTTCCAAAGAAATCTATTATAGATTTGTATTCTTGATATAACAAAACCACTTACAAAATTTTGTCGACTGTCAAGATTATGATATATATATATATATATATATATTTAATGAGTAGCATCAAGTGATGTCAGCCAAGATTGTTTCCTATGCAATATACGGTTACCTTATGACCCCTCATAATAGTTGGGAAATTACCATATAGTGACAACACATGAGAGAAATTGATGGTGTTTGATAATATTAATTTAAAACAGATTTATATGAATGTAATGTGTTATCAGAAGAACTTACCAAGTAGCAATGAAAGAAGTTTCCTTAGGCTATGCCGTCAATAAACGAATAAGGGGATAGGTGGCACAAAAATAAATATAACAGCTAAAATAGTAAGATGGCAAGAAGTGAGGCTATCAAACGATGACTAAGCTATATTACCAAACATACGTGGCAACATATTAGGATAGGAAGACATTAAGCTAAAAAAAGAGATGGAACACGTTAAAGGATAATGTGGCTGAAGGAGAAAATTTGAGAGCTTAGATGCAAACACGTATCACCTAAAGTGAAGCCAATGAAAAACTATAAATAGAAGCACGGGAACCTCTGAAAAAGCGGTCAACCAAAAGTGTTTTGAATAATAGAAAACAAGCTATTAAGTGAGAGTGAGGGAGAGGCGTTCATGGCATGAATGAGTTGCAGAATTTTTCTGTTATGGTAAAACAGAGCACAAACCGAAAGGAAGAAGAGGAAACCGATGTAAGAGTGATTTAGTCACTGCTTCAGGTACGTTTTGTAAGCTTTTCTCCTCAAGTTTGATTTACAAAACTGAGATTTAGGAACACTTGTGAGGTTGTAGAATTTAAATTAAATGAATGTAGAAGCAACACTGTAGCGGGCTTTAGGAAAGGGATATGGAAATGGGATTGGAGCTATGTATATATGCATAGGAAGTAAACAAAGACTGGGAAACCAGTGATAAGCATATACAGATAAAAGTAGGAAGCAAAGAGAGCGGTTCAGGATAGTGGAATGAAGCATAACAAGTTAGGAAAATGCTACTGTATATATTTATAGCATGTGAGATAGGAACATTAAAATATTTGGAGAGGAAGCTTCAAGAAAAGCAACAAACCGACTTTGCACCACTATATATGTATTATGCTTCATTGGGTGTGTGTACAAGGGAATTCGGAAATCAACTTCATAATTCTATCATTTCTTTTTTCGCATTTCTATATTCATTCTTTCTCTCCCTCTTCGTTATTCTTATGTTTTTTTCATATCCTTAAATTTCATCAAATAAATAGGAAGAATTACGGAACTCTATTAAAAAATATGAAAAATGCAGAATTTACTGATAAGGGATAAAATTATGAACATAAGCACAAAACGTACAGCAGAAAACATTAAGACGTAATTTGCACTATTTGATAAATCAATTTCGGAAAAAAAAAAAGTTAATGACCTCAATTTGGTTGAAATTTGATATTTAGTTCCCAAACATGTCAGAGATTTGACCTGAAAAGTTTCAGGAAATTTGAAATGGCACTAATATTATTTCTTATTCAAAACAGCACCTGCTCTGCCTGACAAAGACAGCACCGAGGACTCTTATAGGACGGTTCATTTCAAGGGCCAAAAACTGTGGTTTGGGACTCAATTTTGAACTGTAAGTTACTAAGACATATGAGAAGCTCCGTTCAAATTTGAAGCAATTTGGGTATGGTTTGCTTCATAAAATAAGTCCAAACAAATTGGAGTCCGAAAATGAGACTAATCTGCACAGTCACAAAAAATGGCATGGTTTAAGTAGAAAATGAACGAGATTCCAGCCCAACTTTGTCTGGCTATTAATTAGATAAAACATGACAGAATAAATCTGGAGATGTTTAGGATTTTTGGACTAGGATAAGTATGGTTTTTCTATTAAACAATAGACAACAAATTTTTAGGACGAAATGGCATTGTCATATCTTGAAAATTTGTGGTCATGAAGAAAGATGTTTAGTTTTGTATTATTATAACTTTTATAAGAAGATTACTTACGAGAATTACTTACTCATGTTATTTGAAATATTTTAAGACAATTATGAAAGCCTACAAAAATATTTGAGAGATTCTTAAATAGTAATTAGTTGATAAAATTAGGCAATCAAGGATTAATTCTCATGACGTGAGAGATCCATAAACATGAATAGGTAGTAAGACTTAGAAATAGCATAGATATAGATTAACAATTAGAAAGGAATTTAAATATGGATTGATTGAACTTTAAATTGCTAGCTGGCTTGGACGCCTGGAATGGTGGTAATTGTTGAAGAAGTTAGTTGAACAGGTAGTTAGCTTTTCCCCTACTTATCTTGTTTTATTTTAAATATTCACATGATAGCTACATAGATGTGGTTGTTATGGGTTTGTAATGTGCACTTAGGGATTGGGCAATTTCCATCTGTGGTTGTGAATGGAATATGGATTTTGGGTATCCGGACATATAAACCATTGATGATGATGATGTGAATGATGGATGCTTGAAGGTGTATATCTGAATATGATCATTCATTAAGCACCTGTATGTCATCAATGTATAGTTAGAGTTATAAGGGTGATGTGAGATCATGGTGACATAGTGGTAGAGGTTTTATGTGAATGGCCTTTACAGTATTTGTCTCTTGGTTGGTATGAGACAATGATGAGATGTGTTTCAAACCCAAGAATGACAATGGCTTCTTATTGTATTTCACATGTATGGGATGGAAGGTAATTCCCTTGGTAACCTCATGTGTATGATTTACATTTTAAATGTGATTTATTATCAGGTATGATAAGTAAGGGCTATGAATGGAACTGTTTTTATTAAACTACTTGCTAAGTATTGAGACATAAAGTCTCGCTTTTCTTTGATTCCATTTTCAGGTGAGCCAGGACAATCTGTTAAAGTATATTTAAAGAATAATCTGCCATAGTAAAGCTAGTTGAAGGATTAGAAGAAAGACTGTGGACCATTGATGTCTAAGTCAAACACTAAATTTGTGTACTATATGAAATATATGGAATGTATTAAAAACTTGATATAATCATAAAATTTTCTATTGTGGTTGATATTAGTAGTTAGAGATATGGTTCAAATAATTTAGACTTTTGATTGAAATTGAAATGTATAAAAGAAATTTTTAAGCTAAGTCTTTGTGAACTTGTATAATTAAGCACAATAATGCTCACTAAGAGCTATATAAGGATGGATGTCATAGATTTATTTTCCTTAAATTTTCTAGACCTCCACTAACTACCTATGTAGATTTAGATAGTTATCCGATATACATAATGCTTCATCCCAACAATTTATTTTATATTGGAGATATTGCTATATCATGATGCTCTAGAAAACAAATTTTAGCTACTTCTTCAAATCATATTGAAGTAATTAACATGAAGCTGTTAGAATATGTAATTGGCTTAAGTTAACAACTAACATATGTAGAAGATGTATGGCTTTCCTTAAAGAAATTGTTTCCAACAATATTATATGAAGATAATACAATATGCAGAAATTAACTAAAAGGATGGTACATTAAAAGTGATAGAACAATAAAATTCTTTTTTACTAATGATCTTCAAAAGAATGGTGATGTGCAACTTATTCATGCATATGATGATCTAGCAAATTTGTTTATTAAGAAGTTATCACCAACAACCATATTTGAGAAGTTGTTCAATAGTATTAGAATGCATCGACTCAATGACATTAGATGATGTTGTCATCATGGTGCGTAAAAAATGTGTTGTACTCTCTTTCATTAACTAAGTTATTGTCCCATTGGGTTTTTTTTAGTAAGGCTTTTTAATGAGGCACCTTACATATCATAAATATTATGTACTCTTCTTCATTCTCTTGGTTTTTAACCCATTGGGTTTTTCCTAATAAGGTTTTAATGAGGCACATAATTTGTTAATAGACATCCAAGGGGGAGTGTTATAAATCATGCAATTGTGTGGATGCTCATAAACCCCAAAGAGTGACTCTTTAAGTTCACATGCCTTATAACCCTTAAATTATTGTACCATTATATACATCAATTGGTATTTATGTACATTAAGTTTTCCTTTACGATGAAAGGCATATAAATAGAGCCATGTACCAAAGATAAAGGATAAAAGTGAATGAGAATACTCCTTCCACTTTCTTCTCAATTTCCTCTTTTATTATCTCTTATATTTCCTATTCTCTTTTTCTCTTTTATTTTCCATTATTTTTATAGCAGTTACCAATTAATCATATTCATTATTTTCCAATCATAAGCCTTCCTCCCTTACCAATATACACAGATATAAAATTCCTTATCAAAAATAAATTAAAACATAGATCCTTTAACAAATAAAGTTAACATGCAAAATAAGCGAGATAAAGTAAGTGCACATCATAGTTATGGAAAATACCTTGTTTTTGGTGTCGGCTCTGCCCAGCTTCTCAATGCTACAATTTATGCCTTGTTATGTTTGAATTCCTCTTTACTACTTCTTACGTAAGTTGTTGTAGCTACTGTCATTATATCACTCGATATACTCCAAAATCTCTACATTCATTACAATCTTGTTAACATGTGTATGCTAGTTAGCAAGTTTATGTTAAAGCCACATAATTTATTATCGTATGGAAAAACCGAAGTCATATATTCATATGATACAAACACTTGAAAATTCAAGTATGTCATTTTGCAATATTGTTAATTTTTTTAATATGTAGTTCATGCAAGTTTAACACATTCTTGAATCAACTTTAATCATTAATTATTTGTACGTGTTATGTCAAGGTGTGTCTAATATCAATGTTTACATTTCACAGATTGATCATTTAATTTTGAGTCATGAAATTTAACCTCCAATTTCACTCTAGTCCTGAGATATGTTCACTTATATTGTGTTGTTGTTAATGGTATAATTTGTTAGAGTTTTAGATTTTTATTTAAGGCAGTATTAGTCTCTTTCTTATTCGAATTATTTTAGGGTTTTAATGTCTTAGAAAAACTTTACTTTAAATATGATAAAATTCTACGTAAAATTTACTCTAATTATTGTATATTTCTTATCAGATTTCAATTTGTTTATTTTCCTATGAAAATTTTCGAAGTATGTTAAAGGCGTGAAGTTACCATTTTGCCCTTAGCCTCCTAATTGATTAAAGTGGAAAAATTATGATTTTGCCTTTAAGTCTTAAAATTAACCTATAGGTTATTCTCTTTATATGATTCAATGTTAAAATATTGTATAATATCTAGGGTTTAAATCAATTAAGATATTATACTGAGTCCACCTAGAAGGGGTGCTCATTAAATAAGGGTAAAATAGTAATTATAAGAATTACTGCTAAACCTTAACCCTAGCTAGCCTTTTATATATAGGGCTAGCTTATTATACGATTCATAACTCATTAAGAGAGAGACTTGAAACGCTCTGAGTAGAATACCTGCGAATATTTTGCAATTGTATTCGAGAGGGGATTTAGGCTTTAAAAACTTGAGATACACCCAATACACTATGGGTATCTCATTCGATCAGTGATTCCAGCCAGAGTTCGATAAACTTCTGCAATTAGGAGATCTATGTAAGTCTCCTTCTCTAAATTTATGAATATGTTCACTTATTATTTTTTATTCTCTTTAAATGAGATATATTTATTCTTGTTTAATTCTTTCAAATTTATCTTAAATATTCCAATTTAGCTAGTATTAAAAATTGCTAAATTAGGGATGTTACAACTACCTTATAAAAGAATAATCTGAGGTTCCCCATATTTTCAAAAACTTTCTCCACATGATCACCTATTAGTTCCAAACCAACAGTAAAGTCTTACAATCTGACAATGAAACTGAGTATTTTAACACTAACTAAGGAGAGTTTATGAGAGAAAATGGTGTAATTTATCAAAGTTCATGTGTTAATACCCCTCAATGAAATGGAATGTCTGAAAGCAAGAATTGACACCTTCTAGAATTAACCCATGCTCTCTTAATAGCTGCCAATACACCAAAAACCTATTAGGAAGAAGCCATACTCACAGCCACCTATCTCATAAACACAATGCCCTAAAAAAAATCCTGAATTACAAAACGCCCAAAGAGAAATTCCATGAATCCTACCCTAATATTTTAGCTATGACCACTAATTTTCCCTTAAAAATCTTTAAATGTGTAGCCTATTTCCATAAATATCATAGCAATGAACTTGGCCCCCAATCTATTAAAGGAGTTTTTGTTGCATACTCCCCTACAAAAGAGGGATACAAGTGCTACTCACCCACTTTGAAAAGATTCATTGTCTTTATGGATGTAACATTTTATGAAACACAACTATATTTCTCCAAAACCCAAGATAAGGGAGATGACATCCTTGAACTTATGCCTACACCACCACCTTTATTATTCATTTCACTCCATTATCCTCAGCCAGAACTAGCACCAAAACCAAAACTTAAACACTTCTAAATATTTCCAAATGACTCTCAACTTAAAACTGACACACTTAAACCGAAAACTAACCTACTATGTTTCAATACTAATATTAATCAAGATCAAGAAGCATGCACTCAAAAGGAAGTGTCAGTACATTATAAGAGGAAGAGGACTTATGGAGCATCAGTAATTCCAATAGTGCATAGCCAAGAATCCCTCACTAGTCTTAACAATAAACAAAATGTTGATGGATATGATGGCTGGCCAATTGCATTAAGGAAAGAGGTAATATCATATGCTAAGCATCCTATTAGGAACTTTATTTCTTATGGCAAGTTATCACCTAATTATCCAGCATTTATTGATAACATCTCCTAAGAGGAAATTCCCTATAATGTATATGAACCTTTGAAGCACCTAGAATGGATCATTGCAATTCAAGAGGAGGTTAATGCCTTAAAAAAGAATGGTATCCAGTGATTACTAAACTACCAGATGGGAAGAAACTTATAGGGTGTAAGTGG
The DNA here is from genome assembly GCA_037074485.1 of Delonix regia. Lineage (NCBI taxonomy): Eukaryota > Viridiplantae > Streptophyta > Magnoliopsida > Fabales > Fabaceae > Delonix > Delonix regia. The sequence continues at coordinate 30,856,665 of CM073449.1, read as the reverse complement.
ATATTTACTATCCAATACAATCTCGATGGCAGCATTAATCGTCTCAAGGCAAGACTAATGGTAAAAGGTTTTACCCAGATTTATGGTATTGACTACCAAGAAACTTTTGCTCCTGTAGCTAAATTAAACACCATTTAGGTACTCATATCATTAGCTACTAATTTTATTGTAAACCTCATCAGTTTGATGTGAAAAATACTTTCCTAAATGGGAATTTGGAAGATGAGTTCTATATGGAAATTCCCCCAGGAATAATATTGGATAGGGAAGAGAAAAAGGTGTGTAGATTGCACAAGTCCTTATATGGCCTCAAACAATAACCTTGGGCATGGTTTGACAGGTTTGCCGAAGTAATCAAAGGATATAGATACCTCCAATGGTAAATTGGCCATACTTTATTTACAAAATCATGTCCTAACAAAAGATTATCCATCATAATTGTATATGTTGATAATATTGTAGTTACAAGTGACAACGGGAAAGAGACTAAGAACTAAAGTACTTTCCAAGAATGGAAGTTACTAGGTCCTATAATGGTATTACTATCTCATAAAGGAAGTATACATTAGATCTTTTGGATGAAACTGGGATGCTTGGGTGTAAACCAATAAAAACATCTATGGAGACTAATTACAAAGGAAGATATAAGGTTAAAAGTCCCTTAATAGATCCAAGAAGATACCAAAGACTAATCAATAAGTTGATTTATCTCTCTTACACTAGATAAGATATTTACTTCCCTGTGAGTGTAGTGAGCCAATACATGCATAAGCCCACAAAGACTCATATAAATAGTGTTTATTAGATACTAAGGTACTTGAAAAGTGCACTTGGTAAAGGTCTCTTCTTTAAGCAAGGTAATTATTGAACTATCAAGCTTTATACTAATGCAAACTAGATAGGATCAATAGAAGATAGGAGGTCAACTATAAGATATTGCACTTATGTTTGGGGTAATCTAGTTACATGTAAACGTAAGAAGCAATATGTAGTTGCAAAAAGTAGTGCTAAGCTAAGTATAGAGCAATATCATAGGGGATTTGTGAAGGACTATGGCTAAAATGCCTTTTTGAAGAACTTTAGCACCCTATGCAAACTCTTATATCTACAATCTGTGATAACTTAGCTACCATCTGCATTGTGAAAAATTCTATAGTTATGACAGGACTAAGCACATTGAACTAGATTACAACTTCATCAAGAAAAAAATAGATTTGAAGCTTATTGATCTTAGCTATGTTTCATCATGATTTTAGGTCGCTAAATATTAACAAAAGACACTCTCAAAAGCTTAATTTGCAAAATTGGAAGACAAGCTAGGAATGATTGACACTCACTAACCAGCTTAATGGGAAATGATGTGAATCCTAAAATGATTAGGATACTTTTATTTTTAATATTTGTTTTATTTCTTTTTGCCATAAGGCGCCTATTATTTAGGAAACTAGTTAGTTGTCTTATTATTTAGAAAGTAGCTAGTTATTTCATTACTTTTGCTGTCAAAAATTAGGTTGTAACCTAGGGTTTCCATTTTATAAAAAGACATTCTCCTAGCATAATAATGTTGAGCAATTCATGAATAATATTCAATAGTTCCTTATTCACTATTCTACTCTAAATTTCTAATAACAATAGTTTGTTAACTCATTATTCTTTTTTTAAATCTTTGTGATACAATGACATAATTAAAGTAAAAAGCTTGGGTGCTTGAATAATTTTAATTTTGTTAGATACCACCATGAAAGCTAATTCATCTTTGGTCTTAACATCTTTTTCCTTATTGAATCTTCCTTGCAGGAGATAGAGAGAGTCTTATGATGGTTTCCACCATCTAAGCCAAAGCATCAACTTCGCAGAATAAGTTCAACTTCTTTTTTATATCTTCCTTGTAGTTAAATTCATAATACTCTTTCTAGTGATCACCTAGTTTTCATTTGCTTGAGTTAACATGTAACACTTAAATTTCTAACTTTTTTTTTTGGTCGAGGAACACAATTGGACTTCACTTGATGTAAGCGTTAGAACACTCTTTCGTTATAATAACATTGTAATAATCACAATTTAAATTTTAAAAATTTATAGCTATCAATTTAATTCATTAAATATTATAGTTAAACTAATCTAGTCTTAGGTCAAAAATAAAATGATGTATTTTAATAAAATATTTGAATTAAATTAACATCAATTAACAATGAGGAATAAATTAAATAGCAAGAGTATCAAATAGTAATTTACTCCGTTAGGGGACTACATCTTTGTATGATCCAAAGTATACAATCTCATAATACATCATGTCACTTCAGTCTCCCATGGAATGCTAACAAATTATTCAACTAAATAAATGAACAGGAAAAAAAGAAAAAGAAAAAGAATAACAGCTAACTATCTTTAAGTGGTGTTATGCAGTAAGAGCATTGATGCATTCTTCTCAAGTTTTGTGGCAAGCTTTAGATCTACAATCCTATCATGCAAAAAATTTGAGAACCATTTAGCAAAGAGGTTAGGTTGCCTCCTCAAATTTGGATCATTCAGATCTACATAATAAAGTCCAAAATTGATTTTAAACCCACCCAATAACTCAAACAAATCCAACAAGGACCACATAAAATAACCTTTTACATTTAATCCATTCCTTTAAAAATATCAAACAAAAGAAAAGGAAAAGAACTCATATTAGCTTTCATGAAACAATGACAAGTATTGGAAGTTTAAGTAGAGAAGATGATAATGGAAAGGTCAAATTAAAGATCACATGCCTCAAAGTATCAAGCATAACCTTAATGTGTCCATGTAAGTACTTAACCCTTGACCAATCATCCAATGATGAGTTTCATGGTGTTACTTAACTTGCAAATTGTTATTAAGACTTACAATGGAAGGTTGATTTTGTTGAGGGAAATAGAGACAAAGGCATAGGCATAACATTTTTATGGATGTTAATAGGAAGATTGCCATAAGCATGTTACAATAACTTCACGACTTTTATCAATTCCCAAGGTGTTACTGAAAACTAATCCAACCACTTAGTACGTATTAAATGTTAATGTTGCATATAATATTTAAATCAGCCAGAGGAATGGAACTTAATGTAACTCTTATCCCGAATGATATTGAAGCATTTTCCATACCTACAACCACAAATCACATTTTGCATACCTACAATCTCAGTTCCAGATTGATTTGAAACTTCACTAATTAACCAAGGTTTATTAACATTTGCAGCCATGGTCTGTATATATATTATAATCAAATACCTCGTAACATTGTACAAAAAACTTGAGCTATTAATAAGAGTACAACTTTATATTCCTATAATTCCTTAAAACCACAATTGGCATAAAGAGATGCATCCATTATAAGTGAGATAGGCAAGGATATTAAGCCTACTAATCCTAAGGGAGATGCTAGTTCAATAAAGCCAACGATGTGGAGAAAAGATAAAGAAAGGCTATCTGATAGTGGTTAAAAAAGATAAAAGAAATGGCTTTTCATGTTTCCTGCTAAAAACAAATTTGCACATGAAGTACCTATGAGTTCAATAGTAGCATCTATCCAAATGACTATATCCTTCACTCAGTTATTCTTGGCATAAAATGAATATTAATAATTTATTTCTAGGAAGTCAATTGAGAACTCTACAATACTTGACTCAGTTTTGGTGAAAGAAGGAATTTTCTAGCATTATAAAAAAAATTGTATTAAACGTCAATTAGAATAGTCCTCTAATGTCGGTTATGACTGATGCTACATGATTCAACGTCAGTTGTCAAAACCATTGCTATATCCTACATTAAGACACCTTTTAACATCGGTTTTAACAACCGTAGAAACAACCAACAATAGATGATAAAATTCTTTAATATTGATTTCAACTAACGTTGTTAAAATTAGCTAGCATCAATTGTTAATGTTGGGGAAGATAACTAATTTAATTATATCAGCTAGTGTCAGTTATAACCAACGTTAAAATAGATATTGAATTCAAACGTAACAACGGTTATAACTAACGTGAAGGAAGTTAGTGCTAAAATTTAGCTTCAATTAAAATTGATGTTAAAGCAAACAAGAATGGAAATTTACCATGGTTCTTACCAACTCAAACCAACAAAACACACATTTTTATTCTAAAGTTAACAACAATTATAACCGACGTTAAAGATAGAAAATCATATTTCGCTACTTTAGATAGTTTTTTTTTTTTAGTTTTAACTGAACGGATAGTATAAAATGGAACTTTCACATAATTAAGCTTATACTCAAGCAAATATCCAATACTAAAACAATGCTTATATTAAATAAACATAAGTCTACATTGGATCTTTATAAGCAAAAAATCCTAGGCATTACATAAAAGTTCAACAACTATTAAAACATTTAAAGTTTTCAAACAACCATCAAAAGATTGTGTCAAGGATCATGGCTTGCTTCAAACAATCTTCAGCATCCTATTAATAATAGTTCTGCACTAGCCGCATCAGACACTTGAAAGCATAACACTTAAAGTAAGATTTACAGTAATTATGTTTAGTAATTTAATAACATCATAGTTACTTTGTGTATTAACTGTGAAGAAGATGGTTTTGGCATACAAAGAATCTTTAAAGGCACTCCATAACGTTCTACAAATTATTGGAACATGCTCATTCAAGCTTGCTTACGAGTACGCTCTAATTCCATGGATACTAATTTTTCCTTCATAGCTCAACTCATTTTGTAAAGCATCTTTTAAGGTAGCACTACATGTAGAACTTAAACTAAAGCTGCCAAGTCGACGAGTAGGTAATCTAAATGCTTATGAAGGGCATGGACCCAACCTTAAACCATACACTCGCCAGAATGCTCTTTTCCTTGTACTTGCCCAAGTGTATCATCTGATGAAACTAAGCTAGTGTGTGATCGTGAAGATTGAGTTTCCTATTGAAGTTTTTCAAAAATTTTTCCTAAAAATTTAAGTATAGAATTGATTTAGTAAATTAAGAGCAAAATAACAATAGTATTTATGCCAAGTGCAGGTGATTTTTCTCTAACATGTGCCACAAAGTCTACATGTGGTAGGCACAAAAAGCTTCTTTTAAATGGATTAGCTACTTAAAATGAGTTACAAAACTTAAAGCCCTAAAAGGGGAAGCTATAATGGCTTAGATAACCTATACACTCTTGCATCTTTATCAATGTATGACACAGTAGTAAGAGAGAGAGTACCTATAAAGATGACAAGAAAAATAAGTTAATCATGATTAGTTTGATAAATTGTTCCAAACAAACCGAACATTGTAATCACCATTTCTAATAAAGGAGCTCATAATTTCATGCGTTATCAGCCCATTTAGTAACAAGGTACATAGTTTTGGGCCCAAGCTATAACTATCGATTGTGGTGCACTGTGAGAATATGCTCATGCCTAACTAGAATGACTCAACCAATACAACCCAACTGGAAGATTCTACCTTGGTGACATAAAATTGTGACTTATTAACCTAAATTTTATCCTTCATCATACCTAATTGTTTAGGGAGAAGCTCAATGAAAACAATATAAAAGCAAGATTAGGTATACAAATTTAGTAACATAAACACATAGAATTATAAGTATACTAAAAATATAATTAATATTTTCTAACTAATTAATTATACGTAGAATATTTGGTGCACTCACAATTTTAAGTAAACCAATACATCTAATTATAATGTATGAACATAATTATGATAATATCAACCTAAAAAATAATAATATTTTAATGATATTCTTACATTATAACTAAGTAACTGATGCATTTAAAATTGTAAGTACATTAAAGATGATACCTTAATTATATTACATTTTATGATAATGTCTAGAATTCACATTTTATGCACATCTTATATATGGCAATTTCTATAATTCACATTAACTAAGATATAATAGTATTGTATCTTTAACTAAGCAAATTTAACAATGTGCTTCTTTACTCTCCTCTGATAGGTTCCTTTGGAAGCCACAAATCATTTGTTAGACTAAAACAAATGGGCAATTATATGATATTGATCAAACAAGATATTTATGATAATCATAATTAAATTCACAAATCAAACATATAGTTATTGGCAAAAAAAAATTTGTGTACTTGGAATTGCACTCCCAAAATGGTGAGAGAGATTGCAAGTAAAATCTAAATCATGGAAACTGCTTCATTAGGTGGCAGTAAATTAATTATGTTCACTTTTAGCTTAGCCCTCTTCATCTGAACTCTCAATTCCATTGAATTAGTAGCTCCACTACCAGACACAGTAATGGCAGTTTCTTTCAGTGGCGCCATCATGTATCTTCTGGACATATCCATAACCTGTTATTGACCTTCACGTGTTTGATTTCTTTTAGGCCATTAATTGTACCAGATGGCAAATTCACTTATTTTGAGACCAAACAACGAGCTCAATGATCTGGACTTGGTTTTCAAATAGGAGCCCAATTATATAAGAGAATATCCAATTATCCATTAAGCCCAGATTTGCACGCAGGCCAACTTTATATCGAAATCAATTTTTCTACTTTGACATAATAGTAACATTTTTTATTTTATTTTATGTAAAGTAGATATTAATAAGAACAAAGGCATTGGTTTAAAGCATAAGAAGAGTACATAATGCCTCATATAAGTAGGAATATGGGTACCATAAGAAATTTTGGGGATTACGGAAAAAATAAAAAAAAAAGTGTACCCAAAAAGATTAACCAAACCAATGAATAGAATATAGAGATATGTATAAGCATCTGAGAAGTGACTCAACCATTGACTCTATATATGAAGAGTCCTACCTCTCAAGAGATTGAGTTTTCTCACTGTGAAATGCATTTTGAAGTTGATTCTCATTTTGATTTTTTTTAAATTAGCAAAGTGATTGAAATTTCAACATGTATCTATAGTTGTGAAAAGTTAATTCTCTTGAGAAGTAAAATATTTTATAAATTTTAATACTGAACGATAATATATATATATATATATATATTTACATGTGTCTATTCATTGATTGGATCCTATCTATGTTCTATAGTCTGCATTAAGGATTTCTCATTCCACACAGTTTGCGAATGTGCAGTAAATATTACCGCCTTTATCTATTAATATACCACCCCATCCCTGAGTCTCAATATCACAGAGCCATGTACTTGGACTTTATATGGATGACAGATATATATAATATATCTAATTAGATTATTACAATATATATTAAATAATTATTTTTTACTGTTCTAACATAACTAATCATAATCAATACACATATATACAGCTCGAACACTTCCAAATTGGGAAGTGACATTCAAATTGGGTGGTGGTGGCCATTGCCTCGTTGTTGGTATCCCAACTTGTGTCAAGTTCCATTACCCATTATTACCCTTCACCCCTCCGTGCCTTCATGATTTGAGGGTATGCCACCCTAAAATTAACCCCACACACAAAAGAAAAAAAGGAAAAATGCATGAGGGAAGCTTCAATGTTTCGTGGAGATTTGAAATCTCAGGAACAACAAGGATGCTTATCCAATCTCATTAAATTGGTATGGGACAAAGGTAACAAAGTAGCAGCTGAATACGTACAAATTAGGATTGGGATTTGGACTGTACCTTAACCCAAGGGTTGCTTTCGACAAACCACTTGGCGAATTGGCAATATTAAAAGCATGATGTTGCCATTCCTATTCAAGCTATGCTTTGTATCCTGTTGAAAAAATGCAGGGTTCCCTCATTCCTTTTCATAAATTAGTGATTTAAGCATTATTAAAAAACACACTGGAGAACACACCATACTTCTCTTTTGAATTCGTTAATTGCTAATTTGTGAGTCATGGTGTTATCAAACAACTGGGCCACCCTCTAATTTGTTTGTTTGGATTAGATGCTGTGACTGTCTTTGTCGCTCGTCCCTCCCCTGCACTACACCACACGCTTACAGAATAAATGCCTTCAAACTTAGCCCTATATTTGCGTTTCATCACTTGGACTTCACTTTTGCTTTTTGCAAGAAGGGTTACAAAGAACCAATCTCAGAACATTGGCTATTGTGGCAAGGGACACAATCTACTCCCAAAACAGGATCCAATCACAATGTAAATAAGGAAAAAAGGCAAACTCGGGGAAAACGCAATCCCTAATCACAAAACACAACCAAACGCAACATAGAAGAGGGAAAAGAAAACTGAGATCCGGAACAGAACTAACACAACTTCGCATAGAATTGTTCTTGCAGCAATCTTCGAATTCAAATCGAAATAATCCCTTTGCTTTGTGCAATCTTCGAATCCAACTTGAATCAAAGAGAGAACAGGGGTCAACAACGGAAAAGAAAACCTGAATACTATTAACCTAGAGAATATTTCACAGGATGAATACTATTATACGCGACGTTAGATGCCCGTAGTTCATTTTCTAAAATTATGGTGCTTAACGTCAGTTTATGAAACCAACGTTAGAGAGCAAATTTTTTGTAGTGGAGCTTGCATTCTTTATCATTGTGACAAGGTACTCTCCAAATATTATAGGATTCCAAAACCTGCAAATTCACAACAGCATAGATGTTATACCATAATAACAATGAATAGACATATTAGAGTTCACATTGCAACTTACCAACCAATAACTAAATCTTTTTCCCTTTGAGTAGCACTTAAATCTTCAGTATTATTTGTCAGAGGTGAAATTTCACAAGCTAAGATATTAATCCCAATAAATCCAGGCCACTTCTCCTGCATTTAACATTTAACCATTTCTATAATACCTTTTGCTATCATGGATAAGAGAATGTTATATATGAATACTTGATACTTTTTCCTATACAATGAAGTAGATGATGCATGTGCTAAAAATATATGATGGGCTGCCATATATGGCTCAGTTGATGAATTTCCCTTGGAGCAATGATACTTTTTCGCTTTGGCTTGTTAATTGTGGTTTAATATTTAACTCTGTCTCCAAACTTTCTAAAACACACATCTGCATATGTTAATCACAGTAACAGAATACACTTTTGTAATTTCCTAGCTAGCTAGTCAGCACAAAATGTCATACACTACTCTTCGACTAAGCCATCCTCCATACTCATCTTCAAGTGCTTGTGGTAAGTCAAAGTAATGTAATTGAATGTAACATGTGGCTAGATTTCTACAATATGATGAGAAAAACATGAAATATTAGCGCACACACACACACACACACACACACACATATATATATATATAACTTGTCATAGTTGTTAAATAAATGGTTTGAACAATGAATCACCATGCTTGATCAGTTCATTGATAAGGTTGCTGTAATACTCTAGTCCCTTAGGATTGACTGGTCCTTCTCCAATTGGAAATACACAAGAACAATACATACGGTCAGCATAGAACAATAGGAATATTATGGATGTAAGTAATATTTATTTTGGATGATGGTAACTTAGGATAAGTCTTGACCACGATATGGAAAATCTGTGGGCATTTAATTCCATTTTGGAAATCAGTCCCACATCTTCCTGCAACAAAAAAATGTATGCATCTATTAAGCCATACGGATATAGATGCAGGATGCATGCTTCCACCAACATTCGAAAGAGAAAGAATTAATGTGACATGACCTTGGAGGGAAAAAAAAAAATTAATTATGGTGCAGTTAATTATATTGTAAATTTATTACTCATCATCATAGCATGACATACTTAGTAGTTTTAATAATTACATACTCTTCTTTTTGTTTAATTATAAATTCTAATTTGATCATGAATTTCCTATGTATAAAATGCCTTTTTTGCGTATGCCACGTTTACTTACCTTATATTTGTGATATTGATCGCATGATTTGTTTGCATAAGCTCCAGAATTGCCACCTGGAAATTTAATTTAGACGGGAAGTCAATAGTTTTGAATTTGCAAAAGTGACATGTATATATGTTATTATTGACTGATTATTAATAAATTTTAAACTTTAAATAGAATCATAGAATTTCAGACTAAAGAACTAATGTATCTTATATTAGCAATCAATGTAGCAGTAGAAACTTAGGCAATGTACAATAATATATATACATACATACATACATATATATATATATATATATATAAGTCCTCGCTACACAGGTAAATGTTTGAGATGATTAGTGTTTATAATCCTGTGGCTCAAAAAGTGTACAACATTTGTTGTAACCTGCTCTCGAAGAAAGTAAGTACCTGCTGCAGAGTGGGCGAAGGTATCAATTATGCTGGGCGTCCTCCCGTCTTCATTTGCTGCATCTTCAACCTTTGAGGTTAAAAAGGACAGAGAAATATACAACGAAAGAAATTATTAGATTCTTACCATAAAGGAAGAGAAAGAATCTGATCAGAGCAGAAGAATCAGAACCTGGTAAGCTGAGGTTGTCGCACCAAAGAGGAAATCGGGTGCAAAATCATCTCTGCTATATCTATGTATCACCAGCTGCAGCAGCAGCCACTACCAATATCACTGCTGCCAATGCCGTCTTCAACATCATTCTAGGCCTTTCACTTTTAATCCATTAAATAAGTGAACCAAGCCATAAAAAGTAGAGGAAGAATACCCTCTTTACTGTTTCACTAACCCGTGATTTCTTCTGGTAAAGGTGGCTTTTCAAGTATACTATTGGAGGTTTTCTTTTTTGTTTTTCTCATTGGCCAACTCCTATTGGAGGTCGAATCCTCATTGTTTGTCTATAGAGAAGTTAAAGTTTTCAACCGGTTGTTTATGTGAAAATGTAAGGGGTATTTTTCAAGTTTTACAGTTCAGGTACATTTTGCATTTTTTCCCTTAAAATAAACACGAATTACTCACAAAACTCGTACAAAGATTTATATAATTTAATTCTTAAATATTTTAGTTTAACCCACACATTTTATTTAATTAACCAATCTTTCTCTCTTTGTGTCGGTCCACAGTTGCTTCCGTACAAAGTAAGATTTGAAAAAGAAAAAAATTGAATTGAAGCCTAAAACAAACGAAAACCGTGCACTCTCCTCTTTATTATGCGTTGTACCTCTAATCCCTCCGTCAGTTATTGTAATTAGAAATAGAACAAAAAGTGCCAGCATTAATCAAGTGATCAAATGCACGTGGGCCTTATACGTATATGTTGGAATAATTAATATTAATAAATATTGATAACACTTATTAGTATTTTTAATTATGTGAAAATATGTCTGATGGACTGAAGTTTCTGCAACTCTGAAAGTTTTGGTCCTGGAATATATCAGACGCGATCAGCCTTTTCAAATATCTAGTCATTGGGCTTAAGCAAAATGACCTAATAGAGCCAAACCGAAATAACGATGCTTAAATGGGTTGGGTTGAAATTATCAAAAGATGATAGTATTTCTTTCTTCAGCACAAGCGAAGAAAATTAACTTTTCAGAACGTCCTTTTATTACTGTCTATCTGTCTGAAGAGATCCGGTGAATGTTGAGTTCCTTTTGGTAATTAAAAATCCCAAAATACATAATTAAAAGAACAACAAAGATGGAATAACTTTAAAATTTTTTTTTTTTTAAAAAAGGGTTTGGTTTGCCTATTATTGGTAATTAAAAATGCCAAAAATACTTTTTCACTATATTCTCATTTTTTAAATTAAAATAAAACCCAAAAATCTAAAAAAAATTTTAAAAAGAGAAAAAATTGAAAGGAGTAAGGAAGTGATATTAAATTAATTTCATAAATTAAAATACATCAATCAAATTCAAGCTTATTTGGTTTATGAAAAGTATATTAATTTCACTCATCTTACTCTATTCACCAAAAAATAAAAGTCACCAACCAACATACATGTATTTCTATACGAACTACGTAGACTTTGATCCTTATTATAGGGTACGTAGGCCCTAAGTTTTTCTCCTAAGTGAAGTTTACCCTTTGTAAATATATATTTGTTTGTTTTCATTATTGTTGTTTTTGTCTTTTTTGTTTAACGAGCATGCATATCAATAAAGGGTAATTGAGATAAATTTAATCTCATATTCTATCTCATTTGACTAGTTTAAGGTAATCATCCTTATAGATGGGTGTTGTGAGATGCCTAACACCTTCCTCACCCCAAACTTAAATAGACTTCCAAATTTATATCTATTTTTGCAAACTACTTTGCCTTTTCATTTTGTTTCAAATTGGTTTCCAAAGTTTTTCATTAAAAATTTTAGTAGTGACTTTAGTAAATTATTTTCAAAATTCATTCAGGAATCAATTTAATCTCTTTTTTTAAAATTTTCACCGAAAGGTCGATTACAACAAAACTATTTCAGATTATTTTACTTACGTATTGGCTATTATTAATGAAATAAAAAGAAATGGATAAGCCTTGAACGATACACGAGTGATAGAGAAAATTCTTCGATCCTTAACTCTAAATTTTGAACATGTTGTTGCAATTGAAGAATCAAAAAATATAGACACCATGACTGTTGACCAACTCATGGAGTTATTGCAAGCTCACAAAAAAAGGATGAGGAAAAAGAAGATAATTGAGTCGTTCAAACAAGCCCTTTACTCAAAGGTCACTCTCAAAAAAAGGAAAGACCGTGATGGAGAATGCAATAATAAGGATGTGGTTGTGGTCATGCACGTGGTTGAGGCCAAGGAAGAGAAGGTAAAGGCAACTATAATAATTATGAAGAAAGTAGTCAAGGTTATCAAAGAGAACGTGGGAGAGAGAGCAAAAGTAAAAGGTATGAAAAATCTCAAATCAAATGTTTTAACTGTCACAAATTTGTCCATTATTCTTCTGATTGCAATGCTAATTGTGTGGAAGAGAAAGCTAATCTTGTATAAGTGAAGAAAGATGTTAAGCTCACTTTGTTAATGACTAAGGAGAATAATGAATCAAAGAAGAGCATATGGTATCTTGACACTGGGGAAGTAACCATATGACAAGTGATAAAAGTTTGTTTTGTGAAACTATAGCAAATTAAATGGACATGTCACCTTTGGCAATAAATGTAAGATATATGTTCAAGGAAAAGGTAAAATCCTAGTTATTCTCAAAGATAGAAGCCACCAATTTATTTCTGATGTCTATTATGTGTTATGCTTGAAGAACAATTTCTTGAGCCTAGGGCAATTACTTGAAAAAGACTTGATATACACATGAAAAATTATCATCTTTATTTGACAGATTAAGAAGGAACTTTAATAGCCAAAGTGCCAATGGCAAGAAATAAATTGTTCCTAATTGAAGTTTAAAATGATGATGCTAAATGCTTGAAGGCATGTTTGAAAAATAACTTTGGGCTTTGGCACTTAAGGCTTGGCCATCTAAACTTTAACAGTATGAAATTAATGTCAACTAAGAGCATGGTCAAAGAATTTCCTCCAATAGATCATCCTAATCAATTGTGTGAAGGATGTCATCTTGGAAAGAATTCTAGAAAAGCTTTTTCAAAGGAGCGACATCAAGAGCTAATGAGCCTTTATAACTCATACATGCTTATTTATGTGGTTCTATAACTCAAAGCTCTTATGGTAAGAATAATTCCTTCTTACTCTTTATTAATGATTTCTTAAGAAAGACATAGTAATATTTTCTAAAAGAAAAAACATAAGTGTTTGGAGTGTTCAAAAAGTTTTAGGCTCTCATTGAGAAAAAAAAGTGCTTATAAAAAATTAAGGCATTGAGGACTGATAGAAGAGACGAATTCACATCAAAAGAATTCAATGAATTTGGTGATATAAATGGGATTTATCATTCTTTAACAGTACCTCAATTACCACAACAAAATAAAGTGGTTGAAAGAAAAATAGAACTATACTTGAAATGGCTCAAAGCATGCTAAAATGCAAGAAGTTGCCTAAAGAATTTTAGGCTGAAGTAGTTAATTGTACTATTTATATTTCTAATCAATGCCCAACTAAAAGTCTTGATGACAAAACTCCACAGGAAGCATGGAGCATTAGAAAACCAAACATCTCACATTTACAAGTATTTGGAAGCATCACTTATGCTCATGTACCTGATCAAACGTGTTGCAAGCTTGATGACAAAAGTGAGAAATACATATGCATTGGGTTTAACAAGAGATCAAAATGCTCCAAACTTTACAATCTCATGATGAAAAAGATTGTCATTAGTAGAGACGTTGAGTTTGATGAAGAAGATATGTGGAGTTGGAATGAAAGAGAAAGAGAAGATTATGATTTCATTCCTTCTTTTAAAATTAATGAAAGGCAATCAAGTGAAGAAGCTCATGTACAAGCCCATCTTTGTTGCCATCTTCATCTCCAACTAGTCAAGGCTTTTTGTAAGCTCAAGTGAAAGAACCCTTCATATGAGAAGCTTTCAAGATATTTATAAGTTAACTAAAAATTTATATGAACTCACTCTCTTTTGCGTATTTGCTTGATGTAAAACTATAAGGTATAAAGAAGCAATTCAAAACAAAGAGTGGAAAGATGCCATGGATGAAGAATTAAAGCCATTATGAAGAACAATACTTGGGTGCTAGCCTCACTTCCGCAAGGACAAAAGGTGATTGGAGTAAATGGGTTTACAAAAAGAAAAGGAATGCTAAAGGAAAAGTGGAGACATATAAAGCAAGATTAGTGGCAAAAGGCCACAATCAAATGTATGTAATAGATTATGAATAAGTGTTTGGTCTGGTGGCTCGATTAGAGACAATAAAATTAATAATTTCTTCGGTTGCACAACAAAAATAAACAATTTATCAAATAGATGCCAAATCAACTTTTGTGAATGAATTGTTAGAAGAAGTTTATATATAACAACCTGTGGGTTATGTTATAAAAGGCCAAGAAGATAAAGCTTTGAGATTGAAGAAAACCTTATATGGCTTGAAGCAAGCACCACGAGTGTGGAACAGTAAAATTGATAAATATTTTCAAGGAAATGACTTCCTTAAATGCCCGCACCAATATGCTCTATATGTAAAGCTGAATGAAAATAAATATATGTTGTTTGTCTACTTATATGTGGATAATCTCATTTTTACATAAAATAATCCAAAGATGTTTATAGACTTCAAGAAAGCAATGACTTAAGAATTTGAAATGACCAACATTAGTCTTATATCTTCTTGCCTTGGGATCGAGGTTAAGCTAATGGAAGAAGACATCTTTGTATCACAAAAAGGCAATGCTCGAGATATTTTGAAGAAGTTTGGAATGGAGGATTGCAATGCAATTCATACTCCAGTAGAATGAGGATTAAAATTATCAAAGTTTGAAAAAGGAGAATAAGTGAATGTCACTCAATTCAAGAGCTTGGTTGGAAGCTTAAAGTACTTAACATACACAAGGCCTAACATTATTTTCAATGTTGGTCATGTAATTAGCTATATGGAAGAATTGACAATGACACACTTAAAGGTGGTAAAGAGAATTCTACAATACATCAAAATGACCATTGACTTTGGGCTACTAATTCCTTTTCAAATAACTTTAAGCTTGTTGGCTATAGTGATAGTAGCAGGGCTGGTGACTTAGATAATTGCAAAAACACAACAAGATTCCTATTCTTCATTAGAGAGACAACATTCACTTGGAGTTCCAATAAGCAATCTATTGTCACTTTTTTCTATGTGTGAAGTTGAATATGTTGCTACAAATTCATGTATTTGTCATGACATTTGGCTTTGAAATTTATTAAATGAGTTACATATGCCTCAAAAAGAAGTGACAGATATCTATGTCAATAACAAGTTGGCTCTCACACTTACATAGAATCCAATATTTCATTATCAAAGTAAGCACATTGACACACGGTACCACTATATCAAAGAATGCATTACATGAAAGGAGATTCAAGTAAAGTATGTAAAGTACAAGAAAAAGTTGCTGACATTCTAACCAAGCCACTCAAGTAAAGAGATTTTAAAAACTTAAGGAGCATGCTTGAAGTCACAAAATAAAGTTCAAGGTGGATGTTAGAAATAAACTTAATTATAGCCCAATGTATTGTAAGTCATAATTTACACCTGGCAATCTAATCAAGCTAAGTCCATTAGCACTTTAACTTATTATCTAAAATTATCTTATTTAATGAAGTAGGTGTTGGTTGGAAGATGTAATAAATAAATAAAAAAGTATAGGTGGTAGTTGGGAGTTAAATTAATTGAAAACCTTTCCTTGAGTCCTATAAATAAGGAATGGTCTTTCCATTGCTGTATCAAACTTAAAGGGCAAATCTAATGTAAGTCTTCCTTTCTCTAAATTCTAAGAGTGGGCCTTAGAATAAACAAATGGATTTGAGAAGCTGAAAGGTGGGCTTATCTAGGTTTAGAATATTGGAAGAGGAAATTCTAATAATGAATAGGAGAAATGCTAATGGAGAGAAATGAAGACTTCTATTATATTTGCCCTCTAGGCTTAATATAACAATGGAAAAATCATTCCTTATTTATAGGATTTAAGGGAAGGTTACAACTAACACTCATTTAATTTAACTCATAACTACTACCTACTTTTACATTTATTTACTATATTTTCCAATATTTTAAATCCAAATAGGCCCGCCTTTCCTCCAACATCGTCCAGTCAGGAAACCATGTTCTCCACTTAAAGACCCATTCTAAACTATGAACCTGATAGTGGGAAAAGAAGTGGATATGAAATTAGGCAATCTTTTGTCGCATAAGGTTTCACAGTCTTGGGGAATGGCCACCAGTTCCACATGCCCAGCATGTGACTTGGAGGAAGATACCTCTCATGCTCTACTTCACAACAACAAAGCTCAAACTTGCTAGAATGAATTGGAAAATTGTTAATAATTCCATCAACTTAATTTTGGAGCAAGTATTGATTTGGTGCTAAATACTTCATCTAAGAAGGTGGTAGAAGAATTTTGTCTCATCTTCTAGAGAATTTGGATGACAAGGAACACCATGGTCTGGCAAAATAAACAAAGGGATTTGAGAAGCTAAAAGGGGCTTATTAAATAGGAGGCATTGAGATTACTAGATGTGTTGCGATGCACGAATATAAAAAGGGCTTATTTTCACTAAAGGGAACATATCTATTGAATGGATTAGTAGGAATTCGAATAAGGAACATAAGTTTGCTAGGGACTTTATCAACCACACCACCTTTCATTTGTGGAATGTAATTCCAAGCTATTTTACGTGAATAAAGGAATCAAGATTACTATAGTCTGCTACAAAAAAAAAAGGTAGTTTTTTTGCGGTTGTTTTGATGTTTTCCAATGGTCAAAATGCACTAGGAGTGCACTTTACGGTAGTAATAACCACTAAATTTTGAAGTCTGACAGTCAACCATAATTTACCAGCTGTCACAAAGGTGCCTATATTTTCATCATTTATCGGTAATTGTAATGGGTTCTGACGGTGATGTTAACGACACCAGTTTAGTGATTATCGACAATTGTGTGGCTTTTAGTGGCACTTTGTACACATTGGAAAATGAGCTATTTTGTGGCGGTTTCTTAACCACCGATAATTGCCAGGGGTTGTAATCGTTTACCAGTGGTTCCTTGACTACCACGGTTTGCAATTGTAATTAACTTTTTCTTTTTTGCATGCAATTTATAGATTTGGTGACTTGGTTAAAGAATAATACAAAAAAATTGTAATGTACAAAACCAACGATGGATAACCTCTAAATCATCTTGCAGACATGATATTTCCAAAAAGAGCACAATATATTGAGCACTTATGAAAACTACAATATTATCTTCAAAGTAGATAGTGATATTTACAACTGGGCATAGCATGGTTCAGTCTATCCTAAGGTATCATATATGGATACATATAATCCTTATAATCTTTTTTTGTTAAGTACAGTGGCTACCCCTGAATCTTTGTAACTAGTTAGGTCTATCATGGAATGAAAGGGTTGAATTTTATATATATAAGAAAATAACATGTTTTACCTTGAATTATGTGAGAGTGGATCCAAATTATTTAGTGGTGGACTTATCTATGGATCAGCATATCCATTCTCACTTGTAAACTGAATTTGTCCTCACACGGGGGAATGGATCCGAACATGGAAACTTGGCTGATACAATGACCCAATGAATTTTATGTAATACATATCTGTTCAAAACTATGACAACAAGTGTCAATAAGTGTTCAACTAGTGTCTTATGTGAGAATGGATCCAAATTATCCAGTGTTGGGCCTATCTATGGATCAACTGATCCATTCTTACATGTAAACTGAATGAACATATTATTATGGAAGCGGAGCAGTCCATAAACTTACTCTTTTCACTGCTTATATTCTATTGTAAGTCCAATTACATTTTATTTTAATCTAAATGGTGTGCTGTTTTCTCTAACAAGTTTCATTTTTATTTGAAAAGAAATTGAAACTTAAAAATGGTACCAATTTAACTTTTTCGGGAAATCAGAGCAAAAACAACACATCATGCATCTTACTAAGATGCTATATATTTAAAATTTCCCTGTTTACTATTTTATTCTATCATTTTTAGTAATTCATATTTGCAAGAGATTAAGGTTTTTAATGCTTAATTTTGTGTTGATGTCAGCAGTATATGATGGAATAAAATCAGCAGGTAGAGATGAGCAGATCAGATCGTTCCCCTAATCAAGAAGTTCCCATCTTCCAAAAAAGTGTGCACAGTTATTACTCCTGAAATTGAACAGATGAAGATATAACAGTGAAGATTGCGAAAACATATGAACTGATCGCCATGGAAATCACTAGCAATGCCAACTTTCGCAGCACATCATCCACAATTCTATGAGGTTGACATAGAAAAGATAAAAATAGTATCTATATGTACCACCTCGGAAGTGAAGAAACAAACTCTGTCTAATACTGAATTGTTTAACAAATATTTTAAGTCTTGTATAGACCCACGATCCATTGAAGTTAAGCTAGCATTCCAGTAATATATATCTCTATGAATTTAAGAGAATGTTAAAGAAAGAGACGGGATATGTGAAACTAACTAGTTAGTCATACATATCATAAGAAACCAAATCATATATGTATAATCACATAGAAGTGAAACCTCAGGGTTGAAGAGAAACCCAAATAATAGCAAATAAAACAAATGAATGAACACTTATTGACTTGCATAAGCATATTTTGATATCAAACTATATGAGAGTAATTATTTTACCTTTGCAGTTTACTAGTTTGAGCAGATTCCTTAATGGACCAGATTCCTGATGTAATTTATGGAATGAACCACCAAAGACTTATTTTAAATAAATTGTAAGTGCTTCTTCTCCCCTATATATGCCTGTTGATCCACATAGATTATATTAGATAGCCCTGTTAGAGTGTTGGGCCTATTTGATTAAATATTATATTAATCAATATGCTGTTGCATATATGTGAAAAAGGAGAAAAAAAAAAAGAAAAAAGAAATGAACAATTAAATTATGATTGCCAAACGTAACCGCATAGCAATAATAAATTTATTGTATGATTTACGATTTCTTATTCTAGTTTGGTGAGATTAAGTAAAATCAGTGTTGTAATAACAATGTTTAGAGACTAAATGACTTCTTTTAACTCTTCAGTCTTTGTATTGATGCAGAATTATCTAATTATAAGTCTAATTAACTTCATTATTGGTGTATTTTTATAAAAATTGACTTGTAAATAATATGCTTCAACTGATGATTTAGGGTGTTAATGAACAAGAAAAGCCAATGGTGACTTTTCTTTCCTACAACTGCACACCTTGAAAATGCAAAAAAGGAAGAAAAAAAAGAAGATAAGATATATATAAAGGTAAAGGTGAAGAAATACGCACATGCATTAGAGTTTTATATTCAAATTGTGTGAAAATCATCAGTAAAATTGGTTTTCAAAGTAAAAAAGGATAGGAAAAATCAAAGATGGATTTTTACCTTTCTGAGCTCCACTTTTTCTTTTCAAGGATAAAGTGGAGAGACTAATGCAATTATGCTTGAAAGAATGCACATTAAAAAGAGTGTTCCCACATGAAGGAATATAAGCTGGAGCATGTTAAAGAACTAGGGATATGTATCGGCTAAATTAAGCTTAACTTACCTTATAAACTTTGAGAGTTCAGTAATTCATAAGCTTGCATAATAATACTAGATTGATATCCCCTATCGTATTGCCATGTTGGATAATTAAACAGCAAAGAAGAGAATGAGAAGAAATAATACTTCTATTATATTTCCATTACAAACTAAAAACTTACATAGAGATACAAAACATTATTTTTTACTATCTGCAGTTTTACAAGCACAGTGAAAAAAGCAAATGGTAAACAATAAAGTTTTGCTACAAAGTATATCTTTTTTATACTAATCAATACAAAACTTGTACAATAAACAAGTATATAGAGCAATATATACATTACTAATTTATGATAAAAGTTACACTAAAATTATTAACCAATAGGTTAATACTAAATCAAGCTAATGACAAAACAAGACATGATGTCTAAGACAAACACTTTTATTTCCATTTAAACTTTGGTTGATTTGCCAGTGAAGCACCTTTTCCTTTTGCGGATTGGAAGTAAGCCCAAAATAAAGATTAAAAGTGATATCAGTTTTCATAGGTATGAATTAATCTGTTGTCTGCTACGTATATCTGTTTGCTAATTTTAGAATGGAAATTATAAAGCCTAATTTTTTTTCCAACACCAGAGCATTTAAATAATGGAGCTTGCCTTACCTAGCATGGTCATGGCCACTCATCACCATACTTTGTTGTTGTTCACCTCTTGATATCGTTTCATTGGTGAAATACTTTATCTCTCTCTGGAAAACAGAGCAAAAGATAAAGTTAATCAATGAAACTTTGGAGATAATTTTTATTGTGGTAAGATTTGGCAGTAGAATTTTGAACATGAGATTAATATCATTGCTTAAAAATAACAATAATAGGAAAAGAAATTGAGAGGAAAATTGAAGGGATATTAACTAGGTGGTTTGGTTATTCATGGTCAAATTCCAAAGAATACTTATGTTATACAGCATTCAGTTATCTTCTTTGTTATTGCCATCCTCTACATTGTTCTTTTTTCCCATTTGGGAGAGTAATATTGCTGAAGGATTTACATTGACCTCAGTTACTTCAAAATACAGCTGCTATAATATCTATTATAGTTGTTTGGGAATATGAGTTCTCTGGAACAACAAGGATTTGCTAGAACATATTGTGTTCACTGGACAGGGACCCTTCACCTCTACCTCCATCTGACAATCACTCATCTGCCGATCTGATTACCCACACAACTCATTACTAGTTTCCTGATTTTGACCCTTAATCAGGTAAATGCCAACCGCATTACTTGTTAAAAACTCTTATCTTTTGCGGTAGTCGAAGCATTATTTAAGGTCATACCTATTTTTACTAATCAATCTTCTATAGTTCCAACATCTTGAAATCTTCCGCTTTTCAAGGTTTACAACTAATATCGTTCAACTTATAAGTTTAAATAAATTCGTAGAAGAGATTTAAACTCGTAATGTAAATTTGTAACATAACATAAATTAATAAATAGTTATTAAAATATATAATTTTATAATTTAAATATTATATATATTAAAAAATTATTTAAATATAGTTTAAATTATTCTAAATCAAACAAAAATTATTTATATTTCATAATTTATAATATTTAATATAAATATTTTAAGATAATTATACATAAATAATTTTCAATATAAATAATTAAATAATATTTATTTTATTTTTTTAATAAGTATATATTCAATATAATTTTATTATTTTTTATATATATTTAAATTTGTAATAAAATAAATTATAAATGTTTCAAAGAAAAAAAATTTATTTATCTTATTTAATCTTGAGTTTAAATTATTATATTGTTAATTTTAAAAGTTAATTGATATATCAAAATCATAAAATCTATAAACTCAATAAATCAACTCGTAAGGTTATTTGAATTTATATTAAATTTAAATTTAAATCAAATTAAATAAATTTTGTATGTACAACCAAAAACTCTCGTAGACATAAACTCTCGTAAACTCAAACTCAAATAAAAAATTGACAACTATGCTCACCAGTATTACTTTGAAGCTATACAACTAATAAAACTGACTATTTCCGCGCGTCCACCACTCTCTTGCTTGTTTTCCTTTCTGAAATTTATCACATGATAACTTTGGGTACAATCGAATGGTTCGAAAAATTCATAAACCAACAGAAAAAATACTAACCTCTGGTACAGTTGAACCCAAAGGCGAAAAGCTCTTCGTCAGCTTCAACAGAGAGATGCCCGTCGTCCCACCTCGTCTGCAAGAATGAAAAGAAGGGTTTTGTAGACAAGGGTTTCGGACATAGACATCAGATCGAGACTAACGTACAAATAATGACATAAATCAAACAAGAAAGGAAAAAAAAGGAGCAAAAACAAAGCGAAAAGAAATACATAGCGCCAAATATGCCGGCATCTGTGTTCCTGTCAACAAATTCACATCCACCGTCAGCCAAATGCGAGGGAGAAGGAGGAAGAGGGCAACTTTCATCAAACATTTCTCGGCGGTCAATATATCCGACAGAAAATTATTCAAACCGCCAGCAATTGATTAATTATTCGACGGTTCATATTGCGCCGATGAAATCGTTGGAAATTGTTAATTTTCCGACGATTTTTTAGCAATTGATCAATTATTCGACGGTTCAGATTGCGCCGATGAAACCGTTGGAAATTGTCAATTTTCCGGCGGTTTTAAAAAACAAACCGCCTGAAAATGCCCGCCGGGAAAACCCGCTTTCCTTGTAGTGGTCCGCAGTAATGAATTTTTGCTGTTCAATTTATTTAGTAATAAATTTTAATTCTCATATTAGAAAGTTTATTTTTTATCGATTTTAATAAATAAGAGTTACTATGTTTAGTATTAATTTTTTACAGTAATTAATACTACATTAAATTTAATTAAAGAATTATTAAATGAAGAATGAAAATCTTGCATTTGATGTTTAAAAAAAAAAAAATCAGCTTGCACAGACTGAGAAACTGACAGAAGAAGAATGGTATGGCACACCTAAACTTCGTTATCCTAAACAAAGAAAAATAAAAATGCTGTCAAAATCTAAGCATTAAATCCAAGGATTAAAATGAACGCAAGAATTTTATTGGCAGTGCAAGCGGTGCAAGAGATAAGCTCGAAGGCAACATGTGATAGTGAAGTATATGCCGAATAAAATAAAATATAATGAAGCGATGAAGCGGTGAAGAACATATATTTGGGTTGTACGTGTATTGTAGCAGTGCAACAATCCGTTTGGTCTATCTCGACTCCCCCGTTCTATCCTCCCTGAGCTCCACCTTCCCAGCTTCCCTTAGGCAACGACCAGATGGCAGGGGGAAAGGCAACTTCTGTTGGACTGCGGTTTCGGTCCTGTTTTCTTGTTTGACTTTTTTGTGGTCCGATTTTGGTGTTTGAATATGTGATCCATGGAATCTGGATCCCTCCAATAATATTGGAGGGGATATTTTTCCAGTGAAAAGAGGGTTACTGGATCTAAATTCAGTGGATGTCAATTTTTGTATAAAATATATTTTTAAAAAATAATATTTTTTTTATAAAAAAATATATATTCATATTTTAAATTTTTTTATAAACAATAATATATAATTAAAAAATAAAACATTGAATTATTTTAAATATTTTATATTTTATTTTATATATTGTAAAATTTATTGTTTTTTAACTATATATTATTATGTATGAAAAAAATAATCCAAAATATTAAAATATTTTTTTATAAAAATAATTATTTTTTAATTTTTTAAAATTTATTTTATATAAAAATTAAGGACAATTAAATTTAAATCTAATGAACCTTGTACATTATTGGGTAAAACAGTACAAAAGAATGAAATGGACCCAACCAGGCTTTAAAAAAGAAATCATATTATCTTTAGTTTATGCTGACCACATAAAAACATTCAAATGTTAACAAGTTTTAATAATAGAAAATATTGTGCGTCTCTATATAATGATCTTTTTTAACATTATTTTTTGTCACTTCTTTGTTGTCCAATCCTAGAAAACGTGTCGGACATGAATGGGGATCATTGGATTAGCGTCCAGTTGTCAAATTTACGAATTTATTATCCGTGTTTATAAATTTATGGTTGTAAATAAAAAAAAATTAGTCAATTCAATACAAACTCAAATTTAGTATAAATTTTGGATAAATTCGCTAGTTAACTTATCGAATTTATCAATTTTATAATTTTAACGTATTAACTAATTTGTAAAGTCAACAATATAATAATTTACATTCAAAACTAAATAAGATATGAATAAATTTCTTTTCTATGAAACTTTTATAATTTATTTTATCATAAATTTGAATATGCATAAAAAATAATAAAATTACAATTAATATATATTTATAAAAAAAATAAAATAAATATTATTTAATTATTTATATATAATTATTATAAAATATTCATGTTAAGTATTACAAATTATAAAATATAAATAGCTTTTGATTTATTAAATATAATTTGAATTACATCTAAATAATTTAATAATTATTTATTAATTAATATAAATTTTTTATATTATGTGTCTACCTCTTTTCCATAAATTTGTCTAAACTCAAGTTTAATAGCCTAGTTTAGTACCGTCGTCTATATAACTTTTAGGAAGTCTTACGGTGGAAACTAGAAAGCTTGACATTTGAAAAGCATGGAGAAGAAGATAGTTGCAGGTGTCATGACTTTGTTAAGCCTTACGATGATCATAACGATGATATGTGTTGTAACGAAGATGTGTGTTGAGGGAGGAAAGTGGGAACCTAGTTGGAGTAGAAAAGCAGCAGAAGAAGCCGAGGAAGTGGCAGCCAAAGCGTGCTCTGGACATGGAAGAGCTTACTTGGATGGTTTGGTTCTCAGCGGCCATTTGCCTGTTTGTGAGTGCAATTCCTGCTATGGTGGTCGCCACTGTTCACAGCTTCTATCCAATTGCTCTGTAGATGCTAACGGGTACCATTTCCATGACTCTCTCTTTCTTTTATTATTCTTATAAAATTCAAAGGTTTGCGTTCCAGCAAACATCAAGTATAGATGCTGATATTATAAAATAGAAAATATTATGCTAGCCAAGACCTGGATAATTCGCATCAGAGTGGAAAATTTCAGCTTGGTGAGAAGAAGTTGTGGACCCTGCAGTGTGCAGTGGTGCCTAAAAGGGAAGGGAGGATGTGCAATAATTCGTTCTTATTCGTGTGGGCTATTATAGCGTTAGATAACAGTATGATAAAAGAGTTTTTGTTTTTACGATATAAATGGATTAGGTGGCATATAATATCGAAACAGCAAATTTTGAATTAAAAGGTTGGGAAGGAAGGAAATTTTGAGGATCATGTACGGATTGGATTTATATTTTTTAATTATCATTTTACTATAATCCAATTCAACGTTTCATATTAAATCAACAATATTATTTGGCGAATCATATTAAATTAAAAGTTACAAATTAATCATAGATTAGTCACATCTGTCATTATTCAATCATATGCCCTTCTTCCTTGCCCATTTATAACTCTTTCCCACAAATAAAACATATATAGATCCTTTGACGAATGAAATTAATATGTAAGTAAATAATATAACACATATCATAATCATTGTCATACAAAATGTTATTGGTTATGCAGTGGAGACCCATTATTTCTTGAACCATTTTGGATGCATCACGCAGCTGTGAGTACGATTGTAGTAGCAGGATGGCATAGAATGTCGTATTCATACAGTGACGGATCTGCCATGTCACATTTGCTGGAAATTCACATTCGTAAACTTCATGACGTTGTTGGAAATGCAATCACTAATGGAAAATTCCTTGTTTTTGGTGTTGGCTCAACCCAGCTTTTTAATGCTGCAATTTATGCCTTGTTATCTCCGAATTTCTCTTCACTACTTCCTACACAAGTAGTAGCTACGGTCCCATATTATATGGTATGCTCCAGAACCTCTACATTCATACACAAATCTTGTTAACATGTTTTTGTTAGTTGGGTTTATGTTGGAGCACACAGAATTTCTTGTCATACGGAAAATCTGAAGTCATATGACAATAAACAAATACATACACTTGGAAAATCTAGTATCTAATCTTGTGATTGAATTCTTTTTCTGTCTCACGTAAATATGTGTCCTATATCAGTGTCTGTATTTCCCAAATTGATCATTAAATTTTTGGTCGTGAAATTTGAAAAAGCATAAATTAATGTCCATAGGCGTATAAAGCACAAACAGAGCTTGCCAATTCAGTAGATCACAGATTTGGTGGGGACACATCCTTATGGAAGAAGAACTTGAATGGCAGCACGAGGTTTATAGAGTTTGTGACATCCCCAAACAATCCAGATGGGAAGCTAAGTGAAGCAATTCTTCATGGCCCTAATGTTAAATACATTTATGATAGGGCCTATTACTGGCCACACTTCACTGCAATTCCTGCTCCAGCTGATGAAGATCTCATGCTCTTTACTCTTTCCAAGCTCACAGGCCATGCTGGCACTAGATTTGGGTATGTATATAATTAAAATGAATAAAATTTTATTTTAGTCTCTCATATATAGGATATTTCTTAATTTGATCAATTACAAATAAAATTGTTAACAATGATATCCTAAAAAAATATGTTTATTTAAAAAATATGAAGGATATTTGTGAAGAATCAAACCAAGGAAGAAATTTCATGAGGGATTAAATTAAAAAATATTTTATATACGAGAGACCAAAGTGAAGTTCTATTCTACTTAAAATGCTATTCGAATTTGGCTTAATATAGTTTCTACAAGAATGTAATGAAGTTGACTAGTAGTAAAAGTAAATTATAATTTTCTTCTTTGAAAGATCATAAAATTTTTAAATTGGTCTTCCCATGTATATGTAAGCCTTCTAATTTTGTCCTCTAAAAAGTAACAGTATAATTAATGTGTGAATTTAACAATCAAATGAATTATAATGATTAGGAGAAATTATTGCGGGATAGATATATTATGTGTTTTTGACCAGGTGGGCAGTAGTAAAGGACAAGGAAGTTCATGAAAAGATGGTGAGATACGTATCGGTAAACTCATTAGGGACATCAAAGGACGCACAATTGAGGGCTTTGAAGCTTCTTAATGTAGTTACTGAAGAAGTTGGAAAAGACTTATCTGAATTTGGATTCAACACAATGCGAGGCAGATGGATTAGGTTAAGAAGGATCTTATCCACCTCAAAACGCTTTTCTCTACAGCAAATTGATCCTCAAAGTCAATACTGCTCCTTTTTCCACACAATGAGAGAACCTTCTCCAGGTAATTATATATTGATTTGCCAAAACGTCCTGTCAGTCATAAGCCAAATCAGCCCTAAATTACCCATTTTTATAAATTGAATTATTGACAGCCTATGCGTGGTTGAAGTGTGAAAGAGAAGAAGACAGAGATTGCTATACAATCCTCAAAGCCGGAGGCATTGAAGGGCGTCAAGGTAATTTCTTTGGTGCTGAAGATCGCTATGTGCGCCTCAGTGTTATCAGAAGTGAAGATGATTTCAAGTTGTTAATAGATAAGCTTAGCAAGCTTGTTGCTCAAGAACACCACCCCAATTCTATTTCACAGATTTTATGTCAAAATCGCAGCAACCGATCCAGCATGTATTGATCTGTTCATGAACAATAAATTTAGGGGTTGACTTCATGTAATAAAGTTTGCTATAGTAAAACGATGCAGTTCTCAACTTTTCACATTTTCATACCAATTTTGCATATATATTGAGGGCCCTCTAAATTGATTTTTGACAGAGAGCCTTAAACACTAATAATATTTTGACACTACAATAATTGCAACTATGCAAAAGCTATCTCCCATGTGTCTGTCATTACTAAATGTAAAATATTATCCTCCATATGCTACTTCTTAGATAATAAAAAGGATATTTTTAGTTATTTTACAGTATTAAAACTTTCTAAATCTAAAAGATAAGGATTTATAGAATGAATGATGTTAATGCGATAGGATATTTGAATTTTCTTTGTCTCTCTGTTGTCCATTCTTTCTTTTGTCAGGGTAGGAATACATTATGTAGGGAGGACACTGCATGGATTAAGTCTGGGAGAAAAACTCTGGTATGCAAAAATGGTACCTTTTCCATT
Organism: Delonix regia; assembly: GCA_037074485.1. Classification (NCBI taxonomy): domain Eukaryota; kingdom Viridiplantae; phylum Streptophyta; class Magnoliopsida; order Fabales; family Fabaceae; genus Delonix; species Delonix regia. Next base: position 30,828,584 of record CM073449.1, on the reverse strand, counting down.
ATGTATTGGAATTTGAAAATCATTACCAGTATTACTAGTTGTGTCATCTAATGACAGCATTTAACTCTTTGTGGGTACTGTAATTTGTCCAGACAATGTAAAATACTAATGATTAAGGGAACCTTAAACAACTAATTAAATAATAAAATTTAGTAAAAAAAAAAAAGAGAGAAAGAGGAGAAAGAGAAAAACAAAAAATAATGTTAAATAGGCAAAAAAGTTTGTAAAGGTGAAAAATAATTTAAATTCATACATAAATAAATAAATATAGAAATGAGCAAAAAAAAAAAACAAAAATTATTTAGATTAGTAACGTGTGAAGATGTAGAAGTAAAGAAAAAAGATATAAAATGAAATGGATCTACTTGAAATTGGGCCTAAAAATAAAATAAAAAAGAAACAAAACAAAATGGGTTCCCTTGGAAATAGGCCTAAGGAAATGAAAATGGGAGATCCATTTAAGATAGAGCTTAAGGATCTAAACCTACTCAAATCAAGGATGTTCATTAACCCAAGACCATGGCCCATAACTCATAATCCATCTTAAATCCATTACCAACACCTACAAATTGCAATTATTCTCCTCCCCCTCACACTTCACACGTTGCACTTCATTCTTTCTTCTCATCTAATTTCACTTACATTTCATTTGCATCTTGATTTGATTTTTCAAATTTTCATTGCTTATTTAGCCTACATTTCAGACACCTTACTCTCCCGCCCTTCCATTTGCCCTCACGTATTATCTACATTTATTTTCTCTTCACATTTCATTTCATTTGAATTTCATTTTATCATCATTTAATTATTCAAATTTTTAACTTCTCAATTTTCTCTTAACACACAAGACACGCCTCATTCATTCATCTCATCAAAATTTCAGTTCACATGCATTTCAATTTTGTCTTGACTTAATTTTTCATATTTTTGGATACACACACCTCACTTGGGATTTCAACTCTCATCATCTTGGCTCTAAAGGAACTATAGGCACTAGAGATAAAAAGGAGGAGGAAGAAATCAAGTTAAGGAGAAGGAAGAGAGGTAATATCATTCTCCGCCTATTCCACCATCATCTAACAAGATTTATGCTCCAATTTTGTATGCCCATTTCTCATGGCTATATCATCTTCTTTGTTGCCTAATTGCAACACATTTTTCCATCTTTTGTTGCTTTGAATTTTGCTAGAATAATCTCTAAGTTAATCCTTATTAAGTGCTAAAAAGTTATTATGCATTTACGTTTAGTTGCTTGGGTGTATGATGAAATGTCATTAGGTTATTTTTGTGGGGAATTTTGTTACACTTCACCTACCACTTATTCACATGAATCATGCTATACTTTTATTTCCAATTTAACTAATTTTGCAGGTCGTTTTTCCCTTGAATGTTTTAGCATAATTTAGGCCTCTTAGATGTGTTAAAAATGTGTTTTAATACTTCAAATTGAGGTGCCATTGTTGTCCATTATGCCCCTAAATTTTTCAGCATAGTTAGGGTCTCTTAAATATGTTTTTGGCGTGCTTTAATGCTTCCAATTTGAGTAATTCTGCTGTCCATTTATCTTGTGAATTTAACAGCATGTTTTGGGATTCTTGGATGTCTTAATGAGGTGTCTTTACTTTCTATTTTTCCTTGAATTTTGTAGCACAATTTAGGCTTCTTAGATTTGTTTTAATGTGTTAGAAATGTTTCTAATTCAAATACCTTAGCTGTCCACTATGGCCCATAATTTTGTCGCATGATTCATGCCTCTTCAACATGTCTTATGATTAAGCTAAAGGTGTATGTTATGGTTCTTGGTTAATTGAATTCTATGGTGGAGGGAATTAGAGTCATGGAAAGTGTTAAAAAGCTTGTTAAATGTTACGGTAAAGTGACTTCCAAGTCTAAAGCAAGAAGCAAGCAAAGATGGAATGCAATTATTGGCAAGAAGCTTGTAAGCTTAAATTCCTATGATTGGGAGAGGCAATTTCATTTGTGTTATTGTAAATGTTATAAATAATACATGATGAATATGCAATTGGACACCAATACACACAAGCATGAATTTATGCCTTTATTATCTATCATTAAGGGTGTCATATGAGGTCCAACACCTTCATAGGAATTATGGATTCCTTGCCATGTGAGTTCCAATGCCTCTACAGGTACATTTTATAAACTTCTGTTATCAACCAACATTATTGTTGTCATGTGAGGCCAACACCTTCATGAGCATCTAATGAATTTACCAAAGGGGTCATATGGGAACCTATGATTCTATAGGCATTACCCAATACTAGATGTTTATGTTTAAAATAAATTTTAGGTTCCAACGGCCCATATCCAATTACACGCATCTCTCTTTTAAATAAAGCTAGATTTTATTTCTTTGAATGTTTTTCAAATAAAGTATAATTTCAAAGCATTTTTCACATATTTTGAAATACCTCTATTTTTAAAATAATCAACAAAATATTAAAAGATACACGTTTACTCTTTTTCATTGATATTTGTCCAAAATTAAACCATATATAAGTCATGATAGAATGGAGAAAGCAAAAGAAATGAGATTATATCAATTTTGTAAATTAAAACATACCAACTAAATTTCAAATCGTTTTGTGTACCAAAATCTATTTGATTTCAACTATTTTTTTCTTTTCACAAAATTAAAAAACACTAACCAATTGACACGTATTTCTAGATAAACTATGAGGACTATAATCCCTCTTGCAGAGTATGTAAGTCTTAAGCTCTCATCCTAGGTCAAGTCTGCCTTTTGTAAATATCCGTTTGTTTGCATTAATTTCATTTTATTTTTCTTTGTTTATTTTCATGCATGTTTTGATTTGGTTATTAAAATAAAATTAAGATCGTATCCCATTTACTTCGCTTGACTAGTTTAAGGTAACTATCTTCACATATGGGTGTTGTAGGATGCCTAATACATTCTCCATGCTCAAATAGACTTAAACTCATCTTTAGTTACACAAACAACCTTTTTATTTTCATTTGGTTTTCTAAATGTTCCATTTTAAAAATTTTGGTAGCGACTCCAATAAAGTGATTTTTAATATTTATTTTTTGGAATCAATTTATTTTCTCTTCTCTTTTTTCTCACTCTCTGCTAGGATGTTAGGTATGACACTCTTCATTAAGCATAGTAGAAAGAAAACTTGAATGCATGTAAACTAATTACTTGTCTTAATGTTAACTTGTTTAAAAAAATGCTAAGAATACTTGGAATGATGTACATGGAACTAAACTTTCGTGGTTCAAGATGTTTCTAAATAATTATGCATATACACTCTAATTCATTATTGACTAGTTGCATCCTACAACTTGTTTGATCACCACTTCAAGCAAATGTATAAGGTAGTACATAGTTAGAAACATGATTTAGGCATTTTTTAGACTAATTGAGCCTATTTTCAAGCCAACATGAAAATTGATAAACCTTATTAGTCCCCATTTGAGCTTAAAATACACAAATTTTTTAAAACCACTCATTCACCTAGCAAAATTAAGGTATTCCCTCATTACACCACACATACCACAAAGCATAATAAGGACATCTAAAATCATGTAGAAAAAAAAGAGTGAATGGTTTTTGGATATCTATTAAAAAAAAAAAAAAAGATAGAGAAAAAGAGAGAAGAAAAAAGGGAAAGGAAGAAATGATGATGACTAGGGGTACTATACATAGTCATTGCAAAGAAATGAAGAGCGATAAAAGAACAATGATGAAAAATGAGTAACTCATTGAGGAAAAAAAAAGAGAAAAGAAAAATAAGAAAAAGAGTATACATAATTATCCCCTGGTTCAAAAGAAAGGTTGAAAAAGGAAATTACAAAGAATTTTATCCCAAGATCCTAAGTAGTAGAGTGCTTGTGGTATGAGCCAAGCTTAAAAGGTTATCCTTCCCATCCATAGAAGATGTAGTATAGTGGAAAATCATTTCTCCTATATGTATCACTAGCAGCTATAGCAGCCACTACTAATATCACTACTACCAATAGTGCTTTCAACAACACTCTTCATCTTTATAATTCTTTTTGCTACTTCCTTCAAATATTTAGCCTTTCTATGATTTTAAATTCTTATGTCTAAAGAACAGAAACGAACATGGACAACTCACAAAATACGTCCATTATATTCGTAAACATTTTAATTCACATAACACTTGAATTCTTGTATTCATTTTTCATCTTTAGATTCGTAAGTTTTTTTCCTAGCTTAATTTTAATACAATTGGCAGCAATCAAATGGTAGGGGAAATGCAACTTCTGTTGGAGTGTTTTGTCTATTTCTATGTTTTTTCTTGTTTGACTTTTTTTGAATATGTGATCAATCTGTCATAGATAAAGGAATAAATTGGACATAACCAAGCTTTTAAAAACAAATAGTATCTAGATTAGGATGATCACATAAAAAGAAACAAGCATTATAAGTTTTAATAATAGAAATTATAGTGTTGCACAAAACAATGTTCTTTTTTATAATTATTTTTTTAATGACTGCTTTGTTGTCCACACCTTTGAAACACATAAGCCATGAGTGGGTATTATCCAAGTTCTATGTTACTGCTATTTTTTTACATTTATAGGAAGTTTTATACAAAACTAAGAAGCTTGACATTTGAAGAGTATGGGGAAGAAGATAGTTGTAAGTGGCATGACTTTAGTAACTGATATGATGTTTTATGCTAAACTTCATGCTATCCTAAAATTCCTAATTATATTTTTTTTAATAGATTAAGCTTAACCTTATACAATGCTTTAATTTATACCTATAAGGCCTTTTGTTGATTTATTTAAATAAATAATTAATTTCCCTATGCTATTTTATTTTATCCAAATTTCTTCCTTAGCATTATAGGCTAAGTTGTCATGAAAGTAAGTTTCTAAGCATACTAAATTGAAATATGTCTTCATTAAGATGGTCATTAATGTTACAAACGTATGTATTACATTAATTTCTTAGTGATATAACTTAGTTACATTTTTCAAATAAATTTCCCTGAATTCCTTAAGGTAAGTGTTTTCCCTAATAAAAGGGACTTAATTCATGTGGCTTAATCTAATTGTATTCTCTTTAAATTTTTACTTCATACTAGAATAATTACTATTAGGGTAATTTCTTAAGAGAATTTTTGAGATGTTACACACGGTGTCGTGTGTCTATCGTTATATTGTGTTTGTGGGTTTGTAAACACACATGGCTCATGTCATGTTCTACATATATGGCATTGTTTAGTGTGTATGTTTCCACATAAGCATATGCAATTTGTACATGCTTAGACGTGGCTACGTATGCATGCACATATATACAGATATTGTATTGTGCTATATGTAAATGTGTGCATATATGTGGGGGTGTATGATATTATGTCTTATGTTTGTATGCTGAGTAGTGTCATGTTCTATATATTTGTATCATATCATGTGTATGGTTATGGTTCATACTTTTTTAACATTTCATATGTTGATAGTGTGTAGGAAAGATTGAAATAAAGTTAAAAGTGTGAAGAGAATTTATGGCCAATGAAAAAAGTGTCAAGTGTATGAGTTGTATTTCAAAATAATCAGTCTCACATTGCTTAGTTGTGACTAGTCTATTATTTCCTAGCCACTTGTTTCCAAACCTTTATAAAGTAATGACAATCCTCCAAGACCAAACGTAAATTTGGTCCAAGGAGATTATATCATTGTTATGGTTATTTCTCAAACTCTTGTTGTGGCTATTGTGAAAGAATAGGTGGTTACTATGCATATTTATGCAAACAAATATGTTTTTACCTCTTACATTTTAGTAGGGGATGGAGAAAAACATGTGTACCTTGGTAATTCTAAAACTACTAATGTTCTTAGAAAAGGCAAAGTTATCCTCAATCACAAAACAAGTAAGACCTTGGCTTTCAATGACGCTTTATGTGCCTAACATTAAGCAAAATTAATTTTTGTGACTCTATTAGGAAAGGATAAGATTAAAGTGTCATTTCAATATGATAAGATTATAATGGCAAAATAATTTTTTTTAGGCACAGGCTATTAGAATCAAGGACATTTTGTAAATAAGGTTTTGCATCTAAATTTGATATGCCTAATGAGATATTTGAGAGGTACCATGAACTATGGAATTGAGCATGATGGATTTCCCACTGTATTAGAAAGATATAGTGATGCTAACTAGATTTCAAATTCAAATGAGACAAAATCCACTAATGGCGATTGTGTAGTAACATAGAGATCAGCCATACAAACTATTGTTGCTAAATGCACTATAGAGTCCAAATCTGTTGCTTTGAAATTGGCAGGTAATGAGGCTAAGTGGTTAAGAAACTTCTTAGCTAATTACCTATTGGGAATGAAAACAACTATAATGTCTAAGCATTATGATTGTCAAGTGACAATAGCCATTGCAAAGAATAAGGTATTTAATGGTAAAAGTAAGCACACATGTATGAGACATGATTTGATTATGCAACTGCAAAGTAATAATGTTATCCTTAATCAATTGTATGAGATTAGAGATGAATTTGAATGATTCTCTAACAAAACATTATGAAAAGGAAATTAATTGTTGAAACATTAAGGAGAATAGGACTTAAGCTAATTTGAAATTAATAGTGATGATAGCCAAACCTTTGTGATTGGAGATCCCATGAGGAAGGTTTATATAGGTAATAATAAGACACCTATTAATTATGTAGCATTATTATCTATTGTCCCTTCCTATGGTGTAAGAAAGTGCTAGAAGGCATTGAATTGAAAGGATGAGCTTAAAGCTCTAAATGAATTTCATAGCCCCTATGGGTGGTGTATTCATTGCAGATACATTTGACAAAATCACCAATATGAGTGTGGAGAGGGGTCACTCCTATAAGATCATGGCAAAATCTCTAGAACTGCTAGGCGCGTTCATGGCCGATTAAAGCGCAAAACCATAATAATAGCAGGAATTATGGGGGTACTATTTGGGTAATAAGACTTCTAACTTACAATCAAGAATTTTTTGTTCATAAAATTTATAAACTTCTTTATAACTTTGTAGTTAAAACTTATCTGTCTAGGTCTAGTTCATAGTTCATAAAACACCAGATTCAAAACAATTACACTCATCTATGTAACACAGAGATTTTTCTTGTAACTTGAAATTTTTCTTTCTTATTAATTCTTCTGAAATATGTGAGGAATTGTTATATGTATGAGTTGTATTTCAAAATAATCTGTCCAACATTACTTAGTTATGACTAGCCTATTGTTTCCTATGTCCTAAATCACTTAGAATAACTAGTCATTTGTATCCAAACTTTTATTAATACTACTCACTATATGGGTTACAACACATCATATGTTTCTACTAGTTATGTTCTTGAGGTTCTACTTCAAAAGAGTCTGTTTTATCATGGTAGAAATTTGCATATGGCAAAATATTCCTTAAGGACAACATTTTTTTAACGTGACTCAGACTAAATATTTTTTATCAATTTGATCCTTATTTCTAATAAAAAGTAAGTATCAAGAAAACATGATCAAAAATAGAATAATATGTAATATTTAGGATCGGTTACCAAGTTTTTTTGGATAATTGATTTATTAAAGGAATTAATATCCCTAAGAAAATTAATTAAACAATTAATACCAAACATAGAAATTTTAATTTCCATCTACAATTTCCTAGGAAACCTAGAGGAATCCCAATACCAAATGCACTTTTAAAAGACTAGGTATATCATGATCAAGTAAGACGTCTACCATGCACTTTAGTCATTTAATTTCATACCATTAAATTCATAGTTCACTTTATGTGGATTATCCAATCAAAATTTTAAATTTTATCAATTTTGATTTATACGGATGGTCAAATTTTTGCAATTCTATCAACAATAGTTATCATATTTACATGATTATAATATAAATGAATAGATAATCAACATTAAATGTCATTGTTAGGCCACGGCTGACCTCACTATTATGGAGCCAACCTGATGCATTTCATGTATTTATACTGTTAATCCCATATGGCAACATTCGTATTGAAACAATATATAATTAGTCCAACCAATGACTAACAAACCAATTTTACCCTTAGCTCTTCTCTAATTATAAATCACCCAGAAATCCTATAGGATATACTACATGTGATTATATGAAGTCCAATGGGCTATATATGTATGTTTTGAATTCCTTTACAAGTCATTTTAGTAGTTATCGATGCAAGTATCCTCTAGCGAGGTATATGGGATATATAGCAACATACTAGTGACTACACTTTTATTATTTCATAAAAGGAATATATGTAATTATTGTGCCTTCAAAATTCATCTCCCATCGGGCCATATACATACATACATACATATATATATATATATATATGTATATATATTCATCCTCCCAATTTTTGAAAAGTTTTCATTCCCAACTTTTTAGTATTTGAATGTATAATAATGAATAATATGTCAAAAATGAGGAAAATACTATTTGAGTTCCACTTTTATTATTTAATTCATAATTTGGTATCTTTAGTTTTTATTTAGACATTGATAATTCACTTATAAAACATTGCTATTTTTTCCTTCACTAATTTAAATAGAGAAAAAAATATAATTTTAAAGCCTCACTTTTAGCCTTAAGATAAGTTTGGTCTTATAAATACTTACATAATGTCTTCCCTTTTTCTTGGCACATAATCAACCTACCCACTCTATTCAAGAAAAAAGTGTAAGCACTTGTGTATTTTGAAACTACAAAAAAAAAAAAAAAAAAGAGATCTAAGGGTGAATAATGAATGTAGTGTTGAGCAAGGCTGACATCCAAGAAGGGGTGAATTGGGTGTTATAAAAATTTTGCAGAAAAACTTCTTTGAAAATATTTTAAAAAAACAATCATAGCAAACTTAATGATTTAAAATGATAATTGCATAATATAAGGGGAGTAAAGGAAGAGAGTGGACACAGAGATTTATCCTGGTCTGACTTCTACCCAAGCCTACATCTAGTCCACAAGCAACCTCTTAGGATTTTTTACTATCTAAAAAAATAAATAGAACAACCCACGTTTGACTCCTTTAAGGAACCTCCTTGAATTCACTCAGGGATAAACTCCCCCTCAATCCAAGCTCTCTTTCAGCTTGACTCCCTGAATGAACCTCTTTAAGCTTCTCTTTCATAAGAAATAAATAAATACGAAAGATAAACTGTCTGAAATAAAGTATATGATACAATGAAGCACTAATATGACACAAAGCTTATAAGATGATAGGAAACAATGATATAATCACTCTTGAATGTTTTCCTTGTTTATTCAGAGTCCATAGGTTATGTTTATATAGATTGAGGTTTAATAGATCCATTGGAAGTAAGTGGGAAGTTAGGGATTTCAAAATATATCCGTTATAAGCCCATTATGGCTTGTCTGCCATTTACCAATCAATTACCCTCCCATGGCTAGTCAACTGCTCCTTCTTTCCTTCTCAAAAATTTAAATTTTAGAGCCTGACAGTCGACTGGTCTCTCACAACGAGCTCTCAGTCGATTGGTCTTAAGGCTGGTAGTTGACTAACTCAACCTGGGTGTGGCCAGTCAACTCTTCACTCATAGAAAGCTTTCAGTCGATCAAAGCTCAAGCTGGCAGCAAATAGGGTCTTCTCAAAAGGTGACCAATCGAATACTGGCTAGTAACCAGTAAATTGCTTGTAACATCCCTAATTTAATGATTTTTAATTAGTGGCCAGTTAACTACTAGAGATGTGATATGGTTGCCCTTTTTCATTAGCATCCATCCTTTATATTGATCCCATTAGAATGTCCTTAACTTTGACATTTTTAAATGTAAACTCCTTAAGTAATTCTTTAACATATTTGGATTGATTTATGAAAGTTCCATTTGCTTGTAGCTTTATTTGGAGACCTAAGAAAAATGTAAGTTCCCCTATTATGGACATTTCAAATTCTTCCTTCATCGTCTCAACAAACTCTTTGCAGAGTTTCATTAGTAGTACCAAATATAATAACATCCACATATATTTGAACAACTAATATATCATTTTTCTTCTTTTTAAAGAATAATCTTGTATCAACTCTGCCTCTAGAGAAATCATTCTTAATAAGAAATGTATTAAGATTTTCATACCATGCTGTAAGTGCTTGCTTAAGGCGATATAATGCTTTTATCACTTTGAATACATGATCTGGAAGATTATGATTCTCAAATTCTAGAGGTTGTTCAACATACACTTCTTCCATTATATAGTCATTAAGAAAGGCACTTTTAACATCCATTTGATACATATTAAAATTATTTATGCATGCAAAGGCTAGTAACATACGAATGGGTTCTAATCTAGCTATCGGTGCAAAGGTTTCATCATAATCTACTCCTTTTTCTTGATTGTAACCTTTCGCAACTAGCCTAGCCTTGTTTCTAGTGACAACTCTAGATTTATTAAACTTGTTTCTAAAAACTCATTTAATGTCAATTACTGGATGACTATTAGGTCTAAGGACAAGTTTCCATACTTGACTTCTTTTAAATTGATTTAACTCTTCTTATATAGCTATGACCCAATACTCATCTTTCAAGGCTTCATCAATTCCATTTGGTTCAACTTGCGATAAAAATGCATTATGATTATAGATATTTTTAAGTAAGTTTTGAGTCTTACCCCTTTGAAGACATCACCAATTATTTGTTTAAATGGATGATTCTCTTTGTAGTTCCACACCTTTGAGAGATCTTAATTGATTTCTTCCTCTATCTCTTGATTAAATTCTTCATGCAACAAGGATTGTTCATCTGTCGTGATGGACTCACCTTTATTCTTGGTTTCTTAAACTAGTTGTTTGTCTTTTATTGTAAGATCATCAAACCTAACTACAATTTCTTTACAGGATACGTTTCTTGACTCAAAAGGGTCAGACTATCAAAATTTACATGTATAGATTCTTTTACAGTCATAGTTCTTTTATTATATACTCTAAATGTTTTGCTAGTACTAAAGTATTGTAAGAAAATTATTTCATAAGATTTTGCATCAAATTTACCCAATTTATCTTTTCCATTATTGAGCAAAAAACATTTACAAACAAACACATGTAGATGAGAAATGTTAGGATTTCTTCCTTTATATAATTCATAAAGAGTTTTTCTTAAGATATGTCTTATCATTACTCTAACCATAACATAACATGCAGTGTTTACTGCACCTACCAGGAAATCTTTATGAAGATTTCTTTCGTTTAGCATTATTCTTCCCATTTCCTCTTGAGTTATATTCTTTCTTTTTATAACTCTATTTTGTTGAGGGGTTTTAGGTATAGAGAAATTATGTTCAATTCCATTATCATCACAGAATTCCATGAGCAAGTTATTTCCAACCTCTCCACCATGATCACTTCTTATTGTTACAATGGTCATGCCTTGTTGATTTTGAGTGGCTTTGTTAATTTCAAAAAAGATTTAAAGGTTTGATCTTTGTGAGATACGAAAAGTGTCCATGTGAATTAAGAGAAATAATCTACAATTACTTGTAATACCCATGAAATTTATACTCAAAAGGGAACTCGGTTAGAGATAAATGTAGATGCCGATAAAATTTTATCTGAGATTCTAACCTAAGTGAGTACCAAATCCTTACCCTGTACATTCCTAGCACATGTAACTTAACAAGGTAGGGTAACCAAGTATCTATTAGAAAATTTTTTATCTGATAAAATACCATATTTCCTACTTAAAATATTTTAAACTCTCAATTATTTCCATTAACATTGTTTTATTAACCCACTTAATTAAACAAATATCATAATTATACCTATTACTCTCACTCATATTATTTCAATACCCAATTATATAATAAAAATACTATCAGAACTTCATTTCACTCTAACCCATCGTGCAAACCAAGCTTCTCCACTGTGCTTCCAACTCCGTCAACCTCCAACCGTCATCACCACCATCAAAGGTCGACTGGCATCCCAGCATCTCCCCTAGCCCAAGAACCACCAGTGACGAGCTATAAATGGCTGAAAATTTTAAGTTTTTTCAACAGTCCGAGAAGGGAAATTTCAAACTTCAAATTCATCAAAAATTGGTGCGTCTTAATCCAATTAAGCTTAAAGCTTCACTTTCTATAGCATTTTTGCACCTTTCTCCCTCATTTACACTAATCAATTCAGTACAATTTGCTCAGAATCAAAGAACCTTAATTTCAGCAATGTTCATATGAAAAAGAGCCAATTTGAGCCCAATTCGGGTTGTTTGCTTCAAATTAAATTAAGATTACACTTCATAGGTGAATTTCGTACATTTTTCCCTTGAAATCACTGATCAATTGTGAATTTTGGCTTTCGGATTGAAAAACTCCAATTTAAGGGTCTAGGGACAATTTGGGAATAAGTGAAATTTGAGTTTTTAAGGCTTTTTAAATTTTTTTATACACCTAGGGAGTGATTTAGAATTTTTTTTGAAATTTTAGTTTGAATTTTAGAATGAATTTCTAATTTTTTGTAATTTTCCTTAATTTTTCATGAAGAAAAAGGACAAAAACTAGAAGGGGAAAATTAGTTTGACTTAATTAGATAGCACTAAATATTATTTGAGGTTAAATGAAAAATTTAGAATTTATTAGTTGACCCTTAAGTGAAATTTTTGTTATGGTACATGTTAGAAATCTAATAAGTGCATAATAATAATAATAATAATAATAATAATAATAATAATAATAATAATAATAATAATAATAATAATAATAATAATATTGATAATAATAATAAATTGAAATATAAGTCATAAGAATTTTGAAGTATTATTTAAGAAAGCATCACATAAATTTAATTTCCTAAAATTTAGTAAAGAAATAGGTAACTTGGATAAAGGTGAATAAGGAATAATTAATTAGATCTGTGACAAAATCAAATAATTAAATTACTTATTAGGACTGAATGTTAAGAGTATTTTATTTAATGTTTTAGGTGACTAGAAAAATTTTCAATAAAGGAATTATAATCAATGATAGAATGAGGTTGATATACTCCTCTCATGTGAGTAGATAATCTTAATTATACAAAATATCATTCTGAATTATAAATTTTGAATTTTGAATTATTAGAAATATTGAAATATGAACTCTGAAGTGGTAAGATTTTGAATTTTTTGATATTTGTACATGGATATTTATTTATTTCTAAAATATTAAGAATGTGTTCAAAACATAACCCTGTAGCTAACGGCAATAGACGTTAGTCGTAGTCCACTGCAACTAGAAATCTAATAAGATTAGGTATTATACCCTTACCACCATATTATATTTGAGGCCTAAAGCTATTATGATATTTACTCAGAGCCTATAGCTAAATGAATATAAGTTTTGATCTATTATTACTAGCCTTAAGGTAGCTCTACGTATCAATATAGTTTGGGAGATATAATTAAAATAGTGACCAAAGGTCATAAAATAATTTTATGCAAAATTCATATCTCACCACTCAAATTTATATGGCCATAGATTTTTATTTGAACTTTGTTTTAAGTTAATAACCTGTCATTGAAAAGCTCTTTAAGTCTATTTTCTAATGAAATAAGTTTCATAATATCATATGGTTTGGTAGATATAAGCAAAATAGTGACCAAAGGTAAAAAAAAAAAAAAAATTTAAGTAAAATTCTATATCTCCTAATCTTTTTAAGTCCAAACTTATATTTTAAGAATCAAAATGTCTTGAACTAACAAATGCAAATCTAAATAATTGAATTTTACAAGATAATACTTAGCCTATGATAATTATACATATTCAATCCATTGGCTATCTTGATGCAACCAAACTTCAAATACTTAACCTCTTTATTGCTTAGAGCATCTTTCCTTCTTGTTATCTGTTGGAAGATTTGGAACTAGATTTTTGGATATCTTGAAGATTAGTCGTGATATCTTAAATATTGTGTTGATTTTTTTTTATTCTTTCGTTATTTTTCTATTAAAGCTTAGATCATATAAATTCTAAATAAAATCCCTACATATTAAGGATATTTTGTTAGGATAGAATCTAAGTTTAAACTTTGTTTCAGCTATATATTTTGTACCCTAAGTTCTATAAGGTTACAGTAAATTAAATAAAATAAATCTTCACTATCTTTGTAGGAAGCATGATATATATTTTCACTTCTATGCTTACTCTTCATTCTTTAGACTATCCTACATTGTATTGGTGTTGTAGTATATTATCTAAAAAGTTTATGTTAAATAGATGTATTCTCTGTGGTGTATATTTTTTTACAATATAGCAAAGTTTCACTCATAATTAACTGAACTTTTTCTTAAATTTCCATTCTAAACCATTAAATTGTGTTGAAATCTATGATAAGATATGCAAATGAGTTAATATGCATATTTTCTTTCCCCTCATCAATCTACTTTTGTTATCATTGGCAATATATTTCTTTCTTAGTATACCTATTTGTTAAAATTTAATATTAGAATGTTTTTCTCCAATTGACAAATTTTAATAACAACAACCACTCCAATGAAACGGTTGTGTCATTTGTTTAACTAGTGTCAATGATTTAGGTTTTAACAACATATTTGAATTTTAAGTGGCAACATGTTCATATTGTTTGCTATGTACGTAATTTGTTGTCTAACATAATATATATGGCCAGAAACGTGGAGCATTTGTTTTGGTATATGATTCTTCCCTTCTTTTTCTTTATCTTCTTCATAACATTATTTAAAATTTTTTACTTTGAGTAAAGTTCAATGTCAACATTTTTCTTTCTCAATTTATTTATTTGTTTGTAAGGGTATTTAAAATTTAAGAAGCAAAAAGTTCTCCAATTAAGAAACTTGATTGACAATAGCTACTTCGAAAAAAATATTTGTATCATTTGGTTGATTGATCTCAATTATTTAAGTTTGATCAACATAGTTGAATTTTACGTAGCAACATGTTCCTAATATTTGCTTCACATGCTGATTGTTGTTTAATATAATATACATGCGCAAAATCACTTAGCATTCATTTTGGTATGTGCTTTTTTCCTTTGTTTCTTAAACTTCCTCATAACATTCACTACGAATAAAAAAAACTAACATTGTTAAAATCAATGTCGACCATCGCAAAAACCTAGCATTACAACGGGCAACATCATTATCTTAAGTTATAGATCTAACAACAGTTTTGTTCTAACCGTCATAATGCCAACATATTATGACGTTCTGACCGTCGTATGGACTAAATGTGGACCTCAATGTTAAGGTCCTCAAAATAATGGCCTAACAATGGCTAGCCACTGATCATCATTAGGATAGGTCCTAACTACAATCAGTAGAAGGTCATCGTTAGGCGTAAAATGAAAGTGGACCTCTATACTTTTCGTGGCCTAACAATGGTCAAATCAAAGTCGTCATTAGGCCAAAGCCTAACGACGGTCTCTATCTGGCCTTCGTAAGGCCCAATATAGAGCGGACCTTATCATCGTAAGTGGAAAAAAACTTTTGCTCTCAGTTATTTACATACATAGATGATGAAACTAAAATGAGAGACAAATTAATTATCGTAGCACCAGAAGGCATTCAAAGGGAGTAATGGGCATCATTTGTTGATTATTGACTTAACCCAAAAACTAAGGTACAATAAAACTATATAGTTTTCTTTTACTAGTTTGTCTTTGTATCAATTTATGATAATCTAATTAATATGCTTTGGTCAAATATAAGGCCACTCTCACAAAAAATAAGGAAAATAAATGGAAGAAAATGATTCCACACACTAATGGATCAAAAAGTCTTACACAGAAAAAAGCTGAGATTGTGAGTTTATATTAGTAAAAAGTATTACACTCAAATATTATATGAATGTTTGAGATCTTACATCATGAAAACCAAATGTAAGAGGAAGAGCATGAGGTCCAATTTCCCAAGGAGAGGTAAGGATCGCAGTGCACAAAAGGGCTGATGGATCGTTCATAAATGAGGATGCTCAAGTTATTAATGTATGTTTATGAACTTTGTCATGTATATTATTGATTTCTTATTCACTCTAAATAGTTTAATGTTGGCATGAGTTATTGTTCTTTCATTTTGAACCAATATGTAGGAAAAGATAGCTGAGTTTAAGGCATTTGACTCTTGTACGCAAGAAATTTCCCTATAAGACTCATTAGCATTGACTTTAAGGACTTAGGAACATTCTGGGCTAGTTCAAGGAATGGGAATGGGTGTTTGCCCTTTCCAAGTGTTTGGACGTAATGCTAGTAAGATTCTACCACCTAGATCCTACCATGAGCTACAAAACAAAGTTGCATCACTTAGAGTTGAAATGGCAGAAAGAGACAAAAGAAATGTATGACAAAGAACTCAAATTGCTAGTATAGTAACAGAACAATGACAAACAAATGCAACCATGTCTTTTCTCCTCATATATGTCTAGGGAGATTTGCCACCAAAGCTCGCATCCATACTATCTCATAGGGTATTTCTCTAAACATTTTTTTTCTTGAATAAGTCTTATGTTGTAACATTCTTTTATTGTTATTATTCAATTTATTGTTTATCATAGTTTGTCTTCAGTTTTTAAGTACCTAGTGAGCAAGGCAGTGCAAACTCGCCTTCAAATCAATCGTTAAATCCTTTTAGTAGGAACAATTAGCTAGTTAGGATATTAGCTTATCATTGTTTGTTGTTAAACTCTGTAATTACTATCTCATTATGTTTAAAGTTTATTATGGTTTCATAATCACTTTGTATCTAATTATGTTTAAAGTTGATTATCTCGTAGGCTTTGTTGGCTTTGAGTATCAAATTGTGTTATTGTGATTGGAGAAAAATCTATCCTATTTACAATATATTGGTTCAAAAAAAATGACACAAAAAATTAAAGCATAATATTTATAAAAAAAAAAAAAAAGACTATTAGCTGCGGTTTAAATTGCTGTCATAAAGAATATAAAAGCTTCAATGATGATTTAGATAACTTGTCGCAAAGATGAGATATTAAGATAACTTATGTTAACCATTGCAACAACATGTTATTGTGACCGTCATAAAAAATAGTCACAAAATCATGACATTGCAACAATTTTTTGACCTTTGCAATGATATGTTATTGTGAGGGTCAAAATAGTTGTCACAAAATTATAACACTGCAACACTTTTTTTTCC
Organism: Delonix regia; assembly: GCA_037074485.1. Taxonomy (NCBI): domain Eukaryota; kingdom Viridiplantae; phylum Streptophyta; class Magnoliopsida; order Fabales; family Fabaceae; genus Delonix; species Delonix regia. Next base: position 30,811,445 of record CM073449.1, on the reverse strand, counting down.
CCTAGTAATAACATGTTTTTGCAACGAGTTTAATCAAAGTTTATTGATCGTCATAAAAACATGTCATCACAATTACTTTTACAAAGATTAATGAAAAACGTTATTGTTCATTTATGATAGTAGTTTACATAACGTTTTCATTAACCATCATAAAACCAATTTACAATGGTCGAAACTCTCACAAAAGTCATTGATAAACCATCACAAAAGTCATTCTTTTAGTGATTATTTAAATTATTCTTCTTTAAAGGTTCTATATTATCATTGAACAAGAGTGATGCATCTCAGGCTTTAAATTGAAAGCATGTACTTTAATAACCAGTAGTTGAAAAAAAATATAATTATTCTGGGACTTTTTTAGCCTAACACTGCAAAACAAAGTAATAATAATCTTAGTCCCCAATCGCCAATCTTATTGCTCCAAGATGTTATATTGTGCTTTTTTTATTAAAAAAAAAAAAGGGATCGCATGGGAGCATCCCGCGGGATCCTATACGAATATGAATATATTTTTTCTTTTGGGAAACTCCATTGGTCGCGTGGAGTGCTTCCACATGACCAGTGGGAACCACATCATGCAAAGCTCAGTGAGAGGCAAAATGATGGTGTGCTTTGCTCTCTAGCAATTTTACTGGAGAAAACTCTATTTTAGGTCCCTATAATTCCAGTCTAATTTCAGGTTAGTACCGATAATTTAAAATTTTGCAATACAATAAATGTATTAATCATATTAATACATTATATTATTCAAGTAGAAAATATGCTTTCAGAATTATTTGTAGTTTACTATTTTAACAATGTCATATTTTACTAAAAAATGTTTAAATTAAAAAATCTTTTAAAATGTCTTTTAGATTGAAAATAAAAGTTTTTGTATCTTGAAAAATGTTTAAAATAAATGGTCTTTCATTTCTTTTGAAAAATTATGCTATATTTTAAAATAAAACAATTAAATTTAAATATTTTTCAAGATACTAAAACTTTTATTTTCAATCTAAAAAATATTTTAAAAGATTTTTTATTTAAACATTTTCAGTAAAACATGACTTTGTTAAAATAGTAAACTAAAATTAAATGTGAAATTTTTTTCTACTTGACTAATATAATGTATTAATATGATGAATATATTTTTTACATTGCAAATTATTATGTTATACGGACTAACCTGAAATTTGACTGGAATTATAGGAAACAAAAATATAGATTTTGCCAATAAAACTATGATAGAACAAGGCACATTATCTCTTTGCCTCTCTACTTTGACGTCATGGTCCCCACTAGTTGCGTGGAAGCACACCACGGAACCAATGGAGTTTCCCCAAAAAAATAATATTTTATATGAGATCCTATGGGATACTCATATTTTTTTTAATTATAAAAAATACAATATGACATTTTGGAGCAACAGAATTAGTAGATAGGGATTAGAATCATTATTAATTTGTACTATAATGTAAGGCTAAAAAATCCATTATTCCAAACTCCTTTTGTTAGGTAATATAAGATAGTTGGTTATCAATCTTGCATTTGTCATAATAAAACCTCTTTGTTATGTGATAGAGTTAGTTATTTATATTTCATGAATAATATTAATTCTATGCATACATACATGTAAGCAGTTATTATTTGAGTGAAGTCTAAAAGAAACGTTATGGTTCAATTCAGTTTTGCTATTAGATTAATAACATTTTTTACTGTATAGATTTGATAAGGTTAGAAGATGAAAAATTTTATAAATTCAAAAACAATCATTTAAGTTATGAGAATAAAGATTTAAATTATCCTTCCCCGTTCTGAGTAGAGTGCTTGTCAATTTTTTTTCCTTTGAAGGTTCTATATATGTTCAATTTTTCGTCATTGAACATGAATGATGCATTTTAGGTTTTTAAATTGAAAGCAATCACTTTAATGACATGTAGTTGAATCAAATGAAAATATTCCAAACTCTCCTTTTGTTAGGTGATGTAAGGTGGGAACAGATTGCTTGCCGTAATTGTAGGGATCTGGTTTGTGCGGTGGAAACATCGAATGGTCTCAAACATGCTGTATAGAAGATATTTAAAAAAAAATTGAAGTTTTATTTTTAAAAAACATATTAATATTTTCATTTTTTTTTTTTTACAACATGTTATCAAGTTGAAGAAGAATAAAAATATTGAAGTGCTTCTAATGACTTGCAGTATATTCTTCTCGATACCATTCTATGTAAAAAGATCTAAAATAATAATGTCTTTGTATAATAATATTTTTTAAAGTATTTAATTTGTATTTTAAAAGAGTATTTTCCATGTGGCACATTTGAGACATGAGAGGTCATCCAATGATCGCACTATTTCACCGCAGAAACAAATCCCCTGCAGGGGATCTGTTTCCCATATAAGGTATTTGGTTATGAATCTTACATATGATGAATTTGAGCGTCTGAATTTTGTGATGGTCCAAACAGAGTACCTCAAGCGAGGGCTGCTGCAAACATGACTTTAGCTTAAAATTGAGAGAATGATTATTGAAACGACTGACCATTCAATAATCGCTCACCCAAAGATCAGCAAATCAGGATTGGCTATGGATTAAAGAGTAGACAAATTACAACTTCTTGTCTCTTGCTGTAAATTTTAATCACTTGTACTTATGATTGCGAAGAATACATGGAGTTAGTGGCAGAGTGTTTACTAGACACAAAGAATGTTGTTTCTTCAGAGGTAGAACTAATGAATATGTACATCTATCACAAGGCCGAGTGGGAAAGGCTTGTTTGCGACTAATTTGACAAATAAGTCCAAACTCTTTCTTTTCTTTTTCTTTTGTGTTTTACTGCATAAATTCAGGAAGTCCTATACTTACGCTACAGTATCTCATGTGACAAAAAAGAAGCTGCAGATGTTAGAAACACGTCCATATTTTTAAAACGGCAACTTACGAAAATCCCGCGCCACGCTTTCTTAACCGATGTAACTTCTACCACTTCCACTGTGCATAGACATTTCTGCAAATTCTCTTGCCTGTACCAACCTTAAAATTAACAAATGAGAAGGAAGTCAGGAATAATTCATCCATGTCATTAACGGAGCTGTAACAAAAATCACTTCCAAATTACACAATTAGTCTTCCACTTTTATATTTTATGAAAATTTAGTCCCTCACAGATTAACGGTTATAAATCAATCTTTTAACTTTAAACTTATATAAACTAATCCCTTAAATTTAAATTTATATAAAACTATTCTTTCAGTTTTAATTAATGAAAAACTAATTTTGTATAAAATAAAATTTTTTATAAACTAATTTGTCACAATTATTTGCGACGGACCAAATCAATCAGTTGCAACAGACCAAATTGTCACAAAATATAAAATTAAAAGACTAATTTGATACTTTTTTCCTTCCTTGATATATTTACCCAGTTCAAATCAGCAGCAATAGTGACTAAAATTATGAGTAGTACTATTGTGGCCGGAACTCCAACTTGTAGGCTTGAATTTCCATGGGAGATATGTCAACATGCCCCTCTTGTGCAAGATCCCCAAACTGCTCCGTTAATCCCAGCATCTCTGGGTCATCATGCAAAAGATTTAAAGAAGCTGCTTTAACCTTTGAAACAGCAGGAGTCTTGAACATGGTGAAGATATTCACAGACTCATTGGCCAGATTACTGCATTGTGATCTTCCCTTCAGAGAGTATGAAGAATCCCAATGTCGCCTGTGCAAAATAAGAGCAAACCTTAAATCTTCAGGTGGTCGCTGCAAGAATTTTAAAGGTTTGGGAACCTTGAAGTTCACTATGTGCAAGTCGCATGGCAAGGGAGCAGCCAGAGGAGAAAAATATCTAGACGTTGGCTGCACAGATACTTGCTGTGACTTCTTAGCAATGAATGCATGTAATGGATAGTTCAGGTGAGCACCAATGCAGTGAGAGAAAAGAGAGGGGCTAAAAGGTAAAGAGCCAGAAGCCAAATTTGAAGTGAAGGAAATGTTGGATTCTACAGTAATATGGAAGACAACATTCATTACACGATTATCCATCACTCCTTGTCCCAAACCACGCCCATCATCTCTTACCAAACGACGATCAAGCATAATTTCCAGCCATCCATCTTTAAGGCTTGCCACACCCAATGATTGCTGGGAATGGACAGAAAATCGCCGGCCATTGGATCCTTGCATAAATGCAAGAGAAGGCATAGGGTAGTAATTACCTTGCAGAGGAATCTTATCGTAAGTTTCTCTTCGGCTCATCTGAAATCCATTCAAATCAGAATAAAAAACCCTTTTGTTATCAATATCTGTTTTATATCTAACCATCAACTCCTTGTCATCAAAATCATCCCCTAGTAGCTCAACATGATATTCCTTTTCAATGACAAACTCCTGGATAGTATGCTCTCCATTGTATATACGGGTGCTATGAGAGATAGGGGCTTTCTCCCATGCCGTCATTGGATAAGAGTATACTTCCTGCATCAAAAGGCCCTCTGAGATCAGCAACTGCCCACCTTCTTCAATAATAGACTGGGCATCACCATTGGGCTTGAACAAGTAGGCCCCACTATTTGGACTAGAATACATACCTATTTCCTCATTTACGCTATTCTGGGAACCATTTTTGAAGCTTACCTTCCGTAACAAACCATACTTCACATCAATAGTAAGCTTTTGGTGCTGATTCTCAATTTCAGCCACATCAGCTTCAATTTTTGTGCAGGAGTATGGAGTAGGACATGGAATTGAATTGGATCTGGACAAAATGTTCAACTTTGAGGGCCTAGCCTTGTCACAGCCAACAAAACCATTGGCAATATAATATGTTTTCAGCCCCATTGCTGGAACAGAGACTTCCCAGTGCACCCGGTGCCTCCCAGTAAAGATATTGCTTTTGTGATGTTGCAATTCAGGAGAAATTTGACTTTTGACACAAGTCCAGTTATAGTCAACCACAGTAATGTCGGGACTGTCAACAACAATCATCACAACTTCTTCTCTGGTTTGTTCCAAAGGATTAAAGAAGATTACTGATTGGTAAGTTCCCTCATGAATATTGATTACTCTATGCACTGGCTGAGCATCAAACTTTGATCTCACCAGTTCAGGCTCAAAACGGGAAATACTATGATCTAATTTGTCATAGCGGATTCCAAGAAGTGCTTCAATTGCTTTTGACATAAAAATCTGCAAGTCCTGCAATGAGGTATGCATTCGAGTTCCATAGTCCATAACCACATGTTCTTTTGCAGTACCGGTTACCCCATCATGATGTTGAAAAAGAGCCAAGTTCCTTCTAGCGGCAGTCAACTTGTACGAAAACCCCATTGAGAGCTTTTCGCACTGGGCTCTCCGACAAAACCCAAGCATTAGAGCTAACATAATTTCTGCAGCACGAAGTGTATGCTCTAGTACCCTATCAACAGCCTTAAAGAATGGTCGTGAAACATAGTAACCACTCCAGTAATCCTCTTGCCGATCAGCATAAGTGAAGAAGTCACCTGACAGAGAAGGAAAACCTCCCACTATGCCAGACCCTATTTCATCAGAATGCGTGTAATTTATTCTGTCTGCTTCATCACGAAGAGTTTGGAAGTAGTCTTCCAAAGTACCAAACTTCACCTCTGTATTCAAACTGGGGTTTGAATTGATATAATCAAATAACAATTGGTAATTTGTGAATTGGGCTTCAGCTTCATCTGTGCTAATATAGCGAAAATCATCTCCAAGAGGAACAAGGAGAGTATTTGTTCGGTATAAAGTAGATTTCTTCCTGTATTGATCCAGTAATTTGAGAGCCCTCTCCTGAACGTTTTCCTGAGTGATCTCCTCAGGATACTGTCCCCATGGACATAGTTCATAAATAGAACCTTGCACACGTGCAAAGTCAAACTGACAACAAATAGCAGGCTCTGGACCACATGTATGGGGAATATCGTATGAATAAAAGGGCATCATATGGACAAATATATCAGTACTTTCCTCAGCATCCCAGTTTTGGCGCCATATGTATTCTAGATTATTATGCCACGCAAGTTCCTTCTTTAACTCGTAATGGGTCCGCTGGATAAGCATGTTGTCGAAACCCATTCGGCGAAGAAGATATGCCATAGTGGGTGAGTAACCAAATGGATCGATGGCCCAAGAATTTTTAGGAGCAAACCCAATGGTGTCATTCAACCACAGGTTTCCTTCGGTCATCTGATACATAAATTGTCCAAAATTAAGTCGCAAGTCAAAATCGCATACAAATGTCTAGAGCTATAGAATCATAGCCTGAGAAGATATGAAATCACATTACAGGGACAGGCTAGGACATAACATCAACATGGAAAACAAAATTTTTCTCTTTAAATGAATACTTCCTAAGTGCATACATAAACATAATTGGAGTAGGAACAGTTCTATCCATATAATAGAGTAGAATTTATGCTCTTCAGAAATTTACAAGACCAATACACACAGTCCATTATGTGGTGGAAGGTTTTTTGGGTGTTACTGCTTGCACCAACACCATCTCTAATTTGCCATTCTTCATGATAAACTAGATTTAGCAAATAACACAAGAGCTAGAGGATATTACAACAAATTATTGCTTATATTATATAGACAATTATATTAAATGATCACCCAAATAAAGCAAATGGATAGCTAATCAAGTAATAGTCATGAAACATATATTCAACCAGAGAGAAGGTACTTATTTGGTACAGAGAATAAGTGGATATCAAACTTTTTTTTTTTGTGCTTCAATGTGTATAGTGTAAACGAGCCCAAAACTTAAAAGCTAAAGGAGTTTAGTTTATATCATCAACTACATAATTGAGGGCTCCCAACATCAGTTATCTCAGTATCACAGTAGATAGTGAAGTCTGATTTACACTAAATAAGGAGGCAGCACAACACCCACATCAATATTTATAAGATCTACAATAAAAATATAATTCTAAAATACTGAAGTTGTGGAATTCACCATATTTATCAATATCTAGCAACCATCTCAAGATTTTCCACCACATATTCCAATCTTTTTGCAATAACTAAACTATATTAAGGCAGAAAAGACTAACCATGCATCAAAAATAGCTTCTCATATAAAATTCTGATTAAATAAATAATCAAATTTCAATTTATCATTTTTAATATGCATATAAAAACCATTGCCCATATAATTTTACTATAGTGCTAAAAGGAGTGTGGAAGAAATCATTCCATAGGCATGCCAGACAAAATGTGTTTACTGGAAGTTTCAACGCAATTTTATTACATCAACATAATAGATGTGGCAAAACAAATCCAAGAAATCCAAAATTGCGATACATGCAATGGCAAACATAGAGAAAGCCTTTGGTATACCTGTTCAATTATGGCAAAATAATATGAATTGGCCTGCATAAAGGAGAAAAAAATTTAAGCATAAGCCAAACTTCCACGTATGGACTATCGGTCTAGCATAAGCCAACTTTGTCAATAGGAAAGCTTTACTGAGGTCCTTATATTGACAAAAATATTCCAGATGCATGTACATTTATAGGGAATGAATTTCATTAACAAGAAAATAAACTTACTGAAATAGCCTTTCTTAAGCAACAGCTCAATTTAATTTAATGTTCATCCATATATGAGCAACTACTTTCAGGTAAAAGACTAGATCTGGAGTTATAGCATTTAAATAGAAATGCTGTTAGAAGATAAGAGTCATGAGACCAACATTACCTCATCATTCATCACCCAGCCACCTCCAACAATTTCTAATTGGCCATTTTTTACTAAATTGATGAATGATTCCTTCATGACATCTGCCGCGTCCCTCCACCATCTCTCTAAATAAGACATCTCTTCCCATATAAACTTGCGGCGACCATCCTACATATTCAGGTCCTAGTAATTCAGTCCATAACTTCAAGTTGCTCTCAACTAGATGATCTAATAATAATATTAACCAAAATCCAGAAACCATCAACGGAACTGACAGGCTCAAATTCAAGATTTTCTCCTGCATTTCAAATATACATGACTAAAAGATACATGATAGACTCAACTGCATAAGAAACAGAGTTAACGACATTTTCAAGTTTCGTTATCACATATAGTGCACTTGTATACGTTTTGCAGCTTTGAAGCAGGAAGTTAACTGATGGGACGAAGAAAATTTACGTCGACATCCCCCTCCTCCAAACTAACAAACAAACAGACACACACCAAAAAAAAAACAAAAAAGAAAAAGAAGACTGCATAGATTTCACCTTGGAAAGTGTTTCAACAATGGTATCAAGTATATGACGAGATTTCATTTCATAGTACTCTTCCACAGTCTGTTTCCAACCGGGATCATTATGAGAATGTGGTACCACGAAAACCTTCAATTTCTCAGAATCCCACTCGTTCCCCGTATAAGACACTTTCCAACCTTGTGTCCAGGCCCCACCATCCACATCCAGAAATTCAATTTTATCATACAAGTCCTTGGTCGTGATGTCAACACTAGCAGCCAAATAGGAGTAGTTACCACGGTTAGCCAATGCAGGCCTCCGGTTAGCGTTTTTCCGATAGCGAGATGGGCGGGATTTGAAGTGAGAAGCGACGGGCCTGGGGACGCCGAACCGAAGGAGAACGTAGAGGAAGAAAAATAGGGAAAACAAAAGGCCGATCGTGAAGAAATTGGCAAGGAAGAAATCTTTGAGAGCGGTTCGCCTGCGTGACTTTCTGGGTTGAAGCTTAGATTTGGGGTTTGAGGACGACGGAAGCATGGACTGGGCCCAGGCTCCACGCCTTGCGTTGCCAATGTCGGAAGAGAATGGCATGGCTGAATGCCACGAATAACGAAGAAGGATGGAAGACACTGAAAGCTTGCAAAAATGCTAGCTTCGCCTAGCTTCTGCTTTTGCGAGTGTTCATGTCGCATTACTTGGAACGCAAACGTCTAAGATGGGATCTATGGAGCGAAGAGTGGTGGTGGCGCAAGAGCAAAAAGCCACTTTGCAAGTATTCTGAGTTATCATGCTCTTGAGGCAGAAGCAATTTGGATACAGCATCTTTTATGTGTATAAAATATATTATATTTGGTTATTTTTATATTATATTTGATCGTGATTATTTTTAACACACAATAACTGCTAAGATTAGAAGATTTCTATGTCACGGGAGCAACGTGGGCCATCTGATCAAGATTTTTTTGGTTTCTTGTTATTACTGAGTGAGAAATACTGCAAGTAAACCATAACATTGTATATTCTTCAGACCGAAAAACTATAATGTTGTATATTTACAAGTTTGGATAGTTTAAATTTTTTTTATATAAATTTTTTTGCAAAGTTAGGAAAAAATTGATAGAAGAGAAAAAATGAGTTCTACGTGCTTCTTTGAAATAGCATAGGATCTTATATATTAATGATTTTATATTTTTTTGGGGCCAAACTATGGGTTTAGATTGAATATGCAAGGATGTAATATAATTTTTTATTATATAAATATTATATGATATCTAATAATTCTGTAAAGTAAGTTTATGAACAGAATCTGTTATCAGATAATTTTTTTGGTAAATTAAAAGGCTATGAAGCTCAAAGGGAAAATAAAACAATTAGATAAAACATGGAAAGTTAAATTAAACTCCAAATGTGTACTCATAAAGGAACTTTCGATTCGTTAGAAAGAAATTCCAAAGAGTGTGTTCCTCGAAGAAAGTGTAGACTGTGATTTGCTAGAAGATCAACACAATAATTATATTTGATAGACCTGATACCTTACCATAACATATTTAATTTAAAATTGCAGGCGGCTACTATCAAATAGTTTGTTAATGTAAGAAATGTTTGTTTTTAACCGATTATCTAAAACATGGTCAGCATGACTTTAATAAACTCATAATTTTGCGTATATAAGTGTATCTAGGTAAAATATTAAAAAATATTTATAATAATATCAATTCAAAAAATAATAATATTATAATTATATTTTTATATTATATCTAAATATATTAATATACTTAAAATTATAAATGTATTAAATATTTTATTATTATTATTATATAGTTGATCAAAGGGTCGATATTTATTGAAGATTGTGTTAGTACCAAATATGATATATTTGGATTTAAGGCTATAAATAATATATTTAGCTCTTAAAATATTTTTCAAAACATGACAAGATCTTAGAATTGTTAATTCAATTGAAAGATCAAACTATGTTAACATAATTGGTTTTAAATTTAATTCTTCATTGTTAACGGCAACATTCTATTTGACTCATAAAGTTTCAAACATTCATTTATATAAACTTAAGAAAACATAATGGGATAACGATACAATCTAAAATAAATAAAATAGGCAAGAATAATGACTTAACTTTAAAAACTTTTATTACTCCTCGTAAAATTACAATATTTACCAAAGATGCATTTCACTATAAATTTTTCCTCACACCTCTTCTCACGTCTCACACTTATTCAACTTCTTATCTTGCCACACTCTTCCGTTATCGCATCCCCTTATTTATAATGCTAGGAAACTATTAATTTAACAATTCTAAAAATTTCTTCCATGCATATTTTCTTAGCCACTAATCTCTTGTATTATTATTCTTGAATTCATTCCAAGTTGCTTCCAAAATTTTTCAAATTTGATTTTATTTAAACCTTTAGTAAGTATATCAACAACTTGATGATCAATGTCAATGTACTTCAGGTCAATTTCTCCTTGTAGCACTTTTTCTCAAATGTAATAATAACATACCTCCAATGCTTTATCGTGGCATGGAAAACAGGATTTTCTGTTAAGCGAATTGCTAATACGTTGTCATAATATAATTCTATTGGATACTCCAATGATTGATTTAAATCTCTTAATAATAAATCTCTTAATAACTATATCAACCACGTGCTTTCTTGTGTCGATGTCACTGCTCCTCTATATTTAGATTTCGTGCTTAATAGAGCTACTGTAGGTTGCTTTTTACTATATTAAGATATTTCTTCCAATCCTAAGTTAAATGCATACCCAGTAGTTGAACGATGCGTGTATTGATCACCAGCATAATCAGCATCACAATATCCTTTTAACTAGCAGAAACTTCCTTTCATGTAGAATATACCATAATTTAGAATACCTTTGACATACCTTAAAATACGTTACACTAATTCCAAATGTGGTTTTTAGAGATTTTGTATAAACCAACTCATTACTCTAACTGCATGAGATATATCTAGACAAGTCATCATAAAGTATATCAGACTTCCTACCAATTGTCTGTACATGGTGACATTTTCTAGGTCTTTTCCTCCTGTTATGCAGAATCTTGCATTTGCCTCTACCAGAGTCAAGATAGGTTTACAGTCCAGCATTCCAAACTTTAGTAGAAGATCTTTGGCATACTTTTATTGACATAAAAATAATCCTTCTTTACTTCATTTAATTTCAAGTCTTAGAAAATGTCTCAAATTTCTAAGATCTTTTATTTGAAAGTATACTGTTAAATTGACTCTTATTTGATGAATTTCTATTTCATCATCTCCAATAATGATAGATCATTTACATAAACTAAAACTGCCACGTCTTCCCAAACTCTTACAAATAGATTTGAATCTACTGGTGCTATTGAATATCCACTTTACATTAGGAACTCAACAATTTTTCCATATGATGCTCTTAATGCTTATTTAAACACATACAAAGCTTTCTTCAACTTCCATACATAATCAGGGTGTCATACTCTCAAATCTTTTTGGCTAGTTCATATAGATTTCACAATCTAATTCTTCATGGAAAAATACATTATTTACATTCATCTACCACAACTTCTAAGACTTTGTTGTAACGAGCGTCAATAATACTCATACAACGGTAATTTTAGCCACTGGGCTAAACGTTTCTTCATAGTCAATTCCTTACCTCTGAGAAAAACCATGTATCACTAGCCAAGCGTTATATCTTTCAATTGATTCGTCAAGATAAGTCTTTACTTTATACATCTATTTGTAATAAATGGGTTGTAAATCTTTGGGTTTTGGTACTAACTCCTATATCTAGTTCTGTTTCAATGTTTCATTCTCTTCTTTCATAGCTTTCCTATATTCTTTGGTATTAGACGCCTCTTCATATCTGGCTCACTATGTCTTTCATCTTTAATCACTGCTGCATTTGCATACTTCAAGTTCAATTTTCTTTGTCTTATTGATTTTCGTAATTGTTGTGGCTAAGGAATATCTTCTTCACTTAAATCTTCTTGCTCCTCAAGTTGACTTGGTCTTTCTTCTTCTAGTGTTGTATGCACTTCTATCTTCCAATGGCACTTTTCACATTGTTTAGCTCTCAAACTATCATCTTTTGTCACCGGTTTCACTTCGACTTCAAAGATTCACTGGACTTCACTTTCATGCTTATTTAATTTCTCTTGTAATTTTTCTTTAGTTTCCATTGAATCAAGAAGATTTGTTGCTTACGGTGACCACCAAGATGACGTCTCATTTAATATTATATTGTGATATGTATAACATTTAGCGGTGGTTTAATCGCAACATTTTCAACATTTTTGTTAATTATCACAACCCACGAATATACACCGAATTACCTTCTTGTCAAACTTACTACTTTGATGGTTAAGTGGGAAAATATAACACACACCCCCTAATGCTTGGAAGTAACTTATTGTGGGTTTGATATTCCAAAGCTTCTCATAAGGTAACATAAAATAAAGCTTCGCTTGTAGCAACCTATTGGTAATATGAACAATGGTCTTCATGCATTCTGCCTAAAATTGTGGTGGTACATTCTTGGCATGCAACATACTTCGACAAATTTCTGCCAAGCGTCGATTCTTTCTTTTTGTGACCTTATTTTGTTGAGGTGTTTATGGGCACGTCAGCTGTCACCATATTTTATTCTATTGTAAATACTTGTTAAATTTCTTAGATTTATATTCTCGCCTATTGTCAATACATAGGTACAAAATTTTATGTTTAACTTCCTTTTCATTTTTCTCTTTGAACAGTTTGAATCTAAATAATGCTTCTAACTTTTTTTTTTTCATAAAATCTACCCATATGTATCTTAAGTAGTCGTCAATGAATGTGATCATATATTGATATTTACCAATAGAGGCTTGCTTTACTAGTCCAAAAACATCAGAGTGTACTAGTTCATTTGGCTTTTTAGCTATGAAACTAGACTCCTCATATGGTAATTGATGTGTCTTATTGTACTGGTATCTTGTAGAAACTTTACCGTCTCAAACTAGTTAGGTCTAGACTTCTATATACCTTAACGTCTGTCTACCTAAACACCATATAGTTCCCTTTAAATGTAAGTTATGACACTGATAGGAGATTTTTCTTCATTCCAGCCACATGGTAGATATTTTGTAAATGTACTTTCTTTATACTATGGCAGGGATTGATTACTGTACTACCAACATAGGTTGTAGACAATCTCGAATTGTTTTCAGTTACAACAATTTGACCTCTTCTATATTCAGCCATAGTTGAAAACTTCTTTTTATCTCTTGTTCATATAGTTAAAGCATCTGAAATCAACAATCTAATCTTCTTTATAATTGACAAATTTGTTGCTTGACGTTACTAGCGCCACATCCTCTTGTGGTTCTTCAACACAAGTTAATGCAATCTCTTCTGATTCTTTTGTGGCTATAAAGAATGCTTGAAAGTCTCATTCTTCTTCACTATAGTGTTTAGTTGTAGCATCTCCTTCTTCGCAAGGTGCTCTACAATTTTTTGCAAAGTGACATTTTCTGCCACAATTGTAGCATCTATTGTCTCTTTGTCGCTCTTTCTTTAATTCAGGGTCTTGTACGAGCCTATCCCACAATGGTTTTAAAGCTAACCATTTTGATGTCTTCTGTTATCTCATTTCTTTATCCAACTGAATTCCTCTTGTTGGTCTTTGTATTTGTTAAAGAGAGCTTTTTCTTAATTTTTCAAAGAAACTTTAGACATTTGTGGATCCTGGTTAGCTAGTATACTCTCAAACTCTACTAGTGTTAGTTCCTTAACCCAACCTTTTATGGCAATGACAAGGGCATGATATTTTGGGTTTAACCTCAAGATAATAATTCTCTACATCCTTGTTCGGTAATAGTATTATGTGGATCTAATTTTAAAATCTTGTAAATAGATTAAATCTTTGAACAATATTTATTTACTATCATATCATTTTGCTAAATTGACATAAACTTATTCTCCAGTCGTTACAATTTTCTGTCATTCGTCCTCACAAACAGTGTGGCAAGTGATCCTATGCCTCTTTTGGTGTCTTGGTTTCTTTAATGCATCTAACAAATTGCAATTCCACAATAGAAATTAATAAGTAAAGAGCATCTCTAGCTCTTACCTACATTTTCTTCAATTTATTTGAATTTGTTAGTGAAATCGCCTCATTTCCATCAATAAAATTCCAAAGATTATGACCTCCTAGATAGAGCTCAACTATGGCGGTCCAAACTATATAGTTGTCATTATTTAACTTTTCAACCAAACATGTATTTGTCAAAATATTAGCCATAGTGATTTTGGCAGTACCCTGCACTTACACCAAGTTTCTTTGATTTTTTAGAGTTTCTTCACAGTCTCTAATTGTATTTAAGCATAATCTTCTTGTACAATGATCCTGTATCTTGTATTTGAACAAAGGAACCTCTTGACTTAGAGACTTGGTTGAAGACACTCGAACTAAACCAAAACCAGATTAGAGCCAGACTCTATTAAGCTATAATACCACTTGTAAAATAAAAGATGCAAGAATAGAGACTTAATTTAAAGAACTTTTATTACTCTTCATAAAATTACAATAACTACCAAAGACATTTTTTATTATAAATTTTTCTCTACACCTCTTCTCACGTCTCATATACTCATTCAATTTCTCACTTTGCCACACTCTCTTATTATTACATTCCCACCTATTTATAATGCTAGAAAACCATTAATTTAATAATTCTATAAATTTCGTCCTTGTATATTTTTTAAAGACGGTTACCCACCCTTAAAAAATTACTACCAACTTTGAAAAATTTTATTATAAAATTTTAAAAGATTTTCATTAAACTTTAAAATTCTTAAAGTTGCACTAAACTTTAAAAGATTTTTACCAAATTTTAAAATTTTTAAATAAATAAATTAGTGACATATTCAATAATATTAGCTTACTTAGTGAACTCTCGTCACACACCCATTCAAAAAACTTACATATAACTTTTTATATGTTTTGATTTATTTTAAATTTTGTTTTAATATATTAAAAATTCCAAAAATAGGTTTAATAATCATCACACTTAATTTTTAAAAGAATTTAAGTTCTCTGTGACAACACCCTAATAAATATGCAAGATAGGAGTTCCCTATCAAGAACTTCCTAATGAAATTGAGAACCCACTCCGTTTTCTTTCTTGCATTGCTATTATTGTTTATAATAATTTATACAATATATATATATATATTTTATGTACATAGAGAATGCACAAGATGTTAATGGAAAAAATATCAACATTCATTAAATTTTCACAATGACACCATATGATTTATTAATTAATTTGAAAAGGCATATTTTGGAAGTAAAGGTTATACAACCAAAGGTGCTTCAAAGCGATCCCTCTGCAACGGATGATGTTGTTCAATGATCAAAATCCAAACGCAAAGGGGAGCGAAGCTCGTCTTTGTAATTTTGATGATTTCGTTAGTAATTCTGACAGAACGATGATATCAAAGATAACATATTTAAAATATACGATGATTATATATATATATATATATATATATATAGTTATGATTACAATTTGTAGCAATTATTGAACAATTGTAAGGATAATTGTCAAACTCACGAGTTTATTATTCGAATTTATGAATTTACGATTGTAAATAAAGAAAACGAGTCAACTCGATGTATATTCATATTTATTACAAACTCATGTAAACTCGTGAGTTGATTTATCGAGTTTATGATTTTAATGTGTCAATTAGCTTGTAAAGTCAATAACATAATAATTTAAATTCAAAATTAAATAAGATATAGACAAATTTCTTTTCCATGAAATCTTTACAATTTATTTTATCACAAATTTGAATATGCATAAAAAATAATAAAATTACATTTAATATGTATTTATTAAATAAAATAAAATAAATATTATTTAATTAGTTGTATTGAATAATTATTTATATATAATTATTTTAAAATATTCATATTAAATATTATAAATTATGAAATATGAATAATTTTTATTTTATTAAGTATAATTTAAATTACATTTGAATAATTTTTTTAATATATATAATATTTAAATTATAAAATTATATATTTTAATAATTATTTATTAATTAAAATAAACTTTTATAAATTTACGTTTTAAATCTATGCCACCAATTTATTTAAATTAAATTTAATAATTTATTGTAAGCCACTAAGAGAATGGCCGAGAATGTCAACATCGGGAATAATTATAGAATGTCTGTGAATAATAATTTCTGAATAGTTTGAAATGACCCGATGCTGTCGGATTTTCAAAGTTAGATGGAATGGTAAGGCGTGACTCTTATCAACAAAAATATTGTTTAGAAAGTATTTATTTATACAATGATGACCATATCTTAAAATTGCAAATTGCCTTTTAATTTCCATTGAACACCTTTTTAACTGTATGACTATTAATAAGAGTTACAGGGCAATCTCGTTAAAATAATTGTTCGCATTATGTATTTATTTATAAATAACTTCATATGGTATATGTTATGAGCACTTCTTCTACAATAAGGGTTCTTAGTGAAATGTGAACTTTATTCAATCACTCACATTTCATTATATATTTATTTAATTTAATTTAAATAAATAATTTTTAACAAAATTATTATTATTATATATATAAATATGTTAATATTTTATATTTTTATGCAAGATAGTACTGTATTTAAAAAAAATAATACAAAACAAATTCTAATAATTTACAATTTACTCTTCATACTTTAAAATTTATTATTTATTATTTTATATAATAGAAAATCTAATTCCTTGTACTTTACAATTTGTCCAATGACTCACATTAATTTCACAACACAACCGTTGCTCAGGATGATTTGCATCCACTACATTATTAATGGTCTCAATGCATCCAAAAGTAGCACAAAAGTTATGTACAAAGTATTTAATTATATGTATTAGCTATAAATCATTCTACTATTTTGTTGTTTATTAAGTATATATTTGGATTAATATTGAATTAATATAATTTAATTTAATTTAATTTTTAAAATTAATTTTGGTTAAACGTAATTTTATATTACTATAATTTATATTTACAAATTTTTTTTAAAAAAATTAAGTTTTGCTATTTATACAATTCATCAAACATAAAAATAAATTTTTTCATTTACATGCAAATAAAATTTGAAAGGTAAATTTGATTTGAGAGAAAATCAATAATTCAAATCAAATAAAAATGTTTATAAAGTAAACTTTTATTTAAATGTGTAAATAGGTTTTGAACTTTTTAAATGTGAAGTTAAACATACTATTAGTTAGAATATCATTATTAACTAATTATCTTATTTTTTGGGTCCAGTTAATTGTCTTTTTTTCTTCAGTATTAACTTAGTGTCTTATTTTTTATACGTAAATTTAACTGTTAATGTTGTTTACTTGAATCCAACAGAAATGCTTCATTGAATATGTCTTTCTTAATTTGTTGCGTGAAAATAATTGGATAATAGTTGATTGTGAAAATTTATTAAAATATAATTTCATATTTATACAAGTATTTACATCTCCTTCAGCATCTAAAATTTGCAATAATTATGATGTTGTTGAAGCATAAGTGCATTTACTATTTCATTTTCCTCTAGTAAAAGAAAAAAGGTAGTTTTGTTATAAAACGTAGGAGGGTAAGATTGTAACTTCAGACTTGACGAATGGCCGTATGTATACGCGCCCTCGGTCTGAATTTGAATTCCCGCGACCACCGTGAGGAGAGACATTCCAATTCCATCTCGGTGGGTCGATAATTCAGAACCCTAATTCCAAAACCACGTTTTCGAAATTCGCGCCCGCCAAGGCACCGCTTTCTCCTCCCCTTTTAACGGTCCCTCTCCGAGGATCTCGCTCAACGAGGCTCTTGTTCGATTTTTTCTCGGATATGTCTTCCTCTATTCCTCAAGAATCTGAATCCATCCCACAGATCTACTGCCGGAAAGACAAGTCTCTCGGATTACTTTGCTCCAAGTAAATCCCCCTTTTCATATATCAGATTGGACTGTGAATCTAGTTTTTTGCAGCTTCCAGATTTTTTTATGTTTATTTGGGGATAATTTCTTTGTATTCAGCTTCTTGAAGCTGTATAATCGCGAAGGTATTGGGACGATTGGACTTGACGAAGCTGCTGCCCGACTAGGTTTCCTTGTTTATCCGCTTTTGTTCCCACTTGTTTCGGTTTTTTGCTTACTTGCGTTTTGTTTGGCTGCTGAGATATTGCAAGATAGAGAACATCGTCAGTAGGATATGTCTTACCTTTTCCGAGATCTCGATTCAGGTATTAACAATTCAATTGAATTTTAGGAGTTCAGCGTCGCCGCATGTATGATGTAGTCAACATTTTGGAGAGCGTTGGAGTAAGTTGTGTTTTATTTGTTGTGATTTTCACAAAAAAGGAAAAAGAAAAAAAGAATCTTCTTTCCATTGTTGCGTTCAACTACGTAGTTTATTACATGTGGTATATTTTAAACTTTAGATTGTAGCAAGGAAGGGGAAAAACCTATACTTATGGAAAGGTTTCAAAGAAATTCCTCGAGCTTTGAACGAGCTGAAGGTAAGCAGACATTTCCTTCTCCCCGGTTGTTTTGCCTGAACTTGACAGCTTGGAGATGATATGTGCTATGTTATATTCATAGGAAGAGGGTATGAGAGAAAAATTTGATGCAGTCCGCTGCAGTTCAACTGAAGTAAGTTTGACTTTTTCTTCTTTGTTTTTTTTTTTCGGGTTCACTTAAATGTTCTGAGGTTGCTCCGTTGCTGGCAAACTATCCAGTATCCACAAATACACGGATGCACACACAAGGGGGGTGAGGGGAGGTTACAATTTTGATGTAGCTGAAACTTTGGAATTTCTTTTTGAGAAATTTGGTCTCATCTTCTTGCATCTCCATACCTGTATCATCTAATACTCTCATTTTAGAATTCAGTGACTTTGAGTTAAATATACATGCCAGGCATTGAAGAACAAAGAAAACGGTGGTTCTGAAACTGACAGCGAGGACAATCCTTTGGCAACGGCATCATCCAAAACTGGTAACCTCTTCTTTCTCCTCGTACTCACACTTGATGTTGCAAAATTAACTACTAGCATTTAATGTCGCTTATCTATACTTGTTCATGAAGTAAAATATGCCTCATTTTCCGTTGTGGACTGGTCAACTATAGTGCAAGACTGCAGGATTATTTCTTTTCTTTTCCTACCATTTTTTGGCACTAACTTACATTATTCCTATTTATAGACAGCTGCAGAAGAGACAAATCTCTAGCCCTTTTGACTGAGAATTTTATAAAGCTCTTCCTCTGTTCAGAGGTATGTGAAATCAGTATGATTATATATCAACATATTTTTTATTTTTAGTGTAGTTGTTTGATTGGTTGGCACTGCTATCACTTTCTTAAGGTTGAAATTATCTTGCTTGAAGATGCTGCAAAGATAATGCCAGGCGATTCCCAGAATTCGACTGCCTTGAGAAGTAATTGACTTTACACTTAGTAATTTATCCAACATTATATTATCAATTGATGAAGAAAAAAAAAATGAATGACATTATCCCTAATTATCTTCTTACATGGTTATGCAGCAAAAGTCAGACGTCTATATGACATAGCAAATGTCCTTTCCTCCATCAATCTGATTGAGAAGGTAACAAAACCACAGATTTCATAAATCCAAATAAATTTAAAGGATGAACCTAAGTCATGATAACGTCTTTTGACTGATTTTTTTTTGACAAATGTGTCCAGACAAATCATCCTGAGAATAGGAAAACAGCATATAGGTGGTTGGGAGGGAAAGCCAGCAGAGGATCTGATGGCACTTTGGATCAGAGTGCATCCAAGAAGAGAGTGTTTGGAACTGAAATTACAAATTATAGTGTAAAAAGAAGTAAAACAGATTCTTTAACGGATCCTCAGTTGCATGAAAAGAACATGCCAATGTATAAAAGACAAGATGAGTTGGAAAATGAATGCAAAGGTAAAACTCCGGAGCATCCATATAAAAGCAGTTCAAAGGCCATAGACTTCGGCCCTTTTGCTCCTGTCAAGCTTAGAAGAGAAGATCCGGACAACAGAAATACGAGACGAGTTCATGACATGCAGGCTATGAGTTCTAAATATCGCCCTGAATATCACAACCAAGGTGATTTCTATATGTTATTCTATCAGTCGTAAGGATCCACCACTGTATTGTGCATAATTGATCTGATTATATGATTGTAGCTGATCTACATACGTGCTCAAATTATTAAAGCCAGTTCTTGTTGATTCGACGATCTATTCTTTCACTTCATCCTTTTATTTATTTAAGTTGGGGAAGGACTCTGTAAACGGGCCCTGTGGACTATGGAGTACGTGGTCAGAAATTTGTTGTCCTGGTTTGATCTCTTGGACCAGGAGATATTTGCTCATTTTGTCCAGTGTGAAGGAGCAATCGCAAGTCGATTATGAGATGCTCATCTGAGTAGTGCTTTTGTTTCACTTGAAACTTTGTATCTCGTTTTACTGAAAGAATCACTACATGCATCCACTTCTTTCATTTGTGTGTTAAGTTGCGCCAGTTGTTCCATTGGTGGTGTCATCCTTTCTTGTTAGTTAGATTATTCGATCTCATTATTCTGGTCTCAGTTTTTGAAATTTTATCACCACAACTAATGATAAAACCTAACTTATGGTAATAATGAAGATTTTGGTAATGTTAAACTATCAAAGTCTATGTGTCTTGCATGTTATGACTCTTGTGTTCTGCTTTAAACCATTGCAGCAACTCAGTTATAAAGGATAAGTTTTGTTGATGATGTGACAGCTCTGGGCGACCTCTTTGCTCATTACATGGATGCGTGGAAGTCATGGTTTGTTGAAGCAGCTGCGCAGCAACAGATATCTTGATTCATTTAGGGTGAATTCTTCAAACTTTGCATTAGTGAATACGGATGTTTAGCAAATGACACTTTCACTAACTTTCACTCTACCCCCAAGAGCGAAATATACATTTTCATTTTCAATGAAAGGGTAAAGGGCATTCATTCTATTGCATGTGATCTCTAGATGTCCAAGTAAATAGCCCTCTCTGATTATGTTAACGTAAATTTCTCTAAAGCATTTTCATTTATGTACATTATTCATTGGCAATAACTTCCTGTGTCATGAAATCTAAAAGAGTAAATCACATTAACTTTTTTTAGAATATCATTAAGTTCCTCTAACATTTGATTTATATTATAAAAAATTATTATTATTATTATTTTGTTAATAAAAGTATTTTTTTCGCAAATAAATTGTTTATCTACTTGACTTGTGTATTAAAATATCCAGTCAAAGTGATGCATAATTATGATGTTAAACTTTAATATAAAATTATGATTTATACTTTTTCGGTAATATTATCAATGTAAAGAAGGTATTATATGTAATTAAACCCAACCTAAAAATAGTTAGTATAATTTTCTCAACTTAACGTCCCTTCAGTACTCCTTAGTCATTAGGTTCCAGGGAGGGACAGTCTACTCGAATCTGACTTTGCGGGGAGTTATTTGAATTTAAATTTTTTACATTTAATTTCCGTATTTGAAAAAATTTAAGTTATTAAATTTTCATCTAATAATTTAAATTTTAATAAATATTAAATAATTTTCAACCACTTTTTAAAAATTAAATTATTAAATTTTTAATTATCCATTTTCTAGCAATTATTTTCCCCTGATTGTCTTAATTCTTTCCACAGTTTACATTATGAATGGAGTATAGGTTTTAACTGAGAAAATAATGTCACATCCAAGTCGAACGCCCTTATCATTCAATTATCTAGCTTCACAAGGGATAAGACCTAGTTTGTTTGGATAGAATCTATTATCATTTATCACAACCCGAATGGTATTTTGGCGTTGGAAAATAGGGTTACCATTCATGAATATAAGTGACCAGGAAAGTTGTTAAAAAGAATCAGGATATTTGTGGCTTTAAGCCGCCATGAGAAGCACATCGTAACCAAACCAAGCCACACCCACCACTAAGTAGTATGGTCCACTTTTGAGTCCTGAAGGAGTTCTATGGTGTGCTGAATAGGAGAGAGCACCTATCGTAGTCGTAGATGCGTTTTATTTATTTATTTTTGTTTACCTTAAAAAAGCCCATTTCCTAATTTCTAGTTAACTGCTACCACTGAAATTTCGAGATCCGCCATTGGAGATAATTCCATATTTAGATATAAATTGGATCTTATTTTTTGTTACTATCTATAGTTACGTGTCTTATCGCAATTTTTTTTCTCCTGAAAAGAAGCATATCTACATTCATATTACCACGGCAAATGTGTATCCAACATTAATGAGCCATATTGTGTCAGAAAAAGTTGCTGAAATTGATATGCATAAACTTAATTATTAATGATTAATATTTCAGCTTCCCTAACCGTCCAAATCTAAACTTGAGGATCATATCGTTGCTCTTATGAGCACGATTTTGAGAATTTAATATTAGCTGACATTTAGTGACACCAAAATAATCGACAACGAATGTTGGACGGTAGGAATGGCTTTTGTTCGACGTGTAATAAATTAATACAAATTCAATTATGTAAATGTAATGAATTTTATTATTTGATGCATCTATTTTAAAATTGTTTTGTAAATACAGTATGCTCATGCAACAATGTATATAAATTTCATTTTTATTTCTAAAAATTCGATGGCAATTGAATTGATCTGTATTAACGTCTTCTGCTAGTTTAATTAACTATATATTACTACTTATAGAAATTGAGAATTTTACTTCTATTCTAATTTAATGTTATATTTTAATTCAAATACTATAATTTATTGCCCTACATTTCAAACATTTAATAAGGGTATTCTAATATTTTTGTTTCCTATTTTGTTATTTTATTTTTTATCAGTTGAAATGGTTGAACATTTTAATTAAAGAATTGGATTAAAAGAGAAATCCGATAGTGAACCAAAAAGGACACAGTGAACATGTTGATCTCCAAGTCCAGGGTACGAACTACGAAGTGGCATATATGTAATTCGGTGAACAGGGAAGGGCACTTCCTTAACCAAACAGCGAATAACTATACGAATGGAAATTGATGGGCAAAGGGGAAGACCAGATTCAACGTTGCCGTTGGGGAAAGACGGATAGACTAACGCGCGCATACACACGCTTGTTTCCAAAAGCTTGAGCTCTTTTTCATGGCGGTCTCGGCAAGAGCTTTCATCCTCTCTCGCGTCACTGACCTTTCACCCAACCCTTTCCATCCACCCAAGCCGCCCCCTCCTTTTCCTCCTTCGTTTTCTGTTGCTGTCAGACGCCGTCGTTTAGCTTCTTCGGCATCTGCCGTGAGCTGCTTAATCTCCGGTGTTGATGGCGGAGGCGTGTCGGACGACTTCGTTTCGACTCAGAAATCCTCCTTCGACCGTGGGTTCACCGTCATAGCGAACATGCTTAAGCGAATTGAGCCTCTTGACGCGTCCGTTATCTCCAAAGGTGTTTCTCATTCTGCTAAGGATTCCATGAAACAGACAATTTCCACGATGCTAGGTTTGCTACCGTCCGATCAATTCTCCGTTACCATTACGGTTTTAAAGCGTCCTCTTGATCGCCTTCTCGTCTCATCCATTATCACCGGGTAGTAATTTCTTTTAGTTTACAGCTATTTATTTTTTTTCCCCACAAGTAATTTTCTGCGTATATTCAAACCTCTAATGAACCCTTTGTAATAAATGTTTCATTTGTTTTGGTTTTTTAGGTACACTCTGTGGAATGCGGAGTATAGGATGTCCTTGATGAGAAATCTCGATGTACCACCGTATAATGGAAAGGGGTCGAATTTTCCAACACAAACGGAGCTTTCGGAACAGCAAAATGACGAGCATAGGGATACTGAAGTTGGTTCTGACTTGGGGTTTAAAGATTCGGAATTTTGCAGCCCTCGCTTGTTTGCAGATTTGTCTCCCGAAGCTCTGAATTACATTCAGCAGTTGCAGTCTGAGTTAACAATCGCGAAAGAGGTGACTCATTGCTTTTTGTTTGGTTCACAATTTCAATGCAATGATTGTGGATATTTCTGAAATTATGGAGCCTGAATGTCTGATTCTGAGTGGTGACATGCCTAGTTAAATTGAAGTTATTACATTGATAAGACTTCAGTTTAATGAGTTCTGTACTTCACAGTGCATAATGTATCCTATGCTTTTTATGTGTCAGCAAGGTATAATTGATCCGGAATAGTTTCCGTTGAGTAATTGAGTTTGAACTTCAACTATCTTAGAATTTTTTTTCCTTGAATGCTCTGTGCCTTCCCTTGTTATTGTGTTGTTGATAAATAATTTTACTCCGAATTATGATTCAAAAGATTTAATATAACGTTGGAGTTCATAGCATTTATCTTCATGACTGCACTTGTTATAGTTGAGCTAGAAGGCTGTTCGGAACATGAGCATATTTTACTCACTGAAACAATAAAATGTCCCCATTGTCTGCTCATTTGGATAGCTTTATGCCGCATTTTTTTATGGTCTCTGCGACTCAGAAGTTGCGTAAGTTCCTTATATCTATTGGTTTTTCAGTGGACAGTCTTATTTGTTCTATGTGCTATTTAGAATTATTTTTAAATTATTTTATTTTGGTAAGTTACAAATTTTTTTAATTTATTATCTTAATGCTTTTTATGCAAAATATTTTAAAAATTTTTTGAATACCCGACTGAGAATTTTGCAATTATATATGCGATCTGTACATTTTTAGTTTAAGGCGCTTGTCAATGGTCCTATAATCTAATTATTAAGTGATATCTTCATTGCAAAACTCAAGGAGTCACCATGGTCCTTTGTCTGAATTAGCAATGACTGAAGCACCGCCCCTGTGGTGTAGTCCAAAATTCTCTATTTTCGCCCTCTGTTCTCCAAAGTAAATGGTTCCATTACACATTTTAAGTTATGAGGCACAAAGCTTGAGGTTTGCACACTAAGGTGATATGAGAATGCTGTTTTTTCTTCAGGAGTTAAATGCCCAGAATCAGGAAATAACACAAATAGAATTTGACAGAGAGAACAGGAATGATTTGTTGCACTATCTACGGTCTCTGGATCCTGATATGGTAATGACTCAACTTCTTCGGTTCCTCTCCCCCCCCTCCCGCGACAAACAAACAAAAAATCCCCTCTCCTGCGGGGGGGTTTTCTGGCTTTCTTGTTCTTTTCTAGTAGGTGCTGAAGTCACACTTGTATTGACAGGTGACTGAGCTGTCTCGGCCTTCGTCAGTAGAAGTGGGAGACATAATTAACCAACTTGTTCAAAACATATTGAGGAGATTCTTTTCAGATGATGCTAGCCCAAAATTTATGGAACAATCAGTCGGAGAAGATTTAGATAATCAGCCAGATGGTTGTGATGAGTTTTGTGATACAGTAGACACGTCTCGTGATTACCTAGCAAAGTTGCTTTTCTGGTTAGTACTTCTCATTGCCCATCTAAATTTTGGTTTAGTATTGAGTGAGCCATTTCTGCTAATTAATCATACTTGTACATATGAAATCAGCCTTCACATTCCAATATGCAAGCTCATAGAAGCGTGTTGCCCTCCCTATCCCCCTCCCCTACTTACCGCTGGTCTTTCCATTGGCAGGTGTATGTTATTGGGTCATCGCTTGAGAGGCTTGGAGAATAGGTTGCATCTAAGCTGTGTTGTTGGATTGTTATAGAGAAGGTGGAAGCGTGTATATTCTTTTCTTTCCTCTCCAAATTTTCTATTACAACATTAATATTCATCATTGAAAAAAATGGAATAGTTGCACGTATTCCTTTTTTTAATTTTATTTTAGCACTTTTCTCCTGCGTCATCATAAAAAACACCACTTTCTAAATTTTACCCTTCTTGGCAGTTTCATCTGTTTGTGAAATTTCTCATATCAAAACTAAAGCTTCATGCCTTCATTTCGCCTCCTGGTCCGTGTCATGCGACGGCTGTTTGTTTAACATTTCCGAAATGCAATCCAGATCTGTTCGAGTAACATTGTTAGGGAAGAATCTCTAGTAAAATGAAAATAGTTGGTTAAGAATTTATTAGTTTAAATTTTTAAGATTTTTTTTTTATTTTTAAGTTTAAATTATTAAATTTTTATTTAACGATCCATATTTATTATTGGACCTATTGCAACTGATTCGATTTGTATCTCAATATGAAATCAGGATTAGAAGAGCAGAGGGTCTTTTTCTTTTTTTATTTTTTATTTAATATATATTATAATATTAAAAATTAATATTATATATATATATATAATATTTATATATTTTTAAAAAATTAATAGTAATTTATTTTTAAAAAAATAAAAAAGGAAAAACGCAACAATAATTTAGCTGTGTTTTGCCGCACAGATCGCAGGAGAGGATCTGCTCGCCTCAATATGTGGATCACTCGGTCATAATCTTGCACCTAAGCTCTATTTTTTTTTTTTTTTTGGTGGTTGCCATGAGCACACATTTCTTGTATGTTGGCCGACCCATATTCCACTTGAAATAATGCCGTTTCATTCTGCGAAAAGAATTTGACTAGAGGTGTCCTGAGCAAGATTTACAGATGAAGTGGAACATTTCATCAACTGGATAAATAGCAATCGTCCTTCGAGTGTATACACACTTCATTTTAATAATAGACTAGAATGTTAAAAACCATAAAAAAATTTCTTAGCTATTTATTATATTGTAATGGAGAATCTCATACTGAAGGTACAAAAATAGATTTGATTTTTCCCAATGTAAAACAAGGCTGCTTTTGTTTTATTGAACTTTTTTTACCATGAAAAAATTTGTTGACAAAAATTCTAATGTTTAAGTCAGAATAAAATATTCAAGAAAATATTGTCTTGAATTTAAATTTTATTTTAATTTGTTTATAAAAAAAACTCTTAAAAGTTAAGGGAGCAAATGATTTCTATTTTTACCTTAATATAAGCTTATGATCATTGCTGTTGCATGATCGTCAAAATCTGTCATATCATAGGTTTACGTTGAGCTTAATTGAGAATTTTTTATTGATTTAAAACAAAACAAATAATAAAATTTTTTTCTGTGAAAAGTTTCCATTTTCCTTGGAAACGAATTTAGTATAAGAAGTGAAAGAAAGTACATTAAAAAAAAAAGCATTAATTGAATTGGATATATTATAGAATTTAACAAGTGTATTACTGGATAAAATATTCCTTATTTTCCTATGGTTAAAAAAATTGTTTTAGAAACTGTCGATGGCATAGGATAAAATACCACGTCAGTTTGAAGAATTATCACCCTAATACTCCTCTAGTTTAAAAATTAACTCTACCATACCTTATTACTAATGACAAGTAGACAGAGTTAATATATGTAGAAATTAATAAAGAATGAATACATAATTAATTTTAATGAGACTTATATAATTTTTCAGTTGAGTGTATTTAAGAGTTTTCACAGTTTAAATTTTTTTTTAATTATAGAATACTTATTGGTGTTTAATTTAGTCTCTATAGACTATATTTATATTTATATCACATAATAAATTAAATTATTTATAAAAGTTAATAATTGTTAAATTTTAGTAATAATTTTTATAATTATTATTTTATTTTCATTTAATAAACAATCTTTATAAATAAATATTGTATAATATTTTAATAAATTAAGTCTTAAATTTTATTTGATATCTAACAAATTTAAACTCAAAATATTATATTATATTGCTAAATAAATTAGAGTATATCTTCACATCTACCTTTTCTTTTTCTTTAATCTACGGTTCATTTATTTCAGCGGTAGATACAATAAAAATCGCAATATCTACAGAATCTGCGAAACACTATAAGAGAGAATCTGTAGAACTCTATGGCTCCTTCCTCTTCCTACAATGCACCACCACCACCCAAAAAGCCCCTTAAAGAAACCAACTCCCCTAGAAAACCAAGCTCTGTAAATAAAATCAACCATTCTAGCTCCAAGACATCTCACAAAATAAATCAAGCCATCGACGATTGTGTACACTTCTCAAAATATGAAACTCCCAACTTCTGATGGAAATTTGAGCAGAACCTTATAAAATAAAATATTTTTTAATATACTTTTTTTACAAAATTTAACACCCAAATACTTCAATCGGATATTATAATCAATACTAACACACCTCCACTAAAAGCAAATTAGTTTGGAATAACGTGACTAACACCTCCCAAAAATATTTTTTATAAATAATAGGACTGATTTGCTCACATACACTTTTTCACTGTCCAAAATTACATTGTGACCCCCTTGAAACTTGTTTTGCTTCGTGTTTAAGCGTGATGAAACTATTTTTGGCCCCACTCTACTCACCTCCTTCCTTCGTGTTCATCCAGAAGTTTTCCATTTGAGTAAAGGAGAAAATTATATTTTAACCCCGTTGAAGCTAAAATAGTACAGTGCTGAAATGTAAATGTCTATTTTAAAGATTTTTTTCATTCTTTTTCTCTTATATAACTATGCATTGGTTATTTTTTTTGTTATGCAAATTTTTGTTTTCTGTTTTAGTGGTTGTAAATTTAATTTTGTTGGATAAAGAATTATACCTCTATTCAAAAGTTAGATGTTACAACTATAAACAAAAAAAGCAACAAAACAAAAAAAAATATTGCTAAAAAAATAATTTGTTAAATTCAAAAATTACCTATTGCAATTAGAGGGAAGAAAATATTAAAATAAGAAAAATTTTATTGCTATTAAAAGTGAAATAATTTTTAGAATAGTAAAACGAGTTATAATTTAGGGATGCAAAATTATGGAGTTGAAGATTAAGTATTAGAATCCGGTATATTCATGAGGAGTTGAATTTAGTCTTTTTCAATAAAGACGATGTTAACATCAATTTTAGTCTATTCAGAAGGAGGAGATTTCCATCATGCTAAACCTTGAAAAATCATGTTCCTTGAATCAAATTTAGTTGTTCTCTGAACAAGTTTAATTTTGCTACCGCACTTATTTTGCCTATAGAATTGAAGCACTCTTTATTCCCTATTTCTTTTGCCAATTTTCCTGTCTAAGAGCCCTAGCTGTCGCGTTCTAAACATTCTCTTTCCAGTTGTGCATAAATGTGCATTTTATAATCGAAACCCATTAGTGCTTTACTGTGTTAAAGAGGTCTTTTTTTTTTTTTTTTAATCTGAGTCACTAATTTAAAATTTTTTCTGATCTGATATGATATGTTAAATCTGAGATGTCTTTTTTAGTCCACTCCTGGAGTTGATCACATGTATTTAGCAGTAAGAATTGATTTACAATTTCTTAAAACTGTAAGGATTGATTTTTAAAAAAATAAAGTATAAAGACCCGTTTAAAAATTCATGTAAAATATAAGAATCAAATGATTAATTTTTCTGAAAAATCCCTACCCTTGAATTGTCAACAATATTAGTGAGTTGCTATGAGAAATTAAAAAGAGAAATTCCTCACTTAATATGTCATTAATAATAGTGAGTTATTATAAAAAATTTTAAAAGATAAAATTTTAAGCATTTGGAGCAATTACTTCTGTTCTAACAGAGGGTTTAAATTTCATAATTATTTTAATTAAAAGATTATGATCAAGAAGCCAAATTCTGATATCTCATCTTTTTTCCAACTACATTCAAATTTGTGAAAGCAAATTAACAAATCATTTGCTGGAAATAAATTTGATTTTGACCCAACATCTTATATGACATAATCCATATTTTGTAATCTATAATTCATGTTTAGGTTCAGCGTCATTTAAGTTTATTGTCTACAATTATCATATTAAATGAATTACATGTTAGATAGAAGATATATTGAGTAAGCAATAATTAAAAGTTAAATTAAATGAATAATTAAATTTTTTTTTCGTTGAATTCTATGTATAGAGATTGATGCTTCCATTATCAAGCCAAAATGAGCAAAATTAATAAAAATACTTTTTTTTGTTCACTGACATTTCGTAACTCCACTCTACCAATATTTTGAATACAAAGAAGCTTACCTTTGTTCCAACAATGCTTCATCAATGAAATCGACATGCTCCCAAAACTCGGCAAATCGAAACTATTACTGACAACACAAAATCATCCATCACAAAACTTGTCCAAAGAAACTCCTCAGATCAACCTAGGCTCCTAGCTGAAAGCGGAATTAAAACATATAATTAAATATGATCATAAATTGGGAAAATAAATAAATTAACAATCTGACCTAATGAAGACAACGTCGTTAATTTGAGTATTGGTTGAGTCTAACAAGTTCAACCCACAATGCCCAAAAGCATTTCTCAAAGTGTTTTAACGGTAGAGAGAGAATAACAGATTTAGTATATGAAAGTTAAGATTTCAGTGTGTTATTTATATGGTTTTATTTTAATAATATGATTAATTATTATTATTAAAATAAAATCTTCCAGAATCTTTAAAACAATTTCTTATTTAATTAATCAATCAAAATAAACTCATTAAATCTCTCTCTGAGTAACAATCTCAAATTAGTAATCTGACAATATGATTACTAATACTCTTGGGCTGTGGGTTAGGTTTCTACCCAGTAGGTTTGTGGATAATCGAACTCATCACTGATTATTCACATATTAAAATAAAACCCAGTCCATTCATAATTTATAAATTATAACATTAATTACCTAATTAGAATTAACAAGATACTAATCTAATAAAATAGTTAATGTTAATCCATAAGATATTAAAATTAGTCCAACAACCTCCCACTTGGATAGCATTAATTAAATTATTGGATCAATAAACAAATAGTTAATAAGGCATGATAATGTTCACATAAACACACAGATGTGTGTATATTTATAAACCATACAAGAGTCAGTGGTGAAACTATACACAAAGATCACTGAAACCGATAGGGAAGCAAGTGATATTGACGTTTCCATAAATAAGTTTCATTTTCTAAATTGAATAGAATACAAAGTAATATTCAAAATTATCAAATAACAATTCAAAATCCCTTAAGAATTTAATTCATACTCCTACTAAACTAAGGCTACATCAAAATTTTCAACAACGCCTATGTGAGTCACATGATTCTTAAAGACTCCTATGGGCAAGTCTTTGGTCAACGGATCGGCCAACATATGTTCACCAGGAATGTAAACCAAACGAGTCTGAGATTCAGTAATCTTTTCTCTGACAAATAGGAACTTAACATCGAAGTGTTTAGTGCGACTGGAGTTTCTATGATTTTGAGAAATGTTGACAGCAAACGAACTATCGTAGTATATGGTTAGAGGTCGTGATATATAATCAATTAAATGCATGCCAGATATCAGTTTCCTCAACCATATGGCTTAGCAGGTAGCCTCATAATAATTGATATATTCTGCCTCCATAGTCGAGGTAACTGTTACTGATTGCTTACAACTCTTCCATGATACAGCTCCTCCAGACATGATAAAGATGTATCCAGAAGTGGATTTGCGATCATCCACACAAGATGCATAATCAGAATCTGAATAACCCATAATTTCAAGTGGCTCAAATTTTCTAAAAGTAAGCATGTGATGCTTTGTACCTTGTAGGTATCTCATGACTTTCTTCGCAGTCCTCCAATGATCAAGACCAAGATTACTCAAGTATCTACTAAGCACACCGATAGCGAAAGCAATATCAAGTCATGTGCATACCTAAGCATACATAAGGCTGCCGACAACAGATGCATACGAGATCTTATTCATTTTGATTTTCGAATTATCATCATTATAACAAGATGATCTAGACAACCTTTCACCTTTCTGTACAGATGTAGCACAAGGAGCGCAAGTATGCATGTTAAATTTCTTCAGCACTAGTTCTATGTAGGTTGTATGAGATAAACCAAGTGCTACAAGATCTATCACGGTGAATCTAAATTCCCAAGACGAAAGAGGCTTCACCAAGATCTTTCATATCAAAGTGGCATGACAAAA
This sequence comes from Delonix regia, assembly GCA_037074485.1. Taxonomy (NCBI): domain Eukaryota; kingdom Viridiplantae; phylum Streptophyta; class Magnoliopsida; order Fabales; family Fabaceae; genus Delonix; species Delonix regia. The sequence goes on along the minus strand of CM073449.1, from coordinate 30,779,291 downwards.
TGTGTTTGACCTCATTCAACATGGTTACTGAGTTACCGGCCAGGAGTATGCTGTAAATTTACAGAATGAGTATCATAAAGTTGTCCTTATTAAATTTCTGTTAGATATATTGATCAGCAATGTTCTCTGTAAAACCAAGTGAGGTGATTATCTGAATAAATTTCAAATACCACTATCTTAAGGCCCGTTTAAGCCCATAGATGGACCTTTTCAGCTTGCACACTAAGTGTTCTTTCCCTGCTTCAATGAATCCATCAGGTTGTGTCATATAAACATTCTCAAGCAAATCACCATTTAAGACTGCAGTTTTGACATCCATCTGATGAAGTTCAAGATTCAACTGTGCAACAAGAGCCATTACAACTCTGAAGGCATCTTTAGTAGATACGGGTGAGAATGTTTCCGTATAATTGATCCCTTCTTTCTAATTATAGCCTTTAGCTACAAGTCTGGCTTTGAATCTTTCAACTTCACCATTGGCCCCTCTCTTGGTTTTAAAGACCCATTTGCAACCAACGGGTTTACAACCATCTGGTAACTCAGTTAATTCCCATACATGATTACGAGACACGGAGGACATCTCATCATTCATAACCTCCAATCACTCAGATGAATGAGATCCTGACACAGCCTCGTCATAAGAAACTGGATATGTTCCATCAACAATGTCTGACTCAAATTCCTACAAGTACACTATGTAGTCATCTGAAATTGCAGGTCTACAAATCCTTTGTGATCATCTCAAATTAAGAGTTGGTTCTTCTATATCAGTTATAGGAGCTTCTACAATAGGATTAATCGGATTCTCAACAAGGGTGTCATCTCTAATATCATGATTTACAGGTAGAGATGACAACGATGGCGTCGGTAAGATGATATCCACAAAATGTAGGTTAATTACTCTAGGGACACCACTCCCACTATCCAAGTCATCCTCAAAATAGAAGGCCTCGTCATATTCAATGACCCTGGTAGTGTGACTGGGATAATGAAATATGCATCCTCTGGATCCTAAACAATACCCAATGAAGAATTTGCTAACAGTCCTAAAATTAAGTTTCTTGAGTTGCGAATTATAGGGTCTCATTTCTACTCTACAACCCCATACGCGAAAGTGCCTCAGACTAGACTTTTTACCGGTGAAAAGCTCATATGGTGTCTTTTCAACAGACTTACTCGGAACTTGATTCAGGACATAGGCTGTTGTCTTAAGGGCATCACCCCACAGAAATTTTGGTAACGAAGAGTGACTGATCATGCTTCTAACCATGTCCATCAATGTGTGATTACGCCTCTCAGCAACTCCATTTTGTTGTGAAGTGATAGACATAGTATACTGAGCTTTAATTCCTTGCTCCTATAGGAACAGAGCAAACGGTCCAGGGTTTCTCCTGGTTTCAGTATACCTCCCATAATATTCTCCACCTCTGTTTGATCTTACACTCTTGATTACCTTTCCAGATTTTAATTCAATGACAGCCTTAAATATTTTAAAGGCATCTAACGAGTCAGATTTTTCATGCAACAAATCAACCTAGCCGAATCTGGAATAGTTGTCTATAAATGTTATAAAATATTTGTAATTGCCCATAGCAAAAGGAGTAATTTGTCCACTAATGTTTGTGTGGATCAATTCCAAAATAGCCTCAGATCTATTAGCCCCTTTCTTTCTAGTTCTAGCAGGAAGTTTTCCCTTAATGCAGTCAATACAAGGTCCAAAGTCAGAAAAGTTTAAGTCATGCAATATTCCTTGTATAACCATTCTCTCTAATCTCTTTTTTGAGATATGGCTCAAATGCTGATGCCATAACTTGGAAGAGTTCTCATCAATTCTTCGGCATTTGTGTCCTATGACAGTATTAATTGATGCCATAGAAGTGGAATCTAAACAAACATACGCATTCAAGCAATATAAACCGCTTATTAATCTAGCAGTTCCAACAATGACTGAATCAAAATAAACATCAATTCTGCCATTTCCTTGCCAAAAGGAATATCCATATTTGTCTAACACAGAACTTGAAACCAGATTCATCTTTGAAGAAGGTATATAGACAACATTATTTAAAGTTAAAGTATGTCTAGAGTACAAGTTCAAAACTACAGTTCTTATGCAATCTATTGCAGCTGAACTTCTTTCCACTCTCGGAATGGTCTTTTCTCTCTCATTTGGGCTCTTCCTGTTTTTGAGCCCCTGCAAGGAATTAGTTACGTAAACAGTTGTTCCAGAATCCAACCACCAAGTGTCCATAGAGGTTTCAAAATTATTGGATTCAAGACAAACTAGAGCTAGGGGCAGTTTCAAGAAGGATACCTTCGTTTTCACCTTTGTACTTCAACTTAAGACAATCTGAGATCTTGTGGTCAGGCTTCTTACAGTAATTACAATCACCCTTAAATTTCTTCTTTTAATCCTTATTCTTCTTATTGTTCTTCTTGATCTTAAAGAACCTTTTACCATTAGGCTTGCCCTCAGGTTTCTTTCCTTTAGGCTTCTCGTTTCCAGCCTTACTTAACGAAACATAAGAGATGTAGTTCATTGAATGACCATGTGAATTTGATTTCTTTAATGACTCCTCCTCTTTAGTCACGATAGACATCATCTGATCGATGGTCCATTCAGCTTCTTGTGAGTTGTATGTAGTTTTGAGAACCCTATATTCTACTAGAAGAGACTGTAGGACTTTGTAGACAAGATAACTCTCACCTAAGTCCACATTTAAAGATTTCAGTTTGTTGAAGTAATTCACCAGCTTCATCATATGCTCGTGTACACCAGACACTCCATCATAATGAGTGTTATCTAGTAGCGAAAGATAATACGCTTTCTGTGTCTTGTAAAACTTTTTGAACTTTTCACTCACAGCCTTAAGGTATTCCAAAGCAGTGTCCTTATCAGGAATGCTCTGTCTAATTGTCTTCTCAATAGTGTATTTTTTTACCGTCAAATAGATCCTATTGGATTCATACCACTGCTTGTGATAAACTCTGTCAGCAGCACTAGACTCAGCAGTAATATTTGCTAGTTTTGGATCTTTCATGGCCAAATGCTCTTTGGATATGATCAGGTACATATTGAAGGACTCATGCCAATCATCATAATTCATCCCATTCAGAGTTTTTACCACAGACAGTTGCTGGAATATGGAAGTTGATGAAACAAAATCAGGAAATATTAATTATATCTCAAAAACATAATTATAAAATAAAATTTCCTTTACAAAATTCAGCTTATACAACTGCATCATCAAGATGTGCATCATAATCCCACTTAAAGTCTTGGATTACAACAGATCAAGAAAGAAAACTCATATGTACTAATTGTTTAGCCATAAAGAGAAATAACAAAATGCATCCATCGTTTCCATATCGATAGGATATAAAAAACAATGAAGGCATTGGATTAAAATGCTGCTAACCATTTGCAAATGTGTTTATTCCACAAAATTATATTAATAGTGTCACACCGATAGGGTATGTCCATCATCAATACAACATGTATATACACTCTCTCTTGTGGACTCATCGTAATATTCAGACTCTTCTCTAATGGTGGTAACTAATTATCCAAAATTATAGGAAATTAAGTGACAAATGCGATATAAATTTATTTATAAAACTGACATATCACCATGATTGGGCCCACAATAGGCAAGCACACAATTATTATGTGTATGTGACCCAAGGTTACGACAAATTCCACAAATGGTTTATTCCCTTTTAAGGCACATGCTTAAATTAGAAATAAAATATAATGATTAATACAAAGAAATTAATTATAATTTATTTACACATAATCAAGGAAAGTAAGCTAAACATATTGTCCCATATTATGTTTAGTCTAGGCACAAATTTTCTCGGATCAAAATTCCTTATTTAAATATTATTTTATGGCCTTTAATTTTGTTCAAAAATTTCAAAACTCTTATTTCTATGACTCAAAAAATTCTGAAAAAATCACCATAATTTAGATAAGGACGAGTGGAGCTAATCCCCAAATTTTGGAGTTGATCGGGCTAATGGTGTGGCCACACCTGCCACCATGTGCCAAAGGAGGGCGTGGGCCTCGCCCACGTGCTTCTTCTTCAACTCTAGTGGGTTGTTTTGACTCGCCAAAGACCCGACGGGTACCGTTTTTTACCCATCGGTTTTCACATCCTCAAACCATGAAATAGGGTCCTTTTCGATCGTCTTTTCACAATCTACAATTCCCCGGTGGCTGTTTCGAATGAATCTATCCCAGTTTTGTGAAAATTGCATCGAAAAATTTGAACTTTTCATTGGTTGGTTCGTTGGTTTGAACGCGGCTCACTGGCAATGGCAAACTACCGTGTTTTCAAATTGCCAGCAACCTCTTAGAATGGCCAGCATCCTCTGTGAATGGTCGGCAACTGAAGTTCTTGCCGGCGATGAGCTTCCATGGTAACGGTAACGAAAAAAAAAAAATAAAACTAATTCTGATTACCGAATAAGAATAATAATATATGAAATTTAAAATTTCATAAGCCAAAAATAAAATTTGTCTGATGAAGTTTAGAGAAAGAAAAAAAAAATTGATAATCAGAAAAGTTCATAATCAGAAAACCGTAGGCTCTAATACCATTTGAAAGCGAAATTAGAACATGTAATTAAACATGATCACAAATTAGGAGAATAAATAAATTAACAATCTGACCTGATGAATATAACATCGTTGATCTGAGTATTGGTTGAGTCTAACAAGTTCAACTCACAATGTCTAAGAGCATTTCTCATAGTGTTTTAACGGCAGAGAGAGAATGACAGATTTAGTATATGAAAACTAGGATTTCAGTGTGTTATTTATAGGATTTTATTTTAATAATATAATTAATTAATATTATTAAAATAAAATCTTTCAGAATCTTTAAAACAATTTCTTATTTAATTAATCAATCAAAATAAGCTCATGAAATCTCTCTCTGGGTAACAATTTCAAATTAGTAATATGACGGGATTATTACTAATACTCTTGAGTTATGGATTGAGTTTCTATCCAATGGGCTTGTGAATAATCGAATTCATCACCGATTATCCATATATTAAAAAAAGCTCAATCCATTCACAATTTATAAATTATAATATTAATTATCTAATTAAAATTAACAAGATACTAATTTAATAAAATAGTTAATACTAATCCATAAAATATTAAAATTATTCTAACACTAGCTAGATTTTCTCCTTAAACAGACATACAAAACCTTAGATTTGTCGTTCATCCTAAACTAACTGACCAGAATCCAGAAAACTTCAAGGATGGAAATGCAATCTTCTCTCCATGGCTGGCAAATTACTTCCTGCTCCCCAACAACACCTAACTGCTACATGCAAGTATTTATACTTCTCGAGAGGATGCACCCACAAATTAATCGTTTGAATGAAAATTTCTTATGGGGACACTCTCCCTCACACAAGAAATTACTTTAAGTTGGCAAAATTTACTAAGCCAAAGTCACATGTGGACTTGGTATCAAGAATAACAGACTATTAAATTGAATCATTTAAAATATGAAATCCGTAAAACGAATATAAACCTAGAGATAAAGTGACAGAAAAAATAAGAACTTACTTTGGATTTACTTGTTCTTTTTCCACTCGCCTCTCCCTTTATTTTATCTCTCTCTGACTTTAAAAACACTTAATAAATTTTACACTTAAAAAGATGATTTACATCTAGCAACCACACACAAATGCGTGTTACATGACCTTACTAAATAGGGGCCTGACAAGAAGCAACAATGAAATCCGGGTAAATTTTTTCGAAAACAATTACAGCCTTTCCCTTGAAAAGACAACTCATTGTCCTTCCTTCATCAGCAAAATCATAAACAAGGACCTCAACTTCTTCAAAATGGAAAAGAACCACTGGCCCAATCCCACTATACAGCATGAACAAAACTACACTGTCAGTAACATTATTGCTCTCAACCACTACCACCTAACCTCCAAAATCTTGCCTTCACCTTTCCACAATAGATCATTGATGAAATCTGTGCAACACCCATACAACTTGGTCATCCCAACGCTCAAGATGCTCTCAACTGGGCCCACACCCTGCTCCTCGAACCACAAAATTTCCAAAGTCTGAACGGTTGGTTATGGAAAACTCAGAAACCAACCTCGTGAAACCATGGTCATATGGAGAGCACTTCAATATGGTCTTAACTTCACTCCTTGAATTGCGTTGCCTTCCCACCTTGCAGTCTTGGTTCTACTGAACTGGAAACGATGTTGCATATTTTGATGATTGCCCAAAGACTGTTAAAATATGAAAACATTACAATACGCCAAATAACTTCTACAGCCTCCAAGCCAAAGACTGGCTTCACCAAAGTTGCACCACAACACAGCTCAACATAAAAAAGGTTCATTGGAACACACTTTTGGCTTGCTCCATGACAGCCTCTTTTTAGAGGAAATCCTTTCACTCCTCAAAACATACCCCAAAAATAACGCAGCCCAAAAAGCGTTTGAAAATTGCATGATACCGTTGACAAACCTAAACACTATGATTTCAAACTCTCTCAATTCTTAGTGTTCAGTAGCAGAGTCATTATTCACCCTTTATTAAAAGTTTAGATGAAATCAAAATTAAAAAATTGCTGAACCAAAATTAACGTAAATCATTTGTCATTTGGCCTTTTTCAATATGCATACACTACACACGTCACTCATATCGCATTGCTAATTGATCTTGATTTTAATAATTGAAATCTTACAGACAGGGAATTTTCAGTACACTGTTTCTGAGCAAAGTTATGAGGTTTACATAGCTAATTCTCGTTTTATACGATAGAAATGTTAAACATCACGGCAATTTAAATCTAACGTTGCTTCGTAATTCTAGGAAGTGATGAAAATTATTCCAACTCGCACATTTCCCTTCAAATTTGAAATTGTAGTATCACCACTTTAGCCCACCGGTTGGTACAATATCTCATAGACACAGAATGGTCCGAAAAATTTAAAATAAAATAATCATGGCAAATGATATTGAAGGGAAGAAACAACTGTTACTAGTAAACAAATTTCTACAAATATATATAAGCAGCAAACTATGTACAAGGGAAATGGCGGAATGCCACCCATGAGGCCCATAAACATAAAACTTAGCCCTTATCCACTCTCTTCCTCCAATTTAATGTGACAAATACAAGGATATAGAAAAATGGCTACTTCGACAATTTATAGACATAGTTCTAAGGCTGCATGTAGAGCCACCCTACAACCTCGTAGTTACCTCTGAGCTCTCCCCTCAACGGGAATTACAAAATCATATTGAGCCTGCTAAAAATCTGTGGAATCTCTCATCTCTAGCCTTGTAATGCTTGGAAGATGCGGTCCCCAAGGATGTTTTTGGGTTCTTTCTAGGACGAAACAAGAGATCGTATGTTCCAATATCATAGGAGATCTGCAGATGAGACCGGCTGAATAAAAAAACGGCAGTATATATTTTGTATGCCAACATATTTATGGCTAGGCGTATTGCAATTGTAGACTGGAGGATGAAATTGCATCGAAAGTACTGCTCTTAACTATGTTAACATGAACCAAAAACCTTATTCACCATAATATTTTTTATATTTAAGTAGATCTAGTAGCATAAATTAAGCCACTCATTCTAAAATTAAAAACCATAGAACCTGAAAATGATTTCAACAAGACATTGTCTTCCCCTCGATTCTCCTAACTTATTTTTTATCCAACCATACCCTACCCTACCCGCAGGTATTAAGGGCTGGATCCTCCCATTATGCGGTGAACTTTTGTAATGCACAATCTAAAATCATTCGACAATATGTGCTTTTAAGGTGTCTGGCCAACAAAGACAAAACCTACTATCATGGTTTATTCTGCAGTAGATCCTATAGCCAAAGCCACAATCAGAATCCCTTCCTTAACCTCTTGCATTAACCATCATAGCAAATGGTCAAAATGTATTATTTCAATCATTTCCCAATCAGACAACCAGCATTCAGGCCCCACTGCCCCAGGGATTTATGTGACTAGAGTGACGGAAGGAAAATGCAAAGAGCTACAGTACTGCAGCAGAAGAAAAATGATAATATTTATAAATAAAGCAGTACACTGTCAAAATGGAAAACTAACAAGCTAAGAAAAGTAACATACCTTGGATGAGTTTCACGCTATCATACATTCCAATCCATTAATTATTAGAACACCATCCAAGGCTGAAAGCTCATCTAAGTCACCAGGTTTGCGCTTGTTTCTACAGACATATAAAAGCATCAAATTATGTGCTACTAATTGAAAACATCTTGTAATATACTTGTATATGTATGTATGTATATGTATATATGTGTGCGTGTAAACATGCACAACAATATATTATGCCCCAATTAGCAAACTAGGAATTAACTTGAGGTTGGACTAAACTTAAACAAGAATTACTTTGGTTTATTTCGGACATAACATATCTAGAGTTCAAGCCAGTAGGGACGGGGCTGATGGTAAAGGTTTTAATAAGTTTGTAGAATGTCACAGATTTAAAAGTCTGTGCCCCCATTGTAACCAAGGAGAAAAGAAAAACAAGAATTTGGAAACACTACAATTTTGATAACTTTCTCCCTCATCAAGAGGAAAAGAGAAATTTTACCAAAGCATCCATATTACTCTGCAGCCTCTATACCTTTGTAGTATAATGCCACAGGGTTCCATTTTGCCAGGAAAGATTGACAGAAATTCATTGTAATAACAAACAGCAAAATTTGGATCAATAGAAACGGCAAATACCTCAGGCTTTTCAGTCATATTGTTCATTAGCTGGATGGATAGTCGAGAAGGGCCAGAGGACTGCAATAAGACAAGATTGGCAAACAATGTCAAATGGCAATAAATTAATTATTTAATAAAAAGAGCACACATAATTTCTGTTTATGAATCTTCTATTTTTCTTTTCAGTGGATGGAGAAGGGTCACAAAGGACCTACACATTCCAAACGATATATATTCTCTTGATGAAGGAGGACACGTGCATTTGCATGATACACTTTATCGGTTAATCTCTCAGGTTTCTGGGACTTTTCATACTCAAACAATTGAATAAGCTTATTGTCTGTCTCATCAGTAGCGACAGCTAGAAGCTGCACAAAAAATTAATAAATGGATAAGGACATTTAGAATGTAAGGAGTACGTGAAAAATAAGACAGACAAACATACCTGTCTGACCAGTTTCTGAATCAATTTGTCCAATGTGAATAACATGTATGACTGGTTCCCAATAATTGCTCGGCATTCATCCTCAAACTTTACATTGTCAGCAGATCCATCAAGGAAATTGTAGAGTGCATTCATAAATCTATACACATAAACACAATTAATACAAATGAAACTAACAACTTCCTTTTTTCTAAGGAAAAAAATGGATAAGATGTCTAGAGATACCTCGAATATGGATCTGATGAATTAGCATCCTTCACAATTCTCCACTTCACTTCAGCACTCATTGAATTTGTTTTTGCTGCTAAGATCCGTTCATAAAGAATCTGCCAAGTTGAACAGGTGTAATAACATCTTGACCAATGAACAAATTGCAACACTAAAAACTGTTAGTAATAACATATCCTTACTTGATGAAGCCTAAAAAGCACATAGAAATCATCATTTCCATAGAAAACCCTGGAATCTTTTCCTTCTTCCAGTGAAACTGCTGATATGTGCGTTGTGAGAGGCTTCACAGACAAAAGGGAAATTTCTGACAATGGTAATGATGAGCCATCTCCTCCAGTAGATTGTACAGTCTCCTCAACTTCACCTTCACTTTCAGCTTTACCATCAATATCATCACGTTCCATATCTTCCACCACCTCATGCTCTTCCTGGGAGCATTGGTCACCAGCAGACTCACTACCTGAGGCATCTTGACCAGCTTCAGAAGCATTTTCAACATCCTCATCATCAGCATCCGCATTGTGATCACGAACCCCAGCCTCCAGAGAGCATTCTTCCTCACCATTTCTGGATTGATTTTTTCTACTTTCAAGATTGAGTTTTGACTTGGGTGCTGCCTGCACATTGGCATCTCCATAGACAACACAGTTATCCTCTTCAGAATCACCATTGGGGATGGGCGATAATTCACCTTCTTCTTTTTCAATTTTGCAAGGCCCAGCAAATTCTTCTTGGTTACTGCTTTCAATTAGCACCCCATTGGCTAAAGGAACCTGAGTTGCAATGTCATATTGCTGAAATACCAAGGCAAGCAGATAGACACGTCAATACCTATGTTAAAAGTAACCTCTTGACTAAGAAGAAAGCAGAAAAACAAATAAACGAATGTAACACTAATTATAATTAGGTCATCACCACTCTGAGAATTGTGAACTCATACCTCCACCAAAGATACATTACCACTCTGAGACTTGACTACAGTGTCATCATCACCTTGTGTGCCAGTAGAACGGGATGGATTTAGGACACAAACTTCAAATTTAAACAATTTTTAGCATTTTGACAAAATACAAATTCAGTAATTGAAACAAATAGATAAGTAAAGCCAAAATCATGCAGTATAACGATGTTGAAACGATTTGTATACAGACCTGAGATCATCTCCAAGCTGGCTCTGCTCAAGCTATTTTCTCCTCTAAATGAAATTGATGATGCATTGCAGTCAGCTCCTTGTTCACCAGAGGCAAATTGTTTATTAAAGCCAGAGACTATATCACTACAATCTACATTTTTCTTCATCAGAGCATCATCTTTACAAACATGATCGCCATCAACATATCCATTTTCTTTATCACTGGCCAATGAACAAGTCTGGTTAACATTCTTTACTTCAGTTAATCTACCATCAGCTTCATTATTATCAGATTTTGGTTGCCTAGAATTCATAAACAAAGAGTCTCCAACAGGGCGTCCAACATCTACATTTGATGCAACAAAATTGGTGACATAATGCCCATTTCTCCTTTCCTCTACATCTATTGCCCCATCAGACCGAGAAGGAACACCAACCATTGGCTCCAAAATGGAAGTCCAAAGTCTCAACATTTCATTTAACAACTCCTTACTTGCAGCGATCTCTTCACATGAATGACGAACAAGTTTATACAGGTCTTCATGAATGCCAACATCCAAATATTCAAATTGCATATGTGGAATTAAAGGCTGTTTATTTCCAGCAGCAACGGTCTGAAGAACATCATCCTGTATCTGCTGCTTCTTTTTAATTTCCTTGATCTCAGCCACCAAAGCTGTGCATTTAATTAGAGACGTGTAAAAGAAATTAACAAGATAATAACACTGAAACCTGACCAATATGAGGGCTTCCAAAAAAAAAAAAAGCTCTCAACAATATCACTAATAAATTTTAGCAGATACTGAGGACTACTAAGACTTTTGTCTCCTGATGAATGCCTCAAGTGATTAAACAGCTCTGAGATCACAACTTCAAATATATTAATTGCTTAGAATATCAGGAGTAGGTATATAGGAAGTTTTGCCAAATAAGACCATTAGTAATTCATTTGAAAAAATTTTAGGCAGGAGGCACATAAGGACCTATGGATCTGCAGAGTTTATGATAGTTTATCTTACGTAATTATAAAGGAGCAGAAGATTTCAATGATCATACCAAATTATCAATGAAAATTTATGAATCTATGATTTGTGAGCTTATTTATAACACAGAAAAACTATGGTTAATTAATTTAGTATAAGTCTTGGAATTCTTGATTAAGTTCCATATGTGATATAAATTTTGAAAAACATGGGCTGAATTTACTATGATGAGAATCCACCTCATGTCATAGATAAATGCTTTTTTCGAATTATGGTTTTTAAGCAAATTTGTAAATTGGCTACTTTATCCTAAGGTACAACATAACTCAAGAATTTAAAACTAAGCCTTTTGATATGTGACACAATATCAATTGCCAAGTATGTTACCATGCATTAAGCACTTTCTGTCATGCTTATGCCACTGCTAGCCCCAAACTATCTATTACAATCACAGTATCACATACTAGGCTGTTATAGCTGTACAAGCATCCACCAACAATGGGCTTCAGACACTATAGAAATTCCCTAACTGATCCATGAGACACCCTGTCTTATTGATGCATGTTCATGTTTCATGCCATAACAAAGCAACAAAATCAACATACTCCGACACAAGAACAGACAAACTTAAATTTACTTACATTTTGGGTTCAAGTTCTTTGAATCTTGTTGCTTGAAATAGAAGCTACGATGATCAAGTGCTTTGTAGTGGTTTTTAGCATATATTTTAGCCCAAACCTTGTTGAAATCTGAACGACACCTACTCCACTCCTCTTGTTTCTGCTTCAGACGAGTCAATATCACAGGCAAAGCTAGAGTCGGACTTTTACGTAATGCCTCAATAGCATCAAGACCATGGTCACCATATAGACGTTCAATGCACCTTAAATTTAGAACTGAAATATGAAGCCACAGCCCTCAAGTCAATAACAGTTTATCACACAGTTCTTAAAGTAGTAGACAATAAAAGGTTTCAGATCAACATTTTGAATTAAGATGATTTTGATGCATACCACTTAAGTGTTCTTCAATATGGATAGGACCATTCATATTGATCTTGTTTTGAATAATGCTATTATACAATTCCTCTGTACTTTTAGCAGCTGAGCTCACAGACTCCAATAACATGTCTAGCTCAAATCTACATGGTGAATAACAATACCATCATCACTTGCCACATAAAAATATTTGAACTGAGACCAAACCCCGAAAAGAAAACACTCAAAAGTGAACACTGGATCCAGAAGGCAGGAAGGATAATCAAAATCATAGAAAAATCATGTGAGATCTAAGAAAAAAGTATATCAAGTCTAAAATAAAGAGATGAAAAAAATATTTAAAGGAAAAAAAAAAAAGCCAAGAACCAGCATAAGCAGTACCGGTCATCTTCACATCTGAACAAGCTTTCTTCATACTGATTTTTACGCATATGTTTGAAAGAATAATCCTCACTCCCTGAAGTCACAGATACCCAGTGATCATTCAATACTTGAGCACCAAGCTCAGATCTCTGACTCGCCACATGAATTGGATACTGAAATAGTTAATAACATAAATGAGTTCTGCAAAAGACAAAATATGCTGACAAGGCAAAACAAGAAAAGAAATCCAATAGAAGTTCTATACATCATCAGGCAGACGGCGGTAGCTGGGAGTACAACTTTCACAGACGCTGAGATCAAGTTCTTGAATGGATTTTCCCATGTATTTCTCATGGTATCTTTCCCTCTCTTTAGGTCCATCCATCTCATGTTTCTGGTTTCTATCTTCGACCTCAAACGTTGATGATCTGGCTAATTGACCATCACCACACAATGACTCTGAAACCAACATATTTTGCAGCATTAGCTTTGACCCATACGATGAGGGTCAGAATAACCCTTTAAAATAGCCCCAGGTAATTCAACAACATATGTCTGAATGAAAACTACAAAAGAAAAAAAATTGAAAAGATCAACAAAAATAAAATCATGAAAAGAACTCGGTCCATGAATCTAATTCTAACTGCTATCATCCCCAAAGTAAAAAAGGGGAAAAGATAATTGACAAAAAAGTGCAAGGAGGACAATTAACATGTATAATATTTTGACATACTTTTACTAACGACACCAGCAAGGAACCCATCTGCAAGAACAATTATGTCAGGAATGTCCTTCAGTTGACATATAAGGAAATTAAAGAATAAAATTTAAAATAAATAAAGAAAGTTAAAAAACAATCACCAATATTTTCACATTGATCAACGAAATCATTGAATTCATCCATAAGATTGGGATGCTTTCCAAGTAAAGTGATTACCTGAAATGAGAGTTTGACCCCAAAAATAAAAAAATACATTAATACTAGTGGCAGCAGAAACTCACAAAGCTAGTAGTCTCAAAATGTAAGAGCTTGATCAGAATCCAAAAATTCAGATCATCACCAGGATCTCCCCAGGTACTAGATGTGTTTACATATTCTGATACATAGCTCAGAATGCCAAGATGTTAATGCTTTTAACATACAACAGAAAAGCTGATTGGTGGAAAACAATCCAGCCCCCAATTTAAATACGAATTTACTAAAAGAAGCAGTAATGTCTTCAGCCTATTAACTGGTAAAATCATTTAAATATATGAAGTAGAAACCAGGCTGTGACAACCACAAACAAGCACTAGGATCTTATGAAACCATAGGCATTCGAGTCTGAAATAACATTTTGACCCTACAGCTAAAAATGTAAAGTAGAAATAAATAATAAAACAAACTGGAATTCTTTCCAGGGGTAACATCTGTTATCAAGATCAAATGGATTAATTGGATGGCAAATGCTACTGAAATTACGACAAACAACTACCAGAGAAATCTTCCACATTTTGAAATGACAGTTTATACAATTCCTAAAACAGTGAAGGTAGAACTTAAAAAATTAAGAGCAATGTAACTAGAATACTTCAATCTTATCAAGAATTTTGAAAAATAAAGTTCAGGAGTACAAGCAGACAGATGTATTCTGATATGACTTCAAGTCTAGGATGTACAAAAGCAAGACAATATCACATACCAAATCCTGTAACTCACGCCTTTTTATTACTCCCGTGCTGAAAATGTGAAGGAACTTCAAGAATGACTGGTAGTCACTTGCGCTGCCTAACTTCTCCTTAACTTTCTCACAGAAACTAAATGCTCGATTATACATGCCTGGTATGAAGCCAAATCAACAAGTTACAAAACAATACGGGTGAAAATGAACTTTAAACATTCTAGGATAGTCAAAACAACATAATTGAAACCTTCCAGACGATACAATCTAACAAGATCCATGGCTTCCTTATTTTTTCAAAATTAAAAAGTGATAACATGGTGATCCAGATCCCATACCCTCCTCCGTCCACTTCCCAAATTATATATTTAAAAATTGAAATTATGTAACTTTGGAATCAACAAACATACTAAGAGAAAAAAGAAATGCCGATAAAAAGAACATTAACAACTCCAAAGTGCAGGTTATGACTGAATTTTATTAGCCATAGGATTCTAAACTAGATATCTTGACATATCAAAACTCATACACACATTGGTAGTAAGATCTACTTATCTCTCAAACCTTTTGAAAAATATATATATATATATAGAGAAGTGACAGAGAAGAAAATATCACATATGGAACATTTATAATTCCATAAAATTTATATGATAACACATTCCCTCATGCATTTATTGGGGTGAACCAACTCTAATAACTACACAGGTTTACACTGTGCATACAGATTTATAACCAACTAATGTAATCAACACTTCCTTTCCTCTTCTTTATTTTCTTTGCTGGTGGTTGCTTTAATAATTGCTGTGGGTTACATTGTTTTCAGCACATAGAAAAGAATAAACATCAACTGAAGATCAACCCACTACACCAGTAATGTTGAATTAAAAAGGGAACATTTTAGTAGAACAAAAATGGAAAACAAAATAAGTTACTGCTTAACCAAAATAATTAAATGAATGTAAATTGTAAAATACAAAAAGCATGCATCATGTATTCAAGCACAGCAATCCATTCAACAGATAGCATGAGGGCTTACCCTTTAAGGTATCTTTGTCATCATAAGAAGAAAAATCTGCAGTCAACCCAAAACCTTCAGCCTTCTTGACAATTTTTTTTTTGTTAGGAAAACATCGCAAGTTTGAATCCATGCTGTTATCAAGATCAGGTTCTCTCTCATTCTGATCATGAACTCTCCTATCCCTATTCTCCTTTGCAACACGCTTCCTCTGCTCCTTGTGCACTTTCTTCATTGCTTTGTCATCATCCAGCTCGGGAGGATTAACACTAAGATGAGAAGTACTAAGCTTATCTCGTCGGAAACGTTGCTGTAAAGATATATAGTTTCTAAACCAATAAGTAAGAAGTTTATGGAATTAAATAAAGAGAAGAGGAACAATCATATTGCCTTGTCCAGTTGCATTTGCTGCATTGTGACTGCTGTAGAACTTTGCTCATTTAAACGCTGAGATGAATTGCGACCATATGAAGCATTCTGTGTGGAAGGTGTTGCAGAAGAATTCGGTAAAAATCTGGTGAACTCCTCAAGCAAGTCAGGATGGCCCCCAAAAAGGGCAGAAACCTAAAGCATAATATTATTTTTTTATAAAAAATTAGTACATGTTATGGAGTTGG
Source organism: Delonix regia (assembly GCA_037074485.1). Taxonomy (NCBI): domain Eukaryota; kingdom Viridiplantae; phylum Streptophyta; class Magnoliopsida; order Fabales; family Fabaceae; genus Delonix; species Delonix regia. The sequence goes on along the minus strand of CM073449.1, from coordinate 30,763,086 downwards.
TTTAACAGAGCTTAGCAATTAGTTAAGTAATTGATTAGGTGTAATAATTTAGTTGAGATGACTGTTTTGCCCATTCAAGGGTAGGCTAATAAAAGGACCGTTTGATATTAGGGTAACTATCTTGGAAGTGAATAAGATTGGTTCTATACTGATAGCGTGAGAAAAGCTATAAGAACATTTTTCATCATGAAAGTTCATTAGACAACAAAATATTCCAAAAAAGAGTACCAAAAACTGAACACAAGAATTACCTCCTTATAGACCTCGTTTTTGTCCTTGCTCTCTTTGCGGTACATATTCAAAATGTCCAAGAATGATTTGTACACACACTCATCATTTTGAAATCGTATCTATGGAAGCAAAACCCATCAATTGAAAGGATAGAAACCAACTAAAGCAGTAAAAAAATACTACAACTGAAAAAAGAATTCACCTTAATCTTGTTCACAAAACTAATAGCTTCTTCAAATTCAACTGTTTTCTTTGTAGGAGCCTCAACCTCATCAGGCGATATCTCATATCCTTTTGGCAAGAAGGTGTTAAATCCAAAAATCAAATTGTTATGCCCTTTGAATAGTTCCTTCACCCTTTTTATGACACCAGCAGTGTCAGTCCTGCAGAGGAGCAAAACATACTGATACCCTATTGATCCTTCAAGTTACTTATCACATATTATAAAAGGCGCACAGAGTGTACCTTTGAGCTTTGAAATCTTTCATGACCTCAAGGAACATATCATATTTTTCTCTTTGGTCCTGAAACATTTCTTTCACTTCCTTTAAATAGGATAAGGCATCGATAGTAGTCAACTTTGGCGAAGTAGCTCCCTCTCCTCCAATATTACCGCCAACATCTGCTGCTGCTCCTCCTCCAGGGACATGGGATTGGCCATAGCTTCATACACAGCAAACAACCAAATATTCAGACACCCAGAATTTGAACAAATTACAGCTTGTTGATCTATACAAGTAACATTTATGATAGATGTCAAATGCCCTACATGTTAAATATTACTTGCTTGGCCACACTATCCAAAATTTAGAACACCTGGCTTTTTCTCCAGGTTGAAAGTATTCACTCAGAATGCTTCCATCCATTTTCAAAGTTTTTTTCATTTTAAGGAGGTATAATAAAGCCTCACACATATTACTTGCTTGCTAAGATTTGTATTTATGACTTCAGGAAACCACATTTATTAGCCATGGCCAACAATATCCATTCCTTTTATCTATTGATCCCACTGGAGAGCCCACGGAGTACTTAATTTGAGTAAACCAAAGGATAACCTCAAAGAAACTCGACAGAAATTCATAATCAAATATCACCAAGAAAATCATCATCTGCGAGAATATAAAACTCCCAACAATGCTAGGCATGTTTTGATTCACCGTCGAGGTAGCGAAAGCCGAACACTTGACGAGAAACACTCGCCAAATTCTTCCGGCACAGAGAACAAAATGAAGAGGAACACGCAATTCTAGAATGAGAAGCGAAATTATCACACAAAGGAAGGCAGAAAGAAATAAACTTACGAATCCCCGCGTGAGGAGCAAATGGTTCGCTTAAATTGAGAGCCAGAGCCAGAACAAGCATAGACATCATCCCTTGTTCTCTTCATCTCTACCTAAGCACATAAACAAAAATCCAACAAAACATTAATAATGACGATAATGATAAGCAACGGCTGAAGATAAAAAACATGGAACCATATCAAGAACTCTGTGAAAAGGGAAGCGAGAATGATACTTTGTCAGATTCTAGATTTTCGGAAGAGAATGTATTAGGAAAGAAGTTAGTAGATCTCCGGAAAGAGAGAAAAACCAGTTCTGGGCTTGATCGCCCACCAACAACTGAAAAGAAAAGGAACAGATTTCTCTTATCTATTCTGCTTCTTATTTTTACGTTAGAACTAGAAGGAAGAGAATTGAGGAACTCTCAAAACCAAACTTATAAATATGGTGACAAATGTTGTGGTAAAGAAGTATGTTGTACGTGGAACTGGTACTCAAATTTTGAAGTCAAATTTCGAAAACAGACGAGGAATAACTCAAGAGGGTTCGTCCCAAATTTTATTTATAAGTGCTTCCATACGGTTAAGCCCTCTTTTGCGGACATTCGTTAAAATATACTTCATCTGTACTGATTACATTTTTTTATTAAAAATTATATATATTGTGAAATTATATAAGTTTTTTTCAAATATATTATTTTCTATTTTACCTTTTTGCTTTGTCTCAATTCGCTAAGATCGTGTTTAACTTTTTCATTTAAATTACTGTTCCAATTAGGTTACACGATTCATGATCACTTAAATATGCTAAAATCTAGGAAAATACAGTTACACACTGAACTTTCAAAATTGTAAAAGTTTCACCGAAAATAATACATATTACATTAATCACATTTATGTATAGCTTTTATTAAAAAAACATTGAAGTCAAGTAATAATGTGATTGTGTATAATTTAACTTTTGTAATTTTTATAATATAATTCTGTTATAAAATTAAAAACATTAAATATTCAATTATTTTTATTTATTGTTCTCATTTTACTAATAACAATATATTGCATACATTATAATCAGTTCAATGCAAAATTAAAGGAAAAAAGTTCACGATAAGCCGATAGCATTGATTTCAACCAAATACAAATTATATGTTTAATTCACAGATGAAAGTCACAGTATCATTGAATCACATTTACTAATAAAATTTCAAAAAAATTCAACAACTTTACCACATTACTTGAACACCATATTTTTATTTAGGCATCTCTTAAAAATAATAGAATTGAGAGGAAACTAGTGATAGAAAGTAGAAAACGAACCGAGAGAGATTAAGAGAGAGAGTAAGCACAGCAGATACAAATTCCATTTCTTTGACTTTTTATATTAATAACTAATACTTTGTATAGAAAATATCAATATAAAAAATAAATATTTTTTATCTTTATCTGTATAAGATATTAATATTTGTCATCTTTTTACAAAAAAAAAATGATTGAGAGGTATGGAGCTAAGTTGAGAAAATGATATTTTAAATATATAAATTATTTTTATTTTTCAATTTGATATATTTATGAAAAATTAATATCCATCAATATAAAGAAATAGTTGTTTGCACAGTTGACAAGTATTAAGACGTGTGGAATAAAAATTATTAAGTCTTTTTCTATTTAACCAAACGACATTTTTGCATTCAAAATATTTGTTATTTTTGTCTTATTCTAATATCTTTTAAACAAATTAATATTTTTTATTTTAATAATATAAATGGTTTTTTTTTTTTGAAATCATGGTCAATTTTTTTTCAAATAATAATGTCATAAACAAAGGAAGATAAAAATATTTACTTTTTATTTTTATTTGATAATTTTAAAAAATAAATATTTATTAGTAAAACAATTTTGACAATTATCGTACACCCAAACTATTGCGTTTGGATAGTTGAGGTGATCCATTCCAGTCAAGACAGAGAAATTACTAATGGAAAAGTTATTAGAAGGAGGAAAAGAGGAAGCTCGACTCTACGTTCTGTGGCACGGGATATGTGTTTTTTTTTTTTTTGAAAGTTAAATATAAAGGAGGGAGAATGATAGAAAGACTTACATATTATTTTTATAATATTATCTATATAAACAAAATATTATTACAATAAATTTATAAACAAATAAAGTATTATAGTAATAACACTATCATTGTCTCTTAATATAAAGGAAAAAAATAGAATTTTGAATAATAATAATAACATATTTAATTAAGCACCATACTCTATGTCATTCCATCCTACAACTAAAGTTTAAAGGAGGCCTAAAATGTTACCACCATGAAGATTTGAGCAGAAACGGAACAATATGCTGATTTCTGTACCAGAAAATTGAGCATAAGTTGCCCTAAAGATCTTCGATTTGGCAGATTCTTGAATCTATAAAAAGCTAATGTTAAAGCATTTATGGTAAACTCTTATAGCCATTACAAAACTAATTTACAAGTGAAGAACACAGACAAAATCAATCCAATAAAAGATTAATAATTACAATAACGACAAGCAACTGGTGAAGATAAACATGGAACCATGTCAAGAACTAAGAAAAGGGAAGCGAGAATTATACTTTTCCAGATATTCTTCTACTCTGCCTCTTAGTTTTTACGTTCGAAGGAAGAGAATTGAGGGAACTATCAACCAAACTTATGAAGATTATGACGAACTTTATGTGGAAAAGAAGTCTATTGTACGTGTGGAACTGGTAAGCAAACTTTGAAGTCAAATTTCGAAGACAGACGAGGAAAAACTAACGTTGGAGGGTTCATCCCAGTTGTTATTTATAAGTGCTTTCAGGCGGCTAAGCCCTCTTTTGCCCGATATTCGTCAAAGAATTAGATAATATTGTTTGGATACGATTTTCTATTTTTTTAATCAAACTTTTTAATTAGTATATGTCTATATAATTAACCAATAATATTGTAATAAGATAATAACTTGATTAAAAAATTATAAAGTTATTTATAATAATCATATTAAAAAATTATATACTCGCCATATTTTAATTAAAAAATAACATAGTAAAAATATAAATCATTGTAAATTTGTTTCTTTCTTAAAATATACTTCATATATACCTTTTACATTTTTATTGCTAACATCTTAACATTATATAATTCATTTTTTAAAAATTACATAATCTTATATTTTTATTAAAGAACTTAATAAGTAAGATATAAAAATTACATTATTAATTGGTAAGTGAGAAACTTTTCGCAATTTCAATAATATTATCTTGTGAAAATTTTCATTTAGTCATATTTTTATTCAAAAAAAATTGATAATAAATACTTAAACAATTGTATTTAAATTTATGGATTAGATTTAGATTTAGTTCAATATATTTTTGTTGATTTATTATTGACACATAATAAATATATGATTATCCGGCTAAAAAAATAAATGTATAGTTAATTAATAATAATATAAAAATATATAATTTAATTATAAAATTATCTGCACAAATCATACGTCTTTGCCAAAAATGCATAATAAAAATACTAAAAAAATGTGTATAAGCTTTTTTTTTATAATTTTTTTTAATTTTACCTCATTGTTTCTATCAATTCCCTGATATTTTGCTTAACTTTTAATTTGAAAAAAATACACTTTTGGCTCCCTAATTTTATTTAAGGTTTTACTTTCTTCCTTTAATTTCATTTAATTTTAATTTAATCTTTTAATTTTATTTTAAATTTTACTTTCTTTTTTTAAATTTATTTGTTTCTAATTTAGTTGCTTAATTTTACTTAAAATTTTATTTTCATCCATTAAATTTACTTGGTTTTAATTTGGCCTTTTAACTTAACTTTAAATTTTACTTTTCACCCTTTTATTCCAATTTCACTCTTAATTTTTAAAAACTTCTCAAATATCCTTTTTCCTTCTAATACTATCAAATTAGAATTGAACCTCAAAATAATAATTACTGAAATTCATAAAGTTTTTGCATATCAATATATAAATAAAAAATAAAAGGTAAAAAAAATATGAGTAGTTTTTGAAAATTAAAGTCAAATTATAAAAAAATGAAATTAAATGACAAAAACCAAACTTAAGATAAAGTTAATAGACCAAATTAAAACCAAATTAATTTATGGGACAAAAATTAAAACTTAAAATGAAATTAAAGGACAAAATGAGAACCCTTAAATGACAAAAGTGAAATTTAAAGTAAAATTAAATAATTAAATTAAAAGTAAATAAAGTTCATGGATAAAAGTGAAATTTCATATAAAATTAAGGGACCCAAATTGCATCTTTCCCATGAAATTTTCATTGCTGTTCCGGTTATTATTGTATTCGTCACGATCATCTGAACATGCTAAAATATTGGAAAATACAGATATACGACACTGAATTATCAAAATTGTAGAAGTTTTACCAAAAACGAAAAAGAATACATATTACATCTTTTAGATTTATGTATCACTTATTTTAATAGAAACATAAAATCAAATAATAATGTAGTTGCGTATAATTTAACTTTTGTAAGTTTTATAAAAGAATTCTTTTGTAAAACTAAAAACATTAAAAAATATATTTTATTTATTTCTATTTAATGTTCGCATTATACAATCAACAACATAATGCATATATTATAATCAGTTTAATGCAATATGGTAAGACGATAATATTGATTTTAAGCAAATACAAATGATATGTTTATCATTTAATCACATTTGCTAATAAAATTTTAAAACATTCAACGATTTTACCACGTTGCTATGTGAACACCATATTAATTTTATCAGGCACCTCCCAGAAATAACAGAATTGAGAAAAACCAGTCGTAGGAAGTAGAAAACGAATAGAGATTGAGAGAGAGGCTTTAGGGTTTAAAGGAAGTCTAAAATATAAATTCCAAGTCTAGCACCATGAAGAATTGAGTAAAAACCGAACTGTATGTTTATTTTTGCACTAGATCATAGTAAATTGAGCATAAACTGCCCTAAAGATCTTCAATTACGCATGTTCTTGAGCCTATAAAAAGCTAATGTTGAATCAAAAGTCCCAAAGCATTTGTAGAAAATGTTTAATTATGACAAAACTAAAAGATGAATTTTATAAGAAAAATATTTATGAGAATAAGGAAATATTAAAATGGGCCAAAATTATCCATCAAGTGGTATTTAAATGGGCTATTATTACCAATATTATTCTTGGACCATATGATTAGAATTGCGAATTCAAAGGATCTATGAAAATGGGCAATGTTTTGGTTGGGCCTATGAAAATAAAGATGTAATTTACTTTGTGTGAGTTTTAAGCAATTATACTCTTAGTAAGTTGTTTATATTCAATCTCCTACATCATGTCCCTGGGTCCTTATGAGTCTACGGGAATCCTATTATATGTGTGTAGATGTAAGGACTGAGCCCATAATATATAGGGGTTACCCGATTGTGGTGTAAGAACCAGTAAACAAAGTTTAAGACCCCGTTTGCTACGCAATAGAGGATTCTAGTAGGAAAAAAAAAAAAAAAGGAATAAAAAAGAGAATAAAATGAAATGGAAATGAATGTTTTGATATCAAAATCTGTTTAGTATGTTGTGAATAAAAATGAGAATGGAATTACAATGTTTGTTTGGTAATGAGAATTATAATAGAATAAAAAGACCAAAATGCCCTTTTTATTCTCTTATGCTAAAAACATTAAACTAGTATTTTTAAAAGTATTTTTAGGGTAATCTTAATTAAAAAATATTAATTATATATAATAAATATTAATAAATAATTTTTATTTTTTTTATAATGTAATGAATATTTCAAAAAGATATTAAAACATTTATATTTTTTATAAGCAAAGACAGTGAAGTATTGTCTGTTTATTCTGTTCAATTTTCTTTGCTCTTTTTTTTATTATTTGGTTTTATTTTTTAAGGGGACTAAATTGAAATGGTTTTTGTTACCTCTTATTTTTATGGTGCATTTATGTGTGAGAGAAAAGAGGGAGACAGAAGGGTCCAGGGAACCAACAGACTCATGCATAATTAAAGGAGGGCAAAATTGTCTTAAAAAGGCATTCTTGGGAAAGTTTGAGCTTTCCATTAGTGGATGGAAAGCATCTTATCATTGTATAATGCCATTGGAATGGTCGAGTGAAAGCTTTTACATTGTACCAAACATGATTTTCTTACTTTCCTTTTGCCATTTTCTCTCCCTATCCCTTCTTTCCATGATATCAAAAAGCACCTAAGGGTTTTAAGTTACTTCATTTATTAGAGGTAAGAGTTATCATATGCTAATTGGGTGTGTAGGATTGATAAGAGGTAGTGGTCGAGGAAAGGGGAAAGAGGGCCGTAATATGTCATCTCTTAAATTTAGTTTTTAGTCCCCATGGATAAAAAAAATACTTTTTAATATGTTTTTATATAATTATCCCTATGGATTAGTGTTATAAGATGCCTATATTTTTTTCTAATTCAAACAAACTCTTAAACTCATTAATATTTTTGCATACCACCATTTCATTTCTTTTGTTTTTTCAAAATGATTTTCCAAAATTTTTCTCTTAAAACTTTGGTGGTGACTCTAAAGAAATTGGTTTTGAAATCATTTTGAGAGTCGATTTATTTTTCTTTTATTTTTGTGCCATTCATTCAACCCTTCGACAAGTTGTCTAGCATGACAATTTGGCGACTGCATTATGATGGTTTGAGAATCAAGCCTGTTTAACTAGTTAAACAAAGCAAGATGACATTTCTTTTATTTTTTATTACCTTTTTTTGTTGTTGTTTATCCTTGTTGTTATTTTTTCTCTTCTTTGTCATTTTTTATATTTCTCAATTATGGATATATTAGGTAGACAACATGTTGGTATGCTTTCCTTTACTCACTATTTGTCCCTCTTTTATTTAGGAAACATAAATGCAAATATAACCCTAGGTTAAACAATTCTTATTTATTCGATGCTTATGTTATTTTGATTAATCTATTTTGCATATAAGGGTTAAGTAGTCCATAAGTAAATAGGTTTGTATTCTCTTCTCACATACTTATCACCTTCACATTCTACCTCACACACTTGTTAGGCCTTATACCTAGGTCTTTGCTCACCCTAGGTAGAGGGTTATGTTAGTTTACTTGTGAAGGTTTTTCCAAAGATTACCATAAATACCTTGCTTAGATTATGCCTTGTTGTGTGGGTTTGACTGGCGTAGGATTTCTTCTTCTTATAGTCAAATTCATATCACAAGATCCTCACCATTATGGCGAGGATAGTCTAGGGACCAATATTTTATTAGGATGACAAACCTACCCTAAAATCGTGCACATTATTAGATAAAGCGTTATAACCGACCTCTTTAGAACTTAGCCACTTGAGAGTTATACCTCTCTACCTTGGTTTCACATAAAATAGGACACTACGGAGTATATTTTATCAACATTGTTCATAACATAATCATTTTTTTCAAAAACGACATTTCTTCAAATCATAGCCATGTGGCATTCTTTTATAAATGAAAGAGCACTTACCTGGTGCCATTTAATACATCATTAGGCTATATGAACTATTTTTAACATTGACAATAAAGAAATTATTCTCCTTATCAAGTTAATCATCCATGTCTTTTTCCGTAAGGTAAGAGTTTCCTTAAGGAAATGAAAATCTTGCATAAAATTGATTTAACCTAATAATGTATCAATAAGGTGTATACCATCAAGAATAGTGTCATCTTTGAAAATGGTTGTAAGTGGATTATTTGGTTAACTCATTTGAAAAATGTCATAAGCATCACCAGTATAAGGACTCTTTCTATCTTAGGTAAATTGCTAAGCCCTTGTTCTCAATGGATTAATAAGGTCCTTAATGAATGCTGGGAAACACAATGTCAATTCCAAAGACCCCTTGACTAATAACCAAAGACATTCACATTTTCCTTATTTCCTTATGTTCTTAAATTCCAAACAATATAATTTTTTTAAACAAATTATTAACATAGTTGATTGGCAAGATTGGTTGTATGCCACAAATTAGACCTAATATGTAGGTAATTACTGCCCCCTTAGTATCAGTTGTCAACTTTGATTCCATAAGTGATCCAATGAGTATCCATAAAACATCAAAGGGTCTGTTTTTTTTTTTTCCTTATCATCATTGTGCTCAATCACCATGCTAACAAGTTGCCAACACAAAATAAAATTTTCTCTTACATAAATATATTCTGAGTCATTTAAATAAAGTCATCATAAACAACATTGCTCTATTTAGGAAGAAATTTGTCTAACCCAAATCTATCAATCAATTGAAGTCAACATCCCTGTTGTCTCAATATTAAGGTTTGTATGTGCCTTAAGCTAGTGAAAGTTCCTACTAAACTCCTTGTGAAGCTCTATACTTCCTAAGGTCTTCATGAAGACCTCGCTTGATTCATGTCACATCCATTGGGTTTGACCTGTGCAGGTTTTTTTCCTCTCATGGTCAATATCATATTACAAGTTCTTTACCCATGTGGAGGGGCAATTTGAGAACCAATATTTCTTCAAGATGAATATCTACCTAGGAACTTGCATGATATTTGACAAAGCCTAGAAACTAGTCTAGCTATTTAAAAATTAATTCTTTTAAGGTTGGCCTTCCTAGCATAGACATTTCCCAAATTGGAACATAACAAAATAAAATTCTTCCTTTTTGCCCAATCCGTATCATACATCGTAAGAAAGCCAATTGTTGTATGTCGTTATTTACTTGAATGGCTAATGCAATGTCATTGCTCATCCAGACATGTGATAACCACAAGGAAGGCATGTGTTACCAAATCCAATAGCTATGTATAGGGATTCCCAAATCCTAAAAAACCATATGCATGCATTGTTCTCCACACAATCATCCTTTAAATAATTTCATCAAATGAGAAAATATTTAGAATATATATTTTTATCAAAATATATATTTAAATAACTAGGATAGAAGAAATATTTTGCCATGAGCCTTGTAGGGATCTTTTCTCCCATGGGATAATGGCTGACATCCTTCTTGTGCTACAATAAGTCTTCTTAGGGGAAGGGAGCTTCTTAAAAGAATTATGACCAAGCCTAACAATGAAATAAGCATATTCATGTCCCTCTAATCCATGAAACTATTAGTATGCATTCAAATGGATTTCATGTCTTAGTAAAACTTTTGAAATAGTCTTTGGTTGTATGGAAACACATATTGACTATCAAATAAAACCTTTGAGAAAGATAAATAAAGTATTCTTTTACAACAAAATGCTGGTTACGAGTGTGTACCAACATAGCAGTTCAAAATAATCACGCTTACATACGATGCTTTAGTGGAAAAAGGCACTTACCCTTTATGGATCAATAAGCTCCCTGAGGCAACCGTGAAGTTATTAGGATAGCATTATTAATTAACTAATTGAATGAAGAAGGAAAGGTTCCTTTTCATTTCATTAGTTGAATGAGTTCTATGGCCTAACAAGGAGTAATGACAAACATAGATAATGTTAAAACTCTAAACATAGGTCTAATAAAGGTGATCCTCCCTAGATCATGCCGTTTCATAGTTAAATTAGATGTCCTTTTAATATAAGGTTGAAAATAAAGCCTTGTTTTAAAATTTTCTAAATGTTAGCCATGTAATAGTCTTGTCTTTTCACGAGTTGATTATCATCCATCTTTGTATAAAGTAGTAGGCTCCTAGGTGGCTCGCTTCACGTTGCAAATTAATCTGACTCAACTAGTGTATCATTTGACCACTAGGACAAATGTCCAAATTGACCAAGGATGAAATAACTTTCCATACAACCCTTTTGAATCGACCATTTAGCTATCAAGATCATTTTAATAGTTAAAGTTTGTCGATGTTAGCAATGTAAGGTCTTTGTTCCTTCCTAAACAAATTATCACTTCCTATCTCCCTGTGATTCAATAAGCATCTTAAGGAAAAGAAGTTTTAATAAAAGCATCTTTTACATTGGAATAATTCATCATAACCTCCCTGAGACTTGTTTAGTTGATTGTTTCTCTTTTTCAAAAACATCCAACAAAATAAGATTGCATTCATGCATATCCATGATGCATTTCATGGAAAAGCATTTAAATTTGAAAAATAAGATCTCTTTTGCTCAATTACAAGTGAAGTTAAGGCTCATGCCAAGGATAACTATCAAAAGAGATGAAAAGTGCTCAAGTAACGAATCTTTGGCTTTTTATATCACTGCATACTTCAGATTGTTATTCGCTTTCCACCATCATTCCTATCAAATTCAATGAAATTCAAACCCTTGCAAAAGCCATCAGTATCTTATTAAATCCATCCTTAATTATCTCAGTTCAACATTCTCAGAGCCAGAGGCCATCTTGAATGAAAAAATTACTTGTCTTCCATCCAACTCCCACATGATCGGCTTTAAAAATGGTAGTACCATTCTTTGAATAGTTTCTAACCTCTAATAACATGTACTAAATTAGAGTTGTGAACCTCATCATGAGGCTTGGCCTCTTAAGCAATTAGTGCATTGTTATCATAAGCAAATCTTCATTCTTAATACCTCATTTGACCATTGGATTATCGAAGACTAAGCATTAATACCATTTCATATAATTTATTCATTAGATAATGTTTGATTAGTCAATATCATACTATATAAATAAAGTCCAAAGTCAATGGAAGCCGATTTTATCATTGGACCTCATCTTATTTAACATCATTAATGTGATGGTTATGATTAGTATACCCTTTCATTTCATCAACTATACTAGCATTCCTCTACATTGTATAATTTTCCAGATGGTTAATGACAAAAAAAAAAAAGACAAAAATATCATGTGCTATTCTCTTTGAAAACTATCAATTGATGGGGAAAATATTAAAATATGAAGGCAATGTAATGTTAAAGCCTCACTTTCTTTCAAAAAGTTGAATTTATAATTTAAGTCCCCAAACAAACTTTGCCAATGATACAAGGCATCCTTTATATCCATTAACATAAAGAAGTTACCTCTAGTCACCCCAATTGAGCCGAAGTAAGGCAGTTTTTTCACCTATAACAATGAACACTTGGGTTGGGTAGTCTTTAAGGGATTTGTACACCAAATTTGAATTGTCAAGAGAGGATTACTTTCTTTCAACTATCCAAATACTCCTTAACATTTTCCACCCATCTCAAGCCTTCAAAATCTTTTAAATACCTTATATGAACTGAACCTATGAGGCAATAAGAATCTAATACAAAAGAACAACCTTGGTTTTAGAATAAATTTGTGCTAAATATGAAAGTAATAGAAAAATTTGCAAGGGAGAAAATGGGAAAGAAGGGAAATAGAGAAAATACTTAATAAGGAAGCTCTTGTTGAATGCAAATCCCTTCTCCACTTAAAACGAAAAGAGTATAATTGTCAAGCCAAATTCACATAACAACAAAAGAGCCTGTGTCTTGCCAAGATTGCATGGTATTTAAAGTAAAATTCTCATTGTGATCCCATATCAATATTTAGGCTATTAAATCCATTTTTTCTGTCTTATGCTATAATTTCTACCTATTAAATCCCATTACAACCATGGAATATCCTCTCTTGTTAAGCAAATCTTGGGTATAAAAATCATATTACAGATGCATACTGGAAAATTGATGGATAAGTGATACGAGATTTTGAGCCTTCTATCATTTTATTTCATAAACCCAATTACCATGACCACATTACAAGAATTAAAAGTCTTTGTTGAGGTATGGCTTGTTTGTAAGTAAATTAGAGCAAAAAAATCATGTGAAGAATGGATTCAAAAAATAAATAAAGGAAACTACAGCAATCATGCATATTCAAAATTAAACATTTCCTCATGAATTAAAGGTTTTCAAATGAACTACCTTTTACCTTAGACTGAGATATCTTTTAATAACATATCCTTACCAATGCTTTACCATGATTCACCATACATGCTCGTTTTCTTCTTCATTTCCCACATTGCTTCAAATTAGGGTAATCCATTTTCTTCCAAACTTATAATATTGCATTTCTAATTAAGCCAATCATACATCTAGTTTAGAATTAATACTTCTTGTACTCCAACATATTCCTTCCTTTAGCATCATTTCACCATAAATCATTAAGCTTCTTATTGTATTCTATCACTCATCAAGTCCTTTCAAAGTGGGGCAATTTATATTCAAGTACCCGTAACCTCGTACTCCTTAATACATGAATGCATTGAGATTGTTTAATAAAATCATAAAACATTTTAATGTTGACTTTTCAAGCAATGCTATTGGAAAATTTTATATGAAATGAATTTCGAGTCACGTCCAAAGCAACCAAAACAAAATGTGATATTTGGGTCATTTTTAAACAATTAACTTTAGGATACTTTTAGTCAAACCCTTTATGGCTAGATTTCTTTGAAGCATGAGATGCTTATTCTTAAATTCCATTCTCTATGAGTAAAGTACAACTTTTGGAGCACCCAAAACCTAAGTGATTGAACTGGGGCAAGTAAAAAGTTGGCATAAGAAATTTTTCCATATGTAGATGACCAAGAGAATCCTAAAATTTACCAATTTCAAGCACATCCAAACATCAGGAGTTTGCATTACTTTTTTGCATTCCCAAAGCGTACTTCACCAAATAAAAAGTTGAAAAAGTCTTTTCCTCCCCTAACAATTTGCATCTTTCATAAAAGAAAAAGGAAAACTAAGGTGCTCTTTTTTTAAAACATGTCCTCTTATTTTCCATTTCTTCCTTAGAGGTCCAAAAAATAAAATAAGAATTAGTTACCATGGGGCAAAATAAAATAGAGTTTTCATTCGTATACAAGTATTCTGTATACACTATCCACTATGCATAGAAAATCTTGCATTTAAAAAAAAAATCAATAACATATATCATGCATCACACATGTGTATTGCATCACATTTCTACTTTCACTAAACATAAAAAAATTGAAATTTCAAAATCAAGAATATGTGTTATAAATCTCATTTTACGTGTTGCTAAGGATCACATCCCACTTAGCAATCCATCATTTACTTTTCTACTTGCATCTATCAAGACATCCTCTAATTTATTGCTAATTCCTGCATAAGTCAAGGTACATTTAATTTCCCACTAAGACCTCACCAGTTAGGCATCTTTAATTTCTCGCTAAGTCCTACAACAATTAAGGCACTTTTAATTTTCTACTGAGTCTTGCATTAGTCGAGGCACCATTAATTTCTACTAAGTCCTACACCTATTGAGGCACATTTAATTTCTGTTAAGTCTTGCACCTGTCAAGGCACTTTTAATTTTTGCCAAATCCCATACCATTAAGGGCACCTTTATATTTCTGTTAAGTCCTGCACTAGTCATGGCACCTTTACGTTTCTATGAAGTCTTACAACAATTAGGGCACCTATACATTTCAACCAAATCTCACACTAATCAAGGCTCTTTTACATTTTTGTCAAGTCTCGCACTAATCAAGACACTTTTACATTTCTATCAAGTTCTGCACCAGTCAAGGCATCTTTAAATTCTGTCCAGCTTCATATCAATCAGGGCACTTTTACATTTTTGTCAAGTTCCACACCAATCAAGGCACATTTACATTTTTATCAAGTCTGGCACCAATGACCTTTAAATTCTATCAAGTCCTGCACGAATCATGACACCTTTACAATTTTATCAAGTCCCACACCAGTTAGGGCACCTTTAAATTCTGTCTGGTCCCCCACTAGTTAGGGCACCTTTGCATTCTTGTCAAGTCCTGCACCAGTCAAGGTACCTTTACATTTCTATCATGTCTTGCACTATTTAGGGCATCTTTAAATTTTATCAAGTTTGACACCAGTCAAGGCACCTTTACATTTCTGTTAAGTCTTGCACTAGTCAACGCATCTTTACATTTAAGTCCTACACCAATCTAGGCACTCACCTTTACAATTCTATTAAGTCCTACTTCAATCAAGACACCTTTACATTTCTATCAAGTCTCGCATCAGTCAAGGCACCTTTTAAATCTTCGTTAAGTCTGTCATTAGTTAGGGCACCTTTTCAATTTTCATTTAAGCACCACATAGTCAAGGCACCTTTAATTATAAATAAGTCCAACATCGTGTTTAAAAAACTATGAATGCCACATTCAAAATTCAAAAAAAGAAAATAAAAAACTTTTGGTGTTTCATGCGTGTTCAGAATGTTGTCCTTATCGTTTAGGATTGTAGAGGTTAATCTTTACTCTCTGTTTTTTCTTTAGAAGAAAATATCAAAACATAGTTTTGACTATTTTCGACTAAGAAAATAAGTAAAGAGGAACAATTGTAAACATTTCTAATAATAAAATAAAATAAAATAAAAATGGTCACATGTATCAAAATAGAATAAAAACAACTCCCTTTCATATGTGAACAAAATTTCAAAATCAGAATCTTTAAAAAATAATTAAAAAAAAAATACATGAACATTAAAAACTTATATCTTTCATATACCAATAAAATCCAAAGATCCTAACAAAATCTATAAATCAAAAATCAGAACAAACCCATCACTTTTTAGATTCAAACAAAAGAACATAAATTTAAAAAAAATTAAAAAATATAATAAAATGAAAATTTTTTAAAAAGTTTGAAATTAAAAAATAAAATCTAAAAAAAATCAGAATCTAACCCTTCAACTGCACATTACTATAAATAAATATAAAAAATATATAAAACATAAAGATATGATAAGATTTAATATAAATTTTTATAAAATCTTAATTAAAGAAATTGAGGAGACTTGGGGACCAAAGCTTCCTATATATAGACAGGTAGGGGGTGAGAGAAGAAAAGACAAACAAAGAAGAAGGAAAACACTTGAGTGAAATAGATAGAGAACGAGATAGAAAGGGAGAGAGGGTCGATAAGAGAGTACTAGTTAAAGCTAAAGTTTTATGGCTAAGGTTCCATTACTTTCCCTGCTTATTCTTTTTAATAAAATATCTTTGGGTGTTCACTCAGTCACATATAAGTCACGAGCAAGGTTATATAAAGGCAATTCAAGAATACTCAAAGTGGTAGGAAAATAGGCGTAACAAGAAGTTTTTTCACCTATCCCTGTTATATGTCATTGTAATTATAAGATAATATACTTGCTTATTGGACATGTACACACGCCATCACAAATATGTGTGATTATTATTATGTTTCTTTTATTTAACTAAAGTCCATGCGTGAGACCCATTATCCCCTCAAGCATCTAAGGTGTCAACCGGTAGGGTTGGGTTGTATGAAACCTTGTGTCTACTCAAGTTTTATCCAATATCAGTTAATTGGTTTTTGTATTCTAAATTTAACAATTTTGAACTTATTCAAAAATTTGAAAAAAAAAAAAAAAAGATAATTGTCTCAAATTTTACTTTTTCACTTTTAAGTTTTTTTCTTTTTTCTTTTTATCTCTTTCTTTCTTGACTTTTAAAGTCATCATGTGAGGCTTAACATCTCCTCAAATATCTACGGTGTCAACTGATGGGGTCGTGTGAGACTTATGTCTCCTCAAGTTTTACCCAATATTAGTTCATTATGTTTCAAATAAACCTTTTTTAGAATTAGCATAATTTCCCCTTTTAAAGAATGCTAATAAATTTTATTAAAAACAACAAAAAGATAGGAAAAAGATAAAATAAAGATAACAAGATAGTGAGATTAAACTGATTTTGTAAATTAAAACATACAAACCAAATTTTAGATTCATTTCGTTTATGAAAACCTATTTAATTTCAACTATCTTTTTTCCTCCAAAAAAGTAAAAATTAGCAACTAACTAACACACATTTTTATACGAACTACACAAGCTTTGATCCCTATCGTAAGATACGTAGGTCTTAGGCTTTCATTTTATGTCAAGTTTACCCTTTGAAAATATCTATTTTTCCAAATGAAGAAAAATACTCATCTGACCCAACTCTCTTACATGTTTACTCTTAGCCTATGTTAGATACAAGCTCATCTCTCTTGGCTAAAACAAAGTGCCAGCTCATGCTCTCTCTCCTATGCAAAGTACAACACGTGAAAACCAACTAAATGGAATAGACAACTTTGACATTATTCTAATAGCCTGTCTTTCATCTATTCATTTGTGTGTTTCATGGATGTTAAAGGTAGAAAATTATGACCATCTCCATGATCATAAAGATCTGTAACATTTATTATCTCTAACAACTAGTTTTTGGAAAACTATATATAGATATGCTACCTCTTGAAGCAAAAGAACATATCTGCAACATACTTGAGTTGTATTATCTATCTTAAGCCGAGTTTTTAGTTTATCTATTTTTTCATAACACTTTGTGAGCTTTTAGTGTAAACCCACTTCTATAAGGGTTCATAAATCTTATCTTCATATTACTGATTTGAACCTCTATCTCTGAAGAAAAGAGGACTGTATAAGAATGAGCTACTTTAGTTTGCTTAGGGTTAAGCTTGAAAACTATGTATTTAGAGAGTGATAACTTCAAAACTCTATGAGATTGAAAAAAGTTGTTATTTTAATGAAAAATCTTTTAAAAGAGTTAAAGGGACTGAAAGTAGGCATTATTGTTAGTCAAACCAGAATAAATCACTGAGTTTGATCTTCTATCCTTTATCTTTGCATTCTTGAATTATTTTTAGTTAATTGCACATCTTATAGTCAGTTGATTTATTAAAATTATCTTTATTCTTCGGGCAACTTAGTTTACTGAAGAATCTACAGCTAACTCTTTTTTTGTTTTAAAACAATTAACTATTATTCAATTTTATAGTCAATTGAAAATTTTCAATTAACTATAATTTTTAAAATGGAACTTTGGCAAAAAATTTTAAAGAACCTATTAACTTCCTCTCTACGTGCATTATCAATATATAATACTACAAGTGTGGGGCATTTATGCACAAAATCTACCTCTTGGCGCAAAAAAAAAAAAAATTCTTAAGACTCAAGAGAGATCTCTCCAACAAGGGTAATCCATCGCAACAAAATGATGATTGTATTGAATAATGTACTAATGTTTTGACTACAAATACCAATATGTAAATAACAAAAATGAAAGACAAGTCCAGATTAAAATGGCATAACGTGACACGGGAATAATAAAAGGGAAAAACAATAAAAGTTTTCCTTCTCAATGAATGTGTGGTTGTTGAAGATAGGCTTTTGGAAGCTTGTGAAAAGAGTTTCTTCTCAAAGTCATATATGAAGGACAGATTCTTCGAGGCCACTTTAAATGGTTTGTTTGATTGATAATATTGTGTTAGTTTGTTTCAACGTGATTTCTAATTTGGATCTCCTCATATTTTGGTAATAACGCAAAGTCATATTTAATTATAATAAACAATTATATAAAAATTTAATTGTCCATATTTATATTAAATTAATATAATCGATTGTAGTTATATTCTTTTATTTATAAATTTAAACCATTAAATTTTCATCTAATAATTCACTGTAATTGAAAATGACCTCGTGTTTCTACCATAATATAAAGAACTTCCAATTGGTTGAACATATACAGATTAAGTGTAAATTTGAGATTCAATTTGTTTCTTTATCCATAGATCCAGAAAATTTAATTTGGAATGGAGCCAAGGCAGGTATCAGAAGTTAAGCAACAAAGACCTGAGATTTATTCTCTTTTCTAGTGTACTTTTTTAAGCATAACGTGGCGAGTTTCGTTTTATGCTTTCTTTCAAACTATTCATATAATAACTTTCATTCTCTCCATAAATTCTTGCTGCATTATAATGAATAATAGTAAATATCGACAAGTATGTAATGAACTTACTCGTGCTTTTGTAAAACAGTTTAGAGGCATCAAATACTAATTTAATTGTTCAATGCTACCTAAGAAAGAAAACCGTTGATTAAAAAATTAATTTAATTCAATGGATAAAAATTCTTAATTTTTAAATTAAAGTTCAGAAAAGGTAAAGTAAAAACTATCCCGGTGCCTAATGGAATTGAGATAATCACCAAACTTAATCTTAAGCTAGTTTGCATTATCTCACATTATATACACTTAAAGCATGAGAAATAATAAGCTGATAATTATATTAACCTGGAAGATGCAAGAAAATTCTAGCTAGTTCAAAAGTTCTTGTATACGTACATTTAAGCATAAATAGCTTTAGGCATTATTATAGAATGAGAACCGAAAAAAAAAAAAAAGGAAAAAAGCGTGCCACCTTTTTTATATTAATCGCCGTTGACCATTGATCGGTCAGCGTTGGGTGGACTCGTCTGAAGACTCACCAGAGAGTGATAAGCTCCCCCTGGTCCCTTCGCCATCAGAGACGAGTGAGTCCCTTTCTCCACCACTTTCCCTTTATCCAACACAGCTATTAGATCACAGCTCTGTATGGTACTCAACCTGTGGGCCACCACCACGCTCGTCCTCCCCACCATCACGTGCTCCAGCGCGTCTTGCACCACCTTCTCCGATTGGCTATCAAGCGCGCTCGTCGCTTCGTCCAGTAGCAACACCGCTGGGTTCTTCAATATGGCTCTCGCTATTGCTATCCTCTGCTTTTGACCACCTGAAAGCTGCACTCCTCTGTCACCACACGACGTGGCGTATCCATCCTTCAGGCTTCCGATGAAATCATGCGCGTTCGCTGCCTTAGCTGCCTCTATGATCTCTGCTTCGTCAACCTTACCAGACGCTCCGTATGCTATGTTCTCTCTTATGGTCCCACTAAATAACGTGGGCTCTTGGCTCACTAGGGCTATGTATTTCCTAAGTGATCTAAGTTGATACGACTTTATGTCTCTGCCGTCAATGGTCACCGTCCCTTTGAGTGGGTCATAGAATCTCTCTATTAAGCCTATTATGGTTGATTTACCAGACCCACTTTGGCCCACTAACGCTGTTGACTTCCCGGCTTCGATTCTGAGTGAGAAGGCTTGAAAGATCATCACATCGGGCCTAGCCGGGTACACAAAATGAACATCCCGAAGTTCTATCAGGCCCGTTATCTTATCAGGCTTGAATCCATCTGGATCTTCGGGCTCAATTTTAGTGTACCTATCTAGTACTGCGAAAACAGAGCCCACAGAATCAGAGCCTTTAGCAAGGTCTGAGGTCATACTTCCAGCATCGGCAATGACACGGCCTGTACTAACCAAAATCATGAAGGTCTCAAACAGTGATTTGGAGGTGATGTAACCTTGCGAGATGAGCTTGCCGCCATACCAAAAGTCTAGAGACCAAGTACAAGACATGAGGCCTTGGGAACAGGCAAGCCCAACACCTGCGTACCAGGATTGACGAATGCTCTCTCGCCTTGGGCCTTCTTGGGCCATCTCGAGCATTTTGAGTATGCGGTCTTGGGAAGAGAATGCAGTGACGGTTCGGACATTGGAAACAGCTTCGGCAGCTAGCTTGCTGCATTCGTCTTGGGCTTTGATGGCTTTACTAGACATGCTCTTGAGTAGGACGCGTCGAGTGTAAAAGCAAGCAATGATGATGGGTTGGACGGCAATCATAACAATGGCGAGTCTCCATGCAATGACCAAGCCCATTGTGCACGCTATTATCACTGCTGAGAAAGTTTGTACCAGTAGAGCCGATCTATCTCCCACCAGAGACCTCACCTGTGGAATAAACAAAGGATAACAAACAAACATTTTATTAACAAAAAGAAAAAGCAATTGTGAAATATAAATGACTTGCAATCAACATAGCCAACAAGCTACATGATACGACTTGAATGATAATTACAACATAATGATCCAAAATGTGTGTCGCTAGGAAGATCATAAAAAAATTAGAAAAACTAACCACATTGGCGTCTTTGGCAAGTCTAGAGCAAATTGCCCCGCTGGAATTCTCGTCCTGGTCGAACCATCCAACTTCGAATGTGAGTATCTTTGAGAGCATTCTCTCTCTAATCCTTTTGGTCAGGTACTCTCCCATGTAAGCAAAACTGTAATGCTGGCTTATATTGATAAGCAAAGAGAACACAGCCAACCCCAGAAAACTGAGCGCGTAAATCCTCGTCTTCTCTTTGATCTCATTGTGGTCCGTCAGAAAATACACCGATATCATAGACCCCATTGCGAATGCGTACAGTGGCTGAACCGCACCGAAGAGCACCGCACTTATACACCCCATAATTGCCTGCTTCCACTCTGGGAGATTAAGAGCCAACAATCTCCGAAACGAAGGAACAGGGAATTTCTGTTCTTCTGTAGCATGATGACCATCTTCTTCGTCAGCGACAGAAGCTGGATTCCGTGCTATTGAACTGGCAGAGCTGGAACGACTCAACAGAGAAAGCCTGCGACTGCTAGTGTTGTTCATGTCCCTGTTTGATATAGAAGACGGAGCAGAGACGATATCTTCTTGGGTTTTGGATTGCTCTGTTTGTTGGAGACGAACCAGAGAGGTGTAAAGCCCATTTTCGTTTTGGATGAGCTCGTCGTACGAGCCCATTTCCATGATCTTTCCGCCCTGGACGACGGCAATGACGTCGGCGTTTCGAATGGTAGATAAGCGGTGAGCGATGATGATGGTAGTGCGACCCACGGCTGCTTTGTCCAGAGCTTCTTGAACAACTCGTTCTGATTCAGAGTCTAATGCGCTGGTTGCTTCATCTAGCAGAAGCAGTCTCGGTTTCTTTATTATTGCTCGTGCAATGGCGATCCTCTGCTTTTGCCCCCCCGACATTTGAACCCCTCTTTCACCAACCTGTATGTGTAATTCTCGTAAATAAACTATGTCTGGTCAGATTAAATAGTATTAGTTGTTTTTTAGTTCATGAGAGAACGATTTGTGAAATAAGTTGGGACAAACAAAATAAACAATCCTTAAGTCATTTTAGATGTGACCGAGGGGTACTTATTTTATCCAGAAAATGGAAATTAAAATAAAATACTTGAAACAAACCAACGTGTTTTTGGCTTGAGGGACTAGGCTATACCAGTGTAAGTTCATATGTCACTACATTTTAAAATAATGATAATAATGACAAATATAATATATTTAAAGAAGGAATGTGGGGTTTTGGCCCAAAAAAATAAGGCATGTGGTGAAGTTTCAGAACTATGATTGATTCTATTACAATATGTTAACATGATTTAACAAATCAATAAGAGACAGCTAAAATAACCAGTAGTAATCAAGCCAACCCCTGATGTCTACGTGTATTTTGCTTAAGGGATTACACAACCCAGTATTTAGGAATATTATGTATATTGAGGAAATGATTTCCTCCTAATATTTTTTAATCAAAATACACAAATAAAAATGACAATAGTAATATTTTTTAGTATTTATAGTATTTTGATTTTTTAGAACACATATTATTATCAATTTAATATACAATCTGATACAAAGTTAGAATGTGAATAAAATGAAGGGAATTAAAATGTGGGGTCTAGAAAGCCTTCGGACATTTAAAGCTATTTGGTATTTTTCTTTATATTAGGATAGCATCCTCTGTAGAACAAGATCCAAAGCGTTATAGTACTATCATTCTATTTCTATATTTTAAATATTTATCATGATTTGAAAAACAAAGGGGTGCTATTTGGCTGTGCATATTACATAATGCAAAGCAGGTATCCAATCCGTATGCTTCCTTAAGTCACTTTCATAGCATTTACTAATGTGCATTGGTTTTTTTTTTTCACTCTGATTAATCATAGAACATAGCACTGTATGTATATGTGTGTGGGTGTAATTGTACGAGTATATGTATTTATAACTATTTTATATGATGGGAATTGCAAAATTGCTCTTAACTAGTACGACTATTTTAATGGGTACTGTTTCCTAACATGCTAATAACAAAATAGGCAAGCTTTTTTTTTTCTTTTCTTTTTTCTTATATTATCTTTGACTCTTAAGTTATGAAATTGACTAATTTAAAATCAGATATTGTCAAACTTAATATTAAGATAGCCCTCTCAATGTTATACATTCTATACACACAATAAAATTTGAATCTAAAACCTTACTTAAAAAAGTATTGAATTCTTTATCACTCAAGCTAACAACAATTGATAAATAGGCAAATTTATGCACATTCAAGTTATGAAACTATTTGTCATGAGGATTGCTCGTCTGGAAATTATGAAGAAAAATACGGGGAAAAGAAAAAAGAAAAAGGTAAAGATTATGTATTAGGATTTTATCTCTTGAAGGGCCATTTGCAGGTATGCTAGTTGAATAAAAAGGAAGAAACTTTACATACGTGGACGACCAAATTATTAGTGGATTGATGAGGAGAAATGATACCATTGAGGCAGAAAATATTTTCCTTTTGAGAAAAATATCAAAAAAGGTGCTTTTTGGGTTTATCATCAGCAGTGAATTTTTAGTAACATTCCTTGATGGAGGATTTAAATTAATTTTAGTTCTTCTAATTAACTATGAGCATGTCCCATTATAAATGATAATCATTACTTGCTACGATAATTTCATAATTTTTTGTAAAAAACTGTACATAACCCCTTTAACTATGAATTAATTATAATTTTAATACATATATTACAAAAATGTAAGAATTAACTTTCGAATTATTAGAGAATAAAAAAATTAACATATCATTCAAGAGTAATTTTTATGTAAAAGAAGAAATTTCAAAATATAATTGAGACATAAATATTGCATGTTAATAATGTATTTTAAAATTTAGTTATAATTAATTTGGAATATTTTTACTTTTTTATAATAGTATACGTGTCACATTTTAAAATTCCCAGATTAAAATATTTATTATAAAGAACCTTAAATTTTAAATTATTCTGAAAGCTTTAAAAATATATTTTTTTTAGTCTAAAGAATTTTACCTTCGGATTTCTGAAGCCAAATTTTAGCATCCCATAAGAGAGACATTTTGAATAGAAAAAGAATTAATCTTTGAATCTTTTCAAATGCTTTTTTAAATTTAAAATTCTTCACAATAAATATTTTAAATTTATCGTCCTCTAACTCTAATTTCCCTAATTTTTTAAACTATACTGAAATCTAGCATAACTTCAATGCAGAATAGTTCTGTTAGTCACATACCTGGGTGTCGTATCCCAAAGGCAACATTGAAATGAAATTGTGAGCATTGGAAGCTTTGGCAGCCTCCACAATCTCTTCCATGGTGGCATCCTCCTTTCCGAACAGAATGTTCTCCTTTATGCTGGTTGCGAACAGAGCAGGCTCTTGGCTCACCAGCCCCATCTGGGACCTCACCCACTTGAGTTGCATCTTCTTAATGGCTACCCCATCAAGCCTTATCTCTCCCCCAATTGGGTCATAAAATCTCTGCAAAAGCGATATCACTGTGGATTTCCCTGATCCACTCCCACCCACTAAGGCCACCGTCTTCCCTGCCGGAATCTTCAAGCAGAAATCGTTGAGGATAATGCTGGCCGGCCTCGATGGGTACGCGAACTCTACGTGATCAAATTCCACTTCCCCAGAAACGTTCTCCAGAATCTCCCCACTCATATTGTCTGAATCAATCGTCGGAACCCTTTTGATCACTTCCATTATTCGTTCCCCTGCTGAACTCGCATCCGAGAAGTACTTCATGTTGGATAAAGCAGCTCCTAAAGCTCTGTTTCGCAAGGAGATTAAAACGAACAGTCAAAAATCAGTTCATGTAAAGATGCACATAATTGAGGAGGTAACGGATAGATATATTACAATCCACCGACAGCTATGGCAGCGCCAACAGCGAAGACGGTGCCGCCTTGAGCACCATGGTACATGACCATGGTGCTACCGTAATAGGACATGAAAGACCAGATGGCGAAGACGACGCCGTTGCTTCCGATGGCTAAGCCTTTAGCTAGGCCCTGTTTCAGCCCCAGTTTGACAGATCCGTGAAGAGCATCAGAGAAATCGGCTATGGTCTTGCTCTCTCCGACAAAGGAATAGACGGTTCTGATGGAAGATATTGCCTGCTCTACTACTGTACCAGCTTGATTGTACTCCTCCCTGGTCTTTCTAGCCAACCCCATTAGAGTTCTACCATATATTAAACCAGGGATCACTAGAAGAACCACGAAAGGGAACCCCACAATAGCCAGCCTCCACAACATTGCAAAAGCCGCTATGTAGCTACCGATGAACATGAACACATTCATCATGAAGTTTGGAATCTGGTTTTCATCAAAATTGAACGAAACCGTCTGGGTTACACATCATCTTGAAGATCAAATTGAGGAAATTTTGCGATTTTTTTGTCTTTTTTGTTACCTTTTCACTAAGAGTGTCTTGAATTACGAGGCTGTCGTTGGAGACGCTGGTGATCACCTCGGACGTGCTTGTCACGTGCAGATCGAAGTATGCCACTTCTTGTCTGAGCACTGCTTTCAAGTACCTGGCTCTCATTCTTGCAGCTTGTCTTTCGCCTGTTCTGGTCCAACAATACCCCTCTGAAATCGCCAAATCAATGCCAGGAGAACACAAATCAATACTTTGCTATCGTATGAGCGGAAGACAGGACTAAAAATCAAAATCATAATACAAGCAAAACTGAGAATTATAGCTCACCGAGGAAGCAAGTGATAAATGACCCACAAGCCAAATATAGCAAGGCTACCGCGTTCTAAATCATACATAAAGCCCAAACAAACTCTGTAAGCTACTTATTTGTCTGTGTGAATAGGAAAGAAACAAGAGAGAGATCTATCATATATATGTATATATAAACCTTATTAATGTTATGAAGAAAAGCATTTTGATCCATGGTAGGACCACTGCCAATATTGTTCATCAAGCGGCTACTAATTAAGAGCACCAGAGGGGTGGTGAAGCCGTCCCCAATGGACCCAAGCACGCCTAGGACCATGAAAAACCAATCGACGGTGTCGGCATGCATGAAAATGGATTGAATGGACCCAGTCTTCTTCTTCTTCCTAGCCACAGCAGCGACACTTGTTTCCTGATCCCCGTCCATTTTCCCAAACTTTTTCTTGGGAAACAAACAACACAGTGTATGAGATTCGCTTACCACTTCTCTGAGTGATTCTGCTATGGCTTCCTCCCGAAACTACTTGTTCGCCTTGAACAAGCAAGGTAAGCTGGGGACAAGCAAATATTGCGACGTTAAATATTTATAGGAATGAGTGCGGGCGCGTGGGCTTGGAGAGTGGGGGACAAAACATAACTATAAAGGTCGTAAATATAAATTAAACAAGCGAAGATATTAGAGAATTTTTCTGCTCATTAACTTGAATATGTGTATTTAGAAAAATAAACAAATAAAGTAAACTTCATAAATATTTTCACCTATCTTGCGTCACTTTTTTTGAATAGGCAGAATAGACTATTTATGTTTCTTCAATATAATTTCTATGAAAAATGAAATCTCTAATTTACACCAGCCGTTGAAAATTTTGAGCAGAGGCTGAAATTAATTTAGGGATAGCTAGAGTTGATTGTGCTTGAGTTAGAGTCTAAAGTCTAATATTTTTTTAAAGTTTAGAACCAAGTTTCATCAAATTTTATATAAAGAAAAAAATTAAATTTCATTTACAATTAAATTTAAATGATTTTTGACTCTTACATGTATTAAAAATATATATACATACATCTGGAGAGCCCTATTATATATTGATCATGCAGCTATACGTGTGGTGTGAGGAGGGAGAAGCAATTATGTTTGACTTTATAATCTCTCTGCAAAGTCGTCATTAATGACGATATAGGGAGGTATAACAATTGAGTGTTAACAACCCATGATTTTTTTAACTTCTTGAGCAAAACCATACGAATAAAGTATAGGGGGACTTCGTATTATTTAAGGCATGAATTGATGTCAAGGTCAAATATAAACAAGAAAAATGCATTAATTTCTGAATCATGTGCATGCTACTTAAATACCTTGGTCCACCTCTACCAGAGATAAAGATAGCAATCCATGTCTTGAAATGGTCGACCTACTTAACTAGCCTGTTTGGCTATTTAGTAGTTTGTCGAAGTGTAGGAACATCCTAGAAGAAGCACTCTTATTATAGAAGTCAGGAGCAAAAAGGAAATGATTGTTCAGCGCTTTATTCTAGTTCTAGTATGGACTTTTTGTAGATATACACACAATTTTATGTTAAAATTTGGTATGTTATATAATTGTATATTTATTTATAACATAGAGATATAATTATATTATTAATATTTTTTAAATTAATGATATTATATTTTTATTTTTATATTATAAATAAATATATTAATACACTTAAAATTATAAATATATTAAAGATGACATTAGTTTTATACACTAAGTAAATTTTAATTTAATATGACGTATGTATACAAAGTTAATATACAACATATAATACAACTTGCTGTATAAAATTATAGCATATACTTGATATTGATATAAATGTTTAAAAAATTGATATATATATATATATATATATTAAGTTACTATAAATACGTGAGTATTTTAATAATCTTATTCAAATTTTAAAATAGAGAGAAAAAAAAAAGGCATATTAACTAGAAAATCATATAAATATTTCTGGATGAGATCAGATTTCAAACCATGAATGTGAACATCGAACACAGATAGTGCATATATATTTATATATAATGAAATATAATACCGATTAAATTTGTCTTCTTTTTTTTTTTTGGCTAACAAAACAATCGTAGGGAGGTCGTGGTTTTGATGAAATATGAAATTAATTTATGTAACATTAACTCTGGTTGGGCGGACTAATGAACTTATATCATATATAGCATTGCAAGATCACATGACATTTGTCAAAATTTGACTAGTTTATCTGTCAGGGGCTTTATTCATACTTCTACTCGAACAGGCTGAGGGATGGGCTTTAAAAAAAAATTAGATGACAAAAACATAATGGAAATGGACTAATGGACAGCGAAAAAAATAATTTATATATGTTCATATGGTATATCGTACAATAAACTAATCAATATATTAAAATAAGTATATAATTAGTTTAAAAAATTAACATAATTATAAAATAGTTTAATAAATAGGCCAGCGCACTCTGGTCATTTGAAAAAGAATAAATGTGGCTAATAATATTGCCTATCAAAGAGTTTTGAGCAAAAATTACATGAAACAACAGCAATTTCATCTTTTGAAATATCGGTTTTTCTCTTTTTTCTGTTTTTGTTAAACCAAAAGAATACCAAAAAGAAAACAGAAAAAGGAGGTCCGCCTAATAATAACTGCACAAATTTAATCAATTTTTTATTTGCTGATACATGATGTTGGTCAAAGAAGTGGCCATTTAAATTATAAGAGCTCTTTTGATATGTAATATGAAATAAAGTAAAAAAAGACAAAATGATAGAATAAAGCTTGAAAGATTAAGGTCTGATTAAATTTTACTACTGTGTAATATTGAGAGAAAGGATAAAATAGTACAAAATTAAAATATTTATTTTTATATAATTAAAATCTAATCAAAACTAAAGGGATTGATTGATATGACAATAAGCCATATTAAGTTGTGTTAATTTTAGTTGATCGTAAAAATATATACTTGATAATGTATTAATTAAATACATAACAAAAGTAAATAACATTATATAAATTCATACATTCTAACATTATCAATACATGAATTTATTTTATAATATAAATGTATGATATATAATAAAAAAGAATAAATATATATCATTAAATGTAGATGCAGTGAGGGGAAAGATAAAATTCATAATGTGAAATGTAATATGACCTAGGGAGTAGTTATAGTTTGAGGCAATTTCAAGTGAAAAAGATGATGAGGATATTAGAAAATATCACCTTACGTCCATCTTTTTTTAGCTGCTATGTTGAAAAATAAATAAATACATATAATAAGTGAGATTTACTATTAACTAATTTCATATATTTAAATAAAATTGCATATCATCTACTCCAAAATTATCTCTTATATGAATATAACACAAATAATACGAAACAGATCCAAATTGATCAGGGAGCGAGTGGAGGCCTAGGACGGCGTGTCTGACAGGGATCTGAGCCCAACGGCCCTGATAACTGATAACTGATAAGCTTCCGAGTTCCGGCTAAAGGACGACCTATTGCTGTTTGGATATATATATAATATATATATATATATATATATATTAAATGTATAAATATGACCATTGTCTTTAAAATTCTTTTTCTGTTGTTAGTTTCATTTCGGTCCTAGCTTTTTCCGACGTAGCTCATTAATATTATGTGCTGATTTTTGGTACGTCAAATCAAAAGATAGAAGGAAGATCATAAACGTTTTTTTCTTGTTAGATCTGAGATTATTTGATTATGCATGTTAACAAACTGGACATAAAACTTTCACCGCCTTTGGAAAAAAAAGTTATGAAAAATCAGTTTTAACGAAATATTATGTGAAATCAATATCCATTGATAGGCCATCCTTGCTTAAATTTGAAATTTTAATACATAAATAAGAAAAATATTATTTGATTCCTGTCTTATTATTTTGTTTTCAAAATAGTCATGTTAATTTAAGTAAATGGACGAAGGGTGACAATTAATTTTATTCAGTGGAAGATTATTTAAAAACATAATAAAAATGAAAAATTAAAATAATAATTTAGTAATAAATTAAATATTAAAATAATATTTTTTATATACATAAATGTTTATTCTGTCATAAAAAAATTATTCAAATATTGAAATATAGGTAACAATTCTTCATCTTTGAGGAAATATATGTTTTGGCCCAAGAAAAATATATTTTTTAATTATTTAATTTTCATTCGAAAGTATGAGAGAGATATTTATATATATGTTAAATTATTTAGTTTTTAAATGTTATAAATATAAATTATTTAGTTAAAATGTTGAAACCGTTAATGGTTAGTCTTTGGAATATATTTTGATAAGGAGTAATGAATAGTAAGTTAAAAATTTTTCAAATCCGAATCATATATTTTTAAGATTTATATATATGGATATTTAAGAAACTAAATCATATATTTCTTAGATTCATATATCGAAAAATTACGACATACATACATATTTGAATGATAAAAAAATTCATTAACTATCATAAATTATTGGTTAATTTACTTAATATAATGTAGCCAGTTGATAGATACATCGTGACTTCCAAAAGTATAAAATTGAATGTGTTTATAATTTTTATATGTAGTTTTCGCTCAAAAGATAAAACCCACATGCAAGATATAACAATACTCGATGAGAGAGAATTTGAGCGTAATTGAGACCTTGTTCGATGTAACATCGATGTCAAGTCCAATAAACTAATTAATGGCGTATTCATAGAAGCATGAGACTGACCTCACCCAACCATCCTCCCTAGTATACTGATCCAAGCACCTTATCTCGAGAGTTTCACAATTTTTCAGATATGTGCTCGTCTCCCTATGTAGGTTTATGGTTCGGTTTTCTTTTTTATTTAACTGTTTGTATTAAAAAAATTATTTAATGACATGTATTTAAAATATCAAATTTCAAATCTTTAAAATTTAAAGAAATTATTCAATGATTTATATTGTATTATTTGTCTGATTTGATAGTGTGTATTTTCTTTCCACAAATGTAGGGATTCAAACTCGTAGAGTCCAACCAAATAATTAAATTTGTCCGACACTACAACACTAGCAGCAAATCAATACATTTCATGCCAAGAGCCATTTATCTAGTATTAAATAATTATTATATATATATATAATAAATATAGCATATTAAATTTAATTTGAGTAACGGTCCTTGATTTTAAATAAACTATTGCATGTTGGTAATGGAGTAATTAATAAAAAGAAACTACCGATTAAAAATAAAATTGTATGTGACCGAAGGATAACACCGCATCTAACGAGAGAATTTAAGGCTATATTTGAGAATTTAAAAAGAAATGGAATGGAGTAGTTATTAACAAAATAATTTGATATAAAATGAAATGGAATAGAATAACGTAAGTTGACATGTTGTTTAGAAATTTTAACGAGAAAAATAAGAGACACCTATCAATTTTGTTTGAAAGTTATAATAAAATAAATAAAATATAATTATTTATTAATTATTTTTATAATATTATCACTTATAATATAAATACATGACTAATAATTTTGTTATTGTTCAATACATAAGGTTATATATATTCTCCTATCCATATTATTTTATTTATTAATTATTCTGTCAATATTTGATGTCTAATACATTTATTACAAAATATCTATATTACTTCTAACAATTTAAAAAGACAAACTTAAAAAGTCAAAATAAAAAATTGTTGACTGAAAAAAATTAAATATATATATATATATATATATGAAACTAATTTACATTGTAAATTCTTTCATTATCTCTTTTTTATTTTAAAATTTTAAGTAAAGGAAAAAGAAAAGGAAAAGAGATATGTCATAACCATAATAATAGAAATTTGATAAAATTGTAACAATTAGAATGGTCCTCTGGGGATGATAGTATATTAGTAATAAAATATTGGTATATTAGTAACTTAACTTCTTAAATCATTTCATGTCATTATTGACCCGTTAATTTGAAGGGATATCGAAATTTGGGCTTTGGATGGCAATGATAGGTTTTAGTATCCCTCCTTGTCATCACATTCCAATTTTTTTTAAAAATCTAAACATAAGTTCAACCTATTTTTGTCATTCCATTCATTGACATTTCCTCCTAACAATCTATCCAAACATAACTTAAACTAGCAAAGCATCGAGGCATTGAGCAATTATGCCGACTCTAACCTTGCCAATGTCAATTTGACTTAATTGAGTTTAAAGACAAAGAGAGCACGAGATAGATATAAAATTTAATTTTAATGGAAGCGAAAGTTTTTGAATCAAATATTTGAACTAAGGAGACAAATTTGTATAACCCAATAGAGGCAGTGAGTGCAGTCGCCCTTGTTGAATTTTTAAAATTATAATTTTTATATGTAATTTAATTTTATATTCTTAATTTAGTTATTTAATTTATAAGAATTTGTATATTTAGATTATAAAAATTTGTTTATTGTTAATTTAAAATTTTGATCTAAAAACTTTTACCTTTTAAAATCAAATCCCATATCTATCAAAGTGCTAGAGGGCAATCTCCCTTTTTAATTCATGTAGCTGTCAAAGTGGGCCAATCCGGCCTACTCAAGTTGATCCACCCGAGTTGGTAGGTTAAATGAATCAGTCAATTTAACTCACCATAAGGTGGTGGGTTGAAAATCTCAACCTACTCCGCTTGGTGGGTTAAGCGAGCTGACCCGTTTAACCCACCAAAAAAATAAAATAAAATAAAAAATTATAAAAATTTAAATGTGACTTTTTTTAAGCATATGTCTTATTTAATCAATCAATTTTTATATCAATATAAATAAACAAAAAAATAACTAAATACAAAGGAAGTTTAAACGAATTAAAACAAATAGAGTAATCCAATAATTCAATAATTAATTAATAATGAGAATATAATTATGAACTGAATATTTAAATCTGGCAAATTACAAAATAATAGAGACAACACAACACATACATTATGATTAATTTTTTTAAATAGAAAAGTGCTAGACTAAGTGAGTGAAAAATTAAAAAAAAAAAAAAGACAATCCATTTAATTTGCAAGTTGACTTGTTCAACTCGCAGGTTAAACGGATCGAATTGATACAAGTATATTAAACGAGTTTTCAATAGAACCCTTCAACCCAACCTACCTTTTAGGTGGGTTAAACGGACTTTATTTGATGGGTCGAACTTGTTTTGACGATTCTATTAATTCATAAGTAAAATTTTTGAATTATTTTTAATTTTTGTTAAAAAAAAATTCAAAAATTTTACTCGGGAGACCGCCCCTCGCGTCCTATAGATATCTTCTTTAAATGCACGATTCGTTTTGATTGTGCGTGACGATGCTCAACTACATATGATTTATGCGTGACTTGCTTTATTATATGCATAACCCATTTATTTATTCAGAATCTCTATCAATTATGGGATGGATAGGGCAGGGAAAAAAATACACTCTGTACGCAGTTCTTTTATTCACTATTTATGTTAAAAGAAAAATAGATATTAGTTACAATTTAAATTCTTAATAAAGATAATGATAAGGTAACTAGGAGATAATAATAAATTTTAATATTTAAGTGATGATAAACTTTAATTCTAAATGATCAAATCTTGGATCATAAAAATAACTCTAATCTTTGTTTTTTTCCTTAGATTTTATGAAAGAAGAGGATCACGGAGAGAAGTCTGACAGAAGGAAAATCGAAAGTAATAATGATAATATAATTGTAGACGATCTGGTCAAGAATCTTAATCCTTTCTTACCTGTTCATTTAATTAGATTTACTCTCTATTTATATTAATTTAGTTAGATTTACAAACTATATAAACAACTCAGCTACAATGACACTATTCTTTAAATTAATTATTTCATATCAGAGTGCTCCCAACAATAAATTATTTATAATTAACACTATATTCACGTTGCGGTTTAAAAAGGTATAATTAATTAGTACTATCAAGCTTGTTTGCTTTGAGTCCTGACATAGGTGGTTAATTTTTAATATTATCATGTTATTGTTGATGCTTTTTCTCCAAGTCTTTCCATAGGCATAGAGACAATTACATCATGTCATACGCAAGTCATGACGCTTTGGGCTATCTTAGTTTATACGAAACTTATAACTAATAATTTAAATTTTTGAAATTTTCATTTAAATTTTGTTTTAAATATTAAATTTGTACGTATTTTAAAAAAAATAAAATTTAAATACAACAAAAGTAATTAATAATAAAACTGTTCATATTCCTTCGAGTGGTATTGAATTTAACTTTTTTTGATAATAAACATTATAAATGAAGGTGTAATAATAAGTCAATAAATAAATAAAATTTAATTTTAAAATTAATTTAAAATATTATAATTAATCTAATAAATATATTAAACTTATTATATTTAATTATGTGATATTGTCACGTAGTACAATGTCCATTACCCCCGTATCCAAGAAAACTTGTGAATACATGTTGCCATTAATGTAGTTACTGTTTAAAGGACTTTGTTACCAGTGCTCATAAAATGTTTATTACTTTAATTAATAATAATAATAATAATAATTTTTTATAACACTTAATTAGTAGTTTTTTAATTTTGTTTTATAACAATATAGTCCTTTATTGTTTTTAAAAGAATTAATCAATTTCTCTTATTTAAAAAAAATTATAATCAATCTTTAACAATTGGTACATCTTCAAACATATAAGTACTATTTTTATATTATCTTTAATTTTTTTTTAAAATAATTTCTGTTTATTTAAAATTAGTTTTTTTAATAAAATTTCATGAGATATTAAAGATTAATATAGAGATAATATTTAAAAGTATGAATATATAAAAATTTATTAAAAATTAATTATAAATATTTTTTAAAAAATATTAATTATGTTTTTTGAAAAAATAAAAGGTATTGTTGTCATAAAAATAATAGTGAAAAAACTATTATTTAAATATAATAAAAAGTAGTAAAAAAGTAATAATTATTAGTGAGACAATCAGGACACTCATTATCAAAACTCTTATTTAAAATATGTTTTTGTCCATTTGATCTAATCAAGTTTACGCAATCATTGATAACATGCATATATAATTATTATTAGAGTACTCTTTCATTATATCTAATTAAATTAAACTTTTCTTTTCATTTTTAAGATAAATAAAAATTATCTGAAATCCTAAAAAATACTAATTTATCTTTTAAAATATTATGAATTTTTACTAAACATATGATTTTAATTTTAAAATGATTATATATATATATATATATATATATATAGTCGATATAAATGTCATTGTTAAGATTAGACATCATTAATATGATTAACTGTTAGCTTTTTAAACTTAAAATTTATTTTTTATATTTTTTTGTTAAAAATTATTTATCCTTTAATCAAATAATTTTGCAATTTTTTCACTTCTAAAAAATAACTATTAATAGTGGTAAACATATATAATTGCAACTTATTTTCTGTTGCAAGAGAGGTAAAAATAGTGTATTTTTTAATTTTAAGAAAGAGGATGATTATTTAAAAAATAGAGAGAATGTCTATATATAATTTAAACATTTTCCAGAAGTGATAAATATTTATCCTTATTATTAATGTCTCATGGCTCATAGGTAATCATGGACTTTCTCTTGCAGAGACATGGTTTTCCTTTCCGTCCGTAAACAAGAAATGTAAAATTTTCGTTATCTAAATAAAAACCGAAAATATATTGAATAAGTAAAATAAAAAATTTTCAAATTCCACAATGATTTAAAAATAATGTTTCTTTGTGAGTTGAGAGTGATTTTGTCTTCTATTGCCCCAGAAATTGGATTAGAAAATTAGTTGAGTTACTGTGTGCAAATTAAACACATGACACATAAAAAAATCCCAAAAATATTGAAGTATAACGGACCATCATGGCCGTTGAGTGTAAACTTATGGGACCCATATGATTTTCCCAGTCTTCACGAACGAATCGTGGGATTTAGAAAAAATGAATTGCAAGGGATGATAGACTTGAAGAGTTTTACAAAAAGGAGACGATCGATTAATTGCTATCTTTCATCTTAATCATGTCAGTTCATTACATTTTGATATCTTCTAATTTTTTGCCATACTACATTATGATATTTCACAACAAAAAAAATATATTTTTAGGTGTGGTAACTAAACTTTTTGCCAGTGGTTGAATCAATTACAGGTAAAATTTGTGCGGATAAAAGAATTATTTGCAGTTGAATCAAATAAGTAATTAAAACTATTGCTGCGAATAAAGTATTAGTTATTTGGTCAAGGTTTGTGCAAACAACTGCGATGTTCAATCTATTAAATTTTTAAATTTAGCAACGATTTCAACCGAGGCTAATGATCCCCATTTTTGTTTAAAAAAATTAATTTCAATTATAATTTTTTTCCACCTATTTATTTCTTATATTACATTGCAGTTTCAACCAACAAATCAAACCAATAATACAACGGAACATTCCAATCAACCATTAGCATTGTCTTTAAACAAATGAGCTTAACATAATCAAAATACATGCAATATTCTAGAATCATTTTAACGTAGTATGGTTTTACTGAGTCCAATAACCATAATAAGATTTATAACTTCGTCATATAGACATTTTAACATACTAAAACTGGTGATCTTCATGTTCAGAAATGTCTACAGAATAATATGCTACACTTAATTGTTGTCCACTTGTTGGATAAGGTTCCTAAATTGTATTATAAAAATTAATAAAACATAATGGATATATTACAAGACATAATTAGTGATGTAACATATAAAAAGTAACAATAATACAAAGACTAAGAACATTACTAATAATGTGTTGAGTTCAATAAAGAAACTCATCATCATCTCAAATCTTTTATTTTGATCATCAAATCTTCTTTGTTGATCTTTTATTTTTTTTAAGTTTTTATGTTAGTATTCTAACTTTATGTTTTGATATTGTATGACCAATTTTATTTCAATGACTTGATTTTGTAAATTTGTATTAAAATGACAATGAGTGAGTAGGGAGGGAAGAAAGGAGAAGAAATAAAAGAAAATGGAATTATGCAGCAGCTGATTGTACAAGGAGGAAAGTTTAATTTTAGGGCCACACAGGTAATACTTGTGGTTTCAAATGAATTGCAAGTATAATACCAGCAATTTTATGATATAACCATAGCAAATATTTGATTTAGTTGCAATTATCTGAATTGCAAGTAAATTACCACTGCTAATGAAATGAATTGTTCTCGTTTAGCACATTGTATAAAGTTTGATAAGAATTTAATAATATACGTTGTTTGGTGTGACATTATATAAGATATCGTTTTACATAAAATAATATGATTATATATTTTGTAACAAATTATATAATATGGATAAAAATATTTATTCAAACAAAAATATCTTTAACTTCAATAAAATTGAACAAAATGCTCAAAGAAAATAATTTTTTGTGTCCACTTATACAAGTTCATACTAATAGTAATATATCAATCCATGGTATGGGAAACATTATTGAAATAAAGAATAAATGAGTGAAACTTCATTTGGTCCGACACATATAGAATATTTTTCAATTTCGTCCCATATAATTTTTTTATCAATTTGGTCCCTCATAAATATGATATTTCTTAATTTAGTCCATCACATATAAATATTACTCAATATGGTATCTCATAAATAAAATTATTATCAATAATGTCTTTCATATTGTTTAAATTAACTTAATTTTGAGGACATTATTGAGAGTAATTTTATTTGTGAGGATCAAATAGAGAAATGTACATATGTGAGTGACCAAAATTGAGAAAACAATTTTTTAAGAGATCAAATTGAAAAATATCTTATAAGTGAGGGACCAAATTGAGTAAAAGTTTTTAGCTCGTAATTATTAAATTAATTTATTTTTTAAGGATATTATTGCTAACAATTTTATTTATGAGCGATAAAATGAATAAATAAATAAATATATATATATATATATATATATGTGAGGAATTGAATTGAGAGACAATTCTATGAAAAATCATATTAAAAATATCTTATATAATAAGGACCCAATTGAAATTTTTTTATGACTTAGTATTTATTAAATTAACTTATTTTTAAGATATTATTGATAATAATTTTAGGTGTGAGAGATCTAATGGAGAAATATATAAATGTGAATAGCTAAACTAAAAAAAAAAAAAATTCTACAAGAATAAATTGATAAATATAAAAACAAAATATCTTATTAATACAATCTGACCTAATCATACTAAGAGAAGCCATATTAGTAATACATTGCTTCACCATATTAAATGTGGTTGACTAGAGTTAATTGTATATGATTATACAATTTATTGTATACACCAAACGCATGAAAAATACGAATCATATTGTATAAGCTTATACAATTTAACCTTATACAGCATGTCAAACGCGCTTAGTGGCTAGGATGTTAAAATTAGTTATAACAGTATTTGATAGGATATTTTTGCATATTGAGATGACATTAATGTGTGCAAGTTATCATTGCAATATATTATGAGCAAATTACACGAACATTATATGAGCTTTGTTGATATGACAGGGATTTCCTTTCTATCCTCTAAAATTAAAATTTGCGTTAAGCTTTAGTAAAATTTTTTAATTTTTTAATTAGAATTATACACGCACACAGAAGCTAAAATATCCTTTTACATGTTTTTAATGAAATATTTTAAATAAAAATTTAACATTAAAATAAAATCTTAAAAATAAAAATAATGAGTAATTTTAACAATACTAATCAATCAAGGTCAATTTACTCATATATTAAATACCTCCTAAATCTCTTGCATAATCAGAGCTTGGTTGGCTGGTACTTCAAGTAAACACTACCATACGTTGATTCGATTGTATGAAGATTGCTATCAAACTGATAATTTAAGACACTTAGTTGTCATTGTCACCATCATCGCATAACGAAATAAAAAAATTTGTAATTTTTTTTTTTTCAAATGACAAATACAAGGACCTATGATTTGAATTAGTGCTATATTATTTTTAAAATGGATTTACTAGTTAATGCGAATCAAAAGTTTGATATAAATTCCATCACTGATGTTAGACACGAGAAGAGGTACTCTGAAAGTAGGATGAAATCCACATCAATCTTCCCATTAAATGGATGTAACAAGGAAAACATTTTTCTGTACATTATACGATTGGTATTAACATGGGTCGAGTCATCGAGAAAACTTTTAGTTTATTATAAACGTATTAATTATTCAAATTAAATTTAAATAATTGTATATTATATAAAATTCTAATATTAATTACATTACATAATCATAAATTTTAATCTAACAATTTATGTTACATATACTGTATGATGCAATGGCCAGGAAATTCATTTCCAACCTTTTGCTTAATTATTAATTATTTTTAATAAATTTAATAAAATTTAGATAAGATGATAGAAATTTAATAATTTAAATTTTAAAAAATTATTAAGTACTGTAATTTATTAAAATATAAATAATTAAATAAAAATTTAATGATTTAAATCCATCAAATGTGAAAAAACTTATGGTATGTTTGGATGGGGGTTACTGATGGAATAACAAGGAGTGGAATGGTTAGTTTAAATAAAAAGTATGTTTGGATAATTTTTTTTAAAAAGAGTAGAATGGTAAGGGAGGTCCTCCAAGATTCTTTCTAACCATTTAAAATGACTTTTTTTTTTTTTTCTGTCCTCTTAAATTGGGGGATCAAGAGTGGAAAGAAGTGACTCAATTATTTAAAATTATTATTATACCCTTTTTTACTTTTATAAATAAGGATTTTGCATTGTGTAAGGAGTAATATTAAAAAAAATAATTAATTAATCATTTCATTTCATTTATTTAATGATAACTTTCAAACAAAAAATTTAAAATTTCTTTCCTTTGTTCATTAAAACTTTTAAACAATATATCTATTCAAATTATTTTATTCCATTCTATGTAATTCTATTAATGACTATTCTATTTTATCTTCTTCTAAACCTTCAGACATAACCTTAAAATTTTGAAAGTAATGAATACACTCCATTTAATAGATACAGCAATTTGAAGGGGCTATTTCTTCGCTATATAGGACGGTTCTTCAATTATAATAATAATTTGATAAATGAGAGCAATCATTGCAAATAAATTGATTAGAAAGAAAAATATAATAATACTTTTGTGTCTTTCTTGTCCCCCATAATTATATTAAAGTGTGGTACTTAAAGCATGAGATGTGAAAGCAATAAAATAAACAAATAAATAAAGATGTACGATCAATCACATTATAAGCTACCATGCTCCCAAAGGTATAATTTCATTG
Organism: Delonix regia; assembly: GCA_037074485.1. Taxonomy (NCBI): domain Eukaryota; kingdom Viridiplantae; phylum Streptophyta; class Magnoliopsida; order Fabales; family Fabaceae; genus Delonix; species Delonix regia. The sequence continues at coordinate 30,722,796 of CM073449.1, read as the reverse complement.
TGGTGCACTGGTTCTAGTTGAGAATTGATTCATCACTAAAATGTGACGAGACACCACATCCTTATGTGACGGATAATGGAGGCTTCTTTAAAGTGTTCTCAAGATTTGAAATCACTTCTCTCATAATCTCCTTCATTCATATTAATTATATAAAAGGGGAACATAATAAATTCTTTTTTTGTTTTCTTTTTCCTTTCGGACGAAAGATCTAATTTATAATCTTCTACTTTTATCTCTATTCATTCAATCATATGAACTAATCACATGTGACCAATAATGATTTCTTTCTAAATTGAAAATTGCTATGGTTTTCATGTAGGTGATCTATTTACTTTTAGTTTGAGTAGCTCGTTTAGTCCAACAAAAGAGTTGTGGATGAAATTCATAATATTATAGATTTATTTGTAACACAATTAATGTTTAAACCAATTAGTGAGAGTGAATACCTAATTTGATGGTTTGGTTAATCTTACTTACTTTGGTCATATTAAATTGAGTTGTCCTGAGTCAAAACCAAAAAATAACTTGTAAACTTCACCAAGGTAGGCCAGGTCTGTGTCACACAAGACTAGGTTCAACCTGATCCAAGCATTATTTTTTAATTTTGTTCTAAAATTTTTTATGTTATGTATAATAAATGTTTAGAATTTTAATTTTTTTTTCAAATTTTAATCACTTTTCATTTTTATTTTTAATTTTATTTTTATTTCAAATCTTAATTTTTTTATTGTTATTAAAAATTAATTTTAATAAAATAAAAACTTGATTCAACCCAAACCCAGTGTAACCTGTCCAAGCTCAATCATTTACCAACCTAAAATTGGGTCGGCTAGGTGTTGAGTTAAAAAAAAAAAGACATGATCTAGAGCCGATCAGGTTTTGAATCATGCAAAAACTTGACCCAACTTGACGTGTATGCACATCTATTAATTAGGTTTGCCAATGATAAACTTTCTAGTTTTAACTAATTTTTTTAACAAATATAAAAATATAATATGAGTTACCATGTTGTGGATAAAGGTGCCTTATGTAAGGGAGCACACATGCTAAATTTTTTGGCAATTTACAACTTAGTGGCCTAAGGCCTAGACTAGCTTGATTTAGGCTTGATTTGTTACTGGCTCGGATCCCTCTCTCTCTCTCTTTCTCTCTCTTTTTGTTTTTCAAAAAACAAAAATAATTAATAAAAATGATATTTTTTTCTTGAAGAAATAATTTAAAGAGATAAAGATTTGAAAAGAAATAAAATAGAATAGCAAAAAACTTAGGTTTTAGAATGAAAAATAATATAAAAGTTGAAAATAATTGATATTTTAAAATTTAAGTTAAAAATTTCTCAAGTTCATTAAATCATTTGGAGTAATCACATGTGACCAATAATGTTTTCTTTTTAAGTTGAAAATTGCTTAGCTCTCTTATCCCATTTATTTTTAGTTTGAGCAGCTCTGCTAGTCCAACAAAAGAGTTGTTGGTGAAATGTTTTTTTCTTATTGTTATAGATTATTCATAACACAATTAATATTTGAATTAATAAGTTGGAGTGAATATCTAATTTAGTGGATAGATTAATTGGCCAGACCTAATTATATTGAGTCAAATAGGGCTATGTTAAAATAAAAAATTACAAGCATTGCCAGGTCGAGCCATATTTCAAGTTCATATAAAACTCAGCTGGGGTATTTTTTTTCTCAATTTTTTATAAAACTTTTATTTATAATAAATATTTAAAATATTAATTCGTTTTAAATTTTAATAACTTTTCATTCTAAATCTTAATTTTATGTAACACTTCTTTTTTATTCATTTCAATATTATCTATTTTTTTAATAAAAGATATTTTTATTAAATAAATTTTTTTAATAAAATAAAAATATAAATAAAAATAATGAATTGGCCCGACTCGAGCAAAGTGTAACCTTACTAGGTTTGATCACTTATCAGCCTAAAACTAGGTCAAGTAAAGTCTTGGGTCTAAGAAAAGAGATCTGATCCAAAACCGAGCTGGGTCCCAAATCCTATATAAACCTTGCTTGAGTTTGCCCGTGTGTAACCCTATAATTTAGGTATGCCAAATGATCTAGTTTATAGTTTTAACTAATTTTTTAATTAGTGTAAAATTATAAATGTATGATATGAGGCAACATATTATGGATAGAGGAGTCTCATACAGGGGTGCGGATGGGTATAATTTTTTGGAGACCTAAGACCTGGTCGCCCAAGACCTAGACTGGCCCAGTTTAGACTTGATTTGTTACCAGAGCGAGTTCCAAATGGATTGGCCTGAATCTCTCTCTCTTTTTCTTTTTTTGTATTTAAAAAATAATAATAATAATGATTTTTACTTGAAGTAAAGATTAAAAAAAAGGATTTGAAACGGAAAAAAATGGAATGGGGAAAAACTTAAGGATTTAGAATGGAAATTAATTAAAATTTGAACAACATTGTTATTTTAAAATTTTATTATAAATAATTTTTTTTAAATAAAATAAAATATAAGTTATTAAAAATGATAAGAATAAATAATACCGAGGCAAGTCTTATGTTACATTGGGACTCATCTCAACCTAGTCAAAGATGCAACTTTTTTAATTTGGGCCAACCTAACGTGGGCTGATGTGATCAAGTTGAACAGGGTTGGCCAGGTCAATCGAGTTAGTGTTTACCCCTAAACTCTTATAGATACATGTATTCATTTTATAGTTGCTAAAATGTATAAAATTGATTAGGTTGGTACATATAACCCACTACTTTGGTAAGTTGGAGTTATATATCAGTACAAATTTATTTAGTATGATCACTTCAACTCAACAATGTTTAACTTGCATTTGTTTTTCTTTTTCTTCATTAATATCCTAATAATTTTAAGAATTAAAATAATATTTAAGCTTTTGCCATAATAAATATTCTTGAAGACAAGACTCAAATAGTCTCATTGAAAAAAATTAAAGGATTTGATTACTTGTTTTAGGCTAGGGGTGTTCAAATCCTAGGTCGGGCCGGATTAGACACTAACTTGTGGTTCGGCCTGGGGTTATAACGGGGCCACAAAATGTGGCTTGCTCTCAGGACCTAGCCCGGTAGGCCTCGGACATGACTGGGCAGTGTGGGGTTACTAGGGCTTTTTTTTTGTTAATTAAATTTTAAAATAAGTTTTAAAAGACAAAATAAAAATTATGATTTTTATATAGTAAATGAGATATCTTATATTAATAAAAACGATCTATATTAGACACAAATAAAAAAGTCGCTATTTCTTTTTTTTTTTTAAATGCAAATATATATATATATATATATATAAATATGGCCAGGGCCGACCCGGGACCGGATCCTTTGATAATGGACTCGGTTCCTGTGGCTTAGATGATCTTGACTCGACTTGAAATGATTGGGCTGGCCTAAGTCTTGATCACCCTTATTTTAGGCTATGTTTGAGAGTTTAGGAGATGATGAAATAAAATGACTAATAATAAAATGTAGTAGGGTGACAAAAAGTAGAATGACAGGATATATATGTGTAACTCGCTTGTTTGAAAGTTTAATAAAGGGAAGAAAGATAGTTATTAATAGAATGAAATTGTCTACATATTATTTTTTATAATATTATCACTATAAATAAAATGTTGGTATAATAAGCTCTTAGTCATAGATATTATAGTAAATATATAATTTGATCCTTCTGTTCTATTATTGGCTTTTTAATTTGGAGGCACAAACAAATATAATTCTAGATAACAATGAGGGAAGAGTTATTCCTTTATCATTTCACTTCATTTCAAAATAAATTTTGAAATATGTATTCATTTTAATTTAATCATTCTATTTCTTTTTAGTCAGCCGTTTGCCATTTATTTAAAGATACTCTTAATTAGTAATATTTGAACTACTTAAATAGTTATTTTGGTTTAATTATAAAATAAATTGAATGTTTGAAATTAATATTTAATTATTTTAAGTAATTGTTTTCAATTCTACATAATATTTATTATTGTTTGTAATTTTAAATATTCTATAAAAATTTTCACCTCATTGGAGCACCCGTGAATCGTGATGGCCAACCATTTGCAACTCCTCTGATTTACTCTGATGCTGTTGGATATCTAACGCACTGTAATTCATGAAGCATTGTTTTGGAATGCCACGGTGTCTGATAATAAAATGACGTAATACACACCGACTTTTTCTTTTTGTTTTTTTCCTTTTTTTTCCAGAAACGTATAACATTGCTTGTGGACAAAGAACGATTCGGACGCTCTAACTGTTTCACTGTTCTAACACAGTGAGGTGTTACCTATCTAAACAAAACAAATGTGCTGAAAATGTTGCATTTAACGTTTCCTTTACGTTTTTGGTAAAGAAAAAGAGAAAACATTTCCTTAATACGAATTCAGAATTCTTCACGAGTCAAATAGTAGGCCAACGCCCCTCTTTGGTATAGTACATTAATTAAAATTAAATTCATGATCATATTACTCAGTCCCACTTTTTATTATTACTTTTTCAAAATGATCGTGTATTGGAACCAAACAAAAAATGATCACGTTACTATTCTTCCTACCAACTAACGTATTCATTTAACCAAGCCAAACTTGTTTCTCACGGCGTCTCTTCCTTAAAGTATTATAAAAAATTAGTTGTAGTACAGTTGATTTTTGGTTATATTGGACGATCACTTTTGGTTATTGAGAAATAACTTATTTTTGGTTCTTTGATATGATAAAACACGAAAAAATTAAAGGATTTTTTGAATAAAATATATTATATACGTCTTATCGGTGAGATGTAGCATGAGTATCGTGCAACGATTGACTAATTATATGACAGTTGTGGTCCTCCATTTTGGTTTTATGCTGGTAAGTTTCTTTTTTCTATGACATAATTGATCGATGTATGGACCATATCAATCCTCCAACACTGTTTAAAATGGTTCTATATTATGTTCCAATTAAATGAATTTGCGTTGGAGACCTGTGAATTTGTTTAGTTGGTTCGTTTTAAGATTTTTTTTTTGAAATTTTGAAGTCAACAATTAATTTTTTACTTTTACATTTTAAAATATAAATTTTCTATATTAAAAAATCACAGTACTCATTTTGACATGTAAAGAGCAAGTGACAAATGGCTTAATAATATTCAGAAATTATTCGTGAGAGATGAATTCCAAAAGCACACATAAACAATATTATAATATTTCAAGAAGGAAAAACCACAGTTTGCAGCATTTGCACGTGCTTATATATGCAGACAGCATCAGAGAGTTCACTTACAAATGCCTCCAACTCTATCTGAAACGTTACATTAGCCTAGCTAATTAATCATTACCAAATAGATTAACACCTAATCCGTCTCTCTCCGCCAATTCATGTGTTGAGAGTGGATTTCCAAGTTAATAAAGTTTTACTACTTACTTGGCTAAAGCAGATTGTATCCTCAATATTGCAAATTAATTTGATAGCGAAATGAGATGCCACCACCAACTAGAAGCTTCCACTTTCTGATCAATAATGTGTCTTGAGGTCGTCGGAGCTGTCATAGGCCATAATTAAGATAGTAAAATGGACAATGACAAGGAGTAAATTAAGAAGAGTGAAATATCTAATTTTGCCTCTTTTATGGGCAATATGCCATTCTTATGGACTTCCATAGTGTGCCAAACACAGCATTCCAAGATGTTAATTAGGGTTATAGCAGAAGTTTTTTTCGCTTATATATAGACCTTATATTAATTATTGTAAGAAGTTGGTGGATCAGAGAATAGCATGAGTTACAGATCGAATCCAATGCATTCAAATTAACTCGATCGATTTTAAATATTATGATGTTGATCATTCATGAATTTTCAGTATATTGATTCGACATAAACTTTTCAATTATGTAGCAAAATTGTTTATCTGATAGGATTACCAGCAAGCCTGAGTTTTTAGGCCTCTGCCAGTGCCACGCATTTAGTGGTGCGGTATTAAAAAATTAAAATCATGTGAAATTAATAAAGCCACGTCGATTCAATTTCAATAAGATAATTACTTGGATAAAACAATTCAGTACGAACAGCACTACTAATCAATAACAACTCAGATTATAACTCATTTATGACACTCCGATGAGCAGTTCAAACCACTAACTGAAAAATCTTTGTTCGAATCAGCATTTGCATTATTCTTAAAGTAAATGCTTCTCACGCATTCATCCAACCAAAAGAAACAAAACAATAACAACCGAAGAAGAAGAAGAACAGGAGAATCGGAATCCATGACAAGGTGGGGCACACGAGCAATAAGCGTGCTGTTTTCGCATTATTTCGCAGTCTGAATTATTAGATGGACTGGAAATTAAATGGGAAGCACTGTTTGTAATAGCTAGGCACACCTGCTTTTGTTGTTTCTGGCAACATTGGATGGTGGTGGCGGTGGGCTGGTAGTTTTCCTACTGTGGGATGTATATATATATATATATATAGCTTTTCCTTTAAAAGGAAATGCTTGTTTGTTTATTTATTCGGACGTTGAAGAATCTGATCATATAACAGACCCGGGGTTGGAGGGGTCCCTTTGTATTTAATTCCGTATGGGAAGTGGTGTTTTTACATATATTGGGCTTGTTTGCCAAAAATTTTATCTTTCCAGTTTTGGAGTCTTGAAATTCAAGCCATGTTTGGGAATATATGAAATTAAATGATTAATAATAAAAAAAATAAAGCAGAATAAAAGGTTATAAGTCTTGAGAGTTTTAATAAAAAAATTCACTTAATTGAAATTTTACTTTAAATTAATCGCATAAAATCATTTACAAATTTTTTCTTAATATTACTTTTATAAAATAAAATAAAACTAGTTGTACATGTTTTTATTTTAATTAACAAGGATATAATTGTAATTTAATACCTTGTACGTCATTGATGTTTCAATTTGGAAGCAACAAATATGAAATTTTTATATGGCAAAAAAGAGTTTTTTTTGCTATTTTTCATTCCATCCAAAACTTAAATTACATTTTTTATTTCACTCGTTGTTATTTTATTCTAAACCATTCATTTAAATATATGCATGTATAATTGCTTCAAAATTCATATTAGAAAAAAAATTGTATAATTATACATGAGTCTCAAAAGTCAAATACACTAATAAGTCAATTAAGACTATAGTTCTGTAACTCTAGGAATCTAGAAGTATTTATAAACTTGGCCTTTTATAATTAGACATGCGGTAATGGTTCACCTAGACTTGTCCCTATATATAGGTGTGACTATGATGGAACCTTTGGCCCTCTGTTTCCTGTGCGCACTTTAGTTGATTAATATTGAAGCACATATATAGCCGTTCTTAGGGTGAGGGGGATATGAATTTTTATATGGGCCAACGGAAGAGAGTGATATGGATAAGAGAGACAACATAGCACACCAGCCAATAGTTTACTCCCTCGTCGTCGGCGTGTAATGTCAAAGAGGGCCACACCCACAAATCACGGATGCTGGGCATTTGCCTTTAGACTTTAATTTGCCTTTTCTCCTGTTTCCATTTCCATCTTGTCTCACACTTTTCTTGTCCATTTGTTCTCAGGAAAAAGTATAGATTCGCCCCTCACTTTTATATTTTATTACACTTCAAATTTTTTTATAAATTAATTTTAACAAATTAATTATTTATTAATCAAAATAAAGGAGTTAATTTTATATAAATTTAAATTTGTGAATAAATGATTTATAATGGTTAATTTGTAAGAGACCAAATTATCATAAAATACAAAAGTAGAAACTAATTTTATAATTTTTTTCTTTGTTTTTCTTTTTTTGTTTGAAGGCCAATTATTTTGCACGCATTGAAAGCTACCTAGCTGCAAAGGCTTCCTCCCATACGGTGTGGTGCTAATGATACATGTAAAAGGAATTAAAAAAAAAAAAAAATAGCTCGGGAGTTAGAGTTGCCAATGAAACAAAAAATAAATTTTATATAAGACGTAAAATTCATGTATATATTGGTTAAATACAAGTATATGCCTGACATAGGAAAAGTTTTTGGATGTTGTTTCGGGATTGGAACAACATAGATAGAAGATGAAGAAATCGATAAAGCTTTATTGAGCAATCAGAACAACACAAGGATATGGGTTCTGGAGATGACGTGCAAATAAGCTTTTGTGAAGCTGAATTTGGCTGTGTTTAAGAGATTTGTGCTATGAATGGTTTTGGATTATTACTTCTATCTTAGCCGCAGAGAGACTTCTATTTATATTCTTCTAAGCTAATGATGGTAATTATGCCAAGTAGCCTGGTAGAATCGCAAAAGCTATTCGCTCAAAGCAATTTATTATGTTCAGTTGTTATAAGTTGTATTGTTTAGATAAATTTACTGTATTAACTGGTTCACTGAAGTGAATTTGAACGTTTTGAATATACAAAAATATTGAGCATGAAAAGCACTACATATATAATATAAAATTAATACAACGAGTTATTTAAGTTAATGTTCATACATAAATTTTTAAAAAAAAATTATAGAGGGAAAGAGAGTTTATTCAACTCTCAGTACAAGTAGTTAGTTTAATAGTTTTTAAGATAGTATATAAATAAGATCGTGTAAAGCTATATAAATGACTGTGCATAACTAATATTTCCTTAGCCTCAGAGAGATTTCCATTTATACTTTTTAGAGCCAATGATGATAACTAAGTGCAGCAGCCTTATCTGATCCGAACAATTGCTGTATTCAATTTTATTCCAAGTTGCACTATTTGCATATGAATTTCTTGATTGTAGAAGTAAAGTCTTGGTGAAGTAGATTTGGTCATTTTGAGGATACATATAATTCGTATAATTTGAGTATCTGAATGAATTCGTAAATCTTACATGGACACCTACATCCAAGGATTGCTCTTAATATGCTGAAATGAAGCGTGCTCTCGAAAATGGCATAAACTAATCGAAAGAAGGGTGGCAAATCAAAGAACAGTACCTAGATATGTTGTCTTGATTGAAAGTTAAAAAGTCTACTAAACTTATAAGCTCAATCTTAAAAAAATAAAGCTAGAATCAAAAGATTCAAATAAAAAAAAATCTAATTTAAAAACTTGGTTTGAATTCGAAAAAATTTAAATGAAGATTTATTTAATTAATAAAAACTTGTTATATATAAAAAAATTAGTATAATATAATATTTTTTTTTAAAAAATAAAAATTAAATCTTTTTTATTTAAAAGATATATGTTAACACAATAATTTATATATATTTACAATATTTTTATATATAATTTTATATGTAATAAAAATTATTATTTATGTTATTAATTTCAAATTTTAAATAAGAAATTGATTTAACTGTTTTTTAAAAAATTTAATTGACTCAATAAATTTTACTTAAAAAATATAAATATAAATTTAAATAAAAATATCAATTAAAATATAAATTTAAACTTTTTTTTAAGTATGAATTTAACTTTAATTTATGTAAAAGTCTAATGATTAGATCTAATCATAAGACATTGAAGCAATCCATCTGCAATGATAGTTAGCAGAAACAGAGGGAATGTTCAGTTGAGGAGTGCAGGGTTGCGTGTACTTGTAATCAGGAGCCAACAATGAACGACAATTGCGGGCATGCGTGCGTGCCCTTGTCATCTCTTTGTTAATGGAGGCATCAATACGCACTCCACCTTGTACCCAACTATGAGTTCGGATTTTTTCCTTTTCCCCTCTAGTAATGTTATTAAATTTAGATTTAATGATTCTAAATTTAATAAATATAAAAAAATTTAAAATATAAAAATAAATATTTTTAAAAATAATAAAAATAAGATATATTAAAATTTTAAATTTTATTTAAAATAATTCAATTTTTTTTAATTATATTATAAGATATGTAAAATAAATCATAAGATATTAAAAAATATTTTGTAGGATGCTAAAAATTATTCTATTTCTTAATAATAAAATATTATGATAAAATAAAATATTACTATTAGAGATTTTTTTTAATAAAATTTAGATTTAATATCTAATGACTCTAGGTTTAATAGATATAAATTTTTTTTAAATATAAAAATAAATATTTTTAAAAATAAGATATATTATTTTAAATTCTATTGAAGACAATTAATTTCTCTAAATTATACTATAAGATGTGTAAAATAAATTATTAAATACTAAAAATTATTTTATAAGATACTAAAAATTATTTTATTTTTTAATGATAAAATATTATATTTTATTATTTTTAGAAATATTTATTTTTACCTTTAAAATTCTTTTTATATAAATAAATCTGAAATCATTAAATCTAATTTAAAGTTTAGAATTTAAAAAATTGTCTAATCTGTATCCAATGACTCCATTAGAGAATCTCACCCTAGTGGAGAAGATCCGCTCTCACCCAAGTATGCAATCCCATTTCCAATTACAACACAGTGCAATGCAACCCCAAGTGGCTGTTACTGCACCTTCAGCTACATTCCCCAAGCACCCTACTTTTCCTGTATCTTCCACCTATACACGACCATAAAAATATCTCCGCATCAACCAACGGAAAAAAAATGCTTCCAAAATTAATTTGTCCCCGTCTAATCTACAATAAAATGCGTACCCAAACCGGCCACAATTACTCTAGCAGATGGCGAGGAAAAAAATATTGTAATTAGAGATAAATATTATGACGAGTAAATACAACTTTTCCTTCCTCTTTTTCTTTAAAAAACTTATTTTAACTGCTTTGTTATGCTTATCGGTCTCCCAAGTTAGAATTAATGGCTTCGAGAGATATGCATGATTTTAGTTGATGTATAACATTAAGAAAAATCATTAATGCTTCTATAAAATTAGATGTATTAGTACAATTATTATATAATATATTAAAAAAATGTCATATTATATTAATTATATATTTATTTAAAAATAATTTATTGTATTTATATTTTGATCTTATTATTTTAGATTTTATTTATGAGCCTAAAATTATTAAATTTTTTTTTAATTTACTCTATCTATTTTTTATTTTTTAATAACTCATATAAAAATATTAATTTATAACTTTGTTAACATAATATTTTATTAATTTTTTTAATAATTCTATAACGTCATAATTTTATTCTTATTTTTAATTTATAAACTAATGTTAGGAGAAGTTATTAAAAAAAATAAAAAAATAAAGGGAATGAACTAAAATTTTAAAAAAATTTTTGAGCTCCTATATAAAATCTAAAAATATTGAATGTTTGATTAGGAAGTACATTGTTATTTATTGTTTCATCCACCTTTTTTTTTGGGTTGAATCACGTCATTAGCTTATGGCTGAAGTTCGCGTAACGTGACTGAATTGGCAACTATTGGGCCTAAGAATGTTTGTGGGCTCGTATAGTAGTTGTATATGGGCCCATCTATGATGTTGTGGCCACTATGTTCATACTTAGGGTTGCGTATAGGGCTTTCGTCTACATTCTCGGTCAGGTTCAGACAATTTTCTGAAATCCAATACTCTGGTCTGTAAACGTAAACACAAGCAATAAATTTTCTGCAGCGGGCGATGAAGGATTCGTCTATGGCGGGAACGGAAATTGATCTGCAGAAACAACTATAGAGTGTCATCTACAATTTCGCCTCTATGAAGTCTCAAGGAGGTTCTCTGCATTATCTACTTTCGCTTCTTTGTTTGTTTGCCGCGAAAGTCTAGATAACACAGGAATAATTCTATTTGTTTCATTTCACGCTCTGAGCTTTATACTTTATTTCAAAAGAATACATGAAGCTCAGCTACATACAGGTTACGAAGTTGGATTAAGCCTTGTCTAATCAATATAAACTGTGAATGCAGTAGCATTAGGCACGTTTGAAAGCCTAGATTTCTCTGATTCTTTAACATTTTCTCAGCAACCATATTCACGCGTACCTTCTATTTTTTATTTTTAATATTTCAAATTTGTTTCTTCGACCAAGGAATATTAATAATCTATCCACTTATGGACTTTGAACTTCGCAGAGCGGAGAATAAAATAGACTTCAAGGAAGCAAATAGTGGAGCTTACCGGGCAGGTTGTGAGGTTCAATTGTTCTAGTATAAAGCTCTAGTTCAAACGCTCGAGGTTAGTTGCTGTCCATTTCATGTCACATGTGATATAATTTCTTGGTGGCCACGGCATTTTCTTCGGATGAAAATGTTCTGAATTGCTAAGCGTGATTAAATGCTAGAGTGTCTCTGATACAAGTGGAGATTTCTGCTATTGGATCGGATTTAGAAACTCTAATCCACAATCCTTGTGTATTTTCCGATTATTTGCACATTGAATCTGGCTGTAAGTTAATATCCCGAGTAAAACTTCTAATTTAACCTGGATTTCCTGGAAGTTGCTTTTGAAAATAGAAATGTTAATTAAATAGATGTCCAGTGTTCGCATGTGCGTTAGATTTGCTTACTTTTTGGCAGTGAGGAATTCATAAACTGCTGACTTTGAGCTAAACGCTGAGTTTCATTTCGTTAATAAAAATATTATACATGCTTTTTTTTTGTATCATTCATTTTGTACTCGTGAAGCCAGGACATATAAGAGAATTACATTGAAAATCTTGATGATAAATTCCATTGAAGTACTGCAAAGTTTTTTTAACTACATACTTCATGTCTTGGCTCTGTTTGTAAGAACTGCTGACCACCTTCGGTATCCGTATTGCTGATTGTTGGTGGATCATTGGAGTTTGGAGGGTGTCATTGAACTGCTTCAGGCAAAAAAGGCGAACTAATGATTGTGAGTGGCCTCCTTCTTAACCGAGCATTAGGAAATGTGATATTATCGTTCTTAAAGGAGAACTAATCTTGGCTGTCGTAGCTGTCCATGCTGTGCGGTCTAACTCTGTAAAGACCTTGCATTCTAACAACGATGAATAAGAACCAGATTTGCACAAAAGTAGAAAAGAGAACGGGGATGGAACACAGTAAGCTATTTGTTCTTTCATATAAATGCTTCTCAATAGATTGTTTTTACTCTTGGCCGTTATTATTTGTAAAATTCCCAATATTTCTATATTGCAGTTCTTTCTCTTTGCCTGGTTAAGGCCTTTCCACATTAGCGGTGAAACACATCATGATTCTCGGCAGCAATAGTATTACTGTAGTAGTTTACCTTCCCATCTAGTCCTCACTCTTCACCTTCCAAGTTCTCATCCCCAAAGAGCTCGGTTTTAAAAAACATTGAATCATTTTTCTGATAAACGTAGCCTGAGTAACATCATCCGTTTAGTCTACAGTATTGCTAGTATGTGCCTTCTACATCTTGCGTTAACAAACACAATAATGTAGATTTTCCCTCTTCGTCGTGTCCGTTCATCCCCTGCTATAATTAACAGGAATCGTGATTTTAGAACGAGGTTTCAAAATTAAGTGAAGCCATAGTACTATGATCCTAAATTAATAGAAATCGTATTAAAGAATTTGTTTCTTGGATATTGAAATCATTAGTGCCAAACTAGCATAAACGACTCACTGTGTCTGAGCGCAATATGGTTGGGAAATTATTGAGCAATGCAGCTAGTTCTGTGCTAGATGACTTCATTTCAACCTGTGTTGTGAACAGGGCAGAAACAGGGCGGTGGTCAGAGAACTTGCTTTCGCTGCGGAAATAGTGGAGTTGGTTTACTGCTTTCCCGTACCATAGAATTCGGTCACACCTGCCACCTTAATTTAGTACTATCAGATAACAAGAAAATCGTGGCTATATTGAAGAACTATACGAGGTTGCTATACCATGCAGGAGTTCTTTGCTTCTCGCCTGATTTGCTTGGAAGGCCGCCTGAGTATCTGTTCCAATTTGAGGACGAGTACTTATAGGTAGGGGCAAATTCTAAGCTACCCTCCTTCCAACCCTCGAATACCCCGCCTTCTTCTTGTTCTTTACGGAGTTGGTCATACCCCTGCAACGCTTTCCATTCTTGCTTCCTTATCAGCTGCCTGGCAAAGCTGTCCTCCAAGCATAGCCTGTAGTTGAGATCCCCAAACCAGAATATCCGACTGGTATGCAGTTAATGCTACTAGGTAAGATGTTTTTGTCGCACCATTTGCGAGAATTACACACATAGCAAAGATGGGAATAATTGTGGAACAGATCAATGACCAAAACATGTCTGTGCGCTAACTAAAAAGTTTTTGTTTAAATCTAGGATTAGTACCTTACAGTTAATTAAAATAGATGTAAAGATCATAAAGAGAAGCTAATCCAAATGGGCATGTAAGTGAATTGGATTTCCTCCGTTTCCTTTTAAGCTGTTGGATGATGTATTTTTTTATATCTAAATTGTTGAATTAAAATTTTGAACCGCTACAATTAAAATTTATAATTTTTTATTGTTCATGCTTATCAAAATTAATTTAAACTATCAAATCATACATTTCTTTTAATAGTAACTGTTGAATTTTTATATTTATTAAGAAATGTAGAGAATGCAAATTCGTTTATCAGGCTATATATAGTTTCAGAATAAGAGTGTTGAGATTTCTTCACGCTACTATTTAAAACAGGTAGTTTGTACTTACACAAAATGTGTACCTAAAAATTTTTCTTGATACCGGAAGATGGAAACCAAAGGGAATAGTGATTATGATTATATATCAATTCACTGCAAGGGATCTTTACTTTCAAACTGTAGAGACGTAGTTCTGAGAGACTTAAAGACATGGGTCTGCACTGCGGACTACTGTATATTTTGGAGGTTTGTTAGTTACATTTTTTTTTTCTGAAGCGGCATATATAAAAATGATGCTAATAAGTTCAGTTTGATTTGGTTGAGTTTTTTTTTTGAAAAAATAATTGCATCGAAGAATAAATAAACTTGAAAACCAAATCAAGTCAACACTATTTATGATAAAAGCAGACTTATTATTTGGTCTAGTCTTTCAATGATTTGGAATAATTTTATGAGAAGTCTAGTAAATCATTGTTAGTCTAACAACATAAATTTTCATGACTTTAAACTGATAGCTTGTCTTATTAGATTTTTTTTTTTCTTTTTCAATTTCTTATTGTTGTTTGATTTACTTGAGATTAAAGTTGGTCATTGTTCGGATAATTGTTGTCCCGCTGTGTTTTCCACACAATATTGGGTTCTGTAATGTTTTAATATATCTGACTAAGCCAAGCAGATCAACCCAGTACCCACTCTGTTATCTTTGGTTGGTTTTCTTCCATTTCAGGGTTAGGTTAATTTGGAGACCTTCAAATTTTTATGCAAAGTGAGGTCGTATCTTTTAATGGTGTTTGCTGTCCAAAAGAAAACCCAGTGCATGGTTTTGACGGAGCTGGATATAATTTATATATGCGGTCGACCTGACTACAATTTTGCTGGATAGATGTATGCAAATTTAGACAGACAAGTAAGTTTAGATTTAATTAATTATGTAATTTTTTCTAATTTTTTTAGTTTAATTCAAAGGATATAGAAATAGTGAAAGAAAAATCATGAAAAGGCTTAAAGAGAGAAACAAACTTATTGCATTCAGTTTTCTATAGTTAAGAATCTTTAGATTGATTAGTTTTTCAGCGCTCATTTTGATTAGATTATACTTTTGGGTTGCTATGGATTTGGATCAAGTCTCAACTCGGAATAATAAATCTGTGTATTCTCCTAGGTCCTACCAATAGAAGCAAGGAAAATAGATGATAAAGAGACAACTTACTCGTGGCCTAAGATGGTAAGAGGACGAGGATAAAGATCGTCAGTGGGAGTTCTAGGGAAACAAGTTCGCCTAAGAATCTCCGAAACCTGGTGATTTCTTCGGCCTTCATCACCCTTCTTTTCCCCTGATGCCAAGTGCGCAACTACAAAACAAAAGCTTGTTCCTTCAATTAGCATGCTAACTGCGACGGAACCTTTGTTTCCCAAATAGCCCATTATGCCACATGCCACTGAACAAACTTTCACATTTGAGATACAGTACTTCCTGAGCAATTCCCGTTTCATCCACACACTGACGAATACTCCAACCATTTTCTTGCTTGCCACCAGCGTGTAATTATTGTCTTCTTTCCGCTTGACATTTTGGGGCGTACATTCTGCTGTCAGCTGTGATCCTGCGTGGCTACTATAACTCATTCTTCTTTCACAGTCGGGATTCTCCTCATAGTGATAGTTGTCACCTGATATAGAATTTAGCATGGCTGTTAACCGTGTACCTCCATACTTACTGTTTAGAGTTCTTCCTATAAGCAGGTTCCAACTTGTTGCCACTGCTGAGTCTTCTGCTCCTATTATAGTTAAGATGTTCAGAGGTACAATCTCTTGAAACCTGAACTAAAATCTTTTAGTCAAACTCAAAGTTCCTAATTACAAAATATAAAGAATTTTAGTTGATTAGATTGACTCGGGCTCGAGTTATTACCCAAGAACATAAATATCAGGAGCATTCTTGAGATTCAACCACTCATCCAAATCTACGGCTAAGCTTCCTACAGGAGATCTTCCAGCAACGTTCCAAGTACCCACAAAGATCCTAAAACAGGCAAAGACTTTGTTACTAAGGCCTAAGTCTAAAATCATTATTTTCTTCCAGATCTGTTTTCTTAAAAGAAAATAATTTAAAACTATACCTTAGCTCATTTGTTAAAATGCATGGGTCAAATTCCAACGATGGATGGGGAAGATCGCCGCTGCTCTCATCACTTTCATCTTCAGCTTCATCTGCAATAGAAGTCCATCCACGATTACATTATTTATTGAAAGCAGAAGAACATAGATACTAGGTACGATCGATATGTCTCTTTGTTTCTATCTTCTTGAATAAAAGTATTGAAAACCTGTTCTTTCACTTAAACTGCGTGACGGTTTGTCGTCCTTGTGCTTTTGAGTAAACAAATTGCGAAACCTCTGAAATTTTTGCTTCTGGTTGTCCTCGTCCATGGCTGAGGATTCAGGTTGTCCGGTCCATGCAGTCCGCCCCGATGACAACGAGCCGTGTAAGCACTTTACAACTTCTTCTACGTCAAGTTGAAAGCTGCTTGGGTCTTTTTTTTAAAGCGCGGATGTTAGTTTGCAACTTTTATTTTTTGTTCTTAATATAATACCAATATAGGACATGTTGAAAAGGTTTATAGTGTTAATCGCCCTATTCCAACCAGCGGACGAGATAAACAGATGTAGATTAGGCCTTCAGCGTTAAACACGATAGAGACATGACCTGTCATATATCTATGATAAAATAACTAATAATGAGCAAAAAAAATAATTACAAAAAAATAAATGCATGATATTCAAATTACATGATATTATTCTCTATTTGAAAAGTTTACACTCATGCTCTAAAATCACCGTATGTACTACATTGACCTACCTTATGAAAAGAATTGAGTTATAATTAAGGTATTTTTTTTTTGTATACTTACAATTTGAATTTACCGGTACATTTATATTAATTTATGTAATTTTATTATTTTAAATATTAACTCAAAAAATAATAATATTAAAATTATGTAACTGCACTATAATTGAGTGGATCAATATACTCAAAATTATGAGTATACAAAAAATTATATTTATAATTAAATATATTTTAACCAGAAGACCTTGAGATACATATATATATATATATATATATAGTGACCAACTCATATATAGTAAGCAACTGGTATATAGAATCCTGTATAACCTTACCACTTTCTTCTTGACAAGTTTGTATGGCTATGATAAATAAAATTAGATTTCGGTAAAAATTTTTTTTTCTCGGTTGCTATCAAGTTTTTAAATAAAAATATGATACATGGATAATTTTATTTTTGGAAAAAAAATACAATCTCTCATGTTTTTATACAAGAAATTAATGATGAAGAATAAGAATTGTACCTAAAAATGTTTTTTAAAGAATAGATTGATTGTCATACCCAAAATAATTGATTAACTTTATATACCAAAATGAATATGATTATAAAAAAAGGTTATAATAGAAATTTTGTCACTTAATTCTGGTTTTACTGGGGTTGACAATTATGACCCACACACATTTAATCACCCAAACTCAACTGCCTATATTAGACCCAATTGTTTTGACCCAAGAGTCAAATGGGTTGGGTCAATTTTTTTAACTCCTTAAAGAAAAGAGTTCTCGAGGGTCAACCCATGGTTAATTTATTGACTCAAATTACCCAAAAAAAGTTAAATGTGTAGTTGGAAGAATAATATATATATATATATATATATATGTATATTTATATAAATGCATAAATATATAAATATGTGGGCATATATATAGGAGAACTTGTGCGCATACTAATATATACATGCATGAGTACATATTTCAGCACCGTCACACACACATATATAAATGTGAACATATATGAGCATGTGACGTTCATAACGAGAGCGCGCGCACACAGAACGGCAATCACTCAGATAAGCCAGCATTATTCTAATTGTAACCGAAAGCGAAGCAAAAGAACGAATGAAGCACAAACATTCACAATGCTATTTCAAGAAGAAAGAAGCAAATATATAAGGTTCGAATTCCGACGCAGCAACAAGCATGTATATACAGGATATACGAACAAAAGTTACAAAATACTTGATCTATCTGCGTATAAATGAAATTTAATTGATTAACTTTATTCACATTTGTCTAAGCACAACTGGATGACATAAGAAAAAGAAATTAAATAAATTTAGGTTGTTGATAAGTTGTTGAATAATCTATAAATTTTTAATATCATTCTTATTAAATTCAATAAAAAAGTCTTTATAAATCATTGGACTATGTCAAATCAATAATAGACGATAAGGAGAGATCCACCTAAGTGGCATAGAGATAGCCTACCCCTACCAAATTGGATATCTATTTTGATATTTGGAAGACCACATTACATGTGAGATTTACTTATACACATGAACTTAGTTCTCTTAGTTCTCTCATTGCCCTAGACCCAAAAAGTAGTTCTCTTGGTTCTCTCATTGCTGTAGACGAAAAAAGTACCATAGCTTTTACATAGTTGTATATTATCATTGTCGCATGAAATCTCTTATACATCCCTTTTAGGGCATGTTTGGTTATGGGACTCAATTTTGAGGGACTGGGAGTGAGAGTATAAATAAGAATGAGAATAAAAAGAAATATTAGTGAAGTATGATTATGTTTGGTATGATATAAAAAGATGTAAGAATATCAATGCAAATAATGGACTGGAATGTGATTATTGACATTTATACCCCTAGAAATAATAATAACATTATAGGGGAAAAGCAAATCTACATATCAAAACATTAAGGCACAAACCTTCCCATGTTGTGTAGATCTCCCACGAGGGTGATAGAAGACCAACGACCACCATCTGTCTATGCGTGACAGTCAGGCAATAGAACATGGAGTTCATGTCATATAACCCTATGACGTTTGGAATTGTAAAATTCTCCTTGTTGACATCATTTGTTGATTGAGCATCTCTTCCTATGGCACGGGCCTTTCCCTAAATGGTGCATAGCTTGTCAAAGTGAGGAAATGGGTGATTTTTGTATAGGGCTACCTTTGGGTGAGTTTGTAATGAAACATTACTAATGAGCGCCACATGTAATAACGATATTAACATATTAGATTACAACATTAAAGATATCATGTCATCTTTAAATACTCATCTCACACTTCCTTGTTAAGCGTGACATAGTTCTTTTCAAAGTCCCTCTCAAACCCGCTTGTATTTGTACCATACACTATATCATGCACAATGCCTCATGCGGTCTTAATTGTTTTCAACTAGATTAGATGGGGGAATTGGCAGCAATCATTTGCAAATATTGTGCCTTAAATTGGGATCCATGCATACATTTTTACTTTGTCCTTATCTCAACTAGGGCTTTAGCAAGTGCTTTATCTTCCTCTAGTTGCCAAACATGTTTCCCAACAACTCAACTTGTTGCTTCACCATTGGTAAGACTAGAATAGCATACATGTTCACGTAATAATTATATACACTTATCCACTATCAACTACCTTCACCAAATGGATATAAACAACTAATTCACGTGCAAATAATACATATTCCTCTCAAACATGCTCACATAATAATTATACAAACATAAAATGAAGTATAAACAAGTTTAGACATCTAGTGTAGATATAATATAATAGTGTTAACAAAATATAACATTAACAACAAGGTCCTTCTAAATAAACTAATAAGTAGCTCTATAGGCCCTATATTCTGTGAACATCTAGTTAGCTACTGCATCTTGCTAGTTAGACCATACATCAGTTAGTTTATTTGTGGAAATTGGGTTGGTGTCAGCAGTTGGGGCCTTTACTTTAGTGTTATCAAGCTCGAACTCCAAAGGATAAGTTTCATTTGCTTGCTTAATGAGGTTGTGTAATAGGCAACACGCAAGCACTATACGATTGTGAGTTCTCACTGGGTAAAACGATGGACTCCTGAGGATAGCCTAATGTAACTTAAAGATACCAAAACACCTCGATCACATTATGAGCTGTTGAATTCTTCATATTAAAAAACTCACAGGGATTCGTTGGTTGCCTCCCTTCTCAAGTGGTATCTTTGTCCTTTATATGGTGCATGGAATCACTCGTAATTAGTAAATCCTACATCCACCAACTAATATCGAACTACACCATATAGGTTTAGTTGTCAACCATGATATAACAAGTATAATAATTATTTATGTCAAATTTGTAACATATATTGTATGGGACTCTTAAGCCATTCCTTCTAATGATAGAATCACTTAGCACCAATCCATCTACCACTTAACCCTCCCACCCAGCCACAACATAGATGAACTGATCATCTGGTGAACACACCCCAGGCATATTAGTGGTTACCTCTTCTTTTCAGTTGTGATACTTAGGTTGGTTTTGACATGACACTTTTATCTTTACATGGGTCCCATCTAGTGCTCCAAGACAGCCTTGGTAAAAAGAATCATAATCAGTTATTTTAATACACACCTAGATGTAAAGCTCAAAGCAAATATGTCTTAAAGTTTACCTTAAACCACCTCTATCTTTCATTGGTTGAATAATCTGGAATAGGCCCAGGCGTTTTGTATAGCTCATGGTCCAAATGCATAATCTTATTAAGCACTATGTTAAAGTACCAACTTATAGTTTCATCGAACCTTCCAAATTCAAATTGGATAACTCTGTTCTTAATGTGGTGAGTTAGAATATGCAAAAACATTGCAACTTGCTCATTGACTAATACGTGTTTCGTGTGTTTCAATCTGCCTATTGATTTAAGCATGGAACACAACCTATCGAATGTGACCCTATATATCCTAAGTTGGTTGAAATAGGTAGTGTCATTGCCGTGCACTAGATTCCTAAGGTGAGCGATTTTTGTATGGAAGTTTAATGTACAAGACCTATATGTAATGTGTCTCCTATTTTGGCCAACTACCGTCCCAATTTCTAAAATGCATTTACATATAGTGTGATCACCCATTATACTAATATGCACACTATGATTTGTCTCCTCACACAGTCCATTTCTGCAAAAATATAATATGCATTAGTTAGGACTATTTAAGAATAGACAAATAGCAGATTCCATGGCCTTAAATATCCATAACTTTTATGTTTGATTATTTACTACTTCATGCTCACTCTTTTTCGGGTTCAAACTCATCTTCACATTTCATAGAATATATATAACAAGCCACATATTTCTCCATTATGCATGTACAACACACCCTAACAAAGATTTTGTATGCTTAGTGTTACAAATATAACACAATAATAAAGAACAATAAGATGAACGTAAGGACTATACTATTCAATGTCCATATAATTTTGCAATTAAAAAATTCATATGCAAATGATGTTTTAACCAAACAATATAATATAACTCAATTGAACAGGGGAATGAGCTTTAATAAAAAAAAAACCTAGCTTTCTATCTGTGCTTTTCAGGTGTGGGAACTCATGGATTATTGGTTAATTTTACGATTAGACATCATCACCCATATGTAGATATACACGAATACATACATGCCATATTAACTTGGCCATATACATCTGTACACCCAACAATAGGAAACACCAGCAATGATGAAGTAAAGGTAGACATACACCTTGTACTTGATTTGATTTCGAAATAGCAAATGTCTTTGACACTGGTGGAAGCTTCGACCTCCGATGGCTCCCCCACCTAGTCACAGGTCCTCAGCGTTTGTTGTATAAAGTTTTCTTGGACACTAAAGTGCAAGGATTAAGAAATGTATTCAGATTGCAATAAATGGGATTGCTGATGATAGTGAGTCACTTTTAGAGTAATGTCTAAGAAAGCTTGTGCATTATTTTACTAGCTTGTGGGTTTGAACATTTCAAGATTTGAGTGAATGTGGCCTTTCAAAGGAGATTGGCTTGTATTGTGCCTAATAAACCAAACATTGGAAAATAAAACCCGCCTACCAACTTTTCTATTCCTACATTTCAACTCCGCTAATCCAAACAGGCCCTTAGTTTTTTAAAAATCTCTAACACATGCATTAATATGCGCTTTAAAATTTTGCCCCTACGCTATGCAACTTTTTCTATTTCCATCGTTATTAATAGAGCCCAAATTTATTCAAACCAAAATGCCAAAATAAAAACCTCATTTAAACTCTCACTTTCATGTTAAATAAAAACTAAAAGACCCAGCCTAAAAGTAAATATATATTTTTTTTATGGTAACTTAGCTACAAAACAAAATTTAGTGTTACCATACAAAATTATATCAATTCACCTATTTTTGCTCTAAATTCTTAAAACACAAACCACATGGCAGCAAGCATGGATGTCGATCCATTATAAAGAACATGCATTTGAAATATAAACTTGGTGGACTTACTCTATTGTCCAATAGATATAAATAGCATGTAAATTTTGACATATTTGATTAGATCCTAATTCATTATAAACTTATGCATATTGAATTGTGTAAACATTAGTATAATACTATATGGCAATATAATCGATAATATTAAATGGAAAAAAGTTATGTGTGGTCAATGAGTTACAACTAATCCAACATTTAGGATCATGTTGGCTATATAAAAAAAATTATAAACCAATAGGCTATAAGAATTTAGGCTATGTTTGGGAGTTTAAGGAATGATGGAATGAAGTAATCATTAATGAAATAGCATAGAATGACTTATATAAGTTGTTTAGGAGTTTTAACGAGGAAAGAGATGGACTTCTATCATTTTTTCTTGGAAGTTGCCATGAACTAAATGGAATAGAATGACTCATTAATTTTTTTTCCCAATATTACCCATATGACACTAACACATGACCAATAATTTACCATTGTTCAACATATTCAAAAAGAATGTGACTCATTCTCTTGTCCATATATTTTTACTTTCTTTTACTAATTATCCTATTTTCTCTTTATTTTAATTTCTCAACTCACAAAATGCAACATAATTCTAAAATAAAATTATAAAAAATGTAAACCATTAAATCAAGATCAATTAAATCTACATTATTGTAGGGATCCTAGGTCCCCAAAAATAAATGACTGACGCTGCTTGTGACAATGCTAAATAGTAAATATATTTTTACTTCGGGCATCTTAATTCTTAGTCTAAATACCAAAAGATTTGGCCACTTCTTTTCTTACAAATTCTCACTTTAATATTTTAGGAATATTATAATTGCTGAAATGGATTTTAAAGTTTTTGAATTTTACTCTATCATTTTTTTGATACAATATACAATAGAACTAAAAAATTAGCAACTGAATTGAATTTTAGTTTTTCAAAATGTGAGTCAAATGAATCATATAATAATTATGATTTATTTTATATACATGAAAAGTTGAAATGAATTCTTGATATATAGGTTTCGACAGCAAATTAATATACATGTCTATAAAATTTTTTCCTTAAAAACCATGAATTTCTACATTATTAAAGGACTATAATAATTTACCATAATTAGTGCAAGGCTCAAATGCTTGAGGCCTCAAGTGGTATTAAACAAACACAACCATCAAATCACAAGGGAGCTAAATAATCTGGTCCCATATGACAAACCAAATCACGCCTCATACACAGCTAAATTTTCAATAATTTTCAACTTGATTGTAATTAGGCATTAGTTTTCAAATTAAAATTCAAACTTACCAGTTAATAACATTGGTAAAGTATTTGGATAAAAAAAATAAACAAGCATAGATAGAGCATCTAGATACTTTGAAGCAAAAAAAAAAACAAAAAACTAAGTTCTCATCATTAATCTATAAACTAACTAAGGTGCAAGATTGTTGATAGACAAAAGATAAGTCAACATCTCCATGCTTTGCTATGGAGGACATATGATCATGGCCCTTTGAGCATTAATGTCTTGAATTAGAAAAGAATAAGCTTTGCGTAATATGCTTCTATCAACTCGCATTTCTTCCAAAAGAGTCCAAACTTCATTTTCAGACATAACACGAGTTGTTTAACTCTTCGCAAAATTAGCAGAGCATTTCACGAGAGCTTCAACCATAGTGTCTATAGATTTAGCAAACATTTCCAAGCCTGTATCCTCATTTCTTACTTTACCTTTCCTTTTCTTAGATGAAGTTCCTTCTTAAGAAATAGTTTGACTAGCACATTAAAAAGTTATTTGAGATCGCGCTCTAGGAGAAATGCTTACGTCAAAGCTATGCAAAGTTGGTTCATTGTTAAATACCAACACATCAATATCATTTATGGTATCAAAATCAGTTGCATTAGTTGTTTCTCTTCTTTGTTTCATTTCAACTGCAATCTTAACATACTCCCTTGTTACCCTATCTTGTCCCTAAAGTATAAGCAGTTTCTTATAATAAGGTATTGACTTGTTACACCAGATAGTAGCTTTTGGTTTTGGCTAGGAAAAAATAAAGAGAACACATCATAATTAATTAAAGAGATAAAACATTCATAATTCCTACAAAATAAACTATTTACCTTAATTAACTTCTCCCAAACTTCTAGTTTAGCTATCCATATATTAGTAGTTGGATCCCATCCAAAACCACTAAGGCCATACTTAAACAAATCATAACAAGGTGCAAAATTTGTTTTTAAGTCTTTTTATGTGATCTCTTATCTTTGTTTTGTTAAATACCTTGTTGGGAAAGCGATCATTCATCTCTAGTAGAATTTCATCAAGTGCTTTAATTGTAAAGGTTCCACCTTGCTATTCACCAAATTATGTTAAGGCACATATGCAACAACAATGACATCTTCTATAGTAATGGTCCAAACACATTTTTCATTAGGCTCTATAGCTGTATTTGGCACACCACTTGGATTCCTTCACTTTGTCATATCTAATTAAACATAAAATCAACTATAAACTTAATAGCAATGACATTTAGTAGTACAAATAATATCAAAACATAAAGTCACCAATTGATAGTACAACAAACATTCATAATACACTTAGAGTATTCATAGTATAATCATAAAACATAAAGTCACAAATGAATAGTAAAACAAACATGCAAAATAAGTTCTTAATTGTAGTACACTATTCTAAATTTAACTATAACTCTATATTAAGAGATATAATCATGCCACATAGTAGTTGTAATCGAGTATCTAATTAAAGATCTTCTACTCACATCTTTATTATCTTCCCAATTAACATATTACTCCCTTGAATAATTAGTTTGATTGATAAGTTCACGGTCTTCCTCAGCTATAAGTTCTTCATCTTGATCAATATTCATTAAATAATTATGCAAGATACAAGTAACTAGCCCAATTTTCTTTTAGGTTTCAATTCTAATAGTTGGCGCACTTGTGAAAATGATCAACCACTTTTTCAAAACTCCAAATGCTCTTTCAATTACATTTCATAAAGAAGAATGACAATGGTTGAATAGTTTGTGAGGATTTCATCGAGGATTTCTTGAGTACTTTTCAAGTGATATCTTTCTCCCTAATAAGGTGTAATGAACCCATTTTTTAACATAAACCCAACATCAACAAGATAGAATTTAATTGAACATGATCAATATTAATTAGTGCTACAATTAATTTTAGTTACTTGTGTGTTTAAATGCATATGTTAAACAATACCTTCTGGAACTCTTAGGGGATATTGGCATTTCAATGTATCTTTTAAAATTCTTGAATAAGATGTTGTGCCTTCCCACCTAGCCAAAACATATGTGAATCTCATATCCAATGAACATCCTACCAATATGTTTTGTGTTGGATAATCTTTCCTACCATGAAATTTAGGGACATCATCGATATGGACTTTAACACACACATGTGTTCCATTAATTGCCTTGATACAATCTTGTGATACAATTTTCTGATTTAATTTGGAACATGTAGTTTCTAATTTTAAATTTAATGTTAAAATGATAATCACCTTAAAATATGGGAAGAAACTATTACTTTTCAATATTTTTGGAGCAACTTCTTCACCGTTGGGTTGAAGCAAATATTCACATTCCAATTCAATGAAAGCATTTAGTACACTTTGAAAATGGCAACTTACAGTTTCACTGAACCTTCATAAGAAGTTAAGTGCATGATTTCTTACACCATGCCTAATCAAATACAAGAACTTTGCAACTTGTTCTTCAACCGTTGCCCATTGTGTTGGTTGAAGACCACCTTTCTTTTGAAATATAACACACAAGTTTAAAAATGGCCCCAAACCCATTTGTATTCTATCACGACATCTTTCACTATCTATTAGATGCTTCGTTAGCTCATCTTGTGCTTGTTCTCTATCTTCTCTTATGAATTTAGAATTTGAATCATATGACAGCTGAGCAAACAAGTTGTATAATAAATAGATGTTGCATGAAGAGGTATTTAGAAATAATATTTTGACCTTTCATCTATTTCAAGTGGAGAAGTTATTTGTTTTGCAACTATTAAGGATAATAATTAACAAAAGCTATTTTGCTTTCTTAAACATAACAAGTACACAAAAATAATTTGATTACCACTAATTCATATTTAGTGACTAGTAGTGGTATTCAAGTTTCATACGACAAATTAATAGCTTCGTGCATAATCCTGAATATGTCCTAAAACTAAGTAGCCTAAAGCAATGCACAAATGCCTAATGGTTACTACCTAGTATTTATAAAAGTCCAATTTTTCTTGACACAAGTAATATATTTTTTCGATATAAATATCAGGAGGCCTTAGAGTATGTAGATTTCATTTCTACCCTGTTTCCTAACCAACTCTTTTCTCTTAAAATCTTGTGTTACTTTTGTAACCAAAAAAAGAAAAATAGAAAAGCTCAAATCCAAAAATTTGCTACGTTAAAGCCCAAAGATCCATTTGTTCTCTTCGTTTCGAATTATCATGGGAAAAAAGCCTGATAAAACTTAATAAAAATAAAATTGGATTTATAGAGAGTATTAAAAGTACCTCTGTATTTTCATAAAATTACATATTTAGCTCGATGTGTTTTACTTATAATCCATATCTGTAGTGAAACTTAACGTTTAGTCCAAATCACATTAAAGTTTCTTATTGTTATACCTTCAGTCAAATTTCAAATCCTAATCTCATTGAATCTAATTATAATAACACCCACTTAATTACAACAAATCATAGTCAAGAACAGAGGTTGAGCTTCTTCCACAATCCCCAGCAGGAATCGTTCAGCATTAATAAAAATATAGCAACTTATCACATTTCAATAAAAATGAACAATGAAATTTGCATATAGTATACAATTACGATTTTTTCTACTGAACAGTAAAAGATTTTGGACTCGTGAAAAAATTCATTGGTTTAGTTTACCTAACAATCCCTCTAAAGTGGTGTGATTTGGAATAAATTCTATGTAGTCCAAAAATGAGGCACCATTCAATAAAGGTGTGAATTCCTATTAGGTAGAAAACAAAGAGTTAATGGTAGTTAACTTAGACATAGATGCCCTTCATCATCCAGAAAAAGTATTTGTGTATGTTTATATAATATGTTAGTATTTATGGATATATACATATATATATATATATATATTAAAAATATATTAAAGATAATAATAATTATATGTTATATGTTATCATATCATATAAAATAAGTCTAAATTTTTAAAGTGGTCTAATTTAGTTTAAAATTAAGTTGGGCTTAAAGTATATTAAAAGGTATGTATTTATATATGTAGATATACTAATAGATCTAATTTCTAATTTGATGAAGGACTTAATTAGAAAGTAAGGCAACATGTGCCATTATATAAAATAGGGTTATGGTCCCCTAATTGGATGTGCGAAGTTTATTTTTTAATATCCCGTCATTAGAAAAGAGAGTTCTTTCTCCTAAGATACATACATTCCAATTTGAAAGTTCTATAGCCGCAAGATCATTATCAATATGGATTTAGGATGCCCTTCCACATTTAAATTGTTATCCTTGATAATTTGACATGATGAGTCTGATTTCATTAAAATTAAATTTTGCCCCAACAAGTAGTATAAGAGGCCACTTCATATTAAATCATTAAGAATTAGTTATTAGGTTGTTTTTAGATCTACGGTAATATAAATATTTTTTGGGTTACGATTTGACTTATGGGTGTTAATTAATTTATCAATCAATGTGTTGGACATGTATTTCGCTGCATAAGAATGCAACTATGGATTTGTTGCAATGGCTTATATATATATATATACATATTTACTTTTGGTAATATACGTAAGGTTGCCAAAGGTGCTGCAACATTTTATATATATATATATATATATATATATAAAGACATATGTGGCGCAGGTTATGATTGTATACATATATATATATATATATATATATATGGATATATCTTCTCATATATGATTACAACAATATGATCTTCCAATTTATTTGATTTGCAGCAATATGGATGGCATGCGGTTATATGGAAAATTAATATATATATGATTGTGCAAATTATATATAGTTGCCGCAATATGGGATTGGGATATAAATATAAGCTTGGCATTATAAGAAATGGATCGCACTAGGTTTTGAACTTTTAATTGCATTTAAATAATATACATGATTTAATATTTCTGTGGCAATAGATTTTATTATAAGTTTTTGTGACAATATATTGTATATGCTATTGAATGATGCAATTGGATGAGAAATTAAGTTTTGTGACAATATATTATATTTTCGATTCAATAACACGATATGATTCGGCGTGAAATTATATACTTTTTATATTCATATATATGCTTTATATATGAAATTAGGATATGCAATAAATTGCATATATGAAAGAATTGCACAATACGGGATTAACATATGCTTAAATGTATAAATGTGAATTGTCGCAATATAGGTTTCGGTTGTTTCTATAATTATACAATATTTATTATACATATATATGTTTCATATATGAAAAGAGATTTGCTGCAATATTTTATGTATACATATATGCGTGCAAATAAATCAATTTTATATGAGATGACTTATAGGATTAATCATCCTTATTCAAGTTTAACCCATTGCATGTTAATTATTAAGATAAAAAATGATATATAATAACGTGCTATAAGTTTGGAAATTTGGGGAAATTAAATTTGAATATTGTTATATATATATATATATATATATATATATATATTCTAAGATGAATTATTTGAAACAAGATGTTGCCAAAGTGACTATTGTGAAATTAATTTGTTTTGAAATATATAAATGGTTGTGTGTATGTAATTTATATAAATATTGATTGGTCTTAAGGAAAGTCTATCTTTAACATAATTGCATATGCACCTTTGGTAATAAGCACGTGATAATTAATTGGCTTTTTTTACATGTGAGTTCTAAAACATCCCAAAAGAGGATTTATTGCTTGACATGTTACTATATTAGCAGTGTTTGATTAATACACCAAGATATCACTTACAAGTTAAAAGTTTGTCTAAAAATAAAATTTTAGTAGAGTTCATGGTATCTTATGATAGGGTATACCTTCATTCAAATTTATTATTCCATTTTGGTTTACTTTGGCACATATGTGAGTTTTTATTTTATTCTCGATTTAGTTTCTACTCTAGCTAATATAGCGTCTACATCAGCTCAACTCTTTTATTGAATGGTAAAAGTTTTAAGGCATGGCATGAGTGTCCTAACCACTCTTAAAGTCATGGACCTAGACTTTGCGTTAAAGGTTCATAAGCCCATTAATGGAGTAACTCATTTAAAAAGAAGGAGAGAGATAATATATATATATATATATATATGTATGTATGTATATATGAATAAAGGAAGAAAGTGGAAAAAGTTTAATTGCATAAGTCTTATGGTCATCAAATGTGCCACTCCAAAAATTTTTAAGTCCAATATGTGTGATCAAGTGGATACAACTAAAGGTTTCTTTAAGGACCTTGAGAAAAGGTTTGCTAAGAATGAAAAGGCTAAAACTTGTACAATCTTAGCAAAACTTGTCTCTATAAGGTATATAGTTAAAGGAAACATAAGGGAGTACAATTTAGAAATATCTCATCTTGCTTTAAAAAACTGAAGGCACTCAAGTTAAAGTTGTCTAAAGGCATGTTAATGCATCTAGTCCTAATATCCCTTTTGACACAGTTCAAGGTTAGTAATAACTGCCAAAAGGACTTTTGGTCACTTAATAAGCTTATCTCATGCTATGTTTAGGAAGATGATAGATTGAAGTATGATAGGATAACAATGGACAATTGACCTCTACTTCAAAGGACAAGAAGAAAGATAATTAAAAAATAATAATAATAAGGAAGCTATGGATATGGCACCATTGAAGAAACAACTCAAGGAACTAACTCAGGATAGTTATTTCATTGGTTGGCCTGTAAGTCATAAGAAGAAGTAATGTACCAACTATCATGTATGGCGTGCAAGGTATGCTTCTTAATTTTGTTTGTTCTGAGGTCAATTGACATCGGTACTTAGACACATATGGTAGATATGTTTAAAATGTTATAAGGCTGAAGTTGGAAATCAACTCAAATAAAAGAATTAAAATGTCATATTTGATCGTGGTAGTGAAAACTATGGTAGATATAAGGGATCGGATGAACAACATACTAAACCATTTATGAAATCTCTAGAAAGATGCGTTATCATCTTTAATACACTATGATGGGTTCACCTATTATGAATGGTGTTGCTAAAAGATGAAATAGAATACTTAAGGATATGATAAGGAGTATGATTAGTCATTTTACCTTGCCTGAATTACTTTGGGGAGAAGCATTAAAAACCGCATCATATATACTCAATAAAGTTCTTACTAATGCAACTGAAAAGACCCTTTATAAGCTTTGGATAGGTAAGTATAGCTTAGTTCAAAGCATTTTGACATTTGGTGATGACCAGCTAAGGCAAGGCCCTATAGGCCAAATGAAAAGAAACTAGACTCCAAAAATATTAGTTGCCATTTCATTGGATACTTTGAAGGGTTCAGAGGCTGCAAATTTTATGATCCTATGATCAATTTTATTTTCGAGATTAGAGTTACCCAGTTCCTTGAGGATGTTGAGTTTGTAGGGGGAGAAAGAGTTAAGAAATTTGTCTTTGATGGGAAATATGTAGATATTCCTTTAATTGCAATTGACAATGATTAGGGGCAGTTTCTCATACTTGACGTTGTTCAAGAAGCAATTTGGGATCAAGATAATGTGATGGAATCTTCCCCACCAGTTCAAGAAATTGTTTCAGAGGAACAAACTCTACAACCTTAAGAACCATTGCCATTAAAGAGATCCACTAGAGAAAGGAGAAATGCAATTATGGATGGTTATATTGTATTTCTCTAGGAACATGATGTTGACATTGAAGTGATGGAAAATGATCCAATCAATTTCTATCAAGCTATGGAAAGTTCTGACTCTCAAAAGTGGATTGATGCTATGAATAAAGAGATTAAATACGTGAAGGATAATGATGTATGGGATCTTGTTCCATTGCCTAAAGGTATGAAGCCCATTTGTTGCAAATGGATATTTAAGATCAAAAGGGATTTGAAAGGTGATGTGAAAAGATACAAAGCACGTCTTGTTGCTAAGGGCTTTACATAGAAAGAAGGCATTAATTATAAAGAGACTTTCTCTTCGGTTTCATTGAAAGACTCTTTCAAGATTATAATTGCTTTAGTGGCAATCATGAGCTTCATTAGATGGATGTCAAGACTACATTTCTCAATGGCAACGTTAATAAAACAATTAATATAGTGCAACC
Organism: Delonix regia; assembly: GCA_037074485.1. Lineage (NCBI taxonomy): Eukaryota > Viridiplantae > Streptophyta > Magnoliopsida > Fabales > Fabaceae > Delonix > Delonix regia. The sequence continues at coordinate 30,690,686 of CM073449.1, read as the reverse complement.
AGAAAAACTATGTATTAAGTGATGCAAAGTTAATGGTTTACAAATTAAAGAAATCCATTTATGGGCTTAACTAGGTGTCTTGTCAATGGTATTACAAATTTCACTAGGTTGTTATCTTGTTTATTTTTTAGATAAATTAAGTTGATGATGGTATACACCACAAATGCAGTAAGAGTAAGCATATTTTTCTAGTTTTATATGTCGATGACATATTGCTTGCTAACAATGATATAGGCATGTTGCATGACACTAAGAGATTTCTAGCAAGAAATTTTAAGATGAAAGATATTGGTGATTCAACCTTTATATTAGGGATTCAAAAGCATTAGAATCACTCTTGAGGTATTCTTGAATTATCACAAAGGGTCTATATCAAAAAAATTCTCAAAAGATATGGTATACAAGATTGTAAACTTGGTGATACCCCTGTGGCTAAAGGAGACAAATTTATTCTTGATCAATGCCTTACAAATGCCTTTGAAGCAAAGGAAATGCAAATGGTTCCTTATACGTCAGCAGTAGGGAGTTCAAAGTATGTACATGTATGTACGCATCCAAATGTTACATATATTATAAGAAAGCTAGTAGATATTTAAGTAATTCGAGAATGGATCATTGGAAAGCAGCTAAATGCTTTATATGGTCGTTATAAAGAACAAAATATTACATGCTCACATAAGGAGGTTGGATAAGTTAGAGATCATTAGGTATTTAGATTCTGACTTTACTAGATGTCTAGATAGTATAAAATCTACTTTGGATTATATCTATCTACTTATTGGAGGAGCTATTTTGGAGAGTACCAAATAAACACTCAGTAACTCCTTCCACTAGGGTAGTTGAGTTCATAGCATGATATGAGGCATCCAATCATGGAATATGGTTATGAAAGTTTGCCAATAGGCTATGAATTACGAATGGAATTGAAAGACCATTTAAGATATTTTGTGATAATAAATCAGCAATTTTATATTCCAATAACAACAAGAGCTTAAAGAAGTCAAAACATATAAACATTAAGTTCCTTGTTGATAAAGAAAGAGTTTGGAATGGTCAGACATCTATAAAGCATATTGGCATAAACTCCATGGTTGTGGATCCACTTATTAAGGGATTACAACCTAATGTCTTTCATAAGCAGAATGCTCATATAAGTGTTAGGATATTCAGTTTCAGTGGGAGTTTGTGATTTTGCTTTACAAACACATTTTATGGTTATTTCAGTTATGGATTTTGAGGCTACTTTTTGCATAAATAAAGTTCTTTAAGTTCATTCACACTCTAATTTTGGTACAGTTTGATCTCACTAAGGTTTAAGCTTGACCAGTTGGAAATAAGCATGTTTAAATCACATTACATGTAATTTCCATGCTACACATCCATACTTGATCTATGTCATTTGGTTATGTTGATATTTAATTAGGGATGAATTTATTTACGATACATGTAACGAAAGTCTCTTTGGTTCTATGTTGGCATAATCAATGGATGAGATTATTTAGGGATGCCTTTAGTTATAATAGCAAAATTTTTGAGCTCGTAAAGCTATATTGTGACATACAATTATAAAATGAAATGCGTATATATATATATATAGATATATATATATATATATAGATATATATATATATATATATTTCATATTAAAGATAATAATAATTGTATGTCATATGTTATCATATAAAAGGATAAGCTGAAATTTTTTAAAGTGATCTAATTTATTTTAAAATTAGGTTGGGCTCAAAGTATATTGAAAGGTATGCACTTATAAGTATGGCTATCCTAACAAATCTAATTTCTAATTTGATGATGAGCTTACTTAGAAATTAGGGCAACACGTGCCATTATATAAAATAGGGTTATAACCCTCAAATTGGATGTATGAGATTTCTTTTCTAATATCCCATCATTAAAAAAGAGAGAGTCCCTTATCTTAAAATTCATACATACCAATTTGGAAGTTTTATAGCTGCGAGATCATTATCAATATGGATTCAGATACACTTCTGCATTTAAATTGTTATTCTAGATGATTTGATATGATGAGTCTTAATTTGATTAGAATTTCATCAAAATTAATTTTTGCCTCAACATAACAAAGATGCAATTTTTTATACGAATGAATTCCACGAACTAAATCCAACATTGAAAGAAAAAGAATTGCTTATTTAAAATAAATCTCAGGTTAAATAAATTCAGGTATAAAAATATAAAGATTTAATGAAAAAAGAAAGAAGATTGCATTTGTTACCTATTATGATATACATTCAAAGACATGAAAGATAACTTTCTTTACATTTAAGGACTGAGAAAATACTTTATTCATAATCATTCCTAAAGCTCCTACTATTTTAATAAAAAAAAAATAATAGATTCAATTAAGAGTTTAAATTAAAAATATTTTTTTATGTGCCAAAGAATTAATTATAAGATCTAGTTTTCTTGATTGATAATCACTTGATAATGAAATTTTATTAGTTATAATGAGATTTGAACTTGATTGTCCATTAACATATTTCAAAATGGTAAGTTGAATTCCATTCCAAACAAGCCAATCAAAATTTTAAATATATATGAGAATTCAATTCCAATGAATTGTCAATTTTAGGGTGTTTTAGATATTCTTGTACACTTGGCATAAAAAATAAACATTCATCTACAGAGGATGGCCACTACCCATACATAGGATTCTCCAATGTACACATATCATCCCCCAGAAATATTTCTACAAAATCAAGTACTGCAGTCTCATTCATAATTCTTTCTTTGATTACAACTTTGTACTTGACTGTAATGTGCTGTTAGTATTCAATCATAATAATATACTAACTTGAAAAACCCATAATGGCACTTTACAGAAAGTCTACTACTACCCCTTCAACTTGTTGCTTTGTAAGGTACTATTTTAGTGAACAAATACTTAACAAGCCAGTTATGTTTATGAACAAATTGTATTCAAATACAATTCAATAGGTTACACAGTGCAAAAGAAGTTGTTGCCAAGAAGTCACTTGTTAATGCTTCAGATGTTTTACTAAAAAAGCACTTTTTCTTGGCTTTAGAACTGACTGTCAAAGACTAACATTCACTAGAGAAAATGCAAACTCTCTTTCATAAATGCATATATTTGAGATGTTATGATATTTGCACATAGGTAAACCAGTTACTTCCATAGTTAAGTTCTAACTTTAGCTTTAACATCATTAATTTTCATCTATGGATTTTAAACTAAGTTTAGGAACAATGATAGGCTACAGTAAGTTTCTCTCTTTTGATTGATATTCTTTCTACACTTTGTTTTACACAATCAATCACATTTGTATCTTTTAACTTGCATCATTGACATTAGCAAGCAGGACAAAATAACTAATGATACAAGGCCCAAATGTAAAGTGTTACCTAATCAATCCTACTCAACCTTAAATACATCAACCTTAAATACATATTGTATAGCATAATACTGAGCCACAGACAGTCAAGCACAAAAGGAAACTATAGATAATAATATCACAAACCATGAACAGTCAAGCACAGAAGGAAACTATAGAAACAGAAAACAATACTAAGTCATAATGACTAAAATGACAGAAAATAGAAACCAACAAAGATGTCTAAAATGAAATTTATTCTACACCCAAATGTTTTGAATCTTGTTCCTACAATGCTTTAGACCAAACAAAAACTAAAGGAAAACAACAATGGTTACAGTTGAAAGAAGATCGAACAGCACAACTACGAATCAATATCACATTTATCTTAGATGTCACTACCAGGTACTCTACACAGAAGAGAGAGAAATAAAGAGAAAGAGATAGAATAGAGAAAGAGAACTTGGTAGAAGCCAAGCATCATTGCCGTTATCACTTCTGGAAAAATAAAGAAGTTGTCGTGTTATCGACAAATTGCTGTGTGAGTGTAAGCTGAAAAATTAGTGCTCCTTTCATGTAAGAACGGTTGTGTGGGAAGAAGCGTGCTAAAGAACGAAAGTATAGGTTTTTTTCACAATGCAAACTTTAGATAAAATTGTAATTTTATTAAATTTAGAAGGCTATAATAGTATTTTAAATTTCTAAGCCATTACATTATATTCTTGACCCCCCTATTTTAAGGGGACAAAAAAATGGGATTTTGGATGACTAGGGAAGGTCTTGGAGGCCCTCCCCTTCCATTCCATTCCTTCTTTAGAAAAATATCCAAACATACAATTATCTCAATTTAATCCAATGGTTGTAATTCATTTCAAATGGATGGCTAGGATTTAAGCATGTGGTTTTAATCCAATAGTTATGACTAAGTCTAAATGTATGACTAGGATTTGATCTTTTTAATCTAATGGTTGTAATTTAATCCAAATAGATGGCTAAGATTTAATCATGTTATTTTAATTTAATGGTTAAGATTTGATCTAAATGTAAGGTTAGGATTTAATTTTTAGAAATGAATGGTTAGGATTTTATCTTATTTATAAAATATCTAAGACTAATTATGATGTGGGCCCTATAGGTTAGGGTGGTGCCACATGTCCCTAGTGAAATTACTATTTTACCCTTGATATTTTTTTTTATAAAATGACCATTTTTCCCTGGGTCAAATTACCATTTTACCCTTAGTTGTTAGTACCCCTACTGTATCTGTTTTTCTTCTAAACTTCCTCTAATTTGGTTCTACTCCTGAGATATGTTCACTTATATTGTGCTATTGTTAATAGTATAATTTGTTAGACTCTTTGATTTTTATGTAAGACAATATTAGTCTTTTTCATATCCAGATGATTTTCAGGGTCTTAATGTTTTAGAAAAATTCAATTTTAAATATGATAAAATTCTACATAAAATTTTCTCCAATTATTGAATATTTCTTATCAAATTTTGCTTTGTTTATCTTCTTATAAATTTTTTCAAAGTCTGTCTAAAGTGTAAAATTATCATTTTGCCCTTGACTTCTTAATTGCTTAGAGTGAAAAATTGCGATTTTGCCATTATGCCTTAAAATTAACCTAAAAGCTATTCTCTTTAAATTATTCAACTAGGTATACTTGTTCTAGCTTAATTTCCTCTAAATAATCTAATTTATCAAGTATTAAAAATCACTAAAATTAGAAATGTTACATATGTGTCCTCAATCAATAGTGATTTTTTTTTTTTCTAAGGGCTGTATGGCCTCAACATATAATGATAATCCATGGGCCAGAAGCCCATGATCGATGTTTTATGTCTTTGATAATCCTCCCCTACATGTGGTTTCCAAGCCAATTGTTTTTTATTTTTATTTTAAAGATAAGGTTTTAAATATGATTTAACAATACTTTCATGTATTTGATAAGTTGCAAAAAATCAGCAATGTTGATGCTCACATATATGGTGTTTAAGTATTAACAGGATTAAAAAAACATTATTTCACCAAGTTCATTGCACAAAGAGTTTTATTGGACACTTCATTCTCTATTGCATATTTACTTTATTATTATTATTATTATTTTTTGGATGCTACCTGCTTATTTTCCTTCTTTTCAAATAGTCAGTCAGAGTAGACCCCAAGACTTAAAGGTGGAGGTTAAAGTTTTGCTAGTGAGCCATACTTCATTAAGTGAGGGCTAAGATGTAATATTTTGTAAATTTTGCAATATTTTGCTATTAGGGTTTTGTACTATTTATGTATATGCTTTGTACTATATCCATGTCTATAGGTAGGGTCCTTACCCCTTATATTTCTTGTTGATGTACTTTAAGTATTTTGTTGTAGTTTAAAGTTAATTTCTAGTATGATACTGGTTTGGCTAATAGGTGAATTATAAAAATTTCGGAAGGTCTATATTTTTAGAGAGATTTTGTTGAAATTTCTACAGAATCTCAATAGTGTTTATGTCACTATTGCTTTGGTTAGTGGTTGTTATATTCTAGATGAAATTCTAATGTTTGATCATATATGAGTATGGTGATGCATGTTTGGACTAGTAGGAGCTGGGTTTATCCTTGTCGACTACGTTAGTCATGCTTCAAGTTTTTGGGGTGTGACACCATAATTCCAATAGAAGGCAAATAACTCTAGCTATACAACAATAAGAGAGAAAAGTAGCATAAGTAGCAATAGTAGTAGACGCAACAGGAAATAAAAGAAACAAAAACACTTCCCCTAGCTTTCAAGCGGCCAGAGTCTCTCCCCACAATCTTATTTCCCCTTTTCAGCTAACTCCATCTCTCTCTCTCTCTACCAGCTCACCTCCTTTGCCATTATGTGTTGCATAGTTAGTTACTTGATTCCCTTAGCTCTTCTACAATAAGTTTTGAGCTCCTCTGATGAACGAATTCCTCAGGCCTAAATCCCTTCTTTTCTACTTCCATTCTTTTGTTCTAAGCTTAGACACTGGCTCATCAATGACAAAATATTTTCCTTTCTCAAATAAGAATTAATTAATTAGATGATATATAACAACTAAAATACAAAAAAGAATAACAACTAAAATACAAAAAGGAATCGAAACGTTAATTAACCTTACAACTCAAATAATCCTCCATTGTTGCCCATTTTCAAGACTGAAACGACCATCAAATCATCCATCTAAGCATCAAAAGTCAATTCCAAATTAAAATCCCAAAAATAAGAAAAGAAACTTAAATCACAAAAGAAGGATCAAAGCTTTAACTAATGTAATCCTCCATTATTGCCTTGCTAAATTCATCATCTTCATCAAAATGCTTATTCCCATGACAATCATGATGCCATCGGTATTACCTATTATTGTGACATGGAAACAATCCCTATTTTCATCCCATATGTTTAAAAGCAGTTATGATTTGGTTGCCTTTTTTTTTCTGTTCATTTCAATTTCATCCTTCAACATAGAAATTAAAACCAATCTTTTCCTTTGGACTAACTCTGTTAATATCCAATGTAGAGCCTTTTTTTGGAACTGATGAAACAGGTGAGAAAATTTTGGGAGGAAAAATAACAGAGAAAGAGAGTGTGAGGCAAAATATGCCAGCAATTGGTGAATGAAATTGTTAGAAAAATGATACATGCAATCCAAGTAGGATATTCTTGTTTGCAATTTGATAGAGTCAGCCAAAATGATATGATTCGATCAAAATTTTAAATTAAAGAAAAAAAATTGGAATGACAAAAGTTAACGGACCATATTGAAACTATTTCAAACACAAAGGATGAAAATAAAGTTTTTGGCATTAGGATTACTTCTGGTAACCAATTCAAGACAAGCTACAGTCATTACTGACAGGGACAAAGGAAGCTTTAAATGACATTTAACTTAATTTCTATTTCTCCGTGAAAAATCCATTAATTAATTGGTTAATATATAATAAAATAACTAAATTATAACCTACGTATGCAACCATGAAGTCTTAGGAAAAATATCTATAAAACGCATCAAAATGAAAATTCTTGACGCATAACATAATATTATAATTTGTATTCCTACATCAATCCCAAATATGACAGCCATAATGTAACTAAGAGTCATTTTGTTTAACGTAGAAAGTCATCAAGAGCAATCCATATCTTATACAGGACACTAATGATAAAAATAAAAAGTAAAAAAGAAAGCAATGAATATTATAGAATGTGAACAAATTAATTCAATAATACATAACACCAGTATACTAATTCACAAAAGTAGACTTAAGGCTTGAAAAATCAAACTAATGGACAACATTAATCCAAAGCACAAAAAAAATATACTTAAGATTGGCTTAAATATAATATTACATGAAGTGGCCACCATAGCACATTGTTAAATATAATAAGTTAGAAAGAGAGACAGTTGGAGGTTTACAATTTGAGCATAAGAGAACAATTTTAAAACATTATTTTGTTTAGCCTAAAAAGTCATCTAGTGCAATCCTTATCTGATAAAATATGCTGAAAAAATAAATTACAAAAAAGAAAATGAAAGCACCTGATATTAAAATGTAGAGAAACTAATTCCATAATACACAATGCTAATTCACTAATATGCAACATTAACTTAAATCTAAAAGCAACTTAAATTTGAGATATTACATGATCCTTACAACTTAAATATGTATCATTGGAAACAAGCCCTTTTTCTTACATTGTACATCCATTTGCATTGAGTGGCTACTATAACACAATATTAAATACAGTAAGAAAGGAAGAGACATAGCTAATGGATTACAACTTGAGCATAAGGAAAACAATTTGGAGTTTAAGAATTCAAAATCAAAGATGAAAAAGAGCAAAGTATAGAAGGTAATGTAGAATAATAAGATAGGTCGTATATGGGAAGCATGGTAATCAGGAAAAAAAAAAAAAAAAAAAGGGAAACAAAAGGTTGAGCAATATGCTTCATTTTGTGTAGTGAAGTAGCCAAAAAAATATAAAATGACAATTGGAGGTGGCAAAGCTGAAGCAATAAGCCTGAATGACTTAGAAACATTAGTAAAACAGGAAATTGGAATGGACAATGAATGTCTAAATCAAACTACTTTACCATTCATCATATGAGAATCCATGAATATCGAAAACTCAGTCACAGTTTGAAGGATTTCTAATAAGGCAAATAAATCATGCTTTAATCCCTCCACATTTTATTTTTGAATTAACCTATTAATCATGCACAAGAATGAATGTGAAATATCAAATGTATGGATAAACTTGGTTCCTTAAAATAAGGATTTGAAGACAATATATTTGAAAAAAAAAAGAAACAAGGACAATTATGAACAAATTAGAAACAAACAAGACACATGGAATTCACTTTGGATTGATTTTATGAGGTGCTACTTTTGAAATTGATACAGCGGATAGATTTTTGGGATAGGTTTTTCACAAAGATCTATTCCACAAACATAGCTCTACTTATGGTTTTAAGAGAGATAAATCTCATTGAAGACTTTTCTAGCTTGTAACATGACCAAACGTTAATGTTTTCTATTTAAATGAAAGGATAATTGGCCCAAAAGTTGTCTATATGCGTATCAAAATTTTAAAAAATACATCTCTCTCTTATTTCCCTTCTATTTAGGATTTATTCTAAATGAAACTTTAAAAAAATAAAAGCAACTTTTTTTGTGCTTCTCATGATTGTTAATTAATTTTAATATATGCTGCTGCATTTCTGTATAGTTTTGCATATTTAATGTTTAAGCAACTTAAAATATAGATTAAGTAAATCATGTAAGATGATTACACTTTTCTTTTAGCAATTGAATAATAGTAAGAGTGAGTATAAAATAAATGGTTAAACTCCATGACAAGCTTACTATAATTTTATCAAATTTTTTAGTCTAAATTTCAGAGTTTCTGGACAGATCATTAAATTCAATGAGAACATTGTTCCTTTTGAGTAAACATAAACAAATAGATTACATAATATTCTATTGCTTAAAATATGGTATATGCAGAAATTCCATGACTTGTAGTAATTATTATTCTGAAATTCAATTCTTGTTTTATTCTTCAATAAACTAAATTGATTGAAACTCAATAACCCATTTTGATTTAATTTTTGTTTTCTTCATTTTTGTATACCCAATTTGTTTTCTGGTGGTTATAACTCTTAATTAATACAAAGCCTAAATATTTAAAGCATTTTAATTTGATGATGTTAGAGGAAAAAAACATTTGAGAAGTTTTTTAAAAATTATGGGCAAAATTAGAAAAAAATAAAATTAAGGAACAAAAATAAAACCTAAAGTAAAGTTAAGGGACTAAATTGAAACCAAACGAATTTATGGGACAAAATTGATACTTAGAGTAAAATAAAGTGATCAAATTAGAATCAAATAAAATTAAAGGACAAAAGTGAAATTTAAATTGAATTTTAAATGACCTAATTAGAATTAAATGAAGTTAAGAAACAAAAATAAAATTCCAAGTAATATTAAGGGACCAAATGTGTATATTTGCCTATAATTTAATATTTAACTGCAACTCAAGTAAAATATTCAAACAAAATAAGACTCTTAAAAAATATTAAAAAAATATTAAACACGCATCTATGGAATTCCGACTTGTGACCGTGAATTTTAATCCTTTCCTTCTCCAATGAAAATACGTCCGTCAAAAAGCCTCACACTTTTAATTGAAAGTAACATAATTTATTTATTATTTTAATATAAATATCTTTACAACCAGGTATTTTACGTGCCTTGATGATTCAATTAAAAACTTCACTAAATATTAAAATGTAAGAAAATATAAATTTAGGAAAATTTTATTAAATATTTTTATCTGATTTTCTAATGAATATGTTATATTCATAAAGAACATTTAAAAAAAAATCATTTATTATATTTTATTTTAAATCTTGATAATAAAGAACAAAAAATTACAATTAAGTTTTCTTCATAATCTTATTAAAATAATTAATATGATAAGTTTAGTATGGCTAAACTTGAGTCACACTATAAATAAATTAGCTTGAGTTTGAATGGTTTAATGAATTAGCTCTAAATTTTACAAAAAATTAACTTATTTAATAATAAATAGCTGGATATATTATTCTTATACTAATTTAAAATTAACGTGCTTTTTCTAATGTTAATTCACTTAATTAGTTAAAGGAATTTGAACTAAATTTGTGCATTTTTATAGGCAAGGCTTCAATTCTAAATTTCCTATTCGACTTCAAGGGTGACCCTTGCTCGCACTAGAATAATGACATTTAGTTTGCAACAAAGACATAATAACTTATTTACATCATCTAAGGTCAATATTCACTTCTTTGACTTCATACTCATGTTGAGAAGAGTAATTGCACCTTGGAACAGATAAAGTGGAATGTCTAGGTCATTTTATCTCATCCGAGGGGTTGCAACAAATTAATCTTAATCATTAGGCTATGCTTTTAAAAATCAAGTTTTAATTCAAGCAAAATAGCTCATATTTTAATTGAAGTTTTTTATTTAGATTTTTATCTACATTATTTGCACTGGACTTATTAGGCTAATTAAGCTTTTTAAAGTCATGATCAAATTAATTGATTACTTAAGTCTTGAAATAAATAACTTTGTCAATTGCTACTAATGAGATTATATATATAAAAAATTATAAATATAAATGAATTATTATATTAGCATAAATTCTTTAAATAAAAGGAATTAGTTTTTATTTCTTTATTAAAATGTCATATTACACTAAATTCTTTTTAAATAATAACTTTTTTTGTTTTGAAAAATATTCATTTAGACTTTTTGAATTCATGATGGAGTTTAAAAATAAAAAACCAAATCCAACCTATGTACAAATCAAGTTTTTCTAATCAAATTTTATTTTTTTGGGTTGAACTCATTAAAATAAGCAAACTTTTTAAATTATAATAAGGTTTACTAAGAATACTCAAAAGATTCAAGCCATAAAAAGTTGGCCTCATCTAACTTTCGGTGAATAGGTAAGGAGTTTCTTGGGACTAAAGATATTAGGGGAGATACACTTAAAAAATAGTCATAGTAAAACCTCTCACTATTCTCCTCATACTTAACACATTTCACTATGATGTTGATTGTCTAATACAAAACTTGTCTTAGTGAGAAAATAAACGTCACAGATTTGGTGTTTAATTTTCAAAATTGATGCGTCTAAAATAATTGAGAGGACCTATTTTCTAATGTTTACATATGTTTCACTTTTATTAAATAATCATATAACAGAAATATGAATATCCCATTTAAGTTTAATCTATGTAAAAAAAATTTCATTGAATTCATTTTGAAGAAAAAAATATGATTTTAGTCATTCACTTTTGATCTTAAAATTAATTTAGCTTTTCAAAAATAAAAAATATTAAAATGATTAAAGAAAAAATCGTTGAAAAAATAATAGTCTTTTCTTGCAATGGGAAGAAACAAATTGATTTACCTTTTTTATTTTTGAAAAACTAAATTGATCTAAAACACCAACGTTACATCTTTCACATTTATTGTAATTTAGTGAAGATTTCCTTCTAAACAATGCATAAACATGTAAACAAAGATGTCTCAACCGGGCGCATATTCTGGCATGTAATGCGAATGATCAAATAATTTGTGAGTGTGTTTCTTTAAGCCAGAGATCAAATTACGTGTTAATGATTAGTTCAACGCACTTTTCAAGTTTTCTGTATATTATATTGCCCAAAAAATGTTCATATTTGTTCGTTCCAAGAGATGAAATGTAAGGAACAGATAATGAGTAGAAATGAAATAGACTTTGGAATATTCTTTTACTGTTCCAACGACGTACTATAAAGAACTTCAACAACAATAAATGGAAATCCTGTACTTCTTTCTCTGGGTAAGAATGATATCTGCATTTTTCTGAGAGTTTTTTTGCGAGAATTTTCACATCCTTTAACATTATAGAGACTTTACAATTGTTGAATTCAAGTTTTTTTTTTTATTACTTCTTTTTTTGGCCAAAAGAAGCTTTTCTATTGCTTGAATCACTCGTTATAGGTAATCTGACTCTTTAAATATAAGTATTAAGTATTCTTATAATGAATTAATAAATGCTTAATGAATTATCGTTCATTGCCTTTCTGGGTTTCTCAATGTTACGAAATTAGAAAGGGACAAAATGGGAGTAAAAAGTTAGAAAGAAATTAAGAGCATCATGAGCATTAACCAGTCAGAGGATCTGATTAAAAAGAAATAATAAAAAAAAAACTCTTTTTTTTATCTTAGGATAATATTACTGAGCGAGAAACTAATTATATTTAAATAAAGTGGTCAACAAATGCAATTATTTATAATTTATGATTGTGATAAAACAATAAAGTAAATAAAATCTTTTTTTTTTTTTTACTGCAGGCTTAGAGATTTTAATGGTACGACATAGTCAATAAGAAATTTAAACTCCCTGCACTAAAAGTCACAAACATAAATTTGAGCCAAAACAAATTAAGAAAAAGATATTTACCTCTCCTAACGCACAGCCATAGCTGAGAATGTGACCTTCAAAAATAAAAACTGAAAGCAATTTAATAGTTTGTGTCTAATTTTCAGCCGTATTAGGACAGCGAATTTTAATACTGGTTACTAGTGAATGGAATGTTTTTTAGTAATGATGATTATTAGTAATTTTAGGAAGGGAGAAAAGATAGTGTAAACGAGATGTACGCTAATTGAGAGGTCCCAAAAAAATGTAGGAAAGGACATGTTTCATAGAGAAGAAAATAAGAAAGAATACAAAATTGTAGTTGTCGTTGAGACTTATGCCTCTACAGTAAGACACTTTAATCCGTTCGGTGTCATGTTCGAATTCTTCTTGAACCTGTAGTTTTCTGCTTGCCTAGCATCAGAGACCAAATGCTGCCTAAACATGGCGATAAAAGCTTCCACTCTTTCATTCAGTTCCTCCTTTGAAAGCCGTGGAACCTCATCCTCTATCTCCACCACAACCTCCTCTTCCTCTTTCTCATCTCTCTCATTCTGAAAATCACTTGTCCAACTCTGTTCTCTGTAGCAATCTTTACCATCCTTAATAATTTCTTGAGAACACCCACATGCCCTCTTCTTCTTTGTCTTGCCAATTTTGGCTTCTTCAACAGTACCTTCATTTGCTGAACTTCGAGCTCGCAGAGACATGAATAGAATCGCTAAGAGGATGAGGTTGAGGATAAGAAACACCCAGGCACGCCACTGCTCAACCAGAAAGCGTTTTAGACACACCATTAGAAGAACTGTACCTGCTGTGAACACAATTGTGTGTATTGTATCCTCTTCGTGCTCTGTCTCTTTGACTTCTCTCTCACATTCTCTGTTCTTCACCTCCATGTTGAGTCTTCCTTTCATGTATGTATTACGGAGAGAGATTCACTTTGGGTTTGCCTATTGAGCTGAGCTAGAGTAGTTGAGCATATATATCGCTAGGAGAAAGTGAATCCTATGCAAGAATGATTGTCTTGTTGCTACTGTGAGGGATTGCATAATCCACCATGAGGGCTAAAGTTGTGATGATGATGATGAGAGGACTTCACGAGAATCGGTGAGTGGTGTAAGGTGCTGAGGGGACAAGGAAACATAATACAAACAAAGCCTGCAGCTCTGCCACAACTGCTAAATATTCCATGTGTTCATTATTGCCAGCTCCAACTTAGGATTTAGCTTTGTAAGTTAGTGTGTGTTTGATCTTGGCGTGCACACCAATAGCCACTAGCCCCAATGAAGTGATTGGATCTTGGAATTGGCACATTGCGGTAAATATAATTCCTCATTGAAAGTTGCAATGGTCATTCCGCTCCCAAACTCTTTTTTCTTTGGCTTTTACCTTTTTTTTTTAACCATTTGGATAATGAATTTAGATTCCCTTGATTTTATCGGTGTCCCATTTTTTCAAATAGCGCCATCATTCAAGTAAGTTTTGTTAATTTTAAAGAAAAACAGACTTAAAATTGAGTGAGATAACCACTCAAATGGGTTCCAAGTTTTTAAATTGGTCCACTCACTTCATATTTATCTCTGTTTAAAATTGATAGAATAAAAATTGAAAAAAGCTTAATTGAGAAGATCCAGGTTTCCTTGGAACAGAGTACGTATATATTCTTTTGTATAACAAAGTGAAGTAAATGGGCACGATAAAGTAGGAGATCGCTAGGAAAGCACATCGAGAGGTGGGGAATTAAAATTTTGAGAATTGAATTACTTGCAGGCCTATGTGAAAGTGAAAGTAGGATTTCTTTATATGAAAAAAAAAAAAAAAATTGAGGGAAGGTGGAGGTTCACAAAGCAGGGAAATCAAAACCTCCTAGAGCTGCTGGACGACAGACAGCAAGGATTATAACGTGACAGACCCAGGGCACGCCTATTCGTACATATAATAACAGAAAGACCCCACATGTCCTATGATATAAAAGCTGTGTTTCCTTCTTGCTTTAGCTTTTATGCTAGCTTCCCGAAAAGCAGTCAGCCAAAGTACCGCATGGATGCATTCACGGTATAGAAGTTGATGTGTTTTTAACCTTCCTGTAAATAATATGATCTTATATAAGGGAGGACTAATAGAGTTCTTTATCACTCTACGAAATTTGGTGATGATTTATTTATTGTTGGCCGAAGGACATGCGTTTTATGTTAATTGAGCAATAATGTAAACCAAATTAGGCGGTCTTTCTCTCAATTATTTTTTCGTGCCCAAGGAACGGGGCTATAAATCGATGTTGCTTTTTTACAATCAGCATAGCCGTCTGTGGAGTGCAACTTATTCTAATGTCCCATCTATGATAGACATTTCAACTTGTTTTAAGATCATAGAGAGTTGATGTTCGTTATGTTTAATTTAGAAATATACTTTCGAGTTTTAAAAGGGTGTAGGAATTTTAAGCATCGTCGAAGAAAGAATTCAGAGAAGTACGAAATTGATTTTGGTGACGTATAATATTGAAAGATGCTGTTTGTCCCAATCCTCACATGGAACATCAATCATATAATGTTTCCCACTTTGTATGCCACTCACCTTTCTTGCGATGGACGGAAATAAGGTCAACATGCCAACGAGAGTGCACCCAAAATTATGACAGGAAGAAGTGACTGCGAAGGCAAACGAATGCTTTTGCCACCAGGTACTTTCTTAGCTGTATTCTTAAAACCAAAACCCAATCAAAAAAATTTAACCACACTTGGCAAGCTCGTGACGATTTAGCCACTCAAACAGTACATGTTCCTGAGTTACCCTCTTTTCTGGTACAAATTCTAAAAAATAAAGGAACCCAGAAAGGTTATTAGAATACAAATTCATTAGTCGTGCTCTTGTATAACATCCAAAATAAGCATATTTGCATTCTTATAATTTTCATATCACCCAAATTCAACCATCAGTGTAGCCATATATTTGAGAAAGAGAAATATAAATTCAGATTTATTTTCAAAGGATGGAGTCACTATGCGAAAATACAGTCAGAATTCATAACTTGCAAAAGGAAGGTTAAGTTATAAGAACATTCTGTGGATAACAGCTTAGATGGGGATTGGGAAACAGTTTTGACCAATTTCAAAATAATCATGACTTGCAAAAAGGCATTTACATCTGCGGCAAACGAGTTGGAAGATCTGCTGGGACATCTGCACTTGCCTGGCATGTGAAGAAACAATTTTATTTTAGGTATCATGGATATTAATAATTCCTGTACCCAATAGAAAACACACAATAAGGCTTTGCCATCAACCCAAAGCATTAATCTATGTGAACAAGTCAATTCAGCACTATTTTATGATGAAGCAGAGCATGATTGCATTCCCTTACGGCTTCTATTGGTACTATCAACCAAAAGAAAATATCTTATAAGATTATTTTTTTCTTTCAAAAAATTTGTTCGCAATGTTATTTGTCTGGCGTTCTACCTATAACCTATAATATACAAAAATAGTTTAGTGGAGAAAAAACATAGACCAAGGTTGAGGTCAAATTATGAATGAGGTGCCGACAGTAATTTCCACATATAACTTCTAAACTAGCACCGGTCTTCATTAGCAAGAAAACTTTTCTATTCTTGATTCTTATTGGAGCAGAATTAGGGTTTATCATACCTGAAGATATCTTGTTAACATTGTTGTAGTACTGAAATTGAAGCCCTGAACTGGTTCTCCTTTTGTTCGAGATGCATTAAGTTGCTTTCTGACTTTAGTGGCCAATGACTGCATAAACATTCAAAATTAAAGATGTTGAGACAAGAAACATATCCAATCACAACGAGACAAGACAAACATTATATTTCACTTGAAGGGTAAGGGCAGAATAGCCAGGGTCACTTATACTCGTGATACTTTCTTAAAGTTAGGATGATTATTAAAAGCAGTCAACTATTTAACTGGAGAAATGAAAAATTATTATTTTATGACTCTGATATTTTGGTCAATAAACTACTAGAACTAATATTAAAATGTTAAAATGTATAAACCCTGCATAGAGATTTTTGAACAAAATATTGTTTTTGTCTTGAAAGATGATTAACTTCTCAATTTGGTTCTTCAAAGTGGAACCTTAATAATTTTTTCCCAATCATTTTCATTCCTTCATCTAATGATGTCACAGGTCTAACTTCTCAATTTGGTCCTTGAAAGTATAAAAATAATTGGGGGACTAAATTGAGAATGTAACACTTTGGAGGACCAAATTAAGAACTTAGTCATCTTTCATGGATGAAAAGATTAGTTTACTTAAAGACTTCTAAATATATGATAATAATTAGAAGTATAGTATACTAAAATACTATATTTTTAAGATGTTTTAGTATGGATTATAAACTAAGAGTCCAAATCATTTCTATCGATCTCAAAAACCATATAATGTCAATAACATTATATATGAACTATTTTAAGAATGAAGAATAGACTCTCAAAATATGATACTAAAATTTCTTTTTATTACTTGCATAGTAAAATTTAATGAGTATAATACATTTTTGGTCTCTCACTTATATAAAATTGTCATTTTGGTCCCTTATTCATTGAAATATCTAAAATAATCCCTTGTTTATTAAAAAATGTTACATTTGGTTCCTCACTTATTAAAAAAGTACCAAATTTAGTCCCCTCATATTTAGGGTTTAGAATTTGACAGAAGGATTAAATTTGGTAAATTTTTTGAAAAATGAAAGATCAAGTGTAATATTTTACAATGAGTGAGGGATTATTTTGGACCTTTAAATAAGTGCGGGACTAAAAAAGTAATTTTTTGATAAGTAAAGGATCAAAAGTGCATTTTTCTCAAAATTTAATATTGTACTGAAACGTTCTAGCCTTCTTTCATTAACTAAGGGGAAAAATAACGTTTTTTGCTTTGGTCTTTTAGGGCTTTTCTGCCAGTTGGTTTTCTTTCTGTGGTATTTTCATTTTGATTCACTGAAAGAAGAAAAATTTATAAAACATCATCAATTTGCAAAAAAGGAAAAATTTTAATTCCCTTTTATTCATGGCATTATATTTGGTAAAGTTTTAAATGCAGGAAACATGTCATTTGCTATTTTAAAAGTATTTTTTAGTATGTAGCGTGCAATCATCTTGACCATTGATTTAATAAATGTTAGAAAATTAGCACTTTACTTCACACTCTAAACCGCAAAGTGCAATTGGGGCTGGATTTCACTTATTAATAAATACCTTTCCCAGCTCCACTCCCCACTGGTCAAAAGAATTGATGCCCCATATGAAACCTTCTACAGCAATTCTGTGTTCATAGATTGCCAACAACTGGGAACATAGAAAAGAGCTGATATTAGATCCATGAACACAATTTATATAGAACATAATGCAAGAAAGCATGCACTAACATTATTAACATTAAGTGCATGCATCACGATAATCAAAGAATTCAATCATTAAAGAGCTGAAAAAAGGTAAGAAACTATGAAGAATAAACTGCTCAAGCATGTCAGAACCACATTCGAAAGGCAGAATTATACTATGTCAGAATGATCAAAAACAATTTTAAGAAATTCATACACTTGACTGGTGATGTGGAGAAAACAATATAAATATGGTGGTGAGAATTAAAATTCATTTGTATAATAATCCATCAGATAGAAACATCTTTACGTGGCTCTTCTAAAACGGATATTCTAGCAATATAAAGGTTTAAGGGACGAAAATCATAAATGAACAAGATGCTGAGCAAGGGCATGGATCGTAAATAAAATTGCATTGCATGTTAGACAGTCAGCCAATGTAGGATTTGCCTTCCAAAGAGACATCAGCAGTTAATGCACATAAAAAGGCTCAAGGAGACAGTGGCCATAGTAAGGACTGTGAAGCCAACCGTATTTATTTTTCACCTAAAGATGTGTAAATATTACCAAGTACCAGTCCTTGTACTAAGGGTCAGAATAAATTTTCGATCTACCCAAGCAGAAAGTAGCAGAATGTATGTTCTCAATACATAGATCACAGGAGATTCCATGCTAAACAGAAGGATAAGGATATGCATGGTTAAGTGAGGACAGCATAGGCTGGCAACTTTGCAAGGCAAGTGCCATGTCTCTCCAAGAAGAATTGGTAATATGGCACAACAAATGGATAGTGAAATATATGATTTGCCTGACCTTTCTCAAAGGCAAGGCTGTTAGTCAGAACTCAGTCGAAATGGTTCAATCACTGAGCAATTACAACAAGGCCCTTTAACATTTCACTAGGAGAAGAGAGATGATTCATAAGAGCCTTCAATTCTAAATAATTTCCTTTTCCATTATATTAACGGTCATAATATCAGACAATTGTCTTCAAGTTTCATTTACCAGCTGTAAAAGAGAGATCTCAGTTAAAATATCTAATGATTGCAGTAAATGTTTCATGGTTTACTAGAGTTAATCTGAAATCACTCCAAAAACAATCAGGAATTCTTCCAACAGAAAAGTGTTCGACAGCATAAATGCCAAGCTTAGAATATGATAGAAAGTTAGACATCTTTTCAGGAACTAATATGATGCATCAGATAACCCAATTTATGATTGAAGATGCTTGATAAAAGAAGATACTCAAATATTCAAACTTTCTAATTAAAAAATCACAGGAAGCTGAAGAATCTCAAACCTGTCCAATATTATAAGCATTCAATGATGGAAGCAAAAGGCTGAGAGAAGGGCGATTGCCTGAGAATGTCTGCAGCAGAAAATGGTCAAAGGTAAGAACCACTTATTCAGCTATAACTCAAAAAGTAGCACAAAAACAGAAGGGGAATCACCTTGTGAGGAATAAGATGTGGGGCAACATTCTCATTTTGCAACTCTTCCGGGGTCTAGAAGACAATTAAATCTCCCAATATAAGTCAAAATAAAAAAACTAAACTATAGCCCACAACTGGGGAAAAAAACTTATTCATAAAGTTCTCTGCTATCCACTATATCTCAATTTCTTTGAGAAGAATGCTATATTACACAAAGATTATGAAAAAAAAATTAAAATAAAGGGATCTTTAGTTATTAGTGTGAAGATAAGCTTAATCAAATTGTATTAAATGGAATTTAGCCACAAGAAATATTCATGAATTTTATCACTGATGCCAGTTTCTTCCCTTCTTTGTTGCTTTTCCTCTAAAGAATGACATTTAGATACCTTTTATCTAAAATTTAGATAAGGAAAGAGAGGCTAAGCATACCTTCCCATTTGCAAGGGCATCTGGTTGTGCGAAGAAGTTGGACATTAGCTCATCATGGTTGCTCACTACCTCACCTTTACAAAAGGCAAATAAAAAATCATTTTCATTGGTCAAAAATCAAAATATCAGAGCAGAGACTTCAAACAAGCCACCATCCCTGGTAAAATCTGATCAAGGTAATAGAGGCCTTACCTCTCAAGTAAACTGGTTGCTGACTTTTCACAACTCCAATAAAATCACAAGGAACGACGCGCCCCTAAAAGTAAGGATATGATCCGTAATTCAACAAACAACAGCAAAAAGTTCATTGATTTTGAGAACTCAATCTAACTTCTACAATGAATTATTGAATGAAGCAGATAGAAAGGTAAAAAGGTAGATGTCACAGAGACCATTATCATCTGCCACTGGTATTATATTTGGTGTTTCATTCATAAGAGAATAACTAGCCTACTTGAAGCAAAGAAACTAAGTTTCAAGATTGCTAAACTTAAACATTTACTGTTAGAGGTAATATTGTACTTTACATATAATCGTTCCCCCCAAAAATGGGAAAAAAAAATCATAATATCCACTAACATTGTTTAGTTTTGTTATCCAGTTTATGCCAGTATGCCCATCTGGATATAAATCCAAGCAACTCATTATAAGTTATAACTACAATTGGAACAAATCAATGAATGTTGAACATTTGGAACCAGTTAAATCAAAGTCAAACTTTGCATGCTGTTGAAAAATGAGGATATCAAGTAGAGGTTTGATAGAAGAAAACTGAATGACAAAAGATGTAAAAAATTCGACCAAATACTTTGGGACAAGTGCTAGAGCTTGTTTGGTACAAGGGAAAAGAGGTCATGCAAAGGGAAAGGGAATGGGAGAGCTGAAAAGTAATGTTTGTTAGCAAGAACAATAGTGCCTCTAGAAAGAAGGGTGGAAGAGGCCATTTCCTCATTGGACCAAAGGAAAGGGTGGTTATTACTTGGAATCACATTTTGGTTCCAAATTTGCCCTCCACCATCAAGAAGTCATGTCTCCCAAAATATATTATCAGTCCCAACAGCTCCCTCCATAACACATTCATCTTCCACTGTGCAGAAGCTTAACAGCGTTGTTCTCTGGCATAGGTCCAGCAACTGTCAGCAGTGAGTTTTCTCTCAATCTTTTCTTCATCTGCTCCTCTCTTTTCATTTGTCTTCTTAAATATCAGAACATCAGAAAAAATTTTCAATGGAAGGAAGTTGTTCAGATGAAGCAAGCTTCCTGTGATTTTATGGATTTCAAAGATGCTCATGCCCAACAACGACAATGACTGTCGGAGTCAAACCACAATGGAGGATGCTAGTAAGCTTCACCCAAGACCCATTGGAAGCAATCCCATCCCCTCTTCTGTGTCACGTTGCTCCCTGCACAATGAACTTCTGCAACTCCAGCAAGGTGTGCATAGTGAGGGGTGGCGAATGATAGGGGTATTTTGGTCTTTTACTCATCCACACACAAAAAAATATACTATCATTCCCACTCCTTTCCATATCATACTAAACATAATTTTGGGGAATCTAATTCTAGTCCATTAGGAGTGTTGAAAGATTTGTCACAAGATTTAAAATATTTTGATTGATTATTTTATTTTGTATTTCTGTTATAGTTATCGGGACTGTTAAAATCAGATCCCATATTTTAGGATCTAGATAATATCCCTATTTATAAGGGATATTCGATTAGATTAAAATATGAGATTTGTCTTCAGTCTATCAGCTATATAAGTTGTAATCTAGGGTTTAAAGCATATTAACGTATGAATAAAATATTCAAAAGAGTTCCCTGAAAATCTACATGGTATCAAAGCCCCTAATCTGGCCACCATGATCAGTTTCGGCACTGTCGTCATTGCGAATGGCAGCGATACATAAGGGAGCACAACATCACCATTGAGTGAATGCCCAAGCTGCCCAAACAGACCTATTTCCTCCCAAGGACCAGCCAACCCAAACCCTATTCCTCTTCTCATTATGTCACATCGCTTGATCAGCCACAACTACCTACAATGGTCAACAAGTGTAATGCTGTTTGTGAAAGGGAGAGGCAAAGCTCACTACCTCATGGGAACAGCTACCCCACTAGAACCTGCTGACCCTCTCTACAAAACCTGGGAGACTGAAAATAGCCTTATTCAATCCTGGCTGATCAACTCCATGGCTCCTGACATTGGGGAAAACTTTCTACTCCATCAGACAGCCCATGAGGTTTGGGAAGCCACTAGAGAGATGTATTCCTCTACAAAATATAAAGCTACTCTATTTGAAATTGAGGGCTTTCTTCATGATTTCCACCAAGCTGACTCTGATGTCACACGATTCTTTAATATTCTGCAGTGCCATTGGCAACAACTAGATCAATATGAGAATTATCAGTGGTCATGTGCAACTGATGCAGCTTATTTCAGGAAGTTAAAGGAAGAAAAGAGAGTCTACAAATCTCTCCTTGGCTTAAATGCCAATTTTGGGAAAATTAAAGGTCGAATTCTTTCACTAGAACCCCTTCCTCCTCTAAGGGAGGTATTTTCTGCAGTAAAAAGAAAGGAGGAGAGTTGAAAAAAACTCACTTCTAGTAACCTTACATCTAATATTACAGACGACTCTGTCTTTGTAGCTAAAACATCACAATCTAGGGATAACAAGCACAGAAAATCACAAAGAACCTGGTGTAATCATTTTAATAAGGCTAGACATCCCAGAGAAAAGTGTTGGGTGTTATATGGCAAACCACCCAACAATAAACAACAAAGCTGTTATGATGGACAAGCTCACATGACAACTAGTTCAGAAGGCAAAATCTCTGGTTCTGAAACATTCATTAAAGACCAACTAGAGGCCATCCACAAACCGATTGGCACCCATCTCAATACCTTTCCCATTCATGACACAGCCACAAGCCTGATTACCCATACAAGTAATTCACCTTTTGCCCTTAGTTCCAAAACTCAACTTGGGTAGTTGACGCCGAGGCCACAAACCACATGACACGTAATTCTTCTTCTCTTACTAATTTCAAACCTTGCAAACCTAACTAGTAGTCACCCTTACCAATGGCACTCCTTCTAGAAGTGTCTAGGTTTGGGACAGTTTACTTATCTAATCATCTTGTTCTCCATCAAGTTCTTCTCGTCCCAAACCTTATATATAACCTCTTATCCATTAGTAAACTTGCAAAAGACCTCAACTATGTCACTAAGTTTTTCCTTGGTGGTTGTTGTTTTCAGGACTTGGCATCAAGGGTGATGATTGGCAGTGCTAAGGAGAAAGGCTATCTCTATCAACTAAACCAAGAACCTAACACGCTTTGTGCATTTTCTAGTTGTAATTCTATTTCTGATCCTATCTTATGGCACTCAAGCTTAGGCCACCCCAACCCCGATTACATATAAAAAATGTATCCCACTTTATTCAATAAAAATTTCCCTTTGTTTCAGTGTGACATTTACCAATTGTCCAAACATACATGCACCTCTTACCTTGCAGACAAACATGTTCCCTCTCACCCTTTTTCCTGAATACATAGCGACATATGGGGTCCATCAAGGACAAAGACCTTAACTGGTGACCAATGGTTTGTTACGTTCATAGATGACCATACTAGACTCACTTGGACCTATTTAATGAAGGAAAAATCTGAGGTTCCACATATTTTCAAAAACTTCCACTCTCTTATCAAAAATCAGTTTCAACGCCCCATTAAGATCCTCAGAACCAATAATAGAACTGAATAATTCAATACTATTCTCAAGGAATTCCTTCATGAGAATGGGATCCTCCACTAAAGTTCATGCGTCCATATTCCAAAACAAAATGGAGTTTCTAAACACAAAAACAAACACCTCTTAGAAGTAACAAGAGCCCTACTCCTTGCCTCCAACACACCTACGTCCTATTGGGGAGAAGCCTTACTAACAACAACCTATTTTATTAATCGCATGCCTTCTAAACCCCTAAAGTACTCTACCCTGCTGGGAAAATTACTTTAAGTTTATCCCAAAACTGTTGCTCTTACCCGTAGCCTCACTCCTAAGATTTTTGGGTGCACTTGTTTTGTTCACATATATAATAGTGGAAAACTTGATCCCAAGTCCTTAAAGTGCGTGTTTGTGGGTTGTTCATCCTCTAAAAAGGGATACAAAATGTTTTTCACCTACGATAAAAAAATTCTATATCTCTATGGATATTACCTTTTTCGAAACAACCCCCTATTTTGCTGGTAAATCCATTCAGGGGGATAGTATTGATGAATGGACTTACTGCAACACACAACAACAAGTACCCATCATTGCACATGATCTGTACATGTCCACACCAATAATAGACCCACAAAACACGCCATCCAGCACTGAGCCTCAGTCCAAAATAACCAGTCCAGAACCTGCCACTTTTCCCCAAGACCAAGAACCACATATAACAACACCTATGACCTCACCTATGTCTGAAACTAAATCTGAAATTGCAGGTACAGAAGACAACACTCCTAAGTACTGCCAAGATTCCAATCAGAATGTCAATGCTCCTAAGAACGACCTAGACCAAGTGGGTTGGCCAATTGCACTAAGAAAAGGGGTAAGAACTTGTAAACACCCTATTGGCAACTTTATTTCCTATGATAAACTCTCTCCTGAATATTCCATGTTCATTGCTAACCTATCTCGTGAAAAGATACCTAAAAATATACATGAAGCCTTCAATAGTGCACAATGGAGAACAACTATACAAGAGGAAATTACTACACTAGAAAGGAATGGAACTTGGGCAATAACTGACTTACTGGTGGGCAAAAAAGACAGTGGGGTGTAAGTGGATCTTTACTATTAAATATAATCCAGATGGAAGCATAAACAGGCATAAAGCTAGGTTGGTAGCCAAGGGCTTTACATAGACTCCTAAAATTGATTATCAGGAGACATTTGCTCCTGTTGCTAAACTCAATTCCATTAAAGTCATTCTCTCTGTAGCTGTTAACCTAGATTGGAAACTCCACCAGATTGATGTCAAGAATGCCTTCTTAAATGGCAATTTGGAAGAAGTATAAATGGAGGTTCCTCCAGGTATTGATGTGGAGAAAAATAAGGTATGCAAACTCTTAAGTCTCTAAATGGACTCAAAAAGTCACCTATAGAGCTTGGTTTGATAGGTTTTCCACCGTAATTAAAGGTTATGGGTACAGCCAAGGGCAAGCAAATCATACCTTGTTTATGAATACTCACCTGATGGAAAAACTTTCTATACTAATTGTCTATGTAGATGATATTATAGTTATAGGAGACTTTGAGGAAGAAATTCAGAACTTAAAGAGTGCCATGGCTAAGGAATTTGAAATCAAAACTCTTGGTGAGCTAAAATACTTCCTGGGGATGGAAATTGCTTGATCCAAGAAAGGAATAGTAGTTTCTCGAAGAAGATACACCCTGGACCTATTTGAAGAAACAAGGATGCTGGGGTGCAAACCAGCTAAAACACCAATGGAGACAAACTTCAAACTAAGATTCAAGGAAGATAGCCCAATAGAAGAAACTGGGAGATACCAACAATTGGCTGGGAAACTCACATACCAGGCCAAACATATCATTTCTTGTTAGTGTGATAAGCCAATACATGCACAATCCCACTAACGAACACATTAATTTCATGTATAGGATACTTAGGTACCTAAAGAGAACCCCAAGAAAAAGGATTTCATTTATGAAAGGAAGTGATAAGAGTGTAAAAATCTATTCAGATGCTGATTAGGCAGAATGCACTATAGATAGGAGATCCACCACTAGATATTGTACTTACCTTTGGGGCAATTTGGTGACTTGGAAAAGTAAGAAGCAAATGGTAATGGCTAGAAGTAGTGCAGAGGCAAAATACCAAGCACTCTCACTTGGTATTTGTGAAGGCTTATGGCTAAAGCGCTTAGTTGAAGAAATTAGAGTGCCTATTGACTATCCTATACATATCTTCTGTGATAATATGGCTATAATCAGCATAGTAAAAAATCCAGTACACCATGACTAGACCAAACATGTGGAATTAGATCGAAATTTTATCAAGGAAAAGCTAGACTCCTAGGTGTTTGAATTAGTCTACACTCCATCACAGCATCAGATTGTAGACATTCTAACAACGGCACTACCACAAGTGAAGTTTGAAGAACATAGTGACAAGCTGGGAATGATGGACATCCATTCACCAGCTTGAGGGAGAGTGCTAGAAGATTTGTCGCAAGATTTAAAATATTTTGATTGATTATTTTATTTTGTATTTCTATTATAGTTATCGGGACTATTAATATCAGATCTCATATTTTAAGATCTAGATAATATTCCTATTTATAAGGGATATTCAGTTAGATTAGAATATGAGATTTATCTTCAGTCTATCGGCTATATAAGTTGTAATCTAGAGTTTAAAGCATATTAACATATGAATAGAATATTCAGAAGAGTTCCCTGAAAATCTACAAGGAGCGATTCCCATTCCCATTCCAACAAAAATAACTCCATCATACCCGACAGGCCCACAAATGGTTAAAGAAGGGCTGTTATTCATATCTAGAGATTATAATATCAGTCTAGTTGTTAATCTTGTGTTTTCTGTGTTTATCATTTTCTTCATTAATGTTATAATAAGAAAGTAAGAGGCACCATCATAAAGAAGCCTTCCTCTTCACCATATCTCAACCATAAATTCCAGTTAAGATAAACAATTCAAGCATATACGATGAAAATAATCTAATTACCACTTGAGTTGAAAGGCAAGGAAGGGGAAGGATAAGAACATTTTCAAGTAATTTTTTAATAAATTTATGTCCTCATATCATGATCTGATTTGAACTAAGAATTAAAAGTAAAAGAGAGAACAAACTAAGATTCAAATACTAATTACAACTCTCAACACAGAAATCTGGACATAATTACATTATAATGTTTGTAATGTCAAATTAACTTGCCACACAGAAATCTGGACTTAATTACATTATAATGTTTGTAATGTCAAATTAACTTGCCATAGTCATAGAAAATTAACACTGTCTTGAATAACTTTGTTAAATCTCTCAGACAAGTAATATTTCCACCTCATAACGGTCCACCAAAGTTTATTAGAAACCTTTCAAGTGCAAATTTTCAGGGATAAGTGTAGATCACCTGGTGTATAAGTTGATAAAAACTGTGCTGCCCATTCGTTCCTGGTTCACCAAAATCAATTTCACCAGCTTCGAATGGTAAAGGGATGCCGTCAATTGATACACCCTTACCATTACTTTCCATGCTAACCTACATGAAAGCATAGAGGAATCTATAAGAAAATAAAGAAACTGAAAAATTTTTATAAAGTCTGAGGCTTTGAGCACAAGGCTGTGACAAACACACCTGTTGAATGTGTGGGGCAAACTTCTCCAGGGCTTGAGAGTAAGGTAAGATAGCCTGGATGAGAACAAGAAGTTTTAGTTATTAAAATAAATTGGTTAATAATAATGCAAACTGAAGAGTTTAAGGACTCACTCTGGCAGGATATCCAAGGAATGAAACATTCCATATGCTCAACAATCCCAGAAGCACCTGGTTTATTGACAAAAAACATGTCATGATGAACTTGATAGAACAAAATCTCTAATATCTGAGATATGTATTGCCCTTGAGCCAAGGTAGGGGAGAGAACTGCAGTCGTTTAAATTCCAACCCACCCCTCCACTCTTTATGTATTATTATCACTTTTGATCATATATTGAAGAGATGAGTGCAATATAATTAAATAAAAGATTAAATGGAGTCAATAGACAGATTTGTTAATTTTTTATAAAATAACTAGAGATTTATACAAATATGCAAATCAAACACAGACTATAAACTAAAATTATAATTAAACATTTCCAGGAACTTATTCAATTACGGTATTGCATGAGCTAGAGAACCATTGACATATTTACATATGAACATGCAGGAGATCCACAAGTGCAAGGAAGGCACAAAAATACAGACAAGTATAAGGGCACTCACAGGTATATTTCTTTCAAAAGGTTCTGAATACGTATGTTGATCAATGCTGGATGCTCCTTTTAAAAACCTTTTAGAAAACATATAATAGATACAATCACTAACACAAACAAAAATCTATTCTCTCACTTAAAAGAAAAAACACTCAAGAATGGCAATAGATGGCAGACTCTTTACACTCTTGGCAATGAATCAACTGCCAAAAATAGCATACAAGTAGAACGTAAAAGTATTAGAGGCACTGTGCATATATATTAGATAGCTATTAACATTTATCACATGAGGTTTTCGATGTGATTTCTTTGTCTACTATAACCACTATTAAAAGGATTCAAGAAACTATCTTAAATTCTTAATACATAGGAACAGGGGCATATGTACTGTTTCTTGTTCTAAAGTGAGTCCACAAGAGCATATGTAGAAGAACAACCCTATTCTACATCATCCATGTCATCTAGGAAATTGCTTCTTTCCTGTGCTATATACTTTTCTTCTTTAATACAGAATAAAGTTTAGCTAGTCCGCAATGCTTACTAGGGTGCATCAGACAATAAAAACCAAAAAGACTCAAATAAATTAAGCTAGAGCTAAGACACTTTTCCTTCAAAAGAAGTACCAAATATAGAATCATATCAATATTTTTTTTAAGAAAAGAAAAAACCTACTGTTCAATTACTGGGAAACCATATTGTAGAGATAATGGCAACACTCCAACAGCACTGCAAACTGCAAGTAGCATTTCAGGTAACAATTAAAATCAAAAGTAAAAGATTTACAATACTTCAAAATATGACTCTTAAAGGAATGCAGCAAATAAACAAAAGTACTTACCACTATACCGGCCGCCAACCCAGTCCCAAAATGCAAAAGCATTATTAGGGTCAATTCCAAACTTCTCCACAAGCTGCATCAGAAATTAGAGACCAGAGAGAAATATCTAAGGATCAGAGCTCGTTAATAAGCATACATACACATAAAGAATATGAAGAAGTGAAAAGATAACAAAGCTAAGTTAGCTACGACAGAAGACCAAAACAGTCTAAGACAGTACCGCAAGATTTGTACTGACTGCCACCATATGCTTTGCTACAGCTGAAGGCCTGAAAGAAATGGAATTACGAGCCAGTGTTCAATCCATTATCAAATTCCATTTTGTTTTCCCATTTTACATAAACTATGAACACATTACCAAGATACCAATAGAGGTGCATATGATACACATAACTAGTCTAAAAGATATTAGTTCCAGATCCTATTGTGCAAAGTTCCACATGTATGAAGCAAACATCAGGACGTCAAAACCGCCTTTACACTAGTATTGATGATCAAATAATCTTAATAATGAACTTACCCTAGAGTAGATGAAATCCATTCCCTGAGAGTTCGGGCATTCAACATGGTTTCAGCAGTTGTAAATGTCTTGGAAACAACCACAACTACCCAAAAGAAGAAATTCCAAACACAAGATACAGCCATCATATCTCGCTGAACAAATACATATGAGGAAAAAAAAAAATCATTTACCTAGGGTTGTTTCAGGATTTAATCCTGCAATATTCCTAGCAACATCAATTGGATCAACATTTGCAAGGCTGCAGATTGAACCAAAACAAGGAATTAATCTTAATAATGGTATAGCTTCCTACAATATGTAGCTTCAGCAAGATAATATTCTAACGTCACTTTTATATACAAGCAATATGCCAACCCTTGAAAGACACACACACTTGTAGGATATGTGCTAGTTATATCTCTAATCTTAGGTATAAAATATCATTGTCTTCTTGAAAGCAGGTCATGTAATACCTCTAACACAAGCCATTATACAGCCAACTTTATACTCATTTACAGATGTACTTACATGCATGGATACACATGCTTCAAAAATAGTCTCCAAATGAAGTATCATCTAAATAAAACTTCTAAAGAGGGGCCTACTATAAATTGAAGTTAGCCTTGTAATCAAAGTATGAGACAGAAATATAATGGGGAGAAAATGCTTTAGTAGACAGACTCATAAAATTAGAACCATTTAAGTTGTTTGCTTAAATGATCTAACAAACCAGACTTTGAAAACCACAGTAACATAAAATACACTTACAAGCGCAGCTGACGACCTCTTGCAGATTCAATAGCTTCAGGATCTGTAAGATACCATAAAGATATATTTAATGCTTCTTTTCATTGTAAGGTAATGTCAATGGTATGTATATGTGCTCAGAAGAATCTTAAGATAAGGACAACAAAAGAGAATATAATAGAAGGGTTGATAATAGATTGGAAAGCATTGCCAACCTGTTTGAAGAGCAGAGTGCACAAATAATGGACCTAAGAAGCTGCCACCAATACCAATAGCAACAACATCCTTCAAAAACTTTCCTGTAGCTCCAATCTACAAAATAAAAGTGCTTTATACTCTTGAGTTCCAAAAAAGTCCATATGAGAAAATGTTGTGGTAGATTACCCAAGATCCACTGCGGACCCTCTCAGAGAACTCCCGGATCTTATCCAGAACTTTCCAAACCTCTGGGACAACATTCTTTCCATCACTCTGTATAACAGCATCCCTTGGAGCACGAAGGGCTACATGAAGCACTGACCTATTCTCTGTGCTATTTATCTGGAAGTCCAATCAAAGGTTCACAAGAATTAATATTTGAGTCAGAGAATTCAGCAACCAAACTATATATATCACTACTAGTACACTGCAGTGTTACAATATTTGGAGGATTAAAGGCAGGAATTTCAGACATTCTTTTAATGTAATTAAGATCTTTCATCCAAAAAAAAAATAGCCATAATAGGATGAGTACGACATGAGTGTTCTTGGACTAGTTACATATGTACATAACTACTTACATGCTCCCCACTGTACATTCGGTTTATCTTTTCTTTGAGTGATGCAGCCTATATAACAGCACAACAAACAATAATCAGATGGCAGTATATCAGTTTGGTACTCTTGTTTTAAAGAAGGGACCACACAAGTACCAAAAAATAAATAAGTTATCAAGATACCCAGATGCAATAAACTCACCTCAGCCAATTTAAAGAGTTTTTCCATTGTTTCAAGAGTAATCTGCTGCCTTGAGTAATCCAACAGAATTCCATCAAACTCACTACAAAGGTAGAGCATTCCAAAGTCAGAAAGATATTCATCACATTGCAGGTGTGTTGTTGTTGCTTAACTTTCTGAGTGCAAAGAAAAAAAGATCTTTATGTCCTAATCTTGCAACTTTATTAAATCCTCCAAATTGTATGCTCTTTATTTCATTATTATGAGTTCTAAAACAGATAATAGCATATAGTAAGTATGTATGGCATCATACACTGCCATTGATTGACATCTCTTAACATCACCCAATAGATCACGCAGATGGGTCTTTTTGATCTCATCGACATGGGCCTGCAAACAATGAGCAGATGTTAATAATATTTCCACAACAGTTCCACATTATGCATATGAAAGAAGTATTTTCCCAGTTACCTTCAACTCCTTCCAAGGTTGAGTATCACAGATTAGAGTGGAGGAAGCCATTTGAAATTATGATCAATAGCCTGCACCAAGAAGTGCCACCTTCTTAATATGCTGTTTTTCCAATTGTCTCTGAACAACTTTTTATCATTTCTACAATTTATCAGCATTCAGTCATATGCATGAAAACAAACTAATAGATGAAGAAAAAGATTAATTAATATTATGTAAAAATATATACTTCAAAGAACTTCAGTGCAGATAATAAAAACTTGCAATTGCCATTAACAGATCATAATCAAGCTAATCTAAAGATAAGGAAATCAAAGCTCTGAAAAAGTACACTTATATTGGTGTAAGCAATTTCTGGAGATTGTCATTGACAACTATGAGTATGAATAATGCACATAAAACAAGTATGAATACTCAATACTGTATCCATATGTAGAACGGAAATGAATTGCTAAAAAGGTATGATTCAAAAACTTTATATTCCAGAGAATACAGGGAATAGACACATCCACTTAATGATCATATTTTGAATACAGGGAGAAAAATTCATCGTTTTTAATATTATAATGGTATGGAATATTATGAAAAAATGAGTTTGTATAGCAGAAAAAGTTATTAATAAGAAATACATAACCTTCTCACTAAAAGCTATTAGAATTTTCACTATATTATAGTCTCTGATTAGAAGCTGATCAGCAACAATGAAATGAAACCAAGCATTGCCAAAAAATAAAAAAGAATAACATATGGTAATATAGATTGTGACTTTATGAGTAAAGAGAATAGATATGCTCCAACGGAAAGCTTACATTCTAAATTCTTGAACAGTGAAGACCAGAAATCATGCATTAGTATTTATTGTGGAAATAAGATTCAGTCCGTTCTAGAGCAGTGAAGACTATAGTAAGTTACAACAATTTTCCAGAGCTGGAAAAGTACGTTGCCACACAAGACTAAATTAATAGTCAAAACATCCTTAGTTTACAGATAATCTAATAGGCACTGAAATTACAACCGTAAACAAAAAGCCTTTGAATATTTTAAATACCAGGCACAACTTATAAGTTCACAATCAGCAAAACACCTTTAGCCCAGAAAGAAGCGTAGGTTTTCTTTACACTTTTTAGTTTCTCCAAATGCATGATTAAACCCCAAAACAGTCCATCAATAGCTATTGAAACTGAAAGAGCAACAATCAGATGCAGAACCAGGTTCTTTTGAGCATTTAATCAAGCATCATATGAGCGATCAACATCCGCTTAAGTAACAATGGTAACTAAGTGCATAAAATTCTGAAATGGATGTATATCAGTATATAAAACATCAAGTAAGCACCAGTCATGAGAGAAAACACTGCTTTGCAATCAAAATCAACTATGATGAAACACACAAATATGAAATGTAAGCTAGCTTTGAAGCCGTACGAGCCAAATCTTGGTTTGATACTCCATTAGCATTAACAGCCAAATACCGAATGAGTAACTGGATAGTACGAGAAAAATAGCAGGACTTAAATTCCAAATATATAAGAACATGCAACATATCGCCCAACTCCCGAACACCAATCTATGAATTCATTATTGAACCCAGCCTTCACTGCACATTAAATCCATTCTACATTGCACAAACTCCGTCACAAGTATCAACCAACCATAGTAATATAACAATAGTTGAATTTAAGCTACTATAAATTCAGAACCCAATCACTAAGTCTGATTCCGGATGCCTTTTTCAATTCATATAGCATCACAATCTTACAATTTCTTAGCACGCAATGAAGCTTGAAATCAAACGAACAGATGAAGAAAAACAACGTTGAATAATATGCAGAAACCTCAGTTTCAAATAAGTTCGCAAATTAAAACGCAGCGGCATGCCTTTATCGGATCATTTATAAGTTACCATGCATGTAGATGAAACCAAGGCTCAAAAACTAATTTTACATTGCACACAGTTTCTGGCAATGGCGAATAACAACTATTGGTTAGTATAGAATATGATTAATCGGTTTGATACCCGGAAAGAAAATGAATATGCTGAGAAAGAAGATATGCAAAGATTATGAAATGGAAGAAGAAGGAGGAGGTTATAGAGATTGTTTGACTTTACCAAGGGGAAGAAAATGACGGTGAAGTCAGGTTCTGTGGATGGAAAGCAGCTGAGAATGGACCTTTTAGAGTCGCTCCTGATGGCACATAGCCCGCCGATAGAGAGATGCGGCTCACAGATTGAACAATCCTGGGTCGGTTTCTAGGCCGCGTGGCAGATGCGTCATATTTAGGCTTTTTCTTTATCATTCTAAACAAAAATTACATTTGGTATACGGTTATTGTTTTGATCCAGACACGTTGGCCGTCGACAGGGAAAATTTTATTGGAAGGCTAATTGTCATTAATTACATCAAAGGCTATTAAATTTATTA
Source organism: Delonix regia (assembly GCA_037074485.1). Classification (NCBI taxonomy): domain Eukaryota; kingdom Viridiplantae; phylum Streptophyta; class Magnoliopsida; order Fabales; family Fabaceae; genus Delonix; species Delonix regia. The sequence goes on along the minus strand of CM073449.1, from coordinate 30,656,717 downwards.
TTTGTTTAATGGCTTAAGTACTAATATTTTTACTTAATAGACAAAAATATCCTTTATAAGGGCGATGATCTGTTCGTGGTTATTCTCCACCTCCCTCTAGCTGTTGAACAATTTTCCTGTGTAAGTATTACATACGCAAAGTTAACACTGCCAAGGCAATATGGCTATACAAAATTTGTAACTTTTTTATGTACAAAATATAATTTTATATCATCAAGGTGTTAGCTACAAAAGACCTACTAAGCTTTCACTAACATCAAATCTTGGAGCGTATTTCAATTGTTTTGCCCAAACCTCCTCTTCCATACATGTTTTTACAAGATTCCGTAGTGGTTCTAGTGAAATTCATTTTTTTAATCATTCGTCAGTTATTCAATTTCCATCGTAATGGAGCATCCTATTCAAATTTCTAGCAATCTTTACTCATGCAAAAGTAACAAAATATTTCTATTGACAAAGTATTTATTCCTTGATCTATTTATATTAAATGCAAATTTCTTTACAAGTTATTTTTAATTCAACTATACCAACAAGTAAAAAAACATATTAAAAGATTTCGAATAAAATAATACTGTATCATCTGTTTTACTGAAATTACATTTTGCTATAAATAGAACACAACAATTCAACTATGAAGGTTTGAATAATTCACCACCTTATTTGTCATCTTTTATCTCTTGGTTCGACTTGTCACAATGAAAATTATATGCCATTGAGGGTTCAATATGTTGGTAAAAAAAAAAAAAAAAAGGTACACTGCTAGGTTGCTTTAGTTATCAATGTCCATGACTAGGTCTAAGGTCACTACTAGTAAATTATTATTTCTATCCAATGACTAAAATGTAATATTGTGTTAGGTATCTTAAGATGGGGCCACTTGCATGTGTATCTGTTCGAAGTATTATTTTTACTAATCATTATTAATTATAATCTTAACATAGACATGTTTTATATGGATAATTGATTGTTAGTTACTTATTTTCTTTTATAGTGTCTTCTAAATCTATCAACATGAATAACATTCCTGTGCTTAACAGCTCAAACTTTGAGATCTGATTACCTTGTATCACTGCTAAATCGAAAACTGCATAGGAGACGTGGGATCGATCAAACGACATCAGTCAGATAATCATGCAAAATTCAATTCAAGAATTTATAAGGGGCAATAAACATAAATACGACAAAGGAATTTGGATACAGAATGCAAGCCAATTCGCTGTCAAAGAAACAAGTGCTATTCTTAGTAAAGGAAACATAAAGTAAATCAAAATAGAATAAAGTTATATGGTTTTGTGATTTTGATATGTTTATATGAAAGTTCTATGTAGAATAAAGTTTTATGAAATTGATAGATTTCATATTTGATTGAATAATTGGAATATATTAACTTTCTAATGTGGTGTTATAGAAAGTATTAGAAAGTGCTTTGGACTGTTTGAGTTATACTAAACTAGATAAAAATAGATATGATTAAAATAATCTATTATATATAACTATATTAAACTTCATTTAATGTAAAGTATCGTTTGATTATGAGATATTCCATTGATCACACTCTTAACTCCTTATATGATGATTTTTTATTTTTTTCATATATGTATCAAGAATTTTTTAAAGTACATGAATTCTATGTAGTCGATAAAAAAATAAAACTAAGAATTAGTTAATAAATTAATTAGAGAAAATACAAATTTAGTCCCTCCCTTTTGCTAAAATATTAATTTGGCCCTTCAAAGATGAAAAGTATCAAAATGGTCCTCCAAAGATGAAAAAATGAATGGATTTAGTCCTTATGGTGGACAAAATTGATCTTTGGAGGACCAATATTTTTTAAGGGATTTCATCTTTAAATGACCAATTTAATATTTTTCATCTTTAGAGGACCAACTTAATTTTAAGGCCAAAAGTGAGGGACCGAAACTATATTTTTTTAAATTAATTAACTATCTCTTAAATCAATAATTTTTCAAATTATGAAAATTTGTTTGGTTGAATGAAAAAATTAATGAATTATTCTTATAAGTTTAAGAAATTTTTATAATGAATGAAAAAAATTAATGAATTAATTAACTACATATTAAATCAAGAATTCTTTAAGGTTCGAATATTTTTTGGAGTTTATGAAAAAAAAATAATGAATTAATTAATTAATTGCTTCTGAAATTTTTAAATAAATGACCATAAATATAATTTGACATGGTCAAAAATTAAAACAAAAAAATATATATTGTTGAATGATTTATAATATTGCTCTCTTAACAAACTCATTGTTATTATTTTTCTTTTACCAATCTCATATAATTAATTTTATAGACTTTATTTAATTTATTATTTTTTTAATATCACTAATATATATTATTAAATATAATTTTTTACTAATATTTACAAATATAATTAATTTAAAATATATTGACATATGATAAAACAACATAATAACTCATACAACGAGCTAGCCAATAAATTAGTTTTTATGTAATTTCCATACTACAAATTTAATCTGAATCTATGTCATTAATTATTGGTAATGTTGTGACCGTTGATGGGAATAACGAATATTTGTGACAAAAGCTGCATTGATCATGTATTAAATGATTGATGGACAATACTGTTTTGAGATACTTCAAAATTGAGATAGTAAAAGTTTGTGTATACTAAAGTTCAAGGCATGTACAATTTTTGGAAACGTATAATCCAAGTGAGAAATTGTAACTAATTTCTATTCATTGCACTCACATGTTAATATAATTTATTATATATAACTTAAGTAGTATTTGTTTGGTATGAGAGTTATATTAATTGATAAGAAGATTCTGTTTGAACAAATTTTCATGTAATGATTTTTTATTTTTTTTCATATATTTATTAAAATATTTTTAAAGTGCATCAAGTTTTATTAAAAAATAAGAAAATTATTAAATTGCGTAAATTATTCATAATCAATAAGAAAATTAATAAAGTGATTAACTAATAAATTAATTAATCAACATTTAAATTAAGAATTTTTTTAATATTATTAATTTAAAATATATTGATACTTAGTAAAATAAATTATTAATTTCAATACAGGCAAATAAAACATATTTTGCGGGAAAAAAAATGGTATTAAAATTGAATTTGACTGAGGCCAAAAAAAAACTCTCATAATAGAGGGACAAGAATTTACAAACAAATCCTAATGAAAGGTTTGTGTAAGGCCTAAAAGTAGAAGGGAGTAAACATCTAACCATATCTAGAACTTAAGTAGACCATATGTTTCACAATAATACAAATTCGATGGTAAGCAAACACTGCTCCGGAAAAGCGCTTTGATATGTTATCTTTCACAGTCACTTGATGTTATATTTAGTTATTTATATAATAATCCATTTAAAGTTTTAAAAAAATTAATCATTTAGTCCTTATAATTTGAATTTTTTGTAAACTACTTTTTATATTTTACATATGATACTGGAGTATAACGAAATTATCCTCTTTAAAATGGAGCAAGATTTATGGCTTAACCTCTGCACATCCGTTTCATAATTGATGCCTATAGCTATATTAGCATTATAGAGCTATTTATTTCCATGAACTATATAGCAAGCACAGCCAATACTACTTTTTCTAAATTTTCAAAAAATAAAATGAAAAACGTGTTTGGTTGAAGGCAAATTTATGGCTGCTATTTCAACTTTCAGTTTAGACAAAATGGCACAAATTAGTGCAAAAGTGATTCCTCTGTCTCCATAATACATAGAAGAATCTGTAATGCCATAACCTGCATATCAAATACAGAGCAAATTTCAAATATGGCATCCATGGGAAAAAAAAAAAACAAACACTTTTGTTTCTTTTTTCTCAGACATTTTAGTTGTGCTTTGGGATCTAAACAGGTCCACTTAGAAGTTAGAATACTTGAAAGGAGCAGAAATTATGCTGATTCAAGTCTCTATTTGAAAGAGGAGCGCAAAGGGTTTAGAGTTTATAATTTAACGTTTTTAAAATTTTTAAAATTTATAAAAAGTTGTCTTATTAAACCATAAAAATTTATTTTATTTGGTTTAAATCCTTGATCTAAAAACTTTTATCACCATTAAAATTGAATCTTAGATTCGTCTCTAATTATTCTACATTTCATGCATAAGTATAGTCAAGTTTTTGAAGACCATCCCCCTCCCAAATTGCAAGTTGAAGATCGTCAAATTACGTAGATTTTCAAACACGTACAACAATGTCATACGTAATACATGTTGATTACTTTTATGTCAAGTGAACCGAATTTTTAACCAAGGCTAAATGGCTGATATTACTGAAATCAACTTTACCTCGAAAGTTAAGGAACAAGATTATTTTCTTTTATTGTTGGCTGCACAATACTACACAATGATGCAGGCACAAATTTTGAAAAACGAAGGCATTACTTTTGTTTGTAAGCTGCTGCAAGTGTTTTGAACTATACCATTAAAATGCCTCAAACAAATCATTTTCATCATTTTGACCTGCTTGATATAATTTCCCAAAAAAAAAAAAGTCATCAAATTCTGCGATCAAAGTCGAGAGAATGGTATAAAGCCATGCGGAACGTAAACATACAAGTTGATATAAAACAGTGATAACTGGCTTATAAAAAGAAGAAAAGAAGCCCATTGGGAAGCTCCAAACTTTCTTAAATCATTTCTGAGAAGGAGAGATGAACATGGGGAGGATAGAAAATAAAAGCCCAAAACATAGACAGAAAGTGAGGAAAGGGAGATATGAAGGAGAGAGAGTGCAGTAACAGAAAATTTCAAAATATTTTTTTAGCATCTTACTTATAATATTGACACTTTATCTCAGTATCTTATAAATGGTGTCAAGAGATCAATTAATGGTAGATATTATCTTACAAATTTTTAAAACTATGAAGACTTTTTAAAAATAATATACGGATTAATTTATAAACTCATATAAAATATAAAAATTAAATAATTAATTTTTTTAAAGTTTAACCACGAAACATTTTTTAAATAAATATAGTTTTCTTTTGTTCCTGAGCAATTATTTTTGTTATTCATTTAAAATATCAGCATAAAACAGTAGCAATGTGTGAAAACATCTTACTCTCATATTGAACTGCCTTCTTGCTAGCTGAGTTGAGGGCTTTAAAGGAACTATCAATGGATTGTGATTTTTAAAAACTTTTGAAAAAATAAATAAGAAATTATGAATTGAGAAAAATATAATAAACGCGGTCTATTACTTCATTTATAAATTTCAATTATCTTTTAAATAAATGTTCTGCATCACTTGTCCTTTTCTTTAAAAAAAAAATTTAGTGTAAATTTTTCTTTGAACTTCATAGGATCTAAATCTAATTACGAACAAAAGCTACTATTATGAATTACGTTAGTCTGATGCTGGGTGTCAATTAGATGGGATCTTCACATCATATTTGCTTAAATACAATGCTTGAACAAGGATATGGAAGAAAAAGAAAATTGAAATGAAAACATTATTATTGATGGAAAAATGGGTGAAAATATGAACGGGTAACATACAATATGCCGGATCTGTTTTTCTGGAGCAACATAGTTTCCTTTTACTAACAGTTGAACATTCTTAAAATGGAATAACTTATACCTAGTTTTTTTTGTATTTTTTATATATTATTTTTAATTAAAATATAACAAGTATATAATTTTTTAATTATATCATAATATTTATATAGTTATAGTAGATAATTATATTATTTTTAAATTTAATTATATATTAATGTTAGTTAATTATATACTTATTTTATTATAATTAAGTAATAATATAATAAAGGTATAAAATATTGTATATAAATATAATTTTTTAAATAAAAAATAAAAAAATAAATCCCCCGACGGATCCAAATCCTCCTCCTTGGGCTTTGTAGTATATTACTGGAATGAAATTACAGTGAATTTTAATGTTTGATTAAAGTAAAATGATAATGGAATATAATAGAATAAAAATAAAAATAAAAGAACCTAAAGGCTCCTTACAATTAGGATATATTTTTATTTGATTTTTTATTCAATTATTTTTAATGTGATATGTTATAGATAAAATATTTTTTAATTTAGTCATCGCAAATTGATATTCATCAATTTTATTTTTTAAAAATAAAATTATTAATATATTATTTTAATAATATATTAAAATACAGTAATCCAAGAACATTTTTTAATAAAGTAAAAATCAAATTTAAAAATATTTTGCCAATTGAAAAAACAATTACATGAAAAGCATGATTATATGTGTTTTCTCTTAGTACAATGTACCTGCACATCTCTCCTTGACCCGTTCTTGTCTGGTGCATGGGCGTAGAGTGTTACAACAGATAATAGGGGTACAAACGTCCAGCAATTTCTCATTGTCAGAAATACGCCTCCTTTCCATTAGTCTATTGATGGCAGCCACATTCTCACATTTGATTTACTCTCAAAAGAAGGATAATCTATACACTAAACATTAGAATGGGAATGAGATATTTTTCAATTCCCATTCCAATTCTAAATGAGTTAACCATACGCACCAAAATTGAGTCAAAGAAACCTGTTATATTCTCACCTCACAAGTAAACGAAGGGGAAAAATCCGCTAAAAAGCGATTCTCGTTCTACTATTCATAAACTCTGCACCTGTCTGGTATTTTCTCGGCCTCAATTTCAAACGCGCCCAAGAAGTCAATGGCATCTCACTCTTCTTTACTTTTCCTGAACCCATTCTCACGATATTCATGATCATAAATTCACCGCAAAAACAGAAAGCTTCCATTCAGGATGGGAAAAGCTTCGCTGGATCTCAGAAATTGCCTGCTACTACTGCTCTGCAGTTTGGTAGGTTTATGGGGTTTTGCTGCCTCGGAGGCTGAAGATGACGTGAAATGCCTCAAGGGCCTCAAAGGGTCGCTCATTGATCCTCAAGACAAGCTTCTAACGTGGCAGTTCGACAATAACACAGTCGGATTCATTTGCAGGTTCACCGGTGTCGCTTGCTGGAACGAAAAGGAGAATCGCATCATCAATCTGGACCTCAATGGTATGAACCTCTCGGGTCAGGTGCCGGAGTCTTTGAAGTACTGTGGTAATCTGAACCGACTGGATCTTGGGTCCAACGACCTTTCTGGTACGATCCCCACTGAAATTTGTAGTTGGATGCACTATTTAACAAAACTTGACTTGTCGGGAAATCGTCTTTCTGGGCCTATTCCCCCTACACTCGGGAATTGCACTTATCTGAATGAGTTAACCCTTTCCAATAATCAGCTTTCGGGTGTCATTCCTGTTGAAATTGGGAGCTTGGGTAGGCTTAAGAAGTTCTCTGTTGCTAATAATCATCTTACGGGTGCGATTCCTTCGTTTTTTAGTCGGTTTGACAAGGGAGACTTTGATGGGAACAGTGGGCTTTGTGGGGATCCTCTTGGATCCAACTGTGGAGGGTTGAGTAAGAAGAATCTTGCCATTATTATAGCTGCTGGGGTGTTTGGTGCGGCTGCTTCTTTGTTATTGGCTCTTGGGCTGTGGTGGTGGTACCATTTGAGGCTGAGTAAGCAGAAGAAAGGTTATGGAGATGGAGCAAGTGATAGTTGGGCTGTGAGATTAAGGGGTCACAAGCTTGTACAAGTCACTCTGTTTCAGAAGCCCCTTGTGAAGGTTAAACTAGGCGATTTGATGGCGTCTACCAATAATTTCGGTGCGGAAAACATTCTTAGTTCAACAAGAACTGGAACGACTTATAAAGCAGATCTTCATGATGGGTCAACACTCGCAGTCAAGCGGCTCAACACCTGTAAAATCGGGGAGAAGCAGTTTCGCATGGAGATGAATAGGCTAGGCCTACTCAAGCACCCGAATTTGGCTCCCCTTTTGGGGTTCTGTGTCGTTGAAGAGGAAAAGCTTCTGGTGTACAAGTACATGTCAAATGGAACTTTGAATTCCTTGTTGCACAAAAGCGGCAGTGCATTGGACTGGCCTATGAGATTCAGAATAGGCTTGGGGTCAGCTAGGGGTCTTGCCTGGCTGCATCATGGGTGCCATCCTCCTATTATACACCTAAATATCTGTTCCAATGTGATTCTTGTTGATGAAGATTTTGATGCTCGTTTAATGGACTTTGGACTTGCTCGGCTTATGACATCTGACTCTGATGGGTCTAGTTTTGTAAATGGAGACTTGGGGGAACTTGGCTATATAGCTCCAGAATATCCAAGTACTCGGGTTCCTTCACTGAAAGGAGATGTGTATGGATTGGGGGTTGTGCTTTTGGAGTTGGTCACTGGGCAGAAACCTCTTGAAGTAAGCAATGGAGAGGAAGAAATTAAGGGTAATTTGGTCGATTCGGTGAATATGCTTTCTAGTTCTGGTCGACTCAAGGATTGCATCGATAAGGCCATAAGTGGAAAGGGACATGATGAGGAAATTTTGCAGTTTCTGAAAATTGCATGTAACTGTGTGGTTCCTCTTCCTAAGGATAGGTTGTCCATTTACGAGGTTTATCATTCATTGAAGAGTCTGTCCAAAGACCAAAGCTTTTCCGAGCATGATGATCAATTTCCACTGATCTTTGGTAAGCCAAATGATGTGCCAGTGTAGTTCTGGAGCGAGAATGGCATTTCCACTCTGATTTCCTGTTCATTATGGAAGTATTTAGAATGGTCTTAATGTATGTGGCTTGATCATTTCCAGCGGCGGACCCAATTAGGTATAGTTGTATGATACAATAAACTTTATAGTAGCTTAGGTTCTTGCGTTTCATAACATCCATTTGTTTCACTGTTGTTGTACGAGGATGCAACCCCAAATGAGGTTCCGTAATATTTGGAATATGCTTCGTGTCTGTATTCTCAAATGTGTAAGACCTAAAGATGAAAAATGGCACTCTACTTTGTGTTTCTGTATAGGTATCTAAACTGGATGCTTCGTTCATCTAGATCTTACTGACTGAAATACCCGAAGCAATTACTATCTATATAAAGAAAAGAAAGCCTTGTTTTCAATGAAGCAAGGTTTATTTTGTGTTTGAACATTATTTTGATATGTCCAACTAGTGCCTCCTCTGAGAGGTTCTGTGCAACTGAAAATTAGTGTTATTCATGAAGCGCTGCTGCGAGCACCAAAAAGATATTGATAAATCAACTAGTCACAGTGTAACTACTAACTAATATTATGAAAACATAGTGGAACATTTTAGCAACCCAATATTATGAAAACATATAGTGGAACATTTTAGCAACCCGAAAGATGTAGGAAGAACAGATTGATGACTCTATGTATGATTAATTTCGACTGGACATGCACAGCAATGTTCTTCTGTATAAATGCGGGAAAAGAAAACGTATAAATTATGTTTCAGATTCAACTTAAATTGCATGGAAAAATTATTCTCATAAATGCAGCAAAAATTTTCATGCGGCCTTGTTATATTCTGCAGGTCGTACCAACTCCGTGTGGAAAGCAGTTCCTTCAGCGAAATTCTGGAATGAAAATGAAATAATGAGTATAAAATAATCCACTGAGAAAAGTACAAGAAACGAAGGCAACTTATGTGGACCATTCGTCCATTCCTATCAAGTTGAAAGACGCCTTGGATTTTACATTGCGTATCATGAAAGTTATAGCAGACTTCTTTTGAATAAAAAATTGGTCATTGTGTAATTAAAATATGAAAGTAGTGTTTGTGCGTTTTGAAAACGGTAGATAGCGACATGAAGCGAAGTCGTGACATGTGAATGTGATCCAACGCCGACTGACGTTCAGCAGAGCCATCTGGTCTTGCATCCTTCAGTATTTTCAGAGGAAAAAAGTGAACAGAAACTGGATTTTTTTTTTCGTGGGGTTGAGGGAATCTGTTTTCAAAGCTAACAAAAGGAGAAAAAAAAGAGTCACTTCAATTAAACTACAACGGAAAAGCAAAGAAAGCTAAAGAACAAGAAGCAGGCTGTGATTGGTCCTTCGCTAGTTTTTCTGTAGCGGGGATGTGAGACTTTAAATTTGCAGCTTGTTCTTAAATCGATCTAAAATCATTTGTTCAGGATTATTGAAAGATTTGGGTAAAAAATGCAGTAAGATTTGTGGTTATGCAGCTATTTTGCCTGCTTAACTAAATGGCACCGCTATAAATTCTTTAAAAAAGTGATAGTAAATTATAAGAACGATGAACACACTTGGAGCCCACATCGAATCTCGCTTGCCTGGGATTACAGTATCTTCTAGAATGCATGCTGAGTTCCTCCGGAAAAAAAGAATCTGGGTTTCTTGCATTGCATTGCTTTCGTTGTAGACCGTAAAGCACGAAAAGATGCACAGTGCTCTGATCGTGTACCTGCAATTAATAAGGAGAATCAATGTGAAAGATGTTGATAATGCGTGGCGAAGAATATAAGAAAGCTTCACAATGTAAATAGAAACAACATAGATTTCCATAGGACGACAAAATTACAGATTCATGTTCCTGATCCAAATTTCAATAAAAGGGAATCGTTGTACATTCATCTACCGGGACCCCAAGGATGCAGATTACCAAGTGGAACTGCTCAGTGGTCGATTCTGCTTTTTTATTTAATGGTAAATGTTAAATTCTTTTAAAATTTTTTATCATAATACATAAAATTATACTGACATTTTATATCTTTTTTTAAACAGAAAACTATTTTATTGAACAAAAAAATAACTAAATCTCACACCTTACAATCTAATTATCTTCGACAGGATGTCATCCTATTTATACATTGATATTGCGCTAAATTATATACTAAAATGATAATAATATATGATTCAAAATTTAAGATGTTAATACTAAACATTGTAAAAAATAATAATAATGCTTTTAAAATAATTTGTCAACTCTTGAACAGAAAAAAATTATGAATTATAGAATCTAACAACTTCTCATTTAAAAAAACTATACAATTTAAGTATCATATTTGATGCACTTATAATTTTAAATACACTTAATTATAATGTAAGAATATAATTATAATAATATCAACATAAAAAATAATAATATTATAATTATATCTATAATTATAATTATAATTATGTGTACTTAAAATTGTGAGTGCATTAAAAATTTTGTTTAAAATTTATTTATATTTCAAAAGATAAATATTAATATTGTATTGATATATTATGATAATTGTTCTAAAAATTAATATTCATTAAAATTATAGAAAAACTGAAAAGAAATGGACTCTTTATTTCAGAATCTTGGCCCCAGAAATTAAAAAAAAGCCTGGTACCTCAAATGTTAAGGAATAGCAGGTAGTGAGTTACACGTTGAATGGAGACTATAAAAAGGGTGGCTGTCGAATTTAATCGGGGCTAAAAGTAGTTCATGATCCTTCACGAAATTAATGTAGCTTTCCATGGAAAAAAAAGGAGCCACTTACTTCATTTCTTTCATCCAACAATTAAAGTGGGTCAGTTCTTTCCCCAATGCTTATCTTTTGGGCTTTTTCTTGAACGAAAATAAGAGAAAGATTGGTCGGTAAACAAACTTTTGAAAGAGTGTGAGTTATCGCTCTCTTCAGCGTTTCGAGTATCAGTTTACTGGGTTACCTTAAGCTATGTTTGGGTTATTGAAAAAATTATTTGTCGAAATGATTTTCTACTTTGATTTTACTTTAATTATTCAAGAAAAAGGTTAAACTTAAAAATAAATAAGGAAACCATTTTTTTTTTTTGAATCCTATGACTATTGGCCGCCTATTGGAGACAAAGATATGAGCATATTTTAAAATTTCGATTCTCCTATTCCTTCTTCACGCATTATCAACATCTTTCACAACGATTAGAGACATATATATATATATATATAGCGACAAAGTCAAAGTTTATGTTACTTTTTCTCCACCTTATTTATTTTTGAATTTTCCATGCATTTACTTGCTGCACACTTCAAATTTACAATATGTTTGACATTAACAATTGAGCATAGAATTAAGATATAGAATTAGAATTAGAATTGAGCCCAACAACTAAAATTCTGTTAATTAATTTATTTTGAAGAATTATATTTTCAATTTTATGAAATTGAAAAATAATGAATGTTTTCTGGGTTAAACATTTGATGTTGCTAAATATAAAGATAATACACACAATTGTTTTTAATGAATAGACATTATTTTTATTAGTGAAAATATTTGTATTAGTTAAATTATATATATATATATATATATATATATATAAACACATAAGAAATTTTCAATTGAAAGATGTTTTAGAAAAATTTAAATTTACATTAGAAGTATTTTTCTTGTAATTTTGATTATTCAATTAAAAAGATGATTCTTTGATAGTGATATTAGCATTCATCACTCTCAAGAAATTAGTCATAACAGGACATAATATAAAATATCATTATAAAGAAAAACGAATTGGAGTTCTTAAATATTTTTAAGAAATATTTATAATAATGTAAACCGTTGTTTGTTTTTTCTTGCGTTAAAAAATTAATTTGTGCTTGACTCACCTAAAGTCAAGCACTCATAAAGTAAGGATAAGTATGAGACATCATGCTTGAATTTTTGTCTTTTATGATGGCTTGAAGTTTATATATGTATGCAAATTCACTAATTACCTACTTTAACACATTTACAACCCTATCCTTGACAATTTAATTAAGATAATTAGTGATGTACTTTTGTCCATCCTTACATGTCTACAGCTTCAAAAGTCTTTGAAAGAAAAAATAAAATTCTTTTGCACAAGTTATACACATCTCATTCATTGATACACAACATTTTTAAATTTTATTTAAAACAATGCATATTTTTAAGGTATTAATTTTAAGAAATCTAACCCATTAGCCTGGTAAAAATTAAAAGAAAATAGAAACAACGTCATGGTCATGGTGTGTGTGTGGGTATATATATATATATATATAATATTATAATTTTGGTCTTCATAGTTTCTCTCAAGATATAATCTGGTTTTTATACTGTGTAAATTTTTAATTAAAATCTCATAGTTTAGATAACTTAAAATTTAGTTTTTATTGTTATATTGTTTTAGCATAAATCATACATATGTAGAATATTAAGATAATATCTAATTAATTATTTCAATAAAATTTAATAAAATGCTAACATAATTTTAAAAATGGAAACTAAATTAAAATATGTATAAATTAGTTAATATAATATGTTAAAACTATAGATATTAAATTAGAAATTAAATGAAACTATTGGGACTACATGTGTGTGTAGAGATATATATATATATATATATATATATCTCATGTTTTTTTTTTTTTTCATTCTTCTATACAAAAATTTGAATTTCAAGGAAGAATATATAATAAACACAAATTAAAATAAAGACAAATAAAAATTTATGTTGACCAATGTTGAGATACCATATAAACAAAACTCTAAGAATATATCTATCGAAAAATTTCAACGCACACTTTAAACTTAAAAATCAATCAAGATAAGTTTGCACCTACTATATTTTTATACAAGGAACTAATATTACTTGTGAAATATATATAACTAACTAATCTGCATTTTTTTGTTCAATTATGAAAAATTAAATGACATATATAAAGCTGCAAGAGAGATTTTTCATTTACACAAGTATTCCCAGAAAAGAGAGAGAATTGAACCCTCATTATGTTTCTGATCCTACAAAATTTTTATCAAACCCATATAACCCCATAAATTTGTCTAGAAATATCACACTATTGTTTTTATGAGTAGACATTTATGAGTATATATGTATATGTGAATGTGTGCGCATATATATATATATATATATATATATATAATTTAATTTAATTGAAATATTTCTCAAAGATTTAATTTATGAAGATGAAATTGATTCAATTAAATTCTGGAAGATTAGAAGCATTATGTTTAGTTATAATTTTAATAATTAAATTAAAATAAGTATACAATATCTCTTTAATATTGATACAATAATGTTCTTCGATAGTCAAATTAGCATTCATTCATAAGGAATTAATTATATTAATTGTAATACCAATAATAATAATTTATAATTTTAAGAGTTGGAGAAAGAAAAAAAATGCACTTGAAATATGTATAAATTTTAAATGAGGAAGGAACACTGAAAGATAAAATTCAAGAAATATTAAATACGAAGTTAGATAGTGTTATATTTGAGATAGAAGCCAACATGAGTATTTGAGCTTTACCTTATGTATTTCCTAACACCTATAATTGAATCCCAGATGGTGTAAAGTAGATATTTTTAAAATTTTTGTTATGATATTGCTAAGTGTTTCTTAAAAAAATTACCTAAATGCCCCTAATTAGATTATTTTGCCATCAGACTTCTCTTCTTTCCTCGTCTTTCTTCTTCTTTGTGCATGCTCACTATGCTTCTCAATCAATAAGAGTTTGCCACCTTCTGCCATTGTTCGTTGATCATTGGAGCTCGCCCATCCTCCTTGCAACTTTGTCGACTTGAGCTCATCTTCTTCGGCCTCCATTTGGCCGAAAATGGTGAAAAGTCCTAGGAACACACCTTAGACACAAATTTTTGCCAAATTCAATCTATTTAGGTGCATTTTTCTTTGTTTTGGGTTAGGTCTTTGATTCCTTAGTGATTTTCAGTCACTTCTTCCTCATTTTCAATGATTAATTTCACTCTATTAGCTCACAATCAAAAAATCCCAATCATTGGTACTGTTCATATGCGAAAGTGAAGAGTTTGAGCTCAATTTGGTGTAGTCTCATCAAATTGGCTTTGGGATTCATATCCTAGGTAACTTTCATGCCTCTTTCCCTTAGAATCATTGATCAATTATGAGTTTTTGCTTTAGGATTGAAAAAATCTAATTTGGAATTGTATGTGGGTAGTTGTAGGGAGATGAAATTCGATGTTTTTGGACTTATTTGATATCATTAGGTATCTATGAAGTGAATTAAGGCTATTAGAAGTTATCGTTGTAAATTTTAAGTTGATTTAATATTTATCCTAGTTTATTCTAAATTTTCCATAGAGGAAAGGGATAGAAATTTGAATGGGGAATTTCTTAGAACTTGATTAAATGCTATGAATGATAATAGTAGCTTAATGAAGGATTTTAGAACTTGGTTGGATAATCTCTAAGGCCACATTGGTATAAATGGTAAATTGTTTAAATTTGCACAAGTGCACAACAATTATGTTTGATAAGATTGAAGGCCTTAAGCATTTTTAGAATATTATGAATAAATTTGGGCCAAGAATTTAATTTCTCAAAATATTGAAAGGTAAGAAGTACAAGTTGAATTGAAAAAATTATAGGAAGTTCTATTTGGAAATCTGAGAATTTTTAAACTATAGGAATTCAAGTTATGGGTTAAAGATGAATGAATGACTAGATAAAATAAATAGGTAGAGATGATTAAATGGTTTAAATCATTCATGAATATTAGAAGTTAAGAGCATTTTGCTTAATGTTATAGGTGTTTAGGACAATTATCAACAAGGGAATTGTAAATGGAGTTAAGAAGAGGTTGGTATAACCCTTTTCTGGTGAGTAGATATTATTAATTATATCTATTTTTTATATTTTAAGTATTTTCTATGATTTAATGTATATTTGTACAATTTGTCGCTTACAGAATATACTTCCTTAAAAAAAGTATTGTTTCTTTTGAAACTATTTTGAAAAATTTCCCAAATATTATGAAAATTGTTATATAGTTATTTGTTCATATGTGTATCAATTGTTGAGAAATAGTTTAATTGTTGAATGATTTTAAGCAAAATTTAAATAACAGATTGCTATATGATTCTTTTAGAATTTATGAAGGAAATGAGTTATTGTAAATTTCCTGGATTGAAAGATTATTGTTTATCTATTTGAAATTGAATTATATTGTTAATTGTTATTATAGAAAATAATTATTTTTCATGTGTCTAACGCAGAACCCTATAGCTAACGACAATATGTGTTAGTCATGGCGTACCATGTACTATATTACTATATTGAGGCCTTGTATTGTATTACTGACTGATTGTGAGCCTACTTGGTCACCACTGATTACTGCACTGTCCTGTCATTGTTAGTAGATGTTAGTACTTGATTACTGATTTATTATTGTATCTGTGGGATGTCTTCCATATACGTACTTTTAAATTTGTAGATTTAAATTGCTTTTGGTGCATTATGTTTGAGCAAGGAAAGATTTTATTATCATAAAATTATGACTTCTATACTAAAATTCAGAACTTATGGCTTTATTTCAAATAATCAAAAGTTTGTGAAAAACTTAACCATTTGTCTGTTCCCCTATCGGTATAGTTAGTAGTATTTACCCACTGAGTAGTTATTACTCACCCTTATTTTTCTACATTTTTCAGATAGCAGTGCTAAGCTTGGACCCTCTTCTACAGTGTAACGTTTAGGGTTTAGGGTGTGTGTCCACAAGGGCAAGAGTATTCTTTTATTGTAAATATTGTAGAAAAATAAGTGTGTGTGTGTGTGCGCGCGCGCGCGTGCTAGATTATTTGATTGAGAATTTTTTTTAGAGCGAAGCTCTTTATATTTTGATGTGTATGTTTGTCTGTGCAAATTTTAATAAGTCTATATTTTAAGAGAGACTCTATCGAAATTTTTACATAAAAGTCATGTAATGAATTAATTAATTATTTTCAATCCATATAGATTGTATATATTGACATTTGATATGATTATGTATGCCTTTCTATTAGTTCACAGAGATAGGATATATTCCTCCCTTCGTTCCAGTTACATCTATGTGGTTAGAGGTGTGACACCAATACATAACATAAGGAATTAACTCATTAGCCTAACAAATAAAAAAACAAATAGCAACAATATTATGTTAGGAAAAAGTTAATTCCAAAGACATAAAGTGTAATGAAACAAAACAATTATACTAATTCTTATCTTCAAATTTGAGGAAAATATGGTACTAACAAACCCCGAAGTTTAGATTCTCAAATAGAGGAACAAATACCATTATTGGAACACCATTATGTTTAAACACAATAAAAAGAGAATTAAAATATTCAACCGTAAATACAAGTCAAAGAAACAAACAACAACTTAAGCAACTAGCCGTACCAAAAATGTCACAAAGAATTTCATCTTCTTTTTCCAATCTTAAGAATAATAATCATTGATGATAAGAATCATTGTGTGTGTATATATATATGGACGAGACTAACTCCATCAAACAAAGACCATTTTATAATCAGGTACCCTATATCACCTAAAGCACTACAAAAGTCTACTGAAAAACAGTTAATGTATGCTACTATATGAACCATATCACTTGAAACTTATATCTGTATCAACAGAAATAGGTAACTTCTTGAATTTTGTATCTCTTACCAAGGATTAACTACCGCTACACAAGGATATTGGACAAACAGATGCTTTAAACTTGAAGCAGACAAGGAAACAGATTATTGCATATCAACCATCAAAATATGTGGCTAAGTCAAGAATGATAGATTAAGATTTTCCACTTTAGACAAAGCTCAAAAGAACATCCTTGAATAGAAATTATTTTAATTTTTTTCCTTCCCAAAACAGGAATTTTCATTCTTATACAAGAAGAATATATTGATGAGAAGAGATACCAGTACAAGAGGACAAGGAAACCCGCCAAACTATGATTAAAAAAAAAAAAAAAAAGACAAACATTTGCTCAATAGTTTTCACATCCCATGGTAATTCATAGGAAACGTACCCCAAAAATAGCAATTAAGAACCACGCTACGATGCGGCTAAAAATTAAATTATTATGGTACAAGTTTAACCATCAATATTTCAACTTGTCCCCATAAATTGTACATTTTTAGCACCAATTAGCAACATAGTATATCCTATTACTTCAATCTTATTTACGTAATCAGGTAAACATATAATAACCAAATTCGTTGAACCATATAACTTTAAAAGGAGGCAAGTACAAAACCAATTTATAAAGAACCATTACAAAACTACAAGAAATTAAGATAGTTATTGTTTGCATAAACTTTTTTTTTTTTAATTTATTTATTTCTTCTCTGATAGCTTGAATAATGATCAAAACTCAACAATGTAATGTGACCATGTAGGCATAGATAAGACGCTTCGGAATGAAACAAAACAACAAAACTGCTAAATTGGAATATTAAAGAAAAACCATTCAAATATCACAATATTCAAAACAGTGTGTCTGCCTGGGCTTTCAAAATCACCATGCAAAAGCAATCGAAGACAACTAAGATCTCCTATTATTTCATACAATGTAAAAACTCCTGAAAAAACTGTAGTTCCTAAATGTTTTGCTCAGAATTTTATTGAAAGCCATCAAGATCATAGTTGTTAACTTGACGAGTTAACCGGACGAGTTGAGGTAAGACTTTCCTTTAAAAGTTTGCATTTCAACAAAATGAATTCCACTAGATTCGAACGAGCATTTTTAGTTGTAAAAAATTTCTTATTTAAAATATGGTAGTGCAGTAACAATCGAAAAAAAAAAAACTAACATAGTAAAACTAACATTAATGAGATTACAAAATTCTTCCTATATGCTTACATATTCAGCAAGTAAGAATCACCATGTTAGAAAAATCAGTAAAAACAACAGACCAAACTTAGAGTGAAGTTGAGCAAAACACAAACAATTATACAGTCACAATATATTAATAAGTTTGCTTTAGAGTTTGGCAAGCTGAGATCTCCACAAAATCCTTCTTCAAAATTTATATACAAGATTAAGAAGATAAGTTTGTAGTGGCACACATGAAGTGAAAGATATTGTTGATAAATAGAAATATGTCTTATTCATTGACAAATAATAAAAAACAAGAAAAACGAAAAAAATTTAAAACTTAACTAACCTCACACTAAAAGTAATCCTGCACTGTTGCCAAGCCAGGTTACAATTCTCATCCAAGTAAAATTCATAAAAGGAATCAACATTTTAACTAACCTAACAATGCATATAATCCTCCAATATTGCATTGCAAATTCACCATTGATATCAAAGTGCTCATTTCCAAGATTCTCAACAAGTATCAAAACATCTACTCAAGAATCAAAAGTCAACTCTAGGCCAATACCCAAAAAGAAAGGAAAAAAAGTAAAATCATAAAAAAGAATCAAAGCCTTAACTAACCTCACAACACAAGTAATCCTTCACTATTGCCTTGCGTCTAAATTGACCATCCCCATCAAAGTGCTCATTCCCACGACAATCACAAAGCCATCTGTTTTACCTATTATTGTGACATGGAAAAGTCCCTATCTTCGTCCCTTATGTTTAGGGGTAGTATCGATATGGTCCCATGATTTTTTATTCAATTCAAGTTCATCCTTTAACAAAAAATGATTCCAAATCTTTTCCTTTTGACTAACTCAGTTAGCACCCAATGTTGAGCCTTGTTATGGAATTGATAATGGAGGTGGGAAAATTTAGGGAAAGAAAAGAAGAGAGAGAGTGTGAGAGGGCATGATAATTTGATTTGGCCTACAAGAACACTTGACGAATAAAATTGTGAAAATAATGACACCTAAAACCTAGTAGTAAATTCATGTTTATTCAGTCAAGAAGAAAAGGTTTAGAATGCAACAAGTTAAGAAACCAAATTGAAACTATCCCTAAACATAAGGGATGAATATAAGCTTTTTTGCTTTAGAATTTCTTTTAGCAACCAATTCAAGAAAAATTATAATCACTAAAAACAAGGACAGATAGAGCATTAAATAACATAAAACTTAATTTCTTTTTCTCAATGTAGAATAAATTGATTAACTAATTAGATTACATATAGCAGAAATACTAAATTACTACCCTTATCAACAAACTCAAAGTCAAATTAAAAAGCGTCTACAAAAAGCCACGAGATGAAAATCCTTCGCTAGTAACATAATAACCTAATTTGTTTTCCAACATCAAGCCTATATATGACAGCGTTAATGTAACTAAATCTTATCTGTTTAGCCTAGAAAGTCACCGAGAGCAATCCACATCTTATACAATACATGAAGAAAATAAGTTAAAACTGCTTAAATATGATATTATGTGAACTTTATAACTTGAAACATAAATCTTTGAGTGAATGCAAGCCCTTTCTTGTACAAGACATCACTTGGTAAGGAGCACCACCACAACACAATGTAATATAAAATAAGAGTGGAAAAAAGGGCAGCTAATAAAGGTTTACAATTTGAGCTTAGGGAGAACAATTTGAAAGAACTATTTTGTTTAGTCTAGATAGTCAACTAGAGCAATACATATCCAATACAATATGCTAAGAAAATAAATTAAGAAATGAAAAAGAAAGAATTGGATACTACAGAATTTAAGAAAACTACTTTAACAAAATAGAATACTAATTTACAAATTTGCAACAGTAGACTTAAGGCTTGAGAATTCAAACTAATAGACGACATTCATTGAAAGCACAACAATAATGGTATAATAAAGAACAACTTAAATATGATATCATATGAACCTTATAACTTAAATATTTATTCATGAAAACAAGTCTTTTCATGCACTATACATCTCTTTGCATGGAGTGGCCACCAAGCATAATATTAAATACAATAAGAAAGAATGAGAAATAACTGATGGATAACAATTTGAGCATAGAGAGAACAATTCAAAATTTAAGAATTCTGATTCAAAGATCAGGAAGAGCAAAGTACAGAGGCAATGAAGAATAATGAGATAGGTATTATTTGGGAAGCGTGGTATGCAAGAAAACAAAAGGCAAAGAAAAGGTTGAGCAATACACTTCATTTATTGCAGTGAAGTAACCAAAATAATAAAAAGATAGTTGGATGAAGTGAAGCTGAAGCAATAAGCCTAGATGGCTTAGAAATAATAACAAAATAGGAAACTAGAACAAGCAGTGAATGTCTAACACAAAATGCTTTGCCATTCATCTTATGATAATCCATGAATTTCTAAAACTCAGTCACATTCAAAAGGATTTCTAATAAGGTAAATAAACTGATGTTTTGATCCCTCCACATTAATTAATTTAATAGTCATGAACAAAAATGAATGAGAGATACTAAATGTATGGATAAACCATGATGAGGATTTGGAATCAGTATAATTGAAACAAAAGAAACAAGGAGAATAATGAATAAATTAGAAACAATGATGGCACAAGAAATTTACTCTGGATTGACTTTGAGGTGCTAGTTTTAAAATTGATACAAAGAGACACAAATTTTTAGGATAGGCATTTTACAAAATTTATTCCACATACATTGTCCTTATTATAATTTTAAGAGAGATAAACTTCATTGAGGACTTTTGTAACTTGTAATGTGGCCAAGGATTAATGTTTTCTTTTCAAACGATAGTGTAATTGGCCCAAAAGTTGTCTATTGATCATTACCACGTTTTCTTGATTTTCTTCAACTTCCTATTTCTTAATATGCTTTTATGCTAGTGTTCATCCACCAACAAATGGATATAAATAGGTTTTAATGTGGTCTTAAAGGGTAAGAAGGAAGTGGCCAAAGAAGGGAAGGATATATAGGCTTTGGGCCTAGATGAGGATCTTTTTTTCCTTTTGTAGTCCTTTAAAAAGATCATGACCATTGGTTAGTTAGTAATTGAACTACTTCAGTACTTTTCTACCTTTTTACTCTTTCTTTTTGCTTTTTGCTTTTCATTTTTTGCATTTCCTCTTTTTTTTTTTTTTTTTTTTCACTTCATGCCTTTTGGCTTTTTTTTTTTAATTCATGATTATTTTCATCATTTTCTTTGTCCAAAATTCTGATCTTCCTTCTTTTTCCTCTTTAAAGACCATTTTAATGTACCATAGATTCTCAATTTTACCCAGGAGAGAGAAAATAGGTACCAACAAAATTTTTTGGTTAAAAAAGGGATAACAAGGGTTGATCAATTTTTTGTGATAATAGAAAGAAATTATCGTTTTTATATTTTGGTACTTAAACATCTAGCATAAAAAATAATTGAAAATCTACCCTCCCAAGGTTAAATATGAGTTAAGAGTAATGAAAAAAAAAACACTTCTTCTAGGCTCAAAAGGCCTAGCTAGTGATAGTTTAGCTCTCCATAGTGTTTAGGAAATGATAAAATGCCTCAATCCATAGGAAAAGCTTATCATTGAAACATATTGTAGGCTTTACAAGTTTGTAGATGCTTTAAGGAAAAAACAACTATGTACAAAAGGATGAATAACTATGAGAATGAAGTCATTGACAGGAGTGGTAGAGAGAAATATAATAAAATAAAAGAAAATTTCATTTGTCAAGGTAATTGGATATTTATAAGGGAATAAGGGTTTATATTATGAACCATTGATTATCTAAAATAAGAGGATGATGATAAGCATCAAGTTGAATAAGAGGCTGGTTTGGGCCAAGAATTTTCATTTGGGCAGATTACTCGTCTTATGGCTAAGAAGATTTAGGCCATGGTTGTTTAACAACTTAAAGAAGAGCAAAGAAATTAAGTGCTTCAAATGTCTTGGTTTTGGACACATTACTTTTAAATGTCTAAATTGAAGAGTGATGATTGTTTGAGGAGCACAAGGGGAGGTTGAAAGTGAAGATGAAACAGAAACTAAACAGGAAGATGATGAGTGCACTGTAGAGTATCCAGATGAAAGGGTATTACTTGTTGTTCGACAAATTTTGAACTCACAAGCTAAAGTAGAAGATGATCAACGTGAGAACATATTCCATACTAAGTGTACAGTTAGTGGAAAGATTTATGGTGTCATTATTGATGGAGGTAGTTGTACTAATGTTGCTTCAATAACATTAGTGAAGAACTTAAACTTGAAAACCACAAAGCACTAAGCAAGGAGAAATTTAAGTCACTAAGCAAGTTTAAGTATATTTTTCTATTAGAAAGTCATACAAAGATGAAGTAGTTTGTGATGTGACACTAATAAATATTTGTCATTTACTTATAGGAAGACCCTGGCAATATGATAGTAGAGCCGTGCATGATGGGTTCAAAAATAACTATTCAATTACCAAGGATGGGAAGAAGATTGTCTTAGTACCTTTTAGTCCTTAGCAAGTTCTAAAAGATAACTAGCAAAGAAGGAAAAGAAAAAGGAGAACTTATTTGCAATTAAAGGAGAAATTGAGAGAGCTTTGCGTTCAACTAATCTAATATTGATGCTAATAGTGAAGGAAGCTATGCCAATAGGGGTAGTATCTATACCTTCACTGATTGAGGAGTTAGGAAAAGAATTCACTGACTTGTTTCTTGATAAGATGTTGAAGGGATTATTGCCAATTAAAGGGATTAAGTATCAAATTGATCTCATTCTAGGTGTTGCTTTACCTAATAGACTAGCGTATTGGTGTCATCCAGAGGAGTCCAAATAGTTACAATGTCATGTAAATGAGTTACTAGATAAAGGCTTTTTGAGAGAGTTAATGAGCCCTTGTTCAGTACTGGTTTTGTTAGTGCCAAAGAAGGATGAAACTATGAGAATGTGCATAGATAGCCAGGCCATAAACAAAATCACAGTGAAGTATTGGTATTCTATCCTTTGGCTTAATGACATGTTTGATGAGCTACATGACTCTACAATCTTTTCAAAGATTGATCTCAAGAACGGGTATCATCAGATTCAAATGAAGGATAGTGATTAGTGGAAGACAGCTTTCAAGACAAAGCATGGGTTGTATGAATGGATGGTTATGCCATTTGGATTGTTTAATGCCCTAAGCACTTTCATGCGTTTAATGGATCATGTCTTATGAAATTTTATTAGAGATTTTATTGTGTTTATTTTGATGACATTTTGATTTATAGTCAAGGTTAGGAAGAACATGTAGAGCACTTGAGGAGGGTTTTCAAATTACTACGAAAGGAAAAATTAAGTAGCAATCTCAAAAAGTGCTAATTCTGCCAAGATTGAGTTATTTTTCTTAGGTTTGTGTAGTCGGTATAAAGTTAAAGTTAATCCGGAGAAAGTTAGAGCTATCAAGGAGTGACCTATTCCTACAAACATTTATGAGGTGAGAAGTTTCCACGAATTAACATCGTTTCATAAAAGATTTTTGTAGAATTTTAGTACTATTTTAGCGCCTTTGACTAATTATATTAAATGAGGTGGTGACTTTAAGTGGAGTGAGATGACCTAACGAAGTTTTGAAATCATTAAAGAGAATATGTGTTCAGTACCAATTCTAGCACTATCTAATTTCTCTAAAACTTTTGAGATTGAGTGTAATGCATCTGGTGTAGGAATTGGAGCAGTTCTTATGTAGTAAAAGCATCTCGTTGCTAATTTGAGTGAAAAGTTGAATAGAGTGACTTTGAACTATTCAACTTACAATAAAGAGTTCTATGCATTAGTCAGAGCTTTACAGAATTAGGAATACTACTTATTACCTAAGGAGTTTGTTATTTACACAGACCATGAGTCATTGAAATATTTGAAGGGTTAACCCAAGTTAAGCAAGAAATAAGTTAAATGGGTAGAGTTTCTATAAGCTTTTCCCTATGTCATAAAATATAAAAAGGGAGCAATTAATGTTGTTGTAGATGCTTTGTCTTGAAGGCATGCTTTAATCTCATTAATAAATGTTAAGTTAATGAGATTCAAATTACTGAAGGGCTAATATATAGAAGATCCTGATTTTTTTGATATATACTTGGCATGTGAAAAGAATGCTACTGATGGTTTCTATAAGCATGATGGATTCTTGTTCAAAGGTTTCAGACTTTGTATTCTCAATTGCTCTATCAGAGAATTATTGGTAAGAGAAGCTCATGAGAGAGGTTTAGTATGACACTTTGGCAAAAAGAAGACCTTAAAGATGATCAAGGAACAATTCTATTGGCCAAGGATGATCAAATATGTGCATTAAGTGGTGAAAAGATGTATAACTTGCAAGAAAGCAAATAGTAAGAAGGTTACACATGGTTTGTATATCCCATTACCAAATCCTGACCAACTATGGGTTGATTTGAGCATGAATTTTATGCTTGGGTTACTAAGAACTAAATAGGGCAAAGATTAGTTATAGTGATGGTAGGTCGATTTTCGAAGATGTCATATTTTATTCCTTGTTACAAAATTAATATGCTTCTCATATAGCAAATTTGTTCTTTCAGGAAATTGTGAGATTACATGGTATTCTAAAAAGCATTGTGTTAAATTGAGATGCCAAGTTTCTGAGTTATTTCTTGAAAGCATGGTGGAACAAAACTTGGGACAAGATTACTTTTCAGCACAACTTGTCATTCTCAAATTGATGGCAAACTAAGGTAGTCAATAGAACACTTCTTCTTTACTTAGAGCTATTGTTGGTAAGCATATGAAGAATTGGGATGAATACTTGCCATTTGTTGAGATTGCATACAATAGAAGTGTTCATGGTAATACTAAACATTCTCCTTTTGAAGTAGTTTATGGGTTGAATCTTATCACACCACTTGATCTAGTACCACTACCCTCAAGTAATAGATTATGCATAGATGGAAAGAAGAAGACCGAAATGATTAAAGCTCTACATGAAAGTATGAAGCGACATATTGAAAAGAAGAATGCAACTTATGAAAGACTAACAAACAAGGGAAGGAAGTAAGTTCAGTTCATGCTAGGTGATCTTGTCTGGATTCATCTTCGGAAGGAGAGGTTTCCTAACAAACAGAAGTCAAAACTGATGCCTAGGGCAGAAGGTCCATTCAAGATTCTAGAGAAAATAAATGACAATGCTTACAAGGTAGATTTACTAAGAGATTGTAATATTTTAGCCATATTCAATGTAGAAGATTTGACGCCATACTTAGATGATAATTGAGACTTGGATTTGAGGACAAATCCTTTTAAACCCGGGGAGAATGATGAGCATCAAGTTGAACAAAAGGTTGGCTTGGGCCAAGGAATTTCATCTGGGCCGATTACTCATTCTATGACCAAGAAGATTCAGGCCATGGTTGTCCAACAACTTAAAGCAGAATCAAACCATTTAGGGTCCAAGCCCAACTTCTATATTAGAGCCCAAGTTCAAGTAAGGAAATTTGATCATGTGCTATAATGGATGCATTGTGGAAAGTCAACCATGCATGTGATAAAGGTTGAAATAAGTATTATGATTATTAGTTAAAGTCTAAGTTAGGTGGAGTTTTATTTCATTGAAAGTTTAAGTTAAATAAGCTAGGTTAGCTACATTGGATTGACAGTCTATGTTAGGTGTATTTTTATGCATGTTTTTCTCAATTAGGTGAGAATTAGGTGAATCTTGGACTTATGCCATGAAGGTTGTTCATGGCTATAAACACTAAACTTATTAATGAGAAATGAAACCTTAAATGCTATGAAAATTGGCTTAGCCTCTTATATACGAACTTCTTATCTATGTTTTCTAATCCCTGATTCTTATCACTTTCCCTCTTCTATTGTAGAGGGAGGCAAATCAAACTTAGTATTTTTAAGTGTGGCGTACAAACTTATCATTCGAGATTGCTAGTTGTTCTTGTCTTTTCTTTTTCATTTATTTTTATTTTAGGATTGTTCAATCTGAACTTCCTTAATGCTCATTAGACGAACAACTAGATCAATGAAGCTATTAATAGAAGTGGCAAAGAGAAATAGAATAATATGAAAGGAAAATTCATGCATAACTATTTTCACTAATAAATGAGAAAAAACATGCATGGTTCAAATTTTTAAAAAGAAATGACTCCAAACTATGACTCTATGCTTCATTTATTCAAAGATTGATCATAGGTGATTGGCAAGCACCCCCATGATAGAAACTTGTATGCTTTAGAAAGTTAGATATTCAAATAGGTGTGATAATGATAATGCAAAGAGATGATAATGGAACGATTATCATTTGCTACAAAGATAATAATGTTTAGTTACAAATAAGACATGTTCATTCCTTATGTTAAATGTAATAAAAAGAATAATAGTATTACAAATATGAAACTATGGAGTAACAAACTGATAACCACTTGCAATGCCATCAAATTAAAAGAGTATTTCAAGTAACATCATTTAGTTTAAGTTATGATACCTCCAAGAAAGTTACTTAAGTTGTCTTCTCCATTAATAGCAAACATAATCAACTTCATATTATTGTTTAAGGCTCTGAGAACTATTGGATGACTATTTGGAATTACAAAAGCATTGGTTAAGCCAAAAGACATCATTAAAAATTTGTAGTGTCCATACCTAAACCTAAATGCAGTCTTAGGATATCTTTTGCCTTGACCTTGATATGATGGTATCACTAGCCTAAGATCTATCTTTGAGAGAACTAAAGATGAGACAGAGAAGATAGGCTGAATTTTTGAAAGATTATGATTATTCTTTGAATTATCATCCTAGTAAGGTGAACAAAGTAGCTAATGCACTTAGTAAGAAGACTTTCCATGTAGTAACCATGATAATAACTGAACATAGAATGCTAGATCAGTTGAGAGATATGAATCTCTCCATTATTATGAGGGAGAATTAGTTGTTTGTGAAGGATTTTAGAATTTAAGATGAATTAAGGTCACAAGTTGAGGAAGCACAATTAATTGGTCTTGTTTGGATAAAAATTAAGGACCAAATTCTTTAAGGAAAACAAACGAATTTTCAAATCTTTGAAGATAGAATGATTAAGTTCAAAAATAAAATTTGTGTACCTAAATTAAAAAATTTAAGGGAAATTATCCTTAGTGAAGCTCATAAGAGTAAGTACACCATTCGGCCCATAATTTTTAAAATGTACAATACGTTAAAGAAGGTGTTTTGTTAACCTAGATTAAAGAGAGATGTCATTAGGTACGTAACTAAATGTCTTACCTATCAAAAGATTAAAAAAAAAAAAAGAACATCAAAGACCTACAAGAATGTTGTAACCTCTTGAAATTCCCATTGGAAATGATGTCATTATTGTGAGCAAATTGCCACGGTGCAAGTATACATCGCTAACAAGTAGTAAAGAGTAAGAAAAGTATCATCCTCAGGGAATTCTAGTCAATACCGATATTAATTACTAATGCTTATGCAGTTACCCAATCCAAGTGGTTCAATATTCAATCCAAAAATAAGATAGTTGTAAATAGTCAAATGCAAAACTTATAATGAGATGAAAATAAAAGCAAAAGGCTTCCCTAGGATTATGGATTACCAAGGCACTTCAATTGTGAATTAGTTACTTTCATAACTTAAACTCATTGATTTATGAAGTAATCTTAGCCTTTAACTTCATTAAAAGAATCTGTCGACTCCATACAAATCCTATCACTCTAAATTAATTTCTTATATTTATATGAGAACCACTTAGGGAGACGCATTAAACATGACTAATTGTGACTCTACACGTTTGATAGGTATATGTCTACCTTACAGGTAATTTGAGTTAAATTCATGTAATAAATCAACATCAATCTAGCGGTACTCAGTCCTATGACTAAATTTAGGCTTCTATTCAAGAATTCCTTAACCTTAACATAAACTCTAATTAGAGGCCAATCAACACGAGAGCAAATAAGAATTGAACTGATAACTTTATACATAATGAATTTCAAGTAAGAAAATAAAAAAATTCAACAATCTACATGCCTATAGCCCCTAATCTTAAAGAAACAAGGGTTTAGCCAAGCATTCTCATAATTATGATCCAATACAATTCAAAAAACATGAACATGATAAGAGAAAAAGAAGACAAAGAGATGAAGAACTCCATTTTTGAAGCTTTAATCAGTGTCCTCCCTTGAAACTCCTTTTGAAATGCCTTCTCCAATAAAACCTAACCCTTGAAGCTCTAAAAAACCTCTCTTCTAGCTTCAAAACAGTTGCCTTTTGCCAAGAAACCTTAAGAAAACATTTTATGTATCCCAAAATGTCAAAAGACCAGTGTCACACCTTAAATGTGACTGCAAGACATTGGGAAAAAAGGAATAATCTTAATTTTCACTAAAATTAAAAAAAGAAAACTAAAATTTAAGAGTCACTACCAAAATTTTTGAAGGATAAATTTTGAAAAACCAATTTAATTGATAAGGTGGTTTGCAAACCAAAAATCAAGTTTAGGAGTCAATTGTGCGTAGGGAAGGTGTTAGGTACCCCACAATACTCGTCCTTAAGAATAATTACCTGAAGTTGATTATGCAAAAATTATATGGCCTTAATTCAATTTTCGATTACTCTTATCAATTACACACAAAAAAAGGAAAATAATGAAGCAATTAAGAAAATAAAAGATAAGTTTTAGTTAGTAAAAATAATATTAATAATAAGTAAATCTTACCTATAAATAGATGTGCCATTTTGTCATTAGTTAACCCAATCCCCTCAGGTAGCTTAAAACATTCAAAGACTCCAAAAGATGAATCACGAACTTAAGTGAGATCACATATTCCTCTCTTCATTACTTTATACATTCATGAACTGAGGATGAACTCCAAGCGTGTTTTGTGGGACCTATCTCCTCCTCTGCTTTATCTTATTCACACATTAAACTTCACCCTTCTAAACGACTTCTTCATTGTTGTTGGTACTTTCTATTTTGCCCTTGTTATTCATCCCTATTTTGAGAGTGCAGAATAGAGATTTTATGGCCTTTTAAATCTTCCTCTAAGTCTTTTCTTTCCATTATAACTCGCTCGAGCCTTCTCTTTCCTCTGTTAGCTTATGCTTAAATTATGTTCTTCCTCTATCAGTTCTCTCTCCTTGCTCAGCTTCATCACACTCGGCATGCTTCTCTTCCTTCCCTACTCTTCACGTTGGAAAATAATGATCTTCTACTACTAGTAACCAGTAGCAAAACTTTCCCCCCTAAACTCTCTCGTCTCTTTAAAGTCTCTCTCACTCTCAGGCTCTCTTCCCCATGGGTATCAAGTTTCAGCTCTTTCAACATTTTCTCCCTCTTGTCTTTTGTTCCTTCCTTTCTTGTTCTCCATCCATCTCTTCCCTTCTCCCTTAGTCTTCTTTTTATGGTGCGAGCTCCCTTTTCCTATCGAATTTCTTCCTCCTTACACGTCTTTCCTAAAAAACTCTCTTCTCTACCTCCTCTTTTCAGACTTGCATGCTTAGAGCATAGTAAGAAACTGCACATGCCCTTTTTTTAAGCAGCATTTGCCTGGCATTTCAAACTAGTGGAGTTTTCATGATGTTCCATTACCCAAAAAAGGGATATGTGTTTTATTATTATTTTTCCTTATTCTTTGATTTTATGCTTTTGTTTTACTTATTTTGATTGATTTTTATTTTTTTATCTCATTTTTTATTTTTCTTATTTTTTTATCTCATTTTTTTTTTATTCTTATTCTATTTTTCATATTTTTATATTAGCTTTATTTTTAATCTATTTTGGTGATGAGGTGTTCATAGTTGCCCCTCTTTATTTGTTTTTTAAATGCAGTTTATCGGTCTTGCCTATAAGCAAGTAAAGAAGTGAACACACATCCCGGATGCCAACATAACCAGACTTTAGGGGTGTCTATCGTTACTAGACCTTGAAAGGTACTAGCCAGAATTAGGCTTTGGGGTGCTTGTCGTTACAGGGCTTTAAAGGTGCCTGTCTTTACAAGACCTTGAAGGTGCCAGTTGGTACTGGGCTTTAGGGTTGCCAGCTGGAACTAGGCTTTAGGGTGCTAGCTGAAATAGGTCTTTGAAAGGTGCCTACTAGAATTAGGTTTTATTGGTGCATGCTATTATAGGGCTTTGAAAGGTGCCAACTAGAACTGAGTTTTAGGGGTGCTTGCAGTTACAGGGCTTTGAAGGGTGCATGTCTTTATAGGGCTTTAAAAGGTGCTTGTCATTACAGGACTTTGAGGGTACCAACCGAAACTAGGCTTTAAAGAGTGCCTGTCTTTACAGGGCTTTGAATGTTGCTTGTCTTTACAAAACATTAAAATGTGTTTGTCTTTACTAGGCCTTGAAAGGTACCGACCAGAACTAGGTTTTGAGGTGCCTATCATTACTGGGCTTTGAAAGGTGCTTGTCTTTATATATAGAGATATAGTTATATGATGAAGCACAAGAAAACAAAATTTAGCTAGTATTACTTCAAATCATACTGAATTGATTTACTTGAGGCAACTTGAGTATGTGATTGGCTCAGGTCAATGACCCAACATATCTAGAAGCTGTATGGTTTTTCCAACAATTTAATATGAAGATAATGTTGGAATATTTTTAAAATAAAGAGATGTGTTTTAAAAAGTCATATCCTCATATAAATTGATAAATATACATGATGGGTTGCGTAGGGAGTTACAATACTAAAAGACACCAAGGTTATGTCTTTTTGGTTTCTAAAGACATTTATAGAAAGGTGTGATAACCACCACTTTGTGAAAAGATGTGTTGTTTTAAGGAAATCTTATATACTAAAAAGGTGTAACTTTTCATAAAAAACTATTTAAGTTATGTTATTCATGAACTAACATATGATTGTGACTTTTAATTGAAGAGGTATTACTTTAAGAGGCATCACTTCAAAGCATCACTTTATAGTCTATATAAACCCTTCACCATCACTTTATTTTGGACACAAAAAACAAAACACATAACAATTTCAAACTTATTACCTTGGTCTTTGAATGCACACAAAGAAAAAGTTAAATTGTCACTTTGTAAAGACTATTATTATCTTAGCTTGAGTATTGGGAGTGTAATCCATATTCAAAGGTCTTTATTGTATCCTGTAGGAAATTTATCGGTTAACCTAACTTGCACCCTATAAGATAGGAATAGGTAGAGGCAAATTATGCTTAAAGGAAAATATTGCCCATGCCTTGAAGACATCGTGCATCACTTTCTTATTCATCTTTTTTTCTTTCCTAAAAACCTTCAAAAAACCATTCACACCAACAATCTTTAGGCTTAAATTTTTACAAATACATATGGCTTCTTTGAAGGAGTTGGCTATAGATTTTATGAAATTGGAAAGATTTGAAGGAGACAACTTCCTGATATGGCAAAAAAAGATGAAATTTCTTCTTACAACTTTAAATGTGGCCTACATCCTCACCACTCCAAAGCCTCAAGAAAAAAATAGAAGAAGAAACGATTGTTGAAATCAAAGAGAGACGGAAATGGGAGAATGATAACTATATCAGCATTGGGGATATCTTTAATGGCCTATATGATGCTTTTTTCGATGTTTATCAAGATTCAACTTCTGCAAAAGATCTTTGGGATAAGCTTGAGGTAAGGTATATGCAAGAGGACATAATAAGTAAGAAATTTCTTGTCGCTCATTTTAATACTTAAGATGATTAATAGAAAGTCTATTTTGGAACAAATGCATGAAATTGAACATATTTTAAACAATTTTAAACAACATAACATGCATATGGATGAGTCTATTATTGTCTCCTCAATCATAGACAAATTTCCTCCATCATGGAAAGATTTTAAAAAGAGTCCTAAACATAAAAAAGAAGATATCTCTCATGAGTAATTGGGGAATTATCTTCATTTAGAAGATGAATATAAAATGCAAGATGCTGAAAAAGAAACTAATGCTCATGTAAAGGTACATGTGGTGGAGGAAGGGCTATCCCACAAGACCTCAAGGAAAATAGGAAAGGATAAAGACAAATCTCAGGCATATGATAGTTAAAAGAACAAGAAAAAGAAAGGTAATTGTTTCTTTTATGGAATAGCTGGCCATTTCAAGAATGAATGTCGTTTCTTCAAAAGGAAAAAAGAGAAAGAAAACAAGTCATCTACAAAAAAAGACAATTTTATGGTTGGAATTCCAGAGATTCACTTGGTTAACAATGATGAATCATAGTGGGTGGATTCAGGTGTAACACACCATGTGTGCAAAAACAAATAATTCTTCAAAACCTTGAAAGAGAAAGAAAGGGATGTGTTTTGCATGGGAAAGGGGCTGTGGAAATTAAGTTCACTTATGGGAAAACTCTTACTTTAAGAGATGTTTATTATGTACCAAAAGTCAGGATGAATTTAATTTCTATACCTTTACTTAATAAGTTTAAGTTTAAGTCAGTATTTAAGGTTGACAAGTTTGTTCTCACTAAGGGTAGAACTTTGTAGGTTAAGGTAATTCTGTGAGATCATGGTTAAGTGTAATGTTGCTAAAGTTAATAATAATATTTACAATTCTACTTATATTGTTTATTCTTGTGATTTGTGGTGTTATGGTTTGGTTCATGTTAATTTTAGAAAATTGAATGATATGATAAAGCTTAAATTGATTCCAAAGATTGCTATTAATTATAGGTCTTGCACTACTTGCATGTTGACTAAAATAACAAGAAAACCTTTCCTATAGTAGAAAAAAGTTCTAAAATATTAGAATTGATTCATTCTAATATTTGTGATTTGCATGGTTAGCCTACTTTGGGTGGTAAAAAGTATTTTGTAACTTTCATTGATGATTGTACTAGATACTATTATGTTTAATTAATTCACTCAAAGGATGAAGTTTAAGATAATTTTAAACTGAAGTAGAAATTCAATGTGAAACTTTTGTTAAATGTTTAAGGATCGACAAAGGGGGAGCATATTATGATCCAAATTATTTTAAGTCAATTGGTATTATACATCAAGTAATTATCCCTTATTCTTCACAACAAAATGGTATAACAAAAAGAAAAAAATAGGGTCTTAGTTGAAATGGTAAATGCCATGTTATCTTATTCTGCTTTGACTAATGGATATTGGGGTGAGGCATTGCTAACTATATGTCATATATTAAATAGAGTTACTAATAAAAGGAATAATATAACCCCATATGAACTACAGAAGATAAGAAAACTCAATCTCAATTATTTTAGAGTTTGGGGATACAAGGCAATAGTTAAAGTTCAAGAACCCAAAAAGAAGACATTAGGTGAAAGAGGAGTTGAGTGCATCTTCTTGGAATATGCTGAAAATAGTAAGGCATATCAATTTTTGGTTATCGAACCAAATGATTCATACCTTGTCAATAAAATAATTGAATCAAGGGATGTAAATTTTCAAGAAGAAAAGGTTTAGCTCAATCCTTAAGCTCAATGACATTTCTTATTCCAATAAAAAGTGAAATCAAGATAATAATGTTTCTAGTGATAATGACTTAGAAGATATAAAAGTTAGAAGAATTAAAAGGGCTAAAAAAGTAAAAACCTATGGTTCAGATTTCTTCATGTATTTTGTTGAAAGGACTAGAGAAGAGATTGAAATTATTCACCTTCTTGTTTTAATTTAGAAAATAACCCTAAACATTTGAGGAGGCTATGAAGTCTCAAGATGCACCATTTTGGAAAGAGGCTATACAAGATGAAGTGGAATCAATAATGGGAAATAAAACTTGGAACTAGTAAGCCTCCTACCTAGTTCTAAACCCATTAGTTGTAAATGGATTTTTAAAAGGAAATTAAAAGTAGATAGATTTATAGATAAATTTAAAGCTAGGATAGTTGCTAAAGGGTTTACACAAAATGAAGGGATAGAGTATTTTGATACATATACACTGGTTGTAAGGATTTCCATTATTAGAGTACTTATAGCACTTGCTTCCATATACAATCTTGTTATCCATCAAATGGATGTTAAAACAGCTTTCCTTAATGGAGAGTTAGAAGAAAAGGTGTATATGACACAAGTGGAAGGGTTTGTGGTTCTCGGTCAAGAACACAAGGTGTGAAAATTAATTAAGTCTCTTTATGGACTTAAGTAAGCCCCTAAATAATTAACTATAGTTTGACCTATAGTGGTATTCCTTCAATTTTACAAGGATATACAGATGACAGTTGGATAAGTTACTTAGAGGATCATGCTTCTACAAGTGAATGGGTCTACACTTTAGGTAGGGGTCTGTTTCTTGGGGATATAAGAAACAGACATGTATTGCAAACTCTACCATAAACTTTAAGTTTTTAGCATTGGCTGCAAGCAACAAAGAAGTTGAGTGGCTTAGAAACTTGTTACTTGACATTCCTATATGGCTCAAGCTAATAGCACCAACGTCTATCCATTATGATAGTCAATCTACTCTTTCAAGGGCTTATAGCCAAGTTTATAATGGAAAGTCACAACATATTGGATTAAGCCATAACTCTATGAAGGACTTGATAATCAATGGATTAATCACCATAAATTATAGATCTAAATTGAATCTTGCAAATCCTTTGCTAAAAGGTTTGACAAGGAATATGATATTGAAAACATCAAAAGGTATGAGATTAAAGCCTCATAATTATAAACCTTGATCACCGATAGTGGAAACTTAACTTATACTTGACCATCATATCAAGTCTTGAGTTCAATGTTGAAAGTACGCTATTAGAATGATTACAAGTACTTGTTATTTTTAATACATCCCAATATTGAAAGGTACTTGGTAATCATGAGATTAAAAGGGGAAAGATTGAGCTTTAATTTGGCTCTCAATAGACTTGTAAGCATGTATTTGTTGGAGCATTGACCATGGTGGTGCTATTGATGGAGTCTGCCTATATGAGAGTAAAATGGGGCTACTTCTAAAAGTCTAAAGGCTTGACTCTAAAAACTCTCATGCAAAAGGATACTGACACAAGGCCTAAAAATGTCAATTTAGGTAGCATACAATGGTCCAAGATCATATGTGTAAGTCATGCACATGTATTTATATGGCATAATTGGTTCAAAGCTTAGCCTATTTTATTATTTCGAAGGGTAAAACCTTGTCTTACTTAGGTAAAGGTTTAAATCATTGAGATACCTTTATTGAAAACATAAGATTTCCAAAATGATAAGAGTTTAAATTAATTTAAAAATGATGGGAGATTGTTGGAATATTTTTAAAATGAATAGATGTGTTTTGAAAATTCATGTCCTCATATAAATGAATAAGTTTATATAAAGGGTTGTGTAGGAAGTTATAACACTAAAAGACACCAACGTTATGTCTTTTTGGTTTTTAAAGACATTTATAGAAAGTTATGATAACCATCACTTTGTGAAAAGATGTGTTGCTTTAAGGAAACCTTATATACTAAAAAGGTGTAACTCTTCATAAAAAAACTATTTAAGTTATGTTGGTTCATAAACTAACATATGGTTGTGACTTATAATTGAAAAAGTATTGCTCTAAGAAGCATCTCTTCAAGGCATCACTTCATAGTCTATATAAAGTATAAACCCCTCACTATCACTCTATTTTGGACACACAAAAAACAAAATACATAACAACTTCAAATTTATTGCCTTTGCCTTTAAGTGTACGTAAATAAAAAGTCAAATTATCACTTTCTAAAGACTATTGTTATCTTAACTTGAGTATTGGAGGTCTAATCCATACTCAAAGGTCTTTATTGTATGCTACAGAAAATTTGTCGGTTAACCTAACTTGCACCCTATAAGATAGGAATAAGTAGGGGCAAATTATGCCTAAAGGAAAATGCAGCCTATGCCTTGAAGACATCAGGCACCACTTTCTTATTCATCTTTTTCTTTTCCTTCCAAACTTCAGAGAACCATTCCTACCAATAGATAATGCAACATGCAAGGATCAACTAAAAGAAAGGTACGTTAAAGGAGATAAGACAACAAATTTCAACAAAATTGTTATTTACTCATGATCTTCATAAGAATAGTGATGTGTAATTGATTTATACATGTGATTATCCCTCAGAGTTGTTTATTAAGGCATCAACAACAACCATATATTAAAAAGCTCTGATTCAAAAATATAAATGATGTTGTTGTTAACGGAGTAAAAGATGCATTGCACTTTACCATAATCAAGGTTTTGTCCTACTATGTTTTTCGTGGTAAAGGTTGTTGATAAGGCAGCTTACAATAAACGTCACAAATATTATGTGCTCATTTTCTTTTACTAGGTTTTTATCCCATTGGGTTTTTCCTATAAGGTTTTAATAAGGCACATTATTTGTTAATAGACATTCAAGGGGGAGTGTAATAAACCATTTAATTGTATGGATGTCCATTTACCCCAAAAAGTGACTTCTTAAGTTCATATACCTTATAACCCCCAAATTATTGTATCATTATGTAAATAAAATTATATTTATAATGAAAGGCCTATTAATAGGGCATGTGCCAAAGATTAAGGACCTAAGTAAATGAGAGTCACCTTATGTTTCCTCTAAAATTTTCTCTTGCTTTTTTCATGAGTTCTTACTTTTCTAATAGTTTTATAATAGAGCATTTAAATTTAATGGTGCTAGAGGAAAATAATTGAGTAATTTTTTTTCAAAATTAAGGGCTAAATATTAACAAACTAAAATTAAGGAACAAAAGTGAAAGTTAAGGTAAAGTTAACGGGCTAAATTGAAACTAAATAAATTGAAGTGATGATCAAGGGATCAAATTAGAATTAGATGGAAAGGATGAAAATGAAATATTAAGTAATGTTAAAGGACCAAATTGAAAATAATTGAAGCTAAAAAACAAAAATGAAACATCAACTAAAATTAAGAGACTTTAAATATATTTTTGCTTTCATAATATAAAGTAGTGTAGGTTGATCATTCCATTAGCTTATCTTTTTAATTTTCCAAAAAACTATATATGTATATATATATATATATATATAGACACTCACACCACCATAGTTCTCCTAACCTATATATGGAAAGGAATTTATCCTCCTAAAAAGGTTTGTAAGGACGAGTTCCATGTAAGGTCAACTTTTTAAAAAATTTATAATATTTAGATTAAGCCTTTAGATATATACTGTTGTCACATAAAAAAATTTATTTTCTATTATTTTTAACTGGTCATTTATTTTTAATGTTTTATTAATAAGTGAAATAATTCAATACACAACATAAAATATATATCACGTATGTGTATTATATAACAAACAAGCAACACAACATAAATATATTGATTTATTAAATTTCATAAAATAATATGCAATATACGCATACATAGAATATGATATTGCACATATGTATAAGTACACATGACACAACAATATACATATAAACACATGCTAATACATTAATTTTCAAAAAAATTTAGACGCATGCACTAACGACCACAAGTATACCGATCAAATTTGTAGTAAAAGGATTTAAGAATCCAGTATCATTCCCACAAAAATAAGTTGTATCTTTATTATTCTTAGGATTCAATTTTGTTACCAAATTTACAGTGTATACAAAAGTATTGTGGTAGTACAATTGCAAACATTCTATACATTATTGGTCTAAATAAATCAAATCATTAGAAATCGATGCAAGTATAATAAAACATAATCTAAACACCTAACATACATTAAGATCTTAAGGGCCCTAAATAAAAAGGAAAAAGACTAAAGACACTAACTCTAAAGTAAGCTAATCATGAGTTGAAGTGGGGGTAAATTGAGTTATTAAGTTCATTACTAATTTTTCACCAACATAGTTCAATTCCACTTTTAGATGATTTAACTTATTAAATAATGCTCGAATATACTAGTTATCCTAATTTTAGTTCCAACTGCATTTAAAATTTGAATCCAATCATTTATATGAAATTTTTTTTAAAATGCATTAAGATTAAGAGATAAATTATTAAACACAACTTAGTTAGATGTTGAATCCAATTATCTAGGTCAAATTGCACTGCATTACTCATTAGTTTCCCTTAAAGGTTGAATATATCTAATCATTTAAGGAAAACTAATCATAAGATGCTTTAAGGTCTCAAAATTCATTGAGAATGCAAGCATTAATTGCCTTAAAGGTTGAATCCAATCATTTAAGACAAATTGCACTCAATTCTCAATGAGACATTTCATTAAACATTTTGTGGGCATTCAATTCCATGACAAGATATTAATAAAAAATTTAACAGTACAACCCATTCAATCCACTTGCAATCATCTCAATGAACCAAATTATATGAAAGCTCCAATTAGGAAGCAATATACATTCACTAATTAACATAATTACAAGAATATTGAAACAAAATATCATATAACATATGTAAATACAAATTCAACAAATTTCAACTTGATATTCAAACAAAACAACTAAAAAAAGCTTTAATCTATGTTATATAAAGAAATAAAAAATGAGAAACGATAGAAAAGGAGAAAAGAGTGGAAGAAGTTCTCCATGGAAGATACCATGGAGGTTTGGTCGTTTGGCCAAGGGCGGCCTAAAGAGACCAAACCTTAGCCTTTCCTCCTAAGAACACACCTTGGAAGAGTAAGTTGACTAAAGTTTCTCTTAAAAAATCCTTTATTTTCTAGGGTTATTTCATACCTCCGTCCTTCAATATGAAAACCCCTTTTCATATCTTTAAAAATGTTAAGTATTGTATTTTAGGCTAGTTTGAACACCTAGACACTTAGCTTTGGGCTTTTACGCATCTAAAATATATTCACTACCACAATTTCAGTATTTTGGTCACAATTTCTTGATTTAACATTGGTTTTCAACAAATTACCACTTATTCAAAGATCTTAATGTGATCTATAACTTTTCATGAAATGACCATCTTCAAATTCTGATATTTAGAGATCCAAAAGTGGCATCAAAATTAAGTGTTCATCATCTTAAGTTGAATACCATCTTAACTTTCTTCTTCTTCCACTTCTAAGATGTTTGTGAAAGCCTTCTAAACATTCTTGAGTCATACTGTTACATGCTTCTAATTTTCAATTTCCTTATATCAAGGCAATACCCTTGCATTTATCATCAAAACAATGCAAAATCATATCAACTTAATTCAACGAAGCAACCAAACAGTTCAATCCATAGAATGAATGAAATTAACTTTATTTGGTCACCAAATTCAATGAATTTATCCAAATACATAATAAGTCCCTAGTAAAAACATATAAATATATAATATAGATAAGGACTTATCATGAACACAAGTGATATAATATTATATGTACATATGTTATGGACGGCTAACCACTATAGTGCAAGTATGCATTGTTAAGAAGTAATATAGTAGTGAAGAAAACAAGAATTGTTCTCAAGAAACTCTACCTAAGACTTTTGCTAAGTATTATCACTACCAAGTCACCTTATCTAAGTAATTTAACGTGAAAAGAACAAATAGTGTGACACTAAAAAAATGAGTATGTATTAATAAGAACTCCTTATGATTATAGTTTAATTTAGCATTTAAATTACAATATGTTTACTTTCCTTTAATAAACTCAATGTTTATGAATTAGTCTAAGCCCCCTAATTTCATTATAAAAACTTGTCAATCCCTTATAAATTATATCACCTTGATTCAATTCTCTATATTTCTATGATAATCTAATTAAAAAGATGCATTACAAACACCTAATCATAACTCCTCTAGTCCAACATATATATAGCGCCTAGGCTTTACAAGCTAAAGCTTAGGCTTCAAGTTGGAATCTTCACTAGTCTAGCACCTAGGCTTCACGAGCTAAGACCTAGGTTCCAAGTCATTGGAATTTGCTTGGAATGATATTTTTCTTTTAGGTGGAGGCTTCCTAAACTTGTCCCAACGCAATTTCATGTTTTTCTAAGACCTAAATGGCCTAAAAATCACCATGAAAACCTCAAATCTACTAAGATTTAAGCATGTTAATAATCAAATTAACAACAAAACAACTCAAACAACTATTAATCCAACCTTTCAAAGGTAAATGGCCTAATATAATAAAAATAACTAAAATTAAACTAAAACTAACAAGATTACACCATGATAAAGCATAAAAATGGCTTAAATAACTCCATTTTATATAGTTATCAACATATATACAAACATATATAAGATGACAATGTATGCCTTTAAACAAACAAGACACAACATTATATATGACACACTTTTACATAACATAATATAACATTGCTTGAGCAAACGTGCTTCTCCACATATAAAGATATATATACATACACTTACGTGTGAGCATACAAACATAATATTACACATACATAGATCCAAAATGGCAATGGGCGGTGGTCGTCCCCTTTAAACTTTTGAAAATTTCAACTTTTATGTGATTTTATCTTAAATTTTTCATTTGGTCCCTTAATTGACAATAACTTGCCCTTGTTTTCTATGAATTTGACTTCCTTACTTTATAATTAAAGAATAATTTATATTTCTCAAATTCAAAATTTTAATATGTAAAGTCATGTTTAAATATCCAATTTTATAAAGGTCAAAGACTTTATTCATCTACATTTGGGCTATGAGGTGATTGTCTTTTAAAGTTCATGCTAAATCTCTCTAAGTAGACTACCCATACTTTTCCTTTTATTTTATACTCATTCTTCTTAAGCCAATGAATGTTTTGTACCCTAACACTAGTTATTTGCTTATTGGGAAATTAAGAATTTCCTTCCTTTAATAAGTTTTTATGTAATCCAACATTATGTTTTGTCATTATTGGCTTTTCAATTATAAAGCTAGAGTATTTTTTATTGCTAAAAAATCTCACATTGTATTTCTTTTCTGGTTCTTCTTCCAAACCTTGGAGGAATTAAGGCTTGAATCAATAGGATATACTATTGCTTGATATATTATTTTAAGTTATTAGATTATAATCAACAAAAGAGATAGAATCATATTTAAGAATAGAGAGTTCGAAAACAACAATAACCCATCGCTTTCACAACCTTTTACTTATATCGGTAAAAAATCTCACATTGATTGTTTGAAAATGTGTGGATGTCCTTTTAATATTCTTAGAGATGAAATTAAGATATTGAACTAAAATATAAGTCATGTTGATCATTTTGATCTAATATAAATTTAAAGATTTTTGCCTTTTTAAAATCAAATTTTATATCTGTCCCTAACACATGCATACACATGGCATCATACCATACATGCACACACATGCAATTATGAGCATCCAGCATTGCACCATACATATGTGACATTGCGCACACGTATATGGTACATACACAAGCCAAATATAATGTCATAGCACAAAATCTTACTATGCAAGCATGTGAGTTCATAATACAAGATTGCACATGCATATGCACTTATGCTCACAAGATTGCATATGCATATGCATAATATGTTAAATTTGAATTAAATTATTTTTTTTACAAAAATATGAATTATTTCATTTTTTACGTGTGCTTGTGTGTGTGTATATATGTATATATTCATACTTTTTTTTTTATAATATTTATTACTCATCTAAATAATATAATTGGATTTGAATTTCAACTATATTTTTATATTTTAATTTATTACATGATCCAAACATGAATTTTGAAATTTCAAATCAATGCTAATTTTAATGGAATTGGAATTGTAATTGTAATTCTAATTCTTGATTCCAAATGGAGCATTAGAGAGTATCTAATGAAACTAAAATTTCAACGAATAATAGAGCTCCAAGAAGATATGAATGATTATTGCAAATATGGGCATTTACATCCCTGTCCATGATATTAGATCCATTAATAATAATGAGTTATGCTTTAAACTTTCCATTTTTTTTTTTATTGAACTTATAGTTTAGATACCTCGTTTGGTTGTTAGAATAATCAGGAATGGACTTAGACATTGATAGAATGGAATCTTAAGCCCACATAATGCGTTTGATATGATATTGTAAAAAGGAATAAGAATGGAAAAAAAGATTAAATGAATAACTAGAATAACCTTTCTGGCTAGAATTTTATGGTAGTTGATCTACCATCATCAAGATTCCTAAGAAAGTGGAATATTCTATACAACTTGTAACCAAACATGGGAATGGGCCTAATTCTCATTTTCTCCCCCTCCCCTTAGTTCCAGTAACCAAACAAAGCCTTAGGAGTGATAAAGATTCTTATTCACAAGTCAATTTCATATAAAAAATTATCCTAAGTAATTCCTATAGTAAGAATTATGTTAATGCAGGGAAAGTACAAAGATAAAGATAAACCACAAGGTTAAGTCTATGAATGTGGGTTTAATTAAGATATTTTATTTAATGAATATTAATTAGAAGGAATTTTAGCCAAGAAAACTATTGTTGGGTAACTAAAATCAAATAAAAATATTTGTTTACAATAATTTAGTAAGTTAGGATTGTTTTGCATATCAAATTGGTAATTTAATATGGGTTAAATTTGTAAGTTTAAGTAAATTCTAATTAAATTACAATCATAGTTAAATGAATGTATATATATATATATATATATATATAATATTAATAATAAGATGCAAATATGCAAATTAAAATATGTAATCAAATAAGGAGGAAAGATTAATAATATTAGATTCTAATATACATATTACATTTCAAAAGATTTACATAAAGAATGTGGAACGAAGAGACATCATTTATTTGGCTTGCTAAGGAAATTAGGTGAACTTAACATGGCTAAACTTCACCAAGCTTACCAAGGAACTAAGACACTTAGCAATAACTAGTATAATTAGAGGACACTTGGCAACAAGTATACTTAAAGGACACTTGGTAGCAAGATAGGAGTTATAATGATAACTCATAGAACTAATCTATTGTAAAAGGTGGATACATGGCAAGGTGAAAGTAGCAATTGATTGACATGTGACAAGATAATGTAATGGATTAACGGGGCAATAAGGGGACAATAAGATAACATAAGAAGCAAGACATGACAAGGATATAAGATGGATTAGTGGCAATAAATGGACACTAATATAACATAAGAAGTAACACATAGTAAAGACATAAGTAGGATTGGTGGCAAGACTATGTCATAGCCTTTCAATAGAAGGAATGATGAGAAGGGTTAGGTGAACCACATAGTAGTAAACTAAGGAAAGAGTGGTCATTAAGACAAACCAATATAGAGACACATGGCTTTTAGGTAGCATACAATGGTATCCTTTCATGGCTTAACAAGGAAGCCAAGGAAACACCTATAAATACCCAAACCCTTCAAGCATTCTTCATAGCTAAAAACTTGCAAGGAATTGGGAAGCTATGTTCTATTGTCACACATTAGAACAGACACCAAACAATATGCAAAATAGAAGTACAGGAAGACAAATTATGGAATGATGGTGATCTAATTTTAATTAATAAAATTGAGTAAGGGAATGAGCTAAATAAATGCCAACATCAACTATAAGGTTAGTAAAATTTTGTCATTTAAATACAAATAAGATGGAGTAAAATAGAATGGCAAGCTAAAACAAAACCTAAAGCAACAACATGGAAACAGTGCAAATTTCCTAAGTATTAGTACTATTTTGAAAAAAAAAAAACTTATTAAATGGCTAGGCAAATGACTTTCAATTGAGTTGAAATCTAGTATGCATCATTAAACCATGCTAAAGTTGTGATCTAGAAAGTTTTATTAAT
Source organism: Delonix regia (assembly GCA_037074485.1). Taxonomy (NCBI): domain Eukaryota; kingdom Viridiplantae; phylum Streptophyta; class Magnoliopsida; order Fabales; family Fabaceae; genus Delonix; species Delonix regia. The sequence continues at coordinate 30,612,615 of CM073449.1, read as the reverse complement.
TTGAAGGCAGTGTTGATAATGCTATCACTCACAAACAAAATCATATTGACAAAAAAAGACATCAAGGGTTACTAACACCAAATAAGGCATTTGGATAAGTAAGTAAATAAATTTCTAAATCAAAATTTTAATATCATGTTGGTAATACCTAGAAGAATGTGTATGCTAACTTTTATGAGAATTAGAGTGAGTTTAGTTCTTTAACTAAGCTGAAAACAAGTTGATATAAGAAATTGGGACTGATATGCATTGTTTAGGTAATTAGATAGGTAAAATAACTAAATGGCCACTAAATGAGAAGGAATCTGATATTTGGTTCCTAAATGTATCAGAGATTTGATTTGAGAAGTTTAGAAAATTTAGAAAGGTATTGATATTATTTTTAATTTAAAACAGTACCTGCATTGTTAGGTAATGACAACACTAGGCAATTTCATAAAATAACTCATTTGAAAAGGCCAAACCTAGAGTTTAAGGCTAAAACTTTAACCAAAGGTTATTAGGACATAGAAAAAGCACATGTCAAATTTCAAGATATTTGGATATGGTTTTCTACTTAAAATGATCCTCAAAAGATTAAAGCCTGAGAATAGAATAAATTTGTATAGTCTTAAAAATGGTATGATTTAAGTACCAAATCAACTAGTTTAATTTGAAAGAATAAATTCATGCTCTATTTGGTATCAAGAATTGGAATTAAAATGCAGAATTATTATTCCAATTCTAATTTTGTTAGAATTGGAATTGATTTAGAATTTTAAAATCTATGTTTAGGCAAGGTAAATAATTAAAACATAGAATTATAATTCCAAATTTAATTATATTTTTATTATTTAAATGGAAAATTAAAAAAGTTTTAAAATGATAAACATGAATAATATATTTAAAATAATTTGTAATTTATTTTTTAAAATATTTTCTTTTTCTTAATTTAGATTAGACGATATAAGATACTCTTTTCAGTGGTTGTAATTAACACCATATTATATTTAATATTTTTAAAAAAATATTATTTGACATGTCATGTGTGCGATAAATATGCTGTCAAGGATGTGTGAACATATGCGTGTACAATGTTGTGTTAATATGCATATTATAGTGTCGTGTAAGTGCATGTGTGTGTATGTAATAAATTTATTATATATATACATCTAGGTTTGTGCATGTAGGTGTGTGTGCACGCATATTTATATCACATATTCATTATATGTAGGTGTGTGTGTATGTTTTAAATGTTCAATATATGTGTGCACGTGTACCTGCATATGTATTAATAAATTCATTATATATGTGTTTACATTTGTGCAGATGCATGTGCATTTATCTTGAAATAGATCATGTAATAATTATTGATAATACATGAATACAAAATAGGGAGAATTTAGTTTATTAAGGTCTAACCTAATGAAGACGACATAATTGTGAGATGAGTTCTACCATATGAGAATAACTTTAACCCCCAATACCCAAGAGAGACCTTAGAGTGTTAAACAGCCAGAGAGAGTTATCGTTTGAGTTATCTTTAAAATTAGGCCATCACAATATAATTTATAGGGTTTTATTTTAATAATAATAATTAATATTATTATTAAAATGAAATCCTCAGAAATCCTTTAAAATAATTTTCTATTTCATTATTCAGAGAAAAGGAAGCCCATTAAATCTCTCTGGGTAACAAACTCATAATTAGTAATCTGATGGGATAAAAACTAATGCTCTTGGGCTATGGGTTAGGTCTCTGCCCAGTGGGCTTATGAATAATCCAACCCATCACCGATTACCCACAATGAAAATAAGCCTAGTCCATTATTAGTTTACAAATTATAATATCAATTGTCTAATTAGTTATAACAAGGTATTAATCTAATAGCATAATTAATGTTGATCCATATAATATAAAAATATTCCAATAATCTCCCACTTAGATAATATTAATTAAATTATTAGGTCAATCAACGAATATATAATTAGGCAATTAACATTTACATAAACACATGGATGTGTGTTTATTTATAAATCATGCAAAATTCAAAAATGAAACCACACACAATGATCACTGAAACCGATAGGGAATCAAGTGATATTAACATTGCCATAAATAACTTTCAATATCTTAATAGAATGGAATACAAAGTGACATTTAATATGTCATATTACAATCTAAAAGTCCCTTAAGAACTTAATTCATACTCACAATAAACTAAGGCTACATTAAAATTTTCAATAACACCCTTATGAGTCGCATGATTTTTTAAGACTCCTATAGGTCAGCCTTTGGTTAACGGATCTGCCAACATATGTTCACCAGGAATGTGAAGCAAACGAGTCTAAGATTTAACAACCTTTTCTTTGACAAATAGGAACTTAACATCAAAATGTTTAGTGCGACTGGAGTTTTTATGATTTTGAGAAAAGCTAACAGTAGACAAACTATCACAGTATAAGGTTAGAGGTCATGATATAGAATCAACTAAATGCATGCTAAATATCAGTTTCCTCAACCATATGGCCTGGCAGGTAGTCTCATAACAAGCGATATACACTGCCTCCATAGTTGAGGTAGCCGTTACTAATTGCTTACAACTTTTTCATGAGATAGCTCCTCCTGACATGATAAAGATGTATCCAGAAGTGGATCTACGATCATCCATACAAGATGCATAGTCTGAATCTGAATAACCCACAATTTCAAGTGGCTCAAATTTCTTAAAAGTAAGCATATGATATTTTGTACCTTGAAGGTACCTCATAACTTTTTTTGTAGCTCTCTAATGATCAAGACCAGGATTACTCAAGTATGTACCAACTACATTGACAGCAAAAGCAATATCAGATCGATTGCATACCTGAGTGTACATAAGGCTGCCAACAGCAGATGCATATGGAATCTTATTCATTGCAATCTTTAAATCATCATCTTTAGTATAAGATGATCTAGACAACCTCTCACCCTTCTATACAGGTTTAGCATAAGGAGCGTAAGTATGCATGTTAAATTTTTTCAAAACTCAATCTAAATAGGTTACCTGAGATAAATCAAGAGTGCCACGAGATCTATCACAATGAATTTGAATTCCCAAAACAAAATAGGCTTCACCAAGATCTTTCATGTCAAAGTGGCATGACAAAACATGTTTAATCTCATTTAACATAGTCACTGAGTTACTGGCCAATAGTATGTCATCAACATATAGTACGAGTATCATGAAGTTGTCTTTGTCAAATTTCTGATAGATACATTGATTAGCAATATTCTCTATGAAACCAAGTGAAGTGATTATCTAATCAAACTTTAAATACCACTGTCTTGAAGTTTGTTTAAGCTCATAGATGGATTTATTCAATTTACACATTAAGTGCTTTTTCCTTACTTCAGTAAATCCATTAGGTTGTGTCATATAAACATCATCAAGTAAATCATCATTTAAGAATGTTGTTTTGACATCTATCTGATGAAGTTCAAGATCCAACTGTGTAACAAAAGCCATTACAACTCTGAAGGCATCTTTAGTAGACACCAGTAAGAAAGTTTCTGTATAATCAATCCCTTCATTCTTATTACAGCCTTTAGCTACAAGTCTGACTTTGAATCTTACAACTTCACCATTAGCCCCTCTCTTGGTCTCAAAGACCCATTTGCAACCAATGTGTTTGCAACCATTTGGTAACTTAGTCAATTCCCATACATGATTACGAGACATGGAGAACATCTCATCATTCATAGCCTCCAACTACTCAGATGAATGAGAACCTGACACAGCCTTATCATAAGAAACTGGATCTGTGCCATCAATAATGTCTAACTCAAATTCCTATAAGTACATGATGTAATCATCTAAAATTGCAGGTCTACAAGTCCTTTGTGATCGTTTCAAATTAACGACTGGTTCTCTTACATCAGCTATTAGAGCTTCTACAATAGGATTAATTAGATTCTTAATAAGAATGTCATCTATAAAATTATGATCCACAAGTAGAGATGACAAAGATGGTATGGGTAATATGGTATCCACACAATGCAGGTTGATTACTCTATGAACACCACTCCTACTATCCAAGTCATCCTCAAAATAGAATGCTTTATCAGATTCAATGACTCTGGTAGTATGACTAGGATAATAAAATCTACATCCTTTGGATCCTGAACAATACCCAATGAAGAATCTGATAAGAGTCCTAGAATCAAGTTTCTTGAGCTGCAAATTATAAGGTCATACCTATGCTCTACAACCTCATACGCGAAAGTGCCTCAAAATAGGCTTCTTACCAGTGAAAAGTTCATATAGTGTCTTTTCAACTGACTTACTTGGAACTTGATTCAGGATATAAGTTGTTGTCTTAAGGGCATCACTCCATAGAAACTCTATTAATGAAGAGTGATTGATCATGCTTCTAATCATGTCTGTCAAGGTACTACTATGCCTCTCAGCAACTCTATTTTGTTGTGAAGTGCTAGGCATAGAATACTGGTCTTCTATTCCTTGCTCCTGTAAGAATAGAGCAAAAGGTCCAAGGTTTCTACCTGTTTTAGTATACCTTCCATAATATTCGCCACTTCTGTCTGATCTTACACTTTTGATTACCTTCCCAAACTTTAATTCAACAGCAGCATTAAATGCCTTAAAGGCATCCAATGAGTCAGATTTATCATGCACTAGATCAATCCATCTGAATATGGAATAGTCATCTATAAAGGTTATAAAGTATTTGTAATTACCCATAGCAACAGGAGTAATTGGTCTACTAATATCTGTGTGGATCAATTTCAAAATGGTCTCAAATCTATTTACCCCTTTCCTTCTAGCTTTAGTGAGAAGTTTTCCTTTAATGCAATTAACACATTATTCAAATAAAAAAAATTTAAGTCATGTAACATTCCCTGTTTAACCATCCTTTATAATCTTTCTTTAGAGATATGACCCAAACACTGGTGCCATAACATGGAAGATTTCTCATCAATTCTTTAGCATTTGTGTCCAATAACAACATTAATAGATGCTATAGAGGTAGAATCTGAACTAACATTTGCATTCAAGCAATATAAACTGCTTATTAAGCTAGCAGTTCCAACAATGATTAAATTAAAGAAAATATCAATTCTACCATTTCCTTGCCAAAAGGAATATCCATGTTTGTTTAATACAGAACTAGAAACCAAATTCCTCTTTGAAGAAGGTACATAGACAACATCATATAAAGTTAAATTGTGTCCAGAATACAAGTTTAAAATTATAGTTTTCATGCAATCCATTGCAGCTGAACTTCCTTCTACTCCCAAAATGGTCTTTTCCCTCTCATTTGGGCTCCTCCTGTCTTTGAGCCCTTGCAAGGAATTAGTTACATAAACAGTTGCTCCAAAATCCAACCACCAAGTGTCCATAAAGGTTTCAAAATTATTGGATTCAAGACAAACTAGAGCTAAGGGGCAATTTCAAGAAAGATACCTTCTTTCTTACCTTGTGTTTCAGCTTGAGGCAATCTGAAATCTTGTGGCTAGGCTTCTTACAATAATGATATTAACCCTTAAATGTCTTCTTTTTCTGACTCTTATTCTTTTTATTATTCTTCTTGAGTTTAAAGAACCTTTTACCATCAGTCTTGCCCTCATGCTTCTTTCCTTTAAGCTTCTCATTTCTAGCCTTGCTTGATGAACCATGAGAGATGTAGTTTACTAAATGACCATGTGAACTTGTTTTCTTTAATGACTCCTTCTCTTGAGTCATGATGGACATTATCTAATCAACTGTCCATTCAGCTTTTTGAGAATTGTAGGTAGTTCTAAGAACTTCATACTCAGCTAGAAGAGACTGTAAAACTCTATAGACAAGGTAACTCTCACCCAAGTCCACATTCATAGTCTTCAGCTTGTTGAAGTAATTTACCAGTTTCATCATATGTTCACGTACACCAGATACTCCGTCATAATGAGTGTTATCCGGTAAGGAAAGATAGTACGTCTTTTGTGTCTTATCAAACTTCTTAAACTTCTCACTTATAGCCTTAAAGTATTCAACAGCAGTGTCCTTCTCAAGAATACTCTGTCTGATTATCTTCTCAATGGTGTACTTCATAACTGTCAGGTAGATTATGTTAGGCCCATACCATTGCTTGTGATAAGCTCTGTCAGCAGCACTAGACTTAGCAATAAGATCAGTCAGTTTTAGTTCTCTCATGACCAAATCCTCTTTAGAGATAATCAGGTACATTTCAAGGGACTCATGCCAGTCATCAAAGTTAGTCTCATTCAGAGTTTCACCACAAACAATTGTTAGAACACAGAAGCTAATGCAACAAAATTAGGAAACATTAATTATATCCTAGAAACATAATTATAAAACAAGGTTTCCTTAACAAAATTCAGCTTATGCAACTGTATCACAAGATATTCATTATAATCCCACTTAAAAGTTCTGGACTCCAACAAATCAAGAAAGGAAAACTCATATGTCTCACAAATTTGACCATAAAGAGAAATAGCACAAAAATGCATCCATAGTTTCCATATCGATAGGATATAAGTAACTATGAAAGCATCAGTTAAAAAAACAATGTTGCTAACCAGTCGTAAATATATCTATTTCATAAAATTATATTAACAATGTCACACCGATAGGGTATGTTCATTGTCAACATAATATATACATACACTCTCTCTAGTAGACTTATCATTAGATTCAGACTTTTCCCTTATTATGACAATTAAATTATTCTTAAATGTAGGGAATGAAATGACATACACAATATATGTTGTTTATAAAAGATACGCCATCATGATTGAGCCCATGATAGGCGAGTACACAATCAATAGGTGCATGTGACCCAAAGTCACAACAAATTCCATACACAGTTTATTCTTTAAGATATGTGCTTAAATTAGGAATGAAATCTAACAAATAATACAAATAAATTAATTATAATTTATTCACACATAATCAGGGAGAGTGAACTGAATATGTTGTTCCTCACTATATCTAGTCTATACAAAAATTTTTCTCATATCAAAATACCTCAGCTACATAGTATTTTAAGGCCCTAAATCTTCAAGAAATTTTTAAAAAACCTATTTCCATGGCTTAAAAAATTTTGAAAAAATCACCATAATTTAGAACAGGAGGAGCGAAGGCAAACTGTGAAATTTTGGGGCTCGTCTAACCGACGCGCGTGCATCGTCTTCAGCCTTTGGTAGGTCAATATATGACTCGACAACCTGGATATTTGACCTGCCTATTTTCAATGTTTCAAGCTTCAAAATTGGGATCAAATTTATCTTCAATCCATGATTTGCAAATCCCCTTTGGTGGTTTCGATTAATTCCCTTCCATTTATGTGTTTTTTCATTCGAAAGGTTTAATGTTTTCGTTAGTGAGTTCAATTCAAACTCAAGGAAGAAGCTTCCAACCGATGGGTGCCAATGATGGTGACGTGAAATATCGTTGGCTATCAACCGATTGTGGGCTCTCGGTGGTGGTGGTCGTCGGCAGCAGTGACCGAGAAAGGAAATAACAAAAAATCAAAAAAGAGAAAGAAAATATTTTAAGGCTGATGAAGATGGTTCAAAATTCAGAAAAGAAATTTTAAAAAAATTTCATAACCATTTAAGAGGCTCTGATACCAATTTGAAACAGATCATATAATAATTATAGATAATACATGAATACAAAATAGGGAGAATTTAGTTTATTAAAGTCTGACCTAATGAAGATGACATAATTGTGAGATGCGTTCTGCCATATAAGAATAACTTCAACCCCTAATACCCAAAAGAGACCTCAAAGTGTTAAACGGGCAGAAAGAGTTATCGTCTAAGTTATCTTTAAAATTAGGCCATCACAATATAATATATAAGGTTTTATTTCAATAATAATAATTAATATTATTATTAAAATAAAATCCTCAGAAATCCTTTAGAATAATTTTCTATTTCATTATTCGAAGAAAATGAAGCCCATTAAATTTCTTTGGGTAACAGACTCATAATTAGTAATCTGATGGGATAATTACTAATGCTCTTCAGTTGTAGGTTAAGTCTCTGCCCAGTGGGTTTGTGAATAATCCAACCCATCACCAATTACCCACAATGAATATAAACTCAGTCCATTCTTAGTTTATAAATTATAATATCAATTGCCTAATTAGTTATAACAAGATATTAATCTAATAGCATAATTAATGTTAATCCATATAATATAAAAATATTCTAACATATCTTACATATTCATTATATGTATTTGTGTATACGTGTCCATTGCGTATGTGTTACATGTTTCATATATACGTGTGTGCACACGCGTGTATGCATGCATGTGAATGTGTGTGTATGTAACAAATTTATTATATATGTATTTGTGTTTGTGTGTCGAGGTACGTGTGAGTATGTATATGCATTTATATTACATTTTCATTGTATTTATGTGTGTGTGGGTGTTTGTTACATGTTCAATATATATGTATGTGCATGTAAGCCTACATGTTTATTATGTGTGTATTGTTTGTGTACATGTGTACTTTATTAATTAACAAAATATTAAAAATAAAAACATTCAATTATTTTATAATTATATTAATATTAAATTTAAAAATATAACATTTGAAGCTAAATGTTAGTAATGACTTTTAAAAATATAAAGTGTTGTGTTAAAAGTGGAAGAATGCCACTTCAATTTTGACATTTGAGCTTTTAATTTTTTATGTTAGAAATAAAAATTAAAAATGACTTTTACTAGTTATATTCGAAGGAATTGGTGTATGGAATTTGAAATGCAATTCTAAAAGATTATCCAAACAAAAAAATTTGGAATTTGTTGGGTTTAATTTTAATTCAATATCCCAATTTTGGACTTAATTCTTGACGCCCAACAAGTTCTTAGAGATTTTGAGGATTTAGGAAATAGGATAATTAAGCTTTTTCAGTTACTTAGTAGGCAATAAAGTTTTAGAAGGAAATGTCATTTTATTTATTTTGAAAATTTTTAGTCATGAAAAATGAAGTATAGTTATGTATTGTTATGATACTTAGAAGAAGATTATTGATGAGATGATTATTCAAGTAATTTGATAGTTTTAAGATAATTATGGAAGCCTGTAAATATATCTAAGTGATTTTTGAATAAAATTACAGGAATTAGTTGATAAAAATATGAAATTCATGGAATTAAGCCTAGTTTGCAGATTTATTGATTCAAACATTATTGAAGTCTAACTTTTTCAAATATGAGTAATTATCTTAACAAAATGCACGCAAATAACCAATAAGAAAGGACGCTACAAATCCCACTGTATCTAAGGGGTCTATGAAAGCTTTGTGCGTTCTTGGCACCTCTCTTTAACAATTCTCTGATACCGTGATACGTACAAAGTATTTTTTTTTTTTTTATTTTAGTAATTATGCTCAATTGTAACCTATATACAGGGTTTTTGGAGGTTTCTTCGGGAGGACGCGTTTTGGCCATTTCTGGGAATTTGAAGTCTTAAGTTATCAAGCTTCGCAGGCAAAAAGCATGCTTAGAAAAAATTCATCAATTAATTTAATTTTCCCTTGTTCCAGTACTTTTATTTATAGAAAACACTTTTCCCTTCCACTTTTTCTCCTTCCGTTACTTCTAGTGACGCTGTTGAATAGATTAATTTAAACTTAAAATAACAAAATGGTCCTTTAACTTTATTTATTGTTTTAAAATAATCCCTTAAATTTTAATATTTTCGCATTAAAAATCTTTTTAAGTTAAAATTATTAATAATTTAATGACCCTTAATTTTTTAACTTATATAAAAATCATGTGTACATTATTTTTACATTTTAAATAATGATATGACAATTAATCATCATTTTCAATAGAGCCGTCAAAACGGGTTTGACCCACCGGGTCGAACCTGTTTAACCTATTTAAGTGGGTTAGGTTGAGGAATTTATTTGAGAACTCGTTATCAACTCGGCCCGTTTAACCTGCGAGTTGACTCGTTTAACTCGCGGGTTAAGTAGGTTAAATGGGTTACGTATTCTTTTTTTATAAAATTTTTCACTCACTCAGTCTAGCGCTCCAGTCCACTGTACTTTTTTATTTAAAAAAATTAACTATAATGTATATATTGTGTTGTCTCTATTATTTTGTAATTTGTTATATTTAAATATTCTATTCATAATCATATTCTTATTATTAATGAATCATTGAATTATTGAACTACTTTACTTGTTTTAATTCATTTAAACTTGGTTTTTATCTAGTTATTTTTTTTGGGTTTATTTATATTAATATAGAAATTGATTGATTAAACAAGACATATGTTTAAAAAAAATCACATTTAAATTTTTATAATTTTTTATTTTATTTTTATTTTTTTTAATTTTTTTGTGAGTTAAACTGGTCAGCTTGCTTAACCCACCAAATAGGGCGAGTTGAAATTTTTAACCCACCACTTTATGGTGAGTTAAACGGGCTGATTCATTTAACCCACCAACTGACAACTATAATTTTCAACAATATAAAGAAAAAAGAAAAAAACAACACACTGACTTCGATTTCAAATCATACTGCTGGCCCAAAGAAAAAATTTCAGATCAGACAAAATGTACTCCCTCGTAGAACATTAATCATAATCAAACTCAATTTTGACTATAGTTACTGATACGTCTATCAATATCAATTGTCGTATTTCAAAGACAGAGGATCTTGCCGTTCAATTTTCACAAGATTGAATTCGAATTTCTACATTGTGGGATCATTTGAGGAGGAAGAAGAATTTGGCAGTAAAGATTGACATTCATAAGCACGGGCATTCTCTTTTCTGGTTCAATATGCCCATCCTGTTATCTTTCGCGATGGTCTTGAAGAACTCGGATCAAACTGTAGGAAGCTAACCAGTCAAGAGTGAAGAATACGGTAAGTCTGCATTTTATATTCTTTTTTTCTTTTTGTAAATGATGATAAGATGCTATGTTATTATTTAAAATGCGAAAAAGAAAAATTATATATATATATATATCCTTATTTGAAAAATGTTTCTCTCAATATTTATATATATTGCAAAAACATTTCTTAGCATTTATTTTTTTGGTAAAAAACCAATTTTTTATCTTAAATTGACTATACTTTTATTTTTAGTATAATAATAGAATAAATAAGTTAATGTTAAGTTTTAATATAATAATAATTTTATCCGTAATAAAAAAATACAAATATATAGATTCTTTTATATGCGAAAAGTTTATTTTATTTACTTAACATAATTTAAATTTAATCTTTAAAATGAAAAAGATATTCATTTCTTGGTCTTGACCCTTTTTTCCACCAAAAAAAAAACTAAAAATATTACATTATATATATATATATATATATATAATCAAATCTAAAAAATAACGTAACTTACTGGTTAACAAATAATTGGCCAAAAATAAAACTACAATTAATAAATCAAATTTCTGCTCAAAATATCCAACATCACATGTGAATGATTGGGGAACTAATCAAAATCTCACCACACGTGAAAATTGTGCAGCAGTCCCGTGTTGAGGATAGAGCCAATTGCCCAAAACAGCTGAAACAGCTCACATGAGGTGACCATCCATAAATTCAAAAATAAGAAGACAATTGGTATTTTGATTCTTCATTTTAATGTGGATTTCATCCTGGATTAAAAATAATATTTAAAATTTTTAATATTAATTAAATTTAATTTTTTATTAAATGAATCATAACTCTATTAAAAGATTACTTTTAATTAATATTTAATTTTTAAAAAATTATTTTGACATTACAGATTTATAAATGATTAAATTCACGCTGAAATAAAAAAAGAGAAACCAAATACTCATTTTCTCCAAAAATAAGTGTACACCCTTATTATGTTCAATAATTAATTTCTATAATTCTAACTATAATTTTGGTTTTGAGTAAATATGATTAAAGTAAAATCTAGGGAATATTATGATAATTTTTGTGATAGTACATATACTTCTTTAAACTTGGATTTGATTATAATTTTTTTAATTAATATTCTAAAACATAATATTTTTATTTTTAAACTATCAAAAAAAGTGAAAAATATTTCATATTAGTTAAAATTAATATCTGAGTATTATGTAATTATAAGATAAATAGGAATTAAATATTGTCTAAAGAAAAAATTCATGAAAAAAGAAAACATAAAATACCACATAATAAATTATCTGAATTTTTTACTTTAATTTTAATTTATATGTAATATATTTATCTTTTAAATTTTAACAAATAAAATATTAAAATATGAAATTAATTGTGATTTACTATATGCTAGTGTGTCCAAAGTCCAAACCTAACCTACACGGAAATTGATATAGAAGATATTTTGAAACTAGCACAGTCGCAACACGCAAGCGATCTTTTTCCCTCGGGGTGTGACAAAAATGTCTTGCTAGGGCCCGAACAAAAATTAAACTTATGTTTATGCCTTATTTTAGAAAAAGTAAACATAAAAACTTTTTTGAAGGATGAATTTTAGTATAGACATTTCATTATTTTATTTTAAAAAATGAAAATGAATAAATTATTTATTTTTATGGTATATAAATCAAATTACTAAAATTTGAAGAAACGTAAAGAAAAAGTATTAATAATTTGACGTTCTAAAGTGAATATCTTTTTCCCATCAATTTTCTCACTTCTTTTGTATATCACATCGTTCTCAGAAAATGAATCAGTGCTTTCTCTTTAACTTTTCATTAACTTAATATATAGAATATCTTGAAACTTACGAATACATTCGATCTAATTTTTAAATTATACTTCTTCTCTCTTGAAATCATCAGTTTAGATCTAAACATATTGGACTATTGAATTGTCCTATATATATAAGACAATATAATAGTCTAAAATGCACATACCTATGCTTTTTATTTTATCTCCATAGTTCACATACGGGAATAAAAAATTTGAAAAGTGTAAAGAAAATAATTATTAAAGATTTTAAATTTAAATGATTTATTACAAAGAATTTTAAATTTGATTCAAAAGACTTAAAAATTAATTTTCACAAAAAAAATTCTGGCTTACAATATTTTATTGTGTTATTGCAAAGTACTAAACAAATTTCTTTAAAATAAAAATATATTTTTAATTATGTGTAGAACTAGGCATAATATTCTTTCACACCAAACTATTAATAGTACAATCACAAATAGAGTGGAGCATTGTTTCATCATCCAAGTCACAAAGAAAACAAATAGAAGAAGCAATCAAAGATTGACGATAATGAGCACTATTAGTGAGAAGAACTTCATTTGCAATAAGTCATATAAAGGTTTGGATACGATGAGGGACACTTAGTTTCCAAATATTACCAAAGATATTATACTGAAAGTTCCAATTAATTCCAAAACAAGAATTAAAAGTAGATTTATGAGAAAACATACCAATGATATTTGGAAGCCATGCCATAGAGTCAACATCCTCAATCAAGAGGAAGATTCTCAGAGAAATAATAATATCCACACAATCGGCAAGAAGAACTTGTTGAAACTTAAGAACATATCAATTCCCATTTTCGAGTACATAGTCAACCACTCAACCATCCTGAATATTATCATCAACATCAATAGTAGTAAAATCTTTAAGATTATGAACTCCTGATCAGTCCAAAAATGGATTGAATTATCATTCCCAATCTATCAAAGAAGATTACGATAAAATGACACTCATATCTAAACAATTCCATGTCAGAAATTAGACGCGACACTATGCTAGCGAATAATTGGAATAATTGCATCAGAACAACTATATTTGCTATGAACCACCTTCACCCAGAGATATTCTTTCTTATGAATAAGGTTTCAAGCTTGTTTTATAATAAAAGTTTGGTTGAAATCCTAAGCTCTATGGAAACCCAAGCCATTAAACTTCTTAGGTTTGTAAATGTTATCCCAATTGATCAAGTGGATCTTCCTCTACTCTGCAAAACTGTTCTAGATAAAGTCCTTACAAATTTTATCCATACGATCATATACCTGAAGGAGAATTTTTGTAGTTTGCATCATATAAGTAAGGATGGAAGTAAGGGTTAACTGAGCCAGAGTGATTCTCCCAGCAAGCAAAAGGGTGTTAGCCTTCCAGCCATTTAAACAATTTTTCATTCTATCAATTAGATATTGGAAATTTCTATAAGAACATCTATCATGGAAAAAAGGGAACACCCAAATATTTTCTCAGATTATCAATTAGATTCATACCCAAAAACTGATCAATCTCATTTCTATAATCCTGAGGGATATTAGCTGAGAAATAAATGCCAGATTTCTAATTATTAACCTTTTGACCCAAGCATCTAAAGAAAACCTCCAAAGTATCCTCAATAATGTGTGCTTGTTGAATAGAAGTAGTACTGAACAAAATAAGATCATCAGCCAAGAAAAGGTGAGAAAGGATAGACCCCCTCTTATGTAAAGAATAGAATCCTAACATTTCTACTCAACAGCTAAATAAATGGATTACAAAAGTCTATTAATACAAAGAACAAAAAAATAATGAGATGAGATCCCCTTGACAGATCCCCCGTGAGGGACAGAAAGGGTAAGTAGCATGACCATTTCTAGTGCAATTGCATGTTAGCAGAAGTAACACTCCACCAGGGTGTCTCTAGAAGACCAATATCAACCAGGGTGTCTCTTATAAAATCCTATGAAAGCCTCATACGCTTTCTCAAGATCCACCTTAAGAGCCATAAAACTAATATTACCCTTCTTGGTCCTTATAGTATAAACAACTTCTTGGGCAATAATGATGTTATCAGCTCTTTGTCTCCCTGACACAAAGCTACATGGATTTGGCCTAATAATTTTGGGCATAACCTCTTTAAGTCTAGTGGCATTTAGTAATCAACTTGTATACCACATTATACAACTTGATGGGTCTATAATATTTCATCATCTCAATAGTAGGAACTTTCGAAATACAAGAAATGAAGGTATAATTTACAGAGTGAATAGTTGTTGGCTCAGAAAACATCATGATCACCTAATTAACTATAGAGTCCTTCACATAGTCCTAATTATAATGGTAGAACATCGCAGGAATACTGTTAGGACCAGGGGCTTTCTAGGCACCCATATTAAAAAAAACTCTCTTAACTTCCTTCTCTGTAACTTGTTTAGCTAAGGAAAAAAAACTTAGTATTTGTTAGATTAGGGGACATACTAGAAACAAGGAATTGATCATGGAAATCCTCCTTCTCATACAACTTCTTGAAAAGAAAAATATCCGTTTCTTGCAAAGTATTTTGGTCTTCAATGCAATACCCTATTTCATCTCTTAACAAAAGGATTTATTTTTCCTTTTTTGAGCTGAAGTCATACCATGAAAATAAGTAGTGTTACAATCCCCATACAAAAGCCATTTATATACGAAAAGTGACTTATACCTTTTAATCTCTACTAGATTATGTTCTTTTTCCTTATTATATTACTGAAACATTTTTATTCCAGTCTTTAGCCGCCTTTATAAAGGAGTCAATATTATATTCTAGGTTTTCATTCTTTAACTATGACCTTTGCAGAAGATCCAAAAAGCATCATGAGTCAACCAAGAAGCTAAAAATCGAAAAGATTTTTCTAGCAGTATTATTTAAGCCATTGCCCCCAAAGTCTAGGAGGATCAGAATATGATATGACTTAAGTTTAGGGAGGTGCTTGACCCCAACATTATTAAAGAGAGTGGATCAGAGATTATTAGCAACAAAACAATTGAGTCTTCTTCTAATATTATTGCATTGCTAAGTAAAATGTTGTCCTTAGAAACCTATGTCATGAAGGCCATAATCAAGCAGAGTGTCCCAAAAAACAATAGAGTAATACTACATATTGGAAGAACCACCAGTATCATCAATAGACAAAACATAATTAAAATCACCCCTACACGCCAGTAACCCATAGTTTAACCAGAAATCACGTTAAGGCCAGCCTAAATATCCCTCTAAAAGGCAGGTTGGGGATTTCAGTAAATAGTAATGAAAAATCATAGGCTACAATTCTCAAAGGCAATTTGCATGTGAATAAACTGGCGATGAGACTGAAGTACTTGTATTTGCCAATAATTAAGTTTCCATAGACACCAAATACCACCAGAGAAACCCATACCATCCCGAATATAGTAACCATCAAATTTAAACTTTTTAACAATCTTCTTTGCTTTCTCGCCACTCACATGCATATCCAACAAACATAAGAAGTTAAAACAATATCTATTCATTAGATCTCTAATTATGGTAGTGAAACCTCATCTTGAAACACCTCTATAATTTTGAATTAAAACATTATTTAAAGGTTAGGAAAGGAAAGATTAAGATAGCAACATGTGCTAATCTTGTATAGTAGGAAAGGCATTACCCAAAGCATTTAAAGCAAGTCCAATTTGGGTCCTAACAATATTATCAATATCCATCACCATTTCCTCAACAACTCTTTTAGTTACTTCCATCCTTCTCTTAGAGACTGAACTAGGGTCTAGAGGATTAGAAACACTAGTTTTATTATTTGAGAGTGCTCACAGTCTTTGAACAAACTCCATGGTTTCCTTATTTGGACCATGAACATGTGTGGCAAAAGGATCTAGATTATCCTTTTGACTAGTATTAACTTACCAGTAAACATAACCCCAAGTGGGATTATTGTGATGAATAGTTAACCCTTTCTTTTTATGGTTTAGCTCCTTGAGGGGTTTAACAGAGAGATTCTTCACCTGGTTTTACTTTTAAGTGTTTACCTTAGGTCTTCTTGTAACAACTGACTACCTATTATAGGTTTCTAGGCTAAAAGAAGTCTTTGGCCCACCTTGTTGGGCCATTTTTTGTTGATGTTCAAATATGGATTTGTTAGCAATATTTTCCTTGGGAATATTACCACTAGTTTTTATATCACAATTGAACCTCTCGTAAGAACTCTATTCTTCTTCCTTATTTGACGTATCCACCTCGGAGTCATTCTTCAATAAGAAGTAACGAGTGCTATTAAGATTAAGGTTAGTCTTGTTTATCTTGTCTTTGTCAGAATGATGATTTGTTCCCACATAATTTCATTTTGGGTGCTTAACAACCATCCATGGTCCAAAGTGATTAGTAAAAGAATCATGTTCTCCCACCAATGTGTAAATTGAATCCTTAACTACCACACGATCTGAATCATATGTCTTGAAGGATTTCTGCCTATCTTCCGAGGTAGTAGTAGTAGTTTCCAAACAGACACCAGACCTTCAACTCCTATAGTCATTGAAGGTTCGCTAAAGGCTACCTTTAAGGATTGTCAGGGTATCTGATTTGGTTTAGCTAGAAGGCAATCATCTGCCTTATGACCTTAAGTACCATAACTGAAGCAGATAAGATGCAATCTTTCATACTCCACCAAGTAGTTCTTTCTAAGCGCGATATAGTTGGCATAAATTGTTTGCTAATTTTGACCTTCATACATAATCGTGCATATTTACCCTTAAACTGGATAGAGGTTAGCTCATCATTTTTTAGCATAGTACCTAATTTAGAGCCTAGCCTTTAAAGAAAATCCTTTACATAACTTAATTGATAGCCTAGGAATATGAACCCAAACTATTATTTTTTTTCCCATTTGAGAAGGTTGAAATAAAGGTCGCCAATGTTGCACCATAAGATAATGGTCAGCTATAAGCCATGGGCCCTTATATAAAGCATAATTATAGTCCGCTTTCTCAACAAAACAACTAAGGAAAAAGTCATCCGCTAGATCCATAACTTTAACTGCTCTATTTCAGGTCCATCCTCTTTGAACCCAAGATTCTATGACCTTAAAACTAATTCTCTTTCCTAATAGCTTCATAAACAAAGAGAGCTTCCAAGGGCGACACCATTGTTCATACTCCTCAAAGGTAACCCGCACCATAAGATTATGACCAAAGGTTAGGCAAACTCCTCAAGAGTATTATTTTCCTCAACAACATAATCTTTTGCCACTACCTGGACAATCTCCTTCGGGGATATTTTATCATTCTCATAATTGTTTATCCCTGTATCTTTGTACGTAGGTTCATTAAAATATTGAGTTCATTAACATCTTTCTTATACATTCCATCCATCTCCACTTCTTCCATGAGCAATCCTTCTTTTTCCATATCTTTCCATCTCAACAACATTAAACATAACCTCTAATCCTTTACACAGAGCCTTTGTGACCTTAATATTTTTCTTATTTCTTGCTCTCCCACCGTTTGGTAATCCTCTAAAGAATTCATACATGTAAAACTTCGCTTAAATGGATACAAGTCTACCTAGAAACTTCACCCGTAACCACAAAGAAAATAAACTTACCTTTCCACATCTCCCTGCCTGAGAAATCAAATTGAAAATAGTGGAAGAAAGCAAGAGGTAAAAAAAAAAAAAAAAAGTAGGTAACACTAGCTACTCACTTCCTCAATGGCTCTTGCGGGTTGATGTAAATATCGTAAATGTAGCATGTTTCGAAAAAGGAAGGAATTCTCTTATGTCAAAGCTTCGCTGGCAACAACCTGCCAATGACTAGTCATGTTTCCAGCGAAACCCCATGAGGAAAAGCTCGTTGGAGCACTAGCTACTCCAGAGGAAAACAGGGTAGCAATAAGGAAAAAGAAGAAGCCCACTTCAACGTTGCCACCAGCTCCTTGGCTCTCTCTGCCTGATGTTGTACGTGAAGCTCACCAAAAAATGCCCCCTTTAGACACTAGCCCAACCCCAATTGACACTAACGTCAAGCTTCTAAAGAGAAAGGAAGAATAGAGCGTTTGGCTCCCTCTCGGTTCCTTCGTGTTTAGCTCCCTCCCCAGCTACTCCCTGCTCGATCCTGAACGTAAAGCTCGCTAGAGAACGCCCTCTAGGCACTAGCCTACCTCCAACATGCGTTAATGGCTAGATTCCAATGAAAGGAAAAACTCATTTAGTAGGGTCACATCATTATTAAATATTGTAAATTTAAATTATTTATTACAAAGAATTTTAAATTTAATTCAAAAGACTTAAAAATTAAATTTCACAAAAAAAAATTCTGGCTTACAATATTTTTATTGTGTTATTGCAAAGTACTAAACAAAATTTTTTAAAATAAAAATATATTTTTTATTGTGCGTGGATAATTTCAAATTTTAAAATTTTGTATGATGTAAAAAATATTATAATCGTGTAAAGTGGCGTAAAGGGAGGGGAAGGAGACTTTAAGAAAGAGTCCGCCACATTAATGATTTGTCAGTAGTGAGCTCGAAAAGTGTGGGAATATGCGAAACACGTGCTCCCATAATAGCCCTCTGACTACTACCCTCCGTCTCCCCTATGAGGTCGCTTAACCACAAATTATGGATTAACTTCACTAATTTAATTTTAACATCGTCATTATCCAACTCCCAAGCGTACTACAAATTACTACAACTAAATCTAAATACCTATATTAACTATTTACCAAAAAAAAAAAAAAAGAGCATAAATGGAATATTTTTATACCAATAATTTCCGCAAAAAATATACCATCCTTAAAAGTTTCGCCTGTTGAAACTAATTACCCAAACGCTTCACCAGTGGTGGTACCCAGTTAGTTTAGAATTTTTTTAAAATGTCAAGCTCGTAAATATTTTTAAAATTAAAGAAAAATAAAAAGAATAGATAGAGTAAATAGAAAGAAATCCATACATACTTTAGTGAATGAGTGAAAGAATAATAAGTCAAATGTTGTTACGTTCAAAGAAATAATTTAATCTTAGTTCATCTACAGCTTGCTTTGCAAGTAGAGAAATTTTCTAATTCATCATTAACTGTAAATAATAATAAGGTTTCTTCCTTTTTTTGAAAAATAATTAAATATGGACTCCTACACTCTAAAATTCATCCGAAGGTGCGACAAACAAGTCATATACAGTGCAATAAATTTAGTGTAACATGTGGCGATAAATATTTGATTAACATATAACATACTAATAATTGTTAGTTTAAGTAACAAGAAATTTAGTATCTTTTGAATAAAATTTAAAATGCGATTCTTGTTAGACTAAATAGCGAGAGATCGTATAAGAAAAAAAACATAACATTATAACTTTGTGTATAAGAAAATTCTTTTGGACATGTAGTATTTACGGAATATGTTTTTTCCCTATATCATGGTGGGTAAAAAGGGCATCATATGTAGTGATTTTAGATTGGACTTTGGTTGTAATTAAAGTAATAAACTCATGGCTATTTAAATAGCACTGTGACTGTCCAAGAAGCTCCCCTGTCTCACTCATAACTCATTCTCGCCCACACGGTTTCCTCCAACATAGGCCCTGTTTACGTGGCATTACTCGGACGGTTCGATTAAAACATTTGAATAGGAACGTGGGCTCCTCACCTATAATGATCATCTTCCCCAAATAAACTAGTCCCATACCTGCCGGGTGAACTTTCCCTCTATCTATCGATTCTCAAATAAATCTGATATACCCACTTCTGAAAGCACCATTTTTTATAGGTGAAGAAGAGGGCCGGTGCCACAGAGAGAGGAATAATGGGGGCTTGCGGGTCCAGGCCGAAGGTGTTGGAAGGTCGTCGATCGGGATTGTCTAAGAAGAAGAATCGCAGGCGAAGAAGAATCCTCCGAAGACGTGTTTCGTCTCGTAAGATCGATGCTGTCCATTCTTTTGGCGATACTAAGCTATCTCAATCAAATTCTGCGTTACAAGTTTCTCGTCGGGCTTCAGGTAGTTGTTCTGTGTGTTGTAAACGATGCCCATATGGTGCTTTTTTATTTTGGTGGTTTGTAAATTTTTTTTATCCGTTGGATGTTCAATTTTTGGCTTGTATTTTTCTGGCACCGAACTTGAAATTTCCATTAAGTGGTCAGTTCATTGAAGCTTCGTTTTTCTGTTTCTAGATGCTGGTTGGTTTGATTCTACGTCTGCCTTGGATTCTGAATGTGATGACGAATTTTATAGTGTCTACGACGGTAAGTGGTTTATTAGTTATTATAAATTTATTTTTCCTTTTCCTTTTACTTTTCGTGAACAAATTAGTATGTTCTTTTACATAAATTAATATCTCTGATAGATGGGTTGTCCGAAATCGCGTCCAGACCAAGCGATTATTCCCCGAGAGCTGTGGACTTCAGTGAAAGCAAACAAGGATCTATCTTTGCCGACCAACAGCAGAAGCTGAGGGTGCACGCTCATAATTATGGTCGAAGTAATTCTTTATTGAAGAATGCTAAGAATTCCACGCAACCAAAAGATTCTGCATTGAAATCGGATGGTATTCAAGCTGAGCCAACCTCCGTTACAGCAGGGGAAGTATCTATTAGTCATTTAGATGAAACCGGAGGGGACAAAAAACTAACTCCAGATAGTTGTGGGCTTCTGCCAAACACATGCCTGCCATGTCTTTCATCCACAGCTCTCTCTATCGAGAAAAGAAGGCCAACAAGCCCAGAAACATCAAGTTCACGCAGAAAATCACTTTCAAAACTTTCCTTCAAATGGAAGGAAGGATATGCTGATATGATCTTATGTGAGTGTTCTCAATATTATTCATGTGTATAAGCTACTTCTACTGCTGTTCTCTGGTTCTTTCAGTTGTTGTGCAAGTGAAAAGTGATGATACCATGTTCACTAACTCATGATCCTCTTTCATTGCACTGGACATAGTGACAACAACATAAGGAGGAGGAAGAAATAAGGGAAAATAGTGCTTTTTTTTATTAGATCTTCTTTGTTGAGCTTCCTTGATTATGCATATCTCAGTTTCTAGATGTATACTCGTAAGATAATGCATGTAAGTGTGTAACTCATTCATGCTTTCTCTTTTGTCTCAGATTCACCAAAGGCACTCAAACAAAAACCTTTAGCAGGTTCGTCAATTCCATTTTGTCCAATAGAGAAGCAGATAACTGGTTCTTGGTCACCTATTGAGCCAAGTTCCTTCAAAGTCAGAGGAAAGAATTACTTTAGGTAGACACTGAATATTTCGATGTCTTGTACTAAGCTTTCTCTCAATGATTGGACCTTGTTGTTAGGTTGCACTTGTGTTGAGGACATTATTAAAAAACCAGGAAACATTTTTCACTCTTTATATATGGTTCTTTGTTGCATGGTTGGCAGGGATAAGAAGAAAGAATTTGCTCCAAGTAATGCTGCTTTTTATCCGCTAGGTGCTGACATATTCTTATCTCAACGAAAAATTGATCATATTGCTCGTTTTGTACAACTTCCTGCAATAAATATAGCTGGAGATGTCCCTTCTATTCTTGTTGTAAATGTTCAGGTATCTGCATATTTCTTTGCTGAGCTTGGTTCTTTGAAGGGACATTACTCATTTTAATTGTAAAATTTTGATGCAAAGTTTTATGCTGGATGCTGAAACAACATAGTTTTCTTAGGGTTTATTGCCTTGTTGCCAAATTTATTGATAAGCTTATGTGCTCTATATGGAACCTTTCAGCATTCTTTTTTCCCTTTTTGGTTTTTGGCATAAATACTGTTTATTGATACATTCTTTTGTTCTTTGACCTCCAGATACCATTATATCCTGCCACCATCTTCCAAAGTGAAAATGATGGAGAAGGAATGAATGTGGTTTTGTACTTCAAAGTATCTGAAAAGTATTCCAAAGAACTCTCTGAACAATTTCGAGAACACATCAGTGTAAGAGGGATATGCATTGGTTTTTCTCCACGACATTCTGCCTTGTGTTTCAGAGTATACTGCCTCTATAATATAGAGCGTTCATACACTATATTAACACATCTCAAATGTACATAATTTCTTGACAGAAATTGATCAATGATGAGGTGGAGAGAGTTAAAGGCTTCCCTCTAGACACAATTGCACCCTTTAGGGAGAGATTAAAAATTTTGGGTCGAGTGGCAAATGTGGAGAACCTTACTTTAAGCACAACTGAAAAGAAGCTTATGAATGCTTACAACGAAAAACCTGTTCTCTCACGGCCTCAACATGAATTTTACCTGGTAAATAGACTACATCTTTTGAATTATCTGCTGTACGATGATGACATTCTTAGATAAGACTTATTGTGTAAAGTGTGTGTTATCTCTGGTCATGTATCTAATATGTAAGATAAGCCATGGCAATCTAATGTGAAATTATATGACATGTTTCCTTTGAAGTAATTTAAATAATATTGATGTTATGTGAGCAAAAATAGGTGGATGAACTTGTTGATACCAGTTGAATGTGCAAAATGCATCAATTTATAAATATAGCTCAGAATGAGCATATTATGAGCACTATTCAGCTGCCTTGCATTTTTATCACGTCGATTATGTTGGTATCTTCAAAGAAAATGAAAAATAGGATTTTGGATCTGGTGTTAAAAAGAGTCCTTTGGAATGGATATATATCCATGTATACAAAGGGACAAGCTTAGTCACAGATTTAATGCTTCAGTAATTTATTTTTGTTATAATATTTTAAGAGCAATTTGGTAATTGAGAACACTATCACCAAGTCACCATATATTCTACTTTTTCATTTCACTTTCTTTCTATTCTTGGGTAGATTTTTGTTTTGGGTCAGAATTTATATTAAATATTCTTGATATCATTCTTTTCTCAAATAGGTTAATGCAACTTTTACCTCTTATTTCATTCCTTTCAAAATGCCCTGCATTTTCATCTCTTCCAAAACAAAGTAGGAGAATATGGTTTGAGTCGATTGTTTTAATTTCATTCTATATGAAGTAGCTTGAGTAATCTAGAAAGATTTGAGCCGTTGAAAGATTTGTAATTTGATGATATTTGCGCTTTACTTTTTCAGGGAGAAAACTACTTTGAGATTGATTTGGATGTGCACAGATTCAGTTACATTGCCAGAAAAGGATTTGAAGGCTTCATTGAAAGGTTGAAGCTTTGCATCTTGGATTTTGGTCTGACAATTCAGGTAATAGTTGTCTTTAGTGAGTTCTTTACAACATCAACTTTCTAACATGTAGTAAAATTTTACTTATACTGTTGCAGCTGTATCAATATCATTTATGCTGTTGCAACTTGCAATTGCAAACAATAAACCATTGTCCAAGTATTAAGTAGTTCATAAGATAAAATGACCATCATATGCGGGAAAGTTCTGTAAAACTTATTATGTATCAGTACCGAGCTCCAGTTGGCTGCAATATTCATTTTTTGGTGAGAGCAACCATGCATGTGTGTCAGAAATTCTTGAATAATAATAAAATTATCAATACACTTTCACTTGTCAGTTTAAATCTGTAAATTGAAATTGTGACCAGCATGTTATTTAGAGCCTGTTAATGGACTCTCATTAAACTTTAGTGTTGAAATAGTCATGAACGTGAACTTCTTATGATAGTGCCAATCAGGCATGACACTAGTACATTTTGAGTGCCAAAATATTGTCCATATATGTATTCTCTTTCGCCATTTAAGTCTGGGGATAGATTCAAGTCCTCTCATATGATAAACTTATATTGCTTTTCTGGAACAGGGAAACAAGGCAGAAGACTTGCCAGAGCATATATTATGCGCGATTCGGCTAAATAAAGTTGACTACTCCAATTTCAACCAGATTGGGTTTTGAGTTGCCTCCTGTTATTAGATTGATAGTTCTTAATCTGTGAAAGCAGGAAGAGTCTTAACCTGGATATGTTTCAGTGTGATCCTAACCCAACAAGGTTTTTTGAAATTGGAATGATATAGCTAACATCTGTATTATTGAATTCATTGAATGTACACTGATGGGAATAATATCATTGTTCGCCAGCAGCGACCACTCATAAGGTGAGTTGTAAGTTATGTCGCTGCTTGAACACCCCTTTGTTTAAAGCCTCCCTTTCCTTGGTCGCTCCGTAAGAAATAAAATATTAGAAATATATTTAGAAGAAAAGTAGAATTTGATAAAATGGTGAAATTAATAATTAAAAAGACTTTTATTAAGAAATTTTTTTTTGTATGTTCACAATTTTGAGTATACGAGTATATATAATTATTATATAAAGATATAATTGTAATATTATTATTTTTTAAAAAAATAATATTAAAATTATGTTCTTTTAGTGTATTTAAAATTATAAATATATTAAGTATTAAATATGACACTTTTGTATTAACTTGGACTAAGTTCATAATGAAAAGCTGTTAGGTTTAAAGCCATAAAATTGTAAAATGCATATCTACATTAAATAATTGAAAATTTTCTGTTTAGATCAGTAGTGTAATTAATTATTAAAACTTTATCTCATTTTATTACTTTCAACGAATAAAATTATTTCTAAGTTTATGGATTTAATATTATTATAGTTTGTGTCATTTATAAGTCATGTTAGTCTTAATTATTAAATAAATTTGTATTTTTTATTACATAATTTTGATTTTTAACTGGTTATATTAACAATTAATTTATGTACTTATTACTACTATAGTTTGTATTATTTATAAGTCATATTTTTTTTAGTTATTGGATATTTTTATATTTTTTATTACATGAATTTTATTCATATATTGTTGAACTAACAAGTAAATTATGAATTTATTACTGCTGCAGTTTGCATATTCATAAGTTATTTGTTAATCTAACTAATGAAGAATAAAAATTATGAGATATGAAATGTAAAATTATTTGATAACTGGAGAGAATGTGATTTGTAAGTAACACAAGTTATAATAGTAATAAATTTATAAATTACTTGTTAGTCCAACCACTTAAAAATAAAAATTACGTGACAAGATATGTAAAATCATTCGGTAATTAAAACGAAGATAATTTCTAAGTAATACAAATTATGGTAGTAATAAATTCATAAATTATTTGTTAATTTAATTAGTTAAGAATAAAAATTATGTGATAATAAATACAAAATTATTTGGTAACTAAGGCGAACTTGATTTGTAAGAAATACAAACCTTGATTGTAATAAATTCATAAATTACTTTTTAGTCCAACCAATTACGAATAAAAATTATTTGGTGAGAAATGGAAAATCATTTAGTAATTGGGATAAATATAATTTGTAAAGAATGCAAAACGTGAAATTCAAAATAATTTTGATTATTGAAAAATTATAAAATGAAATTAGATCTTGTTGTAATTTCAAAATTTTAGTTCTTTTTTAATAATTGATTGCATCTACTTGTCTTAAATAAAAAAATTTTCTTAAATAATGGTGCATATCTAACCGTTTATATTTTATAAAAAAAATACTGATTTTGTTAAATTTTTTAAAATAAAATCAGTAAATTTTGAAAAATTTAATCTCATGCCTACTAATAATTCCAATGTTTGATCGCATTATTTAACAACCAGTTGAACGTCTCAAATGTTGCGGACCCGCTTCGTTAAAAGTTTTAGTACAAATAACACTTCTTTTGAAGACAAGTAATACAAATGCTTCCTTTACTAAAAAAACCTAAGGTCCATGGATCATAAGTATAAATTAATATTCTAATTTAATTTTTGATATAATTAAAATGTAGAATTTTTTTCACAATTTACTATCGTTGTTAACTGTTGTTAACATATGATCTAGCGACGATTACTAGGAATTATTGTTAAATAATGTTTTAGCAACAGTTATGTCACAATCGTTGCTGAAGCATATTTTAACGATAATTTTATTCATGGTTCATAAAAGACGAACGTTTAACCATCGGTAAAAGTCTTGGACAGTGAAAAATCATTGTTAAACCTACAGTTTGTTTTATTTGTCTTGCTTGGGCACCATACTCGTATCTTCTAAATTTCGATGAAATATGTAAACTGAAGGTTTTATATAATTGTTTCTACCCTATTACGAAGCAGAATAATTAAGGATGTACATGATAATAAACATGCTCTTTTTCGATATAAATCTCTTTATATATAAAAAAAATCTAAATAATTTTCTTAAATTTTAAGTTATTTGTAAATAGTTTTCTGAGCTATCAGAACTAAAAATTAGTTAAAATTTCATATTTTAGGAAATAGATCTTTTTGTTTATCTTTTTCCTATAACAACATTAATACATTTGCTACCTGAGCCTTATCATAATCAATGTGGTAAGCTTTCACTTGCGCCAAAGTATAATTTATGGTGTTATGGAGTGTTTTGAAGTGACATATCAAATAACATAATTGAGATAAAAATTAGTTAAAAGAGCCTATTTATTAGAATGTGAAAATTTTGAAGGTCTAATACGTCATTTCAATATTTAAGAGACTATTTACAAGTAATCCAACATTTAAGTAAGTTTTGCATTTTTTTCATGTATCACTGTACATATTATAAGAAAACTCAACCAGGCATCAAGTGTATTAGAGTAAATCATTGAATTATTCTATTATTTTATTGGTAATTAAAATGATAGGACAAGTTGTACAAATCAAATCCTAGTCAACCTGAAGGGATTAGCTATCATCTCTTCGTGTCTAATTTCTATAGAAAATATTTTGAAAGTGAAATTCTAAATGTTCATGTTGACAATTGTAGTCTTGACATTGTCCGAGAAAGAATTTGACTCAGACAAAGCCTAATTATACCTATATTTAACTGTAATTATTTTTAAAGAAATAAAAGTAAGCTAGTAATCAAAGGATCCATCCAAGAGCTCAGGAAATGCTGCCCTGATCTCACTATCCCTATCCAAAATAGCCTCCACGAATGAATCTCCTGTAGATGAAGTGCCTTCACAATACTGCTTATTACTAATTTGACACTTCACAGTTGCTTCATAAGCCACAACCCCAGAATCCTCACTTGCATTGTAATTAGAAACTTGAATATGGTTTTGCGTTATGACTGAGGGACCCAACGAGGACAAAACCCCCTCCATGTCATGCTGGTTCAGCTGCTGAAACTCGGTGCACATGAACGAGTCACTCAGAAGAAACTCGCTCCAATCGAAGGAGGAACGAGGAGGAGGAGCATTAGCACAAAATACTTGTGGTGGTGAGCTTAGTCGTGGGATGTTAGAGGAGGAAGAAGAAGAAGAAGACGGTGATGATGATGAACATGAAGACGCAGCTTCATTGTTAGAGATATGGTGGGACTGGACATTATTCTCTGGGTTTATCACTTGGAACTGCACTTCTTGAGCTTGCTTATCAGAAACCATCAGGTTGGTGTTTGTACCTGATGGTTCAGTTGTAATATTTGGGAGACTACTGATACTTCCCAAGTCAGAGAGAACTTGGGACACCGGCTTATGGGTCACTGGGTCAATTCCCATCTTCATAAGCTTCTTCCTCAGTTTTGTGTTCCAGTGGTTCTTCACATCGTTGTCTGTTCTCCCAGGTAGTCTCTTTGCAATAAAAGACCATCTGCATCAGAAAGAAGATATGTCTCAGATTAAGGTGGCAAGATTTATTTATGTCTGAAAAAATAATAGAAAAACTGTATATGGTTGGCAAGTATGTGATGCATGCCGAATACGATGGTTAGTTCATTCCCAATAAACCGAGACAGTTATATAATTGCGTCATATATACTGTCATAAGTAAAGAATTGCACAACGTTTTGTCATGACAATTCTGCTTTCTTTTCTGAGAAAGATAGCTATCTAATTAAGAAACAAAACTGAAGACAAATATAACAGACTTGAATAAGCTGACCTGCTTCCTATAGCTTCATGAAGGTTAATAATAAGCTCTTCCTCTTGCGGAGTGAAGCTATCGTGCTTGAGGTCAGGTCTTAGATAATTTGTCCATCTAAGCCTACAGCTCTTTCCACATCTGTTTAACCCTGCAAGCAAATTCAGAAGAAGAAAACTTGTACTTCATGGAGTTTGATCGTGTTCATCTCATAATAATATTTGCTGTCTTAGAGGGAAAATTTGAAGAAACCTGCTTTCTTAGGAACCAATGTCCAATTTCCTATCCCATGATTGGACACATAAGCAAGTATTTTAGCATCCTCTTCGGCAGTCCAAAGGCCCCTTTTGACATTGGATTTATCGCAGCAAGGTGGTCTTCCCATATTGAAAGAGAGAGCGATGAAGAGTTCGAAGGAGAAGGAGGCTGGTGAGTTATGTAATGGTGATGCAATTTGCAATGAGAAGTAACTTTAAAGTGAAGAAAGATGTTAACGTTTAAGATATGAAGAGGCAAGAAAAGCATGCAATTTGGGGTTCCTAAACAACAATTGCATGAATGTTTTCATCTTCTGTGAAAAAATAAAAAACCATAACCATTTGTATGACATCAGAAACATAATGCAAGTGCCTTCCATTCCTTCTCTCTCTCTCTCTCATATGCTTGGCTCCGAACAGCAATATCTATTCAGGTACAAATCGAATGACCTACAAATGGTTAAACAGAGATTGATATTACTGTTGTGTGGCATACAATCGAAGTTTTTTTGGGAGTACTCACAAACTAGGATCTTGTTATGTTAGTTTTGGCTCATGGGCCACTCTCTCTAAAAGCATATAGAGCCAATTGTACATTCATAGAGACTTTCTTGTTAGTATAGTATTTTATGATCTTCACCTTTTTGTTGATGATATTTTCTATTTGAAATGTTACAGGGACTCTAGAATCTTGCTCTACCTTGTTGAATGTATATCAAAAAAGCCTGAATAAAATTAGAGGCTACTAATTTACGTAATTTTGTTGGGAATTTGTTATTAATAATTTAGAATTGCCCATTCGCCACTCTTTTGCCGGGATTTTTACACACTTTTGTGAAAAGTAATTATGATTGATATCCGCGGCCACCAAAAGTATTGATTCAATGTGCTACAAAGTACATTTCAATCGCGTCAATGGCTTGTATGCAGTACCAGACTTGATTATTGGGTTAATTTTTAAAAATTAAATTTGAATTTAAACTTATAAAATATTTAAATTCGTATTTTAATTAAATTTTTATTTATATATTTTGAGTCAAATTTATTAGATTAATTTAATTATTTTAAGTTAAGATTAAATTAATTTATTACTTAAAACTTAATATAAATAATATAAATGATTATTATTATTATATGTAAATTTATATATAAAAAAATTATAAATATAATTAAATTATTATATTGTCATAAATCTTTTAAATAGGAGGTATTAGTTTTTAATTCTTTATTAAAATGTCACCTTATATTAAATTTTTTTAAATAATAAATTTTTATTTATTTAAAAAATATTTATTCAAATTTTTTAAGTTCAAGTATGACTTAAAAAAAAGTTTGTATAAATCAGACTTTTCTAATAATTTTTTTTTTATTTAAGCTTTATTTTTGGGGTTGGCTGATCAAGTCAAACAAACTTTTTAACCATTAGAGGCCTCTGGCTTATTGTGTTGTGCAATGAAAAGCTGAGCCACCATCTGGTTTTATCTTCAAGCGTCCACTCACCTTCTAAAGGCCAAAACCCATTTAATTTTCTTCTTTCTTTATTTACCATTTCCTATCATTTATTGAGTCCAATTATTTATATATCACCACACAATTAATTTTAAAGAAATTATCATATTATTGGTTGTTACATTTTGCTTTTCATGTGTCGCAATTTTATTCAATGCAAACAAACATAAAAAAATTATATTTTTTTTTCTTCTTTATACTATATTCTGTTTGCATATAACTTTCGTCTGATTACCTTTTCTAATTAAATTTTTTTAAGTAGTGCCTTTAATGTTATTTACGGGCTCCACTCATATAAATGACAATCAACATAAAAAATAACAATTTAAATGTAGCAAATTTAATTTAATTTTTTTAAAAAAATTATTTGTGAATATAATTTGTGGATTATAAGAAAAATATTATTTATCTAATAATATCTCTATTTTAGTAATATTAATTTTTAAGTAATAATGAGCACAATATTAAAAAGAATTGTCCCAGCAATGCCTCTCTTTCTTTATCATGAGCAATGTATTTTTCCTCATTTTTATTCCCATCGGGGCTCAAGAATTCGCATACTTCTAAGATTTATGAAGACTAGATAAAATTTTGAAAATTCATAATAATATAATCTTGAATTTGAATCCATTTATGAACAAAACCTAGTAAATTTTATTTAGTTTAATAAAACTAAAGTCTAAAAGTGTTTTTTGATGAAGAGAAATATATTATTTTTTAAACTCAGGTCAACAGCTGTACAATATTGATGCTGATAGTAGCTGATCATTAACTATTTTTTAATTTTTTTTGCTATCAACATGTTTTATACGAGTATATGCTGCACAGCATGTATGTTGTAAATGATCTGCTTTCCTATTTTTTGAGAAAGAAATTTCACTATTCCGAACCTCATTCACGAAAGCGAGATTCTCAATAAGAGAAATTAAGCGTCTCCATTCCTGTTCTTTCTTTTTGCTAATGATTACATTTAGTAAAAATTGATAATAAACAAATATATAAACTTTAAGGTGGCGACTATTTCGTTTAACCTTGAACAAGGTAGGTTTAATTTATTTATACTTGTGATTCAAACATGTAGGGAAAAAAACAACAAATTGCATAGTGGTCAAATTTACCTCAACCAATTAGACAAATTTATTTAATATAATTATTTTAATTTAACTCATTTAATTCCGAAAATTGAAAAAATTAATCCATTCAACTTAACTCTTCTTATTAATACTAATAATTTTGAGAATTTAAATTATATTCAAATTGTTGTTAATAATAAACCTTTTAAAATAAAAATCAAGTGTTCTTGATAACAATTAACTTTTGTTACTTATATATTTTAATTTTCATTATTTTTTTTATTTAACTCGTCTATTAATCTGAATCATCAAAATTTCCAATCTGTAAAGCCTAAACCCACCATAAACGCTTGTAGCAAATTAAGATACATTCTCAATGCAATTAAAGCAAAATGCAAAGAGCTGGGACGGAGGTAAAGCATTATAGTCCCCAGTTCCTCAGGCCCTCGCCAAACCAGGAAACAAAGGAGAGAATAGGGACGTAGAGAAAACAAAGTGAGTGTCACAACAAGAAAATAGATGATCATGATAAGACACATACCCGCCTTGAGAAATCGTTTTAAGGAGCTCATTTACAATTTGAAAGGGATGATAGGTCATAAATGATGCATTACTTTCCAACGAGAAAATTGGCAGTTCTATGTATTTGAGTTTTCTCTGCTTTCCTAATCTTTGACCCAGTGGACGCATTAAATTTTTTGTTTTTTTCCCCTTTCTCTTCACATGGAGAGAAGTGAATAAAGTAGAACCCAGTTATAGCCGGAGTTCCACGTCACAGTTCATCAAAATTGAATGTATATATACAAGAAACTTTGACAATGTATATGACTCTACATGCAATTGACAGCCACGGCCTCGCTAGGACGAGCATACGTTGCAACTCTTCATACAGTACCCTTTGACATCTTCATTTCCAACCATGTAAAGTGGATTCTTCTCACATTCACCCACTTTAGCCCACTTGGGGCAATTTACGTTCTGATCCACACATTCGCCATCATCTACTCGCTTGATTGGTTTGTCGAAGTCCCTCACGTGAATCCACTTAGTCGCAGACCACTTCTCACCCTCAATGACCGGGCAGCTTCCATGCAAGCTTGTAGGATCTGTGGTTGCATCAAGATGAAGACTAAAGAACAGCAAGGCATCACCCTTCTCTGGTTTTACTGTTAGATAAAAACTCAAAGCATTAAGACCACGCTCAAAACAAATGGCAGTAAAGCTGGTTGTAGATGATAAAGGCAAGCAAGGCAAAGTTGAGAACCAATATATTTAAATGAAAACAAACATTAAAGTAGAGCAACAAAGGCAATCAACTAGATCAGTTACAAGAAAAAACTGGCTGCTGATTGCATCATCGGTAATTACAAAAATTATTTCTTTTTCTGAAAAGAAGGTTTCGATAAAACAACCCACTATGTAGCCAAATTATTTTTAAACGATATTTCCCAATGAAGTAGCTAATAGACCAAAATTACAAAATATAGAGAACTAATTTTTTCAACTATTTTGGTTTCAACCATTTCGATTTTGGCCAAGAACCGAAACAAGCTTTCATCTAATTTGACAGCAAGCCACTAAAGCCAGGGAGGGGCTCGGGTAGTTTGCAGGAAGGCTCAAGGTTTAATCCTCCATATTGCCATGTTGAGAAAAATAAAAAAGAAACTTTTCAACATCAAAAGTAATGTAGTGGATCTGGCACCTCAAACAAAGAGAAAAGGAAGGACACCATCACACCACTAAGCATCAGTCAGACTACACCATGCGGCTTAATGACCCAATAAGAAAATGGGCTGTAGAAATAATCTGACTACAATTCCTTCAAAAAAATCTTAAACAGCAAAATAGAACTAAAATACTGGCTCATATATAGTCTGGTAACATACTAAAGTCTGAAAGGGTATAACAATATAAAGCACCACAAGGAGATTGAGGGCATGCCTGTTTGAAATCCTTCAAAATTTTTAAGTATAATAAAAAAGCAAAATGTCAGACAAATGTGTTATTAGTTTGTCAAAACTTCCTAGTATTTATACCTGCGTAGCCTTTCTTTGCGCATTCAGACGAATTCTCATCCTTTATCTGGGACAACCTTGCCTAAAGAAGGCAAATAAATTAATAACGAATTCCTTCTTTTATCTTGGGAAGAAAAAGGGGGCGGGGGTTGTTGAAAGGAAGCTTCAGATAATCATACACTATATACTCCTTACCTCAGAATTGGGAAATACAGTCTCCCCACCCTTCTCAACATTAGACAGATACATCAGCACAGTGGCAATCCGATGGCCACCCAGTAGCTGATTAGTCTTGTCATGGAAGTAATCAAAATGTGGCTCGTACTTCTGACCATTCTCATAGTGCAATATTTGAATTGCCTCACCATTCTCTAATGGCATAAATTACTTTAAGGACCGGCAAAACTAAAAGAGAAAACAGAACAAAAGAAAAAAAATTGAAATGAGCCAACGAAAAATATTGTGGCACCCACCTATTGGAAGGAAGGTCCATGCGGCAATTCTGGCTTCAATACCAGCAACTAAATCATCCTTCAAGGCAAAACAGAAAAGGTAAAAGAAATGTCACACAAATTTTGTTGAATAAAACTTAAGCTCGTGAAAGTAAAGGCTACAGCTACTTTGTCACAAGAATCTAGCACATATTTTTCCCTGAAATTTCTCCAAATGCACCAAAGAGATATTCCAAAGTACAAATACAAAAAGTGTTATTTAACACCGCAATGGACAGTAGCTACACTCCTCACCAGACAGCAGCAATTCAGGGCCTACGTACCCCAAGGTTCACCTAAATATATCACTTTGGAAAGTCCTATTTATTACCAATTCCAATGTTGGCAACATGGGAATTCAAACTACAGTTCCGTATCCTTCCTTCCTCCTAGACACATTCTTCTTGAGCCAAATTCATCAGATTAAAGAGAAACAAAACTGATCTGGAATATTTCTCACCACTAAGCACCCACTGCCCTTAGAAGGTCAAAAGAGCCACGTGTTTCAAAGAGGATAAAAGGCACAGTAAAAAAAAATCTTGTCAATGATATTACTCTTCAAATTAATTATTATAATTACATGATGAACCTGAGAGTGTTCAGAGAGTTAAAAAATGAATTATCTATCTTGGTAGAATTATGACAGAGGCGATGAACCTGAGAGTTTTCAGAGAGTTAAAAAATAAATTATCTATCTTGATAGAATTATGACAGAGGCGAGAAACAATTTTCTTCCATTGGCCTCTTAGCATCATATTTGACATTAAGCATATGATCATCAAATACGGTGCAGCTTCA
This sequence comes from Delonix regia, assembly GCA_037074485.1. Classification (NCBI taxonomy): domain Eukaryota; kingdom Viridiplantae; phylum Streptophyta; class Magnoliopsida; order Fabales; family Fabaceae; genus Delonix; species Delonix regia. The sequence continues at coordinate 30,577,961 of CM073449.1, read as the reverse complement.
TAAAGAGAAGTTCCATAATTCGTTATACCTGACCCTTGGAAAGAAACATCCCAGAGCTCGTCCTGACTTCACTCATTATACTTTTGCCCGATTCATTATCCGCCACCATAGATTTCTCCAGCTTGTCCTTGGCCTAATAGTACAAATTCAGGCATTGAAGCTGACATCTATATACTGAAGAAAGACCAACAACAGTTGAATTTTTCTAAGAAGGAAAACTAACCAGATTGATCAGATGGTCACACTCCTCATCAGATAAAAACTTCTTATATATAAAAGCCCTGCATACCGCATATTCAACAACAAAAAATGGAAAAACAATCTCAAAGCAGCCCTTTGAATCAATGCATGAGAAAAAAATAAACTGATATCGTTTTTTACCTGGGACGCCAGGAGAGTTGAGTGACCCGAGTAGGATCGAAGGTCACCGAAGAGGCGCCTTTGTTCAATCTAAGCACGGATCCATGCCTGAAAAGATAAAGAACTAATTGAAACATTTTATTTCAAACATTCAAAAAAAAAAAAAAAAAGGCTTGCATGCGTGAGATTACGTGCTCTTGTCTTCACCCAACACCAGCGATCTAATCGAACAGACAGAGAGATCAGGGAGAAAACAGAGGAAACAGAATAAGATTGCAAGAAAGTATCTAGAATCCATGATGAAAAAAAGAGAGAAAGAGATCAAATCGCTGGACTGGTAGAAAAACGGAACAGAGATTTTATGAGATTCGGAAAAATGATTAGCGGGTTAGGCAATAAAATTCAATGCAATAAGAAGACTCGAAGAATGAGGCAGTGTGACCAGCGGGCAAGTCTTCTCTAGTTTTGTGTCTGATTTTGTATTCCTAATTTTCCTTCTTTCAGCCAATTCAACCAGCGCCCACTGGATTTGGCTTCTACCGGCATTCTGTCTGTACTTTACAATGAGCCCCATTGCTACTTTCTCGAACCTTCTTCCATCTCCAAACCAGATTCTGCTTTATATTTTTGGTACTTTTGATTTGTTTATTTATTTCAATTTTATTTCCTGTTTTCTTTTTTCATAATTTAATTTTTAAGTTTTAATTTGTGTTATATGTGTTCTCTGATTTCTGTTATATTTATGACCATTTAAAACATTAAAATTTATTTTAAAATATTAAATTAAATTATAAGATGAATATAAGTATAAATTGAAGTTAAAGAATTCAATTAAAATATAAAATAAAAAGTTGACAAATCAAAACGAAACTATTAAATTAATTAAAGAACCAAATAATTTATTTTATTATTATTTTTTGCCAAAGAAAATTTAGAATTAGAATAATGGATTGGTCCAAATTTAGTCTCTTTCATTTTTAGGCAAGTAAATTACAATATACTGCAAGTATTTTGGTTTTAAATCAATTTGCTTTCTTTTACTTTCAAATGTATCACTCAATTTCATATGATTTGTTCCGTAATCACTTGCTGCTCCATTATTTTTTTTCATCCATAATTTAATAAAATTAATCAAGTGAAGGACAAATAAATTACTTTGTCCTCATTTTTTTAAATGAAAAAAAGTAATACATATACCTTACAAATTTATTTAGTTTTAAAAATATTTAGAGTTATGTGTGCGTGTGCGCGTTTGTATAAGTGATAAGTTATGTTTAAGTATTATGGTTTTATACTACACATTGCTTTATCTATTTAAATTGAATTCTTTAATAATTTAAGAAAATTGAAAGATATATTTTAATCTCTATTAATGTGAAATGACAAGTGTAGAATTTCTAAGGGTTAAACTTTAAACTATAAATATAAAATCACATAATGTTTGAATGACATTTTTCAAAGCTATTATACTCTTCCCATTTGAGAGATGACCAAATAATTTGGTTTTTTTTTTTTCATTTTAAAAAATTACACCCATCCTTTGAAATAAAATGCGTGCTACAGTAACATTTTTTTTTCCCAAAAAAGAAGAAATAAGCTATAATTATACTTGACCGAAACATTTTTATATATATAACATATATAGTTATTTAAATTTATGATTTTTAACCCAAGATAAATAAGACTGAAATAAAATTATAATAAGTAAATTTTTTAAATTTTAGTTTTAATAACTTTTTAACTTCAAAAGAGGTTTATGCAATTTTTTAAAATATCTTTATTACTATGGACAGATACCAAATTTTTGTGAGATGTGACTTGGACTGAACGTGAGTCCACCAAATTTTTGGACTTCCCTGTTTCGTTTGTGCTTTTGTTGTCTCATTTGTGCTTTATGTTAAGTGCAAACAAACGGGCATGCGATGCGGAGAAAGGACTGACTAATATTTTGGGATATACTTTTTTCAATTTTATGCGTATTTCTTTTCTCCTATTCAATTTTTAAACGAGTACGATAACCCAAAAAATGAGACATGTTAGTTAACTTTGGTGGCTTTAGTCTTCAATTTCTCAATGACTTAAAAAAAAAGAAATTTAATTTTCAAATATTTTTATATAGCTAAGATGTACACAAAGGGCTCCTCTAGTTATGCTAAGTTGCTAACCCTAGGCCGAAAAACAAACGGGCTAACCCTGGTGAATTTGAATTTTTAAAAATTTTTTGTATAAATTTTTTTGTAAAGGTAGAGAGGAATTAAAAAAAAAAACGAAGAGAAGGTGAATTGAAATAATAAAAAAAAAAAATAGAACACCCTCTTCTTCGTATTTATATCTATCCAGAATTTATAAGAAATTTATTAAAAAAAATATAGAAAATCCGTTCTGAACATAAAATCCAAGATTGAAGAGGTTAATCCCAAATTGTGAGATAGTATCCATTTCATGACAGTAAACTCAGTTCTTTATGTTTGAGCAAGAAATTGATGGGTGAAAATTTAAAAATGAAGTTCGAACCTAGAGTTTTACCGTGTCTACAATGATAATAAATTTATTTTTGATGAGATTCTATTAAGAGATGTTTGAAGAAAAAATGACCATCTTGTTTTCACACTTTTTTGTCTACTATTTTGTAGTGACAAAATAAATTTTTTTAAAATTTAAATATAATAAAAGTAGTGCCTCAAAATAATTATGAATGACTTTATCTTGGTGTAATGAGACTACTTTTGATTATTATTAAATTTACGAAAAATTATTTTAATATTGAAATAAAAAGTAAGAAATTAAAATAGTACTTTTTCCAATATTTAAATAATATAACTTTTCTTAATCTTAAAATTTATATTTTTTTGTTAAAATTAAAAGATGCATTATACTTACATCTTTTATAACAAAAAATAAAATACAATCAAAATAATTTGACAAAAATGTCATTATATTTATTATTTTATAGTTTAATAAGTTTTGAATATCTTTTTGATTAATATAACAGAGTTAATTTATTACATTTAACATAAATAGAATTTATGATTTCTAGCAAAAAAAAAAAAAAATAACATTAAAACAAAATTTTAAAAATATATTTTCCAATGAGTTATATTTTCAATAAAGAAAGGTAGTATTTTTTTCAAAGGTGCTCGGTCATTTTTTTAAGTTTTATTTTTTTATTTTTATTTTTTTTGTACATAGGATGATAGTAATTTATTCTTTCATTAATTGATAGATTAACATACTTAATAGGTACATTATTCGATTATTAATAACATTGTGGATAAAAACAGAACGAGATTACATGATTCACCCAACTTATAGCAGAAGAAAAGAGGAGAGTTAGCGAAGCATCATTACAATATTCTTACAAAGGAAATGCCAGAGTCTCTCTCTGAACTCACCATCGGTTACTTCTTCAATGAGAAAAGTAATTATACAATATGATTAAAGTATGATCTTGAGCAAAACAAGAATATAAAAGGCTGATACTGCAGAGGAATAAAGCACCAGCAGGAAGCATTCAAGCAAGCTACTCATACTTTACAAGCCAATATAGGAGAACAAAGGATCAGTGAGACAGAGACGCAACATTTTCACGTTGCCAAATGCATCAAGTCCCACACCACACCACAACTTTTTCCATGTGTTGTCTACTTTAAATTTTCCTTTTACAAAGTTCATTCCTTGACAAAGTTTCGGGGATTTTCAGGTCAATTCAGATATCAGACAAATAGTGACTGAGCAAAGTGGAGAGGATCTGATATGAAAAGTTAGACCCACAATGGAGGACCCGTCATGGCAGGATAATAAAATAAAAAGAACATAAGCAAAAAGTTGCTTTCTCTTTTTGTTTCTAATATTTATATATCCTTTATCCATTTTTTATTTTCTGCTTCTTCTTTTCTTTTCGAGATAAGGAATAGATAAGTGCCCACAAGAAAAAGATTTCATTGACGAAATGAATCGAATGCCAACAATGAACATGGGCCAATTCAAGGGTAACTGCTAAGCATTGTTTGGCTGCTAAAGAAAAGTTATAACTAAAAGAATTCAAAATCCAAGTAAGGACCTGAGGAGGACCTGTCTGAATCAGTTGCAGCAGCACCTTTGTCATTTGGAGGCACTGAAGGAGACTTCAATGTCTGATTCAAGAATGAAAGATCAAGTGGTTTTGGAATCTCAGGGGGATGGATGCTACGAATGAGAGCCCAATTAATACCCTCGAAGAAAGGATGCTGTTTGATCTCAGTGGCTCCTCGTTTGAATCCAAGCCTCTTCTGTGGGTCTTTCACAAGCAATCCCCTTATCAAATCCTTCGCAGCAAAACTGATGCTTGATCCCTCAGGAAACTTTAGACTCTGACCCACAACATTAAACAAAGTTTCTCGATTTCCATTCCCTTTAAATGGGGTCTTCCCAAACAATAATTCATACAAGAAGATACCAAATGTCCACCAGTCCACTGCACTTCCATGACCGTCGCCTCTTATAATCTCAGGAGCTAGATATTCATGAGTCCCAACAAATGACATAGAGCGAGCATTAGTTGGCTCGGCAATGAGTACTGGGAATGAATCAGAATTCCCTAAGCTTTGTTTTTCACTCTTTGGTTTGGTCTTTTTCGAGTTGAAAAAATGGGGCTTGAAGCAAGAGGGCTGCAAGCATGAAGGCTCCACGCAAACGGGTAATTTGCAGGGTGGATCGATGCATGAGGAAGGCTGGATGCAGTAGGACGATATCTGACATGATGGTTCTTTACTGGACTGAACAAGGGTGGGACTCACACAGCATCTTAATGACAAGTCAAAATCAGACAGCATGATATGGCCATCTTCTCTTACCAGTACATTTTCAGGCTTCAGGTCTCTGTACACCACTCCCATCATGTGTAGATACTCCAGAGCAAGAAGCACTTCAGAAGCATAAAACCTGCAAAAAGAAATGAAATAATCAGAAAGCAAATTCAAAGACTGAGCTTAAAAGCATTCCAATGGCAGTAGAAGTTAATAATTATGGAGGCTTGACGACCACGGTGAAGAATTTAAATCGTATTTTCCTAACAATCATTTACATACTAAATTATGCAAATAGCAGAATATCAGCACTAGGTGCTGACTAAAAGAACTGAGAGGGTTGGCTCAATTCATAGGATCGAACTGCTTTGACCAAAGAGTCCACTGTTCCAGTCGTAACAGCTATGGATTATGAAGGTGAACTGAGCTGAACCAACCACTGAAATAAAGTTGTATGTCCTTCCCAGGCTTCATGGCTCTCATTCATCAAAGATGGGGATGATAGAAAACTTTCAAAGAGATAGTAAAATCAAAATTGTCTGTACTATGGAAATGCCCCTTCCAAACTTTAATCTAGACTTCAGAAACTGAATGCTTCAGTTTCTTCTCATCTCTATCATTGTGGTTGTTACTATTCCAATACCATGAAGTTTGATTGCTTCTTCACGTAATCAAGTAACAGGGTAAACAGAATTGGCCACATTAAAGTTGAGTACTTGTGCTATTATACTAACCTCGCAGCTTGCTCTGTGAAATGCTTGCCTTGCTGCCGCTGCCGGAGGGTATGAAGATCCCCACCACTGCAAAACTCCATGAGCAAGCAAGAGAACTTCTCAGTCTCAAAATGAGAATAAAGGGTGGGAAGGAAAGGATGGTCCAACAAACCCAAAATGTCTCTCTCAGTCTGAGCTCTGGCCAGTTTCTTCCTTCCAGCCAACATGCCCTTATCCATAACCTTCATTGCAAACAAGCACCCCATCCCTCTGAGCTCAGCCAAGTACACACTCCCAATGTCCCCAAACCCCAGCTTCTTCAACAGCCTGAAATGCCCCAACCCCAATTCCCCATCTTTACCCTTCGCGCATTGTATCGCATCCCATCGAATGTCGCTCCCCTTGTGAGGTTTTGAAGGGCAAAAGCTCCTAAAACTGCCCTCATTGACTTCACAATCCGTCATAGATTCAGTGCTTCTTTGAGTCTCCACATTGCTACTACTCACACTGCTACTACACAGACTAATACTAGCACTGCCACTAACATTGGGGTCTTGGAGGCTGCTAGAAATAACAGATTCAGCATCATTGTGGTCAGCATTCTGGAGTGGCTTGTCCATGGATCTGTGAAGGGTTCGTTCAATGGAGGATGTGAGACGAAGAGGAAGGTTTGGTTAAAAGTGGGTGCGGTCAAGGGGGTGGGGGTGTGTGACCGAGGTGGTCAAAGAGAGAGCGAGAGGGACGCGGGCGCGAAGGGAGCTGAACATGGGGACCCAAAAGCAAGGGTAAAAATTAAAAACTAAAACTAAAAACTCAAAACACAGTTCAAATTTGAAATGTGAGGAAGATGATATAGATTACGATACACCCGATGACTGGGTTGGGGTTTGAGACCATCTGTTGCACAGTCCCAGAAAATGTTACAGCTTGGGGACAAAATTACAGAGGAAGAGAGAGACTGACCCTAATTACGAGGACGACAAAACAAAAGCCTTTCAGAGTTTTTTTTAGGCACAATCCCCACATTAAAATATATACTATCATTCATTCATTCAATACCGTTACTTCAGGGCATAGGAGGATTTTTTTAGTCAGGGAATAATTTATACGCTACTGTTTATATATTTATATTAAAATTTTTAATTAATTAATAATATTTGAATAATTTTAATATTTTATTTATTTTTTATTAATACTGCTAAATTTTATTTTTAAAAAAAAAATTATTCACGTTTTATTTAGTAATTAAAAGAATCTAATATAAATATATAAGTAAAAGTATATAAGGTTTTGTTAACTTTATTTACAGCGACACACATGACTATGGACTAACTGCGAATCCTGATCGTTCATTCTAAAGGTTAGGATCATCCCGGTTTGGCTGAGGTGATGCATTGCAGGAGAGTGTCTACTAGTCACTCCAAACACCAAAGCAGAGCGTTTTTTGGTTTTTAAGTCATGGGGATAGCGTGCGCTTTCTAGTACATTTATGTTCGGCAAAAACAAATACAAAATTAAAATGAGTGAATTTTGATTCCATTGGATATTCTCAGGAATCACAAATCATAGAAGAGGGTTAGAGGGCTTGTAATTTTGGACCCACCACAGCAAAACTTGCCATAAATTAAGGAAAACAAATGGAGAAAGTTATGAACCCCTGAACATACTGGTCTCAGAGTTTACTATGATAAGCATCAACCTAATAAAAAAATTAAGTGCCACCACATGCAGACCAATATATTTTGGCAGCTCTTGAAATTAAGTAGACAAAAGAAACTTCTTAATTTCACTGCCTAATGTTAGTATTTTTATCCTCCCTTGTCTCTGTGTGCCTTGGCTTGATTCATCAGCATTTGAATTTATCAGAATTCTATATTTTGTATAGGATTGAAACCTTGTTTTCATTTTTTTTATAAATGACATATTTATTAATTTAGTCTTTTATAAAATTAATCTTTTTAAATTTAGTCCTTTGTAAAATTATTTTTTAATGTATTTTTTTACAAAATTTTATTTTTTATGTTGGCTTACAAATAAAAGTATCATTAATAATTTTTTCTATCAATTTATTACAATTAAAATTCTCAAATTTAACGATGACACATTACATTTTTTTTTCATAGGTTTTTGTTTTAGTTATCATATATATAAAATGCAAATTAATAAGCAAACTTTATAGATAATAAACTTGTTTATGAAGAATTAAGTAGGTAAAGTGACTTTCTTTTTTTTTTAAAAAAAAAAGCCTAGATTAAAAAATAATTATCTATAAGAGACCTATATAAATTGTAATTTTTTAAAATAAATATATCGCTACATGTGCAATTTTAGTAATTACACCAATCTTCTGTCTACAAAGTTCATGATCAATGCATAAGAAAAAAATATAAAAAACAGTATCACATTACAGGGATGCTTGATGTCATCAAATGCTTCATCTTTAAATACAGTAGAGTTATGCCGTTCACCTCATTATGAAGCAAAAACCTTACACCACCTCGTTCTGGTGTGCACGTGTCAACTTCTGCGTGACCCTTTCCTTGATTTCGGTTTTTCTTTCTCAAGCAAGCAATGACAATGCTTGATGGCCAGCATTACGATTTGCTTCGATCCCTTTTCTCTGAAGAATATCCAAACCTAACCTTAAAGTACAATTAAAGAGGAATCTCCGCACAGTGCTTAATCTTCAATTATTTATACACAACCCCAATAGTTATTCACCAAATTGCGTTAATCAGAACCAGAATAATGCCGTTGCCTCACTCTGCTGCTGCATTCTTCTTCTTAGCCTGGCTTTCTATTTTGAACGGTATTTTCATTCTCAACTATTTCTTCATTTGAAGCGCTTAGAAGTTGGGTCACTGTTGAGAGACCATTTTTTAAATACACGATATATTTACAGGAAAGTAAGTTTGATGTTATTATTATTATATAAATATGTTTATCAACAATTTTTGGAATTGGACTACTTTTGTGCTCTTGTGCTTTTGATTTTTTTCATCATCTCCCCTTGTACTTGCCTCTAAATTATGCACTAATGAAATGGTTATGATGTCCAAAATGTTAATATAACAAGTAATTAATCAACATAAATAATATGTTCGAATATGATTCCACATTTATCCAGAAAAAAAGAAGAAGATATTGGCATATTGTTAGCTTATTAATATACAGCTTTATAATTTTTATTAAGATTCTAGTTATCTATTTATAACAGAGGATCCACATCTATAACTATTTAGATTGTACCAAGCCACATTAATTTCCAATTACTTATCTCTTTCCATTCTGTTTCTTACAAGATTTTTATTGAAGCTACTTTATAAATTACACCCTTGTGGGGGTAAGTATGCAATTTTTTTTTTTTTATATATATTTACTATTAGCTTCTTCAATTAAAATATAATATAGGTATATACTTTTTAACAATAAAACTACAAATAGTTTTTACAATTTAGAATCACAGAATTAAATTTGTTAATATATATATATATATTATAATTCTATCAACAAGCTTGATAACAAAAATTAAAAATACTACACCTAAATCTAGTCATAATATATTTTGGCTAATGAAAACACATATGCATATACACAGGTCGTGCAGGGGCACACGAAGTGGCATTCTACATACATAACAAATGTCCATTTCCAATATGGCCAGCCACTGCACCGAACAACGGCCAACCAGTGATAGCCGACGGCGGCTTCTACCTTCCTCCGGGCCAAACCCGCCGCATCGTGGCTCCCTGGTCATGGACCGGCCGCATCTGGGCCCGAACAGGCTGCAATTTCGCCGCCAACTGGGAACCCGCCTGCGACACCGGAGACTGCGACGGCAGGCTCGCATGCAATGGCCTCATCGGCACTCCTCCGGCAACACTCGTCCAAATCTCGCTTCAAGCAGACAAAGGCAAGCCCAACTTCTACGACGTCAGCCTCGTCGACGGCTATAACCTCCCCGTTTCTATCACTCCCAAAGTGATAAACCCCAAGTGCACCATCCCAGGGTGCTCCAGAGACCTGAAGATCTTGTGTCCGCACGAGCTTGAGGTGTTGAACGGAGAAGGAGAGGTTGTGGCGTGCAAGAGCGCTTGCTTGGCTTTCGACAATGACAGATTCTGCTGTAGAAACGAGTTTGGAAGGCCTGAGACGTGCAAGCCCAACGTGTACTCCAAGATATTCAAGGATGCATGTCCGAGTTATTATAGCTATGCTTTCGATTCGCCTCCTCCGTTGGTGAGCTGTTCGTCTTCTGAGTATATCGTAACTTTTTGTCCTTCCGGGTGGGGTGCTGATGAGAACCAACACGAAAGTATTTCCATGTAGAAATTAGCTAGCTACTTGTTCCTTCATTTTTAGCGGGCAATAATTTATAATGGTATCTGGCTATTTGCATGTATTATTTGTACAATGTGATGTTACAATGTCTCCTTCGCAGTTCACACCACTCTTGCTCTCATTTATTATTTTGAGGCATTTTATGTTGTGGAAGCAAATTTGTCGATAATGACGTCTACATGGGACGCTTTGATGTTAAGGTTCCAGATATTCTTCGTACTTGAAAGAATGTCAATCGTGACTAATACTTCTTCTATGAGTGATGTTCACATTTTTCATACCTACCCATGTCATTTTTTTTCATTTATTTATTTTCCATACAAATCCGGCTATTTTTTAATTTAATTTTTCTAATGTTTTAAGATAATAAAAGAGGAATTACCTTAAAAAAAATCATCATTATTTAGTTTTTTGCTCATTGAGTTACCAGATTTATTTCTTATTTTGACTGAGTTTATAAAATATAATATTTTTCATGGGGTATAATTTCATTTGACATTTACAATAAAAGTTTAATGAAATGTTTATGATGTCCAAAATGTTAATATAACAAGTAATTAAGCAACATGAATGAAATGTTCGAATATGATTCCACATTTATCCAAAAAAATGATGTTTTCACATTGTTAGCATATCATCGTACAAGTTAATAATTCTTGTTAAGACTCTAGTTATGTCATCCTAAAATTATACGCAACTATATGGGTGAAATTTCATAGAAACCAATAGCTTTAAGATTGTTTATGACTCCTATTGAAATTAGCTTAATCATTGTTTTTGGACAGAATTACAATTACCATGTTTTTGGGACACAAAAATTGCTTTAAGAAGTTCACGTAAAAGATAACCACCTAAAATGGGAGATGAGCCTGAACTCTCGTTGGCCCAATTAAATATGGATCAGGCCACTTTCGAACTTCCTTATTGCTTCTAATCAATTATAGTCATGCGTTGTGTGGTCCAATGTGATTTACGGATTTTAAGACCGGGAACTATTAACCCGACTTTTTTGGGCCAGCGATTGAATTAGGGTTTTTACGTTCTAGATACTTCGCTGACGACACCTGCAGCAGCTTATATATTGTGGCTTCAAGACTTTCACTGGTAGTACTGCGTCCTCCTGCTCATGTGGCATGTTTCCACTTATGGGGTTTATTGTTGGTTAGGGTTTTCTACCGTAAGTGAGCATCTCCATTGTTTGTTTTACAAATCTTTTAAGTCTGTGTTTATGAAATTGAATCTCAATCTCTGATGAGAAAACTGCAACAATATGATGGATAAATTCCATGATTCTTTTGTATTTTACGTCTCTGATGATTGGGTTATCTCTAATTTTCTATTTGTTTTGTTCTTTCTAATTTCTGTTCTGATTTTATGAAAATTTTGACTATATCACAACCGAAGAGAAATGATGATTTTTGTATTGGTCCGTGTTTCTGAATCACCGTGACCGACAATTACTTACCAATTTCTGATCTCTCTTGGCGAACAATCTTTCATCTTTATTAAACTTTTTAAACGAGATTATTATTATTATTATTATTATTATTATTAAGTCGTTGACAAGCAAATTTCGAGAATCTCAGTGGCAGTTGCTCTATGATTACTTGCCTTAGTTGCAGTATACGCTATTCCGATTCAAATGCTGAGCGAAAACTTTCATCAGAAATGAGAGCTGCTCCTGCTACTTTTACTGTTGAAGTTATTCTGATTTGATGACTTATATGGAAATATGTGAAATCTATGATTTTTCTGATATTTCTTACAAAACAATTATTGATATATTGTTCCTTTCTTTTGGGTATTCTATTCGGCTGTGATGAATTTAGAATAAATTCACATGTCAGACTTCAGAGATTTTCAAAATCAATGAGAATGACTATTCTAAATTTACTGAGCATTACTCTGATTTCTTTTGTCTTTAATGACAATTCTCAATTTACTGAGCATAAGTCTGATTTCATTTGTCGTTTATTTTTAATATAAGATGTCTTTGATTCTTTTATATGAATAATAACATTGATAATTAGCGTTCCATTTTTAAGTTTTCTTTTCTGCTGTGATGAATTTAGAATAAATTCACATGTCAGACTTCAGAGATTTTCAAAATCAATGAGAATGGCAATTCTAAGTTACTGAGCAGAAGTTTAATGCTTTTTTCGCTGAATGGGAGATTTTTGAGGAGTCTCAAGCTTGGAAGTGAGAGAATCATAGGCCCAAGCGAAGTCTCTTCTCCGTCTTTAGATGTCTCATTATTCCACTGCCTTGTCTTATATGCCATTTGGGACTGGCCATGGGACATATATTCGTAACTTATTTTTAGTTACTTACAGAATGCTATCTACGATTTGTGGTTGAATTGAAAGTACAGAGGAAGCAGCGGGAAGATGCTCTGTACAACGTTTTAAGAGAAATTAATTAAATCTGTTGAGTTGAAATTTTATTGGAAGTGAGTATATGTTAGTTCTAGATTTTGATATATTAGTTTTGAGTAGAAGGATATCTATTGTCAGTAGCTGTTCTCTTTGTATGAGGTTATAGTTATGGAATGTATTGGTAGATGTTATGCAGGTTATATCGAAGAAACAGTTTGTAATATGAATATGTTGTGTATTTCCATGATTTTTAATAGACTTTAAAGAGAAAGTGAGAAGAACAATGTTGTATGAGACCAATTAAGTGTAAAATCTGTGAAATTTTTACATATTTCTTGGGTGTGTTGTTTTTGTATCGAATAAAGGTCATATTATACATCATTCTGAATCATTCATAACCGGACCAAGGATTTAAGGCCAAGGTTGTTTCTTAAATTTTGCACACTCTTCCGCTAGATCTATGGTTTAATACAAGGGTGCTTGTTTGTTCCAAGAGACGATACATGTTTACATAATGCAATCAATGTCTGAATGGGCGATCAGTGGCTTACCAAGTCTGAAAAATCATAACTCCTCTGTGATTGTCGATAATCTCTGACATGCAAAGGTATTTGGCGTGACAGTAGTGTTGTTGGGGGGCTCCACTTTTCAAATATATACTAGTTTTGCGTTTGCATGGATTTGAAAAGCTGAATTCTTAATTGTCTATCTACGAAATGCAAGGCCAGACAGGCCCTTCTCCCGGAAGGCATCTTCTATAAATCCTTAGCACAACTGTGAATCCAACTATCTGCGTTCACTTTGAATTCCTCAAAGATTTGATGAAGTATAAGCTTACCGTTGGGCAAAAGAAAAACCTGTTCATACGGCCAATGAGATCGATTGAGCAATGATGACGTCAATTTCAAGTCAAAATCTTTATTCTAGAAATTGAAAATAGCATGGAGTTGAACTTTGATGACAAAGTTGTACTATCTGGAGTATTGAACTTTGGGCAGTTGTTGGACGAAGCCAATGTAACTCCGTCTGACGTAGCTGAGTATTTGACTCATTAATTCGTGCGCTGAAGCATGTTTGGATTATCAGATTCAGTGTTGATGCTGCAATGGGAAACTCCAGGTTGCAAGCTGACGGAAGCAGAACAAAAGATTGGCGTGTGCTGTGCAGGACTTTCGGTTTTTTTCTTTCCCTCCGGTGGAGGTTAAAGTAGGAGGCTTTCAATAAAGTGAAATAATGTCATAGTAAATCTGTTTGTCAAGATCTACAAATCATCCATTCTCTCATTATAATAATAAAAGTATTACCACTCTGAAGAGTAAACATTAGTTCTTGTGAGAACTTTACATAATTACATCAGATAACGCAGACTTCTACAAAGTGCTTCTGACGAAGATCATGACTATACAAGATAGTTGATGATTTTTATAATGTTGCTGCCTTCCTACCGTGAGCCTTTCCTTTTAGGTTACATTTGGCCGCTATGAAGATATATTCAACGAAATCTTTTTCACTATTTCTTTTCCTCCAATTTTAAATTATTAGAAATAGGAAGCTAGCTGTGTGAAGTTTCTTTTACTTGAGATGTTTAATTATAAGAGATACGAAGGTGATTGGTTGAAGTTTCTTTTACAATTATTTGGTCATTTATGATGACACTATCGTGAAAGAGATTCAGCAGCCGATGGAAGAGGAAGTATGATTCCTCCAAATACTGCTCTGAGGATTTGATTCCCAAGACAGTTATGTCTTGAAATGGAACGAGTTATTTCTAAAGCAACAGAAAAGGGAAAGGCGATCCCATTAGACTGGTCGAGTAAAGAGCATTCAGTGAATGATAAGGTAATAATCATATCACTGGTCTCGAAAACGACAATAAATATCAGGCTTTCTCATATTCAACATTTTTTCTAACTCTGGTTGATTCAGATACTTGGCTAATAATATACTATTCTTTCTCCCCAAAGAAAAATAACATGATGACTTCATCTCCATTAAATATTTGTATTATTCACTTAAATATTAGCCGGGTATGAATCATGTTAGGAAAGCATCATATTCCCACCAAACCGACGCATGGTTTCATACACATTATAGTGCCCTTTTAGCCTTAAGGATTTTTTTAATCAACTACAAACCAACTACACAAAAATGGAGGAGGGATTTGGCAAAACCCACAGTGAAATGGAAAAAACAATCACTCTTGCACTCGTTTAAACTTAGACTAGAGGATTTATAACCTTTAAATTACTCAACCCGTCAAACATCTTACCGCCTAGCTTACTCATTCTTTGTCTTTTTACATTTGAATGCATCCATATTTTCTTTTCCAATATTTTGGGCTAATAAGTAACCAAACAAGTATATTAAAGAATACATAATTGTTAAGATTAAACATTTATCACTAAGTTAAAAGCTTAAATTATTAGTTAGGACGTAGTTTTATTTCTTAATTTAGATTTAGTACAAATGTTCAACTATAACTCAGCCCATACGTAGACCTTTGTCATGATTGACAACACTTTGGCTAACAATTGTCAGCTTATAGTATTTGATATTGTAACCAGTTTGCCATGGTCCAACACAACCGTACAACGGAGAAGCCTGGTTTAAATTTTCTAGGAAAGCACTAAGCAATTTGAATAGTTGCATGTTCCTAAAACTCAGTGGTTAAGGAATGTGAAGTCGGCGTAGTGTCGTCTTGACAATTAGTTGACATACGCACGCATCTCCCTGCCGCATTAATTTACCAACCCTTTGGGGAATGAAGACAAACTTCCTTGCCAACTTTTTTTAATATTTTTGTTCCTTCAATTTCAAAGGATACAATAGGATAAAGAGAGTGGGTGTCTAATGAACGCTTAGTCACGTATCCTTCATCTTCTATATATGACAAACGCCACCTCTACACACCACAAAGAAAGAAAGAGAGGTACAAGATGAAATCAGGGGACATGTTTACTTCAATAGGATCCATAATCGCTTCCTTCATGTTCGTTTGGGCCATGCTCCAACAATATTTCCCATCCCCAATTCGCCACCTAATCGAGAAATACTCCCAAAGGCTCGTCACTTTCGTGTACCCTTACATCCAAATTACATTCCACGAGTTCACAGGGGAGCGACTTATGCGCAGCGAAGCCTACTCCGCCATAGAGAACTACCTCAGCTCACGCGCCTCCACCCAAGCCAAGCGTCTCAAAGCCGACCTAGGCAAGAGCAATCAGTCTCTCGTGCTCAGCATGGACGATCACGAAGAAGTCGCTGACGAATTCAGAGGAGCCAAGCTATGGTGGGCTTCTGGGAAGAACGTTTCCAAAACGCAGTCGCTTTCGTTCCGCCCCGTGACCGATGAGAAAGGGTACTACAAGCTCACTTTTCATAAACGACATAGGGATTTGATTCTGGGGGCGTATTTGAATTATGTAATGAAAGAGGGGAAGGCTATCAAGGTGAAAAATAGACAGAGGAAGCTTTATACTAATTACGGGTCGTATTGGAGCCATGTCGTTTTTGAGCACCCAGCGACGTTTCAGACTTTAGCTATGGAACCAGAGAAGAAGGAGGAAATTATCGATGATCTTATCACTTTTAGTAAGGCTGAGGAATTCTACGCGGGAATTGGGAGGGCCTGGAAAAGAGGGTACTTGCTATATGGCCCTCCGGGAACTGGGAAATCCACTATGATTGCTGCCATGGCGAATCTGTTAGGCTATGATCTGTACGATTTAGAGTTGACTGCTGTGAGGGGTAACACTGAATTGAGGAAGCTGTTGATTGAAACATCAAGCAAGTCTGTAATTGTGATTGAGGATATAGATTGTTCGCTTGATTTAACTGGGCAGAGGAAGAAGAAGGAAAAGAAGGACGAGGAAGAAGAGAATAAAGATCAGAAGCAGAGACCAGCAGAGGAAGAAAGAGAGGGCAAAAGTAGTCAGGTTACTCTCTCTGGGCTTTTGAACTTCATTGATGGGATATGGTCCGCTTGTGGTGGCGAAAGACTCATAGTGTTCACCACAAATCATGTGGAGAAGCTCGATCCTGCGTTAATTCGAAAAGGACGAATGGATAAGCACATAGAGTTGTCGTACTGTAGCTTCGAGGCGTTTAAGGTTCTTGCTAAGAATTATCTCAAAATCGAATCACACCGTTTGTTTCCGAGAATCCGTGAATTGCTAAGAGAAATTAAAATCACACCAGCTGATGTAGCCGAGCATCTGATGCCCAAGCGTGCTTCTAGGGATTGTGAAATTCAATTGAAGAGTCTGATTGAAGCTCTTGAATCAGCCAGAGAGGAAGATGCGATAAAGATCGAAGCATCATCGGGCAAGCAGGAATCTGATTGGACAGAGAACGATTCGCGAGCCAAAGCAACAGGAAATTACACGCAAGCTTGATGCAAGGGAAAGTAAAGAGGTGGGCGAGAAACGCATTGGAAAATGACATAAATATGTATATAATTCTGTCATTTTGGCTCTTAGAGGCTAAGCTTAAACAATTATTCAACTGCGCATTGTCCGTGTGACGTGAGGGCTCGACAGTTTTGTATTGGAATAAGGCAATAATGGGAAAGTGGTTAGATGTTCGTAAACCTAACTAGATGATGACTAGGGATATTAATTCAGAATCTGCGACTCAGATATGATGTAGAGATGCGAATTTGATTGATTGAATGAATGAGAGTCCGCCATTGGTAAGCATGCGTAAATTTTCTTTTACACGCAAGAACGCACTTTAGCTCGAGTTAATTTTCTGGAGAGGGAACGGAAACAGGAGGAAAAAGAGAAGTAAGAAGGAAAAGACCTTGGATGCCGTATTTTTACACATTTGTTATATTAGGTGGATTATGTTTTTTTTCTCATATTTATACTTTACAAATTTTTCTTTTATTTTTTCTTCTTTTGAAATCAAGAGATATACTATATCTTCCATACAATTAAAGATAAGTTAAAAATACACTTATTTTGACTTAAATAGTCATATATATTATTTTTATGATATAACATATATAAAATATGTATTTGACTAGTATAAAAATATATATTTTTAATTTAAAATACTATTTTATAATTCTTAACTCTTAATTACATTGAAATAAAATTATTGAAAATATTTTTTTAATAACTTATATTTTATTATAAAAAATTGTAACAGTAATTAAAAGAATATGAAAAAATATAACAAGAAATAGAGTGAATATTGAGAGGAAATGTCTAATTTATTTGGATCCTTCATATTTTGCGCATAAATTTATTCATAAACCTCCTAATGGGAAAGATAAAAATTTAGAATACAATAATATAAATACAAATTCTTATACATAGGGGGAGAGGGAATGTTTCCTTGTTTAAGGATACACTGCTAAACTTATTTACTCGAAACGTGAATTTATCTAGAATTTGATTGTAAGTGGTTAAAAATTTTTAGGTTATATTATATCAAAATGATCAATATGATTCGTTTCAATTCAAAATTTTTAATTTTATATTTAAAGGATGTTTACATATTTTAGAAGAATTAACATGAGAGTTTTTTTTTTTTTTTATACGAGGAATGACGATGTGAAAGCAGTGAGTCATTATTATTTTTGAACCAATCTTTTTATTATCATAATCTAATAACTTAAAATAATATATTAAATAATAATATATCTTATTGGTTGGAGTCTTAGCTTTTCTAGGGATCTGTTTGGTTATTAAAATTAATATAATGAGAGTAAGAGTAGGAATAAGAATATTAAAATATTATTTGATTGAAAAGAAATAAAAATAGACATATCTTTTTTTACTTTGTTTATTTAATAAATTACACATAAGAATTAATTAGATAATATGTATATTTTATCATATTATCTTTTATCATAAAACTAAAATAAAAAGAATAGACATTTCTTTGAATTATTAATTAATAATATAATAATATATATTTAATAAATTAAAAATAATTAGTTAATAATTAATTAATTAATAATAGATTAAATGAATAATAAAAAAATAATAATAATTTAATAATAAATTAAGATTTTGATGTATCACATTGGTATTTATGTTTAAAAATTATTATAAATGAGAATACTTTTATCAACTATATTTTCATTCTCAAAAAACCAATCATATTTTATAGTTTTAGTTAGAGAAAGAACTCTCATTTATATAAAATAAAATAAATTCTCTGGAGAATGAAAATATAAACTTAAGTTATCAAACAAATATAAAAATACAAATATCTCCCATTTTAATTCTCATATATTCACTTTAATTCTAACAACCAAACAAACTTTATATTCACAAAAATAGATTAGATCTTCTAGATGAGAAATTTCCTCAGGGCTACAGTGAGTCTTAATAATAAGCACGAGCACCATCTCCCCATTTCTTGCTCACAACTGCTCCCTATATATTCAACTAAAATCATTACAGACATAATTTAAAATTTTAAAAGATGTAATTAGTCACATCAATCTAGACCAATTCAGCTAAAAAATTTTAATATTTAAATATTTATTATAATTTCTCGGACAGTCCGTTAGATAAAATTTTATTCAATTTGGAGTGTGGACAGAATATAATTCCACCAATATCAATATGTACCATTAAAATAATTTAATTTATTCATATTTTAATTTTAATACTTTTAAATTTTTTTATTAATTTAAAATTCTTAATTTTTTTAATTTGTTAACTTATACCCTTTACTTTATTTATTTTTTTCAATAACCTTTAAAAACATTAATTTGTAAATTTGTCAATTTACTTCTTTAATTTTCAATAATACTGAAACCTTTAGTTCTATTCTTATTTCCAATTTATAAATTAATATTTTGAGGGTAATTGGAAAATAAAGAAAGTAGAAGTGGTAAATCAACAAATTCAAAAGTAAACTCATAATTAAAATTTAAAAAAAATGTTAAAGTTAAAATATAATTGCAAAAAATTTTTTTAAGCTATTATTCAAGTAATATATTTTAATACATTATTGTTAAATCTCTTATTTTTAATGTATTACATAGCTAGTGAATGGGACAGCCATTTTTAATAATATTTTAAAGAATGTACTAAGTAAAATATCTTTATATATATATATATATATAACATTACATGACATGCATGACATGATGATATAAGTGTATATCAAAATCTAACCAAATTTTAATTTACATCTCAAATTAATGTTGTAACTTCGTCAAATAACTATTTAATTCAATATCCTCTAGTAAAAGCTAGGAAGAATTTTCAAGCTCTAAACCAATGCAAGCTTGTACGTTATTGTTGACAATAGACCTAAAATCTAGAAACTGATGGCTGAAAGAAATTTTGTTAGTTCTTAGGTAGAACGAAAGGCCAAAGTCCAAAAGAAGAGAGGAAACAAGTGAAACAAAGCCATTTGTTAACTTGGTTTGATTTATAATTATGCATAATAATGAGCAGTGTAAAATGCTTGTAAGTTTCCTCATGTTTCTTTAAATTTGTCCCTTAAACTTTTTGAATTATATTGTGTTTGAAAATTTTCTATTATCACCAATAATAATACAAAAAAAATATTAATTAATCTTAACACACATATATAACAATTGACTTAGTATATTAATTTTAATTAAATTATTTTTTTAATTATCTTTATTTATTTTAAAATAATTTTATTGTAACTTATATATTGAATCAGTTATTAAATAAGTTTTTTCTAACGACACAATCCACAAAATCGAAATTCATATCCGATTCACATATTTGTTGAACCTTAGGTACATGAATCGAAGGTTCCTGAGAGAAGTTGTGTGACACACTTCATATTTCACGTGCTATAAGCTCACTTTATGGCGAGTTGTTAAATATTATTTTTTTTAGCGATGCTTGTAATATATAATGCTTAAAAGTTAAATCGCAGGTTCAAATTTTCAACATCGTAATAGTTATTTTGAGGTCGACGAAAAAAGAAAAAAGTTAAAAAGGGTATACTATCAAGTTGGAACTTGGAAGTAAAAAGTTATAGAAGCGAATTTCATTTGCCAACATTATCTGCTCACCCAGAACAGAGCATCTTAGGCATTTAGGAGAGAAAATCTTTTGCAATATTTAATTGATTGTATGATATGTAAAATTATATATAAAGATGGAAGAAAAAAACTAGAAAGGACAAATTGGGGTTTACACATACTTTTACATTATTCTTATCGTTTGTTTGTTTTTCTCTAATTTTATGGTATAATTAAATGCATACATAATAAGCCTTTAGGTAGCCCACGAAATAATATAGCGAAAAAAGAAGAAGAAATAATCGCATTTCTATCTATTTTACTATGACAATTCTGTAAAAGCAAACTATTTATACAGTGCTAGTCTTCTTTAACTTGCAAGTTTAAATATATATTTTTAAAAGAGGTATAAATTGGTAATGTGAAATTATAATATAAAATTATAAAAATTTATTTTTATTAATAAATAATTATTAAAAGTAATTAAATTTTAAAAATATAAAAAAGAATTATATATGAATACAAAATATTATTGTAATAACTCAAATTATAAAATTAGGAAATAATAAAAAATTATGAGAATAATATATTAAAAATTTGGAACTTTTAATTATAATTAATTAGGTAAAAAATGTGTTTTAAATTTTTTTTCTGAAAGTGTTGAGTTTAAAATTTATTTAAAAAAATATTAGGAGCAAGCTTTGTCTGCATAATATTCACTAATTATTAACTTAAAATGCTGAATTATTTAAATTTAGAGAAAAAACTTAAAAAGATATTTTAATTTAGTTGATTTTGGTCAAATTTAATGAATTTATTTATATTTAATTAATTTTATATGAATTTGACCAAATTTATTTAAATTTAATCGAATTTATTTTGATTTTAATTTTATGATAAAACTAAAATAATTTCTTCAACTAAAAATATTAAATTAATGAGTTTGACGAATTGATTCGCAAGTCTCATAATTATATAACTACAGTTCGGATTTAGGAGAGATGATTATATGTAATCTTGAGAGATTCGGAATGGGGGAAAATATTGTAGGACAAAAATAGATTTATGGGAACAAATGATGCAATAATTAAGTATTGATTACGTATATTGTTAGATGGCGTAAGATTTATAGACTTTTTAAAATGAAATGAGCCTAGTCATTATTGCGACGACACATGTTCTTACTTTGGAACAAATCCCAACGTTAATATTTACCACTTTGTGCGATGACGGGAGTGCTGTTCAATGAGCCCGGCTGTCACTGCACGTAAATTCCGAAGCTCGTTTGAAAATTTTAAAATTTTAATTTATATATATGATTTTAATTTTAATTTTTTATTTATTCTTTTAACTGATAAAGATTCATCTTCTTTAAATATTTTTATTTTTTAATTTTTAGATATAATTTATTTAATTTTTTATTTAATCTTTTAATTGATAAGACATATTTTTTACTTTTTAAAAATTAGCCTCTCTGACTTCATAATCAAGTAACAACTTTTATTTTTAGATCTAAAATTTAAAAATTATTCATATATATTTAAGCCATGAAGTGATCTTTTGAGAAATGACTTATAATGAATGCAAATGCTTTATTAGGCCGAATTTTTTTTTTAAGTTAGTTCACATAACTTATGATATATTTCATTTCTAGTTCTTTCGTGTGAACTTGGAAGAATTGATGCTCAAATATGTGATTTCAATAAGTGGAATATATTATTAAATTATATATATATATATATATATATATATCAATTTAGGTTATTAGATTATGTTCAACTTAGTCATTTTTAAGAATAGAAAGTTTAAAAGTAGTAATAACCTACCACTTTCACTACCTTCTACTCGTATTAGTGAAAAATCTGATGTCAATTCTTTGCAAGCTATAAATGTCTTTCTAACACTCTTAGAATTTGAAAAGTTGAACTTAAATGAGAAATATTTTAATTATTTTGATCTAATATGATCTAAAAAAATTTTCATTGGAATCAAATTATTAATCCGTCCCTATCTGCTCTACAGTTTTTTGGTGTAGTATTGTGAAATTTTTTGTTGTCAAAAAATATTAAACATCATATTAAAATTATAAAACATTAGATACAACTAAACTGTGTTATAAAATTTAAATGTATCTGTATTTGAATTCTGATGTTTAAATCAACTAACAAAATTTCAATAAGAAATTAATAATTGTAAAATATTTCTTAATAAAGAATTGAAGTTCATAACCTAATTACTGTATTCATTGTGTTCTTTTTACCTTCTTGTGATATGAAACTTTTTGTCAAAAAACATGGAAGACTAAGGCAAGCCTCTGTCATGTCTGGGGCGACCAAGATAATTAAAGTGGGCCAATTC
This sequence comes from Delonix regia, assembly GCA_037074485.1. NCBI lineage: Eukaryota > Viridiplantae > Streptophyta > Magnoliopsida > Fabales > Fabaceae > Delonix > Delonix regia. The sequence goes on along the minus strand of CM073449.1, from coordinate 30,555,061 downwards.
ATTGGATTTATTTGGTGGTGGAAGATGTACCTCAAACGTGATGAAAATGAATGTTTTTTCTGTCCTTCATATTTTCCACATGTAAGGCCAAGAAAAGTATTTCACTTAATTACCATGATAATTAAATTACTCAGTTCATGAACAAGATTAAAAAATAAAGCACAGGTTGTAAAAAAACACTTAATGGGTGCAAGCTGCCCAGTGATAGAGAATCGGGACATGTGCTTGACCTTTTAAATACAAGTCGCATTTTACTTTTTTCTTTTTTAATTAATTCTTTCACTTTATTATATTTACACATGCTTAACTATGCCCTATTTTCTTTGAAAAGTACAATCTTTCTTAACTCTTCTACAATACTTGAACCTAACAAAAGTTCAATTTTCTGGTTTCACGCCACGAATTGCTACAGGACCACCATTAATACCACCGTCTTGTTTTATTGAGCAATATCACAATAGGTAAATGTTAACTCTTAATAATTCAATTATTTTTGTCAATTTTTTCACTGGTTAAGTATGATTTTATTTTAGTTTTAGGTAATAAAAGTAGTGTTTTTTTTGCTCTAGTTACAATTAAGTTTTCCTAATAGGTTTAACTATGTTTTTAAGTAGTTTAAGCATTAATTTTTTTGTTAGATATTTAATAATTTGTAATTAATCAATTTCATATGTTTTTGTTAAGTTTTAATACAAACAAACATAAGTGAAATGTGTCTCAAAGCTTGACCAAGGAAAACTCAAATCAAAGAGATGCAAAAATTGGCTTAAAACATTTTTGCTAAATTTGCCTCTATGACCAGCCATAAGCTAGTCATAACCTAAAAGAAAATTTTTTAGATAGAATGGAATGTCATCATGACGAGCTAATGGCACTATATTAGAACTAAGCAAAACGAATGTGTTTTGAAATCCACTTTTTGTTGGTTTGTAAGGGGATTTCAAGGGTTTTGAAGGAAGATAGTCATTCTAGGTCATTTTGGAGGTTGAAGAGGTTGGAGATAGTTTCAAAGAGCTCTAAAGGTATAGGAAAGCTAGGATTTGAAGAAGATATACCGATTAAATTAGTTTTTTTCTCTTTCCCGTGTTTCTCCTTATATTTCTTCACCCATTTGGATTATGCTCTATTTTTCTAGTTGTTTATTCTTTTGATTATAAGCTAAACTTTTTGTTTTGAGATTATAATGAACCTTATTATGTAATAAAACTCTTTTACTCTCTTTACTTGCAATTAATGATATGATTTGTTTACTCAATCTTGTTCTTAATGCTTCTACGTGTGTGAAAATGATTAGATAATTTAGGTAACCTCAATGAACTTGGGTAAGGAAATTTAGGACTAGACCATGGATTGGATAGTGTGAGTTCATAAAACTTGCAATGTCGAGTGGATTAATTCGCTTGTAGGATAGTAATAAACCTACAGGCCTTGCATAGTCATATAAGAATCCATTCTCTATAAAGTCTCTTAATCAATTATATAAGGAATTATGGATTAGTATGAAGGGAATGCCTATTAGTAATTTGGAAGATGTTTATAGGTAATTAAGAATCCTAGACTAGAAAATCATACCATTAAGCGCAATGTTAAAGAAGTTATGTTGGGTTACTTTAAAATGCTAAAGGAATCATAATGCTAAACCTTTCCCTTTCAAAATTAGTCTAAAGTGTTGTCCTCAATTGTTATTTTTGTATTTTTTAGTTTAGTTTCCTTTAATTATGATTTATCTATGGCTTGATTTAGATTAGGTGTTAATTTTAATGCTTAGGAATTATCTTAGTGTTAAGTCCTTGTAGGAATGATACTTTACTTCATTATACTACTTGTGCAATACATATACTTGTGTGTACACTTTTGTGGTGCAACAACAAACATATTAGGAATTTAATAAACTAAGTTAAACTATTTCGCCATTTGGTTAAATTATAATTGTATTCATTTTAAAATGTTTGAAAGCCTTAGTATTAATAAAATTTATAAAGATTTTAAACAAGTTATAGTGATAGAAAATCTTATTAATCAAAATCACACAAGATATTAGGAGCTCTATTTAATGAGTTTAAATATTCTTACTAATTACATGTCACACTCTTAACTAAGGAGGCATGACTGGCATGAAAAATGAAGTAAATCTTGTCTTTGTGGACCTGAATAAGTCAAACAACCAAAACAATTTAATGACAAACATACCATATGAAAATAACTAAATTATGCTAATCTATAAGCATAATAATTACTATTTAGCTTTTGTGTGGAAATTTCGACAGAGTTTCTTTAGGAATATGGACTTTCCAAAATTTTCACAACTCGGACCTATAAATCAATAGGCAAGAGAGCTCTACTCTCACAATATAATACAAAGTAACAGTCCTAGATAGTTCATACAGTCACTAATTCCCTGCCTGTGACAATATGAGCTTTTAGAATACAAGGTATTGCAATAAAAATAACAATCAAACTAGTGTCTCCCTTGTGAGCAATGCAAAACTCATAAGGGATACCTATTTGGACTTTATTTAGCTGAAGGATCTAAGAACAACATTACTCTCTGAAATATATAGATATAAAAATAGTGAGTGAAAACACTCAATGAGCAAATATCACTAATTATACAAGGAAGAGAATCAATGGAAATGGAAGAGTTTTTTTTTCTTTTTTTTTCAAAATATAGATATTAATCTTTGAAATCTTCACATGAACAAGTAATGATTCATATATACAAGTAATGAGAGCTTATCAATATTCACTTGAATCTTAGTCTAAAAACATGGAATACAATATAGAAAAATGAATCAAATTTTATAATACAACATAAATGAAACCCATGCAAAGCGATATAGCAGGGAACATCTAACAAAACTAACAGAATCTTAAGTCATAAGAGCTAGCTCAAGGCTACTGCTATCTGAACATAATAGATAGCAGACGCGAGCATCACACTCGAAATAACCAGAACATTGGTTGTACACTGTAGTTAGATATTAGGAATCAAATCAGATCCATGTGTGTTGGCCTACACATAGGGCTAGTATCTCCCTTACTAGCTAGGGTGTTGTTAGATCTGAACATATATCGGACATGACCATTAAGCTTGGAATAATCAGAATACTAGACATACGCCTTAGTTAGATAATTAGAATTATATTAGATCCATGTGTGTAAACTAACACATGGGGCTAGTATCACCCCTACTAGTTAGGGTTTAAAATCATTGTGGACCATGGCTAATGCTTACTGTCGTTAACTGCAAGGTTCTAAATAGGTTTCAAAAAATTCTTTTGAGAGAAAAAAAGTATATAGTTAAACTTTTCAGAAAAATTCAGAGCTCGATAAATTTATAAATTCTTACTTAGAGTATTTTATCAATCCAATTTCAAAGCATTTCTTAACTATTGAACCCGAGTAGTTCATGAAACCAGAAACAAAGTATTTCATCAATTCAAGGACAAAGTATTTCTTGAATCTAGCATTTCCGGAATATCCAAAACCAAAGTAGTTTAGAAAATCTAGAATCAGATTTAATTAGAAAACAAAATCAGAGTAATTCAAAATTCTAATTCAGAGAAAATTCATAAATTTAAAATCATAGAAACTTCATAAACATAAAGCCAGAGTCTCCAGAAGTACGGAATAAAATTCCTTTACAAATATAAATTAGAGTACTCTATACATCCCAAGTTTTCAGAATACCCAGAATCAGAATAACTTAAAGAATCCAAGTCTAGGTCTATTCCAAAGACAGAGTTAGACTAATTCAAAATATCATTATCAATGTAAATCAAAATCCAAAATATATAAAGATGTGAATCTTAATTTTGAAGTTAGACCAAATACCAAAAGAAGCAGCATATCACATTACCTTGACATTGTGAAAACATTTAGATAAATTTTTAAGAAGAAGCAGTGTATATGAGGAAGTGAAGTCTATTCCCTATAGGAGCTGAGTGAACAAAACACACAAATTTGCAAAGAAGGTTTTAAAATACATATTACAAGAATAGATATCAATATTTACTTACCTGAAGAGAACATCAAACTCTCCCTAAAGCTTTCAACAATTCACTTGATAATGATTAATGCTAAGGACCTATAAAGTCAAGCAATATACTCTTACCTTTGACATCCAAAAGTGGTTTAATTAATTTTATCAATTTAGTTATTTAGGAATTCATTTGCTTCTAAACCATAACATAAGCTTCAATATTTTTTATTCACGAATTATCAAACACAACCTTCCATAATCGTTTCCAACTCCTCTAGTAATCTACTTCAAATTCCAAGCCTAACTATTAAATAAATATCATCTTAATTAGGTTGATAGTATATTAATTTAATCACAATTAGCAACATCGTAGGTTTTCCCATATAACTTGGTTCATTTCAATCCAATTCCTTTAAAAATTGGATTTTGCTTTGCTATTCCAATACACTTACAGCAAAGTTGTTCTTTAATTTTCGTCCTCATGAGTGCTAAACATCTAACTTCATTCATAGCTTGGAAATGAACTTTCTTAAACTAAATTTAATTCATAACATTAAACAATATTTAATACCCTAAATACTCTCATCCAAACTTGATTTTGCTTTAATTCTAAAATCAAGAATTTATTGGTTTTAACAATGTGGCATTAAGTTCAACCAACCAAAGTTACTCTTTATTTTATAGAAATCATCTAAGGCCACTTAATTAACTCCAAATAGGCTTTCCATTCCTCTTTCCTTACTTTTACATTAATAAAACTCCAAGAAAATTTAGAAATTTTAATAAATCAACTTACAACACAAAACGAAAACTTTTGGTAGCTTTAAGCCTTCCCTTAGATGCTTAGTGATGTTAAAAAAGCCTAAAAACTTTGAATCTCATTAGCCTAAAAGTACAAAAACACATAGCCAAATTGGGATTTTTTAATTCCTAAGCTAAAACTCGAAATTAACTATTGATTATAAGGGAGTATGGTTAAAAATTTACTTAGGATGTAAAGTCCTAACTAAATTTACCAAGATCATACCTAATTGAGCTCTAAATTCCACTTTTCGTGCATGAACAATGCCAAAGTTAAGGTTTTTATTTAATTCAGAGCCAAATTGGTGAAATTCATTGACCAAAACAAGAGCGAAAGCTTCAAAATACAACATGGAATTGAATCCTTAAGATATTTTGAGGAAAAATGCACCAATTTCACTCAAATATCTCAGAAGTTGTGAACAAGAAGTTGTAAAAAATGGTTTTCAAGTCTCTAAGCTAAAAGACAAAATTGAAACTGGAAATTTAGAGAGAAAGGGCCAAAATGCATAAAATAAGCAAAATGCAATGAAATTTTGAGGAAAACTCACTAAATCTTGTGAAAATTTAGAAGCAAGTTGCAGAGGACAAAATTGAACCTTCACATAGGAATTTCCATGATTTCTTGTGCTTAACCTTGCTAGAAATGGCCTAGAACTTGTTAAAATGACAAGGCATGACAATCACACATAATCCTGAATGGGAAAATAATAAAAAATTTTCGTGGAACATTTATGATGTGGTTCATCGTAGTCTTTTATGCAAACCTTTTACTAAGATAGATCTAACATAATAAATAAAGGTATTAGTCAATCACGATTCATACTCTCTATCAGTCTCCTTGAGTGAAATTTGAAAAAAATTTCATGTCACAAACTTTTAGAAATGTTTCTTTTATCTTATGTCCTATGTGTTCATAATAATCACTCATCCCTCAGTCATCATTGTCCATGGCAGTACATGTATTTGACTCGCATAGTTTTGACTATTAATTCTAATGTACATACAAAATCTGACCTTAGGAACTTCCTTATCTATATGTGGTCTAACAATTTGTGCCAATTTTAGTTATGGTCAATAGTAATCAAGTTATAGTATTACCTTTGCTTTTGACTTTCCAATTAGGATAGAATAGAATGTCATACTTAAAGCAAGCAACCAATTTAACACAATTAATACTCAATTAACTTAAGACTAATGTTAAATCAGGATGAACTTATCACTTAAACCAAATCTTTCCTTAATGGTATAATAATCTTCCTTCAAATTTAAAAGCTTTAATCCCAATGCTAAGGTAATATACATGCTTGCTAAGTACGAGCCTCCATAATCATGATAATTTAGCCAATCTATTGGAATTTAGCATGCAATTTCTCTTTACCTATATGATCTTTTTTACCCTTCCTGAGACCCTCAAATATTTATTTGGACTAATATATTTAGATTTTTATCAAACCGTAATAGAGCTTTATTAGCCATCTCCTAAAATTGATGTTAATTTTTCCAATTCACCTTATTTATACTTAACAACAAACTCATAAAATTTATCTTGTCTTTACATCCTGTAGACAAACACCATTATTATCTTAAAAACCATTAAACACAATTGCTAAAAGATATTGAAACCATGATATAAACTATGCAAAATTGAACTAGATATATTTAGAAATTCAACCAATATATATGTGTCAAAAAATTATCTTAAACTTATCATTAAGAACAGCTCAAATTGGCTTGCAGTGCTCCTTAGTGAAAGTTTCAAATTCCATCTGTTAGAAATACATGTGCTCAAGTTGCCTTCCTAATGGGCACTACAATAATATTAAAAATTTTTCAATTTACCATTTAATTTCCAAGTGCATTAGCTACCTCATGATCTTTTGGGAATTTCATGTGAGGCTCCATTAGCCACACAAAGTGTGTACCCCAACAATTCAGCCCTTTCAATCAAATCGAGGGCGTTTGTTTTGTGAAACAAAGATGCTTTTCAATGAATGCATACCTTCAGTTCCTATAAACTATCAGTATTAAATATGTGGCAAATCCTTACACACATCTTTAATCACCTATACATGTCCTTAAAGCCCTTAAATGTTTCTCTCTTAAGCCAAATGCATGCCTACAAATAATATTTGCCACGACCCTTAAATATCGATGTAATTTCATCTATGTAAACTAAGATTACAAAAGTACTTAATACAAAGAATTAAACTTACATATTAAACATCGTTAATAAGCTATAAGCTTTTAATCCTTATATAACTCTTAAGTGAGATGAATTCCTTATTCTTAAGACATATCAAGCATGATCACCAACGCAAGCATTTATTTCTGATAAGGTTTATCGTCATATTCAATTTGCCTATTGCAATTTAGACCAATAATGAATATTAGTACAGTGTGTAGATAGTTCACCAAAGGTGTATATCAAAATTTTAGTTCGTTTACAATTATAGCAACATAATTAGAGCTTTTAGCTACCTATTAATGTCATTCTTATATTTTACTGACTTTCTTGAGCATGTTCAGAGGGCCATCATACAAAATTTGTAGATTCAATAGTGATAATGGTTCACTATCACTAACATTTTTCTATTGCCATAGCCTTAACATATATAATTCACTGTATTACAAGGCAAGACAAACTCTAACAAAATAATCCCTAGCCAAGACAAAAGGAATAGACACGAAAGGAAAAGAAAGGCAAAAACTTGCTATAAGGTCTCTAATGTTGTCATAGTTATAATCATGCCTAAGATTCATAATAATGATTAAGGCCTCATCAGAGAGCACTTGCTCCACATGTCATTGGGACCAAACTAGGCTCTAATACCAATTTGTCATAGCCCTAATTAATGAGGTGTGACCATAATAGATAACAAAATAAACCTTCTTTTCATGAACCTGAATAAGTTAGACAACCAAAACAGTTTAATGACAAACATACCATATGGCAATTACTAAATTATGATAATCTATAAGCATAATATTTACTATTTAGCTTTTGTGTGGAAATTTTAGCAGTCTCCTCAGAAATATGGGTTTCCTAAAATTTTCACAACTCGAACTTGTAAATTAGCAAGCAAGAGAGATTTGCTCTCACAATCTAATACAAAGCAACATTACCATATATTCCATACAATCAATAATTCCCTACCTGTGTCAATAGGAGCTTTTAGAGTACAAGGTATTACAATAAAAATAATAATCAAATAAGTGCCTTTTTGCTTACTAGGGATATCTATTAGGCCTCTATTTAGCCGAAGGATCAACAGATAACATTACTCTCTGAAATACATAGAAATAAAAGGAGTGAGTGAAAACACACATTGAGTAAATATTACTAACTATACTAGGAAAGGAACTGACGAAAGTGGAAGAGTTTTTATTTTTATTTTTTATGAAGCAGATATTTATCTTTCAAATCTTCATATGAACAAGTAATTATTTATAAATACGAGTAATGAGAACATCAATATTCACTTGAAACTTAGTCCAAAATTAAGAAATACAATATGGAAAAATGAATAAAATTCACTAATACAACATGAATGAAACCCATGTAAAGCAGTATAGTTGGGAATATCCAATAGAACCAATAGAATCTCAAGTCATCAAAGCTAGCTAAAAGCAAGTGTTATGAGAACAATATAGATATCAAAAGCACGCATCAAGATCAAAATAATTAGAACATAGGTCATACATCATAGTTAGATATTAGTAATTCAAAATTCTAATTTTGAGAAAATTCATAAATTTAAAATCATAAAAACTTTATAAATACAAAGCCATTGTCTTTAAAATTATGGAATCAGATTCCTTAACAAATACAAATCCGAGTACTTCATACAACCAATGTTTTCATAATGTCCAAAATCTGAATAACTCAAGGAATCCAAAACCTGGTCCATTTAGAAAACAGAGTCAGACTAATTCAAAATATCATTATCAAGGTAAATCAAAATCCAAAATACATAGAGATGTGAATTTTAATTTTGAAATAAGACTAAATACCCAAAGAAGCTGTGTATCACATTATCTAGGCATTGTGAAAACATTTAGAAAAATTTTCAAGAAGAAGCAATATCTGAGAAAGTTTATTTTCTATAGGAGCTGAGTGAACAAAACACACAAATTTGCAAAGAAGGTTTTAAATATAGATTTCAAGCATAGATGACAATATTTACTCACCTAGAGAGAACACCAAACTGTCCTTAAAGCCTTCAAGAATTCACTTGATCATGATTAGTCCTAAGGACCTATAAACCTAAGCAACACACTCTTACCTTTTGATATCCAGAAGTAGTCTAATTAATTTTATTAATTTATTTATTTAGCTGTTATTTGCTTCTGAACCATAAACATAAGCTTCAATATTTATTATTCAAGGATTATCAAACACAACATTCCATAATTGTCTCTAACACTTCTAGCAATCTACTTAACATTTCAAGTCCAACTATTAAATAAACATAATCTTAATCAGGCAGATAGTACGCTTAATTTAATCCCAATTAGTAACATCATAGGTTTTCTTATATAACGTGATTCTTTTCAATTCAATTCCTTTAAAAATTAGATTATCCATTTCTATTCTTATACACTTTCAATAAGGTTCTTTTCTAATTTTTGTCTTCATGAGTCTGACCATCCAACTTCATTCATAGCTTGGAAATGATACTTTCTTAAATCAAATTTAATTCATAACATTAAAAAATATTTAATACTTTAAATGCTCTCATCCAAGCTTTATTTTGCTTTGATTCCAAAATCAAGAATTTATCAGTTTCACTAATGTGGCATTGAGGTCAACTAACCAAATCCCAAATGGATTAACTACAAATAGGCTTTGCATTCCACTTTCCTTGCTTTAACATCAATAAAACTCCAAGAAAATTTAGAAATTTTAGCAACTCAAGTTACAACTAAAAAAAAAAATTTCTTTTGGTAGCCATAAGCCTTCCCTTAAATGCTTAGTGATGCTAAAAAAGCCTAAAAACTTTGAATCTCATCTATCTAAAAGTACGAAAGCTCAGAGGCAAATTAGAGTTTTTCAATTTTGGAGCTAAAACTTGAAATTAACTACTGATTTTAAGGGAGAATGGTATAATATTTGACTAGGATGTGAAGTCCCAACTTAATTTGAAACTATCATACCAAATTGAGCTCCGAACTCCACTTTTCACACATGAACAGTATCAAAATTGGGGGTTTTTTTATTCTAAGCCAAATTAGTGAAATTGATTAATCAAAATAAGAGAGAAAGCTTTAAAATGCAACATAGAACTAAAGCCCTAAGGCAATTTAAAGAAAAATGCACCAATTTCACTCAGATATCTCAAAAGTTGCGAATAACAAGCTGTGAAAAGGTGTTTTGAAATTTCTAAGCTAAATGATGAAATTAAAGCTATAAATTTAGAGAGAAAGGGCTGAAATACTTAAAATAAGCAAATCCCCAATGAAATTTTGAGTAAAACTCCTAAATCTTGCCAAAATTCATAAGAAAGTCCACTACTAGAAAAACGTTAAATTGATACGAAATTTAGTCATAGAATATAAGTCGAATAAGATAGACAAAGTAATAGAAATGAATTGATATATGTTAGTCTGAATTACTTACTGAAAAGGAATCAGAAACAAATTATATCTATCTCTAATTTTTTGGTATCTAATTCTGTGGCAAAGTACAAATTTTATATGTCAATAGTAAGTTTGAAATCAGATATAGAATATTTTCGTCTCTATTAATGTAAATATTTTTTTTAATGTATATATTAGTTTTAGACACAGAATCCATCCTTGTTAGTTTTTAGCATTATAACCCACGTTATTTGACATTATCTGAACTCTATTTTCCACTTTTTCACCTATAATTCTTGACCTAACCCTATCAGACATTCTTCCTCCCAAATTTGTCAGAGCCATTCTTCACTTGCGATGTGGTACTATTCTTTCACCCAAATTTGTCAGAGATGAGCGTCTACTGTATGACTCAAGAGTGAAGACTAACTAAGTGGTAACAAGAGACAAGAAGAGATCATGGGCTAGGAAAGAAAATCCTACAATCTATTGTACAACTGAAGAGGAGGATGAGCTAAGAGATTCAATCCCAGAAATCAAACTAGTTGATCTTTTATCTTTACCTCTTCCTTCCTTGTTGGGCATTGATCTTCTGATGTGGGTATATCTGTTTTTTACTATGTGGGTATCTCAATTCTTTTGGTGAGTGCAGGATAGTCTTTGATATTGGGTATCTACGAAGTAATGGTTTTTAAAAGCTAGCAAAAGTTCAATAGTGGTTCAATAATGGCCTTTCTTGTTTATAGGGACTCTTTTTGAAGCACACTGCATCGTGCTAAAAATCTAGTATATTTCGTTTTGTTTCCCATCCCAATATTTCACGACACTTAAGGTTTGTTTCTTTTAGTGAGGAATCCAACTAATCTAGAACCACAACTTAGTGAAAATGGTTGAAAAGTTACTGTTTGAAAGACAGTAAAAATAATCTAAAATCCCAGGAGCTAATCTAAAATCACTTACTTGATTGACAAGCATAGCTTTTGTAGTTGCTTTATCTGCCTGAAATCGTGTAAAACATAAATGAATTAACAAATATGAAGTGAATTAGGTTTTTCTGAACTTCGACAAGTGAGGTTCACTTTTAAAATAAGCATTTAGAAAATGTTATTCTTTAGCTAGTTCACTTGGAAAAACTTGTGGAATGGAAACCTTTAAGCAATCAACATATCAATACTAACAAGTTGCCAAAAATCTTTAAGCTAGAAGGTAAAATCTCTGTTTTTTATGCTTTTGAGATTGATTATTTAATATTTTTATAATGTCAAAATGCACCGAATGGAGCTTGAGTTTGTCTAAGCTGTCAAGCAACATCATTTAATTCTCTAGTTTTATCATATAGGAAAGAGATAAGTTCAACCTTTTGCCTTAAAGGTTAAAAAACTAAACATTATTTATTATGTTCAGTTAATAAAAAATATTTGAATAATAAAATGTTTAAGCCTTTTCTATTTTTTAATTTTTTGGAGCTACATTATATACTAGATGTACTATATAAGTAGGAAAAGTTATGCAAGTTTTATGCAAAATGATTGGTCAGTGGTTAGTAGTACTTTATATGCTTGCAAACAATTGTGTCTGAGTTGTTTAGCATCATCTTTCAATTCTCTAGTTTTATCATATAAGAAAGAGATAAGTTCAACCTTTTGGTCAAAAAACTGAACATTATTTATTGTGTTCAGTTAAATAAGAAATATTTGAACAATATTAAGAGTGAAAAATTTATAAGTGTCCAGAGTTGAAAGGGGTGATATATATATATTACAGCATTAAACAATTATTATACACCATGAGGACCCCATTGTCTACACCCACCACACTTTACCTTCTTTATACACTTTCTACGATGCCAAAGCTATTAATATATTTATTTATTTTCTTTCTTTATCCATTTCATTGGATTTGAATTTCTTTTGATACTTTTACAAGTCATCTATCTTATTTCATGTGTAGATCAGAAGTGGAATTATTATTATTTTTTAAGGTTTTGACTATAGAGAAAGTAAATTTCAATCTTAATATTAAGATTATATTCAATGATTAATGCATGCATCTTGCATTAAATTGATGCAAACATCACTGTATTTTAGAAACTGTAATCTCTTCCTCTTCTAAGTGTAAGTAAACCAAATCAACCTAAAAAAAAAAAAAACCATATTCCGTACAGAACTTCTACTGAACGCAAACATCAATGTCTTCCTCTTTCCATACTTGCACTAGTTAATTTCTTTAAAAGAAATTAAAAAATGAAAAGCATATTAGCATGCAGTTTGATGAGAGGAATTAAGTAGAGAGATGATCACTTTCTACACATTTTTCCTATTTTTCTCACTCAAAATATCATACTTTACCTCAAATATATAAAAATTAGAACCCAAAAGCATCTTCCCCTATTTTTTCTCTGAAAATGACTTGACCATATAAAATAATATCAAGTAATACTCTAATGCTAATGAACTTATTCTATAAAAATAAGTATGATTATATATATATATATATATATATATATATTTTTTTTTTTTCTCACATGCTAGTGAACTTATTCTAGACAGTGATCAAATTCTAACTTTAGGTATGAAAAATTACAATTTAAAAATGGATACATCTATGAGTGAAAAATTATATACTTTTTATTGAGTGTTTGCACGTCAATTTTGGAAATAAAAAATTAAAGAGAAAGAAATTTATGAAAATTTTTGCCTGCTCTCTTTGGTAACTGTAGTTATCAAAAACTATGTTAATTTACATGTTAGGAACACTGGTACTTTTTAAACAACAAACTTTGAGTGGTTAAGTTAACATATTTTTAAGCAATAAATTTTGTATCTATATATATACATACACACACACACACACACACACATATATATATATATATATATATATTTGTCAACCCATTTTTTTTATTTACCTTATTATTTACATGACTTCGACTCATGATTTGAAGTTTGATGTCTTGATTTTATGAACAGAAATTTTAATTTTATAACTTTAATATATTCCTAAAAATTTGCAAGGACTCTGCATATTAGGTAAGTTTTTTAGCCGAATGTTTTGATGTGAAAAATGAAATTAACTAAATTCAAGGTTTGCTTGATTTGTTATGCTTGAAGCTCATGTATACATCAACATATATACTGATATATGGATGGTATCCATGGGTAAATAGGCATTAAATCTCTATTCTGAATCTTCGATTAAAAAAAATTAGCCATAAATTTACCATAAAGCTCCATTAGAAAAACATTGGAAGCTGTTCTATTTCAATTTTAATTTTGTTTTGGAGTTTGTTTGCCCCATTCTTTTAGAATATTTTTTATTAGGGTATTATTGGCTTAGTGCTTGCAATATGCTCATGAAATGCTTTTATTTAGTAGGACCCACAAAATTGGACCCATCACGGGTTAAGGTATGTTTATATTATTATTGCCTCCTTAAACCTTGTAAAATGTTACATTATTTTTTCTTATAGAAGGATCCTTAAAATTCTTTATGAATAGCTTATAATAATTTTTCTTGCCACAATCTTTTAGAGTACTTGACTTTGTAATTATGGGATTTATTTTTCATAGTTCATAGTGGATTCATGGCAGTTGAAATATCATGTCTTTCACTTCTCAAACTAATAAATAGGCTTGGAACTTGCTATATATATGGTCAATTTAATGCATAAGTCAAGACTTCTTACTATGGTGTACAACTTTTGATTTACATTACAATGTGAAGCAATCATTGACTACTTAGTTGGCTCTTGTAGTCATATTCCAATTTGTCCATAAACAACACCTAAATAAATACTTCATTAATTGTCAATATTATATGCATTTATATAGTGCCCTAAATTTTACATGATTTATTTGCATATGTTGTTTTAATAGGTGTGTCTTAAGAGTGATAAAGGATAACTATTATTGAAAGATAGTTAGCATTACAAGTCTGGGCTGTTAGATTCAAAACCATGTAATTAAAGCATTTCTCTTGTTTGAGACAAGCAGAGAGTTGTAGCAAACTTAGAACTAAAGACTTCTTGATTGGTACTCTTCTCAAGCTTAAATAAGTTTTAAGTTTCTTTTCATTAACATAGTATTCCTTTGAATGCTTCATTAGTTTCCTTTTTCCTTTTTGGTTTAATAAATGGGTGGTTGTTAAATGCTAATAGTTACAATAGATTGGAAAATTTTTTATCAGATCTATTGTATCTAAATTTTGCTTTTGTTGTTTGTGTTTATGGCCATTTTTAGTTGTTAGATTAGCATAAAAATAGATGCCCCAAATCACAGAAAGTGGATGGATAAAAGATTGGATTATGATCAAAAGATTGTAAATGAATTTTGGGTTAGGATGCATGAATTTATTGATTTTGCTTGTAGACAAGCTCATTACATAGAAGTAGGAATGTTAAGATGTCCTTGTAAAAATCGCAAATGCAAGGAATACCACTCTGTTAATGAAGTTAAGGTACATTTATGTAAGAAGGGGTTTATGAGTAACTACTATTATTGGTCTAATCATGATGAAGTCGCTCTTCCAATTCCACCGGTGGGATAGAACTCTTACTATGGAAGCAATCTACAGATAGAAAACTTTAATGAATATGAGAAAATGGTAATGGATGGTGTTAAACCTTCAATTGGTGCTTACCTTAAGTAACATGGGTTGCGTTATGGAGAATTAATCTTGGAAGATCCTAATCTTAATGTTGAAATTTTTTTTCAAATGTTGAGGGCCACACAAGCTCCTTTATGGAATGGTTGTTAAACACATTTTGAGTTGTCAGCCATCTTAATGGCTCCTAGTTTGAAGTTTGAGTTTAACATGTCTGAGACTTGCTTTATTCAATGGATATAGTTGATGAGGGAAGTGTTACCAAATAATAATCGAGTGTGAAAGGATTTTTATCATGCAAAGTAGTTAGTGACTAAACTAGGCTTAGGTTGTCAAAAGATTTATTGTTGTCCTAAGGGATGCATGTTGTATTATGATGAAGATGAGAATACATGTAAATGTAAATTTTGTAATGAGCCATGCTACAAGAGTGTTTATAAAAGGGGCAAGGTGAAAGAGTTATTGAAGAAAATGTGGTATTTCCCTCCTGTTCCAAGGCTATAGAGGCTTTATTCGTTAATGCAAACAGCCAGTTAAATGAGGTGGCATCAAGAGAATCAAAGGGAGTCAGGGTGCTTATCTCATCCATTTGATGGGGAAGCATGGAAACATTTTAACTTAAGGTATCTTGAATTTGCACAAGACCCTCGTAAGGTGAGGTTAGGCCTATGTGCTAATGGGTTCGCTCCATTTGATATGAGTGGTTCAACTTATTCATGTTGGCCAGTAATCCTCACCCATTATAACCTTCCTCTATTGATGTGCATGAGAAGAGAATTATTGGTTTTATCCAACACAATTCCTAGCCCATCCAATCCAAAGGATAAAATTAATGTGTACTTGTAGCCATTCATAAAAGAGTTAGAACTACTATGGAATAATGGCATCATGACATATGATTTCTCATTAAAGTATAATTTTTAGATGAAGGCGGCTCTGATGTGGACAATTAATGACTTTCCTACATATGGGATGCTATCAAGTTGGCAAACAATTGGAAAACTTGCATGCCTAATTTGTATGGAGCACTCAAAAGCATTCTCTCTTAAACATGGCAAGAAAACATCATTTTTTTATTGTCACTGATAATTCTTACCTGACAGACATCAATATCAAAGAAATAAGAGTGATTTTCACAATGGAGTTATTGAGACCTTATTTTCCCCATCTAGGTTGACAAATGAATAAGTGTGGGAAAGGGTAAGACACTCCCCAATATATATGAATCAAAGGGACAATGTCCGGTTAGGTACGAGGTTGTTCATCATTGGACTAAAAGAAGCATATTTTGGGACATCCTTTATTGGAAAGCAAATCTTCCTTGGCATAATTTGGATCTCATGTATATTGAGAGAAATGTGTTTTTAAATATTTTTTACATCGTTATGGACACAAAGGGAAAAACAAAAGACACTGAAAAAGCTAGAAAGGACTTGGCTTATCATTATAAATGATCTAGAAATGCATGACAGTGAAGGTAGAAATAGAAATAAATCCCTAAAGGCATTATATACCTTAGACAAGTAATAAAGATTAACAGTGTGTGAATGGGTAAAGCAGCCTAAGTTACTAGATAGGTATGTCTCGAATTTGGGTAGATGTATTGACACGAGGGAAGCAAAGTTGATAAATCTAAAAAGTCATGATTGACATGTATTCATGCAACATTTACTCCCAATTGCATTTAGGGCTTTACCAAAGCCCATATGGAATGCACTCACTGAGTTCTCTCAATTCTTTAGGGAGTTTACATCACTGTCATTGAAAGATGATAAGTTGCGTGCTCTAGATGAAAACATTCCATTCATTTTGTGTAAATTGGAAAAGATATTTCCTCCAAGTTTCTTTAATTCTATGGAGCATATTCCAATTCATTTAGCCTATGAAGTAAGGGTTGGTGGCCCTATACAATATAGATGGATGTATCATTTTGAGAGGTTAAGTCATTTATCCTTATTCTTCTCAATCTTATTTTCATTTGTTTGATGTTTAAGAACTGAGGCTTTTAATTAATAATACTAGGTTTATACATACCTCAAAAAAGAATGTGAAGAACCTAGCTCATATGGAAGGCTTTATTTATGAAGCTTATTTAACAGAGGAGATGTTTACATTTGCATCTTATTATTATCCGCTAGAAATTCCATCTATGAGAACAAGATTGCCACGTAATGATGATGGGTTTAAAGATAGTTATAACTTGTCACCCTTATCTATTTTTAACTATCCTGGGTAGCAAGCTAGAAAATGCATTCTTCTAAATTGTCTCAAGGTAAAGCCTTTTTTAGAGTAAGTTATGCAGTTCTCGCTTAGTACTCATTTTGTATAACTAAACCTATCATATCTTCGCCTATCTATGATCTATGTGCAGAATATATAATCATCTATTATAAGAACTTGATGTACATGACTCAGAAGTTGACAAACAAATCTCTTCAACATTTCCTTCATGGTTTAAGGAAAATTTATATTAGATTTCCATCTCATTTGCCAATGTTGCCACCTCATTTGCTAATGTTTACACCTCATTTATTGTATCTCTTTTATTATATAGGTGTTGAGTTCAAATAACAACATTAAAAATGATCTTTTAAAGAGTTTGGTGTGGGGACCTTTTAACAAATTGCGGTGTATGTGTTCGACATGGGGAGAATAAGACAATGGAGAATGATTACTATGAAATTTTAATTGACATTGTTGAATTGCAATATATTGGAAGGTCAAACAAGGCACTAGGCTTATTTAAATGTGACTGGTTTGATCTAACTCCAAATCAAGGAACAAAGATAGATGAAAATTACAGAATTGTTATAGTTTGAGAAACTAGGAGATACAAAAACTATAATCCATTCATTTTGTCATAACAAGCAGAGCAAGTTTCCTATACACAGTATCCTCATGGGCAACAAAGGTGGTTAGTTGTCATTAGAACTAAGGCAGGAAGCATAATTCATACTTCAAAATGTATAAATATTGAAATAGATGATCCTTACCAAGAGAAATCAATCCCACAAGTGCCAATAGTTATTATAAATGATGATATTGAATTACAAAGTGAAAGGAGGATAGAGGAAGAGGAGGAGGAGGAGGAGGAGGAAGAAAAAGAAGATGAATATGTTGATGATGAGGACAAGGTGGAGGAGGAGGAGGAGGATGAGGAAGAAGAAGAAAAAGAAGAAGAAGAATAAGGGGAGGAGAATGATGAAACGGAGGATGACTAAACAAAGCCAACCTTATATGTTCTCACTTTTTAATTTTTATGTTTTAAATTTCAATAAGGTTAATGTAATTTGAACATGTTCATTACTAAATGAACTATAACATTTCGCCATTATTCATAGCTTATGATTATTAATTAATAATGGTGTATCAGGCTATTCATTTCTCTAGGTATTAGTGTTGGACTTCTTAACCTTCAAGAATAAAGCTTGGCATCTGCACAAAGAGTTACACAGGATAGTATCTTAGAGAGGTGAATTATTTATTTTATTAAAGTATAAGTATTGGTTTTTTATGGTTTTACAAGAGAGTGTAACATGCCTCTATTTGGCTACCCCACAAGATCAAAAACCATAAAACAAGCTTATACATTGGTATGTTCTAATATGCTTTTTTACCATTTCACACCCTTTTATATAATTTCTAAAACATTATTAATTGTGTTACTATCATTATTTGGGTATCACATAATTTAAAAAAATTGAATAAAAATCTATATAGCATCATTTCACTTACTGAAATCTATTCCTTTATATGCCAATCCATAAATACATATCTATTACAATTTTTTTAATTATTTTTGTTGATTTCTTCCATAAATACATACGAAACAAGCAATAAGAATTAGGAAACCACCACTAGTAGTTTCTTCCTATACTCTTCTTTAGCCAATGCACTATTATAGTCATGTTTATGACCAAATGCACTATTATGTTTCTTTACTATTCACAGCTTTCGATTATTAATTAATGATAATATATCAGGCTATTCATTACTTTGGGCTTTGGTGCTAGACTTTGTAACCTTGAAGAATTAGCTTGGTATTTCCATAAAGATTTGCACAAGTTAGTGTAGCATTATACCACTATATCAAATCATTCGATGGCAAAGACTTAGTTAGATGGATCACTTAATTTTCCTTCTATCTTTTCACATGGGTACTAGTAGTGCTGAATATTCTCTACTCTTTATGTGTTTATTTCCTTGCAAGTCTATTTGATTTATATTATTACAATTTGTTTTTATTGCAATGAAATATATGCTTTATGAAAAAAGAAGTAGTGTTTTACGCTTATATATATATATATGTGTGTATGTGTGTGTGTGTCTCTCTCTCTCTCTCACACACACACACACACTCTTTCTCCAAAAGCTAGTGATTTGTGGATATTGATGTTTTGATTTTCTTCCAATTGAATAGGTCAATGAAGGGCTTAGATATCAACTATAGGACTACAAATATATATCTGGTACTTAATATTGCTTACTTTAGTTATATATATGGTATGTAGATAAATTGCTTACTTGTTTCGCTTGGGAGCTATAAAGAATAATAACAAGTATAGAATCGTTAATACATATCTTCAACATACAAATTCAAATTTAGCTATATGCCAAATGACACCATGTTGTTTGACTTATTTATTTTTTCATCTTTCTTATTTAATTTCTTTCTTTTTAGGACTAAGATAATCTAAATTACAATTAGATTATAATACTTAAAATTCAAACTAAGGTAATCAATGATTGAAATATTAAGTTTTAAATTATATCACTTAAGAAATTAAGATATTACTAATATTGTCTTACCTAATAGGACTAATTGAAAAAATTGTGATTAAGATTGTCTTACTTGCTAAGAATTCACTCAATGCTAAGTGTGGTTGTTTTGCTAAATCACTAATTATTCATAAGAGTAGGTCCCATTCATATGAAGTAGTTGGATGACCTTGTCAAACTCACCTTCTGGTATTGATAAACGTTATGCATGTTGTATTATTTTTCTTGTTTAAATGAATGAAAGACGAAAAGTTAAGATTGTTATATAGATTTATAGTTTAATTCAATTTAGTTTCCACTCTAAGAACTTTGTGCATTTACCTACAGTTGCATTTTCCAACTAGCGTGCTAACTTTTTTGAGATGGTGATTTTTCATTAAATATATATAGATGGCAGACTTTAGTAGAGGAAGAGGAAGGGGTAAGGGAAGAGACTGAGGGAGAGGAAAACGTACTTATCAACCATCTGAACTGCCCACTAAATCTCCTCACCCTAAAATTGGGGTTGCACATATCCCATCTTCCTATGTACTGTCCATAAAAAGACACCCTAACCCTTCTTTAAACTCATCCATTGATGCATATGCTAGGCAATTGCCTAGATCATCTCCCCTACCTCTTAGTTCATCTACAATTCCCCGTGCTGAAGCATCATTAACCTCATTTGCCCAACCACCTTGCTTATCATCTAATACACAACTTATTACATAAGGGAGCAAAGATGTAAATGGGCATATTTGGATTAGTCTAGGACTCGGTTTAATGTAAGCTTTGTTAATTGTCTATTCCTAACAATTTATTTTAAATATAAAAGGTATATTCTTTCTTTATTATAGTTTATTCTTTTTCTAGGTTTAAGCCTGCTACAAGTATACCTGTTGATATTTCATCAATCTTTAAAAGCAAATTTAATGGGCTTGGACTAATTGGACATAAGCATCAAATGGAGGTGTTGCTAAGGAGTGCTTTGTTGAATTTGGGTAATCTATCACTGATTGATTTTTCAAAGTTGTTGACCAATTAGTACATTATTTCCTCACTTTATGTTCTTCAATGCAGAGAAAGTACAAAATGGCTACCTGAGCACAATAATCATATTAGAAAGATATTTGACAATAAAGGGTCCAATTTCCTAAAGGTCAGTCTACGTAGATTGCGAAGGGGGGATGATAAGGGGAAATGACTTCCTTAAAGTATTCATGAGCAGTAGGACATGAAGTGGCAAGATCTTAAATGGAAAGATAAGTTTAAGCAAAATAGTTAAAATAGGCGATCTGAAGTAGGGCTTTATGTGCACTATGGAGGCCCCATCCCTACTGTAGAGTACCAAAAAAGATTGATGAGTAATTTCTATTGAATTTATAATCCTTGTAAGGTATTAACTTGTTTAATTTATTTTAATCTTTCTATCTTTGCAGAGAGATTAAATTGGAAGGGATCCAAATTGTTAAGACATGTTTTAGTGTCTTTACAAACGTAAAGGGCAAGAAAATCAGTGGGACTCCCTAGCTTCCGTAAGCATTGCTATAAGTGTAAGCTTCATTTGTTGCATTGATAATATAGATCATATTTTATATGATGATAATTTCAAAGTATATGTTTTTTAGGTTGAGTATGAAAGGCAGATAGGTAAGGGGGATCCTTAGTATCCTACTGGGGAAGGCAGTAGTTATCAATCAAATAATAATATTTACTTGAAAGTTGTTAGAGGTGTAAGTAAGAAAGGCCGTGTCAAGGGACTAAGGTCACAAACGACTTTGTTTGCAAAATTCTATTGCCTCGTCATCATCTTCCACCGATACTGCTACACAAGCAGAGATGGCTGCACTCAAGGCATTAGTTACTTATCTCACTACTTAGTCATAGCGTAAAGATGAACAATTTGCTATGATACGATTTTGGTTACTATATTGAAATAGAATTTTTAATGTTTTGACACGGAATTATTCTGTATCTATTCTGAGACGGAATACATAATTCCATATCTAAAAATTTAGAGACCAAGGTTTATGATATGAAATTTGTTATGTGTAAGTTTTTGTCTCTATTTTTGTTAGGCACAAAATTTATTAGGTTTAGACACAGATTTCGTTCATCTTTGATTTGTTTTTTTTCTAGTAATGGTTGCAGAGGACCAAATTGAACTTTTACATAGGAATTTCCATGATTTTTCACTCTTAACCTTGCCGGTAGTGGCCTAAAACTCATCAGCCTAATCGGATTTTGAAAGGAAAGAAAGAGAATTTTCTTCTTGCGAGCTGAATGCTGTAACACTATAAGGAGGAAGAATGATGTGTGGAGAAGGAAAAAAAAAAAGGGCATCTTGGTCATTTCACAGGGACACTTGGCACAATCTAAAATAATTTATGATTATCCTGATGGGGATTTAAACCTTGGTACCTCTGCTTGCAAAGGGTGAAGCTTAGTCACTTGTGCTCGCCTTAATCTTAATTATATTGCCATTTCATTTCATATTTAAATCATCTCAACTTTCTTATTCCAATATTCCCTCAATTGTTTTTTTTAAAAAATCATTAAGATTTATTCTTGCCCCAAGTGCATTCTCTTTCTCTTATCCAACTCATAAAACCATAAAAAAAATTTTAAAAAAATTCCAACTTAAAATAGGATAGTTAGCACAAAAATTTCAGGAATATTACATTACATATTACTCATGAATTCAATATGATTTAAGCGAATGGCCAACTGCTATTTTAAACCAATAATTGTAAAAATAATTTAATTAAAACTGATCTATATTAACTAAAAAATAAATTCAATAATACTTTGATATTATTGCAAAAATTTTTCCTTCAATTTATTTTGTCACATAAGTTTAATTTTTTATGTAACATGAGATTGTGATTTTACTTTCAATTAAGATGATGATAAAGGCCCCTTAATTGTATTAAGCTCCAAAATGAGAAACGGAGATTTAATTCTTAATATGACTGTAAAACTAAATAAAAATTTTTACTTTTGAAAATATTGAAAAAATAAATTAGGGAGGAGTTGAGTATAAATTTTAAAATAAAAGAGACATGAAATATAAATTAGCAAAATCTTAAAGGATGTCAAGGTAATCTATTCTTAAATAATTTTTAGGGTTTTTTAATTATAAATGTGCCGTGATATCATCCGAACTTCATGTTAATGAATGAGTAATACAAATATATATATATATATTAGTCTTAGTCAAACACATGCATGTAGATATTGTAGCAATCGTACGTGCATACAACTGTAAATTTCTCTGCTTGAAAATAATATAATATATTATGGCCAGAGTGATGATGGAAGTTTAACGAACATATGTGAATAGGTGGATGTTCCCTTCTAGATAAAATTCTCATCAAAATATTACGATTATTATCCTTCTTTTCCGTAATAATAAAGAGAGGAAAATAAAGAAATTACTGACTTGATTCCCAAACGAAAAAAAAGGGGAGTTCAGACGTAAAGATATATAGTCGTGCTACATTTTTTAACCACAATCGGCAATTTTTTTTTTTTTAAGAAAAGATCTAGATGCATCCAATTAACATAAAAAGAATACATTTTAAGATATTTCTGTAAGAGATTTAACACAAAAAATATTCAAAAAAATTTCTGACTATAATAAAACATATATTTTTATGCCATTCATCAGGTGGCGTATATTAACTACTTAAATATTGAATGACTTCGTGGTTTGTGACAAAATCTTTATTTTTCAATTGCATATACAATATAGTAGAAATTAAAATTTGATAGAGATTTCAAATGAAAAATCTTGAGACCTGGACTAATATTTTATAACTTCCTTTTACAGATTCTTCTTCTTTTATTGATAGAGAATTTTCAAGCGAAAAATCCTCCACAAAGCAGCAAATGTGTCTTCGATTTTCCAGAATAATTTGGACAAGGTGATCAGTTTTTAATTATAAGGACAAGCTATAATTAACATGTTAAAATGTATATATATTATCTGTTTTTGTGATAAACTACCATCAAATACTAGGAACTATAGGCTCTAGCTAGCTAGGCTTCTTTTGTGTTTTGTTGTTTTTGTAGATGAATTGCTTGAAAGTTTCGCGTTGAAAGTGGCTAGTGAATGAGTGATGCTCAAAATCAACCTTCCCAATCACATGGAATCTTTTGGACTGTTTGTTGTATACAAATTTCAAAAGTGCAGCAGGACATTTGGGAAATTCTCTGCAATTATTATCCCAATTTTCCATCTTTGTTTTATGTTCCTCCAATCAGCTCATCACACGTAGGAAGCAATGTCTACTTACTGGGGGTGGGATTTAATTTGTATCATCAAATTTGTTCAATGAAACTAAAGTAAACTTGGACACGAGCTCAACTCTAAAACAAACATTTATATTGTAATCATGTTCTCATAAAGAAGCCAGGTCTAAACAATTTACAAATAGTGTTATATATATATATATATATATATATATAAAATTAAACTAAATACAAGATTTATGAACTTATATACTATAAATGTATGAATGATACATAAATTTTTTATTTACCTTTAATATTTAATAAAGTCATTACGATTAAATCATTTGCATCCTAACAAGTATCTAAATTTTAAAAATGACCTTTTTAGCTAAACGAACTAATCAAACTATTTCGTTTAATAAATGAATTGAATCTAATCCAAACATTTGACAACGAATCTAAATAATTCATGAACAGCTCGCTTCATTTACATATTTAATTTAAATATATATGTACGTGTCTATATATATATATATATATATATATATATATATCTATATATCTCATGAAAGCGTGATTGCTGTCCATACGTACATGCCTACTTCTTTACTCTATTTGCAGAACATGAGCTCAAAACACCCTGACCGATTAATCAAGTTTGGAGTAAGATTTATTCTATTTTTTGGTATTGAAGGACATTAACATATTTTAAATATGTTTACTTATTTGTGTGAACTTCGTTGAGTCGTATTCCAAAGTGTCTTATGATTAGTTTTAAGGGACAATCGATTAGGATTTTGGAGTTCAGGACATAAATATATTTATCATGGTTTTTGTTTTTGACATAAAACATGAGGCTTTTGCTGATAAATAGAGCTTTACATCTGCGTCAGCAGGAGCATTCTGCACAGACCAGAATATTGAAGTGGATCAATATTTAAAAAATACATTTATTGTTCACAAATATATCTATACGTGTGTCTGTGTATTTGTATATTCACATTAATCTTTGCTTTCAAATTTGATTACTTTATTTACGAGTCTCATTCATATTGAGTAGTCTTTAATTCTACAGTAACAACAATTATTCCTTGCAGTTTCTTATTCTCTCCAATTTGGATACCTTTATATTGTAGTATAAATATGAGGTCATGTTCAAACATAATAGATTATTGAATAAAAATTTAATGATCTAAATTTATAAATTAAAAATATAACCACAATTGGTTATATTAATTTAATATAAATCTAGACAATTAAATATTAAAAATCTAATGGTTTATCATAATTAAAAATGACCTTATGTTTCTACCATAATATAAGAGGATTTAAATTGTACTCCCTTGTGATTTAAGAATGAGTTGAGAAGAGATGACCGGTCATGAAGTATGGATATATATATATGGGTAAAGTAGCATTATCAAATTAGTATTAACCTTGCACTTTCTTATTCCCTTGTGAATTAAGAATGAGTTGAGAAGAGCCGATCATGAATTGTGGATATGTATAAGGATAGTGTGGTATTATCAAATTAATACTAAATCTATATAATAATTCTAGTTATATATATATATATATATATATAAAACGAGATTTCTAATGACTAGGCTTATTTAACTTAATCATCATATGATGGAAACACGAAGATTAATATATGTATATAGGCACGTAAGGACATGTGGTAAATCAATTCCTCTTGGCCGGGTGACATGACAATCTTGTTCTCATGAGATCGAAGCTTGATTTTTCTCAATATATATCATGAGCAACAATACAAAGTAATTAGAAGTTATTTGATTACTTCGTATGTAATAACCCACCATCATATACAAAGTGCAAAAGTATGTATATATACATATATATAGACATATAATTGATAGCAAAATAATCTGTAGAGTTTAATTTTCCAACGTTATGTTTATAAAGATCATTAATTACATCATAAAGAACGCTTTATAATGCAAAAACCAAAATTGTAGTTTGATAATGATATCAATCTGATTTTTATTAAATTTAAACCTGCAGTTTTTCTAAATTTTCATTTCCTGTATTTTACCACATATAAGAAAAGAAATCATATCACATTATTAAGAATATTAGAACTAGTCCACATTAATTAAATGAAAAGCTTATGCAAAGTAATTCTCGGGCTGCTTGCACAGGATTGTTAAGACTTGGGACCAACCCAGAAATAAACCTATCCAGCTATTATTTTCAGCAAGAATCGTGCTTTCCTTCTTTTCCAGGAAATACATAGCCATATTGCCTTAAAAGACATCTCAACTACAGCTTTTCATTACCCCACCTTTTTCCTCTTTTAGTTTTCTTTCCCCTTGTTTTCCTTTCTTTGTCTTAGTATCATAATATATAAAAAAAATAAATTTCTTTATAAGTTAGAATCATCATGTAGAGATTTTTTTTCTACCCCTTGACCGTCCAAGCAGTGACCACCATTATCATAGGACCATATGACTGTTTCCTCTAATGTTTGCATCAAAATGAGCGAAAGACTAAAAGAAAGTTAATTTAGATGTTATCTATTTACACCAACAAGCTCTTGGTCAGCTAATATGAAGCATCGACGAAATGAACATAAAATCCATAATTGAGCTGCTTGCATATGTGAAATGGAAGAAAATCGCTGTCTATAAAACGGCTACCTAATGTTATCTTTTTAACGTTGGTCTTTATATATTCTATAATTACATTATTTCGTTGCTGCTTCTATCCCAAACCCTTCGAAATTTCCAGCAAGAACTTTCTTAGGTTGGCCTTGGAAAGTTATAACAACTTTAAGACAATTATTAGGATTTCAATCCTCGTAATTATTCTATTCAAGCATACGTCAATTTTGGCTGCAGCTAGCATTTCACTGTTAATATAAGATTATTAATTAGAATTATTAGGAATTATTATTCCATCCATGTAATTTCTCATCTGTTTCCTTTCCTTGTTCCTTCTTCCTGCTGGAATATACCAAGCAATGCAAAAAGAATTGCTCAGTCCAGTAAGGTCTAGTTGACCAGTCAACAACCTTAATTAACTTCTAATAATCCATTGATATTCTCAAATCTCAAGTAATTGAATCCACATTTTTCTTTTTTGGTGGCTAGAAAGTATCGGAGAAGTTAAGATTTCTTACTCCTTAATAAGTGACATATCCAATTACAGAGCTATTACGGGATCGAATTTGGTATTGACCCTCGGTCACTCTTGGGTTTGTTGAGGATTTGGTGAATGCATAGGAAAAAAATACTTTTTCCCTAATTTACGGAAGGTAATTATTCTCTTATCTAACTTATAAACAAGATCTAACTTATAAACAATATAATTCTTGGTTATTCTACATAAATCCCTAAAAATGAAAAGATAAGTTACAATTCGCTTATTTGAATTAAAATATCCTTCTATATATTTATATAATGAGTATTAAATATACATTTGACTAATTTTAGTTACTTTCTTTTTTAGATTTGAAGTTTTTAAATAAAAATTATTATTTAAAATAAATATACTCACAAAATATTGATTAAAAAAATTTAACTACTTATAGGTAATAATTAATAATATTCAATTTCAACAATAACATGTGTGTATCAAATATATTTCAGTAAATATAAGCATGGTTACAAATTCAGACAAATTTTAAAATAAATTAATTTTATTTATGATATATTAAGAAATAAATAATATTGAAATAAAAATTTTAAAAATTTTTTTTTTATTATTATGTACATTAAAAATAAATGAAATCAATTTAAATTGAGAGCATTTTGAGCAAATAATAATTAGTTAAAATATTGAAGGTCTGTGTATACTTTTCATGTTTGAGAAGAAAGCCATGTGCAATTAAATAATTTCATATGAAAGGATAAAATAATTTTTTTTTTGTAAATTTTTTCCCTTGTAATTTAGATGCTTACAATATGGGAGAAATAAATGTTCTTAATTTATCATAATCCATCACCAAATTTCTTACCATTATATATATATATATATATATATATATATAATACTAAAAAATTTGGTTGATTATATGGATAGCAACAACCGATTAAACTTAAGAATTTAGATAGAGATAAAAAAAAGTCTAATCTATTGAATATTACGTACCTTGTAAACATACATACAAACATACATGACCAACTTCAGTGCTTCGTTTGAGAGTTAGATCAATTTTCTTTTATTTGATTCATGCTATATATTTACCCCAAAAAAAAAAAAATCCATGTATGGATTTCAAATTATTGCCATTGAAGTAATATGGCTTAAGTAACATTAATAAAATTGACTACGTCAAATTAAGGTTCAATCTCTAATAAATAAACTATATATATTATGCAGTAAGCTTAAAACTAAGGCACCGACATATATATATATATATATATATATATGAAATTTTTAGTGCAAATTCTACCTCCTGAAATCCATATATAGATTCCACGATGGATGAACAAACTCCTGCCAGGTGTCCATCTATATCATCACCACTTTAATTATTTGAGTGGCCAGTAAACATCTCATCAGTGTAAATTGCCTGAGAGTTTCTTAAGTGGAATATAAGGATGCATGCTCAAATATTCAACAAAGGGAATCTTTCATAATTCCAAAAGGCATGTCGTATTATTGGCAACTTCGCAGAATTGAAGCTGTTCTAATCAAATACACCTACCCAAAACGAAAAAAGGAAACCCTAGCTAGGTGTTCTAGTTCTATATATACCTTCGCTTGAGGAACTCAATTATATGTATAAGTTGTGTAAAATGTACTATAGAGTGACCAGGACGTAGGAGGATAAGGGTGTCTTGTCGCAGGAGCGTTGGCACCAGCTAGCTTGAGGCTTGACGCTTGACGCTTGAGCATCCTGACATTGCCGGTGCCATCCTCTTGCGACAAGATGCTCTTCATTCTCTCTCTCTCTCTCTCTCTCTCTCTCTCTCTCTCTCTCTCTCTCTATATATATATATATTGATTTTCCTCCATTTCATTTTCTTGCTTCTCTTGTTCATATTATATAACATTGTTTTATGATTTATGAGATTAATGGTCGTGGTTAATTAATTATTTGCTTGCCACAGTATCATTCTTTAATATGTCGATCGATCTCCATGATGGTGGGATCGATGCAGCCTTATTCTTTAAAGGAGAGGCATGGTAATGGATCATGCGCTTTTCTTTTTTCTTTTCCAATATTAATATATTGTTTCATCTCTTCAATATTTTGGCTAGGATTTAAATTATTAAATTCTTTTATTTTTCTCAATTCAGACATAATCTAGGGTGATTTATAAGCCATCAACCTTTTATGATTCCTAATGCTATATTTGGATGGATGGTTAGAAATAGAATGATATGGAGTGGAGTGGCTAATTTAGTGTAATATTATGTTTGGAAGCCTTTTTTAGGATATAATAAAGTGATATAAGAGAGATTCCAAGACCCCATTTGGATCCTCTCCATTTCTCTCCATCAATTTCTCTATCAATTTCAAAGATAGATAGACATAGAGCGAATTAAGTATACTTAAGTGGGACCTATTTAAATTGTAGGTCACACTCACTCTATGTCTATTTCATTCTAAAATTGATAATGAAATTGATGAATAAAAAAATGGAGAGGATCCAAATCCTTCTTGACTATCCAAAACCTCCATTTTTTTGTCCTTCAAAATTGAAAGATTAAGGATATGGAATAACCAAGTAGTGTTATTACAATGATACTCTCTTTGTTTAAAAGCTTACTATAGTAACATTCTATTTATAAGGATGATATTGTAAAAGTAAATGTAAGCTTTTCTATTAATAATCCTCCTCCCTTCTTTTATTAAAATTTTAAATAAGGAAGTGGCACATATCTTGCCACTCCTCTCTCTTCCAAGGTTATTCTCCCCCATCTTTGTCCAAACTTTCAAACATCGCATAAAAGGTGAAGGTTCAAGTATTTAGTTGATTAGTTATAATAAACCCAATTTTATTCAAGGTTTCTTATGTGTCCATAAATTTTTTTTTTCCTTTTCTTACTTGACTAAGCTTATCTCACTATTTTCAACATACTCTGATATCAACTTATATATAAAAGTTTAGTCAAAGTTAAAAATTTGGATGTAGTTTCACTGACAAGCTATTTAATTTAAATCACCGTTGAACAAAAATGACCATAACTAAAGTTATTTAACTAGTCAAGTACGTGTCAGCAAAATCCAAAATTAAATGTTGTGCAAGAAAAGCTCTTGTAAAACGTATCCAATTTATATCAATTAAAGGCTTTGAGTTCTTCAAGTTACTTACATGAATTAAATGATGACGAATACCTTACATAATTTTTAAGGTCAAATTAGTTTTTGTGATTCTTTATAATTTTACTTAATTTACATATAATTTAGTTTATTAACTTGATACATAATTTTTAAGGTCAAATTAGGTTTTGTGATTCATTGTAATTTTACTTAATTTATACATAATTTAGTTTATTAACTTGAAAAACTATAAGAAGATGTAGCGTTAGTAATGGTAAGCAACACATCTGTCAATTATGAAGAACATTGAATTGTTGATTTTGGATGCTTTAACCATATGGCAAGAGATAAAGAGAAGTTGCAAATAATATTTGAATTGTAATACCCACAAAAAAAAAAAAAGAGAACTTAGTCAGAGACAAAAATAGAAACAGATAAAATTTTATCTAATAATGTAACCAAAGTTAGTACATAAACCTCATCTTGTGCTTTTTTAGCACTTGTAACTTAACTAAATACAATAACTAAGTATCTGTTAGAAAAATTTTGATATGATAAAAAATATATATAATAATATTTTTCCATTTGAAATATTTTAAAAATTCTCAATTATTTCTAATAATTCCACATAGCCCCTAATTATTCAACTAACCTCCAATTATATCCTAAAAACACCTGCTTCATTGTGCCACATTTCTTCCCAAAACACTACAGCAAGTCTTTAGCCTTCTTCATGTTGCCCTTCGACCTCCGACCACCGTCACCGCCTTTGAAGGACCACTGGTGGATGACCGGAACTCCACGAACCTCACTGGCCCCTCATATAGCCTTGCTGATCGTCGATTGCTGGAAAACAGTGAGAATTTCCATCAATATCAATGTGCAAATTTGAGCCAAATTTCACGATTTTGGTGCATTTTTAATGCAATTATATATAAGGTTTCATTTTCTGCATTGATTTCACATCTTTCTCCCTCATTTACACTGATCAATTCGGTACAATTTGCTCAGAATTGAAGAAAAACCAATTCAGGTACTGTTCATCCGTGAAAATCACTGTTCATACAAGAAAGTGGTGAAATTGAGCTCAATTCGGGTTGTTTGCTTCAAATTGAGTTATGATTACACTTCTAAGGTGAATTTTGCACCTTTCTCCCTTGAAATCACTGATCAATTGTGAAATTTGGCTTCCGAATTGAAAAACCTCAATTTAAAGGTTTAGGGGCAATTTGGAAATTTAGTAAAAATTGTGTTCTTAAGACTTCTTAAATTTTTTTATGCATCTAGGGAGTGATTTAGAAATTTTAGTTTGAATTTTTAAACAAAATATGAATTTTTAATAATTTTTCTAGATTTTTCATGAAGAAAATTAGAGAGAAAAATATGAATGGCTTGTTTGTATAACAATAAATATTATTTGAGGTTAAATAGAAATTTTAGAATTTATTAGATGACCCTTAAGCAAAATTTGTGTTATGGTAGGTGTTAAAAATTTAATAAGTGCATAATGGAATAATTGAATAAAATAATAATAATAGTAATAATAATAATGGTAATAATAATAGTAATGATAATAATAATAATAATAATAACAATAATATTGATAACAGTAATGATAACGATAATAAAAATAATAAAATGAAATATAGGTTATAAGAATTTTAAAGTATTCTTTATGTGGCCCATAAATTCAATTTCTAAATAATTAGTAAAGAAATAGGTAACATCAATAAAGATGAATAAATAATAATTAATTAGTTCTATGGCAAAATCAAATAATTAAATTAATTATGAGGACTGGATGTTAAGAGTATTTTATTTAATATTTTTTTAGGTGGCTAGAATATTTTCAACAAAGGAATTATAATCAAGGATAGAAGGAGGTTGGTATACTCCTCTCAGGTGAGTAGATAATCCTAATTATGCATAATATTATTTTAAATTATTCATGATGATTTCGAGTATTGAATTATTAGAAATACAAAAATCTAAATTTTGAAGTGGTATGATTTTGAAATTTCTGATATCTGTACAAGGATAATTATTTGTCTTTGAAATATTTGGAATATGTTCAAAATAGAACCTTGTAGTTAACGATAGTTGACGTTAGCCGTAGTACACTGTGATTGGTATTTTGATAAAGTTGGGTATGATACCCTTACTTCCATATTCTATTTGAGGTCGAGGGCCATTATGATATTTATTCAAAGCCTATGGCAGAATGAGTATTTGTTTCATTCTATTATCACTAGCCTTGGGCTAGCTCTGTACTCTGTAATTATGACTGGTTCTGTAGGAGATTCCCCGTTACATTCTATTAATGATTTTTCTTTATTTAATATCACTGAATTATATCTATATGATATCTGGTTTTAAATTTTGAAAGATGTATCATTGTAAGTCTGTCTTAATTTTTGCAATATTAGAATTACCTACTCATTGAGTTTTCACTCACCCCATTATTTAACATTTTTTAGATCTCAGCGTCGATCTAGAACGTCCACCTTTTGAGGTTTAATTTTGGTGATTAATTTCTTGGAGAGCCTAGCCTACTGCTAGAGCTATGTCTTTCAATATTTTTATGATTCAGTTTAGTTACTCCCTAGTATACAGGCTAAATGTTTAATGTATTATTATAGTGTGTCAGAAATTATTTGTATAAGGAGTTATGAGATCTATGTTTGTTTAATATGAATTTATATAAATTCTACCATATTGGGGGTTCCAATAGGTTCGTGAGAATGAATGACACTTCATCTTCGAGCCAGTTACATCTCAGGTCGTGGCATGAATATAGAGGAGGTTGAGTTATTGCAGCAACAAACAATTTGAGGTTGCAAATAACCCATGTTGGTAGTATGGTAATCAATCCCTTCCACAGTACAAGGAAAGTACATCTACAAAATGTTTATCATGTGCCTGGAATGAAGAAAAATCTCCTATCAGCGTCACAACTTGCATCCAACAGTAACTATATGGTGCTTGAGCTGCGGGGCCAACGATGTCATAGTATATAAAAGTCTAGATACAATTGGTACACTAATTATGAAGGGCAAATGTGTCGAGTTTGTCTAACACATACAACGTACATAAGTAAGATAAGAAGAAATAATATAGCATATTTGTAGCATGCGAGGCTTGGCCACGTCAGCTATCATAAGCTATAGTTAATAATGAAGAAGGAAATGCTTAGAGGACTTTCGCAGCTTGAAGTTCAAGACAATATAGTTTGTGCGGAATGCCAGTACAGTAAGGCACATTAGTGTCTATATGAAAAGTCTAGTTTCAAAGCTAAATGTCATTTGAACTAGTGCACTTTGATGTTTTTGGACCAGTAAAGCAAGCTTTTAGCAGTGGATATCGGTATGTGGTCACATTCATTGACGACTACTCGAGGTACATATGAGTAGATTTTATGAAAGAGAAGTTAGATGCATTATCTGGATTCAAACTGTTCAAAAAGAAAAATGAAGGGCAGTTGGACATAAAATTTATGCTAGTATTGGCAACGGAGGAGAATATACATATGCGAAATTTAACAAGTATTGGCAATAGAATAAAATATGACTACCATTGATGAGCCCAAGAATACCTTAATAAAATGGGGTTGCAGAAAGAAAGAATCGACACTTGGTAAAAAAAACTTGAGCCCATATTTTAATCAAGCTTTTATTCATATTTTTTAGGTCAGGCCTATCGGGCCAATCACATTTTTTTAAAAATAGTCAAATTAATTTGTTACTTAATACTTGAGATAAATAACATATATAATTATTATTATTACATTTAAAGTATATATAGTGAAGTTGTAAATATAAATGAGTTGTTGTATTAGTATAAATCTTTAAAATAAAATGTATTAATTTTTATTTCTTTATAAAAGTATTATGTTACACTAAATACTAATTTTTTAAAAAATTTATTTTGATACAAAATAAAAAGATAATACTAACACTTTAAATCCTCTCTAACAAAATAGTGTTTTATAAAAAAAAAAAAAAAGAATTTTTATTTTAAATTTTAAATTTTTTTCAAAAAGTAAAGATTTATTGTATTAAAAAAAGGCAGGAAAACGCTGTTGTGAAAAAAAAAAAGAAAAGACATCGCCCAATTCTAATGCTTCACATCAAAGGAAAAGACTTGGTGTGACAGGAAACTACTTTAGAAGAAAAGTATATGGAAAAGAAAAATGTACACCAAAAAACATCAAATTAGAAGCAATTAACTTTTCTAGTGTTGGTCTTGCTTTGAACATTGAAAATTATACCCTTTGAATTTTAAATAAAGAATAATTACAATTAATTAATTAATAGTGATCGTCAAGTCTGGCTGCAGGACTGAATGAAATTATTATTACAAGCTAGTCTCTGTCCCGTCAATTAATTTCTTCAGTGCCCCACTTCGTACATGTTAAACTGGGATTCTTGACTATTCAAAATTCCCACCTTAGAAGGAACATGCATGTGATTTGGGAGAAACCCGCTTATAAAAATAATTAGTATCAAAATACTTTTCAAATATATACCTAACATTGATTGATTTTTCAATATTCATTGACTTTCTAGAAAAAAAAAAATTCGTTGACTGTGTAAATGCGACGGTCTCGCTGGGAACAACTACAATTAATAAGCTTGCATCTCTTCACGTCACAAAAAAAAAAAAAAAAATTAAAGAAAGAAATCAGTGGGAATTGTTTCGAATATGATTAAGTTTCGTGAAATAACACTGACGATTAATTATTGTCAATCATACTGCTTGGAATCTAAAATAATTAATAGGTCTAGTACTTTATCTCACATTCCAGAAACGCCACCCAAAATTAATTTCAACTTGTGCAATTAATGTTGAATGGAAAACTCAAAGCGAAAAAAAAAAAAACATAAATAAGTAGAAAATTAGTGAGAATGAAGAGGGCCTATATATATATATATATATAGGAATTCAAAGAAGGGAAAGAAATTAAAAGAGGAAAAATTACATATGAGGGGAACGAGGAGACGTTGTCGCAGGAGAGATGGCACTGCCTTGCTCTCGTGGGTGAATGTCTTCATTGAACAGTGCCATCCTCCTGTGACACTATCCCCTCCTTTCTCTATCGCTCATCTTAATTTCCCTAGCATTTCCTTCTATATTTGTTGCCATAATTCTACTTTCAACTTTCACTCCATCATTTAGGCTTTGTTTTCCTCTCAAAATGTTTATTTTGATATAATATAAATTTCCAAAGTTTGAAAAGAAAGATATAATATATATGAACCTTTTGGGATTGCAAATATATAAACTTTAATTTCTGCCCATATATATATATATATATATATATATATATACACACACATATTTATGTGATTATTTTCTTTTCAGATATGACTTGTTTGGTTGATGAATTACTAGTGGTGACATGGGAATGAAAAAGCTTCACATTCCCACTTCTATGCTTGGAAGCCAAGATCGTATAGTTTTCTTCATTCTGGGAAGAATCTGTATTACCTCGAATGAGTAATGGTTCTATACGTTGTTGGTCATGACAGATCTCTTTAGAATGAATTTTTTGTGACAAAAATGCCCCCAAGTTTTCAATCTTTTTCCTTCTTTTACGGTTCAAATCCTCCAAATCTAATGGACGCGTATATTGTATTTATGCGTTAATATATATATATATATATATATCTATACACACAAGTGTGTGACACCATGCTTTCTTTTATTATTATTATTTTTGGTCACTTATTATTATTATTATTATTATTGTTGTTGTTGTTGTTGTTATCATCATTACTGGCTGTCGAGAAAATTGCTTCAAATTTGCTTAATATACAAGAACTACAAGATTGATGTACCACGTGTGAATAGTCTTTATGCGCTATATATAAGAACTCCAAAATTACTTCTCATTGCTGTGGGCTGATAAATTGTTGTGGTCAACAACTTTTGCTAATACTAATTTTTCCTTGACATAATCTGAAGTGGATGTCAATAATGTTAATTCCATGTTTAAATCAATTATTTAATTATATACAAATTGTACTTAATTTTTCAGCCATTATAAAATAAGAGAAGTAGTAACAATTAAAAACAAATTATAGTCAATTGCATTTTCTTATTGATATGCGAATTTTATAAGTAGCAGGTATTTTTAATATGGGATCCCCACTCTCAGTCTTATCTACTTGCCCTGTTAAGTAGTCATACCGTGCTAAGATTAATTTATATTACTCATTTTTGTAATTTTTATCGGCAAAAAGATAATTAATCAGGGTTTCTCCTTCAATAAACCATAAGGAGCTCGAATAAGCTGCTTCCTAATCAAAGTTTCTCCCTACCTTAGCAACTTTTTAACTGGTATGAAATCCTTCGTGAACCCAACTTTTTCGTTGTGGGCATTTCTGGTATTTAGTCACACTTCCTTTTACAATGATTTTGTGTGACAACTAAACATTGCAACAATAGCAGTTTGGATTTCTTACTGTGCACGGTAAGTACTGTACATAGTAGGACCGTTTGATTTTTTACAGTGCACAATATAGGTCAAAACTTTGATATCTTATTAACTTATTCTATCGTGCACAACACAATTAAAAATTGGGCTACGCAATAATCATTCTCATTCTTATTTCTATCCTTTTTTTTAATTTATTGCAACCAAACTATAGAAAATGTTAAGAATACACTCACTCTTATCGATTTAGTGTATTTAGTATATTTATTCCTAAGGAGTTTCTCAAGAAAGTCAAATTAATTTTTCTTAAAAGAAATACTATTCCTTTTTCTCCCCTAGATATACATTTTAAGCCTTCTTATTGTGCTTATTCTCCTTTAATTCTGTAGGAAGCATTAAAGAAGTGATGGGTGATTTCCCTGTGAGTGCCCAGAGATGTGAAAGCAAAAGAATGAGTTACTCAGCTCAAAGTTAAAGAAAATGTAGGAAGTGAAACATTATATTCAGCTAGCCATGTGGTGTCGCCAGCTAATTGACTCTTCCCTTTTCCTCCCAAGTTTCAGCCCACTCATCCAATAATAAATTACTACAATAATGTTCCAGTAAACGTCTAAAATAAAAGGCAATTCTTAAAACAAAGTTCCTGTTGACAAAGATCCAACTGTTAGAGTAGTTAAGGGGTTACTGTCTCCTGTGTATTAGCAGAGTTTGTTAGCTAAGTAATTAGATTAGTAGTTAGATCTATATCACCTGTATCTAGTCTGCGTGTGTGTATATATAACTGGAGTGTACTGCATGTTTGATCAAGTAATAATTCTCTGAGATATTCTCTTCTCTTTAGCTTTTTATGCTTATGCTTCCTTCTGCGTATACTTTGTTTTGTAATATGGTATCAGAGATTCAATTGCTCTAATGGTGAATCAGTTGTCTTCATCAGTTGCGACTCCGTTGACTCTAGCTTCACGAAATGACGTGGTAACCTTTAACCATACCATTTTGGTGAAACTTGAAGAGAAAATTTTCTTACTCTGGAAACAGTAACTCCATCCAGCACTTAGAGGACGTAACATACAGAAGGTTGTTGAAATCGAGCCGAAGGTTCCTCTGAAGTTTCAGAGTCAAAAAGATGAAGCTGCGGGCAAGATAAATGTCACACCCCAAAATCTTAGAAGAACAGGATAACTCCATTTATGCAAGCCAACCGCTACTATTTTCCTGATTAATCATATTAAAATTATGAATTATGCATTAACATAAACCCATATAACCCTTAAACATTAATAAATTTATCAAGTAAATTTTTTGTAGAAATTTCAACTGAGTTTCTCTTGTAAATGAGACAGACTGAAAATACTATAAGTACTTTCAGCTCATTACAATATAAAAAAGAGAGCTCAGCTCTCAATATAACCAAATAATCTATAAATTTACAACAAAATAATGAAAGAGGGAATTTGTCTGTGATTATCCATACTTATATACAATTATATACATATTGGCCCACTTTGCCACACTATTACAAAAGAGAGATACCCTGACAAAATAAGGGATCGTATATCTTCTTATACGAGCAAAATTTCTTCTAACTCTCACACCCTAGGTGAATATCTGAAAATAAAGAAAATAAATAGGCAGCATCCCAAAAATATTATCAACATTAATTAACTTAAGGTATGCAGTGTCATATGTAAATTGTTTCATAATGAACTCTGAAATACCAAATATTATACTTGTTGACTCAAGTCATAAAAGTGACATGTATTTTGTTGAATAACATTCAAATTCTTACTATAATAAAGCATAAAACATATGTCATTTACATAAGAGAAAATAACTTCAACTATGCAATATTAAATAATAGACATGGACTTTCTTCCATGGTAATCAAAGTCGGTCAAGGGTACACAGCCCTCGGGGAAACATAATTATTGGTCAAAGGTACGTAGCCCTTGGTTAATCTAACCCAGACGGTCATGAGATACAAGCTCACGCTATTTAATCCATTTAATGTTTGTTCTTGATATAATCCAATTGATTGTTTTTCCGTGGATATCACATCATAATAACATGCCAATACCTTGTACCATACCTTGTGTATGTTATAATATCCTCTTTACAAGTGTTGTGTAACACTATATATGTTTTATAATTAATTTGAGAGAGCTATTCAAGTCTTGTAAGCTATTCCCTGTGCAATATAAGGATAATAACTACCAAAATCCCACTACATATTTATACAAATGATAACAATATCATGTAATATGTAACACAGTTGGAAGTCCTACCACTCACATGGTTGGTAAAGTATTTTAATTAATCTTGCCTCTTTTCCTTCATTAAGGGATATTATTCAAGATAAATCCTTGTAACACAAAAGTGCAAATTACCTTAATCTACACGATCACCATTTCACATTCTATTCGAGATCATTATATTATTTGTTAGTATATTCATCAATGGGAAAGACTTAACATAGACAACTGGAATATTAAAGACTTAACATGGACAACAGGAATATTTACAAGTCCTATTAATAGTCCATACAATTGGCTCAAACCCATACCTTATTAAAAGAATTTTCTTTCTTTAGTTTATATTCTCTTTTCAACATATCT
The DNA here is from genome assembly GCA_037074485.1 of Delonix regia. Taxonomy (NCBI): domain Eukaryota; kingdom Viridiplantae; phylum Streptophyta; class Magnoliopsida; order Fabales; family Fabaceae; genus Delonix; species Delonix regia. The sequence goes on along the minus strand of CM073449.1, from coordinate 30,515,816 downwards.
TAAGATACAGAGATAATATCATTTCAATAACTAAGTTCTTTCTACATGCCTTTATTTACCACTTAAAATTTATGCCATAGCATTTTTTTTGCATTGTTCTCTTATTCCCACCATATGCATTGCTAAATTCTCACAAATATAACATTTGCCAATTTAATTATATATACTCCTTTTATAATTCTTAATTCCTCCACTTAAATTTAGCCCCGATTGCCACAACCCAAATCTTCCAAACATTCCAAAAGACCCTATGAATGGGTATTATGAAATATCATTATAATAAAATTTTTCCTTAATAATCTAGCCTTTTAAATTAATTTCCCACATCAACCAAATCAATTGTAAACTAAATTTCAAAAAAAAAATTGAATTGGTCTTAATAAACCCTAGAAAGGCTATCATACAATTCTTAGAAATTTGAGTCCAAAAACATGATATTAAGGTTGAAATTTGTTGAGCCTATTTGTTGAGAAACAAAGGTTTTAATGACAACAACACAAGAAGAAAAATTTTCCTATGTAACACTTAGGTTCTAGATGATTTTAATGTTTAATCATGTATTAGGAACTTTTGTAAATGATATTGAGTTGATAAGGATTAATTAAAATAAATGTATAATCAATCCTAGGTCTTAAAGGTTGAGAAAAGCTGATTTGAGAGTTTTCTATCAGTGAACAATTGATTAGCCACTAACCAACAGTCGACTAGTCACTTACTGAGAAGCCGCAGTTTTGTTGCCAGATTGGAAACTAATCGACTAGGCACTTTCTATGAGTGATTAGTCAACTAGTCACAAGCCATCAGTCGATTGGTCATCTTCTTGGATGAAACTAGTCAACTGCTAGCTTAAGCCTGATCAATTAGGAGCTTTTTGGAAGCTAGCAGTCGACTAGCCACTATGAATAGTCGACTGGTCACCTCCTAGATCAAGCATCAGTCAATTGCCAACCTTGAGACCATCGACTGGGAGCTCTCAATGGGTGAGCAATCAATTGTCGGGGTTCAAAAATTCAAAGTTGTGAGAGGGAATGAAGGAGCAGTTGACTAGTCAGTGACAAACAAGCTATAGTGGATCTATAATGGGTATATTTTGAATTATCTTATCTCCCACTCACTTCCAACAGATCTATTGGGCCTTAACTTATATAAACTTGACCTGAGACCTCTAAAACATAAGAAGAACATTCAAGAGTGCTTATATTAGTTGTTTTAATATTCTAATTAACTCATTATCATATTAGTGCTTCACTATTTCATCTACTTTGTTTAGAGTTATTTAATCTGTAAAACATTTTAGTAATGAGCCTAGATCAAACCCTATAAGCCCATTTACCAAAAAAAATTTAGGGTTTCTGAATTTTTTTTTTTTGAAAATCCAAATATTCGAAGAAACCCTAGATTATTTTTTTCCCTTTCTTCTTCCACTCTCGCTGTCGTTGCCACTGGCGGCCCTACTACTGCTCATCAGCTTTGGTGCATTGAGTGGTTGTGGGCCGGTGGCATCCATCTCTTGTCATTGTGGAAGGGTTCAATTTTGGAGTCTTTTTCGGGTTGTCTTTGTCGGCGGGGAGGGTGCAAAGGTTGACGTGAGAGTGCCAGTGACATAGGTCACCAGTGGTTGTAGGCTTTTCCCGCTGTGGAAGCATCACCATCGATTGAGGTGGAGAGAGACTTCTTTCTCCCTCTCTCGTTCGTTTTACAATGGAGGCGAAGGACCATTTTTTTTATTCGGCAAACTAGCACTCTCTAGCTTAAGAGGTGACGACAATGTGGTTGCCAATGACAGTAAGGTCCACTTAATAGGGGAGCATCACCGGCGACCACTATTGTCGATGGCAGTGAAGAAAGGGATGAAAAGCTTCGAAACGCAGAGAGAGGGATTTCGAAAAAAAATTCTTTTTTTTTTAAGAATTCTAAAACCCTAATATAAGAAATCTAGGTAGGGATGGGTAAGTTCTTGGAAGGAATGGAAATTTTGAAAAAATTTCCAAACAAATTTTATCTCAAAAACCCTAATTATTAAAGCCCCAAATAATATCTTATCTTATATCCCAATAAAGTATGCAAATGATCAGAAAACCAGCCTAGGGCTTTGATACCAATAAAGAAATTAAATAACGAACACGTTCATAAATAATTCAGGTTATGAGACTTACATACTTCTTCTGATTGCAGAAGCTGATCGGACTTTGACTGGGATCACTAATCGTATGAGATACCCATAATGTGTTAGGTGTATCTCGGGTTTTCACAGCCTAAATCCCCTTTCTAATGCGACTACAGAATACTTCGTAGGTATTTCTTTCAAAACGTCTCAAGTCCCTAAAAACTATTCTCTTGGTATATTAGTCTATATCTTTTTATCTCGATTATCTATCGTATAATAGTCTAACCCTTTTTATAAAGGCTAGTTAAAGTTAAGGTTTAATAGTAATTCCTATAATTACTAATTTACCCTTACTTAATGAGCATCTTTTATGGGTGGACACTATATAATATCTTAACAGATTTAAACCCCAGATATTATATGATATTCTAACAATTACCTATCCATTTAATTCCTTGTGCGGATAATGACATTCAATTGGACTCTTCAACTTGAAAATTAATTTAAGGGTTTAAAGTTAAGTCAAAGTTGAGATTTAATTTGTATGATCAAATTTGTTCAATGAAAATAAAGAAACCAGGTCTTAACAATCTATAAATAGTATTTTATACATACATACATATATATATATATATATATATAAATTGAATTCAGGATTTATGAACTTTTATACTATAAATGTATGAATGATACATAATTTTTTTTTATTTATCTTTAGTATTTAATATAGTCATAATGATTATAAATCATTTGCGAACAATTATCTAAATTTTAAAATTGACCTTGGCTAAACGAACTTATCAAATTGTACTTTCGTTAAATAAATGAATCGAATCTAATTCAAATTTTTGACGACGAATGTAAATAATTCATGAACTGCGCACTTCATTTACATATTTAATTCAAATTAATATATAAATATGTATATATACACACACACACAGGTGTATATATATATATATTAAGTCTTAAGGGACAATCCATTAGGATTTTGGGGTTCGGGACATGAATATGTTTATCATGATTTTTGTTTTTGACATAAAAGGCTTTTTCTGACAAATAAAGCTGTAGATCAGTGTCAGCAGGAGAGAATTCTGCATACAAACCAGAATATTGAAGTAGATCAATATTTAAAAAATACATCAATTGTTCACAAATATATCTAAATGTGTGTCTTTGTATATGTATATTCACATTAATCTTTGCTGTCAAATTTGATTACTTTATTTACGAGTCTCATTTATATTGACCTTTAATTCAACAATAATGACAATTATTCCTTGCACTTTCTTATTCCCTTGGGAATTAAGAATGAGTTGAGAAGAGCAGAGTGGCCAATCATGAATTGTGGATATGTATATGGATAATGTGGCATTATCAAATTAGTACTAAATCTGTATAATAACTCTAGTTTTTTTGTTTGTTTTATATATATATTACGAAGTTTCTAATAACTAGGCTTATTTAACTTAATCATCATATGATGGAAACACGAAGATTAATATATATATATATATATATATATATATATATATATATAGGTACGTACATACATGTGGTAAATCAATTCCTCTTGGCCGGCTGACATGACAATCATACTCTCATGAGATCGATGCTTCATTTCCTCAATATATATCATGGGCAACAATACAATGTAATTAGAAGTTATTTGATTACTTCGTATTTAACAACCCACCATCATATACGAAGTGCAAAAGTATATGTATATTTGTGTATATATATATATATATAATTGATAGCAAAATAGTCTGTAAAGTTTAATTTTCAACGTTATGTTTATAAAGATCATTCATTACATCATAAAGAACGCTTTATAATGCAAAAACCAAAATGTATTTACCACATATAAGAAAAGAAATCAGATCACATTATTAAAATAATAGAACTAGTCCACATTAATTAAATGAAAAGCTTATGCAAAGAAAATCTCTGGCTGCTGCCCACACAGGGTTAAGACTTGGGACCAACCCAGAAATAAACCTGTCCAGCTATTAGTTTCAGGAAGAATCATGCTTTCCTTCTTTTCCAGAAAATACTAGCTATATTGCCTTAAATGACATCTCAACTACAGCTTTTCATTAACCCCCCCCCCCCCCCCCCCCCTTGTTTTCCTTTCTTTGCCCAAGTATCATAATATAAAAAAAATAGAAAATGAAATTTCTTCATAAGTTAGAATCATCATGTAGAGAATTTTTTTAACCCCTTGACCGTCCAAAGAGTGACTACCATCATCTTAGGACCATATGACTGTTTCCTCTAATGTTTGCATCAAAAAGAGCGAAAGACTAAAAGAAAGTTGATTTAGATGTTAACTATTTACACCAACAAGCTCTTTGTCAGCTAATATGAAGCATCAACGAGGTGAACATAAAATCCTTAATTGCGCTGCTTGCATATGTGAAATGGAACAAAATCGCTGTCCATAAAACGGCTACCTAATGTTGTCTTTTTCACTTTGGTCTTTATATATATTCTATAATTACATTATTCCGTTGCTGCTCGTATCCCAAACCCTTCGAAATTTCCAGCATGAACTTTCTTAGGTTGGCCTTGGAAAGTTATAACAACTTTAAGACAATTATTAGGATTTCAATCCTCGTAATTATTCTATTCAAGCATACGTCAATTTTGGCTGCAGCTAGCATTTCACTGTTAATATATGATTATTAATTATAATTATTAGTAATTACCCATCCATGTAACTTCTCATCTGTTTGCTTTCCTCGTTCCTTCTTCCTGCTGGAATATACCAAGCTATGCAAAAAGAATTGCTCAGTCCAGTAAGGTCTAGTTGACCAGTCAACAACCTTATTAACTTCTAATAATCCATTGATATTCTCAAATCTCAAGTAATTGAATCCACATTTTTCTTTTTTGGTGGCTAGAAAGTATCGGAGAAGTTAAGATTTTTTACTCCTTAATAAGTGACATATCCAATTACTGAGCTAGATCGAATTTGGTATTGACCCTCGGTCACCGTTGGGTTTGTTGAGGATTTGGTGAATGCATAGGAAAAAATACTTTTTCCCTAATTTACTGAAGGTAATTATTCTCTTATCTAACTTATAAATAATATAATTCTTGTTTATTCTACAGAAATCCCTAAAAATGAAAAGATAAGTTACAATTCACTTATTTGAATTAAAATAACCTTCTATATATTTATATAATAAGTACTAAATATATATTTGACTAATTTTAGTAAAATAAATATACTCACAAAATATTGATTAAAAAAAAATTAACTACTTATAGGTTTAATAATATTTAATTTTAACAATAACATGTGTGAATCGATATATTTCAGTAAATATAAGCATGGTTACAAATTCAGACAAATTTTAAAATAAATTATGATATATTAAAAAGTAAATAATATTGAAATAAAAAGTTTTAAAATATTTTTTATGATTATGTACATTAATAATAAACGAAATCAATTTATATTGAGAGAATTTTGACCAAATAATGATTATTTTCAATATTGAAGGTCTGTGTATACTTTTCATGTTTGAGATGAAAAGCCATGTGTAATTAAACACACACACAGATATATATATATATATATATATATATATATATATATATATAATGCTAATAAATTTGGTTGGTTATATGGATAGCAACAACCGATTAAACTTAAAAATTTAAATAGAGAAAAGAAAGTCTAATCTATTAAATATTGCGTATCCTGTTAAATTTATCGAAATTATGTCATGGTTTGTTTCACAGTATGTACATACACTCTTCACTTTTGAAATGAAATTTGCACATATCTTAGGTTTCACACTTCATGACAGAGAAATCCATGCTTTTACATATATTCCCTTGCAAAGGTTGTGTGAAAATATTCCCACTCATAGTGACAAGGCAAAAACAAATTAAGGTTTGCTCATGCTTATTCACTTCTCTCGTTTCCAAACTTCTTCCTTATATATACATATTCATATATCCAATCACAGGTAGGGCACACTGCGAGATATCACTAATGAAACAGCAGTTGGCCCTCAACTTTACAGACTAATCGCTTGTGTATTATAATCTTAGAATGTGGCCGCAAAAAAAAAAAATCATCGAATGCATTATATGTGCTTTTAGCCCAAACTTTTTTTGTTTTAATAATCATTTGCGATTGATTAATTATAATTAGTTCATGACAGTAATTATACAGCTGTATATCTTGATCCTGAGAACGCGTGCATCCACCGTATTCGTTGATTTTATTCCACATGGAAATTGGAAAAGTTGTGTCTTTGATTTTCCAATTTCCATTGCTGAGTGATTGAATGAATTAAGTTTCTAAGGCTGCTTTTCACCTTCATCACACTTTTACCTTCATTTTTCGTTGATGCCGTGTTGAGACTTTCTTCTGTAAAATGAGATGCGTAATATTGAGCAATACCTCGCTTGCAGTGAATGTTCGGAATAATGTTAAGTAAACCAAACAAAACTTCCAAAAATCAAGTTCATATAATACATCTACTATAATGCTTAATATGTTAATACAGTGAAGGGTGCTGTATTTTCTTTAGTTTTGAGTTATTTGACATTTTCCACCGTCTATCAAAGATTGTCGTTATAAATTCGATTTATCCCTGAATTGGATTTGCAGCATGTCGTACAGTTCAACTATTTGATAAACTTTTAAAATTATATACAGTCAAAGTCGTTTATTTTTTTATTTAAATCATAAATCTAAAACCAAAATAATTAAGTTTGTACAACTTTTTAATAATAATTAATGTTTTAACTTATTGTTAGAATCACAGTTACAATTACATTGCATGCAAATGTTACCATACAATTTGCGGTCACTATGATCATGATTTTTTTAAAATAAAAAATATTTAAAATTTGATATAATATATGAATCAATTTATATTTCCTATTTCATCAAAATCAACCCAGCTGAATAAAAAGTCATTAATTCATCTTTTTGCATCAACATCAGCAAAATGATAAAGAATATGGAGGTATGGGTGCATCCCAACATCATTAAAGTTGCTTATTCATGGTTTGGCTAAATATGGGAAAAATCCGAATCTGTTTATCCCAACCCTAGGCACACATCCCAAAGTCTTCTTCTGCCAATTTGAAGCACAAGAAACTTGAGTAGCTTCGTTCACTCATAAATTACGAAGCAGCGAATGAACAGTAACATCATCATCTCATAAATAATATATATATATATATATGTATACTTTAAGATTGTTATAATGTTTAATTACTTGTTCTTTATTTAGCAACAATTATTTTTTCATCTGTTCGTAAATTATATATGAAGCAGTCATATGAACAGTAAACACCACCTCATAAATTATGTTTATTATTTAAGACTGTTATGATCCTTAATTATGACTTGTTTTGTGTTAACCATATAATTTTTTTACTATTATATGTTTGTAAACTCCGCCCTTCCAAACTGCTGATTGAAATGACTGGTCCTCCATGATCCTTGTCCACACACAAATTTTCTATACACACACGCACATATAAATGAAAGTTGAAATGTTCAGAAACAAAGACGCAAAAATCACATCAATACCTGTTCCCGACGCTGCGCCAACCTTGGCAACCCAGGAATAATAAGATACATGACACAGTATTATATAACTATCTTCCGTACTTACCTATAATTTTTTCCAAGAATTTAATATATGCCTTTTTTGAATCATAGAAGTGTTAATTATTTAATATTTAAATCTTAAAAAATAATACAATCCTTAAAAAATTTTAATTCATTATCCAATGCTAAGCCCTCCGCGATATCCTTTTGTTTTGAGGCATGCAAGTGGTTAATAAGAAACCAATAATTAATATAAACAAGGAAGATGTCAAGGTCCTTCAGTATTATTTTTTTTTTTATCACACTTTATATAAGTGTGAGTTTAATTTGGTATTTGAATAATTAAAATGTCCTTTTGCACACTAATATATATATATATATATATATATATATATATATAGATTTGTCTTTTGGTTAACCTTGTTTGGTTTAGCATTAGATATTTCTATCAAACTATATCTATCCACTAATTCCTATCTGCACAAATAATTAAAAAAAAAAGTTGTTTTCTGTGTTATAGTGGACTTGGTTTCATAATTTAAATGATTGAAAAGTCCATTTTACGCTATAAAATAGAGATTTGTCGTATAAAAAATTTCATATAAGTTGGGATTAGATTTTTATCCAAAAATCATATACAATTTTGGATCTAAACTCCCATTTTGTATAAAAATAGAAAAAAATTATTTGCTTCCACGTCAAGTGAATTGCTTGAATGGTTAGATTTACCTTGAAATAAAAGTTATTAAACAACAATGATGATCATACAAATTTTTTTATCAAAATTAAGGTTACAAAATTATGTTGATTCAAAATTAAATTTATACAACTTCAATTCAAATACACACTTAAATAATCGCAATATTGATAAAAAAAACTTATTTTTTAGATAAAAATTTTTAGACATAAATTAAATTAACAAATCAAGTATGCACGGTTATCGTATACAAACACAGTAAGTCATGCTAGCTAGTGTGTCCAACGATGATTAATAAACACATCAAAGTCTCCTCCTCTATGACAAAGATGGCTATGTAAATTGCCAGTGAGTTTCTTACGAAGTTCCTCTCACCTCCCCTCTTTAGAATTTCAGAACTATCATTTTGTTTCAGCAATTGTTTTTTGTCATACTAGAGACGAAATGAAATAAAGTGAAAGCAGCAATGTGTAATATATATAGAGGCGTACCCTAACATGGGTGAAATGAAAGAGGAGACTTAGATTCCACATTATAATTAAGTGGAAAAACAACTAAGAGGAATTAAAGGGGTTAGGGTGTTCTGTCGCAGGAGAGATCGCATCTGGGGAAGTAGAGCATACTTGATAGATGCGATCTCGCTGTGCCAGAATGCCCTGTTTCTACCTCTTTGGCCTTTCATATTTCTATTTAATGTGAGATTGCTTTCAGGATTCTTTTATCATCATGGTCATTAAGTCTTTCAATTTTAAGTCCTTGATTCTTTTTCTCATGCCCATTCTGCAACTGTACTTGTTTGTAATTTTGTGCCTTGAAATTAAATAATCCACCAACTTCATAGGAATCAATAGAATGTTTCATCACGAGATTTGCTTTCATATTTAGGGTTAGGCAACCAACTGGGCCACTATGGCTTGTAGATTTTGAATCTAATGTAAACAACGAAACATGTGGTTTAGTTCTTCTTTCTTTTCATTTTCAACGTTTTCTAATTCTTTTTCTTCCATTGTTCACATGAGCCTATTAAAAATGCTGTTATACAGAAGCCACCAGTGCTTGCCCCATCTGAATTTAGGGTTTTGTTTATCGGCTCATGGGTTTCTTTTATCATTGTTTGAAAAGCTTAAATAGTTTTAATTATTATTGACTACTAGTGGTGAATCAAGGGCGTGGTAGAGACATATGAATAGTGTCAAACAGATTTAAACCCTCCAATCCAATGCATCTAAACTTTTATCGGAACCATTTTGCTAACCTTTTTCGGCATTCAATTTCCAGATCTGCATCAAGCTTCAAATAAGGTTAGTCCGACATGAATTTGCTGAGTTTTTTGCGGCTTGAAGCAATTCTGAGGGGTATAGATTGGGAATTGTCCGTGACCTGGCTTTTGGTTGTTCATTTTTCTGAGTTTTACTTTCTTTTTTGCCAACTTTTCATAGAAATTCTGGTAGTTAGAAGTTAAATAACTATGATTTGTGTTGATTTCCAAATCTGCATCGAGCTTCTACAAAGGTTAGTCCAACAAGAATTTCCTGAGTTTTCTGGGGCTTGAACCAATTCCGAGTGGTATGGATGGGGTATTGTTCGTGGCCTGGCTTTTGGTTGATTGTTCTAAGTTTTAGCTTTCTTTTTTGGCAATTTTTCATTGAGAATCTTGTAGTCAGAAGTTAGATAACTATGATTTGTGTTGATCTAATAGTTATCCATCAGTATTAATCCAAAATATGCAGATCTTATGAATTCTTATTCTCAGTTTTCTGAAGAGATTTAAAGTGTTTCAATTATCAGATGCAGTGTTTTTCGCCCCATATGATCACGATCCGGCTTTGCATTAAATGCACATAGCTAAATGAGGTAATTATAATTAGGTTTTTTTATTCTAATATTGTAAACAAATACAAAAAAATTTAATTTCTATGACAAAAAGAATACTAAAATCATTTACTAGATGTATGAGTTTCGAACTTATTGAAACAGTATCTTTTTCTATTTTCTTTCTACAAAGCCAGTTGACGCAATTTCCGAAAGTCTTTAGACAAGTTGTTGCTTGAAGGCTTTTGGTTGCATTGTTTTGCTGCCTCTTGAATATTTGTATCCTGAGGATATATCCTGAGGATCTGTCGTTGCCAATATTGCTACTGATAGAGTTATTGCTGTTTAGATAATTTCATTTCACTTTTTGTCCAGTTATTCCTATATCTGGTATGTTATGGAGCGTGCAATTTTCTGAATTCATTAGCAATATTAAATGTGCCTATAGAATAATTGCTGGCCAGCTCTAGCATATTGTTGCTTAATGCTTCCTTGGTAATTAGGTTAAGCAAATATATTACGTTGTGATGGTATGAAATATAAACTGTTCTGTTATATACTGCCCGACGAAGAAGACGAACTCTTACGGTGTGCGTAGAACTATATATAGAAGCCTAAACAGATTGGAGTGAAGGAAAATAAAGGACTTTTCAGATTTGAAGATTTGCCATAAATAATAGTATCTTTTGGTTTTGGGGTTTATTTCTCAAATGTTTTCAATATCTCATTTGCAAATAAGTGAAAGAAAAACTTAATTACTTATTACAATTCACTTTTTGGATAAAAATTTCTGAATATAAATTATGGTTAATGTATGGAAACTCACTGTGTGTGTATTTGATTTCATTAGCCTATATCTAATAATAGTATATATATATATGTGTGTGTGTGTGTGTGTGTATATGTGTGTGTGCTTTTTATTATTTCATCAAATAAACCTTAAATCAACAAGTCACTTAATTTTACTTGAATTTAATTATGCTGCTGTAGGAATATATTCACCAGTCTGTGTGTGTGTATATATAATATTACATGACATGCATGACATGATGATATAATATAAGTGTGTATCAAAATCTAACCACATTTTAATTTACATCTCAAATTAATATTGTAACTTCGTCAAATAACTATTTAATTCAATATCCTCTAGTAAAAGCTAGGAAGAACTTTCAAGCTGTAAACTAATGCAAGCTTGTACATTATTATTGACAATAGACCTAAATTCTAGAAACTGATGGCTGAAAGTAATTTTGTAAATTGTTAGGTAGAACAAAAGGCCGAAGTCCAAAAGAAAGATAGCTAACGACTTAAAGAAACAAGATTTGCTTCATTGTGAGGAAACAAGTGAAACGAAGCCATTTGTTAACTTGGTTTGATTTATAATTATGCCTAGTAATGAGCACTGAGCAGTGTAGAATGCTTGTAAGTTTCCTCATGTTTCTTTCAATTTGGCCCTTAAACTTTTTGAAGCATATTGTGTTTGGAAATTTCCTATGACCACCAATAACGATACCAAAAAATATTAATTGATCCTGACATATTTATGTGGTAGTTGATTTAATATATCAGTTTCAATTAAAATGTTTTTAATGGTAATAATTTTATTGTAACTTATATACTAAATTAATATATATTTTTTTTTAACGACACGGTCCACAAAATCAAAATTCATATCCGATCCACATATTTGGCACTTGGAAGCACTTAATATTGTTACAGTCAAGCCGAAAATATACTTTATAGATGATATTAAAAGGAGGAGGAAAGAGAGCTATATAAGGTGAGATATATATATAGATTTGGTGGCTACATAAAGTGTCTGAATCAAGAAAACAAATAAGAGTGATAGAAAAACAAAAACAAAAAAAGGTAATGTGTGTGTGTGCACACAACGCACTTGGCATTCTGCAGTCATTTGTTGAACCTTCGGTACTATGAATCGAAGGTTCCTGGGAAAAGATGTGCGACACACTTCACATTTCACTTGCTATAAGCCCACTTTATGGTGAGTTATTTCCATCACAGCATGAGGGGATCCAAATTGTATTTTTTTATGATTTAAGAATGAGTTGAGAAGAACAGATTGGCTGGTCATGAATTGTAATAACCATATATACATATACATATACATATATATATATATATATATATATATAGATTTTATGAATAATATTATAAAAATAAAATAGAATTTTATGGACTACAATGAAATGAAAAATAGTATTAGGGTATAAATTATAATTTTACGGTATTTTTAGGGGCTAAAATGGAAAGAAAACTATTTTCAAGAAAAAAAATATAATTTTAACAATTACATAGTAATTTACATAGTAAACATTGACAATTACTGTACAAATTCAGTGAAAATGTGTGGTTACTTATTTACATAATGTCAAATAGTAACTTGTACAGTAATTTAAAATTTCTATAAATAGTACAAATATATTTTAATATTTTCATTCAAAATAAAAAGAGAAGTCGTAGAAGGAAAGTTCATATTTATGAGAGGTAGCTTTGCGAAAACCTCTTTAGTCCGAGTTGAACTGTACGAATATGGGATCTTTATTATTGATCCCTATCGGTGAGTGTATAATTAACAAAGTTGCACTTTTTATTTTATCAAATGTCTTTATTTTCTAGTCCAACTTTCAATTTTTCTTATTCTATGTTTTGCATTTAATAGGGAAACAAATCTATTTTCTTTTGAACTTTTTAATTGCATATATATGATATAATATATACGGATATAAAAATAACACAATAATAAATGATAGTACTAAATTTTACAAATTATTATTATTATAAAAGGTATTCGGTATATGGGGAAGGGCAAAGTAAATGTTATAAAATATAAGGAAGTAATATTATATGAAAGAAGAAAGGTTATGGTAAATTCTTAATTATAATTGTTTCCATTACTTTGTCTAGGTTTATTTTATGTGATTGTTACATAATTGTATTTTTCATTTTAATCCTTTATATTTTTATATTATTGTCACTTCTTTCCCAACCAATCTTTATTTTATTTTATTTTATCTTCAAGATTATTTTTATTTAAATTACTTTATGGTAATAAATAAGTTTAAATAAAATTATTTATTTATGTATCCTATTTATACAATTTATTCATATTCAATTGATTTTATAATTTGAAGGATAGATGGGAATTTATGTAAGAACTCTCTAACCGTTAGAAGGGGTAATAGCCTTGGTATATCTTGTTAAAATAAATTATTGAGACATATTAGGTGAAGAGATACAAGTATTAATTATTGAGATACAAGTATTAATTTTTTATCCAGTGAAGAGATACAAGAATTAAATATTGAGGCATATCTGGTAAAGGGATACCATATGAATTGTTAAAACATATTCAATAAAAAGAATATAAGTATGATGATATTAGTTCTTTTCTTGATACCCACTTTATACAAAATTATAAGATTTAGAAATAATGTTTTTATTTTATCAAAAATTATTTATTTACTTAAATATATGTTTGTTAAAAACTTTAAGGCCTCTATTGTTTCTCTTTCGCTTACTTTGTGATTTATGCATTCACTAAGTCAATGGTAGGCTTACACATCTCTCTTTAACATTTTACAGATTAATAAGTGATAAAGTAAGTTGGGACTTTTTTGTCGCTCTGACATTTTAATGTGTCATTTTGGGTTAATCATCATATACGTCAAACTCCAATGATATGGTTACTAGATGTCGAGTTGTTTTATATTTATAATTATTGTAAAGTGTTATAAGTTAATCCCATACTATACTAAATGTATAATTTGAGAGATTTTTAAACTGATTTATTGATTATCATTAAGATATGATTGGTTGTACAAGTTTGAAAACATTAAAATTTGGAGGAGCTTTATGCAACCTCTAATAAATCTCTTTGAATTAAATTTTAAAAGTGTATTTAATGTATTTTATTGATATATTATAGACTTTGTAAGAGTATTTTAGGCTTGCTAGGCTAGATTAGATTAGCCTATACACCGGTCTCGACTAATAATTTTGGATTGTGACAACCACCTTTTGTTTATATTAGTGAAAAATCTTAAGTGAATTCTTCACAAGCTACAAATGTCTTTCTAATGTTCCTAAAGACCGATTTAAAAACTTGAACTTAAATGAGAAATATGCTAATTATTTTTATCTAATATAATCTGAAATTTTTTTTCTTCTGCATTGGAATCAAATTATATATTCATCCCTACCTACTCTACAGTATTTTGGTGTAGTATTGTGATATTTTTTGCTGTGGAAACATATTAATCATCATATTAAAATTATAAAACATTAGATGTAGTTAAGCTGTGTTATAAAACTTAAATGTATTTGTATTTGAATTCTGATGTTTAAATCAACTAACGAAATCTCAATTATAAATTAATAATTGTAAAATATTTCCTAATAAAGAATTGAAGTTCATAACCTAACATCTTTTGATTTAGTCTGGATTCATTATGTTTTTTAGCAGCTTAATTACTGTTTTCTTTTTACCTTCTTGTGATATGAAACTTTTTGTCAAAAAAATGGAAGACTAAGGCAAGCCTCTGTCATGTCTGGGGCAACGGACTAAGATAATTAGAGTGAGAAAATTCATTGGATTTATTTGGCGGTGGAAGATGTAGCTTGAACGTGATGAAAATCAATTAACTGCCCCAGTTTCTTCCGTTCTTCATATTTTCCACATGTAAGGCCAAGAAAAGTATTTTAATTAATTACCATGATGATTAAATTACTCAGTTCATGAACAAGATTAAAAAATAAAGCACAGGTTGTAAAAAACACATAATGGGTGCAAGTTGCCCTGTGATAGAGACTCAGGACATGTGCTTGACCTTTCAATATGCATCATGCTAATGCTCCAAGTCGCATTTTACCTTTATCTTTTTTAATTAATTCTTTCACTTTATTATATTTACACATACTTAATTATGCCCCATTTTCTTTGAAAAGTACAACCTTTCTTTCAACTCTTCTACAATACTTGTACCTAATAAAGGTTTAATTTTATGGTTTCACGCCACGAATTGCTACATAATCACCATAATTAATACCACCACACGTCAATGGCACGTTTTGTTTCATTGAGTTATCATAATAATTCAATTATTTTGTTATCTACGGGTTAAATATAATTTTTATTTTAGTTTTAGATAATAAAAGTTGTGTTTTAGCTTTAGTTACAATTAAATTTAGTTAATAAGTTTAACTATGTTTTTAAGTAGTTTAAGTGTTACTTTTTTGTTAGATATCTAATAATTTATAATTAGGTTTTAGTGAAAAGAAATATAAGTGGAAGGTGTTTCAAAGCCAGACCAATGAAAACCTGGATTTAGGAGACACAAAAATTGGTTTGAGGCCCTTTTGCTAAATCTGGCACTATGACTACTCATCAGCTGGTCATGACCTAAAAGGAAGAATAGAACATTGCCATGACTAGCTCACGATGTTATATTAGAACTAAGCAAAACAAATGTATTTTAAAATCCAATTTTTGCTAGTTTATAAAGGGATTTCAAGGATTTTGAAGGAAGATAGTCATTTTAAGTCATTTTAGAGGTTGAAGAGATTGAAGAAAGTCTCAACGAGCTCTAAAGGCAAGGGGAGGCTAGAATGTGAAGAAGATTTATTGATTAAATTAGTTTTTCCCTCTTCCCTTCTTTCTCCTTGTATTCTTCACCCATTTGGATTATGCTTTGTTTTTCTAGAATGTAATAAAACTCTTTTACTCTCTTTACTTGCAATTAATGGTATGATTTGTTTACTCAATCTTGTTCTTAATGCTTCCATGTGGGTGGAAATCATTAGATAATTTGGATAACTTAAATCAACTTGGGAAAGGAAATTTATGGCTAGAGTCCTAGATTATGGATTGGGTAGTGTGAATTTATGAAACTTGCAATGTTGAGTATTATATATATATATATATATAAAATTAAACTAAATACAAGATTCATGAACATATATACTATAAATGTATGAATGATACATAAATTTTTTATTTACCTTTAATATTTAATAAAGTCATTACGATTAAATCATTTGCATCCTAACAAGTATCTAAATTTTAAAATGACCTTTTTAGCTAAATGAACTAATCAAACTATTTTGTTTAATAAATGAATCGAATCTAATCCAAACATTTGACAACGAATCTAAATAATTCATGAACAGCTCACTTCATTCACATATTTAATTTGAATATATATGTACGTGTCTATATATATATATATATATATATATATATATTATGAAAGCGTGATTGCTGTCCATACATACATGCCTTCTTCTTTACTCTATTTACAGAACATAAGCTCAAAACACCCTGACCGATTAATCAAGTTTGGAGTCAAATTTATTTAATTTTTTGGTATTGAGGGACATTAACATATTTTAAATATGTTTACTTATTTGTGTGAACTTCGTTGAGTCATATTCCAAAGTTTTTTTATTGAAGGTGAATAAAAGAACCCAAGAATATAAATTCAGAGTTACGAGTAGGAGACTTACATTGATCTCTTAATTGCGGAAGCTTATTGATCTCTGGCTGGGATCACTGATCGAATGATATACCCACAATGTATTGGGTGTATCTCGGGTTTTCACAGTCTAAATCCCCTCTCAAATGCGACTGTAGAATAGTCGCAGGTATCCTACTCAAAGCATCTCAAGTCTCACTCTTTAATGAATTATATACAACGTACACTAGTTTGACCCTATTTATAAAAGGCTAGCTAAAGTTAGAGTTTAGTAGTAATTCTTATAATTACTATTTTACCCTTATGTAATGAGCACCCTTTATGGGTGCACACAATATAATATTTTAACAGACTTATTCTCTATATATTATACGATATTCTAACATCTCCTACTCACACATAATGGAAATGTTCATACGCTCTAAACCCAAGAAACATATTCTTGGCAAATTAAGAAAACACTTTCTCTTTATAGTTTGCAGTCGTTCATACAAGGAAAGTAGGCCATGTGACCAGCATACTATGAGAGTATTAATGCCATACATCAGTTACGAATATATAGTCTCTCGTCGAAAACGCACCTGCATGTGGATCATAAAGTATGCATGCTCCCCAGATCATAAAAATCACATTTAAATATCTCTCAGTGATCTCATATATCACAATACCTTGTATTCACAATCATGACACACAAGTCATAACTGGTATACTAGTGAATACAGAATAATGAGATTCTCTTTATGATCTTCCTCTTCTCATAATCCTATCAACACAAACTTAGTTCGCTTTTCTAGACATGTCTGGTCAGACTGAATCATTACTCATAGTTCTTAGGTAACACGCTAAGATAGCAAACACCAAGCTGTATCTCAAGTACCTGATCGGAGTCTAAAGGTACAAATATAGAGCCAACGTAAAGGCTCAAAGGTTTCACACAATCATGAGTTGAGATTGCACTCATGTTAACCCATATGGTTGATATTTGCACACATGGTATGAAACATGTGCTACAACATTCCTCCTTTTCTTGTGGTGTGTATGTCTATTGGATAATGCTGTACAGATGATATTTTAAACACCACAAGTCTAAAATTGAGTTCCTAGATCTACACAATATCATGAACTCACATCTGGCAACGAAGGTAGATTAGAAATGATGAACTTATTTCATCAATTCACTTTTAATGACGTTATGTCATCAATCAAGTGACTTATATGATTTTAAGTATAATTGCTCCCAAATTATCCTTCTGATGATTTCTCTTAAAATCTTGTCTCATCTCTAATGTCACAAAGACACTGAGGCGGTTACCTATGTGAGAAGGCTAACCCTTTTGTCTACTTATGCTGATAGGAGTGTCAGCAGCGTTACAACTTTTCATACTAAAACGTTTCAAAACCTTTTTGATGTAATTCTCTCGCGAGAGATACAAGTGTTTCTTAGAACGGTTTCTTGAAATCTTAACTTTAAAAATGTATGCAGCTTCACCCATATCTTTCATCTTAAAACGAGATGACAACTAGGTCTTTACCTTGTTGATAAGTTCCATATCATTTCCAGCTATGAGTATGTCATCAACATATAATGTCATAATCACATACTTGTCCTTAGATCTCCTGGTATATACACAGTTGTCTTCACTCATCATAGTGAATCCACTAGAGATGATTGCATTGTGAAAACAAATATACCACTGCCTTGAAGATTGTTTAAGGCCATAGATAGACTTCAAAAGTCTACAAACTTTTTCTTCTTAGCCCTCTTTAATGAAATCCTCAGGTTGTTCCATATAAATCTCTTCATTTAATTCTCCATTGAGAAAGACAGTTTTTACATCCATATGATGTAATTCAATATCCAAACAAGCCACTATAGCTAGAAATAAGTGGACAGAGGTAAATCATATAGCAAGAGAAAAAGTCTCCTCATAGTCAATTCCTTCTTATTATGTATACCCCTTTGCTACTAGTCGAGCCTTAAATTTTTCAATTAAGCCATCGGCTTTTTTCTTGATTTTGAGAACCCACTTGTTCCTAATAGCCTTGCGTCTTCTTGGAAGATCAACAAGTTCCCAAACATTGTTGATTTTCATAGACTCAATTTCCTCTTTCATAACTTTAGTCCATTTATCCTTAGAAGGAGTTAAGAGAGCCTCTTTTAAATTTCTCGGCTCATCTTTATTTTGCAGGAGCATTGTAAAAAGTTCACCACCTTTAATCTCATATCGACGGCAGGGAGTCTTTTTACGTGAACCACGTCTCAGTTGTGATTCATTGAATCTTGTTTTATTTTTCCCATTTGAATCAATATTGCTCTCACTCGGATCTAGAACGTTGGTCTCACTCCCACTTGGAATGAGTTCCATTTGGCCACTCTCACTTGGAGCAACTGGTTCAGGAACACTTTCATTCGCATCAAATGATGAAGAAGGTTGCTAATGAGAAACTAATTCATTATCTGCTATAATCCTCCCACTCGAATGAAGTGGTTCTAGTGTGTTCAGATCCTCTATCTCAAATAAAGATAGGTCTTGACCTACCTCCCCTTCTTAGGATATTCATTTTCTAAGAATGTGACATCTTTATATTTGAATTCAGTCATGCTCCCACTGTCTTGCTGACCTATAAACACATAACCTTTTGAGATTTTTGAGTACTTTTCTTGCCTCTCAAGCCCAATTTCCTATACTTGTGAGAGGAATCATGTGTATAGCCAACACATCCCCAAGGTTTCAAGACACTTAGGTCAAGCTTTTACCCAGTCCATAACTCATATGGAGTGGTTGCAACTGATTTCGTAAGCACACGATAAAGTACATAGGCTGCAGACATTAATGCATCACCCCAATAGATGATTGGCAAAGTAGTCTGTGCCATCATGGACCTAACCATCTCAAGGAGCGTTCTATTTCTTCTTTCTGCAACACTATTTTGTTGTGGAGTACTCGGAATAGTCAACTGATGAATTATCCCCTTTTCATCACATAATTCATTGAATTGAACTGATAATAATTCTCGGCCTCGATTGGTTCGAAGAGCCTTAATCTTCTTATCTAATTGATTTTCTACTAAGTTCATATATTTTTAAAGCAACTCAATGCTTTTGTCTTATGAGAAATCAAATAGACATAACCGAAACAAGTATAATCATCAATGAATATGATGAAATAATTCTCTCTGTGCCGGGCCCTGACATTCATAGGCCCACAGATGTCAGAATGAACTAATTGCAGTGGAAAATTGGCTCTAGTTGATTTACCAAAGGGTTTTCTTGCAAATTTTCCAACTAGACAAGATTCACAAGTAGACAATTCTACTTGTTCAATGTTAGGAAGCAAACCTTCTTTTACTAACTGTTGCATTCTTTGTTGGCCAATATGATCAAGTCAAGTATTGCATCGTGATCATAATCATGCATGGAGGCAAACATGGAAAAAATGACATTATTATTAATATAAGATTTGTCATCCAAATCCATACAAATAAAACCTCCAGTTACATAACCAAAACCAAAAAATACTGAGTTATTACTCAATTTAACACAGTTGTCATGGAAATTCAACTCATAGCCTAACCTAAGTAAAACCAAAACTGAAATAACATTCCGAAGAATTTGAGGTGTATAAAGGACATCATGTAAGATTAGGTCTCGACTACCATGCAGGACTAACTTACATGTTCAAATCCCTTTGACGGCAACCTTAGTGTTGTTGCCCACATATATCTAAAATGTTCCATGAGGAACTTGCCGAAAGTCAACAAAGGCATCACGGTCACGCGCTATGTGGTCCGTGGCTCCTGAGTCTACAATCCACATTGGACAAGATTCAGTAAGCATAATTGAGCTAGAAACACAAAGTTCACTAGCATAAGCAGTGTAGGTTACCTTTTTGAAAAGCTCAAGGCAATCACTCGCATAGTGTCCATTCTTTTGGCAATTGAAGCACTTAACTTTTGCCGTATTAACCTTTTGTTGCTTCTTTTTGCCTTGCTTATTGGTCTTTAGCTTTTTCTTAGGTTAGGCTGGTTCTGTTCTTTCCCCAATTCTTTCTCTTTGAACCATGTCTTTCACCTGAAGTTGCCATGTGCAACTCAGGTATTAGCTTGGTTGATTTAAGCCTTTCTTCCTCAAGTTCAAGGTGTCTCCGGACATCTTCCAGAGTCGTGATTCTATCATTGTGAGTGAGATGCATCTTCATATGCTCCCACGAACTAGGTAAAGAGCGAATGGTTGCTTTGATCTGCTGCTCGTCTGTTAAGACATTTCCAGTATCTTTTAGCTCAACGATCATATTTGACATCAGTCTAAGATGTTTTCTCATTGAATGTTCTAGGCATTTCTTATATGAATCAAATTTGATCGTTAGCTAATGCAATCTAGATACGGATGTAGTTCTGAACCTCGTTTTCAAAGCATTCCAAAGCCCCATAGCGCTTTGGTGGTCCTTGAATTCCCTTAAGATGTCATCATCCTTAGTGTTTAGCAACATAATGCGAGCAATGGAGTTCTTTTTCTTCCAAGCATCATAAGCTTCACGGTCTCGCCTATGCTAGGCCGTGTTTCCAGCTTCTGGCTCTTCCATGACATTGTTGAGAGCCCCAAGAGCCTGTTGCTCTTCTATGAGATATTGAACTTTCGTACTCCAGATCTCATAATTGTCACCGTTTAGTTTCAACCCTTTGTTGAGCTCAATGACAATACTTTGGAAACCGTAGTCGTTCTTTATAAAAAGAATGACAAACTTAAATCAAGATCAGATAATTAAAAACACACAAAATTTAATGTTCACCATGCTTACAAATTATGACACTAAGTATTGTATGATTAAGCTAATTAACCCATGCATAACCCGGAGTCGAAAAAGCATGAAGTGCCAATCAACGTCCAAAGGTTGTATGTAGGGTGTAAATCAACGAAATCATATCACAACTAAGTGTCCTAATCATGCTACAAACAAATTGTGAATCATAACTTTTCAAATGTTAAATAGATTAACATTCATTAACTAATGTGTTAAACTAATCAACACATTAATAAATTAATTATATAATGTTAAACTAATTAACATTTATTAAATAAACATATTAAACTAATTAACACATTTAATTGCATAATGTTAAGCTAATTAACGTTATGTCTAAATTTTCTATTGGAAGAAAATTAAAAAAATGTTAAACTAATTAACATGATAATAAGTAATCACTTATTACTTGGACTTGATATTTATTGGGATATATTAATTTTTCACAAAAAATTAATTGCTTTTATTTATGGCTAAAATAAAAATACACAATTTATATATATTTTTTTGAACATTTATAAATGTTCATTAATTGGGGATTCAGGGATTAAATCTCTAATTATTTTTGGATAAGTCACATGCCCAATTAAAATATAAGGCCCAACTTTTAAAATTAGCTAAAAATTTTTTTTAATAGGCTGAAAAAAATTTGAAAACCCAAAATCATTTTGGTAATGAGCCCAAATTAAATTTTATAAGCCCATTAAAAAATAGGATTTTAAGAAAAATTTGGAATTTTTGAAAATATCTTGTATTTTCAAAATTTTAGAATTTTTTTTGTTTGAATTTAAAAAAAAAACGTAAATCGTCTTCTTCTTCTTCCTGCTTCCATCCTCATCGCTGCTCCTCACCA
The DNA here is from genome assembly GCA_037074485.1 of Delonix regia. Taxonomy (NCBI): domain Eukaryota; kingdom Viridiplantae; phylum Streptophyta; class Magnoliopsida; order Fabales; family Fabaceae; genus Delonix; species Delonix regia. The sequence continues at coordinate 30,493,461 of CM073449.1, read as the reverse complement.
CGTTGCTGCAGCTTGTTGGCCGCCCACTCATGGGCGTCAGCGACGCGACACCTGCTGATGAGGTGGCCAGTATTGACTATGGCAATGAAACCGTCGGTATAAGTTCTCAGAGGGACGTATTTTGGAGCTCGTTTTCGAGCTTGCCTTCCTCGTTCTCTGATCAAGGGTGCTGGCAACATGTTTGCCACCTGTTCCCTGCTGTTTGGGAGGGCCACTGGTGACCACTGTCATTGGCGACAGAGAGTAATCTTGAGGGAGAAGGCTCACAGTGCAATTCAAATTTTAAAAAAAAAATTTAAATTAAAATAGCCCCAAATAAAAATATTGATCCCAATAAAATATATTAATGATTAGAAAACTAGCTTAAGGACTCTGATACCAATAAAGGTGAATAAAAGAACACAAGAATATAAATTCAGAGTTACAAGCAGGAGACTTACATTGATCCCCTAATTGCGGAAGCTTATTGATCTCTAGCTAGGATTACTGATCGAATGAGATACCCACAGTGTATTGGGTGTATCTTGGGTTTTCACAGCTTAAATCCCCTCTCAAATGCAACTGCAAAATACTCGCAGGTATCCTACTCAGAGCGTCTCAAGTCTCACTCTCTAATGAGTTATATACAACGTACACTAGTCTAGCCCTATTTATAGAAGGCTAGCTAAAGTTAGGGTTTAATAATAATTCTTATAATTACTATTTTACCCTTATTTAATGAACACCCCTTATGAGTGCACATAATATAATATCTTAATAGACTTATTCCCTAGATATTATACAATATTCTAACACTTATGATTAGTTTTAAGGGACAATCGATTAGGATTTTAAAGTTCAGGACATAAATATATTTATCATGGTTTTGTTTTTGACATAAAACATAAATAAAGCTTTACATTTGCATCAGTAGGAGCATTTTGCACATACCAGAATATTGAAGTGGATCAATATTTAAAAAATACATTTATTGTTCACAAATATATCTATATGTGTATCTGTGTATGTGTATATTCACATTAATATTTGCTTTCAAATTTGATTACTTTATTTACGAGTCTCATTCATATTGAAGTAGTCTTTATTTATGAGTCAACTTGGTTGACTAGCCGAGTTCACGTTCTGAGTTACTTGAAACCATGTCCCTACAGCTTGTTCCTAGCAAGCCATACCACTCAGCCACAATGTTACTTATGTTATATATAAGCAATATATTATATATAATTACTACAATATTACTACTTGACTCTATATATATATTTTTTAAGCTATGATTTAATTAACTTGATATATTGAACACTTTAACACTTTTGGGGTCTCAATCTAAACCAATCAAGTTTTAACATAGTAAGGACATGTGGTAAATCAATTCCTCTTGGCCAGCTGACATGACAATCTTGTTCTCATGAGATCGATGCTTGATTCTCACAATGTATATCATGAGCAACAATACAAAGTAATTAGAAGTTATTTGATTACTTCGTATTTAATAACCTACCAACAAATACAAAGTGCAAAAGTATATATATATATATATATATATATATATATAGAGACATATAATTGATAGCAAAATAGTCTGTAAAGTTGAATTTTCCAACGTTATGTTTATAAAGATTATTAATTACATCATAAAGAATGCTTTATAATGCAAAAACCAAAATTGTAGTTTGATGATGATATCAATCTGTTTTTTATAAAACTTAAACCTGCAATTTTTCTAAATTTTCATTTCCTTTATTTTACCACATATAAGAAAAGAAATCATATCACATTATTAAGAATATTAGAACTAGTCCACATTAATTAAATGAAAAGCTTATGCAAAGTAATTATCGGGCTGCTCGCACAGGATTATTAAGACTTGGGACCAACCCAGAAATAAACCTATCCAGCTATTATTTTCAGCAAGAATCGTCCTTTCCTTCTTTTCCAGGAAATACATAGCCATATTACCTTAAAAGACATCTCAACTATAGCTTGTCATTACCCCTCCTTTCTCCCTCTTTAGTTTTCTTTCCCCTTGTTTCCCTTTCTTTGTCTTAGTATCATAATATATAAACAAAAAACAAAAATAGAAAGTTAGAATCATCATGTAGAGATTTTTTTCTACCCCTTGACCGTCCAAGCAGTGACTACCATCATCTTAGGACCATATGACTGTTTCCTCTAATGTTTGCATCAAAAAAAGCGAAAGACTAAAAGAAAGTTAATTTAGATGTTAACTATTTACACCAACAAGCTCTTTGTCAGCTAATATGAAGCATCAACGAGGTGAACATAAAATCCTTAATTGCGCTGCTTGCATATGTGACATGGAAGAAAATCGCTGTCCATAAAACGGCTACCTAATGTTGTCTTTTTCACTTTGGTCTTTATATATATTCTATAATTACATTATTTCGTTGCTGCTTCTATACCAAACCCTTCGAAATTTCCAGCAAGAACTTTCTTGGGTTGGCCTTGGAAAGTTATAACAGCTTTAAGACAATTATTAGCATTTCAATCCTCGTAATTATTCTATTCAAGCATACGTCAATTTTGGCTGCAGCAAGCATTTCACTGTTAATATAAGATTATTAATTAGAATTATTAGTAATTATTATTCCATCCATGTAATTTCTCATCTGTTTCCTTTCCTTGTTCCTTCTTCCTGCTGGAATATACCAAGCTATGCAAAAAGAACTGCTCAGTCCAGTAAGGTCTAGTTGACCAGTCAACAACCTTAATTAACTTCTAATAATCCATTGATATTCTCAAATCTCAAGTAATTGAATCCACATTTTCCGTTTTGGGTGGCTAGAAAGTATCGGAGTTAAGATTTCTTACTCCTTAGTAAGTGACATATCCAATTACTGAGCTATTACGGGATCGAATTTGGTATTGACCCTCGGTCACTGTTGGGTTTGTTGAGGATTTGGTGAATGCATAGGAAAAATACTTTTTCCCTAATTTACTGAAGGTAATTATTCTCTTATCTAACTTATAAACCATATAATTCTTGTTTATTTTACATAAATCCCTAAAAATGAAAAGATAAGTTACAATTCGCTTATTTGAATTAAAATATCCCTCTATATATTTATATAATGAGTATTAAATATACATTTGACTAATTTTAGTTACTTTTTGTAGATTTGAAGTTTTTAAATAAAAATTATTATTTAAAATAAATATACTCACAAAATATTGATTACAAAAATTTAACTACTTATAGGTAATAATTAATAATATTCAATTTCAACAATAACATGTGTGTATCAAATATATTTCAGTAAATATAAGCATGGTTACAAATTCAGAAAAAATTTAAAATAAATTATGATATATTAAAAAGTAAATAATATTAAAATAAAAAGTTTAAAAATATTTTTTATTATTATGTACATTAAAAAGAAATGAAATCAATTTAAATTGAGAGCATTTTGAGCAAATAATAATTAGTTTAAATATTAAAGGTCTGTGTATACTTTTCATGTTTGAGAAGAAAGCCATGTCTAATTAAATAATTTCTTATTCGTAAATTTTTTTCCCTTGTAATTTAGATGCTTACAATATGGGAGAAATAAATGTTCTTAATTTATCATAATCCATCACCAAGCTACAATGGCCAAAATTTTTTGAATTGTGAGAATTTTTTAGAGTGAACGAGAAAATTAATAAATTATTCTTCAAAGTTTAAGAATTTTTTACAGTAAACGAGAAAAATAATGAATTAATTAACTATCTTTTAGATTATAAATTCTTTTAAATTCAATGCTAAGAAATTTGGTTGATTATATGTATAGAGACAACCGATTAAACTTAAGAATTTAGATAGAGACAAGAAAGTCTAATCTATTGAATATTGCGTACCCTATAAACATACATACAACCATAGGTGACTAACTTCAGTGCTTCGTTTGAGAGTTAGATCAATTTTCTTTTGTTTGATTCATGCTATATATTTACCCCCCAAAAAAAATCCATGTATGGATTTCAAATTATTGCCATTGAAGTAATATGGTTCACGTATCATTAATAAAATTGACTACATCAAATTAAGGTTCAATCTCTAATAAATAAACTATATATATTATGCAGTAAGCTTAAAACTAAGGCACCGACATATATATATATATATATATATATGTGAAATTTTTAGTGCAAATTCTACCTCCTGAAATCCATATATAGATTCCACGATGGATGAACAAACTCCTGCCAGGTGTCCATCTATATCATCACCACTTTAATTATTTGAGTGGCCAGTAAACATCTCATCAGTGTAAATTGCCTGAGAGTTTCTTAAGTGGAATATAAGGATGCATGCTCAAATATTCAACAAGGGAATCTTTCATAATTCCAAAAGGCATGTCGTATTATTGGCAACTTCGCAGAATTGAAGCTGTTCTAATCAAATACACCTACCCAAAACGAAAAAAGGAAACCCTAGCTAGGTATTCTAGTTCTATATATACCTTCGCTTGAGGAACTCAATTATATGTATAAGTTGTGTAAAATGTACTATAAAGTGACCAGGACGTAGGAGAATAAGGGTGTCATGTCGCAGGAGCGGTGGCACCAGCTAGCTTGAGGCTTGACGCTTGAGCTTCCTGACATTGCCGGTGCCATCCTCTTGCGACACGATGCTCTTCATTCTCTCTCTCTCTCTCTCTCTTGATTTTCCTCCATTTCATTTTCTTGCTTCTCTTGTTCATATTATATAACATTGTTTTATGATTTATGAGATTAATGGTCGTGGTTAATTAATTATTTGCTTGCCACAGTATCATTCTTTAATATGTCGATCGATCTCCATGATGGTGGGATCGATGCAGCCTTATTCTTTAAAGGAGAGGCATGGTAATGGATCATGCGCTTTTCTTTTTTCTTTTCCAATATTAATATATTGTTTCATCTCTTCAATATTTTGGCTAGGATTTAAATTACTAAATTCTTTTATTTTTCTCAATTCAGACATAATCTAGGGTGATTTATTAGCCATCAACCTTTTATGATTCTTAATGTTATATTTGGATGGATGGCCAGAGATAAAATGACAATGGAGTGAAGTGGCTAATTTAGTGTAATATTATGTTTGGAAGCATTTTTTAGGATATAATAAAGTGACATAAGAGAGATTCCAAGACCCAATTCGGATCCTCTCCATTTCTCTCCATCAATTTCTCTGTCAATTTCAAAGGTAGACAGACATAGAGTGAGTGGAGTACACTTAAGTGGGACCTATTTAAATTGTAGGTCACACTCACTCTGTGTCTATTTCAATTTAAAATTGATAATGAAATTGATAAATAAAAAAATGGAAAGGATCCAAATCCTTCTTGACTATCTAAAATCTCCATTTTTTTGTCCTTCAAAATTGAAAGATTAAGAATATGGAATAACCAAGTAGTGTTATTACAATCATACTATCTTCATTTAAAAGTTTACTATAGTAACATTCTATTTATAAGGGTAATATTGTAAAAGTAATATGTAAGCTTTTATATTCAGTTAATAATCCTCCTCCCTTCTTTTATTAAAATTTTAAATAAGGAAATGACACATATCTTGCCACTCCTCTCCCTTCCATGGTTATTCTACCCTATCTTTGTGGAAACTTCCAAACATCACATAAAAGGTGAAGATTCAAGTATTTAGTTGATTAGTTATAGTAAACCCAATTTTATTCAAGGTTTCTTATGTGTCCATAAATTTTTGTTTTCCTTTTCTTATTTGACTAAGCTTATCTCACTATTTTCAACATACTTTGATAATGAGCTTATATATAAAAGTTTAGTCAAAGTTAAAAATTTGGATGTAGTTTAACTGGCAAGCTATTTAATTTAAATCACTGTTGAACAAAAATGACCATAACTAAAGTTATTTAACTAGTCAAGCAAATTTCGGCAAAATCCAAAATTAAATGTTGTGCAAGAAAAGGTCTTGTAAAACGTATCCAATTTTTATCAATTAAAGGCTTTGAGTTCTTCAAGTTACTTATATGAATTAAATGATGACGAATACTTACATAATTTTTAAGGTCAAATTAGTTTTTTGTGATTCTTTATAATTTTACTTAATTTACATATAATTTAGTTTATTAAATTGATACATAATTTTTAAGGTCAAATTAGGTTTTGTGATTCATTGTAATTTTACTTAATTTATATATAATTTAGTTTATTAACTTGAAGAACTATAAGAAGATGTAGCATTGGTAATGGCAAGCAACACATCTGTCAATTATGAAGAAGATTGAATTGTTGATTTTGGATGCTTTAACCATATGACAAGAGATAAAGAGAAGCTGCAAATAATATTTGAATTGTAATGCCCACACAAAATAACTTAGCCAGAGACAAATATAGAAGCAAAAAAAATTTTATCTAAGAATGTAACTAAAGTTAGTACATAAATCTCACCCTGTGCATTTTTAGCACTTATAACTCAACTAAAGAGAATAACCAAATATCTGTTAGGAAAATTTTGATATGATAAAAAATATATATAATAATATTTTTCCATTTTAAATATTTTAAAAATTCTCAATTATTTCCAATAATTCCACCTAGCCCCTAATTATTCTACTAATCTCCAATTATATCCTAAAATCACCTGCTTCATCACGCTAAATTTCTTCCAAAAACACTACAACACGTCTTCAGCCTTCTTCATGCTGCCTGTCGACTTCCAGCCACTGCCATTGCCATTGAAAGACCACTGGTGGATGACCGACACACCACGAGCCTCACTGGCCCCTAAGCTAGCCTTGCCGGCCGTCAATTGCTAGAAAATAGTGAGAATTTCAACGGTATCCACGTGCAAATTCGAGCCAAATTTCGCGATTTTGGTGCATTTTTAATGCAATTAAACACAAGGCTTCATTTTTTGCATTGATTTCGCATCTTTCTTCCTCATTTACACTGATCAATTCAGTCCAATTTGCTCATAATCAAAGAAAAACCAATTCAGGGGTATTGTTCATTCGCAAAAATCACTGTTCATGCAAGAAAGTAATGAAATTGAGTTCAATTTGGGTTGTTTGCTTCAAATTGAGTTAGGATTACTCTTTTAAGGTGAATTTCGCACCTTTCTCCTTTGAAATCACTGATCAATTGTGAAATTTAGCTTCTGGATTGAAAAACCCCAATTTAGGAATCTAGGGGCAATTTGGAAATTTAGTGAAATTTGTGTTTTTAGGACTTCTTAAATTTTTTATGCACTTAGGGAATGATTTAGAAATTTTAGTTTGAATTTTTTAACAAAATATGAGTTTTTAATAATTTTTCTAGATTTTTCATGAAGAAAATTAGAAAGAACAATATGAATGGCTTGTTTGTATAACAATAAATATTATTTGAGGTTAAATGAAAATTTTGGAATTTATTAGATGACCCTTAAGTGTAATTTGTGTTATGGTAGGTGTTAAAAATTTAATAAGTGTATAATTGAATAATTGAATAAAATAATAATAATAGTAATAATAATAATAGTGGTAATAATAATAGTAATGATAATAATAATAATAATAATAATAATAATAATAATAACAATAATAATGATAATAGTAATGATAATGATAATAAAAATAATAAAATATAGGTTATAAGAATTTTAAAGTATTCTTTAAGTAGCCCATAAATAAAATTTCCAAATAATTAGTAAAGAAATAGGTAACATGGACAAAGATGAATATAGAATAATTAATTAGCTCTCTGAAAAAATAAAATAATTAAATTAATTATGAGGACTGGATGTTAAGAGTATTTTATTTAATTTTTTTTAGGTGACTAAAATATTTTCAACAAAAGAATTATAATCAAGGATAAAAGGAGGTTGGTATGCTCCTCTCAGGTGAGTAGATAATCCTAATTATGTAGAATATTATTTTAAATTATTCATGATGATTTCAAATATTGAATTGTTAGAAATACTAAAATTTGAATTATGAAGTGGTAAAATTTTAAACTTTCTAATATCTATACAAGGATAATTATTTGTCTTTGAAATATTGGGAATATGTCCGAAACATAACCCTGTAGCTAATGGCAGTTGATGTTAGTAGTAGTGCACTGCAATTGGTATTCTGATAAGGTTGGGTATGATACCCTTACTTCTATATTCTGTTTGAGGTTGAGGGCCATTATGATATTTACTCAGAGCCTATGACTGAATGAGTATCTATTTCGATTTGTTTCGATCTATTATCACTAGCCTTGAGCTAGCTATGTACTTTGTAATTATGATTGGTTTTGTAGGAGATTCCCAATTACATTATGTTGATGATTTTTCTTTGTTTAATATCACTGAATTATGTATGTATGAAATTTGGTTTTAAATTTCGAAAGATGTACCACTATAAGTTTGTCTTAATTTTTGCAATATTAGAATTATGTACTCACTGAGTTTCCATTCACCTTATTATTTAATATTTTTCAAATCTCAGTGCTAATCCAGATCGTCCACTTTCAGAATTTTAATCTTGGTGATTAATTCCTTGGTGAGCCTCGCTTACTGCTAAAGCTATGTCTTTCAATATTTTTATGATTCAGTTCAGTTGCTCCTTGGTATACAGGCTAAATGTTTAATGTATTATTATAGTGTGTCAGAACTTATTTGTATGAGGAGTTGAGATCTATGTTTTTTAATATGAATTTATATGAATTCTTCCATTTTGAGGGTTCCAATAGGTTTGCGAGAATGAATGACACTTCATCCCCGTGCCGGTCACGTCCTATCAGCTCAGGTCGTGACATAAATATAGAAGAGGTCGAGTTGTTACAACAACAAGCAATTTGAGGTTGCAAATAACCCATGTTGGTAGTATGGTAATCAATCCCCTCTATAATACAAAGAAAGTACATCTACAAAATGTCTACCATGTGCCTGGAATGAAGAAAAATCTCCTATCAGTGTCACAACTTTTATCCAACGATAACTATGTGGTGCTCGAGCTGCGGGGCGAAGGATGTCAAAGTATATAAAAGTCTAGATACAATTGGTGCACTAATTATGAAGGGCAAGCGTGTCGAGTTTGTCTAACACATATAACGTATGTAAGTAAAACAAGAAGAAATGATATAGTATATTTGTAGCATGCAAGGTTTGGCCACGTCAACTATCATAAGTTGAAATTAATAATGAAGAAAGAAATGCTTAGAGGACTTCCGTACCTTCAAGTTCAAGATAGTAAGTTTATGCGGAATGCTAATACAGTAAGGCACATTAGTGTCCATATAAAGAGTCTTGTTTCAAAGCTAAAAAAAGGCTATTTGAACAAGTACACTGATGCTTTTGGACTAGTAAAACAAGCCTCTATTAATGGATATCAGTATATGATCACATTTATTGATGACTACTCAAGGTACATATGGGTAGATTTTATGAAAGAAAAGTTAGATGCATTATCTAGATTCAAGCTGTTCAAAGAGAAAAATAAAGGGAAGTTGGGCATAAAATTTGTGCTATGCATTGGCAACAGAGGAGTATATACATATGAGAAATTTAATGAGTATCTACAATAAAATAAAATATGGCTACAGTTAATGTGCCTAGAAACACCTCAACAAAATGGGGTTGCAGAAAGAAAGAATTGGCACTTGGTAAAAAAAACCTGAGCCTGTATTTTAATCGAGCTTTTATCTATATTTTTAAGGCCAAACCTATCGGGCTAATCAAGCTTTTTTAAGAATGGTTAAATCAATTTGTTATATAATACTTGAAATAAATAACATATATAATTGTTATTATTTCATTTAAAGTATATATAAAAAAAAGTTGTAAATATAAATGAGTTGTTATATTGGTATAAATCCTTTAAATAAAATGTATTAATTTTTATTTCTTTATAAAAGTATAATATTACACTAAATACTAAATTTTTAGAAAATTTATCTTGATACAAAATAAAAAGATAATACTAACACTTTAAATCCTTTCTAACAAAATAGTGTTTTATATAAAAAAGGATTTAAAGTATTATTATTGTTTTTATTTTAAATTTTAAAATTTTTTCAAAAAGTAAAGATTTATTGTATTAAAAAAAAAGGCAGGAAAACGCTGTTGTGAAAAAAAAAAAAAGACATCGCCAAATTCTAATGCTTCACATCAAAGGAAAAGACCTAGTGTGACAGGAAACTACTCTATAAGAAAAGTATATGGAAAAGAAAAATGTACACCAAAAAACATCAAATTAGAAGCAATTAACTTTTTTAGTGTTGGTCTTGTTGAACATTGAAAATTATACCCTTTGAATTTTAAGTAAAGAATAATTACAATTAATTAATTAATAGTGATCGTCAAGTCTGGCTGCAGGACTGAATGAAATTATTATTACAAGCTAGTCTCTATCCCGTCAATTAATTTCTTCAGTGCCCCACTTCGTACATGTTAAACTGCTATTCTTGACTATTCAAAATTCCCACCTTAGAAGGAACATGCATGTGATTTGGGAGAAACCCGCTTACAAAAATAATTAGTATCAAAATACTTTTCAAATATATACCTAACATTGATTGATTTTTCAATATTCATTGACTTTCTAGAAAAACAAAATTCGTTGACTGTGTAAATGCGACGGTCTCGCTGGGAACAACTACAATTAATAAGCTTGCATCTCTTCACGTCACAAAAAAAAATAAATAAATAAATAAAGGAAGAAATCAGTGGGAATTGTTTCGAATATGATTAAGTTTCGTGAAATAACACTGACGATTAATTATTGTCAATCATACTGCTTGGAATCTAAAATAATTAATAGGTCTAGTAATTTATCTCACATTCCAGAAACGCCACCCAAAATTAATGTCAACTTGTGCAATTAATGTTGAATGGAAAACTCAAAGCAAAAAAAAAAAACATAAATAAGTAGAAAATTAGTGAGAATAAGAGGGCCTATATATCTATATATATAAGAATTCAAAGAAGGGAAAGAAATTAAAAGAGGAAAAATTACATATGAGGGGAACGAGGAGACGTTGTCGCAGGAGAGATGGCACTGCCTTGCTCTCTTGGGTGAATGTCTTCATTGAACAGTGCCATCCTCCTGTGACACCATCCCCTCCTTTCTCTATCGCTCATCTTAATTTCCCTAGCATTTCCTTCTATATTTGTTACCATAATTCTACTTTCAACTTTCACTCCTTCATTTAGGCTTTGTTTTCCTCTCAAAATGCTTATATAAATTTCCAAAGTTTGAAAAGAAATATTTAATATATATATATATATATATATATATATAAACCTTTTGGGATTGCAAATATATAAACTTTAACTTTTGTCCATATATATATATATATATATATACACACATATTATGTGATTATTTTCTTTTCAGATATGACTTGTTTAGTTGATAAATTACTAGTAGTGAAATGGGCAATGTTATTAAAATCGCGATTTAACTCGTTAGAATCGACGATTTTACGATCTTAGGTAGCATTTTCGTGTTAAATCGCAAGAAGAATCGGAATCAATGCTAACTCGGTCAAACTCGGTACTGACTCGCATAGAATCGGTAGAATCGGCGAGTTTGTCCGAGTTAGACGATTCTACCTATGGCCCATTTATGCAACCCAAATTCAGATGCTCATTTTCTCTGCAAAAAAAAAAAAAAGCACTGGTTTAGCCCACACAAAATTGCTTCAGCAGTTCAGCCCAAAGTCCACTTACCATAAGCTGCCAAAAAAAAAAAACTAAAGCTCTGAAACTGAAGAAAGACTAAAGGCAGACTCGAACAAAATGGAAGGCTGGCGTGACTCGCGTGTGTGACAGAAACAGTGGCTGAACTGAAGCATTCGAAATCGAAGCAAAATCCCTAGCTTGAACAGTGAAAATCGCGGACTGCAGATTTCGCCTGAGCCTGACCGTCACGACCACAGTGCTCTCTCAGCCTCTCACTGCTCTTCCTTTCTCCTCACTGCACTTCTTCGCTCCTCACTGCTCACTGTGCACTCAGCCTCTCACTATCACTGCTCGCTCACGGTGCTCTCTCATCTCAGTGCCACTACTCTTCCTCTCTCCTCACTGCTCACAGGGGTTTGCGGTTTACAATCTTCTGCTCGCTTCACGGTGCTCGGCCTCTCTCCTCAGATTGCTCGGCCTCTCCTCAGTCCTCACAGTACTCGGCCTCTGCTTACCAGTGATACTCTGCCTCTACCTCTGCTGGTTTGTCTTATTCCTTCCTCCACCAGGTATGTTCGAAGCTCATTTACAGCTTATGGTTGGAAACTTGGAATAATACTTCATTGCTTCGAATGGTAGATAAATGTTTCGAAATGGTATGGTGCTGTAGCTGCTTGTTCTTGCTGTGTTTGTTATGTTTCTGTGCAATGTTTGATCCTTACATTTTGTTGAATTTGTTATGCTTTGAAATGGAATGGTGCTTCACTGCTTCGAATGGTATATGGTTCAATGCAAATTATATAAAACCATTACAGAATGTGCAAGAAATTTGTTCTGTCTGCCTTATTTGAGGGTTATATGCAGATATCTTGTGCTCCCTTTGCATTTACTGAACAATTAGTTAGATATAGGCATATAAGCATAGCAATGAAGATGTTAAGTTTGATCAAAATTATTTTGTATTACAGTGTATAAATGTCTTCCATTTTTTGTTCTTCTTGATCTTTATATCAATGTCTATCATTTTAATTTTTTATTTTGGCTAAGAGTATTAGATGCTTAATTAAATTTGCATGAGATGCAAGGATTTACTGTCATATTATGAATTGGTAATTCTCATTGGTGGTTACATTTTCTACATGAAGAGTGAATATAAGATTTTTCCATTTTTGAACAAATAAAACTTATTGTGTGAACTATGAATTGATCTCCTATATTTATTCATCTTTGTTTTGTTGTAATAAATCAAAGGAAATATGTCTTCAAGTGCAAGTGCTCCATCAGTTCCTACTGGAAAAAATGTAGCTGCTGGAAGAAAGAATTTTCCTGGTAATAGATCTGATATAGGGTGGAAACATGGGATGGATGTTAGTGGAGATGGTAAAAAAGTTAAATGCAGTTATTGTGGCAAGACTTATAGTGGAGGAGTCTATAGGTTTAAACATCATTTAGCTGGTACCAGAATAGATGTTGAATCATGTCTTAGTGTTCCAGAAGATGTTAAGGCACAGATTTTACAACATGTTATTGATGCTAAATGTGCATCATCTAAAAGGAAAAAACAATGGGTTGATGTTGGTGAGGAAGAAACTCAAGGCACTCAAGGACATTCAAATTCTCAAGACCTTTTAAATTTATTGAAAGGTCCCAAAAAACATAGCGGTGGCCAAGGTAGTTCACAATCTACCATTAATCACATGTTCAAGAAAGATATTAGGGAAGAAGCTTGCCAACAAGTAGGCCGATTTTTTTACACAAGTGTCATTCCCTTTAATTGTGTAAAAAACCCTGAATTTATTAAGATGTGTGAGATTATTGGGAGATATGGCCAAGGGTTTAAGCCTCCATCCTACCATGAGATTAGAGAAAAATACTTGAATATGGAAGTTAAGAACACACATGTCATGCTTGAAGAGTTTAAACAAGAATGGAAAAAAATAGGTTGTTCAATTATGTCTGATGGGTGGACGGATAATAAGAGGCGTTCCATTTGTAATTTTTTGGTTAATAGTCCTAAAGGGACCGTGTTTTTATATTCACTAGACACTTCTCATATTTCTAAAACTGCTGACAAAGTGTTTGAGATGCTTGATGATGTTGTTGAGAAAGTGGGAGAGGAGAATGTGGTGCAAATAATAACTGATAATGCTGCAAATTACAAGGCAGCTGGACAAAAATTAATGGAGAAAAGAAAACACCTGTATTGGACACCATGTGCAGCTCATTGCATTGATTTGATGCTGGAGGACTTAGAAAAGAAAATAGAGTTGCATAAAGAAACCATAAGTAGAGGCAGAAGAATTACAACTTACATTTATGCAAGATCAATGCTTATCAATATGTTAAGAAAATTCACAAAAGGGAGAGACTTGATTAGGCCAGTTGTGACTCGTTTTGCCACTGCTTATTTGACATTAGGTTGTCTTAATGACCATAAAGCGGCATTGATAAATCTATTTAATTCTGAGGAATGGAAAGATAGCAAATTTTCTGCTACCAAGGATGGGAAGGAAGTGGCAAGAAGTGTTATGGATAACCGGTTGTGGAGGAATATGATTACTTGCCTTAAAGCTGCTGCTCCTCTTATTAAAGTTCTTCGCTTAGTGGATTCAGAGGAAAAACCAGCCATGGGATTCATATATGAAGCAATGGAAGGTGCAAAGGCAAAAATTAAGATGAACTTTAATAATGTTTCAAGGAGGTAAATACAAACATATATACCTTATATTAGTGTCTTTATCTTTAATATATTTTAGCTTGATTGTTTGTTGATTATTGCAGCTATGAGCCTGTATTGAACATAATTGACGAAAGGTGGGATGCTCAATTGCATAGGCCTTTACATGCAGCTGCGTATTACCTCAATCCTCATTTCCACTTCAACACTGACTTCCAAGCTGATTATACGGTTAAGCAAGGGCTATATGAATGCGTAGCAAGACTAGTTGAAGATAAGGGAGAAAGAGACAAAATTGAGTTCCAATTGGTCGAATTCCATTTTGCAAAGGGCATGTTTAGTTGTGGTTCTGCACAGACATTAAGAACAAAGTTGGCCCCAGCAGAATGGTGGGAAGCTTATGGAGATGGATGCCCAGAACTTAAAAGATTGGCAATTCGCATTCTTAGCTTATGCTGCAGCTCTTCTGGATGTGAACGTAATTGGAGTGCTTTTGAAAGGGTAAGTAATTGTAAAATTATAAATTGCTTTCTTTCTTTATTTTCATTTTAATTTTTTTAGGGGTTAGAATACTTATTAACATTGTTTATTTTTTTTAGATTCATACTAAGAAAAGAAATCGCTTGCACCAAAAGAAGATGAATGACTTGGCATTTGTGATGTGCAATTTGAAATTAAAAAATAAGCAAACTACAAGAACTCATGTTTATGATTTTGATGATATTCATTCTGATGATGAATGGATAACTGAGGAGATCGGAAATGAAGATAATGTGGAGGCAGATGATGAGGTTCTTGAACCTATTCAAGTTAATCCTGTTTCGGCGGCAATAGAAATTGGTGATTTGGTTGTTCAGCTTGATGCTAATGTTGGTGGTACTAGTACTGGTGAACAATTTAACAATATGGATTTTGATGATGACTTCCAAGATGAAGAAGAAGATAATAATGATGAGAATGAGAATGAGATAGGTGGAGATTATATAGAAGATGATCAAGATTTTGGTAGTAATGATAGTCGTGGAATTGATGATCTTTATTGAATTTATATTGAGAGTTTGTTACGTTAATTGAATGATTATTATGTATTATATGTGATGGATTATATCTTATGGATTATGGATTATGACATATGTAATACATGGTTTATTGAACTTTGTATATTAATTTGGATTATATATTATGGATTACAGAGTTTATTGAATTTTATATGTTGATTTGGATTATATATTATGGATTATGGATATGGATTACTGAGTTTATTGAATTTTATATATTATAGATTATGAATTATGAACTATGTATGAAATATTATGTGATATGGTTATATTCAATAGCTTAAATAACAGGTGTAGGTAAACTCTTACGATTCTACGTTACGAGTTTACGATACGAGTCTACCCCCCCTTTCCGAGTCTAGGTAGAATCGCGATTTTGACAACATTGGAAATGGGAATGAAAAAGCTTCATATTCCCACTTCTATGCTTAGAAGCCAAGATCGTTTAGTTTTCTTCATTCTGGTAGGAGTCTGTATTACCTCGAATGAGTAATGATTCTATACGTTGTTGGATATGACAGACCTCTTTAGAATGAATTTTTTGTGACAAAAATGCCCCCAAGTTTTCATATTTTTCCCTCTTTACGGTTCAAATCCTCCAAATCTAATGGACGCGTATATTGTATTTATGCGTTAATCTATATATATATATATATATATACACACACACACACACAAGTGTGTGACACCATGCTTTCTTTTTTTTTATTATTATTATTATTCATCATCATTAATGGCTGTCGAGAAAATTGCTTCAAATTTGCTTGATATACAAGAACTACAAAATTGATGTACCACGTGTGAATAGTCTTTATGCGTTATATATAAGAACTCCAAAATTACTTCTCATTGTTGTGCGCTGATAAATTGTTTTGGTCAACAACTTTTGTTAATACTAATTTTTCCTTGACATAATCTTAAGTGGATGTCAATAATGTTAATTCCATGTTTAAATCTGTTATTTAATTATATACAAAATGTTCTTAATTTTTCAGCCATTATGAATAAGAGAAGTAGTAACAATTAAAAACAAATTATAGTCAATTACATTTTCTTATTGATATGCAAATTTTATAAGTAGCAGGTATTTTTAATATGGGATCCCCACTCTCAGTCTTATCTACTTGCCCTGTTAACTAGTCATACCGTGCTAAGATTAATTTATATTACTCATTTTTGTAATTTTTGTCGGCAAAAAGATAATTAATCAGGGTTTCTCCTTCAATAAACCATAAGGAGCTCGAATAAGCTGCTTCCTAATCAAAGTTTCTCCCTACCTTAGCAACTTTTTAACTGGTATGAAATCCTTCGTGAACCCAACTTTTTCGTTGTGGGCATTTCTGGTATTTAGTCACACTTCCTTTTACAATGATTTTGTGTGACAACCAAACATTGCAACAATAGTAGTTTGGATTTCTTACTGTGCACGGTAAGTACTGTACATAGTAGGACCGTTTGATTTTTTACGGTGCACAATATAGGTCAAAACTTTGATATCTTATTAACATATTCTATCATGCACAACACAATTAAAAAATTGGGCTACCCAATAATCATTCTCATTTTTATTTCTTTTTTTTTATTAATTGCAACCAAACTATAGAAAATGTTAAGAATACACTCACTCTTATCGATTTAGTGTATTTAGTATATTTATTCCTAAGGAGTTTCTCAAGAAAGTCAAATTAATTTTTCTTAAAAGAAAAACTATTCATTTTTCTCCCCTAGATATACATTTTAAGCCTTCTTATTGTGCTTATTCTCCTTTAATTCTGTTGGAAGCATTAAAGAAGTGAAAATTCAAATATTTGAAGAAATCCTAGATTCTTTTTTCCCTTTCTTCTTCCACTCTTGCTGCCAATGCCATTGGCGGCCCTATTGCTACTCGCCAGCTTCGCTGCATTGAGTGGTCATGGGGCAGTGGCATCCATCTCTTGCTGTTGTGGAAGGGTTCGATTTTGGAGCCTTCTTCGGGCTGTCTTTGTCGGTGGGGAGGGTGCAGAGGTTGAAGTGAGAGTGCCAGTGACATAGGTCACCAGCGATAGTGGGCTCTTCCCGCTATGGAAGCATCACCATCGACTGAGGTGGAGAGAGACTTCTTTCTCTCTCTCTCTCATTCGTTTTACAAAGGAGGTGAAGGACCCTTTTTTTGTATTCGACAAACTAGCGTTCTCTAGCTTAGGAGGTGACGACGACATGGTGCCCAGTGACAGCAGGGTCCACCTAATAAGGAAGTGTCACTAGCGACCACTGTTGCCGATGGTAGTAAAGAAAAGGAGGAGAAGCTTCGAAATGTAGAGAGAGGGAATTAAAAAAAAAAATCACTTTTTTTAAGGAATTCTAAAACCCTAATTTAAGAAATATAGGTAGGGATGGGTGAGTTCTTGGAAGGAATGGAAATTTTAAAAAAATTTCCAAACAAATTTTATCTCAAAAACCATAATTAATAAAGCCTTAAATAATATAATATCTTATGTCCCAATAAAGTATGCAAATAATCATGAAACCAGTCTAGGGCTCTGATACCAATAAAGAAAAATGAACACGTTTATAAATAATTCAAATTAGGAGACTTACATACTTCTCCTGATTGTAAAAACTGATTGGGCTCTGGCTAAGATCACTGATCATATAAGATACCCACAATGTGTTGAGTGTATCTTAGGTTTTCATAACTTAAATCTCCTCTCTAATACGACTGCAGAATACATCGCAGGTATTCCTCTCAAAGCATCTCAAGTGTCTAAAAACTATTCTCTCGATATATTAATCTGTATCTTTTTATCTCGACTGTCTATCGTATTATTTTGGCTTTTTTTATAAAGGCTAGTTAGGGTTAGAGTTTAGTAGTAATTCTTATAATTACTATTTTATCCTTACTTAATAAGCATCTCTTATGAGTAGACACTATATAATATCTTAACAAATTTAAACCCTAGATATTATACGATATTCTAACAATCCATTTAATTCCTTGTGCGAATAATGACTTTCAATTGGACTCTTCAACTTCGAAATTAATTTAAGGGTTTAAAGTTAAGTCAAAGTTGAGATTTAATTTATATGATCAAATTTGTTCAATGAAAATAAAGAAACCAGGTCTTAACAATCTATAAATAGTATTTTATACATATATATATATATATATATATATATATAAACTGAATTCAGGATTTATGAACTTTTATACTATAAATGTATGAATGATACATAATTTTTTTATTTATCTTTAGTATTTAATAAAGTCATAATGATTATAAATCATTTGCGAACAAGTATCTAAATTTTAAAATTGACCTTAGCTAAATGAACTTATCAAACTGTACTTTCGTTTAATAAATGAATCGAATCTAATTCAAACATTTGACGACGAATGTAAATAATTCATGAACTGCTCACTTCATTTACATATTTAATTCAAATTAATATATAAATATGTATACACACACACACACACACACACACACACACACATATATATATATATATATATATATTAAGTCTTAAGGGACAATCCGTTAGGATTTTGGGGTTCAGGACATAAATATGTTTATCATGATTTTTGTTTTTGACATAAAAGGCTTTTGCTGATAAATAAAGCTTTAGATCAGTGTCAGCAAGAGAGAATTCTGCATACAAACCAGAATATTGAAGAAGATCAATATTTAAAAAATACATTAATTGTTCACAAATATATCCAAATGTGTGTCTTTGTATATGTATATTCACATTAATATTCGCTGTCAAATTTGATTACTTTATTTACGAGTCTCATTTATATTGACTAGTCTTTAATTCAACGATAATGACAATTATTCCTTGCACTTTCGTATTCCCTTGTGAATTAAGAATGAATTGAGAAGAGCAGACTGGCCAATCATGAATTGTGGATATGTATATGGATAATGTGGCATTATCAAAATAGTACTAAATCTGTATAATAATTCTAGTTTTTTTTTTTTTTGTTTTATATATATATTACGAAGTTTCTAATAACTAGGCTTATTTAACTTAATCATCATATGATGGAAACACGAAGATTAATATATATATATATATATATATATAGGTACATAAGTACATGTGGTAAATCAATTCCTCTTGGCCGGCTGACATGACAATCATACTCTCATGAGATCGATGCTTCATTTCCTCAATATATATTATGGGCAACAATACAATGTAATTAGAAGTTATTTGATTACTTCGTATTTAACAACCCACCATCATATACGAAGTGCAAAAGTATATGTATATGTGTATATATATATATATATATATATATATACATATATATATATATATACATATATATATATATACATATATATATATATATACATATATATATATATATATAATTGATAGCAAAATAGTCTGTAAAGTTTAATTTTCAACGTTATGTTTATAAAGATCATTCATTACATCATAAAGAACGCTTTATAATGCAAAAACCAAAATTTTAGTTTGATGATATCAATCTGTTTCATATAAAACTTAAACCTGTAGTTTTTCTAAATTTTCATTTCCTGTATTTTACCACATATAAGAAAAGAAAGCAGATCACATTATTAAAAATAATAGAACTAGTCCGCATTAATTAAATGAAAAGCTTATGCAAAGAAATTCTCTGGCTGCTCACACAGGATTGTTAAGACTTGGGACCAACCCAGAAATAAACCTATTCAGGAAGAATCATGCTTTCCTTCTTTTCCAGGAAATACATAGCTATATTGCCTTAAAAGACATCTCAACTACAGCTTTTCATTACCCCCCCCCCCCCCCCCCCATTTCCTTTTTTAGTTTTTTCCCCCCTTGTTTTCCTTTCCTTGTCCTAGTATCATAATATTAAAAAAATAGAAAATGAAATTTCTTCATGAGTTAGAATCATCATGCAGAGATTTTTTTCTACCCCTTGACCGTCCAAGCAGTGACTACCATCATCTTAGGACCATATGACTGTTTCCTCTAATGTTTGCATCAAAAAAAGCGAAAGACTAAAAGAAAGTTAATTTAGATGTTAACTATTTACACCAACAAGCTCTTTGTCAGCTAATATGAAGCATCAACGAGGTGAACATAAAATCCTTAATTGCGCTGCTTGCATATGTGACATGGAAGAAAATCGCTGTCCATAAAACGGCTACCTAATGTTGTCTTTTTCACTTTGGTCTTTATATATATTCTATAATTACATTATTTCGTTGCTGCTTCTATACCAAACCCTTCGAAATTTCCAGCAAGAACTTTCTTGGGTTGGCCTTGGAAAGTTATAACAGCTTTAAGACAATTATTAGCATTTCAATCCTCGTAATTATTCTATTCAAGCATACGTCAATTTTGGCTGCAGCAAGCATTTCACTGTTAATATAAGATTATTAATTAGAATTATTAGTAATTATTATTCCATCCATGTAATTTCTCATCTGTTTCCTTTCCTTGTTCCTTCTTCCTGCTGGAATATACCAAGCTATGCAAAAAGAACTGCTCAGTCCAGTAAGGTCTAGTTGACCAGTCAACAACCTTAATTAACTTCTAATAATCCATTGATATTCTCAAATCTCAAGTAATTGAATCCACATTTTCCGTTTTGGGTGGCTAGAAAGTATCGGAGGAGTTAAGATTTCTTACTCCTTAGTAAGTGACATATCCAATTACTGAGCTATTACGGGATCGAATTTGGTATTGACCCTCGGTCACTGTTGGGTTTGTTGAGGATTTGGTGAATGCATAGGAAAAATACTTTTTCCCTAATTTACTGAAGGTAATTATTCTCTTATCTAACTTATAAACCATATAATTCTTGTTTATTTTACATAAATCCCTAAAAATGAAAAGATAAGTTACAATTCGCTTATTTGAATTAAAATATCCCTCTATATATTTATATAATGAGTATTAAATATACATTTGACTAATTTTAGTTACTTTTTGTAGATTTGAAGTTTTTAAATAAAAATTATTATTTAAAATAAATATACTCACAAAATATTGATTACAAAAATTTAACTACTTATAGGTAATAATTAATAATATTCAATTTCAACAATAACATGTGTGTATCAAATATATTTCAGTAAATATAAGCATGGTTACAAATTCAGAAAATTTTAAATAATATGATATATTAAAAAGTAAATAATATTGAAATAAAAAATTTTAAAATATTCTTTATGATTATGTACATTAATAATAAACGAAATTAATTTATATTGTGAGAATTTTGACCAAATAATAATTAGTTTCAATATTGAAGGTCTGTGTATACTTTGCATGTTTGAGATGAAAGCCATGTGTAATTAAATAATTTCTTACGAAAGGATAAAATATTTTTTTTTCATAAATTTTTTTCCCTTGTAATTTAGATGCTTACAACATGGGAGAAATAAATGCTCTTAATTTATCATAATCCATCACACACACACACACACACACACACACACACATATATAATGCTTATAAATTTGGTTAGTTATATGGATAGCAACGACCGATTAAACTTAAGAATTTACATAGAGATAAGAAAGCCTAATCTATTAAATATTGCGTATCCTATTAAATTTATCGAAATTATGTCATGGTTTGTTTCACAGTATGTACATACACTCTTCACTTTTGAAATGAAATTTGCACATATCTTAGGTTTCACACTTCATGACAGAGAAATCCATGCTTTTACATATATTCCCTTGCAAAGGTTGTGTGAAAATATTCCCACTCATAGTGACAAGGCAAAAACAAATTAAGGTTTGCTCATGCTTATTCACTTCTCTCGTTTCCAAACTTCTTCCTTATATATACATATTCATATATCCAATCACAGGTAGGGCACACTGCGAGATATCACTAATGAAACAGCAGTTGGCCCTCAACTTTACAGACTAATCGCTTGTGTATTATAATCTTAGAATGTGGCCGCAAAAAAAAAAAATCATCGAATGCATTATATGTGCTTTTAGCCCAAACTTTTTTTGTTTTAATAATCATTTGCGATTGATTAATTATAATTAGTTCATGACAGTAATTATACAGCTGTATATCTTGATCCTGAGAACGCGTGCATCCACCGTATTCGTTGATTTTATTCCACATGGAAATTGGAAAAGTTGTCTTTGATTTCCCAATTTCCATTGCTGAGTGATTGAATGAATTAAGTTTCTAAGGCTGCTTTTCACCTTCATCACACTTTTACCTTCATTTTTCGTCGATGCCGTGTTGAGACTTTCTTCTGTAAAATGAGATGCGTAATATTGAGCAATACCTCGCTTGCAGTGAATCTGCGGAATAATGCTAATTAAACCAAACAAAACTTCCAAAAATCAAGTTCATATATTACATCTACTATAATGCTTAATATGTTAACACAGTGAAGGGTGCTGTATTTTCTTTAGTTTTGAGTTATTTGACATTTTCCCCCGTCTATCAAAGATTGTCGTTGTAAATTGGATTTATCCCTGAATTGGATTTGCAGCATGTCGTACAATTCAACTATTAAAAAGATATAGATATGAGATATTGAGATATATATGAATTATTGAGACATATCTGCTAATAAAATACGAGTATAGGATATTGAGATATATCCAGTAAAGAAATACCATATGAATTGTTAAAACATATTCAATAAAAGAATATGAGTATGATGATATTGGTTCTTTTCTTAATACTCACTAAATAATGTTTTTATTTTATCAAAAATTATTTGTTCACTTAAATAAATGTTTGTTAAAAATTCCAAGGCTTCTATTATTTCCCTTTGCTTACTTTGTGATTTATGCATTCACTAAGTCAGTGGTAAGCTTACACATCTTTCTCTAACATTTTACGGATTAATAAGTGATAAAGTAAGTTGGAATTTTCTCGTCACTCTGACATTTTGACGTGTCATTTTGGTTTAACCATCATGTACGTCAAATTCCAAGGTTGTGGTTACGAATTGTTTATATTAATAATTATTGTAAAGTGTTGTAAGCTAATCCCATACCATACTAAATGTATAATTTGAAAGATTTTTAAACTAATTTATTGATTATCATTAAAATATGATTAGTTGTACAAGTTTGGAAAACATTGAAATTTAGAGAAGTACTATCAGATTTTAGGCAACCTCTAATAAATCTCTTTGAATTAAATTTTAAAAGTGTATTTAATGTGTTTTATTGAAATATTATAGATTTTGTAAGAGTGTTTTAGGCTTGTTAAGCTAGATTAGATTAACCTATATGTCCGGTCTCGACCAATGATTTTGGGTTGTGACAATCACCTTTTGCTCATATTAGTGAAAAATCTTAAGTCAATTCTTCGCAAGCTACAAATGTCTTTCTAAAGTTCCTAGAGACCGATTTAAATAGTTGGACTTAAATGAGAAATATGCTAATTATTTTTATCTAATATAATCTGAAAAAAAAATTTCTGCATTGGAATCAAATTATATATTCATCCCTACCTACTCTACAGTATTTTGGTGTAGTATTGTGATATTTTTTGCTGTGGAAACATATGAAACATGATATTAAAATTATAAAACATTAGATATAGTTGAGCTGTGTTATAAAACTTAAATGTATTTGTATTTGAATTCTGATGTTTAAATCAACTAACGAAATCTCAATAATAAATTAATAATTGTAAAATATTTCTTAATAAAGAATTGAAGTTCATAACCTAACATCTTTTGATTTAGTCTGGATCCATTATGTTTTTTAACAGCTTAATTACTGTTTTCTTTTTACCTTCTTGTGATATGAAACTTTTTGTCAAAAAAATGGAAGACTAAGGCAAGCCTCTGTCATGTCTGGGGCAACGGACTATGATAATTAGAGTGAGAAAATTCATTGGATTTACTTGGCGGTGGAAGATGTAGCTTGAACGTGATGAAAATGAATTACCTGCCCCAGTTTCTTCCGTTCTTCATATTTTCCACATGTAAGGCCAAGAAAAGTATTTTAATTAATTACCATGATGATTAAATTACTTAGTTCATGAACAAGATTAAAAAATAAAGCACAGGTTGTAAAAAACACTTAATGGGTGCAAGTTGCCCTGTGATAGAGACTCAGGACATGTGCTTGACCTTTCAATATGCATCATGCTAATGCTCCAAGTCGCATTTTACCTTTATCTTTTTTAATTAATTCTTTCACTTTATTATATTTACACATGCTTAATTATGCCCCATTTTCTTTGAAAAGTACAACCTTTCTTTCAACTCTTCTACAATACTTGTACCTAATAAAGGTTTAATTTTATAGTTTCACGCCACGAATTGCTACAGAATCACCATAATTAATACCACCACACGTCAGTGGCGGGTTTTGTTTCATTGAGTTATCATAATAATTCAATTATTTTGTTATCTACGGGTTAAATATAATTTTAATTTTAGTTTTAGATAAGAAAAGTTGTATTTTAGCTTTAGTTACAATTAAATTTAGTTAATAAGTTTAACTATGTTTTTAAGTAGTTTAAGTGTTAATTTTTTGTTAGATATCTAATAATTTGTAATTAGGTTTTAGTGGAAAGAAATATAAGTGGAAGGTGTTTCAAAGCTAGACCAATGAAAACTTGGATTAAAGAGATACAAAAATTGGTTTAAAACCCTTTTGTTAAATCTGGCGCTATAACTAGTCATCAATTTTTGCAATCGTACATACAACTTTAAATTTCTCTTCTTGAAAATAATATAACATATTATGGCCCTTGGCCAGAGTGATGATGAAAGTTTAATGAACATATGTGAATGGGTTCTGGACGTTCCCTTCTTGATAAAATTCTCATCAAAATATTACGATTATTATCCTTCTTTTCCGTAATAATAAAGAGAGGAAAACAAAGAAATTACTGACTTGATTCCCAAACGAAAAAGGAAAAAGAAAAGGGAGTTCAGACGCAAAGATATATAGTCGTGCTACATTTTTTCACTACAATCAGCAATTTTAAAAAAAGAAAAAAAAAAAAGATCTAGATGCATCGAATTAATATAAAAAAGAATAAATCTTATGATATTTCTATAAGAGATTTAACTCAAAATATATTTAAAAATATTTCTGACTATAATAAAACATATTTTTTTTATGCCATTCATCAGGTGGCGTACATTAACTACTTAAACATTGAATGACTTCATGGTTTGTGATAAAATCTTTATTTTTCAATTGCATATATACAATATAGTAGAAATCAAAAGTTGATAGAGAATTTTCAAATGCAAAATCTTGAGACCTTGACTAATATTTTATAACTTTCTTTTACAGATTCTTCGTATTTTATTGACAGAGAATTTTCAAAAATCTTCCACAAGGCAACAAAAGTGTCTTCGATTTTCCAGAATAATACGGACAAGGTGATCAGTCTTTAATTATAAGAACAAGCTATAATTAACATGTTAAAATGTATATATATTATCAGTTTTTGTGCTAAACTATCATCAAATACTAGGAAGTAGGAACTATAGGCTCTAGCTAGCTAGGCTTCTTTTGTGTTTTGTTGTTTTTGTAGATGAATTGCTTGAAAGTTTCGCGTTGGAAGTGGCTAGTGAATGGGCGATGCTCAAAATCAACGTTCCCGATCACATGGAATCTATTGTTTGATGCACACAAATTTTAAAAGTGCAGCAGGACATTTGGGAAATTCTCAGCAATTATTATCCCAATTTTCCATCTTTCTTTTATGTCCCTCCAATCAGCTCATCACACGTAGGAAGCAATGTCGACTTACTGGGGGTGGGATTTAACTTGTATGATCAAATTTGTTCTATGAAAATAAAGAAAAGTTGGATACGAGCTCAACTTTAAAACAAACATTTATATTGTAATCAAGCTCATAAAGAAGCCAGGTCTAAACAATTTATAAATAGCATTTTATATATACATATATATATATATATATATAATTAAACTAAATACAAGATTTTTGAACTTATATACTATAAATGTATGAATGATACACAAATTTTTTATTTATCTTTAATATTTAATAAAGTCATAATGATTAAATCATTTGAGATCCTAACAAATATCTAAATTTTAAAATTGACCTTTTTAGCTAAACGAACTAATCAAACTGTTTTGTTTAATAAATGAATCGAATCTAATCCAAACATGTGACAACTAATCTAAATAATTCATGAACAGCTCACTTCATTTACATATTTAATTTAAGTATATATACATATATCTCATGAAAGCGTGATTGTTGTCCATACTACATGCCTTCTTCTTACTCTATTTGCAGCACGAGCGCTACCCCACATCCAAACATAAGCTCAAAACACCCTGACCGATTAATCAAGTTTGGATTAAGATTTATTTAATTTTTTGGTATTGAAGGACATTAACATATTTTAAATATGTTTGCTTATTTGTGTGAACTTCGTTGAGTCATATTTCAAAGTGTCTTATGATTAGTTTTAAGGGACAATTGATTCGCATTTTGGAGTTCAAGACATAAATGTATTTATCATGGTTTTAGTTTTTGACATAAAACATGAGGCTTCTGCTGACAATAAAGCTTTACATTTGCGTCAGCAGGAGCATTCTGCACTGACTAGAATATCGAAGTGGATCAATATTTAAAAAATACATTTATTGTTCACAAATGTATCTATATGTCTGTCTGTGTAGTGTATATGTATATTCACATTAATCTTTGCTTTCAAATTTGATTACTTTATTTACAAGTCTTATTCATATTGACTAGTCTTTAATTCTATAATAATGACAATTATTCCTTGCAATTTCTTATTCCCTTCAATCTGGATACCCTTGTATTGTAGTATAAACATAAAATTATGTTCAATTATAATAGACTATTAGATAAAAATTCAATAATCAAAATTTAGAAATTGAAAATATAACTACAAATAGTTATATTAATTTAATATAAATCAAGACCATTGGATCTTCATCTAATAATTCATCATAATTAAACATGATCTTATGTTTCCATTACAAGGGATTCAAATTATATTCCCATGTAATCTAAGAATGAGTTGAAAAGAGCAGACTGGCCGGTTATGAATTTTAAATATATATATATATATGTGTGTGTGTGTGTGTGTGGATAAAGTAGCATTATCAAATTAGTACTGAATGAATATATATATATATATATATATATATATATAATTCTAGTTTTTGGTTATATATATAACGAAGTTTCTGATAACTAATATTATTTAACTTAATCATCTGATGGAAACACGAATAGGTACGTACATACATGTGGTAAATCAATTCTTCTTGGCCGGCTGACATGACAGTCATACTCTCATGAGATCGATGCTTAAATTCTTCAATATATATAATGAGCAACAATACAATGCAATTAGAAGTTATTTTATTACTTCGTATTTAGTAGCCCACCATCATATACAAAGTGATATATATATATAGATAGATAGATAGATAGAAACAAAAAATATCTGTGACCAAAAAGAAAAACAAAAAAAAAAAAGACACATAATAATAGTTATCAAATAAAAACCAATTCTTGATCCAGATAGAAAGCTATAGTTTATATGAAGCAGGAATTAAAGCAATTTCCTGTACACATAATTAATAGCAAAATAGTCTGTAAAGTTTAATTTTCAACGTTATGTTTATAAAGATCATTAATTACATCATAAAGACAACGCTTTATAATGCAAAAATCAAAATTGTTGTTTGATGATGATATCAATCTGTTTCATATAAAACTTAAACCTGCAGTTTTTCTAAATTTTCATTCCCTTTATTTTACCACATATAAGAAAAGAAATCATATCACATTATTAAGAATATTAGAACTAGCCCACATTAATTAAATGAAAAGCCTATGCAAAGTAATTCTCTGGCTGTTCACACAGGATTGTTAAGACTTGGGACCAACCCAGAAATAAACCTATCCAGCTATTATTTTCAGGAAGAGTCATGCTTTCCTTCTTTTCCAGGAAATACATAGCTATATTGCCTTATAAGACATCTCAACTACAGCTTTTCATTACCTCACCCCCCTCTCCTTTTTTATTTTTTTCTCCGCTTGTTCTCCTTTCTTTGTCCTCGTATCAATATATATAAACAAAAATGAAATTTTTTTATAAGTTAGAATCATCATGTGTAGAGATTTTTTTTTTCCCTTGACTGTCCAAGCAGTGACTACCATTATCATAGGACCATATGACTACTTCCTCTAATGTTTGCATCAAAAAGAGCTAAAGCCTAAAACAAAGTTAATTTAGATGTTAACTATTAACACTACCAAGCTCTTTCCAGCTTTCATGCTTTTGTCTGCTAATATGAAGCATCGAGGAAGTGAACACAAAATCCTTAATTTCGCTGCTTACAAATGTGAAATGGAAGAAAATTACTGTCCATAAAACGGCTACCTAATGTTGTCTTTTTCACATTGGTCTCTGTATATTCGATAATTACATTATTTCCTTGCTGCTTGTATCCCAAACCCTTCGAAATTTCCAGCATGAACTTTCTTAGGTTGGCCTTGGAAAGTTATAACAGCTTTAAGACAATTATTAGCATTTCAATCCTCGTAATTATTCTATTCAAACATACTTCAATTTTGGCTGCAGCTAGCATTTCACTCTTAATATAAGATTATTAATTATAATTATTAGTAATTATCCATCCATGTAACTTCTCATCTGTTTGCTTTCCTTGTTCTTTCTTCCTGCTGGAATATACCAAGCCATGCATAAAGAATTGCTCAGTCCAGCAAGGTCTAGTTGACAAGTCAACAACCTTAATTAACTACTAATAATCTTGGGTGGCTAGATAGTATCGGAGAAGTTAAGATTTCTGTCTCCTTAGTAAGTGACATGTCCAATTACAGAGCTATTACAGGATTGAATTTGGTAATGAGCCTCGGTTACTCTTGGGTTTGTCGAGGATGTGGTGAATGCATAGTAAAAAATATTTTTTTTCCCTAATTTATTGTAGGTAATTATTCTCTTATCTAACTTATAAATAATATAATTCTTGTTTACTCTACATAAATCCCTAAAATTGAAAAGATAAGTTACAATTCGCTTATTTGAATTAAAATATCCTTCTATATATTCATATAATGAGTATTAAATATATATTTGACTAATTTTAGTTACAATTTTTTAGATTTGAAATTTTTTAAGAAAAATTATTATTTAAAACAATTATACTCACAAAATATTTATAAAAAAAAATTAACTACTTATAGGCAATAATTAATAATATTCAATTTCAACAATAACATGTGTATCAAATATATTTCAGTAAATATAAGCATGGTTACAAATTCAGAAAAATTTTAAAATAAATTAATTTTATTTATGATATATTAAAAAATAAATGATATTCAAAATAAAAAGTTGAAAATTGATTTTTTATTATTATGTACATTAATAATAAACGAAATCAATTTATATTGAGAGCATTTTGACCAAATAATAATTGGTTTCAATGAAGGTCAGTGTATACCTTTTATGTTTGAGAAGAAAGCCATATGTAATTAAATTATTTTTTATGAAAGGATGGAATTTTCGTAAATCTTTTTCCTTGTAATTTAGGTGCTTACAATATGGGGGAAATAATTGTTCTTAATTTATTATACTCCATTATATATATATATATATATATATATATATATATATATATATAAAAGATTTGGTTGGATGTATGAATAGCAACAACCGATTAAACTTAAGAATTTAGATAGAGATAGGAAAGTCTACTCCATTGAATACCCAGTAAATATACATAAAAACATACATGACCAAATTCAATACTTTGTTTTGGAGAAAGAGAGTTAGATCAATTTTCTTTTATTTGAATCATGCTATATATTTACCCCAAAAAAAAAAGTCCATGTATAGATTTCAAATTATTGCCATTGAAGATATATGGTTCACGTAACATAAATAAAATTGACTATATCAAATTAAGGTTCAATCTCCAATAAATAAACTATATATATTATGCAGTAATCTTAAAAGTAAGGCACCGACACATATACATATATATATATATATATATATATATATGTGTGTGTGTGTGTGTGAACTTTTTAGTCCAAATTCTACCACCTAAAATCCGTACATAGATTCCTGATCGATGAACAAACTCTTGCCAGGTGTCCATCATTATCATCACCACTTTAATCGATTGAGTGGCTGGTAAACATCTCATCAGTGTCAATTGCCTGAGAGTTTCTTAAGTGGAATATAAGGAGGCATGCTCAAATATTCAACATGGGAATCTTTCATAATTCCAAAAGGCATGTCGTATTTTTGGCAACTTCGCAGAATTGAAGCCGTTATAATCAAATACACCTAACCAAAAACGAAAAAAGGAGAGACCCTAGCTAGGGATTCTATTTCTCTATATACCTTCGCTCGAAGAACTCAATTATGTGTATATGTTGTGTCAAAAGAAATGCAGAGTGACGAGGACGTAGGAGAATAGGGTGTTTTGTCGCAGGAGCGGTGGCACCAGCTAGCTTGAGGCTTGAGCCTCCTGACATTGCCGGTGCCATCCTCTTGCGACACGATGCCCTTCATTCTCTCTGTATATTAATTTTTCTCCATTTCATTTTCCTGCTTCCCTTGTTCATCATATTTATATAATATTATTTTATGATTTATGAGACTAATGGTCGTGGTTAATTAATTACTTGCTTGCCATAGTACCATTCTTTGATATGTCGATCGATCTCCATGATGGTGAAATCGATGCAGCTTGTTCTTTAAGGGAGAGGTATGGATAACTTTTTTCAATATCATATATTGTTTCATCTCTTCAATATTTTGGCTAGGATTTAAATTCTTAAATTCCTTTATTTTTCTCGATTCAGACATAATCTAGGGTGATTTATTAACTTTTGCGATCCGTGAAGGTTCAAATATTCAGTTGATCAGTTATGATCAACTCAATTTTATTCAAGATTCGTCAATATGCGTCCATAATTTTATTTTTTTTTTTCCTTTTTTCATTTGGCTAAGCTTATCTCACCATTTTCAACATATTCTGATAACCTGCTTATCATTTAAATAAGTTTTTATATAAAAGGTTTAGTCAAAGTTAAAAATTTGGATGTACTCTCACTGACAAGTTGTTTAATTTAAATCACTAATGAACAAAACTGACCATAACTTAAAGTTATTTAAGTACTAGTCAAGCAAATTCCGGCAAAACCCAAAATTAAATGTTTTATGCAGAAAGCTCTTGTAAATCATATCCAATTTATATCAATTAAAGGCTTTGAGTTCTTCGAGTTACTTATATTAATGAAATGATGACGAATGCCTTACATAATTTTTAAGGTTACTTACTTTATAATTTAAATATGTATAGTTGAGACCTATAATTCCAGGTCGTCCCATTCCCACATGACAAGCTCGATGGATTTCTGATGCATGCATCTTCCTCTTGTTTATCCTTTTTTTTTTTTTCCTTCCTTCTTTTGGGGCAATGATCTTCCTCTTATTATCTGAATATGAAAATTACAATCCATTATGTAATTCACCTTCCAGGTATGATCCCAAAATTGGAGGCATATTCTGAATTAGATATGTGATTTCATGAGACGCAAATAGATTATAATAAAGATGTCATGTTGGGACGAGAGAGAACACAAGTTGGTCCCATTGCGACCATCTTTTGCTTCTGACTGTCTGATGATCTCTGACAAACTTAAATGGGTTTCCCAATCATATTTGGTCATTGTGGTGTTACATCTACTTTTGCGAAAGCAAAATATTTAAAGTTGGTACAAAATATTATTGTTATTTTAAAAATTTATCAAAATTATGTCAGTTTTTTCACATTATTGTACTTACTCACTTTTGAAATGAAATTATGCACATGTCTTAGTTTTCACACTTCATGACAGAAATCCTTGCTTTTACGTATATCCCCTTGCAGAAAATATTCCCACTTGCCAAAGGTGGCACCAACCAGAAGACAATATTTTCTTTTTGGTTGGTGACTAACCATAAAATTTAAGGAAAAAATTTTTTGTAATTACAATTTAGTTATTTGTCAATTGCGTTAAAATCTTTCATCTTGTCTTATAAATAGAAAATTTTAAAACTTCATTTCTTATAATTAAAAAAAGAACAATCCTATATAAAGAGAGAAAAAGTTATGAAATATATAGAGTTGTGAAATTATTCTTCTCATATTAACGAGAGATATAAAAATATAGTATTATCTTTGGTATATAGAGAAAATATGTAACTTTTATTTTATTCATAATGAAATTCTTTTTTTTTATCTATATTTTTTTATTCTATTAAAATTTTTCACATTAAATTATGTATGTTATCTTAAATTATTTATAAGAGTTTTATTTTTATCCTGTGTTTGTTTTCTCTGCACCACTCAAAGTCACACAACAAAAACAAATTAAGTTTTGCTCATGCTTATTCATTTCTCACATTTTTAAACTTCTTTGTTAATTATGCATACATATTCATTCAATCACAGGTAGGGCACACTGCGAGATCATAATTAATGAAACTGTAGCTAGCCCTCTACTTTATAGACTAATCACTTGTGTATTATAATCTTAGAATGCATTAACATGTGCTTTTAGCCCAAACTTTTTTTATTTCAATAATCATTTCCGATTGATTATATATAATTAGTTCATGACAGTAATTATACAGCGGTATTATATCTTGATCTTGAGAACGCATGTACGGATTGGGATCCTTATTGTCAATATGTGAACAGTAAAGAGCATTCTTTTAGTAAAAGTAGATATTCAATTTTTGTTAATTTTAAATTTTTTTTTTATCTATTACATCATTGTCTTTTGTATAATGACAATAGAGGATCCGGATCCTACATGCACTGTATTTGTTAATTTTATTCCACGTGGAAATTGGAAAAGTTGTGTCTTTGATTTTCCATTGCTGAGTGATTAAATAAATTAAGTTTTTCCAAGGCTGTTTTTCACCTTTAACATTTTTCGTCCATGCCGTGTTGGGACTTCTGTAAAATGAAATGCGTAAATATTGATCAGCAATACCTCGCTTGCAGTAATTTCGGAATAATATTAAATAAAACAAATAAAACTTCCAAAAATCAAGTTGATATATCTGATCATTTACAACCACGATTTGTTTCTTTTTACGACTGTTAATGACACTTAATTATGACTTGTTTCTTTTTAACAATATTTTTTTAACTAGCTATATATATGTTTATATAGACTCCATCCTTACAAACTTTTGATATAATTGACTGGTCCTCAATGATCCTTGTCCACACAAAAATTACCTGCATATATATCTCAGTTGAAATGTTCAGAGACAAAGGGGCATAAATCACATCAATACCAGTTCCTCATGCCGCGTCAACCTTGGCAACCCAGGAATGTATGCCTTTTTTTTATATACAATGGTAGATGTATTAATTATTAAATATTTAAATCTTAAAAAATAATTCAATCTTTTAAAAATTTTTAATTCATTACCTCCCCATGCTAATCCCCCCACAATGTCCTTTTGTTTTGAGGCATGTGGCTAATAAGAACCCAATAATTAATATAAACAATGGCGGAGGGAGGGGTTGAAACCAGTGGGGCCTTGGCCCCGCCACTCCCTCCCTCAACATATATATATATATATATATATATATATATATATATATATATATATATATAATTTTTATATATCTTAAAATTTATATAATTTTAAAAAAATATATGTAAAAAATATAATATAATTAATAACTTACATATTAATATAATATATGGAGAAAGGTATTATTTTACTCTCTTCTATTTTTTCGCCTCAATGCCAATTTGACACTTTATAAATTTGTAATGTTAAAATGTTTTTTTAAACTCATAATTACTGAAAAGGGATTATTTAATTATTTTTAAGGTTTTGAGGTACTATTTTGTTAATACAAATTTTTGGAAGAACAAATTGACACCAAAGCAAAAATTAGAGGACTAAAATAGTCATTTTTTCATAATATATGTTGTATTTTAATAATTTTATAAGTATTTTTGAATGATAAAATTTAAAAAAAAATTCTAAAATAATACCTTATCAAAATTTAAAAAATTAAAAAAAAAATTTTGTTTACACTTTTGTGTTAAAAGACACAAATTTAAAAGATTAAATATCACTATTTTATCTCATTATTTATTTTTTGTTTTCTCATTCTTTCACTTTATTTAATATTCACTTTTTTAATTTTCTTAAAGATATTTTCCTATTTTATTTTTAATACTTCCCAACTTATTCTTAGCATATACACTATCACTAACTCTGTAATATTTTATTACTTATAAGTTTTATAAATTACCTTAGTTATTATTATTATTATTACCATCAATTATCAATAGGTTTTATTTATTAATACTTAAAATCATTTTATAATTTATCCAAAGTTCATTTATAAAATACATCATATAAAATATGATTCATCTAAAAAAAAAAATTCTGTTTTTATACATATTTTATACTATTATGTTACACACAAGTATAATATACATGTTGTCATGCCTTTTGATTTAATATGTCATTTACACACACAAATATATGTATACATATAATTGTAGAATAATTATAAAATTTTTATATTAAATATAAAATATTATTATTTATATTTTTGGCCCCCCTTCAACAAAATTTCTTCTTCTGCCCCCAAATATAAACAAGGAAGATGTCAAGGTCTTCAGTATTAGGTTTTTTTTTTTTTTTATCACAGTTTATATAAGTGTGTATTTAATTTGGTATTTGAATAATTAAAATGTCCTTTTGCACACTAAAATATATATAGATTTGTCTTTTGGTTAACCTTTTTTGGTTTAGCATTAGATATTTCTCTCAAACTATATTTTTCCTCTAATTCCCATTTGCACAAGTAATAAAAAAAAAATAATTGTCTTCTGTGTTGTAGTGCATTTGGTTTCATAATTTAAATGATTGAAAAGTCCGTTTGACACTATAAAATAAAGATTTTTCTTATAAACAATTTCATATAAGTTGGCATTAGATTTTTATCCAAAAATCACATTTGATTTTCGATCTAAACTCCCATTTTGTATAAAAGTAGAAAAAAAAAATATATGCTTCCACGTCAAGTGAATTGCTTTAATGGTTAGACTTGCATTTTTTTTTTTAAAGAAAAAAAGTTATTAAGCATAAATGAAATCGTGCAAACTTTTGACCAAAATTAACCTTACAAAATTAGTTCAATTCAAAATCAAATTTATACGATTTCAATTCAAATGCATACTTAAATAAATGCAATATTGAAGGAAAAATTTATTTTTTAGATACAAATTTTTAAACATAAATTAAATTTACAAATCAACTTAATTCAAAATTAAATGTGCACAACTATTGTATACAAACACACACTCTGCGTCATGCTAGCTAGTGTGTCCAACCATGATTAATAAACACGTCAAAGTCTCCTCCCCTATGATAAAGCAGGCTATGTAAATTGCCAGTGAACTTCCGATAAAGTTCCTCTTACCTCCCCTCTTTGGAATTTCAGAAGTAGCTTTCTGTTTCAGCAACTGTTTTTTGTCACACTAGAGACGAAATAAAATATAGTGAGAGCAGCGATGTGTAATATATATAGAAGCGTACCCTAACATGGGTGAAATGAAAAGGGAGACTTAGATTCCACATTATAATTAAGCGGAAAAACAACTAAGAGGAATTAGAGGGGTTAGGGTGTTCTGTCGCAGGAGAGGTCGCATCTGGTGAAGTAGTGCATACATGATGCGATCTCGCTTTGCCAGAATGCCCTGTTTCTACCTCTTTGACCTTTCATATTTCTAATTCATGTGAGATTGCTTTCAGGATTCTTTCACCATCTTGGTTTTTTTAGGTCTTTTTAAGTCCTTGATTCTTTTTCACATGCCCATTTCCGCAAATTTTTACTTAACTTAGCATGCTCCATCACCCAGCCTCACCTGCAACTGTAGTTGTTTGTAATTTATGCCTTAAAATTAAATAGCCTATACCCTACTTCATAGTCATAGGAAACAACAGAATATTTCATCACGACATCATTGCTTTGATATCTAGGCCTAGGCAATCAAATGGACCACTATGGTTTTGCAAATTTTGCATCTAATGTAAACAACGAAACATATGGTTTAGTTCTTCTATCTTTTCATTTTCAACGTTTTTTAATTCTTTTTCTTCCATTGTTCACATGCGCCTATTAAAAATGCAGTAAAAAAACCTACAGAAGCCACCAGTGCATGCTCCATCTGCCCCAATTTATGGTTTTGCTTATTGGCTCATGGGTTTCTTTTTCCATTGTTTGAAAAGCTTAATTATTATTGACCACTAGTGGTAAATCAAGGCGTGATAGAGACATATGAATAGTGTCAAGCAGATTTTTACCCTCCAATCCAATGCATCTAAACTTTTATCGGAACCACTTGGCTAACTTTTCTGGGCATTCAATTTCCAGATCTGCATCGAGCTTCAAATAAGGTTAGTTCAACAAAAAATTTCTGAGTTTTCTGGGGCTTGAAGCAATTCTGAGTGGTATGGATTGGGAATTGTCCGTGACCTGGCTTTTGGTTGTTCATTTTTCTGAGTTTTAGCTTCCTTTTTTTTGCAATTTTTCATAGAAAATCTGATAGTCAGAAGTTAAATAACCATGATTTGTGTTGATCTGATGGTTATCCATCAGTATTAATCCAAAATATTCAGATCATTATGTATTCATATTCTCAGTTTTCTGAATAGATTAAAGGTGTTTCAATTATCTGATGCGATGTTCTTCACCCATTATGTGCTCGAAGCGGCTTTGCAGGAAGACCCATCGGAATATTCTCCCTGAGATGCCGACGAAGGTGGGGCCCATACATTAATTACAAAAAATCAGGGAATGCACATAGTTATGAGTAATTATAATTAGTTTTTTTTAATTCTAATATTGTAAACAAAAATTAAAAATTTAATTTCTATGACAAAAAAATTTAAAATCACATACTAGATGTAGATATGGATGTGTCGGACATAATGAAACTAAAAATATCCTTTTTTATTTTTTTTCTTCAAAAAAGCCAGTTGACACAATTTCAGAAACTCTTTGGACAAGTTGTTGCTTGAAGGCTTTTGGTTGCACTGGTTTGCTCTTTAAATACTATCATTTAATTTTCTGTCCATCGTATGTTGTGGAGCGTGCAATTTTCTGAATTCATCAGCAATATTATATGTTTCTTGAATAATTGCTAGCTAGCTCTAGCTTATTGTTATATGAACTGATCTTTTATACTACCCAAGGAAAAAGACGAACTCTTCTCTTATGGTGTGCAAAGAACTATAGAAGTCTAGACAGATTGGTGTGAAGGAAAGTAAAGGGCTTCCCAGATTTGTAGATTTGCCATAAATAATAGTATCGTTTGGTTTTTGAGTTTTCTTCTCAAATGTTTTCAATATCTCATTTGCAAATAGGTGAAAGAAAAACTTAATTACTTATTACAAATCACTTTTTGAATAAAAAGTTCTGAATTTAAATTATGGATAATGTATAGAAACTCAGTTGGATCAAAATCAAGTTTGAAGAATTCCAATTAAAACACAAACTTAATTAATTTACATGAAAAACATTTTTCTACAATTTATTTTATTTTATTTTATTTACAAGTTTATCATATCATCAAATAAGCCTTAAACCAACAAGCCACTTAATTTTACTTGAATTTAATTATAATGCTGTCGGAATATATTCACCAGTATTGGCATCAGCTTCTCACTGTCACCCATCCCCCACTCATATTCCCTTTGATTTAATAACCATATTAATTTAAGAAGACCAAGAATCCGAATATTAGTCTGCCCTGGATATAATCTTACTGAGATTATCTTTTTTGTTGTTTGATAGGCTAAGATAAACAAGGGAGAAGCAGAGATTGTGGTGGATTTTCAATTTAAGAATCTGAATTGTAGCCGACCCCATTATAATCGGCATAGATTTAATTAGAGTAATAAACTATTCAACAATATTTACTTTTCACTAATATTATTTTTCCATATTTGACACATCAACATCATCTTTGAAATGGTATATATAGATGGGGTATTATAGGGTGTAAAGCACCTAATTTTGTATCTGAAAATATATTTTTTTCCCAATAATACCTTAGCAGATAATAAATTTAGTGTTCATTTCCTGCTTTATTGAATTCCTAAATTCCCGGATACAAACATATCTAAAAAAATTTAAATGAACAATTTTTTTTTTAAAATGAAATCTTGTTTATGTGAATATTTATGCATATAAAATTATATATATTAAAAAAAAATTCACAACTGTTTTTTTTTTTTCAAATACAGAATCAATAAATAAATTTTGCAGGCCGGTTTCTTTTATAGATATAGGTATATTTTGGTCATCCCCATCTTTGACGTCACTTTTTTGTACTATCCAAGATATTATATTCATTCTCATCGCTGATTGAACTAAATCACTCTTAGCAGAAGCTACATACGATGAAAATACGAGCGTTGTGATCATAGGTAACATTAAGTTACATTCTAAACCCTAAACCTGCATCACCTCGCAAGTTGATTGACTTCTAGAGTGATGTGCCGCGTGAAGCTTGGAAGGAGATCGAAGAAAGCATGGGACAAGGATTCTTGGAGTGGGTAGAGGGCGAAAAGCTTATAAGGATTGATTGGGTGGACTGATTAGGTGAAGTCGAAGGCTGATTCTGCCATTTTCAATTGCTTTGCTATACTTTTGGTGCCTAAAACAAAG
Organism: Delonix regia; assembly: GCA_037074485.1. Classification (NCBI taxonomy): domain Eukaryota; kingdom Viridiplantae; phylum Streptophyta; class Magnoliopsida; order Fabales; family Fabaceae; genus Delonix; species Delonix regia. The sequence continues at coordinate 30,454,399 of CM073449.1, read as the reverse complement.
TGTTAATTTGTTGAGTTGTCCTTTTTGGTTGAAAACGGAACCTCTTTTCCAAGTTTTATTAGTCGGATTATATACTTTAGAGGATATAAAATTTATGGGAAGAGGGTATAATGATTTGAAGTAAAGAAAAAATCACGATCGCAGTGACAATATTCCGCATTATTGTGTTTGCAATACCCGCAATCATAATAATTGTAATACAACTGCAATTAAATATATTAAGCTTTCTAAAAGTTGAACAAATCAAAATGTCGATGAATCGAAAGTTAACCTAGTCTATCACCCTATTTCATGTTGGAATTATGAGAATAATAGAGACTAAGGAATCAATACCAGAAACACTAAACAGAAAAATGTGAGTTTTATAGCTTTTGCTGTAGTTGGAGGCTGAGATCAGCCAGCTCTCTATAAATACTCATTGCGATGAAGAAGAAGAATACAAGTGAGTCTAACATGGAAGACGAAGCAAGGTAAGAGCAGAGGCATGTCGCTGGAGAAATGGCACGTCCTTGCAAGTCTCAAGCAGCTAGCAGTGGGGGTGCCATTTCTCTGCGACATGCCTCCACTTTACCTTTAAATATATATATGATTGCATACACATGATATAGAGTTGATCAACTGATGGTGAAGACGTATACGGAGTTTGCACAACTTAATTCGGTCCTAGTATGTGAAAGAATAGACCCAATCACGAAACATGCAAACGCCAAATCAAAGCTGCCCTGCCGGCCCACCTTTGTGGTATGTTTTGACGTGTTTTCATATATATCTATATATATATATTTGATTTCATTAGCTTAGATCTAATAAAAGTTATACTATATATCACACACAATGTGTGTGTATACTTTTGGAGGAAATAAGGTTAGCACTCTTATTCATTAGCCACGAACCTCGAACATTATGTTACATATCTGGATATTCCTGCGTTATCCATTATAATTAGTGCGCATAAATGATATTGGAGTTTTGCCTTCAAATATAGTTAAATGGCATGAAACAATTAATAATCGAATAAGGATCACTGCCCTCATCATGTGAAAGTCTTTCCCCTCTCCTGATCTCTCCCCATGTATTAATTTTTTTGAACAAAAAAGTAACCCCCACATCATCACTTCTAGAAGGTTTTATTGTTCTCATTTGACTACATGTTTTGCCGCACAAAAAGCTACCCCTTTGGATTCTTCTGACGCAGTTGAACATCCAACAAGTCATGGTGATCCAGCATTGCGGTGATCCAGCATTGCCCCATCAACCTACGAACCACCGGTCAAAAGAATGTAAGAAATAGAGGGTCTATTGATTATGGAGTAATAATTTTGTCTCATGGATATATTTAATTTGATTGGCCAGGCACCTCAAAACCTCCCCTTTTTCTTTCAGTTTCGTCCTATACCACCATGTGAGTTAGGTCTTCAAAAATAGGTTAGATCTTCTTGATGAGAAATTTCCTCAGTCAATGGGCTATAGTGAATCTTAATAATAAGCACAAGCACCATCTCCCCATTTCTTGTTCGCACCTGCTCCCTATATATTCAATTAAAATCATTAAAGGCATAATTTGAAATTTTAAAAGATGTAATTAGTCACTCATCAATCTAGGACCAATTCAACTTAAAAATTTTAAAAATTTAAAATTTTATTATAATTTCTAGGACAGTCCGTTAAATAAAATTTTATTCAATTTGGAGTGCGGACAGAATATAATTCCACCATATTTTTATACTAAATTTTTGTTAAATTTAAAAATGGGGGATCGGTCAAAAAGATTCCAGTATTACATGGAGACCAATTCAACTGGAAATATCAAATTGTCAAAAAAAAAAAATGTGAATAATTTTAAGATAATATCGATATATAAAAAAATGCTCACGCTCTGTTGGAGATGCGATAAATGACGTCAATGTATGAGGCAATGAATAGACATACGGTGTGATGTTATGTTGGAGGAATTGTGTACATCAATTCCAGCTGTGGTCCGCCCCGTTCACAACTTGATAAATAAATCCCATAACCCTTCAGAAAAGTAAGAAGAATCTATTCGTAACCCTCGATACAGAATCATTAACTATTTTTTATGTCGTATTCCTTGACCACGAAAGCTTGTGCAGGTGTTCGTGTAGACGCCATCACCAAATGGCACCTACCCAATATTTTATTCTTGATGGAGTGGATTTGTGAGGCTTGAATTCTGGGCTACGAGCCTCCAGGTTGCAGAAAGCCTTCCTTATAAATATGGCAAGTCTCAATGCCAAAGAAGATGAGAATGATGAGAATTGTACGACGCAGTGAACATATATATATAAATATATAGATATATAGAGAGAGAGAGAGAGAGAGAAAAGAGATGTGGTAGGGACTCCAGTCGTGGGAGAGATGACGCCTACTGTTTGCAGTAGTTGTCATCTCTCCTCGCCTGAAGCCCCTTTTGTTTCTCTCCATTTCCCAGAGTTTAATTTCCTGGAATAACAGGCAAGAATCTCTACCATTTCTCATGCGAGTAAGTATTGTTGTTCATCTTCTCTTTTATTTTTCTTCAATATATATATACATAATTCGCAGAAGATATGTGATTTGATATAATCATTAAGGAAATGGACCCATTATGCACGTGGATAATTCTCTAGGCCTTTGGAATTAATCTTCTACACTTGAATTTTTTTCCATTTGGAAGAGACATGGTTTGGTTGTTTCACAAGTTGTCTTGGAGATGCCACATACCTCTTTCTTCGTGCAGGTGAATTAGGATGCAGGTCGCTTCTGATGGATTAGTCCAGTCCCAAAACCATGTTGGTAAAGATACACAGGAAGAGCATGGAAAATTTCCTACTTTTCATGTTCATGGTTGATGTTGATCTGCAGCAGAAGATGTTCAGTTCATAGATTAAAGCCAGTCGATTACTTCTGATCTCTCCAGGTACAATGCATAATTGCCTATTATTATTTTGCCTAGTACTAAAAGGGAGACAAAAGGACAAGTCACAAGTCTCTCGAGATTTTTTTTAATGGTAAAAAACTTCAAATCTGGCTCACATGCTCAATAACTTCTTTCCAAACGATCAGTTGCTTTCTTGCTGTGATTGTTTAGATGCTTATCCAATCATCTTGTTCAATGCTCTAAAGCTATTAATAAATTTTTCTTTTTTGGTCAAAGAAGCTAATATTAGTTTAATGTTGACTGTTGAGCTTATAGGAGGGGGAAATCTCTGTTCTTAATGAATTTCAAGTGGATTTTTTTTTTAAAAAAATTCCTTTGTGAATACAATTCGTGAAGCATTTAAATTTCGAAATTAAAAAAAAAAAAAAAAAAAACCAACCACTGTGTAAGAGCATATTCTGGACATTGCAGTGACATAACATGAGCTGAGCTGTATAGCACAAAGTAAAACCCAGGCACGAGAAGTCTCAAAAACTCTTTCTCTGTGTCCGGTTTATCACGAACAGCACAAAGTAAAACCCAGGCACGAGAAGTCTCAAAAACTCTTTCTCTGTGTCCGGTTTATCACGAACATTGTTGATTTACTAATCTCTTTAAATAAAATGCTTGTTTTTCACGTGAAATTATGATAAATTTATTTGCACATGATTCTTGATATATTGGTGCTTGTTCTTGCAGTGCTTCCATTTAAGAGGTCACAATCTCACAACACAAATAATTTTATGAACCAACCAACCATGGCAGGTGTCACATATAAAAAGAGTAGTACAGTCTGGTGCTTTTTGAGAAAAAAATTAAAAAGGCCAACTTGATTTCATTTAAGATCAGAAGAAAATAATTTACAAGTAAGAGACGGGCATTATTGCATACTGTACTGTTTAATAATAAAATAAAGAAAATTTTTCATCAGTATTTCATTCCCTTACTGAAAGTTAAATAATATTTGCTTTGTTTTGAACAGCTAATTTTATTCCATCTGTAAATCTCAAATCAGATTTCCCACCAGGACCTCTGTCAAACTTTACGTTGATTAGTTCTAATTAGTAGTCCAATTTGACCTCAATATACGAATAGCAGAAGATGAATATAATTTGCGTTTTTTTTTTTTTTCAGCTTCATCGAACGAGCATACGTTCAGTATTCATCAATCTGAATAGCTGAGATGGTCGTTGACCTTCCAGGTGAGGCAGCCTGAAAAGAGGTCTTACATAATTGGGGTTTAGGGTTGAATCTAGACCTGAATATAATACCAAGTACCTTTCGATCAAAATGACCCAGTCAAGTATGTGGAGTGCCAGCTAAGAAAAACACATGCCCCGGAAATCCTAGGAGCTCGATGGGCTAGTCAAGTCAGATTACCATATTACATAATGTAGACTTGGTCTATGTCGCACTCAAAGGGGAAGAGATAGGGTAAGAACTTAAAAGAAAACTGAAATGTAGATATGAGTCTAGTAATTGGCAGTCTTGCACCCAAATACTAAAAATATGTGTTGACTCGGAGACACAAGAAAAGAAAGCATAAAAGATAACAGCAACAACAGAAAAGCCACAGATGTACATAAACGTAATTTTATTTCAATTGACTACGTTTTGGCTCTTTCGTATCTTCCTTTTTGGGAAAAAGGGGGTTGGAGGGTGGGGGGAAGAAGAGAGGGAGAAGGGAGATGTCTTCACTTTCTTTCATACACTCGTATAAGCAAAAATTAGCTCATCTATTCTCCGCTGTGTTAAGTCCTTGACATTCAGAACCCTCAATGTGGTCGCTGATAGGTTGGAAAGATGTGATGAAAAACAGAGATGACTAATTTACTAGGGGCTAGTCAGTTCTGTCATGTATACCTTATCATTACAGCAAGTGATCCAACCCTGCAGTCAGTCTCACTTCACCATATTGACTCACTTGCCTTCTCCGCAGCAGAGATGATGCGTATAATGTCAATATTTTCTTTTCCTACTAGAAATAAAGAAACACTAACTCAATGATCATGCTAACTAAATTTATGGGTGCAAAGTAAAACCAAGGCTGGTGGCCTAGGGGACCAATCTCCAGAACACTGCTGCCAGTTATTGTCATTTGCACTGTCTTGGTCGGAAACTTTCGTTTGACAACAATGAGCTGATTAGAGTTTCCAGCCTTTTTGAACCCGGGCCCGGCCTGAGGACAGTAGTATTACCAATTACAGAGCAGGGATCAGTCCCATTCTCCCGGTTTCCTTTGCACCACCCTCCGGGAACAACCATGCCAGGACCTCTGGATAATAGTTCAGCATCAATTTTGTCCAATACCGGATCATCTCTAGGGAATTTCCTTCCAAAGGGAGCATTGCTATCAATCATCTGATTTATGTCAGCAAGCTTTAGGTAGTGAGGATGTTGCTTCGGAGGATTGTCCCAAGAAATGAAATGAAGATCACTATTCACAGTTGTGTTCCTGAACTCCTGGGCATTACAAATGACTGTGTGGAAGTATCCTTCAGGCGAAGATATGAAATTTGCATAGTACATTAGAACAGTCCGAGGTAAGTTATCCCATCCCCATATGCAGTAGTCAATGAAAGATCTCGTGAGTACCATCCAAGCCGAACCTAACAAGAGAGAGAAGTTTTAAGTAGCCAATTACATGATGTTCTTAGGAGCATTGCCCAAATTTCAAAATTATTTCAAATTCTAAAGATGCTGCAGTTTCAGTGTTTTGTATCCAGAAAAAATTAAAATCCCACAAGCTTAAATATTAGTGAATTTCAAAATAAGTGCAATTATCCCAAGTAAAAGAACTATAATAAATATATGAAATTCTTCAAAGTATTAGGTCAAACAACATGCAAACCACACATCAAGTTCTTAGGAGAAAGATAAATATTAATATAGCTATAAATCAATAAAAGAATCTCGAAGCACTGAATTTGGATCTGTAGCTCAATGTGACAATCAAATGTTATCAATTGGTTTGACTGTCAATATGGAATTCAATCCCAACCCAGAGCATGAGTGCATTGTTGTCCCACAGCAATTATATTAACTTAAGTGCAAATAGATTGAAGTCAATCCATCGCATCCATTTTGAACCCCTTTATTGGGAAGAATAAATGAACTTGAACAATATAACTGAGATAACCAGCCCAGGTGATATAATTGCAAGCAAACAAAAAAGACTTGACCCCATAGGATATATTTCTGTACTTTACCCACTCACTGGCAGAAAAACATCTAGCAAAAATATTAAGACTGATTTTTATCTTTTCAAAATTTGTTTTCCTTCATTAAGCTGAAAATTAGTGCCAGCAAAACTTAGACCACCTTTTGTCCTACATTAGCCAACCTAGGTCAGAATCCATATTGGAATTTGGAGACCTGTTGAACAATCTGATGCTACATCAATAATTTTTCCCAGTTCCAAGAACAGTTTAATAAAGAATATAAACCAACCAAAGCAGTCGTATGCCTTCCTTATCGTATGCCTTCCCTATCAGAAAAATCTGCACAATTAGGAGTTTCACTGTTCCAAGTTCCAACCATCTTATAAATGCTGGCCCACATGAAGCCAGGCAAAGTAATATCTCCTGCAGAGCTATGCATTATCTTGTAATTATTTTATCACATAAAGTTGATTTCCACAATCTTAAAATGCCCTTGATTAATTTGTTTTTTTTATTACATTATATGGGAGATAGACATTACCAAGCCCAAGCCTACTTTGAGATTGAACAAATTTGATGACATAAAAACTACACAGGAAACAGAATTACAGCTATAGGATGCAGTATTAAAGTCCGCTTGAATGTTTCATCTTGCACAATCACTTGACCATGCAAGCTTTGATAAGAATTAGATCAACAGTGGGAGAGACATATAATATGGCCATGTGACTGTCTAGTACCCGGAATTACAGAATAACAGTCAATTCTATGTAGATTAACTATTAACTGAAATCATTAAGAAACCGTAATTGAAATATGTTGTGCTGTACACATGTGTAGCTATATAACTCCTATGTATCAATAATCTCCTCAAAGTAATATATTGTCAATTTGTCAAACCTAATTAAAATAAAGGCCGCAAAAAGTTATTCTACTTCAAAGGAGAGAGCATGGAAAGTCCCCAAAGGTCCCAAGAAACTAGAGAAATACACATTTAATTTTAATATAAGTTTTAAAAGGTGATTGAGGAACAAACTCTTACTAGAGGGGGATGCTTTACCGCAAGAGATCAGATGTCAATGTTTGACTTTTAATGTGATCATAAGATAGGTTCAACATCCAACTCAGTTAGTTTTAACTTACAGCAAAGGACATAATAATCAACAAAGATATTTTTAAAAAATTGAAACACTTCCCTTTCGAAAGCAGAAAACAATTTTCTAAGTCTTCAATTCTCTTTAACTATTATATTGATGAAGTCAAAGCTGTACAGCCAGACATTTTCATACAGAATTAAGAAAACAAAAAGACAAAAAAAAAAGGCTACGGGATCCAGGTCTCTGGCTTGATTGCCATCCACAAACGCATTTAGTTCAGACACAATTCAACCAGAGACATGGGACCAAGAAAAAACTGCGCAAATTTAGAGCAACAATTTGGATATATTAAACAGTTCCAAGAACAGAAAATGAGACTGAGAAATACAATATAGTTCCAAACTTTATGGCAGGTGATTAGATTCCTTTACAATCACAACAAGACCAAAAACATATTACAGCAAAGAGAAAAAAAGTACAGCATTCTTCTATGCATATAAAATTCAGAACTGAACTGATGATAACTTGAAATCAATACATGAATCATTTCTTAAGCTTCAATTATATGATTTCATCACAATCTATCAAAAAAGAATTACAAATTTCAACATAATCTGTTCAAAGAAACCACCTGCACAGCAGAAAGCCCTAAGCTAGCTAGAACTTATTCCTTATTTTAGTTAACGCCATATGGGTGGCAATTTGTGCGTATTCATAAAACCTATAGGCAGCATAGGAATAGCCATCAATGGAAAAAGCTTCGGGGAATTTAAAAAACAACTGCGAATAATAGACCAGATTATGTTATGCACCTGTGAAAAGTTTGAAGGCTGTCGGTCTGCTCCTCCGCTGAGTAACCCAGAATACATCTTGTTTTTTATTCATATACAACCCTGGATCAATGATTATTGGCCTTGCCCGTTGATGACTACACATAAGCACGGCACAGAACCAACCAAACCATGATCATCACAAAATAGAAGAGGAAAAAATTGAACAACCAAAAAGAAAAACTCACTCACTCTTTCCATCCAATGTCACTAGTATGATCAATGAAATTAAGATCGCGAGGCAAGAATGAAAAGGTGTGCAGCAGATCTGATTAGGCAAAACCCACTAATCAGTCAGTTAAACCACAAAGAAAAAACCAACATTAGCCAACCAAACAGTGAACTTAAGTCGCAGCGACATCAAAATAACTACCCATCCTATTTCCAAAATAGAAAAACAAATCACTAACCATCCCATAACCAGAAAGGCAAATCATCACTAACCATCTTGGGTAACGAGGGGATAATCGGAGGCACTAAGGTTTATGAACCAATCCCAGTCACCGCCTTCCCTCAACAGGATCGCCGCGGCATGAAGGGTGTTCGCAACCATTGTGGGACCCCGGTAAGTAATCAGATTCGCCTTCGCAATTACCTTTACATTACCAAATTTCTGGAAAATTGGGTGATCTTTCACAAAGCTCTGCAGATCAGCTCGCTCTTCCGGCGGCGATTCAAGGTCCAAATGCACGATGTAGGAGTTGTGAGGATGGTATAGTGCCAAAAGCGTGCGTTTGAGCGCGTTACCGTCACCGACGGAGCCAGAGATGAGGTATGCGAGACGTGGTGGGGGAGGAAGAGAAGAAACAGGTATAGGGTGAAGCTTGGATTCTACAAAAATGGAATAGGAAGTGGTTACAGAGCGATACAAGGGAATAAGAGGAGCACCATCGGGTGAGGTAAGAGTCGCCAGGAAGAGAAGGAAGAGAGAGACAATAGACCCAATAGCGAGAGGAAAAATCCATTTGCGCTCTGATGTTGGTGGGTGCCTTAGGTGCACGTAATAGTTCTTCAATCTCTTCATTTCTTCAGAGGTTTGGATCTCCCTCTCTCTGTGAGAAGCAAAGGAAGAGGGAGGAAGAGGGCTTTAACGAGAAAGTGTTAGGCAGCCATGAAGTTTATGCGCAGCTGATAACGGAAGAAGATCAAACAGGGAAATGTTGAATAATGACAGGAATTTGATGCAAGCGCCGAGAAATTCAGCTGAGAAATGTTGAAGGAAGAATGCTTTAGAAGTTGGGTGAGAAGAGGTGACTGAGAGAAGACCCTTTAACGCTTTGTTGCTAACTCTTTGTCACGCCGTGACTGAAGGGGTAATTTGGTAGGCAGTTGCTTCACTGTTGTATTTTTTTGATACGTTTTGGTGTACATACTCTTGTTGCTTTGCGATCAAAGGGCTAGGAACGAAAGTAGCTATGAGTAGGATTTGATGCAGAAGGAGTTTCATAGGAAACCTGATGGTTATTTTTTTGTCTTAAAAATTTGGTGCTTTCCTCGCAGAGAAAAATTTATTTCTTATTTTTTAGCCAAAAAATCTGAAAATTATCAGAAATATTTTGTTATACAATTATCTATATGTAATATATATTATTTTGACATGTTCTAGCCTTTGGTCTCGGAATTATATATAGTAATAAGAAATAAAAATAAAATGAGTGTAGATATAATATGAATTAATACAAGCTACTTAGTAATACAGAAAATTGTAAGAATTTATTTATTTGTTTATTATTATTTTTTCAGTAAATGTTAATAACTAATTATTATTTTAATTTACTTAAAACTAAATTAGAAATACTAATATACACTTTAATGGATATCAAGCCACTAATATTTACCTATTAGGCTAAGTCAAATATAGCCTGTTTAATGGTAATTATAAAAAAATGTATACAGAAGTGTGGATAATATACAATGTGTACACGTCAATATTTTTTTATTTACCTTTAAGTAATGAATATTATAATGTACAAAAATGATAAGGATATTAAGAAAAATGAATTAGGACTGAAGTTTTTAATCCCTAACTATTATTAATTTTTCAAAACCATTAATGGTGATTCCTTTTTCTGTTTTGCCTAACATTTAGTAGGTCATTAACATTAATGTGATATAGAATAGGGACTTCAGGGTATCCTGTTAGTACACTTAATTAGACCAGTGTCGTATAGGGATTATAGTAGGTTTGTTGTCACTAAGCAGCTACAACGTCACTTGTCATACATACAAATTTTTTTTCAGACCAAAAAAAAAAATACATACAATTTTTTTGTTTTCAATAAACGCAGAGTTTTATTAAGTTAATTTGTACAAAAAAATTAAAAAAATTAATTTCAAGCAGTAAAATTAAAAATAAACCGAGTCACTCTTTTCTTTGGTTTCTACGGCCCCATAACATAGATACAAATATTGAATGGAAATTATAGTATAAAAAATCTAAGTATTAGTGTCAATATATTTTTTAAATAAATAGTTTATAAAATAAATTTGATTCAATTATAGTATGAAATTAAATGTTATTACAGTTCATAAATAACAAAAGACTCATTATTTAGTACTATTGTAGTATAATAAACTTGTGGCATGCCGTTGATACATTCATCCGTAATGTTGAAATAATTTGCCTATATTATTATTTTTTCTAAAGAAAAACTTGCCGGGTCAAAACTCAAAGTCTTATTCATAATTAAATATTTTATAATGAGCTTATTTTAAAAAGCATTATAAATTAAAATCAATTGACTCAAATAGTAAAATATTAAATTTGGATCCCTACGTTTACTAACCAACAAGGAGAGTAAATTCAGCGAAAATTAAAGAAAAAATATGAGAACGTGTATAGAAACTAACAATTTTTTTTTTATCATCTTTCTTGTTTTTTTTATCTCTCACTAAATTAATTTCTTATATTTAGTTACTAAATATAGGAGATGCAAACTCGTAAAATATCTTCAATCCAGTAACTAAGGGAAATTTAATATTAGAACCTGATGTGTTTGGTTAAACGCAATGGATGGGAAAAAAAAAAAAAAAGTTAAAATGGACTGAATTATTGTATAGAAATTTTATTTTAAAGATAGAATTGATGGGCAAAAGAAAGAGACTTGCTAAAATCACAGAAAATTATTTTATAAGTCATTTTATCATATTAATAACTTTTGTCTCTCACTATATGAAACTTTTGAATAATAAAAAGATACTATTTACCATTTCACTCTTTATTATTTTACCCTATTTTATTCTCTTATAAACTATTAACCATAAATCCATAATCTTAGGCTACTGAAAAGCACATTTTATATTAAAAGAGGCAGTCAATATTTTCGAATAAGATGAATGCCACGTTAAAAAATTATAATCATATTTTGCAGTTAAAAAAAAAAAAAAACCTTCATTGAGAGAGCTTATACGATGTGGACGATTGCAAATTGATGGCAGCAAGCAAACCTCCAAACGTGGACCCCACTTTATACAGAATCATTTTCCCTCCACCAACCTTTTCCGCTAGGCAAATAAATTAAAATGAAAACGATCCTGACCGTCCAATAATTTCAATTTTTTAATTGCTCATGCGTTTTGTTTATTCCTTTTCCTCTATCAAATAAGGTGGCAAATCATGCACGCATGTACCTCACCTACATCAAATGGAAATACACGTAATCTCTTTCATCATTATGTAAATTTAAATTCCGTACAGTTTATATCATGCAAGGGTTCTCTGTTTTTAAAATAGGATTAGTTCAATTGACAATTGTAAGAGTTCTCGAATGATTAAGAATCATTCAATCGGTCTTGCGCTCTTATCTATATATCATATATGCTACTTGTTAGGCATTATCACATTTAAAATGTAATCGCAAAAGTAAAAAATAAGGGTCGTTATCAAAATTTTGAAAGAATAAAATATTGGAAAATCAAGTTATAGAGCAAAGTGGTCTATGAATTAAAAGTAGGATGACTTGGTTCATGTGTGATTGCAATGGCTTTCATTTTTAGTAGTCTTGTTTTGGAGTATCATATTTGATATCATTGTAAAATTAGTTGTACAAATGTAATTATTATGTAATATATTGAAAAAATGTAATAATTATATATATATATATATATATATTGGCCTTAATATTTTTATAGTTTATTTATGAATCCAAATTTTTTAAAAATATTTTCAATTTATCCTAACTACCTTTTATTTTTTAGTAACTTCATAAAATATTAATTCATAAATTGAAAATAAGAATAAAATTAAGAAGTTGTGAAGTTATTAAAAAATATATAAGGATGAACAAACAAAGTTGTAAATTAATATTTTCATGCAAGTTATTGAAAAATAAAAAATAAATAGAGTAAATTAAAAAATAAAAAAAATTGGATTCATATAATCAAAAATAAAGGTCAAAATATTATTACAATAAGTTAATTTATATTGTTATACAATCAAGGTAATATACCATATTATTATTACATCTCTTCCTCGTAATACGATATATAGTAATTATAGGGGTGGCAATTTTATGAGCTCCACATACCCATCATCAATTATACCTTAATTCCAATTTCATTTCCCATCTTAGGGGAGAATTTTTTCTTATCTCAATCCTCACTTTGTCATGACCTGAGCCGATAGGACGTAACCGACACATAGATAAGGTATTCCTCATCCTTATAGACCCATTAGAAACCTCAAGATAGCAAACTTAAATAAACCCACATTAAATAACCATTAAATCTCAAAATCTCTTCTTACAGACAGGTTATTCCCTGAATTATGGACCTCCCAAAATTTTTATAGTAGAGTTAATAAACATACCATAATAATATATCAAATATTTAGCCTGTACACAAGAGAGCAACTAAACAGAATCATAAAAATGAGGGAAAACCATAGCTTTAACAGAAGGTTAGGCTTACTAATGAATTAATCACCAAGATTAAAATTTCGAAGGTGAATGTTCTGGTTCGGCGTTGAAATCTAAAAAATGTTAAATAATAAGGTGAGTGTAAACTCAGTGAGTAAATAATTCTAATATTGCAGAAAATGGTACAGACTACAATGGTACATCTTTCGAAATTTAAAAACAGATTTCATACAGTCATAATTCAGTAATATCATATGGAGAATAATCATTAATAGAATGCAATTAGGAATTTCCTATAGAATCAGTCATAATTACAAAATACAAAGCTAGACCAAGGCTAATGATAACAAATTAGAACATATACTTATTCAGTCATAGGCATTAAGTAAATATCATAATAGCCTTAAGCCTTAAACAGAATATGGTGGTAAGGGTATAATATCCAACCTTATCAAATTACCAATCACAGTGCACTACAACTAATGTCTACTTCCGTTAGTTACAGAGTTTTGTTTTTGACACATTCCCAATATTTTAGAAATAAATAAACATCCATGTATAGATATAAAAAAGTTCAAAATTATACCACTTCAGAGTTTATATTTTAGTGTTTCTAATGATTTAAAATTTAGAATCATATTTTTGAATAATATCTTGCATAATTAAGATTATCTACTCACGTGAGAGGAGTATACCAACCTCCTTTTATCCTTGATTATAGTTCCTTTGTTGACAATTTTTCTAGTCACCTAAAACATTAAAATAAAATATTCTTAATATCCAGTCCTCATAAATAATTTAATTATTTGATTTTGTCACAAACCTAATTAATTATTCCTTATTCACCTTTATACAATTCACCTATTTCTTTATTAAGTTTTTTAAAATTAAATTTATAGGCCACTTTCTTAAATAATACCTCAAAATTTTTATGACCTATATTTCATTTTATTATTCTTATTATCATTATTATTATTATTGGTTTATTCAATTATTCCATTATGCACTTATTAGATTTCTAACATCTACCATCACACAAATTTCACTTAGGGGTCAACTAATAAATTCTAAATTTTTTATTTAACCTCAAATAATATTTAGTATTATCTGATTAAGCCAAACTAATTTTTTGCTTCTAATTTCCATCCTTTTTCTTCATGAAAAATCTAGGAAAATTACAAAAAATTATAAATTCATTCTAAAATTCAAACTAAAATTTTCAAAAATTCTAAATCGCTCCCTAGATGCATAAAAAAAATTTAAGAAGCCTTAAAAACTCAAAATTTACTTATTTCCCAAATTGCCCCTAGACCCCTAAATTGGGATTTTTCAATTTGCAAGCCAAAATTCACAATTGATTAGTGATTTCAAGGGAGAAAAGTGCAAAATTTACCTTTGAAGTGTAACCTAACTCAATTTGAACAAACAACTTAAATTAAGCTCAAATTGGCCATTTTTTTCAAATGAACAATGCCAAAATTAGGGTTCTTCAATCTGAAGTAAATGGGACCAAATTGATCAATGCAAACGAGGGAGAAAGGTGTGAAAATGCTACAGAAAGTGAAGTTCTAAGCTAAATTGAACCAAAAAAGCACCAATTTCACAATTTGGAGCTTGGTTTTGTGCTAGGTTTTTCCATCAAAGTTTCATCGATTTTCCGAGCGATATGGTGGTCGATGGAGATTGCTAGAAGGTGAGCAGGGCTCATGGTGTGCCAGTCATCCATCAACGAGGCTTGGCTAGCAGTGACAATGACCGAAAATTGGAGAAGCTGGAAGCATAGTGATAAAGAGCAAAATGGCACATTGCAAAATGAGGGAATTGGTGTTTTGAAGGAGTTTTGATAATTTAAGATGTATTTTGTGTAAAAAAACATTGTTAGTGGAATTAGTGGTGATGATTAGGGTAATAGATTAGTGTTAGTGGAGGATAATTGATTATTAATTTAATTAAAGTAGGATAGTGGGTATAATTGGGTGTTTAAAATAATTATGTGAAGATAAAGAATATAATTATAGTGATAAAAAATTATTAGTGGGAATATTAGGAATGCTTATGGGTGATAAAATATTTAATGTGGGGATATATATATATATATATATATATAATATTTATATAGAATTGGTGTGAACGGAAACCTCATGGAGTGAGAGTATGATCCCGTCCTTATCTCTAAACTTTTTTCAAGGAGAGTTTTCTCTTCATCCATATTTTCACAGGGAAAAATTTCTTAAATAAGATAGCCTTTACAGGGATTCCCAAATTTACATACCTTTTATCATCCCCATTATATACACCTTCCCTTGAGTTTTGTTGAAAGTGTGTGTGTGTGTATATATATATATATATATATATCTTTTCTTATTTTTAAAATATATACTTGGTTTAATTTTTAATTTTTTGATTACATATATATTTTATATAAAGTATTTAAGGAAATTTAAATTAATAAAGCATATATTTACATCAATGAAGGACACAAATGGAGAGAATATATTTTAATTAAAAATTTTAAAAATTAGATTAAAGTATAATATAATTTCTATTTTATAAAAAAATCATATATATTTTGATATAGAAAAAGAAATCATGTAATTTTGGCAAAACTCAATGTTTTATATTACATCATATTTATGTTAAGCATTTGTACTTGTGTCCCACTACATATGGATATGGATTTTCCCAGTGTGCACATGCAACTTTTGTCAAAGAATCTAATCATTCCAAGGTTGGCTATTCGTTATCTCAAATCAATAATATTATTATGGTTTACTTTAGCACTTTTGTATTCGGAAGGAATCAAATTTAGTTGGAATGTTTTGCCAAGTAATTAAATGGCTCACTTTACTTGTAAAGGCCGCAAAACTATATTCATCAAAATGGATCAACTTACCCACAAACTACTTTACAAGGAATTATAGAAAATCAGCAATACAATATCGATTAATTAAATGCTAATTCAAATTACGTGCTTTAGATAGCATATACATATAAATACACACACACATATATATATAGACATATATACCATTCTCTGAACAACCTAGTACGTGGTATTATTTTCACTAAAGTACAAGTCTTAAGACTTTTTAGGATACTTAGCCCTACATCTTAAGAATTTTCAGCCTATATATTGAAATTGAATATCAATTCTAAAATATTTATAAAAATTACAGATCAATTTTCAACTAGATTAAAATCAGGTGATAAAAAGAACTTTATCCTCTTTCATACAAAGGTCTTTTACGGTGATTAATGCACAGATCTTCCCCTTTAAACCATAATCCAGCATAACTTTTTTTCATTTCCTACTAGAGGTGTACTTAATCCATAATTTATATAAATATTAAAGAAAATGATATCATGCCGAATTGTTCAAAGAATGATATCAGAGCACGACTTGTTATAATGAAAGGAAATGGATGAACTTTAGTTTCCCTTATTTTATTAAGTTGAATTGTTGTAAGCCTTCACATAAAATTTTGTTTGTCTGAATTTTTATAAATTTGTTTCTACACCATGTATGCATAAAATAGAGTAGAACCTCGAGTATATTGTATAGAAGAAAATAAAACACCAAAACATTCATATATGCCTAATCAAAATAGTCAAGCATTAATATTGGCAACTCCATCTGTTTTATATGGAAAAGGAGATGAAGGTATAAATTAGAATAATTGGACAAATATGTTTTTTAATGAAACAATTAGGATGTTACATAGAACCTAAATTAGATGAAGAATTAGAAATATATGATTTAGATGGAACAATAGAAAGAACACCTAAATATATTAGAAAAATAAAAATCTAAAAACAAAATAAAAAGATTAAGAGAATTATCAAAACTATTAGAACTAAAAATATGTAAACTAAAAGTAGAGTTAGAAATTATAAGGAGTGAAATAAAAGAATTGAGTAACTTAGTAAAAAGGACATTAGGAATAAAAGATAAAGTGGTAAAAATAGAACAAGAATATGAGATAAATACCATGATAGCCATGAGAAAAGCTATATTTGAAGAAAAGATAGAAAGTTAAATTAGATAGCAATAATTAAATGAGAATATGCAAGAGACTAGGATAACTATAGATAGACTACAAAAAGGCTAAGAAATATTAAATAAAAATGTGGACAATCTATGATGAGTTAGTAGGAAGAAACAGAGCGGTTGAAAAAGAAAAAAGAGTAATAAAAGATGAAAAAGATGAATTAACTAAAGAGGATTATAAAACAATGAAATATGCATGTCATATAGGATCTGAAATACCAGGATACATAGAACGAATGATATCTAAAAGAAAAGAACAAAAATCCTTAACAATAAAAGAAATAAATATGATGAATATAATAGAGGAATTAGAACAAGACAAAAATAGAAAGAGAAACGGGAAAAGGAGAAGAAGAATTAGAAAAAATTATGAGAGAATATGGAAGATTTATAATAGATGATAATTATAATGAAGTTAATATGAATTAAACTCAACAAAGTAGTAATCTTACACAAAGAGAGCTCCAAACCCCTTCAAAATTAAATAGGCTAAAATATAACCAAAATAACCTAGAAAGTAGTATAACTAGAGAAGAAGAAGTAGAAAGAAATGTATTAAGACAGAGAACCATATAGAAACCCAGAAATGGGATTTATATTTAAATTTACTTATGAACCTTCAAGTAATAGATATACACCAACAAGATTAGAACAACATGAAACTAGAGCATTACCTAATGCAGGAATATGGCTAGATTTAAAATGTTAAAAAGATAAAGAAAAAAGAATAGAAGAATGAGTGAAAGCTCAATTTATAGCATTAGCAAATAGAGGAATAGATACACAATCAACAAGCTTAATAGTTGAATCAAGTTTTATAGGCAAAGTACAAGAATGGTGGAAAAGTAATCCAAAAGAATTTAAGACAAATGCAAGAAAAGTAAATAATTATAACAACATAAAGGAATTTTATACCATATTAGTAAGACAGTATGAGCAATTGTTAAGAAATGAATTTTTAGGAAGAAGTGTAGGAGCCAATGAAACCACAAAAATAAAAAGAGTAATACAAAAATTACATCGATAGAAATATGCACATTAACCCCAAATGATTTAGAAAATTATACTTGTGAATATAACAAATATTACTATAAAGCAAGATTATCAAAAATATAGTGAAAAGAAAGCATATTTAGATTTAGTTTATAGAAAATTACTAACACTATTAGCAAAAAGAATAATAACAGATTATTACAAGTATTTACTGAAAGACAAGAATTAATATCATATGTAGAAGAAAAGCCTATTTAAAAGAATATTTATCAAATAAATGTAAAGAAGCATAGAAGGCAAATAAATTTTATAAAACTAATAAACTAATTCTAAAATGTGGAAGAATAGAATCACCTCATAGATGGAAATGCAAACAAGAAAAATAAAATTATAGAAAAAAGAGAAAATATATAAAACCTTATAAAATGTACAAATTTAAGAAATATTCGAAAGACAAATTTATAAGGAAATATAAACCAAAGAAATATTTAAATAAAGGTAGAGAACTAAATTATAAAAAAATATCCAAAAAAAGGTCAGTGCTATAATTGTGGACAATTAGGACATATCTCCATCAAAATATAATAGAAGCAACCGAGTTAGAAGGACTAGAACTAATAGAGTTTGAAAATTTTCCAATAGAAGAACCTTATGAGTTAGATATGGAAATATATAAAAATAACATGTTTTTAATTTTATTATTTCTGTTTTATCAAATCTAATTACTGTATTTGCTTTTGTTCCTAATTCTTCTATTTCTATATCATTATCAGTATATTCTAATTGTATTATACTCTTTCTTGTGTTGGATTTACTATGGCAATTATTTGCATCCAAATTCCTTCTTTCTTTATTTTAACTAAAACATAATTTATTGAGTTTTTAGAGTCTATTAAGTCTATTATAAGGGTATTTTTTTTTATTTCAGTTAGATTTGATGTTATTGGAATTTCTGCTATTCTATGTCATTGTGAATTTTCTAAACTATATGATCTAGGACTTTCTATTCTTGTTAAGGGTCTATATTCTTGATAGCTTAAACTTCTCCTAGGACCTATATTTATATTTATATCGTTTGGTGAATTTATTCTTATACTTCTTCTTATATTATTATCATACTTGATTCTTTTAATGTTTTCCTCATTTCTTATTTCTCTAGTCTAGTATGAGATCTAATTTTAATTCTTATAACAGTAGCATAAATTCTTTTCCTATTATTAGTTTCCCATGATTCTTTTTATATATCTTGTATTCATTTGAAAAAATTAATCTTATCATTCCTGTTATACTAATTATCTTACTTTCTAGTGACATTTTCATTCCTTTTAACTTATGGTAAACCATTAAAGTTCTATTTAGATTCATTTCTACTCTAGATATTGCAAAATTTGTATTTAATGCACCTAGTATACTATTTGCTATGCTATTTATTATTCTGTTATATGTAATTAATAATTCTATTAAGGTATTTATTCCTGCTTATAAATATGCTTTAATCATTAATTGAATTCTTGGTATATATATTTCTGTTATATCATCTTTAATATCTAATTTTTCAATTTCCTAATCTATTATTGATTTACTTATCAATGGTATCCTTAGTATTCCTTCTGTTTGATTTGCTTCTATAGGATATTTCTTTTGTAATACTACACATGCATATTTTTCTTTTTATTTTAATTTTATTATATCACTAATTTTTGATATTATACTTTGTCTTGACAAATATAATTCTTTATTTCTAATTCTATCATACTGTTCTTTTTTAAATTTCATTCGTCTTTCAACTATTCCTTCTTCTAGATTCCTCATTTCTTCATATTGATGATATTCTTGTTTTGTTCTATCTTATTACTAGATTCGCCTCTCATCATATTTATTTCATTTTCTTCTTCTATATCTTCATAATCTGTTTCTGTTCCTGTACTTGATTCTTCTGATTCTGATAGTCATTCTATTTTACATATTTTTATATTTGACTCATAAGCTTCTTCTACTGGAAAATTTTCAAACTCTATTAGTTCTAGTCCTTCTAATTAAACTGCTTCTATTATATTTATAGTCCTTTTTCTTCAATGTTTCTTACATTCAATTGAGATATGTCATAATTTTCCACAATTATAGCACTGGCCTTTTTTTGGATATTTTTTATAATTTAGTTTTATACCTTTATTAAAATATTTCTTTGGTTTATATTTCCTTACAAATTTTTCTTTTGAATATTTCTTAAATTTGTACTTCTTATATGGTTTATAAGGTCTTATATGTTTTCTCTTTTTTCTATATTTTTGTTTTTCTTGTTTGCATCCCCATTTATGAGGTGATTATATTCTTCCACATGTTAGAATCAATTTATTAGTTTTATAGAATTTATTTGCTTTCCATGCTTCTTTACATTTAAAATAATCTTTTCTTCTACCTAAGGTATCTACGTATAATATTAATTCTTGTCTTTCAATATATGCTTTGTAATAATCTGTTATTATACTTTTTGCTAATAGTACGGGAAATTTTCTATAACATAAATCTAAATATATTTTCTTTTCACTATAGTTTGATAATCTTGCTTCATAGTTATATTTGTTATATTCACAAGTATAATTTTCTAAATCATCTGGGTCTAATGTGCATATTTCTATCAATGTAATTTTGGTATTGTTCTTTCTATTTTTATGGTTTCATTGGCTCCTACACTTCTTCCTAAAAATTCATTTCTTAGCAATTGCTTATACTGTCTTACTAATATAGCATAAAATTCCTTTATGCTGTTATAATTATTTACTGTTCTTGTATTTGCCCTAAATTCTTCTAGATTACTTTTCCACCATTCTTGTACTTTGCCTACAAAACTTGATTCAACTATTAAGTTTGCTGATTGTGCATCTGCTCCTTTATTTACTAATGTTATAAATTAAGCATTTGCCCATTCTTGTAGTCTTTTTTCTTTGTCTTTTTCACATTCTAAATCTAGTCATATTCCTACATTAGGTATTACTTTAGTTTCATGCTGTTCTAATCTAGTTGGTGTATATCTATTACTTGAAGGTTCCTAAGTAGATTCAAATATAAATATCATTTCTTGGTTTCTATATGGTTCTCTATGTCTTAATACATTTCTTTCTACTTCTTCTTCTTTATTTATACTACTTTGGAACAATAGAAAGAACACTTGAAGATATTTGAAAATATATATATAAGAAATGATTTTTAGGAAGAAGCGTAGGAGCCAATAAAACCACAAAATTAGAAAGAGTAATACAAAAATTACATCAGATAGGAATATGCACATTCAATCGAGATGATTTAGAAAATTATACATAATCTAGCACAAACTTCCTTCATTTCTTACTGGATGTGTACTTAATCCAAAATTCATGTAAATATTAAAGAAAATGATATTATGCCTGTATTTGAACAATAAGACCAAATCATTGTTATAATTCCTACAAATAAACTCACCTTAGTTTACCTTAAAGGGTTTAATTAGTCATACTTTAGTGTTTCGTGCTTAATTTTTAATGGTTGATGGATCTTGTAGAATCAATGAAACTTGAATGTTGAAATAGAATTCTTTATTGATAAAAAATGATGTTAACAAGATGAGTGGTTATAGAAAAATGAAGCTTA
The DNA here is from genome assembly GCA_037074485.1 of Delonix regia. Classification (NCBI taxonomy): domain Eukaryota; kingdom Viridiplantae; phylum Streptophyta; class Magnoliopsida; order Fabales; family Fabaceae; genus Delonix; species Delonix regia. The sequence goes on along the minus strand of CM073449.1, from coordinate 30,432,870 downwards.
GAGGTAGAGTATGCTAAGCTCAAGAGATAGCTTGAATATTCGAATGATATGTGTCCTTCTTAGTGAATTACAAAACTCTTAAATGGACTACTTCTTGGAACTATACAAGATTCTTTCTTATCTCTAAATTTCTAGAGTAATGGTCTTCAATGAATCCGTGCTTGATAATTATTGTCCTTTGATGCTTGGTGTATGAAATGATTATCCTTGCTTGTTTGTCTGATCTTGTCTCTTATTTTTCTTTTCTTCTTACGTGATTGTCCTTGCTTTTCTTTTTCCACCTTTCTTCTTTTTCTTTACATGAATTATTGATTAAATACACCTCCAATAAAAAACGAATAAAGATTATGCTAGATTATGATTGAAGAGAAAAAGTTTGTGCATTAAAACACTGTATAAGATCTCTGTACGAAAGATGATAGAGTTCTTTCTATCACCCAATCTTAATCTAGTTGAAATTGATCCATACTTTTTATAAACATTTTAGAATTGATATTTAATTTTAGTATATAGGCTGAAAATTCTTAAACTATAGGCTTAAGTGTCTTAAAAAATCTTAAGAATTGTGCTTTAGTAAAAACAATGTCACATACTAGATTGTTCATGATGGGTTGTTTAGAAAATATATATATATATACACACACACACAAACAAAAACATATTTTATTGGTCATTAATTAGGCAATTCAACACGAATATTCAAATCATTATCTAAAAGCAAGGCATCTCTAACCTCTAGTACACTTTCTAGGTGCCCTTGTGGGCCCTGTACTCACACTAGAAATTCATGCTTTAATATTTTTTTTTTTCTTTCTATTTTCCGATAGTTGCAACTTGCAATGAAGTATCAAACCAATTAATAGAGAAGAGAAGTAACACGCTAATAAGTAATAATCTCAAACTCTAATCAAATCGTGTCCTCTGTAAGATTACGGAATTAAAAAATTTTAGATACAGAATTCAAACAACCAATTGATTTAGGATTTCAACTAAATTAGACAGTAATTTCCGAACAACATATGAAAAAAACTCACTTTGATCCATTGATGAAAGCGAATCAAGGAGTTAGTGTTTCCGTAGTTTTTTAAACATAAACAAATCTGATAACGTGCTTCTACGTACTCAAATTAATAGATCACTCCTTTAATTGATAGGTAATATAACGTATCATTATATTAATAGCTGTAGAAATTACTAATAATTTACTATTGGGACCAAATGTGTTTCTAAAAATTATAGATAGAAACTCAATGTGCACAACAACTTCAATTTAAAAATATCCCAAAACCCATCAATCATCTTTTGTCACGAGTATTTGGTTTGTCGCTATCAATGGTTGCAACATTAACAATAATTAATAACTTAGATTAAGTATAAATGTGCAGCAAAGAGATTACATGCGAAGTGATCTCAGTCATACCTATTTCCACATAATCATGTCTTACAACACAAATAGTCCAAAACACGTTCTAATACTTTACATAAATCATAGTAGAAAGTTAAAGACATGTTTGACAAGGCTTGATAGAATAAAGCCCGCCTAATAGTATAATATTTAATAAGAATTTAATACAATGCGGTATTTGGTGTAATATTATATAAGATATTGTATTAAATGATATAATATAATTATATATTTGGTAACTGGCTATAAATTTGAAATAAAAAATAAATGAGTAAAATCTCATTTGGTTCTTCAAATGTAGAATATTTTTTGATTTGGTACTTTACAATTTTTTTTCAAGTTGGTCCTTCACAAATAAGATATTTCTCAATTTAATGAGTCACATATAGAAATTTCTCAATTTGATCTCTCATAAATAAAATTAATATCAATAATGTCTTTCATATTTTTAAAGTTAACTTATTTTTTGAAAATATTATTGATAACAATTTTATTTAGTAAGATCAATAAGAGAAATGTCCATATGTGAAGGAATACATTAAAAAGACAATTATGTGAAAAGTTAAATTGAGAGAACAATTCTATAAGGGAACAAATTAAAAAATATTTTACTTGCGATGGACCAAATTGGAAAAAAAAATCTCCAAGTTCATATATTTTAAATTAATGTATTTTTTTAGGATATTTGTTTTATAAAAATTTGATTTGTGTGGAATCAAATAGAAAAAATGTACATATATGAGGGACTAAATTGAAAAAATAATTCTATAAGGAATCAAATTGAGAAATATACTATACAATAGGGACCAAATTTAGAAAAAGTTTTATAAGTTCGTAATTATTAAATTAATTGATATTATTGATAACAATTTCATTTGTGGGAGATTAAATGGAGAATTATATATATGTAGAGGACGAAATTAAGAGACAATTCTATAAGAGATCATATTGAAATTATCTTATATGATCAAATTGAAATTTTTTTTATGAGTTAGTATCTGTTGAATTAACTTATTTTTAGGATATTATTAATAACAATTTTATTTGTGAGACATCCAATGGAAAAATATATAAATATAAGTAACTAAATTGAAAAGACATTTATGTGAGAGACTAGATTAAGAAGACAATGAAGGATAAAATTAAAAAAAATCTTATTTATAAGGAACTAAATTGAAAAAAATTTCTATAAGAGTAAATTGAGAAATCTTACATGTAACAAATAAAAAAAATGATTTTACTAAAAACACAAAATATCTTATTAATATAATCAGACTTAATCAGATCAAGAGAGACTGTATTAATAATTCGATGTTCCACCATATTAAATGTGGTTGACTGTAGTTGATTATATAAACTTAGACAATTCATTGTGTGCACCAAATGTGGTTGACGGTGTGTTAAACGCACTTTTACATACAGAGGTCTTACACATGTGAATAGAATATAAATAAATAAATAAAAAATAAATGAGATTTGAGTGAAAGTGAAAAATTGTTATTATTGAGTGGAAGTTGAATTATTGACATCTCACTTTGAGATTGAAGAAACTTGGTACTAAGTGATTAGACAATTATTGGATTAGACATTAGGAAGTTATTTACATTACTTATAATTTTATAAATAAAAAGTTAAATATGCGCTATTTGTTATTATAAAATATAAGCATTGGTTTTGTAATAAGGTGAGATGAAGAAAGAAATATTAGAAACTCGATTGTTGTATGCATTTCCTTTAAATGAGTACATGTTGGATATTGTTCATATTCTTCAATATATTAGCATTTGAATGGGTTAGATTGTTAGATTTATTTCTTGCAAAGATAAGTTTTACCTTATTTTCTGTGCTAGTCACCCTATGTAGTTAGGGGAGTGACAAAACATATATGTATAAAATTAAATTTAATAATAATAAGTAAATAAAAAATTATATATCAAACACATACACTTGTAAAAGGGCCTATTTTAGGATACTTAATACATTATTATTTAGTCTACCGGTTTATATAGAGTTCATCATAGTTTAGGTTGCTTTGAACCGTCATGGTATTCTATGACATATTACGTATCCATGATTATCCATTATCTAGCCAAAATTATTATCATTGGGCTAATTGTTTCACGTAGACAAAACATTCCAACATGTAAATAAAATACAAATTTTACCCATCAATGATTATTTTGGCAACATATTAGTTCAACTTCTTTAATTTTCAATAAAGGCATAATATTTTAATTATTATTAAAATATTAATAATAACAACATTTAAGCTACCATTTCATAATTACTTGACAGATTTATAAAACTTCCAATCCCATAAAGTTTACAATGACATTTTAATTAGCGCATGAAAGAAAAGCTTTAATGTAAAATTTAGAAACATGTCTTGTATTGAATCTGGCCATACAAACGAATTATGTTTTCGATTGAATGTAGCCATACAAATAAATTATGCCTTAGATTGAATTTAGCCATATAAACAAATGGTATTTCACAAATTGCAACTCCAAATTAAATAATGGAAGTATTTGACTATTTTTTATCAAGTTACAATAACAAGCATTCGGTCTAATAACATTTTACCATGACACGCTCGTATATGGTTAAATTGCATGTAGTTTCAATTATTTTGTTAAAAATATTATTATTAAAAGATTAAGTTTTTTTAAAAAATAATTTATTTACTTTCAAATCATGAGAAAAAAGAAGAAGAAAGATATAAATTAGGATGACACAAGTGACCAACAAATCTGGCAAACTCAATTTGACTTAATGTTGTCGGACTAGGTTAGAAGAGAGAACAACAAGCCAAAAGGTACAGTTGTTTGAGAACATATACCAGGCTGGGTCCAAGGTAACCATTTTACTCATCATACTTGGCCCGGACCCAGTCCCAATTTTATAATTAAAATTTTATTAAAGAAAGTGATGACTAGCACCCTAACTACTTGTTCCTTCTTTTTCTGGTTCGTCTTTCCCACAAATCTCACGCCTTCACCCTTTACTGTTGTCTCCACTACCGTTCTCTAGCCTTCACTGTCAATCATGAATCTGTGACTTTTTTAGCCTTCGACTCGTCTTTGATTTACCTTCTTCCCTACCTACCTACTTCTTCTTTGTTAGTTCCTTGTGTTTTGCACAGATCCAGACATAGTCATGCTTTCACCTTTCACATTGGCACTGCCTTCTCGTTCTCCAACCTTGGTAATTTACTCACCTTCATGAGTTAGTGACCTTCATCTGCCTTTGACTCATCAGTAATTCATATTTTTACCTCTTGAGTCTCGTATTCTTCACCTTTACATTCTGCAATTTTAGTTTGGAACTTTGAATTAAAAAACTGTTTCTCCAAGAAAGCCTTCTTCTTTCTATGCGATTCACGACAGTAACGGCAAGTTAGGATTTCTTATTTCTCCCCTCTTTCTTGTGCTATTGACCCAACTTGATCTGCGCAACTTCAATCCTGCATTTATCAGGTCTTTCGTGATGGGTCACTGGTTTGAGGCTCATTTGCTGGCCCGATCAAAACCTTACGCCAAGTCTTGCGTTCATGTATGGCCTGGACTTGGGATTTATGTACCCATAATGAAAATAATGATTTAATACCTCTTTCATTCTATTTTTTTATTTTTATGTTTTTTAGAATAATTTTGTCATATTATTTTTAGAACAAGTTTTTAAAATTAAAGATTCGAAAAAACTTCTTTTAATAATTTGTTTCAAAAAACACATCAATGAATAAAAAACAAACAAATTCATTTAAAAAAATTATTAATAAAAAATTCTGAAAATGTTAAGGAAAAAAAAGCAAACTTTTTGTAATCATATATAATGAAAAAATATATATGTGATGAATGAAATATGAGAAATATTGATTAATTAGTTTATTTGTTCGCTCATTGTACGAGGTTTAAAGAAAATTAGTTTGTTTTGTTATATATTAATACATTTTAAATCAACATTGTTTATAATTATTAGAAAGAAAATTGAATTTAATAATGTATTGTGATATAAAAAAAAGTATAATAAATTTGAGAATGTTCTTATGTAATATTCAAAAAAAAATATTTGTTTAATAATATAATTCTTATGGAATAATTTTGTGAATAATTATATTAATCTAAGGGAAGAAGTAATATAATTAAGGAAAAACATAAAATTTTAAATAGTTGAGTAAAGGGAGATTAAAGAATGTTGTTATATCAATTTAAATAACATTTTTCATGAGACATAAGTTAGCTCCAGTGGTTAAGCCTTACTCTTGCAACCAAAAGGATCTAAATTTGAACTCCCCTTATGTGCATCAAATTATATTTTTTGTTCGGCTGACACGTGTCATTTAAGTAGAGAAACCACTAAAATACCTTTATATCTTCATATTTTTCTTCCTCCTTCTTATCAGTATGCTCATTCTAGCTAAGCTTGGAATTCTTTTGTGATCCCTATCACATTTGGCTCCGGTGGGTTATGCTACATTGTCCTCCTCCCTATTCCAATGTGTTCTAAGCCTTTTCTGGCAAGGGTGAACGTGGAGATAGCAAAAAATTTGAGCATTCATTTATGTTAGTGTACTAGAAGTTCTTCGCCAAATTTGAGCTCGATTCGTAAATTTCTCTTTTAATTTTGATGGGGCTTCTGTTTTAGCATGGATTTTGCACCACTCTCTCTCATTTTTAGCACTTAATTTCATGTTATATATTCAGAATTTGAAGTTCCCTTCTTAACTATCTAAAAATTGCATAAACTATACTTGGGAGCCAAATTCATGTGATTCAGGTGGTTTTCATCGATTTAGTTGAGGACTTTGCTTTATAATAGTATTTCATCCATTTCTCATATCATTTTAGCTTCCAATTTTAAGTTATTATAGATGAAATTGAAAATCCCCAATTTTAGATGAAGAACATGAATAGTACTAAAAAGGTCTAATTGAAGCTTGATTTGAAAGAGTTTAGTGAAATTTCCTAGGGTTTTTTATCCTAGGTATGTACCTAACAATTCTCATGTGTCAACTTGATGATTGGATTGCTCATTTAAAAACCTTTATTTCATGGTAAGGAGTTGAAGTGTCTAGAGTGATGATATATGAAGACTTTTTAATCCTCTATTATTATTGGATCTTAAGGGGAATAATTTAAGTTGTTGAAAGTTATTGTTTGGAGTGGTAAGTCATTTTGAGCAATTTTTCCTAAATTATCTTAAATTTCATTGATATTAGAGGAAGTTTGATGAATGAGAGTGCATTGAAAGTTATTATAATTAATGAATAGTTATTTTGGTTATTATTGGTATAAAATTTGACCAAATTGGTAATATTGGATAACTTAAGTGCCATAAGAGGCAATGATTAAGCTATTTTTGGACTGCCATTGTATTTAAATTTATCATTAAGATAATTATGATTGGCAAGTATGTTTAATGTCATTTTCACAATGAGAAATATCATTGGAGATAATTTAAGTAATGGGAAGTGAGATTGGTGAAAATTATGTGGACATATGGGCATTATTAAAAACCTTGGAATGTTTTAGTACAATTTATCTATATAGGTTATTGGTGAGATTGGAAATATAAGTTGTGGAGCATCTGGATTCTAATGTATTTCTAAGTATTTGTGAATATATGTGCGAGTTATGGCAACTTAATATATTAAGAGGAATAACGATGACCATATTCAAAGAAAATAAAACAATGAAATTGTTTGAGAATGCTAACCCATTCAAGTGAGTTATTGTAGGACATTTTATTTGGAATTTACCTTAGTTAAGATGTTTCTCAATATGGACATTAAAGGTCTATCATTTATTTTTAGGGTATAATAGTTGCACTTTACTCAACAAAGGAGTAAGTTGCGTAGACTTTGGTCAAATGAGTAGATAATTTTAATTATACAAGATTCTATTTTATGATATCTATTTTAAATAAATATTGTTTATTGAACTCTTTGCTTGGGGGTAGGCTTCTGGAAGTACAAATGTTATTTCTATACTCTAAAACGTTGAAATGTTTGGTTTAGTGACTTTGCACTTCTAAATTTATTTGATTTTAAGTTTTCTGAGTTAGAATATTATGAACTTCTAAACTTTTCTGTTTGTGTTTCGAAGTACTCTAGTTTTATATTGATGAAATATTTGGTTCTTTAATTACAAAGATGTTTGATTCTGTATACACAATGTACTGAGATTCTGAAATCTTGATACCTTTATCTATCTTTATGAAAAAGTGTGGTTATGAGTTTTTTGAAGCTCCGATATTTGATTTTGAATTTATAAATATGAAAGATATTTTTTAGGAATGCATCTAAATAAGACCTTGTAATTAACAACAGTAGACATTAGCAGTATTACACCATAATTCGTATTTGATATGATTGAGCATGATGACACTATTATGATACTCTATCTGAGGCTTAAGGCTATTATTATGAATATATTGTGTTTAAAGCTCGTGAATAATATCTGCTCTATTCTAATTATACAAGCCTTGGGCAAGCTTTGTTTCTGACATCTAATGGTTCTGTAGGATGTTCCAAAGAATTCAATTGGTTTTGAGATGTTTTTGTATTACTTATGTATTGATATATTTTTATTCAAAATAGGCTTATAATTTTATTATTGAGGTTTTAACTAAAGTTTAAGATGTGTACGCATACTGCATTATTTATATTAACCATGGAAAATGTTAGGTTTTAAGACAAAATATGATTTTTTTTTTAAAAAAACTCTACTGTAACTAATCTATTTCTTCCATTGTATAATTAGCATTATCTGTTCATTAAGTTTTTATTCACCCAACAATATCTAACATTTTTTAAATCCCAATGCCGATTTAGAAGACTTATCTACAGAGTAAGAGCTTGCAGGTGTTTCTTGTTTTAGTAAGTCTTATTATTGCAAGGACAAGAGCTCCTCTTTTGTTATGAATTTATAATTAGATCTAGTGCTCCCCCTCATATACAGATATATGGTCTTTTGATTATTGTTTTGCTTATGGTCAACTGTTGAATATGTATATATACATTGGAGAGCAGAACTCTCCATCCTTTTGTATGTCAAGTGTAACATCCTAAAATTTTGAAATATATAATAATTAAAAATATATATACAAGGCACAATTAAGTGAAAATTAATTTTGGCAAAGTAACATATAATTATTAGTTGGCTTGTAAGAATTTAATGTGCCACGAAAATAGACTTAAAATTATATTTTAAGGACTAAAAATGAAAGGATAAAAAAAATATATTTGGGTAGAAATTATAATTTTTAGGGACTAAAGTGAACAGAGAATAATATTATTTAGACAAAATTATAGTTTTAACTTTTTATAAAAGAAACAAAAGTTAAAAAAGAAAGTGTCGGTTGAGGAATTATTGTATAAGGACCAAATTGAAAGAAAAAGTAATATTAGGGTAGAAAATAAATTTTAATAGGGACTAAAATGAAAAGAAAATATATTGTGTAGATAAAAATATAATTTTAGCCATTTCATAGTAACTGCATAATAAATAATGGCTAACACATCAAAAACGTGTTTTTTTACTATTTGTACAGTAATTTGTATAGTGACTTGAAAAACTTTTATAAATAAGACAAAGATTTCTTAAGTTTTTCATTCGAAATTAAGAGAAAGAAAGTGAAAGGGAGAGATAGTGGAGGAAGTGCTTGTAGGAAATTTAGATTTCAAACTCACGCTAAAGGTAGTCTACATTTATATTCTCTATATACCTATTTAAAAAATGGTTTATTAATGTTTTTTAATATATCTGACTATGTATGCATTTGATTAGTTTTGTTCATTTGTAAATTGTCACATGGTAATTTCTAAAGGAATAATGAACTCTTGAGTTTTTAAACTCACTACGATGATGAATTGACTAATATTTAGACATGATAATGATCATAAAAATGATGATATGAAGAGGCAGCCATAAGTATGGGATTATGGTTACAAAAAAAACTAAATGTGCATTTATGCATTATCATACATAGCCCATATTAGTGTTCCTAGTTTTTACAGTAGGTATGTTAATGATACCTGTATATTTTGAATAAAATATATGACTATTGAGATTTGTAATCTCATCCAAGTTAAATAACATTTTTCAGGTGAAAGCTCCCAAACAGATAAAAGAAAGCAAGTTATGTAATAGACTTTAAGAACATGTCGTTTTTTGTAATTTTATAGGAAAATAATGTGTATAATATGTCTGAATCATCATGTGACTACTACAAACTTATTTGTATTTATAAATGAGATATATGTTTTCATATAAGATATTCGGTATACAGACTTTAAATATGAATAATCAAAATTAATTTATGTTACACCAAGTATTATTATTATTATTATTTTTATTGTTGTTATTATTATTAATATTAATTTTGTATTGGGTCTAATCATTTTATAGTACTAGGCTATTTCTTTTATATAAATTCTTACATGTTATGTACATGGTAGATGTAGAATTCCGATTAATGAAATGAGTACAATAAGACATGAAAAGCATTTAAAAATTGTCCTAGAAACTTTGAAAGAAAAGTTGTTTGCCAAATTTAGTAAATGTTAAGTCTGACTTATAGAAGTAAGATTCTTAGGTCATGTTATCTCTTAAAAAGGGGTCGCAGTAGATCCCAGCAAAGTTGAAGCAATCTTAAATTGGAAGAGGCCTAAAATAGTTACTGAAATGAGAAGTTTCCTAAATTTAACAGGCTATTACAGAATATTTATACAAGGCTTTTCTCAAATTGCTTTCCCACTAGCTAGATTGACTAGAAAAGAAAGATTATTTGTATGGGACAGTGATTATGAAAAGAGTTTTCAAGAATTAAAATGAAGACTCACATTAGTACCAGTACTTATCATCCCATATCCACATTACACTTTTGTTACTTATACTAATGCTTCCAAAAAAGGTTTGAGATGTGTACTTATACTGCAAGGTAGAGTGGTAGCTTATGCTTCCAGACAATTAAAACCACATGAAGAAAATTATCCTACACATGATTTAAAACTAGTCGCAGTAATTTTTGCTTTAAAAATTTAAAGGCATTATTTTGAAATTAAATAGTACCTTTAAGGAGCTTTATGGACCTTGTGAATAGAAAATTATGGCAGGCTACGCCGCCTAAATGATTAATTTAAATCCCATAACTCCTAAGCGGTAATTTTTGCTTTAAATATTTGGAGGCATTATTTGTATGGTGCCATGGTTGAAGTCTATACAAACCACAAAAGCTTGAACTATTTAAGAAAATAAATGGGATTCCTATCTACCATGATTATTATTATTATTATTGTTATTATTATTAATATGATGATGATTATTATTATTATTTTTAAAAGGTCTAGACAGCTATAAAGTTTTAAATTATAGAAAAGATATATTTAATTTTTTTTAGACGTTATATCAAGTTTCCTATTGTAGAAATTTCAAGGGTTCATATTTTAGGAGAGACTTTACCGAAGTTTTTAAGCGGAGGTGACTGATTATTTTTGGTATATGTATGTGGATATTTACTTTTAGTTGATAAAAATTTTGTATGTTGGGTAAATATTTTATTTTTAATATGTCAGTTAGACTTACGAAGGTGAGGGATACTTTATTCCTTGTGCTGGTCATATCCGTTTGGTTAAGGTTGTGATAATTTAAAATTAATTATATGAGATTGATAAAAAAGAAGTGACAATTATGAACTTATTGGGAAAATAATTTTTTTCGTCATACGAAACAACTACCATTATTGTATGACAAGGGATAATCTAAATTATTAAATAAATCATTAATTATTTTTTCTTGTTTTAATTTTGGATCATGTCAAGTTATATTTATAATAGGAAATTTAATAAGCAATCAATCAATTAATTCATTATTATTCTTATTGACTCCAAAAAATGTTTGGATTTTAAAGAATTCCTAATTTAAGAGGCATTAATTTTCTTATTTAACTTTGAAGTATTATTGATTTAAGATGTGGTTAATTAATTTGTAAATTTTCCCATTTACTCCAAGCTATTCTCTTCCCTATTCATGATGTGGTTAATTAATTAATTATTTTATTATTTTTCTCATTGTCTTTAACAAAATTTATGCACTTTAAAGAATTTTAGATGCATATATGAGAAATGTGAAAAGTTATTGCATGAGAAAGAAATTTTGATCAAATAAGGCTTAGCTTCTCACATCGATCAAACACAAGTCTCACGTTAGAGGGAGCTTTTATATATATATATATATATATATATATATATATATAAAGTAATTCATTAACAAATTAATTAACTACCTCTTAAATCAATAATACTTCAAAGTTAAATGGGAAAAAACAACCATAAGAGATCTTTTTGGTCGTACGAAATAACTACCGTTATTATATGATAAGGGATGATCCAAATCATTAAATAAATCATTAATTATTTTCTCTTGTTTTAATTTTGAATCATATCAAGTTATATTTATAATAGAAAATTTAATAAGTAATCAATCAATTAATTCATTATTATTCTTATTGACTCCAAAAACTGTTTGAATTTTAAAGAATTCCTAATTTAAGAGGCATTAATTTTCTCATTTAACTTTAAAGTATTATTGATATAAGAGGTGGTTAATTAATTTGTTAATGAATTACTTTATTAATTTTTTTGTTGTCTCCAACAAAATTTATGCACTTTAAAGAATTTTAAATGTATATATAAAAAAATGTGAAAAATTATTGCATGAGAGAGAAAATTTGATCAAATGAGGCTTAGCTTCTCATCCATCAAACACAAGTCTCACGTTAGAGGGAGTTTATATATATATATATATATATATATATATATATATATATATATATATTAATAGATGATATAAAATTGTTTGGTTTGGTAAATCAAAAGCTTTGTAGTGTTCTGCATACAAAATATATGAGCTAAATTTTAAAATAAAAATTTCTTTTTCATATTAATTTTTAGTATCATGACCAAAAAATTAATGTATAATAAATTTATTATTTACAAATTAAATCATGCACTTATAAAATTTTAATTAAATTTGTACAAATATAATAATTTAGAGATCAATTTAAATGTATAGTAAATCAAACTTTCAATTGAGATACTAATGCAATTTCTTCCTTATAAAATTGGATAAATTTAAATATGAACAAGGTTAACAATAAATTCTTTTAAAATTGACTATTTAAGGTACTGAACAAAGAATTAAAACATTTTATTAACAAGTATGAAAGAATTATTCATATTTTGGGTCGCACCTTGTTTAAAAGACGACACCAGCAGAATAAGAATACATCTCCAAAGAGAATAAAAATAACGACGCGAAACCACTTATTAAGTAAAGGATATTAATCAGAAACTCTTTCTGATTAAGCTGTGGACTCTTGCATTCTTCACTTCATTCCCGGAATACGCTGTTGTATTCTTGACTTTAGTAAAATATGATTTATTATCGGCAATTGCATCAAAGGAAATATCATCATAAACAGTAAGAATATCTAATTGATTTTCTTTGTTGGATGAATCTCTCGTTTCTGTCATATTAAAATGCTTTTCTCTGACATCAACATCCATATGGTTGTTATAATGAGATTCTTGGAGAGCAAGTGAGTGTTTCCTGGACAAATCATCGTCTTTCGGAAGATAAGTTGCATCAATGTCAGCATCATCATTGCCTTCAAATATAGGACTAGATGAAGACATACCAAACTGTAATTGTTGATTTTCCGTCGCATAAGTTGTGTGTGAGTATAACTCTGGTACAATGGAAGAAATTTTGTAAGGTATATACGGTTGATTTTTGCACATAGCAAGTCGCATCTTCACGTTATTTAGTTCATCTATGCTCTTGCGAATCAGATATTTGTAGTGCTGTTGAATACCATAACATCCTTCGACAGGAAATTTGGCTCGCATGTCACTTTCAAAAATAATAGAAGACATGGCATCGTTTCTTTGCTTTAGAGGGACCTGTTTCAGAATTTTCTTCATGTTGGAGACTCCATACAAACGGTGAGCATTGTGGAACCTTCGGGGTTGATCTGCAGGGAAATATGGAGCTAGCATGCATTCTTTTGTGCATCTTCTTCTTTGGAATTTGCATGCTCCACATGCCTTGTTTGTGCGTCCATTAATAATCATGATCAATTCCAAAATCCTCAGAAACATTAAGTTCTCCAGAAGGTGGGTGTTGGGAAATCGGAACGGCATAATATCTGAGAAATATTAAGCATCAAATGCTTTTAAAGTTCCAGTATTTAAATTGATAATTAATTCAAATTATATGAAGATGGTTATATTTTTGTTATTGTGTTATCCAATTATAATATAACATGTATATAATTTTTTATTATATTATGATATATGTATGATTATATTGTATAATCTTTAAATTAAATTTTATATTTATTATATTATTATTGGTTAACCGTACATTTATCATGTGTTAATTAGTATACGTGATAGTAAAAATATAAATAACTGTATTTTAGTCCAATTATTTTTAAATTTCAAATCTGTTAAAATATATTTTAAAATTTAACTTGTAATATTTAAAGTAAGTACTGCATCTTGTGTTTTAACCATACTGATCTCTTTTTATCTTCAGAATATACATAGATCTTTCTTAAATTACTATATATTTTAGTCCAATTTAAATTTTTTTGAGTATTTTAGTCAAAATATTTAAAATTAGATTACAATGGTAAATTAACTTGTCATATTAATATTTTATATATTTTTTAAAAATAAAGAAAAAATTTATACAATTTCAGAAGAATTAAAAAAAGCAATATAATTTACTCTAAAATTCAATATATTAAAATAAATCATTTCAAAAATTATAAAATTCATATGTTAGTTCATGCTCTACTCTAATTAATCAGCTCTAGTCTAATTTATCACAGCTCATGTGATTAGGCAAACTCTATACTAAAAATATTTCATTGAAAATATATTAACATATGTATATGTTTAGTGTACTTACTTTTCATGAGATCAATTTGAGAAGTTTCCCGAATGTTCTGTAATTTTCGTATTTTGGCATTCATTGAAAAGGATGGTAGTGTCATACTTGGTTGTTATCATTTCAGATTTGCTTTCAACTGTATGAAAGCACGTAGTGCCACCACGTTTCTCATCCTAATTGATTTTTTGTGACACGTAGAAGCATTTTATTTGACTATTTAATTGGCTGGGATGCGAATTTCGGCTGTTGGATTTGTGTGACGTCATAGGCCGCTTTTTGCTTTTATTTTAAAAAAAAATTATTTTTTCAAATAAATTATTATTAAATTTTATTTAAAAAATATAAATTTTTTTTATATACAATAATAATTTTTAAAATTAAAATATATATTAGAATAATAATTAAAAAAAAGATCCTCACCTATTCTCGTATGTATTGGAGAGAAAGTTAGAATTCGATGCTATACAGTTCACAGTGCGGTGCTGCATCCCAACTCATTGGAGAGATTTTTTTCGTGTTTTGTACATGGATTGAAAAAATTTAATATTAAAATACAAAATATACCAAATTTTTTTCTTTTTTTTGGGTCCTACAAATTAAGGCATTTATATCTATGGAACAAAAAGAATGTATTATGAAAGAAAAAAAAACAGTATATAAAAAGACTTTTGAGCTAACTCTCATCGTCAATTTATATTTACGAACATTTAAGATAATTTACCAATCCAAATATATATATATATATATATATATATATATATATAAGGTATGAGAAAATTGTCTAATTTTCGGCCCAAATATAAAAAATAATATATATTATTTATTATATAATTTGAAAAACTAACCCATATCTACGAAAATTAAATATTACACTAATTTATTTAAACCATATCTTTAAATTCTGTAATTATATACGCAATTATTTAAAATATGAGAGATAAACAAAATGAAATAATTTTTATATATTTTTGTATTCTATGCGATTTGCGTAAATATAATAATATTTTGCAATCTCACATAAAACTTGAAAAACTCATAATAATATTGTAAGTTCAAATAAATACGATATCATCTACAATAAAGTCCTTAATTTTCTATTTTAATTATCCCTTTTTAAAAATTGAATAAATAATATGTTAGTTCACATATTATTTATTATAAAATTAGGAAAACTAACCCATATATCCAGACGATTGAACCTCTTACTAATTTTGCAATAAAATATTAATTCATAATATTAATTACGAATTAATATTTTTATTGCAAAATTAGAAGTATAATTGTGGTTAAGAAATTGGTTCACGTCCGTCTGGATATTTAATAATGGTAATTTACTAAATGAATGGGAATAGTTATACTTAATTTGAATATATATATATATATATATATATATATAGATAATAGGATTATTTTTAAAAAAGTAAAGGGAATTACTTTTGTCATTTATTTATTAAGATCCTTAAAAATCCATATATAAAGTTAAGCTATGAATTTAACTATATATTTAACAATTGTCCAATATGCGTGGTACTTCTGAACAATTTATTTTACTTTTTAAATTAATTCATTCCTTAACTTTGTAAATCATTAAGAATTATTTTTTGCTATTATAGTTTTTCTATCCAGTCTTTTAATAACCCTTAATTTTCATGTTTAATTTCTAACACATAATACCATCTTAATTATTAGGTAATGAAAATCAACTGACAAAAGCTGAGAGCAGCCAAACTTTTATTAAAATGATAATTAGTTATTATATTCTATGAGTATACTATTAATAGAACAAAATATAATTCTACCAGGTTGTATATAATTATCTGTTATTTTTGTTGCAATGTAATCATATTAATAATGAGCTCATACTTTTTTCTTCAGTAATATGAAGTGTGGGTTTCTTTTTTTCAAAAAATTCTTGATCCTAATAGTACACTCTATAGAAGTCGTTTATGATCTATGAATGCAATACAAGTATTGTCAACTACATATGGAAATTCTCAACAATTTTTAATATGGCCCACGTATACTTTCTTGTTATAAATAATAATTTTCGTATTTTTTTATTAAGTGAACTCATTCCTTGACAACACTAATGATAATAAAAGTAATATTTCTTTGAGCAGCTTCTACATGAAAATGGACCGATGTTTCCTTTCTTGTCTTGCTTTTTCACTTGATTAAATCGATCTTTATTTATTATAAGTGAGCATGCATACCGACTCCATCTGAGGGTTATTTATTTCATCTTCTTTTTTAAAATGTGCTTATCTTTATATATATATATATATATATATATATATATATTTACATATAAAATATTAAGATCTTATTCTTTATATTAATAAAACACTCTATCCTTAGTTGATATAGTTTATGATTTATGTATTCAACCATTATTAGCTATACATAATAACTCTTAACAATTTTTTTTTCTTCTTAATATTGTTCACATGTATATTTTTATTATAGGTAATAATTCTCACATTTTCCTTTATTAAATGAACTCATTTCTTCACATTGTAGAAACCTGTGACAATGAGAGCAATATTTTCTTCCAGTTCATGACCAAGATGGAATGGTATACGCTTTCATGCTTGATTACGTCCATATTTATTTATTATTAGTGAGCATGCACATGCAAACACCAGCTTTCTATATATAATTATTTTTTTCTTTAAAGAATTACATTCCCACTTATTTTAATATGCTTTTGATAAAATCTAATATATATTACTTGCGTTAGTATCATGCATCATGTATTTTAGCTGCAAGCTTACCTCTCTTTATACAATTGTAAGTAGCGTGACAGTAGGTTATAACAACTGGTGGTAAGGGAAAGTTTAGAGTGACAACCGATAGCATTTTTTCCTTGTAGCAGAATAGCACGTGTCTCATTAGATTAGTGTACAGCTAACCTTTTTTTTTTTATTTTTTATTTTTTATGTAAAGATAGCATAGCTTATTCATTTCTTCCGTGTATATAGGACAAATGATTTGATTAATTGAATATATACACAGAAGCTCAGTTCTCAATAAACAATAGTCTTCCACACTTTTCATGGTATTGGAGCATTTCTGATCCATGGGATTTACTTTCCTCTTCCTCGTGGCCGACTCTGGTTCTACTTCTGTTCGTTCAGAGCAACCTGTGCCTTCTGCTCAGAATCCCTTTCTTCTTCATGGTTCTGATCACCTTGGGCTGTCTCTGGTTACTGTTCCTTTTAATGGCAGTTACTATAGGACTTGGAGCACGTCAATGTGCACTGCTCTTGCTGCCAAGCATAACCTTGGGTTTATTACTGGAAAAATCACCATATTGGCAGAAGACTTCCACATATGAAGATTGGGTTAGTGCCAATGCAATGGTGGTTTCTTGGATCCTCAATTCAATGTCCAAAGATCTTCATGAGTCTTTTGTGTATGTTACATCTACTAAAGAGCTTTGGGAGATGATTGAATGCCGATTTAGGGACATATTAGCTACTTCGAGAACTACTTTCTACAACATAGGGTAATTTATCACTGTCTTTATATCCTACTCGCCTTACTAAACTATAGGATGAATTAAACTGTATTTTAGCTCTGCCCAATGCACTTGTGGTGTATCTACCCAGATTGTTAATCTTTATTATTTTAACAAAATTATCTAGTTCTTGATGGAACTAAATGAGTCTTATAATCATGCCTAGAATCAAGTATTAATGATGGATCCTATTCCTAATTTGGATAAGGACTATTCCATAGTTCTCAATATTGAAAAATAGTGGCAAGTTGCTATGGTTTATATTGATTTACCTGATAACAATGGCTTAGTTACTTTACCTGGTGGTTCCTCAAAAGGTTCTGGTTCTGGTAAACAAAAAAAGAAGAAAGATATATCGAAGAAAGATGAAAGGAATAGCTCATATTGTAATAGCAAAGGTCATATTGTTGAGCATTGTTTCAAGAAGAATGGATATCTGGACTGGTATAAGGAGCTCAAGAACAAGCAAGATAAGCCAGTTACTAACGCTTGTCTTGATGATACGCCACTAAAATCGCATCCTTCTCTTACACCTTCTATTTCCTCTCAGATTTATGATCTTGTACGAAAGGAAGTCCAGAAATATCTTGCTACTAACCTTCCTACATAAAATGCCTCTGTGAATGCTGCTCATTTCTTAGATTTTGCAGGTTATTCTTCCTCTTTATATGTTTTTAATCTGTTTAACCAATTAGATGTTAATTCATGGATTATAGACACTGGTGCCTCTAATAATGTTTGTGCCTCTCATTCTCTATTTCTTTCTAAACATGTTCCCTAAACTAATAATTTTGTTCATTTGCTTAATGGTAACTTTCATAAAATCTCTTATATTGGTATTTTGCGCATTCATCCTAAGCTTGTCCTAAAAAATGTTTATTATATTCCTTCAATTAAATACAAATTGATTTATGTTAATCAATTGACGACAGATAATGATTTTCAATTGTTTTTTACGCCTGACTCTTGTTCCATATAGGACATGAAGACTAAAGACATTATTGCCGTAGGAAAACTTGTCAAGCATCTTTATACTTTTAGTCCATCCTCTTTTATTTTGTCTTCCACTTAATGTAATCACACCCATGTACTCAAACATGAAAATAATAAAAAGGATACTTCACTTTCTCTTTGGCATTTCAAGTTGGGGCATCCATCTTTTACTGCAATGAAACACATTCCTTTTATTCCTTGTGCTAATCCTTAAGATCATCTTTGTACTATTTGTCCTCTTGTTAAATAGACACATTTACCTTTTCCATCCACTACCATTAATACAACTCAATGTTTTGAATTAATCCATGTCGACATCTGGGGTCCATATAAAGTACAGAGCATAATTGGTGCACACTTCTTTTTAACAATTGTTGATGATTATTCTTGAACCACATAGACATTCTTAATGCAAACCAAATCCCAAGCTTTTTCATATCTTCATCAGTTTCTCAAAATGGTTGAAAATCTGTTTCAAGTTTTTGTTAAGCAAGTTAATACATATATTAGTCCTAAATTTCTTAGTCATGCTTGTTAAACACATTTTATTGACCTTGGTATTATTCACCAGAAAGTATGTACTTACACTCCTTAACAAAATAGAGTGGTTAAGCAAAAACACCACCACCTACTTCAAGTAGCAAGATCCTTAATGCTTCACTCTGGCTTACCTCTTCAGTTTTGAGGGAATCAATTATGATTGCTACTTATCTGATAAATAGAATACCCATTGTTGTCCTTCATTGGAAAACCCCATATGAAATTCTTACAAAAACTCCTCCCTCTTATACACACATTAAAAATTTTGGCTCCCTTTGTTTTGCCACCAATGCTAATCCTAATAAGCACAAGTTTTCTCCATAGGCAATTAAATATATTTTTCTTGGTTATGCTTCAGTTCATAAAGTATATAGGTTATATGAAATACAAAGAAAAAAAATACTCTGCTTGTATCTAGGGATGTTATTTTCTATGAACATATATTACCTTTCAATGGAAATCAGGACACTGATGTTAATTCTTGTCCTCTGCCTTGCATTTCTCCACATTATCCCTCACCTTTTCTTGATGTTACTCATACTGCTTCCACTTTTTCACCTCCTAGTAATATCGATATTATTCCTTTTACTTCATCATCTCTTAGTTCCATAACTACTCCTCTACACATACAGAGACATAACACAAAGATTGTTAAACCACCTTCTTAGTTATAGGACTATTATAGGGCCTATTACTGTCACTTCACCACATACTCCATTAACTTATCCATTCTACATCTCTTTTAATTTTTCTTCATCCTACTTTGATTTTTTTGGCAAATGTTTTATTTTACATGAACCTACATCTTATTCTCAAGCCAAACATTTCAAGGAGTGGAATATTGCTATGGAACAAGAATTAGAGGCTTTTGAACGAAATAACACACGATAACTCACCACTCCTCCACCTGAAAAAAAGCCTATTGGTTGCAAATAGGTATATAAGGTAAAATTAAAAACTGATGGCACTTTAAATAGATACAAAGCCTGGCTTGTTGCAAAGGGATTTAATCAAATTGAAGGGCTTGATTATATAGAAAGTTTTTCTCATATGGCAAAAATGGTCACTGTTCGTTTAATTTTAATCGTACCAGGTACTAAAAATTGACATGTTTTTCAGCTTGATATCAATAATGCTTTCTTGCATGGTTACCTATTTGAGGAGGTCTACATGCTGCCACTTGAAGGCTATTTTAAGGCTTTGCTAGATCAAGTTTACAAGCTTCATAAATCATTATATGGTCTAAACCAAGCTTCACGCGAATGGAACCATGAGATAACTTCCAAATTGCAGCTATATGGTTTCACACAATCTACACATGATGCTTATCTTTTTTATTTACCAATAATCAACATTCTTTTTGGCTTTACTTGTTTACATTGATGACTTGTTAATTACTAATACTTTTATAGAACATATTACCCTTGTCAAGCAGTTCCTACATAACCAATTTACTATTAAAGACATCAAGCTTGCACGATACTTCCTTGGTTTGGAGATTGCTCGATCTCCACAAGGAATGTACAGTAATCAAAGGAAATATACACTTGATTTGTTACTAGTAACAGGACTCTTAAGTTGTAAACCTACTATCACTCATTTAACTTGCACTTAAAAGCTCATTATAGACCCAAGTGATCCTTTGACATGTCCATAACCTTATTGAAGCGTTATTGGTATACTTTTATATCTTGGTTTTATAAGACTAGATATTACACATGTAATTCAACAACTTAGCTAGTTTGTACACTCTCCTTGCAAGGCTCATTGGGAAGCTGCATTATATATTCTAAAGTATCGAAAAGGGATCCCTTTTTAAGGGGTTGTTTTATCTTTAACAAAATGATCTTAAAGTTGAAGCATTCTCTGATGCTGATTGGGCTTCCTGTCTTAACACTAGAAAGAGTCTTACTGCTACTGTGTGTATCTTGGACAATCTCTCATCTCATGGAAAACAAAGAACAGGCCACATTATCTTAATCATCAACTAAAGTTGAGTATCGTTTTTTGGTTGCAACAGTAACATCTTAGTATAGTGATTTTTAATATAAGCTAAATTATTTAAGGGAAATAAGAAAGAATTAAACAAAAATAAATATGCTCAGTTGAATCATTTAAAGAAAACAACTTATCTCTTAGTTTCAATGCATAAGGGCAAAATGGTCAGTTTTGAAAAATGCTAAGGGCAAAATGGTAAATTAACAAGGGCAGGGCAAATGGTCATTTAAAAAAAAAAAAAAGCCAAGGGTAAAATGAAAAATTCACAAGGAGGGACATGTGGAATTACCTTAACCTATGAGGCCCACACCATAATTATATCTTAAATATTTATGATTTGAGATTAAGTCACAACTATTATATTAAAAATATATAGTTAAATTCTAGCCATCAAATTCTCTTTAAATACCATACACCCTACATCTCTTCTTTACATCATACCCTACATTCTTTCTTATACCCATTTTACTCACATTTACCTTTCCACTTTAGCACCATACTTAGATAAAGAAGGAAGGAAGTAATTTTATAAGAATTATAAGAAAGGAGAATGTATCTAGGTAACATGATTTATCATTAATCCCTTATGGCCTAGGATCATTTATTTTGAAATTTTGTCATCATGACCTTTCATAAGCTCATTAAAGTCTAAGAAGGGTAAAATTAGAGAAGATTAATGATAGATAAATATTTTGAAATATTTAGGAAAATATTATGTAAGACATAACAACTTTTGGCTAACAAAGTTGATGTGTGCATTTTCATGTACATTACGTATCCTTACATAAATATTTTGTTATTCATGCACTATAATTGCCTATGTTAATGTGTATTTCAACTTTGTACGATGATTTGACAATATGGTTGTTTGAGAAGAGAACTATTCTTTGTGAGATTAAACTATTCCTGTACAATATATACTTATTGATAGTTTGAAATCCCATTTGATAATGGATGGTTATGTTGCTTTAATATATATTATGAACCTTTGATAATGGTTGGCTATGCTGCCTTAATATATATTGTGAATTCTTTAAGTTCCTTAGCAAGACATTATATCCCATTAATCTTGTAATTTTTGACTAGTTATACCACCTAAATGATTATAAGAAAAATGGTGTTATTACACTTCTTGAGCCACAACTTGAATTCTAATATCAATGGCAGTCTGTGCCACCTAAATGGTCTTAAAAATTTATGAGAGGACAAAAATGTATCCATACTGGGAACATCTTGAATTTAATTAACACTAAAGGGATTCTTAATCGTTATAAGAACATCAGTGTTTAGAGAATTACAAAAAAAATCTTAAAAGTTCTCTCTCAAACTAATCCAGTCTTGACCACGTGATGACTTGGGAGACATATTAAGATAAATATTATATTAGTTGACTTTATCTTAAGTTCCCACTAGGGGATGCCTCAGCTAAAGGTAGGGTCGTGCCTGCCAGTCTGTTGTCATACGTTGGGATTCGTGAGACTCGAATAACCTAGATATGACTTCCCAATGCCTAATGGTTGAGAACATTCTTTACCTCTATTTTTCATATGTTTACTAATGCATATTTGTATGTTATGATATCTAACATCCATACATATTTTATAAAGAACATAATTTAAAGTCAAATTAGATTCCATGGGTATTTCAAATATCATATATGCTTTTTCATGTTACTGAGAAACTATTCCCATCATTCTGTTGATGATGTTTTTAGATGGCGAATTACCAGATTTCTCTTAAGTCCATGCAAAGTAGGTATTTGTCCCACCAATTGAGAAGTTCTTGTTATTAAGATCGTAAGATGTGATATGGCCTTACACGCCATACCATTTATATGTACAAGAGGGCATAAATCTTACTAGTTTTTTTCTCAAGTTTTGAATAAGTCTTTAATATTAGGCCTAATTTCAATAGATATAGACATAGATATATATATAGGCCAAATATCCTTTCTTCCAATTTTGTTAAATTACTTATACAGATATATGAACAAATGAATGTACGAACTTTTGTTATCTATAATTATACTATTATATTTTAAATATTCTAATGCATTTTTCATCATTCTTGCTTCATAATAATTTTAACCGAAATTTATAATAAATTCTATACTTTGAAAGAAGGGTGTTGTAGCAACTATATGTGAACTTCAATGGTTATCATACTTGCTGAATGACTTCTCCATTCCTCCACAATAGCCCATCTCTCTTTGGTGTGACAATCAAGCAACATGACATATTACAACCAACCCAGTTTTTCATGAACACACCAAGCATTTTGACATAGACTGTCATGTTGTCCGAGATCAATATAAAGATGGGTTCATTCGTCCTCAACACATTTGTTCATCCAATCAAAAGGCTAACATATTCACCAAGATACTACCAGCACCTCAGTTTTTGAAAATGGTTTCCAAGTTAGGATTGGTTGATTACTACTCTCTAACTTGAAGGGGATGAAAAAATCTAATATATATATTACTTGCATCAGTATCATGCATCATGTGTTTTAGGTGCAAGCTTACCTCTCTTCATACAATTGTGAGCAGCATGACAGTAAGTTATAACAGCTAGTGGAAGGAAAGTTTAGAGTAACAGCTGATAGCATTTTTTCCTTGTATTAGAATGGCACATGTCTCATTAGATTAGTGTATAGTTAACCACTTTTTATTTTTATTTTTTTTCTGATGTAAAGATAGCATAGCTTATTCATTTCTTTTGTATATATAGGACAAATGATTTGATTAATTGAATATATACACAGATGCTCAGTCTTCAATAAACAATAGTCTTCCACACTTTTCAGCTTTCAATGTTCTAACTTTAATTATGGATTCGTGTTGTTTCAATCATTATTTGCAGGTTATCATCTTAATGTAGGTGATCCGAGTTTTATGTGTGAGAATTGCAGTGCTTTAATGTGGTATATTAAAATAATTGTTAAGTTAGTATGCTCTTTGAACCAACATTTTTTTTTCTATGTTGTTTTAGAGGGAAAATAAATTTCTGCTACTTAAGGATCCTCATAGTTATCTCAAAATCTTAATATTTGATAGGAATGCAGGTGAACACTAAAATTTCATTGACAAAATGCATTCATACAATATGACGTTCTCATTTATCTTAATGGATAGGAAAATTGACAAGATGATAAATAAAATCTAGCCCTTATAAATATTGATTAAGCGGCTAAAATTATCATCTCATTGGTAGCTTGCTATCAATTGAAAGACAAAAGACGAAGTTTACCGAACTCTATATTTATAACACTTGTTTTTTGGAGTGTTTTAGTCAAAATATTAAAAATTAGATTACAAATGTAAAGTAACTTTTCATATTAAAATTTTATATATATTTTTTATAAATAAAGAAAAAAACTCAAACAATTTCAGAAGAATTAAAAGAAGCAATGTAATTTACTCTAAAATTCAATATATTTAAATAAATGATTTCAAAAATTAAGAAATCCATACGTTAGTTTCTTCCTACTCTACTCTAATCACCAGCTCATGTGATTATGCAAATTCTATAGTCAAAATATTTCATTGAAAATATATTAACATATGTATATGTTTAATATATTAATTTTTCATGAGATCAACTTGAGAAGTTTCCCGAATGTTCTGTAATTTTGGTATTTTGGCATTCTGACCCGTTATGCGAGTATAATCACGTGTCACCAAAGGATTTGGTAATGTCATAAATGGTTATTAAAAAAATATATTTTTCTTCTTTCATTTAATTATAAATTTATTATTTGGATCCTTTGAAATACCCAAATTTTTTTATTTATTTCAAAATGATACACTTGATCTCCATCTTTTCACAAAATTATTAAATTTTGTTTATTTACTAAGTCCTAAATTCTAAATTTAAAGACTAAATGAATTATTTCTTTAAAAGATGAAAAACCAAGTATAACATTTTTTTTAATGCATGAAATATTACCTTAAACATTTTAATAAGGGAGACTAAAATTTTACGTTTATAAGAACGGGGACTAAGAAAATATTTTACAGTGGTCATCTCGTCAGTTTTTATTTGAACTGTATGAAAGCACGTAGTGCCGCCACGTTTTGAAGCATCTTATTTGATTACTTCATTAGCTGGGATGTCTTATTTGTGCATGTACTGAAGAAATTAAATTTTAAAATACAAAATACACCAGATTTTTTTTTCTTTTGTTTTTTTGTCCTATATTAATTAAGGCATTTATATCTATGGAACAAAAAGAATGTATGAAGAAAAAAAAAATCATATAAATAGACTTTAGAGCTAAACCTTCATCTTCAATATTTTTTATTTAAGAACTTCCAAGATGATTTACCAATTCAATTTTTTCTTAAATTAACAGATTTTTTTTAGAGATTATATATTATAAAATCGAAAGAAATATTGACATTTTAAACCACTTCTTCCCTTATTAACTTTCTACTCTTATCTATTTGTTCCGCAGATTTAGAAGTGGTGATATGTTCTTTAATCTTATATTTAGACGAATAAGATTATATAATCTAAGTACTCAAATTTGCTGAATATATTTATAATATATATTCGTTAGAGGTTTGAGTAAAGGAAGATAGGTTTGGGTCTAATTAAAGACTTCATTAGAAAGTTGTAAAGATTCAATGGGAATGTATCGATCTTAAAATATTATTTTAGTTTTTTTATTTTTAGGTTTAATTTCAATTTAATTCTTTATTAATTTATAGTTTTAATTTGGTTCTTCGCTAATTAGTCCAATTTTAATTTGATCCTTCACTAATTTTCAGTTTCAATTTTGTATATTAGTCTTCATATTAATGAGGGATCAAACTAAGACTAAATTCAAAAGTGAAAAATCAAATTAATACTAAAAATTAATAAGAAATTAAATTAAGACTGAAGTTATAAGTAATAGACTAAATTAAGATTGAAAATTAGCAATTAACCAAGCTGTAACTCAACTAATTAGTGAGAAATTAAAATAATGTTTTACTATATATATAGTAATTGCTAAATTTGAAATATATGCTTATTATATTTTGATAAAATTTAAGTTAGATTGGATTGTTTACTTAGATAAAATTATTTTTTAGATAGTTTTATTTGAATTTGTATATGAATAGATTATATGCAAATGAATATTAATTTAAGAAATATTACTTATTTCTATTTTTTAGCAAATTGTTTAAAATTTGAAAATGTAATAAAAGTTCATAAAAATTAAATTTCATACCGACTAAAATATAATTTAAAATACAAAAATTACTTTTTAAAGTGAAAAATATACAAACTGTAGCATTTATCTAGTATCACCGTAGAAATATTCTCATTCACATATATTATTCAGAAAAATACAAAATTGAGCCTTTACTTTTGTACTTTGTAGTAATTTAGTTTTTCATAAATTAACTGTGACAAATCAATTATTTACAAATTTAAATTTGTACCAAATCAGTTCATCATAAATTTAAATTTATTTTAAATTATTTCCTTCGTTTAGAATTTTGAGTGACTAATTTTGCATAAAATAAAATTTATTAAGCACTAATTTGTCATAATTAATTTATGAATAAACAATTTATCATAAAATTTAAAAGTAAGTGACCAATTGAATATTTTTCTCATATATTATTACTAAAATGGATCCTCAAATACACCATATACAGTAGGAGCGAATATGATAGATAAGAATAAAAATAATATATATGGTCATTATCTTTTTCCTTTTCTTATCACTTGTCTCTTTTTCTCTCTAAGTATATCGGATTTAGCGCGAAAGTTTAGGGGTAGTTTCTGTCATATCGGAGAATAAATAGGAGACAGGAAAAAAAAGATTTCATTTGCTGTTTTAAAAAAAACAAAAATCAAAATAACGAGAAGTAGCTACTAAAATTTTAAAAAGATTGTCAGAAAATCATACCTAAATTAAAATTTGAATATAATTTTGCGAATCATGGATTAGATTTGGAGTGGTTGTGCAAGGAAAAGTGTTAATTTCTCGGAATAATTACGTCAGATTAATTATGGAGAGGAAGTCGACGTAGTCGTTGGAGTGGAAACAGCGGATGTCGTCTGGAGTGGAAATTAAATCCAATCTCCGATTCTTCCCACATTTTCTGATCGGCAAATTATACTGCCAATCACAATTTCAACTCAGAAGCATTTCAAATAAGAGTATAGAGAAAGGCAAAGATCAAACTCCTAGTCCCTTTGTTATAATAGCTTTGACACCGCACCAATATTCATATTTTAGAGGATTTGTCTTCAATCTGTTTTTCTGTTACTGAAGTAAATGAATGATTCTTCGTTCCCAGAAAAAAAAAATTGTTTAATTCTATTCATATAGTAGATACATATGCTTGGAATGTCTCCATAATAAGATTGTGCGGTGAAAGCCAGGTTGCTTCACCGACAAACCGATCAAGAATATTGAAATTATATATATAAGAGAAAAAAAAGAAGAAGAATAAAAGAAGAAGGAAGAAGTGGATGCACTGTTTTTTTTCTTGGACAAGATGCAGAGTTTGTTTGTTAGTTATAATGTGAAAAGAGAGAATTGACAGTGCTTAGTTGCAATGAATGAACCACTTTGTTTTTACTCTTTACCCTCACCAGGTGGAGTGAGTATTAGGTTTTCTACTCTAATTTTTCTGCATGCGCCATAAGCCAATTAATTCGCCTCTGATCTACTTCACAAATACAAGCATGCCTACCAATACCATTCTTGTTTTTATATCCTTCATAGTGTTGACATTTTAATTCCATTCTTCCACCACACTATTCAATAATAACAATAAGAAAATGAAACACCGTCCTCCATATTGTAACTATTGTTGCTTCGATCGCTGCTATATCCCAAACTTAAGTTGTTCAGCTTTCCCTTGCTCTCGCTCTCTCTGTGTTCACCCTCTCCCTCTGATCCTCTTTATTTTCTTGGTATTGAGTCACGTCTACATGACTGAGGGATGCCAAGCCACAAGATAAAAGAGCAGCCATGAGAGACAAGAAGAAGAAAAAGCAAAGAGCAAGAAAGCAGAAGAAAAATCAGAAAATCTCTTATAAATCTAGAGAGTTCAAACTGTCCTCATAAGCTCCATTTGTCATATCATTTAACCGTGTCAACAAAATATTGGATGGCAAGGAGCAACTTACAAATATAAAAAGGTGTAGAGAGTAATTTGCAAAAAATTAAATTATAGGGATTAAAATGGTGTAAAATCTAAGGATTTTTTAGTCAATACATTTCATTAATCTGTTAACCCCGTTTGTAGAATGTTGATGTGACTGAGTCCATATCACAACTAGAATATCAAGCTCCCAAAGTTGCAATGCATTATCTTCTTCTTTTGTTTTTGGTTATCTTCATCCAAGAGTGAGAAAGTCAGTTTGTCTCTCTGGTCTTCCTTCTCCATTGACTCATTCCTGAAGATGCCTAGTCCACGGAAACCTTCCATTCACTCACTGTCTTCACTACTAACTTACCATTTGATTATATGCAATCAATCTTCCCATATTTTTTTCTTTCTTTTTCTGAGAAATCTTTTGCTGTATTTGATATTTGGCAAGGAATACAATGCGACCATAGAGTTTTATTGGGATTAAGAAAGGGTTTAATTAATAAGTATGGTCAATAGGATAAACAATTGATCCAGGGGTCCGGTCATATCAGGTCAGATTGGATCGAGTCAAAATAAAAAATTAACAAATTTTGCCAAGCCAGATAAGGTTGTATTACTTAATCAGGCCAGGTCCCGAGTTCACACAAGACCCAACCTAGGTATTATTATTTTGCTTTTTTAAAACTTTTTTAATTTTATGTACAATAACTTTTATTTATAATATTAATTCTTTTTAAATTTTAATCATTTTTCATTCTAAATCTTAATTTTATTTTTTATTTTATTTCAAATATTAATTTTTTCTATTTTTTATTAAAAAATTGTTTTTATTAGTAAAAAATTATTTTAATAAAATAATAATATAAAAAAATAATTAATTGACCTAACCTGGACCCGATATAACTTAGCCTAACCCAATCACTTATCAAGCCAAAAACAGGTTAGATCAGATCTTGGGTATTACCCAGTCTAAAATCAAACAAAATCTTGAGTCATGCTAAAAATTTGGCCTACCCAAGTGCATCTAGTCAGAATTAAGAAGGGGTTGATAGTGTTTCATACGTATCGTTGGTGGATGACCCGCTTGAAGATGGAGATCTTATATGTTTTTATATCAATCGCATCCAGTTTCTTTGGCCTTTTGGCTTTTTTCGTTGCAGATCAACACCACCTAATGAAGTTCTTCATTGCAGCAAATAAATAATGAAGAGAGAAAAGAAAGAAAAAAATGCATTAGAACTTTAGTTGCCCACTTGGCATCCTACTACATCAGCTTTTCATAAACCGTGTAAAGAGACCAATTATTGACAAGAACTGACTTAAAAAAATTTCTACAACTATAAAGATTGATTTTAACAAAAATAAAATATATGAACTAATTTACAAACTTATGTAAAATGAAGGATTAAATAATTAATTTTCCCAAAAATAGATAAATAGAATAAAAATGAGATATTTATAATAAGAAAAAACTTATATATATTTCATTATATTTTTATTATATTATTCTCCAATCAAAATATGACAATTGTTTGATTTTTCAAATACTTATCATATTTTAATTAGAGAACAACATAACAAAGATATAAAAAAAATTATGATAACGACTAGAGCGAGTTGGTATTTTTTATTTTTGTAAATAGATAACAAATGTTTTAATTAATTTTATTTTTATAAATTAAAAAAATATGCCATTTATTTGATATGTTTTAATTTACAAAATCAACCTATAATCTTACTTCTTTTTTATATTTTTTATTATGAGAATATTTGAAAATAATATATATATATATATATATATTAAATTTTTTACTTGAATGTGTAACTAATGAAGAAAATTTTTAAGAATTTAAAACAAGTAGAATTTTTTATTATCTGTTATCATTTTAGAATAATATTTTTGTTTGTATATTAGTTTTTTAAACAATTTAAGAAGTAATTAGAAAAAAAAATTAAGAAACATATAATATTTTGTAAATTTATGAAAATTTAATCAGAATAATTTCTACAAAGGACATAAGATCCTTATTTAATTAATTTCTTTTGGAAAGTGGTGTAAAATTTTGAAACTTAAAAGAAAAATTATATTTTTGTATTTTCATTTTTTTAAAAATATAATGGGTTTATTTATAATTTAAATATTTAAAAGTATTACCGATTATAAAAACCCACATGATCTGTGATAAAAGTCATTATGTGTGCATTGTGAAGGGACAAAGATGCTCTTACTAGTTGATATCCTATATATTTAAGGAGAATTAGGGTTCCACATAATTATTCCAAATGATTATGACAATATAAATTAAAGATGAAGGTGAAACATTACAAGTGTGTTCATGTGATTGTGTGTGTCAATGTTTAAGTAGTAGTATATTATTCAAGTAATATTTATAATATAAACTTAGAAAGCAAAACTAGTCATGTAATTTCCTTCTATTCCCTTTTTCGAAGGTTTTTTTTTTTTGGTTTTGTTTTGTTTCCATAATTTTTTTTTTCAACTTTTCTGACCTAATTATGCACACTTTGTTGTAATCCACAAGTTTTTATTTTCGCACGAGCCATTACAGTTTCCACATACATGAAGAAGAATTAACATGAAAAAAAAGACTTTAAAAATAAACAAAAACTTTGTATCTTTATGAGATGAGACAACATGAAACACATGCTTTAGATCCCATATTTTCAAAATAATAAGAAAATGCAACACCAATTGGGCTCAAGAAAATGACATCATTATCATTATGGTTTTTTTTTTAAATGCTAAATACTTGACTTTATTAATAAATAGAGTGAAGCATAGGGGGTGAACCCTACCTATGAAGGTTAGCAAGTAGTTGAGGCTTTTGCTAAAGCATCAACCTCCCCATCTTTGCACCTACTAATCCAAGTACAATGCATATCATGTCTATCACAAAGACATAGTTTAGAATCCTCTAAGATTGAACCAAACTTAGTAAAGTCAAGACCTTTATAAGAAACAACTACAACCTTTCGAGAATCCATCTATATATAACTAGGTATCATGAGATTTGTATTAGCCCATTACAGAGCAATATGTAACATCCCTACTTTAGTTATTTTAAATATAAGCTAAATTAGATTATTTAGGGAAAAATTAGAAGGAATTAAATAAAAATAAAGATGTCCAGTTAAATTATTGAAAGAAAATAACCTATATCTTAATTTTAAGGCATAAGGGTAAAATGGTAAATTCACAAGGCCAAGGGCAAAATAGTCATTTTGAAAACAATGACAAGGGTAAAATAGTAAATTTACAAGGAGGGACATGCGCCTTTATCTTAACCCTTAGGGCCTACATCTGTGGGCCCACACCATAATAAAATTTGAGATATTTTATGATTTGAGATTAAATACAACCATTAGATGAAAAACATGTGGTTAAATCCTAGTCATCAAATTCTCTTTAAAAACCCTACACCCTATCTGATTTCTTTATAACACACCCTACATCCTTCCCTATACTTACATCACTCACACTCCCCTTACAAGAAAGGGGAGCATATCCAGGTAACATGAGCGTATTTTAGGTTTTCTTATTCTTTTTTTTTAATGGACTTCATAGTACTGTAAAGGTAAAAGGGTTGGCTATAGTGTGGAAATCTAGTTGAAGTTAGAACACACCATGACATAACTAATCCCTTTTGGCCTACGGTCATTTATTTTAAAATTTTGTCATCATGACCTTTCGTGAGCCTATTCAAGGTCTAAGAATGATAAAATTAAATAAGATTTAGGCTAGATAGATATATTGAAATATCTAAGGAAATATTATGTACAACATAACAACTTTAGGCTATGAATTTTGATATGTGGATTTTCTTATGCATTATGTATCCTTACATGAATATTTTATTCTTCATGCACTATAATTGTCTATATTATTGTGCATTTCATATGATGGAGTGACAATATGATAATTTAAAAAGATAACTATTCTTTGTGAGATTAAAATATTTCAGTATACTATGTACTTATTGATAGTTTAAAATCACATTTGATAACGGCTGGTTATGCTGCCTTAATATGTATATTATGAATCATATGTGTTCCTTAGCAAGACATTGTATCTCATTAATTCTGGTATCTATAGCAGGTCATACTGTCTAAATGATTAAAAAAAAATAGTGTTATTACATTTCTTGAGCCACGACTTGAATTTTAAGATCAACAACAGACTGTGCCACCTAAATGGTTTCAAGGAATCTGGAGAGGACAAGAATGTATCCTTGTTGGGAACATCTTAAATTAAACTGAGACTAAAAGAATTCTTAATCATCATAAGAACATCAGTATTCAGAGGATTACAAAAGAAATCTTGATAGTTCTCTTTCATACAAATTCAATCTTAACCACATGATGACTTTGATGACATATTGAGATAAAGATTATATTGTTTGACTTTGTCTTGGATATCTACTAGAGGATGCCTTAGTTAAAGGTGGGGTCGTACCTACCGGTCAAGTGTCATATGCTAGGGTTATGAGACTTGATTTCTTAGGTATAACAGTTATATACTAGGCTTCATGAGACTTGAAAAACTCATATATGATATCCCAATGTCTAATCGTCAAGGACATTATCTACCTCTGTTTGCCATATGTTTGCTAATACAGATTTACATGTTATATATATGATATTTGAGATGCATACATATATCACTAAAATCATAATTCTAAGTCACTATGTTCCATGAATATTCCAAGTATCATATATGCTTTCTCATATTACTGAGAATCTATTCTCACATTTTAATTATTAATGTTTTTATATAGCAATTTCTTAGCTTAGTCGTGAGGTGCATGTTAATTAAGTAAGTACTCTATATAGAAAAGATTGTGATTGTGAGCTATGTCACAGCTCTACAAGTCATTCCTATTATGTTCGCACCAATGAATAGCATAAATCCCACAGACCATCCAAATCCAGAAAAAGAATAAAATTAGGGCTCTTATGGGAGTTATGGAAAAAGGAAAAACAAGGATTATCTTTTATGTAAACTAAATATTAGGCCTAAAACCCCTTTTTCCAATTTTGTTAAATTACCTATACAAATATATGAATGAATTGATGTACTGAATTTTTTTTTATAATTATACTATTGTATTTTATATATTCTAATACATTTTTCATAATTCTTACATCATAATAACTTTAATTTATAATAAATTCTATAAGTAAATAGAAGGGGGTTTACATAATACGTATTACTAAGGCTTTGATAACTATTTGTTTAAAGATGACATTGTAATGACCAATAATAGCCCATATCAATGACCCGTCTTTATGCCTAAAGATAATTTCCAAGCCAGATTTGGCTAGTTATTAAAAATAATAGCATTTGTCCAACAAAGCCATTCATACACATTGTCTAAAGAAAGCATCATGCTTGGAACATTGGAATGGGGTTCTAAGGGCAATTGATTTCCATTGATGTTTGTTGATCTCCCCTCTCATTCAGGAAATTAAGGGCCCCTTTTACTACTTATAAAGGTGATTGAGCCATGTTTTTCAAGAGATGAGAGTTTTTAACCCGCCATATATCCTAAGTAAAAGTGCATAACTCCTTCATTATAGTAGTGGTGTTAAAACCCATAAGATTATAAAAGATTATTTGTGAAGGTGTTGTGACCAAGAAGGTGCCTAGATTCCTATGTTGCCTAACAGTTGAGAAAGAGCAAGTTAAAAGTGCATGAGTAATAAATTTATCCTCACTACTATGCTAGCAGGCCAAAGAGGTAGTGATACCCTTAGTTACTAACATACTTGTAATTATTATACAAGACTGACACATAAGAGAGGTGAAATAGGTGTTAAAGAAAAATTTAAAAAAATAAAGGCTTTTAATGATATTTATCCTGATTCAATTTAAATTTAAACCTACATCTAGTCCTTAAGCAACCTTCTAGTATTTGTCACTATATCAACAAATATAATACAATGACTACGGAAAACTTCCCTCAACTCAAGTTTACAGCTTATTTCTCTTTAAGGAACAAAACTCCTTGTAATTAAACTCTTAAATGAAAAAGTTATTAGAGTAAAGACTAAAAAAAGTAGAGTATAAAGTATAATGAAGAACTAACGTAAGATAGAGCTAAAAAATAAGTATTTCTCAACATAAAAGCACTTAGAACTGTTCTTATGTCTTTTCAGAGTCTATAGGTCTTATATTAAAAGTACAAGGCCCAAGAGATCTATTAGAGATAATAGGGAAGTCAAAAAGTAGAAAAATAGCTAATGAAAAGCAAAAGTAGCTTTTTTGCCACTGTGTTAGTTGACTACTTGATTGATACCAGTTGATTGGTCCCTCTATTTCTTCATTCAATTTTCAAAAGTGGACCTTGACAGCTAATTGTTGGCTAGTGGTCGGTTAACTGGTCAATCACTGAAAGCTTTTAGTTGAATGGTCCTGAGGCTGGCAACTGACTTACTTTGAACAATGGGGTAACCAGTTGACTACTAGTCAAGGATCAATCGACTTGGGACCTACAGAGAACTCCCAAAAAACTAAGGCCTAAACTATCAGTTGACTAGCGCAACACAATGACTAGTCGACTAGATACACTATGGAACAACCTAATTGACTAGGACAGAGTTTATAGCATATTGGCCAAGAGTTCAGTCAACTGGGAACCTTCCAAAATTCCCGAGATCAACTAGTTCAACTATAGGACTTAGAGACATTAACAAAAGTGCATTTAAACATATCCTATTAGCTTAATATTGATTATCAAGGTTCCTAAAGAGAAATATTCAAAGTAAAACTTTCATGATGAATTTGTGATAATCAAAATTCCACTTTTTTCAACAAATAAGTTTAACAATCTCCCATTTTTTTTATAAAGACAAACCTAAAATAGTTAAGCATTTTAGGATGAAAGTTTTTCAAGCATGAATATCTTTATCTTGAGTTAGATAACATATATTCATTCAAGATTTCTACTTAAGATTATAGGCATGAGATTTCACATTATAAATAGAGAAAAGAATTCAATAGATAAGTTATAATTCATATTACCATCATCAAAAAAATATTTAACACCAGAAATATCCAAGACATTATATCTCCAAAGCTAAATGGTCAGTACAACAAAACAACATAAAATCCATAACAAACTAAATTGAACATTAGAAAAGTATTTAAAACTAAAACAAAGTAAAGCTATAACATTAGATATCTCTCCCTTTATGTCATAGTGTCCCTCTAGGGACTAAAGTCTGTCATTCATATCATTTATGATGTCTTAAAAACTATGCATTTAAAGATTAAAGGAATCCGTCTTCTGATGAAAATACCAAATCTTAGTAACTAGTATCTTACAATCCTTTAATAGCGAGGTTAACATAATTATGATGATATGAGCTAACATCCACTAGTATTTCTTCCTTCCATAAAATAACTAGGCCACCTTCTTTGCCTATTTGATCAACAACTTAGCAACCATTAAACTCTTGCATACGCTTAATTTCATTTATTCTACCACTATACATAAGTGTCTCCATAGGAAATACAATATCAAGCTTATGTCATGAAGTGAGCTCTCTCAAAGCTCAAACTGCTACCCCCGACAATTCCAACTTAATATTTTCATGGCTTTCGATAAGTCTATATGGCAGTGTCCGCTGATACCATTAAGTTAATAACCATCTTTTATGTTGCAGCTCTTTCCATTTGTCCATTAACTTTTTCTTTATCATGTGTTTTGTTAGCTCCCATATGTTTCTTCCCATTAGCCTATGCCATAGGTAACTCTTGCTCATTTGGGCTCATGTTGGCCTTCATATTGAGTCAGCTCGATGTATCTCTTATGGGAACATGTGGTGAAGAGGTGTCTAAGATAAATGCCCCCTGTTTCTTGTCCTTTTTAGCTGTTGAAAAATAGTCCCACGTTGAATGTCCCGCATGTACTCCGCCTTCTGTCTTGAGATCTTGATTTTGGAAACTTCCACCATTTAAGTCGCGTAACCAGTAACTCATCGTCGATTAGTTTCACCAATTATTTACTCAAAGACTGATATCCCAGCTTAAATAGAGGCTCTTGCCTCCTCCTTTGATCGTACGAAGGCTGCAGAATGACTCTAAGTGTCCATGGCATCCGCACAGGAAGCAAAACAGGGAGAGTCTTCATATCTAAATATGGCATATACATTACGGCCATTTAGGTGATGATTTTCTTCTTACGCTTGAGGGGATCACGGACATCCAAGGCAACTCTGACTCTCATATAAGTGTTCTTTCCACCCATAATTGCCTTAGCATTATAGTGGACGAACCTTCCTATAAAATTACTAAAGTAAGTAGCCATTTTGTTTAGACATGAGACCTAATAGCAAATCATGAATTCAGCTGAATAGATCTGGGTCCTCCTCGTGTTACAGTTTGTAAGTGATGAGGAGGTGGTTGTTAAAAGTCCAAGGACCACCATATAACACCCTTTCCAAGTCAACTTTAAAGAAAAAATTGAATAGATATTTGTCATCTCCCAATTCCTTGACACAATGGGATGCCAATGGTTAGCAAGAGTATTGGGCATAGACTAAAAATGTGTCACACTCAGGGTAAGGAATCTTCCAATGAGGCAGAGGTTGTAATCTTCCAATTTGTATGTTGGATCTCCCAACACTTCATCGAGTTTCCAGGGTTCTTCCTCCTCGTCATGGAGAGATAAATTCGCTAGTTCTAATTCCATGCCTCTTGTCTAGTGAAAAAACCCAAATGAAAGATAGGGGGAGGTAAGAGATCAATTTAGGGAAAATAAACCCACACAGTGATTGCCATGCTACTCGAGTAGATGAAAACGAGCAGAATACCCTCAAGGTGACGAGGGATAGAAACATGCCATAAGGCATACTTCTTAGATTTGTTCAATCAAAATGTTTCTATTAAGCAATTTTTTCTCTAATTTAAATATGATTTTATGTGAATGTTAATTCATAATTGGACTTGTTTGAGCATTATGGCTGTTATTTTTACTTTTCTTTCCTTCCTTTATTAAAATAATAGGAGACACCCACAGAGCGAATACAAGGCAGGCAAGTAAATATATTAAAGTTCTTGATCAAGATTATTTCAGTTGTTCTTCTCTGCTTTATTTCTATTCTTATCTATCAGGTTAATGAAAATTAATTTAAAGCATTATAATTGTTTTGAGCAAAACACTAGTTTCAAGAGATAATTATTTGTACTACAAACGCCTTTACAGTTTCAGTCAACTGAAACAATATTATTTCGGGTACTATTAAATATTTAGGCAATGATTAACTCAAATTCAGACAACTACTTAATTTCAAGTTTGAACAAACTTCAATTTTGTAATTTAAACAAAAGGGTCAATGGGAAGTGTGCCCTTGTAATTTACACTCAACCATTTCAGGGGAGAGAAGCCCAAGTCTACTACTTCATCGACACAAACCAAACATTTTAGTTCCAAAATCCCGAAGGGTTTCAATTTCAAGGACAAGACGCTCGCATGCAAAGTGAACGGATCAAAATATCTAATTGTTCTGATCTAGTCAGAAATAGAGATAGAACCCAGTTATAAAATTGATTTCATGCACTCTTCCTAACTTAGGAAGCTGTAACGCTACGTACCTCAATATGGTTTTTGATAATTGCTTCTGGACATGTCTTATTATTGATTTACTGGCTGTTCTATGACCATAATTTCGAGAAAATTATGGACAGCTAGCTATGTGAATTTGGGAGAGTGTGGAAGAAGTGTCAACTTGGTTTATAGGATGAAGAAGACCTGGCTTTGGACGTTGTTTTCTACAAGGAATCATAATGGAGAAGAGAAGGAGCTGCAAATATTTGAATAAGAGTTAATGAAAGGTTTTTTATGATAGGACTATAGCCAATATATAACTTTTTAATATTAAGGTAAGGGGGAATTCTTTTAAAAAAGGATTCTCTTCTCATCATCCAGTCAAATTAATCCTCTTCTACATATCTTAATTAAATTGTTTGGCCATGTTACGCAAATTAATTCAACCTTTCAAATGTTTTTTATATTTTGGTGGTGGGAAAAAAATATTGTTTCTGACTAATTCTTAAGGAGCTACATGACATAAACTATGTTTTAGTTACTCGCCAACTAGACATGCACGTTCGAGTTCAGCTTCAGCAACTTGTTTCATATGTCAATAAATATATCTTAAAAAGAACCACGAACGAGGAAGTTCATATCAAAGCATCTCGTCGCGTATAAATATAACTTCAAATGATTGATCCGTACGCAGATTCTGAAGAGTGAAGCCTCGGGAACAACCTATAGCTATGGAGTTTTACAGCGAAGGCAAAGTCATAAGACTGAGAGGTCATCTCGGAAAATACCTTATCGCCGCCGACGACGAAGAAACCGTTCAACAAAGCCGCAATGCCTCCTCTCACAAGGCTCGTTGGACCGTGGAGTTCGCCGAAGGCCACTGCCACGTCATTCGCCTGAAAAGCTGCTTCGGCAAGTACCTCACCGCCTCCGACGAGCCCTTCCTTCTCGGCGTCACCGGAAAGAAGGTACTCCAAGCTGCTCCAACGGCAAGCAATGACAGATCCATTGACTGGGAGCCAATAAGAGAAGGGATTTTCGTGATGCTGAGGGCTAAATGGGGCGGGAAGTTTCTGAGGGCCAATGGAGGAACGCCACCTTGGAGGAACAGCGTGACCCATGATGTACCCAATAGAACAGCCACGCAGGATTGGGTTCTTTGGGAAGTGGAGATGGTGGATGAGAAAGAAGATACAGTGAAGAGCTATATATCACCCGCTTCAAGCTTTTCTTCCTTAGAGGATCCTGAGAACCTCGAGTGTTTTGATAATGGGTTTAGGTCGCCCCTAGCGAATGCGACGATGGGTGTTTCAGTTCCCAAGTCTCCGCTCGTGTTCCAGGATGATGAGGTACGAGCTTCTTGTTTTGACCTTTGACTTTGATCTTGTTGAAAATTCGAAAGAAGCATGATTTTAGGGCTAATTCTTGCCGTATCTTTTATTATACCGAATTCATAAATTAATTTATATATTTATTATCGATTTTTTTTTTAGTTAATCATGAATATGATCCATCGATAGTAACGATTTACCTATTATGTTTTTTTTTTTCTTTTTTTCTTAAAAGAAAAGAATTACTGTAAGCTTATTTGTTAAGTTCGTACATATAAGTTTAAATTTATCTGAAGTCATTCGGACTGCATTGACATTTCCATAATAATAAAAAAAGAATGTATATGTGCGTGGGTGCCTGCGTGCATGTGTGTAGAGTTTAGAATATATATATATATATATATATATATATATATATAATTTTAGTTTTTTATTTATTATAAAATTATTATTTTAATTTTTTATTTATCAAAATATTTAAAATAATCTCTTACTTATTATGAAATATCATACTTGATTTATTATTTTTTAAAAGATTATTAAATTTAATTCTTCTATCAAATTTAAATTCTAAATTTTAATTGATTAATTTGATGTTTATTTAAAAAATGAAAGATTATATGATATTTTTTAATAAATAAAAAATTATTTTAAATATTTTAATAAGTAAAAAATTAAAATAATATTTTTTTAATAATTAAAAAATATTTCACTTTATATATATATATATATATATATATATATAAAATAACCAACGACAAACTTATAACTTCTTTTTGGTATAAAAACTAATAATAATATTTACAACAATTGAAGTTCAGGTTAATTTGAAATAATTAAAAAAAAAAAAAAAGTTCAACACCTTGCCACTCGGATTTCTACATATAAGTACATCCCGTACTTTCTCCGTGCTTTGATATGTCCAAGATTTAACTCCATTAATTCCTTGTCTTTTCACAATAATTTATTTTATTGATTAGAAAAAAGCATAAAAGCGTTATTATTATTATTATTATTATTCTATCAAAGCGTTATTATGCATCTATTGAATTAATTGATATGCACACGTGTCAAGATTGCATTTTCTTGTGCACCCTGCGAGGATATGCCTAATTTATGGAAGGTTAATTTCTTTTAGAAAGATACTTTTTCCGTTAAAAAAATTATTATCGGATAAAAATGATGATTTTATGTTTTAAAAAGTATCCAATTTTATATATTATTATATATATAAAAATATTTAATTTATTTAATGAATTTATTATTATAATCATACTTATTAATTGCATAAGAATTAAATTAGTTCTTTTTAGAGTTATTGATTATTAAATAAGTTAATATTTTAAGTAATTATTCGAAGAATATTATTCTATATCTTATAATTAATTGTATCATAGAAGATAATATTCTAGAGAATGTATAATTATTATTCGCTAAGAGATTCGTATTACATGCTATCAATGGTGTCTCTTGTTTTAGCAGAATATATAAATTTGTGAAATTTTAATGATTTAAAGTATATGATTTTTCCAAAAAGGAAATCTTTTACCAGGAAAGAAAACTTTTATTATTAAAAATAAAATTGTTTTGAAATTAAAAAAAATACATGATATGACATGGTTAATGGTTGTTGTTTTAGTATATTAAATATATATGTGAAAGTTCTAATAATCTACGTAATATAGAGAGAAATTATTATTATTATTATTTTTTGCAAAAACATAGCATGGCTATATTGATTGTTGTTTTAATATATTATATAAAATTTATAATTTTTTATGAATAAATTTTTCATATGAAAAGAAACTTTTTTCATATTTTTTTAAAATTAGATAACATCATGCAGTTATTAATTATTGTATCAGTATAT
The DNA here is from genome assembly GCA_037074485.1 of Delonix regia. Lineage (NCBI taxonomy): Eukaryota > Viridiplantae > Streptophyta > Magnoliopsida > Fabales > Fabaceae > Delonix > Delonix regia. The sequence continues at coordinate 30,391,586 of CM073449.1, read as the reverse complement.
TTGATAGATATATATGTGAAAATTTTTAATAATTTACATAAAAGAATTTGTTTACAAACAAAGGAAGTCTTTTATAGTAAACATTTTTTCATAAAAAATATTTGAAGAGGAAAATTGACATTTATAGATAATAGTTATTGTTTTAGTAGTATATCACGTAAATTCAAAGGAAATCTATTTTCTCTTGCAACAATTTCAAAAATTACACATCATGCTGCACCAAATTAGTTAAAGAAAGCAGTCACTTCGTGGGAAAGGCCGTGTGCGGTTGTTTTACGCGTAAAAACTTACATCGCACATAATTTCAATTTCGAAAAAGTCCTTTGAAATAGAAATAGCACATGCCCGTGTTTCTCCAATCTTAACATTGTCTCATTCACCAGGATCAGAATCTGATTGATATACACAATTCTCATATCAAACGCTTCACAACAATTACACACTCAAAATTTTCCTTCATTTTCTTCACGCATTTGCTTAGTAATATATCTCAATACATTCAGAGTGGAATGGAAAGCTTCCGAAAGGCCAAGGTGGTGCGTTTGCGGAGCCACCATAACAAATACCTGTTGGCAGACGAGAACGAAGAGACGGTGTGCCAACGCCGTAACGGGAGCAGCGATAACGCCAAATGGACGGTGGAGATTGTGCAGAACGCCAACGCCATACGGTTCAAAAGCTGTTACGGCAAGTACCTAACGGCGTCCGATATCCCGTTTTTGTTTGGGCGTACGGGCAAGAAAGTGCTTCAAACTGTACCCAAGAGATTGGATCCTTCGGTTGAATGGGAACCCATTCGAGAGGGCATGCAAGTGAAGCTCATGAACCGGTCCGGCCAATATTTGCGGTCCAATGGAGGCTTGCCGCCTTGGAGAAACTCAATCACACATGATGTCCCGCAATGGACCGCCACGCGAGATTGGATTCTATGGGATGTGTACGTTGTAGACAAATAATTTATGCATATAATGATAGAACAAATTTTGTGTCTCTCTTTATTTTAGAATGCACTTAATTTGTGTTTTGGTGATAAGGTTTTAAAATCTTCTCTGGCGACATTCATTGCCTCACCTATGTTATATATGTTGAAAACACGGATTACGATAGTTAAGTGGTATGAATTCGGACTAGTAAAAGAATGCTTTAGGTTTTTTTTTTTTTTTTGGTAATTTCAAGATGATGAAATATTATGATTCTTTATTCTCCACAATAACAACTCATAAAATTATTTTTTTGCCTTCTATAAGTTACTTAATCACCTCAATCAATCAATTATAGGTTGAAGGACTTGGATTTACAAAATAAAATACTTAAATTTTCTTTTAAATTAAATTATATATAATTTATATATTTCAACTCCAGAAATTATCAGTCAACCCTTAGTGATACATAATTGTGTTACAAAGTCCATCCAGCTACTTTAATGGAACCTCCACATGTCATTATAACATCCGAGGTTGGCACTATAATATTGACCAAAACGCACAATTTTCATGAACTTCTTGGACAGAAACCCTTTTTTATCTTTATACTTCACTTCTATTTTTTCACTCTCTCGTATGATCTATCCTCCTTCTCTTCCTTTCACGTATTATTTACTATTTCAAATATATTTTAAAAATTTTAATAAATTATAAATATATTAAGGTGGAGGAAAATTGGTTATTTAAAATCCAACAATAGTTGAAAAGTCATTAATTTTAATTATCATTAAATTTTTATTTTCATAACAATTTTTTTATGTGTCATGAATAATAAAAAGAGATGATAATTTTATATTTAAATATTAATAAAATATTTAATATATTTATAATTTTAAATATATTAATACATTCAATTATAATATAAGGACATAATTATAATATTATAATTTTTAAATTTAATATCATTATAATTATATTTCTATATTATAATTAAATATATTATCAAATATAACACATTAAATATTTTATATAAAAAGAACAAATAAAAAAAGATAGCCGTACCGCAAAGCGCACAGACGTCTCCCGCGCGGTAAGAGGATCCCCAGGGATCACTCCTTCAAAAAAGATTTAAGTGAAAAGAAATATTTGCTGGAAGCTGATCCGGATTCCTCCCGCGCGTTTCTCGGTGACCTCAATTAAGGTTTTCATCAGGAATTCCAGTGGCAACCAGCAGCGGTAAATGTAGCATGCTTGTTTTAAATCCAAGAGAAGATAATATTCTGCCCCTTGTGCCATTTGCGAAGCTGGAAAGGTACTTTTTGTTCTTAATCCTCTAGTCCAATTATTTATGAGTGGACATGAGTAAGAGGATGTTCTCTCTTGTATAGTCGGGGGAAGAGCTATTGGTAGAAGTAGGGGTGGAGAATCTGGGGTGTATGGAGCGATTCGAGCTAGTACTATGGCACCTGATCTCATTGCGGTGATTATTGAGAATGGAAAGTGCCTATCCAAAGTCTGTGTCATCTCTCATTTGCCTGGATGTAAATAATGCTACCATGTTAGTTGATTGTAAAATTTTCTGATTCTCTCTTTTCGTGTAGTACTGCTGGCAGGTAAAATTTTCTGGAGAAGGAAGGTGCAAAGTGAGTGGTGGGCATTTTGCTGACAATATGATCTGCACATGTTTGGTAACTTTTTATTAGACTCCACTTATATGCACATTCTGTTCTTAGTCTATCTATCTTCGGTAGACTACTTAAGAATCTCTCGGTGTGGTTGGGCTGGATGGGGACAGAGTATATACGTCCTACGTCAAGGGCTATTAATTTCTATATGTTCTATAAAGAAGTTACATAAACTATTTAAAGGCAACAAATCGTTGAATTGGCTTCCTTCGAGGCTTTAATATTTTCTAAACACCATTATTATTCTTATCTGTATTCTAAGAAAACTTCATTAGGCCTTATCGTAACTGTTATGTGATGTTTTGAACGATGGTCAAATTTGTAGATTTTGCCTGAAGACCATCGAAGTGGTGTTCAGGAATCCAGAGGATGTTTCCTTAACTTGCGCAGCCCATTGAGCACTTTGTCTTGGCTTCCTCTTGTAGGGTGGAGCTAAATGTAATTCACCACTAATTGCTTGTTATCTGTTTCTATGTTTTAACAGCCGGTAGATTGAGGATGATTCCTGTCAACAATTGTTTGCTTCAAAAATTGATTCTCATGATCTCCTGTTTTAAGTAAAGAAAAGAGGCTGTATGTTGGCTCAAATAACTGAACTTACTGGCCTTCTACATCATGCAGGGTTCTATTTATTAAGCTTCAAGGGATTCGTTGCTTCTGAGCATTCTGTAACCTGCTTCATATGTGCCAACATTCCATCTATCATGGTTAAAGGGTGAAATTCTTTGTCTGAAGTTAAGCTTGGGTTTTCAGGAAAACTTTTGGTACTTGGTGAATGCGGTTTTTGCTTTTTCTGATTAGTTGTATAACTGTATTGTTTAATATAAATAGTATGTCTTAGTTTTATCTTCCTTTAATTAGAATGTTTCTTCATATTATTAAAGCCAGATGGTGTAAAAAGTACTTGTGAATTTATTTTATCTTTTGGTAGACTAACTGACTAAAATTCCGATTGGAGTTCTGCTTATATTGAAACAGCTTTTAAATTTTTTTATTTATTAAATGGAGTTCCATAGGAAACAATGAGAGAGAAGTAGTTTGGGTTTTAAAAACATTTCATAGACGGTTTTATCAATGCTTGAAAAATAGTTTGTGCTTGACAAATCTTTTTTGAAGAAGTGCTTTCACTATCAAATTAATTAAAAAGCATGTATTTAAGAGGTTAGGTAAAAAGGTTAAAAGTATTATGGTAATTAAGAATTTTGAGTGTGGTTATTTTTGTCATGAAAAAAGTTTCTTCCTTATGCCTCTGCTTTCAAGGAGAAGCTCCAATATATTACATCCTTCCCACAGTAGAAAAGTTGACTTTGCTACCATTCAGAAGTGGCTTATTTTATATATTTATTTATTTATTTTTTGTTGAAACAGCTTGCACAAATACTATAAGTAAGTACTATTTTGAAATATAAGCAGCTTCTTCCCCTTCTCAAGCTTGGCCAGACAGGCTATAAGGAATGCAATGCAAGAAGATTTACTATTTATTTGGGAGTTACGGTTTAATTTATAATGTATTAGGGATTTGAATAAAGTCTTTTAACATTAGACTTATGTTATCTTTTTAGGCCCAAGGTTTTGTTATGTTTACTTTAGATAAGCATATGGTCCATTGTAGTCATTACATTATTATTGATCTATTGAATTGATCTTGAATTTTGAGAATATGGATCTAACATGGATTGTTTGGATCCATGCCTTCGCGACTGGTTGGTGTGGACATTAATTGTGATGTGGCACTATTGATTGGATAGCTCACCTTGACAATGGATATTTCAACTTTGGGTTTTTCTTTTATTTCTTCTCTAGCTTTTTAACCTCCTGAATTTGACTTTGAAGCTATTTTCATCATTCAGGGCTTTCAAGTTGCTTTTTCCCCCATCTACGTTGCTATGTTGTGATGATTTTTTTATAGTTTTGAGCTCCTTGGTTGTGTAGCTTCATGGATCATTACCTAGATTATCAACATTATGAAAGTATAATGATTATGAAGAAAGGTAATATTTAGTTGACGAAAAATTCCGTTTGGAGGTATGATTAACCACAGCAACAACAAAGCTAATGAACTTTATCTGGCAAGACTTTAAGACTATATCCACTTTGACTCAAACTTGTGAAGATACGATGAAGTATTATGTTGGTCCAAGTTAGAGTGGGAGAGTTGTTAGGCTATTTGTAAGTGTTGATAGTCAAATCTTTATCTAAAATGTCTAAGGCAATTTGGTGGGCTAACTTTAACACTTATATAGCCTTCTTTCTTCCTTTAGCTTCCTAATGTGAGACTTTTTCCCTTCTTTATCTTTTCTATTTCAACATACTACAGAAGGGATTACGTGAAATGTGTGAATGTTTGAATACAATAAAAAAGCACTTGGTAGAAAAATCTTGTCAAAAAGTTGCTACTGATCCTATTGTTGAAGATAAATTATTGAATCAATTAATAGTTATACTTCAGACATGGATGGGGATGGTAATTTTCTTAGATTATTCTGTCAAGACTTTTGGTGATAAGATAGAGCCTGTGCAAATTAAAATTGTTGCAGAGAATGAGAAAGCTAGTGTTGTTCATCTTGAGATTGAAGAAATTGGAGAAATTGACAATGCTGACATCGTTGATAGTACACCATTGCTGGCTAACTTTTTACGTGTTGAGTTTGTTATCCCTGGCAAGCTCATTAACATGAAACTATTGTTACTGATATTTATTCCACTGCCTCCACCACCACATGCTACTATTTGCATTTTTTTCTCATGCTGCTTCATTATAAAACTCAAGGTTCTGTTTTGCTAATGAAGGGAGAATTATGTATAGCATGTGCATATATGCTTATTATTTATTTGTATTATTTAACAATGTTATTATTATCTGGGAATGAGGGTTGATAATTTGGGCAATTAGTGTAATTTATGATTTAATTAGGTAGTTGAATAAACTTTTTGAGCTTCGGTTGTCTTAGCTTTTTAGGAACAGGGTTATTTTTACCTCGTATCTTTAATTGGGTCGAGCCAATTATAGTCATTGGGTGGGGATGGGGTATAGGTCCTAGGTCAAGTGGTAGTGATTTCCTGTTTTACTACAAAAGTTGAATTTTTGAATTTTTCTTCTCCTTTTAGATTAGGTACCACATTTATATAACTATAAGTTCTATTTAACAATGTTCATAATTAATAACCTTTTCATATATACTAATGATATGAATAATTTTGATAAAATTTTTTTCATCATTTAATTTGGTTGATACTTTATACTACTCTAAATGATTGTTTAATAGGTAAAAATGATGAATTGATCCATGGATCATGTTATTTTTGGGCCAGTATTTGCCAAGATAAATTATTATGAATCTAGCCAAATTTAGATCTATGAATTACTTACCTTGGCCATAAGGTTCTCACTAAGTCATAGGTAGCATTATGTTCTACGCTCTAGTTCTTGATATTTCCATAGATTATTCAACTATTGCATTTTTATGTTCACTTTCTGTTGAAAAACATAGTCCAATATTATCAGCAACATGCGTAAGTGGTTGTGTGTGTACTAACATATTTATATAGGTTTTGGCCTCTGATTTTATCACCCTACGTAGTTAATCATCTGTTGCAATAATTAGAAGGGGTTAGTGAGATCTCTATCTGAAAAACTTTGATTAGTCTCTTGTTCATCTTACTTTCTTTATCAGAACACTTATTAGTGAGGGGTGGTGACTGTTAATTATTAAATTATTTTTCCTTTATCAGGCCTCCTTATCTCGTTTTTTTTTTTTTTAATTAAAATTTTTCAGGTTACAATTGCTATAGTTAAAAGCAAGGTTACAATTAGATAATGTGCAAAGGAATTTAATCAGCTCACATAGGCTTGTTTCTAGAACTGCAAGAAATGAAATGCTCATCAATATATATTAGAGGTAAGTATAAAATATTGAAACTTTGGGTTGGCGCAATTCTAATCACATAGTGGGAACTTGGTGGACCAGTTATCCATTGATCTGGGCAGGTCAGGTTATGAACGTAAAGAGTAGTTTTTCCTCCTTGAAGTTTCCATTTTTCTTTTAAAGGACATGTATAATTTTTAGATGCTTGGAGACTTATCATGGATTTTGCTTGATTTGCATTTAAAATATTTGAATTCTTTCCTTTCTCATGACATGCATCAGTTTGCTATAGATATGGATGCAGTGCATAAATCTTCAGTGGCGTGTATTAAGTTGAAACAGGAGTTGTTTTATGCTATCTGTCTAACGTTGCTTGGATGGAATAGTGTTGTAATAAATTCAATAATCTTGCTATATATTGGAAGATCATAATCTGGCTTTGGATTGGTATTAGAAATGTCTGATTTGAGTGTACAAATTGTGACCACATGAACTCTACCTGAAGATATTTTTCTATTGATTGAGCATGACATTGTATTAAGGATGTATCAATCATCCTTTAGATAGTTCCCTTTGTCAAAGTGTAAAGTGAGCCCGGAAACTGGCATTGCTGTACCTGTTATGACTATAACCTTGGCAGTTTGAGCAGGGGTCTCAAGCAATTTGTTTCACTGCAAACTTCAATTATTAAATAACTTTTTATGTGACAGTCATCTATTATGTTCTGGTCCACCTGAAATTCCCTCACACCCGAAAGACTCTGGAGCTGTGCTTTGGAACAAAAGGTTTTATATTTACTCCTAATTGTTATTTTAATATGCGGTTGTAACAATCATTGAAGTTTATAAGAATTACTCAAACGTAGGGTTTGGATTGAGATATTTGCGGGCTTTGGTTTGAAGAAATTTATTAATTTTCATGGCTTCTCTGTTATAACACTACACATTGGAAGTTAAAGGCAAGGCAGGATTTCATAACATTTCTATGATATTAAGATTGTCATGTTTTCTTAATTTAATATGTTCACTTTATTAGTGAAGGGCAAATGTAAGGATGAATTTCTAACTGCTGTCTTTCTTTCTCACTCTCTTCCTCCCTCTAGTCCCTGCATATGCTAGAAATATAATTCCACCACTCTTGTTTTCTGAAAGACCTCATTGAATACAATGGAAAGCAAAATTCTCTCACGTCTGTTCTTTGTGGGAAAGGTAGCTTCATACTTGATTTATTTGCACTTGTGTTGCTGGTACTGAATGTTGATGGGATAGCTAGTGGATTCAGTTGCTAGGTAAAACCTATAAGAATGCCTGGTTTTACTTTGCCCTAGGGGCTTGTTTTGGGAGTTTGCAAGGGAGTGGGGCGGAATGGCTGTTAATGAAATAATATGAAATGGAGTAGAGTGAGAACTGTCTTTTGGAAGTTCGATCAAAAAAGGAATGTTAATCAATTTTCCATTGTAAGTGAAAGAAAGTTACAATGTCTTTAATGCTTTAAAATGAGATTGAAGAGTGAAATTTTTCAATATTACCCTAACCCTTGCATAGAAGAACTGGACCCATCCTGGACTGGACCCATCCTGATGCACCCAGTTCCTTTTTAACCCTCCAAACAATGGTTTTTGTAGTTTTTTACCTCATTCCATCCTCCCGAACAAGCCTTGACTTATTGCAATGGATTATTATTGGCTTGAGGTTGGCTTGTATAATTTACTTCAAGTCAGTGGATAATTTCTCCGATATTTTCTTGCCCTCCATCTGAATCGGCAATGAAAATGGATCTTATTTTGTTGATAATTGATATTAGTTAGTCATGATTTTGAAGACCGTTTTCTTTTTCAAGTCTGACCCCTGATCAAGGTCACTCCTAGTCTTGGCAGTAAGATGTAAATTTGGGCACAGCAGGAACCGCTCCTTCATCCACTTCCCCAAAAGGAAACTGAAAAGAACTTTAATTGTGTATACTCATGAGCTTCACACATTTTCCCTTTGTGCAGAATGCCTGGTCGGGAGGATATATTGCTGGAACCGCTATTAGTGGACGAGAACTTGCGCGAGGGGGGAATATGAAAGCATCGAGATTGAAAGTGATGGCTAATCTGTGAGCTTACTGGCTGATGGTTGTATGCTTTTTGGAACAAGTTGATTTATTCCATCTTATGCGTTTAGTCCTGCTTGCTTGTACTTATCTTTTCCCTTCTTTTTTGATACTTTCTATAGTTTATTTGACAGAATATCCATATTCTGATTTCTTTTTTTTGGTCAACCAACTCATTTTTACAGCGTATTTTCCTTTCACGTTCACGCCTTTCAAAAGGTACTGAAAGTACTACCTCATTGCGAAGATACTCAAATGTGGCTTTGACCGACGTTGGCGATAAATTTTAATGACGTTTTGCAGGGCCGTTGAACCGAAAGAGCCTGCATTTTCAGTGTTACAAGAAAAACCTTAAAAAAAAAAAAATAGCTATTCAATTTTCCAATTTAATAGCACTTTCGAATTTTCTTGGATTGGACTACGGGGGAGAACGACGAAACTTTCAATGTGATAGCATATTAAAACTATATTTAGAATTCTTTTTCACTAAAATTAAATATGATCAAGTCACCATCTCAGAAGAGTGTATCTCCAGTCAAATTGTGTATTTAGTGTTTTTCTATAATTTTTCAACCTATCGTTGCACGTCTGAGTCAGTTTAATTTTTGACCTTGTGATACTAATAGTTATGTTCTAATTTAGTAGTAGTTCGGTAATAAAATCTTTCACAGTCATCCCAGTGATTTTAGGTTTGAACATTAATAAAAACAAATATTATAAATTAAGATATAATAATAGATAAAAAAATAATTATGTTTTAACTTATTTGCTAATGGGGATGGGAAAGCCATTTGTTTTTGAATGATAGACATAGGCATATTTTGAAGCATAAAGTAAACCTTGCTTCTTTCCAACGAAATGAGAACCTTCTAGACCTGTACTTATTCATTTGCTTTTTCCCATTACCATTTTTGTGCCTGATTTTGCAGTAAAGATATTCACTTCTAAGTTTTAACATGTTCAAAATTTGTCACCTTAACTGATTCACTCTGGTTTGTTTAATAGGTCTCAGGAGTAAAGCGAAATTTGTAAACTTATTATTTCATTGGCCTATCAGAAGAGGGGAAACGAGGAGTGCGGGTCAGACATTGCTTTTTGGGTGAAGTTCTTATTTAGCTATATGGTTCTACCCTGAGAGGGTTTAGACTTTAATTCTTTTAACGCTATATATATGGACACACACATTGAAGACTTTAATTCTTTTAACGCTACTAATCTATACTTTACCATCTTGGGTGGTTAATATTTTACTTTTTATGTCTTTCAATTTCTCTCCAATATAACCACACCAAAAAAAAAAAAAAGGAAAAAGGACTTACTTTTCCAGTATCTTCTATTTTCTTCTTTTCCGAATTAAATCAATATTTTATTTTTTTCTGTTGAAGCCAAATAAGGCAATAATTCTTTTAATGTAGACAAACCCATTGATTTGGTAATAAAATATTCGAACGCAATGCGCACCAAGCGACAAATTTTTTAGCCATAGCAATGTGCTAATAAAGGGGGCACCTGGGGATCCAATGTCAGGCATTCTTCATGTTGCTTCTTTTTCCTTTAAAAGTTTGGGACTTTTGATCTGCCACCATTTGTCAATAGCCATATGGCACAATTCCATCATGAAAAGCCTTATAGGCGTGAAAATTTAAATTATGATGTTTGACAATGTAGGATTATAACTATAGTTAAAAATTAAATGTGTTAACATATGTATTGCACACGTAACAGTTTCGATGTCCAAGAATTATTCCTCCTCGGCTAAAACGATAATTCAAGTTTGCAAAAAATAATTTAGGCACGACTAAGTGAGTTAACAAGAGCATGCAATTATTTATTGCAAATATAATAACAAAGACAAGAATTGATGAAGTTCCCCAATGCAACATGTTGGTGTCAGTTTTCTTGACTCTGCCAAGAAGATTTGCTGTTGACTAACAACAAAATACCATGTTCGTAAATTTTATTACTAAAGAAAAAATTAAGCGATGACAATGGAATTACACTATAATATAATAATGTTTAGTATTCAATTGTGACAAAAATAAAGAAAAGAGGATATAAAGCATTGGGGAAAGCCTGGACTTGGAGTCAATGATATGGTTTGTGGGACCTCTGCTCCTGTGCTAAACATTATCACATTCCACTTATCATTATTATAATAACTAATCCTTAGCTTCCGAGATTACCCAGAATTACCACTACCTATATATATATATATATATATATATATATATATATATATAATATGATTGCATTCTCAGTCTAGGATGGTGACACAGACAGCAACACAGCAACCAAAGTTGAATCTCTTGGATGTTTCCTCAGACTTCGAAATCTCCCAATCCATTAAAAACTTAGGACCTTTTTTTTCCCCTCTTGTTCCTGGAAAAAGTTCCCGACCCTCCTTTCAATTGCATATTCCACGATCCCAAAATGTCTATGTCCAAACACGCCACATGGGCACACCACTTGAATTTTTATATTTGTCTGCATATCTCAGTGACTATCGTAACGCTTTTAGCGACTTTCGTTTGCATAGTTTCTCTCTCTTCCTTGCGCCTCACGGGTCCGTGTGCTGTGCTGTTTGTTACTCTCTTTCCGCCCTTTTACATGCTTCGGTATAAATCTGAGTCGGCAGGTCGTAACAGTTTTCGTCATTTTCTCGCTTCCTTCATGTGAGCCTTGCTTATTCTACCGCTTCTCTTGCTTCTTCCCCGTATCTTCAAGATTCGTATCTCTCGACGCATGTATGCATTAATCTTTTGGAATGCTTTCGAGCTTCTTCGGTTATGGCGATAGCGTGTTGATAAATTTCGCGTTTTTGTGTGTGTGTGTGTGTGTTTTTTTTTTATCTTTTTTTTCACATTACAGTGGAGGCGAGATTGGAGGCGTAAACTGTAGACAGTTGCTTCGGTATTTCTTGTGAAGCGAGCGAGATGGGAGAGACGGTAGTAGAGAAGAATGAGAAAGAAGTTGGAACGAAGATAAAGATTGGAGTCTGCGTGATGGAAAAGAAGGTGAAATGTGGCTCAGAGGTTCTATCTTTTGTTCCAATCAGTTTCTCTTCTTTATTTATTTCATTGTCGAAAACAGAGCTTACAATGAGTTCAAAGAATGCATATCATTCTATGGTTCAGTTACGGTTCTCGTTGATGGACCTATTTTGGATTACAGGTTTTCTCGGCTCCTATGGGGCAGATTCTCGATAGGTTACAGGCATTTGGTGAATTTGAGGTAGGCGAAGTAAACGTATATGTTCTAGTTTTTGCTTGTACATGAATCTACTGAAAACAGCAGAGTTCAGATTATTTCCTTGCAAGTAGTAGTGCATAAAAACACATTTCATTCTAATTTTATTTTGTGGATAACTTGAGTGTTATCTCTCCCACTTTATTCCTGTATGATAGACGTGTTCGTCAGTGTTAGTAGTTCTGTTCATTTTTTTGACACAGTCTTTAATCTTTTCTCGTAGTCATTCTTTCGTTGTAATATTTGTAGATCAAACATTTCGGAGACAAGGTCATCCTTGAAGATCCAATAGAGAGGTATAATTAACATCAATGGCTGGAGCGTGTTTGAACTGGACATCTTGGCGTACAATATTGGTCATTCGTTTGCTTCTTGTAATATTTTTTAAATCTGAAAGCCTCATCTGCTTGATCAAGTAGTTGCTTTTTGTTTTTTGTTTTTTGTTTTTCTTTAAGTTTTAGCTCTGTTCATACACCAATGAATTGTAAAAAGATACTTATGTCATGCTCTATCAGTGAACAGAAAGTGGTCATCCTCGTTCCTCATGCCTTTCAGAGCAAGTAGACATATAAGCTGGCATGAACTGTTGGTTGATTTAACAAAGGAAAATTTATAATGCAAGGAAAAAACAGTACTCTAAAGTAAAGCTCTTTTTTGGTCATCTCATCACACCATTGATGGAAACCATTTTATGATAATCAAAAGGAGCCTTTACAATTTGTTTGAATGGATGGATGGAACCAAACATACATAGCAGGAAGGAAAGGATACTGTTAATTACTTCTATGTTTGTATACTTTACAGTAAGCAAAGGACAGAATTGATATATATATCTGAAACACCTTGGGTGGAATGGAAAGAAGAAAATTTACCCAAAAATTGCTGATTTAACTGATTTTTAACGTGTTTCCTTTTAATTGTTGGTGGATAAAATGCAAATTCATAAATTTACAGTGAAAATTTTTCTATTTCTTTTGCTTTCTGCCCACAAGGGAGTAAAGATTACATAAATATGAATTTTCAGGAAACACGTTATTCCTTTGCCTTTTAATTTTTGGTGCATTTAAATGAGGGATTGGATGCTTACTACATTATTTTTCCTTCCCTTCCGTTCATCCACATTAGCTGTGAGAGTCTGGAGAATATTCTCCTTCAAAGCAATGTAAATATTAGTTTTGCAGTTTTCATTGGGAGCAAATCTGTAAATTTTTTTTATTATGCATCAGATTTCTATGAAGGTATTTATTCTGTCTACTAGTGATAACATTTATATATTTACTTATTTCTTAAGTTTGATACTGATGAAGTGTTTGATGTATGAATCTTTCATCTTCTGAATTATGATATATAGTAATAATGAGTGCTGATGTTGTATTACTGTTAATAGCTTCGATTCATAAATTTTAACTCAGGTTTCTAAATTCACTGCCTAGAAGTTCCATCATAAGCTGAGGATTGAAGGGGTTGTTACTTGTGACAGCATAAACCATATATGCACTTTGATCATAAGATTTACGGCTAAAAATTTTATTGCCATCAACTTATGGGTCTCTAGAGTTGCATTATATGAAGACTAAGTTTAAAATATTTTATTACAGCTGGCCAGTGTGTGATTGTTTGATTGCTTTCTATTCCTCTGGATATCCCCTCGAAAAGGCTGAGGCGTACGCTGCTTTGAGAAAGTAAGCTTGTACATTTACCAACTCTACTTGATTTGTGCCTTTTATTATTTATCAGTCACCACTCTTCATCCCTACATAGTGTGTGCTTTTCAAAGTGTTGGACCATGCAACTTTAGATTTTTGGCAATACTTTTAGGTCCATAATCAATTACATTGTTGGTGGTAAAATGCTAATATAGCATGACATGCTAACTTATATGCTATCTGCTTGACAATTACCATTCCGCAGAAAACCTTTCCCTAAATGCGTGACTAAGATTACTGAGTAAATCTGGAAGGGATTTGGGACACTAAACTTTGGCAATGAGCAGGTGCATTAAAATCAGGAACCTTTTCTGCTATTTTTATGAGGGAAAGGAACAATGTGGATCTCAATATATTTATTACATTAGATGCAAGGTTGGTTGCATCCTATGAGTGGTTAGGTTACTATCTAAAAGAACATAGCCATATTAATGGCATAGTTGGTATGCAAGTATGTGTACTTACTTACGAAGCTTAATGTGATATTTAGTACTATTACTACTAACTCAAGGTTGTAATAGAATATTGGAAATTAAGTGAAGGTGAATCTAGACATTCTACAATAGCAATCATATGAGCATCTAGCTTGGTAAAATGGGAGGATAATGAAGTTCAAAATTCTTAGTATGACTGCCTTGAAAATCCTAATATGTTTTCTGTTGAAGATTTTGAAATATACAGACTTACTGCTGCTTTTCATTTAGAAGATATTCATGCAATTTTTAAGCTCTTATTCACTCCTGTGGTATAAAAGCAGATGTGGGTTTAGATACTCTTCGTTGAAGAGTTCTTTTGTTCTATGAATATCTTAAATCGTGCCTCTAGATCCTATTCTTATGACAATTAGAGAAATACTCTCAATAATCTATCTGACAATTAGAAGAATGATCCTTGTGATGATAAAGATAGCATTACATGAAGAATGATGATGAAAGTTAGAGGAGCAAAGACATCATATTTCACAGGTAACTGCTCTTAAAGACCTGGAACTCTGTTTTTTGTGGAGGTCTGGTCTGTTGAAACTTTTGGAAGCATGAGGCCTTTGGATGATCTTTCTACAAGCGGGATGATTGGTGGTTTCTTTGACAACAAAATTCTTGTTGATGGTTGATGTGAGGATTTAACATCTCCTATTCATAGATTAGTGCTTGTCTTTTTATAGTTAAATGCAAAATTATCCAATTTTGAAACAATAATTGAAGTAGTTGATCATTTAGATCCTTATAGTTGTCGAGGAAGAATAGGACCTTTCAGTGGAGCTGGAGCAGATAAAACAATACTCATCATGGAATTGCTCAATAACATTGCCAAAGCTCATGGGGGTGAATTTATATTTGGCAGATTCGGTGAATGTACTCCTTGGGGAAATGATCGTTACATGGAAATGAAAGAATCTAGAGTAAATTAATGAGCAAAATATTGCAGAATTAAATTTGGCTGTGGTCTAGGTTCAAATGAATAAACTGCCCGGAGCTTGTAGGGGAGTAGGTGTAACTACCCTAATTATGGCAGAATATTTTTGATATGTCAATGAACAAGACATACTTATATTTATCAAAAATATCTTTTGCCTCATGTGTACCCTTGCGAAATTCTCTTGTTAATCTTGTATATAAGTGTTGTGTTAGGCTGCTTAGAGCAAACAAAAATGATATTTGGAAGAGTTAGATTGTAACAACCATGAAGATTGTGAATCTCCACAAGTTAGACTCCCCTCACCCCACCCCGCCCCCCTAAAAAGAAAAAGTCTTTCTTGATTAATATAAATTTTGAGGTTAAGAATGTGACAAATAATTAATTTTTTAGCTGAAGAAGGATTTTGTAGAGATCTCAGCTTGCCAAACTCTGTAGTGAACTTATTCTAGTATTGTGACTATATAATTATTATTGTTTTGCTCAACTTCATTCTGAGTTTCATCTACTGTATTAAATGGGTTTCCAGACATTGGTAATCCTTACTGTTTTTTAATTTAATTAATGTTATTTTACTATGTTATTATTTTTCTTTTTCAATTCTTATTGCACTACCATATTATGAATAAGATGGCTCCTACAACTAAAAATGCTCATTCACTTTGATCCAGACCTTATTTAGTAAATGAACTGGATCCCCAACACCTTCTTCATGATCGAAGGATGGTATATGAGGTAAGTGAGACAAGTTTTCTTTTTTCTATTATGGTTCTGTTCTAACTTTTTGGACTTCACATTGTGCCATTTTAAAGAGTTATACATTAATCTGTGGAAAATTTAAAAGACTCATGAGTTTTCATTTGCTTGAATGCATTGTAATGTGGTTGTAGGCTGATAACTTTGATCCACATAAAAGTTAGGAGGGAAAGTAAAATCAAGCATACTTATAGCTTGATACGCATTTGATTCTTTGCTGGATCTGTATGTTGGGATTGTTTTCCTCTGAATTTTGTGTCATAAAATAAAATTTTGAAAAAGAAAGAAAAAAACCATGTATGGAGCATACACTAGGTCTATTCTGTACTTTCTTCTGGGTCTAGCTTGGGTTTACAATTAAGGTTTGATCTGTACACCATTTTCAGGTTCGTATGAAGTCTGATCATTAGGTTATTTTCATACTGTAAAGCTAATCCCACCCATGAAGAAATTAATTGGACTTGACCTTTGTTTCAAGTTTCAGGAAGGAGAAAATAAAAGAATAGAAGATGAGATAGTTTAGGAAGGCTGTCATTGTCTGAGGATTGGTTGGCTTTTGATGTCAATATAAATAATTTTCTCCTAAAAAGCCATATTGGTAGTCATTTGTTCATATGCTTATTAAGTGTTAATGCAAGACTAATTATAACCCAAATTTTTTACGATATTCCTTTTCCAATTTAGAATAGATTTACTAATTTTCAATTTTGGGGTTCAAGCGTCTTGAAATGTTTGGAATCCCTGTTCCAAAATATGCCCTCGTTAATAGGGAATTCCCATACCAAGAGTTGGATTATTTTATTGAGGAAGACGATTTTGTTGAGGTTCGTGGTATGCGTTTCTGGAAGCCATTTGTGGAGAAACCTATTAATGGTGAGCTTCTTTCTTGTATTTAAGGGCGAAATTCTTTTAGCTTGCTACTTGTTCAAATTTACACTTCTAATATACCATATTTTTCTATTGATTGCTATGCTCCATTTGTTTGATTAAATAACTGGTGAAGGCAACATATTTGTGTCATCTGAACCTGACAAAGCAATCAAATAATGTCTTTGAGACTTGGACATTGTGTTGGGTTGCTTTTGGGTGAACTTTGAAGACAGAGGTTTCCTGTTTCCTTTCTTTAGTTTTGGCCCCTAGGAAGCATAGATACATGAGGCACATGATACACAAAATATGCAGAAGATAAACTGAATGAATGCATAGATATCACTGAATTGGTCAATATGGACTTATATATGGATGGAATATCAACTTGTTCACAATAAATGGATTAGTTCTCTTTTTATTTTTATTTTTATTTATTAATGAACTGGTGAAGGCAATATATGTGGGCAATCTGAAAGTCTGCCTGAGAAAGCAACTAATAAATGTCATGGAGATTGCATTGAGTTGCTTTAGCCATGGAACGAACAATATGCCGAAGGTAAACTAAATTAATATATGAATATTTTTATGTAGCCTAATATGGACATAAATGAAAATCAACTTGTTCAAAGTAAGTGGATATCATTTGCAAACAATTGGGAAGCAGTGAATAATGGTTTTATTAATGGAACAGAAAATTGTATTAGAAGGAATGAAAGAAATTCTCTGAAATAAACCATAAGCAAAACATGTGTAGCCATAATAATGATCCTGTCCCATTTTAGGTCAAAAGTCAGAATTTTCCCTTAAAAATCTGAGCATTTTGCTCCAGCTAGGGCAACAAAATATGGTGCCAAAACTTTTAAACTAAACTTATTTTTTATAAAAAAATAAATTATTAATAGAACAGGCAATTGTATGAGAAGGAGTGAAAGAAATTCTCTGAAATAAACCATAAGCTAAACATGTGTGGCCATAATAATGATCCTGTCCCACTGTAGGTCAAAAGTCAGAATTTTCCCTTAAAAATCTGAGCATTTTGCTCCAGCTAGTGCAACAAAATATGGTGCCAAACTTTTAAACTAAACTCTTTTTTTATAAAAAAATATATTATACTCTTAAAACTTTTGAAGACATAGAGCGTGGTAGTTACTTATAGTTAGCTATACCTTTCACACTACACAAGGCAGGGTGTGTGACATATATAATTCATCATCTTCTTATTGACAAATGTGCAAGAATTAGAAATATTTATATAGTAGGCATATTGGAATTGCAAGAGATAATTGCTCCTTTGTTGTTAATTGAATTTCTATGCAGACATTTTTGAAATCAGGAAAGCCAACTATATTTATAGTTGAGTATATTGTAGAATAAAGAATTTCTATCTTAAATAAGTGATTAATTTAAGTACATCTAATCAATTTTTCAGTCCTGTTCATTAAACTATATAATCATATAATAATTATTTTGGTGCTCCCCGCCTGCACAGGAGTTTTGTAAATTTTAGATATTTCTCGGGTCTGTTGAGTTTTGTCTTATGACTTAAAAATGTTATGTGTTCTGATACAATTGGTTGCATAGATAGACAAACATGCTAGTTTATAGTGCTGATGTTGCTTAATTTTGCTCTCTCCTTCTCCCCCCCACCCCACCTCACCCCCCAAGCCCCCCAAAAGAAAAAAAGAAAGAAAAAATTTCCCTTTACAAAGATGTATAGATGTTGAATTGGTTTAACTATGATCTGAATTATGTCATTGTCTGTGCCGTATTATAAATAGATGTTTTTTGAAAAACAAAAAACAAAAACATTCACGTATTGAATTTGAAGTGCCTTGCTATTGTGACTTATTCATATGGCTAAGGCATAGTTTTTTTTTTTTTTCCCCACTCAAATAAAACACTTATTGGCACTTTGAATAAAAGTAACAGCAGTTTGATTTTTATAATGGTTAAATGTAATGATTTACATGTCTTTTGACCCTACCCTGTGCTTAGCCACCGTAACATAAATCTGAATACTTAATTGACCTTTCATTAAATAATTACTTTAGAAAGTTGTGGTAATCAGATTTTATGCCATGATTTAAATGAAATTGTTATAGGATTATATGCAGAATGCTGTCTTGAATAAATGACTATTTTTCTGCTCTTAATGAAGCTTTTTGGTTCTAATGATGATTAATTTTTTTAATTATTGGATATTTACAAGCTTGTAAATTATATTTTCTTGAGTTTGGTAATAACTCTTATCTTTGTGCTTTTGTGAAGCTGATGACCACAGAATAATGATATACTATCCGAGTTCTGCAGGTGGAGGTATGAAGGAATTATTTAGGAAGGTAATCTTTGGGCTGATAAATTACTTTCCCTAATTATGTGGGATAATGTAATGCTTACTTAAAATGATCAAGGCGATATTCTTATTTTGCAAGGGGCTTTCCTTATTTATAACTTAGTTTTTACCAGATGTAATGCTTGCAGTAAATATCAACGAATCTTTTCTTATGCAGGTGGGATGCCTTGGCATGTATAATCAAAATTTGCATTCTCTTAAGATTGTTGAGCTATGTATATGCAAATTTTGTTAGAGTTATTAATCAAAACCATTCCAAAGCTTTCTTCCAAACAGCTTAAGCTTATAGGAATAGTTAGTACCTTGACATTTTTTTTTTTTTTTCTCTTTCTGGTTTTTCTTCCTATCTTTTCATTGAGTCCTATGAACGAAATATAATTACACAGTTTGATCTTTGTTTTAAAATTTAATTACAATATGATCTTAGGTTGGAAATCGATCAAGTGAGTTCCATCCAGAGGTGAGGAGAGTGAGGCGTGAAGGCTCCTATATATATGAGGAATTCATGCCAACTGGAGGGACAGATGTTAAGGTTTGGCAGTTTGAGGCTACTACTACTACTACTACTAATATTATTATTATTATTATTATTTAATTTTTGTTTAAACACTGGAAACATTTTGCTTGTCTTTGGAATTGTTTCACATTTATCATGGCACTTAAGTTTTCTTCATAAGTTTTTATGTTTGAATTGGTCAAGTGAGAATATGATAAAAAAATTGTAGGTGTACACAGTAGGCCCTGAATATGCTCATGCTGAGGCAAGGAAGTCTCCTGTTGTTGATGGTGTTGTTATGAGGAATCCAGATGGAAAAGAGGTAAGTTGCAAGCAAAAGATATTTTGTTTTTCCTTGCTTGTCCATTAGGTGTTACAATATGTTAGTAATGTAAATTAGCAGTTCAATGCTCTTAGTCCTTGGGAAGACTTTTGTCTATTGAGGTGTAAGCATATCGTTTGCAGTCAAGCCTTTTGATTTTAATTTTTGAAATGATATGTTGAGAAAGGATAGCAGTTCAATTCCATTTTATTGGGTTATGTTATGTTTTACATATTGCGATATAAGCAGGAATCAATTTTTTTGATTGAACTAATCATCATGTCTACTGTCATCTTCTTTCCATTTGTTGCTATTACCTTTATCCCTTTGGTGATTGTGTCTTGGGTTTCAATTTCTTAGCTACAAAAGCATACAAGGATTTGTGTGTGCTCCTTGTATCCATTAAGATCACCACTAGCTATCTTTTAATAAGGCCTTACACCCTCGTTGAATACCTTGCACTCCATGAATTGAATTCAATGTCATTATGGTTTCTCCTTTCGTTCCCATCCTTCAACTATATTCAAACCATTAATAGCTTCATTTGGGTTATTTCCCTCTTCTTGCACCAATATCATAAAAGCATCAGAGGTTCTACATCCATGTTGCAGTGAATACTTCTTAAGGCACCAGTAACACAACCCCCCTTTCCTTTTCTCATCAATCTCCCTTTTTGTCAGGTGCTTTACAGGTCTGTCAAGGTTTATGTTGGGTTTGTTATTGGTATAGTTGGTGATTTGGTGTTAATTGTTGGTATCAGGTTTATTTTGGTTAAGTGTGGGTTGGGTTGGGGTAGTTTTGTGATATTGGGTTCAAGAAAGATGTATAGGTATTTTGGAATGTGTTGCTTTTCTTGAGATAGGTATGGTTTTGGTTGTGAATGGCTTGGATGGAGGCTTCTTGTAACCTTGCTAGATGCATAGCATTCCCAAGGTTATTTGGTTTGAACATACACACTGAAGTTACAATCTTATACAGATTGCAAGTCATGGCTAGTTGTGTAGGTATTTCATTTTCTGCCAACAATTCTCTGAAATTCACTTGATGTTATGAAATTGAACACTCCTGTCTCAAGTTCTTTAGTTTAGCTGTGGGATCCAAACTCAATATTTCTCTAAAACTTGCTCCCAAACACCCATATAATTTTTGCTATTCATCTCCATAATCTTATTCATTCTCATCAATGCCTGGTGCCATCGCAATACCCTTCCCTTCAGATGAATGCCTAGTACTTTGACTCTCTGATCTGCTGGAGTCTCATCCACTCCCCAGAGTTGGTTCCATTGGAAGGCCCACTTGTTGAAATCATTCCTGTCAAGCCTTGGGAACTCAATACTTGATTTGAAAATTTAGTTGGGAATAACGGAATATGTTCCTTGATTGTGACTCATTGTATGACCCAAATTTTGGGTACCCATTTGATGATCGACATCCATTTGGTTTTGGCAGTACTCCATTTGCTTTGCCATTGGTACTTATCTCCACTTGCAAGAAATTGAAGCCAATTCTTGCGACAAACTTTACATCCTCGTCACTGAGCTTCGTACTTCATTGACATCATACATTTGTCCCACTTCTTGTTCCAGCTTGTTTGGCATCTCATGCAAACTTGTCTCCTACGCCGTCATGCAGAGGATAAACCACTTTGATACAGGGTGAAATAAAAAATCTGGTATTTTCAATTACTAGCCTCTTCTTTGTTCACTTTCATAGCATTACCTCTTGCTTACCCTATTTACAAACTCATAGGGGTCTCTGATGTGTGTTACAACAATAATTGGATATTGACTACTAGCTGGAATTAACAACTTCTTCAACTAACCTTTTTAGCTAACTACTTAACCTTTGTAATTGACACCATTGATGGAAGAAGCCAAGGACGCAATTCAGTCCTCATCAAATGTTTAAACTGCTCATGGAGATAAGCATACTGGATGATTAGGATTTTAGGTATTTTAAGTTTCATTTTAGGGATTGTGGCTTGCATTTCAATGCAGCAGCTAACTTACATATTTTCAATTGCCATTGCATGGATGTTAGGTTTAGGTCTTCCTTTTACAGCACTGGCAAGTCAGAGCTACTGTAAATTATATTCCAGAGTAGCTTTAAGTAATTGAATGTTGTTCTCTGCATGGACTTGTCTTCCCACTTCCATTCATTGTACTACAAGCGTTATTTCTTTTTGGGTTGCTTGAATATGTTTGTTCTTTACTTAGATCTTGTTACCAAATTTATATAAATTATGATATTTGTTTGATCAATATATCTATATCTATCTATATATATATATATATATTAATCTGGTAAACATCAAATTGTTAATTCGGTTATAGATGAATAAGCATATTTTAAAACAAGCTGGAATTGTTGGCTTGAGACATTGATTGTTATTCTTGTTAAATCATGCCTTTGATTTTATTTGGCAGATAAGGTATCCTGTGTTATTGACTCCTGCTGAGAAGCAAATGGCACAAGACGTTTGCATTGCATTTAGGCAAGCGGTAAGTTTTGTAAATGTGGTAGTTGCATGTCATTTAATAATACAATATGCCTTGTCATGATGATTATCTACTGAAACATTTAATGGAACTGGCTCCTTCTCTGTAATGGTAGAATATTTGCCTTGAACTTCTATATTGGTTAGTGATCCTAGAGTTTTTGGACATTTTGGCTAGTCATATCATAAAATATTTCCTAATTTAGAAACTAAATTTTGTGATCATTGGAGTGTATTTAACTGGATCTACTTATTGTTCTTCAACTTTTTTCCTAGGAAATATATAGTAGATAAATAGTGTTCTGATTATAAGTCCAAACCTGAAAGATAAAGTTGAGCAATAAAATAAAATCGGTTCACTTTTACTTGAATCTTCTTGAAGCAAGCTGTAGAGGAAAAGGCTGGAAAACTTTCTTCTTATTTCGAAAGGCAGAAAACATTTTAATTTATAGGACCATGTCAACTGGCTAAAAATTTCACACAACACTTTCATTGGCTTTACAAATTTAATTTTCAATTCTTCAGGCAACCCAACTCTTTGAGAAGTGCTGTATTCGGCCTCAGCACTGGTCTTTGAAACCACAGATTGCTTTTCACATCTCCATGTTACCAAGTTGCCCCCGATTATAGGTGTAGTAGCCTAAAGTGGATCGTCTATTGGTTATGGATCCAGCCTTGTCATCATCACAATATATTTCTATTGTATGATTTTCCCCCTTATTGAAAAAGAACACCTTCCCAAGGAGTCATTTCTAGATGCTTCAGAATTCAATAGGCAGCCTCTTGATGAACTTAAGTGGGTTTACCCATAAACTGAATAATCACATTCACAGGGATCTTAATATTAGGTATTGAGTGAATTAGGTAATTATGTTTCCCTTCAAGTATTTGATAGCTTGTGTCCATTGGAGAGCTATCTTGAGAGAATATAATTTTGTAATTAGCCTCCATAGGGGTGTCAGCAATTTTACTTACCAGCATTTCAGTTTCACTTAGAAGATTAAGAGTGTATTCTCTTTGAGATAATACAAACCCTTTTTAGATCTGGCTATCTCCATTCTCATAAGATATTTAATGGGCCAAGGTCTTTAATTTCAAATTTCTTTGCTATAAAGCCTTTTTCAATTTTTCAATTTCTTCAACATAGTCCCTTGGAAAAACAGTATTGTCTACATATACAATCAAGACAGCTATCTGGCCATGGTAGTAGACTTAGAGAAAATAGTCTAGTCTGCTTACTGCTAAGTATATCCTTTTCTCTGAATAGTCATAGTAAATTTCTTGAACCATGCCTTGGGTGAATGTTTTAGGCCACAAGGAGTTTTGTTTGGTTTGCATACCTTATGCCTATTGTGGTCTTTTGAACTGGAAGGTATGGGTGTATGTGCCTCTTCTTCTAGGTCTCCATTAGGGAAATCATTTTTGACATTGAGCTAGTATAGTGGTCAATCCAATTTAGCTGCAAGTGATAGCAACCCCTTGATGAATTAAATTTGGCTACTGGAGCTAAGGTCTCTTGGTAGTCAATTCCATATGTCTATGTGAACCCTTTTGTCACCAGTCTTGCCTTGTATTTGCTAATGTTCCTGTCAGAGCTGTACTTGATATTGAATAGCCATTTACACCCAACTAACTCTTTCCTGGTAGTTCTGCCAAATCCGGTGTTCCACTTGTAGAGGCATTCATGTCTTCGTTTACTACTTTCTCTAGTCATCCTGCTTGAGAGCTTCGTAAATAGTGTAGGGAACCTTTCTGTTTGACTCATTTGCCACGAAATATTCTAACTAACTAATTCAGGGGGGTGCTCTGTTTAAGATTGGATACCTTTCCTCAAAACAAGAGGCAGATTTAGACATTGGTCTTAATGAGAATCCTCACTTGGGGAAATTCATGCTCGAAAGTTCCATTTCCACTGATGAAAATCTTATTTAAAGTGTTGTCCTTTGCTTGGATTGTGGTTCTCAATAGGATTTCTACAAATGACATGCTGCAGATACACAGGCTCCATACTATCGTTTCTCCCTAATACATGTGTTATATGTATTCTTGTTCCAAAGCAGTGGCTTATTTATATTTACATTATTATGAACTTGGAGCAACTTTTTGTTCAAATAATTTGTTTCTTAATGAACAGTGGTTGTGGCCTTATTTAGGGCAGCGAAGTTTCTCATGAATATATTTCAAGGTTTTGGCAAGGATATGGAGGCTAGAATTCTGTGGTAGTGAGTTGTTTATGTGCTTCTCAGGGTATCTGGTTTGAGTAGGATTATGTTTATGGCTTCTCCACCATCTGCTCATGGTTGTCATAAGGGAATTTTCATTTCTGCCAAGCAGAGATTAAACAGTTCTGATGCATTTGTTTTTAGCCTCTTTGGCTCTTTGTTTTGGTTTAGCTTATTTGTTGTTGGAACATTTATTAGTCTTACAGCATTTATTAGTCCAACTCAATCATTAATTAGTCCAACTTTAGTATTAATTAGCCTCATTTCTTAGTGTATATCTTGTATATAAATATGTGTGTTATCTGAGTATTGAATAAGATGAAATAAAAATTGTTTCCCTTCACCACATTTTTATTGGAGGATAGCTTATCTCCACTCAGCTGTACCATTTCTCTTTTTCCTCTATTGAAAATTCAAATTATTATGAATAATAACTCTGCAATTACTAGGACCATGGGGCTACAGACTAAAATTGTAGGCAAGGGTTACCTAGGGTTGAAATAATTTGCACTGTGTTACATATTCATGTTATATGTATACGATATTTGATATGATTTCTTACCGTTGTGTTAATTAGAATAAGTTGTGCCCTCCACTTCATGCTCTTGCAGGTTTGTGGGTTTGATCTCTTGAGATCTGAAGGGCGCTCTTATGTTTGCGATGTGAATGGATGGAGCTTTGTCAAAAACTCACACAAGTAACTTTTTGAAATTGCATTTTCTTTTGCTGGTGTTCGTTTTTATAGGGGAAGTGTGGTTTAAAATACATCTATGGTTATACACTTTGCTTCTATTAATTCAACATATGTAAAGACTAATCTTTTCCCTTGAATTAATGAGTTGGGGGATTTTTCCTTTATATTTGTAGCATTATTGGAGAAGGCAGAGATTCTCTGCTGCTTAAAAAGAATTAGCATGCTGCTGTAACATTTATTTTCTTTTTAGTTTTATAATCATTTAACAAATATGAATTGTGTCTTGAGCTCTGTGAACTATGTCACCTTCTCTGCACCCTTCAACTCCCAGTTTCTTTAATGCAACATTTCTAGTAGTTTCTATTGTGACTGACATGTATATGGTCTATATCTCAAATAAAAATACTGTAAGCAATTTCTGCTATCTTGAAATGATGCAGTATATTCTGATATAATAAATATTTCAGGGGCATTTAAAAATATAGAAAAGTATTATAGGTTATGAGGAGCTTCTTGTAGTGCATCCAAAGTAAAGGGTAAAAGTATTTGTGTGGTTACAATATTTACTTAAATTGAAGTTGAGATTTGGTGTTATATACTGTCATTGAGTATTTTCAATAGATGATATATTTAGTTTGCTTTTTTCTTTTTACTCTCTTACTATATCACTCCCAATTTTCTCAATAAAATAGATGTCCCTCAATCCTTTTTTTGTTGCGTGTAGTACAGTTTTTGATAAATCATTGTTTGATAAAGAGAACCCTTATGGTATGTAAATTAATTTCGTAACAAGTATAGCTTGTGACTAGGGTGAAATGAGGAAAGAAACTTGACATAGGTCAAAGTTCAAATGTTAAAAGTTAAATGAATTTTAGGACCAATCCTAAATGTAAAGAATAACAGAGGTGTCTAGGTGAATTGAATCTTGAAATATAATTCTTAGTCTCCTATACTCTGCTCAAGAGTTTCATCTTAGTTGTTGCTTTTCCGTCAAAATAAATAACATACATGGTAGACATGCTCTCAGAGTTATGTATAGTCTGCAATAGTTAGCTGCCTTCACTTTCCATATAGTCGTTAAATGGTGGTTAACTTCTAGACTTCAAGTAAACTGTTCCCGTAAGTTTCCAGTCTCTGCTGTGATATGAACTAGAAATTTAAAACTTACTTGCACTCGTCAATATTGTAGAATAGAGAAGATAAGAAAAAACATCACCCATTGATGACTACCAAACTTTGGTAACAAGTTTTTTTTTTTTTCTTAATTAATTTCTATTATGAATAGCTGGGTCTTTTTATTGGGGTGAAAATTACATATCTGTTTACTGTTCTGTCACCAAAGGTATTATGATGATGCTGCATGTGTACTGCGGAAGTTGTTCTTAGATGCAAAAGCACCTCATCTTTCTTCAGTAATCCCCCCAACTTTACCATGGAAAGTAAATGAACCAGTCCAACCTACAGAGGGGCTAACTCGTCAGGGCAGTGGTATAAATGGCACTTTTGGACAATCTGAGGAACTACGTTGTGTAATTGCTGTTATTCGCCAGTAAGTTCTATCTCTGGTTTCTCTTGGACTAGTCATATTTCATGTTCTTTCCTGTTGACTCTTCTGTTTTGGCAGTGGTGATAGAACTCCAAAACAGAAGGTGAAGCTGAAGGTTACTGAGGAAAAGCTACTAAACTTGATGTTGAAGTACAATGGAGGCCGACCTAGATCTGAGGTGATACTATATTTGGTTTTTTTTTTTTTTCATTATGCTTTTTTAAAAAAAGAAATTTTTGAGGTACTGGATTCTTCAACCTGTTATGCTTGATCTAAGGGTCCTTCATGTGCAGACAAAACTTAAGAGTGCTGTTCAGCTGCAAGATCTGTTAGATGCCACCCGGATGCTAGTGCCTCGTACTAGGTATTGCACTAACATGTTAGTATTGGTTGACACATTAACATCGCGTTTAACTTGCCATCAATTCTGCCCTTTTAAGTTAAATTAAATTTAAAATTATGGTGGCTAGTCTCATACATCTGTTATACAAATTATCAAGATTTCCTGTGATGTTAGGCCTTTCCCTCTCCCTCACCCAGGCTAGAAACATGAGCAAGTCTTTTTCACCCTTCATTTTTTTTTTTTTTTTGTTCACATGGTCGTCACCACTCACTATGCATTTTTTTGAATAAGTGCCGTGGGTAAAGTGGTAAAAGATAAGCAGAAAGTACTTCTTTTCATAATGGAAGAAATTTTGTTGAAGTGACAAGAAATAGAAGGGCAGAGTACAAGATATTCTTTTAAAATTAGCTATGAGAGAAAGAAAAGAAATAGAAAACAATGAAAGAAATCAAAGTCCGCAAATCCTGCAGCATACCAGAAGAGTAGATTCCTTTAAATATTCTATTTGAGAAACTCTAGATGGAAGCTGTATAACTTTCTCCCATGGAAGAGACAATGACATTGCTAGGGTTCTGATAACAAATAAATAAAGTGTATGTAGTAAATCTTTTTGCAAAGGGAACAATTTTGCTTTGTTTCATCCATGCTAGTATTGGGCCAGTAGCTGACAGTCAAGGCTAGCTGTTTTGAGAGCTGTGGCCAAGGAATAATTTCATTTAATATTGTTTTCTGTGCAACGGTAGATGCTACATATTTTTTACTTTCTCTGGACGTATGAAGACAATTATATTTTACAGCAAACCAAGCACATGTCCCAAAGATATTTCATGTCTTTGCTAGGATTCTTCCAAGCAAAGAAGCAAGAAATCCTCAAATTAATGTAGAACGATCAGAGAGAGAAGGGAAAAAGGTGGGGAAGCAAAGGGGAGAAATTGAGAGAGAGAATGAGGGAGGAGGAGAAAACCTTAGGTTAATAAATATTCTTATTCAATCAATCAAAATAGTCTGCCTCTTAAACATATTACCTAGGCTATTTATAAATAACCCTAACACAAAATCATAAAACTAGGGCTCTATTTAGGAGGTCCATTACCAAGAAGCTGCTAACAAATATAAACATGTGAAATACCCAAACTAAATCCTATTAAAATGGATAATTAACAAAATATTTAAATTTAAAATACATCTAATTCCTAGGCTTATCCTAAATAATTAAATTACAAATAATATCTCTAGGTTTATCTCTAATAACTAAATTACAATTAAATAATAAATTGTCTCTTATTCCATTATGCATTACAAATGTTGAAGCTTGTTACAATTAATCAGCTTCATGCTAGGAATGGTGACCAAACAAGGGGTTGCAACTACTATTAATAATTGGCAGGATTTTAATTTGTCCATGTCATGGTTGGAGCAAAAACGGTTAGAACATTGGACTATGTGATGACAATAACCATTACACTCAATATCATTTGATCAAATTTTTAGATTTGATATTTTCCTTTGTTCCTAAAATACTTGTAAATGTTATTAGGAAAAACCATCAATTTTTTTATAATTAAGACAAGAATTTTATGGATGCAGACTGTATTTTCATTTCCTTTGTGATGCTTTTATGATTTTGAAAGGTTCTTTCCCTCTAGGATTATTGAATAAATAAAACAATAGGAGATTTTTTAAGGTACTGTTTACTCTACTAGAGTTTCAGTCAGGTGATTATCTAGCTAAGCAACTTTGTTAAATGTTGTATGGCCAAAGAACTTGTTCCTTAATCGTAAAATATGTTAATTACGTTTAGCAAGTTATAGGAGTGCAGGAAGCAGTCCTTGTCTTGGGGACGAATTTCTCAATTTAGCTAAATTCTTGATAAAATGGCCCCTTCATAATAATTCATGGGTACGTTGAACAAGAAAGCAACATTGCTTAAATTAATTTCATTCCTTTAGTATTTGGTTATGTTGGAGCATGCCATGTAATGTGAACAAATTCTGAACTAGTTTATATTGTTTTGACTAAATATCTGTTTTTCTTTGGAAAAAATTTGACCAATAATCAAATTATAACATTGACTTTCAATTTACGAATAGGTAATATTATGATTTGTAAAAGAATTTTAGGCAATTCCTTAACATTTGATTGTTAAAGATTCAATATAATGTAATTTTTTGTTTTAGTAGCTTAGCAATCATCTGACTGTTGAAAGTTGGACCAAGAATGGTTTTAATCTCCAGCAAGCTTTCTAATAGGACTCAAGGGAGTGTAGGGAATCCACTTTTAAAAATGGGTGTGTAAGAGAGAAGAACCATACCCCTTAAGTACTCCATTAAGCATCCTATGCTACTCAATGTGGGACTCAGGCATCCCACACTACCTATGTCCCTATCATAGCATCACTCCTAAAGAGTTGACATCTCGGCGGCTACACTTTACAACACTTCACTTAGCCTTCTTGCCGGTTAGAACCCTTTGTAGGTAACCCTTTCCATGACATTGACCATAGGCTCCGATACTAATAGATAGGACCTAAAGGAGTGTGGGGAATCCACCCTTGAAAACTGGCTTGCAAGGGAGAAGAACAACACCTCTTAAGTATCCCACCAAGCATCCCATACTACTCAATGTGAGACTTAGGCATCCCATACTACCCATGTCCTTATTGCTTTCACATTGGTGTATGTATATAAAGTTAGTTATAAAAATCATTATTACACCCTTGTTTAGTGATGGAACCTTTGGGTAAAACTCATCCCTAAAAACTAGCTCATGAGGAGAGGGTGCTCAAAGGTCTTATAAGCGCTCCACCAAGTAGTATTCCGTCCAATGTGGGACTCCCAAGTTGCATTGGCTTGTGGTTCCTAACATTTCCACCCCCTTAAACAGTGATGTCCACGGCGCAGGCGGCTAGTACTTAGGCCTTTCTCTCCTTTGGAGGCTCTCCCTTTTCGCTCCTCTACAACCATGCCGCCACTGCCTGGGCTCAAGACTGCTTTGATACCACTTGATGGAACCCTTGGATAGAACTCATCTCCAAAAGCTAGCTCATAACGAGATGGTGCCCAAAGGTCTTATAAGCCCCCTACCAAGTGGTATTCCACCTGATGTGAGACTCCCAAGTTGCCTTGGCTTGTGGTTCCTAACACTAAGTTGCTTAAGCTGCTAGGTCAAGTGGTTCACTGATATATTATATGCTTGATAAGAGATTTCACAAGTATTGGACATGCAGTGGGAAAGCTCTTCAGTTGTGATGCCTTACATTCTTTGCTCTGATTGTATCTGTTGCCTTCTCTAAGGAGAACACCTTATTCTCATTACCTTTGTATTCTTTCAATCTAGCCGAACTTCTTTTGTTTTCCAAATTCCATAGTCCTGAAATATTTACCATGTTCAAGATAGACTGTATCTTTCTCAGATTAACTAATTCCGCAGAATTACCCTTTGGCCATTAAATTTATGCTTATGTCAATTATGTTTTAAGTATTATTCACCCTTGATTTGTATATATAAGTGTGTGTGCATGCATGTGCTAAGCAAGTGTTATTGAATTACATCTATCAATTCTATTTAGACCAGATCGAGAAAGTGATAGTGAGGCTGAAGGTGTTGAGCATGCTGAGAAGCTCCGTCAAGTTAAAGCAGTTCTTGAGGAGGTTATCAATTCTCTTCAGTGTTTTTTTTTTTTTTTTCCTGTGGACATAAGTTCTTTTTTCTTATGAGTCAACTAGTAGTTGAATTGTTAAAATTGACTTGCTCTGGATCATAAATTAGTTTTCTTCCAATTATCCACATTGATTTTTGAGTTTGATTTTCAGATTTTGCATGGAATTTGAGTTTTATTTCCGTTTTCAAATACAGCTCAACTTGGAAATTTTTTTTATTGTATCCCTAGCCATTTGGAGCACTACTCTTTGTTGTGGAAACTAATAAAGATATTCTTTAGCTTAGCCTTTTTTATCATTATTATATTGAATTAGTGTGTTAAAATCCATTATCATGCATTATGGAGGTCTAATATGGTAGTGCCATTAACTTCCATAAATATGTGAGAGCATTTGTCATATTGAATTCAAATTTAGGTGGCATTTGTAAGTGGATATTCTAACTTTTGAATTTTTGGGAAACATGGATATTTGGGTATGAGATTCAAGATGCTATGTTTGATACTTCATTACCAACATCACGAGTATGGGCTGACAACCAGCAAAAATGAAATTATGTTTCTCATGTGCCCATTATACTGGAACTTGTTTATTAGCTGTGACGATCCTAATTTATTCATATTGCTGACAAAAGACAAAGATTGTACTCTTCTGTGTACTTCCACAGCTTGCTTAGCTGCATTCTTGACTTGTTTCATCTTTCACACATATTTTTTTTTTTTTACATTCAATATCAGGGGGGGCATTTTTCTGGCATATATAGGAAGGTTCAACTAAAGCCACTAAAGTGGGTCAAAGTCCCAAAAGGCGGTGGTGAAGGCGAGGAAGAACGACCTGTTGAAGCTCTGATGGTTCTGAAGTATGGTGGAGTTCTTACCCATGCTGGCAGAAAACAGGTTAAGATTCACAAAGATATGCTGCTTAGTTTGAGTTGATTGTACTGCTGTTGGTGTCACTTGAGATATAAATATCAACAATTTCTATCGTTCTGCAGGCTGAAGAACTGGGAAGATATTTCCGGAATAATATATATCCAGGTTTTAAATGGCTTTTCTATATGTTATAAATTATGTCCTCCATATAATCATATGCTTAACTGCAATGTAATTCTGCAGTTTCTGTAAAGGTGATTGTCCAGAGTTGTCTGTTGGACCATAGCTTTGCAAAGTTAGAATACGGATTATTTCTTAGATTCTTTATTATTAATGGTGTTTCACAAAATGGGCTTCCTTTTTTGCCCCTGTTGTAAAAGCTGTCTGTATAGCATCTCTTTAGATTTGATTGATTTTATGTTATATTTTGTAAATGACGTCTAAGGATAACCAAAATTTCTGTCACTTGTATGGATGATTTTCTTTTAAATCTGTTTTGACAGTCTCACATAATTTGGGTATTGGGTTGAATGTCAAATCATTTTACATAACTGATTTATGCTAGCGACCTCTTCCTATCCTTGGTGTCTTGTCTAGTATTTCTACACTTGCATGTGGTTAACTGTGCTATTATATTGTGATTATAATCCAACTCTGAAGGTTTTGCTGACTATGAATGAATTATAGTTGTGACCCTCATTTGATCACATGCTCTTCCTCTATGTGATGAATGGTTTATAGTTGTTGGTTATCAAAAACTTCATTAAGGAGTCTTCACGTGTTTGTTTGGCTGTTTAGTTAGTTTGTTTTATTTTTAATATATATATATATATATATATTTATAATTTTTCGATAGGCCCATTAGGTTAAATAGGTGTCTCATATAAATTCTTCCACTTTATTTTTCTGAATAATACAATATTAGCAACACGTCTACCACAGTGTGTGCTGTTCTTCATCATCTTGGTATGTTTTTCATCAATACTTTTGCCTCTAAGGCACACTGGCAGTTATTTTATTGGAGATTATGCTTTGGCCAAAAAAAAAAATTTCAGCTTGTTATTAAGATATTATCGTTTTTACTTGTTTTAAGAAACATGTATATATATAGTATCATCTACTGGCTAGATAGTGGACTCTGCAGTGTATAAAGCAGGCCAATCTTTATATTTTCTATGAAATTGCAGGAGAAGGTACAGGGCTGCTTCGCCTCCATAGCACATACCGACATGATCTTAAGATTTACAGCTCTGATGAGGGTCGAGTGCAGGTATGCCCATAGTTATATGTACTTTACCCTAGCTAAGAAAGCTTAAATGTTTTGTCTTCACTCTTGTTCTATATGCTTGTTCTTTATGCCTTGATGTCAAATGTCCAGACTTTGTTGTGAACTTGCCTAGTCTGTCCTCTATTTGGTATCATATGTTAGTCATTTTTAATAGGGCCTGTTTAACAGATGTCTGCAGCTGCATTTGCCAAAGGACTTCTTGACCTTGAAGGGCAGCTAACACCAATCCTGGTTTGTGTAGTTCTTTTGAAAATTTTGGACCGTCTGTGTGGTTTGGATATGTTTGACTGAAATGGTATATTTCTTAAAGGTTTCCCTTGTTAGCAAGGATTCCTCCATGTTGGACGGCCTTGACAATGCCAGTATTGAAATGGAAGAGGCCAAGGTTTGTAATGTTTGTTGCATTATATTTTGCCCCTTCGATATTGACAGCAATTTTAATGGTGATGAAATTGGGTTATGCTAGTAAACATTGATTTGTTGCTCGTCATTAAAGAGATAGATGGATATTGGAAGTCAAATTCAGTTTCTTTGTTTGATTCTCTTTCAATTACAACACTAAATCCAACTGAAGAAATTGAGAGTTGATGCTTTGATTCTTGTTTTTCCAAATATTCAAGCCATACTTAAATAATGGGTTGGAAGATGAAAAATTAGCCAATCCAAACAGCTTCACTAACTTTGAAAAATTTGAAATATAACTATCATATTGTAATAGAACGATAAGATAATAAAAACTAAACAAAATGCCACTTAATTGATTATGTTTATTAGAACATCTTTGTTTGGCCCTAATGGCACAGGAATTGAATCTCCCTTGTTGACAACTTCTGCTCATAAAAATGGCAGAGATTGAGATTCTTCAACGCAGCTCTAATAAGATTAAAAGGGTAGATTGGGGATTTAATAAGATTTGAGGATAAGGTTCTTGAAGCGTGGAAGGAGGACAATGGGATGCATGCTAAATCCCACTGTATTTTGGTGAGAGGTTCTCATAACTAACAAAGTTGCAAGTAGGATGTTTAGTACAGTTTTTGACCTTTTTTCTCAATGCAATTGGTGAATCCAAAAATTCATCAGAATCAGTCAAACCTGATCTCGAGTTGGACTCTTGGTCATCCCTTAGAGATATGCAAGGCTCTTCAATAGTTGATTTGTCTCCTTTATGGTGTAAACATGAAGTTTTTTCTGCTGAGTTTTTTCCTCAATTTCATTGGCACTTGAGTTGTGATGTTTATCATGACCGATTTGAGTATAACCATGTTCACTGGGAGATTTAAATTAAGCAATACTGGGTATAGGCTATTGATCAAAGAGGACGAGATCAATATCCTGGATATACTCAGGTCTTGGACAGCCTTGATTTTTACCCAAAAAACAATAATTGTCATTGTATATTTCCCTTAATGGCGTTTTTGGGGAAGTATAATTGGTTCTCAAATTAGGTTACGCCAATATTTATGTAAAACTGGTGATTGGTGGGAGAGAAGCATTTACATTTCTTTTTGTTTCAGCAATACCTAAGAAAGGTACATATATATGCTTTTGGATCATGTTTACCTGCATGATATATGTGAACGAAAGCAATAGACCTAAATATTTCAGGGGTAAGGAAGACAGAATAGGGTGGTAGGCTTGGCCAAAAGGAATTGTTGGTAAGTTGTATTGAAGTTCAAGGTTTTTAAGTGAATTTGATTGACTAAAAAGGCAGCGGTAATAATGGCTTCCCCCATATGTTTTTAGTACATTGGTGGTGATTAGGAGGGCCCTAGCAACGTCTAAAAGGGTTTTTGTTGTTCCTTTCAGCAACCCTGTATTGTTAAGGGATGTTCACACAAGTGCTTTGGTGAATAATACCATGGCTCTCAAAAAGACCTTAAGAGTGGAGTTGGTATTCATGGCCTTTGTTAGTTTAGAGTTGAATGTTGGCTTGGAATATATTTTGAATGACAAGGTAGAGGTTTTTGATTGTTTGATATGAGATAAACCCAAGTGAGTCTTGTGAGGTCATCGATGAACACCTAGTACCTGAAACATTTGGTATTTCTAAGGTACCCAAGACATTACTGTGGATTAGTGCAAAGGGATGGGATGGTTGGTATTGGCGTGAAGGGTAATATTTTTGACATGTTTGGAACTTTGACACATTTCACAGTGCAAAGGATGATCATGTTTATTCACTATTTTTGGTATTAACAACTTTAGATAGCCAGAGTTGAGGTGACCCCAACCTAAAGTGCCACAGAATTATTTCATTTGAAGTACTGATAGTTGAATAACTCTTCTTGACAGAACTTCATTCAGGTTGAATAATGTAGAGCCCTGCACCCTCCTTGCTATGCCCAATCATCTTCCTTGATGCCAAGTCCACTGCATAGCAATCATCAAAATGAAAATTAGTCACATGGTCTTGATCTTTGACCAATTCACTAGTGGAAATCAGATAACAGGACAATTTAGGCGCAAATAAGACATTTTTGAGGATCAAGTTATCTGACACTTAAAGACAAAGTATCATCTACAATCTTAACAACCAATCCTTTAGGAGGGAACAAATGGTTTTAGAAAACAATTGGTCATGTCGTCAATGGCACCTGAATCTACAATTTAAGTTGGTTGAGTGTGAGATATTAATGCAGCTAGTACATTACCAGTTTGAGCAATTTGTCCCGAGCTGGTGTGATGGTTGCTAATCATTTTTCGCTTGAATTCAATTGGCTCTTTGCTGAATATCGGAGTTTCTTGTTGGACCTTGTCCATATTGCCTCTTGGTTCAAGTGTTAACTTGGGTTTGAAGTTTGCTGGTTTGCCATGGATCATCCAATTCATCTACCTTGGGTGACCAAGCTTGTTATAATGATTTGAAAAGGGGGGTCTGCTTCTTGTCTCGGTAGTTGGCACCCAAAGATGGAGTGCCATGAGCCATAAGGGCAGAGGCGTCTTTATGTCTACTTTGGCTGGCCAATAGTAAGCTTCTTCCAGTTTTCTTCTTTACATATTTCTTACATAATGTCACAAAGGCTGGACATTGGGCGTGTGCCTGTAATTTGGCCCCTGATATTTCATAAATAGGATTGAGACCTAGTTGAAACTTGTAATCAAGTTGCTCCCAAATTATTCTCTTGGAATTTAATCCATCACAAGTAAACCATGTGGGAGCTTCATACATGTCTAGTTGTTCCTTGTGTTGATGGAGGACATTATAATATTGGGTCACATACAGTCCTTGCTGTCTAATCATGAAGAAACTTTTTTATTTCAATTAGAGAAAGAGTATTTTCTCTAGAGGAATATGTATTCTTCAGAGTCTCCCAAATATCAGCTGCTGTCTTACACTTGAGGAAATTTTCACCCACTTCAAGATTTATGGAGTTCATCAACCAAGACTAAAATGATATTGTTCTCTGCATTCCAAAGTAAGTATTTTGAATTATCAAGATGAGGAGCAGAATGTCACCTGTAAAATTACCAGATTTCCCATTTCATTTGGCATACTTCATCATAGAAGGGGACCATGGAGATAATTGCTGCCGTTAAGCTTATGACCTGTAATCAGGAAAGGAAAGCTTTGTTGACAGCAATTACACTGGTTCAAGAGGACCTAGGGTGATCTGGGCTCCTCATCTGACTGTAGTGTTGCAGGAGTTTGACCCATCATCGGTCTTGCTATTGAAGGCAGAATATCTGCTAAAACAAAATTGGGGATAGATCAAGCATAGTGCTCTGGTACCATGTGAAAAAATGAGAAAGGAGACAAAATTCTTATCTATATATTTCACTGAGAGCAGCTTACAAATATATAGGGGAGGAAAAAGATAAAAATCCTAATCAATCCCCAAAAATCAGCAAAATAAATCTCCATAATATTTACTAATATGACTGTTGAAAACAGAGAGCTAGATACAAGGATCAGATCTGATCAAATAAGGAGTGAAAATAAAATTAACACACTAATTGATGTAGAGCAAGGGAAGAAGCTTAAAGTGAGGGAGAGAGAGGAGGCAACCCTAGGTTAATACTGAATACTCTTGTTAATCAATCAAAATAGTTTGCTCTGTAACATAAACCCTAGGACGATTTATAGATAGCCTTAAAACACAATAATAAAACTATTTGTTCCAATAAGAGACCCATTACAAAATAGGAAACTAAAATACCTAAAACTAGGGCTCTATTAAGAAGTCTATTACAAAGAAATTATATAGACAACTAACATTACTAAACTAGTAAAGCCCAATAATAGTCCAAATTACATAAAGGCCCAATAAAAGATCAACTACTTTCTACGCCTAACAAAGGTTTTGATTTCCCATCACTACTAATATGTGATTTCCAACTGTAACACTTAAATTACCATGTCTTAATTCATGAAGTTAACTTTTGATCTCAAATGGAGTCAATTTCACAACAGAGACGTGTCTTGCCTTTTAGATTCTAATATCATGGAGAAATTAGTTATCTTATGCCTTGAGTGTTATTATTCCAAAAATTCTAGCTGCACATAAACAGATGGGTTGGAGGTTGAAAGATTAACCAATCTAAACAGCCTAAGTTATATAATAAGCCTAACAATAGGAAAGTTATGAAAGCCTTACAAAAGGTGATTAATACAAAATAAAAGAAATTAAATAATTTTTAATTCCTATGTTTTGCCTTAATTCTGATATAATAATGTTTTCCCTATTATTCTCTTCCTGTTTTAATAGAAAAATAACATAACAAAAACCGAACAAGATAAAGTCTTATAGAACAAAATAAATAATTAATTAATATTAATAAGGCTACTGAATACTAATAAAACAAATATTAAAGTGCTGCTAAATAACACATGTGATCTTTCAACGTCTTTATCAAGAATGACCTTCTCCAATGGAAGGTTTATCAAGAAACTTGTCGTTCTCGAGAAACACTATGATACCATGCGGTGTAAAAGAATCTAGCCTAAAATCATTCCTATAATTGATAGTTGACTCTCCCTACTAATTGCAATATAATTAGTGGATTATAGATCCCATAAATCTTTATATGTACTTACAATCTTTCCTAAACAAGCTTTCCTTAAATCTCGGTTATTTTTCCACAGTTCTTGCCAAATCCATTCTAGCCATAAAAAACAAACATAATCAAATAAAAAACGAACATTAGATGGGGTGAAGTGAACATGTCAATGAAACATACTTAAATAATTTATGAGGTGATACCCATTTGAGGTCCATTTATTGAATATTAAAGAAAAACAAAACTCTTTTAAACAAAAGAGACACTTGAATATAATTGAAATAAATTTAAAACAAATAAAGATTCAAGTTTATTACATAGTTTATAAAATTAGAAGTCAGCCTTGGAAAGGGTAATTATATTTACATGTTGTTGGGACCTAAGGGAGTGTGGGGAACCCACCCTTGAAAACCGGCTTACAATGGAGAAGAACCACACTCTTAAATATCCCATCAAGCAGCCCATACTACTTAATGTGGGACTTAGGCAGCCCATACTGCCAACACATGTTAACCTCTTTTTTATTTTATAATAGTAGTAGTTGTAGTAGTGATAATATAATAATGATTATATAAAGATTTATATATGCACTTGTCTGGTACTCAGGTTTCTGTAGGTTTCTATTTTTGTAGTGTACAAGGAAAATTATAGGCTTATCACATTAATTTAGAATGTCTTTAACTGCCTGTCTTAATCACAAGGTCATGCTACTGAATTGTTAATGGGCTGAACCATTCTCTTATTTTTTGGTATATCTAGCATTTATAAATATTTG
Organism: Delonix regia; assembly: GCA_037074485.1. Taxonomy (NCBI): domain Eukaryota; kingdom Viridiplantae; phylum Streptophyta; class Magnoliopsida; order Fabales; family Fabaceae; genus Delonix; species Delonix regia. Next base: position 30,352,962 of record CM073449.1, on the reverse strand, counting down.
ATTTTTACCTCAAGTAACTTTCTAGCTTATTGGATCTTTGTGAGAGCTGGACTAGCTATTTCGGGCCAATCTACATGACTGAAAAAGCCTAATGTTAACTTACTGAAAGTTGCCAGTTTGGCAAATAGTTCTTTCATACGTCAAAATTCTCTAATAATTTTCAGATACTTTTTGGGTATCAAAGGAACACAGCTCTGTCATTCATTTTTCTTGTTGTTTTGATCAAATTCTTTGTAGGCTCGGTTGAATGAGATTATAACTTCTGGTGCCAAGACTGTTCATGGCAATGGATCACCTGAATTTCCTTGGATGGTTGATGGAGCTGGATTGCCACCCAATGCATCAGAATTACTTCCCAAGTTGGTAATGTTTTATAAATGTAGCAATGCATAGTTGCTTAAACATCTTTTACTATAATTTAGACCAGAGGCTAACATGCATTTCTAAATAAATTAAAGGAATTTGACTCTCTTAATGGGTTTTCCTTTTAAAGTTTTCTGGATTTAATTTTATTTTATCCTTGTCGCTAACATTAAATATGTTACTCAAAACTCATTGCTTCTATCTTGGGTTAGCTCCACAAGTTTGTTTAACAAATAAACTAAATAATTGATATGACTCCCTTCTATTAAAGGAGAGGTATACCTTCATAATAAGATGTGGGATTAGTTTCTCATGTTGTGACATTTACAACAAAGACGTATATATTGTGTATAAGAGGCAAAGAGGAAAATGAAGATAAATTCAACATTGTTAAAATGCATAATAATTATTAAAACTGTACAAGATTTATCTAGGGAAATTTAGTCATGGTAGATTACAACAAATATATAATTATGTAATGGGTGTATTTGTTCAAGAATCAATAGAATCAACATCAAATAGTCTGTAACAAAGTTCACTTAAATTGATAATTAGCAAATTTAGTAAATTTTCTTTAGTGTTAGTGTTGTAATGCATACCCTTTTTTAAAATTATTGGTTCTTAACTTCTCTGTGTAGGTTTTAACTATTAATAGATGTATGTTAGGCTATTCTTGTGAAGTGTTGCGCTAATATAATAAAATAGCTAACTGGCAATAATGATTTCTTTCTCACTTCCGCTGCATATCGTATCATCAGGTAACATTGACTAAAATGGTTACAGAACAAGTAAGAATACTTGCCAAGGATGAAGATGAGAAACTTAAAGAAACAAACTCATATGATGTAATTCCTCCTTATGACCAAGCAAAAGCACTTGGAAAGACAAATATAGATGTTGATCGTATAGCTGCTGGATTACCTTGTGGTAGTGAGGGCTTCCTTTTGATGTATGCTCGCTGGAAAAAGCTTGAGAGAGACTTGTATAATGAACGCAAGGAGTAAGTATTTTCCATTTTAGGGACAATTTTATTTCTCTTCTAAACATTAGGAGTTCACAAATGTTATGATTTGGAGTGTCATCAAGACCTGTCACATCTGAAGCTTCTTACAACTAGTTAATTGGTATTAAATATCCCTGTGATTTTTATGGATGTTATTCACATCTCTGCATATATGTACTATTAAATCCATTACTTGTAAATTAGATTTGTCTTATCTGCTCAAAATATGCTTTAGTATTTTTTTCTTTTTAATGCTTGCTAAACAATCATAAATATTGTGGTTGTCAGAATTAATAACTTTCCTACATTAAAATGTTGTTTAAATTTAATAAATTCCTGTTTGTAATTAATATTTTCCAATGACAATTTCGTTTTACAACCTATCATGAAAAGTTTACAAAAGGTAGGCAAAACGTTTCTCCATTTTTTATTTCTCTCTACGTGCATAAAAGATTGGTAGACTCACTGACATTGTTTTTACTTGCAGACGCTTTGATATCACCCAAATTCCTGATGTTTATGATTCATGCAAGTGAGTAATATAATTTAACCTTAGGTTTTCATGCTAATCTATTAGTTTTTTTTTAATAATCTTTTCAGTGTATCAATCGTGGACACAACTGATTATTCTTTGCCAGAACTTAGTTAGACTATGAAGTCTAAACATAACCTGAATAAAAAATTCTTGTTCTGTCCATCAGATTCAGGAAGCTTGTTCATAGATTTTATGGGAAAATTATATGATGCAGACTCTTCTATGTCCTAATGAACATAATATTTTTGAAGTTTTGATTTTCTTTTTTCATTTGCCCTTATTATTTCTTGGAGTTTGTTTGTCTCTGAAAACTAACAGCTCAACTTATCTGGCTTAAGATGGTCAAAGTACTTAACAAATAAGCAAACAGGAATCGAGGCAAATGTATTCATGTTCAATTTTAGGATGAAGCTTTTTAATTTCATATATATAAGTTACTAGTGGATAAGGTGTTTATAGCAAGATATTGAACATTCAGACAGCCTGATATCACATCAGTGCTTTTGGAACTTGGCTGTACCAGCCACCTGGGCTGAAAAACTAGTGAACTGGTCCGTTGTCCTGTCTGTTCCAAACACCAGACTGTTCCTACATTAAAAATTCATGGAAACATAAGACTCCCTTGATGAGGAGGGCCATATGGCTCAGGGTGGGACAAAGGCTTTGAAGTTGTTTTTATGGGCAAAACATTGAATACAAGTGTTATAAGCATCGATGTAGGACTTGAGATGCTTTGGCAACATCCATGACCAACCAACGTCCAATGTATTCTTCATTTCTTCCAATTTAGTTACACCATTTTTTCACAAACAAATATTGAATATTGTTAAAATAAGAATATTTAAAAATTTTAGATATTAAAGTATAGAACTTCTGTCTATTGACTCTATTCTATAATAAAATTCATGACAAAATATATTTGTTATTTGTCAAAATTTGACCAAACATTATTTCATCTTGAGTTTGTTGTGATTAATTTGTCTTTAAATAAAATTTGTAAATTGTAACATTATATTTTATTTTGGTTAAATATATTTTCTAATATATGAACAATATTTTTATATTATATTAAAAATAACCAGTTCAATTAGTGACCCAACAGTTGAACCAATGATCTGATTACCTAACACGTTTACTGGATCATTGGCCAGTCAAGTTCCAAAATATTATGCTTCACATGCACTATTCTGCTGGGTTGAACTGCATAAAGTTTAACCACTTGATTGGTTCCTTATACTAGTTTAATTATTTATGATGATGGTTATAATTAAGGTTATGTTTTAAGAGTGTCGTGTGTTTTAGTAAATGACGGTTTAAATTATACTGATAATTACAATTTATCAATTAAAATTGACTCTTGCATCCAGCTTAGACCTTTATGTCAACCATATAGGTAGGTATCTGATTTTTTCTGCTTGGCAGCAAGCTTTTAAGGTGAAACTGTGACTGTTGTACGGGCAAAGGTTTATATTAGCCAAATACTTTAATCTATTGTATCCTTATGTTTCTTAATGTGTATCACAATATGTGGGGATGTCAATCTGCACATCTGTGGGTTTGAAGAAAAGATTTTCAGTTTCTTTTAAATTTACAGCTTTGTTTTATCCCTTTGAAAGTTCATGCTGAATGATACCCTTCAGATATGATCTCTTGCACAATGCACACCTCAAGCTAGACGGCCTGGATGAGCTCTTTAAAGTTGCTCAGGTACATAAAACAGATAATAAGTATATCTCTGCATCAAATTGCTTCCACAGTGAGTTTTGTGGTTCTAAAATTTCATCTTCAATTTGGAAAATGAAATTTTTCTTTATTCTACTGCACTTGTCGTCTTTCCAGAGTCTCACTTCTGACTTGTACAACTGCCATATCTGAGCACTAAGCAAATCTTTCTCCTGCAAATTTTAAATCTATTATTTTTCATTTGTATGAAAATCAACCCTTGTTGATGAGTTCATCTTCTTTGCTTGCCTAATTGCCCTGCCATTGTATTTTCAGGTCCTTGCTGATGGTGTAATTCCAAATGAATATGGGATTAATCCAAGGCAGAAGCTGAAGATTGGCTCAAAGGTAAAATGCTGCTGTAAGGCATCTCACAAATTGCCCTTCACATTAGGTTATTTTTAGCAGTTTCTCTGTCCCAGCATAAAATTGCTGACAGTAATAACGCTTCAGATGCCAACCCTTACTTACCAAGAGCTTTTCTTTGATGTAGGTTGAGATAATTTAACCGTCTATAAGTGAACAGTGTTAAAATTTGTCGTTAAAACATGATATGTTGAACAGGAATGTTTAACAAATTCTTTACTTAGTGGCATCCCCTTCCTTTCATATTTTTACTGAACTGGATAAGTCTGAATACAAATTGAAAGGATAATCCTTCCAGAGGATGACTAAACTCCCAAAATAATGATAAGGGATTACTACAAGAGTCCTTAACAAGGATCATCTCCTAAGCTTATAGATAAAGGATGAGAGGTATATTATCTTTTTTCTTTTTTGTCTTTTTAACAATCCATTTTAATTTTTAAGATTTCTATGAGAAATCATACTGTTTCATGTGACATTTTAAATTGAATCTCAAAAAAAGTGGAACAGAAAAAGTTTGAGGAGACTTAAGCCTTCCAACTTCTTAAGTTGTCGTACAAGGGTTTTAGCCACAACATGTCACCATGCCTTAATTAATAAGGTGACCTTAATCATATTTTGTGGAAGAAGTAATTAGGAAAGAATAATGTAGAGCTGGAGAATCAGGAATCCTCCTACTAGCTAAAATGTGAGAAATAGAACATATTGCTTTATGAGGTTTTTTAGGGCATATTATAATTAACAAACCATGTCATTGGTTATGATTATAATATTACACAAATAATAGGAGAAAAGGAATATTGTTAGGAGACGTAAATACTGAATCCTTATGTTTGGGTAGTAGGTCTCCTTTATAATAGTGTCATGGTTGTTTATGGCCATTAGTACAAATGAGTAACATTGTATTACAATGAGTAATGAGAAGATAACTAGACTACGGCTAATATGGGACATTGACACAATTATCAAGACACTTATTTACATTTTGTAGTGAAGGGAAACAATTTTTATTTCACATTGTTCAATACTCATAACACACATTTATATACAAGATATATACTAAGAAAGGAGGCTAATTAATACTAAAGTTGGACTAATTAATGCTAAAGTTGGACTAATAAATAGGTTGGACTTATAAATGCTCTAGGACTAATAAATGTTCCAATACTCCCCTTCAAGCTAGTGAGTAAATGTTCTACATTCCAAGTTTAGATATAATGGTTTGAAATGTTCATTGTTGAGCCCTTTGGTGAATATATCTGGTAGCTGGCCTCTTTTTGATACATAAGAGGTACAAATATGACCACTATTCAGTTTTTCTTTTATGAAGTGCCTGTCAACTTCAACATAGTTTGTTTGGTCGTGTTATACTAGATTATGAGCAATGCTTGTAACATATTTATTGTCATAGTATAGTCTCATTAGTCCATCCCATTTGATTTTTAGGTCATCCAAAATGATCTTTAACCAAAGTAATTCACAAATTCCAAGTGTCGTATCTCTGAACTCTGCCTTAACACTAGACCTTGCAACCACGTTTTGTTTTTTTACTCTTCCAAGTTACTAAATTACGGCCTAGGAAAGTGCAATAACTCATAGTAGACCTTCTGTCTATTACTGATCCTGTATAGTTAGCATCTGTATAGGCCTCTAGAGTTAATTCCATGTTCCTCTTAAATAATATCCCATTTATTGGAGTGCCTTTTAGATAATGTAAAATTTGGTGAATAGCATGTAAGTGTACTTATTTGGGATTATGCATGAATTGACTTAATACGCTGACTACATAAGTTATGTTAGGTCTGGTATAAAATAGATAAGTTTCCCCACAATCTCTGGTACATTTCTTTGTCAACAGCAATATCGTCACTTGCTTTTCTTAGATTATGGTTAGGATCAATCCGGCTATCAACTAGTTCGCTTGCTAGTTTACCTGTCTCTTTTAGGAGATCCATCACATACTTTTGTTGAGAAATAAAGATACCTTGTTTTGAATATGCTACTTCAATTCCCAAGAAGTACTTTAATTTTCACAACTCTTTTATCTCGAATTCATTTGCCAAACGTCTCCTAAGTTCCTCTTGTTCTATCTTACCATCCCCAGTGATGATAAGATAGTAAAAAGGAAGGAATCTCAAAGGAGAACTGATTTTGGACACCTAAAAGAAAAGCTCAACTTGCAAAAGAGCTTGGATTGTGATAGGGATATGGGTAGTATGAGATGCCTAAGTCTCATATCGAGTAGTATGTGATGCTTGATAAGGTACTTAAGGGGTGTGGTTCTTTACCCTTACAAGCCAATTTTCAAAGGTGGGTTCCCCACACTCCCTTGGGTGCTATCAGATTGCAGCCAAGGCAAATTACTATATAGTGTCAAAACTGAAGGGCTTGATTCAAGACAAAATAGCTTGAGAAAGACTATGTTTCTGAAAGCTAGCTTTGACAAACTCAAAGGTGACTATGATACTCTTCTTCACAAAAATGAGAAGTTTAGAAAAGAGATAAATTGAAGAAGAAATTGGCAGCTAAGGAAGGAGTCAGAATGAGGAAATATAAACAATGAAGGCAAAGGAAAAAAAAAATTCCCTTTCTAACGAACTAGAACAGTGGTTGGCCAAAAAAGTGTCGGAAACGTGATGTCAGACGTCCAGCAGTGAAGGCAATAAAGAAAGATTGTGTCACGCGTTCACACGCGCAGGCGTATGAAAGATCGTGTAGAAGCTTCAATCAACGTGAGCTTCATGCGCAGCGAGTCCTACCACTGGACGACAGGGATATGCTGATTACAGCACTCTGTGACTACCTGTGCTGGCAGTGAGAGAGAACTAGTCTTCTACAGTGATGACCTAGGCTTCTTCAAACAAAAAGCATGGAAGAACAACAAGGAACTTCCCTAGAAAAGAGCCAAGATGCTCTGATACCATGTAGTGAAGGGAAACAACTTTTATTTTACCTTGTTCAATACTCAAATAACACACATATCTATTTACAAGATATACACTTAAAAAAGAGGCTAATTAATACAGAAGTTGGGCTAGTTAATGCTAGAGTTGGACTAATAAATGGGTTGGACTGATAAATGTTGTAGGACTAATAAATGTTCCTACACATTTAAGTTCAACAATGACAGCTCTTTGACCCAAAAGTGAAGTAAAGACAATAACAAGGAAAGAGAAATCTGAAACTATAAGCTAGGTGATGGCCCTTCTGTAATTTTTATCTTCAGTTTCTTACACTTGATATTGTTCGAGAATAATTTAGTCCAAATTAAATGCATTGATACATCAGTACTTCATACTATAGTGCCTGATTACTTTGATTTGTGCTGTTTCATGTCAGATTGCTCGTCGATTATTAGGTAAAATTTTAATTGATTTGAGGAACACTCGGGAGGAAGCCATCAGTGTTGCTGAATTAAAGAGTAACCATGACCATCATTCAACATCAACGAAATCTGAAAGGGAAGATACAGAGTCTAAGTCAAAACTTTTCCATAAGAATGATGAAACAAGAAGATCCAACACTTTGAGTGATTTATCAATGGATCAAGATGATGATGATGATAAAGAAACTAAATATCGTTTGGATCCAAAGTGATTATCTGTACCTCATTTGAATTTTTTAGATTATTATGTCCCATTTTTAATCATCTTTGTTATTTTCCACCAGGTATGCAAATGTGAAGACACCTGACCGCCATGTGCGGACTCGGCTATACTTCACTTCGGTGAGTTATGACACCCTCAGTAGAAAATTCACTTCTACTCATGTATGTGTGTAACTATAGAGATAATTTTAAAATTATTTTTGAATATTGGTTGGAGACTTGGTTATAACAAAATGATAATTATTATATTCTGTTGACTGATCTTTTGTTGGTTCATACCTCATATTGAATGACATAACTTAAATAAATATACTTAACTGTCTTGCATTTTAGCCTTTTGTCCAAACTAAATTAATATGGACGAGAAATTTTTGACCAAATGTATACATGGGAATTTATATAATGAAAGAGATGCTTACTAGGAAGTAAAATAAATCAGAGAGACAAATCCCTAGCAATTGGGGATTGACTAATTTTCTAAACGTATGCCTAATTCCTAGGGCTAGCTATTAACTATAAACTATAATGAGTTGATATTTAATATCTCAAGCTTGATGATCATTTTGCTGAAAAATTATTCTAGATAATCCTTTGGCAAGCACATCTGCTAGTTGGTCACTAGTGAAAACCAAAGGGGTATAAATTAAACCACTGTCCAGTCTTTCTTTAATGAAGTGGTGATCTACCTTGATATGCTTGGTACAATCATTATATTGTACTGAATTGTGAGCACTGTTGGTAGCTGATTTATTGCTACAATAAAGCTTCATTGAGCCCTCTCACCTGATCATTAGATCTTCCAACTACAGTTAGCTGCACTAACAATAAGACTCTTACTTTAGCAACTGTGACAACATGTTTCGAGACTTGTTAAGCTCTAGTTGATTGGAAAATGGATGTTGGTGAGGTCTATGGTGATTCCTAGGGTGTTTGGATTAATTGGTGAACAATTGAAAAGAGAGAGGGTGTCCCAATGGCAATGGTGGCCACCGACAAGAAAAACTGCAATGAAAGCCACCAGAAATTGTAAGAAAGCCTTGGGATTTAATACCATGAAAAGATGTCTGAATTTCATGTTTATTGAAGAGTCAATACGATGAGAGAGATGCTACTCTAGAAAATAAAATATATTGGAGCAACAACATTAATAATTATGACAATTAGGGATTGACTAATTTCCTAAACTTGCTTAATTCTGAGGGTCAGCTATCAACAATAATTATAATAATTACAATAAGTACAATGATTTCTAAGAATTTGGTATGCTAATTTTTTTGAGATGAAATGACCACTCAATTATTAATCTGAACATGAAACCAATCATAACCAGACATGATATACACATGCTTCCTTAATTAATTTTTAATTATATACCTGTAAAGTATACTTCCTTTATTTTGTGGTGCCAATTGATGTACATTATTTGTCAATGCCCTTTTAAAATTCATTCTGAAATTTCTATCATTTCTATTCTTAATTAAGTGTAACCTCAACTTTTCATAAAGTTTTCTTGATAGAAGCCTATATGTCAGAACAAGTTTCAACTAAGTAAATTATATAGAACACTCAAATACAAATACCTCTCTAAATGAATGCATCCAATCACACAGAAATGTACAATTTTTTTTAATTGCCTATTTGTGGATGTAATTGCTCTCTTAAATTAACTTCCATGCTCTTTCTTTTTCCAATTACTTTTATTGACAGGAATCACATATCCATTCTCTCATGAATGTTCTTCGCTATTGTAATTTGGATGAATCTCTTCAAGGAGAAGAGAGTCTTGTTTGGTGTAATGCTCTAGAGCGCTTATATAAAACAAAGGAGCTGGACTATATGAGCTATATTGTACTGAGAATGTTTGAGAACACAGAGGTATGTCATTTTATGCATTTCCCAGTTAGTAGTTCTAATTTGTCACTGTTAGAATAAAATATATGGTTTCTAAGCTCTCTCCATGCTATGACTTGTTAATTGGACTTGTTGAAGTTCCTTTCTTGCATTACTGGAAAATTGATCTTAGGGTAAAGTGTCTCAAACCTGACATGGACTAGGGCCTGTGTTTTTGGTATTATAGTGCCTCGTGGTGTGGTACAGACAATGTAGACTTCTGCTGCGTAGGCTATAACTGGGTGGCATGTGGCCCTAACTGCTTTCTTAATAATTGCTTGGAAAAGGATCAAATCAAAACCTGCAACTTTGAACTGATGTACCTTCTACATGTTGACTACAAGAACACATCACAAACATGGACACCTGACTATAGAAGAAAATCATGTGCAATAAGACTGATATGTCGAATATACTTGGCAAACTAGATCATTAAATGTGTTTGCTTTAGAAATACAGCAAGAGTAGTCGCTTTATTTTCTCTTCTTTTACATCTCCCACAAAGATTTAGAGACTCACTTCATTAAATGATACAGAAGACCAACCTTCCTGCTGTAGCTGCTTAACTTGTTTACAGATATGCCTTGACAGAAATTGTGAGTGTTGTCTATTGTGTAATGGGATTAAAGGAACACTCTAAGGAATAAGTTTGAAAAAGTACTGGTTGATGAAGAAACTAGTTGGAGGCAGAAATCTAGGATTCAGTGGGCAAAGGAAGGGGATGCAAAGGAAACACAATTTTTTCAGAGTGGCTACAGGTTGACAATAAAGAGTATATCATTCAAGAGATGGAGCATGAGGATGGGAGCCTTGTTAAGGATACTGGTGTTATAAATGAGGAAGCTACCCTTTTCTATACTAAACTTGATTCTGCAGAGAATTCAAGTAGACATTTCATGGAAGGTTTGGCTTGGAATCCAATTTCTGCGAACAGAGCTTGCTGGATAAATCTATACGGGATTTGGCTTAGGACAAAGTTTGGGTCCACATGGTATACTTGGTTTTTCTTTAAATTTGCATGGAAACTGTCGAAAGGGATCTTTTAAAGGTTTAATGAATTTTTTTTGAATGGAAAACTGGCAATGAGTATCAATTCAATCTTTGTAACTTTAGTGCCTAAGAAGGATAGGCCTATTGATCCAACAGATGATAGACTTATAAGTTTGGTCACTGGTGTCTAAAGGATCATCAAGGTGCTCTCTGCTTGGTGAAGTCTTGTTAGATGCAATCTCAGAAATACAAAGTGCTTCTATCCATGGTTCCCAAATTTTGGATGTTGCCGTAGTGGCAAATGAGGTTGTGGATTATGTGAAGGGATGAAGAGCAGTGTGAGCTGAGTTCTTAGATAAGATTCATGCTAAGAAAGGTTTCAGTGATAGATGGCATCGTGGCAGGGATGGGTTTTGAGGTTTCTCTCTACTGCTACTATTTTGCGATTATTGATGGTGAACTTCTTTCATTAACTAGAGACTAAGAAATCCTCAAACCAGAAATTACAAGAAAAACTGAAAACAGTACATAGTAACAAAGAGATCCCCTTTCTCCCTTTTTTTAACTTTAGTGGTGGACATTTTGAGTTGGGTGCTTCCTAGAGCCCTAGATACAGTTGTGATTATAGGTCTTACCATTGGTTTAGAGGAGGTCATGATCTCCCAGTTGCAGTTTGCCAATGATACTATCTTGTTTTAATAGGATGATAGACATAGATTCATAAATGTTCTCTAGATTCAGTTTTTTGAGGCTATTTCAAGTCTAAAGATAGCCAATAGTGGTGTGGTTGGGATGAATGTAGATAGCGAAAGTCTTTCATCTTATGTTGTTTTTGCAAGGTGTCAAGTTTTACAATGGCATCTTATTTTTAGGTGTGCCTCAGGGTGGCAATCCACGCTCTCATTCTTTCTGGGACTCAGTTACCAAAAGATTTCTAAGCATTTGGATAACTGGAAGGTAGCCTTCTATTCCTCTTGTGGACATATCACTCTTATTCTGTCTAGATTATCAAGCATACCTTTATATTACGTGTCTTTTTTTTAAATCCCAACAAGTGTAGCCCATAAGATCGAGAACGTTATGAGAAATTTCCTTTGGTTAGGTTGCATGTACATGAGAGGATAACAAAATTCACCTAGTTAGTTGAGAAGTTTGTTACTGACCTAAGAATGAAGGGGTGTCAACTATATGGTTATGGAGTTTTCCTTTGGAAGTGACTGCATTATATCATAAGGTTGTTTGAAGTATGGCTTACATTTGAATGGGTGGTATTGTGTTGGCGGTGAATGTGACTCATACAAGTTGTTGGAAAATTATTTCACAAGGATCTGTATCGTTTTTGTCACTAGTATCTTCAAAATTGGGTGATGGCTCAAAAATAAGATTTTGGAATGATACTTTGATGGGTCTTCTAGACCCATAATGTCTCATGTTTATTGTAGAAGGCCTAAGGGGCCCAAGGTGACTGAGGGGAACAATGTGACTCATGTGAGGGGAGTGTGTAACTAACTAGTTGGCAGAAAGGGGAGTGAAAGAGAGAGGAAAGTTGGTAGTTATATTCCATGTAATGAACTGAGAGGAGGTAAGGAAGAATTGGATTGTGGGAGAGTCTCTAGCCTCTTGAAAGCTAAAGGGAGTTTGTGTGCTGTTTTCTGTGTTTTCTCTTTATTTTCCGCCAATAATACCAGGAGCTATATCAATTCTGGTATCTGAGCCGTTTGTTCCTTAGGGGGTATGGTCCATATGCGAATGGAAAGCAAAGATTCATTGGAAAAATTAGTTTAAGAGTTATCAACCAAGTTTGGTGGGAATTATTTAATCTGATTTTCAAACTGAGGTAGTGAATAGGCGTTTGGAGGCCTACCTTCGTTGTTTTGTGGAGAATAAACCTAAATCATGGAGTAAGTGGCTGCCATGGGCAGAGTTCTGATTCATTACTGCTAACAGATCAGCTGGTATGACTCCATTTACGGCACTTTATGATCATGATCCCCCTACTATTTTTAGGTGGCAGGAGGAGACATCTAATGTGGAGGCTGTGAATGTCCTTCTACAGGACAAAAATGAGGTGTTACTGCAATTGAAGCGCAATCTTGAGCCTGCTCAAGATTATATGCGCAAATGGGCTAATCAGAAGTGCCGGGCTGTCTAGTTTAAGCAAGGGGATTTTCTTTATCTAATGCTTCTCCCTTACGGAATGAAGACTTTGGCCCGTAGATAGTGTGAGAAAGTGTCTCCTCATTTTTATGGACCTTTTAAGGTACTGGAGAGGATTGGACAGGTGGCATACAAATTAGAGCTACCTTCAACTGTCAAAATTCACTCTGTTTTCATGTCTCAGTTTAAAAAAACTCTATACGCCACTACACCAGTTTAGACCCTACTGTTAAGAGGATTTGGAGCTCAGGGTCTAGCCAGAGGAAGTCAGGAAAGTGCAGACACTTATGAATGGCAAGACTGAATTACTGATTAAATGGCTTGACCTTCTAGAGTGTGACAACACTTGGGAGGATTATGAAGTGATCCAGACTCAATTTCCTGCCTTTGACCTTGGAAGCAAGATCTAGCTTGTAGGGGGTAATGATGGGTCTTCTAGATCCATAGCATCTCACGCTTATTGTAGAAGGCCCAAGGTGACTAATGGGAAGCGTGTGACCCACATGAGCAATGCATGCGAGGAGAGTGTGTAACTAACTAGTTGGCGGGAAAGGGGAGTGAGAGAGAGAGAAGAATTGGTGGTTATACTCAATGTAATGAACTAAGAGGAGGTAAGGAAGAATTGGATTTTTGAAGAGTCTCGAGCCTCTTGAAAGCTAGAGGGAGCTTGCGTGCTGTTTTCTGTGTTTTCTCTTTATTTTTTGGCAATAATACCAGGAGCTACATCATACTTGTGCTGGAAATATTCCGTTTTCTGAAGCTTTTCTTCATCTTTATCAACTTTTTACTATGCATAACTCCATCCAAAATTTCTTTGTTATTCATTGTTGCAATCATTCTTGGAATTTTGGATTTTCAGAAACTTGAATGATAGAGAAGCTTCAGTCTCTCATCTCTATTTTAGTTTGTTTTTTTCTTCTCTAGTCATGATATGAGAGTTTAAAATCTTGACCCTTCTGGTTCTTTCTCTTGTAAATCTTATTTTCAGTACCTTATTCATTCTCTTACATGAGAAAGGTTTGTTCTTGATGAGCCAATTTGGAAATCTATTATTGGGATTCCAATACTCAATAGGATAAACACTAATTACCTGTTGCAGGTTCAATGGCCCCATATGGCTCCTTATTCCAACATGTGTGCATTGTGCAGATCCAAGTCAAAAACTTTTCCCTATTTATGTCTTTCCTGTCCAGTGATACATTTGGAATATTCCTCTTCGGTAGTTTTGGAGAGTGTCTAGTACTTTCGATCAGTTTCTCAAAATTTATTTTAAAGGATTTGGTAATGAGAAGGATAACAAATCTTTGTGGCAGTCTGCAGTTTATGGGACCCTGGTGTGTTAGTTGGAGAGGAATGCCAACATCTTCATGGGCATATCTTTGCCTTTAAATATGTCAAGGGATAGAATCGTCTATATGGTTACTTTTTGGTGATCAGCTTATGGTTTTTTCAAGGAAATCTCCATTTCTAATGTGCGGATTAGGTTCCTAGGGTTTTTGCTACATTGCTCTGTTTTTGTCTAATTATTTTTCTGACGGGAGGACTTCTACTTTCTCCTCTTTCTAGTGCAATTTACTAATTTATCAAAAAAAAAAGAAAAAATATTAACCAAAGCAAAAGGGAAAGATCAAGTTTGTCAGGGGCCTTTTTGGTTTTTTCTTTTTTTATTTTGTATTCTAATTTGAAATAAAATTGAGAGGAGGAAGATATGATAACACGGCCATCAGTGCAAGATATCCTCTTTTATAATAAGCATCCAAGGAGATTTTACTTGGCGGAAAGTTGGTGTAGACCTTGTTTTATTTGGAGAGTTGACTTTGAAATACAGATAGAGCCATGCTTCTTCTTACGGTAATATGACTATAATATTTGAGATTATTGATATCAGCACAAGGGGACTAGTTAAAGTTCTATTTGACCTGAGGATTTCATCATAAAAATCTTTGCAGTGTACCACTGACTTATGTCCTATGTGGAAATTGGAATCCATGCGACTGTTTAGTCATTCTAGACCTATGTTATATTTTGCCAGAAGCTGTGGCGTGATATTTAAAGTGGCTCATTTTATAAAATGACTTGATTGGTTATCCAATTAAAAGTTATACTCCTTTCAATGAGATCTTTTAAGATATGTGGAGTGCGGACATTCATATGGTTGTCAGAGTTATGCTTTGTTTAATGTACATATATGTGTTAGTCTTTACATGAATGAACCATCTTGTGACTCTCAAACTGCAGTTGGCTTTAGAAGATCCAAAAAGGTTCCGCATAGAGCTGACGTTCAGCCGTGGTGCCGATTTATCTCCCTTGGAGGTAATGATAACAATTAACGTAGTGTGTAGAGAGATATAGCATGGGAAAGGCTTTGAAATTTGTTCCTTTTCTGTCACTATATTGAATGCAAGGCTTGAAACTGAAATCCAATTTCATGTCCACTAGGCTTTTCAATACTAATGGTGCCATTTGTTCTGAAGCTTCTTATGAAACTTGCAGTTTTCTTCATCCAAGCTTAACTAGAGCACCATATTCTTTTCACTCACTGCTGAAACCACGAAGCACTCTCTTCTCTTCTCAGATTTTGAATTTATTGCCCATGTTATTTCAATACCATCCACTGATATGATAAATGTCTCCTATTAACTTTTCACAATATGAGGAATATCAATAAATGTACCAATTTTCCATGGCAAGCCTTATTTTTCAGTGGCTAATATATGTCTGGTTAAATGGTTGCAGAAGAATGATAGTGAGGCTGTTTCATTACATCAGGAGCACACACTACCTATTATGGGTCCAGAAAGGCTGCAAGAAGTAGGATCATATCTCACATTAGAAAAGATGGAGGAGATGATTCACCCATTTGCTATGCCAGCAGAAGACTTTCCTCCCCCAGAAACACCTGTGGGTTACTCGGGCTATTTCTCTAAAAGTGTACTTGAGCGCCTGGTAAATCTTTGGCCTTTCCATAAGCAAGCTAGTGCCAATGGCAAGTAGCATACTAGGAAGTACATTTCCTTTCTCTGCTGTTGTCTGTTGTTTCGTGCTTGAAAAAGTGCTGGAATAACTCAAGCGAGCTCTGGCTCCTTTGGAAAAAATTTTGGAAGTAGCTGACAGTAGCTGTGGAAAATTAGAAATTAAAGCAGGCTTTCTTCCCTTATTTTCTATTGCATTCTTTTTTTTCTTTTTTTCTTTTTGCTTTCTTGCATTGTGAATAAATCATTCAAGTATTGGTTAATGAATTAATGTACAGAGAAGACTTAATTTACTTGAGGACTTCAGATATCTTTCGACCGGCCGCTGCTTTTTTTTTTTTTCTTTGAAAATCCATATCTGAGAACTGAGCACGAAGATCTCGTTTCATGAATTGAACCGTTGGGGAAACCAACTGATAAACATGTATAAAAGGCCCCGCATGTATACTTTGGCATCAAAGCCTTCCATGCATTGTTTAACTTTAGACCCTTTGATTTATGCCCCTGATTTTCTTTTGTTAAGTTATTGATTGTAGATATAATAATAAAAATAATAAAAATAATCTATTTTCATTCATTCACGTGTACTTCTCGATTCTTATCAAAGAAATACTAACCATGCTCTTAGAAAAGAATCAATTGACTCATGTATGAATTTTTAAAAATTTTTAAAGCTTTATAAATTAAGAAAATCGACTTAATAAGAGTTTATACTTCTTCCCTTTCACTTTTTTTTCCTCCTGGATTTATATCAAGAGGTATAGAAGATCCTTGGAGTGACTGACATCATATTGTAAAACGAATCTTCATTAAACATCTGACTTTAATACGATGCACCCTGGCAGACAGGGCAGAAGAATTATGATGTCTCGTGAGGCAATCCAGATATCATTTTAAAGCAGCCCACTCAGCTAATTGAATCGGATCGCATTAATATCTAGTAAGAACCAGAATTTATAAAGGAACGACAATCACGAGAAACAATCTTCTATCAACATCACCAAATTCAAGCACTATCTCAATTCAAATACATGCTTTAATTGAAAACACATAGCTGAAGTTTACCAACAGAACTTCAAGCTGCTCTGAGCTTCTCAACCTTCTTCTCAAGCTCGTCCTTCTTGGCACCAACCACCCTGTAGATCTCCTTTCCCTTCTTCCACAACACAAAAGTCGGCATCGCCTGCACCTGAAATTCCTGTGCCACATCCTATATTTTTCACAGAGAAAAAGTTTAATCACAAAAAACAGAAATATGTCAGAATCGAGAGGCAAAAAAAGCATAAAAAATTAATATAATTTGCTGAAATTCAGAGAAACAAGGAGGCTTACAGATAGCTCGTCGACATCGATCTTGACGAATTCAACGTCGCTGAATTTGTCCGCCATGGCGTGGATGGCCGGCTCTATGAATTTACATGGGCCGCACCACGATGCTGAGAAATCAATCACGATCTTCGCTCCATCAATAACCAAAACCAGCGATTCAGTGGACCGAAGAAAAGTCAAATCGCTATATGAAATATTATTATCCCTATGGAAGTTATACAAGATTCAAAGGGAAGAAAAAAAAAAAAAAAGGAATAAGATTCAATACAGGCATAGAGGAATCTTTGACTTCATTGAAATGGAGCTGCCATCGCGCCGATGAGTGAAACAACAGAACCTGAGAATTCTCCGGCACCGGCGGTGAAGCATTAGCTGTAGCGTCGCCTCCCAGTATGCTAGAGAGGATTGATCCCATTCTTTCCTTACGGTCTTTTTCCACTCCAACCAAAGCCTTCTTGGTTTGCTAAGCCACAACAAGGGTTACATTTACCTTCCGCTGCAGTTTCTTTCATAATTTTGGCCTGATATTTTTTTTATTGTGTAAATATCATATAAAATTAATTTTTAATCTTTAGGTGCCTTATATATTATTTAGTAACTTATACTTTTATATTAAAAATGTGTCAAGGCAAATTACTCTTTTTTGGATCAAAATTGTGAAAATATTATTCTCACAATTTTTGGTCGTAAGAATATATAACCTTTGATCCTTTATTCTTAAATTATTACATTTTTCTATTATAAAAATATACCTAATTTTTCTAAAACTATTATATGAACAAAATATTTTTAAAATAATATTAATTCATTTTTATAACAAAATATAGCATATTAAAAATTAATTTTAAAATTTTATTTCATTGTTATACATATGTGTAAAAAATTATAAATTTAATTTATTTAGAATTAATCAAGTATATTTAACACTTGTTATATTATATAAATAATAAATTAAAAATTTTCGATCAAAATAAATATAATTATAGTTTACTTTTCACAGTAATAAATTAGTGTAGAACATTTTAATTAATAATAAAAAGTATGATTTTTTAAAATAAAAATAAAGATGCTATAACTTAAACACGAATATTTTGCCCAAAATGTTAACATCGTGACTGTACAGATATTTATTGACAATGTGGATGCCAAGTGAAGAGAGGTCTGTGTCTGTGTGGGTACCCACGTTTGACTACTAACTGCTGAATTGTTTTTATCTAAAGTTACATACAAATCGCGACGATAAACCAACAATCTATTTTATCATAGATAAAAATAATCTATTTATACACATGCATATATATGGTATGACCAAAGGAAAAAAACAAATGCAGACGTTAATACACATGACGGAGATTGATTTGAATTTTTTATATCTAATACAGTTGTAATTTGCATAAAATTCACGACGGTCATATTTAATTTTTTTAATTATACACAATTCTTAAAAATAAAATTATAATTTTAGTGGGTTTAATTATAGTGTGTCGAAATAAACATTTGGTGAAGTGACAGATGAACTGTCTTCCACATATATATATATATATATATATATATATATATATATATAAAATCTCTTCATAATTGAATGTTTTAAAAATTTTTCCTTCGAGTTATGACCTGATTCTTATTTATTATAGCCAATAGCCATCGCCACATAACGGTTACCTGGGACACATTCATCAGGTCCCACCCAGAATGGGGCTTCACCATCATCACCCACAGGATGGCCATACAATAAAGATGATTGTCTGCAAATCTATCCCTTCCCCTCAGACTCCTGCAACATACGCCATTGATCAAGATGCTGAGATATTCTCCAAGAGAGGGAGATATGAGGCATTACAATAATGTTGATTAGTTTTATAAAATTAGAAACTTGATCAATGTGGTTAGTGTGCTTCTGTTATTAGCTTTATGGTGTTTGCTTCCATATTCTTTCACAAACAAGAGAGAAAAAAGAAAGAGAAAGGACGGGAAGAAATTAAGATACAAGATACTCTACAAGCAAAAACAACTCAAGAATATTACAGTCAAATAATAGTTTGACATTTAAATATGAAGCAGTTATCGTGGCCATGACACTGAAAAGCAATACTGGGAGAAAATTGAGAAGATATTAGATCTGGAGACTGTCCAAGACAACTCCGTTTGACCAATTGTCGATGATCAGAGTCCAACATCTGTCAGAGCTTCCTCTTAGCAATTGTCTAAGTCAACTGAGAAATTGTGAAAATCACCGAGTGCTCCAAAAACGTAGTGGTCGATATAGAACCCAGCTTCAGAATTTTTCAAAACTTCTTCCACATGCTAAGCTGCTGAGATTAGGCCTCCATGAAACTGAGAATGTAACAACAATGAATAATATGTTTACCTATGGTCCCATACAAGCAGATCAAATGCATTTGCATAAATGAAAAACAATGAAACCAAATGAAAATAATCACTTTAAATATTTCAAAATCATAAAATTAGTCGTACAAGGACAGGTGTATTTTTTTTTTTTTGAGGGGGTGGAGGAAGAGGGCATGCTATTGAACTGGTACATTCCGGGTTTCTTACCAGTGACGTCAGAATCCCCTCAAGAAGATTTTGTTGGTTGGCAGTAGGTAGTTCAGTACAGATTTTTTTTTTTTTTTTTACGTAATTCATAATATATAAGAGCACAAATTTCTGCTGGAATTAGGAACTAGAACATAACATCCAGACATGACCAAACAAATTTTAAGAAAGTAGCAAGCACTACAACAATCCACAGATAACGCGAATTTCTATCATGCAACATTGAGTTAACGACTGTGATTATTGGTTATACCTAACCAAGTTCAGTCGCAACCAAAAAAAAAAAAAAAATTAAAGAAGCTTGCACGTTCTCACAAGCTAAAACCTAAACCAATAAATGATTGAAAAATCCCATGATGATGCTTTTGAGGTGCTAGACAATCTCAGATTCCGAATTTCGGTCACAGGAATGCTCTGCCACAGATAACAATTAGAAACCCAATTCCTGGGATTGAAAGTGACGGTAGAAGAAACCTGAAAGAGCTCAAGAAAAAGAGGAAGCAGAAGAAGATTACCAGAGCGGTCGATGGAAATTGAAGAGTCAGTCTCCTGGGCATCGTTCAAGTGAACGCAAAAGAAGGCACAAGTAGGCATTGGGGAGTTGACAATGAAGCGTGCAAGATCGTTGATGCAGTTTCCGGAGCATTCTGGTAGGCACTTGTTTCTGGCGAACAAACTTAACTCATAATAGGGATCATACTATCTGGCTGACATAATAGTAATGGGGATGTAGCTCAGATGGTAGAGCGCTCGCTTAGCATGCGAGAGGTACGGGGATCGATACCCCGCATCTCCATTTTCTATTCTCAAGTTCTTGTTGATTTTGTTACATATTACTACATACTAGACTAATTTGCCGTCTTGATCCTAAAAACATTAGTAAAGTTATACTCAGTTAATACATTTTACTACAAATTGGACCTAACTTTGTGGATCTCTCCACCCTTGACTTGGGAATTTGGATTTCCTTAGGTAATCAAGTCAATGGAGGTTTACTAGTAATTCTGATTGTCCAAATTATTTTAAAAAATTTTATGATAATATATAAAGATTAATTATACTTTAAATCTTTTTATACATAATGGTATGTTATTAAAAAAACAAATTATAAGATATAAATAGTAGACTATAAATTATTAGAACTTATTTATTTATTTTTTAATATCATATAAAAAATAAACTTAAAATGTAAAAAATAATCTTTTTAACAAGATAAAATAAACTTAAGATATAAAGAACAAATTATAAATTATTAGAAACGATTCAATTCTTTTTCTTCAATAAGACATCATTTTGTATAAAAATATCTAAAATATTAATTAATCTTAGGAGAACCTTCGATGTAATCCGTACAAGAAAAAACCTCAGGGTTACATGTGATGTTAAATGGAATAGTTTTTACTTTTTAACTTTGGGGGAAAAAGAAGCAGTGGATCTCATCCACTTTCCTCCAAATTCTTTCATTTAAAATAAATGCACCTCTAAAACAATATAGTTAATGTTAGAATATCGTATAATATCTAGAGAATAAGTTTGTTAAGATATTATATGTATGTTAGAATATCATATAATATCCAGTGAATAAGTCTGTTAAGATATTATATTGTGCACACCCATAAGAGGTGCTCATTAAATATGGAAAAAATAGTAATTATAAGAATTACTACTAAACCCTAACCCTAACTAGCCTTTTATAAATAGGGCTAGACTAGTGTACGTTGCATATAACTCATTAGAGAGTAAGACTTGAGACGTTCTAAGTAGGATATCTGCGAGTATTCTGCAGTCACATTTGAGAGGGGATTTAGGCTGTGAAAACCTGAGATACACCCAATACATTGTGGGTATCTCATCCGATCAGTGATCTCAACCAGAGATCAATAAGCTTCCACAAATTAGAATATCAATGTAAGTCTCCTACCCAACTCTGAATTTATATTCTTGTGTTCTTTTATTCCCTTCATTGGTATTAGAGCACTTAGACTAGTTTTCTGATTAATTGTATACCTTATTTGAATTAGATTTTTATTTGGGGCCATTTTGATTCAAAAAAAAAAAAAACAACAACAACAATGTTTTTCAAAAATATTCCTACTGTGACCTATGTGAAACTGTTGCAAACATGAAAAGCATCTCCCTTTTTTTCAAAAAACTCTTCCTGCCTGATGAAGAAATATGGCCGCATATATATATATATATATATATGTATAATAAAATAAATTTTCAGAAATCTTAATTTTTTGGATCTGAGACCTTAAAATTTTTGTTGACCTTAAGGTTTGATGCAGGCTCATTGTTAAAATTGTTTTGAGCCTTTAAAAATATTTTGAAGAAAATAGGGCCTTTAAAATTTTTTTTGGATAATTTTTTTTGAGTTGAGTCATTTTTTTTTAGGCATGTGGCCCATCCAAAAATAATAATTAAAGGCCTAATAGTTAAATCCCCTAATTAATGATCATTAAAAATGTTTTAAAAAATATAACTTGTGTATTTATATTTTAGCTCCCAATAAATGCAATTAATTTTTTGTGAAAAATTAACATATCCCAAGAAATATCAAGTCCAAGTAATATGTTATGTTAATTAGTTTAACATTTTTTTTTAATTTTCTTCCAATAGAAAATTTAAACATATAATGTTAATTAGCTTAACATTATGCAATTAAATGTGCTAATTAGTTTAACATGTTTATTTAATAAATGTTAATTAATTTAGCATTATATAATTAATTTATTAATGTGTTGATTAGTTTAACACGTTAGTTAACGAATGTTAATCAGTTTAGCATTTGAAAAGTCATGATTTACAATTTGTTTGTAGCATGATTAGGACACCTAGTTGTGATATGATTTCGTTGAGTTACACCTTACATACAACCTCAGGATGATGATTGGCACTTCATGCTCTTTTGACTTCGTGTTATGCATGGGTTAATTAGCTTAATCATACGATACTTAGTGTCATAATTTGTAAGCATGGTGAATATTAAATCTTGCGTGTTTTTAATTATATGATCCTGATTTAAGTTAGTCTTTCTTTTTATGTAAAGAATGATTACGGTTTCCAAAAGTATTGTCGCTGAGCTCAACAAAGGGTTGAAACTAAACGACAACAATTATGAGATTTGGAGTACCAAAGTTCAGTATCTTTGGAAGAGCAACAGGCTTTTGAGGCTCTTAACAATGTTATGGAAGAGCTAGAAGCTGGAAACACGGCCCAGTATAGGCGAGACCGTGAAGCTTATGACGCTTGGAAGAAAAAGAATTTCACTACTTGCATTACATTGTTGAGCACTATGGATGATGACATCCTAAGGGAGTTCAAGGACCACCAAAGCGCTATGGGGCTTTGGAATGCTCTGAGAATGAGGTTCGGAACAATGTTCGTATCCAGATTGCGTTCTCTAACGATTAAATTTGACTCATATAAGAAACGCCCAGAACATTCAATGAGGAAACATTTGAGGCTGATGTCAAATATAATTGCTGAGTTGAAAGATGCTAGAAATGTCTTAACAAACGAGCAGCAGATCCAAGCAGTCATTCGCTCTTTTTCTAGTTCGTGGGAGCATATGAAGATGCATCTCACTCACAATGACAGAATCACGACTCTGGAAGATGTCCGGAGACACCTTGAACTCGAGGAAGAAATGCTTGAATCAACCAAGTCGATACTTGAGTTGCATATGGAAACTTCAGGTGAAAGACGTGGTTTAAAGAGAAAGAACTGGGGAAAGAACAAAGAATCAGCCCAACCTAAAAAAAAACCAAAGACCAATCAACAAGGCAAAAAGAAGTAGCAAAAAGTCAATACAGCAAATGTTAAATGCTTCAATTACCAAAAGAAGGGATACTATGCGAATGATTGCCCTGAGCCTTCCAAAAAGGTAAACTACACTGCTTATGCTAGTGAACTTTGTGTTTCTAGCTCAATTATACTTACTGAATCTTGTCCTATGTGGATTGTAGACTCAGGAGCCACAGACTACATAATATGTGATCGTGATGCCTTTGTTGACTTTCGGTGAGTTCCTAATGGAGCATTTTGGATATATATGGGCAACAACACTAAGGTTGTTGTCAAAAGGATCGGAACATGTAAGTTAGTCCTGTGTGGTGGTCGAGACTTAATCTTACATGATGTCCTTTATGCACCTCAAATTCGTCAGAATGTTATTTCAGTTTTAGTTTTACTTAGGCTAGGCTTTCAGTTGAATTTCCATGACAATTATGTTAAATTGAGTAATGACTCAGCATTTTTTAGTTTTAATTATGTAACTGGAGGTTTTATTTGTATGGATTTAGATGACGAATCTTATATTAATAATAATGTCAGTTTTTCCATGTTTGCCTCCACGCATGATTATGACCACGATGTAAATATATGGTATGCTAGACATGGTTATATTGGCCAACAAAGAATGCAACAGTTAGCAAAAGAGGGTTTGCTTCCTGGTATTGAATGCATAGATTTGTCTACTTGTGAATCTTGTCTAACTGAAAAATCTACAAGAAAACCCTTTGGTAAAGCAACCAGAGCTAATTTTCCACTGCAATTAGTTCATTTTGACATTTGTGGGCCTATGAATGTCAGGGCTTAGCACGGAGCGAATTATTTCATCACATTCATTGATGATTATACTTATTTCAATTATGTCTATTTGATTTCTCATAAGTCAAAAGCATTGAGTTGCTTTAAAAACTATATGAACTTAATAGAAAATCAATTAGGTAAGAAGATTAAGGCTCTTTGAACTGATCGAGGCCGAGAATATTTGTCAATTCAATTTAATGAATTATGTGATGAAAAAGGGATAGTTTATCAGTTGACTATTCCGAGTACTCCACAACAAAATGGTATTGCGAAAAAAAGGAATAAAATGCTCCTTGAGATGGTTAGGTCTATGATGGCATAGGCTAATTTGCCAATCACCTATTGGGGTGACGCATTGATGTCTGCAGCCTACATACTTAATCGTGTGCCTACGAAATCAGTTACAACCACTCCATATGAGTTATGGACTGGGTGAAAGTCTGGCCTAAGTGTTTTGAAACCCTGGATATGTGCTACCTATACACACGATTCCTTTCACAAGTATGGGAAATTAGGCCCGAGAAGAAAGAAAAGTATCTTCATTAGATACTTAGAAACCTCAAAAGGTTATGTGTTTATAGGTCAGCAAGATAGTGGGAGCGTGACTGAATTCGAATATAGAGATGTCACATTATTAGAGAATGAATATCCTAAGAAGGGTGAGGTAGGCCAAGATCTATCCTTATTTGAGATAGAGGATCCGACTATGCTAGGACCACTTCATTTGAGTGGGAGGATTATAGCAGATGATGAATTAGTTTATCATCAGCAACCTTCTTCATTATTTGATGTGAATGAAAGTGTTCCTGAGCTAGTTGCTCCAAGTGAGAGTGACCAAATGGAACTCATTCTAAGTGGAAGAGAGACCAACATTCTAGATCCGATTAGGAGCAATACTGATCCAAATGGGAACAATGAAATAAGATTCAATGAATTACAATTGAGACATGATTCACGTAAAAAGACTCCCCGTTGTCGATATGAGATTGAAGGTGGTGAACTTTTTACAATGCTCCTGCAAAATGAAGATGAGCCGAGAAATTTGAAAGAGGCTCTCTTAACCCCTTTTAAAGATAAATGGACTAAAGCTATGGAAGAAGAAATGGAATCTATGAAAATCAACAATGTTTAGGAAATTGTTGATCTTTCAGGGGGACGCAAGGCTATTGGGAATAAGTGGGTTCTCAAAATCAAGAAAAGGGCTGATGGCACGATTGAAAAATTTAAGGCTCGACTAATAGCAAAGGGGTATACACAGTAGGAAGGAATTGACTATGAGGAGACCTTTTCTCTTGCTGTATGATTTACCTCTATCCGCTTACTTCTAGCTATAGTGGTTTGTCTGGATCTTGAATTACATTAGATGCATGTAAAAACTACCTTTCTCAATGGAGAATTAAATGAAGAGATTTATATGGAACAACCTGAGGGTTTCATTAGAGAGGGCCAAGAAGAAAAAGTTTGTAAACTTTTGAAGTCTATCTATGGCCTTAAACAATCTTCAAGGCAGTGGTATATTTGTTTTCACAATGCAATCATCTCTAGTGGTTTCACTATGATGAGTGAAGACAACTATGTATATACTAAGAGATCTAAAGACAAATATGTGATTATGACATTATATGTTGATGACATACTCATAGTTGGAAATGATATGGAGCTTATCAACGAGCTAAAGACCTGATTGTCATCTCGCTTTAAGTTGAAAGATATGGGTGAAGCTGCATACATTCTTGGAATTAAGATTTCGAGAAATCATTCTAAGAAACATTTATATCTTTCACAAGAGAATTACATCAAAAAGGTTTTGGAACGTTTTAGTATGGAAAGTTGTAACCCTGCTGACACTCTTATCAGCACAAGTCGAACCTTGAGCGCCGAAATGCGTCCTAAGACTGCCATGGAAAGATAGTGTATGAGCCGAACTCCATATAGGAATGCGATCGGTTGTTTAATGTATGCTATGATGTGTACTAGACTTGATATCTGTCAAGTAGTTGGCTTGGTGAGTAGATATCAAACTGACCCAGGTCATAAACATTAGGAAGCTGTAAAAAGGATCTTAAGATATCTGAAGGGGACTGCCGATTATGCACTCTGCTATCAAGGTAGTAGAGAACTATGATTGGAAAGATACATTGATGCTGATCACGGAGGAGACTTAGATGAGCGAAAGTCTACCTCAGGATACGTTTTTTAACTTAGTGATAGTGCCATATCATGGAGTAGTAAGAAACAATCCTATGTATCCTTGTCCACGATGGAGGCAGAGTTCGTGGCTTTATCTTCAGCAGCCCAAGAGGTTGTTTAGTTGAAGAGGTTCTTGGATCAACTATTGTGCAAAGCAGAAAACACTGAACCAGTATTAGTGTACTGTGACAACGAGGCTGCAATTGCATACACCAAGGATTTAAAGTATTATTGCAAAACCAAACACATAGATATCAAATATCACTATGTAAAGGACATGATTGCACGCAAGACTGTGAACGTGAAATATGTGTCGACGCATGAGATGCTGACAGATCCGCTGACCAAGCCAATTTCTAGAAATGTGTTTGTGAGACACACTAGGTCTTTAGGATTGCGTAGACTTTAACATCTTCATTTACATTTTTTATTTTTCCATTGTTCACAGACAGAGATGTATTGATGTTCTTTAATAAATCAATAAAGTTTGATTTCCATGCTTACATGTCTCTATGTGAATGTTGTGTATATTCTTATTTATTATTGAGTATGTCGGACAAACAAAAGGGTTCGCCTTCTTACACAGGTAACCGCCTCAGTGTCTTTGTGACATTAGATATGAGACAAGATTTTAAGAGAAACTATCATGAGGATAAATTGAGGCAATTAAACTTAAAATCATATAAGTCATTTGATTGATGATATATGGTCATTAAAAGTGATTTGATGAAATAAGTTCATCATTTCTAGTCTACTTTAGTCGCCAGATGTGAGTTCAAGACATTGTGTAAATCTAGGAACTCAATTTTAGATTTGTTGTGTCTAAAATATCATCTGTATAACATTATTTGTGAAATAGACGTACACTCTTCGGGAAAAGGAGGAATGCTGTAACACATATTTCATACCATGTGTGCAAATGCTGACCATCGGGGTTAACATAAGTGCAATCTCAACTCATAATTATGTGAGACCCCTGACCTTTTACGTTGGCTCTATATTTGTACCCTTGGACTCTGATCAGGTACTTGAGATACAGCTTAGTGTTTACTATCTTAGCGTGTTGCCTAAGGACTATGAGTAATGATTTAGTCTGGTAGAACATGTCTGGAAAAGCAAACTAAGTTTGTGTTAATAGGATCGTAAGAAGAGAAAGATCATAAAGAGAATCTCATTATTCTGTATTCACTGGTATACCAGTTATGACTTGTGTGTCATGATTGTGGATACAAGATATTGTGATAGATGAAATCATTGGGAGATATCTAAATGTGATTCTTACGATCTGGGGTACATGCATACTTTATGATCTACATGCAGGTACGTTTCTCGATGAGAGGCCATATATTCGTAACTAATGTATAGCATTAATGCTCTCATAGTATGCTGGTCGCACGACCTACTTTCCCTGTATGAACGACTGCAGATTATAAATAGAAAATGTTCTCTTGATTTACCGAGAATATGTTTCTTGGGTTTAGAGCATATAAGCACTCCCATTATGTGTGAGTGAGAGATGTTAGAATATCGTATAATATCTAGAGAATAAGTCTATTAAGATATTATATGTATGTTAGAATATCGTATAATATATAGAGAATATGTCTGTTAAGATATTATATTGTGTACACCCATAAGGGGTGCTCATTAAATAAGGGTAAAATATTAATTATAAGAATTACTACTAAACCCTAACCTTAACTAGCATTTTATAAATAGGGCTAGACTAGTGTATGTTGCATATAACTCATTAGAGAGTGAGACTTGAGACACTCTAAGTAGGAAACCTGTGAGTATTCTGCAATCACATTTGAGAAGAGATTTAGGTTGTGAAAACCTGAGATACACCCAATACATTGTGGGTATCTCATCCGACCAGTTATCCTAGTTAGAGATCAATAAGCTTCCGTAAATTAGGAGATCAATGTAAGTCTCCTACCCAACTCTGAATTTATATTCTTGTGTTCTTTTATTCCCTTCAGTTATACATAACAGTGTGCCGAGTTAGTCAAATGCCTTGCATCTATATGATCCCTTGGTATCCTACAACTGTAAGCATAATTGTTAAAATTATAAGTTAACTTGTTAAACTTGTCAATTTTATATTTTTAGATGAAAAAAGTAATTTAACTTAGTTGTAAAATTGAAATCAAAATAGACTTGGTCAAATTTAAATAAAATTGTTCAAACTCGTATAGAATCAAACAAATTTACGTAGACTCGCAGAGTTTGACTAAAGTCAATTAAATAAAATTTTTTAAAAAAATTTTGGTCCAAATATAAGTAATCCATTATTCCAATTAATTTTTTTAAGGAAAATTAATTAACTTTAAACTCAACCCAACTATTTTAATCATTAAACAAAAAAAAAACTTATATTACAAATATAATTGCATTATTACGACTTTAATACATTTTACTTACAATTAATAGTAAATAACGTATCATATTGTGATTAAATAATTAAATTTGATTCCAAATTTTTTTATTGCATATCTTAAAATACATTATATATATATATATATATATACACACTTTAACTTTTTTACATTATTATTGCTATATAAATTACTATTATTTTAAATTTTAATTATTTTGAATTTTTAAATTGATGAATATCATAATGAAAAAACTTATTCTTAATTTTTTTAATATATTTAAACTCAACATTTCTAAAAAAAAAATTTTAACTTATTTTTTTTAATTAATTATAATTAAAAGCTCTATAATTTAAGTATATTTTCATAATAATTTTTTATTATTATTTTCTAATTTTATAATTTAAATTATTATAATAATATTTTATATTTACCTATGAACTTTTATTTATACTTTTAAAATTTAGTTATGTTTAATTTATATTTATTAACATAAATAAATTCCTTATAAGTATATCTTACGAATGTACACCCACTGTATATATCATACTATGGATTGGCCCGTTAGAAGGCGAGCTTGGTCCCTGTGCTGCATTCTGCAGAATGGGCCTGAAATCTGAAAATATTGTTTCTTTGGGGCACTAGCAAAAGGGTCGGTAGATCGATGCCACTTTGATTAATTAAGGCATAATTTTGATGGTAATCAAATGGGACTGAATATTATCTCCTGCGCTCCACACACTTGCTAATGTTTAAACACTGAAAAAAAAAAAAAATTAACATTACAGCTTTGACGACACTTGCTGATGTTTAGTAGCCATTCCAGAATATTATAACCCAAATCCCTGATTATGTATGATCTCTCTCTATAGCACCCAAACACTAGATTACACGTTATCCAAACCCACTGCCAATTCCCCCGTATTCATCTCTCTGGCTTTCCCATTAGACCAAACCCTTGTGACCCTCATCTTAGACGCACGGCGAATTCTAAAATTCTTGTTTTCAACCCAAACCACATAGAAATGGAGAACGAGCAAGTTCGCACCAACCAGAAGCATAAAGAAGGAAAAAGACGCATGTGAGCTCATAAATTCTAGAAAATTGCAGCCTAAACCAAGCATGATGGCGCTCATCAAGATCCATATTCCGATTAGGAGCTTATGCTTCTTCGGAGATTTCTCCCACGGAGGTATCTGCTGATTCAATTCGAAACAACAGTACAGCAAGAAGATAGTAAAGCAAACGAAGACGAAGAAGGGTACGATTTGAATGTCGCCGAGGGAGTATGCTCTGCAAATTCGAGCGCTGCTGCCGATAATCAAGCTGATGATACTGATACAGGGAATATAGGTCTCCATGTTGGAAATAGGAGACTCATGGGAAGTCATTTTTATATAGATTGCAATTGTTTGGTCTGGAAGTGAGTGAAGGAGAGTGTGAGAGAGTGAATTGGGGATTCGTCGTGAGGGATGAAGAATAAGGGGTTTTTATTCGCTTATAAATAAGAAAAGAAAAGCAGATTTTTGAGTTTCCTATGGATTATGGGAGCTTGCTTGGAAATTGCGAAGCAGATTCTAAGTAGTTTCTAGAGATGTTTCCTCGTTGATTCTTTGCTGCCCACAAGTGTTACGTGTCTTTATGAGGCGGACCAATAAATTGATACCATCTGTGAATCTATCTGCCAAGAGTAAATGAAAAAAAAAACAAAAAAAAAAAAAAAAATATATATATATATATATATATATATTCTAAAGTTTTTATATTTATACTATAATTCTTATTAATTATTTGACGTATATTAATTTTTAATATTAATAAAATCTACACTGTAGTCACAACTCACACGGAATCTTGATTTAATTGCTAACCTAATTTAATTATTTTTATCTCATCTTTTTTTCACAAGCTTTCAAGGCTAAATCTTGCAAACAAGTATATGAAGTTTTGTTAATTTTACTAAGAAACAATTCTAACTATATTATTTATGGGAAAAATTAAAATATTACAAATAATGACTGTTGAAGAAATAAAAAAATTGAATGTCAAAAAACTAGAAAAATGAAAGATAATAAAAATATGAATGAAATATTGAGATTGACCGTCATATAAATCATATTTGCTAAAAGAAAATTGTTTTATGGTTTTTATTGCATTTTATCATAGAAAATTATAATAATTAATTTACCTTATTTAATTTATTCTATATAAAGTTGTTGCCATGAACAAAGTACCTAACTAGTTTTTATATTTTAAAATATATAATTTCACATTTTTTTTATTGAAACGTATTAAAAATAAAATAAAATACATTTTCAGATTTCGATAATATTTTACCATAGAAATTTATAATAACTAATTCAATCAATTCTATTTATTTTATATAAATTTTTCATATTTTAACATATCAATATATTAAATATTAATTTAATTAAAGTGTTATATTTGGTACATTCACAATTTTAAGTGCATCCAATTATAATATATGGATATAATTGTAATATTATTATTTTTTGTTGATATTTTTATAATTATATCCTTACATTATAACTAGATGCACTGATGTATTTATAAATTTGACTGCACCAAAAATGACACATTTAATTAAACTAAAATGACTAAATGATGATTTAAGGTTTGAGATTTAGAAATATTTTTGACTAATTAGTAGATTTTCAAAGAATACATTTTAAATAATCTTTTTGTGTCATTTAGATTTTATTTGAACAATACTTATAACAATTAATCGTTGTATATTATCTTCAATTTTTTATATTTATGATATAACTAAAATTATATATTACATTGGAAAAAAAAAAATTATGATTTTTTTAAATTCATATATTCCCATTTTTCCTCCTCCAAATTTTAAGGTACAATCATTTCACCATTATCGATTTGATTATTTATTATTATTATTATTTCTTTATTCTTGGTTTAAAATTTTTATTCTAACTCAAGGGTTTTCTTTATTACTTCTCCATATTTTTATTTTAAAGTATAATCATTCCAATTTTTCCTTCAAATGTTTGTTAGTTCATATTTTCATTTTCTTTTCATACCTGTTTCATTGCTTTGTATTGCAAAAATTTCTGTATTATTCTTTTGCTAAAAAAAAGTATACTTTTTTCTTAATATTTGCAAGCCTTCCAAAGAAGGAGGGAAGAAGGAGACTATATATTTTAAACCGCAATAACTTAGATAAAATAAAATTTAAAAATAATCATTTTAATTTAGAGTAAATTTAAAAAAAATTATGGGAATTTTAAAAAATAGTGATTTTGAGTTTCTTAAAATATAACATTTCTATGTAATATTTTTTATATTATGTGACTTGGCTTGTAAAAACTTTTTAAAGTATGTAAATCAAAAAGCCATTGTCTATTTGATAAAAGTTTGTTCATTTAATAAATTTAAAAATTTAAATTGATGGTACAATAAATATTTATCTAATTAACAAAATTGTCTCTGGTGTTGCGCATTCAACGGGGGCACCGTAGTATATTTCATCATAATTATATATATCCTTCATTTTTCTTACCAAAAGCATCATAGAAATTGCTGATTTGCTTTTGGGGTAAATTTCGAAGTGTGAACCAAAAAGTTGAAGAACAAACAAAAGGAAAAACCCCTAATCGACAGCTCGAAAGTTGAAAATGATGAAAATGACACGAAGTGAAATTGACATACTATTGTACTTGAACTGTAACAACTCTTTTTCTTTTTTCTTTTTTCAAATATAACACAATTGTGTTTCGTCAAAAAAAAAAAATCAACACAATGGTGCCTTCAACAAATTTAAGGAATGGAGAAAAATTATAATTTGGTCTCCCTCTTGGCATGGTGATATATTAGTTTTCCACAAATTCTAAGTGGTAAAATGGTTTTTAAAAGATTAATCAGTAAGTAAAAATAATCATTTTGTGAAGGACATTTTATCTTTTAAAAATTGACAAAATAATTATTTTTTATTGATGAAATTTTTAAAATGATTTCATTACACTAAATTTTTAAAAGACAAATTTGTTGCCAAAATAAAATGTGAAGACCAAATTGATCTCTTACTATTTACAAATGTTTCATAACCAAAAAATAGTGAAGCAGAGTTAATTTTTTGTTTTATGAGTACAAAAGATGTGCCACTAATTAAAATTTTCAACTAGGAAGACTTGACATAATCTACACTCGTTGGAGATGCTATTGTTGTTATTGTTATATTTTTTGAACACTTTTATTTCTTATTGAAGATGGAGATAGATATTTTGAATTGACAAAAACTCTATTTTAGTCCCTCACTTAATACTATTTTTTTTTTTAGTCCTCCACTAAGTCAAAATTTTAAACTAGTCCTTCATTCAGCCCTATGTTACCCATGTTATTCCTTCTATCATAATGCCATGAAAGATCTTGCATATGTGGACGTTTTCTACTAATATGGCTATTAAGTGTTGGTGTGGAAGAACGTATTAGACACGCTCAGTTGCTAACATGGAAACACAGGCATTAGGGATGTATAGTAATCTAGAAGACCTAGGAAACCCAACTTGGCCATTTCAGGCTGGGTGATGGGATGAGTTTCCAAGGTGTGTTACTTGGCCCAAGCCAATAGTTATGTTATATTATAATATTTTATTATTTAAATTCATTTTTTTCCATTCTTCCTTACCAAAATGTTGTGTTTCTCCTAAGGTTTCTTTATCAAAGTTCTAGTTGTCAATGCCAAATAATCTCTCAATTACTGCTCTCACTCTCAGAGGCACACAACGAGGAGACTCTATCCCTTGAACTTGAAGGCTTGAATCTCGTGTCTGTTGACTGTCATCATAAGCTTCTGTTGTCAGTCGTCGCAGCCTCATTGATGCAACCTCACAAGTCATTTTAGATTTAAAGAAGCCCAACGACATTGTTTAGGCCAAAATGAAGAGAATCTTGCTTAGCTTCCTTTTCAATTACGAAAGGTGCTTCCTCGTCTTCCTAATTCAAACGTGTGCTATGCTTCTTATTTGGGGTCTTAGAAGCTCATATTTTTTCAATACTGTAATCGTGCTCTGGCCTTCAAGTAATATTTTTCAAAAGTCCCTATTTTTCAATAATATTTCTCATCACTAATAGGTCCTATCTTTTGATTAATTTCTTGCAATGTCTCTAAGTTTGAATTCCCTTTAGTTTTATGCATTTTGTTTTAATTTGGAATGTTTCTTCATATGCTTGATATTCTTCATGTTTGATTCCATTCTTGCTAGTGCACAATTAAGTTGAAGCAGGATTGATTAAGTTAACCTAAAATCTTTAATTCACTTGATTAAGTTGACATTGGATTAATTAAGTAGACATAAAATGTTTAATTTTAGTTGTGGATGTACTGTAATCTAGGTCCACATTCTTGTTTATTGTAATCTAGGTCCACATTTCATAAGTTTTTTGTCCTTTTTTATTTTTGGAAAGGTAATGTACGTAGCATGAAATAATGGGTTGCTTTTTTAGAGGTTTGGTTGGTAATAATGGTCATGTGAGACGGAAATAAAAATATATATCTTTTTAGCTTTGCCTTTTGGATATGTGGTTTCAGAGAAAGCATATGTTGGATTCATTAAGTTGACATAAAATGTTTAATTCTATATTTGTTATGTAGCTCATTGTTCATCATTTCCTATAGTCTATGAAAGAAATAGATGTTTATACATATAGTTAAAATTAATTGTATAGTAGGTTTGTTAAGTTCATATTTAATCTTTGCATAGTGATTATTTAATTTATTAACTTCAGTTTACAAAATTAGAATTAGATAACCAAAGTATTCCACAAAGGAGCAATGACCCTATATCTATTCCAAATCACCCTACTCCTTCTGAAGCTCCTTTAAATACTATTACAACCAGAGCAACATCCACGACTACTACTTAATCCACAGTTGTAGGCTCAAAGAGGAAATCCTAAGTGAATAAATCAGGTGTATGGGACCATTTTGTAAAGTTACCCTTAGAGGAGACAAAAGAGGATGTTAAAGCTGCTTGCAAATATTGCAATGTTTCCTATGTCTGTGACCTTAACAAGCATGACACAAAATCTTTAAGGAAGCACTTGCAAAGATGTCAGAAGTACCTGTATAGGGCTCAAGAGAAAAAACAATCTATGCTAGCATACCTTGAGCCATTGGGAGGATCCCAGTCAAAAAACCTTGGTCTCCCACACATACAATTATAAAGCATTTTGAAGAGCGATTGCTAAATATGTGATATATGATGAATAACCTTTTCAAGTAGTAGAATGGGATGAGTTTAAGAAGATGTTAAATCAAATGGAACCTAGATTTTCAATTCCATAAAAGGTGATAATTGCTAGGGATTATTATAAAATCTTTATCGAGGAATCAAATAAGCTTAAACAAATGTTGAAAACATCCTATGCACGTGTAAGTCTCACCACTAACACTTAGATGTCTAACCAAAACTTCAATTATATGTGTTTGACTACTCATTTCATTGATGATAAATGGAGATTGCAAAAATGAATACTAAACTTTTGCATCATTGAAGAGTATAAGGGGGACACAATTGGAATGGTGATTGAGTAGTGTTTGTTAAGGTGGGAAATTTCTAAAGTGTTTACCATAACTATTGATAATGCAAGTTCTAATGATACAATTGTGGCATATTTAAAGAAGTGATTCAAACGTTGGAATGGGATAGTATGTGATGGGAATTACCTACACATGAGATGTTGTGCTCACATTTTGAACTTAGTGGTGGACAATGGACTAAAAGATATGCATACTTCATCACAGCTATACGGAATGTTGTTATGTATGTTAGGTCTTTTCTTGCAAAACTTCAAAGATTCAAGAGTTTCATTAAGAAGGAAAAAATTGAGTCTAAGAGTCTTGTGTGTTTGAATGTCTCTACTAGATGGAATTCAACATATTTGATGTTAGACCATGCAAGAAAGTTTTAAAAGGTGTTTGATAGGTTGGAAGATAAATATGATGGATACAATTTTTACTTTAAGGAAGACAGTAATAGTGTTGGCCTTCCAACTGCATTGGATTGGAGTAATGTTGGAATGTTTTTTGAGTTTTTACAAGTATTTTATAGTATTACTCTAAAAATATCTAGATCATAGTATGTGACCTCAAATAAATGTTTCCAAGACATTGCTATTATGCAATCAATGTTAAACACGAGTGCTTGTAACAAAGAACCCTTTTGTATTATAAATAGCTTAAAAAATGAAGATAAAGTATGAGTAATATTGGGGGAAGCCTAAAAACTTAAATCCATTGTTGGTCATAGGAGTGGTGTTAGACCATAGGTTCAAAGTTAGCTATGCAAGTGCAATGTTTGATAATATATATTCAATACTAAAGTTTGCGAATGCATGGAAAGGAACGTTAAAGAGGCTTTGTACTGTCTATATGAGTAATATTCTAAAGGTGTGGTCACTAAAACACCTTACCAATATGTAATAGACTATCTATGTATAGGATTATAAAGGTTCTTCATAGTCTTGGAGTTAAAAATTTGAAAAGAAGCATTCTTCATATTAAATAAAGAGATATAATGTTGCATTAATGGAAAAGTGTCTCTATTACATAGTCAAGCATTTGAATGGGAATTTTCTTTGTGATTCATGGATTCTATATTATTTTGTGATTCATAGTCAAATGGTTAGGGATTCTGTATTATTTTGATATTTGAAACATGGGAAAGGTTAAAAAGACATGAAAACAATGAAGAAATTTGAATAATTTTATGGATAAATGGGAAATATTATTTTAGATCCAATGGAGTAATTGCCTTTTACATGATAATTCTCGTTTCTTTAGTGTTTTATGAAAGTATCCTTCATTTTAGAGTTACATGATAGTAGTAAGCTTTGAGCTCAATTTGTAGCATATCATGGTATTGTCTAGGCTTATTATACCTTTCTAGAAATCTAGTTACATCTTATAATTATTTGGGTCTTCACTTTTCATGCTATTGGAAATGTGTAGAAAAATATTATCTTTTTCCTTACCTCTAGTTACAATTTCAACAATATCTCACCAACCAGTAAGAATTTTGAAATGAAGTTTATTCCATATGAAATTAGACTCACATAATTTTCCATTCATGTATCACATGTATAAAATTGGTTTAAAATAAATGAGTTATTAGCATCTTAATTTGTAGTTATGTATATCAATTTGTTATTTGACCTTTTGTTACTCTTTTAATAATATCTCAATAACCTGATGGAATTTTGCAATAAAACTTTTCAGGATAAAAAATAGACTTATAGATCTACTTGGAAATATATAATTTGGTTAAAATAAAGTTGAAAGGAATGAGCTATGAATATCTAAAGATGCAGCTATAGAATAGAGGATGGCCATGAAGTCAACAAATGGAGCTACTTATTTCCTATATTTAAGTTATACAAATTTGAATTTCTCCTTGGCTCCAAATGGTTCTCTTACTTTTTTGGCCTATGAATATGTGTCTCAAGAGCTCAGAAATCATAAGAAACAAAATGCTAGAATTTGATCTTCAACTTGTTTTATTATCTTTAAGAGAGAAACAAACATTATTGAACTATCTCTGTCATTTGAGTTCTTAGACCTTCATTTTGTATATCTACTCATTGAGAGAGTTTCTTAAGCAATATTATTCTCTTGCAATCTTTGTAAGACAAGGGTGGTGTATCCCTTGGGAGAGGAAAACAAGAGTGTGAAATCTCTTGGAGTGATTTTCCTTTATGAAGAGAGGTGTTCTTTAGTTCTAAAGTAAGAAACAACTCTAGGTTGAGTTAGATGTTGTAGAGGATCACATGTGCCCAATTAGATTTCTGGAATTAGTGAAGAAATCTCAAGAGGTTACTTGGAGACTAGATGTAGGCTTGAATTAGAGCCAAACTAGGATAAATCTTGGAGTTTGCTTTATCTACCTTTATACTCTTTATATTTTGAATTGTCATATTTATGCTTTATTTTTGTTGTTGATATTCCACTTGAAGTATTGTGATCTCTTTCTGGACATATTCCTTTATATTTACTTCAAGTAATTTAATTGTTAAAGTGATTGGATGATTGTTCTAACTTACATGGGAACAAGATTTTGAATTAAGTAAACAACATATTATTGAATGCTCTATTATTGGGAAAAAAATTTGTTATCTTCATACTCTAAGCATCTAAATTAAATCTCCTTTGATTGATATAATTGTAGTTTTACTTCATACACTTCCAAGCATCTTTCATAACATGTCTTTTGGAAAGCAATTTCAAAAAGAAATAAGCTTATTGTAAACACCTAATTCACCCTTTTCTTGGGTGTTAGTTGCCATGTTCTAACATAATATAGTTTAATTCCAATTCCAAATAATTTAACTCACTAGAAAGATAAGCATGTTTCTAAAGATTATCTTAATTCTAATTCTAATTACACTTAGAGATTGTCTCCAAACATTTAAGTGCAATTTTCCCTAGAATGCATTAAGCTCAAAAGTTAAATCATTAAACACAATCTACCTAGATGTTGTTTATAAACATTTAGGTAAAATTATACTACCTTAATCATTAGCCTCCCTTAGAGGTTATTTCTAAACATTTAAGAAATACTAATCTTGAAGTGCCATAAGCCCAAGGAAATCTTTGTAAATGTGAGTATGAATTTGCCTTAGAGGTTGTCTCCAAACATCTAAAGTAAAAACACTCAAATTCTCAATAAGTTATTTTATCAAACACCTTATGGGCATTCAATTCCATGTCAAGAAATTACAAAGAAATTCATCAATATAGCTCATTCAATCCACTTGCAATCATATTAATTGACTAAAACATGTAAAAACCCTAAAAAAGAAGTAATAATCATTAATTAACCAATGAATAATCACAAGAGATTAGAAATAATCTCTCTTAATATATATGGATACAAAACTAACAAATCCCTACTCAATATCCATAAAAAATCCATCACAAAAGCTAACAACAAGCTTAAATCTCAATTACATCAAAGAAAGAAAAGAGAAAAAGAGAAAACAAGAGATGAGAAGAGTGGAAGGAGACCTCCATGGAAGAATCCATGGAGGTTTGGCTAACAGAGGTCCAAGAGGACCAACCATTGGTTTTTCCTTCCAAGAGAACACCTTGGAAGCCTAAGAAAATACATGATCTCCTTGTTCTCCTAGAGAGAATTTCAACACCTTAGCCTTGACCTTGGCTGCTTCTCTAAAAAATAGTAAAAGCCCCATTTTATACCTTTAAAAACCAGAAAAAAAAATCATGCTTCTCAGAAATTCGAATG
Source organism: Delonix regia (assembly GCA_037074485.1). Taxonomy (NCBI): domain Eukaryota; kingdom Viridiplantae; phylum Streptophyta; class Magnoliopsida; order Fabales; family Fabaceae; genus Delonix; species Delonix regia. The sequence continues at coordinate 30,314,028 of CM073449.1, read as the reverse complement.
CCTAGTTGCTCAAGGTTAGGCACTTAAGCGTCTAGAGATAGCATGGAAGCCAAAATAAAGTTATGGCACCTAGGCTCCCAGATTAGTCCCTCAATATAGTATTTTGGTCATAACTTGGCAATCCAAATCAGAATTTAGCAAATTGATACTTGTTCGAAAGCTTTTGATAAGCTCTATGTAACACCTAAAAAAAAAACTAAGTACTACTTCTCTATAATCAAAACTTTATGCATGACTAGTCCTTAAAATTAATAATATTCTTGGTAGTTAGGAATCCTTTTTATGTCTTAAACTTACTGTGTATTTAGTTTCCACGTTTTTAAGTCCAGATTGATCTAAAAGCCTTTAGTATGGTTCATGTTCTAGAATATTCTTGGCAAAGAAATATAATAACCCCACTTTCTAATGACCATTTAAGCAGTACAATCCTGCCATAGATCTCAGGAATTAGGGGATGAATTGCTTTGCCAAGAAACTCATAGGGTCTAAATTAGTCATTTAGGCAGCATAGTCTGCTATAGTTTTACTTATACAAATCCCATGAGACTTCATAAAAGTACTATTAAATTTCATTTTAGTGTCTTATTTCTACTCATTATATTAAATGGAATTCCACCACCATTATGTGCATAGTAATTATAAGTTTGTTGAAAAAAAATTGATCAATACTCATAAAAAAAAAAACTAGTTCAAAAAAATATATATATATGTATATATAATCCATATCAAAATAAGGCCAGTAGATATTTTATCTAAACGAAAATGCATATAAAAAATATTCACATAAAACATACTAAACAATTTATAGGAAAACATATTTATAAATACAAATAAAGTCATAATAGTCATTAATATAGACATATTATACACATCATCCTTATAATAAAATACAAACAAGAATTGGCATCTTAATTCTTTAGCCTATTATATGGTTTGCTTTCCTTTATCTTCGTAGGAATATGAAAAATGTCAATAATGGGTGAGATTATAAATCTCAGTAGTCATGTACCTTATTTAGAATATACAAGTGTTATTATCATACACACTGTAAGAACTATGAGCATTAATCTGAGCTATGTAACTCAATGCATATTTGGTTTCTCATGTAACCACAATCTTATACTTGTGGTGACCTTATCATATCATCTTCATGATCATAATTATGTCATAATATTGGTCAATTCATTATCATGGTGAATTGTAAAAGAACTTAAGAGTTTAATCTATATATAGAAATTACCTTGTGGTAATTTACTGATAAACAAAACTAACCAAATGCATACATAGTAATACATATTGAAATATATAAATAATCTAGTTTTAAACAAGTATATAGAGAATAAAAGTACTGACTATCTCTTACGCAAGTTAAACAATCAGAATTTTCCACAAACACTTCTTCCACTTCCTCTCTCTTTCTCTTCCTTCCTTTCAACTTCAAATGTGAAAAATTAAAAAATGTTCATCCTATTTATAGAAGTTTTCAAGTTACTATTTGGCACTGTGCAAACAATGACCATGTGTTTTTGCCAATATTTACTATGCAATGGTTAAAGTCATATTTTTATCTCAGATAATATTTTTGTTTTAATTTTAGTCCCAAGTTAAAATTATAATTTCTACCCCAATTTTATTTTTCCTTCCATTTCTCCTTAAAATTCAATTTTTAATTTTATTTTCTTGGCTCATTAAATTCTTATAGGCCAACTAATAATTATAAGTTACCTTGCCAAAATTAACTTTCATTTAATTAGGCCTTGTATGTATTTAATATACTCCATAAATTTATATTTTTCATTAAGATAGGTTTAAAAATACTAGAATGTTACACTCTACAACTTTGTGTAAAATGAGTATTTTCAAATTCTGATATTTATGGGTCCAAAAGTAGCATTGAAGTTGAGTGTTTACAATCCTAAGTTGAAAATCATCTTAATTGTCTTCCTTGGCTTCTTTCACATCAAGAGGTTTATGAAAGCCTTCAAGACATCCTTAAATCTTCCTTTTCAAAGCCTCTAATTCCTCAATTTTCATGACATTAAATCAATTCCCTTGCAATTATGATTAGAACAATGCAAAATTAATTGAATTTAATGCAAGCAAACAACTAAATAGTCCAACCCATAGATACATGAAATTGAAATTGTTTGGTCACTAAATTAAATGAATTTAACCAAAATACATGAAAAGTCCCTAGTAAAACGTATACAATTATAACACAATAAGGGACTTATCACTTCTCTCTATATCTCTTTAATTCTATAGATTCAAACTTCTTTAAATAACCTAATGATTCTGTCCAACTTCATGCGTAATGCTATTGATCTTCTGTTGCTCTCCTAGTTCTTTAACAATTCCTTTATTCATGAATATTATTGTTTACAGTGCCTGATTTTAATTTTAATTTTAATTTGTAAGTGAATATATAACTAAAGGGTACAACCTATAAGACATCTTCATTGTTTACTTTATTCATTGTTCTTGTTTTAATGTTTACAAGCATTAAGGTAAAGTTTGGATTCTAGAACATCTCTTGCTTTTCTTGGTGACCTCCTTATCAATGGCCAAGCTCAACTACGTATACTAGTGATCATGGTTAGTTTGTTTCTTGAAGGATATATTTGAACTTTGTTTATGAGTGATTTTATCAACTTTATCAAAGTTTTTTTTTTACTGACAATATCTATTCTTGCTTTTGGGAAAAACCTACATGTTTAGGATCTCAAATATAGGCATGTCTACCTAATTAACCTTATAATTTAGGGTCATACCTTGAAACTAGTTAAGGTTGAAGGGCCTCACACTATCCAGAACCTATACGACTCTTTTGATGTTCATGTCGGCTAATCAATCACTGCATTAATAACCTTAAATTAGCCTCCAAAGGATTACCACATTGTTGCTTTAACAAGATTTACAAAGCAAAATCTCACAACAACTGCAGTTTTACACTACACTAACTCTCACTCCCTAGTATTACACTATGCAGCAAGTAAGAACCTACAGGTTTTTCAGCAAACTTTTAACCAAAAATAAAGATGAAGCAAGTGAATTGATATTCTCATCTTTTAGTCCTCGAAAGGTACATGTTTCTTCAAAGTTTGAGCCTTCATTTTAGTAGTTTTGAAAAGTATTTTTTGTCTTAAATGTTATCCTCATGTTAATTCTATTAACACATAATAACCAAAGATAGAGCACAAAGCTTAATGTGATGCAAATATAGGCTATTAAATGTTACTTTGTCATTAAAAAATTGCATAAAGAAAGTATGAACCTTAGGATTTTGAATAAAAATTTGTGGCAAATTTTAGGGGTTTTTTGGAAAAAAGCTTAGGGTTTTTGTAAATCTAAATATTGTAAACAAAATGGTGCCCATTGGGTAGCTTGAAACAAGCTGAAAAATTTTAATCCATTAACACCCAAAAACCTAAAAGTTTTGAGCTAAACTACTCGATGTATAGATTGAGTTTGCCAAAATGAACTTGGTGGCTTTTTTTGTTAGGTGACTTCGAGTAGATTGACGCCTATTTCACCCTTTAGCACTCACCATAACTGAAACTACCATTCAAGCTCCATAAGCATGAAACCCCAGAATCTTTTTAACCATATTCTTCTTTGTTGCTTCACATTTGGCTAAAATAAGCATTGGGGATTTGTAGATCATTCAACAAAAATCATTTTGACACCAAAATTAGCCCTTGAAACACTGTATAACATCATATTAGAGAATGGGTAAACAGTGTAGAAGGGCAAAGCCCACTCATGCCCTTGGCCCGTGGAAGTGTGTGGGCTTACTCCTTGGGCCCATTTATATCCAAAATTTTGGCTTCCACATTAATTTTTCATTTTCTCTTAATGGTTATTTTTCAGAATTTTTTGAAATCCAGAAGTATGTGTTTTCGAATTTCTTAGAGATTTAGGGCCTTAAAATGCAATATAATGACACTATTTTGATCTAAAAAAAATTGTGAGATGATTATACACAATAAGGGAGAGTATATATTGCTCACTTTCCCTAACAATAATTAAAGATATAAAACAATTTTATTTGCATAATTAGTGAATATTTTCTTCCTAATTCTGCATGCAAAATGGTAGAATGAGTAAATGGACTATGTTTTCGGCCATATTAGGTCATCTACACTTAGTGGTTGTGTGTTCACCTATCATAGGCCCAATCATGATGGTGGTGGCTTCCTAAACCACCATTGTTGTAGTTATTGTCTGTTTACTTTTAAAAGTACGTACTAAACTATTAAAGGAGAGGTTGCTATTAAGGCAACTAGCGAAAAAAAGTATGATTAAGTTAGCAATGGACATGCCCTATTGGTGTGACATTTCTAATTTACTTTTGTGAATAAGACTTGTTTGTGACCTGTCAAAGACAATTCGTTCATTGATGTATTTATGGTTTCTCATATCCTATCGATATGGAGACTGTGGGTACATTTTGTGTTGTTTCTCTTGATAATATGCTTCCTTAGTGTGTATAAGTTTTCTCATGTTATTATAGTTTGAGCCCTTAGGTAGGATTATGATAAACATTTTATTATACAATTGCAAAAGCTAAGTTTTGTTATGGAAACTTTGTTTTATAATTATATGTCAAAGACATAATTAATGTTTCCTATTTGTTTTCCTTCAGCTTCTCTATTCTAGTAGCTGTTTATGGCGAAAACTCTGAACGGGACAAATCATAATGATTGGATTGAGTCCCTTGATATGTATTTGACAATCACTAAGAATGATTTGGCTTTGAGGGAACTTAAGCCAGCGGAGCTCATTACTAAGTCTGGTGCTACTGACAAAGCTTACCATAAATAGTGGTATAAGCCCAACAGGGTTTGTCTAACTATCATAAAGTACACAATTAAGAAGAATATCTGACAAAGCATTCCTGAGAAAGATACTGCAATTGAGTACCTGAAAGCGGTTAGTAAGAAATTCAGAAGTATGATAAGACTCAAAAGGTATATTACCTCTCTCAGTTAGATAACACTCACTATGTCGAAGTGTCTAAAGTGCGTGACCACATGATGAAGCTTGTAAATTATTATAACAAGCCAAAATCCTAAGGTGTGGACTTGGGTTAGAGCTGCCTGGTTTATCATGTCCTTTAATCACTTCTTATTAAGTATGGTGTCTTGAGAACCAATTATAATTCCCAAGAGGCAAAATAGACTGTTGATTAGATGATCTCTATAGTAACTCAAGAGGAGGAATCAATAAAAAAAGGCAAATTCTCATGTGTAATCAGTTAATTATATTTCATGGAGTTCATCTAGCAAAGCTAGAAATGAAAGTTGAAAGGAAAGAAAAGTGAGGGCAAAACCTATGTCAAGAAATCGTTTAGGCCTATGAAAAGCAATAAGAACAGTAAGAGTCAAAAGAAGAAATCATTCAATGGTGAATGTCATTACTGTAAAAGGCCTGGCCATAAGATCTTTGATTGCTTTAAGCTGAAGAATAAACATGAAAAAGAAGGTATTTCCTTCTGTGTTGCCCTTCTAGCTCTAGTTTGTTTTGAATCCAATAGCTTTGAAATATCTTCAGATTCTTGGTGGTTAAATTATGGAGTAACTATTCATGTAACTAATTCCTTATAGGGGCTTAGAGACAGAAAAAACCTAAATAAAAGGGAAAGGACTACCCTTAGAAAGTTCGATTGTAGTCAATAGTATAGGAACTATAATCTTAAACCTAAATTATAGACATTGTCTGACTTTATGAAAAGCAGTTTATATACCTTCATTAAGGAGGAATTTAATTTCCAGTTTTGTATTAGACAAACAAGGTTATTCTTTTTGGTAAGGAAATGGAATGATTGACATTTACTTTAATTTTGTTATTACTGGGTCTGCTTCCTTGATGAATGGGTTATATTGTTTAAATGTGAATGCTAGTCCAGATCCTTCACTTAATGCATATGTTAACGCAGTAATAGGACATAAACGTAGAAAAATTTATGAGAATTCTTCCATGTTATGGCATTAGCGTTTGGATCATATCTCCATAGGGAGATTGGAAAGGATGATTAAATAAGGAATATTACATGACTTAGATTTCTCAGATTTTGAATCATGTGCTACTTGTATAAAAGGAAAACTTCCCACTAGGGCTAGAAATAAAAAGTTATATAGATGTGAGAACATTTTGGGTTTGATCACACAGATATTAGTGGTCTTATAACACTTATTGCCATAGGTGGTTATAGATACTTAATCATGTTAATAGATGACTATTCCATATTTGGATGAATGGATTTGTTACATGAAAAGTCTGAGTCTCTAGATGTTTTCAAGGCATTTAAAGCTGCTGTTGAGTTAAAATCTGGAATAGGCGATCAAATGTGTCAGGTCAAATAGAAGTGGTGGATACTATAGCAGGTATATAGAGACAGGTAGGAATCTTGGACTGTTTGCCCTGTTCTTACGAGAACACAGGATTGAATATGGAATGGAGTTGTAGAGATGAGGAATCAAACCTTAATGGACATAGTTAAAAGCATGATAGGTCACTTCTGCTTACCAAAGTTTCTGTAAGATGATGCCCTTAAAATAGCGACTTATATTTTGAATTAAGTTCCCAGTAAATAAGTTAAAAAGACATCATATGAGCTTTTAATGGGAAAGAAGCTTGAATTGAGGCATTTTTGTATATAAGGTTACAAAGCATAAGTGAGACCTAAAAATTTATAGCTTAAGAAACTTGATTCAAGGACTGTTAGTGGCATTTTTATTAAATACTATTCTAGATTTAGATGATGCAGATTTTATTGCCCTACTTACACTACCAGAGTCATTGAGTTTAACAAAGCATTCTATTTTAAGCATGACTTAAATAGTGGGAGCGATGTTTCTAAGGCTATCAATCTACATAACAAGGATGCAATGTTACCCTTGCCAGTTTCATCATCTCCTATTGTTTGCACTAGTAGAGATGATAATACTATTAAGAATTTAGCTAATCCTATTCTAAAACCTTTTGGAATTATTGTAGAAAAACTAGTTATTTAATTGAAACGACTACAGAGGATTCATAGGCCTACAATTTCATATGATTGCATTGTATATTTGCAAGAATTTAAGTCAAACATTATTGATGACACAGATCCTACCACTTTTGAAGAAGCTGTGCTTGGTCCTCATTTGTTTAAGTGGTTGGAGGCTATAAATGATGAAATTACCTCCATGCATCATAACAATGTGTGAGAGCTTGCTGTGATATCGGATAGATGTAAGCCTATTAGATGTAATTTAGGTCTTAAAAGACCAAAAGAGGGGCTAATGGTGAATTTGATAGGTATAAAGCTAAACTTATAACTAAAGGTTGTAATTAGAAAGAAGGGATTGATTACAAAAAGACCTTCTTACTAATATATACTAAGGATGCCTTTAGAGTTGTGATGGCTTTTCTTGTACACTTGAACCTTAAACTTCACAACATGGATGCCAAAACAACATTTCTTAATGGAGTTTTAAATGAGGATGTGTACATGAAACAATCGGATGGATTTGCTGAACCTGGAAAAGAATACTTAGTGTGTAAGTTAAAAAGATCCATCTATGGGCTGAAACAAGCCTCAAGGAAATGGTATCTGAAGGTCGATGAGGTAATCACCTCATTTGGTTTCATAAAGAATGTTTTTTATCAATACACCTGTTAAAAGTTTGGAAGAAACAATTTTATGATCCTTGTGCTATATGTAGATGACATCCTGCTAGTCAGGAACTCAGTGAGCTTATTAAATAAGACAAAACACATATTATTCTATCACTTTGACATGAAAGATCTATGTGAAGCCTCATTTATTCTTAAAATTCAGATTCACCATGATAGATTTCGTGGCATTCTTGGTTTGTCTCAGGTAACCTATATTGATCAAGTGCTGAAGAAATTTAATATGCATTCTTGCACTCTTTGTGTTGTGCCTGTATAAAAAGGTGATAGGTTATTGAAGGAATTATGTCCTAAGAATGATGATGAGAGGATATTGATAGACAAAGCTCTATATGTGTCTGTTGTAACCAGCCTAATGTATACCCAAGTGTGCACACGTCTAGAAATTGCTTATGTTGTTGGTATGCTTGGCAGATATTTGAGTAATCTTGGGTATGAACATTGGAAGGCTGTAAAGAAAGTCATGAGGTACCTTCAGGGTACGAAGTATTACATGTTAACTTTTAGGAAGTTTGCATCTCTTAAAATAGTGGGTTATTCATATTCAGACTGCGTATCATGTGTTGATGATTGTAAATCCACTTTAGGTTACATCTGTATGATGTTTGAAAAAGTAGTTTCGTGGAAAAGCTATAAGCCATCAATAACAACAAACCTCAACTATTGAAGCAGAGTATATTACTTATTATGAGGCCACCTGTTAGGCCATATGGTTGAGGAACTAGATATTTAGCATATGTCTTAATGATTCTATATCACATCCTCTAACTATATACTTCGATAGTTCATCTCTTGTTAGCTTTTCTCATAACCACATAAACTCTAGTGGCACTAAACATTTTGACGTAAAGTTCTTATTTGTGAGAGAAAAGATTATTAAATCTTAGACACATTTGGTTCACATTCCTGGTGAACGTATGTTGGCAGAGCCATTGACCAAAGACTTTCCCATAAGAGTTTTCAAGAATTATGTGACTTATATGGGTGTTGTTGAGAATTTTAATGTACCTTTAGTTTAGTAAGAGTCTAAGTTAAGTCCTTAAGGGGCTTTTGTGGTGTAATATGACACTAAAAATATTATTTTGTAATCTATTCTATTTAGATATTGGAACTAAATTTGTAATAATTTAAATATCACTTGTTTCCTAATCAAATTCAATGATCTTGAGTAGTTTCATTTCTAAACTTGGTATGGTTTAGTGTACACACACATCTATGTGTCCTAATGAACATTGATTTCTTAGTTATGTTGTTTAATTAACTATTTGGATAATTGTTTAATGTTATCCAGGTGGGAGATTGTTAGAATAATTTGAGATTATTTTGTGGCTTAGCATGAACCCAATTATTATTTAGGTAATCAAAATTAGACTAAACCATGAATGGATCAAGTTCTTGTTGAAACTGTAGGTAATTCGTGATGGATTGGATTAATCATAGACCTTTTGGGTAGAGATCCTAACCTACAACCCTCTGTTAATAAGTAGTTATCTTATCCGATCAATGACAATGAGCAGATGGAGAAAGATTAAGTTTATTTTACTAAGTTGATTAGAAGGCTTATATTTTATTAAATAAAATATAATTTTATTACTATATAAAGGGAAGTGGCAACATTTTCTTTTTAGTGAAGTGAGTGAAGCTCTCTTTCTTTCTCTCTACTCTGCTTTGCTCTATGCTCTTTCTGTACACAGGGCTAAATCAGTTGTTCATCACTATCAATCAATAAGCTAGGATTGGCGCATCTTCAAATCCACGTAAGTGTTCATTAACATGCAATCTCTCATTTTGGATGTTATTATTGTATAATGTCAATCTAGCATAAGTAATGTGCATTAAACTATTGCAACAAATTACTTTAAATAATTGTAAACACCTTATGCTAAAATGAATAAATAAATAATAATCATGATAAAATAAAATAACAAAATTTTGAAAATATATAATTAAAAAACTTCAAAGAGAGAAAATTAATAAAATAGGATTTTAATTTTAAAAAAAAAAGAAAAAAGGAATAAATAAAATAAAAGATAGTGATGATTCAATCAATTTCAAAAGAAAAAAAATAACAAAAAGAAATAAAAAAGAACAATAAAAATTGGGAAGAAGATTAGAAAACGACGCACACAAGTTGCTAAAAGGAATTGCTATAGAATAGGTGGAATAGAACATCTCTAGAATGGCAAGCGATGGACGTGAGTGGTGCAACCATTTTTTTGTTCCTTTTCTTAGCAATAAGAATAGCACAAAAATGGGTTTGGAGAGCTTCAACTATAAAAGAAAGATAAAGAGGTGGTCATGGAAGTAAAAAAAAAAAAAAAACAACAACAATGGATGGAATTTTAAGAAGAAGAAACAAGATTGAGAGGGAATAAAAAAAAGAAAAAAAAAAGAAAAGTGAAAGAAAGAGAGAGCGATGGCACGAGGAAGAAAGTGATGGTGAGACTGAGAAGTCATAATTAAAAAGGAAGATACTTCCTTGTTTCTGCATGCTTGGGGAAAAGTATAGGAAAAGATGAGCATCACGCTGAGTACATCTATTCATCTTAATTCATTTTGTCGTGCTTGATAACTCTTTGAAAGAAAGTTTTTAGAACAATATTGATAGTGAAAACCTTTAGATTATAAATAAAATCTCATTGATTTCAAAGAAATTTCATCTATAACTTGGAAACTTACCTTTGACCATTATTAAGCAAAGATTTAAGCATATTTTGTGATGAATTTTCAAGAAATGGAGCTAGAAAAGTGCTAGCAAAGAAGGGAGGAAAAGTGAAAAACATGAAGATTCCAATACCCCAAAAATCTAGCACTTGGGAGCCAAATGTGCACTTTAGAATTTCATAGTCTAAGTTTCCATGCCTAAGCACCAGAATTCCAGTGCCCAAGCATTACTATTTCCAAAATAGTAATGCCTAGGTGCCAAAAATATAAAGTTGGCACCCAGGCACCAGTATTTCAGCACCAGGTGCCAAAACTAAAGACCTGATGCCCAGGCGTAAGATAGGCCTAGCTCGAGCGCGCTGTCAAAAACCCTAATTTGCTCTGGTGATTTAAGGCTCTATACACGACCTATACTCCACTTTTAGGGTTTTTGAAGCCTATATATAGGGTCTTAAAGGTAAGCAACTAGGATATTAAGCTAGAAAGGAGTGGAAAACACTTGAGAAGGATTCTAAGTTGAAAGTTATTGAGGAGAGGGTTTGCTACAGAGTGAGGGGGCTCTTTACAGAGTATTCCTCCTTTGAACTATTCTCTCTTCCTCCTCCTCTTGTATTCTTTATGCTTTTCTTTCATATTGGTTCTGTACTAATGCTTATAAAGGCTAAATAGCTTATTCCTAGGATTTTGACTAAGCCCATGTTAGGGATGCTTTTCTGTTGTATGTTGTTACAGTTTTATTTGAATGAATGGTTGTTTATATTCGTCCTGTAGTTATTGTTTCTAAGCCTAATCATCATAAGAAAGAACATATAATTTAGGTCAACCTAACAAGTTTACTTAAATTTCTAAAATGGATGCATATAATCATTGTTTGCATAAATGCAATTCGCAGTCAAGACAAAAGTACTCAATTGTTTGTGATAACCACATTTTGGTCTTGAATTTATAAGGTTCTTATCTTAGCTAGTTTCCATAGACATATAAGGGATTAGGGGGGAAAAGAACTTAGCTTGTATGAATTCAAAAGAAGCATATAAAAAGGTAAGAATCCTAGGTTAGTAGACAATTCATAATATGAAACAAGGTAATAATCACAATAGAAAGCAACCCAACATGTGGTGAAGGATCAAAATCCTAGGTTATTGTAAAATTCTACATCAATCAATAGTTGAAATTTTATTTACATTTGCTCAATCAATTTTAATCACACTACTTAAGAATAGGTTTGTCAGGGATTGACGCTCACTTCATCATTATATTACTTGTTTGACCACGTATACTTGCGTGTGATATTGCACCTTGGTTGCAATATTATCAATAGTGCTCTCTAACTCATTGCAAGGAGTATAAGGAATTGTTTGGTGAAAATGCATGATATCCACTCTCGCTTGTTTGAACCATTTTGAAACTATTGTATGCGTAATCATGTAATGTTTTATATATTTTTTTAAATAATGCTTTATAGGTGTTAAATGCTATTATTGTTGCCTTTTACCCCGATAGAAATTTACACATAAGCATTAGTTGCTTATTTTATGAGGATGTAAATGAATGCATAGGTTAGAAATTGTAAGGTTGTTAAAGCTAATAAATAAATAAATAAAGCTGAAAAAAATGATGTAAATGCACAAGAATCCTAGGAAAAGCTTAGATAAGAACTTTTGTCTTTTTATTTTTTTTTGTTTTCTTTTTTATGTACTTTGTGAATAGTATTATGTAACATGACACTATTACACACATACACACCAACCATAGGAGCGTTGTCTTATTCACATTTTCATTTTCTTTATTTTTTTCCTTTTTTCTTTTCTTTTTTGGATTTATATAATCTTTAAATTTTTAGAGTTATCGACATTGTGTCTCCTTATACACTTAGGAAGTCAAACAATAGGGTCGTGGAAGATCTTGTGTCTCTTTAAGTTTTACCCAATGCTAGTCAGGTTGCGTACTTTGTGAATAAATTTAGTTTCCAACAACTCATTCACAATTAGAGTATTTAAAAAAAAAAGAACAAAAAATATTTTTTTTATTTTTATTCATTCTAAGATAAAAAATAAAATAAATATTTAATTTCAAATTTTCTTTTTCTACTTTCAAATTCCTCTCCTTAAATAAAGAAAATATTGTACCTTGTTATGTGGATTAGGTTTATGTGAGAATTCTCCTTTCATGGTTAGAATCATATAGAAAGATCTTCAACCTTATGTTAAAAGTAGTTTAGGAGCCATTATTTTCTAGGATGATAGACCGACCAAAGAGAATTACATTGTGTTAGATAAAGCCTATTATGCCACCTGATCAGTTAAAGTCTATTTCCCTTAGGGTATACTCTTTCAACCTAGGCTATCCCTAATTTAAGACACATGATAGTGTTCTCTTTCTTTCTCTTAACATGTAGCATACATGCCATTACATTATGATAAAACCTATAAGAAAGCAACCCTGTGTCGCTCCTTACTGGAGTGGTTAATGTAGCCTTATTACACCGTTAGGCATGCATTAAATACAATGAAAGTATGAATTAGCGAAGCTAATCATAGCTTGTAAGGGTTAGCAAAGCCTAAAGGTATATAATCAAGCATTGCATGGGCATATGATAAATCTACTTTATAGAATTATTCCAATGTTGTTCTAGATAGATTTTAAGTTATTTTATCTTAACTTTAGTTGATTTAGGTGTAAAAGTCATGTATAGTTATAGTACTAGTTTTAATTTCATTTTATCTTATTTTGCTATTTTTCATGTCTAATTTTGAGCTAATCTTCTTCAAGATGAATATGAGGATCATATTAGTATTAAACATAGCTTTGAAGTGGCTTAAAAAGTGAAGAAAAAAGATGAGATGTTCAAGTTGGAATGGTGATTTGAAAAGATTTATAGAAATGGACGGGAAGGGTTAAATTCAATTGTTTTACTAATTAGATGACAATTCAATTTTATGAAAGCTAGCATGGTAGGAAAGTGAAGAAATAATATAATGTTGCATATAATTTCCAAACATACCCCTTGTGAGCTCTCAAAGGTGCATTAATTATAATCTTGTGATAGCTCAACAACAGTTTGCATACAGACAAGATATTCTATCAGAAAAAGCCATTTGTATGATTCACTTCTATCGTAACAATCCAAAGGCCAAAGAACTAAATGTCAAGTAAAGGATGCATGGGCCAATGTTATGTATAAGGGAAGGCTTGAACTAGGAAAGGGCGTTGTTGAAATAATGAAAGATTATCAAACATGGCTCAAGGAATGAATCGGTGGTGCCAATCCTCCCTTCAAACCTTGTAACCCTTTATTTAGCAATAATATAGAAAAGATTGATGAGCAATTAACCAAAGAGGTAGAAGGTAAGAAAACTAAAATAAAGGTCTAGAAGAAAACGAAAAATGCTTGGTAGACTTGGCACAATTACATAGATAATATATTGAGTTGCAAGAAAAGGTCACCAAGACCAAAAGACAAAATTAAAAAAGAAACAAGTGAAGAAATTCATGAATTGAAAATGGAAAATATCATACTAAAAGATGCTATAAAAGAAGCCTCAAATGCAAATGTAATTGTAAAGCTAAGATGTTAAAAGTCATTAGGGAAAATGAGACCCACAAAAGGAAAATGCAAATCCTTTATCCCTCTAGTGAAGTTCAACAAGAAATCAACTTACTCAACATTTAAATTACAAGATGAGTAAACTACCAGAAGTTAGGAGCAACAAAGCAATGACTATTTAGGGTCTGATAGAGCAACTTAACTAGCAAGCTAAAATGGCATAGGTTTGGAAAGCTTCATATATTGAATGTTTGGTAGAATTAAAGTAATGGATGGAATACTTCAAAGGACTAGTTCTCCTTACCAATATAGTCATATCGAAATTTACAAATGCGTTTAAATAGGCCCAAGGTATTGCCAACCCATCGAAGATGCCTGCAATTACATCTAATTTCTTCTCATACTGTAATTGCATTTATGATGCATTGAAAAAATTGATGAACTGCTAAGTAATATAGTAATGAATTAAGCAGCAATTTGTACTTAAGTGATTTTACTTTCCAACAGATGATTAATGAGATAGAAAATTATGTTTTTTAGTTAATATGCCTTACGATACAACATATTTAGGAATGTCTAGTCACTTTTTCTTTGGTTATGAACTTTAATTCTCTAATGTGCCAATGATTGTTATACCAAAGCAATTTGCTTATGAAATCATCATTTCATTTAACATTTAAACAATTTGTATTTCTTAACCTTTTTCCTTTTATGAGATAAGGAACAAAAAGAAATTACCATTGCACCTTTATGAATAATACCATCTAATCACCCCAATTTGCCTACCACGGTCTATAATACTCGAAGAATGAGCAAGACGATTGAATGGCACTAGTGGGATGAAAATCTAAGGGGTGAAGGTGATAGGGTAACGCTAGATAGTCGCATAACAATCATAGAGAACAAGATTTTTAAAATAATGAAAATGATTATTGCAGCTTTTACTGAAAAAAGTATCACCAAAATTCAAACAAGAACTAGCTCATCACTATCTATGAGAGAAGAAGGAATAGGCCACAATACAAGTATCCTAACCGGTGTAATACCTAGAATAATTATGAATGAATCATGCATAGTATATGGAGTAAATGAAGTCCAAACTCAAGGTAAAACACAAAATCCTCCACTGTAAATGGTTGTTAAACAAGGGCATTGTGATTGACATATTAGAATAATGGTCGCACAAGATTCCCCAGGCAATGACCCAATATATACTTTTTAAATTCTTATAATCAAAGGCCAAAAGGAAAATAAAGTTAATGAGGAGGTATGGAAGGAAGAACTGTTAAAGGTAAAAGACCATGTGTACGTATTACAAGGGCTTGTGACATGAAGGTCCCTTGATTTGGAGGAATTATGCTTAACTCTATAAATTTCCACACCTAAGAAGTTTAAAGTACTAGATTTTGACAAATATGATGTAAACAAAAATCCAGTGTATCACTGGAAATGTTACTCCATAAAATGTCAATTTGGTTTAAAGATGAAAAATTTCTCATAAATTTTTCCCTGGAAGCTTGTATAGACTAGCCTTACAGTGGTTTATGCATTTAGACTAATTAAAGATTCGCAAATTGAGAGACTTTGTTGAAGGTTTTACAAGACAATATAAGTTTAACCTTCAAAATGCTTCGATCAAGGAACAAGTGAAATGCATGAGAAAAAAGAAAAAGGAAAGAGAGGTGAACTATATTCAATCATTACGATCATTTTCATCACAAAAACAAGTTTCCTATTAGTTGAGTGGCAGAAACCAAGGTTAAACTAAGTCAGAGTTTGACCTAACCAGCATGGTGGTGGGTAAAGGTCCATGCTTGTAAGAAATAACCACCCATGGCCCAATTTTGGTTTGACAAATGTCAAACTATACCAAAATCTTTAAGAAACACATATTATAGGCCCACAATATTGTAAACTACTTCAGCCACCATATCCAGTTTGGTATAATCCAAATGTTGATTGCGAGTATCATATGGGCATTCAGTTGAGGATAACACTACATTTAAAAGAAATATGCTTGATTGATAGATGCCAACCTGGTCCATTTTAAAATGGCCATCACAACTAACCCACTATCTAATCATTGGAGACAGGTGGGGGCTAATGAATATGTCAACTTTTCTAAAGACCTAGGCCATATGAGAATTTCAATGGATAAGTTATACGTCAATTTTAGAAATGCTAGATACATGCTAGAGGTTCTAAAAAATTATTTGACTGAAGAATTAAGGAATGATGAGTTAAATGACGAGTATCATCAAGAAGTGATAGGGCATGCTATTAAAGAAAGCTTGCAATTTAGGGAAGAGATTAAGAGAATGATGGCTCTTGGGATCATACTCGTAGGGAAAACAAAAGAAAAAGTGTGTATGATTGAAAATAAGAAAGTAGAAGTTGTCATAAATTGGTAGGTTTAAGAGGAACCAGTAAAAAAGGTGTTCTTAATCATTAACAAAACTCTGCAAGCCTTAATCTCACTTTTTGTAATCACTCATAGACAACATGTGCTAATCATAAACATGTAGGCTCCTTTCTCATATAAAAACGATCGAGCAATACCATGTACGTTTGGCAAATCAATAAAGCGGCCTTTAAGCTAAGCAATAATTGCCAAAATAGAGGAAGAGACTATTTCCAATCTGGATGATAAGGGAGGAATCACTCAAAGTGGAAGAGTATATCTATTGACTAATGGTAAGGATGCTAGAAAAGGAAAAAAAGGTGTGTGTACAGAGCTCCAAAAGTGGTAGCACAAAAACTATGGATGGGGAACTTTTGCAAATTATGAAGTAAAGTGAATATAATGTTATAAAACAATTAAAGAAGACCCCTACAAGAATTTTGATCTTTTCATTAAGTCTTAGCTCAAAGGCACATCAAAAGGCTTTGCAAAAGGTTTTAAATGAAGTGTATGTGCAACCACATATGACACTCGAAAGAGTGACAAATGTGATGAATATTTTCAAGTCTTTATCTTTCATCACATTCTCTGAAAAAGAAATTATAAGGAATTTTGTGCATTAAATGAAAGCCTTTCATATCACACTAAAGTGTCATAAGTTTATAATAGTGAGGGAATTAATTGATGGACGGACAACTCTAAACATACTACCTTTTACTAATCCCAAAAAACTATTAATAAATGCATCAAGCTTTGAGAATAGTGATGTGGTGGTTAAAGCTTTTAAAGGCTTTAGGAAGGAGATGTTTAGCACCATCTGCCTACCATTGAAAGTTAGCCCTAATCTGTTCAATGTCAACTTCCAGGCAATGGATGTAGATCCAACTCATACTATGTTACTGGGAAGATAATGGATTCACTCAATTGAAGTTGTCACATCTACTCTATATCAAAGAGTCAATTTCATTAACAATTAAAGAATTATCACTATTAAAGGATAAGAGGATATAATGACAAGTAAACCTAGTTTAATCCCTTGTATTGAAGTAACTGATCAAGTTAAAGAAACATCATTTCAAAGTCATAAGATTGAGAAACTACAAAGGCAAGGAAAAAATATAAATGTTGTCATGGCAAGGATCATGAAAGAAAGTGGGTATAATTATGGAAGGAAATTGGGAGCACAAGTGCAAGGTGTTAAATATCATATTTGTTAGACAAGGCAACTAACATCTAAGATAGGGATAAATTAGGTGTTTAGAATAATATTGGTTATTTTTAAAATTTCTTTAGAAAATACTTGTTATGAAAGCTACTTGGAAGAATATAAAGCTAAACAACAATTATAACAATTAAGGGATACTTAATGTTGATGCTTAGAGTATGAAGATTACAAGTTTCTTTCCAAAAAAACAAAGTATTCAACAATATGTAGCTCAACTTAAGTCAAAAGCTTGCTTTTGTGTAAGTTAAAACAATCATATAATTACTTTGACAATTAGATTACTTGAAGTAAATATGAAAGAATGCATCCAACAATAAATCACAATACTTCATGCAACATATTAAAATAAAAATATAGCATTAATGAGGCAACTCAAATTGTAAATCCTGGTTCGACTCTAATTTAAGCCTACATTTAGTCCCTAAACTTTCACTTGAGATTTTTTCACTAATCCCACAAGTTTAACCTGGCTTTTACAACATCCAACTCAAGTTAGAGTTGTTTCTTACTCTAGAACCAAATAACATCACTTTTTTCTATAGAAAAGTCACTTTAAGATATTCCTTACTCTTGTTTTCTCCCCCAAGAGATACACCACCCTTGTCTTACAAAGATTGAAGATGAATAATATTGTTCAAAAAAACTCTCTCAAAGAGAAGATATACAAGATAAAGATCTAAAAACTTAAATGATATAGAACATGCAAGTTTTAGTTCACTCAATAATGTTTATTTCTCTTTAAAAGATGTTGAAACAAGTTTAAGATCACATTATAGCACTTGGTTCTTCTAAAAGACATATTTAGGTCATATATATAGATCAATATGAAATATAGCTATTAGATACATAAAAGAGCTATTATTTACATTGAAAAAGGTTGTCTTGATACTGTCAATCAACTGTTGGGGGTCGCTCAGTTGACTGCTAGCTAAAATATAACCATTAGCTAGATTCTTTAGTCTACCAGTTGACTTGTTATGAGGGGCAGTCGACTAGTCACTTTTAGTGACATAGACTAAATTTAAATGATAATAACTTTCGCATTTAGCACCATTTAGATTGTATGGCCATTGTTGGAAAGCTCTTTTAGTATATTTTTCAATGCAATAAGTTTTATATCAAAATTCAGTATATTTTGGGAGATATGATCAAAACAGTGACTAAAGGTCAACAAACATTTTTATGTAAAATTCATATCTTAAGACTCAAATCTAGATAATCATACATTTTTCATTTGAACTTTGTTTTAAGTGAATGACCTATCATTGGAAAGCTCTTTGAATATTATTTTCTAATGAATGAAGCTTCATGATAAAAGTTCTTATGGTTTGAGAGATATAATCAGAATCAAGGTTGTTAAACTCGTGAGTTTAGGCAAACTCATAAGAGATAGGTAAACTCGTAACGTAGACTTGTAATATAAACTTGTAAGAGTTTACCTCAATTAATAAATAGTTATCAAAATATGTAATTTTATAGTTTAAATAATATATACATTAAAAAATTATTCAAATGTAATTCAAATTATACTTAATCTAACAAAAACTATTCATATTTCATAATTTGTAATACTCAGCATGAATATTTTAAAATAGTCATATATAAATAATTATTCAATATAACTAATTAAATTTTTTTTATTTTTTTATTTTTTAATAAGTACATATTAAATGTAATTTTATTATTTTTTATGCATATTTAAACTTGTGTTAAAATAAACTTAAATATCTTCATGGGAAAAAAATTTATCTGTATCTTGTTTAGTTTTGAGTTTAAATTATTATGTCACTGATTTTACAAATTAGTTAACATGTTAAAATTGTAAAATCGGTAGACTCGATAAGTCAACTCGCAAATTTACCTAAGTTTGTACTAAGTCCGAATTTACATCAAGCTAATTAGTTTTCTTTACGTACAATCGTAAACTCGTATAATAAACTTATGAGTAAGACAACTATGTGTGTGTGTGTGTGTGTGTGTATATATATATATATATATATTAGTCTGCAAAAGGACATTTTAATTATTCAAATACCAAATTAAACTCACACTTATATAAAGTGTGATATAAAAAAAAATAATAATAGTGAAGACCTTGACATCTTCCTTGCTTACATAAATTATTGGTTTCTTATTAACCACATGCATGCCTCAAAACAAAAGGATATCGTGGAGGGATTAGCATTGGATAATGAATTAAAAATTTTTAAGGATTATATTTTTTTTTTTAAGATTTAAATATTAAATAATTAACACTTCTACGATTAAAAAAAGGCATATATTAATTTCTTGGAAAAAATTATAGGTAAGTACGGAAGATAGTTATATAATACTGTGTTATGTATCTTATTTTTCCTGGGTTTGCCAAGGTTGACGCAGCATCGGGAACAGGTATTGATGTGATTTTTGCGTCTTTGTTTCTGAACATTTCAACTTTCATTTATGTATGTGTGTGTGTATAAAGAAATTGTGTCTGGACAAAGATCATGGAGGACCAGTCAATTAAATCAGAAGTTTGCAAGGGTGGAGTTTACAAATATATACTAGTAAAAAAAATATTGTTAATACAAAACATGTCATAATTAAGGATCATAACATTCTTAAATAATAAACATAATTTATGAGATGGTGTTTATTGTTCATATGACTGCTTCATATATAATTTACGAACGGATGAAAAAATAATTGTTGCTAAATAAAGAACTAGTAATTAAACATTATAACAATCTTAAAGTATATATATATATATATATATATATATATATATATATTATTCATGAGATGATGGTGTTATTGTTCATATCACTGCCTCATAATTTATGAGTGAACGAAGCTTCTCAAGTTTCTTGTGCTTTAAATTGGCAGAAGAAGACTTTGGGATGTGTGCCTAGGGCTGGGATAAACAGATTCGGATTTTTCCCATATTTAGCCAAACCATGAATAAGCAACTTTAATGGTGATGGGATGCACCCATACCTCCATATTCTTTATCATTTTGCTGATGTTGATCGAAAAAGATGAATTAATGACTTTTATTCATCTGGGTTGATTTTGATAAAATAGGAAATATAAATTGATTCATATATTATATCTAATTTAAAATATTTTTTATTTAAAAAAAATTATGATCATAGTGACCGCAAATTGTATGATAACATTTGCATGCAATGTAATTGTAACTGACTCTAACAATAAGTTAAAACATTACTTATTATTAAAAAGTTGTACAAAATTAACTATTTTGATTTTAGATTTATGATTTAAATAAAAAATAAATGACTTTGACTGTATATAATTTTAAAAGTTTATCTAATAGTTGAACTGTACGACATGCTGCAAATCCAATTCAGGGATAAATCCAATTTATAACGACAATCTTTGATAGACGGTGGAAAATTTCAAATAACTCAAAACTAAAGAAAATACAGCACCCTTCACTGTATTAACATATTAAGCATTATAGTAGATGTAATATATGAACTTGATTTTTGGAAGTTTTGTTTGGTTTAATTAACATTATTCCGAACATTCACTGCAAGCGAGGTATTGCTCAATATTACGCATCTCATTTTACAGCAGAAAGTCTCAACACGGCATCGGCGAAAAATGAAGGTAAAGGTGTGATGAAGGAGAAAAGCAGCCTTAGAAACTTAATTCATTCAATCACTCAGCAATGGAAAATCAAAGACACAACTTTTCCAATTTCCATGTGGAATAAAATCAACGAATACGGTGGATGCACGCGTTCTCAGGATCAAGATATACAGCTGTATAATTACTGTCATGAACTAATTATAATTAATCAATCACAAATGATTATTAAAACAAAAAAAGTTTGGGCTAAAAGCACATGATAATGCATTCTAAGATTTTTTTTTTTTGTGGCCACATTCTAAGATTATAATACACAAGCGATTAGTCTGTAAAGTTGAGGGCCAACTGCAGTTTCATTAGTGGTATCTCGCAGTGTGCCCTACCTGTGATTGAATATATGAATAAGCATGAATATATAACAAAGAAGTTTGGAAATGAGAGAAGTCAATAAGCATGAGCAAACCTTAATCTGTTTTTGCTTTGTCAATATGAGTGGGAATATTTTAATACAACCATTGCAAGGGGATATATTTAAAACCAGGGATTTCACTGCCATGAAGTGTGAAAACTAAGATATGTGCAAATTTCATTTCAAAAGTGAAGAGTGTATGTACATACTATGAAACAAATCGCGACATAATTTCGATAAATTTTAACAGGGTACGCAATATTCAATAGATTAGGTTTTCTTATCTTTATCTAAATTTTTAAGTTTAATCGGTTGCTGCTATCTATATAACTAACCAAATTTCATATGTATATGTGATGGATGATGATAAATTAAGAGCATTTATTTCTCCCATATTGTAAGCATCTAAATTACAAGGGAAAAAAATTTACGATAAAAAATTATTTTATCCTTTCATAAGAAATTATTTAATTACACATGGCTTTCATCTCAAACATGAAAAGTATACACAGACCTTCAATATTGAAACTAATTATTATTTGGTCAAAATGCTCTCCATATAAATTGATTTCGTTTATTATTAATGTACATAATCATAAAAAATATTCTAAAACTTTTTATTTCAATATTATTTACTTTTTAATATATCATAAATAAAATTAATTTATTTTAAATTTTGTCTGAATTTATAACCATGCTTATATTTACTGAAATACATTTGATACACAAATATTATTGTTGAAATTAAATATTATTAATTATTACCTATAACTATAAGTAGTTAAATTTTTTTAATAAATATTATGTGAGTATATTTATTTTAAATAATAATTTTTATTAAAAAATTTCAAATCTAAAAAAGATTAACTAAAATTAGTCAAATATATATTTAGTACTTATTATATAAATATATAGAAGGTTATTTTAATTCAAATAAGCGAATTGTAACTTATCTTTTTCATTTTTAGGGATTTATGTAGAATAAACAAGAATTATATTATTTATAAGTTAGATAAGAGAATAATTACCTACAATAAATTAGGGGAAAAATATTTTTTACTATGCATTCCCCAAATCCTCAACAAACCCAAGAGTGACCTAGGGTCATTACCAAATTCAATCCTGTAATAGCTCTGTAATTGGACATGTCACTTACTAAGGAGTCAGAAATCTTAACTTCTCCGATGCCTTCTAGCCACCCGAAAAGAAAAATGTGGATTCAAGTACTTGAGATTTGAGAATATCAATGATTATTAGAACTTAATTAAGGTTGTTGACTGGTCAACTAGACCTTACTGGACTGACAAATTCTTTTTGCATAGCTTGATATATTCCAGCAGGAAGATAGAACAAGGAAAGCAAACAGATGAGAAGTTACATGGATGGATAATTACTAATAATTCTAATTAATAATCTTATATTAACAGTGAAATGCTAGCTGCAGCCAAAATTGACGTATGTTTGAACAGAATAATTACGAGGATTGAAATGCTAATAATTGTCTTAAAGCTGTTATAACTTTCCAAGGCCAACCTAAGAAAGTTCTTGCTGGAAATTTCGAAGGGTTTGGGATAGAAGCAGCAACCAAATAATGTACTTATAGAATATATAAAGACCAAAGTTGAAAAGACAACATTAAGTAGCCGTTTTATGGACAGCGATTTTCTTCCATTTCACATATGCAAGCAGTGCAATTAAGGATTTTATGTTCACTTTGTTGATGCTTCATATTAGCTGACAAAGAGCTTGTTGGTGTAAATAGTTAACATCTAAATTAATTTTCTTTTAATCTTTCGCTCTTTTTGATGCAAACATTAGAGGAAACAGTCATATGGTCCTATGATGATGGTAGTCACTGCTTGGACGGTCAAGGGGTAAAAAAAAATCTCTAAATGATGATTCTAACTTATGAAGAAATTTCATTTTCTATTTTTTTATATTATGATACTAGGACAAAGAAAGGAAAACAAGCGGGAAAAAACTAAAAAAGGAGAAGGGGGGCGGGGGGCTAATGAAAAGCTGTAGTTGAGATGCCTTTTAAGGCAATATAGCTATGTGTTTCCTGGAAAAGAAAGAAAGCATGATTCTTCCTGAAAATAATAGCTGGATAGGTTTATTTCTGGGTTGGTCCTAAGTCCTAACAATCCTGTGTGAGCAGCTAGAGAATTACTTTTCATAAGCTTTTCATTTAATTAATGTGGACTAGTTCTATTATTTTTAATAATGTGATCTGATTTCTTTTCTTATATGTGGTAAATACATTTTGGTTTTTGCATTATAAAGCGTTCTTTATGATGTAATGAATGATCTTTATAAACATAACGTTGAAAATTAAACTTCACAGACTATTTTGCTATCAATTATATATATATATATATATATACACACATATACATATACTTTTGCACTTCGTATATAATGGTGGGTTGTTAAATACGAAGTAATCAAATAACTTCTAATTACATTGTATTGTTGCCCATGATATATATTGAGGAAATGAAGCATCGATCTCATGAGAGTATGATTGTCATGTCAGCCGGCCAAGAGGAATTGATTTACCACATGTACGTACGTACCTATATATATATATATATATATATATATATATATATATATATATATTATTCTTCGTGTTTCCATCACATGATGACCAAGTTAAATAAGCCTAGTTATTAGAAACTTCGTTATATATAAAACAAAAAAAACTAGAATTATTATACGGATTTAATACTAATTTGATAATGCCACATTATCTATATACATATACACAATTTATGACTGGCCAGTCTGCTCTTCTCAACTCATTCTTAAATCACAAGAGAATACAATTTGTACCCTCATGCTGTGATGGAAACAACTCACCATAAAGTGGGCTGCTTATAGCAAGTGAAATGTGAAGTGTGTCGTACATCTTTTCTTAGGGCCAGGAACCTTCGATTCATAGTACCGAAGGTTCAACAAATGACTGCAGAATGCCAAGTGCGTTGTGTGCACACACACACCCATTACCTTTTTTTTGTTTTTTTAGTTTTTCTTTTGCTATCTCTCTTACTTGTTTTCTTGATTCAGACACTTTATGTAGCTACCAGATCTATATGTACATCTCACCGTATATAGCTCTCTCTCCTCCTCCTTTTAATTTAATCTATAAAGTATATTTTCGGCTTGACTGTAACAATATTAAGTGCTTCCAAGTTGCCAAATATGTGGATCGGATATGAATTTGGATTTTGTAGATACTATCGTTCAAAAAAAAATATTAGTTAAATTTGACACATTTATTTAACAGTTAATTTAGTATAAAAGTTACAATAAAATTATTTAAAAAAAGAGTGGAGACCATTATTAAAAAATTTATTTGAGACTGATACACTAAATCAACTGACATATAAGTATGTCATGATCAATTAATATTTTTGGGTATCGTTATTGGTGATTATAGGAAATTTCCAAACACAATATACTTCAAAAAGTTTAAGGGCCAAATTGAAAGAAACATGAGGAAAGTTACAAGCATTCTACACTGCTCAGTGCTCATTACTACGCATAATTATAAATCAAACCAAGTTACCAAATGGCTTCATTTCACTTGTTTCCTCACAATGAAGCAAATCTTGTTTCTTTAAGTCGTTAGCTATCTTTCTTTTGGACTTCGGCCTTTTGTTCTACCTAACAATTTACAAAATTACTTTCAGCCATCAGTTTCTAGAATTTAGGTCTATTGTCAATAATAATGTACAAGCTTGCATTAGTTTACAGCTTGACAGTTCTTCCTAGCTTTTACTAGAGGATATTGAATTAAATAGTTATTTGACGAAGTTACAATATTAATTTGAGATGTAAATTAAAATGTGCTTAGATTTTGATACACACTTATATTATATCATCGTGTCATGCATGTCATGTAATATTATATATACACACACACAGACTGGTGAATATATTCCTACAGCAGCATAATTAAATTCAAGTAAAATTAAGTGGCTTGTTGGTTTAAGGTTTATTTGATGAAATAACAAAACACACACACACACACACACACACACACACACACACACATATATATATATATATATTAGATATAGGCTAATGAAATCAAATACACTCTCACCCATAGTGGTGAATATATTCCTACAGCATTATAATTAAATTCAACTAAAATAAAGGGGCTTGTTGATTTAAGGCTTATTTGATGAAATATTAAACTTTTAAATAAAATAAAATAATTGTAGAAAATGTTGTTCATGTAAATTAATTGTGTGGTTTAATTGGAATTTGGAATTATTCAAACTTGATTTTGATCCAACTGAGTTTCCATACATTAACCATAATTTATATTCAGAAATTTTTATCCAAAAAGTGAATTGTAATAAGTAATTAAGTTTTTCTTTCACTTATTTGCAAATGAGATATTGAAAACATTTGAGAAATAAACTCTAAAACCAAAAGATACTATTATTTATGGCAAATCTACAAATCTGAAAAGTCCTTTATTTTCCTTCACTCCAATCTATTTAGGCTTCTATATATAGTTCTACGCACACCATAAGAGTTCGTCTTCTTCCTCGGGCAGTATATAAAAGAACAGTTCATATTTCATACCATCACAACGTAATATATTTGCTTTACCTAATTACCAAGGAAGCATTAAGCAACAATATGCTAGAGCTAGCCAGCAATTATTCTATAGACACATTTAATATTGCTAATGAATTCAGAAAATTGCACGCTCCATAACATACGAGATATAGGAATAACTGGACAGAAAGTGAAATGAAATTATCTGAACAGCAATAATCAGTAGCAATATTGGCAACGACAGATCCTCAGGATACAAATATTCAAGAGGCAGCAAAACAATGCACCAAAAGCCTTCGAGCAACAACTTGTCTAAAGACTTTCTGAAATTGCGTCAACTGGCATTTTAGAAAAAAAATAGAAAAAGATATATTTGTTTCAATAAGTTCGAAACTCATACATCTAGTAAATGATTTTAGTATTTTTTATGTCATTGAAATTAAAATTTTTTTTATTTGTTTACAATATTAGAATAAAAAAAACCTAATTCTAATTACCCCATTTAACTATGTGCATTTAATGCAAAGCCGGATCGTGATAATATGGGGCGAAGAACACTGCATCTGATAATTGAAACACTTTAAATCTCTTCAGAAAACTGAGAATAAGAATTCATAAGATCTGCATATCTTGGATTAATACTGATGGATAACTATTAGATCAACACAAATCATAGTTATTTAACTTCTGACTACAAGATTTTCTATGAAAAATTGCCAAAAAAGAAAGCTAAAACTTAGAACAATCAACAACCAAAAGCCAGGCCACGAACAATTTCCCATCCATACCACTCGGAATTGGTTCAAGCCCCAGAAAACTCAGGAAATTCTTGTTGGACTAACCTTCGTAGAAGCTCGATGCAGATCTGGAAATCAACACAAATCATAGTTATTTAACTTCTAACTACCAGATTTTCTATGAAAAGTTGCCAAAAAAGAAAGTAAAACTCAGAAAAATGAACAACCAAAAGCCAGGTCCCAGACAAGTCCCAATCCATACCCCTCAGAATTGCTTCATGGCCCAAAAAAACTCAGAAAATTCTTGTCGGACTAACCTTATTTGAAGCTCGATGCAGATCTGGAAATTGAATGCCGAAAAAAGTTAGCAAAATGGTTCCAATAAAAGTGTAGATGCATTGGATTGGAGGGTTTAAATCTGTTTGACACTATTCATATGTCTCTATCACGCCCTTGATTTACCACTAGTATTCAATAATAATTAAAACTATTTAAGCTTTTCAAACAATGATAAAAGAAACCCATGAGCCAATAAACAAAACCCTAAATTGAGATGGGGCAAGCACTGGTGGCTTCTGTATAACTGCATTTTTAATAGGCGCATGTGAACAATGGAAGAAAAGGAATTAGAAAACGTTGAAAATGAAAAGAAAGAAGAACTAAACCAGATGTTTCGTTGTTTACATCAGATTCAAATTCTACAAGCCACAGTGGTCCATTTGGTTGCCTAACCCTAAATATGAAAGCAAATCTCGTGATGAAACATTCTACTGGGTCCTATGAAGTTGGTGGGTTATTTAATTTCAACGCACAAAATTACAAACAAGTACAGTTGCAGAATGGGCATGAGAAAAAGAATCAAGGACTTAAAATTAAAAGACTTAATGACCAAGATGATAAAAGAATCCTGAAAACAATCTCACATTAAATAGAAATATGAAAGGCCAAAGAGGTAGAAACGGGGCATTCTGGCACAGCGAGATCGCATCCATCAGGTATGGTCTACTTCACCAGATGCGATCTCTCCTGCGACAGAACACCCTAACCCCTTTAATTCCTCTTAGTTGTTTTTCCACTTGATTATAATGTGAAAACTAAGTCTCCTCTTTCATTTCACCCATGTTAGGGTACGCCTCTATATATATTACACATTGCTGCTTTCACTTTATTTCATTTCGTCTCTAGTATGACAGAAAACAATTGCTGAAACAAAATGATAGTTCTGAAATTCTAAAGAGGTGAGCTGAGAGGAACTTCATAAGAAACTCACTGGCAATTTACATAGCCTTCTTTATCATAGAGGAGGAGACTTTGACGTGTTTATTAATCATGGTTGGACACACTAGCTAGCATGACTTACTGTGTTTGTATACGATAACCGTGCAAACTTGATTTTAAAAATCAACTTGATTTGTTAATTTAATTTATGTTTAAAAATTTTTATCTAAAAAATAAGTTTTTTTTATCAATATTGCGATTATTCAAGTGTGTATTTGAATTGAAGTTGTATAAATTTAATTTTGAATCAACCTAATTTTGTAACCTTAATTTTGATAAATTTGTATGATCATCATTGTTGTTTAATAACTTCTATTTAAAGATAAATCTAACCATTCAAGCAATTCACTTGACGTGGAAGCAAATAAATTTTTTCTATTTTTATACAAAATGGGAGTTTAGATCCAAAATCGTATGTGATTTTTTAATAAAAAAATCTAATCCCAAATTATATGAAATTGTTTATACGACAAATCTCTATTTTATAGTGTAAATGGACTTTTCAATCATTTAAATTATGAAACCAAGTCCACTATAACACAGAAAACAACTTTTTTTTTTTATTATTATTTGTGCAGATTGGAATTAGTGGATAAATATAGTTTGATAGAAATATCTAATGCTAAACCAAACAAGGTTAACCAAAAGACAAATATATATATATATATATATATATATATATTCAAAATATTAATCATTGGTTAAAATAAGGTTTTAAATAAAATATATATTTCACTATCTTTTGGGTCCAAACTTATCCTTTGATAACCAAAATATCCTGAGCCAACAAATACAAATCTTAAATCATTGAATTTTATAAAATAACTCTTAGCCTATGATAAATATACCTATTTAATTCATTGGCTATTTTGATGCAACAAAACTTCCAAATCTTCCAATCTTAAATTCCTCAATGCTTAGAGCATATTTTTCGCTTGCTATCTCGTTGTGTAGAGCATGGTATTAATACTTCGTTCTCTTTACTTCAATGCATACTCTTCTTTCTTTGAACCATCCTACAAAATATATTTTTAACTTGCAAACTAAATAGTTAGTCCAATTTGTATTTAACAATATGCATACTTTAAGCACATGTTGATGCTACATTGATAACTTATTTGCTACATATTTTCCATCATCAAAACTTATATCATAAAACTTTAGAGTCAACACTATTGACCTACTGAAGAATTTGAATTGTTAAGGGTTAGCATATGAATCCTCACTAGAGGAACTATTGAAAGAAAAGACGAGTCTAATGGTAATAGGCAAGACGTGGAGGCATCAATTTCAATATATAAATTTGGATAAGCCTTAGGCAACTGAGAGATGGAAGAGATTATGGATGTTATCCTTTTAGAGTAACTATCTTATTTATATTGTGTTTTGCTTCTTCTAGTTTAGCCTAAGACCATTAGATAGTTTACCCTTAGAATGAAAGGGCAATGTTTCACATAAACTATATTACTTCATGCAAATGAAATTCTAATTTTCAACTTTAAAGTTGTATTATTCCCTTTACTCTTTTCTTTTATCCATTATCTATTTCTTGTCACCTCTTGGAAATTGAATTCCTTATAATCTTGATCTAATGCAATGGTTCCAAAGTTCCCATAAAGTGAATTACTTGTTGTTATTGATATGCACAATTATAAATATGATAATGTAGATTTAACCTAAGTTTTTTTCTAAAATATTCGAATCAACTTAAAAAAGGAATATGCCCACATGAGGAAAATATTGAAATAATAAATATGGGCAATGATAAGAAGAGGAAGGAGCTTAAAATGGTAGATAATCTAAAAAAGGAGTAAATGAATGAACTCTTTAAGGAATACATCAATGTCTTTACATGGTCTTATCAAGATATGCCCAAACTTGCCTTAAAAATCACTTCTCACAAGATTCAATTATATCCAGACATAGAGCCCAAAAAGCAAAAATTGAAAAAAAATATATATAAATGCATAGATGTCTTTAAACATTAAAGAAGAGGTGACAAAGCAGCTGGTTGCAGGTTTTCTTCAAGTGGCCAAGTATCCTCAATAGGTTGCAAACATTGTTCCTGTGCCAAAGAAAGATAGACGAGTTTGAATATGTATGGATTATAGAGATTTGAATAAGCAAGCCCAGAGGATGATTTCCTTTTGCCCATATTGATGTTCTAGTTGATAATACAACATGAAATCATTGTTACTCATTCATAGACAGTTATTGATGGTACAATCAAATTCCCACGCATACCTTCATTACCCTAGGTAACTTATTGTTATTGAGTGATGTGTTTGGGATAAAGAAAGTCAGGGCAACTTAGCAAAGGGCATTGGTAGCACTCTTTCATGACATGATGCATAATGAGATTGAGATATATGCCGATAATATGGTAGGTAAATTAGTTGATAAAGATAGTTACATAACGATTCTCAGAAAATGCTTTGAAAGGCTATGCAAATTTAAACTTAGGTTAAATCCTAATAAGTGCATCTTTGGAGCCACATATAGGAAACTATTAACTTTCATTGTGAGTCAAAAAGGAATAAAGATAGACTTAGACAAAATAAAGGCAATTCAAGAGAGGTTCGTAGTTTCTTAAGTTGATTAAATTATATAGCAAGATTTATTGCTAACTTGACCATGACTTGTGAACCAATCTTCAAGCTATTAAGAAAAAACAATATGGGCATATGGATGATGATTGCAAGAGTGCTCTCAATAAAATTAAAGAGTATTTATTGGATTCCTTAAATTTGGTCCCTCTGGTGTCAGGAAGTTCTTTGATATTGTATTTGAAAATTTTGCTTAGTTTGATGGGAGCTATATTAAGCCAGTATAATGATTAAGGAAAGAAGAAACAAGCAATTTATTACTTAAGCAAAAATTCTAATGACCATGAAAGGCATTATTCAATGATAGAAAGAACATGCAACAGGCAAGTATGGACGACTATAAGGTTAAGATAGTATAGGTTGTACTATACTACTTGGTTGAAGTCTAGAATGGATCCAATCAAATACATCTTTAAAAGCTCACATGTTGTTGGAAGGGTTTTAAAGTGGCAAGTAGTTTTGCCTGAATATGATATAAAGTACATGAGTCAAAAGTCAATCAAAGGAAATGTTATAGCTTATTATTTGGTGGATAACCCTCTAAAAAAGTATCAACCATTGGACTTTTATTTCCTTGAGGCCAAAGTTATTCAGACAAGATCAATGCTCCCTGGTTACGATTCACAATTTGGCTACCCCCTGGCTATTTTCAATATGGGCATTAATGTAATTAGCCTAATTAACCCTAAAGCATAAAATGGATATCGTTTCATACTCATAGCCATTGAGTAATGATTCATCTTGAGTGTGAGGTCCAAGTTCAACCAATTTAAATTGAGACTAGTGGTGCGCCAACATATTGCTTGAATATAGAAGAAGAGTTGAATGAGCATCAATGGTTCCATGACATTATAGCTTTTATTAAAGATAAAGCATATCAAGTTAAGGCCTTTGAGAATGACAAAAAGACTATTCAATTTTAGCCATGAACTTCTTTAAAGCATGATGTCTTGTATAAAAAGGGTTACGATAGCACATTGTTATGATATGTTGATTAGAAAAAGCACAAAGGATTATGGTAGAAACATGAAGGTATATGTGGCATACATGCAAATGGCCACATGATAGCTAAGCAAATTCAATGATGTAGGTATTTTTGGAGGGAAATGGAGAAAGATTGTATTGAATATGCAAGAAAGTGTCATAAATGTCAAATTTATTTAAATAAGATCAATACTCCCTCAGCCCCTTTAACCATTTTCAATGTAGGGCATTAACATAATTGGCCCAATTAACCCTAAAGCGTCAAATGGACATCGCTTCATACTTGTACCCATTGATTATTTCACGAAATGGGTGGAAGCCTACTCATTAGCCAGTGTCACTCAAAATGCCTTACTCATATTTCTAAAGCAATCGTTTATTGATATGGACTATCTGAAAGAATTATTTCAGGCAATGCATCGAACTTAAATAGAGCCCAAGTTACAAGGTTATGTGAACAATTCAAAATCATGCATCATAACTTAGCATCCTACCATCCACAAATGAATGGGTCAGTTGAGGTGGCAAATAAAAATGTTAAGAAAATCATTATAAAAATTACTATCATGTATAAAGATTGGCATGAGATGTTCCCTTTACGCTTTACATGGATATCGAACCACTGTGTGCACCTCAATCGGGGTAACCCCATACTCCCTAGTCTACAAAATAAAGGTAGTTACCCCCATTGAAGTGGAAATTCCATCTTTAAGAGAGACGATTAAAGTAAATCTAGAAGAGAATGATTAGGCAAAAACCTGATATGAGTAGTTAAATATGATTAAATAGAAACACCTCATAGCTATGTGTCATAGGCAATTGTGTCAAAAAGAATGGCGAGAATTTTCAATAAAAAGCTTTACCCAAGGTAATTCAACGTTAGTGACCTGGTCCTATAAAAAATTTCACTAAATTAAGAAGATGCTCAGGGAAAATGGTCTCTAATATATGAAGGACCTTATATAGTTAAGCATGCTTTCTCAAGAGGTGCCTTCATATTGATTGAAATAAAAGGTTGTAAGTTTCTAAAGCCCGTTAATGTTAATACTGTTAACAAGTATTATGCCTAAGAAACAAGGAGAAAAAAACTTAGGAAAAGCTTGCTAAGTTGAAAATATGAAAGGGAAACCTAGGTAAAAGTAAAAGCAACCAAAAAAAAAAAAGCAAAAGGAGGGCTCACTACATTATAAGGACAATGACATGGGCAGTAGAGGTTAGGATAAAATCTAGAATATACATTTTGGTCGAGATGGAACACCTAATCCTTCTTATCTATAGGAAGTAAGAACGCAATGGAATATGCAAGAATGGGGCAGTGAACACTTTAACCTAGACTAAAAAATGCATATCTTTATAGCAACAAGGCAAACCATTTAATGGGACTGCATTAGACCAAAGTAGAGGACTCCTCACAAAATAACTACTCATGTTTGTGTTTTTGTTTTTTGTCACGCCCCAAATTCCCTGGGATGTGATCGGCACAGATCACGAGGAAATCCCCATGACCTACAAGCCTACACTAAAGGGACGATCGTTAACATACATTTCCAATACCCATAATGCCGTTGCCTTAGTATATATGGTGAGAATGTCAATACAAAACGAGGCCTCCTATAGAAATTTCGGCAGCACCTCCCCAGTAATTAAGACGTCTCGAAATTTCTACAGGGTCCTGCAAGGCAATACATAAATAGGGGAGCTCCGCTCCCACCAACCCAAATCCACGAATACAACAAAAGACAAAAACATGGCGGGTTCAACTGTGGTCACAAAATAATCCCGTATACAGTAATGGCTACCAAACTATATATATATATACATCCCAAAAGAAAATGCCAAATTTGTAATCTAACAAAAGGGCACGTCTCGCACCCAAATCAAGCGGCTCAATGCGGCTCCCCGGTCAATGCTCCACCGGCTCCAGAAGATCGCCTAACTCTCTTTCTGGGACCAAAAGTTTTCCGGCAGATAGCACCCCAAGTCAGTAAACCATTTCACATATAAACAGAAGCTTTAACAAAAATCAAGGATTTAATACAGTGCAATAGTGTTTAGATCCATCAACTTGCAATTTAACAGTCGAACGAAATAACCATTTTTCATAAACGTCAAGTCAACAACCATTCTCAGGTAAGCAATCAATTGTGACAAACAATCAGGATTTAAGACTGCTAAAAACCAACGGGCGAGGGTACACAACCCTCGAAAGCATCTAATCAACAAGCGAGGATACACAATCCGCGAGTGTAACTAACCAACGAGCGAGGACACTCAGTCCTCGAGGGTAACTAACCAACCGGCGAGAACACTCAGTCCTCAAGGGTAACTAACCGACAGGCGAGGACACTCAGTCCTCGAGGGTAACTAACCAACAGGCGAGAACACTCAGTCCTCGAGGGTAATTAACCAACAGGCGAGAACACTCAGTCATCGGGGGTAACTAACCAACAGGCGAGAACACTCAGTCCTCGAGGGTAAC
The DNA here is from genome assembly GCA_037074485.1 of Delonix regia. Classification (NCBI taxonomy): domain Eukaryota; kingdom Viridiplantae; phylum Streptophyta; class Magnoliopsida; order Fabales; family Fabaceae; genus Delonix; species Delonix regia. The sequence goes on along the minus strand of CM073449.1, from coordinate 30,279,846 downwards.
TAACCAACAGGCGAGAACACTCAGTCCTCGGGAGTAACTAACCATCAGGTGAGAACACTCAGTCCTCGGGGGTAACTAACCATCAGGCGCGAGTTACGTCTCGCGAAAGCTTATCATTCGTCATTCTCCAAAAAATCAAGGAATTTACGTCACGCAAGTATACAAAGATGAAATTATACGAAAATTTTCTATGGTTCTATTATATCTAGCTAGTAACCACCTCTAATCACATCACAAGTCAAATACCGTAATTACAATCATTCAACACATACAGAGGTCCCTTGCTTTAAATCTCACAATTCGGTAAGGCAAAATCAGAAAGAATTTATTTACATTCAGAAAACAATTAAAACAAGAACAGCCTAGGCAATAATAAGAGTTTCGGGGTGCTATCTGCGCACCTGAACTCTGATTAACGCAAGCGGTACGCTGCCCCCTCCTTGGGGTGCCAGAATCGGCCTTACGATCCACTTGTATCGAAGTTCACGCAGGGATTAATCGCTATTCGGGCCATTATCCTAATTTAGGACCTAACTCCCCCATCTTTTTAATTCCATATCATTCATTCCTTAACGTGTGATTATTTACACTTCTGCCCCATATATTTTCCAGATTTTTCATTCTGGTCCCTGTTTCAAGCCCTAGCCTCCATTTTAATGCAAATCCAGCAAATTTCTTAGTTCTCATGCCTAGTAGTTTAAAGGTATTAATCTAGAATAAATATGGTTCAATTACAAGTCAGAAATTTTCCATTTTCTCAAGAACCCAAAATTTTCAAAAATTTTGCATTTTGGTCCTTGTCAGCCATTCTTCTTACCAGCAGCCAAAATCCATGATTTTAGAGCTCAAATTTGTTGTTTAAGGGCCAAAAATGCTACTTCTAAGCTCAATCTGAAGAGAAAACTAGCTTAAACGTACCAAATTGTCCCAAAATGCCCAAGATTCGAACTCTTCCTTCTCGCCGGAAAAAATGGCTCCAACGGCAGCCAGGAGAACCGACGGCAGGTGGAATGTGACGGTCAGAAGGTGGGAAATAGAACCCACCCAACCCGAGGAGGATTACGAGCTGCTCGAGCTCCGTTCCAGCTCACGTATCCTCGCGGCCCAACGGAGAAAAATGGGACGTTCCTGCCGGCAGCGAGGTGGTTTCTGACCGGTGAGGGGCCGGCGACCTTCAGAGGGAGGCGACTCAGCTCCGGCAAGGCTAAGGCACCGTCGTTGCTACTCCACCGGCCAGCACAGCTCAATGTCTTCTTCCTGCATCTCGGCTGGAGAAGGAGAAGGGAGAAGAAGAAGAAAGTTTCTGAAGGCAGTTTCATCCTTTCACTGTGGAGGGGACACATGGCAGCTCCAGAAAAAAAACAATGGAGGTTAGCTACCCGGTCTCGAACCCACGTCCTGAGGAAATGCAGCCTGAAGCCTGACCACTGAGCCAGCCTCAATTTCATTGTATTGATTCACCTAACAAAATATTATACCATTAGTTGCATTCAAAATTTTAATTGCTTGGGTTATTACATTTTTCTTCTATGGGAATTATTCATTCAATAAATTCTCTTCTACTTTTTTTAGTATTATGTTCATATTCGCATGTTAGCTCTTATATTTATGCTTTACATAAAATGACTAAGAAGCAATAATTGATAAGACAATTACATAAGGTGATATATTTAGGGATTCTCTTTTTAGCTTTCAAATGCTCTTTAAAGCCTAGCTATGGTAAACATGCAAAGAAATCACTCAAAGACAAGGAATGACTGTTAAATTACATAAACCTTAATGACATGATAACAAAATTCAATGCTAAATATTATGAATGTAACATTAGCCTATTTGGCATACAAAAGTGACCAAAAAGCTCAATCTATAAAAAATTGAAAGCAAAAAAATCTAATTAGATGGGATTTCTTCGAATTAAAGCAATGAAAACAAAAAAACAGAAAAACAAAACCACTTCTTTATAGTGAAAAAAGTGTCGTAAAAAAATAACTTCACGAACTTAAAAGATGCTTATTTGTCATTCATCTTTCTTGAAGGACTATTTCTTTGTCATTGTCAAAGTAAATAAGTAATAGAATGTCCATGTGAAAAAGAAAGAAAAATCTTAGTTTTTCATGATTAGTCATTTCATAAGCATCATGCATTTTGCAGCCATGCATTTTGTACGAGTTTACAAAACTTGCATTAAGCATTTTACACCATCTTACAGTAAGCACTTTACATCTCGAATGTCACATATGTACATAGTTTGCATCACTAAGTGCATAGCACAATGGAATAACCTTGTTATAATACCATTCAAACCCTATAATGGCAAGCATCCTCAAAGCCCAGTTTTGGCTAGCACTTTAAAGCTCTATAACAGTAAGCACTCTGAAGCCCAATTTCGACTAACACCTTTTAAGCCCTGTAATGGCAGGCACCCCCAGTTTTTGCTGGCACCCTTAAGCCCTGTAACAACAAGCACCCCTAAAGCCCAATTTTGACTAGCACTCTAAAGCCCTATAATGACAGGCACCTCAAAGCTAAAGTAACGGAAGGCACCTTAAAGCTCAATTATGCTAGTACCCTCAAAGTCCAGCTTTAAGAACATCTATTATTTTCTATTAAGTCCTACATAAACATAGGCATATTAGTGGCTTTTGAACAAATCAAAAACAATTAAAATGGGAACCACGTGTCTATATGTTATGAATGGAATACTTGTTCATGTCTTAACTTGCACTTAGGTAAGACAAATAAACAACACTTCATACTTTGCTTACCAAAGAGATGAGTAAAGAAAGGCTACTGTGAAAACAATAATCATGATAAAATAAGATAACAAAATTAATATATATATATATATATATATATAATATTAAAACCTTCAAAGAGAGAAAATTAATAAAATAGGAATTTAATAAAAAAGGAAAAGGGAAAGAATCAGATAAAAGATAGTGATGATTCAATTAATTTAAAAAGAAAAAACAAAAAAGAACCAAAAAAAAGGGGGGGAAGAAGGTTGGAAAACGATGGGCATAAGTAGTTGGATGGAATTGTTGTAGAGTAGATGGAATAAAATGGCTTTAAAACGGCAAGTGATGGACCTAAGTGGCACAACCATTATTTTGTCCCCTTTCTTAGCAACTAGAATAGCAAAAGAGTAAGTTTGCATTAATTACAATAGAAGAGCTTCAACTATAAAAGATAATAAAGAGAAAGATAAATGGGGCATCATGGAAATAAAAAAGAAAAGACAAGAGTGGATGGAGATATGAGAAGAAGAAACATGAGAGAGAATAGAAAGAAAATAAAAGGGAGAAAAAGTGAGAGAAAGATAAAGAGGTGGGGTATGGAAGAAAAAGATGGAGAGAGTGAGAAGTGAGAATTAAAAATGAAGATACCTCCTTGTTTCTACGCACTTAAGGAATAGTAATAGGAAAAGAAGGAGCATCATCGTGAGTACATCTATTCATGTTAATTCCTTTTGTCATGCTCCCTAACTCGTTGCAAGGAATATAAGGAATTGTTTGGTGGAAATGCATGGTATCCACTTTCACTTGGTTAATGCCATTTTGAAACTATTGTACGTGTAATAATGTAAAGCTTTATGATTTTTTTTAGATAATGCTTTATGATATTTTTTAGATAATATCTTATAAGTGTTAAATGCTATTATTGTTGACTTTTACTAAATTAACACATAGGCATTAGTTGCTTATTTTATGAAAATGTAAATGAATAAACAGGTTAGAAATTGTGGGGTTGTTAAAGTAAAAAAATAAATAAAGTGAAAAAAAATGATGTAAGCTCACAAGAATCCTAGGAAAAGCTTAAATAAGAACTTTTGTCTTTTGCTTTATTTTGTTTTTTTTTTCAATGTCCTTTTGTAAATAGTATTTAAGCAACATGATATTATTACACACAAACACGCACCAACCACAAGCACGTTATCTTATCCACATTTTTATTTTATTTTTATATTTTCTATTTCTTTCTCTCTTTTTTGTTAGATTTATATGATCTTTAAATTTTTAAAATTGTCGTGTGAGACCATGTATCTTCTCATATTTTACCTAATATCAGTCATGTTGTGTACTTTCTAAAATGTAATTAAGTTTCATTTTCAAATATACCAAAAATCTAAAAAGAAAAAGAAATATGAAAACGAAAAAATAAATAGTGTAAGAAAGTGAGATTACACCAATTTTGTAAATTAAAATATACCAACAAAAGTTTAAGCTCGTTTTGTTTATAAAAACTTGATTGATTTTAACTATCTTGTTCTTTTCGTCAAAAGAATAAAAGTTACCAATAAGCATAACATATTTTTAGTCAAAGTACGTATGATACATAAGCCCTAAAATTTAATATTAGGTCAAGTTCACCCTTATAAATGTTTTATATTTTTTTTTATTTTATTTTCTTAATTTTTTTTATTATTTTCTTCTTATGTGTATAATTAACTTTAAGTAATTGTTTGTATAAATGAGTGCAGTGAGGTATTTAACATTTTCCTTACCCAAACTAACTTTGAAATTTAATCTCTAGTTTGCATACTTCCTTTTTATTTATTAATTTTAAAAAAACTTATAAATTTTAATTGCAACTCTAAAATTCTAATTTTTGTCGAAAAATGAAATTTCTTTTCTATCAATGCCACCGCAATCATATATGGGATGCAGCAATAATACAACTCTAATTAAAGCAAATAAAGTAAGTCACTTTAGATTCTGGGGCACCACATAGCCATTTGATTATTCTATTACTAGGGCCTTCTGATCAATCCGCCAAACCTCTTTTTGACATTTGCACTTCTCTTTTACTTCACAAAGTTAGGTTAGGCTCCCCGCAAGTTTATCTGTACTTTCTCTAAGACATTTATTTATTTTTATTGTTTTTCATCTTTGTCCAAACTTGATATTTCTTTGAAACACAAAGACCAAATAACTAATATATGTTTATTTTAATAATTAAATCAAATATTATAAACTTTGAAAATTAAATAATTAAAGTATACAGTTTTCAAGAATAATATTTCTCATTTCCTCTTTATTTAACATAAAAGAAGTAAGTTTGGCCAAAATAATAATAATGAAAGACATATGATTGGTAGATAAATTTTCTATTTTTACATCAACTTAAAAATAAAAATTAAAATTAAAAAAATGTCTTAATTATTTATTATTAATATTTTATTATATAAAATATATTAACTCGAAATTTTTAGCTTGCAACTCATTACCCTTCTCCAATATATATACATTTGTCATATCTTTTACAAATAGATTATGAGTAATACTAAAAAAATTTCAGAGGATAATTTTATGAACTAAATGATTAAAATATAAAATTACATTTCCTTCAGAACAAATAGGAACATTCATTTATAAATCTGGTATTAATTTGATCTTTACATATGTCTAATTTCAATATGATTCCTTACTAAGTCTCAATTTATTTTTTTTATTAGTTTTCATTTTTAATTTGGTCCTTTATTTATTAATCCATTATTAATTTAATTTTTTACTAATATAAATATTAAAATATTTAGTTTAAATTTAGTTATAAATAAAAAATTAAATCTATTAATTTTTATTGAAATTAAAATTAAATTCATTTGTGCATAATCAAATTAAAATTTAAAATCAATAAAAGATCACGTTAAAAATTAATTAATAAGTAAAAAATAAAATAATATTATACTTAAAAAAAAAAAAATGCAAAATCCAAGCGATCAACGCACAGTTCGACGAAGCGTCGCACCGGAAATCTTAGCTGACTCAATTATTGCTCTCCGGGAAACACCTACAAATTCAATTGGCGTCAAGATTGAGGCATTCTCAAATTCTCCCCGTTCCTTGTCGACTTCTTTTAGATTCGAATACGGTAAAGGACAAGCAATATTCTCTCCTTTATAACGCTTACATCACAGAAGCCCTCTTAACCCTTTCCTCGAACAGCGCTTGGTGCCTTTTGTGCTTGTTCGAACTTCCAAAGTGCCCTTCGCGTTTCTGAAAGTACCCAGAAGGAGCTACTATCCTAGCCGAAGCCTTTTTGACGTTTGTTGCTGGGTTTCCACAAAATTAATAATGGCGTATAGCGGTGCAGCCATGGGCGCAGTTCCTGCGGGTGGCTCTGGATCGTCGTCAACAATTAAGCAGGTGAAATTGGACAAAGAAAGCGAGCTCAGAATCGAAGTGGGCAACGACACGCCTCTTCGGCTTCGACTCCTTAATGGCAATGCTGAGATTTTTGGGACTGAGCTTCCACCAGAAATCTGGCTCACTTTTCCTCCTAGGCTCAAGTTTGCTGTAAGTTTTTACTTTCTTTTTTTGGGTTTTCGAGAAATGAAAATGCACAATAGCCGGTAGTACCTTTTTTTTTCCCCTTTTCTTGCTGGACTCTGAACTAGAGGCAACAAAATGATTGCCTGAGCTGCGGATGAAGTTTTTCATTGCCTTTCGAGTTGTTGTCAATTGGTAACATCATAGTAGTTATTCTATTTTGAGCTAATATTGGGAACATTTGTTTTGCTTTATTTTCATTTAATAATTAATTTTTACAAAGTTACAACTAACAGATTTTCCCGAGGCTTGTACAAGTTTGTATCATTCGTTCATGATACCCTGTTCTTGTGTCCATTATGTTTTTGCTAACCGATAAACCAACGGGCACGGGGTGTTAATGGTTTACTCATACAGATAGGGAATATCTACTGCGGTCTCTACCTCTAGGCGTCGCTTGGCGTACAAAAATTTGCACATTGATCGCTGAGTTTTGAGGCTAAAGTTATGTTCATGTATCAGGTATTTTCTTGGTACGGAGCCACAATTGAGATGGATGGTACTACTGAAACTGATTATGTTGCAGATGAGGTAAAGCAATTTAGGCCTGTTTTCATGCTTCAAAATTTATTGTAAGTTAAAACAAAAATGAACGATTAAAAAATTATTAATGATGTTGCTACATTTGTTTGCAGACACCAATGATCAGCTATGTGAATGTACATGCTGTACTTGAAGGACGAAGGAATCGTGCTAAAGCTTCAACAGATGAGTCTGAATCTTCTCAGGTAATTATATTTCATGATTTTGAGATTGGATCTTAATGATATATATTTAAACAATATGTTAAATTTGATGTCTATATTTTAGATTTTTATTAGTGTTAATGCACGTGGAATTGTGGTAACTGCAGTTTCTTTTCTATAAATTATGCTGAAAGACTCAAATCCTATGTTTCTAGTAATATTATATCTTTGTTCTTTCGACAAATAGTAATATTATGTCAAATTCCCTTTTTTGGGCTCTAAGATTATAATTCTATCATTTTTTTTAATGCATAAAACTATTGGTATGTCATTTGACAGACTTGGTTGTTCAGGGACCTAGGGTTATTGTTGTAGGACCTACAGATTCTGGAAAAAGTACCTTGTCGAGGATGCTTCTTAGTTGGGCAGCTAAACAAGGCTGGAAGCCTACCTTTGTTGACTTGGATATTGGCCAAGGATCTATAACAATTCCTGGTTGTATTGCTGCTACTCCAATTGAAATGCCCATTGATCCTGTGGAAGGAATTCCTCTGGAAATACCTCTTGTATACTTTTTTGGGCACACAACTCCAAGGTAAATTAGTGAAGTGTCTGTACTTTTCTGACTATAACATGACAACCATTTTTCTTGCATAAAATTAATAGAGGATTTACCAAACATTATTTGGCCTCACAGTAACAATGTAGAACTGTATAAAGTGCTTGTTAAGGAGCTTGCTGGTATGCTGGACAGACAATTTGCTGGAAATGCTGAGTCTCGAGCTTCAGGCATGGTGATAAATACCATGGGATGGATTGAAGGAGTAGGCTATGATGTAATTAAGCTTTGAACTTCACCTTATTGATAATTTATGAAGACCTTAAAAATTTTGATGCACTTTTTAATCTGAATAATGAAATTTTAATTGTTTCATTCTCTTAATGTTTTCAATTTTCTTTCAGTTACTTTTGCATGCTATTCGTACTTTCAAGGCCAATGTTGTGTTGGTTTTGGGTCAGGTAGATAACTTATTCATGTTTAATATCTAACATATAGCCTGTCTTGTCAACTTTTCTTTGATAGTCAATTCCTATGATCTATGCACCCTGATTTCCATTTTTTTTAATCTGTATCATTCCCTTGGAATTTCACGTATAGGAAAAACTTTGGAGCATGCTCAAAAAAGAGGTTTCAAAGAGTGAGCCCAATGTGGATGTTGTGAAACTTCAGAAGTCTGGTGGCGTTGTAAATAGAAATGCAAAATACCGTCAGAGGGCCAGAAGTTATAGGATAAGAGTAAGCATGCTTGTCTGGTTAAGTTATTTGCTACACTTATTTAACATATCTTAAACTGTTTCTTGTGTTGTTTATTGATTGTAGACACTGTTTAACCCATGGAATCAGTTATCTTTAAGCCATCATGCTACTGAGTTTATTATTTTTGAATATGAAGAGTATGCTTTTTAGGAATATATGATAGGACAAGAGGAATGAACTTATTCAAGGCCTTTAAGCTGAGACATAATATAAAATTGATTTTGACAATAATAGGTTGAGTACTAGTATTAAGTAATGGCATGTCTATTCCAGATGGATTGTGAGTTTAGGGGAAGAATGAATTTTGTTTTTAAGTGAAGTCTATGCTTTATTCAGAACTGTTTACCTGACATATTATATGTCTGAATAGCTCAAGATTTTATAAATGAAAAATTTTTTGTATGAGATCGACATTACTAATATATTTTTTTTACTATGACAAATCACCTTCTGTTTTCCCTTGTGCCCCTCAATGTTTATGGACAAATTGATGACAGTCAAGGTATGATTAATGTATGCACTGTGCAATATAACATTTCAGGGCAATGAATACTTTGTTGATGGTAAATTACACTTTCAACTTCTGGTCCATTTGTTTTTGGCTGTTTTAGTGTAGTAGTCTGCATTTGACCGTCAAATCTATTGAAAACAAACAGTAAAAGAACAGAAAAATAACACATACTCTGAAGAAACTCTCTTCTATTCTTACAAACTAGCGTGATCTTGTTTACTAGTAAGCAATATGATTATGTTGTTTCTTGTGGACATTATAATTCACATAACTGTCTTGCAGCTTTGTCAGTTCTAATGGAAATTGGTATTTTCTGGTTTTGATCTAGGAATACTTTTATGGCCTCGCAAATGATCTCTCTCCACATTCTAATATTGCAAATTTTAGTGATTTGTTTGTCTATCGGATTGGTGGTGGGCCACAGGCCCCACGTTCTGCATTGCCAATTGGTGCAGAACCTGCTGCAGACCCTACTAGAGTTGTTGCTGTGAATATAAACCGAGATTTGCTTCACTTAGTCCTTGCCGTCTCATTTGCCAAGGATCCTGATGAGATCATTTCAAGGTAAAGTTCTCTCGAATATCAAATTCCTGTAATTTAAACCTTGATTATGGCAACAAAAAAAAACCATGGCAAAATAAGCAAATAAGCAAATTTTGCAAAATCATCTGTCTCAGATTTTTTCATATCATGGCGAAATATTGAATTTTAGGAATAATAAACCTCAAGACGGCAACAAGATGTTAAAACATGATTTATATACCTCCTTCCGCTTCCTACTAGGAATCAGAACATTCACTGCTTCACATATTTTTGGTGCAGCAATGTTGCTGGCTTCATTTATGTGACAGACATTGACATTCAGAGGTTTGGCCTGATTTCTTTCATTATCTGATTCTATTTATGTTATATATATATCTAACTGTATTTGTTCTGTACAGAAAGAAAATAACATACCTTGCGCCTTCTGCTGGAGAACTTCCCAGCAAGTATTTGATAATGGGATCCTTGACATGGCTTGAAACATGAGCAAATGAGCACACAACTTAGGAGTCCCCTCAGTTTAGCCCAAGGGGTAAAAGAAGAAGAAAAAAAAGCTGTACGACCTCATGGTCAATTGTGTATTAGCTGTCCTAATTAGTTCAAGGTTTAAAATGTAATTTGCTAGTTTGGTTTTGACTTAGTGAGGAATTGATCTTTTTCACCTTTGTCTTTTTAAACCTTCAAAGTCCGAATCACAGCTTCTTCCTATGGCCTTCATGTATCAAATTCCATTTTTGTCAGTTTAATTGATTTACTATGTATTTTGCTTTGACACTTGCTGATATAAGGCTCGTTTTTACTGTGGTACTGGCTTTTTCTTCTAGGCTAAAAGGTAAACCATATTCAACTTAGGGTCATGGGTTTCCTACAACTTAAAAAGTTGAAAATTGACCTTTTAAATTCTTAGTTTTGTGTAAAACAATCCTTTGGTTACATGTTTGTAACCATTTCGTTTACATGTGGACTAATAAAATACGCCAACTCAGTTTAATTGTATTTTTATTACCTTGCATCAACATTAAAATGCTAGTGGATGCTTTGTCACGCGATGTAACCATAATACTCTACTTTGCCGCCTCATAGATAAGTTGATGACTTACCATTAAGTTGTAAAAATTAAAAAGACTCAACAGTTAGAAATTTTTAATCGTAATCAGATCAATCAATTAACTAATAAGGAAATTTTAGTCAATTTATATTCAAAAACCAGTCAACTTCTCATATTTTGTGTCAAAAGAGCAAATATCAGTTGATTTATATTTAGCTGATTTTTTTTTTGGCCAACGTCTAGCTGATAGTTAATTTTGCATATTTTATGTTTGATTATTAAATATCAGTTGATTTATGTTTAGCCAACAGTCAACTCCTCATGCTGGACGTTTATCTATCGATTTTTCGTAATCAAACTTTCATATTTAAATTTGTCATTCTTGTCCCAAAGGCTACCAAATCTTCTAATGGTATGATAATAACATACCCAATCAATAGTAACCAAATAAGTGATACATACCAAAAGGAAGATTAGTCACACACCAACAATGCTAAAACTGGAGATGAAAAATTCAAAGAGAATTCCACAGTAAGTTCTAATAAGAGGAGATCAGATCCAAGATTTTGGGACTATGAACATGCATGAATGGATGTGTATTGGTGTATATCTGATGAGATCAATGTTTATGTCATATCTATAATTTGGGTTATTTTTAAAAAATAATCAAACTATATAGACTAACTTCCAATTTTATTTTTTTTTGAAAAAAAGCTATGGCTCTTGAGTTATTGATCAAACCTAGTAATACTAAAATATAAATAAGTATATTTAGGACTAAACTTATATACAATTCTTTATATTTTTATTATAATGATATCTAATTAGAATATAATAAGTATTGAATCAATTAATAATAATATATAATTTAATTTAAAAATAAAATAATTATCTATAACAATCATATACGTATTATGATATTATTAGATAACTAAATACTTATTATATTGTAAGAAAATATTATAACAAAAATATAAGAAATTTTATATAAATTTTTTCATGTATTTATTTCTAATTTTGATAAATCTGTCTTCAATTTTAAAAATTTGTGGCCTAATCAGCATACTAATCTACATATAGTGCTGCTGAAGTATCTTGTCTTAATTGCGCCACATGGCCAGACACTGTATTATTCTTCATTGTTCTCCTACCTAACATCCCACAATTTCTTCGAGTCCCCCAAAACCAGTTCCTCACAGCCAATCAATCATTCTCAAATCTCAATGCTGAAATGGCCTCATCGAATGACCCAAACCGAACTGCCCCCAAAGTTCATATATCTATTCGGATGCTTTGCTTCTTTTTTATAAAATCAAATCTTACGGTCAATTTAACCATTTGCATTTAAAATTCAGACACCAAAATTAAAAATTCTTAGAATCTTAATCTGAGTATTTAAACTTCGATCCATATGAACCCTGGTAAGAGTCCGCTACATTCCCACTGCTGTTCAAACTTCGAAGTTCAGTAAAAAGTTTTAAATTTAAGATAACAATCAAAGATCCATGGAGAAATTTCTAGAAATTCTAACAGAACAATTACTCAAATGAATCCAAAATCTTCAAAATACGATAAAAATCAGACAGAACACTCCAAGATTTGTTTCAGACTAACGATAAGGGAAGGTTATTCTTTCATAGGACTTGGGAGCGGTTGATGTGGGTCTCTACACAACAAACCTTCTATTCTTAATCTGTATTTTGTTCTGCTTATGATTAATTCTATATGCAAGGAAGTGGTGCTTCAATTTGCTTTTGCTCAATCAGAGAAAGCAATAGATTTCTGGGGTGGAGTTTCACTTAAATGGAGGATTTGGAGGAAAAGAGACAAGCTTAGTTCAGAGGAGAGATTGAGATTTTGGAAAAGTGAAACCCAAGAGGAAGCTTCGGGGAAGAAAAAGAACGAATGTGCTTTGCTTTGCAAAAACGCACTCTTGAATCGAAGCCCAATGATTTCGCAAAAAGAGGGACGATTAGACGAACTTTTTATGTGTATTTTGAGTTAAACGAAATTGCAGAAATACAATTTCAGAATTGCAGAAAACAATGGAGAAGACGAAGCAGAGAAAGGTTCGCGAGTTAGATGATGTCATTTTTTGCAGTGACGTAGGGTAACAAAAATACATATGAAAGATGACTTTGCATATTATTTCTCCAAATGGAATGGAAGGAAACTTGCAGGATTTTGGACGCATATTATAAGAGAGGCTGTGTTGCAAAAAATCAGAAGTTTAGAGGTTTAATGATCAAATATTATAATTTTTGTATTTTATGGAATCTTTGCATGGATGACTTGAGATGAATTGGCAAGGACGGTAATAATTAAACTGAGCTGAATAAATTATTTTGGCCTAAAAGAATGAGCTAAATTATTATTTGAAGATTTATTTTTATATAGAAGAAGTTAAGGGAGAAATCCCTTATTATCTAAAAGTTATTTTTGTTAAACTTTCAAATTAAAAGGTCAATTGCTAGAAAAAGATGTTATAAATTATTTTATTTTGGATAATTTAAAACAAATTTTTAAATGTAATTATAAAATTTATTATACTAGTACTATTATTATAATTTACATTAAATAAAAAAACAGGTGACAATAACTTATATTATAACGATTATATAATAATTTAAAACAATTTATTGTATTTATTTTTTAACACATTATTTTTAGATTTATTAACGAATCCAATTTTATTTTTATTTTTTAAATTTATTTTTCTTACTTTTTATTTTTTTAATAATAAAAAAATACTAATTTATAATTTTGCTAACTCACCCTCATATTTTTTTCATTTTTTTAATACCTCTACAATTTTTTTAATTTTATTTTTATTTTCAATTTATAAACTAATATTTTGTAGAGTTGCTAAAAAATAAAAGAAGTATATTGAAAATTTTTTAAAAATTATTAGATTCATATATAAAATCTAAAAATATTACAATCAAAATATAAATATAAAAAATTATTTTAAATTAATAAATAATCAACATATTTTAATATAATATTGTCACAGTCTTAATAACACTTAGTTTTAATGGTAACTTATAACCAATAATTAAAAGAATTCCTTCCTTTCCAAATTTAATTCTATTGTGTTAATCTCTTGAATTCCCAGAAATAACCTCCTTTCCGCTTCTAGAGGTCCTCGTGTAACAAACTATCACGGAGTTGAATTGAAATTGCATTTGATAAGGTTTCAACGCCAAAACTAGATAGCACCGATTAGAATATGCAACTCATCTTCAAGGAACGTCATGCTTAATTATTGTTCAACACAAGCTAAAATTGCATTACTTTCAGCTTATAGTGTTTGTTTAAAGCCCCAGAGAAGTCATCTTCATAATATATAAGTGCACCATTTTTCTTTTGGCGTGTTATAATCCATATGTGAACTCGACTTATAAAGGTCAAGATAATTTAAAATAGTAGATAAATTATTTGAGTGATGGAGTAATGGTATGCTGAGATGTACAATCATAATAATGAAGGTTCTAAAAGTTAGGCTACCAGTAAGTGCCAAATATGAACAAGGATAAATATACCCAAAAGAAATTATACCGTCATGTGCGTAACGTGGCATAATATAAGGTGATAGTGCACAGTCCCAAATTATGGTTGACCAAAAACAAGAAAGAAAGCAGAATGTGGTTCATGAACATAAACCGACCAAATCTACGCATGCTCTTTTTTAGTGATACAATAGTTATCCTCTTTGGCCAAGAAAATTATATACAACTTCATTTAAAAAAAAAAAAAGGATTATGCAGAAATTTTTGAAATTTAATGGGGAGCTTTTTGATATTGTCAATGAACATTTCTTGTTTTCAAATATTAGTTCATAAATGATTTATGAATCAATATAGTTAAGTGTATATGAATAATTTTGATTAATTTTGGAAAAAGCACTTGCCATAAATTTTTAAAATTATTTTTTTTATAATTTAAGATTTGGGTTATACTTTTTAAATTAGAAGGTTCTTTAAGTGTTTCTTATTAATTTTTAGATAAAAAGAAAACATGTTAATAACTTTTTAAATTACATTTTTTATATAGTAAAGATGTATAGCTCATACTTGAGATTTGTCTTTTTTAAAAAAAATAAATAAATAAAGAATTGTTATCCGGAGCGGAAAGAAAGTCAAACAATTGAGGAGAAAAAATCTTGTAATTGCCAATGCCCAGAGCCCCTCTCAAAAAGAAAAAGAAATGGTTGTCCCTTTCTCTCTCTTGCCCAGCCTGCCCATTGCCTACTTTCATATTTCTAGCCTGCCCGACCGGCCCGCTGTTGAAAAACTTTCCCTCTTTCTCAAGCAGTCTCCCGCTTTCCTCTTCAACGCCCTTTCTCCTTCTCTCCACGAGTCTGAAGATTCAATTTCGAGAACTGGGTCTGTCTTCGTTTTAGTCATTTAGCAGTGTACAAGTGTTGATCGTTGATTCTTGCTTTCTTTGGATATTGAAGTACTATTCTTTTTGGTCAATTGGTTGGTTTCCGAGCCTTCAATTATTGGAACTAGGGTGGCTTGAGGGAGTTCTTTTCTTTTTGGCAACCTCTGGAATTTTTGGGCATGGAGGCTTCTTTGTAAGAATTATTGAAAGATGGGATTTGGGAATAATGCAATTCAGGCTGGGAGTTTGGACGTGGGCAAGTCAAATGGAAGGAAGAAGAAAGATGGTGCAGAGAAGGAGAGTGGGTGTTGGCCTAAATTCATTTGCATCGGAAGCTGCATACCTTCTAGATCAAAGATTGATAACTCCATAAGTGGTGGCACTAGTTCTCAGAATGGTAATTTTCTGTCTATTCGATCCTTTATATATCATGAAATATTTTCTATTTGGTGTCAATTTGTAGATGCAGAGAGAAAATTATTTATCTATTTTTTTTAATAATATGTACCCGTTTTTGAGTTTGAGCTGCCAAATTAAGTTTTATGAAACGAAATGAATTCTCTGGATTCTTGGATCAAAAGTTTATATGAATTTTTTTAAATGTATTTGTATTCCTAGGGGATCATGGAAGTCTAACCTTTTTATTACCACATACCTGGCAATTGAGAATTCTAAAGGCTGCGTTCTTTTCTGCATTATCCGTGGAAATTATTTATGGTTCTCGACTTAGTATTGCATTAAGAAGTCATTTTTGTATGATATAAGCATTTGTGCCACTTGCTCAATCTGAAATTTTATTTTTAGTACAATCGTCGACAATTTTGTGATGCTTTGATCTTTTATATTTCTCCGCTGGATTGCATTTTAATTTAGCTACTGTTCTAGTTGTATACTAATCTTATGCAATGAAGTTGGATAAAGCCAAGCATGCCAGCATCATGTCATGTAATAGCAGTATAAATTATTCAGACTAGGTGTTAACACCTTCTAAATGATCATTCAATTTAAGTTTGTGATTTTTGTGAAATCAGTGGAAAACAAATCTACAAATGAGAAAATCAAAGACCAAACAGTTGCTCCTCCAGGGTCTTCTACTACTACAAGTAATGCAGGAAGTATTCCCTCCACTCCAAAATTTAGTGAGGAACTGAAGGTTTCTTCTCGGTTGAGAAAATTCACATTCAATGAACTTAAATTGTCAACTAGGAATTTCAGACCAGAGAGTCTTCTTGGTGAGGGAGGATTTGGTTGTGTCTTCAAGGGTTGGATTGAAGAGCATGGAACTGCACCTGTCAAACCAGGTACTGGGCTTACTGTTGCAGTGAAGACTCTCAACCATGATGGACTTCAGGGTCACAAAGAGTGGCTTGTAAGAATTTTACGTATATCCTTCCTTAATTCTTTTTGTTCTATGATCTGCAGAGACTGGAAACTTTTCACTTATAATTCTTTGTTTTGTTAACATTTACATTTTTCTTTTCAGGCTGAACTAAACTATCTTGGTGATCTTGTCCATCCAAATCTGGTTAAATTGATTGGTTTCTGTATTGAAGATGATCAAAGATTATTAGTTTATGAGTTTATGCCCCGAGGAAGTTTAGAGAACCATCTCTTCAGAAGTACAATACTAACTCATTCAATTTCTGTTGCATGTTTTAACTGCTACTTGTTTATCTCTGGGTAATATCATGTAACTGCTGCAAAATTTGGATCTTCTTGATGCAAAAGTGAGACAAAAAAGCAAAAAAACAGTCCAGCTATAGTTCAATTAAAGTTCGTTCAAACAGTATATTGCTTGTTACTGATGCTACTACTTTGCCTGAATGTTATATCACGTGATGAATGAATTAATGCTGCATTGACCTATCAAAGACAGAAAATTTCATAATTGAGTAAATATTGTCTTTGCCTAAGTGGTTATTAGGATTGCTCAATGACAGATGAGATCTACAAAACTAAAATCTAATCCTAGTGTGATGTAGCATAATGTTTTTTAGGTAGTCTATCCAATAGCAGTTAATGATTCCGCGTAGCAGATAAATAGCTATAATTACTTCAAAATAAAACCTGGAAGAATTTAACTTAAATATACTTTAATAATTAAATTCATGAAAGTGCATTCCAGTCCAATGACCTACCATTATATATGTACTGTTTTAAAATTTTTTTCTAAATCCAACATTATGAAAATACAAGCTTTCAGGCCTAAAAAAAAAAGAAAAAAGAAAAAACAGAGACTTACTGCTATGCTCTTAGAGATATGTATACATACAGATGTTTATTGTTTTCTGGTAACAACCATGATTTATGCAGAAGGGCCCTTGCCTCTTCCTTGGTCTATCAGAATGAAAATTGCACTTGGAGCTGCAAAAGGTCTAGCCTTTCTTCATGAAGAAGCTCAGAGGCCTGTAATATATCGAGATTTCAAGACATCTAATATCCTATTAGATGCGGTATGTGCATAAACTAGTCTAGAGGGTTAAAATTTTTTTTCAATTTGTGTTCCAATTCAGATACAATTTTTTTTTTTTTTAATGTTGTTAGGAATACAATGCCAAGCTTTCTGATTTTGGACTTGCCAAAGATGGTCCTGAGGTTGGAAAGACCCATGTGTCAACAAGAGTTATGGGAACGTATGGTTATGCAGCTCCTGAGTATGTGATGACCGGTGAGTTTCCGTCCTTTGTTCCATTTGAGTGTTGATTTGTGTTTCTTGAACTTTAGATTCACAATATAATTTAGACGCTAGAAAACTGAGCTTGGAGCATTGAGAATTCTGAAGATATTGGTGAGGCTCACAAATTTTTTATCTATTCCCTATAGGTGGATCCTTAGTAACTAATCACTCAAGTATACTCAGGTTGCGTCACAGATAACCTCCTAAAGAGCTATTTTTTTATTCTGTTTCAATGAATAAAACTAAGAGTGAAATAAGCATGTAGTCTTGATACTTTAACGTTTGCTGTGGTCCTTAGATTTCTAGCCCTTTTCAGTGTCTGCCTATAACTTGTAGTTTTTCTTAGTATCCTAAGAGAATTGGTAAATAAATAGATGAACAAAATAAATTATGCTTAAAAAAACAAGAATCATTAAGCTAAAACATTTCAAGAAGGAAAGAAATAATTGTTCACATTCTTTATCTTCCAGCCATTCCTAGAAAATATTTAGTTTGCATTGTTTGCTTTTGTAATTTGTTATCCTTTTCATTTCTTTTCTTACTTTCTGCCTTCCTCTTCTGACACTTCTCCCTATCTCTCCATGGCATGTGTGTGCACATTCTCAAATAACCAGTTTAATTTAAACTATTATATGAGGACCTAAGAAGTGCTTATTATAATAAGGAAGGAGATCTACAACCTGCGGAGGGGATAGGAGAAATGGGATTTCCATGAGGGAGAGGGGTAGTCATTCAGCACTCAAATGACAGCCAAGCATAGCTTTCTATGCTAGTATTATATAGGAACAGTTGATATCAAATTCTGATACCATTTCAATGTACCACATAACTTAAAAAAGTTTGTCATAAGGTGAGAGACAAAGAATGGCAATTATATTACACCAGGAAAAAAATGGCAATTATATTATTAATAGCTATGACAATCACAAAAATAAACTATATAGAAAAGGGTTGTCTGGCGCTAGAATCCTTTACAAATACAATAGTTTTAAACTCCAACATGTCAGTGGCAAGGTGAAAGCCACCCTGTTATTACCTTTAACTCATAGAAACTGTTGTGACTCTCACTGATTTTGTTGTCTTTGCTCAATTTTTCAACCTCTATCCCTTGTCTTGTGATCTACAATTCATTTGCCAAGTGTGCTGATATTAGCTCTCATTTAATTTTAGGTAAATTACTCTCCCTTTAATTACTTGGCTTCCCCCTCCATTATGAAAAATTACATCGCCCACCCATGAAACCAAAAGATACTAAACACCCAAACCCATTTTGACCCATATGACTTTAAGGATAATATTAATTATTTTAATTAGTAATATAACTTATTAAAGGATGTATTTTTGAAAAATACCCTTGAGTTCTTTAAACTTTGGTTAACATTTGAAATGTCACATCAATTATCATAATTGTATATTGAAAACATGGAAGGGTGAAGGGAGAGAGAAGTACCAAATTAGTCTTCCACTTTTACGTTTTGTGACAATTTGATTCTTTACAAATAATTGTAACAAAGTAGTCCCTCAAGAATTCTATTTTATGCAAAATTAGTCCCTTATTAATACAAATGCAGGAACTAATTTTGTACAAATTTAAATTTATGATGGATTAGTTTTGTACAAATTTAAATTTGTGAGGGACTAATTTATTATAATTAATTTATGATGGATCAAATTATTATAAAGTGCAAAAGTGAGGGATCAATTGTATATTTTACTCTTTAAAAGATGAGGGGTCTTATAGAACTTCTTGTTCTTTAAAGTGGAAAAAAAATATTCTCCATATCAGGAAAGGAACATGTTGAAATTAAAAGTGAAAAAGCTACCTCAGGTTTTGCTTGGTTCTTGAAATTGTTTGCATTTTCTAGCTAATTTATTTTCTTACATGCATCCTTGAAGTATTAATACTGACCTGATACTGCCACTTCTGATTATTTAGGACATTTGACATCAAAAAGTGATGTCTACAGTTTTGGGGTGGTGCTGCTTGAAATGCTTACTGGACGACGATCAATTGATAAAAATAGACCAAATGGGGAACACAACTTGGTGGAATGGGCTAGACCTGCACTAGGAGACTGGAGGATGTTCTACCGAATAATTGATCCTCGACTTGAAGGTCACTTCTCAATTAAAGGTTCACAGAAAGCCGCCCAACTGGCTGCTCAATGCCTTAGCCGTGATCCAAAATCTAGACCTATGATGAGTGAAGTTGTTCATGCTCTAAAGCATTTGCCAAACCTTAAGGATATGGCTGTTTCATCTCAACACTTCCAATTCACAAGAGTAGATCGTACTATGTCCATGCCAAATCATAAAAATGGTTTTAAAACACAGCTAGCATCTGTATCAAGGAAAGGTCAACCTGTAAGGACCTTGTCGAGTCCAAATGGTCCACGTGGTTCTCCATATCATCAATATTCCAAGTCACCTAAACCTAATGGGTGAGAATCATGGTTCGGTCTCTTTGGTTTGCTCTCTTCATTTGATTCCCTCAAATTAGACCATCAGCTGAACATCAACAGTTGTGTTTCGAATGTCTCTCTGAAACTTGAGGGGAATCATTAAAGTCTTGTGTCATTGTTATAACGTTAAATAAGGTGGGATCTACTGGAGGATTTGCAGAGGAGATAGACAGATTATATCTGGGATTTTGATGTTCATTTCTCGAGTCCCCTGCATTTCTAAATGTACTTTTGTAAAGAAAACAGGTGGTGTTGTTAACTCATATTATTCATAGATTTTTACATACTAATTCTTCAAGAACTTCTCAGTAGGTACGCATTAATGTAATTAATATTATGCTTTTATGAGGAACATGCCGCCCCAGGGGCCAGGCCACAGGTTGTATTTGGTTTGTTGCTTTAGCTGCTTGTTCAGCCAAAAAGTATGAACAGTCTAATGCTGTTATTGAGTGATCTTGCACAAATCTGTGTATACATGTGGCTCCATTTGCGTTCATGTCAAGTCTAATGGTATAGGCACTATTATGAATACAAGGTAGGAGTTGAACTCATGCACGATGATGCGGCAAACCAGGTTATGTGTAATTGCAGAAGATTCCTTATAATTAGAGACGAAATTCAGAAATCCTTTGAAAGTTCCCTGAGGTTATTATAACTTGAATTGTTAATTTTCAGAGTCTGCCTCGTTATTACACGCGGAAGTGTATGGGACGGCGAAAAAGAAAATCAAATCCACTTACTATTATAAAATATGGATGTGAAGATTTCGTTCTACGTAACATGTGAATCATAAAAAGGCAAAGTACACTTCCAACTTTATATTATCATAGTTTTATGAAATTATTTGGAGAATTCAATCAATAATGAAACCCTGCAAGGTAGTTCAAAAGATTGATTTCACGCGAAGTTAAAATCCTTCGAAAATTTTATTGCCTAGCATCTCTGTAGGGAAGTGGACCAAGAGTTGTCTGAGTGTGACAAATGGCCTAGGCTCTATCTTAAAAGGTCTTAGGATCTTAAAAAAGAAAGAAAAAGAACTTCAGCTCAAAAGGGCCTTTCGGTCCAGAAGAATGATTATTTGGTTAGGCGTTGTTATGTTCACTTGGATTATCAAAATCAGTAGCCCATAGGGTTGATTTCCTTTATTGTGTTTGTTTCTTTCTCGTGTAAAAAGAAATTGGCCCATTGAACAGGTTTTGGACTGTTTATACATGGGTATAAATGCTAATTGCTAAGGGTAGCAGTATACCGTAAAATGGCAAGTAGTGTTATGCAAGTCATGATCACATTGATGTCCTTTTCAGCTAAAAAAGAATCTGATAAATTTCTTACTTGCCTTATATTTAAATTAAAAATTTATATATTTTCTGAGTGAATTTGCATACTCAAAAGTAATTGTACTAATATAATTACTTTATTAATCATAACACATTAGAGGAAAAAATATGTAACAATGACATGTTAAAATATATTACGTGTATGCTACCTTGAAATAAATTAAAAGGTCATTGTGTCTAAAATTGTCAATTTATTTGTCCTACAATTTTTTTATTCTTAATAACTCCCCAAAATATTGGTTTGTAAAATGGAAACAAATGTGAGATTGAAAATTAGAAAAATTTTTCGTTTAAGACTAATACATGCAATAAATTACTAAAAATGGCATTAAATTTTAAAATTATACTAAAGAACTTTTTATGATTTTCAATAGACAAAATTACCACCAGACTTCTCATTTTGCATTACTTACAAATAATGTTCACCTTAATTATCAAATATTTTTGCATTTTTTCCCACGTAAGTTTTATTATTAAATAGTCAAACTAACAAGTAACTTATGTACTTATTACTACCAATATTTGTATTACTTATAGATAATGTTTGCCCCAATTACCAAATAATTTTGCATTTCTCACTATGTAAGTTTTATTCTTATCCGGTTGGACTAACAAGTAATTTATGAATTTATTATTGTCATGAATTGTATTACTTATAAATTTTGTCCTAGTTATCATACGGTTTTGTATTTCTTACCACATATTTTTTATTTTTAACTAATTGGACTAACAAATAACTTATAGGTATGCAAAACATGATAGTAATAAGTTTATAAGTTACTTGTTTGTCCAACCAGTTAAAAATAAAAATTGCGTCATAAGAAACGCAAAAACATTCGATAATAAGTCTGTAAGTTACTTGTTAGTCTGACTAATTAAAAATAAAACTTACGTGATAAGAAATGCAAAAATATTAGGTAATTAGGGCGAAAGTGATTTATAAGCGAAAAAAACTATGGTAATAATAAGTTTTTGAATTAATTGTTAGTTTAACCAATTAAGAATAAACATTAAGTGGTAAAAAATACAGAAATATTCGGTAATTAGAGGAACATGATTTGTAAGTAATACACACCATAGTAGAAAAAAAAATCTATAAGTTTGGGGCTAATTTTGTTCATTAAAATAGTCATAAAAGGAAATTAGGCCCTTTAGGGTAATTAAAAATTTTAATGTCTTTTTATAGTAATTAATTGCATCTACTATCCCTAAACATTGCCTTAAAATTTTGGGGTTATTTAAAAAATACAAAAATGGAGGGGCTAGTTGACAAATTTACAAATTAATATTATTTGTGGTTATTAACAAAATAAAGAAAATAAAGGAGACACGTGGAAACGTTTTATTGAAAGGATTTTGAATTCACAAAAAAAAAAATTAAAGTATTAAATTTAAAATGTAAATACAATAAATTATTTCAAATAAATATCTAATCAACCTATTTTAACATATTATCTCTTCATAATTCAAACCCCAACCTAAAATAAGGTTAGTTTAAACAAAAAAAAAATATTTATTTATTTATTTATATTTTTCATAATATTATTTAATTAAAGTATGAAAAATATTTAATTTTTAATCATACTATGACATATATAATTATTGTAGATAATTATTTTATTTTTAATTAAATTATATATTATTATTTAATTAAAAATTTTATATTGTAATTTTAAAATATTATAATAAAAATATATACAACTAAATGTAATTTATTCTAGACATATAAGGTTGAAGTAAATTTTTAATAATATCAGATGTTGATCATTCTTATAATTTTTTTCAATTCTATAATGGTCAATCAAGTAGCATCTTTTTTCACTAGGATTTGAACAAGAGTCTAAGAAACTTTAGACTACTCCTGCTATACATGTGTGTATGTAATATATATATATGTATATATATATATATATATATATATATATTATTGAATACGTTTTTGTCATATTATAGAGAAATAAATATAAAATAAGTAGTATTTAATTTTATCTAAATATATAAGACTCACATTAAAAATAAACTCTATTTATTTAATAATCGAAAACAAAAAGTATATATATATATATATATATATATATTATGTAACATCATAAAAATATACGTAGTTAGAAATATATAATTTTTTTAGAGGTATAAATAATAGTATAACCTACTAATAAAACCCAAGATGATTTTAAGAATAACATTATAGAAATAAAATAGAATTTTAAGGACTAAATGAAATGAGAAAATATTTTTAGGGTAAAAATTATAATTTTGACATTTTAAATAGGGATTAAAATGAACATAAAAATATTTCCTTAGATAAAATTATAGTTTTAAATTTTTATGAAATTTGTCAACATAAATGTATCATCAGTAGACATCTTGTATAGTAATTTACATAATACCAAAAGTAACTTGCATAGTAATATGAAAATATCTATGTAAAGCACGCACAATTTTTAGTTTTCTCATTCGAAATGAAGAGAAAAGAAGAGAATGAGATGTTGTAGAAGAAGTATTTTGAAGAAAATTCATATTTAAACTTGTGTGAGAGGTAGCTTTATGGATATTTCTTCAATCAGGTTTGTATTATAAGAATAGGGGATCTTTACTATCAATCTCTATTGGTAAGTGTATAAATTGTACAATAGCACCTTTCATTTTACTTCATGATTATATTTCCTTGTTCAACTTTCATTTTCCTTATTCAATACTCTATCTTATAGGGGAGACAAATCTAATATTTTTAAACTCTTCAACCTTGTGTATATATGATATAATATGTACGAATGTATAATAATATGATGATAAATGATATTACTAAATTATATAAGCTATTGTTATTGTGAAAGGCATTAGTACATGAGAAGGGCAACGTGAAGGCTATATTTATATAAATTAAGGGAAAAGTATTATATGTAAGGTAAACGTTGGAATATAGTATCATGAAAAATGGTTTAGGGAATATCAATATTGTGTGCTAAATATAGGGTTCTGTTGGAATTCTAAACTTTAATTATTTCTTTTATATCACTTTTAACTTTTGTGATGGTGTGTTATCTAAGTTTATCTTCTTTAGTTAACGTATTATTTTTTTATTATTTTTAATCATTTATAATATTATTACTTTCCTTTCCTAGAAATTGCTAATAATTACCATTTTATTTCGTTGCATCACTTAAACTATTTTTATTTATTTATTTACTTGTGATAATTAATATCACACCCTAAAACCTGGAGTGTGATCGGCGCAGATAACAAGGAATCCTTTACTTCTGCAAACCTTAAACATTCAGCATTAGCCTCACCTATTAAGATTAAAGCTCCAAAGATTCACACATAATAAATTCCCCAAGTAACAACCATAGGCATCAAGGGTATTTACCAGCTTAAATTTTATTAAAATTTTAGTAGAGTCTCTCCTACAAATAAGACATCCTAAAATTTCTATGATGTGCCTATCAGTCTATACCAATCAACAATAAGAAGAGCTCAACTCTCAATTTAATTTGATTATAATTACAAAGGATTAGGGGCCTTATTTGTGATTATGTGGTCATTGTGATACATCTACCATGAATCACAATAGAAAACATACAAAGAACCCTTAACCTTCGCAAAATAATGTGGGGGCTCACTTGTAACCTTACGTTCCATTTTCTGGTTTTGAACATGGCTATAACTGGCTATCTGAAACAACAAAAATAAACAGGTAGCATCCCAGAAAAACATAATAACATAATGTAACCAAGCAGAGAGGAATCAAAGAATAATTATACAATAAGCCTAGCATATACAAGATTATTTCTGTACCAATTAAACAACTGTAAACAATACCCATGGTAAGACTTTATAAGCTATCTAAGATTGCGTAATCTTGGCAAAAATTGCTAGCCATAACTTTTAGTCTACACTAACAGTGAAAAAAACAATTTTCTTAAAGATGTGAACGGTGAATAAGAGGACTATTATGGATCATAATTCGTCTTTTGTAATTGCACAATCCTCAATATCATTTCCATCTGTTGAAACTTTAAACAGTATCCATGAGTGTGGAATACTATACACTATTAGATATGCATGGTTCTTGTTAAAACACATGTAAAAAGCTTTATTTTTGTACAAAATGTGGTTAGCTTAGAACCTAGATTCAAAGGAGGACTATCAAAGACATTAAGCATCAGTCATAGACTTTCAACCCATGCAGTTTAATCATCTGTCAAGAGCATACAGCTCTCGGGGTAATCACTATCGGTCAAGGGTATATATTCCTTGGGTTGTTCACTATCAGTCGAGAGCACACAGCCCTCGGGATAAATCACCTATACGATTATGAGTCGCAAGCTCACGCTAAATCATCTATCTTATAGTAGTCATCCCTAAATCTAAGGAACTGCCATACATGAGTTTTCTTATTTCAATATCAATGCTATCAAAATAAAACTTTCGCTATATTAATTAAGACAATGCTTTATATATATATATACAATTACTTAACTCCATATAAATTCCAATCCTTCATAGTGAAAAGATTTTAGTCCTCATAAAAGGAATATTTATAAAATAGGGTCAAATGAACTCTTCCCGTTAGACTGAGAAAGATAATGATATTAACAGCTTGGAATGTTATTTACTCAAGATACATCATCTTTCATTCGGTAAATGAAAAAGAACCATATTTCTTTAAATCATTTCAGTCAAATGTGTTTATGCTATTCATTTTCTCATTTTCACAGTTGTACGATCAGTTTCTAGATCTTTGTAATCCATTCAATGAACAAAAGGATCAAACATAGCCCTTTTCCAAACAATATACACAAAAACATGTGACACAAACAATGAAACATATACCACTATTGAGAATGCTACTACTTATCTGTTTGATGGAATAATTCTAGCTATTCCAAGTTTCTCCCTTTACCCTTGAGAGGTACTCTTAAAGTAAGTCCCTATAATAAAGAATTGCATGGCATTATTTTTATTTGTAAAATAGACCATAACACTCTAATTACAAGCTCTAAGGCCTCTCTAACTTACTTAGCAATATTAAGAATTGCATAAATGTTTATATAAACCAAGTACATGCCAATAAAGAGTCTTCCACATTTTTTATCCACCATAATCCATGCATATCACATTTCAGCATTCAATCTTTAATAACACTTATACAATCATACTTGTTAGTTTTTGCCAATGAGCCAACACAATAAGATGTCAAATTATCACCATACAACTTTCAGAAAAATAATACATCCTTAAATACCAATTTTAGTTAACTTCATTTGTTTCCCAATATTATCCAAAATTCTAATTCACTATTGTTTGGACATTATTTCGCCCAGCAAAACAATTCCAAATTTAGTAAAATTTGTCACCTAAATTTTTATGTGTTTTTAACCTACAATAAAATTTCAAGTACAAATTCTTTCTTTTGGGCATCCAACAACAGAAGTTTCCGCAATTGTTCTGTTCTGAAACCTGAGTTCGAATAACCATGAATTTCATATTATATTCCCTATCAGTTATATTCAGAAAATTTCCAAACTTTCCAAATCAAATCCTTAGTATGATATGATGTTGCATACCAAATTCCAACTTGATTGGAGGCCATTTGCTTATTCTTGCGCTCTGTTTTCCAAAACAGTGTTGTTGATATCAATACTTTTGTAAACTTAATTTCAAAAACATTCATTCTGAACTATATCACTTTTCTATCATAACCCTTAAATAAATCTAACCTCATACCAAGTTTTAACTCTATCACATTCACAATTCCAACATTCCTTTACACTATAACCTATACCATAATGTTTTTCATTATTCAATCCTTGCTCCTAGAATTAAAACAATTAAAATTTCACCACAATCCTTACTTCAATGTTTATCTTCTCAAGCCTAACTTTCTTCCCTCCTTGAAACCTATTGTTTACCAAATTCATAACAAAACTTGAATTTAGCCTTAAATCAAACTTTAACCTCATTGTTCATGAAATCTTTTAAATAGGAAGCAAATTTTTTTAGTGTTAGCCACTAAACTCTTATGGGAAAGGCAAAAAATCATGCTTTGAATCATAAACAAAAAAATATTTAAAAGTTCTAGCCCAAAGCATACCTTATCCACTTCTCCCCCTTCAGCAAATACCATTGCACGATAAAGAAGGAAGAGACCCTGCCGGAAAATAAGCTAACGCTACCACCAATGTCGCCAGAAAATGAATTTTGCCTAAAACTCTCCACCCATGACAGCCAAAAAGGATGAACAAGAAGAATAGTTCTTCTCATCAAAGGGAAGTAGGCAAGAGCGGGAACCACTTGTCGGTGACAGCCGTAGAGGAATAATGGAGAAAAGTTGCCAGCAAGATGCACAGACGCAGAAAAGAAGAAACTATTTAAGGAGAGAAAGAAAAAAGAAAGAATAAGAAAATAAAAGGGTCAAGGGGCAGAAGGGTAATTTCCATTTGGGGCACACATGTCACTATTGGAATAAGTGAGGGGAAAAGAGTAACATGGACTTGAACCCTAGACTTCTTAGATGGGGTGCCAGAGCCTAGCCATTAAACCATTCTTACCAGCTAGTCTAAAATATATATCACTTAATTTTATACCATCATCAATTCTGATTTGATTTATCTTACTTAATTCTTCTTCTCTTTTCTTTTGTTTTTTGTTTTTCTTTTTTCAGACTAATGTTCTTAGATATTCCTCTAGCTAAACATGTAGTAATCATCATCTTGGAAGGTCACAAACTATCTAAATAGATAAATGAATTGTAGAATTTATGTGAGTGTTACAATTAATATGTTAAATAGTATATTATTTATTCATGTAACTTATTTACACAATTTATTTATATTCAATAGTTTTAATAATTTAAAAGTTAGATGGGAATTCAAGTAAGAACCTCGTAGCCATTAGTGGGAGTAACGACCTTGGTGCACCTTATTGAAATGAATTATTGATACGTATCCTATAAAGAGATACAAGTATAAGATATTGAGACGTATCCAATAAAGAGATACGAGTATAAATTATTGACACTTATCCAATAAGGGGATACAAGTATAAATTATTGAAATGTATCCAGTGAATGGATACATGTATGAATTATTGAGATATATCTGGTGAAAGGATACAGGTATGAGATATTAAGACGTATCTGGTAAAGGGATATAGGTATGAATTATGAAGACATATTCGGTAAAGGAATATGAGTATGATGATCCTGGTTCTTTCCTTTATACCCACTTTGTATAAAATTATAAGATTTAGAAATGATGCTTTTATTTTATTGAAATTTTTTTATTTACTTAAATAAATGTTCATTAAAAACTCAAAGGCTTCTATTGTTTCCCTTTCCGCTTACTTTATAATTTATACATTTACTAAGTCAGTAGTAGAATTACTCTTTTTTTTAACATTTCTTTTTATAGATCAATATGTGTTAAAGTGAAGTTGATCTGGGACTTACTTGTTAACCAAACTTTTTCATAAGTCATTTTGGTTTAGTTACGGTATACGTATAACTTCAAGATGGTAACTACTAAAAGTTAGATTGTTTGGGGTTATATGTTGAATTAATTTTCGAAATATATTAAAATAATATGGATTGGTATTACTTTATTATTATGTCAATTATATTTTGGTTAATCAATTAATTAAGCAATTAAGTTTAGATATATAAACCAGGAATGAGTTGGGTCTGAGTTAATTATAAGTAATCAGTGAGAAGTTAGATTATCCATAAGCCTATTGGGTAAAGGCCCCAACCTGCAACCTAAGTCTTGTCAATAATTATCTTATCGTATTACTGACTGAAAGGTAAGAGAAATATTATATAAGCATATTTAGTTTTAAATCTGAGTAGTTTTGAGCAGTTGAGAAAATGTGGGAAGTTATTGTTTTTCTTTTTAAAATCATTTGAATATATATTTATTAATAAGATAAGTACTTTGAACGTGAAAAATAACTCCCCCACTTTTCTAAGGACTCATCAGAACAATTTTGGCTTATCAAATATTTCTCTCTCTTTCTAAGCTCTCTCCCTGACTTTTACGTATGAAAGGCTTGGGCAAAGTAGATTGTTCACTTTACTAACAAATTATGGCTGCACTGGGTGCTTTATCATAGTAAAATTTATTGTTGTTGACTAACTCATATATCTCCCACTGTAATATGGAATTTTATTTCATCAATTGGTATCAGAGCCCTAGGTTATATAAATTTTTTTTCTTTTTTCTTCTTTATATGTGCATTGATATTACATCATTAGAATGAAATGTACAAAATCATGATTGAATGAAATTCTTGCTTCATCAGTATGTATATATATATATATATATATATATTGCTTGATCATGGCTAAATGAAACACATAGAATTAGATAGTTTTCGTTTCAAAATTACCTTTGGGATTGTGTTGTCTGTTAAATTATGAACATAAATGCATCATGACATTCGAAGCAGAATGAGCCGCCATTAGCAGTAAGAGTAAAACTTTTCGAGCACAAAATATTCTGAAATCATAGCATTTTGATCAAAACTAGACTAAGGGTTGTACTCCCTGATAAATTTCAAACAAAATAGCATATATTTTGAAGCCTAAAATTAGCGAAAAGAACATCCTCCATAGAAGAGCAATCTGGCCGAAAAACCTAAGCTTTCAAACCAAATTTCTCCCAAATATCGCAAGTTTTGTCAAAATAAATCAAAGGGTATTATATATCGCTTAAGGACAAATAAAATGGAATTAATTTCATCCCCTGAAACATCGTTTTTTGTCGAGTCGAATTCTAGATCAGACAATTGGTCGGGTCGACTTGGTGAAAGGTTGAAGATGATGCCCATCACCGGCGCATGGTGGCACGTGTGACTCACACGCCGGTCATCTGAACCCAAAATTTCTACAGTTCTGCTTCACATGCCTTGTTTTAATTTTTATGATTTTGTCAAACTTTTCTAAGTCTTGGAAATAAGAGTTTTGAAATTTCTTAAAAATTTAGGACCTTAAAAAAGTATTTAACTGATATGTTTTGACCTGAAAAAATTTTATACTTACTATACATAGTGAGGAACATAATACTTAGTTCACTCTCATTGATGATGTCTGAATAAATTAAATGAATTTATTTTGCATAATAAGTTAATTTTAACTCCTATTATGAATTGTGAAATTAATTTATGAATAATAAAAATCCAATAGGTATTATAATTATTGGTATATACCCTTAAATAATTATTAAGGGTAAAATTAGTCACCAAGTAAGGTTCAGAGAGTTTTATTATATTAATAATGGGCATGCCCTATCAGTGTGACATTACTAATATAATATTGCGAATTACACCTGTTTATGACTTGTTAGTAACATTTTAATTAATGTTTTTATAGTTTCTTTTATCATATTTATATTAAACTGTGAATGCATTTTTTGTGTGATTCTTATCATGAGTTAAATCCAAAATGACATGAATGAGCTTTCTTTGGTTTATTATGATTTAGGACCCTTATGTGAGATTGCAATAAACAAATTTGTATAGAGTTGCTTGAAGTGAATTTATGAAGGAAACTTTGTTTAATAATTATGTTACTTTGACATAATTAATATTTCCTATTTTTGCCTTTCATCAGTTTTGGCATTCCAGTAACTATCTTTAGTACAAACTCTTAATGGGATGAACCATGATGACTAGAGTGAGTCCTTGGACATGTATTTGAAAATTACTAAAAAGGATTTAACTCTAAGAGTTTCAAGACTAACAAAGCCTACAGTTGAGTCAAGTGCTACTTATAAAACTTACTACAATAGATGGCATAAGTCAAACAGAATTTGCCTGATGGTCATGAAATTCAGCATTGATAAGACCATTAGGCAAAGTATTCCTAAGAAGGATACTGTCGTAGAGTATTTGAAGGTTGTTGGTGAAAAATTCAAGAAGTTTGAAAAAACTCAGAAAGCATATTATCTTTCATTGCTGGATAATATATGCTATGATGGAGAATCTAGTGTGCGAGAGCATATGATGAAGCTTATTAACTATTACAATAAGCTGAAGTCATATAATGTAGACTTAAGGGAGAGTTACCAGTCTACAAAGTGTTACAGTCTCTCCTTCCTGAATATGGGGTCCTTAGGACCACTTATAATTCTCAAGAAGCTGAATGGAACATTGATAAGATGATTTCCATAGTAACTTAAGAGTAATAGTCATTGAAGAAAGCTAGCCCTCACACTTACAACATTAATTATATTTCTCAAGATTCAAGTAGTAAGGGTGATAATGAGAAGCAAAAGGGTAGGAAGCAAGATAGTAAAGTTAATGGCAAGAAATCTTTTGGACCCAAGAAGAATGGAAAGCATTATAAGGGTCAGAAGAAGAAATCATTCAAGGGTGATTGTCACTACTGTAAGAGGCTTAGTCACAAGATATCAAATTGTTTTAAATTGAAGAATAAGTGCAAGCGAGAAAGTACTTCTTCTGAAATTGCCCCTTTAAGTCTAGTATGCCCCTAAGCTTTAGTATGTTTTAAGTCCAACAATTTTGAAACTTCTTTTGATTCTTGGTGGTTAGATTCTAGTGTGACTGTTCATGTAACAAATTCCTTGTAGGGGCTCATAAACAAGAGGAAGCCAAGTGAGAAATAAAGGACCATTCTTGGAGTAGAAGGAAGCTCAGTAGTAGTTAATAGCATAGGAACTATTTCTTTAAATTTAGAATCTGAACATTGTTTGGTGTTAAATGACGTTGTTTATGTTTCCTCTTCTAGGAGAAATTTAATTTCTAGTTCTATATTGGACATAAATGACTATTTATTTTTACAAGAAAAAAGAAATATTGATATTTTCTTTAATTCAATTGTAGTAAGATCTGCTTCTTTATTGAATGATTTATATTTCTTAAATATGAACACTTGTCCAAATTTGTCCCATTGTACACCTATTAATGTTGCAATAGGACATAAACATCGAAGATTTGATGAAAGTTCCTTTATGTTGTGGCATTGACATTTGGGCCATATATCTAGAGAAATATTAGAGAGGATGGTTAAACAAGACATAGTAAGGGAGTTGGATTTCTCTGATTTAAAGACATGTATGGATTACATAAAGGGAAAACTTCCTACTAGGGCTAAGACTAAAGGGGTAAATAGGTCTGAGAACATTTTAGACTTAATCCATATAGATATATATGGACTTGTTACACCAGTAACTATGGGTGGATATAAGTATTTTATCACCTTTATAGATGATTATTTCAGGTATGGTTGGATTGATTTATTACATGAGAAATCTGAATCATTAAATGTTTTCAAGATATTTAAGACAACAATTGAGTTGAAGACTAAGAAGTCTATTAAATGTGTGTGATCTGATAAATGAGGAGAGTTTTATGGTAGATATACTGAAGTAGGTAAGAATCCTGGTCCATTTGCCCTATTTCTGCAAGAATATGGGATTGAAGCTTTGTATACAATGTTAGACATTCCTCAACAAAATGAAGTTGTTGAAAAACGTAACCATACCTTAATAGATATGGTTAAAAGCATAATCAACCACTCCTCCCTTCCAGAATTTTTGTGGGGTGATGCATTAAAGACTGCGGTATATATTTAGAATCAATTTCCCAATAAATCAGTCACAAAGATGCCGTATAAATTGTTTTCTAGTAAAAAGCCTAATTTGAGGCATCTTTGAGTATGGGGATGTAAAGTAGAAGTAAGACCGTATAATCTCTAGCTCAAGAAACTTAATCCCAGAACCATCAATGGATTCTTCATTGGATATTGCACTGGATCGAGAGGGAACAAGTTTTATTGTCCTACTTACACTACCAAAGTCATTGAGTTAGATAGGGTATTTTATTTTGAGGATGACTTGGATAATGGGAGTAATGTGCCCAAAATAATTAATCTGTATATAGAAGATGCCACATTACCTTTTCCTATTTTATCTACACAGGCATTCCCTGGTCATTTTAATCCAGATGATGCAACTGGGGAAAATCTATTAGATTTTGACATTGAACAACTTGTAGAAGATTTGCAGGAGGTAGCCAATGAATTGAGACAATCTCAAAGAGTTTGCAGGCCTACCATTCCAGATGATTATATAGTCTACTTACAAGAGTTTGAATATGATATGGTTTATCAAACAAACCCTATCTCTTTTAAAAAGGTAATAATAGGGCCTCATTCATCTGAGTGGTTAAATGCTATGAATGAAGAGATTGCCTCGATGCATCAGAATGATGTTTGGGTACTTACTAAACTGCCAGACGGAGATCAACCAATTAGTTGCAAATGGGTCATTAAGACTAAAAGAAAGGCAGATGGTGAAATTGAAAGGTATAAAGTTAGACTAGTAGTTAAAAGCTATAATCAGAAAGAAGGCATTCATTATACAGAGACATTTTCTCTTATATCTACTAAGTATGCTCTCAAGGTGGTAATGACTCTTGTTGCACAATTTGACCTTGAACTTCACCAAATGGATGTCAAAATTGTGTTTCTGAATGGAAATTTGCATGAGAACGTATATATGAAGCAACTTGATGGATTTGTAGAATTTAGGAAAGAGCATATTCTCTGTAAGTTAAATAGGTCCATCTATGGACTGAAACAAGCTTTAAGGCAATGGTATCTAATGTTTAATGAGGTAATTACTACACTTGGATTCATTGAGAATATCACAGACCAGTGCATCTATAAAAAAATTTGAGAGGTGTAATTTTGTAATTCTTGTGCTCTATGTAAATGACATCCTATTAGCCAATAATTATATGGGTTTATTGAATGAGAACAAACATATGCTATCGTGTCATTTTAATATGAAAGATCTTAGTGAAACCTCCTTTATTTTAGGAATTTAGATTCACTATGATAGATCACGTGGCATTTTAGGTTTGTCTTAGATAGCCTATATTGATCAAGTGTTGAAGAAATTCAAGATGCACTCTTACACCCCTTGTGCTGCACCTGTATAGAAAGGTAAAAGATTGTCAAAATCACAATGTTCTCAAAATGATTATGAAAGGATTGCAACGAAAATAATTCTATATGCATTTGCAATTAGCAGCCTTATGTATGCTCAAATATACACACATCTGGACATTGCCCTTGCGATTAGTGTGAGTGATCCTGACCATGATTATTGGAAATCTGCATGGTACAAAGCATCATATGTTGACTTTTAAGATGACTGAATCATTGGAGATCGTAGGTTATTCTGATTCAGACTATGTATCATGCATTGATTATCGTAAATCCACTTAAAGATAGATCTTTATGATATCTAGAGGAGCTATTTCATGGAAAAGTGCTAAACAATTAATCACATCTACCTTAATTATGGAAGCATAATATATTGCTTGTTATGAGGTTACCCGCTAAGCCATATAGGTGAGGAAATTGATATCTGACATGCATCTTATTGATTCTATATCAAGACCTCTAACCATATATTACAATAGTTCGTCTGTTGTTTGTTTTTCTCAAAACCACAAGAATTTCGCTCATATAAAGCACTTTGATGTTAAGTTCCTATTTGTTAGAGAAAAAGTTGTCAAATCTTAAACTCGTTTGATTCACATTTCTAGTGAAAATATGCTTGCGAATCCATTGACCAAGGGTTTACCTGTGGGAGTATTTAAAAATTATGTAACTCATATGGGTATTGTTAAATTTTAATGTACTTTTGGTCTAGTAAGAGTATAAGTTGAATTCTACAAGGACTATTGCATTGTAAGATGACATATTAAATGTTAATTCAATGATTCATTCAGTTCAGATATTGACCTCACGTTATAATTCTATCATTTGTTTTCCTATCAGATTCAATGATAATTCGTTGTTTTATTTCTGAACTCCGTATGGTTTGTATGTATATTTTAGTTACGTAATTTTAATTGATATTTGTTTAATTAGTTGTCTAATAATCAATTAAAACCATCCAAGTGGGAGATTGTTGAATTAATTTTTGAAATATATTAAAATAATGTGGATTGGTATTAATTTATCATTAGGTCAATTATATTTTGGTTAATCAATTAATTAAGCAATTAAGTTTAGATGTATAAACCAAGAATGAATTAGGTCCTAGTTAATTGTAGGTAATCAGTGACATGTTAGATTACCCACAAGCCCATTTGGTAGAGGCCTTAATCTGTAGCCCAACTCTTGATAATAATTATCCTATCGTATTATTGACTGAAAGGTAACAGGAATATTACATAAGAATATTTAATTTTAAATCTAAGCAATTCGAAGCAGTTGAGAAAATGTGGAAAGTTACCTTTTTCCTTTTTAAAATAATTTGAATATATATTTATTAATACTCTGAACGTGAAAAATAACTCCCTCACTTTTCTGAGGACTCATTAGAACAATTTTAACTTATCAAAAAAAAAAATTTCTCTCTCTTTCTCAAAGCTCTCTCTAACTTTTATGTACGAAAGGTTTAGGCAAAGTAAGTTGTTCACTAACAAATTATGGTTGCACTGGGTGCTTCATCAGGTAAGTAAAATTTATTGTTGTTAACTGATTCATTGTAATATGGAATTTTATTCCATCATTATATGGATGTTGTGATTATTATAAACCTTAAGTAGGTTGTTATCTTACTATATTATATTAAATATATTTTGAAACACTATTGAGCTAGTATTATTGTTTACTATGATTGTAATATTGTTGAACTACAACTAGCTATAAAGGTTTGAGTAAACAAGATATTTTCAAGGAAGTATTGCCGAAATTTAGGCAACCTTCAATAAACTCATTGAATTATGTGTTTAATTAATACTTTCATAAACTTTATGAGCATGTTGTCTCAGGTTCTAGTCTATGTGCCGGTCATAAACAATAAATTTTGGTTGGGACAACTTATTTTTTATTTATTTATTTTTCAGTATTACAAACAAAAGTACAAGAAGAAAGAATACTAGGGTCCAAATTCATAAATACTAGAGACGAAATTCACAAATCCTTTGAAAGTTCCCTGAGCTTATTATAACTTGGATTGTTAATTTTCAGAGTCTGCCTCGTTATTACACCCGGCACTGTATGGGACGGCGAAAAAGAAAATCAAATCCACTTACTGTTATAAAATATGGATTTGAAGATCTCGTTCTACGTAATATATGAATCATAAAAGGGCAAAGTACACTTCCAACTTTAAGCTATCATAGTTTTATGAAACCAGGCAAGGTAGCTCAAAAGACCGATTTCATGCAAAGTTAAAATCCTTCAAAAATGTTATGCCTAGCATCTCTGTCGGGAAATGGACCAAGAGTTCTCTCAGAGTGTGACAAATGGCCTAGGCTCTCCATTAAAAGGTTTTAGGACCTTAAAAAAGAAAGAACAAGAACTTAAGCTCAAGAGGTTGGCTTTCGGTCCAGAAGAATAACTATTTGGTTAGGTCTTGTTACGTTTACTTGGATTATCAAAATCAGTAGCCCATAGGGTTGATTTCCGTTATTCTATCTGTTTCTTTCCCCCGTAAAATAAAATTGGCCCATTGAACAGGTCTTGAAATCTTTTATAGTCGAGTATGAATGCTAATTGCTAAGGCTAGCAGTAGCACCGTAAAATGGCAAGTAGTACTATGCAAGTCATGATCACATTGATGTCCTTTTCAACTAAAAGAGAATCTGATAAATTTCTTTCTTGCCTTATATTTATATTTAAAAAGTTATATATATATATATATATATATATTGGAATAAATTTGCATACTCAAAAGTAATTATACTAATAATTGTACTAATATAATTAATTTGTTAACTATGACATATTAATAGAAAAATATATAATAATGACATGTCATATATGTCAACTTAAAATAATTTGTTGTATCCATAATTACTTTAAATTTTTTAAATTTAAAGCTCATTGTATCTAAAATTGTCAACTTATTTATTCTACTATTTTTTTTCTAATAACTTCCAAAAATATCATTTTGTAAAATAAAAATAAATGAGATTAAAATTTGGTGTTATTTCAAAAATACAAAAATGAAGAGGCGAGTTGACATGTGAAAAACTTTCTTATAAACCTTTTGAATTTATAAACAAAATCGTAAAATATAGTATTTACAATATAAATACAATAATTTCTTTTAAATAAATATCGAATTAGTATATTTTAACATATCATCTTCTCATAATTCAAACCCTAACTCTAACCCTGAAATAAGGTTTTTTTAAGGAAAAAAATTATATGTATTAACTTATATCTTTGTCATATTATTATTTAATTAAAATATAATAAATATTTGATTTGTTTAATAATATTACAACATATATATAATTATTAAAAATAATTATTTTATTTTTAAATTAAATTATATATTATTAATTAATCAAAGGCTTATCATATTTTAATTAAAAAATAATATAATAAAAACTTAAACAAATACATATAAATTACTCTAAATGGATAATATTGAAGTGAGTTTTTAATAATATCCGATTTTGATCTTTGTTATAATTTCTTCAATTCTATAATGGCCGATCAAGTAGTGCACACAGTTCAATATATTCCCACGGCACAAGCCGCACACTGTTTAATGTATTCTTATTACGTAATGAGTATATATATATTCAGTAAATAACATTTAATTTTATTTAAATACATGAAACTCAAGTAAAAAATAAATTTTACTTATTTTATATTTCTCTTTTTTCAATGTTATAATGATAACAAAGAAAAAATTATCAAGATCAAAATTTATAAAACAAAAAATATACTTTTGATTCATCATTTATTATAAAATTATTAATTTAGTCTCTTATCTATAGAAATATTTAAAATAATCTTTCATTAAAAAATATCTCACTTAAATTTTTATTTTTAAAAAAATTATCAAATTTAATTCTTCTATTAAATTTTAAATTTTAGATTCAATAGACTAAATTTAATATTTTTAAAAAAAATTAAATATAATATTTTTTAATAAATAAAAAATTATTTTAAATATTTTAATAAATAAAGAATCAAAATAAAGATTTTTTTAATAAATAAAAGACAAAAAAATATTTTATTCAATTCATAAATATATTATAAGTGGTACTTTTTACGTAAGTCAAGAGGATTGGTGTTTCAGGAAATCCAGTTGGGCGAGGTCGTTCTGTATCCCTATCATGATTGGAACTGTCGAGCCAACTAGTACGATATTTCGTTGAGAAAAATATAATAAAACACTGTGGAAAATTCAATATAGAAAATTCCAGTTTCGCTTTCTATATTACTGACAAAATATATTAAACTTTTCTGATTTTCTAATCTAATATTAATAGAGTTGGAATATTTCAAATTGTTTGTAATTTCGCCTCCTTGGATTTTTTTTTTTATATATAAAAAAATGGATAAGGTTTGACAAGTTCTTTCATCTGACGTAGATATACATTATCAAGTAAGACTTTTAAAATGTAAGCTGATGATCTACAAGTAAGCATTTAACTATGATAAGAAAACAATTAAACGAATGTACACATATAATTTTAATAATTAATTGTAAGAAAGAAGGTTTAAAAAAACTCTAGCATAACCTGGTACATTGGAAATTTTTTTAATCATATTTCAGTTAGTGCTTTTATTCTTGTTTAATTGAAGTTTTTGTAAATTTATTTTTGTTGCCCAGAATATTATGTAATTTGTGTGTTAATTTAGATTAAATTTTACTTCATCAATTTTAAGAACGCATGTCTTTTATATATATATATATATATATATATATATGCTGAACATATTTAGAAGAATTAATTAGCGTCAGTGTTAGTCTTAAATTTTGAGTCCAAATGACTAAATTGCAAACCACACCTTCTTAATTATTAAATCAAATTTTATGATGAGCTTATAAAGATTTTTAATTTGAATACTTAATTGAATATTAAAGTAACTTAAAATCTGTCATTAAAGCTTCTCCAGCTTTGGCGAAAGGGACCCCGAAATTGAATATCATTTTGCTCAATGCATTCACATAATGTCAATAAGCTCTGCTAGCAAACTTGCCTTATAAGGTTGCATTATAATGATATATGCAGCATTTACCTTGTTAGGTCCAATCTCACAATTTAATTTTGATCTTTTCAATTCACGAAACTTCATTCGGCAGGAAGCAAAGTACGAGTATCCAAAGAGCTAAACAACAAAATACAATATATATATATATATATATATATATATATATATATAAACTAAAGAAAATAGCATGAAAAACTCCTATTTATTGTCATAAGCTGTATCCAACTCCTTCACCAGCTATAATTAATAAGAGATGAGCTTGATCGAGAGGAATCTTCTTGAACTCTGTTTATAAATGTGTTAAACATACTCTATGATTTTAATTTTAAATTGATCTTTCATATAAAATTTTGCAATTACAACTTAACACAATGTACACTAATCATGTCACACAATTTTCTCTTCTCAAAGGGCCAATTTTTTTGTTTTGGTTTCATCAAGAGAATAAGTGGCATACATGTAAATAAATAAAATGCCTAATCATTTTATTATCCTTTACGTGATTTTTGTGAATAAAAAAATTTGGA
This sequence comes from Delonix regia, assembly GCA_037074485.1. Taxonomy (NCBI): domain Eukaryota; kingdom Viridiplantae; phylum Streptophyta; class Magnoliopsida; order Fabales; family Fabaceae; genus Delonix; species Delonix regia. The sequence goes on along the minus strand of CM073449.1, from coordinate 30,240,021 downwards.
AAAAAGTTATATGCAAATAAATAAAATGTCAAATCATTTTATTATCCTTTATCTAATTTTTATGAATAAAGACTTGGGAATGAAGTTATAACGGGAAATTATATGGCACTTTCCTTTCCTCCTGTCCATTACTTCATTAATTGTGGAACAACTGACTTTTAGTGGGTCCCACCTATTTGGATGCTTCTCAATCTTTTCCTTTCACTCTTACTGGCTCATAACCAAAGAAAGAAGACTCATCTCATGTGCCATGTCTTTTTCTTTCTTTAATCATCCTTCCTATCAAGCAATGCATCTTCCGCTTTGCAGCTCATTTGTCCTAAGTTTTTAATGCACCTCAGAAGACTAAATTGAAGTAATTATGGCACAAAAATCAAGCAGAAAATTTAAGAAAATGATGGAACTATTAGATATCACCTAACAATCACTTGACTTTTATATTTTATTTTTAATTGACAACATTTTTTGTGGTAATTTAAAGGAGATAAGATATTAAGTTTCTAAAAATCATACATTAAAAATGAAATTTTTTTGGCCAGGAAAAAACTAGATATAAATTATATAAAGTATAAAAACTAGATATATGCGTGGTTTCCACTATGAAGATAGTGATCCACTTGGTTACTGTCAAAGTCAACTTTACGTATAATGCATCATTGGCCTAAGGCAATTGTTTGTTTGTGTTTAGAGTCCATTGGTATCTAACATTCACAAGTTCTTTTCACATTGTTTATATATATATATATATATATAAAATTTTTAGTGAGTTACATAGATTGAAATATTTAAATTGTCTTTAAAATAAAAGTTTAATTGAAGTTAAAGTAATCATAGAAAAGTGTCGTTAGTAAATACTATCATTAATAAATTTCTTGGTGTATTATTAATAATTTTAACTCGAACTTTGCTTAAAATGATGACCCCCTATAATTGAGGTTCATAATCTATCGAAGGATTATTTTGACGGATGAAATCTTTTTATTACACTGTATATCTTCAAATTTGATGTGAAGTTGAAAATCTGCATTGTAATACCTGAAATCATTAAATAAAGCAAAATTACATTCTAAAATAAATAATAATAATAATAATAATAATAACAAACATATTTAGTTAATTTTTTAATAAATATAATTCAGAGAATAAACAATTAAAAGATTCATGACATGTTCAAGAGGCACTAACTTGAATACATTTAAGCACCCTGTAATAATTTTCCATCTTTTTTATATGTAGTGTTAGCTTCCAAGACATTTAATTTGGTGACAAGTTTGTAAGAAAAATAATGAGACACCACTATTCTTTTATTGTCGGCATATAAATGTGTATATATGCATATAAGAAAAAATAATAATAAAAGAAATTTTTTGGGGGCTATATTGGGTATATATTATAAACCAAGATCCTCTAAAATATAATTTGTGTCAAAGAGAATAAAATATACCCATTTTAATCATTTAGAAAATAAATTATTGATATTATATCGACATTGTATTTAAAACATAAAAATAAATGCAATACTATAAATTCACATATATCATTTTTTATTTTTTCTATCCTATATTATCTTTGTCTCTCTCATCTTTCACATCCAATAGAATTGTTATCTATCTTTCACTCATAATTATTCACCCAACAAAATTTATATTATTTTCCATTTTATTAATCTTCGCTTCTTATCTTATACGAAGATTAATCTCACTTAACATTGACTTCTTCATTCTCTCCCCATTATCATGTCAAATATCAAATGAGAGTCATAAGAATCATCAAAAATAAAAAAATTTAAAAAGCCTTTTTTATTTTGATTAGTTATTTATTGAATTTGATTATATCAACACGCTGGAATTTATTTCTTTTTTAATATTTACAATGAAAATTCTATAGCTTGCAAGTGAAGTTGAGGGTAAGACTAAGAAAAATGTACTTTTTTTCTTTCAATGAAATACTTGCTTTAGAATCTCATTTCCACAAAAGTGGATTAATTTTTTTGTTAATGCAATACTTTTAACAGTCATGATTAATTACTTCTATCAATTCACTATATTTTTATTGGAGTTGCTTTTTTTTTTTTCTGCAACTGAATTCCTATAAAGTTTTGGAAGGCCACACAATGAAAAGTCAATAAAATAAACATGAACAATTAGTGAAGAAAAATTAAACTCTACTAAGTGACGAAGATAAAAAAAAATTATAAGATATGAAGAGTTGTAAAAGGCTAGAAGAAAAGATAACAAAAGGGGAACAAAAAAAAAAAAAAAAAAAAAGTAAAATGCTGAACTGATTTTTAATTTTTAATACATAATTAAGATAAATTTAATTATTTTTATAAATAAATTAGAATTTGTGCGCAATATCCAACTGGCGATATATAAAAACGGAAATGTAAAACATATGTGGCTGTTGGCTGGCGCCGGCTCTTGACATAATAAGAGTACAAGATATTTTAAAAGATGTAATTATATGATATTGGAATTGAGTTGACGAGTTCAAATATTACTATGAATGCATAATTAATAAATATTAAAATTTAAATTTAAATGCATCTAACTAATTTAAATTGACAAATAAATTATATTCCAACACATCGTAACGTTCACACTTATATAACCCTTTTTTCCTGTTAAAATTTTTTTTTCCATTTCATATAAATTAAAATAACTTTCTCCGTTATCCCCGAACGGGCGAACCCCATCAAAGGTACTTGTCTTTCTAATTCTTTCTTCCCCTCCAAGTCTCCTACTTCTTGTTTGGTTCCTCGAAAAATCAAGGATTCTCTCCTTCAATCGCATCCTCTGCTCGTGATCTAGTTACCATGTATGCCGCTTTGCCTTGCGTTCTTGAATTGTAGTGATTTTACGATTGTGTTTGTTTCTTCTGTATTTGCTCTCCGAAAATTACGCAAGCTTAAGGAAAGCGCGAATTCGATTTTGTTTTTGTTCTTGTCGTTGCAAAAAATGCTTCAGAAGTGTTAGCCGCTGGTTCGGCAAACATTTCGTTCTTTGTGGATCAAAGGTTTGACTGACGCTTAATGTCTTACTGTACTTTGACAGCCTAACTGTGTATTAGGGCTGTCTTGTGCTGTGTAGTTTTAGGAAAGAGGGTCAGGGATAAATTACGTTTGTTCCGCTCTTTGGTGTGGAGCAATTCTTTCTGAAATTTATTTTTACGTCAATTTGTTGCTTAGAACATTCCACTCTAAATCTCTTTCCGAAGCAAGCGGCTTTTTTACATTCTAAGATGTGGCTGCTGAGAAATCATGAGAAAGAAAAGATAGAAAAGTTAGTGTTTCACCTTTTCTGATTTGTCTTGCTTCTTGTCTTTTTGAAGCCTCGAGACATTTGGACTAATATTTGATTTCTAATATTCTCCTCCTCCCCCACCCCCCCCCCCCCCCAAAAAAAAAAAAAAAAGGATTGGGTTTGAATTATACTTGCCATGGAGAATGAGAACCAATCTGGTTTACTAGTTTATTCTTTTCCGGGAGTCTCGAGGTGTCTTATTTTCTCTGATGGCATGCCTGATTTTATCTACTGAAATTTAGTTAAGGACTTCAGGTTTAGGAAAATCTAATTTCACTGTTACTAGTCAATGACTGCCATGGCAAATGCTTTTCCCATTATAAAGTCGGACATATTATAAAGCTCAATCATAACTTGTTCATATAAAAAGTAAACCTTTTCATATCCGTTGACGCATCAGCGACGTAGTTGTTAATTTTGATATTGTTGTTCGTCAATTTTTTTTTTATTCATCTGAAAAAATCGACACGGTTTCAGCAGCGTATAGTTATCGCCGAACAGTTTTATTGCGTCTCCTTTCCTGATTATGTTAAATACATCCCATAAAGGCTTTAAAACAAACGCCTGGCATCCTTTTCTTCCCCCTTCTGCGAAGTTTTTTGCAGTTATAAGTCTCTATTCTCTTACTCTTACCTAATGTTTAAAAGATTTATGGCTACATTTTTCCACTGTATGTCTTGCTGATTTGTTTATGTTATTTATATGAATAAAAGCAATTTACTCTTGCAAAACTGATAATGAAAATGAAGAAAGTTAATGCAAGCGGGTGCTTGGTGGTGGCAAATGCAAATTTGTCTCATGCTTTAATTTTGACTTGTACTATTCTTCTGCAGAAGTGAAGGATGGGTCAATGTTTAGGTTGTATGCAAGTAGATCAGTCGAATGTGGCTATCAAGGAGCAGTTTGGAAAATATAGTGACGTGCTGGAACCTGGATGTCACTGCTTGCCTTGGTGTTTGGGGTACCAGATAGCTGGTAAACTATCACTACGAGTGCAGCAACTTGATGTTCGATGCGAAACAAAGACCAAGGTTTCTGCTGCTTCATTTCCCCTTGTCTGTTTTATGATGTTTTTGTGCCATGTGCATCTGACCTGAAATCATAAATAGTGGGCTGAAGAGTTCTGGCATATTTGATAATATGTTTGTAATTTATTTAATTTAATATCTTAGAATATTACCTGTATAAGTTCTAACAATCTATAGGTTGTTGACAAAAATCACAATTTACCAACTAGATTTATATGTGAATTGTTTCATTTGTAAATTTTTTTTTTTCAACTTTTAGATGAATGGATTTATTGATATTTTAGTTGGCTGTTATTGATTGATATAATAAACAAAGTGTTCATCAACTAGAAGTTGAGGTGGATACGTGTCTGTAATTTTTTGAAGCTATGCTATCTTTTCTCTGTCCTCTCCTCCTTCTTTTCACAATAATTTTTCAGTTATTGGATACATATTTTTAGGAAACTTTCTCTTCTGATTCCAATGTATCATTTTTACTTCATGATGTGAGAAGACATAAAAAAATTGTATGGATGTTTATTTCTTATGAGGGTTTTCATGATCTGTTGTTAGATTTTGACTGTCAATAGCTTCTCAGGATAATGTCTTCGTCAATGTGGTTGCATCTGTGCAATATCGTGCCTTGGCTGAGAAAGCATCAGATGCTTTCTATAGGCTCACCAACACCAGGGAACAGATCCAATCATATGTTTTTGATGGTACGTGAAGTGTGGTTTTTCTAAAACTAAATAGCAGCCTTAATGCATGGATCCTACGCTTACTGCACTAATGGCTGTCATGTGTGAAGCACTTTACTTTTTCGTTATCTATTGATATTGGATTGCATGATTGGTAGTGATGTGAGTTGCTTTCCTGAAAGCTGCTAATTCTTTGCGTTTCTTCAGTTATAAGAGCAAGTGTGCCAAAGTTGGAGTTGGATTCCGTCTTTGAGCAGAAAAATGAAATAGCTAGGGCTGTGGAAGAGGAGCTTGAAAAGGTGTTGTCTTTTTTCTTTTAACTTTTTTCTATAGTCTATTTTCTTTTTCTTTGTTTAGTTGTATTTATAAATATTACTTATAGTGTGGATCAGTAAAAATTGTTGTCACTTTTCTGTTGCACTTCTTATGAAATTAATTTAATCTTGTGTTGTAGGCCATGTCTACTTATGGATATGAGATTGTTCAGACTCTCATTGTTGATATAGAGCCAGATGTTAATGTCAAGAGAGCAATGAACGAGATCAATGCGGGTAATAATATCTTGTCCCTAAAGAAGAAAGTCTGCACTTGGTAGTTGGATTGATGTTTCTTAAATGCTGCTGGTTCCTGCATTAGTTTGCTTTTAATTGGCACGAAGTTTTTGCAGATGCTGCATTTCAATAAGTTTCTTATGATTTTGTTTGGTTCAAATGCAGCATGTTTGCAATGTGCTTTTGATATGTTTGTGTGTGTGTGTATAAGAATCAATATCTCAATTTCTCTGTTAAAATAACTGAATGGCTATTTGGATTGATATTTTTCTAATTTATGTCTTTGTACTGTCCATATATCGGTACCACTACAGTGGGACAAATTCCTGTATGTTCTTCTAAACCTTTTATGTCGTTTATATTGATGTATTATTTTGACTGTGGATCTATCCTGATACCTTTACGCTCATGATAGCTACTAGACCTAGGTTGTTGTAAATTGTGATTCTACCATGTTGATCATTTTCCTTTATTTCTATAACAGCTGCAAGACTGAGGTTGGCAGCAAATGAAAAGGCTGAAGCAGAGAAAATTCTGCAGATAAAGAAAGCTGAGGGAGAAGCAGAGTCCAAATATCTGTCAGGACTTGGAATTGCTCGCCAGCGTCAAGCCATTGTGGATGGACTGAGGGACAGCGTGCTTGCTTTCTCCGAGAATGTGCCTGGGACAACAGCTAAGGATGTCATGGATATGGTGCTTGTGACTCAATACTTTGACACAATGAAGGAGATTGGGGCATCCTCTAAGTCCTCATCCGTTTTCATACCACATGGCCCTGGAGCAGTAAGGGATATTGCTACGCAGATTCGGGATGGTCTCCTTCAGGGCAATGCTTCCTAGAATCTGATTAATTAAGCTTTTCTGCCATTGTGAATAGCCAGATATTTTGCGTGTCTTGTTTATTTGTGGAATACCTGTGAGTTGATGCTTTGTATGTAGGATTAATAGATCAAGACATTGCTTGTTTTCCCGTAAAAGATTGTTTATTAGTACTTATGTTTAAGAGGTTAATAGCAAAATGTCCATTTTATATTCTAAATGCTAATTTGTAGCTCATATATATTGTGCTTAATTGACAGCCTTAAGCCAAGTTGTGCGTTATATAGTTATGTTATAGAAGGTTTGCTGCAAAAACAAACAAAAATTGTGCCATTCTTTAGGCACATTGCGCAGTCTATTGAGTTTTTAATTTAATGGATGGTACTTGATTGGTCAATGTTTCATATATTTACCGCACGTTCAATATATTTCTTCTTGAAAGGATCACCTAGTTTTGAAATTTAAGGAGCCTTAATGGATTGACATTTCCCCCGTGTAACTCCTCTGAAGAAAATGCCCAGTTTGATGATTACTGCTCTATTGTTAATCTTAAACGTTCCTCTCTCATGAACCCCTCAAATTTAGTTTTGAAACTCCGGTTTCTGGAGGGTTCCTTCTTTATCCACTCTTTGTTTAAGTGCTAACCATATGTATAATGCTAGTCCATTCAGAAAGAACGAGTAAGAGCTATTTATATGTACATCGCCTGGTTTGGGAGTGTGTTTAGTAGCAAATCGAAGGTTCCCTTCCCTGTAAGAATGTTGAAGTACTGTAGTTGAATGCTCCAGCTCTGGGACATGAGGCAGCAATGAATTCTGTATACAAGTTGGTAAGAAAGGATGTAAATAGGGACACCCTTCCCAACCATTTCAATAGCTGTCTTACTATCTGCTTCAACAATTTGACAGTGACCGATCTAACCGTCCAAGGAAATTACTTCAAAATTTTCAGGAAATTGAAATTAGGAAACTGAAAATACAGTGTTATTTTGTAAGTTTTTTATGATATAATTTTTTTGTGAATCTTATCTTTTGGCATTTAGTTTTTACAAAAGTTGGACAAGTTAAACTCAAGTACACCATGGGGATTTTAAATTTTCCTATCTTATTCTTTTCTTCTAATGTCAGTACTAGACACTTTTTATAAACTGTCGGAATATTTAATTTTTGACATTGAGTTGATTGAACAAATACTTTTTCATGAAAAATTTAAAATCTTCAAATCAAACATGCCCTTCAATTTGCTTATGATAAACTTAGCTCGCCTAATTGCCTAACTGGTCGTCCCTTATCTTCCCAAATGTTTTAGACTTGTTTTGCTTTGAAAAAAGACCAGCCGCCCTGAATGAATAAGAAATGGACAGCAAAGGGAATCAATGGTTCTTATTCAACCAGGTTAAATTAGCAACGTGTAGATTACACGGGATTGTGAGAAAGAGGGAGAATGCCACACCCTCCTCAAGTTGAGCAAACATGATAGTGCAACTGCCCAAATTACGATTAAAACCTCTTGGGAAACCCCTGCTGCATTGCGAACTACAGCACCAGAAGCAGAGCCATCCATGTCACATGCGATCCAATTGTTGCTAGGAGGGTCCTATTTAATCAGGTTAACTATGCGATTAACATAATAGAGATTAGGAAACGGGGACTGGTTGCTAGAGCTAATGTCCTAGCTTCGAACGTGATGGAGAAGAAGAGATCATATAAATCACTTCTGCACCATAGATCATCTGTAGTCAACTTCATCATGCAATTACAAAAAGAAATACAAGTATAAATGTACTTGAGATTCACTTCTTTCTTTTGTCTCACGTTCTTTTTTATCTCTATTTCAATACAGGGTGCAATTGGTTGCATAACTAAGAAGATCATCTCATTACTCACCTGCCTATTACGGTTGCGCGAACAATATACCACCAAATACAATCTTCCAATATAGTTTCGGGTCAGAATCTGCCATATTAGACCAATCCCTAGTGACCCAGTACGCGACGTTGAAATTAAAGGTAGTTTCTTTTTAAAAAAAAAGAAAAAAAAGAAGAAGAATTAAAGATGGTTTCCAAAAGCAAGGTTTAACTAAGCAGAGCTATAAATTGGTGGACATTAAGCAATGACCAAAAGCATAAGGGTGGTCCACGAAGCTGTACCACTTAAGTGTTGTGGAAATTCAGGTGACCGGGCACCCTAACAATTAACAAAGTGTATCCATCTAAGGGAGGAACAAATCTCGAGAGTGATACAATTCGAAAGCTACATAGAACTCTCTTTTTTTAAATATAAGCTAGTTATAATTTGGATACACAAATTTTAAGACATAACATTTTACTCTCATACTGCACAGAAAGTAAAAAAATTACCCGCATTAAAAATAACAGTTCACTGAGCATGATTGTGATGCAATAATTTTATCACCAATTTTTAGACGTTAATTTTTTTCACTAATAAAAATGTTATATTTTTTATGATAATTTACTAAATAAAATGTTATACTTCAAAATTTATGTACCAAAATTATTAATGAATCAGTTCCAATGGGGTCCAATCCCAATCTTCCACTGGGCCTCACAACTGTTATCACTACTGCACTACTGCAGTAGATCAAACTGTCAGGGAAGTTATGGCCTTTATAAATAGTGCGCCAACCGAACTCATTTATCACTCAAATACGGGAAAATAAGTCTCCACCATACACCAGGTTCTGGTTATTATTTCAGAATTTCTGAACTGGTTCGCATGAAAAAGCCGGGAAAAGTTCACCTCTACTTTTCAACTTATGTGAAGCTAGCTGTGTATAATTATTTAAAAACAGTTTCGATCGTAAAGCATGAAATATGTCAAATGCCTTTCAAATTAAATAGAAATGATGAGTGAGTGCACAAAATCTACTCTTTTCATCCAGTCTCTCTTTCCTTTTTATAACTTTGAAACACTTGACATTTTTACACTAAAGATGATGCAACATCTCATTCTGGAGAGCAAAAGTATGGTTCGGTGCGTGACTACCTCCATTACTACTGAGAGCACATCGAGAAATATTTAGTTTTTTATGACAAGGATAATCAAAGAACTCCCAACATGACGCCACTTCACAAACTTCAAATTAGAAGAAAATTTACTGTGAATCAATATCTCATAAAAAAAAAAAAAAAAACATGATAAGCACCATCAGCAGAGTTTTCAAACGGAAGGCGGCCGAGGAATATTAAGGAACTCAAATGGCTAGTAATGTCCGACGACTATTTATAGCCCTATAAAATGCACACTTTTTTTACACCGATGATATTCCAGCATCTGAATTAATTTCTTGTCCACACTACTTGAACGCAAGGAACCAATTAAAATCCATAAAGAATGAATTTATCAATAAACCATGAGTTGAAACTAAGCAATTTACCCATCCAAAGCTAAATGACTGGCCCAACACAAGACCAACTAACTCAACATTCGTCAACTTTTTCAACAAGTTTCATCCACGATTGGCAATAAATATCTGGCAATGCATACGACATTAGATATAGAAAACATGGTAAGCAATTAGGAGATCTAACCAAGGGTATGGCTTTTGACCAGGAAGCTATTACAATTGACGGCTGACTACAGGAAACATGAGAGCAAGACCAAGGAAGATATCAGAGAAGATAAAATGACCCGTAATGCAAGACTGGATAGCACTGAAACGCTGAAAACAACCATCAGAAGATACATAAAATTTTGCAAGTCAAATCTCAATAATGAGCATCAATCCTCAGTGTAACAGTGAGGCTCGCAAAGCTTGTTGAAATTCAGGAGTAACATTTGGTTTATGAAATCATCTACATCTTATTTTTACAACGTTGAAATACTTAAATGTAAAGGAAACACCACAAACACTTGCGTCCAAAAAGAGAACCAACCTTGAGAAAATAAATCGGCTTGCAGACAACTACATGGCTCCTAATGCCTACCTCAATAATGCTCAGGATGGCTCAAAATTCCTTAGGGCTTGAGCGCTAAACCCAATCCAACCTTCGCACTCTTCTCAATGGCTTTAGTGTCTACCTCCCCAGAAATGGTGAAGAATGATTTGGGACGCCACTCATGCTGGATAAGGGCACTAGCCCTGCCAAAGGTGTTGATACGAGCTTTCAAGGTGGTCAATGGATCTAGTGCATGCTGGGTGCCAAGTGTGAGGGTATTCTCATTGGTTGAGAATCTGTGAGTCACCTCAGCACCAACAGCTGTGCTGGTCAAGGGGTTGACAACATGGTAGTACGAAGCATTAAGGGCATCACCTTTGTCATTCCTACACGAGTAAAGATCATCACATTAGAAAATGAACTCCCTATATTCTCAGGTAGGTTATAATGATGTAAGGACAGAACAATTAACAGGTTAATCTCCAAAACCCCTAGAATGCAGACTCACAAAGTTCACTCAACTGCTTTGAAACCTTAAAATAAAATAATTACATTACTATTCTTCTACTATTTTATTGACCAAAACAAGCTCTATATTTATTTTGCAATGGGTTATATAAAACATTCCTCTCTCGCAAAGGCTAAATTGTAAAGGTTGGAAAGGAACAAATGTAGACACTTCTTTCAGCAACCCTTCTCACAAAAAGAGAGGAGCAACAGTTACTCACAGAGTCAGCGAAGCAACCAAGTCTGCCTTGGTGAAGCTCAATCCAGCATTGAATTTAGTTAAATCCCCACTTTTGGTGTCGTAGGAAACATCAGTACCAAGAGCAAGGACATTAGTTCCTATGACACCAGAGAAATTGACAATTGGGTTTGCTGTCAACCCAACGCTTGTGCTTATCCCAGCATAGTCATGCAGGTACTGAAGTTCCACCTGTTCCACAACCACAAATCAGACAACATAGCTTACTGACAGTGGAGAATGCAAGTGCTCTAGGACTTCTACAAATTCAATGAGGTAGGAAACTTGGATTCTACAATCCATGCCACAGACACAAGATTTCCTGTAGTTATTTGAAAGTTTCTTACACAAAATGGTTGATTATCTTACCTTTCCAGACCTTTGATCAGGAACTCTGAAGTTTAAGATACCCTTCACACCATGAGCAGGCTCATCAAGTGTGATTGTTGTGAAGAGCTGCAAAACACAAACATTAATCAATTTTAGTCAACCCATCTAATAGGAATATAGATAGCATTAGATAGGAGGTCCAAGCAATATGAAAACATTGCCCAGTATAATTTGTCTAAATAATCCATTTAAATTAGCATGACTTGGCACTAATTTTCAACTGAAAAAAATAGAAACGATTAAGATCTGGTAGCCAACAAATAAATGCCACAACAAATACATATTCTACATTTCATTTGCCCACTGCTTATGTCTAAATCATGTGCAAGAAGGCCCATGAGATTTTTTCAGCGCATCCTGAATTTCAATGGTCAGGTAAGTACACATGAAGAGGACTAAGAAAGTCTCCATGTAGTCAAGCAAAGATCAAATAATCAGTAAAATAAAAAAATGAAAATAAAAACAAAAAAAAAAAAAAAGAGAAGAAAGAATTTTAAAGTATTAAAGTTTAATATTTTAAGATAACAGTAAGGATATCTGTACATAGAAAGATTGATATAACGAATAGAGGGAAGTGTAGATACATCCTTCCAACTCCAGGCCACACTCATTTAACTCCTGCGTATGGTTTAAAATTTCCTATTTTCCATAGTTTATTTTAATGACCTGCAACTTGATGTAGGCAAATTAAAAAAAAAAAATGTCACTTACCCTTGTGAGTTATATAACCTTTCAGTTTAAATACATTTACAAAAACATAGTTATAAGGGCTTTAATTAACACGATTATTCTGAAAGTCAAGGCCGTGCAATTAAAACAATTAAAAATGGAGGGAACTTGTCTACGAGAGAACATCAGATTTTACTGAATCTGCTGAAAACAAACATGAATTGGTAGTAAATCAATCACCAAAACTAGTTTTTGTAAATTACAAGACACAAATAACGACAAGACAGGACAGGACACATCACACATGTCAGGTAAGATACAGAAAGGTAAGAAAAAATATCTGAACAAGAATTCAGAACTCACATTAGAATCTGCATCAACTTTAATATCAGTGGTGATGTTTCTGTGCTTCAATTGGGTATTAACATCAGCCAAGAACAGGTCACCTTTCTTGGTTCCTGATGACGTTATAACCTGCATTAGCAAAAATAAACTGCTAAAGAGAGGTAGAAATAATACTGAAACTCAACATGAATGTAAAAAATGATCAGATAAATTCCAAACTACACATCATTTTGAAAGAATGTAACTGCATCTGACAAAAATTTTAGCATAATTTAAGTTCATTCACAATTTTACTGTAAAGCGTATGTCTTGGCTACCCCCCTTTCTTTTTTGACAAGATAAACCACAACTTTCATACTAATTGAAACTGTAAATGCAATCTCACGCTGTGCATTCATACGAAAGTAATATAGGCATCGGATTGTGGGCTGACAATTAAACACCAAAGGAAGCACGTAAGAAACATGACTATTAGATAAACCAACTCCAATATTTTCAAACGTTTCAACAACAAACATTTAGTAGTATGTATCTAAATGCTGGTATGTTCAGTCACCGTCCATAGGAACTAATCTAGCCAAGCTGCCAGCGTATCATCTCATGACAGCAAAGCTAATTTAAACCGCAATAAAACAATCCAAGCAGTAAATAAACAGAGAACAAATCAATGAGAATAAACTTAAAACTAAAAGCAAATAATAACAAATAGATGAGAAATGTATATTTTTATTTATCAAAAAGTGATAGGATATGGTCTGAAACAAAGGTGAATTGAAGACTTTAGACTTGCTATCTTGATAAAAAAAAAAATAAGGGGGAAAACAAAAAGAGTAAGACAAGCGAGAAACACGTATTTCTTTCACATTATCCTTAGAACCGCAGGTTAATTAGGCAGGTCTCACACACATCGCTTATTAAATAGCACCTACACAGTCAGACCAAGAATATGTTGCTACATAGCAGATTGAATATCCATGAAGGAAGAAAAAAGGAAACTTACAATTCCATTGGTCGAGTAGGTGGTGATGGAGAACTTCTGGTCGCTGTGATAGTCCTTATACAGAAGATCTATAGCCGAAAAACGAATTCAATAGAAGCGCATCGAACAGGAAAGAACACTCAATGGATTGCAAATCCTAACCACATGCATAGCTACAAATCCAGAGAGGGGAGAGAGAGAGAGAGAGAGAGAGAGAGAGTACCTCTGGCTTTCTTGCCGATGTCAGTGTAGAGACCAGGACCCTTAACCATGGCTTCCTCACAAGAAATGGAAATCCCAAATTTTCAGCACGAAGTGGAAGGGAGCTCGCACACTGAGAACCAAAGCGGTGATAACTCAGGCACATAAATACCCGAAACCCTAATTTCAAAAATTATTTCCAAGCGGTTATTGTGACTTGTTTCTCAGGAAAAAGATATGGACCGTTAGATCTGGAAATGAACCGTTTTTAAGTACTCGTGGCCGTCGATCAATGAACTTTGCTAATTTGAATGCTAATTTAGTGGTAAGATGTATGATTAATTACGTGAGACCTGTCACTTGGCGACCAAGTAAATATTTACTGGGAAATTCACCAAAAGAAAAAAATATTTTATGGCTAATGTTTGTTAATCCAATCATTTCTTCTTCTTCTTTTTTTTCCCAAGAATTGTAGACTTTTCTACAGAAAAGTATTCAATGTTCGATTTTTTAAAATTATTATGCTAATAATCTCTAACAAATATTCATCATTTTACAAAAATTAGTTCCTAACGAAAAAGTGTATTCAAAATTACTTTTTAATTTTATTGTTACTTCTGTATTCATAAAGTTTTTAACACTATACTTACAATATTTTTTTTTAAATAATGACTATTTTATCATATATATAATAGAGAATTGAAATAGTAAAAGAAAAAATTTAGGTGACCGAAAATTATGCCAAAACAGAACTTAGGCTTAAACAAAAATTGAAGCACACTTGTAAAATAGTAAAATACTACTTGCCAAGAGGAATAATGACAATGCCGCATTATTAGACACATTAATAATTATAGCTCAAGCAATGAAATGGTTAAAAGTGGAATACACTTTCCAGAGATATTAAATCTAATTTATACCAATAATTTATTGAGTTTAAAATGCAAATTTTTCAGAAAAAAGAAAAAGAAATTGACAAGAAATAAACTACAGTAATCAAAAGTAGAGTTATTTTGTACCAAAAGAATTATTGTGGCCCTTGGACTAGCCAAGCAAGTGGCAAAAGAATGAAGAATCAGAATATAAGGAGTGACAAAAAGCAAAAGGATGCCTTGAAGGCTTGCACACTAAACGGATTTGGTATTGATTATAAACAGAATATCAAATTAGCTGATCATAATAAAGGAGGAAGAAATCTGGATCGCTAGCATTTATATGAAGAGGGCACAAAGATGAAAATTAGTAATTCATATTCAATAAGAAAGGGCCTTTCATTAATTGCATCACCAGGCTATCATCAATGTCAACGAGGGTAAAGAAATAGCAAGAGAGGAAAGTAAGGTTTTGGTATATATTGAGAAAAATATAGAAGAAATTGTAGAGTGAATTTAAGAAAGAATTATACATCACTGATTTGCGTCTGTAGTGCAAGATGGTTGAGGACACGTGCTGAGACCAGGTATCATCATAAACATATATCCTTATGAAAAAGAGAAGAAAATGAATGAAACCAAGAGCAACCAGAATGCCCGAGGACAAATGAGAAGTTTAGTGGGATTATAAACAGAGAGAGAGAGAGAGAGGAAATCATTGTATGTATTTCATTGCGTGTAGCTGTTATATACACAGATACATATTACAAACAGGGCAAAACAGTATTAAGAAACAGAAACAAAACAATATTCTCCTAACTTTGGGAGTCTTATGGTCTTCCTCTTCTGGTTTTCCTCGTCATGCAATGAATCAATACTGTAAATTTACAAGTTACAACTATGTAACTGTATTTTCACACCAATGAATCAGTAATGGTTCTCCTAATATAGATTTAGCTGAATAGGTCTTCAGAGTTCACAGTGCTAAGAGGAAATAGTAGGCCAGTGCTACTGGCACGCAAATGAGCATCCCCAGTAAGACCCTGTCACCAAAAGAACATGAGCTTCAACTCTTTCTCAAGCTAGCTATATGAAAATGAAGATTACAAAATAAGGTGCATTAAAGCATTATTTACCCAGTGCTTGAAAGGGCTGGACGCACGTTATACTCTTTGGCAAAGACAAAGGGAACAATTCCTTGGGGTAGAGCTGCCTGCACTCATATACAAAATCCCTTTATAAATTTTCTCTCGATCTGAGAGTGTAGAAAAAGAAAGAAAAAGATCACCTGAACGATTGCTGCTTTCAACAATGTGCCTCTCAATCCAACAGCAATAGAAGCAACTGCCATTAGGGCTGGCCCGACCAAGAACCTCAGTACCATTATCACAATTGTCATCTTTGTCCCACATGCTATAATGCTGGATTGTGATGCCATGAACAAACCTGTTCGTACAACTCTAGCCATTAAGTGTTAGGTCAATTTTTAAGGAATCAATGGCACATAATTCGTTGGGCATTAGATCTCATACCCATGCTAAACATTGCCATACCAAGACCTCCATTAGATAATATTTCTATTGAATGGTTAACAACAGCTGGCATGTGTATTCCCCACCTGCAACAAATTTAGCCTTTATTGCTCCAGTTATGAACAGAAACATATACAATAATCTGCAGCATGCTTACACTACCTAAAGTGTATGCTTGCCCAAATCAGACCAATTAAAGTTCCATAGGTATTAGGATTGCTGATTAACTTCTTCCCCACTGTTGAGAGAATGAGCAAGATCTTCGTTCTCTTTTGTCTTCTACCTTGTGCTTCTTCCTCTTCTTCTTTAGATTGTTCATCCACATCAGCCTCCGTTTCCCCTTTAAGCAGAAAGCAAGAACTGAATGTGAGAAAAACGGATTTGACACGACTTGTTAATTCTGTTTACTCTTTCCCAGGAATAAAAAAGACTACTGGTGGAATCTAATTGACGCAGAAGAAATGCAAACAAAGAGCATCTAACTGAATAGAGAAAGAAGAAAGAAAGCGAAGGAACAGAAAAACAGAGAAATTAAAATGCGCTCAGGGCCCACTTGTATTGTTTTAGATTACTTATGTTGACCGAGGAAGAAGAATTGATCAAACCTATATAAAGACGGGGGATATAATTAAATCTCAAAAGATTCTACATCTCCTACATGGGTTTTGCATATAGAATGAACCTGAGGCTTGTGATGGTGGTGGTGCAGTAAGAGACACGGAATTTGCAGCATCGAGCTCATAAAGAAACAAGAGCAAATTGTACCAGATCACGCTCTGCAACACAATAATCTGAGGAAGGATAGCTGCTTCATTCGGATACATAGCCCTCAAGAGAGGAATCCCCAGAATCAAAGTGTTAGGAAGTGTGGACAATGAAAACCCAGTGATGATGCATTTCAAGCCTCCTCGTGCTCTGATCTTAGCAAAAGCTGAAATGGCCAGAAGGGCAAGCGATTTCTGAATAAGGTCGGCGTAAATGAGCTTGAGGTTCATCTTGTAAACATTGTAGCGAGAGACGACTTCAAAGGACAAGAGAGGAACAGAGAACTTGGCCACAAATTTGTTGATGCCCAAGCATTGATCCGGCGTGAAGAGCTTACACCATTTCACAGAGACGTAGGCTAATAACATGGTCATGTATAATGGAACTGTGGCTAGCACTACGTGAAAAACATCGCTTAAGGAAAGCATGGTGGCTGTGGAAGGTTTTAGGACACCTACGACAACTTCACAAGCTCTTGCAAGGTCCTTTTTTATTATTTTTATTTCATTTTAGGGTTTTTGTTGAATTTTTAATGGCTTCATAGAATAATGTCTGCTTTAGTTGAAGCTTCTTCATTGGTTTACTCTGTTCTTATGATTGATGGCCTTTCACTTTTCCAGCTAGAATAAAATATAATTACGTCAAAAGACTGGCTTTGGAAATTGGGCAATTAGTTTCAGCCTTTTCTTTTCTTCTCTTTTGTGCAAACAATGCAGAAGTTACTCTGTAACATATCTTGCTTAATTAATCAAATATGGTTAGAAGGTTAGAGATTTTTACGTATTTGTTATTAATTTTTTTATAAAATAAAATAATTAGATAAATTTTAATAAATATAATTATATAGTATCAAGTTATAAAAAAATATTTATTTACTACTTTTTAAAAAAAATTTATAACTTTTACTGGCACCTAATTAAGTTTTTTCATCCAGGAATTGTGCAAGAAATTTTATGAAGATATTTTGATGAGTAAGTTGTAACAAATTTTTTTCTTTTTCAATGTGACTATATTGATATATTTTATTTTAAAAATTATATCATGTTGATTAATTTTTATTAATGAAATTAATATTTTACATAAAATGTATTTATTCAAAAAATATAACAATTTTATTGTCTTTGCTATGGTATTACAAATAAAATCACAATATCATATTGTAAACCAAAACAACTTGAAACAATAAATATCAAAATATTAAATAAGCCAAATGTTGATATTTTTTATTTAAAAAAAAATATATATATATATATATACATACATGTATTTGTACTTAATCAATCTTTGATAAAAGTTAAGTGTCATATTTGTTATACTCATAATTTCAAGAGTATCAATATATTTAGTTGTAATATAGAGATGTAATTATAATAATATTAATCTCAAAACAATAATATTATAATTATATTCTTACATTATAATTGAATATACTAATATCCTCAAATTGTGAATGAGCAAAAAAATTATAAAAGTTAACATAATTTACAAGATGGATGGACACATGATGCAATCAAATGAATAAAATAAGAGTATGGGTATATTTGTCCAGATGAACTAACCAAGATAGAATCCTATTTTCTTGCATAGTCTTTCGGCTCATAGGTTCTTTAGCAAAGGTGACCTAGGGCATGCTAACCCAAACATTCATCGTGCACATGGAAATTTCATGTCTTCAATAGTACTATTTCTATTTCTTAATGCAAAATTTAACTTGGAAATTCAGGCAAACCCAGAGAAGTAGATTGTGCTATTTTTCACTTCATCTTCTCAATCTATATCTTTCTTAATAATATCCACTCAAGAACAAACATAAATATTTCAGTTGAACCTTAAAGACTAATGAAAGCCTTCAATTTCTTTTATAGGACATGTTCTTAAACAAATACTATAGACATTGCTATAACCATGACATGAAAAAGAAAAATGTTATTGAAACAAATATGCCTCACAAAAGAAGTTATTGATTTGCAGTGATAGATTATCAAGGAGCTAAACAAGAGCTGTATTCGATTCTTTTGCGACACAACTTTTGCGTCAAGTAGCATTACTCTATTCATAGTTGAAATTAAGGTTGCTTTATTTTTTTAATGAAGACTTTTTCAATGCTAAGAGGGAAGAATAAAGAAGTGAATTGCGAGTGAAGTAATGAAGGACTGAGTTAAGCACATTGTGAAGAAGAATAGTTACTAATTTAGGTCAAAAGTGTGAGAATAAGTGTTCCAGAGAATCTGCTTTCCAAAACGCGATTTTTTGCTATAAAAGACCCATCATCTCTTTCTTCAGGTTGTCTTTACATTCGAATTCAAAACTCTGCCATTCAGATATTCGTTTTTAGTTGCATTGATCATCACGAAATTGAAATCATGTCCATGGCTCTTTATACCGATTAATTACAGTTAGATGAGGTTAAAATTTCTTACTGTCCAGCTATTTCTTTGAGTCTCAATGAAGTGTTGAAGTTCTATGTGTAAATGCAATTTGGATTTCATCGTATTTGATAAGAATATAAGGTAATATTTGATCATAATAAATTGTTAAATAAGGTTTAATAATCTTTATGTATATTAGATTAATATAATCATATATAATTATAATTTCTATCTATAAATTTGAACTGTTAAATTTTTATCAAACAATCTACTATAATTAAATATGACTTCATATTTATATTAAAACACAATAGGACTTGAATTGATATAAATGTTATAAATTTAATTAATTATAAACTCTATTTATACTTTATAAATAAATTAATATTTTAGTCTTTGAAAAATCATTAACATCTCAAAATCATTTTTCAAAACAAAACAAACTTCTTAATTTAGTGCTTACATAATTGTTTTTCGTTAAATTTAGCTTTGTAAAAATAAAGTTTCTTAATTTAGTCTCACAAAGTAAGTTTTGCCCAATAGAAATGATTATAATGGTCATTAAGTAATAATATAGACTTGTCCAAAAATTTCAACCCCCAAGAAGATTCTGTTTTTATGTTTGAGTTAAATTTCAAGGCATTAGAGAACCTTAATTAAATGCATTATGAAATGTAAATTGGCCACAAATCACTTCTCAAGTACAACACAAATTTTAGGCTTTATTGTTTTTAAAGAAGTTTGACTGAATATTATAGAAGAGGTCTTACACTAAAGATGATCGTAATTAAGAATTAGAGCATGCTATAAGAGTTAAGTAAACGAATATTCATTTTTTAATTTAAAAGTAAGTGGTAATTAAATGAAAGTTTGTGTCTTTAATCCGCAATTTCTTAGAGTATAATATAAATGTATTGGTTTGCAGAAAGAAGCACCGAATGTGAAATGAAAGGTATGCCACTCGCGGCCAGGAGTCTTGGCCCTCAATCTATCACCGTTTGGTTGTTTGAAGAAATAAATGCTTGATATTATATACCCCTTATGTGCCAAACGGCAGTCTTTCTCGCTAAAGTTAAAGGTGGCTAGTTTATTAACGTTGTTATACAGTATTTTGTTTTTGAGAGATATATCTTTTGAAAAGCTAAATTTTTTATTTTTTAAATTATATTATATTTGATTTGTTCATATTGAAAATACTCGTTTCTATAATAAAATAAAATTTTAATTTAGACAAAATTTTGTTTGATTGAATGTCAAATTTTTTTCTAAACTTTTCTTGTCTTCTAAATATATTTATATAAAAATGAAAAAGAAAAAAAAAACCTAGTTTGATAGCAGAAATAATTTTTTAATAATGTGTGATCAAAATTAAATTTATAAAATTATATTAATTTAAAATTAAATTTATACAACTCCAATCTAATCACACACTTATTTTGAAATAGTTAAATATAATAATAATTGAAGATATTTAACACTAAAAATTTTGACTTTTAAAAATAATTAAACTCTGATATATTGTTTAATTATGTATATTAATATTAATACAGTCGTCCCTGACGCATGAGAAGCTTTTGACTAGGCGTGACACTTTAGTTTATTAAGGCTAAAACGAGTCTTTTCCAAGTAATCTGATTACCTCTAACCTTGCTGTCCTTTCTTTAAAGCCTTTTTTCTCGGTGATCATAGACTTAAAGAACTGCATAAACGTGAGGCCTAGATTTCATTTTGCCTTTATGCAGCTTTGCTTTTTTGTTTCTTTCCTTTTTTTAATTTTTTCTTTTGGTTGGTAGGAGAAACGAAGAATGGGAGAGGAGGGGAATTAGAAAAGCTTAAAAATCAACATAACATTCCTTTCCTCCCTCAAAGAATAGGTATTAATATGATATTTGAAAGAGTTGGCGCTTTCTATCTAGGTGCTTCGCCTAAATGTTCCAGCCCACTTCCATTGGGCCTGTTTGAGGCCTTTTCAAGATAGATACATACAACCCAGGCCCAAATCTCAAACCTTCTCAAATTGATCAAGTTGGTTTAATTGGGACATGCATATAACATTGATTAAGCGTATTTTCAACGGTTGAAATTCAATTTGAGATCGGTTTGATTGAAATGCATTTCATTGACTTAGAGAATAATAACCAAGATTTTTTTTTTTTTTAAACATTGTGATGATCATGTATTTTCTAAAATACTATATTTTTTTAGTTGCGCTGTAATTAATTATTACATATAATACAATATATTATTTATTTTACTGAATTAATCATAATAATTAAATTCATTAATTATTGTACGCAAAATTTTTTGATAATATATTTCTTAATATTTAATAATTAATAACATCATAATTAAAAAAACATAGTATAATTATTGATAACATAAGATCATTACTTTTGTCTAGTCATGAATTAAGCAAACAGTAAAATGTGAGAGTAAAAAGAATTTGACCGTATTATATTGTAATGAGGGGCTAATTTATGGACAAAGTTATGTACAGCGTTCAAGTATAATTTGTAGCTTAAATTTGAAACCACATGTACATCATTTTGACGGACTAAATAAAACAAGGCTGAAAAGTATTTCAAAATAATAGATCCACCTGTTTTCCCAAGGTGAATGCTTTAAATCCCTCTGGCGTTGAATGAAACCCCAAAACTAAAAAAAGATCTCCATATACAAACCTATCCATACAAAAATTAACGCTGAGAAAGTCAACTCAGATCGAAGGGCTAAACTTAGCAAAATTGGAAGATGCATCAGGGGATGCCTTCTTATATAAAGCCATAGCCTTCCTGTTTCTCCATAGGCATTCAATAATACAACAGAAGATGTTGGCTGCATAAAAGGCTTCGGTTTTATTTGGTATTGGATTGGCAAGGTCTAGTCCATAGCTACGACCTTCGCCATCCTAACCTTTTAAAGCCGAACGTTACACATAATGGCAGAAAGTGTTGGTCAAGTTACCCTAATCTTCTTGGCCACTCTAGCCATTACTGTTCCATGCCTCCAAGCCACCATTGCTGAGAATGACGAATATCTTTTAAGACGATCCGAGGAAGCCCGTAGAGCAGCTCTTCAGGCTTATGAGCCTGACCCTCTGAATGTTACGTCTGAGCTCAACTTCCACGTTCACTTGTACGTATACATACATTTAGGAGTTATTTTTATATTATTCTCAGATTGCTTGAACCCAAAGTCCCAAACTGTGTAAACAGAATATATATGTATTGGTTTAGTTGTCAATGGGGGTTTTCCACAAACACTATGATGCAGGGCCTTGAAGGAGAGCAATAGGAGGGAACTAAGGGGAAAGCGCAGATACAGAGGACCATGCATGGCGACCAACCCAATTGACCGGTGCTGGAGGTGCAGGCCTGATTGGGCCATGGACCGGATGAGGTTAGCGAAATGCGTGAAGGGCTTTGGGCGGAGGACCACCGGAGGATTGGGTGGGCCGATATACGTGGTCACAGACCCCTCCGACAACGACGTGGTGAACCCGAGAGTCGGGACTCTTCGGCACGCCGTGGTCCAGGATGGGCCATTGTGGATCATATTCGCACGCAACATGGTGATCAATTTGCAACAGGAATTGCTCGTAAACTCGAACAAGACGATTGACGGTCGAGGAGCCAACATAATAATTACAGGAGGGTCTAGCTTTTCTCTATTTTACGTTACCAATGTGATCATCCACAACATTCGCATCCACGACATCATGTCCAAGAACGGTGGTCTTATTAGGCACTCCCCCGAGCATGTGGGTATAAGAACCAGGAGCGATGGGGATGCCATCTCCATCTTCGGCTCCTCAAACATCTGGATCGATCATGTTTCTATGTCCAGAACCGCCGATGGGCTTATCGACGCCATCCAAGGCTCCACCGCCATCACTATCTCCAACTGCCACATGACCCGTCATAATGACGTAATAATAATATATAACTTAAATACAGGTAAATGATATGGATTCATAGATGAAATGAATTTGGTGGATGCAGGTGATGCTGTTCGGAGCAAGCGATGTGTACACAGGGGACAAGATAATGCAGATTACAGTGGCATTCAACCATTTTGGGCAGGGATTGATACAGAGGATGCCCAGAGCGAGATATGGGTTCGTGCATGTGGTGAACAACGATTACACTCACTGGCTAATGTACGCCATTGGCGGTAGCTCAGCTCCAACCATACTGAGCCAGGGAAACCGTTTCATTGCTCCGAACGACTTGTCAGCGAAGGAGGTGACGCACAGAGACTACGCGACGCCGGCAGAATGGAGCAGATGGAAGTGGACGTCGGAGAGGGACCAGTTCTTGAACGGAGCCACATTTGTGCCGTCCGGTGGGCCTATTGGCCCCCACCCCTTCGCGAGGAAATTTATAGTCAGGCCCAGAGATGGATCCCATGTGTCGAGGCTTACGAGGTTTACTGGTCAGCTCAATTGCCGAGTGGGCTTTCCTTGTTAGAATGTTATTTGTGTACGTTGACTTAATTGCTAGCTACTTCGGCATACGACTTTTATGATCAATTTTTTGTGCTATGGCCAGGAGAGCCAGCGAGATAGGGCAGTCTTATTGTTGTGGTTTCCGATCACTATCTTTTCTATTTATTCGCCATTCTATGAATCCAAAATAGACACGCTCATGTGCTGGCAACAGCGCTTTCTTAACTATGCCTGAGTGAACGAATGATTATGAAATTTTATCAGAAGAAAAATAAAATTTTGCAATAACTTAATTTGCAAGTAAAACCTTATGAGATCGATCACAAATGACAAATTTTTTGATCTAATATCTTATGAATTTGAATTATTAATTTGGTCTTTTATAAATATAAGCTATTTCTTCATTTAGTTCTCTACACATAAACATTTTTCAATTTAACTATTTAAATAAAATTATTATCAATAATATCATTAATATTTGTGAAATTAACATTTTGTTTAAGACATTATTAATATGAAGTTTATTTGTAAATTACTAAATTGAGAAATGTTCATATATGAGGGCCAAATTAAAAAAATAATTTTAAAAAGGGATAAAATTAAGAAATACTTTATCAATGAGGGATTAAATTGATAAAATAATTCTGTTAAGGATTAAATTGAGAATTACCCTATTTATGAGAGAAATAAAATAAAATTTTAATCCTTGATCCGTTTGGATGAGGTAATTTAAAAGAAAAAGAAAGCAATTTTTATTTATCTAAGGAGTTTTAGAATAATTTTGATATTTTATGGATTAACATTAATTATTTTATTAGATTAATATCTTGTTATTACTGATTAGGTAATTGATATTATAATTTGTAAATTATGAATGGACTGAGTTTTATTTTATTTGTGGATAATCAGTGATGGGTTTGATTATCCACAAGCCCACTGGATAGAAACCCAACCCACAGCTCAAGAGTATTAATAATCATTTCGTCATATTACTAATTTAAAATTGTTACCCAGAGAGATTTAATGGACTTATTTTTTTGATTAATTAAATGAGAAATCGTTTTAAAGATTTTGAATGATTTTATTTTAATAATATTAGTTAATTATATTATTAAAATAAAATCTTATAAATAATATACTGAAGCCTAATTTTTCAACACACATGAAATTACGTTCACTCTCTCTCGCTGTCAAAAAACTCAGAGACTTTCTTGTACATTGAAGATTGAAATATTCTGACTTAACCAGCACTTATAACAATTATGTTGTCTTTGTCAAATTAGATTTTGATTAAAACTATTTTCTCTATTTGTAATCATGTATAATTACATGCTCTAATTTTATTATCAGTTTTTAGTTAACTAACATATAGTGCATATATGTAATGGCTATTCAATATAACTTGTACGCCAAACCATGCAGGTACTGAATCTTGATAACATATACAAATATTACATAATATCTAAATTTTTCAAATGCTAAGTAAAAGTTCGCATGAAATATGTCAAATTCTACGTAGACGAAAGATGCTAGCTGCGCGTAACTTTATATCATTAACCTTATTAGTGTAAATAGTAGCTATATTTCTTTAAGCTCGTCGATAGACCCTTAGTTCAAGATTTATTAATGTTAATCCTTCATCCCTACAAAGCGAACAGTGGGAGTTCCTCGTATTGCTTGCAGACATAAGATTTCCAGTTATCTTAGAAGATCACGTCTCCTCTCCGTCAATAGAAGATCCATTGACTTTGATTTCATCGAAGGAAATTTCACAGAACAAATTAACAATGCATAAGCTAGCTGCTGGCTGATTTGACATATGAATATTTATATATAATGATCTGGTGGTGGGCATTGGCTCTTCTCAAATAAGTAAATAGATTACAACACAAGAGATCATCTATAGGTTCTCCTATTTTGGAAGGCTTGTTGATTCACTTAAAATTTACTATAAATTAAGCAATCAATTTTCAATCTTTCAACTCAAAAACCAGGTCTTGAAACACGAGACTTGAGTTGCGAGTACATGGATTTTGCTTTTTTAAAATGTCCATTGTATTATTAATCCGAAAGCAAGTAAAAGACATATTAAAAAAAGCCAAATTTCCAGCTGTTTAATAATATGTGGACGGGCTGAATGAATATTATACTGCTTAATTAATACATAGGAAACATCTTCGATTAGAGGTACCTTAGGGGAAGAAAATTCTACTCTGCTCCAGGCAAGATTCTAAACTTTGAAGTGAGAATATTGCCCCATTCATATATAATGAAAACAAAAAATTCACTGTAGGTGACGAATCCAAGAAAACACACGTCCACAAGAGGATATACTCTTTCTTTAAGTTGTCTTTTAGTTTCTGTTGTGGGAAGAAAAGAATAAGAGCCCATGCTTGATTCGTCTTTGCTCAAAAATGCAGAAAGCATTCTGGATCATTCCTGTCTGTGACTAGTCAAACATGCTTTGTTTAGTTACATTAATATTTGTTGGCTTCGATCAGTGTCCAAAAGTCACTTTCGGGATTTCTTTCTTAGTCCCTTCCTTCCCTACTTTCTTTTTCTTTCGAAGGTATGATGCACAGCAAAATCATATTTACAGTTAACACCATTCTAGGATGATCAATCTGGCATACATTATAACTAATTAAAAAACGTCGACATGTCTTTAACTAGGAACATGAGGAACTTTCCAGGTTAATTTACAATAATCTATAATTGGAGGTTGATTGCATAGGGATTAGCATTGCCAGCTTAATCTTGGTATTGCCTAGGTTACTGGAGCAGCTCCAATAAGACACCGTTTATCAACTTAATACTATTCATTAATCATGCCCCCAATAAAATAAAAAAATAAAAAAAACAATACTGTAATCTTTGGTTTGTGCTACATCTTAAAGATAAATCTTGACTTCAGAAATAACCTGCAAAAACATACTAGAATTGATCTAGTATTATTGTCATATTTTGGGTTGGCTTCAGAAAGTTGTTACGATATCTCTTATAAATTAAGATGACAAACTTACAATCAGCAATATGAAATAAATTAAGGGGTTAAAAAAAAAAGGAGTTTAGGCTGGCAAATAGGACAACGCAAACTTGTAGTCAAATTTCTCTGTAATTATCGACCCTCTTGTTTATAACTCCAATCATACCTGTAAGAATAAAAACAAAAACATATTAAAGCCAACAGAAGTCCACATCCTATAAGAATACATACCTTAGGCACATTGCTTCAATGCCCAAGTCCAGCAATAGCAGAAGGAGGTAGAACTGAGAGAAAATTGCAAGAGATGGAGACGACGATGATAAAAAGTGAAGAAAGCAAAAGAACTAGCCAAATATGCATGGCAGACGGTGAGTTCCATAGAGCTCGCTGTGTCAAGAGACGACGAAGAGAGCCTTCGGCTACTGCACTTAACAGCAACGATAATCAAAGTGATCAGAAGCAACAGCAGCTGCAGTCACAGTTACAAGTTGATCAAAATTTAAGTACCAACACCGTGAAAAGAAGCTCAAGATTTCGTGGTGTAAGCAGGTCAGAAGAAGGAATTCTTGTTCTAAAGTAACTCTCAGTTCTTTCTTCTGTTTTAACTTTCTAATCCAAGTCAAACTGTAAACAACAGACATAGATGGACTGGTCGATTTGAAGCTCACCTATGGGACAAGCTCTCTTGGAACGTAACACAGAAGAAGAAAGGGAAACAAGGTACAGTTCTTTCTTCCTCTATGGTTTTGGCAAACTAGCAAATACAAAACTTCACTACTTATTTGTTCATCATTCCTAACATATTTCTTGTGTGTCCTCCTTTTACTTTGGAACGCGATTGGAATTGGTTATTGGGACTAACAGTTTACCTTGGTGAGTATCTTTAATTACAAAGTCAAGATTTGCTTGATTCACTGATGTGTTAATAAATCATAAGATGACAATATTTGTTTCATATTTTGCAGGGGCTTACGATGAAGAAGAATCAGCAGCAAGAGCATACGATTTAGCTGCACTTAAGTACTGGGGAACATCAACTTTCACAAATTTTCCGGTATTAGTCATCACCTATGATGGAATTAGTCCTGTATGTAGATGATTCGTCTAATGCTCCTTGTACTCCAAACAGATCTCAGATTACGAGAAAGAGATAGAGATAATGCAGACTATGACCAAAGAGGAGTACTTGGCCACTTTAAGAAGGTAAGACTTGTGATCCTGTTTTTGGTCCTGAAGTTTCTCGCTCCGCTTACTTCAGGTGCACTGCCATGGTCACTTCACCCATAAAACTCTATCTGGTTTTACTTTGACAGAAAGAGCAGCGGCTTTTCAAGAGGCGTATCGAAGTACAGAGGCGTTGCAAAGTAATATTCCTGATGAATATGATATGAATCAGCTTCTGATTCATCATTGATGAAGATGAATCACTAACACCTGGTGAATATAGTGCAGGCACCACCATAATGGTAGATGGGAAGCAAGGATAGGGAGGGTTTTCGGAAACAAATATCTCTACCTTGGCACTTACAGTAAGTTATATTTCCACAGCCCTTCATAGTTAGGACTACGAAACTACAATGAAACAAGCACGAGAGCCAGAATCGCCTTGTAGGAAAGAATAGCAATGACTCTTTCATCCATAAGCTTCTCCATAAATCTTCTGCTAACCAAAGTTATGCATCTTCTCCATTATAGGCACCCAAGAGGAAGCTGCTCGTGCTTATGACATAGCAGCCATTGAGTACAGAGGGATCCATGCTGTAACAAACTTTGATTTGAGTACGTACATAAGATGGTTGAAGCCTACAAGAGAAAACATCCCAGAAGCAATACCTGAATCACAGGTAGTACCAGAGGCTCGGACAGAGACATCCCCATCTATCTATACTCCAATAGAGGAGAAGAAATCCTTGACCCTTCACAGTAATTCTTCCACAGATTACCTGAACTCCCCTCAAACGCGAGACACCTTCGAGAACAAAAGCTATTTAATGTCGAGCAATAAGACATCTTCTCCCGGTGCACTTGACCTTCTTCTTCGATCTTCAATATTCCGAGAATTGGTCAAAAAGAACTCTAATATATCTGGAGATGAGACTGATGGGGAAGAGACAAGGGATTTACAGCAGTTGTCTGGCGAAGGTGAGTTGGGTGGGATCTTCTACGATGGATTTGGCGATGACGTCCCATTTCTTTGCGATCCCAACAGATACAACTTAGAATTGCAAGAAAGAGAATTCCAGTCCCTTCTATGAACAGAGAAGGTAAATTTTCTCAAGAGTATTGCCATGCCTCGGTGTGCATTCAAGTCCTAAGGAGTCCGCAATATTACTGATCGAAACGTGTGGATTAATATTTATGAACCAGCATGAGAATTTCAAAACCTCCCCTACGTGTAGAGATTAAATGCTTTCAGTTTTGGACTAGAATATAATGATTATCATTGATGTGAAATTCATAAGCTTCTTTGCACCGTGTAATGTAAATGGAAGCCAATGTTAGCATGGTTCTCTTTAACAAGAAAACACCTACGGCTTATCCAAATCTCTAAACGACGAAACAAATTATTGACAAATTTCGATCAGTAAGGTTAATATTCTCATAATTTATCACTCTGCCAGTTCCAAGATCCTCGTACACTTTAGTATATAGCGAATATTCTCAGAAAAGCAAAATCTGCAACAATAGTAGCCCTTCACAAATAGAACTATCAAAACGGGTTTAACTCACCGAGTTAAACTCATTTAACTCACTTAAGAGGTGAGTTGGATTAAAGGATTCCTTTAAGAACCCGTTTAGTATACTTTTATCAACTCAACCCGTTTAATCCGCAAGTTAAATGAGCCAGCTCGTGAGTTAAACGGGTTGTCCGTTTGTTTTAAAAAAAAATTTTCACTCACTCAATTCAACGCTCCAACTCACTACACTTTTTTATTTAAAAAAATTGACCATAATGTATGTGTTGTATTATCTCTATTATTTTTTAATTTGCTAGATTTAAATATTCTGCTCATAATCATATTTTTATTATTAATGAATTATTGAATTATTAGATTACTCTACTTGTTTTAATCCGTTGACTTTTTATTTAGTTTTATTTATTTATTTATATTGATATAAAAATTAATTAATTAACCAAGACATATACTTAAAGAAAGTAACATTTGAATTTTTATATTTTTTATTTTATTTTTTATTTTTTATAATTTTTTGGTGGGTTAAACGAGTCAGCTCGTTTGACCCACCAGGTGGAGTGGGTTGAGATTTTCAACCCACCACCTTATAGTGAGTTAAATAGGTTGACCCATTTAACCTATCAACTCGGGTGGATCAGTTTAGATGGACTAAATTGACCTACTTTGACAGCTCTATTCACTAGACAACTCCAAATCCAAGGCACTGAAGGGAGGGAAAAATTAAAAAGGCTATTCAAATAATTAGGTTACTAGCCAAAATGATTAACTCAGATAGTAGAAATAATATCTCCTCAATAACTTGTTCAATTCTTTTAGGGAACACTCTAAATTTAAAACCTCACCTTACATCAAGCAAAGGAGTGCACTTTTGAAATTGCTCGAAGTAGGAAATAGCCCGAACAAAGTGCAAGGACATCTTGATGCAATAACAAAAAAAACAAAAACTCTTGGCTACAGTGCTGTATTTAGTATCTTAGCATGAAGCAATTCCAGGTGTCTGAAGATATCTTATTAATAGACATGAGTATAGCTAAGTTGGCACGAAATTCAAGATGAAAGATTCCATCTATAAAACGATCAAAAGTAATCCGCCAGCTCAGTCATTAAAAGCTGCAGTAAGAACCTGAGTATGTGATGTAGCCCCTGTATTATTCCTCTGAGAAAGTAGTAAAACTGTAGCTCCCTTACTGGAAAGAATCCAGAAGTGGAACTAAGATACAGCAAAGTAAAGGAAAGAAACACTAACAAAAGAAAAGAAAACTCCCAGTGAGCACCGGGCCTCCTCTAGCTTTCGAGAGACTAGAGTATCTCCTCACCACCAGATACAAGCATACCCCTTCCCTCTGCCCAATACACCCTATGTAAATCCTATGTAACTTCCTAACAGACTCCTTTCACACACCCCCCGCCACCTTACTCCTAACATCTACTCGAGAGGCATTGGGCCTCCTGGACTCATCAGTATGGTTTCTTTTTTCTTTTCTTTTTTACATAAATTTCAAAATTACTACCACTGAGAAGTATTCAGAATGTAAATTTCAGTGATTAACTGCATGTATTCAGCTTCAATATAAATTTCAATAAGCATTCAACCAATTTGGACTGCAGACATTCATTGATTAAACAATTGATACTGGACCATCTATCTATTTTTCACTTGCAGAACAAAATTCGATCAATTAATTTGAATCCAGCACCAAGCACCAAGTTGTAAGGTGTAAATTTACGATGAAGTTGAGTAATAATACATAGGTAGTTGTTCATTGTATTACTGATATAAACTATTTTAATCTATTGCATGCCAAATTTTTCCGTAGTTGAAGCATAATAAGATATCTCTGGCCCAAAAAAAAAAAAAAGCATAATAGGGTACTAAAATCCTATATGGTTTGCGCGATAATTAGGAATAATAAAATGTTCAAAACTTGAAAGCATATAACAATATCAACATCTTTCAAACTACTTATGATGCTAATATTCATCAGGTAAGTGATCAGCTTATGCTATTATACCGAAAAGGTAACATAAAACCAGCAAAACAACTGATCACAGAGAAAAAGAAAAAACGGGATAAAATGGCTGGTTGAACTGCAGTTAATAAGTTAAGCACTCTAAATACTAAGCCCGTCAGCATACCTCTTGTACAATGATACAGGTGCCGTGTTTCCTTAAAATCATACAAATTTCTTCCCGTAAAATAACATCAAAATTGCTTCCTTTTATTTCTGAAAAGTTTATCCCTTTTAGCATAAACATAAGAGACAGCAAGGAAAGCCACTGCAGAAATTGAGACTGAAGTCCAAGGAAATGGAGGATCCTTAAAGCACACAAGGGATGCCTCTATTTCTTGGGAGGCATGATAAACAATAGAGTGGATGGCAAACAGATCATGATCGGAAGACCTTAAGTAATATAGAGCCATCTCAAAATCCATATGTGATAATGCAGAAACCACTTTGTCCAGCTTGTACTTGAAAAGATTCCATCTTTGGATGAACTCGACATGCTGCTTTTGCTTGAGTAGATTTCCGTTTCCACCATGTGTTTGTATGGACTCAAGAACATCTATAGCACTTGATACACTGTAATTCAAGGATGTCAATAGAACATTTCTCCTTGCTGCATCTTTCTGCACAAAAGACAGTGATGAAATCTCTGAGAATGGCCCAAATGGAGTCTGCCCTATACTCCAAGTGTAATCGACCAAAGTATTATTGTGTCTCGGGCTCCACAACAAATGCGTTGGGGACACTCCCCACATGCTCTGTAAAATTGATCCAACAAGTGGTCGTTCAAGTTCCCTAGTTTGTGTGAATACATGACGACCATTGCAGCTATAATCACTTACAGTCTGAGTGTTCTTTGTCCTAACTGCAATAACCATATCTTTGAAAGCCACGGATTGGTGGTACCTATCAAGCAACACAAGCGTGTTGTAATCCAAGTCAAAAACATACACAGGAATGACCCTACCAAAATCCTCCTCAGGCACTCTTGCTGCTTTCCTGAACTCCTCAGCTGATTCAGACAATATCTGGTGCAGACGCTTAGAATCCAAATACTCACTCACAATCAAAGTATAGTTATCAAACAAGAACCTCGAAGTATAGGAATTAAGCGACCTTGAAATAGCAAACGAACAAATTGGGCAGCCAGAATATTCAACCTCATAAGTCTTAAAACTCAAAGACTGGTCACCTAATAAGAGCCCATTATCATCAACCTCATCCCTGAACGTCTTCTCTATAGATTTCCAATCCACACCATTTGTATCCTTTCCCCCAGATCCATACACATGTATGAACTGAACTATCAACGAATTCTCAAAAGGAACTGGAATTCTCAATGAAGGCACAAGAAAAACCTGGTATGCACTCCAAATTAATGACGCTAAATCCGCAAGCAATGCTTTCTGCGACTTGGGACGACCATGGAGTGCCGCCAGCGGGTGAAACTCACCTCTAGGCAAAACACCATCTCCTGATATAGCCGGGCCGTAATCCACAGGACCTGCACCCAAATCAATCCACACATATCTCTCTTTCCCAGTCCAAATACTCCCCAAGCACTTAGTGTAGCCAGGGGAGGAATCACCAGACCCGTAATTATAAGCATATGGCCTCGACTGGGTACCTAAATTGAGGAGATATATATAAACTCCTTCAACGGGTTTTTCCTTTTCGATGTCTTGCTTGATGATCTGATCCACGGAAGCATAGGGAATAGAGAGAAGAGAGGATCGGAGGCTCGATGGGGTTTTGGCAATCTCAGATTTGATTGTATCCGAGAGAACGGAAGCTAAAGAGGGAGAGTGAGAGACAGAGAGATGCAGCTCGTGCCTGAGAGCGAGACGGTGGGTCTGGTGGTCGAAGGGGGTGATGACATGGAAGTGGTTGGAAGGCTGGGAAGCGGAGAGGAATGAGTTTAGAAGGGAAGATGAATCGGAAGGAAATTCACCGACGAGTCGGACATGGACAGAGAGAGGGAGTGAGAGAGAGAGAAGGGAGGAAACGAGGGAAGGGATGTGGGGGTGAGAGTGGGAGAGAGAGAGAGATCTCTTGATAGAGGAGGGAAGGGAGAGGAACGAGTCGTTG
Source organism: Delonix regia (assembly GCA_037074485.1). Classification (NCBI taxonomy): domain Eukaryota; kingdom Viridiplantae; phylum Streptophyta; class Magnoliopsida; order Fabales; family Fabaceae; genus Delonix; species Delonix regia. The sequence goes on along the minus strand of CM073449.1, from coordinate 30,206,656 downwards.
GAGGCTTGAGGGTCGACATGGGCTTGACGGGTAAGGAAGGAGTCAAGGCCTATGATTGGGACGGCAGTGGTGGTAGCAGTGAGGACGATGAAGAAGGCGGCAATCACGGTGGCGATGGCGGGCATCTTCTGATGCGAGAGATACAGTACAGAGCACAACTGTGAAGTCAAGTGCCGGCGGGGAGACTTCGCCGCCAGCCTCCTTTATAGAGGGGTTGTGGAAGAAAGGATTATTGAATTGAAATTAGAGAGAACCCAAGGCGATAATAAGGACAAAGAAAATTGGAGAACAAGGACTCCGCCTCCTCTAGTCGCGTAGCAAGCGTCTTTACGGAGAGAACGAGCAGGGTAGGTGAGTAATATTGATTTCGAATCATGCTATTTGTACGATACTAATTTAGTCATACTGTTTGTCACAGGATTATTTATACCATAAAAAATGGTTAACATTTAAATATTGCACATTTCTGACGGAAAAGAAAAAGAAACATGAGCTTTACTTATGTTCATGATAAATTAAAATTGCTATTAATTTCTTTTTATTAATATGGAAATGTTTGCATATCTGCTAATAATAATTAGTCAGACAAATTGTACATGGAAGTCTTGCAAGAAACTTTTCATACTAATACCTTTCTTACATCATTCTTCAGAAAAAAAAAAAAAGCATCGCTGAATATCTCTAACATGAAAACAATTTTCTTATCTTGCTTTCAAGTATTAAAATCTTGGTTTAATTGTTCGCTTCAACATGAAAAAAGAAATATGAAAACATAGTTTAGCGTTTATTCGGGGCACTACTAATAGTTTAGCGTTTATTCGGGGCACTACTAACGCCGTATACTTGCCATATACAACATATGTTATAGTTGCAATTGAGCATAATGTATTATTACATCTATTTTTAAGAAAGCAAAATCACTTCAATACTCAACTTTCATCCGTTGCTTGGAGATTTACCCAAGAGAGAGGCTTCCCTTCTATTTTGAAGTCCAATAGTGAATATTATAGTCTTGCATTTCTGAAAGGGAGTCTCCATCCAAAATAACTGAAACTTTTATCCAAATATCACATTTTTAATTATAAATCCTGAAGATGTCAGCATATATCGTTCTATAAAGCTCACGAGTTCAGGTCATTCAATCACACATTAGATTCGGAAATTTGCTAACTTATATTTCAATTTGGAGAAGACAAGCGAGTAGATAAACTATTGAACCAATGACAAGAAAAAACATATACACTGAACTAATTTAGCATAAAAGTAAACATAATCTATGGTATATATAGAACACCAAATCTCTAAGAATTCACCGAAACAGACGATCTTCTTGGACTAGGTTTGCCAATCTGAGCTGTTACCATCAGTTGAAGAATCCCAGAATTTTGAAGGCATGTCGTCTTCTCGTTTCATGGCAGGACATGCACCGCTATTAAAGTCCCGAAAGTGCACAATTCCATTTTCTTCGCAATAGCTAGCAGTGGCTATTCTACACCCATCTACAGCCATTGCACCACAGCCAGATCTTCCGCCATGACCATCTTTCTCAGTAGAACAGCAACTCAAGGAATTTGTTTGTGCACCAGTGTCAACCTCCCAAACATTAACACAAGTATCTTCAGGGCCTCCAGATACAATTTTGTATGGATCCATGTGCAATAACGTAACTGGCCCATGATGTCCATCCAACTCGGCTACTGGTTCTGGTTGGTTTCTTCTAATATCCCAAAGCATTGCTCTGCAGCATCAAGCCAAGTTTTGGTCAGTGCTCATCCATTACAAAATACTGACCTAAAGGTAACTTGGTATTTCACCAAGTTTTAGCCATTTTCTTAGACACGGGAATACAACTAACTGACAAGAGAAGTCTGCCAATGCAGATTGTTGCAACTGCAAATGAGTTTCTTCTCTCTTACCTGCCATCACCACCAGTGCAGATTAAAGATTTGGAAGGGACAATATCAAATGAATATAGCTTTGGCCGATGTACAGCTGCAGTCATAATTTTTCGCATTGTCCTTAAATCAACAGCAGTGACAGAAGAACCAGCTGCAACATACAATAGTGACTCATGGCATTTCATGTTTACAGGTGCACCGGGAACAGAAGTCATTCCCACACAACAGGATGAACGAACAGCAGATGATGTGGCGGTATCCCAAACCCTCACCTGTTAGAAGTTCCATAATTGTAAAAATTTATAGAATTGTTCAGAGACATTAGATTTTTAGCAAGGTTGATCAAGAACATATAACTGAAAAAATGGATGCAAACGTCATTGTTTTCCTCAATTAATTATGGCATAATAAAAGGCTTAGCATTTAATTTAGAATCATGCAAACACTTCCAAAGGCAATAAATTTGAAGCCAGAAATCATAATTATTATGCATTGTCAATTAAATTGTATGTGATGCTTCTATATTAGACAGACAAAATTCAAGTCTAAATCTAATAAGCACCTAAGAGCAATTATGTCTCTGAATCTCTATTGACTTCCACCAGGATAAGTGTTACAAGGTATATAAGATGAACCTAAAGGAAAATCAATTTTCGCTTTTACAGCAATTAATACTGGACTTCTATACAATAAATAAAAAGTTGCATCCAACAATTGCTCGCATGCATTCATTTTAGCCATAAATATTATCTACTCTGTAAACATGTTAGGTTGTACCAAGGTAAATCAAGGTAATTGATGATGGGTTAGCTGAAAATTCAAATATCAAGTAGAATGCCAAGTAAATAAGCTGAAAACAGTAGAAAATAGGAATATAAAGAGCACCTTTGAATCTCTTGAGATGGTTGCCAAAAGGGAAGTTCTGTGCCTGAAAGTTTGAGGATAGGAAGGACATATCATTATAATTAAAGGAAAGAATTAAAATAGAAGCATGGATTCCACTTTCCCAGAGCCAGGCTTCGAGAATCTTAGCTTAATTTGCCCAATCATAATAGTAACTAATAATAATGAACTCAATCAATTTTTCAAATTCGTTAGTTGAACTACATATGCACAACATCTCATATATACAATTTCTTCCTCTTAAGCACTATTCAACAACTGAAGTTAAAGAACTCAATTCGAAAATCACATCAGAAAATAAACATATCTTCCATTTCATCTGTTATAAAATTCCAGTCAAATATATTTCAACCTGAATAATCCAGACCAGTGATCAGCCCAAATCAGTAATAGAAAGATTTAATCTGAGTATCAGACAATGCAAATCTGTAAAGAAAACTGGCTAGTTTGCTGGAAGACAGAACATTCAGGTGAAAAATATAGTAAACATTAATTAAACCAACCATGCAGTTCCGAAATATATCCACATAATGTCAGAACATATATGCAAATGAATTTTTCTTTTGGCATTTATCCGACTTTAAGAATTAGAATAACAGAGTTTGATCACATGTTAAAATGCATAAATTGTCTCCCTGACCAAGACTTGACCAGCCAAGATTAAAAGCTTAAGGTAAGGAAGATGAAGAAATGCAATTCATTCTGCCTGAAGGAAAACCAATACACAACATTATGCTAACATCTTTGGTGAAGGGAAAGTAAAGCCAAAAGAAAATTACTTCAACAGAGTAGCTCATACCCAGCAACTACTACAAAATTTACAGGTTTCTCATGTCCATATAATGTAGCCTTTAAAGCATGCTGTCCTCGTTTTCCACTTGAGCTCAGGGACCAAAGGCGGACTGTACCATCATCTCCTCCACTTGCCAATACTTTGCTATTATCCTCTCCCAATAATTTATTTGATAGGGACAACACTGGACCATTGTGACCTCTAAAACATCGCTGGCAAGCATCCTACAAGCATAAAGAACTGTAGCTTTCAGGGAATTGAAGAAGGTATACAGTGCACAATATAGTAGGAGTTGAAAAGAGATTTCAAAGCTGGAAGAGTGAACCTTGGCTTGAATCCTAAAAATGCCAACAAGCATACAAGAATAGAACACAAACCTAGATATTTGATTTGTAACATAAAGATAAGCAACGTTGCCATTATTTAAGATACACATTAGTCACATAGCATTTGCCTCATTTGCCTCACTTATTTAATACAATATAAAATTTGAAGCATATTAATATTTGTTCAACAGAAATAATTCCACTTCATTTAAATAAAATGAATAAAAGATTGAAGCCTGGATTACACTTCAGCAAGCCTCTTGCTATACACATGGGACAAGCACCTTATTAAGGTCACATTGCGGTACCCTAAAGAGATGCTGCCACCTACTCTCTGCTAGAAAGTAAGTGAAAGGAAACAACTACCCTATCAAGGTGTCAGTACATACAACCCAGAAAAAAGTACCAAAACCAGTAGCAAAGACACACAGTAGTTAGGAGAAAATAGATAAGACACAGACCTAGGAATTTGAATCTGCCAGCACTTTTCCAAATCCTTCTCTAACCTTGACTTAGGCCAGCAACCCCCTTTTATTCAAGCTCTAACCATCTAGTAACTAATTAGCCCTTTTATGACACCTGTCACACATAGACTCAGCAGCCCATGTCCTACTTTCTCCCAAACTTGCGTTCAATAATATTATAACCATCTTATTTTTTTCCATCTTGCCCCTTCTGTGACACACCTTTCTAATAGGAGGTCTAACACATGGCTAAGCGCCTCACTTCCCCACCAGTCCTGTATATCTATCAACCATGACCCGGATCTCCTAATGTCAATACTGTGGCAGCTCCCAAGACAGGGAAGTATTAATGTCTTCTTTTAAAGAAAAACAATAGAGATGATCATGAAAAGGATGAATATCAGTAAAAAATGTAATTAATGAAACTGAAAAATCCTTATAGGGGTATAATTAAAACTGAACTGGCAAGCATTTGCATTCCATCCTTAAAATCTTCCTTAATCTCAAAAATGTGGCAAAAATCAAGTGCAAATAGGGACAGAAGATTTGGTAGGCCAAGAATCTTAAGAAAATAAATATATTCTGTAATAAGTTTGGCTTTCAATTTTCCTTTACAATATTAATTATGAGTTAATACAGTAATTGGTAAGTATTAGGGTAACATGTTCTGTTTCCTCTTTACTTTTTATTAGTATTACCCAGTCCTCCTTCGATCCACCGTATCTACCAAGCACTATCAAGTGATAATAACAACCTTTCCATCCATCTCCGTTTTTCCATACTTCCCACAAAGCATGCCCTAAATACGTAATTTTACAATATTTAGGGTATATACCATTTGCTCATATGAGATGGGGGCTTCATACAATGTTAATAAAAGATATACCTTCCGCCATAGACGAATGGAGTGATCACAGCTTGAGGTAACCAAAACTTTTTGCTCCCTATCTGTTTCACCTCGAAATAAGGATATGTCGTTAAGGGAAAACAACCTGCATTTTATTATTAAACTTCAGATACAAACCAATTTTCCCATTTTCAAGCACCTTTGCTTTTAGATGGAAGAGATATTTGAATTAATTGTAATATTGATACACTGCATACAATAAATGGGTTTTAAATTTAAACTTAATGATCACTTTTGGCAACTAAAGGCAAGGGGCTGTCAATGTACAGATAGTGCATCGGCAATATTACTTCACTTTATCATTACTCCAATAAATTCTTCTATTTCAAACTATGTCAGAGGTTGGGGGGTAACTATTAATGCATTTTCAGTATTAGTGAAAAAGAACAGAGAATAGAGAACTGCTAGAATAAAAATGAGATATCAATTATTTGAATTAGCAGAAAATAAATGCAAAATTCTTACCTCATACAAGTAATTCTTGCTTTATGATCACTTAACGTAGATACAAAATCTTGTCCACTTTGATATCTATCCATATTTATCATTTGTATCAGTGAACCCTAGTTTATAACAATCAGTAGAGCCAATGGTAAGACAATTATGGCCAAAAAGAAAAATGTCAAGTTAATAAGGACTACAGAATACTCAATGTATTTTCCATTTCTAGACTATAACCATATAAGTATGAAGCCAGGGATAAGAGAGAAGGAGGAAAACAAAAAGAGTTCAGATGAAATAATCCAACAAGAAAAAGATAATGCAAAAATTCCACCATGTACAAGGAATACCTGTGTTAAAAAGATTTCATTTTTACTCAATTGCAAATGATTGAAAGGTTTAACGTCTGTATAGAAGTAAGCGACAAAGGGATCAGCAAACTTGAATTGTTGAACTGCCGTACGCCTTGCCAAATACATTTCCCTCATTCCACATGAATGTAAAGAGTAAGAAGATGGCTGTTGACGCCAATGCCCCCTGCAAATTGAATTAATTTAAAAAGACGGAAGATGTGGAAAAAGCAGACAATGGAACGCCTTACTGAAGAAGTTATATCCAGCTCATTAAACACATTGGTTAGCATCAAGAATCACGTGCAAAGCAATCACGTTTTTAAATTTCATACCATTGCAACGTCCTTGGAGTGAACCAGCTAAAGTCAGTAGCAGAGGCACAGCTTTGTTTCTTACTGTACTGACACATATTGATTGTACATAGTTGTTTATATTTTTCCTAGTGTATTTTAGCATTCTTTCGTTCTTAAGTCTCATATAAATCCCTGTACATTCTTCCTTCTCAATACACGAGTATTTTTTATGCTCTGAGTAGCTATTTGTTAAGTTTCTTCACTTACAAGCACAATTTGTATAGGTCTATCTACATGCTGAAATGCAAGTCTGTACTCTGTACACAAAAGGCATGCAAAGTACAGTACAGAAAAAAAAAAATTTAATACAATGTTCAACTAAAATCATAATGATCATCAACATTTTATTAGGATTCTATGTAAAAGAAAAAACTTAGCTATGCTTTTGTTTACTTGAAAAACATGACCAAATATTAAGTTATCTAAACGAGGTTATCGCACATAAGATTACGTGCTGTGTTATCTAACTGTATAATTTTCGTATTAAATTATATACTTTATATAATATTACTTGCTAACCATATAGTTGCCATGTTAATTTAAAAAATGATGTAATTAATTCTAATCCTTTATGTTTTTCTGTGATAATATAGATATAATATTACAACTTATAAAGGAATGTATAAGACAGAAATTTAGTGGCTTCTATACCAGAAACTGTCTTGAGTGGTCAAGTACCGATATGGTGTTGTAACAGCATAAATGCTGTACCATTTAAATCATTGGATTCATAAAGACTGCACGCGGCTATTATAATTTATCCACATTCAACAGTTCTAAAAGCACAGCATTTTATGTTGTATGGCATTGGATCTCATCTTGTATCAAATCTAAATCTGATGCCGTAACAATATTTATATTGTGACATTTAAACCATTAGATTTATAAAGATCATATGTGACGGTTATAATTTATTCATATTTAACGGTCCTAAAAGTACAACATGTATGCTATACGGCATCTACACGCACAAGAATTTATGCATAAAAGCAATTAGAGAACAAAGGAAGAGGGAGAGAAGTAAGAACCAGAAGAAACGTTGCCAAATGGAGTCAGAATAGGCAACCCTTTTGAGATATCTGCAGGTCATGGCCAAATTGCAGATATCTTGAACGCTGAGATAGGAGGCAGAGTGAGCGAGGGAGTCCACATCGACATCCGTGATGGTTGTCACCGTCGCATTCTTACCCTGATTAATGGACGGTGACGGGGTAGAGTCGGCCATCGTTGTGAAGCACTTCGAAATGATCCTAAAACCCTAGATATTGGAAGAAGGGGACATGGAATGGACGGGTGAACAAAACATGATCTCTTCGCTTCTCCGGCCGAAACTGGAATTGCCTCAACGCGCCACCGCGCTATTCCCCTCCCCCATTTTTCTGAAATTCCTTCTTAATTTAATTTTAAATAAACTCTTTGTTACTAGCAGTCAATTTTCTCATCATCATAATCCCCCAAATTTTTAAATTCATCCTTAATTATAATTTATAATCCAATACATTTGAAAGTCATTAAGACAAATAAATATTTTCGAAGAAATAAGTTGAAAATTCTAAATATAAAATTATTTTATTTTTTATAAATAATTTTAAAAAATTAAAATTAAATTATAAATACAATAAATCATTTTAATTTTCATGTATCTATCACTCAAATACTTTGCTTTGTAAATAGTTTAAAATTTTTTAAATTAAAAATAAATATAATGAATTATTTTATGTTAATATTTAATTATTATATTTTTTTTTCCTTAATGTATTACGTAGAGGTTATATGAGTGTAATTCCAGTAAAACTAACCATAATTTTAACACTGGCATTTTTTTTTATTCTCTGTTTTTACTCTTTAATTATATTTGATATCTCCATATCAGAATATCGTCACAACTTTCCTAAATTACCATAAATAACTTTTTTTATTATTATTATCTTATAGCATTTCTTTCGGGTAAGGTTACATATAAAATCTCAAATCCTTTTTGATTTGACCATCACATTAATTTCTCTATTAGCTTTTTAATACTATTTTTAATTTTTAAATTTCTAGCGATGGCCATTGTGTTTAGTATTTGTAATACAAAGAAGAACCACTTAGGGTCTCTCTCACATCAACAACTTCTCAAGGAAATATTAAGCAACTTCAATGAACTTTGGTTCATAAAATATTCTTGGATTCCAACAACTGCCATCATAAGTTTGGTGAAAAGTTTGTGAGAAAAATGTACTTTTAAGTTTCTCATGTTTTAGATTAATTTGTTCAGAAAGATAAAAAGTAATAAATTAGTTCATCAAATATTATATTGTAATTACATTTGATCATTTTATCGTGAGGTTGTTAAAATTAATTTGAGTTAGACCATTTTCTACTGATACAATATGTTATCTGTTGAAATAAATTAGTAATTTGCCCAATCATTAAATAATTTAGTCCCTTATATTACTTCATTAGATCAATTTAATCCTTATATTTTACAAATAGATCAAATTGGTCTCTTAATCTTTGACATTATATCAATTTGGCATATCATCTTTTAACAGTAGATCCATTTGGTCTCTCACTAATTGCACCAGATCAATTTGGTCCTTTAAAAATTTTAAGATGATCATAGCTAGTCTTTAACAATAAAAATAAAATAATTATGAAGTCACTTTCAAAAGGTGTTTTTTATTAGCTAAAATAGAATAAGAATACAAATATGATTTAATAGCAATTTCATAATAAATTATCTATTACATTAACACAAATACACGTATATACACATGTAATTCAATCTATACTTATTCTAGAAGTATAGGACAAGCACACCTCATTATAGCATTCAACTTATACTTATTCTATAACCACATAATACGCATATTTCATTAGTACCCAAATTGATGGGTCATTTATTAGTATTTTTTCCTTAACCAACACAATATATATATTTTTCAAATATTTATTAATATTTAATTCTTTTATTAAATTTTATACAATATAATTCTTTTTAATTTATATATTTCAACTTATTATCATATATTACATGTTATACTTTCAATAATCTTTCTTAATTTCCTTTTTCATTATCTTCTTTATATTATATAATATTAAAAAAATTATATAGGCATCAATTTTTCAAAAACTATTATAATTTCCTTCTACTTGTATAATTTACATAATTATTATTCAAAATTTTTATATCTTTAATAAACTTTGAAGTATAATATGATTTCTTTTTAAATCAACATAAATCTAATTAACTTTTAAACATAAAATAACTCTTTTTGAAATCTTTAATAATTTTTTATTATTTTTATATGATATAATTTTAGAAATATAGACATACACATAGATTCCATTTATGTAACAAAAAGAGTTAATTAATCACATAGAATCATCTAAAAGTATTTATTTTTGAAAATATAGTACATTTTTAAATTTTATTATAATTATAATATAATGAGCTTATGAGTTAAATGTAATTTAAAAGGAATTTTAATAGTAGTGTTCAAATTATTCGCATTATAATTATGTTAATGATAAAGTAAAATTGATTAATAGTTTGAGTGTTTAAGTTACACTAATTCAACAAATAGTTAAATACTAGGCAATGATGAGTCTAAGTCACTTAATTGAATATTATTATAAAATTTAATAAAGGAAGTGAAATATTAACAAATAATTCAAAATAATTATATTGTGTTAGTTAAGGAAAAAAAACTAATGAATGACACATCAATTTAGGTATCAATTCCCAGATATATGTGTTTTGCTGCTTTAGGATAAGTACAAGTTAAATACTATGTGTGTGTGTGTGTGTATATATATATATATATATATGTATTTGTATTATTATAGCATATAATTTATCATGTGTTGCTCACAAATTATATTTGTATTCTTATTTTATTTTTCCCAATATTAAAAATCTTTTGAAAGTGGCACTATAATTATTTTATTTTTATTGCTAAGGGCCGACTTTGAACACTCTTAAATTTTTGAGGGACCAAATTATTTTAGTGGCAAAAGATTAGTGACTAAATGGATCTAATGTCAAGAGATGAAGGACAAATTGATCTAATGCTGAAGATTGAAGGGCCAAATTGATCTATTTGTGAAGATAAGGAACTAAATCGACATAATAGTATAAGATGAAGGATCAAATTATTCAATGATGGGGTAAACTACTGACCCACCTCAGCAGATAACATGTTGCATTAGCAAAAAATGGTTCAGCTCAAATTAATTTTAACGAACTTATGGTGGAGGACTAAATGTGATTACAATGTAATATTTAAGGGACCAAATTGATCTAATTACAAAAGGTGAGGAACAAAAGTATACTTCTCAAGTACTTTTAATTTTCGTCCTCCAAAAGATCATTTCAAATATTGCTTCACTTGTCTCCACCATCATGCTTCTTAATCTTCTTGCTAGATAGTACCTTCCTTCCAAATTTGATACATTGGCTAAGGATTTAGAGGTAGGCGATAATACTTGGGTAGAAAAGAAAACAGCGTAAAGTTGAAGGAGAGGTGATGCTTTTGTAAAGTTGAAGGAAATTGCAAGTTGAATGAAAGTGGAGACTTTGAGAAATAAATTGCTTGGTTAAAAAAAAAAAAAAAGAGCCTTCCAATTGATAATGCAACTAGAAAGGGTGAATAAGTGCTTTGATAAGTTAAATAATTTTTTAACACAAATTTTAAGGAACAAAATTGATTTTACAATATTGTATTCAGGTACTTGAAGTCAACAATCATGTATTGGAATATTAGAAAAATGAAAATAATTGTTGAAAGAATTCGATGACTGAAAATTAACTTTATGTGTTTGAAAGACTTTTAAAGAAAGAGTTAGAAAAATGAGGACACAAGAAATTTATTAGAAAGATATAAGCTTTAAGTTCAAACTTTAAAAAGATATTTTAGATATTGAAAATTGATAAGTTTGGATATAAACACAATGTAAGTTTTCACACCTTGAAAGTTAGATTTCGTTGAATGAAAGATATTTTAGGTACTTGAAAAAAGTTAGCCTTAATGTTATGACAAAAACTTAATAGAGATGGGAAAAGAAGATTCACGCAAGCAAATAATTCATCTTTTTCTTTTAATGTTCTACTATGTTTTGTTCTCACTTTCTTTAGTTTGATACTTCTCCTCATATAAGAATTTAGTATATGGTTGTTGCTTTTCAAAAAATGTCTGCTTTCTTCTCAAAATTTGAATGTTAAGCTTTGGGAAAGAGAAGGTAATGAATTTTGCAATGGTAGTTTTGTGCTTTTGTTTTAGACTTTTATAGCTTATTTATGACTTGGTACTAAGTTCTTTTATGTCAAATGATGTTGGAGAAGATGGAGAAAAAATTTGAAGATTTCCTTCTATGTTTCCATACTTCATCTTCTCTTTTTAGAAGTTATTCTTGTTGAAATTGCAATGGAACTTTTGCATTATTTTGATGCTTTATTTGTCAAATGCTTTTCTTGTTTCTCTTCTTGAATGACTTCACATGAAACTTGACTTATTGCATAATAGTGTAATGAATGCTTTTAACTTAATTCCTTTTCCCTTTTGCTTTTGCATTAATGTCATGTTTACTTTTCTGCCTGAATAGCTTTTTGTTTGCTATCATTTCCTTACCTTTTGTTTGCAGTTATTTATCTTTTCTTTTCTACATTTAAGGTTGTGCTTGGTTGCTATATATTATAAGTTTTTTCTTTTGTGCATATGCTTTCATTCTTGCTAGTTTGACTATACTTCCTGCCATTAAAAAACTTCTCCTGACCTATGCTTTATGGTAGTAGTTTACTTCTCTTGTTTCCTCTTGTCCTTTAGTGCATTACAAATTTGAAATATTGGACTTCATAAGGATGATGGAGTTGGGCCAAGTAAGATAACATGAGTGTTAATACATTATGGATCAGCACAAAATGAATTTGTCTTATAATAAAATTACTTGAGCTTAATACAACAAAGTGAGGCATGCATATAAACAAACCAAGCTATTTGGACTTTGTTCAAGATACAATAAATTTATAAAAGATAGCTAAATATAACTTTTAATAAGTTAGCCTATGTAAATATTAATTAAGCCTAATATTTAAATCTATTTTCTTTAACTTAATGTTTTAAATAAATTAAACTTAAAGTTTTATTATCATCAAAATAAATTAATATCATAGTTAAACAATAAGATTAACACTAACATCATACACGATGGAAGCTTTAGATAGATATCACCTCCACAAGTTCATTAAGGGTACTTAATATTTGTTGATTAGCTATATCAAATGGGATAAAAAGATTGTGAAAAAGACAAAAGTATAAGAAATGAAAAATAGAGCAACATTTATGGCTACTAAAAGAATCTTGTTTAACCCACATAGCTTTTAAATTTTCACATTAGCTTCAGCCATGCTTTCGCCAAATAAGATGAAATTTAGTAATGTTAGGATAAAAAAAAATAATAAGGACTAAATTTTGAAATTTGAAAAGTATAGGAACAGATTTTCCATTGTTGAACAGTATGACAAGCTTGAAATCCCTCAAGAATTTATTGATAACTGAATTTCCCAAGGAAACACTTATCTTCATGTCAGAGTCATCTGACTCTACATTACTTGTTATGGTCGTAAAGGCCTTCCAGTAACTATCAGAGTCACCATCCTCGATACCACCTACTTCACTTATCAGTAGGACTTGATTGGCATAGTTCTAGCCATTCTAAATGCAGGCACTGTTATTCTAACCATATGCCTAGATTTCATCTTAAAACTATTAGATCCAACGCTAAAAGATAGATTACAAGTGTAGATCCAGATTATTGGTACTGAGCAAGTTCCAGAAGCTATTATGGCTATGCTCCATCACCAAATAGCCTTTAGAGTACATAACCATGTTATGGATCTTCACCTACTAAATATGCCCTGATGATTGTTACTGAAAGGAAGGATGTTCCTACGATCATCCATATTCCTAAACAAATCTCCTAAAAAGATCTCCTATAACTCATGCCTATGGAATGGATCACTAACTATGAACAAAGACACGTTCATAGTAAGCCTCTTATTACCACAGAGCCTCCTAGACTCATCTGTCTCCCTGGCGGGCAAGTCAAGACAATTTTCAAAAAGCCTGAAGAATCCTCTTCATAAGCCCTATAGGTCCCTCCATCCTTGTAACAAATCATATCTATAACTAGGGTCCCAATCCATGAAATCAAGAAACAAACCATACCAATTCATCATTTTGAGACAAATAGAAAGCCAGTCTATGTTTCCCATATCCAGGATCATTTTATCTGGGATGTCGCACTTGAGATGTGCAAACTCGGCTGCTTTTGCCATGATCTATCCCATTTTTCTGATAATGATAACAGTGAAATATATATCTCCTCTGACGACAGTGACTTTGAAGAGCTTTCTCGAGCCTATGCCAGAAATACACTTGTCAAATACAAAAAGTGGATAAAGCGTCGTGGTCAGAAAAAACAACAACTTCTTGAGGAAGAAAAACAGAAGAAGAGAAAAATTTATCGTCCAACTTATCCTTTCAGACCCTTTAAAAAGAATTGAGATCCAGATTATAAGCCATGGACTGCACTTAATCTTGCCACCGCTCATTTATAAGAAGAAATCCTGCTTCAGCTCTTGAGAGAAGTAGGATGCTATTAGAAGCCTTAAGAAATAGTAGTTGATGTATACCCTTATATCATGGAACCTCCACCTTTTTTTTAGCAAACTAGAACCTATGAGATCTTCCTCAATAAATCTCATACCTTGTATGATGTTCTTTCGACATGACCTATCCTTTGATGACATTTTTCCACCTATGGAGAGACATATTGATGACAATCAGGTTGTTACAAGAACTTTTGTTACATCCAACAAGGTATCTGCCTCAGACAATTATGAACCAGTCCATCCTTTCGAGGAAGTACATAATTAGCATACCAAGAATGCCTCAGTACATAATCAAGTTCTTAAGAACATTGATTTGAAGTTGACACATATGACTGCTTCACATCAATAGACACATCAGAGAGTAAACCAGCTCTCTTTCTCTCTAAGTTGAGCAACTCTATCTAGAAATGTAAGAGAAAATCCAAACACTGGATCAGGAACTCCACAGTTTTATTTCCCATAATTATTTTGGTCCTGAATTTAGTAAAAAAGAATCTGAGATCTGTTATCTTAAGGATAAGCTTGCCCAAATAGAAGCTAATATGAAAGCCAAGCAACTTGTCTAGACTGTATAAATATATGATGCATTCATTCCACCTCTAATTTATCAAACTAGTTATATACCTAATCCCCAATATTCCTCTTACCTTTTAGAATCAGATTATGTCAACCACTTTAAAATAACTCAACAAATTTTCAAAAAGGCCACTCGCAGAACTCACCCTTCTCCATCCATTAGATCTCCAAAACCACCACACCGACCTCCACACTTTCCCAAATCTTACACAGCCACTCCTTCATATACCAAACCTATTCCTACTAAAGGACTTTCCATCAATGAACCTACACAAACACGATCACCTCTTTCACAATCACCTCATGCTTGTCCTAAAGATCCCAAACAGAAAAGACCAATTTTCCCACCAGACACTCCTCCGTTGCTATGGTTAAACCTTTTGAGCAAATTCAATTTGATTAATCTTGTTCAAACTCTTATTCAAAAGCTTATTCTAATACTCATGTGTCCATCACAAACTTCGATGATTATAAGCACCTTGTAGATATTTCAACTCTTTATATGGTGGAACCATGTAACTACTAAAGTGATGATGAGGTTGATCAACACAACAGTCTTATGTGGTAGATGATGAAGTTGAAACTTTAGCCGCAGAACCCATATCCTATCATACAACACCTTTTAAGCCCTCTTATGGTTCTTGGTTTATTTTTAATGATGTCCAACCATACCAACAAAGGGATAAACTTCATGAGTGTAGGGCATGGATAGATTTACAAATGTCCTGAAGCGATGCAGTTTTATCTGATGTTATTTGAGAGTTTGTCTCGCACTTTATTGGAACTCTTCAAGAATGGTTTTAGTCTTTTAATGAATATCGACAACTACAGTTGCTACAATTGGACAGCCCAACCTTTTTTCTAAGTGCTATCCATAAAGAGTTTATCGGTGATTTCCAGCTTATTGATAAACAAAAAAGGCAAAAGTATTTTGAAATAAAGTGTTACTTTTTAAAAAGGCATGATCTTGACAAGCATATGAAACAAATGACTGAAATATATTACCTTCTCAATAGCTTCATGATATCACTCTCAGACATGTCTTCATTACCTCTCTGCCAGAAGAACTCCAACCAGAATTAAACAGAGCGCTAAAGGCACTCCACAAGCCTTCCCTTGGAGCTCATGATAAGCTCTATGAATAGTAAAAGGTGCTTCATTCAGTTTTGGTTAAAAAGCCTAAATTTCATAAGATTTTTCAAAAACCATATTTGAAGATAAATTATTGTGACCAACAAGCTTGCTTTTGCAAACCCAAGAAGAATTCATATTTCTCAAAGATTTCCTTCCGACCTAGCCCCTTTAGACAAAAACGACACCCTCTTCGATACTTTCGAAAACGTTATTAAAAGAAGTCTTGGAAGTGCAAGTCTGATGCATGTTACATCTGCAAGAAGAAAAGGCATTTTACTAAACAATGTCCTAACAAACCTAAGCAGGCCATTTGAATGATTGAGTAAATTAATATGCAATTACCCTTAGAGGACAAAGATTTAAAAGAAGTCTTTTCTGAGCAAAATGAGCTTGATGAAGACATTATCTTCACTTTGCCAAATTCTAATTCTGATTCAAACTTAGATAATCCATTTTCCTATAACCATGGCCATATTTATAATATTGAGCCTATCTATTCTATCCTAAGATCCAACACTTTCCCTTATATCTGTCTCTCCATTCTCACAGAAAAATATGTAAAACTTCTCCTTGTCATTGCCCTTCTTGACACAGGATCATATATCACCATCATGAACCCCTCTTTACTTCCCCTTGAAGCATGGAGAAAACATTCCTCATATTTTAAAGCAGCCAGTGATTCAATTTTTAAAGTCTTTTTTATCACTAAGTATAAGATTAGTATTAAATTCCTCCCTGAATGTATTGTATGGATTCATGTCCTTGGCAGTCACATTACTAGGAAAGATATTCTTATTGGAATGTATGTTTTCTAGAAAGCTAAGAAACTCCAACTTTAACCCATAGGGATTCTTTATCCTAATAGATTTCGAGAATTCACTTACATCCCTTAACTTTACTTGTTGCATGCTGCTCCTCTATATAAGAATGTTAAGCAACAGCTCTTAGCACACTGCCTAGAATCTCATTTAGATTTCAAGTATCCTTAGCCTTTGTGGAAAAATGAAGCTTTCTTTATAAGGCTTCCTTTTAAGAAAAATAAAGATATTAATCCCACTAAGGCTACACACCCAGGCATAAAGCCTGATGATTTGAAATTAGCTAAAGAAGAGTGTGACTCCCTTCTCTAGCAAGGGTTGGGTGAGCCCAGGAAATCAAAATGGGCATGTTAGGTATTTTATGTTAACAAATGTTCTGAATAGAATCGTGGGAAAAAGAGACTTGTCATAGACTACAAGCCCTTGAATGTGTTTCTTGAAGATGATAAGTTTCCTATTCCCAATCCAACTACCCATAAAGCTCAATTATAAGGAGCTAAGTTATTTTTCAAATTCGATTTAAAAGCAAGCTTTTGGCAGCTTGGCATTCATCCTGATGAATGCCACAAGACTGCATTATGTATTCCTGATGCCCAATATCAGTGGACAGTTATGCCTTTTGGTCTCGAAACTGCTCCATCGTGGTTCCAAAAAACTATGGTTGAAATATTCAAGCCCATTCAGAGCAATGCCCTGATCTACATTGATGATATTTTACTATTATCTAAAATAGAAGTCAAACATTTAGAGTTATTGGACCAATTTGCAGGACTTGTTCAAAAATATGGTCTTATGCTCTCGGCCCATAAGAGCCAACTAGCTCAATCCAAGATTGACTTCTTGGGCATGCTATTTGAAAATAGTTAGTATAAGCCAGGCCCACATGTTACAAAACAACTAGCCCAATTTCCTAATAAAGATATCTCTCTAAAGCAAATTCAACAGTTTTTCAGAATTGTAAATTTTGTCAAAGACTTTATCCCAAAGTGTTCATAATATACTAACTAGTTGTTAGAGCTTCTTTGCAAAGGGACATAGTATTCATAGGGCCCAAAACAGACTACAGCTATTAAACATTTGAAAGAAGTTGCAAACAATCCCTCTACTTTAAAAATTCCTCACCTAGACTCCACTCTTATTCTTTAGACTGACACTAGCAATTATCATTGGAGAGCCCTTCTCCTTGAATAAGATGGAAGAAAGCAATATTATTGCAGATGCGCAAGTGGCTTATTCAAGCCTTTAGAAACTCATTACCACACTATGTACAAAGAAATCTTAGCCATAAAAAATGGGATCAAAAAATTTGAATTCCATTTGGCTCACAAATATTTTATCATGGAAATGGACAATACTATCTTCCCCAATATCCTCGAGTTTAAAAATAAGATCATTCTAGATCTACAACTATCACGCTGGCAAGCATAGCTTTTTCGCTATAAATTTAATGTTAAACACATCAAAGGATTTACATACCACCTTACAGATCTCTTATCTAGACCCAAGCCAAACATTGTCTCACTCATCACACTATTGCTCTATCCAAACCCACCTCTATTAGAAAATCCTTTCCTTCTATTGTCGAAATCTCTACCCAACCTACCGAAGTCATGGAACTCGCCAAGTCATCTTTATTCTTTTACCTCCACTGTTACCTCTATGATATCCCTTTCTCCCAATATTGTCACATGTTCCACCCAAACACCCTTTTTTCAAACTTTATTTCGTCTTAGTGCAAGTAATTTCAATGAAGATGCTCTCAAGTTCCTTTGGTCTTTTGCAGTCCTCTACACGTTAGCAAATGAGTTTAATCCCATGGACATGTTTCATCATTTAAACAATAACTTAAACCAAACTTCACTATTGTGGACTTTCTTAGAGTGTTATTCTCCACTTCCTTGGTAGCGCCAACAAATTAATGACACAATTAAACTTATGGATTTATGGAATCGCCCTAATATTTGTTCAACAGCCTCCTCCATATACATCATCCATAAACCATACTGGAAACATCAAAATGGCTTACTGATTTCCTGAGACTATGCTTATGAATGGAACATGTTCCCTAATTTTTAGAAAGATCATAATAATATTTTGAAATCATTAAAAATGTTCTTCTGTGACCTAAATAATTATCATGGACCTCCAAATGTTGAGTGCACTGCTATGGGTCCATATCCTAGTGAATTTATTCTTGGTGAACCAAGATTTTCTGAAATAGATATCCCAAATTATGTCCCATAAACATGTTCAATCATTTCCTCACATGATCCTTATATGTCATTACAAAACCAATTATTGATCAAAACCCCACCAGTCCAAGATTAACCATCCTCTTTAAGGCAACCTACTTCTCCAAGATAGCTTAAGCTTAATAAACAAGAAATTCAAGAACAAGAACAAGACTATTATGAAAATCTTTTCAACAGACCTAAATCCCAAGATTCACAAGATCTATATGATGACAGCTCACTTTACTTGAGTGATCAAAATCTCTCTCTAGATCGCCAACCTATATTATAGCGTAATAAAGATTGACAAGTTATCTTGTAATGTTCAAAGGTTTCTTGTCATGTTTTGGTTGCAGTCTGTAAGGGTGACTTGTCACCTTAGCTTTTGCTTTTGCTTTATTGTCCTTGTTGTCATAATGCATTATTGTATCTTATCTCATTGGTTTCTCATTTGTATCTTGCTCCGTCTATATAAAGAGCTCTTCTTTCTTGTGTTAAGTATTCAAACATTGTATCATTTCGCTAGTTGTAATATTCAGAGTATTTTCCATGAATTATCTCTTAGTTCCCTCATTTCTCTAAAATCTTCTTTATAGTTTCATAGTTGCCTTTTCACTCAAGATATCCAAGTATGGTTTGCGCTTGCCTTTAATGAGGATTCTGCATAACAGAAAGGATTAGTCTTACATGATCCATGATGAGCTATACATCTATGATATATCTGGATTAGCTTATATCTCTGGAATAAGGATAAGTGATTTAGTTTCACAAAATCATAACAGTGGCCTTGAGGTATTGCCCAAGAGAGGTGTTTGTATCCTAGGCCTTACTTTGATTTTATGATTTCTAAATTATGAATTCTCTATCTTGAGATGTTAGTTTATGCATTTATGTTATAGCTCCTAGATTCGTATATAGGCTAAAAACCCAAAACCGGAAAGCTACTGGTTCGAAGAGATCTCTCTGTAGATTTGTGTTCTTGATATAACAATGCCATGTATGAGATCCTACCCTCACTTCCTGGGCAACACCTCAAGGCCACTGTTATGATTTTGTGAAACTAAATCACTTATCCACATTCCAGAGATATAAGCTAAGCCAACTATATCATAGACGTATAGCTCATCAAGGATCATGTAAGACTAATCCAGTGCATCATTACTAGCACCTTTTCACTATTGCAAGATGTTATTCCTTTTACATAGCTTTTTCCTCTTGGTATGTTTTATTAATTTGGTGCTTTCTTTTATAAATCAACTAAGGGTCTATGGTTTTATATATATTAAATTGCTCATATTCTTTTTTACATTGACGAATTGGTTAAGTGTTGGCATAAATAAATCAAAATCAACATGGTAGCACCCAATGTAGGGGGAACTTGAGTTCTTTATCGTCTGACACAAGAATTTTGTCTTTGCAAGTACCATCATTGTTGGCTAATGGATTGGAAAAAAATATTAATTAGTCCTAACACACTTATGTGGTAAATGATTTGATATATCAGTCCTCATGAAATCATTCAAAAAAGAAAAGTGAGAACTATTAAAGGAATAATTTTTTTGAAACTGATACATCAAATCAGCTGTCACATAAATATTACAAGACTAACTAATATTTTTTCAATGAATTGATCATACGAACTATAGGTAGCCACATTGCCATCAACGCTTTGCTTCTTTCTTTTACTGTTGAATTAGATACAAAAGCACTGCATTTTGAACGAAGGTATCTAGCCCCTCAATCCCAATGAGTTGAGCATTAGATGTTGCAAACAAAAATGGCATCCAAAGTACCTAATCATTCATGGAGTTCTTCATTGTCGCAGATCATCGGTGAAAACTTGAACGAAGCCACTAAAATTGTTGAACAACAGGGAAGGTCATTTTGGTTCTTCTTTACAATTGGCTAGTGTCTTCCATCTGTCTTCCATCTTACTCTTATGCTATTTGTGAAATCAGATTATCTTCCATCTTCCTCTAATGCTATTTGGAGAGAAAGGCAACTTTGTTATGACAGAGTTGGGCTTTTCAAGAACTTTCGGCTACCATGGGAAAGGCCCACATTGTCCCTTCTTTACCGTTCAAGTACTGTCTAATCAAACCCTCTAAAAACTCCAAATAACTTATCTAACATCATTTATGTTTCGAACATCTTATAGCTGTAGCTATGCTTGTCAATGAAATTTGATATTATGGATGCCATTGTTGTCTGCAATACTAAAAGCTCAACTCATTGGGTTTCGTCCAAGACGTTGCATTTGATAAATCCGAAATGGAACTGCAGGCAATTCCTGCACCGAACGGTAAAAGATACGAGTCCAGGTGAGAGGAGTCCTTATGCTTTTATTCAGGTAGACAACCTTCATTATGCTTTTATTCAGGTAGACAACCTTCAAATTTGTTCTCGATTATTTTATATTCTTCAGTATCAGTTAGCACTCAAACTGATGATTGATGAATAGCCAGAAAGTTTATTTCCAATGAATTTTTATTGTAAAACAACATACATATTGAAATTAACATCCTCAGGACTGATAACATACTTGACAAAATGAAAATACATTAATCTTCCCTTCAGGTTGTTTTATTGTAAAAGATCGATCATAAAATTAGGCTTATTTTTTACACAATCTTCTCAACAAGCAGCAACCCATTGGCAACTGAGATGGAGAACGCGAACAATGAATTACAGTCGATTACCCACAAAAAACAAAAAATTCTAATGAGGCATAATACAGCTAAAATATGAAGACAACACTGTCATGAACTCTGGACTTCTGATTTTGAGCAACGCATTCTGAAATCCACATTAAGTTCCTAATCTCCTGCTCCCTTAACCTCATATATGCAAAAAACACAGCATAATGGAACTGCCATATGACAAAACAGAGCAGCTTAGTAAAGAGTAAAACTTACCATAGATAAAATGTAAACATTAGATTGAAGCTAAACGATTTTCCTCAAAACCTCTAACTCTCCTCTTCTGTTTTTTTGTTTCCTTTTAAGGCTTAGAAAGATCCATCGGCGATTCCTATATTAGCTAATTCTGTATTGGAGCCAGCAATACCAGTACCCACAGAAACAGTTGAATACAAACCTGTTGCTCAAACGCCAAGCAAAGCCTCTTCACCTCCTCCTCATAGAATGCCTTGTCAAGCATTTGACTCTCTCCATATGACAATTTAGCAAAAATAGACTGATAAGGAGGATATTTTTCCATTACAGAACGAACCTACACCAGCAACC
The DNA here is from genome assembly GCA_037074485.1 of Delonix regia. Classification (NCBI taxonomy): domain Eukaryota; kingdom Viridiplantae; phylum Streptophyta; class Magnoliopsida; order Fabales; family Fabaceae; genus Delonix; species Delonix regia. The sequence goes on along the minus strand of CM073449.1, from coordinate 30,184,557 downwards.
AAAAATGGGATCTAAGGCCCAAACAGCACCATACTAAAAGCAATCAAGTTGAAATATAATTGTCCACAGCCCACTCTTATAACGATCAGCAGATACACCAGGATAGATACAGACAGAAGAAGATAGTGTATTGCACAAAGAAGCTCTTGAAATCAATGGCCCAAATTAAGAACAAATTACAAATGGAAATGAAAAAAGAATATGTCCCTTATTTAGAGTCTATAGTAAAAGAGCTCAAAGAAAAAGAAACGTGAGGAATAAAACATCTAAGAGTTTCCGTCATAGAACAATTCCCTTCTATCCACCAATGAAACTAGTTAAGCCATCACACAATAAAAATGCAAAACATACCTGGTCAATGTCTTCACAAACAGCAAGTTCCTCATGACCATAGGGGTAACTGTTTAAGATAGTCAGCTGTTACTAAAAGAATCATACCAAAGCATCACATAAATCTCCATTTTGAAAAACAAATACTTAAACAGGAACTTACAGTAAACCAAAATTAGAGTACAGTTTTCTACGATCATCTCTGGTGAGTTCAGTACCAATGCTACCAAAAGTGAAGAGTCAAAACCATCAGTAATACAAATATCTAAAACAATGAAGGTTATGCAAAACCTTCATAGCTTCAATGTACCTATTTATTGTAATATTCACAGCCCTTCTATCAGCCTCAAAAGCTAGAAGGTCGGACATGATTTCAGCAGTAGCACCACCAAGTTTCTGTACAAGAAGTCAAGAACAACAATGAAATTGATAAAATCACAAAAAATAGGAAAAGAGAGAATGCACTCATACAAGATCAAAAGAAGCTCTGGTGCACTGACCTGACAAAATTTGTAAAAGTCTTCAAGATATGCCTTGTAAAGAGTGTTCCTCATTATTTCAATGTTCATATCGTCCAAGTCCTAGAAGGAAAGAATACACAAGGAGTATGAACAATCAGCAGAAGTCCATGAGCATACATCTAAAAAATTAGCCAGTTCCACAATAACATATAAAGCTACACAGACGAAATTATTAAGCAACTTGACCATTCGTGCTATATATATATATATATAATCACTTAACACTGGCATAAGAATTGACACACATTTCTCAATATTTTATTATAGGATGGGATTCATTATCACACTCTTATATCAGAATTATCATGTTTATGTTGTATACAAAAATTTGAAAAGAATTAGATAACAATAAGTATGTCATTAAATAGTTGATATTCTCTTCATATAAGAAAAGTATATCGTGTTTTGTGTGTGTATGTGTGTTTGTTTTATCTTTTTGATATATTAATGGAGTACAATACAGTACTAAATTCACATAAATTTTGTCAGTTTTCTCTTTATGATTAGAACTTTTAATCCAATGGTGAGTTTTTTAAGAAACTCATCGTATAAAAGTTATTCAAAGGTGCAGGACTAATATATATATATATATATATAGGGTGTGAATGAATCAAGATGCTTGTTAAGTACTCACTCATTTAATTAAACACAGCTTAGAATTTTGATGTCAGGCTCATTAAGCTTGGAAGCAGCTGGGTTGCTAATGAAGTCTATTTTTAGACATTTACATGCATAATATGAAAATTCTAAATTTTTTATTCAGTTTAATTTGTATATGTGCATATAACAATGCCTGTGAACTATTCAGGCTCAGTTCAAATTTGGGCTCACTTTATTTTAATTTTAAATTGAATAAACTTGATCATGTTAAAGCTTGGGTCAGCTTGTTTATAGTGTGTGCGTGTGTGTGTGTATATATATATATATATTGTAGAAAATTGCAAGGCTGAAAATTTTCTACAATACAAAAGCCCAAAGCAAGCTGCCACAAATTTCATGATTATTAAGATTACTATCTCTTAGAACTACTTTTTATTGCAACATATTGGATGTGATGACTGGGATGTAGAAATAAGTTGTTCCCAGTATTTTCCATAGGTTCATAACACCAAATACCTTTAGTTTGAACATGCTGATTATGGACCCAAAATGTCTGAACAAAACTAAGAGCTAAGAGAATTTAGGCAACAATATTAACCTCTGATGTAATGCACTCAGAGAAGTATGGAGCCAGAGGAGTGTCCACAAGTACCAGCCTGTAAAGCTCCCTCATATTTTGAGCAACTGCCAGAGTAGCAATGCTGAAGAGGACTAAAATAATTAAAATTTTGCATACTGATACAGTCATTATATCTAATTATACATAGAAATTACTATACCTGTCAAACATGCCCAGTGGATGACATTTCTCTAATAATTCTTGAACATCTCTTTCATGCAAGGTGCCGGTAACAATCAAAACAACGTTGTCTATCATGTGACCATATCTGCAGGATCAGAAAAGAAAGCTTATTGTTGTCTGTTTTCCCTTTTATTCTGCTTTATCAAAGAGAAAAATCTCATAAATAGAAAGGATGCAATGCAGAAAATCTATCAGCCCAATCCTAGTCTGGTTGGAATATTAATTTCCTCAAAAGATGTGAGTTAGTTTCCAATATCATGGCAGAGTTCCTGAGTAGTCAAAGGGCCAAAATTTGGTATTATCATAGAAATCACCTCGTATCAATATGACATGTCACATGTCCAAAACTCAGAGAGAATAATTATCACCTCTATCTCAAACTTTGTATATATCCTCAATACAAGGTTCACAAGAACCACAATGACAGAAAAACATAAGTAAATACAACAAGAGAACAGGCAGAAAATTGAAGTTGACATACGTGATATACTCTAAAAAGGTTGAAAGGGGTTCGGTGGCTTGGCATAACATGTGCTTATAGTCATCAACCAGTTTAAGAGTACATTTCTCAACAATTGTAGTTGTATGCAATGGAGAAGGCTCTGCAAAAGGCAAATCATCAACATAAACCAATGATTTTAAGTTCATGAATAGTTGAATAGAAAAAACATTAAGCAGGAAAATAGATAAGAATTCAATTGATCAGAAAGTCAAAACTCAGATCTGACAGTTTCACTTTTCAAAAGATTTATCACAGAAGAGACATCTTATCTTCCTTCCCTCGCAAACAAGCACATAATTTTTAGCCAGTAGACACCTAGCTTTAAAGTAACAATATAAACAAAAACAGGACCTACTAGGGTTATAAATCTTCACTCAACACGGAAAAAGAACAGAATCCATGGAATTGATAGTTCAAAATCTTTTAGATACATAAAATAATAAATAAAAAAGTTCTCACTGAAGTTGCACAAAAGACATTTAGTCCATAAACATGAATGGCCTCGTGAAGTCATTATAAGTTGCACAAAAGATATTTACTCCATATAGATCACTAGCACTAGATAGACGGGGGAAATGACAGAGAAATTCATCGTACTAAAAGAACTTAAATGAGTAATACTAAGGCCGAACGAGAATCAAGATCTTAATAACTAAAGAGCTATATTAACTTAAATACAGAGAAGATTCAGTCCAAAACCAATTGTCCAATTCGAAGTGTAATTCACACAAAGTTCCACTATGGATTTATTAAATCAGATAAGAAAATTCAGTTTGCTCCGATGAACAGACAAATTGAATTCAATCCTCAAACGCACCATTTTGCAGGTAAGGACCATACTCGGTGGCGGAAAGGTGCATCTTGATATCGTCAAGGGTTTCACATTGGCACAAATTGTTGTAATCGGCGGTAGTCAGCAACCCAGCACGGTGTCCTCGCACGATAGCCTCCAGGTAACCACCATGAATGTTAAATGTAAGGGCTTCAAAGCCGTACATTTTGGCGACAGGATCTGCAGGGTGCAGATCTGAATTGAATTGCAGAAATTGAAGCAAAATTGAAGAAGAAAATAGGTGAAAGGAACGCAGCAAGGGGATCAAGAACGAGAAGCACCCCTCAGGAAAAGAAGTAACCCAAGGAGGGGAGGAAAAGGAATTAGCCAAAAATACCGAAGAGACCGGGGGGGGGGGGGGGGGGGTGTTGGGGGGAACAATTTAAGAAATTGAAATTGCATTATGGCCAAAAACCAAAAAAAAAAAATTGTTTTAGTTTCTATCGGATAATTTCGTGAAATTCCAAAATTACTACTACACCCACTTTTTTTTTTTTTTAAATATGTTTGTGTGTTGCGTTTTCTTGGCCATTTTATGGACCACTTATCAGCTTGTTGCAACCCAACAAAGACAAGAGATCAAAAGCCGATTCAATTACAACTTACAAATTACATCTTGATCTAAGTACATTTGACCGAATTAAAAAAAAAAAGTCTTGGGCTAAATACATCAGATTCATATTATACGTATCTGGAGTTTAGACGTGATCACAGAATTTATCATCCACGGTAAGAGGCCAAAAAAAAAAAAAAAAAGAATTTTATGATCTAACGTTGTAAAATTCCCAAAAAAATTGTAAAGGATCCGAATTGGAGTTTAGATGAACATATACTTGCAATAAATTGATATTTTTATCCATGTTCTCCCCTTATATTTTCCTTTTATGGCAAAGAGTTTTGGATTAACCAAAATTTTAAGACTTGCATGCAAGGTTTACCGCTTGCACTTCATATATTCTATCAATATAAAACTCAATTCCAATCAATAATGAATAATTAATGGAAAATTAGATATATTGATTTTAAAAACTTGATTAATAATACGATGTTACACTATTATAAATGAGATTAAGTTTATACAATACAAAAAATTCTGATAAAAATAAATTACATTATATAAACTTTTGTATAATATAAGTACAATCTGAACCTTTGATTTATAACATAGCATTATAATAATTAATAAGCCTAATGCTAATGATGGTGGCTTCGTTCTGAATTATATTTTGCTGTATCTAAAATGTATAACTTAAAATAAATACTTCAAAAAATATAATTACAACGACTTAACTGATTCATGTTATCCATTTTATGCACTGCAGTAGCAAAAATATTTTGAATTAAAAAGAAAAAAAATCAGTTCAAAACTTGAATTTCAGTGTCATTTGGATGGATCTACCTGAAAAGATTAAGCCTACACCTGAAAATTTTCCATACCCCAAGAAAATATTCATGTACACACACCGTGGAACTTGAACAGAGAAATCGAATTAAGTAAGCATAATATATTACGTTTACACATAACATGTTCTCTAGATGCTCCGTTGCATCATGCATTGTGTATTTTCTTTTTTATATATATATAGCTCCAACAATATAGAGACTGGAACTAAAAGGGTTTAATAAGTTATTGGTTGCTTGGCAATTGCTCTCTCTTTTCGTACATAAAAATATACTAAAATGGTTTGGAGACTACGACATGGTCCAACAACGTATTACGTACAGTACAGATATCGAAAACTTGAACACGTAAGGAAACATTTTCTGTCTCCTCCCAATAGGCCTAGTTAATCATCCTGGGTAATATATCATTTTTAAATGCCCATCACATGGTAGTGCTGGTAGGCTTGTAAAACGAATAATTAAGATGCAAAAAAAAGAAGGTAGAAGAAGAGCTTTCGTTTGTTGTCAAACCAGGAAAACTTCCATGGGCTGTGCCTAACAAAGAAAAAACGTGGGATCATAAATGATGAGTGCCTTTGGATGTGGGGTTACGTTTGCTGGTATAATTTAGTTTAAAAATTATGGTTTTTGTCGGGTTTTGAATTACAGTAATTGGTATGGCCTCGCAGTTTGCGAAGCTTGCCCACAGAAATGGTGGACACACAGATCGCTTTTATTAAAAAGGAAAATTATATAGGAGCATAGTGATCAATGTAGACAACATAACTACAAAAATTTTGTTTAGGGCACATGAAACTTAATAAAAATATGAACTTGTGGTGGGTAGGAAACGAGATCTGCCATCCGCGGAGAATTAAAATGTAAATAAAGTAAGAATGCCTAGTTTTCTTATTTTTAATGGGGTTGATTACATCGCTGACACGTTTTTTCTTCTCATCTATATATAGTGTATTTGATTTAATTTTTAAAAAATTTAAAAACTTATTTGTACAATTAAATGAGAATTTACCTTATAAAAATCCTGGTTTGGTTTAATATTTTATGTTCTGCAAAATCATTTTTACCCTTTAAACTTTTTGCATATAAGTGAAAACAAATTGGTTTATATTGGATGAACTATATAAATAGTAAAACTTAATTTTATAATAAAAATTTTTAAACATAAATTACAATTATATAAAATTACATTTGATCAAAATTAATTTTTAAAATTAAGTTTGCTCAACTTCAATTCAAAGACACACCTAATTATTTAACGTATAAAATAAGGTTGCATGAGCTTTACCCTTTTGCCATTTTTTAAATGAACATATAAAGCTTCGAAGAGACAAACTAGTTGATATCCAATAGGTATATTAACTTCCATCTATAACCGATGATATAAATATGAATATCATTGATTATAATGTTAAAAGACTGGAAAAATTCACTCAACAATTTGACTTCACATGTGCCCACCAAACCTTTCCTATTGTGCTCTCACCAACTTTACAATTTGCATCACAAGTTGGCATCACAGATTTTTTTGGCACTTATAAGAGCTAGCGTACTCGAAGCAGCAAAAAGAGTCCGTCGCTCATTTTGAAAAACCTACCATTCTGTTCAAACATGTCTCTCTATTTGCTACTAGAAACATCTTGAGTTCCCTATTTTACCCTTGAATCAACTCAATAATTTCTTTCTACCAATATCCTTTGGACTTTTCCCTCGTTATGCTGCATTTGACTGGTGCTTCTGCTTTTAACTTTTTGCGGATGTGGTCCGAAGATACGGCAAGTAGAGATGTCATAAATGTGGTTCTTTTCAGGTTACTTTGAATTGAACTCGTAAAAACATTTCTCTTTCAAGTGTTTTCAATTGACGTATTGTGGGTTGCGATCGACTCTGACAAATAAAGAAGGATCAATTATAGGTGAAATAATAAATATATCCTAAGTAAATATAAAACTGTCAAAATGAATCAGTTCGATATATTTAAATTTATCCATTCAAGTTAGTGGATTAAACAAGTTAACTCATTTAACCCACTATAAAGTAATAGATTGAAAATCTTAATCCACCCTACTTGGTAGGTTAAGCAAGCTGACCCGTTTAACCTATCAAAAAATTAAAATAAATAAAAATAAAATTATAAATTATAAAAATTCAAATGTGACTTTATTTAAATATATTTCTTGTATAATTAACCAATTTCTATATCAATATAAATAAACAAAAAATTAACTAAATAAAAAGTAAATTTCAACGAATTAAAACAAATAAAATAATCCAATAATTTAATGATTTATTAATAATAAGAATATGATTATTAACAAAATATTTCAATATGACAAATTACAAAATAATAGAGGCAACACAATATATACATTAGAGTTAATTTTTTAAAATAGGAAAATGTAGTAGGTTAGGGCACTGGACTGAGTGAATATAAAATTTTTTTTCAAAAAAATGGGTAACTCGTTTAACCCGCAAAATGACTTGTTTAAATCGCAGATTAAATAAGTCAAGTTAATAAAAGTATACTAAATGAGTTCTCAAAAGAACTCCTCAACTCAACCCACCTCTTAGGTGGGTTATACAAGCTCGACCCGATGGGTCGAACCCTTTTTGATAGCTTTATGAAAATGCATGATTACACGTGAATTAGCATGTAACTTCAAGATGCGATACTCCTTTGTATCAATTTCATGTTGGGATAAGAATGAGAATGAATAAAATAAAGATTTATATTTAATAGAATTAATCCATGAGAAAAATATATAATAAAAAACTTATATATTTAAATGCTTTTAACTTTTGAATTAAGATATAATATCATATTAATTTATATATTTCTTTTTTCAACTCTAACAAAAAACGCCGACTAAAGGTTATAGGCTCGTTGATTTGTCAACGCAATAATGTTTCTCTGGAAAGAATTATTATAATTTACAAAAATAATACTAACATTTTAAAGTATTTTTTTCATACAAGGCACGAAAAAATTGTATAGCTTCTAACATAAAAAGTTGTTAGACCCCACATTGATCCTATTCATACACTAACATTATATTGAATTCATCATATATTAAAATGGTAATGATATATGTTTAAAAATTCAAAATATTAATAATATTAATTCTTTCTAGAACTAACATCTTGAAGTTTCAAACATATTATTATTATTCTAGTATATAATGTAGTAACATATTAGTGTGAAAGTAGAATTTTGTTAAAGAGAAACAGATAGTATATATTTGGTCAATCGCTTCTTATGTTATAAGCTATTCATTTTTTTTCTCTAAGGAGATGTATTGTACGAAATATGTGTGTATATATATATATATATTGTTAGTATTAATGTTTTGATAATTTTGTTAAAGAATAATATTTAATTACTACTATTTAAAAAGGAAAAATATTTGAAGAAGAAAAAGGGCAAAGGGGAGTTCCGTTTCAAGGATATCCATCCATGATATATACATGTAAACACGTATCATTAGATATTTGAAAACTAACCGTTCTATTGTTAAGCCACCGTCTTACATTCTTCGTTAGTATTTTGGGTATAAGATTAGATTAGACTAAATTAATTTAATTTAGAAGAAATTGAGTCGTGTACGATTTAAGATCACAATGTTTGAGTCAAAGAGCATGCTGCTTCTTGTCTGTACGCATAAAGTAATAATTAGTAAGACAAGGATCCCACTTAACTGGACATGAATCTATCCCACTATCTCAATTGGTTTTATTACAATACTTTTCAAAGTTGATCAGGGATCTCAACTCTGGACCATTGCTTTCTTTTCAATATGAATATCAAGATCCGCATCGATTTGACCATGAACAAGATAGTGAGAAATTTTGCACTGATATCTACATTCATCATTGTCTACGATCAGTGTTTCTCTAATTTATAAGAAAAACAAAATTAAAATCTGTCACCTCTGCATTTATCAGTTTTATTGCATTTAATTTCGTATTAATTATCTAACTCTTAATTTTAAACTAGTTTCATTTATGTAAAATTGAGTAAAATATTAAATAAATCTTTTATTTTTATATTTTATGACGATTTGATATATCACAAATTGTTTTTATTAAATTAATTTTTCACAATTTTTATATAATGCAAAATTAATAATTCATTAATTCTTCATTAATATATTAGCAAAACAAATGAAAGAATTAGTTTTATATAAAATATTAATTATGAAGAGTTAATTTAATATGAACAATATGTATAGAATTAAATTGTCATAAAAATAAAAAACTAATTTAAATTTCAATATGAAATTATCAAAGTATTTTCACATATGTTGCTTGATACCTAATGTTACCCTCCTTGTTTCGAGCCGGCTTCTGTGTCATCTTCCTGCTCATGACCATGAAGGTACCTAAAAGGGCTTTGCTGAGAAAATATATATATATAATGGTGGATTTTGACAGAAGTTGAACCATTTTCTGTACCTCAAACTTCAAAGGAAGTGGATGGAGAATAAAAAGAGGAGTCCGCTGGTGGGGTAGCAAATGAAGAAACTTTTGCCATGACATAGACGAAAAGGAGAGCAAAATATGTGTAAAAAGGGTATTTCGATAGTTTCAAACAATTAAAGTTGAATTTAACATTTTAATTGAACTGTACAAAATAAATGCAATGAAAAACATGAATAAGGGTCAAATTGTGACTTCTATAAATTAGAATCGACATGTTGTAGCAAAGATTGTACAATTTATAAAAATATTAGAATATAGAAAAGAACACACGAAAATGATAATAACCTTATAAAAAGAACATTTTAATTTAACAAAAATATCTTCTTTTTGTCACTAACAAAAATATGTCTGTAAAAACACAAGAAAATGATAATAACCTTATAATTATTATTTTGGTATCGGCAGCATACGTACCTAATTATTAAATTGAGTGTTAATATAATTAATTAGAACAATTTGTTGTGTACCTTATTCTTTAGTTACAGAAGATTTTATAATTAGATTTATCTTTTCCAAAATGATAAGATATTACCCAATTATCATTTTGAAGGATGTGTTAATTCATATTGTTGGTTAATTTTTTAGGAGTGTCCTTGAGGTAGTTAAGATGACAATCCAAGGGTTTCAGCAGAAAAATTTCAAGAAATTGGTTTTAGTAAAAGAAATATCTGTAATATCTAAGTGAAATTAAGCCTAGTGGCTAATAGTCATGCCATACAAAAGGCGTTAAATTATTAATCGAAAATGAAATTTGCACATAAAAAATTTTCAATACAAATTCTTTATGATATTTGTATTTCGTTTCCCACCCCCCCCCCCCTTTTTATTTTATTTTATTTTTACTCTCCTTTATGTGTTATTTGACTAATGAGCATAGGCAAGACATCTAGGCAAGGCATAGTGTGATGGTTGATTTGGATTTCTAACCATTTTAAAAATAAATTGTTACCCATTGGATTGTGCAATTCAATCATTAAATAAAAAATTTTAATATTTGAAATTTATGATTGTGCAATTATTAACTTTAATATAAATTATTATATTACGCATTTATTTTAATATTAACAATTAAATCTATATAATTTTTTTAATTTCTTAATAAATATAAAAAGTCTCGATTTTCCGATTTGGAGGTGGTGAATGGTTTACATGTTGTGATTGGATTATTTATGATTTGCTAAATCGTAATTTTTTATTTTTTGGGTGTTGGAAGGGCCAATGCCCACAAGTACTATATATGCTCAATATGAGGGTATTTTAAATATATATCCAGAGTCCAACGTCTTGGGATCCGCCGTTCCAGCCAAAAAAACAAAAGGTGTCATCTTAATTTCTTTTATATAATTTATTTTGTGATCACATAATTAGCAGTAATTTTTCTTTTAACTTTAATAAAACAATTATTTGAAATTTAAATAATTAATAATTTTTCTAAACATATAATTTACATATATGATATATAATTTTATAATTTTTCAAAATTATTACTAAGATTGAAAATAATTTATTTAATCTCACTAGTAGTATCTATTGAGAAAATATAAAAGTTAAATAGACATTTAGCTAGATGTGTGTTAGGTCAAATGGCCATCATTGCAGTGTTACTGCTACATGTATGTCGCCAAATAATCACTCTAAATAGTACCAAGCGGCGGGATTATTTCAAAGACAATAATTGCTTGCCTGAGGTTTGAAAAGAAATTTTTTGAGAAAGTTGGCGAACAAATAAGATTATTTATGATAAAATTAAAATTACTGTATATCGATGAAAGTACTGATTTTAACATATTTATATAACATTTAATATAGTATGATAGTTTTAATTAAATTGTTTAAAAAATAAAACTATAATATAAATAATTTAATTAAAATTAATATATCATATCAATGTTTAATGATTAATTAATGTTTTTTTAGATAGAGTCAAAAAGTATAAATCATGTGATTAATTACTTTATATTGCAACAATGCAATTTAATTTTAAATTATGATTGAGTTAAATACTGAAATTTAGATAATAATTATTAAATTACTACATATATATAGCAAAGGCACATGATTTTTGACCGATTAAATTTAATTACAGTTGGTTATATTTTTGTTACCAAAATTTTTAATTAAAACATAATAATATATAATTAACTAATCACATAAAAATTTTATAATTTAATTAAAAAATTATAATAAAAATATAAAAAATTACACATGAATATTTTCTTTGCCTTCCGCTTTTCCACATAAAAAAGTGTAAGTGCCAAAATCTCCTGTAATTTAAAGCACTTACAAAGATTTGGGGAAGGGCCTACCACCTTTAAATAAATCAAAATAGTAAACTATTATTTATTTAATTATTTTATTTTCCACACTTTTTTGGAGGAGCATTGCGCATTTAATAATTATAGAATCAATGGCAATGGGCTTGGCATGGGTGGCGCGTGAAAATGGCAAAGATGAGGGGCAAAAAGGTAAAAATACGCAAAGAGGATTACTTGTTACTAGATATATATTAGAAGAAAATCCGCTGTTGGAACAGCCCACTGGAATTCCAAGCATGGCCCCTGGTTTTCAGTTGCCCAAACCAACTGTATTTATCCTTCAGCCAACCCTACTCCTCATCGTATCACTCCTCACACCCACCCCTCCTCTACTTCATCCACAGATATGCCAATTTTCATATATCACTACTCATTTCACCCATCTATCGCTACAGAACCTTCCTAGAAATTGTGATCCCATATTACCGTATAAACCCTGTTCCCTCTGTTTTTCGTATTTTTTTTTTCTTTTTGGGCCATTTTGGTGTTTGAGTAGCTTTTTGTTGCATTTTCTGATTTTTCGACAATACCCACTTGCTGCAACGCATTCTGTAGGGTTCCGTGGAGGCATTTCGCGGTGGAGGTCTCCTTTTGGTTCTATATCTCGATCTTAATATATTTTGTTGACTTGAATTTCTGCTGAATTTGAAATTGAATGGGGATTGAGAGGACTTTGGCTGATAGGAAGGGCAAAGACTTCTGTGAATTACCCAAAGAGACGAATACCAATAGCAAATCAAGGAAGAACCGGCGACGTCACAAGAAGATGTCGCCGGTTCAGAGATTATTTGAGACTTGCAGGGAAGTTTTTGCCTCTGGTGGGACTGGGATCATTCCTCCCCCTCAAGACATTGAAAAACTTCGGGCTGTTATAGGTTTGTGGTCTAATCATACATGCGAACTTGTTTGAATATACTAACTATTTTTATCGGGTAGTTTTCCCAACTGGCATGCTTCTGATGTGAAGTTTAGATCGAAATGAACCCTTCTCTGCAATTTTTATGTAGTTGTGAGTTAGACTGAATTTTCCCTTATTTCTCGGAATTATTAATCATTTGGTTTGCTCATGGAGCTTTGTATTCTTGGAAGGATCAATCTAGTTAGCTGATTCGTTGCGTCTTATTTTAATTATATAGTTAAAAATTTCTGGATATTAATTATTCAATTTCCCCTTTTGCACCGTCTTTTGATATTTTTTAAATTATAGTGGGTGTGTGCCAGTGGTGGGTTGTGTGCTTCTATGTATACTGATTATGTTTCCGACCTTGGGGTGGGACATGGTTTTGTGTCTTATATGCATGCATATGTTAATTTATTTATATTCTAAAGGTGTTCAGCTAATAAATCAAATAAGAAAACGAAGGAATGCTTCTTACTTTGTGCTTCTTGTTCCCCCACCTTAAGAGACGTAGTTACATTGCAGGTTTCAGTTCACGATGTAATGTCAAGTCTGTGTTCTAATATGAAGGACAGAAGGAGATATCAAGCATAGCATACTCAATTTTGTTACATCTAGTCAATTATCATTTTGAAATGATTAAGTAGCATATCTTTGCTTCTATCTTCTTGCCTTGTTTGTTGTCTCATCTAAGCGTTGTAAAGCCTATAAGGATCACTGTCACCCCCCCCCCCCCCCCCCAAAAAAAACTCTCCCAAAAAAAAAAAGCCTATATGGATAATTTATATATAGTACAATTTAAATTGGGGATCACATGGTTATATGGGCCCCCAAACTGGTTTATGTTTCGAAGTCCTTATTATTGGCGCGCAACCTGTCAATCAATGGGCTTGATAGCAAGTTGGATCTACCTTGGTTTCAGATTTCGCAAGATCCGCTCTTCGAAATTAGAAAGAAAAAATCACTTGTCTGTCGGCAGAAGTTATAATAATATATAGGAGGCTAGAATAAAAAGCACATCTAGTTAACCGAGCGCTTGTTGACTTAGATTTCTAAAGATTTCAACCTAGATACATTTGATAAAGTCTTGTGTAGCACACCTTAGAAACCCAGATAGAAATGTTATCTGTGCTATAATGTTAAGAATTCCATTACTAGTGGTCATTTAATCATTTTCGCGTTTCATTTGTTCCTTTGTTTTTCATATACTATGCAAAGCAAGCAACTATGGCCTCTTTTGTGCAGATGTCATAAAACTAGAAGATGTCGGCTTGAAACCTGACATGCCATACTTCCGGACGACCGCTGCTAAAAGAACCCCAAGAATTACATACCAGCATATCTATGAGTGTGAAAAATTCTCGGTATTTTAGCTAACTTGAACTACTCTCAGCATTCGTAATGCAGAGAGGCAGATTGTATTGCTAACGGTAACTGTATTTCTATATTTATTGCAGATGGGAATATTTTGCTTGCCACCTTCTGGTGTTATTCCTCTTCACAATCATCCTGGCATGACGGTTTTTAGCAAACTTCTTTTTGGGACCATGCACATTAAATCATATGATTGGGTGGCTGACTTGCCTCCGGAGACTTCCACCAGTTTCAAACTATCCGAAAGTGAGTACTTTCTCTTTTCCATTTTAATTTTGTACTATTTCAGTACTACTTATTTATAGTTGTTCGGTGCAGTTGTTCCCATACATTATATGGAAAGAAAGGGAAATCCTGTTTTCCTATTTCCTATTTGACGTTAATTTTTGTTTGGTCAGAGATGCAAAACCGAGGGTTAATGTAAGAACAGAGTTTATAAAATAGAAAAACAGGCTGTTTTTTTTTGTTCTCTGTCCTTTTCATGGCTCTTGATAGTCCGGTTGACATGTTTTCATGAACTACATTGGGCTGCGTTGAGCATTGGCATCTATATGTAAAGCATGCTTGGAGGGGTAAACAAGAAAAAAGTAGGAATTGGAAGCCCTTGTACATTCAAGAAACTGTAGGTGTAGTGAGAGAAATGTGGAGGGAATGCAATGTCAAAATGTATCTTCATTTGACAGGCCTATAATGTGTTTGCGTATGAGCAACCTCACCAAGAATCCCCTAGAACACTCAAATAAGAGTCAACTTTAATGAACACATTTTCACTTTTCTACATAATATTCATGCGAACTTGTGAAGGTTCGCTAGGGCTAAAGATTTAATGGACAGAACTATCGTGATTGTGTATTAGCAACTTAGTGGGAACATCCTAACATGACAATGTTTCACTGTCTGCATTTTGCGAACCCCCAAGATCACTTACAAAAAAGACAGTACGTAATTCACTTTTCTAAAGATAGTATCTCAAAAATTGCGTATTTTCTCTTGGGCTAACATCTGTTGCCAGTGTTACTCATCGTGTGTGTGCTCAGATGCATATATTACAGTTATACAGATGGTTTTTCTTTATTTTGGGGGTTACAACTAAATTGAAGATGCTTCACAATATATATAGACATATCTCCTGTTGCATGCTGGCTTCTTTGTGAGAAAATCGATGGACCCAGCACTGATTGTTTAGTAATAGTTATTCTCTTTCAGTTCAAATTTCTTTTTCGTAGGTTCTCCTTCTCTACTAAGAGCAAGAAACAAAAGAAAATAATTTGCATATTCCAATTATGCAGTCCAGCGTCGTGATGTGCGCCTGGCTAAAGTTAAGGTTGATGCTGACTTTACTGCTCCTTGCAACTCCTCCATCCTTTATCCTGCTGACGGGGGCAACATGCATTGCTTCACGGCAGTGACAGCTTGTGCATTTCTTGATGTGCTTGGTCCTCCTTATTCTGATCCTGATGGCCGACACTGCACATACTACCTCAATTACCCCTTTTCCCGCTTTTCAGGTATCATGTCTCCGACATCCTTTTTTCTTTTTTGCCCACAATATCGACATCCTTTTATTAGTGCGAAATTCTATGGTCAAATTACGTGTGAAATAGACATGCCACATCTGTCTTTACACGCATGTCTACTTGTGATTGGCTTGCTGATCCATGAATTCTCTTCAGTGCTTCTCAACAAGCACAACCTAGAATGTTAGTGTTTTAGTTCACTTCTTTTACACGCTATAAATGGAATCTTTTTGAAACTTTAGTGGAAGGAATCACCGTGCCAGAAGAAGAGAGGAAAGGCTATGAATGGCTTCAAGAGAGAGAGAACCTTGAGGACATAGAAGTAGTTGGAGCAAAGTACAGTGGCCCAAAGATTGCGGAGAGGTAGCTGATGTCACCCTATCGCTGTCGTCCGTCTATGCCATCATCCTATTCCTGTCGTCAGACATTCCTGCGGACAATTTTTCTTCCAACGTTGTCGGTTGGATGGCGCCATTCTGTCCAGCAGTGAAGCGTCTTGATCTCTGTTCTTGTACCTTTTCGTGTTTGTCTTTTCATTATTGGAACTTGAGGCACTTAGGTGCAAGTTTACAGTTATGTGTACATATCAAAACCGGAAGAGACATAAATAGATGCTGCATAGGAAATTGAAATTGGAATGAAAGGCTCAATGAGCTGGTTCTCGCATATTGAGCCTCGTTTTGCTCGTGGCAGGTTGTTTCATCTTATCTAACTTACATCGTTAGGAATGATGTCATTAATGCATTAGAAATTCGTATATAGTAATTCAAATAAATTTATATAAATTTTGAAACGAATTCAATGATTGAGACTTCAGGTTGGCTGACCATATGATTTTAAGAATTGATACGAAATGATGTCCAATGTTAATTATTCCATAACATAACGTGTACATGTGAGAGAAACTAGTAATGTTTAAATTAACAATATTGTGTTAGAAACAGAGTGAAAATTTGTTTGTCTGATGGTCTTGTTTGATTTCGTATTGATGTTGTTCTTTAAATTTCACTTTTTACAAAATTATGAAAAATTATTTATATATTGGATGGATCAATGGTAAAATTTATTGTTTAGATAAAATTTTTTAAATATAAAAATATGAAAATTAAGTGTGCAAATTTTTACATGAAGTGGTATTTGGAATAGATTTTGATAGGAGAGAGTGTGAGGAATTTATCCTAAAATACTGACTTGCAAAAGGGAAGATTTATAGTCTTTGATAACGCTAAGTGTCTTATATTTACTGGATGCAGCATTTAGACATATCATATTGTCTAGTATTTATTAGACTTCTATAGAATCATGGACCATGTGGCCAACTAGACTGTATCTCCTGCCAAATCACGCCATCCAATTTATGGAAAAAAAATTAGTGGATTTATCCTCCTAGCATATGGATCTTAAATTGGATAATTATCTCCAGGTAAATTAGTTATTATATTATCATTTAACATCAAAAGTTGTATTTCAATTGAAATTAAATTAACCAAAGGCAAAAATAAGTAGTGCATTGCATTGTCGTTTTTCTAATTTAGACTTGGTACTTGACTTTTTTCATTAAGCTATGTGTGTGTTCAGTTTAGTGTTAGAAAAATTTAAGTTTGTTCGTACATTTAAGTGGAAGTTTGTCTAACAAATATTATTGTTTGGTTTAACATTAATTTTATTTTTAAATATTTAATTTTTAAACAAAAAATTTTAAATATAAATTATGGTAATATAAAATTATATTTAACAAAAATTAATTTTAAAAATTAAATTAATTTAAAATTATGTTAGTCCAATGCCAATTCATGCAGCAATTGGACGCTGCAAAAAGAGTAGAATAATTACATCTCTTGTGGCTAAAATGTCGCTGATAGAACATGTTGAAAATGTTGTCAAGAGATTCTATCAATATGGTCAAACGGTTTCTTTAGACAACTTTTTGTTCTTTGTTCTTCTATTGATGTTGAGACCTCGTCATTCCTCTCACAAATAAAGTCACCCATGAGTATGGCTTTTTATGAGGAGTGGGCCATACGAGGACATGTTGCATATTCTCCATATTGACATCATTGCTTTGCTGGCTACTCTGTATTTATTTGTTTTTTTAAACGTAATATGAACATGGGAAAGAAAAAAAATAACGCATGAGGATTCAGATCCTAAAATATACATCACTTATAGGAATGATTATAGTGCTAGGGTAATGGTTGGTGGATCTGGGTTTTCACTAGAGCTTCAGGAGTTTCTAAGAAAAAAATAATTGATACTCCATACCTTAATAAATAGAGTGAGAAAAGACTAAGTCCCTTTAATAATGAGAAACAGGGTATGTGCAATAAATGTTAAATGCTGATAATGGAGTTTCGATCCAAGTCAATATATCGCACTAAAAAATTTCATACAGGTGGATCTCGTCATATATAATTAAACAAAGATTTAAGTTTGGACCTTCAAGTAGGAAAAAGTTGCAGTTCATATTTAATTAATGAGTTCCTGCATGTTCAGGTAGTCACTTAATTCAAAGGCTAATCCAAAACCATTGACCCGCTTTACTAAATAAACCTCAACTTGCATTAAAAGTATCTGCATGACCACTTGATAATAAAAATGTTGAGGTCTTCGGAGACTGATGCAATTGGACCCTCCCACATTTCCCTCTCCTCTCTCTCTCTTCAAATAGATATTATTATAATTCTGTGCTCAAATTTATAATTGCATCAAGGAAAAGGGTAAAACGATTAATGACTGAATAAGTGAAAGTTATTTGAGCACCAACTTTCAAAAACCTGAAGGCTTCAAGAGACGCCACTATTGATTTCCTATGCCTATGTTTAAAATATTTTTAGGGGTTATTATGATTCTTAACATGGACCAAAATTTATCAGACAAGCCTCCAATCCTAAATCTGGCGGCCAATGAGGAACTAGAATGGCATCTGATTATTTTAATCTAATTATACCTTAGAACTCTTTGAGTTAGTTAATGGCTAACTGACACTAATACAGGTCCTCAGTCATTTATCTGAATATTTAGGCAAATTAATGACCATATTGACACCACTGCGAGGATTATGGTTAACTGAGTTAGGGTCATTTAGAAATCATTTCAAAATAAAGCTGTACTCTGAAATCATAATTAAATCAAAGAACAGTGTACTTGTTCTTCGTTTACGGTGTAAGGTAAAAGAACTTTTTATCATGTTAGAAGGCATCTTTGCTTGAAGGCCCAAAGAAAAATAAAAAATGAATCTCTGTGATATAATTTGACAATTAAAACTTTTAGAGGACGTATCAATCACGTGACGTCCTCTGATCTGTATGAAGCTTCAAACTATAGTACCCCAGTAAGTAATATACAATTTGTGTGCTGAAATTCAGCTTTTGCAACCTCATTGATGGCTTAGATTTTGGGAAATATTGATTATATAATAAAAAGGGAAAATAACCTTTTGGTCCCTATAATTTACCACAACTTTTAAGTTGGTCCTTAAAGTTTATATTTTTTTTAAATTCATCCCTACACTTTCCAAATGGTAAGAATTCATCCCTACTGTTAGTATTTGTCTGAACACCGTTTGATTCCTGTCTGACATGAATAATGAAAATTAAATTGGTGCTGATGTGGGAGCTAATTAAGCATGGAAAGATGAATGTCACGTATTATAAATCCAATCCCCTGCATCTTGGATAGTAAACTTGAAAACCATTTTGGTCCCTCCCATGAAAAGCTTTGTGGCTGAAACCGTGCTGTTGGAGCTGAACCATGTGAATTATCAATGGAGCTGTGTCTCATCTTAGCCCCATGAACAGCACAGAAGAACCAAAAAAAAGCAGAAGCACGAGAAAGTTGGAAGACAGACAAATCAGTGAGGGCAAAATATGGAGATCATGGCAATTCAGAGCAAATGCCTGCCAAGAGAGCTAGAGTATCTGTGAGGGCCGGATGTGATACTCCAACGGTTGGAAATGATACAAATTTTATCTCAGGCTTTAGTTATTTAGAGTTTTTGAGGTGCTTTCAGTCTAATGGCGGGTGACTCATGTCTTTCAAACAGATGAATGATGGATGCCAATGGAGGAAATATGGACAAAAAATAGAGAAAGGGAATCCATGTCCAAGAGCATACTATCGTTGCACTGTAGCACCAGCATGCCCAGCCAAGAGACAAGTATACATTGTACATGTGCTTTTTGGTCATGAAAGAGATATCTACACTAAAACCTAAATAAACACATTTATAATCTCTTGCTCCCAATTCATTAAAAAGTTGATTACACCCTTATGGTTGATATAACACCCTAAATTTATGATTTCTGGTGCAAAGATGTGCTGAAGACATGTCCATTTTAATAACCACATATTAAGGAACCCACAACCACCTGGTTCCAGGTTCAGCCACAGCCATGGATTCCGCCACTTCAGCTGCAGCTTCCATGCTAGCTTCAGGTTCTTCAACATCTCAGCCTGCAGGTCACAGCTCTTCACCATATTTTGGAAATGTTCCTACGCAACTCAATGATCTGAAATTCAGTCATTTTGATCAATCAAGAGCAAAAGAGGCCTTCATGCTAAACCATGCCTCACCTTTGTTCTCAACAATTTCTCTAGACCTTACTTCTGCTTCACCCTCCTCATCAAATCATGTAAATCAGTTGCCTTCATGCTTTGCTTCAAGCCCAGGATTCCCCCTAGCAACATTTAGGAGTGATGGATTTCCTAATAATGGCACAATGCCTATGGGAAATCAATTTCAAGAACTTATACATCAACAGTACATGAAGAACCAAACTCCTTCTCGGGAGGCTTTGGTAGAAATACTAACCAAAGCAATGAGCACAGACCTGTGTCTTCGCTCGGTGATAGCTACTGCAGTTTCATCCATAGTGGGTGGAGGAGAGATTTCATGTTCACATTACCTCAACAGATTGTCGTCTTCAAGTTCTCAGACTGGACAATACATGCTTCTCCCACCTCCATTGTCATTTTCTGTTGCTAAGAGAATTACACCTCCTTCGATTATTGATCAAGTCAAATATCAAAATTTCGCCAAATTGTGGATACGATATTGAAGAACAATTATTCTAAATAGAAGAGTCCATGGCGATTTTGTAACTCCAGCACTAGTTCGAGCGACGATCACATTTGCTGCAGATGCAGAATAATTAAATGCCACCACTGCCAGGCGTGTTTTAATCTTGGATTAATCTGAAATCAATCAACAGGCTATGTCATTCTGCTGACCTCCTGTAGTGCAGAGTAGAGTTTACGCTATGATAAATAAGGATTTAAGGAAAATCATAAATTATCATCTAGTGACTATTGGATTTACAGAAAAGTTTAAGCTATCTATTATTACAATATACTCTGTAAAATGAACTTAAATCAGCCATACTCCATATGCACAGTCTACGGTTTTCAGATACAGTGGAAGCAAATCATGAAACATACTTCAATTGGCAAACTGTAAGCCGAAAAGGAAAGTAAAATGTGAGACAAAAATATAGCCTTTTCTCACTGACATGTCCTTGTTTTAATTCAGAAACCAAAGTTGCAAAAGCTTCTCTTTCATTGATATATTGATCATACGTCTTACTCACACAAAGAAGGTGAAGAGTGATGTTCAAGTCGTGAAGTTTGGAGATGCAAAATTGTCACAACTTTTCTTAAGGTTAAACTGCCGCATTTACTTAAAAAGAAAAGACTTGGGTCTTCCTTCTTGCTCCATGGCCAACATTTGCAGAAAAAGAGAAAAGAAGTAGTTCTGTTCAGACAAACCAAAAGTTGAAGATGCTGCTCTAAAGTTGCTCTTGTGCCCCAACAATTATTGCAAGCATTAGATGGGATATAATAGATTTAGAAAGGAAATTACGTTTTTGCTTTCTTGCTCTGTTATTTTGCTTTGGAAAAACAAACACCCCAAAGGAGAAATCTTTGTAGCCCCATTCTTTTAAGCAAGCGGAAAAAGTTGCTGCACCATGCCTCCATCCTTTTTAATTCACCGTGAGCCACCTACATTTGAAAGTCAGAAAAAAGATAGCATTAGAATATTTGCGAAGTGACGAACACACTCCAACGACTATTTCTCATGAAGTCTTCTTTGTCTGAAAATCATGACTAGCCAACAGAAGAGAATGAAAGGAGTTGCATTTCTCAATGGCTGGACTGTGGCCCATTGGGCTGAGTAGTCCATTGTACTCAGCCCTATAAGTTTAACAGCATCTGCAACGTGTAACTATTTTTGTATTATAGCTAAGCTGTTCATGTAGGTTCTTATCATATTCTCCTGGTTGTTAGACTATAGAGGACATGTGCCAATTGTTCATCTGTATTTGTATTCATTCGTTGACTATAAATAATGAAGGAGAGCACTAGCTCGAGTCACTGAGCATTACTACAAAATATCTCTCTTTTAATTTCATTAACATGGTATTAGAGCTTTTTGGCTCAATGCCATGGCAACTTCATCTTCTGCAACCTTTGACTCCAGTCAGTTTTTCTGACTCTCCATCTAATTCTCTTCTGCCTAGGACCAATATTTCTCCATTTGCTCAGTCTTTTTCCGTCAAGCGAAAAGAACTAATTACTTGCTATGGCAAACTATGATCCTTCCTTTGATTCATGGAAATCGTTTGGACGACTTTATCACTGGGTCAAAGCCTTGTCCACCTGCCACAGTCCCTGATGGTGCAGGGACGAAACCAAATCCTGCATACGAAGATTGGGTGACTGTCAATCAATTACTACTCGATTGGTTACTAAGCACGATGACTACTGAGGTGGCCTCTCAACTCATGCACTGCAGTACAGCTTTTGAGCTTTGGCATGCTGCCAAATAACTCTTAGGTGCTCATACTAGAGCCTGCATCACTCTCTACAGGCGTGAACTACAAAGAACCGGTAAAGGTGGCTTACAAATGGAAAAATATTTAAACAATGAAAGGATTTGCTGATAATCAAGCTTTGGTTGGATCTCCAATCTCTACCATTGATCTCGTGTCACACAATCTAGTAGGGTTGGATTCAGAATACAACCCTATAGTTGTTCAACTTCTGGAGAAAGACAATCCCAGCTGGAGTGAAATCCAAGCTACATTGCTTACTTTTGAAAATTGCCTTCAACAACTAACCCCTTTTGTAATTTCTCTATTAACATGCTATGAACATGACTAAAGCAGATGGACGTTCTGATCAATCTAGAGGTGGCTGGAAGAACTCAAATTCCAGATGAGGACACAACACTAGAGGACGAGGAAGAGGAGGAAATCGCAGCAAACCCACCTGTCAAGTCTGCAGCAGAGTTGGGCATTCTACAATTCACTGTTTCTATTGTTTTGATAGGAACTACACTGGCCATTGAAATGATTCCAACGGAGACCAAAACTATGAAGCCTATCTTGCTTCTTCTGCTGACATTAATGATTCTGCCTGGTACTTAGATAGCGGAGCAAACCACCATGCGACTAATGACGAGCGGAAAATTGAAAATCCATCTTCCTCCTCTGGTAAGAAACATCTTACAGTAGGAAACGATGAAAATGTCAGAATTCTTAAATCTGGTTCTGCTAAACTTGGCTAATGATGTATTTGTTGTGTTTGACTCTCTTGGGTTTGGTCTTAAGGACAAGATCACTGGGAGAACATTGCTGCGAGGGATGGAGAACAACGGGCTTTATAAAGTCGTAAGCTCAAATAATGATTCAAACACTGCTACAACTCTTATGACAGTCAAAGAAAAGTGGCACTGAAAACTTGGGCACCCTTCATCTCGTATTTTAGCTCAAAATTTACGTGATTGTAACATTTTATACAAGCGTAATGAAGGAAACTTTTTCGGTGAAGCCTGTCAGATGGGAAAATACCATTTCCTTCCCTTTCAGTCATCTAATTCTTAAGCTAAAATGCCTCTTGAGCGGATACACTGAAGGGTATAGATACTATGTTCACTTTATTGGTGACTTCAGCCGATATACTTGGCTCTATCCTCGGAAAACAAGAGATGAAGCTATTAGTGAATTTGCTCATTTTAAAAATATTGATAAAAACATGTTTGATAAGAAAACTGTGCAAAGTGATTATGGTGGTGAACATAGAAATTTCCCGAGAATTTTTCAAAATTATGGTATGGACTTTGGATATTCTTGTCCCTACACTTCCTCTCAAAATGACATAGAAGAGAGGAAGGATGAACATATTATTGAACTTGGCTTAACATTGATGGCATAAGCCAGCATACTTATGCACTAATGAGTATAGAAATGACAATTTTGCGAGGTGGGTTGGAAGTGCCTTCCCGTTCCCCGTCCTTACTATTATTTGTCTCTCTAATTCCCATTCCCACTTCCCAATGTAGAGGGAATTTTTTTCCCATCTCTATGCTCCACAAGGACATTAAAAAAATTACCAAAAAATAATAATATTAACAAATTTGAAAAAAGCATATTAAAAAAATAAATTTAATGCTTAACTCCTTATTTATGTTATCCAATAATCTCTAATCAAATTAAAAAAATTTAAAAAAATTTAAATGACAAGTTTTAAACAAGTTCTAAAAATTCTAAAAACTTAAAGAAATAATAATTTCAACAAATTAAAAATATCAATACATCTCTTCCACTATGTGTGAAGTCTTCATTATTATTTCTTCCATACATACAAGTTTGGTATTTTAATCTATTTTGTTTTTACCATCATAATATGTCAAAAACTTGTGCATTTAAAACATCAATCAAAACATGCTCGTCTAAGTAGCAGTTTAACTTTAACTTGATATTACTAGTTTAAATAGTTTCTTTTACATATTGGAAATATTTGTACTTCTTATTTCTTTCTTTGCAAGAGAATTCACATTTGTCAAACTTGAAGATATAATAAAATCACTACTAGTAACACATAAATATAAATATTTTAAAATATTTAATTCAAATTGCAAGGGTTGGGACCCCATGAGATAGGGAGCATGATCTTTGTCTTCATCCGCAAACTACATTCGAGGAAAATCGCCAAATTAGCGACCCGAATGAAACAATCCCCATGAGGATCTCAATTATGTGGATCTTTTGCCATCTCTAAATGGGTGGAGGCTTTTTGGACTGCATACTTGATAAGAAGATTACCTTCACTAACTTTGAATAGTAGTTCTCCTTATCTTGAGCTTTTAAAAAGCTAAACCTGATTACAAGAGGCTAAGAAGGTTTGTTTGTGCTTGTTATCCCTGTTTAAAGCCATACAATCAGCATAAACTTCAATTCCACACTTAAAGATATGTGTTTTTGGGCTATAGTGGCTTACACAAGGGATATCGCTGTTTACATTCTAGTGGATATATTTTTATATTTAGGCATGTTATCTTTAATGAGGAGTGTTTTCCATTTGCTGATGGATTCATTAACACCAGGAAAAAGGCTTAATCTAATATAGTTCCTGTATCTTTTTTTTTATTTTTTATCTGATATCCTTTCTAGCTCTTTTCTGAATGTAGGAACAAACAAACAAGTTACTGCCACTAAAGCAAGAACATATCATACTACCAATCTAATGCTGTTGAACAATGAAGATAATGTTGTTGTTGATTTGCCAAATCCTTTTGTAAGCACTAAGTAGAATGTTGTTATTGATTTCCTAAATTCTTTTGCAAGCCATGTAGAAACTCAACCTGAAGCCACATGGAGAAACACTCATTATATGGTTACTAGCAACAAAATGGGGATCTACAAACTCAAAATGCCATTTATCAACCTAGTGTGGTCAGTAGATCATACCTCAGAAAGTGTTCAAGAAGCTTTGACCAATTAGAATGGAGAAAAATAATGTTTAAAGAACACAAAGCTCTGATTGAGAATGAAGCTTAGGAGCTTGTTCCTTACTCAAATAAATAAAATATAATTGACTGCAAATGGGTCTTAATGATTAAATATAATCCAGATGGTTATATCTTTAAGCACAAAGCCAGGTTGTTTGCTAAAGGGTTTCAACAAGACCCTGGGATGAGTTTTGCAAAGACTACAACCCTGTGGCAAAAGCAGTGACGAATAGTTTTGACCATTACAATTTCTCTTAATTGGGAGATAAGACAACTAGACTTCAACAATGTAATTTGAAATGGACTACTAGAATATGTTGTTTTCATGACACAGACTGAAGGATTCGTGGATCCTAGTAAGCCTAATCATGTTTATGAAATTACACAAAGCCATATATGGCTTAAAACAAGCTCTTATAGCTTAGTTTGAGTTGCTAATATCCACTTTGTTGTGTTGAGGGTTTTACAATACCAAAAAGGATAGGATAACGTTTTGTTTGTTATAAAAGACAAAGAGATAATGTTATTAATTCTAATTTATGTTAATAACATTTTAGTCATTGGTAGTAGTTCAAGGAGCATGAAGAATTTCATTGCTAAATTGAATAATTTATTTTTGTTGAAGGACTTAGGATCACTGCATGATTTTCTTAGTTTCAAAGTCTAGAGGGATGATACTAGACTATACATCAGGTAGGAAAAATATATAAATGATCTGCTTGAAAAATTTGGCATAACAAATACATCTATGTGTCATATAACTATTGTGGTTGGTCGAACGTTTTCTGTAATGGAAGGAGAAGAGTTGAAAAATCCTCAGGTTGATAGAAGCTTAATTAGATAATTGCAATATCTTACTAACACCAGACCTGACATTTGTTTTGCTGTTAATAAACTTTGCCAATTCTTAAGCAAGCTTATAAAAGTGCATTGGAAGGCTACAAAAAGGGTGTTTCGATATCTTAAAGGTTCCAGTCAACATAGGTTGCATATAAAACCTTTTAATCATCTTAGCCTAACTAAGTATTCTGACGTTGATTTAGCTTGGCGCTTAAATGATCGAACATTTATAGGACGTCATTGCGTCTTTTTCGGTGAATCAGTCATTTCATAGTCCTCTAGAAAGCAACTGGTGATAGTTAAATCCAACACAGAGTTTGAGTATAGGTTTTTAGCTGATTTGTTAGCTAAAACGACATGGATTCAATCATTACTAGGCAAAATTGGATTCTCTTTGCATCACACTCAAATGGCTTGGTGTGACAACTAAAGTGCCAATGCCTTGGCATCAAACCTAGTACATCATTCGAGGTCAAAGCACATAGAATTTGATGTTCACTTCATTAGAGACAAGGTACTAGCAAAATAGTTATGTGTTAGATATATGTCATCAATTAATCAGTAGCTGACTATTCAACCAAGTCACTTAGCCACGGTAGGTTAAACAATTTAAGGGATAAACTAAACTTGATTTGTTCCCAATAACCTTCTTGTTTGAGGGGGATGTTAAGGCTGACTGACTGTGGCCCATAAGGTTGAGTATTCCAGTGTATTCACCTCTATAAGCTGGATAACATATGTAATGTGTACAATATTTTTGTATTCTAGTAAAGCTATGCATTTAGGCTATTATCACATTCTTCTAGTTGTTAGAATATAGAGGACATATGTCAATTGTTAATATGTATATGTATTCATTCATTGCCTAAAAATAATGAAGGAAACTAGCAACTCAAGTCACTAAGCATTACTACAAAATACCTTTATTTTAATTTCATTTACTATGGTTATTTTGGGGATGCAGATACAAATACAAAGGAGTTTAAAATGAAGGAAAGTAGAGAAGAAAAATAGACAATGACATGTTACTTTACAACTCCTTAGACTTATTGGTCTTAATCTTGGATATATCTTACTAAGACAGCATTTGCAGCCATTGTACTGAGTTCTTAAATTCTTCTTGTTATGTTTTTAAGTGAATATTTATGTAGATTTAATGTGGCCTATATAACCCCATAAAAAAACATATTCTACATGATGTTTATATGTTCTAAAGAGTCATTAAATGTTTATAATCACCAATAATTAGAAATACTTACTTGGTCAAAGTCTTGTACCTATTCGAATTATGAGATACACATTAACCAAAGTTAATGCACATATTGATATTCATGGTGGTTATATGTACATGAATTGACATTTTATGGTGATTATACACATGAATGGTTTTCCACTTAATAACATGAAATAATGGGATTCATGAATATTAGAGGAAAGTGAAGAGCCATGATTCTTTAATGGGTTGAGTACTAAAAGCTATATATATGGGCTTTTGGTCCCTTTCTTCACTCGTCACTTAAGTTTGTATGACTCCTATAATTTAGTAAGCATGATAGCTTAAGTGAGAAGAGACAAGGCTAAGGTACTATCTCCTAACCAATATTCATATTCTTGTTGTAAAGATCAATAACCCATTTGGTTGTTAGAATTAACGGATGGGAATGGGAATAAGAATGAGAGACACTTCCATTCCTATGTTTGATTAATAGATTGAGCCCACATTTCCATTCCCTAGAGAACCTACTCTCTCTTTTATAAGGGAGAGTTCTCTCTTTAGTTGCAGTTAGGAAATTAGATTGATCTCCTGAGAATGAAAAATACTTAACTAAAGTACCCCTATTTATAATAATTTTTGGACAAAAATACCCATTTTTTACACTAAAACCCTAATTAACCATTAACCCCTTCTCTTTCACACAGTAGTAGCATTTTGCCATTAGAGGCTTTATCTTCGTGACTGTAGCTTCGCCCTTGACTGCCACCACTGCAACCCCTATGCCCCACCGCCCAACATCATCTTTAGATGAGCACTACGACGATGACGCCACCACTACAACCTAGAACGTCATGGTGGTTTTAGTATAGCAGGGATCGTGGATGACAGCGGTGACTTCGAACATTGCAGATTGGTCATCAGCTTTGAACGTCACCAATCCTTGAAATTTCCTGGCTTCGTCTCTAATTTTCCCTTTTGGACCCATAGGGACCTATGCATTGAGAATGTCTAGTGACCACTGACAGTATTGGAGGAGGAAGCTCCCAGTGTTTAAACTAATATGAAAAATCTTGATTCCATGAAGTTTACAGTGATCGATCTTGTTTTTGATTTTATAGAGAAGAGAAGGTGTTTGGTTTTTTTTTTAAAGATGAGGGATAATATGGTCAAATATGCACATTAACTAATTGTTTTTTATGTATAATCTATTAATCAAATGAAGTAAAGATAGACATATCCATTCTCATTTCTTCCCAGCCAAACAATATTTTAACATTCTTATTTTTATTCACATTCCTATTGTATAAATTCTAGCAATCAAATAAGCCCTAAGTTTATGATTGATTTCATGGTTCAAGGTGTTCTTTATTCGATGATTAAGGTATTGTTATATGTTTCTGCATAATGGTTTTTGTTAAAGTATTATTGATAGCATATGCATTGTAATCATAGCCAAAGATTCAAAGTTTGAAGTTTTCTTACATCTATCATGTGAAAATCTCTTCTAGGTGTGTAGAGTTTTAGGCAAGTGAAAAGTCCTTGTTTAAGATTCTAGGTATAATTCTATATTTTAGTAGCATCAAATGTACATTATATAATTTGAGGTGAGTTGTAACCTAGTGTGTTGATAGTAATGAGTTTTTTAAGGCACATTTCAAAAATAGGATGTAGGATGTGAGTTGAATCTTTTTAAAACTTAGTTAGGTAGGACACATCTGAATATTTGGTTTCAAATATGAGGAAGGAGAACGGAAACACACCCATCACAGAATTGGATTTTCTCCATTTGGAGCGTGGATCCTAAATAAGTTACCTATTATTCTTAGAAGCTTCACTGGCTTATATAAATTAATCATATAATTGCTTCACTTATCGAACTATATAACATGGTCTTGGCAAGATTCCAACCAAAAAACTTGCGTTCATTGATTGACAGACAAGCCTCACAAGTGACTTTTATTAAAGCTCTTGCCATCCTTAATTATAACGTAAAAATTTCTAGATGCTTCTCGTCTATAAAATCCATATGGTATTCAATTTAAAAAAATATTAATTCTGTGTTGAATTCTAGAAATCTAAAATGATGAACATAGCCCTCTCTTTTATGAAAATATTTACTGTACTTGTGTAATGGTATTATAAATTAAGTACTACCGTATGTAATTCTTGTAAAAAAATTTGAGATTTAAACAAATAATAATTTAAAACTAAATCTTATATATAGGTTTTATAAAAAAATTAAATTACATGATAACATAAAAATGAGAATAGTATTTAATACTGAATATTACCTGAGAATGAGAATGAATCCGTCTCTTAAAATAGTTGGTTAACTTGCATCATAAAATCAGCCTCAAAGTAAAAAGGGAAAATTTTCTATGAATTCTATTAATTCTGTATTTGATTTTAAAAAATGGACACAATCCATGTGGAAGAGTATTAAACGCAGCCATATACTTACGAAGTATATTAAAATGGTTCATTATTACTGTTATTTATATTTTTGATAAATAACTAACTTTGGCTTATATTTTAAGATTTAACTCAACTATAATTAAAATTTGATAAAAAAACAAATTAACTATGATTTAAAACTACATTATAAAAATTTTATAACCGAAAAGCAAATTAGGTGACAAAATATGAATAACAATAGCCAAAATAAATTCATCTTTAGTTGACTTGGATTCTAATCAGCTTCAATTTTTGTAAAAAAAATTCCTGTATCCTGCATCTAATTCTCAAAAGTCTAAAATGATGGACTCATCCCATGTGAAAGAGCACCAAACGCGGTCCTCTCTATTATAGGGCCAGTGACTTGGATAATAAAATCAGCCTCAAGATCAAAAAAAGAAAAAGAAAAATAAAATTTCTTATAATTCATTAAAATCAAGCATATCCATGTCAAGTAATTTCTCAACTCGATGATTTTGAGTTCAGGGTTGTGCATGTATATTTTAATAGAGTTTAACCGTATCTGAAGCGACAGTAGATTTTATATTACAGATTTGGTTGGTGCTTAGATTGTAAAATCAGCCTCAAATCATGTTTTTTTCAAAAAAAGAAAATTTCCTATAACTCCCTTAATTCTGTATTTAATGTCAAAAATTTATAATTAGGAGCACAATCCATGTGAAGGAGTACTAATCGCAGCCGCTCTCTCTTACTTAGTTGACTTGGACTATAAAATCAGCCTCAAAATAAAAAAGAAATAGAAAAAGACTGGCTATAATTCATCATAATAGAGTATATCAAAGTCAAATAATTCACCAACTTGATGATTTTGGTTTGAGGGTTGTGCACGGATGATATTTAATGGGGTTTAACCACACTTAAAACGAAAGTGAATAGTTAATCTTCAATTTGGAGTCCATTTCACTTGGGACCACAGAATAGACTACTAGTGCCTAATGTGGCGTTTGGACCTCATTATAAGCACATCACCTGCAATCCTGAGACTGCAATATTCTGCATATATGCACTCTCTTCCATCCTCTTTCCCATTGCCCACATCTCTTTCCCTTCATTCTCTTGCTTTCTCTTTATTGTTTACAACCCCTTGAGCAGCATTCACACAATTCTGACCATCACAGCCTCCTCCGGTTTTGCTTGGTTTATCTGAAATTACTGCACAAGAAAATGGCCAAGACCTTCCTGCTCCTCTGTTTTCTCCTCTTGGCTGGTTCTGGGTTTGTGTTTGGCTCTGATAGAAAGAAGCACGAAATTGGAATATTTGAGCTTAAGAAAGGTGACGTTTCTTTGAAGGTCTCCAACTGGGGTGCATCAATTTTATCCCTGGTTCTTCCTGATAAGCATGGTATGCCTAGTGCTCAAAACACCATTTGTTGTTCTTCTTGTTACTTTGTTTTTCCCCTCTTGTTTCTGGCTTCTCTAAATCTTCATTCTTTCTGTGATTTTGTGTTACAGGAAAGCTGGGTGATGTAGTTCTTGGATATGATTCAGTCAAGGATTACACTGTGAGTTCTTTGTACTCCTTTCCATAGTTGATTGTTTTTTTCCCAGATTTCCAGCAAATCTGATTCTGCTTTCCTTTCTTATGAAAAGAAATATGGGGAATCTCCCATTGTTCCACAACTTGCTTTGGTTCATGCAATTTTCTCTCTCTATGGCGGCAGAATGTGACTTAGGGAAAAATATCACAGCTAAGATTAGAAGTATAATTTTCCAATACCTGACATTTTCCTTCAAATGCTCTGAAAATTACTCGCCACTTGCGTCTTAGGCTCTGCATGTTTGCTCAACAATTTAATTTTAGCTTTGTTTTATCTTCGCAAGGACAAGTAAACATAGTCATGCATGTGTTAAGGATAGCTTTGACATTTCATCCTAATCTGTAGACAGATGAGTTCGTATATTAATTCAGCTTTGAATTTTGAAGCTTGGCGTTTGATTATTTTTCAAATGCACGTCTCCTTGATGTTTCCACTTTGACCCTTCTATTCGAGCCATTTGCTTGACTGTTTACTTTTCTTTGGTTATCCTGTTTTGAACGATTTGTCTTACAAATATTTTGCTGCCGACGATGCACGAGTGATTATGACTAATATTATATGTAGTTATCTCATCAAGAAGTTGGTGTATTTTATTATATGTACGCGTGGGTAGGAACTAGGGATGTAAGATTCCAAAATCAAAAAAGACATGTTCGAGGACCCAGGGAATAACTATTCGTAATGATGACTCAGTCCATTAGTATAATACTTGGCTACAAAGGGTGATGTTTTCTCTTTTCTTTTTTTCATAATATGAATGGTGATATGTTAGTTATTTCTTCTATCACTAATGATGGGAAAATAAATAAAAAACGAAGCTTTTAAGCAAAAGCATATCTTGTTAATTATAACCAGATAGACCAAGGCTAATTATTAATTAGTAGAGATAGAGTAAACTAGTAGTGGGTCCCAGTGAGATATATAAGATCAAAGGAAAATAAAAAAAAAAAATTAAAAGAAACCCAAGGACTAAAATAGAAAAAGATTTGACAGAAAAAAAATACAATGGACAGTACTATGTAATAGATTTGCTTTTTACCTTATATTAGATTAATAAGTACTATAATTATATTAACAAAATTAATTACATTATTAGGCATGTCAAGCATTGTCAACGTTGTTTGCTTTGATTGATCTTATCGATGTTCGACATAATTAATTACTTGACAACATTGGCAGAATGATTCAACGTACTTTGGTGCCACTGTTGGTCGGGTTGCTAATAGAATTGGAGGGGCTCAGTTTACTCTAAATGGAATCCATTACAAAATAGTCGCAAATGAAGGAAACAATACCCTTCATGGTATGTCATCTTAATCCTCAACTAAAAACAGATTTCCTACCTTAAAATCGTCTATGACAGTTTGATGCCAATGTTAAGATTTCATACTCTTACTCTGCCTGCTCAACTGGTTAATTAGGTGGATCCAGAGGATTCAGTGATGTTATTTGGAAAGTTACAAGGCACAATAAAGAAGGCCCCATTCCCAGTATTGTGTTCACTTACAGAAGTTTCGATGGGGAAGAAGGTAAACTATTGTCGTAATACTTAAAATTCTGTGTTTAGTTTCTGACATGAAATTGATGTAACTATGAATTGTGTTTCAGGATTTCCCGGTGACCTGCTAGTTACATTGAGCTACAGTCTTATCGGGAAAAACCAGTTGGCTATAGTCATGAGAGCAAAAGCTTTAAACAAGCCTACTCCTGTAAATTTAGCAAACCACGCATACTGGAACCTAGGAGGCCATAACAGTGGTGATATTCTGAAAGAGGTGGTTCAGATCTTTGGATCCAAATACACACCTGTAAATTCCCAACTCATTCCCACCGGAAAATTTGCATCAGTGAGAGGAACCCCATATGATTTCCTTAAACCACGTACTGTTGGAAGCAGGATCAACCAGCTGCCTCAAACCAAAGGGTATGACATAAACTATGTGCTTGATGGTGAACAGGGGAAGAAGGTGAAGCTGGCAGCCATAGTTCAAGATTACAAGTCTGGAAGAGCGATGAAGCTTTTCACGAATGCTCCAGGGTTGCAGTTTTATACTGGAAATTATGTGAAGGATGTGAAAGGGAAAGGTGGATATGTGTATCAGTCTCATGCAGGGCTGTGTTTGGAGACTCAAGCCTTCCCTGACTCTGTGAATCACCCCAATTTCCCTTCAACTATTGTGACCCCGGAAAAGCCTTACAGGCATTACATGCTCTTTAAGTTCTCTGCAAAAGCTCACTATGGGTCTTCTTAGGGTTATGTTCCCATGTAACAAAGTGCTCTTCGTCTCTTTTGATGTACTCTTGTTGTAATTTCTCCAGCATTTCATTTCCGGGTTATTTCAAACTCTGTTCAGCAAAATAAAGAGGGAAAAGCAATAACAAGATAATAATAGAGGAGACTTTGTTGTTGCTCTTCAACCTTCTCGGCAAATTCAAATACTGGTCGATCATCTCCCGCTTTATTTATTTATATATTGGGATACGAAGAGAAGTAAGCGGGTGATCATCTTCTGAGAATATGTAAAACGAGAAAGTGATGGTCGTGAGAAAATCTAACTCAATCGGTTAATTAGAAGACAGGGGATCCGGATTTTATATGGATTCAAGTTGGCTAGTCTCTAAATTTTTATCTGCCATCTCCCACTTAATTAGCATGACGAAGCGAATTAGCATAAGGAAATGTATATTCGAATTAAAGAGATTACATTTGTAATATTCACTTCAAACACTAATTACTTAAGAAAAATAATGAAAACACTCTAATTAATAAGTAAACTTAATCGGTACTTGTCTCAAATCAAAAGTTAATGAAAGGTTTGAAATTTAGATACCTATTTACAAACGCAAGAGTTTTCTTCCTGTCCAACCAATCTTGCCGGAAATGAGATGACTGGGAGCATCCTATATGGACCAAATACTCTTTCCAAACTTGAGTTTCTTGACCAATCATCTAATCATGTATATTTATGAACCCATCTTAATTATCTGCAGACATTTGGAATCCAAGTAGAATCTGGTGACCCTGAACTTACCCAGGAATAGGCTTATTATTACAATTCCATCTCATGTGGGTCAATTGACAAAATTGACGTCCCTTTTTCTTTTTTCAATCTTTTTGGCGGCTCATCCCTTGAGTTGGGACGGACGAAGAATCTGATGCAATAAGCTGGTTTGACTTTAGCTTTTGTAGCAGCATTAGTCTTTGCTTGTGTAGTACGTTGACTACGTTGTAAGCCAAGGTCTAGGGCTCTAGGCCAATATTGATGCAAATTGTCTCAGAAATTATTACTTTTTGATGGCCTCCTTAGGTGACTAAGTCCTTCCAGGTAATTTCAGTTCACGAAATGGTAAACCAGGAACTATATGTGACAGGAGCGGAGCCATATTGTCCCTGTCTCCCCCCCCCCCCCCCCCTCCCCCTCCTCCTTTTTAAATTTTTTTTTTTTTTTTTTATGTTTATTGAATTATATTCTAATTTTATGCCCTATGTATCTTGATTTTTTGAATCTACTAAAATTATTGATCTTCAATGATTGAATCATGTTATTTTATTTTATTATTGGACATTTTAATTTCAACCTATTAGACTCACATATATATTAATTATATATTTTTATATTTAATTTTTGTGTAAACATTTGATGCATTTTTGTACATAGTAGTTTTACAATAATGAAGTTCAAATGTCAATATGTTATTTTTTTAGTTAGATCTCAAAAAATTCTTCCTAAAATGCTAAAAAAATTTTTAAATGTTGATGGATAAAATAACATTTATAATACTCTATAAATATATTTTTTCTATAAATTGACAATTATAAATTTTAATACTTTATCTAATAAAATTTTTTACTTCCTTTGAAATACTATTTTGGGCTATTTAGAGAACTATCATGCTATTGTCAAGTGATGATATATTTTGTTTAGTATATCATTGTAATACATGATATAAATAGTGAGTAGATATGTCTTCACGGGTACTTCAGTAGTAATATTAATATTAATATAAAGAGTAATATAAAGTACAATACTAATTTAAATTTAAAATTACTGTTAAACTTAAGAAGGAGAAACTCAAGATATTCTTAGTAAATTAATCTCATTTAGTTTAATTCAAAAGTTTAAATGGTAAGATTTTATTTAAAAAGTATAATATTAAATTATAATTTTTCAAAATAAAATATAAAAAATTAAAAATTCGCCCCCACTGGCTCAAGGTATTGGCTTCGCCACTGATATGTGATAAATTTGCTTAAGTGAAAGGCAAAACGTAACTATTGGCCAAAAAAAGAAAATCGTACTGTCTTATCCATTGTTGTGCTTTGTATTATTTTTGTTCCAAGCCTTCCCTCTATACTAACACCTTTTATGATGAGGTACTTTTGCTAGGACATATGCTACACGATAAAAATTTAATGTGTATGCGAACCCTACATGTTCATCTTAAATCAAGACTGTTAAGTCATTATGTTTACAAGTTTTTATTCTTGTTTTGGTTTTAATTTTAATGTTTTTTGATTAGGAAATTAAGCCCTAAATGGTTGTTTTGGGTTGTTGCAAGCTTTGGAAATAATTTGATTAAGTGTTGAAGCAAGGCATGGACATGCTTTCCATTGTAGAGGAGCTATAAATTGCAATGTATGGTATAAGCACAACTAAATTGGTTGTTTTTAATTAGTAAAAGTTGACAACTCATCTTTCAAGCCATTTTCTTTCTCTCTTAGACCTTGGAAACATACAAAAAGGGAAAGGAAGCTTCTAGGCGATATTTGGACAAATTTTATAATTTCTTTTTGGAAAAATTCAAAAAGTTAATTAGGAAGGAGAGGAGAGACTCATAAAGTAGATGTTCATCACCTCTCTCTAGGGCGTCTTCTTTATCTTCTTCTATTTTTTAGTTTTAGTGAGAGAAACTTTGTAAAACTTATTTTATAGCATTGCAACTCAAATTTTAGACTAAGATTATGGATTATTTGCTTATGTGTAGCTAATTTCATCTATCTATCTATGAAATAGAGTATTGGATTCTTCAATGATAGTGATATTTACTTGAACCTTCTCATTTTCTCTTCTTTTTGGAACTTTTACATTCACATTTTACTTGTGCTACCTTTGAGCAAATAGATAATAGGGTCCATTGTTTATTAAACTCATTGATGCTTATCATCCATTTGGTTTTGTTAAGTTGTAATTTTACCATGTTTCTGGTCTTGTTTTGATTTTAATTTTAATGTTTTACTTAGGAAATTAGGCTTTAATCTTTTGTTTTGGGCTAGTTTCAGGTCTTGAAAATAATTTGGTTGAATTTAGTGTTGTAGCAAGGTGTGGGTGTGCTTTTTTTTTTTTTTGCTAAGTAGCCACAAGCTGTTAAGCCATGAGCATGACTTAAGTCATTTGCTTTTAATTAGTAGAAGTGGACGTCTTACCTTTTAGCCCACTTTTCTCTTTTAAACATTACTAGCACGGAAAAAAGGAGCAAAGGAAGCTTTTGGGCAAGATTTGGATACATTTTTACATTTTTATTTTGGGAAAATCAAGAAGTTAAGAATGAGAGAAATTTCATTTTAGGATATATTTCTAATACCTATCTCTCTAGGTTGTCTTTTTCTTCTTCCTCTTCTCTTTGCAGGTTTTAATGAGAGAAAGTTGCAAAAACTTACATTCCAACTTTGTAATCCTAACTTTGGATGAAGATTGTAGATATTTTACTTATGAGTGGCTGATTTCATTCATTTAGCTAAGGATTGTTGTTATGGATTCTTCAAGGATTGTTAACTATATCTAAATGCTTTCTTTTTCTCTTTTTTTTGGTATTTTTGCATTCTTATTCTACTGGGGTTATCTTTGAGTGAATAGATGATATGACCCATTCTTTATTTTCTTCAAAGATGCTTACCTTCCATTTTGTTTAATTAAATTTGTATTGGTTCAGTTAAACCAAAAATTAGTGAAAAATTGGTGTAAAAGATTGTGGTTGTGCTTTGTTTTATATTGATGGAATGCGAGAAATAATTTGTTGAACTTTGTTGTCTAGTTTTGAAAAATTAGAGTTGGTGATATCTTGATTTTAATGCAATTAACTAATTACATCTTTAAGAGCCTACTTGAGGTTTTTAGTTAATTAGGATTTAGTTAGGAAGCTCTTCTTAACAATGTACCTGAGGAAATCTAAGTTGTTAGCAACTATAACCACTTGCTAAGAAGAGAAAATGAACCTTTTTATTAATGATCAAATCTTGAAACTTGATGAACTACCAACCAAAGTTAAGCAAAGATTTGAAGAAATGGCTAGAAAAAGAACTTTTAGAGAGTTGGCTGCCCCATCAGTGAACTAACCACCTTTGTGCATCACTAACCCAAACTTGGATGTATTATTAGAGCTGGAATTTGGATTGATTCATCTGCTCCCTAAAATAAGAGGGCCAACTAATGAAGATCCTTACAAGCATTTAAAGGAGTTTTATATCGTGTGCGCAAGCATGAACTTCAAAGAGTTTTTTAAAAGTCGATTAAGCTGAGGGCCTTTCCTTTCTCCTTAGATGACATGGCAAAAGCATGGTTGTTCTACATAGCCACAATCTCCATTACTACTTGGGAAGATGTGTTATGATTGTTCCTTAATATGTATTTTCTCGCTTCCCAAGCTATTGGTATAGGAAGAGACATTTGTGGCATCAAACTAAGAGAATTTAGGACTCTTAATGAATATTGGGATAGGTTCAAGAGATTTAGTACAAGCTATCTACAACATGATATTTTAGAATAATATCTCATCTAATACTTTTATGAGGGGTTGTTATCCATAGAAAGAAAAATATTATACACGACTAGTGGAGGTAATATTGTGAATAAGACTCCTTAAGCTGCTAGAGATTTGATATTCATCACGTTAGCCATGTCTTAACAATTTAGGAGTAGACAAAAGCCTCCAAAGAGAGTGAATGAAGTGAGCACATCATCACTTGAAACTAAAATTAATTAGCTTACTAATTTGGTTCAAAGCTTGGTTACGAGGAAAGTGCAACAAGCTAAGGCGTGTGGAATTTGTGCTAATATGGGCCATCTTACTTATATATGTCGCACACTCTAAGAGGATGAACAACATCAAGTTAATGCCATTAAAGGTTTTTTAGGGCCACCACAAAGGAGGTTTGATCTTTACTCCAAGACTTACAATTCGAGATGAAGAGAACATCACAATTTTAACTATGGAGCAAGACTTTCTAATACACAACAATTCCAATTAAGACCTTAGGCCCCACAACAACCTTCCTCTTCCAAGTAAAGTATGCCATTTAAAGATATTGTAAGGTCTCTTGCAAAAATTATACAACAATTCTAACAATAGACAAGATTAACAATAAAAAATTTGGAGAATCAAGTGAGTCAATTAGCCACATCATTAAGCATGTTGAAGTCAAAAGACAAATTATCTTTTCATATTGAAGCTAACCCAAGACATAGTGCATGTTCAATTACTTTGAGAAGTAGAAAAGAGTTGGAAAAAAGTAAGTTATAGGCACAGCTGAAATGCATAAACAAAACTAAAAGTTGAAGTCATTGTACTTAAATAAAACATAGACCTCTAAAACGAAGATACATTTGTCCAACAAGAGGAATTTTTCATTATGTCTCCTTTTTTTTTTTGAAAGACTTGCCAAATCTACGAAGGATAAAAATGAAAAAGAGATTTTAAAAACTTCTCACAAAGTTGAGGTGAATATCCTACTTCTTGATACCATAATACCTCGTACAAAGTTTCTTAAGAAATCATGTACTAACAAGGAAAAACTAGTGGGGGTATGAGAAAGTGAGCATGAGAGAGAATGTATATGTAATGATTTAAAAAAAATTACCTCCAAAGTGTAAAGACCCAAGCATTTTTGCTATCTCATGTAATATTGGGAATATAGGGATATAGAAGGCCATGTGTGACTTGGGTGTATCAATCAATGTGATGCCTTTATCTATCTATTCAACTTTGAATATGATAAAATTAAAAGAAACTAGTGTTGTCATTCAACTTGTTGATGGATTATTTGTATATCCTGAGGGAGTGTTGAAGGAAGTCATAGTTCAAGTTAATGATTTAGTTTTTCCTACAAATTTCTCCATTGTGGATGTGGAAGATGATAACTCTTTTAAGGAATTTGACAGTTTATTAGGAAAACCATTTCTTTGTACTGTTAGGACAGTGATTGATATGCATGACGGTACTCTCCCTATGGAGTTAAGTACAATATGTATGATATAGTGAAATCTCTAGATGAGGTATCCTTTCTTTGTTGCATTGAAATTGTTGATCCTATAGTGCAAGAAACATTTGAGTTGAATAACATGGGGAAATTCAATGTTACGATGTGTAAGAACACTATTTTTATAATCTAGCTAAGGTTGTGAAAAGTTTGAGATTAGTGGTGAGGTGGAAGAAGTGGTTTCTTAATTGATGTCCTATATAGCCAAGAAAGCTTAGAAGCATTCGCTAAAGAAGAATAAGAAAAAGAAAGTGAAACAAAAATTAATTTAGTGGATGTTTCTCTTGCGAGAGCTTGGTTTTGAGATATAGGATAAGAAAAAGGTTAAAGAATTTAGTCGCAGATCACCATATTTGCTTGCCTTTAATTAAGAAATAAATTTCCTTAGAAGACCTAGGTTGATAGCTTGGAATGTCTAGCTTAGGATATTAAACATGGGCGCTATTGGGAGGCAACCAAATTTTGTCAAATTTCTTGTTTTATTTAGTTTAATTTTTCATTTAATAGTGTCTCAATCGGTTAAGACATGTCCATGACCTAGGTATGTCACACATATCTTTTCTCTTGTTAATTCTATAAGTAGTGCCAGTAGCCTCTAAAAGTTATGGCTAGCTAAGTAATCAAGTATAAGTATCATAAATATCCATCCTTGCATTAAAAGGCTTGTGACACACTAGGCAAGACAAAAAAAAAAAAGCTCAAATAAAGAGAGAAAAAATGAGATAAAAGTATTGGTAATCTAAGTAACCAGACGTGGGTATAATCAATATCCACTTTCACATCAAAAGGCTTCCAATACTTTAATCATTGAAAGAAAGAAAGAAAAAGAAGTGTTTGTTATAGTGAAATAGTGTGAATAATGAAGAGGGAAGGAATGGATTTTTGTTTAATCACTTTTGATGATTTTATACTTCCATTATATGCTTAAAGGTGTTTTGTTTTATATCTTAGTGAGTTTATAGTTAGTCTTTGATGTTGAGGGTGTTTGAGTGCTCATTTTCTTAGTGTATGCATCTAGTTGACTCCTAGACCTTATGTATCATGTTTAAAGACTTCTTGGAAACCTTCTTGCTTACTTGTAAATTTATGGAAGTTAATTATTTGAATTTTATTTTCTTGGTGGCTAATAAGATGCATTGAGATGCCTTTGTTTAGATGAGTTGTTTTAGAGTGTGAGTTGAATATTTGTTTGACTTGTGTTGTTTAGAAACATGCTTAAGGACAAGTATAGGCTAAGTGTGGAGGAATTGGTTAAGTTGTCTTTTTTGCATGTTTTTCATCTTGTTTTGATTTTAATTTTAGTATGGGTGCACACAGGCTAGGTTTTTGCATGACCCAAGACCTAACCTCGGCCCGGTTTTGACTCGATAAGTGGCTGGTTCAAGTTGGCTCAGTGAATTAATTTTTTTTTATATTTTTATTTTATTACAATAATTTTTTTTTACTAATAAAACAATTTTTTAGTAAAAAATAGAAAAATAAATTAAGATTTACAATGAAAAGTGAATAAATTTGAAAAGAAGTAATATTATAAATATTTATTATTAATAAAATTATTATATATAAATAAAAAATTTAGAAAAAAAAAAAAGATAATTCCAGGGTCGGGCCAGGTCGGGTCATGTGTGAACCTGAACCCCGCTTAGCCTATTGATGTGACCTGGCCTGGCCCAGTGAAAATTGAAATTTTTTTTTATTTTGACCTAGCTTAACCTAACCCAATAAGATTGGGCCGCTGGGTCAATTTTTCATCCCTAAAGGTTAGTGTTTTAGTTAGAAAATGAAGCCTTAATAGGTTGTTTTATGTTAGTTTTAGGTTTTGGAAGTGATTTGGTTGAATTTTTGGATATAGCATTTCATAAATCAGCTATTAAGGGGAAAATATTATGTCTTTGTACCTATTGTGTTGATCTTCATCATTACTCTAGATTAAGTATTTATGAGCACTTTACTAATCCATGTCATGGGTTTCTTAGAGGGTATAAAAATGGATTTTCCACAGGAAAGAAATCAAATCTTCTTTAAGTATGAATACAGAATCAATATAGTTAGATCATGATATGTATAGGTTAATTCAAGATATTTATGAAATGTCTGAACAAGTAGGTGAAGATAATATTGATGACATTAGTAGAGAACATGTGAACAACAGTTTGAGGGAGGGAATAACTCTGATAAATTTCATCAGTTAATTAAAAAGGTTGAGCAAAAGCTCTATTGAAATTGCGAAAAGTACACTAAGCTATCATTCATTGTACTTCTATATCATATTAAGTGTCTTCATGGGTAGTAATAAGTCATTTTCTATGTTATTAGAGTTATTAAAAGATGTTTTGCTAGAGTCATACTATGATACAAAGAAGATAATTTCTAGCCTAGGCTTAGGGTATGAGAAAATTCATGCTTGTCCTAATGATTGCATGTTGTATTGGAAGGACAATAGCAAAGATGAAGTTTGTTCAAAGTGTGGTGTCTCAAGATGGAAAACTCTTATTGTTTCAAAGAACAACGAAGTTAACCCATTTGAATAGAGAAAAAATATACCAGTAAAGATTTTACAATGGTTTGCTTTAATACATAAGCTTAAGAGACTTTTCATGTCTACTAAAACTACTTCATTAATGAGATGGCATAAAGAGGGTCATATAAAAGATGGCCTTTTGAGGCATCCAATAGATTCTCTTGCTTAGAAGGAATATAATTCTAGGTATCTTAATTTTTCGAGTGACAATTGTATTGTTAGGTTAGGATTGGCTTCAGATGACTTTAATCCATTTAAGACTATGAGTGCTACTTATAGTACTTGGCCTATTATTGTTATTCATTTAACTCTCATCCTTGAATGTGTATGAAATAACCTTCTTTGATTATGTCCTTGCTTATTCCTAGTCTTAAAGGTCCTGGTAACAATATAGATGTGTATCTCCAGCCACTAGTTAAAGAGTTAAAAGAATTGTAGGAAAATGAGGTTGAAACTTTTAATTCTCATAAGCAAAAGTCATTTCAAATACATGTTGCAATTATTTAGACTATTAATAATAACTAACATATGCAAACTTGTCTAGATATAGTACTAAAGGTCAATATGCTTGTCCTTGTTGTGGTTTTGAAACAGCTTCACAATGGTTACGCCATTGTTGCGTCACAATCTTGATGTTATGTATATTGAAAAACATGTTTGTGACAACATCATTGGAACATTGTTGGATTAATAAGGAAAATCTAAAGACAATTATAAGGCTAAAGCTGATCTGGTGGAGATGAACATAAGAAATGTGCTTCATCCACAAATATATACCTCAAATGGTATAACATTTTACCTAAGGCATGTAATGAAATGATTAAAAAGGAGAAAGAAACTTTTCTTGAAGTTTTAAAACATATAAAGGCACTAGATGAATGCTTATCTAGTATCTCCATTGTGTGCAAGAAAAGAAACTCAAGTTAATTGGTTGAAAAAGTTACGATTGTCATGTTTTGATGTAATAATTTTTACCTACAACATTAAGGGGTTCTCTTCTTGATAAAGTGACCTTGGTTTTGGCTGATCTTTGTCATTTTTTTAAAGATATGTGTTCTAAAGTTCTTAACAAAGATTATATTAACTTGAATCAATGTTTCTTCCATCATTTTTCACTATTATGGTACATTTAATGGTTCACTTGGCATATGGAGGACAATTGAAAGGTATGAGTAAACTTCTTTTAACGTAATATATGAGATCAATAAAACAATTTCAATGATAACATTTCTTTTCTTTTGTGGTGCACTTGAAGGTATCTTT
Organism: Delonix regia; assembly: GCA_037074485.1. Taxonomy (NCBI): domain Eukaryota; kingdom Viridiplantae; phylum Streptophyta; class Magnoliopsida; order Fabales; family Fabaceae; genus Delonix; species Delonix regia. The sequence continues at coordinate 30,141,092 of CM073449.1, read as the reverse complement.
GTGCTTTGAAATCCTTTGTTCATAAGAGAGCACAACCTAAAGGGTCAATTTAAAAAGGGTATTTGGCTCATGAAAGTTTGAAAATATGCTCATGGTATCTAATAAAAGTAAAGACTAGGTTTAATTGACCTATTCAAAATGATGAGGAAGTTCCTTTAACTTTGGTAGAAGATTTACCTTCTAAACATGATGTAGGAAACCTTGCAAAAGCAACTTGAGAAAGCGAAAGAGAGTAGGTAAAGTAAAGCTTGACAAAAAAACTCTATTGCAAGCACATTGATATGTGCTTTTAACAATGATGCAATCACCCCATTTGAAGAGTAAGAAAGTTCTTCATATTAGTCTATTCAATATTGTTGAAACCACTCCTTTTTTTTCCTACATAATATTTGTTTGGTTCTAACTTTATTATAGGGAACATTGTGCACTTATTAAGGGACAAAGACTACCTTGTTGATTGACATCATACAAAGTCCATAGAACTCACAGCCTAACATTAAATGCTTAGTTCTGTGAGAAGGTATGCTCAACAAAATTGATACATAGTGACTAATATTTCATATATCTAAACATTACATATTTTCATTCCTACAATATTAACTTATCTAGATAGTCAAGAACTAACATTAATGTACATGTGAGCTATTGGCTCATTGATAAATATAATTAACTCTAAAAGTTAGCATAGTGCTAAGGATATACAAAGGAATGAAAACAATTGAATGATAAGTTATGTACTTTTGTAGTTTTTTGTCAAGTGTGTTAGACTATATAGATATGGAACTTTACAATATTTTATGTATTGTTTGGTTCTTTAGCTCAAATACATTGCACTATATGCTATGCTAGAAATGAATGGCCACTTTCATTCATTGTTTATGGATATATTATTGCTTCTGTTTTTCTTAAATTATTTTTATCAATACAATATATAACTTGAGTCTTATAACTTCTAGTAAGTATAAATACTCCTATTGTTAAAGAAATGTAAACAAAATATAAGTAGCCTTTCTTCTTATTTGGTTTTCTACTACTTGGTTGCTTTTCTTTCAAATATTTATACTTTCTCTTATTTGACGGAGCCCAAAACTACACTTTTTGATTCCTACAATATTAACTCATTTAGATAGTCATGACTAAACTAATGTTGATGTACGTGTGAACTGTTATCTTATTGATAAATATAATTAACAAGAAAAAGTTAGCATAGTTCTAATAATGTATAAAGAAATGAAAACAATCCTAAGATAAGCTATGTACTTTTGCAGTTTTTTCTCAAGTATGTTGGACTATACTAATATGGTATTTTGTAATATTTATATATAATGTTTGGTTCTTCAACACATATACATTGCACTATAAGCTATGCTAGAAATGAATGATGACATTCATTCATTGTTTATAGACATATTGTTACTTATGTTTCTCTTAACTTATTTTTATCAATACGATATGTAACTTGAATCCGATACAGTATAGGTCAAGCTAATACAAGGGTCCTTCAAGGATGTTAGATGTATGGAAAATGTATAAAGTGGAGTTTATAAGTGTTGAATTTGGATTCACTTCTTCGCCTAATTGGTGAAGAAGGAAAAGCTTTAACTTGGTTTATTGGTAGCTTAGTGAAGGGGCATTAATGTGCGCCAATTAATTATGCAACATGGAAGGATATGCCTAATGAACACAAACAATCAATGTTGGAAATACTATTAGAATTATTATATTGTAACTCTTTTTTTTTTCTTTTACTTGTGATGTCTTGCTTTGTTTATGGAAGCACTAATTGTCATCTCTTCACCCCACTTATTTTGACAAAGTTTGAATTTAATCGTAAGTTGGATAAGAAAAGGGATGAAATTATAATAAACATGTTGAAGTTAAAGATGTGTGACAAATGGAGACAATGTAAGCATGATTTGAAGAAAATGGTTTATGATCCAAGTAAGACTGAAGAACAAATGGTTGTTAATGTACTTGATGAAAGGGCCAATCCTATTTAATATCATAAATTAATTCACTATATATTGGTGCTCTGATAAAGGACAAGTAAGTTATTTATTAAATTGATAAATTCTTACATGTCATGATTAAGTAATAACTGACTTTGTTTTCATTTTTATCTTCATATTTTTAAATAAGAAATTAATTGATATTATTAAAAAAAAATCTTGCCAAGCTTGAAGATGTTCGTTGCATAGGTACAAAAAGTGGACAAAAATTTGGACCGTGGGTATAGATCAATTGAGGCTATACCCATTGATATATACCTTTTACCCATGGAAATTGATTAAAAATATATGGCATTTTTCTTGTAATGCATTTTACTTGTGCTACCCTTGAGTAATAAATGATATGACCCTTTGTGTATTTGATTCAATAATACTTATCTTCCATTTGGTTTAGTTAATTTCGTAATTGTTTGATTAAACCAAAAATTAGTAGAAATTTGGTAGAAGAGATTGTGATTGTTTTTTCTTTTATATTAATGGAATGTAAGAGATCATTTGTTGAACTTTCTTTTATATTTTGACAAATTAGAGTTGGTAATTTCTTGATTTTAATGCAATTATTTAATTAAATCTTGAGAGCTTATTTGAGGTTATTAGTTAATTAAGATTTGGTTCAAGAGTGTTTCTTAACCAATGAATTTAGAGAAATTTAGGTTGTTAGAGCTTATTAGGAACTATAGCTACTTGCCAAGAAGAGAGAATTAATATTTTTATTAATGATCAAACTTTGAAGGAATAAAACAAAATATTCCTTAACTAGTTGTCTTATTTCTTGGTTTAAATCCTCTTGTTTGATTTTCTTTTATACTTGAATATTTTCTTAGTTGTTCTTTGTTTAATTTTTTTAGTTTGAATTGTTGTTCTTTGTTATATTTTTGCTAAAACCTCTCAATTTTTTTTCTTTCTTTTATGCATTTATCTATTAGTTATTCAAAAGTATTGAAATGGCTAGTTCTCAACTCTACTCACCCTTGTAAATATTTTATTCGAGAATAGACTATTTTTAATTTGGTGAAATTGACACCTACTATAGACTATTTAGTGTATGCACACTCAATGCACTTAGGGTATATGGGTCCAATGTAAATTTTTTCAAACGTGTGTTGGAATTATTTGCCAAATTAGTAGTATTCAGACGTCGAATGATTAATTACTCTTATATGTGGTTAAATGCAATAATTATTGTCTATGCTAAAACTTGATTGTTGCAAGAGGCCAAGTTCTAAAAGGAGGGGAGAACAGGGAAATTCTAGAGCTACGGGGAAGGCGAGGGAATCAGAGGAGAAGAAAAAAAACGAAAAAAGATTATTTGTTTAAAAACTTGATTTCAAATGTTTTTTCAACATCTTCAATAATTTTGGTCCTCAGTATGGTCCACATCTGCAAACAGATATATCAACCCTTGGCTCTTGGCCACCGCCAACAATAAGTTGCTTTGACTTTAGCTCTTGTTGCAACTCTAGCCTTTGCTTGTGTATTACGTTTTAAGCCAAGGTCTAGGTCTTTAGGCCAATATTGATGCAAATTGTCTCAGAAACTATTACTTTTTGATGGACCCCCTTAGGTGACTAAGTCCTTCGGAAAAGTTCAGGTAATTTCAGTTTACCAAATGGTAAACCAGGAACTATATCTAATAGACTTGCTTAAGTGAAAGGCAAAAAGTAATTATTGGCCGAAAAAAGAAATTCTCTTATCCATTGTTGTGCTTTGTATCATTTTTGCTCCAAGCATTCCCTCTTTACTAACACCATTAATTATGAGGAACTTTTGCATGCACGTATACTCGACTATCAAAATTTAATGTGCTTGGGAACCCTACATGCTCATCATAATTCAAGACTATTCAGTGTATGTACATTCAATGCACATAGAGCAGATGGGTCCAATTTAAATTTTTTCCAACGTGTATTGGAATTATTTGGAAAATTAGTTCTATTCTGACGTCGAATAATTAAGTACTCTTATATTTGGTTAAGTGCAATAATTATTGTCGTATGTGCTAAATATTTGATATCGGTATATGGAAATTAAAAAAAAAAAAAAGAGTAATGATATATGTCATTTGGAACATAATAATTTTTAATTGTAATATAATTAATTATTAAATACGGTATCATGTTTTATTTATTTTAATTAAATTTATTAATTATTACACACAAAATTTATCAATAAGAATATTATTTATTATTTAATAATTAATTGTCTAACGGCTGTCCCGCTAAATTAATGCATTCGGCTCATGGAAAATAAGCAACATGGAGATTTCTGGCCAAAAAAAAAAAAAAAGGCAATATGGAGATTTGAGTAGGCATTTATTTGCCGGCCCTAGCTTCTATCAATGCCCCCCCGAAATGTATTTAACTGGCTCGGTGGCGAGTTAAATTTTTAAAATGTTAATTTTTATATATATTTTTATTTTATATTTTTTAATTTATAAGAACTTAAATTATAAGAATTTATTTTTCTTAATTAAGATTTTTTATTCAAAGAGCACTTCTCTTAAAATTAAATTCTAAATTCATTATCTCTAGTATAAGTGTACTACGCAATAATTGATTATATATATATATTTCAAATTCCACCTTTTATTTCGGGCCTTTACTTTATGTCAAATTTAATGGCGTTGTTTTTTTGTCACTTGGTCGGCATAAGTCTAGATTGTAGTTATGTAGACTTGAGGTTCCAAATCCGACACGCCTCCAAGCAACTTGGGGTTTCTGTGTTGCGTTTGAGCAGTAAGCAGCACGAAGCATAAGGTAATCATTATTCCGATAATGCGGATCGTAAACAATAATTAATTGCTGATGAATATATAACTAGTTTACGTAGTTTTTTTTTTATACAAAATGAGATAGAAAATCGACAAATTGGCGGGCCTTCCATATTTAATCTGCATACAGATACATACAATGATACAACAAATAATAAAGGCACTGCATTAGTATGAGAAAATATTATATAGCATGCTGAGGAATTTTAATTAGTTGGAGTTTCTAACATTCGGTGTGTTGAGGAATTTCCATAGCTGCCTTGAGTATGATCTCAAAGGCACTTTTGATGCAGGAATTCAGTTTCTGTTCATCTATGAAGTATTTTTCTGTCTTGAGGGTGACTCTTAGAACTCCCATGTAGCTCATTATTGATATAACAAGGCTCTGCAATGCAACCCATAAAATGTATGCTTATCATTTGAAAGAAGTCAATTTGATATGATAATGACAATGGAAATCGCTTTCTCACATGTTTAATTTTGGACTTAGTCCATAAAAGACTAATAGTCAATCCAATGTCTTTTCAAAACTGTCATTCGTGGTGTCTCTCGTTAGGTATAAAAAACTGTTAATTAACGGTGGCGATTTTATGTTTTTTTTTAAATATTAAAATTTTAATAATTAATAATTAAACATAATATAATGTCTTATGAAATAATGATTCAAAATATTAATTTATTTAAGAATTATAATTATTAAAAAATTAATTTTATTTTTATGCAATTAATATATATGATTATACTAATAAATCAAGTAAAATTGACAAAATATTATTTTATATGTCATAGTATCTAATCATTAATATACCATAATTTTAAAAAAAGGTATTCTGAGAAAAATAAATTATCACTTTTGTATTTTGATTATAGGATTAAGTGAAGTATTTTAGTTGCTTTTACCATACTTTTAATAAATAACAATATGTAAAAGAAATTTTTTTTAAAAAAACCAATCAATAATTCTGAACTATAAAAATTATTCACTTATCATGCTTTTATTTGAAATTTTGATAATGAATGCTTAAAAATTCTACCTAAATTTTTTCCATTTTTATTCCTGTGTTTTAGATTTTCTAATACAAATTATAGATGTAGAAGTGCATGAATAAGAGTCTGGGGTCTGAATTAAGTTAATACACCTTTTAATTTGCTATTTCTTTTTTCTTGGACCATTAATTTACTCTATGATTCTGTGACAAGCAAATTATTCACTGGAAAAAATAAAATACCTCAGGACCTCCAGCCAATGTGAAATACAAGCCTTTTACTGGATGGTTAGTTAGAGACATCTGTTGTGATGGTCCAATCAAATTTGTAATTACTGTACTTGACTTTGACAGTGTGCCATAAATGTGTTTAGCTACTGCCTGCAACGACAACGGATGCTCATGTAAACCAAGCTTCATATCACAAGATGACAGCTACCTGTACTTGCATATCATCATGAAGATCAAATTTGATTGGAGAAACTATATAATTCACTTTGATAAACTAACCTAATTGATATATGAAATGTGTAGACATTTATATCAACCAACACCAAGCACTTTTCATATAGGTGTTTCATTAATTACATTTTAAAAATAAGGAGATGCTTTTGTTATGTTTTAAACTTTATGTATATAATTTTCATTTAACCAGATGTACCCATGGCCATACATACCTCATGGCCTTTGAATTTGCTCTCCATATCCAGAAGCATTCCGGTGAGAGGAACGGCCAAAGATTGTTTCTTCCTCTTGATTATGTTATGTGCTTCCCAAACAAATTCTAGTGGGTTTGACATTTTGCTATCTTCTAATTTTGGAATCGGCACATGCATGAAGGAAATTCGATTCCCCCATGGCCCTTTGGCCTTAGCATTAAGCATATCATCGACGGACTGGTAGCCTTCAGTGTTTCTTGTATTCAGCAGCACTAACGCTGTAGAGTTTGCAGCCCTCGAATTGTAGTTAATCTCTTGCATATACAACCGAGTCCCATAGAAGATTATTCCAGTGATCACATCATTGATAGTCTGTATCGAAGATTAAAAAAAAAAAAAGGATATCATCAATAGGAGAGGATTAGGTGACCTACTATATATGAGTTGTTGAAAAGTGAAAGATCATAAAAAGATTTCAACAAACAAAAGAATATGAGAGCTTACCACACCAAGCCTGGACTTGATGAGTTTGATGCGGTCGATGGAGAAAGCCATGGTTGATATGGTGATAGGGTGAGTTTTCCCTCCGTCAGATCCAGACCTGATTGGTGTCTTAGCATCTTCAATGACGCTGCTCTTCAATATACTCCAACCAAAATCTACAAGAGTATTGTAGGCTGACGACATAACCCAAGAAAATCTGCTGAAGAAGCTTTTGTTGGCAGCATTTGATGGTTTGATGGAAGGGAAAGACAAGGGAAGAGAGGGATTATCGGCTCTCTGAAGGCAGGAAAGAAGTGCACCCATGAGAGAGTAGCCATCTCCAAGAGCATGGTGGAGTTTGAAAATAAGGGTGCTTGCTGCACTGTTTGTAGGGTAATTGACGATGTGAATTTCCCATAGTGGTCTGCTTTGTGGAAGCTGCTCTATTGCTATTCCTGACAAGTAATCTGCAAAATACTTGTCATATGATTCCTTTGACTTGCTTTCCGGGAATAAGGGGATGTTGATATGATCTTTCAAGTTTACTTCAACTTTCTTCCATTGTTTCTCTCCACTTTTGTCTTCTACCTGCGCTCAAAGAATATTTATTGCTCTTTAGTCATTACATTAGCATAGATATTAATATTCATCTCCTTTTAAAGTAACGTTCATATATTCTGTTTCTGTGCTGTCTGCATTTTTCAGAAACCTACTTTCCGTCACAGTATTATTATAATTGTCATATAAGTTATGAATTCTCTGTTCGACCGCGCGTAAACTTAAATGGTATATAACAACTTTTGTTTCTTCAACAAAACCTTCAATTTTCTTAGAATATATAAATGAAGAAAGTACCTTAGTAGATATAAATAAATAGATATATATGAAATAATGACAAGGAAGGGAGAGAGGACGACCACTACCATGATGGAGGAGAAGCGTGGGTTGATAGGAAGGAAGAGGCGTTTGAGGAGAGGCATGGCTTGAGATTCATCGAGGGGAACTTGGAATTCTAAGACGCCAATAATGTAAATACATAGCACAGAGCTGTTGAAGTATTGTCCCACAGGACTCACCGGTACTGCTTCTTCTTCTCCTTCTTCTTCTCCTTCGTACTGCACCTTCATCATCATCCTTTGATTTTCTGCCATATTACGACTCACAACTGTATTAAGAGGCTGCAAAGCATTTAAAACTATGGGCATATGAGGAGAGGCTCATGGAGTTATAAGTAATAAGTAAAAGAAGGAAGAGAGAAGACGTATGGAGACGTGCATGTCAGGCAATGGAAGATAGCTCTTCGCTCATCTGTAATTCGCCAAATTTGAATTATTCACATTTTCAAATGGAATAACTGGTCTAAATCGATGAAAACATGGTACTGTAATAAAGTATAGACTTTTCTTTTCCTGTTCACACTTCTCACCACAATACCACATGAACTATATTTATGTGCAAGAAACTATTTTAGAATAGAAGCAGATAAATGATGAAAGGCCTATTGTCAACTGTATACAGTAAAAGACCTTTTTAATTACATTGATTTCAACTGTACAAACTAGTTATTTTAATGTCAACCCTCGAATAAAATCTTGGAGTTATGTATTCAACCATTAGATCAACTTTTAAAAAGTTATTAATTTTAGTTTTTAAATTTAAATGTCATCTGTCAAACTCTGCAGTTATTTTAATATATAAATTGTTAGATGACCATTTTAGGAAAGCTACCATAGGGATTCCAAATTTCTAATTACATAGTACGTATAACAGAAAGGTATACATGCATAACCCATTTTAAAAATACTGAATATTACCAATTAATTAATCATATTACCTATATAGCTAAGGGGAACAAATTCTTTTCAATAAGCAATTTTAACATATATAAGATTTGTTAGAACCAAATTTAGTACTAAAATATTTTTTATTACAATTATTTAACTGTCATTTGTACCTTGTATCAAATTAATTCATATATATATATATATATATGATCTAATTAAAATGTTAAACAAAGAAGAGGGGCTAGTACTAATCAGCAATTAAAATGTTGATAATTTTGTCAAATAAATGTTACAATGTGAGTTCAAATGATGTATAAATTTAATTTGTTGAGTAATGTATAAATAATGTAATACAATAACTATATAGACACAAAAAATTTTTGTTTATAAAAAATTTCTTGCGTACTGACTATACTGATGACATTGGTTAATTTGTACATGCACTAACTTTCTGACAAATTGCTATAGCGTAAGTAAAATTTTTTTCAGCAAAAAAAAAAAAAAATTCACACCAAATTTGTTGACTGAGTTAGGTTCACCAATCATATGACCCTGTTCCATGACCGTTGGTTCTAAATATGGGTGGCTGCAGGTGACCACAAATTGAAGCACCGATTATTAATTATTTGAAGTTCCATACCCTTCATTAATTGCATAAGCAACCGATTTCCTTTGTTTCAACTATATCCATCCTCTCATTAATTTTCCTTTATTGATGTATGTCCTTGTAATTAAAGATCATTGTAAGTGAACTAAAGGTAAGTTTTTTTAAAAGGCAATTTATAAATATATATACATTTCATATCAATTTGATAGATTTAATAGAATAAATTTTTACCCCAACTAAATTTTAAATCTAATAAATTAATCAAGACAAAAAGAATCTACATTTCATTTCAATAGGCCCACTATATATGTGTGTGTGTGTGTGTTTTTTTTTTTTTTTTACTTTTGAAATATACATTAATTTCAATTCAAACAAAATTTACGAGACTCATGAAAGCATTACTTTTTGATAAATATGGTTCAATAATTTTACAAGGACAACAATACCAAAACTAGGGGAAAAGCATATTAAAATGGTAATTAGCTGTAACCTACAGGAAATTAAGGCATTCATCGTAACTTCCGGGTCTCAATGAGGAGAAAGGAAGGAAATTGATTTTACTTCCGTTCAGCCTTCAAGTAATGTATATAAAATTTGGTTTGGGTGTGGAGTGCTTCGTGCAATCTGAATAGTGTGAAATACGATAATAAAATGAATATTCTTAGGAATTAAGAGGACCCAAAAAATAAAAAATATTATGTCTCTTAAGTTTGTTGTATATGTCAAATAGCTTAATACACATGTATTGCTTGGATTTGAATATTTTTACATGATATATAGGATAATACAATATTGTCATGTAAGGAAAAAAATAAATGCAAAATGTATGAAAGCTTACTAACTCTTATTAGATAACTTAGTTATTTTAGCATGTTTTTAGGAATCAAGTTTGATTTAGTTTAAGTTTTATGAATGAGGCCAATGTTTCATTTACAGTTTTGATTTAGTTTAGTAAATAGGTCTAACAGTGTTTTTGAATAAATTAAATGTTAAATATGCGCTTAATCTTTGAAAATTTTAATTAAACACTTTTATTTATTTTGGGGTTTAAATCATAAATAAAACAAATTTTGAAGTTTTGAAATCTAGACCAAGAATATTAGGAACTCAAACCATAGAGACCGGGGCCAAAATACGAGAAAAATGCTGAAATTAGAGCATCCAACAAGTATTTGCATTGTGACATTGTTAAATAGAACACATTTACACTGTCACAAGAAGTTTTGTGTCATGACATGGAATTGCACTATATCCGAACGATTGTGTTTTTAGTAAGTCTTAATTCTGCTGTTATAAAATGCGCATTTCACAATTTTCTAAAGGGAGTCCAATGTTTGGGAGTTTTGGGGGCGAGAGGGCAACATAAAACATCATTATGGCAAAGGGAAGCTTGAATTTGGGAGAGATCCACTAATTATCTCAGTTTTATTAATATTTTCTTCCTTCTCTTTGTATATATTAACCCATTTGTGGAACCTTTCATACTTTATGTTATTTATACGTGTGATTATAAGCTAAGTGTTATAACAAACAAGTCATGTGAGTTAGTCAGCTTGGAGCAAGCAATACAAATATCAAGGAAGAGTCGTTATTATGAAGAAGCAATAAGGCTAGGAAAATCACATGGAAGATGAGGGAATCTGAAGCAATATAGAGAGAGTGTGGTGAATTTGAGCTTCTCTTCTGTATCTGTACTTTTCTTTTCTCCCTATTTACGTCTCTCTTTCTTTTTCTTTTTTCTTTTTTGCTACTATGTTCGATAGTTTCTGTGATAATAATACTTCCTTTTATTTTCCCTTTATCATTATCTATTACTTATAACTTTGGTGCTCTTGTTCTCGTGTAGTCTTCATGGCTAACCACACTAGACTTAAAGACCTTTCTACTAAAACGCAAAAGCTAGCAGAATTTGTGGAGCAACGTGATTCCATTCACACATCACGTATGGATTGTCTTGAATCTTCAACAATTTCTAGAGCCGTCGATTCTCTAACTTGTGCAATGGAAAAGCTTTTCGTCACAGGCTCCAACTATGAGAAATCACCAGTTATGGAACCTATTTAACAGTTTGTTTCTTCTTATCAACCATTTCAAGTCTGAAATATCAAGCTTGATTTCCCTCACTTTGACGACACCGATCCCCTGCATTAGTTGTTTAGAGTTGACTAGTTCTTCTCTTACTACGACACACCTTATTCTCAACGTCTCACCATTATTACCCTTCACATGAAGGGTGTTGTTGTACCATGGTTTTGGATGATGCAAAAGAAGGGACAAATTCTAATGTGGCCTATGTTGACTCAGGCCATTGAAGCGCAATTTGGACCATTGTAATTTGATGCTGCTAGGGCTCAATTATTCAAGCTGGTTCAAATGGATACATTCGATGTGTATTATAAGGAGTTCATCACTTTTGTTAACAGGGTAGAAGGCATTTTCGATGAAGCCGTACTCGATTGTTTCATTAGTGGGTTAAAATTGGACTTAAAAATGCAAAGTTGTTGCCCCATCCCTATCATCCTTGTTAAGAGTGGTAGATCTGACATGATAGTTTGACGATAAATCTTCTATTCACAAGTCCTGTGTTTGATCACTATTTGCAGGAACTTCTCGTCCATTGTTGTCGATAACTAGTAGCTCAACATCCAGTGTCTTTCAACTTTCTCTACCATAATTACTTCCTAAGCCTTTTACTAAGCCTCTTCCACCTATAAAGAAGTTGTCTCTAGCACAAATGCAATTGCATCGTGAGAAAAGATTATGCTATACTTGCAATGACAAGTTCATGTGGAATCATAAGTGCCTGGACAAGCATTATTTGATTTTGTAACCAAAGGATGAGCCCCCTCTAGAACCAAATGCTCTATTGGACCTTAACCCTACCAAGCCACAGTCTGATGTTCATCACCTTTCATTCAAGGTGTTACGAGGAACAGAGACTATTGGGACTATCTATTTCTAGGGCTATATTGATAGACATTCCCTAACAATACTGCTTGATGGAGGTAATTTTGACAATTTTATTCAACCTCGTTTAGCTCAATTCCTCAAGTTACTAGTAGAGCTGACACTTAATTTTTAAGTTTTAGTGGGCAGTGATAACCATTTGGTAAGCGAAGGGGTAATCAAAACATTGTTGGTGCATATCTAGGGCCATAAACTCTTTTTTCTTGTGTAAGTTCTTCCTATTATGGGCTCTGACTTGGTTTTAGGTGTAGCTTGGCTAGCTATATTAGGACTCTATGTGGTTGATTATAGCACGCCCATGATTGAATTCTATTTGAATGGTAAGTTCATCACTCTACTTAGGGACGATAATGTACAACCTACAATGGCTTTGTTTCACCAGCTCAGGCACATGTATGCCACTTGAGCTATTGTTGAGTTATATACCTTGCAATATACTAAAAGTTACAATTCTGTGAATGGGGTCTCAGATATGCCAATGGATTTGCATCAGTTGCTTTAACAATATCAGTGTGTCTTCAAAGCTCATCGTGGCTGACCTCTTTCTAAATCTTACAACCACCATATAACATTACATGAGGGTATGATCTAGTAAAAGTTAAGCTATATCATTACCTACATGCTAAGAATGCAGAAATTGTCTCTAGTTCATCAAATGTTAGCAAAGGGCATTATACAGCCTAGCTCTAGCTTTTTTTTAGGTCTAATTCTTCTTGACAAGAAGCAAGATAGGTTTTGGTGTTTTTGCATAGACTATCGTGCTTTGAATATTGTAATAGTTAAGGACAACTTCCCTATTCAAATAGTTGATGAACTCTTGGATGAATTATATGGTGCTCAGTTCTTTTCTAAGCTTAACTTGCATTCAAGCTATTATCAAATTTTGGTTAGACCCGAAGATTGCCATAAAATGACATTTCACACATATCATGGACAATTTGAATGGCTTGTAATGCTGTTTGGCTCACAAATGCCTCGACAACATTCCAAGCCTTGATAAACAATATTTTTTGGCCTTTCCTTCATAGATTTGTCCCCGTGTTCTTCAATGATATTTTTGTCTACAGTTCTTTATGGGGTTTGCATTTGGAACATTTGGCCATTGTTCTATAAATTTTATTTGACAATTGCTTATTTGCTAAAATGTCCAAATGATTTTGGACAAACTAAAATGGAATATTTAAGGCACATTGTATTTGCCTCTGGTGTGGAAGTTGACAATATTAAGATTCAAGTAATTGTATAATAGCCTCTTCCTTCGTACCTGAAGCAATTACAAGGATTCTATGGCTTGATTGGCTATTATAGAAAGTTTGTTCATTAGTATGCTCAAATTGCAACACCATTAACAACACTTTTACAAAAGGATTCCTTTAGTTGGATAGATGAGGCTCAGACAATATTTGACTCGCTAAAATGGAAGTTGTCCTATGCCTCTGTTCTTGCATTATTAAATTATAGCAAACCTTTTATCTTGGAAATTGATGCATCCGTGGGAACATTTCTCAATCAAAATTCACACCCAATTGCATTCTTTACTAAGAAATTGACTCCTTAAATGTAGCTGAAGTTTACTTATGTGCATGAAATGTTTACTATAACAGAAGTTGTAGCCCAGTTTCAACATTATCTAGTAGGCCTCCCCTTCATTATACGCACAAATAAGAAAAGTCTTAGACATCTTACTACTTAGACCATTCAAACTCCTGAACAAGAAATGTTGCTTCATAAATTATTGGGTTACAATTATTCTATTAAGTATAAGTTAAGAACTTCCAATGTTGTTGTTGACATGCTATCTCAATGTTTTCTGTATGCATAATCAATTATTCATTCTTCCATGGTTCAAGAAGTACAGGATGCCTTGGGACAAGATAAGGACTTGTATTCCTTATTACTTAAGTGTAAATCAGAGCCAGTCTCAGTTCTTAATTATTAAGTACAAGAAAGGTTATTGCTGTGGAAAGGTCGAATCATTATTCATCAAGTGCAGATGCCTTAAAACAAAATATCTTACATGAGTTACATACTTAACCGATAGGGGGACATTTAGGAAAAGCTAGAACCTTTGATCAAATCACTGTTCAGTTTTACTAGGTTCACTCACGTGAAAATGCTCAAAAGTATATTCAAGAGTGCTTCATCTATCAACATACCAAACAACCACAATTGCATCCTTAAGGATTGTTACAACCCATTCCATTGCCAGCCTAAGTTTGGGTTAAGGTGACCATGGACGTCATTGCTTATCTTCCCTTTTCTTATGGAGATATGATTATGTTAGTAGTCATAGACTGGCTGTCCAAATATGCACATTTTGCTGTCTTAAAATCCTTATACATTAACCATTAGGTAGCAAATGTCTTTTTTCATGTGGTTGTTAAGTTGCGTGGACTACCATCTTCGATTATCTCTGATAGGGATATATTATTTACAAGTTAATTTTGGAAAAATCTCTTTAAGCTTCAGGGGATTGCAATTAGGCTGAGCTTTTCACATCATCTTTAAACCGACAGCCAATCTGAGGCTCTCAATCGATGCTTCGAGATGTATCTTTTAAGTTTTGTGTTTGATAGTCTATGATCTTGGTTCAAGTATTTGGCGTGGGCATAGTACTATATAACACATCATTCCATACTTCAATTGGGATGACTCCCTTTCAAGCCCTTGATGGACGAAAGGCACTACCATTAATTCGAATTTCAAGTACCCAATTTAATCCTAAGGATATTTAATAGTAGTTGACATACTGCAGCTACTGAAGTCCAATTTGCTCAAAGCTCAAGACAGAATGAAGAAAAATGCTAATATGAAAAGAATAGAGTGTGAATTTTGTGAAGGAGATACGGTAATTATTAAACTCCAACCTTATCGCCAATCATCAATAAAGTTGCGTTATAATCAGAAACTTAGTTGACGATATTGTGGTCCATTCCCTGTTCTTGAACATATTGGACAACTCGTTTATTGATTTCAGCTTCCTAAGGGTGCTAAAATTCACCCTGTGTATCACATCTCCTTATTAAAAAGTGTTTTGGCAACCCAACATCCCAATTTGTGACTTTGCCATTAGCCACATATGAAGATAGGCCCCTGTTATGACCTTCACTTATTTTCAATTCCAAACAAGTTAAAAAGGGTAGCAACTTTGTTACACAAATATTAATTAGTTTGGAGAATAACGAACAACCCACATGGGGAGATTTAGATGGATTTCAGGCAGTTTGCCCTGACTTTGACGTTGAGGACAAGGTCAATCTAGACCAGGGAGAGGGGGAGTAATGTTATAACAAACAAGCCATGTGAGTCAGTTAGTCAGCTTGGATAGGTGGCAAGTGATCCAAATATCAAGGAAGAGACATTATTACAAAGAAGCAATAGGGCCAGGAAAATCACGTGGAAAATGAGGGAATCTGAAGCTATATAGAGAGAGGAATTGTAGTAGAGAGAGTGTGGTGAATTTGAGCTTCTTTTATGTATTTGTACTCTTCTTCTCTCCCTATTTATGTCTCTTTTTTTTTTTTTTGGTTACTGTGCTTGATAGTTGATGTGATTATAATACTTCCTCTTATTTTCCCTATGTCATTATCTATTACCTATAACACTAAGATTGTTATTTTTGGATTCTAATAAACTCTAGAATATAAAATGATATATTACTCTCTTTAATTACTTGTAATTATCGGTATATTTTGTTTACTTAATCTTATTTTTAATGTTTATAAGTGTAAAAAAAAAAACAATTATATGGTTTAGGAAATATAAATGAATTTAAGAAAGGAAATATAAGGTAGACTATGGATTGAGTAGTGTGAATTCATAAAACTTGTAATGTTGGGTTGATTGTTTTGCATAAGAATATATAAGTAGTTTCACATAACTACTTTTGGACCATTCTTAATTAAGTCAATTAATTAATTGCATAGGAGATTATTAATTGGTATAAAGAGAATGTTTATAAATAATTTTAAAGATGCTTGTAAATAATTAAAAGTCTAAGTCAGGAAATTATATAATCAAGCACATTAAATCCAAAGTGTGATCAACACAAATAATGAGGAATAATCCCGCTTTTGCAAGCCTAAAATAATGCTACATAATTCATCTGTCAAAGTAAATTGATTTAAGAATTACACACTAAGCTTCAGATCACCAATTAGTAGTCAACGATTAATAGAACATTTAGGTTCTGTACAAAATTTGGTAGCATGTCCCATGAAAATAGAACCTCCTAAAACCTCTACAACCTACTTGTCAACCCATACCAATCATCTAAAGAGAACTCTGCTCTCACATACAATATAATACTTACAATACATAATTCAATAGGGTGGGGAATCCTCTGTGTAGTGATTTGGATACATCCATATATATATATACCTCAAAATAATTAAATTTCTATAGGAAGAAATATACAAAAGATATCAAAAGGTGTCGGCCCTCGTGGACCAAACGGGGTTCGTTAATAAGTCTCAACGTCCTATCCTACTTGATGATATTTTTATTTGCAAACCCATTAAGTGTGCGGGTCAACAAACTTACACTGTCAAAGTCCTCACCCATATGTTACAACTAAGTTTATTTTGATTAAAATATCATTATATTTGTGACAATGGCGGTTGATCTAATCTTATGTTCACACTTAATGAAATAGACTTTGACACATGAAAGCTAGAAGTACTATTTTATTGCCTCTAGAAAATTTAAAGTGTATCTATTGAAAATGAAAGGATAAAGGAAGAGGGGTGGATAATTACGAATGCAAAATTAGCAGCTAATTATTAATAATTAACATTCACTTAGCTCCCCGGATGCTCTTCCTATGTATGTTTATTTATACCTAAGCATGCATATGTAATAATAAAAACAAATATGGTCTTGAATATGGAAAATTGAAGATAGTCTAAATATCTAATGCCCGGATAACTTGATCTTCTTGAATTAATTGAATTCATTATATTATGAGTATTTGGTCAGATGTGAAGGTATACATATCTACTCCGGTGAAAATGAAAGTAAGAAATCTATATTTTACAAAAGATAATTTATAGTTGGTGGAAGGTACACCAGTATGATGGAAGATATGATGAATGTAGAGTAATAAATTGCAAGGTGAAGCGTGTTATAATCACTCTAAATGATCCAACATATACTTGTAGTGTTTACAAGCAAGAGGTTGAAATGGGGAAATGTAGTCTGACAAGTTTTTTAGTAAATTAATTTTTAGTTTGATACATGCAATTCAAGCTAAATGAACGTTATATTCTGTTGAATGCTGCGTTGTATTGTAAATAGGAATTGCACAATCCAATTTATGGGATCAGAAAATAAACCCTTGTTAGGCATTAAATTAAATAGAAAACAAGTATATATGGTTCTTTACATTTTTATTTCAATATGATAACTATTTGCTTGATCAAAAATAATATATAACAAGTATATAATTTTTACAATTTAATATTACATTATTAGATTTTTTAAAAATATTGCACATTATTATTTTATTAAAAAAATTATTAATAAGTATATAAAAAATTGAAATTAAATTTAATTAAATAATAATGGTTCTCTGAATTTAAAAACGCTGATTAACACCCAAGTGTAATTTATTTATTTTGGTATTATTTAGTATTTACGATATTAATTTGCGACGATGTAACTCAGTCATCAACAAATAAATGTAATGTCAACTTCAATACAACTTTTACACAGCATATTAACTATGAACAAATACTTACTACTATAAGTCTATAACTTATATTTATATTTAAAAGGAAAATAAATTAGGCCAGTAGTATTTCAATCCTGCTTACGCAGAGAAATTATTTGAATCCCCATGACGATTATCCTCACAAACAAACAAAAAATCACCACCCCTAACAATTTTCTTTAATAAGCATTTATAAATGAAAGTCAAGTATATATATTTGCATAGCGGATCAATTCAAACTCAAGGAGTGACAGTGACACATCTGATCAAGCAAGTAGAGATTCAGTTTTAATAGGTTTTAATTATGTTTTGAAAATTGGTTTAACTATTATTTTGATCATAATTTCATTCATTTATGTGTTTTAATTAGTTTTCTGATTTCTTATTTTAATTTGATCATTGAATTTTCATTTTATATCATATTCATTCTTTTTATTTTAACTATTAAAAATATTTTGGAATAGAAAAAACTAAGAGATTACTTTGGATCTCTAGAAAAAGAAAATAAAGAATCATTTTAAAACAATTAATTAAGTTAACAGAGGAATTTAATTTAAATCAATCTCTAAGAAATCATATTAAAATTAAAAAATAAACTAAAATAAAATGAATATATAAATTAAAGAACTAAAATAATAATTAAACCTTGAAAATTTTGTATAAATATTTAAACAAACTAAAACAATCAAGACATATATTCCTCTGCACGTAATAACAAAAATATACAAAATAATAATTAATAATTTCATCTTATTTTAGCAAGTACAGATGCATGAATATTTTACTTTAATTCATATATAAACGTCCAAAAGTTATTCGTAAATTATACAAAAACAAAATTCCTAATTTATGCCTTCTTTTCTTTCCTAATGTGTCGTCCTTCCTCTATTGTCAACAGAATTAAGGTAAGCTTTGTTTAGGATATTTAATATATGAGTAATATTTTCTTTTACAATTAAATCTATATATATATATATATATATATTTTTCCTCGTGAAGTCCAACGTCTACCATTACCAATATCCTCAAATAGTCAAGCATAACGATAAAAGGTGTGGAGAAATGGGATGGGTTTGGCAAGCTACCTTTGGGAAGGGCAATGAATAGCACAAGGATATACTTTGCTGTTCCAATCAACACAAATTGGCAGCTGTATCCACACTGATACTGACCCTCACGTGACATTCCACTCTCTTCAGTTATCACTCACCATCATGTCTGGTTTCACATCAACTTCATATAGCTTCTCTGCGATCACATCTCATGCGGACACAACAACTTCACTTTACTTTCCTCACCCATTTCTTTCTTCTTATACCTTCTCTTTTCTCCTTCATTCACTTTAGTTATTTGTTTACAAATACAGATTGATTAAGTTGATGATGGACAATGTGGAAACCAGATATTTTGGTGATATACTCTAATTTAGTATTTATAGAATCACTTTGATTAAAAATTAAATTTATATAACTTTATTATATATGGGTATTACATGGGAAATCTCCCTTTAAGTGTGATATTCTCTCCTATTAAATTAGTCTAATAGGATTTTTTTTTTTGGGATATATATTTATAACATTAGTGTTTTTATTAAGAGTGATTGAGATTTGAAAAAGGTGACTTGCAGCTTGGATTAAAACATGTTGTGAGTGTGCTAAATAGTAGAAGTTAGATGGAGCCTACCAAAAAAGAAAGAGCTACCAATAGACTAGCGTCGATAGAGTAAATTGCATCAAACGTCAACTCTCAAAGGAATGCATTATTATAAGTCCTACATGGGAGCCCCCCATAAAAAAATCTAAGGAATTCTCTTACTTAATAGACTAATCTTTTATGATAAACTCTCTTCCTTTAGATTTATGCTCATAACGTTTAATGAAAATCAGCTCAGATATGTTAATTTGTCATCTAATTTTAAAAAGGTTCCATGGAGAATGACAATTGGGATATTTTAGAATTATTAAATTCTTTTCAAGTTAAATTCCTTTTTGAGGTGTATTTTTTTCAAAAATGGATTCTTTACATTTAGGAAATATAAATGAATTTGATCAGATTTAGACTATTAAATAAAATTTAATTATCCAATTTTTAAAAAATTATTTAATAATTATTAAAATTTAAACTATTTGATGAAAATTTAATAGTTTAAATCTCTTTACATGCAAAGAATTTAGATTCCTCTTCTCACCTCAACCTAATACAGTTAAAATTCTACTTTTAAATTACTTTTCAAAAAAAAATTGAATACAAGTTATGAATTAAAGTGAAATAATATTCTCTTTTATCAATTAATTTAATCCCTTAATGTGGTATGTCCTTGGTCTATATATTTTGCATTTGTTCGTGTTAATATACTCTGTTTTCCAATCTTTTGGTTGAAATTAGTAAATTTGTAATTTTATTTGCAAATTCTTCACAGTGAACTCATAAGATATACTTTACTAATAAACAGTTTAAATCATTTGGAAAAAAATTCAAACCTAAAGTACTTAATTTAGGCTTCTTTAAGTTAAGTAGCATGCGGAATAAAGTGTAAACGTAGTAGACATTATTCATAAAATTATGTATAACTAATGGCTATGCGTAAAAGCTTTATACAATTAAGGAAAGATAAACCAAAAGCTTACTGTTCCTCTTTCTCTTTCTATTATAAATTATTTATTTTTCCATTGCCCTGTTCAATAGTGCGAACTCAGTGAAAAGCACTTAATTAGGAGATTAGAGAGCATTGCTTACTATTCTTCACCAAAATATCTGAAAGTGACACTTAGGGAGTCATTTTCTCTCCAAGTTGGATTGACAACAAGGGAAAATTTGGTGCTTGGAAGCCTTACCAAGAGAGACGGAATCTTCCATGAAAAGACAGGAGGAACAATTTGGTATAGAGATTCAACGGTGTGAACCAATTCTGATTTGTATGATGAGAGAGGGTTCTACTGCTCAATCGATGGATTGTTGCTCTTTACCTCATAATTTGGTGTGTGATTACTAATCTATTTTTGGATATTTTCCAAAACACGAGCCTTGGGTGAGACTCCTTCAAACTGCATCTACAAACCTGCAAAGCCAAGAAATCACCATCAGATGACAGCCTCATCTGTTTTTTTACTCAAGGGCAATTTTATCCTTCTGAACTAAAAGTCTCTCTTTTCTATTTTAATTTTTATCCTATCAAACAAATCATTAATTTTTTTTTAATTTTCAACATACTAAACAATTTTTTTCCACCAACTTTTTGTTCTATTCTTTTTCTTTTTTATTCTTGTTTCTATTCTATTTCCAACTCCCTTCGCCATCGGGTACCAAATGTACCCCCAAGACTTTCCAAGGAGGGTAGACATTTGAATACATCAGCTGGTAATTGTCAGCAATTATATCTATTGGACATGACTTTTGGCTGTGTCCAGGACTTGTTTGTTATCAATCAATGCATTTGCCATCCTCTGAAAGTAACTGAAAGTGATATATCTTGATTTGGAGTTTTGATTTACGGATAGTATAGTTGCCATCAATGTGGAGAGTTCTAGCAATGATGATCAGTGAATATTGAATATTTCTATTTCACGATTGGCTTCGGCCTTTATTTCTTCTATCACGTCAAATTTAATGGTTGCTTTGTTTTTCAGACCCCTATCCAAGTAAAATACTAATCTTATTCTGGGGATATGAACAAATATAGCTAGTTTAAAAACTTCTACTAACAAATAATCAAAGCATATAACAAATTAAGTTAAATAATGGCATTCAACAAGGCATTCAATAAATCTGAGAGATAATACATCGCATGCTCATTTCTTCACTGGGTTTGAATTTAGGATGAACAGTTTCAATGACCCAAATTACCCAATAATAACCTTCTGTTTTGGTACGATCTCTTAACCGCAGGTTCGTTGAGGAATTCAGTACCTGTCGTCTGTGAAGAGTACTTTCCTGTCTTGGGGGTGAATATTAGCAATCCCATGTAGCTCACAATTGAAAGAGTAAAGCCCTGAGACCCTCAAACGCAAATCCCAAGTATGTAAGCTTATCAAAGAATCCAAATAGTAGAGATCATGTTTGTTTTTGCGCCTGGCCTTGGAACGGAGCTACGTAAATGAATTGGATTTTTTGGCATTTTCTTGCAAATTGTTGGCCGGTGCTTTTTTATTTTTTTTTGTATTTTTTTATATTTGAATTATTGAATCAAAATCTTAGATTGCACGGGATTAAAATTTAAAATTTTTTATCACACATGCTTATTATGATTAATTTAAACTGTTCGATCACATATATTTTTTAATATTAACCATTAGATCCTTTTATATATAAAGAAATGCAAGAAATCCATATTCATAGCATACAAATTGCTCTCTATATTCTTGCACAATAGTAGAATTTATCCACGTGAGACTTGGTTAGCCTCATAGTGGGCTGAACTGATAATTTATTTGTATATTTTTAAATAAATTTTATTTATGATTAAGATATGAATTCTGGTTTTTTGACTCGCTACCTATCATTAGGGTTTTTAATTCCCAATAACCACCACCGCCAAAACTATTAATTAAGATTTGTTTTCGCCTTCTTTTTTTAAATTCTAAGAGTCGTGGGGATATAATAGCCCACAACATTTGTTTTTCTAAAATTTTTGTACACGATGTGTCATTTGACAGATCGTAACAAATGTTACAGTCTATCAGTGGTTGCTACTAATGATAGTCTTTGACAAACCATCATTAGTAGTGGTCTATACAAGACCATCAACTATAGCGGTCCCTGCTGCCTGCTATATGTGTCGCGTCATGATTGGGTCTTCTGGATTGCAGCGCTCCTTCATTAGTCTGTTGAAGATAGCTTTATCTACCAAAAAAAAAAAAAAATACACTATATGAAGGTTAAAGATGCAATCAACATCCCTTTCCTCATATCTCACTTTCGAAGGTCTCTTTGCAAGAAGAGGATATTTGAAGTGAAGAAAGGAGAAGCTACCGAAGATCAATTGCTGTAAGTGGTCCCTAAACCCATTATTTTTGTCCAACTCACTTTTAGAAGTGTTCCTAATACTGTCCAGAATTTTTCCTACAAATGGTCCCAAATGCTTCCCTTTTCTAATGTTGTTTTGTGAACATACTGCTTTTTCCATATCAGGTTGCAACCATCCGTGTTGTGTAGCTGAAATTAGTTAGGGTAGTGAAAATTTTTTTGTTTATATTTGGAAGCTTATGAGAGTTGGCATATATCATATGGTTGAAATTACTTAGGATTAAGAGATGTGATTTTGTAGAGGAAGTTGAAACTGCAATTTTTTATTTTTTTTTTACATTAAACATTGGATTTGTTAGAAACAATCTGCTAAGAAAGTTAGTTGTAGAAAAATTATAATACATATAAAAGAAATGGGTAAAAATTGTATGAAGGAAAAAGTTGAAATTATGTATTTGAAAGTTTTAAATTTGAAAATAATAAATAATAACAATGGTAAAGTTGGAAGAGATGAAGAAAAAGATGAGGTGGGGAAAAAAATCATAAAGGTATGAAAATAATAGAATAATAATAGAAATTTGGAAATTGTATATAAAAAAAATATAATATTATAGATAATATGTATAAGTTGAAAATGTAAAAAACTGGAGCTAAATTAGAAAAATAAGAAGTAGAAGAGCAAAAATATTAAAGAAATAAAAAATTTGAAGTAGATTTAGTATATTTAATATATAATATTAATATATTAATTTTAATAAGATGTAATATTGAAATGTGTTTGGAAAAAAATATTAATTATGATATTAATTATGGTAGAGTTATGATAATGGAAGATTGGAAATTATAGATATGAAAGTGTATAATGTTGTAAGTGATATGTATAGGGTTAGGATTTAAATTGTGTATTAAGCTTAGAATATTAAGTAGGAGAATAAAAATTATTAATTGTATAAATTTTTGAAGTAGATCTAGTATATTTAATATATGATATATATATATATATATATATATACATGTATATATTAAATATATTTAATAGTAGTAAAATCTACCTATTATTGAAATGTGATTGGAAAATTAGTAATAGTAGTAGTGGTAAAGTTGGAATGAATGGAAAAAGATGTGGTGAGAAAAAAATCACAGATATATGGCAAAAATATAATAAATTATAAATAAAGAAGTGTATACTGTTGTAGATAATATGTATATGATTAAGATTTAAAAAGTGGATTTATAATAGAATATTAAGAAGTTAAAGAACAAGAAAATTAAATTTAGAATAATCTAAAGTATATTTAGTATATTTAATATATAAATTGTAATATATTTAATATATAATGATAAATATATAATGTATATAATATATTATTGAATACATAGTACATTATGAAAAATTGTAATAAATATAGGTAAGTGGTGGAAAATTGTATTAGAGGAAAAAGTAATAAATTAAGTAGTTATTTGTTTTAATTATTTGTATACACTTGTTTATTTGAAGGAAAAATGAGTATAGAGAAAGAGATTATTTGCATATATGCAAATAGGGAAATAATCAATGTCGAGGAGGGCACAACATTTATGTGTGACATGGTTGATGTAATGAGAGTTAACAAAGAGAACACACTTGATAGGTTGAAACGTGCAATTAGTCGTAAGCTTCAGTTGGAAGCTAATCGATTTGTGTCACAATTGGTATATAGACATGTAGTGTCTTTGTGTCCAACTCGGTATCGAGCGTGTAGGTTGCAGATGATGATGACATTCAATCAATGTGGGAGGCAAATGCATGATTCCTAACCTAACTGAATTCTACTAAGTTGCATGTACGTATCTTAACAACAGAACTTGACTTGAACAATGATACTGTGCCATAAGAAAACTATGTTATTTCAACACTCCCATTTAGCAGTTAAGAAGTTGGTACTAATGAACATACAGTGAATAAGAATAATTATGCAGCAGACGTCATGATGTGAATTCCACATGTAAAGTGTTCACAACAGTATGGTCTTAATATCCTGAATTATACCTCAATGCCATGTTCTTCCTGGCCTCCATCGGTACGTCTTGGTTCCCCTATAGTGATGAGGATATTAAAGACATATTGGATGAGTTTGAAAATAAGGATGAATATGATGCGCTACCGGAAGGATACGATAATCTCAGTAATGATGACAACCATGATGGACAAGGTAATGGAGATGAAGTAGACACTGTGGGCAACATAGATGTGGTTGTTGTTAATGCCAGAGTTAATCCTGCATTTACTTTCTTTGAGCAAACTAATGTGGGTGGAGTGAGGGGGTGCGAGCATAGATTCAGATGGGCGACTTGATATGAATGATAACCAAGAGTTGTATGTTGGGTTGTGAACCCACCTCATCGATTTCACATCAGACTATATGCATTGGTATTAGAGATGAACGCATCGATGGATACATCCTTTTAATGGTGCCTAAGGCTATGTGGTACATTTCCTTTTTTTCACCCTCTTCGTATTATATTCCCTCGATACTTATGACATTTTTTGTTCATTGCATGCAAACTTGGCAAAAGGTCTATATTTGCTTAGCATCAATGATCCCCCATCAGTAGATTATCGCCAGTTTAGGGATGTTATGTCTCATGATTATATATCTATGTTAGATGCCCTAGGTAAGCATCAGAACATAATGGCTTCCCAGCCAACCACGTTGGCACCTGAATTCCCTCAACCTTCGATTCCTCTAGGTAGACCTGGAAAGACGGTGCACAGATTTTTGTCTTCTTGGGAACCTATTGGGGATGGTCCAACTATCAATGCTTTTAGGAGAGATGACATTAGTTCTGCAGTGCCATCTGGAGGTGTGGAACCTTTTTTTTTTTTTTAAATCTAACACAATCACATATTGACATTGGGGGTGTTGGCCCTTCCAGAGCTTCATTTTATGCTCTATTACTGCCACTACCTACCCCTACTGATCGTCATCCATCCTATTATACACTAACATAGTCACCTATGCCATATGGGTATAGTTCACTATCTGCACTTTTAAGTGACTCATTTGTTTTTAATGTTGAGTAAGGTGGTTAATCTTTTGATCTTGGAGGACCTTCACACCAGTAGCACGATTTTGTCACTCTAATTCAACCCATTTCGCCTATTTAATCACCATAGTTGGATTTAAATACTCTACTTACCCTAGCTCAAAACAATCTTATGCGAGATGACAATGGAGATGAACAAGATGAAGAAGAAGAAGGAGATGAAGAAGATGTCCAACTTGTGCATCCATGACAAGTACAATGACAACCTCGATGTAGCACTGGGAGCCATTACTTTGATCATTAGATGTTTTGTTCTCTCTTGCTTTGTTATTTTATGACATTCAAAAATTGACTTCTTCAATCAAAACTTTAACATCTAAGTTATTTTCCTTTTGTCTCAATTCTATTTTTCTCCTTTGTTTTACTTTCATCATTTCAAATTTTTCTATCATGTTCAAGTTATCATTTTGAATTTCTCTTTCTTCTTCATTTCACAATCCCTAAATTGGTTGGAAAAAATTGTTACACACATTTTTCTCAATATGCATAATATTAAGATTGTGTGCAGTAAGTTAGTTACCTAACAATAAACACCATGCATCTTGTAGCAGTTGTAACCATTGCTAATCCAAAATTTTTTCAATTAAGCTAATATATATATATATATATATATATATATTCATTTGTTTTCTTTTCAATTTCAACACCAAAATTAGTCAAATGAAATCAATTATGCCATTATTATCTTAAAATAACCAATACATTCATAATAATAAACACCATCATTATCTCAAAATATCTTAAACATAACTACATTCACAACAATAAACATCATCATTATCTCAAAATATCTCAAACATAACTACATTCACAATAATAACTACAATATTATCTCAAGAAAAATGTACTTCTTTGTATTAGTTAAGGTAAAGAATGTGGGAGGATATCTACCATTCTCATTTGGCCATAGATTAGATCTAATCCTCATGTCTTGTAAATCTCTACATGCATTTAAATGGTTTTTCGATCTTCCACCATCATTTAATAAAGTAAATACAACATTGTCACATATATTTTTCTTAATATGCATAACATCAAAATTATGTCGTAGTAAGTTCATTGCCCAATATAGAAGTTAGAAAAATATACTTTTTTTCTGTCATTATTGAGTATCAACCTTAAAGCCACCAACTCCTCCGGCTCTTCGACCATGTCCTTCAATTTCTACATTTTTTCTAAACATGATGTTAATATTTTGAACTTGTCATGGAACTTCCTCACCATTTATTCATTTAGGTGGATTTCTCCTCTTTACTTTCCCATCAAATCGATTCCGAGCTAATCTAAATTTATTTCCTGCATTCAAAATTACATGAAGGACATGTTAACCCAGTATGGGTATTCCATCTAGATAATGTTCCAAGTCCTGGAAAGTCATTAATTGTTCACAATAGAGCTACATGCATATTGAATATTTCTTTGTTATATGAATCAAAAGTGTTAATACCAATATCCCACAGCTCCTTTAACTCTTCCACTAATGGCTGTAAATAGACATCTATATCATTTTTTGGTGCTCGCTTACCTAGAATTATCATTGAAAGAAAAAAAGAACTTTGTTTCATACACATTTAAGGTGAAAAATTGTAAAGTATAAGTATAACTAGCCATATACTATAGCTAGTGCTTAGGTTACCAAATGGATTGAACTCATCGGTAAACGACCTAAGATGTACATTCCGAGGATCTGAGGCAAATTGAGGATGCAATGTGTTAAATTTCTTCCATGCTTTTGAGTTTCTTGGATAGCTTAATATGCCATATTCACTCTTGTTCATTGCATGCCAACACATGTGCTCAACAGTCTTGGATGACATAAACAATCTCTACAACCTTGGTTTTAGTGGAAATTACCTTAAAACTTTTTCAGGTAATTTTTTCATCTTCTTACTTCCATTGGAAATATCTTTACCCTTCAGTTTCTATCTAGATGTATTGCATTTTAACAACTATCCCTATTTGCATCCTCTCCCCTGAACAATATACAGACATTGGGGCATGCATGAATTTTGCTATAGTTAAGCCCAAGTTTGTTAATTGTTTTTTTTTTTTTTTGGCCTCATAGAATAAATGTGGAATCTTAGCATGTTCAAAGGCATTAACCAACAACTCTAGTATTAATGACATTGCCTTGTCAGTTATTCTGCATAGACACTTTATGTGATACAATTTCACTAAAAAGGATAATCTTAAATACTTCTCACACCTTTCATACAAACTTTGTTCTCCATCTCTAATTAAGTCTATCAAATCTGTATTATTGACTGACACCATTTGGTTTAGTGGTGGAGACATGACTTCATCTTCTTCCACACAATGGTTACTAGGATGATGCGTAAATGCATCATTAACCATGTCTTGAGTAGGGTCATTAACAACAACCCTTTCTTCAATAACTTGCAACATTATAAGGATTTCAACTACGGCTGCCACATCACTTGTCTCACCATGTTTAAGCCAAACAATGTAGCCTCTTGGAAATGGTTTAATAATTAAGTGATCATGCACTACTTGTCTAGTTTGCCATTTGTTAAACTTGCATTTAAGACATGGGCATATAATCATACCCTCAACACTTTGGTCAACAGATGCAAAGTCTAAAATTTATTCAATCTATCAAAATACTAAGGGGTGTTCCTAGGCTTCTCAATCCAAGTCTTGTCCATGTTTGGAAATAAGTTTTGTTTGACTTTAACTCTCCTAATAAAATTTAGAACCTTAAAAGAATATCTAAACATGAAGAAACAAGTAACATTGCACAAATGAACAAATTTAATTGTTACAAGTGACTTAACACTCATGGCATTACAATATAATTACTACAAGATAAGTATAATAATTACGTAACATCAAAGTTGTCAAACTCGCGAGTTTAGGTAAAATCGTTTGAGGGAGGTAAACTCGTAACGTAGAATCGTAAGAGTTTACCTATAATTAAAAAATAATTATTAAAACATACAATTATATAATTAAAATCAATATTTTTAAATTTAGACTAATAACTAAAACTACTGAATGCAATGATTAATAATTTATTAGTTTGATTATAGTTGAATAAGTGATAATTAAATATAGATAATTTTTAAAATTTTATATATTTAAATCTAAATATAATAACTACTAATAATCAAATACTAGTAATATTAAATTTGAATTAAAATGATTTATAGAGTAATAAATATAATTATTAAATATTACCTTATCAAAATATATCAAAAGATAACAACAGATAACTTTTCAAGTCATAACTAATAAAAAATTTAAAATAAAATTTCTATAAAAAAAGTCAATAATAAATATATATAATACATTACAAATGATAAACATAAAATTTTTATTGGTTATGTGGTAATAGGTGATGAACTTATTCTAAATGTTTGGGTTTAAGTATATGGAGCTTTTAAACTAAGAAAATAAAGTCCAAATATATATAATACAACAAACATATATATTGAATGGTAACGTTGGCTCAGCGGAAACGTGTAATTTCGCTGCTGGCATGTCACGGGTTCGAGTCTTGGAAGTAGTTCTGTTTTTTTTTTTTTTTTGGAAAACAATGATACTGAGTCAACTCATTCGAGTTAAGAACCAAGTTTGACCGATTGTGACCGAGTTTGACCGAGTTAATCACCAAGTCAAAGCAATTCTGAGCTGGTTCCGAGTCAAAGACCGAGTTGACTCGAAATGCTTACCTAAAAATGCAAACTCGGCGAGTCAACCGAGTTGACTCGCGAGTTTGATTACATTGCGTAACATACTACATACAAATATATATATATATATATATATATCTATAATTTCACCCATTCTTAATACTTACTATTAAAGCATCAACATGATTTATACTTACTAATAACTCTCTAAATTTGCTAATTAAATAATAACTGTCAATTACATATGAATTAAATTCTGCAGCATAGAAGCCAGTATTATTCACAGCCTAATTAATTAATTACTTAATTAATTATGTTCCTAATAGACATCCAAGTAGAATTTGCAAGAGCTATGTTATCTTAAAGATCTATGTCATCTATAATTATCAAATAAAATAGAGTCAAGCTTATATATAATGTTGCAATAAAACCTAACACTATACTAAATTACAGATAATCAAAATAAACAAATGCAAAGGATAAAAAAAAAAGAGCAAAAAAAAAAAAAAGCAATGAAACTAACTTGTACAAAGACCCAACAGTGGCAGAGGCATGAGACCCAACGGCAACACAGTTTAACGACTGGGGGATGAGTTTTCAACTGGCAGCACCCACCAATGGTGGCACAAATCATGACAGAAGAAATGAAGGCATTGCAAAGGAGGAAAAGAAAGAAGGTATGACAGAGGAGGAAAAGAGGGAAGGGAAAGGGATTATAATTTTAGGGATTATGATTTACCTTCATTTGGAATAAACTGCAAGTACATTTGAAAACAATACTTGCAGTTTATGTCAAACTACAGGTATATTAAATAATTACCTACGGTTTATACAAAACAACAAGTAAAATAAAGACATGCACTGCGGTTATATTAACCACAGTGATATGCCTGTGGTTATGGATGAAACTACAGGCAAAGCCCAATATTCCTTGCAGGTATCATAACCGCATGCAAATCATGATTTTTTGGTAGTGATAAGCCATAAGCTAATTGTTCCTCTTTCTCTATCTATTAGATATTATTATTTCTTACTTTGCCTTTTTTAGTAGTGCGAACTCAATGAAAAGCACTTGCTTAATTAAGCGATTAAAGAGCTTGGCTTAATTCTTCTTCAAAATATTAGAAAGTGAATCTCATGAGTCATTTTCTTTCATTGGATTGATACCAAGTCTTTGCAAGAGAAAAGAGATTTCAATACATCAGCTGGTAGTTGTTAGCAATTATATCCAATTGACATGACTTAGATCAAAGGTATATATGAATGTGACTGTGTCCAAGACTAGTTGGCAAAGTTGTGCAAAACTAATGTTGTCAAATGCATTTGTTTTTCTTTGTAAGTAACTAAAAATGACATATTTTAATTTGGAGATTTGATTTGCTCATTGCATGTTAAAAATTTTAGGAGATATAGTAAAGAATACATATTTAAAAAAAAATCAAATTCAATCATAATTAACTAATATAATTTGCAACTTGTAACACCTAAACTTTTCACAAAGGGGAGCAATACAATAAGAGAGAGAAAGAGAGAGGGGGAAGAGAGAGATATATATATACATGAAAAGACTCCTCCTTTTAATGTTGAGCACTATACAATGCACAACTTACTATTTATGTCAGAGTAATAACCACACGTTTGTAGGAATACCATATTTAATTTATATGCACATGTTAATATTTGAAGGGTTTTCCTAATGAGTGCTCTTAGGATATTGATTAAGAATCATTTGTTGCACATAATACACAAACCTTAGCCAATAAAATTAGCTTATAAACATTTATTATTATTGTTATTGGGCACAATTACTGATCCTAGATTAATTTTATTGGTTAAGGATAATTTATTATGTGCAGCAAGTAATCCTTAACCAGTGCTTTAAGGGCAATTGAAAAACTCATATTTTTATACCAAATGATATGACCTTCCTTGTTTAATCTATATACAGGCATACGACATATAAACAAATAATAAGGGCAATGCATTTAGTTGAGAAATATAGCATGTTGAGAATTAATTTAGTTCGAACTTCGAATTTTCAGTTTGTTCAGGAACTGCCACAGCTGCCTTGTGTATGATCTTAAAGGCACTTTTGATGTGGGAATTCAAACTTCTGTTTGTCTATGAAGTACTTTTTTGTCTTGATGGTGACTCTTACAACTCTCATGTAGCTCATTAATGATATTACAAAGGCTCTGCAACCCATAAATGTAAGTTCACTATTTCAAAGAAGTATATAAATTTATAAGAGTTGTCAGAATTAAGTTTGTACACACCTTTATTGATTTATGTTGCTTTTCCTAGACCACTAATTTACTCTTTGATTCCATGAAAAGGACAATACCTCAGGACCTCCATCCACTGTGAAGTATAGGCCTTTCATAGGATGATTAGCCAATGACATTTATAGTGACGGTCCAATCATGTTTGTAATTATTGTATTTGTCTTCATCACTATGCCATGATTGTGTTCAGGTACTACCTGCAACAACAAAATAATTATGCTTATCTGAAGAAAACTTTAAAAAATTTTTCATTTGATGTGTGTGTCGTCACATTTTAAGAATAAAGAATATTATTATTATATTTTAAACTTCACATATTTATTTTATAATAGGTGTTAGTTGAATTGATATATGTAATCTCTCTTATTTAATATTTCACCAGATGTACTTGTACGTACCTCATAGCCTTTGAATTTACTTTCCATATCCAAAAGCATCCTAGTGAGAGGAATAGCCTCTGAATTTCTCATATAACAAGTGTAGCAATCAAATGACTGAATGATAGTATGGCTTGTTTAACTCACTAGTCTGTGTGGACCGGGATGACCTATTTTGAAATCTGTAGTTACTTAGCTGTGTGAGTGAGTGAGTGTTAGTTGGAAATAAAATTTAAGTGCTTTTAGTAAATTAGTTCTTTAAAATAATTCCCTATTGTTGTCCTTTCATTTTACAATCTGAGCCTTAAGTTTCGGCACATATGAGTCTGATTTAGTATTTTTGTTGAATGTGCATTAGGAAATTTTTGCCAATAGGTAGTGTGCTAATATGGAACATTAATTAATCTTACTAATGGAATGTGCTACTGTGGAACAATGAGTGCCTTATGTGCTTAGTATTTGACAGCAACAAATATGAATATTCACGTCACATCCAAGTTAACAAACAAAGAAGAAAGACTTGCAACAAAGAAGGTACTATGAAGGTAAAAACAAAACAGTATAATAGATACTGAACACAAATAAACTAATTTTAAGACATATCAGCCTCTACGTTAAGTGAAAAGATACATCTATCCAACCCTACGGCAAAATTAATGAATTTGTCTCTCTTGAAAAGTCATTCACAGTGACATATTTCAATTAGCATTTATTTGTAGATACTAGTTGTTATTACTATACACCTATAGGCACGTCTTATGAAGAGATTCCCACTTTTGATGTTAAGCACTATGCGACGCGCAGCTCACTGTTTATGTTAGAGTAATAATCACATGTTCGTGGGAATACCATATTTAATTTATATACACATGTTAATATTTGAAAGGTTTTCCTAACGAGTGCTATTAGGATATTGATTAAGAATCGTTTGATGCACGTAATACATAAACCTTAGCCAATAAAATTAGTCTACAAGCATTTATTATTATTGGTAATGGGCATAAGCATTGATCATAGATTAATTT
Source organism: Delonix regia (assembly GCA_037074485.1). Lineage (NCBI taxonomy): Eukaryota > Viridiplantae > Streptophyta > Magnoliopsida > Fabales > Fabaceae > Delonix > Delonix regia. Next base: position 30,107,728 of record CM073449.1, on the reverse strand, counting down.
TGTTAGTTAAGGATCATTTATTATGTGCAATAAATAATCCTTAACTAGTGCTCTAAGGGCAATTGAAAAACTCATATTTTTACACCGAACGAGAAGACCTTCCTTGTTTAATCTATATATAGGCATACAATATATGAACAAATAATAAGGGCAATGCATTTTGTTGAGAAATATAACATGCTGAGGAATTAATTTAGTTCAAACTTCTAATTTTTAGTCTGTTCAGGAACTGCCACAGCTGCCTTGTGTATGATCTCAAAGGCACTTTTGATGTGGGAATTTAGCTTTTGTTCATCTATGAAATACTTTTATGTCTTGAGGGTGACTCTTACAACTCCCATGTAGCTCATTCTTCGACGTTGGAGTTGAGCCTCCCATGTTTAATATACGTACAGCCATAAAACAAATAAGCAAATAATATTCAAAGGCAATGAATGAATATGAGAAATTAGAGAGCATGCTTAGGAATTTTAGTACGAGCAATATCTAATTTTTGGTTTGTTGAGGAATTTCCATGGCTGCCTTGAGTATGATCTCAAAGGCACTTTTGATGCAGGACTTTAGCTTCTGTTCATCTATGAAATATTTTTCTGTCTTAAGGGTAACTCTTAGAACTCCCATGTAGCTCATTATTGATACTGTAAGGCTCTGCAACCCACAAAATGCAAATGTAAATGTTAGCACTGTCAATTTAACATGATTATTATAAACTTATCATTTCAAAAAAGCCAATTAGAAGAATCATCTTTGTTATGGCCTGCAATGAGATGGAATTCGACAATGACAGCCAATGGCGTAGGGAGGGGGACCAGAAGGGCCTCTTCATACCCCTTGGCCCCCGCCTAACCCTCTCACTCAATTCTTATATTTATATATATATATATATATATATATATGTATGTATGTGTGTATGTATGTATTATATAATTTTTCTAAAAAATGCAAAAAATATAATATATTCACGTATTAATATAATGTAGGAAAAAATTATTATTTTAGTCCCTCAATTTTTGTTTCAATGTCAATTTAGTATTCCACAAATTTATAATGTCAAAGTAGTATTTTAGAAATTCAACAATAATTAAAATTTGAAAAATTAAATATCACTATTTAATCTCATTATTTAAATTTGTTTCCCTATTCTTTCATTTTATTTATCCTCTTTTTTATTTTTTATGATATCTTCCTCTTTTATTCTTAATATTTTTTAACTTATCCTTTGCATATGCATTATAACTAGCTTTTATTTGTTTATTTTTTATTATTATTGTAATAAAATATCAATGATTTTTATTTATTTTTAATTTATCAAAAGCTAATGAATAAAAAGCATCATATCAAAGAAGATTCATTTAGAATTTTTGTTATTTTTCATGCATATTATTATAGTACATACAATTATAACATACGGGTTGTCGTGCCGTTTGATTTAGTATGTCTTATTTAATTTTATATATATATATATATATATATATATATATATCTAATTATAAGATACTTATAAATTTTTTATATTATTTTTGGCTCCCGTACCAAAAAATTTCGCCCACCACCTCCCCTGATAACAGCAGCAAGCTGTTCTCAAGTACGACATATGAGTCCTTGAGAAGTCTCCTTGAATTGACATTAGCGATTTCTGTTATTAATTAGGCACAATATTATTAAAAAAAAAACTGTCAATGAAGTCAACGACCTTTTTTTTCTTTACTTCCTCTTTATTTACCACTAAGTGAAACTCCATCCCTCCTTATGATCAATAAACTTCTTCGCCCCATTTTAATTAGGTTAATTAAGTGGAATTTCTTAAGTGATTTCTATCGAATTCTTCAATAAAACATAATGAAAATTAATACTTTGGCAGATCTAAATATATAATTTTCAGTTGTGAAAATATCTAGTTGTAATTTATTATTTGAAGACTTGATAAAAAAATTAGTTAAAAATTATACTTAAATTTTGTCCCATTTTTCTCCCATAATATAATTTTTTTCCAAGTAAATTGTTGACCTAGAAGTGGATAAATTTATAAGGAAAATACCTAAGGACCTCCAGCCACCGTGAAGTAGAGGCCTTTAACGGGATGATTAGCCAAAGACATTTGTTGTGACGGTCCAATCAAGTTGGTAATTATTGTACTTGACTTTGTCACTGTGCCACGAATGTGTTTGGCTACAGCCTGCAACACCAACAAAACAAATGCTTATGCCCTATGTAAAGCAAGCTTCATCTCCACATGACAGTCAGCTGTGCTTGCAAAGATCATCATGAAGATCATATTTATATGGGGAAAATACTGTAAAACTTAATTTAAAAAACTAAGTTTATTGATGTTAGTTTTATAACAAAGCATTTCATAACATCACGTACCTTTTTAATCGATGTGTGTCATGTTATATTTTAAAAATAAATAGTTGTCTTGTTATACTTCAAACTTTATGGTTTTTTTTTTTTTTTATAATTAGGCGTTAGTTGAATTATTTAATTTCTCCTATTTAATATTTAACCAGATGTACCTATACACACCTCATAGCCTTTGAATTTCCTCTCCATATCCAGAAGCATCCCGGTTAGAGGAACAGCCAGAGATTGTTTCTTCCTTTTGATTATATTATGTGCTTCCCATACAAATTCTAGTGGGCTTGAAATCTTGCTATCTTCTAGCTTCGAAATGGGCACATGCAAGAAGGAAATTCGATTCCCCCATGGCCCTCTTCCCTTGGCATTAAGCATCTCATTGACTGACTGGTAACCTTGAGTGTTTCTGGTATTCAGGAGTACTAATGCTGTGGAGTTTGCAGCCCTTGATTTGTAGTTAATATCTTGCATGTACAACCGAGTCCCGTAGAAGATTATTCCAGTGATCACATCATTTATAGTCTGCATATATATGTATAAAACAAAAAACAAAAAATAGGATATCATGAATAATAGGAGTAGGTAAAACCTACTATATGAGTTGTTGAAAAGTGAAAGACCATAAAAAAATTTCAAGGAAGAAGAGAAATAGAGAGCTTGCCACTCCAAGCCTGGACTTGACGAGCTTGATGTCATCAATGGAGAAAGACATGGTTGATATGGTGATTGGGCGAGTTTTCGCTCCTTCAAATCCAGACCTGATTGGTGTTTCGTCGTCTTCAATGACGCTACTCTTCAATATGCTCCACCCGAAATCTGCAAGAGTATTGTAGGCTGACGACATAACCCAAGAAAATCTGCTGAAGAAGCTTTTGTTGGCAGAATTTGATGGTTTGATGGAAGGGAAAGACAAGGGAAGAGAGGGATCATCAGCTCTCTGAAGGCAGGAAAGAAGTGCACCCATGAGAGAGTAGCCATCTCCAAGAGCATGGTGGAGTTTGAAAGTAAGGGTACTTGCTGCACTGCTTGTAGGGTAATTGACGATGTGAATTTCCCACAGTGGTCTGCTTTGTGGAAGCTGCTCTATTGCTATTCCTGACAAGTATTCTGCAAAATGCTTGTCATATGATTCACTTGACATGCTTTCCGGGAATATGGGGATGTTGATATGATCTTTCAAGTTTACTTCAACTTTCTTCCAATGTTTCTCCCCACTTTTGTCTTCAACCTGCGCTACAAAGAATATTATTAAAAAATTTGATCATAAAACAGTCTTTCTAAATAATTCTGGTTGACAACTACAAAATAAGTTGAATAGTAGAAAGGTTTTGAATTGCAGTAGTAATTTCTGTAATTATGTGTGTTTCAAATGCTATAATACGGGTTGTAGTCACGTCCTAAATGTGTTTTTCAACTAGCTAGAACTAAACATCTTTTCCCGCTGCTATATCACAGTATGACAGTGAAAATGGCTTGTAATAAAATAACCTTACTTCGACTGAAAATACCATGAATATAGATAAATACACACACATATATATATATAGTAACAAGGTGAAGTAAGAGAGAGAGAAGAGAGAGAGAGGACCATAATGGAGGAGAAGCGAGGGTTGATGGGAAGGAAGACATGTTTGAGGAGACGCATAGCCTGAGAGTCATCGAAGGGAACTTGGAATTCTAAAACGCCGATAATATAAATGCACAGTACAGAGCTGTTGAAGTACTGTCCCATAGGACTCACTGGTTCTGCTTGTTTTTGTTCTGGGCGCTCCATCATTCTTTGGTTTTCTGCCATCGCAACTCTCAAATTAACTCAATTATGGATCTGCAAACTAAAGCACTCAAGTTTGAGCACAAGAGGATCGGATCACAGAAGTATATGTAATATCTACAACGAGGAAGAGGACAACAGACACGACGGAAACAAGCTAGGCAACTTGTAAGTACCTGAAATATGACTTCTCGCTCATGTGTAATTGATAAAATATAAATAGCTAAAATATTAAATACATAAATATGTCAAATATGTTATTGACTTAAAATAATGTCAGAAAAGAAATCTCACATGCCAAATAAAATTGTGTACACTAATGTTCTTATCATCAACGCCCAAATAAATGTTGATGTTGTGTTAGGTTCCCCAACCAACGCCCAGATAAATGTTGATGTAATAAGAACATTTGTGTACACAATTTTGTTTCGTATGTGAAATTTGTTTTTTGACATTATTTTCAGACAATAACATATTTGACATATTTATGTATTTATTATTTTAGCTATTTATATTTTATCAATAGCCTTATTCCTTTGTGGCTACTGGCCGGCTATCATTTTGTACCGGCTAACTACAAAAACAAGAAAAGATATTTAATGATTTAAAACTATGGCCTTCGCACATGTGAAGGCAGCCAACAATGCAGATTGGAGATTCAGATTCACTTAATTTTGATATAAACTGCGCACATATATATATATATATATATATATATATATATATATATATATATATATACACACATATATATTTATATAGAAATGATCTTACAAATGCATTATTGGCTGTAAAAATAATATAATTAAATGAACAAAGTTTAGTTGTATGCATATAATTTTTTTAATTAATTAGTTTATCATAAATGAACTCGGTATATATATACCTTAAACTCGTCAAATTTGTTTCATCGTTCTCTGCCATTTCTGTTTTGTATTTCTTTCGCTCTCATGGCTACAGTATAAATGTGGGCTGGAGGGTAAGAAAAAGGATGACAGGGCACCATTATCCTGGAAGATGTAGACACCTAGAATCGTATTCTTCAAGCCAAGATTGGTGAAATAGCTAATTAAACATAAAAGCAGGCCAATTAAAATTTCTTCTTATATTATGACCAATTTTTATAACAAAATTCAAAATTAAATTTCATTTGTTATAAAGAATCTTGGGATTTTAGGACACATAATGAAAGAATTTCAAATTAGAATTCGTCAAAGTAAATAAAATTTTATTTCAAAATTGTTCATGATAATTTCAAATTTTAAACCTCTTTATAATAAAAAAGTGAAATTTATAATCAATTTTTTCAGATTTCGATGTTTTCTTTTTCTTTTTCTTTTATAAGCTATTTTTATATGTTACTACTATATACCATACACACAACGTACTTTAAAAAAAAAACTAGACCTATTTTAAAACTTATATCTATATATATTGATCTAATCAATCTAAAGTCCTATGATAATGTGACAGTACTATCAAATTAATTAAAATTTGAATAAGGGCAAAAAAAAAAAAAGATGGAGAGGAGGAGCTCAAGCAATGAAGGGTTAAAAACATGGAAGGGAAAGAATGAGAGAAACTAAGAGGAAGGGAGAAAGAGAAGGAAAAAACCAGGGAGAACATATAAGCACGTAAGATGATAAGAGAGCTTGAATGAGGGATCCTTGTTTACTCTTATAAGAACAAAGGACAAGACCAAAGAGATTAGAAAGGGAAGATACTATGACAACGTTGGATTTAACGCCCCCTGTGATTTTAGTCTCATCCGATAGTGGTAAGATTCTAAGACTATTGCTTTAATTAGTTAAATTTTTCCTTTCCTTTTCTTTGGTCATAGAAGTTGTTGAGTGTATCGAATGGGTATGTACTCGACATACTCACAAGACCCGATATTATATCGTTTTGACTCATTTGATTTGGTTAATTCTCATTAGCTATTTTCATGTTTTATTTGAGGTCTACATATGCTGATAATTGTGGAGAAAATTAACACTGGATAGAAGCAAAACTGTAGCAAATAATTTGATATGACACATAAAATTTAACGTGAAAAACTCCAATAGATAAAAACCATGGACAAGGAAGAAAGGACTTCACTATGAGAAAAATAAGAATTATACCTTCTCTCTATGTAGCAAGAATAATACCATATTTTTATATCTCTTGCTAATAAGAGAATACTAATCTCACAACTCTTTATATATCTCATAACTCTCTCTCTATGTAGGATAACTCTTTTTCTTGGTTGTAAGAAATTAGGTTTTAAAGCTCTCTATTTATAGGGAAGGATGAAGGGCTTCAATGCAATTTTTCAATGACTAAACTACAATTATAACAAAACTTTTTTCGTTTTTTTTGTTGGGTTGCCTAACATACCTAAGATGCACCTAAATGGTGCTTCCCTTTAACAATCTCCTACTTGAAGATTTGATTGAGAATCATTCAATCCTCACATCATTCTTCCTCCCTTGTCATCTCTTATTGCTTACGTCTTTGCTAGACCAATAAAAGATCTACACCATATGAACTTATCAGTATTCACTGGCTTTGTCAATGCATCTGCTTGGTTATCTTTAGTTTGGATTTTCTGCATATCCACAGTTCCTTCTTCCACCTTTTCTTAGATAAAATGATATTAAACTTGTATGTGTTTTTTCTTAGAATGAAATGTTAGATTCTTTGCCAAGTGGAGAGCACTTTGATTATCACAGAATAATGTAATCTTCTCATGATTGTATTCGAGCTCTTCTAATAGTATCTGCAACCAGACTGCTTCTTTGCTAGCTTGTGTAACTACAATATATTCTCCCTCAGTCGTTAAAGTGGCCATAATAGATTACAATTTTGAAACCCAGCTTACAACAATGCCTGCAAGAGTAAACACATAACCACTGGTAGATTTGCTATTGTCAAGATCACCTATAAAATCTGAATCTATATAGCCTCTGATGGTGAAATCTGATCCTCCATAATGTAATGCAACATCTGTGGTCCCTTTAATGTATCTTAGGACCTTTTTTACAACATTTCAATGCTTTTGGCCCAGATTCACCATATATCGACTAACCGTACCCACTGCTTATGCAATATCTAGTATTGTGCAAATCATAGTGAACATTAGGCTACCCACTGCTAATGTATACGATACTATAGACATTTTCTTCCTTTCTTCTTCACTACTAGGACTCATGCTTGAGGATAACTTGAAATTAATAGGAAGCGGGGTAGAGATTAGCTTACAGTTCAGCATATTAAAGCATTTGCAAGATCTTCTTTAAATAATTCTTTTAAGAAAACCAAATCTTCCTATTATTTTTATCTCGGTGAATTTGCATCCCTAGAATCTTGTTTGTCGGTCCTAAGTCCTTCATATCCAATTGCCTAGCCAATTCTGCCTTTAATTCATTGATATGATCTTTGCTGGGGCCTACTACCAGCATTTTGTCTACATACAACAATAGAATAATGAAATCATTTCCACTAAACATCTTGATATATGTACAAAAGTCTGCATTAAGTCTGTTGTATCCAAGGCTCATGATGAAGGAATCAAATCTCTTATACCAGCATCTCGGTGCTTGTTTGAAACCATATAAAGATTTGTTCAACCTGCAAACCCAGTTCTCTTTTCCTTTTTCTTCAAACCTTTCTGGTTAGAGGCATATAAATTTTTTCTTTAATATCTCCATAAAGAAATGCAATTTTTACATCTAACTGCTCTATATGTAAATCAAACATAGCATATATTTCTAAGACCACTCGAACTGTTGTGAGTCGAACAACCGAAGAAAATATCTCATTGTAATCAATGTCTTCTTTCTGAGTAAATCCTTTTACCACCAGTCTAGCAAAATATCGTTCAACTTGATCATCACTAGTTCTCTTGATCTTGTACTATTTGTTCCAACATTTTGGTAATGGGGACAATATTCCATGTCATATTCTTACAATGGGCTTCAATTTCTTCTTGCATTGCTGCTAACCACAAAGAAGCTTCTGAGCTTTTCATAGCCTCTCAAAAAATTGAAAGCTCTCTATCTTCTATGAGTAAATAGTATGCAACATTCCCTTCCAAAATGTAATCTGTGTGCTAAACTAGTTCTTTCCTCTCCTAAGTTAACCCTTAAACTTGTGGAGTCACAAGATCATGTTGTTCTTATTCAACGTACTATGATGCTGCTTTAGAAGAATATGATACTTCTATTTTATTTTCTCCTCCTTCAATCTGCACTATAATGGTCTTAACTATTTCTTTTGAAGTGTTATCTCCTTCATGTATGTGTTTTTTTCTTCAAGAAAGATGACATCCCTATTGATTATAACCTTTTAGTTAGTAGGATCCCACAAGTGATTACCCCTTACTCCGTCAACATATCCCAAGAATAAGCATTTTCTAGATTTTGGATCTAGCTTTGTAATTTCTTGGGTATTGTACATTATGTATACATGACTTCCAAACATATAAAGTTTTGTATAATTAACTGGCTTCTTAGTCCATATCTCCAATGGGGTCTTTATATCAATTTTAGTAGATGGAGACACAAAATACTTTGCTCTTCCTAGGGAAAAGATTGGTGCTTGCTAAACATCAGAGTGCAATAGGTTTAAGATGGCTTTACTTCTCTCTTTAGAGTTGTTGAATTATAGTATGGCTTGTTTAACTCACTAGTTTGTGTGGATCGGGGTGACCTACTTTGATATCTCTAGTTACTTAGCTATGTGAGTGAGTGAGTGTTAGTTAGAAATAAATTTTGAGTGCTTTTAGTAAATTAGTGCTTTAAAATAATTCTCCATTTTTGTCCTTTCATTCTACAATTTGAGCTTTAAGTTTAGGCACATATGGGTCTAATTTAGTATTTTGTTGAATGTGTGTTAGGAAATTTTTGCCAATAGGTAGTGTGCTAATATGGAACAATTAATTAATCTTACTCATGTAATGTGCTACTGTGGAACAATAAGTGCCTTATGTGCTTAGTATTTGACAGCAACAAATATGAATATTCATGTCACATCCAAGTTAGCAAACAAAGAGGAAAGACTTACAACAAAGAAAGTACTATAAAGGTAACAACAGAACAGTATAATAGATCTGAACACAAATAAACCCTTGAATAATTTTAAGACACATATGCCTTTGCATTAAGTGAGAAGATACGTCTATCCAACACTACGGCAAAATTAATGAATTTGTCTTTCTTGAAAAGTCATTAACAATGACATATTTCAATTGGCATTTATTTGTAGATACTAGTTGCTATCACTATGCATCTATAGGCACATCTTATGAAGAGATTCTCGCTTTTAATGTTGAGCACTATGCAACGCACAACTCACTGTTTATGTTAGAGTAATAATCACATGTTCATGGGAATACCATATTTAATTTATATACACATTAATATTTGAAGGGTTTTCCTAACGAGTGCTCTTAGGATATTGATTAGGAATCATTTGTTGCACATAATACATAAACCTTAGCCAATAAAACTAGTCTATAAACATTTATTATTTTTGGTAATGGGCACAAGTACTGATCTTATATTAATTTTGTTGGTTAAGGATCATTTATTATGTGCAACAAATAATACTTAACTAGTGCTCTAAGGGCAATTTAAAAACTCATATTTTTATACCGAATGAAGCGACCTTCCTTGTTTAATCTATATACAGGCATACAACATATAAATAAATAATAAGGGCAATGTATTTAGTTGAGAAATCTAGCATGTCGAGGAATTAATTTAGTTTGAACTTCTAATTTTCGGTTTGTTCGAGAACTGCCACAGCTGCCTTGTGTATGATCTCAAAGGCACTTTTGATGTGGGAATTCAACTTCTGTTCGTCTACGAATTACTTTTCTGTCCTAAGGGCGACTCTTACAACTCCCATGTAGCTCATTAATGATATTACAAGGCTCTGCAACCCATAAATGTAAGTTCACCATTTCAAAGAAGTACATAAATTTATAAAAGTGGTTGGAACTAAGTTTGTACACACCTTTATTGATTTACGTTACTTTTCCTAGACCACTAATTTACTCTTTGATTCCATGAAAAGGAAAATACCTTAGGACCTCCAACCACTGTGAAGTAGAAGCCTTTCACAGGATGATTAGCCATGGACATTTGTTGTGACGGTCCAATCATGTTTGTAATTATTGTATTTGTCTTTGTCACTATGCCATGAATGTGTTTAGCTACTACCTGCAATAACAAATTATTATGCTTATCTGAAGAAAAACCTTAAATACTATTTCATTTGATGTGTGAGTCACCACATTTTAAGAATAAAGAATATTATTATTATAGTTTAAACTTCATGTATTTATTTTATAATAGGTGTTAGTTGAGTTGAGATATGTAATCTCTCTTATTTAATATTTAACCAGATGTACTTATACATACCTTGTAGCCTTTGAATTTACTTTCCATATCTAGAAGCATCCCGGTGAGAGGAACAACCTTTGAATTTCTCGTATAACAAGTGTTGTAATCAAGTGATTGAATGATAGTATGGCTTGTTTAACTCACTAGTCTGTGTAAATCAAGTTGACCTACTTTGATATCTCTAGTTACTTAGCTCTACAAGTGAGTGAGTATTGGTTGGACATAAATTTTGAGTGCTCTTAGTAAATTAGTTCTTCAAAATAATTCCCCATTGTAGTCCTTTCATTCTACAATCTAAGCTTTGAGTTTCGGCACATATGGGTGTAATTTAGTCTTTTGTTGAATGTGTGTTGGGAAATTTATGCCAAAAGGTAGTGTACTGATATGGAGCAATTAATTAATCTTACTCACTTAATTTGCTACTGTGGAACAATGAGTGTCTTATGTGCTTAGTATTTTGACAGCAACAAATATGAATATTCACTTAACATCCAAGTTAGCAAACATGGTGGAAAGGCACTCAACTTTTGAGCTCCTGAGGATCGGATCATTGAACTATATGTAATAAGTACAATGAGGAAGAGGGCAACAGACAAGTGAGGGAGACGTGCTACTCAACTATACGTATACCTTAAACATGATTCCTCGCTCACTTGTAATTCACCACATGTTTTCACGTTTTCAAGTGGAATAACTGGTCCATATTGTTGACAAGAAGGCAGTGCGATATTACAAACTTTTATTTTCCTACTCGAACTCGACAAACCATTAATAATTAACGATTTATCGATAAGCATATAGGATATCAAAAGATAAGTTTTTTTTTTTTTGAAAGTGACATATTATGTTCCCATCTGTTTTGTATATAGGATTTTTAAGAAGCTAAGATTCTCACCTAAGATATTGTTGATGTTGTGTTAGGTTCACCACTCAAATAAATCCCTCCTTTGATGGTTGGTTCTCGCCATTAATGCCTTCCAGTTCATAACCGTATTTACACTAGGATGGTAGATGCTATGCGCACGTACCTTAGGGATAATTTGGCTATATCGCAATTCTCCCGAACTTTAAATCACGTATAAGTAATTATCTCAACTTTCAAATTTTGACCATATGAATCTCCTTAAACTTAAAACTATTTGCGAGTAAATCCTTGACATTAATTAGTTATTTCACTAATAGAAACATGATAAATAAGGAGATTATTTATACATAATTCAAAGTTTAATAGTTATTTTTACTTAACCTAAAATTTAAAAAAGTTATTTATAAAAAGTTAAACTTCAAGGGATCTTTTTTTAATGGTGGGAGTTATCGGTATAAATTTAAAAATTTAAAGAATTTATTGTCAAATTTTAAAAGCTAAAAGAGTTTAGTGCAAATCACCTAAAATATTGGAGAATCATTATGCTTCCTGCAATAATAATTGATTGAATATTTAAAATTGACGACAGCAAGGCAAGCAACATTAATCATGCGCCTTCTTTTTCCTGTACACACCGTACGTTCACTATTTTTTATGATAGAAACAAATAAAAGATGGATGAACGATTATTAGACAGTAAATTAACCTTTCTAACTACACAGTGGTGTATCGGAAATTATATACTTAACCCATTTTTTTTTTCTCAAAAAATAGTGAATATTAATATATCAAAGAGCTGCCTTTAGATGGCTGCTGTCCAACGAACGCCTTCCACAAAATTAATGAATTTGCCTCTCTGGGTAAGGAAATCACAGCTGTAGCTAGGCATTTATTTGCGGATACTAGTTGCTATCAATGTGTAAGTATACGTATCCATATCTTTGGAAAACATTTTCGGATGCTGTTGAGCACTAAGCATAAAGTAAAATCACTAATCTTATTATGGGGATCATAAAGAATTCATATATACTTGCTGATGAAATATTACTACTTATACATTTTTTATACAAAATGAGATGATAACGATTCAACGTTTGAGCCGAGCCTCCCTTGTTTAATCTACGTACAGCCATACAACAAATAAACAAATAATAATCAAAGGCAATGAACGAATATGAGAAATTAGAGAACATGCTGAGGAATTTTAGTACGTGCAATATCTAATTTTCGGTTTGTTGAGGAATTTCCATGGTTGCCTTGAGTATGATCTCAAAGGCACTTTTGATGCAGGACTTCAGCTTCTGTTCGTCTATGAAATATTTTTCTGTCTTGAGGGTAACTCTTAAAACTCCCATGTAGCTCATTATTGATACAGCAAGGCTCTGCAACCCACAAAATGCAAATGTAAATGTTAGCACTGTCAAATTAACATGATTATTATAAACTTATCATTTAAAAGAAGCCAATTAAAAGAATCATCTTTGTTTTGGCTTAAAGAGAGAAAGAATTCAACAATGACAGCCAATGGCGTAGGGAGGGGGACCAAAGGGACCTCCTCACCCCTTCCCCAACCCCCCTCCCCAACCCACCCCACCCTCTCGCTCAATTCTTTTATATATATATATATATATATATATATATATATATATATATATATATATATATATATATATATATATAAAAGTTTTCTAAAAAATGTATTAAATATAATATATTCACGTATTAATATAATGTAGGAAAAAAATATTATTTCAGTTCCTCAATTTTGTTTTGCTATCAATTTAGTATTCCACAAATTTATAATGTCAAAGTAGTATTTTAGAAATTCAACAATAATTAAAATTTGAAAAATTAAATATCACATTTAATCTCATTATTTAAATGTGTTTTTATATTCTTTCATTTTATTTATCTGCTTTTTATATTTTTTAATGATATCTTCTTATTTTATTCTTAATATTTTTTAACTTATCCTTTGCATATGCATTATAACTAGTTTTTATTTGTTTATTTATTTATTATTGTAATAAACTATTAATAAGTTTTATTTATTTCTAATTTAAATTTATTTATTATTTATTAAAAGCTAATGAATAAAATGCATCATATCAAAGAAGATTCATTAAGAATTTTTGTCATTTTTCATGCATATTATTATATTACATACAATTAAAACATACGGGTTGTCGTGCCTTTTGATTCAATATGTCTTATTTAATTTTATATATATATATATATATATATATATATAATTATAAGATAATTATAAATTTTTTATGTTATTTTTGGCTCCCCTACCAAAAAATTTCTCCCACCACCTCCCCTGATAACAACAGCGAGCTGTTCTCAAGTACGACATATGAGTCCTTGAGAAGTCTCCTTGAATTGGCATTAGCGATTTTTGTTATTAATTAGCACAATATTATTATAAAAAAACAGTTAATGAAGTCAACGACTTTTGTTTTTACTTCCTCTTTATTTACCACTAAGTGAATCTCCATCCCTCCTTATGATTAATAAACTTCTTCGCCCCATTTTAATTAGGTTAATTAAGTGGAATTTCTTAAGTGATTTCGATCGAATTCTTCAATAAAACATAATGAAAATTAATACTTTGGCAGATCTAAATATATAATTTTCAGTGTGAAAATATCTAGTTGTAATTTATTATTTGAAGACTTGATAAAAAATTAGTTAAAAATTATACTTAAATTTTGTCCCATTTTTCTCCCATAATATAATTTTTTTCCAAATGAATTGTTAACGTAGAAGTTGATAAATTTATAAGAAAAATACCTCAGGACCTCCAGCCACCGTAAAGTAGAGGCCTTTAACGGGATGATTAGCCAAAGACATTTGTTGTGACGGTCCAATCATGTTGGTAATTATTGTACTTGACTTTGTCACTGTGCCACGAATGTGTTTGGCTACAGCCTGCAACACCAATAAAACAAATGCTTATGCTTTACGTAAAGCAAGCTTCATCACCACATGAAAGTCAGCTATGCTTGCAAAGATCATCATGAAGATCATATTTATATGGGGAAAATACTGCAAATCTTACTTTAAAAAACTAAGTTTATTGATGTTAGTTTTATAACAAAGCATTTCATAACATCACGTACCTTTTTAATCGATGTGTGTCATATTACATTTTAAAAATAAATAGTTGTCTTCTTGTACTTTAAACTTTATGTTTTTTTTTTTTTATAATTTGGCGTTGGTTGAAATATTTAATTTCTCCTATTTAATATTTAACCAGATGTACCTATACACACCTCATAGCCTTTGAATTTACTCTCCATGTCCAGAAGCATCCCGGTTAGAGGAACAGCCAGAGATTGTTTCTTCCTTTTGATTATATTATGTGCTTCCCATACAAATTCTAGTGGGTTTGAAATCTTGCTATCTTCTAGCTTCGAAATGGGCACATGCAAGAAGGAAATTCGATTCCCCCATGGTCCTTTTCCCTTGGCATTAAGCATCTCATTGACTGACTGGTAACCTTGAGTGTTTCTGGTATTCAGGAGTACTAATGCTGTGGAGTTTGCAGCCCTTGATTTGTAGTTAATATCTTGCATGTACAACCGAGTCCCGTAGAAGATTATTCCAGTGATCACATCATTTATAGTCTGCATATAAATAAAACAAAAAACAAAAGATAGGATATCATGAATAATAGGAGTAGGTAACCTACTATATGAGTTGTTGAAAAGTGAAAGACCATAAAAAAATTTCAAGGAACAAGAGAAATAGAGAGCTTACCACTCCAAGCCTGGACTTGACGAGCTTGATGTCATCAATGGAGAAAGACATGGTTGATATGGTGATTGGGCGAGTTTTCGCTCCTTCAAATCCAGACCTGATTGGTGTTTCGTCGTCTTCAATGACGCTACTCTTCAACATGCTCCACCCGAAATCTGCAAGGGTATTGTAGGCTGACGACATAACCCAAGAAAATCTGCTGAAGAAGCTTTTGTTGGCAGCATTTGATGGTTTGATGGATGGGAAAGACAAGGGAAGAGAGGGATCATCGGCTCTCTGCAGGCAGGAAAGAAGTGCACCCATGAGAGAGTAGCCATCTCCAAGAGCATGGTGGAGTTTGAAAATGAGGTTACTTTCTGCACTGCTTGTAGGGTAATTGACGATGTGAATTTCCCAAAGTGGTCTGCTTTGTGGAAGCTGCTCTATTGCTATTCTTGACAAGTAATCTGCAAAATACTTGTCATATGATTCCTTTGACTTGCTTTCCGGGAATAAGGGGATCTTGATATGATCTTTCAAGTTTACTTCAACTTTCTTCCAATGTTTCTCCCCACTTTTGTCTTCAACCTGCGCTATAAAGAATATTTTAAAAAAAATTTGATCTTAAAACAGTCTTTCTAAATAATTCTGGTTGACAACTACAAAATAAGTTGAATAGTAGAAAGGTTTTGAATTGCAGCTGTAATTTCTGTAATTATGTGTGTTTCAAATGCTATAATACGGGTTCTAGTCACGTGCTAAATGTGCTTTTCAACTAGCTAGAACTTAACATCTTTTCCCGCTGCTACATGACAGTATGACAGTAAAAATGGCTTGTAATAAAATAAACTTACTTCGACTGAAAATACCTTGAATACAGATAAATACACACACACACACACAAATATATATCTATAGTAACAAGGTGAAGTAAGAGGGAGAGAGGACCATAATGGAGGAGAAGCGAGGGTTGATGGGAAGGAAGACATGTTTGAGGAGACGCATAGCCTGAGAGTCATCGAAGGGAACTTGGAATTCTAAAACGCCGATAATATAAATGCACAGTACAGAGCTGTTGAAGTACTGTCCCATAGGACTCACTGGTTCTGCTTGTTTTTGTTCTGGGCGCTCCATCATTCTTTGGTTTTCTGCCATCGCAACTCTCAAATTAACTCAACTATGGATCTGCAAACTAAAGCACTCAAGTTTGAGCACAAGAGGATCGGATCACAGAAGTATATGTAATATCTACAACGAGGAAGAGGACAACAGATACGACGGAAACAAGCTAGGCAACTTGTACGTACCTGAAATATGACTTCTCGCTCATCTGTAATTCACCAGCTTTCTTCACGTTTTCAAATGGAATAACTGGTCTAAATTGATGACACCAAGGCACTGCGATAATCACACTCCTTTAATATTCGAACCATTCATAATTTATAGATGGCGTATACATGATACAAAAAATTATAAATCAACATTAAGTTACTTTATGCAAATTCGTGATATAATATCTCTATGATAGTTATAATATTATTATTCGCTAATTATTTGACTTCGTCTTGTTCAATAAAGAGAGCAGAAAATTTTCATCTGGACTTGAATAGTTGAAGCTTGATTTATTTGAAACCAACAAATTTAAACATGTAAAAATTTTCTAAATTTTGCATCCCTGTTTTCGACAATTGAATTATAATTGTTATAAACATTCTCTTTCTTGGAAAGTGACCATTTTTTATTCTTATCCGTTCTTGTACATATGATATTGAGAAAGAATTAGCTATTATTTCTCACCAAAAAACTTGTTGATGTTGTGTTAGGTTCACCAATCAAATAACCCTATTCCTTTATCGCTACCAGTTCGTACCGCCTTGCCCCTTAAAAAACAAATACACACACACACACACACATATATAATTATAATCATTTAAAGCTGTGCGCCTCGTGCGTATATAGAATGGCAGCCGACAATGTAAAATGAAAATCTAAATTTAAAAATGTAATCATCTGTGTCTGCTCATTCAAAAATGCATGTTTTTCCAGTTACTATATAATTTATCATTAAATATAGCATAATATTTTGTTTATTTTAGTTGATTCGTTAATTACTATCCACAAAATTTTTAATGAAATATTACTTTATATTTTATCGTTAATTGTATAATTAATATTGAATATTAAACAAAGCTCTATTAAAAATTTTTGTGTGCTACAAATAATCATTAAATATTAAAATAAATTTATTAAAAAAAATTTTGTACAGTAATTAATAAGTTTAATTATAATAAATGGATTAAATTACATGAAATATGATGTTATATATATTATTTATTATATTTAAATAAAGTAAACTCTTTTTAATGTGCAAACTCCGTTGACCCATTAGAGAGCTATGTTGAACAAATCTCCTACTCATTATGGAATGATTTTTCACCTTTCACATACATGTATAATTAATTTTTTGACGCATATAAATTCTTTATAGTTAATTAAAAAAATAATAAAACCATTAATTTGCATAAATTTTTTGTAGTTGATACAAAAAATTAATGAAGTAATTAATTAACTAATTAATTGAGCATATCTTAAATTGCAAATTTTTTGAATTACGAAAATATTTTTTGAATAAACAAAAAAATTAATAAATTATTCTTTAAAGTCTAACAATTCTTTAAAGTGAATGAAAAAATAATGAATTAATTAATCACCTCTTAAATTAAAATTTCTTTAAAGTTTATACTTTTTTAAAGTTAATAAAAAAATAATCAATTAATTAATTAATTACTTCTAAAATTTTTTAATAAAAAATTATAAATATAATTTGACATTATTATGATTAATACAGCTCAGAACCTTCAGCCCACGCGATTCATACCTGATTTGTTATTTGTTATAGACTTGTTATGTAACAGAAGGACACCTGGCAGTAATTGTAATACCACGTGATCCTGATATTCATGTATATTTACCCTTGTACTGCTCAAAGGAAAGGTAGCTAAGATATTCATTCTTTCATTTTAACCGTCATTCTTTTTCCCATCTTGGTATCAAAACGCAACGCCTTATGGCTCAGTCGTTCCAATTCTTCTTCTTCCATTAACCTTTCCCCTGAATCAAGCTCTCCTACTTCTCTCACGCCACAACCTCTTCTTTCTAACTTTACCTCAGATCTGCTCAATCAAGTTGGATCGTATCAACTTCCTTCTCTGGCAGTCCATGGTCTTACCCATTATCAAGGGTAACAAGCTCGATGGATACTTAACTGGTAATAAGTCTTGTCCCGATCAGTTTCTTCCTGATGATGCAGGAAACAAACTAAATCCCACTTATGAAGAGTGGGTTGTTACAGACCAGCTATTACTCGGCTAGCTGTACAACACAATGTCAACTGACATTGCATCCCAGATGATTGGTTGCTGTTCTGCCAAGGAGTTGCGGCAAGCTGCTAAAGCACTATTTGGTGCCCACATAAAGTCGCAGATCATGTTGTTCAAGTCTGAGCTTCAAACAACAAGGAAAGGGTCTCTCAAGATGGAGGACTACTTAACCAAAATGAAAGGCATTTCTGACAAGTTGTTGCTTGCTGGAAGTCCCATTTCCACTAACGATTTAGTTACTCAAACACTTGCAGGTATAGATTCTGAGTATACCCCCGTAGTTGTTCAGTTGTCAGATAAAGACAACCTCTCATGGATGGACCTTCAGGCTTCGGTACTCACTTATGAGAACCGTTTAGAGCAATTACACAGTTTTACTAACCTTACTCTTGCTCAGGCTCATACTATTACTAGATCGAGGACTGAAGATAATCGAGGAGGATGGCGAGGACACTCTTTCAGAGGGCCTCGTGGAGGCCGAAATCGCGGCAAGGGACGTAGTAACAACCGTCCAACTTGTCAAGTCTGTGGTAAAGTGGGACATCCTGCCTTAACGTGTTACTTTCCTTACGATCACAATTGTATGGGCTCTATTCCTGCTACTTCTACAAATCAAAATAGCTTGAATCCTTATGCTTATATAGCAACTCCATCAACTGTGTTTAATCCCTCATGGTATGTGGATAATGGTGCTAGCCATCACATTATGCATGAAGCCAAAACTCTTGATAATCCAGTACTCACCTCTGGTGAGCTCACAGTTGGAAATGATTCTCACATTGATACAAAAAATTGGCACCGTATCTATACCCTCCAACACAAATCGCTCTCTTCTTATGCATGATGTTTTGTATGCCCTTCAGATTAATAAGAATTGAATCAGTGTTTCAAAGTTAACTGCTGACAACAACATTTCTGTGGAATTTGACTCTCTTGGCTGTGTTATAAAGGACAAAACAATAAGGACAGTAATCTCTCAAGGGAAACTTAAAAAAGGACTTTATGAGATTCCATGGCCTAGTGCAAAAAATCATTAAGTATACCTTGCCAACATAGAGTTGTGGCATCGAAGATTGGGTCATCCCTTATCTAAAGTTTTATCCTAATTTGTAAATTGTTGTAACCTCAAAAATCAATCTAATGATAGTTTCTTCTGTGATGCGTGTCAGTTTGGAAAGTTACATGCACTCCCCTTTAATTTATCTCATTCACGAGCAAGCCAACCTTTAGAATTCATTCATACTAATCTCTAAGGACCCTCTTCAGTAAGATCAACAGCAGGTTTTTGGTATTATGTGCACTTCCTTGATGATTACACATGATACACATGATTTACCCATTGAAAACTAAAGATAAGGCATTGCATGCTTTTCATAAATTTAAAACAATGGCAGAAAATCAGCTTGACAAGCATATTAAAATTTTACAGAGTGACTGGGGAGCGGAGTTTCGTAGTTTCACCACAATCTTACTGCAGTCAAGAATTATTTTTTGTCACCCATGTCCATACAACTCAGCTCAGAATGGAAGAGCAGAGAGGAAGCATCGTCCTATCGTGGAAATGGGGTTGACTTTGTTGGCTCAAGAGCTTACGTGCCCTTACAATACTTGTGGGAAGCATTTCATACCTCAGTCAACCATATTAACATATTACACACTCCAGTGCTTAAGGAACAGTCACCATATGAAGTGTTGCTTGGTAAACAGCCTACTTATCATGCTTTGAAGGCTTTCGGTTATGCATGTTTCCCATATTTGAGGCCATATAACACTCACAAATTACAGTACCATTCCATTAAGTGCATATTCATTTGCTACAGTGGCCAACATAAAGTCTTCAAGTGTCTTATTGCTATTGGCAAGATCTATATTGCCTATCATGTGACTTTTAATGAGAATGAATATCCCTTTGAAAAGGGGTTCCTTGATGTTGGCAAAAAGAGCTCCCCTGAAATTGTTATAGCCATATATTCTATGATGCCTTTACCTCCGGTGCCACATGATTCGAGTATTATCAATAGTTCAAACCCCACTGTATGTGCAGATGATAGTGCAGGTTCTAGACATGACAATATCTCAGTTCCTAGTGATCTGCAGAACAACAATGATCTTGAGGAACCTCATGCGACTTCAAGAAACCCAATCGTGCCTGTTATAAATCACGAAGAGACCACCGCCCCAACAAATCACCATCCTATGGTAACTAGAAGCAAAAGCGGAATACAGAAGCCAAAACAGCCTTTTATTGGAAATCTGTCCATTGATTCTGTTGAACCTACTAGTGTTGCTCATGCTCTGCAAATGCCACACTGGAAAGAAGCAATGCAGGTAGAATTTGATGCTTTGAGCTAGAATAAGACTGGGACCTTCGTACCTCATGATAATCAGCAGAATGTGGTCAGTTGTAAATGGATATTTAAAACCAAACTTAATGTGGATCAGTCTGCACGGTGGCACAAAGCCCGTTTAGTGACCAAAGGGTTTCAGCAAAGTCCGGTTGTTCAAACCTCCACTATTAGAATCATTCTCTCAATTCCAGTCTCCCTCAACTAGTCAATCAAATAGATCGATATCAACATTTTCTGAATGGTTATCTTCGTGAACCAACATTTATGCAATAACCAGAAGGCTTCATCAGTCCTAATCACCCAAATCATGTTTGTAAGGTGTCAAAGGCCTTATATGGGTTAAAGCAGGTGCCTCGGGTCTAGTTTAATCGACTGAGGACAACACTGGTTGAGTAGGGATTCTATAACACTAAAAGTGACAGTTCCTTGTTTATCCAGAAGAATGAGAAGCATGTACTCATCATCATTATTTATTTTAATGATATTCTCGTTACAAGGAATAATGACCAGCAGCTCAATGAGCTTACTACAAGGCTTAACAGCACCTTTGCTCTAAAAGACCTGGGGGAACTGCACTATTTTCTGGGATTTGAAGTCAAAAGGGACAGTTATAGAATTCATCTATCTCAACAGAAATACATCAGTGAACTCTTGAAGAAGTTGAACATGGAAAATATGTTAACCTGTCCAACACCAATGGTGTCATTTTCTACTGAGGGGGCAGAACCTTTCACAGATGTCACCAAATATTGGAGCACTTTAGGCGTATTACAGTATTTAACAAACACAAGACCTGAGATCTCCTTCTCTGTTAACACATTGAGTCGATTTCTTAGTAATCCCATTACAGTTCACGGGCAATGAGTTAAGAGAATACTAAGATATCTCAAAGGAACCATCACTCATGGTCTTCACATTAAGCCGTCTGAAAGATTGGATGTAGTTAGTTATTCTGATGCATATTGGGCAGCGTCCATTGATGACTTCAAGCTTGTTGCTGGATTCTGTGTATTTTTAGAAGGTTTACTCATTTCCTGGGCATCGAAAAAACAAAGTGTGGTGGCTAGATCCAGTACAGAGTCTGAGTACAGGGTATTGGTTAATACTGCTGTTGAAATCTCTTGGATTGTGTCACTTCTTAAAGAAATACACTTTCCCGTGGCTCAAACTTCAGTGATTTGGTCTCAAACTTCAGTACTTTGGTGTAATAACATCAGTGCTAATGTTATTACCGTTAATCCTGTCTCACACACTAAAACTAAACACATCGAAATAGATATGCAATTTGTCTGTGACCAAGTGCTAGCTAATTAGCTCTCCATACAGTATGTTCCCGTTTTAGAGCAAATGGCAAATTGTCTAACTAAAACTCTGACACACACCGAGTTCCATTTTCTATGGGACAAACTCCAAGTGAATGCTTCACCCACTCATTTGAGGGAGGATATTAGGATTAATACTGCTCAGCACCTTCAACCCATGTGATTGATACCAGATTTGTTATTTGTTATAGATTTGTAATATAACAGAAGGACACCTGGCAGTGATTGTAATACCACATGATCCTGATATTCATGTATATATGCCCATGTAGTGTTCAAAGAAAAGCAAGCTAAGATATTCATTCTTTTATTTGATCACCATTCATTTTCCTATCTGGCATAATCCAAAATAAGAATAAGAAAAGAGAATATATGATTGAATGTTTTATAATGATGTTATCTTAATAAGTTCGTTGTCGTCACTTCTCTTATCAATCTCACATGAAAAATTTTATGAATTTTCTCTAATTTATTATATTTTATTTATATCATAATATATTGCTAAATTTAATTTTTTACTAACATTTATGAATACTATTAATTTAAAATGTATTGACATATAGTAAAATAAATTAATTTTCTCCACACTAGTTTAATAATCAATTACATGATAGTTACATAAGCTGATAACAAATAATCATGTCATTTGTGTGTGTATTTATTTGGACGTTGATGATAAGAACATTTGTGTACACAATTTTATTTGGCATGTGAGATTTGTTTTCTGACATTATTTTAAGACAATAACATATTTGACATATTTATGTACTTAATATTTTAGCTATTTATATTTTATCAATAACCATATTCCTTTGTGGCTTCTGGCTACCATTTTGTACCGGCTAACCACAAAAACAAAAAAAGATATTTAATGATTTAAAACTGTGGCCTTCGCACATGAGATTGTAGCCAACAATGCAGATTGGAGATTCAGATTCACTTAATTTTGATACAAACTGCACACACACATATATATATATATATATATATATATATATATATATAAAGAAATGATCATATAAATGCATTATTGGCCAAAAAAATAATATAATTAAATGAACAAATTTTAGTTGTATGCATATTTTTTTTTAATTAATTAATCTATCATAAATGAACACGGTATATATATACCTTAAACTCGTCAAATTTGTTTCATCGTTCTCTGCCATTTCTGTTTTGTATTTCTTTCGCTCTTATGGCTACAGTATAAATGCGGGTTGGAGGGTAAGAAAAAGGATGACACGGCACCATTATCCTGGAAGATGTAGACTTAGAATCGTATTCTCAAGCCAAGAATGGTGAAATAGCTAATTAAACATAAAATCAGGCCACTTAAAATTTCTTCTTATATTATGACCAGTTTTTATAACAAATTCGAAATTAAATTTCATTTGTTATAAAGAATATTGGGATTTTAGGACACATAATGAAAGATTTTCAAATTAGAATTCGTCAAAGTAAATAAAATTTTATTTCAAAATTGTTCATGATAATTTTAAAATTTAAACCTCTTTATAATAAAAAAGTGAAATTTATAATCACTTTTTTCAGAATTTGATGTTTTCTTTTTCTTTTTCTTTTATAAGCTATTTTTATACGTTACTACTTTATACAATATACACAACGTGCTTTTAAAAAAAAAAAAACTAGACCTATTTTAAAACTTATATTTATATATATTGATCTAATCAATCTAAAGTCTTATGATAATGTGACAGTACTATCGAATTAAATAAAATTCAAACAACATGTTTAATGGGCAAATAAAAAATACATGTATAATATGTCATCTAGGAATTCATATGCATTTTAATAAGAGATTAAATAGTGTTATCTTCATAAGCTATGAATTTTAACTCCTGTCATGTAGAAATTGTATGGTTGAAAGCTATTCTATAAATTAGAGGTATCAAATAAAAAAAAAAAAGCCGAAAGGGGTGGCTCATGCCAGAAACATGTGGGCCAATATAGGTCCAACTAAAAGCCCACTTGAAAATAAGGCTCAAGATATCCTAGTCCAAATGTGGACCCTATTTGAATCCCTATCTAATATTGACCGGTGTTTTAGAGGTTAACAATTTTTAATGAGTATTTAAGTAATTTTACGTTAAAGATAACAGAAAATATTTTAAAAAAAAAAACTAATATATTTTAACTACTTTTTTCTTTCACACACTTCCAGTTTTACATTTATGCTCTTTATTTTT
The DNA here is from genome assembly GCA_037074485.1 of Delonix regia. NCBI lineage: Eukaryota > Viridiplantae > Streptophyta > Magnoliopsida > Fabales > Fabaceae > Delonix > Delonix regia. The sequence goes on along the minus strand of CM073449.1, from coordinate 30,083,347 downwards.
CTTGTCTTCTTCCATCTATTTTTTCTCCAGAAACTATCAAACCTTTCTCATTTTCTTCCCATCACTTGGCCTGTTAGTTACGCAAGATGTAGAAGCGAAGCTCTAAGGCAAAGTAGGAAAGCAAGGACGTGAACAAGAATGATAAAATCCCCTTTTACTTCAATCTAACCTTATTCATGAGAGGATAAGGATATTAATGGATGAAAGGGACTCAAGATTAGGGAGGTTGAACAGGAGAGACAGATAAAAAGGAATGAGCCCGAGACCACATGAGAGAGTAAGGGAGAAACTAGAGAGAGAGGAGAAGAGGTGTTGAGTTGAAAGAGAGAGCAACAGGAAGAAAAACACAGGTAGAGAGGAAAGAGAGCTGGGTTTCAAATAAGGGCAAAAAGAAAAAAGAAAAGATGGAGAGGTGGAGCTTGAGCAATGAAGGGTAAAAAACATGGAAGGGAAAGAATGAGAGAAACCAAGAGGAAGGGAGAAAGAGAAAGAAGAAACCGGGGAGAACACAGAAGCACGTAAGATTATAAGAGAGTTTGAATGAGGGATCCTTATTTACTCTCATCAAAACAAAGGACAAGAACAAAGAGATTAGAAAAGGAAGAAATTATGTTAACGTTGGATTTAATGCCCCCTATGATTTTTGTCTCATCCAATAGTGGTAAGATTCTAAGACTATTGCTTTCTTTGGTTAAAATTTTCCTTTCCTTTTCTTCAATCATAGAAGTTATTAAGTGTAACGAATGGGTATGTGCTCAACATATTCACAAGCCCTGATATTATATCATTTTGACTCATTTCATTTGATTAATTCTTATTAGTTATTTTCATGTTTTATTTGATGTGTACATGTGCTGATAGTTGTGGAGGAAATAAACACCAGATAAAAGTAAAACTGTAACAAATAATTTAATATAACACACAGAATTTAACGTGAAAAACTTCAATAGGGTAAAAACCACAAACAATGAAGAAAGTGCTTTACTATGAGAAAAATAAGAGTTACGCCTTTTCACTTTATAGTAAGGATAATATCATATTTTTATATCTCTTATTAATAAAAAAAATATTGATTTCACAACTCTCTTTATATCTTATAACTATCTCTCCATATAGGATAACTCATTTTCTTAATGTAAGAAATGAGGTTTTAAAGTTTTTTATTTATAGAAAATGATAAAGAGCTTCAATGCAATTTCCCAATGACTAAACTATAATTACAACAAAACTTTTTTCATTTTTTTTAGTTAGTTTGCTTAACATACCTAACATGCACATAAATGGTGCTTCCCTTTAACAATCTCCCACTTAAAGATTTGATTGAGAATTAATCAATCTTCACACCATTCTTCCTCCCTTGCCATCTCCTATTATTCACGTCTTTGCTAGACCAATAAAATATCTATACCACATGAACTTATTAGTGTTCACTGGCTTTGTCAATGCATCTATTTAGTTATCTTTAGTTTGGATTTTTTGCATATCCATACTTCCTTCTTTCACCTTTACTTGGATAAAATGATATTAAACTTGTATGTGTTTTGTCTTAGAATGGAATGTTAGATTCTTTGCCAAGTGGAGAGCATTTTGATTATCACATAATAGTGTAATCTTTTCAGGATTGTACTCAAGCTTTTCTAACAGTGTCTGCAACTAGATTACTTCTTTGCTATCTTGTGTAGCAGCAATATATTCTGCCTCAATCGTTAAAGTGATTATAGTAGGTTGCAATTTTGAAACCTAACTTGCAGCTCCGCCTACAAAAGTAAACACATAACCATTTATGGATTTGCTATTATCAAAATCACCTGTAAAATCTGAATCTGTATAGCCTCTGATGGTGAAATCTAATCCTCTATAATGTAATGCAACATCTATGGTCCTTTTAATGTATCTTAGGACCTTTTTTACTGTATTTCAATGCTATTGGCCAGGATTTGTCATATATCGACTAACCGCTCTCACTGCTTATGCAATATCTAGTATTGTGCAAATCATAGCGAACATTAGGCTACCTACTACTGATACATATGGTACTATAGACATTTTCTTCCTCTCTTATTCACTACTAGGACTTATGCTTGAGGATAACTTGAAATTAACAGGAAGTGGGGTAGAGATTGGCTTACAGTCAAGCATATTAAAGCGTTGCAAGATCTTCTTTAAATAATCCTTTTGAGAAAGCCAAATCTTCCTGTTATTTCTGTCTCAATGAATTTGCATCCCTAGAATCTTGTTTGACAGTCCCAATTCCTTCATATCAAATTACCTAGCCAATTATGCCTTCAATTCATTGATACGATCTTTGCTAGGGCCTGCTACCAATATGTCGTCTATATACAACAATAGAATAATGAAATCATGTCTACCAAACATCTTGATATATGCACAAGAGTTTGTATTAAGTCTGTTGTATCCAAGGCTCATGATGAAGGAATCAAATCTCTTATACCAACATCTCGACGCTTGTTTGAGACCATATAGAGATTTGTTCAACCTATAAACCTAGTTTTCTTTTTCTTTTTCTTCAAACCTTTTTGGCTGGATCCCATAAATTTTTTCTTTAAGATCTCCATGAAGAAATACAATTTTCACATTTAACTGCCCTATATGTAAATCAAATGTAGCACACATTGCTAAGACCACTCAAACTATTATGAGTCGAACAACCAAAGAAAATATCTCATTGTAACCAATGCCTTCTTTTTGAGTAAATCCTTTTACCACCAGTCTAGCATAATATTGTTTAACTTGACCATCACTAGTTCTCTTGATCTTGTAAACCTATTTGTTCCTAATGTCCTTCCATCCTTTTGGTAGTAGGGACAAGATCCCATGTCTTATTCTTATGGCGGGCTTCAATTTCTTCTTGCATTACTGCCAACCACAAAGAAGCTTCTAAGCTTTCCATAGCCTCTCGAAAAATCAAAAGCTCTTTATTTTTTATGAGTATACAGTATGCAACATTCACTTCCATAATGTAATTTGAGTGTTAAACTAGTTCTTTCCTCTCCTGAGTTGACCGTCGAACTTGTGGAGTCATAAGATCAAATTGTTCTTGTTCATTGTACTATAATGCTACTTTAGAAGAATATAATACTTCTGATTTATTTTCTCCTCCATCAATCTACACTATAGTGGTCTCAACTGATTTTTTTAAAGTGTTATCACCTTCATGTATATGTTGTTTTTCTTTGGAATGATGACATCCCAACGGACTATAACCTTTTGGTTGATGGGATCCCACAGGTAATACCTGTTTACTCCATCAGCATATCCCAAGAATAAGCATCTTCTAGATTTTGGATCTAACTTTGTAATTTCTTGGGTATCATACATTATGTATACCTGACTTCCAAATGTATATAGGTTTGTATAATCAGTTGGCTTTCTAGTTCATATCTCCATTAAGGTCTTCAGATCAATTGTGGTTAATGGTGACTAATTGATCACGTAGCAAGTTATTTTTACTACTTCTGCCCAAAATGGCTTAGTTAATCTAGCAGTTCTTAACATTACTCTTATCTATCCTAACAAAGTCTTATTCATGAGCTATGCCACTCCATTTTGCTATAGAGTGTACGCCTCCATAAATTGCCTCTTGATACCTTCATACTAACATAAAGTATTAAATTCATCACTAGTATATTCTCATCAATTGTTTGATCTCAAGCATTTGATCCTTTTCTTATATTCATGTTCCACATGCGCTTTAAAGGTTTTAAAAACTTCAAACACATCTCCCTTTCTCTTGACTAGATACACCTAACATCTCTTAGATTAGTCATCAAGGAATGACACAAAATAATTTGCTCTTCCTCGGGGAAAAGACTGGTGCTTGCCAAATATCAGAGTGCACTAAGTCTAAGATAGTTTTACTTCTCTCTTTAGAGCTGTTGAACTTCAACCTATGTTACTTACTTGTAATACAATACTCACAAAAAGGCAGAGAAAACTTTTTGAGTCCGGGAAAAAGATTCTATTCTTAAAGAACCATCAATCCACATTCTGACATGTGGCTAAGTTTTCGGTGCCATGATATCATTGATTATTCAACTGCTAGATCAATTGATGTAACTGAGACTTCTCCTTATTGTTATACTTCTTCTTTAAGCATATATAGGTTGGCTGTTATCTTATCTGCTTTCATAACTACAAGCACACCTTTAATGACTTTTAGAATATCATCCTTTATTAAGGTTTTATACCCATTGCTATTAAATTGTCCTAAAGATAATAGATTTTTCTTGAGACCCTTCACATGCGAGACCTCCTAGATGGTATGAGTCGTACCCTTATACATATTTAATTTGATGGTGCCTATTCTAACAATTTCTAGAAAATAATCATCTCTCATAAACACATATCCTCCAAATACATGTTTATATTGATGAAACCATTTCCTCCATGAGTTTATGTGCCATGTTGCAGCTAAATCTACAAAACATATATCACTAAAAAATTTTCTGTCATTAGCAACTATTGCTACCTTGTTGTATAATACTTCTCCATCATCTGAGATACTAGCAATGCATCCTTAAGCACTTGACAACTCAGTATCTTTGCCTTTGGCCTCTGTGCTCTTCTTTAAATTCTAACACTTATTTTTGTAGTATCCTTTTTTATTACATTTGAAACACATGATATTCTTCTTACTCTTCGATTTTGATCTACCTCGATTCTGGGTCCTACTTAAGCCACTTCTATTGTTCTTCCTCTCATCACTGTCAACGTTTCCGCTTGTTGTGAATAAATTAACCTATCTTCCTTGTCTTGCGCCAATTTTCTTCCACTAAGATAGCCAATGCAATGTCATTAAAAATTAGGTAGTCCATAAAAACATTATTGGTCAAATTGATGGCGAGTTGGTCATAGGAATTGGGTAGGCTTTGAAACAGAATTTTAGCACGTTCATTTGTCTCTATTTTGTGACCTAACCATATGTGTTGAAAAAATAGAGTATTCAAAGTGTTGATGTGCTCCGTCACTGAAGTAGTTTCAGACATTCACAGAGTATATAATTTCCTTTTAGGGAAAATTTTGTTGTGCAGTGACTAGGCCTCGTACAATTTAGTCAAATGATCCGAAATTTCTTTCGTTATCTTCTTCACCTCTATACTGGATGATATCTCATCTACAAGTGCTAGATGAAGATTTGCAACTTCATTCTTGTCCATCTCGTTCTATTTATTTTCATATGTGAATTCTACCAGTCTTTCATTGATAGCCACATGACAATTATATTTTCTCAAGATGACTTTTATCTTCAAGTTTCATAATAAGAAGTTACTGTTGTTGAACTTTTCAATATCAAATTTTGCCACCATTGCTTCAATCATAGTCTATTTGTGAGCAAAAAAAGCTCCCACTATTTTTCAAGAATAGTAACCGTATGCATGAATAGTGCATCATACACATGAATAGTACCTAGTACATTATAATGAGTGAAAATAATCTTACTTATTTTGTGATGTGGAGGATCCACTATATCAGTGGTAGCTATAAAGCAAACGATAAGTTAATAATAACACTAAACTAGGCTCTAATACCAATTATGGAAAAAATAGACACTGGATAAAAGTAAAAATGTAGTAAATAATTTGAGATAACATACAGAATTTAACATGGAAAACTTTAATAGGGTAAAAACCACGAACAAAGAAGAAAAGACTTCACTATGAGAAAAATAAGAGTTACACTTTTTCTCTGTGTAACAAGGATAATACAATATTTTATATCTCTTGCTAATAGGAGAATATTAATCTCACAACTTTCAATATACCTGACAACTATCTCTCTATATAGGATTACTCCTTTTATTTGTTGTAAAAAATAAAGTTTTGAAGTTCTCTATTTATTGGGAAGGATGAAGAGTTTCAATACAATTTTTAAGGGATTAAATTGCAATTACAACAAAACTTTTTCCATTTTTCTTTGGTTATGCTGCCTAACATACCTAACATGCACCTAAATGGTGCCTTTATTTGACAATAGTCATTTGAACTCTTGTTGGGTTTAGTTTGGTGGTCAAATGAGGTGTTTCAATTAAAGTAAATAATTTGAAAAAAATGTCAAAGGTTATATATATATGTTACCCATGTCAAGTGCATAAAAAAGGGATGTGTTAGATGTTGTCTTTATCTGCCTCTATTTTCAATGTACCTCAACATTTTTTTGTTCTTTCAATCTCTTTAATAATGTTTATTTTTTTTATCATTTCTTCATTTATTTTATTATTATTATTATAACAAGAGTAGCAATCAAGTGACTAAATGATAGTATGGCTTGTTTAATTCACTAATTTACATACAGGCATACAACATATAAACAAATAATAAGGGTAATGTATTTAGTTGAGAAATATAGCATGCAGAGGAATTAATTTAGTTTGAACTTCTAATTTTCAGTTTGTTCAAGAACTTCGACATATGCCTTGAGTATGATCTAAAGCACTTTTGATGTGGGAATTCAGCTTCGATTCGTCTATGAAGTATTTTTCTGTCTTGAAGGTGACTCTTAGAACTCCCATGTAGCTTATTAATGAATGTAAGCTCATCATTTCAAAGAAGTACATAAATTTATAAGAGTTGTCGAAATTAAGTTTGTACACACCTTTGTTGATTTGCGTTTCTTTTCCTAGACCACTAATTTACTCTTTTATTCCATGAAAAGGAAAATACCTCAGGACCTCCAATCACTATGGGGTAGAAGCCTTTCATGGGATGATTAGCCAATGACATTTGTTGTGACAATCCAATCAAGTTTGTAATTATTGTACTTGACTTTGTCATTGTGCCACAAATGTGTTTAGCTACTACCTATAACAACAAATACTTATGCTTATCTGAAGAAAAACTTTAAATACTTTTTCATTTGATGTGTGTGTCATCACATTTTAAAAATAAATAATATTATTATTATATTTTAAACTTCATCTATTTATTTCATTATAGGTGTTAGTTAAATTAAGATATATAATTTCTCTTATTTAATATTTAACCAGATGTACCTATACATATCTCATAGCCTTTGAATTTACTTTCCATATCTAGAAGCATCCCAGTGAGAGGAACAACCTTTGAATTTCTCATATAACAAGTGTAGCAATCAAGTGACTGAATGATAGTATGGCTTGTTTAACTCACTAGTCTATATGGACTAGGTTGGCCTACTTTGATATCTATAATTACTTAGATGTGCAAGTGAGTGAGTGTTAGTTAGAAATAAATTTTGAGTGCTCTTAGTAAATTAATTCTTTCAAATAATTCCCCATTTTTGTCCTTTCATTCTACAATCTGAGCTTTGAGTGCCAATGGGTAACGTGCTGATATGGAATAATTAATAATCTTACTCATGTAATGTGCTATTATGGAACAATGAGTGCCTTATGTGCTTAGTGTTTGACAGCAACAAATATGAATATCCACGCCACATCCAAGTTAGCAAACAAGGAGGAAAGACTTGCAACAAAGAAGGTACTATGAAGGTAAAAACATAACAGTATAATAGATACGAAACAAATAAAACCTTGAGTAATTTTGAGACATATCTACCTTTGCATTAAGGGAAAAGATATGTCTGTCCAACGCTACGGCTAAATTAATGAATTTGTCTCTCTTGAAAAGTCATTAACAACGACAGATTTCAATTGGCATTTGTTTGCGGATACTAGTTGCTATCACTATGCACGTATAAGCATGTCTTATGAAGAGATTCCCACTTTTGATGTTGAGCACTATGCAACACACAGCTCATTGTTTATAATAATCACATGTTCTTGAGAATACCATATTTAATTTATATACACATGTTAATATTTGAAAAGTTTTTCTAACGAGTGCTCTTAGAATATTGATTAAGAATTATTTATTGCACATAATACATAAACCTTAGCCAATAAAATTAGTCTATAAACATTTATTGTTATTAGTAATATGCACAATAATTGATCCCAAATTAATTTTATTGGTTAAGTATCATTTATTATATGTAATAAATAGAGATGACCTTCCTTATTTAATCTACATACAGGCATACAACATATAAACAAATAATAAGGGCAATGCATTTAGTTGAGAATTATTGCATGCTCAAGAATTAATTTAGTTCGAACTTCTAATTTTCGACTTGTTGGGGAACTTCCATAGCTGCCTTGTGTATGATCACAAAGGCACTTTTGATGTGGGAATTCAGCATTTGTTCATCTATGAAGTATTTTTCTGGCTAAAGGGTGACTCTTAGAACTACCATGTAGCTCATTAATGATATTGCAAGGCTCTGCAACCCATAAATGTAAGCTCACCATTTCAAAGAAGTACATAAATTTATAAAAGTTATCGACATGTGGAGAGACATAATATGATAATGACAATGGAAATCAATTTCTCACATGTATAATTTTCGACCTAGTCCATATAGGCCGAAGCCTTAAAAAAATAAAAGAAGATTAATACAATATTACAGGGGACATATATGTACCCAAAACATCATACATGCTACGAGGAGCTTTCTCATAATCATATATCCCTACTCATGGTCAATGTTTAAACTTTTCACCTCATGTTAATCTAGTTAAGTAAAATTTCTTAGGTGTCATCTATCAAATTCTTCAGTGAAAACAAATATGAAAATAATTCTTTGACAGATCTAAATATATTATTCTGATTTGTAAAAGCTATGTAGTTGTAATGTTTTGATTTAAAATTTGATAACAAATCTACCTAAATTATGTCCATTATTCCCACGTTATTTTATTTTTTTTTAGAAAAAAAAAAAAAGCAAATTGTTGGATGTAAAGGTACATAAATTTATAAGAGTTGTCCGAATTAAGTTTGTACAAACCTGTTTTTATTTACGTTACTTTTTCTAGACCTCTAATTTACCCTTTGATTCCATGAAAAGGAAAATACCTCAGGACCTCCAACCACTGTGAAGTAGAAGCCTTCCATGGGATGATTAGCCAATGACATTTGTTGTGACGATCCAATCAAGTTTGTAATTATTGTACTTGACTTTGTCACTGTGCCACGAATGTGTTTAGCTACTGCTTGCAACAACAAATACTTATGCTTATCCGAAGAAAAACTTTAAATACTTTTTCACTTGATGTTTGTGTCGTTACATTTTTAAAATAAAGAATATTATTATTATATTTTAAACTTCATGTATTCATTTTATAATAGTTGTTAGTTGAATTAAGATATGTATACATACCTCATAGCCTTGGAATTTACTTTCCGTACCCAGAAGCATCCCGGTGAGTGGAACAGCCAGAGATTGTTTCTTCCTTTTGATTATATTATGTGCTTCCCATAAAAATTCTAGCGGGCTTGAAATCTTGCTATCATCTAGCTTCGAAATGGGCACATGCAAGAAGGAAATTCGATTGGTGTCTTGATGACCTTGATGTAATCAATGGAAAAAGACATGGTTGATATGGTGATTGGGCGAGTTTTCGCTCCTTCAGATCCAGACCTGATTGGTGTCTTACCATCTTCAATATGCTCTGCTCGAAATCTGCAAGAGTATTGTAGGCTGACGACATAACCCAAGAAAATCTGCCGAAGAAGCTTTTGTTGGCAGAATTGTATGGTTTGATGGAAGGGAAAGACAAGGGAAGAGAATGATCATCGGCTCTCTGAAGACAAGAAAGAAGCGCACCCATAAGAGAGTAGCCATCTCCAAGAGCATGGTGGAGTTTGAAAATAAGGGTACTTGCTGCATTGCTTGTAGGGCAATTGACGATGTGAATTTCCCATAGTGGTCTGCTTTGTGGAAGCTGCTCTATTACTATTCTTGACAAGTAATTTGCAAAATATTTGTCATATGATTCCTCTGACTTGCTTTTGGAGAATAAGGGGATGTTGATGTGATCTTTCAAGTTTACTTCAGCTTTCTTCCATTGTTTCTGATCACCACTTTCGTCTTCAACCTGAGCGCAGGGTTGATGGGAATATACGTTAGATATATATACATATAAAATAAACAAATTAAATATTAAAATTTGCTACTTATTAAGACTATAATGGAGGATAAGCGAGGGTTGATGAGAAGGAAGACATGTTTGAGGAGACGCATAACCTGAGAGTCATCGAAGGGAACTTGAAATTCTAAAACGCCGATAATGTAAATGCTTAACTCAGAGCTGTTGAAGTACTGACCCATAGGACTCACTGGTTCTCCTGGGTACTCCATCATTGTTTGGTTTTCTGCCATCTTCATGGTCGCAACTCACAGACTCTATTATGGGGATGGAAAAGCACTCAACTTTTGAGCACAAAAGGATCGGATCTTAGAACTATATGTAATAACTACCATGGTTCTAAATTGCGGCCGCATCGCAGCGATGTGGCCGCAATATTGCTGATGCGGTTGCATCACCCCGCAATTGCAGGGTGATTGCAATTCACCGTGTAGTGCCGCAACACTACGGTGTTGCGGCTTGCGGCCGCAACTCTGTTCTGTTGCGTTTTCATCTTAAATCCATGTTGTGTTTTGTTTTTTTCTTTTGACATTCCGTTCTGCTTTGTTCTCGTGGTGGGTCGGTTTGGACAGTGAGAGAGATAAGAAGAAAGGCATGAGTGGGAGAGATACGAGAAGAAAGGTAAGGACGGCAATAGGGATCGAGAATATGGAATTGTGGGGCCGCCGAAGAGAAAGATGGATGTAGGGATTGGCGTTGTTATGTGGAAAGTTGAAATGTTGACTAAGGGAGATTTTTTTGGCAATAGAGAATTGGGAATGAAATTTGAATATAAATTCTCCTCACATAAATTTTATTTTAATAAAATATAATGGTGCCAAATGAAAGGAAATTTATCGTTTTAAAAAATAATTCAAATTTTCAACTTCATATGATTTTATTGATTATAATTTGAAATTAAATTAGCAACAAAATTTGACAATTATATTGTTTAGATTTAAAATTTTGGAAACTTTTTTTAATTTTCAAACTTATTAAAGAGATAATTATTTATTTAATCAACATAGTTAATAGATTAATAACTACATTTAAAGTGCTGATGGAGCTATCACATTGCATGGAGGAAATGATATATTATTTTAAGTTATGATGATATTTTCTTTCTAAGTATGTAAAATAATTATAATTAAATATACTTATTGGGTTATTGCAATATTATTAAGTTATTGGAGATTTATTTCATACATCCAATCTATATTAAATCTATTAATTTTATAAATTAAAACATTAATAAATATTTGACTTTTCAATATAAAGTATATGGATTAATTTTTAAAATTATGCGTAATGTATTTTTATAGTATATATATATGTGTATTTATTAATGAACCCTTAGGGCACATATTATTTATTATTTTTGATAAATAATTTAGTAATGCTATAACAAGCTACGGGAATAAGCTCTAAACCAATATACACAAAGTATAGAGGGAAGATTAACTAAAAATATATGAATTGCTTGATATACTTGTATAAAATATATATTTATTGAATTAAAATGGATGTTATATAAAAGTTGTATGCATTTGAGAGTTCTAAAATTATATAGAATTATTTTAGATGTTTTGTGCAGTCTTCTTTTAAAAAAAAATCACGACCAATGACCGCAATCCGCATTATAGCATCCGTAATTGTGGAAACTACAACCGTAATTTGAAACCTTGAAAACTACAGTGAGGAAGAGGACAACAAACAAGTAAGGGAGATGTGCCGAGCAACTGTACGTATACCTCAAACATGACTCCTCGCTCATCTGTAATTCACCACATGTTTTCATGTTTTCAAGTGGAATAACTAGTCTATATTGTTGACAACAAGGCAGTGCAATATTATAGACTTTTATTTTCCTGCTTGAACCCTACAAACCGATGGATACTTAACTGGTAATAAGCCTTGTCCTTATTAGGTTCTTCCTGATGATGCAGGAAACAAACTAAATCCCACTTATGATGAATGGGTTGTTGTAGACTAGCTGTATAACGCAATGTTGACAAGCCAGGTCGAGTTTTCAAGCTTTTTATCGAGCTTGGGCCTAGGTCCAAATTTTCAAAAAAAGTAGGCCTAAACCTAAGTTTGGGCTAACAAAAAAGATCAACTTAAATGCAAGTCCAACCTATTTTTGCGAAAGCTCAAGCCTTAACTAAGTCTAATCTTAATATTTATGTATATATACCCATGTAGTGTTTATAGGAAAGCTAGTTAAGATATTCATTCTTTTATTTTATTACCGTTCATTTTCTTATTTAGTATGGTTCAAAATTAAAATAAGATAATAAAATATATGATTAAATAATTTATAATTAAGTTTTCTCAATAAGCTCTTTATCGTCACTTTCTCATCAATTTTACATAAAAAATTTTATGAATTTTTTTTAATTTATTAATTTTTTATGTCATAATATATTATTAGATTCAATTTTTTGCTAACATTTATAAATACTATTAATTTAAAATGTATTGATATATAGTAAAATAGATTAATTTTCTCCACACTAGTTTAATAATCAAGACAGTTACATAACCGGATAACAAATAATCATGTCTTTTGTGTATATTTATTTGGCATGTGATATTTGTTTTCTGACATTATGTAAAGACAATAACATATTTGACATATTTATGTGTTTATATTTTATCAATAACCGTATTCCTTTGTGGCTGCTGGCTACCAATTTGTACCGGCTAACCTCAAAAACAAAAAAAGATATCTAATGATTTAAAACTGTAGCCTTTGCATATGTGATTGCAGCCGACAATGCAGATTGGAGATTCAGATTCACTTAATTTTGATATAAACTGCGCAAATATATATATATATATATATATATATATATATAAAGAAATGATCATATAAATGCATTATTGGCTAATATAATTAAATGAACAAATTTTAGATGTATGCATATAATTTTTTTCAATTAATGAATTTATCATAAATGAATTATGTTTATCCAACATCAAAAATTTGTTGGCCAGCAAAAAAAAAAATCAAAGATTTTAGAAACATATTACGAAGTCATGGAAAGAAAGATAGAGCAAAAGTTGAAATTTTGGTTTTTAGAAAAGAAAAAAAAATGTACGTGAGAGTAAAAGGACACTCAAAATAATATTGGCTAATTATGTTGATTTTGTAATTAAAAAAATTGAAACTGGATGAGAGAGAAATGCTAACATTGACAGTCCATTATTAGTTGAGAAGAGGTTTGTAATTCCTATTTCGAATGACTCTATGAAAATTACACTCGTTTACTAAAAAAGCGAACTAAATTTTTTGCATTTTGGTCATTTTCTTATGAAAGCATCATTATTAAAGTTGTTTCTCTACACTGTAATGAATGCCAAGTTGTAGATAAATGCTTAAGTATTTTAGTTAATTGATCACAACACATGGCGACTATTAACCTTCACATTTTATGGGCCATACCATAAATAAACAATAAATAAAAGGCAACCCAAGTCAGGTCATGTTGGTTGTGCTCCAGTGATCCGTCACCATCCAAGGCTCCCGCCTTTTTTTAAAATCAATCATTTACTATATTTTTCTTTTTATTTATTATTGTATAGCATAATAGTTTCCACCACGCAAACTTTTTTTTTTTTTTTGGTTCTTTTTCTTTTTAGTGTGAACAAAGGCTATAAAGTTCTAATGCTGTACAGCCCTTGATTTACTTTCCATCCAGTCATGTCTTTAGACAAATTTCTTGTGACAAAAAAAACCAAGCTAAAATCTTTAAAATTATTAAAACTCCAATCTAGAATTTGAAAATTTGATGACTACGGGAACAATAAAACAAATTTAACACTTTGTTAATACAACTAATCAGTTTAAATCAAAATAATCACACAAAAAAAAAAAATCAATCTTTGACTAATTTACTGAAAGTTCATCTTTGATAAATGCAATGAATTGTTTATCTACACCAGATAGTTAGGCTTGTATCAACAGCCTTTGGCAATCAACTATCTCACTAGTTATACTCAAATCAAAGTCTACCACTAATCCGAGTTCGACTCGTTCCAAAAATGGTGTACTAATTGGATCCTAATTAACCAAATCCTATATCACTCTACATTGGTTGAGACAAGCTGAAACCACTGGCTCTGAGGATTGTCCAAACACGCAGGATCACTATCTGCACAGATGCATTTGGCGGTGATGATGATGGACGAGCTATTATCCTTCTGCAAGCACAAGCTTTTGCCCTGTCCATCCATACTAACCCAATGCATGCCAGACTCTGTGATGGCTTTCCAAGAAGTCTGGTTCGTGTCGGAGCAATCGCCGGAGAGGATCACCGGTTGGCCTTCTCCTCCTGCCTTCAAGCACTCCACATTCTGTCCCTTCAATTTCATCTGTGCTCCCTCCAGACTCCACCCGCTGGCCTTTGAACAATTACTCACTTCCACTTGCATTTCATGCTCGCTCTTTTTCAAGCACAGACCACTCTCTGGGTGATACAATATGCTGGACATCCCCGCCTTTGAACTTGGATCTGCTTACAGAAACCATGGTTAAATCGATTATAATGACTATATATGAATTAGCTTCAAATTGAAGGACATATGTACATGTATATATATACCTTGGAGTTTCTGTAGTAGAAGCTGGAACCGGTGAGTGAACTGGGGGTAACTGGGTTGTTGCCATTGGAAGTTCAACAGACCATAGGACTCACCTGCGTTGATACGGCCTTCTCGGAAGTAATAGCTACCTTGGAGTGCCCACCAACCCCAATCCAAGTCATTGGCAGCGAGGTAGGCCAGAACGCAGGTCAGCCATCGCTGGTCGGGCTCTGTTCTCGACATCAAGTCAATCCCAAATTCAGACATGACCAGAGGAGAAGGGTTGGAGGCATTGGTGACGAACGCAGCGTTGTTGTCTAATTCGTTCTTCACTTTCCCGCAGAGATAGTTCGCCGACTGGTTGCCCCAATCCTTCTTCTCGCCCGACACCGGGTAAGAGTGTACCTCGTACACCAACTTACCGTCCAACGTTAGGTTCAGAGGCTTTGTCTTCAAAAAGCTCAGATCGTTGTCGTTGTAAAATCCCGAAAGAATGACCACCGCGTTTGGGTTTTCTTGATGAACAGTGAGTGCTCCTTGCGTCATATTCCCGTACCACCCATCAACGTTCTGAAGCGGACCCCGTAGTTCGTTCCGCAAGCTCATTCCCACCACCTTAATATTGAAAATCAGCTCAGAATTAAAATCAGGAACATAAACATTTCAGTCGGTAATTAATATTTATTCACCACAGAATTATATACATAATACCCACATTAGATTTTCCCTTCAATAGTTGAGCAGCCATAGAAAGTCCCTGGAGCCATTCATGGGGATCAAATTCCTTGTCCCCAAAGAAGGTATTGTTGTCGTCGGGAGCACAACACCATTTGGGCTCGCTGATGTGGTTATCGGAAATGACCATGATGTTGTGAGCAGCAAGCTCGTCCACCACAAAAGCGTAGGCTTGAAGGTGGGTCATATTGAGGAGATTGGGGTTGTTGTTGACGATGCCGTTTTTGGTGTCCGTCAAGTTGAGAGAATCAAGTGTTTGATGAAGGGTGTGATTGGAATAGCGAGTGAACATGTAGGTGGCCCACGTGAGGCGCACGCAGTTGAGCCCGAGTTTGGGCAGTTGAGACACAATGTACTTTATGGGTTGCTTGTTTAACCCTTCGGCTAGCATTACGGCCATGTGGGATGGCCAGTTCGCACACATTAGCTTCACGCGCTGCCCTGTGGCGGAATCCACGATCCATCTCTTGCTTGCTGAGAGTGGAAGACAATATGAATGAGATGCCAACAGAGCCAGCAGAGAGATTGAGAGGCAAAGCATCGAGTGCCCATGATTTCCCATTGTTTGTCTTAAAGCAAATGTTTATGGGTTTTATTCGGTTTTGTTTGGCTGGTGAAGTTTGATTAAATAGGGGCATGTGGTTGCTTGTTGGTGACCCAAAAACTACGCTGTTACTAATTTTTTAAAGGATCTCTGTTCCACTATCTTTCTTTGCTCCCTAAATATAGCCCCATAAGGTGCCCTTTGGCTGAACCATTATGATCTTATTAAATGAGGAGGGGAAGAGGGAGGACCACACAATAGTCATTCTGGTATTGGCTGCTTTTCTTCGTAGTCGTACTGAAGTCTCAGCGCTAGAGCCACAACTCAGAACTGGAAGCTATACTCAAGAAAGGGTGGTGGCCGGGGTGGAATGCCTGTCGTATTATCTGAAGTGTACGGTGGAATTCTTAACATTAAAAGCAACTTTTAAAGAGTGTCTCTTTTCTTTTTCTTTTTTTTTGTATTGCCATCGCGTATTTAGTTATTTGGTGTAGAGGATTTGAATGATTCGAAATATGCATATATTTTTCTCTGTGAAAAAAGGGTAGTAGTTAGAGAAAGTAGGCATTTCTTTCAACAACTTCGATTGCTTGTTTCTTCAGGTTAGAAATTTTTTTGCTGAGTTGGAACAATTAGAGGATCAACTTTCTCAGCTCTTGATTAGGTATACTGTCATTTAAAAAAAAAAAAAAATATATATATATATATATATATATATATATATGTATAAAAAAGGAACAAGAAACCCGAGTTGCCAGGTAAATCATGTAGGATTTTTAACATATAGTTGGTGGGGAGAAGGTATGGATGAAGTATTTTTTTTAAAATACCTCTAAAATTTACAAGGAAATTAATTTAAATTACAGAACTTGTATAATACATTAATACTCTGTTTGGGTCGACATTACCAGAAGTACATCAATTTCCACTATGGAGCACATTAATTGAAACTTGGAGGAACAAAGTACACCAAATGTATAGCGGCCGTGAAGTGAATTCCCAAAAAAAAAAAAAAAACCACCAGAGAGAATGAAGAAGGTTGAGGGTGAATTGAAGGTCGTGGTAAATTTTGGAAATTAGCTTGAATCATAAATCACAAACGAATTATTCTTGTGTGAATCAAGTGTGCTTACACTTAATTGTCGATCATCTAATTTTTGTTATATACAATGAACTCTATATATATATGAAGTAAATCGTGGCAGTAAGCTAGCGTATATAGACTTAGTGTGTGCAAAAAATTTTCATGCTCTTGAATTTTGTACAATATTAAAGAAGAATGGAGTCTACATAAGATATATATGAATGAATTTCACTAGCTTTCTCTCTTAAAAGCAAGCTGTAACATTACAAGGGACCCGTTAAAAATAGGAATATATAGCTTTATGATTGCAACATGAATAAGTTACGGTTATTCGCTCAAAGTTTCCCATTCGTATGCAATCAAATCCACTATATATAAAGAGAAATATAAAAAGAATTAAATATGTATATGATAAGTTTCTTTTTTGTTTTCCACGTACTCTTTTCTTTTTATCGCTTTATATATACAATACATTCAATTCTAAAAAATCATCATGGAAATACAATATCTATTTTCAATCAATGATAGCATGTTATCTATGGCATAAAATTATTTTTACGTAATTACAAACTATATTATTCTCATTTTAAAAGCTAGTACTAAATGAATGCCATAATGTTTTACTGCTGACCAGAGAGAAAACGAAAGGGGAAAGGGAAAGAGAAAACGAAGAAGTGTAAGACAATAAATCTAGATTATATACTACATAGTATTCATGTTGTACAGCTAAATTTTTTTAGTTAATTTTCTTTTTATTTTTTAATATAACACACAGATCCAGATTCTCAACAATGTAGCGTTTTCTAATCTTCCTTGTATGTAAAAGGCAAACAAAAACTAAAAGAATGATTATAGGCAAACAGAAGCTGAAGAAAATGGCTCGGGAAAGGGTTCTTCATGGATTAGCATTTGAAAAGATGTAACATTTATAAGTCAAAAACCCAAATAGTTCAGCATTTATAATTCAAAGCAATTAGACCCACAGAAAAGCTCCACCTTGTTCATGGTTTCTCCATGAACAACATTTACGTTGCTGGCCAAGTCTATAACTGCTAGTCTAAGACAAAGCAAGAAAGACAGAAACCATTCTTTGGCTTTGAACTTGAAACCTAACTTAAACTATACTTCTCTTTTTCTGTACTCCAGTCCTGTATACCATCCTATGTATACCACTATGCCTCATTTTATGAGTCTATGAGGAAACAAAGGAGAAGATTTATAGCATTACAGACAGATTTCATGGCTTCCTGCCCTTAGGACTAGGAGATGGAAAAAGAAAGTTAGGGCGAAATGGGGAACTGGGTAAGCTCCTGGACGATGAGCCAGCCCTTGAGAAGCCAGACTCTGTTCTCTGAGCATACCTACTAGCCTGCACGGACTGGAATGAAGGTGAAGAGATAGCCATGTCATTGAGCTGAAGCAAAGGCTCTAAGGCTTCAACAACCTCAGTCATGCGGGGCCTTGCTTTGGGGTTATGACTAAGGCAGTGAGCAGCTATCTGGATTGCCTGTTGAGCTGCTCTGATCGAGTACTGACCTTGAAGTCGAGGATCCATGAGTCTGTAAAAGCTGTGTCTTTGTCCAAACAGAGGTGTTGCCCATTCCACCAAGCAATGCTCCCCTCTAGGTCGATGTTTGTCCATGGCTTTTCTACCAGTCAACAGTTCAAGCAGAACTACTCCAAAACTATAGACATCACTCTTGGCAGTAAGATGTCCTGCAACATGATACATCATGTTAGGCATATCCAGCTTTTCAAGAACAAGCTGGAGCCTCAAATAAAGCTTTCTCAATCCGACAGAAGTGAAAAACCAAAGTAATGTGAAGGAATTCACGAAGTAACCGACACTAAAGCATCATCATACAAATTAGTGTTTCCAACGTCTAATATACAGCCATCATACATTATATGTGTATAGAAGATCCTACTGGCTTAATTTAGGACTTTCATGATATGGCATGAATTTTCCATATTTCAATTCATGTGAGTAAATTCATGATGAACAGATCCTCTGTATTGAAGGAAACTAAATGGAGATGAATGTTGATAAAGAAGAAACAAAAGGAAGGCTTTCTCATATGCAGAGTTAAATACCCATGTCTCATATAATGCAGAAGGAAGACCAACTCTCTAACAAAACCAAGCATCTATAAGCAGATCAATATTGTGTCATATAACTTGCATACCACTATTGTTGATACTAAATCATCATCATACAAATAATTGTTTCCATTTCTATGATACAACAATCGTAATAATTAGTTTACGTGCATAGATTTTTATGACTTCAAATTAAAGCTTTAATGCAATAATTTTTTCACCAGGACTTGGAAATTACTTTCAGTTACAATGTGACATGAAATTTCAATATCTTAATTCAAGTGCGTGACATTATAATAAACATATTCTCTGAATTGAAGACAACTAAATGAAGATGAATGGTGCAAAGAACAAAAATTAGGAATGCTTTCCCCTGTGCAGTGAATTAAATTTAAAAGTACATGTGTCATATCATACAAGAGGAAGCCTTCCATAGATGTCTAGTTGACACTCATGTAACCATTAGTTGCAGGTGTCTTGAATTCAAATATTCTTAGGTTTGGCTACTATTTAGTTGCCAAATACATAATAGACTTAAGTTTATCCCTAGAAAAGATTTTTTAAAACCATTGAAGTGTTGAACCTAATTTAGTTTTAATGCTGATTTGCAGATCCTGCACAGTAAGCAGAATTGTCGCTGTTGCAGCTGAAGTAACGGCTACCAAATGGGACTAGTAAGAGACAATCACAAAAACTACATGAAAGTGCTTGCTCATGGGGTACAGTGACAGAGAAATATAGCCTTGAGATGGGAGTCTGTATGATAATCAGTAGCAGGGGATGATAGCACAACACTGTTAAATGAAAGAAAATATATTTCTTTTGGCCAAAATATACAAATGAGAGAGGATGTTGTGTACAAGTAAATGGTGATTGATGGCGTGCCCATAGAGCTTGTGATTGTACGTTAATGGTTGACACTGAAATACACATTGACATTATTAGACAGAACATTTGATTAAGATAACATGCTAGTTCTGATGATACTTTAACTCTGCAGGCTTATGACATCAAGGAGGCTGGGGTTATTATATGTGGTATGAAGATGACAAATGGGAAGAGGTATATCTAACAGTGGAGAGTTGTGGCATTATGATTTTGACAATGATCAATACAAAGGTGTAGGTTGTTTAAGATATTAATTGTTTCGTATTTGAGTGAATAGCAGTGTTATAACAACATAAATGCATTATAGGTTAAGTTCAAGTCCAAGTAAACTAACCTGTCATCACATACTCAGGAGCTGCATAGCCACATGTTCCCATCACTCGAGTGGACACATGAGTACAGTCTCCCTCGGGACCATCTTTAGCGAGCCCAAAATCAGAAAGTTTTGCATTGTAGTCCTGAAATAGAAAATACTGAGATACAGCCAAACCTTGAATTGATAGCTAGCGTAAGTCGAAACACACTAGTTACTGACCGCGTCCAAGAGGATATTAGATGTTTTAAAGTCCCGAAATATCACTGTCTTGTCAGCTTCCTCATGCAGATATGCAAGGCCCTTTGCAGCACCAAGCACAACTTTTATTCTCAGGGACCATGGAAGGGGCAAAGATCCTGCTTATACATCATTGTTAATTTCTGATGTATCATATCCTTTAGCAAACCATAATTAAGTATTTAAGTAGCTAAGCTATTAAACTAAAGAGGTAAAAAACAATTAAAAAGGCTTCTGAACACACAGTTCTAATACATTATTGTGATGCTGCATTAGGGTAAGTGTAGTGCATCCTTTCTTAGTCGGTTGAAGACAACATATTGAAAATGCCAGAAAAAATTAACTGCAGTACTTACTCTTCAACCCCCAACTTCATTAATGACTAATCAATGATTCTACTAACTATGAAGGTTTATACCTAAGTAACACTAAAATTCAAGCTAAAAAACGAGGTTACATTTAAATTGTAGAAAATGATAACTTTCTGTGTATTAGATCCTACAGGACTTCTAACAATTTCTTTTTAAATTCAAGGACATATCTGTATAAATTTTCTCACATGAAGAAGTGCAGGAATATCTAAAGCATTATACTTAATTAGTCTAAACTAGTTAGTAAGGACAAGCAGTTTATGGTAATTGTTAAGTTATGAATAGCAAAGACTTGCTCTGCATCAGTAGTGATTGCTTGGGTGATGATATTACGAGAAAGTAATATTAGTAGGATTCAGAAATTGAAGGGAGAGTAAGATAACTTTCCTTGTTAGCATAGCGACAAGCACATGGATGAATACATAAATTTCTATTGAATGACAAGTTGAAAGACATACTCCTGAACAGATGGTTGTCCAAGCTTCCTCGAGGCATAAACTCATACACTAGTAGCCTTTGGTTACCCTCAATGCAGTACCCTATTAATTTAACCAGATTTGGATGATGAAGTTCACCAAGGTAATTAACTTCAGCCTGCCATAGTGAAACAGAAAGACACAATAGTTGTCCTCAATCTTACAAGATAAACAAGCAAATGTAAATTAAAACAATTTGGCCTGATAAAAAATAAGAGCAAACAAATAGCTAGCAAGCAAAGAAACACATTTAGGCTTAATGAGGAGTCATACAAGCCATTCTCTATGGCCCTGAAGTCCTTCATGGTTAAGAATCTTTACAGCAACTGGAATCCCCGTGCCAGCTTTTGCTGCAGTGATCATATTCTGACTCATCCAACCTTTGAAAACACATCCAAAGCCCCCCTCGCCAAGAATACTGTCAATTCTAAAGTTCTTTGTGACACCCTTAAGCTCGTCAAATGAAAACTTTCGAAGGTTGGAAGAAATATTTATTTCCTCATTGGCGTAGGAGGTGGAAGGTGCATTGCTGTTGGCTTTTCTGGTAGATTTACTTCCTGCAGAAGAACAGGAAAATGATATCAAATCAAATTTACCAAACAAGTCAGGATATGACATATTCATAAATTTTGTCAGTGCTGAAGGAATTAAACACATTACATAATGATTAATGCATATTTCATACTAAAAACAGCACTCATTCAACAATACCTCATAGATGCTACCATTGAAATAGCATAGTAAATCCCTAGAAGGATCTATTGAACACCGAGATCAATTCCATAATGATCACAACAGGTGGACAAAGAAGAAAAACCCTAGATGGCATTTGATTAGACCATGCATTTTTTCTCCTACTCTTTTTACCGGTGTGTATGCAAATTATGGAAAATTATGTGATAACCAACTCCTAGAAAACATCAATAATGCTCCACACACATACTAAACGAAGGCTACAGAAAAATCCCGCAGAAAGACTAAATACGTGCCACACAAGGAACTACATAGGTCGTGCAGCATATCCTTCAGCTACATTCCTTTCTATTCTTTTCTATATGCAAATAAAAATGTTTTCCAAGATCTTGTAACTCAATTTGCAATATAAAATCATGAAGGATCCTTAGACACAGAGCACAGTGAAATCAGAGATCCAGAAATCAATCCCAAGTATTTCTTGGTAAAGAAAATCAAGAGGCTAATGATTTAAGGAAGTGCATTCCTAGAAGCACATCCATCATCAGCCAGAAGTCAATTGGAAAGATCAAAACAGGCACAGGCAGCCATACGAGAAGTTGCTGCAAATTTTGATTGAAGCAGGGCAAGTTTTAGTGACTCCCTGTGCCTAGGTTGACACCAAATGAGATTATGAGAGCACAAGGCAAAACTTCTGATATGCTTACAACTCTTTGTAAGTTAGGTCGTCTATCGAAGTGTTTTTCTTGAAGATTACAGCTGATAAGCCTAAATAAAGTCCATTCAGCAATTTCATTCACTGTTCTGACTCTAACTAGTATTATTATCTGTGTCTGAGTTTGAAAATTTTGAGTGGCCTTCATGAATCGACCTTCGAGCCATTTGCCCAGATGTTAAATAATCAAAATCCAGAAGTGTGGCTCCAAAAGATGGATGTTATTACAACTTACAAGTTCTTCGCTCTTCATGACCAATGGAACACAAAATAACTACTATCAGCTGGCTAGTTCCGCAGGAAATGTCATACGGAAACACTTGGTAATGGCAAAGGAGAAATGAATATAACAAGATGATAGACGAAGCTGAAAAAAATGATTTTTTTTATGGAAAATATTAGCTCGCCACCTTATTATGAATAATTCTCGATTAGAATGTGTCGCATCACTTTACTGAATGACAACGACAATCATACTCAGAATTGCGATGTCATCTTAGAGTGAATAGTGTATGTAAGTATCTTTAAAAGTTGACAGTAAAGATTAAACACTGATGTAAACTCGAACAAGAACGCTGAAACAAGATAGAACGCTGCCGTGTGCACTATTACCAGAGCCGTCCACTTTGGACTTAAAAAATAAGCAACTACCGAAGAAGCTCAATTTCATCCAACATCGCGGACCTCCTGCTTCGACAACCTTATCAGCGTCACCTGATCCCATATCTTGAGAACCCAACACCAAATACGCATTCACCTGTAAAGTTTCATTTTTAAAGCGTTGACAAAAACTTCAGCGCAAATTCCTAGGAAAAACAACGGGAAAATGCACCAAGGAACAGATAAGACATATGTAAGGATTTCAGAAGTTCAAATTCATAAGTAAACCGGAGAAATCATCATAATTCGAAAAAGCCCCTATAGAGTATGAACTCAGGGACATTAAGCGTGAAAAGAGAAAAAGGATAACTAGCGTGAAAAACGGGCTTGGGAAGATTGAATTCACTGAAATGGTGAAACCCAGATGATAAAAGAGACATGCAGAACTAGAAAAGCATCACCAGAGTGAAGTTGCGTGCAGTGGCGAGAGGAAAGTCGCGAATTGAAGATACGAGAAAGGGGGGGAGGAGGAATAAGGAAAACACTCGAGTTGAACGTGAAGAAAGAGCATTTATATAGTGGGACAAAGGGAGTGTGGTTTGAGTTAGGCACACAGATGTCAGAGTCAGTGAGATACCAAGACGCGAGCTTTATGTAGAGGAGAGAGACAGACAGCAGAAGGAAACAAGGAACAGAGGGTGGAAAGGAAGAGAGAGAAATGTGCGTTATGCGTGAAAAAGGAGGAAGTGAGGAGAGAAAGAATGTTTTTAGAGAGAGAGGGAAACAGAGTTGGTTTTGAACGGGAAGACACTGTTGGTTACTCATTAAATGAGGCGCAAAATCTCAGAGCAAACTGATATGGAAAATAAGTAAATGTCAAATGCAAATATCATAAAAGGAAGAAAGCATCAAATGCATTCAACACAAAGAAGAGAAGAAGAGGAACCAGAGAAAACCGGGCCATGATAAGCCCGGGTCGTTGCCCAACACAGACACTTATCTCACGTTTTCTATTCGACCATTCATGATTTTCAATGACTAAATGTTTTCTGAGAAATTGATGGGTAAGTAAAAATAATTTATCCGTGGGTAACTATTTTGTTCCTCAAGAATTGATGGAGAGATTATTTTTGCTTATTGATTAATTTCAGAAAGACCTGATACACTAAATTTGGGAACTAAATTGGTCTTTCTTTTCTCCTTTTTAGTTATATAATATTTAAAATATACCCTTTAGTTTTATGAAATATATATCCTGAAAACATTATATTCATGAATCTTAAAAATTTACTGCTTAATTTATAAAAGTTTTAAACTTATTATCTTTTGGTCATTTGAGTATGTTTAATGGAGTTAATGGAGACTAATAAGTATCCAATTAAAAATTTATTAAATTCAGTATTTTTAAAATTTAAAAACTAAATAATGTATTTCAAAAGAAAAATGCATTTCTTCTGATAAAAATTATATAAAAATGGATCATAGACAAAAAAGAGATAACCTTAAGGTGTCTGTGGGTTATATATCAACATCTGTGTCAAAATAATTTTAATAAATTTAAAGTTATGTTTGGACAAATGATAATTAAAAAGTCAAAATGAATTGGATTATTGTTTAAAAGTTTTTAAAAGATGAAATGAGATAATAAAATAAGAAATGAGGTCCATGGCACTATTGTCATCTGAAATTCAATTTTTGTTTTGACACAGTTACAAATATATCTTTTTTTGGTTAAGAACTAGTTAGAATCAAATTTTAAATATAAGGGTAATATTGAAAAATAATTTATAAGCCATTTCTAGTCTATTAATAACTCATCTCTTTTCTCATAAATTCTTAAGCAATATAATTATGACACTTATCTTGTTATTTTACTTTTTGCTATTATATTTCGTTCCATTTCATTATCTTATAAATTCTTAAACGTAGCCTCAATACGTTGTCTCTTTTTCATTTAAAATGAGAAAATTATAGGTAATCAATTGTTGATTTATTTTTCGGGTATCAAATTATATATATATTTTTTAAATTGTCTTCAAACAATTAATGTATTTTATAAATTCTTTATAGATACTACTGATAAAAATCGCTTATTCTATACTTCAAGTTAAAAATTAATTCTAATGCTTTCCATGTTTAAAAATACTAATTATCTCCATTCATATTATTATCATAAAGGAAAAAACTTATATAAAATTCTTTATATCTTTGCTACGTAGTTTTCCAATTACAACATAACAAGTATTTAGTTGTTTTATAATATTATTACATGTGTATGATTATTACAAATAATTAATTTATTTTTAAATTGAATTATACATTATTATTAATTAATTCAATACTTATCATATTCTAATTAAATAATAATATAACAAATATATAAGTAACTGTATATAAATTTAGTCCTATCATAAAAGGACACAAAATTTACATACATATATATATATTCAAATTTTTATATTTGTAAAAATAACTTTTTTTAGTGCACCATAGTATTAAGTTAGTTTGATTATTTAAGGAAGTATCTTGAAAGTAAAATTTTTAAATGTAATAGGACAAATGAAGGAAAACATTTTAGAATTGTCAAAAAAAAAGTTGGTTTAAATAAAATCTGATAATAATCCTAATTGGGATATGAAAAAAAAAAAAAAAACCACATCTGCTAACTTTAAATCTTATTTTTCATTTTAAATGTTGAATATTTATGTTTAGAGTAAAATACTTTTTTGTCCCTCATTTTTCACAAAGTTACTATTTTGATCCATTACTCTCTTATTGAAAAATATCACACTTATTTTCTCATTTTTAATCCAAAAAAAATATAATTCGGTCTTTCAATTTAAAACTTATAGTTTGATAGAAAGATTAAATTTAATAATTTTTTTATAAAAAAAATTAAATGTGATAATTTTTTTAATAAATAAAAAATTATTTTAAATATTTCAATAAATAAGTAGCTATTTTTGTGATATCAATACAAAAGATGTATTTTTTTCCTTATGTCTATATATACTTTTTCACCAAATATATAATAATTAAATCATATATGCAGATGTCTTTCAATAGTTCTACTTTGCTTTTCATTACAAAGCTTTTAGTGAAAGTACGTATTAATGAAGATAAGAGATGGAAGAATTTTTCAAATACAGATTTTTTTTCGTTTAACGATAGTGGCATTAATTCAAACTTTTACTTCCAAAACTTGAAAGTAAAAGTGATCAGTATATATAAATATCATCACCCAAATTCACTATTCCATTGTAAGTCCTCGATCTCGAGGTGTTCCACTTCTTCTACAGTTTCTATATACCACAGTCTATAACTGCACAGCAGTTGACAGTTTCATGCCATAAAATACGAAAACATCCCACTTCTTCCGCATACTATGTCAAGGGCAATATTGTAAATTCAGGAAATAACATTACATTGGATTTGTTTATATATATATATATATATATATATAGATAGATATATATATAAGGTGGTAAGATTGCTTGCAGTTAGCATGAGAATGCTCGCTTTCACCAAAACTCAGGAAGAATTCTTATTATTTTCGTGTAACTCATGCTGCTTACAAGGACATTTTGATTTTGTGAGCTATATGGAAACTGCAAAATGTCCCCCAAAAAGAACATGAAGGGAACGTATATACCCATAAATATTTTCCATATAAAAGAAAATATTGAAACAATCTTTTACACAGACAAGGCACTTCTTGGTCTTTGCATAATCTGTGTATTAATGTTGAATGAGTGGTTTCTCAGAAATCTATTTTATACCAAAGATGAACTGAAATGTTGATTAGTGAAGTTCTATTTAATATATGTGATATATATCACTGTGCTAGAAGACTGAACAATGGCATAATTAATTCAAGTCCTTAAAAGCTAGTTTGATAATCGGAGAAAACTTTTAGAAAGTTTGCTTATATAGTTATATTTAAGTTTTTCAATTAAATTATAAGGGCATCCGTACAGTTTTTTCAATGTTTATGTGCAAGTTTCCAAAAATTCAGCTTCTTCTGTACTGAAGAGAAAGAGATGAACACACTAAGGAAATCTTCTAACAGTATTTTCTTAATTGGAAGGGCGCCATAGTAGAAACGTGCAGGCGCCAGGTAATTTATACTTTACCGGATAGTCAAATGCATATGGTTGTATGAGAGTTGATAGCTTTTATAGAGGATCAAAGTTATATAGTTATATAACCAAAAAAAAAAATTAAGCAGTTGATGCATGAGAATTTTTGCATAGGATATTGAATACCAATTTCTAACTTTTTCAAACATTTTGGTGATTGACATGAGACAATGCAACAACTTAACAATAATTAATATATATATATATATATATATATTATTTTTAGAGATGAATTTAGTAACAATAAATAATTTTTAAAAATTTGTTTGAAATTTCCGAATCCATAAAATGTGTTGGCCAATTTTAGCATCGGACAGTCTAAACAATGGTTATGAATGTTCCGTTTAAATTGATTTAGCGATGACGAATTCCCTATAAATCTCATTTAGTAATGATTTGAATCTTTTGTATCTTTTGCAGTTAACACACTGATGGCTTACATGAAAATTAGAATCACGGGATCATTTTTAACTTTTTAACTGCATGTAATTATTAAAAATAAATTTCAATCCTTAAATAGCAGTTATAGTTGGCATTTGCCAATTGGAAAGAAGTTGAATTTCACTTAGCTGTGGCAAAATTATTTAGTAGCGGAATAGTCCGTCGCCAAAAGGCCTTATCATGGTGACCTTTTAAAAATAAGCTGGAAACAATTGATAAAGGAACGTGAATTTTTAATTTTCCGAGATATAAGATTTGTTAAAATATTAAAATTCAAAATTTCAAGAATAATATATGTAAAAGGATAATACCCACACGTAACCCAGAGAATTCAAACTAACCGAAGATATATATATATATATTTGTCAATAGATATTTATTATCAGATTGATTGGAATGTGATCCGAGTCAATTAATTTTATTTAATTTCTAAATCCCGGGTAAAACACAAGCCCCGTAGGTTGTATGTACACCAAACCAACATTAAAAAAAAATTAATAAAGTTTTACCATTATGCTACCTAGACGACATGCCTTAGGAAAGCGTGTACATTCTTCTTTGTTAAATTTTAGGGGAGAAGCAAGAGATCTTACCCAATAAGAAAAACAGTTGATTGGGGTACATATACTGTTTAAAAGAAGATCTTAAAAAAAAAAATTGATTCATGGATGTATGAAAACAGATTCAATTTATTAAATATTAAATGTAGTTGACTTATCTCATAATCATGTGTCTTTCCTTTTACTTTATTTTCTTTTTGCTGGGAAATCATGTGGCCTTCGTTTATTTCCGGTTTATAATCTCATGAGCATTTAGTGCTAAAGTGACAAACTTCTCACATCAAGGGGCAATGATTTATTACTTTAAATTTTATTGAGATCAAGCTATATGTATGCTTCTAATTTCTAGTATAATTTTCAATCTAAGATAAGGCACATAACAATGTTTTTCTTTTGTAGATTAAATTGATGAATTGTTTTTATTTTTTACTTCTAATTGCAATATTTTATTTATCTAAAAACTTATACTTGATATATGGATCTATTATTTTCATTGATCTAAAGTGTATGTTAAATTTAATTTTAACTATATAAAATTATTAAACATAATTTTTATTGCTTATATGGTACCATTCTAGCCTCCACTCTATCCTTTTGGGAATCCATATGCTAACATATGACAAGTATTCCTCCAAATTCGAATCTCTCAAAAAGCGAACTGCACCTCGATTCCCATGATTTCGTTATTTAGATTTTCGCAGTCGGTATTCATCTGTAATTATACAATAAATTATGATTATATGTAATTTTTTAAAATAAAATTGAACCGTCAGAATCTGGATCCACTGTTTTGCTTTAAGCAAAGATTGAATGGAGAAGCTTAGGCGGAAGTACGTGCTCACATGACCTCCTTCAAAGTTTATACATAGATATATTTAGTTTTAAATTATAATTTTATGCCCTTAGTTGATATTTTTTAATCCACTAAAAATTTGAAATTATACAAATATTTATATAATTGGATCATGCATTATTTTATTGTTCATAGTTTAATTTGAATCCATTAAAGTCATATATAAGTATCATGTATAGTTTCATATTTAATATATTTGATACATTTTTATCATAAGTACAACATAATTAAGTTCATATATATATATATATATATATATATATTATATTTTAGTTAGACCTTGAACAAATGTCCTAAAAAATACTGTAAAATTATTACAATATTGTTAGATAAAATGCTATTTTGAGTCATTTATTAAATTATCATGATATTTTGAATGAAGATATATTTTAGTATATTTTTGTTACTCATTATATGAATACTAAGTGGAATAATATTTTATATAAATATTCATTTATATTTGAACTTGCTCTTAAATTTTAGACGGATAAAATAATGGTATTGTTAATAATGTAATCTCATTTAATTGAATTAAAATTTTTTTAAAATTATTTAAAATATATATAATATTAAACTATATTTTTTAAATAAAATTTTAAAATTTTCGCTACTGTAAATCCAGGCTCCGCCACTCAGAATCATGCAGTCAAACTAAAGACATCGACACCAAACATTGGAAGCACGTATATACGATTTTGGGTTATCGACTTGATGAGTTGAGAAGAGTGCTTTAGTAATTTTACATAATTTAAGTTAAATTTACTAGTTAACAATAAAAGTATAATTAATATATCGAGGTATTAATCATATTTTATAGACTTGAAAAAATTACAATAAAGAATAAAAATTAAGATGAGTAAGCATAATTTGTTTAAAATAAAAATATTTTCAAATCTTCTAAACATTTCTCGGACAATTTTAGATCCTTAACAATGTTATAATACATCTTTTTCAGTTAATTAATAAGTTAGTAGCTTACCTAATAAATGGATTTTATGGACTATTCAAGTTCAATCGTACTCATAAAGCTGCTAATATAGTTTATTCTTGTTACCATTTAAATTTACTATTTAACAATAAAAGTAAAATTAATAAATTGAGGTATTAATCATATTTTATAGACTTAAAAAAATTACAATAAAGAATAAAAATTAAGATGAGTAAGCATAATTTGTTTAAAATAAAATTATTTTCAAATCTTCTAAACATTTCTCGGACAATTTTATATCCTTAACAATGTTATAATACATCTTTTTCGGTTAATTAATAAGTTAGTAGCTTACCTAATAAATGGATTTTATGGATTATTCAAGTTCAATCATAAAACTCATAAAGCTGCTAATGTAGTTTGTTCTTGTTACCATTTTCTGCAAGCATATATATTGTTGTTAATGGCAGGTCACATTGTAGGCCTTCCATCCTCTTCTCCTCACTTTTTTTTTTTTTTTTAGGGTGGAAGAGGAATTTGATAATTAGCTTATTATATCATGGGCTTGCCCTAGCTGGTCCATACTACCAATAATCACCGGTATTTTTTGGGGCATGAGAATGAATATATTCTTTATAGCTAGACAAAAGTGCGTGTGCACATTACAATTGATGCAGAAAAATACCCAATCCATTAATGCTTATATATGTATATCGTCGAATGATTTCTCCAGCAATATTCATGTCATTCAGTTCAGATGGACCCCAACCTCTTAAAGACATTAAATATACTTCGTATTGTTTTTTAGATTTTGGGATTTGTACATCTGCTATGTTTGCCATTCACATGAAGGATATATATATCAACCAACTTCAATTAATTTTCTGAGATGCATGTATTTCCCTGCTCTCACCGATGATAAGTTGAAGCAGAAGAGAGGGTGTCTGGATAACTATATTATATCCTAACCACTACGTTTGTCTTTTGATGAATTATTATTCTGATAACTTGTAAGTGCGGCTATGTTTGAGTTCAGTTATTCCTATATATAAAAAATGTACTATATGTATAGAATCAGTTAAATAAAATTTACTTAAACATATTTATCTATTAAACAGGCTAATAAGAGAAAAAAAAAAAAAAGTTCGCTAATTAATACTTATAACATATATACTAACAAAAATATGAATAGGGTATATACAATTATATTTAAAATCTATACATAAAATTTTTTTTATATGAACTTAAATCTGTGTGGAAGCAGGTGATCATTGCAGGATTTACAATATATATATATATATAAGAAATTTAAGCATGTTTTTTTCAGGCAGATCTTAACCACAGAATCAATTAATCTCATTGCGAAGAATACAATTGTGCGAATGAGAAGAAAAACTAATTTAGGAGGCGAACCTTCTCTTAATATAAAACGCTAATAATAATAGATTACCACACCAATATTGGCAAGCGAAATTGTACAAGATTTTTATTTTAAACTTCGTGTTAAAAAAAAATCTATAAAATCAATCATTTGTAATTATGATGGCAAAAGCATTTGATTTATTTGCGTGTGAGTCACACACACACACACACACACACATATATATGTATATATACAGCACTGCTTTCCTAATTTTGTTCATTCAGTTAAGCACTTGAGCTTTAATTAAGCTGAGTAATGTTCTCCAATAATAAACTATGAGCTCTATTATAGTTGGGCTTGGATTAATTAGTCGATTTATTTCCATTAATACTATACTCAAGTCAAGCGATGTTTGCATGAATTTGCACAAACATAGCAATCAATTTATCTATGGAATTTAGTTAACTAAAGACGAATCATTTGCGTTAAAATTAATAATATGGTTAACATGATCAATTTAAATTTGTGATATTTTATCTTTCTGTCTCTACTGCTATACAAGCCCTGCAAATTGCGAGCATCTCGTTGGAGAGACTAATATTTAATTGGTGTAGTTTCATGCATGGTTACTGTTTGACCATAACTGTTAAGATAGTTTGGGGAAAATTGTCCTTCAGACAGCGATAACTCTATACTATGACTACATCTGCATGTGCATGTTTCGTTGGTGTTTATTACAGCCACATTACTCAGTAATGTTTGTTCTATAACAAGGGAGTCCCACCCAAGTACTCCATTCATTTAAAATATAATCCCGTATCAACTTTTTGGCAGACACATACATAGCTCCTAAGCAAGAAATTTTGAATAGCTAGAGAGAGAGAGAGAGAGAGAGACTTTTGCTTTCAGGCTTAAAAAAAAAAAAAAAAAAAAAGATTTTTGCTTTGGCAGTAGGTCACATGGATCTTTGATCATAACACAGTTAAATAGCTAGCTTCCCTTATCAGATTCAAATAGGCAACGTACGTCGTATTCAAAATTCTAACTCCATCACCAATATTTCGTAACTCTTCCTTTAATATTTAGATTTTCCGCGCCGCGAAAAAGTTGATATTAAATCAGTTTAAGATACGTAGAAAAATGATTTTATGTAAATATTAAAATATTTCAATACTAGAAAAGCTCATCCTCTTGAAAGTCGAGTTCTATTTTTTATAGCATTGTCTCTTATATTTCTCCTTTCTCTTTGGTTTTTCTCCCCTCGGATTGTGTGCTCAGAATCCCCCAACCCCACCTTCTACTTCTATCTGCCATGCATCTTGCTTGCTTTTTAAACTCCCAACTAGATTTGGCTCTTCATCCTAAGAATGAGAGAAGGCTGATAATGGCTTTCCTCTCTCACCCTTTTAAAAGTCAGTCACTGATTCAGATCGATCAGGTGAACTTTCTTCAAACAACTTTCATGATATGATCTCATGATTCCAAAGCATCCAACATGACATAAAATATATGTACAAATTAGAGAATGCAAACAGAGAATCCTATTTTTATTCACGGCCCATACTTGCATGCCAGAGCTGGAAATCCACTTAGTGGCACATGTACCTTAACCAGTATTCATATTTTTTTAATTTCAACCTTGCTAACAAATTATATTTATATATGTAGGATAGTTGCAATACTTTAATAAGCGTCAGTGAGAAAGAAGGTGCACTACTTAAAGAGCCCACCATTTCCTCTCTTGAAAGTAGATTTGCTCTAGCAAATTTTTATACACCAGTCTACCTCACAAGCATAAATTGAAACTTGATTGTAGGGAAATTAATTAATAAGGTGGAGCTAGAAGCTTAAGCTTCTTCTGAATTCATCAATGTCCAAACTAAAATCATTTGTGGTTCAATGAAACTGGTGGTGCTCCGGCCAGGGCCAGAAGTTCTGGTGCTCTTCCATGCCATGAAACATGTTGGAGAAGCTTTCATCTTGAAGTTCTGATCTTGATGAGCACTGGAGGAGCTGAGTTATGCTGGTGGGCTTAAGGGAATTAGTGGGAAGAAGGCTTTTACCATTCTGTACTGAAGCTACTGCAGGACTGTTTATAATTTGTGTTCTCGAGAGATCTAGGTTAATGTCCGAGCTATTCTCACTTCCATTGCTCCAACAAACCTCAGTTTCTTTCTTAAGGCTCATAGTTCCGCCTTCACAGGAATCTCTAACTTTCAGAGCTTGTAACTGCAAGTCACACCACACATAGTAAAACAGACATGGCTTTTGATATTCCAAGCGGAAATTCAAAATTCAATCAGATTTAATGCAAACTATATATGTCTGTTCACAGCAATTCTAGGAATCGCAATTCAATAAAACACAAGAGAAGAGGAAAAACTTTATTACAATTGTATTGGCTAATATCTAGAGGCACTTTCGAGTTCTGAACTTCTGACACCGTGTCACTGACTCTTGACAAGAATGATGAACTAATCAAGCAGAAAGTTGATGAGGGAATCGATGACTTTAAAAAGTCATTAATACATATGGAATCAATATGTATCTAATCAGGCAGTGAAATGGAGACTTTTCGCAGTCAGTACACTGTATTTGCATATATTTATATAGATATATTTCAAACGCCGAAACTCAAACACGAATATATCCATCTACATATCCATTTCTGGTCTACATCGAAACGCTCGAATCAAAGCATTCAGCTGATTGAATTTATCAGGTCTAAATGGAGAAGACAAAAATTAGAAAAATGAAAACAAGGAATTAATTATGAATTAGAAGCAGTTTCTCAAAATACGAGCATATCCTAAGAGGCAGGAGTGAATATGTTTGGGACTTTGGGTAGAAGCAAGAGCCGTACACAACCAAAAAGCATGTACTCGTTAATTGAATTTAAATGAATGGTTCAAACTTCAAAACTCCTAGATGGATTCTGAGTTGAAGTTTTCAATTCCCTGTTCCAAACAAAAGTTTTAGTATTGATCGACATGTTACCTCAGCGTGTAGTTTGTGGTTGTGAGCCTTGAGGGCATCGTTATCAGCCTTGAGTGCTTCAAACTGTGTCTTGAGGGCTTCATATTCCTTCTCGAGCTGCTTGGTTTTCCATCTGGCCCTTCTATTCTGAAACCAAATGGCGATCTGCCTGGGCTGAAGCCCCAGAGCCTTTGCCAGTTGCATTTTGCGTTCAGGCTCCAGCTTGTTTCCCAACTCGAAGCTCCTTTCCAGTGCCTTCACTTGTTCCATGTTCAGCCTCTTCTTCTTCTCCCCAATCAGCTGAGATCCATCATCTGACAGTTCTTCGTCCTCATGCTTATTTTCGATCCCTGAAAATGACACCGATTGCTTCAACATCAAAGGTACTGCACCTCCTGCGCGCAAATCATTAATTATCTGCCACAACACATATTACTGAATAAATCAAGTCTTACTGAGAGAGAAACAGGAGAGTATAACCTTGGAAGTGCTTGGGTGGCATGGAGGGAAAGGCGTTGAAAGAGGTAGAATGGAGGTGGTCGTGATCTTCGAGGGTGTGGAACATGAAGGTGTGAGGAGGGAAGGCCATGGTAGTAGCAGAGGATGAAGACAGTATCATACATGCAAGCGAAATTAAACGAAACGGGCTTTTTGAGTTATGGAGGGTGTCGAGCTATATACCAATTGAAGGGGGTGACGATCGCAGGGTTTGGCTCTCACTCTCATGATGACAGGTTTTCAGACAAGGAGATGATGATGGGCACAGAGTCTGAAAGACAGCGATTTTTAGGTTGAGAGAGAGAGAGAGAGAAGAGTGAGAATACGAGAGGTGTAAATTGTGTAATTTATCAAGGGGAGGAGCTTTCGTGGACCCACTCTCTGATATATTTGGATCCTGTCATTTCTCTCTCTCTCTCTCTCTCTTTTTCTACTACAGGATGTGAATACATTGCATTAAAGATAAGTTCAAACTCAATGATTCGAGAATTTAGTCTTGGCTCAGACAAACAACATAATCCTGTCGTATAAATTACACTGTTACTAGCAAACTGTGTTATTTTAATTACGCGATCCAATTTAGTTATTAGATAATTACTTAATGATATATAAATAATAAAATTTAGTAATTTAATGAACAAATTTTTCCTGTATAAACTGTTACGCATATCACAAGTGATATTATGCAATCATACAACATAATAATGTTTAAATATGGATATCTTGGTGTTTTGCTGCCAAGTCAGGTTTGGGATCAAACAAAGTCTGATCTTGTTAATCCCTGTCCACACCAAAAGAATCACGCAATTATCAAAACCAGAAGAAAAAACAAAAGCTTGGTTTTTGGGGGAGCCCAGATGATGTGTGCTTGCATAATTAATATATATAATTGCTGGGCTCAATGCTTTTAATTAAGTTGGTTAATTATAATTAACATAAAGAAAAGTCAATGGCTTTTTTTCTTTTTCTTGCAACAGAGATACGAAAATTTTTTTACAGAACTGAAATTGATAGAGAGATGCCCCAGACCGAGAGTGTGTTTGATGAAAGAAATGCCAACATAGACAGCAACATTGGTTCGAATCTTGCCATTATTGTTGAAGCCAAACAATGGCCACTTGATGATGCAGCGTGAGGTAATATAAACTTCTTAGGTCATGTGTGTGAAGTGGGAACCTGGCATTTGACAACATGAAAAATCCAGAATCCAAGGAGAAATATATAATAGAAAATATTAATTGAAATAACAGTGGTAGCAGTCATGTTATAAAACATTGATCATCAGTGGTGGAACTTGTGTTGCGAATTAATTAATTATATGGCGAGTCTGGCATCGGCTGGATATTTTTGGCTATTTTTGTACTAAGCTATAATACTCCTCATACTGGAATATATTCACTGCTCAGCTACTTCATTGGCCATGCATAAAACCTCCCACATCATCCTCAACCTCAAGCATGACATGGTAAATTTATAAGGTGAAGCCAAGAACTTCTATTGATTTCGTAAAACGTAAAACCCAGTTATGGTAAAGATGTAAAATCAGCCTGTAAGTTTTCTTTATGTGTATACGACAATAAATTGGTTGGATCCCCTCTGTTGTTACAGCATGGGATATTATAATTTTTTAAATTAAAAAAAAATTGTACCTAATTATTTTAGATCATGTGTGATTATTTAAAATATATAAAAGTTACATTTTTTTTATTATGGGTTTTAAGGAGCATTTGTTGCTTTCACTGACAATAATAATAATTTATTTATTTTACTACTTTTCATTATATCTAATTAATGATTGTTTTATTTTTGTTTTTATGATAATAGTACCCTTTATTTTTGTTTTCAAAAGCCACAATTAATATATTTTTAAAAAATTATAATTAATTTCTAATAAATTTTTATATATTCATACTTTTAAATAATATTTCTATATTACTTTTTAATAGCTTATGAAACTTTATTTAAAAATAAACAGAAATTATTTTAAAAAATTAGTATAATATAAAAATACTACTTAGATATATAAAGATATAAAAATTGATAAAAATTAATCATAATTTTTTTAAAATAAAAAAAATTAATTATTTTTTAAAAAATAAAAAGTAATATTGTTATAAAAATAAAATTAAAAATTATTAATTAGATATCATAAAAAATATATAATTATTACTATTAATAAAAATAATAAATACTCTTTAACGCAAAACCTTTTTATGATAATAGTAAAAAATTCAGATTCCACGATGAGTGTTCTTTCTTTTGGATGGAGAAGGACAAGGGAGCTGAAAAGAGAATGGTATGGGATGATGGAGCTTTTGAAATATTTTTCAATGCTGAGAGTATCTAGGGGTGAAGCTGAGAATGCACATTGGTTTCCGTGGTGGAAGGGTAGGTATCATTGGGTAAGGGTCCCACCAAGTGTACCACTTTAGCCTGCCCTACAACAATGCCTTCACTTCTTTCAAGCTTGGGGGGTCATAGCCTTTGGAGTAGGGTGTCACCTTTTTATTTATAATCTCAGTTGAATAGTTCACATTTATTTAACTGTACGTCGCATAATTCTGGAGTAGGATGCAGAGAATTCAAAAGGGTGATCTCGTGGCCTCTTATCTCTCCCAAAAAAATTATTCCTGGAACTTCTGTTAATCTTCTTCACATGCCCTTCCCGTTCCCATGTGCCTTTGCTTCCCTCATATCTTCCTCACTTCTTTCTCTTTCTCTTCCTTAAAAGGGCCTCTTATCATCTTCGGTATCTACATTAATTCTTTAATATTATGTGCTAGTTCTTCTCTTTGTAACACAACAATCCATCAAGAATCATTTCCTATCAATCATTGATGTCTAACCAACGGAAGTGCTTATTATTATTAGGGTTTTTGCGAAATGAAAAAATGTAATGTGAAGTTGCCACATCTTTCTAGGTTAGGCGCATAGGCAGAAGTAAAGTATGTAATCCTAGAGTATCCAAATATCTTATACTATAACCCCAAATCCAAATTGACACGTCATCTGTATCTTTACGTCGTATTTCAATCTTTTTATATGTATTATGGGTGATTTAGGCTTTATAGAGTGAAGTTGTATGACTAAAAAACTACAGGCACCTCATGACACGAAAGATGGCAGAGAAATTAAAAAAGAAGGACTTCATTTTGTGCTTGCTTTTATCCCACAGTCTAGATGCTGTTAAAGCAGAACCTAGCTACCTCACCGGAGGCATAACTTTAGGATGCCAAATAAATAAGACTAAATGAATTTTTTAAAATGTGATAATTATATATGTAACTTCAAAATAATTTTGTATGATATGAAAGTTTATTTTCCA
Source organism: Delonix regia (assembly GCA_037074485.1). NCBI lineage: Eukaryota > Viridiplantae > Streptophyta > Magnoliopsida > Fabales > Fabaceae > Delonix > Delonix regia. Next base: position 30,044,960 of record CM073449.1, on the reverse strand, counting down.
GGAGATTCTTTGTAACAAAAGCTAAAGTAATATATATGTTATTTAAATTATACTTTAATGAATATAAATATATCAACCATTTTTTATATTACTTTTGATAATTTAATTTGATTATCTTTGTTAATTATATATATTTGAAGATCTCCTATTCAGTTCACACTATTGAGCATCGTATGTGCATAATTTGACAATTTTGTTGCATAAAATGTTTAATTTTTTTTATTAATGTTTACTCTTTAATTACTGATATAAAATTAATTACAATTTTTATTATGCTTGTTATTAATCCTCAATCTTTAGAAATGACACATTGTTTTTGAAAAAAAAAAATTATATATAGTTCTTTATATTTATATTATGTTGTTATTCAATTAAAATATGATTATAATTTTTTTAATTATTACAGGTATATAATTATTGTAAATAATTATATTTGTTAAAATTAAATTATGTATAATTATTAATTAATTATAATCTTATAATAGACATAAAGAACTGCATATAAATTTAGTTGAAATATAATAAGTATTTTCAATTATATTATGATACATGTATAATTATTTATAATAATTATATTATTTTAAAATTAAATTACATATTATTATTAATTAAATATATATTTATTATATTTTAATTAAAAATAATATAAAAAAAATTAAATAACTCCGTATAAATCTAATTCTTTCCTTCTTCTTTGATTCTTAAATTGATGACTTCTCCAATACTTAGCAAGAAGCAAGATTTTTGTATGCCTAATATTACTGAACTCGCAGAGTCATAATTTATATTGTTAACTCTTTGTTGAATTTACACCAAAAAAGAAAGTAAAAATGGACTTAATTCTCACCTTTGAATTTAATAACACTTGGTACCTGGATATCTAAATGCGCTCATTTTGATACCAACTAAGCAAAGGCATATCTTTCTCATGATCAAGTAGAAAGATTTCTTATTGGACAAACATAGCCTATTACGTTATTTAATTCATAGATAAGTGATAGAAATATTAGAATATAATTCTTTATAGAAAATGAAAATTGTCGATCAAATTAATTAAAATAAATTATACAGGTCTGCTATGAGTGCAGTTGAATTTATATGGATGTCTCTAATTTTTAAATACAAGCAAACCTTTATGAAACAAAGTTAGAGTACATTCTAGTCAATTTTATTTTAAACTAAAATAACCTTTATGAATTTAAAATGCATTTTTAATTAACTTAAATGCAATTTGGCATATCACTACAAAAAAAATCTTATTTATCAGTGATTTTTTGTTTGTTTTCTAGCAATTGAAGGCGCCAAAAAATACATTTTCCAGTGATCAAACACTCACCATCTGCGCCACTGTCATGACTCAATTTCTGACGGCCAAATGTCAACCATCGGAACAACCGCCAATTTTTGAAATCCGGTAGTCAGAGGCATTAACCAGCAGTTAAATTGCCGACAAAAAACAATTATTTTTTGCGATTACGATTTTTCTAGCGGTTAATAAATATTTACCAGCGATTATTTTTTGCTTTATCGACATTTTTTGTGACCGCTGGTATTAGAATATTTGTGGCAATATATAACTGCCAGAAATTTCTTTTAATGTTTCATTTTCTGGTCTTTTTTTAACCATCGCGATTTGCAATTTCATTTTTTTTATTTCTTTTTGATTATGCAAATAATAGATTTGGTAACCTGATTAAACAATAATATCAAAAGGAACTTGTGATGTACAAAATCAACTATGAATAACCTGTGAAATATCTTGCAAACTTGAAATTTTCAAAAAGAGAACAATATATTAAGTCCTTACAAAATCTATAATATTTTCCTCATATTAGAGTGATATTTGTAATTGGGCAAAACATTGGTCAACTAAAAATTTACAAACGTACAAAATATCATAACTTGAAAACGATCCCTCATTATCTAGTGCATGGCTAGATGAAAATGACAGATGCAGGTGAAGTGCATCTCCCTGAGGAAAAAGAAAGAAAAAAAAAAAAAACCAAACATTGTTACCCAAATTGAATGTATATACATTTAGTTATAAAACAAAACAACATAAGAACTCAACACTTCATCACTAAATTTATACCTCGGGGGCAAGTACTAAAGCAAGCTCTAGCAATGGTGACATATTTCCGTAGACTCCCTTTAAGAGATACTACACACACTGTTGCAATGTCTTGATTTGCTCATCTTCAAATTGCAACTGGGACTTCAATTCAACAACTTCGCAGGCATGAGTACCATCATGACTATCAAACGACCCATTCAGATTATGTGAATTTGTGCCAAAAACCTGGGTAGGAGTAGGGCCAAATCCTAGGCCTTAAACCCTACCTGAATACTCTGGGCCTAAAACTTATGCAAGAGAGTTATGCTTACTAATTGGCTAGGATAAACCTTGTTGTGTCTCAAGATTTGAAAGACTTTCTTACAATTAAACCAAATATCAGAATAATAGAAAGAAAGAATATTAAATTAAAATGAAGTATATAGTAAATACATACGCAAATAGCCCTTGCTTCATCATAAACAAACGAGTCATCTTTCACCATTTTGTGTGTTTTATGTAGAAGGCACCTTTTCTCACAATTTTACCACACTTGGTTTCTTGACAAGGATTAAACATATTAAGTTACTATAAAATCATTCAAAGGGTGAACACCCTTATGTACAAATTTTCACCATCTCATGCCTCTCACAAGCAAAGCTTTTTCATCATCCAATGTGCAGAGTTACCATCTTCAATTGATTCATAGTATTTGTTTCAACCATTTTTTGCAACCCAAATTAGTGTCAATAGCAAAGCAATTTGTATGTGGCATAAAATAAGTTTAACTTTACCATTGTTTCAGGATTTAAGCAGTAATCAATAAAAGCTACCCATTACTCATATAGAATCCATCCAGGATGTGCCAAGATAATTTCTTCTCTGCTTCTTTCAAGTTTGTTAAATTCTTTGAACAAGCAAGAGTGGTTATCTCTCTAATGCTCTGAAACACACCCTATTACCCATTATTTTCCAATAGTATCTTCAAATTGGAATTTTTCCTATAGAGCACATTAGGTAGCACTAATTAAATGACATATTGATTCATGAACTCAAACAAATGAAAGAAAATGCAAGATATATTACTTTTATGATATCCTTATACCATTTCTCCTTGTCAGCCTTGGGGATCATTTTCCAAGCCTCAGAATCCCGAGGGTGCCTAATGAAATCATCCATATTCCTATCCACAACATGCCACCTCATGTCATTGGCAGTTTTAGTTGATATAAATAACCTTTGTTAATATGGCTTCAACAGAAAATATCATACAACTTTTGTTTGTTGCTTTTTCTTCTTCTTGCCTCCCTTTTTGTCACACCCCAATATTCGGAGTGTAACCGGCATAAATAACAAGACTAGCATGTCTCTGTAAACCTAACAAGTTGATTCTTTAACTAAATTGAAAATCATATATCATGAAAATTCATTGCCAAACAGATTCAAATTCATATATATTTTGTAGAAATTTCGGCAAAGTTTCCTCTATAATTGAGACATCCCAAAATTGTTACAAATATTTTCCAAAACAATAATATCCATAAAAGAGAGCTCAACTCACTATTCAATCCAGAGAGAACTACAACACAGTAGGAGAATGGAGAATCTACTTGTGGTCATACATATTCATTTACAATTATATACATCATTAACAAATTACACTATTACCAAAAATACAAAACCCCAATAACATAGGGAATCAAATCCTCAACAATACCAATAGGACTCTTCTAGCCCTCCTGGTTAGCAATTTGCTCTAGGTGATTGCTTGAAATGAAGTAAAACATAAACGGGTAACATTCTAATAATAAATCAATATAATACCTTTTTAAATCAATCAGTTCTCTGTAAATCATCATTTAAAACCTTAACATATTAAGTTATAACATGCAATATAACAATAGTGGTTATAGAATCATTCCATGGAAATTAAATCGATCAAGGGTATATAACCCTAGGAAATCACATTTTACAGTCGATGATCTACAACCTTCAAAGAATCTTTCTCATCGGTTAAGGGTGTTCAGCCCTTGGATATTTTTATCATCGATCAAGGGAATTTAGCCCTTGGATACTTTTATCAAATGGTCAAGGAAACTCTGCCCTTGGATTCTTGTTAGAAGACATGTAAAAACTTTTATTTTTATTTAAAATACGATTGACTCAGAATCTAGATTTAAAGGAAGACTATCAAAGACATCAAGCATCGATCATGGACTTGTAGCCCATGTAGTTTAATCATCTGTTGAGAGCACACAGCTTTCGGGGTAATCACTATTGGTCGAAGGTATGTATTCCTTGGGTTATTCACTATCGATCAACAGTACACAACCTTCGGGGTAAATCACCCACATGGTCGTGAGTCGCAAGCTCACGCTAAAGCATCTGTCTTATAGTAGTCCTCCCTAAATCTAAGGAACAACCATGCATAAGTTTTCCTCTTTCAATATCAATGCTGTTAGAATGAAACTTTTGTGATCTCTAGTAAAACAATACCCTTTTCTATACAATCCTCGATTTTTACAGTTTTTGCATGGACATCACATGCTAGTCATAAATCATAATTCATTTGAAAGACTCACAAGTCCAACAAATTATGCTACCATATAACAATACAATAGTAATCATACGGTTGAAAGAGTTATCGCTTACCTAGTGAGTGAAGTGCTTTGAAACAACCTTGGCTTCTTTTCTTTGTTATAAAATATTTCACCCAATAAGTCCTATATCACAAAAATACAATTTTTTCAATTCCTATCACTAAAACATATCAATTTAAGTTCATAATAATGCCTCTTAACAAATTCATAAAGAGTTACCAAAAGCAAACATAATATATACATTTCTCATACTATCCCCTAACATTAATTCATCACATAATTCTTCCTTCTCTTTAATTATTCATATTTTCATTACTAATTTCATATCCAACTTCCTTATCATTACTAAAAACAAACCTTAGCTCATATTCCTTGATTTCCACCACATCACTTACTCAGGTTTTTTGTCAATTTCCATTCATTGCCTTATAACTTCCTAAATTTTCACTTTAGTCCCAAATTCCCATACTTTCACCTTCAACCCAAGTTAAACCATGAAGAACAATACAATTTCATGTCATACACATTAAAAGTGTTCCTATAAGACAAATTTAAACCCATTAAATTTCATAATTCCATAATTTCCTATAAACCCCAAAATCTCAAAAATTTTCAATTTAGTCCCTACCAGAACAAATCTAAAAAGCATGCCTAAAACCATGCTTCTAAGACTGAAATTCAATGGAAAAGAGTCGAAAGTGCATCTCCTAACATCATTTTCATGAAAAATTGATCAAAACTCACCAAAATTTGCTGTAAACATCTTTTTTTCTTGACTGTCACGGAACCCGACAAAAAATCAGAGTTGTTGTTAACAACTATAAGTTGTGGCGATCCAAAACGCATCGCCGGTGAGGGAGGATGCTAATTGGAAGTGGTGGCGCAAATGACTGTCGTGGAGCAAGCAAAAACAGTGAGAAAGAGATGAGCTTCTACGAAAAAAAAGAAAATGTGACGAGAAGGAAGAAGATAAGCAAGGGCAATTTTGTAATTTCACACTGAGGAAGACACGTGTCAGCACAAAAAAATTTTTGAGGGAGGAGAAAGCTGTATCTCAAACCCGTGCCCTCTTGCTCCAAGTGTCATGTCTTACCACTAAACTAAAGCTCATCTCTAATTAATAATACACACCACAAATATTTATACTCTCACTTTTGCTAAGAACAAAATTTTTACATCAAACTTAGTAAGTGTTCCACTTATCTTTCCATTTGGAAGTGTGACAAACTTTGCATGTTCCCCTGCTTTTGTCATCTTTCCAATACAACTTGCAATCATTTAGACATGAGTCAATCTTCTTGTAGTTAAGGCCCAACATTTTAATCATTTTCTTTGCCTCATATAATGATTTTGGGAGCTTTGCATTCTCAAATGCATCATCCACTAGCTTTAATATCATAGACATTGTTTTATCAATCATACGACATAAGCACTTAATTCGATGGAGCTTGATTAAAAGGGATAATTTTGAATATTTTGTAGACCCTTCATATAATTCTTTGTAACAATCCTTTATTAAATCTTCAAAATCATTATGGTTTCCCCTTGGTTCTGTGCAGGCATTGCTCTTTGAGCTTCGTCTATGAAGTTAGGCAACATAGAAGATAACTTATTTCTTTGGTGCATAGTGATCCCAAATGCATTATGGATCATATGTTGCATTGAATCTTAACTATTTAAATTGTTCTCACAATGAATCGTCTCGTTTTGGACATTAGAGGCTTCCTAGTATTCTATACCCCTTGTTTCCCCATGGCACAACTGAAAAGTATACCTTACAGGAAATTGACTACACATCAAGTGATCATATACTACTTCCCTAGTCACCATTCGTTTAAACCTACAATGACATGAACACTTTATTCTTCCATTGCTAGATGCATATGAAAATGCAAACTCTAGAAATATTTCTAAGCCCTATTGATATTAAAGTGTATTTCTCAGTTTTATGATCCAAGACTTATCCATAGTCAAGCTTACAAGAAGAAATATATATGTAGTTGAGAAATATGATTCTTCCTAAACCTAATGAACTCATTACGTATGTGGTCATCCATGCTAACTACCATATAGTGATTAATTTTAACCATTATCAAGGACCAATTGAAATTATCATTCATACCTTAAGAAAAAACACTTTAACTAAACTTGACAATTCATACCTCTTTAACATATTCTCATATGCAATATCAATTTTAAAAAGGTAAGGGAATTTGAAATCTCAAGTTGATTGAGAAGGAGAGATTGGATTATGAATTGTAAACTATTCAAAGTTCAAAGAACACTTGGATCTGGGGACTTCCATTTAAGTTGATTTTATTTGTCCCACATCAAATGAAAGTATATGAATACATACATATTTGTATGTGTGTGTGTGTATGTATATATATATATATATATATATATATGTATGTATTCACAATATACAAGAACCTGTCCATATCTAAATTATATAACATATGTAAACAACAAAAAATGAGAAACAAGTCAGAAAGGTAGGGAATCAACAACTTCAAAATGATGTGGATCCTATGCAAATTTCTATACAAACGGAATAGAAAGGAGAATTACAAGTGAAGTCTAAGTTTCTATTCAACAAAGCACTGATAATTTAACAAAAAAAACTAACTTAGTTATTGTTTTAAATGTTTGTTAGGTTTTTTTTATATGTTGCTATGTAATCTAGTTTTTGAATTTAAGTCAAGTTCAATTATGAATTTTAAGCCAAAAATATTTATCTACAAATTTCTATGGTTTAGTAATCTGAAAATTCTCATAGTGATAATTACCTAACAATGATAATTATATGTATAATTAAAATAAGTTATATAAAACATGTTTTGTGATATAATTCATTTGAAGAGCAAGAAGATGATCAACTGATATATATCCCAGCTCATGGTTATTCTTTCTATACTCATTTTTCTTGCCATTGAAAGAAATAACTACCAAGTAGAATCATGTTTGTAACTATTAACATGACTGTATGTTATGTTATGATCTTCTCATATTTGTATTTAATATTCATAACTAATCAAGGTGCTTGGAATCTGACTTTGATACAACAGATGCCAAATGAGTGATCGAGTTTCAATACTTTTTCTTTTAGAAAGAGAGATCATAAGGGGAAAAAAAATACAAGAAAGGAATCCATTTCAACACTGTAAAGTTTGAAGTTAAAGTTTGAAGCTCCCAAATGTAACAACATTTGTACAAAGTATATAATTTATTATAAATTTCAATTAATATTACTATGAAGCAAAAATTATGAAAGATGCATTGGAATATCTAAAATATAATAGTATAATTATAGATAATAAATGTTTGCACATGTATTAGTTCATACATCCATATAGATAATTTAACAAAACTAGAAGAAGGGGTATTAGGCCTATATTTATATCTATATATGTATATGTTGAAATTAGGCATAATATTAAGGACTTATTTAGGACTTGAAAAACTAAAAAGATTCATGCACTTTTGTGACACGAACATAAATGGTATGACATGTAAAATCATATCACATCTTACAACGACGATCTTGTTAACAAGTACTTCCCAATTTGTGAGACAAATGCCCATTTCGCTTGGATTTCAAAAGAAATTTGGTAATTGCCATCTAAAAAAAATTATTAATAGAATGGTGAGAAATTTTTCTCAGCAACATGAAAAAACATATATAATACTCAAAATATCCATGGAATATAATATGACTATAAATTATTATCTTCATAAAATATGTGTGGATATCATATATCATGACATACAAATATGCATTTACAAACATATAGCAAACAAAGGTAGACAATGTCCTCAACCATTAGGCATTGGGAAGTCATATCTGGGTTATTCAAGTCTCATGAAGCCCAATATATGACTGTCATATCCAGGTGATCAAGTCTCACGAACCCCAGTATATGACACCTAACCGGTAGGATCGACCCCACCTTTAGCTAAGATGTCCCCCAATAAGTAGCCAAGACAAAGTTAGGCAATCTAATCTTTATCTTAAAATGTCACCCAAGCCATCATGTGGTTAAAATTGTATTAGTTTGATAGAGAACTATCAAGATTTCTTTTGTAATCCTCTAAACACTGATATTCTTATTACGATTAAGAATCACTTTAGTGCCAATTAAATTCAAGATGTTCTTAACAAGAATACATTATTGTCCTATCCTAAATTTGTAAGACCATTTAGGTGAGACAGCCTGCCATTGAACTTAGAATTAAAGTTGTGGCCCAAGAAATGTAATAATACCATTTTTCCTATTATTAGTTAGGCAATATAACATGTCATAAATTGTAGGATTAATGGGATATAATGTCTTGCTAAGGAACTCCTAAGGTTCACAATATATATTAAGGCAGTATAGCCTACCTTTACCAATGGTTCACATTATATATTAAGGCAACATAGCTAGCCATTATCAAATATTCATAACATATATTAAAACAGCATAACCAGCCATTATCAAATAGGATTCCAAACCATCAATAAATACATTATGTAAAAGAATAGTTTGATCTCAAAGAATAGTTCTCTTCTTAAACAACCATATTGTCACCTCATCATACAAAGTTGAAATACACAATAACATGGGCAATTATAGTGCATGAATAACAAAATATTTATGTAAAGATATGTAATGCACACAAAAATCCACACATCAAAATTGTTAGCCTAAAGTTATTATGTCTTACATAATATTTCCTTAGATATTTTAAAATATCTATTTATCATCATTCTTCTCTTATTCTACCCATCTTAGATATTGAATGTGTTGAGCCCATTTGTTGAGAGATAAATGTTTTGATGATAACAATATAAGAAGAAAAGTTTTGATATGTATTACTTAGGTTCTAAGTGTTTTCAATGTTTAATCATGTCTTAGGAACTTTTGTCAATTGTATTGAGTTAATAAGAATCAATTAAAATGAATGAAAAAGTAATCTTATGTCTTAAAAGTTGTAGAAAAGCTTATTTGGGAGCTTTTTGCTAGTGAACAATTGACTAGCCACAAACCAACAGTCAACTGGTCACCTTCTGATAACCTTTGCAGTCTACTGCTAATTTGAAATCTGATCAACTAGGCACTCTCTATGAGTGAACAGTCGACTGGTCACTATCTTGGATGAGACTAGCCAACTGCCAACTTAAGCCTAATCAATTGGGAGCTCTTTGGAAGCAAGCAATCGACTGGTCACCACCCAGATCAAGCATCAGTCAACTGCCAACTTAAATTTGATCAACTGGCAGCTCTTTATGAGTAACCAGTTGACAGGTCCAAAGTGAGCAGTTAACTGTCAAGGTCCAAATTTTGAAAATTGTAAGAGAGAATGAAGGAGTAGTTGACTGGTCAATGACAAAGAAGCTATAACAGATCTATAACGACTATATTTTAAATTCTCTGATTTCCTACTCACTTCCAACAAATCTATTGGACCTCAATCTATATAAACTCGACCTAAGACCTCTAAAATATCAAGAGAAACATTCAAAAGTGATTATATCATAAGTTTTTATTTTCCTATCAACTCTATATCATCCTAGTGCTTCATTGTATTATTTATTATGTTCATAGAGTTATTCATCTGTAATTATTTCTTTCATCTTAGAGAAAAGCTCAAGGAAGCTCCTTGAAAAAGTCAAACTAAGAGAAAGCTTAGGTTCACGGGGAGTATATCCCTAAGAGAGTTTTCTAGGAAACTCCTTAAAAGAGTCAAGCTGTAAGAGCTTAGGAATTAAAAAGAGTTTCTCCTGGGAATTGCATTGATTTTCCAAGATAATGAAAAATCCTAAGAGGTTGCTTAGGGACTGGACGTAGGCTTGGGTGAAAGCCGAAAGCCGAATCAAGATAAATTTTTGTGTCCATACTTTTTTCCTTACTCTTTTTACATTCTGTATTCATTATTTGATTTTATCATCTCTGTTTCTAGAGAAGTTTTACAATGAAATTTTATAAAACTTAATTCACCTCCCCTCTTGAGTTCCAACCTTGCTCAACAAGTGGTATCAAAACTTGAGCTCTTGATTTAAAGACATAACCGTCTCAAGAGTATAAATGACTGGATATGGTGATAATGTTTTACTCAAAGGGTTGTCCATTACAAAACCTCCTGATTTTAATGGTGAAAATTTCTCCTATTGGAAATTTAGGATGAAAATTTTTTTTGAAGCTATTGACATTGACCTTTGGGATGTAATTAAGGAAGGTCCTTATATGCCTATAATAGAGGAAGAAGGCAAGACCATACTTAAACCCAAAAGTTAGTGGAATGAAACAGATAGAAGAAAAGTTTTATTAAACAATAAAGCCAAACTCATTCTTACTAGTGGACTCAGTTAAGAAGAATATTTCAAAGTTTCAAATTATGAGAGTGCAAAAGAGATATGAGAGGCTTTAGAAATAGCTCATGAAGGAACCTCAGGAGTAAAAAAATCCAAGATTCATAATCTTACCCAACAATATGAATTATTCAAGATGAATCTTATAGAAACCATTAAAGAAATGCAAATTCGTTTTACTCACATTGTGAATCATTTAGCAATTCTAGGGAAGACATATTCACAAACAAATCAAGCTTACAAGATCATAAAGGCTTTCCCTATGGAATAGAAGCCAAAGATGATAGCAATTGAAGAAGCTAAATGTCCATCGGTAAAATTAGTTGCTGCACTCTTCGAAAATCTTCAGGAACATGAGCCAAGGTTGAAGTAGCTTCTTGAAGAACATGATAAGAAAAAAATGGGCTTGCTCTCAAAGACTCATAATCAATACATCCAAATGAAGAAAAGTGTGATGATGACTCTCCGGATGAAATTGATGAAGAAACTCTCGGTTTCTTTGTCAAAAAGTTTCGAAGATTCTTCAACAACAAAAGAATGAATGGAAGGCTACCAACCAGAAGAAATCAAGAAACTAAAAAGCTTTCTATCTACTATGAATGTAGAAAATCTGGGCATATCAAATGGGAGTGCTCACATTTTCTAAAGAAACAAGACAACTATGAGAAAAAGGAAAAGAAAAGAAAAAAGGCCTACTTATTAGCTGCTTGGGGAGAAAGTGATGAGGATTCAGAAGATGATGATAAAAAATCCAACCTCTGCCTTATGGCAAATGAAGATGAGGTACGTTTTTACCCTTCATATGAAGAATTACAAGATGCTTAAGATGATTTGCATGCTAAATTTCTTAAGTTAGCAAAAGTCTTAAAATTTTCAAAGAAGAAAATTCTATTTTTAGAGGAAGAGTTAGAGAAGAAAAAGGGAGAAAACAATTCCTTACTTCAAACAAAAGATTCTTTTGAAAACTAAATTATAAAATTGGAATATGATTGTACTAATCTCAAAGATAAACATACTTTCTACGAAAAGAGAAAAATGATTTAATAAATGCTCTTGCCACAATTTACCAAAGGAAAAGATAACTTGAATTTCTTTCTTGGGAAATAAATATGCATGTTTGATAAAGTTTGTATTAGAAATAATCCTAAGAGGCAAAAATATTATAAGAACTTATTTATTCCTGCTATCATGACTAACACTTCATTTATCACTTGTTACTATTGTGGTAAGAAGGGGCATGGATCATACTCTTATCCCCACAGAGATAATAAACTTCTTGAAGGAAAGAAAATGTGGTTCCCAATAGAACAACTAACACTTAGGGACCCAAAATACTCCTGCAAGTATGCATGAAGGCTACTGGAACAAAGTGATACTTGGATAGTGGATGCTTCAAACATATGATTGGAGACAAATCCAAGTTTATTTCTCTTCAACCAAAGAATGGAGGGAATGTTACATTTGGAGGTAATGAACATGGGAAAATCACAGGTATTGGAATCATAATCTTCTAAGCATTAGTCAATTATGTGATAAGAACAATAGTTATATTTAATTTAAAACACTGTCTAATTGAAAATTTAGATGAAAAGAAAATTATACTCATAGGACATAAAAATTAACAATGTATAAATTATTGACTTGGATAATATCCCTGCTATGAACTCAAAATGTTTGATAAGTGTAAATGATGATAGTTAGTTATGGCATATAAAGTTTGCTCATGCTAGTAGAGTCTTTTAGAGAAGCTTGCCAAGAGAGACTTAGTAGTAGGATTGCCTAAATTAAAATTTGACAAACACAAACTATGTGATGCATGTCAGAAAGGAAAACAAGCTCATTTAAAGCAAAAGGAATTGTTTCCACAACTAAACCACAACAATTACTTTACATGGATTTGTTTGGACCTTCTACGACTATAAGTCTTGGAGGAAATTATTATGTTTTGGTAATTATAGATAATTTTAGTAGATACACATAAACACTTTTTTAATCTCACAAAAATCAAGTCTTCAAATCTTTTCAGAAATTGGCTAAATTCATTCAAAATGAATAAGGCATAACCATTGTGAGTCATGGTAGAGAATTTGAAAACAATCTATTTATGGAGTTCTGTAATAATAATGGAATTGAACATAATTTCTTTGCACCAAGAACTCCTCAACAAAATGGAGTAGTTGAAAGGAAGAATAAAACCTTAAAAGAAATGGCCAAAACCATGTTAAATGAAAGAAATCTTCCTAAATATTTATGGACTGATGCAGTAAACACTGCCTACTATGTCATGAATAGAGCTATTATAAGGCTCATATTCAAAAAGACTCCATATGAGCTATACAATGGACGAAAACCAAATATTTCTTATTTACATGTATTTAGATGCAAATGTTTTGTATTGAATAATGGAAAAGATAATTTAGGTAAATTTGATACTAAGTCTGATGAGGTAATCTTCTTAAGATATTCTAATACAAGCAAAGCCTATAAGGTATATAATAAAAGAACTATGATAATAGAAGAATCTATTCATGTGAATTTTGATGAGTTTAACCCACTTAAGCCAAGAAAGGTATCATATGAAAAAATTGCAGTAAAATTCAATAATCTCATAATAAAAGACAAGCAAAAGATCATGACATAAGAATAATCATCGTTGTAAGATGAATCTGATCAAGAAGAAGAAGAAGTTAGTATGAGCTACCAAAGGCATGGAATTTCAAAATGGATCGTCTACCTAAGCAAATAATTGGTGAGGTCTCAAAAGGGGTAATAACTTGAAACTCTCTCAGAAATATTTGTAATCATCAGACTTTCTTGTCCCAAAAATAACCAAATGGAATTGATGAAGCACTGAAAGATGAATATTGGGTTCTAGTTATGCAAGAAGAACTAACTCAATTTGAAAGGAGTCAAGAATGGAAACTTGTTCCTAGACCCAATAATCATCCTATAATTCGTGCTAAATGGGTATTTAGGAATAAGCTTGATGACTTTAGAATTGTTACTAAAAATAAGGCTAGGTTGGTTGCAAAAAGTTACAATCAAGAAGAAGGTATTAATTGTAATGAAACCTTTGCACCAATAGCTAGATTGAAAGCTATTCGTATGCTATTAGCCTATGCATGCATAAATAATTTTAAGTTGTATCAAATGGATGTCAAGAGTGCCTTTCTTAATGGATATATAATGGAAGAGGTATATGTTGAACAACCTCCTTGTTTTGAAGATCAGAACTTTTCAAATCATGTATTGAAATTAAGAAAAGCACTATATGGTATTAAACAAGCTCTTAGAGCATGGTATAAAAGACTAAGTACCATTTCTCATTAAAACTAATTTTTCTATAAGCAAGATTGATACATTATTCTTTAAGAAGAAAAAGCATGATATATTAGTTGTTCAAACTTATGTGAATGATATCATATTTGGAGCCACTAATGAAAAGCTATGCAAGGAATTTGCTAAAATCATGAAAGGAGAGTTTGAAATGTCTATGATTGGGGTACTCACATTCCTTTTAGGTCTTTAAATTAAACAACAAGCAAATAAGTCATTTATAAATCAATCCTAATATGTCAAAGAATTACTCAAGAAATTTGGATTTAAAAATATTAAAATAAAAGACACTCCTATGGGATCAACTACAAAGATGGATGTTGATGAAAAAGGACAGTCATATGACATTTTAAAATATAAAGATACAATTGGATCCTTTTTATATTTAATTGTAAGTAGACCTAACATTATATTTAGTGTATGCATTTATGCTAGATTTCAAACTTGTCCTAAAAAGTCTCATTACTTAACAGCAAAGAGAATATTTAGATATATTGTTAGTACAATACAAATGGGTATATGATATCCAAAAAGATTCACTAATACCATGATAAGATATTCAAATGTTGATTTTACCGATTGTAAAAATGATAAAAAAAGCATTAGTGGAACATTTCAATTCTTTGAAAATTCTCTTGTTTCTTAGTTAAGTAAGAAATAAAATAGTGTAGCATTATCCATTGCTGAAGCTGAATATATTGCAACTGGTAATTATTATGCTCAAATCCTTTGGATGAAACAACAACTAAAGGATCTTGGGATATTTTTTAAAGAGATTCCAATTAAATGTGACAATAACATGCAATCAATCTTACTAGGAATCTCATCATGCATTCAAGGTTTAAACATATAAAAATCAAACATCATTTCATTAGGGACTATATTCAAAAGAAAGATATTAGCCTTAAATTTATCAAAAATGAATTTCAACTTGCTAATACCTTTACTAAACCTCTTCCCACTGAAAGATTTTGTTTTATAAAAAGTGAACTTGGAATGGTTAATCCTAATGAGTTATAAAATATAGAATTAAATTGTTTTGACATTTGCTTAATGAGAGTATTCACTAACTTAAGCATCGGAGCGGTTTTAATCTATTTTGCATAATGTTAATGATGAATGTCTATGATTTCCATTTGTTTGATATAAAGTTTGGTTGAATACTTGTTCTTAGATGTGTTATAAAGTAGAGTAATCTTTAGAAATTAAGAATTTTAGCTTGAAAATTTTGAATTAGTCACATTTTTTAAGTGACCAGTGCACTGGTATAGGTTAGAGAAGTAACCAGCTGCTCAGGGAGATAGGAACAGCTGACTGATGGCTTTCTATAAGGTAGTAGTTAACTGCTAACAAGTGAGCAGTTGACTAAATACATTCAAAGGCCCGACAATCAACTGCTAGTGAGTGACCAATCGATTGAAAGGATCTAGAGAGTAACCCTGAGAAAAATTGAGGCTGATATTTGACTGCTCACAGGTGATCAGTTGACTAGTTGAAGTCAAAATGCCAAACTAGTCAAAAATAGGGGCCGATAGCCGACTGCTCACTAGTGACCAGTAGACTAGTCAATGACAGATATCGCTATTTAGAGCAGTTGAACCCTAAAAACTTGCCATTTTTCACTATTCTCTTCATTTGACTACTTTTCCTTTCTCTTGCTCTTCACTTTACCGACCAAATCCCCATAAAATCTCTATGATTTTGTTTCCAAATCTATCAAAATCACCATTTAAATTAAACCTAGGGTTTCACCAATTATAACGGGCATTTTTGCAATTCTCCGTCCTATTCCGAATTCTTAGCCTCATTTCTTAATCTTTTACATCTAAACCTTCCTCCTTGCCTCTTCAAGATCAATAATGGCTCAGAGACCAGCTCCCAAGCACGCAAGGACAAAGAACGTGGTCATTGGGTCCTCTTCTACTCCTTCACCACTTCTCTCTTCAAGGGCTCAAAAGATTACCTTTGTTGAGAACTTTCAGCAAAGGGGTGTGCTTCCTAGTAGGTATGTTCATCTTCCCTTCCTACAAGAAAAAGGATTTAGGTTGTTTAATCTATTGGAGATTGCTGGTTTGAATTATCTTCAAAGTATTAAGTTAGATTATAACCCCAAAGTCATCAAGGCATTTTACTCTAACCTTACATATAATCCCATTACTTATCTAATTACTACTAAGGTCAAAGGCTCTATGATAGTGTTTGGGGATGAGACCTTGGCTAACATTCTCAATCTTCCCACTCCCGCTGGATACTATTTTAGTAATCATTCAAATTCATTGAAGACTGTCGTTGGGTACAATAAAGTGAAAACCATGAATCGGATAAGTGAGAATGTCATTGACAACCCAAACACACCCATTAATGTCAATGACCTGTCATTGGAGAATAGGATGTTGCATTATATCATTACCCATCGTCTCATAATTAAGTCAGGCAATTTTTCATACCTTAGTGAGCTGGAGATATTCATGATGAAGTGTATCTTAAATAAGGAAAGTTCCAAACTCTCTTGGCTTATCACTCAGAGAATGGCAACATGTAAGAAGAAGTCATCTCCACTGTCATATGCTGCCATTATAGCCACCATCCTCTGCCACTAATGTCACGACTCAAAATCATTAGTCATGACTGACGTATAGGCTAATCTAACTTAGCCTAGCAAGCCTAAAACATTCTTACAAAATCCATGATATATCAATAAAACACATTAAATGCACTTTTAAATTTTAATTCAAAGAAATTTATTAGAGGTTGCCTAACACCTCTCCAAAATTCAATATCTTCCAAACTTGTACAACTAGCCATATTTTAATGATAACTAATAAACTAATTTAAAAATCTCTCAAATTATACATTTAGTATAGTATGAGAATAACTTACAACACTTTACAATAAATATAAATCTAAAACAACCCGACATATAGTAGTCATAACCTTGGAGTCAAACGTACATGATGATTAACCCAAAATGACACCTCAAAATATCTGAATGACAAGAAAGTCTTAACTTTCTTTATCAGTTACTAATATGTAAAATGTTAAAGAGAAAAGTGTAAGTCTACCACTGACTTAATAAATGTATAAATCACAAAGTAAGTGAAAGGGAAATAATAAAGACCTTAGAATTTTTAACAAACATGTATTTAAGTAAAGAAATTATATTTGATATAATAAAAGCACTATTTCAAAATCTCATAGTTTTGTATAAAGTGGGTATCAATGAAAGAACTAATATCATCATAGTCACATTCCTTTATTGAATATATTTTAACAATTCATACAGTATCCCTTTACTAGATTCGTCTCAATATATTATACTCGTATCTTTTCACCAAATACGTTTCAATAATTCATACTTATATCCCTTAATCGGATACATATCAATATTTCATATCTGTATCCCTTCACTGATACATTTTAATAATTCATTCTTGTATCCCTTTACCGGATACGTCTTAATATCTCATATCCGTATCACTTTATAAGATATATCTCAATAATTCATATTTGTACCCCTTCACCAAATACGTCTCAATAATTCCTTTAAATTATAAAATTCATTGAATATAAATAAATTGTGTAAATAGGATACATAAATAAATAATTTTATTTAAACATATTTATTACCATAAAGTAATTTAAATAAGAATAATCTTGAAGATAAAATAAAATAAAATAAATAGTGGTTTAGAGAGAAGTAACAACAATATAAAAGATTTAAAATGGAAAATACAATAATGCAACAATCACATAAAATAAATTTTAAAAAAAATAAATGAAGCAATTATAATTAAGAATCTTACCATAACTTTTCTCCTTTCATATAATACTACTTCCTTATATTTTATAACCTTCACTTTGCACTTCTCATATACCAAGTGCTTTTCATAATAACAATAATTCATAAAATTTGATAATATCATTTATCATTATGTTATTTTTTATATCCGTACAAATTATATATACGCGGTTGAAAAGTTCAAAAGAATATAGATTTGTTTTCCCATCAAACGCTAAACATGGAATAAAAAAAAGTGCAAGTTAGACTAGAAAATAAAGACATTTAATAAAATGAAAAGTGTAACTTTGCTAATTATACACTCACCGATAGAGATCGATAGTAGAGATCCCTTATTCTCACAGTACAGCCTGAATTAAAAAAGTCTCCATAAAACTACCTCTCACAAATATGAATGCTCCTCCCACGACTTTTCTTTCTAATTTAAATGAAAAAATTAAGAAATATTTGTGCTATCTATAGAAATTTTCAAGTACTATTTCACACTGTACAAATAGTGCTCGCCCGGAATTTGAATAGTAACCACGTCAGAATTCGCACAATAACTACACATTTTCGTCGTAATTTGAACAATAACCACACCAAAATTTACACAATAACCACACATTTTTGCTTACATTTACTATGCAATGGTTAAAATTTTACTTTTATCCTTAAAAATATTTTTCTTTCCATTTTAGTCCCTAATAATAAGATAAAGTTATAATTTGTACCATAAATACTATTTTTTCCTTTCATTTTAGTCCATAAAATTTTATTTTATTTTTATATTATTATTCTTAAAATCCATGCACATATATATTGTTTTTTTGTTTTTAGGTTATTACAACTACAACATTTTAGCTTTAAAGAATGATGTGGAATCCCCTCTACAAATTAGAAGGAATAACCGTCAACGGATGGGGTTCATTAAGACGCCTCAAGGGCAATGGGTTAGAAAAGCACAAAGAATGCCTAAGCCACCTCCTCCACCAGCTGCTGATGTGCCTCCTTCAGCTTCTCCACATGCAGGTCCTACTAAAGAAGGTCCATCCTTTCACATGCCTTCGCCTACTGCTCCCATACCTCCATTACCCCATGCTTACACCTTTATGGGTTACACACCAACTCAACTAGAGTCTATTATCATTCTAGAGCCCATTCTTTTGGTTGAGATTTAAGCTTTTCATCATAATATGGACACTTTCAGTCTCCAGATCCAATCCCTTCAGGAGACCGTGGAAGATGTCAATGCTCGCCTAAAGCGTATTGAGTTCTACTATGAACAAAGTCCTAATTTCTAAGGAGCTTATGACTTGGGATTTAGATTCTCCTCCTCCCTTTTCGATGTAACAAAAGGGGAGAAAAATGTAGGCTTTAGGTTTTAGGGATTTGATTTTGTTGACATTATGATTTGATTTCAAATTATATTTCCTTGTTTGAACCTAATTGCATAGTTTGATTTGAGTCATGCTTTGATTTTGAATAAAAGTAGCTATTTTGATGATGTCATTTGCTGCTATCTGCTGTTGTCACATTACTTATTACTGTCATATGCAAAAACAAGGAAACTAGTTAAAGGTTGTAAGAAATCAATCAAAATCATTAAAATTCTCATAAAATCAAAAGATTATGTTGAAAACTTTTCTTTGTGAATAACTAACATTTACAGGGTTGTCATCATAATAAAAAAAAAAAAAAAAGATTGTTGAGCCCATTTGCTGAAAGATTGATGTTTTAATGATAACAACACAAGAAAAAAAGTTTTGATATGTATTACTTAGGTTCTAAGTGTTTTCAATGCATGTATTAAGAACCTTTGTAAATTGTATTGAACTAATAAGAATCAATTAAAATGAATGGAAAATTAATCTCATGTCTTAAAGGTTGAGAAAAGCTTATTTGGAAACTTTTTGCCAATGAATAGTCAACTAGCCACAAGTTACAGTTGACTGATCACCTTCTGAAAAGCCCCCCAGTCTGCTACCAATTTGAAATCTGATCAATTGAGCACTTTCTATGTGTGAATAATTGATTAGTCACAAGTCAGCAATCAACTGGTCACTATCTTGGATGAGACTAATCAACTGCCAACTCAAGTTTGATCCATTGGGAGCTCTCTGAAAGCAAGCAGTCAACCAGTCAATGATAGAAAAGCTATAATAAATCTATATCGATTATATTTTGAATTCTCTGATTTCCCAGTCACTCCAAACGAATATATTAGACCTCAATCTATATAAACTTGACCTAAGACCTTTGAAATATCTAGAGAAACCTTCAAGAGTGATTATATCATAAGTTTTCATTTTCTTATCAACTTTATATCATTCTAATGGTTTATTGTATTATTTACTATGTTTTAAGAATAATTCATCTGTAATTATTTCTTCCTTCTAAGAGAGAAGTTTAAAGAGATTTCTTAAGAGAGTCAAGCTAAGATAGAGTTTGGATTTATGTGGAGTATATCCATGAGAGAGTTTTCGAGGAGATTCCCTGAAGGAGTCAAGCTGTGAGAGGTTGAGAATTAAAGAGAAATTCTCTTGGGAATTGTATTAATTTTATCATCTCTGTTTTTAAAGAATTTTTGCAGGAAAACTTTATAAAATCCAATTTACCCCCCTCTCAAGTTCTAGCCTTGCTCAACAAAATGAACTCATGAAAAACCATAGTGACAAAATTTCAAGATAAGCGACTGTAGGCCAAAAGGGATTATCAAAAAGATCATTCAAAAAGAAAGAAAAGAGAAAAAGAAAAACTAAAATATGGTAAATCATGTTACCTAGATACGCTTTCCATTTTTATAATTCTCTTAAAATTGCTCCCTTCCTTCTTGATTTAAGTGCAGAGTGGGGAAGTGAGAATGAGTGAAATGGGTACGGGAGAAATGTAGAAAACAGTGTGAAGAAAAGTAATAGGGTGTAAAGTATTTAAAAAGAAATCGACGATTAGGTTTAACTTAATCTAATAGTTGTGATTCAATGTTAAATCATAAATATCTAAAATACAATTATAGTGTAAGTCTCACAAATATCTAATATTTTATTTTGGTGTGGGCCTCATAAATATCTAATATTTTATTATGGTGTGAGCTCTATATGTACAAACCTGCAAGTTAAGACAATGCCACATATCCCTCCTTATAAATTTACCATTTTATCCTTGATATTTTTTTAAGACAACCATTTTACCCCTGACCTTATAAATTTATTATTTTACCCTTAGCATTTTTCAAAAATAATCATTTTGCCCCTATACTTTAAAACTAAGCTATATGTTATTTTCTTTAAATGATTCTATTAAATAAATATATTTTTACTTAATTCTTTTTAATTTCTCTTAAATAATTTAGTTTATATGAAAAAATTACTAATTTAAAGATGTTACACCAAAGGTTACCTTAGCGGCCATTGTTCCAGCTTAAACTTTTTATACAACATTATCTAGATAAGTTGTTTCTAGCATTGTTTTAACTCAGCATTTCAGTACCAAATTGAACTTGAATGCAAGATCAAACAATGCTAAAAATCACTGGACAATAGGCATTTTTTTTAACTTAGCAATTTATTACCAATTTCAGCAAGAGAGCAAGAGACAAATTTTCAGTTTTAAACTCAGTATTTTTGCACCAATAAGAGTTTAACATCAATGTTTAAACATGTTAGTGGCAAAAGGTAGAGCCGTCAAAACGGGTCCGACCCACCGGGTCGAGCCCATTTAACCCACCTAAGAGATGGGTTGAATTGAGAGGTTTTTTTTGAAAACTCATTATCAACTCAGTTTGTTTAACCCGCAAGTTAAACGAGTCAGCTCGCGGGTTAAATGGATTAAATGGATTGCCTTTTTTTTTTTTTTCACTCACTCAGTCTAACGCTCCAGCCCACTGCACTTTTCTATTTAAAAAATTAACCATAATGTATGTGTTGTGTTGTCTCTATTATTTTGTAATTTGCTAGATTTAAATATTCTGCTCATAATCATATTTTTATTATTAATGAATTATTGGATTACTCTACTTGTTTTAATTCATTTAAACTTAGTTTTTATCTAATTATTTTTTTTGTTTATTTATATTGATATAAAAATTGATTGATTAAACAAGACATATGCTTTAAAAAGTCACATTTGAATTTTTATAATTTTTTACTTTTTATTTTTATTTTTTGGTGGGTTAAATGGATCAGCTTGCTTAATCCACCAGGTGAGGCAGGTTGAGATTTTCAACCCACCACCTTATGGTGGGTTAAATGGGCTGACTCGTTTAATCCACCAACTCGCGTGGGTCAGCTCGAGTGGGTCAGGTTGGCCCACTTTGACAACTATAGCAAAAGGACAGCAATTCTGTATGCGACAAATTTTAAAACTTTAATAGTAAGCATGAAACAAGTCAACAAATCAAACTCACGAGCACAATTTCATTACACATTTAAAAAGAACAATGAGGCCAAGTATTGAACAACAAAACAAGGCTATATATTCAGTATTAACTTCCAACGACCAGAAAGCATTATATAGTATTCAATTTTCACATATACCTAAAACACTGCAAGAGACAAACCTATGACAGAGTGGTTTATTGTGGAATGGTTTGCAACAAATCGTTTCTTCCACACGAGACTTACCGAAAATTCCATTGCTTCAGAGATTTCCCCACATCGTCTGCTTCAATCCGTTGACTTACTCTCAAGGGTTTGCATGATTGAATCTTCAGAGACACAAAACCTACAGAAAACGGAAAAAATCAAACATAGCATAAAAAAAAAAAAGAAAAAAGAAAAAAAGGGAGGGTTAGAAGAGGAGCAAAAATTGAGCGCCAACATTCTGGCGTCCACAAACCCGTCAGGAAACGCAGGCAGGCCACCGCCGAAAATGAAAGGGAAAGAGGGGTAAGGGAGGTTTATGATAAGCAATTATCAGGGGTTGCAATATGCTTCAGAAATTAATAAAAACCGCCAGTAATTGTTATAATTTTCAGCAGTTAAATCCATTTTTCGAAAACCGCCTGAAATTGAACATTTTCCGATTATTTTTAAAAATCGCGGGAAAATGACCGCCAAAAAATGTGTCTCTATTGTGTGTGTGTGTAAATATATATATATATATATATATATTGGATGGTGTCTTTGTTTAAAATTGGACTAAAATGTATATTTTAACAATAAAGAGAAGAAGTTTGTATAGTTCTAACAAAATTAAGGACGAAGTCTGTGTAATATACTCAATCATTTATGAATTTTACTCACAAATATTAAATGATAATCCATAATATATAAATTCGTTTGTAAATGCGGTCCATAAATAATTCACTATGCATCCTACTTATCTAAAACAAAAATCATATAAAATATATAATTTAATCCATATATATAATTTTTCTCAAATCATAAATATGTATAATTTTAACGTGGTATTTTGTTTGATGACAACAGAACTACAAAGATGAAATATACTGTCCTGGAATTAGAAATGAAAGAATCGCTATATGTCATTAATAAAGTTGCTTATGTCTACAGACATATCCAGCAATCCAACAAGACATTAATAGAGAACCAAACTGTGTCGTGTAATAGAATTAAAGACTAATATATGTACTGTAGGTCTAACATAGGGAATTTTGGATAATGGAGGACTTTTTCGTTGAATTAGACTCAAATATAGTTTTTTCTTACTTTTATCAATTTTTTTAATTAATAGATGATAAATTCATAGTTAATAAGTGATAACATAAAAATATATAATGTAATTATAAAATTATACAATTATCTACAATAATCATATACAAAAATAAATAATTATAAACTTATCAAATTTAATTAACTAAGGACATAGTAAAAAAAAAAAGATTACATATAATTTTTTTTTTCTTTTCTCATTAATTAACCTAACCTCGTAAAAGACTTTCACAGGGCTTAAACGTAGCCCTTCGCTATACATTATATTCCGAGCTTACCAAACATTATTTGAGAATAAGCATCACCAAAAGGGTATATATGTTCATGCAACAACCTCCATTTTTGTTACAGATAATCAACTAGAATCAATTTGTTGAATTTGGGAAGACTTGATTAAATCAGTTATTTTTTGTGCGCAGATATCCTTCAATTTTAATTAATTGTTGTTTACAGGCTATACTCGTTTCAGTTGGTTTATAAACCAATTAAATGTCTAATCTTTTCGTGAATGAACATATATAATAATTTGAAAAATCAAATGTCTGTTTGGGAAAATATGAACAATTGCCTCATATTAAACTTAATAATAGCTTAAAAAATATATGAACTTGAAATGTTTGACCCAAAAAATTATAGTACTAAACAAAGAAAGAAAAATTTGATTATAAAAGTTTGTTTCAAGTTGGGTTTAGACTTTTATTCAAATTTAATGTGAACTTGAAAAGCACAAATCAACTTTTTAATAAAAAGAACTTATTATTTTAAAAAAAAATTGTGTAACCTAACATTAAAATTAATATTTTTTATTTAAAAATTATGCCAACATAACAATTTATTTATATTTATATTTATAATTTTTCTATATATAATTTTATAAATAATAATAATTATTAGTTATGTTATTTATTTTAAATATTAAATAATAAATAATTTTAATTATAACTTCAAAAACTCGTTTAATTTGATAAGTCTAACTTAAAAAGTATAGATAAAAATATAAATAAAAAGATCCAATTATAAAATGAGTTCCAACTTTTTTTAACTTGAATGTTATTCTAATTTTTATAAGTTTGGTATGACGATCAAATCTACTTTTAACGAAATAGATTTTGCTTTGGAGAGTTCAACTTCCTGAAAAATCAAAATTTTTTTATGTTATAGTGAAACTCGTAATGTGTATTTATGGTAATAGGAATAAAAAAAAAATCAACAGTAAGAGAGCTAAACCTCTTATAAAAAAACTCAACATTTTTTTTCCGAATTTACCACGAATATATGTACTAAATGAATATATGACTTTCTTTTATTTACTAAATGAAACTTAATTTACCACGAATTAATAACAGTAAATGATGAGGATGCTCTTAAATGTTACCCATGGTTTCTTTCCCAACATTATGATATAAAATATCATATCATAAGATACTATTCCATTCAGAATATATATACTTATAAAGTTATATTTAGTAATTAAGACCGATAAATTACATCTTATTATATAGTTATATTTTGTTGCACATGTCAATTTATAATATTTATTTTTATAATTTTAAATATATCCTTTAAAATCATATATTATTATAAATTACTATTAGTTTTACTATTCTTGAATAACAATATGACTCAAAAATTTATCATCAATATAAAAAATAAACAATAAAACAGTGTAATAATTTCTTTTAAAAAAATTATTATAATGTTAATTACTTATAATCCATCATGAATAAACTTTTCTGTCGATAATAATAATACAATGAATATTTTTTATATATTATAATTATTTTAAAAAATTTAATATTTGTTACAATTAAATTTTTTTAAAAATTACTTTACATGACACGTTTTAAATCATGAAATAAAATCCAATTGTCCTAAATCTTTAATTATCGATATAGTTGGTGCCGTTAACTACATGTCTCTCATGCTTTTAACTTGCAGCAATTTGGAAGACTTGATTAAATCAATTATTTTTTGTGCGCAGATCCTCCAATTTTAATTAATTGTATTGTTTACAGGCTATACTCGTTTCAGTTGGTTCATAAACTATATGTCTAATCTTTACATAAATGAACATAAATATGAAATAAACAAATCAATGTCTTTTTGGGAAAATATGAACAATTACCTCATACTAGACTTCATAATAACTTAAAATCTACCTAACTTAAGAAGTTTTGACATGAAAAAATAAAGCTCGAATAAATGAAAATCTAATTAAAAAAGTTTGTTTTATAAAATTAGTTGGACTTGATATTTTTTTAAAGTTTAACATAAGTCTAAAAAGTCTAAATATTTTTAATAGAAAAACTCATTATTTAAAAAAAATTAGTATAACTTGACATATTAGTGAAAAAATAAAAATAAATACTCTTTATCAAAAAGATTTATATCAATACAACAATTTATTTATATTTATAACTTTTTTATATGTAATATTACAAGTAATAATAACAATTAATTATATTATTTATCTTAAATCTTTAGTGGTGAATAGACTTAATTATAATTTGAAAAAACTCACTTAACTTGATAGGATTGGTCCCCAAAAAATATAAATAAAAGTACAAATAAAAAAAACTCAATTAAAATACAGGCTTAATCATTTTTTAACCCAAATTTCAACTCAATTTTTATAAAATTGGTCTGATCATTAGATCTACTTTATACCAAGTACATTATACTCTTGAGAGTTCTACTTCTTGAGAAATCAAAATTCTTTATGCTATAAACTCGTAATGTGTATTTATGGTAATAGGAAAAATTTTCAACAGTGGGAGAGCTAAACCTCTTATAGAAAAACTCAACATTTTTTTTTTAAATTGAATATATGGCTTTCTTTCTTTACTAAAAGAAACTTAATTTACGACACGCTGTTGTTCAAGGAGAGGCTTTGTTTATTTCAATTTTACCTTTATTCTATGACTCTTGAATGAGAATCTTCCTCCAAAGATATCAAGATTTGTTATTGTGTGTATAATTCCCTTTTGCTCTTGTGGTATAAACAATAAAACAGTGTAATAATTTCTTTTAAAAAAATTGCATTATTATGTTTAAATTACTTAGAATTCATCATGAATAAACTTTTCTGTTGAGTTTATTATATATATATATATATATATATATATATATGTATGTATGTATGTATGTATATATATATATATATATATAAAGATAATTATGAAAAAAAAATGAGAACATTTTTTAAAGAAATTAACTCATCTTATATATATAATGTACTAACATACAATTAAACACACCACTGTGATGTTGTCCAATTATGTTCCTTAATAAGAAAAACAAAAAATATGAAGATATATACAATGATAGTGCCAAAATAACAATATAACAACCATACTCACTACAAGTTTCAAATAAATATATAGCATACAAGCGCATCAAACTAAGAAGGTAAAGCCTCTGTGATAATGCAGAGGCTGACATTTTCTAATATAACTTGTTACAGATCTATTTTTATTCAAAGAGGCAGCAAATTAAATACTGGATTTTATATTAATTAGCTGAATATGGTTGTTCAATTTTAGACCATTTATCCTCAATAATTCACAACGAAGAAGACACGAAATGGATTTGGGCTGTAATGAACAAGTGTCTAGATATTTGGGTTTTTATGTACTTGGTAATAGGATCTTCTTTTGTTTTTGGGTCAAGCTAAATTTGAATATTGCTGTTACCTCTGATGCCAAAAGCAATTGAAATACATGAAATTAATTTGTCACCGAAGGTTAATATTATTTTAAGATGTGTGAAGACCACTTTACATGGCTCAAATCTCAATCATATTGTGGTCTCAACTTGGGACTATAATTTGGCTGAATTCTCAAACTTGAAGTCTTAAACTGTGTTTGTGCTTTTGTTTTTACCTCAACGACCAAAAAAATCACATGCAAGTCACATGGGATATGGGTCCATTCTATTTACATCAAAACCTCAATTATAATTTATACCAAGAAAATATATCACTGGAGTTAAAACTATTCGTAATTGAACATTTTCAAGCACTGGATATTGGATAATTCAAAACGAAGAAGAGGACAACTGGATCTTTGGGCTTTAATGTAGCAAATATTTGGATTTGAACTTTTCTTTTTTTCAATTTTTTTTTTTTTTTGTGGGTTGTTACAGAAATGGCACAAGGTTTCAAGAGTAAATAGTTGGTTAGGAAACAGGGTAGAAATCAAATATACATACATTAAGGCATCCAGACACTTATATATCACTTGAGTCCAGAAAAATTGGACATTTCTAAATACTAGGTAATAACCATTTGCATGATTTTAGTCTACATAAGGTTTTTGGTGAAGCAAATATTTGAAGAAGACCAGTGGTAGACTTAAGCCTTTATCCACTGATGGCCCAAAAGTGAATCCACAAGGCCTTACTGGGCCAACATTTAAATTGGGCTGAACTGAGCCCAACTACTGGTTAGGCAAACTTCTTCTAATTTTTTTTTTCTCGGTGGAAACATTATTGTTGTACCTGACATTTGGAGAACTGCAGTTTTGAAGAAAAGATGCACAAAACGCATGAAGCTATTAATATGTGGTATGAAGCTTGATTACCACTAAATACGAATTAGTGGTGAAAGATTCAGATTTCAAATTAATTTTTCTTTTTTTTGGAAGAGAAAGATAGTGAGAACCAGCCTGATTGTGAAAACCCAAAAGACGAGAATGAGAACAGAAGCAATATGAAGCATTGAATGTATAGTCATAGTTAAAATGTGTGACCTGCTTCGGAAATAGAGAGGTGAAGTGCCTAAACGTATAGGTAGAAGCACCAGGCAGACAAACATACGATCCAAGAACATTCGCTGATTCGGTTAGTACATGTTTATGGTATGATTCTTGATGGATGAAAATAATAATGACCAATTACTGAAATTTTATTTGTATATATATATATTTTCTAATTTACAGTTCAGACCGAATTTTATTAAAAATATGTTGTTTAACGAAATGGATTATTATAGCAAAATCACATGCACAACATTAATTGCTAGGCCCTGCAAAACTAATTTTGTTATGGATAAGATTTTTTTTCATGCTTTTCAGAATCGACAAATGCGCTTTTGCTGAAATGATTATTGGCCTTTTTTACAACAAGACTTTCCAAGTCATGTTTATGTGCTGTTTAAAGTTGATGCAATCTACCTAATCACTTTCCTTTTCCGTTTTCTTTCTTTATAATTTGACACTAATTACTATATTATTTGTATCAACTGGTCGACTACTTTTATTTCTTTTTTTTTTTTTTCCCCTAAATATCATGTCATGCCTTTGGTTCACTTTTTCAATCTTAAGAAAGAAAAAAGTCTTCAAGCGTGACGGGGGATATTCCAATTAAATTTCAGTCACGGAACCATATTAAAAAGACATATCAGTTTTCTTGAGAGATAATTTCTTAATATTATTTAACTGGAAAAAAATGAAGTCTAATACACATTTTCATTATTCTCATATCAATCTTTTTATCTAATTGCATGATGCAGTTGATTATAAAATTAATTTAATAATATATATTCATTGTGTAGAATGGGATTGCTGATAGGTAAATCAATAGTAATATATTTAATGACATTATATATTATTATGAATTTTACTAAAATTAATAATAAAAAGAGGAAAAGAAACACAATGTTATAAAAAAAATTACATATATATATATATATATATATATATATATATAAAGGAGAAATTGAGAAAAGGAAAAGAAGAGAAATGATGAAGAGTGATGAGAGGCATGAAAAGTTTTGGGGATGATTAGGGCATATTGAGTTGCCTCCCTGAGCAGGTGCAGCCATAATTGAAGCAGCAATATTTAGTAGTAAAACTGGAATGAACCGCTCTCCACGTGCCCTCACGTGCTCCTCTCACCCAAAGGACTTCTCACTTTCAGCGACACATTCTTCCACCCTGGATGCTCACACACATTATTCCCCCCGCCTCCCCCCCCCCCCCCCCCAACCAAAAAAGAGTCGTCTTAAATCAAGGCTTTTTTTCCTTTTCCTTTTCCTTTTCCTTTTTTAATATATTTTTAAAAAATCCATATTTCATGTTTATGCATTTTAAAATTTTATATTCTTTTTTTAAAATCAATCCTGACTTCCTATCAACAAAAAATGATAATTTATAATTTCAGAAAAGCTTTTACATTTATTTGACACATATACACGTAAGAAAAAAAATTATTTAGTGTCAAGAAAAATTTACTATTACATCTATTTTAATTAAAATATTTTTACATCACATTTATTTATAGAATAAATAATACTGATCATGCACCTAACCAAAGTAGTTGATTATTTAAATTTAGAATAAATTTAATACATAATTTTTAACATAAAATAAATAAAGTTATAGTTTAAAATTTTTTTAATATATTTATTTTTTAATAAAAATAAAAAATTTATATTTTCACAATAAAATGAAAAAAATCTGTACTTTTATATAATAAAATAATATTGACGTAGTTGGTTTTTTAAATTTAGAATAAAGTAAATATATAATTTTAAACATAAAATAAATAAATAATAGTTTCAAATTTTTTAATAAATTATTTTTTTATAAAAATTAAAAATTTTGTTATATTTTCATAATAAAATGAAAAAAAAATCTGTACTTAAAATATCACGAAGGATTATTTATTTATTTATTTTTCTTTCTTTCTTCTTTCCATTATTTCTTCCTATAAACCTCGCGAGTCCGAAACTTTATGCTTCATTGCCTGCACTTTCTCTCTATTAGTTTCAGAGAGAGAGAGAGGAGGAGCGAGAGCTTGCGGGATTAGAGTGTTGTAACAGTTCCTGGTGGTTGATCTCTCGCGCTCCTCCTTTGACTTTGGAATTCAATATACCTTTCCCATTCCCTATCATTTCATTTCATTTCCTTTCTTTCTGACGATTTTATAGAAGGAAACATTCTTCGAAAGTTACTTCTCATCCTCCTCCTTGTGTTTTCTTTGTCGCAATTAACTTGTCTTTACCTGTATCAACATGCTTCTACACACCAAAATCACAGAACGCGGCCACGGCCTTTTCACTGTTAGTGCATGAGCTATATCATCAAATTTGTGGTAGAATTTTCAGGAAGATCCCCCAAATCAGTTTCATCCTTTACATGCTTCAATTATGGAAGCTAATTGGGTTTGACAGTTTCTGGACAACGTTATGCCAATGAATACTCTTTTTATGGGTTTCGGCGTTTCCCTACGTTTGTGCCATGGTTGCAATTAATAATTCACCTAGAAATTTTATATTTTTAATTTCGTGCTTTCTCTAATCGCCCATCTTGTGAAATTGTTCTGGGTTTGCTAGCTGTAAATTCAGATTTTGTAATCATGGGTTGTGCTAGTTCGAAGCAAAAGCGATGCCGCCATTGCAACGCACCTTATTCCCCTGTTTCGAGAAACTACTCAGTGCACGTTCATCATCCACCTCAAAGCATAGATGATAGCTATCACGTTGTGGGATTGACCTCAACCACATTTGGTTCGATGAAGCTTGATTTTAGCCCAAGGGCTTTTGATAACAGTGACCCAAATGGTTTCAAGTTTGCTAATGGCAATTTGTTAGAGAATGAAAGCAAAACCAAAGAATTCTCAGATGGGTTAATTGAGGCCAAGACATGGTCCAATAAGATTGATCAGAAAATACCAAAATTTATTCCCAAGACTCCAATAAGAACGCCTCCTGGTGAACCGGAGACTATCAACATATGGGAATTGATGGAAGGCCTTGAAGACACAAGCCCTCGAAGATCACCGAATCACTTCCGGAGCTTCTCCTTCGATGTCCATCGGCATCCAATTCCTGCCCCTGCTGATCAACACCAACCCATGTGGCTTCAGAGAACAGAAGATGAGTCAACTCTTAAGTCTACCTTATCAGATTTTGATCCTCAAGTGATTTCCTCGTTCAACGAGTCATTGCAACAAGTCTCTCCAGATAGCCCACTACACCGTCGGGCCCTTCATAGAAAGAACTTGTCGTTTAATTTCATAGACGAAAGCAAAATCAATGGACATGTTATTGATTTTAAGCCCCTTCCATGTAGGAAGGACAGGGTGGTTTTGTATTTCACAAGCCTACGTGGGATAAGAAAGACTTACGAGGATTGCTGCCATGTGAGGGTCATTCTAAAAGGACTAGGAGTTCGGGTGGATGAGCGAGATGTATCAATGCACTCTGGATTCAAGGAGGAGCTCAAAGAATTACTGGGTGGTGGGTTTAATTGGGGAAGACTGCCAAGGGTGTTTGTTGGAACAAATTACATTGGTGGAGTTGAGGAAATTCAGAAATTACACGAGGATGGACTGCTTGAAAAATTGCTTGATTGTTGCGAGAGGATTGATGATGGTGATGGAGTATGCGAGGGTTGTGGAGACATAAGGTTTGTGCCTTGTGAAACCTGCTCTGGAAGCTGTAAAATCTACTATGAAGGCTATGAAGAAGAAGATGGTGAGGTGGGTGAGTATGGATTCCAGCGTTGTCCTGATTGTAATGAAAATGGGCTAATCCGCTGCCCCATCTGTTGTGAGTAATTCCTACTTTTCACTTTCCATTGATATTCATCAGAGGTATTTAATCCGATATTTGTGTTTAGTCTTCTGGGTTTTTCTGTTTTTTTAGTTTTTATTGTACAGTGAACTCTTGCAACGACATGTTCCAATCAGTCCATCAATGAAGTTTACTCCATAATGTATATTTTTCATTTTCCGTTTCAGAAAAAGGAGGCTTGTATACTACTTCCTTTCTTGCAAAAACTTAAGAACTGCAGAGAGTGGAATGGTATTAGCATCACACTCTTGCAATCACAATTTTTCATAGCCATGAGTTGAACCTACTCTCCACTGGAAATTACAGAATACACTTTGAGTAGTGGGGTTTATGAACTCAATGCAACTACCATGCTTGTCTCACTTTTTGACACCAAATGTAGGCCTATGCCCATATTAAAGATAAAGTTCCCCAGCAAACCGTTTCCGAACGCCTATTTCTATAATGGATTAAAATCAGTTAGGTACAGATGAACTGATTGTTACAGATTTTATATATGAACAATTTTCAAATGACTAGAGTAGAAAAGAAAAGAGGTGTTTGTTAAGTTATTTTATTGGCTCTTCACTCTCCATTTGGTCTGAAACCATCACAACAGTCACTATTACCGTAGAAGGATTTTCTGTTTGTTTTCTTGACCCTTCTTCACGGCCATTTACGTTTAAACTGATAGAATGTGAGCCTATTAATATAAAGTTTGTGATGATATAAACAAAAAATTGAACCATCACGCTCAGAAGTATGCATCTGTATTCCAACCATGAAACCCATTAGATTTGACTTCCCGTACCCCATAATGCAGAGCCGAATCCGTTAGACTTGGGGCAAGAATTTTGTTGATTTTAAATCATTCAATTACGTAATGGAAAAAATGTAAATTGTCATATTAAACTTTACAATTATATATGATCAAAAAGTTACTTCACTTAATTTTAAACCGTTGGATGTCTACATTTTAATTAATAATATTTATTAGATCAACGCATTTTTATCTTATATGCAATTAATCTTTTTTCCTACACTACCTATAAGGCACTCTTATCGTGAATCGTTATTGGGATAGTAAGTCTAGTAACCTGTTGAAGTCACTTAATTATTTGAAATAATTGAACAAATAATAGAATTTAGAATTTCATGTGGTTCCATTGGCAAAAGGACGTAGATAGTAAGCAACACCAAAATGATACAATAAAGAGTTCCAAACAAGTTAACTTCATTCCTTACCCACTTATCTCTCCATTGTAATCATGTAAAAACACATGGGGCCTATAAAGGCAAATAACATCCCAATGAACCACGTGACCACTTCCAATCCAATCAGAATCATAGTCATTTTGAGAGTGCTTAATTTAGAACCTAATTGCAGCTCATAAGTTATTATAGTTTCCGCTAATCCCTGGTTACTTTATGTTATCATATTAGGATAAAGAGGTGTGTCCCAAAAATGTCAATATACACTATCCTCCATCAGATATCAAGAGTTCGGTATAATAGAAGTGGATAAATGCATTGTCAAGGAAGCACAAATTGATGTACAAAAATAAAAATTCTTTAATTCAGCTTTTTTTTTTTTTAACAATAATTGTAATGACTGGATATTTCAAAGTTATTAATCATACATGTTTTCAATCCGACATTCTACCTATATTAGGTGGCGGTCTAGTGTGATGGGCATGAATAGTTTAACAAGCACTTTTATATGGACGCTGGAATATTATTAAATTTCTTTTATTTGAATTTATTTATAAAATTTAATTAGTGCCCAAATTTGTTTGGACTGATTTTTAAAATGGACTCTCATTTTTTTGTATTGTGGCGGTATTTTTAATAATGTAGATGCACATGTCTTATATCATGTTAAATAATATTTTGTACATTGTGATGTTAAATTCTGAATGTCTCTGAAATTTTGTATAATATCATATAAAGTTCATTTCCATGGCACCTGTAAAAGAGACCTGGTAAATGAAACGTATAAGCTGCTTGTATTTTGTCGTTGCCTTAATCAAGGCTAATGAAATAAAGGAATGGTCAAGTAAGAGAGAGAGAGAGAGGGAGAGAGAGAGAGAGAGAGAGAGGCATCATGTCAGTGTAACTTTGTGATGGACCAATTATAGGCCGGCAACGGCAAAGCAGTTTCGTGGGCTCTAAAGATAATAATAAATAGTTTACAGAAAGATAGGTAGAAATACTTTTAATTAATTTGACTGTGATATCGAGATGATCTATGGTAAAATGAGGTGACAAAATCGAAGTACAATGAGTTTGGTAGAAGTCCAAACAAATCGAATTTGGATTGCCTGTATGATCCAAATACGTTAGATTTAAAGTATATCAAGTATTAAATTTTTATTTAATAATTTTAATTTTGATAAATACTAAACATTTTTTTAATAATTTTTAAATTTAAATCATTAAATTTTTTATCTAACAATTTACATTTTATCATATTCAGCTACGTTTAAATTCACCACTTTACCATATTTATTTTTCTAATTATTACACTGCCAATCAGCAGTAGCAGCATTAAAATATTAGGACAAATTTCGTGTGTTTCATTATGCAAACTAATTATATTTTGAAAGCAACGACCGTGTGATACTTACCGGGAAAAGAGAGTATATGCTAACAATTCTAGTTACACCTAAATTCAAATTATTTGTGAGTAAGCCAAGTGTAATTGCCTATGTATATTTAATGTTTAGTATGTTGCGAACAAGTATTTGAAATAGCTAGAAGACCAAATCTAAGTCTAAATGAATGGCTTAGCTTCCAACAAGCATAAGATTCAGCTTGTATTATACAAATTCAGAAAATTTATGTAGCACTCAATATTAAAATCAGTGTCAAAGCCAATTGAGTTAAATTTTAGACTCAAAATTTTGCCATTCAAGTCTATAATTATTCACTTTTACCTTATATTTGAAGTATTTATATAAAAGTCATGCCGAGACCATTAGACTACTTAATTTGAATTTTTCTACAAGCTTTTCAATTTTGCAGGGTACAATAATTAATGAAAAGTGTGTCACCTTTCATGTTTTAAAATTCCAAAAAATGTTTAATATTAGGAAAGCTCAAAAGAGAGTTTTTTAATATGAAGTTTAATAGAAAAAGATCTCTTATACTAGATTGTGCAACGAAAATTATTAGATTATGATAAATCCCACATTAATTTAGAAAACTCACATGATTCAAAAGTTTCTATTGCACAGTCCGATGAGCTATACAGTAGAGGACCAAAACTCAAGTTTAACATAAGAAACTACATACTTGCAACTAGAAACCCCACAGCAGGCGCTTTGATTTTCAAACTAATCGTTACTGTAACTTCACATTCAAAGACCCCCAAAACCAAAAAAAAAAAAAAAGTACGGAAGAACTCTTCTGAAAACTGTCAATATAACGTTTACAAATTTACTGTCAAGACTTGACGCTGCAAATTACCACGGAGCCAGTCCTTCAATAGCCCATCACTCCTTGAAAATTTACTTATTATGGTGACCCAAATCAGCTGCAGCTTTGGCTGCACGAGCTAACATATCTGAAACCCAGAGAGCTCCCTCTGCAAAGTAATTGCTGTTAACAATGGCAATACCAGCTGCAACAGCTGCTTTCCTCGTAACATTTGCTAACACTACTGCTGTTGTCCCTGTAACTGTCGCTGCTGATTTGGTGATCTCTGTAATATGGTACTTCTCGTCCACATTTTTGAAGGTTTCCATGCCTTCATTTATTGTACCACTCAACCCTATTTTATTGCTGAACTCTGCAACCTTGGCTGCAGCCCTGGATGATACATTATAAGACTCGTCCAAAGCTTTTGCCTTTACCAATGCATCTTTGCCTAACACATATCCCTTGGCTATCATGGTTTTCACAACCTCCTGGGCCATACTTACTGCTTCTCCAGGGGAGGAAACCATTTTCCCCACATGAATATCCTGCCGAAGAAAGCAATGTCCAATCAGTCAATTTAGAGGGTTAGAAATTGCTGATTATTTACAGGGTAGATGGAGGATTGGTGTATAAATTGGGTTTGATCCCTATCTCTTTTTTTCTTAAAAATAAGATAACAGGTAAAACCACGAAGAAATGAAGCCTCAAAATGGAAAGTCACAACTAAATACTTGCATTGCGATGAACTTGCTCACTCTTGTCATGGAGTGTCACACTGATTACATAATGGCAAAAAAAAACCATGTAAGTTAATATTGGAGAAGAGATGACCATGAAGGGAGAGACAACAATGGTTGAGTTATATCTTAAAGCAAATTGTGCAAGAGGCAACATATTATATAATCCACGAGAGGCTTGCCAGATGTTTCAAGGTTGTACTGAGCCATTGTCATGGCTTTTGAGTTGCATTTATACCTTTCTACTATTTCTTCTCTCATTTTGTTCTGGGAAGTGGGGGTCACAGGAGGGACAAATTCTCAAGGAGAAAAGAAGTACAGGTAATTTAAGGGAGAATCCAACTATCCAAACATTATATCACCACATGGTAAAAAGAACCATGAATATTTTAGTAAAACAGAGTGATTCCCATGTTTGAAAATAACTTCTAAATCTAATTTCGTCATAAAGATAGCCCCAATAATACAGAATATAACCTTGAATAAATAAGCATGGTTTATGAAGAATTCTTAAATGTGTATAAAGAAATTTGTATTATAAATTTTTGGTCAAATTCCAAGAAAACAAGTTCTCAATGTAAGAATATCAGACATACCATTGATCTTGCACTGCCTTCAGGCTTTGATGGGTGACTGCTACAATTATCGCACTCGTCTATGTAAGCTCCCCAACGTGAGATGCATACACGTTGATCCACAATCATAGATCCCTGCAATAGTTGGATTCGACCACAATATGCAGGTTAGCATGCAATATTCAATTAACATCAATACCAGATTACTAAATAGCTAATGTTCAGCAAAAAAAGATGAAAATTTCAATGTAATAATACATACAAAGAAACGTACTTTAGATCTCAGAGAAAACAAATAAGCATCCTGTACTATCAATATTTTGCTAGTGCATAATTTGGTGAAAGATACAAGAGCATCAATTAACTTTATTAAGGAAACCTAATGCAAATGCTGTCAATCCCTTACATCCAAGAGTGAAATAACAAGGAAGCAAGAGGGATCAGCATCAACTTACATTTAGCAACAAGGCAGTTTCCAGGGCATAAGCATCCCTAAAAGTCACAAACGCGGTACTCGCATAATCACCAGATCTGTATTATGAACATTAGAGCAATGCTCCCTATTAAGTATATGATGAACTTCTTAGAATATATATATACAGTCAACTATCATTCTATAATTTAGACCTTGCAAGTATATGAAGCTTTCTGTTCAACAGAAGCGTGAAATGAAGCCAGGTGAATGCATCAAAAGTGCCAATTTATCAGCAAGTTACTTATATATAAATTGCAAGGAATATGCTTTCTAGTAATGCATTTGAGAAAGAGCACATTTTAACCTGTCTTCATTGGCAACTCTATAGCAACCCAAAGCACTCAACAACAAATGCTAAAGTCAAAGCTCGCACAATTATAAAAGGAACATTCTTCTGAAAATTTTATTGCCAGGTTAATAAAACTGTTGAATTACTAACGGCCGCAGACATCAAACTTGATTAATCGCATCAACCAAGTTTCAACTTTGAGAAACAGAATTTTTATCAGTAAATAAGGATCGGTAACAATACCTGATGACTTCGACATGCTCAATAAAACCACAGAATGAAAAAAAATTGTGGACATCCTTCTCTGTTGCTCTAGGAGATAAGCTTGTAACTTCAGCAGTGTAACCACCGGGATACATTGTTGCCAAGTGCCTCATGTCTCAAATTGAAAGTATCAGGATTAAATAAACCTGTGTAAAGCTACGCAAATCAAATTTTGCAAACTAATGAGAAAGACAGACAAAACACCCTGTAAGAATCCTATTGGTCATTTTGGTCACACAAACGATGAAGAAATGCAACACGTCGGTCAATGATAGCAAACATTATCATTTTAGAATTTTTGAGCATACTTCTTTCATGTCTGTGTAAAATGTTTAAAAAATTCAGTGGTCCCCAACACTTATCAGCCCCAATTTATGCACGCAAGGCGATGCCCCCATATAATTGTACTTTCTATTGGAAAAGAAGAGAAGCAGAAAGAAGAGACTCAGGATCCCCTATCGAGGCCCTTTCAACTGCAAACCAGAAGACTTACAGTCAAAAAACACTTTATTGTTTTACGGGAGAGAAACCAGCGTCTACTTCACCAGAAGGAAGACAAATATTTTTATTCTAAAATGCCAAATTATGCATTGAACAGAAACAGGGTTCTTGATACTAAGTTTCAATCTCGAGGATATAAAATCCACAAGCAGCTGACAGACTTTAAAAAAAAAAAAAATTATTTCGATTCACGGAGAAGAAGAACTCGATTAGGATAAAAGAAAACAGTTGAGAAAAATGAAGAAAAAGAACCCAAATATAGGACAGAAAAGAAAAAAAAAAGGAAAGGGCTAAAGTAAAGCAGAGTGTTCGAAATAGAGAAGAATGTAGAGTACCCAACAATCCAACAAGAAAGAAAATGTTGAAAGGCCGTTGCTTCATACAACAGTTCTTCGTGATTGGAGGTGAAGCAGAGGAGCCTAAGGAGAGATAGTGTCGAAGGGAATCACCAACCAATCCGAAATTAAATTTGAGCAAAAGATTGAGATCTGATAGTAACGTAAAGGTGATTGTGAATCCCACGCGTCCGCCATTCGTCTTCTGGATCATTCCGATTGTGGACAAAGTTAACGCCGTCAAGGGTTTCTGAATTCGTTCGATGAGCAATCCATTTGGTTGATTGGCACAAAAATACTTCAGTCTCGTATGAATTTTTGGATTGAGTGTGTTCTCGTTCATTCTATTTTCTATATAGATATTTCTTCCCATATTTATTTCAATCCTACTTTTCATTTGCTTTCCGACCAAAGAACGTAAAGAAAGTTTAGCCAAAAAAAAGAACGTAGAGAAATTCCTCAAACACATTATTACTCCATTTCACTACATTTTTGCGCTTTAGATCACACAGTGAAAACTATAACACTTGATAGAGTTGAGAGGAAAGCGGTTTCGTTGCGAAGGAAATTTAAAACAGTGAGATAATCTTTTAATTTTATTTATTGTTTTAAAATAATTTTTAAATTTAAAGTATTTTAAATTAATCTTTAAAAATTTTAATTTTGTTTTATTAAAAAAATATTAGTAAAAATTATTAATAATTTAACATCAATAATCTATTTACTTATATGAAAGTTATATGTATAATTTTTTATATTTAAAACAATAATGTGACATCTAAATATCATATTATATATATATATATATATATATATATATATATATATATATATATATATATAAAAGATAAAGTGTGAAAGAACGCAGAATGCATAGACTGATCAGACCTTTTTATATCTTCTCTAGGACATTCTAGCTTTTATATCTAAGATATAATAGCAAATCTTTCTGACTGTTTTTAGTGAGAGCTTTTACATATTGATATTCAAAAAAAGAGAAGAAAAAAAAAAAAAGACGAGCTAGGATTCTTTTCAATAGTTCAAAGTTATTGAAGATTTTTTTAATAAATTTTGGACTATTAAAATTATTCATAAAAATTAAATTTAAAAAATTATGTGACAAATTTTACACTATTAGATCAAAATTCAATGATTTAAAAATTATTACAAAATCTCTTATTATTGCAAGAGATTTACAGACAAAAAAGACCTAGGAAGGACACTAATCTGAATTATTTTTTGTTATTGGACATTATAAAAAATACATTTTATTAATATTAAATTATAAATATATATATATATATATAATTTTAAAAATATTTTTTAAATTACTTTTTCAGCAGCGACCCCATTTCCTCTTCTTCCAGCGCTATTTTTGTTGGAATCAAATCAGTTGAAATCAAACCAAGAGGGCTAATTCAGATTCAATAATTATAAAATAAAAAAATATGGTAAGATAAATAATCCTTATAGGCTATCATTGTATCCACAATGTTTGCGTTGAAGCTCGCTAGGTTGGCTTACAGAGATTGTAAATTTGTAATTAGTGGTCTTCTTGCTGAGCGGATCCAATAATAAAATATATTAAAATAATAAAATTTTATTAATTTAATATTATAAAAATATATTAAATTAATAAAATGTTATTATTTTAATATATTTTATTACAGCATCGGCCAGTAACTGCAGCGAATCCCAACTCAAGGTTTACTCTATCAGTTTCTAGTCGTTTTGGCTCTTCAACGTTCTGCTGCAATGGCTTGGTGCTATTGAGAACGTGACCAGAATGAACAAGACGATATGTAAATATTTCAAATGTCAAAAATTATTAAAAATTATTTTAAATATTAAAAAGTATACATATAATTTCCATGCAAATAAAGAGATTAGTGGTATTCAATTATTAATAGTTTTTATTTAAAATTTTTTTTAATGAGACAAAATTAAACTTAAAAAACTATTTTAAAACATTTTAAATTTAAAAATTTACTATAAAACAATAAATATAATTAGACGACCAACTCACTATTTTAACTTAAAATAATTCTATCTGATCTTAAGTTTGAATTTGTTCTAAACGATTATTTTGTATTGATTTTATTTTATATGTTTGTTTAAAATTTGAGTAACAGCCTCAGCCAAAATAAAATATAGTACGCATTGTATATGCGGCTTTGCAAATGCGTTCCCTTCGAATAATCCATTTCCATACGCAAAAACAAAAATATTTGCTACTAAGAATCGAGTTTAGAGTGATGGCATTACACACACAGATACAGTCACATGACCACTTCAGATTAGATGGGTTGCATTTTTAAAAGTTGGAGTTAAATTTGGGTTTTAAAAATTTTGAGCCCTTATTTTGATTAAACTTATAATCAAATTTTTATTTAAATTCTTCGAGTCATTCAATTATATTATTAAAATTATAATTAAATTAATTTATTATTTAATACTTAAAATAAATAACATGATTAATTATTATTATTTATAAAATTATATATTAAAATCTATAAATACAAATAAATTATTGTATAAATATCCAAAGTACCTCTCTTTTGGGCATTAGTTTTCGGTTCACCTACATTTAACATAACACACACTAACATACTAATATAACACATATTGAGTACAGACCTTCTGCTATGGGATCCTATACTACAATATGTGTACGCCTTCGCAGACACTGATCTCCTCCACGGCATTCTGGTATGATCTTTTCAGACTTACCAACGTGTTCGTGGTTCGAGGCTCAGTACCTCTTTGATTTCTTCTTCATATATATATATATACACACACATATATATGTATATATATATATATATACATTCATGAGGTACTTTAAAGTACCTCTCTTTTGGGCCAGAGTTTTCGGTACGTCTCCGTGGCCCATCTTTGAAGCACTTTCTTCTTAGGATGTATCCATATTAATTTATCTAATTCTTCGGGGGAGACGTTGGTATATTATTATAACCCGTTACAAAAATCAGAAACTACATTTAAGAGAGACAGGGCAAAAACTCTCTAAATTTAAAGAACTTTGTGAAAATTGCTTCATTTGGTAGCATGGGACGAATATTAAGTTTAAATTCTATTAAGAAAAAGAACAATGGATTTAAAGTTTTTAAAAAAATTAAAATTACTTTGTAGGAATTTAATTAGTTTTAGAGATTTTACAATATATAATTGGGCTCTGAAAATAGCTTCATATTTGGGTGAGATATACACCTGAATATGAAGATATTAATTTTATTTTCTATTTTTAATTGTACATTTTTTTAAAAATATTTTTCCTATATTATTTGATACTATATGTTTTGTTATTTTTTATGAAGAAAAAAAATCAAGAATTTTTTTAGGGAAAAAGGGTACTTTTGTCCAATAGCTCTCCTTCCTTTCAGTTTTTTAAAAGTATTTAAAGATCTTAATATCATAAAAAAATTAATTAGTTTTAAACAGAGAAAAAAATTCTTTTCAATTTCTTACTTAATACAAAATTATCATTTTGTAATTTACTTATTGTAACATACAAAATAATCTTTCACTTGATGAAAAATATCACATTTAATCTTCCCTTTTCAAAAATATACTATATTTAATTTTTTTATTAAACTCTAGACTCTAAATTCAAATGACTGAATTTGGTTTTTTTTTTTTTAAATAAAAGATCAAATGTGATATTTTTTAATAAGTAAGAGATTATTTTAAACATTATAATATATAAAAAATTAAAATAATAATTTTATAATAAATAAAAGATCAAACACTTATTTTACTCCTTTTAAATAAGAAAAGGTGGCATTCATTCCCATTTTTTTAAAAATTTATGAACATTATCAGCCTTCTTCGGAAAAGTGAGTTAGAATACGTCTTATATCATTTAAATTGGCAAAGGTGGCTTTCATTTATATATTTTTGAATAAAGAGATGTTTATATGTTTTTTTCCAAAAAAGAAAAAAAGAGATGTTTATTGCTTCCCTTTTATTTTTAAGATAAACACACTCTGAGATGCTAGTCTCAGCGCTGCATTTTTGTATGATCTTAATGGTCTTACCAAAGTGTTAACGGTTCACTGGGTACTATTTACTCTAGATATAGATATAGATATATATATATATATATATATATATATAAAATTAAAAATAAAGAACTAGATATGTCAGTAGAAGATTTATCAAAACAAAGTATAATATCAAAAATTAGAAAAATCATTAAATCAAAACAAAAAGAAAAATATGGATATATACTTTTACAAAAGAAGTATGCTATAGAGGCAACACAAATTGAAGGAATATTAATAATATCTTTAATAAGTAAATCCATAATAGATCAAGAAATAAAAAAATTAAATATTAAGGATGATATTACATAAATTTATATCTCAGGAATTCAATTAATGATAAAAGCGTATTTCTAAGCAGGTATAGATACACCAATAAAACTTTTAATTACTGACAATAAAATCATTGATAGCATACTTAAATGGAAATTTAGTTTATCAGCTATTAAAATTTACACTTAATACTAATTTTGCAATATCTATAGTTGAAATGAATATGAATAGAAATAAATAAAAAGGAATTAAGATGCCTCCAAGAAGTAAGATAATTAGTATAACTGGAATGGCAGGACTTGTATTTTCTAATGAACATAAAATCAATAAAAAGAATCAAGGAAAAATAACAATAAGAAAAGAATTCATGCCTGTTTTAGAATAATTAAAACTAGATCCTATAAAAATCACAATACCTAGACAATTACAATTAAAATTAGATAACATTAGAGAAAAAGAATATGAACAACATCTAGAAAAGTTTATCTCATTAATAAAAGAAAAAAAGATTAAATATATTACCAAAGAAAACATAATTAACAAAAGAAGAGAATATGATTTTTAGGGCATTATATATCGAAGGAAGGAATAGAACTACAAGAACACATAAGTAAAAAAGTTTTAGAATTCCCAGAAATAACAACTAAAAAAGAATTACGATCATTTTAAGGTTTAATAAATTAAGCAAGAAATTATATTCCTAATTTATCAAAATATACTTCAAAACTCTCAAAATTAGCAAGAGAAACAACTAAATGGAAATAGGATG
Organism: Delonix regia; assembly: GCA_037074485.1. Classification (NCBI taxonomy): domain Eukaryota; kingdom Viridiplantae; phylum Streptophyta; class Magnoliopsida; order Fabales; family Fabaceae; genus Delonix; species Delonix regia. The sequence continues at coordinate 30,000,916 of CM073449.1, read as the reverse complement.
ATAACGCCAGATATGTAATAGAAAAAATAAAACACTTATGTAAAAATTTACCTAAACTCAGTATACCTATTAACCAACCAATAAAATATATTATATATACAGATGCCTCAGAACATTATTGGGGGGCAACCTTATATCATGAAAATAAAGAAATAAAAATAATAACAAAATATGTAAGTGGCAAATTTAATCCTAGCCAAGCGAAATATCATTCAAATTTGAAAGAATTTCTAGCAGTTGTCAAAGCAGCAGAAAAAATTGAATTATTAATTGGAAATTCAAAATTTATAATAAGAATTGATAATATTCAAGTTAAGCATTGGATTGATAGAGGAATAAGGTCAAATAAATTATTTGATAAGATGTTGATTAAATGGCAAAATGATTTAGCATATTATGATTATCGTGTTGAATATATCAAAGGGAAGAATAACTTAATTGCTGAGTATTTGAGCATAGATGTAGCAGTCGACTAATGAGAAGAATAATATGTAGTTAAATAGCCTATCTCAAGATCTAAACTCTCCAACTATTGAACAATTTAGCTGTGCGATTATCTATGTTGGGAGTCAACGTGGGATTGACACAATCTTAAACAAATAGTTATATCAATAATATATCAAACACTTTAAAAAGTATTATTGCTCAACTTAACTAATAGCCCTGCAATTATGGGTTTCCAACCGATATGTAAGTAATTATTGATTATCATAAACTTAAAATAAGACATGGACTAATCTTTGATCAGATTAAGATCGAGTGATAGAATGAGCTCTGTCTTCTTTTATACAGAGGTCTTTTATAGTGTTTATACATGCACAGACCTTCTCCCTTCAATCCTAATCCTACACAACCTTTCTTTGTTTCTTACAAGATGTATACTTAATCCATATCCTACTCTAAGTTTAAAATAAACAATAACTCACTGTAATCATACAATAGGACCAACTCATCATTATAAGTTATGGAAAACAAATTTACCTTAGTTTCTTTTTAGGAGTTTAGTTGGTCATACCTTAATAAGTTGCAAATATTCTTCAGAAGATGATGAAGTAATAGATGAACACAAGCTTTGATGATGAAAGTACACTTTTATTATTGATGGAAATGTATACAAGCAGGAGGTGTTCATAGATAGCAGGGAAAGTTAGAGATTGAGTTCACTAAAAGCTCAAGTGAATTCTCTAAGGCTCCGTGCTTGATGCAAGAAAACTAACGGTCTTATATAGACTAAGCAGTAATACTATACAAGATCCCATCTAATCTTCTTTTTTGTAAAGTAATGGTTCTGGTGAGCTCGTACTAAAAATGGCTGGTCTTGTCTGTCATTATAGATCTTCAGGAGTGTGTTTTCAGTCATTATTGTCCTTACTTGCATGCTTCCTTTTTCTTTTTAGGCTTCTTTTTCTTTTCTCTCTCTCTTTTTTCTTTTCAAAAGCTTAAATCAAATAAGCTGGCTAATTGTGTATATTCCAAATCTATTTGTTCTTAGCAATATTTACATTGATGTTCTTGTAATTCAGATAGTCTTTCACAAATCTTCATTTTAGTGAGCTCGGAATGCTCCATATTATTAGTCTTGACTTTATCATACCAGTTCTTGAATTGTTGATATTGGCGGCTATTTTTTCTTGTGGAATAAATACATGTTGTTAGACTGGTGAAATAGGTCCATTGTGCTTCATCTTAAGTTAATGTCCTAGTTAATTCTATCATAGTAATGTTCATTTCTTTGGCTCTTAATCTAGATATAGTATTGAAAAAAGTGTTCTTCTAGAATGTCTTTTGTCTTTTCTTGTTGGAATTTAAAGGGTTATTTAGTAATACCAAAATAGATAAGATTAATAGGTGGATAAAAATTTGTTTATGTAAACTCAACTACAGTAGAATATCATCGGATATATACTTAATATTGAGTTACAATGCTAAAATAGTGTTTAGAGGTTTTGACTAGTGATTTGGGTAAGAGAGAGATCTCGTTCATATTGGCCTAAGGATATATGGATTGAATTAAACCATAACTAAATAAAGTTCTTACAAACTCTGGGTCTATTATAGGAAAGATGATGGCTTTATTGATGGCATAATGGGAAATGAATTTAATGGTTTTAGTGGAAGGAAGATTAAAGTGATTCAAATATTGGATTAGAAGTCTAAAGTAATCAAATTGTTCTTTAAGTTTCAGATCAAGGTTTTTTATTGGTCTGGCTGGTATACTGGTTTCTTTTGATGGAGTTAATGGGCTTATGGTTAGAGATTTTCTTGTTGGGCTGGATATAGGTTTTGAGGTTTCAACCTCTTTTCCTTTTGTAGTTTTTTTCTAAAAAAGTTTCTTTTTGGGCAAATATTGGGCTTTTTGATATTGGATTTTCTTGGGTTATGACTATTGGGCTTGGACTTTGGTTCGGGCTAGATGAGCTAGTCTAGTTAGATGAACTAGATTTTAGTTTTCTTACTTCATCTAGTTAGTTGAGTTGGGTAATAATGTTCTTTAAAGTGCTTGATATATTATTTATATAACAATTGGTTTAAGATTATGCCAATCCTACATTGACTTTCAACATAGATAATCACACAGCTAATTGTTCAATAGTTGAAGAGTTTAGATCCCGAGATGGGCTATTTAGTTGCATATTAATCTTCTCATTAGTCCGATGCTTCATTTCTGCTCAAATAGTTAGTAATCAAGTTATTCTTCCTTTTGATATATTCAAACTAATAATCATAATATGCTAAATCACTTTGCCATTTAATCAACATCTTATCAGATAATTTATTTGACCTTATTCCTCTATCAATTCAATGCTTAACTTGAATATTATCAGTTCTTATTATAAATTATGAATTTACAATTAATAATTCAAATTTTTCTACTGCTTTGACAACTGTTAGAAATTCTCTCCAATTTGAATGATATTTCGCTTGGCTATGATTAAATTTGCCACTCGTATATTTTGTTATTATTTCTATTCCTTCTTTATTTTCATGATATAAGGCTACCCCTCAATAATGTTCTGAGACATCTGTATATATAATCCATTTTATTGGCTGGTCAATAGGTATATTGAGTTTAGGTAATTTTTTACATAAGTGTTTTATTTTTTCTATTACATATTTGGCGTTATTATCCTATTTCCATTCAATTGTTTCTCCTGCTCATTTTGAGATTTTTAAGGCATATTTTGATAAATTAAGAATATAATTTCTTGTTTGATTTACTAAACCTAAAAATGATCGTAATTCTTTTTTAGTTGTTATTTATGGGAAGTCTAAAACTGTTTAATTGATATGTTTTTGTAGTTCTATTCCTTGCTTAGATATATAATGCTCTAAAAATTATATTATCTTCTTTCTTAATTCTGCTTTCTTTGGTGATATATTTAATCATTTTTATTTTATTAATGAGATAAATTTTTCTAGATGTTGTTCATGTTCTTTTTCATTTTTCAGAGAAGAGTAAAATATCATCTATATAAATTACTGCAAAGTCTCTTATAGGTAGTAATAATTTCATTACATAATCTTTGAAAATACTTAGACTATTGTAAGAACCCATTGATAACACATTCCATTCATATAATCTTTTAGATGTACTAAAGGCGGTATACATTTTACTTTCTTCTTCTAATTTTATTTGAAAAAATCTTGATTTACAGTCAAATTTACTAAATATTTGTTTGCCTTTTATTAGGTTAAATAATAATTCTATTTTTGGGATAGAGTATTTATTTTTTACTGCTATCTCATTTAATTTTTTGTAATTTATTACCATTCTAGATTTTCCTTTTCTTTCTTCATTATGTTTCATGACAATCATAGTTGGAGAAGAATATCTAGATTTGCTTTTCGTAATTGGGTCATATTTCTTCATTTCATTTATGTGTATAATAAATTCTTTCCTATTTTCTTCTGTCCAAGGGTAGGGTTTACTATTTATTTTTTTACTATAGTCTAATAATTCTATTTTTGCTAATGGCTTTGATTTCTCCCAATGTATTAAAGGATTATTACTATAATTTTTTTTTTTCTAACCTTTGTTATATATATATATATATTCAATCTCAATGAGCTACTCCAAATTACCTATCTTTTGGGCCTGAGTTTTTAGGACCTACGTGGGGCCCATCTCAGAAGCCCTTTCCTTTAAACATATATCTATTAATTTATATTCTTCGTAAGGCTACATTAATATTATTAATATAAAACATTACAAAAGGAAAAAACAACATTTAAGAGAAGCATGGCAAAAAATCACTAAGTTTCAAAATGAGACAAATTTATTTTGGTTATTCATAAGAAAGTCTCAAAGTAGTTCTCTATTTTTTAATTCAGTCTCATTTGGTACTTCACAAATCAAATGTTTCAAAACAATCATTTACTTTTTAAAATTTAACTCAAAATGATCTCTCTCTAAATGATGAAAAGGAAGAACATATTGAGTCAAATCTTAAAAATAAAAAATTATTTTGAGACTTTCAATAAGTGATAGACTAAAATGAGATTACATTCAAAAGTGAAACTATTTTGAGACTTTCAATTTGTAGAGAACTAAAATAAAACAAAACTCAAAAGTGAATGACTAAAATAGTGACTTCCATTAAGAATTTTTAAAATCTGGATTTAAAAATTTTGAAAATCTAAATACTTTTTTGGAATCAATGTTGTCAAAATCGTGATTCTAGGTAGACTCAAAAAAGGGGTGGACTCGTAACTTAAAATTATAAGAGTTTACTTACAATTGTTATTTAAGTTATTAAACATAACAATATCATAAAATCATATAAAATTTTATACATAAGTACTTATATAATCCATAATCAATTACATATTGCATATTTTTCATTAAAATTAACATACAAAGTCCAATAAACTCTATAATCCATAATACATAATCTATGACACATGATATATAATAATCATTCATTTAACATAACAAACTCTCAATATAAATTCAATAAATTCAATAATGATAAGCAGAGGCAGACACAAATATTGAATGAACTAAGAGTGAATGGAACAGAGTACCAATCTCCATTGAGCCGAAGGGTTAGATGCTTATGATGAGGGTCACTTTGGGCCTCCACAAAGTAGTAAAACAAGCTCCTTCCATGGTTAACATTAACATCAACATCAACATATCCTGCATACTGCTTGAACACAACACCCACCACCGCCACCACCATTAACACTAAACCCAAACACCACTTTTTCATCCCACCAATCCTCACACACTCACCAAAATCCCACCCTTTTCTCACTCCCACACATAGATATATATATATATATATATCTATGTGCTAAGACCAACCCCCTTTTGCCTGTGTAAAAAAGCAAACTTCCATTTTTCCTATAAATATAATTTCGATACTATATATATGTATCTTTGATGAGTAGATATTCTATTGCGAGAGTCACGTGAACCTTGATCACTTTCATAAAAAGAGCTCAGTTACATGATGTATGCCTCACATAAATATACAGATATTTATAGCCTAATGAGACCGAGTATGCCAGGAAAGTGCATATTGGAGTGGAACCCACTCATCTAAGAATTTTCTAATAAACGTTTGGTTCCATCAATGCTTGGCCTGGGGAACTAACTATATAAGTAGTAAACAAATTCATGTACACCTCAATCACAACACAAAAACATCAATATGTGTATCATATTCCTTGCAGCATAGTACTTTCATGCCTCTAAATGATGTTCTCAAGTTCTCTGTAATGTTGATTGATTGGCTAATCTAAGTTTTGACTTGCAATTGCTAACGTTAGCTATAGCTCTGTTAGATTCATTTTACATTCTTTTAATATATTGGGTACAGGTTCTTAGTTGAATATCAGTTCTTGGTTCAACATTTTTGGGCGGAGATATTCAATAAGCTCAGAAATTGCAAAATCAAAGAAAGGAACACTGGAAAAGGAATAAGCCAGAGACTTACAATTACAGCTTACAGAAGAAGACGATTACCTCGGTCGGCGTCCTCTGGAGTGCTAATGACGACGAAGAAGGTCGTTCACTGGCGCTATTGGCTTGCTGCTTTAACGCTGTTGGCTGCGACGGGAACCATGAACCGAACGATTGCCTCACACTGCACTCCAATCCTACTCCTGCGTTCGTTCTGTGTGAGTGAGTTGAGCCGTGACTCCGTGAGAGTGAGACCGTGAGGGTGAGAGAGTATGTGATCAGAAGAGAATTAGGTTAGCTGATAAGCTAAGGGATTTTTTAGGTTTTTCTTTAGGTTAAAGGGATCAAAAGAGAATTTAGGCTAGGCTTCTACCAGACAAAAAAGTAATAATAATAACTGGGTGAAAGGATTTTGGGATGAAAAATATGAAGATTTCCAACTTGGTTCACTCAGACAAACTCAACGATTTTACCGATTTTATATTAATCAACATCAATTTTAACTAAGTTTGCATCGATTTTGATTCTAGTTGCAATTTAATTCAAAATTCCTATATAAGATCGTAAAATTAGCAATTCTAATGAGTTGAATCACAATTTTGACAACATTGGTTAAAATTTAATTAATTTTAAAGATTTTACAATATATAATTGTGTACTGAGAAAATTTTTATATTTAAATGTAAGTAAAATCTTTGGTGTATTTACAATTTTAAGTGCATCAATGCACTCAATTATAATGTAAGGATATAATTATAATATTATTATTTTTTAGGTTAATAATATTACAATTATATCTTTATATTATAACTGATTGTATTAATGCATTTAAAATTGTAAATGCACTAAAAATGACATCTTAAGTATAAGGTTATTTATAATGAAAATATTACTTTTATTTTGTATAGTCAATCGTACCTTTTAAAAATGTGTATATTTTTCTATTTTATTTGATATTTTTGGTTTTTTTTTTAATAAAAAAAGAAGTTTAAGGTCTTCATGAAAATTCAAGGGAATAAGCAACGCTGCAAGGAAAATATTTCGTCCAAAGCATGGAATAAAGATGTGAATGAAAAAAACAATTAATAATGAAAACAAGAGTAGAGTAGTGTTCTTGATGACTTCTGGCCTACAAGATTATCACCCTTTTTAACCAACACCAGCATGAATCAAACAAGCGTCTCACTTCTTTTTTGTGCCACTTGATATCCACCCTTAAGTACTCAGATCCCATCTTCATAATAAATTTAATAGAACTTAACATCACTCACGCAGAAATAGGAATAAGAAGGTACGCTTTTTTTAATAAATCTTTGATTGAATCTTGTTGAAATGTGTTTTTCTTCTTTCTGTGTGTATTTAAATTATAATTGTGCAAATTTAATTTTATATTAACTTGATTTACAGACTTTATTTTATCAAAAGTAAATTTTTGTATTATTGTAATTCATGTTTGAGAATTTCTGTAGAAAAATAATGTTGGAAGAATTGATATTGTTTTGAATTGGGCCAGGTAATTTTAATATTTTTGTTTCATTTAATTTTTGGAGTTATATTTCAAATTCCATATATTTTATTGAAAAATAATTCTGCACTAATCTGAAGTTGTGCCAATATAAAATTGGTATAAAGAATTCAAAATGTAATTCTAAGAAATAAATTAAACAAAGCTATTGAAATTACTTAGTGCAATTCCAATTTCATATCTCAATATTAGGCCCAACTCTTGATGTCAAAAGGGCCTTCCTCGTTGTGCTTGATGCCAACCCTAATCTCAATGCTGGGGAGGAGAAAGATGGATAAGTGTGCCAAGTGAACCTACTTCAAGTTAAATCCTCGAATAAGAACAAGTAATTAAAGAGTAGGATCAAGGTATTAAAATCAAGAAGATAATTGAAGAAGTAGTTTATGAAAATGTAGACAGTGAAGCCAATGGTATTGCCTTTCAGAGATCTGGTGTTTCGATGGATACCTCTCTTTACAAGTTGATTCTTGGAAGTCAGATGTATTCAACCACAGCAAGACTCTATTCAAAAGAAAAAAAAAAATTAATTGCGACATTATCAATATTTACATGCAGATGCAGAATTTGTTGCCGCAAGACGTACATTTCAAGCTATAGCTATTTGGTTGGAGAATAGTTTTAAAGAACTTCAATTCAAACAACAAGAGGGACTACTGGTTATTGCAACACCAACTCAACAGTCAATCTCTCAGAAAATCCTATAATTCTACACCGAAGGAGTAAGCACATCGCTGTGAAATGTCACTTCCTACATGATCTCACCAATTAAAGATGAAAAGATTAATCTTGTCTGTCGTTGAAACGAAGAGCGAGTAGCTTATCGAGCCTCTCAAATTAGCGTCATTTTTTACGCTGTGTCTTTGCTTCACCCACCATTATTTTGTCTTCTTCTGCTCTTATATTATTATTATTATTATCATACCCATTACAACATGATCGTTCTTATGTATTTAAAAAATATTAATTAATCTTAATACATTTATGTAGTAAATAATTTAATTTATCAGTCATAATAAAATTATTTTTTAATTGTTGAATTTTTTTTTAAATAATTTTATTAGAGATAAGTCAAATTATTTATAACATAATTGTATTAAAACTAGTTAATTTATTTTTGTATGTATTTGTCATTTGCATCCATGGGCACTAGTCTACCCCAAAGCCTTCTGGTTTGATCTGCTTTGTCAAACCAAAAGGCTTCAGGCTCGAAATCTAGTATGGTTACCACCACATGGACCAAAGTTCTAGGCTTAGAGGAAAGTCCCATTTTTCTTCCCTTCGCATTTGTCCAGGCACGTCTCTAACTACACTAGATATACATTATATTATACGAATGATTGGTATAACCAGAACATTTGAATTTCTTGTGTGTACGTGTGTGGGTGTGAGAGGGCTCATGGGAATCTGCAGACAGCAAAGTGCTGTGTCGTTTTGCAAGTGCAGAGGATCAATATTGCACATATATGTGGCTCATGCAGGTCTAGGTCAAAGGTGTAGTCCATTTCTTGTTTTGTTGTCCTGTAAATATTATTTTCTGGACTTGCTTTTTTCAATCTCTCACGTTGTTTCATGCAACTTGCCTGCTAAAAAAAAAAATCCAACTTTGTGGTACCTAATCATAGCCAGATGCCACGTTTATATGTACAAGTCCATCCAACAATTCTTCCCTCATAAAGTAAAGATTTGCATAATTTATGATAATATTATGTATGCCTTCATCAGTGACTAGTCGAGCATCGATCAACCCAATAATTTATGGCCTTATACTTCACCTTCTATATTAAAATTAATATATATATATATATATGTGTGTGTGTGTGTGTGCGTGTATTATGTTAATTATTTTATTCTAATGAAATCGGCAGCACAGACAGCTTGCAAACTGCAAACTCCATGAATACGTACAAGCAGTTAACAGATTAATAAACATATACACTGTCTCCCTCTCACAACCATCTATACGAAAATATACAAATTTTTTTCTCTTCCATATAAAAAAAATTTTTAAACTCTTTCTCAGTGGAACAACAGATTTACTGCCTTCAATTGGTCTTATTTTTTCATGGTTGTATCAGGATGATTAGCTGATATTAATGTGTTGAAATCTCTCTTAAAATATAGAATGATGAAAACAGGAACTGGGGTATATATCTATATAAAATTAAGCATAAATTCAGGATGCATCATGTTGGCCACTTGCTTAGTAAACCTGCATGAATTGTCTCAATTATGGTCTTTTTATGGAAGAGTTTCTTCCGATGTTCTTATTTTTTATATTTTTGAAAAATCTTTTGTCTATAATTAAATGGGTTTTCCTAAGTGTACAAGCTAATTAACGAGCTAGCGGTTATAAGGTGGTGGAGGGTGAATTTATTTTGCATGGTGGTACACTAATTAAGGTGGTATAAGTTATGGTGCTAAATTGACAATAATAAGCTTGGAGCTTTATGATAGTGTTGATGTAATTCAGGAGGGATGCTGAGTGCCTGAGGATTGTTTATTTTATTGACAAAAAAGATTAAATTTAAAAATGACATGGATAATAATAGATTTTCTTTGAAGCTCATAACAATGATGAGATATATTTAAGACTCAAGATGGGCATGGTAGATCAAGATGACTACGATGGTAATCAACCAATATTATCGACGACCATTTATTGGGATCAACACAAACTGCAATAATGATGAGGATGTACAAGACATTAGGTGGAAAACAAATACACATTACTAGGATTAATTATTCGATTCATAGCTATGAAAAGGATGATCTACGGTATATTTTATATTTACCTTTTACTTCATACATCAAATGTTTCTCATTCTTTTCTTTCTTTACTCACTGTTTAAAATTATATATATATATATATATATATATATATATATGTAGTCGTACGTGTATAGAGGGAAAGAGATTTAGATGAGCGTCTCGTTTTAATTTTTAAATAGTAATATGGCTTCCACTGTACCCAAAAAGTCACATTATAAATCAAACTCATCTAATTTCTGTATCTAATTCAACGATAATATATGTTATAGCACATTAAGTGTTGGAAAAAGTGCAATAGGTTTCACATATACCTAACTTTTTATTTTTGGCCAATCACATTTATATACCTAACTAAATGGATTCAATTTTTCATTCAATTCACATGTTTAAGAATCGAATCTCTTTCGTCATAAAAGGAGATTTCATTGGAGAGAGAATGAGAAAGGTGGGTGAAACTTATTCAGGTGGATGGTCTCATCCCCTTTCGAATAAAATAGCGGTGATTAAGCAGGAAAAGTAAGCTCGTTTCTCCAACCGCAGTATATTCCAAACCCTTTTTTTACAGTTTACCGTTAAATTGAAGACACTTTCTGTGGTACATACTGATATCTGCCTTGTCTTTATCCGAACACTAATGAAGAATGATGTCTGAAATGAAAAGGAACCATCCAAGAGCAAAATTAGACCAAATCACTTTCATGTCAAACCCTTTATAGCTTTCACATTGACATTGTAGAAACTTGATCCCAACATTGCAGACAAATTCTCAAAGTAATATATATCCAATTACCCATTCTCTACCAACCAATAAGTTATAGATAACCAAACTCTAAATATATATATATTTTCTCCGTCAGATATGTGTCTCTTACAATTCTGACATCAAGCCATCTACATTCACTAATTAAAGTACAGCACTAAAAAGCTTCATAAAATAACAACTACATCTTGGCCATATATGCCCATAGAATAGGCATATATAGCCAATACCAAGTCCTTATAATTTTATTATAAAACAAGTGCTCTACCTCTACTTGCCATATGCAGGCGCCCCACCTAAACGGGAATTACACTCATATATATATAACTTCTTAAACAGGAAAATATTTCATGTTTATGGATTAATTAAGCTCCTAATGATAGCAGCCTCAGCGCTATCAGCATCAATTGTGGCCAACAACTGCGAGAGTCGCTGGCTTAAGTCGTCCACTTCTCGGTTTAAGTTCCTGATGTAGTTGCAGGTCTCTTGTAGGACCTTAGATGCTGATACCTGCACAACAAATAAAGTCATTCAATTAGGTATATATAGCTATATATGCTGTCCTTTGTTATGTGGGTGTGTGGAACAATATTCAGAGTCCAAACTCCAAAGTCACTAAGGAAAAACGGTGTACTAAGCGTTGTATTGGAATGAAAAGGAAGTTTCATTCCACGAATTGGTCAATACCGAGAGCTAAGATAGTACACTACATATATATATATGTATGTATGTATATCATCTATCTCTATGTTATTTAGGACATATAATTTTCATATTTTTTATATGATGGGAAATGATTTTTTCCGTTGGCTAGACAGATATAGCATTACCATTTACCAGTCAATGTGACCCTTTGACGTGTATGGAGATCTGTGCATATATTTTGAATAGAAGTATGCGTTCTTAGTATTTACTATATGGGTCAATTTTGAACTATCCCTAGATATATTTTATAGTTTAAAATATAAAATATATCCCTTGATAGGCATATGCCAGTATTTCAATTAGCTAGTTCCTGCAGTAGTACGCAGTAACACAGAGTATAACAGCATCCGAAGCTCTCTTTGTTTCTTTGTTTGTACATAGCGTATAGCATATAGAGAATAGTTCTATAATCTGCCACACAGAGAGAGAGAGAGAGGGTATAGTTGTAGTATACCTTGTGAGAGCGGCGACTATCGCGAAGCTCAGGAACAAGTTGGCGCAACTTGGAAACAAGTTGGATGATTTGGTCATCGGAGATGGTTGTAGACCCTGATGACGACTGCTGCCTCGACCTTCTGCTAGACATATCTCTATACCTTGTTTTTGGTGTAATATTTGTAACTGTGATTGTCTTTTATATAAAGTGCAACCCCAAGACAACCAAAGAAGATACAGGCTCAGGCAAGTGAGTATAGGTTATATATATATAATTATAATAAGCAAGCTAGGTACGCAGATATGAATGAAGTGAGAAGAGAGAAATCAAAGGACCACAAAAGAAGGGCGAGATGAGATGACGGTCACGAGAGACAGTACAATAACAGAGACAGCGATGTTGGATGTGAGGCAAACAACTGCACTGAAGAAAGCAGGGAGAAGGACTAGGAGTGAGAGATAACCATAGGCTTCTTCTCTGTGTTTCTGTTTTTCTGTGTTCCCAAATTGGGGTTTGATCTCAAGTGGGCTTATAAGAGTGTGTTTGTTTTTCACCTAACAAAGTGGGCCTTCCTGTACATGTCTCTCTTACCATCACACCCATGTGATCATTTATATACACATACCAATTAATTGATCCTTTCCATTTCACACCATATTTGTTTATTTCCCCTCCACTAATCACGTAATTCCACGTTTCCAACTTACGCTACTCTAAAAGCCTTAGCTTCAACATTCATCCCTAGCTCCTATATGTTTTCTTCAGTCTTCTCTACTCTCGGTTAAAACTACATCGCTTGAGAGTAACATGGCAGGCAGTGATTAGTCCACTCACAAGTTGGAGGGAAAGATAGTCATTAACTTGGATCTCATCTGGGCAAAATCATTATGCGTATTTAATTACTTCTTCATACTCAATTTGAAAAAAAAAAAAAAAAAGAATACTAAATTCAAACTACTTCGAATGCGATTAGCTGAGAAGTGTTATATTGAATTAGCAAACAAGCAAATTAAGTGTCACTCACTGTTCATGCAATGTATCCCTTTCTGCTATATATTTAAATATTGTGGTACTTTAATTACATATCACTCCGTGAGTGAAGCCTAATCTTCCTGTGGCGTGAGTGAGAGGCCTGGGTTCACATGCTCTTTCCCCGGTGCACACTCCATGCATGCCACGTGGCATGCCATGAGCCTCAGTACAAATTAATGTAATGGAAGAAGAGGCTTCCCAAGGGATGCATAGATTGAAATTGCATGGTTTTCTAAAGCATGACCACGTGCAAGGGTGCAGCTATGTGAGCTTGCGGGGACCTCTTTCATATTTACCCTCCATTCCTGTCTCTGCTTCTAATTGATACACATTTAACATTTTCGCTAACAACCAGCAATTGGGTTTAACCAATAAACATATACTATAATACCCACCTAATATCACTCCCTTTTCCACCTTCAACTTTCAAGAACAGATTTTCAAAGACAACCTAATAGTCATCATCAATCTATAAATAATATTATACGCGCACACACAGACACCGTATTGTATCCCTAATTTGTTCAAGTTCGATCTCATGAATCATGTTAATTTGGAGTCAAGTATTTAATTTGTAGTATCCTTTAGTGGCAACGTGTATGTATGTATATATATATATATATATGTATGTATGTATATATGAGATTAGTATTCTCCCCTTGAGAAAAAGTTTAAGCTCTGTGGGACTTAAATTAAACATGAAACCATTTTGGATGCGTCTTTGAATCGACTTTGATTATTCATGCAGCAACATTTAATATAGCACTACTTGAAGCAGTATAGATGCCAATGCAATCATAAGGTGTTCGATGTTCAGTCCCAATAGAGTCGAGGTGTATGATTATATCCAAAAACACTCTCACCCGGGTTAGATGCCCGTGGCCCCTCTCCTTTATGACTAAAATAGCTTTTATATAGATATGGTCTGGTTAAAATCGAATTTGAATATTCATTCCAAAAGTAATTTAAATAGTACTGAACTATAGTTTATTGGTGACTAAGGTAGTTAGTTTCTAATATTCAAGAAGGAGAGCAATAATGATTGAAAATACTGCAAATAATTAAAAGTCTTGTAGAAGGCTCAACTATAAAGACATCGAAAATGAAACCCAAACGCTTGCTGTAAGAAACGAAGGGAGATTTTTGTTTTAGAAATTGTGACAATTGAAGACGAAAAGGAGAAGGAAAATTATTTTTACTAGCTAGCAGAATAATAAGGACTAATGAATGAATAAAAATTGAGTAAGAAAGAAAGCATTTGATGACATAAAAAGATTGGGTAGGTCTAATCTATTTCTAGCAAATTTTGCTCCAATTTTCTCTCTAATCAAGTAAGAAAAAAATTTCTATTGTGGTCAAAATGGATTACCTGGGTATGAACCTGTAGAGTGTTAGACTTAGATAAACCCGACAAGAAGTTGGAAGTTAGAAGTCTGTTGGAAATGATGATGAAGTATCAGAAGTCCAAAGAAGAAATCAAGTAAAAATTCAAAAGTACTTTATTAACATTGTCTCGCCTCCCCATGGCAATGCATGCGTAACTAGTTCCCTTAATAAATTATTAACTTAAATTCTAAGAAACACTCTTTTAAATCCAATTCTATGGGGAAAGTAATGCCACGCTCAAGTGCTTTTGATCATTCGGAGGCCTAATAATAATTGCTTTACTAATTCATCTTTATTGAAGGCTAAAATATGAGATTAAAGGGCAATTGAATCTCCGACAATTAGTTAAAATTAGATCTTTGAACATGCATGCGTCGTCAACTTTGTTTAATCCAAATTGAATGCATCTTTTCATGGTAATCATAGCTTTGATCACCTACTGCCTCAGCCTCTTGAGAGGATTCAATTTATGGTTGGTTAATTAGTCCAAGGGTACAACGGATTTCGTGGAACTAAAGCTGCCATTGAGCACCATTAATTAGATAACATATCATTGTCTTCGTTGACCCAACGTTCTCATTTTTCACCAACCACTCCTCAAGTCGTTATAGATACTCTCACTCATGGACTTGTCGGTAACAATCCAGAAAGATAAAAAAAAGGGGAGGGGCATGATTCTCAGATTTTTCTATGTTCTTGAAAGGGGTGATATATATGCCTTGAAATTATTAAATCAAGACGAGACTGGAAGATGATGGTTTGAAAATAAATAAATTTAGGCATAAATTCAAAAATGGAGGCATTTGAATTAAGATCCGCTTTCCGCCCATTTTGTCATCATGTTTGATGGCCTTAAACCCTATTATGGCATCTGGTCAATATATTTGAAACTTCTAGTGACCCCCTGTTGTTGAGGTGGTCGTGTTTTTCGAGTCCTGTTCAGTGGAAGATATTATGCTGTTATTAGTCAACTTCAACATCTTCGAAACTTTGTTAATTTAGTCAATCCATATGCGTTCACAGATATATGTAGTCCTATATTTAAGGAGCAAACTGTGTAATTGGAGAAAGAACCAGAAAAATAAAAATAAATGGGAGGCAAATTTCAAGAAAATAAATCAGAACAATATGTATGGAAACATTCAAAAATCAAATAGGTAAATTAGAAGTTTCAGATGATATATAATAATATTATATACATATACAATATTTCTATAGAGTTTTCTTTTGGACATAATTTTTCAAAGATTAAAAGAGATATTCAAATATCAGTAGGGGGTGGCTGCCCCTGATTTCCTTCTTACTTGCTCCGTCCTTGATAACTAATCTTAATTAATTTCTTCATGGGGGTAATTATGAGTAATCCGTTGCAGATTAGATACCTTACATTATTATTATTATTTTTTATTTTGGAGGTTGAAAAGGAAGGCAAGTTGAAAAAGTTGAGGGGTAATTATGAGAGTGTTGATTTGTGGGCTAAATTAGGTGTTTCATAACAGCAACGTTATCGCCTCCTTCTCACAGCATTTTTGGGACAAATTTTGATGGGACGGCATATCAAGCTGGTAAGGTATGGTATTCTATGCTTGAATTAATCATCACATAAAAAGCTGTTCCCCGAAATCAAGTGCTCTGAAAATGGCTTTTCACCATAATATAAGATTTCTTTTTTTATCACTTTTTGCCCAACGTACATTTCCTTCCATGTATCTCATTTTCTGGAGCCTATCATTAAAGCAAAGTTGGATTACGGGGAGTAATGCTTCTTAACACTCACTTGATAGTGAGTAAAAAAGGAAATTCAAATAGCGCGCTACACAATACGCAATACGGTGTGCTCTTCAACGTTGAATTCATTTTGTCTTCTCTATGCCTCTGAATTACATTAAATTCAATGCTTTCTGTGTGCATGCATATTAATTCTTCGTTTGCATAAGCTTATATTTGAGTCAAAGCGCTAATGCGCATACAGAGAAATATAATTTGGACAAATTTGTAAGAAAAAAGAAAAGCTTATTTAACTTAAGTAACTTGGTTTTTAATAAAAATAAAAAAATAAAAGTTGCCTTGGAATATGCTATTACGTTGTTACTTCGAGCTTTAATTTCTATCTATTAGCTTGCTATATGCACTTGTTGGTATAATGACATGACAAATGCTTCTTATGTATGAGTAATGAAAAAGAAAGGAAATCAACGTCCATTGTATATTACATGTATGAGTAAACGTGATTTTATAGTGAAGTAGATAAATTATTTTCAAACATAAAATTGAATTTTCTTTTCTATTCTACCCTGCATGAACAATAATGCAAGTAGGTATACGCA
The DNA here is from genome assembly GCA_037074485.1 of Delonix regia. Classification (NCBI taxonomy): domain Eukaryota; kingdom Viridiplantae; phylum Streptophyta; class Magnoliopsida; order Fabales; family Fabaceae; genus Delonix; species Delonix regia. The sequence goes on along the minus strand of CM073449.1, from coordinate 29,984,068 downwards.
ATTTCGCAATTTCAGTACACATGGTCCCAACGTGATCAATCTAGAGATTCATCAGACCCACCTACATATTATTGATGTTCATATCAGGGTTTGATAGGGCGGCATATATATATATATATATATTCGTATCATCATGCGACGATCAAAAAATATTAAAAGTTGATAACAATACAAAAATTGGTCAAATTCGAACACTAAGTTAAGCACCGACATCTAATTTTGTGATTTTATATAATCCACAGTAAATTTAAAACCATGTCTATGACGTCCATATTCAATATATATTCTCTATGAATTCCTTTTTTTTTATAAATTCATAAACATGTTGAGTTAACAATTTATATAGAGTTACGTATATGCATCCAACATGAAATAAAATATTTCCAACAATGTCTGCAAGATGCTGTCCAACAACGTAACACATGTGCTGGGTTCTTGTCATGAGATCTCTCTCAAAACTGTCCCAAAGAGTCATCTAGAGAATTCAAGTGATCGCATAGATGGGATATTGAAAAACTGGAGTCCTACCTACTAATTAATCGTTTTCTTGCGAATATATTTTCTAATAAACTTCATAATTTTGTGCATTTGAAATTCCTTCTTACTGATTTCGTGGAATTAATTTTGATGATCAAAGTAGTTAATCATCGCCACACTTTTCAATGCACTTGTCTTTATTCTTTGTTTTTGAATAGAAAATGATGTATTAGATCCAAGATTCTTCGTTCAATAATTGTTTTGCTTCATTGCTGTCATTGAAAAATTGTAATTTTTCTCTTAGCAAGAATGAAGGCATAAATATTTGTAGTGTGTATTATTAATTAGATATAAACTTTGACTTAGTGGTAAAGCAAGACATTCGAAATCAAGCGGGCGTGAGTTCTAGATATAGTTTCCTCTCACTTAAAATTTTTTTGAAGATGACACTTGTTCCCCCCCCCCCCCCCCCGACGAAATTATGAAACTGCCCCTCTCTTTTTTCTTCCCTCTCGTGCTTCTCCTTCCTCTTCAAAACGCAACTCTCTTTCTCTCTTTATTCTGCACGCCACTACCACGAATAGTCACACCACCACCTCCAGCCAGCTTCCTCCTTCACCGGCGATGCCCTCTGGACAACCACTGCCTGCAGTTGGTTGGTGACAACAACTTTTTTGACAATTTTCGTGACAGCTAAGAGCAACAATTTTTCAACGGATTTTGGTGAGTTTTAATCGATTTTTTCTCATAAAAATAATGTTAGGAGAAACATTTTTGCCCCTTTTCCATTAAATTTCCACTTTGGAAGCATGATTTTAGGTAAGTTTTTTAGAGTTGTTCTGACAAGGACTAAACTAAAAAGTTTTGAGATTTTGGGGTTTTCAGAAAATGGTGAAATTTTGTGATTTAATGGGTTTAAATTGGTCTTATAAGAACACTTTTAAGGTGTATGACATTAAACCCTATTGTTCTTCATGATTTTACATGGGTTGAAGGTAAAAGTATGAAATTCAGGACTAAAGTGAAAATTTAGGAAATTTTTAAGGCAATGGATGTAAATTGACGAAAATTATGGGAAAGTTAGGTGATGGAATAAGGGAATATGAGCTAAGGCTTGTTTTTAATAATGATGAGGAAATTGAATATGAAATTGGTAATGGAAATATAAAGAATTAAAGAGAAGGAAGAAATATGTGATGAATTTATGTTATAGAATTATGGTTGCTTTATGACTTTGTTAAGGTATTATAATAAATCTAAATTGATATGTTTAGTGATGAAAATTGAGGAAAGTACATTTTTATGACATAGGAATTGTAGGTGAATTTTATTGTTAACCAAGAGGAGAAGACAAGGTTATTTTAACGCACGTCATCTACCAAGTAAGCAGTCACTCTTCCAACCATAAAATTACTATTGTATTGTTATATGATTATATGGTAGAATAATTGTTAAACTTGTTAGTTTTTCACATAACTTACAATTTATGATTAGTATATGATATCTATGCAAAACTATAAAAGAGAGATTTGAATAAGAAGATAATATCCATGATGTATGAGTTTCGATTTGGTCAAGGAATCAACTTTTTAAACTTATAGAGATGGGTTAGTCTTGTTATCTATGCTGATCATACTCCTAAAATTGGAGTGTGACAAAAATATCTTGCCCAATGCCATTTGTGCTGATATACAATGACCATAATTGAAATAATAAGTTTTGGGGGAAAAAAAAAAGACTATTAATGGGATCACTAGTTTCGTTGTTGGTTGAGTTATGGACTTCTATGTTTGTTTGTGCTCAATTTCTGGAAGATCTAAGTCTGAAATTGTCCTTGCCGATGATGTCTGTTTCCTATGGTTCTGTATTCTCTACTCTGGGCTTCTACCCCTTCAATGGGAAATGCTTCTGAATTTGATGGAAAATCATTCATTAACTTCTTCACTTGATCGAGCAAAAAAACAAAAAAAAAACTTCTTCACTTTGAGGAGAAAATGAAAGTGTAAGAGTTAGTATGGAGCATAACCTTTCATACACTGAAATTCGTGTTATCATAATTTAAATCACCCCTGAATCTTATTATGATACAACCGTATTTTAAAAAGTTTTACAATATTTTAAATGAAAAATATTCTAAATTTTTCTGAAATAATATATTGATATTTGAACTTAATTATGGTCTACTCAATTAATAAAACTATTATCTATAGAAATGTATCAAAAGAGTGCATAAATTAATTAGACAAACCTTTAATCTCTTGGATCAACTCTCTAACTAATACTAAGGTAATTTGGACAGAAGTTTTTTAAAAAAAAAATGAAGGAAAAGAGGAAGAAAAGTAGGGAAAATAGGAAATGGAGAAAAAAATTAATATAAAGAAATTAGGAAATAAAATATATGTTTGGGCTCAAATTAAAATGTGTGAGTTGCGTAATTCAGTGGGTCCAATAAGTTCAATTTTTTTTAAAAAATAAAGGTGTAATATTAAAATTTAATACCATATACACATTAAACAAATTTTTAAAAAATTAAGAGCGGACCACAGTGCAACCTGGCTCCACTTATAGTTAATTCCCTAATCTAACAACGAGTAAGGTCAGCAAAATTTGACTATAAATGGGGGTAATAGGTAAGTCAGAATAACCATGTTATTACCGTAAGATTTTTCTTTTGGGTCCATTAAAAATGTATGATTAAAAGAATGGAAAGAAAGAAAATAGTTTGCAATGTCCTGCGTGTATCTTTAATTTTCACTACAATTTATTTTATATCCATTGGGCAAAAGAGAAAATTGGTCCAATTTTATCGGTCACATAGTAAAACTAATTTAAAAACCACATATTCTTGCATCAAATGTTCCTGTCAACTTATATATTATTATTATTAACATGGAAGCTGTCTCCTTTAAAAAAAAAAAAAAATTGGGTCAATGGAAACTGTTCCGTTTTCTTTTCGATTTCCTCCTTTGATGCATCCTTATAAAACGTAGGCATGTGAAGCCCATAACATAGTGAGACCTTTGAAACAAGCCACGTGGGGTTAAGAGCGAGACCAACATTAGAGGCCTTTACCCATATCATCTTCATTCACATATCCCTCTGCTTTCAATTCGTAGGACTCAGCCCTCAAAGAACAGACCCAAAAAATATAAAGAAAACTCATCCCCCAAATCCCAACAAGAAGGAATGGGCTAGCTGGAGTCTCGAGAATCAGAGCTTCCATGACTAAATGGTAGAAGAAAATAGTAGACTCAGTGCTCACTACCTTACAAAGATGATCATTATCTGAGCTTCTGGACCTGTACCATTCAATTATCTAGCTCGAATCTATACTGGAACAGAACCCACCCACACCTTCTGCAAAAGCCAGTACCTATGAAGCACACTAGTAGGGTCATCCAGCAACGTGGTGTGTTTAGAATAAAATGAAAAGCAATTTGATAATTGATATGGAGGACGTACCATTGTTTTGAAGAAAGAGAAAGCAACAAAATTGTACTGTACCCCAGACAGGACTAGAGCTTTTAGTTTTACCCACTTCGTCAGCAACGTTGGTGTCCAATATTTAGGTTGAATCTCTACCCTCAAGAATCTATCAAGGCCAACACTAGATTTATTTCTGTTCACTAAATTTACAATGAACATGCAGGGACATTACTCTTAAAAGGAAGACACAAAAACTGACTCCTTGTCTTCAATTATTTACCTGTTTCTTTGACACAAACTTATTAGTCTTATACATGTTAAAATAGACATAGTATGTGAGCTAAAAATTAAAGAGTTTCCAAAGTTAAAGACTGCATCCAATGCTGGGTCCACACATTCTTAGTGATTCTCTCTTTAATTGCATATCATGCTTTTAATGTTAAATGCGAAGGATCTTGGAATAGTTTGTATACATGGGCGAGACTTTCTACATTTGAGAAATGGACTTGTCGCCATCTCAATGTTGCATGTTGGATCAAATTATTTTACTGATTTTGATTTTTTGATATTAAATACAGACTCTCAAATTTGCGTAATTTTATTAATATTAACCGTTTCATTTATACAACTTAATTGAAATGTAAAAATCTGAATCAACAAATGACCCTACTTCACATATTAAGAAATAGTTATCTTTTGCCGCATGCAGCTAGTATCGGTACCTATGGGACTCTGATGCGATGCATCAGTCCTGCCAAATGCTGAATAATCTGTTTCCACCCCATGTGGTCTCAGTTTCTTTTAATTCATTTTTCTACCACTGATCAGGAGCCCTTGCCACACATGGGCCTTTAGAAATTGATACTCTTTATTCATTTTATGAAAAAAAAATCATTCAATTAGTTCTTACAGTTTATGTTAATTTTTAAATTAGTCCCCATATTTTATTTTTTTCCAAATTACTTTTTATACTACTTAAAAGTTGCACCATTAGTCCTTTCCGTTATTTCCACTTTTAACACCATTATAAATGTGCTGACGTAGCAAATAACAGCTAACGTGGAATGACATGTGAACGATGAAAAAATTGTTGATTCCACGTAGGATGAGCGAGGGCTTTCGTTACTGTAAAAACGCACAAAAGTAGAAGGACCATTAAGTGTACAACTCACTGCAACAAAGAAGGCTCTTGAATGTGCAGAAACGCACAAAACTCAAAAGGATGATTAGGTGTAAAATGCACTGCACCGAGGAAGGCTCTTGAAGATGCAGAAACGCAATACATAACTGATAAAGAATATAATGTGGATGCATGTTGATTGAGTTTGAGAATCATATGGTCCCCACTTTCAAATCCATTAGTATAATCTGTTTTACACATTGTATGTCATTTTTGTTGTAGCCTTTCTTTCAAAATCGGAAATAAAAAATGAAGTGAGATAGCTTCGAAGGGTGTTGAATTAAGGGAGTTTCTTCACAGCCTCTCCCTGTTTCCCTATCTTTGAAGTTATTAAGGTTGTTTCCATTTTTTCATTTCAATACAAACGAATTTCGGCAATAATACAGGCTTTTCTTAAAACCAATCGCCATAATGCAAGATCATAAGAACCAGATTCTGCAATTATCAGGAGGAATTCTGAACCGACGAATCTAAAAGAAAAACTATGGGTAATTTGGTATGCAGTAGTAAACCTTAATAGAAAGAGGATGAGAATGAAAATGAAATGGAATGGAATGTAAACAGAAAGTTTTGATAACAAAACATGCTTGGTATATTGGGAATGGAAAGGAGAATGAAGTTATAAAATTTACTTGATATGGTAAAGATAATGATGGAATAGGAATGATAATAGAGTAAAAAGATCAAAATGTTCTTAAATGTCAAAAGAGTTAAATTAATATTTTTAAAATTATTTTTAGAATAGTCTCAATAGAAAATATTAAATTATTTAAATAATTATTAATAAATTATTTTCTACTTTTTTATTATGTAATAAATATTTCAAAAATATTAAAATATCTATATTATTTTAAGTAAAATATTTATTTTTTTTATTTTTCAATTAAAAAAAACTTTATTACTTTTCAATAATGAAAAAAGTAGTCAACTTTATCAAACATTTTCTCCCTTATCTTTGTACTTTTTCATTCTTTCTCCTTCTCTTCCGGGTAATTTGGTCATAAAATCTTCTTTCTCATGAATCTTGCTCCATTTTCTTACCCCTGATGGAAACAAGTCTCTCATATGCAAGGGAGACAACATTTCCAAGGAACTAAGGCTCTGTTTAGTACGTAAAAAAGAAAGTAGATGAGAAAAGGAATGAAAAAGAGAATATGAAAGAAATGGAATTGAATGAAAACTTTTTATGTCAAAATGTGTTTGATATATTAAGAATGGAAAGAAAAATAGAATTGTAAAATTTGTTTGGTATGGTAGAAATAATGATGGAATGAGAATGATAATAGGATAAAAAGACTGAAATGCCCCTAGTATGTCTTTATATAAAAAACATTAAATTAATATTTTTTGAAATTATTAAATTATTCATAATAAATATTAATAAATGGGTTTCTAATTTTTGATTATGTAATAAATATTTTTTAAAATAGTAAAACATTTATGTTATTTTAATATAAATATTTATTTTTTATCTTTTTAACTAGAAAAAAAAGCTTTTTTACTTTCCAATACAAATATTGAATTATTTATTATAAATATTGTTAAATAAATTTCTAGATTTTTAATTTGTAATCATATTTAAAAAAATATTAAACTATTTTTATTCTTTCAATTTGTAGGTCAAAATATTTAAACAATTACTTCTTAATTTTTTACTAGAGTGAAAATGCATTTTACTTTCTAATAATATTAAAATATTTTTTGTCTAGATATCATGCTCTTTACTCACAATAGTAGGTAAAGTTATTAATGTTTTGAGAGCATTTTTGTCTTTAACCAATGCATTCCCAAAAATAAAATTTTTTTTTTTAACTTTGCTAAGGAAAGAACTTTTTCACTTAGCTGGAAAAGGGCATTCCCAGAGTGAAAGCTACCTCATACTATACATACCAATTACTTTCCCTTACCCTTTCCTTTTCTCTCTCCCATGATTGTCTTGTATCAAACAAGCCCTAAGTCACCCGCGACCAAGCCTCTCGCTCTCCCTTTCCTTCTCCCTTCCTCTTCTTTCCCTCCTACCAAACGAATCCAAAGGGATTCCTCATTAGTTTTTGAAAGTTTACTTCATGACTTTCAAAACCAAGGGGAAACAAAATCTTTGCCACTTTTATCACTGTTCTCATTTTCAACGTCCAAAGGTGAGGGAAGAATGATTAAGAAATAATCCTATCTTTCTTCGTCTAGTTGCGAGTGCAGTTGCAAATTCGAGCCTCTCACCTTACTTCTTTCTCAATTGTGTTTCGTGTTTCGTGCATTTCTACATATTCAATAGTCTTCCTTGCTGCAATGCTTTTAAGCCTAAAGGTCCTTCCGACGTTTATGCATTAATCAAGTGCCCACCCTCATCTGACATGGAATCAATACTTCTCCATCATTTACGTCCACATCAATTACTATTTGCCTGCATATTTTTAACTGTGTTAAAAGTGAAAGTAACCGTAAGGACCAATGATGTGACTTTTATAAAATGCAAGAAGTAATTTGAAAAAAAAGGGATAAAAGTATAGAGAGTAATTTAATAATTGATGTAAATTATAAAGATTAATTGATTTTTTTTTATTTTACTTTTCTCTGTGCCCCTCGAAAGCAAATTTGATGTTGTACAACATGAAATGGTGTGACTTTTTTAATTTAAAAAATATCGCGCTCATATCACAACATTGGAACCGCAAATTTTGGGGTCTTGGGGACGAAGGCCTCTTGTGTCCTTCCGTGTTCCCTTCTGTGACAGATCAAGTACACACATGATAACATGCTTTTCGTTGAAGGTTACATGCAAGTCCGATCCATGATAAAGTTATATAGACTCAGGTCATTGACCCCTCAATCCCCACTGGAAATGCCAAATTTATCATCTTAAAGACCACATGCGAAGCAAGAGCAAGAAAAACTCGAATAATTAACCAGATAGATATATGATATGATTTGTACCATTTCTATGTGATTATATAATACTAGCGACTCCATCGAAACAGAGCACTTTGTCTTCAAGGTACAAACCCCATATCCCACATTATCTACATCTAATAAAAGAAAAGAAACAAGAAAGCACGAGGGTAATTTATGGGCATCCCAACATAATTATCAACCCCCACAAGGTCGTATTTATATATTAATCAAATAAAATCAAACTGTCTTCATATGTGATGTTGTAGCCGCAAGAGCCTGGAATATGCTCCCTCCGGTCGGCTCACCAGTTCGGCATGGTTTCCTTGCTCTACAATGCGCCCATCTTGCACCACCCCGATACTGTCGACGCCTCTTATGGTTGACAAACGGTGAGCCACAAGCACCGTGGTTCTACCCCTCATAAGCCTCTCCAAAGCTTCTTGTAGCACACACTCTGACTCGGCATCAAGCGCACTTGTGGCCTCGTCTAGAAGAAGTATTGCAGGGTCTTTTAGAACAGCCCTTGCTATGGCGATCCTCTGTTTTTGCCCACCCGATAGCTGAACCCCTCTCTCCCCAACTGGGGTCTTGTAACCCTCCGGCAAACTGCTCACAAAGGAGTGCACGTTGGCTGCACGCGCCGCCTCTATCACCTCTACTTCGGTGGCGCCTTCTTTGCCGTAGGCTATGTTATCCAATATGCTTGCTGCAAACAGTGCTGGCTCTTGTTGGACTAATCCAATCTTGAGCCTCAGTGACTTCAAATTCAATCTCCTTATGTCCTTTCCATCGATTATCACTTTACCTGCAATTGGATCATAGAAGCGTTCAATCAATGCGATCACTGAACTCTTGCCTGACCCACTTGCTCCAACAAGAGCCTGGCTTTGTCCTGCGCGGATTCTAAGACTAAGATCTTTGAACACCATCACGTCCGGTCGTGATGGGTATGCGAAATCCACATGTCGGAGTTCAATTTCACCACGAATTGATTCCACCGGTTCGGCATCGGGGTCGTCCGGGTCGATCTTCGTTTGACGGTCGAGGATTGAGAAAACAGAGCCAACAGCTTCACCGCCTCTGATAATCTCCGGAGCGAGGCTTACGGTTTCTGCGACCGAATTAGCAGTGATAACGAGGACGACAAAGACTTTGATGACCTTTGAGAAGGTGGAGACCCCTTTGCTTACGAGATGGGCACCGTACCAAAGAATGAGAGCTTCGGAGGCGTAAAGAGCGAGCTGCGAGAGACCGAAGAGGAGGCCGGAAGTTTGGCTGCGGCGGAGGCTTCGGCGCTGAGGGACGCGAAGCTCGTGGCAGAAGAGAGACAAGATCTTGTTTTGAGCGTTGAATGCAGCAACTGTTCTGATGTTGCTCACTCCCTCTCCCGCTATCATACTTGTCTTTGCATGTGCCTTCGCTGTGTCTCCAGCAAACCCTTTCAGAGATAGTTGCTGTGCAATTTCAACATACCAAATCAAATGATGAAATACAAGTTAATCTAGTTCTAGAACCATGAGAAGATTATGTTAATGACGACGATATATTGGATTCATGAGGATTCGAAGTTATCCTGAATCTTTTTATGTTAAGTTCTTGTGAATGTGACAATTTCTGGTGTTACTTCAACTAATGTAAGACAGTGATCAGTCCTTGGGTTGGATGAACGTAGTAAGTGTAACGGTAATATAATTTAATGAAGGTGAGGTGGCGCCAAGCCGGGAGATGGAAATTAAGGAGAATTATAAGGATTATAAATTTAATATATACACACGCACACACACACACATATATATATATATATATATTATAAGATATTTTAAATTAAAAATTTTTTAAAATTTTATTTTTGAAGACTCTATTCTATAATCCTAAAAACATGTTATAAAAGAATTTTAAGAGAAAATTTCATAATCAAAAGACAAAGCCTGAGAATAAAAATTTTTAAATTTTAAATGTTTGAAAATGGTTTTTAAATTTAAAATTTATTATAATAAATATTTTAAATTTATCCCTCAAGCTTTTTTGGTTTTTCAGAAAATTTTGATAATGCCACCAAACAATTAATTCATTATTCATTTGGTTGTTGATTTAGTACAGGGAGATCAGTCAATTCAGCAAGAGGGGGACACCCCCATTAAAAAGACAGTGATAGATTGCAAAGGTACATCCCTGACCAATCAACGTCATTCTTACACTGTGTGTGCTTTGAGTTTGCGCAAATTTAGAACTCTGCTGTCTACAGGACAAAATGTTTCAGAAATTGGCTCGATTTTGAAAACGAACCCAAGACACTGATTAAATGACAGAGGCACAGACCCATAGGAAAATAAATAAAAAATAAAAAGATCACGGGAGAAAATCCAATAAAAGTTGAGGTTTCTAGACCAAGAGACCCACAACACAATGCATTGGTGGAATGCACACTAGATTGCAATAGGTCAATGGGGTTTGTAGTAATTTGATGGATATTAAAAGTAAAAAAGGATAGCATTGCATGGGTACTATGAATGAATGAACGTATTCTTTTTTATTTTTTAACGTTAAAAAAATAATTTCCAATGATATCGGAAACCCGGAACAATATATATTAATTTAGAATCAAAGGTTAATTAGCAGGAGGAGGGGAGAAGGAACTGAAAGAACGCTGTTTTCAGAGGCATCGAAATTGATGGATAGTATGCAATCTAGTCTATTAATAAACTCCCCAGAGTTAATGCATTTGCATTTGACCGGAAGGAGGCACGTGCAGTGTTCTGCTATGGTGAGACCTTTTCGCTTTTGCGTTTGTCGTTTAATGCCAGGTTGTATGCGAAGTTAGATTCTGATAGTGTAAAAGCAGGTGTGGGGGGATCTCACACTGGTAAATGGTCAAAACATGCAACATTTTTATAAAAGAAAACAGGAGATTGGAGAATGAGTTTACCTGAGCAAAATTAGCAAGAACAAGAAGAGGGAAGGTTGCGAGGATGAGCAAAGAAACCCTCCATTCCACAATGAAAGCGACTATAAATGAAGTTAGGAGAGACGTCATGTTCTGCAGAATTACTGAGATCCTCTCAGCAATTGCAGACTTCACATCAGCAGCATCCGTCGCAAGCCTAGCTGCAACCAAGCTTGAATTGTGCTCCTCCTCATCGAACCACCCAACTTCATTCCTTAATATTGCTGCCACAGTTATGAGAATGAAAATGAGATAATGATTGACGATAATATTAGAAGTGTAGAAAGATGATTGCAGTAAAAGAGGCAAACTAGATTGAACCATACAGGCAAGCATCATTCTTCGAACCCTAGTGGTGAGATTTTCTCCCATGATACTGAAGAAGTAATGTTGTATCAAATAAGCACCCACAGCATACAGACCAGCTCCGATGTATATGAAAACAAACTCCTTAGTCTTCCTCTCCATGGAAGCATAATTCTTATAGTAAAAGACCTCAATCATATTGCTCATAACAATGGCAAAAGTGGGGCCAATGAATCCAGACAGAACAGACCCTATAGCTCCCATGATTGAGTAAGGCCATTCAGGGGCATTTAACTTGAGCAGTCGGAAGAAATAACCCTGAGGAGCTGGATTTTTCTTGTCCGTTTCAGCATTTGATATCATCTCAATCCGACCATCGGCTCCGGTACTGTACTGATAGCTCAAGTTCCTCAAGCTCCCGGACCGAAGGCTCAAAGACTTGGTCGAAAGCGAATGGCTCAACCGAGAGGAGCGAGTCCGGCGAGTTGATGGGTTTGACAAGTCTCTGTTTCCAACCATTTCTTGGAATCGAATCAGTGATGCATAGGTCCCTGCCTTGGCAATCAATTCTCCATGCGTCCCTGTCTCAATTACTTCTCCTTGTTGTATAACAGCAACGGAGTCTACGTTTCTTATAGTTGACAGACGGTGGGCGACGACTACAGTTGTACGTCCAACCATGAGGCGGTCTAGTGCTTCTTGCACAATGCTTTCAGAGCTTGCATCAAGAGCACTGGTTGCTTCATCTAAAAGAAGGATCTTTGGGTTCTTCAACATAGCTCTGGCTATTGCAATCCTCTGTTTTTGGCCACCTGACAATTGTACTCCTCGCTCTCCTACCTGTCATAATACAGAGTAAAATTTACAACCAAGTTTAAGAAGACGAAACTTTGGTAGAGAAAAAGAATTTTGCCATACACCAACCTGAGTGTTATAGCCATTCGGAAGCAAGGCAATAAAGCTATGAGCGTTCGCAGCAGAAGCAGCAGCTTCTACTTCAGCCATGGTTGCATCAGGTTTTCCATAGAGTATATTCTCGAGTATGGTAGTTGCAAAGAGTGCAGGCTCTTGATTCACCAGCCCAATTTGACTGCGTAACCATTTTAACTGTAGCGTCTTTATGTCGACGTTATCCAGTAAAACCTGCCCTGCTTCGCCATTTCAAAAAAGGGTCAGATCGTGAACCAAAAGCTTCCATTTTTTACGAAGAACAAAGCATGATTAGTTACCTTCATTAGGATCATAAAACCTCTCTATCAACGAAACAACGGTACTCTTTCCCGACCCACTACCGCCAACAACGGCGACGGTTTTTCCCGCGGGGAAAAAGATTGAGAAATTGCGAAAGATTATAACATCTGGCCTTGATGGATAGCTGAAAGTGACATGTTTGAATTCGATATTCCCTTGAACCTCAGGCAAGCACTTCCCATCTGATGCGTCTTCTACTATAGAGGGTTTCTGTTTAATTATTTCCATCAATTTGTATCCAGCAGCTTTGCCTTTACTGAACGCCCCTAGATTTGAAAAAGACTGCCCCAAACTCCTGTAGCAGCAAATACTTTGTTGTGAGAATTTACTAGAATACAAGTTAAAATGAATCAGTGAAGTTGTGAAATGGGGTCTTACATGCCACCAACAATGGCGGAGAAAATGGCGGTGAAAGCCTTGCCTCCGTCGGTCTGTCCATTTCTGATGAAGACACCTGCATACCAGAAGACTAGTGCCCAGGACATGCAGGCTATCCCATATGTGCATCCTAAGCCCAAACCTTTAGCCATTCCTGCCTTGTATCCAAGCTTCAGCGTGTTTTGTATTGCATCGGAATAAGAATTAAGGGCCTTGCTCTCACCAACGTATGAGTAAACAGTTCGAACTTGAGCAATAGCCTGCACAGTTTGCAGATAATAGAGATTAATTACGAAAATGAGGACGTTTTAGGCAAGATTGAATTATATTTCAAACGTGTAATCATGACGGACTTTTGCTTGCTTAACTTCAGATTCTGTGAGCAAGACTATTTGACACGATGACAAACTAGAAAGGCCAAAAAAAAAAAGGGAAACAGCCATCATGGTTTTTAATATTTTATTGAGAAAGTTAAAAGTTAAAAGTAAAATACTTTTTGCAAATGCTTCACATGACAAAACATTATTTCATCTTAAATTCAACACTGGATGCAAATTCATGTGGAAGAATAGCATGCGCTCCCTGCACTCGAATATGATTCAGATCAGAACCCAAAAAGGAGGAAAGAGAAAAGCTTTTTCCTCAACCCCAGAAGAAAATAATTGTCAAAAAAGAGAAACTTAACCAAAGTTCATAAATCAAGCTTACCTGCTCGGCGATTATGCCGGCATTGGCATATGATTGACGACTCTTCGAGGTGAGTCCAGTGAGAGTATAAGCGTACAAGCCACCGGCAAAAGCAATGCCAGGAATCACCGCCACACTTAGAAGCGCCAGCCTCCATGCCGATACAAAACCAACCACTAATCCCGCCAGAAAAGTTGAGAGATAATGTATGAAGTTCCCTACCTGCACGTATCCCACAAAGAAAATTTAATCTTGCAGGTAAGCAACATCCCTGAAACGCATGTAAAGAAAGATGGCAAATTGACAGAACCTTCTCGCTAATAGCATCTTGAACAAGCAGAGTATCAGTGGAGACACTAAAAACAATATCCCCTGTTCTAGCGTCTGTGTCAAAGAACCCAACGTCCTGTTTAAGCACTGCCTCCAAGTACTTCTTCCTCAACGTGCTCACTTGTCTCTCCCCGGTATACATCCAGCACGCAATTTCTGGCACACTCGAAGAAATGTCCATCAACGGCAGAAAAAAAAGTGGTTTCTTTTTTCTTTTCTTCCGCAGGGTAATTTAATTATTGTCGCTAAAACAGTTAAAGAAATTAATTACGTATGTAGCATAATTAATCGACCACTAGAGGTTGATACTTGACAGAGACACCAGTATAATATTAGCTAATGTTAAGCAGGAAAATGAAGGTTCTGAGATTGACAAGTGAAAGAAAGAAAAAGGACGATGGTGATGGAGATGAAACACGTGGGCTCACACCCACTCGTCTCATGTGAACTGGCTACACTCGTCATGCAGTCCAAACTATAGTCCGACAAGTGCGACGGATCTTCTTCGGGGGTCAGGACAAGCAAAATCTAAAAGGAGAAACGAATAATTTGAGCTGGGAATATGATAAAAAATGCCATACCCGCATAGGATGATATGCAAACGACAAGACCCAGGTACACAAAATACAGAGCATACTGCAATGATGATCAGCGAAACAAATAAGAGCTATTAGATCCCAGATCTGAGATAAATTTGCTTAAGAAAAAGAAAGAATGATATTTGAGAAATTTGAATGAACTTCGGTTCTTGAACCTTTGATACTTCTTCTGTCATTTTCTTCAAATCCATCTGGTTCTTGCCAAACCCATTAACCATTTCACCGAAAAGAAGGAAGAAAACAGGCATGGAGGAGCCATGAACGATGGCTCCTAAGCTCCCGGAGATCATGAGCAACCAGTCATACTTGTCTGCAAAAGAGAAGAGCTGGTAAAAGGGTAAACTCTGCTCCTTCTTCTTCTCTGCCTCAGCCAATGCTTTGGGCTCTGCAGCTTCCGCCATTACAACCCCGCAAAAATACAGTCTTCCAAAGTGAGAAAAGATGGGTGAGTGATTCAGACTTTAAGAGACTTTAAACCAATTCGTGGTTCAATGCCATGAAGAAGAAGATCTGGGCAAGGTAGAAAAGAGATCTGGAGCAGTCCCTCTTCTCTTGTGCAGAACTGTCAAATTCATCTTGGTTCAATACTTCAATCAACCTGCGACTCCACTATCAATGACTTCGGTCGCCGGAGAAAGAGAAAGAGAGTATGGCGAGAGTGTGGTGGATTGACAGTGGTCAAAGGAAATGGAGAGAACATGAGTTAGGGAGGAGAGAGTGACGCGAGGTTTGGTTATATAGTGAAGGGCTTTAACTGTGGTTGTAAATTTCAGTTTCCGAAGGTTGAAAGGAATCCAATTAACAAAACTATTGGGTTTTGTGCCTTCGGAAATATTGGGTTGTTTAAAATTTTGTGTGCCTTTTTTCTGTGCGTATATCCAAAACAGAGTAAAAAAACAGAAAAAAGTAACAGGATTGAGGGTGACAGTCACGGCCATGTGGAAGTTTTTAGAGACGGGATGGTAATTGTTTTTAATATTTTATTTTGCATTTTTGATTTAAAAAGAGAGCACATCAGATGAGTGGAAGTGAACAGCTCAGAATCAGAGAAAGCTTTATTTTTTATCTTTTCAATCTTTTGTCGCTGTAAGTATTTGATCAGTCGTCACATGCTATTGCAGTGTCTTTCTATATGTCCCAAATTTTTTTTTTCTCTTTAGAATGAGAATTTCCATTCATTGCGATTGTGATGTTTCTATCGGTAAGAATCCAAATCCGGTGCTTAAAACGGGGAAGTTATAATAAATATTTTAATATTGCTATTCCAATAAATTACAAAAAATATATATTAAATTGATTTCTGATTTTTATAGTTCATGATAATTTAGTTTTTTATAAATTGTTCATACTAAATTGATTTTTTATAATTTTTATTTTATATAAATTTAATTTTTTATTAATAAATTAATAAGATAACAAAAAGATTAGTTTTATATAATATAAGAATTGTAAGAAATTAATTTAACAAGAACAATTTGTGAGAGATTAGATTATCATAAAATAAAAAAAATAAAAAACTAATTTAATTATTTTTCAATATAATGCTTAGTTTGATAAACATATCTCATGCATATGCGCGCATATCAACAATTATAGTCAATAATTTCGTGAGGTACAATTATTGTTATAATTATAATTAATACAATTTTATTATATTATTAAAAACATCGTATATTAACAGTCAATTGTGAATGTCACGAGAAACTCTAATCGTAGAGACAAGTATATGAAACCAAAATTTGAATTATTGTTATTGATGGTCAAGTCAAGTTTGGTATTGATTTAGTGATTTGCATAACACGTATGCGCCTGAATTGTTTTGTGTTATTATAGAAATCATATTAGCAATTTATATAAATGCTACTCTAAGAAAATCTCTACTCTACCTTGGAAGGAACTAAATTTTTATTTATAAGTTTTAAACTCCTTCTCTTTATTTTATTTTATTTGGGTACTAAATAGATATTGTGCATGTTGAAATGTTACACACACACGAGAAGAAAAAGGATGAGAACTACAATAATAAAGTATAAATTTAAAATATTTATTATAAAGGATTTTTTTTTGAAGTTATACATAATAAAAGAGTTTCAAGGTTAAATATTTAATCTTTAAATTTTTTAAAAATAATTTTGAAATTTAAGATCACTTATAAATAGTTTAAATTTATATTTGTTAATTATATTTAAAAAAAATAAAAAATAAAACGATTCAAAGATGTGGACCCAAGTAGAAATGCAAATGTAGGATGCCTTGCATAAATGATCATCACACATGGACAGCCATAGAGATGAGAGAACAATCATTTCAGACACCAAAACTCCAGTGTTTGATTGCTGTACGTATAGACACATAAATAATATTGAAATGTTTTAATTCAAATTATAGATAAAAACTGGCTTTTTTAAAATAAAAATAACTCTTAATACATGGACTTAAAAATAATCTCTATTTTTTTTTTTTTTTGACAAAGAAACATTCACTGGGGGGCATTATACACTTGTAACTTTTTAACGTATTGAGTTGTTCAAAATCTAGTATATTCCTAAAAAGGGACAGAGAAAGCCCTGTGTGTAGCAAAAAAATATGGGCATGCATGCATGTGTTAAGAGCAATGAAGATGAAGGTGGCAAAATGAAGGGAAGCACTTTCCCCTTGTGATGCAGCCTATTATTACCTATTATTGCATTTAATCGAAGTAATGATCACATTGTCTCCATCACAGATTTCAAAAACAATGCCCCACCTCCCACTTTTTAAGGTCACATCCATATCTTTCCACCCTATCTCTACTCCTCCATTCATCCTCCACCCTTGTGTGCTTATAATATATATATATATATATATATATATATATATATATTCTCATAATGATTACATTAAATTTAATAAAACTTAGCAAAAAAATATTAATAAATTTCAAAAAAAATATTTAATGTTATTCTTGAAAATTTTTTATAATATTTTAATTTTATAAATATATTTTTATGTTTTAAAAGTAAAACAT
This sequence comes from Delonix regia, assembly GCA_037074485.1. NCBI lineage: Eukaryota > Viridiplantae > Streptophyta > Magnoliopsida > Fabales > Fabaceae > Delonix > Delonix regia. Next base: position 29,966,594 of record CM073449.1, on the reverse strand, counting down.
TATGTAATTTATAGAGGTGGATTAATTTAACTAACAAAACTTGCCTTATCTATCTTCTGCACATCATAAATGTGGGATATTAGTTTACTGGACTCAACCCATTGGTTTTGGGCTCACCAGATGTTTAGTAATGATTCTGAACCAGGCCCAAGCCCAATCCACGTTTTGCCCTTTTTGGCTTATAGGAAATACCATTCTGTGTCTGTTTCTTTATTAACGAGTAAGATGCATGCTTCGTACTAAAAAGCCGCAGAAATTAAAGTCACAAACATGAGGGAACTGCAATGGTCAGCTAATCCTTCAACAGTTGTACTTTCTGTGGTCCATTGGACCCTTGTGCTCTAAAGCTTACGAGTATTTGTTTATAGTCACAAGTATAAAATAAAACAAATCCCAACGAAGTTTCAAAAGCTCAGAAAACATGAACAAGAATATATATATATCATCAAGTGGCTTTGGTTGTGATGTAGAGCCTTTTCGAAACAAGAGAGTGTTTTGGTAAACTTATTTAGTACTTGTGTATGTTTTACTAATGCCTCAAAGAATACAGCATGTGGCAAGCTTCAATTTATCAGGATGTCACCTTTTCTCTCAATTCTTAATAACACAGTCCTTTAAGAATAATTATATTCTTGCAGCTCTTACGAGTTTCGATTAGCTAATTTGCATTTCAATGATCAATCAGTGGCTAACGAATAAGGATGTAGAGTGAAGATCCATAGTTATATAGACCTCATTTTAAAGACTAGGCTCCTATTTCCAGGGATAATTACGCCTAAACGAACAAGCTTTGTGCAAATTAAATATTAGATTAGCAGCTGGTAGGTGTGAATTCCCACATAATACATCATGATTGTTTTAAAAGTAAAATGATGTGGTAATCCATCATTTTCTCAGCAGCTAAGACTAAATTGATTATTGTTACAGTCCCACCACTTTCTGTGGTTTTCTTGGTTGAGTTTCATTCCAGGACAAAAGGGTGTCTTCTTTTTTCACGTGGGTGTCCTGCCAAAGTATAAAAAACTGAACTTTCCTCCTCTTCCATCTTCTTCTGTGGATTTTTGGTCCTGATATGATCTTTAAATATAATGCCACTTACAAGCATAACAGTAAAGCCGTATTGCTGATATGAAGCTTCTTAACTGTAAAAGCATTCTTTCAAGAACATGCCCATCTCTTACAGAACAAAACCTCCATAAGCACAGGTCACTCTCTGCTTTTGTGGGGACCTTGTTGGAGTCATCATTATCTTGATGATTTGACCAAACCTCCTTTACTTGCTATCCCACTTCTGATTTTCAGGGAGCGAAAAGCTATTTCAAGCAATAACGGCAAATTATAATAAAAGCACAAGTAACAAGGCCATGTGAAAAGTTTAGAAGAAACTTTCATGAGTGGTTATGAATTTGACTAGCGTGACCATGTCTTGCTGTTTACAAGAAACTTCAAACACAATACTGTTTTGTAGTAAAAATTGCTCAAACATTGCTTCTTTTAGAGTCCAAGAATAATGGGATCACAAGTGAGAATTCATGTACCACATTTTTTTTTTTTTGTCAGTATAAAGAGAACGGGAAATTCAGGTCCTGTATACTGTAGTGCGAACAATAAAGAATTCAGTTTGGTTCTTCAGGCCCTGGACTGCATTGGTTACTTCTAGCAGGCCCGATTTATTAATGCTTATATTTAATGGCGAGGGATTTAGTCTTGCTTTTGCCAATCTTTTTGTCATCCACCATGAAAAAGAACCCCTTGTTAGACTTCTTAGAAAACACTTGTTATGCCTTTCTGGGCCAAGCGAAGATGAGTGTAGTGTCTGGACTCGGCTAATATTAAGTTTAGTATCTGATCTTATAACTAGTTGAAGTTCAGGACAGTATACTAAAATGCGCAACTTGGTATTTGTAGCCCAAATTGTTCCAGCCATGAATGGAAACATGTTCTATAATAATTTGAACTTTTTTTCACTATAGTTATTAATTTCAAATAAGAGGGGGTATTTCTTGAAATAAAAAATTTGTATATGGCGTATATGTAAGTTTTCCAAACCTCATATAATCTATTTATATTTATTTATTTATTTGAAGTGCATATACTTTTTGAAGTTAATGACAAAAATAACGAAATAATTAATAAATTAATTACTTCTTAAATTATAAATTCTTTAAATAAGAGAATTTTTTAAAGTGAATAAAAAAATTTATTAATTACCTCTTAAATTAAAATTTTTTTAAAGTCTAAACATTTTTTAGACTTAACGTGAATAATAATAACTTAATTAATTAACTGTTTTTTAAATTTTATCATAAATGACTATAAATATAATTTGATATGGTCTAAAATTAAAGTAAGAGAAAATAATATATAGTTTATTTGACGATTTGGATCACTCATTATTATGCATAACTCAAAGTTAAAAGCAAAATAAAATATGTAATTTTACTAATTTCTAAGATTCTATAGTTTAAAATAGTAACAATAGGAGCTAATTTGTATAACAAAAAATATCTCGCAGCACTCTTCAAATGAGTCCATTATTATCATTTCTTTTTTACTAATATTGTGTAACTAATTTTATAAACTTCCTTTATTTATTATGCTTTCTTTATATTATAGTACATTACTAAATTTAATTTTCTTCGTAACATGTACAAATAACATTAATTTATCATATATTGACTCACAATAAAATAGATTAATTATTTTTAAAACTTGCTTGAACAAATAAACTAGTTAGTACGTAATTTACTTCATAAAATTTAAATATACCTATATAGAGTTAACAGCCTTAAAAAGTATTCATAAGGACACAAGTGAGACAAATCTTCAAATATTAGGCAAAGTTTTGTAATCATATATAGTTTGTACATTTTCGTATGAATCAAACTTGTTTCATAAGAGATGAAGATCGCCTCCAGTAATAGAGTCGTTAGAGATTCTCCGGTATCATAAAACGACGTTGTCTAGGTAAGTGAAATTTTGTTTTTATAATTTGGCGTCATAAATGGCATCATTTGGCAAATCGGATTGACCTTTTTCTCCCCCTGAAAACACTGCCTACAAGTATGTTGGGGTAGCAGAATTCAGATAGTTATTGTCGTAGTCTTCCTCACCTCATTTGGTCACCGTGGTTAGTTCTAACAAGGGGATTCAGATTGTCTCCCTCTTTTCGATAGAGGTTCAAGTACTTCTCTCTTCCTCTCTTCCTCACACAAAAAATCATATAGCTTCCTTTCTTGCCTTAGGGATTCAATATCCCTTCTTCCTCTCTTTATTTCAATTGCTTTATCTTTTATCTTTTTGCTTTCGTCCATAGAATTAAAAAAAAAGGGCATATAAAACTACAAACTTTTGCACATTAGGAAACAATTTATGGCCAAATAGGAAGATCAAAGCAAGGAAATGAGCACCTAATATATTGTAATATTTAGTAGTTCTTTCAACTACAAATTGCAAACTCAGGCCACGCAATGGTAAACTATAAGTGAATGAGCAGAGTCACCACTCTATTAACGTCCAAAATGAGAGTCACTCACCCGCTCGAAATTTCATGATTTTCTTTCTCTTTTTTTATGCAAACTCAGGGCTAAAAACTGTGGAAGCTTAGCGCCACAAAACAAGCAACTGATTTTCATGGTGATGGATACTGTGATGACGACCCTTTTTAACTCCAAACTAAAAGAGCTTGAAGACACATTGTTTCCACACCCAAGCTTCCTCTTTTAGCTACAACCAAGGGCTCCAAACTGGCTGAAACTTTGGCGCCAAAACACAATGGAGGAGCTGTCGCCGTTCTGAAGGAAGAAGAAGCTGATTTAGGTGCTTATATAATAATCGAAACAATTTAAGCCAAGGTTTTTAAAGAAAATAAAGACTCAGTTTGACAATGAGACATGACAATTAATCCGACAACCTAGAGAATGGTTATGGGAGAATCTCCTGTAAATAGGCATTACAGGAGGTAATCTGCATCCATTCCATGAGCATCTAGATGAACCAATGAGAAAATGAAAAAGATCTGGTAACTCCCGTGTATGATATTACCAACAATTTCCAATATAAACTCATATTTTTAGTTGTGTTTTAATATATGTATCTTGTAAAAGTGTATATTTGCACCTTACAATTTTAATTAATTTATTTTACAGATTTAAAATTTCAAAATAAACAAATAAGAGAAATACTTCTAAAAGACAACATTATAATTTGTTTCAAAGCACCCCGGAAACCAAAATATTGTCATTTTCTAGAAAGTGAAATAATATTATGAATTAAGAGGTAGGTAGGTGCCTTAAAAGTATCCACAAATACCAATTATTAGGCAACCAAAACATATTTTATTAAATAAATTGATTATTTGACCCAGAAAATTTTTAATATTTATTTTTTGTAAAAACTGAATATGTATGTATGTGTGTATATGTATGTGTGTGTATGTATATATATATATATATATATATTTATATATAGATATATATATTAACAACAGCTACTGCCAAGGCTATGTTAGAGAACGAAGGAAAATGGTGACCCCTTGCTTCTCAGCGCTTTTAAAACCTTGAGGAGGCCAGCTTTGGGGTTTTCCCCCTTTATCTTCTTCCTCTTCTTCCCCGCCTTTTCTTTTTCGGTTCGTTCCTGCCGATTCCCTCCTTGGCTGAAACCCTAATAAATGAATTCGTTTGGCATCTTAACGCCCCCGAACCAAAAGTCATAATTCAACAGCTTCCACTGATTCTAGGGTTTTCTGGCTATATCAATCACTTGAATTCTGCGGGTTTTTTTTGAATTAGGTGCTTGGGCGCACTTTTGGTTCTGAATTCAGATTTAGAATCGGTTTGATTTTGTTGTTAAGGCTCGGGACAAGCTTAATTTGAGAACATGAGTACCCAGAAGAAGAGGGGCTTCCAAATAGAGGCGTTTAAGCACCGCGTTGTGGTGGATCCAAAATATGCTGATAAGACGTGGAAGGTTTTGGAGCATGCTATTCATGAGATTTACAATCATAATGCTAGCGGGCTTAGTTTTGAAGAACTTTATAGGTTTGCCCCTTTGCTTTCTATTCTTCCCTAATATGAATGCTCTCGATTAGTTCTTGTGGCTACCATCTCCAGTGCTTGATGCTATATTTAAGTTTGTATGCTATACAATTTGACTTTTCTTTGTTCCTTTTTGTCAAATCTTTGGCTAAGTCGATAGGATTATTTTAGTGGTATTGTGGTTCTTATACTTAGTGGGATGTTCTGAAGTCTCCCTTTCAAGTTGATTTAAATTGAATCAGTCAGTTCTGCAATTAATTATACATCGTAAAATGGTTTACTTAAAATTTAAGAATTTCTGCCAAGCTATGGTATTAAAAATATTTTTCTTTTTTTAGTTCTGGATTTTTTTTTCCTCAGTTAATTTTGAATCCAATCTTAAGCCTCTTTCTTTAGTGAGAGGTCACTTCCTTCTCAACTTTGGTGCGATAAGTTTGATTCTTGTGGATTTCAGCTCATGGGTTTTTAAGTGGTGTTTCTTTGTCGTGCACGAGTAGGGACTGGATTGCACTTTTTGAGTTGATGTCCTTTTTCTTTGTTATACTTTCTTTGTTGTGTCCTGACCGTCCTGTATTGTACTCCATTTCTCACTTGATGAATTATTATATTTTCAAAATAGTAAAAATAAGGATAAGGTATGAATATAAAAATTTATGAAATCATGTTAAAAAATAATAATGATTGCTAGTAGATAATCATAGTAATAACAGGAATACGTTTGTGAAGAACTTCGGCTTTATCACTAAGGTGGTGTTTGTTATATAGGTATCATTATGTAGAAATTTGAATTTTTGTATTTATTAAATTCAAACATTTAATAGGCTTCCAGGTGCTTGGAAAATTATCTTTCCTATGTACCAAACAGCACCTAAAGTATTTTGGTTACAATGAAAACTTCTAGAAGTTATATTGCCTCTGTAAAAGATGGAGACTGACGACTTGTATCCTTTTAACTGTAACACTAGTGTTCTATTAGTCTAGAAGACTACATTATGGCCAGATGTGGTACCAAAGTAATTATGATGCTCTTTTGTGAAGTTAATTGGTGCTGGTGCAACTCAGACCCTTTGGGGATTTGGTGGATAAGAAAAATTTGTGATGTTTAAAGTCAGGAGGATGCCAGATTTAAAATCTGGATTAAGGTTGAGTTTTTATGCCTCCTAACCTTTTCAGGATTTCTGTAATCAAGCCTTATGCTCAGTCAATTGTGAAGGTGGTCAAACTTTTTATTACCTATTTAAAGTAATAGAATATTTGTAGTTTGTGACTTTTTTAGTTTTGGCAACAAACATATATCTAGAAGGATTGACTGACAGAAATCCATTAGTCGGGTGAATAAAATGATTCTCTGTTATAACAATTTTGTGATAGGCAGATAGTTTATAATTGCTTAGTACAGCAGAACTGTTTAGTGTGACATCTCAGTTTGCAATTGTATTGTATAGATTTGAAATATTTCTTTAATTTACATTGTAGTTCAAATGAACTGCTTACTTATAATTGATAACTATTGTAGATTCCCAGTGTTGCTGATTGTTCTGATCATTGAGCATGTGTTGTACTTTCAGGAATGCTTATAATATGGTGCTCCATAAATTTGGGGAGAAACTTTACTCAGGACTTGTTACGACCATGACTTATCATCTAAAAGAAATATCTAAATCGATTGAAGCTGCCCAAGGGGAGATCTTTTTGGAAGAGCTCAACAGAAAGTGGGCAGATCATAACAAGGCATTGCAAATGATTCGAGACATACTGATGTATATGGATAGAACTTTCATACCAAGCACCCATAAAACTCCAGTTCATGAGCTTGGGTTGAATCTTTGGAGGGATGTTGTGATTCACTCCAGCAAAACTCAGGCTAGGCTTCGGGATACACTTCTTGATCTTGTACTTAGAGAAAGGAATGGTGAAGTAATAAATAGGGGCTTGATGAGAAATATTACGAAGATGCTGATGGATTTGGGTTTCTCTGTTTACCAGGATGATTTTGAGAAGCATTTTCTTGAAGTTTCAGCTGATTTTTATTGTCTTGAGTCCCAGAAGTTCATTGAATCTTGTGATTGTGGGGATTATCTTAAGAAAGCTGAGAGACGTTTAAATGAAGAAATGGAGAGAGTATCTCACTACTTGGATTCTACAAGTGAGTCAAAGATTACCAATGTGGTGGAGAAGGAGATGATTGAAAGTCACATGCAAATTCTAGTACATATGGAGAACTCAGGCCTAGTGAATATGCTTGTGGATGATAAATATGAGGACTTGGGAAGAATGTACAACCTGTTTCACAGGGTGCCTGCTGGGCTCACTATTGTTAAAGAGGTCATGACTTCATATATACGGGATACAGGTAAGCAGCTAGTTACAGATCCTGAAAGGTTGAGGGATCCTGTAGATTTTGTTCAGCGGCTCTTGGATTTGAAAGATAAATATGACAAGATTATCACATTGGCATTTAACAATGACAAGACATTTCAAAATGCCTTGAATTCTGCTTTTGAATATTTCATCAATTTGAATGTTCGGTCTCCAGAGTTCATTTCTTTGTTTGTGGATGATAAACTTCGCCGAGGATTGAAGGGGGTTGGTGAGGAGGATGTGGAGGTTGTGCTGGACAAAGTCATGATGCTTTTCCGGTACCTACAGGAGAAGGATGTGTTTGAGAAGTATTACAAGCAACACCTTGCCAAAAGGCTTCTTTCTGGGAAAACTATATCTGATGATGCTGAAAGAAGTCTAATTGTTAAGCTCAAGACAGAGTGTGGATATCAATTTACTTCCAAGTTAGAAGGCATGTTTACTGATATGAAGACCTCTCAAGATACGATGCAAGGTTTCTATGCATGCCATGGTGCTGAGTTGGGGGATAGCCCTACGCTAGCTGTCCAGGTGCTCACAACAGGCTCATGGCCAACTCAACCTAGCCCTCAGTGTAACCTTCCAACAGAAATTTTGGGGGTCTGTGAGAAGTTTCGTAGTTATTATCTTGGTACCCACAATGGTAGGAGGTTGTCCTGGCAAACTAATATGGGGACAGCTGATTTGAAAGCAACATTTGGCAAGGGCCAGAAGCATGAGCTGAATGTTTCTACATACCAGATGTGTGTACTCATGCTTTTTAACAATGCTGATGGATTGACTTACAAGGAGATAGAGCAGGCCACAGAGATACCCATTTCAGACTTGAAAAGGTGCCTTCAGTCTCTGGCATGTGTCAAAGGAAAGAATGTGCTTCGAAAAGAGCCCATGAGTAAGGACATAGCTGAGGATGACGCATTCTTCTTCAATGACAAGTTCACAAGCAAGTTCTTCAAGGTTAAGATAGGTACTGTTGTTGCGCAGAGGGAATCTGAACCAGAAAACATAGAAACTCGGCAAAGAGTTGAAGAAGACAGGAAGCCACAGATTGAGGCGGCAATTGTCAGGATTATGAAATCAAGGCGGACTCTAGACCATAATAATATAGTTGCTGAGGTCACAAAGCAGCTGCAGTCACGATTTTTGCCCAATCCTGTTGTCATTAAAAAGCGAATTGAATCCCTTATTGAGCGTGAGTTCTTGGAGAGGGATAAATTGGACAGAAAACTGTATCGCTATCTTGCTTGAAGCCTTGAACAGTTTGTGTTGTCCCATATTGTCAAGTTTTCTGGCATGGGACCTAATGGATTGTGTCTACCATAAGTTAGAGTCCAGTTCATGAATTGCTGCAAGCTTTGGTTGCTTTCAATGAATAGTGCCTCTCTGTTGCATATGTGATTGTCTTTTATATTAAGAGGGCTTGCTGGGAACTGTTATGAAGGTTTGGTTTCTGCCTCCAATTTCAGAAACATTATAATCATTGATTCTGTGACTCTTGCTTACGGATTCAAACAAATCCTTGCATCTGTTTGAGTTACTTCTTCACAGGCGTCAATTTTAAAGCTTCATCTCTAGTTTCTTTCATTTATCTACATGATGAAGCTTTTCAATCATTTTGGATGTATATTATCATTTTGTGGTTGGAATTATTTCATTAATTATAATGCCCTAGTGGATGACTTAGTATAGAAATGATAAAATAAACTACTTTGGGTTATAGAAGCCTTAAATGTACTGCCGAACATAGGAGTGAGTAATTATATTTTCTTTAGTCAAATGTCCTTTGTTAAGCAACCAGGATAACCCCAGGAGCACAGCAGTATGCAGATGATCCCTTAGTGTTAACTCATCAAATTAATTCAACGTATTATTCTCAGGTTGGCACCAAATCTATAAACTCATAGCTCCATCCCTTTTAGGGTTTTTGTCTTGAGGTGCAAATTCTTAGGAATATTTAGCTGTCATAGCTAGATCATTTTCACTAGTGCAGGATATATATTATGGGTGTGGAGTTTCTTAGCTTTCTATCTAGTTCATGCTGGAAATACTTGCTGACATTATTCAGGGAGCAGCATAGTGATATCAGTAATGAAACCAATTGATGCTTTGTCTTATATAATGACAATATTGCTTTGCCAGTAGACTAGTAAGGTTAGGTTGTACATTCTAGTCAAAAACAAATTAGACTATCTTTTAAGTGTTCTCTCTCTTTTTTTTTTTCATCTCTTTAATTTTATATTACATTCTTGAAAGATGAGTATGCATGCTTTGGGTATTTGTTCTGGAGCATGTTGTAAACTATATGTTTCAACTATACTCCGATGAAATGTGATGCTGGGATGCCAGATGGTTACTGTACATTCTAGTAAAAAACAAATTAGACTATCTTTTAACTGTTCTCTCTCTCTTTTTTTTATTTTCTCTTTAATTTTATATTACATTCTTGAAAGATGAGTACGCATGCTTTGGGTATTTGTTCAGGAGCATGTTGTAAACTATATGTTTCAACTATACTCCGATGAAATGTGATGCTGGGATGCCAGATGGTTACTGTCTGTGTAGGTACCTTACATATATTTCAGCAGAATAGGCTATTGAATTTTGTCTGGAGATTTCAGGATAACTTATCTCTGCTGACTTGAGCCTTACGCCTGAAAAAGACAAGCTTTGGCTCAGCATTCTCCGGTTGGACTGTTTGCCATTAGTTTGTGGAAGAATTGTCAATTATGAAGTGGCAGCATTGATGAAATTTGGCTATCAAAATCCATGAGTAAGCATTTCTTGTCAAGCTATGGAATAAATAAGGCAACAAATACATAAGATTTTGTGTGGGATGCACAAAGTATGATATATGTATTGCTTGATTTGTTTCCATTTTGATCGTCATGTTTGTTTGGGTGCGCAGCATAATAAAGCCATTAGAAGCTCTGTGTAATATAAAATTGTGTTATATATATATATAAAAAAAAAAAGCCATCCATCTAATTTTAAAACATGGAAGATGGACATTTTATGTTACACGTTGGAGCAAAAATTTAAAGAAATTGATAGATGAACAAATATTTATTAAAACTGAAAGTATATTGTCAGATATATCAAAAATTTCCCTTACTGAAATGAATATTTTGTTGAGTCTCCCGCCTGTTTTCACATAGAACTCCAGGTATTTTGGGAAATTATTTACAGGTCATAGATGAGATATTGGAGGAAACTAAACAAATTAATATTCATTGCTGCCTTTATTTGTTTAGTTTTCTCCAATTCTCACTTTATGACTCTTAAATGTGTATAGCAGAGATGAGAGATGAGGTTGGAGAGGTAGGTTGTCGGTGAGATGTCGGAGGAAACCGAGTCTCCAGGTGTTCCAGGGAAGATTCAGTTTCCTTTAACTCTCACATAAGTCCTTTTTTCTTTTTTGTTTGGTGGTTGGCTTTGCACTGCAATTCGACTCTTATAACCGTCTTCAACCATTTTTTTTTTTTAAATGTAATTTCTTTATTTCCCAATCCTAGAGAGCACGAATTTAATGCTACTAATCGGTCAAATAGTACTTATTACAGATGGACACACTTGATAAAGATGTTGATTCTGTACCAAATTAGTTGCGCTTTCCCATTCCCATGTAGCAATTATAGCTCACGCGGCCGAGCTTTCAATTAGTTATTATGTTTTGTACTTCTAGAAAACGTGGATAAGCTCTTCGTCCTCTCCAAAATCATTAGGCCTCCGCTTTATTCTAATGATTAATAGACGCTGTTAAGTTAAATGAGAAACTTTCTCGATCAATTTAGGTAGTAGGTATATTGACTACACAAATAAATGTTAGTGTCTCTTTACCATTTCCATTTCTTTTCTTTTTTTTTTTCTTAAATATTATTGAATTGCTCTCTTTTTCTTTTTTGGAGATATATCGAAATTTTCTTTTTGTTTTGATAGTGCCTCCTCAACACCCCTGATATCAAAAAAATAGGCTTCTTATTACCCTAGCCAGAAAAGATAAAATATAATTACTATTATTTTAAGCAAAATACTCCTGTGACTCATAATATAACAAGTTTCAGTTTTTTTATTAATATGAAATAGTAATTTTTTTATTCTAGCATAATGAAAAAGCATTTGAATAAATAATAAATTACTAAAGACAGAATATATGGAAAAATATATTTTAAGATTAAATAATTTAATTCAATGATGAAATTTGTATTAAATATTTATTAATTAACATATGCATCCATAAATTAGATAAAGTTTTAGAATAAATTATAATATAGTTTCAATATAATATAAATTACATTAAATATTCAACTCACAACGGTGGAGGAGATGTCTGTAATGTTACAAAATAATGAAGTAGCAAAGTGCATGTACATCTAGTTTTTCCGTAGAGCTCTGAGCTAGTTTCAGTGTAGTTCAATTTGACATTCCACAAGTTTAAACCAAGCCAGTCTGACTTAAAAAGCATCAACATGAGCATATGACTAACAGCTACAAGAAGTTGCAATATAAGCTTGATGTATAGGTAAAAGATCATCGTACCAAAGAATGGAGTAAAATGACCCGCTATAGACGTGGCCCTTAAAGAAGTTGGAATGCTCTATATTTGTTAAAAGATATGGCGAAGAACCTGTAATAAAAGCAGGAAACTCGAAAACTAACACGGTAGCAATCCTACAAGGCCCAAAAAGAAAAGACAAAAAAGCACAGTAACAATCCTATGGAATAAACTCCTCAAACGTGACCTTGAACATCTGTTAGCGAAAGAGCAGCCATTAGCATAGACAGTAGAATTGTCTCTCAATGCAACCAGCTCAGTTGTACTACTTGAAGAACAAGAACAAAATCAAAGCAAGCCAGGAAGTGTTTAGCTGTCTCCCTCATTGCTATCTTCATCATTTTCCTCTTCATCATCATCGCCATTTTCCTGCATAAGTACATCTCGGAACTCAGAACATTGGAATAAGAACATCTACTAGACAGTACAAGGCATTGACGAACCTCAGTATATAGTACTTCCGTAAAATAGACAAGTAGATCATCAATTGATTAACTTGGATCCTGCCAATTTCCCTCTTCATGATTTTTTATCAATTTCCGAGAGAGAAAGACACAAAGTAGTGGGGTCTACTAAAAAGTGTGGGACCTATTTGAATAGTAAGTGCCTCCTCATAATATATCCATCCCTCTTTGAAATTAATAAGAAAATTGATAGAAAGGAAATTGAGAGTATCCAGATAAATAGTGATTAAACAGTTTAATTCCATGTCTGCCTAATTCAAGGCTTCAGTTCCGATTTACTCAGTGTGTTCAATTACAAGTTATCCCAATTTGGAAACACAGCAAAAGCTATGGATGGGAACATATAACTACACTTAACCATCAAATTATGATAAATCAGTATTTCTAACTTCAACTTCATGAGGAGGTTAGCGAGTAAGCATTGCCCAGTGTCTGCTTTGCTAAGCAGGTACAAATGGGGGGGAGCGGGGGGGGTGGGGGGGGGGGGGGTGGGGGAAGGAAAGACGAGGAAAGCAAACACCTGTATTGACACGAGACATCATAAAAAGGGCAGGGCATCTTAGTGACAGAAAATTTCCAACTTCATGATGTTCAGTCTCACAAATGGTCCTTAGTACCAAGGTTTTATCCACTTTTTATTACATAATTAAACAACCAATAATAAGAATAATTTTTTTTTCTACTTCTTTTTTTTTCTCTGGTCCACTAGAATAATAGGACAGTGCTAAACTTGACTTGAAATTGAGGAAATAGGCAACTCCTATATATATGAAATACCTACTACATGAAGAAAGCTGCCATGTTAACACAACATACTTATATGCACAATGGAGAAAGCAAATATCGATGTCATACAATTGTAAAGCCATCGACCATCATAAATCACTTTTTTTCTTTCTGCCTACCCCCTTTGCTGCCTCCTTTTGGAAGAGAATGAGAGATTTGATTTGCCATGAACAACATAAACACTTTGACATATACGAAGTTTAACAAAAAGAATGAGAGATTTGATTCAGAGGCGTTTTGACTAACATCTAGGAACTAGGTTTTCCTCACACTATTTCAGCTAAGATTCTATATCTTACTGGAACAGAATTACTTGAGAATTAATTATTGTTAGGCTATAAATAATGACAACTATTCCGAGATCAAAACACTTCTGCATTAATTGATCATATAAAAGTCAAAGTTTTCTATAATAAATTTCCATTGTGAGTTCTACAACATAGATTACACAATGGAACTTCCTAACCAAACAAAATCCTATTCTAAAAGAGTAACCCTAATCCCAAATTTAAATGCAAAATGTTAATCAAAGTTAAACTTCATTCTTCCTCAAAAAATTCTATCACGTTTCTCATTTGGCCTCATTAATCAGGAATAGGAAGAGGGAAGGTGTCTGAGAGACCATAAACATATTATTAACATATTTTAGTGAAGCTGTGAATATCCAAAGATGAATTAATGCACATAACTGCAAGTGTGCATGTGCATGAGATTCTGAGAAGAGAAATACAATTTCCTAATTTGAACTTCCTTTTCTACATAAAATTCAAATTATGAGCATGCAAAATGGTAAATGGAACACATCTTTCAGGTACACAACTAGGTCAATCAATACAACAATTGGAAAAAAATGGTTTATCAAACCACCAAGAATTAATAATAACTTACCTCTTCGCAATCTTCATCCCCATCCAAATCCTCTTCATCAGCATCCTGCAATAATAGTCTCATAATACGCTCCATTAATGCAAGTAAAATTAATACAAATTTTGATACATATTTTTCATTCTGCATATCTTTGGAATAAAAAGCATAGGTGAAAAAAGTATATAATTTACTGTACAGGATAAGAAAATGTGACTAAATGATAAGGAAATTACATTGTTGAAATACTTTAGAGGATTAGGCCATAAATCTTCCTTGATTATCTCAGCAACCTGCAATACAATGTGAATTCCATGAAATTGAAAACTAAAGTATTATAATATCTGTTCAAATTTTATGCAACACAATATATTTCAACAAAATAGCTTGAGTTCCATTATCCATGAAAGCTCAAGAATGACCTATCTATCAATGGCATACATCTTGATTATTCCCTTATTTCAGGTCACACACTACAAGTAAAAGCCATAGGAGATCAGCAGATCACAGTTCAAATTGGCAAGGTTGCCATACACACACATTACCCGACTTCATCTCCATAAATAAAATTACCTCGTCACCAAACTCTGCCAAATCTTTTAGCTGTGTTTCGCTGAACCAACTGAGAAAGCTAAAAAAGAACAAGGGCATTAGAGTAAAGATCTACATGAAAGAAATCATTCAAAAACTTCTTATGAACACTGTTAATACCAAAATGGTTAACTATAATTTTTCTTTCAAATACTGTTTGACACTGCAGAATGCAAGGATGTTTCTTATGGTTCAGATTTATGATTGCATTTATTGACACTTTTCATTAACCCACAATGACAAAAATCTGTTGCTCATTAGGACTCAGCAGTGGGCCCCTTAAACATCTATGGATTAGTATGCTAGAATCCTCTGTCTATAAATGTGCGAAACCTAATCATATTAGCATAAATTTTAGTGCCACTAACATTTTCACTATATATAATTAACTTAGCTATCATAATGACTCACCACCAGTCTTTTTGAATTTCTCGACACACTAAAACAGGCCATTAATTAATTAGAGAAATACCTCTCACAAGCAAGGGGACGTTTGTTTCCTTTTGTCTCACGATGCACTCCATTAGTAGCACCCTTAACAAATTACAAACTATCATCAATGTTGCAAAAAGGAAAAAATTGAAAAGATGCCAAATAATATATCATAACTATAATACCATGCCCTCCTTCCACTTGATAGTAGTGCCAGTAATCTTAGTTGTTCCATCGTCAAAAAATGTGAAAGTTTTTGTCAACTTTGAATCTTCAAAATAAGGATTTTCCTTAAAATTCTGAAAGGTTAGGAATTTATAGATATTAAAGACATGCCAGAAGAAATCATCATTAAATTCATTAGCCAATTGTACCATGAAAGTTGAACGTTGTAGGGAATAAGAGATCCACAAGACATATACACAATACTTTCAAAGGAGAAAATAGAAAGGGGCCAATGGTAGATCATGCCCAAGAACTACTAACAACAAGCGTGAGAATAGAAGCTTACAAAGGAGATGGAGTACCCCAGCTTCACATCTTTGAAGTCTTCAACATCAAGTGAATATATATACTTGAAGATCTATGTCAAATAGAAAGAGAGAAGGGTAAGAAATTGCTCAAGCACACCCCCAAATCCTCCAGCAGAATTAACCACTCCAATATCACATAACTTTGAAGTATGACCTCTTTGCAGAAATGAATGTTATAAATAATGAGGAAAGGAAAGTTTGGTGTATAAGATTTGAAATGGAATAATATAAGTAAATTTCAGATTATTTTACAAACCTTCTGATCGTCCTCATTCAAAAGATCACGTAGTGCAGGATGACTCAAGAACTGCATAGTGAAAGATAGAATGAGTCATAGTGAAGTAAAGTTTCCTGCTGCATTGTTAGTTATAAAAGAACCACAAAATTTTTAGTCATTAGAAAAACTTAAAACTCCTCACTCCCCCCCCCCCCCCCCCCCTTTTTCCTTCTCTTTTCATTGTTATTTTTAGAACGGTGGATGATCACTAACTGCAGTCAACCAGAAGTCAGGAATAGTTTTGATGATTTCATTTCGTCTATCATATACTGGCTTGCGTATCTCATTATATTTCTGCTCAACTTCCAAAACTTTGTCGCTGGCTTCTTCATTAACCTGTAAAAAATAAAATATCATTCTGAAGTCATGCAAGATTCACACTGTGTTAAGTTAAAAATTATAGAATAGAGGGAGTAAAGGAATATGATGAGAGAAAAAGGGGGAAAAGGTTCTAGATATCAATCAGAAGTCCATCCTTAATTCCCAGCACTAGTCTAGTCTTAATGACAGGAACCGGCATATTCCTTGATTCTTGCCAATCAATCCAGAATTAATTGCCTTACTACACAACCCTACTAGTCAATAAGAAAAAATTCATGTAATATATTCTAGATTTGTTGACAGAAAGTTAAACATTCTCAAAGGTATTTGAGTAAACAACTGTTGTTTCACAAGAAGTTAGTAACTTAGCTCAGAGATTACGTGGGGTTGAATCAATTTCATGGAGACAAAACTACAAAAGTATACTAATAACAAATTGTTATACATGATGATAGCATTGCCTTTTTCTCTACAACAAGTGGTGAAGGGGGCAGGTTCCATGGGATTCCAACGAAACAGCACCAAATGGAACCAGCAATCACTGATCTTGTACAGAAAGTCAGACTCATAGGTTGCTTCAATTTGATGAATTTTGTAGCGTTGGCTATATATTTATTATCTTGTGTTGAATTCCATTAGATATAAAATACATCCTAAAAATTATGAAATTACTGCAGATGTGAAGACATTATTCAACACATAGTAGACAATAACCACATTGACTTGGGTGAAAATACATTGTGTACTGAAGAGAAAAAAATCACGAATACAATTAAGACCTCCAAAGTACAAGCTTTTAAAAAAATATCAGACCCAATGCTGTAATTCGCAGGTGCATAATAAACCATATCCGTCCAACTCTAAGAATGTCAACTAAATCGTCTCAGCAGCTACTTTTCTCTCCTAGACAAGTAAAAAAATATTTTCATAAAAACCCACATGTTTCTCATTCAGTAAGATAAGAGTCTGGAAATGCAAACGAACTCGTCATTAATGCAGCATCAAAATGATCGCCCAAACGTGGCTTTACAATTACACAAAGGTATATGCATATTACACACATGCAGAGGAAAATGGCAGGGCAAAGAGGTGAAAGAAAGAACCTTCTCGAGTTCATCCTGAACTTCCTGCAATTTTTCAATAGAGAGAACGAGTTCACCGTCAAAGTGATCAGAATCATCGCCCTGACCCGTCTCTACATGTTTGGATTTCTTGCCCTTATCTACCACCATTCTCTAATAACCCTAATTTGAGAGAAAGCAAAGTTAAAAACTTTCGAGGATAGGAAGAGGTAGGGAAGGGTTATAGGTCCCAGGGAACGGGGACGAAGGGCTTTCTGAAGCAAAAAGTGTTGATGGGTTGGGCATAGCGTAGGGGGCAAGGTGGGACCCGCAGTTCAAGCGAACATCACATCATGGTATAGATAAAGATATTTTGGGACAGAAGAAAGTGGGACCACAGATTCAGATGCCTAAAATATACATATTATTTTTTCATTTTAAAAATTATAATTAACTTTGTTATCTTTTATATATATATATTGTAAAATATTTCCACAATTGATCTTTATTAATATTTTTATCTTTTTTGCACAATATGACACTATAATTCTATATTCAATATCATAGAAAAAGCTATTAAATTAAATATTATAATTTCATCTTTAATATAATACTCAACATAATCAAATAATTTTATTTTTTGAAGGAACATAAATTATATAAAAAATTAATTTTATTTACTAACAGTAAATTTAAAATATAATATATGTATAATAATAATCAATAATTTATGTGAGTATAATAATTAATTTGTATTCATAATTTATATATATATAATAATACCAACAATAATAACTACTGATCATATTTCTATCTTAAATTATAAATAATAGATAAATTTGATTGTAATTTAAAAAAAAATTATCTAATTCCAAAAAATTAAATATAAGCATGAATAAAATAGTCGAATTAAAAAATAAACTTGAATGCCTTTTATAATCAAAATTTGGCTGATGATTAGGTGTAAATTATTACACATGCGAGTTCTACTCTGGGACACATTCGTTAGAAGGAAGGTTGGGTTTTCGCTCAAATCCTAATGTATGTGCCGAACCATTGAAAGTCACGATCAAACCTACGGATGGTTTGCACTATGAGTCTAATATGTTCAGTCGTACAACACATTGTGTTATCTGTCTTTCACCGCAATGATGGCCAAATCATATACAAATTTATATTGATTAATTTTTTTAAAAAATATATTATTTTAATCTCTAACGTGTTATGCAACCGTAGATATAATATAATAAATATTAATATCAAATATTTATATGATCAATATAAAAATAATTAGTTATATAAATATAGAATAAATTATAGTTATATCTAATGTGGAAATGAGTAAAATATTTGTTCGGCTTCCATTTATTATAAAATTATTATATTATTTTTTATTTATTAAAATAATTAAAATAGTGTCCTATTTATAAAAAAATTAACATTTAACTTTTAACTTTTTTTAAAAAAATATTAAATTTAAGTTTTTATGTGTAGGGTTTAAATTTTGATAAAGTGATTAAATTTAGTAAACTTTTGAAACGTGAAAAAAATTTAAATATTACATATTTTAATAAGTGAAAAATTATTTTAAGTATTTCGATAAGTGAATGATCAAAATAATAATTTTGTTATAAATTATGAACAAAAAATATATTTATTTGACAGAAATATTAAAACAAAATTCATATTTTGATTATATTTTATGCTCAATAAGATTTTTGTGCAGTTTTACATTGACAAAAAATTTATACTACAAAAAAATGTGGCATAGTGGTTCAATATTGGCAAACTATTGCTAAATAGAATACTCGCGATTTGTCAAACTGAAGCTAATCCTAAGGTGGCTAAACCATTTAGTAGTAGTTCTTTTCAAATGTGGGTAAATTCAACTTTTTGTTACGGTTTAAGCAAAGGAAAATTAGCTACGATGGTATACACTGTAGCTAATTCTAAATAGGTTTAAGTGCAGTCTATGTATAGTTGCAGCTATTGTATAAACTGCTACTATAGCTTATTTAGTATTGTTATTTTCATTAAATTCGCAAGGTTTATATGCTTTTTTTTTAAATAATAAAATTAAATATGGAGTTTAATTTCTTTTTCTCTTTTCCAAAACTTGCTTATATTCAAACACTATAACATAAACATCAACATTTCACATTACATCCATAGTGCAACACAAGGAAAACATCACATCCATAGTGTAACATAAAGAAAATATCACATCCAAACATGCTTGATCCATAATACAACATAAAGAAAACATCATAAAGTGTAACACCAATACAACATAGTCTTTATAACATTCCACATCACCAAATTATGGATTTTCTTAATAAAAAACATGTGGGGAATGATCTGCTACACTCTGATGATGTCTACTTGCTTGATTAGGTACCTATTTTGAAGTAAGACGCAAATATAATGTAATCTAACTTAAAGCTAGTTATCTACCATATGAAATAAACTACAATGTATATATTAAAAACATTACTGGTAATGCTTGGAATGTAGTAAGTTCAGAAGGTCATTGACCTTAAAAATTTTACATGATAAAGTTCACCAAGGCATCAATTTTTTTATTTTGATCTTGCAATAATTGAAGTTGATCTTGTATCTATTGACTTTGAGTTTATATTACTGATTGCATTTGAATGAACTAACTTTGCAACTCCATATTAAAAGGACAAAATGAGCTTGCTCCACTGCTAGAATTATTGGTTGGGATGGATATGGACCCAATCCCAATCCTTGTACATGACCTGCGTGCTTTTGCCTTCTTAAAGCATAAGCTAAAGAATCCTCTGTGGAAATTTCTTGAGAGATGGACATAAAGTTAGATTCATGGGTAACAATCTTTTCTTACATCCAAAAAGTAAATATTTACAAGTGACTTTAATGCATCAAAGCTCAACCCACTTCGTGTTCAAAATAAAGTATAGGAATACTTACTTTTATTATTCTAGTATCGTCATTCTCGTAAGACCCATTAGCGTGTTTATGTGTTATTATCCACACTTATCCTCTGCTGATTGAACGACCTAACTCTAACTCTTGTAATTGAGAAATATATAATAACACGTATGTATGGTAGAAAAAAGAATGTAGCATAATCATTAAAAATTAATATTATCATCTCTTTTATTGCGTGCCAAACTCTTTGTTCCAACCTTGTAAGGCATAAGTTGCTTCTTTCCATTATCTTTATTTTCTTGAGCACTTTCCTACTCATAATGGAAAATATATAGTCATACATTATAAGCGAGGTTAAAAAGAACTTATTAGGCTATTTAACTTCCTATTGTCTTCCAAGGTAAGTATTACCTAAAAATTGCAAACGTCAAAAGTATTTCTTCAGATCATGTTTTTTCTCTAAAATTTTTTAAATGTTGCGAGCTCTAACATCCCACAACTATTTTTCAGCTTTTTAGGAATATCTATAAATTTTGGGCACCACACAACCCCTATTGGGAAAGGGGGCAGTGTGCCCCCTTATTTAATAAAGGGGCATACTATCCCATAATTTTATTTTTATAATAAAAATAATTTAATTTTTTAAAATAATACTTTATAATAAAATATTATAGTAAAATAATATAATATAAAAAATTAATTTTATTTATTTAAAAATATAATTTTATTTTTAAAGATTGATACTTTTGTAAATAAATTTATTTAAATTTAAGAATTGAGCATCTTAATTTTTTAAATTTAATCTTATTTTTAAAATTTTTAAAGATGTTACTTATAATAAGAACTAATCATAATTTAAAAATTATTTTAAAAATTGTTGACATGAATAATTTTTTTAAAATGTTATCTTCAAAAGTTAAAGTCCAAATAATTAAAGTAAAAAATTACTTTATAATTATTAAGTTAAAATTTCTAATTCTTTTTCTCTGCACATTAACAAAATGATTATCATTACTTTCAAAATAACTAATTACTTTTCCAAATAACTTATATAATATTTTTAAAATCTCTAAATATAGTTGACTATTTCATAAACATTATATTTATTATTTACAAAAGAAATTAGATATTTTGAAAGTGATGATCATCATTTTGTTAATGTATAAAGAAAAGAATTAGAGATTTTGACCTAGTAATTATAAAGTAATTTTTTTACTTTAATTATTTGGACTTTAAATTTTGAAGATAACATTTTAAAAAAATTATTCATGTCAACAATTTTTTAAATTGACTTTTAAATTATTATTAAATCTTATTATAAGTAACAAATTTTTTAAAATTAAAAATAAGATCAAATTTTAAAAAATAAGATGCTCAATTCTTAAATTTAAATAAATTTATTTACAAAACTATCAATCTTTAAAAATAAAATTATATTCTT
The DNA here is from genome assembly GCA_037074485.1 of Delonix regia. Taxonomy (NCBI): domain Eukaryota; kingdom Viridiplantae; phylum Streptophyta; class Magnoliopsida; order Fabales; family Fabaceae; genus Delonix; species Delonix regia. The sequence goes on along the minus strand of CM073449.1, from coordinate 29,944,962 downwards.
AAATAAATAAAATTAATTTTTTTATATTATATTATTTCACTATAATATTTTATTATAAATCATTATTTTAAAAATTAATTTATTTTTTATTGTGAAAATAAAATAATGGGGCAATGTGCCCCTTTATTAAATAGGGGGCCATAAAATTTCTGTCTGCAACCGAATAAAAGTAAAAAAAATTATAAGGACCCAGGTTGTGTCAGCTTGCGACCTTGACAAGCTAAAAGTTAGTTGTAGGTTGTCATAGCCTGCAACATTTAAAACAAAAAAAAAGGATATGAAGAAATACTTTTGTGTTGGTCGCAATTTTTAGGTAATACTTACCTTGAAAGATGGTAGGAAGTCAAAAGAAAAACTTATTAAGACAATACTAGTTGTTACCTTAGTCCTTGAGCTGAGACAATATTCAACAAACAATGTTCAATGACCTTTATCCATGTTGTCAGAGTTTTTAACAATTAATTGATCACAGTTGCTAGCACTATCATCCCTACACTGCCATAAATCCTATCTTTTATTCTTCCACTTCTGTCTAATTGATTTCAAAATATAATTCTCATGCAGTTCAGTGCTAATTACAAGTTTACCTTTTAAGGTAAAATAATTATTGTTAGTAGTTGTACATCCAAAATCGTACTTAGTTTTAAAAGTAGACAAATATTACCTTAATAGTATTATTGTAAACATTATCGTTATACTACATTAGAACTATTTTCCAACTAAGATAATTGATGGGAAATAATTTGAAGTCTCTACCAATAGACCCTAGGAATCTAGTCAACAAACCACTTTCATCTTTAATAGGTTGACCAGTAGGGTTCTATTTCAATAAAACTCAGTCATCGTAGGAAAGATGCTAAATATCATTATACGTTAAAGTCCTTGGCTTTACTGTGCCATTACCATCTTTGAACACAAGTTTAGTATATAAAATACGTTGTATTTAACGAAAACATATTACAGTTTTATAACATTCATACTAACTATGTCAACAAGCCAAGCTTTCTTACGTGATGGTGGATGTTGTGGTGGGGAAGGTGCTTCATTCAACTCTCCATTACTATCATTATCAATATCTGCTAAACAATCATATAGAAATGGAGTTCTTTCATAAGTCCTTTCCACAGGTGGACTGATTAAAGCATCAAAGATTTGTCCTAAAGAGCCACCCCCAGATGGTACGAGATCACTGTTAGTTGCACCACAAAAGTGTCTTGAACTACTCATCCTATTCAAGAGGCGTTTCATCTTCAAAATTCTTGCTAATAGTGAAATTCAAAAATCAATTACAATATAGGCATAAGAGATAAATATAGCGTAATCTTGACATACAGCTTGGAATAAACAAGAATGCAACATATTCAAAACACAATGTACTATGTATAACTAAACACCTTGCCAAGGATATATTTCCCTCTTTTAGAATTAACACATCTAGGTTTTGATACTGAAATGGCTTACATTGGTAATATGCATTGTCACCTCCATCTCGTATTTTGTATAAGTCACTGGCTTAAGATGTATGAGTATACTCCAATTCTTCTTTAACTCATCTTCCACATAATACACCAATTAAGTTTTTGAAGCTTAGATGTATGGCTCATGGTCCTCATGGTCCCCTATATGCATCAATCAAGCAAAATTTATAGATGTAAATCCTAAGTCATTAATCACAATTCCTCTAGGATTAGTTATGTTTTTCCACTTACATTTGAACATAGTAATCGTAAACCAACCATGATAATTTAACTCAATTATGTCAACCAACTTTTCATAATAAGGAACACCACCAAATTGCATTTGATGATCACTGCTAGTAGCTTAACTGCTTATTCCAAATGTACCAAAAACTCCATTATTTTGCATTTTTAGCCATTGATCTTGTTCTAAAATACAAAACTTAAACCCATTAACATTGTATGCAGCATAACATTTTGCACAATTGATTGGTCGTAACTCTAAAAACTTTAAATCATCTGAGTGAAATTTTCCATTATTACATCCTATTTGAATAAGGAAAGTTGACAATTCTATTATAAACTTTGTTACAAAGGTAATTAAAGTAAGTGACAACAATGTAAATGTGAACATATTGTAAACATTTTTACACGATGAGAAAACTATTCAACAAACTCTTTATGCATTTTCTTGTCAATCTCGGATGAAGATCATGTACAACTTCTTAGTTGTCTCTGCATGTGCTCCCTAAATTCCTTACACAACGTAAATATATTGTATGAAGTGAATTTTTTTTAGTGATAACACGAATCTAATTAACTTACTGAACGAAAGGCTTGACTTCTCTACAATTGGTTAACACATTTTAATGCACTTGTTTCTTTTCAACAGGTTTTCCAATAGGTAGAAACAAAAAGAAGACATCAGATGGCCCTAATAGGTCGATTATTAAGACGACTTGATCAATTGAACATAGTCTCAATGTCTTCTAGATATCTTAAGCAAAACGTCAGGACCTCTTGGGTTATGTAACGCTCAATTATGGAACCCTTGGGTTAAGCCTTGTTTTGCACATAAGATTTTAATTTTCCTAAATACCTGATGGAGACAAAACATTGTAAGCTAAATTTTAAATTTGTGCAACTTGGATCAAATATAGGATGAATGTTTATATACATACATTTCAATTAGATACGTTCACCGATATTAAACAAGGCCTCCAAGTTTGGTTTCATTTACTAGGTGTACAATCAGATAAACCATAATTGTGAAAAATAAAGATGAGAAAACCATTTCCATATGACATAATGTCATAACCACTCTATCTTGAAGTTGGTCAAGTTCTTGTATGTTTAACACTTTATTACACAAGTGTCTAAAGAAATAACATAAATCAATTAGGATTGCGAACACGTACTTTGGAAGTGTTGCTCTCATAGCTAGAGTAGAAGTTGCTCAATAAGGACATGTGAGTCATGACTTTTTAACCTTATAATCTTTCGTTGTCTCAAATCAATGCATATAAAAGTGTTGCTTGAGTAACCATCTGGCATGGTAATATTCTTTAAAATATTTTGAAATAAGTTCCATTTGTCATTGTAAACAACGCAGGAGTAAATTTACCATTTTTATTAGACCAAAGATTTGACCATATACCCATTTATTGTAAGTCTCTTCTTACCTTAATGTGATCTTTTGATTTTTCAATATCACTTAACAAAGTGAATAGGACATTACACACATTTTTTCAATATACATGACGTAAAGACAGTGGCACAATAAGTTGGTCTCCCAATACGGTAGTTGGAAGAACATTCTTTTCTTACGCCATTGTTGAGAGTTTAACTTAAAATCACCAGCTTCATGAGATCTTTATCCCTAACTTTCAATTTCTACATCTTTCTTGAATGCAACATTTACATTCTCAACTTGCCTTAAAATGTCTTAGCGACTAATTGCAACAAGTGAATTTCTCTTCTCTAGCTTCCTATCAAATCAAGAGTAAGTAAGTCTAAATTTATAACCCTGATTTAAAAAGTGTCAGTGACCTATAAAGCACCATTTTCGACTATACGTAAGGCATATATGAATTGAGTCAAAATTACAAGATGGATAGGCTAAGTCAATACGTGTATTCCATCTAGACAATGTTTCAAGACTTGGAAAGTCACTTATAGTTCACATCAAAGCTGCACACATAGTGAACTCTTAATTACTGTATGAATAAAATGTTTTGACACTAAATCCTACAACTCTTTCAATTCTTTTATCAATGGTTGAAAGCAGACATCTATATCATTTTCCAGTGCTTTCTTACCTGGAATGATCATTGAAAGAAGAAATGAACTCTATTTCATGAACATCCAAGGAAGAAGATTATAAGGCATAAGCATCATTGGTCATATGTTGTAACTAGTGCTTAAGTTGCAAAATGGATTAAATCCATTGGTGGCTAATCTAAGGCATATGTTCCGAAGCTCTAAGGAAAACTCAGTATGCATTATGTCAAATCTTTTCCATGTTTCAAAGTCCTTAGGCTGCCTTAACATCGCATAGTTACTATTGTTGACTGCATGCCATTGCACATGTTCAGCAATCTTAAAAGACATAAACATCCTCTACAATCGATGTTTCAGTGGAAAATATCTTAATACTTTTACAGGTAACTTCTTTTGTTTCTTACCACCACTTGATATATCTTTACCACTTGTTTTCCACCTAAATATACAACATTTTTTTGCAAGTATCTCATTCTGCATCCTCCCCTAAGTATAACATGCAATCATTGAGACATGCATGAATTTTGGTGTAGTCAAGTCTAAGTTTATTAATAGTTTTCTTGGCCTTATAAAATGAAGGTGGAATTTTAGCTATTTTAAAGGCATATGCCAATAAATCTAATATCATTGACATTGCCTTGTCAGTTATTCTACACATACACTTTATTTGGTATAATTTTACTAAGAAAGATAATTTTGAATAATTCTTACATCCTTCATATAGACTTTGTTGTCCATCTCTAAGTAATTCCAAAAATTCTACACTTTCATTTATCGTGGAATGATTTGGTGGTAATAACAAAATTTCATGTTGGTCCATGTATTAATTGTTTGGTTAATGCCCAAAAGCATCATTAACCATCTCCAATATATGATCATTAACATTAATCATATCTTCAACCACACATAGTATTGTAGGAGTTTCAGCTATAGTGTTTACCGTGCTTGTCTCTCCATGTGTAAGCTAAAAAGTGTAACCCTTTTGAAATGGTTTAATAATTAAATGATCTTGCACTTCTTCCTTACTATGTCATTTGTTAAACTTGCATTCTGAACATGAGAATATTATTTTATTCCCAACACTACTATTAACAAATGTGAAGTCCAAAATGTTATTTAATCCTTCCCAATTTGTTAGGGTGTTTTGAGGCTTATCTATCTAAGTTTTATCCATCCCTTTAAATCAAAATATATCTAATTTGAAATCTTTTACTAAAATTCAGTACCTCACACCAATATTTAAAACAAAGATGAATTTACTAATATGAAATATCATTATCTATCAACAATCCCATAAACACCAATATATGCAACAATATACTCACATAATGATGTATCAAGAAAAGATGTGCATAACACTAATAATTATATACATATTCATAAAAGTATTTCTCAATCACTATATTAAAAACTTAAAAAAAAAACCATAACAAGTCATATAGGGAACAATATATTAAGATAAATCTACATTTAAAAATGAAAATGAAAAAAACAAAAATTTTGGGAAAAAAAGACTTACTTGGGGGTGTTTCTGACGGTAAATAATGACAGAGGTGGCTGGCGAACAGATGGTGACAAGTGGCAACACCGGCAATGGTGTTATTCCAAAAGGTGGATAGCAGTGACTGCTAAAGAGAGAAGAAATTGAAATAAAGGAAAAAAAAAACATAAAAAGGGCGTTACCTACGGCGGCTGATGTAATAACCTTATTACAAAGTATAAAATTTATTATAAATTTCAGTTAATATTACTATGAATCGAGAATTATGAAAGATGCATTAGAATATCTAAAACACAATAGTGTAATTATAGATAGTAAATGTTTTTACATTCATTAGTTCATACATCTGTATAGATAATTTAACAAAAATTAGGAGAAAAGGTATTAGACTTATATCCATATCTATATCTGTATCTATCGAAATTAGACCTAATATTAAGGACTTATTTAGGACTTGAAAAATTAGTAAGATTTATGTCATCTTGTGACACGAACATAAGTGATATGACGCGTAAGGCCACATCACATCTTGTAAAGTCAATTTTAATAACAAGCTTCCTAATTGGTGGGACAAATACTCATTTCGTGCGGACTTCAAGAGAAATTTGGTAATTCTTCATTTAAAAACATAATTAATAAAGTGGTGAGAATAGTTTCTCAGTAACATGAAAAAGCATATATGATACTCAAAATATCCATAGAATATAATATGACTATAAGTTATTATCTTTATTAAATATGTGTGGATGTCAGATATCATAACATACAAGTAAGCATTTGCAAACATATAGCAAACAGGGGTAGACAATGTCCTAAACCATCAGACATTGGAAAGTCATATCTAGGTTATTCGTGTCTTACGAAGCCCAGCACATGACTGTTATACCAAGGCGATTGAGTCTCATAAACCCCAGCGTATGACACCTGACTAGTAGGTTTAACCCCACCTTCTGCTGAGGCGTCCCCTAGTGGGTACCTAAGACAAAGTCAAGCAATATAATCTTTATATTAATATGTCACCTAAGCTACGACGTGGTCAAGATTGGATTTGTTTGAGAAAGAACTATCAATATTTCTTTTGTAATCCTCTGAGCACTGATGTTCTTATGATAGTTATGAATCCCTTTAGTATCAATTAAATTCCAGATGTTCCCAGCAAGGATATAATCTTATCCTATCCTGAATTCTTAAGATCATATAGGCAGCATTGCCTGCCATTGATCTTAGAATTCAAGTTGTGGCCCAAGAAGTATGATAAAATCATTTTTCTGGTTATCATTTAGACAGTATAACCTGCCATAAATTACACAATTAATGAGATATAATGCCTTGCTAAGGAACTCATAGGGTTCACAATATGTATGAAGGCGATATAGCTAGCCATTATCCAAGGTTCACAATATACATTAAAGTGGTATAGCCAGCCATTATCAAATGAGATTCCAAACTATTAATAAGTACATAGTGTACAGGAATAGTTTAATCTCACAAAGAATAGTTCTTTTCTTAAATAATTATATTGTCACCCCATCTTACAAAGTTAAAATGCACAATAAAATAGGCAATTATAGTGTATAAATAACAAAATATTCATGTAAGGATGCATAATGCACAAAAAAAATTCACACATCAAAGTTCTTATCATAAACTTGTTATGTCTTACACAATATTTCCTTAGATATTTCAAAATATCTACCTAGCCTCAATCTTCTCTAATTCTACCTTTCTTAGGCCTTGAATGGACTCATGGAAGGTCATGGTAACAATATTTTAAGATAAATGACTATAAGTCAAAAAAGGATTACCATGAAGACCATTTAAGAAGAAGAAAGAAAAGAGAAAAAGAGAAACTAGAATATATTAAATCATGTTACCTAGATACGCTCTCCTTTCTTGTAATTCTTATAAAATTGCTCCCTTCATTCTTGCTCCATTCCTTCTTGATCTAAGTGTGGAGTGGAGAGGTGAGAGTGAGTGAAATGGGTATGGGAGGAATGTAGGGAATGATGTAAAAAAAAGGGGTAGGGTGTAGGGTATTTAAAAAGAAATCGACGGCTTGGATTTAACCACCTATTTTTAATCCAACGGTTGTAATTTAATCTCAAATCATAATTATCTAAGATATAATTATGGTGTAGGCCCCACATGTTAAGGTAATGTCATCTGTCCCTTGGCCTTGTAAATTTACCATTTTGTCCTTAACATTTTTCAAAATGATCATTTTGCCTTAAAATTAAGTTATAGGTTATTTTTAAAAAATGATTCAATTGGACATATTTATTATTGTTTAATTCTTTATGGTTTCCCCTAAATAATTTAGCTTATATTAAAAAAAATCATTAAATTAGGGATGTTACATTTCTCACAGTCGACGACGGAAGAGCGCCAACAGACAAGCGACGGTGTTGTCACCGACAACCTGGACAGCAGTGTGACCTGCGGCAGCTAGGTGGGCAGTGTTGGCTAGAGATGGATTTTCTCCTCCTTTTCCAATTAGCGGCACTGTTTTGGGGGGAGGGGGAGGAATGAAAGCCACAGCTTACGGTTATTAAAATCGTAGCTAATTAGTTGTGGTTCTCGTAGCAACGCAGCTAAATTAGCTATGATGGTTCTAAACAAATCGAGGCAACTAAATTAGCTACAGACCGTAGCTATTCAATAGTTTTCATTTAAAGAAAAGTAACAATAATAAGAATTTTATAAATTAACTTGGACAAAAGCCCAAATTGGCCCCTTACTCAATCAATCATCCTTCATTTTGGTCCCTATGTTAACTCACCATCCAAAAATTGTTGATGTGGCTAGTTAAACACTGATATAGCATCTCTCCTTTACCACATCATATGCCACCTGTCCACTCCACAACCATGTCATCTTAAAAAAAAAAAGTGCCTATTTTGTTACCCCCGTTCCTCTTTCTCTCTCTATACTTGTGGTTGTGCCCTTTTGTTATTCTTTGTCTCCCTTCACCCTCTGAATGTCTTTTCTCTTCTTCCTCCTCTCTGACCAATAAGCCTTCTACTACCCTACCAAGAAGATTATAAAAATTGTAAAATGAGCAAGGCTCGTAAGAAGACAAATCAGAGGCAAAAGAGATGCAGGGAAGGAACTAAGTTACAATTATCATCTTTCACTACCTGCACTTTACATAGTGAATGAAGCCAACAGTAAAACATTAGAAAACTAAGGCCTACCATAGCTGTAATATTAAAAGGCTTTCATTTTCTGATTATTTCTATTCATTCATATGTGAGGATGAAAAAAATAATAATGGCAATTTGCTTATATATTATCAATAAAAAAAATTTAAACAAAAAAAACAACTTTTTCTTCAGTTTTTCTATCTTTGGATTCAAAAGTAATTCAGAAAGCTTGTGATACTACCCACTCGCTCTGGTTATGGATTGTCGTTGCTTGATTTCTTCTTACTGAGTTAGAACTTGTTTCCAGCTTTGTGTCTCTATCTTCTTCTTCTTCTTCTTGGTCTTGGTTTTCTTGTTGCATTCAAACATAATGATGTTCATTATTAGGTGTTGAGAGTTTAAGATTTGATTTATAAATTGGTTAGTGCCAAAGGTTGGGATTTTTTATATTATTAATTTTTTTTCCAAATTTACATAAAGTAATTCTTAATGAACATCCATGGCAAAACCTCTTGCAGAGAAAGTACAAGCTTCATCTTACCATAACCATTCTCATCCCTTCTTCCAGCAGTTCACTGACATCAACATCATTATGTTTTATGTCCTTGTTTTGTTCAACTCCATTGAGTTCAAAGATGACGCTACTCTCATGTCCACCATCATCACTGGAGTCGTCAATGTTGTCGCCACTGTCATCTCCATCTATAGAGTGAATAAATGGGGTCGCAGAAAACTCTTCCTTGAAGGTGAAGCTCGAATGACCATATGTCGAGTACTATAATTTCTCACCATTGAACCATAATCTCTTGCTATTACCTTCCCCTGTTTGTTTAACCTCAAGTACATTTATTTTCACAGGTTGTTGTAGCTGCTGTTTAACCTCATTGTTTTTTATCCTCTTACAATAACCATTCATTTCTTTTTCATGTCTCTTTACCAAAAAATAGGACGATAAAAAAATATTCTAGTTTTGATCCCTTACTTTTAGCCACAAAGTATATACCACATAATGAATCTTAATAAGTGTAGTTCCACACACTTTTTTAGGTCTCTTCTTTTTGAACTTAACACTCTCTAGGACTTACCCTTTTTCAACAAATATAGAATGACCAAAAACAAGTATAACAATATGCTGGACACAAAAAACATGTAGCCTACACAACATGCATCGCTTAATATTTCTAAAGTGTCTTTATGACTTTCCTTAGTCAACATGTAAAACAAGTAGATTCCATTGTTAAATTTCTCTCACATCTTGCTAACCATTGTCAAAATATATTAAGTTATGAAGAATACAAAATTTTACTAAGATAAAGGTAATGTAAAATGGGAAAACTAGATATGAAAAAAGTGCGATAAGCACTCAAATTATATAAGTAACATATAAAATTAATTTCAACTAACTTAGGATAAGATTTCACATGGGTAACATGCAAATGGTGACCACATGATTTCTTCTCACTTTATACATAGAAAATGACAAGCAAAGAGGCTCACATGGGAGTCAGGCATGTACATTAATCAAATGGGATTCCTCTTTTCCATTTATTTGACATATTCCCACCTCACTATCTATCATAACAGTCCTTTTTTAGAACTATGTTCTTTTTTTTTTTGGAAGTCACGAGTCAAACCCTTCAGCTACAACATATAATCACTAATAGTGTTTTCCTATTATTTAACCCACCTCTTTAGAACAGTACCTTTGCAGATCTAAAACATAGAGAGTTTGGAGCTTCAAGGCACAGGACAAAGGCCACTTGATGCAACAAAGACGAAGTAGATGCTATTCTCTGAAGATAAAAGAAAATTTTGATCACAAGAATAGGTTTAGTGTGGGCATCAGATCTCATTTCAAGTCAAATGGGTCTTTAGGTTTTTCTTTTTGATACGTGTTTATATGATGTGGATCTTATTCTTTGAAACCTAAATATGCAGCTGGCAATTTAAGTTATCCACCTCAGCATTAGTGTGCTAATACATCAGATAACAACCACCTAAACATTTCTGATAGATGGAGAGACTATTTTGGCGGACAGAGGTTTTACTAAGGGACAAAAATGAAAATTCAAAAGACTGAGGGACCAAAATAAAATTTTTGTCAATTAATTTGTATACCCAACCTTATCTGAGCTATAGCTATCAAAGTAGGCTAACCTGGCCTACCCGAATTGATGGGTTAAACAAGTTAACCCATTTAACCCACTATAAAGTGGTGAGTTGAAAATCTCAACCCACCCTACCTGGTGAGTTAACCAAACTAACCCGTTTAATCCACCAAAAAATTAAAAAAAATAAAAATAAAATAAAAAATTATAAAAATTCAAATATAATATTTTTTAAGCATATGTCTTATTCAATCAATCAATTTCTATATCAATATAAATAAACAAAAATAATAATTAAATAAAAAACAAGTTTCAATGGATTAAAACAAGTAGAGTAATTCAATAATTCAATTATTCATTAATAATAAAAATATAATTATGAGTAGAATATTCAAATTTGACAAATTACAAAATAATAGAGACAACACAACACTTACATTAGGATTAATTTTTTTAAATAGGAAAGTGCAGTGAGTTAGGGTGTTGAACCGAGTGAGTGAAAAATAAAAAAAAAAACAACAGACAACCTATTTAACCCGCGAGCTGACTCATTTAGCTCGCGAGTTAAACGGGACGAATTAATATAAGTATACTAAACGAGTTTTCAAAGAACCACTCAACCCAACCCATCTCTTATATGGGTTACATGGGCTTGACTTGATGGGTCAAACCCCGTTTTGACGACTCTAATCCGAGTTCAAATTAGAACTTATCTGTTTAACTTTCGAAATCCAATAAAGAGTTGCATATTTGCGTTGTCATTATTACTATTATTATCATTATTATTATTGTTAAAAACTTATTAGCCTTTTCCACATCCAGAAGTGATTCCAAAATAAAAAATCAACTTTGCGCAACAATTAACGCGCGAAACATCCACTTTGAAAATCAATAAATTATTATTATTATATTTTTGAATTTTCTCACGCTTTAAAAGAAATATGAGTTATCTTTCAACATTTTAAGTTATTATATAAAAATTCAATAATCAAAAATATATTTTTATCAACCACAGACAATTATGTCAATTATTATAATCAGTTACATTTATTGTGTCAAACTAAATATTAAATTTTCATCTAACATTAAGAAATATGACCTCATTTTTTCTAAAATACGATAAAATCTGAACACTTATTTTAAACAACGATCTAGAGGCCGAACTGAAAAAAAAACGCTGATCAACTTTGTATAACGACTTAGATTGGAAGTCTGATGAAAAAAGTTAACATGAAATGTCTGACCAATAAAATAAATTAAAGATCAAAGAAACTATACAATTATTTCTACCTTAATCTGAAATAATTACATAAAATACAGCCAAATTGAAGCTACTGCATTGAAATCGTTCGTGAAGGAACGACGCATCACAGCGCAATGATCATGCCTCAACATGCAAAAGTAGAACGTTTAGTTTTTAACATGAGGATGTTAGTGATGGGCACAGAAGGGCTATTGATGGGATCTTCCAAGCAATATTGCCAATTGAACTCAACGTGATTTCTAGTCCACTTTAGAGACAAGTGAACTTTCATTCCTTACAAATACAAAACAATCAGCAGTGCAGTTTGGTCCCGTTTGGTTTGTCAACGAATCCCTCACCAGCCCAGCGCAATTGCCTATCTTTACTAACAATTGATGGAATTTATGCAAAACTTCCTGGTCCTTTTTGTTATAGTGCACTGATCTCCGGTTGTTGCCTGCACACTTGGATGAATCGCCAAAAGTGATGGACCAAGTAGAGTAACAAGAATTACCAGTTGACAGTAATCATAATGGATGACAAACCATAATTGAAGTGAAAGCTGATATATATATCTAATCCAATCAATCTGAGACTCAATAAATAAAGTAACCTGTAGCAATATCCCTAGAGTTTAAATCAGATGGGAAAATGAAGGGCTATAAAAAGAATAATTGGTCAGAATGCCATCCCCTCCCTTGTAAGGACAACAATACCACTCCTCCCACAAAAATATTTGAGTCCTCAACTGTTAAAAAGATTGTAAATTTTTTATATAAGTGTGCGAGTGGGCTAATATTCCTTCTTTGTGAAATGAACATACCAATCGACTCAAGACAATAAAGGCGTTGTTAATGCCTATTGGTATTCCAAAAGTACCCTTTCAAAGTCCTGGAGGGAAAGATGCATCTCATGTTGACGAATGACACAAATTGTCACATATATTGGATCATATGGAATTTCCCTGTTCTCTCTCCCATCAAGATAATCTCCTCTTCAACTCATAAAAGATTGATTAAATCAGCAAAGACTCAGGGCGTAAAGTGTAATTACATTTATTTTTGGGGAGGAATCAAGATTAATATTATCAATTTACAATATGATATGGTAGCTTAGTGGATCAATAAAATGAAAGCATCAAGACTCTGTTGAGAAAAAAATAAACCAATTACTAATATATCTACAGTTACTACTTCCAATATATATTTGTATTTGCCAGAAAACAGGGAATAAAATGAAGGGAAAAAAAATCTATAACAAATCTTCCTACAGTCAAACAGAACAATTCCATATGAGGTGTCTTCTTTCACGTGTCTATAAGAGGCAATAATTTGTTTTCTAATGGCTGTGTGCTCAGTTAGTTGCGCATATATTGTACATGTATAAATTCTTTTTGCTCACTTCCTGAATCGTCCTTCAATCTAAAATTATTTACAAAAGGGGAAGGAGACACTGGACTACTTTTTTTTTTTTTTGGAGTCACTGGACTATTTAATCATTGCAACAATTCACAGTAATTTTATTAACTCCCATATGATAACAGGTTGTCAATGTGTGATGAATTTTTGCAAGCTCCGTGTGCTGATCATAAAGAAATTACTTTCCTCTTCAACCTCCACAAGAAACAATTAAAAGCAACCCAAGGAAGGCAGGATCTAATACAAATAAGTCCTAAACATAGTGGTGACACAAACGTAAGAGAAAACTACAAATATATAAATATTAAAAAAAAAAATTACCTCAAAAGTTATTGAATTAAGCAGCTAATTTCTCTGACAGCTCAAGCTGCTTTTCATGTTGTTTCCTGAGTAGCAAAATACATAGATAAACAGTCAGACAAGAATAGGTGAAATCTCGAACAAGTATATATAAAAAGGTCACACACAAGAACGGCAAATGCACACAGAAAAACAGATGACCAGAAATCAATAAGTATTCAGACAGGTGAAAACAGGTGAATTCTCAAGTAAGGGTGACACAGAGAAATTGATAATGCCACATACACAGAAATCATGGATGCCAAAGTATTCACTATTCATTTACTTACAAACTTATGTCTGATTGTTCATCAAAATAATATTGAAACATTTAGCAATAGGGGTGGACATGGCATAATTACCAATAATCTAGAAAATAATGTGCTCAAGAAGAAAGATTGGGAGAGGAAGTAAAATCGAACTACTAGATCTAAGTGAAAATGTATGAGTAACCCATGGTTTAGCTCCAGCTGTACTTTTCAGTACTATCTTTTTGATTAATTTCAACCATATTCAGACAGAATTACTTGACGCCCATCATTCTTCCTATCAGTCTCAATGCCAAAATGAGTTTTCAATCATATTCTCCACTCCCTTATAGTCCTATATTTTAAAACATGATTAGAGTACCACCATATCCCTTGTCTCCTAAAAACATGGTGCTGCTATCTATACCACAACTCATCACCTCATACTAATTGATAGATGTATATGCCACTCTGTCAAAAAGCAGATGAGAATCAGCCACCCAAAATCTAGAGTCAATAAAACCATGACCTATCAAAACTTTACTGGCTTTTAATAAAAAAATTATTCAAGGACATACTTTCTCTGCATAAATTCAAATTTAATAGGCGCAAGATAGACTTGGCACTACTCACATAATGCCTTACCATAAGTCACTAATGCATGAAGCTGAAGCCTTCATTTACCTTGACATGTATGCAGGATAAATTAGGGAGAGATCACTGCTCATATCCAAGATGCTTGGTTGAATACTTGAATTGTATTGCAAGGGAATTTATGGGCTGATTAGACAAGTCTCGGCTTCTTTGGAAGCCTAAAGGTTAATGAAAATTGTTCTTTTGATTTAGTACACTATTAGTGTAATTAAGTTCAAGGAGCCTAAGGTCTTCTCAAGAGTTTTAAGAGTAGTGGGACATTTGACATAGTCTACTGGGTTTATATATTATGCATTTAAGCCTCATTCTGTTACTAATGTTGTCTTCACTTCATTTGAGTCCTGTTCTAAATGTTGAGAGTTTATAATCTCAATCCTTGCTTATATAAATTCATCTCTATCTTCAGATTCGATAGAGTTAAGAAGTTAAGGAAGATTTGAAGAGAATTTTGAGTGGTTGAAGGCTTGTGAACAAAAATTCTAATTTCACCATTTTAATGTCCCTATTATTTTATTACTGATGGGCTCGGGGGAAATGGGCCTAAGGCCCAACAAACTTATGTTAGGAGGAAAACAATAAAGTAGTAGAACTTCAAGGGGGAGGGAAATAACGGTGCATGGACAGGTGTTTAGCAAGGAAAGAGTGTAGTGTAACAGAAGGGAGGGGATAGAGTATGAAAGCGGTGGGTAGAAGGGAAGTGGGGAAAAAGGGGGAGAATAGGGAAAAGAGAGAATGGGACCTAACCTCTGGGAAGTCAGGAGGGAAGCTTTGCTGTTCTCTTTTGTTTTCTTTCTCACTAGCCTAGTGTAAAAGCTCCAGCAGCTCACAAGCTTACATAAATAAAACTACTGGAACCTTTTGATTCCCTCACCTAGGTATTAGAGCTGGTTCAGACCGGGAATGGTAGCTACAAGGATGGAACAACGTGTAGATGGGTTGGAGAAGAGTGAGGAAGATGTTAACGTGAAGTTGGCTGCGATGATAGATATATTGGGAGAATTCTGCATGCAGCTGGCGAGTTGAGAGTAACAATGAAAGCAACAGAGAGAGGAAAGGTTGTCGAAGGGGGAAGCTTGTCAACTGCCTGGGGTGTGGAGTCGACTCAGGTCGGCCATGCAGAGGTAACCAACATGGACGCCTCAACAGAGAAAGAAGTTGGCAAAGCCCGACGTCTGGAATTGCCTCTGTTTACTAGAGATGACCCTATGGGTGGATATTTCAAGTTGAGAGGTATTTCATAATGAATTCTGTTGCAAAGGAAGAGAAGCTGAGGGTTGTCGCTGTGTACATGGAAGGGACAGCGCTGGGGTGGTTTCAATGGATGGAGATACGTGATCCTATGCAATCCTGGAAGGAGTTCAAGCGTGAGGTAATTGGCCACTTTCACAAGAAGCAAATGAGGGATGAGTACGAGATACTTATGGCGAATATGCAAGAGAGTACCGTAGCTGATTACAGGGAGCAGTTTGAAAGGCTGACAGCTCCTATGGTGGAAGCCTTGAATGAGTTTCTGATGGGTGCCTTTAAGCATGGTCTAAAGAAAGAAATAAGAGTTGAGATAAGAATGTTGCAGCCCCCTACCTTGAAACAATTGACGTCTTAGGTGGAGGAGAGGAATAACCTGTTAGGGGCAGCAAAGGAAAAGAAGCTAGGCAAAGGAACCTGACCTATAACGGACCAAAAATGGAGTGGGTTTAAAGGGAAATTTCTTAAACCAAGAAGCCCAACAGAAGTGAGTAGGACTGTCGGGGTGGTTACTGGACCAAGGATTGGGGAAAGCAAGTCATGGGAGGAGAACAAGAGAGGCGTTACTAACACTAGCTCCAATACTGTTTCCAGGCCCAAGAAGGTAGAGAGACGGCCCAAGAGGCTAATGAATGCAAAAGTGGCTAGGAGACGAGAATTGGGGCTGTGTTTTAAATATGAAGACAAGTACACTCCTAGGCACAGATGTAAGAATAAGTCACTGCAAGTTATGATACTATCAGAAGAGTAGGAGGACATGGAAGAAGGGCAGGCTGAAACTAAGGAGGAGAATACTAAGGAACCTATGGAACTATCAATGAACTCTATAGTGGGAGTAGCCAAACACCGAATAATGAAACTAATGGGGTTGTTGAGAGGAGAGTCAATGTTGGTGTTGATTGACAGCGAGGCATCACATAACTTCATATCAACTAAATTGCTAGAGCGATTCGACATGACTTTGCAGGAGACCAAAATGTATACCATCACTATAGGTAATGGATACCAAGTTAAGAGTATGAGGGTCTGTCGTAGAGTGGAGCTAGAGTTACAAGGGATCAAGATAATTGAGGAATTTTACCCCTTTGACCTAGGGGAAGCTAATCTGGTGTTGGGCATTGATTGGTTGGAGTCATTAGGTGAGGCAAGGGTGAACTAGAGACTACTAACAATGAAATTTAAAGTGAGGAGTGAATGGAAATGTTTAAAAGGGGATCTTACCTTAGTACGCATTATGGAATCCCTTAGTACTATCTTGAAGTTGGTCAACGGAGGAGGAGAAGGATTTTATATCGAGTTTGGAGGGATAAGTTTGCAGCAGCCCAATGGTACTGAGAATACAACAGTACAGGAACAATTAAAAGAATTCTCTGATGTCTGTATTCCTTTGAAGGAATTGCCCCCTCATTGGCACATTGATCATTTAATTAGTTTCAAACCTAAAGCACAGCCACCAAACATCAAACCTTATAGGTATGCACATTCTCAAAAAAAAGAGATTGAGAAATTGGTCAAGAAGATGCTGGTAGCGGGAATAATTAGACCTAGCAAGAGCCTTTTTTTAAGCCCGGTGCTGTTGGTTAAGAAAAAAGATGGAAGTTGATGATTTTGCATTGATTATCGAGCCCTTAACAAGGTGACAATACCAAATAAATTTCCCATTCCAGTCATAAATGAGTTGTTGGATGAACTTGGAGGTGCCATAGTCTTCTCTAAATTGGACTTGCAATCGGGGTACCACCAGATTCGGATGAAGGAAGGAGATGAGGAAAAGACGGCCTTCAAGACTCATAAGGGACATTACGAATTTTTGGTTATGCCTTTTGGTTTAAGCAATGCACCATCCACTTTCGAATCCTTAATGAATGAGATTTTTAAACCATATTTGAGACGATTCATTCTGGTCTTTTTCGTTGATATTTTGGTGTATAATGCTGATGCTTCTTCTCATATGTCGCATTTGAAACATACATTGGAAGTGTTACCCACGCATAAGCGGGTGAAAAATCCTAAGAAGTGTGTGTTTGTGTAGACAAAATTGGAATATCTTGGTCACACTATTTCAGCAGCAGGAGTTGAGGCCGATCCTTTCAAAATAGATGCAATGCTATCATGGCCTACTCCCAAAGATCTCAAGGCTTTGCAAGGATTTTTGGGGTTAACCGGTTACTACAGACGTTTCGTGAAGAATTATGGGAGAATTGCAGCACCTTTGATCAGCCTCTTAAGAAAAGATGCTTTTAGGTGGTCCCTTGAAGCTCAACAAGCCTTTGAGGAGTTGAAGACAGCAATGACTTCCTTGCCTGTTCTAGCCCTGCTAGATTTTACTGTTGCTTTTGAGATTGAAACAGATGCATCCAGCAAAGGTGTGGGAGCGGTATTAATGCAAAAGGGGAAGCCCATTGCATATTTTAGTCAGATGTTGTCTGCTAAAGCGCAACAACTTTTGGTTTATGAAAGGGAATTGATGGCATTAGTTCTTGCCATTAAGAAGGGGAATCATTACTTAATGGGGCATCCATTTGTAGTCCGAACTAATCAGAAGGCTTTGAAGTTTTTGCTAGAACAGAAGATAGTGGAGCCTAATCAATAGAAATGGGTGTCAAAACTCATGGGGTATAAATTTGAAGTTCACTACAAGCCAGGCAAGGAGAACCAAGCTGTTGATGCTTTGTCAAGAAAACAAGAGGTTCTGGAACTCAACAGCTATTCACTGTGGCAATATCATGAACTGGAAGACTTAGATGCCGAAGTCAGTCGAGATACAAAATTAGGAGAAATAATTCAAAATCTATTGGCTGGAAAAGAGGTGAAGCACAGCTGTTTATTATTTAATGGCAAACTAGTGATTACTAAAGGGTCTTCAAGAACTTCAATTTTGATAAAGGAATTTCATAACTCACCCTTGGGAGGCCACCATGGAAACTTGAGGACTTACAAGCGCCTATCAGAAGTTGTTTTTTGGGAGGGCATGAGGAACGAAATTCAAAGGTATGTAGCGCAATGCCCAGTTTGTCAACAGAATAAATATGAAGCCAAGCACCCAGCAGGACTCCTACAACCTCTACCCATTCCCCAACAGGTTTGGGAGGATTTAAGTATGGATTTTATAGTGGGCTTACTTAAATTCAATAAATATGAGGTAATACTAGTGGTGGTGGATAGGCTTACCAAATATAGCCATTTTATCCCATTGGTACACCCTTTTATTGCCAAAACTATTGCAGATGTTTTTGTGAAGGAGGTACTGAAACTTTATGGATTACCTAAGTCCATAGTTTCAAACAGGGATAGGGTCTTTATCAGCCATTTTTGGCAAGAACTATTTAAACAAGCAGGAACATCTCTTAAGTATAGTTCTGGTTACCACCCACAAACGGATGTGCAAACGGAAATTATGAATTGAAGTTTGGAAACCTACCTTCGTTGTTTTGTCAGTGACAAGCCTAAACAGTGGGTGCCCTAGCTTCCTGGTTTAATAACTCCTATAATAGATCTATGGGGGTTACACCTTTTAAGGCTTTGTATGGGAAAGATCTACCAGCATTACATGGATGTGGAGTCTGATGTGGAGGAAGTCAATGTTACCATCAGAGATAGACATGTGGTATTGGCAGAATTAAAGGAGCATTTGGAGCGAGCACAAGAATATATGAAGTTGTATGCTGATAAGAAGAGGAGAGCAGTAAAATTTGAGGTAGGGGATTATGTGTACCTATGTATCAGCCCTTATAGACTTAAGTCACTGTCAAAGAGGATTAATGAAAAGCTGAGTCCCTGGTTTTATGGCCCTCATAAGGTGATTGAGAAGTATGGGGAAGTGGCTTATCGTCTCCAACTTCCTCCAACTGCTTGAATTCACCCAATTTTTCATATTTCTCAACTAAAACGCTCTCTCCATCCTAGTGTGACCACTCAACTACTTCCCTCATGTTTGACCGATGAATTGGAGCTTAAAGTGCAACCTGAGAAAATTCAAAAAGCTAGAAAACTAATGAATGGTCAAGTTGAAGTTCTCGTGCAGTGGAAAGATCTTCCAGAATTCGAATGCACTTTGAATGCACTTGGGAGAGTTATGATACTATCAAGGAGCAGTTCCCCTGTTTTCACCTTGAGGACAAGGTGGTGCTGACTTTTTTTTTTTTTGGTGGGTTGTGTGGGGGGGGGGGGGGGGTGGGAATGATGGGCTCAGGGGAAATGGGCCTAAGGCCTAACAAACTTATGTTAGGAGAAAAAGAAGAAAGCAGTAGAACTTCAGGAGGGAGGGAAATAACAGTGCATAGACAAGTGTTTAGCAAGGAAAGAGTGTAGTGTAACAGTGGGGAGAGAGGAGAGTATGTAAGCAGTGGGTAGGAGGGAAGCGGGGATAAAGGGGGAGAATAGGGAAAAGAGAGAATGGGACTTGACCTCTGGGAAGTCATGAGGGAAGCTTTGCTGTTTTCTTTTGTTTTCTTTCTCACTGGCCTGGTGTAAGAGCTCCAACGGCTCACAAGCTTACATAAATAAAACTACTGGAACCTTTCGGTTCCATCAATTACCTACAAGTATCTGTATTGGATACAACATAATATGATACATTAGAAGCAAAACCATGCACAAAAGAGGTAGCTACTTTGCCAATGCACAAAACCAAAAAAGTAATGCACAGACCTGAAAAAAATTAAAGCACAGAGTAAACAATACAAGCAATCTATACACCCACTAATGCATAGAACAGAAGCAACGAACAAGGCAAAAGATGCACAGAAGAAACGGACAAGGATTCTATTCTAATGTATCTATACACCCATAAAATGCACATAACAAGGTGAACAGAAGAAAGAAACGAACCAGAAAGGAGTTGGCACCGGCACTGCAGAACAAAAAGGATAAAGGAGTTGAAGGCACAGGTTAAGTTTCAAAGAAAGACATTATTGATACGTTAATTTCCTTTTCGATCTGCTAGGTTAAATCTTATTTTCTTTTGGAAAGACGTTTTGGAGCCATTTCAAAGCAAACAAGCACCATAGGGTTTTGGAACGTTTCGAATGTATCAGACCAAAAAAAAAGCTTTCAATACACATGTAAGCGTATCATACATGTATCCGTATCGGATACGCATGCTCTTAGGATGTATCTCTACAACCTTTGTACAGTTCAGAATATGCTATTCCCCTCCATATAGCAGCAGTCCAATATCTTTCTCCATTTGCTTTCTTTAACCCAAAAAAAAAAAAGCTTACGTCACTACCATGCAAAGCAACATTATTGTTATATCATCATAGTCATTTGCTCCACCCCAAAAAAAAGAAAGTACGTGCATATATATATATATATGATTATAAAAGAAAAGAAAGGAAAAGTACACTAACAAACAATTCCAGTGGAAAAAACTACCTCTATCACTAGACCCTAATGAAGTGCTTCCATCCATTTACCCCTTTGCTAGACTTATATGAAAACCACTGGTAAGAATAATATTCAACAAACAGATTTTATAAGCCCCAATGATGAAACAAAGGTAATATTAAAGCACAAGCCACCATGAACAACCAGAGATGCACTTGCAACGTGGCAAATAAAATATACATAAAAACATACAAAATTTCTCTGACGAAAGAAGAGATGTTTGCATCCCGGAATATGGAAAAATAAAATAAACAGTTTGATCTAGGCCTATAATACGGAGGAACTTACTTGTCAAACAATTTAATGAGTGACTGTGGCCTTGCATAACCATATTCCTTTTTCTCAGTTTTTAGTTTCACTGCATTGCTTAACCCTGGTTTCCCATCCTTTTCAGTAGTTTTTCCTTTTGCTGCTTTACCCCTTGATTCTGGCTTCCAATTAGCTTTGGTAAGAGACTGACCTAATAACTTAGCAATGTCATTGGCCATTGCCTCAACCTTCTTCACATATGGAAAGTTATCCTCGGTGAAGTGGTTTGACAACCACAAATAAGTAGACAGCACCTGATGCCTAGTCTCAAGGTCCAGAAGTTCTGCATCATTCCGAGCACAACCTTTTGGCATACCCATAGCTATATTGACAGGGACATTCTGACTGTATGTTGAAGCAAACCTTAGTAAGTGGTACATCGCTTTTGGGTCTCTAACATTAACAGGGGCAAAACAGAAGTTAAATCGATCCTGTAGAGATAATCCTGGAACCTTATCCAACATATTAGCAATCTTTTTTATATGATCATGTCGACACATAAAGTATGACTGATCCAAACGACAACTTTCACCAAATTTTTCAAGCAGCTGGCTGAATGTTAAATCAGAAAGTTTTCCAGCAAACAATTCAATCTGTTCACAAAAAGGAAAAAGACCCACCTTTTTAACATCATCAAAAGGTTGTTTCAAACAGTCAATCAAGTAATCCAAATCATCTAAATGCAAGGTGGTGGTGAGTCCATCTGGATAAATACATCCTCTTCTACCAGCTCTTCCAGCAATTTGCTTAACCTGTGATGCTGGAACAGGAACAATTTTGTCACCATTATACTTTGAAAGGCTATTAAAAACCACCCTTCTGATGTTAAGGTTAAGACCCATTCCCACTGCATCGCTAGCAACTAAAACATCATATTCATTATTCTGATCATTAAACAAGCTAGCTTGCTGTCTACGAGTTTCTGGAGGCAAGCTGCCATATATAACACAGCAACGGTGTTTGGTGTGTTTCTCAATGACCAGTTTAGCCTCAAATATTTCTCTCCTTGAGAATGCAACTACACAATCCCCAGACCGAATATTTCGAAGATCCCCTAACAGGGTCTTTGCCTCAACCACCAACGGTTTAAACCTCTCATAATTTTGCTCATACAACTCATCCCCAGTTTCTTGGCATATCTTTTGAACAATATTCAACACACTAGGATCGCCACACAGGTGTATCTCATCAGCCTTCAACCCAAGCAGCGCTCTTGTCCATGCATAGCCTCTATATGGATCTGCCAACATCTGAATTTCATCAATAATAGCCACGTCATACAGTTCATTTGTTGACACCATTTCCACAGTACATGCCACATGACTGGAAAATGGGACATACTTCTTTTCTTGGCCAGTTAGCAGACTACAATAAACCCCAAGTGCATTAACCTTGTCAAAAACTTCCATAGCCAATAATCTGAGTGGACTACAATAAATTCCCTTTTTTGCTTCCATAAATCGTTGTAGAGCATTGTAAGTTTTACCACTATTGGTTGGCCCACAATGATAAATTATCTTTCGTTTCATAGCCCGTGCAAATGGAAACCAAGTGTGTGGTTTTCTAAGGTCTGCTGACTCCATCATGGTCCGGAACCTCTTGATTTCATCAGGACAATTTTCTAAGCAATATTCGACAAATATAGGAAACAAAAACTTCACAGCAGCATCAGATGGACCAAGTGACACTAAAAATTTAGAAACATCAGAAGGACATTTCATGATAAAAAAATCCCGGAACCTATGCACAGCAGTTGGAAAGAATGACAAACCAATGTAAATAGCAAGGGCCTGATTGGATGCCCACCCTGAACTGGCAAAGTAACGAAACACTTGCTGCATAACTTGCCAATCTTCTTTATCCATATATGGACCCTCTTGAGCACCACGAAGCTCACGGTAGAACTCAACAGGATCATGAGATGCCACTTGCACGTATCGCTCACTCTTCGATAATTCACCAGCATCAATGTTATTTCCGTTCTTTTCCAATTCAGTGTCTGTTAAATTACATGCACCATAACCCTCATTTGCATCAACCCTGGTTCCATCCAAAGCAGAAACACCTGCACTATTATCATTTTCAAGTTCAACATCGAGAGGCTTCCCAGCATCCGCATCGTATTCAAAATATGATTCGGCAACGCTACTTTCCTTCAAGTCGTCGTCGTCACCGTCATCCAACGATGAAAATGACCTAGGATAGAGGATTATTCCACCAAAAAGCTTTGAACTTGACGTAAAATGCGCGCGGAATTCTGGGTTCACCAAAAGGGTCGAAAATGGGCGAACTGGCACATCATAAGTCGAAGTAAAATAACGTTCAGGTCGTGCGAAGTAATTGTGAGATTGATTCAAAAGAAGAACTCTAGCCCTTGAAACACTCCTCTTCCGCCTACAAATTTGAAACAGCAAGAACGCAGGGCCTCTAGCCATTGAATTGCACTCACAATTGAAAAATCATCCAATCACCATTAAAACATAGTCACATATAAATCATGGGGTTGATTGCATTCCAAGCAACGAACTTATGATCAAACAGAAGGAGAGAAGGAGCGCAACCGGAGGGAAACAAACACCGCCACAAAACAAACCCTAACATTTGGTCGGTTGATTTTTTGGGCTTGTCAATTCTCGGGCTTCAATCTATTGATTTTATGGGCCGATTTATTCATGGGCCCATGGACCAGGCCCTTATCGTTACAGCTTTGTCCTCAGTCTTCACAGATGTTGGCCTCGAGTCTTGGTTAAACATACGAACGTCGTATTTATATCTTTTTATTTAAGAATGACCATAATAAACTTTGTGTAAACAATGATTAAATAATAATTTTTATTACCAATAATAATGAAATAATATTTTTTTATTATCAATAATAATAATCATTTTTAATTACTAATATTAAAAATTAATTAATTAATTTTCATTATCTATGATGAGTGCGCCAACTATAATAGTTAGAGTTTAAGTTTTCTCTCACAAATTTTAATCCAATGGCATCATAACTGGTATGCGAATTCGTTAATTATCCGCGTGAAATTAGGAAAACCCAAATTTTACCACAGAAAGCAAGGATTGCAGGGGTTGGCACGTAGAAGTCGTGGCTAGATATACATTATATTATAAAAATAATCGAAACTAACTACAATATTCAAAATGCGAAACTATTTTACGAAAGAGCATTGAATCTATGAATATTTTGGGAGCTACTAAATTCGTGTGAAAGATAGAGAGTGTTGTAAAGAAAACCAGTCCAGTGAGTATATCATCCTCCTAACTAGTTATTTGTTTATGGATTTGAAAAAAAAAGTTTATTTTACTATATATGTTAATATATTTATAAGTGTTAATATAAAAATTGAATTTAATAATATCGTGTGATATAAAAAATATAATAAATTATATTAAGCTTATGAAATTTTTTATGTGAAATTGATGAGAAAGAACTAATAAGAAAATATTATCATTAATCATTCAATTATATATTATTTTTTTACTTTAATTTTAAATTATGTCAAATTATTTTTATAGTCTCTTATTAGAAAATTTAAGATATAATTAATTAATTAATTATTTTTTTGTTGACGCAAATAAAAATTCAAATTTCAACTAATTTTTTATTTAAGAAATAGTTAATTAATTTATTAATTTTTCCATTGATGCCAAAGAATTCTTACAATTCAAATAATAAGAATTCTTACAATTCAAATAATAATTTATTATTATTTTTTGTTTAGTTTAAAAAATCTCAAACTTAAAAAAAAATTTATTTAAGAGGTAGTTAATTGATTTATTAATTAATTCATTTTTTTTTCTTATTGATTACGAAGAATTCATACATATTAATTACTTTATTATTTTTCTCATTGAATATAAAGAATTTACATACTTAAAATAATTCTTGATACATGAAAAATGTGAACAATCATTACATCATAAGATATAAGTTTGATAAACTGACTCAAAAACAATGTCCAAGTTTCACAAAATTATTAATTTAAGAAACAGTTAATTAATTTATTAATTTTTCTTGTTAATTCTAATAAGTTTTCATATTTTAAAAAATAATTCATTAATTTTCTTGTTCACTCCAAAAAAATTTTAATTTAATATATGGTTAATTAATTAAGTAATCAATCATTTCATTATTTTATTATTGATTATAAAGAATTTACACAAATTAATTATTTCATTATTTTTCTAATTGATTACGAAAAAATTTACACACTTCAGATATATGAAAAATGTAAAAAATCATTGAGAAACTATAAATTTAATTAACTGAGCTTTCTTATTAGTCAAACGAAATTTTCATGTTATAAGAAGTTTACTTTACTCACATATGATCAGTTATTTACATAGCTATTTTAATTAATTATAATCAAATATTAAATTGTGTAATTGAAGAAGAACACTAACATTTGTATCAAGATTATGTCTAAATCACTATCAATTATAATTGGTTAACTCATTCCCATCAAGAAAAGGTGTATTGGCCAATCAAACTTACCTGCTTATATAATAAAATTATGATCTAGTCAAGCTTTATCGAGGTATGAAGTATACTACATCATGAAATTTCATAAGAAAATTGATTGATACAAATATTCCCATGCAAATTTTTAAATCTTCATATATATATATATATATATAAACTGAAAACAAGATTGGAACATGTATACATTCAATTATAGAATATGATACATGAACAGAAAATATAGGGAGATTAAGTTAATCAATGATTTGACGTGATGAAGACGATATAATAACTATGTGCACTGGTTGAGTTAAAATATTTTAACCCCCAATATCCAAGAATGTCTCAGAGTGTTTGACAGTCAGAGAGAATGATCTTGAAATTAGTGTGTGTCAAATTAAGGCTTCAGTGTGCTATTTATAGAGTTTTATTTTAATAACATAATAATTAATATTATTAAAATAAAATCCTTTAGAATCTTTAAAATGATTTCTTATTTAATTAATAAAAAATCAGCCTATTAAATCTCTCTGGGTAACAATCTCATATTAGTAATCTAACGGGATGATTATTAATGCTCTTGAGCTGTGGGTTGAGTTTCTACCTAGTGGGCTTATGGATAATCAAACCTATCACCAATTATCCACAAATAAAATAAAACTCAATCCATTCATAGTTTACAAATTATAATATCAATTGTCTAATCAGTAATAACAAGATAGTAATATAATAGAATAATTAATGCTAATCCATAAAATATTAAAATTATTCTAACAATCTCCCACTTGGATAGCATTTATTAAATTATTAGGTCAATAAACGAATACATAATCAGGCAATTAATGTTCACATAAACACATAGATGTGTGTATATTTATAAACCATACAAAATTCAGAAATGGAACTGTACACAAAGATCACTGAATTCGATAGAGAAATAAGTGATATTAACATTGTCATAGATTAGTTTCAATATCTGAATAGAATGGAATAAAAAATAACATTTGAAACATCATATTATAATGCAAAAGTCCTCTTAGGACTCAACTCAGAAATTTGGTGTCAAATTGCATCGCAAAAGGCCTTTAAGGACTCAACTCATAAATTTGTGTCAAATTGCACCATAAAAGCCTCTTAAGGATTCAACTCATACTCTCACTAGACTAAAGCTATATCAAAAATTCAACAAGACCCATGTGAGTTATACAATTTGAATTACTTCTATGGGTAGGCATTGGTCAATAGATCCATCATTATGCGCTCACTGCAAATGTGAACCATGCGAGTCTGAGATAATTGAAAATTCAGAAATGAAATCATGGATCTAGGATATTGAATTTGATAAGGAAAGTATTGTTATAAATCCCAGCAAAATCTCAATTCTAAATTATATCTAAAGTTTTGGCATAACCAAAACATTGAATCCGATAGGGAAACAAATATTATAAGTGCCAAAGTATTCTTTAAGAACACAACTCAGACTCTCACCAAAACAACACATCAAAATTTGAATATACCCAAGAGTCATATATTTTCAAAACTCTAATGGGTTTATGTTGGTAAATGAATCGCCTAAAATGAGTATGAGATGCATAGATCTTCTCTCTAACAAACAAGAATTGAGTATCAAAATTTGATGCAACTGAAATTCTTGTAACTTTGATAAAAGCGTATAATAAAGTCATGTCGCAACAAAATGGTCAAGACTTAAAATATACACATAACAAAAATTGATTTCCTTGATCATATTCCCTAACGAGTGATCATCACAAAACTAGCGACATGCTTTTCACTTATATATATAAGTAAGGTAGCTGTAAATGTCTATTTGACACTTCTCAACAAAACAGCTCCTTCAAAAACATCATATAGATGTAATCAGAAGTGGGTTTAGAATCATCATAACTATCTCTGTAGCTTTCTAATGATCATGCCTAAAATTGCTTAAATATATCTACCAAGCACATTAACAAGGAAAAACAATGTTCAAACGTGTGCATACTTAAGTCTATATATTAGGCTATTAATAATTGATTCACATAGAACTTTGCCCATCAAAGTTCTCTCTTTATCATTTAAGACATAACGATTTAAGCAACATATCACCACTCTGCACAAATGCACAAGGAGTGCAAGAATACATATCAAATTTCTTGAGCACTTGTTCAATATAGGTTACTTGAGATAAATCAAGAATACTACAAGATCTATCACGATGAATCTAAATTCATTTTTTTTAAAATAAAAAAAATTCACCTAGATTTTCATATCAAAGTGACATGACAAAATGTGCTTTGTCTCATGTAATAAGCATACTGAGTTACTGGCCAATAGGATGTCTTCCACACACAGCACATCCTCATGCAAGTCTTCATTTGTGAATACAGTGCCTATACAGCTAATTGTAATCAAACTTCCTTCCACTCCAAAGATGGTTTATTATTCTTATTACTTTTCTTGAGTCTATAAGGTTTCTTGCCATAGGCGTTGCCTTCACTTTTCTTTCTTTTTCAATTTCACATTTCCAGCCTTGCTGGATGAACCATGTGAAATATAGTTCACTAATGATGAGAATTCACCTTCTTTATTGATTCTTCCTCTTTGGTCATTTTGGACATCATATGATTAATAGACCACTCTAACTCTTAGAAATTATAAGTGGTTCTCAAGGTCCCATATTTAGCAGAAAGGGATTAGGGAACTCTATAAGTCAGGTTGCTCTTATCCAAGACCACATCTAGGATTTCAGCTTATTGTAGCAATTAACAAGCTTCATCATGTGTTCACACACTCCTAACACTTCGTCATATTGAGTGTTATCTAGCAAAAAGAGATAATAGGTCTTTTTAAGTCTTATTAAACTTCTTAAATTTCTTACTGACCACTTTGAGATATTTAATTGCGATGTCCTTCTTCTTAGGAATACTTTGTCTGATAGTCTTCTCAATCGTATACTTAATGATAGTAAGACAAATCTTATTGGACTCATACCACTGCTTATGGTAAGTCTTGTCAGCGGCGCTAGACTCAGCGGTGAGATCCGCTGGCTTAAGTTTTCTCATACCTAAACTTCCCTTGGTGACCACTAGATACATATCAAAGGACTCAATCTAATTATCGTAGTCTATTCTGTTCAGAGTTTTCACCATAAATAGTTGCAAGAACAAAGAAGCTGAGGGAAAAACAAATAAGAAACATATAATTATGTCCCAAACATATAATTATATATATAACAAAGTTTTCGTAACAAGACTTAGCTTCAACAACTATGTAACAAAATACTCATCATATCTTGCCTAAGGGCTCAGACTATGATAAATCAAGAAAACTCATACATACCATGGAAGCTCATTATCAAGAGAAATGACATAAAATGCACCCACAATCTCCATATCGATAAGATATGGGAAACCATAAATATATCAATAAGCAAATCATCGTTGATAAGCCACAAATAGGCCTTATTCACAAAATTACATTGACAATGTCACACCGATAGGGCATGTCCATTGTCAACATAATATTTATATACACTCTCTCTAGTGGACTTATCACAATATTCAGACTCATCCCTGATAATGGTAATTAAATTATTAAAAAAAAAGTAGGAAATTAAATAACAAATACAGTATTAATTTATAAAAGACATATCATCATGATTAGGCCCACAATAGATGAGTACACAATCAATAGATGTATGTGAACCAAAGTCATTACAATTTTCACACGCAACATATTCCTTTTAATGCATATGCTTAAATTAGGAATAAAATCTAATAATTAACACAAAGAAATTAATTATAATTTATTTACAAATAACTAGGGAGAATAAACTGAACATATTGTTCTGTATTATTTCTAGTCTTTACATAAAATTTTTTAGGTCAAAATACCTTATGTACACATTATTTTAAAGCCCTTAATTTTTTTCAAAAAATTTCAAAACTTCTATTTCCAGGGCTCAAAAAATTCTGAAAAAATCACCATAATTTAGATCAAGGCGAGTGGAGCTAGTTTAAAAATTTTGAAGTTCATCTGATCAGCGGTGTGGCTACACGCGCCAACATACACCA
The DNA here is from genome assembly GCA_037074485.1 of Delonix regia. Classification (NCBI taxonomy): domain Eukaryota; kingdom Viridiplantae; phylum Streptophyta; class Magnoliopsida; order Fabales; family Fabaceae; genus Delonix; species Delonix regia. The sequence goes on along the minus strand of CM073449.1, from coordinate 29,915,079 downwards.
CCCTCGCCCACGCGCACCTTATTTAACCTCTGGCGAGTCAATTCGACCGGCTAAAGAACCCGCCGGTACTCGAATGTTGACCTGTCAGTTTTCTGCTCCTCAGACTTCGAAACTAGGATCGTTTTTATCATCGTGTCATGATCTTTAAGACCCTTATATTGGTTTCATGTCAATCTCTTCCATTTAAGCTATATTTGAATTTGAAGTTCAAAACTTTTCGGTGGTTTCAATCTTTTTTCAGTTCAAAATTAGTTCGTTGGTTCGAGATTAGGCTCACTGGCGACCCAAGTTGATAGCCATGATTGTCTCTGTTCGAATCACCGGTAACCACAACTACTTCGAATGGTGACAGGGAAAGAAAATTTTATGTTGGAAGGTGAGTTTCTTGCCAACAATGGTGATCGAGGAAGGCGATGATCATTACCAAAAAAAAAAGGAATAAAATTTTATAATCCAAAAAATGACTTTAATGAAGACGAGATCCAAAGAAAATGATTAAAAATTTTTTTTTTCATAATGTACAAGAAAATTCACTCATCAAAATTCTTATCTTAAGCTTGTTATGGCTTACACAATATTTCCCTAGATATTTCTAAATATTTACACAAAAAGCTTACAAGTTGTTCTCATAAAGCAAATAAACCAAAGACTTAACTTAAAAGGGATAAGACAACTCAAAAAGGTTGCATCTCAATTGTTCTTCTTCAAGAGGCAGCACTTCTATATATATTTCACTAATAACTAGTCGTTGAGGGTAATAAATACTGCAGATCGTTATCATTATGAAGTTGGATAGATTTTTCTTCAATCTTACTCATAAATCTTGTATAAGTAGGTGGATATTTGACTTAAAGATGCGTTCATCATGTCATACTTAGTATGACACTCCTTTTAAAAAATAAGAAAAATGTAATTATGCTAAAGTGGTTAAGAATACAACTACAAAGAGGAAGAGAATGATAGAGCCTTTCCTTTTCTTCAAGAGAGTGTCGGCAAGGTGGAAAGAGAACAAGAAGAAGAAGAGCCTTAAGGGATTTTGATGCCTTTGGAATCTTGCTCCTGGTCAATGTTTGAAAAGGAGAAGAAGGTTGCATTGGATGAGCTAAAAGTAAGGCTAACATGATGCTCACTTGATAACTCTTAGACAGTGTTTCAAATTTGTCCTCACTTTATGCTTTTCTTCCAAAGATGATGGGTTGTCAGTATAAGCAAGTTCTTGGGCTATTATTTCTTAGTGGACTGTTGCAAATGAGTGGACTGAATCGTTTCTTCATTTGGGTTTGTCAAACATTAAACTAAATGAGATTTGAGCCAACAATCTCTCTCTTTTGATGATAAGAAAACTAAATGGAAAGAACTATAATAGCTCTCCCTGAAACCAAGATTTATGCTATCTTCACAGTATAAGATATATGACAGCCACCACAATTAAAATTCATATGGGGGTAGTAGTAAATAGTCATGATAATCAATAGTAACATCTAGTCAACAACAATTCTAAGTACTAGTTTATAAAAGACAATTAACTGAAAAGATGAAAAAGTAAAAATAGTTCATTAAACTTTATCTCCCATTTTTTGTCATCTGATAAAGGGGTAACTTTCCTTGATGTCAATGATGGTATTGTAAAGTGAACTAAGAAACGCTATCATTGCATCTTTAAGCTCAACTTTTAGAGCCTTTATTTTTTTATTAGTTTAAAGTTGTTGAACATGAAGAACTAACAAGTCATTCTTTAATTCCTTAATATCATTGCACATTTGAACATATGAGTTCCTAAGTTTGAGCAGTAGTTGAAAAAGATTAGGTTGATATGATCCTATAGGGTTAGATGCATTAGAAGCATTGTTGGAAGATGGTGCAACTAGTAGTAGACCTTGTTCTTAAGAATGAGAGGCAGTAGTGGAAATGATGATGTCATTGTAGATACTTTACCTTTCCCATTTCTTGTCATGGAGTTTATATCTCATAAGTTTAAACAAAGCAGCATCATAAGTGCTTTTGAGATATAGTGATCATTAATAGGAAAAGATAGGGCTAGAGTGTGCTCAAGTGTCTTTTCAGATATAGTTACCTTAGTTCCATTTACAATGGATTCAATAGATCAACCATCATCCAATACAACTAAATTTGCATAAAATATCTTAACCAAGTTTCATAAAGTAGTTCATTTATTGAGAATAATGGAATCCATTTCAAACAAGCTAGTTTGTCCTTAACATCACAGTAAGCTTCTCTAATCTTTTATAAAGATATTATTCTACCCGAAGCTAAAGGTTTTTGAGAGAAAAAGTTTTTAAATCGTTCTTGGCAATCCTTAGAGCGAAATAAATTTTGTTGAGAGGGATGAGGTGGTACCTTTTTTATGCCTACACCAGATGTCTTACCCTTCTGAGTTGTAGTTTCAGTGAAAGCTGTACTCTTGGATTTAGCAGTGACTTTTGACATGAAAAAATGATTTACCTTAGATGTTCAGACTTCGATTTTAAATGATTAGCTTCAACCTCAACAATACTGATAAGAGTCTTATCAGATGATGCTTTTGAGCTATTATCAAAGGAAGAGAGGACAAGCTTTCTCTTACCCTTTACAGAGGAAGTGGTAGCCTCAATGTCGCTTTGCTCGTGCAACGATGGAGTTGGTATAGTGAGATATATGACGTGGTGCTATTGGGAGTGAGTTTAAGTCAAGAAGAAATGACAAGGAAGAATGATGGGTTTAAAAAAAATGGAATAAAAAATAATAATAAGAGACGAAGTGGTCAGAGAGGCATTGCAGAAGAATAGTGATAAAAAAAATAACTAAAATAATGAATTAAAGAGTCACCAAAAAGAATAGAGATGACTGGAAGAGTGATGCGAGTAGTTGACATAAAAAAAAAAAGGTCAATCGGAAAGAACAACTTTAAACAGTGAAGAAGACGAGACTAGTGAAAAAGAAGAAAATGGAGATGGTGAATAGTCCAATGAGAAGAGAATCGATGAGAATGATGATGAATAATGATGCCAAAAAAAAATAGAGGAGGTCGTTAATAAAGAAGAAGATGTCCATGCATAACATTTGAAATAGGGAAGAAAATGAGGCTGATGAGAAAAATTGAGGGGAACATCAGCGAATAGTCCGATGAGAATGGGCAACATAGAGAAAGATTTTTTTATTATTATTATTTTAAAGCTATCTAACGAAAGCACTAGAAAATGGGTTGGAGAAGAAGCTTTCTGATACTGTGAAGAAGAGTTTTGAAGCATGCAAATAAAGATTTTTTTTTTTTTTGTTTTATAAATTTCGTGGAGTCAGAGAAGGTTGAAGTAAAATTATTTTTATTTTATTTGTTTATTTTAGAGAAAGAATGAGAGAGATAAGGTTCATATGGGATGATAAAATGGTGTAAAGAGAGTAATGGGATGGGTGAAAGGAAATAGTTCAAATCTCAATAAAAAAAAAAAAAACAGAAGGCATCTTAGACAGTTAAAAACAAATCAGAGTATACAAAGAATATAGATTAGAAGGCATGTAGCAAAGTGAAGGAACATTCAAAATTAAAAGATTGATGAGCAAATCAATCACAAATATCAAGGCATAATCAGATCTTAATCAAATAAATTCATATGAAAATCTTTCTAAATTAGAAAAGAATTTGACTCAAGAGATATTTTGAAATTTGGTTCCAAAAAAATTTCATACGATTTTAATAAAAATTGATTTTCCAATATTTTTTTAAAACTAAAAGTCAAATTCCCCCTTTTTTTGTAACATCAAATATATATATATATATATATATATATATATATATATTATTTTTAATTATTGAATTAATTATTGCTAAAATAATATATTTTTTATAATTTAATAAGAAGGTTTACTTTTTCTTCTTTCAAACTAAATTTTTTTTATTTTATTAATAATATTATTATTATTTCCTCTTTTTTAAATAGTAATTTTTTTAATTTATATTTGAGGAACACAATTAACTATGTAATGTGATATAGTTGACTAAATTCAAATAGAAAGGAATTTGAGGTTCAAATAAAAACACAGTTAACTATATAATGTTATCCAGTTAACTAGATTCTAACAAAAACATATCAGTGTAATTGAATAAGAATATAGTTAATTAGGTAAGCGTAAACAGTTAATTATATACTGACAGAAAGCAACAATTCATATTGAAAAGTCAAGTATCCTTAATTCATTTCTTAGAAATGAGAATCTATCTTTTTGTAAAGACTTAGTGAAGATGTCAATAAGATAATATTCGGTTTGAACATAAGTCACCTCTATGTTTCGATTTTACACATGGTCTCGAATAAAATGATAATGAACCTCAATGTGCATTGTTCTAGAGTGGTGGACAGGATTCTTTGTGAGACATATAGCACTTTTATTGTCACAAAATATAAGTATTTGAGATGTGATTTGGGAATAATATTCAAGTTGTTACTTCATCCATAAAAGCTTAGTATAACAACATCCAAGAGTCATATATTCAACCTCAATACTAGATAAAGCTACTGAAGTTTGCTTTTTGCTAAACCAAGAGATTATGGCTTTACTAAGTATTTGGCAAGTTCTACTAGTGCTCTTTCTATCTAATTTATCACCTACAAAATTAGAGTCTGCATATCCAACTAGTTCAAGGTTGTTAGTTCTAGAATACCATAAACCATAATCTTAAATTTCCACTAAGTATCTAAATATTCTTTTAATAGCAACAAAGTGAGATTCCTTAGGACTAGTTTGGTATCTTGCACATTTACAAATACTATTTATTATATCAAGATGACTAGCAGTAAGATAGAGAAGTGAGCCAATCATAGCTCTATATACTTTTGGTCAAATTAAAATCCTTACCATTTTCATTCTTGTCCAAGAGAGTTGAAGGATTCATGGGAGTTCCCATAAGTTTTGCATTTTCAAATCCAAATCTTTAAAGTAAATTTTTTTGTATATTTAGCTTAATTGGTAAAATCTCCTTTGTTGGTTTGCTTGATTTGCAATCTAAGAAAGAAAGTCATCTCTCTTATCATGCTCATCTCAAATTCACTTTGCATTAACTTTGAAAATTCCTTGCATAGATCATCATTAGTACTTCCAAAAATAGTATCATCAACATAGATTTGTACAAGTACAACTTCTTTGTTAGCTTTTCTAATAAATAATGTAATGTCAACATTTCCTCTTTTAAAACTATTAAAGGTGAGAAAATTGCTTAACCTCACATATCAAGTTCTACGAGCTTGTTTTAAGTCGTAAAGGGCCTTTGAAAGTTTATAAACATAGTCAGACAATTTTTTATTTTCAAAACCAGAAAGTTGTTTGACATACACTTCTTCATTTATAAAACTATTTGAAAAGGCTATCATGACATCCATTTAGTACAATTTAAAATTCATGTGAGAAGTATAAGCAAGCAATATTCTAATAGATTCTAATCTAGCAACATAAGCATATGTTTCATCATAGTCTATACCTTTTTGTTGAATGTATCCTTAGGTCACAAGACGAGCTTTGTTTCTTATTACTTTTCCTTACTCATTTAGCTTGTTTCGAAATATCCATTTTGTTCCAATTATGGAAGCATCCTTTGGTTTTTCAATAAGTATCTAGACTTCATTTCTTTTAAATTGATTCTATTCCTCTTGCATGGTTAGAATCCATCCTTCATCATTTAATGCTTCATCTACTATTTTTATCTCTATTTGAGATAGAAGTGCCAAGTTGTTATTTTGCCTAAATGATGATTAAGTCTTTAATCCTTCCTTTGGATCTCCAAAAATGAACTGCATAGGATTGGTGGATGAATGTTTCCATTCCCTTGGAAGTCTCTATTCTGTTCTGGAATTTTCAAGTTGACTGCAATTTTGATCAGTGTTTTCATTTTCTTCTCCTAAGGTTTCCAACTTTGGTGAGGAATAGAGATAGGAGCATATTCTTCATCATCATTTATGACTACATGCTTCTTAGGAATTGTGTTAGTATTATCAAATACTACATGCACGAATTCTTCTATTACTAGTACACACTTATTGTAAACTATATGTTTTACTAGAAGAAAAATATCTTAGAAATATACTTTCATTATTACGAGTATCAAAATTTTCAAAGTTGTCCTTACCATTGTTGTGAATGAAGCACTAACAACTAAAAGTATAAAAATAGCTAATAGTAGGTTTTCTTTCTTTCTAAAGCTCATAAGGTGTTTTATTAAGGATTAGTCTTATCAAGCAACGATTCAATATGTAACAAATAGTATTTATGGCCTCATCCCAAAAATACTTAGAAAGATTATTATCAATAAACATCGTTCTTGTTATATCTCATAATGTTCTATTCTTCATTTCTACTACACTATTTTGTTATAGAGTTCTAGGAGAAGAGAAATTATGCTTAAATCCATATTTGTTGCAAAAAAATTTAAAAGTTTTGTTTTTAAATTCACCACAATAATCACTCATAATACTTGATATTAAATACCCTTGTTCCTTTTGAACTTTCTTGCAAAATATTTCAAAAAATTTCAAAATTTCATCCTTATGGCTAAGAAAGTATACCCAAGTATATCTTGAGTAGTTATCAATGATAATAAATTCATAACTCATGCCTTTAAAGCTTCGTGTTTGAGTAGGTCCAAACAAGTCTATTTGTAATAATTGTAGGGGTCTAGAAGTAGAAACACATAATTTTGGCTTGAAAGAAGACTTAATTTGTTTGCCAAATTGACATGAATCACATATGTGATCTTTTCAAAATTTAATTTTGGAAGACCTTTAACAAGGTCAAGTTTAGAAAGTTTTAAAATAAGATACATGCTAGCATGGTTAAATCTTTTATACCACATCCAAGAATCATTACAAATGGATGAGAGACACATGACATTTTTAGTAGATAAATTATCTAAGTTTAAAATGCAAATGTTTTCATGTCTTTATCTAACAAGAAGAGCTTTGTCCTTATTTAATACTTTACAATGCAGGGATTCATACATTACCTTATAGTTTTTGTCAAATAATTGACTTATACTAAGAAGATTATGTTTGAGTCCTTCTACATGATACACGTTTTCTATGCAACAAGCAGGAAGTAATTGTATTTTATCTACACCAGCTATTTATCCTTGACCATACCTCCAAAAGTGACCAAAACCCCATCCTTCTTTAAGATGGATACAACTTGGATGGGCCACCAATCATATGCCTTAAACATCCACTGTCTATGTACCATTGATTTCTAGAGATTCTTCCTTTGAAGATCTATAGAAAAATTTACTTTGTTTTAGGTTTCCAAACTTGCTTACGTCCTTTCTTGTTCGCATTGGTAATTGAAATGCCCTTAGGAATCTAAATTATATTGCTTTGATGTTTCTTACATAAGTAACAAGCATGACCTTTTCTTTGCCAATGTAAACAGAAAACATTGGAAGAAGTAGATTTAACAAATAAGTTTTAATATAATTTTACATTGTTGTTTTTATTATAACCAAGTCTAGATTTGTCAAAAACACATTTATGTTTTCCCAAAATTAGATTTAAATTTTCTTCACCTTTAACAAAAATTTTCAAATATTTAGTTAAAGTAGAAACTTGAAGTTGTAAATCCTTATTTTCATTCAAAACCTTTTCAAAATTAATTTTTAAATATTAAAAGTCTTTTTCAAGTTCTTGTTTAGCTTGTTTTAATCCTCTATATTTAAGAAATAGTTTTTCAAAATCATCAAACATTTTATCAAGAATATCTTGTAATACTTCTTTGGAAAATTTAGTTTTTACCTCATTTTTAGTTATGGCCATGAAACATAGGTTAGCTATCTCTTGTTCTAGTACCTCTTCATCTTCATCATTACTCCAAGCAATAAGTACTCTTCTTCTGTTTGATGCTTTACTGAATTTCTTCTTTAAGAAAGGATAATTTGATTGTAAGTGACCATTCCTTCCACATCATAGCATGTTATAGCATTCTTCCCTTGTTCTTCTTTCTTGAACTTTTTTCTTGAAATATTTCTTATATCCTTTATGAGCTTGCCTTTATGCATAGCATATTTCTCAAATTTCTTTGAGAAAAAGGATAAGTCTTGTAGGTCTACTTCACTTTCATTATCTTTTTGTTGTTCAGAGATTGTTGCATCTCTCAATGCTAAGTTTCTTTCTCTTTTGAGTTAATAGAGTCTGAGATGGTTGTTTTGATAAGCTATAAGGATGCCTCTTAACTCATCATATGTCAACTCCTTGAATCTTGAACTGCTTTCTATGTTTTTAACTTTGGATTTTCAACTCGTAAGAAGACATCTCACTACTCGTTTTACTGTCTCGTGATTCATATAAGACTGTCCAAGTAACTTTAATTGTCGTATGATTTTGGAGAAATGATTGAACATTGCTTCAATATCTTCATTTTCCATCATCTCGAACTGCTCTAATTCACATTGAAGTGTGCTGATTTTAGAGTCTTTCATGTTAGTTGTCCATTCATGTGTGACTTCAAGCTTATCCCACATCTCTTTGATTGTGTCATAGGTTGATATCTTATCGTATTCTTCACCGTTGATAGCACAATAAAGGTATTACTGTAGCATTTGCTTGAATTATTTTGTTGTCATTATCATCCTATTTAGCTTTAGGTTTGAGTTTTCAATCACTTATTTTGGGAAACTTGGGACCTTTAGCAATGACCTTTCATAGAAGATAATCAGTATCTTGTATAAAGATTTTCATTATGCCTTTTCAGTGCGTATAATGATTTCCATTAAAGTAGGGTGACCTTATAGTTGAGTGTCCTTCACTGAAATAAGCTCCCTCAAAGTTTTGATAAGTTATTTTTTGCAAAATAAAAGATCTTTTCTCTTGGTTGTTAAGCACAAATCGAGTGATACATAAGCTTTTAGACCAATTAATAAAGAAACTAGAGGGGGTGAATAGGTTCTCTTAAAATAATGATTTTGAATTATCAAAACTTTGTTTTAAACTTCTCTAACAATAACAAGTTAACTATATATCAAAAATAGTTAACTGTATTCAAACAAAACCAAAACCAGTAGTAACAAGTTAACTATATATCAGAACTAGTTAACTGTATTTAAACAGAACCAAAATTGGGATTATACAATTAACTGTATTTTTTAAACCAGTTAACTGTTTTCAAACAGAAGCTAGAACTAATGACTTTGGAAATAAACAATTAACTTGTTAAAAATGCAATTAACTAAATTCGCACATAAATGAATAAAATAATATGGAGAAGAAGGGAAACACCAAAATTGATCCTAGTTTTTTACCTACATCTAATCCCATTGACTCCTTCAAGAGATTTTCCACTAAAACAACAACCTTTATAAACTTCAAGAGTTTTTAACTACTCACTCTTAAACACAAGGTATTCAAGTTCAACCTCAAACTATCTATAGTAGTTCACTCTTACACACTCTTCTTCTCTCTTTGAGACAGAGGTTCAAACAATGAAGAAAAACTAGATTTTTGAACCCATATAGAATAGGGTTTACACAAAAAGCTTACAAGTTGCTTTCACGAAACAAATAAACTAGAGACTTAACTTAAGAGGGATAAGACAACTCAAAAAGGTTGCATCTCAGTTGTCCTTCTTCAATAGGCAACATTTCTATATATATTTTACTAAAAACTAGTCATTAAGGTTAATAAATACTACAGATCTTCATTATTATGGAGTTGGATAGATTTTTCTTCAATCTTCCTCATAAATCTTGCATGAGTAGGTGGATATTTGACTTGAATATGCCTTCATCATGTCATACTTGGTATGACACTTCTTTAAAAAACCAAGAGAGACATTGGTGTGCTGAAGTGCTTAAAAATACAATTGCAAAGAGGAAGAGAATGATGGAGCCTTTACTTTGCTTCAAGAGAGTGTCGGCAAGATGGAGAGAGCCTTAAGAGATTTTGATGCCTTTGGAACCATATCTTGGTCAATGTTTGAAAAGGAAAAGGAGGTTGCATTGAAAGAGCTAAAGTAAGGCTAGCATGTTGCTCACTTGATGACTCTTGGACAGTGTTTCAAATTTGTCCTCACTTGATGCTCTTCTTATAGAAATAATTGGTTGTCAATATAAGCAAGTTCTTGGGTTGTTATTTTTAACTGGACTACTGCAAATGAGTGCATTAAATCCTTTCTTCATTTGGGTTTGTCAAACATCAAACTTGATGAGATTTGGGCTAACACTCTTTACATACTAAACCTATAAATTAATGTTCCCTATGAAATCCATTTATGATCAACTTCATGAGCCGATCTACCTTATTAGATAACAGGAGCATGTAACTTTCTAAAAGGTTAATATTTGAGAATTTAAAACATAAAAAGGTTGCTTTAGAAAGAAAGAGAATGTATTTTTTGTCCCAAAATTTTACATGTTTTAATTATTTAGTCCTTAATCGTAAAAATATGCGAACCCGTTCTTGAAAGACGTGAAATTCAACTATTCAATTTTTAAAACTTAAAAATACACAATTTAGTTCTTAAAATTTTAAACTTACTACTCATAAGTTCTTAGAACATGTATTGACAGAATACTAATAAGTATTAAGACAAAATTTTAAAAAAAATGAATCATACAATTTTAAAATTTAATGATCAAATAGTTAGAGGAATACAATTTTCAAAAACTGATAATATGTTTTAAGATTCAAGAACCAAATAATTGGGTCATATATCATTGAGGAAGCAAAAATTAAACTTTCTCAACATTTAAAACTGCACTGAATTTCACGTGTCACGCCACAGGTGATAAAAAAGTGCTTAAACTTCATAAGAATCCAAACGAGTTTAATGTTGGTTTAATAAAAGATAATTAGGTCACCCAATAGACGGAAGAATATTAATAAAATAATGGAATAGATATAATTATGTTTAGGAGCTGATGTGAACAGGCAAAGAGGATTAGAAACGTAGATTACAAGGATTTGACCAGTATTGCAACTTGGGCTTCAAAGCCTAGACACAGGAACACACTAGAAAGAAGGGCTTCGCCTTCAAACGAGGAGGCCTTTCTTTTGGGAAATTCACCATTTTTGGAGTCCCCAGCTTGTCATATTTGACCCATTAATTCATCTTCCCAATTTAATGTGATTTTTCGTATGTCAAATCTCTTTATTTTATGCTTGATAATAAATACTTAATTATATATATTCAAACATATATTAAATCTCATGTAATAATAGAAATATATATATATATATATAGGGAGAGAATTTAGTAACATTGGAATTCAAATTTTTTTCTGTTGCAAGGTTGCAAGAGAATCTCTTGTAAATTGTGAGTCCTTGATTATAAATTTAACGGTTTAAAATTTTTATTGAAGATTGTGCATAATTTTAAATGATAATTTTATCTTTATGGTAGAGATTATCTTACGTAACAATCTCCAATAAATTCCTTTACTAAAAAAAATCCACTTCGAGTGACATTAGTGTTGAGTGGTTATCTGATCCTAAGTTGAAAAAAGAAAAAAGAACTGGCCAATGAATTTGTACAATAGTTAAACCCAAGTAACAACCATTATGCATATCAGGACCCCTTTCCTCTCCTCTACTATCTCCAATAACTTAATTATGTTGATTAAAAAAATAACAATAAAAAATAACAATAAATTAGTAGTAGAGACTAGAGATGTATTGCTAGATTTCTTTGCCCCCTGGTCATGTCCTTTCAGAGGGTCAAATGGTTGTTTACACAAATACTGTGTTTTCAAGCAGGGTAACTAGTAATGAGTTAATAACCCATTACAGAAAATTTTTATGGCATTTTGAAATTCCTATACTGATGACAGGTCACTCGTCCTTATTTGCCAAGGAGCATGCTCAGAAGAATCTAATAGAAAGGGCATTTTTGGATCCAGGAATTACTAAAAAATTCACACTCTTTCACAAAAGGGCCCTACAGGAATTACAGATTGAATACTACTTTAAGCCTATTATAAAGGAAAATAGGCGCATCCTATAGTTTTCAGAGAACAATTCAATATGTAATTTTTCTTTAATTGGGGTAACAATATAATAATATTTACGTTGGAAGCTTGCCTTGTCATTTTGTTATTGTCCTTGATTTGCTGAAGATAAAAGGAGGTGTTCATCGTCATCAGCAAGTGTGAAAGAAGAATAATCAGTATATAAAAAACCCCCCACTAAACTTCTGATTCTGCAGTCTCTTCTGATCCTAATTTTGGCGTTTAACGTAACACATATATTAAGCACAACGTTTGGAAGCAAGAACTCCATTGAAAGGGTTTACTTTTCTTGACATAAGTGACTTCTAAAGTAACTGTTCATTAAGGGGGTAAAGCACAGCTTCTTAATCCTCAGTTCTCACCACCAAAGTCATCGTGATTGACGTCGTCAAAACACTCTCTCCATTAGAGTCATCCTGAATCAACGGCTGAAGCTTCGGAAGCAGACCCCGTCTCGGGAGGCATATAATGGCGTTGGTCTAAGTAAATTTGTACGCGCAATGAGTCCCATACAACTCAATCTGCTTAACAGCTTTTAACTCCGCCATTGATTATGTTTTTTGAGACTATAACATTAATGGGTCTGGTTTAGTTTTCCAAAATTGTCTAACTACAAGATACTTGGGTTTTCATACATACACAAGATGAGATAGATATAATTTTGCTTATTATGATCAGTTTTTTTATTTTTTTATAACAGAGCAAGTTTTAAAATCTTGAAGTCTCCCTCTCTCTCTCTTGAAGAAGAAGAAGAAATTCAGAGGGGGAAAGAGGGAACTCAAGAGTGAAACAGAACGGAGAAGATGGAGGAGAGGAACGATATGGATAAGATTAATGATGATGTGATGTTGCCCGGTTATCGTTTTCACCCCACGGACGAGGAGCTTGTTGATTTTTATCTCACGAGAAAGATTCAGCTGAAATCTCTTCCCATTGATCTAATCAAGCAAGTGGATATTTACAAATATGATCCTTGGGATCTTCCAAGTAAGAACTCTTACGACAGACAACGTGTTCTAGCAATCAAGTTTTCCTCTTTCGTTGATTTTTTTAGTTCAAGTCAAAAGCATAACTCAGTACATAACCATACATAATTTATACATCACCCCGAATAGCCACTTTTTCCATAACTGATTTCATCCTTTTTTTTTTTTTTTAAAGAGCTAGCGAGTACTGGGGAGAAAGAATGGTACTTCTACTGTCCAAGAGATCGGAAATACAGAAACAGTGCACGCCCAAATAGAGTAACAAGAGCTGGGTTTTGGAAGGCCACCGGAACAGACCGACCTATATACTCCTCAGAAGGGAAGTGCATAGGTTTGAAGAAGTCACTAGTGTTCTACAGAGGCAGAGCCGCCAAAGGCATCAAGACAGACTGGATGATGCATGAATTTCGCCTCCCTTCTCTCTCACATTCACCTCCGCCTCTCAAGAAGCCCTTTGACAAAACCCTTCCTCCAACTGTATGCATCCTCAACATCCCCGTATTTTTACAATCTCTTCTCTCATGTGATGATACTTAAAAAAATAAGCGTCGTTTTTCAGGATTCATGGGCGATTTGTAGGATATTCAAGAAAACAAACTCGATGTCCATGGCGCAGAAGGCTCTATCTCAACCTTGGATCACTCAGTTACCAGAGAGCATGGTGTCTGATATACTCGCTCGGAGCGCAAACCACAACCACTTGAGTTCAGAGAACATTTCTTGCACCACAGAGATAGGATCAGCGTCAGGGATTCAGTTCTGTGGAGGTAACCAGCAGGGATTACAGGACCAAGTGTCCAGTGCTCATTTCTCAGCTTCAGATATTCCCATTAATACCAGAGTCTCCAAGTCCTCCAAGTCTTCCCAGATTCCTGTGTCAATGTCAAACGGTTACCTACCAGACAACATGATGTTCTCCACGTTCGAATCGTCAGGCCCTTCTGCCTATATAGGCTTTGAGGGGGCAAATAATCAGTTTAGCAGCTTCTCAGTGAGTGTGCCTCAAGATGTACAAGAATTAAACGTGAGCACGAGTGCTATAGCAGATGCAATTGGGTTTCCCTTCAGCTTGCCTTCGATTCCAAACGATGCTTGGAAGCCTACTCTGCCATGGGACTCACCACCTTGTCCCACCGACATGTCTAATAATAGATGCTGCATTTAGAACAACCAGTGGTCTTTCCAGGGTGGTCTGGTACAGAGTACTAGGAAGCCTAGTTGGTATTAGTTATTTTTTGAATTAGTATATTTACATGTAAAATCAATACCATTAGGTTCTGATTTTACTAGTAAATGTACATGGTTGTTGTTTTCTTTTTCATATTTAATTAAACGCCATTACCACCAAGGAACACAGAAAAGACCCACAGATTTTATAAACTAGGGGCTACCTGCATTTCGGCTTCTCGCTATATTATTGCTCATATCATAATAGATGCTTGGTTTGTTTACCGTGTATATATTTCTTATCTCCACATATATGATTTCTATTCTTTTCAAAGGCTTCTTTCTTTATCTTTCTCTTTTCTCTTATTCCTTTCCATATTTTCTACGAACATCCTCGTCCATGGGAGAAAAGCACTGCATAATAAGATGAGAGAAAATAAGAAATGAAAGAGAATGGTTCTTAGAAAAGGAACAAAATGAATGGAATCTTCTTAACTTTGGGAAAATTGTAAGATAAGTCAATTTTATCATAATTTGAAAAACCTACTCGACTTGAGGAAAATAAAGTCTGAATAAAAAATGTTCAAATATAAAAGCTTTTGTAAAACAAGTCAAATTTAAGCATTTTTTAAAATTTAGCAAGAGTCTAAAAAACTTGAATAATATTTTTTTAATTAGTAAAAAATTATTATATAAAAAACTTTAATGTAATGTGACATTTTGATAAAGAAATAAAAATTAATACCTCTTATTTAAAAGATTTATATAAATACAATAACTTATTTACATTTGTAACTTCTATATATATAATAATAATAATTATTTATGTTATTTACATCAAATTTTAATTAAAAAATTAATTTATTTTTATTAAAATAATTCAATTAACCTGATTCAAAGCATATAAATAAAATATTTAATTAAAATATGAGCTTAAAAATTTTTTTAACCTAAATTCAAGGCCTTCAAAGGTGTTAGCAGAAGGACACTTGTGAGCAAGAATATAGACATGTATTTGTTATTTATTTATATTAAAGAAATTATAGCTTTCGCTGTTTTCGTTGTAGTTGGTATTACAGGACATGAACACGTGGAGAT
The DNA here is from genome assembly GCA_037074485.1 of Delonix regia. Lineage (NCBI taxonomy): Eukaryota > Viridiplantae > Streptophyta > Magnoliopsida > Fabales > Fabaceae > Delonix > Delonix regia. The sequence goes on along the minus strand of CM073449.1, from coordinate 29,899,857 downwards.
TAGTGATATGTTCCGTGTAAAAATCAATTGGAAGAACCATAAGTTAATAGAATTCTACCCAGTTAACCTAATTTTAATATAGGCACATAAAAATATATCAAATTGATATCTGTTTTGTATTGAATTAGAATATACTTAGATGTTCCTGGATAGTAATTAGTAATTACTTCTGACAAGAGTTAAAGCTGAGGGAGTCTTCTCAATTTAATCCTTAACATGCGAATATTTTTTTAGTTAAATCTCCCACAAATTAAATTATTATGAATAATATCTTTAAAAAGTATATTAATTTTTAAAATATTAAAGATATTATTGAGAATATTTTATTTATGAAGGATTAAATTAAAAAATATATTATATGTAAAGAAATTAAATAAAATTTTACTCATCCTCTTGCACCGCCGGGGCAAATATTAACCTTCGTATTCAATTATTTATTGATTTACACTTACCCATTACATATTTAATTTAAACAATGTAAAGGTAATTATTTTTATAATTAAAAAAATATACATAAAACAAGATAAAATTATTCAATTTAGTGATATAAAAATAAAAATTGCCTCGTTTCAATAGTATTGGCTAATCTCCTCTATTGTTGTAAATTACAACAAGCAAGTCAAGATGGCCGAGTTGGTCTAAGGCGCCAGTTTCAGGTACTGGTTCGAAAGGGCATGGGTTCGAATCCCATTCTTGACATATGCTTTTGCATTTTTATATTCCCATGAGCACACCAAGCTATGAATATATTATTTCCAACGTCGGCCACCTTTGACAAGAAATTCTTTAAGAAACATTTGTTCGTTTGAATGAATTCATTGAGAATAGGAATGCGAATAATTGACGTTGGCGTAATCTCAGCTGCTGAAGTAACCATGTCCCTTACACGCCCAATAGACTTGTGAACGCAGTACGCCTGAGATTTTATGGAATAGAGGAATAGGGCTCTTCGCTCTACCAACTTGTGACTCTTGGATTTTATGGCAGTTAATGACCTTCCATTCTTTTTCAGGATATCCCTCCTTATAATTAGTAAATAAGTAACTATCGTTTTACGTCTAGACTATGAGCTTGATCAGAATCATGACACTGGACGATGCTCAAATCTAATACGAGAGTTCAGATATGCATAAACAACTTGAGAAACAATTGGGATCTCTGGCTTGTCAAATTTACCGCATATACCTTGAAGATACTGAAAAGCTTTAATTACCTGAACCTCGAAGTATAATGTCTAACTTAGCATTTGCATGAAGATATATTTATGGATGTTGCATCAAACTCATGGAAAGTTCCCAAAAAGTGAATGCCAAACGGTACAAATTTACATTCATAGTAACTAAATGCCCATAACTATAAGCTCGGGCATAGCAAATAATGTAAAACTGCTATTCCATAATTTAATTGATCAGTCATTACTCTAACAATGATCGTGTTAATACTATTTGTGAGCCCCGCTAATCTATCTTAAGCGAGCGGAACATTAACGGAAAGTTCCTCCAAGTTATTAACATAAGCTTTGCTGATAAGCAACCAATAGATAAAGGTAGGCGGGTAGGTAACTTAAAAAATGCATTGCACCAGCGGAACTTAGTAATGTATAAATAACACATTAAACTATTAAACACGAGAACACAAAAATCCAAATTAGGTTCCACGTTCATAATAGACGACATCCAAAGACAAAATTTCTTTAGAACATATGTTAACAAATGGATTTGTTTTCGTCCATGATCCAGTCAATTTAACTCTTTGATGCTTGCTTTTCTTTTGCCTTCTGGATCTTCAATACCTTTTTCACAATCTTTTGCTCTTCAACCAAGAAAGCCCGGATTATCCTGTACAAAGATTACACAACCCCTGTTAAAAGTTACTTTACAATGAGAAAAAAAATAAGAAAAATACTTAACAATGATTTTGTTAGCAACACACCTTTCTCTGACAGCTCCTCCAGATAATACACCTCCATAGGCCCGGTTTACTGTGCGACGGTTCCTAGACAATCTGGACCTCTTGTATTCAGCAGGTCTCAAGTGTGGAATCTGCAGATCAAGTTTAGATCAGAAAAATCATGACACACCGAGCTAAAATACAAAAAGAAACAGAAGCAGGGAGAACATGAAAATTTCAAGGCTCAAGTTCTCTGATAATGTTTAGGGTTTAGGGTTCACGTGGCAACACAAACTATGCAATGATGGACAAGGATAAATAGAAGGCAACAATGCTAGCAGGAAGAATAGGGAGTGGGGAAACAATTTCAAGGTGGACCTAGGCAGGAGGACAAGGGGTAAATGAAGACATGCAATTTGGCCAATTCACAGCATACTTCTCGTCAGTCATCACATATATTCATGACATTCTTAGATAGGTAGTCTCTTGAGCATAAGTGGCATAGCAGTGTCATGAGCCCTAAAACATTTAAACACATAATACTGTTTTAGTTGTGAATTGTGACAACCAATAACATCCATCAGTCTTCTCATCAGCAGGCATACTACTTTCATTATATTCAGATGAAATCAATTATTAGAACAAAAAGCTGACTCTCCCTCTCCCCTTCGCCTCTCTCCTTCTACAACACATCCTTCTGTCTCAAAATGAATATGATAAAACCCAGAATACGAATCTCACCCTCATTAACCATTAAAAAATGCCCCAGATAGAAAACTTGAAACAGATTATCTGAAGGAAAGAAAATTAGGAAAGGCAAATACAGAATACTTAAAGCAGAAGAGGGCAAGGAAACATCAAACTTGGCGAAAAATACGAACAAATTGGATAGATTTTTTAGTCTTATATTAAATTAACATGCAATTCGTCATAAGGAGTACATCGGACGTTTTTAAAGAACTCTGACCTCACAACATGCATAATACTTCTATAATCAATCCGGTCTAAAATTTTGCGTCTGCTAGGTTTAATAAGTTTTATGTGCTCCACGAATCAGTCAAGTGCAAAGTAAACCCAAAAAAATTGAGTTCTGGACAATGTAATGCTCAGTCTACTAGTTTAAAGCATGCTATCGAACTCCAACAAGGCGCCAAATGCACTAAAAAAAACCCGCAGAATTCATATAATTCAGAAGGCATACATACCCCTTGGATCCTCTTCCCAGTAACAGGGCACTTAGGTCCGCTGGCTCTCTTATTTGTCGACTGATACACCAACTTCCCACCTGAAATACATTCCCAGGAGTTAAAGACCAGACAGCATATATTGTAAAATAACACATCAAGGGCTAAAAGCTAAGAGTTATGAAACAAATAGTGAAGCCACTCATTTTTTTACAAATTATACGTGTAAGAAACACAAACAAGAATTTGAAAAGATTCATTCGGCAATAAGTAATAGTGCAGAAAGGAAAAGCCATAGAAGGTGCAGAAGAAATTCGTACCAGGAGTTTTGACGACCCTGTGCTGGTTGGATTTAGTGGCGTAGCTGTGACGCTTACGATAGGTGAGGCGCTGCACCATATTGAAGTGATTATCAGCTCCTCCCCTTTGTTTGCAGTGAGTTAAACACAGAGCCCGACAGGTGAACGAGTATGGGCGACGGGAAGGGTTAAATGTAGCCTTTTTACGGGTCGAACAAACCCTAGATCTGACGGCTCTGGGGATTTCTCCTATGGCTCAGACTCACCATGCTAATTGGGCCGCACCCTGTCTTAAACCATATGACCGAAGCCCAACTACTTGATCGCAATCTCAAATGCTTTTTACTTCATCTTTATTTTTAGATAAATTACAAGAAAAACGTATCCACCACATTTTAAAAAACAAATATTAGATTTAATCTTTCTATTAAATTTTAAATTATAAATTTAAAATATTAAATTTAATGTTTTTTGAAGTGAAGACTATGTATAACATTTTTTAATAATGATCATTGTGTACATTATAATTAAATCTAATTATAATTTAAAAGTTTGTCTGACCTAATAAATTTGAAAAAATAAATAAATTTTGACTAAAATAAACCTTATTAAAAAAATTTCTTATAAAACATGTCAAGTTTAAACTTTTTAAAAAACTTGGCCTGAGTTTGAAAGTACAAATCAATATTTTTTAAATAAAAAATTATTATTTAAAAAATCTTAATCTGATTATTAAAAAAAGAATGTAACTTTAGATTCAAGATATTAAAAATAAAACTATTTTAATTTTAAAGATGTAAAATATAAGTTTATTGGTAAAATTATTTCATTTTTAAGTTAAGTTGGTTATACATGATACAATAAGTTGTCATCATGTGATATCTTGGTAAGGAAATAATAATTAATGTCCTTCTTTTTATTTTTTTAGATAGTAACTAGTACTCTTCATCCAAAGGATTTATGACATCATAAGAATTAATTTGTATTTATAATTTCTTTATATATAATCTTAGAAATAATAATAACTATTACTCAGATGGTCAATATCAAATTTTAAGTAATAAATAGAATTGCTTATGACTTGAAAAAGCATAACAAGCCTGATAACCAGACCCAAAATATGGATAAAAACTCAAATTATAAAAATTGATTAAAAACGAGTTTGGGTTTTTCTTATAAGTCAAAGCCTGACCTAATTGTTAATGTCAAATCCAATATTCACGTCTAATTACAATAAGTGATATATTAAAATGATAATATTATAATAATTGAGGAACAAAAAAAATATTTTACTTGATAAATTACCCTAAATAACATGTCCTTTTCTTCTATTATTAAAATATCTAATCCTCCCTTAAGTTATAAGATTACTAAAATATCTTTAAAATTATTATTAATTTTTTTATTAAATTAACTCATTAAAAAAAATTTCTTGACAAAAAATATCTTTCTTGAATTCTATTTTAATATTTTATTTTGTGTTTATATTTATATAGGTAACTATTTTACATTGGTCAAATTCGTTTTTAATATTTGTTATAATGTATGAATAATTACCCATGTTACAGTGTGATATAATTTTAGGAAAAAAGAGTACAATATTTCAAAAACAATAACAATAACTATATAAGTATCTTCATAGTAAGTGGAGTGCAACTTTCTATTTAATAATTTGAAATTACATATTTTAAATTATTTTTAAAATTATTTGCCCTAAAATTTTTAACTAGTTTTTATTTAGCAACCAAAAAATAATATCTATAAAAATATAAATTTTACATTTTTCAGTCAAGTATCAATAAGAGATTCTCCATTGCATTGAATTCTATATTATATATAGGCAAAGTTAATTTTTAATTCTTTATCAATTATATTATTTTACAAATTGATGCCTACACTTTATTTTTTTCAAAATTACTCTTTACATTATCAATTAGTTTTGATTTTGATCCCTATTCTAACACTATTTAATTGTAATTGATTTATATATGTATTTGACTTATATAGACTCCCACATGGAAGAGGAAATAAGAATATAAAACAAATTTGGGTTGAGTCATCCATACCTTGGAATTGTCCTTTGGTTTGTGAGAAAAAGAAAGAAGAAAGTCACGTGATTCTTCTAGTAAACACTACAAAACAAATGACGTGTAGCTATTATTCCTTAGCCACAGTTAACGGAATTGTAACTACGTTGTATGTTTAACTATGATTTAAATATAAACCACAACCACAACTAATTAGTCATGGTTAGTGGTAAACCATACTTATTCAATTCTAGTTTACCACAATAGATGTTATTTTAACTGCAGTTCATGATGAGTTGCAGCTAAGGGTTTAATAACCTTTAACTCACTCAACCCCCTAAAACAAATTTGTAGTACCACAGATAAAGGAGAAAGTGCTCTTTAGCCAAGTGTTGCCTTCCCGAATCAACTGAAGCTTGTCACCGATGTTTTGCACCTACAACGATGTCACTGCCTCTTGGCCAGCATCCCCCCACCATTGGCCGTTGTGAGTAGTGTGATTTCTTGGTTTTTTTTTTTTTTTGTTTCATCATATTTTAATATGCAACCACTGCCATCTACCCATTGAAAATGCTCCTTCACCGACATCACCACTTGTCGCTGCTTGCTGCCACCCAGTTCGTTTACTGGCCTCCATTATTGGTGTTCACCGATAATAATGACAATAAGTAAGCTTTTTTCTTTTGAAACTTTCATTTTTTAATTTTCGTTTTGTCTTTTAAATTATTTTTTATTACATTTTAGTATGTTTATTGAGACTTATGATGATGCTTAATAGATTGAACCCTTTTTTTTTTTAATTTTATTTTTTAATATAGTTATTAAAAATTAATTTTTATGATTATGTATATAATTATTAGAGTAATGCTCATCTTTTCTTGTTACATAATCATATGAGTATATTATTACTAATTAAGTAAATTTTAATTATTAATATTGTTCTATGATGTTGAAAATGTTGCTTATATGATGTTCATTGAATTGTTAATAGAAAATGGTATTTCATACTAGTTAATTCATACTTGTTTTAAATCTTGTTGTGAAGTGCTGAATTTTATCAGAATATTTTATATTAGACATATTTTGGTTTGAAGGGATGGATACAACTTGGATAGATAAGCCTTGAAACACCCCCAACGTATTAGGAAGAATTGAATAAGTTCTTAAACTTCTCATTGGCTAATAGTAGTGTTGGGGATAAAATTATATGTACATGTCCAAAATGCAAGTTTAACAAATGGCATAGTAAAGAAGAAGTGCAAGATCATTTGATTATTAAATAATTTTCAAAAGGTTACATTTTTTGGCTTAAACATGGAAAGACAAGTACTGTAAACATTATAGCTTAAACTCATACAATCCCACATATGGCTGAAGATAGGATTAATGTTAATGATCATTGGACATGGTCAATGAGGCTTTTGGGCATCAACCAAACAATAAATACATGGACCAAGATGAAATATTGTCATTACCACTAAATCATCCCATGACAAATGAAAGTGTAGAATTTTTTGAATTACTTAGAAATGGATAACAAAACTTGTATGAAAGATGTGAGAATTATTTGAAATTATCTTTCTTGGTGAAATTATACCATATAAAGAGTCTGTACAAAATAACTGACTAGACAATGTCAATGATAATAGATTTATTGGCAAATGCCTTTAAAATAGCTAAAATTCCACATTCATTTTATAAGACCAAGAAAACGATTAATAAATTTGGGATTGACTACATGAAAATCTATGTTTGTCCTAACAATTGCATGTTATACCTGGGGGACGATGCAAAATGAGATGCCTACAAAAGATACAATACATATAGGTAGAAAATGTGTGGTAAAGGTATATCAAGTTGTGGAAGAGAAAGAAGTTACCTGTAAAAGTATTAAGATATTTTCCACTTAAACTTCAATTGCAGATGATGTTTATGTCATCTAAGATTACTAAACATATGTAATAGCATGCAATGAACAATAGTAACGATGGCATGTTAAGGTTTCTCAGGGACTCTGAAGCATGGAACGTATGCCTTAAGGCATCATAAGGTTTACATTTATAAGGTTTGCCCGATTGATATATACTGGCAACCATGCGGACCATGAACCATAGATCCAAGCTTTGGATGCTTAAATGGTGTATTATGTGAAAGATGAGTTAGAGAAGAATTAACGTGTACCTATACATCTCAAGCCATATGACTTATATGAATTGGGAGATAGAGGTAACAATGTATATTATGAATGTGAGTTATATCAGTATCAAGAGTTGTATATGTTATTTCCAAAAGATGGAAATATATTCTTAATAAGGTGTTTAGTTATACATAGTACATTGTGTTTTGAATATGTTGCATTCTTGTTTTATTGCATGACTGTGTGTTAATATTATGTTGTATTTATCCCTTATGCCTATATTGTAATTGATTTTTTATCTTACTATTGGCAGGAATTTTGAAGATGAAATGCCTCTTAAATAGGATGAGTAGTTTAGGATATTCTCATGGTGTAATTAGTAGTGATCTCGTACCATCTTAGGGTGGCTCTTTAGGATAAGTCCTTAACACCTTGATCACTCCTCCTAAGGTAAGGACCCATGAAGAAACTCCATTTCTAGATGAATGTCCACCAATTGATAATGATAGTGATGGATAGTTGAATAAAGCACTTTAACAGCCACAACATCTACCATCACGCAGGAAAGCATGGCTTGTTGACATAGTTGTTATGAATGCTATAAAATTGTAATATGTTTTTTTTAAATACAATCAATTTCATGTACTAAACTTATGTTCACATATGCTAATGACACAGTAAAACCAAGGACTTTAACCTATACTGATGTTTGACATCTTCCTCGCAGTGAGTGAGTTGTATTGAATTGGAACCCTACTGGTCAACCTATTAAAGATAGAGGTGGTTTGTTGATCAGATTCCTAGGGCTTGTTGGTAGAGACTTCAAATTATTTCCCATCAGCTATCTTAGTTAGAAAAGAGCTCCAATGAAGTATAAAAATAATATTCATAATAACACTATTAAGGTAATATTTGTCTACTTTTTAAGCTAAGTAAATTTTTTAATGTACAGCTACTAACAATAATTCTTTTATCTTGAAGGTTAAATTTTTAGTTAGCACTGAACTGCATAAGAATTATATCTTGAAATCTATTGGAAAGAAATGTAAGGATAGAAGATAGGATTTGTGGTAACATAAGGATTATGGTGCTAGCAACTGAGACCAATTGATTGCCTAAATGCCCCAACAACATTGATAAAGATCATTGAACATTATTTGTTGACTACCGTTTCAGCTCAATGACTAAGGTAAAAAATAATATTATCTTAATAACTTCTTTTCAACTTCATTTATAATGTATGACTATATATTTTTCCATTATGAGTAGGAAAATTCTAAAAAAATAGAGATAATAGAAAGAAGCAACTTATGCTGCACATGGGTAGCACTAAGAGTTTGGCACGCAAAAAACCAAAGATGGTAATATTAATTTTAGTGATTTTCTTGCTTTCTTCTTTCTAGCATATATATATTGGCACAAATAATGGGAATAATCTCATTCTTGTAAGCCAACCACTATGTTTTCTTGATTGACTATATTAATATGTAAATTATGTAATAACATAAGCTCACAGAAACTTTAATAGTAAGCAGTTTATCAACCAGATTTCTTGTAGAAATTTCAACATAGTCTCCTCTGTAAATGAGACCTACTAAAATTGCTACAAATATCTATCAGTCCATTAAAATCCAAAAAAGAGAGTTAAGCTTTCAAAATAACCAATAACTAATAAAACTATAACAAAATAGGAGAATAAGGAATCTGTATGTGGTAATCTATACATACATATATATATATATATATATATATATATATAATTATATACATATTGGCCATTATGCTACACTACTACAAAAGTATAATACCACAATAAAATAAGGAGTCATATCCTCTACAATACAAGTAGAGTTTTTATAACCCTTGCGCTTAGGAAGTTGCTTTGGGTGATTATCTAAAAGTAAAGAAAATATAAACGGATAACATTCCAATAACATGATCAATACTAATACTTTAAGGTATGTAGTGTTCTATGCAAATTACTTCATAATAAATTTTCATATGTCAGATACTATACCTATTGGCAAAAAAACCTTTAAAGTGACCGGTATTCTGTTAATGAACATTTAAACCCTTACCGTAATATGGCATAAATATGTGTTAATTACACAGGAGAAAGGAATTATAACTATGCAATATAAAATAATAGTCATAGATTTACTTCCATGGTAATGAAGTCGATTAAGGGTACTCAGCCTTTGGAAAAATATATTTATTGGTTGAGGGCCCACAGCCCTTAGGGAAACCATATCCATAAGTTAAGGGTACTTAGCCCTTACGTAATTTAAATCAGACGGTCATGAGACACAAGCTCATGCTATTTAATCTATCTAATACTTACTTTTAATACAATCCACTTTTAATTATTTCTACATGAACATCACATCGTAACATGTTAGTCAGTATCTTGTAACATACATGTCTATGATATTATAACTACTTTATAAGTGTTATGTAACACCATATATACTTCATAATTCATTTAAAAGACTAATCAAGTCGGGTAAGTTATACCCTTATTAAACAAAGGCAATAACTACCAAATTTTCACGATATAATAATATAAATGGTAAACAATATCATGTAACATGTAATACTGTTGGAAGGGCTACTGCTTACCTGTTTGATAAAGTATTTTAGTTAACCTTGCCTCCTTTCCTTTGTTACAGTTACTCCTCAAGACAAATTCCTAAAACACAAAAGTATAAATTCCCTTAATCCACACAATCACCAATACACATTTTATCTGATCTCATTACATTATCCCTTAGCACATTCATAAATTGGAAGGACTTATTATGGACAACCGAAATATTTACAAGTCCTATACCAACCCATAACATTGGCTCAAGCGCACAACTTATTAAAAAAAGTTTTCTTTCTATAGTTCATATTCTCTTTTCAACATATCATCTCAATAACCAAATCCATGCCTATATCTCCTTATTTACCACTTACAATTCATGCTTTAGCCTTATGTCATTTTTCTTTAATTCCACCATATGCCTTGCTAACTTCTCACCAATTTAACTTTACCAATCCAATTACATTCACTTCTTTTATATTTCTTCTTTCTAACTACTCAATTAAATCCCAATTTGCAACACTTTAAAATTTTTCATCACCTTCAAATAAGCCTATACGTGGACAACAATAAGATATCACTTTAAGGAAAAAAATTAATAGTATTCCTAATATACCAACCATAACAATTAAATTCCAAAATTCATACAATTCTATATTTGACCCTAAAAATCTGAAAATTTTTTGGATTGGTCCGTAACTAGCCTTAGGTATGAACTTAAGCATTTCCAGAATTTCACCACAAAACCTCACCATTCTAATCACCACTTAGAGGCAAAAGGATGAAATTTCATTAGCAATTAGAATCTACATGAAGATCAAACCAAGCTTACCCAAAAATGGATCAATTTTTGGCCTCCAATAACTAAAAGAAAAGCTGGATGAAGCTAGTTGTTTTATGCCGAAACGGTGACGTGCAGTGCCTGGAGATGGTTCACTAGTTATGAAGGATGTCGGTTAGTTGTGGCTAAAGGTGTGGCGGAGCAGGGCAACAACAGAAGAATAGAGAAAAAGGATGAAGCATTATACAAGAAAAAAGAATCGGGTAGGGAAAAAAAATGAAGTAAGGAGCGATTTGGTAATTTTACTTGGTTAGGACACGTGGTAGCACAGAATCCTGGGAGAGTGGAAAGCTGAGACTTAAACCCTTGCCATCAGGATTAAGGTTCCAAGGTCTTACCACTAGACTAAAGTTCATATCAAATATTTAAACCACACCCCTTAAATTTATTCTTTCCTTTCTTCTAAATGGTTTTGCTTCATTTCACAAAGAATGAAACAATTATATATCACCAATTTAAGTATAATCCCTAAGAAATTTGTGAGTGTTACATATATGTTATTATGTACATCTCAATTATAGGAGTTCGAGTTGGGTGGTCCAATTACCAGAGGAGAAATGTGGATAACAATACATAAACATGCTAATGGATCTTACATGAATGACGATGCTAGAATAATAGGTGTAAGTGTTCCTATAATTTGTTTTGAAAATGAAGTGAGTTTAGCTTTGATGCATTAGAGTCATTTGTAAATACCTATTTTTTTTTAATGTAGGAAAAGATTGCTGCCCATAAATCTAACTTTATGTTCATGTCTTAAGAAATTTCTACTAATTATTCTTTAGCCTATGCTTTAGTAAGGCAAGAGCACACAAGCCATGTATGAGGATTGAGATTGGGTCCATATCCATCCTAAGTGTTTGGATGTATCGGTAATTCTAACAATGGAGCAAGCTCCTTGTCCTTCAAATATGAAATTGCAAAATTAGTGCATTCAAATGCAATTAGTGATACAAACTCAAAGTTAATAAATATAAAATCAATGTCAACTGATGCAAGATCAAAGTAAAAAATTTGATGCCTTGATGAATTTTATCATGCAAAATTTTCAAGGTCATTTGCCCTTTGAACTTGGGGCATTCTAAGCATCATTGGTAATGTTTTTGATACATACATTGTAGTTTATTTCATATGTTAGATAACTAGCTACAAGTTAGATTACATTGTCATTATGTCTTACTATTTCTTATACTCCAAAATAGGTACTTAATCGAGCAAGTGGATATCGATTGAGTGTAGTAGATAATTCAACATATGTTTTTTATGAAGAAAATTCATGTATTTAGTGATGTTGGAATGTCATAAGGACTATGTTATATTGGTATTACACTTTATGAGGTTTTCTTTATGTTGTTGTATGAATCAAACATGTTTAGTGGTGATTTTTTTTTATGTTGCACAATAGATGTGATGTTTTCTTTGTATTGCACTATGGATATAATGTGAATCATTAATATTAATGTTATGGTCTTTGAATGAGATCATTAGTTGAAAGTGTAATAAGTAGGTTTTGATTAAATACCAGTTTTAAATATAATATAGCTATAGTTTAACATAAACCTATCAAAAATTAGTTGCGATTCATAGTCATAACTAATTTTCCTACACTTAACCACAGCAAAAAGTTAGATTTACCCATGTTTGGAGAACTGTAGCTAAAGTATTTAGCTACTCGAATGGCAGGTAATCCCTTTAGTAATGGATAAAATTGCTGCTATTGCTCATATTAACCACAACTAATACTATGTTTTTTTATTATAAAAGAGCCAAAAAGAGTCAGCACTATGTGCAAACCTCGAAGGCCTTATGTAGTATCTTTTCCTGAGCTAGAGCCTACCTCGACAAAGCATTTTTGAAACGATATTAGAGATGAATGTAATGAATGAGTTGAAAAGGAGTGGTTTCAAAAAAAAAAATTTATTGGGACTAATTTGTAAATTAATATAAATTATAAGGATTAATTAATTAATTTTTCTTTATATATATTGTGCAAAAATAAATTATTATTAAAAAAATATGAATATACTTATACACAAGTCATAATGAAAGCAATAAGTATAATAAAAAATTTACTTGTTTGAAACTCAATAAACGTTTATTAGAATGGTTTTCATCTAAATAATGTTTCTAGTTGACAAAAACTTATCAAATAGTCAAAACATAAATGTGTTACATTTTAATTGATCCAAACTACATTAGAGTTTATTAAGATAGAATTTCAAGCGAGTCAGAATTAATATCAGTTGACTTAAAAGACAAACAAAAGCAAACGAAACAAAATGCAATTCTCATATGGTAGAGTTAATGGAAGAAAAGCATAATTTATCTTAGAGCTTTATTTACTATCAATTACTATCATAATTTATCTTAGAAACAAATTCTTATAAATTATAATTTCTTGTCACACATACATCATTCTTCAACATAAAGCTCTATTTACTATCAAAACATAGTACTTATTAAAAGGTTTCAATAGTTCTCATCCATGACACTCAAGATTTCACTTTACTTATAAGTTCCACACATTAAAAGTTTCTTACACTTACTTGAAACTTATTTTCCTTATTTGGAAAAGATGAAGAAATGATTTGGAACATTTATAGGATTACATATTGGGTAGCAGTTGGTAGTTCTCAAATGTTTGATAATGACTAGATATTAATTAAGATAAAAAAAAAAAAAGGATGAATAACAAAGTATAAAGCTCTTTTGATTGTTTTTGTCTCATCCTCATCCATCCATGCTTAATTTAATTAGTCATTACACACAAATTGCGGGAACTTCTTAATTTCATTTGAACATTGCAAGCTACCCAAGGTTGATACTAATAAACAAGAATACATTCAAAGGGAGTATAGGAGGAAGTCGTCCCCTTAAATTTTTTAAATTTTAACTTCTATATATAGTTTTATCTTATATTTTTTATTTGATTATATGATTTATAAGAATTTGTTTCTCTTAAACTGTAAGAATTTGTTTCTATTGATTCAAATTTTTATTCCATAAAATTTTGCTCCCTTAAAATCAAATCTTAAATCTATCCTTGCTAATAAAGATGTTAGCTAGCCTAGTACTTGTCTTCCCATGCTTTTCTTGTCATTGGCAAAGTCATGGCTGTTATAAGTAGAGAAAGGAGGAGAAGATTTGCCTTTTTACTTTGTCGATATAATATCTTTGAAATTAATGCTTAAAAAACCATGTTGACTAAATTTGTATATACTTCTAAATTTGTCTTCGAAAGAATGGAATAGAGAAGAAAGAGAAGAAAAATGCAAATTTGCTTTATTTAGAAATGAAAGTTTACTTTTTCCTAATACCTTATACTTTCTCTTGTAATGTTGGCATCATTACGTTCTTCTCATATTCTCTTCTTCATTTGCCTTGTCCATCGTACCCAATGAAGGTCCCGTTGCCACGAGCAATTAACTCAAAGGGACAATAATATCGAAGTGGGGCTAATTAATGTACCCAATTAATTAACCAATACATGTTAATGGAACTTGAAGAAGATTTCATGTATGTAACTTTTAACCCTCCTGCCATTTCATTAATGTGCACTGTTAACCCATAATTCCAAAGCCTTCTCGGATTCTTACTGAAGTAGTTCCCATACGTAATTATTACTCAAACTTTCAAATTATATCCATGGGTTTGTTTTTCCCATGCAATTAGTTGCATCGTGTAAATCTTAAGGACACTACACTCGTAAGAATTAATGTTACTCTTTAAAATGCAAATGAAGCTCCATATAGGTTGTTATTGGATTTTTTTAACTAATGCCTTAAGAGTACTGATTAACAAAAATTTAGTATACATAATAAATTTTTTTTAATCAATAAAATTAGTCAAAAATAATTTATTGTATCTATTATCAATAATAATAAATACATGCAGATTAATTTTTTAATTAAGATTAAATGTATTATAAATAATAAATTATCCTTAACTAGTATTTTAAGGACATTGGTTAACAAAATCCATTATTATTTATTCATTTTTACATTTGATAAGCCATTTATTATTATTTAAAAGTTTCGTATGAAGGTGTGTTTTCTTATAATTATAAGGTGATTGAATTAGTTGAACGAAATATTATGAAAATTATATTACTTGTTTTTGCTATTAAATTTAATTTAACTCGTTTTTACAACATAGATTTCTCCAGCTTACAAAACTTCTAGCAGTGCTTTCTAAAAGTGCATCCGGTAGTACCAAAAACATTTCTCTATTTTGTAGTACGACACAGCACATATGATTAAAACAATGTGTATAGTCCTTCAAATTAAAAAAAAAAAAAAAAAAAACTCTTGTGAAGTCCATGGAGTTCAACTCTTGCATTATAGTTTTCATTATTACCTAATATTGTCATTATGCTTTTTGTTCTCAGCATGCGGTCCAGTTCTATTAAAAAAAATGTAGTTTGTAAAGTTAAATCCTTATTTTCATAACAAAATAATCAGATAAGCACTGAATCACAATAAAATAAATCTCCATAAATCGAAATCAGCCATATTTATTTTAAGATTCAGCCTATAAATAAGTGAATGCAATTTAACTCACTCAATTACTTTTTTTAAACCCTCTTTTACTTCTTTCTCACGTCGATAACTATTGCTCTCTCCTATAATGTGATTAACCCCTCTAATTTCTTTTGATAAATAATAATTGTAGTGTAGAACATTCGGGCCTTAAACGAAAATATCTAAAATCATCACAGGATAAGCCAGACGATAGAATCTTGTTTGGGCCTCGAACTCTTTCAAAAACCTGAAATCTCAAAGTTAACATCATCACTAGGGTTATGTCGTTATGAATTATAGCCAATTAAAAAAAGAAAGAAAGAAGAGGATGAATTACAGGATGGCAATTTTGAATTGGGCTATAGAATGGCAAATTGATCCTGTATTGGCGGGACAACACCTCTGCGTTCAAGGGGTTGGATCTCAAAGATGGCCTATCTATCATAATCAATGGAATGGATGCCATGGAAGTCATCCTCAACATAGATGCATCAAACTTCAAAGTTCGCTCTATGTGGGAAAAAAGTACTACACAGTTGATCTCGAGTTAATTTTTGGAATTTTGGTAATTTTTGTTTATGTTTTTTTATACAAATTTTTAGTATATTTTTTTAATGTAATTTTGACTGTTACATGTTTTAAATGTTTGAAAATTTCTTACTTTAATTAAATTTTAAATATGATATTATTATTTATAGTACTAAATATTGGAATATAATTCATAATCTAGCTAGACATTTAAAATATAAATTCTAAACCAAATAAAATAGTACGAATAGATTAAAATTCATTGAAGTGAACACCAAAATTAATAAATGGACAAAATATAAATTTGCTTAATCCTAATTAATATAATTCTAAATTACTCCAAATCTAATCAACTGCACATCCATAAGTATACATTGACATAATAAACCAATTAAGACATATATCTTTTCATCTTGCATGATATATTACTATGAGACTGATCGGTTATCGTTTGTTTTATTTATCACTCCTTGAATATTTAGCTCAAGTAACAATGATAAACTTACAAGCATGCATTAAATTTTCCAATAACAAAAAGAAGGCTAACACCCTCGTAAGATAGGCATCCAATGGTAAGTAAAAAATGGAGTGAATTTAACTAACTTTTTTGTTTGAATTATATTTAACACCTTTTTTAAATAAAATATAAATATATATTGAAAATTTTAAAATTTATTCTTTATAAGTTAAGCCAACAATTAATAGTATATATGTAATAAATAATACTTGAAATAGTATCAAATATCATTGAACCCAATTTAAAAAAATAAAATGGAATTTACCGTATGAGGGTTAGTGGGCCATATTTTGGGGCCAATCGAAGGAGAGAGCAAAGCATGTGCAGAAAAGAGAAATGTTAAAATGGAAGAGTATTAAATAAGAAATCCAAGCCTATGACCTCCACCTATCGCTCTACTTTATGACCCGTTCAAAGGCAGTGTGGGTCCTCCTGCCCCAGTCAGGATGCATGGTGTTACAAACGTCATTCATGGAATTTACTATCATTTGTTTTCCAAAGTATAAAGAAACGTGTGCGGTGGGATTATTGCTTCCTTCATTATTGTCCACTATCGCCATCCATGCATTAACCACACACCAAGAACCTTCTGCAATAAAAAAAAAAATATATATATATATATATATATATTACAAAATTAGTAAAAATGAATATATAATATACTTTATTCTCTTCACTGCTTATATCCTCAGTCTAATTTTTTGTGTGATTACATAAGGTGGTATAATATAAGTTGAATGATCACTGTCCTATTTGTAAGCAATAGACGGCAGTCCTTTGATTGACCATGCACCATATTGGTGTTACCAGTGTGCCCTACAAACAAGGGGTTGATCAATGATACAAAGGTTGCTAGGTAGAGTCACCGTCAAATCTCAATTATATATAATGAATAATCCAAGTTGGTATTTATGAGTAGGATTAATTAAGAGATAAGAGATCAGAGAGAGGTGGTGGAAGAGGCGAAGAAGAAAGGGAAAGCTTTGGCGAAGTCAGCTTTATGGCGATGAACATTAATGGGGTGGTGGAGTTTTAGAGAGTTTAAAAGCAGATATAATTGAGGGTTTCGCAGTGCAGCCATATAATAAATGCGACGCGGTTTTGAGGTACACAAGAGGGATTGCCTCGGCTGACTTTGCCTTCCACTTTGCTCCTTCACTTAATGCTCTTGCTGTCAACTTTTGACTCTTCGCCCTTCAATTGCTCTTTTGTTTTACCCCTTCAAGTCAGCGTTCTCACTTCCTCCTTCTTCACCCATTCTATATATACACACCATCCAGTTCTTAGACCCTCCGATGCTAAGACCAAAAGCAAGCACACCAGAGAAGGAAGGCTGAGCAGCACAAGAAACTCAGATATTAAGTGATCATGGGAAGACCGCCTTGTTGTGATAAAGAAGGGGTCAAGAAAGGACCTTGGACTCCCGAAGAAGACATTGTATTGGTCTCTTATATACAGGAACATGGTCCTGGCAATTGGAGGGCTGTACCCGCCCATACAGGTTGGTTCGTGTATCATAAGTCACTCTCTTCTGCATCATCATTATGAGAGCCCTAATGGGTTTCTTTCTGGGTTTTCAGGGGACTAATTACTCTGTATTTATTTCTGACTTTATTTGTTGCGGGATTTTCAGGGCTGTCGCGATGCAGCAAGAGTTGCAGACTTAGATGGACTAATTACCTGAAGCCTGGAATTAAAAGGGGTAACTTCACTGATCAAGAGGAGAAGATGATAATCCATCTTCAGGCTCTTCTGGGCAATAGGTAAATTTAATTCATTAATTAATTAATACGACCTCATATCTTCTCTTTGGATTTTTCGAACATGTTAAAGTGGAGCACATTGAATGTTGCGCAGGTGGGCAGCCATAGCTTCGTACCTTCCACAGAGAACAGACAATGACATAAAAAACTATTGGAATACCCATTTGAAAAAGAAGCTCAAGAAACTGCAAGCAGGTGGCGAAGGCAGCCTTGGAGATGGGTCTTCAGCCTCGCGATCAATGCCCCGAGGGCAGTGGGAAAGAAGGCTCCAAACAGACATCCACATGGCCAAGAGAGCTCTTAGCGAGGCTCTGTCCCCAGATCAGAAGCCTTCTTCTTGCTTATCCGAATCGAACCCTTCTTCTTGCTTATCCGAATCGAACCCTTCTAAACCAACAACCCAGTGCTCAAGCTATGCGTGGAGTACTGATAACATAGCTCGCATGTTGAAAGAATGGGAGAAAAATCCACCAAAGGGCTCCACAACGAGCTCTGCTATGACACACAGTTTTATCAACAACATAGCAGCTTCAGGCACAGATAGTGCTTCGAGCGCCATGACTGAATCGAAGGGAAACAATGCTCAGTTATCTGACGTTACTTTTGAATCCTGGTTTGGGTTTGAGTCTATGGATTATTGTTCTTCGAATTCTGATATTTCCCCCGAGGCTACGCTTTTCCAAGATGAAAGCAAGCCGGATTGTACGGGTGTAGAAATGCCCTTCCATTTTCTGGAGGAGTGGCTTCTAGATGACGCAGCTTGTCATGTAAAAGTTGAAGATGCAAATGCCTATTTCTTCTAGATTGACTCCATTTTACACTCTACAACTTCGGTTTTCTCAGTTCTAGCCTGGATTTAAGCCTGATTCCATCTCTTTTTAATTTGGCCTTAGTTCCAGGGGAAATTTCAGTTCTTTGGTGCCACTAGTGTAAATTTCGCCATGAGCGTTATCATTATTATTATTATATCACTCTATATTTGACGCTTGAGTGGATATTTGGGGTCTCTTGACTAGTTCGAGTTATGAGATTATATGCTTTGAGTGTTTCATTCTTTCTTTTTTCCATTATTCTGCCTTGGAACTGAAGTTTAAATAAATCAGTACGTCTTTCTAACAATTTAGCTGGAAACAAGATTGGTAATGATTGGTGAACTGTTAACGATTTAGTTAAAAAGTATATCACAAAATGATAGATGGAGAAGGAAAATCCCAGTTTGACAAGCTACTAATTTGGATTTCTTCCGTTTGGTCTCATTAAATTTTCAAGTTAGCATTTGCGTGCCATGACTTTAATTTAAAAAGTTAAAACTTGAAACCAAAAGTTGACACAAGTTAATTTGCACGTGAGCTCACGTGTATGGTTTAAATTTGGGTTATTGGATGTCTGTATACTCTATAGGCCCAAGACAAAAATTTCTGTAGAAGAGTATATGAATATATATATATATATATATATATTATATGAATGTATAAATTGTATACGTATCTATACCCGTAAAAACTCATTAAGTGTATACATACATAATGGAATATGTAATAGCCTAAGTGACAAAGATTCTAACTTGCTTGGCTGAATTTGCAAGAGGTATCAAGACAAAAGCATAAAATAAAAAAATGGTTGAATACATTAACGCAACTTAAGAAATGC
Organism: Delonix regia; assembly: GCA_037074485.1. Classification (NCBI taxonomy): domain Eukaryota; kingdom Viridiplantae; phylum Streptophyta; class Magnoliopsida; order Fabales; family Fabaceae; genus Delonix; species Delonix regia. The sequence continues at coordinate 29,879,917 of CM073449.1, read as the reverse complement.
AATATTACAGAGTAATTTAAATCATTAGTCTTAATTTAATGTACTTTTTTTATAGTAATCAAAATTTAAATTTAAATTTTGCAAGTTTTAGGTGTGAGTATGAAATTTTACGTCAAAAACAATAGGACTAAAAGAAGATTATATCAATAAAAATGACTTATATACTAATGCTTTAAAGCTTTGGAGAGTAAAATTTTCTTTTCAAGTTCAATGTAAAAAACTCTGTTTGATGAATAGATCGAATTCAATTTAGAAATCAATATATAAAGGCTATTCCTTTACTTTATACCCTAAAGCATGAAAAAAGAAGGAAAAAACTGATGAGTAAATAATAAAGTATGTTTCAATCTACAAGAATATTTTATTTAGTGATGGGGAATATGCATCTTGCATTTTGGGAGAAAAAACGTGAAATTATGGAAAACCATTTTTATATTCCTTAACGCATAGATTGGGGTAGGCTTTCCAGGAAGGGAAGGAGAAAAATGGAAAACAGAAGTAAATTCAAATCAATCATGCATTAATGTAGGTTATGTCACAACCTGGAAATTATTCACTCTTACAGCTAAGCATATCAACCAAATGAGAAATAAACTTCGAATCAACTGAACTTCACAGGATGTATTGTATAGTCCATCACCCATAAATCTCATAAAAGAAGAAAGAAAAAAATAACATCACAAGCTACTCTCCCTCCCATTTTAATGACAGTTATAAGAGATATACTATAATTAGCCATGAAGGGACATGTGATGCATCTTCTGTATCACCCTGTTCGGTTCAGGTCGTTTTAAATTTGAATTTTGGCGATGCAATATCAATATATGTGCCGTAAAGAATGGATTACACCTCATCCCTCTAGTGAAGAATATCATCATGGAAAAATAACATTGATAATTTTATTTGCTTTGAAATTACTTTTTCTCCTTACTTTTTATTTTATTATATATGGTGAAAGATCATAATTAATAAGAAAATTAGTTTTGAATAGAACTACCAAAATAAGTCAGTAAATTAAACAAGTTGACTCATATGAATTGGGTTAATCTATTTAACTCACATTATTTTAGTAGGGCTAGGATTCTAAACCTAGTTAAATGGGTCAACCTATTTTAATTCACCAATAAAACAAAAAATAGTTTGCAAAAAAAATATCTAAAACATTAAAAACTTTAACTATCAAGTTAAATATTTAATTTTAATATAAATAATTATTAATTTTGTTCATGATTGATTAAATATTAAATATTTGAAGACAAAATAAAGAGAAAAGTTATTAGATACTATGAAATATTTAACATTTTATAAAATAAAATTTATAAAAAATTTTAAATAAGTTAACCTACTAACCCACTGAATCAATCTATTTAATTTGTAAATTAAGGGAGTCAAATTAATTTAGCTCACCTATATCAAATAAATTAAAAATCTTAATTCCATCTATCAAAATACAAGTTAAACGAGTTGAATGCAATGAGCCAAACTGACAACTTTAATTTTGAGGCTCTCTTATTTGTCTTCAATCGCATGACATTAAAGATTAAGCTAGCCTCGCTGCAGCTAATGAGTAAACCTAACCCAGGCCCCACCACAATGACTTAAATTCTAATTAATGTATATATGAATATTATCTTGGGGTGTGTATATATTTATCCTTGCTGCAACATTTGACGAGTATTATTATTGATTTTGACCTTAAGGAGAACTAGATGTTCTTTCACATCACATGCATGTGTATCTAGCACATATCCGACAGCTGCATCTAAAGAAAGATAGATTAAAATGAAGAACTCAATTAAGCATAAGAAAGTGTCTCACAAATATATCTTGAAGCCACGCACCAACCAAAGAGCTAACTTGTTGAAGACAGAACATGTGCCTCGCAAGCATGATCTTCTGAGCCCAATTCATTCTGCATTTAGTGCTCCATGTGGACTGCATATATAGCATTCACAGCATGCAATCTCATACACGTAACTATATATCTTTTAAAATAATATACTTATAGATATTGTTGCAGGACGACTGCTTGACAGAAATTCTGCGAGGTGCGATGATTTTATATATATATATATATATATACAGAGCCTTCCTGTGAGTACTCACTCATTCAATAGATTATTTTGGCAATTCATTACCAACAAACATACTTGGAAGAAGCCAGCTCGCGAAGATTAGCCTTATCTTTCATTTTATGTATGAGCTGTTTGATAAATTAGCTGATATATTATATATTGCATCGCGATGACCAGGCATGCATGAACTATACTGAATCATGGTAAGTGATGAGCTTATTTGGATTTTGCTTCTAGAAAATTAATTAGTCGTGTCTGTTGTAAAGCATAATTAAATAGATAGTCAAAAAGATCACCTACTTCTAGAAATTTCAGAAAAGCGCATGTGAAAATGTTGAAAGAAACGTGTGCTCAGAATGAAATGATCATGAGTTGGTACCTATCAAATAAACAATAGAAATCATGCAAGCATCTGCAGAGCTTGCTTGAGCTTTGGTGATAATTATAATTGTCGACTAATTAATTCGCAAATAGAAATTCAGCCTGATTTTGACGATTGTAAGCCTCATATTTTCTTCTGGCCAAAAAAAAAAAGGCCTCAAATTTTCACTCCCATTTTACTTCAGTCACGACAGGATCGTTGTTAGGTAATAAGAATCTCTCTGGGAGATAGAAGGAAAAAATAACAGGTCCTAATAAAGTGAATTGATGATTATTTGCAAAGTTTTTTTACAGAGAGTGAGAGGGAGGAAGAATAACAGGGAAAAGGGTATAAAGCATCTTGGAAAAATATAATTGTTGTGTTGTGAGTTGTGACTAAACGGCCTAAGATTGTTCTTCCAATTCCAAAGGGACAAAATATACGGAGGATTAATGCTTTAATTAATGATCATATCCTTGGCCTTGAATATGCGATTAACCATGAATTAGTACAAAAGTGAAATAACCGTGTAGGGCCCAATCACGTACAACCCATCTTAATTATCTTTAACTCTATCAATTTTCACCCTGCAAGTCAAAACGAGTGCTTTTTTTTTCTTAATCTAAAAGGAGGTAAGTTTGAAAAATTTATTGCACTACGATATTTATTACAATTAGAGTTTTCCAATCGCTAAAGTAATTATATCGCAAATGAAAGTTCTTTACCGATACACAAGATTGTGTCTCTGGAATGAAAAGCCATCATTATTGATTGTCATCTTGTAACGAGACAATTTATATATGTTCACTTTACATAAATACCCAAACTTAATAAGGGTACATTTTTTTATTTTACAAAAAATTATACCAAAAACTCCAAAAACATTAAATTCCAAACTTAAAATATGAAATATTTCCCAATCAAACAAATTAATGAATGGTTAAAAAAACCTTTGCACCTCTTTAAGAGTTGTCAAATATAATTTTTTTTTGGTTTTTGAAGACAAAAAAAATAAAAAAGTTGTTTAATAATATTAATAACAAAACAGAATATTATTATAAAGAACTAAATATAGAAAATATCTTTTAAATGTGTTGTGACATCGTTTTTTTTTTTTTTTATAAAAAACAAATTAATAAAAGCCAAAAAGAACATTTTGAGATAACACAGTTTTTATTAATGACATTATTGTAATTTTAACAAAAACACACAGAAAATCTTAATAAACGATTTTCACTCAGTCAAGTTTTTATTTGTTTTTTTTTCAAAATTTAGTTTTGAAAATAATATGACAAAAATATTCTTAAGATATATATATATATATATATATAAAATAGAATCATACGGACGTTTTATATCTACAATGGAAAGCTATACTAGATAAACAAAACATAGATTTATGAAAAGAAAACAAGATAAAGAGACCATATTTATGAAAAATATCATAAAGAATATATATATATATATATATATATATATATATATATATAGATATATAAAAGAAATTATTCATAAAACTAAAATAAAATTCATCCTTGGTAGACTGCGTCATTGAGAAAAAGAAGTATGGAGGCACTGCTTTTTATTATTCCGCATGCACCTTTAACTAAAAAATTTGATGAGAATAGCATGAGGAGCTCTCGTTTTTATTCGAGTGATTTCAAATTCGAATATTAATAAAAATATATATTATAAATTATAATATAAAAATTAATTAAAAAAAGTCTGTTCAAAATACATCTAAATACACACAAAAAATGTTGCTTTTGGGTTATGATTTAGAACTTTTTTTTCTGGTCCGAAAAAATTTCAATCAAATTAATTAGGGTTAGAGATAGGATACAGATAAGGAAGTTGCGTAATTAAGTAGTTTACGAATTGTGTGCAGGGTCCAGATGCCCATGCTGTGGTCCTAAGCAGGAAAGGTATCTTGCACCATTTAGGGCAATACCTCTATACGTGAAGCAACCTGACATTTGCTTTATATATGGTATTCATATCTCCCATCTAAGTTATGATGTCAGGCTCAGAGATAAGAATCCAAGACCTCATTTTCGCAACAATTAATTAGTTCATTAATTAACTACACAGATTCTAACGTTAATATTAATTAACCATTTGGATTTGCTTTAATTATTGCTGAGCATGCATAATCTTCATCGCTAGCTAGCTAGGTTTGTCATGGTTTACATGTCAATATCTAGCAGGATTAGTAAAGCAAAATATGTGATTAATTAAGCAGCCTTTAAAAGATGCTTTATGCAAAGGACCCCAAAAATCATAACGATTAGTCCTTTTACGGTGGCTACCACAATATGGGTTGGGTAGTTGAGAAGCAAAAGAATTCATCTTTCTTTATTTTCCGAAAACACCATCATTAGTCCTAATCAACTCTAAAATCCATCTTAATCAAATTTCCTTTTGACTCAACGCCTTCTCTCTCTCCTCAAATATATTCGTAGACCCGCAAGTATGGCATACACCAATATATAATTGGCAAATAAATTGATACGACATTGTTTCTCAATTCAAATTTGTCATCTCTTTATTGTCTTGACGCCCCAGTTTTTGAATCCAACCCTGGTTTAGTCTTTGTAATTAGGACTTTTTCTTCAAATTTTATTGAAAGCCACAATCATGTTCATTAATCAAGATGTTAAATTTTCACAGCTCATGTATATATAACCTGACTACAATTGCCATGCATCCAGTTCCTTTTTCATTTGTATGAAATTTATAGCAAGTCAAATATATATGGAGAAAACTTAGGTATAAAGTTATTTTTTTTTATATACAAGGAGGATCGAATTTGCCGTTTTTTTTTCGAATCTCACTCATCCCATCACTAGTATTAAATGGCTACTCTGGTTAAATTTTTATGTTTTTGTTATTATATGTTCAAATAAAAATATGATAATATTTTTTTTATAGCTTTACACCATATAAGTGAATATTTAATGATATCATATTTTTATTAGAAAATTTAATAGCGAACAGCTATAAAATTAACTTTAACTTTAGTTCAATCTTTATAACTTTATATTCATTATATGGAAAGATCTTAGTGGTCAAGGTTACAATAATAATTTTCCGAGCTGTGCCCATGATTATGCTGAAGCTCAAGACTGACAAAATATTACTTCTTTTTTTTTTTGTCTAAATTGAATTTGATGAAAATAATGTGAGCAGTAAAGGTGAAACTACAAATTAACCGCACTCAATTAATGATGCTCCAATAACACTTTAAAGAAGCATGTTTGGCACTCAAAATTGGCTTTGATCTCTACTTAAAAACGAGTTATGTTGCTTAAATAAATTATTATTTGTAAGTTGAAATGTTCAAATGTCTTTACTTATATTTGCTTAAAGTATGGTACCTGGACATGGAGATGTCGGGCACTTAGGTTCAAATTAAGCATGCAACTAGGGTATCCAAATCTTATCACCATGGGCAAAATTAGATGAGAAGGTTATAATAATAATAATAATAATAATAATTTTATAGCCCTTACTTAGATCTTCAGTCTCTTCCATCTGTATCACGTACTATAGCATTACCTAATCAAACTCCAAAGGCAGTTACAACGTTGGGAATTTTTGTCCTCTCTCGTGCATACGCATTCAGCCTTGAAGGAGCTACCAACAAAACTCTAGAACATCTATCTAAACAAACATGTAATTTGTCAGACACAAAACGTTACTTTAATGATGCACATGAATTAATTAATTAAGTACAACGGTAAAAGCAAATTAAACCAGAAATTAATTAGTGATGATATTCAAGTGGCGGTGAGGAGAACCATATATATATATATATAGTACATTATCAAAACTGAATGAATGATCTTTTTTCCCATTTTTCTAGATCAAAAAGGGGCGCAGCAAATTAAAAATTAGATATTCATGACCTCATAGCTTGCTTATATTTTGTATCACACTGCTCATCCTCAAAAGCAGTAGGTACCAAAGGTACAACCAAATCATTCTTTAATTACTTCTTCCGTATATACATCTTTCTGTATAATTTCATGTTAATTAAGCAAAGCAAGTAAGATCCTATGATTTGGTACAAACCAAATTATTTTACTAGCCCTATCATTTTACAGCAAAGTGATTATACGTACGGTGATTTAGTGACTAACAATGTTGGCACAAGTATTTTACTTCACTGAATTAGTTAGTGCATATATATATATATATATATATCGGAATTCTAAATGTAGGCAAAAGAAAGGTGATGATTTTGTCGTACAAAATTTGCAAAGCTACCTACCATGCTCACGTTTTTAGGCCAAGCGTTATAGACAAAATGTCATTGGCATTGTATATCAGTGCCCCCCACAAAACTTGCTTTTAGTACTGTCATGTTAGGGGCCACTGTACGTATAGCAATGAAATCGAGCTTAGCTACTCATTCAATTCTTTCTAAATTAATTATATAACCTATATTTAGTTTTTAGTTTTACAATCAACTTGGCCCCATAATGAACCCATCACTATATTAGGCGAAAAGAGAGAAGCTTTCCAAATTAAACCTATCTCAATTAAAGGGTTTCCTTATATATGCCTGAATGTTTTGATATGTTTTTGTATTTTCCGATAAATAGTTAGTTTTGTTATCACCACTAATGAAGCGAAGGGAAATCTGATTAGTGACTACCAGATCACAAATAGTAGATACACTTAGAAAATTATCATGAGCTGTTCACATGTAATAATTTGAATTTTGAGGAGAAATTTAACTTTTTATAAATATTAATATATATACTAGGGTTAGGGCTCGGAATAACCATCACAAAGTGATAAGCTGTACCACTTCCACCCCTCTCTCTCTCTCTTTGCTTGTTTTTGTTTTCTGATTCACCAAACCAGTGAAAGAATTTTGACATATTTATATAACAGTTGGAGGGATTGGAGGAGAGGAGATTAATAGAGAAGACATTGAGGGTTAGGTTTCAGGTGTAAGATGAGGCGTCAAGTATTGGTAGTGAGAAGAACAGAAGATGGTGGAAGAGGGTCAAGCAGGAGAGTGAGATATGGAGAATGTCAGAAGAATCATGCGGCTAATGCTGGGGGATACGCCGTGGATGGCTGCCGGGAGTTTATGGCCAGCGGGCAGGAAGGCACAAGTGCTGCTCTTACTTGTGCTGCCTGTGGATGCCACAGAAACTTCCACAAGAGAGTACTGTTGGACACTGCTGGTGAGTCCTCTTCACCTCCTTCCAATGGGAATTGAGTACCCTGAAACTATATATGGATCTCCCCGCTGTATTGTATCTGTGAAATTGCTTAATTAGTGATTCTGGTAATATAATATATGTATACATATATATGTATGTTTTCAAAGTATATATATATATATCTCTGTAACTGAAGGGGAAAAGCCAAGAGACAATTGTTTCGTTGTATTATGGCGAGCACGATTACTATTGATCCATCCTCTCCTACAAGGGAAGATTGAAGGAGCTACTCTTTGTTGTGTTATGAATCGCTTTTTCTGCTTTCTTTATGTAAGATTTGTGTTCTGGTTTGCCAATTAGCTTCTGGAGGAAGCAGTTGATTTGGGTTTCACGAATAATGATCAAGTTAATTTTCATGATTAAATGCAATATATTTTACTTTTATATTAATTCTGTGTCATTTTCATGGGATGTTGATTTGATTTTATTCCCGATCCTTTGAGGCCACAACTTCCACACTATACCAACCTCCACTTGACTTGCCTGCCCTCCATTATTTCTATTTTAGTTTTTGCCCCCTCTGGATTATAATTATTACATCCTTCGTCAATTTAATTACCTTTACTATATGGCATGCATATATTAGCAAGATTACCCAGTGATGTGTGAAACAGTACGCTCTCTTTTTGAAAAAAAAAATCGCGTTTTAGCCTTTCCATTTGCATTCATCAGGATAAGCCAACTTATTATGTCAACCACTATTTTCTCCTCTCTTTCACAAGCTCTCTCTCTCGGCTTAAGGCACTAACTGGTTTTAGTAAGTTCCAAAATAACGCACTCTAGTTTGTTGATGTTTAAGATCACTTCAACAGTACAAATGTCTAATCATGTTGGTTGTTGGAAAAAAGACCTTCTATTAGCTACAACTTAACAATAAATTAAAGTTGATTCGAGCTAATAACTCTTAACTCAAAAGGGGAAAAAGTTAGATAGTACGCCTCAACGGTGATTAGGGTTGTCACTAATGATCGGTCAAAGCAATTGATTGCCAGAATTAATCATATTCAGAAACAAAAAGATTATGCTAAGCTACTAGCTAGGTCTTCGCCTATGTGTTCCTAGAATATCGATCATGCAAGGACGGGGTGTAAACCCTAACATTCAAAGCGCCCTGTGTCATAAAAAAGAGTATGCATTTAGGAGAATTGTAAAGATCTTTCCTGCTGAGACTAATTACATGCTAACACACCTTTGAATATGGTCGTAGCAAGGCATTTTCATACAGCAATGGAACTGAAAGTCACAAACACCGATCTTTTTGTCACACAACAAATTAAATGGCTGCAACGTACCTAAAATTTACGAATAGAATATGGTAAGGCAGATATATTATGACTGAAGCTTGCGGTGCCCTACGGGTAGTATATATTTCATAGAAAAAGATAGGAAAGGACCATCGATTATGCGCAGAGATATTTTCCACCATGTGAGTTGCAGTAAGCAAAAGGGAAGATGTTAGGTTTTAGATGGAGCATGGAAAGCGAACAAACTTTCAGGTATACGTATACGTAGTGAATCAGGTAGATGTCAATTCCGAAACACATTGATCAGAAAATGCCGCAATCGAGCTTGCCTCATTTGTTGAAGAAATATATGGCCAAAAGGTATCTTCCTCCATTTTCCCTTTCCAAGAAACGATTGTCCAGTGCTATATTTTTGTTAATTGAATCCCTGTACATGCAATTCATATTGAACTACCTAACTTCTAACTTTGGTAAAATCAATTCTTGAGACCCATAATACGTATTGTTAAAGATCAAATCCATCAGCAAGGTCAACTTAAGCTATTGCATCGTTCAACGTTAAAGAAATCTATGAAAAAGAAAAAGGTAACTAAAATTGACGAGCATATAAATACACCAGCCTTCGGTCTCTTGGGGACCAATTCCAATGAAAACAATCACGCCACAAAGTAACTGCGGCATAAAGAGAAAGAAAAATTATTTATTTTTGCTTCAAAATGAAAATTGATTTAAGAGAAATTGTCAACAAATTTTAAAAAGAATAAATTTTGAAAAAGCAATTTAACAAAAAAATTTAAAAATAGATTCATAACCTGTGAGTAGATTTATTTAAGAGTATCATACTGGTTACCCGATAAGACTCGTTCCTAACACCAATTATCCGTAATTAATTATACAAAATGAGTATACCTTATCCTATGTCAATTACCTTTATCAATCACATACAAGAAGGAAGGAAAAATATAAAAGAAATTAAAAAGATCAAATAAGTGGAAAAAAAAAAAAGATATATAAAAAGGCAGACTCTCTTGATCTTGTCTCCGACTCCCTCTCCCCTTTCCCTCTTTGGACCCTGCACATACATGGCAATGATCTTTGGCCAAGGAAATCGGTTTGTAAGAGATCCATCCCATGCTTCTGCTCTTTCTTTGCTAGTGTGAGGCTGTGATCTGGCTTGACTTGTCCTCTTCTTGTAAGGCCCCGACCGACAAAGGGAAGAAGGGATCTCCATTCTCCTTCTGTGTCTTCTCTCCCTTTTTGTTGGTCTTCTCCTACGATTTCATTCATCCCGTGCTTCTTTTGTTCAACTTTTTTTTTTATTATTATTTTTTGTTATCTTCTATTGGTGTTCAGAGAAATGAAGTATCAATAATTTGCAAGGCTCAAGATTTAATTTTCACACGTAGAATTTACATGGAAGATTATAAAAACTAAAATAAGACCATTATTTACAAGGATGATTATTTTCGCTTATTCCTATAAACAAAAATCCCTGTAGGAATTACCACAAATGTGGATGGTAGGGACAATTTCTCCCTACTGAGAATATGGGGGCCATGCCCTACCCTCATGCATGACAATAATACACACGCTGTATACAAACACGAATAATTTAAATTTTACTTAATTTATATATATATATATATATATATATAATTCTCGTTTTTGCAATGGAAATAGGAGACAAAGATAGGGAAAGGTTTGTCCCTGTCCCGCTTTCGTCTCGTTGCCTTTTAGTATTTGCATAACTGCATAGGGTACTCGAAGAATTAGCATTTTTTTTTTATATATTTAAATATATGTTTCATAGTCTTTGTTTGTAATATACGTATGGTAATTAATTGACAACCTGCAAAAAGCTCCTTTGTTCACCAAGTTATGTGCTAATATGATTAATCGGAAGCAAGCAGAGGGATGGGAGGATAATGGTGGTAGTCCATATAGAGTTGGTTTTGGTGCTCACTATGTCGTGACAATTTTAGTGGCGACATATAATGCTTGTGATGATTGCATCGAAGGATTTATGACGTCTTCCAGCTAAAGTGATAGGAATTGCGTCAAGGTTTTTCTTTTTTTCCAAAACAAAATACTTTAGCTTAGAATTTTAAAATTATGCTTTGAATCCTTTTGAAGAAGTTCTTTCATACAGAAAGTCAGAAACCATATTACCAATTTGGATCCATTTATGTTTCAATGGAAACAAAGGTTATCTTTGATCATGGTGGATTGTTAGATGCAAATTTGATAGTTCAAATTTATTTTAAATTAATAAACGACATACAATTATATTTTTTATCTATAAATCAGGACCATCTAATTTTAATCTAATAATTCATCATTGTAATACCTATGAAATTAAAACTCAAAAGGGAACTCAATCAGTGCTAGACGTAGATTTAATAAAATTTTAGCTGAGATTATAACTAAAGTGAGTACCTAAGCCTTACCCTATACATTATTAACATTTGTAACTTAACCGGGTATGGTAACTAAGTATTTGTGAGGAAAAATTTGATCTGATAAAAATACAATATTCCCTACCTTAAATATTTTTTTACCCTTAATCATGTTAATATTCCCACTAATAATATTTTATTACAAAAATTACATTCACTATACCCACTAAACCCTACTAACAATATTTTAACACCCAAATTATATCTTAAAAACCATAAAAAAACATCACTCCATTCGTGCAACAACATTTGTATCGCGTCTTCATTGTGCTACCGGTTTCTCCCACATTCCACTGCTACTCACCACTGGTCAAGCCTCGCCATTGGTTGACTGGAAACCCAGAAGCTTTGTTGCCCTCCCCACAAGCTTCACCAACCACCACATCGCCGAAAAATTGCCAAAACTTTGGTGGACAGTATAGCACAATCTGAGCTCCAAATTCATGAAATTGGTGCGTTTTTACTTTGATTTAGCTTAGGTCTTTAGTTCTTGCATCATTTTGGGTCTTTCTCCCTCATTTGCATTAATCAATTTGGTCCAATTTGTTTCAAATTGAAAAACCCTAAATTTGGCCCTGTACACTTAAAAAAGAGGCCAATTTGAGCCCAATTTGGGGTGTTTGGATCAAATTGAGTTAGGATTGCACATTATAAATGAATTTCGCACCTTTTTCCCTTGAAATTACTGATCAATTGTGAATTTTGACTTTCTAATTAAAAAACTCCAAGTTTTAGGTCTAGTGGTAATTTTGGAAAGAGGTAGAATTTGAATTTTTAAGGCTTCTTAAATATTATTATGCATCTAGGGAGTGATTTAGAATTTTTGAAAATTTTAGTTTGAATTTTAAGATGAATTTCTAATTTTTTGTAATTTTTCTAGATTTTTTATAAAGAAAAAGGTAGGAAATTAGAAGGGAAAAATTTGTTTGGCTTGATTAAATAATAAAAATAATAATAAATATTATTTGAAGTTAAATGGAAATTTTGAAATTTATTAAATGACCCTTAGATGAAATTTGTTTGATGGTTGGTGTTAAAAATTTAATAAATGCATAATGGAATAATAATAATAATAAAATATAAGTCATAAGTATTTTGAAGTATTATTAAGGAAAGTGGCCCAAAAACTTTAATTTTCTAAAATTGAGTAAAGAAAGAGAGCCAAATTGGATTGAAGAGATGATTTAGTTAAAGGTGAATAAGGAATAATTAATTAGATCGGTGTCAGAATTAAATAATTAAATTTATTCATGAAGACTGGATGATAAAACTATTTTATTTAATGTTTTAAGTGGTTAAGAAAAATTGTCAGCAAAAAAATTATAAATAAGGATAGGTGGAGATTGGTATACTCCTATCAAGTAAGTAGATAATCCTAATTATGCATGATATTATTCTAAATTATGACTCTAAATTTTGAATGATTAGAAATACTGAAATATGAACTCTGAAGTGGTACGATTTTGAAATTCTGATATCCATAGATGGATGTATATTTATTTTTGAAATATTAGGAATGTGTCCAAAATAAAACCCTGTAACTAATAGCGGTAGACGTTACCATAGTGCACTACAATTAGAAATCATATGTAGTTGAGCCTAATGTAATTACCACCTTATTCTGTATGAGGCCTAAGACCATTATTATAATTACTTAGAGCTTATGGCTGAAATGAATATTTGTTCTGATCTGTTTTCACTAACCTTGGGGTAGTTCTGTATTTTATAATTATAACTGGTTCTATAGCAGATTACCAAATGCATTCTGTTAATGATTATTTTCTATTTTGGTGATATTAAATTATGAATGTATGATATCTGGTTTTTAAATTTTGAAAGGTGTACCATTGCAAGTCTGTTCTATTTATGCAATATTAGAATTACCTGCTCTCTAAATTTTCACTCATCCCACTATTCAACATTTTTTAAATTCTAGCATCAATTCAGAATACCCATATACGAAATTGTAATCGTGGTGATTAATTTCTTGGTGAGCCTAGCCTACTGTTAGAGCTATGTTTTTCTTTTATTTTATGATTCCGTTTAGTTGCTCCCTTGGATACAGGCTAAACGTTAATGTATTACTTTAGTATATCAGATAACTCCGATGTAAAAATTTTGGGAAGTCTATAATTCAAGGAATAATCTGTCCATCTTTTTAGACAAAGATTAAATTGATTCAATGAATGTTTGTATGAAGAAAATTTAAGATTTAATGGTTATTTAATATGAGTTTATATAAGTTCTGCTATATTGAGTCTTTTGATACTTCCACGTGCCGGTCACGTCTTATTGACTCAGGTCGTGACAATCATGATCAAATATGACTTCATGTTTTCACGAGAATATGAGGGTATACTAATGACACACTATACGTGGATATTCAAAAATTAAGATGATCAACACACAAGAATAATTACCTTTGCAGATAATTGGTTTAATTAATATGCAAATTGCTCATATTCAAGCAACGGAAGCATGGACCCTTCGATAAATCGTAATTCGTGAGCTATATAATGAGAGCCTCAAACACAAAATGGTTTCTTTTGAGCTTTTGGCCGCTAATTAGCTTAAGCAGAATATGAAATCTGAATTAGAAATGAATGCCATACTTGCGCTTCTTAATTTCAAGAGATAAAATGATAATCGTAAATTTTACAATGATATTGAATTTTATTTGCTTATTATTAAAATAACATTTCACGGTTGTAAAGCAATGAGATGAGTTAGATTATAGAATTATACTATCAATTAAAGACAATAATCACAAACTTCATACTCATTCCCTTCTGTATTTTTGTTACCTAATTTTTATGCGATGCATCAGCATTCCCACAATCTGTTTGTCTAGTAATAATTGGCTTGCTTGCAGAAGATGCATATTATATCCAAATCCAGGTCTTACTAACTTTGTGAGAGTGGACTATTGCCATTATGAAAAAGAAGAAGCATTGGTGAGTTATAGTCCACCAAGTAATATTTCTAGGAAACACATTCACATTGTCTTCAATTCATGAGAGGGAAATTCTCAATTACATATCCTCCCCCGCCCCATCACTTCATGCTCACTAATATGAGGCTTTTCATCCATGTTTGGAAATTTAAAAAGAATGGAACTGAGTAGTAAGAGTAAAATGGAATGTATGTAAATATTACTATTTTTGAGTTAATAAAGAAAAGTAGTGAGCCATTACTGGAATAAAGTATTTTTGAGAATTGTTTTTAAATTATTACTCTTATAAATATAATATTTTATCAATTTTTTACTAAAGAAAATTAATGGTAATTGTGCTACTTGTTTATTCCATTTTATTCCAAATCCTTTAATTTGTAAAGTCGAAAAAAAAATTTTGATAACAAAAAGGGGTACTTAAAGTCCCTTCTATTCGAAAAGATAATACAACAATTTACTAATTCCACCCTCCCTCGTTCCCAATCATCTTCGCAAACACCATATCATGTGACTGTGCCTTGAAGTGCCTCCTTTCATCGCTTTTTGGGCCAACGTGTTACCAAGCATTCATTTACATTAATAAGCCCATTTCATTGGTGACTCAAAAACCCATACGGGCTTTAACCTAGTAGCTAGAATGGGCTGCACATTGTATATGACCCAAGAAGTAAAATTCGGCCTTTGAAGTTTTCACTCCAATATCTTGCTAAACATTTTACTAGGTTCTTAACCCATGAGATGAGTTTGATAGCTTTTCTTTATATACGTTCTTGTAGTTATATCATACTTTGAACGGAAAAAAGCATTACATAAAGCAAGTTTATAACAAATACAAATAATTTGCACATAATTTTGACATGAAATTACGTAAACAATAGTGTACGTTTGATTTATGAGTGTTGGAGCAAACATTATCAGAAAGCCCAATGAATGGTTGATTGTGAGAGTGGTGTACAGTGTCACATGGTACCTAATGAATCTAAAAGAGAATAGCATGTGAATGAAAGAGAAAGCATCATGGTTTTCCTCATTGGGTTAGACAAATGTGGTTCCTTCTTCTTTGTTTCACATGCCTTCATTCTCCATTAATCTCTCTATTCCCACCACCTTTTACCTTTCCTCTTTGCACTTCCAATTTCCAATTCCATGATTTCTCTTCTTAATTTTCGCATCTCAATTTTCAAATGGTATATAGAGATGATCTAATTGCCACAAGTACAGCATGTAGTTAATTATTTTGCATATCTAGAACTTTTCCTTTTCTTTTCTGTTTTTTTCTTATTATGTTGGAGAGTGATAGATATAAATATAATAAAATTTATTTAAATGGTACGTTCCACTTAAGGATGTGAGACCAACTTGAATAGTGGACCTTATTATCTTTATATCTATCTCTCTTTAACATAATTAAAAAAAAAATAAAAAAAGAGAAAAAGAAAAGATCCAAATCCTTATTTTGCAAATGTACAAAATGAAATTATATTCATTAATTCAGATACATGGCTCCACTTTCATTGCCCAATTCGACAAAGACAAATAATTAAGTACGACAATAGCTTTTTGTGTGTGTCGTGAAAGTGAAATTTTAAAAAAGGAGAAAAAAAAAAAGGATAGCAAGAGACCAAAAAAAGATTAACAATAAAACGGGTTGAATATCAGAGAGATATCAATTATGAGTTGCAATAATATTGTTATTTTATTTTATTACGCAAGCTGTTATCCCAAATCAACATTATAATTAGGAAAAAGAAAAAGAAATTATTGTGTGGGGTGTAATAGGAGATAAGATATGTGAATCCCTATCTGACATTTGTACAGGGGTGTGACCAGCGAGTTAGTAAACTCTAGAGAATATAATGTGAAAGATGGAGAATTTGTTAAGGGATAAGAGCTCGTAATATATACAGGACCACCACATTCGCAAGTGCCATAATCTTTTATGGTGTAAGTAAATAATTGTGTGGTCCATTATAATCTCGCAATATCTTCTGCTTTCACATTTTTGTTGTCTTCCTTAAGTGTTCTTTCTTTTAATCCGCTTTTCTTCGCTTTTTCTTTCTCTAATTTCCCCCTCTTTAAGCCTTACGCACAACTTTAGCAGATCCATAGATAGAGGAGAATATACATAATCAACAACCCGATCAATTAATCATTCAAAACATCTCCATTCTCTTGGAGCAACGTCAGTGTTATTAACTAATGACGGAAAGTTTTATCAACAAGTAATATCATTTCCTTGAATTTCTGTCACCAAATAGAATGTTAGGTAAAAATTAATATTAGTGTGGGCAAACTTCAACGTCCAGTCCATTCCTAATCGATGCAGAATATATCAGCCACCACACATTGATAAATTTCAGAGTAGGTAAGTATATATCGGCGAGCGAAAATAAAATTCAGACACACTGTTGTATTTTCTTAATGAACAGAGCAATGAGCTTTATTTGTAATGAACAACATAATATAATTAAGCATGGGGAGTGAAATCATTTAATACGAGTTCCATTGTTGTTGGAGGGAGCATGGTTGAAAATGACAGGTTGGGGATGGGGATGTATATTATGAGTTTACCCACCTCAAAGATGAGGTTAAAGAGAATCCAAGCCACTAGACAGCGAAGTGTCTTAAAAAAGGACCCATAATGACACAAAAGTAGCGATCTAATTGGCGAGGCACACTAAAGAGCATCCAATGCAAAAGAATTGCAAAATGGGCTAACGACAATGCAACTTAGGTTACATAGATATAGTTATGTGGTAACCTTTTACAGAAGCATGGGAATCATGTGGGCTAATATAGTGAGGGGTTTTGTCAAGTATATCAATTATCGTAATCCTATTCCTCGTCGTGGTTTCGCACTGCTTTTGAGGAAAGTTGGTCATTTCTCTTAATTAGTGATAGTTACACATGAAGCATGTTCTAATGCGTACCCTAATGGAACACCCAATACAGCTCAACTCTTTGATATAATTTTCATTCCTTTGAAAATCCAAATCAAACAGCTCGATATAATAAAATCATTAGTTAAACGCAATATGTCAACTCTACAGGAAAGCAAGTAGTAATTGAAGGGTTATATGATTTTACGGCATAGACAAGTAGAGAACGGATCACTCTGTGTAGCGTACACTAGATCAATATGAATTTCATATTAATTTATAAATCTTGTTTAATCTAACGGATTATATTGTATAACATATTATGTTCTACGGCGTGAGATTATAAGTCAGACAATTTGGTATATAGGTATTGTCAATCGTAATTGTTTTTTTGTCACAAAAAAAGAAAACCGTACTTCAAAGCTGTCATGCAGCTCTACAGTTACGGAGCCCATACTCAAGAAAAACTAGTTTTGTAAAAGAGAAAGAAATTAAAAATTAGCCCAGTTTCCTCGTGTTGTGTGCTTAGACCTATCCACAAAGAGTTGACTCTTGCCACTTCCCTAACCATTTTGACCAAATACTGCTTCTACTTCTGCTCATTTGAATTAATTTAATGCCCACGAAAATTAACATTTACTTTACTGAAGTCACATGCGCGTCAAACTTCAACATTGACCAAGGGACCGAAACGTAATTTGACACAATCATTCCGGTGTCGTTTTGTCCGTATGTATGGCTGTCCTCGTGCCTTATAAAATGTTTAATAATAGTAATAAAATTGTATCTTATGAAAATTCCATTGGTTGATTTGATTTGATTTGATTTATGTTCTAAAATGAGTGCCTAACCACGGAACTTGATGTTTCAAAAAGAAACACTGTGCGGGCACGTGCGCTGGTAAGTGTAACGTGCACGCACGGTGAAATAGCAGAGGACTTCACTCACTTTTTATTTCTTTTTTTTTTTTTGGTTTATTTTTTGTGGTATTGTGAATATTGTTGAGAATTGGGTTCTCAAGGCGACGCAGGAATAGGATTATTGTTAGGAGCAAGAAATTAGAAAAGAGGACAAAGTTGATGTGTCTAATCGCGTAATTCAGGGGGTCGCGTCGTGCAACAGTGCAAATTCTGTAGGTAGAGACAGAAAGTTGCCTATCACCTCTTAATCTTATTATCAACTTTATTGACTCATACGAAGATAACTCCCATGTTAAGCAAAGTTGTATTATTAAGAAAAGCGCCCTCTACCTCACTCATTAATTACCATCTCCCCTTAATCCAATCTGCACTTGCCAAGGCCAGAAGAATCATTATCATCCTTGGATTAGGATGTGTTTGGACAATGGGACTTAGACAAAAAGTTTACTATTTATTATTTATATATTCTTTAAATGCTTTCAAAATAACAGTGTCTTACTTCAAAGTTGAAACCATTGTTAAATTTTGTTCAGATACCGTCGACAAAAACGAGGGCGTGGGACAAAAACAGAAGTTTTTTTTTTGCATCTTTTTGAATTATCTATCTTTTCATGGCTTATACAGCCTACCTATGCTGCTCAGTGGAACTATTTATATAACTATTACATTTACTTTGGAATTTTTTAACAGTGTTCTGATTTTGTTCATTTCAAAAATCCTAATAAGCACATTATTATTAAATTATTTAATTATATATATATATATATATGTATATACCTATTAATTCAATCAAAATTAAATTATTGTATCAGGCATCGTTTTCACTATTTGTCCCTGAAACTTGTAGATTTTCACTAATTATTGTATCAACTTTCAGGAAGATGTAAGGTTTTTGATCATGGGGGAAATAACTTTTCATCTAAGCATCTCTTGCTAATCAGATTTACACGTATAATTGACGCTTCCATCTATTCGCAGCTTTCTATAGTTTAGATTTTATCAGATGGGGCATAGTACACCAACCAAATTTAAAATTATCCTCAACAATTAATTAAGAGCAAAGAGAAAGAGAAAAAGAATGAAATAACATATTCGTTTCGTATATTATTTACTCTTCACCCATCCTGCGAACCAAAATCAGAATAGCATCATTGGCTCCAGAGTAGAATTAAAGAAACCCAGGAACCAAAAATCAAGTGTCAGTCCTCAAAAGCATGGCACAGCTCCACTCATAGATCACTTTATCTTAAACCCCATATTTAGTGCAATGCATTTGGGCTCATTCAATGGGAAACATGACCAAATTCAATGTGTGGGTTACTGTTGTATTGAGCGGAAGATTGAGAAATTTCCCCACACCATGCCTTGCCAATATTCCTGTTTTTAAGGGGCCATTAAGGACTAAGGACCTACCCCATGCCTTGGTGGTTAGGAACATCAAGGGCACCCCGTTCAGAGTACCAAATCAGGGATTACTGATCTCACCAAATGTCCCAAAACTAGAACAGACCTCTGAAGTGGACCCACCACAATTAAATACAGTAGAACAAGTCAGCAAGGACATAAAAGACCCTTAAGTGGTGGTAGACAACAACACCAGTACATGGTACTGCTCTCTCTTCATTATCTTCGTTGAAACAATATTTTAGTATTATAATCAATAACGTGATCCATCTATCTACTTGCTTACCAAAATCCAATAATAAAGCGATCTACTTCCCTTAAACGGAAAGTGGCCAGTCACCCATTTCAATTACTTAATATATAATATTACAACTTTACAAGAGATCACCTTCTAAAGATTTAAGGATTAGATTCCCGCAAACTATAATATTAACATAAGGGGAACAAGCCTTACAATTTTTAAGTACAAAAGCATGCATGCTTAATTAGAAAGAATAATTGAATGCATAAAATAATCCGGTTTCTTTTGCAATCATTAGCCTCGTCCCATCCCGGATCAATACTTCCCCTATTAATCTATAACTTTATCCGATACTGTGGTTATTAACAAAAGCTTATATTTTAATACTTTACCATAATTTAATACAAGTCGTTGATTAATTTGCTTCCTAGTATATGAAGCCTAAAGAATGGCACAGCAGCAGTGCAGTGCAGCGGAGTAAAGGCAATAGAATAGCACAATTCGGACACAAGTCAAGAAGTGAAAGAAAATCATTATTTCCTATTTTTTCTACTAAAACAGTACTCAAAGATGAAACGAGAACGAAAACACCAAATAATGATACTCATGAGTTCAGTGTCCATCACCACTCAAAGCAACCCAACACGGAACCAAGCAAGAGGGGGCACAGGGGCCGGAGTGGGGAGAAACTAAAATCTACTGATTTCAATAATAACCATTTGAGCAGCAAAAAGAGAATAGGAACCCAGAAATTAAATTCCCTGTGGATAAAAGTCTCTCCCATGTTAAATATCCTTAAGGTAATTCATCGTCTCATTAATAGAAACTAAAACAATAAATGAAAAAGAAAGAAACGACTAATTAACTGGTACCAGCTTACTCTATCTAACATATTATTCCCCTTCTTATTCTCCACCGAAGATCAAGAAGATGAAGAAGACCCATTAGTACCGGCGTTCGCTCCATTATCGTTCTGGTAGTGATGATTGGGATCCTGGGTACCGCCGTTGTTGTTGATTTCATTGTTGGGTATGTTGTTTTGGTCTAGCTCAAGAACGCTCCTATTACCATTCATCGCATCTTTCTTGCCAAAAGTGTTCTTGTTATTGTGCATCCAAACCTTCAAAACACCTCTGTCCACCCCAACTTCATGGCAGAACTCTTGCACCAATTCCTCATCCCTCTTCTGCATCTTCCACCCCACTCTCTCAGCGAACTGGAGCATCTTATCCTTCTGATCCTGTGTGAACTTGGTCCTAAACCGCTTCCTTGCATTCGGGCTCGGCGTCCCCAAAGCGTTGGCAGGAGCAGCCGTGCTCTCCGGATGAGCCGATAGGCCAGCGGAGAGAGCCAGGAGCATGTGGGGTGCGGAGGGGTAGTAGGAAGAGGAGATCGGAGGTGGGGAAGCTGAATTCGGGCTCCGATTCGAAGCGTGAAACGGCGGAGGCGGCGGAGGGTGGTGCCGATGATGGGGCTGATACTCGATTACGTGGGTTGCTGGGGAAATGGGCTCCTCAGGTTCACGGCGGTGAAAATTGCGATGGCAGCCACAGGCGGCGCATTTGATGGAGCTCGGGTCGGCGGAATTGGCGTCGGGGGAGGGCATGAACTCGCCACAGCCGTCCAGCGCGTGGCCTCCCAAGCTGGCTGCATGGTTTTTCAAGCATTCTTTGTAGATAACCGCCACGGGCTGTCTCTGATGATGGTGGTGGTGGCGCTTGAGGACGCCGTTGGAGAAGGACAAGGACTTGGTGGGGGCGGGTTGGATCCGGGTCGGAGTTTCACTGTCAGGTTCTGGGGATTTCGTACTGGCAGTATTGGAGGGGGTGATGCTGGTGATTGTTGTGGGGGTTATGTCCATGGCTCTAACATCTAGGGTCCCCAGTAGAAAAATCTATCTTCGCTTTTAAAGGGGTTGTTAGGGTTAGGATATTTTGAAAAGAATACCGGTATCACAGTTCATGGAAGTGCCAGTACCTCGATTATGTCGGAAAATTAGAGGAATTTGGGGTGTGAAGCCAGGAAGGAGAAGCAAAAGAAGCGAAGAAGAAGAAGAAGAAGAAGAGAGAAGAGGAGAGGACGGGCGTTGTAGATGACTGTCGATAATAGAAATCCGGGTTATGTGGTTGTGCTTCTTAACCACTTTGTTTTTTTAACCCTGGTTCTAATCCATGGTTAAGATGTTGACCCCACTTGGGGTTAGATGGGAGTAATGAACCAATTGAAATACAAACGACCCTATATATTGTTTATTATTAACCACTGCTTCCCATTACGCTGTGGATGTAGTAATAACTAATAAGGGGGTTTTCGGTTTCGGCTGGATCGCCCTGGTTGAGTCTAGCAACAATGCCCCGAGTCGCTTGGGTTGAAGCGGAAGGCTTTCAATGCAATAATGAGTGGATCAGTCGCGAGTTGACCGTGAGGTGCTTCCTTGCATGGAGTTGGAAGGGCCTGCAATTCTGAACCATTTACTGCATCCCATCTTAATTTGTCAAGTTGGCAGAGTAGGACTCGACAGCTTTCTCAGTCAAATCATTGAGGTTTATTTTTAGGGTCCAAACTTCCCATTCCTTTTTTTTTTTTTTTTACACAGTAATTCTTTTGGTTAGTACATAATAATCATATTTGTCCAGCAAGCTCTTTACCATTCTCCTTTTAAATTTTTTTTTTTCCTTTTGGCTTTTATGTGAAACTGTGAGCTCACTAGATGGAACCGTGAAAGGCTCACAAGGAAGTGGCAAATATGTTATTGTGGACATAAGGAGGGGGTGGAATGAGGATTCTACAAGTACAACAGGGAGGGCCTCCATATACGAAAGGCATCATTGTCGGCACGAGAGAATTTCCAGACGGAGAAGAGGGGAAATAGTATGAGAGGGAAACGACGACGCTTGGGGTGCCCGGTTAGCCCCGACAAAAGAAACACGTCCTGAAACGGTACCGTAAAAGCGGGTGGTACACATGTTTTTTTGGGGTATTGGAACGGAAATGGGCTAGCTAGCTTGAACAGAATATTACGCATTTGGAACTTAGTGCATGAAATAGGCGTAACTTTTCAACCATAATCATAATTAAGGAGGTAAGAGGGGCTCCCTAATGATGCGCCACGTGTAAATAAATCGCCACGTGTAGACACGTGTGAGACATCCCATTTCTTAACTTTTATGCCACGCAATCTCTTCTCTACTCAGAGATCAAAGTCAAATTTTAATAATGTACACCATCCGCATTAAACTTAAACAAAGTGCTATGCAGGAATACTGTGAATAAATATTTGAATTTGTAATGTCTTAAAAAAAAGCATTCATATAAATTGCAATGCATGATATTCTTCCAATAAATAAACAGCGTTATTATCGGGATATTTTAAATAGAGAAAAAGAAGAGAATTTCAATCGAGGGATGACGCACGTAGACCAATGATAGAGGAGCCAAGGTTTAATCATGGAATGGTGTGCAAGGAAGCGCTGCATTGAAACTCACAACGCGGGTCTTCTTGTGTAGGCCAAGACTTTTGACTTTGAACCCGAGATTGGGTTTCAATTTCTTTCGCAAATATTTCTTACACGTAAAAATGTAAAATGATATTAATTATCGATAAATATCAACTGATGACATCTAAATTGTTGGAGAGACCAATTTTAGAATAATTTTACTTTGGTGTCTATCCAATCCAAGAATTCTGACGCAATCGTCCCATTCTGAGGTTGAATATAGATACAGTTGTGCTTTGAAGTTATTTCTCTCAGATCACTATTCTTAATGCCAAACTTGTAACGTGTTTTGAACTCCAAAATCATTGAATGCTTGGACTTAAGAGAACTAGGTAGGCAAGATAGATAGATTTTAATGCTTATGTTCCAATCAACAAAATATAATAACAAAGCTATATTAAAGTGCAACCAACCAAAGATATGCATACTAACCTGTGTTTGTTTCGAGAATAATTACTCTAATCATAGGATAGCTTGTTAACTTGTCAGCACAACGTTCTGCAATCTACATTGCTTAGGGTCGTGGAAGAGAAAATCCGACTTTATGAAGGGATAAAGCAAAGAAACTGAGACCACTTTGTTTGATTCCTCAACCGCCAGTTGGTGCCCTTATTTTCGTATACAATTTTTATGTGTGTGTGTGTGTTCACGAGAGATTTGAAGATTTGTATTCCTTGATTTCCTTCTCAAGTTTTGCCTCCACCAACTAGGCACATTTCCGTTATAGGATTGGGCCGGCCCCAATTCATAACTCTAAAGTGATGGGATTGATGAGAACAAATTATTGTACTTGTGGGATATAACTCTTGAGGTAGATTCATACATATTGAATTTGGATTTTTTACTATTATCACAATTATTATGTATATTAAAAATGATCGTGCAAAGCTAAATATAACATAAAAATGACCGGTATAGTTATTTTTTACGCACACAATAATTGTTGTAATAACAGAAGATACAAATTTGTATACATACATAATGTCAAGTTGGGATTTTTTGGTTCAATCCAATGGTTGGCATGCTTTTGCCACTTGGCTAATTTATTTCACCCTCATGTAAGACTTGGATATGTGGTTGAAGTGGGTTTTCATTTGGTTATCCTTTTAACTTATTTTTTTGAATTTGAACTTATAATTTTTAAAAGAAATTATTGATATTTAACTGATATTCTATGCTAGTCAAAGTAGCCCATGTTTAACAACAATTAAAAAAAAAACTATTTTTTTAAATAAAAAACCCATATTGAAACTAAAAAGAAATTTTTAAAATGGTAATTAAGGTCAGGGTGGGCAAATATATTTATTTTGCTCAAATATTAAACTCGACTCTTGATAAGTTGTGTATTAAATTTGGGTCTTTGGCCCAATACGAGCAAATTGGCCCAACATGACCGCGCTGATGGGTTGAAATCCTCTACAGTAAAAAAATTTTATGATAGAATCTCCATTGAAAAATAGAAAATTTCACTATAAAGTGCAACCCTCATGTCAAAGTAAAAGAGTGAATCCTAATTTTTAAACTAAAATACATAGTATGATTTTCTCTCAAGTGGCATTCCAATTGTAGAGAAACCCAACCCCGAGTTAAATTAGTCTTATACACCCTTAGAGAAAATCACACTATGTATTTCTGTCAAATAATTCAACTTTTTGAAACTAATAGTGTATTTATTTACTCATCATATATGTACAAAATCCCAATTAACCCAAGAATATATTAATGTCATTATCATAATTATGTGTGGTCTAAATTGGGCAATGAGTCTAATTTTAGTTATTTGAAACTAAACTCCTACAGAAAAAATTACACTTATTCACCCTGTTTTTGGGCCCTTAATTAAAATTACCCCCTTTCTACAAATTCACAGCTAACTCTTCAAGTATAATCCCATTTGTAATTAATGTCTCTCAATAATTTAAGAAAATTGTGCATATACCAAACGGTTAATTGTACTATTTTTTTAATTAAAATTTTCATTGTATATAATGACATCGTATGAATAAAATTCTAACTATATTTGGAGATAGCTGGAAGTTGCAAAGAGGGGCCAAAATTTTGGTGGTAAGTATAATGTTCCATTAAATAATGAGAATGACTTTTCAATAATAAAGATGATTTATTTATAATGAGATTAATAAATAAGGGACTGAATTGTAATTTTTCATAAATTAAGACTGCCATTGCAAATGTGACAAAGATTAAGACACGTGGAGATAAAACATATTGGCAGGCTATGTAATTTTTAATTATTTGAATAAATAATTGTCCCAGTCAAGAAATAAAATTAAAATAAGTGAGGCTCATAGGAATAAACATAAAAGTAGAATAACATGGAAAAATGAAGGCTAAAATAGTGAGTTGGTCCCTAACTTTATTTATTGTTTTAAAATGGTCCCTTAAGTTTTAATTTGTTTTATTAAAAACCTTTTTAAGTGAAAATAGTTAGTAATTTAACACCGTTAATCTCCTTGCTTACATGGAATCTATATATAATGATGTGGAATCCAAGCAATATTTGCAAATGAAGAAAAGGAAAAAATATAGAATGCATAAAGATATAAAACCTTTCTAAATCTTTTCTTAGACATTCGAGCTTTTATATATAGGCTGTAATTGTTAGAACATTTTTTTTAATTATATGGATTAACATTAATTATGCTATTAAATTAATCTCTTGTTATAACTAATTAGACAATTAATATTATAATTAACAAACTAAGAATGGATTGAGTTTATATTCATTGTGTGTAATCAGTGATAAGTTAGATTATTTACAAGTCACTGGGCAGAGACCCAACCTATAGCCTAAGAGCATTAATAATTATCCCATCATATTGCTAATTAAAAGTTAATTACTAAGAGAGAGTTAATGGATTCCTTTTCTTCGAATAATGAAATAGGAAACTCTTTAAAAATATTTATGAGGATTTTATTTTAATAATATAATTAATTATTATTATTAAAATAAAACCCTATAAATTACTTTGGAATGCCTTAATTTCAAAACAACTACATTGATAACTTTCTTTGGTCGTTTTCTACTCTGAGGTCTCTCCGAGGTATTGTGGGTTGATGTTATTTTCACCTGGCTAAACGCAACTAATACTATATTGTCTTCATCAGATCAGATTTTAATAAACTAAATTCTCCCTATTTTGTGTTCATGTATTAAATATAATTACTACATGATTTGTTGCAAATGGTAATAGAGCCTTAATAGGTTATGAAATTTTTTTAAAAAATTTTTTTCAAATTTTGAAATTTTTATATTAGCGTTTATTTTCTTCATTAGAATAGTTTTTGTTTTTCATTATTTCCCTTCCTGGTCACTGTTGCTAACAACCATCATTACCAACGACGCACTATCAGTTGATAGCCTCCGATGTTTCACGTCACTGGCACCCATTGGTCAAAAACCTCTTCCCTGATTTCAAACTGAACTCACCATTGAAACATTAAATTTTCGAATGAAAAAATCACTTAAATGGAAGGGAATAAGACGAAATCACCAAATGGGATTTGTAGATCATGAATTGACAATCACTTTGATCCCTGTTTTGAAGCTTGAATCGTTGAAAACAATCGGGTCGATTTACAGGTTCGTTAGGTCATCTAGCGAGTCAAATCAACTAGCCAGAGGTTGAGGATGATGTGTGTGGGCGAGGCCTATGTGCAACGTTGGTGCGTGAGGCTCACAGTCCAATCAGACGAGCCTCAAAACTCCACAGTTCACCTCAACTCGCCTTGTTTTAAATTATGGTGATTTTTTTTAGAATTTTTTCAACCCCGGAAATAGGATTTTTTAAAATTTCTTGAAGATTTAGGGCCTTAAAATAGTATGTAGCTGAGGTATTTTGATCTGAGAAAATTTTTGTACAGACTAAACACAGTGAGGAGCAACATATTTAGTTTACTCTCTCTAATTATGCGTGAATAAATTATAATTAATTTCTTTGTATGATTTGTTAGATTTTATTCCTAATTTAAGCATGTATCTTAAATAATAAGTTGCGTATGGAATTTGTTGTGACTTTGGATCACATGCACCTATTGATTGTGTACTCGCCTATCGTGGGTGCAATCATAATGATGTGTCTTTTATAAACAACATATATTATGTTTCCTATTTCATTCCTTACGTTTAAAAACAATTTAACTGCCATTATTAGAAATAAGTCTGAATATTATGATAAGTCTACTGGAGAAAGTGTATGTATATATTATGTTGATAATAGTCATACCCTATCGGTGTGACATTGTTAATATAATTTTGTGAATTAGGTATATTTACGATTGGTTAGCATCACTGTTTTAACTGATACTTTTATAGTTACTTATATCCTATCAATATAGAAACCATGGATGTATTTTGATGTTATTTCTCTTTGTGGTCAAATCCATGGTACGTATGAGTTTTCCTTTCTTGATTTGTTGTAGTCTAGAACTTTTGAGTGAGATTATAATGAATATCTTGTGATATAGTTACATGAATTTTGTGAAGGAAACATTATTTTATAATTATGTTTTCGAGATATAATTAATGTTTCCTAATTTTGTTGCATAAGCTTTTGTGTTACAGCAATTGTTTATGGTGAAAACTTTGAATGAGACTATCTTTGATGACTGGCATGAGTCCCTTGACATTTACCTGATTATCTCTAAAAAGGATTTAGCCATGAAAGAACCAAAGCCGGCAAATCTTACTCTTGAGTCTAGTGTTGCTGACAGAGCTTATCACAAACAATGACATGAATCCAACAGAATTTGTCTAACAATTATAAAATAAACCATTGAGAAGACTATTAGACAGAGTATTCCTAAGAAGGACATTGTTGTTGAATACCTTAAGGCTGTAAGTGAGAAGTTTAAGAAGTTTGATAAGACATAGAAGGCTTACTATCTTTCTTTACTGGATAACACTCATTACGACGGAGTGTCTGGGGTATGAGAACATATGATGAAACTGTTAAATTACTTTAACAAGCTGAAGTTTCTAAATGTGGATTTAGGTGAGAGTTACCTCGTTTATAGAGTTTTACAATCTCTTCCAACTGAATATGGGGTTCTCAGAACCACTTATAACTCTCAAGAAGCTCAATGGACAATTGATCAGATGATGTCCATTATGACCTAAGAAGAGGAGTCATTAAAGAAAACAAGTTCACAAGGTTATTTAGTAAACTACATCTCTCAGGGTTCATCAAGCAGGGCTGGAAATGAAAAGCAGAAATGAAAGAAGTATGAGGGCAAAACTGATGGTAAGAAGTTCTTTGAACTCAAAAAGAACAATAAGAAGAATAAGAGTAAGAAGAATAAGACATGTAAAGGTGAATGTCATTACTGTAAAATGTCTGGCCACAGGATTTTAGATTGCTTCAAGTTGAAGAACAAACTTGAGAAAGAATGTATCTTTTTTGAAATTATCCTCTTAGCTCTAGTTTGTCTTGAATCCAATAGTTTTGAAACCTTTATGGACATTTGATGGTTGGATTCTGGAGCAACTGTTTATGTAACTAATTTCTTATAGGGGCTCAGAGACAAGATGAGCCCAAATGAGACGGAAATGACCATTATGGGAGTGGAAGGAAGTTCAGTTGCAGTAGATTGCATAGGAACTCTAGTTTTGAACTTGTATTCTGGACACAGTTTAACTTTATATGATGTTGTCTATGTACCTTCTTCAAGGAGGAATTTAGTTTCTAGTTTTATATTAAACAAATATGGATATTCCTTTTAGCAAGGAAATGGTAGAATTGATGTCTTCTGTAATTTAGTCATTGTTGGAACTGCTAGCTTAATGAGCAGTTTATATTGTTTGAATGCAAATGTTAGTTTAGATTCTACCTTTGTGACATTTATTAATACTGTTATTGGACACAAACGCTGAAGAATTGATGAGAACTCTTCCATGTTATAGCACCGACGTTTGGGTCATATTTCCAAAGAGAGATTAAAAAGGATGGTTAGACAGGGAATATTACATGACTTAAATTTTTTTTATTTTGAATCATGTGTTGATTGCATTAAGGGAAAACTTCCCGTTAGAGCTAGAAGGGAAAGGGCAAATAGATCTGAGACTATTTTAGAATTGATCCACACTGATATTAGTGGACCAATTACTCCTGTTGCTATGGGTAATTACATATACTTTATAACCTTTATATATAACTATTCTAAATTCAGATGGATTGATCTGTTGCATAATAAATTTGACTCATTAGATGCCTTTAAGGCATTTAAGGTTGTTGTTGAATTAAAGTCTGGGAAGGCAATCAAAAATGTAAGATCAGACAGAGATAGTGAATATTATGGGAGGTATATTGAAACAGGTAGAAACCTTGGACCTTTTGCTCTATTCTTACAGGATCAAGGAATTGAAGCTTAGTATACTATGCCTGGTGCTTCACAACAAAATGAAGTTGTTAAGAGGTGTAATTGCACTTTATTGGATATGATTAGAAGCATGATCAGTCACTCTTTATTACCAGAGTTTCTATGGGGTAATGCT
Source organism: Delonix regia (assembly GCA_037074485.1). Classification (NCBI taxonomy): domain Eukaryota; kingdom Viridiplantae; phylum Streptophyta; class Magnoliopsida; order Fabales; family Fabaceae; genus Delonix; species Delonix regia. The sequence goes on along the minus strand of CM073449.1, from coordinate 29,850,136 downwards.
CTTAAAACAACAGCTTATATTCTGAATCAATTTCTAAGTAAGTCAGTTGAAAAGACTCCATATGAACTTTTTACTAGTAAGAAGCCTAGTCTAAGGCACTTTCGCGTATAGGGTTGTAGAGTAGAGGTGAGACCCTATATTCCACAGCCTAAGAAACTTGATTATAGGACTGTTAGTGGATTCTTCGTTGGGTATTGTTCAAGATCTAGAGGATGTAGATTTTATTATCTTAATCATACTACTAGGGTCAATGAATATGATAGAACATTTTATTTTGAGGATGACTTGGACAGTGGGAGTGGTGTTCCTAGAGTAATCAATTTGCATTATGTAGATACCATCTTACCTATACCATCTTTGTTATCTCTACCAGTGGATCATGATATTAGAGATGACATTCTTATTGAGAATTCAGTTGATCTTATTATGGAAGCTCCTACAGTTGATGTAGGAGAACCAGTCGTTAATTTGATACGATCACAGAGGATTTGTATACCTACAATTTTAGATGATTATATACTGTACTTGCAGGAATTTGAGTCAGACATTGTTGATATACAGATCCAATTTCTTATGATGAGGCTATGTCAGGTTCTCATTCATCTGAATGGTTGGAAGCTACGAAGGATGAAATGTCCTCCTTATCTCGTAATAAAGTATAGGAATTAACTAAGTTTCCAGATGGTTGCAATCTGTTAGTTGCAAATGGGTCTTTAAGACCACAGAGGGGCCATTGGTGAAGTAGAAAGATTCAAAGCCAGATTTGTAGCTAAAGGCCATAATCAAAAGGAAGGGATCGATTATACGAAAACTTTCTCACCGGTGTCTACTAAAGATGCTTTCAAAGTTGTAATGACTTTTGTTGCACAGTTGAATCTTGAGCTTTATCAGATGGATGTCAAACCAACATTCTTAAATGGTGATTTACTTGAGGATGTTTATATGACACAATCTGATGGATTTACTGAAGCAGGGAAAGAACACTTAGTGTGTAAATTGAATGGATCCATTTATAGGCTTAAACAAGTCTCAAGACAGTGGTATTTAAAATTTGATCAAATAATCACTTCACTTGGTTTCATAAAGAATATTACTGATCAATGTATTTATTAGAAATTTGACAGAGACAACTTTATGATACTCGTACTGTATGTTGATTACATACTGTTGGCCAGTAACTCAGTGACTATGTTGAATGAGATCAAACATATTTTGTCATGCCACTTTCACATGAAAGATCTTGGTGAAGCCTCTTTTATCTTGGCAATTCAAATTCACCGTGATAGATCTTGTGACACTCTTGGTTTATCTCAGGTAACCTATTCAGATCTAGTGTTGAAGAAATTTAACATGCATGCTTGTGTTCTTTGTGCTACACCTGTACAAAAGAGTGAGAAGTTATCTAGATCATCTTGTCCTAAATATGATGATTCAAAGATTGCAATGAATAAGATTCCATATGTATATGTTGTTGGCAACCTTATGTACGCTCAGGTATGCATACGACCTGATATTACTTTTTCTATCAGTGTACTTGGTAAATACTTGAGTAATCTTGGTCCTGATCATTAGAGGGCTATGAAGAAAGTTATGAGGTACCTACAAAGTACAAAACATCATATGTTTACTTTTAGGAGATCTGAGTCACTTGAAATTATGGGTTATTCAGATTCAAACTACGCATTTTATGTGGATGATCGTAGATCCACTTCTGGATAATCTTTATGATGTCAGGAGAAACTGTCTCATGGAAAAGTTGTAAGCAATCAGTAACTGTTACCTCAATTATGGAGGCAGAGTATATCGCTTGTTATGAGGCTGCCCGTTAGGTCATATGGTTAAGGAAACTGATATCTGACATGCATTTAGTTGATTTTATATCACTACCTCTAACCATATACTGTGATAGTTTGTTTGTTGTTAGTTTTTTTCAGAATCATAGGAACTCCTGTCGCACAAAATATTTTGATGTTAAGTTCCTATTTGTCAGAGAAAAGGTTACTGAATCTCATACTCGTTTGCTTCACATTCTTGTTGAATATATGTTGGCGGATTGTTAACTAAAGGCTTACCTGTAAGAGTTTTTAAAAATCATGTGACTCATATATGTGTTGTTGAAAATTTTAATGTAACCTTAGTTTAATGGGAGTCTAAGTTAAGTTCTTAAGGGACTTTTGGATTGTAATATGACATCTTAAATGTCATTTTGTATTCTATTCTATTTAGATATTAAAACTTATTTATGACAATGTTAATATCACTTGATTCCCTATCAGTTTCAGTGACCTTTGTGTGTGATTTCATTTCTGAATTTTGTATGATTTATAAATATACACACATCTATGTGTTTATGTGAATGTTAATTGCTTAATTATGTATTCATTGATTGACCTAATAATTTAATTAATGCTATCCAAGTGGGAAATTGTTAGAACATTTTTTTTAATTACATGGATTAGCATTAATTATGTTATTAGATTATTCTCTTGTTATAACTAATTAGGCAATTAATATTATAATTAATAAACTAGAATAAATTGAGTTTATATTTACTGTGGGTAATCAGTGATGGGTTTGATTATTCATAAGCCCACTGGGTAGAGACCTAACCTACAGTCTAAGAGCATTAGTAATTATTTTATCAGATTGCTAATTAAAAGTTAATTACTAAGAGAGAGTTAATGAGCTTCCTTTTATTTGAAAAATAAAATGGGAAACTATTTTAAAAGATTTTTGAGGATTTTATTTTAATAATATAATTAATTATTATTATTATTAAAATAAAATCCTATAAATTACCTTGAAATGCCATAATTTCAAAACAACTATGTCAATAACTTTTTCTAATTGTTTTCTACTCTGAAGTTTTTTTTGGGTATTGCGAATTGACATTATTTTCATCTGACTGAACGTAATTAACACTATGTCACATTCATCATATGAGATCTTAATAAACTAAATTCTTTCTATTTTGTGTTCATGTATTAAACATAATTACTACATGATCTGTTGCAGTAACGACAAATCTTTATTAATTGTTTTTATTAAGAGTTGCTATATGTTTATGTTTAAAAAGAAAAAAGATCCAGTGGCCGCGCCATTTTTCTCTTCCTCTTGTACTATCTTTTTTTGGTAGAATCAAATCAGTTGAATGATCAAAACCCACGAATCAAACCAACAAGGCCAATTCATATTCAATAATTATAAAATAGAGAATTGAATAGGAAGATGAATGATCCTTATGAGTTATCACTGTGCCTATAATGTTGGCGCTGGAGCTCATAGTCTCGGCTTTCAAAGATTGAACGTTGAAATTGTAATTAGGGGTTTTCTTCCAGGTCTATACTATCAGTTTCTAGTCATTTCGGTTCTCTAACGTTTTACTGCAATGGTTGGTTGGTATTGAGACTGTGGTGAGAATGAACAAGACGATACTTAGAGATCTCAAATGTGAAAAATTATACAAATGATGATTGGATGCCACATCATTATTTCAAATGAAAAAAATTATAATATGGCTTCCATGTAAGCAAAGAGATTAACAATGTTAAATTACTAATGGTTTTTCCTTTCAAAAGGTTTTTAATGAGACAAAATTAAGATTTAAGGGACTATTTTAAAATACTTCATACTTAAGGGACCATTTTAAAATAATAAATAAAGTTAATGGACCAACTCACTATTTTAACCAAAAATGAAATATAGGATACAAGCTTTTTTTTCTTTAATTATAATAAAAAGTAATTTAAGGACCATAATTTTGATATAACTTATTGTAAAATTCTTTAAATACTGAAATTATTTTAAAAGATCTCGAAATCAAAGTTTATTTACTTTAAAAAATTTTGGCCCGAGATACCTTTTCTTTTATATCTAAACATTAAGTCTTAAAATCTTGAGTCAAAACTCTTTAACGTAAATAAAATTTAGTCTCATAATTTATTAAAATAATTTTAAAATTTAGGTTTTCTATTATAATTATGTTGAATCTATAGTCATTATATATAATTTTTCTATCATTACAAATTTTTTAACCAATGAATGAAAAAGGAAAGATGAGAGGGGTGGGGAGAAAGAAGAGAGGGGTGGGGAGAAAGAAAACAAAATGAGGAAGAAAAAGGAGGGGAATGAGCAGACACAGTAGTAAGACTAATCATAGTCGCATTTATATGATATGATTACTCATCACAACGATATCCCTTGGAAAAAAAAAAAAAAAAGTTTAAAGGGAGGAATAGACTAGTTCGAAAGCAGAAAAGAAAAATAACAAAACAAAAAAGACATAGTTTGATTCACTCTCTATCTTTCTATCCCTGTCTTGTCGGAGAAGAGGTCTCTTGCGTCGGCAAAATCCATTATCCAAATCTTGAATTTTGCTCTCACCAATTTTCAATGCAACAGTATCCCCCAGCGACGACTCGTTGTACCAGACTATATGTTGTATATGAAGGAGATAGAGTGATAAAATTGGACATAGAAAATGAAACTAAGCATGAATTTAGTTGTTAGAATTAATATAATAAAAATAAGAATAAGAATAATAATAAAAGTGAAAGTAAAAATAAGAATATTAAAATATTATTTAATTAAAAAAATAAAAATAGACATGTCTCTTTTTAATTTGTTTGATTAGTAAATCATATATAAGAATAAGGTAATATACTATAAAAAAAAGACAAACATATCTTTGAACTATTATTTAATAATATACTTATATATTAATATATATTTAATTAATAATATAATAATTAATATAATAATATATATTTAATAAATTAATAATAAGTAAATAATAATAAATTAAAATTTTGATATATTATAAGAATATTTTTGTTTTTAATGAGCCAATTTTATAATTTTTTCTTATATTAGAGAGAGTAGATTTTTTAAAAAATGAGAATTAAAATTCAATCTATTAACTAAACATAAAACTTCTTATTTTTTTGTTTTAATTTTAGCAACCAAATGAACCATAAGAATAATATTAAATGAAACATGGGTTGTAGAAGCGAGGGTCCTTATCAAGATGAAATCTTAAGGGAAATTGGGGAGCAAGAAGCAATATAATATAGGGAAAGGAGTGGAGGGGATTTATTACACAATTTGAGCTCCCAATCCTATTCGTAGAATGCATTAATCTTAGGTATGGCCCAAAGATCTCATAGAAAGACGCTCTCATTTAATACAAGATTATATTGCTAATTTTTATACCCATTTCTATTTTATTTTCCCCCATAATTCTATTCCCCAATTTACATCACATTCCCTCTAGTTCTAATTTAGGCCGACCATGTCATTCTTGGAGCGACCATGACAGTCTCCTTTCGCTTTCTTGGATTAATATTCTCTTCATTTTCCCTCTCTAATTTACTAGATATGTATTATTAGACAAAAATTTAACAATCTATATTTACACAGTAAAATAGTTGCATGTACGATCTATAAATCTAGACTGGTCCAAACTGTTAAATTTGAAAGACAAGTTATAATATAACATGGAAAGAATTCTAGTCCTACTTTCATATCTTTAAGTGTATTTTCACACTCTATAGTGAGAGGTAACTTTTTAAATTATTTTTTAGAGATGTTCAAATTATACATTTTTTTTAAATTTAAAAATATACATAAACCCTCTTTGAACTAAAAGACAATCAAAATATCTACAAAAACTATATTAATTTTTTAGTAAAAATATAACATGGGAATTATATTTTAATTTTTCTTTTTGGAATTCATTGAAATTAGAGCATTGCTTATTTTTATTAATATATATTAATTTAGAATTAAACTTCTATTTAAATTACAAATTTATCTTCAAATTAGTTAATCTTAGAAACTTTTAAAGATATAAACTTTAATCTTAAAAATTAATTTTTTAAATAAAATAATTTATAGTTTGCTAATTTACTAAAATGAGTATTTTATATCAATGAAATATATATTTGACACTTATTATATTCCGTAAATAAGGATATTTTGGTTTGAATAACTGTAATTGTACCTTATCTTTCAAATTATAGAGACCATGTAACACAAACAACTCTTTTGGAAAGTATATTATACTTATTTATTCATTTTCTATCTCTATTAATTATTTTCAATGATTTTTTTTCCCCTGAATTCTACTTTATACCTCGCCAGATCTATATATATCTTGAAAACAATTAGGCTTTCGAGATAGCCTTTCATGGTGGATTAATTTAATGATTGGGAAGATCCTGACGCATGCATGAAACATTCTTGAATGCATTTTCAAGGAAGTCGGGACTCTATTTTCCCACCCAAACGCTGCTCAATATTAAGTTCTTCCTTGTGGTTCCCACATCCAACTCATTGCTGAAAATGTTTTACGATCTAAATTTGAAGTCCAATATATGTATATTTACAAACTTATAGCTCAAATTGGCATAACTTAAGTATGCAAATAACTTTGTATCAAAGAAGTCTAAGAAGCACCATAATGACAGGGAATAGATTTAGCTTATCAATAATTTTATTTCATTTAATTCATTAAACATAGGTCTACCGTATAGTCCATTCCTATATTGATAATTCGCATAACTATTTAATACAAAACGTGTCCAATGTTCCTCTTAGGACTTATTTGGTTTATATTATAGAGCCTTCCTCCTCTATTTGTCATGGAATTTCCAGTGGCGTATAACGTACGAATTTTGGCCATTATAGTCGCACATGAACATAACAAAGAGCCACTCATTAAATAACTTATTCAGAGGTCAAAGCGTTAATATTGCTGAGACACAATTGATTCATTGCCTTCCATGCCTTCTTGTGGTCACCACTGTCCTACAGATAACCTCTATTTATTTCTCAATCACCCAATGGTCCCAATGAGAATGCAAATCTCAAGTGAAAACAAGCAAGTTAAATAGAGCTCAGTAAATCGTTGTCTCCCCTTGAATACAGTAATTTCACTTATTTATGTACATCTTTCTTTTTCTCTCTTAATGTACCGTACACAGAGGGTCCATAATAATAAGTATAGATAAGCTTATATAGTTAATTTGATCATTCTATGTTTAACAATGTAATTTAAAGTTCTTTTTGAAAATATAATGCATTTAATTCCAAAGTTAAATTATTGTAATCTTACTTTGTTCACATAAAATCTGGATTCCTACTAAGGATTTTGATCTAAAGGGGGGATGAAGAGGTGGTCCTCCCTTTAAAATTTTCAAAATTTTAATTTTTATATATTATTTTATTTTATATTATTAATTAATTTCTTTAATTAATTTAAATATTTAATAACTTTTTTTAAAATCAATAACGAAATCCATCGCTATCAACATGGGGTGGGAAATGTCATGTCCCATCGAAACTCAAGGGTATCCACATTCTCTATCCTACCCCACCTATTATTTTTCGGTGAAGCCATTTTCAAATTTTTCGGCCTACCTTAATGAACTTTTCTTCTTCAATTGACAACGCCAGCATTCTTATTTGCTTATTTGAACATTCTAATAACAGGTGAATGGAATTGATGTTTTATATCCACTATTGGGCTTTCTTCTTGAGGCCCAAAATGATGGGTAAAATTTTCAATGTCCCCTTGGAATAAACGGAGTCAAATCCAGAGAAGGTAATTTCCTTCCTCAAAATGAATAAACCGAAGAAGACCAAATTATAAAAGAAATAATAAATAATAATAATAAAAATGGGGCAATGACAGCTGTGGATTTGGTGGCCCATATAAGCTAAGTGATCTATTCAAGAGGCCCACGAAGGGTAAAACCGGGCTTTAAGTATCTCATGGAAGTTCATAATTGCTCGTCTATCGTTACTGTCGCTTCTGACAAATCTATCAAATGGTCACATTCGAGTGTACAAATTCCAGAAAGTTGCCGTTAAAACCGTCTCAAAAAATGACGATTTGCTGGGCCTACATGTAAATTCATCTTACACCGCACTGCACCAGTTAGCGAAAGCAAATACCTCACACTGAAATATGTAGAGTGAGGCTGTGAACGAAGGAAGTTATAATGCAAGAACAATAATACCAAGTGCAATGTCCCTACCCCTACTCGAAATTTTGTTATTATGCGGTCGTGTCCATGATACAGGAACTTGCTTTCAAGTTGGCACCACCATGATTGGTTTGCCTTAACCACCTGAATTATTCTCTCCTACATCGCACCGCCCTTGTAGTTATCGATTGAGATCGCACACAGTGAATCCTAAAATCTCTGTCGTCTTTAAGGCCCATGGGCTGTTCTGTCATGAGCAGCCCAACCCAAACATAGCCCAATGATTTGGGTTCATCAGCAAACGGCAAATGTGGGCGAAGTAGTCAGTGTTCCTTTAAGGCTGGGCGAGGATATATGTCGACCCATTTTAGAAAAGTAAGTAGGGCTCCCTGTTGTGTTTATGAGAAAATGGGTATGGGCTGGTTCCAGTGCAAGTATAAAAAATGAGAAGGCCGGACGAAGGATAGGGTGGCATGGCAAGGATGAACTAAGTAATCAATTATTGAGTTGTTGAATATTTTTGATATATAATGTTATGTTTGGGGGCTAGAAGGGAATAAAATGGAATGATAAGGTTTATTATTTGGAAGTATAATAAAAGATAATATATATATATATATATATATATATATAATAATGAAATGAAATGATATTATAAAAATAAATGTTTAATCAGATTAAGAATATATAAGAGAAAATTAATTAATTGGTCCTTATAATTTACATTAATTTTTAAATTGGTTCTTATATTTTATTTTATTTTTCAAATATTATACTATTGATCCTTGCCGTTAATCCTGCCCTACATTATGCTATATAACATGAAATTCTTGCTCGATGTAAACTGGCCACCTGACATCGAGAGAGATGCTTTGGGTCCTTATGCTTTATTTACGAAGCATAAGATTCCACTTACAATGCTATGGGTCATTCATTCCCCCAAGATGGATGCCATAAACCATTTGGAAAAGACGGTTCATGAAACTTCGTTGTCGTTTTCTTCTATATCTTTGCTATTTTGGAGAACCCATTTTCAATTTCAAAAAGACAAAAAGAGAAACAAATCAAAGAGAACCCATATCAGTAATCAATTTCCTTCGATGCTGTTAGCTTTTTGGGAAGAAGCTGATGATCCCATTGCATGAATTGATGACAAAATCTTTGTGGGTTTGCCAAGAAATCGCAAAGAAGACCACACGAAAATCTTCGAATCAAAACCACTAAATTCAAATTGAGGAACAATGAGTCACTTGAAAGGGAAAGGAATATGCGATGTTGGCAAGCTTAATCCGTGAGATGCCCTTGTCCAAATGTTTACCTCCTTAACTTTTACAGAGCAATGCCTTTTACAAAATAAACAAACAAATAATAAAATAAAAGTATCAAGTACGTGGTTTGATTTTATAGTATGTCTAAATGCCATTGAATTTTAAAGGAACGATTGGATTGTCTAGTCAATGTGGTTAGGAGCAAGTTAACTTTTTGTCGTGACATGTGGCAGCTAAAGATGGGTATGAGAACAAGGATATGTATTAGCCACGTAGAAATTATGAAGGAGATGGTTTTGATATTCTCAAAGATAGAGAGAGGATACTTAAGCTTATGCACCCATACAGCCGTGAGAGCCAATGTTTCTGAAACCATAACCAAATGTGGTAATAGTGTTGGAATAATTTTCAATTATTTATGGATTAACATTAGTTATTTTATTTGATTAGTACCTAATTAGGCAATTAATGTTACAATTTATAAATTGAGAATGTATTGAGTTTTTTATTTTAATATGTGTGGATAATCGGTAATGGGTTTGATTATCCACAAGCCCGCTGGGCGGAAAACCCAACCCACAGCCCGAGAGTATTAGTAATCATCCCGTCAGATTATTAATCCAAGTTTGTTATCCAGAGAGAGATTTTATGGGCATAATTTAAATTTAAATTCGTTTTAAAAATTCTGGAGGATTTTACTGAATAATATTGATTAATTATATTAGTTAATAAAATCCTATAAATAAATGAATGAAGCCCTAGTTTCAAACACACAAAAAATTTTTATAACTCTCTCTCTCTGCCGTCAAGATGCTCTGAGAAACACTCTTGGGTATTGTGGGTTGAACTCATTGGACACAACCAACATTCGGAGTAACGATGTCGTCTCCATCAGGTCAGACTGTTGATTTATTCTCCCAAATTATATTTTGTTGAATTACATGTTTTGATTCCGCTAAATCCAGTTCTACTTACAAATGGTATCAGAGCCTATGGTTTTCTAATCAAAATTTTTTTTGGAAAATTGTATCTGACTGATCTTCTGGATTACTGAGTTTACATTCAATTTTTTTATGAAAGCCACCATGTTCATCTGAAAAGGATGAAAAAGAAACTTTTTTTTCCCTTTTGGCGAAATGAAGAAAACTTAATTGCATAACATTCGGCTTGCCACTTTACAAAACGATCACTGATTATCTGAACCAAGAACAACACGGTGGCTAAGTCTCATCGCCGGTGAGCCGTGTCCAGACCGTCGAGAGCCTAACGATGGAAATTTGAAAATTTTGAGTGGTTTCTTGCTTCAATGGGACAGAATCACTCGAAAACTCCACCCAGAAACCATAGATCGTGAGAAGACGATCAAAAGGAGGCAAAATCACGGTCTAAAGCTTCGAAAATTGACGGGTCACTGGTGGGTACCTGTTGGGTCTCTGGCGGGTCAAATTAACCTGCCAGAGGTTGAAGAAAGGGAGTGTGGGCTTCGCCCACACGCACTTTCAGCGCGTGCAGGCACGTGAGGACCTGTATTAAGTCAAATGAATTTTAAATTTTGGAATCTGCTTCTACTCACCCTGATCTAAATTATGGTGATTTTTTTAGAATTTTTGGAGCCCTGTAAATAGGAGTTTTAAATTTTTGCAAAATTAAAGGGCTCAAAAATAATATTTAAATAAGGTATTTTGATCCGAGAAAATTTGTACCTAGACTAGATATAATACGGGACCATGTGTTAAACTCACTCTTTCTGATTATGTGTAAATAAATCATAATTAATATTTTGTGTTAATTATTATGTTTTATTCCTATTTTAAGTTGTGTTTTGAATGGGAATAAACCATTGAAGAAATCTGTCCTAACTTTGGATTGCATACACCTAATGATTGCGTGTTTGCCTATCGTGAGCTCAATCATGGTGATATGTCTGATTATGAATAAATTTTCACCACATTTGTTACTCAATTTCCTATAATTTTGGATAGTTTAGTTTGCCTCATCAGGGAAAAATCTGAAAATTGCAATAAGCCCATAAGAGAATATATGTATATATATATATATATATATACACACACACACACATTAATATATGTTATATTGATGATGGATATACCCTATCGGTGTGACGTTATCAATATAATCATGAGAAATAAATACATTTACGAATCGTTGACAGCATTCCAATCTAATGTCTTCATTGTTTCTTATATCCTATCGATGTGGAAACAATGGGTGCATTTTGTTATTTCCTTTTATGGCCAAATCAATAGGGCATATGAGTTTTCTTTCATAATCTGTTATAATATGAGACTTTAAATAGGATTATAAACCACATCTTGATAATACAGTTGCATAAGCTGAATTTTGTAAAGGAAATCTTGTTTTATGATTATGTTTCCGGGACATAATTAATATTTCCTTATTTTGCTTTATCAGCTTCTGTGTTCCAGCAACTGTTTGTGGTGAAAACTCTGAACGGGACGAACTATGACGACTGGTATGAGTCCTTTAATATGTACCTAATCATCTCCAAGGAGGATTTGGCCATAAGAGATCCAAAACCAGCAGATCTCACTGTTGGGTCTAGTGCTGCTGATAGAGCTTATCACAAGCAGTGGTATGATTCCAACAGGATCTGTTTGACGGTCATAAAATACACTATAGAGAAGACTATCAGACAGAGCATTCCTGAGAAGGACACCGCTGTGGAATACCTTAAAGTTGTGGGTGAAAAGTTCAAAAAGTTCGATAAGACGCAAAAGGCGTATTATCTTTCATTACTATATAACACTTATTATGATGGAGTGTCTGGTGTACGCGAGCACATGATGAAGCTGGTGAATTATTTCAACAAGCTGAAATCTTTAAATGTGGACCTGGGCGAGAGTTATCTTATTTACAAAGTCTTACAGTCTCTTCCAGCAAAATATGCGGTTCTCAGAACCACATATAACTCACAGGAAACTGAGTCGACCATCGATCAGATGATGCCTATTGTGACTCAAGAAGAGGAGTCATTAAAGAAATCAAATTCATGTTGTCATTCAGTGAACTACGTCTCCCATGCCTCATCAAGTAAGACTGGAAATGAGAAACTTAAAGGAAAGAAATCTGAGGGCAAGCCTAGTGGTAAAAGGTTCTTTGAGATCAAGAAAAATAATAAGAAGAACAAGGGTCAGAAGAACAGATTTAAGGGTAATTGTAATTACTGTAAGAAGTCTGGCCATATAATCTCAGATTGCCTTAAACTAAAGTACAAGCGTGAGAATGAATGTATCTTTCCTGAAACTGCCCCATTAGCTCTAGTTTGTCTTGAATCCAATAACTTTGAAACCTCTATGGATACTTGGTGGTTGGATTCTGGAGCAACTATTCACATAACTAATTCCTTGCAAGGGCTCAAAGACAGGAGGAGCCCAAATGAGAAAGAAAAGACCATTCTGAGAGTGGAAGGAAGTTCAGCTGCAGTGGATTGCGTAGGAACTGTAGTTTTAAACTTGTACTCTGGACATACTTTAACTTTAAATAACGTTATCTGTGTACCTTCTTCAAGAAAGAATCTAGTTTCAAGTTCTGTGTTAGACAAAGATGGATATTCATTTTGGCAAGGAAATGGCAGAATTGACGTTTATTTTAATTCAATCATTGTTGGAACTGCTAGATTATTGAATGGCTTATATTGTTTAAATGCGAATGTTTGTTCAGATTCCACTCCTATGGCATCAATTAATACTGTCATAAGACATAAACGTTGAAGAATTGATGAGAACTCTTCCATGTTGTGGCATCAGCGTTTGGGCCATATCTCAAAAGAGAGATTGGAGAGAATGGTTAGACAAGGCATATTGCATGACTTAAACTTTTCTGATTTTGAATCTTGTATTGACTGCATTAAGGGAAAACTTCCCGCTAGAGCTAGGAAGAAAGGGGCTAATAGGTCTGAAGCTATTTTGGAATTGATCTACACAGACATTAGTGGACCAATTACTCCATGTGCTATAGGCAATTACAAATATTTCATAACCTTCATAGACGACTATTCCAGATTTGGCTGGGTTGATCTGTTGCATGAAAAATCTAACTCGCTAGATGCCTTTAAAGCATTTAAGGCTGCCGTTGAATTAAAGTATGGAAAAGTAATCAAGAGTGTAAGATCAGATAGAGGTAGAGAATATTATGGCATGTATACTGAAACCGGGAGAAACCCTGGACTGTTTGCTCTATTCTTACAGGAGCAAGGGATTGAAGCTCAATATACTATACCTGGCACTCCACAACAAAATGAAGTTGCTGAGAGGCGTAATTGCACCTTGATGGACATGGTCAGAAGCATGATCAGTCACTCTTTGTTACCATAGTTTCTGTGGGGTGATGCCCTTAAGACAACAGCCTATGTCCTGAATCAAGTTCTAAGTAAATCTGTTGAAAAGACACCGTATGAGCTTTTCACCGGTAAGAAGCCTAGTCTGAGGCACTTTCGTGTGTGGGGTTGTAAAGCAGAAGTGAGACCCTATAATCCGCAACTCAAGAAACTTGATGCTAGAACTGTCAGTGGATTTTTTATTGGGTATTGTTCAGAATCCAGAGGATGCAGATTTTATTGTCCCAGTCACACTACCAGGGTCATTGAATCTGATAGGGCATTCTATTTTGAGGATGATTTGGATAGTGGGAGTGGTGTCCCTAGAGTAATTAACCTGCATTGTGTGGATAACATCCTGCCCATGCCATCATCATCATCCCAACCAGTAGATCATGATATTGGAGATGACATCCTTGTTGAGAATCCGATTAATCCTATTGTAGAAGCACCTATAACTGATATAGGAGAGCCAGCTCTTAATTTGAGGCGATCACAAAGGATTTGTAGACTTGTAATTTCATATGACTATATAGTATACTTGCAGGAGTTCGAATCAGACACTATTGATGGCATAGATCCAATTACTTATGGCGAGGCTGTAACAGAATCTCATTCATTTGAATGGTTGGAGGCTATGAATGATGAGATGTCCTCTATGTCTCGCAATCATGTATGGGAATTAATTGAGTTTCCAGATGGTTGTAAACTCGTTGGTTGCAAATGGGTCTTTAAAACCAAGAGAGGGGCCAATGGTGAAGTTGAAAGATTCAAAGCCAGGCTTGTAGCTAAAGGCTATAATCAGAAGGAAGGGATCGATTATACGGAACGTTCTCACCCGTATCTACTAAAGATGCCTTTAGAGTTGTAATGGCTCTTGTTGCACAGTTGAATCTTGAACTTCACCAGATAGATGTCAAAACTGCATTCTTAAATGGTGATTTACTTGAGGATGTTTATATGACACAACCTGATGGATTCACTGAGGCAGGGAAAGAATACTTAGTGTGCAAGCTGAAAAGATCCATTTATGGACTTAAACAGGCCTCAAGACAGCGGTATTTGAAATTTGATCAGATAATTACCTCACTTGGTTTTATAGAGAACATTGCTGATCAATGTATCTATCAGAAATTTGATAAAGATAATTTTATGATACTCGTTCTGTATGTTGACGACATACTCCTGGCTAGCAACTTAGTAGCCATGTTAAATGAGGTTAAACACATTTTGTCATGCCACTTTGACATGAAAGATCTTGGTGAAGCCTCTTTCGTCCTCGGAATTTAGATTCACCATGATAGATCTTGTGGCACTCTTGGTTTATCTCAAACAACCTATATAGAATGAGTACTGAAGAAATTTAACATGCACACTTGTGCTCCTTGTGCAGCACCTGTACAGAAAGGTGAAAAGCTATCTAGATCATCTTGTCCCAATGATGGCAATTCGAAAATTGAGATGAATAAGATTCCGTATGCATCCGCTGTTGGCAGCCTTATGTATGCTCAAGTGTGCACACGACCTGACATTGCTTTCGCTGTCAGTGTGCTTAGCAGATACCTGAGTAATCCTGGTCCTGATCATAGGAGGGCTGCAAAGAAAGTCATGAGGTACTTACAAGGTACAAAGCATCACATGCTTACTTTTAGAAGATCTGAGCCACTTGAAATTGTGGGTTATTCAGATTCTGATTATGCATCTTGTGTGGATGACCGCAAATCCACTTTTTGATACATCTTTATGATGTTTGGAGGAGTTGTATCGTGGAAGAGTTGCAAGCAATCAGTCACAGCTACCTCGACTATGGAAGCAGAGTATATCGCTTGTTATGAGGCCACTCGCCAGGCCATATGGTTGAGGAAACTGATATCTGGCATGCATCTAGTTGATTCTATATCTCGACCTCTAACCATATACTGCGATAGTTCGTCTGCTGTCAGCTTTTCTCAGAATCATAGGAACTCCAGTCGTACTAAACACTTTGATGTTAAGTTCCTATTCGTCAGAGAAAAAATTGCTAAATCTCAGACTCGTTTAGTTCACATTCCTAGTGAACACATGTTGGCGGATCCGTTGACCAAAGGCTTACCCGTAGGAGTCTTTAAGAATCATGTGACTCACATGGGCGTTGTTAAAAATTTTGATGTAGCCTTGGTTTAGTGGGAGTCTGGGTTAAAATTCTTAAGGGATTTTGAATTGTTATTTGACAATTTTGAATATTATTTTGTGTTCCATTCAATTCAGTTGATGAAACTTATTTATGGAAATGTTAACATCACTTGAATCCCTATCGGTTTCAGTAATTTTGTGTATGGTTTCTCCACTAAATCTTGTATGGTTTATAAATATACACACATCCATGTGTCTATGTGAACATTATTGTGCCTGATTAATGATTCGTCTATTGATCCAATAATTTAATTAATGCTATCCAAGTGGGAGATTGTTGGAATAATTTTCAATTATTTATGGATTAACATTAATTATTTTATTTGATTAGTACCTAATTAGGCAATTAATGTTATAATTTATAAACTGAGAATAGACTGAGTTTTTTTACTTTAATATGTGTGGATAATCGGTGATGGGTTCGATTATCCACAAGCCCACTGGGCGAAAAACCCAACCCACAGCCCGAGAGTATTAGTAATCATCCCGTCAGATTACTAATCCAAGTTTGTTATATAGAGAGAGATTTTATGGGCTTAATTTAAATTTAAATTTGTTTTAAAGATTCTGGAGGATTTTACTGAATAATATTGATTAATTATATTAGTTAATAAAATTCTATAAATAAATGAATGAAGCTCTAGTTTCAAACACACAAAAAAATTTTATAACTCTCTCTCTCTCTCTGTTGTCAAGACGCTCTGAGAAACACTCTTGGGTATTGTGGGTTGAACTCATTAGACTCAACCAATATTCAGAGTAACGATGTTGTCTCCATCAGGTCAGACTGTTGATTTATTCTCCCAAATTATATTTTGTTGAATTACATGTTTTGATTCCGCTAAGTCCAGTTCTGCTTACAAATAGGGCTTCTTGTTTCTTGGAGATGGGTTTGGCAAATAACTGAAGGCCTTCCTCTTCCATTCTCGAAATTATGACCCGCTTTGGCAAGCCATGGTTGATCACCTTGAAAAAACCATATCTTGCTAAGAGGTTTTCACCAATACTTATGACAACTCTTGACCTTTTAAAAGAAAGAATGTCAATGGTCAAAATTCTTACAGACTTTATTTTCTTGCTTCAAACAGAAGGCACAACCAAGGCTACAATTTGCAGTGAGTTTGGCGCTCGATGAATAATAGATTTATGCAACAATGAAGTCCTAGTAGTAGTTGACGTGTAACCCACAACTTTTCATCATCCATGTGCGGTTCCACATCATTTGTTGAACGGTGCATCAGAATAGTTCTAACAATGTTAAGGGTAGATGTAATGATAAGGACTAATGTTATAACTTTAAGAAAGTGTAAGGAATAATTTATAATAAATATAAAGACCAATTTTAAAAACTGATGTAAATTATAAGGACCACTAGGTGAGTTTTCCAATATATAATTATATTAGTAATACGTAATGATCTCTTTCTATTCCAAACTTTTGTAACGTGGAGACTAAAGTAATTTGTGTTTAAGATGGCAACATTTATTTGTCATTCAGTTTTATTTTATATTTATAATACTCTGACAATTTAAGTCATTCTATCTATTTTGTCCTTAGCCTTTCATCCAAGGACACTCCAAATGTGCATTCAAAAACATAAGTTGAGGTGAATGGATGCCAATTGTTGACTCTATTGTTAGCGAATCTGATCATCAAATTAAAATTTTAATCATTTTGTCAATTTTATCTTTATTAATATTAAATGCGACTATTTTATTTATATAATCACTTTAATATCAATTCGGATCTGACCACAGAGGAGTTAGGATTCAAATTGATTGTTGAGGGGGCTAAGGGATGACGAGCAACTCTATAGGGTAATTGGAAACGCAATAATGGAGACCGTAATTGGGAGGTTTATATAGAGATTCAATTTCAGCTGTCTTGTGTATTAGTAATTGATGGGGCTGACTGGAAACTTTCTGAAACCATAGAAGTAGAAATAGTAAATGTGCGAGAAAGAGTAGATGGGAAATAGTGATTGAGTGCGCATGGTGTAATAGAGTAAGGATGGGAGAGAGGAACTAAAACCTCATAAATAAGCCTCACCGTCATCCACGCAGCACATTGAATGATAGTCAACAATACCACTTTGCTTCTTTTTAAAATGTGCAAAGCAAAATCCACCGTCTCTTTTTAAATTCCCATCCAATTCCATTACTCTGATGTCCTTTTCACTGTTTAACATGCCCTTCCTCTCTCCTTCACTTGTTGGAATTATTATATCTACTTCTATTTACTTCCCTCCTTATGTGTTCTTCACTTCTTTCTCTCACCACTTTTTTTTTTATTATGCGAACCACAACCGTATTTGCGACCACTTGCTTTTTTCTTTTTTCATTTTTTAAATGCCAAGCAAAACCATAATTTAAGGGTGAATTCTAAGCTTTTCTATCAACTAAAAAAAATTTATGACAAGTTACACATCTTTTAAAAAATCAGAATTAAGCACCATAAATTTAAAATATTTATTGTAAAAATTTCAATTTAAAAAGATTTAGGGACAAATTTATTTTGAAAAACTCTATCATGGGACCTTTTTTTTTTTTTTCATAAATATTATAAATATACCATGATTCACTCTAATTACATAGTTGAGCAATGAGTAGGGGTAAAC
The DNA here is from genome assembly GCA_037074485.1 of Delonix regia. Lineage (NCBI taxonomy): Eukaryota > Viridiplantae > Streptophyta > Magnoliopsida > Fabales > Fabaceae > Delonix > Delonix regia. The sequence continues at coordinate 29,831,734 of CM073449.1, read as the reverse complement.
AATTGATCCGGTAGCCTAGTTAACCCAATTTGATTTGGTCATATCGAGTTAGGTTGAATCAAATCAAAATAAAAATATTTACAAATTTTATCAAGGCAAGATAGGTTGAATCACATCATCTGCTCAAACCAAGTCTCGAGTTCACATAAAATCTAGGTATTATCTTTTTATTTTTTCTCTATTTTTTTAATTTTATTTATAATATTAATTCTTTTCAAATTTTAATAACTTTTTTTATTCTAAATATTAATTTTATTTTTATTCATTTCAAATTTTTATTTTTATTTTTTTATTAAAAATTGTTTTTATTAATTGAAAAGTTATTTTTTATAAAATAAAAAATATACAAAATATAATTAAATAACCCAACTTAGCCCAATCACTTAAACATCCTAAAATTAAGCTGATTTCCCGTTCATGCAAAAACTTGGTCCTTTGTGCTTCCTTAGCAATGAGAATGTGCAAGATCTTAGCAGAACACGTGAGTGGAAGCTGCGCCTAATTTCACATTTGATCCTTACAACTTGATGCCTCAAGATCACCGATAGTAACGGGAGAATTTATAATAGATTTTGAACAATTGGATCTTGATTTGATAGTTTAAAATTTATTAGAAAATTTTATAAATTTATTTTTAATAAATAATTTAGTAAATTTTAGACCATTGAATCTTAATATAATAATTCAAAATTTACTAAAAAATCTCTAATAATTCAAAATTACGGGAGAAAATCCAAGCTCTACTTCAAATGCCTCCCTCTCTTCAATCAATCACTTTGGTTCTTGTTCATCCCACATATTCTTTCGTTAATTTTATCATTTTGTTGAAGTTTTTTTTTTATTTTAAAAAATGTTAAGTAAATTGCTTTTTGTTTTCCTTTTATTGGGAGGAACGATATCAAACTGGTTTGCTTAACTTTAACAATTATTGATACTTTTTTATAATTTAACTATACACACGTATGATTTTAATTTTTTTGTAATAAAAAAAGATATAAGAAGTTAAGAATCAAGAAAGAAAAAAGGGAGTAAAGTGAAAATTTGACTGGATCATGCATCTCCTAACAAATTGAACTACTTTATGAACTAGATTGTGGATAACTCGAGTTCTTTTGACATGTCGAGAAATATTTAATAGCTAATATTTTATAATTATCCCAACTGCTTAACTAACTATCTGAATATCTTCGAGGGAAACTTTTATAACATATAAAATTCCACACAACACTCCCTCATTTTATTGTTAATCCCATACTTTAACCATGCAAACGGTGGCCGTACGATCAAAACAGAAGCGAGTCTCACGACCACACATCGCATTCACACCGTAGTTTCGTCCATTTCAAAGTTGTGCATTTTAGTACCGACACAAACGTTGCATCCTCGTTGGTGAACACATGAACTGTCCTGTGGATGAGTGCACCTGATACTTACTGAGGCAATATCCGCGTTACACCCCACCGCCATCGCTGTTAGTATTTATATAATTCCCTCACTTTACCACTCACATTCAGATCCTCTCTTCCCATTTTGCCTTCTTCTATCTCCGTCAACTCTCAGTTTTGATCCTGCCATGGCTAGGTTTCTTGCAGCATTGATCTTGGCCCTCATTGTCATTTCCATGCTTCACACTATGGTTTGTCTTTCTTCCTATTCTCAGACATAGATTTCTACTGAAAACGGAGGCACGCTTTTTCTTTTTCCAGATATACATTACTGAGATTCTGGGATGTTCTCTCACCAGTGTTACTTGCTTGATTCATTGTGCAGGTCATGGCAGCTCATGGGCATGGAGGCCACCACTATAATAACAAGGTGATCCTGATTAAGAACAAATTATGGGTTTTAGATATTTCTTCATTTCTTTAAAAAATTATGAGGAGGTAAATGCTGTATATATGCTGACTTCTTTATATACTGCTTGTAAATCCTGCGTTTCCAGAGAAAATTTGGACCCGGCAGTCTCAAGAGCTACGGTGAGTGAAGCATCTTTTATCATTTGCTCATTCTGCTGCTTCAATTCTTTTTTTCCTTTTTCCCCCTCTTTAATGCTAAAAGGAGATCTATAGGCTATAGCTCTGAGAACTAAAAAACTGACGAGAAATTAATGAATGCGAACTGAGTGTAATTGATACTTTGTGGTGGATGGATGTGTGAGCAGAATGCCCAACACAATGCTCGAGGAGGTGCAAGAAAACGCAGTACCACAAGCCGTGCATGTTCTTCTGTCAGAAGTGCTGTAGGAAATGCCTGTGCGTGCCTCCAGGCTATTATGGCAACAAGGCTGTGTGCCCTTGCTACAACAACTGGAAGACCAAGGAAGGAGGACCCAAATGCCCTTGAATTTCACCTTCACCTTCATCAACATAGCTTCTAGAACGTGCTAGTTACTACTCTGCTTTCTTCCATGCCTTCTTTGAATGAATTAGGTGTGTATTTCAGAATGCCCTTGTTGGGTTGATCCATTTCTGGGCTTCTCTGATGTGATGTATGATTCACTTCTAATGGTCGTTATATTATGTTTTATGTGGCAATTGTATAGACAATGGTAAGCTCATTGTCTTTGCCAAATTCATTTTCTGATTTTAACTTTGCTATTGAAATTAGCATATAAAATATACCAATAATCACTTTCGCTTATTTCATTGGATCATGTTACGAGTGAATGGGAGTGGATCTAAGTTTGTAATTGGTACTGAATTATTAAATGACACTTGGATTATGAAAAAGGGGAAATTTAGTTGCTATTTTAATTTTAATACAAGTAACAATATGGATATTTATTTTGATACTATTATTCACTATTTTTTAAAAAAATAAAATCTAAAATGCCATAAAAAAAAAAATTGGGGCTGAAGGGATCCAAAGTATGTCTCTTTCCCAGCAGCACATGTTTCTTTTTCTTTTTCTTTGGGTCAGTTCATCTTTTGCATGATTGGTCTGTTTCTTCAATAAAAAAGACTTTATTGATAAGTCAATGGACTAAAACCCTAATTTGGTCCCCACTTATTATCCTATTTTCATTTTGGTCCTTCACTCATCATAATTCCCAACTAAATCCTCCACTCAAGTCAATATCCAAATTAATCCCTCTGTTAATCTTCTGTCAATAGCTAGCTGAGGTGGCACGTCTATTGCTGACGTGCCACATCTGCTGATGTGGAAAAAATTTGCCACCACTCGTGCCACATAAGCCTCCACATATGCACTCTAATTCACCTTATCACATTCATATATAAACTCTAATCCCATTCAGCCTACTTCCATCGCAAAAAAAGGACTCTTCGTTAGCACTCTTTTCCGTTGCAGGCTCGAGGTAGATGAAGGAGAGACGCTGCCTGAGCCAGAGAGGAAGAAGGTACCTTGAGATTCATCAAGGTTCGAATAGTATATCGCGTTTGCGAGCCTGACCACGGTGATTCCTTCTTTTTCCTATTGTTCTACGTTTGAGTCTCAAATCGAATCAGAAGGTAATTCCTTCGTTTTGCTTTGGAAACCCAAATCTATGACACAAATTTTCAAATGTTAGGTTTGGTTTTGTTTTTGGATTCTGGGAAAAAAAAGTAGGAAGATTGGTTTCCTTCCTCTTGTTGCTTATGCTGAAAATCTTTTTGTAAGATTGCTTGTTCTGGAAAAATGTCATTAGGTTCTCGATTTGTAAGATTGGATTTTGACTCCAAGTATGTTGAGATATGTATAGATGATCTTTTTCTTGGTAGCCATAAATAGGATTGTCACAGTTTAATTTATCCCAATAATAGTTTAATTTACCCCTAACTACAAGTAATTGCCATTTCTTTCACGATTGTAAAAAAGAAATGATAGTGAAATTTCTACATGGGTTTAACTAGAGATGCATCAGCCACAAATGATGCTTCGCTGCCACCCATTTCCCAAAGTCTGCATCTTCCCCATCTTGCTTTGGGAAGTAAAATTTGCTGCTGCAATATTATCTTGCAACTCCTTCACCTTTTTATCCTTCTCTTCAACTAAATTATGTCATCAAAAGTGAAAATCGTTAATATATTTATGAAATAAAGTTAATAAAACATGTAATAGAACCATCAATCAAAAGGCACATTTTAATTAAAGCATCAGTATTACATGTGTCTATATGAGGATGAGATAAATTAAAAATTCAATACACCAAACCAATTTGTTAATATATGTAGAGACCTATTGGAACTATTGGAACATGAAAGAACTATTGGAACATGTAATAGAATCATCTATCAAGCACACATGTTAATTTAGGCTATATAAGCCATCCGTATTAGACTTGTAAAGCATACAATAGCAAGAAGCAACTGGTCCAATTAACTAAGTAATCAAAGAAGTCCAACTATTCCATTCAGATTTTAGACTCAAAAAACGAAAGAAAACTATCCTCTATTTTACCAGTGTCAATAAAACCACCCATGTGCCTTCTCCTAATTACTCAAGCCTTGGGACAGGTTGTTGACAAATGGATATTTTCAAAGCAAATTAATCAAACATGCCTTTTTCTTTTACAAAATCTGTCAAAGCTTAATCATCTTAAAATCAAATTAGGTATCAAACATAATTCCTTAATAAACAGCATCGCAAGATATGCAGAGATATTAACAAAATCTAAAGAGCTGAAGTATTTGGTACAAGGGTAATCATTATTCCTTCTATCTAAAATATAAAATTGGGGCAACTTACCTCACCGGTTGTTATGTGCTTTAGGAAATCTTATCCTCAATTCATGGCAAAGTTCCAAGGCTATTGCTTGTGTAACTTCTACAGTGGTGATCATTTGCTCACCATTACAAATTGCGATATAACACATCAGGGAGGGGGAGTCCAAATCAACATATCACAAAGGGCTTCGAAAAAAAATCAACACATCAAAGAGGAAAGCTTGAAGAAATCGACATCTTTCCTTAGAACCATAAGAATCATTGGCCCCTTTCACTTTAGCGATTTCAGACGCCCTTCTTTGGCCCATTATGCATCTCTCCTTCATGAGGTTTCTTCTCGCAAAAGATGGTGAGTTGGAAGTAGAGAGGAACGCCGGCTAGGTGGCAGCAGAGAAGTACTCCGTTGTGATGGTAGCAGGGAGGAGAGGACCACCGACGATATAACAGCTGATGCGAGATGCGAAATGGCTGGGTCAACATGTTTAGGGTGGATTTGGGTTTTTAGGGCCAGCTAATATGTGACGTGGTAGGGAGGACCAAATTTTTTTCCGACATGTCAGCACCAAACGAGCCACGTAAGCCGTTTAATAACAGAGACATCACAGAAGGACCAATTTGGAGGATATCTGATTGGTTGGAGGACCAAAATAGAATTTTAAGATAGTGAGGGACCAACATGGAAATGATAAGCTAAATGGGAGACTGAAATCGGGTTTTTCTTTAAGTCAATTTAAGGAATGCCCAGTCCCAGACCTTCCAGGCTTCCCTCAAAGCAAGTTCCTTTCAGGCCCATTTGTGTATTTGTTTTTCTTACCCCCCTTTGTTTCGTTCTTTTTTTTTTTTTTGGTTTTTTGTGAAGTTGACATACAAAATTTTGTGTTTATTCTGTCAAAAAAAAATTTCAAAGATAAAATTTTCCACAATGGAAAATTTACTCCGAATTTTTTTAAAGAAAAGTAATTTTCCCAAAAACAATTTAGGAAATCATTTTTATCTTTTTCTTTACCTGACTTGTAAACTTTGTAATTACTGCTCTGGTCACCATGAGCAAATATCATCATTGGTGCATACCGGCAGCAACATTTGATCCCAAATAATAATTAAGAAAATCTTTTAATGAAACTAACAATAAAGTTAAGGTTTTCTTTAATTTGATATAATTAGTATATGAAGAAATAAATATATGCACCACAGTCAGAGGGGCGAGTTCCATAGGCGGGCCTTTTTCGAATAAAAATATTCATTTTTCTATGAAACAAACTAACTTCATAAAATATTTGTTCCTGGATCATGATGAATCAGGCAAAAATTACACCGTCTTTTTTTCACCCATGACAGTAATAATATTAAACATCAAGAAAAAGTATAAATATTTAATTAATAAAGATGAAAAATAATTATAATATACAAAAATAAATATATGCACCAAAGTCATAGGCAAAGTTTTAAATTGCAGTTGCATTTGTTGCGGATGCAACAATACCGGTTGTGGTCACTGTGGCCATAATTTTTTTTTTTTAACTTGTAGACAATATTCAAAATTTACATATAATTTATATATTTCTCAAATTAATATAATATATCAAATTTAACATATATATATTAATGTGAAAATACATACTTTATATAAACATATTAATGTCCATTAAAAAATTTAAAAGGATAATATAAATGATAAAAATGTCAACAAGTCAAATAAAAAGGAATCGCATTGTAGAATGGTCTCGAGGATCATAGCTTCTACTTTCACTTTCATTATCTCCTTGTTTAGCTCCATGTCTAAAAATATAATCAATAAATTCACCACTTGTGTTCTTTTGTTCCAAATGATAAGGATAATTTGGTACATAATAATAATAAGGTTGATAATAAAGTTGTTGATAGAATGATAAATAGTGGCTATGACTACTCAAAGATAATTTACTATTACTAAAATTACTAAAACTTTGTGAAAAATTGGAAGAGAAAGCATCTTCTAGTGGATCAACTTGTTGCCTTCCACCTCTTCAATTACCATTATGGCCTGTATCTTAAAACAATAAACTAACAAATGCTAAAATCAATAAGATATAGTCGACTTTCAAATCATTTAAATCAACTTTGCAAATGAACAAATAATTAAGTATACAGAAGATTCATTTATGTGGTAGAAAGTTACAAGTGGTATAAGAAGAATTGATAAACATTTTAGTTGATTGATGAGTTTAAATTAATCAATTTAAAGTTAATTTTAATTGTTTTGTCATTTTAACTTATTTTTCAAAGTTCATATAATTAGTTTTCATTTTTTGGTTCAAAATATTTTGAAGTGGTCACCTAAAAATATTAAAATGTTCATTTTAAATTAATTAATTTGTAATAAATATTTTTTATAATATAAAACTGTTTTAGTTTTTTTAACCCACAATGCCTAATAGCGTTTCTCAGAGTGTTTTTTATGGCAGAGAGAGAATGACAAATTTAGTATAGGAAAGTTAGGGCTTCAGTGCGTTATTTATAGGGCTTTATTTTAATAATATAATTAATCAATATTATTAAAATAAAATCCTCTAGAATCTTTAAAACAATTTCTTATTTAATTAATTAATCAAAATAAGTCTATTAAATCTCTCTCTGAGTAACAATATCAAATTAGTAATCTAACGAGATGATTACTAATACTCTTGGGCTGTGGGTTGGGTTTCTGCCCAGTGGATTTGTGGATAATCAAACCCATTACCGATTATCTACATATTAAAATAAAACTCAGTCCATTCACAATTTATAAATTATAACATTAATTGCCTAATTAAAATTAACAAGGTACTAATCTAATAAAATAGTTAATGCTAATCCATAAAATATTAAAATTATTTTAACAATCTCCCACTTGGATAGCATTAATTAAATTATTAGGTCAATAAACAAATACATAATTAGGCAATTAATATTCACATAAACACATGGATATGTGTATATTTATAAACCATATAAAATTCATAAATGAAACTACACACAAAAATCACTAAATCCGATAGGGAAACAAGTAATATTAACATTGTCATATATTAGTTTCAATATCTGAATAGAATGGAATACAAAATGACATTTGAAGCATCAAATTACAATGCAACAGTCCCCTTCGGACTCAACTAAAAAATTTGGTGTCAAATTGTACCGCAAAAGCCCCTTAAGGACTCAACTCATAAATTTGTGTCAAATTACACCATAAAAGCCCTTTAAAGACTCGACTCATACTCCCACTAGACCAAGGCTATATCAAAATTCAACAAGACCCATATGAATTATACAATTTGAATTACTCCTATGGGTAGCCATTGGTCAACAGATCCGTCATCATGTACTCACTGCAAATATGAACCATGCGAGTATGAGATATCATGGATCAAGGATATTGAATCCAATAAGGAAAGCATTGTTATAAATGCTAGCAAAATTTCAATTTTGAATTATATCTAAAATTTTGGCATAACCAAAACATTGAAGTCGATAGGGAAACAAATGTTATAAGTGCCAAAATATGCTAAAGTGTTCCTTAAGAACACAACTCAGACTCTCACCAAAATAACACATCAAAATTCAAATATACCCAAGAGTCATATATTTCCAAAACTCTAATGGGTTTGTGTTGGTAAACGGATCACCTAAAATGGGTATGAGATATATAGATATTCTTTCCAACAAATAGGAATTGACTGTCAAAATTTGATATAACTGAAATTCCTGTAACTTTGAGAGAAGCGTATAATAGAGCCATATCGCAACAAAATGATCAAGACTTGAAATATACACATGACGGAAATTGATTTCCTTGACCATATTCCCTGACGAGTGACTATCACAAAACTAGTGACATACTCTTCGCTTATATATATATATAAGGCAGCTGTAAATGTCCATTTGACACTTCTCAACAAAGCAGCTCCTTCAAAAAAACATCATATAAATGTAATCAAAAATAGGTTCAGGATCATCATAACTGTCTCTGTAACTTTCTAATGATCATGCCTAAAATTACTTAAATATCCTCCAAGCACACTAACCCAAAAAAAAAATATATAATGTTCAAACGTGTGCACACCTAGACCTATATATTGGGCTATTAATAATTGATTCACATGGAACTTTACCCATCAAAGTTCTCTTTGCATTATTTAAGACATAACAATCTAAACAACTTATCATCACTCTGCACAAATGCACAAGGAGTGCAAGAATACATATTAAATTTTTTGAGCACTTGTTCAATATAGGTTGCTTGAGACAAACCAAGAATGCCACAAGATCTATCACAGTGAATCTAAATTTATTGTTTTTAAAAAAATTTCACCTAGATCTTTCATATCAAAGTGACATGACAAAATATGCTTTGTCTCATTTAATAAGCACATTGAGTTACTAGCTAATAGGATGTCATCCACACATAGCACATCCTCATGCAAGTTTTCATCGTGATTACAGTGCCTATACAGCTAACTGTAATCGAACTTCCTTCCACTCCAAGGATGATTTATTATTCTTATTGCTTTTTTTGAGTTCATACGGTTTCTTGCCATAGGCATTGCCTTCATTTTTCTTTTCTTTTCAATTTCATATTTCCAGCTTTGCTGGATAAACCATGTGAAATATAGTTCATTAATTATAAGAATTTACATTCTTTATTGATTCTTCCTCTTGGGTCATTTTGGACATCATATGATTAATAGACCACTTTAACTCTTGGAAATTATAAGTGGTTCTCAAGACCCCATATTCAGAAAGGGATTAAGGAACTCTATAAACCAGGTTGCTCTCATCCAAGTCCACATTTAGGATTTGAGCTTATTGTAGCAGTTAACAAGCTTTATCATATGCCCACACACTCCTGACACTTCGTCATAGTGAGTGTTATTTAGCAAAGAGAGATAATAGGCCTTTTTAAGTCTAATCAAACTTCTTAAATTTCTTACTGACCGCTTTGAGATATTCAATTGTGGTGTCCTTCTTAGGAATACTTTGTCTGATAGTCTTCTCAATTGTATACTTAATGACAGTCAAACAAATCTTATTGGACTCATACCACTGCTTATGGTAAGCTTTGTCAGCAGCGCTAGGCTCAGCGGTGAGATCCTGCTAGTTTAGGTTCTTTCATACCTAAACTTCCCTTGATGATTACTAGATACATATCACGAGACTCAATCCAATTATTATAGTCTATTTTGTTCAGAGTTTTCACCATAAATAGTTGCAAGAACAGAGATGCTGAGGGAAAAACAAATAGGAAACATATAATTATGTCCTAGACACATAATTATATATATAACAAAGTTTCCATAACAAGACTCAGCTTCAGCAATTGTGTAACAAAATACTCATCATATCTTGCCTAGAGACTTGGACTATGATAAATCAAGAAAACTCATACATACCAGGGAAGCTCATTATCGAGAGAAACGACACAAAATGCACCCACAATTCCCATATCAATAGAATATAAGAAATCATGAATACATTAATCAGCAAATCGCCGTTGACAAGCCATAAACAGGCCTTATTCACAAAATTATATTGACAATGTCACACCGATAGAGCATATCCATTGTCAACATAATATTTACATACACTCTCTCTAGTGGACTTATCATAATATTTAGACTCATATCTGATAATGGTAATTAAATTATTCAAAAAATGTAGGAAATTAAATGACAAATACGGTATTAATTTATAAAAGACATATCACCATGATTGGACCCACGATAGACAAGCACACAATCAATAGGTGTATGTGAACCAAAGTCATTACAATTTCCACACGCAACCTATTCCTTTTAACGCATGTGCTTAAATTAGGAATAAAATCTAATAATTAACGCAAAGAAATTGATTATAATTTATTTACACATAATCAAATAGAGTGAACTGAACATATTGTTCCGTATTATGTCTAGTCTTTATATAATATTTTTTAGGTCAAAATACCTTATCTACATATTATTTTAAGGCCCTTAATTTTTAAAAAATTTCAAAAAAACTCCTATTTCCAGGGCTCAAAAAATTTTGAAAAAATCACCATAATTTAGATCAGGGCGACTGGAGCTAATTTTAAAATTTGAAGTTCATCTAACCGGCGGTGTGGCTGCATGCACTAACACGCATCGGCGGTGCGCATGGGCCTGCCCACGTGCACCTTATTCAACTTCTGGCGGGTTGATTTGACCCACCAGAGAACTCATTGCTACTCGAACGTTGACCTACCGGTTTTTCTACTCCTCAGACTTCGAAACCGAGACCGTTTTAAACGTCGTGTCACGATCTTTAAGACCCTTATATCGGTTTCGCGTCAATCTCTTCTATTTGAGCCATATTTGAATTTGAAGTTCAAAACTTTCTGGTTGTTTCAATTATTTTTTTTTCAGTTCAAAATTAGTTCGTTGGTTCGAGATGGGGCTTACCGGTGACCCAAGTTGACAGCCATGATTGTCTGTGTTCAAATCACTAGTAACCACAACTACTTCGAATGGCAATAGGGAAAGAAAATTTTATGCCGGAAGGAAAGTTTCTTGCCAGCAATAGTGACCAAGGAAGGCGATGATCATTAAAAAAAAAAAAGAATAAAATTTTATAATCCATAAAAATGACTCTGATGAAGACAAGATCCAGAGAAAAGGATTCAATTTTTTCTTTTCATAATATACAAGAAAATTCACTCATCAAAATTCTTATCCTAAGCTTGTGATAGCTTACACAATATTTCCCTATATATTTCAAAATATTTACCTAACCTCATTCTTCTCTAATTCTATTCTTTGACCTTCAATGGGCTCATGGAAGGTCATAGTGACAAAATTTCAAGATAAATGATCATAGGGCAAAAAGGATTGGTTATACAATATTATGGTGTGTTTTATACTCAACTATATTTTTACACCATAGCCAACCCTTTTTACTCTTACATTACCATGAAGACCATTTAAAAAGAAGAAGAAGGAAAAGGAAGAAGAGAAATTAGAATATGCTAAATCATGTTACGAAGACAAGATTAGAGAAAGGAAATTTAAAAAATTTCATAGTCCATCAAACTGTGGCTTTGATACCATTTGATAGCTGAATTAGAACATACATAATCATAAATTGGGAGAATAAATAAATTAATAATCTGACCTAATGAAGACGACATCGTTGATCTGTGTATTGGTTGAGTCTAACAAGTTCAACCCACAATGCCCAAGAGCGTTCCTCAGAGTATTTTTTACGGCAGAGAGAGAATGACAGATTTAGTATATGAAAGTTAGGGCTTCAATGCGTTATTTAAAGGGTTTTATTTTAATAATATAATTAATCAATATTAAAAAAATAAAATCCTCCAGAATCTTTAAAACAATTTCTTATTTAATTAATCAATCAAAATAAGTCCATTAAATCTCTCTCTGGGTAACAATATCAAATTAGTAATCTGACGAGATGATTACTAATACTCTTGGGCTGTGGGTTGGATTTCTGCCCAGTAGACTTGTGGATAATCAAACCCATCAGCGATTATCCACATATTAAAATAAAACTCAGTCCATTCATAGTTTATAAATTATAACATTAATTGCCTAATTAAAATTAACAAAGTACTAATATAATAAAATAGTTAATGCTAATCCATAAAATATTAAATTATTGTAACAATTTTAACTTATTTTTCAAAGTTCATATAATTAGTTTTCATTTTTTGGTTCAAAATATTTTGAAGTGGTCACCTAAAAATATTAAAATGTTCATTTTAAATTTATTAATTTGTAATAAATATTTTTTATAATATAAAATTGTTTTAATTTTTTTAATTTATAATAAAAATATAAAAACATTGTACTGAGTCTGAAATATATATATATATATAGTCTCAACTTCTCAATATTCATTGGCTTCTGTACATAAAGTATTGTTGCAAAATAAATAAGAACGGAAGCTAGGGGAAAGGTACAATTGATGAGGTCAGATTTGCATATGCAGTCACTTTTGGATCTCATAAGAAAATCTGTATGTTTGAGCCTTTTCCTTTTTTAATGTATTTTTAATTTGGGGAAGTTTGGAATATACAATGAATGCATGAGAAAAGCAAACAACAGTTAGTCCCTGCACAAGGAAATATTATTATATTGGCTTATTTAATTTTTTTTACTTTGAATTTTTTCTTGTTTAGTTTGTTTATATAAATAATTTGTCATAGTTTTATCTTTTAAATTAGGCGATAACATTTCTCTTTAATTTACTCACCAGTACAACAAATTAAGTTTTTGTTAATTTTAATTAGACTTTCCTTCTACATGAGATTGTTCCTTCATCCATTATAAAAAAAATTTTCTACTATTGTCCTTTAAGAGATTGTATAGTGTGACCCTTTTAATTATAATTATTAGATTAAAATAATTAATATTAATTAACTTAAAAAAAAATATCTAAATTTTGTTAAATTTAGAACCATGGAGTTTAATTTTTTTCCTTTGCTAGAAACAATTTAGTTCAATTTGATTAATGATGAAAATAAAAAGATAGCATTGACTTAACTCAAATCATGACTGACCATGGGCCCACGGTAGCATAAGCGCATTCCGTTAACCAATTGCAAGCAAAGAGAAAATCAAGATTCAAGCTTTGACACTTTGACCAACAAATCAATTGAAAAAAATCGAAGATCAGAAGCAAATATTCGCAGTCTCTCGTCTCTTCTCTTGCTCTTCATCAGACACAGATAACTCATCTCACACTCACACAGTCACTCACAGAATAGAGCAAGGCAGCAGACAGATGCAGTCATGTAGTGCAGTGCAAAGAATAACAGATCAACGGGCCAAACGAAGAATGACTTACAGAGATGGATGAAGACGAAGTCCAAAATAGATGAAGGAGAAAAGCAGGTTTGCAGTTTGCTCTTGTGCAGTTGTGTTGCGTGAGTCGAATCTGACTGTCAGTGCTGTGCTTGGAACTGAGATCTGAGATATAGAGCACTACGGCTGTTTCAAATCTGAAAATTTCTTCTCCCCTCACTCTGTCGCAGCTTCTGTTATTGGATTGAAGTTTATATATAAAAAAATGCAACGGAACGGTGTTGCGGCCCAAAACCGTGCTTTTCAGCCACTCTGCAAATGCGGACTAATGCCTTATCCGTAATATTGCGACCACAATTTCAAACCATGCATAGAGACTAGCTCCTTAGGCGGGTCTTTTTCCAATAAAAATATTCATTTTTCCAATGAAACAAACAAACTTCGTAAAATATTTATTCCTCGATCATGATGAATCAGGCAAAAAGTACTTCGTCTTCCCCTCCCCCCCTTTACCCCCAAGATAGTAATAGTATTAGACATAAAAAAGTATAAATATATTATATGAAAAATAATTACAATATAAAATAAAAGAATAAACCTTATTTTAGTCTTTATTTATTAGTTAATTTTTAATTTAATCTCTTACTGATTTTTATTTTTAATTTAGTCTCTCACTTATCATTCAACTTTTAATTTAGTCATTCACTAATATGAAAATTAGGACATTTATTTCCCTTAATATTAATTAAATTTGTACTAAATGTGTTAAGATTTATATTAGTATTTCAAATCACTTAAGTAATATAGAAGTGAGAGAGTATCATCCCACGAGAATTTTGGTTACTAATTATCAAGTTAACTAATTTGATACTATTTAGACTACAAAAGATTAGGATTAAAGGGAACTCAATGCAATAAAAAAGAAACACTGATAATATAAAGTAATTTATTTATATGTTTAGATTTTTTTAACAATAAGAATACTTAAAACTATAAAAGAACACAAATATTTAAAAAGGCTGGGGATCTGATTTCATTTAACCTTCTAATGAATCTTAGACTTTTTATTTAACCAAATTTTATTACATAATTGATGGTTGAATTTCCTAATTTACTAACAACCAATCCTTTGGAATACTAGTTCTCCTTTAACTAAATGAGATTTTAATTTTAGACAAATCCCTATTAGGAAGGCCTTTACAAAAGAACAATAAAATTTCACAAAAATAACACAATCAACTACATTTATCCTTAGATAAAGTTAGATTATGGTGTTTATCACATGAGCAAGCTCATATATGAATTTTCCAATTCTATACATGAACCCTAAATTAACTCATGAGTGGCCAAGTCATAGAAAACATTAAGAATCATGATAAACACTTAATTAAAGGAAATAAAACTTATATTAAGCAAGAAAGTTAAGAAAACATCATTCAAGTCCATTTACATCTTCACCCTAGCTACATGAGTTCAGTTATACATGGTTAAAGAACAAAAATGGAAGTAGAAGGAAAAAAGTAAGCAAACTTCATGGTCTTCTTAGTCCTAGAATGATTGTAATGTTCTAATATCTTTTGGAATCAACTTTTTTCCTTCTTTGTCTCCTTTCCTAGCTTGCTTTCAGCCTAACCCTTGCAAAAGTTACCCTAGATAGTGAAAAGATTCTATTTATAGTTGAATTTTTGTACATATAAGAAAACAGCAAATGCTCAGGCATTACTTTGGATGCCTGGGCATTGAGTGACTAGAGTAGAAAATAGAGGCTGCAGTGGATGCTCAAGCAATGGATTTGGATGCCTAGGTAGTTGGTGGCCAAAATACACAAATTGAAACCATAGTGAATGCTCAGGCATTGAACCATCATAATACACTTCTTTAAAGTTAGAATCCAAGTCTTTTCTTAGGCTTCCAAATATGAACTTAGTTAGTAAAAAAACTTAGATTTAGTGCACTTAAGTCATGATAAGAGAGTTACTAACTTGGAATTCATAAATACTTTTCTACACAAACAACTGCATTTAAAAAGGGAAATTATGGGTAAAATCAAATTATCATGGACTAAATTAAAAATAAATCGATAAATGAATAACCAATTTTAGAATTAACTAATAAGTGAGCAATCAAATTGAAAATAAACTATAATTAAAGGTCTAAAATAGTGTTTTACTCAAAAAGTAAAATATAATTGAATAGAGTTTCTATAATAATTTTAGGTAGATATCAAGAAAGTTATCCTTATTACCAAAGAATAATTAGCATACGTAAAAAAGATTCCTCACATATGTTCTATTTAACAATTATATATTACTATATTCTCTATAATTGGAATGAATATATATTTAAAAAGTCAACGCAAGAAGAGTAAGATATGTATAAAGTTGGCTTTTTTTTTTTTTTTTACTTACTTTGTTTTATCTCTAACTCTATTTTGAATGTGAGAAGAATCCACCCAATCTTTTATATATAGTTAGTCCTTAATTTCCCATCACACCCCTGTTTTAAAGTAGTAACAAACCTTTATATCTTACCCACAAGACTAATGCTTCATGAATTTATTCTTCTGAATCGTTCACATTACCACTCCTTCCTACTTCATACTATGTCTTTCATATGTTAATTTCTTGTAATGGGAATTAGAAAAAACCAAGCGGTTTGAGTTGTCACCATTTCTTCTCAATATGTCACCCCCTTTACTTACATTTTTTTTTTTAATTGTTACCAACTATTTTGTTCATAGCCCTATTCCCTTAACACGATCACTTCTGAACTTAGCAATTAATATTATTATGTGAATAATTTTTAATTATTATGTGGATTAGTATTAATCCTATTATTAGATTGATTTCTTGTGGTTAATAATTAAGCAATTAATATTATTAGTCTAATCCAAGTATTGATTAGGTTCTTGTTGGCTATGGGTAATCAATTATGGGTTAGATTATCCATAAGCCCAATAGATAGAGACTCTAACTTATAACCTAAGTTAATTAGTGATTATCCCATTATATCACTATTTAGGGTTAATGTTAAAAAAAGGATTAGGCTCATGTAAATGAGCCTTGTTAATGAGCATGTTTTATTGAATATTTTAAAACCTATTTATAAAATTATGACTGAAGGGTTTTTTTTAAGATTATAAAAGGACTTTATAGTTATCTGTGAAGCCTTGGTTTTTGCACCTTTTCTTTTCTACATATAACTCCTATGTGTGGACTTGGGTATTACTTTTCTTCACTTGAAGACTTACATTATGGCTTCTACTCCATTGAGTCAGATCATTTTATATTTTATATCTTCCATTTTGATCATATTTAAATATGATAATTTTGCAACTGGTATAAGATATGAGCCAAAAATTTTTGCCCATACTCTAAATGCATTCAAGTATCATATATTTTTCACACTCTCAAAAGTGAAATACCTTGATGGGCCAAATAATTTTTTAGGAAAATTATACCTTTATAAATTCAATATTATGCTAAATTTAATTCTGAGATCAACTTCCATGCAGATTTCATGAATTTGGTTATAAAAATTGTTGTCTTAATTATTTCAAACCATTTGGGCAATATACTCATCTGTCATGGTTGACATGAATTATTATGGTTGAGTGATTAGGCCAGATGGATTATCGAAGGCCAAGTGTTTGCTTAAACAAGAAATCTAACTTAATATAGGCTTAACTTTTATCTAAGCTAATTTGTCAGAGGTAATTTAGTCCAATTTTAAGACCAAATTATATCATTTTCATTGACTTTACAAACTTTGAATTTTGGGAAACTTGGTTTTGGGCTTTATACAAATGATTAATGAAGTTAGTTTGAAGCCAATATTCCTTTCATGAATGATAACTATACAAAGCCCAATGTTGTCTATTTGGATGTTTTCTAGTTTAAACAAAATTAGATATTAAAAGTATGATTGCTTTTATATTCTTGACAGTTAATCATGCATCATCTAATATAGCATGACATCCTAAGCGTTGACATTTGTTTACTCTTATGAGTGATTAAGTGATTTCACTTACCATGAAGATCACTTGGGCAATTGATACCTTACAATTGTGAAATCCTTTATCATGGGACCAATTGTAGGGGTGTTTGTTGGTTAATTTAATTAATACTTCCATTTCAAATTAATAATGTATAATTATTGCTAGGTAGATTACATTGGCAGTGGATACACACTATTGGTGTAGCATTGACAATGTGATTTGATGTTATTGAGATTTAGTTGAATTGATGCCTTAGTATTTCTTGTACCCTTTCAGTATGGAAATGTTAAAGACATTTGTTTGTATGAGCTTTTTGGTGTATAATGAGTTTTCATAGTTTATTGTAATCCAAAACCTTTAGGTAGGATTATGATAAACAATCTTATTAATATAGTTGCATAAACTAAGTCTTTCAGAGGAAACTTTGTTTCATAATTATGTGCATACACATAATACATGTTTCCTAATTTTGTTACCTCAGCTCTTATTTATAGCAATTATTAGCAGTGAAAACTCTCAGTAAAACAAACTATAGTGACTTGAAAAATCCCTAAAATTTGTTTTAACAACTACATTGATGGTCATACTCATAGCCTTGGGGTGGATACATCTATTGCACTTAGTAACAATTCCACTATTTTGGAGAGCCTTTCTTGAATTGTGACACTATTTAAATTAGAATGTATGCATGTGTGAGAAGGTATTAATGTAAATAATAGTAGAATATGTAAGGGTTACTCAGGAAAAGGTTCAGACAACTTATTAAGGCTCGAAAAAAAGCCATGATGACCTCTTCCAATTTGAAAAACACGTAATTTAACGGAGAGTCCAGTGTTCAAAGAATACATATTAAAGCTCATGTACATAGAGCTTAATTCCTTCAGTCATGTTTTAAGTGATAAACCCTACATTTTACACACTTTTGTGTATCTCCTATCTCAGTTTAAATACTAAAGGCTTCATATTATACCCAACTAGATAACCGAATAGTTGTTAGATTGATTGAGATTGTTCTTTAAAAGGAAAAACTCAATGGAAATAGGTAATACTCCCACTGTTAATTCTTTAAATTTTGGATCTAGTTGTTAGTTGATTGTAGGTTTGCAAAAAACTAAAAGCCTAAGTCCTAATCAATGATCAGAATCATGGATAGCTAGTTAATGTAGTATTTAAGCTGCTTATTTTGAGACCTTGTGAGGGCAAAAAGAATTTTTATAGTAATTGGATCATAAGATAATGGACTATTACATATTCTCTCTTGTTCTAGCTAATATAAACCCAATGTTGTAAAGTTTGTGTTTCTTAACTATTTGAGTTTTATGATTTCACCACTAAATTTGTTGTTACAATACATCCATTGTTTCAAATTGGTGATTACAAGTGCGTTTTTAAGACCCAGTGTACTTATAAGAAAAATTTGGAAAGAGTTTTAAACCCAATGTAATCTAGTGGTTGTAATAATGTAAAAAGGATTAATTGTTCCTATACCTTTCAGTAGTGTCCATTGAAAATACTCTTTGAATGATTATAAAATTAATTGGACTTCTAATTAGAAGTAAGTAAACCTTAGTTGATGGTTTTATGAAATCATGGAATAAGCACTTGATATGCTAATTGAATAATCTATCTTGGGTTGAAACAAAGTTTTAAGGTAATATTATCTTCAATTCGATGAGGTTATTTAAAGCCACAACTTTTTTTTTTTTTTTTGTAATGAATGCTAAATGACATACTATCAGCTTAAGTGACATTAACGTCTTGTGTAATGTTATTTTCTTGGTGTTGAGTTAACATGATATATCTTAGTGAGACTTCTTGTGTCCATGGATTTCAGTTCCAATGTGATAGGTCTCGTACTTTTCTAGTTTGTCTTAAAGAACTCTTGTTGATTGGGTGCTTGTAGAATTTTAAAAGCATTCTTATTCCATTTGCGGTGCACCTAGTTAGACAGGTAATAGAAAGGTCATTTAGATCTCTTGAGTCCTTAATGTAATAAAGAGGATACTAAGATAGAAAGAATTTCTATTTGCTTCTGTTGTTGGCAGCTCAGTGTATGCTTAAGTAAACTCTTGAACTAATATAACCTGTGCTATAGTGTACTTCGAATATACTTAAGTAATCTTATTTTGGAGTATTAGATAGTTGTGTTTTACCTATAAGGTATTTGAAATCACATATTTTATTACAATGAATTTGATTCACTTGTAATTATTAATAATATGAATTCAAATTATACGATTTGATTGATTATTTGGAATCCATTTTGTATGGACATTTTATGATGTTTTGGAAGGAGCTATTATATAGTAAAGAGTCAAATAGATCTTATAGCTACCTCAATTTGTATATACATCTTTAAGATGTTTTGGAGGAATTATCTTGTTGAAAAGTGTCATGCGGACACTTACAGTTGCCTTAATATTTCCATGCATCTTTATGATGTTTGGAAGAGTTGTTCAGTTGAGAAGTGCTAAGTGGACACTTACAATTACCTCATATATATGATTGAAGAGTATGTCGCTTGTTTTGTTATGGACATTTGTCAATGAATGTGGTTAAGGAAATAAATTTATGTTGTACACATATTTTAAGTCTTGGCCATTTTTGTTACGACAATAACTCTGTTATAGGCTTTTATCATAATTATAGGAATTTTAGTTACATTAAAATTTTGATACATGATTCCTATTTGTTTGAAAGAGGATTTATAAATCTCATACTCATATTGAACATTTAGGGTGATCCGTTCACCATGACTAACCCATTAGAGTTTTAGAAACTTCTAACTCTTCAGTGTTTTGAAAATTTTGATGTTTTAGTTTAGTAAGAGTGTGAGTTGTATTCTTAAGGAACACTTTAGTGTATTTTGGCATTTATAACATTTGTTTCCTTATCAAATTTAATGTTTTTGGTTGTATTAAAATTTGGACATAATTTAGACTTGAAACTTTGTTGATATTTATAACATCATTTTCCTTATCTGATTTGGTGTTCTTGATTTATACTTTCATTTTTGAATTTTTTCTTATCTTAGACTTATGTGGTTCATATTTATGATGGACATATGCTTGCAGATCTATTGATCAAAGGCCTACCTATACTAGTATTTCAAAATCTTGTAACTCATATAGGTCTTGTTGAATCCCTGATGAAGCCTAATTTAGTGGGAGTATAAGTTTAGTTCTTAAGGGACTTTTATGATGTAATATGACACTTAGAATGTCATTTTGTATTCTCTTATATTTAGATAATGAAACTAATTTGTGATATATTAACACCACTTGTTTCCCTACTAGATTAAGTAATCTTTATGTGGTTTTATTTATGAACTTTGCATGGTTTAGTATATACACACATTTATGAATTTATATGAATAGTAATTGCTTAATTTTTTTCTTTTATTAATTAACTTAAAAATTGATTAATGCTATCCAAGTATTGTTAGAATAATTTTTAATTACTGTGTGGATTAGCATTAATCCTATTATTAGATCGATTTCTTTTGGTTAATAATTAAGTAATTAATATTATTAGTCTAAGTTAAGAATGGATTTGGTTTTTGTTGATTGTTGGTAATTAGTGATGGGTTGGATTAACCATAAGCCCATTGGGTAGAGACATTAACCTACAACCTAAGTTGATTAGTGATTATTCTATTATATCATTATTGAGAGTCAATGTTACGAGTAGGATTAGGCTCATGTAAATGAGCCTTGTTAATGGGCTTGTTTTAATGAAAATATTAAAACCTATTTCATAAAATTATGGCTGAAGGGTTTTTTCTTTTTTTAAGATCATAAAATGACTCTTTAGCTATCTGTGAAGCTCTAATTTTTGTGCCCTTGCTCTTCTACATACAAATTTCTTTGTGTAGACTTGGGTATCATAGGTTGTTACTTTCTCTCATCTTCTTCACTTGAAGATTTACATTATGGTTACTGCTCCATCAAGCCAGATCATTTTATTATATCTCTTATTCTAATCGTATTTAGATATAATAATTTTGCACTCTTCACTTCTTAGCCCTATTTGTTTAACAAAATCACTTTTGAACTCAAAAAAATTAATGATTGATGCCATAAAAGCTAATAGCAAATACTATGAGATTATGCTCACATATATGTAAGCGAAATACGATATCATTAAACAAACATCTTTTAGAGTTTTCAAAAAAAAAAAAAACCCAAAGCAGTAAGGCTTACTTCTATATGAAACCAAAGTCTATACAATACAACATAAAAAACACAGCCAAACAAAAGAAATGATGAAAGATTGGAAGCCTAGAACCACAACAACTGCAACATGCTATCTTTCTTCCTTAATCCTCCACTCCTCTATGCACTCCAATTTCTTTTTGCTCAGTGCTCTTTGAAGTAGTAGAGAAAAGAGCTAAGTCAATTAACAAAAATCTCAAGAAAGTATTAGTTTAATGAAAGGTGTAGTCTCATATGGCTATGAGTACAAATCAACTGACTTACCGACTTTCATAAAGGCATGTCAAAAGAAAGAAGGGAGCGAGGACAATCATCATAATATGAGGCCAAAATAATTTCTTACAAGTTATATGTTCAAAATGAATTGAATGCAATCACATAAACACACTCAATCCATTTACGTAGTATATGACATCGGCTACTTTATATGGCTCTTGCTTCTTCTTTACCAAAGAAGAAGTAGTGGAGTGGACATCTCTTAGTATCAACACTATAAGAAACTGCATGCACTATATAGAGAGAAAGCATATTAACGAAAGGGTATGTATGATATGGATTGATGAGGAGATCGAGATTTGGAATGATCCAAGGCTCATATTTCAATATTGCCTAAGAATGTGACCAAAACTATAAGGAATAAAAAAATTGAATTATAATTTTATCTAAATTAATTAGAGGTAATCATATCACACAGACACATATATAGTATATAAATTCAAATATTTATGAATTGAAGAGTATGAAGCATTTATTAGTATGTATTCTAGAAATTCTAGGAAATCTTGCATGTGGAAAACTAAGGTGTGCTATGTAATAGATGCAATTGTGGCTAGAATTAATGCAAGACAACTAAATTGTAAAATATGTGAAGAGGTGGATGATAGTGGCATTAAATATGATATGCAATTCAACATCTATAAAGCTAATTAGTGTAAGCTAATTCATGAATCAATAAAAGTTTCAATTTATTGCATATGCTATTTTCTTACTAAAATCTCTCCCTTCTTCTTATATTTATTTACCAAGATTTCCATAAGCGTTATGAGGATGAGTATGGTTCTATAAAACACATCACTATTAGGAATTCTCAAGTTCCAGCCTTGATGAACTGACACAAACTATTTTGGTACCAGCAGAGGAGCAACAAAAAAAAAAAATCAAAATCAAAGGGAGGAAAAAAAGTTTATATATGTAAGGATGATGCATATGTTAAAGATAATGCAAAAATTAGTGCCACATTTCTTTATTTTTATTTAAATAAGTCAATGAGCTATCCTAGTCATATGGTTATTTGGCAAGTGTCATTTATTTTAGGAGATTTATTTTATTAGTTGCTAATTTTGGGGGATTTATATTTCTGATTGCTGTATATTTAAATTACTGTTATCATTATTGAATAATGCTAAGACTTCTTGAGTACTCCACATGCCCATTACGTGTTTGAAAGAAATCCTATATGTTTATTTAGTTACAAGCAAGGGAGATGACTCATTAAGTTGAATTAACCAAAATATAAAGTTAACATATGATATCAAAGCCAGTTAGCAAAAAATGGCAAACAACATCAATCAGAGTGTGAATTCAACATTTCTCGCAATTCCATTATTCAAAGGGTGTGGCTATGAAATATGGAGCACAAAAATGATTATCTCTTAAGATCTGTGGGAGTTAATGGAGAGTGGTTACAATGAGATAGGAGTTACAACTGAAGTTCTCAAGGAACTTAAGAAAAAAGATGCAAAATCTCTCTTTTTTATCCAACAACATCATTCCACGAATTATATGAGCGACAAAGTCATGAGATGCTTGGACTGCACTTCAAATAGGATATTGAGGGATAACTAAGGTACAATCTATTAAGTTACAAACTCATCGTAAAAAATTTGTGGAATTTTTCATGAATGTGCCTTTTGTTCTTTGTAAGATTTTCAACCTTTCCTCCCTTAAATCATAAGTTAACAGTGAGATTTTGGTTGATAATTTTTGAAAATAAGTATGATAGTGCACTAAGCTTCAAAGAAAGGAAAATTCAAAAATTTTCAAATTTGACTTGAATTATTGATTTCCAAAATTGACTTGTGCCTTTTCCTCTTCATATGATTTTCACCCATTTGCCTCCCTTAATTTGAAGATTACATAAAAAATATCAAGCTATTTTAGAAATCCCCAATTTTTAGCATGATTAGGGTCCTGGACCAATTCAAAATTTTTGTTGCTTTAGTCTTCAATTAACATAAAAGAAGAAGTGATTGGAGTAGTTGGAAGTTAACGTTTTGAGAGGTAAGGTGGATTGATAATTTTCCTTGAATTTTCATGAGGGGTAGATAAGAAGGAAGATTGTGTTAAGAAAACCTATTATGAATGAATAGTTGTCTAATTATATTATGAGCGATTTAAAAGAATAACTAGATTAAAACTTGGCAATGATCGAAATGGGAAATTAAATTATAACTTGAATATAGGTTCTTATTTGGATATAGTTATAGGATTCCAATTCCTTTTAAGTTGTGAGTATTCTTATGAAACCTTGATGTTGAAGGTGATTTTAAAAGACTAAGGGGAAACTATTTCTAAGTTAAGATGTTAAGTTAATGAGATTAAGGCTTGATTTAAGTATTGTGGATAGATGAATTTATTATACCACTTTTAACAAGATTTACATTATAAAATTAATACCAAAAGTGTGGAGAGTAAGGAAAGGAATTAATTTAAAAATCCCTTAATGGTGGTTTATTAAACTTTCATCATTTCTAATTGACATAATGACTTTTTAGTGGAGTGGTTTCTACTTGAGTAAGAGAGATTAGGATGTCTAATAATTAATGACATTCAGGTGCGTAGATAGCACTCCTAACTCTTTAATCATTTGATTTTTCTTTTCTATTCCTACTAGTTCTTAAGATCATATTTTCCATACAATAATTCTCTTTACCTTCTATATCAGATGAATTTTCTTTAATGGTTGCATTAGTGATATCATGAATGGAATTCATAGGAACTATCTAGAGTTAGTATATATATATATATATATATATATATAGTACACCATGGTTATTTATGACCACTAAACCGTTAAATTTTTACAAGGTTGAGAAATTCCATCCATGCTGGTATAGTTTTCCTTTTTCTAGTTTTGGAAGGACTAGTTTAGGACACTGAAAGTTAACCGCAGTTCTGTTAGTCATTGTACACCAATGGAATACTTAGCTAGCATGGTTATTAGAGGTGTTAACCTTGTGTGACAACCATCACACGTGGACTAGAGGGATGGTTAATTTTGTAGGTTATGGTATCCCGCCAATGACTATTTCATGAGTTATGATCTCATGCCAGATGGTTACTTACCCTCAAGACTATG
Organism: Delonix regia; assembly: GCA_037074485.1. Classification (NCBI taxonomy): domain Eukaryota; kingdom Viridiplantae; phylum Streptophyta; class Magnoliopsida; order Fabales; family Fabaceae; genus Delonix; species Delonix regia. The sequence continues at coordinate 29,806,706 of CM073449.1, read as the reverse complement.
TGTCCTCACCAATTATGTTTATCCTCATGGATTATGTGCCCATGCCAAATATCTAGTTCTAGTCTAAGGTGGTTCTTCCCTTGAACAAATTTTAGAAATCAATCTTGTTTATGCTTCACTATTAAACTCACACATTTCAAGTTAGTTGGTTTATCAAGAGTTTTGGTTTTAAATTAGAAGAGTAATTGAATGCATCTTGATTTGAACAGAGATGGTGACTATTATGTTCATCAGATAATTAGTTTCTATTCTTGAAAACATTTACATTATTTGATATTTTATATTTTTTTAGTTAGTCCATTTTCTTTCTTTGATTGCTTAGTAATATATGTTAATTGATTATTGTTTTTAAGGTGTTATTGGCCAAATTTTTTTTTTTTTTTATCTTAGATAGTAGAGCTGCTGAACTGCCCAAGGGTATGTTTAGGGTACTATTCTTTTGTTCACTCTATTTATGTATTCTAATGACCACAGGTTGTGTATTCTTACCTACTTCTAGTGTACTTTGTATCTTTTTTGTTACTCTTGAGAGCAGAGCTCCTTGTTGATTTTGGTTAGTGAGGTTGAAAAATTCTTGTAGAAATATTGGGAGGTCCCATTTATAGGGGCAACTCTGCTAAACCTACACATTGTATATAGACCAGTTATCTTAATTGAATGGGCATTATTAGCATATTGAATGATCAGGTATTAAAACTTATATATGGTTTTACTTTTTACCTAGTGAAGGCTTGTTGGATCAAGGTTTTCCTTCATTTCCTGCATCAATCACACTATAGGGTTTTGGAGTGTGACATTCTAAACATTATAAAGATGTTTTTAGAAGTGAACTTACGGTTATGAATACATGATGCATAATCTCAATAAGCATAATCCACTATTTCAAGCAATCCTGACTTTCTGAATGTCAGCATGTGATGCTTTATACCTTAAAGGTACATCGTAACTTTCTTTTCAAGCTTCCAATGATCATACCCAGGATCACTTAGATATCAGCCAAGCACACCAACATCAAAAGTAATGTTTGAATGTTTGGAAATTTGTGGGCGTCTTTGGCCTCATTACCTTTGTACCAGCTCACTGGGCTTGTGGTTTTGCCCTCTCTTCCGTTAGGATTCCTTGGTTTTATGTGACCATATTCACACTCCACACTAATAACCTCCCCAATGAGGTTTCATTGCTTTTAATGTTATGGATTACCCCTTCCTGATTTTCACATATTTCCCTCTCTCAATTTGATAATTACATCAAGAATTTCAAGCTAATTTGGAAACCCCCAATTTTTAGCATGATTAGGGGTTCAAGAAAGAACAATTTAAACTTTTGAGGCTTTAAGCTTTAATTAACATCAAAGAAGAAGTGATTGGAGCAATTAAAAGTTATAGTTTTGAGAAGTAAGGTGAATTGATAATGTTCCCTAATTTTCCTTGAATTTTCATGCTTATAGAGGGGTATATAAAAAGGAAGATTGTGTTAGAAGAACTTATTGGGAATGAATAATTATCTAATTATGTTATGAGTGATTTAAGAGAATAATTGGACTGAAACTTGGCAATGATTGAAATTGGAAATTAAATTATACTTGAATATATATTCCTATCTGGATATTGTTATAGGATTGCAATTCTTTCTGAGTTGTGAGTATTCTTATGAAAATTAATGTAGAAGGTGATGGGAAGAGGCTAAACGTAAACTCTTAAATTCTAAGTTAAGATATTAAGTTGGTGAGATTAAGGCTTGATTTAAGAATTGTAGACTAGTGAAGTTATTATAGCACTTTTAACAAGATTTACATATAAAATTAATAACAAGAGTGTGGAGAATAAGGAGAGGAATTAATTTAAATTTCTCTTTATGGTGCTTTATTAAACTTTCATCATTTCCTATTTACATAGAGATTTCCTAGTGGAGTGGTTTCTACCTGAGTAAGAGAGATTATTCCTAATAGTTAACAACATTCAGGTGGGTAAATAACACTCCCAACTCTTTAATTATTTGATTTTTCTTTTCTATTCCTACTAGTTCTTTGAGATCATATTTTCCATACAATAATTCTCTTTACCTTCCATATTAGATGAATTTTCTTTAACATTTGCATTAGTGATATTGTGCAAGGAATTGATGGGAACTATTTAGAGTTAGTATGTATATATATATATATATATATATATATATGTATGTATTATTGAGTCCATCTACTGAAGACTAAGGTTTTGATGATATTGAGCCAATGGAAATCATGTAAAATGAATGTAAAATTGATTTTAGGTCTTAAAGGTTGAAGAAAAGATGATTTAGGAACTGTAGAAGTCCATAGTCGACTAGTCATAAGCCAGCAATCAACTGGCCCCCTTGTCGGCTAGCTACCAATCCTTGCCCAGTCCAATGAGAGCTTTTTATGAATGAACAATCGACTGGCCACTGGCTAGCTGTCGATTAGTCACCTTTTGAGAAGCCTCAGTCTACTGCTAGCTTGAGCCTTGATCAAATGGGAGCTCTCTGTGAGTCACCAGTCGACTAGCCACTAGCCAATAGTTGACGAGTCACACCCAGATCAAGCACCAGTCTGCTGCTAGCCTTAAGACCATCGACTGGGAGCTCTCTGTGAGTGACCAATCGACTGGCTAAGGGTGAGCAGTTGATTTTTTGGGTCTAGAATTTGAACTTTTAGAAGGGAAAACAGAAGTAGTCGACTGGCCAATAAAGAACAATTGACTAGTCGATGGTAGACAAGCCATAATAGGTTTATAACGGATATATTTTGAAATCCCTAACTTCTCACTCACTCCCAACGGATCTATTGGACTTGAATCTATATAAACTTGACACATGGACTCTGAATTAACATGAGAAATATTCAAGATTGATTATATCATTAGTTTATATCATCTTATCAGCTCTTTATCATATTAGTGCTTTATTATATCATTTACTTTATTTTAGAGAGTTTATCTTCTATAATTCTTTCTTTCATATGTGTGAGAAGCTTAAAGAGGTTGCTTAAGGAAGTCAAGTTAAGAAAGAGCTTAGGTTAAGGGGGAATATATCCCTGAGTTTATTTAAGGAGGTTCCTTGAAGGAGTCAAGCTGTGAGAGCTTGGGATTAAGGAGAGGTTCTCCTAGGCTGTTGTATTTATTTAGTAAGATAGTAAAATATCCAAAAAGGTTGCTTAGGGATTAGAAATAGAATAAACTTCTGTGTTTACTCTTTTCCCTTAGTCATCATACATTATACATTTATTATTTTAAGTTTGGTTTAATTATTTTACTTCTAATTTAAAAAGAAGTTTTTCTATAAAATTTTTATAACATTTAATTTACCCTTTTTTGGGTGCTAGCCTTACTCAACATATATATAATACACCATCGTAATTTATAACTGTGAACCATTCAATTTTTACAAGGTTAAGAAATTCCATACATACAAGTTTAGTTTTCCTTCTTCGAGTTTTAGAAGGACTATTTTAGAACATTAGAAGCTAACAATAGTTCTACTAGCCTTTAGTGCACCTTGGAAATACCTAACTAGAAGGGATAATGTAGGTGTTAACCCCATGTAGTAGCCATCACACATGGACTGGAGGGATGATTGATTTTATAGGTAGTGGTATCATGCCAGTGATTATTTCTTAACTTATGATCTCACCCCTGATAAGTCCCTCATTGTGTTATATTTGTATATGTTTTATTAGGGACTTATCATGTATGTTGCTTAAATTATTTTGATTTAATGTGCAAATAAAGTTAATTTCATATATTTTATGCATTAGACTGTTTAATTACTTCCTTGCATTCATTTATCTAAATTCAAACTGTTTAGATGGAAATTGCAGGAGAATTTCATTAATGAAAGGAAATGAGGAGTTGGTGGTATGGAAAAAGATGATTCAAAAGTGTTAGGAAGGATTTGAATAACAATGTGAAAGTTGGAAGAAGCCAAGGAAGAAAGTTGAGTTGATATTCAACTTAAAATGGTGAACACTTAGCTTCGATGCCACTTTTGGACCCTTAAACATCAAAATTTAATGATGGCCAATTTATGCAAAGTTATAGGTCTCATCGAGAGCTTTCCTATAAGTACTTATTTGCCAAAATTTGACATTAGATCGGGATGTTATGGTTAAATCATTGAAGCTATATATGGCACCAAGGTGCTAGGGCACCCATTGAAGTGCAAAATCCAGAGATCTAGCACCAAGGCCCCTACATCTGGAGCCTTGGTGTTAGCACGTAACCTTATTAAGGGTAAATGCATATTTTGACTAGGAGGTGATATAAAGAGAAAAAATTAAGATTTTTCTGGGTTAGAAAGCTAGGGAGAAAGGCTGGAGACACAAAATAACTCTGGAAGACAAGGGTTTATGAGAGAAACTTCAATTAGCTTGCTCTTCTAAGGTACTTTCTTAGAAGGAGAGGCTAAGTGTTGGTCTCCTTAGACCTCCCTTGGCTAAACCTTTATCAATTTTTCAATGGAGGACTCCTTCTACTCTTTTATCCTTCTTTACCTTTTCTCATATTTTTTTTATTTCTTTAATAGCATAGATTAAAACTTGTTTTTAGTTGTTTTATTGAATGATTGAGAATATTGAATTAGGATTTGTTAACTTGTATCCACAATGTTATATGAGATCATATTTCAATACTATTGTGATTGTGTTAATTAATGAATGTATGTTGCTTCTTAATTGGGGCTTCCATATTATTTTGTTAATTAAGATAATAGCAAGTAGATTGAACAGTTTAAATTGTTGTATTTCTTAGTAATCTCTTGTTATGAAGTTAAATGTTCATAAGGTGTTTGATGAAATGACTTATTAAAAATTGAGTATAATGTGCCTTAAATGATTAGGATCAACCTTTTAGGTATATTCATACTTGTATTCTTGGTTATTTCCAAGAGCTTAAAGTACCTTAGGATTAATTTTCCTTAGATGATTAAGATCAACCTTTATGGGACACTAATGGTTAAAGTGTCACACCCATAACCCAAAAGTGTGACCAATGTAGGAAACAAGGGAAAATCTCAATCCTATAAGCCCATACTAAACAAAAAGTAAAACCACATACAAATTTTAAGCATCACATTATGTACAAAGTAATATTGCCCCTTTAAAAGAGATATGCAATCTATATATAATGTGTAGATTTTGTAAAAATTTTGACACAGTCTCCCCTATATATGAGGCCTTATGATATTTCTATAAGATCCTGCCAACTTAACCAACTAAAATAAAAAGAGATAGCTCAGTTTTTACACTAGCAAAATGAAACAAAAATACACTAGAAAGGGGTGTAGGGATATATAGTTCATGGTCATCAGGATACATATCTAGAGTGAACAAAAGAATAGTTACCTGAAACATATATACAACCCCAATAGTGTAGATAACAAAATAATTGAAATTAGCCCTTGCAAAGCTAAAGCATGGCTTATCAATGGAAGTTATCAATCATTCCTTAGCTCCTTCAGGCAGGTCACCAACTCTACTATCTAAGACAATAACTTCTTTGCTAGATATCACCTTAAAATCATTAAGTAATAAACATATAATAAGCAATCAAAATGGAAAAAAAAAAAAGACCTTCATAAATTAAATAAAATATCAAGTTATGTAAAAGTATCTAAGGATAGAACTAATCATCTGATGAACATAAAAACCATGAATGCTACTAGAGTCAAGATGCATATACTGGTTCTTATCATTAAAATCAATTTTGCCTCTTTTATCTCTAAACTCTTGGTAAGAAAATTAACTTAGGATGTACAAATTTGATAGTGAAATATAAAAATAATGGGCTTTTAAAATCTGTTCAAGGAAATGACTATTATGGACTAGCATTTAGATATCCAATGTGGGCATACAGCTGATGAAGGTAAATCATAATAAGTGAGGACACATAGTCCTTGAGGGTAAGTAACCAATAGGTGTGAGATCTTAACTCATGAAAAATCTACCATCTTTTTGCCCATGTGTGATGGCTGTCACATAGGGCTAGCGTTTTCACTGACCCAGGTAGCTAGGTATTCCTAAGGTGCACTAAGGGCTAACAAAATTGCTGTTAGCTTCCAATGTCATAACTAGCCCTTTCAAAACCAATGGAAAATAAAACTGGTGTGTATGGAATCAATTAACTTTACTAATACTAACTTTTCAGGCGGTTGTACATAATTGTACTCATAATTTTTTTCAATGGTCTTTACTAATCCATACGTGATGTGATTTTGTAAATCACCATTAGAAAATCATCTAATAAGAATTTAACAATACCGAATAATAATAACAACAACAACAACAACAACAACAACAACAACAATAATAATAATAATAATAATAATAATCATCATCATCATAAAAATATTCTAATAAATAAAGAAAACATAAATCACATAAAGGAGTTGAGACTAGGTAACCTAGTCTTCCTCAACTCAAGAGGAAAATCACCCTACTAAGAAGCCCTTATGTCAATAACTAATTTAAATTTTTTTAATTTCTCTTATTCAAGACACTTTTGGCATAAGGTTTAACATAAGTATTGTTGGAAATATTATAATACCCTTATCACTCTTAATTCCTCAATCAAGCCTTATTCTCATCAACTTAGCTTCTTAATTCAAAAATTAAGAGTTTCTCTTACCTTCACCCAAACACCATCAACATCAAATTCTTAAAAGAACATTCACAACTCACAAGCAGATGAAATCTTATAAATATATCTAATTAAGGACTTATATTCCTACATATCTTCAAGTAATAAATGAATTTATCAATTCATTAATTGCTAAAACCCAAACCAATCATTCTCTTCATACAAATTCCATTATTAAATTCTTACAACATGATTAGACAATCAACCATTCATAATAAGCTCTTCTAACATACCTTTCTTCTTATTAACCCTTCCATAAGTGTGAAATTCAAGGAAAAATTTATGAAATTATCAACTAATCTTACCTCTCAAAATGATAACTTCTAATTGTTCCAACTACTTCCCCTGTGCTATTAATTGAAGCCCCAATTCTCAAAAAGTCCGATTAGATCCCTCAAGAACTCTAAGTTTGCTACAAATTAGAGATTTTCCTAATTAACATAGAATTCTTAATGAAGCTTCAAATTGAGAGAGCATAATAGGCAAAAATCATATAAAGAGGAAGAGAAACAAGTTAGTTTTGAAAACCACTTACCAATTTGTGCCCAATTTGAACAAATTTGAAGTTTCCCCCCAATTTTGAACCCTAATATAGGCAAAAGAAGATTAAAAAATTTAAGGTAGAAATCTAGTGTAAAAATTTGAATAAGGAAAGGGTAAGGGACAGATATCAAGTAAGGATGAAAAGCCATAGATAAATTCCAAGTTTCACCTACCAATTCCCTCACCGCTTGCTGCAACACCATTGGAGGACTAAAATTAGGCTTTTCTAGATGTCAATGCAACAAATCTATGGCATATGATGCTGAAGGTTAGCTGAAACTGAAGTGGAATAACAGTGGAAACAAGTTCAAAGTGTGCAATGATAAACACAACTTTCTCCCTTTTGTGTGTGTGTTTGAAAATGACATAGGAAGAGAAGAATCGTGCAAAGTGGTAATAACAGGAGGGTGTTTTTGTTAATTTAGGCAAAGCCACTAGGTACCTAAGGTTTGAACCTAAAATAGGCTAGAGAGTAAAAGTAAAGCTTTACCACTGAGCTAACCTTAATTTTTAATAAAAAACCACCACCTCATTTAATCTTAAATCTTGCTCAAATCTTTTTGAAACTTTATTATTATTATTATTATTATTATTATTATTTACTTTAGATTTATTTAATTCCCTTTATCATTTTAGTTTGCTCCCTAATCAAATAGGCTGTAACTTAATTATTGTTAATTTCTTTTGTTAAAGTTTATTGGGTGTGAATTTCCAAAATGTTATTTCCTAGTTTGTAATTCTACCTAGATGATTAGGATCAATCTTTAAGTTAGTTGTGTTTGATAGTTTAACTCTTAATCTTAACACATTCTAGGGAAGATTTCATTTAAATGATTAGGATCAACCTTTAAGTAAAATTCAAACTAGGAATATGATAACCGCTGGAATCAAGCTTATCTTTTTAGTGAGTAAAATTATCTTGAAGTAGAATTGAACTATATGGGCGTAAAGTTAATATTAAACTTGATAACTCAATTTACTCTCACTCTAACTCTCAATTAGCTTAATCTAACATTATGTCTTGAGTCGTTTTCTTTTTATTTAGAGTCCTAGTGAGTCTTAGTGTTATTTAGATGATTAATTTTATTGTTAAATACTTGAATCATTTCCTAGTGACTTGATTTATCTAGGACACTAGTGTAAGTATGCAAATAACACACTAACCCATTCTTTTATGCATATTGTATATTTGGTAAGTAAAAGTTTAATCTTAAGAACAATAAAGTTAGCACCTTATCCTTGTGGGAACGATACCAAATCTTTTAGATCTGTTTACTATAATTTGATCTGTATACTTATAGTTCATTAGGATTTTTAGAGTCGTTGCCTGGGATAACGATGTATCATTGTTCTTGGATATAATTTTTCCTTTATTTACATGTTATTAATTCCATTTTGTGTGAATACATATGGTTTGAGTGCTTGTGGAATTTCTCAAGTGATAGATGAATGTGCTGACCTTTATTCTTAGGCATGGTATTTTGCTAATCTTTGTTACTTCTTTGATACTTCATGTGATGCTAGTTTACCTTACAATTTGGAGTTAAAGTTATGTCATATGTGAACATTTTTCATGAATTTTCCATTGAACTTCTAAGCTTGGATTGGTAGAGGAAAATGGTGAACTTTAACTTGATCATGCTTTGTTTCAATGACAACATGGCCTCACGTTTAGACATTTGGTCATTTCTTAATCAAATAGCTAAGGTAAGTAATTGGTGTGGATCTACTTCATTGAAAATTGCGACAACATGGCTTCTATCCTTAAATGCATGGGCAGCCTTCAGATGTCAAATTTTCCTATTAATATTCTTGATGCATGCTTGGGTTTCATACCACTCTTAGACTTTTCTTTGCATAAATTAGTGTAGTGTAGATGTTTGAACCTATTTTAGTCTAAGCATATATATACATATATACACTTTTTTTTTCATGATAATGATCACTGATTTTCTTTTATTTATTTTCTTGTCTTTCTGATATAATTCGTGTAAATAATATAAGTTGGTTGAACACAGGCACACACTTGAACAATCTAATATTAATTTTACTTGTATTTTTATTTTATATTATTTCATAGAGTTGCTATGTGAGATCTTGTATCTCCTTAAGCATCTGGGAAACTAGTCAGTGGACCATGTGAGACTTTGTGTTTTCTCAGGTTTTACCTAATATCAGTCCTTTTTTTCTTTCCTTTTTCAAAAAAAAAAAAAATACAAAATGGGTTCCAAGCCTAAGTGGAGTTTTGTAAAATAATAATAATAATAATCAAAATTAGTTCTCTTTTAATTAAAAAATTCCTCTTCACATTTCACTTTTAATTTTAAATCTTCATTTTGTCTTTTTTTTTTTTGTTGCAATCCTCAAACTTTATAAAAGTTGAAACAAATTGAAATTAGAATAATTTAAAAGCCAAAAAAATATTTTTTCTTTAAATATTATTTTTGTCCTTTTTCATTATAAGTTCATTTCACTTTAAAACATTAAAATAGAAATACAAATTCTAAAAATTCAAAAAAATTAAAAAGAGAGAAAATGAATAGAGCAAAGAAAGTGAGATTACATTGATTTCGTGAATCGAGACACTGACCAAATCTTAGATTTGTTTTGTTTATGAAAATCAATTTATTTCTGTTTATCTCATTCTTCGTAAAAAAAATCACCAACTAACAGATACATTTTTTTAGAAGAACTATGTGGACTTTGATCCCTATTACAGGGTATGTAAGCCCTAGGCTTTCATCCTAAGTCAAGTCTACCCTTTATAAATATCTATTCATTTGCTTTCATCGTTGTTTTTGTCTTCTCAGTTTAACGAGCATACATGTCAATAAAAGGAAAATTGAGATAAATTTAAAGTCATATTCTATTTCAATTGACTAGTTTAAGATAACTGTCCTTATGGACATGTGTTTTAGGGTGGCTAACACCTTCCCCACACTCAAATAGACTCCAAAACTCATCTTTGTTTTCCTATACCATTTTCCCTTTCTTTGTTTTAAATTAGTTTTCCGTTAAAAATTTTGGTGGTGACTCCAGTAAATGGATTTTCAGGATTCATTTGGGAATCAATTCACCTATCTTTTTCACATATCCATTGAAAGTTTGGTTATGACAGTGACCATTTGATATGTGGAATGTGCAACTTTGCATACATAACTCTATGATAAGACAACTCAGGTATAGTCAAAATTGTGATATTTTTTGTATTGATCTACTTCATATTTTCAGGTAAATTTTGACTATGTTGATCCTAAATTTGTGTAGATTGTTGAGTAAATTGGTGCACAAGTTTTGATAATTTATCATAGATGTTTTCACTTATTAGTGCACAAGAGTCAACATTGGAGAAAATAGAGTAATGGTAATTTAAGGGAATTTGTTCAAGATATTATAAAGTTGTTTTTAATGATTCCCTTACTTTTCCATGATCATTAATAGCACCACTCAAGCATTTCATTCCTTTTTTTTTTTGTTATTTCTTTTTTTTGTCCTTGCATCTTATGTGGCATTTTATTTTGCATGTCATGTTGCATCTCATTTTGCATAGCATAATACATTTTGTTGTCATTTTCTGTGTTTAGTGCTTGATATATTATCGATGAATCTTATTTTTCTTTGAAAACTAATACATATAAGACAACATACTGATGTGTTGTCAAGTTATATAGGTGCATGCACATTTGGAGGTGGAGCTAAATGTGCTAAATCCATGCGACGTGAATGTGAAGGAAGCAACAATTTGAAATAAACCTCAATAATGGTGTAACATTGTGCTAGAGTCTTGTGTCTAGCTTAATGTGGCTAGTAAAAATTAAAGGACCCAGTGAATCATTATATTTCTAAAGGTCATGTTGCTACAATAGTAAAGAAAAATTAGTCTCGCTTAAAGACATAAAGAAAGCATGTTTTGGTTTTTAGCTATATTTTGATTTAGTTGTTCTTGCAATTATTTTTAGTCCATTTGTTATTTTTGTGTTTAGTTTCTTTTTTTCCTTTCTTATATTTGAACTTATGTTAATTTCTTATATTTGCATTTGTTTTAGGTTTTTTTAAGTTAATAACAAAAAGAGAAAGTTCATCATCTATTGGAATTGACACTTGGTAAAATAAACAAAAGGAAGAACAAATAATAAGTAGCTGAAGCACAAATTGAGTGAGTGATTCTAACTCATTCTTAGTTTTATATGCTATTGTGTGGTTCATTTGTGTTAAATTATCCTTTTTCCAATAGCATGTTCATTCATTCCAGTTGGAATTAAGTGCTGATGACTAAGCTTGAAAATTTTATTGGGAATACTTAGTTTTGAATTTTTCTTTCAAATTAGTATGTTACATTCTTGATATGTTTATATCATAGCATAAAAATTTTAGAACCAATTGAGTTGATTTGATATATGATTTAGTCATATGGTTAGAGAACATTATAGTTGATAGTAGGTTACTTACCCTTGACAACTGTGTGTCCTTGCCAGTTGTGATTTACCTTCATGGGTTGTATGACCTTGCTAGATATCTAGTTCTAGTCCATGATAGTTCTTTCCTTGAACAAATTTTAAAAATTAATCACTTTTATGCTTCACTGTTAAACTCATACAGTTCAAGTTAGTTGGCTAACCAAGAGTCTAGAAAAGAAAAACTTAACTATTTTAAATGAGAAGAGTCATTGAACTCATATTGATTTAAGGAGATATTAATAAGTTTATGTTCATTAGATGATTGATTTCTATTCTTGAAAAATTTTACATTATTTGATATTTTATGTTACTTCAATTAGTCTTTTTTTTTTTCTTTAATTGCTTCATCATATATGTTAAATGCTTACTAATTTTTAAGGTGTTATCTGCCAAAAAATATTTACTATCTTAGATAGTGAAGCTGTTGACCTACCTAAGGGAGCAGAGGAATGATTGTGGATCTCCTTTTGTGAGCCCTGCTTTGCATCATTTAGGCCAAGCTCTGTTCTTTTTGTTATATATACTTTTTTAGGAATATATATATATATATGTGTGTGTGTGTGTGTGTGTGTGTGTATGTGTGACTTAGGATGGCTATTCTTTTGTTCACACTATCTATGTATTCAAATGTCAATAGGTTGTGTATCCTAACCTGTTTCTAATGGCCTTTGTATCTTTTTACTATTGTTGAAAGCAGAGTTATTTATTATTTTGGTTAGTTAGGCTGACATATTCTTGTAAGAATATCAGGAGGTCCTATCTACAACAGAGACTCTACCAAAATTTCTACAAATAGACCAGTTATCTTAATTGAATAGATATTCTTAGCATATTGAATGATTTGGTATTTAAAACTTGTATATAGTTTTACTTTTTCACTTAGTATAGGCTTATAGGATCAAGGTTGTCCTTCATTTCCTGCACTAATTTCACTACAAGGTTTTGGGATATGACATTCTAAAATCATAAAGTTGTCTCCAGAAGTGTACATACAATCATCAATTCATGATGTATAGTTTGAATAAAAATAACCCATTCTTTAAGTGATTTTAACTTCCTAAATGTCAACATGTGATGCTTTATACCCTAAAGGTACCTCATAACTTTCTTTGTAGTCTTCCAATATTCATACCTAAGATCACTTGGACATTTGCCAAGCACACCAACAGTAAAAGTAATGTCCAGACATATGCATACTTAGGCATACATTAGACTATTAACAACAAATGCATATGGAATTTTGTCCATCAAAGTCCTCTGATTATCATTGTTAAGACATAATGACTTTAACAATTTATAACCTTTATGCAGCGGTGCAACACTAGGAGTACAAGAATGCATGTTATATTTCTTCAACACTCAATCTATATAGGTTGCCACAAATAAAGCAAGAATGCCATACGATTTATCATGGTGAATCTAAATTCCTAAAATAAAAGAAGTTTCACCTGGATCTTTTATATCAAAGTGGTAAGACAAGATGTGTTTTATCTTATTCATTGAGCTTATTGAGTTACTAGCCAATAAGATGTCATTAACATCAATAAGTCCATAATTATGTCATATTTGTCTATTTTTTACTAGGGACTTGTCATGTATTTTGGATAAATACTTTGGAATTAGTAACCAATTAATGTTAGTTTTATACATTTTATGGATTGTATCATTTGATTGTCTCTTTACAGTAATTTAATTTGATTTTACAATTTTTTATGATAATTGTAGGGGAATTAATTTGATATAATGAAATTGAAGGATTAGAGGCTTTGAGGAGGATTATTCAAGGATGTTCTAAAGGCTTTCACAAGTATCTTGGAAGTTGGAAGAAGCCAAAGAAGAAAGTTAAGATGATATTTAAATTAATATGGTGAACAATCAACTTTGACCCCTCTTTTGGACCCTTAAAAATCAAAATTTAATTATGATCATTTCATGCAAAGTGTTAGATCTTGCTAAGAGCTTCCCAACAAGTATTAATTTAACCACACTAGAATATAAAGTTATAGCTAAAAAAGTGAAACTACGTCAAGTAACCTACTCTGGGTACTCATACATGTAGAAAATACAATACTTTGCATTTTTTATTGATATAAAAAGGGGCTCTTGAGATTTTTAGGTCAAAAAACCAGAGGGAGAAGTAGAAGGCTTGAAAACTTCTCTGAAGATAAGGGAAAACTCCATTTTCTTGGAAAGATAGGCCAAGGGTGGTTTCCATGGACCTCCCTTGGCCAATGTTCCATGGTTACTTTGATGGAGGTCTCTTTTCACTCTTTTTCTTCTCTATTTTTCTTATTTTCTTCATTTATTTCCTTAATTTTATCTAGATTTAAGCTTGATGTTAGTTTTGTGACAGATTTTTGTGAATATTGAGTAGAGATTCCATGGGTTTGTATCCACATATGTTAAAAGAGATTATTTCCCTTGTAATTTTTGGTTGATTTTTGGAGTATATTACTTTTTATTTGGGGGGTTTTATATATTTTAATCAATTAATATGATTATAAGTGGATTAAATGGTTCATCTTATTGATTTCTTTCATAATCTCTTGTCATAGAGTTAAGTGCCCACAAGGTGTTTAATAAAATGACTCATTGTGAATTGAGTGCTTTTTGCTTTAAATGTTTGGAGACAACCTCTATGGCAAATTCATACTTATATTCACAATAATTTCCTAGGTTTTGAAGCACCTTAAAATTAGTATTGCTTAGATGTTTGGAAATAATCTCTAAGGGAAGCTAATGGTTGAGGTAGTGTAGTTTTACCTAAATGTTTGGAAACAACCTTTAGGTAGGTTATATTTAATGATTTAACTCTTGAGCTTAATACATCCTGATTGCACTTAAATTTTTAGAGATAACCTCTACGGGTAATTGGAACTAGAATTAGGCTAACCTCTGGAAACAAACTTATCTTTTTAGTGACATAAATTATCTAGAAGTGAAATTGAAGTATGTGTAACAAAGTTAAGAATGAACTTAGTAATTCAATTTATCCTTACTCCAACTCCCACTTAGCCTAATCTAGTGTAGTGTCTTGAGTCTTTTATTTTAGTTTGGACTAATATTAGTTTAGTTATTTTGTCAATTATATTGGAATCATTTCCTAGTGACTGGTTTATCTGAGCCACTAGTACAAATATATAAATAACCACACAAACCAATACTTTTGTACTTATTATATATTTGATAAGTAAACATTTAATCTTTTGAACAATCAAGATAACACATTATCCTTATGGAAACGATGCTGGATCTTTTAGATATTTTACTACAATTTGACATGCATACTTGGGGAACATCAAACATCACAAAATTATTTCCTTCAAATATTTGGTAAATGCATTGATCAAAAACATTCTTTATGAATCCAAGTGAGGTGATTACCACATCAAATTTTGGATACCATTGCCATGAGGCTTGTTTAAGCCCATAGATGGACCAATTGAGCATACACATTAACTATTTAGCCACCAAATCAGGTACTCTACTGCAATCATCCACCATAACATGTGACTCTTCCCTTTGACTCCAAGGTCAATTTTTGATTTTTTTGCAAGTTCTTTCAATCTCTGAGTCCAAGGGTAGAACTTCTACTTTTCCATGTGTACGCATAGATGAGTGCTTGAAAGTTCTGCATAGAAAACCATATGAGATTAATACTTCTTAATAATAGCATCAGTATAATTAAAAGCCAAGTCCCCAACAATGGCGCTAAAAACCTGTTTGCTTAATTCTATACACACGAGTGCCCATGATTGTGATAAGTAATATAGTGTGAGTAGGATATCATTTCTAAGAGGACATAGCTTAATTCAGGACTAATAGTAACTATTAAGCTTTTTAACTCCAGCAAATAAATTTGGATTAATAAGTGAACAATCATAAAATAAATGTAAATCTCAGTAAACTCTCAAATAAATGAACTCAGAACTCTGATTTCCCCATAATAAGTAGTTATTTTATATTAATATTTACTTCTTTACTGAGTTATGAACTAGTTTACAAACCTAGGATCCAAGTGCTTATGTAATTCCGCTGAATCTATATAAACCTAACTACTTCCTTCGATTCATTATATTTCCATGAGAGCTAGCTAAAAAAACAATAGATATTGAAGTTCTACCTAATTGCGATTATCCATTGACAATATAAAATTTATTCTTTCTTGTGGGTTGTTTTAACAATTAACCTAGTCCATAATAATTATAGTGTATTTTTAAAGAGTATACAGATAATAACCACAACAATGGTGGTTCATAAAGTGACACTATCATAATTGGACCCACAACACAACTATTAGAAGTAAATAACCTAAGATGGTCACAAACAAATTCCATTTACTCATTCTTTAAATATATGTTCACTAATTATGCTAACAAATTTATTTTAATTCTTTTGAGCATTATTAGGGAAAGTGAAGAAGATATGTCTCTCTTTGTTAAGTATGGTTGTCACATAAATTTTTCTAGTAGAGAACAGTGCAATTACATTGTATTTTGAGGCCTTAAATCTCTAAGAAATTTCAAAACTCTTACTTCTAGGGCTTAGAAAATTTTGTAAAAATCACAAAAAATGGGAAATAGGGTGTGGAGTTGAACTGTAAAAGTTTGAGGTCTAGAGGACAAGTGTATGAGGCACATGTTCCCACACTCAATTAGGCTACACATGGAATTCACTACAGCCACATGTTAGAGCTTTTTCAACCTTTAGCCAAGACTACAATACAGGTTTTACGACTCAATTTTGACCTATTATGTAACCTGTTGACGTACACAATTTCACATAGTGATATAGGCATCAAGTGAATCCAAATTCAACAATCTATAATTCCCTTTAATCAATTTCAGCCATAAACACATCATTAAAAAGAAATTTGGTTTAAAAAACTCAAGGGTTTTGCACATCTTCAACTTCAATTGTAGCCATTGTTTTCAAGTGTTTTATAGGGTGATACGGGTGTCATTTTACTTAAAATCCTTCAACTAAAGAAACCTTTAAACTAATTCCAAGAAACAACTTTAATTATTCAGTTAAATTAAGCTAAAAATTTCTTTAATTTATTGGTCAATGAAGGCCAAAAGTGTTCACCTCGTTTTTAGGCATGTATAAGATATCATCGTACTCAGACTTCTTGATTTGTAAAACCCCTAACTTTATTTCAAAAGAATCCCTAAGATTTAGTGCAATTTCCATTCAAAGATTCTAATGTTAATACATTTTTTATATACTAATTCATCCATGGCAATTGGATAGTAAGCATATCTAGAACTCTAGCTTTGACAATTTGCTAAACTAATATCATACAAGACAATGTTCAAAACAGGAGATTGCAAGAAGAGAAAACACTAACATAGAGTTAAAGATGTATCGACCATGGTTCAATTGATCAATAGAAATCAACAACCTACTGTGTTCAATGTTCAGAGGAAGTTACAAAGCTGAAGAGATAGAGAGAGAAACCAGGAGAGGGCTTTTCTTTTTATGGTAATGTTACTAAATTATGGAAAAGGTTCCATTATATATATATAGTAACCTTTAATAATAAAAAATTTTAAGTTTTAATAAAAATGAGCCATCTAATAATTCAATTAAAAGAGCTCATACTCCCTTCATCAACTCTTAACAAGTAATTTGATGAGATAATCATTAATCAACAATAGGCTATAAGTTGAGGTCCCTACGCAATGGGCTTAGGGTTAATCCAAATCGTCACAGATTACCCACAATGTTAACAAAGACTCAATTCATTCTTGGTTTATATAATAACTCAATATATATATATATATATATATATAAATTTAAAGAACAACATTAGAAAAATAAAATAAAATTTTATGGACTAAAATGAAAGGAAGAAAAAAAGTATTTAGGATACAAATTATAATTTTAAACCTTTTAGGGAATAAAATTAAAAAAATATATTTTTGTGATAAAAAAATATAATTTTAACTATTGCATAGTAAATGTCAACAGAAATGCATAGTTACTCTGCAAATTTCAGTGAAAAACACATGGTTACTATTTGCATAGTGCTACATAGTAACTTGCATAGTAACTTGAAAATTTCTATAAATATCACAAACATTTCTTAATTTTCTCATTCAAACTGGGAATAGAGGTTGTGGAATGAGCATTCATATTTGTGTGAGAGGTAGCTTTGCAAAGGCCTCTTTAATTCAGGATATGATATAGGAATAGGAAATTTCTACTATTTATCCTTATCAGTGAATGTATAATTAGCAAAGTATTACTTTTCATTTTATTGAATGTCTTTATTTTCTTGTTCAACTTTCAATTTCCTTATTCCATGTTCTGCGTCTTATGGGGAAATAAATATATGTTTTTTTTAACTTTTTAACTGCGTATATATGATTTAATATGTATACATATAAATGATATTACTAAATTATATGAATTATTGCTATTATGAAAGACACTCGGTATATGAGAAGTGCAAAGTGAATGTTATATTATATTATATAAATTAAAAGTATTATAAGAAAGGAGAAAGATTGTGGTAAAACTCTTAATTATAATTGCTTTTTTACTTTATTTACATGTTTCATATTGGCATTTTGTCTAAGTATATTTTCTGTGATTGTTGCATTATTGTATTTTTCATTTTAATCATTTATATTATTCTCACTTTTCTCCTCACCATTATTTTATTTTATTTTATCTTTAGGATTATTTTTATTTAAATTACTTTATGGTAATAAATATGTTTAAATAAAATTATTTATTTATGTATCCTATTTACACAATTTATTTATATTCAATGGATTTTACAATTTAAAATATGGATGAGAATTTATATAAGAACCCTATAGCTATTAGCGACAGTAACAACCTTGGTACACCTTATTAAAATGAATTTTTAAGACGTATCTCTTGAAAGGATACAAGTATGAACTATTGAAATGTATCTAGTGAATGGATAGAGATATGAGATATTGAGATGTATCCGGTGAAGGGATATAAGTATGAATTATTGAGATGTATCTATTGAAAGAATACGGATATGAGATATGAGATGTATCCGATGAAGGGATATGAGTATGAATTATTAAAATGTATCTGGTGAAGATATACGGGTATAAGATATAGAGACATATCTGATAAAGAGATACAATATAAATTGTTAAAACATATTTGGTAAAGAAATATGAGTATGATGACATTGGTTCTTTACTTGATACCACTTTGTACAAAATTATAAGATTTAAAAATGTTGTTTTTATTTTATTGAAAATTATTTCTTTACTTAAATAAATGTTTATATAAAACTCTAAGGCCTCTATTATTTCCTTTTTCACTTACTTTGTAATTTATACATTCACTAAGTCAGTAGTTTACTTACACCTCTCTTTCATATTTTACATATTAGTAGGTAATAAAGTAAGTTGAGACTTTCTTATTGCTCAGACATTTTGATATGTCATTTGGGGTTAATCATCATGTACGTTTGACACCAAAGTTGTGGCTACTAGATGTCGGGTTGTTTTAGATTTATAAACATTTTAAAGTGTTGTAAGTCTTGTGTAGGCTATTCTCATACTATACTTAATGTATAACTTGATTAGAGCAATAGGAAGTTATCATTCCAAGGGGTAAGGTGAATTGATAATTTTCCTTGAATTTTTATTCTTATGGAGGGTAGATAAGAAGGAAAATTCTGTTAGAAGAACCTATTGGGAATGAATAATTGTTTAATTATGTTATGAGGAATTTAAGAAAACCATTGGATTGAAAGTTGCAATGATTGAAATGGGAAATTAAATTATGCTTGAATATATTATCTTATTTGGATATAGTTATAGGATTCCAATTCCTTCTAAGGTGTGAGTATTCTTATGAAAACTTGATGTAGATGGTGATTAGAAAAGACTAAGGGCAATTCTTAAATTCTAAGTTAAGATGTTAAGTTATGATAGCACTTTTAACAAGATTTATATTATAAAATTAATACTAAGAGTGTTTGCAATAAGGAGAGGAATTAATTTAAATTTCTCCTAATGGTGGTTTATTAAACTTTCCATCATTTCCTATTGACTTAGAGACTTCTTAATAGAGTGATTTCTACCTAAATAACTAATATTTAGCAACTCACGAATGCACAAATAACATTCATAACTTTAATTATTTAATTTTTCTGTTCTATTCATACTAGTTCTTTGAGATAATATTTTCCATACAATATTTCTCTTTACTGTCTGTATAAGATGAATTTTCTTTAACATTTGCATTAATGATATCGTGTATGGAATTGATGGGAACAATCTAGTATTAGTATATATATATATATATATATATATATATATATTACACCATGATTATTTATGACTACCAAACCATTCTATTTTTACAAATTTGAGAAATTTGAAACATGTCAGTTTAATTTTCATTCTTTTGGTTTTGTAAGGACTGATTTAGATACTGAAAGCTAACAATAATTCTGTTAGCCCTTGTGCATTTTAGGAATACCCAACTAACAGAGTCAGTGGAGGTGTTAGCCTTGTGTGACGACCATCATACATGGACTGGTGGTTACTCATGCCAGTTGATTACTTACCCTTGAGGACTATGTGTCCTCCCTACTTATGATTTACCCTTGTGGGTTGTGTGCCTACGTCTGATATCTAGTTGCTAGTCCATGATAATTCATCCCTTGAATGGTTTTAGTAACTAATCATTTTTACGCTTCATTATTAAACTTGTATATTTCAAGTTAGTTGGCTTACCAAGACTTTTGGAAAAGAAAAGCTTAATTGTTTTAAATGAGAGGAGCCATTGAATGTATCTTGATTTGAGCAAAGATGATGATTTTTGTGTTCATCAAATAATTGATTTCCATTCTTGAAATCTTTTACGTTATTTCACATTTTTATCTTATTTTGATTAGTCTATTTTCTTTCATTGATTGCCTAATCATATATGTTAATTGGTTATTATTTTTTGGGTGTTGTTTGCTAGAAAAAAATTTGTTGTCTTTAATAGTAGAGCTACTGACCTTCCTATAAGAGCAGAGGAGTGATTGTGGATCTCCTTTGGTGAGCCCCACTTTACTTTGCAATGGCCAAGCTCTATACTTTTTAGTCTATACTCTTTTAAATATATATATATATATATATATATATATGTTTAAGGTGGCTATTCTTCTATTCACTCTGGTTGTGTATCCTAATTACTAGAGGTTGTGTATCCCCACCCCCTTCTAATGTACTTTATATCTTTTTGCTATTATTTGGAGCAAAGCTATCTATTTGTTTTGGTTAATTAGGCTGATAAGTTCTTTTAAAAATATCGTGAGGGCCCCTTTACAAATGAGACTTTGTTGAAATTTTTACAAAACTTAAGTGTTGTATATAGCCCAACTATCTTAATTGAATGGGTATAATTAGCATATTGAATGATGTAGTAGTTGAAACTTGTATACGGTTTTACTTTTGGCCTAGTGTAGGCTTGCGGCATCAAGGTTTTCTCTCGTTTCTTGTGCCGATCACACTCCTGAATTTCTAGGTCTGACACTTAGTTTAGATTAATATTAATTGTCTAATTAACAATCACATAAAATTGTTCTAATAATTGAATTAATGTTAATCCACAAATAATTTAAAATTATGCCCATAGAAGCATCCTTGGGCTTTCAAATCCTCTTGCTATAGGAAAAAGTAAATATCACCAAAATCCACTACTGAGTAAAAATTAGTGCATCAATATGCTATAAAAGTGCATTTTCCTGACAAAAATTTGTACAATCGTGTTATATAAGTCTACAAAATTTTAAAAAAAAACTATTATTTTTTTATAAAAAAATATTGAAGTGAAGGCTAGCACCTGACATTGTGCTAGCAATTGCCCTTTAACGCCATGGATTGCATGGGCCAACTCCACACAACTTATGGCATTAATTTTGTATTAAAAATTTTATAAAATTATAAGAATTTTAATTAACATTATATGTAATTATTAAATCTTTATTTATTTATTTAAATAATAGCTTAAAATTTTAATTTATATCAATATAATAATATAAAAAATAAATTTTGTACTAGAAAAAGTTTTCACAATATTATTATAGCAATAAGTTAATTCTAACAAAAATAATTTAAAATTATGTAAAAATATGCATGGTGAATAGTTAAATAGTTAATATTATTTATTTATATATAATCTATTTTACTGAAATTAAATAATAAGTAAGTACAATATATTTGGATTTTATATATTATTAAATAATGCATTAAAATAGTAACTTAATATTATTTTGTTTTTACTTTTGAAGGCCTTTTTACTAAATAATATAAAACACTTAACAGTGGGAATAAAGAAGCAGAATGACGACATAATGGATGCCCTACAAAATCTTGTAAGCACCATCTTCAGAAAGGACAGTTATAGTTAGTTCACATTACTGGATTAGACTTGCTTGATGTTGTTGACCTATCGCCACCGCCAACAGCACTTTTAGCCGCAAAACTTCCATTATGCCCCACAAGTTTGTAAATCAAGATGTCCCTTTTCACCATGAACAGGTGGAACATGGATATGAGCTAATTCCTCAAAGCCAGCCTTATCATCAGTATTTGGTGCAATCTAAATATATAAATAATGTCAAAATACAACACATTCTTTCTTAGAAACAAGTAATTATTTACACATAATAAAGTTTACTTGCAAATCCTTAAAAGATTTTACATCATTCTCTCCAAATGGCTTAGGTTCCATATATTTATGAAGGCAACACAAAAGGAGTAAGATATGTATAAAGTTGGCTTTCCATTTTTTAATTATTTCTTTTTCTCCCTATCTCCCTTTTAAATGTGAGAAGAATGCACCCTCTCTTGTATAGTTAGACCTCAATTTCCCATCAAACTCCGGTTTTAGAACAGTAATAGACCCTTCATATTTTGTAATACCTACCAGGATTAGCATGTGTAACAATTGATTGATGATATAGATTTTTTTTTTAATGGTTAGATAAATTAAAATGAAATAAATGAATAAGAATTTTTAGAAATAATGGTAGTATAATTTTAAGTAAGGTGTGCACATGACTAACGAGTGTGGCTTAGTGGTAGACTTTTACACCCCTCAAGGTTAAGGGTACAAACCAATGTGCTTCATTCCCTCATAAATTTGGCTAGTCTGCCATGTGTCCCCACTAGTAGAAATTACATTTTTGCCTTTGGTTGTATCATTTCCTTCTACCCAATGACCCTTCTTCCTTATGTTTTCTGCTAATCCAGCCTTTACCTCCTTTTGCTTCTCTGTTCTGGTCGCTAACATGAGTAGCCACCATGAGTCGACCCCTTCCAACAAGATTTTGGCCACAAGCTTCCTTTTTCCAGTGAGAGAAACCCCTTTTCTTCCTTTCGTTCACGGATTATTGTAACTGTCAATTTGGAGGGATTTTGGTGAGTTTCTTCTAAAATTTTCTCAGGGTTTTCATTCTTCAATGTGTCTTTATTCTTTCCCCCATAATCTGAAGCCTCAATGAGGTGATTTTAGGTTTATGAGGATTTGTCTGATAGTGTTTTAGGGTTGGGTTTATGTGAAATTTGAGTTCTTCGGCTTGGATTAAGTGAAATTAGTAAGAATTTCTCTAATTTCTTTAGGGCTTTCGATCCTTACAAGAAATTCAGCCTTTCCCCTCTTATTATTGGGTTGAATATTGAATTTGGGTGGTTTTTGGAATTTGATAAACTGCTTACATAGAGTTTGAATTGGGGCAAATTTTTAGATTTACCTTTTGATTTGGGACTGACATTTGACCTAAGTAAGGAAGGAGACCAACTTGTAATTGTTGAATTATTAAGGTAAAATAAAATAAATAATAACAATAATAAAAGTAATAATTTATTATGATGTCCCATTATGGCCAAACCATGTGATTATTTGAGATGTATAAAAGAGTTAAAATATGATGGATTAGAAATTAAAGTTTTGGTTGGTAAAGAGGATTATTTAATTGGATATGAATAAAAATTCTTTATATCTTGTTATGTGCATATGTTTATTATGCAATGAAGCATAATAATAAAATGAATTGGAGAAGCTTTGTTAATTATTGTGTTTAAGTCTATGTATAGGGTACACATTTAGGGCTTTGGGGTCATACCTTTTCATCAATGATATCACGAAAATTGATTTAATTTTTAGATTAGAGACTAAAACTAGATGCCTTGCATTTTAATGTTATAGGAACTTGTCTTGAGAATTCTTCTATAAGGGTCAGATAAGAAGCAGAATTAGTTAAATTACTTCGCACCAAGTAAGTGGTAGTAATTCCAATAGTATTATGTACTCTAATTATTTGTTGTTTGATTAGTATGTTAAACCCTCTTAGACATAGATCTCTTTTTATTTCACTCACGATAGTGTTTCATAAAGGAATTTAATGTTTCCTCTCATGATAATTTGAAATGATGGCATGAGGTCATAAAATAGTAAAGAAAAAGAAGCCATAACATAAGTGGAGTATCAAAAATAGGCATTTGTCGTTTTATGGAAATTAGAACAACACCATGCACACTTGTCATTTGGATATGAGATACTGAAATAGGGCACGAATGACTACTGATGAATTTATAGGTGAGGTTAGGGACTCACAACCGATTGTTATTTTACTCCAAGGGCTACATGCTCTTGACCAATTATGTTCTTTTTCTTAGGGTTATAGCCCCTAACCGTTGATAATTTTTCCTTGAAGGCTTTGTGCTCTTGATTGATAGTGGAACATCTATGGGCCAAATGCCCGTGACTGCTAAACACATTTCTGATTGTTATCATGTTTAAAGTCTCATATCATTATTTTTTATGAAAATATCAAAGGTTATTATAAATGTTAATTATTGAATACGATACATATTTGGTGAAATGATAATAGTTGCTACGTTAATGGTATTTGGTATGGTTTTTTACCCTTTTCATGGATAATTGTTTGTCAGTTTAGGGTTGAAAGAACCTCTTTTATTCAACCTTTCATTTATCATCGTGTGACTACATTTATTGCATCTTTTTAGAATGTTACTTGTTAATTTTAATCTTTTAAATTCTCAACAAGATCAGGCTCTAAGTCGTGAATAAATTCAATGATTGTATTTCTGGCTTATGGACATGGGGTTTACCCTTTTGGCCTGTGCCAATCATGCTTCAACTAGGGGTGTGACAATATCGTACCCACAAATCCGATGCTCTGAATTAATTCTTCCGAATCATTCATAGTACGACCCCTTCCCCCCACGTGCTATGTGTTTCATATGTTAATTAGTTGTAGTGGCAATCAGAAGAAAACCAAGCGGTTCCAGTTGTCACCATCTCCCCTCAATACGTCACCACCCTCACCTACATATTTTGTTTTTTCCTTCTCACCAACTCTTCAATCCATAGCCCTATTCCATTAACACAATCACTTTTGAACTCAGCAGCATATATGATCGACGCCACAAAAGCTAATAGCGAATACTATGAGATTATGCACAAGTATATGTAAGCGAAATGCAATATCATTAAACAAACAGCTTATAGAGTTTTCACAGAAAAAAAAGAAAAGAGAAGAAGAAAACATAAATCAAAGCAGGAAGGCCTTCGGCATGAAAACAAAGTCTATACTATACAATACAAAACACACAACCAAACAAAGGACATGATGAAAGGCTGGAAGCCTGGAACCACAACGACTGCAACATGCTATCCTTCTTCCCCCATCCTCCCTTCCACTACGCACGTCGATTTCTTTCCGCTCTGCGTTCTTCGAGGTAGCTGAGAAATTACCAAGTCAATTAACAAAAATCATAAGAAAGTCTTAGTTTGATGACAGGCGACGTCTTGCATGGCCATGACTGCAAATCAACTGACTTACCGGCTTTCATAAAGGCATGTCAAAAGAGATAAGAGTGCGAGGACAATCATGAAAATCTGAGAGCAAAATAATTTCTTATAGGTTACATGTTCAGAATGAATTTGAATGCAATCACATGAACAAACTCAATCCACTTACGAAGTATGCGGCGTCGATCGCTGTATGCGGGTCCTGCCCGTCCTTTGACCAAGAAGTAGCGGAGTGGATGACCCACAGTATTAGCATTGTAAGAAACTGCATGCACAATATAGAGAGAAAGCGTCTTAGCCAATGTGTATGCACGATAAGGATTGACGAGGAGATCGAGATTTAGAATAAACCAAGGCTCCTGTTTCAATATTGCCTAAGAATATGACCAAAACTACAGGAAATAAAAAGAAATTGAATTATAAATTTATGTAAATTAATTAGAGGTGATCATATCATGCATACAAATATATATAGTATATAAATTCAAATATACATGAATTGAAGAGTATGAAGGATTACAAGGACGAATATGGTTCCGTAAAACAGGCCGCGACCGGGAATTTTCAAGTTCCAGTATTGATGAACTGGCACGTTCCTCACTGGTACCAGCTCAGGGGCTTGAATCTGCGTGCCTCGGCTTGTAAAACCATCTCTGCAAAAAACTAAAATCAAAATCAAAGAGAGGAAAAAAGTTTACATATATCAGGACGACGCAGATTGAGAGAAAGATACGGGTAGGACTTACCGGTTCGGACCAAGATCATCGTTCAGAGAGTAATTTGGTGCATAGGCCTGCATATGGATAAAAGATATTCCAAAGTATATATCCATTAGATAATTAGGCATTATATATATACACGTGAAAGGGACTCTAATTCAGCCATTAGTAAAACCAATGAAACATATAGCTATACGTTCATACCTGACGGCAAATCTCGCAAATGGTGTTGCCCTTCGCCCTGCACCAGCAAAGAATGCAGGTCCTATGGGCGTACTGTATATAAGGCACGGCGGGGGAACAAAGAGTCAGAAGGAATTTTATAAGTACAGTTGTATTTTGATATGTATACCTACGGAATTAAAAGTATAGTAAAATAGACGTTATATACATATAAGTATAGGCAAACAAGGTAAAGTTACATACCTTCAGGGATCCGCTGCAAGCGCAGGGAGATTCCAGCATGCAAACAAGGTCTTCTTCGTGACAATAACGACACTGTCCCTTCTCTTCAGACAAATCAGCTTCTTCAGGAGGCGTAACTACATCTACATGGGTTTCATCTTCCACGTATTCAGTGATTTCATCCACTGAAATTGAAATGTAGGATGAGGAGGAAGACGAAGATTCCCCGGTTGGGGTTGTCGGAGGTGCAAGTTCTTCAGGACAGACAGTGACGATATGATCGTCATACGTGCTTTCACTCTGCCTCAAGCAAGAAAAGCATGAATGGCCATAATAAGCAAAGTAAACTTACTTTGTCTATTTGTCTTATTCAGAAAGGAAAAGAAATTAAAGGAAGTATGAGCGGTTTTCGCGTCCGTATGTTGGCTGTAATCCGCGGAAATTATAAAGGTGACAAGGAATGGGTGGGTTGCCGCATGCTCAGATACTGGGGTACTGACAGACAAATTTATACGAGGAAGTGAGGTATTATTTGGATACATGCATATTCTCCTTCACTACATTCTCAGCAACCAAACACACTGTTTCACAAAACACGGAAGAAACGACAGATTTTGACCAAAGGCATCAAAACACATTTCAGAATCACATCTTGAATGTAATCGTGCATGAATGAACCGTGTAAAATCAAGAGAAAAGAAAAGAAAGGCCAGAGCCAGAGTAACTCAAACAAAGCTTGCAAACTCATTTCAGATCTTGATCACGTACATGCATGGACGATTTTAAAATCAAGAAATGAAGAAAAGGACTGGACTTTCTCATAAACCCATGTTATACACATGAACCTTCTGAAATCAAGAAAAAAAGGAGATCAGGAAAGACCTGTGCCCAGAAAATCACCCCCCTCACGACCAGCAAACAAGACGTAACTAACCCCCTCCCTCTGGTGTTTAATTAAGCAAAAACACGCCCGTTCGTGAGGGAAGGAAGAAAATGACATGCAAATGCTCAATCTAGAATGGAATAAAATAAAATATACAGAATGAAACAAAGAAATTATAAAGCTGATCTGGTAAACCCCAGAAACAGCGCAGATCACCATATGTATATATGTATATATAAAGCATAATATCTCGATATATATATATATATAGAGAGAGAGAGAGAGAGAGAGAGAGAGAGAGAGAGAGATCTTCTAGCTATAGCTTGAAAAGAGAGTAAACAAATCGGAGAGAAACTGAGAAAATCTGAATAGATTAAGCAGAAGAGAGAATAAGAAAGTGATCATACCATGGTGACGGTCTCGAACCAGTCCTGATCACTCTAATTTTGGTGTGAGGAGTGAGCTTATGCAGTGATGTATTTATAGTAGAGGGAGGTGGCGTGCCTTGTGGGCGTCTTTGGCCTCATTACCTCAGCACCAGCTCACTGGGCTCGTGGTTTTGCCTTCTCTTCCGTTAGGATTCCTTGGCCTTATGTGGCTATATTCACACTTCACACTAATTCCCACCTTAGTGAGGTTTCACTATTTTGTACGTTAAGCACCACCTCTTCCTGAATTTCCTCCTTTTTTGTTTTATTTCTTATTTTCTTCTGCCTTGCTTTCAGCTGCTTCCACATCTTCATATATGTGGCAAGCCAGCATTTAATTGTAATTTTGTTTTTATGTATGATCTCTTTTTTCTTTTTTACATTTAAAAAAAAGTTAATCACTTTGGATTCGATCGAGTAAATATCTTTGATCACATCGGATTTTATTTTATTATTTCTTATCTAAGAAAGTTTACAGTCCTTAGAAATGAAAGAGAGATAATAAGATAAGATAGAGATTGAACTCAAACATATTAAATTTACTCAATTAAGTTAAAAAAATATGTCACTAAGTCGAAGTTGTTATTTGAGTATTGTTTTACTTTTATCTCAGATAATCTAGCTCATATATTGTTACATAGCTTATTAATTAATGTCAAATAGCTATGAATGACACTTTCATTGATGTAACTTCTCAAGTATGTATTATTAGATTGATTATATGATGAGAGGCACGTTGCCTTGAACAAATGTGGTGCTATATATTTCCCGTTGGCCGGTGATCAAAATACAAATTAAATTTATATCTTAACAAATTAGAAAGCATTAAAATTATACTCTTAAAGGTTGAATGACAATAATGAAATGAATGTCTTGAAATATATATATATATAAGTAATTTGAAAATAACCATTGATACTATTAATTTTTCGTTTTAACAAACAATTTGTCGTATTTTAAATTTTTAAAGACAGCGTGACGACAAATTATACTTTATTATTCTTTTAACGACCAATTTATTATAATTTACGAGTGAAACAAAATTATAAAACTGACAAATTTAAACTTTTTATCGTCAACATACCAACAAATTATATCATAATAAATTTTGGTCTTTTTAATAACAATGTTACAATATATTTGAGTTTTCTTACATGCAATTAGTCATAAAATTTGCACGTGGTCAAAAAGTAATTTAAAATGTTCGTGTGCAATCAACTTTATATTTGATTGCACTTGTAATAACTATAAGTGATTTACTGACATCAATCATGGTACTTACAGCATACATGATAGATATATTTGATTTTGAAAATTATAAAATTGACAATTGAGTGGCTAAATCAGAATAAAATGATTTCTTTTTTTGTCACACTTTGCAGCCAGTTAAGTTCAATTTATGAGTTTGAACTTATTTACTGCCAAGTGAAAACAAAAATAAAAATTGAAATCATATCCAAAACATGAATGTTGCGAAAAGAGGGAGAAACTTATTTATAGTACGAAATTGCCGATAGTTAACTCAAATAATGTAATCATATATATTGTGCACTTTAATTAATTGTCACAATTTCTAAAAGTTTGAAAGATTCGCATGCACGGGCAAACAGTGATTGATCTTTCATCGGCATTTATGAATAATTTGACCAAACTGTGTAAGTCCTTTATCAGCTCAAAATTAGAGATTGCGTATTAGTTAAACATTTTAAGAAAGCTAATCTTTAAAAGTAATCTTTTATATTAGATTTTTTTTATTTCATACTATGGTTGTCAAAATCATAAATTTATTATATAAGTTTACGAATTTATAATCATAAGTAAGAAAAATGAATCAACTTGATATAATCTTGAATATAATACAAATTTAAATAAGCTTGTAAATTAACTGACTGAGTCTATTAGATTTATTATTTTAATGTATCAATTAATTTATATAATGAACAATATAAAAATTTAAACCCAAAATTAAAAAAAATGTAAACACAATTTTTATTATAAATTTAACTATACATAAAAAAATAAAATTACATTAAATATGTACTTATTAAAATAAAATACATTTTTTTGAATTAGTTATATTAAATATAACTATTTAAAATGGTTGATGTTGAATATTATAAATAATAAAATATAAATAACTTTAATTTGACATAATATAATTGAATTACATTTAATATTTTATTTTATATAATATTTTAAGTATAAAATTATATGTTTTAATAATTATTTATTAATTTAATATGTTACGATTTTATTTTCTTTTTACTAATTTACATAAACTCACAAGTTTGCCTCGAACGTTTCAAATATGCTTCTTGAGTCTGTGTTTAGGCATAACCTATGCTTACTATATAATTAAGAAAAAATAATTGTCAAAATTAGCCAAATGATGCGCGATTATGTCATAGTTTTGGCCCTCAATTATCCCATGGTTGAACTAAACCCCTAAAGTAAGGTTCACCATGGGCCTTTAATTGTCCAATATGGGCTTTACATATCTCCTTTACAAATCTCTATTTGGTCAACTCAATTTATAAAAGAAGAAAAAAAAATTTAAATTATTATTTAATTTAGTTCATAATATAATTGTTTTTTCAATTTGACCAATAATTCTTTCTTAATTTAGTCTTTGATATTACTTTTTCAATTTGATCCTTAAATATAGATATTTTTTAAATTTAACTTTTTACAAATAAAATTGTTATTATTTAATTAATTATTATAAAAGAAATTAACAGATGTAATAATAAATAATATATATATATATATATATTGATAAGTGATAACCTTAGTCAATTGATAAAAAGATATTATTAATAAGATTTAATCTGTGAGGGACTAAATTTTTTAAAAAAAATTATGAAATCAAATTGAAACCTATTTCATTTATGAAGAATCAAATTAAAAAAATAATTTTATTAAACACCAGATTAAAAAATAACTTGAAAGTTCTAAACACAAAAATTTATATTATATAAATATTATTTGGGTAACAACTTATGCCAAAAAATGAAGCGCTGCGATCATGTCGGGGCACCTATGATGCTATATATGTAAGCAAATCATTCAAATTTTTTATTGGAAACAATTCTGAAGAGACAAGAAGTGAGCGGCGACGGATTCATAGTCAGGTAGCTTCGGATGAACATGACTGGCCTTCTCCTTAGAGGCAGTATTTCCACCCAAATTTGAAGACTCTGATCTATTTGGTCGGACTGTTTTAGGAAGAGAACTGGAATGTTGTGCCTTTGTCTTTGCTTCTTCATGAGAGGACCTATTAGATCCTGGATTTAGCTCAGGTAAAAGAGCATCCTTGAAACTCAAAACTTTGGAACATGGCTGATTCTTTGGCAAGTCTTCACAAGCAAATATATTTTCTGACACTTTAGTGATATCTATTTTTCTATCTGAACACGTTGAAGATGGCGATAACCGAGATTTTCGGTTGGAACCCCCAGTTTCATCATTCATCGATGAGGACCCTATACTCCTATGTTTCGTACTACGAATTGGGACCAAATATTCATCAACATAACTTGCAGCAACCTTAGGCTTGATTAAATCCTCCTCACTTTCTGAGCTTGGATTATCTGAATCATCAAAAGTCACGGATCCCTGTCTCTCATACTCGTCATCTACAGGAAATTTAAAACCTCTATCCTCTGGTCCAGAATCATCAAATATTGCGGCAGTTTTATTATGACTAGTTTCCTTTAGGTTTCTTCTCTGTGTGTCTCCTTCAGCTATAACACAAGGGTCTGCCCCAACATTGCTTCCCATTTTCTGGCTTCTCCTCTCCATGATATCATTGTGATCATCACTTGGAAAAACAAATTCCGAATATAAAGAAGCTTTGCTAGATTGTCTACTCTTCCTTGCATCATCAAAATACTCATTGTTCTCTCGCTCAATTGAGTTAAAATGAGGATATATGTTAGCCATTTGAGAACCATAGCTAAATGGGTTATCAATATCATCACCAAAAGCACTAGTAGACGGCAACGAAGTAGACTGGTCATGTTTCACCTTATTCTCATGACTATTCCTGTAATTTTGATCATGCTCGCCCACTGGATCATATTGTTTCCTGGCATTTAATTGTTTGTTGTATATCCCATAAATACTACTGCAGAAACTACGATTGTTTGAATTGGCAGAAAAATGTCCGTCATCATGAAAAGCATATTCCCGAGGTACTTCATCACTTAAGCCACTCGTAGAAGAGCTCTGTGATCCAGCTGAAAATTGCCAGTTATTATTTCTATGGATTGAGAATTTTGTAGCTGCCCTTGAAGCCACGGTTACACGTTCTATAAAAGGATTATTGTCATCACGAGAAGAAAATTCCTGAGGTACTTCATCTCTTAAACCAATGCCAAAAGAATTGTGTGATTCAATTGAATACTGCCTGATCATTTTTTCAGGGTTTGAAAGTTCTGCAGCTACTCGCGCGGCCATGCTTGCAAGTTCTGCAGATTCTGCAGCTCCCTGTGCAGCAGAGGTGGCATCCTTGAATTCCACATTCCAATTCTGCTTACCCTTAGGAGAAGCACACTTGTTTCCAGAATATGAATCTCCAAAATCCATTTCTTGACTTCCAGTTCCTATAAGTCAAGACAGAAACCCAAATATTGTTTAAAAGACATAACAGTGGGAATAAAGTAGTAGAATGATGACATAACGCAAGCCCTACAAAATCTTGTAACCACCATCTTTATAGAGGATAGTTGTAGTTAGTTCACATTATGTGTAGTATAAAAATTACCTGAAGATTTGATTTCTGGATTAGACCTGCTTGATGTTGTTGACCTATCGCCACTGCCACCAGCCTTTTTAGCAGCAAAACTTGCATTATGCTCGTAGAAGTTTGTAGTTGTAGGGACTTCATCCATTTCTTTACGTTGAGAGTAAGCATGTAAATTAGGATGTCCCTTTTCTCCATGGACAGGTGGAGCATTAATATGAGATAATTTCTTATAGCTAGCCTTCTCATCAGTATTTGGTGCAATCTAAATGTATAAATAATGTCAAAATACAGGATATTCTTACTCAGAAACAAGTAATCATTTACACAGAATAAAGCTTACCTGCAAATCATCAAAAGATTTTGCATCATTCTCTCCAAATGGCTTAGGTTCCCATCTGACATTATGCTCCTCAGCAATTGCCTTCAGTATTTTGATCTTAGTTGGACCATCAGGTGCTTTGGCAGACAATTTCTCTACCAACTGCAAACATCATTAAATTAGAAAAATCTAGATAAATGAGGTTTGACATGGTCCTCAGCAACTTCAATGAGGAAGGAAATTTAACTTGCCAAGCGATGTACACCACATTCAGTGCGTAATTCAATGGCTGCTGAGATGAATTTCTTTCCATACTCTGCAGTAAAATGCTTCCGCACATCCAAGAGCTCAGGTATGTCTACACATCTTGGAGATGCAAATATTACACAAGAAATTGCTTCCTTCAAATCAATGGGGCAGTTTCTGGAGAACATAGGAACAAGCTCAGCATAATGAACTGTACTCTAAGCTGCAAGGTCAGTTGTGTTCAATAAGTAAAGACTCCATGCAGTGAACTCTTCAGAGTTCAGACAAACACATGGTCAAAACATATGATAAAAGGAATACATAAGTGCATATCAATATGAATGAATGAATGAGTGACAATGAAAATGAATGCCAAATTAAATATCGTTTCAAACAACACAGTAACCACAATTCAGTTAATCATGCCTAAAGTCGGTAGGACTGAGTCTAGAGGATGCAAGTAATCAGCCAAGGATTGGTCTCAGTCAGGAGCATCGCTGGAAAAATTATACACCTAATGCGGGTACCCCAAGGAGAAACGTTGCTGATCAATGTCATCAGTAGCTATAGATGCCTTATTTTTATATTTTGTGGACATTCCGGCAATTCATAAAGTTTAGTTAGTCTCTTTTTCTTAATCTTGCAAGTCCAGGTTCACCTTGAAAGTCCCAAATACGGTCTCCTACAAGTCCAGAACCTAAGATCACACATTTCCTTCAGAAAGCCTAACACATAAAAGAAATAGGCAAATACTCTCTTCTTGCCTAAACTCATAAATGAATATAACTTCCAGGAAGATAAACAGACAGAAATAATAATGAAAATGCATAAAGAAAGATAATTCTCTCTTATAGTTAACAACAATTACATCGTCTCTAAGATATATTTAATAACCTGGACATATTTAGATAAACTAAAATTGATTCGGTGAATTTCACATACTTCTGAGATTCAATTATTGGCAAGTGCGCTGCAATTAGCTCACAGTATATTTCAATAAGTTCGTATGCTGCAAATGTCTTCTCTTCCCTAACAAAATGTTCAACCTAAACGCAGAACAAAAGAGAAAGTTAGAGAAGAAAAATGGTAAAAGATTCATAGATAAAGTAGTATGTATTTGTCATATCATAATTTTCAGTTTTACTTTGTTGCGAGTTATTCTCATACAAATAAATGTAATGTATACTGTCCTCTTGAATTTTTAGTAACAAGTGTAATACTTTGGCTTTGGCCCATTTCTGAGGCTCTGAGCTATTTAAACTGCTACAAGCATGTAAGAAATCAATTTTCTTATTCGAGTAGTGATAGTAAGCAACATGTTTGGAATCCAGCAACTGGAGTTCAAAGTCACTAACACTGTTTATTTGGGAATTGTAGCATCATCCACAAAAAATGAAAACTTTTGAGTGTTCAATCGTCTTATGCATTTCCTGTAGAAGATCTCCTATATTGCTAAAACCCCATCATTTTAATGACTATGTTGAAACTTCCTTGATTGAAATAGCTTCAATGCTTCATTATGTTGGCATTGATGATACCAGATGTTGTGAAGGTTGTAACA
The DNA here is from genome assembly GCA_037074485.1 of Delonix regia. Classification (NCBI taxonomy): domain Eukaryota; kingdom Viridiplantae; phylum Streptophyta; class Magnoliopsida; order Fabales; family Fabaceae; genus Delonix; species Delonix regia. Next base: position 29,771,918 of record CM073449.1, on the reverse strand, counting down.
ATAATTCCTCTGATGTCAACCGTAAATAAAATTGGCCAAAAAAGGTCATTAAACAAATAATTATTCGTAACTGCATATTTACAATAAATTTTCTGCTTTAGAAATAGTATTACCCGGATTCTAGCAGTCTGGTCCTGCCCTGACTCGAGCAATTTGGCCAATTCCATTTTCAGCTGCTTCTGCTGGCCTTCTCTTCTATTCTTTAAAAGCTTCATGCGCGAAACCGCAAGCTTTAATGCAGTTTTGCTGCAGCAACCAAATAATATTCAAATTCAACATATTCTTAGAAACAAAAAACCCTCTTCACTGAAAATATCGCCAATAAAACAGTAAGCCAACCAGCAGAACCCCCAATTCAACCTTAGCACATTCATCAAACGATCATACCGTTTCTCTTTCTATTCCGAAAATGAAAATAAAACATCATGCAGACAATTAATACAAGCCAAGACAAGGTTAATTCATACCATTTTGCGGGCTTGAAGCTTCTACTTAACATTTTATATTTCTTCTTAACAAAACCGGGAAGAAGACTAGGGGAATCTATCAGCGCTGCAACTCAGCAGATTTATTGGCGGCTCTCTCTTGTTATCAGACTCAGAAACGATTTTTGGTTTCACCTGATTTACAGGAGAATATAAAAATGAGCTCTCTCTCTTGTAAATTCGCAACTTGATCAACACCTAATTAATTTGAACTTAGTGGGCATATACATCATAGAAATTCACCTATTGGATTGATTTCTAATATCAGAGGTTGAATGACAACAGAATATATTTCTGCAGAAACATTGGGTAACAAGACATTATTGGATTTATCATTAACGAGTTAGTTTAGCACAGATGCAATTCTTTACAAACGAAGAAATAAGTGTTTAAGCCTATCATATAGTATATTAACATACCATACCATTTCACATAAATTAAAACCAAACGAAAAACAAAAGAAAAGAAAAAGATAACCATTTTCAAGAACACAAGCTGTATGCAAGAAGTCACACTATACCAGGGGCAGACTACAATTTTCAATATGATCAAAAGATCAACCTTCACTGATCAATTGAAGTTACATGCTAGTAGCTTAATATTCTGCCACTTTTTCCTCGAGCATGGGATATATAATTAAGAGGGTTCAAATATTGTAAGCTACACTTAAATGGCTTTTTTACTACCCAGTTGGCTTATCATAATAGCCAAATCCATGCCCTTTATCATAATTGGTGCAGCTATACTAACGGGGCATTCCTGGGAAAATCCAACCTTCCCAGATTTCTGTACTCTCGTTAGGCTCGTTAGGCAATTCCTTAGCCTCGCGTGGCATTTCTCATGAAGCATACCTGCAAAATGCTTTTTTTTTAGTAGTTTGCTTATCTAGTAAAGAAAATAAAAATATATAATAAAAATTTTTTTTATGACAACCGAAATAATAATAAAAATGAATAAAAAAGAAATGAGAGCCACAAATCATTCAAAGGAATGGCTGATGTAGAAGCAGTTGACAAAACCAAAAAAATTAGAAAAAGAAAAATATAAAATGCTAAATCAAAACAGACAGCAATCTTGTCATAGTAGGGAATCCGAGGTGTCACATATTTCGTTGTAGGACTCAGAATTGCAGGGGCACGTGGATAGAAGAGAGGAGCTACAAGCTAGGGAGTAGGGACCACAGAAAAGCATCTATCGCCAACCTTATGGGTGCAGGTGAGGGAGAGAAACTAATGGATGATAATGAACACCACATTTTGACCAGATACCTAAATCAATGATGTTACAATCCATCCAAGAATAACAGGAATGGCAGTAGCAGATGCCCTATTCCCTCGCACTATTGATTATGGGGATAGAAAATAAGCACATTGATGCAGCAATGGAGTATCCAATAGCCTTTCTACCATCCAATATAAACCAAGAACTGATCAATTGCTTATAAAGATCGGGTAAGTTATACTCCTCTGCTTCAGATGTTGAAATTAAACGATTTTTTGTTTTCTTTTTACTTCACAAAATCACACTTTATTATCCTGAAATCAATATGCGATGAAACTGTTCCTTTATTTTGATCAAAATACTCTTATGTTTATTATTTATACATATAATAAGTATAAAATATTGAATTAATTTTATGAAATATAAATTAAAATAATATGGATTGGTACTAATTTATTATTAGGACAAATCGTTAGGTTAATTAATTAATTAAGTAATTAAATTTTGATATATAAATTAAGAATGGATTGAGTTCGAGTTATCTATGAATAATAAGTGATAGGTTGAATTATTTACAAACTCAATGGATAGAGACCTCAACTTGTAACCAAAGTCTTATCAGTAATTATCCTATTGTATTACTAACTGAGATGATAAGAGAAATATTCTAGCAGCATATTCAATTTAAAATATGAGCAGTTGAGAAAAAGTGAAAAATTACCATTTTAATTCATTTGAACATCTTATTTATTAAATAAAGGCAAATACTCTAAACGTGATAAAAATAACTTCTCACATTTTAAGGAATAATTAGAACAACTTGTTTTATTAGCTTATTAAAATATTTCTCCTTCATTGTTTGTGTGAGCGACTCTTATTTTTATGTATGAAAGGTTTAGCCAATGTAGGTTGTTATCTTAACTACAAAATTTATGGGTACAATGAATTTACATTCCATATAAGTTTTCTTTCTCATTAATTATTTATTTGTATTCATTGTAATCTTTCAAATTTTTTTCAACATAAAATGTATAAGTTACCACCCTAACCAAAAAGATGTGACTGGCATAAAAAACAAGGTACCCATCGCTTTCGTAAGGCTAACTGGCATATCAAGAATCACATATTTACTAAACATATAGAATTTTTATTAAATAAAACTGTGACAGAACACCATCTACAGAGAAAGCTTGTAAGTGTTTCTTACTTTTGGTGAGCCTTGTTGTTGCGAGGGCAAAAGCACCTCTTTTGTTGCAAATTTTGTAGTTAGATTTAATAGTTCCTCTTGCATACAAATAAATGGTCTTTTATTTTAATCAGTTAATTGTGGGTTGTTGTATATATATATATATATATATATATATATATATATATATATATATTGGAGAGTAGAGTTCTTCATCTTTTTGTGTGTGTTAGGTTTTCAATTATTGAAATTTTGGAATTTTTATATTTTAGGAAGGACTTTACTAAAATTTTTACACAGAGGTAACTGATTATTTTTAACATATGTATCTATAAGTATCATGTCTTAATTTTATTTGATAAAAATTCTATATGTTTAGTAAATATCTTATTCTTAATATATTAGTTAGACAATGAGTATCTCGTATCCTATGCCAAATATATCCATTTAGTTAGAGTTATGACAATGTATCTAACCAATATATAGAATAAGTATTTTTAAATTTTAAAAAAATTAAATTTATGGTTACAAAATATAAATAATATTGAAATAAAAATTTAAGAAATAAAATTTTTAATGAAATATATTTTGTAGAGAAAAAAATATTAATAATATGATTGAGGGAACTCTGGTATTCTTTTGACTTCAATAAAAATTCTTGCATATTATCATAATATTGAAAAGGGATGTGTAATATGGACATGAATAATGTACCCTTAAACATTTTACAAAAATTTCATTAAGCAACCATTCGATTAAATAAAATAATAAACGATCGAAATTACGAAAATACCCGTTTGCTTAACCCAATGATAAAAAGTTTTCTCTTCCAATCAAACATTTCTTTTAACTTTCGCTTCGACCTATTGGCCAAGAGAGAGAGTAAAAAAAAAAAAAAACTTTCACTTCGACCTTATCGTGAATTATTTGCTCCTCATTGTCCCAATAAAGTAACACAAAAAGAGAATATTTTCATCATTTTAAAAATCTCAAATTCAACTTGAATAAATCAGGCTAATTTTCTTTATATAATTGGCTTAATTAATTGTTTTACAAATTGCGTTCAAAATTTTTACAATATTACTATATATATTATCAATATTTTTTTATAATAATAAAGACAATTAATTAATTTTTAAAAAAACACATATTCTCTTTAAAAATTAATTTTATTGAAAGGTTAATTTCAAAATTTTGCACTTCCTATTGGACGGACCTTGAAATAAATAAGGGTACTGGCTGAGAAATCCTGATTTCATAAAGATGACACGTATGGGTTGAATGATTGCAGAAACCAGAAACTTAGCCTCACACGAGATCAATTGTTTCTTATGCATATTCAATGATTCCTTGTCAGTCACATCAGGCATAAATTAACAATCTAATACACAATTTTTTTTAAAAAAAAAATTTGATTCTTTAACTATTATGTTTAATTTAGCCCTCAATCAAAATAACCTTCTATTAGACAGAGGTACAATCACTAAACATATTAATATAGGATAACACAATAATCTACATGGCCACTAGTATAGATTTGCCTGGGTAGTATTTTCCACATGGTTTCATGTATTTTGTCATTTTTACTAAACCACATGATCTTTGGAAAATTAAGTAAAATGACATTGAGACAAAACTTAGCAAGAATAAATCCAAAACCAGTCAAAATATAATCATTTCGATTGGAAGAAAATATTTAGAACTTAGTTTATAAATAAATAAAGAGAGAATTTATCTTTCGATAACTAAACTATTGATTTACTCTTAAATCAACAATAGAAAGCTCAAATCATCACAAGTAAGCAAACACTAAGTTAACGTGCAATTCAGGGTGACATCATCAGAGTCACCCGTGATTTGATGAAAAAGTTGTAAATACACTTATTTGTGCGTACTAAACCACTTAAGACTATTAAGAATAATGTAATTCATCTCCATTGCATAATTCTTATTAGCTCTTTTCATACTTGACTGTACAAGTAACGTACTTGGGAATTTCTCATGATTAGGTAAAATTTATCACCAGTCCCAAAAAGGATATCAAAATTCAACAATGTAACCATCATTTTATCCCAAGCTAGGCTTATTTATCTGTGTTAATCGAAGAATGATTTGCGTAAATTCTTGAGCAAGAGTGATCATACTTACAAGTTGTAGGAGTATTATCATTCTGGCTACCACTACCTTCCAACTGATACAACAAAACAACGCAAGGTTAATCCCGCTTCCAATACAAGGGCTTATTAAGGCTTTAATCGAAGTTCAGCACCAGTTTCTCAGTTTTGTATTCCTAAGAAAAAATACAGAAACAAAAATTGGCTTGTAGAATGCACCATAATGCACGCAACGTATAGTGACCAAAGCAGATCGCTTGGGAGTAAGAACACCCTCCCCACCCCCCCCCCCCCCCCCCCCAACCCCCCTTTTACCCATTTTTCTCTTCAGAAAAACCCCCCAAAACAAATTTTGCAAGGTGCTTATTCTCAAACATAGTAACCAGTGAAAGTGAATCCCCTTCCAACGATTTCACCAGCACAAAACCAAGCAAAGCACTCCAGGCCAAACAAAGCAGCAATACTTGCATCTTCAACTTTTAGTTCTTGCCTATTCTTCCATAAGTGCTTGACATAATCAAGCTCCTTCCAAAATGCCTCGTAACGACCAGGGATACTGTACGAAATTGAAAGACATTAGACAGAGCAGCCAAAGCACACACAAAAGTAACAAATTTGAAACTGGCTAGATTCACTAGAAAAACTACAAGTCTACAGCTGGATAGTAGCCATGACATTCAGACCAGGCAGGCCTGCAGGTTCACAGAATCCATTGTCTCATCACTTACCTAATTCATTAATGATGATAGTGAAGGCATATATTAAGTTGAAATGAAATCGTGATCTCACGGTAATACTGGTATCAAACACTGGTATTGAAATATTAAGTAGGTGAACATAGTTAGACTAGGAGGAGTAGGCTGCAGGGGCACAAATACAGAAGACAAGAGAAGCAGGCTTCGGCGTGACAACTATAAGCATAAGTGGCCTTGACATTGTATTATAATCACCTGTAGTTACATCAATTAACATATCTTTAAAGTCCCACGAGCACATTACAAGGTGCTTCTCATTCAAGTCACAATGTCCAGAGTGTAAAACCATACTATAACAGATTATTATTTAAGTTAAAAACAGCACCATATAGTGACAGTGACGCATCTAGATTAAAACACTTTCCACTTGTATGATTATATCCATTCATCTTTAAAATCCATAAGTTGCATGTCAAGGGTTCATTTTGTGGTAACATTTGGAAACTCCAATGTCGTTCCACACTCCAGAAGTAGTTAGTTGACACATAATAAGATACCCTTTCAAGACCTTAATCCATCTGAGTAACTGAAGAACAGATGTTAAAATTATGTAAGAAGCAATTACATACAGTACCTCACTCAAACATGTTAAGTTCATGTCCCAATGAGCGATAGTTTAATATACTTCTTAGGGCTTTAGAAACTTCTGCAAGCAGTTGTTCAGGTTAATTAAAGCAAGCAGTGCAAGTACAAAATGTAATTATCCATACAATTGCATGCACAATTAATGCAGACCACAACTGGTTTAGTATGTTAGGAATATGGGTTAAAATAGAGCACCAATAAAATGGTAACAAGAAAGCACCATACATCAATCACCATGGCAATATATGGAGTTATACATCCTGTTAACGACACACGTACAAAGCACTCAGCTAATTGTGAAATATGCATGTGCTAGAACAGATTTAAGTATTTAACTACATAGAAAGAATTAGCATTGATCATCATCCCCTAAAGATTAGATGAAGACTGAGCAAATACTGCTCTAATGCCAAGTTAAGATGTTTAATCACATGACTCTGCTTCTTTCACCTCTGCTCTAACTTCTTCACTTAAGCCATTTTTAAAGGCCACCATAAGTAATTCATCAGCAACACCCTTGAGTGGGGCAGAAATAACTTCAAATCTTTCCCTGAATTCACCCATTGATCCCTCCTGTTAAATGTCTCCCATTAGGTTGCCATGAAACCATGTTATCACTTCCTCTTTAAAATGTTTCCAATTCTTCACCAGATTACGAATTTCCAGCCATTGGAACCAACTGAAAGCCTTCTCTTAAATGACAACCATAGCCTCCAATTTCTCACTTTCTCTTATACCAATTACCAGAAAATATCTCTTCATATGAAACAGCCACTGAATTGGATCTTCTCCATCAAAAATTGGCATGTCCTTCCTCCAGAATCTGCACTGTTCTGTCTATGTGCTCCTGCCATTTTTCCTGGAATGTTTTCTCCTTCACTGGATTCGTTTTTCCCTTACACTGGTTCATTATCTGCTGTTTGATCCCTTGTTCCTCTCATTTCCCCATTGTGAATGACATCCAACATCTCCGTCATCTCCATCATCACCAATTCAATAGTGGTGATTTTATCTTTCATCTCTCCAACATTCTTTTCCAATGTTTCCACCCTAACTTCCCTCATTGTACAAAACATACCCCAAATAACCACCTCTGATACCAAATTGATGGAAATCAGATTCTGGAATAACACTTTTAATAGTAATTTCCAATACTTCTTCACTGTTTGGTGAAGAATAACATTAGAACAACACCCACGCAGCCTTAACATACAGATTTGACTCCCCCTAACAGAACACAAACAGAACAGCAAACTAAATACACACTTACAGGACTCCAGACTTCACATTACTTCACAGCACAAACACCAGATTACATTCCTACAATGCAAAGAAACACTACAGAACACTGTTTTTCAGGCTTTCAAGAGGCCAGATTCTCTCCCACAGTACTTTTGCATATCTCTCTGTCCCTTCCCCTCTCTGGAACTGCCGATAAAACACACTCTCCAGTGTGATAACCTACCAACTGTCCGCTTTTGGGTACCAGGTCAGGTCAACCTTGTTGCATTTGATGGCCCAGGCCCATTAGAAACGTCAAAGTAATACAGAATTTTGACAATATTATTCAAATCAAAAAGTTCCACCCCTAAAAAATTTTCAACATAAAGTATTTTATGCAGTGAGTCCAGCTATAACCAATATTAAGAAAGTACAATGACAAGGTAGTAGAAAATATAACCTAGCAAGGCGGGTATAAAACAATTGCTTTGCCAGGAGGTTGCATTTTTCCACAGTAGGTGGCTCCTGAATGTATTGCTTGTTCTCCTCTAACAACTGCTTGTAGAAAGTGGTCCCATGCTTAGCTACAAATTGTGACGCTTGGCAAGCTTTGGATTGCAACTGCTGCAACTTTGACGCCATGAGCGCTGCAAATTAGACAACAAAAGCTCTGAATCCCAAAAAGGAAGAACAAATATAAAATAATCCTTAAAGGCTTAAACAAAATTAAGTTATCCTGTAATCAATTGTTTTGTCACCCCTAAAATTCAATGTAAATTCTACTCTTACATGTAACATTGATGAAAGAAAGAAAACTTGTTGAGACACGTCTATCATTCACATAATATGTAATACATAGAACAGAAGATGGCATTTTTAATAAATTATCAGCTTGTTAAATTTCATCATTAAAAAACCAGCCCAAAGAATTTCTTCTTATGACTTTCACTAGAAACCCAAACGAACACGAACTAGCTATTTAGAGAGATTACTATTTCAAACCATAGAAATTTGATTCAATAAACCTAATGAATAGAATTAGCCTCTAACCATGGAGCATAAAGGACTTTCAGCTCTATTTGTTCCATAAAACCGCTCGAATAAAACCAATCTATCTACAAGTACACCTATACTGCCGATTGAAGTGTACTCCAGGTCTGATCACAACAATGGATTAAAAACAGCTCAACTTCCATTTTTCACAGAGACAATTTTTGTTAAAAATACAGAGTTGGCGCAGTGTCAAAACTCCTGATTCCAACATTTTTCATGTTATAAATAAATCGATGAAAAAACAACAAATCTATAAACTAATTTGAAACATCTATATATTCAAAAACAAGAAGTCTGTATACTAATTTGAATCATTCCACCCATTGAAGCTTCTAAATCGAAATCGTAAGAGTTAAATAGTAGAGAAGTAGATCAGCCAAAAGAGTCAGGATCTAAAAAGCAAGGGTAAATCCTTAGAAACTAACGAAAGTCATTTATGTAGGCATGAATCAAAAAGGGAAATAATGAATCTAAGAGGGCTTTACCTTGTGCACCAGTCGAATGCGAAATTAGATATTATTCAAACTTGCCTCTATCGCCGCTACCGCACGACGCTGCTAGCAGAATGTGAGGAAGAAGGAGCGGAAATAGTGTGTATAGCAAATTGAGATCAGTGGCCTTACAATGCGCCCTGCACCGGTTATTTTACTTTCCTTTTCGAGTTCTTTCCCTCGAGCCGTCTCTCTCTTTTAATTGGGCTGGACGTCAATTTTGGGCCATATGGGTCCAGCCAATGGGCACCCTAATGGCCCAAAGAACAATGGCAGCAATACCCATCCAATTACGCTAGAAAGCCACGGCCTAATCCCATTGGTCACTCATTTGTTGTTTCGGTACCATTGGTCCTTCTGACGTAATTCCTTTACAGTTTCTACAAAATCTATTAAAATTTGTCTTTAATTAGTTTATTTGTAAAAAGTTAGTCTATTTTAATATATGTCTATACATCTATTTTAATATATGCCTAATCCCATATGGGTCTAGCCAATGGGCACCCTAATGGCCCAAAGAACAATGGCAGCAATACCCATCCAATTACGCTAGAAAGCCACGGCCTAATCCCATTGGTCCCTCATTTATTGTTTCGGTACCATTGGTCCTTCTGACGTAATTCCTTTACAGTTTCTACAAAATCTATTAAAATTTGTCTTTAATTAGTTTATTAGTAAAAAGTTAGTCTATTTTAATATATGTCTATACATCTAAAATCAGTTGTGTTTGTAAGTGTTAGCAAAAGATTAAAATTGATAATGTATTATTATATCAATAAAGCATAATAAAATGAAAAAAGTTCATGAAATTAGTTTTGTAAAATTAGTATAAAAATAATAATAACAATGAACTCATTAAAAAAGTGTCAACATAAAAGATCATTTTTATCATACCAAACAATTTTTATTGTTACTCTTTTAAAGAACTGCCAAATATAAAAAATTAATGGAACTACATTTGACTATCTTTTACTATGAGTGATATAATTATAGGTGATTTAAATCATTGAATAAATCATATATTATTTTTTTGTTACTTTAATTTTCAACCATGTGAAGTTATATTTATAGTAAGAAATTTGAGAGACAATTAATTAATTATTCTCATTGACTTAAAAAAAAGTTCAAATTTTATAAAATTCCCAAATTAAAAAATAGTTAATTAATTACTTTAATTTTTTCAAGTTAACTCTAAACAAAATTTATACATTTAAATAATTCCTATTTTATATATATATATATATATATATATATATATTTATATAAAATTCTAACACATATATGAAAAAAGTGAAGTGTCATTGTAAGAAAAATCAAGGATTTGATTAAATAAGACTTCTTATCTATTAAATAGAGTTCTAACGTTAAAATTTAAATATATAGTAGATAATAGACTTTTATCATTTTAAAATATAAAATTATTGTAAATTAAATTTTGAGATCCCCCTATCTCAACTAAAATTTTATGAGGCCACTTATCAAAACTAAATGATTGTTTTGGAATAATCATATCTTAGAGTGCAATTAATTTTTAAAAAAACATCTTTAATTTTCATTATTTAATATTGTTTATATTATCAAGTTAAAATTAGTTCTTTTTTATTTTAATTAACGAACGTAATTAATAATAGAATCTTAGCTTCTTTTTCTTTTTCCTCCCCCGCCCCCCCCCCCCCCCGGCGGGTGCAACATTTGATTTTTGAGTTTATATCCACTCGTAGATGGGAGATTAATTTGACTTTGTAAAATAATTATCATAAATTCTCTACCAAAATTGCAGAATATCAATTAGTGTGTTAAAACATTGAAATTTTAAAAATATTTTCTATTTGCAACGTATACCATAAATATTTCTAATTAACGAGAATATGCTAAACACATTTTCAATCATTTTTTTATCAATTAACAATATATATATATATATATATATATATATATATTCTATAGCTTTTGTAATTTCTTTTTTTCCCCCAACGAAAAAATAGATTGATTTAACCTATTTTTGGCGTAATCAATGGAGTCAAAACTGAGTGATTGATAATCAAAAGTATACTTTAATCTAGAAAAGATCTATTTAAAAAGAATCGTTGAATGACAAGAAATAGGATGCTTAAAAAAAAGGAAAGGGTTAAAATATTGTTTAAAGGTTTTTTTAATGGAATAAAATTATAAAATATGAATTATAAAACTCTTTTTAACCATTCAAAACTTAAACCTTTTTTGACACATTGAATTGGACGTTTGCTATAGAATGAAAAAATTAAATGACAAAAGTTATCTTTTTTTCTTAATTATTGAGATTCTTGCTAAATTTTGTAGTTATATATAAATATAATGTTTTAAAATTATTTTTATATATAAGTTATTCAATTTTACTAATAATGCCCACATTTTATATATTAAGCTTTAATATAATTAAATAACACATAATTTATCATTTCATTTTTTTTGTCATCTCATTGCATTCTTTTATAGTCGTAATTTAAGATCTGAATCTTTTTTTCTCATAATACTATAAATCTAACCGTTCATATTAAATAATTGCAAAACTTTTAAGATTTATAATTTAAATAACTATCGATTTTGATAATTTCAAAATTTGATATAAAAGTTATAAATATTTCACAAATTTAATTTAACAAATGAGAATTATTTAGCGATAATAAGTCAAGGATCTGCGACAATGGTGACTTAGCATTGTAATAAATTCAATGGGTTTTAGTGACTGTCGAAGAATTTGTGCTGGAGAAGAAAAAACAAGAAAGAATCTATTCACTTTTCTTCTCTCTTTTGGTAGAGTACAGGAAATGTAAGATCTGCTGATAATCTCACCAATATGAAACAGATATGGGTCATTGGCTTGTAGATTTGGATATTGATAATGCACTTAAAGGAGGGATGAATAGGTGCTTGCTTAAATTCTATTTTTAAAATTATAGTTAACTAAAAATAATTTTTAGTCAACTATAAATCGTAATAAATAGTTGACTGTAATAAAATACAGTCAATTGAGTTTTTCAGTAATTCATTCACTCTATCAAGAAGAAAAAAAACCATAAATATTTTAGTAAAATGTGTTATTTAAAGAGAAAAGGCAAGTAGAGAAATCAGTTAACTATAAAATATGTAGTTGGCTGTAAATAAATAAAAAATACAAAGATCAGGGATAGAGTATTAAACATAATGATTTATCTTGGTTCAGTCAAGAACAATGTCTACTTCTAGTTCCCTTAACTCCTTCAAGGGATCTTCCATTAAGAATAGTTCTTTTACAACTTTACGGAGTTTTTATGTGTTTACTCTAAACACAAGTTTTTCAACCTTAACCTTAAACTAACTAAAATACCTCACTTTAACACACTCCCCTTCTTTACTGAGATAAAAGCTCAAAACCAGTTATAGAATATGAGTTTTATGAACCTTTATAAATTAGGTTTTCACTAACAGCTCACAGAATGCTTTAAGAAGCAAATAAACAAAAAACTTAATTTAAGACAGAAGACTTTTTGAATGTTACAGATCTGTATCTCTCTTCTCTTCTTCGCTACCCCTTTATGAAGGACAACGAATCCATATAAATAGTTTTTCAGAAACTAGTCATTGGAGAACAATAAATGTTACAAATCTTTATGATTGAGGAGATAATTAGGTTGTTCCTTGTTTGAATGCTATGAAGTACAGGTTACAACTCTAGTAGGTGTGGTTCATGTTGGAAAGTTGAGAGTGCTATTAATGACCGTTTTTGTTGGTAACTCTTGTATGCTGGAGAGAGAAAGTCATGAGCTGTCTTCAGTTTGTTTGAGATCTCATACAAAGATTGTGGGCTTTTGATTTAAGTTGAAATCTTGTGAGTTGAAAGAGTGTCCAGACTTACAAACACTTACTGGAAGACTTCTTTATTTTTTTGATGTAGGCTGGGCTTGTTTTTCTACAATTGGTTTGTCATAAATCAAACTTGGGTTTGAGCCAACAATCTCCTTCTTTTGATGATGACAAAACTGAATGGAAAAACTATAAGAGCTCCCCTTGAAACTAATAATCCTCCTATTTTCACAGAATAAATATATGACAACCAACACATAAGCAAGATAATCACAAGATAGTAACAATTCAATATAATCACAAGATAGTAATAGCCATCAAAGTCAATAATAGTCATATTTGTTAAAATGTAACAAGATAATTCCAATGTCAAAATAATACACAGTGCTAGTTCAAAATAGAAAATAGTTAACTGAAAATAGAGAAATAGAAATTAAAGTTAACTAAACTTTCTCCCCTTTTTTGTCATCACTCATGAGGAAGGTGAACAAAAAGAAGGGGCATCACAGGCCAAATGTCAATCTAGTGAAAAGTGGGCCAAATCAGCGATGCCTTTAGAGAAATTGCTAAAGATCCATTGAAGAACGGTGTTATGGATTACATAAAATTTTTAGTTCAGTTGGGCTTCTCTTTATTGTAAAGCAACCTTGGTGTCTTGTAAATCAGTGTTGGTGGCCTCTTGCCTCTAATTTGAAGTGTTTAATTGGCCTCGGATAATAGCTAGCTCAAATTGCACTTCACCCAATTGAGTATGTATTGTGTTCATAAGGGTGAGCATTTGGGTTTGATTGTTAAACAATGTACTCAGAATCTAAAATGGGTTTGGAAGAAAAGTACTCACTGTAGATTATAATGGTCCAGTTGGAATGTCAGAAAAAGACATAAAGGCTAGTGCTTCAAGGATATCAGAGGTTTCAGGAGCAGTTTGTGATGGAGGTGCTTCAATGTCACTCATCCTCATTCACCTTTCATGCACAAATTTATATTTCATTAACTTGAAAGAGAAGACATCGTAAGTGGCTGAGATTCTCTTGTAAGGATGATAATCTAAGTCTATTCCTTGATCCTTGAAAAGCCTAGTAAGAAGCATTCCATATGGGAGGCTAGATGATGGATCCAAATGGGTGCTACTTTCTAATATGTATTGTAGGATCCAATAATGAATGTTAATAGGCTACCGAACATGTAAACAAAATAATAAAAGTAATTCCTTCTTGCTAAGTACCTTTGATGATCTAATTTGTAGAAGGACACAGGTAGCAATCATATGTGCTTATACTCCTTCCTTAAAAAGGAAAAGCTAGCCCATTTAACTTTGGTTCTTGAATAAACTCATTCTTATCTACTAATTGATTTTTGACTTCCTTAAAAGTGAAATTAAAATTCTTAAGCCATTTGCTTTTGAAGGAAAACTTATCTTCAGCCTCGAAATGCATATCAAGAATACCAACAATAGTTCCTTCGTCTACAATTATACATACTCCATCAACTATGGACTCTAGAGTTGAACCATTAGCCATAACAGATAAGTTTGCATAAAACTTTCAAACCAAATCTGCATACACAAGTTCTGATAGAGTAAAGATAGGAGACCAACCTAGGTTTCTTATCTCAAGTTCTACTGGAACTTGTAGATTACTAAGTTTTTCAAATGACATAGTTCATCCAGATGCAATAGGCTTGGAGGAAAAGTACTGTTTATATCTGACTTCAAGTTCAGTAGACCTAAAATGTCTTAAGACATGAAAAGAAGATGAGATACATTTTCCTTTGGAGCTTATTGGCAAAGAAGAAGATACATGGCTCTTAGCTTTTTCATTGACCGTTGTGTGTCGAGTGACCCAAGAAGGCAGAGAATAAGAGACATTCATTGTAGTTTCCTCGGCTAATAAGGTTTCTTCAGTAGCTATAGGACTCTCTTCTTCTTCCTGTGATAAAGATGGAAGCACAAGGTACCTTTTTCCTTTAGAGGTCACCATTTTATAAACAAAAAAAGGGGCCTAAGATTCTGGTTCCATCAGTGGAGCGGTTTATGTGATTGAAGGAGGGTGCTCTTCGGTGGTGGCCAATAAAGTCTGCTATGTCGTGGTTAAAGGAACTCGCTGTGAAGATTGATAGTGAGAGAATGTGTTCAGGGCTTTCATTGATACCGGCAAGTGAGGATACAAGATACAGAGAGCAACAACAGTGAGAATGAGAAAGCCAAGATGATAGTTTCAAGTTCTCCTTAGGACACAAAAGCGACAATGAGAGTGAGAGAGAGAGAAACTTACCTTTTTGTTTCTCTAATGAATCTAATAACTGCCTTCTAACTAGTGTGAACAGAAGCATTTGTAGAGAAAGGTTTCTAAGAAACGGCTATTAAAGTAACTGTCATGATGATGAAGGGAAGGTTGATGACTTTTGACTGATTTGACTTGTAAGATTTGTGATCATGAATTTGGGTCTCCCTTTTTAAACTTACATTTTTTACCTCAAATAAAATTCAGTTAACTCAAAATAATATAGTCAACTAAATTTAAAGTAGTTAACTAAAAATTTTACAGCTGACTATTTGTCTAAACTTCAGGTGGCTAAAAAAATTTATAATTAACTATTTTTCTAAATTTAAGTTGACTAAAAATTTTCCAGTTAACTATTTTATGAAATTTTAGTTAACTAAGAATTTTTAGTTGATGGAGAAGACAAAAATACAGTTAACTGAAAAATTTACATTTTACTGTACAAAGCCAAAAAAACTTATTTTTCATACAATGCAGTTATTCCAAGTTCAGGGCGAAGAATTTTGAACCTGTCTTTATGTAGAGGCTTAGTGAAAATGTTAGTAAGCTGATGTTCTGTTTGAACATATTTTACCTCAATGTTTCCATGTTATACATGATCTCGAATAAAGTTATGACAGACCTCAATGTGTTTTGTTCTTGAGTGATGGACACGGTTCTTTGTGAGGCATATAACACTTGTGTTGTTGCAGTATATAGGGATTTGTGAGAAAGATAGTGAGTAATCTTCAAGTTGTTATTTTATCCATAAGAGTTGAGTACAACAACTACTAAGTGTCATATATTCAACTTTAGTAGTGGATAGTGCCACTGAGGTTTGTTTCTTGTTGAACCAAGAGACTAGGGCTTTGCCAAGCATTTAACAAGTTTCACTAGTACTTTTTCTATCTAATTCGTCCCCTGCAAAATCAAAATCAGCATATCCAACTAATTTAAAGCTATTAGTTCTAGGATACCATAAGTTATGATCTTAAGTTCCTACTAAATATCTAAATAATCTTTTAATTGTAATAAAGTGTGATTCTTTAGGACTAGTTTGATATCTAGCACATTTGTAGACATTATTCATTATATTGGGGCGACTAGCAGTAGGATATAGAAGTAAACCAATTATACCTTTATATACTTTTTGATCAAAGTTCTAACCATTCTTGTCCTTGTCTAAGTAGGTTGAAGGATTCATGGAAGTTCCCATAGGTTTTGCGTTTTCAAACCCGAATCTTTGAAGCAATTCTTTTATGTTCTTTGTTTGACTATTGAAGTTCCCTTTATTAGTTTGCTTTATTTGAAGACCAAAGAAGAAGGTCACCTCACCCATCATGCTCATCTCAAATTCACTTTGTATAAATTTGGAAAATTCCTTGCACAAATCATCATTAGTACTTCCAAAAATAATGTCATCAATATAGACTTGTACAAGTATAACTTATTTGTTAGCCTTTCTAATGAACAAAGTTGTGTCAACATTTCCTCTCTTAAAATTATTTGAGATAAGAAAATTGCTTAACCTCTTATACCAAGCTCTAAGAACTTGCTTTAAGCTATAAAAAACTTTTGAAAGTTTATACACATAGTTAGACAATTTTTCATTTTCAAACCCAGAAGATTGTTTGACATATACTTCTTCATTTATGAAACCATTCAAAAAGGCTGTCTTGACATCCATTTCATATAATTTAAAATTCATGTGAGAAGCACACGCAAGTAACATTCTAATGGATTATAATCTAGTAATAGGAGCATAAGTTTCATCATAGTCTATACCTTCTTGTTGAGTATATCATTGAGCCACTAGATGAGTTTTGTTTCTCATCACTTTTCCTTGCTCATCTAACTTGTTTCTAAATATCCATTTAGTTTCAGTTATGGAAGTATTCTTTGGTTTTTCAACAAAAGTCCATACCTCATTTCATTTAAACTAGTTTAGCTCCTATTGCATGGCTTGGATCTATCCTTCATTATTTAATGCCTCATCTATTGTTTTTGGCTTTATTTGAGATAGAATAGCCAAATTGTTATTTTGCTTAAAGGATGATCTGGTCCTTAGTACTTCCTGCGGATTTCCATGAAGAACTACATAGGATAGATGGGTGAATGTTTCCATTCTTTTGGAAGTCTTTGTTTTGTTTTGGATTTTTCTAGTTGACTACGTTCATTTTCCAATTGATTGTTGTTTTAATTAGTAAGAGTATTTTGATTGGAATTCAATTGACTACATTCTTTTTTTAGTTGACTGGAATTTTGATTAGTGTGAGTATTCTGATTTCCTTTCGAATCAAACACATTTTCTCGATTCTCCTAACTTTGGTGTGGAACAGAGATGGGTGTAGTCTCTTCATCATCATCTATGACTACAAATTTCTTAGAAGTTGAGTTAAAGTCATCAAATACCACATGCATAGATCCTCTATAACTAGTGTATGCTTGTTGTAAACTCTATGTGCTTTATAGAGATAGAATACCCTAGAAAATACCTTCATCATTATGAGCATCAAATTTTCCCAGGTTGTTTTCATTATTATTGCGAATGAAACACTTGTAACTAAATGCATGAAAATAGCTAATAATGGGTTTTCTTCCCTTCTAAAGCTCATAGGGTGTTTTCAAGAGAATAGGTCTTATTAAGCAACGATTCAAAATGTAACAAGTAGTGTTGGTGGCTTCAACCTAAAAGTATTTAAGAAGATCATTATCAATAAGTATAGTTCTTGTCATATCTTGTAAAGTTCTATTCCTTCTTTCTACCATACCATTTTGTTACGGAGTTCTAGGAGAAAAGAAGTTATTGTTAAATCCATGCTCATTGCAGAAATTTTCAAAAAGTTTGTTTTCAAATTCACCACCATGGTCACTCCTAATACTTGATATTAAATAATCTTGTTCCTTTTGAATTTACTTGCAAAATATTTCAAAGAATTTGAAAGTTTCATCCTTATGGCTTAGAAAGTATACCCAAGTATATCATGAGTAGTCATCAATAATAACAAAAGTATAATTTTTCCACCAAAGCTTCAAGTTTGAATAGGTCCAAACAAGTCCATGTGTAATAATTGGAGTGGTCTAGAAGTAGAGACACATTCCTTTGGTTTGAAAGAAGACTTAGTTTGTTTGTCAAGTTGACATGCATTATATACATGATCTTTTTCAAAGTTTAATTTTGGAACACCTTTAACAAGGTCAAGTTTTGAAAGTTTTGAAATACGATGCAAGCTAGCATGACCTAGTCTTCTATACCACACCCTAGAGTCATTACAAATGGATGAAAGACATGTAGCAATTTTTGTAGATAAATCTTCTAGGTTTAAGATGTAAATGTTTTCATGTCTTTGACCAACAAAAAAGCTTTATCACCATTAAAGACTCTACAATGAAGTGATTCAAACATTACTTTGTAGCCTTTGTCACATAATTGACTTATGCTAAGAAGATTATGTTTAAGTCTTTTTACTAGATACACATTTTTTATGCAGTAATCATAAACTAATTGTACCTTACCTATGCCAACAATTTTACTTTTACTATTATCTCCAAAGGTGATCAATTCTCCATCCTTTATTGATATAGAGACAAAGTTGGATGGGTCTCCTATCATATGCCTTGACCATCCACTGTTTAAGAACTATTGATTTTTAGATATTCTTCCTTTGAGGCAAACCTATAAAGAAATTCACTTTGTTTTACTTATCCAAACTTGCTTGGGTCTTTTCTTATTAGTATAGGCAGTATAGGTGCCTTTAGGGATTCAAATCATGCTATCTTTGTGGCATTTGCATTTATAGCAAGAATGTCCTCTTCTTTAACAATGAATACAAATAGTATTAGAATAAGATTTTATAAAGAAATTTCTATGTAATTTTACAGAGTTATTTTTATCATAACCAATACCAGATTTTTCAAAGCTACATTTCTGTTTCCTAAAATCATATTTAAGTTTTCTTCTCCTTTGACAAAGTTTGCTAGGTCTTTAGTTAATGTAAAGACTTTAAGTTGCAAATCTTTAATTTTACTTAAAACTTTTTCATGTTCAGTTTTTAGAGTTTGAAAATTTGTTTTTCTTGTTCCAAATATTTATATTTAAAAAATAATTTCTCAAAGTCATTAAGCATTTCATTTAAAGTATTTTGTAATTGTTCTTTAGAGAGATCAGCAATTACCTCACTTTCATATATGGCCATGAAGCATAGGTTGGCTATCTCTTGCTATAGCTCCTCATCATCTTTATCTTCATCATCATCACTCCATGCAGCGAATGCTCTTCTTTTGTTTGATGTTTTACTGAATTTCTTCTTTAGGAAAGGACAATTAGAATGTATGTGGCAATTTCTTCCACATTCATAGCAAGTTATGGTATTTTTCCCTTGATCATCTTTCTTGAACTCCTTTCTTAGGCAGTTCCTTTTATTCTTTAAGAGCTTGCCCTTTTGTCTAGCATATTTCTCAAATTTTTTTAAGAAGAAGGCTAAGTCTTAAAGATCTACTTCACTTTCATCATCTTCTTGTTGTTTAGAGGTTGTTATAGCTTTTAGGGCCATATTTCTTTCCCTTTTAAGCTTATAGCATTTGATGTGATTATTTTGATAAACTATAGTTAACTGAAAATATTTTTAGTTAACTATAAATTATAATAAATAGTTGACTACAATAAAATACAGTTGACTAAGTTTTTCAGCAATTCGTTCACTCTATCAAGAAGAGAGTTAATTGTAAATATTTTAGTATATTGTGTTACTTGAAGAGAAAAGATAAGTGGAGAAATCAGTTAACTATAAGATATGCAGTTAACTATAAATAAATTGAAAATGCAAAGATCAGGGATAGAGTATCAAATATGATGATTTATCCTGGTTTGGCTAAGAACAATACCTACTTCTAGTCCCCTTGACTCCTTCAAGCGATTTTTCACTAAGAATAGTTCTTTTACAATTTCACAAAGTTTTTACGTACTCACTCTAAATACAAGGTTTTCAGACTTAACCTCAAACTAACTAGAGTACCTCACTCTAACACACTCCCCTTCTCTATTAAGACAGAGGCTCAAAACCAGTTACAGAATATAAGTTTTATGAACCCTTATAAATTGGGTTTTTACTAACAACTCACAAAGTGCTCTAAAAAGCAGATAAACTAGAAACTTAGTGTAAGACAGAAGATTTTTTAAATGTTATAGATCTGTATCTCTCTTCACTTTTACGCTACCCCTTAATGAAGGACAACAAATCCATATAAATAGTTTTTTAGAAACTAGTCGTTGGAGAAGAATAAATGCTGCAAATCTTCACGACTGAGGAGATGATCAGGTTGTTCCTTGTTTGACCACTATGAAGTATGGGTTGCAGCTCTAGTAGGTATGGTTCATCTTGGAAAGTTAAGAGCGCTATTAATGGTCGTTTTTGTCGGCAGCTCCAGGAGACAAAGAATATGCAAAGTGGATGGAAGAGAGGGTGTTAGAGTAAAGCTGAGACTTGTCCCTTTAAGACAGCTTTCTTGTGTTGTATGCTAGAAAGAGAGAGTCATGAGTTGTCTTCCATTTGTTTGAGATCTCAGACAAGGATTGTGGGCTTTTGATTTAGGCTAATATCTTGTGGATTGAAAGAGTGTCCAGACTTGCAAACACTTGCTGGAAGACTTCTTCATTTTTCTGATGTGGGCTGGGCTAGTTTTTCTACATTTGATTTGTCATAAATCAAACTTGCGTTTGGGCCAATTATTTTTAGGCCAGAAGATATGATCCATACAGATCCACGCGAGGAAAATAAACGATTGGCTTAGACATTAACAAGATCTTCAATTCATAGAAGGCATAGAGAGGGCACATAAAGAGGTGAGGTTTTATTAGATGATAGCTCCTTGAAGAAAAAAAGAAAAAAGAAAGAGGATGGTTGGATTTGCATGCAAAATTTATTCGTCACATAGATTTTGTTGTTATCATTGTTGCTTGTACGCAATTTCAAGACTTTGTAAATATCTTATTTTTGTGAGATGATGAATGACAAGAAGTCGAGAAGGCTCTAGTAATTAATTCTTTGTTCTATGATTTATGTTTTATAAAGAAAAGAGTGCTTAATTCGTCTGCCCTTATGGCACGTTTTGACTATTATATGGTGTTTTATCTCTAATTGATTCTCTTTGAAGTTTTCTTCTATTGTATGGTGTTTTATTTCAAATCATTGCATGCTTGCTGAAGATTATGAATTTGTTTAGTTGGAATTGTTGAAGTCCGGGTAATCCCCAAGTAGTTCAAGCCCTTAAGGAGTTCTAAGCCTAATGTGATCTTCCTAATGGAAACATTAGTCATTGAGTGACGTGTTAAGGAGATCAATAGAATCATACAGTATGAAGCGTGTTTTGTGGTAGACAGAATGGGCAGAGGAAGAGGTTTAGCATTATTATGGAAGGATAACATTAATTTGCATATTCAAAGTTTTTCTAGAAATTTTATAAACATGAATGTGCATATGATAAATGGTGTTATGTGCAGACTAACCAAGTCTTATGGATTTAATAAGAGGAATGAAGTATGGCAGATGATTAAGAACCTTGCAGGAATGGATAGTAAGCCGTGGCTTTGTTTAGGAGACTATAACGACCTCCTTAACCCAAAAGAAAAATCTAGGGGTGGAGAGCTCCTTAATTTCCTTATAATTGGCTTTCGAAACTTTGTCCAAGAAAGTGATTTATCTAATCATCTATGGGGTTCTACATGAATGCCTTAATAGAGCCATGTTTGATGGTAAATGGATGAATTTGATAGTGAAAACGTTTTCTGAAACCCTCATTGCTTTGTATTATGATCATGCTCCACTTTTAGTTCGTATCCAAGGCAAGAGCTGCTAATTGATCAAGAAAAGGTTTCACTTTATGAAACATTGGCTCTTTCAAGAAGGAATTACTAAAACAATAGATAGAGACTGGGGTGCTAGCGAGGAAGGAGATGTAATCTAATGTTTGGATAATTGAAGAACAGAATTGGTGAATTGGATTAGAAATTTCAAAAACAACTTCCACAGCTTGAAAGTTAAAATTGATGAAAAGCGGATGACGCTATGGCATAGCAATGTAGTAGAGGATATCCAGAGATATGAAAAGCTCTGTAAACAGAAGAACAACTTGCTAAAATTGGAGGAAGTGACATGGAAACAAAGATCATTGGCTTAAATATGGAGATAGTAATACTCGTTTTTCCACTCTCAAGCGAATGCTAGGAGATAGAATAATATTATTCAAGAACTAATGAATGAACAGGGGGTTTGGATTCGCGACAAAGACGAACTGCACATGATAACACTGGCCTATTTTACTGTCATTTATAAAGAGGGGTCAATATTGATAATAACTTTTGGCAAATTGTTAGAAAGGTGGTGTTAGATCTAGATATTTATGATCTTTTAAACCTTTTGAAAATTCTGAATTCAAGAAGGCAATTTTTCAAAAGCAGTTGGACAAGTCACCTCAGTGGAATCTCTAATGCAGTAGCTATAGAAACTATTGCTTTAAGATTTGTTTTATCCTAGGCAACAAAACATTTAAATTTGAATGACAATTTTTTTTCTGATTCAAAGAACATAATAACAGTTATATACTTAAATAGAGTTGATAACTCTGAACTAGGGGCATTTATTCAATATTGCAGAGTATCCTAGCTATCATAACTCTTTCTCCTATTCTGGGAAACCCTTAGAGGCTCAAAGTTTTACTATAGCAATTAGTTTTTTCAACTTTAATGTAACGACTTAAGGTTCTCACTGATGTTTTAACTAATCTAATAAGATGTATTTTGATAAAATAAAAAATAAAAAAGTCAAGGATCCCTGCGCATAACCTGACGTCCAACTTGTACGATAAACAAAGAAACATAAAACGCAATGGTAGAGTGTGTAGGGGAAATCACATGTATAAGGGTGTAGGACCAAATAGGCTGCATCGCCATGGCAAGCAGCGTCCATCACGCAACAAAAAGCTCTGGCCTCCATTCCATTAATCACCCACCAACTTTTAGATAAATTATTATTTAACTGGATTCATCGCGTCGTACATTATTTATATATATGCTAAATTCCCTGGTAGTCGTTGCTGATGAGAGGCATGCATGCTTAAGTGGCGATTTTCCCTACCCTCTCATTCCTCAATTATTGTTTTCTACCATATCCAACTGTTTCGAGCCACTGTCATCTTACCTGGAACAGTTGACTTTTCCACGCTTTATGATTCACATGTTTGGTTCAGGTCCTAACAATTTGTCAAACCCGATGCTCTGCCATTGGAAAGGTAAAAAAAAGAAATAATAATAATACAAAAAATTGAGAAGGGTTGCAAAATATATTTATTGCCGTTTTTCTTGATAATGAAGTGTTTCAGGTGGTTCAAAGCGGTGGATAATTCAGAGCAGAATGGCACCACCACAGTAAAGAAAGGGGCGGTTTGAATCAAACTAATGCACGTACCATAAGGACGAAAGTAAGTTAAGGGAAATAGTGCTCTTAAACAAGCTGGCTAGGCCCGCGAGAGCTAGCCGTAGTGGGATACAGGATTAAATGGGCTGAATGCTCCTAATTTGATGGTTGTGAAAAACATGCTTCTTTTCACATGATTACCATATATGTCGAACAAAGAAATTTAAATATGCTAATACATAATTAATAAAGAATATTACCCATGTTAAGAGGTTTTGTCTAACTGTATTATTTGACAAAAGACACAGAATTGAAAATGCAACACAAATTAAATACCAAACCATTCGAGCTTTTTATTTTTCTACACAAAGATAAAATCAACAACAAAAACAATATTCAAGTTTAAGAAACAATTTAAAAAACAAGATACAAACATGGTTCAGATGCATGACACATATTCAAAACAACATAACAAAGTCTTTCATCAATCATCAATAAAATTGAATCTTGTTTTGTAGTAAGACATAAGATTTTACAGCTATCACCAATTTCTTCGCCTCCACCGTATAAATCTACATATCAACTATAATACAACCCAAACAAAGATTAAATTCATAATTATTACAAATCAACAAATAGTTAATTTGATGATTAGAAAAAATATCCAAAATATTTGTAAATAATTTACTGTAAATTAACATTATCATAAAAAAAAAAAGCGCGCATATATATATATATATATAATTTCATTTCACATTATATATGTATGTGTGAACGACGAGACTTTTTAATACCAAGAATGGGACCCATAGGGCGGCAGTCTCCTAAATCCTAATTCCCTTTCCCCAAATGGTTTTCTGGAAAGTTTTTGCTCCACATAAATACTTTTTGCCATCCCCATGCTACCAATATATTCTTTAATTTATTGCAGGTAGCACAATAAATGATCAGGTGTAACGTGGATCTACACTGTTGCGAGTCTTAAAATTATTATAATAACTATATCTCAAACTTATATAACTTTGACCACTAATTAAATATTTCCAATATTCAGCAAGAGGTTTAACGAGTCCAAGAACTTTTAGCTAACACTAAAGTTGACTACAATCGATTGGATATAAAACCATATATATGTTTAGTGAAGGGTCGGGGATGATTATTGTGGCGCGGAATAAAATTTAGTTTGTAAATCAGCTCTCAAAGATGACAAAGCATATTCAATATTCTCTAAGTATTATATAATGCGACAGTTTTATTTTGATTAATTAGTTGAGAACTAAATAGATTATTGGAGTCAAATCATGCTCTAAACGTAGTTATACTAAACTAATTAATTAATGAAACCCTTAATGACTCTATAATAAAGTGTGCTGGCTTCTACAAATAGTAGTGAAAATCTACAATATAATAGAATATATAGTAGGCTAACCGTGTAAACGTGCTAATCCGATTAACGTGTTTCTTTTGCTTAGCTCGGTTTTGTCAGCTCGTAATTTATGTTTTTTTTCCTTTGGCAGAAGGGGTCCGTTACATCTGCATGTAATATTATTTTCGTATAATTACGGAACTCAACATTAGCTCAAATTAGGTTTGGTGATCAAGACTAATTAATATAACCAAGCTTTATAGTTATCTCAACCAGACAGTATCATGTGGTGGACCACGATTTTAAAAGATCATGCTCAACACTAAAAAAGCAAGACATACTATATCTTATGTAATTATGTCTTAATCAAGTCAGATTATCCATAAGCATGAAAGGCAATGACATTATAACATCAACTTTCAAATGCAAGTTATTAGTGAGAAGGGTTTTATTTTATTGCTTCCAACCTTGCCATGATGTGAAAAGGTTTGGTCTCTCGCTGTTGTTCTTATATATGTCTTCAAACATATGTAATTTCATTGTTATTAATTGAGTCATACCAAGTTGATTCTGTTATTCATACCCAAACTCAGAATCATTCTCATTTTATTCATGTTAATATTAATCAGATAGCGACTGAGTCAGATGCTTGCAGAGCAATTTGGAGACGTATAGAATTTTCATTAATCAGTCTATTAAATTAATTAATCATACAAACGAAAGTTCTAGGAAACTTGCTTGAGTATATTAAGCAAGCAAACAAGGAATATTTCAATTACAGTATGTTAATTTCCTGAAATGGATCTTGGGTTTTGCTGCCACACGTACCCAATCATAAATAATAAATCAAAATGGCAGAACCATTTTGAAAAAAGAAAATGATGGAGAGATTAACTAATAACTATAGATTTCTATATCCTTTCTCTTTGGTCCATGAAGTTACGTATTCTTTCCAATGCTACTTCCAGAGTCTGCTCACTCATATTTGCAAAACACACCCTGAACCACCCTGGTTCTGAACAATGGCAAGAAGATCCCGGAGATATATTTAACCTGATCTGATGCAAAATGGAATTCCAAAGCTCCAATTCACCTTCTCTCGTAGGTTTCTCCAACAAAGGACTTAGGTTCATCCAACAGAACAACCCTGCGTTCCCCTTCAAGCACTCTATCCCAGCTCTTCTGAACCCATCGATGATCATCTCGTATCTCTTCCTCAGTCTCTCTCTGTTGGTCTTTATATACTTCTCTGTGAACTCCTTATCCGACAGCATGGTGGCCAGCAAGTGCTGTGTCTGGGAAGAAATTAAGGTGAAACTGGACATCCTACGAGCCGTCATGACAACCTTGTCGTTGTAGGAATAAATGGTGCCAACTCTAAACCCCGGAAGGCCAAGATCTTTGGAGAGGCTATAAACAATGTGAACTCTCTCTGCGTTCTTGTATCCACGAGCTTCCAAAATTTCCGCTACGCTTATGAACTCGGAGGACGAGAAAGCAGATCCCGAGTAGATCTCGTCGGACACGAGATGAATGTTCTTGCGAGTCACGAAGTCGATTATCTCCTCCAGAACTGAGTGTTGGATTGTGGCGCCTAATGGGTTTGAGGGGTTTGTGATCAGTACACCTCTCACTCTGGTGTTGCTGGATTGTGCTTGTTGATACGCAGCCTCCAAGGCTTGTGCAGTGATCTGGAAATTGTTTGAGCTGTTACAGTGGA
Organism: Delonix regia; assembly: GCA_037074485.1. Taxonomy (NCBI): domain Eukaryota; kingdom Viridiplantae; phylum Streptophyta; class Magnoliopsida; order Fabales; family Fabaceae; genus Delonix; species Delonix regia. The sequence continues at coordinate 29,745,227 of CM073449.1, read as the reverse complement.
TTGGAATTATGTTTACCCCCGTTCTCCAACGCAGGTCTCTATCAAATCTGTAATTCAAAAACCTAATATATTAGCTGAATTACGTAAAATAAGTTTGAGGTAATTATTAAATAACTGGGAATAAAAGATATGTATATCATGTGTGGTGGTTAAATAATTACCCTGGATAGTATGGGGTTGGGACCAGTAATGCGTCTCCTGGGTTAGCAAGAATGAAGGTCAAGAGCTCGTTGGCTGCAGTGGCGCCAGCAGTGAGGACGACTCTATCAGGGTCGAATTTGGCTCTCCCACCTCTTATTTGTTGCATGAAGCTTGCCATTGCTGTTCTGAAAGATTTGAGGCCGTGATAGTCTTGAAATAAAGCATTCTCTCTGAACCCAGGTGCTCCTTTTCCCCACGTTGATGCCTCTGCGTGTTGTTCCAAGTATTTTTCCACCAAATCGAATGAAACCTGTAATACATACATACAATATTAGAAAATATAACGAGATGATATTTGTTTTATATAAGACTACACATATCATCTTAATAAGATATTTATATATACTTACTTGATTCTCAGCCAATCCCATTTGTATAACTCCGGAGGGGTTTGTCAATTCATCATAGGGGTTTTCATCGTATGCTTTCCACCCAGCAAAATAGGGAGAGTTTTCCCCATGAGTTTCTGAAACTGCAATGTTTGAAAGCTCCACACAAGGTTGCTCTATCTCAATACCCATTATAACTGGCTTTCTTGCAAAAATCCTCAATTGCAGTTGCAGAAAGCAGATGAAGAAAACTGTCGTGGGAGCGAGAGAGAGAGAGAGAGAGGAGAGAAGCTGCTTAGCTAGCTAGAGAGAGTTGAATGTGAGTGAGGACTTGAATGAAAGGTTTGTCAAAAGCCCCGTATTTATACAGGGAGAAAAAAAACGGTCCCCCTCAACTTGCCTGCCTCTCTGCCAAAATAAAAAAGGGAAAATATCAATTGTTGATTCTCTAGTGTAAGCAAGATATCATATAGGTCTTACCTTTTACAGATAAATACTTTTATCAATATTGTACAACTGTAGCTTTTGTCAGATCCATACCCAAAATATATATGGTCGTTGATTGGAATTGGGACTTTTGGCCATTATAGTTCCCCTTTGCTTCAACATTTTCTTGATCATTTTTACGGAAGCAGAGCACATTAATTAAGTATAAATATTAGGATTGTTTAATTGTGGGCTATATTTAAATAAACAAATTAAAGGTAGTTGGGTTCTTGATGCCTATTTCCTCCTCTCAACCTATGACTGATCAAATCCATAGGCCCAACAAACTCCAAAAGTTCCTATATACTTATATCAGATCATGCATTAAGATCTGATGAAACATAATTATTTCAAGAGTTCCTAGTAGTTAAGTTTTGATGACGTGACAAAGATATACTCAATAACCCAATGTCGATTAAGATTCTGATTTGCCAGCAGCCTAATTGGACAAAAGATCGAAGCTCATTGAGTGTCTTCTGACCCCCAAATATACATCAGGACCAACCAACACTTGATAACTTAGTTTCAAGCTTATATCAAAAGTTTTTTCTTTCCACTTTGAAAGAAGTGGGGAAAATGGTTTGCTTTGAAAATTGAAAAGATTACCCTTAATTACATTTATCTTTATCAGTTAATTTAATTGCAATTAATAGTATGCCGTCAAAATGGAAAAAGAAACTTATATATTAATATAAAACTACAAAATATCCTTTCTATAATTAATATCCTCTTTCTCTTTTTTTTTTTCAAACTCTAATAAATATATTTGTAGAACTCAATTTTTTCTTTTTTTTGTGTTGTGGTAATAAGAAGCCTCATCATTTTTAAACAAGAAAACGGAAAACAATTGATCAATTATATTTTATTAGTCCTAAAACCCAGAAGATGTATAGGAGGATATTGAAATGTCCACGGCAGTGTGATATAGTGTGTACTTTGTGTTTAGTGAGGAGGAGGTCGAGTCAACGACATAGAAAGGGCTGAGAAAAAGCTTGGTATAGTGTCGCCATCAATTGCTATAGTAAATCCTATGTTTTAGTCATTTATATGATGTGCTAAGTCGTGGTATTCTGGTAATAATATAGACGATCAATTACAACTTTTTTAAATTTAAAAATACCGCAGTTGAAAACAAATGAAAAACAAGAATTTTCCCTTAAAAAGTTCTACATTATAACTGCCATCTCTGTTCAAAATTTTAACGTATGATATCCATATAGAAAAAGAAAAGGTGTAACCTACGAGTTTTCTATTTCAAAGTTCTTTTTCAATCAAAATATAAAATCTCTTTTGCCTGTAAATCATGCATATGTATGATGTGTTGGCAAATTGTAGCATGGAAATGTCCCTTTTTATTTTTCTTCGTGCAGTAGAGTGAAATAGTCACAGAAGTCACTAAAAAATTAAGATACTAACAAATTAAAATGTGTGCTATACAAACCATTAATTGATGAATAGATAATCGAAAAACAAAAAAGAAGTACAAGAGAGACAAAAGGTGAAGAGAATCGAAGGCATGCAGAATGCCTAGTCCACGTTTAAAGTTTAAAGTTTGATAACATTCACCTGCAAAAATTTCTCATATCCTAAGTTACAGATAATGATAAAGCAATTTGTCTTCTTTTTTTTTTTCATAAAGAGAATAATAGAACACGAACCTAAAATTTTTGGACAAAATAAAATTTGAGCTTTTATTCAATCTGCAAGGTTAGATGACGAAAAAAACCTCAAAGGAAGGGAACTCCAAATATATATATATATATATATATATATATATATATATATATATTGATTAAGAGCCAAATCAAGTATAATGAAAATGTATAAGTTAACTAATTAATTTGGTGTAATTCAAGCAGCATAATTATACAGGATAAGTCTTTTGTTGGATATATTCTTTAAATTCTAAACCAATTTAGAAAAAATAACACCCAGCCGTTAAAATAAGAAAAACGTGATTATAAATTAAACCAACTATATATATATATATATATATATATATATATATATATATATAAAAGATAAATTGAATTAATTAATATATATGTATTATTTTACTTGAGTTCACCCAAGATTATTTGAGAATAATTAATTTGACTTAAATGGCCTGAAAATGCACACTACTCCTTATATAAACATACACACACATACTCGGATCTGCTGTAAATCTTATCATGGCAAAATATTTGGGGAAGTCATATATACATGCATGCACATCAACGTTTAAGAGTTAGGAATGTAAGATATTTGTCAAGATTGTGTTGTTTTCTGTGGATTTCGACTAACTCACCCGCAGAATAATTAAACATCTTAGATAGGGAAAAAAATTGATAAAAAAGGGATAATAATAATATGATGATGAGAAGAATATGCTTGCCTATATAGAACAAGGACGTGGGGCTCGATCAAGATCATGAATATCCATGTGCTAGGAAAGATCAGCTCTAGATTCGCAGTTAATATAGTGAATCTTAATGCTATAGTGAGAACGTGAATGGAGGCATCATATGACGACTGCAAGGCGACTTCGTCCTCTAGGCTAGAGACAAGTATCAAACAGTGGTCTCACCATATCAGGGAATTTCATTTTTTTATATTGGAATCGTATAGTTTTCTTGCTCTATGCATTTTTTCTACGCAGAGATAAACACAATTGGCAAAGTCATGGAAATTTCTCTCCTACTTTACGATTTGCTTTAGAAATCATTAATGACCCCAAAACAACTTGCATATATGTTTCCATGAAAACTAACTACTTTACATAGTAAAATTAACGACGGAGTTTGTGTTAGGTGCTACCAACAATTGTATTATATTTATATATATATATATATATTGATGGGACTTGGAGTTCATTGCTTAGAAAGTGTTCCTATTGGATTCCAATTAAGAGACAGCGCATGTAATGGAAGCACCCAAGAAATTAATGAGAGGGCATAATTACGTATTGCGAAAATGACTACTGCTCCAATAGACTGATTATTTTGGCACCTCTTCCAACATCAAACACTTTTCTAAGCCAGAATTAAAGTCTCTAGGAAATATTCAACATTTTCAACTGGTACGTGAGACAGGGTACAAAGGTTCTTAATTGTTAACAGCTAAGTTGGTAGGTAAGGAGAGTAAGATATGTGAGAGCACACCAACTGCGCTAGAATTTTTTATTGCAGACTCCATATTTATCTAATAGTTCACATTTCTTCATGTATTTTTTTAAATTTTATTTTTTAAATAAATTTAAATAATTATATTAAGATCCAATATTCCACAATATTAATGCAAAATTTTACAATAGAAAATCTTACTACAAATTAATTGTTGGCCAAGATATGTCACTTGACAATTTTGTCACAATTTGTATGCTGTGCTTACTGTGTTCATGGCCTTACTAGCCAGTGGCGTGATTAAATTAAAGTGTGGCAAGAAACTGGCCTGAAATTAAATAGCAGTACGATTGAGACAAATTATTTGGGTACTTAAATTATTTGGTTAACCTTAACCATGTAGGCATGCTGTCCTGCGCTCCTTCAATACTTCATAGATTACCACTAATAATATAAGTTTAATCCTAATCACTAGCTACGTACTGATTTCCTAGGGGAAATGGATGCCACAAAACCATTAATTACTTTGCTCCTAAACAAATTAACTAATTAAAATGATTTGTATGTACGGGCAATATATATATATGGGAGGGAGGGAATTTGCAATACATATGGTTTGTAATGTATCCCAATAAGAGGCATGAATCTTCTTAGAAGATATAGTGCCAATGATAGCACGCCACATGGGAATCTTTGTCCTAATCATGCTAGGATTATGTCTAAGAGAGATAAGTGTGTATAGATTATAGAATATTGAGTAGGTCGGAGCTATAAAATATACTCACTCTGGCTTGCTTTTTATTATTATTATTTTTTTCAATTCGCTTTCTATAATCCTTTTTTATCCATGCTTATTCCCAAGCTACCATGTTCGTACACACGTTTTTCTGAATGTATTTATAAACTGAATACCTTTGCGACAGTCCAAGTAGAGCATCTAAATCTACACAAACACGCCAGCCAATTGTCTCTGATCTGACACTCTATGAGTGCAGCTTATATATAAAATTCTTTCAGCGACAAAATTCTCATTCTTTTTAATCTTTCTTTATGTTTGGTTGCTCTAGTTGTAAAGCAATAAATGCGATCCACCCGCGTCCACATGCTGCTTTTGACTCCTAATCATACGTATTTCAAGTTCTCTTAATTAAGATCGCCTTTTCTACACTAAAAATGTTGAAAGGCCATTTTTTCTAGGCTCAACTTGCCTTTCGTTTTAGATCCGTTTCTACGTGCTTGTCTCCCAATTTTCTATGTAACCACATATGCTCCAAAGATGGCCTTTTCGTGTGGGAATTTTCTATAGCTTAGAACCATGTTCCTATTCTTCAATCATCTTCCATCAATTATATATACAACAATTAATGGTGTAAGTTTTCCCCTTCGGATCACATGGGATTTTGTGACCAAATGCATAATAGAATAGGTACTTTTTTCCTATTAAAGAAAAGTTCCTGCGTTCCCTATAATGTGAACCAAGAAGCTCCACGAAGACTGCCCTTCATCCACTTTATGATACACTCAGTGATATCTATATACTGATCTTTTGCCTTGAATTCCAAATGCTTCCTCGATACTCGTTTTCTTTTGTTTAACTACTATTTCTTCTCATTGGTTAATTAATTTGTTCTCTAAGTTTTTTATAATATTATCCTCTCCTTTTAAAATAAGATAACTCCAGCTCCATGCCAACGAGGTCAATCTGATCACTTGCTCAGCAATATACCTAGTGTTGCAGTTATGTTGGAACTCATGAAATAATAAGTTTATTAATTACCTTCGTGTTATTATTGTCTTGTAGATTATGCTTTTTCACTTGCACAATTGGAATAAGAATTAACAAATAAAATATACCTATAATATTAGAGCTTCTAAATTTGAGTCATGGAGTGTTTGATCCTATAGACCTTAAGTTGTTTTTTTTTTTTTTCCTTTTCTGATTTAAAGTGATATTAGTTTTAACACAAGTCATAAAGTTATTAATATAGAATTCAAAGTCAAAGTGTGTTATAAATGAGTGTGCATGGAGCATAATAGTACTTCATCATAAATTTTACAAAGTTAATTACACAAAAAAAAAATGTATTGAGCTCTTTTTTTTTTTACCCCTCTGTATCTCTCTTTAAATGTATAATGCATTGATCTCCATTCTTATTATTGTTTTGGTCGTTGTGAGAGTAGGGAACTAACGGTATTTACTTGGTTTTATGAATGTTCCGTTTAATTGAGTGAGCCCAATTGGCCGCTATTATTTGGGCTTGTCTACCATTCCATACGTGACTCATCTACATTCCAATGCACGTCGCAGAGAGGGAAAACAGAAAAATATTATGAGACATGCTCGTTAGACCCAATCATTTTTCCGCATTATCCGATTCTCTTGGGTGGAGCTCCGGCTTTGTGGAAAATAAAAAAGACCTGAACTCACTTTTGTACAACAATTTACATAACTATGTTATATTTTTCTTTATCAATAATAGGACAAAATAAATTAAAAGACAAAAACCTTTCTTTAGTCCTGCACTTATAGACTTATTTTCATTTAAGCCCCCCACTTATCATAATTTTTATTTTAATCCCCCACTTAATCTAAAGTTATCCAAATTAGTCCCTTTCATAATTCACCGTTTGTCAACTGTTGATGTGGCATTTTTTTTATTGACATGTAATGTTAGAAGCTCATGTGTAAAAAAAAAAAAAAAAATCCCTAGTCAGCAATATTTGTACATCTCAACCATTCTTCCACCTCTGCGAAACAACCCAACAATCAAACACCAGGCCAGTTCCTCTGCGAAAACAACCCACCGATCGAATACCAGGTACCTTTGCCAACACTTCTTCTTCTTCTTCTTTTGCCGACACTTCTTCCTTTTCTTCTTCTTCTTCTTTTTCACGACACCTCTGCTTCTGCAAAATCACACCTTTGCTGACACCGCTTCTTATTCTTTTCAGTTCTTCTTCTTCTTCTTCTTCACCGACATTGCCAACACCTCTGCTTCTGCGAAATCCTTTGTCGACACCACTTTTTCTTTGTCTTCTTCTTAATGCTTCGCCGACACCTACTCCTCCTCTTCTTCTTCTTCTTCTTCTTGCTGACATCTCTACTTCTGCGAAATGATTAACTTATGCTGTTGTCTGTGCAAAGGAAGCAGCTCAGACCTAAGGCAATCAAGTCACGCATTAATTCCAGAACCTAAGAAATTTAGTCTTGTTACAATAAGCCTCGTCTGATCATCTGGATTTGTTTAAGTATACAGTCTCCAAATTATATCCTAAATGTGAATACTGTTGGCTGCTATCATAGTTCATAACCAAGTTTGGAAGACAAATGGTGAAAAGATCATCACAAAGTTAAGCAGAAAATAATAATTAAATGCAATCTAAAATTTGGGACCACCTAGTTGTCAAAGATGATGATATCTGAAGGTTCTGCAGCACCCAATGTAATTGCCTCTCTCTTATCCAGCAAAATTTTTCCTTCGTAAAAAAGTGATGGGATAAAAGGAAACATGCTATTGTAAGCATGACAAGCATGTATGAAACAAAGGTTTTACATGGTGCTTTTAATGTTCCTCCATAATTTGCTATCATCCGTATTGTATATGTGACAGAATGATAATCCCTTTTTTTCTTTTTTTGGGTTAAGCAGTTGTTAATCATGCTACAAGCACGTGATCTTTGATATATGTCTTTTAATTTTTTTGGGTAAGGTGCAGACAAGTGATCTTTTGATCAAAGTGAATTCTAGATTCTTCCTACACCAAATGAAGAGCCATAAAATGCAAATATTTTGCCTGACTCCAGGGAGGGAAAAAAAGAAAACAAAACAAAAGAAAAAAGGGTGAGGGAATTACAGAAAGAGACGCATAAATTGTGGCTAAAAAAATATAAATATATAGACTTTTTTATACACAAAATGATATCATATTAAAGAATAAACAACTTTTAACAATTTAAAGTTTGTTCCTTATATATTACAATATAACAAAATGATATCGTATTAAAAAAAGAAAAAAAATTGTAAATAAAAATTAGAAAGTAAATCTTCACTTTATCCAAAAGCCTCACATGGAGGAATCTAGAGACCACGTGTATGAACACTACACTACACTCACATGTGGGGAATTCATAAATAGAATAAAATATTATGCTTACATGGAGAAATCTGGAGCATCACCATTTCTTGGCTCTTGTTTGCATTTATCATAAACTTCTATTTGAATTTGCCAAAAATAAAATTGCTACTTTATCAGATATCAAACTATGAAAATTAAAGCATATATAAGCATGTTATATGTATAAAAGCACTCACTTTCTTCCTTGTTATTCTGGACAGGAGCGCAATAAATTTTGAAACTTGGTGAGCAAGGACATATTTGAATATGCTAAATTCAAAAACATCAGTATCATCAGTGTCATCATTTTTCTCATCTACTCCTTCATGTTCATCCTCTACAACGGTTTCCGCCACTGCCTGAGTATTTTTGTTGCCAACATCAACCTCCATTTCTGGGTTTATCTGCTTTGCAGAAGCAGAGGTGTCAGTGAGAAGAAGAAGAAGAAAAACAGGAGGAGGTGTTGGCGAAGCATTAAGAAGAAGACGAAGAAAAAGTGGTGTCAACAAAGGATTTCACAGAAGTAGAGGTGTTGGCAGTGTCGGTGAAGAAAAAGAAGAAGAGGTGTCGGCAGAGGTATGGTTTCACAGAAGCAGAGGTGTCATGAAGAAGAAGAAGAAGAAGAAGAAAAGGAAGAAGTGTCAACAAAAGAAAAAGAAGAAGAAGAAGAAGAAGTGTTGGCAGAGGTACCTGGTATTCGATCGGTGGGTTTGTTTAGCAAAGGACCTAGCTTGGTGTTTGATCATTGGGTTGTTTCGCAGAGGTGGAAGGATGGGTGAGATGCATAGATATTGCTGACTAAGGTTCGTTTTTTTTTTTCACATGAGCTTCTAACATTACATGTCAGTAAAAAAATGCCACATCAGTAGTTGACTAACGGTGAGATAACAAAGGGATTGATTTGGATAACTTCAGATTATGTGAGGGACTAAATTAAGAATTATGATAAGTGGGGGACTAAAATGGAAATAGGTCTATAAATGGAGGACTAAAAAGGGTTTTTGTCTAAATTAAAAGAACAGGTGCAAGGCTTAAAGACCAAAATATGATCCTTCTAACTTATGGAGAACTCGTTCCATTGTTGCTCACTATTACCGAGAATTAATCTTGTAGCCGCCTGCTTGAAGTTCCTTAAGATAATGTGAACATCCTCTTTGACAATATTATGATTTTGTTCATCCTCAAGAGTGTGGTTGACTCTTTTGTATATGGCATTATCAAGAAAAAGCATGCTAAAATTAGTGATAACCAGGTTTGGCCATTCGTCTTTCTCTGATATTTAAAGAAGAATTCTCCTTAAAATTAAGCCTGTGAAAGAGTGCTTGTCTTGTGTAGTTGAAGTCTTCTAACTCCAATTCCTGAAGAAGCATCCATTGAAAGAGACATGGACCATTAACAAGAAGGTTTTCTTAGGGCTTATAAGCTTGTTTATTTAGAAGATTAAGGTAAATCTAGTAATCTTGTAGGGAAGAACAGGGAACCTTGGTATGGAATTTATTTGATCTGATTTTTACTTCTTTCCAATCCAGCCATGCTGTATGAGTTATCATATGAATTTCTTTTAAGGCTGCTCTAGCATTTAGCACTAGTCCTTCATGGATTGTCTTATTCCTTGTATACTAAATAACATATAAGGCTGCTAGGATGAAATTGGTCACTAATTTTAAAGACTCAAGGGCAGAGGTTACCAAGTGCCAGTTTTGGAGCCAGTGAAGAAAGTTCTGAGGTTCTGCCCGTTCTTATACCTAGAGGGTTAGTGAACCAAATGGCCCTAGCAAAGCTGCATTGGAAAACGAAGTGATCTAGGTTCTCCTCTGTTGCCACAAAGAGGACAAGGAATGTTAATTCGAATGTGATGATTTTAGAGGACTTCACCTATTGGAATGGCTTTAGAGAGTAGTCTTTAGATGAAATTGACAATCTGATAGGGTAATTTGATTCTCTACTAGACCTCTCATTTATTGAAAATACTTGGATTGGAATTGTTGAGTATTTGATGGTGGTAGCCATCCTTAACTGTATATTCTCCTATTATGTTCCCTTTACATATTAACTCATCATAGGTATTTACAAGGGAGATTGGAATTACAACCATCCTTTTCTTTTCCTCTTCTTCGTAGAAATGCCTAAGCTTTGTGTTGTCCTAATCAGTTTTTTAGAGGTTTAGGAGATCAATAACATTCAGACCCATGGTTTCTACTCCTTGTTTGTGATTAAACCAATGATTATGGTTTAATGGGATTAGTCTGCCTAATCTTACCTTCTATCTAAGAATGAAAGTGATGAGAGATTAAGCTTTGTGAATCCCTTTCCAAATCCAAAAAGAATTGGATCTAGTGAGAAGGCAACTTTTATCGTGGCTACGATATTTTCTAGCAAGTAGACTAGTGAGAGCTTGATTATCATTAGCATTTAATAGTCTCCAAACTTGCTTGGCTAGAAGGTCTTAGTTGAGAACAAAGGTATGTCTACCACTAAGACCACCTTTCTTCTTTGATAAGAAAATTGTGTTCCAGTTAATTAAGTGTATCTTTGGCTTTTGATCCTTATAGCCTAATAGAATTTAGAAATTTTGTTATCAATTTGATTGCAATATATCCTAGGCAGATTGATGAAAGAGAGATCATTAATCAATGAAGAACTTACCATAGACTTGATGAGTGTGAGGCGACCTGCTTGAGAAAGAAGAGAGGATTTCATGACTGGAGTTTTCCTTCAATTTTATCTATCAAAGATTGGAAAATTCTCTTTTTCTTGCCAACTCCATACTTTATCTAGGTGCCCAAATATCTTCCAAAAGTGCTCAGGTTCTTAACTCCAAGTGTATTCTTGCCATGAACTTTTTGAATATTCTTAAAGTATTCAGGCTAAATAAAATAGAAGATTTCTGTTTATTGATCTTGAACCCAGAGAGAGCGCAAAGTCATTCATGGCATTTTTAACTACTTTATAAGATTCATTACTGGCCTTAAAGAAGAGTATAATGTCATTCGCATACAACAAGTGGAAGACTGGGTTCGACATCCTCCAAATTTTTATACCTTTCCAAGCCTTCCTCTTTTCCTCCATAGCTATCATACAAGAAAACATATTTGAGCAAATGATGTATAAAAAAGGTGAGATGGGGTCTCTTTGTCTGAGACCTCTACTTGCTTGAATGCAGGAGGATCTCTTACCATTAATAAGAATTTGGTAATTGACAATGGAGACATATTGGAGAATGAGTTGGATCCACTTCAAAGAGAATTTCATTCTTGGGAGGATAACTTCAAGGAATTTCCTGTAGATGCTGTTAAAAACTTTTTCAGGTCAAGTTTTAGGTTGTAACTTCTTTTCTTTGTTTTCCTCATGTTTTTAATGGAGTTCAAGACTTGAGCCTACTAACACATTGTCCGAGATCAATCTGCCCTTGATGAAATCACATTGGAAGGGTGAGGTGCATTGGTGCAAAATGGATGTAAACACCTCACTAAATTAAATGAAAATCAAAGCAAAAATAATAAAATAAAAATACAAAAATAAGAATAAAAAAAGGAGAAAAATGAAAAGTAAGAAATAAGAAAAATGAATAAATTCAAAATGTTTATCCCTACATATATTAAAAAAAATCTGAACAAGAATTCTTCTAACGAAATAAATCAAACCACTTCTTTTAAAAAATCATAAAAAAAGGAAAAGAAAAGCTAAAAACTCACCCACTTAAGAGAATGCAAGAAACAGAGTTTGGGGCCATGATTCTGAATTGCGGACCGCATCACACTTCAATTACAGTGTGATTTTGAATGCATAGCTCCTTCATATTAGTTTGAGTTAGGAACAACTTTGTAGTTGCATGGGAGGAGAATCAGAGATGATATAAAAGCAACAAAGTTGAGGAAGTGGATGCTAGATGAGAATGAGTTCACTGCCACTTCAATATCATGTTGCTTGCAAGTGGTAAATCAAGGGAAGTTTGATGGGATGGGAAGGAGATATGTGGCGGTGGGCTCTTTATGATGGGGATGCCGAAAGAGAAGAAAATAGGATATGTGACTGGCATGATTGAGAGATTTAATTTAATTTAATGAAATTATTTAATAAAAAATTTAATGAAGGGGAAGTCAAATTGGGTCAAGAGTGGGAAAATTAGCCTTTAAGAGTGAGTTTGGAAAATTTGAAAGGCAAGAAGTATTTCAAACATTTTGAGGGAAAGAAAGAAAATTTAGAAAGTTAAGAGAATAAAAAAATTATAGAAAATGGATATTAATTTTATGAAATGTGGATTGATTTATATATAAAATTTGTACTTATTAAATTAATATAAATATGGATTTACTATGTATCATATATGAAATTTTTAATTAATTGGTTAAACTTTAAAGAGTGTATTGAATTAATATGGTATGGTATAATATGTGTATGGTAATTATGTAAGCAAGCTTCTTTATTATTTGACTTAATAGTATGATGATTGCTTACTCTTTTTTTTTTTTTAAATGACATTGAAATATTTTATATAGAATATGTATTTATTAACTTAATATGTAGGTTAAAAATAATATGTTATATGTATTTGAGAGATAATTAGTATTTATATTTTCAAAACAGTTTTTACAATTTAAAAACAATCACGCCCGCAGTGACTACAATTCGCCCATTGTAACATTGGTAATGCTTACTATCGGAATAACAGCGACACAATTGCAAACCTGCAATTTAAAACACTGTTGGGGACCACACCATTTATTCTCCGACATACAATTTTCAGAAAAAGAATGAAATGACAACTCTTTTAGCATTTAATATCATATCGAAAGCTAAAAGATGGAGGAAGGACCCGACTCCGAAAAATGGCTAAAGAATAGCATAAAAGGAAGAGTTATTAAGAGGACACGACATACATATGATACCCTGGCCAGCATGGGAAACCAGAGCATTCTCGCATAAATAGAGGAGGAAGGCTGAGAAACAAAGGAGTAGGGGACCGAGAGGAATAAAAGAGCAGCAAAATAGAAGAGAAAATAAGTGAGAGTAAGGCCGAGGAAAAGTGAAGAGAAGAGAAGATGGAGAGTAAATGAGAATGAGAGAGAAGAGCAAAAGAGAGAACAGAAAAAATGCAAAGAGAGTGAGTGAGCTGGACGAGAAAAGAGGAGTGGATGTGGTGCTTGAAGATCGAATAAAAAGAAGGTTTGAACATGAAGCATCCCTGTTTTCATGATCCCTGAACAGAGTAAGAGAAAAGCAGGGATAAGTGAGAGCTTAAAGGAAGAAGGGAAGAACTCAGGCGAGCAACAACGAAGAAATGAACAAAAGAAAAAGAAAACGAAAATGATAAAGAACAGAGCCATAAAGAGAGGCAGCAATTAGATGGAAGTTAGGAAGAGCTAGAAGGATGAAGATTGAGAAGAAAGAAACAGAAAAATCCAAGAGGTTGTATACGAATCCTGTGAACATGAAAGACATATAGATCAAAAGGGAAAGAACAAAGACTCAGAGAAGGCCAATTAGAGTTAGACGAAATATGAGGAAGATAGCTTAAGTGTAGAAATAATAGAAAAGAGCAGTAGACGAAAGCTGACACCCAAGTAGAGAGAATTGATCCAGAGGAAACTCTGCCTGGTAAGCTTCAAATTCCTATATGCAATGAACCTATCTTTTGCTTTCCTTTCATTCTCCGTCCTTATCAAATAAGGGACATGTGAATCACATATTTTATTACTCAATTTGTCCATGGATTATAGGGCACACGAATCATTTTACTAATTAAAGGTTATTTTGAATTTGTAAGCATGGACCACATGTGAGTTTGGCAATCACTTATTTAAGCATATAATGGAATCAAGATAAGTGGGTTTATACAGGGGAGGACGCGTCCAATCTTCAAATTTGGAAGTAATAATGATGATAAAAATTAAAAAAGAAAACAACAAAATAAAGCGGGTCAATTGATAGGAAGACTTATGATTTTAGAGGGTCCACGTTGTTGAGTAATTGACATTATCTTGTTGCATGATGAAAATTTTTAAATGAGTCTATTTTGCTCCAGTAAAAGATTTTGTTTTACTTTGAATTTTGGCTCTGCTTTATTGGTATGTAAATGAACAACGTAAAGTATCACAAGCATGAAAGTCAAATGAAGACTCAGTATTGTTTTGTTGATATTTTTCTTTTATTTATTTATATTTTTTCAATTTGTAGCCATATTAGTTATTTAAACATGAGCATATACTTACAAGTAATTTTTTTATTAATTTCTTTCTTTCTTTTTTATTTGTTAATTATTTAATTATTTGTCTACTTAATTTTAAGTTTAATTTCAATAGTTGTCACATGATATCACTGATCTTCTCATACACTTAGAAATTTACATGTAGACACTATGTATGACCTTAGTCTCTCTACGTTTCGCAAGTTAATTCATAACTTCTAGGAATAAGTAAATGAATAAATAAATAAAATAGCCCTAAAATCTAATAATTCCTCAATTATGAAATAATCAATACTATCTTTCCTCTAAAAGGTTGTCGTGTAAGATTGAATGCTTCTTGGGCACTTAGAAATTAATTGTGTGAGATTATTAAATCTCCTTAAGTTTTAAAAGAACAGTACATGATTTCTTCAAATTAAAGAATGCAAAAAAAAATATATAATAAAAGCATAATTGATAAGCCATAAGAATAATTTATTTTAAGTTGTTGTGTGAGATTGTTAATTTTCTCAGACACTTGAAAATTACCTAGTAAAGGTTGTGTAAGATTTAGTCTCCTTATAGCCTTTGAAAGTTACTACATGATTTTTTTATATAATAAATAAACAAATAAATAACTAACTAAAAATAATTTAATTTACAAAAATGTTTTCTTTCCCCTTTTATTTATTTATTTTAGAGACGTAATGTGAGACCTTGTGTCTCCTCTGGCATTTATGGAATCAACCAGTAGGGTCATGTGAGACCATGTGTCTTCTTAGGTTTTACCCATTATCGATAGGCTGCATACTTTTTAAATAAATTTGGATTCTAATGACCTTTTCCAAATCTAAGAATTTTTTCTAAAAAGTATACGTAATAGAATAGAAACAATTAGAATAATGAAAAAAAAAATTATTATTATTATTATTATTATTTTCAAATGCTTTTGATTCATTCCAAAATAATATATATATATATATATATATATATATCTCTCTCTCTCTCTCTCTCTCTCTAATTTTGAAATTCTTTTTCCACTTTCAAATTATTTTCTTTCAAATAACAAAAAACCAAAAAACATATTTATCTTTTATTTCAAAGTTCACAATTTAATATCAAAATAAAACAAAATGCAAATACATTACACTTTTAGAAACAACAACTAAAAAATCTAAAAAAAATTAAAAAGAGAGAAAATGAAGAGAGTAAGATGGTGAGATTAAACTGATTTTGTAAATTAAAACACACCAACTAAACCCCCTAACTATTTTGTTTGTGAAAAATCAATTTAATTTTGTCTATGTTGTTCTCCTCACAAAAATAAAAATCATCAACCAACTTACACACATTTTTAGTCGAACTACATGGACTTTAATCCTTATTGTTAGGTACGTTAGCCCTATGTTTTAATCCTAAGTCAAGTCCACCCTTGTAAATATTTTATTATTCATCCTTTATTTTATTTTCTTAATTTTTTAATTTCCTTTTTTATTTTTCTTTTGCATGTGATTGATGCGAGCAATCAAAATTAAAATTAAGGCTATACATATTTTGCATAATCAACTTTAGGTAATCGTTCTTAGGAACGAGTGTTGTGGGATGACTAATACCTTACTTATGCACAACGAATTCCTGAACTTGATCTCTGGTTTGTAGACCATCTTTTTTTTTTTTTTTATTAACTAGATTTCCAAAGTTTTTCCTTTAAAAATTTTGGTGGCGACTCCTAAATTTTGCTTTTCCTTTTTAAGCGAAAATTACAAATTTCTCTTTTTATCTATGCCTTTGTAGTTACATTTTGGGTGTGGCAATGGATTTGAGCCTGTTGCAAATAACTTTAGAGATAATTTTGTATGCTACATTGCATAGACCAAAATGGTCTATAGTCTTTGATAGTTTGAGGACTGTCAATCTTAGGGATTAATGTAATAGAAGTCTTGTTTAAAGATTTGAGGAAGAATCCTTTTCCAAAAAAGCTTTGACACATGCTAACAATGTCTTGTTTAACTATGTCCTAATATTTGTAGAAAATGCAAACACTGAAGCCATCGTGACCCGAAGCATTGTCCAGGTTTAGATTGATAATTGCTTGTTTTATTTCTTCTTTGGTCATTGTTTCATCCAAGTAGCAAACATGTTCTCTTAAGAGGTTTGGAATTGTTAAACTATTTAGCTTTTCAAGGATATAATCTTTATTACTAAAGGAGCTAGAGCAGAGTTTGGTAAAATATGAATAGGTATGTTCCTCTATAAGAGCTTCTATCTCTTTATCTTATTCCCTTAATCATTTGTTAGTCTATGGATCCTCTTGTTGCTATTCTTACTTGAGACCAATGTGTGGAAATATTTTTTGTTCCTATCACCTTAGACCATCCAAGTTTGCTTTGCCCTTTAGGCTTATAGAACTCCTCACGGTTGTAGAGAAACTCCAAATTATGTCTGAAGTCCTTCTTTGATAGGGCATTATAAGTAAGATCATTGTTGCTATGTAATTTTTGCAACTCCAATTCTAGTCTATTAATTTTGGATCTTGAATTTCTGATAACATGTTAGCTCCATTGCCATAAGGCTGTTATGGTGGATTCCAATTTCTTATAAGCAATAATAGTTAGGGAACCAGAAAATTTGACGTTCCAAGAGTCTTGAATAATTTTTTTACAATCTGGGTAAGTTGTCTAAAAATTCTCAAATCTTCAACATTTGCCTTTATTTATGCTTACAGGGGGAACTACGTAAAAGAGTAAAGGAGAATGATTAAAAGCAAAGATAGGAAGGATGGTTAGATTCGATAAAGGAAATGATTAAATCCATAAGGAGTTGCAAAAGGCATGATCCAAGTGAGCCCATACGTTCTAGTCATTTGTTCTATTATTTATCTAGGAGAATTTCTGTCTAGAGGGTTGAATGTCCATAAGGTTACAGTTATCAAGTAGTCTCTTATAATCCTCAGCATTAGGTAAGGACGTACAGTTACTTAACTTGTTTAAGTCTTTATAGGCTTGATTAAAGTCCCTATTATGAGCTAAAGGGATTTTGTGTTAGCAGTAATTTTTCTTATCCAAGACCAAAGTGAGTGCCATTTATTTAATTTTGAATGACCATAAATGAATGAAATGAAAACTTAAGTATTATTAGTCTAAGTTATTAAATGATTCCAATTCGAATAGTAATTAAGAATGATGTAGCTGATTTCTTCTTTTTAGGCCACAATATAACCACTACTTCTACCTATGGGATTATAACCTGACATATGAGAATAACTAAAATAATTCATTTGATTCAAAATTCTATTAACATTGGTAAGAGTTTGAGATAAAGTGATGAAAGTATGGTGGTGTGTACAAATGAAGTGTTTGAGTCGATGAATAGTCATGTCATTTTTGAAACCCTGGTAGTTCCAGCATAGGTAACTTATGGTTCCCCAGAAAGCTCTGAAGGGTAGCTTCCTGGACCTTTATTCCTCAAATAGCAGAAAGGGCTTCATTCATAGCATTATGGTCAACATCTTCTAGGAAAGAGTTTTTTCTTCTTTTTCCTAAAGTACTTCTTTGAAGTTTCCATTCTTTTGCATTTTTAATTGGTAAGTTCTACTGAACATGTTGTAGAGGTTTCTCCATGAAGGTTGCATGATTCCTATAGGTCTTAAGGTCAGGCATCAGAATCTCTTTGACAATGTGCAAAGGTATGGTGTCATCTTTGAACCATAAGATTAGTAGATTGTCTTTCATGAGCCATTGATTTTCTAGGTATGAGAATAAAAGTCTGCTGTAAAAAAATTAATTGAGGCGGAACCACTTTGGTTGTTCTATTTATGAAAAGTAAGATAGGAGCTTTCCATGTGAGGATGCCAAGTCCAAAAAAGTTGCACGACCACGACTGCCATTTTACCTTGTTTACATTGGTAAGCTTCGTTATAAGGCCAACATTTAATGATTCCTCCTCCTGTGAAAACTAGTGTTGGTATCGCAAAATTGTTTCCGACCAATTGAAAAGGGAGTGTGATTTAGCTTGTAGAATGGAGTGATCACAAAGGAAAATAAAGTGTTATACTGGGATAATTCTATTTGTCAAGAGGTCAGATTTTGGAAGTAAAAGATTTTTTATTCTAGGAAAAAGCTAAAGGAAATGACAATTCTAGTGACCAAGTTTCCAAAGGTACTAAGAATGGGAATTGGACATTGAGGGTTGGTATCATCAAAGGCTTCCTTTTCATCTAAATGACTAGTAGTATCTAGTAGAGATTTTCTTTTCAGGAATATGGAAGCTTCCTCTCCTTGGGCAATAATCTAAAGGTTATGCTCAGTGAGAGGGGTAGGCATTTAAATTAGGTTAAAGGAGTTATCTGCTTGATACATATGAAAGGCGAGTAGAAGAAGTCCCACTTGTTGATTCCAATCATCAATATCCATTCCACTTATAACATTAAGCTTCCTGCACCATTCGAAGTCAATAGAAGCATTAAAGAAGTTGAGGTCTTCAAAACTTACCTTTTGCAAACCTGGGATAGGGTCTTGTTACACATCTGTGAGTAACTATTGTGTTTGGTGTCAATACCATGTCCATGTTGTTAATAAGTCTCAGGTGTCAGGGTGATGATTGATAAGGTGCTTCTCTATTTTTTCTGTCTCAAGGCAGGGATTGGGAACATTTTGGTTGGATGGGCCCCGATGTTTGGATCATTCAAAGAATCTAAAGTAAATGTGTCCTCTCTAGAGCTTATGAAGTTGTGATGTTAGTGTTATGGTTTTGGATCCTCAGAGTTTGAATATGGGTCCTTGCCATGCACATTATAAAAGGAGCCTTCATTAAACTTTACCCATCTCACCTTAGTCATGCTTTTGAATGATGTTTTCTTTTTTAAGGCAATTAAAGTGTTAAACACCATAGGGATTTTCATATCATAGATGAAGTCAATATTAAATTCGTTCTTGATCCTAATCTTAATGACTTTTTGAGCTTCTAGAGCTTACTTGCTATTCCAATCATAATCTCTAGCTAAGTGGCTTGAATGTCCACATTGTTTGCATATATAGAAGACCACCTTGTATTGAAATTCGATCCAAACCTTTCTAACAAGTTTCACTCTTATTGCCATGAGTAGGGGCATAGAGTGATCCACCATGCAGAGAACGTGAATGAAACAAAGATTGTTCGAGTAAAGAAAGTCACTATTAACTTCCTTTGGATTACCAACTAGATGGCCAAGAAGGACAATAACTTCTTTATTATGATATTCTAATGGTAGTCCTTAGAATTGCACCCATAGTGTAACTTTGTATAATGTGATTTCTTTTAAGATAAGGTTTGGCTTCCATTTTTCAATGATTATGAGTTTGTTTAGAACGGAACATAGTCCATTCTCTAATATGAAAGATTGATCTTTTGCATTTTGAAACAACATAAATGTTCGTTTCTCTACTTAGGACTTTGAAGCTGTCTTTAAGGTTCTAGGCTCTTTGAAAAGTGTGATCGAGCCTACATACCGAGATGAAATTGTCATCGATCAAAATGGCTATGAAGCAAGTCCTCTAGAAATCCATTGATTGTTGCAGGATATTATTGCAAGACTTGAGTATGGACCACTTTTGGGTAGCTAAAATAAGCCATTACTGAGCTTAAAATCCATGAAGGAGCCTAACGGATCAAGGCTAGTTGAGTTGCTTTCTAACCATTATAAAATTTAGCAAAGGAATGTTGCTTGCCCATGAAGCTCTGGCTGCTAAAGATAAGGAGATGACAATATAGGATAATACTAATCCAGCATAAACTAATACAATAAAGAACAAGAAGAGGTAGACAGATGACAATAAGACATGAGTAGTAGAGTAAATGTAGATGATACAAATTAAAAAGGAGAGGGCATATGTTAAAAAAGGACAAAGGATAAGGAGTCCATTGTAGGAAAGAAAAGGGAGGTTAAAAGCATATGTAGAAAACATATAGTGTAGGGAGGTGTGGTTGATTCAAATATGAAAAGTTGCTTATAAGGAAAACTATAACAAATAAGGCAAAGTCACAGCTGGTGAAGCAGGCATGCCTCGTCTAGGGAATAGAGGTGTAATGATCAAAAAGGGGAAGACGAAGAGGTGTCATGTGGAGGCTAAATGAGACAAAAGAAAGGAAAACATGGATCACAGCAGAAGTGAACATCCATTTGAAGAGTTTCTCACAGAAGAAGGGACTTTCTCCCACTAAAGGCACCTTGGTACTGTCTAGAATCAAAAAGTAAGCGAGAGAAAGAGAAAATAGAAAAAAAGGAAAGCATGAGAGATAAGTCAGAAACCAAAGTATGGATAGATGTATTATTACACTATACTGATACATGCTTATCGAACTAATGTAGTTACAATTGAACTATCCAGCTGGACTATCTAACTGAACTCCATCTAACTCACGTGAGTACTAACTCAGTCACTAACACTCCCCTTTAAATTAAGTTACTTATCCTCTGACCCTCTCAAACTTATGTCAACTTTGTTATTGACTTGAAGTTTGCTGTGTAATTCATTAAAGCGAGCATTTGATAGCGGTTTAGTAAGTATGTCCACTATTATAACATATGAAGGAATATACTGAATAGTGACTTCTTTGCCTAGAGTTTTCTCCCTTACAAAATACAAATCCAGCTCAAAGTGTTTAGTTTTGGAATGCGATAAGATTGGTTGAAATGAGGACAATACTTTGATTATCACAAAATATAACATGTATTTGAGTAATGGGGATATGCAATTATGTAAACAAAGACTTTAACCAGATGACATTAGTTAAGGTATTTGGCAAATTTTGATACTTAGCCTTATATGTAGATCTAAAAACTACAGATTGCTTCTTGGAACTTTAAGAAATCCAATTTTGACCTAAGTAAACTATAAAACCTAAAACACTCCTCCTACCATCCAAGTTAGCCTCTAAATCTGCATCACAATAAGCAACTATATTCATGTTATCACAAGGTTATATGACTAATCCATATGACAAAAAGCCACTCAAATGACGTAATATTCTCTTGACTACCTTCTAATGTGTGTCCAAAGGGGTCTACACATACTGGAAGACTTTATTCATTTCAAAAGACAACTCAAAACATGTCAAAGTAACATACAAAAGTGCACCAACAATGAAATGATATAATTGTGGATCATCCATAAAATTAGCATTAGACTTAGAGTTTACAGCTAGATATCATAGGTGTGGGAAGGCTTTTAGCGGATAACATCTTAGCTTCGTTTAGTAAATCTTGAACATACTTAGTCTAAGTAAGCAACAAACTTCCATTCGTAAGCCACTGAATTTGAATACCTAGGAAAAAATTTAAGGAACCCAGATCTTTAATTGTAAAAGCAGAATTTAGTTAAGTTATTAATTATTGAAGCATTGAAGCATAACTTTTAGTTAAAATTATATCATCCACATAAACTAAGATAAACATAGTTTGTTGTTCAGTAATACAAAGGAACAATGATTGATCACATTTATTGTGTCTAAACCCAAGTTTAATCAAAGTAGTGGCTAAACGTTCATACCATGCCTACAGGGTATGTTTAAGGCCATAAAGTGCCTTATTAAGCTTACATACTATAGATTTATCTGCACTTTCAAACCCCTGTGGTTGTTGCATGTAAACTTCCTCATGTAACACACCATTAAGGAATGCAATGTTGACATCAAGTTGTCTAATTTCTTACTTTTGAGACAATGCATAAGATAATATTGTACAAATGGTAGGAGGTTTCATAACTGGACTAAAAGTCTTATTATAATCAAATCCCTCTCGTTGATGAAACCCATTCACCACTAACTTAGGCTTATGCCTTTAAACACTTCCATTTGCATTATACTTCAATTTAAGCACCCATTTGCACCCTATAGCTTATTTATTAGGTGGTAACTTGACTAATGTCCAAGTGTTATTTTTAAGTATGGCATTATACTCTTAATTCATAGCATTTTTCCATTCAGAAATTACCATAGCTTTTTTAACTAATAAAAGTTCTTGTTGAACAAGATAAAGTTTTGGTTTAAAGATACCTGCTTTTCCCCTTGTAATCATAGGATGAAAGGGTTGTAAGGATTCACCATTTGTAGTAGCATCATAAGGAATACCCTCTGTTGGTTGAGAGGTAGATTCTCTACTATCATGAGCAAAAGAGAATAAAGGCACATCTATTCTAGCAATAGAGGGTTGTCTTGATGCATTAGAGCCTTATTCTCTATTAAAAGTACCTGTACAAGGAGTAACAACAAGAGTAGATGTCACACATGAAATGTGACCGTATGGCATGAAAAAAGAATAGTTTTAATTTATGCTTTAACAACGAAAACCAAAACTTAGGAGTTGCCACCAAATTTTTTAAAGGAAAGCTTGGAAAACTAATTAAATTGATAAGGTGGTCTGCGAACCAAAAATCAAGTTTGGGAGTCGTGTATGGGGAAGATGTTAGGCACTCCACAATACTCGTTCTTAAGAATAATTACCCAAAGTTGATTATGCAAAAATTATGTAGCGTTAATTCAATTTTCAATTACTCTTATAAATCATATGCAAATAATAATAATAATAATAATAATGAAGCAATTAAGAAAATAAAATATTTACAAATGCGGCCTTGACCTAGGATCAGAGCCTAGGGCCTACGTACCCTGCAATGAGGATCAAAGTCTATGTAGTTTAGCTAAATGTGTCAGTCCATTGGTGATTTTTAATTTTTGGAATTAAATAGATTTTCACAAACCAAACGAGACTGAAATTTGGTTGGTGTGTTTTAATTTGCAAAATCGATTTAATATCACTTCTTTGCTCCTTTCATTTTCTTTTTTTAAATTTTTTGTTTATTTTTGGAATTTTAACCTTTATTTTGAAATTTAAATGAAATGATAATGGAAAAAGATTTTTTCTTTTGGATTTTTGGGGGGGTTAGAATTTTATTTTGAAATTGAAGTGAAATTATATTGAAAAAAAATATTTTTTTGAATTTATTATTTTTTGGATTTTTGAAATTAGAATTTATTGTTGAAATTAAAATGAAATTATAATGGAAAACTATTTTTTGGGATTTTTGAATTTATGTTTTTTTTTTTGGATTTTTGGATTTTGTTTTAAGTTTAAAAAAATTAGATTATAGTGAAAAGAATTTTTGGGATTTTTAATAATAGGTAAAACAAACCCTTTATATATATATATATATATATATATATATATATATATATATATATTGTATATATATAACATGATAAAAAGACCAAAAAAACAAAAAACAAAAAAAAATGGGTACATCGAAAATAGAAAAAGAGCAAAACACAACCATGTCCCTTTTCATGCACTTGACATGCATATATATATATATATATATATATATACTTTCTTTTCTTCATTTTTTGTTTAAATTATCTACTTTTGACAGAGGCACCTCATTTAATCCACCAAATTAAACCTAACAAGAGCTTAAATGATTATCAGTATGTGTACACACTCAAACAAATGTGAAAATAATCAATAAGAATTAACTGAATGAAAGGAGTATGAACTATGTAATATCTAGACTTGTGAATCTGTCGAGCATATACCCATTTGATACACTCAACGACTTCCATGATCAATGGAAAGGAAAGGAAAAACATCATGACTTGACTGAAGACAGCATAATGCAAACTCAAATAAGAGAACATGTATACAAGCATCAAGTGAAAACCCAAAGGAGATAAAATTGTAAACATCTAAGTATTTTCTGAACAAACAGAGCAAAGCCTTACCTCTTTATTCTTTCTTTTTCTTTGCAGCCCCTTTCTTCGAGCTTCACTCCCAATTCGTGCCTCTTGATCTCTTCCTATCTTTCATTCTCTTTGTCTTATCTCTCGGTCACCTTCTTATCCATCTCCTACCCTCTGTTTTTTGAACGTGAGAATAAAGGTCTTAAGGAGCATTCTTCTCTTTCAAGCTTTTGACTTTCTCTTCTCTCTAAAAGCTCTCCAGTTTCAAGCTCTTCTTCTACCCCGACTCGAGCTTCTTTTTCAGTAACAAGTCGTAACCTCTCCTTTTTCTTACTATCTCTCTCTCTTTTTCTTCTTTTTGCTCTTGGTTTCAAACTCTTCTTCATCTCTTTCTCTAGCACTTTGGGGCACTAAAAGAATGCCAAGGTCCCCCTAAAGTCCTTTCTTTTTTGGCTTCTCTCAATTTCACTCATTGCTCCTTTTTCTCCTTGAAGGTCTCTATCAGTTTCTCTCTTTCTCTAACACTTTAGCACACTGAAAGAATGCCAAGGACCTCCCTTTTGTTCACCACTGCCCTCCCTTCTTATAAAGTTGTGAAGGCATCACCAACATTAGCAACAAAAGGCATCAGGACGAGTTGGAATGGTGTGGCATTTATTATCAGTAAAAACACTCCAACTTGATCTTGGTGCAGCATGGTGAGTGAGGTCGAGTCATAGTGCTTTTGCATGCCTTCTTCTGCTTGGGTTTTGGCTAGCAAAGGGGTGCGGTATGGGAGTAGCATGGGTTCATGTCTTCCCAAGCAGCATGCCCAGCGTGTATGTGCATGAGTTTTGCAGTTTGGGCATGTAGCATGGGCAGCATATATTTGTGTATGGGTTTTGTAGTTTGGGCGTGCAGCATGGGCAACGTATGTGTGTGTATAGGTTTTGCCTTTTTAACGATTTTTATTTTGGCATCTTGTTTTTCCTATTTTTATTTGTTTATCTTTATTTTATTTTATTTTTTTATTTTTCTTTTCTTCTTATTATTATCTTTCTTTTATTTTGTTTTTCATTTTTTATTTTATTTTGTTTTATATTATTTGATTTTTATTTTGTTACTCACCCATTTTATATTTAATTAATTAATTAATCATTAATTTTTATTCTTAATTTATTTTAGGATGGGTGTTCAAACTAGAAGAGGAATCAATATAATTAGGAGTAGCAGAAGCATTTGAAGATACATAAGATTGATTATTCACACAACCCAAGGGTGGAACAGTAGAAGGAAACACAGTTTGTGAAGTGGAAGAAAGAGATTCAGGGGAAGATTTTGGAAACAAACTTGGATAAGGAAAAAGTTGTTGATAAAAAACATCTTTAGAAATATAAATTTTGCCAGGGGAGGAAAGACACTTATATCCTTTATGAGTATCGCTGTAGCCAATAAAAACACATTGATATGACCTAAAGTCCAGTTTTTGTTTGTGATATAGTTGAATAAGTAGATAACAAGCACACCCATGGGCCCTTAGAAACTGATAATTGGGCTTTCCATGAAAAAGAGCTTCAAAGGGTGAACGATTCAGTAAAGTTGGTCAAGGCAAACAATTAATGAGATAGATAGCCGTATAGGAAGTAGTATCCCAGAAAGACATAGGCAAAGATGAAGCAGCCAATAACGTAAATCCAATTTCAACAATATGGCGATGCTTCCTCTTGGCTAAGACATTCTATTGATGAGTACATGGACAGTTGGTTCTGTGGAGAATATCATGAGTTTGCAAAAACTGTGATAGAGATTGAAATTCTCCACCCCAGTCTGACTAGGCAACCTTTATTTTAGTATTAAATTGTAACTAAACATGAGTTTTGAAGCATTTGAAAGCTGAAAGAACCTCAAATTTCGTTTTAAGAAGATAAAACCAAGTGAACCTAGAATAAACATTAGTAAAATGCACATAGTATGATTAACCTTGAGAACTTTGAGTTGATGCAGGCCTCAAACATACGAGTAAATAATCCGTAAACATTGCCATATTTCCTTGTGGCTTTGTATACTGCATATTTGGTGGATGAACTGAGTAATTATTCATGCTCCTCGGACCTTGAAAGCTATGATCATAGCGATAGTAACACTACCATGCTGGATGACCAAACTTGCCACATATTTGACAAACTACTCCTGACCTATTGCCTCGTGTTCCTCTGCCTCTTCTACCACCAGAATTCCGACCTCTTCCTCTATAGTACCCTGAGTTGGAATGACCACCTTTGAAACCCAATCTTCCTTCAGAGACTTGAGTTTGCTTATTCTTAGATGATTTCGCCAAATTAGCCGATGATGTTTCAATCTTCTTAGTATTTTTCTCTATTTTACTTTCTTGAGCAAGTAATAGAGCTTCAATCTCAGGTATAGTGTAAGGATCAAGCCTAGATGAGATAGAGATAACAAAAGAATCATATTCCTTAGGTAAACCTTCTAATATTACTTCTATATGATCATTAACTGTCATAGGATAGCCAATTGTAGTCAAAGGATCAATAATAGACTTGATTTTAAGCAGATATTCAGTCACATTACTGGTTCCTTTTACTGTATTACGAAGTTGAGACTTCAGTTGCTTGATCTTAGCTTGTGTCTGAGAGGAGAAGAAAATGAGAATCTGATTCCATACTTGAGATGAAGTTTCATAGCCTACAAGCCTTGTCAACATAAATTCTAAAATGTAGGACAACATCCACAATAATAATAGTTGATCTTGTTTGTGCCATTTGAGAAACTCTGGATTTAACTTGTCTGCAGCTCGATCATTAATGGATGCATACTTTGCTGGAATCTTACGAGAAATCTCAATAAACTTCTGTAGATTGTAGCCACGGATCACTACATTTAGTTGTTGTTTCCATTGCAAGAAGTTTCTGTCATCGAGCTTTACAGAGATCGAGTGAGAGTAAGGGATGACTTCGTTCTTCTGCACTACTTTTAGAGGACGCATTACTGATCCTGTAGATCTGGACTCCATCACGAAGAAAGTAGCTCTGATACCATGTTTGGAATCAGAAATTAGGCGAGAGAGAGAGAGAGAGAAAAATAAAACAAAGAAAAGGAAAGCATTAGAGATAAGTTAGAAACCAAAGTACTGATAGATGCATTATTACACTTTACTGATAAAGTAAGCGAGAGAGAGAGAGAGAGAGAAAACACAAAAAAGGAGAGCATTAAAAATAAGTTAAAAACCAAAGTACTGATAGATGTATTATTACACTTTACTGATACATGCTTATATAACCAATAAAGTTACAATTAAACTATCCAGCTGGATTATCTAACTAAACTCTAACTCACGGGACTACTTACTCAACCACTAACATGTACTACTTGACATTCACTCATAACTATATTATACTTGAGAAGGAGAAAGTGCATTAAGTAAGAAGAAAATATAATAATGTTAAGATCATAAACTAATGATATGATTAATACAAAAATCATCATAGATATATAATAATTTTTTAAATTTTCGTATTATTATTTCTTTGCATTAGAACCAACAATTTATCCTCGTTGTCCAATTTTATTGGGTGAATCTCTAACTTAAAGGGAAAAAAAAGAAAAAGAAAAAATTTTATTTGTTATAAGATTTGTTAATATGAGTATATGTTTTTTACAACCTAGAATCACGTTACTAATTAAAATACTAATTTAAACTCAAAGCTGGTACTTAATATAATTCAGTTTTAATCATATATGATCATTACATGATAATATAATTATCCATATTATATGTTTTATATAATAATAAATAATTAAATATATTTAATAAATAAATGAACAAAGTATGGTGTATGTATATTTCATATAAAGTTTAGTACAATTTTATT
Source organism: Delonix regia (assembly GCA_037074485.1). Classification (NCBI taxonomy): domain Eukaryota; kingdom Viridiplantae; phylum Streptophyta; class Magnoliopsida; order Fabales; family Fabaceae; genus Delonix; species Delonix regia. Next base: position 29,717,246 of record CM073449.1, on the reverse strand, counting down.
TTTAAAGCACATATAACCGCTTTCTTCGAAGTATTAAAAAATATAATAATTCACCCAATTAATTTCATTTGCTTAACATATAATATTAGAACGTCAATAAAATATACAAACAATCAATAAAATTACTATAAAACAGGTTTGGATTGAGAGGAAATGAGGGGAAAAAAGGTCTTCCATCTATTTCATTCTTTTTCATGTTCTTTATTCTAAACAGAATTTTATCTGATTAAGACAGAGTAGGGCATAACTTCTTCCTATAAACGTAATCTGTGGTCTTCACAGTTGAAGATTGAAGTTCGTTTTTCATGTGAGGATAAGGCTGGAAAACTTTCAATTTGTCTTTGTGGACATGATTTTTTATTTCCTTTGATTCTGTGTGTGCGAGTAATTTGTTTATTATGTCAACCATTTTGACAAACAATAGTTTTCTTCTTCATTATTATTTGAAAGAATATATTCAGATATAATTTTTATATTTTATTATCAGATTTTTTAATTAATATATAATAAGTATATAATTAATCAATAATAACATGATAAAAATATATATAATTATATATAATGTTTTATTTTAATATTGCGGCAGTGTAATAAGGATGGTAACAGCGTTACGGTAACTCTAGTAAGCAAGCAGTAGAGAAATTTGTTTGATAGTTATTCAAACTACTACACTAATTCACTTTAATGATCTCAATTAGTCTTTGCTATTTTTTTTTTTGGTAAGGCTACTCAAGAATGGACATTTCAACTTGTATTTGAACAAAGTCTTATTAATGCTAGTGATTCTTTTCTTAACAATAATAAGTCTCAAGATGAATTTAGACTAAATATGCCATTTTGTTAATAATTTGGCTTTAATGCTCTTACCATTTCCTCTCTTCACACAAAAGGTGACATTTTGGGGTTTTGAGTTAGATTGCAATATCATCTTTTAGTTCAATCTCCAACGGTTACTAATAATTGGAGAGGTGATATAATCATTCATTTATATTCAAATTCTGTCTCAAACTTTTGAAACATATTTCTTTTATTCTTTTAGTTGGGAAATATAATCTTACTTTCTATAATGTTATGTTAGAGTTGTTTATATTTTCACATCTTTTTTAGTGTTCTTTTATATGTTAATTTGTATTATATTATTTTGTTTATTGAAAAAATGCAGAGGACAGAACTTGAAACAATTTAACGTAGTTTCATTGATGGGTCCGTGCATCGCTGAAACTAAAACGGTAAAACCCTCGCACTAAAACCCTAATTTTGTTGCCGCCCTAAATTTAATTTAGTTTTCTGAATGGGTCGCCGAGAGAACAACAATCAGAGCACAACTGACGGCAACATCAGAAAAATGAATCAACACAATCGCTTCGAAGATGCAGACGAAATCATTGAGGATGCTGCTGTGAGCTCCAACCTTGATGATTCCATTTGCGGGCCCGATGGCTCTGTTGACAAGGTTGTTGAAGGCTCAATTGGCGAGCCTTCCGTGGCCTTTATGGATTCAGATGATAAAACGAGTGCCGATTATTACTTCGATTCCTACTCTCACTTTGGTAATTTCTTGTTTGGACAAGTTTCCTTTAGTTTTAGTCTTTTGGATTTAGTTGATTTAGCTACTTCTTATGTTCTTATTTGGGACTAGATAGAGCTTTTAAGTATGGTAATATGGTTGTTGTAGTTGAAAATTATAATTTTTTATATTTCTCTGAAATCTAAATATTAGACATGGTTTTAATTTTCTCGTTAGTGTTAGAGTGGTACTTCACAAACTGAGCATGAAGAAATAAGCAAACTACTTGTACTTATTTTTTTCTTTTTTGCTGAAAGTTTATAGCTTTTTTGGCTAACGATCTTTGATAAGACTTAGTAGAGTTGTTTCCTGTCCTGCTTTGAGCACTAATGTAGATCTATTTGCAACTTAAAGGGCTACCTTCCTTCAATTGATATATGTTATTCTAATTGTTATTTTCTCCTTGTGTGTTTGCAGGAATTCACGAAGTAAGTGTTTCAACTTTGATGCCGGCTGGTTTGACCTATTATTGTTCAAGCTTTCCCTTTTTTTTGGTTTGGAGTTTATCTATATGGGTCAGAAAGAAAAAGTAGTGTTCCATTCTTTTCGTATTTCCTTTGTTATATTTTACAACCACCAACAGTGAGAATCTCTGAGTTCTTATGGATAAAATCTTTAGAAGCCAACTGCTCTGGTAAGGTATTGTTCTGCCAACTTCATAAAGGAAGTGCAGATCAAACAATAATCTTGCGAATATGGTGTATCTGGTTCCATTTGTTATGCCAGTTCCCACTTATTGAGTTGAACAATTTATTACCAGTTATGTTGCCTTGGCCAAAGATTCATGCATTATAAAGCATATAAGAATTGTTGTTGATACAAGTACAAATTTAATCTATATTCACTATATATCATGTTTTAATAAAATTTACTGTTATTCTTTTATGTGCCTTCAGGGGTCATTTCATTCTCGATTTTAGTTTTCATGTATCTTCGATGTATAATACACTAGGATTTATTTTAAGTTAAAACCATAAGCACAAACTATCTCTATATAAATGACAAAAAATGGTTTGTAGTAAACCATTCTTTTGATAGAAAGAGTAATATAATTTGTTCAAAACTCAATTTTGTCAATTTTGTATCGTTCCTTTCTTCCTCACTTGCCTGGGTCATTCTCAGTCTTACTTTTTCAAAAAAACAAATATCTCTTGAAGCATGAGAGCATTATCTTGTGTAAAAAATTTGGTGATAGTCTATACGAGTAAATCTTCAAATTTATAGTTTTGCATATTGACTATAAGGTGGACTTTCAGTCTAACAAGAAAGAATTCATTAACAATATTATTTTTAATATACTAACGCTGCCTACTTGAGCAATCTGCACCTCGTTTAATAATAAGTTGAATTCATTTCTGTTTAACCGATGGGCTGGCCATCCATATTTTATCATTCATAAAATGTATATTGACCAGCTAGTTCTTTGAGAGCTTGAAGTGTTTCTGAAATTCTTTAGCTTTTGGAGATTGGTTGTTTTCTTCATGTGCTGCTTTTTGTGATGTTTGACTTTGTTTTTGGTTGCTAATATTGGTTTACTTAAGCAAGGATGTAATGTAGTGTTCTAGAGTTTCTGACCCCTTGTGCTTATTGATAATGAGTATGTTGTATACTCAATGCATTTTGGATTGTCATGGTCTTGCCGTGCTTGAAGAATATGCTGTACTCTCAAGTATCATACTGTAAATTTCTCTGCATGATAGGTGTAAATTGAAGGTCAAATTTTGCATATAAATAATACATCATGCTTGCTGTTGCTTATTTTTTCTCTTTGTACGTGATTCACTCATGTTTTTCTCCAGGGTCGAATGTTTTACCGCATCATGTTTAATTTCCAAAAAATCTTGGTAGCCTAGCATTGGGTTTCCTTTATGCCAGGGTTCTTTAACCAACTTTACATGCAGGAAATGTTGAAGGACTCGGTGAGAACTAAGACATATCAAAATGTTATTTATCAGAATAAATTTTTATTTAAGAATAAGGTAGTTCTTGATGTGGGTGCTGGGACTGGAATTCTATCTCTATTTTGTGCCAAAGCCGGGGCAGAACATGTCTATGCGGTATGTGTCTATGGTGGCTATTTCCTTTTACTGTTCTTAATCACAAAACTTTTATTGGATTATATATTTATATTTTTATATTATCCCGTCACATTTTTAATTACAAGGTTTTATAATTTTGGATTCTCAGGTTGAGTGCTCTGATATGGCCGATATGGCAAAGGAGATAGTTGAAACTAATGGGTACTCTAAAGGTGATGCTTTTAAATTTTGTATCCATTCATTTCGTTCACACTTTCTTTTTGTAGGTTAATTAATTTCAAACATTGCTGACTGTAATTAGGTTGTTTTGCTTTTACAGTCATAACAGTTCTAAAGGGGAAGATTGAAGAAATTGAACTTCCAGTTGCTAAAGTTGATATAATCATTTCAGAATGGATGGGATATTTCTTGTTGTTTGAGAATATGCTGAATACTGTTCTCTATGCACGTGACAAATGGCTAGTAAGTTATTCATTCTCTTCACTTGATGGTATCTATTTAATTATTTATTGCATATACAAGATTGAGGTAGTCTTGATTTTGGCTGCTAGTAGTTCTACCATTTGTGGTGTGGTTGTGAAAAATTAATCTAATTCAATTCAATTCAAGCATTCTGAGATATTATATTTGTAGCTTAGAAATGAAGCTTTTCTAAATGAAGCATTGCCATCTCCTGCCCTTGCTTGGTTCCTGTCTATTATCATTTTTTTATTTGGTCATTAGGCATAAATAATTATATTGTTTGAAATGAGAACTTATGAAACTAATCGTTCTTCCTATGGAGATATATTTATTTCTCACATGCTTTTATAAAGAACTGTTTCAACTTAAGACACATGGTGGCCCCACTATAGATCCTTTGGGAATTGTTGTGCACAGTTAGTAAATAACGCAGGTTTTATGGGTCATTCTTTGATCTGTTGTTTTTCATAACATTGAGTTCCATGTGATATTCATTTACTTCCTTTCATGGCTATATAAATTATGGTTCAATAACACTTGACTCTTAGATTAGAGAGAGAGCGAGAGATAGTGAGAGAGAGTAGACTTCAATTATTTGACAAGTGTATAAATAGTGGGGATGATAATTATTTTTTTCCTGCTTTTGGCCTAGGTGGATGATGGAGTTGTGCTGCCAGATAAAACTTCTCTCTATCTTACAGCAATTGAAGATGCAGACTACAAAGAAGATAAAATTGAGTGTGAGTTGTTAACCTAATGAATTTTTAGGTGCACGATGGCTTGCGGAATTGAACCTAATACTTCTTGCAAACTACTAGAACCCTTCACCATTTGATGACACCCAGCTGTTTATTACTTATCTCTTGCTATTTACCAGTATATGAATCTTTTGACCATTATATACATGTTTTTTAATTGTATGTTTGCAATGGAAATGACAACAAACTTTTGGCTGGTGCGTAAAAGCTTCAAATGTCAAGTTGTATATGAGAAACTTTGCTATGCAATTATGTCCTTTACTTGTATTCTTTTAAATTTTATGGATTTTCTATTTCTATCACAGTTTGGAACAATGTATATGGTTTTGACATGAGCTGCATCAAGAAGCAAGCACTTATGGAGCCTCTTGTTGACACAGTTGACAAAAATCAGATTGTTACAAATTGCCAGCTACTAAAGGCGGGTGATTATAGATTTTTTATGTTTCTTAAATTTAATGTCCCTTCAATGCTTCTTGTATACATTTTTCATCCTTAGTTGGCCCAAGAATCACTGGCTTTCTTAGTGTAATGTAAATTGATTTGCTCATCTATCTTCAGACGATGGATATCTCTAAGATGCTACCTGGAGATGCTTCCTTCACAGCACCTTTCAAGCTTGTAGCCGAACGTGATGATTATATTCATGCTCTTGTTGCATATTTTGATGTATCGTTTACCAAGTGTCATAAATTGATGGGTTTCTCTACAGGTTCAATTCTTCTTTACTAAGTTCTCTTAATTTGATCTGTTTGGTTTTGTTCATTTCTTTTTGGGCAACTTGAATGGAATACTGTGTTGTGGCGTGTACTCTGTTCATTAGTGTAAATATCTTTATTTTTTCCATTCATTGGATTCTTCCTTTTTACAGAGGCGTAGCTTTTAGCAAAGGAGAACATAGGGAGATTGACCCCCCAAAAAAAATATATATATAAAAAGAGAAGAAAGGGGGGTATAGATAAAGAAAAGTGAAAACAATAAAAATAGCTATTTGCTGTATTAAAAAATTGCGTGTTGAAGCTCTGATCGTTTGCTGTGAACTAAACTGGATACAAATGTTGTCTCTCTTTTGAAACTTTACATGGCTTTGGTAAAAAGTTCCTTAAATCTTTCGTATGGGATAGGGTTCTTTTCTCCTTTCTATGTTTTGAGACTGAGCACATGGCACTTAATTTTAATGATGAATTAGGTTTAGTTCCATTAGTGTTTGGGGTTGTGCATATATGCTATGGATTTAACTCCTGAACTTTTATACAGGACCAAGATCACGTGCTACTCATTGGAAGCAAACAGTCCTTTACCTAGAAGACGTGTTGACCATATGTGAAGGAGAGGCAATTGCTGGGAGCATGACCGTGGCGCAGAATAAAAAAAATCCTCGGGATGTTGACATAATGCTCAAGTATTCATTAAATGGTCGGCGATGCACAGTTTCAAGGGTCCAGTATTACAAGATGCGCTGAGCCTGGCTTTTAGGATGATATTTTCTTAATGCTCTCCAAATATTAGGGATATTAGTGGGATTTGGAACAATTGACAACAATTGCTGCCCCTATTATTTATAGAAAGGCAGCTTTTGTAAGGGCCTTGTACGCATTTTACTGAATTCGTTCTCACAATTGATTCCGGATGTATTGATGAAAAATTTTGAAATCCTATGTATTTTTTATCATTAATTTCTTTGCCCCATTTACAAGAGGAAGACTTACCCGTATTCAATTATAGATGATATTGATAATTCGAGTTTAGAACGCATTTCTGGTGTTTAGTATTTGGCCCGCAATGAAGGTGGATAGAAGATTTTCAAGATGTACTAAAAATAATTAAGCTGTTTTGTCTTATGGTTCCTTTTTCACATAGTTAACCCCAACCAGGCAGTAGTTAACCTTCCTTTTCAGCTTTGGTTATATCCTACTATGACCTTGCTTTTTCTTATTTTTGTTCTTTTGGGGGGAAAAAGGGTTTTCCCACCCGGAAGGGGGTGGGGGTGATGGAAATCATCTTGATGTCATAGTCGTTATCGGGAGGAAATTCTAGAATAAAGAAAGCGTTATTTTCCGTAGGAAATAAGAAACATTCAACATATTTAAAGGTCTTTAAACTTCCAATACAGGCCAGAAGTGAAGGGTGACGCTAAAGTACATTAGGTAGTAAATCCCTGATTAGAACATAGAACATGTAAGAGTCCCAGAATTACGCTCCTTTCTATATTTCTTCTTCCTGTTGACCTTGGGCACAAAGACCTTCAGTGAACCTTTGTCAACACAAATCAAGGATTGATTGAAGTTCTTCGGCAATCAAGAGATGCAGTGTTAGGTTCTGATGCCCTACAGTTCTGACTTGCCTGTCTTTGGGCCCTTCTTTGAAGTGGCTGTCTTCTTTCCCCTCCACCACTGCCGTAAACGATTGGATACTGTGTTTGCATGTCTCCTCAGTGTCATAGCTCCATCTGAAATTTCCTTTCTTATCTTCTGTTTCCAGTCACTTCTTCCACTTTCTTTTTCTCTCAAAACTTTTCCCTGCAAGATGTGGATTTCTCCATTTATCAGTGACTCTAAAAGGATTTCAATCAATATGACAATATATGAAATTATCTTGATACCAATTTTGAAGGGAAGCCAGTCTCATCATCATCATCATCCTCATCTTCATCATCACCATCTTCGCCAAAATTCTTCATGTTCATTAAATCCTCCCTGGAGTACATTTTCATGCTGGGTGCTCCCGGCATCCCCTGAAACAGAACAAAAGACAGTATAAACATAATGTGTTACCAATAAAAGACAGCAGCAAGTATTGTAAGGATGAATCGCCAACTAGGCTTTGATTCAGGTGGTTAGAAGTACAGGGTAGCTCCTATTTTTGGCTCATGTTAAGTTCAATTTGCACTCAGTCAGTTAATCTTTTCCTCCCAAGATAAAAAACAAGAAAAAAACAACGAACTACCTCCATAGATTTTAGTAGTCTTTCCAGTTCAGCCTCTTTAGATGACTTTGGAATAAAAGGCTCTCCAGAAGCCCTGTCCTGCAATACACTTCTGATGAGAATTTAAGCATGAAACTATTCATACAATAATGTTAAGCGCATATCAAGTTTGGATTATGTCAATGCATCAATAGAATTCTAGTATCCACATTACATAACCCAAAGAAGGGAAAATAACTATAATTGGTGGAAATTTGCATTCAACTGTCAGAAACTTGGAGTCAACGAACTACAATTGCACATAAATAGCATGTATAATAAGCCCAAAGCATATTTCTAACCATATAAGCAGCACTTAAAAAAGTAAAGAAAGGAAAAGAAAGGAATAAACTGATTCATACCATTAACGTAACAAATGTCTAAAGTCATATACCATGTCAAAAAGTAAGAAAGGGAAATAAAGGAAACTGTAGAGATGCGACATTCCACTCAAAACTTTGTCCAAGTTCATCAGGCTAGGTCCACTGGGACTCAATATATGTATAATATATGAATATAAATAGTATTTTGCAGAAAGCCAACTGGTAAGTTATCCTTTGCTCTGTAACTAACACTTATTAAAGCCGAATCATATTTCATTCAGTTAATAATTAGGTATTTCAGGGATTGCTTAGGTGCTTCTTGTTTATTTAAAAGTTGAAAGACAGTGAAGAAAGGAAAGTATTAAGCAGGCAAAATCTTCTATATTGGAATTAATTATCATGACTTATCCTTTACCATACTAAGATGGAATACTATGGGTGCCAGCAGACAAACTTAAGTTGAACACTCACTAATTATAAAAAGCAAAGGCCCAGCACCATAACTGTTAGTCATAATGTAGCAGCGGCTAGACTCAATAGTACATAAGAGGCTCAAATTAATACATAACGCGATCAAAGTGGACTCATCACCCATGAAAGCTATATATCAATATCAACCAAAATATTGTTACCAAAATCGAAAAGAAAAGGAAAGAAAAAGCTATATGACAATTATAATATATCACTGGAACTCTGGAAGTATCAACTTAAGAATAAAGTTACCTTAGGTACAGGGGGTGGCTTGGTACTGCATGCCTTAGTAAGGTCTTCACAGAAATAATTGACCAATGAGTTAATATCAGGCTTGGATTTGTATAGATATTCAGCGACATCTGTATCAGAATATCCTATCACCTGTAAATTCCAAATTAGCGAGTCATCAATATTAAATATCCCTGAACATAGATTTACTGAGTACCTTAAGCGTGTTCAAAAAATTACATACACGCATAGAACCAGCAGGGGTAGCATAATCCAGCTCATAATGATTGGTGAATGTGACGTAAGTGTTCTTAATCGATGGAAAAAATAATAAATAATATATTAAACGCAAGTCTGCCTCATTCTACTCTCCCCTATAAAATCTTGCCATTTCAGAATGTACGAGTAGAAGATCTATTTCACGGGTAAAAAACAAAAGCATCAAGTATAAGGTGGGAACTGTGCCATACCTCTTGACAAGCCTGCTCAATTGTCTTGCATTCAGAATTGCATTGTCCTTCAGAGTCTTGTTCCACCAGCTGGTAAGAAAGAAAGTAGGAAAAACCAATTTACTGGGTATTAATGCTATGTCAATGGAACAAGCTCTAATGCTCACATTCAACTGTTACACCATCCGAAATCCAGCAGAAACAACAAATAGCCCAGGTACAAAAAGAGATAAAAAGAAGCATGGCAATCTAAACTTACAGTAGAATCCTGTAAAGCATATACAAAACTGAGAAGTTCATCAATCCTCGTACCTCCAATCTATCTTCGTTTTCTACAATATCTATCTGCAGTATCCAATCTGCTTCCGCCTTTTTGAGATTGCAAACATTCTCTGCTATCTCAATGATCTGGTACTCTGAGATCTAGCAACCGAAATCAACCAAGAAAACTCTTAAGTCCACTTCCTAGTTCCAAAAGAGCATAATGAAGCGATTTAGAGGAAACCCAGATGAAAAAAAAATAAACCTTTTTCGGAGCGATCTCTGCCTGCTTTTTCTGAACTTGCTGATACAACTGCTTAGCGAGCTTTTCACAAACTTGGCATCTGATGTACGGAATGTCTTCCCTTCTAGCTCTTGCCGCTGGTTTCTTGGAGCAGTGTGAAAGCGGCAACCACGCTGAAATAAAGAGTGATACAACCGCGACATAAAGTACTGCCTTCATCTTCCTCCGAAGTGTATTGAATCCGAATTACCCAAAGAAACAGTTTCTAGGAGATCCTTTAAAAGGCGAAGTTTCGCAAAAAAAATTAATGCATGGTTTTATAGGTAAGATCAAGAAAAAAGTAACCAAAGACAAAGCATCTCATATTGTGATTAATTTATAGGGTTTAATGTCCAAAAAAAAAATTATAGGGCTTTGTCACAAAAAAGTAATAAAACTCTCATTTCCAGCAATCTGATTGGCGGAGAGAAGCTTAAAACAGTGGGCCACTCTCTTTTTTCAACCAATAAGGTGCAAGAAAACACGTAGCGCTGCTTTAATATTAGATTTGGAATTTTTCCCAAAAACATGAGTTTGGTGGCGCATCGTCGTCTATACGCAATACGCATATTCCAGATTGTCGTTTTTTGGGAAAATGAACCGGATCAATGACCAGTGCAATTAAAACCTCTGTTGAACCCTGCAGTCCTACACCATATGTTATCGCACAAATTAGGGATCGGCTGCCTCGCGAGCTGGAACGGAAACTCCCTCTTGTTGTCACTTTCCATCGTTGATCGGCATGGCTTCAGATTTGATGGAGTCTACAAAATCCATAAACTTATCTAATTTTGTCCCTTCTATGGGCGAAAACTACGATATCAAGCTGAAAAAATCAATCCAAGACCTTTTAGCTGAAATTCGCCAAGAAGCCCCGAATTTTTCTCTCTATGTTGAGACATTCTATCAATTAGTGCAAGCTAAGTTTGACCCACCCTTTGAGGCGATCTGGGTCTACGCTGCCCTTACATTTGGTAGCCGTAATTATGCCGAAGGCGATGCGTTGGATCGAATAACAGTTGCAAAAGACTTGTTTCATCTGTTATCTGAATGTTCAGCTTCGTCTGGTGCTTCAAAGTGTATCGCATTATTGGTTCCTGTCGTCTATGAGGTCTACAAAGTGCTTCTGAAATTGTTTGCGGAGGAATTAAGCGTGAAGAGAGAGAAGAAAGCAATTAGGGAGGCCAAGTTTTTATTGGATAATATTCTTGGGTTTATAAGTGTCTGCTGTAGTAAGAATACTGACGAGGAACATGATTCTTTTTGTCCGAATTTGATTATCCCTTTCACGGATTTGGTTTGTGTTTGGGTTAATGCAAATGAAGGGTTGGAATCTTTCTTGCCACTTGTGAGCAGTGATGTTTGTCGTTGGCTTTGTACGAGAGAATCCGACGTTGGCTACTTAGCTGCTGCTGTTATTATTCAAGCGTTTTTCCTGAAACTGTGCTTGAGTTTTCATTTAGCAAAGCCGAAGGATGAATTGGAAAAGACTCTGAAAAGTTGGGTCGTTGGCTCAATTTCTAGCTTTCAAAACGCATATTTTTTTGGTCAGTAAGGTTTTCTGTTTGGTTTAAATTTCCTTCCATTTTTGCTTATCTGTGACGAGTGACGACTGTATGACTGTAACTCGGACCTGTATCCAACTGAAAAGCAAATAGTGGCAAACTTGACAGGCCAAAACTATCTGTGCGTGACACAAATTGTTGATTCTTTAGCTTTTCACACTAAATGCATGAATTATTATGTTGGCTTGTTCATTTGTTTCTTGGTATATTTTAAAACGTATGGGGTTTTTTTTTTTTTTTTCACTGTTGAATTTGGTTGGCCTGCTAATGGATAAATTTGCATGAACTGTACTTGATCGGGTATTTTCACTTATCTCCAACCATGATATCATTTTCTTGTACCTTGTCTGATGTGGATTTATCTTGTGTCAACCAGAGACCCTCATGAGGACAACTCTGGGGACATCTTTGCCTCTGAGCTCAATATTGGTTAGTATGTCTTCCTTCTAAAATTATTGTTACCATTTTATGTTATTTTCCACATCCACAACGAATAGCTGCCCTTGGTGTGAAATTCTGTGACTTTCTGTGTGCATATCAGCATATGCATATTCATGCATTCTTGAGTTGATTTCATGCTATAGTTCAGATGCTCCCCCTTCAAATTCAGAATTCCTTTTGTTCATACATGTGAATCCCAGAAGTATTTGACCTTGTGCCTTATATTGTTCAATGCACAGGCCAAAGCAATATTATTTTTGTGTCACTTTGATTGTGGGAGTTATGGCTATTGCTATTTCCTCTTCGGGTCAAACTTTCTCTGATATCAACTGATTGACCAAGGACTTTTTTGAAAGTAAACTAGCGGTGGGATTTTATATTTTATTGTAAAAAGAAACTAAAAACTGAAAGGGGACTAAAGAATTTAGTGATTACACTTCTGTTTGTAAATAAGAATAGCATACTTGTTAATTTGATTGAAGAGTTCTTAAATATTAATTCATATTCTTTATCAATAGAAGAAATTTAATTCATTTTTGGTAATGGTTTCATGTCCACTCTTGAAAGTTGGAACTAATCAACTACATTTTTGTTGTGTGGAAGGCATCATTTCTAGAATCCCACTAGAGGTAAGCATGTATTTAACCTCTAGTTACTATTAAATATGCCACTGACTAATCTCTTTAAGAATTTCATAGTTAGGTGAAAATCTTTCAAAAGTTAGTGGTAAGTTTTTTAAAAGTTGGTAGTAATTTGTCAAGGGTTGGTAACTATCCTTAGAAAATATGGATGGAAGAAATCTCTAGAATTGTTGAATTAATGGTTTGCTAGCATTATAAATAAGGGGATATGATAATAGGAGTGTGTAACCAAGTGAGAAGTTATATGAGTGTATAAGAAGTGAGAAGAGGTGTAGAGAGAAATTTAGAGTGAAATGTGTCTTTGGTAGTTATTATAATCTTGTGGAGAGCAATAAAAAGTTCTTTTAATTAAAGTTTCTATTCTTGCCTTTTATATTCTACAAGTGGTATCAGAGCCTGGTTAGAGGCCATCTCTAATATAGTTGGGCTTAGTTCGGGTCTGGTCAACTAAGTATCTAGTCCAGGAGGTTTCTTTGTTTAAGTACAAGCTTTAAGATCGTTATATAAGGAGATTTTGCTGAAATATAGTTAAGGACTGTAAAGAAACTCCATCAGAAATCAAGCAAACTTGGTGTAAGTGCAAGGCACTGCCAAAGTCGCTATGGCTGACATGTTGATGAATACATGCTCGGTTGAGAAGTTAAATAATAACTATCAGGTCTGGAGCACCGTTGTTGAACTTTATCTAGGAGGCCAAAATCTTTAGGACCTTATTGACGAAGATAAAGCGATTCCACCAATAAATTCAAGTGAATTGAATAAATGACATGTAAGAGCTAGAAAGGTTCTATACATATTAATTTCTACAATGGAACTGCAATTCGTTAGATACATTAAAGAAGCCAAGACATCAAAAGAGGCATGGGATGCGCTTGCCACACTGTTTGTGAGTGCGGATGACACAAAGTTGCAGCGATTAGAGAACGAGCTTGTGTCAATTTGGTAAAATGATATGTCGATAAGCGAATATTTTTCAAAGATCAAATCTATTTGCACTGAGATTTCAAAATTAGATTCGAAGAATGTTATTACCAACACAAGAATGTGGAGAATTATTATCGCAGGATTAAACCGAAAGTATCATAGTTTTGTCACTACCACAAGAAGCTGGGCTAAGGAACCAACTCTAGCAAAGTTGGAAAGTATATTAGCCAACCAGGAGGCTTTGGATTCACAAATGTCCAAAGCTTCTTTGAAATATGAAGAAAAAACTCTCTTTAACAAACATAAAGGCCAACAAGAGGAATCTAGTTGGAGAAAGAAAAGATATTATAGAAGGCATCAAGATGGTTGGTAGAGAAACCATCTTGCGAGAGGCTCGTATCGAGGGGGAGCTTACCTAGACTTACAAGACTCTGAATTAAAGAAGGAGCGACAGAGAGACAATAGATTTTACGGTTGTGGTAGAATAGGTCACTTTGCTAGAAATTGTAGAGCACCTCGTGAAGAAGGAAATGTTGCAACTTAACACCATAGTGACGAAGAATGAGACTTTCAAGCATGCTTTGCAGCCATAGAAAAATCAAAAGAGATTGCATTGACTTGTTTTGAAGAACCACAGAAAGATATGGCACTGACAACATTAAGTGACAAATCTGTCAACTACGAAGAAGATTGAATTGTTAATTCCAGATGTTCTTATCTTATGACCAAAGATAAAGAGAAGTTGTCAACAATGTTTGAATATAGAAGAGGTTGAATTGTTGTAATAGCAAACAATTTGAGATTCCCAATAACCCATGTTGGCGATACGGAAATCAATCCCGCCATAGTACAGGGAAAGTACATCTACAAAATGTCTACCATGTACCAGGAATGAAGAAAAATCTCCTATCAGTGTCACAACTTGCATCTGAAGGCAACTATGTGGTGTTTGGGCTGAAAAATGTCAAGGTATATAGAAGTTTGGATCCAACTGGTGGACCAATTATGGAGAGTAAGCATGTAGAGTCTGTCTATGTAATGTCAGCATAGACAGACAACATACGTAGATAAGACAAGAAGAAATGAGAATAGATTTGTGGCATGCAAGTCTTGACCACGTGAGCTATCATAAGCTGAAGTTAATAATAAAGAAGGAAATGCTTAGAGGACTTTCGTAGCTTGAAGTTAAACACGGTATAGTTTGTGCGGGATGCCAGTACGGTAAGGTACATTAGTTACCATATAAGGAGTCTAGTTTCAGAGCTAAGAAACCATTTGAACTGGTGCACTCTGATGTTTTTGAACTAGTAAAGCAAACCTTTGTCAGTGGGTATCAATACATGATCACGTTCATTGATGACTACACAAGGTACGTATGGGTAGATTTTATGAAAGATAATTCAAAGCATCATCTAGATTCAAGTTGTTCAAAGAAAAAAATGAAATGGAAGTTGGGCATAAAATTTTATGCCTATGTTCTGACAACGGAAGAGAATATACATCTAAGGAATTTGATGAGTATTTGCGATAGAATAAAATATGGCGACAGCTGATGTGCCCTAGAACACCTTTGCAAAATGGGGTTGCAGAAAGAAAGAATCTATACTTGGCAGAAATTTGTCGAAGTATGTTGTATGCCAAGAATGTACCGCTACGGTTCTAGGTGGAATGCATGAAGACCACCGTTCATATTACCAATAGGTTACCACAAGCAAAGTTTGATTTTATGTCGCCCTACGAGAAGCTCTGGAATATCAAACCCATCGTAAGTCATTTTCAAGTGTTTGGTTATATGTGTTATGTTTTCACGTCTGACCATCAGCGTAGTAAGTTTGACAAGAAGATAGTTCGGTGTATATTTGTGGGTTATGATGATCAACAAAAAAGTTGGAAATGCTGCAATCCAACCACTGACAGATATTATACATCTCACAATATAGTATTTGATGAGACGTCATCATGATGGTCATTGCAAGCAACAAATCTTCCTGATCCAAGGGAGATTAAAGAAAGTTACAAGAGAAATTAAATGAGCACGAAAGTGAAGACCAACCAATCTCTAAAGTTGAAGTAAAACTGGTGATAGAAGATGACAATTTAAGAGTCAAACGAAGTGAAAGGAGCCCTTGGAAGGCAGCAGTGCATGCAACACCAAAAGAAGAAAGACCAAGTCAACTTGAAGAGCAAGAAGATTTGAGTGAAGAAGATATTCCTCAATCACAACAATTACATAGATCAACAAGGCAAAGAAAATCGAACCTGAAGTATACAAAAGCAGCAGTGATTGAAGATGGAAAACATAATGAGCTAGCAACGTATGAAGAGACGTCTAGTACCAACGAATGGAAGAAGAGATTGACGCGTTGAAATAGAACCAAACACGGGAGTTGGTGCTAAAATCCAAACATGTAAATCCCATTTCATGCAAATAGGTGTATAAAGTAAAGACTCGTCTTGATAGATCAGTTGAAAGATATAAAGTTTGGCTAGTGGCATGTGATTTTTCTCAAAGGTATGGATTTGACCATGAAAAAATGTTTAATCAAGTGGCTAAAATTACCACTGTATGAATATTGTTGGCTCTCGTTGCAAGAAAGTCTTGGAAGTTGTGGTAGATGAATGTGAAGAATGCATTTCTGCATGAAGAATGGGATCAGGAAATCTATATGAATCAACCTAGAGGATTTGAGAGCAAAGCTCACCTTGATTATGTATGCAAGTTAAAGAAAGCTTTGTATGGATTTAAACAAGCACCGAGAGCATGGTATGAAAAAATTGCTGAGTTCCTAATACAGAATGGATATTCAGTAGTACTAGCAAATTCAAATATGTTTGTAAGAGTTTGCAAAAACAAAGTGACAATAGTCTTGGTGTTTGTAGATGATCTGATCATCACTGGAGATGATGAAATTGAAATTCATCAAATTAGAGTTGATCTAACAGTATGCTTTGATATGAAAGATTATGAAGAACTGAGATATTTTCTGGGACTTGAAATTGAATGGAGTAAAGAAGGATTATTTTTGTACCAGCAGAAATATGCTAGAGATCTTCTACAGAAGTTTGGAATGCTAGATTGCAAACCTATCTCGACTCTGATAGAAGCAAATGCAAGATTTTGCTCAATTGAGGGAAATGACTTAGAATATGTCACTATGTACAGACAATTGGTGAGAAATATGATATACTTAACAATGACTCGTCCAAATATTTCTCATGCAGTTAGAGCAATGAATTGAGTTATGCAACATCCTAGAAAATCACATTTAGAAGCAGTGCGACACATTTTAAGGTATGTCAAAGGTACGCTAGATTATGGGATATTCTACAAGAAAGGAAATTAATGCAAGTTAAAAGCATATTCTGATGCTGATTATGTTGGTGATCATGACATGTGTCGTTCAACTACTAGTTATGCATTTAGCTTGGGATCGGGAGTAATATTTTGGTGTTGTAAAAGTCAACCTACAGTAGCTCTATCAAGCACGAAGTACGAATACAGAGCAACAGTGATATTTGTGTAAGAAAGCATGTGACTAATACAATTACTAAAAGATTTAAATCAATAAGTCAAGTATTCAATAGAATTGTATTGTGACAATATATCAGCAATTCGCTTGGTAGATAATATAATTTTTCATGCTAAGACTAAGCATGTGGAAGTACATTATCATTACATTCGAGAAAAAGTGTTGCTAGGAGAAATTGACTGAAAATACATTGACACAGATCATCAAATTGTTGATATACTTACTAAAGGTTTAAATAAAGTCAAGTTTGAAGAATTTCGAAAGCAACTTGGAATGACTTCAAGAATAACAATATAAGAGATTAGTTGGTGAGGGGATGTATTACATATGTCACCGATTTATCTGTTTAAGAATTTCAAAGTTAGGTGAAAATCTTTCAGAAGTTAGTGGTAAGTTTTTCAAAAGTTGGTAGTAATTTGTTAAGAGTTGGTAACTATCCTTATAAATATGGCTGGAAGAAACCTTTAGAATTGTTAAATTAATGATTTGCTAGCACTATAAATAGGGAGATGTGATAATGGGAGTGTGTGGCAAAGTGAGAAGTTGTATGAGTGTGTGAGAAGTGAGAAGAGGGTTAGAGAGAAATTTAGAGTGAAATGTGTTTTTAGTAGTTATAGTAATTTTGTGAAAGGTAATAAAGAGTTCTTTCAATTAAAGTATTTATTCTTGCCTCTTTTATTCTCCACTACAACTACAATGTTTGTTGATAGTGTTGAATTGCACCTCCGGGTTTTTGGATGAATTTATTGCTTTGATTTTTTCATGAGTCTATTGGAGTGTTATAATTCTATGCGGTCTTTCTGTCCCTGTACCCTTCTTCTGGTAGGTTGTTGTCTGTTTTAAACTTAACCCATAAGAGTTATCACTATGGAATCTGTCTGTGCAGAAACCTGAAGATGAACTTCTCTTGAGGAAAGTTCTGTTCGATGCTGTTTTATTAGTGGAGTACCCCTTCCTTTACCTAAATGCCAACCTGATAAAGAGCCTAACCTTGACAAGATTGATTGTTACACATGAGGCTGTAGAGTATTTTAGGTATGCAGAATCAATTATTTTCTGATTACCCTTCTCATTGTACTTTCAGAACTGAATTTCTTATAATCTCTCTTAATGTAGAGGGTGTGGGGATCAGAACAGAGCTATTTCTTATATAAAGGCCTTTTCTGCTTCTCGATTACCTTTGCAAATAATAAAATGGGTTACAAACTTGCACAATTTGGATGATAAAGCAAGTAGAACAAATGGATCCTCACCCAGAGCTCTTATGAGTAAGTTGCTCTAGTATTGACTGTATCTAGGATTGCAGACCAGTTACCTGATGAATTATAGCTAACATATCTCATTGTATTTAATCTACACTCTAGAATGGCTTCTAAGGCTCGAGGAAGATAAAGGGGTTGAAGTTTTTGAAGATGATATTTTAAAAAGCCATGCCAAATCAGGTCTTGATTTTTCTCAAGCAGAGCATCTGGAAACTAACTTGGAGGGAAAGGTAGCGGATGATGACCTTTTTTATTTTGATAAGATGAGGGAGGAGGGAAATACATGTGAGGAGGATGAGCAAAACAAATTGGCAAGTGCTGCATTTGTTGCCGCTGCCCAAACTATGAAGGTGACTGATGATGGAAAACGAAAACGAAAAGGTTCAAGTACTGGAAAGAAGTTTAAATTTGTCAAGCATGAGCCCCTTCCAGGTCCCAATCCAGTCAAAGCTGAGACCTCAGTTGCTAAGGTTAGTTCAAGTGGTGAGAGTGAAGTAGAGGATCCAGTTGATTCAGACACACAAGATACAGAGTAACAAGTTTGTATAATTTCATTATGCCCACTATCATGGTGGACCTGTATTGGCTGATGCATTCGCTCTCTTGGCGTTTCCATACGATGCATAGGAGGATATTTTCCAAGGGCATGCCAAAGTGCTCCTTGATAAGCGAAACATAATGAGGGCTTTTGGTTAGCTATGAAGATCTGCAGCTACCTTATACTTTTGCTTCAGTTTTGTCAGCTGTATCCTACCTTTTTATTCTATTTTTCTTAGTTTAGTTGAGGCAGGCACTAGCAAGTTTTGGGTTTTTGTTCTTGAGGTGCAAAAGTTTTGAATCACGTTATGTGATCGGTGTGTAAGATAATAACATAATTGAATCTGAGGCTGAAATTTTATTATTCACAAACTACTAGCCTAAAAAGAATTTTTTTTTTTCTGGAGCATCTGGATCAATGAGAATTTCTAGCTAAATTGGCATTTTATTATTTGGGATCTGTACTTGTCAAGCTAATTGCATATTCCAATTATTTCGATGCACAAATTAATTGGTAGTCTGTGTGTGCTCAAAAGTCTCTCAATCATAAAATTTAAAACACTTTCTAAACCGGTCAAATTGTCAATATACAACTATTAGCACTTCTTTGAAAAAAACAATAATTATTTTCTTATAGACCGTGAAAAGATTGTGACTCCATTACTGATATTTCAAAAGTTACTTAAAAATAATCATAAATAACAACTTGATCTTGAAAGCCAGCTCAGACGCAATGAACGCAAAGATTGGGTAAAGCGTAAGGCAATTTGAAAGATCCAAAAGAAATAGCCATCCATATTTGAATTTTGCGTATGACTTTTATTTCGTTGAAAAACTAAAGTTTGCTATTGACAATCCGTCCCTATGTCGTGGTTAACATAAATCTTTTTTTTTCTTGGGCCAATTACGAAACGGCTTAAATCTATTTTTTTCTGTGTTTAGATAGATTGGAGGACTATATAAATGGTTATGTGGGAGCTCGGAATATTGCAGAGCAATGGAGAACATAACCCAGCTAGTCCATATCCCCAATAATCCTATATTGCGGAGTGAGGGATTGCTGAAGGTATGTACAACCATTTCTTGAATAATTTTCAAGGGCTTCATAGCATACATATATTTGAACTCATTCATTTCATCCCACTTAATCAAATAATCATGTGGCAGTATATACTGGAGACCAGCGTTTACCCACGAGAACCAGAGCCTCTCAAAGAGTTGAGGAATGCTACTCAAAACCACCCTCTGTAATTTTCACAATTCCTTTTCTTCTTTCTTTCAATCCTTCCTTCAATCATTACTTCAATTTCATCGGATTTCAATTCTGTTTGTTAGGAGCTTTATTGCTGCTTCCCCTGATGTGGGTCAGCTGATAACCTTGCTCTTGAAGCTTTTGAATGCAAAAAAGACAATTGAAGTCGGAGTTTTTACTGGCTACTCCGTTCTCCTCACTGCGCTTAACATTCCTCATGATGGAAAGGTATGCATATGCTCCTTTCTTTCTTTCTTTTTTCTCCAACCTGTCTTTTTGTTATTACTTATGTTCCTATAATCCATCATTGCAGATCATAGCCTTGGATCCAGACAGAAAATCTTATGAAATAGGACTTCCCTTCATCAAAAAGGCTGGCGTGGAACACAAGATTGACTTCTTGGAATCTCCAGCTCTACCAATTTTGGATAAACTCTTAGAAGATGTAAGCACAAACTCATCACTGTCTTACATCTTTTTCTAAATACTAATTAGAATGTAAAATGGTCTCAAATTTCACTGCTTTGAGTCATCACCTCCATGTATCTGGATCTGGAATGATGTTAAGCTGGTAGTATTTGATGTGATGGTGCAGCCTGCAAATGAAGGAAGTTTTGACTTTGCCTTCGTTGATGCTGACAAGAACAACTACTGGAATTACCATGAGAGGCTTATCAAATTGGTTAGGATTGGTGGGATAATTGCGTATGATAACACTCTTTGGGGTGGAAGTGTTGCCTTGCCAGAAGAGGAAGTTCCAGAGCTCAAAAGAGGATGGAGAAAGTGTGCAATTGCTTTTAACAAAGCTATTGCAGAGGACTCTCGCTTAGAGCTTGCGTTCGCTTCAATTGGTGATGGTGTCAGTTTCTGCAGGCGCATTCTCTAATTTTCATCCCTATCTTGTGTGATTGTCAATAAATTTACTACATTGCTCTTATTTAATGTAGTATGCCCTACCCATGTCTATTTTATATTTAAATAAATTAAAGTTTTTTCTGAATTTTCCTTACATGAAACACACTATTGCCATGCCTCAAACATGAGAGGTCTGAGATCTGATGTTTACAGAAAAGGATTCGCTGACTCATTGAAGAGTTTATTATAAGTTTTATCCTAAAAGATTTTAAAGTATCCGTTGGCAGATGATTGTCATTTGAGGTGCTAATTTCTTGGACAATGAGAGTCAAATTAATTATGCATGTGTGTGTGAGAGAGAAGGATTAATAGAGATATATGTGTGTATATATATATATATATATATATATATAAATAATTAAAAATATTTCTATATTGTTAATAATTTATTATAAAATGAATATTTCATTAAATATACTGTTAGATTAAAAGTTGAAAATAATATAGTTAAGGATTATAAATTTAAAATATTAATTATGAATATATAGCAATTACTTTCAATTTAATTCAACGATTGGATCAATGAAAATAATTTCCAATGATATATATAAATATTAAATCTTATAATAATATATTTTATAAAAAGAACTATTTAATTATTTTTTAATGAAAGAATAGGCACCGATCAAATGTTTCTTTCATTCTTATAATCGTTTTTTTGTTTTTTTAATAGAAGAATCTCCATCCCCGTTATTGGCCAGGATATCAATTTGTTATTAAACGAAAAAAAAATAAAAATAAAAAAGTCGAAGTGTGCAATCGAACTTTGTTTTTTGATTGTGATGATCGGAATTACTGGAAAGTTAACAGTAAGAGAATATTTGTATGTTTTAAAAAATATAGAGACTGATTTTAAAAAAAATAAAATATAAAAATTAATTTCAAAACATATGTAAAATATAAAGACTAAATAATTAATTTTCTTAAAAATTAATGTTTCAAACTCATTGCATAGCAAATTTGAATCAATTTTAAAATACTAAATAACTCAAATGACAAGTGTTATAATATATTTAACTATATAAATATATATATATATATATATATATTAAAGGATAGAGCATAGAAAGACAATATATAAAAAATATTAATGACATTTATGTAAAACTAATGAAGACGAAGACTGCGGAATGGAGTGTATTATCCTTGTTGTTTTTCAAAAACTCGTTTTCGCTATCCCTAACTCTAAAAAAAAAAAAAAAATCTCTAAATAGGATAGCTTCTACGGGATTCTTCAAATTTAAATATCTTCTTACATCATATTATTATGAATGATAAAAATAAAGTGAGCTAAAACAGACTCTCTAAAACTTTCATAAAAGATACATTGTCTATAATTGTGTTTGTAATTTTTTTCTTTAAAATAATCTAGTCGAACTGTTTCACACAGAGGAGGTATATTGTGACTCAAATCAAGAAAATCATCTCTCTTTTGGAGTATTTTTGACCTTTGAAACTATGCAATTAATTTATTTAATAATAAACGGAGGTTGTTTGTATTGAAATTTTTATATGTTGAAGTTTATGGCAATTGAAGCAGGAGAAATTAATGATAAATTAGTTTATTTGTCTAAAAGTCAATATATTGTATATTAATGATATTATAAGTGTGGGTAAAAAGTTGAATTCAATAATATATTGTGATTAAAAAAATAATAAATTAGTGAAACTTTATAAAATTAGTTACGTGAGATTAGTAAGAAAGAAATAATGACAATGAGATTATTAATAAATTACTATCAAACTGTTTAATGATATATTATTTTTTTTTACTTTAATTTCGAATCATATCAAATTATATTTATAATTTTTTATTAAAAAATTTAAAATATAGTCAATTAATTAATTGATTATTTTTTTCATTCATTTCAAAAAAAAATATTTGAACTTCAAAAAATTTTTCATTTAAGAGATGATCAACTAATTTATTAATTTTCTCATTCACTCTAAAGAATTCTCAAATTTCAAAGAATAATTCATTAAATTTTTTATTCATCCCAAAAAATTATCAAATTTTAACTTAAAAAGTGGTTAATTAATTATTTTATTATTTTTCTCATTGATTATGAAGAATTGATACAAATTAATTATTTTATTTCTTTTTTATTGGCTATAAAAAATTTATACACTTCAAAAAATCTTTAATACACATATAAAAAATATAAAAAATTATCATATGAAGAGTTGAAAGTTTGATTGATAAAATCTTCTCATCAATCAAACAGAGTTCCTACGTTTAAATAAAGAAAAAAATACTTACTTTTATTATATATAATAGATATGGCAAGGATAACATAAATGGAGGCTAAACATTATTGATTAATTAAATTTTCCATTGTATCATTATGTCTGTTTGATTGACTTTTTCTCAGCATTTGGTAACGAACTTAATTACTCGAGATTTGTCAATATTCTCTTACGTAATATAATGCCGCCCAACTTGGATTAATGTATAGTTCCTTCACAATTTTTCAACCCTTCCGAGTTTGGCAAACCTAGTCTAAGGTCAAGTGAAGAATAGCTTTGTTTAAACATCTAATACATCAAGCTTTTTTCTTCTTTTTTCTTTAGATACTATTTATGGTTTATGGTTGGAAGTATTTATTAGCGTGGAGAATGTAGAACAGATAAAAAAGAAAGTTTAGTTCAACAAAAATATATTATATTAGTAAAATATATTTTTGGTTCTTTATTTTTCATAAAATTGATATTTTGGTCATTTACTTATTGAAATATCTAAAATAATTTTTTATTGATTAAAAAATATTACATTTGACCTTTTATTTTTTTGAAAATACCAGATTTAATCCCTTAAATATTATTTAAATTTGACAAATAGGCTAAATTTAATAATTTTCATAAAAATAAGTGATCAAGTGTGACAAATAAAAGACTATTTTAAATATTTCAAGGACCAAAATAACAGTTTTGTGATAAAAAAATATACTAAAAATATATTTTTATCTATATTATATTACTTATAATGCATGAGATACAAAGGCATTATTATATAAATTAAAGGTCAACAATGGCAGCCTAATATGCTAGTGGTGCATGTTCTGTCTTTAGCAAAATGACATATTTTATTGATGATGAATTTTGTTTGGAAATAATATCAATTAATATATATATATATATATATATATATACTGTTAAAAACTATTTGATTGAGCATAAGAGGAATAACCTAGTGATATGACTCATCAAGTGGTAGCATGAATAACAAGTATTTTAGTGTTGATAAATACTATGAATTATGATGTAATAGTAAATAAAAAAATTATTTAATTATTTTTTATAAAAAAATCTTTAAAGATATTAAACAAATGTAATGATTTTTCCAGAGGGAAAAAAAGAAGATAATTGAGATATATTGGAGAAAAGATGAATGAGGAGAATATGATATTATGCAGCCACCGATCAAATGTTTCTTTCATTCTTATTTTCGTTATTTTCTTTTATAGAAGTATCCTCATCCCCATTATTTACGGGGCACAGTATCTCGCTCAAATTCTTATGAAAACATATAAAAAATAATGTTTCAAACTCATTGTGTAGCAAATTTGAATGAATTTTAAAAATAATAATTCAAATGACAAGTTTTACAATATATTCAATTATATAAATATTAATAAAATTAGAATAATTTTTTAAAGAAAAGGTAGAGGAGAATGACATGTACACAAAAAATATTAATAATATTTATATAAAATTAATGAAGACAAAGTACGCGGGATGGAGGGTATTATCCTCACTTTTTCAAAAAGATTTTCTTGAGCTTTAAATATTTTTTACATCCTATTATTATGAATGATAAAAATAAATTGAGCTAAAACAGACTCTTCAAAACTTTTATAAAAGAAAGATTCTATATATTTGTGTCAGTAATATTATTTTTCAAATAATGTAGTTGAACTGTTTCACACAAAGGAGGTATATTGTGATTCAAATCAAGAAAATCGCCTTTCTTTTTGGGTTTTTATTTTACCTTTTAGACTATACAATTAATTTATTTTATAATAAACGGAAGTTATGTATTTTGTAGTTTTTATACGTTAAAGTTTATGGCAATTGAAGTGGGAGAGATTAATGATATATGTGGTAAGGGAAAGATAGATGAAGGGTAAATATTATTGATTAATTAAAATTTCTCCAAATTAATTATAATTACATACTTGAGTTGTTTTTAGTCCTTGGTAATAAATTTAATTGCTAGAGATTCGTCTATATTCTCTTTATGTAATCACGTGTAAATGGCCTAGTTAGTCTTCAACAACTATAAGTTGTTTTGTTGTTTCTTTCCATTCAAATATATACAGGCACGTATGTATTATTCATTTAGCTTTAGTAGAATTTGATTGAAATTATAGTTTACGGGAATCATTTGGACAGATGGATCGTTTGTAGAATTATAAATAATGCCTATATCTTTTTAAAAAAGCTTAAAGTTCTGTCAATTGGAGGTATCTATGGGCGTCGAGAATATGATTGAACAAATATTAAAAAAAAAAAATTAGTTCAACAAGCAGATATTATATTATTTATAATATATGAGATACATAGTCATTGTCATGTGAATTAACGGGTCAACAACAGCAGCCTAATATACTATTAGTTTACCGTTATGTTTTTCGCAAGATAACATATCTTATGGATGACTAATTTTGTTTGGAGGTCTTATAAAAAAAAAAATTGTTTGGAGGTGATGTAAGATGGCTTGAAATTGCCATGTTGACATTGACCTTTTTATATTAATAAAAATAATATCTGATCATATAATAAAAAGGAAAGGAATAATTTTTATTTTGGGCCCTGTTACTCACAAAACATCACTAAGAATTAATGGACCTGTCCAAATATATGTAATAAGTCCTAATCACCGAAATATCCCTACGTCTTCCCATTCCAAAATGATCAACACTCTTCACAAACCCTTGACTATTATATGATTTGTGTAGTGTGATATTCTTGCCCATTGCCGAAGCCCACAAGCACAAGATTAATAACCAAGCGAGTAAAATTTTATTTTTGTTCTCCACTCAACACATTTTTCTTTTTTATTTTGGTGCTTCACTTAATTAAAAATCCAAACAAGTCCCCCACTTAGTGCTATGTTACTCAAATTAGTCCCTTTGTCATCTGACTGTGTAGATGAGGTGTATAGTTGATTGATGAAATAGAATAACACATTAGATGTAATATGCTGACATGGCTTTTAGATTCACTTAACCCAACATAAGATGAAACTCGGTCAAAGGGCAAACATATCAGGGCTCTCCTGGGTTTCTTCCACAGACCAGCAACCTCTTTCCTCCCTCGTCTCTCTTGTCGACAGGGTTGCCTCTGTCGCTGCTGTTGACGTCTATCTCCCATGGTCTGTTTCTCACATCATGTCTGCGCCATCAATATCCCCTTATCTTTCGCTTCTTCCTGGTTCTTATGTTTAGACTAAAATCTTGAGTTTTGGTCGTATGAATAATAAAACAATTCTCAAATTAGTTCTACATTGATATTCATTCTCATTTTGTATCTGGCTCCTTTGTTATTAAACTAATGTGTGATTGTTTAACAGCATCCAGACATACTTTTTGTTATGATAGTGGAACAATGCTCTTCGTTCCACCCAATGTTCCGTAATATGAATCCTTTTAAAATAGATATACATGAGATTCTTCCATTTTTAGGCATTTTCTGAAGTAACAAAACTACTGTTGAAGTTTCAAAATGGATGTGAAGGGAATTAACTCATATCGTGCAGGAGATCGGTCATTCTATCATTAAATCTGTAAGCCATAAGCTTATACATCTGCAAACCTAATTGCTTATGTGTTAAGCATTGACCCCAAAGCTCTTATTAGTGCTATCTTTATTTTGACAGCTAAAAGCTTGTTCGTTACAAAGCAGGCATCAGTAATGTAAATGGACTCAGAAAACTTTATCACATGGCTATAGAATAAGGTAGTAGTAAGTTGATATGATATTGTTCGATAACAAGCAGCATAAGAACAAAAATTATGGGATCATGCTCTACATAAAGACAATACCAATATTGGAAAAAAAAAATACCCATAAAGATTCCATCTCTTGTGAACCTCTTTCGTGATTCCTTCCCATTAAATATTACCATATATCCCAAAAATTATAACTTATAAATAAGAAGAACAAAACACCTCTTTCACGATCGAAGAACACCATGTACATGGATACTAGGAAACAATGAAATTCAAGTACCACCGATCATCGAAATACCAACAACAAATGAAATTTAAAAAATAGGGATAAAACTCGAAGAAGTACATTACCTACCTAGAGCTTAGTGAGCAACATGATTTCGATCTCCTATCTGGAGTTTCTCTAGCGACGAGCAACGAGAAGCATGATTTTGCTTCCTACTTTGACATTTCTCTAGCAACGAGCAAAGGGACGGTTGTGATGTCTTATTCGACCTTTCCCCTTCAACAATTTCAAATTTCAAAAGGTGGCAGATGGCAACACAATGGAAAGTAGTGGTAGAAAATAAGCCATAATTAATCTCGATGGGAAGAAGTAAATTCTAGGTCACTATATTAACAACCCATGTAAGCATTTGATTGGCCAAGTAAGCATTTAATGGGCCAAGCCAACAATTCTTTGACTTCTAATGGAGGGACTTTAAGTAACTTTTGGCTCACTAAGGGGCTAATTTGGGAATTATAATGAGTAAGGGACCAAAATGAGAACAAGGCAATGAGTGGGGGACCAAAATAAGATTTTAGTCAATAACCTAACATAAATAAAAGAGGGTCATAGAAAATGGAAGAGGCAAAAAATGAGAGAATTACATTACAATATTTGATATCTTGCATCACAGGCCATATTCAAAGACTAAGTTGGAAGAAATCACAATCAAGTACTAGAAAAGTCAGAAATTTGCAAAAAGGACCAAGACTGTGATTACTGTAGAGTTCGCCACGACGAACTCTACCTAATCTGCATCATTTTTTTTTTTTATCCAAATCTGATTAGAAGATCTCACCTAATTCGTCTCCTTTTAAATACTAAGGTTTCTGCAGAGTGGACATCTAACAAGGAAGGAGAGGCTGAGAACTCATCCACATTCACTTCTTTCTTCAATTTCTTCATCTTTCCATCATTTTTCTACACTTCCATGGGTGTTTTTGGTGTTTTAGAGCTTGGTGAAGCATCCCTCTCAACTATCAGCATTTATATTTCACTTGCCCATAAGAGAATTGATGAGGCCTGAGCTTGAAGCATCAATTAGGGAGTTTTCTTAATCTTTTCCATCATGTCCTTATTATAATCATTGTGTTTTGGTTAAATTATTTTGGTTACATTGATAGGTTGAATTACCTTGCTGTAAAATTTTATATATTGGATTGGATTTTTGGATTTATGTGTTGATGTGTATTTTGTAAGGATTATTGCTGCACTTGATTATAGAATTATTGGGTTTGGTATAATCTAAGATATCTTATGATTAATTGTGGTAGCTTGGTAATACTTACTTAAGTTGCTCAAGTTATTTTCACATATTTGCATTGATTACTCTCTTGTCCATCAAGAAGGGTAGTTAATGTTGTTGTGAAACTTTAGGTTTATAGGTTTCATAAACAAATTAACTTACCAAGTGTTTGAATGGTATTTCAAACCACCTAAGGAATTGGTTTTCAAAAGAAACTCTCATTTATCTTTTAAGAAGCTAAGAAGGCTAAATCAAATCTCCAATGTGCATTTCATCATCATTTTCATTATAATTCCACTCTTTCATTTAGTCATTTTGTTAACTCACATCTCATATAAAAAATCTCAAAAACAATTATAGATCAATTGCATTCTACCTAATTTCAAAAAAAAAAAAAAAGGCAAAACCTTACTCTTTTTTTCCCCATTTCTGCACATATTTCATATTCAAATTACCTATGAATAAATTAGGCTCCTTGAAGTGAACACAACCCAGATTGCATTATTATAGTGCATTCTCATATCTGTTATTAGCTTTTAACTCCCTAGCGACGAGAGTTCAATCAAAACCCTAGTTTTTTTTTTCTATAAAAAATAGAGAAGGCCCTTACACAGATAATGAGAGATCTTCTTACTCTTGGGAGAAGGCTTGGGTGCTAGAAAGGAATAAGAAGGGTTAAGGAGGTGTAATACAAGGTAATTTCCTATTATCTCTTCAATTTTGATATAGTTTCAAATTCTTCATTTTCTTCTCTTTTTGTTTATTGAAATTCTCATGTATTAGGTGTTAATTAGTCACCATGGATATGTTATTGGTGTGATAGTATTTGATTTCAAGGTGTTTGATGGATTACATCAAATATATGACCATTTAAATATCCAATTTTAGGCTCAATGTGGTTCATGCAAATTTTTTTAAATTTTATGGTTCTTTATACGATGCTATTTTATCTTACAATTCAGTGTCAAAGTTATTTCATATGTGTAGATTCTTAATGAATTTTACACTGATTTTTGAGCTAGGGTGGGTAGTGGAAAAGTGGTGAACTTGTCCTAAATATGCTTTGTTTCAGTGAATTTTACCATAGGTCAAATTGTTGAACTTTCTAGAAAATATCTTTTATAGTGATAGATTGATATGCTATTCGTATAACTTTTTGCACATAACTCTGCGACTAGACAACTCAGGTATAGTCAAATTTGTGGATTTTTTGGCATTGATCTAGTAAGTATTTTGAGTTGATTTTTTATTTTTTGAACTCTATATACGTCTAGTTTATAAGATAAATTGGTGTTGGAGTTTTTCTTTTGGGACATAGCACTTTGCCACTGATTATCATATATAACTTAGTAACTAGAGAAAACAAAGTAGTGAGATTCACTATTGCTTCATTTTGGTGTGCAATTTTGAGTTAAATTTGGTCTCCTATAATGATGTACATAGCTGTCCATGTTAATTAGCATGATTGTGACACATGTAGTTTACTTTAGTTTGCAATTTCCAAATGATATCACAGTTCACAATTTTTTTAAATTAGTGTTGATACATGACATTGTGACATAATTAATCACTGGGTTGCCTAATATTGGCTATGAATATGTGAGCTTCTTATTGTCCAAATGATACAGAATATGGTGAGTTTAAACTTAGGAATCATGGCTAAGAGGTATCCAAATCAAGATGCAAGAGACACTAAAAAAAGGATGGCAAATTGGTGGTAAGATTAGTAAGATCAAGTTGTTTAATTACTTTAAGCTTGATTGTAGTTGATGAATTCTTAGGCTTTTGTAATTACTATGTAATGATGGAATTATAATGGAACATTCACACACACACACACAAACACCCATGAATGTTGTATTTGACATAACACACACCCACACCCATGGATGATTGATCAAACACTTACACACATAAACACCAATATCTTTTTAAAATGCACTATGTGAGGTCCAACACCTCCATAGATACTCGTTTTTAGGTTTCCATGTGAGGTCCAATGCCTCCATAGGCATATTTTGTAAACATATATGGCTTTTTCAATATTAATGTTGTTGTCATCATAAGCACCTAATAAGACATTAGTGTTGCCGTGTGAAATCAACGTCTTTATAAGCACCTAATGATTTACCAGTAGGGCTATATAAGACCCAACGACTCTATAAGTATTATCCAATACTGGTGGTATGCATTTAAAAATAAACTTTTCCAATAGCCCTATCCTAATATACACGTTTTTCTAAAAATAAATTTGGGTTTCGAAGGCCTATGTTTAAATAAAAAAATTAGGAGTGAAAAACAAGTGTTCATATTTTCATTGATAATTTAATGTAAATAAATCATGTTTTTCAAATTCATGAAAATTCACATGAGGAGAGTAAAGAAGTGAGATAAAGTCGATTTTGTAAATTAAAACACACCAACCAATTTCTACATCGTTTGGTTTATGAAAATTAGCTCGATTTTAACTATTTTTGTTCTTTTTGAAAAAATAAAAAATAAAACCCACTAACACACATTTCTAGACGAATTACTTGGACTTTAATCCCTATCATAGTGTACATAGGCCTAGGCTCTTATCCTAGGTCAAGTTCGCCCACTGTAAATATCTCTTTTTCTTGTACGTTAATTTCATCATTTTTCTCTCTTATTTTTGTGCATGTTTTAATATGGGCAATTTTAATAAATTTAAATTCATATTCTTTACTTTGCTAGACTAATTTAGGGTAACTATTTTCATGGACAGGTGTTGTAGGATGCTTAATACCTTTACCACACTCAAACAAACTCTCGAACCTATCTCTGGTCACGCAGACCACCCTTTTATTTTATTTAGTTTTCCAAATCTAAAAATTTTAGTGGCCACTCTAATAAGTTGGTTTTCAAAATTAGTTTTGGGAATCAATTTACACTTCTTTTCTACCTATTTGTCTTGATGTTAGTTATGACAGTTTGATGACTCTACTGAGGATTAAACCCATAATCTCTAGTTATAACTAACATCGCGGTGAATTAGAGAGAGAAAGATGTAAGAAAGAGATATAAATTGATCCCCAAAAACGAATTTGAAAATCAATTCACCAGAGTTGCCACCAAAATTTTTAAATGAAACATTTAGAAAACCAAATAGAAATAAAAGGTGGTTTATGTAACCAAAGATAGGTTCAAGAGTCGATTTGAGTGTGGGGAAGGTGTTAAGCACCCTACAACACTTGTCAGTGAGAACAATTACCCTAAATTAGTCAAGCAAAGTAAAGGATACGACCATAAATTTATTTAAAATTGCCTATATTAAACACACACGAAAAAAAACAAAGAAAAAATAACATGAAATTAACGTAAACTAAAAAATAGATATTTACAGTGGACGAACTTAACTTAGAGTATGTGCCATATGATAAAGATTAAAGTCCACATAGTTCATCTAAAAATATGTGTCGATAAGTTGATTTTTATTTTATTTTATGAATAAAACAAATATAGTTGAAATCTAGCCAATTTTCGCAAGCAAAACAATATAGAAATTGGTTTATGTGTTTTTATTTACGAAATCGTCTTAATCTTACTTTTTACTCTCTTCATGTGATTTTTCTTGAATTTGAAAAAAAAATGATTTGTGGGTATTTACATTGAAATATCTATGGAAATATGAACAATTATTTTTCATTCATTTATTTAGTTGAATATGGGCTTTCAAAAACTAACTTTATCTTTAGAAAAATGCACATATTAGGATAGGGTCGTTGAAACCCCAAGTTTATTTTAAATGCATATAACTAATATTAGATAATATCTATAGAGTAGTTGGATCTTACATGGCCTCACTGATAAATTATTAGGTGCTCATGAAGATGTTAGTCTCACATGGCAATACTAATGTCTCATTAAGTGCTCATGAAGACATTGGTCTCACACAGTAACATTAATGTTGAAAAACCCATAGATGTTTATAAGATATGCCTATGGAGGCATTAAGTAACTCAAAGATTAATCATGCTACAATGTCACATAACAACATTAAAGTAATGAGCACATAGTTTATGGTGCCATTTGGAAATTGCAAACTAAAGTAAACCACATGTGTCACAATCATGCTAATTAAAATGAACAACCATATACATCATCATAGGAGACCAAATTCAACTCAAAATTGCACACCAAAATGAAGCAAGAGTGAATTCCACTACTTCGTTTTCTCTACTTATTGAGCTATGTATGATAATCAGTGGCAAAGTGCTATGTTCCAAAAGAAAAACCTTAACACAAATTCATCTTATAGATTAGACATATAGAGGGTTCACGTACTCAAAAACTAACTTAAAATACCTTTTAGGTCAATCCCAAAAAAAAATCCTCAAAATTGACTATACCTTAGCTATCTAGTCACAAAATTGTGTTTGCAAAGTTGTACAAATTAAATATCAATTTATCACTATAAATTAAAGAAAAATTCAAAAATAGAAATGACACTGCAGGAGACTTGTATAAAAAATTTTAGCTCAAAAGAATGTATAGACACTTCCTAAAAAATCCAACAAATTGACCTATGGTAAAATTCACTAAGATAGAGCATGTTTAGGACAAGCATTAAATTTCACTACTTTTCCACTACTCATCCTAGCTCAAAAATTGGTGGAAAATTCATGAAGAATCTAAACATATGAAATAACTTTGACACTAAATTTCAAGGTGAACTAACATCATATGAAGTATCAAAAAATTCACAAAACTTTATATGAACAACATTGAGCTTAAAAATAGATATTTAAATTGGCATATATGTGAAGTAATCCATCAAATACCCTAGGATCAAATACTATCACATCAATTAAACATCCATGGTGACCAATCAGCATCTAATTCATGAGAATTTTAGCAAGCAAAATAAGAAGAAAAGGAAGAATTTGAAACTAGGAAATCAAAATTTAAAATATCATAAGAAATTACTTAGTAATGCACCTCCTTAACCCTTCTTCTTCTTTAGTGCCCAAGTCCTCTCCCATGAGCCAAGAAGGTCGTCATGATCTATGTAACAGCCATCTCTCTTTTTTTTATAGTAAAAAAACTAGTGTTTCTTTAAGAATGTTTCAAATTACCCATTAACTCTTTCTAATTTTTCCTTTTCAAGAGTTTCCTATTTCCATTGTTCCTCAATTTTCAAGAAGAGAAATTCTCTCCTTTGCTTCCTTTTTCTTGTTCATTCATTGATTTATTTTTGCTTATTTTCAACCTAGAAAACTAGAGTTTCCTATTTCCATTATCTTGGTTTTCAAGGAAATGCTCCCCTTTGTTTCCTTTTTTAATTTCTTTAATTCTTTAAGCTCATTTATACATTTCCATTTTTCTTTTAGGCTCAATTTCCAAATGAATTACTTCCCTTTTTGTAAAAAAAAAAAGCCTAATTTCATTTTTAATTTTTTTAATATTCTAAGCCTTTTGTATCTTTTCATTTTCTTTTAGGCCCAATTACGTGCCTTTTTTATTTTTCAGTTTATCATTATAAACTTCCATTATTCATTTTTATTCCTTTTTCATTTTTAATTTTCAATCAATTTTCTCTTCTTCTTTTTTACTTATTTATGTTTTCTTTTTTAATTATTTTTTTACTTATTTTTGCAAATTAAGTTGTTTAAGATCCCCTTAATTATTGCTATTTTTACATGTCATCTGGACA
Source organism: Delonix regia (assembly GCA_037074485.1). Taxonomy (NCBI): domain Eukaryota; kingdom Viridiplantae; phylum Streptophyta; class Magnoliopsida; order Fabales; family Fabaceae; genus Delonix; species Delonix regia. The sequence goes on along the minus strand of CM073449.1, from coordinate 29,683,235 downwards.
AATTACGGTATTCATAACTGGGGACTTGGTGTTTAATTATGTTAAACATATTATTAAGCACTTTTAATCATAAGTGTTCTCTTTTTCAAGTACTCATGCATGCATACGCATGGAAAAATAGAAATTTTACCCTTGGACTTAAAGATCGAGAGAACTTACATAAAAATAAAAAAATTAACCTAAAAGTTAAAGGGAAGAATCACTTGTTGTGGTAGACAATAGCAATAGAGCACTTGATCTAGTGGCTAACAACCATGCCCAAGTTGTTAACCAGAATGCTGATGCACCCGTGCGAAGGAAGGTCAGAAACTATATTATTCTAACCTTTGAAGGAATTCAGTCAAGCATAGCTAGACCAGAAATTGGTAACATTAATTTTAAAGTTGATTCTGCCATTATGTTGTTGCTAGAAGAGAGCCCATTCAATGGTTTACCCTTTAAGAATCCTAATTCTCATTTAAGAACTTTTCTAAAAATCTGTGACAACTTTATAGCCAATGGCATTCCTCCTCAAACCTTATGCCTTAAGTTATTCAGATTATCCCGACCTAAGTTGATAGGAAGTGATTGGCACAGGGATGAGGTTTCCTTCATCCTCGTGAACCTATCAAAAAGCTCAAGACAGTAGAACTTAACCAATATATATATATATATATATATATATATATATCCTCATTGAGTAAACATCAAGACTTATCAACTCTTCATGAAACTATTAAATAAATCAGTTTAATCTCTGTGTAGAAGGTTGGGCAGGGTATTTCCTGGATTATGGACCTCTCAATATTTCTACAGCAAAGTTATTTGACATACAGCAAATCAGAGAACTTAATTCTCCCACACATAATTATCATATAGCCCATAACCACAGTAATACATCAAAACATTTAGCCTGTATACAAGGAAGTAGCTAAGCTTAATTATAAAATAAGAAAAAACATTAATCTAGTAGTAGGCTAGGCTCACCAAAGAATAGAAACACCATGATCCCTACTCCATAGGTGGGTGTTCAGGATCGACATTGGAATATGAAAAATGTTAAATAATATGGTGAGTGAAAACTCAATGAGCAGATAATTCTAATATTGCAAAAAAAGAAACTGACTTACAATGATACATTTTTCATAAATTAAAAACCAAATACTTACAACCATAATTCAATAATACTAAAGTAGAGAATAACCACTATCAGAATACATTTGGAAATCTCCTACAAAACCAGTCAAAATTTCAAAATACAAAACTAGCCCAAGGCTAGTGAAAACAAATCAAAATAGTTACCCATTTTCAAGCATTAAATCTGTGTAATTATAATAATGGTCTTAGCCCTCAAATAGAATATGGTGGTAATGGCATCATACCTAACCATATCAGATTACCAATTGCAGTACATTATGGCTAACATCTACTGCCATTAGTTATAGGGTTATGTTTTGGGTACATTCCCAATATACCGAAAATACATAAACATCGGTATTCAAGACTTAGAATTTCAAAGTCATTTCAAATTCAGAGATCAAATTTCAATAGTTTCAGTAATTCAAAATACATAATCATAATACTCATGAACCAACAAATTTGTAGGTCTTAGAATACGGAATAAAATTTAAAAATATATAACTCTACCCAAAATTCAAGAGATAACAAACATTTAAAGTGAAAATGGATAATTAAAGTGATATCCTGCATAATTAGGATTATCTACTCAACTAAGAGGAGTATATCAACCTCCTCCTATCCTTATTTACAATACTCTTGTTGACAATTTTCTCAGTCACCAATAACATTAAATAAAATACTTTTAACCTCTGGTATTCATGAATAATCTCAACCATTTAATCCTATCACCAACTTAATTAACTATTCCTTGTTCACCTTTAACCAATCACCTCTTCAACCCAATTTGGCCCTCTTACTTCACACAATTTTAAGAAATTAAATTTTTGGCCATTTTCCTTAATAATGTTCAAAATACTTGTGGCCTATATATATATATATATATATATATATATATATTCAATTTATTCCATTATGTATTTATTAAAATTCCAACACCTACCATCAACATCAATGTTACTTATAGGGTTATTTAATAAATTCCAAAATTTTTCATTTAACTTCAATTAATGTTCATTTCTATCTAATCATGCCATGTAAGGTTTCCCATTCTAATTTACTTCCTTTTTCTCTATGAAAAATGTAGGAAAATTACAAAAAAATTGGTAATTCAACTTAAAATTAAAACTAAAATTTTTTTAAAAAATTCTAAATCACTTCTTAGATGCATAATAATATTTAAGAAGTTCCAAAAATTCAAATTTCATCTCATTCAGATGTCAAAATTCACAATTGACCAATGATTTTAAGGGAGAAAGGTTCAAAATTCACTTATGATATGTAATCCTAACTCAATTTAAAGTAAACACTCTAAATTGAGCTCAAATTCCCCTATTTTTTGAGTGAATAGTGCCACGGATTAGGGTTCTTCAATTTGAGGCAAATTAGACCAAATTGATCAGTACAAATGAAGGAGAAAGGATAAAAAAAATCAGCCTCACCAGGCAGTGGCAGGAAACGTAGAAGGCCAACGAGCACAGTGAAGAACATAAAGCTGGATGATATGCGAAGGCAAATGATGTTATAATAGAGTTTTTAAGATATAATTTGGGTATTAAAATAATATGCATGGGGATGGTGGATGAAATTAGGGTATTAGATTAATTTAAGTGGGGACAATATGTTATAATTATGGGTTTATAATAATATAAGTAGGGAATATTGCACTTATCATATCAAATTTTTTCTCACTGATAATTGGTTACCATACTTTGTTTAGTTACAAGTGTTAGGAATGCACATGGTAAGGCTTAGGTACTCACTTTGGTTACCATCTCAGATAAAATTTTATCTGCATCTTCATTTAGTACTACCAAAGTTCCACTTTGAATATCCCTTTTAAGTATTTCTTTCCCCTTCTTTAGCTCTTAAAATAATTTAATTTATCCTTTATTATTATTAATATTGACTTCGTGGGTACTACATAGATTCTCCTTAGAGGGAAGAGCCAAGGATTGTTTAGATTCACAATCCAGTGGATTCATCACCACTAGGGCTCAATTAGTGCATAAGATTTAAACAAATACTTATCCCTTATTAAAACTGAAAAACTACTGAAAGATATCTTTAGCTTTCAATAGTTTGATCTAAAATCTTTACATGAGGCTTATGAACATTTTAAAGATCTACTTAGAAATAACCTCACTATGGTTTTTCTTAGCAACAGTAGTATGAGTCTTGTGTTATAAATTGACCACCTTATCATATGATCAAGTTGATGGGGATGCTAGAGGGCTATCATTAAATCAGTACCCTAAGGATACATTTGAGATCCTTAAAGATCTAACCTTAAATAACTACAAAGCCTATGAAAGAATTTTTGAAAAAAGGCAAGTTAGAGTGTATAAGGTAGATAGATTAGTTGTATTTTCAACTAAAAAGGTATCCAATTTGAAGCAATAAATAAGAAGCTAGATAGTTTGGTGATAGGGAAGCCACAACATAGTCATCAAATTCATTAGGTGCAAAATTTTACCTTAACTTGTTAATCTTGCAAAGAGGGTTATTTAGGCACACAATGTCCATTCACTTACTCAAAAGAATCAGTAAATTATGTAGGTAATAATCACATGGAAGGTAGCCAACTAATCTTACCCATTTTTACCATGTCATTTAATATCAATTCATGAAGCTTTATGAGATTTAAAGAACTTAAAATGCATGATTTGATAATATCTTATGGAAACTTGGGATTAAAAGCAATTTCTTGCAAAATGTGCTTTTTAAGTGTACAATTGTAGTTCTTCCACTAATTTTACTTAAATTAAATGAATTGGAGATATTATAATATTTGAATTTTTGCATTACAGGCCTAATTCAAAGACTAGTTGGAAGAAATTGCAATTGGGCACTAGAAAAATCAAAAAAATTATAAAAAAAGACCAACGATGTGCTTGCAGTGTAGTTTGTGGCTACAAAAATTCATTTTTGCCAGGGCGAAGTCTCTTTTTTAATACATATGTTGTCTCTGTGTAGTTCATTGTGGCAAACTCTACCTAACCTGCATCATCTTTTAATTCTAAAGTAAATTCAATTACAAGATCCAACCCAATTCACCTCTCATTAAATACTAGGGTTTCTGTAGAGTGGAGCATCCATCAAGTGGAGGAAAGGCTGAGAACTCATCTACATTCACCTATTTCTTCATTTTCTTCATCTTTCCATCATTTTTCTGCACTTCCCTGGGTGTTCTTTGTGATTTAGAGCTTGGTGAAGCCTCCTTCTCTACCATGAGCAGCTAAACATCATTTGCCCATAGGATAATTAAGGAAGCCTGAGCTTAGAGCATCAATTAAGGAGTTTTCTTAATCTTTTCCATCATTTCCTTATTGTAATCATTAAGTTTTGGTTAAATCATTTTGGTTACACTGATAGGTTGAATTACTTTATTGTAAGATTTCATATGTTGGACTAAATTTTGGGATTTATGTGTTGAAGTGTGTTATGTAAGGATTATTGCTACACTTGATTATAAAATTATTGGGTTTGGTATAATCCAAGATATCTTATGATTGATTGTGGTAGCTTGGTAATACTTGGTTAAGTTGCTCAAGTTATTCTCACATCTTTACATTGATCTCCATTTGTGCATTAAAAAGGATAGTTAATGTTGTTATGAGCCTTTGCATTTAAAGGTTTTATAAACAAATTAACTTACCTAGTGTTTGAATGGTATTTTAAACCACCTAAGGAATTGGTTTTTAAAAGAAACTCTCATTTATCTTTTAAGAAGCTACAAAGGCCAAATCAAATCTCCAATGGGCATTTCATCATCATTTGCTTTATATTTTCACTCCCTCATTTAGTCATTTTGGTAACTCACATCTCATATAAAAAAAATCTCAAAAAAAGTTATAGATAAATTGCATCTTACCCAATTTTAAAAGACAAAGGCAAAACCCCAATTTTTCCTATTTCTACACATAATTTACATTCAAATTATTTAGGAATAAATTAGGCTCCTTGAAATGAACAGACCCAGATTGCATCACCATAGTACATTCTCATATCCGGTATTAGCTTTTGACATCTTAGCGACGAGGGTTTAGTCACCAACCTTTATTAAATACCTATAACCCTGGGTGGAGAAATCCCTAAAATTTCTCTTGGAAAAACAACCAAATTAATGCAATTCCCCCTAGGCAAAAAATGTCACTAAGTTTTGAAAACAATAGTAAACAATAGCAACACTAGCAACATGAATCATCCAATCTACAAGATGACTGGGTGAAACAGTTGCTCTTAAGCCAAGCTGTCATACTTAAAAACTTGGAAATTCACATAAAGCAATTGACCAATGCCTTAGTAAATAAACCTTAAGGAGCATTGCCTTGTGATACAAAACCTAACCTTAAATCACAGGAAATAGAACATTGTAAGGCAATTAACCCTAAAAGGGGCAAACAGTTAGAAGACATAGATCTTAAACACATTAAACAGTCATAAAAAGAAAAAAGGCAATTAAGAGAAAATCTAAATAAGGAACAAGTAGAAATTATAGAGGAAAAATTTTCAAACACTAAGCAATCTAATAATAAGCACATCACATTTCCCCAAAGGCTAAAAACAAAAAATATGGATTAGTAATTTAACAAATTTCTTAAAGTGTTTAGCTGCAGTTACACGTACCTTTTTCTGAAGCACTAAAGCAAATGCCGACTTATGCAAAATTTATGAAGAACATCCTAAGCAAGAAGAGGAAACATGGTGAGTATGAAATTATAGCACTGAGAAAAGAGTGCAATGTAATTCTACAGAAAAAGTTATCATCAAAACTAAAAGATCTTAGTAGTCTTACTATACCTTATTTAATTGGAAACAAATTTTCTAGTAAGACTCTCTGTGATCAAGGAGTTGGTGCAAATCTATTACCTTTTTTTTATTTATCAAAAGCTTGGTTTGGGGGAAATTAACCCCACATCAATAACATTGTAGCTAACTAATCGTCCTTTAGCCTTACAAAGGGGAATTCTTGAAAATGTGCAGGTTAAGGTGAAGAAATTTATTTTTTCTGTTGACTTTATTGTGTTGGACATGGGAGAAATAAGGATATCCCTAATATTTTAGGGAGACCATTCTTGGTAACAAGAAAAGCCCTCATTGAAGTGCCAAAAAGAGAATTAAATATAAGGGTGGAAGACCAAGAAGTAACCTTTAAGGTGTTCAAAGAGATTAAACATCCAACAGAGGTTGATGTATACATGGCAATTACTATCTAAAGTGATGATACAACTCAGGGTAGCTTACACCAAGAAAAGGATCCTCTATAAACTAGGCCTAACACAAAGCTTATAAATGCAATAGACCTTATAAAGAAAGGTCAAGCTAGCTCCAAGGAAATTGAAAACAAAATGGATAAGGCCTTTTAGCACTATGGAAAGATAGCCCTATAGCCTAGTAAAAAGGAAATGAGTTAAAGAGATTAGCAATGATCAAACCCTTGGAAACCCCTAACACATCCTGTAGAAAGTCCAATTAAAGATTATAATTGAAATGCTTCTTGGGAGGCAACCTAAGTTTCCTGAATTTTTCCTTTTTCCTTTTTCCTTTATTACTTTAGTTTCATTAAGTTTTCATTTAAAGAACTGAACGCTCACTAAATACTTGGATGTTTATGTAGGAGAAAATTTAAGTGCCTAGGAACTTATTTCAGAAACTTGGTGCCCAAATGCTTGGAAATTAGCACTTAGGGGCCAAAAACCCAAAAATATTGAAGAAGGATTTAGGCCCAAGCACTAAAATACTAGTGCCCAAACGCTAATTTCCCAGAAAATTACAACATTGCAAGGAGCACCATGGACTCAGTCCCATTAAGGTTCAACCATATAGTAAAGCAGTCATCCAATACTTTCGCTAGTACGAAAGTCAAGGACGAAGAACTAGAGAAGGATGACTCCGAAGCCACAAAGGACGATGAGGAACATGAATGTTTGACAGATAAAGGGAGTAACTTGTTCCTTTTTGTTTTGATTTAACTGTTGTCCTATTTTATCTTTTCTTTTTTAGAAAAAGGGTAGTGCTCGATTAGGTAGCAAGGACACTACGTAGATTAAGTCTGGGGGGTACTAGCATGTAAAATGGAACTCTTTCCCTTATATTGAATATTATTGACATTAGGTAAACTTTGGTTATTAGTATTTGTTCTTTTGTCATCTGAAAACTAATGATGTTATCTGACTGCTCGTAGCATGGTAGAAAAGGGAACCTGAATGCATGCAAACATTTATCTATTTTAATCCTTACCATGATATTAAGACTCTGAATAAACTATATATGACTAAACCATCCTAGTTCAACATTTGTTTGAATTCTTATGCTTATATACTTTACTTTATTCTTATCTTGCTACATTTTAAAACTTATGTGATCCCCTTGAGGCAAAATCCTAGACAATACATAGTTAAGGAAATAATTTAGGCATTATTTAGATAGTTTGAGCCTATATTTCGAGCTAATCTAAATATGTATAAGATCTAGAAGCTTCCATTTGAGCTTAAGAACTAATTTTTGTTCTTAACCACACATTCATCTAGCCAAATTAAAGAAATCCCTCGTTACACCACACATACAACAAGACAAAGTAAGGACATATAAATTCATGTTGTGAAGGAAGAATAAGTGGCTTGGGGATATCTATTTGAAAAATTGAAAAAAAGAGAAAAGAAAAGAAAAAATGAAGATAGATAGAAGATTACTCATATTCATTGCAAAGCAATGAAAATCATAAATGAAAAATTAAAAAGAGAAAAGAAAAGATGCAGTAACTACCTCAAAAAGGAAAAAGAAGAAATAAAAAAGAATAGAAAAGAAATAAGTATATGCATGTTTCTCAAGTTCAAAAGAAAGCCTAAAAAATAGTAGAAATTCTGTCCTTTGGTTTTAAGAAGTGGAGTGATTGTGGTATGATCTGAGCCTAAATGTTATCCTTCTCATCTATCCATACCTAAGCCCTACATTACAAGCCCTATTGATTTCTGACTGTGTGTTTCTTATAACTGTGGAAAGCAAGGTGAAAAATAAGCTTATAGGATAAAGCTATGAATTGAATAAATTATTAAAGTTAGAAGGACATAAAAAACTTTGAAAGAGCAGTTGCCTTAGTTCATCTGAGAAATCAGTGATTTGATTGATTGGTGAGATTAATGCATTTAGAATAAGTTCAAAGATTCTATATCTTGTAGATTGAGCAATTTTTGAAATGATTAAGGTGCCAATTAAATAACCCTATAACTGAACAAAGTTGTACTATACCTAAAGTCATATTTTTGTAAAGCTTTGTTTGCTTGAGGACTAGCAAACTCTCAAGTCAGGAGGTGTGTTATCTCTCTAAAAGAGAGATAACGATAATGAAAACATATTTTACAACTAACTCTACTAGTCATCTAGGAAAATTCAATAATTTTGGATGCATTTTAGCCTAAACATGTTATCCCTCAAAAACTTCACTCAATTACCATTTTTGTAACTATTCTAAAAAGATTTTTGGTGATAAATCTTCAGGGAATCAAACCTGGAGCATCCAAGAAACATATAAGGAAAGAGAAAATAAGAGAATTAAGAAGAAAGGTCCAGTGCCAAGGCATTGAAAGTAAAACCAGAGAGTTGGTGCCCAAGCGTTAAAACATGGAAGGTAGAGATCTAAGTCAAGCATATTTAGTGCCCAAGCATATTTAGTGCTAGGGCATTAATTCCAAAGAGTTAGTGTATAGGAGCCAAAATCCTAATGCCTAGCATTAAAAGTTGAATGTTGAAAAATTAAATTCAGAGGACTAGTACCTAGAAGCTAAAATTTGTAGGTCACTAGTGCCCAGGCACCAAAATTCCTACACCTGGGTATTAAATCCAGCACCCAAGCACCAAATTCCAATGCTTAGGCACTAAAAATAAATAGTTAATGTCGATGCACTAAAAACCAACCTAAGTGTAGGATCAGAAGACCTAAATTTAAAAATTAAGGTTTGTCAAGATAAAGTTAATCTCCTAAGATAAAATGGACTATTAGGGGCTCTGAAGCCTATAAGCAAGAGGTTTAAGGTGGCTACAAAAGACACACCAAGCTAGAGAGAGTTAAAGACAAAGTTGAGAATGACATTAAGTAAGATTTTAGTAGGAATAGGAGGGAGCTTTTGTAAAAAGGAATAATAACCCACTAAGAGTTGTGCCTTATAAAAAGAAGTAGCAACTCACTAAAAGTTGCGCCTTCTTTCTAGTTCACATTTTACTTTTTCAATGTATTGCGTTCTTCTTGATTTTATGTTTTGAACAATGCCAATGCTCAGCTAGTAGGGTAGTTCTAGGATTTTGACTGAACCCTTACATGGGTTGTTTCCTGGTAAAGTTATTATTTGATTTAATTTTTTTTATTTAAGGTTGTTTATGCTTATTCTATGCTAATTGCTTTCTAAGCCTGATCACCTTAGGATAGATTTTGGAGTTCAGTTCAACTTGATAAGGAGTTCTAAATTTAAGAACAGAATGTGCATAGTCACTATTTGTTTTTAATTGTTTGATGCAATTTGTAATCGAAACAAAAGTACTTGATTGTCAGTGATAACCAAGTGTAGGGACGGTTTATGAGGTTGTGATCTCATTTGATTTCTCTTTTCGGTTGGAGGAGTTTATAAAGTAGGTGCTCGGTACCTTGCAGGGCAATGGAAAAGGAAAACATAAGTGAGCCAGCATCTGTACGCAAAATGATATTGCAGTGTGAGAAATCACTGAAGGGTGGTACAAATGTTTCTTGACAATTTTTTAATTGGCTTCCCAGTGACTCATTCTAACAATAATTTGGCATTAAATACTAGAGACCAGCGTGTACCCACGAGAACCAGAGCCTCTCATAGAGCTGAGAAAAGCACTGCAAGTCACTATCTGTAATTTACATAATACCTTTTCTTCTTTCTTCCATCCTTCACGTTTTACTTCAAATTTCAATTTTTTTTTTGGTCAGACACTTTATTGCCATGCATCTGATTCGGGGCAACTGATGGCCTTGGTCTTGAAGCTTCTCAATGCTGAAAGCAGAATTGAAGTTTTTACGGGCTACAGCGATGGATGAAGACAGAAAAGCTTGCAAAATAGGACTTCCATTCATTAAGAAGAATGGATTGGAACACAAGAATGACTTCATAGAGTGTCCAGCTCTACCAATTTTGGATAAACTCTTAGAAGATGTAAGCATATTGTGATTCTGTTGTCTTAGATTTCTCTTCGATTCTGCTGTTCTTAATAATAACGTTTTGGAATAATCAAAAAGCTGCTGGTGTTATATGTTTGTGGTGCCGCCTGAGAACGAAGGAACTTTCGACTTTGCCTTCGTTGATGCTGACAAAGATAACTACTGGAATTACAATGAGAGGCTTATCAAATTCATTAAGACTGGTGGGATATTTGCCTACGACAACATACTCGGGTGGAACTGTTTACTGTTGCCTTGCCAGAAGAGGCAGTTCCAGAGTTCGAAATAGAAGAGAGAAACTGTATGTTTGCTTTTAACTTAGCAATTTCAGGGGATTGTCGTGTGGATATTGCTGCTTCAGTAGGTGACGGGATCAGTTTTAGCAAGCGCATTCTGTGATTCTCAGTACAGTATTGTGTGATATATCAATAAACAAACCTTTGTGTATGAAGCAGTATTTAAGTTTATTATAAAAATAATTCCAACTTCCTGCAAATTATGTCCTATATTTCTTAGTTTTGTAATGGAATGGAGGAAAGTTGTGTCAAGCGTGCAGCTACATAATGATAGAAAATTCTTCTTCTTTAGCTTTGGTATATGTGATGTATCCTTGTAGCAAAAGACAAAAATATAAACCAACAAAGTACATGACTTCTGAAATCAACTTCAATATCAAAGGTAGTTTTTTAAGATTGACTAGAAGTAACCTAAATAACGAATTTAAATAGAATCTAAAAAGGAATGCTATAAATTTTCACCAACTAAGCTACTATACTGAGATCATAAATTTTGAAGCTGAAAAAATTTTATTAATAATCTTAATTATTTGTTATAATCACGTCTTAATTTAATAATTTAATCTATTGCATCATTTTCTCCGTGCCATTTTTTTTTTCTTTGTAAAGCAAGTCTTCAAACCAGTTGATGGTCTGGATATGGTTGGCTCCCTTGACGTTAGAAAACAATGGCCAGGAGGTCCATTACAGTGCAGAAATTGGATCCTCCCAAGAGATGAAGAGGATTAATTAACAGAGAATCTCTTCCTCATTTTTTCTCTCATTGATTATTTCAATTTACTTTTCTTCAATTTATTTGATAAACTAAAGAGATCCAACTATAGAGATTAGTCTCATTTCGGTACAGAGGATGCTAAGTGGAGAGTTTCTACATCCAATTAGTGTCCTTCGCTGCTTGAAAATGCTAACTTCAAATTCACATTTTTTCAGATGTTGAGAAATAATTTTCTGATTTACTCAAAAAAAAAAAAAAAACAATTTCTGATCTACTAATTTGTTTGTCTCACTTATAAGTCTAGAAGGAACGGTTTCATCTACGTCTTTCGTTAGTAGATGTTGGACATATACTCAATATATAGCACGAGTATGAATTATATAAGCAAGAAGTGGAGCAGGTTACAATAAGCCAGCTACCACATTATGGTAATCTAATTCTTCATTAATTTTTGGTCCATGTCTTTATGAATAAAACGAATTAATATATTACATCTAATTCCTCTTTATTGATTAATGGACGTACTTGGGAAGTTGTTAAAGTACAATTTTCTGATCTAATGAATCATTTGTATCTGTCATTTAGGGGACATACGCAAGACTTGCCTCGACGTAGTTATCTTTGTACACGAATATACAACATATTACATTATCAGCATATTTCAAGCTGAATTGAACTGATTCTGATAAAATAGCCTTTACACAGAAATTACCAGATAATTTTCACAATATCCTATAACTGCTTTAGTTCAGACCCTTGTTTTGGACTGCATAAATGCAACTCTTAATTTGAAGTAGATTGTATACTAAGAAAATATAAAGCTCCATTATTGTCTAGTTCATTGTTAACAAAAGCAGGAGTGCTTTCAAAACAATATGATCAGATATTTGAAGAGACACTGTATAGTGTTATTCCATCACAATTAGGAAAAGACCGTCCGTTTGAGAATGCAGCATGAAAAGATTTTTAAAATACATCCACTCATCAAGCCTAAACTGATAAATAATTAATACAGGACAAAGTAAGAACAGGTCAATAAACAAGAAAACCATATTGGATAAAGATGAACATACATTTCACCATCCGTTTCATTCAATATTCATCAGATATATCCCAGGCCAGACAAACATCGAAATGATTAATTCTAGTGAAAGTAACCAAGAACCTGACCACCTACATTCCGCTTAATGGCCTCTTCATGATCCAAAACGCCATCAGGGGTTGTAATTACAACATAACCCCACTGCATTCAGAGAAAGACAACAGCATGATGACCATTTTCATTTTCTTTCTTCTTATTTTTTCAGTTCATAAAGAAAAATAAACATCATCTCAAACAAACCACAGTCTTCATATTCAAGCCTATACCAATTATAAGCAGCTACTCAAAATACTAAACATTACACAACGCATTAAGAATCAACCAACCTGATGTGTTGGAAGAGTTTTCAATCTGTAGTTTTCAATTTCCCTTGCCATGACATCTTGTCGGTATGTAAGGGCCCGGCAATCCTTAATCCTGCCTTGTAGTTGAACTGTTATCCTCCCCACTCTATGCGGATCATAGACTTGAAAGTCCTTGATATAGCCTATCAGGAATTACATTAAATTTTTATATTGAAAAACACAGACACAAAGGTGACTAGAAGCTATAATCTTAAAAGTTTTAACTTGAATACACAATGGTCTTTAATCCATTAAATATATATATATATATATATATATATATCTAGATGCGGTAACAGATCATCAGATCAACCGTCTGCAAGATCAAACCTTCTATAGGGAATTGAACTATGAAACCAAACAAATGCAGTAAAGATGTCAGACCAAAAAAAATTCTAAACACAGAAGCGTTAGAAGTTCGGCATGAATCCCTCACCTTCCCATATAATTACAACGAATAAACCCAACAGAAATATAGGAAATTGACGTGAAATAAGAATTAAGGAATGGGGAACCTACTTCATCTTATTAGCACTTTACAAACGACCCAGTACTTAAATCGGATAAGAAAAATACAGTCGGTAAGAGGAGCTCACTTTATCGGCAGTGAACATTTACAAATGGGATTCAACGTTGTGCTTCAAGAATACAAAGAAATGGGTAAGAAACAAGATTTCTATTCCTCTGCTAATTAAGAATTCCGCATTGCAGGGGAAATATCCGAGAAATTTGTAAGAAAAGCTTTAAGATTTTTATCTTTTTGATTACAATAAAAAAAATTGATTGAACTAGATAATAGAAATTATCTCAGAAGACTTACTTCCTTAAAGCGAACCCTAGGTCTATTATGGAAACTTTACCTCGGTCTTTCATGACCCTGAGAAAGGAGGATATGACGGTGGAGATGGGCTTCAACTCCACAGAAGCTTTTCCCCTCCTCTCTGCATTCACCATAGTTCTCAATGCGTCATTCAGTATCCTCCTCCCCATCCCTACCTCTCTCTCGTATTCCGCCTATCCCAGAATACAGAGTTGATGAAGATTTGAAGATCGACCCTGCAGTGGGTTTTGGTTTTCTTGTTTTTTCAGGAAGGAGGGTTTTGTTCCGCCTATTCATGAGGATTTTTTGGCCTGAAACACAGCCCAAGCCCTTTATTTCATTTTGGCCTGTTCACTGAGTAGTTTATTCTGTGCAACTGTTATGTGGATACCGTACAAATATTTTAATATTAATAGTTTCTGGATTTTATAAATAAAAATTTTATTTGTGAATTTATTAACTTACCTCATTTCTTTTATTTAACTTTTAAATTATTTTAAAAAAATTAATTTGTAAATCTTTAACTGTTATTTATTTTTTAATAATTTCTCAAATTTTTAATTTTATTTTTAATTACAATTTATATATTATTTTTGAGAAAGTATTAAAAATGAAACAGTGAAAAATTAAGTGGGCAAATTTGAAAAAGATGTTAGATTTATAAATATATTAAGTTAGCCTAACATAATTTTATGTGAGTATTGACTTAGTTAATTCGATAAACCTAGCTTGACTGTGTCACATTAAATTGAGTTATGATTAAATCGAATAAAAAAATTACAACTTTCATCAATTTATACCAGATTTAATATTAGGCCAAGCCAAGTTTCCTGATATAAAACTTGACTTGGTCTAGCTAAATGTTTAGTTTTAATTTTTTTAATTTTTATAATATATTTTTAATTTGATTTAAAATAAATTTTATTTATACCTAAAATTTAAAATTTTATTTTTTAAAATTTTTTATTATTTTTTATTTCAAAACTTAAAATTTTGTTAATTTCATTTTATTTCCTTTTTAATTTAAAAAAATTATTTTCACAAAATAATTTATATTTTATTTTTTTATTTAAAAAAATAGATTCAACTTAAATCTAATTTAATTCAATTCAATCTGATCAATAATTAAATTTAACCTAGTTGAACTAAGTTTAAAATTTAAAAAATTAACTCAAATATAAAACTTTATTGGAACTTGGATCGGCAAAAAAAAACCCATCCGTGTTCACTGGGTGTGCATTATGCGCATCTGGCTGACAAGACAAGCTGTTTGAAATTTCAACCAATAAAAGTGGAGAAAATAAATGATAAATAAAGACGCACAGAAACAAAAAGCAGAGTGGGTAATTGGTAACGGCCAACGAGGTGGTTCTTCGTCCACGGCGACGAATGGATTTGCTTCCGGCAGAGGCAACGCCGATCTCGAAGAAACAAGGTTTCCGGTCGCTGAAGCTGGTGAATGTGGACCTGGACCAGGTTCTTGCAGAGCAACCTGTTGGCGTGGACTATGGCAGACTTGACAATGGACTACAGTACTATGTTCGATGCAATTCCAAGCCTCGAATGAGAGCTGCTTTGGCACTCGCTGTCAAAGCTGGGTAAGTTCCGTGTTCCACTATCTTCTCCTTTTTCGAATGGTTATTAGTATTTGGTTCTAATATTTAATAATTTTTTTGGGGTGCTCTTTGATCCACCCTAGAATTTTGATTTAATTTTGCTGTTTGGGAATTTTAAAAATATATTTATGTGAGGTAGCATAAGCTTCTGGGATTGAACGCTATAACTCACTTGATAACGTGGTCGAAACTTGAAAATCTTAGCATTTCTGGAAAACATGGACGTCCTTGGCAATCGGGTTGTGGACAGAACATCATTTCTTCTAATATTATTGAATGTAGATGAAAATATGAATGATGGAGAAAAGACTATTCATGACACTGACATAGAAAATGAATTCTATGTGTCCATAGGCAACGAGGGAAACAATTTGCTTGATTATCATTATGTGAGTGTGAAAATCCACCAAATTATGAAACTGTAACTGATTATCAGTTTGAGCAGTAAAAACATGATCAATAACAATTGGTGTTAAATGTATGCCCCCAAAGAAAAGGAAAAAAATATGAATGCTGTCCTTCAACTTTTGATAGTTTCTAAATATCCCTTTAACTTTCAAAATTGAAAGCCAGCCTCTTAAACTTTCACCCTTCGTCACTTACAACCTCACTGTTACACATGAATTCTGTATATACATTGAATTTGTTATTGTATTCTCCTTTTAGCTAACAGCTGACTTATGAATGCCTCTACTATCTGAATTGTTATGGTGAATTAATCATTTCAGAAGTGCATTATTTAGCTATTTCACTTATTCAACAAACTTTATTTCAATTTATGTACGTTGACTGTAAATTAGTGGACATACCAATTTATGGCAGATCAGTTCTGGAAGAAGAGGATGAACGTGGTGTTGCCCACATTGTTGAGCATCTTGCATTCAGTGCCACAAAGAGATATACAAATCATGACATTGTTAAATTTCTTGAAAGTATTGGGGCAGAGTTTGGTGCTTGTCAAAATGCTGTAACATCTGCTGATGACACAGTGTATGAGCTGTTTGTTCCAGTTGACAAGCCTGAACTATTGTCTCAGGCCATTTCAGTTTTGGCAGAATTTAGTTCAGAGGTATGGACAAAGTGGCATTCTTATATTGCCTGAAGGAATCAATTCTTTATCTATTATGTAACTGGATTGTTTGGTTCAGATTCGAGTCTCAAAAGATGACTTGGAGAAAGAAAGAGGAGCTGTGATGGAAGAGTACAGGGGCAACAGGAATGCAACAGGAAGGCTGCAGGATGCACATTGGAGTTTGTTGATGGGAGGTTCAAAGGTACTTGTGTCAAATACAAGCAATCTGACAATTTTCTTACATGTAACAAAAACTTATTAGTTACCGCTGAATTGGAATAGTCTGTTCAGAGATTATTCACATTTTCAGAGATCTGATTTTTAATTGCTTTAACATATGTTATTGATTGGAATTTGTAGCCTTTACTTTTCAATTTTAGCAGGAACATCTATTTTAAAATGACTTTTAACAATTTTATCAGATCAGAAGAAGCATTATGCTATTGATCAATATAAAAAGATTTTTGGAATAAGCGATGATTGTCAAAAGTTTTATCAATTTCATGTCATTTCATAGAAGGCTTAAATGGTTGCAGTATGCTGAAAGGCTACCAATCGGGCTAGAAAAAGTAATCCGGACAGTTTCTCCTGAGACAGTGAAGCACTTTTACCAGAAGTGGTACCATTTAAGCAATATGGCAGTGATAGCTGTTGGTGATTTTTCTGATACAAAGGTTTATCTCTTTTATCTCTTTATCTTTTTGTGTTCATAATGGAAATCTAAATGCATTGTCAGATCAAAATTTCTAAATGCTTTCCATTCTTTATCTCAGGGTGTAGTTGAGTTAATAAAGACTCATTTTGGTGAGAAAATTCCAGCACCTGATCCTCCATGTATACCGACATTCCTGGTTCCATCACATGATGAGCCAAGGTTTTCATGTTTTGTTGAATCTGAAGCTGCTGGGGTAAGTAAGTAACAAAGCATTATCTTAAGCAATTTCCCGGGGTATTTGTTAGAGATTTACCCGGCATGGAAGATAACATGATACTCTGGATTTGGCCAATTACAGTCTGCAGTGATGATAAGCTATAAGAGACCAGCAGATGAGCTTAAGACAGTAAAAGACTACAGAAATTTACTTGCAGAATCCATGTTCCTGTACGCATTAAACCAGAGATTCTTTAAGATATCTCGTAGAAAGGATCCACCATATTTCTCATGCTCAGCTGCTGCTGATGTTTTAGTCCGCCCATTAAAGGCTTATATAATGACTTCATCTTGTAAAGAAAAAGGAACCCTTGAGGCCCTGGAGTCAATGCTAACAGAGGTGTTTTTAATCTTTATTCAAGGAACTGAATATTCTTCACCTGACTCTTTCTTCACTATCTTCCTTCACTTGCTTCTTTGCTTCCACTCTGTTTTTCGATTATAACTGCTATCTTATAGGTTGAGAGGGTACGACTTCACGGCTTTTCAGAACGTGAAATATCTGTAGTTCGTGCACTACTCATGTCAGAGATTGAATCTGCCTATTTGGAGAGAGATCAAATTCAGTCAACCAGCTTACGCGATGAATATTTACAAGTAAATTGATGTTGTTGATTTTATATGATGATATGATGGATATTGGCCTATAAACTATGATTGACTTTTGGGAAAAAAATCTCTTTGTTCTTGCAGCACTTTCTCCACAATGAACCTGTTGTTGGGATCGAGTATGAGGCTCAACTCCAAAAGACTCTTCTACCACGTGAGTTGATAATTGTGTGCTTGCATCTTCTTGTATCAAATTTCTAGAAAAATATGTTCTTCCAAGCACTATAGTTTAGCTGATATAAGTTTCCCATATCCTTAGATATATCGGCATTAGAGGTCTCTAAATATTCAGAGAAGTTAAGGACATCATGTAGTTGTGTCATAAAGACCATTGAGCCCCAAGCATTTTCTGTAGCTGATGATCTGAAAAATGTTGTGAAGAAAGTCAGTCTCCTTGAGGAAGAGGGTAGAATCTCTCCTTGGGATGACGAACAAATTCCAGAAGAAATTGTCACTACAATGCCAGATATGGGGTGAGCTGGAAACCTCGTTCTCTTTGTATACTACATTGTAATTTGCTGATATTTCTTCAATCTCCAATCCCATTCCCTGCTAGCATAAATCAGTTCTGAGTGCAGTTCGTGGATGCATATATTCATGTAACAATAATTGGTAATTCATATAATCGAGTCTTGTTTTCTTCTATTAGTTCTATTTGCTGATATTCTTAGTTTTATTGACTGACAGAAGATCACTCTTGTTTGATAAGCATCAAACATTATATATGCTTGTGTAACTTCTCTCACTTAAATTCATTTTTAAAAAAAAAAAAAAAAAAAAAAGTTACATTCTTCACTTGATCAATAATTTTAGTTGTTGAAGCATACTACTCCTTTATTTTAGTCCTCTTTCAATATTTTGTTATAATTACAAGAATTCCAAATGAGTTTCAGAATAATTAGAGGAAATTGAGAAGGCTTCCTTGCTTGGTTTGGCCTCTTGGAACTAATTCCTTAATCCTTTAGGCGTATTTTATATTGTAACATGTTTTCCTATATTTTAGGTATTGTCTTCTTTTATTTTTCCACTTAGGTCCTGTTTTATCTAAGCTTGAATCATTTTAGAAGTAGTAAGTTAAATAACAATGTCATTTATAACTGAATGGTGATTGTGTTTAATTAAGAATTAAATATACTAGTAAAATATGTTATGCAATCAAATTTCCATCTTTATTGGATTTTAAATGTTACCATTTGTGGGCAATGATTATAAATCCGGTTGAACTAGATCATTTTCTTCTAGTTAAAAGTGGTTTCAGACTTTCAAGCTTTAGCATATTCTCGCTGTGTTCTTAATCACCTCATTTAGACTGCAGATCTCACCTACACTATTTTGAGATTATTTCCCTTTTTTTATTAGGAATATTGTGCAGCAATTTGAATATTCAAATATAGGAGCTACTGAACTAGTTCTGTCAAATGGCATGCGGGTCTGCTATAAGCGCACAGACTTTCTTGATGACCAGGTTCCAATTCTTATAAGCATTTATCATGGTTCTTATATATTTCTCAAACAAACATTGACCAAGTTGGGGTATTACTGATAATGTGTGGAACTTTGTTGTGTCATTGATTACAGTATTGACAATTAGTGTAGAACTTTGTCTAATTATAAAATATTATCCCTAAAGAAAATTTAGTTTGGTTATTCCTGAATTTTCTGGTGTTGTGGTCAATAAATAATATATCAAGAACATAGAGAATAGAGAAGTGAGGATGTCCATTAAAAGGTAGAGGTGACTTTGTGAGGAAGAAATCATTTAAATGCTCTAAAAAGGAGTAGCTGGGTGAATTACTTAGGACTATAAGTAGATCGAAGGGTGACCTAGATCACAGAGGTAATAAGGAAATCAACTGCTAGAGTAGTGAAGGACATGATTCTAGAGTAAATAGAGAGATTAAGTTATTATGTTTTGAGGATGCATTGCATGGCAGATATGGATAAGGTTCATGGTCTTGGTTATTTTAAGATTTTTCTATGTTGTACTGGATGGATGGAATTTTTGTCCCAATATTGGCATTAATAAATATTGAAGCTGTAACCCTGATTAAAACTTGATGATGCTTTATTTTTCAGACTATATGGCCATTACTCTTGCAAATATAGGATTTTGTTAGTGAATGAGGAACTCCAAAATTTAATATTCTTAAGGTGGATAGATTCATATTCCAAAGATCTAGAGGCTAATATTCCATTAATTTGGCCTTAGTGCACTAGAAAACTAAGAAATGTTTTTTCATATCTGAACATTTTGGAGGTGTAGATGTCTAGGTAATTATTGTCTGGTATTGGAATGTGAACTTGGCATTATTATAATTAGTTTGATATGATCTGCAGTAATAGAGTTTTCTATTGCATGAATGCTACCTATATCAAGATAGAGATATGGTCCTTCTCTCTCCTTATTTGCTTTGATTATTTGTTATCTGCAGCGCATCGGGATGGATAATAATCATTTTTTAGCAATGTTTCTTGCCATGAAAAGTGTCTATTGTCCTCTGCTTTGTAGCGGAAGTTTTTGTTTTTCATGCTGACTATATTGTCCAAGACATTGGAGCTACTTTTATATTCTTGATTAGCCACATTTGCTGCTTGTTGGGCCCACATTTGAAATTCTATTTTCTTCACAACTTGTTATTGTATTTAACATATACAATTAGGTATCAGCAAATACTCAGTTATACAAATTGGTGTTTTCAATATTTATGATGACTGAAATGTAATAATTATTGGCATTGAGCATTAATAGTAATCAGTCTCGGTCTAAGCTCTGTCCCAACAGGTTATCTTTACAGGGTTCTCATATGGGGGCCTGTCTGAACTCCCAGAGAATGAGTATTTCTCTTGTACAATGGGACCAACTATTGCTGGAGAAATTGGAGTATTTGGTTATAGACCATCGGTCCTAATGGACATGCTTGCTGGCAAAAGAGCTGAAGTTGGGACAAAGATTGGAGCATATATGAGAACATTTTCTGGTGACTGTTCACCTTCAGACCTGGAAACTGCTCTGCAGGTATACTTAAATAATAGCAACATTATTTCTCTTGTTTGATCACAACTAAAAGTTGCATGTAGTTGCCCGTTGCCAAGTGAAATTATGATATATAACAGTCAAGAACTAATGATAGTTACGGAAAGACTATAAATCAATTCCATTCCAGTTATGAATATGAGATATTTTTAGTATCATTTTCATAGTGTGTATGCTCTCCTGTTGGAATTCATTAGATGCAGAAGATTCTTGGTTATTCTTGAGATAAATATTGTGCTTGCAACTTTGTAATAAGTATATTGTTCCTGTTTGATTGGTGCAAATCAATGAGCCCTCTCAATTTGTGTTCATAAGATTGTAATTTATCTTTCCGTGCACTTTCTCAGCCTAATACATGTATATATGTTTTTTCTGCCAGCTTGTCTATCAACTATTTACTACAAATTTAACACCAGGGGAAGAAGATGTCAAAATAGTTATGCAGATGGCTGAAGAAGCAGTCCGTGCTCAAGACAGGGATCCATATACTGCTTTTGCAAACCGTGTGAAGGAGCTTAACTATGGAAACTCCTATTTTTTCAGAGTTTGTACAACTATTTCATGATTCCACTCAAATATAAAGACTGATTAACTATTCCTGACTTTTGAGTAAATTTTTTGTTTTGCAGCCTATTAGAAAAAGTGATCTACAAAAAGTTGATCCTCTTAAAGCTTGTGAATACTTCAACAAATGTTTCAAAGACCCATCAACTTTTACGGTTGTGATTGCTGGGAATATTGATCCTACTGTTGCAATGCCATTAATACTGCAGTATCTTGTGAGTTGGAATCCATCTACCAAGAGCCTTGAGATCTTGAATTACACGTATCAATTAATTTCTTTAATCCTCCATGCAGGGTGGGATCCCAAAGCCTCCTGAACCCATCATGCATTTTAACCGTGACGACCTGAAAGGATTGCCTTTTACTTTCCCGACAACCATACATAGGTACATCAATACATCACAGACACAAACATGTGTCACTATAATTGCTGTGCATTTTTGTACATGCAGGAAAAGATGTGTAAATTCAATGGACTTGAATGATTTTGTTTTGGCTTTTTGTTTTTCTGATTTCAAAGAAAAACAGCGAGGTGTTCTATTACATATCTCTAGCGAAAGAGATCGAATACTGTCACTTTCTCTATTGCCTTTTTTATGACATTTGAGGGATTCAATAATGCATTTGCCGGTTAACACATACTTTTGGCTTGTAGAGAAGTGGTCTGGAGCCCGATGGTGGAAGCACAATGTTTGGTGCAACTATGCTTTCCTGTGGAACTGAAGAATGGAACCATGGTGCTTGGTCATTTTTATTATTATTTTTGTCTCTCTTTATTTGCTTAGCTTGTTAAATGATCTGAAGACATTATTTACTTGCTTCTACAAATAACTTGTATATGTCACCACTTCTGCACCTTTGTGGGCTTTGGGGCATGATATGGTAGGTAGAAGAGATCCACTTTGTTGGGTTCCTGAGCAAGCTTCTAGAAACAAAAATGACGCAGGTTCTCCGTTTCGAGCTTGGGCAGGTATATATGTTACCAGCTGCAACATCTTGCTTCAGTTGTCTAATATGGAATTCTAATCTTTATGAATCACTTTGTCTACTAGATATACTCTGTTGGTGTTTCAATATTCCTTGGTGGTAATAAACCCTCAAGAACAGGTGTTGTTCGTGGTGACATTAGCATTAATTTCTCCTGCGATCCAGGGATATCTTCAAAGCTGGCAAGTCTTCTGTGATAGTAAAATAAGTGAAGTTTCATTATAGTTAGGGACAATTACTGTATCTTGTGATACTGTTAACAGGTAGATCTGGCTTTGAATGAAGTATTGCGCCTCCAAGAAGAAGGACCTTCAGATCACGATGTTTTAACCATCCTTGAAATAGAGCAAAGAGCTCATGAGAATGGACTGCAGGTTAATTATGTCTTCAAATTTGTCTTTATTAGCTTCGTGGCCTTTTTTCAGCCGCCATTGCAAAATTAAAGATACATGCAGACAGATTTCTTGCACTCACCATCTCAACCATAAAGAATGATAAAAGTTGAAAGTTTCTTATTTCAAGATTTGTGGATGAAGTTGGCCCAAAAAAAAAAAAAGAGTTGTGGATGTAAGATATGGAAATGGAATTATCCTCTCAACTTCTGTTTCTTAGTTGATTATGCTTTTTCAGGAAAATTACTACTGGCTGGACAGGATTTTGCGCAGCTATCAGTCAAGAGTATATTCTGGTGATGTTGGCATGTCTTTTGAGGTTGGTGGCTGTTTCTTTGTTTTGTGGTTTGTGTATATATCTGCTCTATTTGCATTATATGTTTCCTCTACGTCAAAAGTTCTTTTAGTTTTACGGCTGTTGCTTAATGGCCAGGATAGAACATTTGGTCTTAAATTCGCATTGATATATAACTTTTTAAGAAAGTATTTCCACCTACTTTCAATTTTCCTAATTTTACTCAAGCATCTTTATATCTTCAAAACCTAAACAAACCTCGCTGAATGAAAGCACAGGAATTTTTTGGAAGGGCTCTGTTAGTTTCAAAACAGGACTTCGTGGGGATTGCATAGGTTTTAAAAATAAATAGGAGGTTCACGTAATATCTGGAAAATCCAAGGGTAGTCATGTGTCTTATTGCCTTTTTTCCTTCTGTTGCAATTTTAAAATAATTTTTATGGTGCCTCATTAGGCAGTGAGACTTTTACTCGCAAGTTGTGATAAAAATGAGTAATCATTACTTCTTTTCTTTATTTTAATCTCAATTAAGAAGTCAACAATATAGTCAAGCATATTGACGGCTAATTATTTACCATGGAGATTTGCAGCTTGTAAGTTCTAGTTATTAAGGATTTTGTTTGTGACTGTTATATAGCAAATAATGATGACAGCATAGGTTATAGTTGGTTTTGTTACTCATTTTCATATAAAATGAATAGTAATTAATTTTGCAATCATCCCTGCTGCAGATTCAAGATGAAGGGCGGTCCAAGGTCAGATCATCTCTGACACCATCAACTGCACACGCGGCACTACAAAGGATACTGCCTTTCCCTTGCAAAGAACAGTATACCGTAGTGATTCTAAGGCCCAAAACATCTCCTTTTAAAATACTGAAATCAGTATTAAGATCTACTCAGACTAGCTATAGCAGAGATGCGAAGGTCAGTTAACTCCAGGCTACATTTACTCATTCTGTGGTGGAAGAATTCCTAGCTTATAATAGGCATGCATCGTGACTCGAGTTCTTTTTAACTTGGTGGCAGATTTTAGCTGGCATTGCTGGCCTAGCTGTTTTGGCACTTAGTTTATGGAGATATTCACGGAGTACTCTAAAATTTTAGACCCTTGTTACGTAGCAGAGCAACGAATTCGAAGTTTTTGGAAACAATTTAAAGACGATTCTTCAATTCTTGACCAAACGTATATATCAATACTGTAGAAATCCGATTCCATTAAAGAGATGACAGTCAGGGCTTAGGAGGCCCCCAGATATTCTATTGTGGCCTCAAAGAGGGCCTGTTTCATGTCTTAATGAAGAGTGGGAAACCAAGTAACAGTTCCGTGCTTGATAGTCATCGTTGTTCAGAAGATATTTCAGGTAGATTCGGTCAGGGAAAAGAAAATTGACCGGATAACTATGCAGCATAGGACGGCTAGTGACAGTGCATGGGTCCGGCTCCGGCATCATTTTGGCTCTTTTGCCTTTTCTCTCTTTCCTTGTGTGTAAGTGAATGGCTGAAAGTTTATACTGTAGTACTGGAATACATAGGAACCCCTTGCTTGTGATGCTCGTGACCCCTCTTTGGGTTTCTAATGGGAGCTCTCCATTAGCTAGGATTTTACTTTGTGCTTATCTAGGCCGTCTGTCATGGCGTTTTGGACATTTGCTTTATATAAAATTTATCGTATGACTTTCGATTCTTGGATTAGGTAAAATTCAGAGTATGTTTTTCAATTAACAACTTATAACTAGAGGAAAATTTTTACATGAATCGATTTTATGACACAGTTGTGAAAAATATGTACATTTTATTTTCTGTTAAAAATTTTGATAAGAAATATTTATAAACAATACATAAGTTTTAACATTAATACTTCCAAGAATTAATGAAAAAGAGATCCGTTTTGAAAGGAAAAATTATTATCTACAACTGTAGATTAACTATTAGTAATTCAAAGGTTCAATTTAAGCAGATGTCTAGGTTTGCAGTCTAGGAATACATAAACAATATTGATCAGCTACCTACAAATATGATCTTATCTGGATCATAAGAAAGATAGGCTGAATTTTTATTTTATTTTTTGATCTCATGGCAAATCTTCTCAACTAATTTCAAATGTTGTTGCATTGAGAAGTGTTTTGCATGAAAACAGATTCATGTGGTCCAGATGAAAATTAATGCTCCTTTTCAATTTTCTCTTCAGAATTTTTTTTCATCTTATTTAAAAATTTATTTTTTATTATATAATTTGAATAAAATGCTTGAAATTAAAATAATAAATAAAACCTAATAAATGCTTTAAGGCTTACGCTTTCTAATACACAGGAATGCTCAGGGATTATTATTATCAATACAAATTCCTTTCCTTGTTCCGACTTCCCGATTTATCTCCTTCCTTGATCCTTATTCTGTTACAAGCTATTACAGAAGTCATTTCTGCCCTAACTACTCTATACAGCTAACTCCACTTAAATACTCTCTTGACACCTTAACTTTTCCATTTTCCCTCTTTACGCGTATCCATTCTTCCCCTTAATGACACCATCCTTGTCCTCAAGGATATGTTGAATAGGCCGAGGTGGGAAATGCTGGGAATTGCTCTTGTATGGCAGATAGTGATTCCCATGTTGCATCATCTGGGTTGGTATGCTTCCATTGAATGAGCACTCGTGTTAAAGGAAGGTGACCTTTTTTAACTAACTTCCTGGCCAATAGTTTTTCTGGTCCTAAATGAAATTACCCTCGGCTGTCTACCTTGGGTAATGCAATACAGGCAGCAGTGTATTCGGTACTCACTAATAAAGCACCATATACGTTTTGCACACCAAGAAATTGCACAGTCAATTTTGTCCAGTCTCCTAGAGTAAATTACACAAAAATGCAACCCATTTACAACTGATAAGATAAATTAAGAACAAGCTCGCTATGGAGAGTTTGTCGAGCCAAATAATACAAACTGGCCGAATTTCACTTATTCTTGAAAAAAGTTAGAACCATAACTAAAAAATGTTAATCAAGAATTAACAGGTAAGCATGCCTTCTCAAAAAAAATTTTAAATCGACACCAATACTTTTGCTTTGATCTTCAATACTAACACCCTCACGTTCACATCTCAATAAGTTGCAAGCATCCAAAAAAACACCAAATTTCACCACATCTCCAATAAGTGATGAATCTTTCACTTATGCTTTGAGATATTCCATCAAAGTGAGTGCTGCATAAATTTCTCATAGGAAGTCAGAAAATGCATTATGCATCATATCAAAATGAGTTTAAATGATCATTTAAGCAATCAGGTACTGGCAGAATAATTGAACTAATTCATTGATACGGGAGTAAGAATTTGATGACCGCCAATATATACTAAAAATATAAGTAGGGGTGTAAGGGTAGAGGTAGGTTGTGAGGGAGGTGTGTAATTTTAACAGCAAGGAGGGAACATGTGTCATTACTAGAGTGGGTAAGTTTAGACAATTCCAAGGAAGGCTTAAAAGGTCTGATGGAAGAGTGGGCAGAGGTCATGGAAAAATTATGGAGTGGTTTTGGAAGATTTCTAGAGTCTGTTCAATGTTGCTACTTGTTTCTCTTTCTACATGAGCATCTCTGCCCTACGGGTACATAGCTCCATTGCAACCAATTTGCAATTCCACAATGATATACTTCCTTGAGTTATCTGTTTAGTTCCCATTAGAATTCCAACTCTATAACATGAATTTATAGTAAATACTTGTAGAGTGGCTGAGATATGCACGAATTCTAGGTCATGTGATATGCATGTGCTGTTTCATATCAAACAGTCTTTGGATAGAGCGGCTTGATAATAACGAGCAAATGTTAAAGGGCATGTTTTAAATAAAGGAAACAAGAAAGGTATTCTTAAAAAAGGGAGCAAGTTGAAGGACTAATTTTTGCCCAATTTTTCAAGTTTGTACTATCAAAGTCCAAACTACATTCTCTGTGAGTAACAGGGGTGCTATTCTCCTTCAGAGGCCACTTTATTTTAGATAGCAGCAGGGGATCCATAGCCATTTCTACTACCAAATTACTCATTAGCTAATGAACTATGACAGCAATGCCACAGTGCTAACAGAATGAGGAATGAAAAGGTAAACATCTCATTCTCATTATATCTGGACAACACCTTCACACTTAGGCAACATGAAAGAAGCTAAACTAGCAACCTTAATAAGCCAGAAGAAACAAATAGAGGCCAGTGGAAAATTAATAGCAGGTCCAAAGTAAACCTTGAATCAAAGTAAAACCTAACATGGGATCAACAATTTGCCTTTTAGCTAGGGCATCTTGTCTTGTAACATGTCTCACTTCGACAAAAGCAACTTGACAATATTAAACAAATAATTGGAGATAAATTCATCAACTTGACAAAAGCAATAAGGGTATTCTTGTAATTTAAAGGAACATTTTAACATACAATAAGTTCATATATAGAACATAAAATCCAAGGCATACCCATGGCTCGAAGCACTTCAAGGTCAAATTTCTCAGCTAGTTCCTCATGGCCTATCATTTTAGCACGGTGAAGGATCAACAATTTCAAAAAAATCAGCATATCCTGCCAGAATTTTAAATTTCGAATATCATAACAAGATTCAAATAAAACATGAAACTGCAGGTAGAGGTATGCAAAAGTTATGGCAAATAATAATAGCAGTGCATTTTCTGATGGCAAACCCTCACTTTTCACTTGGAAAGAGTATGTTTGAGAAAGAAAAATATCACTAATTCACCATACTAAAAGAAATTGTCTTGTCGAATTTCCTCTTAGGCTAATTGAACTAGAAGTTAAAATGATTAATTGAACATTGAACTAAATATATCAACCTCAGAGTTCCAACACTTCCCAAATGATCATTGTGTGCAATAGGAAATTAATTATGTTGTATTATTTCATGGTATTGTGCCGCTAATTTATAATTACATGGAAACTACAAAACCCTATCCTATTGTTACACAAAATCTTATCCATAGGAGTCTAACTACAAAATAAATAAAAGAATAATATCATAATCATAATAGAAAAATCAGACTCAATCATAACAACCCAATCCCAAAATTATCGGGATTATCTTCTAATACTCCCCCTTAAGCTGGTGAATGGATATCCATCATTCCCAGTTTGCAAACAAGGCCTTGGAAGGTGCTGATAGGTAAACCCTTTGTAAACAAATCAGCTACTTGATCTTCGAAAGACATATGTGGCGTGCAGATTAACCCACTATCTAATTTCTCTTTCATAAAATGCTTGTCAATTTCAATATGCTTCGTACGGTCATGTTGAACTAGATTGTGAACAATACTGATTGCAGATATATTATCACAGTATAATTTCATAGGTTCTTCTCTCTTCACCTTAAGATCATCAAGAATTATTTTTAGCCAAAGCAATTCACACCCCCCTTGAGCTATAGATCTGAATTCTGATTCTGCACTCGACCTTGCCACAACATTTTGTTTCTTGCTTCTCCATGTAACCAAGTTTCCCTTAAGAATGAACAATAACCCAAAGTTGATCTTCTATCATCTAGGGAGCCAACGTAGTCTGCATCAGTATAGATTTCTAATGACATCTTTTCACTTCTCTTAAATAGGATTCCTTTTCCAGGTGTACCTTTCAAGTATTGCAAGATCCTATGAACAGCCCTTAGGTGACTTTCCTTAGGATTATGCATGTATTGGCTAACAATGCTAACAACAAAAACAATGTCTTGTCTAGTATGAGATAAATAGATTAATATCCCAACTGGTTCTTGGTATGCTCCCTTATCCACTATAGGGTCATCAGGATTGTCACATAAAACGTGATTGAATTCAATAAGAGTAGCTATGGGCTTACACTCTAGCTTCTCAATTTCTATCAGTAGATCATAGATATACTTTTGTTGGGAAATGAAAATGCCTTGTTTTGAATGTGCCACTTCAATTCCTAGGAAATATTTTAATTTCCTTAGGTCTTTGATGTCAAATTCCTTGAGTAGGCACTCCTTAAGGTGTTGAATTCTTGCATCATCATCACCAGAGACTATTATATCATCTACATATACTAACAATACCGTTACCTTTTTAGAGTAACAAAGTATGGTCTCCTTGGCTTTGCCGGTACCCCAATGTAGTCATCACCTTTCTAAACTGCCCAAACCAGGCCCTAGGTGACTGTTTCAATCCATAAAGGGCCTTCTTGAGTCTGCACACTCAGCCTTCTTTGGACTCAACCTGGTGGAATTTTCATATATATTTCTTCTTCTAGGTCACCATGGAGAAATGCATTTTTAATATCAAATTGTTGCAAATTCCAACCATATATAGCAGCCAATGATAGTAATACTCGAACTGTATTCATCTTTGCCACTGGTGCAATTGTTTCCATATAATCTATACCATAGGTTTGTGTATATCCCTTAGCTACTAATGGTGCCTTGTACCTTTCTATGGATCCATCTAACCTGTACTTAATTGTGAATACCCATCTACATCTAACTAATTTTTTATCCTTGCCAAGTCTACCAACTCCCAGGTTTGGTTTTTTCCTAGTGCTTCCATTTCCACTCTCATCGCATCCTCCCACTTTTTATCTCTTAAGGCTTGAGATAAGTCCCTCAGTATGGGATTGGAATGGAGATTACTAATGAATGCCCGATGGTTTGGTGAGAGAGGTCACAAGACAAGAGTGAGTATATAGGGTGCTTTGTACAGTTTTTGGTACTTTTTCTAAGGAATATGGGCATATAAAGGTCATCCTTGTGTTCTGTAACACTTAGATATTTTTGTTGTTCAAAACATTGAATTTCAATATTAGAGAACTATGATTTCAGCACTTTACCTGGAGCTAGCACGTGTATAGATGGTTGGGTGTTGCTTGGCAAAAGACATTTTCCTTTCCTCTTGGAGTAGACTTGTAAAGGCTGGCCAGTACCTTGATATTCCTCTCTAATCAGTGGGTTTGTAGGACTTTTAGGGAAATTAGGAACTGATTCCAAATTACAAGCAGGTTCTTTACTTGAGGGATCAGTTTCCTTTTCAAAATTGGCTTTCATTAGAGATTCAGGTTTGGAAGTATTGCGAAGATAGATGATTTCAACAAAAGGATCTATTTGGTTTGTGTCTAGTTCTAAGTTGCTCTTGTTCCCACACTCCCCTTGACTACTAGGTGTCGCAAAATAGAATTCAGATTCTACAATGGTAACATCAGCAGACACAAAGATTCTTCTGGTGGGCAAGTGGTAACATTTACATCCTCTTTTAGTAGGGTATATCCAATGAATACACATTTTACTGCATGTGGGTCTAATTTTTCTCTATTTTGTGTGTGAATATGAACATAGGCCATACTACCAAAAACTCTAGGAATAATATTTTCTGAGACGGGAAGTTCTAGAAGTTCTTTGAGTTTCAAGAAGGGATTTGTATCCCATAATTTTTGAAGACACCCTATTACTAAGGTAAGTTGCAGTAAGTACACCTTCACCCCAATTGTAATTAGGAACCTTTTTGTGCAACAATAAGGCTCGAGTAATGTTAAGGAGGGAACCCATCTTCCTTTCAGTTACCCCATTCTGTTAGGGTGTATTTATACAAGAGGATTTGCGGATAATGCCTTCTTTATCAAAGAAAGTGGATAAATTCTTATTAAAATAATCTCTAGCATTAGCTGAACGGAACCTCTTAATGGATGTATTACACTAAGTTTTTAGCATTCTCAAAAAAGAAGGAACAATTTCACTTACTTCGAATTTGTTTTTTAGAAGGTAAATCCAACTAACTCGGATACAATCATCTATAAAGGATATAAACCACTTTGCTCCTGAATTGTATGGAAGACTTGAGGGGCCCCAGATGTCATTATGAATGAGCGTAAAAGGAATGACACTTCTTTTATTATTGATAGGGAAAGATACAAGTTTGTGTTTTGCTAGCTCACACACCTCACTATGAAAGGATTCTACATTTAAATGTTTAAAAAATGAAGGAAACATAACTCTAATGACATGGAAGGACAGGTGACCTAATCTTTGATGATAAAGCCAAATTTTTTCTTGGTTGGTCAAAGTTGATACAGAGAAGAAGGATCTTGGTAAAGTCTTGGCAGCTCCATTATGATCATCAAGGTAGTATAGTCCACCTTGTTCCTTAGCACACCCAATCATCTTCCATATGCCCTGCTCATTACACACACAGAGAAGGAAGAAAAGTTACTTGACACTTGGAGTCTTTAAAAAAATTTTCCAATAGAAACAAGGTTGGTAAATGACTTTGGGACATGAAGTACCATTTTAAGGGTGAGGGTTTTGAGTTGGATATTTCCAATCCCTACAACAATGGCTATTGAGCCATCAGCAATAGTGATTTTCATATGGCTTGGGCACGGTGTAAAAGAGGATAACAATTTAGATATAAAAGTCATACGGTCAGTTGCCCTAGAGTCTACTACCCATATCAAGGGATTTTTTGTTTTCTCATTTGAGACATAAAGTGAAGAGGATATACCTGAGAATGTCAATGGACTGGTACCTATATTAGTTGGTACTAATTGTTCCAATGATGCCAACAGCCCTTTCAATTTCTCAATGTCTTTGCTGCTGAAATCTAGAACAACATTGGCTGGAATTTCCTCCTCTTCTTGTGGAATACAAGACACATATGCACGTTTACCATTATCTCCTCCCTTGTTGAGGTGGGGTGGCTTACCAATCAATTTTCAACACTCGTTTTTAGTATGGCAACGCTTTTTGTAGGAGGTGCAGAAGGAGTCTTTATTTGCTTGTTTGGATGTTTTCTTTGTCAAATTGTTAGTAGGCTACCAGGTGTCCTTGTGCCTAACTATTCTAATAGCTAATGTAGAACCATCATCATCCGTTCAGGTTTCAAGCATGACACCTTTACGCCCTTCTTCAGCCCTCACAATAGAAATTGTTTCATTGAGTGAAGGTAGGGACTTTCCCATAATCTGAACTCTTACTAGATCAAATTCCACATTAAGTCCAGCAAGAAATTCGTAAATCCTCTCCCTTTCTAGAAATTGTTTTAGTGCCATATCATCTTCTCCACATTTCATCGTGATACATTGGTAATAATCTATTTCTTGCCATAAACTTTGCAGCAAGTTGGCATACTCCGTTACTATCCTAGCCCCCTATTTAGTGGCTGCCACTTTTGCTTTTAATTTGTAAATCCTTGCAGCATTATTAACCTTAGAATAGGTTTGATGTACTACCTCCCAAATCTCCTTAGCAGTATTCAGAAACATGACTGTATCACTGATCTTTGGATTCATGGGGTTCCAGAGCCATGACATTACCATTGAATCTTGTTCATCCTAGATGCCAAATCCTGAGTCTCCCTTTGAAGGTCCAGTGCCCAATAAATGGCTCAACTTACCCTTGCCTTTAAGGAAAGTATGAACAAATTGAGACCACTTTAAATAATTATGCCCATTCAGCCTCAAAGATGCCTAAATATTTTGGAGATCACCAACATAGGTGTTAATGCTCTCTGTCACATTATGATTGGCTGAAGGACTGGTTTGAGTTGAATCTGACATGCTCCTGGACTCTAATTGATTAGGGTTAGAGATTCTGTGAGAGAAATAACCCAAAAAGGGCTGGAAGAGATCTAGAGAGGAATTAGCTTTCTCGATAAGGCTTAGTTCAAATTTTAGGGGGTTAACGCAAAGGAATAGTCAGAGAAAAATGCTCTGATACTGTGAAATAGGAAATTAATTCTATTGTATTATTTCATGGTCTTGTGCCATTAATTTATAATTACAGGGAAACTACAAAACCCTATCTTATTGTTACACAAAATATTATCCCTAAATATCAGAGATTCTAACTATAGAATAAATAAAAGAATAATATCATAATAATAACAGAAAAATCAAACTCAATCATAACAACACAATTAACAACCCATCTTAAAATTATCATGATTATCTTCTAACAATCATCCATCAAACCATCACAAACACTAGTCATCATGCAAAGGCAAAAATCCATATCACACATCAATATGTACACATGCAAGAGCAAGTACAAAAGAGAATGAAATGATTTTAAGACTAATCAAATCATTAATTATTCTAATAGTAAATGTTATTTATTGTTCATAAACATTAAAAAGCAACCTTAGTTATTCAAGAACTATTTCACGTGTCATGAGAAAAAAATCCACAGCATCATGTTCCTTATAATTTAGTTTCTAAACATACAAGTCTTAACTTCGAAGAAGAAACTCGCAGTCACTGCAGTCACTACATCTACTACCAACTAAACTACAAGAAACTTACAATTTCAGACTTGAAAGGGAGCATAGCCAAGTCACATCTTCAGGCCTATCTTTAATAAAAAGTTCATCCATCATAACCACAGTTGTCAAGATATAAGATGCTATCTGGCTCTAAGAATAAAATCAAGGACAGTAAGATCCTAAGTCCTGTTAAAAAGTGGTGTAAAAGATCTATATGTTAGTTTAAAAACCAAAAGAATTAGGAAAAATCAAATAAGCAAAATACCATCAGAACCATCACTGATATAAATTTAACCATATAGGACAGCAGAAAGAATAAAGGAAAATGATCATATAGTAATTGTTCGACTGCTAGAGTCATCCCCATTGTCCTTCAATTTAAAAGAAGACAAAATATGAACATGAAGTATCAAAACCAATTGCAAGTTTCCAAATTCTGAAAACAAAAGCGGAAGGGGAAGAAAGATAGACAAACAGTACCCACTGCCCAATGTTCACTGACTTTCATCTTCATACATGGTCAAAGGAATACCGTCCATTTTTGCCCAACAATCATAGACGCAATGGTATAGCATTAGAACAGGTTTCAGAACCTCCCCCTCTCTGGCCAGAAGTTTTACACCATCTGCACCTTGCCAAAAAAAAAAATTTCTCGGCCAACAATCAAAGAATAAATAGGCTAGACTAAAGATCCTTCATCTGTCAAACCTGCAAAGCATTCACTTACATAATGAATTGACTTATCCTTAATGTTTCCTTTTAATTTATAAAAGCAGTAGCGACATGAATCAATCCTTATTAAAGGTACATTATCAAATTTTCCTTCAAGATCCAAACAAACAGGATGCATAAGAAGGATAAGGAAGGGAGAAAATAACTCCGGCCAATAATTTTCACAATAATCAAGGTGCACTACAATTGGGTTTTCTAGATTGCCCACCACGGTACCAGAGCTAGGACCCTAGGCTAGTTAGGCAATTCTTTTTGGTCATTAGGATGATAGGCTGAAAATTTAAAAATGTTTAAAAGAAATTATGCTGAGGACCATGTTAACATAATTGCTTTGGCAAATATGATCTTATCTCAATCATTAGGAAGATAGGTTAAATTTTAGTTTTTTCTTTCTTGGTCTTATGGCAAATCTTCTCAATTAATTTCACATGTTGTTACATTTATATGAACATGATCCTCAATATTAGATTCATGAGCTCTAGATGAATATTGTTGCCCCATGCTAATCTTCTCTTCTGAAATTTTTTTCATATCTTAATTAAAAATTTATTTTTTATAGTATATTATTTGAATAATATGGCAGATATAAACATAGTAAATAAAATTCAATAAATGCTTTAAGGCTTAAGCTTTCGTACCATGCTGTGCTAGTGTGCTGTTAAAAAGATTTGCTTGTGCAATTACTTACAATAATGATTTTCCAGGAAACCAAAGACATTGATAGAGCTCAAGCTTTGCTTATTTGTACAGATCACAGACGTATAAGAAACCCTGATTGCACAAGAAGAAACCCAACATTAGACTTAGTAGAGTGGAGACATCACAAGTCAAAATTATAAACTTGATTGCTTAACAATTTAAAAAAAAAAATCTCCAAAATATTCTTGATTGGCATTTAGTTTGACATTAAAAGTCAAAAAAATAAAAATGCGAGTTAAAAATTGATATATATATATATATATATAATAAAAATGTGATATAAAAATTGATATAAGAAAAATGTGAGTGCATCTAGCATCAGAAATAGACTTTCCAGTATTGCAGCCTTATAGAATCTCCGAGGGTCAATTAGATAAATAAAAGACAAACTCAGAAAACAAACAACACAGTGAACCTCTATAACCATATTTGCGTTCCATCTATAAAAGTTCGTGATGAAATTCAAACAGAATATATATATATATATATCTATATATATAAGTAATCAAGAGCCAACAATCAATTCCAATCTTATAATTTTACTATGAGAATGATAATTTACAAGAAAATGTTCTACGGTGCTTGTGCTTTCGTTCTAGGAAAAAATGTCCCGCCTCTACATCACGATCCGCAATGGGTCGAAATTAATAGCCACCGTTTCGGGTTTTAAAGGCCATAAGGCCAGTGTTATGGTACACAAATAAACCAATTATATATATAAAAAAATAAATAAATATATATATATATATATATATATATTACATAAATTTAATTAGTTCAACTTTAAAAAGTTAACTAATAAAAAATTATTTAATTTAATCATGTAAAATTTATATACGTATGATTTTAAAATTTTAAAATACATAAGTAGCATAATATCAAAATTCAATACTATATATATATATAAGAATTTATAAATATATCTTTATGTCTTTACTCTTGGGCAAGAACTTCTTCTATCTTTCCAGAATCCAAATCTGTCTTTATTACGAGTATGGATCAGCTGCAACAGCAGGCCATGCTGTTGAAAGATAGTGGCCGGGAAACTGCAATCTGATAGAGAGTAGTTGGAGTGCATTTGTCCCACTTTTTTATTTTAGAATTAATGTTAGATAAAATAAAAATAAATAAATAAAGAGAAGAAGATGAACAAATAAACCAACTGCACATCAAGTATTCTTAGTAGCCGTCCATTTCATCCCACGAGCAGCAGCAGTTTGCCACCTCTGCTTTTTTTTTTTTTTTAATTTATTCTGATGCTAAACTGCCTCCATTTCAAACTTCAAAGAAGGACGCCTTCGTGACTGCGAACGACTAGCGGTTTGGGCAGTTGAATTAAGGTCCTGAACTTCCCCAATTGAGCTCCCCTGTTCGCATTAGGGAAACAATAGATAAGAGCCCAACACTATTTCCTTGTGCCTTGTGTGAAAATTTAGCACAAAATAACGCTTTTTCGAACTCATAAGGATATTGTTGTTATCATTGGGGTCACATAAATCTCCAGTTGCAAACAATGCCGCTAGATTCTTTGATGATGTGGCTGAGAGCAGCGGAGCGAAGCTTGATAAATGAACTGATGGACTTGAAAAGATACCCTAAAATTAGTTGAGGTATAAGATCGATAGCGATTAAACGAAGAAGCATAATAGAAGCAGTCATGGAGGCATAAGCAGCGAACAAGGAGGAAGGGGAAGGCATGTCCCTGGTGGAAAATATCATGGTGGTTAAGGGATATTAAAGGCAGAGGACGAATTCAGTGCTGCTCCGAACTTCTATTCATATTTATCAGGGTTATTTGGTCTGTGTGAGTGAAATCCTCCTGTGAGGGAACAACAGCGTCCTCCGTATGAAATTTAGCACCAGGGAAATGAAAAAAAATTGCTTCGGAGACCGTCAAAGCTATCCCTTAATTAGTCATTTTTTTAACCAAAAGATTAATCACAAAATAGTGCAATCTGCAACGCAGATGGAACAGGAGAGCATATAAAGAATCAACAGTTTGGTACCACAACAGCAAGATTTATGTTTCTGTCTAGCAAAAGCCATATACCGAAGAAAATATAAATTCAAGCTTACCTATATTGATGAAGGGGCGTTAGATTTAGATGGATTTATCTGCCTTGGACTCCAGCACTGGAGCAGCGAAGAATGCGAATCGCAGAGGAAGGACCTGAAGGGACGGATTTGGATCCTCTGTATTTTATATATATATATATATTGTATTTGAGACGTGGATTATTAATTTTTATTTAATAATTTAGATTTAAATAAATATTAAATAATTTCTATTACTTTTAGAAAATTAGAACTGATTTTGGCTGATATTTCATCAACTTGAAAATGGTGCTCTTTTCATATTTAGCATTTAAGTTACTGTTTATTTAGGCTTTGTCTTCCATAGGATTTTAGATATGTGCTTTATATAAAAATGAATTGTTCGTAACTTTTGAATTGTGGATTAGGTAAAATTGTTTCTAATTCTTTGTTATTATAATTTTCAACAAAAACATAACAAGTTAAAAAGACAATTCCTAAATGATTCAATTTTATGATATTGAATTGTAGAAAAAATATATACATATTTCATTTTTATATTTAAAAATCTACTAACGAATATTGATAATATATGCTTAAGTTTTTACGTTGAATCTTCTAAGAATTGATGAAAATGAGATGGCTTTTGAAAGGCAAAATAATTATATTAAACTGTAAATTAATTCAGATGAATTCAGAGGTTCAAACGTTGTCAATTTAATCAGATGTCTATATTTGCTGACTAAGAAATACATAAACAAAATTGATTGGCTATCTACAAAATTCTCTTGGGGCTATAAGCCTATAAATGATACAAGTCTAAATACCATCTGTTAACGTTCACAGGGAAACAATAGGGATGATATAAAATTAAGGTCGACATTGTTGAGTAAACAATGTTAAAAATTCATGGATAAACATCCTTCTCAATGAAATTTTTATGTTTGTCTTTGTTTGTATGTTACAACAACTTTGACAAGGAGATCTTCTATGTTTCTCGACAATGAAGGGAGATTAAGCTTCCTAAGTCAGAACAAATTGATAGCATCCTTCTTTTTTCGCCCTTACTAAACCTATTATATAAAGGTCCAGTCTCACATATGCAAAGATGCCGACGCAATAATATGTACGGTGTCGTTTATAGGTTAGGTAGAATTTGCATATTTTGATTTAGATGAAGGGTGTTTGACCTTGACATATACAAAAATGGAGTGCTTTATGGAGTACTAAAGCAAGTGTGGTCCGTTCAATTTATTAATAAAAAGATAAATAACTAAATTAATTTTTTATTTTTATACTTTGTATTATTTTGTTCTCACAAATATATCGTGATAAATTAACTTTTTAAAAAATATTATTTTATACAAAATTAATTATTAATTAATATAAATAGAATGATTAATTTTATATATATTTAAATTTATAAATGATTAATTTTGTATAAATTTAAATTTATAAAAAATTAATTTGTCACGATTAATTTATAAAAAAATAAATTATCAAAAAGTATAAAAATAAAGGATTTATTTTATACTCTTCTTATAATTAAAAAAACTAGCAAAGTAACGCTATTTTTGTTAACTCTTTTTTGGTCCCCCGACTATTTTTGACCGGATGTGATTTGCAAAGATGAGTTACAAATATAATGGCACAAATCTGCATGGTTTGCTTGCAGTGTATCTGCTTATTTATTTGTTTATTCATATATTTTCAGGTTTCATTGGCATCCTCGTGTTAAATGTCAGGGTTTTGTTCAAAATAAACAAATATTCAACTTTCAACGAATAGAGCATGTAAGACCCGCCGTGGTTGGTACACCATCATTTGACTTTATTTGCTAAATATATTAATGTGATCTCATGATTCAAGCAATTCACATTTGTTGTTAGCATGGGAATCACTTACTGCATTTTCTTTTATGCATTTCCTGCAAAATGAATGTTGAAATACTTGAAAGATTCAGAATATCATGGCATGCCCCTGGATTGCATATATAATATTATGCATATGCTTCCTTTGAAGGAATATAATTCCATATCATAGTGAGAGATAGATAAATAAGTTAATCAACAATGAATTTTACTTACGTAATGAAACACTCAGTGCAGTTATAATTTGTTAATATAGTGAACAGTCTACCTTGTCTAAATTTTTAATAAGAAAAAGTGAAAATAACTTAGAGAGAGATAAATATTTTAATAAGCCAAAATATAAAATTGTTCTGATGAGTCCTTAAAATATGAAGAGTTATTTTCATGTTTAAAGTACTTATCTATATTTAATAAATAAATATTCAAATTATTTTAAAAAAAGAAAAAAAAATGATTAACTTTCCACATCTTCACAATTGCTTAAAACTGCTCAGATTTAAAATTGAATATGCTTATAAAATATTTATCTTACTCTTCAATCAGCAATACGATAAGATAATTACTAACAAGACTTGGGCTGCAGGTTGAGGCCTTTACCTAATGAGTTTATGGGTAATCCAATCTATCATTGATTACCCACAAATAATTCAGATTCAATCTATTACTAGTTTATATATCTAAATTTAATTGCTTAATTAATTAATTAATCAAAATAATTGACCTAATAATAAATTAATACCAATCCACATTATTTTAATATATATTTCCAAAAATTAATTTAACAATCTCCCACTTGGATGGTATTATTTGATTATTAGACAACTAATTAAAGAAATATCAATCAAAATTAAATAATTAAAATATACATAAAAATCATCTAGAGTTTAGAAACATAATATCATTGGATCTGATAGGGAAATCAATTATATTAACATGATCATAACACATGATCATT
This sequence comes from Delonix regia, assembly GCA_037074485.1. Taxonomy (NCBI): domain Eukaryota; kingdom Viridiplantae; phylum Streptophyta; class Magnoliopsida; order Fabales; family Fabaceae; genus Delonix; species Delonix regia. Next base: position 29,643,625 of record CM073449.1, on the reverse strand, counting down.
GAAACCAATAAGGAAACAAATGATATTAATACGATCATACACATAGTTTCAAAATCTGAACAGAATGGACATTTAATATGTCAAATTACATTACAAAGTCCCTTAAGGACCCAACTCATACTCCTATTAGACCAAGACAACATCAAGGATTGAACAAGACCCACATGAGCTCCTATGGGTGGCCTTTGGTCAACTGATCCACAAATAAATGTTCACCAAGGATGTGAATCACATGAGTCTGATATAAAGAGAAAATTAAAAAATGAAACAATGAATCAAGAACATAAAATCTGGTAGGAAAACAATGCTATAAATGCCGACAAAGTTTCAATTCAGAATTATATACAAAATTTTGGTACAACTAAGAACATTGAATCTGATAGTGAAATAAATGTTTTATGTGCTAAAATATATCAAAGTGTCCCTCATGAACACAAATTCAGACACCCATTAAACCAAGACATAAAAATTTTAAAAAATAGCCAAGAGTAATAGGTTTTCAAAAAACTCTAATAGGTAAATTTTTTATAAACGGATCACTCAAATATTCAATATGATTATGAGATTCACTAATTTTCTCTCTTCAACAAATAGGAACTGAGAATCAACATATTTGATACAATTAAGTTCTTGTAATTTTGAAAAAAGCCCATAATAGAGTCACTGTTGCAATAAAAGTGGTCACAGCTCAAAATATGTGCACAATGAAAGTTCATTTATTTAACCACTTTCTGTAATAACCTAATTAACTAGGATTAATAATTTAACTAATGGTATATTATTTTGTTATGTGAATTAGTACAACGAGATTGTGGCTGGCTCAGTGGTCATGCTTCAGGCTTCATTTCCTCAAGTCGTGGGTTCGAGATTGGAAAACTAACCTTCCTTGTTTTTTTTTTTCTGAAGCTGCCACGTGTCCCTTCCTACAGTGAAATGACTGGATTACCCCTGACTTCAATATTTTTTCACTGGCAGCTACGGAGGAGCAGGCACAAGGGAAGGGGAGAGGAGTTGCAACACCGAGGAGCCACCGTGACCGTACCTTGACCTCGCCAGAGCTGAGTCGCATTCCCCTGAGCATCGCCAGCCTGTCATCGGCCAAACCCCGCCATTTTTCCAGCAAGAAAACGCCATTTCTGTCGCAGGAAGCAGTGAGAATCGCGAGCTTGGTTGGTCATCGGTGAGCAGATTTTCCGGTGAGTCATGGACGGGTTTTGTTCCTTGCTTCTTGGTTGGCAATTCCCACCTGGTTTCGAGCTCGGTTGGCCATCGGTGGAGCTATTTTTCCAGTGGGTCCGAGGAGCTCGACATAGGGACGATTTTGGGTGAATTTGGTGAGTTTTAAGCTGTTCTTTCTTGAGATTGAGGTTAGAAATAGCATTTTTGGCACTAATAAAATGAATTTGAGCTCTGAAACATGAATTTTGGTTGGTTTTAAGAAGATTTGTTGACAGGGACCAAAATAAAAATTTTTGAAATTTTTGGGTTCTTTAGAAAATGGTGAAATGTTGACTTTTAATAGGTTCAAATTGATTCTAGATTAACACCTTTAAGTAGGTGGGCATGAGAAACTATGACTTGTCTTGAATTTCATTGGATTGAAGGCTAGGGTTTGAAATGAAGGACTAAAATGAAAATCTAGAAAATATGCGGGGCAAAAAATGTAAATTATCGTAAGTTTGGGAAAGTTAGAGATGGAGTCAAGGAGAGGGAGTTAGGGTCCTAAATTTGGATAGTAAACCGGAAGAAGAATAATTCCTGCATTTAAATTGGTGCTAGTGAATCGTATGAGTAATTTCGGCACTCCAGGAAGGCAGTGAATTGCTCGGGACAATCGGCGTCCAGGTGTGCAGATAGCACTCCCTAAAATGCTTACTATGCCCTACTTTGTCTTGCTTAGAATGTTTTATAAGTATAATATAAATTTGGTTATGATTATGCTTTATCGAACTTGAGGCTATAATTAACGGATTTGCTGGATATGTGGAATGGCCTTGTGTACATCGCTGAATTAGTGTATGGTTAGGGGTGATCGCTTAAATAGTCCTTACTGAAAACATTAATTATTTCATGCATATTTCCCATCTTTCTCCTGCATGCTTGTCTTAAATTCATTTTTGTTGGGAGGACTGACGGATGATAAACCTTCGTGAGATATGACTCTCACCTGTTGGTTAGTTACCCTCGAGGATTGTGTATCCTCGCCTGTTGGTTAGTCGCCCTCGAGGATTGAGTATCATCGCCTGTTAGTTAGTCGCCCTAGAGGATTGTGTATCATCGCCTGTTGGTTAGTTACCCTTGAGGATTGAGTATCCTCGCCTATTGGTTAGTTACCCTCGAGGATTATGTATCCTCGCTTGTTAGTTAGTTGCCCTCGAGGATTGTGTATCCTCGCCTGTTGGTTCTTAGCAGTCTTTCCCTCGAATGATTTTCATAAGTTGATTGTTTCCCTGTGAATGACATCTTGATTTAATGTTTTGGAAAAGTGAATTATTTAGCTCAACTGTTAAATTGTAAAATGGATTTAAACATTATTATATTGTATTCAAATCTTAATTATGTTTAATTTTGGTTTATATATGAAATTATTTACTGATTTTGGGTGCTATCTGCCGGAAAAATTTTGGTTCCAGATAGAGAGATAGACGACCTTTCAGAGCTGGCGGAGTACTGACGAGGAGCCCGTGGTGAGCCCGCTTGGTTTGGGTGCGAGGCATACTCTTTTGTTTAGATGACATTGATGGCGATAATTTTTTTGGGATGTACATATTTAGATTGGTAGCCATTATTGTATATTGGGATTAGTTTTTGACCACAGCTGAACCTGCCACATATTGTTGTATGTTGTAAATTACTGGACTGGGCTGGTGGGAGCGGAGCTCCCCTATTTATGTATTGCCTCGCAGGACTTTGTAGAAATTTCGGGACGTCCTATTTACTGGGGAGGTGCTGCTGAAATTTCTACAAGTTTCCTCGTTTTGTATTGAAACTCTCACTTTATATTAAGGCAAACGGTATTCATATGGATTAAAATGGTATGATATTAATTGTCCCTTTAGTGTTAGGCTTGTAGGTTCGGGGAATTTCCTCGTGATCTGTGCCGATCCCACTTCAAGATTTCGAGGTGTGACACTTTCCCTGATAAATAGTCATCACAAAATAAGCAACACACTTTTCACTCATGTATATGAGGTAGCCGTAAGTGTCCAATTGACACTTATTAAACAACTCCTACAAACTTCATAAAGATATATGCAAAGGTTAAGGTAGTTATAGGTGTTTACATGACACTTCCAAATGAAACAACTCCTCCAAACCATCATGTAGATGTATAAACAACTTAAAGTAGCTACAAGTTTATATTTAACACTTTACCACAGTATAACTCACAAAGGTTGAGGTAGCTATAACTGTTTACATAACACTTCCGAATGAAATAACTCCTCCAAAACATTATGTAGATGCATACACAACTTAAGGCAGCTACAAGTGTCTATTTAACACTTTGCCACAGTATAATTCCCATAAAAAAAAAAAACATAATTCTCACTAAGCAGTAGCTTATAGTGGAAGCAAATGGAATTCCTTTCCATCTTAATCTTATCTAAATGGGTGCACCATTAAAGGAACAAGAATGCCTTATGAATTTTATAAGTACTGTCAATAAGAGCTCCTTGAAATAAAATGGAAAGCCACAAAACTTGTCACAATAGGACTAAGTTCTAGAACCATAAAAAAGGTCCAATTAAGATATCCCATATTAAGTTAACGTCAAGAGGTTAACATCCCATAAGAGTTTAATCCCATCTCAAGCCAATAGTATATTATACATTACAAAATTAAAGATATGACTATGCATATCCTCGTTAAACTTAAGATAATAATGTCCTAAAAGACTTATTTCAATCCAAGATGAATCCTTCAATTTGGCATATAAGTAATTAGTTCATTCCCCTTGATCATTACCATCTCTATAGTTTAAGGCTCCCATTTGTCCTTTTATACCTAGCTTTAGTAAAGAAATGTTCTAAATATAGTCTATATAAATCCAAAATCAATACTGTGTTAGATGTCCTTTAGTTAATCTCATTAACTTGTATCCCAATAACATCAAGTTCATATGAGCCAGAGTTAAAAGGACAATCCATTATCTTGTGATCCAGTTACTATAAAGGATTTCTTGCCTTTACAAGGTCCCAAAATAGCCAACTTAAATATTGTATTAACTCGCTATCCACTATTCTGATCATTAATTAGGACTTGGGCCTTTAGTTCTCTGCAAGCTTATATTTAACTCACAACTAGATCCAAAATTCAAAAAATTTATTGTGGGAGTATACCCATTTCATTTAAGTTTGTACTTTTAAGGAACAACCTCAACTGATTCATTGACTATCCATTTTTTTTTTAACTGGGTATAATATAAAGCTTTCAGTAATTAAGCTACAACAGAAAATACACAAAAGTGTGTCATATGTGGGGTTTATCTCCTGAGACATGGTTGAAGGATTTAAAATCTATATACTTGAGTTTCAATATGTATTCTTTGAACACCAAACACTTATTCAAATTGAGTGTTTTTAAATTATGAGAGGTCTTGACATTTCTTAAATCTTAACAAGTTGCTTAAATTGTCTCTCGAGTGACCCTTACATATTCTACTATTGTTCTTATTAATACTATCTCTCACACACACACCCACATTCTAATTTAGGTAGTGTCATAACTTCAGAAAGGCTCTCCATGACAGTAGAATTGTTGCTAAGTGTAATAAATATATCAACCCCAAGGCCAAGGTCATAAGTGTAGTTGCCAAAACAAATTTCAGGGACTTTGTCAAATTATTATAGTTTGTCTCATTGAGAGTTTTCATTGCTGATAGTTATTGTTAACAAGAGTAGAGGTAACAAAATTAGAAAACATGTATTATGTGTTTACATATAATTATAAAACAAAGTTTTCTTTAAAAGTTACAGCTTATTCAACTATATTAACAAGATTGTTTATTATAATCCTGCCCGAGGGTCTCGGATTATAATAAACCAAAAAAACTCACTATTCATAAAAAAAGCCCATGTAACGAAAGGTCTTTAACATCTCCATATCGATAGGGTACAATAAATATTTATACATCGATTCAATTGAACCTTAATAATATCAAATCTGTTAATGTTACACTGATAAGGTTTATCCACTGCCAATGCAATTTATCAAACAATAATTATACAATATTAATTTGATATAGATGCTTTAATTAAATAAACCAACAAACACCCGTGCAACTGGTCCCACGATAAGTGTGCTCACAATTGCAATGTGCCAATTTTCTAAGTGATCTTCGTAATAAGTAAAATTACTTAATCATGCCTAAGAGCAAGAAAAAACCAACACTTTGGATTTCATGTTGTTTCAAATTATGCATAATTAACTACTAAGAATAAGAAACTAATAATGCTTTTCATCTATAATTTTATTTAAATTAAAAAAATCCAAACTGACTATATTTGGCTTTGTATAATTACCACTCTTAAAGCTAATATTGGCTTCAAACAATCATTGTTAGTCTTTTATATGAAGGTCAAAACAAGTTTCTCAAATTTAAAAGTCTCAAGTCAATAAAAATGATAAAATTTGGGCCTGAAACTGGATCGAATCACCTTTGGGAATTCATTTAGGCATTAGGCTCCTAATGAGCTTTCAGTAATGGTATTATAAGCCCAAAAACTTTCATTTGTACTAAAAATTAAGTCAGGTTGTCTATTTAGACATATACTCAAGCTTCTGACAATCAATTTAGCTAAATTACTCAACCGTAATAATTCATATCACTCATGAGAAATGAGTATGTTGCCTGAAAGGTTTTAAACAATTAGGACACTAATTTCCATAACCAAATTCACTAAATTCACTTAGGAATTGGTCTCAGAATTAAATTTAGCATTATACTAAATTTATAATGGCATAATTCTTTACAAAAAATTATTTAGCCCATCTAAGTATTCCACTTCTAAGAGTGTGAAAACTATATGGTACAAGGATGCAGTTAGAATATGCACAAAAATTTTCAGTCCAAAATTTGGAGAGTATATATCTTAAATACAGTTTGGAATGTCATGGAAATTGAATAATTCATATTTTTGAATTTTAAAAAATTTCAAAAAAATTACTATTAAATATAAAATAGAAAATTAATGTGGGAGCCAAAATTTTAGGTTCAAATGACCCCTGGAAGTTGGTCCATGCACCCCCACACACTAAAGGCATGAGTGGACTTCGTTACAATGCACTGCTCATCCTTCTTCAACCTTCAAATGAGTCAACCCGACACGCTTCATGACCCAAGACCCGATCCATCGACATATAGCGTTTTAGAGGCTTTTTTCTTTTTTTGAAAAAAAATGCAATGGGTAAATTTTGAATAAGAATAATAAATCTGATTTTAAAATCAAATAATCTGATTTTAGTGGCCAATAACTAGTAAAAATTGGTAATCTGATTTTAAAATCAAATAATGAAGCCGTAAATTTATTTTTAATATGATAGTAAACATTGTTAAATAATTTCAGTTTAAGATTGAATATATATTATACAAAAATCAAGGAATTTTATTAACAGAAAATAAATGAAATGGGATAATATTTTGATATATATTAAGTGTAAGGGATTTAGATAATATTTTTAAATAAAAAATGGCATTAGGCGTAGTTTAGTTGAATCTATCATTTATTTCTTCTTTTTTGTTTTTTGGTCGGACCATATTTCCGTATATATACAATGTAACAGTTCAGCACCTAATGGATTAAAGAACTAGCTAAGAGGCCCACATGTATCGTCGGCCCAAAGAAACAGGACCATTTATGCTTCAGCTTTCAAGGCCCATTAGGGTTTTTGCGTTCTATTTAAAGTTCCTCTCCCTCCTCCTTCCCTTCCTCCGTACCTGGTAGATCTCTGCCTGAGAACAGATACCGTTCCTGAGGTCTTTCTCTTTCTTTTGTAGATTGTGCATTCTTTTTGCTGTTGGTATTTGAAGAAAATATAGGAGAATGTTGTATTGAATCTATGCATTGTTTATTAAATTATGTATATGAATCTTGTATAAAGCAAATGAAGCTCAAAGAAAGTTTGATTTGTATTTGGCGAATTTCCATTTCTATCGTAAGTTTCTTTGACCTTCGAGTTATGGAAAATTCTTTGTAACTCATGGATGACTTGTACAGGTGATAGGTCCTTGAGAAGGGCGAGAACAATGGTGGAGAAGACAAAGGGCAGGAAGGAGGAGGTGGTTACCCGAGAGTACACCATTAACCTCCACAAGCGCCTGCATGGCTGGTAATCATTTGGAACACCTCTTCTTTTTCTTTTTTATTTGGCTATTGCTTTTAATTATGTTTTATATCTCTGGGGTTTAAGTTCCTCTTTATGGGGTTGTTCCGTGGTTTCAGTAATTATGATATTGGGCATTGACTAATCACCATATGTCATTGCTGTTAGAGACTCTGATGAAGCCAAGTTGGAATTTGGATTTTAATTTTATTACCATTTTGCGAGTTTTTTTATTGAACATAATTGGTCAAAGCTTAAGTCAATTATAGATGTTGTGCTAAAGCCTATACGGCTCTGGATTAAAGATCAGTACTAGTTCTAGCTCAGCAGTTGGCTTTCTGTAAGGTTGAGCCTTATCAATTTTTACTTGCATCTGATAATGTCGCCTTTTGTGGTATTAGAAGCATGTTGATCGTAGTTTATGGACTCGAGGCATTGACTTTAATGTGATACATTGAGTTCTTGATTTAAAAAGCTTTAAAATGCATAACTGGACTCCCATTTTGGTGATGCCTTGAGAAATATACCATATTTATATTCAGAGATGAGAGTTCCTTGTATGTAAGGGCCTTTTGTATTAAACTTACGCAAGTATATCATTGTATCTTTGTGTAAAGTATTCCAGCGTATGCTATATAAGATTAGCTGCAAGTGAAATAAAAGATTACAAACTCATCCTCTCATAACAAATATTGGCTTATATTAATATTGAGGCAAAGAGTTGATTTATCCTAGTAAATGGTCTGATCGTAGTTCATTGCTGAGTTCCTTGTTGCCTCGTTTGCGTTCTATTGCCAGTTGAATGCCTTGATAACTGAAGATACGCAGCTTTACATAGTGGGTTAATTCAGTCTCTGTTACATGGCTTTATAGTTTACTTGAATGTGGCCATTTTGCAAAAGGAAATTGATTGTTAAACTTAGCTGAAATCCATTTCGGTGGCTAAAGAAAATTCTGCTTTGATGGGTGATGGTTTGGGTTTGTTTATCAATTAGGGAAGTGAGATTGTTGGTCCCCCACATAGTCATGTGGTAATTGATGACACAAATCTTGCTAGCTGTCCCCATTGCATATCAATACTTGGAACTGATGTATAGTTCAACCAAAATTTCGGCTTCTTTGTGCAATTAGGAATTATTGGTATCAAATGGTATGTGCATTGTGAAATGGGAAATTATAATTATATATCTAATCACTCGGTAATAATTCCAACTTATTGTTTGCGTGTCATTATGCAAAATAGCACATTTAAGAAGAAAGCTCCTAAAGCAATAAAGGAGATAAGGAAGTTTGCCCAGAAAGCCATGGGTACCAATGATGTGAGAGTGGATGTGAAGCTGAACAAGTGCGTCTGGAGCCAGGGAATCCGAAGTGTCCCAAGGAGGATTAGAGTACGTATTGCTCGCAAGAGGAATGACGATGAGGATGCAAAGGAGGAGCTATACTCCCTCGTTACTGTAGTTGATGCCACCCGAGAAGAGCTCAAAGGGTTGGGCACCAAGGTTATTGATGAGGATTGATTTATCAAACTTTTGGTTCGATATTGAAGACAAATATGTAGTTTTTCATCATTAAATATTTTCTTTTCTTGATTTTCAAGTTAGGTAATTATCTGTTATAGTCAAATGCAGTTTCCATTTTCTTTTTGGTTGAGACATCAAATCTTATGTGGTTTCCTATTTGGGATTGTCCTTGCTTGTGATGTGTTTGCGTTGGGAAGATAGTAGACAATTATTTCTGTTTCGTCGCAAACATCATCTACATTATCACTCCCAGAGGATACTAAGATTAAACTTGAATCAAGTTATCTCTTATTCAAAAGAATGAATTGACAAATGGTGAATGTGTTACGGTTGTGACATGAGTGCATACGAGTTTCTTTATAATTCTAAAAGATTCATGAGTGCATTAGGTTCAAATAATAATAATAAGTTGAAGGTATGTTTGGACTGAAATTTTAAGTTTATATATTATGTTTGGTATAATATTGAGAAATGAAATGACAATAAAAATAATCTTAATACTCTTAAAAAATTAATTATTATTGTTTGTTGAAAATGATTTTTATTATTAGTAAAATTTAATTATTGTTATTACTATTATGAAAATTAAAAATTATTATAATGTTATTAGTAATTATTCTTTGATTTTTATAATTTTTTAAAAACTTTTTCCTTCACCATCCGTTTGCTCGGTGTCACTACAGATTTGGGTCTTATGCCATGGCCACAGTGACAAGGCACCATAGCGAGATTGGTTTTCATCATCTTCGTCCATTCGCTCTCTCTCACTGGCGTCGATTGAAGATTTCTCCGCTCGCTCTCTCTCACTCGCGTCCAATTGAAAATTGCATCTGTCAATCTCCTCCCTCCCTCTTCAGTCAGCCACTTGAAAGTTACATCTGCAAACCACTTTGACCATCGATCTTCTCTTCTCACGAACAAAATGAAGCCAGCTCCTCAATGCTGCTATTCGATCTTTGAATGGGCATGCATTTTAAGGTCGGCGTTAAAGGCACTAGACGAAGCATTTTGAATGTTCAAGCTTTGATTTTTCAGTGAAGGAGAGAGAGAGAGACAAAGGAGAAGAAGAGATGCTCGAGGAAGTAGAAGACTAGAGCAGTAGGATAAGGAAGGAAATATAAAAGATCAATAAAGGCACAATGGTCATTTTACTTTACATTATTAGAAATGCTTCTGATTACCGTCAAATATTGAGAGACTGTGATTTACTTTATTTGTGGTATTGAGATTCTTTTTTTAAATTTTTAACAGAATGGCTTATTCTCATTTCCTCAACTTTTTCCAACCCAAGACCTAGAGTATTTCAGCGCATTAGCTATAAGGAAGAATGTGAACCAAAATTATTTAGATTAGCCATTGAAAATCTTTTCTGATGTATCAAATCAGTGTTTTAGCTTTTCACAATCACGGGGGCTTGACGGAGAGTTGTGCATAGGACCAACTAAGAGACTCGAGATTAAAGACTCGAATAGATATGTGCTTGACACTTAAACCCAAAAACTGAATTCATGGATTATTTTGAGCTATTTTGACTCATGATGGATGAGATATCCCGATAAACTGTAAACTCTATACCTCGGTTGGTAATTTTTAGCCTATTGATGTTCCTATTGAATATTCAACCTGCTTAAGGTTCAATTTAAGTTTGTTCACCTAATTGAATTGCCTCCTATGAGTCATTTCTCTACGTGCATAAAATTTTCAACTTAGGATTCTGTTAGCCAATCATAATGTCTCTACTTAAAAATCCTACTTTTTATAATATATAAGTTCACTCAGGTTGATGAACTTCAAAATTAATGAGTCTATCTTAGAGCTAGCTCACTCAAAATGATCTAGGTTATTCTTTTGAATAATTTCTTATACATACATTAATAAATTACATAAAATATTACAATTACGTTTGATTTCACTATTGTTTATATTAATTAGGTAAAAAAAATCAACAATTAATTGTTCTAAATATTGAATTAGAGTTATAAAAACGAAAAAAAAAATCTTAACCTAGATAAAGATTTTTAAAGAATAATGCAACCACACCAATTGCTTAACATTCATTCCATGCATAATCAAAATTAATATACATAAACACTTATCCATCAACAATAATAATTAACAAAATAGTATGAGGACAGCACACTTATGATGCAAGATTTCGTGTTAACTTTATTTTATTGAATTACTGATGATAAAATAGATCAACATATGATAAAAAACCTAATATGTATTCTTTGTAAAACCATATAAAAGAAAATTATTTAGTGTTTTTGCACTTTAGATTGTTAGTAATTTATATTTAAAACGTTTTCTTTAATTAATCAACAATTTGCATTGAAAAATAATATAAATATGGAAACATAGATATTAGATATATTTTAAAATGTTTTAAAATACATATTTCATATATTTTCTTGCATGTGAAAGCAGGATGATGACATTCTCTTGTTACAAATCTACAAAGCTTAATAACAACATGATATTGAGAACATACTTCCTTTTTCTAATGGTTTTTTATTTGAAGAACTCAGGCATTTCTAGCTTTTGAGTCTTGATGGATATTAACTGAATTCATTCAATTTCTTAATTTTTTTCCCCCTATTATGTAGAAACCAAAATCTAAAAAGGATAAAAAAAAAATAGTCTTGAAGGATTGATCAAAGCAATGAAGATTCACGTAGGGCCAAATCATGACCGAGATTTGTTTAATCTATTAGTATTAGTGGTACTAACAGGTTTATAACTAAGTCATAAGCCAAGTCAAATGGCGAATGAATATGTTGCTCTATAATTTAGTAGTAGTTTAATAATGCTAAGTACGATTTTAAAAAAATAAGGTTTTAGTCTCTTCGGCTAAAGTTAAAATTTCACTTTAATGATAAAACTAGAACTATAAGTTAGAAACGTACTTGTATAATTTATATTTATAATGTAATTATAATAATTTTTAAAAGATTAAGTTTTGAAAATATATATGAAATAATTATTCCTTTCATCCTCTTTTTCAATTTACAAAATACTTATCAGCAAGCTTGAAGTACGATTAGATATATAAATATTTGTATTAAGAATAATGATGTTTAATTACCCAAAGGAAATTGGATTTGAGATTGGGAAATTTAATTTATTTGCATTTTTTATTTCTCATTTTTTTTCTAAATGTTTAATTATAGCTATTTTCTGATTCAACTAATAGTACTTAATTCTTAATAGAGATTTTTTTTTTTTGAAATTGCCACCACCAATATTTAGGTTTTGAATTTAAGATGAGTTGTGATCAGATGGGTGATAAGTTTTAAAAAAAAAAAATCATGCGCTTATATATCTTTTCTTTTATCGTTTGGACAGCCATAATTTGAAAAAAAAGTTATGTCATGAAATTTTCTTGTAGCTCTGCGGTCATTCATTATGAAGATTGTATTGTGATGACAAAATAGATTAATAGAATTAGACTAGAATACCAATTAGAACGCTTTACCCTACACATAGGCGAACTATTTCCTTGGAAATTTTAAAAAAGTCTCATGTCCTAGCAGCATTATGCCTTATCATGATAAATAGCACATTTCGGACCAAAAACATAAATAAATAACACATTAGAAACGATAAATTTATAAAGAAATCCCATGAATTTGGGGATAAGACAAGTAAAGAATTCAAACAAATAAGTGTAGGGTAAACGGGAACGGAATACCCTATTGAATATTTGAATAACAATATGATTTTTCTTTAGTTGAAAGAGGCAATATTAAATTAAAATTTGAGATTAAGTCATATATAATCGTTTCTCTATACAGTTTTGAATTTTTTTTCAATGACTGAATTAATACTAGAAGTGAAAAGTTTACTATTATAAATAATCCTCAAATATAGTGCAATTAGAATATATTAATCTGAGTCTAAAAAATTTAATTTTGAAAGTTTAAATTTGCATCATAAACACTCTAAACTTATATTAACTTAGTCTGAGTATTAAAATATATATAATGCGTCAAAGGGATGTGACAGAATTGGTGATTGAATTCTTGCAGGTTTTAGAACAGGGTAAGGGTAAAATCCCTGTTTGACAGATAGGGAAGAAATATGGAGGAAAAACATATTTCATTGCAATCTAATTAGAGATCATTGATAAAAAATATTAATATATAGTTAAAGTTTTGGAGTGATATTATTTAAAAGGACTTTATATCACAAAAGTTCTTTACTCATCATTAACTTTGAATCAAAAGTTTTTAATGCATTGTGTTGAACTAAAGTAATTTGATAAAGATTATTGCTGTACATATTCATAAACTGTTTAGATAAAATTGTATAATTTAACATATAAAATTTACATCATGTGCACTAGTTCTAGTAATCTTTATATGGACAAATGATTGATAGTCATATTTTTAGGCTGTTATTTTTTTTTCTTTGTGTTTTATATCTATTACTGTTTGGATGAAGCATTTTAGACATTTTCTGTTTATTAAATTGTTCACCCGATTTGCCTATTCACAGGCTAGCTTTTGTTATAGCATATCCATGCATCGCGTGGGTCAATTGCTGGAACAAAAAAAAAAATTTCGAGTTGACACATCTCTTTGTCATATATCTTTCAACAATTTATTAAGATTGAACAGAAATCTCCAGAGATCCCTTCAATTTTTTCAGTAGAAGATCTATATTATGAAATGAAAATTCAAGAATAGGTTATACAATTCTTTTAATTTTATTTTAAAAAATCATAATACACAAAAACATACCGATATTTTATACCATTTCTTATATAGGATGGTATTTTGTTAAAGAAAAAAAAAACTAAACAACTTTTACTAGTTTATTTTCTATTCCTCACACATTATAATTTATTTTTTTCTTAATTGAAATATCATCATATATAAAAAAAACGATCCAAAATATTAATATGTTTTTGTGTACTATAATTATTTTCTTAAATATATATAAATATTAAAATTAAATTAAAAATTACGTCACGCATTCTAGATCATTGGATTCTAAACCAACAGATAAAAATACAATGAACGAAAACTGCAAGTATCCCTATCCATGAAGGGCATATTTTAATTTTGATTAGGAGCTATAGCATTCTTATGTTGGTGATTAAATGTATTTATCTTCAAATTACTAAGTTTATTAAGATCACATTTTAATAGCTTATGAAGATTTTAAAATCATTTATTCTACGAATTTTGTAATTCATACTATGGGAATGTATCTACTTTATGCATGCATTTGATGAATCGTGATAGTGCCTCTCGAAAGTTATATACAAAATGCCATAGCCAGCATATCTTTAAGATATAGTAATAAAATATGCATATAAAATTGATATATTATTTGAAAAACACAAATTTAAGAATAATTATTTGTCTTGAGCATCCCGTGCACGGCAGAGTCCGAAATACTATTTTGAACTTTATTGGAACCTGTAGAGACGTGTTCATGAACATTCCCTCCCATTGAATGACCAAGTTTCCTTGTTTAGGTTTATATTCATGGAAAAAACTCTTGAGTAATTGAAAGGAGACAGGATGGATTTATAATTTAATTCTAACGGTTGTAAACAAATATTTGAAATCAATGGAAAAAATTTCTTACCCAAGTCCTATCATCATGTTTCTAAGATTATCAAAATACACATGAAAATATGGGAAAGCTAAGCCCAGTCATGAGAAAAATAATCTTGCATTGCATTCAACAAGTATATAACAATGGTCAGCTTAAATTTAAGTTGTAAATGTTGAAGCTACACTTCTGGGAAACAATTTCAGTTAAGACAACAGGACTTTTCTTCCAAGTTTTACAGTGGATTTTTATATGTATATGAATTGACTTTCCAACCTCTATTATACCAGGAGTAAAACAACAAAATTTAACTTGCCGGCTTCATCTATGTCATATTCTAAGAAGGAAAGTACATGCCTGCTAACTCTGACCAACAAGAGAAGTTCTAGCTCATTCATGGAAGCTAGGAACAGGTATAACTATAATGATGAATGGGTTAGGAGGACACCAGCCACGCAACTGTAAAATCAGACATCGATGGAGAAGTAGTTCGCTCAATTAAACTTTAAAAGGTAAAATAAACCATTTTCAAATAAAGTATCCAATTTGTTCCTACCTCACCTGAACCATGCTCTCTTGGCCTCTTCCGAATTCCATATTTCCCCGGAAGAAGCATATACTAACTCCTATAAATTGGACCTTGATCAGGTGACTGTTCCTATCTTCATCAACTGATTCTTTTGTCCTCCCCAAGAAGGAGAAAACAAAGCCCTAAGCGTCAGATAATCAATACAAGAACTTATCTCGGTTCCATCTCATTGCTGACATAACTAGTAGGCTCAGTACATATGATCTATTGGAAGAACCTTATATTGCCCTTCATATTCCAAATTGCTTCCTATTCTTTGATCAAGCTCGCAGAAGAGCAATTCTAGCTTGCTTTGTAGGCATACATGTATGCCCGAAGCTTTTTTACCTCTTCTGATGACTGAGTTAGTAAATGATCCACATAGAGACAGATTGCAGCTCCACTGCAGTATGGAATTGAAGCAATTTATATATCAACTTAATGCTTATCAACTAACAGACAAACAGATAGTATCATAGCGTACCCAAGAGGACCAAATGGCAGCCAGATAACATCCCACCGGAACTTTGGCAATCTACAAAAAGAGTTAATTATAGACTAAACAATGAGCAGCACCGACATAGTCAAGAATATACAGACAACAGAAAAAATAACAAGCTAAAGAGTGCAAGAAACATAACAAGAATGTAAAACAGCTTATTTAGGTTGAACTTGAAACACCAAAGCTGATGTCCTACACAAAGTTTATCTGAGAACTTTACCTCAACATGTTATATAACCAGAAAATTGCCAGAATAATGCCAGTAAACCATGAGTACCAGATCCATCGCCTGTGATGCATTGAATCATGGAGCAGCCCCATGATTGCAAATGAGCATGCTAAAACAGCGACCCAGTCTGTAAAAGTTTAAGATTAGTAAAGTTTCCACTAACAAGCCTCTTTATGTGCATGGCACACCAGGTGCCTCCCTCAGTTACATATCAGTACAAACAGATAAGGAAGGCAAAGAACGGAAATTAAATACAAAGGGGCTACAACTACATCATGATGCTGGATACAGGAAGAAATGAACCTGCTGATATGATTATCGAAGGGTAAACCTCCTCCACGAAGTAAGCATGGTATTTCTGTTAATCAAAGGACAGCGAAAGGTAATAGCATATTAATCAATGGAAACAGTAGTATCCAACAAATGGTCGATTGTCAATTTCATTGGAACTGTTAGTTAGCTAGAAGAATACTTCAATCCTAAAAATTTATAAAAAGAACGAAAAATGAACGCAGGCTTTCCACAGTAGTCACATATTGCATAACCTCCTGTCTTCGAGATGCATAGGTTGATAGAAATGGCTGCTATTTATTTTCCCCCAAATATATAATACATTCAAAGAGATAATAATTTAACAGATGGAAAAGGCAAATATTACGACATTAGAGATTCACATTCTGATATTTCCAAAAAAAAAATTGCACAAACGCATGAATTCTGAGTCTCAGATGTCCAAAAAGACCCAGAAGAACATACCAGTTCCCATGGTGATGTAGCCTGCTGAAAAATGGAGTACAAAAGAAAGAGAATGTAACAGCAGAGTAGAGCCGCAAACACAGTCTACATAAAAACTCCCAGGTGAGCTTAAAAATTAAACTAGTATCAAGTTATATCTGTTTTTAAGAGGACAGTAAAAACAAATAGCAGTATTGTATATATATGGAAGTAAACCACACCCTCCATAAGCGACTCTGCTGAGCTTGACTCCTTTCGAACGACCGAACCAACTCTTCTTGTTCTGTAGCATGATCACAGATCAAAAGAATAGCATAATGGCCAAGTTCAATTATGCAACACAGTTAAATTCTTAAAAGAAAGAAAATTTCGCCTCCGTTAACTCCGAAAGGAAAACAAAAAAAAGAATTTATTGATTTTTGAATCTGAACGAGTGGCATCGTTCATAGAACTCCCGAAATCAGGGAGCCGCAATCACAATATATAACGTATGAGGAAAAAACAAATTCTCCCTGAATATCTCATCATTTCTCGACTACCGAATGAAAACGAAGTTTTATTCAAGGATGTTTAACGGCATTAGAGAGGCAAATAAAGATTGAGACCTTGTGTGTCCATAGGACGAGAGTCGTCGAGAGTTGGATCGTCACGAGTAGGAAGAGAGAGCTTGCCATCTTGAGAATTACGCCACTTTCTTGCGAGCTTCTTCATCTCCGTACCCAATCTAACTTTGGAATCCTTTTTCTCTCTCTCAGGACACTCATCTGTTTGGTCTTTGAGAAAGTTGAAAGTTTTTTTCGAACAATTTTGCAATTAATAGATCTTCGGCAAATATACAAGACTTTCCCGAGACTATTCCCAGAATTTCAATCTCGTCCCCACCCCTGAGCATTAAACGAGTCAAAATGCTTAATAAAACCTTAACTTTCAACCAATAATTTTAATTTTTAAATAAAAATTTCATAATTTAAATTTATATTAAATTAATATAATTATATTTTTTATTTATAAATTTAAATTATAAAATTCTTATTTAATTATAAATAAATATGACTCCGTATTTCTACCCAAAAAAAATCTAAATTAAAAACCAAGAGACAAAAGTTTTCAATTAAAACTAACCATATGATGTCATTCTTACATGTAAAATTCATTTTATTTAAATTATAATGATTTATTTATACTTTGATGTTAAACAAAATTTTCCGGTCTGTTATAGTTAACTCATAATTTTATTTGGACGAAATAGTTAACTAATAAATTAAAGAAAATTTACTTGTAAATCACCTTCACAAATTAATATATTGCAAATGTACTAAGCGTTTTTACTCTGTTGCTTGGCACGTCTCTCTTTTAGGGTTTTCCTAGGTCTGTCCTAGCGACAGTAACAACTTTGCATCTTCTCATCTTTGATCTCTGCCTTCACCATCATCAACTCATATCGGCCACAAGGAGTTTTGATATGGAGGAAGAAATCGGAAACCTAACAATCTATGACGACAAAGAGGAACCATGGAACTTGGCAGATAATTCAAGGTCGATAACAATCGATGAATATTCTTTAAGCCTGGTTGGTTGTTTTCTCACATCAAGTGTGGTGAATTTCCAGGCCATGAGGAACACTCTGGCAAATGTTTGGCATCCAATCGGGGAGTTTGCATAAAATAATTGCGCAACGGCTGCTACCTTTGTAAGTTCTTCCATTAAGTAGACAGAGATCGAGTAGTGGATGGAGGACCATGGACTTTCAATGTTCATCTATTGATCACCCATCAGATCGAGACAGGAGAAGACCCATATATAGTCTCTCTCTTCCATGTGGATTTCTGGGTCCAAATACATGATTTACCTTCAGGATTGATGCCAGAAGGCTTAGCCACACAATTTGAAAATTTCATAGGAAGCTTTGTGCAATATGATATGAAAGTTGTTTCTAAAGGAAGAAATACTTACATGAGGACCCGAACCAACTTGATGTTCGCGTCCCTCTCATGAGGAGAAAGAAGCTAACTCTGCCCAATGTCAAAGCAGTTATAAGGTCTTTTAAGTATGAATGACTAACCCTCTTTTGTTTCCTATGTGGCAAGTTGGGTTACTCAGAAAGCTACTATGCGTTAAGAGCAGTTCAGGGAGGTGGAAAATAGCTACCTTTGAACTGGGACTTGAGCTTAAATGCCACTGACTGGAGGAACAGTCCGACAACCTGTCACTGGCTGCGAGAGGATGATGGATCGAGCTTCGTAGAGGAAAATCACAAGAAAAATGGGATTAGATTAGGCAGCGAATTTGGTGCGAATAAACCACCTTTCAGTTATAGCATGGAACCCACACGTATGCAACCCAACAGCTTTGACTTAACCTTAGTCAACACACATGGACCCCAAGCATCCCAGTTCAAGGATGTGACTTAGAAATAGTAGGAAGAAGATGCTCTAATTTTGTATTCGGATTGCCAAAAAAGACCCAGGCCCAATAGCACTCAAAATTACACGAGAACAGCAGCAATTCCACTCCTGGAAATTGATATGAATCAGAGCGCACATATAATTTGTTCATCGGCGGGACCCGTAGAGCAGGCTTGCCAACAGCCATGAATATCCTTGGCTGGAATTGCTGAGGAATGGGTAAGCCATCGGCAGTTCGAGCTCTAAAGGAGCTCATTCGGAAATATAGGCCTAATATTATCTTCTTAATCGATACTCTCATCTATGAAGTCAAGATTAAAGAAATCTGCAGAAGCACAATCTATGAAGGTTGCTTTGTGGTAGATAGAATAGGCAAAAGTGGCAGTCTAGCACTGTTGTGAAGTGACTCAGTTGACTTGGAAATATTAAATTAGTCTCAGAATTTTATTAACGCCAAAATCAATGAAAGTACCTCTTCATGGAGGTTTACTTAATACTAAAGATTCCCTGAAAGAAGCCGATGTAGGCAAGCATGGGAATTATTGAAAATCGTAACAGCTTTTGATGATCTTCCTTGGCTTTGTATGGGGGACTTTAACAATATGCTCAATTCAAGTGAAAAAGGAGGGAGGAGATGACCATCCTAGCTCACTAATAAATGGTTTTAGAGAAGTCACAATGGATTGTGGCATCAGTGATTTACTGTCGAAGGGGTCGTGCTTCACTTAGGAACGTCGAACTGGCAATTGGGGAGTCCTCCTTGAGAAACTTGACAGAGCAATGGAACGAGCAGTGGATGAATCACTTTGCCAATGCCTTCACAGAGACGTTGTTTACATCCTACTCAGACCATGCTTCATTACTCGTCCAGGCCAATCCAGAACTGCTTATCAGAAAAAGACAAAGTTCTATTTCGAGAACAGCTGGCTCCTCCATGGTGAATTTCCTGATATAGTGACGAAAGGGTGGGATCATGCTGGTGCTTCAGGAATCCTCAATCGAATGAATTCTTGTAAGGAGGCCATAGAGGGTTGGAGAATCAATTCACGGGACGACTATGCTTGACAGGCAAAGGAGATCAACACAGAACTTAAGCGATACTGGAGGTGTCCAGGTAACACTAAAAACAGATTATATACTTCTTTGAAGGAAAGAAAGAATCTCTTACTGCAACAGGAGGAAATAAAATGGAAACAAAGATCCAAGGCTTATTGGTTGAAACACGGAGATCAAAATTCTTCTTACTTCCACAAACAAGCCTCTGCCCAAAGAAAAAACAACTACATCAGGGAGCTACTAGATGACAAAGGTAGTTAGGTCCGTGACAAGGAAGGACTCTGTAAAATCATACTAGACTACTTCCAAGAGCTTTATACAGCCAGAAATGGCTCATTAGAACACGTAATTAATGTGGTCCACCATAAGATTTTACAGGAACATAATGACCAGCTGACTAAACCTTCTAATGCAGGGGAATTTAGAAAAGCAGTGTTCCAGGTGAGCCCAGACAAATCTCTTAGACCGGATGGTTTCAACCCAGTCTTCTTTTAGAAATTTTGGCCAGTCATTGGGCAAAAAGTTGTAGAAGACTGCAATAGTTGGCTTCAAGGGGAATCTATCCCTCACGAATTAGCAGATACCCTAGTGGTGCCTATTCCAAAATAGAATTCCCTGAGATCTCTAAAGGATCATTGTCCAATCTTCTTATGCAACGTCCTATATAAGATAATTGCTAAAGTACTGGCAAATAGGTTGAAAGGCATTCTCCCCAAGATTGTTTCAGAATATCAGTCTGCCTTTGTCCCTGGAAGACTAATTGTAGACAATTTCATCATTGCTTTTGAGCTCATACCTGCCATGAAGAGGAGAACAAAAGGTAAAAAAGGAATAATAGCCCTGAAAACGGATATCAGTAAAGCATATGATAGGATCAGTTGGGATTTTCTAGAAGCCATCATGATGAAGTTGGGCTTTGATGAGAAATGGGTAAGGTGGATAATGATGTGTGCCAAACATGTAAAATACTCATATCTACTAAACGGGGAAATAATTGGCCTTATTTATCTCAGTAGAGGTTTGAGGCAAAGCGATCCACTTTCACCATATCTCTTTATCCTTTGTGCTGAAGTTCTTTCTGCACTCTTACTTCATGCAGAACATAACAAAAGGATCCAAGGTTGTAGAGCAAGTCTTAGGGGGCCCCATATCTCTCATCTCCTATCTGTAGACGACTCTCTATTCTTTTATGAGGTCTCAGAAACGGAATGTAGAAACATAAAGGCAATCCTAAATACCTATGAGGAAGCATCAGGACAATCGATTAATTTCCAGAAGTCAGGTATCTTTTTTAGCCCCAATGTTAGTACTGATCTAAGAACTAATCTTAGCAACCTTGTAGGTGTATACAATCCCATAAACCATGACAGGTATTTAGGACTCCCCTCTCTTACAGGAAAGAGTAAGAAAGCCCATTTTGCTTTCTTGAAAGACAGACTGTGGGCAAAGCTTCAAAATTGGAAAAATATATGCTTATCATGGGCGGGCAAAGAAATTCTTCTAAAATCAGTGCTGCAAGCTATTCCAAGCTATTTCATGAATGTTTTCCTAATCCAAATTGCTATCTGTGATGAACTGCAAAAAATAATAAATTCCTTCTGGCCGGGTTGTAATCTTGGGCACTGTAAAGGTGTAAAATGGATGTCTTAGGATCGCATGTGCAAGCAGAAAGATGAAGGAGGCCTAGGTTTCAAAAATCTCCACTGTTTTAATATAGCCATGTTGGGGAAATAAGGATAGAGACTAGGTAACCCATCCAACACTTTTTTATCGTGTCTTCAAAGTTAAATACTTCTCTTAAGGGAATTTCAGGTCAGTTCAGTTGAAATCCAACCCAGGTTTTACATGGAAGAGTATTTTAAGTTCCCAGGCTATGCTAAAATGAGGGATGCTCTGGAGAGTAGGCAATGGACATAGTATCAACGTCTGGGATAGCCCATGGCTTTCATCGGAAGGAAATTTCTATCCTTCAGACATTCACGGACTAATGGAGGTAGGTGGCTGATCTGTTGAAACCACATACGGCTGAATGGGACATCAGTAAACTGATCACCCTCTTCACATAGGAAGATATACGCATAATCCTAAGTATTCCATTAAGCAGAGGATGCAGGGAAGGGTCTGGCATTTCGATAAGAGGGGCTCCTATTCTGTTAAATCAGGTTACCACTTGGCTTTCTCCTCTCCTGATGAAACGGATAATAGTTTCGAAAGAGTGCCCTTGAAGAGCTTCTGGAAGCTGGAAGTCCCCCCAAAGGTCAAAGAGATGGTTTGGAGGGCTTGTAGAGATGTTATTCCCGTCAGAGAAAGCCTATTGCTTAAAGGAGTTCACTTAGATCCAAAATGCCTGTTCTGAGTGTAGTGAAGACATAAACCACGCTTTACTCTCCTATGAACGAGTTAGAGCTCAATGGGAGATATGGGGACTTTTCGATAAGGTGGAAGATGCATCTAATATAATCAGTTGCTTATCTAGTTTCCTATCTGGGCACCTAACGGAAGAGGCCGAGAATTTCTGTGTTATAGTCTGGAGACTCTGGATTGTTAGAAATCATGTAGTGTGGAGGAATATCAACCAGAATCACTCTCTGGCTCAGAGGTAAGCGTTACAGTATCTGAGGGAATGGAAAATTGCACAGAAGATTAGTCCATGTTACCTTAATAGCACTTATCATTACGTGCAAGATCAGGCAGAGGCTTCAGACTGGAAATGCTCTGTAGATGGCGCGATTTTTGCAGCAGAGATCTCAAGATTTGGTATCATTTTCAACAACTCAGACAGGACTCTTATTAAGGTAATCTCTGGCTTTTCCATAGGAGTCTATAGTCCCAAGACTATCGAAGCACTTGCTCTTAGAACCGCTATTTCATGGTCCACGCAGAATCTATCACCTAGAGGAAGCTTCAACTCTGATTCTCAAATTCTGATTTTAGCAATACACAACGAGACAGAAGACCTCTTAAGAGTTCGGGGCCATAGTCCGAGATTGCAGGGAGCTCTTTTCCTCAAGACCTGGGTTTATCTGTAAATGGCCAAAGAGAGAGCACACTCAGGATGCTCACTCTCTAGCTAGAAGTTCTACTCGTTTTGCTAATTTCCAATTATGGGATGAAATTCCTTCAATCTCAACTTAATAAAATAGCAGATTCCTTTCCAAATAAAAAGTAATTTACTTGTAAATGTCATTCATAAAAATATCTTGAGATCGTAGTATTTTAAATTTCAAAAATGCAAAAAATGTCAACTGTTGCGAATTCATAATTTATATATATATATATATGCGGGGTATACAAGCAAGCGTATGTTTTTTATCAAATTTTAAATAATTTTGAATTTACTTGAATAAACTAGGTTTAAGCTTATCCAAACAAAAACTTTTCATAAATAACTAAAATATCTTTAAAAATATTTTTTTTTCTTCTTAAATGTTCTATCCAAAGGCATTCATAGTTCATATCTCAGCCAGTATTTGAAGGCGTGCAATGCATACGTAAGTCCAGCCTCACTACTCATTTAGTGGCTCCACAGTTTCACACCCGGAATTCTGGTGAATATAAAATGTTGCGGGAGAAGAATTCTAGAAAAGACGCAGTTTATAATCCATTGGATTCATAATTTACAAATTCAGGCACTCCCATCAAATAAGACTCCCCCACAAAAGTAAATTAGTCGGATTCTGCAACAATTCATCGGAAGAAGGCGGTTCTCTAACAATCCAATGCTTATAAAGGTAACGCCCTATATTGATGGATGACCAATATACTAGCAAAATTCACCCAATACACCTTGACAAATGAATAAAGTGCAAAAGAAATGTGGAAATAAATATTAATTAAACAAAGTTTTCCTTTAAGAGGGTGTAGTAGGAGAAGGAAGAGTAACCCAGCACGCAACTCAAGTATGGGCTAAGTTACCTCCAGACTAATTTCCAAACTATATTTTCGAACTACATTTCTTCTTTGAATACAGCTACTTATGAAACAGACTTGTAGTAGTTTAAAGATCTGCCCTGCCTGGATAACGCGGGAAGGGAATCACATCCCTAATGTTCTCCAAGCCTGTAGCAAAAAGAATCATCCGTTCAAAGCCAAGACCAAAGCCAGAATGCTTTACAGTCCCATACCGCCTCAGGTCAAGGTACCACTCATATGGCTCAATAGGCAGGTCCATCTCCTTTATTCTGCAATATGGAAATACCAAATACTGGAGTAAATCAACCAGGCACATACAAACAGAATATCTTCATTCATCTAAGTACTGCAAAATCCTTCACAAAAAGAAACAAAAAAGGAAAGTACAAAAAGGTAAGAAGGCACATTAATAGACCATAACGTTTCTCATACCTCTTCTGGATAACGTCATAACGCTCCTCCCTTTGGCTTCCACCAATTAACTCTCCAACCTGAAATTATTGGAATATAATTATCATGATAACAGCCATTATCAATAACCAGCTACAAAGACATTCAAGCATGCAGAATACATTGGATTACCTTTGGTACAAGCACATCCATAGCAGCCACGGTCTTTAAGTCATCATTGAGCCGCATGTAAAATGCTTTGATTTCTTTTGGATAGTTATAGACAATGACAGGCTTCTGAAACTTAACCTCTGTTAAATATCTGCAGAACATTATGCCCCCAAATTATCATTTACCACAAGTCACGGAGAAAGATACAGAAAACACACAAATTTAATAATACCTTTCATGCTCTGATGCTAAGTCAATCCCCCATTTCACTTCATTATCAAATTTCTTACCATTCTTCACAGCCTTCTCTAGTATTTCCACTGCTTCAGTATATGAAAGTCGCACAAATGGGGTAAAAGCAACCATTTTCAAGCGGTCAATGCAGCCTCTATCAAACTTATCAGCCATAAACTCCATATCTTCAAGGCAATTATCAAGTAACCACTGACACATAAATTTCACATATGCCTCCGCGCAGTTCATATCGTCCTACAGTGCAATGTTCTGAACGTTAACATAACCATCAAACAGAAAAAGCAGAACCACCTAGGAGTAGGGAGGAGAGGACTGTTCAACATTGCATTAAAAAATTTATTAACAAGTTTATAGCACCCAAATTGAATATATGAATTGTCATTCAGCACAAAAGTAGGACACCAAAGCACCAACTACGGCGACAAAAACCTAAATGACAACTACATTTAGAAAGGGCGACAGTAAAGGAAAATGGCAGTCTGTTCCCTATACTTACCAGCAGTTGCTACTCCAGAGTCCAGATAACTTCGGAAAAACAAATACTGAATTCAAATTCCACGTACCTTCAAATCTGCAAATGCAATTTCAGGTTCCACCATCCAAAATTCTGCCAAATGCCTTGAAGTGTGGGAATGTTCTGCACGAAAAGTTGGCCCAAAGGTATACACACTACTGAGAGCGCATGCATAGGACTCAACTTGAAGTTGGCCTGAAACAGTCAAAAATGCTTGACGGGCAAAGAAATCTCGGGCATAGTCAGTCTTCCCATCCTTTTGAGGAATACCAGGTTGAAGTTTGGATCTCTCCTCCAGTTTGGAGAGATTCTCCTTTGCTTTTTTGAGTTTATCCACAGAAGCACTAATTTCCTGCTTACTTGCTTTAGCAGATTTCAATTGGGAAACAACATCCCCTTTCTCCTTAACAAGAACTCTAGCAGCTTCCAGATCAGTTTCTGATGGAGGAGGATTTTGTATTAATTCCTTCTCCAGTTTCTCTGCTTCACTGAGCAAAGTTGTAACTTGAAACATTTCACCCGCACCCTCACAATCACTGGTAGTGATAATGGGTGTGTGCACATACAGAAATCCATGCTTTTGGAAAAAAGTATGTGTTGCATAAGCAAGAGCATTTCGAATCCGAGCAACTGCAGATATCTGCAATCATACCCAAAAAAAGAGATGCTGATAATGAGTTAAATACTGACAGAAAGGATAAATTATTAGGGAATAACATACCAGGCTGTATATGTTATATTGTTAACATTACCACGAACATGTAATGAAAGAAAGCACAATGCATCTAACCACCGACCTTGACTTCGCCATACATCTATATCAAGAAATCCCCAATATGCAAGTACACCGCCTAAATACCCTAATTTGCTCTGACATTGGTAGTATTCAATGACAAATTGTATGCGCCTTCCATGCAAACATCACCCCCTCCCCCAAATAAAAGCACAAAAGTCCAAAGTCTTTCAATTCCAAAGTTATTATTTAATATTGATCAAGGAGTGTGTAGTCAGACAAAACGGGAAAAAAATTTATGGATCCCAAGAGGTAGAATGTGTCGACGGCAAATATTAAATAGCATCTTATGAAAATACATTGGTATTGGATATCCAAAATCACAAGCCTGAAAATCATTTATTTAGGCATTAGCTCATCCAAAAATTGGATAAAAATGCTTGCACTAGCAGAATATCTAAAAGCTGCAAAGAATAACGGACGAGAGAATGACAATTACCGTGTTAGTTCTTGAACGAAGATGAACAAAATCTCGCAAAAACTCAAGGGTAAGCCTCATTTTGGGTAACGGATACTTCGCCGGATCCACAGGACCCACATGGAGAACCTTCTCAGCCCGAAGCTCGACCTTCTGCTTTGCACCAGCAGGAGGAAGCTTGAGTTCACCGTCGACCACGACGCAGGTGCCAGTGGGGACGAGCTGCCCGAGGTCACCCAACGAAGCCTCCACTATCACCTGCAGGTTCCCAGGGCACGATCCATCATTGAGTTCTAAGAACGCGAAAGCGTCCTTGTCGGCTTTCCTGCCTGTCTTAACCCAGCCGCCAACCCTCGCCTTCTGGCCCGCAAGACCCGACCCGCCGTCCGGCCGGGAAATGATGGATCTGATCAGGACGCGATCGGAGAATTCAGCTTTGGCAACATGCGATGACACAACGTCATCGTTGAGAGTTGTATTAGCCAATTGGTCCGTAGGTGGCGCTGCCGGGTCTGCCATTAGTGTCTTCGTCTGTGACTTACCGTCCCGCTGAGCAACGAGGTTGAACAACTCAGATGCTGAGGCACTGTGAAACCCAGATTATGATATTTTAGGCCTAAAACCCTAATCGAACTGGAGCCGTTTATAAAGGATTTCCTTTTTTTTTTTTTGGCCAACTCGTTTATAAAGGAATTGAAGTCCTCCTTTTTTACTGAAACAGTCCAGCTAAAAATAAAAATTTCACTCACAATCCGGAGGCCAATTCTATTTTTACAAACACCTCACCGCTTTTTGGCACTTCTAATACAAGAATCTAAGAGAACAAATAAAATACCGAGACACCTCGCTTCCAAAACTATTTCCTCGAACACCTCACTCCACCACCTCTTTCTCTTTCAATCGACGGAGAATATATTGCCCTTTTTTATTGTAAGAGAATCTTCAGGATATAAGCGCGTGTTTGAGTGTCTTGAATTAAGGTAGTCGTCCGGGATTCGAAAGCAGTTTTTATTGTTAATATAAAAAAGAGAAAGAATTAGAATTTTTTAAACAGAAAAAAGGAAATTGGTCTCAACCTTCCAATTGCTTGCCCAATACGGTCACCAAGTTTACTTGCCCAATACGTTCCCAAAAAACAATTTACTTGCCCAGTACGATTAGGAGCTGCAACGAAGTACAGACAAAAAAAAAAAAAAAAGGAGTTGTAACGAAGTATTCATTTCATCTATCATAAAGGTCATTTAATTTATGGTCCTAAATTTTAGTAACCAAAGTCTTAATTCCCTTGATGAAATTATATTTGTTACCAAATTTATCTCCACTTTTTTTGGCCAAAGACGTAAAAAAAAAAAAACTAAATCTATCTCCACTGTAGGACCTGAAAATTGGTTGTTCTCCTGTTTCATTAATATTTTTAAAAAATATGTATCCCCTAATAGAGTTTATTTTTAGCAAGATTCGATACTAATGTTATTTACATTTTATCGTATAACTTAATTTAATTTTTTTCAAAAAGTTACTTAACATAATTTAGTGAATAATAAATTTGATGGAATAATTATTTGTTGTCAAAATATAAAAATAATTTTCATATTAATTTTTGTGTGTGCTATCAGAGGGAGTATAGTACATAGTTTCCTCCTGTTGCTTTAGAATGTTGAAAATGTGGACATAATTTTAATCCTGCAAAAGACATAGCACATAGTAAAATGCTAAAATGTGGGAGGTAAAAAAACAAAACGTAGCACAAAAGAATGTCCGATATTTTTATCATAGGAGAAAGAGTCATCAATCAGATTATTGCTGTGAATATTTTGTTTTTTCTTTATTTGATTGTGCAAAATGCAAAAGTGACAAGGATCTCAAATGTTGGAAATAAGTAGTTTGAAAGACTAACTTATGTATACATTGAATTAAAATAGGGTAAAATTTTGCATACATTCATAATTTTGAACAATAATAATGTAGTTATATAATTTTAAAATTATTATTTTTTAATTTAATATTTAAAATAACAAAACTATATAAATTAACATGTAAATTCAAAAACTTATATATATAGTTAGCATCTAGTAATTAATAAATTTATATGTTAGTAACATGTGACAAAATGTTATTCTGCCATATTACGAGTGTATCGATGAACTCAAAATTATGAGTATACTAAACATGACACCTTAAAATAAATTCAATAGTTCAAATTAGTTTATTTTTAAAATTTTTTAATTCGTTTTAAAATTTAAATTTCATAAGATATAACTCTACATATAAACACAATTCTTTAAAATATATGAATTTCTAAAATAAAAAGTTGTGTTTATACAAAGTCCTATTATAAATTAGGCTTGATTACAAATTAGAAAATGAATGGAGATTGAAGATTAATGAACACAATGGGGCCACGTTTCACCTTAAAAAGAGTGTGGTTAATATATATTTTTTGGCACAAATTTCATCTTTCTTATTTTTTACAATTATTTTATTTTATAGTTCAAATTTGTCTGTTTGAAACTGAGCTTTGTATTTCACAGAAGTTGAAAAAAAAAAAATCAATAGGTCCTTATAGTTTACATCAATTTTCAAATTCATCTCCATACTTTTATTTTTTCGAAATTACTCTTTATGGTTTTCAAAAGTTACATTATTGGTCCTTGTTGTTATACCTACCTTTATCATCATTAAAAATATGATGAAAGTGGAATTGATCTGGAAAAGCATTGCAAAGCTAGACTAGTATCTGTCTAAAAGCACTTAAATACATGTTTAGTGAGTGAACATATTTTTCATGGGGACATCTGTTATGGAGTCCATAAACATGGAGAATGCATTCACAAAAGTGTTATCTTAGATTTATTGTTTGATGAGCAAAAGGCCCTGGACATTGGGGAAGATCATGTAGCTTTGCCTAAAGTTTGTAAAAATATACCAAAAGTTATTGGATTTTAGGTTTATGAAACATCTTCAATATGGCTAGAGAGTAGAGATCATTTGTCTAATGTTACGATTTGGGTTGATAGGACATAACCGGCATGGGGATGAGGTATCCATCATCCTCGTGAACCCATCAAAATTCTCAAAACAGCAAAACTTATGTAAACCCACATTAAATCTCATAACCTTTCATACAAACACTAACTGACTCAGTTTAATCTCTATGTAGAAAGTTAGGCAAGTTATAGACCTCCCAATTTCTATAATAGAGTTATCTGACATATCATGGTAATACATCAAATATTTAACCTGTATACAAGGGAGCGACTAAACATAATCATAAAATAAGATAAAAAGATAGCTCTAATAGTAGGCTATACTCACTAAGGAATTTATCACCACTATTACAATTCCGTAGGTAGGTGTTCTGAATCGGTGTTAAAATCTGAAAAATGTTAAACAGTGGAGTGAGTGAAAACTCAGTGAGCAGGTAATTCTAATATTACATAAATGAAACAGACTTACAATGGTATGCCTTTTGAAATTTAAAAACCAAATATCATACATTCATAATTTAATGTTGCCAAAACTGAGCATAATCATTAACAAAATGCATTTGAGAATCTCCTACAAATCAGTCATAATTACATAATACAAAACTAGCCCAAGGCTAGTGAAAATAAATCAAAACAGATACTCATTTCAGCCATAAGCTCTGAGTAACTATAATAATGGCCTTAGGCCTTATACAGAATAAGGTGGTAATAACATTATGCTCAACCACATCAGATTTCCAATTGCATTACACTATGACTAACGTCTACTATTGTTAGCTATAGGGTTCTATTTTGGACATATTCCTAATATTTCAGAAATAAATGTACATCTGTACCACTTCATAGTTCAGATTTTAATATTTCTAATAATTCAAAATTTATAATCATAATTCAGAATAATATCGTGCATAATTAAGATTATCTACTCATATGAGAAGAGTATAACAACCTCTTCTTATCCTTGATTATAATTCATTTGTTGACAATTTTCTAGCCACCTAAAACATTAAATAAAATACTTTTAATATCTAGTCCTCATGAATAAATTTAATTACTAGATTCTATCACCAACCTAATTAATTATTCATTATTCACCTTTAACCAAATCACCTTTTCAACTCAATTTGACCCTCTTTCTTCACTAAATTTTAGGAAATTAAATTTATAGGTCACTTTCTTTAATAATACTTCAAAATACTTATAGCCTATATTTCATTTATTATTATTATTATTATTCAACTATTTCATTATGTACTTATTAAATTTTTAACACACACCATCACACAAATTTCACTTGGGGGTCATTTAATAAATCCCAAAATTCTCATTTAACCTCAAATAATATTTATTGCTATCTAATCAAACCAAACTAATTTTTCCCTTCTAATTTCCTTTATTTTTCTTTATGAAAAATCACGAAAAATTAGACATTCATCTTAAAATTCAAACTAAAATTTCCAAAAATTCTAAATCATTCCCTAGATGCATAACAAAATTTAAAAAGCCCTAAAAATTCAAATTTCACCTATTTCCAAAATAACCCCTAGACCCTAAATTTGGAGTTTTTCAATCCAAAAGTCAAAACTTACAATTGATTAGTGGTTTCAAGGAAGAAAAGTGTGAAATTCATCTATGAAGTGTAATCATAACTCAATTTGAAGCAAACACCCCGAATTGAGCTCAATTTTATCACTTTCTCACATAAACAGTGATTTTCGATCTACCATCGGCGGTGCTTAGACGGTGGTGACAGTGGCCGAAGGTGGAAGAAATTGGTAGCACAGTGAAGAGGCACGGGTTGCATGATGGGTTGGAGTGAAAATGATATTCTGATGGTGTTTTATGAATAATTTAGGTATTAAAATAATATAAGTGGGGGTAGTGGGTATGATGGATGTAATTATTGCATTAAATTAGTGTAAGTGGAAGATAATAGGGTATTAGTTTAATTTAAGTAGGGATAGTGAGTATGATTAGGTGTTTGTTTAATTTGAGTAGGAATATTTATTATGATTGGACATAAGAAATTAAGGGTATTACATCTAATTTGGTTTTGGCATCACACATACAAGAAGGTCATCTAATAACAACTGTTTCTGAAGCCTTCTATTTTAATCAAGTTTATTCTTTGAGCAATGACCTTTATCCTTCATTTCCACCACACAACAACACCATTTTCCCTTCCTGATAACTCAAGTTAACATAGACTTTACTACAAGAACTCATAAAGAACATAAATACTCTAAATCAAAGCAATTAAATTACTAGTAGAATACAACGCAATCGAGAGAAAATATAAACCAAGTCATGCTTTGACAAAGCCTATTATTCTTAAGACTCTTGACAAGAATAAGAGAAAAGAATATATTATGTTTTCCTTTAAGGAAAATGCAGCCTTAGATCCTAAAAGTATATAGGAAACTGTTTCATATAATAATAGGAGATCCTATTATACCACTTATTATTACAATAATTTTTTATATAATATAAGAGTGAATCATTTTATTGGCTTGTTGAACTAACTAAGTAATGTTTTTTTTCTTATTACTGTTTGTTGTAAAGATCGTTAGTGTCCTTGTGGGCATTTATAAAAAACACACTAGTTTGTGGTTTATACTATTCATTTGAACTACATATAGATGACAATATTCCAAGTTTATGCCATTTAAGAGGTGTAAGAGAATGTAAATAGCATCTGCATATGAAAAGAAGAGAGGACATTCAAGTAGTTCATTACAAAGTATCTTGTGATTCTTTTTCTTTTCTTTTCTTTTCTTTTTTATTGATTAAACTTTTTTATTCTATGTTAATTGGTCTATTTGCATTTAGAGTCTTAAAAGAAGTAACTAAAGTTCACCTTGTTTTGGATGAATTACAAATGGTTTTGTGTCATCATTTTCTTCGATTCCAATTAAGGTATGCTACATGTTTTTCCTAGGAAAGGGGGTGCTTAACAATTTAAAGCAATTTATCTTATATTTATTAAGGATGAATTTAGGTTTGCATCACATATTGCAATTCTGGCTTGGGTTTAGCATTATCATTTTGTTTATATGGTATGGTGGCTTTGAATGTATTCAATCTTATGTTCATAAATAAAGGTTCATGCAAGGTGTCAAATCATCATGCACTTCTTTATAATAATAATTTTGAAACTAGTTACAAGTGGCAAAGATCAACATTGTTGCCTACTAGTATTACCACATTAATGTCGGTATCTATGTGACTAAGTGCAACGCAGGTTCTTACACTAAACACATATTTTGGTGCCTTTAGACGTATATTGTTGCAGTTGTGCAAGGCTTTTCTAGATTCCTAACTGTGGTAGTTCCACATCAGCTATTGTATGCCATATCACTGGATTTTTAACAGTATTAAAGATGGGAGTAACGACAAAGACCAATAGGGACCAATTTTAAAACTAATATAAACTATAAAAACCTATCAATTGATCAACTTTCCAAAAATAAAATGGGACATAAAATTTAGATTCCTTATTTTTTATTTTAATTGTACAAATCAGGCGATCAATAATAGAAAATTGTATAAATCTAAGGGTCTATATTTAAAATTAAGAATTTAAAGAGTAAAAATTAGAATCCTAATCAAAAGGCCACATTAAACACATTAAACAATTTAATGGTGTGTGACTCAATAAGCAAAGTGCAAGAAATCTAGATTCATGAGACACCATTATGAAGAAAAATGTTATTAATACTGGTTGATAAAGGAGAAACTTAATTATGATTTGGACAATTATTTGAGTTTCTTCCTTCATGTATACATAGATTTCACTGAGCTTCATGCATGCTAATGTTAAAAGCAGACTTAATGACAAACATAGTTATTTAATAGTAAACAAGAAGATGAAAGATGTATAGTGGTTACAAATGGCAGGGATTAAGGAGGATGAACTTTTAGAACTAATTCAATGTAGCATGTGGCATTATTGTTCAAGTTACACTTAACATAGATATTAGCACTAATTCATCAACATAAGGTAGAAAAAAAAGGATGCCAGTTTTCTAATGTGCTTGAGAGCAACACACAACTATTGTGCTCTTAAGCACTGTGTTGCCCCTCATTCAAAGGATGATGCTATTATTATTTTTTAAAGTTTCTTTCAATTCTCATCTCTCCAGCTTTGTATAGCTGCATTGCTAACATTTCATTCTCTAAAAAAAGATGGCATGATTATCAACTTGTTAAATTAATTAATATTGTTAACACTTTTGGGTTATTAGTAAGGAATATTTCTTTTTTCTTTTTTTCTTAGACATGCCTAATTAGGGTTGCACAAAGTTTGGGTCAAGCCAGGTTAATTATAGACCTAAAACCTGGCTAAAAAATCACTACAAATCTATTTAGTAACCTCGTTACCTGGTTCATGCGATCAAGCCTGAGAATATATTGGGTCAGGCTGGGTTAAGATTGGGTCCAATGTTCTTTTTAGTTAAGTTAGGGTTCTGGTTTATTAAGAGAAAAGGAGATTAAAAGTAGCCCAAAAGAGACTGAGAGAATAAACAAAATAGGTACAAAGCAAAAAGAGAGAAGGGGAGAGAGAGAGAGATCAAATATGAAGAGCAATAGAAAGGACAAAGCATAGCAGAGAATGATCAATAAAGCACTAAATGACTAAAGCAGAATGAGAGTTGAGATGGCCAGATTGAAGTTGACGAATGAAGAGCACTGTTTGTTAAATGTAGCAATAGCAAAACAGAGAGATCAAAGATACAAGAATTAGGGAAGATAAAATAAAAATTGAAGAAATAGAGCACTGTCTATCATCAAAGAGTGAAGAAATCATTGTTGCCGCTATCAAAGAGTGAAGAAATTGACGTTGCTACATGATAAGAGACGATTATACTAAATTAAAAATAGCATACTTTCTAGTAAAATAATTGCAACATAGGTGAGTAGGGTCGTACCCACGAGGAAGAGAAAGAAATAAAATTGGGGCGTTTAGCAAAACTATAACAAGAATAACAACTAAAATTAAAGAAATTAACCAACAACAAGTAAGGAAATATTCCAAATACATAAAAGTCCACTAAAAAGGAAACTTAAATCAAGAAATAAGGAACCTAGCTAAAGAATGTTATATTTTGGTCCTTTAAAGATTGATCATTGATTAAAAGGTTAATTATTTCCTTTTGGCAAGTGGCTACAGTTGCTAACAAGCTCTGGTAATTTCATTGGTTAAGAAAAGCTCTCTAACTAGATTTTAATTAACTAACAATCTCAAGTAAGCACTTAAGATTTTATTAGTTAATTGCATTAAAATCAATAAATCACCAACTGTAATTTGTTAAAACAAAATACCAATGTTCAATAAATTACTTTTTGCATTCCATCAATATAAAAGAAAGCACAATCATAATCTCTTATACCAAGTTTCCATTAATTTTTTTGCCTAATCAAGCAATTACGGATTCAACTAAACCAAATGGAATTATAAGTATTATTGAGAAAAATAAACAATAGGCCCTATCATCTACTCATTCAAAGGTAGCACAAGTAGAATAGGAAAGCAAAAATACAAAAAGGAAAAAAGAGAAAAAGAGAGAGTTCAAGTAAATCTAATTACTATTGAAGAATCCAAAACTCTATTCCTTAGCTAGATGAATGAATTTAGCTACACATAGGTAAATAATTTATAATCTTCATCCAAAGTCAAAATTACAATGCTAGAAAATAAGCTTTTACAAGTTTCTCTCACTAGAACTAGTAGAGAAAGAAGAAAATGAAAAAGAGATGACTTAAAGAGAGAAAGTGATGAAAATTTACCCTAATGAACCTATCCTCTGTTTTCTAACTAACTCTCCGATTTTTCCCAAAAAGAAAAATGTAAAAAATCTCCCATAAGCTTCCTTTTCCCTTTCTTTTCGTGTTTCTAATGTCTAGGAGAGAGAAAGTAGGCTAAAAAGTGAGCTACCACTTCTACTGATTAAAAATAGTGAATTAAGTCATCCCCATGGCTTACTTTGCAGTGTTCAACTCCTCTACAATAAAAAGCATGCCCATGCCTTGTTTTAGCATTAAATTTAACCAAACCATTTCTAAAACTTAAATCCAACCCAAAACGACCATTTGAGGCCTAATTTCCTAACTAAAACATTAAAATTAAAATGAAAACATGACTAAAAAATGCAAAAAAAAGATTACTTAACACTGTTGATTATAAGAGGTAGAGGAAGGGTCTCACTTTTTAGATATGAACTTTATCTAATTAACATATAAAAATAGTAAAAAATTATATATATATATACCATTAGGTTTAGGCTAGGTGAGATGGTCAATGGGGCAATTCAAGACCTAACCTAATAGGGGAGTAAATCAACATGCGCTCTCATTGATGTGGCTCGTTCATCCTACTGACTCGCTCCAATTTGGCTGAGTTGCTCTTAGTATACTAGGTTAGTCAAGTTGCTATGCAGCCCTATGCATAATCATTCTTTTAGGTATAATTGATATTCCTTTTTTGTGAGCCACTAACTTTTGATAAGAAGTCATTTGCTAATTTTATAAGAATATATATTAAAGATTTGTTTCATATTAGAAAAATAAAAGTCAAGAAAATTTTTAATTTGTATTGACAATATAATTTCCTTCATCATAAACCTTTTGCATGATTTTCCACATAACATATATTATTGACCTTGATCCCGTGCCAATTTGATAATCCCTTATTACTCAATATCAAATCATAATAGGATTTTCTTTATAAGTTTATCTTAATCCTTTATAGTCATTCCAAACTTTATAGACAATTTTTTTTTTGGTTGTAAAATCCATCATGATTTTGGTAAACGTCATAATTCTATAATTTTACAATTATTTTATATCCATTTATATGAATAGTGCATCACATAAATTAAGTTGTATTAAGTGCAATTGATTGAAATTATGAAAAAAATAATAATTTTAAATAAAGCATACACAAGCTTAAAAGATTGGAAAAAAATCCCCACCATGCTAATATATACATGTTTATGTGCGTGTGTATGTGTCTTTAACATCTAAAATTACAAAAAACACAAAATTAAACAAACTTATTTTAGAAATTAACAACTTTGAGCCAAATTTTTTTATGTATTTGCATTAGTAATTTTATAGGTGAAATCAATGTGTCACACTAAATAAAACGTATGTGGTGATCACATATAAAGTTATATTGACATAATGCTAATCTAACATAATTTATTTTATTTTAAAGTAAAACAGTACTTTAGCCCCTCATTCAAGAATCCAATCTCAATTTAGTTTCTCATTAATTTTTAGTTTAATTTAGTCCCTCACTTATTTTTAATTTTAATTTGGTCTTCACTGATTTCTTGTCTCATTATAGTCTTTACTTATGACTATAGTTTCAATTTGGTTATGAAAATTAAAATATTTAATCCAAATTTGGTTGATAATAAGGAACTAAATATATTAACTTTAATACAAGTGAGGTTCCAAATAGAGACTATAATTGTAAATGAGGGATCAAATTGATATTGAAAATTAATAAGGAATTAAATTGAGAATAGAAATCAATGATGGGCTAAATTGAGATTCAATTGATAAGTGCAGGACCAAAATGATATTTTACTCTTTTATTTTATTTTAATCTTTTTTTTTTTAATTTTGTTTATGAATAAAATAAAGTAAAGTCTTCCATACAACTTATAATCTAGTTGTACGGAAAGAATCCCAAGTGGACCAATAGTAGATAGCCAAATGGATGACACATGGAAGAAAGTGCTAACATGTCAAAAATGAAGGAAATTATAAGAAAAGACAATAAGTTTGACAAAATTGCATTTTGACTCGTAATAAATTGCAAAAGAGACTTATGAAAAATAAATGTACAAGGTAGCTTATGAATTTAGATGTTTAGAAATAGTATCCTAGAAATTAAACATTCATTCTAAAAACCCATAAAAAATGGTAACACTATAATTTGACCCATTTAAATCCAAAGATACTTAAACATGCATAAATCACTTTAATATGCCTAACCTTTGTCAGAATTGCATTAGTCACCTTTAAGAATTTTATTTGTCCTTGAAATTCATAATACTCAGATAATTTCCTCAAGCAACTATCAAATTCAAAAACATCTCTATCTAACTCCTAGCATTGAGCATCATTAATCGTCTATTTTATTCCTTTGAAAAATAACCTACAATGACATTTACATCTACAATCCTACTTCATTTGTTGTCACTGTTAACTTGGATGATTATCTCCTTTGAGTTTTTGGGTGTAAATGAAAATTAAGTTTTATGAAATAAAAAAGTGATTGCTCATGCTTATCATGTTAGTTAACTAATCACCATTAACAATTGACTGCTAATTGTGTATGATTGATTGTTCATTATGAGATGGAGATACATAAGATAAAATATGCACATTGTTAAGATATTAGTTTGACTTTGTTTTTTGTTAATGGTTTTTTTATGAAATATTTTAACTATGATGGATTATCGAGGAATATAATATTTGTTTCATGTTCGTAATGTAATTTTAATAATTGTTTGATTTTCAATGAAGTTTTTAATTCTATTAAGGGTTTCTTTGCAATTTATTTCGTCATTTCAAAATTAATTGTGCCATAAATGCAATATTAAAATGTGTATATATACAATTTTAAAATAATTAGGGACTTATCATTTACAGCAAATCAAGATTAAATGGACAAAGAAAGCTTCAATCAACACAGACCTAAAAGGTCCATTCATGCCTACTTCTATTTTTAAAAGCCCATAATTATTGATTTCATGTGGGTTTTTCCATTCCTACCCTCATAACAATGTCATCCTTGGCAATAATCTAAGTGTACGTTCTAGCAAAGGGATTAGTTGATAACAATTGCATAATTAAGATACCTATTAATGCAATTACAAGAATATATACATATAGAAATAATAAGTTTATGTGGGTAAATGGTATTTAATGTTTTTAAATTCTATTTGAATTTTGCTTTTGGCATTGGTATTTAGAAGGAAAATGAAAATATAGATATCATCGTAGAGAAGGAAAATATGGAAACTAGGAATAATG
This sequence comes from Delonix regia, assembly GCA_037074485.1. Classification (NCBI taxonomy): domain Eukaryota; kingdom Viridiplantae; phylum Streptophyta; class Magnoliopsida; order Fabales; family Fabaceae; genus Delonix; species Delonix regia. The sequence continues at coordinate 29,605,231 of CM073449.1, read as the reverse complement.
GATGCACCATTAAATATGTTACAAGCTACGGTGTAGTCGGTGCATTAGACTTATACCATCTTCTAACAACATTGTTGATAGTAAGGGTACATTAGTGGTTATTATATTACTATCACAATAGAAGAATGAATGGTTAGATCAATTTGATAATGATATGGTGTAAGATGCTGGTGGTAGGTACTATAATGGTGTAAAGGACGAAGGAGAAAGCAAAGGAGGGAAGTCTCGGGAGAAGCTAATAACTGAGAAAATTATAAGATTCACTTTGTGTTGGCAACACTGTCGCCCTATCCCCAGAGGATCTCACCCAGTCTTAATTATAAGACTAATACCCAAGTTGAAGATATAAGGGAATTTTTTTATTTAAAATAAAAGTTGTGTTAATAATAAATCATACTTGGCAATCAATGCCGAGGTGGAAAAGGGGGAGGAGAGAAGAGGACGATGTGAATAGTGAAAGAACACTATCAAGATTAGCAACGAGGACTTTGGGCTCATTAGGAGATCATTTAAATCAAAGGATGGTTTTGAAGTAAAAGGTGATCATGATGACAAGGACGCTAAATGCAAGAATGGGTTTTAATTTGCTAATAAATCAAGTTAAAAAATTTTTAAGTCATTAATCTAGAGCTAACTTGACATCTTATTTGTCATATAGTAATTGCACATTAGCATTCCTTAAACAATGTTAAGAGACTAAATAAAAGAAGGGATTCACTTGAAAATTTTTGAAACTATAAAGACTTGTCTAAAAAAATATATATAAGGAACAATTTACAAACTTACCTAAGGTTCTATGTTATAAGTTTTAATGATGACAAATCTGTAATATATGAATTATAAATATAGTATCAATATGTATTTAATTGATTAATCATTAACTTATAATACTTTATACTTGAACAATCATTTATCCCCCTCTATATAAGATATGATTGCTTATACCATATCCAATAGGTTTTAATGTTATATATATAATCAAAATTGGGTACTTCATTATAAGTATCTCATATGCATGGTATAGATGTTGTATACTGCACTAATTGTTGTTAAAGTATACATATTATTAAATATGAATTCGACTAATTATTTAGTTTGTAAGTCAACATCTTTTATGTAAGATTGTTCAAAGAAAGAAGAGTGAGTATTGAAGCAAAGAAAATGAAATATCAATATTATACTCTATACAAAGAGATAGCAAGCAATAAAGATGCTCTGAGTATTGACGAACTTCAAGATTTGAAGATTTAGAAACTTGGTTGCATCAAAATAGTTAATGGATTAAAAGATGTATATTTATTATATGTTACGAATTACCTTGTACGATAAAATGATTTAGATTTGCATTTATTAGCTTAAGACTTTTTGGTTCACAAAACATAAGTTTAGACTTAAAAGATAGTGAGATATAAATTTTATTTTGACACTTGGTCACTATTTTGAATATATCTCACAAATCATATAAACTTTTATCAACAAACTTGTATCATTTGAAATTAGACTTAAAGAGCTTTCCAACAATATGTCATGAAACTTGATATGAAAAATATATTGAATTATAATATAAAACTTGTTGCATTGGAAAAATAGACTAAAAAAGCTTTCCAACAATAGGTCATGCACTCAAAATGAAGTTAAAATAATAAAATTATAACTATTTAAAGTTTAGCCTAAGTCACTGAAAATGACAAGTTGACTTTCCTTCACCACAAGTCAACTAGTGGACCATAAAATTGAACTAATGGTCATATTTTGACCAACGATTAACTACAAGATCCACAACAGTTGACTGACAGCATTAGGACAGCTTTGTAAAATAGTAAATAATGACTCTTTGTGTTTCCAACATATTGCCCTCTATATATGACCTTTTATACATATTTTTATAAAGAATCAAGTGCTATAATGTGATCTTAAACTTGTTTCAACATGTTTGAAAGAGAAACAAACATCATTGAACCAAAACTTGCATATTATATATCATTTGAGTTCTTTAAGCTTCATCTTGTATATTTTCTTTGAGAGAGCTTCTTTGAACAATATTATTCATCTTATGACAAGGGTGGTGTAATCATTGGGAGAGAAAACAAGAGTGAAAAATATCTTGGAGTGACATTTTTGTAGAAAGAGTAATGTTCTTTAGTTTTAGAGTGAGAAATAATTATAGGTTGAGTTTAATATAATAAAGACTTACAAGTGCTTGGTTAAACTTGTGGAATTAATGAAAAAATCTCAAGTGGAAGCTTTGGGACTGTATGTAGACATGGATTGGAGGTGAACTAGGATAAATCTTGGAGTTTAACTTCTCTTTCCCTATACTATTTAAATTTTATATTGCTCATTTGATGTTATATTTTGTTGTTGATATTTTACTTTAAATATTATTATTAATTGCTTAATACTTTTTTCTATATCTATTTCAAGTATCCCAATTGTAAAATAGATTACATAGTTGCTCTAGTTTATGAAGAAACAATCTTTTGATTCAAGTTTATCTATATATTTTTAAGTGCTTTGTTTTTTGTTTAAAAATCTTGTTTTCTTCTTACTTCAAGCATTAACATAAAGTTTTTCTTAATTGATATAAGTGTTGTTTTGCTTCATACTCTTCTAAATAATCTTCATAACAAGTATTTGCAAAGTTACTTTAAAAATAATTGAAATTATTTTAAACATCCAATTTACCTTATTCACTATTAGTTGCCCTGTATAACAATGTAAAATATATGAACTAAATGATTAATTTCCCCAACAAATTATATTGTTGCATTTGATTGACAAAATTAGGAACAAGGTTGTCATTAGGATTTTACGGTGATTGGGATAAGCTGATCAATTTACAAAAATAATATTTTTTTTAGAGATTATAAGAAAAAAAGTAGAAAAAAAATAGCTTTAAGTTCATAAACAAAATTTAAAAATGTTGGGATAAAAATATAAATATAATAACTCATTTTAAATTAATATCTAAATACATATTTTCATGTGTCTTTTATCTTCATATGTATGTAATAAATACATTGATGTAACTATTGTAAACTAGGAAAAAAATTATTTGACTTTGATAGTCGATATGATGATATAATGTCATATATTTAATAACTCACGTTGAGGTTTTCTTTGTTATTTTTCAAAAGAAAAGAACTCTAGAAAAGGGAGAAAAAAAAGAGAACAACAAGATAAGATTAAAGGACACAGTCTTGGATTACTAGCTCCAATAGTGTCATGAAACATCAAATTTCTAAGATTTTTACGTTGCATTAATTCAGACTTCCCTTTCTCTCTTCAAGCAGGCACGGATGCTTATAGAAACCGTTTGAACATGTTGACTGCAGTGCCGGAATCACTTTCAGAGAACGAGCTTCTGAAGCCCACGGGCGGCTGGGTCCAGTAACATAATTGAATGGCCCAAAACGAAGCCCATAGAATAAGAGTTGCTAAATGCTGTAGTTGAGTTTCTACTTTCTAGTGGTGCGACACGGCACAACTATTCTATATATTTTAACCAAAACCCTAACCCTAGCATTGGCATTTGATTGTGTGTTCTCGTCGCTGCATTTGAACCAAGGCGCATCAGTCGGCTTCGAACTCAGCAATTCACCATGGGTGTGTTTCAATCCTCCCTATGATTACCTTGAAACTGAGGGTTTGGTCTCAGTTCCTTCCTCTCGATTTCTAATTGATTTGATTTTTGCAATTGCAGGTAAGGTGCACGGATCGTTGGCTCGTGCTGGCAAAGTACGAGGCCAAACGCCAAAAGTAGCCAAACAGGACAAGAAAAAGAAGCCTAGGGGCCGGGCGTACAAGCGGATGCAGTATAACAGACGTTTTGTAACCGCCGGTAAGTTCACATCCGTGTTTTATGTTTGGAAATTGATGTTTCGACCAGCTTGGAAGGCTTTGAGATTTAAAACTTGCATGCTGGATTGCTCCATTTTTTTCTTTCCCTTCTGTTATCGAAATTAGAATATTAGAACTTGTATTTTTTTTTTTTTTGGTTGTTGGATTCCGATGTGGTATTTGTATGTTGCAATTGCAGTTGTCGGCTTCGGGAAAAAGCGAGGACCAAACTCCTCAGAGAAGTAATTAAAGGCTTGAAGGCCGGCTTCAATTATTTTTGGAGTTCGTTATTAGCTTGGACTATGTATTATTAGTTCGTATGTTTTTTCTTTTATGAAATGATGAATTTGAATTCCTGGCCGGGTGCAACGAGCACTTTTTTGTTAGGTAATATAATTCTGCCTTTGAAATATTAGGGGCTTTGCTTATTTTGCTGTGGTTTTCCCTGTGATGTGGTCGTGACAACTCTAATACCGGCTCATAGTGTTCTTTCATGGATAATTAAAGGGTTCTGCTGCTTCTGTCGACGGTTAGAATTTGATGCATTTGCGTTGATCACCGTGTATTTCAAATTTTTTAATGCATTGATTCAGGATAGTTTATAGCTTGCCTGTCTCTAGGCATTAAAACAGCGGCATTAGAAATTTTTAGACTAGCCGTATGCAATATTTAACATACTATTCTTTTTTCCTTTTGCCTTTTTTTTTTTTTGGGTTAACATAGCTTATAAAATAGTTGAATGGATCAATTTAACACAGGCCATTTGCAATATCCAACATGCTTGTCTTTTATCTCTTTCCCTTTTGGTGAAAAGGTCACAAGTTGTCTTTAAAAAGCTTTGAGTGAATGGGTTCTTTTATCAACTGAATAGATGAATTCTTTCCAATCCGTTGTGAAGGTTGTTGACTATGTATTTCCTTTATGATTAGGTTTGTAGTTTTATTACTGATGTTTGTGGGTTATCACTTGAAATCAGCTCTGTTGCCTCTATTCCGTATTTTTGGAAGAAAAAATATTAGTTATTCTTAATACATTTATGTAAGAGATAATCTAGTTAATTTGTTCAAATAAAATAATTCAAAAAAAAATAGAGGTCATCAAATGAATGATTTTATTGGATTTTATACGCTAAATTAGTTGCAAGATAAGTATATTAATATCAGTGGATTTTTTTTATGAAATTTTTTGTTGTACTCACAATTTAAATGTATATCAATATCAGTTGATTTTTTTTATGAAATTTTTTGTTGCATTGCATTCAGTTATAATGTAAAAATATCATTAGTGTATTTATGATAGTTATGTTGCAATTATGTTTGAATGTACATAAAATAATACTTATTTTTTTCATCTTTTAAAATCAATTTAACTCTGGTTTAACTGTTACGTCAAACATGCTACCTCTATTCGTTATTCGCCGTTGGACGCGACCATTCGGCCTTATGTGGTTACGACCATTCAATGCCTAATGGATAATGAGAAGTAATGAGAAGCAGGGAATAGTATCGGTTGGATTTAATCTCGAGCTCAACCTGATAGAACAATGGTGAGGTTGCAGAATGTGAGTTTAATGCCGTCCGTTTTGCTTGGTAAACTGATTGTTGGTGGGTTTAATATTTATCAATCAGGTGCTGGGTAGTTTTGGATGTTTCAAATTGATTAGGAAATTATATTTGAGACCTACAGATTCAATATTCATCGATATCTTAAGCATGAAATTAAGCTCGCAAGAGCTGGTAGTTGTAGCCAAAATTTAAATTTGACTTCAAGGGCGAGGTAGGAATTCTCTCTTATGAGGTAGAAACTACAAATTCTTTTATTGTATATGATATTTTTGTAAAAATTTATAATTACTTATATATAATAAACATAATTTTGTATTAAACTTAGAGATTTTGTTTTTATTTATAAAAGGACAAAAGGAGAAAAACAAGGAATAATATATAGGTTGGTTAGAACAGTGGGAGTGCATGGGTGGCGAATCCAAATTATCCAAATGCTTAATCTTGAAGGATTTGAAGCTGTCAGCAATACTATGTATATCATGTAGCATGGTGTTGAAACACAAATTGTTGTAGTTTTTCTATCATAACAGCTTGCGTAGGGCCTCAAAGTGGAGAAAAATTCATAAGTCAGACTGATCAGTTAGTAGATCATTGAAGGTTGTCTTAATCCAGAAGATTGTGTTGCAAATTCCTTCCAAGATGAGAAGTTATTATGTACTTAAGTTGGTTATCTTGTACTTCCAACAACGAACAGATAAACCATTTAGGGCAACATGATTTGACAGATGTGTTATTCTGTTTCATCTCCTCCTTTTGGTTGGAGTTATCAGCATATTCTAAGCCCTATTTGAATAAGCGATGTTATTGGTTGTTGAATTTGTCTAAAAAGTGACACACAGGTTTTGATCAACTTTGTTATCAACTGAATCTTGCTGTTGAACTTTGAGGAATTCATTAAGTATTTTCCTAATTTTGTGCATAGCAAAAATAAGGCATAGATTGGTTCCATTGTGAACTCTCTCATTACGCAGAGCCAAATTATATATAATAAAATAAGAATGTAATGGGTATGGAAGCAAAATGCAGGATTGGAATAATGTCCATGCTTAAGTCAATAATTCAACCAGATAATAATATCAAGGCTTTGAATATGATCGGTATGAAAACCAAGAGATGAAGCAAACCAAAGTGCTCTTACAAAAAGATAGGTGATGAATACGTGATTTGTATTTTCTATAGAGGAGAAACAAAACCAACTTGACATTTAAGTGATGTTCTATTTGAGTATCACCAAGAAGGAGAGCCATGTTCACTAAATGCCAAGTAAATAGAAGACTTCATTGGGGAAGTTTAATACTCCAGAGCTTTTTCCATTCAGTGAAAGAGGAAGTTGAAGGCTATATGGCTGAAGTATTGAGAATTTTATATCCATCTTTGACAGTGTAAGATCCATTCAAATTCTCGTTCCATAAAAGAAAGTCTGGCTGTTGAGTGTAGGAAAAATGAAATTGAAAAATTTTATTTCTTGTATCAGCATTGTAAATGTTACAAATAGTTTGCTCATCCCAACATTGTCGTTGATGCATAATCATATCACAGACCTTAATGTCTTGATTGCTCTAATTTGAATGCATAGGCCACCAAAAAGGGTGGGAGATTGCTATAGATGATTTATCACCCAACTACTAGCTAAGATTTTTCAATACCAAATCCTAAGATTTTTCAATTCCTTTTCATATCCAACATGAGTTGCTCCTTTTCAAAAGAATACCATGAAATTGAAGATGACCATATTTCTTTTTAATAAAGGTGGAGAAAAAGGTTAGGCTTTTATTGTTTATAGTTCTCTAAACATGTTTGGCTAATAAGGAAATATTAAACATATGAGTATATGTAATACCTGAACCTCTTTGTGAGTTAGCTTTACCTAGACTCTACCAATTAGCCAAATGCATACAAGGAGAATCAAAGGAAAAACATAAAAAAAAAAATTAACCACCTTTGAATCAATCAGAGCACAATATTTCTTCTGTAAATAATAATAAGAGAGGGGATAGACTATGCATGAGGAAAGAGTGCTTCTAATGAGTGTTAGATGTCTTGCCTGAGATGAGGTAAGTTTATTTTCTATTTTGTCAACAATTTCTTGAAAAATTTTGCTTTTTTGGCCTCTAGTATCAATCCAAGCACCAAGATTTTTGCCTAATCTATTGGCATATTTTACTTTGAGCACACCAACTAAAATTTTTTTAAAATGATTAGGAGTGTTTGAGCTAAAAACCATTAGGGACCTGGAAAAATTAATGGGAAGTCCTGAGAGATGTTCAAAGATATCTAATGTTGCTTTAACTGAATTGCACATAGTAGAGCTTACCTGAAAAAATAATATTGTATCATTTGCATGCATTATATGAGATATTGCATTTGAATTCCTGCAAATATTGATTCATCTTTAAGAACCTTCCCTTTCCCTTTGCTAAATCAAGCATGATAAAATGTTTGAACAAATAATGAAAAGTAAGGGGGAAAGAGGATCACCTTACCTAAGATCTCTTTTGGGTTGAATGAAATTGGTGGGAATTCCATTTACCAAGACTTGGTTAGAGACAATACTTACCCACTATGAATCCAATTAAGAGGGAAATGTATAAGTTTTAAAATAATTGAAAGGAAAAATTCCAAGAGATTACATCAAAAGCTTTGGAAATGTCAAGTTTGAGAGCATGCCATCTCTTTAATTTCCCTTTTGTATGATGAATTTTTTGCAAGACTTTTGAAGCCAAGAGAATATTAATAAGACGTCCTTTAATGAAAGCACTTTAATTTGATGTAATGATATGTTCTAGAATACAGCTCAAATGATTGCAGAGTTTTTGAGATAACTTTACAGGTCACGTTGCATAACGAAATTGGCCTAAACTTAGAGATTTTAATAGCAAATGTTATGGCATGTTTGTGTAACTTTAATGTAATAGGACATATCTTTTAGATAGAAGTTATTTTATTTCGTTCAATGACTAGGATTTTTTTTTTTTTTCCTTTTCCAAATAATCAAAAATAGAAACCATCTAAGGGATTTAATGACAATTTTAAAGTAAGGAAAATTTCATACTTGTATGTGAAAAGCGATTGAATAATTTTTTAAATACATGCAAATGCAAACAACAAGCTAAAAGAATATTAAATAACAAAAAATGGAAAGTCAAAATATTTCAATAAAAAATAAAAAGTGACAAAAATGAATAAATAAAAGTAAATTAATTAAAAAAAGTGACAAATAACATAAACTTACTGACTCCTTGTTGATGCATTAGGACTTAATGTAAAAGCTAAAATAGGCTTTAACTATTGCACCACAACAAGTCCAAAAGCAGACCCTTTACTAGTTATCTGATTTAAAACTACCAGATCCAACTGAAGGTAGGAACTGAAAGTTTTATAAGTTGTAAATGCATAAACCTTAAAAGAGTTAGTTTATAATATACTGGCGGCTGATGATCAAACAATAGGTCAAGAAACCACAAGAAATGACATGCATTCAGGAAATAAATAATTTTCTATTTACCCAAAACTGAGGTTATCTAAAAACAAATATAACATGAAGCATCAAGCTCAGAAGCATACACTAAGCCCATATATGATGTCATGTATAGAACAAAAATAGGTAGAAAAGAAGATTATGATTTATATTACCATTAACCTGTAGATTTGTATATTATGGCCACTACATCCTACATCAAACCTTGTTGTTCAGAAGCATATACCAAACCTACATATGATGTCATTTTGCTTAAATCAACAAACTCACCTTTAGTTTACAATTATGATTTGATACACTAACACTTAAGGACCAAATCAACCTGAACATCAAATTCTGGTTTTGACCGCAAATCCTTGTCTACTCTTGTAAGTTGAAATGATCTTTCCAAACTTTGCATTGGGTTGGTGCTGAGCAAAACATGCAAGAAAATCATTAAGTCAATCAAGCCAAAAGCCATATTGACTACTGATTTTAAACAAGTTAACAGATAGTTATTTGCATGTAATCATCATAATATGTCTAAAGAATGAATTTTTAGTTTATGAAGTGAACTCCACCTACTAAGAAAAAAGAAAAAGAAATAAAAAGGAGAAAAACTTCAAAATAATTTAGTTGTTGTAAGGAAAACTCCTCCTAGATAAAAAAAGCCCAATACCAAAACAATGGATCGTAACCGGATACACCACAAATCCTGTTTGGAAGGCATTATCTTATATTGTGTCTATCTTCACCAAATCTAAAATAACTATGTACTCACCCATCTATTCAAACATTTGTCGAGAATGGTTGTAGAACATGGAGATTTTTTTCTTAAAATAGGAAGAAGTATTATCTAGGCGAAGAAGCCTCCCACCATCAAGCACGGTGATTTGCAATTAGTTGACATCTACATTTGAATCAAATTTGCAACTGGTTGGGGAGATTTGTTGAATGCTTAACACAACGAAAGAAGCATGTCGTTTGGTTGAAAGAGCTGCTCCAATATGCATTGTCGTTTGCCTCCCTTCTTATTCAAAAACTAAAACCCCAGAGTACGTCGTTTCATTAAATTAAAATGGTGCATTTTGGGCTACGTAGCGACGTGGCACAAGGAGATATGAGAAATGAAGTGAACGATTAAGAATTGGAAAATAGCAAGGCCAGCTATGTTATCTGCATAGTAGTGGATTGGGGTTCGAAATGGTGGCCCATTTAAATTTTCATGGAAATGCATATTTCCACATATTCCTTTCAAAGAATGAGATCTTAATCTTAGAAATAAAAGTTTTATTTACTATGATGCCCTCTTAAGCATTTTAAATTTTCAAAAATGTCCTACTAAAAATATTATAGTATAATAAAATTATAAAAGATATAAAATTATATTTATAATAGTGTGAGAGACTTATAGGAAAAGCTTTGATGCACTCACAATATTAAGTATACCAATACACTCAATTATAATGTAAGAATATAATTGTAATATTATTATATTTTGGATTGATATTATTATAATTATGTATCTACATTATAATTGAGTACAAAAGTGCACTATAGATAATACCTAAACTTATATATAAAATAAAATAAAATTTAGAAAATGAAATTATATTTATCTTACAATTTAGAAAAATATTTAATGTATTATTGTTGTTATTTGGTTAAGATCTTTTGTCATTCTTACTTTGTTCTCAACAAATCAAATGTCCATTCTTTCCTCTCTCTTTTTTTTTTTATTTGCACCAAAAAATGTCCATTTTTTAGAATCACCATGTCTTAAAAAGTTCATCTCGGCCCTATTCTTTTTCATTAAAAAAGGATAGGAACTCAAATTAACCAAAAAAAAATTAGAAAATAATCTTGGGCTTATTTTTAAACTAAAACCTAGCTTGATTTTTTATGAATCCGACATATTTTCCAATGAGCTCTATGCATGATTAGGTTTAGCCCCTATCTTAAATTTTTGAGAATACATAATAAAATAGTTCTAAAACAAAATCTTAGGGTCCAAGATAGGTCCTTTAAAATAAACAAAACTTTAATATTTAAATTCTTTGGAATAGTTTTAAAATTTATGGCCATTTCAAAAAATATTTTAAACTTACAATTCAAAACTGTAATTTTCGCATTTTAGTACTACTCCGCGGGTGCCATGCGGAGGTGTTTATTACTCGGTCGTCGACGTCAGGAAGAGGCAAAGCAGCTTCCTCTTCGATCATCACACGCCTAAGCAAAATATAGAAAACTTAACCAGACCGAACCGCCGGTCTCTCTCCTTTTTTGTCTCTTCCCAGATCTCTGCCCTTTTCGTTTTGAAGTTCAAATCTCTCTGCGTTGTATTCTTCCCGAATCTCTCTTTAAAACCTAATTTTCAAACAGGTTCGCTCACTATTACCTTTTGCCAATTTGCTATTTCATATGTTCGATTTCGATATCATTTTTGCGATTTTCATAAAGATCGATCCGAGAATTAGGATATTCATTTATCTCATGTCTTTCGTGATTCTTTGTGTTGCAGAAGGGTATCGGAGTTTGTATTTCTCATAATCAACCATGTTTACCCGAATTTTTGGTAAACCTAAACAGGAAGCCAATGCTCTAACGACTTTGGATAAGTTAAACGAGGTGAGTAGGATTTGATTGTTGATTAATAAGACTGTGGGTCTTTCCCTGATATCAATCGTTCCTTTTCTTTTTCTCCGTTCGGCAATTATTATTTTTGAGGCTTTATGTATATTTGATCAATATGTTCATTTTTCTTGGAATATGCGTTACTGTTAGTGTAATTCAGTACGTAATTGTATTTTCCTCCAAATTGCCATCTTATAGCATGGTCCTTACATTCTAAAGGACTGAAACAAGTAATTTGCTTGGGGAATTTCTATGGAAAGTACACTAAACTATCAATTGAATCACATCCCAACCAAACATTCAATTTGTTCTTATTTGAGCCTAGTTTTACAAGATTTCGGATAGCACTTCTTGATTATTTAGAATATGGATAGGGAATGGGAAATCCTACTTTTGTCAGTTCTATGATGTTATAATTCTATTATCCCTGGGGACATTTTTTGATCATAACTGGGGTGATAAACTAATTGTTCAATATTTTCAACTCATTATTAGAATATTCTTATATTTCATCTGAGTCACGACCACAGAAGCTGGCTGTTAGGGGTGCATTATATGCAGAGGAAGTTGAGAATGTTTGCAAAATTATTCTTCCATAGTTTCATTTTTTATTTAAAGCGGTGGATCTAATGTTTTGTATACATGGTATTTTTATGCATCAATTGAATCCATCATGCAATTATAAAGTTTATTTTTGCCCTTTATTGTTAAGCTCTAGTACTCCTTTTAAAAGATACAATTTGATTGTTTTCTTCTTTGAATCATGCATCTGTAGACTCTTGAAATGCTAGAGAAAAAGGAGAAAGTACTTATTAAAAAAGCTGCAGCAGAGGTTGAAAAAGCTAAAGAGTTTACAAGGGCCAAAAATAAAAGAGGTATTTTGAAAAACTCATGGATGTTTGTGCTAGAGAATTTGGTGTAGAACTATCTTCTCATCATGCATCAGAATATCTTTGGAATATACTATTTTTTTTCCTCTTCTATATACATTGTGTTATTCTGAAGATTTATGAACTTATGTGGTGGTCAAAAGATCACTCAGTCTCTTTATGACAGTGTCATTAGGAATAATGTGTTCAAAAACATGTAAATAAGATTGGTACAGCATTGCTATCGTGTATATATGTATGTAGAAATACAAGCAAGTCTGCTTATAAGTGGGTAGTCACAAGGGTCCACGACAATGAACTGCTTTGCTTTTATTTGTCCTGTGTGGTTTTTCACTTTTTTGGTGTTAAAAGGATATGGACTCTAGAGTGTGCAAACCCTTTAAGCTTGCCAACAAAGTTGAAGTTTCTTTATTGGCTCAGTCATGTGTAAGATGGATATTGATTAAATGTCATAGAGATAACAATTTGGCCCCAGCAGTTCATGTTGCATGTTTATGGGGTTTTTTGATACACTTGACAAGCAGACACTTAATCTTTAGGGGTCCATTATTATGGGACTGGGGTATTGAACCCTATTGTGCCATTGGTTTTGAATTTCTATTTCATGCAGCTGCTATACAATGTTTGAAGAGGAAGAGGTTATATGAACAGCAAGTGGAGCAGCTTGGGAATTTCCAGTTGCGTATTCATGACCAGGTGTGAATGCAACTCTGTATTTAGTGATTATTGAGAGAATTATCAAGTCTATGAAGCTTTCTTTGCATCTTATGATGGTAATTTGTGTTACAGATGATAATGTTGGAAGGTGCTAAGGCCACCACAGAAACAGTGGATGCATTGAGAACTGGAGCTGCTGCAATGAAGGCTATGCAAAAGGCAACGTATGTGGCATTTTATGAAATATTAAATGAATATACTCTAGTGATTTTTGTATCTTATTCTACCTTTCTAGGATTCTCTAAAACATGAAAAATTGACTATAAATTTGTAATGTAGTTCCATTTTCTGGCCTATCTTTATTAACGGAGTGTTGATTATGAAATTGTTGACTTGCCATATTATTTTACAGGAATATTGATGACGTTGACAAGACCATGGATGAGATCAATGAACAGACTGAAAACATGAAACAGATTCAGGAAGCATTGTCAACTCCCATTGGTGCAGCCGCTGATTTTGATGAGGTATTCTTCTCAACATATTAATATTATTTGTGATAGGATAAAACTTAGATGTGATTCTTTTGGTGTCTTACTAACAAGTTATTAAATAGTAATATGACATGTGAACGGTGTTTTTTGAATGCGTCAGTGATGTTGAATAGTAAAAAACATCAACATATTTGTTATTAATTGGAAAACCCGATAGCAAACACCTAAAAAACTGTACCTTTGTCTTTGTTTATTATTTGTTGCAAACACTTTTTATTTTTAAATTGAATTGTAGTGTTATTGCATAGAGCACTGCTATATGAAATACATCTGTGAGTCATTCTGGTTTTCTTTGTCATTTCAGGATGAATTGGAAGCAGAACTTGAAGAGTTGGAGGGTGCTGAGTTGGAGGAACAGCTTCTTCAGCCTGCAACTACAGCTCCTGCAGCTCCAGTGCAGGTCCCAGCTGGGCGGCAACCTGCTCGTGCTGCTCCTCAAAAGCGCACTGCTGAGGAAGATGAATTGGCTGCTTTGCAGGCTGAGATGGCCCTTTAAGAAGGTCCGTCTTTTCACCAGTAACATCAATAATGTTATCTATGCATTTATTTCAGTTAATTAACGAATGCAATTTGGTATGGCAATTGAATGGCTTGTTTATGCGCCAGTTTCATATCTGGTATCCAATATGGACCGAGCCTTCAATGAGTTCATTTGTCTCACAGTTTGAAATCAATTTCTTATATTGTTAATCTGGAAAACTATATGGATCGTATTTGAGGCAGTAGTTCTTATTTTATTGGATTTTCTTCGCCAGGATTTTGCGGGCCTCGTGCTTGATGAGATGTGGCTTCTAAAAGAATTGTAGCCACTTGCGTGGAGAATTATGCTCTTCTCACGCTCTTTTATCTTTGTGATTTATTGAACAGAACAGCGGGTGCATATAAAGGTGTTAAAAATTGAACAGAAAAGTCCCCTCGAACCTTTCGAACCTTACGTTCTATTCGGTTGAACGTGTTTTTCATCTGGTGTGATGTGTATAATGTCTATTGATGAAAGAAAGTTATACTCCCTTTCTTCATTTGTAGTCCTTGATGGAATATTGGTGCATTTGCTTATCTTAATTCGTGTGTAACCTTGTCGTATAGTCTTCAGACTAATCAGTTTATATCTTAAAACATAACTCGTGCTATAGCAGTGAATAATGAATGAAAGATTAGTTGATTGCTAAAAGAATCCAATATTTCATCGCAAAATAAAAGCTAATCGTACAGTTAGATCATGAATAACTATTTGTTACTGTCTCTTCTGGATTGTATAATAATCTATGGATGGATATTGCCAATCTTCTGGATTCTTATACATAAAGGATATAAAAAAATATTAGTTTGTTTCAGTACACTTAGGTGATAGTTGATTTAGTATATCAGTTTTAATAAAATTATTTAAAAAGAATAGTAAAAATTATTAAAAGAATGATATTATTAAAATTAGTATATTACTATTAGTTGTCATTTAAGTGTATTAAGATCAGTTAATATTTTTTTTTAAAGGATGTATCAATTGTATCTTCTCCTGAATGTAGCCATCTGTCCGTGACTCGTGAACCTAAAATGTTTGAATTTTTTTTCTTTTTTAATTGAATTTCTAAGATATTCCTGGTGTTAAAATATTGAAACATAAAAATTATAATCCAACTTGAGATTTTAAGCATAAATATTAATATTGTAATAGATAACAATAGACTAGATTAAACATAAAAATGGATCACTCCTACTTAATTTTACATTAGTAACCATACGTTCAAAATTTTTTAACTAATAAAATATTTATCTTCTCAATTTGCATCGATATTGTAACCCATAAATTGTATATGACCAATGATACTTCGCATAAACATAAATTGTGGTTATTTGACAATTAATAGGTATATAAACCTTTACATATTTCTATCATTCCAGTTAAACAAAAAATATTTAACTTGTTTGTAATTATAGTAGTTTGATGAATTATCAAATTTTATCTCTATATCAAATATTTCGAAGTAGCATTCACTTAATTTTTTTTTATTTTGCAAGAAAGGGAAATTAAATTAGTAGGGGTCTATAGGGTTGCATGGAGTGGGCCTTGCTAAGAGTCTTTTTCCAATTAGAGGTTTGAGTGTGGTGAATTAGCCAATAGGAAACTTGGTTAAAAGCTTTCTCTAGTTGAATAATATCTAGCCAAATAGTCTCCCATTTTGGAGAATTCTTAGTGAGAAGTCTATGAACCTTTGGGCAGGGTGTGTGAACATGAACCTCTGTGCTTCAAGGGTTATAGCCAAGATCCATTTTAAAAATCTAGGACAAGGTGATTCTAAGGATCGAGATAATATTGAACTTTAAGGACACTTGAGACCTTAATTGCAAGTTCCAGCTTCTAATGTGTTGTTGTCCTATGAAAGTAAGTCCAAGGACATTGTAGTTGTGCCCTTGCAAAATCTTGGAAGGCATATGGAGGATGATTGTCCAACGTGGTCCATCCTTAAGTTTAAACTCTTGAGTAGTTCCCTTGACCCATGGTTGACTCGTCTTTACAATCAGATTTCCCTTGTTCCAAGCAAGGAAGGAGAAGGATAACAACACCTTGATTTCAGCCATTGCCGATAGGGGAGAGGGATAAAGGTTCTCTTGAATAACCTTATTTCTTGTTTGCCAAATGACATATAAGGATAGGAGCATGAAGTGGATGAATTCCTCCATTTGCATAAAGGCTTGGAAAGGCATTGAAAACCACATTTGGAGCCAAGATACAATATTAGGGGGCACAATTCTACCTGCCCTAATTGCCAAAGGAGAGGCAAACTAAATGGCTCTGATAGAAGGGCAAGAAATAAAGATATGATTGATTGTCTCCTTTTCATTATGGCATAAGGGGCACAACTATGTAGTTTGGATATGGTGCTTCCTGAGCGTCTCTTCAATTAGGATGGCGTGGTGGAAGAGTTTCCATACAAAATGCACCACTTTATGAGGTAGCTTGGTCTTCGAGAGTATTCTCCATCTGGAGAAATTTAATTGTTCAGGAGTGAAGGAATCCTAAATATTCCAATATCTTTCTTTGACAATATACACTCCTTTATTGCTACCAAACCAGATGATAGTATCTGACACTCCTGTGATGGAGAATGGGGTCTTGGTGATTTCTTGTACCGGGTATGGGTTATAGAGTTGTTCAAGCTTATGAAGGTCCCAGTGACAAGTATTTTAGAAGAGCAAGTCTAACACTCTAATAACTGTTGGGGGACTATATTATCCTTTTTTCTGCCACCAAAATTGGTTGTTAATGGGTATTGAAGTACCATCTCTCACTCCCCAATGCAATTTAGCAATGATAAGGTGTTAGGCTTTCTCAATTCCTTTCCAAATCCAGGAAGAGTTCTTTTTCTCGTAGAATTGTCCAGAATCTTGATCATAGTATTTTTTTAATAAGGTTTTGGCCAGGATAGAGTTCCAATGGGGGCACACTATCCTCTAAGTCTGTTTAGCAAGGAGTGTCAGGTTGAATGAGTAAGAGTGCCTAATGTTTAAGCCTCCCATATTGGTAGGTTTGTAGAGCACATTCCAGGTGAGGATGTGCATACGTGGCTTGGAGTTGCTAAAGCCCCAATAGAAGTTGGAGATTATAGAGTCAATCATACTATAGTACTTCTTGGGCAGATATATGCAGGAAAGATCATACATAAGGCATGAGTTAAAAACAAATTTGATTAGGGTTAAGTGACCTACTTAAGAAAGTAAGGAGCATTGCCAAGACTGCAGTCTATTGTTGAGTTTTTCAACAAGGGAGTTGTAAATGTGCTTTTTAGTCGTACCCAGGTCCAGCTAGAATCTAAGATGCTTTCCAATTTTGTCAACATATTTAAATCCAATTTTATAAGATAGGAATTTCTTAAAGATTCGTAGAGTGTTGAGGCTAAAGATAAATGCAAAACTTGCTCTTATTCATGTGTAGTCCAAACAATTCTCCAAAGTCTTCCATAATTCTTTATATGATGCAGAAACCCTTGTCATTTGCTTCAAAGAAAAGAATAGTATCATCAGCATACATGAGATGAGAATCGCCTTTTTACAGACCTTAATACCTTTCCAAATCTTTGATCACTCAGCCTCTGTGATCATGCAAGAAAGGATGTTTGAGCAAATAATGAAAATGTATGGTGAGAGGGGATCACCTTGTCTTAACCCTCTTCCTGGGTTAAAAGGAGCAGACCTAACTCCGTTAATGACCACCTGATAGGATACAATTATGACACATTGCATGATGATTTGTATCCAAGCACAGGGGAAGTTCATTTTTTTAAGAATCGCTTCTAGGAAAGACCAAGAAATGTTATTAAAGGCCTTGTCAATGTCTAGCTTGAGGGCACAGACCTTTCGTTTAACTTTTTTATTGCGATGAACATAATCTAAGATTTCGGCAGTAAGGATCACATTGTTCGTTATCAATCTTCCCTTTAGATAGGCACTATGATTTAGGGCAATATAATTCTCTAGGATAAATTTAAGCCTATTGTTGATAATCTTGGATAAGATCTTGTAAATCACGTTACAAAGACTAACAAGTCAGAAGTCATTGATTTTTTGTGGGCTTTAGGTCTTAGGGATAAAAGAGATTAGGGTCCTGCAGATGCTGTGAAGGAAGAACCTTTTATTAAAATAAGAGATGGTCATATTGGAAATGTTCAAGCTAATGATGATCTAATAATGCTGGAAGAATTTAGCATTCTTGCCATAGAGCTGGGAGGCACTGTCTGGGTTCATGTTAATGACAACAAATTTAACTTCTTCATGCGAGATGCTTGAGTGAAGGAAGGTAAGGTGATCGTCACACAAGGTGGGTATCCTAAAATTTTCTAGTTGTGTAATAATGTTGTTAAGGTCAGCCTCTCTAGATCTCTTCTTGTCATATTGATCTTGGAAATGCTCCGTAATGGCCGTTTGGACTTAAAGGGGATCTTTAATCCAATCATCATGATTGTCCTTGACCCTTGTTACGCGTTTGTTATTCCTCTTTGTTTTGTCTATGGAATGAAAGTACTTGGTATTTTTGTTCCCCTCGAACATCCAAGATAAATATGCTTGTTGAATCCAAAGGGATTCTTCACAATTGTATAAGAATTCCAGTTTACAACATTTCTACCTTTCAACATTGTCTAAACCCATGTTGTGTATGCTATTCAGTATACCCTAGAGCTCTAGTTCTAAAGCCTTGATCTTGGAACCCAGGTTGCCAAAGGCAGAAAGAATTCCAATGCCTTAGGGCAAAAAGAGTAGCAGAAAGCTTGCAATGTATAGGGAAGCTCGGGGAACCTTGGTATTTGGCCAACTAGGAGTTTTGGATTATCCTTTAGCCTCAGGATGCTTGGTCCAGAAGTTTTTGAATTTCTGAGACAGTGTTTTCTTTAAAGTTGAATGAGATAAAGTTAGGAGAATTAAGGAGTGGTCAGAACCAAAAATAGGCAAGATCGTAATGGTAGTACTGGGGAACTCTTTAAACTAGTCTGAGTTGCATAGTGCCTTATCAAGTTCATTTTTTGTTCTATTGTTTGTCCATGAGTGCAATTGTCTATGAGGTTCAATGTTAAGGAGCTGACAATTTGTGATGAGGTCTTGAAGGTCCAAAACATTGGGAGTGTTGGTATAGGTGTTGAGTTTATCCTTAAAGGAGTGGCATTAGGTAAAATCCCCCAAGAGAAACCAAGGACTCGAGATGTGTTATGCAGTTAGCCTAATCTAGGACTAAAGTGCACATCTGATATGGGTTTTTGGATTGCCATAAATAAAAGTGAGTGTTGTATGGTGACCATTTAGATGAGTGGTGAGATGAATCCAATGTGGTGTGCAGTCAATGATATTAAAGGTAGAGTCAGGGAGGCAAGCTACAAATAGCATTCATTTAATTTATGTTACTTCAATAACTTGATATAATTCCTTTTTAAAGATTGTCATGTTTTGACAGTGAAAACCAAAAAGTGCAACAATGAAGTCAGATTTCTTGCCATCTCAGTCAACTTTTCATGGGGTGGAACCTTAAATTCTTTTATATGAAGTTAGATTGCCATGTGCATTTAACATTTGAGTCTATGTGTGAGACTTTAAGAGAATATGGAATTGAATAACTAATAATAAAAAGGAGTGGAGTGAAAAAGTGGAATAACAAAATATGTGGCACCCTAAAAGGAGAAATGATGATTATTAATAAAATATAATGGCGTACATACTATTTTTACAATATTACCCCTATAAATAAAATGTTATTATAATAAGCTTTTAACCAAATAAAGTATTATACTAATTATATCATCAGGCTTTTTCATTTTAAATTTGAAAGAACAACAAAAATAAAATTTTATATGGCAAATAATAGTCTTAAAGTCTATCATTTGTCATTCCATTATTACAATAAACTTTCAAATATATATTCACCTCAATTTATCGTTTCAAAACAACGTTCTTAACTCTCCATCCAAGATCTAGGAGCCACAGCTCAAATGGCATTCAACATACTACCTTCATTTATGCTCTATTATTTTAGTAATGTTTACAATATTTGTGACTTGAGACACCCTCACATAATTACAACATAGGTAGAATGATTCTCATATATTTCTTTTATTTTAGCTCTTATGGTGCTGAATGTTACTGGCACTTCTAGTGTTTGACAGTGGCAAGTTTAGAAACAACCTAAATTGGAATCAATTAAGTCTCTATTACTTTGGCAACACAAAATAGGACATTGGAAAGTAGTTGTTAGATTGCAAATTGTTTAAGTGAATGATAATTTGGAGTAAATCCTCCCAACAAACAAAATAATTGTGAAATAGATATGTTGCTTAATTCAAATTTTATTTTTCTATTTTTTTCCCTTCTTTCAAGAGTTGGGTTTGTCAACAACCTTGTGATACTAGTCGTCACATTGTAGAAACAACATCATTTCTTCTTTGCCCTTAAGAAAAGAACCCAAATAAAAATATAAAAAAACCAATAAAGAAAGCCAGGGCTTGTCTAATTCTATTCTTTATTTTTATGTTCTTACAACAATTTTGTGAAATTATTTTTTACAATCGTTTTTTTTTAAAAAAAGCTTAAAAACTTGTTTGAATCTTTGTTTTTAAAAACACACTCAAAATTTTTAAAAAATACTGTTTAAAAAAATAATTCAAAAAATTTTTTGACCTCGTTTAGTATCATGAATTACTTTCAGAATGTAGAATTATAATTATGATTCTAATTCTATAAAAATTGAGATTAATTTCAAATTTTAAATTATGTTTGGGTTACATAAATAATTGGAACATAAAATTGTAATTTGAAATTTAATTCCAATTTTACTATTTGGATGAAAGATAAATATTTATTCAATGTATTTGTGTGTGTTACATGGTTTAT
This sequence comes from Delonix regia, assembly GCA_037074485.1. Taxonomy (NCBI): domain Eukaryota; kingdom Viridiplantae; phylum Streptophyta; class Magnoliopsida; order Fabales; family Fabaceae; genus Delonix; species Delonix regia. Next base: position 29,584,266 of record CM073449.1, on the reverse strand, counting down.
ATATGTGTGTATGTATACCTGTCTACGCATGTGTAACATCTCTAAATTAGTGATTTTTAATATAAACTAAATTATTTAGGGAAAATCAGAAAGAATTAAACAAAAATAAATATGTCTAGTTGAATCATTTAAAGAAAACAACCTATAGCTCAGTTTGAAGGTATAGGGGCAAAATGGAGATTTTTGAAAAATGTTAAGAGCAAAATGGTAAATCTACAAGGGTAGGGGCAAAATGGTCATTTTAAGAAAATACCAAGAGTAAAGTGGTAAATTCACAAGGAGGGACATGTGACATTACTATAACCTGCGAGACTCATATGTACGGCTCACAACAAAATAAAATATTAGATATTCCGTTGGACCCACACTAAATTATATCTTAGATTTTATAATTTGAGATTGAATCACAACCGTTGGATTAAAAAATGTGATTAAATCCTAGCCATCGATTTCTCTTTAAATACCCTACACCCTATCCCTTTTTTTCACAACATTCCCTTCATTACTCTCATACCCATTTCACTCACTCTCACCTCTCCACTCCACACTTAAATCAATAAGGATGGAAGCAAGAAGGAAGGGATCAATTTTAGGATAATTATATGAAAGGAGAGCATATCCAAGTAACATGATTTAACATATTCTAGTTTCTCTTCTTCTTTTTTCCTTCTTCTTCTTGAATGGTCTTTATAGTAATCCTTTTTTGGCATAAGGTTATTTATCTTGAAATTTTGTCACCATGAGCTCATTCAAGGTCAAAGAAGGGTAGAATTAGAGAAAAATGATGATAAATAGATATTTTGAAATATTTAAGGAAATAATATGTAAGCTATAACAACTTTAGGATAAAAATTTTAATGTATGAATTTTGTTATTCATGTACTAAAATTGCTTATATTATTGTGCATTTCAACTTTGTATAATGGGGTGACAATATGATTGTTTGAGAAGAGAACTACTCTTTGTAAGAGTAAACTATTCTTGTTCACTATGTACTTATTGATAGTTTGGAGTCTCGTTTGATAATAGCTGGCTATGTTGCCTTAATATATATTGTAAATCATTTGATAATGGCTGGCTATGCTGCCTTAATATATATTGTGAACCTTATAAGTTTCTTAGCAAGACATTATACCCTATTAATCCTATAATTTATGATAGGTTATACTGCCTAAATGATAACAGAAAAAATGGTGTTATTATACTTCTTGGGCCACAACTTGAATTCTAATATCAATAACAGGCTATGCCGCCTAAATGATCTTAAGAATTTAGGAGAGGACAAGAATGTATCTTTACTAGGAACATCTTGAATTTAAATTGACACTAAAGGGATTTCTAACTATCATAAGAACATTAATGTTCAGAGAATTACAAAAGAAATCTTGATAGTTGTCTCTCAAACTAATCAAATCTTGACCATATGGTGGCTTGGGTGACATATTAATATAAAGATTATATTGCTTGATTTTGTCTTGGATACCAACCAGGGGACGCCTCAGCTAAAGGTGGGGTTGCGCCTGCTAGTCAAGTGTGATATGCTAGGATTTATGAGACTCAATCGCCTGGATATGATAGTCATATGTCGAGGTTTCATGAGACTCGAATAACCAAGATATGACGTCTCAACGCCTAATGGTTAAGAACATTGTCTACCTTTGCTTGTCATATGTTTGCAAATGCATATTTGTATGTTATGATATCTTACATCCACACATATTTCATAAAGAGCATAATTTATAGTCATATTATATTTTATGGATATTTCAAGTATGATATATGTTTTTTCATATTATTGAAAACATTTCTCACCATTCTATTAATGATGTTTTTAGATGGCAAATTACCAAAAATCTCTCAAAATCCGTGTGAAATGAGTATTTGTCCCATCAATTAGAAAGTGCTTGTTATTAAAATTGTCTTTGCAAGATGTGATATAAACTTACACGTCATACTACTTATGTTCGTGTAACAAGAGGGCATGAATCATATTAATTTTTTTCAAATCCTGAATGAGTCCTTAATATTAAGCCTAATTTCAATAGAAATAGTCATAGGCCTAATACCCATTCTCCCAATTTTGTTAAATTATGTATACGGATGTATGTACAAATGGATGTATGAACTTTTGTTATCTATAATTATACCATTATGTTTTAGATATTCTAATGTATTTACATAATTCTCGTTTCATAATAAATTTTAATTGAAATTTATAATAAATTATATACTTTTAAGAAGGGTGTTATAACATGTATGTGTATGTACGTGTATGTAACAAATTCATCATATGTGTATTTATGTGCCCCCATATGGATGTGTATTTGTACATGAGTGTGTGCATTCGTGTGTATTTGTGTGTGTAGGAGTATGTCTATGTCTATTGATGCTACATATACATTATATGTATTTGTGTATGCTAAATATGTTTGGTTATATGTATATGTATATACATATTTATATATGCATGCATGTATATATGAGTATATATAACTTTATTATATATGTCTTTATACCTATTCATACACATGTATTACATGTTCAATATGTAGGAGTATGAATTGTAGTGTATATGTCTATTTTAATCAAATCAAGTTAAATATTGAGGTATATAAAACTAAGATATGTATTATTTTTCTAATATTAATTTAATTTATTTATAATAAATCTTATTTATGATAAATTTTTCAAATGTTGATTCCTTTTAAATTTTAATTATTTTTCATTTTAAATTGTACTTTTTATTTCATTTTCATTTTAAATCTTAATTTTTATTTTTCTTTAAAAATTGTTTTTCTAAAACAATGTTTTTAAAATAAAAATAAGAGATGACCTGGTTTGTTGGATTGGGTCTCAAAACTTTTAAACCTAACTCATAATCCTTCTTAAATCTTTTTTTTAACATAATTACAATTTTGTTATTGATGAAAATAATTTAAAAAAAAAAAAGGCAAAACATCTAAAACTTGTTCTTATTTTTTTATTCTAAAAAACACTTTTTTTTCTAGAATAATTAATAAAAAACACATTACCAAACAAGTTTTTATGTTTCTTTATTTTTAAAAACAAAAAACTATTTTACATTCAAACAAGCCCTTATTTTCTACATTTCAGATATCCAATTGGTCCGTACAACCAGCCTGAAGGAACTCACAGGCATGAAGCCAAAATTTGTTAGCAAGAGTTTTCTACTGTCTGTCAAGTAGAAGGGGCTGAAGCAAGCAAAACAGAGTAGACTTCTTGTACTTCAATTAATAAAATTTAACAATTAGCAGAAAAATTGGACACAGAGAGAATCAGGAATACATATAATCAAAAGAATTCCATCGAAAGATTATAGCTTGTGCATATAAAAAGAAAAGAGAACGAAAATAGATCATGATCAATATACAAATTCGCAAATTCAAGCCTGCCTTTGTTTCCAAAGGTTTAATGAATGATGTAAGTAAGGAGCAAAGCCACAAGCATTAGCACATAGGCAATTCCTTGATCAATTGCCATCCCTGTGAGGCAAATACCATCAACAACAAACTTTATCAGACCATTAAAGCAACCCCAAAGAAGAATTAAAGACACAGAAAAAAGAGATGAGAGGCATAGTACCGTCGCTTGTCGGAGGAGGTGCAGGAGCAGGGCTCTGAGCATTGATGGTTGGTATTATAAGAAGCAAAGCAAGAGCAAGAATGGTCATAAGGAAAAATTGAAGTCTCAAGGTAAACACCTCCATTGCAATTATGTACTGACCCTCTGTTTTCTTCTGCCTGTGAGAGGAATTGGAGACACGAATGGCTTGTAATGGGGAGAGAGCAGGTATATATGCAAGTTACAAGGGAAAGAGAAGGAGGCCGAAGCTTTTTATGCCTCGGGAGAAGAATCTTTTGGGAAAGCAGACACTCTGGCTGGCAACTAAGTCAGGAGAGAACAAGTAAAAGAGAAGCAACATGCGAGGTATAGGACCCATGGAGTGGGCGTTGATTGATGACAGGTGTTGGGATGAGATTGTCCCCACGTTACACAGTCCAGGCATTGTCGAGCTGTAGTACAGGAGACCTTGTCCAGCCTTTGAATAATTGAGCTCGAATATGGACGATTGTTTCGGATGGACCATGAACTTTTTAAACACTTCTTTTCCCATTAAATTTCCGAAGTGATTGAGCCGTTACCTTGGACGGCGACCGTTGGCTAGGTCTGCATTCGGTGGGGCCAGAGATACAACTCATCCACGACATCGGATTAAGCTAAAGTAGTAATAAATGATCAGCATCCGTTAAACAGTTGATGTTTTCAATGCTTTTAAGAAGTTGAAATAAATGTTTATTACGAATCAAGTATTATACGGTCCGTTGTTCGCTTGTTTTTTTCTTTTCCCAATAAATGGAATTATATATATACGAATTTAGAGGAACAATATAGAAATCAATTAAATCAAACAAAAAAATTAACCAAAAAACAAAAGCAAAGTAACGACGTATCATGCGCCTCGTTCAGAATTCTTTCTTGGCACCAAATCGAGAAAAGCGTCAAGGTAATAACGACGAAATGCGGAACAAAATAGATGTGACAAAGTTTTGGGTGCCTGGAAGTTAACCAACAGCCATGTGGCCAAATCAGAAAAACCGATTCGCAAGCTAAAAAAAAAAGTCAAATAATTAAACCACTCATGACAAATTGCACTATACAGACAACCTAGTCTCGTCATGGTGGCCAAAATGTAACTAGATAAAGGTAGTAGACTAATAATAAAGCTGAAGCAGATAAATAATCATATAATATTCAGGAAGAAATCCCTAGCTAAGAACAAAATCCAGCTCTCCAACTTAGAGAGAGTTTTGTTTTGTAATTTTAGACGCATATTTAGATCACTTCAAATGAAGGGGGATATATTGGCAGAACAGTATGTTACTAAGAAAATTAGGTTTAACTGAAATTGCCATGTCTTCATAGACTTCAAGAAATAGCTGCCTGTGGTGATTGTCATGAATTGAGGATCAAATAAAACAAGGAGAAAAGTCGAAGTTCTGGGCGCTATGGACCTACTCAGACTTCATAAACTCAGGCTATTAGACCATGTAAATTTTTTTCTCTCTGATTAACGCAAATGAAAAAGCCTCGATACATTCACACAAGCAAATACCCCCAGCCTCCATTAAGCAAGCACGTCAACCTCCGAAGGAGGTGACCACAGAATGAGGCAAAATCTATATACATATAGGTAAGCATAATGAACATTTCAGACAAATGCTAAATCTTCTTCAACCCTTTGGAATTTTGAGCAGATTAAGCTGCCCTTGAGAATTTGATCAAGATAGAGAAGCCAGAAAAAGAAAATGACATGCCACAGCTCTCTGTAAGAGGATTGCATAGGAAATACTGATTCAGCTTTAATTTTTAAAATCAGTAACCGGGACAAACACGAGCAATTAGTGGCCTTCATCCTCAAAGTTCCAAATCACCAACAGCCCTGAGTGGAAGAGGTACCAACTCCAGATAGTCAAAATCATCTGTTATCCCAATCTGCATTGCGATGCAAGACACAAGACATCAGAGAAAAAGAGAGACATATCTAAACAACCTGACTGGCCTCAAAGAAGGCTGTGTTCTAGCTGCATTATGCATCAGGATATTTATTTGTTGTTAAAGTTGTCAAGCTATATTATCATCCCATTCAAGTAACTATTTGACAGCAAAAAAAATCCTTTGCATAGATTCATAAACTAACAACTTAACCGAGGATTTAAGCATCAAGCTTTGAATACTGAGGCATAAAAAACTGACCTCCTTATACATGTTTTCAAGCTGTTCCTTAGCCTGGGGGAAGTTGTTGGAACACCACTGCCTCAGGGTGAAAATATTGTCTGCACATATTTTTTAGCCACTGCAATTAGGGTTATATCTAGCACAACATAGTGTGAGATTTTATGAAACCAGACCCTCACTTCCTCCCTGGTAAACCCAATTCATTGAAGAAAAATCACGTAAAGCAGAACCTGTCCATCTGTTGGCTGCTGCATGGGCAACTTCAATTGCTTCCTCTGCATATCAATATTAGATCATCAGTGACCCGACATGCAAACCATCACAAGTTATAAAGATTAATTTTCTAAAGTTTAAGAGTTCTATAATTAAAGCACCAAATAAACAATACTTAACTCATTGCTTCAACAGCAGCTGGATCATTGTCTGCATACTTTCCCAACTCTTCCTGAAAATATTATATTTCATGGCAGTCATCAAGTAATGTAAATCATCATCATACCTAGTCTGGTGTGAACATATAAACCATAAACCAACCTTCAGCTCATTATGCTTTTGCTCAATGGCTTTTAGACCGGCTAAGGCATCCTCTCGTTCATCCTAGTGAAGATACCATATTAATATATGATGACCAAGCGTTTTCTTGCTATAGAAGTAGAGCAAATTATACTTTAGTAAGGGAAGAATCATAACTCACAGATTCCTCTCGTCCTTTCTTTAGTGCCTCACACTGGTCGACAAGTTCTACATATCGCTTCTTGCTGATTTGTAGTTCAGATTCAAGTTTGTGGTAAACGCTCCTAAGCTATATACCATTTTATTAATGTTGTAATCAAGTTACAGCCAAATAATTCAGAGCATAGTGACCTAATTATCAACAAAAAATGGTAAAACAGCACCGTATCACTTTGTCATCAAAGCTTCACCTGATTTCCTGCACAGCTAGGAAGACTCCAAAAGTATACCTGACAAGCAAAAGTAAGAGTCAATATGTCAAACTAATCAGCAAGAGCAGTCTTTTTGAATGTCATCAACAATTTTCCTATCGCCAAGGGTTTAGGGTGGGACTAGTATCACATGCTCATAATTATAATAAAACAAGGGACTGAGAGGAGCAGGTGGGTGAAAGAAAGAAAATTATTTGTTCAGATCTCTACTTATGGATGTTAACTTACAGAAGTTCCTATCTTCTCTTTTGAAACAAGGTCATCGTCCACTAAACTTTGAACAACATCCTTCACAGACTGAGTAATGACACCTTTCTTGGGACCCAACTTCTCAAGCTCCTTAAGCTAAAATTATGGGGAAAAAATACACAAATTAGTCAGTTGATAATAACAAAAAGATGGCAGCGGTAAAGGAAATGAAGCTAGCAACCAGAAAATTACACAGGAAACGAACAACATACTATGGAGAAACAAGATAAAAGTAATTGATAAAGCAAGATAGTCATTCTTATTTCCAAAGGGCGAAAGCATATACTGACAGCTTCTTTGACAAAGCTTAAAAGAAAGGAAGCCTCTGTGTTCATCACTGAAGTGAGCAATGTTTCAGAAAGCAATATTCTTCTTAGATTAAACATAAGAATCATGAAGTAAACTATTAGAACCAGGCCAGCATCTAGTACAAGATATCTCCGACCCTCACTTCTACACTACATTGTCTTGTTATACACTAGAACTAACCAGGAAGAAGTCTTGTGACTCGTAAAAGATTTGGAGCATCTTTTCACGCTTCTCTTCCAATGAAAGACCTCTCTTCTTCGACTGCACCCAAGGAAACACATCAATTGATCGCAAACCAAATAAATTGACAAACAATTTATCAGGCATTAGAAAAAACAGAAACAAATTGCAAGAAGAAAGCGTCATTTACTCAAACAAGGAGAGACCTCTCGATTACAATTGTAGACAACCTTTCCCACCAAATAGCATTCCTTTTTTTTTTTTTTGTTAATTCGACACCTATTCTAACTCATATTAGATGTAATTTAGATCTTCAATGACGAAAACGAAAAGGAACAAAGTACTAAGAGGGCGTTCCAGATTCAGCTCTTGAATGAAGCAAATTCCCAACTAATTTCACATTTGTGACGCGGTCATTCACTGAATAGCCGTAAACCATCATATTCAACCAGAGAAAGAAGTTACTGGAAAAGGCTACGATGAGTGGGAGGGAAAAAAGTTACAGATCAAGATGATCAGAGACTAGGTTAGATGAGAACAAAAGTAACAAGTGAAATTCGGGATCAGAGAGAAATTTATGTTACCATTGGCAGGGCAGAGAACCAACACTTGCCGGTGGAAGAATGTCAAAACTTCATAGAAGATTCCGGAGCCGCGGGCTTTTCCAGTGTCAGCCAATTTCTCTTTGGCGGGAAAAGTATGGCTGTGCGATACAACTCTGTTTCACGAACTGAGATGGAACCTATTTTGTTTAGTGGTAAAAATGCATATTGGCCAAAAACAAAACAAATATTTTCTTTAACCGTTATTTGTAAACACCCATTTTAAGTTTCAATTTTTGAAATGGAAAAGCATTTTTTAACACTATTACTAATTATGATATGGATTTTATTTTGGTTCTTTTTCTAACATATTTCAACAAATTTGCAATTTGATAAAGAAATAAAAACTAATACATCTTATTTAAGTATAACAACTCATTTGTATTTATAATTTCTTTCTATGTAATCTTACATGTAATAATAACAATTAAATATGTTATTTATCTTAAGTTTTATATAATAAATTGATTTGACCATAACTTAAAAAAATCAATTGGCTTGAATTTAGGCTTTTTTCTGAGCTTAAATTTAAGCCTGACTTTTAAAAGCTTGGTCCAATGATTAGGTATATAATGAAGTATATCACATGACATATATAAGGAAGAAAATACTTACAATCCGTTAGATTGAAGAGAAATGATGAGAAAGAAATATAAGAGATACGAGGAAAAAAAAATGTCCTAATTAGTAGGCATTCACGTGTTTACAAGAACATAATTATATCACAAAATTAATGGAATCTTAGCCTCTGAAATTCTTTAAAAAGATCATCATACAAAAGAGAAAAATACTAGTTGGTGCATTTCGAAGCTAGACCTAAATAAAGCCTTTGATAACACTTCAAGGCTTTCATAGAGGTAGTTCACATTAGAATATGCATTCAATACACCAACCAATATGTCACCATTGTTAGTTATCAACTTGTCCTTAATGGTTCCCCTACGTCGCCTTTTTTCTCCCAATAGAGGTCTGCCACACCCCAAAATCCTTGGAGTGGGACTGGCACAAGACACGACAAAATTTTCTAAACCTATAAGCCTTACACTTGAGGGACATTCAATACCATGCCAAAACTAAACAATTTACACCATATGCAATATAAATTACCTTAATATAAAATAAAGGATTAATACAAAACAAAGAGTTTTGTAGAAATTTCAGCAGAACCTCTGCAGTAAATAGGTCATTCCAAAATTTCTATAATATCCTGTAAGGCAATACAAATAGATAGAAGAGCTTCGCTCTCACCAGCACAGCCCAGTATAACATAAATACAATATACAACAAATAAGGAAAGTTCAACTATGGTCCCTATACAATCATACAAAACAATGATTATCATTCCAAATGTATACATCTAAAAAATAAGCCATGAATATCAAACTAATAAAAAAAAAAATAGGTCCCGCAATATCCCAAGCGAGGTTCACCAACAGAACTTCATGTCACTGCTCTGCTGCCTCTGGGAACTCGCCTATCTCCCTATCTGAGACCAAATTTTTCTGGTAAATAGCACCCCAAAATCAGTAACAATTTCATATATAAATTGAAATCAAAACTTGGTCAAGAGTTAAATGAAATAAAATAATATTTAAACTGCGAGTAATCACCGTTACAAGTAAACAATTTTAGCTAAATAACACACTTTTCATAACATTAAATTTAAAGTTTTTTAGGGTCATTTCAGGGGAAGGACTATTAAGGACTCATCCAGTGTGGCACACATCCACAAAAGGACAAATCACAACCAGCGAGGATACACAATCCTCGAGGGCAAATAACCAACCAGCGTAAGGTCATAACTCACGAAAATTATCATTCATCGGTCCTCGTGTGATGGTCATCACACGGGACTAGCACCATCATTAACCCTGCTAGTTAGGTCATTATATAGGTGCACAAAGGGTTAACAGTACTACTGTTGGCAGCCAGTGTCCTATCTAATCCTTCCAATGATAATAAAATTTAAACAAGCATGTATAAGAGAATACAGCCAATATGCATGAAAATCAAATTGTCTTTCAATAATAGTTTATTCGGCAGTTATTCATAACCGTATGCATGATGCTTCTCAAAAGTCATTTTCAAAACCATACATAATGTCATCCAATATGTTAAGGGATGTTATCTACTCATCATTCCAATTCTAATCAAGTTTAGTCATGCCAAGATTAAAATGATAATTAATAAAAATTTTCAAATAATGAAAATTGAAGCATATAGAAAAGTATTGGGGAGTGCAATCTGCGCACCTGAGTGCCGTTAACTACCACCAACTCAATACCTTCCCTCGAGTTACTGTATCACTCTTACAAGCTACCTATGCCAATTGGAAGGTAAGAAATTACTCCTCTTCCTTTTTGTTACTCAAAACAAACACTAGCTCATATTCTTCGATTCCATCACTAACTTTCCCAGACTTTTCATCAATTTACATTTATTGCCCTAAAAACTTTCTTCATTTTCATTTTAGTCCCAGATTTCATATACTTGCCTGTAACCCAAGAAAAACCATGATTAATAATAAGTTTTCATGCCATACACCTTAAAGGTGTTCTTATAGGATCAATTCAAACCCATTACAATGTAGCATTTCACCATTTTCTAAAAACCCCAAAATTTCAAAATGTTTCAGTTTGGTCCTTATCAGAACAACTTTAAAAAAAAAACCAGCCAAAAATCATGCTTCCAAAGCTGAAATTTAATGGATAGGGGCCGAAAATACTTCTCCTAACCTCATTTTCATGAAACAACCACTTAAAACTCATCGAATCGTAGAAAAAGTCAGCCAAAAAATTGACGTTGTCGCTGGCTACTACTAGCGGTGACTGACCAGAACACGTCGCCAGTGAGTAGAGGAGCTGGCCGGTGGTGGTGGTGGCTGGCTGTGGTAGAGAGGAGTAGCAAAACTTGAAAAATGAAGGAGGGTTCTGATGTGAAAAACTAACGAGAAAGGGAGGAAAAGAAGAGAAAATCTGAAGGTCAATTTGGTAATTTCACCTGTGGGGGACATGTGTTGGCACCAAAATATTCCTGAGGGAGGAAGGAGCTATCTCGAACCCACACCCTCTTAAATCTAGATATCCAGCCTTACCACTAAGTCAAAGCTCATATCTGATTAATAATACACACCACAAATATTAATACTCTCCCTTTGTCCTAAAAACAAAATCTTGCATTGTAATTTGGCAAGTGTTACAAGGTCTTTGTCAAGAGGATCCGCTCTTGCCTTATCTTTTTGTCATTTGCGCTAATATTCTTTGCAATATGATTGCAAATGCTGAATATCAAGGACTTTGGAAAAGCACTAAAATTAGTCATAGCTCTTAACTTGTCTCGCATTTGATGGACGCCAATGACACTGTTTTTCCTTTGAAGGTCAAGTTCATACATGTTGTCATGTTCATAGTATTCTAACTTATTTCTTTTCCCTTTTAGGCGCTTTCTTAACAAAAGCAAATCTACCTTAATTTTTAGCCCTAACGCCCTTCATATTTTCCAAAAATTCATGTTGAGTATCTTAAGGATTAAATTTGCCAACAAACTTAGTAAATACCATGGAGTCATGATTGACATGGAAATGAATAAAATACAGGTTTTTTATGATATAATTGAAAGAATGGAATCAAAATTACACACTTAGAAATCTGGTCTCCTATCTTAAGTTTGTCGTATAACCTTTATAAGATCTATCTTGAATGTTTATCTAGCGTATCAAATGTCCTGCCTTGAAATTTAAAAGCATGTTTGCACTAGATTGATTCCATTATGGCAAATTTCTTCTGATAGAATGCACTTGCTGAGTTCGAACAAATTTGTCAGCCCAGATCTCAAAGGGGTCTTGGATTCAAATCCAATCACTCTTTCAACAAAGCTTTGCTTGCAAAGTAAGTGTGAAAAGGTTATTTATCCGACTAATCCATTTAATCTTCTTATCTTAACTTTAAGGGGTAAATAATCCAAGATTTCTTATCAATCATATTAGTTCTTCTTGGATTTGGAAGGGAATCAAGAGAGTAGCGAATATTGTTTCAGCTAATCTTCAATGGCAAATTAGTTCAGGTTCTTTAATCTTTGTCAATCGCTAATTATGGTAGCCTATGTAGTCAGATCACTTGCTGCAAATTTGCAAAGTTAGTAATCATATTCAGCATAACACAAATAAATGAAATCTCCAACTCATTAATACTTTGTACTTGCTTGATGTTTATAAACAAATTTATTCTCTCCCTTTCTCCTACATTGGTATTGATATACTCTCACCTGGAAAGGCAACCAAAATGGACAACATTTAATAAAAGTTAGTTACAAACTACTTCAATCTAAATATTTAATTGAAGCTTCCTTAACTTTTAATGCTTGGAAAGCCCTCTAGTCCCTTAAATTTCCTTACAAAATAATTTTATTCACTTAGAGTCTAGAAACCTACTCCCTTCTATTGAGTGACATTCTAAAAAAACATCATTTTCCAACCGATAGTTGCTACCCACTTTGCTATCCAGAGTCTAAATCAGTCAACCACCTTTTCCTTCATTGCCATTTTGCTAGGCTATCTAGTTCGCGTCTCCATTGGGCCTTAAAATTGATTTCTTTAGTGAATAAGATGTTGCCCAATGGCTCCAAAGTTCACAATTAGTAATAGCTTCTTTAACCAAATAAATTCTTCACCCATTGGATTATTGTTCGTTTTTATGTTATTTAAATGGCAAGGAATCGCAAAGTGCATAAGGGAACCAACCTTAACACAATATCTGCTATTGCCAAGATTCGTCACATTATTCAAAACTTAGATTGTGCTTGAAAACTGGTTTGTCATTCAAATCCTATATCTCAGCTAGTAACCTCCTTCACTCACCCTACTCTTCTTCCTCTAAGAACAAGATAGGCAATCATTGGCAGGTTTCATAAGAAATTTAAAAGCACTCGTTTCAATTTCACTACTCATATAGATGATGAAACAATTAGGCATTAGAATCAAAAAGACGAAAACCCTTGGTACTGGACTTTCTTAGAAATGATCAAAGAAGTTCTTTATTTGATTTCCTATCAGGATTGGCTTATACCTCAAGGGGAAAATCTTCAACTCCTCCTCCGAGACACCAAGTACATGGATATGGTATATCACTCCTACAAGAAATTTGCCACTATAAGGAACATTCATAGTCATAGCATGACATTTCTCTCTTATTTATTAGCTCGGCATCAATGACCCTATTTCTACTAATAAGATCTGTTAGTCCAAAAGTTAGACATAGTATCCAAGTTTGATTTTTAACAACCCCAATTGAAGAAAATAGATCCAACATATATTTCTTCCTATCTAAAACTACCAAATATGAAGTCAAATGTGTCAGCTCACAGGAATGCCACTTTTAACACACAACATGTGAAAGATAGAGAAAAGTGATTAAAGTAAATCTTATCTTCTCCATCCACCATTCCTTGTCTAAAAGTGCTAACACATTATGGAAGAAAAGCAAGCCTTCATCTTTCTCCACCTACTCCAACACTTCAATGTCTCTTTTCCTTTTATAGAGCCATCAGCAATTCATAGAGCTTCATTTTCAAATATCTCTCTTCTCCTATTTATCAAGAATGGTGTGAATCAAGGAAGTAAATTAGAAAAAACCACTTAAACTTATTGAGAGATTAAATTTGAGGCTTTAATGGTATCCAACAATCATTTCCATAAGCACTATATAAGAAGATGCAAGCCTTTAAAGCAAAACACAGATCTTAAAGTTTTTAGCAGAAAAATTGAGTACTTTTAAACTTAATTTTATGTTTCTACGTTGCTAAGTAAAAGTATAAAGAGAGCTTTATTGTAGAACCATGATTATAAAGGTTAAAAACTTCATATACCTTCTATGTGTACTTCTTTCTCTATAAATGAGAAGAAGAAAGTGTTTGAGAGTTATGAAAGTCTAAAATTTGTTTGGGGTAAGCTAAGAAAACTCTTGTTAGTTTAAGGGAGTTAAGAAACCTTTTATAAGTTTAAGGTGAGCTTGAAAAACCTTGTGTTTGGGTCGAGTACGTGAAAACTCTAGAAAATGAAGAAAATCCCTTAGGAGTCAAAGGGACTGGACATAGGTATTAGTTGTGTTGAACCACAATAAATCTTTGTGTTTTACTTCTTCTCCTTACTCTTTTACTCATTTATGTGTGAATTTAGTTAATTGCATTCCTTACAAGTTAACTGTCTATTCCATAATCATCTATTTTAGCTTCTGCCTAAAAATAATTAATTGGTTTCAAAAATAAGTTTACTGTATAATCCCAATATTGGTTTTATTTGAATATAGTTAACTGGTTACGATATACAATTAACTTGTTACTCTCAGTTGTGGTTTTATTTAAGTACAGTTATATAGTTCTGATATGCAGTTAACTTATTACTGTTAGAAAGGTTTAAAACAAAATTTTATTAATTTAAAATCATTATTTTCAGAGAACCTATTCACCTCCTCTAGGTTCTCTGTCAATATCTTCCCTCTTTATACCATTTTTTTGTTCTTAAATGTCACAACCCTAACCAGAGATGTGACCAACACGAAGGATGAAGCATACCCCCACCTTTTTGAACTAACAAAAAGACATACAACATGATCAAAATAATTAAAAGTACTCATAAAGGATATACATAATCATATCAATCAGTTAACATATACAACCTATATGGAGTGAAGATAAATAACTAATTCATTACATGACTTTTATATGAAAATTTCGGTAGAGTCTCCCCTAATATATAGACTTCTTGAAATTTTCATAGATAAACATGCACATAAAAAACATAGAAAGCTTCATTCTCACAAAAGTTTGAAATCAAACAGTCCAATACATATACAAAACACACAAAACCCAATATGTGACATATGGAGCTACTAGAGTTTTATATATAAGATTTACAATAAAAGAATATCATTGACCTTGCGGACAATGTAGGGCTCACCAAAATGAGTATATCTTGATGCTACACTACAAATGAAGGTCCAAACTCAACACTGCTATATGAAAAATATAGAGTAATAAGGGTAAATGACAACCACTAGCGAATAAATACCACTAACTATACCAAGAGGGAAACAGACAAACGGTTGAGTTTTTCACAAACTTTTAGTTACTTCAAATAAAACCATAAGCTTTGAATTCTAATAAAGAAGTCATACTTTTATGCTAATAAAAACTTTTCTCACTCAATCATAATGCACTAAAAAGGCAATTTCAAAACCATAATTGTTTTAAATACAAAATTAGGAGACATCCCACCGAACCAACAGTAGATTAGTAATCAAATGCTAACTAGGACTAGTAATAACAATTTAGTACAGCGCAATAATCAAATGTAAGCAAGTTAACTCACAATCAGTCAGTGATATAGCACAAGGCCTCAATACAGCAATATAGTGCATGGTGCACCATGGCTAATGCCTACTATCATTAGCTACAAGGTTCTGCTTTAGATGTATTCCAATAAAATAAAATAAAATAACATTTTCATTACTAATGACATAATCAATTTTTGAATAGATAAGCAGTAGTTCTTCAGTCCAAAAAGTTTACAATAACAAAATTCATTCACAAAGCACACAAAAATCATATTGAGACCTTTAATTTAAATCTTTATGGAAATCAATCAATAAAGAAGTCATTTCTCAACATTTAAACTTCAAATTTCCAACACAGTAAATCAGAAAATATTTAAATCATTATACAAAAATCAATACAACTGTAAATGAAACTTATGATACTATCCAATAGAATTTTAAAGAAAACATAATAATTTTAAAAAAGAATTAGTTTATTTTAGGAATCCTATTCCTAGGGCAATAGAGTGTACAAGAATTGTTAATTTATAAAGGAAAATTTTGAAATACAGAACAAGTATAACTAGTAATATTTACTCACCTGGAAAGGAATATACCAATCTCTTCCTAACTCTGTTTACAATTCTCATGTTAATAATTGTCCTAAACACCTATAACATCAAACAAAATGTTTTCAACCTCTAATATCCATAAATGATTTAAACCCTTCTACCAACCCATTTTATCTAGTCATTCAATTACTTTTAACCCATAATAAGAAATTCCACCATTTAAAAACTCTCAGCTTTCCAAATAGAACTTCCCATAATTTCTTTAATTCCACTTATACTTTTTACCTTTCAATATCTTGAGAAATTAAATTTTTTGCCCAAATTTAATCATAATATTCCAAAAATGCTTAAGACTTTCAATCCTATTTAACATACTTCATTATGCACTTATGAAAATTCCAATAACCTATGATTAACACTAATGTGACTTTAGAGATTATTCAACTAAATTCTAAAATCCTTCAGAACTTACATTATCATTCAAGGCTACTTAATCAAGTCATATAAGGTCTCCCATTCAAATTTCCTCCCTTTTTCTCTATAAAAAATTTAGGAAAAATAAGGAAATTAGCTATTTGACTTATAATTGAAAAAGAAAACTTCCAATAGCCTTAAATCACCACCTAAATACTTAATAACATAAGAGAATCCTAAAACTTCAAGTTTCATCATCCTACAAGTATGCACATACACCTTAAATTTGAGGTTTTTCAATCCTAAAATTAAAACTCACGATTGATCAATGATTCTATAAAAGAGGTGCGAAAATTACTTAAAGGGTGAAGTTCCAACTCAATTTGATGCAATTACATTGGATTGAGCTCAACTTTCCTACTTTTTTGAGTGAACGGTACTAAAATTTGGGGCTTCTCAATTTGGAGCTGTTCTAATCAAATTAATCGATGGTTATGGGAAAGTACTAGTCAAAATTCAATAAGACCAAAGCCCTAAGCTAAATTGAAGTAAAACGCACTAAACTTGATGAATTTTAAGTTGAATTCTTGTCTCTCCTCAAGTTCGTTGGAAACGTTGCACTTTCCAACCAAATCTTGATCAGAGGAGCACGTGTTCAGGCCAAGTAAGGGGTAGTGACGTTGGATGACCTCTGGTGAGCTCCAACGGTAGCCAGAAATGGATCGAAGGTGGAGAGAGCAAGAAGTAGTGTAAATTCTACTGGATGACGGTAAAATGAAGGGAGGATAAAGAGAAGATATATTAATAAGGGTGTTTTAGTAATTTATTTGAGAATACTTTGTATTATCATATCAAAATTTTTAGAAATACTTGGTTTGCTCACTCTTAGTTCAGTTATAGGTGTTAAAAATGCACATGATAAGGCTCAAGTACTCCTATTAGCTACTTACTTAGATATAATCTCATCTACATTTATATTTAATATTTCTTGAATTTCCTCTTTGAAGATTCCATTATTATTAAATTTTATCCTTATCTTAAGTGTATTTTCTTCCGTTCTTCAACTCTTAAAATTTTATAAAATTGTTATTATTTTAATCTAAAATAACTTTTCTTATATATAAATTTTATGGGTATTACATTAACCTTTTTTTTCCTATAAAACAAAACTGATGGAATCATGATCTATTTCATTAAATGGGAATCATATTTCTATTTCTATTAGGGATGACAATTTTTATGGGGTGGGGGCAATGAGCTCCTCCCTGCTCCCCACTCCCTGTGTTCACTATTATTCATGTCCCTTATTTTCATCCTTACTTCCTATTGTTAGGGAAACTTTCCCCTATTCTCGTTCCTCACAGGAATGTGGATCCTTGTGGAGACTTTAAATTTTAAAAAAAATTACAAAAAATAAAAAATAAACATATTTAAAAAATTAAATTTAAAGCTTAAATTCATTATTTATGTTATCCAATAAGCTCTAATTAAATTATAAAAAAACTAAAAAGAATTAAAATAAGAAGTTCTAAATAAGTCCTAAAATTTCTAAAAATTTAAAGAAATAATAACTTTAACAAATTTAAAACATCAAGTTTAAGTCATATTGACACGAAGACATCTTTTTCACCATATGTAAAGTCTTTGTTATTATTTCTTTCTTATATGCAAGTTGAATAATTTAATCTATTTTGTTTCCACTATATTAACATGTCAAAAACTTGTGTATTTGAAGCATCAATCAAGACATACTTGTTCAAATGATACTTTAACTTTGACTTGATATTATTTGTTGAAATAATTTATTTTATATATTGGAAATAGTTCCACTTCCAATTTTTTGTCTTCGCAAGAAAATTTATGTATGTTAAACTTGAAGATATAGTAAAACTACTACTAGTAATAAATAAATAAATATATGTATATAATATAAATTTTAAAATATTTAGGTCAAATTGTCAAGGATGGGGACCCCATAGGGCTGGAAGCATGATCCTCGTCTTCATTTCCAAACTATCTTCTGAGAGATTTTTTCCCTATATCCATTTCCACAAAGAAATAATTCTCAAATACAAGTCTTTAAATAGAACAGTTCCCATATGAATCCCTAAATATAAGAACTTTTTGTCATCCCTAAAAAGTTTCTATCATGTCCTCTATAATATTTGAAAATGACAAGAATATTAAATTTGAAACCTTTCATTAATTATTTTAACAAAGTAAAAAATAAATTAATAAATTGTATTATGAAAAGTTTTCAAATTAAAAATAAAAAAATATTTAAAAGATTCTTATCAAAGGTGTGAATAGGAATACCCATGTCTACTTTCTTAAAATTTTTAATATTGAAGTTGATTCTGGCTTCTCTGAACCTCCTTCGTGAATGATATGACATTTGTTTTTGCCATGAAAGCAATGTAAATGTTTTTGCTTCTTCTTAAGATATTTCTGGAA
Organism: Delonix regia; assembly: GCA_037074485.1. Taxonomy (NCBI): domain Eukaryota; kingdom Viridiplantae; phylum Streptophyta; class Magnoliopsida; order Fabales; family Fabaceae; genus Delonix; species Delonix regia. Next base: position 29,565,478 of record CM073449.1, on the reverse strand, counting down.
TACTTTAAGGTTATTGTTTCCATTGCTAGAATTCTTCTTGCTAATAAAATTAACTGCAGAATCAATAGAATGCTAGACTTAACGTTAAAGAAGGTAGTTTAGAAAGAATTGCAACTATTTGTAGTGCATAAAAAATTTTTACTTTTAGTATTCTCTCAGATGCAATTGTGAAACTGTGAAACATAATGACGATGAATAAAAATACCGTCTCATCCTTCCAACGTGTGGAATTGGAGTCATCAACTCTATCAAGTATGAACTTTCTACTTTATTTTTAATGTCAAACTTTAAATCCCATACAATATTATAAATTACTCAGCATGTTTTATGGTTTAATATTTTTTATTAGTTTTTAATATATATTTATATTAGATAAGCATAATCAACAGTTGCGTTACGTCACATGAAGACTTCATTTTTTTTTTTTCCAAATGACTAAATATTTTATGTGCTTAATGTTTGACAGTAATAACTAGCCTGTGTCATGGAAAAAATTATATATAATGAAAAGCATGTTCAATTTGGCATCAACTCTAGATTCAATACATGTAAGTATAATGTCAAAATAAATTATGCTTTTAAACTTACTAAGCAGTGATGCATAATCATAAGAAAATGACAATGAAAAAAAATATATATTGTTGGATAATTTAGATTTTAATTAGTAATCACTAGGGGAAAATCGTCAAACCAAAAAAAACGATGATAGTATTTGTAGGCCTCTCAAATAATTCTAAAAAACAAACAATGGATTACTATATATATTCGAACTTTCGAGAGAACTATTTTTAATTTCAATCTGGTATAGCAATCCTATTTTTCAGTTTACAATTCACCACCTAAACTTAGGGGAAAAAAATATAAAAGGAAAGAGAAAAGACTTGTCACTTACAATTAAACAGAATAGCACCTGACCTCATAGTTGTTACTTGTTAATTGGGATCTATTAGTCTTTGGAGCCAAGCACATAGTTACAATGTCATTTTTATTTAATTAAAAAACAGAATTTGATAATTCAAAACCCAACCACTCTTTCGCTATTTGGAAAGGAATCCCTAATAAATACTAAATAGGTTTGGTTTGACTTGACCAGTCTATCTTCATTCAAATAAAATGAAAGTAACTGAATCATGTTGAATCAAATTGATATTAAATCTGAATACGACCCATTAACGTCTAAGTTACTTAGTTGGCTTGACATTCCTTTCATTACTTGTACAACTTTGCTTCCCTTTAAATATCGTTATTTGTCCATTAACAAAACTATTTCTCTGGTAATCAAAATCCATGATCACCAAGTAGGTGACTCTGCATCAATCAGTGCAAGCTGACTTCTCCTCTTTTTTTTCTTTTTTTTTAATACTCAAGCTTTGCTGATTTCACCATTCTTATCATTTAGTGATAACTAAATTAAATTCTTTTCGTTCGAGAACACTGTTCTTCACATTAAATAATAAATGATCTCATTATATTACCATATTTTTCTTGGGGCTCGTTCTGCTAAAACCAGTAAGTCATCCAAGTTGAAAACAGAAAACTGAAAAGTCCCTATCTTTGATTTTAATTTATTCTATTTGTGCATAATTGTAGCATTTAACCATAAATTCATAATGATAAGAAATCTTAAATAACCAGCACAAGGCTGTTTCTTTTCTTCGAGGGATGACAATGTCGATCGGATTCATCCCCCTGCTGGTGATGCTTTATGTTGTTCTTACAATTTCAGTTCATGGACAACAACAGACAGGTGAGTCTTCCCTGTCTGTAATAATACAGTCCTGCAATTGAAATTCATATTACCATTCTCTGTAACTTGTCATTATAAGTTTGTTATATGCAATATCTCCTCAAGGAGTTGTCCTCAGTCATTGCCTTTGTATATAATATTGGAGTTTTTTTTTTTCATACTAAGTAATCTAAAACCATGTTTTTCTATGGTTAATTTCATATGATTCTCTGTTTAGGCTTTATAAGTATTGATTGTGGAGGTCCAGAGAATTTTGAGTACACAGATGATACCACTCAAATAAAGTACAACACGGATGGAGCCTACATACAAACAGGGGTGAACAAAAACATTTCCTCTGAATACTCGTACCCCAAAAATCCCAATCTGCCATTACCACTTTCAGATCTCAGAAGTTTCCCGGAGGGAAAGAGAAATTGTTACACCTTGAAAGCTGGAGGAAGAGGCAGCTTACATTTGATAAGGGCCTATTTCTTGTATGGAAACTACGACGGAGAAAACAAGCTTCCAGAATTTGATCTCTATAATGGTGTCAATTTCTGGTGCACAGTGAGTTTCAAAAATGCTTCAGAGCAAGTCATAATGGAAATTATCAGCATGGCTGAGTCAGAAGTGACGAATGTTTGTCTTGTGAACAAGGGACTGGGAATTCCTTTTATCTCAGCATTAGAACTAAGACCACTGAATAGTTCTATTTATAAAACTGAGTTTGGGGCATCTGCTGCACTGTTACTTTTCAAAAGATGGGACATTGGAGCAATTAATGGTAGTGGTAGATATGAAGATGACATATATGACAGAATTTGGTACCCATACGGTTCATCTTCCTGGGATTCTGTCAGCACTTCTTATGCTATAAATGACAATAACAATGGCTATAGAGCACCATTTGAAGTCATTAGAACTGCTGCAACACCTAAGAATGTTAGTGCTCCTTTGGAAATCTCTTGGATAACAAATGATCCAAATTCAAAGTTCCATGTCTTCTTGTACTTTGCTGAAGTGGAGAAGCTTGAGATGAACCAACTAAGGAAATTCAGCATATCCTGGAATGAATCTCCTTTGTTTGGACCCTTAGTCCCAAGCTACTTAGCTGCTGCTACAGTATCTAATTTGAATCCTTTGACGGGACATGAACATCGAATTTCTCTTCATAGAACTGAAGATTCAACCCTTGCACCCATCCTTAATGCAGTTGAGGTTTATGAAACAAGAGTAAAGGATGCACTTCCAACATTTGACCAAGATGGTATGATTTGATTTTCTTGGTTTGAAATTTCATCTGCACAGGCAAATGTTATATGACCCGCCACTGACTCTTGAACAAGAAACACAGTAAATGCTATTATGGACATCAAAGAAGCATTTGGTGTACAAAGAAGCTGGGTGGGTGATCCGTGTGAGCCAAAGAACTTCACTTGGGAAGGCTTGACATGCAACTATAGCAAGTCACTTCCTCCACGAGTTATATCTCTGTGAGTATTCTCTGCATATTCTTTTTGTTACTCTAGTATGAGAATCCTTATTTCATAAAACATGTATTGCTTTTGTTGCGTGTGGTCCAATTTTAGAAGAGAGAAAATTATTTTGATAGGAATCTCAGCTCAAGCAGTTTGAATGGGGTGATAGCTTCTGCCATCTCCAATCTCTTGTCACTGGAATCATTGTAAGTAAACATTTAACATATCGTGATTATCTTACCATTATGCCTCTGACATAAGACTGTTTTTATCATAGTACATAATATCACAACATTTTGTCTCAGGGATTTATCAAACAATACCTTATCAGGATCAATTCCTCAGTTTCTGGAAAAAATGAGATCCCTTAAATTTTTGTAAGTCCTGAAATTTTGGGGGTATAGGCGTATAGCCCTTATATATCATGGTAATGGCTGTTACAAGATAAGTTTAATTATTTGTAGGGATTTGAAAGGCAACCAACTATCAGGTTCTGTCCCCACAACTCTCCTAAAAAGATCTAGGGCAGGATTGCTTACATTGAGGTATGCCTTGCTATTAAAGACCTAGAGAAGTTTACTTTCTTCTATGTGTTCTGAAACTAACTAGAGTCACTGAAGAGAGAGTGAGGGTGTAAGTATGAAGTGTCTCAGCTTCAGAGAGATGTCATAAAAAATTATGTTGATAGGTAAATATGACCTTACAGTGACTGCCTTGTTTTCACCATTTTCAGTGTGGATGCCCAAAATCTTTGTAGCTCAGATAAGTGCGAGAAGAAGGTGAATATATTTGTTCCCATAGTTGCTACAATATCATCACTTCTGGTTCTCCTGATTGCTTTTATTCTCATCTGGAGACTAAGAAGAAATAGACAATCAGGTATTGCTTTATTTGATGCAATGATAACTCCTAACATCTGATTTCCAAGCTAAAATTTGGCATAAAATGGAATATGATAGGCAATGTAATTCTGGCTTTAAAATACAAATGCATAAAACTATTTTTTTCAAAAAAACACTTATACATAAGCAATGAAAAGTCTCTAGATCTATCTATAGTCTCATGTTTTGTATCCATTTGAACCAAAGATAAGGAGACGTGTAAGGCCAACAGAGAAGGAAAACTAGTGGCATCAAAGAAGTGGCAATATAGTTATGCAGAGGTATTGGAGATCACCAACAACTTTCAACTGGTGATTGGAAAGGGGGGATTTGGGACTGTGTACCGTGGTCAGATGAAAGAGGGGAACCAAGTTGCAGTGAAGATGCTCTCTCCATCATCATCTCAGGGGCCAAGGGAATTTCAGACTGAGGTAACCAGTAATTTCTTGTGTCTCTGGGTTACGACAAACTTTCCAGGCAAGGGAAGTAATTTTTAATACCAGACAGAACCATCAACAGAAAAGAATCCTGGCTTGCAGGCTGAGCTCTTGATGACAGTCCATCACAGAAATCTGGTTTCCTTCATAGGTTACTGCGATAATGGTGACAAGTTAGCACTCATATATGAGTACATGGCAAATGGCAACCTCAAAAATTATCTTTCAGGCACACCTGGTACCCTCTGTCTATGTTTTAACCACTGTGACATCACTTAATTTTTTTAAGAGACCATACTATGGTTGCACTTGCAGAGAGCAATTCGCGTAGCTTGAGCTGGGGAAGGAGACTTCAGATAGCAATTGATGCTGCACAGGGTGAGTATATATATCTTCACCTTAGAGGAAGCCATTCGTGCCCTTATTGTACGTATCGTATTTGATGATTATGATGTTGTGTTTTGACTTGTAGGATTGGAGTACCTACACCATGGATGCAAGCCACCTATAATACATAGAGACGTGAAGACTGCCAACATTCTCCTAAGTGAAAAGCTGGAAGCTAAGATAGCAGATTTTGGCCTCTCCAAGGTGTTTAAGAATGACACCAGAGACGTAGGATCTTCAGTCAATACAAAAGATGACAGAAATGCAGAATTTGCTGTTATGGGTACCAAAGGGTACCTTGATCCAGAGTAAGCCTTCAATCTTCATCCTCTGGGCTCATTTTCATTCTCTAATGGATTCGGTAACTGACACCAACAACTTTGTTCTTGTTCATTTGTTCAGATACTACAAATCAAGGAAGTTGAATGAGAAAAGCGATATCTATAGCTTTGGAATTGTTCTGTTGGAGCTAATTACAGGTCAACCTGCTGTGTTAAAAGGCAAGGAATCAGTTCACATACTTGAGTGGGTAAGACCTGAGCTTCGAAGAGGGAACTTGAGCAAAATTGTAGATCCAAGGCTGCAAGGTAAATACAGTGCATATTCTGTATGGAAGGCTTTAGGAGCAGCAATGGCATGCACTGCGTCAACCTCTATTCATAGACCTACAATGAGTTTTGTGTTAGCTGAGCTGAAAAAGTGTTTGGAAACAGAGTTGCCCAGTCAGAGTGAAATGTATTTGGTACCACCGCAGATCTATAGAGAATTGCATAGTTTGTCTGAAACATATTCTTTGGATGATGATTCTATCACCTATCCTTTCCCAAGATAAATAAGTATGTAAATTAAAACCAATGGGATGTATTTGATCCAATTGTACAAATTCTCATGAAAGCAAAAGATAAATAATAATGGACTAATGCATGTTCCTTTGAGAAATCGCAAATTCACATATTATGAACTCAGATTTACAGTTTAATTGTAATTGCTGGACTTGTGTAGGTTGTATTAAACAATAAATAAGTAGATTCGTACTATATCTTAGTACATACATGATTGATTCAATTCACAAGATTAAACTGTATCAACACAGCAGGTCTTGGATTTTATTCTTGCTGGTCATCCTTTGTTTGTATGTATTGAGAGTCATCCACTAATTGTGACAGGCCACTAAGTCCTTCGATAATTCAAACAAATCAACTATCATTCCCATAGAAAACATTAGTTAATCGAGTAGAGTTCTAACTATGAAGATTTCATGCTGAATCTTCGCACCGAGTAGTCCTTTTCTTTCACGAAAATGAAGGGCAAGTGACCCAGGACTTTGTTAAGGCCTTGACTTTAAAGCCCTACATTTAAAGATTGGGCCATCTCTCCACTTGTGAGAAATATGTTTATATGGAAATTTATACTTTAATTGGGTGCTATGACTAATTTTGATCAGGTTCTTATTGTATAATCACACATTTTATTGCTTTTATTCTTCATTCAATTTCTAATCTGAGCCCACGAGATCATTAGTTTGACTGGGTGCATCTAAATTATCAATCAAGTTGACTATTTGATCAGTTTTTGACAATATTTTTGTTGTTATTATATATATTAGGAAAGTGGTGCTGCGTTCACGAGCACCATACCTTTGAAATTTGATACATGGACATCTAGAAGCAGCAGACTATGGAAGAAACTTTAGTATCATGATTTTTCAAGATAATTCAATAGTTCCTTTGGGATTACTAGCGATTTCTACTTGTTTAAAATAAATAATTTATAGATAGAATTTAAAAAAAAAAAAAAGACAACATGACAAAGAAATAGTCGATAATTGATTAAATCTTTTATCAAATGATTTTATCAATATTTGATAAAGAGTTTGTGTATGATATTTTTTTTCATAGAATTACTTTATACTTCCAAGTTTTTAAAAGGATATGTATTTAAGAGAATAGCTAAAAAATATCAGAGATAATTATGATAATTAATAATTTAAAAAAGAATAGATTTTTTTTTGCTTTTGTTTTCACATAGAAGTTTCAATTTTTTGCTTTCTTCTCACAATAGAATTATTGGTTTTACTGTCTTATAAAAACAATTTTTTAATAACTAGGCCAACCCCTACAATATAACGCAAGGGAAGGGGAAGGGGCCTTCTTTGGATATTTTAAAATTGTAACTTTTATGTGTAATTTTTGTATATATTTTTTATTTGATTTTTTTTAATTGTTAAGAACTTGTCTCTTTTATTTAGTAAAAATTCATTTCCCTTTATTCAAATATTAAGTCCAAATATTCTCTCTTGCCTGAAGTCAAATCCTAGATTTGTCCAAATAATTACCTAAATAAAAGACTTACAACCTTTCTCTCGATAAGTTTGGCCAAAGTGGCTTTAGTGTTTAACATTATATTTTTGAAAAATTATATTTTTGGTCCTTATAGTTTTATTTAATCTATGATTTAGTTCTTATAATTTAAAAATTTATGATTAAATCCTTAGAATTTAAATAATTTTTTATTTAGTTCTTATCATTATATTTTTACTAATATTTGTTCCATACATGTGTTAATTTTATTTTATTATTTATTTTTATCTCTAACATTAGCATAAATCATATATATATTTAGAATATATTAAGATAATATACAGTTATTTACATCAACAAATTTAACAATTTTAACAGCAAAGACCAAATTATAATATTTGTAAATTGTAAGATCTAATTGGAAACTTTTGAACTACAGGGACCAAATTAAAATTGAATGAAATTTTAGGACTTAAATATATAATTTTCCCTTATATATATATATATATACATATATATATAGAGAGAGAGAGAGAGAGAGAGATCTAAAACTCTCCAGAAACTCAAAGTTTATAAGGTCATGTCTGTTATCATGAATTTAAAAATACCTAAACTTTAAACAAATATAATTATCCATAAAGTGAGAAAAAAATTATATTTTTCTTAAAACAGTGGGATTAGATACCTGTCTTATATGAAGACTCTTCCATCATCAGTGTTAATAAATCAGCATGTGCATGATATGATATGTTTTGAATTCAATCCATAATAATTAACATCCGTACCCACAAAGTTTAAGCGAGAAAAAAAAAATACAATTGAATCAGTAGTTAAATTTTAATTTACTTTTTGGATTAGTGAGACTTGATATCACAGTAATGATCAAAAGTAGACCAAAAAGGTTAACTGTCAACAAAATTCCTGACAAAAACCGAACCTAGGTTTCAATTACACGAACAGTAGTCCCTAACAAAGTAATGGACCAAGCTTGTGGCAAAAGGAAGCCCTTTCTTTCAAAGTGATATTGATTTCCTATATGATGATAATTGAAGACCGATTACCAATCATCAAGAATGGCGACAATCTTAAATAAAAACAGATACTCGTGGAAAACGAGTTTCATAGCATTCTTCAAAACATATTATATAACATTATATATATATATATATATATATATATATTGGATAATCAGAAATTAACTGTCCCACTCCTTGAACCGTTTGATGTTTGTGTGTGCAACATCGATCCAGGTAGAAAGCAAGTTACAATAGCTGTAAAAAATGGCACCACTCACATTTCCTCTCTGGATTTTTATTATTTGCCAGTAACCTATCACTGAAAATAGCATTTAAAAGGGTTTATTACAATAGCTGTCAAAAATGGAGTACACATATTTTGGTATTAATTAATGCATTCATTTATAACATGATATATGAAGTGGTGTGTGCTTTAAAAGTAATGAGATTCGATTATTATTCTGGAAATCGAATAGTTGTCTAGTGAGGAACCGAGATTAATGGTAGTCTAAGAAGGAAAGAGACAGACAAATTAAGCAACCGTATTTGTTATACAAGATGGGCACCTTTTTCCTCAGCTTAGAATTTGATCAACCTAATGCAACTTTCAACAGTACTACTGACATGAAAGAAAGCCAACATAGTCACATTCATGAAGGCATGAGGACCCCACAGTTAGACAAACTGATGTCACAAATGAGACTGGCCTATCAATTAATGTAGGGTTTGGATATTCTAAAACTTTATAAAAAATTGAGAATGTCAATCTCGAAGGAAAAAATCAAACTATATGTGAGACATATGTACATAGTAGTGTCTGTGATTTAAGTTCATCGTTGTAGTGAATCGCGCATAAATATCATAAAGGAGAGGTAGAAGTAGTATTCATGACCAATATGTACTTGCAAGTGGCAGTTCTCTATTTTTCATTACCTTTAAAACTCATATTCAATATTGGACGCTCCCCCACAAACCACACCACACCCACCCAAAAAGATCTTCATGAGATAATTAAATAAACACTAGTTTATATGTACTATTGAGTAACTAAATGCATATCCCTTTTACTTTCTTTAATTCTTCCTAGTTTTTCCATTTCTGGAATCTGGCTATTGATTTGTGAAGCAATCGTTGATGGGGCAAATTGGCTGGCTTCTGTCTTGCGAAGCAAAGCCATCGAGGATATCACCATATACAAAATCAAGCATACTTGCATCGTATTGACCAGCATGCTCAAATCCAAACCATTTGGTATGATCCTTCTGTTCTGCCAAGCAAGCTGAAGAAGTAGAAGCTTCCTTAGAATATGGTACACTACAACTTTCACCGATCTCGCTGCTGCCAAAATCTGAAACTCCCGATTTCATAGGTTTTGATGCTGCAAGTGGAGTTGGATTTTGCTCCAACTCCAGAACACAAGGTTCGAAACAGGCTGAGTTCTTGGGATCAAACACAAAGGCTTCAACTTGAGGTGGTTGAGAGGGAAAAGATGAGTACTGTACATAACTAGTACCCTTGCTCATGCTGCTGGTGCCAGTAGTACTGTTTCCTGCCAGAAACTTCTTCTTTAACTTTGTGTTCCAGTGGTTTTTCACATCATTGTCCGTTCTTCCAGGCAATTGTGCAGCTATAAGAGACCACCTGGTGACAAGAGAACAGAAAAAGAAATTGTGGCAAATGAAGGAAATTGTAGTAAAAATCAAATCCTTGTTAGAATGGTGTAGACTTGCCTACTTCCGACGGTAGCATAGAGGGTGCAGATAATCTTGTCTTCGTCATCAGTGAAACCTCCAAGCCTTATATGAGGCCTGAGATAGTTGAGCCATCTCAGTCGACAGCTCTTCCCACAACGCTTAAGACCTATATATTGATGAATTTGAATAACAAGAAGACTTTTGAAAGAAGATCCAAGGGATAATGAAGAGAGACATAATTAAATACCTGCTTTTTTGGGGAGAGCTATCCAATTACCACCAGTGCCATGTTTCTCGAGGTAGTTCTTGAGGGTGGCATCTTCTTCAGGTGACCATGGCCCTCTTTTGACGTTAGCTTTGTCACAACAGGGAGCTCTTCCCATGGCTGCTGAACTGAGTGTAAGTTGTAACCACACAGAGATAGAGTTAGAAGAGCGAGTGAGGGAGGGAGAGGGGACACACATGAAAGTGAGTAGATAGTAGAAACATGTGGTTTTAAAAACATTAACATGGAATGGAACTTTGAAGGCTTGACTTTGTCTGACCGACTTAATGACAAGCGCACTTTTCTTTGTTTCTCCCTTTTGATTTTTCTTTTTCTGCTGAGTATTTCTTACCTACTGAAGAAGAAACAACGGAAAAGAAGGAACCAGTCAATGCTTTCAGAGCATTGAAACAAGTACTGATATATTCCCTTCTCTTCTTGCAGTTGCAGCAAATATCATCACCCATGTGAACACCAAGGTGCACATAATTCTGTTTTCCCGTATTTTTTTACTCTCTGTAGGGGAAAAAAAAAAAAAAAAAAAACGAAACCCTCTGTTTCTAAATATTGTGCTCTTTTAAGTCAAGCATTTCTTTTACGTTTAATGTTCAAGAAATGTCTGATTCTTTTTCATTGACGAATCAGCTACATGACAACGTGGAAACTATAATAAGGGAAGAAAATTCAATGAAGTTCAAGGGCACCTTTTTTCTTTTTAAGAAAATAAATCTTAAAGCTTTAAAATTATGTATTAACTTTATTTCGGAAGAAATATATGTATAAAATGCTTCAATAGCAGATGAATCAGGCAGTTGATTTCTGACATAATAATTAGAGGAAGACTTCGACACGCAAAGTTTTATTGTGTACTGTCACTGGCTGGAGAATACTGACTACGGGCCCAACGTTGGACCAAGCTCTTCAGAATATGAAAATTTCAAATCGATATTGTAAACAGGCATGATCATAGTGTGATGGCAATTCTAGGCTACATGGGGAGATTTGGATCAAGGTAGTAACAATTTATATGAAAATTATGACAGCGTACAATTATTTTTAATATTTTTATCATGCACAAATTTTTTAAAAAATCTCAATTATTAAATTTTTACGGTAAAAAATATAGATTCTATCATGTGGTATGTGTTCTTTTACGTTGAAAACTTTTTCACTGTTAAATACATAAATGATATAACCAAAAAGTTAATAATTTATTAGTCTTCTAGTAGCGTACAAAATTTCGCCACTGACACATATCAAATAATAATAGCATGAAATGATTTATAGTTTAATTGGTTTAGTCACTTTTAGTATTTATCTTAAGGGACCGGATTGTCTAGTGGTCATTATATTTACTTTGAATACTTAGTTTCAAACCATAGGATTAATAGGTCCATTCTTATTTGAATCAAAGCGGGCCGCAATTTATTTGCTTGAGATTATATTAATTACAAAAACATTTACTCAGCTCCTAGTTAGTTAATCTTATGATAAAAATTAGTTTAAAATTTTGTAAATGCAGTTGACGATTGACCCTCCTCTATTGTCACAACAGAAAGATGGTGTGATAATTACCACAACTCGTAAGCCATGTGGGGCGCCCCAGACGAAATTTTAACCTGTTATTGTAAATTTATTGAAAATCATAAGAAAGGCACATTTTTATATTTATATTGTGAAATGAGCCCATACTTGATAATAAAGGTTAGAGTTAAGATATTTTCACGTAGATTATAGTAGTCAAAAAATAATTGCATGCATGTAGAATTGACCATTCTTGGCTGAGGTTACACTAGCAAGAGAAAATGAAGCTTACTAAACTGATACAGAAAGTTCCATGTATTCTGATGCAACGTTTGTATGCATGGATGACAAGTAATTTTGAGTTAAACCCAGCAATAGTGCGCAGGATAAGTAAGAAATCCATGCAATAGTGCCTCCACAGTCGTATTGATAGGTTATTAAAGGACACCTATATTATTGAGGCCTTGTCTGTCGCTCTTAAGCCTCACTTTATGGTTTCAAAACCAGACAAATATGTGACCGAAAAAAGGTTATTGTGTATATTGTTAAACCATCATGGATGTGCAGGGATGTTGGAGAACGAGGATGTTCCAACTTCCATAATTATGCAAAGTTGATGTCTTTGATTGCACCTAGGTGCTGTGAGCTAACCTACAAGAAAAAGTCCTCCTAGCTAGGTCATCAATGCCGTTAAGCCAAGGATGAGGGTCGCAGGAATGTATACGTATACTGCTTCAAGGGTATGAATTTCTACTATGATTATTAACTGGGCCAACACTTGTTAGCAGCAGTAAGTTATGAGAACTCCAGGCCCAAGAAGGATGAAGCCCTTCTAAGTTCTTATCAACGAGTTCATGAGTCATGACTCCGCGCACTAAAAATATTTAGAGAATATGCAACTTCCGTACAGCACATCATAATATCTGAAAAGGGTTTTATCATATTTGAATTTTCTGCATTTAGATTAACGTAAAAAAAATTAAGAACATATTTATTAGATAAAAATTTAATATTTTAAATTTTAAAAAATTAATAGATATTATTTAATATTTATTAAAATTTAAACTAATAAATAAAAATTTAAGAATCCAAAATTTAAATACAAGATATATAAATCCAGAACATTCAAATCCGTCTTTGCACCAAGAAATTCCACACTGACAGACCCATCATCAATCTTATTCCAAAGCACAAGAAAGTGGCTTTATCTTCTTGGAGTGATTCTGTGCTTTGGGATATTGTCTGGGGAGTTTAAATCTAATTTTTCCTCCGGGGGTAATCTTTGATGAACTCAGATTTGCATATTTGTAATGTCTGTGCGCTTTTGTAAGAGTGTTTTTAGTCAAATCCGTCGACATCTTATCTCCAAAGTGCAACAACCTCCATGGTCTTGTCTCTTGTGGTTTTGTTTTTTGCGCTGTTTTATTTTATTAATCAGATATCTACCCCACCCATGTACGGTTGATTCTGCTATACCATCATAATTTATGTCACTATTATGCTATGTTCATTAAATATTGATTTAAAATATCAGATAAGCTTATAGAATTAATCTTTTTTTTTATTATTACAAAAGAAGTACGAATCCTTGAGAGTATAAAATGCAGAAAGAAGCATAATAATATCAAAATCTCTTGGACTTGCAGTCTCTTGTGTATTACCTGCATATAATGTTCATGAATGCCAGTCCAAGTCTCACTAGTCCATCGAACCCAAACCAATCTTTTGTACTATTGGGTCAACCCATTGGTTATTAGGCCTAGTCTGATTCACCGCAAATACTTTATCTTACCGTGTGTGCACCCACACCTTATCACAACCGGCGTTGGGATCAATCGTACCAAAAAGAAAAACCGTATCTATACTATACCATACTATCATTTAACTACCTTTATATTAACTAACAATTTCTGCAGTTTTAGCAGAAATTAACAGAATTAGATGCGGTTACACAAAAATAAGAAAAAGAAATTGTGAATAAAAAGAAATAGGGTAGGTCATTTATATAGTCTTATTTTTTTATTTGTTAACAACAAAATTTGTATTATATATGTATTAGTAAATATAAAAACTGTAATACATTTAATTTCGTTTTAGTGTGAATTATATCTATAATTTTTATCACAAAATAAATAAAATTCAAATTTAAGAAGCATTTTTAATTAAAAATTAATATTATTTTTTAAAGTATAATTGTTATCTGTTAGAAATTTTGAATATATTTTTTAAATAGAGGAGAAGGTCATATAATTTAAGCAATTTTTCTAAAAAGATGAATCATTTATAAAAATAAAATAATGAAAAGTATCACAAGTGAAATTGATGAATTAATTTAATTAATAATTAAATCCAACAAGGGCATGATTATGTAATATCAACACATACGTATAAACAACGTTTAATGTTTCACAAACACTAAAAAAATGTAAAATATAGCCAAACATTTGTGATTATATATTATTAAGGTCTGGTTATTTTTTGAAATCCAACTCCAAAATGAAAAAAAAAATAAAAATCATTGGGTCGATTTTTGACTTTTGAAAACCTTAATTTAAAATAAAGGTAAAGTACTCATCACGAAAAACTGTGTAAGTGCAAAGTGCTCATAAAAAATTACAAGGTATCCTGCATTTGAATTTATGTCGACCAAAATATATTCAACATTAAAAGTATAACACATAAAAATATATTTTTGAAACATTTATCCCTATATTATTTATCTTATATTAAAAACAGTATACTTAATTTATTCAAAAATGTCAGCACGCAATGGTTGATCAAACATATGTTAAATAAGAGATTTTAAAATAAAAAAATAAATTATTATTTTCTGTTGGGCTTACATTAGAAAAATTTGTTTTGTTTCTAGTAATTATTTATTATTTACTAAATGATTAGAAAAGTGGCTATTTTACAAGCTTGGTGTTGGTGGTATTATGGTCAAAAATATATTTGATTGTAGGACTTTTTTTGTTTTTAGAGAGTTAGGTTTTTCTAAAATTATACCATCTTTTAGAGACAGAGAAAACAAAATTTTATCCAAATAATTATCCCTAGCAAATAAAAATGGGCACAACACGAGTTCCTCTTGCACGCGCATTATCCAAATGATTATCCTTAGCAAAATAAAGATCGTTTGTCCATTTCACAACCCATAGCTTGCAACTGTGAAATTTTGTCCATCGATTGAGATATGAAGACTTTTGCGTAGCGTATAATATTACAAAAATTAGAAAAATCAACAATAAACTACGATAAAGATTTCAAGAGATAGCAATAAAATCCAATATACTCAAGTAATGGCTTCTCGGTTCTGTCCAAGTCTAAATTGTCTTTTTTTTTCCTGGGTATTTTCTTTATTATTAATCAAATTTGTAAAGTCTGGATTCTCTGTCTCTGTTGTTGTTATTTTGCCTCATCTTTTATTCTTTCAATGCATGATTCGCAATATTCTTCGTGTTTTTGATTGACTGAGAATCAAATTTGGCGTCATGGCATAGCTACTCACTTTGAATGAATGAATCTATTATATCTTTGGCAACAAGTTAAAAATTTGAGCGAAGGCCCTGATGTTCAATTCCTATTTTATAAAACTGAGGCAAACTTGATATCATGTTCGTCTATTTTCTCTTCCTTACTTTCTACTCTTAAGTATTTGACATGTTTATTGTAACAAAATAAATTTCACATCATTTCATATTAAATGGATTGATTTTGAATTTTCCATAAGTTTTTCTTTTTTCCAATTGAGCTACTTGGCACCTTATTTCAATAAGTTCAAAATCACATTAATTTTATTCTCATTAAATGACATAATGAAGGCACTATTTAACATACTACAATGCTCCAAATTGAAATTCAAAATTTTTTTTAAGTGGTGATTATTCTAAGCGCACCATATCAACGATTTATTTAAAAAAATTATTTAGTCAAACTCAAAATGTAGCACTGACCGCAAATAGTCATAATAGGATTTTTTTTATTTTCTTTTTCAAACTTCACATGCATAACTTACAAGTTCTAACTCGTAACAGGAACAATTGTCCCTTAGAGATCAGCACTCATTAATAAGAAAATGACTAGTAACAAAAAATTAAAAGAGAATTAGCTAGGAGGAGAACCCAAAATTGTAAATTCAATGCAACGAGCATGTCCAATTCAAGTGTAGTCTACGTCTGACGCAAACCCGTCTTGACTGGATGGCAGCAATGCTAGAAGGGTTAAAATGAAGAAAGTTAAAAACTCGACGGAAACTAGAGACGAAAAAAATAAAGCCCTATGACTTTACATACTTTCTTATGGGGCTAAAGAACGGCCTGTGATCTTCCTCCCTAAGAAGACGACTTCTCCAGAAGACGCTTTAACAAAAGCATTAAAAAAATCCCAAACAAATGGCCGAGTCCTGAACCTAACCAAACTTGATGAACCATTGCTGTCATTTCATTTATTTTCTTAACCTTTGCATTAGGAAAGGGTAATTGGCTCAAGACCCTAAGATGGGTCGCCTAATCAAGCAACCTAACAACACAACCCAGTCCATTTCAAGGTCACATTCACAAAACTAAGATAATGATAATGACTCTCACTGGGAAATTTAAAAAATAAATCCTGTCACTTTATTTCACATAATCATCAAAACCCTGTGACTTTGTTCAACTCCAGAATTTGTATAAATCTCATCCTGTTGGTGCCAGTAGTACGGGGAGGCTGCTCATACTGCCCAATCTGCAGAATTTTGCAGCATCCACGGCTAAAGAATTTGGGTCTTTGATATTCAAGAGTCCAAATGAAGCAGAGTAGAAAGAGCAAATTCTCTACTTCTTAGCACGGTCCATTAATCCCTAGGTGGGGATCCAACTGTTACATCAGCTAAGGAAAACCCTCGTGCCTGACCCAAAAAATATATATTATAACAACGCCAAACAAGTCATAATTCTCCATAGAGGTCTAGCACGAGGATGAGGAAGACCGAAGACTCCAAACTCCGAACCATTTCTGCCGTTCTCAATTAGTCATCAGTAGATGTGGATTCTACCTTCTGAATTACGCACTAGAAAGTCATATGACCCATAACTCATTGCTTAGTGAGATTGATTGATTTCCATCTCATTCCATACTTCGAAGTAAAGTAAAAGGACAGTCAAAAATAAAAAGGGAAGGTTTGATTAGTTTCTTGCCTGAATATGGGAATAATTACATAAATTAGCATCCCCATGAAATTTTTTTCAAATTGTTTCCCCTGAACTAAAGAAGCCTAATGCCACCACAAGATAGGCCAAGAAATGAATCACCTATTAGAAACAACAGCTAATATCATACAAAAGGATGTCTAAGGAAGGATGAACAGAACACGTATTGCCTTCACAATTGAGACCAAAGAACCGGGCTCACAGAAATTTTGATAAAACATACAATACATAAATGGTTTGGATAACAGCGAGGAGCTTGCATCCAACATATCGGAAATTTATACAATAATGAGATTAGATAACAAGACACAATAGTTAATACATCGTAATGATCCATTATCTACTAACTATACAAAAGCATTAGATAGTTTAACTCCCAAATCAATGCATTGTCGTCTTGATTTTCCAAGAAACTACCTCAAAAAGCGATTCTAATCATCTTCCATACCTTAGGAATAAATATTTACATAACATCTTCGTTTTGTAGCTCCCAAAATAAATCTTTACCACTACTATCCCTGCTTCCTCAGATTCTATACACACTGAGTTGGAAGAATCAGAGAAGGTGATTATAACAACCCAAAATGGCAACGCAGATGACCAGGAACAAAATCAGGGCCCATCATCCCGAAACCGATCTTCTTTACTTCACCAGCTCCGACACCCATCCAACATCCGGAGCTCCACCAGACGGGCCGGTACCCGATCGATCCAGAGAGTTCTCCTTGCTCAACTTCTCAAACATCTTAGCCCGTATGCCCCTTCCAGATTCCACCCTCTCCATCACAGGCTCCTCCTCGCAACTCTGATCCCAGAGATCGAAATAGTTGAAACCAGAACGAGTTGGCGCCTCAGTAGGAGTAGAGGGGAGACTACAGAATCCGGGTCGGAGCACGGATCCCCTTGGGGATCCGAAGCAGGGGGAGCCCATTGGAACATTTCTGGAAGAGGGTAGTGACTTAACCTTTCCAAGCTGCAAATTGCGCAGGGAAGCCACCATCTCATTAATGGAGCTTGAACCCAGAGAGCGGCTCAGAGACTGTGTCATCGGCGACATAGGAGGAGATTCCGCCGGAGGAGTAGCAGGAGGGGAAATAGACCCCGGAGAGGACATGAATGGAAGCGTTTTTGCACAAGAAGACTCAATCGCCTGCCTGAGAGGAGATCCATCATAAGAATCCGCGGAGTTAGCACCCCTAGGACTTTGCTGAGGCAGGACCCTGAGTTGCTCCGGAGTGTGAGCAAAGAAACAGACCCTTCGGCGGCAACTGGTGCCGTCCTTGCATGGCTGAGTACGATAACGGGCCGGATGAAGCCAACACTCAAACACGCCATGAGCAAACTCACATGCATCTCCCTTCTTGCAATTTCCTTTGCGAAAATCGGGGCATGCTGTTCCCGAATAGTGATACTTCCTCGGATCCCTCCGGCGAGCCTTCTCGCCAGGATGAGCATAAGGACACTCAGTCCAGTCATGTGACCTGCCACGGGCGCACCTCCTCACCTTGAACTCGAACATGCGAAAATGATCGCAGGAATAGGCATCCACCGGAGCATCCAACTCTCGACTCAGAATCTCAGAGTCAGAGTCAATATCTGCATCGTTCGACGGCAGATAGCGCTGGAATGCCGTCAGTGCTTCTTGCAAGTAGTACGGAGAGTAATCGCTATTGCTTGCATTGCTGTCGGAGTTGACAGAGACGCCACTCACAGGGTAAGTAGTGTACATCTCCGGCATCTGATCATCGAGGACCGGCCATGGGGGTATATGAACCGTCGGATTTGCGCGATGGGGCTCTCCAAGCATCATAGCGGAGGATGGTTTATGGATGCTTACAGGGAAGGCGGAATGGTTAACCCCGTTTATAAACTGCCACAGAAGTGGTGTTTAACCGTGGTTAGGTTATACATAACCATGGTTAATTAAAAATCAATGTCCCACATTTTTCACAGCGGTTAAAGTAGCGGGATTTACTCCGATAGGTTGCGGAAATATGACAGGCGGCGTCATAGTGAGCCACGTAGCTAAGGAGATAATGAGGTGTAAATATGATGGAACTCTAGATCCACGTGGTAACTTGTTGTTGGATTGTGACAAAAACACAATGACCTAGCTGTATGCTATTGGACCTTTTTGTTTCTGCAACGCCCCCAGTCTTGGGAAAGCGGTGGAGCAAATGATACGCCGAATAAGAGTTGGGCTTAAGCTTTTACAAATTAAAATAAATAGCAAAAAGAAAGTGGAATAGTAGTAGTAGTAATAATAATTAGAAAAAAAAATAACTGAACATAGTTTTAATCTACTGATTTAAATGGAAGGTGGGGGTAATCAGGAATTGCGAATAAAACCGATGGGCAAATTGTTGTTTTATTTGGGCACGAAGTCATAAAGGATTAACGTGCGTAAGCATAGTGTTGAATTCTTTGTCAGTTAAAGACTTGGAAGTAACGCATGCTATGGCGAGACTTAAGAATGGATTAACTATGCGATGCGGTCATTTTGGGTTTATTGATTCACTATCATGTCCATTTACCATAACAACAGGCCAGCATGTTTCAATTATCCATCCCAATCTTTTCATTCGGAGAGATCGAGGTGTGATTAAAAAAAAAAAAAATTGAGGACAGAGCAAATTCCTTACCCTAGTAGCTAGTCTTGCAATAATTTGTAAACTTCCCTGTCATTGTAGTCTAAAACGGGAAAGTGACCACGTATATGATATATCATAGCACAGTTCATTCAGTAAACATGGTTCACTATAAATGGAGTGCCATTCTCACCAATATTTTGTACCCATTTGGCTCACTAGGATCGTGACAAACATCCCTGGATTGTGCGCTCGTCGTTTTTCTTTCTTTAATTTTGGGAGTATCAGACAATTTTTAAAACATCAGTTGTGTCAATCTTTGTATAGGCATGCACGCGGGCATTTTATATTAGGCCATTTAACCATCGGAGAAAAGGAATGATGCGTAAGAAGCATATCAAGAACTGGGTTTGGGTGGATTAAATGCAACGACAGCGTTCAGGCCCAAGAAAAAAATAAATAAAACGACAGCGTTAGTTAATTATGGACACGAAGCGTGCAATAGCATGAGGGCGGCTTCACGAAGCTTCTGATGGGGTCTAGAGGGGTCAGGAAATCAGGTTGAGGCAAGCGAATAAACCGTAAAGGAAAAGACGAAATATGTACAATTTACTGTTACTTTAAATCATTTTTTCTCATGGATAAATAAATGAAAATATTATAATATAAATTAAAATTGATCAATACTGAACTCTCATTATATGGGACCCGAGAAGTTGAGATAATACCTGAACGATGATTTGAGGATCGAAGAGTTGAATCTCAGAGATAGTTCCATCTTTGCATTTTAGGTTTTTTACTGTTATTTACAATTTACAAGTTATATATATATAAATATGATATTCAATAGCATAAAGAAATCATTTTATTTTTCCTCCCTGAGACTGCAATTTGTTGTGAAATGGAATTTTTAAGGATGTGAAATATTAGTGTTATTTAAATTGAGATTTTTCAGATTAACTTATAACTAATGACATAAATATCTCACGGGACTCGATAGCCATCTAATCCATTAGTTGGACTTTCATGCATGACATTAGTCATTCAACATTTATCCCCTCACCACACCGTTCTTATCGTTTCTACTCACCACTCCTTTTCTTTTCTTTTTTTTTGCTTCTTTCTTTTAAGACAAATACTGAAAAACACCGCCTTCCTCGCAAAACAAATTGAAAACTAATATAAATTTAGTTTGACCGTTAAAAATTTAATTTAATTGAATTAAAAAATTATTTTAATTGTAAATTAAAACTTTAGGTGGTTACCAACGATCGTATTTATTATTTATGTCTAAAATTCGGCAAAGAAGAACTATAATGACAATCATGTTAACAAGACAAATAATCTTCTCTTCTAATTAAATTATGACTATAATGACAATTATATTAATATTTTATAGGGTCATGTATGAAGTGTAAAAATTAAGATTATGTAGAAGGAGGACTCCCAACTTCCCCCACCCCCTCCCCCAACTAATAAGAATGAATTTAGTGGCAGCATATTTTTAATTCTATTTTTTTTTTAAATACAAATAAAAAACTGTATAATTGACTCAATTATTAAGAAAATTCTGTACCCATTGATGTTGTGACTTCTAAAATTAATGAAATGAAAAACATCTCCATATAGTTTGGAGTTCTTCACTAATTGCAAATTTACAAAAACAAGTTTGAATTAAGAAGTCACACTGAAGAGGGAGAAAAGTAAATAAAGAAAGGAGATGGAGGCTAAGATGTCAAAATCGAAAGAGAGGTGAGTATGGATAAAGCCAACTATCTGTAGGAGAGCATCCAAAATTGTTGAAAATGATATATTTGGCAGATTGCCAGATATGAGAGATGGGGGGTGCATTACTTTGTTCGCATTGCATAAATTCTAATTTTATCTGTTTGAGGGGAATTTAATTTCTGAAATATTGTACACCATCAACTTCGTCATAATCTGCCTCCCAATCATGGAAATTGCCTCCTCCCTAGGAATCCAATTCCATCTTCCTCCTCATCCCACACCATTTCCTACTTATATTAGTATCAATCAAATGCACGTTATCACATCATGTTATATTTGCCAACATATACAAACATTTTAAGAAAAAATAACAATAATTGCAATCAAATATGATGCAGTAAGGATATGGGAACAAAAATGAAAATGAACAAAAAAAAGTATGAGATAAATGTTTGCAGATCTTATCCATTAAATATTGGCATCAAACTAAACAAAAATTATGATATTAATATTATTTATGCCAATTAATCATAAAAATAAAAAATTTGAAATGTATAATAAATTTTATTTTATCTTGGAATTGATTATAATTTAAAAAAATTCAAATAAGAAAGACTATAGACTCTAAAAGAATTTTCTCTAGATATGTATTCATAAAGTACTAAAATCTTCTTAAATTAAAACTTATATGTATTTAAATCAAGGATATTGGTACATATTAAAAAATATTAACAAATAATAATATATTTATATGACTAATCCAATTAAATTAATCATGATAGAGAAAGAAAAGACTGATGGAGATACACAGAATAGTAAAGGATTTTTTTTTTATATAATTTAACCATACTAATATATCACATAAGCAATCACATAAACGTATTATTACTTATTAATATTTTCTCATGTGTTTTATAAACTTTTTTTGGTGCAAACTTTCCTCGTCAAAACATGATATTTTACATCAACCGTAATGATTGGTACTGCTATTTGTTAGGCTAATTACGATCATGCCTGGAAATACCATAACATTTGATAATAGCCATTGAAGTTAAAGCGCGAGTGGGAGATATTTTTGGGTAAAAAGCATATGATGTAATTAGAAACGAGTAATTGGCGTGACGATCACAGCGAAACACAAATGAGAGTGTAATAACAAAAGGGTAAAAGATGTTGGGGATGGATAAGGGAAGGAGTGGTGCGAACGTGGAGGATGATGGAGAAGGCCAGAATGGGGGGCACAAAGGGAATCAGAAAGCAAAAGGAGGAAAGAGGCGTAGAAGGGGTAGGGCATGTGAAAAGAAGGAAGGAGTGTGGGCTAAGGCTATGGGGTGCATCGAAATCTCTGCCACACTTTACCCAGCAGCCCCTTAACACATGACTTGAGGACTTGTGCCTTCTCTCCCTGACACTCCCCCTCTTTATTATGTCCTCTCCTATGCTATTACGCCACCTGTCTCTCCTTCCCTCCCTTATCTGCCTCTCTTCCACGTTTCCAGTTCTTTCTACACACTCCCACCCTTCCCCCCTTTCAATTCTATCCATAACCTATTTCTTTGTTTTTTTTTAAAATTATAATTATGTAGTATATATTTAAAATATAGAAAAAAATTTACATAAATTTTATTTACCATTCAAACATATTATGTTAATTCGTGAATAGATCGAAATTTGTAGAATTCAACATTGGAAAATAACACTAACTATGATTTTTACTCTCAAGTAGTGACTCGTGAGCTTGCCAAAACAGGACCATGGGTCGACGTCAATTATGGAAGGACGTTTTGGTTTTCCAAAAAGAAAAAAAGGCAAATAAATAAATTTTTTAAAAAATAATTTATCAGAAAAAGGGGCGTCGTTCGTTTGACTTGGTGGGTGCTATACTGTACAGTGGATTGTGGATAGAGGAGAGAGAGGTCACGTGAGCAGTTGAGCAAAGGGACACATGGCCTTAGGGAAGGACACGACGAGCCTTGAGTCTCCGACAAAATAGAGCAAACTCGCCGTACCATAATTAAAAAATAAATCGTGTTCCCTGACTATCCTCCCTTTGATAATGACATCTGTACGGCTCTAACTCTCCCGTCCACGTGTCGGTCATTTCTTCTGTCCTTTTCCTCCTCCCCTGCTCTCTTGCCACCTGGCTCCTCCCATCTCTCTCCTCCTCAAGATTTGCGTGATTCTATTTATTCCTGCAATTCCTTTCTTTTTTTCTTTTTTTTTTAAATCTTTTCTTTTTTTCCTTTTGCCGAATTATTTCCTTCGAAATTGATACTGGTAGTTAGCTAAATGCTAATGTTGGTTTGAAACCTGAATGAATGTAAAAAGAATGAGGCTAAGTTCGCCGTAATTAGTGGATGAATTTCTCGTCCACTACTACAAGTCAATGATAACGTTGAAAGGTGAACGAGAAGATCCTGGATTATTAATTATGATCTAAACTTCATTATTTTGTGATGGATGATGAGATTATTTTAAATTAAAATAATTAGATTAAAGTTTCTGTAAAATTAAAGAAAATAAAAGTACTATAAAAGAAAATAAATAAGATGTGGTTCCAATTATTTAATGAAACTGCAGGAGTAGAATTATAAGTCTAGATGGTAGATAGTGAGTAAAGAGGACAATTTAGTTAGGGTCACATGCCCTTGGCTCAGATGATTTTTATTCATTATAAGAAGCCAGCAGTCTTGAATCACTGTAGTGGGGGGCCTTCCCGATATTAATGGAGAGGAGGATTGCAGGTACTAGATTTTAAGCAAAACTTTCAAAGATGTAATTTATTAATAAAAATATTTAAAAATCATCGCTACCTTTTTTTTTTTTTAAAAAAAAAGAAACTAGAGATCGGATGGTTCAAATCCACAGAGGACGAGAACGATAGGACAGATTAGTAAATCTCACTATTACCGGGTATAGTCATAGACACCTTTGTGGTCATTATTTTTTTAGTGTTAATTTAATTAAAAGTTAATTTAAAAATGATAATATTCATTTTTCACTCTGATCTTTCATCGTCCCTATTTCCGTTGGAATCATCGTCGACATTTTATCACTATGCTCAGTTTGTCACCGTCATTACAAGTCACCATTATTCCCTTAATAACTATTATTACCACCTCTAAAATAAAAAATTTGATAACTTCAGTTCAATTCCAGAAAATTAGTGTTAATTGTACAGAATAAATTAATCATTATTTTCGAGATGTCATCCCCTCTTATTACTTTTTGAAACAGAAGGGCAAAGCGTTTGAAGGCTCTTTCACTCTATTTTAATAAAATATTCATTTTCTTAAATTAAAATAGAATAAAATAGTTAAATTTCAAAAATTATTTTGTGAACATAATATTTTTTTAACATTTTATATTATGATGCATAATTTTATAATGCAAAAATTTAGAAAAATAATTATATTATATTAATAAAATATATGTTTAATACTTTATTATATTATATAGGCGATAAACATATGAATATTTTGATTAAAATAAAGTATAACTGTAGTTTATTATTGTGTTTGGAGGGGAGTATAGAGCAATTTTGACATTAAGACAGAAAAAGATTTTAAACTAGAGAGCAGTGCCGTGTAATTTAAAAATACCTTAAATAATAATAATAATAATTTATTCATATAAAAAAAACGAGTGTTAATATTATTTCTGATAATAATTTAATTAAAAAAAGTCATTTGAAAACATTGACTAACTCATTGATAATGAGTATGATTAAGAAAAGCAAGATTTGATTAACAAGGCAGAGAGTGTCATAAAGTTGCATCGTCGAGCTAGGAGGTGGACTTTTGGGTGATAATATTGTGGTGCACTAACATGAAAGGAACTTATCTCTCTTGTGTGGCTGTCTACGTTAGTGCGATTTGGAAAATCTACACTCTTGTCCACGCGAAAGCGATTGACCCAACACAAATATCACCTACAAACCCTACTAGCTAAACTTTCTTTCTATTATATATAATAATGATTAAAAAAAAAAGTAATATATCAGCCTAGTAATT
Source organism: Delonix regia (assembly GCA_037074485.1). Taxonomy (NCBI): domain Eukaryota; kingdom Viridiplantae; phylum Streptophyta; class Magnoliopsida; order Fabales; family Fabaceae; genus Delonix; species Delonix regia. The sequence continues at coordinate 29,540,249 of CM073449.1, read as the reverse complement.
TTAATATCCAACTTTCCCCGTAATTACACTTAAATTAATTTAATTAAAAACAATTTAAATCTCGTTTCATCACATGTATATATTTCAACAGTACTTGAATATTTTTTTTTTCAAATAACTTATATGGGTAATGTATAATCGGGATTCTTCTCAGTGATTTGTGGTATATGTTAAATTTCACATTAATTTGTACTATGGGCCTCCATCAGAGATGCTTTTGATGAACGCCAAGCATTTCCCTGCATAATTGACGATGCATGGGTTGACTAGGTACCTAGACATGTATTTATTTATTACATCGGTGGGGACGTGGGCGAATTTTGTGGTACGAGGATGCCACATGAGCCCCACCCTAAAGTAGAAAAACTCTCTTATTCATTTTTGGATGTCCTTGACTGTGGAGGAGTTTCATACAATACAAGCCACACATATATAATTTTTTAAATTTGGTTACTTCGCTCCTAGGAACACCTTTTTTAATGTATATTAAACGTCCAACTCACAGACAAGGTTGATCAACAGAACGAGGGTTGTCTAGAATAATGTATATGTATATCCATAAATAGTTAGGGTTTCATGTTCAAGAACCTGAACAAATTCATTTGAACTAGCTCCCCCTCTAACTCTACGTGCTGTAGGGCAGAGAATAAGAATAGTTTGATTATTGCGACTGATGAGACAGCTTTTAGATTAGATGGTCACTATAATCTTATCAGTACTTCAAAAGCATAATTAAGTGATGTTCACTAGTTTTTAATATTACTCTAGTTTCTGCTTCAAGGAGGGAGAAACCTAAGAGATACACATAAATAGATGGTCTTTATAGGATAAGAAGATAAGGTGTGTTCATGAATTTAGATATGTTCTGTAATTAATGTCATTTGTAAGAAAGGAAAGAGGAGGGCAAACAAGAAACATGGAATATATGAAAGAACAAAATTTCATATGAAAGATAACCTACTTGGTCATAATAAATAAATTAGTAACAATGAAATTGTATTTATCTAATGAAGTATCAAATGTAGTCATAATTTTATAAGCTAAAAAATAACTTATTTTGTTCAAAATTTCTTTTTCTTGTTTTTGTACATTAAAATGTATGAGAATCACATATGATTTTAATTTAAATAAAAAAATTTTTCTGGTGAGTCTTCAAAAATATATGTAAAAAGTTATTACACGTTTAAGTATTTGTATATATTTTTTAATAAATAAAATTATTTAAAATATTTTAAAATGATAACTTCCCATTTTTTAATTACTTAAATTATAAAATTAGACATGCTTATAAAATATCTTTCTTTTATCCACTTAATCAATAATATGATTAGATAATTATTAAAAAAACTTTGATTGAAAGTTGAAGTCTTTGCCTAATAGACTTATAAGTAATCTAATTTATTATTAATTAATTATAACTAATAGACTCAATTTATTACTAGTTTATATCAAAATTTAGTTATTTAATTAATTTATTATTACAATAAATTAACCTAATAATAAATTAATACTAATTCACAATTATTTATTTATTTTTTAAAATACTTCATCAATATAGACATATTTGGAATAAATTAACGACTCAGGATTACCGTGAAGTCTGCCTTCATGTGCAAAAAGATTTCTTACGGATTCATTCTTATCCACTTTTCTTGCATCATTATTATCGCATGAACCTTACCTTTCACAGGTTGCTTGCCCAGAGCAGAACTAGTTAATTCTATCGGACCAGAATCTAGGATTTTGGTTCTCACGTCCTTAGTTAAAATCCTTTCACGAGTTTTTTAAATTTTAACAGAAAGTTGAAGATATTTAAGGCCCCGAAATTAAGATTTTTATAGAGAGCGCTATACGTCCGTACCTCAACAATACTGCACGACTTCTTGTTGTGTGTATTTATTTACATACGGATTGATTTTCTAATAAACGGGGATGCATGACTCACTCTTTCGGTGTTTTTTTTAAATAAATTTTGGGTATTTAGCAGTGAAGGGAGAAATTTAATTTCTTTGAAAGATTCCTTTTATTTGTCTCAAGTGAAAATTATGTGGATTTTAAAGATTTAACGGCAGTACGAAGATCATCATATTTCATTGTGAATCTGGGATGGGGCATGATTTCGCGTGCGTGGCTCCAATTTATATCAAATTCAAATGTCTTTTCAGCAGAAAAATGGGTAATCAACAGTACTTCCTATATTATTCTTTTTTCTTTTTAAAATGAAAAGCAAGTTCTTTAAACATAGTCATGCCATCATGCCAGTGCTAACTAGAAAGTTTGCGTCGCCGGTTAAAGCAACTTAGTACACGAATAGAAAATGGATATTGGAAAATGATCAATTGGTTCTTTAATGAAGGACTGGAACGTAAATAGAAGTTTCGGGTGGGTTTAGTTCTTCAATTATTAATTAGTTTGGTAAGCGGGATCAAGGGTGCGAGGAACATGCGCTTGTTATATAGGTATTATCTATGTAATAAAATAAAAATTTACTTTTTGATGTTAATACGTAAATTTTTTAATAATTAGATGCTAATTATATATTATATTTTGAATATATACATAAAATTATATAATTTTGTGATTTTAATTTTTGACCCACAAAATAATAAATTATGTAACTATCATTATATATGTTAACATATTTTTATTCTACTATAATTGTACCCAACGAAAGTTTACTATATACATTTATATTTATACTGAATTATTGATTCAAGCTTCTGGTCAATGCTTGGCGGGGGGTTTCTCTCGAAGCAATTAATGACATATATATATATTAGTATATTACTTTTCCTCTTGACAATGTCCAAGGAACTAACTTGAAAGATTTTGTCGTCGCCGAAATTCGTGAAGAGATTACATTTGTCATCTAAATTAAATATCCTTAATAATTTAATTTGATGATTCACTTCTGCCCTATAAAATTAGTTTGATTCTTTTAGAATAATTCAAATGATTATGTAAGGATAATACACTCACAAAATAATAATCTTTCAAAAATTAAAATATCTTTCGAAAGGACAAAAAATGAATTTATCTTTTCATTTTTAGAGACGTATTTTATTTTATTTTTCCATTTCTGTCCTTATTATATATTTTTATTGGACGAGGGGTCTATATGTTTTGTATTTAATTCATTTATTTTTTTTCCCAAAAAAACGCATTCAGTACTCTAAAAGAGATAATAAATTATATTATCACAAATATAGGTATAAATACGTTGTAAATATACCATGAAAAAGACAAATTTGGTATAGTGATTTATAATTGATGTGATTTATATGTATTTTATATATCGAATTTACTTTAAAAACTGTGAAACCTTAATTTCTTTGCTAGCCTGTAAATGTAACGAAATAGTATGAATTACGCAAACGGGGATGTGATATGTTTGTTTGTCAAAATCGCTCTAAGAAATCCGCTTAGTGAAAAATATGACAATTCCAAATGTGATATGGAATCGAATCACATTCAAAGTATAGTGATGAAGTTCGCAGTTATACTGGGCATTGATGCGTGATTTGTGCTTGTGTGGAGAAATGACCCAGCATTACCCAGATTGGAAAAGCAGAGTTTTCATAATTAATTAGAGGGGAATCTTACGGAATAGGATAGTTAGAGGAAAGAGTTAGAAACAGTTCTGAAAAAGGGTTTATGTGGAACATACTTTTAGGGTAAGGAATTAAGTGAAGTTGGGACCCAGATGCTGTTCAAAAGCAGGGGAGCTATCAGCACATAGAGATGAGGATTGTTCTGCAACTTGCTCCTGCACCTAATATTATAATGCTCCTATATTATTGCTTCAATTCTAAACAAATCCAAATCCAGATCCAAATCCATCATGGGGTTTGAATCCCCCTTTTCTAAGGTTTTCCTTGTATTTTAAGACTGGACCTGTAAAGAAGAGGATTAGAGCCTTATCTGACGTTAGGAAAGAGAAACATAGCCTTCTTTTTTTTTTTTTTTAATTTTTCTTTGCCTGCCCAATTGCTCATATTTTTATTCGAATGCTAATCGATGGATCAAACTTTTAAATTATTGAATAACTGTAACAATAACTATGTTTAAGAATTTGGGAGAAGATCAAACCAAATGGCAAATAATAATTACAAAAAAAAGAATGTCAAGGGATAAAATAGCAATATATATACCACTATTTTGAAGAAATAGAATAACCTACATATCATTTTTACAATATTATTTTTATCAAAAAAAATGTTAATATAATAAGTTTAGTTGAATAAGATATTATAATAATTATACCATTAGGTCCGTACATAATTCTTTAATTTAGAGAAATAATAAAATTAAAATTTTAGATAACAAAAAATAATTTTAAAATTTTTTTAAAACTATTTTAAAATAAAATTCTAAACGTACTTTCATTTTAATTTATTCATTCCACCTTCCTCAGCCTAACTAACTCTATGCAATAGATCCAAATAGATAATAATAATAATAATACTAACTTTTGCAATATATCGGCTTCAGCTAGCGAGCTAGGGCCTACGAGATAGAACAAGTATTGATTCTATATTGGTAAAAATAGAAGACAGGTGAGTGGGCTGGGCAGCTGGGCCCAGGGTAGGTATTGCTGTGAGAAAGGAACATAATGTTTAATAATGAGGGTGTGATAATAATGGAAAACCAAATTTGAATAAAAGTAGATAGGGTTTTTTAAGGGGCGGGTAATGGGCTGGACCACACCAATAGGACTATCCCAAATTGCCTGAGGTCAAGGGCATTCTCTTTTAGCATAGGGGAGGCTATATAAAGGCATACCAAGCCCACCTTCTAATTTTTATCCTCACCTTAGAGGCCGTCCTTCCCAATTCTAGCCTCTTCACAAAAGCCTAAATGCTGGGGCTAGGACTACTACGAGATTGTGGGTTTTGTTATGTAATGACTTTCACGTTGAAGTTCAAATCTCTGTTTGTAGGATGATAATGTGTAGATAAATTATGTGAGTGGCAAAAGTAGAAGGTAAGAAAAATGAGTAGGGATTATGTGAATGACCACTAGCTTGTGCTTGAAAGCTAGCAAGCAATCAATTGCTGTAATTATGCAAACGAGGATTGACAGAAATGTGGGTTATGATTAGCCATTTCCGAGGGAGTGGGTTAGTAGGAGTTTATAAGGATGTCGTATTTCTTGTTTGGACCAAACCAAATACTATAGTGCTGTTTGTGTCGTTTCTTTCACCACCGACTTGCTTTTTGGCTTTCTTAAGTAATTTTTCCTTTATTTCGTTGGACTTTTGAGGCCCTTTCTTTAATCTAAAAAAGACATAATAAGATAATTTAATTATGCGAATAAAATAAAACTAGTTAGAAACTATGCTTTTTGACGAAAAATAATTTTCACAATTTTCTTGATGAAACCACTTTCGTTTGGGAAGTTCGGCTGGAGAATCGAGGAGTAAATATCATCAATGAAGGAATGATATATATTGTCTTGAAGCCAGGACACAAAATGTTTATGAGGTGGGCATAGGGCTCCACAAGGGTGCAATAATTTTTTAAATCTTATAAGGGATTAACTTTTTCAATATTAATTTTTATAAGATATACGAAGCATTCTCTTTCTCTTCACTCACCTAAAATGGAATGACACTTTGAGAATGTATTTGAATTGAGGTGAACTAAGAAAGTAATAAAGGAAAAGAAAGGGAAGTTGAAATTTTATTTGTGTCCCTTTCTTTGATTTAGATTTGAATAAATATGTACTTTTTCTTTGTCATTCATTGTCTTTAATCTTATCCTTATTCTAAGAAGAAAAATGACGTAAATAACAAATGAAAAAAAAAATGTATCACTTGAATAGTTCTCAACCTCGAAATTTTGGATTGTACCTATATTGATTTAAAGTTGAAAAAAATAAACATACAAAGTAGGAAAAAGGAAAAAAAATAAATTTTATGCACACTCGCACTTTATACCACTCTCTGTTTTTCCACACCTAATGTCTCTAACTTTCGAAATTTTAAATGCCAAAATTTAGAGATCTCCATTGAAAAATTACAAGTTTGACATTCTTTCCTTGCTTCTTCATTTTTCTCAATCTTTTATTCATTTGGGCAGTATAGCTTAGTCCAAATACATCTAAACTGACAGTCGAAAAATAAAATTCTAAAAAATGGTGACGTTGATACCCATTGCCACCATCATCAGAGGCAGAGTCCAATGAAAAAGGTTGGCGAAGCCCAAGTACTTCTAAAGTAATGTTGGAAAAGAATAATAATTCGACCAAGTGGTGGGGTAGAGGTATTGTCAGCCCTCGCCGCCTCAATTCTGGGCAGAGTCCAATGAAAATAGGTTACCTAATCCAAGAGCGAAACGAGAAAAGTAAAGCCCAATTACTCCGACTTAGGTAAAAGGTTGAAAATTTACCACGAAGAAGCCTCGTTCGTCACAGGCTTTGCCAAGCAACGGAACATCAGATTTAGTGAACCACTTTCTGATCCTAATCGTGGGATTTAAGAGTGCCTAAGGCACTAGTGCTCGCCCTCAAAGAGAGGAGGTTCATTGCTGATAAATTTGTGGTGCTCACACTCTGTTTCCATTGAATAACATGGACGTGTGTGTTGGGAGGTTATTAATCTAGATTTTCTGCTTTCGAGTAAAGGTTGCTATAATTTTAATAATTTTAGAAATTATTACGTGTAGTCATTTTTTATAGTTTGAAAGCGTTACAGCATTCCCACTTGAAGATCTAGATTTGAAAGAGTATATGGTAAAGAGCATGGGAAAAATTAAGTCAATAAAAGTATAATGAGGGGGAGGGTAGAAGTGAGGGAGGAAAGCATTGGTACTGTGAGGAAAGAGTTGTTGTGGGATGGACATGTTTTGTTGAGAGAAGTTGTTTAAGCTAAGTGTGGTAAGGGAGTTTCACTTTGAGCTCTGGTCTCAATGCAAATTCCTTTGAAGTTTGTGAGGACTAGATTGAAAATTCAAGTAAATTATAAGGACCAAATGTATAATTTATTTTAATGAAACTTTAATACGAAAATGTTAGATTTACATAACATTTAATGAGAAAAAATTGGGGTAAAGGAAACATAATGAGGGTGTGATATGACAAAGAGGGTACACTAGTTCATATGGGCATTTCGGCCCCAGAACTCAAAATAAAAAAAATTTGGAATCCAAAAATAGAGCACCACAACAAATTTGTGCCAACAAATAATCAGATAAATAATAGGGGAAAAAAGTAAGGTGGGAGAGCTTTTCACCTTGCAGATAATAACTCGAAGATTCCCAATGTTCTTGTTCTGAACTCAATTTGGCCACAGATTTTTTAATGGCTCAAATCTGAAAAGCTTCTCTCGAATCACTTTTCTACTCCTTTTATCTGGAATTCTAGCATAAATCTCCCTTCCCTTTTCTCCTCCACGAATCATTAATTCCCTGAAAAACACAGTAGACGTGATAGGATCTGCAAGAAGGGAGATAAAGATCCTGCATTTTCTTAATACCTTCTAATTTTTTTTTAATATAAATTACAAAAAAAGAAAAGAGGGAAAAAGAGAATGGATAAAAAGAGAGAAACTGAATCCATATACACCTTCACTCTACTTTCTGTCTCACATTTTCAAAAAAATTGTAAGGAAAAAAAATCCATCTTTGTCCTAAGAAGAGCATAAGAGAACAATTATTTTCTTGTATGGGGATGGAGGAGCGGTTTATGTATATATATATATATATATATATATTGATTGGTAGCACACGACGTTGGCTTGGAACATTGCGAAATGGTCTTTCCCTACCAGTCAACCATGTGATGATACCTTCACCAGTTGTATACTGCCCTAAATATTCTTTCTCAGTCACAGCAATATTATTCTTGTTACAATTTTAATTGAGGGCATAATAATAATAATAATAATAAAAATAAAGCCACATAGAAGTCTACAAATATTTGTGCTTAACTATAAACTCACCTAGTATATTCTTGATCAATGCCAGAGATTTAGGGAAATGCAACCCCTTCACCTAGATTTCCCTCAGCTACTTGCAATTGCCTACAGTGGAATAGCAGCCCCCATACAAATGTGTATCTTGCATAATGCATAAAATTTATTGTTATTTTGGAATATGAAAGTTAATAATTTTAGTTTTTAAATTCTAATTGTGGACGGTAAAATTTGTTCAATTACTTTAACTTAAACTGTTAGATTTGTGCCAATAAAAATTGATTGCAAGAAATACAGGTGAACACTTTTTCTTTTTTTTTCTCTCTCTCTCTCTCTTTTTTAGTCTTATCAGAAGATTTTTATCTAAAACAAAATGAATCTTGGAACTTTAGAACAAAGTCAAAATTTGTAAGCACGCTTAACTCAACCCTTCGCTAGTGGACTTGGGGGCTACTGATTTGATATACGGGGTCTCAACCATATTATTCTTTACTTCCCCAGTACAATTCATTCAGATTTAGGAAAGTCTAAAGACTCGCTGACTTCCATCCAGCAAGTCTCACACAAAAAGTTAATACAAGTGAGAGAAGTCAATATACTCGACCAGTTTTTTCGGCCGCCATTAAGCTACTTGATTTGATCGCCATTGTTCGCATTACGCTATTAATATTATATATAAGGTAAGATATTTCGTACAATTATAAAATTAAATATACCAATAAATTTATTATATAACTATTTAAAAAAATATGTAGTAATGATATGTTATATTATATTAATTATATGTTAACTTAAAATAATTTATTATATTTATATTTTAATTTTATTATTTTTAAATTTTGTTTATGAACTCAACATTTTTTTTTTGAGTATTTCAATTTATTGCCTTAACTTTTTATTTTTTACTAACCGACATTAAAAATATTAATTTATAACTTTATTAACTCACCTTTATATTATTTTATTTTTTAATAATTTCACAAATTTTAAGATTTTTTTTATTTTTAATTTATAAATTAATATTTTGTTGGGTTACTATGAAATAAAATATCAAGAGGATAAATTGAAATTTTTTTAAAAAAATTTAGGTACATAAATAAAATTTTATTTTAACATATCATTATTACATATATCTTTTTAAATATACTACATAATAATTACATAAGTACAATTAACTTTATAATTGCACTACAGGCGACATCATTATATCCAAACCATTTGCATAGTTATCTAAGTCATCACTTTCTTATTTCACTTTTTTTGGCTATATTACTTTTCAAGGCCTTCATTTCAATAACTATTCCTCCATTTTAAATCACAACTCTTATTTTTTAATCCTAGTGACCTCTCGAAGTTAAGCCCTAAAATAATTGGTAAGAAATTTTTTTAATTTATTTCTGACGATTTTTTTTCTTATTTCTTACATCTAAAAAAATTATGGACTGAAGACTAGTTTTGATAAAGAACCTCCGACGAAAAAGTGGAGAACAGTAGTTTTGGCTTCAAAGCTGTTTTTTGTCCTTTAAGAATCATAATTTAGTATCCAAGATTTACAAAAATATTGTTTTCACAAAACTCACGGAAAAGACTTAGGGTGAATTTAGATTTCCTCGGGATGCTATAAGTATTTATAATTTGAAAATAAATATACATGGTCCAAAACAACTACGTATGGTTATTTTTGTAATTTTAAAATTCATAACATCCCCTACTATATATAAGAGGATCCGCTTTGATCCAAGGTTGTCTCTCCACGAAATGTCTTTCTTTTCATTTGTTTTATAATTATAATTCTAGTTTAGATTTGTTTCAAAATTTCTTGTATTTTAATTGTAATATTGTTTAGATTAGTGGTTATTTCCTTTCATCACTATGACCCTGTGATGTTATTGTTCATTTCATTGTGATCATCATGAGACTATCCTTGTTTTGGTCCAAATTTAGTCTTTGGTGTTGGGCAATGGAATTAATTCACAATATAAATTATAATTATGTCAATGTGGTTATGAGTATCAAATAAAGTTGATAGAATTAAATCTAATAGTGCAACAAGAATAGAATATGTACAAAGCAAATAGAGAAGGAATACCAAAATTTATTGTGAAAAGCCCCCAAATGCAGAGGGAAAAACTACGGACAAACTTTGAAAATACTTCACTATATTCAGGATAATTAAAAAATATCATTTTCACACTCTCACACATAAGAGGTAAATATAGTGTTTTTCAATGAAACCCTTCCTATTCAAATATTACAATTTGATGAAAATTACAATACTAAGAAGTAATAAAAATGATACAAAAAATATCCCTGGTATATTTTTTTCACGCCCTAAATTCTCTGGGATTTACTTACACTTTATATTCCTCTCTCACTCACTCACTATATAGTTGAACTATTTGCTGCTTGATGATCAAATGAGCAAGAATGAGCTCTTATTTATAAAAGCTATAAGTCATGTCAGACAATACACTATTTGGTGTATTCTTCATAAAATGGTCTACTTGCACATGCATAAGATGCATATTTCAAACTCATATGTACAATATTAGAATATTTCCAGCCTATGTTGCTAGGCTTCATATGGTAGCACTACCAAATTTCAATAAAGTAGTTTATCTACTTTGACATTTAATATTTGGTTAGATTTCACACAACCAAATTTCAACAAGATAATTTATCTTCTTTGACATTAATGTTTAGTTGGATCTCACACAATTAAATTTCAACAAGGTAGTTTACCTAATTTGAAATTTGATGTTTGGCTGAACCACACAATTCTCCCGCTTCAACCAAAGGGGAAAATAATTTGAGAAGCAATCATTTGGGATCCATGTCTATCAACTTGGCACAAAGTTTTAACTTTTCCTGTAGCACAACCTTTGTCATCATATCTGTAAGATTTTCATCGGTGTGGATCTTTACTAGCTTGAACTGTTGTTCATCAACTGCTTAATGTAACCAATGTTATTTGACATCAATATGATTCATACGTGAATGGTACATTGTATTCTTGCTCAAATTTAAAGCACTTTTACTATTGCAGTGGATAACAAACTGATTCTACTTCATTCCTAGTTGCTGAAGGAATCTTTTTAACTAAAGCATTTCTTTTCTGACTTCGGTCATTGTAACATACTCTACTTTAATAGTGGATAGGTCAACACATTTATGCAATGTTGATTGCTAGGATACTGATTCCCCTGAGAAAGCAAGCAAGAATCCAAAGGTAGGTTTCCTGCGATCTAGATCACTTGCCAAATCTGCTTCAACATAACCCTCTAGAATTGGTTCTGATCCTCCTAAGCCCAAACATATTCTTGAACTACCTTTTGGATACTTCAATATCCACTTCAAAGCTTCCTAGTGGTCCTTACTAGGATTGGAAAGGAACCTGCCAATAACTCCAACCATGTGAGCAATATCTGGTCGAGTACAAATCATGACATACATCAAACTCCCAACTACAGTGGAGTAAGGTACAATAGCCATTTCTTTTTTTTTTTCATCATTAGTAATGTGGCAACTTCATTTACTAAGTTTAAAGTGATTGGCCAATGGTGTGTTAACTGGCCTAGCATTCTTTATATTAAATCTTTTTAGAACCTATTTTACATATTGGTCTTATGATAACCAAAGCTTTCCAGCCTTCGGTCTTGCAAAATCTGTATACCCAAAATTAGTTTTGCAAGGTCTAGATCTTATATATCAAATGACTTTGATAACTTATTTTTCAAATCACCAATGATTTTTACATCCTATCCCACTACTAACATATCATCTACATATAGAAGAAGGACAGTCCTTGTATCTCCATGACCCACTATGATGAGTCAAATTTCTTATACCATTGTCTAGGAGCTTGCTTCAATCCATACAAACATTTCTTCAATTTGCAAACCATGTGTGCCTTCTCCACTTCCTCAAATCCTTCTGGTTAATCCATCTATATCTCTTCTTCTAAATCTCTATGGAGAAAAGAAGCCTTTACATTTAACTGCTCAAGCTCTAAATTCAAGCTAGTTGTTAATTCAAGTATGAATCGAATAGAACTTATTTTGACAACTATAGAGAAGATCTTGTCAAAATTGATTCCCTGCTTTTGTTTAAACCCTTTCATGACTAAGTGAGCCTTATACTTCACCAGCTTCTTGTTATCTTTCTTAAGCTTGAACACCCATTTATTCTTCAAGGCCTTTTTGCCTTTAAGAATTTTATAAGCTCATAAGTGTTGTTGTTTTGTAGTTTGTTCATGTAATTCTTTCCCTTCTATGACATTTTCTTTGGCAAGAGAGACTGGAGTCAAATCAACCTTACCACTAAGTTCATCAGTTTTCTTTAGAATTGCAGACTTTAACATATTTTCTAGCTCATGAAACACTATATCTCTACTTTTAATAATTCTTTTTTTTTTAGGGATCCCATAGCCTGTAGCCAAATTCCTCATCTCCATAGCCCATAAATAAGCAAGAAATGACTCTATCATCAAACTTTTGTCTCTGCTCTTTACTTACATAAGTAAAAGTTTTGCATCTAAATACCTTCAAATAAGAGCAATTAATATCATGTCCTGACCATACTCTCTCAGGAATATCAAAGCCCAAGGGAACAGATGGAGATATGTTAATCAGGTAGCATGTCGTTTGAACAGCTTCACCCCAGAATGGCTTAAGCAGTTTAGCCATTCTCAACATACATATGACTTTCTCCATAATGGTTCTATTAATTCTTTCAGCCACACTATTATGCAGTAGGGTGCTAGGAACCGTCTTTTCATGCCTGATGTTATGCTCAGTGCAATAGGTGTTGAATTCATGGGAAGTATACTCACCCTCATTGTCACTCCGAAGGCACTTCAAAGGTTTCCTAGTTTCTCTCTCCACCATGGCATGAAACCTCTTGAAGTATTGGAATACTTGGACCTTTCTGTTTAGGAAATACACCCACACCTTTCGTAAGGCATTGTCAATGAATGTTACAAAATATCTGCTACCATCTAGAGTCTCAACCTCTATGGGTCCGCATACATCAAAGTAAACTGTATCCAAAATATTCTCTTTCAGCTTCGATGTTTTATTGAGAGACACTCTATAATGCTTGCTAAATAAACAGTAATCACAAGGATTTAACCTTGTATCTTTGGCACAAGGAATGAGGGACATCCTAACTAAAATCTGCAATCCATTTTCACTTAAATGAGCAAGTCTTTTATGACACAAATTTGGTGAAGCATCATCTTCAACTGCATTCAACCTTCTGATCCGCTTAACTTGAGTCTTATATAGTGTATTCAACACTATTCCCCTAGCAAGAACCATTGAGCCTTTAGAAAGCTTCCATTTGCCATCACTAAAGTTGCTATAGTATCCGGCTAGATTCAGAGCATGTATAGAGATCAAATTCAAGTGTAAATTTGGCACATATTGCACGTTCTGTAATGTCATTATGCAAGACATTTGTATGAATGCACATATCACCAACCCCCATAATGTCTGCATTGCTTCTATTAGCCATCTTTACTTTGCCAAAGTCTCTTGCTTTGTACACAAAATTTCTTGTTAGGAGTGGCATGATATGATGCTACTGAGTCAATAATCTATTATGCACATAAATTAGTAACATGGCATTCTTCCTCTTTAACAGAAAGTATCACCACTTCTCCTTCTGTCACAGAGATTGTGGAACTTTTATCATCAGCTGTTTTTTAATTCCTCTGATTTTTCTTATCTTTGTTCTTCCAAGCCTTGCAATTCTTTTTTATGTGTCCTTCTTCGTCGCAATGATAGCAACTGAATTTTTTTTAAAGATTGGGACTGTGATCGATCTTTAGATTTTCTGGAACGTCTTTTGCTTCTACTTCTTCCCCTGTTCTCTGTGACAATGGCTTGAGAATTATATGTCCCAAAATCGTTCTTTCTAGTTTCTTAATTGAACATATGTCTTTGACTTAGACTAAAGACAATTTCTTGCTTGTCGCAAAATTGCTTAGTGATACCATCAAGGTCTCCCAACTATTTGGTAAAGAATTCAAAAGTAATAGTGCTTGTAATTCATCATCCAACACTATTTTCATGGTATTTAACTGATTTACCAAATCTTGGAATTCACTCAAGTGCTCTGCAACAGATCTTTCATCTCGCTACTTGAGATTCACCATATTTCTAATCGCAAACGCTTTATTCAAAGTAGTCTTTTTCTCATAGAGATCTTTTAAATTCTTCCACACAGTATAAACATTAGTCTTAGTGGCCACATGGTGGAATACGCTAATGTCCATCCACTGCCTAATTAATCCAATGGCCTTCCAACGTTGCTTTCTCCATTGGTTAGCATTTACATCATTAGGCTTTGCTTCCACTTTCTCTATAGGATCATAAAGATCCTTGTAGTAAAGGATATCCTCTATCTTCGATTTCTAGATTAAGTAATTTGCTATTGTCAGCTTGATCATAGTGCATGTATTCTCTTCCGTAATTTACACAGTGTAACCCACCAAAATTTAAAAAGCTCTAATACCACTTGTTAGGCAATGTGATTGATTCATAATATAAATTATAATTATTCCAATTTGACAATAAGCACCAAATAAACCTAATAGAATTAAATCTACCAATAACATAGCATAACGGAAATAGAATATATGCAAAGCAAACAAAGAAGGAATACCAAAATTTATCATAGAAAGCCCTCAAATGCAGAGGGAAAAACCATAGGACAAACTCTGAAAACACTTTACTATATTCAGGATAATTACAAGATATCTTTTCCATAGTCTATCACACAAGAGGTAAATATAGTGTTTCCCAGTGAGACTCCACATATTCAAATACTATAATTTTATAATAATTGCAGTATTAAGGAGTAATGGAAGTGATACAAAAAAAATCCCTAGTATATTTTTTCTACACCCTAAACTCTCTGGGATTTACTCACACTCTATATTCCTCTCTCACTCACTCACTATGCAACTGAACTCTTTGCTGTTTGATGATCAAATGAGCAAGAATAAACTTCTATTTATAAAGGCTTTAAGTCATGTAAGACAATACACCATTTGGTTTAGTTTTCACAAGTGGTCTACTTGCATATGCATAAGATGCATATTTCAAACTCACATGTACAATATTAGAATATTTCCATCATATGTTGCTAGGCTTCACATGGTAATACTACCAAATTTCAACAAAGTAGTTTAGCTACTTTGACATTTAATATTTGGTTGGATCCCACACAACTAAATTTTAACAAGGTAGTTTATCTTCTTTGATATTAATGTTTGGTTGAATCCTACACAAATAAATTTTAACAAAGTGATTTACCTAATTTGAAATTTGATGTTTGACTGGACCCATATTTGGTTGTTTTGTTTCTACAATTTTCATTGTGTCAATCTTCTTTAAGCTGTTACTATTTAAGCTCTCAAATAATTAATAATCCATTATAAAATTGTTAATAGGACATTGCCTCTTTCCTCAAATTGAGTGAATGATCCATGTTGTATTTAAAGACAAAATTATCATAAAAATGTTTACCTTTTATAAATTTAATATTTTATTTTTGCATAAAACTTATTAAAAAAATCTGAAGTATAGTTAATCAAATAATGAGTTTCCTCCAGATAAGTTATGTAGAAAAGTACTAAATTAATTTTTTTAAATATTTTTTGACAATTAAGTTTTTTATAAATTATTTATACTAAATTAAATTTTCACAATTTTTATTTTTATAAAACTAATCCCTCATTAATTTTTTATTAATAAATTGGAAAAAAGGTACTAGTTATGTACAAGATAAAAATTTATAAAAAAAAAATTAATTAAATACAAACAATTTGTCAAAAATTAAATTGTCTTAAAATATAAAAATAAAAATTAATTAGATAATTTTCTCGATAAGCTATAGTATATCCAAGATATGAAGCACATGATAATCTATGTATCACCAACCAAGCCAGGTGATATGACGCATGGATTTCTGGATACGCAGAACCACAGCCACAAACCACGTTAAAAAAATCTACTCTTAGCCTCCACCAAGCAAGTAGTATTATGTTTTTTGTTTTATTATCCCGCGCTAAAATTAAGGCTATATTTTAAATGAATAAACTTATATGTAAATTTTTATATTTTATTAAAACGTAACTTTTAAATTAAAACGACAGCGTACTAATTTTGTCAAAAACCTCAACTTTATCCAATTATGAGGCCACGAGAGAACGTGAAAATGCAGCGCCAAAGTGACCCGTTATGAATGCCAGTGCGTTTTTTTTGGTTTTGGCCATTTCTGGAAAGCCAGTACATGTCTCGCGTTTAGTACCACAATTGAAAGCGCGTATTAATTTTCTCGCCACAAAAATAAAAAATAAAATAAAATAAAACCAGTTTGTGGAGAGGTAAGGGTAGATATTTATCGCGGTTTGTGGATGTGGTTATGCGGTCCCCTTGATCCATGAAAGCTGCCCCCGCAACCCAATTGTAAATGTTGTCCTTCTTTTGTATACATAAACTATAACTACCAGCTCACATGTAAAATTTAAGATACACTTTTTTATCATTTTTGCTATCAATTTTTATTTATTGGCTTACCAAGTTATAGCTATATAATTAATTAGTTAATTATAGTATAAAATATTTATAATTTAATTTATAAATTATACATATATATGCAATAATTATTAATTTAATAAATTATATAATTTGACCTACAATATATACAATTATTAAGCAATCATGGTCCAGTCCAAATGTATCGATAAGTGACCCATCTTCTTCAACTTTTCAGCAACCAAACAAGTATGTACCATAAGCAACAAAAAATAAAATAAAAAATCTGATGACAAATCTGACACCTCGTGGATGGCATTGTACCACAAATAATTGAGAAATGAAAAGATGTTGCGCGACGTGGTTGCACCAGCATGGTCGATATTTCACATGTGATTAGGGATGAATTTAAAGAGAATTTTTAAAATTTTAATATTTATATGCAATTTTATTTAATATTTTTATTTATAATTTTTATTCTTTAGATTTTTAAAAATTTATAATTTTTTGTAAATATTTAATTAAAAGACTTCTATTTTTTAAAATTAAATTTTAAATCTATCTTGGATTGAACTTCACTATTTTTTTAAATCACACCATGTTGTGATTCTGTGATAGTAGGCTCTACAATAATGTGCTTCAAAACTGGCCTTCTCGCCTTGAACATGTGTTTTCCTTTATCCACTTTCCACGTAAGGCTGACTCTAATATCGTACTACTTTCGTACTCATTTTTCCTCCTTGCATGCTTCCACCTCAGGGAACCACCAATTTCTATTCCTGCCCCTATGAATATTCCGTCCAATTTGGATTTTATGTATAGGTCCTCGATATTTGGTGTATTTATTTTGCTAATTTTGATCCATATAAATTTAGTAAATTGAAGAAAAAAAGAATAAACTATGGAAGCAAGGCCAAATGCACAGGCATCAGCTACGGACAAACTTTTCCTTAGTTTGAATTTTTTAAAAATGATAGAATGGAATAATAAATAAAAAAATTCCAAGACTTTTTATTGTTATTTAAAACTTCAATTTTACTTTTTTTATTTAACTCTTAATAATGGAATGACATATACATTATGTTTTCACTCCTTTTAATTTCACTTTATTATCATCCATGACATTTCATCTTCTCTTAAACTTTTAAATGTAGTCTACATTTATGTGATATTTTTAAATAAACATAATCATTATTATAAAGTCCTTTATTTTATAAAAAATTATATATAATTTGTTGAAATTAAAATATAATCAAAATATATTAAGAATAATATTAATTATCAATAGTAAAAATATAACGTATAAAATAATTTTTAAATTTTTAATGTTATTTATTGTGTTAAAAATTATAAATTTAATTGATTCTAAATTTAAACAAAGTAATTAATTCTATTAATCATATATATATATATATTCAATGCTTATTATATCATATAAATGATATATATAAAAAAATTTTGATAAAAATACATATAACTATAACTGACTTTGTTACAATAGAAATTAATATAGCCATGCTTTTAATTTCACTGGAGAAGAGTGAATTTTTTTTAATATAGAATTTAAATATTTTTAATAAAATAGAATATAATATACCTATTTATTATTTGCCAGGCACTTAAATAATAGAAACATCAAACATCTACTAATGGCAAGAAAAAAATCCAGTTAATTTTCCCGTATTTAAACCGTAAACAAATTTATGTATAATTACTAATTCATAGAGAGAGAAATTTAGACTTGCAACGTCTAAATTTCTCTCTCTTTTCTATTTTTTCTCTTTTACTTTTTCAAGTCTGGACTCCAAGCCTCCAAATTCCCCGACGAGGACTTTCCTTCGGGAATTTCGTCTATATATACCTCGTTCTCGTGTTTGCTTATCAAAGCCGTTGTATAAGCACTGCTCTTCCTCTACTTTCTTCTCTGCTTCCTCCACATTGTTTTCTTTTCTGGTGTTACTCTGCTTCTTCAAACAACAAAATGACCATTATCATCGAGCAACCACAGCTCGGTATGTCTTTCCTTTGCTTCCTCTTGAATTTAGTTTGCTTAATGCGTAATTGCATTATGGCTAATCAGATTATACTACCCTTTCTTTCAGAAACACAGGTTCAGTATAACAATGTGCATCCTGAGGAAATCAATGAGCTTGTGTTGGATGGTGGACTCTCCTTGCCGAAATCTCTGTCACAGAATGGATTCGTAGCCCCACAAATCAACTCATTTGGTCACTCCTTCAGGTTATAACTTTTTCTTGGGGGTTTTAAGTTTTTTTCATAGATGGGCTGCTTTTAAGTCCTATGCATATGGGCCTCTGACCCAAACAAGGAGAGAAACTGACATGGGCCATTGGAAATCTGTGGCAGAGACTATGATGCAGAGAGTGAAAGGCTAAAAGGTGTGGAGGAGTTCTACAGACTGCAGCACATTAACCAGACATATGACTTTGTAAGCAAACTTGATTCCATCTCATCAAGTTCTGGGTGTCTTTCCTACAACATTAAAAGATACATGCAATTAATGGTGACCAAAGCTGAATTAATATGGCTATATATGAGAATACAGGTGAAGAGAATGAGGGAGGAGTATGGGAGACTGGACAAAGCTGAAATGGGCATATGGGAGTGCTGTGAACTGCTGAATGAAGTTGTGGATGACAGTGATCCTGATTTGGATGAACCTCAAATTCAGCACTTGTTGCAGTCAGCTGAGGCCATCAGAAAAGACTACCCTCATGAAGATTGGTTGCATTTGACTGCTCTCATTCATGGTACAATTAACACCTGCAAATTTTTTGTAATTTCTTGTAAAATTATAAGAAAGATTAGTGGTTCATAATGTTTGGCTGGTTTTAGATCTTGGGAAGATTCTCCTCCTCCCTGCTTTTGGTGAGCTTCCTCAATGGGCTGTTGTTGGTGAGTGAACTCTCTCCTTAAACTTTTTTTTTTTTTAAAACTATTTTACCGTTAAATTATTGTTTTGGTCCCTATAATTTCATTCAATTATTCATTTAGTCAACAAAAGAATAAAACTAATAATGAAATAAGATTAACCCAAATATATGGCATGTGATGCAACTCATAGTGATTTGAGGGAATTGACTTGAATCATGCAAGAATACTAAAATTATATATATTTAGCTCGTTGACAAAATTTAACAAAATGTTGACAAGAGTATAATGGCAGGCTTCACTATATGAATTAAATTAAATATTGAGCGAAATTATAAGAACCAGAAGTACAAATTTCCCATCTCTTATATAGTTTTGGCATTTGCCATTAGAACTGATGGATGATGATATTTTGCAGGAGATACATTTCCTCTTGGCTGTGCGTTCGATGAATCAAATGTTCACCACAAAGTAATTCATATCTTCTGGGAAAACACATTCATAGCCATTTATTGTTTCACTGAGTAAACTCGCAAAAGTTTTTTAATTCCATTTGCAGTATTTCAAGGACAACCCAGATTACAATGATCCTGCTTATAGCACTAAAAATGGGATCTACACTGAAGGATGTGGATTAGACAACTTAATGATCTCTTGGGGGCACGATGATTATATGTATATGGTGAGTCTAAATATAGCTAGCTAATCCAACAAATGTTATGAAACAGTAATTTTTTTCAAGATCTAATACACCAAAAAAATCTGCAGGTTGCTAAGGAAAATGGAACTACTCTACCTCCTGCAGCATTGTTCATTATTCGATATCACTCTTTCTATCGTAAGACAGAGCAATTTTGTCAAGTTCTACAATACTCTATATACATATATATATATATATATATATATATATACAAATTAATTATCTAAGAGTATATAAGACATATTCTCTGTCCAGTAAACATATATAATAACTGCAACGTTATTTAATCTTTCAGCTCTACACAAGGAAGGCGCGTACACGCAGTTTATGAATAAAGAGGATGCTGAGAATTTGAAGTGGCTAGAGATATTTAAGTAAGCATGAATTTCAGTTTCAGTATGTATTTTCATATACTTGCACATTCCTAAGATTGCATCAACCAAACTGATTCTGGTCTGCTTTGCAAAATATTTTATATGTAGCAAATATGATCTCTACAGCAAGAGCAAGGTTCAAGTTCATGTCGATAAAGTTAAGCCATACTATATTTCACTTATTAAGAAGGTGAGTAGTAGTGATGATTTAGTCAACATGGGATTGGGATTTCTCTAATCTTCTTCTATATTGCAACTTATTTTCTTTCTCTTGCATTTTTGCAGTATTTTCCAGAAAAGCTGAGATGGTGAGAACCTTGGAGAGAGAGAGAGAGAGAGAGAGAGAGAGAGAGAGAGAGAGAGAGAGAGAGAGATATATATATATATATATATATATATATATATATATATATATATGAGACTAGAAGCATAGTTCTCTTGCTTCCTAGTATGTTGTTACGTTATTGTTTGGCGGCATTTATGTATTCATTGTAATCGATAATAAGTATTTTATTAGATACAAGCAATTTAGTTTCTTATGGAATTAGAATTACTTTACCACTTCTGACTTCAAAGAAGTTAGACAGTCTATTTTGAATACTAATAACAAAGGGATGTTCGGTTGCCACGACATCTTATCCAAACTAGGGCTTGTAAATTTTTCTTAATTTCTATCTAATTTTAATGATAGAAATTATTAGTCAATTATGGTTTACCAGATGTTGGGACTATATAAATTTTCACATGCTATACAATATATAATATTATCAATTTGGGAAAGAATTGATACTTTGATTTATCATTCAACGATATAAACTCTTAAATTCCTAGAACTTAGAATAAAACTATGAGAGGAAAAATTATATTTCTATCTTTTAGCTTCTCTTAATTTATATGTGTATTAATGATGGATTAGTAGAGGATACGTAACCGCGAAGACCAGTTTCCAAATAAACATTTATTATCATATCAGATAATGATTATCTGATAACAATTTATTATCCAATAATTTCAAATTATCAGATATTCTATTAATCACTCCCATGAAGTGGTTAATTATAGATAACTTGAGAAACTAATTCCCAGTCAACCAATTAGAAATTAACTCATTTAATTATTTATTTAACCAATTAATTACTTAATTAATATCACTTTGGTCAACTTAAGTCTTACATTTTCCCATTATGATATTGTCTTACTTTATGGTTAAATAAATCATAATGCGCATAAAAATTACTAATTTCTCATACATTAATTGCATAATTCATTATAGATAAAGATAATAACTTATATGAGTCATGACAGTTGTACATACTCCTGTCCATGTACTACAACATCAATCCATTTTCTTTATTATGACCTATATGTGAGAAGTGCATACTTAGTCTAACATTATGTCATTAATAAAGACAAAAACTATTATCATCATCATGATCATTCATGTATACAATACTTAATTAATAGGTAAATCAGAAACATATTCATTAGAAAATTAACAGTGTCAAAATATAATACTTTAATAATGTTCAACACGATCAATAATGCTATATTTATGACATGTTTTGGATAGCAACCCTTTTGTTAAAGGGTTAACTATCATAAAGTTGGTACTAATATGTTTTATTCATATTGTATGTTTCTAAACTTATTCTTTAATGGCAAAGCATTTTGTTTCCACACACTTAGCACCTTCAAATACTTGTCGTCTTTAAATGAAGATAGTCACAAAATTTTCAGCAACTTAGCAATACTGCCGACAATTCCAAGTCTTGAGATAAAGTGATGCAAGCAGTGTTTCCAAAGAATGCCACAAGCTCATCTTTCATTAGATAGCCATTCCAACCAATAATACAAGTGGATTCCATTGTTTTTACTAAGTGAAATCAAAAAATCTATACAAGTATATGGTCTTTAATTTCTTACAAGTATATGGAAAACTTTATTTGTATATATTAGACTAAGTAATGACATATCCATAAGAAATTCATTAGTAGTAAGCAAGATATCATCAACATACATAATATGAAAATATATACTTACTACCACTGTCCTTCAGACATATACATCAGTTGAAGGTATTTTCTTTAAATCCAAAGCTAACAACAATATCATTGAACTTGAGATATCATTTCCTGGAAGCTTGTTTAAGTCTGTATATTAATTTTTTTAGTTTACATATCATGTGTTCCTTTTTTAAATTGAAAACCCTATTAGTTAATCTATGTGAACTTCTTCCTTTAAGTTTCCATTGAGAAACACAGTTTTCACATCCATTTGATGTAACTCCAAATCATAATGAACTACCAACATCAGGATAATTCTAAAAGAGTCTTTTTTAAATACTAGTAAAATGTCTCCTTATAATTAATATCATCTTTTTGAGTAAAACCTTTGACAACGAATCTAGCCATATAGAGTTCAAGGTTGTCATGAGAGTCATGTTTGGTCTTGAAGACCTATTTGCATCTGACTCTTTTGTAACCTTCAAGCAACTCTACAAGGTCCCATACATTATTATGGTTAATAGATTTTAACTCTTCTTTCATGACATCTAACCATTTATCAGCATTATCACTACTAATGGCTTGTGAAAAATGAAACTAGATCATTATTTATTCCTTGTAGATAAACCATATAATTATTAGATATAGTTGGTTTTCTTTCCCTTGGGATCTTCTAAATACTATTTCTTACAGCTTATTTATTATAGGTTTATTATGAATAATGGAATCATTAATTTGTTGTTCTTCATAATTGTTTTGTGGTTCAACAATTTTTAGGAACAACTATTTTAGAAGAATAGCAAATTAATGGAACTTACATTCTCGTTTCCTTAATTTCTACATTTTGTGGAACTTTATTCCCATTGGTTTTACCATTTTTAATGAACCTGATATTTCCAATTCCAACATTTCTATTGCTATAGTTTAGACAATAAAATATATACCCCTTTGATATTTTTGGATAACCAATGAAATATTCACTTATTATTCTTGTATTTAGTTTCTTTTCTTGTGGGTTGTATACTTTTAATTCTGACTGTTAACCCTAAACATGCAAATGCCTTAAAATGGGTTTCCTACTAGTACACAACTAAAAAAATATTTTTGGAATTACCTTACTAAGAAGGCTATTTAAAAATACATGGTAGTGTTCAAAATATACATCCACAATGAAATGAGTAAAGATAAATTACAAGTCAAACTCTTAACCATATCTATTAATGTTCTATTTTTGTTTTTCATATATACCAATTTGTTTTGGTGTACTTGGCATTGTATATTGAGCACATACACCACGTTTCTCAAGAAATTTAGCAAATTGACGTGGGTGTTATCTTTTTTTATCATATCTCTCATAATACTTGTCATCTTTATCTAACCGTACAATTGTTTCTATCTGATTAAACAAAATTTACTTTTCGATCCAATTGTCTTTCAACTTAATTTATGAAAATTTCTAATTCATTCACTGCTTGAGATTTCTTAAGTAATAGATAGACATATCCATAACTTGAATAATCATTAATAATAAAGGTGATGAAGTATTTTTTTTCTTTATTGAAAGAATTGACATCAAAAGGTTTACATATATAAGTTGTATAATCTCAAAAAGCTATATGCTTATTGTAGCTCCTTTCTTTGCTTGTTTTGTTTGATTCCCTTTTATACAATTCACACAAATATTTAGGTTGATAAAATCCAAGGATATCATTTTTTACTAATCTTTCCACTCTTTCTTTGGAAATATGACCTAAAGGCCTATGCCACAACTTAGCGAAACATTCATTCACAAAACCATATTTAGTACTAATATTATGATGCAGGGTCAAAAACGATTTAGCATAAAAACTATAAAGATTTAGCTTGTATAATCCAATATAGAGAATACTAAAGCCTATAAGATAGTTATGCTTAAACAAACTTAAACATCAGTTGCCAAAATTAATAAAGTATTAGTAATATTAAGTTTAGACAATATAACTAAATTCTCAAAGATACTAAGTACATAAAAGTATCAAATAAGTCTAAATTCTCGATGGCTTCTATTGGAGCTTTCATTATATTTTTTATGAAGATAAAGTTCTTATTCGGGATTATGACTTGAATTATAAGGAATCCCTACATTGTATTAAAAACATGAGTTATACATCTTGAGTCAATCCACTAAATATTATAAGAAACTTTAGTTAAATTTGATTCGAAACATACATAAGCATTAAATTTTCCTTTCTTTTCAAATCAAACTTTAGCTTTAATCCTTTTTATAAATGTCTAGACTTCTTTTGTTCCTTATTGTGGATTTAATAAAATGACTCATTTAGCTTTAGTGGTCCTTTATACTTGTCAAGTTTTTTTTCCTTTCTTCTTAATCGATCACATAATGGAAAGAATGATTTCTTTGATTCTTTAAGTCTTGTTTCCTCTTGAACTAAGATGTTATGCAATTCAAGCATATTCCATTTATCTTTCATAGTATTATAGTTTATTTGGAAAGAGCTATACTCAGACAGTAATGAATTAATAATAAATTGTACAAAGAAATTCTCATCCACATTCATTCTTAATTACTTAAATCTTGGTGCTATATTTGTCATCTTAATGGTATGTTGATGCATAATATGTGAACCATTAAATTTTATGGTGTCAAGGTACCCATTAACATCCCGGCAAAAGACTTCTCTATTATTTGGGAGTAAGTTTGTCAAACTCGCGAGTTTAGGTAAATTCGAAATAAAAAGGCAGACTCGTAATGTTAACTTGTAAGAGTTTATTTATATTGATAAATAACTATTAAAATATATAATTACATAATTAAAATTAATGCTTTTAAAGTTTAACTAATCATTAAACTAGTAAAGGCACTAATTGATACACTCGGTTGACCATAATTGAATAAGTAATAATTAAACATAAATTTATTTTTAAACTTTATATATTAAAATTTTGATATAATAAATATTAACAAGTAAATACTAAAACTTTTTTAAATTTAAATCTAAGATAATTTATCTACTGATAAATATAACCATTGAATTTTAATGCATAAAAAAAATGAAGATTACATAAAATCTATAAGTGTTATTCTATTATGTTAAAAATAAATAAATTTTATATTATTTTTAGATAAATATATCAATTCATTAATATTTAAATGATTTAATATAATAAAGATTATAATGGTTTAGACTAAAAGACACAAAATTGATAAAGTTGTAATTAATTGATTGAATGTAATCATGATTAAAAAAATTTCTAAAACAAATCTAAAACAATGCAAAGGAGCCATTATGTAAGAAATATTGCCCATATTGTGCTGTGATGTGTGGCTGCCTTGTGGTTAAAAGCAAGTAGCGCTTTTGATGCCTTTTGCATGTCCAGGTTTGACTCTAACAGATGGGTTTTTCTAGAAAAAGTTAAGACTCACTCTACGTGAGTCACTCGCCACCCAAATCACCATTTCCATCGAGTTTGCACAAGTTGAGGCCAGTGTTGAGTTTGAGTCCACGAGCTCAAAACATGGACTCGAGTCATACTATATATATTTAGAAATCAATTCATTCAACAAACATTTGCATTATATTATTGATGCTAAATTTCAATTTCTCATAATTAGTAAGTATATTAGACATATTTACTATCTTGGATATGCTAAGCTGATCTTACTAAGCATATAAATTAACTACAATTATGTTTATGATTATAAAATGGCTAACCAATGTTTGGGTAATCTTTAAATATTTTACAATCAATGAACTTTAATATACCAATAAAACAACGATTATTAAATCTTTCATAGCATTACATAATTATGAATATTCAAATTTTACTTAATTTAATATTTATCAAAACTTTTTAATTTAGCCACTTTGGTGACTAACAAATTATCCACAATATAGACATTAAAATAAATTATAATAGTATAAAATTTGAATAATATCAAATTTTATAACTGAGTCATTTAATAACTAATAAGTCATCCATATAATATAAAAAAATGTAGCAATTTAAAATAAAACTTAATTTAAATGCTACACAATATTAATGTATCAACAAACAATGTACATCACTTAATTTGTCATATACAACTATAGAAAATTTAAATGTGGCATGAGTTTTTCATTGATGCAGTAGATATAAATGTCTAAAACTTTATAATGATAGAAACAATAATTCTTTAATGGGACATCATGAATTATTAAACTTCTAAAATATTCTAATTTTATATTTTAAAAAATTAGAATTCATCATTAGAATATTAAATTTCTTAATGAAAAATTATAAGTTCCTGAATCTAAGCTTTAATACCATAGGTAAGTTTTTCTTAATTTCTATCTAACACTACCTATAGAAATCATTAATCAATTATAGTTTACCAAATGTTAGGAACTCATAAATTTTCATATGCTATACAATAATATACAATACTATCAATTTAGGAAAAAATTCCTACCTTGATTCATCGCTCAACGACATAAACCCTTGAATTCTTAAAACTTAGAAGAGAACTATGAGAGAGGAAAAACAATATTTCTATACTTTAGCCTATCTTAATTTACATGCGTATTACTAATGGAATAGGAAAGAAAGCATAATTCAATTTATAGGCAAAGATAGAGACCAATTTTCAAATAAACATATATTATCAGATAATGATTATCTGATAACCATTTATTATTCAATAATTTCAAATTTCAAATTAACAGATATTCTATTAACCACTAATATCAAGTGGTTAGTTATTAAAAACATGAGAAAACTACTCCTCAATCAATCAATTAGAAATTAGCTCATTTAATTATTTATTTAACCAATTAATTACTTAATTAATATCACTTAGGTTAATTTAAATCTTACAGGGTTGTTCATAAAGTCACCTAAATTGATTAAATTAATTGTACCAAACTAAATGTTTGATTTAGTTTAGAGATGTTATTGTCCTAGTTTACTTTGCTTCATATGCATTTTTAGCATTTTGTAGTTAAATTTAGTTTTTAGAAGCCAATCAAATGAATCATATAGGCTTACGTCATGAAACCTTAGATACATATCAGTGTGTTGGATCATGAAAATGATGATGAGTAGTGCTGTAATTTTTATCTCTAAAGTTATATTTAGCCAAGAAAAAAAAAATTAACATATGTATGGTAGAGCACTTAAATTCTTAAATCTTAACTTAATTATTCATCTCACATGTTAAAAAGGAAAAGTTTTCTTGAGATTTAATTTATATACATGATATAAAATTCATTCATATAGATTAATACTGAAGGAAAATCAAATACCTCAAGTAATTGTTAATAGAACTTAAATTAATAAAATTAATTTTCTATAGTTTAATATATTAAATTAATTAAAATATAAGTTGATCAAAACTGGATTGACCAGGAATAACAATCATGACTCATGTTAGAGGGAAAGCCAAAGTGGTACTTGTTACTTTGTTTAGGACAATGCATCCATGCGAGACCTCTATAGTCCCTTGTTGGAGAGAGGGAGGATCGTCGACCAGAATATTCCAACTATTTTTTATTTCATTTTTTTAAATAATAAGAATTCATAAAGACATATTGATATTTTAAATTTTTTATACAAAATATGAAAACAAAATAAAGTATAAGCTGCTCGATTTTTTTCCTTTAAAAATATTCCATTATGTATAAAAAATGATTAAACATATTAACATGTTTTGGTGTATTACTATAATTCTTTTCAAAAAATTAATATTTATGAAAATAAATTTAAAAAATACCACATGACATAATAGTGCCCCATTTGGTTCACAGAAATTTGTGTGAAGGAGAGGGAATGGCAGAGAGAAACAAAGTAAATACATTTGGTTGCCTATGGAAAGGAATGTAAAAGAAACAGGTATTTATGTTTGGTTGGCTGGCAGAGGAAAGTAATAAAAAGTATGGCAGATGAATTTACCATCCTACCCTTGAAAAAATTGTTTTGTTTCCTGGGGCTCTAAATAATTTAGGTTTGACATGTAACCAAGCAACCCACCCATTGTCTTTTTATTATTCACTCGATACACAGAAGAAGCAGTTGGTCCTAATCCTAATGTGCTCATGGTGGTAGGGCTTGCTTCGTTACTCGACACGAGGGGTGGAGCTCTTACATTGGACAAGCCGTTCATTGGTGAGCTGCTTCCTTGTTTAAGGTACATACCTAAGTTAAGGCATATAATCCTTTTGAAGTCGATTTCATCTACAGTTGGTTTATAGTATAGCTCTATTGTTTTATTGCCCTTGTAGAGGTGTTAATTTCCCCTTCTTTTAGAACAAGGATTCAATTTTTTCTTTATGCCTCTTTTATCATCACCTTATTACTTTTACAATTTCAAATATTTGTTGGAGTTTAAGTGAGCGTTCGCGATAAATTTACTTAGTTAATGTATGAAGAAACCAACATTGATTCATTTTCGATATACAACTGGTAGTAATTTGTAAGCATCAGAGTTGGATTGCGTAATACTATGTTTCCATCTTTAGTTTAGATAATATGTTCCGTGGACATGCCTTGAAGTGATTGATTATTATGTTTCCTTCTAGGTCCTTTGGAATTTGTTGCAGTTCCAAATTTATGTTTTCCAAAAAAAGAACATCTTTTTCCGAATATTGCCTCTGAATAAAAAGAATGAAAATAACACTACAATTATAAAGGGATAGTTGAGTTCTACTTGAAAACGATATATATATATATATATATATATACACACACACAAACACACACACAATGCTGATGCTATTTTATCTTACAACGTTGATAGTAGTTACATAATTTGATAAGTGTGTTGCATAGTTATAAGTACCATGAGAAATGAAGTAGTTATAGTTTATATTAGGTGTTGTGCTAGGATAATATAACTATTATGGATGTGTGCTGCCAAACAAATACTGGTAGGGGTTGTATATTGATTGCAGTTAACCAATATAGTTATTTAATTTTATTTTGTTACAGTTGACCATGTTAACTCAAGTGTAGGCAAGAGTTCCAGGGGAAGGAACTGTAGGTTACGTAATAGAAACTATTTATGTGGTTGAAGAGTTGCAGTGAGGATTTCAAAATTCGTGAAGAACTCAAACCGTCTATATGCAAACTGTGAGGCCAATAGGTGTAGGTTCTTCACTTAGCTCGATGAAATTCTTGAAGACCAATTAAGAGAGGTAGTAGTATGTGATCACTTGAAAGAAGTGTGCATCTTGACAACTGAAGTCATATATTTCACCAAGAGGGTAGACATGCTTGAAGGGGGTTTAGGGGTTTCAATATGGTTGTGGCTTTTTTTTTTTTTTTAATTGTAATGATACTAGTACTGGGGTGTAAGGGGAGTTAGTCTGCTTCACATAGGTTTGATATGTAAGACATAGGCTAACAGGATCACATGAAACCTGGTGTATGGTGGGGAAACATTCCTTCCACTTACAAGTTCCTTTTTGTTAGTTTGTAGAAGATAGGGTGGCATTGTTAAAGTCTTCCACGATTTTGTTATTAGTTTGTATTGTATGGGTTTGTGGCCTATGTAACCAATCTTCGTGTAATTTATAATATTACACTTGTTATTGCTGCAATGCAGATGATTATGTGGTAATCATATTTTATCATCTCTTCTACTTGAAGGTGTCTTCATATCATACTCTTATTAATGTCTGAAATTTTTCTAGCAATGGAAAGCTCATCTTGGCTATTTGCCAATGACTTATACACTAAACCTTTTATAACAGATGGCAAATGTCTATTAATGCTTCAGGTTTAAAAAACTTATAGTTAACCATTGGCATTTTTTGAAACCCATATCATTTATGGATATTGCTTTTCACATTTTCATTTTTCCTCTTATCAGATTGAAAAGTATCTGCCACTGGTGTGGCATTATAATTGTTATTATTGACATATGGATGAACCATTGTAAGTTATGCAACCCTAATATGAATTTGTAACCTATCCATTGAAGTAGCTTGCATTAAACATTATACACAAATTTGAATCATTCATACAACTCAACATTATTGCATTTCCCTTTCTTTTTTCACACAAAAGTTACAATATCTTACAACATATTTTACATCATACAACATGTCTGCATTTATGTTGTTTCAACTAAATATCTTCCTTGTTCATTTTTATTATCTTTTTCATCCACAATAGCAGTTACTAGAAAAAGAACATTAAAAATGAAATACATATATCATGATAATTATCTCTAAATATAACACACAAGGAAGCCATCAAAATGCTACATTAAAACAACTACATATTTCCATACTGATCCCACCTAGGGGCCTAAACAATATATACAACGAGTGTTTTCACCAGTTCAACATACTACATATGTGGTTGGCTTAGATACTAACCTTATACTACTGCCATCAATATCAAAATATATCTATACAACTTCCACTCCATCTAAGGGCATAGTCACAGTGTAATTAGGTTACCAAAATAATTCCCCTAATGCTATAACATGCAAAACTTTACAACATTTGTATCCCACATGACTAATACTTATGCCATACATAATAGTAGTTAAAAAGTGTACATAGTTGTTATGTTATTCGGTCAGTTCAACAGCTTGCTTAACCAGTACCATTTCATCTCATATGGGATAGAGCCAAATGCGACCATGAGCTTGTCATTTTCTGACAACTTCAGATGGGCATGAACAAATTCACGATTGGTCAAGGTGGGGACACAAAGCAAGACATGGATGAGATTCTCCCTTTTCATGTCCAAGCTGGCTTTGTTAGCCAACTTGTCCATGGCAGTGGAGAGTACGTTGAGTCCAACCTATAAGTTGCTAGTCATATCTTGAATGGTAGCAATAAACCTATCGCCCCTGCTATGATGATGTCTCTTTCGTGATGCAGATGAAGCCTCATTGGCAACATGAGGTTACTTAGTAAAAGTAACAAAGGTGTTTATCTCATTCTCTTGCTTAGTCTCTGTCAAGTTGGGAACCTTATAGACATCCATCTCAGCAATATCTTTGTTCACATCACAGGCGGACTGAGCATCCTTCCCAATTGCTTTGTCCTTTCCTCAAATGTATGTGACCTCATTGTAATGTAGGAATTATTTGTTCCTAACTTGATATGCCTTAGGCCTTACCTATATGGGAATTTATTTTATGGGCCATGTATATTTGCATGCACATATATATATATATATATATATATGTAATGCCACTAGAACACTCACAACATAAGGCAATAGAAAAGGAACTGAACACACAACAAATGTAGGATTGGTTTTCTTCCAATATAAGTACCAAAGACAGAATTTCAAGCGTAGGGGCATCAAAAGCACATCTGCATATGGGAATATAGTTAGAGATAATAATATCTTCCTCTAGACATTGTGGGACATGCAAAGTTAATGATATATGCAGTAACCATATACGAATACAGAGATAAACATATATATTTGGTAGCATGTTCATCAATACTCACCTTCACATATTCATCCCAGATGTTCTTATTCGCAATGATGCATTTCTTTTCCTTGTCTCACCTGAAGTTGTTGGTATTGCTACCATTCACCATATCATAGATAATTTGCTAATATGTTTTCATTGTCTTGGGATTGGATATGTGGGTTACCTTTAATTTCGCAACACGGGTAGCGATGCTCCATCATGCCTTCCAATGCAATTAAATACCGAAATGATAGTCTTTCATGAACTTCTGCTTTATCTTTAGCTAAACCAGGCAATCAACGAGCAGCTTGTCCTCATCGAAGCTCCAGACATGCTGGCCACCAGTGCTTCCATTGGATGGTTGTTCCATTATCAATTCTTGGAGTCACAACACAATGGTTTTGTATTCTTTATGTGAAATCATACATATACACACATGTATGACGAACATATATAGAATATTAGACACATGACACATGTTGTATATAAACACTTGTATGACACACATATATACCATAATAGACACAAGATATGTTGTATATAGACACATATATAACACATATTAGAACCTACATGAGAATTATACATGCATCTCGTCCACACTATAATATGATCTTCATAGGGTTTTATAGTCATAAAGCATATAGAATTCAATCATAACTGTAATCGCACCATCTTACCCCAGACAATGGAAAATGCAATTAGTGTTACACCTCAATTAGTTACAACATATAAATAACAAGTTACCAAATTTTACATCATCAGCACTACCTTAGACTTCATTACGTTGTCCTACATACTCTATGAACATTTGTTCGCCAAGTTGTCTCACCAATTACTCCACTCACTCGTGGGTTCCATGCTTGATATAGGGTTGTAATCCCCAGGAGGAGCATCTACTGCAGGGGTATTAAGCTTGCCCTCCAATGGGTATAATTCATCTTCCATTCATATTAGATTATGTAATAGGCAATAGGCTATGACCACTTGATTATGTATCCTAACAGGGTAGAAAGATGGGCTCCTTATAATTGCCTAACGCAACTTTAACATGCCAAAACACTGCTCAATGACTTTTCATATGGCTGTGTGTTTGATATTGAAGTACTAACGAGGATTGGTAGGATTACGACCATCCCTTCACTCAGTCAGATGATACCGCTACCCTCTATATGGAGCTAAGAAGTCGTCACAGTTAGTGCACTTGGCATCCACCAAATAGTAGCACCCTATGGGTTATAAACCAAATAAATTAGTTGTCATGGCAGCTAAAAAGAACAAACTACATACAAAGGGAACATGAACATCACCTTGTGGAACTCTCAAACCATTCTGCCTAGTAATTGCATTACCTAGGATTCTCCCATCTGACGCTGAACCTTCCCAACTAGATAGGATATAAATGAATTGTGCATATAGACTACACATGCTAAAGACATTGGTGGTAACTTCCCTCTTCCTATTCTTGTATCTTGGCTTATCTTCCACTGGTACTTTAATTCTGACATGTGTGTTATCAAGTGCCTCAAGATAGCTTTACCAATTAGCAACAACAATTGTATGAGCTAGTGGCAATCACACTAAATATGGACCACAAAATGTAAATCCCTTACCTTGAACCACTTCCAGTGTTTATCCATTGAGTCGTGGGCACTGGTTCTGGCCTCTTAAATAGTTCTTTGTCTAATTGCATCATTGCAGTCAACACCACCTTGAAGTATTTACTTATGGTTTCTGCAAATTGGCTAAAATGGAATTGAATGACACAACTTTTAACATGATGAGCAAGTATATTTGAGAACATGACGACTTGCTCATATACTAGCATGTGCCATGTAGGTGTCAACCCACTTACAGTATCAAGCATAACACACAACTTATCAGAGGTTTGCCTATACATCCTAAGCTAATTGAAGCAAGTGATATCACTATAGTACACTAAGCTTCTAAGGTGGGCTCTCTTAACATGGAAGTCCATTTATAAGACCTATAAGTAATGTGCATCCTATGTTGTAAGACCATCCCCCCATTTAGACAACTATTTCATACATGCACATTATAGCTTGTAACCACCACTCTACAACACGCAACACGTACTCCCATCTTTTTTGGTTCAAAGCTGTATAAATGGCAAAATATAGACAATATCGGTCATGTTATCACAACCATAAGCATATCCCAAAGTATAACTCTGACTACTTAACTTTTCTACCTCTCTCCCTCTATAGTATATACGGAAACAAAAAAGAAGAGTAACAATCATATGGAAAACACTAAACACATAATAAAGGATCCCATGCAAACTTGAATACTAGATTAATGTATACAGATTTTATAATTGCATTTTGGAAAAAATCAGATCTAGAAAATAAGTACATTTTTAGCATATTCTTCCAATTTTTAAATAACACTTCCTTTTTCTATACAAT
The DNA here is from genome assembly GCA_037074485.1 of Delonix regia. Classification (NCBI taxonomy): domain Eukaryota; kingdom Viridiplantae; phylum Streptophyta; class Magnoliopsida; order Fabales; family Fabaceae; genus Delonix; species Delonix regia. The sequence goes on along the minus strand of CM073449.1, from coordinate 29,505,978 downwards.
TTGCCTCAACAAAATCAGAATATTAACTATCATCTCCTACCATATATTGGTAACTTGGTCAATAAAGTGACACATATCCACTAGTAATATATTAATTAAATTGTCTTAACACAATTAATGACAACATAAATAACTATGGAGCAACTTATATTTCACACTAGTGAACCTCTTCATCCATGAATGCTAACTCAATAACTAAACTTTAATTTTTTGTGTATATACCTAAAATGGACTCATGTTGTATAACAACTATTTTTGTCTTTGTAATTCTTAGGGGATAGACCTTGTCTTGAAAGGCTTGTGTGTAGAATGCTAGCCTTTATTGTGGCATTTTTCTTTTCTATGTATATACCTATATAAGCTTTTCTCCAAAAATAGATTATTTTGGTCTCTGCCATAAATTCAATAACCAAATGGACATTACATTACAGCAGCAAAAGAAAAAGGAAAAAAAGAAGGATTTTTCTTTTGCAAACACTTACGTTAGTTTTTGGTTGGCTGTCAAGTATAGGTAGAAAACATAATCTTTAATTTTTTTTCTTTATTTTTTCCTTTTTGGGCATTCAATTATGACTTTTTCATTTGACACCTTTCCTTTGATGTGAGAGCTTATCTAAAAGCATTCATAATAGTAGTTGGTGACAAGAAGCAACCTTGGTATTTTCATATCAACCTTGGTATTTTCATATGCACAAGTTAACTAAAAAAAGAAGGCAAATAAGTCTCATATAAACCAAGCAGATGACAACAATTTTCATCTCATATGAAGACAACAAACCCCAATCAGTGAAGAACATCCATGTAGACATATCAATACACGTCACAGATGCCACATTGAACAGATTGGCTACCTAGTAAGTTTTATTATTGTCGCAATGATTTTACACCCAAAGAACACAAAAAACTCACGCAAACAAAGCACATTTTCAGATTTAGCATTATATCATGACTAAAGGAGTGGGAAGAAAATGACATAGATTTGGACTAACTATTTCCAGCAAGTCGTTGCCGGCAATTATTCTTCCTTGTAGTCCGAACTCATGCAGCTCCAAAGATGATTGTTTTCGTGTGAAAACTTCCCACAAGAGTGGGTGGGTGCTTTAACCAGAATCTTCATCTTCCTCATTGTGCAAAATAAAGTTAGACATGACATTTATATGAACAAGGCTAGTTTAGTCATCTAATCATTCATTCCCTTGCACGACCTTCCATTCCATCCATATTCAAAAGGCAACCACTCTCCCATGATTGAGGGAGAGACTTCACCCGTGGGAATGGAATCTTGGAGCGTTGCATTGAACCAAACGAAGTTGAAGGAATCACTCACCCTTTCCATCGCCTAGAGGTAGTGAACCAAAACGGGCATAGGAGACTTCAGAGTTGCTTGCTATATAGGGAATCCTTGTGCTTTTGTCATGTGGACCAATGTTATATGCCAAAGGGTAATATAAAGAGAATAAAAAAATTAATCAATACCAAATCCCACACATGTCTAAGCGTACAAAGAATTTTTCATACAAATCTTTTTCTTTTGGTGGATATAAGTGAGAAAAGTGATAAACAAATTTATGTCAGTCATGAGTAAAAGTACAAATATTATATGTAGTAATAAATCAAAATATAAAAAAAATTACAGGAACACAAAAGAAATGATATTCATCAAGAGATGATTTTTCAGAAATTATCCCACACGCGTTATATTATTCTATGATCATTTTCGCACTCTAGTCATAAAAGAACGAGTGAAACATATAGTCTGTTAATTAGAACACCATAAAAGGAGTAATACACACCTTCAGATACACTAATGGAGAGGATTACACCGTACATATATATACACCTTCAGACCCAGCTAAACCATTTTGTATATACGAGTAAAATTGGCAAGTAATTGCTAAAACAGTAAAAAAGATCAAATGCTTTTGAAGTGACTCATTGGTATTATCTGAAATAAGATTTTGCAAAATCTGTATTGATAGTGAAACATGTGCCATTCAAGTAAAATCATCAATGAAAACATTGAAATGGCCAGAGGATGGATGAATAGGACCACAAATGTCTCTTTGTACATATGTGCCAGTGGAAGATTTGGGTAATTTTAGAAAGATATGGTCTAACAATCAATCTATACAAGATGTACACGGGAAATTATCTGTTAATATGCTCTTTTGGGCTCCTTAAATGAAAAAAAGAAGAAGGTAAAGATACACTTTTATTTTATTTGAGATTTTATTTTCATCCCTTAATTTCATTTAATATTAATTTGGCTCATTAACTTCACATTGGGTTTTATTTTTGTTCTTTATATGCACCTAGTCCCAATTTAGTCCAATTTAGCCCTTCACATTTGGTTCTCATTTAGTTCTTTAATTTTACCCCAAATTTCATTTTTGTCCATTAATTTTATATTACTCTAATTTTGATTAATTTTATGAAATTTCTCAAATGTTTCATTACCTTTAATATCATCATATTAAAATACTTCAAATATTTAAGTTTTGTATGAATTAAAAATTAAGATTGCTAGAAAATAAATTCAACTATCAAGTACCAGTAAATTTATTTTGTGGAACAGTAAGATATATAATTAAATCTCTAGACTAAAATTATTACGTTTGATGTGGCTTATTTATTTTAATAGATAATTAAAAATAAAAATATTTAGGTAGTTTTAAAAATTATTGGAAGAAAATGAAATTAAAAAACAAAAAAAAAATTTGAGTCTAAGTTAAGGGCCCAATTTAGAACTAAATAAAATTAAGAAATAAAAGTGAAACTTAAGGGATAAAAGTAAAATTTAAAATAAAATTAAAAGATCAAGAATACATTTTGTTCATAATATATATATATATATATATATATATATATATATATTTCAGACAGTATCATTTGAAATACATATATATTTGAATATTTTTTTTGAAAATATAAAGAGTTATTCTTTTCTAATTTTTTTTAAAAAGTATATCTAAACATTTTTTAAGTAATTACTCGTAAAAGTGTACAAAAACTCGTTTCGCCCAATCAATCCGACTACGTAAAGTTGGGTCAGGATGAGTGTTGCACTAAACATGCTACAGAAGTTGAGTCTTCTGTATATGACTTGGATCTAAACCAAAATAAACATTAGGCCTAGCTTTAGCCCTGTTTATTCTTGTTTCTAAATTTTCTTTTTTTACTTTGATTCAATGAGAATCATTTTTTAATGTAGTTTTTTTTTTAGTTTTTGTTGAATATATGTATATCATTTTTATTATTATAGAATATTTCGTTTGTTAAATAATTTTCATTCTTTTTTCTTTTTTAAATATTAGATTCAAATTTATATAAAAGTAATTTTCATAAAAACAACTCGATTTAACCTGGTCTAATCACAAATTGAATCATACAGGGTCCAATTGAAAGTGTACATAGAAAATTAGTTCAATGCCAAAACTAGGCGGCTTCGGGTTAGGCAACAATTCTAGTAGACTTCCGTATATGTTTTGTCCTAATTACACAAGTTATGGGTTTCCTCCAACTCTAAAGTGACGTGGCTCATCATCGGATAAGCTATACATATGAAATCCGTGACAGACATGCATGTGCGTGATAAGGCCCCTAGTCTTATCGAGATATTAGGTATGAATCAGAGGAACGGCTATGACAACAATATATATACCTTAAATTTTAAATCTTAAACAACATATATACGTGTCTGTTGATATTTTACACTAAACATATCATATAATATGCGTAAGAAAGAACAATAGTAACAATACCAACTGGGGCAGGAACCATAGTAGAGATAATATTAGGTGATAATAATATACTTATGTGACTTTTTAAAATTATAACACAGAGTAATGCTAATTTAATAAATTATGTGACTTTTTTTTCAATTATAATTTAATTATACTAATATACTATCTTACTATAAAAATGTGTTATTCCTAATTATTTTTTTCTCACCATCATATGGGGGATTCCATATCGTTTGAATTAATCAACTAAATGGATTTGGTTATTCATTGGGGAGGCCAGAAGAGAACATTAATTAATTTAGTAGCTGATTTGAAACTGATTCAAACCTATATCGCTTAAGGTATAATGACCGAGACGTGGGAGTTGCATCTTCCATGTCATCATCGCCAAAATTGCATAATTAGAAGGCGAAGTTTTGAATTTTCTTCTCGTTTCCTTCTTTATTACTTTTCATTAATCGACACTTCAGGCTAGAAATTCTATGAAAATAGGAAAAAAAATGATCAATAATAACTTATTAATATGATGGCTAATGATCATGTGATAAGTTAGTTAAATCATAACACAAGGACAAAAAGTGAGAGCTCCACACGCAATGGTAAGCAATTTTTTTCGTAATTGAACTAATATGTTACCATTAATTGCTATATTAATGTGTTATTATAGTAATATTTTTTTTCATAAAGATAAAGTTTTTTACTACCAAAAAAGGATTTGAACAATCCCAAATATGAAGTGAAACGTTAGGGTAGATGAAGAGATGTCAAATTTTAATTGTGTATATATTATATATAAGTAAAGTAAGTTCTCTTTTAAATAAGAGTTTTGTTTGTTTGATGAAAAGTATTTGTTGATCAAATATTTAATTGTTTATGCGATGATTTTTTTTTCATATATATATATTAAAAATTATTTGAAGTATGTAAATTCTTTGTAGTCATAAAAAAAAATAATGAAATAAATGATTTGCATAAATTTTTTATTAATGTGAAAAATAATAAAGTAATTATTTAGTAAATTTATTAAACGACTCTTAATTCAAAAAATTTTCATATTGTAAAAATTATTTTAGAATGAACAAGAAAATTAATAAATTATTTTTTGAAAATTGAGAATTTCTTAGAGTGAGTTTTTAAAGTGAATGCGAAAATTAATGAATTAATTAACTACTTCATAAATTAAAAATTTTTTGAAATTTAAATATCTTTTGGAGTTAACGAGAAAATTAATTAATTAACTATATTAAATTTTTTAATAAAAAATTATAAATATTATTTAACGTGATCTAAAATTAAAATAAAAAAATATATATTGTTAAATGATTTATATTAGTACTCTTTTAAAAAACATATTATTATCATTTTTCTTTCACAAATTTTATAAATTTTTTTACTTTATTATATTTTTATATCATAGTATATTATTAAATATAATTTTTATTAAAATTTATAAATATTTTTATATTTAAGTATATTATTATCACTTTTTTCTCACTAATTTTATTAATTTTTTTGTTTTATTATATTTTTATATTATAGTATATTATTAAACATGATTTTTATTAAAATTTATAAATATTTTTAATTTTAAATATATTAATATATAATAAAATAAATTAATTTTTAAAAATTATTATAATGTCAAAAAAAAAAAAAAACTAGTTGAGTGATATAACAAGTGCTTATAAAGTTGGAGCCACTTGGTGTAAACTTTAAAGCACGTGAAAAGATTTTATTTCCTGCAAACGTGGCTCAACGTCAGATCCTGTCTTTGGCTACCACTTGCCCTTATCGCCAGCCTGTTTCCCTGGTGGATGGATCGCCCCGTGGAATCTTGTACCGCATGACCAGTACATTAACTTGACACAGGAAATTATGGAAAATAAGTAGGTAGGATTTTTTTTTAATGTTCTAAAAGTATTAGTTAATAAATATTTATTGTATTTACTTAAAATAAAATTAATATTTTTTATTGTATTTAATTAAAGGTCTAACTTTTTCAAAAAATATAATGAATTTTTTATTTTTAAAAAAATTATAATAAATTATTAATAAATTTTTACATATTTATACATATATATAATATCTGCAAATTACGCTTGATATCTCATACAATTTTATTTAAACAGACTAGTTTTAATATAAATAAAAAATAAATAATAAGAATCATGTAAAAATATTATTTAAATGTATGAAAATATAAAAATGGTTAAATATTGATTAAAAGTTTTTTAAAAATAAAAGAAATTAATTATACTTCTTAAAAAAAATGGAGGGTGATAAAAATAAAACAAAATGAATTATTAATCGAGTACAATAAAAGATAATAAAAAATTAATTAAAACTATCAATTGATGCAATAAATACTCCTAAATTAAATATGGGCATAGGTTAGCACAACTTTCTTTCTTTTTTCTTAACTTTTATGTTGGATTGAAGAATAAGATAGGATGGTAGAAATTTGAGACAATTATTTCAAGTTTTTTCACGGCAAGTACTTCTCCTTTGAACTATATATACCCCCTTCCTTCCACAATCTGTGCAGCAGCCAATGACTACTCTCGTTGAGCAAATGAGTACTCTCACTGGGCAACCTGAGCTTGGTATGATCTCTTTATTTTCTAATATATTATTCTCCACCCTCATTTCATTTGAGTAATATCAATTTGACACGAATTAGCATTTATTTAATTTTTAGTTTAATTATAGATTTAAAATAGTGTAATTGGTCCTTTTACTAACTCTAAATGAACTATGTATATGTTAATTGTGGATAAATTGTGCTAAGTTTAATTACCTATAGGTATATTGAATAAAGATCCCAACTTGTAACTTTGTTTTGGGTCAGTAGAATTTTCTATTTCATTACTTAATAAGAGAGAGTGGTTAAATTTATTAATAATTTTAATCAATTGAATTTGAGTATTTGAGAGTTGCAATAAGAATAAAAGATATTAATAAAATTATTGGAGAAAAAATTATATTTTTAGTCCTTATAGTTTCATTTAATTTTCAATTCAGTCCTTATACTTTAAAAAGTATAATTAAATCTTTATAAATTTAAATAATTTAAAGTTTAGTCCCTAATCATTATTATATTTTTGTCAATATATATTTTATCGTATGTGTAAGTTATTGTTGATTTTGACTTTTATTGTTACCATAAATCATATATATTTAAAACATTAAGATAATATATAATTAGTTGTATTAACAAACTTTAATAAAGTAATTACAAATTGCAAAAATTTTTAAATTATTAGGACTAAATTAATAATTGAATGAAACTAAAGTAGACAAAAATAGAATTTTCCCCATTATTATTAATTAACTCATAAATTTGAAGTATTTAATGCTTCAACTCTATTAATTCTTAGATCCTGTGCTATTATCTCTCTCGAAAAGAATACTGGTTATTGTGGTTGAACTCAACTTTTTGTTTTTCTTGAATTAGCATGACTTCTTTGGGATCTTCTCCAGAGAAATATTAATTTGTCATGCTATATTGGTATAATAATCTCCCAATTATATGCTTTCACATTGCTTTCAATATGTTGAAAAAGTTGGTAAAAATGATATCACACACATTGCCTCCAGAGTCGCAAGTTGAGAAGAAAAGTGAGCATTCCCAGGAGGAAACCATGGAGCTGGTAATGGATGGTGGGCTCCCATTGCCTAAACCAGCGTCTCAGTTTGCATTTATTGCCCCAGAAATCAATTCTTTCGGACGCTCTTTCAGGTTTCAATTCCATAGCCCTTTCACTTCCTGTGTGTGTTCAACTCTGGATAGATTACGATGCCAAAACTAACATCAAGGCCAAATGGGACATTCTTTCAGAGATTATGATGCAGAAAGCGAAAGGAATAAATCTGTGGAGGAACTGTATCGAGTGCAACGCATGAAGCAGACATATGAGTTTGTAAGCAAACTTGATTGCATCAAATATATATTATGTATGGAATAAGGCTCTGCTATAATTAATCGTAAAACTTGATGGGCAATGCATGTAGGCGAAGAAAATGAAGGAGGAGTATGGGAAACTGGACAAAGCTGAACTTGGCATATGGGAATGTTGTGAGCTGCTTGATGGAATTGTAGATGCTAGTGATCCTGATTTGGAAGAATCTCAGATTCAGCATGCATTGCAGTCTGCAGAAGCTATCAGGACGGACTATCCTCATGACGATTGGTTGCATTTGACTGCTCTCATTCATGGTAATTACTGATCCACTTATGAAACTCTGAATCTATTTTACTTAGAGTGATGAAGAATATGTTTCTGATTCAATCATGGCTGGTTTCAGATCTTGGAAAGATTCTTCTCCTTCCAAACTTTGGTGGACTTCCTCAATGGGCAGTTGTTGGTGAGAATGGTTTCATCTATATATATAATAAATTTTATAGACTTCGATTAATGTGGGAGCATTCTCAGAGTATGCTCCGGGGAAGGAAATTTGTCTTGGATAAAATTTGAAGATACTTACAATTGTAATAACTAAAGAAAAAAAAAAGGAGATAGAGAGAGAGATTATTGTTCCATTAAAGTTTGCCATTTAATATACTTCAATTGACTTTTGAGTCTGACTGATAATCCATTTGGCAATGATGCAGGAGATTCATTTCCTCTTGGTTGTGCTTTTCATGAAGCAAATACCCACTACAAGGTATAACGTATATGCATGTGCCCCATGCAAAACTTATAAATATATAGTTCCCCCACACACACACACACATTATATATAGTTAATTTGTTATCATAAATATTCCGCAAATTAAACACATACATGTCTTCTTGTTGCAGTATTTCAAGGACAACCCAGATTCTAAAAATCCTGCTTATAACAGTAAAAATGGAATTTATGCTGAAGGGTGTGGACTACAGAATGTAATGATGTCGTGGGGACATGATGAATATATGTATTTGGTGAGTCCTTTCACAACATTAATTATTTTAAGAAAATGCAAATAGCCCTAAATATTTAATTCTCTGGAAGAAGCTTATTTTAATATATATAGTGTCGTGTGAACAATATTCTAATTTTTAATTGAAATATTTTGTTGTTTTACAAATATAAATACACGATACTCTAAATCTGCAGGTTGCTAAAGGAAATGGAACCACTTTACCTGCGGTAGCATTGTTCATCATCCGATATCACTCTTTCCATCGTAGGCACTTTTCCTCATTCTGCTCATCGTATATACCAAAAGCTTATTCTAATTAATTTATAACAAATTGATATAATCTTGCAGCTCTATATAAAGCAGGAGCATATAAACACTTGTTTAGTGAAGAGGATGTTGAGAATTTAAAATGGCTTGAAATGTTTCAGTAAGCCTTATTTATTTATTATTTTAAGTAGATTTGCTTCATTTCTTCACATCGATCACATCTAATTTAGAAATTAAATATCTGTTTTACATTATGCAGTAAGTATGATCTCTACAGCAAGAGCAATGTCCGAATTGATGTGGAAGAAGTGAAGCCATACTATCTTTCTCTGATTGAGAAGGTGGGTGGTCAGCTTCTAATGATATTGACTAGCTTTATTCAAGATTTCCTTCTTAATTTGTTCTTCTTCTTATTAAGTGGGTGCTTCATTCTGAGTTTGCAGTATTTTCCTCCAAAGCTCAGATGGTGAAGCTTGAAGACGAAGGAAAAACAAGACCCTCCCTAGTGTTCTTTAGTTGTCTTGCTTTCCATTGTAATCTTCGAATAATTGTCATATTACCCTTTATGTACAACGGGGACTACTCCGGCAATGCTTGAAGAAGGGGCAATAATGTTCGTGTCATAGTTATAATATCATCTTTTTAATGTTTTCCCTGTTTTTATTCAGTGTAAAAAAGTTTGTCTCTAATAAAAATTTCAGTTTCATTTTATTTACTGTTTCATTTTTTTTTTTAGGAATGGCAAATTATGTCTGGTTGGGTTGAAATGGATTTGGTCCATGACTACGGTATATGGGCCGGGCCTGTGCTAACTAACCAAAGTTCAAAGCCCAGCTTGTCCATAAGTAAACCCATGACGTCGGGAAATAGGCATTTTACGGGACTCAAGTCAACAGACAGTTTTTTGACCCAAAAAAAGAAAATAAAACGGAAAAGGGCAAAAACACTTGTGACTTGCACGTGCTGCCCACCCTCTAAGCTTCTCTGACAGTGTTCTCTTGCTTTTCGGCCCCAATCGCCTTTGATACCAATATGTACTTTCGCAAAATTTTCATCATCCGATAATCCAGGAACGGGCCTCTGCATCTTCTTCTTTGTCTTATTCCGTTATCTTAACTATTAAGTCTTCTCAATCGTCACAGTTATTTCTTTCCCCAATTCCGTTTCCGAACATCTCTTACATACAATTTCGCAGAACTCATGTACCCCGAACCGTTCTTTTCCTCCCCGATTTAGGTTTTAATTTTGCTTTAAACCCTACACAGTTTATACTGATTGACAATCACAATTCTTACTCTGGCATTTTTGATGGCTCTATCTCTTTATAATTTTCATTTATTCATTCTAACCGTCTTTCCCCTTTTTATACTATACTCTAGTTTTTGTGTTGGTCTAGACGATGAATTCTCGATTATCGGTTCGCATATTGACTCACTGTATAGCGATTATGCTCCTCCGTCTCCTCCACCCCCTCCACCGCTGCCTCATCCTCCCTCCCTTTCGTGCGAAGAGGACCTTAAGGGAATCGGGTCTTTGAACGCCTATTGCGAGCTCAATTCTAGTTTGATTTTCGATAGTGATGTGTATATAGAAGGCAATGGGAGCTTGCATATACTTTCCGGTGTGAGTTTGAGCTGCCCTGTGTTGGGTTGCTCAATATTGATTAATATTAGCGGGGAATTCAGTTTAAATAGCAGTGCATCGATAATTGCCGGGACGGTTTTAGTGAAATCCCAAAACGTGAGCTTGCTGAGTGGGTCATTGATAAATGTTACTGGGCTCGCAGGTGAACCCCCAGAACAGACTAGCGGTACGCCATCAGGAACTCAAGGTTCAGGAGGAGGGCATGGTGGCAGAGGTGCAAGTTGTGTGACAGACAATACAAAGCTTCCTGATGATGTTTGGGGTGGTGATGCGTACTCGTGGTCCTCACTGGACAGGCCATGGAGCTACGGAAGTAAGGGCGGGACGACTAGTAAAGAAGAGAAATATGGGGGGGAAGGAGGTGGAAGAATTTTGCTAAACATAACGGGTTCCATAGAAGTCTCTGGAGATCTTTTGGCAAATGGAGGTGATAGTGGAATCAAAGGTGGAGGAGGATCTGGAGGCAGCGTTTACATTATAGCTCGTACAATGTAATTATATCTATCTTTGAATTTCGACAGTGCATTTCTATGCTGATTTTTATGCTTATTTGTCAATGATTGAGTTAAGTAATCCTACTTAACTCTATAACTGTGAGTATATGCTTTGCCTTTAGTATTTGTTGGTCAGTTCATAAGCTTAAGTTATTCCTTGTAAGTTCATTTGGTTGGCGGTGGGCATCCTTTTCTGGGAAGGGGATGTGTTGGTAGATTAAAAAATTTGAGGAAAGTTAATTGACATACAAATTTTTGTGGTTTGTGCCTTTTTGTCATTAGTCTTGGACAGTGAAATTTTGATATATAGGAGAAGAAATAGTTAATATGAATAGAAACAATTTGGATATGTTGGGTGCCTACTTTCTTTTTTATTTATTTATTTTCAATTTTAATGTTGGTGAACTACCTGTTGGTGGGTTTTGCTTCCTTGATTTTGTCCTTCACTATGATATTCAAATGGTGAGGAGGTGCTATGTGACCCAAAGGTCATCAACATCAAACTCAAATGTAGTCCCATTTTTGTACTTTTCCTTTGTATAGTGGTATTCAGTTGTGAAATATGTTGAATGTTTCATGGTGCCATTCTAAAAAGCCGCCTTTATTGGTAATAGTAGATAATTGATAGGTAAGATCAGCTTGTAGATATGACACTTGAGGACAAAGTTTTGTTACTTACCCATGAAGCAGCAGGACAAGTGCTTGTAATGTTTGGGATCTGGGTGTTAAGCAGATCATTGTTAGGGCAGAAAAGAATTATCTTATAAGGACCTAGTAGTTCCTGTGAAGTGTTCAGCAATCATGACTACATATGCAGAAATTAATGCTATCTATTTTTTGGGATTTTGTGGGATGTTAAGTGAATGTTCGGAGAGATGTAATTGAATGATCCTGAATATGAAAATTTTACAAAACTTAAGGCCTCACTTGTGTGACTTACTGGTATTCTTTAGTTCCCTTGTAATTCTAGACTGCTTTGGCTAGTAAGATTTTGCAATTAATCATATCCTCTTCAAAGCACAGGACTGGAACTGGCAAGATCAGTGCTACTGGAGGTAATGGATTTGCTGGTGGAGGAGGTGGAAGAGTTTCAATTAATGCTTTCAGGAGGCATGACAATACAAAATTCTTCGTTCATGGTGTGAAACATGATTTTTCTTTAGTATATGCAATTTTCCAAACGTGGTGAATTAGATATGGTGGATCACAATGCAGAAAGCTTGTTCTCTTTTTTTGCAGGAGGAAGGAGTCTTGGGTGTTCAGGCAACTCTGGTGCTGCAGGTACATACTATGATGCGGTTCTTCGGAGTCTTATTATTTGCAATCGTAACTTGTCTACTCAGACAGACACACTTCTGTTGGAATTTCCTAAAGTGCCTCTTTGGAGAAATGTTTATGTCCAGAATCAGGCCAAGGCATTGGTTCCTTTATATTGGAGCCGTGTTCAGGTGATTGAAGTACTAAGCTTGTTACCCCTTAGTGATTTGAAATAATGCACTTTATTTTGGATTTTAAAAAAGAAAATTTATGAAGATAAGAGAAAATAGAGAAGAGTAATAAGTAAGAGGGCATGATATCTTCCCAAAGGAAATACTGATATCTGATACAATAAAGAAAAACTATGAGAATTACAAAGATTCCAGTCTGTATATCACTGGTGAAAATATCTCAAAAGTCCAAAAGCTGGGAAGCTGTGTAACAATGGAAAAAGTTTTTATTGACAAATTTATGATGTTGGGTTATAACATCTCTTTCATGAGTCATAGAAGACTTCAGTCTCAATTTAATAATTTTCTTTAAGAATATCCTGACTTTAAACCATTTATATGGCAGTTTATAGAAAATCATTATTATACCAATTGTTGATTTCTCATTCTCTCTTGATACTTACTAATGATGAAAGTTATAGTACAGTGTAGAGGAGATTAAATAATTTGTTGGCATGCATTAGCAAAATACTGGCCAATATACTACATACCTACAAAACTTGAATACAAGTCAGCCGAGGATTTGCCTAATGTGTCTTTGCTTTTTGTTAGAGCACAATACTCTTAAGTTGATGCTTGTTTACATATTTCAGAAATGGTATGTTCAAAACTTAAAGAGTTACCGTGCCACTAGGAGCTGGCTAGTGGTGTGGGCTTTGGGTAGCTTGTTGAAGGTATTATGTTAAAAACTTCATAGCATCAATATGGGCAAAAAAGAAAATTTAACTTAGACTTATCTAGCATGGTGACCAGAGCAATATTATTATTTTAATGTTATGTGTACTGTACTTAATAATATATTACATCTGATAATTGCTGTATGGAAGCCAACAATGCATAATGTTGGGCCAATTGTTACTAAAACATTTTCTAGGAGAAATGTGCATGCAATAGAGTGAAAGGGCAGTTGACATTAGACAAAGCAACCTTGAACATTATTAGATATTATTGAAATCTCTAAGGAAGTTTAAGTTACTTTGATTTGGAGGACTACATTATGTGGTCAGTCACTTCATCTTTCATATCATACCAACTGAAATTTGTAGGGAGGCTTAAATATTATGTGTTTTCATCAAATGACAGGTTGGTGGATTAATTCGTTTGACTTCAGGTGCTGTTTTGAGCTTTGGGCTTGCTCACTATAGTTCATCAGAGTTTGAGTTAATGGCGGAAGAGCTTTTAATGAGTGACTCTGTGATAAAGGCAAGCAAAAGTTACTTGTGCTTTATTAAATTTGAAAATTATCACTTGGATTTTGTTGCTTTCATATTTGTCTTACCTGTTTGACTGGGTGTGGGTGTGTAGCCCCTAGAGTTATTAATCGTGGCAGGGAAGTAGGGTAGATCATTTATCCACTCTTTCCATGCTATCATGCCAATATTATTGGTTTTACATCATATTTATGTAGTGCTGTTGTTTCAGTTACTGAAGTCTACAAGATATGTTAGAACGGGAAATCTCAAGGAAATATCTTATTGTGCTGCATAATATATTAATGTCTTATAGTCAGCCATATACCACTAATTGAACAATCTAAAAGTTCTCTGTTATTTGATTTCTTTGACCGTTTCTTTTATTTTGACTAACCCATTCTTCAATGATCTTCTCTGTTTTGAAGCAAGTGCATAAGTTGATATTTCTGGAAGATGGATTTTTTTATGATCTGAGTTACATCCTTTTTGTCTGTACTTTGATCTGTTGAAAGTCACAACCTATGACCCTTAGAGATTTAGGTTGTGGCCATTGTCATCATTATGAACAAGCAATCACAGCAGCTACAACTACAAGTGTTTTGGTTCTTCGATCTGTTCTACAATTTGAATTCAGACTCCATGATGAAGACAAGTAAACAAACACACTTAGACAATTTAATCTTTAAACTCAAGCATTCTTGATGCTATTGCTTGTTTGAGCATGTCGTTTTAAAAGTTTGGTTAAAATACTCTCCCGTCCCCTCCCCTAGAATTGGCCTAATTACACTCTATACAGATATACATGGACTGCCCTTGAAACTTACATCTATAACTATTTTGACCAAAATACCCTTAACAAGAGGATTTTAAAAAAAATACTTGAAATTTAACATAACAAAAATATTTCTTAAAACCTTTATCTCAGTTTTTTTTAAAAAAAATTTTATGCTAAAACAATAGACTTAATTTATTCTAAAATTGTATTTCATTTACAATGGTGCTTTTGTCGATTAAATATATATTTTATACACATGTTATTATTGAAATTGAAGACAATTATTATAGTTTTTTAATCAGTTAGATTTCTTAATGATATGGACATGGGTAGTATAGAATGGCAAAGTACTACATCGAGTAGTATGCGATGTTTGATGGGGTACTTAAAGGGTGAGGTTTTTTCCCCCTTTCAAGCCGGTTTTCAAAGGTGGGTTCCTTACACTCCTTTGGGTCCTATCGATTGGTATTAAAGCCTGGGTTGATGTCGAGGTCTACCTATGAAGTGTTCTGACTATTGAGAAGGTTGAGTGAAGTGTTGTAGAGTGTAGCCGCTGGGACATCAGCTCTTCAAGTGTGGTGCTATGATAGGGACATGGGTAATATGGAATACCTAAGTCTCACATCGAGTAATATTGGATATTTGATGGGGTACATAAGGGGTGTGGTTTTTCTTCCTTGCAAGCTGGTTTTCAAGCGTGGGTTCCCTACGCTCCCTTGGGTCCTATTAGATTTCTTAAAGAAATTGTTTTGTAAATATGCTCTTTGTTTTTAATGATTATTTTTTTTATCAAATGATTTTAAAATTTCTAAATCCTAAATCCTAAATCCCACATTGAGAAGAATGGTTATTTCATACTGATGAAATGCATATTTGATACTTGTTACATCATATAAATAATAAACATGAGGTATTGTAGCCAAATGGATTTGTTTGTAGCCTATCTTTTGGTCTCAGAAGATTTGTGTATATATTCATAATGAGGGGGAGGGTCGTATAATTTAGTTAGTCATCTATCAGGACAGAGGAGAGTATTTTGGATGCTATCCTTCCAGTTGCTTCCTCTTTCTTGTTCTAATATCTGACTGCGGATCCAAAATCTAGATTAGAAATGAACCAACTTTGAAATAATCATTACTAGATCATTGAGAGAAGGATGTACTGGGATTGGAATTTGATACGACTAAATAAGTACTGGCCAAAAAATTTTTGGGAGACTTAATGTCTTACTTGTTCAGGATTACTGCTGTGATTTGTGTTTTGAGTCCTTATCTAATCAAATTAAAATTCAAAGGTTTAATTCATTATTGGGGTTTGTCTGTATTATTTTGATATTTTCCTTAATGTCATTCCGAGGGAAGCAGGTAAAAACAGTGATCCATTTGCTATTTTTTTATTCCATTGTTCTGTATAGTTAATGGATCAAATGTCAGAAGACTATAATATTAATGCTATTCTTCTTTTGTCCTTTTTCTAATTAGATATATGGAGCTCTTCGTATGTCTGTCAAAATTCACTTGATGTTAAATTCCAAGATTCTTATAAAAGGAGCTGATGATTCAATAGTTGCAACATCCTTACTAGAAGCTAGCAATCTAGTGGTTCTCAAGGTAGTTCTTCTGATTTACTGCTGACTCAAATTTGCCTAATTTATTATTGCATGACATCCGTGTCTGAATGTTGATCAGGAATCATCTGTTATTCATTCTAATGCAAATTTGGGAGTTCATGGACAAGGTTTTTTAAACTTATCTGGACCTGGAAATCTGATTGAAGCACAACATCTGATTTTGTCATTGTTTTATAGTATCAATGTAAGTTGAAGGCTCATCGTGTGCTATTCTTAAGCTTTACTGTTTCTTAAAGCCATTTATATAGATATGCTAGAATGTTCATCTTTCTCTCTGTTGACATAGTAGTTGAATACAATTTTCCATGTAACATTGGATGAGGAGATAGACATGCGGTTTGGTGTGACGCAAGTTCTTGTATGAAAGCTTACATAAAATTCAAATCTGTGATATTAAGTTTCTATTTCACTTACCAGAGAAAGAAAACAATTGAGATTTTCAAGCAAGCTAGGATTAGGTCAAATGATATATGTAAAGGGAAATGAAGCATTGATACTTCAAAAATGGAGCCATATTGTGTCTGATGCATGTCCAACTCTACTTCTCATTGTACCTAGACTCTACATCTTTGATTGTATCTGTTGGAACCCAGATTCTGAACTACAGTTATATTTATAAAAGCACAAGTTCTTCACTGTATAATGAAATATTACATCCCAAAAGAAGCCTACAGAACACAACACATACATTTGACACTCTTGGGAATTGCACGAATGGGAATACAGACTCACAGAAGAACACAAATTCACAGAACAATGACATAACACTCACAGTAGCTCTCACAATGCTAAGCAGATAGATTTTCCTCACTACTACGAACAGAACACAATTTTTCTGGTATGGAGAGGCCAGACACCCTCCCCAAACCATTTAATAACTTCCCTGCCTCTTTCTCCTGTTTTTTTTTTTTTCGATAAAATACCCATCTCTCCCATGCAGGAGGATAACTACCTATAATTGCCCCTTTTGAGTATCGGGTTGGGTCCATGGCCCATACCTTGATGATACCCGGTTGGGTATGATGGGCCTAGGCCCATCAGTATCATATCCTAGGTCTGCACTTTTTGAGGGTTAAAAAACATGCTGGATTGAAGGATCAAGGTGGGAATTTTTGCACACAGATGGTGCCTTATAAAGTAATAAGGACCAAATTGGGGCTGTTTGAGTGCTGTGAAGTGGTAAAAAGTTGATTTGGGGCTTAATATGTTTAGGGCTAACTTAGAGATGGGTAGGTTATATTTTTGTACATAGGATAGGATGTGTTAACCTGTTTGTCATGGGAAAGATGTTTGAGGAAAAGTTTTAAACAGGAAAGATTTAGAATGGAAATCAAGGCAGAACAGAGGAGAAATAACCTAGTCGTCACAAACAATGTTTCTTAGGGATTTCCCAGTGATTACATCATATGACCAAGAAGAGAACAAACCTGCTGAGAAATCATAATGCTAGATCCAAAAGTGCCAAGAATATAAGTGTTGTAACATTATAAGTGAAGTTTCTCTTTACTAATTTTTATAGTAATTTGGGGTTCAAAACCATTGCCTTGGTGGGAAATTATTAGATAATCTTTTTATCTTAAACTAAATGCCCTTAAGTAAAGTAATTATTAATGAGCAGTAAGTAGCCATGAGGAGATCAGATGGATGCCAAATTAGGAGTCAATGTAAGATATACAAACCCATAAATTATATCTCTCAGCTATTTCCTCTTACCTATATTAAACAAGGTATGGTGATTGCTACTGCATATTCTTTTGTTACTTGTGGCTTTCCTTTTTTCCCCTCTATCTTTATGGTTTGATTCAAATTTTCAGGAGTTTAGGCACTACTAATCTAAAATTTACTCTGGATAAACTAGTATTGTCAGTTGTGGCTGCCATGGCATAATGGTGTGGCAGTTTAGGGGCTCCTGGCCATTAAGTATTGGGCTTTGGCAGGCTCCATATTGAAAATGTTATGCAGATGAGATTTCTCACATCTTCTCAGCAAGTAAGCCTTTGAACTAGAGAGTTCCTTTGAAGGATCCTCAGGCCTCAAATCTATAGAGACCCATCTGAAATCCTCGTTCATGTTGCTAGAGAGCTTCTTTATCCTATAATTGTTCCCCCCACCTCAATATTCTTTTTTTGTCTCCTAAAAAACCATCTCTCTTTGCCCTTCGTCTGTAAATGACATTGATGATAGCAATTCAAAGGCGACAAACTTCAGATGAAGAAAAAGGGTTTTACATCTACAGGTAGTGATGAAAGTAGTGATGGGGCTAATCATTTGGCGGATAAGGATGTTGATTTTAACTTTAATAGAGACTTGATATGATGATTGTTCTACCTTGCCTCTTTATTTACTTTGCTTGTGTGTGCCTGTGTGTGCGCTATTTTTTTGTTTTCTGCAGACAAATTTATGTGTGTTTTGTAAAATTTTTTATCTGCCATGCTTCAATATGGTGCATGTGGCTTGCTACACCATCTGCTATGGGATTTTGGGGCTTGCTGCCATTGTCTGTCATACATTGATGACATTGGAATGAACGTGTTGTATTAGGCCTTTCTCTGATAAATAAACTTCAGATAGCTTTTGTCCAATGGATTAAGAAATTAATACTTTCCATATAATTATTATATCTGCATGAACTATGTTGAGATTATTTACATTAAAGATGTTTCATGAAGTGTTGGAAATTCTTCTATTTTTACCTTCAATTTATGTTCAAAGAAAAGAAGGTTGATTACAATAAAATGTTGATTGGTACAGTAATATACAGGCACATTCACATGCTAAGATTGACGTTGATTGCTATTGTGCTGTTGCCTTGTTGGCTGTATATTAGGTGATTTGGGGTTTTGAAGCTCTTCAAATTGATATCCTGACCTTAAGCTTTCCGCCTCTGGTATTATAACTGTACTAATACAATGAATATCATCCTTGAAATGTGAAGGTTGAGCCTGGATCTGTTCTAAGAGGTCCTTTAGAGGCTGCTGGTGAAAATTCTATGTAAGTCTATGCAATGATTAGTATCTAAACATAAAATTCTCTATCAGGTTTGATGCTTTGTTTTGGAAATGGCAGGACACCACAACTTTACTGTGAACTTGCAAATTGCCCGGTGGAGTTGCTTCACCCCCCTGAAGATTGTAATGTTAACTCGACATTGGCATTCACTCTTCAGGTTTTTCATTAGCTTGATTCAAAACTAAATGCTTAAATTAATCTAAACTTTGGATCATGGATTTGGCTTTTATGTTCCTTACAAATGGTTTGCTTGTATTGCTTCTGCAGATATGTCGGGTTGAGGATGTCATTGTTGGAGGCACTATAAGTGGTTCAGTTGTGCACTTCCACTGGGTTAGAAATGTAGATGTCCACTATTCTGGACTAATCGCTGTATCTGGGCTGGGTATTGTCTTTGCCTCTAGAATTTCATACATCATGCTCGATAGTTTTAGATCTTTTCATAATGCCCTACTCGTTTGGACCATTTGCAGGCTGTACTGGTGGGTTGGGTAGAGGAAGGTATTATGAGAATGGTCTTGGTGGTGGAGGAGGACATGGGGGAAATGGTGGGGATGGATATTACAATGGCAGTTTCATTGAGGGTGGTACCACATATGGTGATGTTGATTTGCCTTGTGAACTTGGTAGTGGCAGTGGAAATAGTAGCCTAGCAGGTGCTACTGCAGGTGGTGGCATTATTGGTAAGATCTGAATTCTAATTTGGCTGTCACTGAACTAGATTTTGTACCTAACATTCTTAGGCAAAAGGGTTCTGATATTTATTTTCCCTTGACTTTGACAGTTATGGGTTCTTTGGAGCACTCATTGTCAAGTTTGACTCTGAAAGGTTCACTTAGGGCTGATGGAGAGAGCTTTGGAGCAGGTAATAGAGGCAAGAATGCTAGGTTCATTTCAGGCATCGGTCCTGGTGGTGGCTCTGGTGGCACCATTCTTTTGTTTGTGCAGTCATTGGTGCTTGGTGACCATTCCATAGTCTCAACTGCTGGAGGACATGGTAGTCCTAATGGTGGCGGAGGTGGAGGTGGTGGAAGGGTCCACTTTCATTGGTCTGATATACCAGTTGGAGATGAATATATTCCTCTAGCAAGTGTTAAAGGAACCATTCACACTAGGTTTGTATATAGCATAGACTGTTTCTTATTTAAATCTGCTGCATTTTTTTTTTTTGGGCATCTGGTGTCTGTAGAATTATTAGGTTGTCAGATTCATGTTTGTGACAGCATGAGTCGTGTACCTTTGTTCACTAAGGGGACTTGTGTTTTGAACGTCTAACTATTTGTAATAGCACAAATTACAAACTGTTATATATTCTCCAGGTGGATGGTTGTGATATTTCAGTATGTTTTATGTCATAAACATGCTATTATTACCTATTGTTGTAAAGATTTTTTAGCCTTCAAGATAGGAGGAGTTTCATGACTTTTGATTGATTTGGGACAAGAAATTGCATGATATAGGTTTTTAAATATGATTCATTGTGGTTTATGTTCAATTGCAAAGCCATCAGGTCACTACCACAGCTGATCGACTAATGCTATCCTTTCTAGATTAATACTTACTGACCCATGTAAAGCACTCATGGTTGGCATGATCTATTCTTGTATGCTTGAATAGGTTGTACTGTAGGAGAAATAAGATGGAGTATTTTATTACTTTTCTCATGTTTCATTAGACTTAAAATGTAACAGATTCGTTAAATAATGAAATAAGCTTGATAGCACATGTTGCTGCTATTTCTTTTGTGTTTCCTTCTCTTTGAACTCGTGTTTCTAATGTTTTATCTACTTTAGGTGGATTCATATCACTTGTATGTAAGCTCTGACCTAATGAGATCAGTCTGATTTTGAGTATTCATTTCTGATTCAGGGGAGGATTTGGTGGAGGTCGGGGTCTTCCTGGAAAAAATGGTACTATCAGTGGAAGGGCCTGTCCTAAAGGGCTTTATGGTACCTTTTGTGAGGTCAATTTACAATTTATGATCCTTCCTAATTTCTTATAGTACAGTTATGTAGTTCGAATAAGATTTAGAAATTATAATGCTTGATCCCTGAACCTCTAGCTCACCATTGTAAATTATTGCTGTAATACATTTATGACAGCGTGAGATTTGTCGGAACCTGCATTCATTTTGTTGAGATGTTGATGATCAATTGGAGTTGCTTTAACTTGGTTGCATCTACTTTAACTATGTGAATTGTATTGTAGGAATGCCCTGTTGGTACTTACAAAAATGCCAGTGGATCTGATAGAGCCCTTTGTCATAATTGCCCACCTTATGAGCTTCCACATCGGGCCTTATATGTTTCTGTTCGAGGTATTGTTAATTTATATATAAGTTTCATGACACCTGAAAGGAGAAGGAAATTGTAATATATCTTTTATCTTCGTAAGAGGTTTCTTGAATATTAGTACTGAAGTCTTGAAATCTTTTGGCTGGAGAGCTGTTATGTATGTGAATTTGTAATATGTAAACATTCCCTCTGCATTATTTTTTCCTTAAAATTTGGTTCCTACCTTTCAATAGGTGGTGTGACGGAGATTCCTTGTCCATACAAGTGCATATCTGACAGATATCACATGCCAAACTGTTACACGGCATTTGAAGAGTTGGTATATACTTTTGGTGGGCCATGGTTCTTTGGTCTTCTTCTCCTAGGTCTCCTTGTCCTGCTAGCGCTAGCTCTGAGTGTTGCACGGATGAGATATGTCAGTGGGGATGACTTACCTGTCCTTGTTCCTGCTCAACATGACACTCGAATAAATTCTTTCCCTTTCCTGGAGTCATTGAATGAGGTTCATTATGAATTTCTTTCTAGTGCAATTCTGTTAGATGTTCAACACCTTTTGGGACTCTTTGCATTTCAGATAACCTAATACTGTTATATTCCTGCCATTTTCAGATTATTGAAACAAATAGAAGCGAGGAATCGCAAAGTCATGTGCACAGATTATATTTCCAGGGCCCAAATACTTTCAGCGAACCTTGGCATCTGTCCCATTGTCCTCCGGAGCAAGTAAAAGATATTGTGTATGCTACTCATTCTACCAAATATAGTAATACTATTTAGTGGCTACTTCATTTGCTTCTGTACATTATATGTGGAAGATGCTTTTACTGTGTTACAGACTAAAATTGACCTTTCAACTTCTAATTATGTTATCTATCTTGCAGATATGAAGATGCCTTTAATAGATTTGTGGATGAGATTAATATTTTAGCAACTTATCACTGGTGGGAAGGGTCTATATATAGCATCCTTTGCATCATTGCTTATCCCCTTGCATGGTCATGGCTACAGAGGCGTCGGAGAAAGAAATTACAACAACTCCGTGAATTTGTTCGATCAGAATATGACCATGCTTGCTTGCGTTCTTGCCGTTCACGAGCACTTTATGAAGGGCTCAAGGTTCATCTTCAGATTTTATTTCCTTAATCAGTTTCCATATCCTTAAAACCCACCTTTATTGACCTTCTAAATATGTGTTTTTCTTTTATGATAACTTCCCTTGAGTAACATTTACAACCTAATCTTGTTATTAAACGTCTCTATAGTTAACATGAATTCATTTGATATTGTAGTGACCTGATTTCTTCAATTGATCTTACTGTCTTTGGCAGTTTTTAAGCATGGAATCCTTTTTCTGACAAGATAGAGCTTCTTATGCCTCTGTTTTGCTTTAACATTCACCTTAGCAAGCAAAAGAATCAACAATTTTCAGAATCATTTTCGTAGTGTTCACTGGTGAAGTAACCTTATTATGTTTCAGGTAGCTGCAACATCTGATCTGATGCTGGCATATCTGGACTTTTTTCTTGGTGGGGATGAGAAAAGATCTGATCTGCCTCCTCATCTTCATCAAAGGTTTCCTATGTCTATAATATTTGGGGGAGATGGAAGTTACATGGCTCCTTTCTCTATTCATAGTGATAATATTCTTACTAGTATCATTAGTCAGGTTTGTCAGCTTTTATGTGAATTGTTGAACAATATTACTGTATATATATTTGTTGATTAACTTTTACATATGTCTTACCTGTAGTCTGTTCCACCAACTATATGGTATCGCTTTGTGGCTGGTCTTAATGCTCAACTACGCTTAGTTCACCATGGACATCTAAAAATAACTTTTGGGCATATTATCAACTGGCTTGATGCATATGCTAACCCTAGGTTGGGTACATATGGTGTACGTGTTGATCTTGCTTGGTTTCAGCCCACATCTTCTGGGTATTGCCAGTTTGGACTGGTGGTACATGCTACTGAGAATGAAGGCATGTCACTATCATCGGAATGTCATGATGAGGCAAGATTAATTGAAAAGCAATCATGGTAATAAAACTTTTGTGTCTTTTATTGCCAATTATATAAATGTAAGGTTAACTTGTTTGCTATGTAATGTGCAGTTTCCTCAGAAATCTCAGGAACCCAGAGAACCAGTTGATAGGCAATGAACATCTGATGATACCTAGAAGGATGTCTGGAGGGATATTAAATGTCAAGAGCTTAAGAACCCTTAAAGTGAAGAAGTCCTTATATTATCCCTTTTCTTTTATAATTCATAATACAAAACCTGTTGGCCATCAGGTACTAAAATGCTTGTTATTGTCAATTTTACTTTCTCTGTCTTGGAAATTATGTTCAGTCTCTTTGTACTCTGCTCTGATTCTCTTTGTCATTGCAGGATCTAGTTGGTCTATTTATTTCTATACTACTTTTGGGAGACTTCATCTTAATATTGCTCACCTTGCTTCAGATGTACTCATTGTCACTACTGAACTTCTTCTTAGTTTTGTTTATCCTTCCTTTTGGCATCCTATTTCCATTTCCATCCGGAATCAATGCTTTGTTTAGTCAAGGACCTAGGAGATCTGCTGGTCTTGCTCGTCTTTATGCTTTGTGGAATCTTACATCCTTAGTCAATGTTGTAAGTTTTTCTAACACCATATCTTCCATCTTATTGGTCGTAGTAAATGGTAATGCTGAATAAGTCATTGTAGGTGTGTACTAGGAATGTGTGGTACTCAAATTTTTTTGTACTTCTTTCAATGGTTAAATTGGTCTCTACTGTAACAGGTTGTTGCCTTCATTTGTGGATTCATTCATTATTATACAGCCCATTCAAATAAAATGCATTACAACTTTCAATCCTGGAGTTTTAGCATGTAAGTAGCTTTTACTGTTCCTTAATTATTGTAGCTAGATAATTCTACTGATTGATTTTGCGGCTGCTATTATCTGTCAATATTATGGATGTGCTTATGGTTTGCAGGGATGAAAGTGAATGGTGGATGCTTCCTTCTGGTCTGGCCATATGTAAAATAATCCAAGCACGACTTGTTGATCGCCATGTAGCTAACCAGGAAATTCAGGATCCATCTTTGTATAGTAGCGACCCTAATGTCTTCTGGCAATCTTGAATGTATTTTAAACACCTTTTTTCTGTTCATTTTCGCTTTTGTATATTTAATGAGAGGAGTATTTGGGAGGGGAGAGTAGTCACATGGTTTGGGGGTCGTTGTAATATGTAATCAAAGGTTCGTGAAATGAATGTGTTCAGTGTGCTCAATATATACATTTGAACTGAATCTTGCTGTATGTTTTGGTTAGAGCTGTCGTAAGTGGACTAATCTAACTCATACAGGTTGACTCACCACGCGTTGTAGGTTATACAAGCCGGTTTGTTTCTCACACACTACTAAAATAAGTCGAAAATTGTAAATCGACAGCCAGGTGAGTTAACCTTCCAAAGAAAAATAACTGACATTGATTGTGGGGATGGTTTGTTGTTAAGCTCCTGTACAATGTTAAGCATTTTTTCTCCCCTACTATTTTGCATAGATATTTTGATGAAATTTAAATAAGATGAACTGCAGGGCAAGAGTTTAACTCTCTTGAGCAGTGCCAGTCATGTCATTGAGCTTCTTTTGGGCTCATACACCACCGTGGGGATGCTCGCAAATTTTATTATTAATGTATTCATCCTTATCAATCTCTTTATTGAGGTAACTTTATTGTATAATTGATTTCTGGCTGTTCATATGTTCTATAATTCTGGCACATATTTATAGTAAATGGTGAACAGAGCGGTATAACTTTTGATTTTATCTAAGAAAAGATGTATGAGTTTTGATTTCAGTTCCAGACATCAATCGATGTTGCGCTTGACTTTAATTTTTTACGAGGAAATGAAGCTACTTGTCAGTCAGCAGCACAGGGGCCTTTGTCATGGAGCTAGTTAGGTACAGTATTAGCTTTCATTAAAAAATAATAATAATAAAGTACAAAAATGGGTGTTCAATATATTTGGTTGGTTAAGTAAATTGAGATAATTTTGACTATATTATAAAATGGGTTTATAAGATATTAACTTAATTTACTAGTATAATGAGTTAAATGAGCTTGGCTTTGTGATTTTGACTTGTTTAATTTTTTTTAAAAAGTTTGAAATTCATGAACAGTAAAAGATAGAAATAAAAATTATAACATGATTTTAGTTATATGACCAACACTTCAAATTATGTTATGTGACACTAAATTAAGGAACATTATAATTTATTCATCTCTCCTTGAAAGGTTCATTAAAAATGTTTAAGGCTAAAGATTTAAGATTTAAGGTTTTAGACTTTTTAATTATGTTCGATCTGCGCTTTTTTATTAACATTCTCATTCAATCTCTTTATGAGCATTTGTTCGTATACATTTAAAGAGGTCAAGTATACAAGTAATACATGTAATGTGTCATTTCAAATGATAAATAAAAGTATTTTTGTTGCAAAAAATGTCAGAGAATATGATAAATAAAGCCTTTATTTGGTATTTTAGATGACAGGTATGTTGTATTATTACTTTTTTAGTGATTTGTCCTATTTTAATTTACACAAATAAGTGTTGTATGGATTTTTAACCAAAAAACTAACAAATAGGTCATGTTGCGTAAGAATAAAAGTTCGAAGAATCTATGTTAACTTCTAAAGTTGAGAAAATAAAATGCACAACTCCATAAGTTGAGGTGAGCTTGGAGGACATCCACTCTTTTTCATTTGTACTGTTTCCTAACCAATGATATTTTATAATGCGAACTAATATAATTTTTATTTCTAAATTTAATTATCGGGGTAATAACTTTAATGCTATCTCTATAATAAATTAGCCCACCTTTTCATAAGTAATAATTTTTGTACAGTCATTTTTAATTGTTTTTTATAGTATACAAGATAATAATAGTTATACTAAGTGGCTGCAAGCTCGTTTAGGTGACGATGGTAGTTGTATTAAGTGGTTGCATGTTAATGTAAGAGTCTAGATGATAACGATTGTTAACACCCCATTAAAAAATTTTCAAAGAAATAATAAATGAATATAAATAACTTTTTAATTTAAAAATGGGAAGAAGAAAAAGGAAAATGAAAAAAAATAAAATTAAAAATGAAATAACAAAGTTAACAAAAAAAAACCAACTAAAAACCAAAATTAGGATAATGAAAATAGCTGAAATGGGGAATTTAAATGTAATAGAAAAAAACTAAATTAAAAAAAAAAAGAGAGAGAAAATTCAAAAGAAAAAAAAAAGGGAGAAATGGGCACTAATCCGGCCAAGGGCAACAACGCTGGATGGCATAGGTGAGTGCGACACAACCAACGAGAGAAGAGACAAAACTGAGCCAGCACACATTCCCCTGCCATCTGAGCTTCCAGCAACCTACCTGCAGCATGGGTCAAGGTTAAGCAGAAGACTCCCTTTCTCCAGTCTAGTCAGGTCTTCTGGCACGGTGAAGCACGATTTGTTGGGAGCAACAATGGAGATGGACTGGAGAGAAAAAGAACAGAGATAAAGGGGGAAGGAGTGAGAACGGAGAGAAAAAAAAAAAACAGAAGAAGCATTAAGCTGGAGTGAGAGAGAATCCGAGAGGAGAAACAAGGAGACCATATGAGAGAGTGGAAAAAGTGAAAGTGAGCAGGAGAACGAGAGAAGAGTGAGCCCCTGTCCTAAACGCTGGAAACAGAGGTCTGGGAGTATACCTTAACAAAGAACACAAGGAGCAGTGAAGGTGGAGAAGAAGAGAAATTCGCGGCTGCAGGTGAAGAAACACGAAACAGCTAGAAAGGTGACAACCACGTGGTGATGGGACAGTGAGCGAAAGATTGAGAGAACAGGGAGGAGAAGAACCGAAGGGTAGAGACATAGGAGGAAAAGAAGCTAGGGCCTACAGGTAATCTTGTTTTTTTTTTTCTTTACGTCATGTTCCTTTGGTCATTAAGTCTTAATGGGTTGAGGTGCGTGAGTTCTCATCTGATTGCACGCATGCTGCTGAATCTGTTTTGTTTGTTATAGTCTCATTCTGGGCTGTCTAATGGTGTTGGTTCTCACAATCCTGATCGGGTAGGCATATTGTTATCTTGTTAGTTGAAGGTTACTCTTCCAATTAGCATTTGCTAATTACTCAGTTCATTCTTCGGTAAGAGAATACTCAGTGGGACATTTCGGGATGGCAATAGGCGTACATAAGAACATTGACACTTTGGCAAGAAGAAGATGAGCTCATATGACTAGTTTTTTCTAATTTGCTTGCAACACGGGAATAAATGGATCTGACTACGCATACTCACACACAGACACGTTGAATTCTTTCGTTTTTTTTTTTTAAATTTATTTTATTATTTTCTTTCTTCTTTCGTTCTTTCTTCATTTTTTAAATCAATTTCTTTTTCCATGTTAGTTAGCGCTTTTATTTTATTTTATTATTAATCGTGTGATACCTTTAGTTTTTTTAAATTTCAAAAGTTAATAAATAATTTTTAAAATAATTAAATAAAGGAATAGTGGTAAAATAATATTTTATAATTAATTTTTGCCTTTTCTTTAAAAAGTTATCATGTGAGATCAATTAATCGATAAACGTTATGTGAGACCTTAGTCTCTTTAAAATTTAAAAGTTATTATTCAATTTTCAAAATTTTAAAAATAAATAATTTTCAAATCCAAAATCAGCAACAAAATTTCATATATAAACAGAAAGCAAAACATGATCAAAAATTGAGTAAAATATAATAGTGTTTAAACCACAATAATCAACTTTGCAATGAACAGTTTCAAATATATAACGCTCTTTTCAAAACATTTAATTTAAAGTGTCGTTCACAAGAAATCAATAAGCTTCTGAAGATCATATCTAGGGAAAGACTACTAAGGATCAAACCGGTGTGGCACACAGCCACAAGGGACAAATCATAATAGGCGATGATATACAATCATCGAGGGCAACTAACCAACAGGCGTGAGGTCATAACTCACGAAGATTTTCACTCATCGGTCCATGTGTGATGGTCGTCACACGGGGTGAACACTATCACTAACCCTGTTAGCTAGGTCATTACCTAGGTGCACCAATGGCTAATAGAACTATTGTTGGCAGCTAGTGTCCCATCTAGTCCTTCCAATAATATCGAAATTAAAACCAACATGCATAGGAAAAGTAGCAAGTATGCATGAAATCCATATGTATTTGCAATAATGATTTATCAAGCGATTATTCCTAACCATATGCATGAGTTCAAAACTGTACATAAAGCCATTTTACATATCAAAAGATTTTATTACTCATAACCTCAATTCCAAAAAAATATAGTCATGAAAAAATTAATAATGCTACTTATAAAACATGTCCAATCAATTAAAAGTGAAGCATAAATAAGAGTATTTGGGAATGCTATATGCGCACCTAAGTACCGTTAAGTACTAGCAACTCAATAACTTCCTTCAGGTGTCCTTATCACTTTTATAAGTTATCTACGCCAATAAAAAAATAAGAAATCAATCTTCTTCCTTCTTATTACTCAAAAAAAATCCTAACTTATATTCTCCAATTCCATCATTAACTTTCCCAAACTTTTCGTCAATTTACATTTTCTGCCCTACAAACTTTCTAAGCTTTTCATTGTAGTCCCTAATCTTGTACCCTTGCCTTCAATCCAAGGAAATCCATGACAAAAAATACGGTTTCATGCCATACAATTTAAAAGTGTTATTATAGGATCAATTTGAACCCATTCCAATGCAGAATTTCACCATTTTCTGAAAACCCCAAAATTTCTAAACTTTTCAGTTTGGTCCCTATCAGTATAACTTCTCAAAACTAATCCAAAATTCATGCTTCCAATGCTTAAATTCAATGGATAGGGGCCAAAAATGCTTCTCCTAACATCAATATCAAGAAAAAACCTATTAAAACTTACCAAATTCGCCAAAAATGTCATTGTTCTTAGCTCCTCGGAAACCCATCGGAAAATTGCATCACCGGTGGCCAATTGAGCTCGAGACCAGGCAAAGAATGACGACCAGGAGGTGGGGAGTAGAATCCACCCAAACTGCAATGGAACGAGTGGCTCACTGGAGCTCCATTGAGCTTCGAACCAACTACCTATCTGTGATGAAAAGTCGCGTTTCTCGCCGAAAACGAGACAGTGTTTGGCCAGTGACAGGCCGGCAACCTTCAGGGGGGTGAGCTACAACTCCAACGACATGGAAGGATCAAATCCGGTGAATCGTGAAGACTTCAAACTCTGCAGCTCCTTCATTGTGTTGAGCTGCCCAGGGGAGAAAAGAATGAAGTTAGAGGTATTTTGGTCTTTTCATGCGGAAGGGGGACATGTGTCAACTCCTAGAAAAACAAAGAGGTTAGGAAAGTCATGTCTCAAACCCATGGTCTCTTGAATAAACACCTAGACCTTAATCACTGAGTCAGCATCAATCTCATTGTAAAGTTTCACTAGATAAATTAATATACCTTAGCCAATTCTTTTAAAAAATTTCTCTCTTTTAATTTTTGATTAGCTAAATTATTAATTATAATTAATTGGGTCATTACATTTAAGTTCACATAATGAAGCATGATTGGTTGACAATGGTCACACTTATCATATGACTTCCAAGAGGGAGTTACTCAAGAACCTCAATAAATGGTATAGGTCAAAAGCGAAGATAAAATATGGAAGTGTTGTAAGTTTACAAGGCAAAATAAATGTTGTCATTGGGATAACCTTTAGTACAAGTAATTAATGATGTGTTATATTTGCCACGCTAAAGTCCTTTAATTGTTTGTCAATTGTTTAAAAGAAAATATATGATGCATTTTTACAATGATATGTGTGATGTATTAGAAGAGAATCAAATTATCTTCTTCCATTTATTTTGTTCTTTGTTATTCCTCATCTTTTTTTATACTTCCTTAAACTTTCAAAATCTGACACTAATGCATTAATTTTCAAAAATACTTATAGTTAAAACATGTTCGTAGATAATCAAAGATAAAACACGTTGTGATATTCTGATTAATTGTTTGCCATTGAAATAAATTGTATTTTCCCATTGAGTTATCCCCCTTTACATAAAAAGAAAAAGAAAGAGAAAGAAGGAATACAATGGTGCAAAATGCGGCAACTAAAGATAAGGAAAATGGTTACAATATTTTTTTTTCACTGACTTATTACTAAAAAATCATTAAATGACTTTGTCATTATACAGTCATCCTTTTATATCCAAATACTTGGAGTATATTTGTAACTAAATAATGCGTCCCATATGTCACATCTACACGATGTATTTTGTGTTATTAAATTATGGGAATGAGCTTTTGGCAACCTTGACAAAATTTAATGAAGAGCATCCAACCCCAATTCAAATATAACGCAACGTCCTCACAAATTAATTAATAAGGGGGAGGGAGGCCCATCTCCCTACTCTACTTTTTTTTTTTTTTTTAAATAATAATAATATTTATATTAAAATTAATGATAAAATTATATGTTAGAAATAAATTTTATTAAATAAAAATATATTTTAAAATAAAGAAAAAAATATATAGAGTTTAAATTATATAATTGTTAAAATATTTTTATCTCATTATAATTAAAAGAAAATTTTTATTTGATAATATTTAGAAAATAATATAGTAGATATTTTTTATATAGATATATTTTTTCTAATTCAATTTTCTTAATTTATTAGTAATAATTAGTTTTAAAAGTGAGGATTAGGTGGTCCCTCCCTTTTATTAATTATCTTTGAAATGGGAGTATTGTCAGAGACACGCAAGGCTCTTTTTTGAATAAGACAAAAGACAATGTGTAAATGTGAAGTAAGCGAAGCATTACTTATTTTTAAAAAATACTTTTAAGTACTTTGATATAAAAATAATAATAACGCATGTCAAGTCATTTATTTATTTATTTGGATGTGAGTAAAAGAATTTGCTTAACTAAAAGCTAAACGAAATATAATATACATATATACACACGCTGGCTTTTGCCAGGAAATTATATCGATTCTACAGAAACCTTTATGTATAGTTGTGCGTTATATTTATTATTTTATATTGTATCATGATAATAAGTCAATTTATTTAATTTTATACATAATTGGAGTCTACAATGTTACATTTATCAGATAAAGTTGCAAAAACAATCTCAT
This sequence comes from Delonix regia, assembly GCA_037074485.1. Taxonomy (NCBI): domain Eukaryota; kingdom Viridiplantae; phylum Streptophyta; class Magnoliopsida; order Fabales; family Fabaceae; genus Delonix; species Delonix regia. The sequence continues at coordinate 29,474,359 of CM073449.1, read as the reverse complement.
TATTATTCACCACTCTATTTTTATCTAACAAATGCTTTATTGTGAACTCAAATGTTGTTTATTTTTAAATGAATTGGTTTAATATTATTAAACAATATACCAACGACGTAAAATTATAATTATCCACAGGAACTAATTTTATTTAGTTCGGTAGCTCCATGGGAAGGTAACTAAACAAACTTTTGAATTTTAATGATATTGATTAAATTAATAAAATTGAGAAAATCTTAGGAGCATATAGAATATTAAACAATAATAAAAAGTTATAAAAAATCCATTGAATTCCTCTGGGCCTAAAAGTGGTAAGCAATTATCTTGTTTGGTTACAGAATGTCACCTTTCCAAAAAATCTTTGTCATATCTGTAGCTCTTATTCCTAAGACTAACATGCTAAGCTCTCTTAAATAACTTAGACCAATTTCACTTTACAATGCCCTTTACAAGATTTTATTAAAAGTATTCGCAAACAGATAAAATTTCTTTTAAAGATCATTTCAAAAAATTAGCCAACTTTTGTACCAAGAAGGTTGATTATTGATAATATTCTTGTTACTTTCAAATTAATCCATACCATAAAGAGAAAGGCAAAAGGAAGAATGGGCTTCATGGTGATTAAAATTGATATTACTAAAAGATATGATAGAGTTGATTGGTCTTGGAGACTATTATGAAGAAGTTGGGTTTTTGTGACATCTAGGTAAGTTGGATGATGATGTGTGTCAGATATGTGACTTATTCTGTTAAGACTAACGACAATGAAGTGGGCTTTATAATCCCTAATAGAGGCCTTAGACAAGGTGATCCCCTTTTATCTTATCTGTTTATCTTATGTGTTGAAGGACTATCTACACTAATGAAAAATGTAGAGTTTAGGGCTCATTCAAGGATTCAAGGCTAGCATTAGGGGCCCATGTGTCTTTCATTTGCTGTTTGTAGATGATTTTGTGTTTTTCTGCAGAGCAAAAAGAAGAGAATGTAAGAATTTGAAGTATATTTTGGATACTTATGAAGCAACATTTGGACAATTCATAAACTATAAGATATCGACTATTTTCTTTAGTAAAAATGTTAGGGAGGAAAGAGGTAGAGAACTTTGTGATATCCTTGGTATTCATACCCCAATCAATCATGACAAATATTTAGAACTTCCATATTTGATTGGAAAAAGCAAAAAAGAGATCTTTAAGTTCCTAAAAGAGAAAACTTGGAGCAAAATTTAGAATTGGAAGAACAAGTTTCTTTCTAGAGATGATAAAGAAGTTGTCCTCAAATTAGTGGCATAGACATTTCCTTCGTTTTGTATGAATGTATTCCTTATCCTTATTTCCATATGTGATGAGCTACAAAAAATGATGAATTTGTTTTGGTGGAGAAGTAGTGAGAATTATCATAAAGGTATTAGGTGGCTATCTTAGGACAAAATGTGCTCAAGTAAATCCGGAGGATGACTAGGCTTTCATCATTTACAATGTTTTAATCTAGCCCTACTGGGGAAGTAGGGATGACATCTAGCAACAAATCCCAATACTTTATCTTTTCATATTCTCAAAGCTAAATATCTCCTTGAAGGGAATTTTTGGTCAGCTTAGTTAAATTCCAACTCGAGCTTTACTTGGAAGAGTATTTTTTCTTCCCATAGGCTATTAAAGCAAGGTCTGAGATAGAGGGTAGGCAATGAAGAAAAAAATTAAGATTTAAGGGATCCTTGGCTCCCAAGAGACTATGATTTTATGGTTACCGATCCATATGGCAAAGCGACTGAAGAGTAAAAGGTAAAGGACTTCATCAACTTCAAAGAAGGGGAATGGAATGTAAACATGTTGTCTGAGTTTTTTATTGAATGCGACACATAACAAATACTTACCATTCCTATTAGCCTGGAAGATAAGTTGACATGGCATTTTGCCAGCAAAAAGAACAATGGTCCATGGATAGAGAATAAATAGAGTAAAATTTGGAAGCTTAAAATCCCACAAAAAATTAAGAACTTTGTTTAGCGAATATGTAAAGGGATTTTACCTACAAAAAGAAATCTACAACTAAAAAGAATGGACGTTAATACACTATGTCTGTTATGCAATAAGAATGAATATATCGATCATGTCTTAATTCATTGTGTCCAGGCAAAGGAATGCTGATCTCATTGGTTAGAAACTAGCAGACATAACTTTTCGTCTTTCGTTGATTGTTTGGAATGGTTGCTAGAGAACAAAACCCATGAGGTGATGATTGAGTTCTGCACCATCTCTTGGTGCCTTCGGAAAAATAGAAATAATAAGGGAGACAATCTGGACAGAATTTTCAAGGAACTAAGTGTAGATGCCACGAGTGGATTTATGCTAAAGTAAAACTTGAAGAAGATGGACAGCAAAATTTTCCCTCCACAAACAGATATGATAATTGTTACGGCCAAGAAAACATGTTATTTGGACATGGTTGGATTTGCAAGGTGGACACTGCAAATTTTAAAGAGTCTAACTGTTATAGTTTCAATTGCATTTTCTATCATAACGATTGATCAATTTTTATAGCAATCTTTGGTCACTAACAAGGAAGACCCACTGCCAAAGTTAGTGAAGTAAAAGCATTGAGAAATTGCTTTAGTTTGGGCATGTAATAACTTATTTAGTAGCGATATTGTTTACACATATGTTCAATAGATTTGAAATGCATTGAAAGTTGATGATTTTGACAATTCAAAATGGGGTTTCTTGATTAGTGAGTGCAAAAGTATTCTCATGAGTAGAGGTAATATTATTGTTAGAGTATTAATAGATCTAGTAACGTAGATGTCCACAAAATCGTTCGAGACTCAGTTAACTACTTCAAGTTCAAAGTGTGAGATACTTATTTTTAATCAATAAAATCTAACGATGCTTTTTCTGAAAAAAGAAAAAAAATCCATTGAATTCTGAGGGGAGATATGTTGCGTTATATACTATAAGCATCCAAGATTCAAAATGTTGAAGGTTTCACGTCCACTTTTCTAACGACCACATTGCCATGAATAGTAAATAGCTGGATAGGTAGAATTCCACCTAACATTCCAAGTTTGAACTTTAACTCTTGATTTATTCAGTAGATTTTCTTGACATTTGATTTGTAAATAAGATTTTTTATGTATAGAAAAGAATTTTACTATGATGTCTAAAATCAAAGGTAGAGTCTATATTGATCACTTCAAATTTTATTTGACAAGTCCATTGGATCCTAGCATTACAATTATTAATAATTTTTTTAATCCTATGTAGAATATCGATGTTAATATTAATATGTCCTTGTTCAAGAACAATTTATACTTTTAAATTTATGGGATGTTATCTCAAAATATTCTTTGTTTTCAGTAATCTTCCGGTAACCTTGGATTAACGTTCCTTTTTTTTTTTTTTTTTTTTTTTCCAATTATAATGAGTAACATTGGTATGGCAATTCTGTAATTTCAATGATATTATTGGTCTTTATAAGAAACTCAATTAATATTGGGGAATCTAATCTTTGTCCTTTAAAAGCATCCTGAATTGTGTCCAATATATGAGGTAAATACAGAATTTGGGAAAAGTATGGCTAGAGTGTCAGCTTCACCAAACATTACTAGCGTGCAAGAAAGAAATTTTTAATGACATTGCATCAAGTTGATTCTGAATAATACTGTAAATTATTATTATTTAAAGATTACATTATTTATACACACCCTCATGATGTTTTGAATTAAAAAGTACTTTTCAAACTATTGTTTTTCAAGATTTAAATTAGTTTGTTTTGCTCTTGTTAATGTTATTTGAATTTTAATTAATTGTCATATAATGCACAATATTATTGGTATCTAACAAAATTTTATTAAATTTACATATACATGTACGTACACCGACACACATTTAAATATTAACGCACTTTTAACGTATTGGACATATCAAATAGTGATAAATAAAATATGTCAAAATGCAAAACTTCTTCGTTTTATATAGTTTACCCCATCTGTTTTAAAATTTGGTAAAACTTTTATTAGACTTTCAATTTTGTAAATTATGCTCTGTACGTTATATTTTCAGCCAAAAATTTTAGAGCTGTGCAATTTACCTAAAATTCTATGAAAAGATTTTCTGATAACTTTAAACTTTGCTAATTTAGGCAAGTGCCATTAAGATTTTGGTTAATTTTTAAAGTTAACAGGATTGATTACACAACTTCCTAAATTCTTTGTATTTCAGCCAATAAAATATTCAATAATTTAACTTTATTTAATGACTATATTATATATATATATATATGTAAACTAAGACTTTTTGAAGTTAGAGTTTAGTTTGATGGATGAAAAAAATTTTATTGATAAAAATTCTAATTCTTTATATGATGATTTTTTATTTATTTTATACATATATCAAGAATATTTTAAAATAAATAAATTTTTTATAGTTAATGAAAAAATAATAAAATAATTAATTAATTGTATTTTAAATCAATAATTTTTTAAAGTTTAAATATTTTTTGGAATCAATGATATAAATAATGAATTAGTTGTCTCTTAAATTTTTTAATAAAAAATTATAAATATAATTTGATATGGTCTAAAATTAAAATAAAAAAATATAATATATGATTGAATGATTTTTTATGATGACCTTTCAATGAGTTATTGTTGTCACTTTTTTCTAATTAACCTCACCTAATCAATTTTATGAATTTTATCTAATTTACAATCATAATATATTATTAAATTTAATTTTTTTATTAATACTTATAAATACAATTAATTTAAAATATATTAATATATAATAAATATACTAATTTTTTAATGACCCGTACAGGTGGCCAACAAATACACTAATTTTCACACAATAAGAAAATATTAAACAGACGTCGAAAAATTTTTAAATAGCAAATTTGGGTAAAAAAGAAAAAGAAAACAGACGCACAAAAAAGAATACGAAGAAAATGAGAAAAAGCAAAAAGTTGAATACACATAATTTAATCAGAGGGGGCCCCAAGCCCCCGTCCCCTGGGCTAGCTAAGAATGTTAAGTTCCAAAACTGACAAAAGCGTTTCCTTGTAAATAGCTCACGCCAGATTCCTGACAATGATAGGATATTATTTTGAGCTTAAAATATAGAAATGGTGTGATTCATAGAGCTTTTCTTGGGAAAGTAGAAGTCAAGTGGATGTAATGATAATCTTCCTGTGTGGTTGATGATCGGGTGTAGGTTTCCCTTTGATAAGTGAGAGTATTGTAACCTTAGTTAGTGCAGGGCTTCCAAGAAGTACGCAGAGGCAGAGACCCGTAAGGATTGGAGTTCTCTCTCTTCCCTCTCTGTCTCTCTGGTAGCACGGAGCACAGTGAAGCGGAAGCCCACCATGAGGCAAAGCATGGAGTCTCCTCTGTTGGGAGGTAATGGGTTGGGCAACCCAAAGAAATGGAAGAGGATTCTCTTGTTGCTCTTCGCTTTTATGGCTGTCACAAGTAAGTTATTCTCTGTCCTCCTGAATTTTCTTTTTCCGATTCTGGAATACTCATACATTTTAGAAGAGATCTTACTGAACAACTCATTAAATATGCCTTTTTTTTAATAATTGAAGACTTGAAAGTATCTTCTCTATAGTTGTAGTTCAATTCGCTTCGTGCAATTTAGTATCAGATTTAGCTGCAATCACTAAGTCACGCACTTCTCTGCAACCCTTCTGGGTATTAATCTTAATGCACGTAGATAGGCAGCCTCACTTCTGTTCACACTGTTCAGGCCGGGGAAGGTGAAAAGAAATCATTACATCTGGGTTAGTGATTTAGATTTTAAAATTTTCATATGCTTAATTTTGGGTCATAACGTCAAGATTCACAATACACCAACATGGGACAAAATTAAGATTGTAATTCTTGATTTTGATCTTCTTCTCAATTTTTTTTTTTCTTTTTTTGAGATTCTAACTGGAAAATCTTGATTGCTTCTATAGAGTGAAGACCAAATCTGTTAGAATGACACGAGAATAAGAACCTGGAATCTAGGCTAGGATATGGGAATGGGGATCTCATTCTTATGTTTAGTTGCTTTTAATTCATAGTATTAAGTATAGGCAACTATTTTTTTTTTTTTCTACTTAATTTTAAACTTATTCTCATTCTCATTCCCCCATAGACCTTCCAACAAGCAAACAGGCCCTAAGTGCCAGCGTAGTGGTGGAATCTAGTAAAGACAGACCCGTATATTGAACTATAATGCCAGAACCTTATTTCACACTAGTGCAATTTGATTAACGTATTCACTTACTCGACCTGATGCTTGACAATATTGTTTTCCAGTTTTAGGGCTCATAATCAGAGGCAACATAAACTTCTGGGCACAAAAACATAATATGGGAATAAGAGTGAATCAGAAAGATATCATTGAGTCAGAGCTAGGAGTTGTTGCAGCCGATGATAGCCGTTGTTCTGAAATCGGTGCTTCAATGCTTAGGCATGGTGGGCACGCTGTTGATGCTGTAGTGGCAACTTCATTATGCCTTGGTGTTGTTTATGCCACATCAAGTGGCATAGGAGGTGGGGCATTCATGGTTGTCCGGTCTTCTGCAACTTCACAGACCCAAGCTTTTGACATGAGAGAAACTGCTCCTTTAGCTGCTTCAAAGGTTTCAATTCAACTCTTTCTGTGAAATGATTTCTGCTGTTTGACCTCACATTTGAATATGACCAATTGATTGAAACTATTGAAGGAACAAACTAATATGTGCTTTGAAGATATGGGCCGTGCCTAATGCAGCGGAAAATAAAAACAAAATTGCAATTAAGTTTGGGACATTTCCATTTTCACTTTGTTCCTCAATTAAATTTGATAATATCTGCTTCACAAAAATTCTACAAAAAAATCTCACTTACTTTTGTATAAATATGTGCCTTTCATCGAAACAGAATATGTATCAGAACAATCCCCAAGCTAAAAGCTCAGGTGCCTTGTCAATGGGAGTTCCTGGTGAGTTAGCTGGCCTTTATGAAGCTTGGTTGCAGCATGGACGCTTAACATGGAAAGCTTTATTCCAACCAGCTATAAAACTAGCTAAAGATGGCTTCGTGGTGTCTCCTTATCTTGGAAATTACATAGCTAAGTATGCAACTAAGATAATGAACGATCCTGGGTTGAAAAATGTATATGCTCCAAATGGCAATTTGTTAAAAACAGGGGAGACGTGCTTTAATGTGGAACTTGGTCGCAGCTTAGAGGTAGTGGCAGAGCAAGGGCCACAAGCTTTTTACAATGGAACCATTGGTGAAAAGTTAGTGAAGGATGTAAGAGAAGCTGGTGGGATTCTAACAATGGAGGATTTACGTAATTACAAGGTGGAAGTAACGGATGCAGTTACTGTGAATGTGATGGGATATACCATACATGGAATGCCTCCTCCCTCAAGTGGAACAGTTGCTCTTTCTCTGGTGGGTAGATTCCTATCTATTTTTTTTTTTCCATGTTGTTCTGCAGGAAATATGACATTGCTGCCTTTGATGAGTCTAAACATTCGCATTGACCAACAACTGAATGTTGTTTTGGTTAAAGGACTGCTGTTTGTGGTTTCTTTTGTTCTACTTTTTTCATTGTTATATTAGATGGTTAATTATTCCTTTGAACAGGTTTTAAATATCTTGGACAGTTATGGAAGTCCAGATGCTGCAAAAGGAGATCTGGGTCAACATCGGCTGATAGAAGCTCTTAAACATGCATTTGCAGTCCGAATGAACTTGGGTGACCCTGATTTTGAAAACATAACTAGTACTGTATCTGACATGCTTTCCCTTACTTTTGCAAAGAAATTACAGCAAAGGATACTTGACAACACTACTTTCCCTCCAGAGTACTATATGAACAGGTGCTGTCCATTTAATTTCCCCTTCTGCTTGAAAAGTTGCAAAGTCTGATATAATATGGTGGGCAGGTGGAATCAACTTAGAGATCATGGAACAAGCCATTTCTGCATTGTGGATGCTGATAGAAATGCTGTATCAATGACAACAACTGTAAACGGTCCTTTTGGAGCTGGTATAATTTCTACTTCTACTGGTATTGTGCTCAACAATGAGATGGATGACTTCTCCATACCTACTGCTGTATCACCTGGAAAACTCCCTCCAGCTCCAACAAATTTTATTGAACCAAACAAGAAACCTTTGTCTTCCATGACTCCCATCATCGTCACAAAGGTATTTCTTGTGGTTTGCTCTGATGCTCTCCCTATCCCTGATGACTGCAGCTCGACAGTATATTTCCTATGCAGAAATATTCTATGGTTTTGGAGAGTAAGGATTCTTATACTAGAAGCTTATTCATATGTTCCTCTCGCAGGATGATCAGTTGGCTGGGGTTATTGGAGGCAGCGGTGGAATGAACATCATTGCAGCAGTGATTCAAGTTTTTCTAAACCATTTTGTCCTAGGAATGGAACCATTGGATTCAGTTCAGAGCCCAAGGATATATCACACGGTTTGAACTAGTTTTAATTCCCAGAAAAAAAATCTCTATGCCTGATGCTACAAACTATATCATTGAAGTTGGAGTTCTTTTTTTGTGCAGCTAATTCCAAATGTAGTTCGGTATGAGAACTTGACTGATCCTGGAGGTGACCACATTGAGGTTTCAGAGGAAAGAAGGAATTTCCTAGAAGAGAGGGGTCATCAGCTGATGGAGACTCCAGGAGCATTAGCCATCACTCAGCTTGTTGTCCAAGCTCTCGAAGCTCCTATTAACATAAATAGGAAAATCAGTAAAGACAGCAATGCTTATACAGTGCATGGCACTCTAACTGCTGTAAGTGACCCTCGAAAGGGTGGGTGTCCAGCAGCCATCTAATTGCTCATCAATTCAGATTCAATCAATCGCTGAAACAAGTAGACATTTTGTGCACAGTGCTTTCCAGCTTACGCTCTTCTACTTGAGGTTTATTCCATACTTTCGTATATACGTCAATTGATATATACAAACTTTTGCTTCTTTCCACAAAAAATGTTATGAAATCGGAAATAAGTTTATGCAATTCATGTTTGTAAAGAAAATTGGAGACTAATTGTTTTTCTAGCTTACTGTGGACATAATGCAACAGGAATGTGATCACTCAGATGCGGACAATAATACAAATTTCCACAAGCTGCTTTCGGAGAAAAAAACTTCTAGTGATCGATCTTAGGTGAAAAATGAGAAGAAAAGATCATAATCCTTGGATCACAAATTAATAGTCCACATAAATGCACTGATCATGAGTGTGAAATTGCATCAAATTTAAACATTTGATTTATAATATAAGGATGATTTTCTTTTCATATCTATTCTTACATCTCAAGCTCTTTCTTTGACTCCATCCTCCCCTTTTTTTTTTATTCTTTGGCTATGGTTCCATTTTATTAAGTCTTAGGTATTGGATGCTGAGTTGTGTAAATGAGTGAGTAGCGTCAATGATGGTGCAAAGAAGCAAACTGACAGTTGGTCAGAAAAATAAAAGAGCAAACTGACACCCGAACGAAGGGTTTGGGGTGCATTTCCATGCATTTAGTTGTTTTTATGACAATCTCTTCTGTATAAAAATTAATATCTATTTTATGAAAAAATGAAACAGAACAATGTAAATGCGCACCAACTGCACAACATTTCAAATGTAACAATGCATTTGAAATCAGAAACCGAATTGAATCACTAAACTTCTCCCTAACTGGCATACCCGACAGAATCATCTGGAAAGGTAGTAGGGAGGGGAAGTACAAAGTCAGAAACCGATACGCTATCCTTAAGCGCGAGGGCAACAGCCTCAGCACCACCTCCACAGGGAAGGAGCTTTGGAAGCTCAAGATCCCTTACAGACTTATTAATTTCGTATGGAAACTGCTATCAAAAGCAATTCCCATAGATGAGGTTCTCCAAAGCCATCACCTTCCTACGCAGATCAAATGCCACTTCTGTGGTGAAGCAGATGAGACGATCAATCACCTCTTTCTTCAGTGTCACTTTGTAAGAGTTATACGGTTTGCATCACCCCTTGGCATTAGGACTGATGACATTGCGGATCAGAATGTAGTTCCGTGGGTCCACAATTGGATTTCCATGGAAAAGAAGAGACTAAGGGACTCAGCCCAAATCCACCTTCATGGAAATCCTCAGAATATTACACCTGAATAATATAGCAAGATCACACCAGTCCAGTAAGGAAGGAAATAACCCCACCAACGCCGAGCCTGCTGCATGCCACAACAGCCTCACAAATAGAAATTGGAACATAATGCTGTGGACCGGGAAATCTCTCAAGCACGACAAGGCGAAACTCTTCTTTTGCTCCATATCTCACAACGGAACACATATAAGAAACTATGGTTGGAAGAGTAATCTACCCCTAAAGAGAATCCCTGGCATTATCCTAACTCTTAGAAGGTCCCTCCACTGGTTGAATTCAATTCGAGGGGAGGAAGTCCACGGCAGCGGCATACTCGGGATCACTCTAACACAGAGGACCTATTGAGGCTTAAGAGAAAGCTGAAAGATAACAGGAATGAAGAGGTGGTAATAGAAGACATTCACAGGAGCAGCCGAGGTTTTAACACAGTACAAGTTGGAGCCCTGGATGGCATGTTCCCCCTGCAAAAACAGGAATTTCTCAGACTCCTAGAGGAAAAAATCCTCCGCCACCACCCCCTGCTTATATAACCCCGTCCGCCTTCTGTTCTAGTCATGTTGTCTCTCATAAAAAAAAAATGTAACAATGTATTTGCAGTATGAAAGAATCAGAAACATGAACTGTATATGAAGATATCCAATGAGAGAAGGCCACATGTTCATTACAATCAGACAACTTCTTTGCATGCTGTTAATTATTCAACGTCCCTTCATCGGCTTTCAAGTTCCAACCATCTGCTCACGCCTTACTGTAAAAATAATTTTCATTCTCCCTCTCCTTGCATTGCCCCTACCTACCTAGCACCCTCATCCTCGGAGTACAATGAGCTGAGCCAAGCCCAGCATCATGCAGAGCATGCAATCTCCTCTTCTGGAAGGTCATCACTCGTTACTTGGCAAAGAAGAAAAAATGGAGGGTGATTCAAGCAGATGATTCTTTGCTGTGCAGCAAAAGAAGAGAGAAGAGAGGCTTAAATAACAAAAAAAAAAAAAATATATGAGACAGTCCTTTAGATAGGTGGCAACGAGAGACAGCAACTGTGCTGTACCTAGAACAGCAGAAAAAATCTAAATTGGAGTGATTCATTAGTTTATTCTGGCATTTATGGCTTTTGCAATAAGTAACTAGTTCTCTTTTATTCTATCCGTTTCAATTCTGATCTCATTAATGAATTTTTAGTGATGAGCTCTTTAAGTAAAAAATAAATCAAAGATGCATTATGCCTGGTGTTCATTCAGTGTCAACCGGCATGGGAGGTGGGGCCTTCATGCTTGTCCGATGTTCTTCCACTTACCATATTCAAGCTTTAGACGTGACAAAGTGCTACTTCTGCTGCTTTTCAGGTTTCACTATTGTCTTTCTGCTAACCATTATTACATTAAAATTAAATTTATGACTCTAATTTATTTCATCATGAATGACATTTGGGTTCTTATACCATTGGTTCATTCATATAATAGTCCGTTTTCTGTCTCTATATTAATTTGGGGATGGTAGAAACTTCTAAATTTGAAATATAACAAATCAATCTAGATATTCTCAACTTGTTTCTATAGACTACTTTATGATCTTTCTAAATATTTTTCATGAAGAATATATGTTTTACGGTTTATTTTCTAGGCTAATTGCATGTAGAGATTAAATGGTAATGAATATATCATACATAGTGGGTAAGAAGACTTGAAGTTTGCTGAAGAATATAGAGAAAAAATGCAACTCAAATGTGACAAAAGTTCTCTGGCCATTATTCCACATACACGCGCGCGCAAGCGCACTAAAATGTTTCTGTTGAATTGGGATCTCTTTCTCAATAGGTTGGTTTATAATAGCCTAATCTATTACAAACTTTTCAATTATAGGACCTAATCTATTTAATCAATGCTAATACAAATTAATTATTTAATACTATTAATCACAATATGTTAATTAGTCCAATAATTTTTTCATCCTAATCTATGTAAACATCCCAACATTCTAAAGTAACCAGGCTAACAAACAATACTTCACAATTTCCAACTTAGTGGTTTTATAACTTTAAGCTTTATGAGATTTAATTGTCATAGTAATACCTTGGAGCTACAGCCATTGTCTTCCGCCGTCCCAGTTATTGTCACTACATGACTGCAGATTTACTTGTTTAGTCAATGTCATATCAAGGCTACAAGCTCTCTTTAGCCTTTTCCCATTTATAAATCTAGCACACGGGCGTTCTTCGCTTGCAGGATAACCAATTGGTTAGGTTTACTGGAGGCAGAGGTGGTAACAAAATCATTGCAGCAGTAACTCCAGTCTTTCCTCAACCATTTCCTCCTCGTAATAATATCTTTAAGTGCAGTTCGGAGCCCCAGGATCAACCTCATGGTGAGTATTAGCTCCTATTCAAACTTCAAATTCCAGACATTTTTATGCGTCTGATGGTCCAAACATACATTTAAGTTGCAGTTTTGCAGCTAATCCTAAACGTTGTCTACTACGAAAACTCATCGCGACCATGATTGCTTTGAGGTTCCGGAGGAAACACCGATTTTTATGAAACAGAGGCATCATAAATTGGAAGAATTATCATTTGCAAAACCCAGCTTATCGTTAAAACTCTCATAAACCTTAATATCACAAATAGAAAGAAGACACTACATCCCAAATGATGCGCGGCTCTCTAATAGCTGCAACTGACCCTAGAAAAAGTGGATATCCAGTTGCCAGTAATTGCTGATCAATTCAGGTTCAAGCAGCTGCAGAATGGATAGAAATGTAATTCTGCAGCGTCCAATCACTTCAATATGAGAACTTCTAACTTATATGTACCTCCTGCTATAAATAATTGAATGAGAACAACTAAATTAATAATGCTACAGCACATGTATTGAGTGTCCAAGAATTGCCTACTCATAAACATATCAAAGACAAAAGGAACATTGCCTGGATATGGGATTTCACTACAGGCATAGCACTCTAGCACGAATTAGAGGTCCAGGACAAGCGTGAAAGTCAAAATAGAATGGACTTTTGATTTACTACTTCGACTGAAATACTACAGTACACCGTCCATTATATCCTCGCATCAACATACTCTTTTGGTATTTATTAGTATTAGATTTTAGTCTACAATTAAAATGAAAACGTGGGTTTGCATCTAAGGCCTCGAGTTGGAGACTTTCATATTCAATGAATGGAAAACCCCCATGGGTGCCATGCCTATACAATTGAGTCCTCTTCTATCTTATGGATGACAATAACATGAGTACATGACCATAAGCCACAGCAGAGCAGGTCAGGTCATGTATATTAGGGACAGGAAGTCCCTCATTGCCTGGACATGAAACTTATATCAGGGGTACCAACAAATAAATTTTATATTTTTAAGGCACATAATCAACAGTCAATACAACCAGAGAAGGGAGAGAAATATGACATGGATTCAGAAATTTTAACATTTTCATTTATAAAGAAAAATGGCCACTGATTGTGCGGGCCTAATATATAAAGAAACAATAGGAATGAGAGCCACTAATAATACAGAAATCACCGAATCAGCTTTTGCATACTTCTTTTTATTTCATTTTTTCATGACATTTTGTCCATCAGCTGAATTGGAGTCAGAATATTTGATTTGCTTGTCTCCACGACACAACCATTCATGACCATCTCCTCCAACATAAAATGGGCCTTTTCCAAATGGAACATGATATCTAGCTCACACTGCAAGTCAAAGTGGTCAAGAGATTTAAAAATTAAGACACGTTACTGAACCTGCTTACAGAAAATGCAAGGCGAAATAATTTTGAAAACATGGGGAGGGGGAGAAACTAGGAAAATCAATAAACACAAAATCCCACAGATTCCAATCACCAGAAGACTTACCACATTGCCGAAGTGACGATCCATAGTTTCAACTAAGAGATGTATAAATTCCAAAATAGCGAGCTCATTCTGCAACATTCACCACAGAAGGTAGCATAAACACCCAAAAGCAGATTTTCTACGATGAACAAGGTAAATTGTATAGGCATTTAATTTAACAAGACTAAATTTCAAGCTGTCTTATCATACAATAAAAATGTTGTCTCCCTTTCTTAAGTAAGACAAGCAAAAATTTCCTTTATGCTAAGGTGGCAATCATTTTTGAAGCCATCAGCACTAGGTTTAATGCTAGACCATTTCATATAATTGTTTTGAACTATGAAGAGATTACGCAAAGTAATTACATGAACCAATTTAGAATAAGGTATGCAAACAATGATGTACCTCATCATCATCAACTCCAACCAGGAAAAACAAGGAAGCATAGCGCCTATATACAATTTTGTAGTTGCGGTGCTCAACAAATGAACACTGTCCACAATGAAAATGTATCAGCTACATACGTAAATCAATTGCTGTCAATAATAACAATTAGAAAAGGCCATAGTCCAATATATTTTGGGATAGGCTGCATGGATCATATCAAAATATACAAGTCATATAGGACAAAGAAAGCATCACTTCCAATTTCATTTAAAGAATAGTGACTTCATAAATAAGTAATATAGTAATAAGAATATTAATTATCAAATACACACACATTAGCACAAGGTCAACTGAAAAACAAGATAAAAAAAAATACAAATTTGTATAGAACATGAAAGATATTTCTCGGCATCCAGGTATTCCAAGTGACTCAGCTGTAGCCTCTTAAAAAGGTCTCACAGCATCTACTGAAGCAGAATATCAGAAAGCAGTCGGCTAGGTAAGTATGTAGCCCCTTGGCATATTTTTAAGTGATATAAAATGATCTTCAGCTAACAAGACTCCCCAGATTGCACTATGTTAACCTATAAATAACAACAATCACTGCTAAGTGTCAAAAGTACTTCATGGCCTGAGTTTTAATTTTTGCAACTTGCAAGAAGGTTGGCAGTTCAGTGTACAGTATATCTACATTCGATGGAAATTCTTGCTATATGCCCATTTAGCCACCAACTTCCAAGAGAAAACGCTTCTTGATGTTCCCCTTGCAACTTTACATCTTAGATCGGACTACAAAGACAGCCTTCTGCTAAGGAGGTTTGCCAATAAGTTAGGAATACAAGGGAACGCGTTCTAAGCTACAGACTGTTTGGTTATGTTGCTCTAACAATGTATTAAAAAAAATACCTTCAGTTTCATATTATCATCATAACCTCAAAAACTAATCTTAATCATTTATAACTTTTTTTTTGCTGAGGTTCTTTACTACTTACCCACCTTCCAACAACGAAGTTGAAAACTAAAGCTTCTTGTTCAGTTAAAAAGGATATTTATTCCAAAATCAGATGCATATGCCTCAATCCTCTCAGCATAAAACTATAAATGTAAGAAAGACAGAACAAAAGAAGACATCAATCTCTTTTTATAGGGAGTGGAAGAAGCTAACCATGGACACCAAATAAAGGACATGCAGAATTATTAAAACTAAATTCCTTAAGTGCTATAGAAATCGCAAAGATTGACAAGAACAGAAAGAGAATCATAAACCCACATAGGTCTCAGCTAATCTCGATTGCCAGAATTGCTCTCTGCATTCCTCAAAATGAAACTAAAAATTCTTCATATGCAACTGTCCAGACTAGAATTTTAATTATGAAATTTCAACATCAGAGAGCTCCTTTCAGTTGTTAATCAGAACTTACAATTACTTGTAAATGGCACACAAATAATACACCGTAACTAGTAATAATTGAACAAGAGAGAGAGAGAGAAGGGAGGAAACCTGCTGCTCAGTACGGGCAAGGCATTTGCGAACGATTTCGCCTTCAAGGGCTCGCCTTTCTTCGATAGTGAGGTACTCGTAGTATTGGGCAAGACGGGTCTGCCCTTGCTTGTTCACCATCAATACGAATCTGATCCCCATCCTTCACCAACTTGCCTTGCACTTGCAGGGACGCACAGATTCCGATCCCCAAACCCACCAGTTTTGATTTGGATTCAACGCCTTCAGCTTTTCCTTTGGCAAAATTACAATTGACGTATACAAGGTTCAAAAATTTATCATAAAAAGTTTAAACTTAAAAATTATTTTTTTCGGTTCTGTCTCAAGATTAAGGTTATAGGAACTGCTCTGTAATTATTTTGTTATATATTTCCATAATTTTAAGAAAATATTTTCTTATAATAAATATTTTAAATTTTAAGTTATAATTTTTTATTAAATTATTTAATACAATTATAAAATCAATTATATCAGTACAATTTGACACACTAAAATTAGCATTAATGCTAACGATAATAATTTTGTAGGACAAAAACAGAAAATATTGTTTGCATTATCAATTATATCATCATCCTCAATCTCATTCCTCCCATTGAAAAATAATTTTTTTCATTCCCAATTCTTCGTGGTGAATGAAGATTTTGAACTTTGGGAAAAATTAATAAAATAAAATATACTTTAAAAATTTAGATTTAAAACTCAAGTTACTTGTTTATGTTATCTAACAAATTTTAATTAAGTTCATAAAATTTATAAATATTTAAATCACAAGTTTTACAAATTCTATAAATTAGAATGGATAACTCTTATCTTAAAAAAAAAAAAAAGATAAAGGTAAGTTAAATATTTAAATTTTTTTTAACAAAAATATAATTATTTTAAATATAAAACTATTTAAATAATTATAATTTTAAATTTATCTTTAATTTAAAATTTTAAATAATTAATATTATTTTTCTTAATATTCACTTTCTATTTTTTATTACATTGTGATTATAACTCTTAAGCATTTTAAAAGTAATCATATTATGTCATCAGAGTTTGGAATAGGTGGACAACTAATATGTAAGGAGTAAAATTACTTTTTATGTTAAAATGATTTTTTAAATTTTAGTTATTATAAATAAAAATAACAAGTAAAATAACTAAAATACAAAAAATTGTGTATATATAATATTTATATAAAATTGACAGGGACATAAATTTCATGGAGCAAAGGATATAATCTCCGCCCTCATCTCAAACTTCCTTTAAAAGAGTTTTCCCTACCTCCATAATTATAGTGAAAAATTCCTTAAATGGGACAATCTCTATAGTATTTCTCAAATTTAGGACTCTTAGTTGTCTTTGAATGATATGTCATATTATGATGAGTTAATAATAACCTAAAATTTTAGTAAAAAAAAAAAGAATAACAACCAAAAATAGTTGGTTGTATTTATATTTTGATTACATTATTTATATATTTTTTTATGAATTAATTTTTTTTTGAATTTTTTAATTTAATTATTCTACTTTTTATTTTATTAACTCACATGAAAATATTAATTCATAACTTTGTTAAATTACTTTTTTTTTTTCAATAACTTCATAACTTCCTAATTTGAC
Organism: Delonix regia; assembly: GCA_037074485.1. Taxonomy (NCBI): domain Eukaryota; kingdom Viridiplantae; phylum Streptophyta; class Magnoliopsida; order Fabales; family Fabaceae; genus Delonix; species Delonix regia. Next base: position 29,456,892 of record CM073449.1, on the reverse strand, counting down.
TCATATTTTTGATTTATAAACTAATATTTTACGGGATTGTTAAAAAATAAAAAACAAAGGTGCAAATTGAATATTATTAGAAATTTTTGGATTCATTAATAAAATATAAAACTATTGTGATCAAAATATAAATGTAACAAATTTTTTTAAGTTAGTATATAATTAATATATTTTAATATATTATTGTCATATGTTTTCTTTTTAGTATGTCATTTAGTGACTAATGATTACATCAGACTAACTAATTTTATAGTTATATTGAAAATAACAATTTTTATTTCTCTTTTTAGAAAAAATATAGATGAGGAGAATCTCAATTGGAAACATGTGGTTAATAATTAATTTTATAATATGCTCCATATATGAATTTAATTTTCTATGAACGAAAAAATTATTTACTTTTCTAATTAAAAGTTAAATAACTACATTTTGTTCGAATGTATATAGAAATTTGGTAAAACTTTATAAGCGATTTGAAAAGTAAATACTTTGAAAGTCCTTGAGAACTTTATGATCTAGTAGCTTATAATAAAGAAATTTTACAAATCCAACTGTCCATAATAAAAAATAATAACAACACAAGATCAAAATTAAAAAATTTTACCACGGTCATGATCAATTTTAATCTAATAATTTACATTAAGCGAATTCTAGAATTCAAAGATATAAAATTTCCCAAAATACTATATAACATCCGAATTGTTTGTTCAAGCATATTTTCTTTAAACTATGGAACTCACTCTGTCGAAGAATAACAACTATTATTAAAATTTAATCATAAATAATAGTGCGGTTGAGGTCCTCGGACTTTTATTCATAGTGGGTTTTGATGCCTCCGAAGCAAAATAAAATAAATATTTTGATAGTTGAAATATACATACTTTAATTCTTTATTTATACGAATTATGAAGACGTCTGTTTTAATCAAAGGCAAAGCATCGAAATATATGAAAACAAAAATGAATTCGCAACTGAAGCAGAATCCCTTCAAATTATTAGAAATATAAACAAAATCTTAACAACTATTGTCTTGATAAAGCAAGAATTATTAGTTGTTGGGATAACTCATGAATACTACTGAGTTATAAACAAACACATGATCATATAGAATAGAACTAAAAGGGGAAAATAAACATTTACAGAGCATTATGATAGATAAATGGAGCTGATATCTTGGTTAATGGTTAACCGTACTGCCATTCGAACAACGATCATCACCGTCATCCAACGCTTCCTCTTCCCTACTGTCTACAATCACATCCTTAGGACGCAAAAAGCTAGGCTGATTCGTTGAAGATAAAAGCCTAGCCCACATTCTATCAGTGATCACAACAAAGTTCTGACTCTCTATGATTCTCTGCATCACAAACCAACCACCAGAAGTTGGAAAAACCATTAAAAACCACCAAAATCAAAGAAGTTTTGTGATATTGAGGTTTAAGGAATAAATCCAACAAATATCAGGTGCGTTCGGTGAACTCACATTAAAGGGTATGTAAGTATGTCTTCCATTGACAAGTCCACTGGTGAAGCCAGTGTAACCTGCCATTGCTCCATGAACAGCACTTTGAGCAAGAAGTGTGCAGTACACATTGTCAGAAGCATTGCTAGGAACAGCTCGGATCATATAGGTTGGATCTGCCAAAAAACAATGCAACATTTAATATTCTGGCAGTTACATCTTCAAATGTATACATATAATTCTAAGTTTTATTTTACAAACCTATATATTTGAGATTTATGTGCATTCTGCTGTGTTTGCCAAAATGGTCCTGCAAGTCAGATTAGATCGTTATATATCATCAGCAGCAGCAGCAGCAAAGATGCTCATGAACAAAAAGAACAATTCAGAATGCACACCTTAATCTTGTGGGATATCCATAGGCCAACATCTTGAAGAAGCTTATTTCCAGAAGCATCCTGCTTAGCCATGGATTGCATGCTCTCGGAAACAAGATCTTGTCCTGCTCCTTCAGCAATCACAATAACCATGTGACCATTTTCTTTGAGCCTTTTCTCAATGAACTCAAAGAGTCCACCTTCACCTTCAAGGTAGAAGGGTGACTCCGGAATCAAGCAAACATCCACATCTCGACTTGCTAGAGTAGCATACATTGCAATGAATCCTGCAATAGTGAGGCAAGTAGGAAGCAATGTTAAGGAATTTGCTTCTTCTGTATCCATAGGCCTTCATTTGAAAGATGAATATCAAACTTACCACTGTAGCGACCCATCAACTTGACAACGCCTATGCCATTCTCAATGCTTTCAGCTTCAACATGTGCTGCATTAATAGCACGTTGAGCCTCCTCAACTGCTGTGTCAAACCCGAAGGACTTATCGATAACCTATCAACCAACATTAACAAAACATAAAATATTAACGTAGGAATTAACAAAAGGATTCATACCCAGAAAGTGCATAAAAAGAAACGAGGTATACCATGATGTCATTATCTATGGTTTTGGGGATTCCAGCAACTGCAACTTTGAGACCACGTCTTCTGATTTCCTGCAGTTATCACCCACAAAAGATGGTCAATTTCACATTCCTAAACCCCACCAATGTCCGATAAACTCGTTGTTTTAAGTCCTAGATACCTCAAAAATCAAAGCCGCTCCCCTCTGAGTGCCATCTCCTCCTATTATATAAACCTGAGATTAATTCGGAGAAACATTAATCAGATGTAATACCTGAAAAATATGTTCAGGTAATTAGAAAGAAAGACAGACAGACCTGATTGATTCCCTTATCTTGAATATTGTCGACTATCTTAGTGGTGTCATGTCCACCTCGCGATGTACCAAGGATAGTTCCTCCACGTTTATGTATATCGTTCACATTCTTAGGAGTCAGAGTAATAGTATTGCGAGCGTAGAAACCCATGTATCCTCCCTTCAAAAATCATGATGGCAATCGATTGTGGTTAGACTTAACATATTTCCCATATTTCCTGCAAATCTAGAAATGAGCACTACATATACTTACATCGATTCCCAGAACTTTGTTAACGCCATACATATGGTATAGGCCACATACTAATTCCCTAATGACGGTGTTGAGCCCAGGGCATAGACCACCACAGGTGACAATGGCTGCCTGAACTTCGTCTGATTGAAAATACACCTAAATTTTCAATTTTATACGGCCATAATTAGAAGGTATCATATATTATCAATTATTGACTAGAAAGAAACATAACATACCCTTTGGCGTGGTCCAGCACGACGAAAGTGTACTCCTCTTGGACTATCTTTGTGAACAACAATCTGTCAAACAAGAAATTGGTGGTTTTGTCAAACATTCAGATAACAATCCAACAACTGTACGAGGTACTTCAAATTCGAGAAAAAGGAAATTCCATAAAAAATTACCAACCTTGTGAGGAACAGTGTCATCTACGTTCACGAAATACTGCCTGGCAAATCGCAAATAAAGTTCAATTTATAATCTAACCAAACCAGCATAGTATGAAGAAACGATGGCACAAGGGTAAAATGAAATAACTCAAACTACTAGAACGTACTTGACTACAGAATAAGCAGGGTTGTCTTGCAAAGGATTAGAAAATGCCTGCAGGAACACAAGAATAGAAAAGTTCGCATTAGTCATTTCTTCAGCAATATAATGCTCATAAAATTGGTGAAATAGGTGTCCGGTATAGATAGCAGCTATCTTTTGCTTTACAAAGCTATAATTTCAGCAAAATAGATCAAAACAACGGAAAGATACAAATTATAAAAGAAAAAATGAGGGTCAATATTTGATTTAGTTATAAATTTTATATATTTCCTCTACTTTCCAAAAAGTTTCCTGGACTGGACGGCCCACTAATTTTCCACCTCATTATTACATTTCTTTCAGCGAACGTAGTACCAAAGGTAAACGACAAAAACATTTGAGAAAGCATAGGAGCATGATGAATAACGTAATCTAAACTGCATATATATGCCCAGAGAGGAAGCAGCCTGGAATTGGCCGCAATGGCAAAACAAAAATAGAGAGGGGAACGACGACGTACAGGAAGATTAGGAATATAATCGGACAAATGTGGAACATCTTCGAGGACGTAACCCATCGTGCCGGTGACAATTTTGGGTTTGTAATCGGTGCAGGAACCCATGGCGACAAGAGAGACTATCCAACTTTGCAGCCCGACCCGAAACAAAAACCGGATTAAGAGAACCGATAACTAGCAGAGAAGAGTTTGTGGTGGCGGCGGCGGCGGCGGTGGTGGTGGAGGAAGGGAGAAGAAGACCTTGGGATAAGATATATCAAAGACTTTGTGACTTAGAGAAGAAAAGGAGGCATAGATGGATGCCATTCAACGACATAATGAGTGGATCAGAAGAGGGTCGCATTTATAGTAAAAGGAGTTGATGGAGAGAATCGAACATAGGAAACAAGAAGTGCCGCCAACCTAAAATCGTCTTCCAAAACCAAAACACCTGGCTGTGGGATAAACAATTATATATATATCATAACTTTCCTTTTACGGTTGTACAATTGAGAGCATAGTATATAAGAGTGAAACAAGTGGCAGATATTTCTCGGTTACGGCTGAATTAGCGGGCTAGCTGTTCTATCTTGTTCTTTCACAGTTAGATAGATTCACGAGCGAGGAAATCCTTTCGAGACTTTAGAGCGACGTTGAGATCACCGTGTCGCTTGACACGTCCAAAACCGTGGAATCGTGGTGACCGTTGGGACTTGGACACCTGGAGTCCTGAACAAACGGATTCCAAAAATTGTGGAGAGGCTGTTGACAGAAGGGTTGGGTCAACCAAACGATGACGTTTGCTATCTCCTATTGGTTCCTTCTCCCACCGTCTGTATAATCGCATGCACGTGAGATTGTATTATTAATATTGTATTTGCTCATACCTTTTATGTTTTGGCGCATTTAATCAATTTGTGATAAATTCAACTGACTTCTGTTTGGATCCGGTACAGAGACGGGTTAGTTTGACGTCAGTATCCTCTTAGATTTAGATTCAAACTGACTTAAAGTGATTTTAAATCAATTTAATTTTTAAAATTAATTTTAATTAAATATAATTTTATATTATTATGATTTATGTTTAAAATTTTTGTTTAAAAATTAATTTTTATTATTTATATAATTTATTCAACACAAAAGTAATTATTTTTTATTTCTGTGCAAATAAGAATTTAGAAGGTAAAATTAATTTTAGAAAAAAATTAAAGGCTAAATAAAACAATAATATTTATAAGGAAAACATTTAGATGTATAAATGAGCTTTTAAATCTCTACAATGCTAAACCATGCACTATATTTATTTGTATATAAATTTTTTGGTATAAATATAAAAGATGTTGCATCAATGCAATTATTATGTAGCATGTTAAAAATAAAAGATATGATTATAATATGTCAAATTATACTGATTATATGTCAATATAAATTAATTTATGAATTTAAAATTATTTTTACATTTTTAATTTAATTTTCTACTTTTTAATTTTCAGTAATCCTATAAAAATTAGTTTATAAATTTGTTAATTCACTTTTGTGCCTTTTCATTTCTCAATAAATTTTTAAGTTCTTAATTTTATCTTTATTTAAAATATTTTGTAAGGTTACTAAAAAAATAAAAATAAAAAAGACGTTGGATTCACAAATAAAATTTTGAATATATTGGATCAAAATAAAAATATAAGTTATTTTAAATTAATATAAAATTAACATATTTTAAGATATTATTATTATATATTTTCCTCCAAATATATCACTTAATAATTATACCAATACAACAACTTTTAAAAGTTCACAGAAAATTTCACCTATATCGTCTAAGGAGTTTTTATATTAATGATATCAATATATTGAGTTATTAATTAATAAAGATATTAACATTATTTTTTTGTGCGACTCCTGATCATTTAGAGTAACAAACATTTGTCAGTTATCAGACCTTTCTCTCTATAGTTTTCATTGTGATTTGGATTTCAAGATGGGAGGCCAATTTATAGATATATTTTCAATATAATTTGCTTTTTAACTCATCGTAAATCTTTCATTTTCTATTTCCATGTGTCAGAAATTACGAGAGTAACAAAATAAGTCAACAATTATAAAGGACCTCTTTATCTATATAAACTCATTTCATTGGTAGTAAAAAAAAAAAAGAAGAGTTAAATAAAAATTCGTAATGAACAAATTCATGTAGGGATTTAGAGCGCTAAGAACCGTCATAACGCTTTTTGAGTTATCCTTTACGGACTATTAGGAAGCTTCGATTTATCAACAAAGTCAACAATTAAAATTGAGTCCAAACCTTATCTGACCAAACCGAACAAGAAAGATCTTGTTGAAAAGATTTGTATATTTGACTTCGATCTCTCTGAACTTTTCTTTGGGTAAATTGGAGGGGATTTTATTGATCAAATCAGCATCATGATTTGGGGGTTTATTAGTCATAGGAATTAGTTATACATGTTTTTTTTTTGGTCAAAGTAGTTATACATTATTTTGCTACGCTTGTTTATTAGTTTTGGATGTGCTTTCCCCTACTTGAAGTGCGAGAATAAATTAGAAAAAGAGAACATATGAAAAATTACGAGAGAGAAAAAAAATATATAGATTTTATCCATTGGGTATAGCTATTTGTATGAACATTTTAACAAAAAAGATTAAATTGCACAGAAATATAAGTTAAGGTTTGATTGTCAACATTTAGTGTAATATGTTAAGAAAGGGATTGACTGTCAATTTTTTTTCTATCTCTCAGGAAAAATCTTGAAAAGGAAGTCCTTCCATTTAATTTTATTTTGCTAATACTTTTAATAAAAAAATTAATCATTTAGTCTCTATACTTTATCATACTTTGTAAATTGGTCCTTGCCTTCTTTTTTTCACATAAGATGTCCAAGTAGACAAAGGTCATTTGCAATTTTTTTTAAAAAAATGTCGCACGTGGCCAACTTGATTTTGAACATCCCCTTATCCTAGTTATGATATATCTGCATATCCACCATATTCACTGCCTTCCAATTCTTCATATCTGCCCTCCTATTCTCCATATCCGCCTTCGTCGTATTCCTATATTTTGTCTACCTTCAAATCCATCGCCACCACAACAACTTGTTCCTCCACCCACAAGAGCATCTTATAATATTCTGCAGATGTACTTACGGCTACTTTGTTAGAGCTTGCAATGAATTTGTTTTGGTTCTTTGGAACATAAATTCAATTGATTCGTGATTCTACATATGTAGATCAGAAAGCAAATAACAGATGGCGTTAATTCCTATCTGATTAAGTAAATTCAATATTTGATTATGTCTACTAATTTCATCTGTAATTTCTAGGTGTGCTGGTACAATTTGAGTTCATGTAAAATGAATTTGTTTTGGTTCTTTGGAACATAAATTCACTTGAACGTGTGTGTGTGTGTATATATATTTAAGGGCGCTCTACTGCACAATTCTTTGGTGATAAGCGTCTTGTTTTTTGCACTTAAGGAACATAATTATTAGAATTTTTTTTATAAATAAATTCATTAGCAAATTTTTCTTTTTAATGATAGCAATTTTCATAAAATTAACACCTTGGAAATTTCTTGTTTACTCTCAATCATTTTGAATTCAAAAAGGTTGTGTCTTGAATAATTGAATATTTTATGATCAACAGTTATGACTTTGGGATAGTTGGTTTGTAAAGCTGAATCTTCGCATCTCCTAACTCTAGACCTTATCTTATATAGGTCTTCATCAGGGGGTTCTTGGACCGCGAAGAGCTAGAAACATGACCCACTGTTTCACATTTTGTCTACAAAATATGTGACCCACGGAGGAGAAGGAAGAAGATGAATAAGAAAAAACGAAGGACCACGATGTAAATCCAAGGTTAATATTTTAATAATTAAAGAGGATAGATAAAGAGATGGTGTATCAAGGTTAATTAAGTCTATGTCTTAGTGGGTTACCATCTTGTTTCAGAGCCTAGGTCAAGCATAGACTTAGTGAAACCCACAAGGCCCAGACTCCACAACTTCACTGTCAATGGAGGGACTAAGAAAGGGAAGAGGGTACAAACGAAGAAGTTGCAGACAAAGAAAAATCAAAACAGCCTTGACAACGCTACAGTACCCTTAAGATTTGAGAATGAAGAGCCTCACTTTGTTGTATGCTAATATTATTTAGGGAATATTAAAAAGAATCATGTTCCCTTCATGTGCAATACTTTTCAAAATAAAAATTACAAATGACCACGTGCCAGGTGTATTTCACTTGGACATTTCACATCATTTAGGTTGTCACATCATACTCAATTTGAACGTGGTAGAGGTTTTATTAGCAATAAGGAGTTGATTGCAAAAAAGTAAAATTATAAGGAGTGTTTTTATAAAAATAAAGTGCAGAGATTAATTTATAAATTGAAGTAAAGTATATGAACCAAATAATTAATTTTTCTCATAAATAAAAGTCCCAAATTGTGTGAAATTAGATTTTTCTGATGTACCAATGTTTTGCTTTCCTTGAGAGCTTATGCATACATTATAGTTGTAAGTTGTAATTCTCCTAAATCCTTAGACTATGCTTTGACACCTACTTTGTTTTGATTAGGTTATTGATGCAATTGTTCTATAATAGAGGCTTAGGTGTGAAGTTGAGTAGTAATCAAAACATGTACTCCAGTTAGGTGCTTTTAAGTAGAAAGAATTACACTTAAAGTAATAGCTATAACTTGTGGTATAGTGATACACACTTACTTTGACACTTTGTTCACTACTCTGGAACTTTATGCATTTCTTTTATATTAAATTCTCATGTAGCTACTTCTTTCAATTCCTTTCATTTTCAAATTCTAAGGTTACATGACTAGTCAATATTAAATTTGAAGAAGAAATTAGCCCAAAGCATGTGGTTTGTTATATTATTGTATTTATTGTGTAAGTTTTCATTATTAGCATGACTTCAAAGTCACATAGAGAATTGACCCCTTCCTTATGATTGGGGCATTCAATGGTTGATAACCTCCATTGCCAAAAGTATTAATGTAGATATATTTTTCGCTTTATTTTTTAACATCATACTAGTCGTGGCCTATGACAACCCGCAACAATCAATTTTTTTCAAAATTAAAAATATATCGTCTTTTGACAGATCGCAACTAATGTTGTGGTCTGTCAGAGACTGCTACTAATGACGGTCTCTAACAGACTATCATGTGGTTACAGTTTGTATGAGACCGCTACATATAGCGGTCTTGTACAAACCGCTACCAATCAGGGTTAGTTTGACCTTGACACATATGGATGTGGCTCTTCAAGGTTAGACCATTTCAACTGTAGTGCTTTCTATTGGTTGGTTTCTAGATAACATTATCCCCGAAAAAAAAAAAAAGGCTTATATGATTTTTATAACTAGCAAAGCCTCCATTATCCTTTTCCACTCTTTCATTTTCAAATCCTTTTTGGAAGAATGAAGAGATTAAGTTTGAGGAGGAAACATCTAAAGCTCTTTCGACCTCTATGAGGTGTGTATAGCAAGTGTGAAGTGTGTATTTTTTGCTAGAGTTTGCTACAAGCAGTCCCATTGCTATTTTTGTCTGAGATTTCTCCTACAAGTGGTCCTAAATCTGTAAGATAATGCTTCTATTTCTTTCTTTTTTTTGCCAACATGCTTCCCTTTCCATACTATTTATATTGCCAACATGCGTTGTCGGTTTAAGTAAAAAAAAATTAATTTTTTTTGTTTATATTCAAAAGTTCATGACATTTGGCATATATTAGATATTAGAAATTAGTTAGGATTAAGATATGTTAGTAGATGGAAAATTGAGGCTATATTTTTTTTACATTGAACATTGAATTTGTTTAGAAACAATTTGTTAAGAAAATTAATTGAAAACAAATTATAATAGTAATAAAAGAAATGGCAAAAATTGTATGATGAGAAAAAGTTGAAATAGTATTACTAAAAAATTTAATTCGAAAATAATAATAAAATGTGGAAAATGTAAAAACTTTGTAAATTAAACATAGGATTTATCTAATTTTTTTTTTTTGGAAAATTGAATTAAAAAAAAGTAATAATGGTAAAGTTGGAAGAAATGGAAAAAAAGATGTAGTGGGGAAAAATCATTAATGTATGGAAAAAATATAATAATAATAATAATAATAGAAATTTGGGAATTATAGATAGAAAAGTGTATAATGTTGTAGATGATATGTATAAGTTTAAAATTTAAAAAGTGGATTTACATTAGAATATTAAGAAGTAGAAGAATAAAATATTAAATATATAAAAAAATTTGAAGTAGATTTAGTATATTTAATATATTTAATATTAGTAAACTATACATATTATTAAAATGTGATTGGAAAATAAGAAATAGTAGTAATGGTAAAGTCGAAAGAAATGGAAAAAAGATGTGGTGGGAAAAAAGTCATACATCAATGTGCGGAAAAAAGATAATAAAAGAAATATGGAAATTATGTATAAAGAAGTGTATAATGATGTAGATAATATGTATAGGATTAAGATTTAAAAAGTAGATTTATATTAGAATATTAAGAAGTAGGAGAACAAGAATATTAAATATAGAAAAATTTTGAAGGAGATTTAATACATTTAATATATAATTGGTAATATATAATATTAAATATATAATGCAAATAATATATTATTGAATACATAATTTCGAATGAAAAGTTGTAATAAATATGGTTAAGTGGTGGAAAATTGTATTAGAGGAAAAGAGAATAAATTAAGTAATTATTTGTTTTAACTACTTGTATACACATCTTTAGCAAAAAGGAAAATGAGTAGAGAGAAAGAGATTGTATGCATATATGCACATGGGGAAATAATCAACACTGAGGAAGACACGACATATATGTGTGACATGGTTAATGTAATGAGAGTTAACAAAGAGATTACATTGGATAAGCTGAAATGTATTGGTTGGCCATAAGTTTAAGTTGGAACCAAATTAGTTTGTGTCACAATTAGTACACGGAGATCCAGTGTCTTTATGTCTAACTCAATATCAAGCATGTAGATTGTGAGATGATGAAAACATTCAATCAATGTAAGAGGCAAATGCAAGGTTCCTAACCCAACTAAATTCTATTGAGCTATATGCACACATTGGAACAACAGAACTTGAGTTGAGCAATGATACTAAGTCACAAGAAGACTATGTTGTTTCAACACTCTTATGTAGTAGTTAACTTGGTGGTACTAATGAACATATAATGAATGGGAATTCTTATGTAGCAAATGTCAAAAAGTGGATTCCACAAGTAGAGTGTTTGTGACAGTATGATTTTAATATCTCTAATTATACATCACTGCCAAGTTTGTCCTAGCTTCACCCAACACTTCTTGGTTCTCCTCTGTTGATGAGCATATTAAGGACATATTCAACGAGTTTAAAAATGAGGATGAATATGGTGCCTCACTAGAAGGATATGATGATCCTATTAATGATGATGATGATAGAAAGGGTAATTGAGATAGAGTAAATGTTGTGGGCAACATAAATGTGGTTTTTGGTAATCGTTATGTTGATCTTGCATCTGTTTTCTTTGAGCAAATTAATGCAGATGGAGCAACAGGATGCGAGTTAATTGATTCAAATGAATGGCTTGATATGAATGAGAACCAAGAGACACATGTGGAGCAACAATTCAATAATGTCAAGGCTTTGCATTGAGTTGTGAAAATTTACTCTATTCTGGCACATCACACCTTTAAGGAGCATTATTTGTGTACTAAGTGTGAGGACTACCGATGTCTAAAGTACGAATTATGTTGTAATTGGAGGTTGAGAGCTAGTCGGAAGGCAAATGAAAACCATTGGCAAATTACTAGACTTTCGAGGTCACATTCATTTTTATCTATTTCACTATCCCAAAATCACCCAAAACTTAACTTTGATGTCATATCATCATTCATTATGTTAATGGTGACTGAAAATCATTAAGAGGGTGTGGTTTATATTTGGTTAGACCATGTCATATAAAAAGGCATAGATAGAGAACCACAGGGTAGTTGTTGTCGCTTTTGGTAATTGGAAAAAGTCTTATACTACCCTTCCAAGATGGTTAGCATCTATTCAACATTTTTATTCTCGAGTATTATGAGTTTATAAACAAAGTGTGCCCAGAGTCTAGCTTAGGTACAAGGGAAATGGTTATATTCCCCTGTGTGTTTTTAGATATTCAAACCATGCATTAATGCATTTAGCCATGTAAAGCTGGTCATTCAAGTGGATGGCACATTTATGTATGGAAAATATAAGGGAACACTACTTATTGTGAAATTGTAGGATGGTGACACAAATATAGTTCCCCTTGAATTTGTCATTGTTAAGGGGAAATAGTAGAGTTATTTATCATGGTTTTTAATGAACATGAGACATCATGTGGTAAAGAGCAGACAAAGAATTTGCTTGATTTCATATAGACATCCATTCATTTTGGCTGATATAAAAAATTTCCTTGTTGGATGGTAACCACTAGATGCTTACCATGTGTTTTATCCACGACATATGGTTAGCAACGTCAATAAAGCATTTAAGCTTCCATGGTTGAAGAAGATGTTCATTAGTATAAGTAAGTTAAGTGTGGATGACATGAATATTTGAATACTATAAAATCATATTATCCTTTCTTTATGTCATTGTACTTACTTTAAGTTATAACATCCAGGTTACAAGTATCAACGTCATATGGTAGATGAACAATTAAAGGAGTTATGTTGTCTACATGGTGTTATAGTGACATAGATTAAGGAAACCCCAAATGCCTAGTGATCAAGGGCATATGACACTTAAGATAGGCGTTAAGAGCATATGACGACAAATTTAGCAAAAAGCATAAATGGTGTTTTCAAAGGTGCTTGGTTTTTACGAATTCTTGGATGGAGAAAGGTAACATTTCATAGACTTAATGTATATTGGGTAAAACATGGTGAAACCACGCAAGCACAAATTGAGGTTGGTGAAATATTCACTGAGAACATCCACAAGAAACTTAAGTTGAGGGCTCAGAAAGCATCTGTATGTGTTGTGAATATGTTTGATAGGTATGCTTTGTCATTTGAGGTTAAAAAGCCTTATGATCCAATAAATAAACTATATAGATGGTGTTTATAAGGTTAGCTTGAGTGATTGGATATATGATTGTGGAGAGTTTCAGGCAGAAAAGTATCCTTGTATGCATGTGTTTGTTGCATGTGTAAAAGTGGCTATAGACTTACTTCAATACGTAAATCATATTTTTAGATTAGAGACAATGTTGAGTGCATACAACATAGAGTTTCGACTTATTGGGGATAAAGTACACTGGCCATAATGGTATGGATCGACATTAATCCCTATCCCTACAGTGATTTGAAGATAAGGTAAATTAAAATTAACTAGGATTTGAAATGAGATGGATTGTAGAGAGGCATTAAGTAAGCTGTTTAGGTATGGCTTGTGCAAACAACCTGGTTATAATTATGCAGCCTATCCTTCCAATTGGCCTCGCAATCCATAGTTGTTGTTTTATTACTTGTTTGTTATCATGTGCTCTTTATTATCTGTATGTGTATTTGAATGTTCATGTACCATTCTATATCTTAGATAATTAATGCATTATGTGTGATCATTTCAAAGTTCTCATTTGTACTTCATTATATATCTTAGATTATTAATGCCTTGTATGGTTAGATAAGTTAATTGTTCATGTGTTCTTCATTATATCTATAGGGTGTAAACATGGTAGGATGACAAATTGCTATTGATCCAAGGCTTGAGGATGGGTCTTTATTGTACTTATAGAGTATACATGTCTCACAGGCTATGTGGCTTGGTAAAGTAAGTGAAGAGTCTTACTTAATGACCGATTGTGTAATTAAATAACTAACTCTGTGTATTTATCATGAAACAGGATGATTGGATTCTTCGCATACACCATGTTGCACATGCAGATCGTCTATTTGATCCTCTTTAGCAACAATTCCTTATTTACAGTTGTTGGAAGATTTGACACTATATTTTTGAGATCTTGAAGATTTGCCACAATATCTTAGATACTTTGTTGATTATTTTATTTTTATTCTTTTGTTATTTTTCTATTAGATGTATATTATATAGGATCTAAATAAAATCTCTACTTATTAGGGATATTTTGTTTAGATTAGAATCTAAGTTTAAACTTGTATTAGCTATATATTTTGTACCCTAGGTTCTTTAGGGTTAAGGCAGATTAAATAAAATAAATCAACATGGTATTAGAGCCACCAATCTAGGCCTCTTGATATCCTTTGACACTATCCCTGTCGCTTCTATTAACCTTCCTTTTAATGTTATTGACAATTCTGTTTTTGCAGCCAAAACTTTATAATCCATAGAAAACAAACACAAAAAATCATACAGACCTTGGTGTGATCTATTGTAATAAGGTTGGCCATCCCAGAGAAAGATGTTGGGTATTACATGGCAAACCACCAAACAATAAACAATGAAGTTGATATAAAGGACAAGCTCACATGACAATTACCTCTAAATGAAGAATTTTTTATTTTGAAGTATTCAATAAAGATCAATTAGAAGCCCTCTACAAGTAATTCATCTTTTGCCCTTAGTTCCAAAACTCAAAGAACCAACACTTGGGTTGTTGACTCTTGGGCCATAGACCACATGACGGGTAATTCCTCTTCTTTTACTAATTTCAAACCTTGTAAGTCTAACTTAGTTGTAACCTTTGCCGACGAGACCCTTTATAAAGTGACCGAATTTGGGACAGTCTATTTATCTAACCATCTTGTTCTCCATCAAGTCATTCTAGTCTCAAACCTCACATGTAACCTCTTATTTGTTAGTAAACTTATAAAAGACCTTAACTGTGTTACTAAGTTCTTTCCTAGTGGTTGTTATTTTCAAGACCCGACATTAGGGACGACGATTGGCAGTGCTAAGGAAAAGGGCAATCTTTACCTACTTGACCAAGAACTAAAAATGCTTTGCGCACTTTCTAGTAGTAACTCTATCTCTGAGACTACCTTATAGCACTATAGATTAAGGCACCCTAATCCCAATTACATGAAGAAAATGTATCCTTCTCTATTTAATAAAAATTTCACTTTGTTTCAGTGTGATATTTGGAAATTATCTAAACACACACACACCTAATTTCCTGCACACCCACATATTCGTTTTCACCCTTTCTCTTTAATCCATAGCAATGTCTGGGGTCTATCTCAGACACAAACATTAACCAGTGACATATTGTTTGTAACCTTTATTGATGACCATGTTAAACTCACTTAGACTTATTTAATGAAAGAAAAATCTGAAGTCTGACATATTTTCAAAATTTTCCACTATCTTATTAGAAATCAATTTCAAACCTCCATTAAGATGCTCAAAATCGATAATGGAACTGAATATTTCAATACTGTTCTTAAAACTTCCTTCATGAAAATGGGATTCTTTACCAAAGTTCCTGTGTTCACTTTCCACAACAAAATGTAATTTCTAAACGGAAGAATTGACACCTCCTAAAAGTAACAAGAACCTTCCTACTTGCCTCAAAAGCATCAAAAACCTATTGGGGAGAAGCCTTACTGATAGCTACCTATCTAATTAACTGACACCCTCAAAACCCTTAAAGTACTCGACCCCACTAGAGAAAGTGCTTGAAACTTACCCTAAAATTGCTATTCTTACCTGTAGCCTCTCTCACAAAATTTTTAATTGCACTTGCTTTGTTCACATATATAACAGTGGTAAACTTGATCTCCAATCCCTTAAGTGTGTATTTGTAGACTATTCATCCTTTAAAAGGGGGTACAAATGTTTTTTACCTATTACCAAAAAATTCTACATTTTTATGGATGTTACCTTTTTTGAAACAATCCCCTATTTTGTACATAAATCCATTCAGAGGCAAAGTTCTAATGAGTGGACTTATTACAACCCACAGCAAACAACACCTTTCACTTTTATTACTTCTAATGACATGGCCCCTAGCCTTGAATCTCAGTCCAAAACAACCGTCCAGAAATAACCACTTCACCACAAAGCTAAGAACCATACACAACAATGCCCATAACTTCACCTATGCCTAAAATTGAATCTAAAATTGTAGAAACAGAAGACAACACTCCTAAGCACTGCTAAGAGTCCAATCTAAATTTTGAGGCTCCTGAAAACAATCAAGACAAATTGGGTTGGCCAATTGTACTATGAAAAGGGATAAGAACTTGTACCAAACATCCGATTGGAAACTTTATTTCCTACGATAAACTTTCTCCTGAATATTCCATGTTCATTGCTAACCTATCCCATGAAAAGAAACCTCGAAATATACAAGAAGTCTTGAATAATACAGAATGAAGAATAGCTATACAAGAGGAAATTGCTGCCCTATAAAGGAATGGAACTTGGGCAATAACTAACATACCTATGGGCAAAAAGACAGTAGGGTGCAAATGGTTTTTTACCATAAAATATAATCCAAATGGAAGCATAAACAAATATAAGGTTAGGCTGGTAGCCAAGGGCTTTACACAGACTTCTAGAATCGACTATCAAGAGACATTTGCTCTTATTACTAAACTCTACACCATTAAAGTGCTTCTCTCTGTAATTGCTAATCTAAACTGGAAACTTCACCAATTTGATGTCAAGAATGTCTTCTTAAATGGCAACTTAGAAGAAGAAGTATATATGGAAATTCCTCTTAGTATTGATGTGGAGAAAAATAAAGTATGCAAACTCCATAAGTCTCTGTATGGATTTAAACAATCTCCTAAAGCTTGGTTTAATAAGTTTTCAAATGTAATTAGAGGTTATGGATACATCCAAGGGCAAGCTGATCACATCCTATTTATAAAATACTCACTTGATGGAAAACTCTCTATACTAGTTGTTTATGTTGATGATATTATAGTTACAGGGGACTTTGAAGAGGAAATTGATAACCTGAAGAGTGCCATGGCTAAGGAATTTGAAATCAAAATTCTTGGTGAGCTAAAATACTTCTTGGGGATGGAAATTACTCGTTCTAGAAAGGAATTATGGTTTCACAAAGGAAATATACCCTATACCTATTAGAAGAAACAAGGATGCCAAGGTGCAAACCAACTGAAACACCTATGGAGACAAACTTCAAATTAAGATTCAAGGAAGATAACCCAATTGGAGAGATTGGGAGATATCAACAGCTAGTTGGGAAACTCATATATCTCTCACATACCAGACCAGAAATACTTTTTCCCATTAGTGTGGTAAGCCAACACATACATAATCCCACTAATGAACATATGAATCTTGTGTACAGGATACTCAAGTACTTAAAGAGAACCCCAGGGAAAGGGATTTCATTCATGAAAGGAAGTGATAAAAGTGTAAGGGTCTACTCAGATGCTGACTGGGCAGGATCCACTATAGACAGAAGATTAACCACTGGATATTGCACTTATTTTTAGAGTAACTTAGTGACCTGAAGAAGTAAGAAACAACCAGTGGTGGCTAGGAGTAGTGCAGAGGTTGAATACCAAGCACTCTCACTTGGTATCTGTGAAGGTTTGTGACTAAAACATTTAGTCAAAGAAATTAGGGTAACTTTTGACTATCCTATACATCTCTTTTGTGATAATATGGCCACAATTAGCATAGTTAAAAATCCAGTACATCATGACCGGGCCAAACATGTGGAACTGGACAGAAATTTTATCAAAGAAAAGTTAAACTCTAAGGTGTTTGAATTGGTCTACGCTCTATCACAACCCAAGATTACAGACATTCTAACAAAGGCCCTGCCTCGGGTGAAGTTTGAAGACTTAAACAACAAGCTAAGAATGATGGATATTCATTCACTAACTTGAGGGGGAGTGTTGGAAGATTTGACACTATATCTCTGAGATCTTGAAGATCTGCTGCAATATCTTAGATACTATGTTAATTATTTTGTTTTTTCTTCTGTTAGGTGTAGATCATATAATATTTAAATAAAATCCCTACTTATTAAGGATATTTTGTTTAGATTAGAATATAAGTTTAAATTTGTATCAGCTATATATTTTGTACCCTAGGTTCTTTAGGGTTATGACAGATTAAATAAAATAAATCCAAAACAGTAGTCTAAATTTTATAAGTTTCTCACCTTGCAAAGTTTGATCATGATCCAGCACTTATATTAGTGCTTGTGGAAAGGCGGCGACTTATAACTCATACCTTTTATATGACACAGGTGAGTGCACAATTACTCTTAAGGACGTAGCTGTGTAGTTAGGGCTACCATGCCATAGGATGCTAGTTTGTGGTCACATTACTTACACTTGGCCTTATGTTAGTTAGTTTTTACTAGGTTTTACACCATTGTCAGATACGCTTGAGGGTCAGAGATTGAGTATCACCTAGCTTGCAACACATTTTCTGAACTTTCTAACAACGCTAATGATAAGACCATTTGACAATTTTCCTAAGCTTACATTATGCTATTAATGGGAGGAAATCTAATTCTAGATCGAACTAAACATAGAGTGATGCTCATGTACTGGACCTTACTTGAAGATTTTGAAGATGTAGTAAGTACAGTTGGGGAACAGCTGTTTTGGCTTATCTTTATAAAGAGATGTATAACGACACTAATTATGGGGGATGTAAACATTAGTGGGTACTTAACATTGCTACACTTATGGGCTTAGGATAGATTTTCGATACTCGCCCTGTAGTTGCTATCACAGCTTGATCTGCTCTTAGACGTCTATCCTATACAACCACCGTTGGGATTCCAGTAAAAAACTCATACCCTTACTTATTTTGTTGTATGATCACACTATTACATTTCTTAAACATTATCTTACATTGGTATGTAGGTGAAGGCGTGTTTTCCAAAATTCCTATCCTCAATGGAGAGCCATACTACAATATAGGGTCTTGCTCGATCAAATGGGCCACAATGTGGTTAGTATCATATCGCCATCGTCTTTTTACATTGATTGAAAGGACGTCGTACCCCTAGGACATTTTATGCCATTTGCAAATTATTTAGCAGCCTTATTAGGCATAACATGTCGCTAGCTTATCCCATAGTGTTGCCTTGTATCACTAGACATTTATCTAGTATCTATCCCTTTCATATGCTTCCATAATATTGAATGGCAACATGTTAATTGCATGCTACGTCAATTCAGTTAAGTGTAGTCAATACCTCAAGATCTAGTCAATTTGGGGGTTGCCACACCATTCAATTGCAAGGTAAAACACAAAAAGATTAGAGCAAAAAACATATGGTCTTTATTGCAGTATGGAATGCATGGCATAATGCCCTTTTTCAGTCTCCTTTGGTAACCCACCTTATCAATTTCACATCAGAGTATATGCATTGGTCTTACAGATGAACACATCGAAGGACATATCTTATTAGTGGTGGCCAGGGCTTCGTGGTAAACATTTTTCCTTTTTATCATCTTCATAATATATTTCTTTGGCACTTATGACTTTTTTTGTTAATTGTAGGTAGATTCGGCAGAATGTTTGTATTTACTTAGTGTCGATAATCCGTTATTGGTTAATTATCACCAGTTTAAGGAGATGATGTATCATGATTGTAGATCTATCTTATATGCCCTGGGTGAGCCTCAGAACATGATGGCTTCCCAACCAGCCACACATGTACCTAAATTCCCTTAGCTTCTGATTCCTCTAGGTAAACTTGGAAAGAGGGTACATGAATTTATATCCTCTTGAGGACCTATTGGGTGATGATCCATCTAATGTAGCTAAAAGGGGTGACATTAGTTCTACAGTGCCATATGGAGATGTGCAGCCTTCTTTATGTCCTAGAATTCCCTACCAGGGAATCCTATAGAGGGATAATTTCTTTTCATTATGCTTTATTATTTTAAGGAGTGGATCCAGGGGTTCAATTTGTTCTTCATTGGTGTAGCTTCTTATTGAAGTTTCAACAATTTTGTTTGAGCATACTAACTTTTATTGATATGAACTATAGCATAAGAACAAGTAATAATAGACAAAAGATAAAGATTAATAGAAGTATTTGAGACACAATCACATATTGACATAGGGGCTGTGTTGGCCCTTCCGAACATCCATTTTATACACCATAGCCACCACTACCTACCTTAGCTAATCCCCATATATCTTACTTTACGCTGACACAGTCACCAATGCCACATTGCTATAGTTCACTCTTTGCATTGTTGAGTGATGCGTTCATTTTCAGTGCTAAGTACAATGGGCGATCTTTTGAGCTTGGAGATCCCTCACACCTAAAACAACACGACTTTGTCATTCCAATTTAACCCATTTCGCCTATTCAGTCGCCATAGTTGCATTTAAATACTCCTTCTACCCCAGTTTAAAACACCTTTGCGCAAGATGATGAAAAGGAAGAGGGGGAAGAATAAGACGAAGAAGAAAAAGAAGAAGAAGAAGATGGAGATGATGAAGACGTCCAACCTGTCCACGATGAGTATTACGACTACTTCAATGTGGCACCAGGAGTCATTACTTTGATCATTAGATGTTTTATTGTCTCTTGATTTGTTATTTTATGTTACTTACAAAATTGACTTATTCCTATAAAACTTGAACATCTAAGTTTATTACCTCTTCTCTCAATTCTATTATTCTCTTTTGTTTTAATTTCATCATTTGAAATTTCTATATCATTTTCAAGTTATGATTTTGAATTTCTCTCTCTTTTTAATTCCACAATCCCTAAATTCGTTTTTCATTTTCATTTCATGATTTTACATTTCTCTCCTATATTGATTTCATGATTTTGAATTTCTTTTTCTTTTTAATTTCACAATCCCTAAATTTCTCTTTCATTTTCATTTCACGATTTTAAATGTCTATTTTATTTCAATTTCATGATTTTATTTTTCTTTTCTATTTGATTTCATGATTTTTACATTTTCTCTTCTATTCTAATTTTATGCATTTACATTTTTCTTCTATTTTGATTTAATGATTTTATATTTCTCTTTTACTAATACTTATTACATTTTTACTTTTATTTCTTATACCATTCTTCAATTGCTAATCATCATATCTTATCACTATTTCTTTTATTTAATTCCATTCAATCAAATAACTTTGTCATTAAAAAAATCAAGCCACCTGGGTTGCAGGCATAATTGCACCACAACCTAAAATACCAATTAGGTTGTGGTAGTAGTACCACAACTCCATAATTTATAATATTGGGTTATGATATTGGCAGTATTGCAACCCAATAAATAATATTTGGATTGCGATACTGCCCATACCACAAGTCTATAAATATTAAAAAAATAAAAATAAAATCAAATTTTGAGGTATTGTTTTGTCAACCCTGGGAATGAGTGAATTTTGAGGGAGAAAGAGGTGTACAGTGAAAAAGCCAAAGTCATACTCTCTGAGTCAATCAATGTTTTGGATCCTTTGTTGTATGAATTATTAAAAAGTTAGGTTTTTCTTTTCTAATTTTATTTAAACATTATAATTATATTAAACTTGGAAGAGGCAATATTGTAGGAACTATAAATATGCATATAATTTATGTTAGTGTCATACAAAGTCGGGTAGAGCTGATTAACTTTTTAGTTGAAAAAGCTTTGACTTAGGTATTTAGAAGGCATTTCTTTATTTAATTTTTTTATTTATATATTATTTTTTCTTTTTATTTGCAACATATTTTAATCTCTTTCGCTAAGGATATAAATATAAATTCAGAGTTCTAAACTTTTATGAGACTTACATTTTCTTGTGTTTGCATCCATGATCTTCAAAATATTTGTGTTAATTTCAAATTCTTTGTTACCTTCCTTTCCTTCAACTCATTTTAATGTTATCCATTGCTCGGAGAATTGGAAACAGCAAGTGACTATGAAGGAGGAGATGCTACAATTGATGAATCCGTCCAACATTGAGAAGATTTATACAATATAGTGCTTTGCAATTTCAAATTTCATGGGAAGAACTACTGCAATTGTGAAGAACGAAGATGTGAAGTATACTATTTGTCCCTTCCTATATTCATAACGAACTTCATTCGTGAAACTATAACATGTGCCTTCTTATGTCTGAACAATAGAATTATGGATATACCCCTGCTTTTATCTTTCGACAGAAGAGGTCGTAAGGTTAGATTACTAGCTGATTTATGAAGGCCAGTATTCACATTTCTTCCTTACTTGTATGAAATAGTTGGCAGAGTTTTGAATTATGCAATAATCGGTTCCTGAAAAGATTCGGACTTGTATATGATGCAACTTTGTTGAGTATTGCAGGTTCAAATAGGTATAACAGAAGATGAACATAAGAAAAACCAAGAACAAAGGCTTCGGCTGAAGGGCACAAGGTGGCACAAACCCAGATGCTATAATAAAGCTGAATACAATACCAAATGACAATTCAACACAAAATTATATTAAAGAGCAAATATACAAAACCAAATGACAATGCTCTACGTTTGCCCTCATTTGAGTTCCTTTTTTTTACCCTTTCAGCTGGTATGGCATCTTATTAGATTTGACGTGATTAAACAATATTTGATGTGACTGAAAATTTTTTATGTGAATAAACTCAGTCAATGAAAATGTTAACAGTAAAGATATATTAGGTATTATAAAAAAAAAAATATATTGGTAAGTTATCAAAATTGTAGGGACAGATTTTTTTAAAAAATAAAATATAAGGACTAATTTTAAAATTCATATAAAGTATAAAAAATAAATAATTAATTTTTTCTTTTAATAAATGCAGTTCTCTTGTGGGGGCTAAGGGCGCTACACGCGGATTGAACCTCCCTCGTGTCAAACTCTCGGTCGCTGTGTCCTGCGAGTCTATCTCTTAGGTGTCTGAACCTTCGTTGAGCAATAGCCCAACGGAATCAACTGTCTCTGCTCCCGAAAACCTGGGGTTTCAGCTCTCAGTCTGAAACTCCGTCGCCATGTACAGACACGCAGCCTCCCGCCTCAGTGCATTCAGGGTTAGTCTGCTTCTCACTCTCACTCCTTATGATCCCTACTTTCTTCTCTTCCATTTGATTTTGCTCGCTGCCATTTACGTTCTTGAGGTTGCTTTCGCGCTAGTGAATTAATAATGCTGTTCCAATTGCGTCGGTAGTCTCTGCGGGCATTCGATCTGATTATACTTCAATTTTCATTTCTTAGACTTTGTCGGTTCCAATGCATTGTTCGATTAGTTGATAACAACAGTTTGGATTTTATAGCTGGCTCAGTACGTACGTTCAATTTTCTTTGCCCCATATTCGCTTCTGGTGAACTTGGAGTTTGACATTGCTTCATTTTCGCCCCTGCATTTTCAATGCAATCAACTTACATTGAAGACTTCTTTGCGGTGGCTTCTACTATAGGATTAAATTCACATATTGAAGCGTTGGAAATTTTTAACTTGTAACCTTTGGTTGTTTATAAGCACATGATTAGTTCCGAGACTTGTACATTAAGGTTGACAGGAGATAAGACATTTGCCCGCCGTTGGAGTTTTACCTAGAATTCTGTTGCTCTAGTATTTTGGTTGTAACAATTAGAAAGGGAATGAAGCTTCTTTTACTTTACTTTTCCATTCAGATGTTATCACTTGGTTTACTCGGCGTGGATAATTATGCTCTTTTTATTTCATCATATATGTTTAAAAAAGGCTAATTTTATGATAGTTTATTGTCCTTTTTTCTTTTACACCGTCAACCATCAAACTATGAAAATAGGCCCGTTCAAGGAATAGGGCTTTAGCCAGATTGGCAAGTTCAAGTTCTGTTACCACAAAACAATCCTCTTCTGGCTTGGATGGTATATTTGGCTGGCTCACTGGAGAGCGGTCTAGCTCCTTACCTCCTCTGGATTTCCCACTTCCTGGCGTCACACCTCCACCTCCTCTGCCTGATCATGTTGAACCGAGTAAAACTAAGATGACTATGCTCCCAAATGGCGTCAGGGTGGCCTCTGAAACATCAGCTGTATGGATCGTTGGCTTTATTAACTAATCTGTCTGTACATTAATATTTTCATCTATGAAGTTTAAAATTGAATGTGTTTTTCTGTTTATTCTGGTGGTTATTCAGACTCCTGCAGCCTCAATAGGTTTATACGTTGATTGTGGTTCAATCTATGAGACCCCATTATCATTTGGGGCTACACATTTGCTAGAACGTATGGCCTTCAAGAGCACTAGAAACCATAGCCACTTTCAAGTAGTTCGTGAGGTAGAGGCAATCGGTGGCAATGTGCAGACCTCAGCTTCTAGAGAGCAGATGGGTTACACCTTCGATGCTTTGAAGACATATGTTCCTGAAATTGTGGAAGCTACTTATTGATTGTGTGAGGAACCCTGTGTTTCTTGATTGGGAGGTCAATGAGCAGGTACCTTTCTATATCACTATATCCTTGTTAGAGACACCTTTAAATGCTCATACTGGTAGTTCCCATATAGCTTGGATCAGTGTTGTCAGAAACACAAGGCAGTGTAAAGCACCGAACCCCCAAATGCCTGAGGCTATCATATCTGTGAAGTGAGGTAGCCACTTTCAAAAAAATAAACTATACAACTAATAATCATGTTCCAAACTAAACTGCTGGCCCTTTTATATGTTCTATTCTTCCTTTATATTTCTTCAGATGGGCCTTTTTGGTTGAAAGTTCTTTTAACAGATACCATTGACTGGTTGGTTGTTTAAACGGGGATTAATGGGTGATCTTGCATTGACTTAGAGAGGTGGACTCTGCAAGTGCATTGGGCCTCTTATTAGTGCAGCCAGAGGCTTCAGCCTTGGCTCCTCCTCACAGAGACGACCCTGCTTGAGCTGCTTTCAGGCAGGTGCTTCTTTTTTTGGCCTCAAGCCAGGTGCTTCAAAAGCCTTTGAAAACGCAGGATTAATCCCTTAACTTATTTATTTGTTTCGCTTTAGTCTATTAACTTTCAATTGGAACCATGTTCATCCCTAAACTTTATTTAGTAATTCAAACTGGTCCTTTAAATTTTTCAGTGTTCCAAAATGATTTATTAGCTTCTTATAGTATTTCAAAATGGTTCTTCATGAATGTAATGGAGAAGGTCAAATATGGCACAAATTGAAAGTTAAAGGACCAAATTGAAACAAATAAATAAGTTACGAGACTAAAGTGATATTTAAGCCCCAGATTTATATATAACTTCATGTGTTTTAAAATCAAGGTTGAATGCGATAATGTAGGTTTGAGTTAGATGCTTCATGCTTGTCCTCAGGTATTTTCCTGAAACTGTATTATCTCATTAGAGTTTTACTATTTGCATTTTTTTATTTATTTTTTAATAAAACTAAATACTTCCTTTGCTGCCAAAGTGAGTTTATTAGAGCAGTGGTGTATAACAGTGACTTATTCAGGCCTGCTTGCTGGTTTCATGGACTTCTGGACTTTCTGCTATAACTATATTGCACTACATATAGCTTCTGAAGGTGAAAGCTGAGATTACTGAAGCCTCCAAAAACCCTCAAGATCTGCTTCTGGAGGCTATTCATTCTGCTGGAATTACTGGTGCTTTGGCAAATCCGTTTATAGCTCAAGAATCAACAATAAATAGACTAAATGGTACAATTTTAGAGGAGTTTGTCGCTGTAAGTCATGAATTTGACACTTAGACTCACAAATATTTAAAATAATTTTTGTCTGTTACATATTACCTTTTATTAAACTTAGATATTTTATGAAACATCAGGAAAACTACACTGCACCTTGAATGGTACTTGCAGCTTCTGGTGTCGAACATGGAGAGTTTTTATCTATTGCAGAACCTCTATTATCTGATCTTCCCAGTATCTCTCATCTGGAGGAGCCCAAATCATTGTATACAGGTGGTGATTATTGATTTCAAGGTGAATCAGGGGTATGTCTTATGAATAGGAAATTAAGTTTTGCTTCTATTGACCTGAAATTTTGAGCCTAATATTCCTTGAATTTCCAGATGACCCATTTTGCTCTTGCCTTTGAACTTCCTGGTGGTTGGCATAAGTTGAAGGACGCAATGAGTTTGACTGTTCTTCAGGTCTTGAATATGCTCTCTTTTTGTTTTCTTTTCTTGCTTGAGATCACTTTCCTTCTTTTAAAGGTTTCTTAGAATGTACCTAAGAATGCATAACTTAGTTAGCTAGTTAAAGTATGTTTACCTTTTTACTTGGAACTAAATGTCCCATTGTACTACAGATGCTACTGGGAGGCGGCAGATCATTCTCAGCTGGTGGACCTGGTAAAGGGATGTATTCAAGGCTTTGTAAGTTATCTCAGTGTTCAGCCTTTAGTGATTATGCTATTGAAGCTAGTAAGATAGAGAATAAAAGGAAGGATCAATGCTCAACTACATTTAAGAGCATAATATATAATGAGCAGACTATTTCTGTTTGTCAGGACTGGCATAAAATTTGCTTCACCTTTACTTTTCTGTATTCATTTGTAAATTTTGTACCTGAAGAGTCTTGCCTTTTTCACATTCACATGCAGATCTCCGTGTTTTGAATGAGTATCCACAAGTTCATTCTATTTCTACGTTCAACAATATCTACAATAATACAGGCATATTTGGTATCCAAGTTACAACGGTAAGCACATTTGATGCCTTTGCATTATGAAATTATTATTTTCAATGCATTAGGGTTCATATCAGTGTGACTTTGCATGTAATGAATTACCAGGTTGTTTTAACGAACCTTTAAAACAAACCAGAACGGAAATTCCAGAAGGGTTTGTGGCTGTGAGATATCTTGACAGCTCTAGTTATTTCAGTCTTACTTTAGTTTAAGTTAGTAATATTAGAAATGATTCAAATGAGCAACAACTTGGTGCCTTGATATGTCAATGTGTTTTGCTATTTACTTAGGCCTTGCTTGGTAGGTTTTGCTATCTGCTTGTGTAGATATGTGTTCTACTTTTAAGGCTTAGTTCAGCAAGTTCTGTGTGATTCGGTTGATTTGTTCAAGTCTAGATAAGCTTCGTCAAAGTGCTTCTTGCTATCAAGTCTCACTTGAAGTGGAACATTAAGAATTGAAGATAAACGTAAACAGCTTCTACTATATGTAGATTTCTTGCTTTCAGGACCCAATTAGTTTATGTTATCTACCCTTCTATGAAACTCCTTGTGTTAGGATCTGTGGGTAGACCATCTGAAAGGAATTCAGAATATTGACATTTAGTTGATATGTTTGAAACTTTGAGTAGATACAGATACAAATGTAGAGGCATTCTCTTAATGGCATTTTAGAAGCTAAAAGTTGCGTTACTCTGGGATCATGTATATGCTTTAGAGGTATAGTGTAGACCATATATATATAATATATATGTATGAGATAATCTTTTTTGGTGTTATTGTATGAAGATAATGTCTGGAATGCTGTGAAGTACAGAAAAATGCTTTTGTTGCTCTAATTTTTGTTCATATTCTATCAGCATACTCAGAACTGTTTAAGATTAAGATTATTGGTGGCTTGTGTCTATTATAAATTCTTTACCAACCTACTTCATTCAATGTTTAGTTCTATTGATTGGAATCATTAACGAGCATTGCTTCTATGCTGTGGTTGGGAGATAATAATAATTCCACTTGGAAGATAATTATTACTCTACTTTTTCTTCCTTTGCATGTTTACCAGTATTAAGCAAGCAGCTGTAGTAGACCAGCTCTCAGATCCTACCTCTCTTCCACATTCACACACCATATGAGACATGTTATGTATGGATCTTTACGATTTGCATAACCTTGTCAGAACCAAGAAGAATAAACTTATTTATTTCATGGTTGAAGTGTCTGGGTTGGTAGAGCTTAAATACAAACGATCATTTGTCTGCTGAATGTAACTCAGTGGATATTTCTTTTTCTGAAATATGGGTGTCTCTGCACAATCTGAATTATTATTCCTAATTATTTTTTAGTCATATGACAATATATTCATTTCTCTGTATTAGGGCTCAGATTTTGTAACAAAAGCCATTGATGTAGCGGCTAATGAGCTTCTTGCAGTTGCTACTTCTGGACCACGTATGTTATCATGCTATTCATTTGACTAGTATTTTGCCTCTGAGTATCTCATGTAGACTGGTAACTTTCCAACTATACTTTTGGTTCCTCTCCTCAGTTGACCGGGTACAGTTGGATCGTGCCAAACAGGCTACCAAATCTGCTATTTTGATGAATTTGGAATAAGAGTATGTAAATTCATCTCAAATGAAAATTTCAGTTTGATATTATAAGCTGAATTTTATTTCCATTGAGCATAGTCTTTCCTTTCTTTTCTTTATATTTGTAACTTATACACACATACTTTTAAACGTTTTTTTTTTTCAGATGGTTGTTTCAGAAGATATAGGAAGACAGATTTTGACATATGGTGAGAGGTATGGCCTATGTATGTCATTTTCAAATTTGCCACTAATCTGGGTTAATCATCGCACATTGTCAAATTTCCTCACAGAATCCTAGCCTAGCTATGATCTGTCTTTAAGGTTTGGTTTTCAGCATTACTTTGTCTCTGAATCATACTTTTTAATGTCTTCTCTGCAGTATTCTATTAGAATATAGAGATTCCATTTTAAGAAAGAGTCCCTGTGCATTTTGAAGTTTTCTTTTATCTGAATATGCACCAAGCTGTTGGTTTTGGATTCAAAAATCGTACTATTGTTGCTTGCATTTGCTGTGTGATTGGACGACTTTGGTGTCTGTCACCTTTTAAAGGATGTCTGTTTTCCCCTGCTCAGGAAACCTGTGGAGAATTTCTTACAGGCAGTGGATGAAGTGACGTCGAAGGATATTGCTTCAATTTCTCAGAGGCTCATTTCTTCCCCTCTCACAATGGCATCACATGGAGATGGTAATTTTCTAGTGCGGCAAGAAACTTCCGTGATTGATTTTTATCTTTTTGATAGTAATAGTAATCTTGCCTCCGCTTGTTGCAGTTGCTTTTGTTCCGAGCTACGATGCAGTGAGCAGCAAGTTCCGTTCGAAATGAGACAAACGAGTCTTTACGGCAAAATGGCGTTGACATTAGTCATACTCTTAAATATTTTTGTAGTCAATAAATTGGTGATTATGGACAAGCAGCATCTGCATATATCTGATTTCTCTTTTTTTGGTTTACATTTTACACAATTCACTGACCTGAATGGGCTTTCACATCTAATTACTGATTTTTTGCCGAATTCAACCTCTTGGATTATTTTAAACTATTTTTTGGTGATTGGATCCCAGTCTAAGTTTTCGGACGTGCAGTATCACTTGATCAATAGCTCGTTTAGAAATAAATGCTATCACTTGAAATTTGGGGTTTAGTTTTCGGACGTGCATATGTACGTCTTGAGCTTTCTCTCATCGGCCCTTACGAAATTGACAAGGAAAATGCATGATTTAACTTGCTAATTCAGGGCGGCTTCAAATACAATCGAAAGAGGTCTGGATTAGCTTGATTTCATTTTAGGTGTCATCCTATCATAGGTTCTGGCTGCGGTAAGAAAGAAACTTACGTTAATTCTTGCATTTTTCTTGTCTGCAGATGTGAGTAAGTAGTTTGGAGGTTGAATACAAATACATTTGGTACTAAATGGATTAAATGCCTATGGATTTGAACTAGCTGTTCCCTTTAAATACCCGAAGTATAAATTATTCCCATTCTATTATTTTTTTCACCAACAAATAGTTTTGAATAACCTTTTTTCTTATTGTCCTTCTGCCATGCTCTTGGTATTTGAAAGAATAGTTTTATACAACGTAATTCTAACTTGAAAGACGTGGGTCGGGGCATGCCAATTGGCATTAGGGACTATTGTTAAGATAAGCTTTAGATTACAAACTGTGTTTCTTTAATTTGCCCGTAGATATGGGCCAGATATCCACAAGCTATAATTTATCAGCTTGTACAAGTAAGAATGTTGTGAGATATGCTAAAAGTACATTGCGTACAAGAAATATTCTTAGCAGTTTCCTACCAAACATGTCATGTCCAAGTTACACTTGCATTTGTGGCCTACTGGCCAATTGAATTTCTCGTCCTACTTATTCGACTGTCAAGATGGTAGCTTGGCTTCGATGGTCAAAACAATATTTTGACGAGTAAACATGAAGAAAGAGATATTATCAGATAAACTAACATCATTTTTCTCCAAATTATCCAGAGTCATACCCACTTCTGTACTTATACCTCGCTCATTCCTTTTGGCAAGAGAAGCATAATTCTTACTCCAACATTCTTTCGCTGTGACATTTTCTCTTCTTTTTTTTTTTTTTTCTATTTATCGTAATATGTTTTTTCGGCATCTATATCTCTGACCTCCATTTTCTTAACTAATCAAATTTCGTTTGCCAATAGAAAAGATACCGTCCCTGCTCAAGTGTATGAGGATGATAAGCAATTAACATCAGATCCCATATCCTGAACTAGACTAAACTGATTGAGTGCTCAAATATATTCAAGCCCCATACCAAAGAGATTCACACCTCACACGGAAACATTGAGGCCCAAAAGAAAAATAGAATATCAAACAAGGCTCCTTCAATATTTTTGTTTTATTTTATTTTTATTTAAAGGATTGAACTTAAAATTTCGAACAAACTTTTTAAATCTTTCTGTCCTCAATTCATACTTAATAACCTTTCTTCAAGAATTCCTTGTCCATCGTAAACGTGTGCACTAACCCTACACGAAATATGAAATAATGTTTTCTTGTGTACATCATAGGATGTTAGATTGTCCCCTGCCCAATTGAAAATAATTGTTTGAGTGCTCAACAAAAGTGCGAGAAGTACTTGTTCTCTACCTCTAGAAATTGCATTTCATTAAAAGATAGATCCCACCTGTTTAAATCAATATATATAGAGAGAGAGTGAAACTACCTAACGAAGAATAGTGAAGTCCATTTAAATCCTACTTTAACATCAAGGTCCTGGAAACTCACTATAATTTTTTATTCAACAAAAGAAGGGAAAGTCAAGCGTATGGACGGGATATGGCCTTCAGTTGAATGTGTTCCCCCAATTTGCTGTTTTGCTAAATGTGTTTTCTTATTCTTAATCACAGTCTAATTACTTTGTACTTGTTTAATTAAAACCCTAATGATGCCATTTTTGTCTCCCATATTAAAATGTCAGGTGAGGCCATATGTCTGTTAATTATTGGAATAAAGTTGTGTTTGTATTTTAATTATATATAGCGCGTTACTCTCCACACTATATCATATTTATGATTGATTATATATTCCATCGTGATAAGAATAATTACAATCAATGTTACAAAATAATTGAATTCACCAACAAAAGGGAAAATATCGCACAGCAAGAAAGCTAAACCTAATGCTCAGTAGTTAAATTAATCTTCCTTTGCACTCCAGCTAGAATTTAAATAATCAACGTACAAAGAATTTTACTCTCCGAGAAATATTCTTAAAGATGAATTGCGCAGAAAAAGAATACTATTTTAGATTATCAGGGCGTACAAGATTAAATCTTTCTTTCTGTCATTAACTAATATTTTTCTTTTGGAACTCCATATATATTTATATGTGACAATTGTTGTAAGCAGCGAAAAATTTAGGGGTTCATGCAAATTAACAAAGAAAAGGTTTCGGGAAGATAAATCTATACTAAAATATACATACGTGGGATTCATAGGGTTATAAGTCAAAGGTCAACTTAAAATGGATATAATCAAAGCAATATTTTATTCTCAGATTTGTTCTTATTGGTCAGTGAAGAAAATAGAAAAAGATGTAGAAATTGAAAGCATTGTTGGTCTGTGCTAATTGAGTCCAATGAAGTTTCTCTCATATATATTATACCCTCTTAAGGTATAGGACATATTCCTTGCGATATTTAGGCTAATTCTTTTACCTCCTTTTGAGCTCCATTAAACAAATTCAAAGGGTGAAGACTAGAAGGGTAAACGAAAAAGGAAAAGACAGGAGACAAGGGGGCAATCATAGCCATCTATCTACACTGCAAACATCATTAGGGACCCTCCATCATTTTTCTCTTGACTGCTCCAAAGAATGTTATAAACGTGAAGCCTGACCATCATCTGATTAACATACTTTATGGGGCCAAAGATTTCCAAGTTGGACCCACAAAGTGGTGTGGCTCTACTCTATGTGAACTGGTGATCAATACTTTATACACTATCAATAAACAACACTAGGGCACAGGTTGAAGACAACAACTACGGAAAACAATAATAGTATTCCCACAATAACTATCAATTATTTATTATATCTTCTGCAGCTGTAAACTACGAAGTTTTTCTCATTAGTTCAGTCTACATAGATTCATCGATCACTGTTATATAACATATATATGGTTTAGAGTTTTGTCGTATTGAAGTTAAATTTTTTATGTTATAAACCCTTCATTTACCTTCAGGTCAACACAAAAAATTAAAGATTAAAAAAGGAAAACTGTTGGGTGCTTCTGGTCCACGTTTCATAGATTTTTTTGTAATTAAAAATATGATATTAGCATAAATTGTAGTAATTAGAAGGGGTGGTGGTGGTCCATCAAGTACACTGCTCAATTGCCTTGCTTATCAAGCAACCTTCTAATAGCCTCTTTCTCTCTCTGTGTGCCTGTGTGTGTGCCAAAAACATTCATGGCAAAAGCATCATGATCACCACTCCAGCTCGAATTCCATGTGAGTTCCTATCATCCCTTTTTCTCGTATTTCAGTCTCCATGTCTCATTCTCTTTCTCTGTGTGTGTGAAAATTTTTGGCTTTACTACATAATTCTGACAATAATCTGTTATGCATAAATAATGAGACAGTAATTTTTCCTGATGTCGTATTTAGGACTCAAAGTTTCAATCTTTATGACACGTAATACGGTAACATGAGGATCTGAGTATTTATCCTATTTTATATTCTGTTGAAATAAAGGAGTTTAATTAATTGGAACTTGACATAAATCATCCTGGTATTTCGAAGTGAGAGAATGTGTATATATCAATCCTTTTAGTGGGTCACAGTGTGTAAAGAAATTTTGTACGGTCAGGATGTAGTGAAATTATTTTTTCACAATTTTACGAGCTGACAAAATCATGTTTTATATGTTTAATGATGTGCAACAAACTCTTTCCGTCAACATTTTCATCCAAAATTAAACTGCGCGCATTTGTCCACATTCAGTAATAGATCTCGTACAATTTCTTCTTTTTAACTCTGAAAGTTCACCAATAACTCCTAAATGTTTCGTTTTGTATACCATACCCTCTTATAGTTTTACTGACATGGACAAGTGAGTTTCGGATGAAAAGGGGATATGTTATACAAAATTGAAAGTTCAGGAATTGATCAACTTCTAAAGTTGAGAAAAATAAATCATAAAAATTTTTTAAGATGAGAAAAATTCTTTATATATATTTTTGTCTGAAAAATAAATGTTTTATTAGTCTCTGAAATTTGGTGTACAACGAGTCAATTATTATAATTTAGTTATAGATTTATAACAC
Organism: Delonix regia; assembly: GCA_037074485.1. Lineage (NCBI taxonomy): Eukaryota > Viridiplantae > Streptophyta > Magnoliopsida > Fabales > Fabaceae > Delonix > Delonix regia. The sequence goes on along the minus strand of CM073449.1, from coordinate 29,423,444 downwards.
ATTCGTAGTAATACTTTTATCAGATCAAATTATATATTTCTTCTATTTTAAAAGATTCAGTATTCTATAGTGATTTATAAACTTTAAATGACTAATTCGCTATTGACACTTTAGTTTAGGGCCCAACAACAAATGGGTAGATTTTTGGGACCAATTAATTTAATCACATATTAATTAATTAATTAACCTTCTGTTTTTTTGTTTAGACCTAGTATTAGTAAAACTTAAATTAACTGGTGAGCTTTTGAACAAGAGCCATAGAAACAGCTGGGATGGCCGTTTTGTGCCTTTTGCTTTTGTAGTCAAGGCTCTAACAAAGGTGTAACCTGTGGTAGGAGAGAGAATTTCGAGCTTTATAGAGAGAGAAAAATAAAAAATAAAAAAACGAACCGGGTTTTTTTTCTTTCTATCCTGTTTCTTTGTTTTTCTTTCTTTCTTCTGTGTGTCTCTTTCTTCTTTCTCTCGCACAAACCGCCTACATACATGCGCTTCTTAAATTAGAAAAGGCTTTAAAGGTGCCTATGTGTGTTTGAAGCAGCCATCTTTTTCTTTATTACTTATATTATTATTATTTTTCCTCACTGGCCTTCAGTTAAAGACTTAAAGTAGAGGGAATTCTGGTGTTTGCCATGGTTAAAGCAGGTTTATAGCTCGATCCTACTGTGACAGTTTCCTCTTTTCCTTCTTCCTCTTCCGTCTCTTCTCTCTTCTTCTTTCCTTCATACTTCTCTTCTCGTTCTTCTGCATAATTTTTTGTTTTCTCTGGTTTCCGATTGATTTCTTGCCTCACATACTCACATCCTTAAGAATTGATATTTTCTTCTGTTTGTATTGAAGGCTCTTCTCCATGCTTATTTTGATTAGATATGTTGGTGTCAGCTAGTTTCTCAATCGAATCATCAGCAGCAGCGGCTCAAGCATCTATATCTTGATATATGGTTCACTGCAAACCTGTGAAAATGATTTAGCCAAAATCAACATGCTCTCTTGTTCTTACTTTCAGTTCTCAGTCACTGAAAATGATTGAAACACACCCTTTATCCAATCCCCTTTGTTGTTTCTGGAGATTTTAGTGTCTGATCTCATCAATCAAGCTCTTGGATTAATTCCGAGAGAGCAAATTAAAGCTGGACATGCTCAGTAGCTGTGGACTGTTACATAGAAAGAGAAATCGTCAAGGAAGCAGAAGAAGATGAACAAGATGAGCCACTTGAGCTCTGTGAACAGTTGTGATCTGATAGATGCGAAACTGGAAGAGCATCAGTTGTGTGGATCCAAGCAGTGCCCTGGTTGCGGACACAAGTTTGAAGCCAAGCCGGTACGGCCACAAAATCTCTCTTTATTATTCTTTCCTTCCACCAAAAGCCTTTGACGATATTCAAGAATCACACAATAAAAAGCATATACATGTATATAATTATATATACAAATATATGTGTGTGTGCGCGCTTATTATTGTAGCTGTTTTATAATGGACTAATATGTAATTTATGATCTGATGGTGTTTTGTGTTTTCCTCTTCCTCCTCCTCTCCCATGGTTGTTAATTACCTAAAGCTTATTTGTTTGTTAAAACTTTCATCCTCTTTCCTTGATTCTTTTTTTCTCTTTTGCTCTTTCTCATATATTCGCTCTCTCCTTTTTTTTTTTTTTTCTTTTTTTTGCTTTCGTTTTATTTTGAATTTCAATGGAGTCCGCAGGACTGGCTAGGTCTTCCAGCTGGAGTGAAGTTCGATCCAACGGACCAAGAACTAATAGAACACCTCGAAGCCAAAGTGGAGTCCAAGAATATGAAATCTCATCCTTTGATCGACGAGTTCATTCCCACTATCGAAGGAGAAGACGGAATTTGTTATACCCATCCTGAGAAACTCCCAGGTCTCACTCTCACTTATTCAATTAAAAAAATCCTCACTCCCTCACTCTAATTCCTAGTTATGTCTTTTTCTGAAAGCATGATCCAAGTTGCAAGCTTTACTCAAATTCTTACCCACTCAACCACCTGAGCAAGTTTTAGACTATTAGGTTTTAATATTACATACACCGAAGGAAATATAAAATATTTTTTCTAAATGGATAATTTTGCTATGCAGCTCACCTAAGTGTACCTAACTTTGATTTATGCAGGAGTAACAAGAGATGGGTTGAGCAGGCACTACTTCCACAGACCTTCGAAGGCTTATACGACTGGAACAAGAAAGAGGAGAAAAATCCAAAATGAAAATGAGATGCAAGGAGGGGAAACTCGATGGCACAAGACAGGGAAGACGAGGCCAGTGATGGTTAATGGAAAACAAAAGGGGTGCAAGAAGATTCTCGTACTCTACACCAACTTCGGCAAGAACAGAAAGCCCGAGAAGACCAACTGGGTCATGCACCAATACCACCTCGGACAGCACGAGGAGGAGAAAGAAGGAGAGCTCGTCGTCTCCAAGATTTTCTACCAGACACAGCCGAGGCAGTGTAACTGGTCGGATCGAAGTGCGACCACTGGAGAACCTAGTGGAGACTTCGCTAATAATAGTAGCAGAAGAGACAGTGGGAGTGGGAGTTGCTCTTCTTCCAAGGAGTTTAACGTTGTTGCTACTACTCACAGAGATGATCAGATGTCTGCGGTTGTTGGAGTTGTCCCTCCCATGTCATCCTACGCTCATCATCATCATGCTTTGGATATGCAACAACACTTCAAACCCGACCACTTTGGATTCATCCCATTCAGGAAAAGCTTCGACGAGGTACGCTCATTCATATGTTTGGTATTAACGTGAAAGAGGATAAACATGCACCAAAGTCTTAGGGTAGATGTTGTTGAGTACTTGAGTGTTGACATGTAACCTTTGCTTGCATACACCGCATGATCCATATTCTTATGGTTCTGACCTCTTCATAAATCAACGTCACCTAACCACCGCTTGTTAATTTACCCACCGCAAAAAGGTAACGCTGATTGAAATCAAATCATCCTACAGGTCGATAATGGACAATCTAGCTAGCTAGTAAGTAATTGAATTGGGTGATATATAATGTTCAATATGGTAATATGGCTATATAATTGATTAATAATGGAAACATATAATCAATGTTGGCAGGTGGGGATAGGAGAGGCTTCCATGGCAAGAGATCAAGTGCAGGCATCAGGCGAAGAAGTTCATGAAGGGCAGAGGCAACAACAGCATCATGTGGCTCAGCATCATCATCAGAATATGGCAAGCACAGCCTTTCATATAAGTAGGTCTTCACTTCCCATCTCTACCATGATCTCTCCGCCTCCTCTCCACCACGCCTCCATCATCCTTGACGACAACTCCTACCATGTCTCCAGAATTATGCTCCAAAATGACAACTTCCAGGTAAATTTATTCTCATAAAATCCCAGTCGTTCATAAGCTTTTCAGCTGCCCCCTTGAATTATTAATTCTTTTATCTCTTTTTTAGGTAAATAGAGCTAACCAAACTCGTTTGTGAACCACATTTAAGTAAGTGAGAATAAAAATATATATATATATATCTTTAATTTTTTTTTATTTTTTGGGCCAAAATGTCTTTAATGTATTAGATGCCCCGATGTTGTGTAAAAGATTTATTTACTAGCTAGTTGGTCTGTGGATGACTCACAAGAATGTCTCGTAATTTTCAAGAATTATAGGGTAGGCTGAGTAATGCTTTCAATGAGCTACTAAGTGAGTGAAGGTTTCAAATGGACTGAACTGCATGGTGTTGTGCATGAGGAAGACGCATAAACTAGGGGTAGCTTTTTTAGTGTTTGCTGAATCGCAAGCACGAAACTGTCTTTTCACCTTTTAATCTTGTTGAAACATGATGATTGAGATTTGTGCTTTGAATTTGATGTTGTTGTGTCCTTTTGAAATGCATATGTATGATATATTTATGGGCATGGGATGGCAGCAACAGCAGCAACAACATCATAAACTAGGAGGAAGGTCTGCGTCTGGTTTGGAGGAACTCATTATGGGGTGCACTTCGACTGATATTAAAGCGGTGAGTAACAACTTTTTGACTCTGAAATATATGAACTTTGTGTGTCATAATGCCGACTAGAGAGAGAAAGAGAAAAGAGGCATGAAGAATTTTTTTCCCCCTTAAGAAAAGGAATATAGTCTTATTCTATTATTTTATTTGAATTAAAGACTAGAAACCTTTATCATCTTTATCTCTTTATATCTTCACTGCCATCCTTTTATTTGTTCTCTTCGTGTTGGCATATCCAGACAAATACAATAGAATATAGCTTTTCTTAGAGTAAAACTATGCATTAATTAATTTCAACAAAAAATTAGGTAAATAAAGTAAGTGAAGGAGAAGTAGACACAAGATTTCCATATTAATTAAGGGTATGTTCAGATTGAAAAAAGTAGAGAAAAAGAAAAGAAAAAGGAAGGAAAAATTTAAATTTAAAATATTGTTTTTTAGAATTAGTTTTAATATTTCTGTTGTACATAATAGAATAAGAATTTTACATAAAAAAGTTTAAATTATATATTCTATTTTTGTATTCTCCTCAATTTAAATATACGGTCCAAGGACGGAATATATTTTCACTTCATATATGATTCCTTACCATCATATCAAGAAAGAAAAATAGCCGGAACGTGAGACCGAATCCGTCAATTATGGAAGTATAGAGGAAGAAAGATCTCTCTTTTATTTCATTCTTGAACTGTCCGTCAAATAGAAAAACTTCTGCTAACATTATTTTTCATCCCAATGATAAGACTGCGCTCCTAAAATTGTGTTCTAAATTTTTTTTGTCATTTTTTCCATCTCTTAAGCATGGAGGAAAAAAGATGATAATGACTCTAAACCTTTTTTCTCATGCCTGCCCTTGTTAGGAATACTGGCCATTGACATTGATTATATTTGACCATGAGGTGGCAAAGGAGCCACTCAATTTCTTCCCTTCGTTTCCTTTATCTTTTGTTTCTTCCTCGTGGAAATTATATATTCCATCACAGAAACCCTAACCCTAATATCTTTACATTCATGTATATGCAATTCTCCAGCAGGACTCATCCATCGCAAATCCACAAGAAGCTGAATGGTTGAAGTATTCATACTGGCCTGACCCTGACAACCCGGATCATCATGGATAGGAGAGGAAAAAAATAAAAAGAAGAAAATAAAAAAAAAAAAAAATTTACATAGAGATCGACCATGTCACTGTCATCATCATTGGTAAGTACGGGAGGCCTCCCTCAAGTTTCTTTCCAACAAAAAGGCGAAGAAGAAATCATCTGTATTGGTTTTGCTCTTTTACTTTCTTTTCCAATGGGGGCCTGTTTAATAACCTCTGGTAGCTCTCAACAGAACTAACCGTGTGAAACGGAACAAGCTGGAAAGAATATGAGAGAAAGAACAAAGGGAAAGAAAAGGAAGAAAATCAAGAAAAAGAAAAGAAACCAAAGACAGGCTGCTCTCCCTTCTGACACATTGAGGGAGCCCAAAGAAAATGCATCCTGGATCAAAATCATCACTATATGATTACAATATATATATATATATATATATTTATATACATATCATCTTTGTTATATTAATCTTTCATATTTTTTTATTGTTAATTTTGAGATGTTTGTATAATTATCTTTTCTCGTTTCTTTATACAAGAAATATGCCATTGAGTTTGTGCAAAATGCAAACCAACCAGTTACTTTTTGCTGTAGCTAGTCATGTTTTGTTATAGTATCAAATTTCATGGATATTCTTACACAGAAATGAAATGTCATGAAGAGCTTGTTATGTTGGGGCTTCAGATCTCTACTTACTTTCACATTTTTGAAAGATGCAACGTAATTTTACATAGCTCAGAATATCTCTCTTTCATTTAGTATCGAGAACTCTACATAGAACCGCATGTTGGATTTTAGTCACAAATTATATATATACATATACAAACGTCTTAGCTCTTAAGTATCAGATGATTATAAATTATACGTGGTCAAGAAAATAGTATCTTCAAATAATGAACATATATTTATGCAATTCAATATCTCATAAACCTTTTTTGCTAGGATATATATCATCATTTATTTATTTAAATAATATATCTTTATATGTACCTTTATTTCTCTCGTCGTTTTTTTTTACATGTATATATATATATATATAGACTACTCATTATATTACTGAGTTATCTTTAGGTTTTAAAAAAAGGAAGCATTTATTTAATCGTTGTATTTTTAGAGGTCTTGAACTTTCACTATTCTATATATCTAGGTTACACCTTGTACGGTAGTCTTCTCAAAATGACACTCACTTGGAGCTTTCGTTGGTGCCGATGTTTGCCTAATGAAAAGAAAATTTACTTTGGGTGATGAGTTTCGAGAAAATCTTTTAGTTTTCATGGGTCCCTTGAACCGTCGAAAGATTTATATGTTGGAAACTTAACGTTATAATTTGTACATGAAACTAATTTACTTCTAAGGATTTTGCCAGGCATTTGTCATCTGGTTTCTGTCTGTCTGCCATATATAAAAAAGAAAAAGAAAGGAGGGAACCGAAGTTCAAATGTATGGCTGAATCTTTGATTTTAGTAGGTGATTTTAATTTATGATTTCGTGCTTAATTTTTAATTTGAGGAGGGTGAAAGTGTTACGAGGAGACAGGCAATCCTTTATTGCTTTATTCTGCGTTAGATTCGAGCTTTTCCTGCAGTATTATTAGAGTTAAAGATGTGCTTAGCCCACCACCTATATCTCACTCAGTAACGTGATCTTTTACTTCATGGGGCATGCATGCAATAAAGTGAAAATCAAAGATTTGAAGAGAGAGCAATTTCATCCTAGTTTTTGAAGGGAATAAAGAGGCCGAACACAGAATAATAAGACAAGAATAAACTTTTTGGTTCTCTTTTATTTCCGTCTTTTTTCTGGAATGACTGCCCCATCTTCGAACTCCTGCCTTACTGGGAATCGTGTATATATATATATATATATATATATATATATATAGCATACATTAATTAATTAGATAATTATTGATAGAAAAATTTCATCATCTTATTTTACATATGATACGAGACATAAATGGAGAGGTAGCTAGCAATTTATGTTTGTTATACTCAAGTGCTTTAAAGAATATCTGGGAGGGATAGGTAGCAGGAGTGTTCCAAAATTAACAAAAATGGGAAGAGTTTGGTGGGTTGGAGATATGAAATAAATTAGCTAGGAGGAGAATAGTGTCTTTCCACATGCCATAAAATTTAAAATATAAAGGAGACCTAAAAAGGTGATATTCAGTTCTTGCGCTTTATGGATGATTTTGATGCTTTGGAAGCTAGCATATTAGTGAAGTATTAGTAAGCATGCAGTAGCAGAGTTAGGATTTAGAGATTTGTTACAATAAAGAAGTGGCAGGAGGAATGGTGGCATAGAGTAAGAGTACTGGAAGAGGAATATAACAACATGGCTGGGTGTAGCTACCTACCTTTTTTGGATTCTTCCATAGGGTCCCAGCTTTGGGCTTTGCTTTCATTTTGAAGACCCTACCACTTTAATCAATTTTTTTACGGAACCTTCCCTTCAACTTCAACCATCCTTGATCTACATATATATATATATATATGAGCTCTAAGTTATTTTATGAATTTTGGTAGTCACCACTATGATTAGTTGTCTACAGATGCCAAACTGGAATCCTCGAGGTTTGTGAGTTAGCTGACCAATCAGTCACTGCCGAGCTACAGTTTATTTGTTGACTAAGTAATAGCAACTTCGTGATTTCAAAATTCTTGAACAAATTTAGAAGAAAAGTAATACTAAAGTGACATTTCATTTCATTACAGGACAAGAGCTCCAGCTTGTTTCTGTTTTTTTCGTTTTCATCGGGGTCATTGTTTTATGAGGTCTACCTTAACATAAAGAGACTCATTCTTTTGGTGTATGATAAAGCCATCCTTTGACAGGCCCATCTCCATGCGCTATTGCGAGGCCAACTATTGTATAGTAGTATACCCTCTTGTTCGGGTCCTTCTTATTTTATTTTATTTTATTTCTCTATTAGACTTTTCAAATGCTGTCCCAAGTTACATGGTCTCATCTCCAAGTTGTTAGAATAATTTTATTAGATTAACATTAATTGTATTATTAGAATAATTTTGTGTAATAATTAATTAAGTAACCAATATAAATGTAAATCAATAATGGATTAGATTATTGTCAAATGTTGATAATTAATTATGGATTATTCATTGGTCCATTGGATAAAGACTACAACTCTTAATTCAAATTTAATTAGTAATTATCTCATCAGGTTACTAATTAAGAGTTGATGATTGAGAGATAAATTGGACTCATTTAAATGAGTCATGTTAATGGGCTTATTTTATTAAAATATTAAAACTTATTTTATTAATTTGGCAGAAGAGTTTTTTAATATTATATAAGGACTCTTTAGTTATTAGTGGAGCTCTAGTTTTTGTGCGTCTCTCTCTTCTGCGAACAACTCTTGTTGTGCAAATTTGGGTCTTGTAGGTTATTGTTCTCTTCTAATTTTCTTATTTGAAGAAACAGACCATGGCTGCCACAAATTTAGGTTAAATTATTCTTATATCTCCCTATTCTAATCGTATTTAGATATGATAATTTTGCAATTGGCATCAGAGTTTATGGTTATGTAATTGATATGATTATTTCTAGTCTAATTATTTTTACATAATTCCATATTAATCAATTTAGCCTAGTTCTAGATCTAATAACTGCTAATTTGCTAAGTAGGACTTGGTTGATGAACTCAATATGAACTTTAATTTTTTTTTCTTCAAACTTACTGATACCCATAATTAAATTATACCTCCTTTAACAATTAACTTTAGAAATTTTGATTATGAAATATTGAAATATGGAGGAATTTCACCCAAAATATCCATGGGGATTTTAAAGATCAACAAATTTTGAGTATATTGATATTGTTTTCACACCTTTAAATCACACTGTAACTCTCAACAGCCACGAAACCAAGGTCGCCTAACATCTAGAATTTTTTAACAAAGATTCTTCTCTAATGGTTGTATTTGAGGCATAATTAATAGAGGGAAATGATAGATCATGAAAAAACAAAGAGTTTGATGCCTAAATCACCCTTCAACCTTTTGATAATCAGGAGCTTAAAAATGAGATCAAACCTGCAAAACTTTCGCATAAAATCTTTCAAATAGTTAGTCTTTTGGCTAAAATCATTGTAGGGGGATTTGTGGATCCTTAAACAAGTTGAAATTGACATAAGTGCAATACCCACTCTCATCCAAAACAAGTCAAAACCAAGTCGAAAAAACCCCAGTTTCATACTCAGATGGGTAAGGAAGATAATGAACAATGCATAAGTGCAATGGCCACTATCATCCTTTGGCATATGTAGGCATGTGGACATACTTCTAAGGCCTATTTTAGCCTAAAATTTTGACTTCTGTATTAAATTTTTATTGCCTATTTAATTGTAATTTTTTTGAATTTTTTGAAATCCAAAAATATGAGTTCTTGAATTTCCATGGTATTCCACACTGTATTTCAGATAAGTACTCTTTGAATTTTAGGTTGAAATTTTTTGTACATATTTTAAGACCAATTTTCATGTGGATTTAGTGAATTTGATTTCAAAAATTGTTGTCCTAATTATTTTAAACCTGTTAGGCAATATACTCTCATTTGTCATGAGTGACATAAATTGTTGTGGTTGAGCAATTGGGATAAAATGACTGTCGAAAGCCTAAATGTAAGCTTAAATGGGTAACCTGACTTAAACTAGGCATGACTTTTAGCACAAATGGAATTATTGAGCTTATAATGCCATTCTAGAAAGCTCATTTAACAAAGCAAATTCATTCTTATAAGGCAAATTTACAGGAACGAATCTTATAAAAAATTAACATTGTCTTCTACTAGATCTAACACCTGCGAATGCACCACATCGCTGAGTCCCAAAACCCACCATTTCACTTAAGTGAAATGGTGCACTTCAGGGAGGGTGAAATTTTTTTAATTGTTGATACCCTAAAACCACATCATTTTCAGGGAAAATTTCTTTTAATTGTTAATGGCCCTAAACGCACCATTTTAGTGAGATAAAATGGTGTTTAAAGGCCAAAATTTTTTTTCCGCCAGAATATTTTGAAGTGGTGTCATTTTTTAGGGGTTGGTGAGACACTGCCTTCTTATTCCTTTTGCTGCATGACGCTGTGAGTATGTATGACAATTACCCATTTTCCTACCTTTCATTTCTCCATTCTCCTGCCCATTAACTAGGAAGAAGATGAGTTATGAATGTGTGTTATACAGTGACCCATTATAATGTAATAAGGCATCCTTTCAACGAAGTGTGGGATGAAAATGTAAGTAAAAATGTATGCTTTAAAAATGGGTTTTCTTTGTTGAATGATTCTGTATACTTAAAGTTTTATCTTTTAAACTAGAACTTTGTGTATTTGAACATTCTGGACTAACATTTAAGATGAATTGAATGAGCATTGCTGTTAGAAGGTTGAGCTTAACATTTGTTACACTCTATGTGTGTGTGTATGTATGTATGTGTGTGTGTGTGTGTGTGTATGTGTGTTTCTGGGAACAATGGGTAAAGCCAAAGAAAAAATTGAGGGAAGGAAGCTACTAAATATATTTTATAGTTTTTTAGTTTTGTTTGGACTCAGTTGATGAATCAGATATGGTATATACTCGTAAACATTTAAACATTCAAATATTGTATAGACTCAATTAATGATTCTGTCAAATGTAATGCTTCTATGAGGGAATGATCTTGCTATAAGTTGACCTACTCTTAATTTGTTATAATATAACCTAACATAGCATGTAACTATCAGGTTTAAGATGATGTAAATATGAAATAATAATGTTAATGAAGTTGTGTGTTTGAAGCAAGTAGATTTGTCATGATTTTTTCTCTATTTTTTTTCAAGAAGATAATGTAGTTATGTAAGTAAGCACATTATTTTTTATAAGCATGCTTTAGATATGGTATTTGTGGTTTGCTAGTTAAGAGTGGAAAGTGCAGTTATTAATTTATAGTATAGAAGATGAATTCTTTAGTATGATATGGTGTTTGTATGCAATGGTCAAGATTATTTTCGTACAATCTTATATGGACCGTTCCAATATTTCACTGTTTAGCATATTTATACCAAATTGTGGTGGATTTATCATGTTTTAACAACATTTTGTTCATCAATTGTTGCTAGTGATGGACCCAAAGCCTATGATTGGTATGCAACTTAACAAAGCAAAGGATGCATGGCACTTCAAGATTAACTACAATGGGAAGTGGGTTTTGAAGTGAGGAAGCAATACCTTAAGAAGAAAAAGAAACATGGCTTAGTGACTTCTTACAGGTTCGTTTGTTGCAAGAAGGGAGTTCAAAAGTTAGACAAAAGAGACAGGATAATTATGAACCCCAAGCTTGAAACCAGAACTAATTGTGATGTCCAAACTAACTTTGTCATAATTAATGGAAAATTGATGATTAAAAAGTTCGTGGAGCTTCACAACCACCTGCTTCAACTTTTAGAGATAATACATATGTTGGCCTTACAACAGAAGATATCTGAATTTCAAGGACGTGAAATTGAAATGGCTGAAGACTCTGAGTTGCAACAAAAAGCATCTTTTCGGTTGATAAGCATACATGCAAGTGGTCAAACTAATCTTGGTTTCACCTGATTGGATGCATAAAATTATCTACGATCAAGAAGGCAGCATAATATGGTTTACAAAGATGTTGGTTATCTTTTGCCATATTTCCAATGAGAGTTATTAGAAAACACATCCTTTTTCCATGCCTATTAGGAAGATACAAATAAGAAAATCAGAAATGTTTTATGGGCTAATGCATGCATAAATATTGAATACAGATATTTTGGTGATATTGTCTCTCTAAACACAATTTACTGTATAAATCAGGCACATAGGCTACTTGTCTTATTCTCTAGATTCAATCTATACAAGCAAACAATCATGCTTGGCATTGCATTATTATATGATGAGACAACGCTATTTATATGGTTATTTGAGATCTTCTTTGAAGCCCATGGTCAAAATAGGCCACTGACTATATTCACTTACCAGGATACTGTAATGTCAAAAGCTCTAGGTGAATAAAGTGTGTATATAACAGTGAATATTTGATCTCATTTCAATTGATTATAATTTTCATTTTAGTTTATTATTCTTATAGGTGAGGTGATGTCTAATACGCGTCATAGCCTTTTTACGTGGCATCTAATACAAAACGAGATCAAGCACCTAAGCCATTTGATAAAAAATGGATCCAACTTCTTAATTGATTTCAAAAGGTACATGTATAGCCATGTTAATGAGGTTTAGTTTAAGTCAGTTTGGACAAAGATATTGTTTGATTATAATGTTCATGAGAACAGTTGGTTAAAAACTTATTATGCAATACGAGAAAAATAGGCAGCGTGTTATATGAAACATACATTCATATTGCAAATAAGGAGTACTTAACTGAGCAAAAGCTTGAACTCTTATTTCAAAGCTAACATGAAACTAACCTTGAACATCACACAATTTTTTAAGTTGTATGAATATATGGTCGTAGAGAAATGATATAACGAGTTAAAAAGTGAGTTTGATGCTCGGCATAAGTTGCCTAGGTTGAATTGTTGGCTCATGGCAATGCTACATCAAATTACAAAGCTATACACATTTCTAATATTTAATCTATTTTAAAGAGAGTTTGATTTATTCTTTGCAACATTCATCTGGAATAGAAAGGAAATTCATCTTGTATTCGAGTATACAGTGTCCACATCTAATCAAGATAAAGAATATAAAGTCTTATTTAATCCTGTATTTAATACCATCACCTGCAGCTGTATGAAGTTTGAGTCATACAGAATACTATATAACCATATGTTGCAAGTATTAATTGCAAAGGATGTTGACTAGGTGCTTGATCAGTATATCTTAAAGAGGTGGATGAAAAATGCACACAATGGTATTGTGTATGATTGAAAGGGAAACAAAATTGAAGTAGACCCTAAATTGGTTAGCACACAATAATACAAGCAACTTTGCTTAAAGATGGTTAGATTGGCATCAGAGGTTACTACATGTTAAGAACTGTATTCCATGATTGAGAAAATGGTGGATGACTCGTTGAAGAGAGTTACAAATGCTCAATCTAAACAATGTACCCTAGACAATGTAAGTGATCAAGCCACAATCCCTATAGGTGATGGAGTAGGCCAAGCAAAGGGCTTCAAACAATAAAAAGGGACTAAGAGACAATGACAACCTAAAAGTTAGGTTGAACTTCAAAGTTATAAGAGAAGAAATGATTCGCCTGTCATTCAATCACAAATTTCGCACCATGTGGTAAATACTTAGTTCACTTACTCATTAGTATTATCTCTATATGTACTTACTAGTATTAACCCATTTGTGCAAGATAAGGAATCATTAAGTAATGTACATGTTAGAGTGTCTTGCTCAGCTCCTCCAGTATGTCATGATGACATTCAAACACAAGGGAGCCAATTTAGCTTAAAAGATTGTTGATGGTACATGAAAATCCTAGAATATGCTTTCAATTGTATTTTTCACTATTAACTATTGTACTGATGCAATTGTTTAATTATATATAAGAAACTAGGCGTCCTCACACAATCATTTGATGATCATGACAATTTGTGTACTATGACTAATTGTAGGTCTTTGCAAAAATATTTAACACATCATTTTTTGAGTTATTTTTGTCCTTTTTTGAACTTCCTTAACACTTGTGTAAAGATATCAATAATCAACACGTCACACATATTGTATCATTTTGCCATAGCCAAATGTAAATTTATTACTTTGGAAAAGTCATGTACAGAGTATTGATAAGTACACTTATACATCAGCAACTACATGATATTTCTACATCCATGTTAGATCTATTGTGCAATATAATCACTTGATTATTTCACTACACTAATCTTAATTCATCTTCATACTGCTTTGTGTGGCTACATCATGCTTCATCAAGCTTTATTTTGCTTCACCCACGTTGCTTCCTTCTTCCTTCCTTAATATGTCAACTAGTTCAGATTCATTAAGGAAGACTTACAACATGTAATTTAAGCAAAATTTTAGCATTGCCCAAGTCTACCATTTATTAAGCTCCAATCAAATATTAACTATAAAATAAGATATTTGAAAAATAAATCTACAAATTGTTTAGCTTCAATAAAGCTATAACTTTGAAATAAGTTTGCCATTTATATCCACAAGCACTTTGGTACTTATTGCAACATTACATTGCTTAATTCAAGTAAATTTTTCAGTATACAAAGTGACAACTAATTATTATCATGGAATAAACTTGATCATAATTTTAAAAACCCGTCTAGCTCGATGAGTCTGGCTAGAAAAAAATAAATCCTGAACAAAAAAAGCTCGAGCCTGAAAAGCTTGAATGAATACTTTTTTAATTAGTAAAAAACTTATTATATGAAGAAAAACTTAGTGTAATGTGACATTTTGATAAATAAATAAAAATTAATACCTCTTACTTAAAGGATTTATGCCAATATAACAACTCATTTGTATTTACAACTTCTTTATATATGATTTTACATGAAATAATACTAATTATTTATGTTATTTATCTCAAATCTTAAGTAACAAATTGATTTGACCATTATTTAAAAAGCTCAATTAGCCCGGCACAAAAAAGATTGATAAAAACCCAAATAAAAAAGGCCAACTAAAATACCAGCTTATGCTTCTTCTTTTTTAAGCCTGAATTCCGATTTTTAAAAGTCCAACCTAATGATAAGGTCTATCTTGAAAGTATAGAATGTACTAGTAAATATATGTCACATAAATAATATACATACATAGACACATACACATAGTGACTCCTTTAAATACATGTTATTATTTTAATAAATTCATTTCCATTTGAGACTTACTGCTGTCAATGTCTAGTCCCATATATTGGTATAGAGAATTTGGATTTGTAATTATTTACTTATAATGGCATATATAATTAGTCAATTAATAAACTAATAATTTCTAAAACTTACAATTCAAATGAATTCAATGTACAATAGTACTATGCATCATTAGGCAAAGGGAAGTATAAGACCTAGCTCACTAGATGAGTGTAAAATGTAAAGTGGACTCAGAAGGTCATCTACTATACCCATAAGCAATAACTACATAAGCAAACATTCAACATTCAACATTTCAAGAGTACCAAAAGTTACAGATGCAAGTGGGAAATTTAGTTGGTCTTTTGAACTCAAGAACTCAAAAACCAACAAGTTAGAATAGCATAGTTATCAAGCATTATGGCATCCACAGGGTATCCAGACAATACCAAAATACCTTATACCTAGTTCACTTTATCAAAATAACAAGCCAATGATAAATGTTGCTACTAGCACAATGGATGAAACACTAAGGTACCTATGTCTTATTGATATCAATCACAAAGAAGTGCCTGATATAAATGCTATTACTAGCACAATGATAAAAATTTAACTAATTCAACAGTAATCATTAATTTCTTCCCCCCAAAATCATTAATTTCACAAGATTGTTCATAAAATGATATCGTAAACAACAGGTAGAGCTCGAGTGATTGACTTAAAAAATTTCATCTCATATCCTATGTTAAAACAAATTTTTCAATCAATAATCTAATTAAACAAAAAAAATATAATAATATGTAGCAAGAAGGGAATGACTTACAGAACGCGAACCTATTGAAAAGGGAGGTTGACAAAGGGAGAGACTTACCAAAAAATTTGATCTCATATTACCTGTTGGAACTGATTGTTCAATCTATAATTTAAATGAATAGAGAAATAGAATAACATATAAGAGGAGGGGAGTGATTTACATAGCTCTAACCCATCGGAGAAGGACGTCATCGTAAGGAGAGAGTGACATCGTAGGGTCTAAAGTTCAATGGCAACAAAACCCTAACTTCAACGACAACCTCAAGCTCAAATTCCAAGTTACAACTTAGTTGAAGGAGAAAGGTAAGAAAACCTCAAAGATTTTGCTCTAAATAATTGCATTTCAGGCCATCAGTGATAAAAAAAAAAAAAACAGATCCCGTGAAAATGATACCATTTCAAGAGATCAACAATTACAAAAATTTTCCCCCGAAATGCACTATTTCACTTGCAACGATGTGTTTTGGGGGCTTAGCAACATGGTGCATTAATAGGCGTTGGATCTTGTGGACGATGCATATTTTTTACAAGATCTGTTCCTATAAATCTACCTTATAGGTGTGGATTTGCTTCACTCATTTAAAGCCTAATGCCTTAGCGAATTGCCAAAGGCGATTTGGTCCATTTCGGCCCAAATTCCATTATTTTTCATTGAATTTAAGACCTTTAAAATTTGAGAAACTTGGTTTTAAGCTTCATACAAAAGACTAACAAAGATGGTTTGAAGCTTATATTATCTTCAAGAATGGTAAATATACAAAGCCAAATATTATTTGTTTAGATGTCCTCTAATTTAAACAAAATTATAGATGAAAAGCATAATTGGCTTTATATCCTTGACAATCAATCATGCATCTTTTGAAATAACATGACATCCAAAGTGTTAGCTGTTGCTTGCTCTTAGGCATGATTAAGTGATTTTACTTGCTGTGAGGATCACTTAGGCAATTAACACCTTGCAATTGTGAACTTACATATTATGGGACCAATTGTAAAGGTATTTGTTAGTTAATTTAATTGAGAATTAATATTGTATAGTTATTGCTAGGAAAATTGCATTGGCAATGGATATATCTTATTGATGTAACATTGACAATGTAGTTTAATATTATTGAAATTTAGTTAAATTAATGTCTTGATATTTCTTGTACTCTATTGGTATGGAGATGATAAAGACATTTGTTTGTATGGGCCTTATAATGTATAATAAGTTTTCTTGGTTTATTGTAATCCGGGACCAGTAAATGGGATTATGATAAATAATTTTGCTAATATAGATGCAAAAGTTGAGCTTCTTAGAGGAAACTTTGTTTTATAATTGTATGCATACATTTAATGTGTGTTTCCTATTTTCGTTACCTTAGCTATTTGTTTTAACAACTATCGCCAGTGAAAACTCTCAATGGAACAAATTATAATGACTTGAAAGTCCATAAAATATGTTTTAGCAATTGCATTTATGGCCCTGGCCCTAGGGTAGATACACTTATTACTCTTAACAACAATTTCACTGTCTTAAAGAGTCTTTCTTAAACTGTGACACCACCCAATTAGAGTGTGTGTGTATGTGTGTGTGTGTGTGTGAAGGCATTAATGGAAACACTAGTAGAATATGTGAGGGCCACTGGGAAGGCAATTTAAGTAACTTGTTAAAGCTTGATAAAGGCCATAACCTTTCCTAAATTTGAAAGCACCCGATTTAAAAGAATGTTTGGTGTTCAAAGAACACATATTAAAGCTCATGTATGTTATCATAAAGCTGAGATCCTTTAGTCATGTCTCAGGAGATAAGCCATACATTTGACACACTTTTATGTATCTTCTGTCATAGTTTAACTACTAAAGACTTTATATAATAGCCAGCTAGATAAATAAAAAGTCGATGAATCGATTGTGGTCATTCCTGAAAAGGATAAACTCTAAGGAAATAGGTAATACTCCCGTAGTGAATTCTTTGAATTTTGGATCCAGTTGTGAGTTGAATGTAAATTTATGAAGAATTAAAAACCCAAATTGTAATTAGTAATAAGAATAAAAGATAACAAGTTAATGTAATTTCTTTTAAGTTGGCTATTTAGGACTTTGTAAAGGCTAAATATATTTTACAATAATTAGATCATAAGATAATGGACTATCCCTCTAGCTTTAGCTAATTTGAATTCAATGTTGTTAAGTTTGTCATTCTTAATGGTTTTTTGAGTTTTATGATTCCAACACTGGATCTGATATTATAATACTCTTAAATGTTATTGGGATAATTATTTGAGTCATATTTTTAGAAAGAAAATTTAATGAGATTGAATAATTAAAATTGTCACAACCCAAAATTTTTCGTCGTAACCAACAAATAGGTTAATCTAACCTAGCCTAGCAAGCCTAAAATATTCTTACAAAGTCCATAATATATCAATAAAACACATTAAATGTACTTTTAAAATTTAATTCAAAGAAATCTATTGGAGATTGCCTAAAATCTGAGAACACCTCTCCAAAATTCAATGTTTTCCAAACTTGTACTACTAATCATTTTTTAATGATAATCAATAAGCCAGTTTAAAAATCTCTTATATTATATATTTAGTATGGTATGTGGATAGCTTACAACACTTTACAATAATTATAAATCTAAAACAACATGACATCTAGTAGCCACAACCTTCGAGTCAGACGTACATGATGATTAACCCAAAATGACACCTCAAAATGTCTAAGCAACAAAAAAGTCCCAACTTTCTATATCACTTACTAATATGTATAATGTTAAAAAAGAGGTGTAAATCTACCACTGACTTAGTGAATGAATAAATCACAAAGTAAGCATAAGGGAAACAACAGAGACTTTAGAGTTTTTAACAAACATTTATTTAAGTAAAGAAATAATTTTTTAATAAAATGAAAACACCATTTCTAAATCTTATAATTTTGTATAATGTGGGTATCAAGGAAAGAGCCAATATCATCATAGTCATTCTCATTTATCGAATATGTTTTAACAATTCATACGGTATTCCTTTACCGGATAATTCTCAATATCTTTTACTTGTATCTCTTCACTAGATACGTCTCAATAAT
This sequence comes from Delonix regia, assembly GCA_037074485.1. Classification (NCBI taxonomy): domain Eukaryota; kingdom Viridiplantae; phylum Streptophyta; class Magnoliopsida; order Fabales; family Fabaceae; genus Delonix; species Delonix regia. Next base: position 29,404,661 of record CM073449.1, on the reverse strand, counting down.
TCATACTTGTATCCCTTCATTGGATACATCTCAATATCTTATATATGTATCCTTTCATTAGATATATCTCAATAGTTCATACTCGTATCCTTTGACCAAATAAATCTCAATAATTCATTTCAACAAGGTGCACCAAGACCATTACCCCTGCTAACAGCTATGAGATTCTTACATGAATTCTCATCCATCCATTAAATTATAAAATCTATTGAATATAAATAAATTGTATGAATAGGATATATAAATAAATAATTTTATTTAAACATATTTATTACCATAAAGTAATTTAAATAAAAATAATCTTGATGATAAAATAAAATAAAATAAAGTGTGGTTAAGAGACAAGTGACAATAATATAAAGGATTAAAATGAAAAATATAATAATGCAACAATCACATAAAATAAACTTAGATAAAGTAAAGGAAGCAATTATAATTAAAAATTTTACCATAACTTTTATCCTTTCATATAATACTACTTCCTTATATTTTATGATCTTCACTTTGCATTTCTCATATACCAAGTATTTTTCATAATAGCAACAATTCATAAAATTCAATAATATCATTTATCATTGTGTTATTTTTATATCCATACATATTATATCATATATACATAGTTAAAAAGTTCAAAAGAATATAGATTTGTTTCCCCATAAAACACTGAACATGGAATAAGAAAATTGAAAGTTAGACTATAAAATAAAGACATTTAATAAAATGAAAAGTGCTACTTTGCTAATTATACACTCATCGATAGGGATCAATAGTTAAGATCCTTTATTTCTACAACACTGCCTGGATTAAAGAGGTCTCCGCAAAGTTACCTCTCACAAATATAAATGCTCCTTCCACGAACTCTCTTTCTAATTTGAATGAGAAAATTAATAAATGTTTTTACTATTTATAGAAATTTTCAAGTTACTATACAAGTACTATTTGGCACTGTACAAATAGTAACCACACGTTTTAACAGGAATTTGCACAGTAACAGCCAACATTTTTGTCCCTGAAAATATTTTTCTTTTCATTAGAGTCCCTATAAATAAGGTAAACCTATAATGTATACCTTAAATACTATTTTTTTCCTTTCATTTTAGTCCATGAAATTTTATTTTATTTTGATAATATTATTCTTAAAATCCATACATGTATATATATATATATATATATATATTTTGGATATTACAGAAACATCTTATACAACATTAATTTTTGAATTTTGTATAAACTATAATAAAAGCAACCATTCTTGTTAGAGTTAGGTGTCAAGGGACAACTGAGAGTCCAAGACTATTAAGCTAACCACTGACATGAAAATTTGTAACTTTAAGTTCTTTATTATGTTTCTATTATACTATAGTATAATATGTCAGATCCCTAAAAGTTTCTAACTAGTAGCATAGTTTAATTTGAAAAACATATTTTGTTATGACTGATACTTCATATTTGTTACAATTTTATAAAAGTCAGTCATAATCTGTCACCATGTTTAAAAATTTTGGGATTGACATTTGAGTTTTTCAAACTAGTGATTATGATTGGGTCTTCAAAACCTAGTAAGGGATTACAAGATAAATCTAAAAATGGTTTTAAGCCTAATATGATCATAGTTATTGTAATAAGGTAAAAGGAATTAATTATTTGTATACCTTTTGTTAGTGTCCATTAAAGGACACTCTTAGAATGATTATAAAGTTAATTGGACTTTTAATAAGAGATCAGAAAACCTCAATGAATGATATATGGATTAAACACTTGATATATAAATTGGATGATCAATCTTGAGTTGAAATAAGTTTGGGAAATATTATCTTAAGTTTAACGAGGTTATATACAGCCACAGTTTTATTTTTGTAATGTATGTTAAACCGCATACTATTAGTTTGAAGTGGCATTAACCTCTTTGTGATGTTAACAACCCAACATGACAAATCTTAATGAGACCTTTTATGTTCTTGGAATTGTTACATTGTTATAGGTCTCACATCTTTCTAGCTTGTCTCAAGAAACTCCTATTGATTGAGTGCTCATAAAATTTAGAATTCATTCTTGTTCCTTTTGTGGTGCACCTATTCAAATAGGTAATAGAAAGATCATTAAGATAGAAAGAAATTTTCATTTACTTCCACTATTAGTAGTTTGATGTATACTCAAGTAGACACTTGTATTGATATAGCCAGTGATATAGTGTACTTCAAATATACTTAAGTGATACTATTTTAGATTATTTGATAGTTGCTTGGATAATTGTATTTTTATTTACAAGGTATTTAGAATCACATATTCTGTTACAATGAATTTGATTCACTTGTAATTATTGATAATTTAGATTCAGATTATGTGATTTAATTAATTATTTAAAACTTATTTTGTATATATATCTTATGATGTTTTGGGAGGAGTTATTTTGTGGTAAAATGTGAAATAAACACTTATAGCTACCTCAACTTATATATACATCTTTATGATGTCCTAAAAGAAATGTCTTATTGGAAAGTGTCATGCAAACACTTACAATTGCCTTAACTTTTATATACATCTTTATGATATCCTGGAGGAACTATTATGTTGGAAAGTGTCATGTAGACACTTACAATTACCTTAACTTTTGAATACATCTTTATGATGTCCTGGAGAAACTATCTTATTAGAAAGTGTCATGATAACACTTACAATTAATCAAACTCTGTTTGTATCTTTATGATATTTTGAAGAAGTTATTTTGTTGAGAAGTGTCAATAAACACTTACAGTTGCCTCAACTTTTGCACGTATCTCTATGATTTTTAGAGGAGTTATTCTATTAAGAAGTGTTATATGGACACTTGCAATTACCTCATATATATGAGTGGAGAATATGTTGCTTATTTTGCTTTGCCAATTTGTTAGAGAATGTGGTCAAGGAAGTGAAAATCTAATACGCACTTATTCTAAGTGGCAATTTTTATTGTAACAGTAACTTGGTTAGAAGCTTATCTCAATTATAGGAATTTTAGTTACATTGAACTTTTGATACATAATTATTATTTGTTAGAGAGAAGATTTGTGGATCTCATACTCGTGTTGAACCTTTTAGGTGATCATAATACCAAAACTAACCCATTAGAGTTTTTTAGAAACTTTTAACTCTTAGGTATTTCAAAATTTTTGATATCTTGGTTCAGTGGGAGTCTAAGTTGTGTTCTCACAGAACACTTTGGTATATTTTGGTATTTATAACATTTATTTCCTTATCAAATTCAACATTCTTGGTTCTGTCAAATTTTAGATATAATTCAAAATTAAAACTTTACTAGTATTTATAACATTGTTTTCCTTATTAGATTCAATGTTTTTTATACATAATTACATTTCTAAATTCTTTCTTATCTCAGACTCATGTAATTCACATTTCTGGTGAACCTATGTTTATAAATCTATTGACCAAAGGCCAACCCATATGAGTATTACAAAATTTTGTAACTCATACGAGTCTTGTTAAATCCCTGATAAAGCCTTGATTTAGTGGGAGTATGAGTTGAGTCCCTAAAAGACTTTTATGGTGTAATATGATACTAAGATATTATTTTGCATTTCATTTTGTTCGGATATTGAAACTAAGTCCATGACAATACTAATATCACTTGTTTCTCTATCGGATCCAATGATCTCATGTAGTTTCATTTTTGAATTTTATATGGTTTAGCATATAAACATTTATGTGTATTGACAAATATTGATTGCTTAGCTTTGTTGATTGATTGTCCTAATAATAATTTATTAATGTTATCTAAGTGGCAGATTGTTAGAATAATTTTAGTGAATTAACATTAATCGTATTATTAGAACAATTTTGTGTAATAATTATATAGACAATCAATATTAATTTAAACGAAAAATGAATTAGGTTCTGGTTGAATGTAGGTAATAAGTGATAATGAGTTAGATTATCCACTAGTCCATTAGTTAAATATCACAACCCTCAATCCAAGTTTAATTAGTAATTATCCTCATCAAATTACTAATTGAGAGTTAATGATTAAAAGATAAATTAAACTTATGTAAATGAATTATGTTAACGTCTTTGTTTTATTAAAATATTAAAACATATTTTATTAATTTGACTGAAGGTTTTTGGTAAGATTATAAAAAGACTATTAGTGAAGTCTTAATTTTTGTATGTCTCTTTTTACTGTGCACAAGTTAACACCCCATGACTGCAACAAATTCATATCAAATTATTCTTATATCTTCTATTCTCATCACATTTAGAGAGGACAATTTTGCACAAGTTCCACGAGAAGATATTGCAAATTGAGAACAGCAGAGAGAAGCTAGACCTGTTGTTTCATACATTTTGGGAAGCATTCCGTTTCAATTCGCTGAGAAATATCATCGATAATTTCCATCAGTTATATATTTTTACATTAAAACTGAGCTCTATATGTTTGGCTGCGTTTTCGATATCCAGAATCGATTCCACTGGACCACAGCCGCCGTCTTATCAGCACAGATAAACATGTTGATGGCCAACATTTATTGGTCATCACACGCGTGAACCCGCTTAAACGAACAAATAAACGTAACCATCAAAATGACGCCCCCAGAGCATAATATCCTTTCACGCTTGGTTTTTTATAATAACAATAAATGTAAACATCTCTCCAATTATGATAATAATTGAAAACATCTTAATCAATCCAAACCCTTTTCCATATCTCATCATCTTCCTCGAGGATATAGATAAAAACAAATCAAAATCTTTACATCTATGAGGATCTAACTTATTAAATTTGTATCAAATATTCAAATTTTAATAACTATTAAATAACTTTCAATTTTTAAATCATTAAATTTATCTCCAACTATCCAAATTTTATCAAATTTGAATTGCCAAAATCCATTTCCACAACAGTGTCAATCTGCAACGACAAACACCAAGTTTTCTGCCAGTTAAAATAGACCATATCTGGGCCCCCACCTCAAACTTAGTTGAAGTTACATGTAAGGTGATTTTACTGACACGACGATATAACCTATTTACAAACATGTAAGAGACACTTCATTTACAAAACACAACTGTACAGAAACTAGTATGAAGGTACAAGAAGTACGATCCATTCCTCAAGACAAGGAAAGCATATAAACAAAAGTTCCCTCCTATCATTCTTCGTATACACTCTTCATATGACACAATTGTATCGACAACATAGAAAAGTGATTACACTTGGCTTATTTCAGCGATCATCTCCTGTAAAGACCACGCCGGACATGTCCATGTCAAGCTGGCTTAGCAAGCACGTGCCTCAGAAACTGGCAACCGCCTGATTGCTGGTACACTGCTACCAGAAACTTTAAGGGATGCAAACAGGCAAGATAGTCTTGCTATCATGGGCTTAGCCTTTGGCACTTTGGTAAAAAGGGCCAGTTCCATACCAGCATCGCATGTGTTATGGTAACCCTCAAGATCAGCTTTGGTTATAAGAACTGCATCCCCAGAGGGAGAGTATGGAGTAGGAGGAGTAGGAGAAGGAGGAGTAGGCCTAGGACAAGGGGAAGGTCGGCACTTGCTATAGTTTTGAACAGCCTGCGTATTAAAATGCAACGAATAAGCAGAAACTAGATGCCAAGAAGAGATATCATTAGTAGTAGAAAGAAAATGCTACACTCTATGGTCACTATGTCCCTAGCCCTAAAAGAGTATAAAAATTCGTAAACTAGACAATAAGTTAAACCTTCCACTGTGATGGTGCTAGCAGCACCCTAGGTCTTCGAGACCGCACATAGTCCAGGGCAGTGGCAGGAGTCATGTGCTTATATTCAACCTACAAATCATAGATGGACCATAGGGAAACCAATCAGTATCTTCGATTTTCAGCTCATGCCACAAGCATAAGCAAGGGGAATAAACATTACCAGATAACAAAGAACAATTGTTGTACTCCTTCCCCGACCAGCTTTACAGTGAACATAAGTAGTTTTACCACAGCATGCATTCTCTGCACCGAAATAAGTAAGACAACTGGGAAAAAAAAGAAGGGGGGGGACGGGTGTGAAAAAAATCACGATAATAGGCAGAATCACCCTTGCCTCCCAAAGAAAGAAAAAAAATGCTTACGATGAATAAATTGTACAGCCCGACTAATATCCACAAAGGAAGGGGCAAAGAGATAATCCCTTGTAGGAATCACTAAATGATTAATCCCGTGAACCTGAAATGCATCAAATAAATAAACCAAGAACATAAGCAGTCGTTGAATTAAACAAATATACTTAAGAATACGTCAAAAATGATGTTCTTAACTTCTAATCCACACTCATACAAACACATACCCCTCATTGGACATCAGAGATTCTGCCCTCTCTAACACCCATTTAAAAGGCCTTCACCATGTATAGAAATGATCAAGTTTGTTGAGAAAAATGTTCACACTTACATGATATAATGATGATGGTACCAAAGTTTCATAAGGCTCATTCAGAGTAATTACACCACCCACACCAAGCTTCTTCAAGCGTGGAACATCTTTTGGAAATGGAACAGCACCCAATAATAAAAACTGGTAAACACAATAAACAAAAATTACCAAGCTAATGCAGAGAAGCACCTAGAAATGTAAGAACTTTGCCTCTTATGGCGAGAAAATTCAAATAATACATGTAAATTTTTAAAAAAAAAACTAAAAGATAAATAAAGTGAAATTTCTTTTTCTAAATGGCTTCCAAAGAACGCATCAGACTAAGGATCCGATGGAGGCTCTTGAGAAGAGGGCATAGTTTAATTTGTTAGACCCTGTTTCCTTGCCTCCCATCACATCATAATTCTGAAACCATAATTTCATTATCAATCACCACTCTCAGCAAAGAAGCTTAGTTTAACCCAAACTTCATTTACTGATTGATATTTTTTTTTTGTTGCGTTGCATCAATAGAAATATAAGCGCATCGCACCAAACAGTAATCACTTCAATTTCCCAGGAATAAACAAATAAACTCTAAAACTTAGAGCCCATATGTGCATCTTGCCTACTCTTTCCAAGGAAAGCAGACATCAATTCAGGAGAGAAGACAATTGAAAGGGGGTATCCACAAAATTCCATGGCAAAAAAGCCAACTAAGCTTTAGCCAAAATCTAGAACAATGATAAGTGAATAAAAATATCATGGAAATTTATATAGATAGTGAGAGCAAAACCTCATCGACTTCATCCCACCACCTGAACTCAGCTTCAATCTTGTTCCTAAGCACATTATACAAAAGCGTCGGGTAAAACAGGATCCGAGCACCTGCTCCAACTAATGCTCTCTTTGCGTCAACCCTCACAATCTGATACTCATAACTACTTTCGTCCCTACTGCAATCTGCATCGTCCAATTGCTCAATCTTCATCCCAGGCAGCGAATTCAGAAAACCCTAAACCAACCGCGATAAATTTTAAAACCCCAATTTAACAGATTGGGAATGGGATACACAAAAATCAGTCAAAACAAAAAATTCAAAAGGGAAAGATAACTTACCACTCTCTAGAAAATCAACGAAAATGAACGAGGGAAAATTGAAAACAAATTAGCAAGATCAAGGAGAAGAAATTAGGAATTCGGCATTCGAAATCGGGAAGTAAAATTCAGGGAATCAATGGAAAAGAGTGGTTTACAAAACCATGATTGACTGATGGGTTCCGTTAAGAGATTGAAAAGTTCGCAGAAAGTCAATGGAATTGTTGAAGGATCGAATCATGTTATGAAGTACGCATGCAAATTTAGGAACTGAATAGTCAGATCAGCTATAGGGATCCAAATGAAATGCCCGTGAAATTTAGGGTTAATGCCCCAAAACGCCTACAGTACGATACGAATGTAATGCCCTTGAAACTACGAATCAGATTTTGTTACCCGTCAATGGATTTCTGCTTTTTTTTCATATTTAATTTATTAATTCTTAATATATAAGGTTGAAAAAATAAACAAGTACACAAAAATATTAGGATTATATTATTTAACAAAAATAATATAGACATATTATATTTATCAATTAAATTTACCCAAAAACCTTGTACGAAGGAAAACATTACTAGACAATATACTTATAGGTATCAGAAAAGAGACTCATTGAAAATTCTTGGATTGAAATTGAAATTGAAATTCTCCCACAGCTGACAGGACGAAGCAAAAACGAAGTTTGTAAACTAACGTTTTTCAATACACGTTAAGTCGATAATAATATAACTTAAAAAAAATAAAAAAAGCTTAAGTAAAGTCAATCTATTGTGTCCGTGAATCTTATCTTATCCTATTTTTAAAATGTATACAATAAAATAATAGTAAAATTAGAAATTTTAAATTCTCTCTATTATAAATGCCTTCTGTTATTTCAATAAATCATCCTCTAGTTTTCATGTATTCAGTGAAATTTCATAATCTAACAATCATTGATGCATAGTACTTAAACCTTATTATTGTGTATGATAAATTTATGGACTTGAAAGAAATTGAATTCAAAAAGCACACAAATTTCACAGGAAATAAAAGTTGAAAGCCCTATGATCATATTGTCCTAGTCCAAGGAAGATACGTACATGCTGGAACCCTATCTTTTGGTTGAAAGTGGAAACTTAGGTGAGAAGCAAAGGCAATGCAAGACAACAATTACTCAGCAACTACCCTCAGACATGAGAGATGGGCCAAAAATCAAAGCCATGTCATAATAAGTACGGAAGGTGAAGGGGACCACACCACGCCTAAGCCCATTGGTGAAGGCACATGCAAGTGTGTTCTAACGCTGGAAAAGAGCTAAAAAGTCTTAAACCCAGAATGAGCAGAACGTTCATCAATTCGGATTCTCTACACTTCTTTAGTGAATTTTATATTGTTAGATTGTAAAGTTAAATTATTAGATAGGAATTGTTAACCACATGCGATTAAAATTTTTAATTTTGTGCAGTCATTATTTTTAAATCTAAATTGCTAAATTTATAAATTTTTTGATATTAACTGTTGAATTATAAATTTCTAAGAAGTCCAGTATTTTGAAATGTTTATAACATAATGCTACCCCATATTATTAATATTAGTGTTTGTAGTAAAAATTGACACCGGATAGAAGTAAAATTATAATAAATAATTTTACAAAATTATGACATACAAATTTTATGTAAAAATATTTTAATAAGATAAAAACTATGGACAAAAAATAACAAATTTTATTATAAAAAAAATAAGAGTTATAACTTCTCTCTATATAATAAAAATAATATAATATTTTTATATCTCTTACTAATAAGTGAATATTAATCTTACAACTATTTATATATTTTTTCTCTTTATATAAGATTACTCTTCTTTTTATTATAAGAAATAAATTTTAAAATTCTCAATTTATAAAAAATTATAAAATGTTTCAATGCAATTTTTAAATTATTAAACTACAATTACAAAACATTTTTCCTCTTTTTCCTTTGGACAATCACCAACTAAAAACAATTATCTTTGGACAACACCATCCATTAATAGTGTCATCTTCTGCACAATAAGAAAATTAAATGTTTTAATACACTTACGCATGGCCTAATTCTAAATTATACTTATATTTCGTTAGGTAAGTGTCGTGTGTAATAATTTAATTATAGTGTAAGAAGCTATTAAAATTATAAAAGTATCCAAACATTATCTTCTTTTACTTATTATTACATAAGAGTTTATAGTATTTACCCTCACAATGATTCGGATTTGAAACGCTCGGATGAGCGTGATACTGACCTACTTATACCATACTCATATTCAAACATTATTATTATCACGTGTTCCCAATCTCCTTTCCAATAGATTAAAGTTGTATTTTATAGTATTTTCATATGAACCCTATTTCTGGTTTGTAATAACAATTTCTTAGTTATCATAATTATAATTATTCTCTCAAAGATTGATTAGTCTCTTCCAAAGCCACACGTATTTCTTATATATCCAAATTTATCATATCTCCATTTGTAATTCTATTTGCCTCTCTTAACATCATCCATCACCCCTAGACTTGAATGGGTTCTTTAGTGGCAGTCTTATTTTTATCATGTTAGCCCCATTGATCTATTTCTTTTAAATAAAAATATAATATTAAAACTCATACTTGATTGGTTAAGGCGATAGATAGCTTACAATTTTGAGAAAATGCCAAATGTTTGAATTTTAAGCATCACCGTTATGAAAATTTATATATAATTAAATAATTTAATTTCGAATTTTGTTGAGCCATTTACTTAATTTCGAAAATTTATTGTCCAATCAGCCTACTATTCTTATGTGGTGCTTGACTTGTATGAGTTTTTTATTCATATTTAAAATATATATTTTAGTTTAATTATACAACTTTTATTAAAAGATTTTTTTTAGTCAAATGTTAAAAGATAAAATTATCTAATACGTATGGTATTCAAACAAGTCGAATACTCACTGTTATTAAACTCGCGAGTTGACTTGATAAAATCACTAAGTCAATATTTTTATTATTAATTTTTGAGCTAACTCACCTTTTAACTCATACTTGGTGCTCACTCAATTAAACTCGTATTTAACTCGTGTAGAATCAATTAACTCGGTGAATATATACCAAGTTGGGTGACAGTCTCAAAAATTTTTAGCAAAACATGACACACCAAGTGCTCAAATATATGACCCTTCAATTCATGTGTTAACGCCTCCACCATTTAGCCCATGTTAGTATTTAATATACATATCCCACCTTTTATATATGAACTTGTTCCTATTTTTATTTTTTGAAAGACATAACTTTCTAATGACAGTATGTCCATTGAGCCATCACACGGTACCACATCACATGTTTTTGTATATACTTGATTTATTGGACTTTAGAATTTTAACAAAAAATCAAAACTGTTTGTTAATTTTTTTTTTAATGAACCGTTTTCATATATTTAAAAAATAGATATAAAATTTTTATATAATAACTTTTATAAGGAGAAAATCCATATAATTTTTTTAAAAAAATTATATTAAATATATTTTTAGATACTATGAAGTATGGATAACTATGTAAAACCACCATGCTATTATTTTTCTCTAAGGATGATAAATTTATACTTAATTTTTTTTAACTGTAGTTTTCTTAAATATATTTCCCATTCATTTTGTAGCTTTAAGTATGATTAATATTTGAATAAATTTCATATTGGATATTGTATTTTAATTATATAATTAGATATTTCAGTACGTATATATTAACATATATTAACATAGTTAATCCTATCACCTTGTCCAATATGGTTATATAGTATATATTAGGCAATTTTTATATTTAACAATCACCTCAAATCTAAAGTGTATAGCGTCCTTATATATTAATTCCTCCTCCACTCAGTCATTTTGCAAAATTAACATAGAATAACTTTTATATAAAATTTTGATTTTTTTTTTCATTTTGGGATAATCAAAAATCACTCTTAATATTTGATAATATCTTTTATTCAAAATGTTAAGATCATTTTTTATGAGTCATCTTATATTATTTGAAACTGTCAAATTTTTATATAATATCATGAATAATAAAAGATAAAACATATACATTGTAAAAATTGTATTAAATATGTTTTTTAATATTAATAGTGCAATTGGATATTCAAAATAAGCATGAAAAATTACCTGTGATATTGGTTTTTTTTTTTCTTAAGGATAACAAATTTATACTCATTTTTTTAATTGTTAGATTTTAATGGTATATCCCATTCTTTTTTTATGATTTTAAATATAAATAGTATTTGAATAAATCTCATGTTATATATTGTATTTTAACTATATAATTATATGTTTAAATAATATTTATTAATAGAGGTAAATTCTTATAATTCTATGTTACGAATTTACGATACGAGTTTACATTACCTTTTTAATTTTACTTAAATTCACAAATTTGACAACTTTACGAATACCTACTTGAACAAACTCACTCACACATATATGTGGGACAAAAATATTGTTTATTAACTGAAATATACATCGATTTTTTTTTTTTTTTGCAAGAATAATAGCTCATGCCATTTTGTCATCTAAATTTTCTCACCTTCGTCAAATTATATCTAAATAAACAATAAATTTTATTTTTATTTAATTTATCAAACTCGTAACGAACTAATATTTGGTGTGGCACAAAGGAGTGAAGGTAGGGAAAAAAATCTTTGGGGGTCGTAGGATATAATAAAAGAGAAAAAGAAATCTTAATAAAAGGATTATAGGGATTTATATGACAAATTTATATTTGAGGGGCCATATACGCTTTTATGCCAACTCATGCGAAAACTCTTTTTTTGGAAGGCCATATTTTATTTATACAAAAAATGGCATATATACCATTTCAATGATGGCCCCCACGAGGCCCTAGCTCTCCTACTAGTCACACATACCTTTCGCGTTGTTCTACTTTTTTTTTTTAATATATAAATTGACTAGCTCATAGCTAATTGTTACAAATCAAAATTTCCAGTTATACATAATTATTTCATCTACTTGTTCTGACTTGATTTATTAGTGAAGCAGTCCCTTAAGGTTAATTTTAAATATAGTTGGCTCCGAACAATAGATTTTCTTATTGCTATATTTATTTACCCAAAAAAATTAACAGAGGGTATTTCAATAAAAAAATGTATTTAGATTAATAAAGGGTATTTAGTAAAAAAAAAATTAAAAAACTGCACTGATATGTAGAGTAAATTAGGCGGTCCTCCCTTAATTTTTTTTAAAACTTAGACAAATCTCCTCTGTTATTTCAATATATCCATAAACTTACTGTTAAATAAAAATTTACACTTCACTTTGGTTTAATTTTAATTTTTTTTAAATAAAATATATCCCATTAACACACAATAAATGATTTATTAACTAAAAAGCTCTCTTACTTATATTTTCTATGAAGAATATTTTAATTAGATTAAAGTGTGAATTTATAAATATTAGGAAAGTTTGTGTAATTGAAGTACAACTAACAAAAAAAGGTGTATATAATTTATTCAAAATATTATTATGTGCCGGTCATTGTATTCCTAGAAAAAATGCCTCAGTGTATAACCTCAATAGTTGCAGCAAATTGTGGACGGTCAGTCAAGTGGGCTCATCATAACACTTTAGGTAAAGAAACTAGGTGAATAGAATAGGGCTTGAATTTGAATTTGTGGCTTAATTTTCTTCAAGTAAGGTTTAGAATGGCTTTAAGAGAAGAATACCGAATTCATTTACATACATTAGACTTGTCCTCTTCCTTTCTCTGTCTTTCTGCGTGTATGTGGGGTTGGTGAGTAGCACTACCGTTATAATATTTACTGTGATTTTGGTGGCTGAGCTATAAAATGCATCTACTTAGAAGCACTTTCATTTAAGTATAATTGAACAAGAAGAATCTCTCTTTTTCTTTTCCTTTTCAGGAGCATAATTTTATGGCAGTCCATGAAACTTGGAAGCTAGCTGCTTTCCAATACTCGTCAACATGGCGTGCCCTTCCTTTCTTCGCCTTCTCTGACTTATGATTGATTTTTGGACCATGTTCTTATCATTTAGGTATGGGAATTGAACACTCTATCTCGCTAACTTTTGTTGAACTTTAGAAACTGCGGTTAAAATATGGGATTGAACTAACTTATTTTAAGCAGAAATGGGATTGAAAATATATATGAAATTGGAGGGCTGTTGAAAGCAGAGCATTCCTGCATATGAAGTACAAAGGTGACTCAGGCTACTAGTCAAACTGATGTCATTATTTTGTTCTTTTTTCTCCAAGTTCTTGAATTGAATGCATTCAGTTAGGAAATGTTTGATTAGACTGCTAAGTATATATTACACAACATTGAGGCAAGTTGAGAAGTTGGAAATGGAAGACACAGCTTCAAGCATTTCTGGCGAAGCCGGGGACCTGTACTCGTAATCATTAGCCACTATCTACTTTTTGTCTACCATTTATTAAATATTGAATTTCCTACACCTGCTCCATGAAAACCCTTTTTTTTTTTCCCTCTATTCTTTTTACTACTTGGTGAAGTTTGAGGTTCACGAGATTTAATCTCAAGTATAGAAGAGTTCAAATGACCTATATGTCAATTAAGATTTGTGCCCAAAAAGTGTTTCCATTCTTCAAACCCCTGTAATCCACAGCAATCTTCACGGGACTCTTAGAATATAAATCTTAATGATATGGGTTAGAACAGTGAGATGACTTGCGGAACTGGAACAACACAAAACATGTACTTATTCTAATCATCAAGTAACTCTTATGAATTTTTTTCTCCTTTTTTGGGGTTTACAGGCATCAAGTAGCTGTCATCAATGTGACTGATATTAATCATTACAGAAATGCAAATCCTTACTAGATTGCGAGGAGAGAGTATAACCTTCACCATTATCCTTTGTTTTTTCTCTTCAACTTAGAGATAATAGACACCCTGTTTTGTTTGATTTCTGTTTTGCTCGTCCCATCCCTGTCCTTACCCGCAAAGATGTCATTCTCAGCAGCAACATTAAATGAAAAAGTAATTGATTATTTCAGCAGCCCCACCAACTACTTATCAAATTTATCAGAAGCTAATTGATCAACAATTACTTACAATGATTAATATATCGTATCGTTTTACTTTACATATATATATATATATTATAAACTAGTTTACATATTATTTAATTTAGAAAAAACATCTGGAAAAAGAAACTGGTGTATGACCACTACTATACCCGAAAAGATGCAGAGTATAAATCTTCACGCAACAGGAGTCAAAATGTGTGCTGGAAAAAAGTTGCATAGGGCTGTAGCCCAAAAGCCGAGAAAAATTGTTGCTACCATACGGTGTTTGTATTCAGGATCAAATTAAAGCCGTATATAGTATAGACCTCATAGTACAAATTTTATCTTAAGTTTTAATTATACAATCAGTATGGCGCAGTCAAGAATTGCTGGCAGGACCAATTAAACCCCACCAGTATATCACTCTCTTTCCCTTGAATGCAGCAGCAGCAACCTTATTTCGGACAACCTTACAAAGCACACAATCAAATAAACATCCTGGTCTCCTGAGCTCAAAATGGAGAAGACATGGATTCTGGGTTTTGATCTCCTCCTCCTCCCCCTTTATCTCCATTTATATGCAGCAAAAGCAGCCTTTGGTGTGGGCGGTGGCATTGGCGTCGGAGTAGGTGTTGGCGGCGGAGGGGTTTGGATTGGCGGTGGCGGGGGCAACAGCCCTGCAGGGCCCTCGGGATCTTCTTCAGTGCCGAAGCCAGACAGAGCTTACACGGCTCTCCAGGCATGGAAATCCGCGATCATAGAGGACCCATTGAGGATTCTAGAGAGTTGGAATGGTGCAAACGTGTGTTCATATAAAGGGGTGTTTTGTGCGAATCCAGAGGGTGAAATGGCTGCATCAGGTGGGCCTGTGGTTGCAGGTATAGATCTCAACCATGCGAATCTCAAAGGAAGTCTTGTGAAAGAGCTCTCTTTGCTCACTGAAATGTCTCTTCTCCACCTCAACAGCAATAGATTTACGGGCACGGTTCCTGATACATTTAGAGACCTCTCGTCTCTTCAAGAGTTGGACCTCAGCAACAACCAACTTTCGGGTCCTTTCCCCACAGTTATTTTGTCAATGCGAAGTCTGGTTTATTTGGACCTCAGATTCAACTCCTTCTCCGGGCCCCTCCCCGATGATCTTTTCAACAAGAATCTGGATGCTATATTTCTCAACAACAATCAATTTGAAGGCGAAATCCCCCAAAATTTGGGTAATTCCCCTGCTTCAGTCATAAATTTAGCTAACAATAAGTTCAGTGGAAGCATCCCAGCGAGTTTTGGTTTCATGGGTTCTAAACTAAAGGAGATTCTCTTCCTCAATAACCAGTTGAGTGGGTGCATTCCCGAAGGAGTCGGGCTGTTCACAGAGATGCAAGTTCTCGATGTGAGCTTCAATTCACTAGTGGGTCATTTGCCAGACACGATATCATGCCTGCAAGATATAGAAGTTCTCAATTTGGCGCATAACGAGCTTTCTGGGGAATTACCGGACGTGATCTGCTCTCTGAGAAGCCTAGTAAATCTAACGGTTGCCTATAATTTCTTTTCTGGGTTCAGCCAGGAATGCTCGAGGCTTTTCTTTAGGAATGTGGGTTTTGATTTCTCAGTTAATTGCATTCCCGGGAGGAACATGCAGAGACCTCAACCGGAGTGTTCTGTGATCCCAGGTGGAAGCCTAAGTTGTCTCAGAATTCCTACACCAAAACCTCTTGTTTGTGGTTCGCTAGCTGTCAGTCTTTCTAAGCACACTCACCCATCTTCATCTTCTTCTCCTTGATATTTACCCTACAGTTACAGGTTGGTCATGGCAGTTCTGTTAATTAATGCTAGCAATTATGATTCAGACCTTGCTAATTTAATTCTTTATGGATCCAGTATACCTGTTAGTTAATTTACTTGGCCTGCACGAATAAAGATATGCCTAGAAATTGAAGCAAGAGGATTTGTGAGACTTCTAATATATTGACCAGCATAATAATATTATCGTAGTGTCAATAATACCAAGCAAGAAAATTGGTGTGTCACGTGACATGCTTGTTTGTTTAGGTTATTAATGTGTCCAAAATATCACGGGTTCTTCATAAATTGGGCCCTCGGCTTCGCCCCTACAATAAACAAGCCCCTTGTTGCTTGTCAATACTGAAACTTGACACCTACTGTCAATTGATAAGCTCCTTACTTTAGATTACACGATCAAGTCACAAGGTTGCTTGCTCAAATTATTATTAGTTCACTTGCCGATGATTGCCCCTTGAATCATACAAATTATTCAGGAGAGCAAGTGAAAAATGACTTCATTTCAAAAGCTAAGCTGTAAAATAAAGAATTATGCCAGAGCATACAATATAATAAGATCATTTAATCTCAATCCTTGTGGTAACATGCATGGTTTAGCCGTAGAGGTAACAGAGAGAAATCATTTACAGAATTGGGGATCTCATTCTGTGTTAAAGAATATAATACATTGGATTGGGGAGTTTAAAAGAGCGTGTGGCCACTGCGAAACCCAATAAATCGCTCCATTGATCTCCAGAGCTCCCATGAATTTTGTAACCCTCATTCATTAACTCTTCTCTCTTCTCAGATTTGTAAGTAGTGGCTGGTTTTCCTTGGTCCAAAGAGCCTCTGTTTGACAACCAAGAATATCGAGTTATCAGTAGTGCAATAAATTTTGCAGAACAAGACCCTTATTCATCTGTATGACGCAGAAGAATTTATTCTATGTACCTCAAGATAAGCCTCTCCCAGTTATGGTATCCTGAAAATAAAAGGTTTGCCTCCGTGGCCTCTCTCTGATATTCGTTTCTCCCAGTTAAAAGAAATATCTTGAACCCCAATTGCTGGAGCTCCCTGTACAATCTCAAACTGGCTGATAGGGCTGGGGCCTGAGCCAAACGCACCCACTCATCGAAGGACGTCTCATTAAATTTCTGTGACCTGTGTTTCAAACAAGATAGGCATTGCCAATTTAACCCAACCAAACTGCTGTGGCTTAAGCATATAGACATAGTTAACTTCAGATTTGACCTGTTCTGAAGTGGGAACTTGGAAAGAGATTATCGATTTGACAACGAATCATTCCAATAATTAAGGATGTGGTCCAGAGTCCGTGAAAAGTATCTCTATGTGTCTAAGGGTTAAAATTTAACTAGTCTAACACAAAATCACGATTTTGCAGGCTAAGGAGTGAGTAAATTCAGCTGTGTTTCTGTTTTCACTTTTAACATTCTAAACAGGTGACATATATGATATGAGTAACAACAAAAAGAAAATGTGTTTGTAACTAATAGACACATTACCAGGAACAAATTCTATGCTATTCATTCCCCTTTTTTATTTTCCGGTTAGTGCGTAACAGGCTAAGCATGTGACCTAATCTGTACGACGAATTGAACATCCACATCTTAAACCACAGTTAAATGATAAAATGCTATTAAAAAGTAATGTGAGACCGTATTACACGTTGCATATACTATACGGAGATTTTGGGTATCTGAAAGTCACATGCACCCACATGCCGAATTGTCCATCAATCAACCAAAAACCATTGCAAGAGACAAAAAGAAAAAAAGAAAGAAAAAAAAAAAAACAATTTGAGAGAGAGAGTTACAAAGCAGATGAAATGATCCCTATATCTGAAAGGCTTCAAATGAGTCTGATTATGACTTACCCGAATCCCTGGGTGGCGTAGTAAGGCAAATTGGATAGCAGAGTCTCGTCGATGTCGAATACCCAAGCGTCTCTTCTGTCTCCCCCTAACCTCACGCTCTTCGCAAACGCCGACGAGAAATTCGTGATTACCTCAGAGTCCGACCAATAACGCTCCCCTGTCATGTACTCCTGCACGAACCGTACGCACCTTTCCGGAATTCGTTCCCAGATTCCGGCGTTGTTGGTCTCCACGGCGAGTCTCCAGCTGTCGCAGTACACACTGTCGTCCACCCTAGCCTTCCGATTGCCTGACATGTCTCTTTCCGACGGGAATTTAATCAATGATTCGGAAGAGATCACGGGAGGGATGAGACACATCGTTGAGAGGACTAGCATGAACAACCAGCCAGAACCCATCGCCGGAAAACAGAGGAGCCCTCCGAGGGAACTGCTTTCCGGTTTTTCCCCCTTTTTGTCTCCCGGATCAGAGGAAAATCATTGGAGAGGAAACGAACAACGAGGCCTGGGGGTGTTCAGATTTCAGAAATTTCACACTTTCTAATTAATGCCCGAAATAATTTTAATTTTAAATGTAATTGAAACGTGACTACCAAATAATAAATTCGTGCAACATGCTACGTAAGAATGAATATACATGACAATGATATATTTTGTATATTAATTTAAAATAATTTATATTTATATTTATATTTATAAAATTTATAAAATTTTATTTACAAACGTAGTTTTTAAATTTATCACTTACTTTTATTATTTTTTTAATAATTTCTTAAAACATCAATTATAAATTAAAAATAAATATCAAATTAGATATTTAAGAAGTTATTAAAAATAAAAATATGAAAAAAAAATTTGATAAATTTTAAAATTAATACTTCTTAAAATTTATTAAAAAATAAAAAATATAAGTTGATAAATTTAAAAAAGACTTTAGAGTTTATAAATAAAATCTTGAAAATATTTGCATTGAAATATTAATACAACAAATTTTTTAACGTAAGCCAACAGTTAGCACATGTTATTGCCGTGTATTAGTTCTTTAAGTGTATACTAATTGTACTAATACAACTATATTTTAAGGATGCAATCAAAATTCGCAATATTTATTTTAAATTTTATTTGAATTTTTAATTTAATCTTCATTTTTTCCCAATCAATCTACATACTTTGTTGTTTTTCAAGTACCTAAGGTTAAATTGTGCCGTGAAAGTAAAATTATGTAAAAATTTAAAAGATTTTAATAAGTTAAAATTGTAATAAAGCCTGTGGGCTTCTCCAATAAATTAAAAAACATAATATTAATGAAGCTAAAAGTTACAATAAATTGTGGATGGCAAATATATAGAATAAGCAATCTTAACTAAACTATTTAGGCTATGTTTAATTATTTAAGATAAGATAAAATTGAGTAGTTATTAATAGAAAACATGAAATTGAATGAAATAAAATAGAATATAATGACTTGAGTATATATATTATTTAGAAATTTTAATGAGAAAATAGATAAACACTTATCAATTTTATTTGAAAGTTACAATAAAATAAATGGAATTGAACAACTTATTAATTATTATTTTTAATATTATTTTTTATAATATAAACATATGACTAATAATTTTGTTATTGTTTAATATATAATGTTACATTACTCTCATGTCCATATTTTTTGATTTTATTTACTAATCATCATGTCAATTTTGTCTTATATATTTATTACAAAATATCTATGTTACTTAAAAAAAAATTTAAAAACAAACTTAAAAAGCCAAAAAGAAAAATTGTTGACCAAAAAAAAAAAGAAACTAATCTACATTGTAGATTCTTTCATTATCTCTTTTTTGTTTATTTTAAAATTTTAAGTAAGAAAAAAAAAGAAAGAAAGAGGGAGATCATTATCATAATGATAAAAATTAGATTAAGTTGTAATAATTGGAACGGTCCTCTAAGGATGATAGGTATATTAGTAATTTAATTTCTTGAACCATTTTCATTCCATCTTTGATTTCCCAATTTAGAATGACAACAAAATTAGAGTTTTGGATACTAAAGAAGGGTCTTTGTATCTCTCACTTATCATCTCATTCCACCTTAAAAAAAACATATAAGTTTAACCTATTTTGATCATTTTATCCTTTGTCACTTCTTTTTGAACCATTCATTCAAACTAGACCTAATCACGGGTTGAGCTTACCTTCAAGGCTATTTTTTAGTGGGCCCAATCCCAGGACTCTTAAAAAGCCTGAGGCTTGACTTGAATAAGGTTTTTAATAATATATTATTTGTAAAATTTCTACATATAAAAAATTGCTATATATTTTGTTCAATTTTGGTCATTGTTTTTTTCCTAACTTTACTCATTTTCTATCATTAGATAGATAGATATATATATATATATATATATATATATATATATATAACACCATATATTTCAATAAGATTAATTTAATTTAATTTAGTTAATGAATATAATTATATTAATAAATCTATCAAAATAAATGAATTATTAT
This sequence comes from Delonix regia, assembly GCA_037074485.1. NCBI lineage: Eukaryota > Viridiplantae > Streptophyta > Magnoliopsida > Fabales > Fabaceae > Delonix > Delonix regia. Next base: position 29,383,951 of record CM073449.1, on the reverse strand, counting down.
TCTGCCTAAATAATATTTAATAATTCTTATACTATTACTAAAATAATATGCATCAGATTCATAATATTTATTACTCCAAACAAAAAAAAAGAAAGAATAGTGACTCTCAAGCATGAAATACAAGTATAATTACTATTGATTATTCTTTTCTTAACAATGCAGGATTGCTTAACCAATTTATGGCTTATAATTTGGGCATCAAAGTTTTAATCAATTTGCAATATGATTGTTTTTTTTCCAATTATTATTGTGAGACACTAAATATGTATACTCCAAAATAAATGTGTTCTGGACCTTCCTTGATACTTTTTGTATGTAATATAAAAAAAAATTATATATATATATATATATATGTCTATTTCTTATTTTAGCCCAAATGTGGGCCGAGCTTTTCACCCGTTTTGACTGAGTTAGACCCATCAAGCAGGACGAACTTTTAAAAAAAAAATCAAATCTAAATTCCAAACATTCCCTTAGGTATTGTCTCCTCCATGCACATTTGGTTTATATCCTGTTAAGAAATAGATAGATTAGGATATGTAAGTTCCAAATTCACTCTAGATTCTATAACTTTTCTTTAATTAGGAAAATACTTAGAAGCTTCCTAGTATATTATACAAACGGTGCATCAAGTTATTTTCATAGATCAAAAGAACACACATAAAGGAATTATTATTATTATTATTATTATTATTATTGCAAATATTGGCGTTGACTTCAGTTTTGCCTAAGAAATCTAATTGTGAGCTGATGTTAGATATTTTTTGCCATCCACAGACAAACATGAGTTTAAGCTCAATTCCTTTAGTCATAAATATTTCTACCAATTTATCATTTCAAAACATGTTTGACAAGCACGGTGCAATATTCATGGGGTGAAAACAAATTTTTACACCAAACTTATATAATATAAATAATTTTCACATGGAAATTTAAGTGACGCAATATACATAAAGTTAATTAAGATAGAACAATACGAGAATCTCTATTTATTGCAATTTTAGGCACGTACCAACTTTTACTATACGATTATATGATATTAGGTTTAATATTACTTTCTCCAATAGATATTAGGTTCAGTTCATAATTTTTCATAAATTGCCATACAAAAAAATATTAAATTAAGGAGATATGATGCTGAAATTTATTAAATTTTTTAAATAGTGTATTATCTGTCAACCACATCCTACAATTACCCCATTTACAGTGGGCCTTGTCTGGGCCCACCTTGGTCAATAGTTGAATTCATGTGGCAGAATAAGCTCCAGCGTACATGGGGAACTCACATTGGCTAATTCATGAGTATGGGCCACAAAAGTGGTCAATTGAAAGTGAACGTTGCCCCCAGAAAAATAAAGAAAGGATAAAAATTACGAGTAGCATTCTAATTTTCTGCTGAGTTAATGGAGACATGCCCTATAGAAATTGAGTTAAAGAAATTCGCAAACATGATAACAAAACTGCACAAAAATACAGAGCAAGAAATTCAAATTCGGCATTTTATGTTAAATGATTCTAGAGATCACTGAGATCAAATATCCCGGAATAAAGATAAATAAATAAATAAGCATTTGCATTTAACCTGTCTGTACAGTTCAAATCTTGTGTTTAGATTTATACATCCGAGTATCAAACAAGGCTGTGGCATCAACATCACTCCTACTGTAAGCTGCTCAGAAAACCCAACCTCAAGGTACCATTGAAATTCAAAACCAGCGACACTTAGGGACTCTTAGAAGGACCAAATTCGCAGCGCTAAGCCTAGAAATTAACCTTCACAAACCAGATGAGCTGTGAGCACATGACCTCCCCAGATTAGATGAAGGCCAAAAAAAACAAAAAAACAAAAAGAATCTTCAAGATATAGTGAGAGACAAAATCAGAGGCGAAAGAATCAGAAAAAGGAAAAATGGATGATTGATTAGCAGATAAGATTACGGAAAGGAATCATGATCATCATGGCAAAGCTCCTTCCGAAGTTTATGGGAGAAAAGCCTGCAGGCATCCATGCTGAGATCAATGGCAGCAGAGAGGGCGATGAAGAGAGCAGCATCAGGCATGCACGTCACGTGCTTCGCTCCAACCTGTACAACAGGTTTGCTCACTTTGCCTTCACCTTCCACAGTCGAGCCCATCACGAACCCTTTTCCCGCCAACCTGGAGCCCAACCCAGAATCCTTCATCACTCTGTAATCAATGCAGAACTGACCACCCTTCTTGGTGTTCATGGTGGCTTCAGCGATGGAGATTCCACTCACGGGTCCATTATTCTCAGTGACCAGCTCAAACTTATACCCCAACCCATCTGTGGGACCCCTTTCTCGCCACGCCTCCAGGCGGCCCCATGGCTTCCAGCTGCTCACGGAGGAGCCGTTCGGCCGGAGAATGAGCCAGGCGCCGGGGTTGGACCGGGACACGCGGTCTGAGCCAGGAGAAGGGACGAAGGGAGTGATCATGGAAGCTGCAGCCACGGGTGAGCCAGAGAGATCGTGAATCATCACCATCCAACCCTTCCTCTCCCTCGCTTGGCGATCCCTGTCACCTGTAAAGGTTCTTCTCCATTTGCTTGGATTGTTGGTAAAATCTGATGGAAGAGACCTGAAATTTCAGTAGTTTCATCAGCAAGAGGTACGATTATAAAAAGGATGATAGTTAGTTTATTAATTCTATGTAACAACTTGATTGAAATGTCAAACGCGCTAGGATAATCAAATGAGAAGAGATTTGAGAGTACAGCCAGATACGAGCACATGGCAGGGAATCCAAGGTAGTTATGTTTAACCTTTGGAAGATCTCATACTGTCTGTTTGACTAATATCAAAACTGGGTGCGCAGCCCAGGATAGCTCATTTAGTGTTATTTTATTTTATTTTATTAAGGATTGACTTCATTTGCAGGATGAATCAAGAAAGAAACGGAAAATATATTGAAATGGTAATTAGTGAAGAAAGGTGGAGGAAAGGGGATGCAAGTTTGATTCTCACACTTCTTCTAGAAAGTAATTTCTAGTACCAGCAAAATATATAACAAACTAAAAAGGTGAAGGAAAAGCATGGGAATAATTCATTCATGGATTGTTTTAATGATAAAGAAAACCTGTTAAGCAACTAAACAAAATTAGGGGCTTTAAGAGGTTTGCTAAAATCACGGTCACTAATGTTTGACATTCAGGAAGCAGGGAGTCTGCACCAAATCGTTTCATTTACGATTGTGTCTTTTTCGTAATCCATAAGGTAATAATATATAGATACCTTTAGTTTATTATAAGGGAAAATTAAAAGGTAAAGACAACATAATTGAAGCTTTGAAACATGAAAATGCATAAACAGTAATGATATTCGTGAATAGGAAAGCGACAAAAGGTTATCTGAATAATGAGATTGGAAAGTCGAGTACTGTATCTAAAACTGAATTACCAACCCATGAAATTTCTTGGCTACACTGCCATTTTCATGTTTCTTTCATGGATCGGAAGAAGAAAGAATCGATAAAAGCTGACGATATCCTTCAAATAAGCACGAAAGGATAACAACTAAGCAACGGAAAAAAAGAAACATGAAATGAACTTGAATAAATTGAAACCCTGCTTGGCATGTGATGGTTGGTACCAGCTAAAGATATAGACAAGCCAGCCCACATGCCTAAACCTCACCTTATGACCCTGAGTCCCACCAGTAAATTCGTCTACCTCCGTAGGTAAATTCATGCGACGACGTAAAATTCGATACGAAAAGTACGTACGTAGCAGTAAAATCATTTTTTGGATCAATTTGAAAATTACGAGAAAGGAAAAGAAGACTTACCGGGATCTGGAATTTCGATCTGCACTGAACTTGCAGCTGAAAACGGGTTGTCTGATATTCCCCTGAATCTGGAAAACCACAGGGCTGCACTCCGGTTCACCGCCGAACTGGAAGACGAAGCGGGGGTCGGGTTCAGACCGGATCACCAGGTGAAGCTGGGCCGATGGCTTGAACGGCTCGTTGTTCCCCAGCTTGAGCCACCCATTGTGGAAGGTATGGGGGCGAGACACAGCATCTTTTAAGTCAATGCTCACAAAAACCCGACCCAGTAACTTGGAGCCGCTCACACCGCAGGTGTGACCCATCCGGCCGGCGTACACGGAAACCCGGAGGCTGACGGGCTTACCGGAAAGACGACGGAGAGTGGCGCAGTCCAGGTGGAAGCCGGCGGCAGAGGTGGTGGATTCCGGCGCAGAGTCGCCGGTCAAAGAACAGAGAGGGAGCAGAGCAGTCTGAGACGGAAAACTACTTATCCGAATTTTGCAGAAGCAGGGAGTGGTTGATGGATGTACACCCGACCCGGGTGTGGGTTTGGTTGCTAGTGGAAGCTTCAGAGCCAACGATTCAACCATAAGTCGCACAAACGGACACGGATCCATTGGCCCCCCTTTTCTTCTTCTTCTTCTTCTTCCTCTGTGACTGTTACTCTGTTCAGGGATTTATGGGAGTTGAGAGAGAGAGAGAGAGAGACAGTGAGTGAGAAACTCTGAGAAGTTCTTCAGCAGAGAGAATGGTGGAAGATGGGGATATGGAAACACACAGCTTCGGAAACATTTATCTTTATGGACTAAAATGGGTGTCGGCTCGAGTGAAAAAAACGATTCGAGGACTCACTCTTCTCTCTCCTCCCTGTTTAAGGGATTTTCTTTTCTATTTTTCTATTTTGGCTATTCGCGGGAAAACGACAGAGTGACAGAATACGATGATGCATGGAGGTAGATTATAAAGGAATGGAAATTTTTAGGGAGACGAGAACTCGGTTATGTCGATGGCACCACATTAATCTGTTGACTGGTAAAAGTGGTAATGTGTTCTTGATCCGTGGATTTTGAGACTTGTACAGAAAATTAGTAATACACACCCATTTTTGCTCATTGAAATTGAATTATGGGGATCCAACGTGATTCTTATCTTATCATAAATTTTGACATTGGAATACTTGAGATTTGCATAATTGGAATTTTCAAATATACAAATTATAACACAAAATGCACAGATAAATACTATTGTCCGTAAATGTTCAAAATAAATATCAAAATTAGACTCAAAGATACATTGTTACTTAAATGTAAAGATGTTGAAGTGAGTTAGATATTATAGGCAAGACCGTTGGAACTTAAGAAATAATTAAGGGAGCTTAAGAAGAGTAAAATTATTTTAAATTCAGTCTCTTTAGCAACCTTGTTCAGCACTCTAGCCCAATTGGGTTGGGATGGACCAGCATTTATTTTTAGAGAAAAGTCCATTTTGATCTTCCATAGATCAGTTTATTTTCATTTTAGTCCTTTATAAGAGCATTTTTTCAAATTAATCCCTTATGATTTCATTTCTTCCCAGTCTAGTCCTTCCATCCAAAGACCATCAAATACTTGATGACATGGCATAATTTCGACGTTGCTGGCATCTGACATCGTGCTTCCCCATCCAAATCAGAAAAGTGACCCATCCACGTCACTAATGACTTGCCCAAAAAACGTGCCATGTCATCTTGTATTAGACGGATGTTGGATGGAAGGACTATATCTACTGAGAAGAAATGAAACTCTAAGGGATTGATTTAAAAGATACATAAATGGAAGATTAAAATGAGAACAAATTAATCTATGGAAAACCAAAATAGGCTTTTACTCTTTTTTTCTTCTTACGTAAATTGTAAAATCTGTCCCTTATTCTCTAAATACTTAACTTCCTTCTGAATTTCTTTTATAAAACCTTACAATAATTTTTTTTTTTTTAAAAAGAATGATGAAGGAGATTCAAGATAACAACTGAAGAAAGAAGGAAAAATCGAGGAAGAAAGGCAAGAAATAAATTTTTTTTTTTAAAAAAAAAAAAGAATGATGAAGGAGATTCAAGATAACAACAGAAGAAAGAAGGAAAAATAGAGGAAGAACGGCAAGAAATAAAATGATTATAACTTTTATATTATCTTATCTATGGACAAGTAAGGGAAAAGTTAGAAAAGTAAAATAAGCCAAAAAATAAAGATAAATAAAATTGTTTGAAAAAAAAAAATTAACCATTATTTAAAAAGTCCCTAAAAAATTAAACACTGATTAAAAGTTGTTTCTCAATAAACCAATGGTAAGCCAATCATAATGATTTGAAGGATTACTTTTTATTATTATTATATTTTTTTAGATTATTTTGACACTACAAATTTATAAAAGATCAAACTAATATTAAAACAAAAAGCAATGATCAAAATAATCATTTTTTTCATTTTTTAAAAATATATCATTAGAGGAAAATTATACTCCTAATTATATTTTAAAATGCAAAATAATACTTCTAATTATATTTTAATTGTTTCTTTATAAAAAAAATTATATATGTTAAACAACCCAAGTGATGGGGAAAGAAAAGAACACGTTGAATTTGGACTAGACGACAAGAAAAATAAAATAATTATTGGGAAATAATGTAATTTAATTTTTTTCAGAGATATTGTAAAATATCTTACCAAATGAAATGATTAACACATTCATATATTCTCTTTGCGCTGAAAATCGCCGCCTACGTTTCACCTAGTTAGATATTGGGCAATTATTATGTGAAGTAATTAATCAATTAATTGTGTGCCATAGAAGACTTGATTTAGCAAATTAATGTGAAGTAATTAAATACTTAAAAAATGTCATAGTATACAAAATAAAATAAAAAGTTCTGAATAATGGCAAGGAATTTCATGACTATTTATTCTTTTTTTCTTTAATTTCCTCACTTCGTCATGAAACAAATTTGACCATATTATTATTACTATTATTATTATTATGCTAGCCATTAGAAACTTTCATCGAGGCCACTCTGTCTTTTTTTCCATTCGTGAAATTCAAATTCAATTTAACAGCCCATAAATAGCAAATGACAACGACTCCCACAATAACTCTACAAACACAAAGCGCACGAATCCAAAGTACGTGACTTAATACAATTTTTTTATAACTAATTAACACATAACAAGTATATAAATATGTATAAAGTTAACTATTATTAATATAAAAGGTATATAATTTAATTTAAAAATTATACAATTATCTGTAATAGTTATACACATATTTTGATATAATTAAAATTTTATATATATTTTATATTTTAATTAAAAAATAACATAACAAATATATATAAATTTTTCCAAATCCAAAACTATATGTAGTTAGTCATACAATTGGCTTAGGGTTAGATTAATATTCTGACTTATTAATTTCATTTTTATAGATGTTGTTAACCATTTTAAAATTTGAGTAGTTAAATTTATAATATTCTTTTAATATAGACGGTCGGCACAATTTAACTTGATTGTTGATGAAAGGTGGGTTGCTTGGGAGTCATAAAATTGAGAGAAGAAAAAAAGAGTGGGGTCGGAACAGCTGGACGAAGGCTGTCATCTAGTTGTAAATGAAAGAAGCAGCTGGAGTTCTTGCCGATACACATTTTCAGAATTCAAATAATGTGTTTGGGGATTTGGCACTTTCTTGTTTCTCTTTCCAATCGCCCTTCTGGACGGTGCTGTTAATAAGTTTCCAGTTCTCGCTCATATCTCATTCTTTGTTTTGGACGTGGTTTTCTATATCCAGAATAACCATTCACGCGTGGAATATTCTCAACAAGTTGTCAACAACGAGAAATAAAAGAATTAGAAATTGTCTTGTTTTTAAAAAATTAAATGTGGTTTTCCATAGTGAAATATCCGAATATTTACTAGGAATATCTAAGTGACGGAATTGAATGACACCCCATCTTATCTACAAGTTAGGAGTTTTGACGACGGCGTGCAATTTTAAATTACAAAAAAAAAAATGATGAAGGGTTCATGTTTTATGCGAAGACTAAAGGACAAAAGCCAGTCTTTCTGACTTCGGTTGAAAAGGAATAAACTGAGTTATACTTTTTTAACACCACTAAAGAGGTTGGCTTTAGAAGTATAACTATTTTTTTTTATTATATATATTTGATCCTCATACAGTATTCTGTATTATTTTTCTTTATATTTTGTTACATATATAAATCTATTTCTTGTACAAAATTTACATTTCAAAATATAAATGATGATAGCATTAAAATTTTTAATACTATGAGAGTGTAATATATATTTTTGTCCGTATTTGATTTTAACCGTTAATAAGCATGATATACTATAGTAAATCTGCATTACAAAAGTAAAATACTTACTTACATACACTTTTTTTTTATAAGAAAAATGTATGAATTTTGCATACATATCTAAAGTTCTCTAACTAAGTTATACATTTATCATATTATAATTGATTATGTTTTAATTGAGAAATCTGACAATAGAAATATAAAAAATTGCATTGAAATTTTCTAATTTCTCTAATTAATTAGATATATTAACCAAATTATAGAAATCGCGGCATTAACATATAAAGATTTACCCAAATAGATTTATTGCAAAACCATGGCGCCTAAACTTTTTTCATTGATTTCTTTCCTTAAGTAATACACAAAAACTTGGTAAACTTATTTAAACAAGTGAAATTAAAATCTCAAAAAATGATATATAATTCTGAAACGTTAACAATAAAAATTTAAAACTGTAAGCAATTCATATGACACAGTATGCATGGATTAGCTAGGTATAGCTAGACACCATATAATCCATTGAACCTTGTAAGTGGATAAGAAATCGCAAGCCTAAAAGGGAAAAAGAACAAATATAATGATTAATGATAGAGGGTATAATATATATGTTAATACAACCAGCATGTCTAGAGGCGTCAAAATGAATTTGATCCATCGAGTCGAATCCGTGTAATCTATCTATTAGGTTGAGAGATTTTTTTGAGAATTCGTTTAATATACTGCTATTAACTCAGCTCATTTAACCTGCAAATTAAATAGGTTGCCTATTTTTTTAAAAAAAATTTTTATTCACTCAGTTCAATATCCCAATTCACTGCACATTTCTATTTAAAAAAATTAACTCTAATGTATGTGTTATGTTATCTCTATTATTTTATAATTTGTCAAATTTAAATATTCTGCTTGTAATCATATTCTTATTATTAATGAATCGTTGAATTATTAAATTACTCTACTTGTTTTAATCCATTGAAAGTTAATTTTTATTTAGTTTTTTTATATTGATATAAAAATTGATTGATTAAATAAAATATATACTTAAAAAAAGTCACATTTAAATTTTTATAATTTTTTTATTTTTTAAATTATATTTTTAATTTTTTAGTAGATTAAATAGGTCATCTCATTTAATCTATCAAATAGAGTGAATTAAAATTTTTAACTCACCACTTTGTAATAGGTTAAATAGGTTGACTTATTTAAACCACCTTTATATGAGTTAATCCGAATGGATCCACCTTAATAGCTCTAAGCACGCCAATTATATTAGGTATAATTAAGTCGCACAATTTTAAGCGAAGGAGAGAACCAGTTGGGGTGGGGGGGCCTGTATGTAGAGAAGCGTGATCGGAGCGTGGGAGGCAAGCGTGGTGGTGTGCCATCCCTCTTCCCATTTAGTCTTTGTTTTCTAGCACCCTCCCCTCCCTCCATTATGCTTCCTTGCTTGTTGCCTTCTTACGCTACCACTCCTACACATCTCCATTTCCATCACCTTCTCTCTTCCCTCATCATTTCACTCCCTCTCTCTTTTCCTTCTTCATCATGCTCCTCAGTTACAACAACTATCCAGACTTTATTATCATTACCAACTCATTTAACTCACCTTTCTCTCTTCCCTGTCACATCACCTTCCCGCTTTTACGTTTTACGTATTTGTTAACCCCCTCCATGCAAAAATAAACTCACATGACACAACTGTATCGCAGATTTTTGTGTCTCCGCCTCGTATCTCTTATCAAATCTGGCACATTTAGTTCACATGTTGCAACTGGGCAGAAAAGGACGATTCAATGGCTTCTTAACTCACCTGGCCCCTTTCTCAGGAGAAAGGAGAGCGTGCATCTCACGTGTTTCGAGGGCTTCGCTTATTTTGCGTATTTATATCTGTAGATATGAAGGGGAGGTTGGTAGGGCGACAGGCCATTTGGGTTGTACTTTGGAAGTGGTGGTGTTGACTAATGGGGTCGGGAAGATTGAGGGTGATTGGGTGTGGTCCACTCCACCACATATCCTTCTGGACCCTCCACTACCGCAGAAGTTAATATAAGTGCTTACTGTGGGGATACAAGTTTGGCACTGAATCCATTGCTACCCCCCACCCACACCAACCAACTATTATGCTGCTCTCAACTCTCATCCCTTTTAATTCCTATATTCCTAATTTCTTTCCAATCCTTCCAACCCTTTCAATAGTTTGGTTGGATATACCAACGTTAATAAAATCATTAAAAAAAAATAATTTTATTAAGATTAACATATTAAATTATTTTTTTAATAGTCCTATTCTTTTTTTAAAATAATTTTATTGAGATTAATATACTAAATCAACTATTACATAAATATGTCAGGAATAATTAATATTTTTCTATATTTTCATCATCATCTCTCACTACTATATGCATGTCTTCCATTATTTTCAAGGTATATTAACATATCCAATCTACTCAACACTCACTCTACATGGTTAAGTGCACTCATGACATCATATTGCTCTCTCACTAATTGTTCCTCAATTTTGAAAGCATTCAATAACTTTTATTTTTGCCCTCTTAAAAAAAGAATTATGGAATAAGTTATTTCATATATCTATATATCTGTTTCAATTGCTCACTGTGAATGCAGTTTGTTTACTTTATCACTAATAATTAACTTGTAACGCTTTTCTTCACACACACACACGTTGCCTACTGGGACATCTAGTTTAAATATGGTCAAATAAAAAAAATAATATGACGCAAGAGAATCCAATCATAATTTTTTTAAAAGAAACAAAAAAAGAAAAACTTACATAGAACTCTTTTGAATCATAGTTTGATTATAATTTTTGTATACGAACTTCAAAATTTCTTTGAAAAAATCATAAAAAAAGAAAATTTTTACACATTAATTACTGAAAATTTAAATCTAAAACTCACATGATGTCTAAAGTTTTCACCATTTGCATCAACTTTAACATTTATTTTTTGAAATTCTTATATAGTTTTTAAACATTGATTTTGGTAAATATAAATTTTTTAAAATTTTTAATAATTTAAGAAATTAAATTTATATATTCTAAAATTTCTATATAAATATTACAATTAAACTACTATTTAGTTTTTTTTAAAAAAGAAAACTAATATGGAAAAATTTTAATTCCATATAGATTATACGCAAAGGAAGCCCATCCATTCTTAAGAGGAAAGGTTTAAAAGCCCAATGTAGAATCGAGTTAGACTCTGGCCATATAAGCGAATAAGTATGTAGGCCAGACTAATTGTGGGTCAAGCAAGACCATTTGTGGGTTTTTAAGATTTGATTAGCAATAACGTGAATAGAGTAAATTTATTTATTTAGTTTTAATTTTTTATGCACGTTAAGAAATTCAATGTATTAATGTAATTTCTAATGCTTTTTGCGCTGATAATGATTTTGTTATATATTGATATGTTTCGATAATGTGGTGATAATAAGTCAATTAATAGCATCCTCTTTACGTCTCTATAATGTGCTATAGTTACATTTTACTAATACATTGACTTTCAACTATTACGGATAATTATATGTAATTACCAACATTTTAAACAAATATTATCAATACGATATAAAGATATTTTCACCACATTTTAAACTTTATATTTTTTATATTCCAAAAAGGAGAAAGAATCACTCGAGCATGCAGGGACGCGCTGGATGAAGAAAAAGAGCAAATTGATTTAATATGAGATTTTATATACGTGACTCATCTCATTGCACAAATAATTAGGTATATTCTTACTTCTAATAAAAATATCACGAATCGGTATTTTTAATATTTTAATACTATGTGATTAAAATTTTAAATTTTTTATATGTATCATAATTTTACTAAAGAATTTTATAGCAAAATATGGGAGATTTTATTTAAATAAAAGTCTTGAATAGATTATCAGCTAAATTACGTTATTAGCCCTATAATATTGTTTATTTTTTAATTTAACATCTATAATTTTTAATCTTATGATTGTTGTAAATTATGTGTCATCTTGATATACTGATTCATACAAATCACTTAACATTGATAGTATTATATGCCATACAAATAAGTTTATTTTATTTTATTTTTTTCATATATATATATATATATATATATACATATATATAGTGTTAAGATAATATACAATTAACCATATTAATAAAAAGTTTAATGACAGAAATTAAATTAACTTTTTTTTAAAGTATTAGAATTCAATTACAAATTTTTAATTACGGAGACTTGATTAAAAATTAAGTAAAATTATAAGACGAATGAAGTGATTAAACCATTTATTTCAATATAAAAAATGTCAATGCTTCATTTGCGCAATGCTGGCCATAAATGTTGCAACTCATTCAAAACCATGCCAAATATATAATCCCACGCAAAGCCCGTGAGGGATGAGTGATCCGACGTACGTGGTCAGGTAAATATAATTAAGGAGACCAAAAAAATTATTAGAGGATGAGAAATAAAATAGAAGAGGGGGCCCTAAAACGAAGGGGAACGCGAAACGTACCAATTGGATCGAGCAAAGGGGACGGATCCATCCTCGCATCTCTCCCTTTTATTCCAGCCTTTGCATTTACACTCTCCCTTCCATCCCTATTTAAAGTAAAAGAGTTTCGAATATCACAAGCACAAGCATTTCAACAAGCAAAAGAAAGAAAGAGAGAAAGAGCGAACGAAGGAACGCGAGCTACACCTCTACAAGCGAATCGAGATATCGAAAATATGTCGTGGCAATCTTACGTAGATGAGCATTTGATGTGCGACGTCGGCGATGGCCACACCCTCGCTTCGGCTGCCATCACCGGTCACGATGGCTCGGTGTGGGCTCAGAGCTCAAAATTCCCTGAGGTCTTACGATTTCTCTGTTTCGTCCTCTCATTCTGCTTGATATCCATCAGTTTGCTCCCTCGCTAGATCACTCGTTTGTGCATGCGCTTGTTTCTGAAACTGTGCTATGTGTATCTCTCTGCTTCAGTGGTTACAGTTTTATCTCTTAATCACAATGTAGTGGCATTTTGGTCTCTGATTGGTCTCAAATCCAGTGCCTCGTTTTTATTAGCCTCTTTTCATTACAGGATCGCCGGATATACGATCGATCATCATGAAATTGTGCCGTGTCATTTTCCGTAAAAATTCTTTGACTAAGGCTTCTTAAAGCGTGTCGTCTCCTTTTGGTGGAGATGATTTTAATATGTAATTTACTGATTTGTGACTCATTTACGCTCTGTTTCTGTAGCAGCCAGATTTTATGAATGCTGATGAAGTTATCGACTTTTCCAGAAGTCAAAATTCATCCTTAGGTTCTCAGAAATGCATCATACCTTAATTATAACTTCTAGTTCTCATTCATATGTGGATGATGTTTGGCATGGTACAGTTACATATTTTATCTACACTGTATTTCACCTACCATGCATAGCTTATATTATACTAGGAAATCTAAATAATGGACTTATTAGACGTTGTATTTATGAAAAATAAGTTCGGAAGCGTATTTGTCAGTGTGGAATGTAATTTCGTCTGATTGATAGTGCAGGATGAGTTGGTTATTTTTTGTCTTATTGACAAGTGACATTTTACTTTCCCTAGTTACATAACAATTGAACATTGAAGTTCTGATCCATTGTACTACTTGTTTCCAGTTAAAACCTGACGAAATCAAAAATATCATGAAAGATTTTGATGAGCCAGGTCATCTTGCGCCTACAGGATTGCATCTTGCGGGGAACAAATACATGGTAATCCAGGGAGAGCCTGGAGCTGTCATTCGAGGGAAGAAGGTAACTCGTCTTTTTCAAAGCTATTCAACTTGACGCAATTCATGAGTTTATATCATAGGATAAGATTTATAATAACCTTTCTTAGCACCCGCTGGTTGGCAGATAATTACTTGGGAACTGATGAATGTTTCCCGAGCTTCTGAAGTATCCGATTTCATCCGATCACTGTTTTGATATTGATTCGGCTTGTCCTTGAAAGGCAATATTCATATGTGATTTAATATATTGCAACTCACATAAGTACCTCTCTGGTTGCCTGTCTAGATGTATTCTGCTGATATTGTCCTTCCATGTAATCACATGAATGTCAATTCTCTTTTCTCCTTTTAACTTACCTCAAAGAACAGTTTTTGGATCATGAACAGTACATGTATAGTTTTTTCCTTCAGTTATATCTGATAGTCCTCAGCAATTACCACTTGAGCAGGACCGCCTGTTTTCTATTAATGTAGATCTTCTCCGAACCTAATTAAAATTCTCTCTTGCAAATGAATTGAAACGGACGAAGATGCGGTTCAAAGAAGGATATCTAGTTCTCTAACCAATCTTGTTAATTCAAAATTAGCCATCGTAATTACATATCATTCTCTTGTCCTGATATATATGAAATTCTCCAAATCTTAAAATTTTCGTAGTAAATGTATAATGTAATGTGAGAGAAATCTGCTATAGCTGTTCAGTGGTTTGCACCTAATCTGGAGCAGTAATCTTTCCTATATATTGTTTGTTAGTCTTTTTTTTTTTTTTCAAAATATAATGGAACTGACTTTTGTGCTTATTTGAGTAGGGATCTGGAGGTATCACCATAAAGAAAACTGGGCAAGCTCTAGTTTTTGGCATCTATGAGGAACCTGTCACTCCTGGACAATGTAACATGGTTGTCGAGAGGTTGGGAGATTACCTCGTTGATCAGGGTCTGTAGACCTGGATCTGTCATGATTTGAATTTTGAACAGTCCTTTTTAATTTTGAATTTTGGTATGCAAATCTTTTACTTTTCATCCCCTTATTTTGGGAATTGTTGCAGATAATAACTATGTGAGAATTTAACATTTATCCGTTGTTTGAATGTTAATTTTATTCTTAAATTTTCTAAATTCTTGTGACTACTAAGGGTTTGGATCTCTTCATTTCTCATTATCAATTTCTTTGTCAATTTTCGAGAGAGATGAATACAAAGTGAGGAAAACTTACAATTCAAATGAATTCCATATAAATGGATTCCATTTACTATAATTTATTTCTCTCCAAAATTGACAGAGAAAATGATTGAGAGAAATGAAAACGATCCAAATCCTTCTACTAAGCTTACCCCTCTCCCTTTTACCGTTTCCTCCTCTATGCGCGAAAAATTCTGAGTGCGTCTCATGAAATTTCAATATCCCTTTAGCTCGTATTATTGCCTGGTTTGATGGTGATTGGGCAATTTTATGCAAAAATTGAAAATCAACAGTTGCATTTCATATTGTGGATTTGTATTTATATTTCTTTTTTTCTCTTAAGAGAACTCATGTTTGGCCGAAGAATTTTAATTTTCATACTTTCATAAACACGCTAATAACATGTTGCAAATGCGATTTGATTAATGATAGGTCATCGGTTTTTTTCCTTTTGTAAATTTTGGTATTTAAATTTACAACCTTTTGTTAACTATCAAACCTCTTGTCATTAGATCATAATGAGTTACTTAACAGATCGAATGCAAATTTTTGGTCAACAATGAACAATGAACAATGAAAAGGATATAAGTAGTACCTTTCTTGTTCTAGGTATAAATTATTTAGGTAGATCATAAATGTGTATAAAGCTTATCGACTGCTCTCAATCTAGTTTGAAATTTTTCTAATCTGTTTCATAATTATGGTACGTAGCAGTTTCTTTATATATATATATATATATGTGTGTGTGTGTGTGTGTTACGATACCATATTAATTTATAATGTAAATTATAATTATGTCGATGTGTCAATGAATATTGAATAAGTTTAATAGAACAATTTACCAATAACATATATAATGTAAATAAAATTTATGCAAAACAACTAGAGAAGGAGCACTAAAATTGAACGTGATAAACTACTAAATACTAAGAGAAAAACCTAGGACAAACTTCGAAAAATATTTTGCCATATGCAGGATAAGTACAAAATATCATTTTCACACACTTTCACATAAGAGGTAAATATAATGTTTTCAAGTACTTCAACTTTATGATAATTGTAGTACTAATGAGTAACAAAAGTGATATTCAAAAAATATCCTCGATGTATTTTTCCTACACTCTAAACTCTCTAGATTTACTCACACTCTGTATTCCTCTCACACACAAAGAATAACTCTCTCACTCATTCACTATGCAGTTGAATTCTTTGTTGCTTGATTATCTAAATGAACAAAAGTAAGCTTTTATTTATAGAGGCTCCAAGTCATATAAGACAACACACTATTTAGTGTATTTTTCATAGGTGGTTCCCTTGCACATGTATTAGATCAATATTTCAAACTCATATGTGCAACATTTGAATATTTTCAACCTACGTGGCTAAGCTTCATATTGTAGTATCACTAAATTTCAATAAAGTAGTTTATTTACTTTGACATTTAACATTTGGTTAGATTTTACACAACTATATTTCAACAAAGGTGGTTTATCTAATTTGAAATTTAATGTTTTGCTGGACCTCACAATTCTCCCCTTCTAAGTAAAGGAGAAAATAATTTGCGAAGCAATCATTTGGGATCCATGCTAATTAACTCAACACAAAGTTTCAGCTTTTCTTGTAGCACAACTTTTGTCATCATATCCGCAGGATTTTTATCGATGTGGATCTTTTCTAGCTTGAAATGTTGTTCCTCCACTGCTTGATGCAACAAATGACATTTGACATCAGTATGCTTCGTATGTGAATGATACATCGCATTCTTACTCAAATCCAAGCACTTTGACTATCACAATGGATAACAAACCTATTTTGCTTCATTCCCAATTGCTAAAAGAATCTTTTCAACCAAAGCATTTCTTTTTCGGCTTTGGTCATTGTAACATACTTTGCTTCAGTAATGGAAAGGGCAACATATTTTTTGCAATTTTGATTGCCAGCACACCGATCCCCTTGCGAAAGTAAACAAGAATCAAGAGGTAGACTTCTTGCCATCTAGATCTCTTGCCATATCCGCATCAACATAACCCTCTGTAATTTGTTCTAATCTTTCAAAGTCTAAGCACATTTTTGAACTACCTTTTAGATATTTCAATATTCACTTCACAGCTTCCCAATTGTCCTTACTAGGATTGGAAAGGAACTTGCTAACAACTCTAACTGCTTAAGTGATATCTGGCAGAGTACAAATCATGGCATACATCAAACTCCCTACAACAGAGGAGTAAGGTACAGTAGCCATCTCCTTATTTTCATGATTAGTAGAGGGGCAACATTGTTTACTAAGTTTGAAGTGATTGGTGTGCTTAGCATTCTTCATATTGAATCTTTCTAGAACTCATTCCACATATCGTTCTTGTGACAACCAAAGCTTTTTAGCCTTTCGGTTTCATAAAATCTGCATACCCAGAATTTGCTTTGCAGGGCCTAAATCTTTCGTATCAAATGACTTTGATAACTCCTTCTTCAAATGACCAATCATCTTTGTATCATGTCCCACTACTAACATATTATCTACATACAGCAGAAGGATGATAAACTTATTGCCACAAAATTTCTTGACATATATACAATGATCTATATCAGTCCTCGTATATCCATGACCCACCATGAATGAGTTACATTTGTTATACCCTTATCTTGGAACTTGCTTCAATCCGTACAGACTCTTCTTCAATTTGTAAATCATGTGCTTCTTCCCAGTTTCCTCAAATCCTTCTAGTTGATTTATGTAAATCTCTTCCTTCAAATCTCCATAGAGAAATGATGTCTTTACATCTAACTGCTCAAGCTCTAAATTCAAGCTAGTTGCCAATCCAAGTATAACTCGAATAAAACTCATTTTGACAATTAGAGAGAAGATCTCGTCAAAATCTATTCCTCACTTCTGTCTAAACCCTTTCACGACTAAGCGAACTTTATACTTTACTAGCTTGTTACTATATTTCTGAAGCTTGAACACTTATTTATTCTTTAAAGCCTTGTTGCCTTTAAGAAGTTTCATAAGCTCATAAGTGTTGCTCTTTTGTAGGGAATCCATTTCTTCTTACTTGACTTACATCCAGTAGACTCTATCCTTATGAGTTTGAACTTCTTCAAAACTCTCTGGCTCCCCCTCATCGGAGAGAAGGGTATACTCCGAACTGGGGTACCTGTTGGATGGATGACATTCTCTGTTTGATCTCCTGAGCTATGATGTAGTAGTTTGCTCCCCATGCTCAACACCTCCATCTCTAATATCATCAATAGCTGGCTCATCATCAACCCCTTATTCATGTAACTCTCTCCCTTCTGTGGCATTTTCTCTAGTATGAGAGACTAGAGTCAAATCAATATCACCACCAGGTTTGTTACTTTTCTCTAAAATCATAGAATTCAACATATTTTCTAACTTATGAAACACTATGTCTTTGCTTCTAATAATCCTTCTTTTTTCTAAATCCCATAGCCCATAACCGAATTCCTTTTCTCTATAGCACATAAATATGCAAGGAATGACCCTATCATCAAGCTTTTGTCTCTGCTCCTTACTTATGTAAGCAAATGCTTTGCATATAAATACCTTTAAATGAGAGTAACTAATATTATGTTCGGACCATACTCTCTCAAGAATATCAAAGCCCAAAGGAATAGATGGAGATCTATTAATTAGGTAGTACAATGTTTGAACAACTTCATCCCAGAATGACTTAGGCAACTTAGCCATTCTCAACATACATTTGACTTTCCCCATTATGGTTTTGTTGATTCTTTCAGCCACACTATTATGATGTGGGGTGACAGGAACCATCTTTTCATGCCTAATGTCATGCTCAATGCAATAATTTTCAAATTCATGGGAAGTATACTCACCCCTATTTTAGCTCTAGACACACTTTAAAGGTTTCCTGGTTTCTCTCTCCACCATGGCATGAAACCTCTTGAAGCATTAAAATACTTGGTTCTTCCTCTTCAGGAAATACACCTACACCTTCCATAAGACATCATCAATGAATTTTAGAAAGTATATGCTACCACCTAAAGTCTCCACGTCAATAGGTCCACATACATTAGAGTAAACCATATCCAAAATATTCTCTTGTAGCTTCGATATTTTGCTGAAAAACACCCTATAATACTTGCCAAATAAATAGTAATCACAAGGATTTAACCTTGTATCTTTGGCATCAAGAATAAGGGACTTCTTATCTAAAATCTACAATCCTTTTTCACTTAAATGAGCCAATATTCTATGCCACAAATTTGGTGAAGTATTATCTTCAACTACATTCAACCCTCTGATATGCTTAACTTGAGTCTTATATATTGTATTTGACACTATTCGCCTAGCAAAAACTATCACCAAAGTTGTTGTGGTATCTGACAAGATCCAGAGCATATACGGAGATCAAATTTAAGTGTAAATCTAGCACATGTTGCACGTCCTTTAATGTCAATGTGCAATCGATGTTGGTATGAATGAATACATCACCAACCCCAACAATGTATGCATTGTTGCTATTAGCCATCTTTACTTTCCAAAAGCCTCTTACTTTGTACATAGTAAAAAATTCCTTGATAAGAGTGGCATGGTATGATGCTACTGAGTGAATGACCCATTCCACACATAAATCTGTAACATGACACTCTTCTTATTCAACAGAAAGTATCACCACTTCCCCTTCTGTCACAGAGGCTGTGGAACTTTTATCATTAACTATTTCTTAATTCCCTTGATTTATCTTATCTATGTTCTTCCAAGCCTTGCAATTCCTTTTAATGTATCCTTCTTTGCCGCAATGGTAGCAGTTGAATTTTTTTCCTAGATTGGGATTGCAATTGATCTTTAGATTTTCTAGAACGTCCTTTGCTTATACTTCTTCCCATGTTCGTTGTGACAAAGGATTAGGACCCCAAATCTTTCCTTATAGTTTCTTTATTGAACATACTGTCTTTGACTTAGACTAATGACAGTTTTTTGCTCGACGTAGAATTGCTTAGTGATACTACCAAGGTCTCCCAGCTATTTGGTAAAAAACTTAAAAGTAATAATACCTGTAATTCATCATCCAACATTATCTTTTATAATATTTAACTAATTTACCAAATCTTGGAAATCACTCAAGTGCTCTACAACTGATCTTTCATCTCGATACTTGAGATTTACCAGCTTTTTAATTGTGAATGTTTTATTCTGTGCAGTCTTTCTCTTACAGAGATCCTTTAGATTCTTCCATAGAGTATGAACATTAATCTCTGTGGCCACATGGTGGAATACGTTAATGTCCACTCACTTCCTAATTAATCCAATGGCTTTTCGATGTTATTTTTTCTATTTGTCAACAATGACATCATCTGGCTTTACTTTTACTTTCTATACAGCATCATAAAGATCCTTGTAATAAAGGATATTCTCCATTTTCGTTTTCCAGATAGAGTAATTTGCAGCTATCAGCTTGATCATGGTGCCTGTATTCCATAATTTACACAGTACAACCCACCAAAGTTCAACTAAGCTCTGATACCATTTGTTGGGTTATGGGATTGATTCACAGTGTAAATTATAATTATATCAATATGGCAATGAGGACCAAATAAGCTTGATATAATAATCTACCAATAAAATAACACAACGGAAATAAAATATATGCAAAGTAATAAGAGAATGAACACCAAAATTTAACGTGGAAAACTCTCAAATATCAAGGGAAAAATCCCGGGACAAACTTTGAAAAATATTTAACTATATGTAGGATAATTACAAAATATCATTTTCCACATTCTCTTATACAAGAGGTAAATATAGTGTTTCTTAGTGAGACCCTTCCTATTCAAATACATCAATTTTATGATAATTACAATATTAAGGAGTAACAAAAGTGATACCCTAAAAATATCCCTAGTGAATTTTTCACATACTCTAAACTCTTTGGGATTTACTCACACTATGTATTCTTCTTACACATAGAGAATAACTCTCTCACTCATCACTAAGCAATTGAACTCTTTGTTGCTTGATGATTCAAATGAACAAGAGCGAGCTTTTATTTATAGAGGCTCAAAGTCATGTAAGACAACACACTATTTTATGTATTCTTCGCAAGTGGTCCACTTGCACATGTAGTAAACATATATTTCAAACTCATATGCATAATATTAAAATATTTTCAATCTATGTTGCTAGGTTTCACATTGTAGTATCACCAAATTTTAACAAAGTAATTTATTTACTTTGACATTTAATATTTGATTGGATCCCACACAACTAAATTTCAACAAGGTAATTTATCTAATTTGAAATTTGATGTTTGGCTGGACCCTATAATATATACATATATATACACACACATACACACACCTATTTTAATATAATTTTAACTACAATGAAAACAAAAATGAATAAAGTCATTGTAATAAATTCTTGTGAGTTCACATGACTTGTGTTAGTCATTCTTTCTTAAAATCAAACATTGGAAACTGGCATGAAGTTTATAATTGGGTTTAAAGCTTAGAGTTTTAGTGAGACATCTATTCACCTCTCCTTAAACTCTATTTCCACATTGATAAATTAGGGTGTGAAATTAATAGAGTCTTTATAATTATTTGTTGTGAGTTCATATAACTTGTGTTAGTAGTCACTCTTTCCAAAAAAAAACATCCTTTGGAAACTAGTGCTTTAATTAGGTTTAGAATTTATGCTCAGTTTAGTTCTAGGTTTTTGTCCAAAGAAGAGGTAGAGGTATTAGGGTTTAAGATTTAAGATAGAGGCATTATCTTTGTCTCGTTTGGTTGCAAAATAAGTGTTGGAGTCAAACTTCTATAGGATATAACTTTCTCACACCTAAGGGAGAGGCATCTCCCTCTAAAAGTAGGGGGAATCCAGTGGGTGTGGAGAGAATGCAATAATATTAGACAAAAATACCCTTTGTACTACACAGGTTGTTTGAAATTTATCTCCCACTAACTTGCCAGAAAATAGCCAATACTCAATGAAAGCCATCCACCCACCCCTATGTCTTCGGTTGCAATACAAAAATGCAATATAATATTATATGCCAATAATATAATAATAATAGAATATGTATATATAATATAAAATGAATAGAATTCAAAATTGGAATATATTCAATATTCTAATTTTGAATATTCAAAATATTCAAATGTATAATATACAATAAGAATAGAAAATTCTATTAAATATTAAATATATATAATCTAAAAGACTATATATGTTTTTATTATAATTTTATTTATTTTATATTCTTTAACTTGTATATATATATATATATATATATATATTTAAGATTTAATAATTATTATATTTTTGAAGATATATTAATAATTTTTTGTTCAAGGATAATATGATAACTTTAATCTCACTTCTTCTAATTCTTTCACTGATTCATTAAACTAAACAAAATACAACAATCTCCTTTGTATTCCATTTTATGTGCAAGCATAGGCACATATCTACTCTCTTTCTCACTCTTTCATTTTTCATTCTCATTCTATATTTTTTTCCTATCTCACATAATTTCATCAACCAAAGGCAACGTCAAAGTTTTGGTTGGCCATCTATTCACATTTGTTAATGTCTTCCTATGTCACATCAAATTAGCTATGTTACCTACAAATTTCAAAACCACCTCAATTAAGTCTTATTCGCCTCAGTTTTTATGATGTTCTTCGTTGTTTCTTTTATCTCGGTGTTCTGTAGTTTTGTTGTTCCTATTCTCTATTTGATGTTTGTGTTTATGACTCACTAACTGAGAGTGCCGACTTTCTGTATCTTTCCTTATGCTAATTTAATTCGCTTAATATATCCGGAAAAAACTTTAAATTTCATACATGATCACTCTATTTATTTCAACCACTTAGAATCAAAAAGAAAATTTTTTTATACAAATAAAAATCCTTTTAAATGAATTTGTACACATTAATTAATCAAAAAGTATCCTTTCTTATTCCATGATGACGTTAATAAATAACCAATTAAAGGGATGAACTTGTCAATGGCTACAAAATCTCATATTTAATTACTTCACAAAGGGTGATGTAAGTTTCCTTCAATACATTTGTAAACTGCTCCTCCCAAGATTCCATTTGCCCTCACCTTTAACAGGGAATAATCAGAAAAAAAGAAGAAAAAAAAAAAGGTACATTTGCCCATTTTCTTTTGCCGTGAATGAGTAGTCATAAATTGTACTAATGTCGAATCAATTCATTCATGTAAAAGCGAGCATCCGTATATGACATTTGTACAGCTACTCTCACACTGAAATTGGTTGGAATCACAAAAAAATACAACAGTTTTCAAATATAGGTTGGTGCTGAATTGGATTTTCTTTGGGACCAAAAATAGTAGCCACATGCTAAAAGGACAGCAGAATCCAGATGATGTCACGGCATTCTCTGGATCGCAAATAATGGCACGAACATTGTCTCAACTTTAATCTGGAAAACACAATCAACCCATAAGCAAATTGATTTCGTTTTTATCAACCAGAGAGGAGAAATTAAAAAAAATAAATTAAAGAGCTTGATTTAAGATGATTATTGATTGCATCATGAATTGGATCGTATATTTTCCTAAGCATGAAAACTCTTTAAAGTTTTAAATGAAAGTCATCGTTTTTGTTGGAGTATTTATCAGCATAGACATAAAAGCTTTAATTGATAATTCAACTCTTGGAGCTTATAAGTTATTGTCCAAAGAAATGGTAAATAGTAAAGTCATGAGATCCAAACAACCCCGTTTATGGCAAGCAAGTATCTTAATTCTGTGGGTATTGTTCTTATAAAACATATGATTATTGACAATCTGATTTTTACGAATTAATTTCAATTTTTTTAGTATATATATATATCCCCCACCTTGGGGAATACAAGACAATGAAGTATCCCTGGACTAGAGACATCAGAATCAAGAACTTAGAGGGGCTTGTAAAGATAAGATGGGTGAGCTGGTATATTATCATCAACCCTTTTCTTTATCAAATTTCTGGTGCTGAAACATCTGTTCTATCCACCACTCCATTCAATTTTGCCTCTTCACTATATATAAGATCTGTTATTTTCAATCATATGAACCAAAAAAGTGCTTATGATTGGAAATCAACACCAAATTTAAGGTGCAGGCACATGTTAATGACTCATCATAATTTCCTTTTTCGTTTTTCCTGGATTTTTTTTTTAATTTTGTGAATCTCTTAATCAAATGCCGGAATAATAAGTTTAATTCATTTTATCCTTAATCCCAAAAGAGATTGCAGTTAGTTTTGATTTAGTTCTAACATTTTTATATTTTATTTCTTTATAAGTATTTTCAAAATTTTCTACAAAAATGCTAAAATCATTCAGTTGATTGACGAAAATTATTAATTTTGCCAGTGATTGTTCGTACAAAAAAGATTTTATTTTTGTATAAAAAAATCATACAACATATATATTGTATAAGTTGTGATTCACTTAGTCACACACATAACAAAAGATTCAAATTAGGATAAAATTTGACGTAGTTTCAATTTCTTTTATTTAGTTTGACGAGGTTTGAATTATGTCTTAAATTTTTTGGTCCTAACAATTGTATAAATGTAATTTATTTCTTATTCTATTACAACTGCCTCAGAAAATTGAATAAAAAGTAACTAGTTTCCCTTGCATATATTGGTGCTGACTAAACACTACACTTTTAGAAAATCTGCACAGAAAAAAAAAAAAATACTATGCCAATTTTTGAAACTCCTTAACATAGTAATTTATTTTAAAAAATATTAATATAATTTATGTTACAATAAATAATTAATTATATATATAATCAAAGTTAATATGATACATTTTAAATTTAAAAATAAAATAATTAGCATATATTTTAAAAAAGAAAAAATATGAATAAGGGCAAATAAAAAACACAGAGAACAGATTCTCTACCAAACAGCAATCTAGTTATTTTTTTCTCCTTTTTTTTTTTTTTTTTAAATTCACTCTTTGGGAAAAAACATGAAACGATTAATACAAAGACAATCCAAAACATGAATTCAGATCGTAGAAAATGTTATAATTCTATTAACTTAAGAAATGATCGTAATTATTTTGTAGTTCAAAAAAATTACACTATCCTCCAAAAATACAATGGACAAAAACATGCAAGTGTATATCCCATTATTCATTTTTTTCTCTCTCTCCCTCTAACGCCACTCCTTCAAGCTTTCATTAAAAAAAAAATTAATATTAGTAATTGTGATCAGAATATGCTATTCCGAGCCTATATTTTTGTTGTTAATTTTTTGAAAATTAAAAGAACTCGGATGGATTTAATCTGAATTTCTTTAAAAATTATTGACATCACACTGGAGTATAATATATGAATATAATACTTTTTTTACACGTGTTTTTGGTAAAAAAATATTATTTTTAGTATATATAATTAAAGTGACCGTATAAAAAGAAGCATATGACTTGGGAGCTCACAAATGTACGTGTCTGAACTTTGGTCCTGTAATGCCACTTGGAAATCATTTTGCCACGTCAGCATATAATTTAACGCTAGAGATTTTTTTACAAATATTTTGAAATTATAGAGATTTAAAGTGAAGGGTTTGGTGAACTATATAAGGTCCAAAGAAATCAATTTTTTAACATCAAATGACTTCTGTAAAGATATAATTGAGTCAAATCTAGAAAAAAGGGGCAATGTAACTTTCTCAATTATATATTGATTATCTATTTTAATTTACCTGATTTTAATATTTACACCTTTTACTTTATAGAATCCATTATCGATGTCTTACGGTGGATATGCTTTTCAATATTATATTTGTCCAAAAAGTTTGTCTTGTGTTTTTTATTCTGACCTGCCTGGACAATTTTATCCTTTTTTTTTTTTCTATGAAAGTTCAACCTAATTCTTTGGCTAAAATATAAAGATACAGATTTAAGTGTTTAAAATAATATATATTACAACAAATAAAATGAAATTAAAAAAGAGAAAGAAGCAAAAGTGAAATAAACACTCAAGTGTGCCCACTCAATTACTATTTATTTATTTTTTCAAAAAGTTGATAAGAAATTGATAAAAAGAATTAAAAGGATTCAAATTTATATATGTTATAAAATGCATATAATTTGGAAGGTCCCTGCAGATATATATGTGTCTGAACTTCTTTTGGCATGTAATGCAATGCCACTTCAGAAACAAGTTTGGAGTAACATAGTTTTTTTTTTTTTTAATTTGTTACAAAATTATTATTTTAATATTTTATTTATTAAAATATTTAAAATATTCTTTATTTATTTAAAAATATTATATTTAATCCTCTAATTTTTAAAAATAATTATCATATTTAATTTATTAGATTTAAAATTTAGTATTTTAAAAAAATTAAAAAATTAAATTAATATTTTCAAATAAATAAAACAATATTTTAGAAATTTTAAGAAATAAAATATTTAATTAATAATTTTATAATAAATGTGATATTTAAAAGTATATTTTTTTAATTAAGTTTATCATGTCAAACATAAAAGATCTCTTAGCGTAGAAATTCTTTTACAAAAGTTTTGAAATAATAGGGATTAAATTTAAATGAAGGAACTAAATTATTTGGTGAATCTATAGAAATCAAAGAAAGTTTAACCTAGAGTTATTTTTTTTTACCGTATGACATTTTGGAAGGTACAATTTAGTCAAATCTTGTAAAAAGTTAATGCAATATGTTCACTTATATATTGATTTTCCATTATAATTTTACCTTATTTTAATATTAACTCCTTTCACTTTACATAATTGATTATTATGTCTTGAATGAGATATGCTTTTCAAATTATATTTGTCCCAAAAAGTCTGTTTTACTTTTTAAGAAAATTCACATTAGTTCAAAAAGTAAAAAACCCAAGCATTTAGTTCCGACTTGCGATTTTTGTTCTTACCTGCCTGGAAAATTTTATCTGTTTTTTTTTCAACGAAAGTTCAACTAATTTCCTTGGCTAAAATATAGACATACAGATTTTTCATATCCAAAAAAATCAATTAAAAGAAACTGACAGTGAAATTAAAAAGAAAAAATAAAAGTAAATGTGAAATTGCCTGCACGAATAGACAGATTTGTTTGAAAGTTGAAACGGTTGGCGAATATTTAGAAGAAAATATTATATAGTCCTACAGTATAACGCCAGCTTTCAATGGCAGAAATAGCGAAAATAAGGGGTAATGGGAAGGGTACTATGGTAATTTAGTTCCCAACACCGTCATTACTAGAATTTATACCTCCGTGGTTTCAACGCTACTCCTCTGCAGAAGACCAGAGCAACAGCAAGACTCCTTATTTTCTCATCAGCCAAGCACGCAGATTTGCGAGAGATCAATCTCAACAACGGCATCATGTCGTGGCAAACTTACGTAGATGAGCACCTTATGTGCGATCTTGAAGGCAACCAACTCAGTGCTGCCGCTATCATTGGCCAGGACGGCAGCGTTTGGGCACAGAGCTCCAATTTCCCTGCGGTTTCAATCTTTTCCATTCTCTTTCCCAGATTCTGATTCTTTTTCTGTTTTTCTTTCGCTGTCTTGAGTTATTTGATTGATTTTATGCCTGATGGAATCAAATTGTTGATGGGTTTTTCGTGGCTGCGATCTTGTGCTGGTTCAGATTTTTCTTTCAATAATTCGGTGGGAATTTTTTATTTTCTCTCGCGATTTATCATATGAATAGGTCACAGCCCATGTCCAAGGTTGTAGTTTGATTTTGATGCATCTTTGTTTGAAGAAATGTTGACTGTTTATCTTGCTTGGCACGGTTTCTCGATATATGCCATTTGGGTTGTAAATTAATCTTAGAAATAGAGTTACAGTCTTTGATGTTGTTATGGAGAAGCTTCACCGTGGTAAAATGGTCCAAACTTGGGGCATGTTTGTGAACTTAGGAAATCCTTTGACAACAGAAAGCTCAGTGTAATTCAAAATGACTAGGAATTCATAAACAGCGGATGGATGTCAGTATAGTCTCTGCATTTTTTCCTGAGAATGAAAGAACAGAAGCTCGGTCACACCATTGATATGGAATTACTAACATGTGCGATCACTTTTGCCAGTGGCAAGTATTTCTTAAAAGTCATTAGTAAAAGAACATTTAGTTTTGTTTTCATTTTGAAGTGTGCTTGATTGGTAGTAACATCGCGGGCTCTTGCGTACTTTAATACCAACAGATCTGTTTTTATTCTAATTGATCCATCCTTATACAATGCTTATCAATGTTGTTTCAGTTCAAGCCTGAGGAAATCACTGCTATCATGAATGACTTTGCTGAGCCTGGATCTCTTGCTCCAACTGGATTATATCTTGGGGGCACAAAGTACATGGTGATCCAAGGTGAGCCTGGTGCTGTCATTCGTGGGAAGAAGGTAAGGAACATGCCAAAATTATATTATGGTTTGATTGCACAAAAATGCATAGATAATCATCATCCAATGAATCGTAAAGAGAGTTGCAATCACCCAATTATAATGCACCAACTCATCAAGACTATACCTTTGAGTTTGTTTTGGTGAGAGAGTAGCATGAGTATTGTGACCTCCTAAGACCCACTAAGTTTAAGAAATAATATTGACATACTGCGTCAATTTGATTGTGCAAGCGTTACCTTGAGTTGTGTATGATGTGTCAATCAAAACTGGTAGCCTTTTTAAACCTTCTCTTAGCATTGCAATCAATCTTATAGAAAACTTATGCCTTGTCCACTTCTCTGTTGTTTGCATATCAAACACAATATAAAGACATGCATATTCACATTAGGCACATTTGGGCATATTGGCGCAATAATTGCTATATATCAAGTCTTACCTTAAACCTTAAAGCTCAATAGCTGTCTTCCGAGTTCTGAATTCAGTTGTGGAACATAAACATATATTGGTCGGTTTTTGGCTTAATATGTTGGGTAGATATTATGTTCATGTAGTCTTTCGACTTTATGGTTATTTTCTGAGCCTTTTTCACTATTATTTAGGGTCCTGGTGGTGTTACTGTCAAAAAGACCAATCAGGCCTTAATCATTGGCATTTATGATGAACCAATGACTCCGGGTCAGTGCAATATGATAGTTGAAAGGCTTGGCGACTATCTCATCGATCAGGGCCTTTAATTCTCTTGGTATGTCTAGCGTGCATATTATATTGGCTTCCATAAAAGGCTTTGCCTCGACCTGCTGTGGAATGTTGATTGCAGTTGTAATAATATTTTAGGTATCAGAAGTCATGGAATCTGCTTGTGGCGAAGAAGTGTTTGGTGCTTGAGAAGTGATGACTAAAATCTTTCCGTTGTACCTTTTAGTCGGTTGCTATATACATTACCGTGATTTTCTTGCTATGGTATACTGATTGGCATACATTTTATATTGCGAGTTGTTCTTATTTATCCGGCAGAAAAGCCTTCATATATATACCCTTCTTTCCTTTTCTATCTTTTATATAATTTACTGTCTTGTTTATTTTGAGGAATAGAGTAGCCTCTCATGTTCCTCCTCGACAAAGCCTGTCTGGTATGTGCGGTAATATTTGCCTGTGTCAATGCTGTAGGGAAACCCTAGTATCATGACCGTTCTAGGCGATAGCTGTTTCCGTGTTTTGATTATATATTTTAGTAACCTTCTGTTACAAACTTGTAGCAAAAACCGCAAAATTTAGGTGGTTTTTTTCTTAAGAAATAAAAAATTTGTGCTATTAAGTTTTTATATAAAAACATGACTCTTAGGTGTTATTACAACTTAGTATTACATAAATATCTCTTAACAAAGATTTATTTACATGTCATGTTTTTATTGAGAAACATGAAAGCAAATGCTAAAGGAATATCATTACTCAAAAGAGGCTATGCTACGGAAAACTTGAGCACTACTCAAGCTTTGCAGCCCTTGATGGCACACTTCCTAAATTTTATCTATTGGTCATTGCATAATCGAGGATGGTGTTATATATATGCGTTTGTGTTCTATGGGATGGTGAAGCATGATCTTGACCCGTCCGGGTACAAGCTCAAACGCTTGACGCTGTTTATTTGCTTTACATCCATCTCACTAAAGGGTGCTCATCATTGTCTGTAACTGCGTTTGAGAGAAGAAAATAGTCTCGTATGAGCAAGCCACCTTTATCTCTTGGGAGTTGGAGAGTTTGTGTGCATATTTTTTCTTCAAAGGTTGTATTATAAACCATCCTTGTATTCAACAAGCTTTTGAAGAACCAGGTCGTATTGCTTGTTGCTTGATAATGGACGAATGCTAGCTGCATGATTTTTTGTCCCCTGAAATTCCTGTTAAACTACCTTAAATATCCCGCTAGTTATCTGTCTGGTAGGAGGTGGCCATGGTGGAACAATTAAGTTGTTAAGTATTAAAATTTACAAAATAGAAAAATCACATTTGATATTATATTAAACATGTGTGATTTTCACAACCTGTCCACAAAGCCCAATTCAATATACAGCAATGTGGTTTTTAAGTAGTAAATGGAGTGAAATTTGTTATATATGTACGTCTCCAAGAAAAGAGATTAAATTAGATTTTTTTAAATGATTTTTTATTTTCAAATTTTTTTTAATATGAGAAGGTCAGGTTCCTACCAATTTTTTTCTTTTTCGAAAAGTCAGCTTCTGAAAAATATATATACTTGCGAAATAAATTGAATTAAGAACCTTAATGAAACCGAAGTGTCAACCTTAATGAAATCGAAGTTTCAAAGTCAGAAAATAACACATATAAGATTATTAGTAGTAACCAAGTTCACCTAAAGCAATCAAAAAACCTGCTCAAAGCTCACTAAGAAATATAAGTTCAATAAGCACGCGAGTAAATGATGATGATGAATGATCAAAGTAAATGAAGGTTCAATTCATTTTATTTCTCATATTCAAGGCACCCTCGATAAGAGAAGATAACTGTTACTCATGCATTCTTTTCTTTATTTTTTAGATCTTTTTTGCTAGATACAAAATCCTTCTGTCATCGGCAAGGGTGAGTACATCAATTGATGACTCAATTAATTTCGCATGGCCATATCATATTAGGATAGGATAGATTGAGTTTAAATAAAAAAATTATAAATTTATTGGGTCAAATTGAGTCTCATAACTGAGATTGACTGAATTTTGAATTTATTCATTGGTCTGACTCGACTTGGTTATATTTTTATTTTTTAAATATTATTTCCATATTTGTATTCAACTAATTTTTTATTTATAATAATTTTTAATATATTAATTTTTTTTCAAATTTTAATTATTTTTCATTTCAAATCTTAATTTTTTTTATCATTATATTTTCTCTAACCTTCAAATTTTTTTTTTCTAAAAACTGTTTTATTAATTTAAAAATTATTTTTGTAAATTAACAAAACAATAAGGATAGACTTGATTTGACCCAATTAAACTCATTATAGCTTAATTACTTACCGGATTAAATCGAATCTCAAGTCTTATCCAAATTAGTCTAATCTAACCTATGATCACCCTTAATTTTTGGGACTCAGCACACATGCTTTTATCACCATAAGAAAGTCAGAATTTTACAATCTTTTTAGAAACTCAGACAATCTAAGTATAGTAGGAATTTCAAAGAGTGGGAGCCAAACTCACTAAGAACTAACAAAACATATTACTCAAATCTCACTAATAGGATTAATTGCCCAAAAAGCATATGCAGGCACATGAGTAAATGAAGATGAAACATCCCAATAAATACAAGTTCAATTCATGTCATTGCTCATCTTCAAGGCAGTTTCCTTAAATATCAATGATTGAAGAACATACTTGTTTCTCATGGATTCTCTTTATTTTTGGGATCTTCTTCCATGGCTTCAAAATGACCTTTATTGAATGCAGCACAACTTCAACGTACTTATCAGCTTCATCAAATGCAAGGAGCATGCTTTGGATTTGGCCTCTCTCCCTCTCTCCATGGAAGCAAGGTTAACTGGGGCACAAAGGAGTTGAAGAGAAAAGAACGAACAATGTATAAAATAATATTTTAAATGCCTTTTGTGCATCTTTTCTCTTGCTTGGACTTAAATTTTGTTACTTATAGAAGAGTAGGAGGCAGAAGTCCTGTCCTCTAGATATGTGATTTCCTTTCGGCCACACTTTGTAGCAGTATATTTTAAACTCAGATGGAACATTACTTTCTGAGTTATTTTGAATTTTAAAAGATATAATAAAGTGGTTCTCATCTCTTCTAATATTAAGTCACTTAATGAGTGTGGGTGGTTAAACGTATTTATAATTTTATATTTTTCGCTGATTATTGAAAGTTTAAACATGTAAAGAATTCATGTTTGAATATTAAAATTGCGACGTTGCACCTTTCTCTTTTATACACTTTCCAGCTGCATCTACGGTTAATATGTATTAGAAAGTATGATATTCAGACAATCTTCTTTTTTTCTTTTTTAATTTTGATTTGCTTTGACCAAATGGATATTGCACTTTGGTTAAGTAGGAGGCTGCACAAGAAAGTGTAGTGATATTAGATGATTTTCCTTTTAAGCTTATAAGTAACTTTTGATTAAGGGTTTGCTACTAGCCCAAATTTGAATTCATTAATATCAAATAAGGAAGCAATATTTAAGTAAAAATGGTTTAATCTGAATAAAGATATATTAGCCCATTTTGTTAACAGATATATTGGCTTAAGTAAGCAATATTAAGTTGGGCCCAAAAGAGATCATTCTGATTTTCCAAAATAATGTTAAAAAATTATATAACAATGTGAATAAATCGAGTGCCTTTTATCCAACAATGTCGATAAAAAGTAAATTACAATAACATCTTCTCAGATCGTCTTAATAGTTACACTCACTCTCCTGCAATTTGTTTCTTTATAGATAAAATTTATTAAACTTGTACTTTATTCTCATATTAAAGATAAAATAAGAATCCGAATCACCAGTGGTACGATTGGTGTAAGTATAATTTTTTTTTTAATTTTTGGTTATTAATTTTTTTTCCTGATCCACCACTGTACAACAGATCTGCTATACAACGGTGAATTCGCTTTCATAAAATAATCTCATGTTAAAATTCAACATAAATTTAAATTTATGTAGTGCTAAATGTTAACTTTTTAGACAAAAAATAAATTAAATAAAAATTTTAGCAATATATCAAAATAATGTAAATACGTCTCAACATATTTTACCATTAACCTTTTGATAACTCTTTTGTTGGAGAATTACTCTAAGATAATCATCAACAATCAATTAATACGTAACTGTTACTTATTAATCAACAAAAATACAAAGGCATTAAGCATCTAAATACAAATCATCATATGTGGGTAAAAGAATTCACCTCCCCAAGTTCTTGATGCTTCTACCAAGTTCTAAAAGGCCTTTAAAACACCTCAGAATCTCTTTCGTGCTCAAGCTTCTTGTCTCTTTCACCATTTTTGTCAAATTTCTCAAAAAAAAAAAAAAAAAAAAGAACACACTAAAAGACAGCAAAATTACTAGGTTTCCATACTTACGAATTATAAAACACTATAAACTTTATACTTGATAGAATTTTGCCTTAATCAAGTGATAAGTCTATACAAAGCATAAGCATAAGTAATTATGATACAACTTGGGACTTCTTTCTATTAGGTCTACTTTTAACCAAAGACAAAATGCGTTTTTCCCAATATATAAACTATCTATAAGCTTTAAATTCACCAAATCATGATAATCTCTCTTGAATTTTTCTATGCAGTAAATGGGCTTCAGATAATTGATGGAGGATATCATTAGTTTATTTTGTGATTGTCCTGTCGGGTTTCCACGTGGACTAAATTCGTCAAACCTTTGAAGCAGGCAATTTTTTAAATGGGGATATGTATAATTTAGGATGGTGTCCTCTAATTATTGGGTAGTGGTCTAGGTCCTGGGAATAAATTCTGTGCATCGCAATATCCTTGTTTCTCAAGAGAAAGAAGATACAAATAGTTACCAATTTTAAAAATAAATACACTCTAAAATCACACAGTACATCATATAATGCTGTAGAGAATTTAGATCCCCAGCCTTTGGGGTCTCAAAGCTTTGGAAATGGCGTAATCAATTTTTGTATGACTAGGGATACTTCTTGAAGACTTCTCTTGGCCTTGTACAGATATTTGGCATGTGTCAACAACTAAATCCGCTTGAAAGACGTTTACAAAATGAAGAGACCAGATAGGGACTGGGATAAGCGTTATGCAAATGGAGCCGCTGGAGGAGGTGATATGGACAATGAAATGGCTCTTTGGCCACTATAAAAATTTGAGGAAGTCTATGGTCCTCTTTAAAGCTGAATGCTAGAGAGCTCTTAAGGGTTCAAAACTTGCACAAAATCATGACCTAAACTTACATGGCATGTCTGCCACCCTGAGGAACATAGTTACCATAAGCCTTGTTTGATATCCAAAAAGTAAGTGCATAGAAAAGGGAATAGAAAATATAATAAGAAAAAAATAAAATAGAATCGAAAGTTTTAATTTCAAAATCTATTTGATATGTTGAGAATGAAAAAGGAAATAGAGTTGTAAAGTTTGTTTGGTATAATAAAAATAATGATAGAATGAGAATGATATCGAAATGAAAAGATTGAAATACCCCTAACATGCCATTATATTAGAAATATTAAATAAATATTTTTTTAAATTACTTTTAGGATAATATTAATAAAAATATTGAAGTATTCATAATATATATTACTAATTAAAATAATAGATTTTTTCATTTTTTATTTTTTAAAAGATTAAAATATTTATTTTTTAATTTTTTAGTTCAAAGTAAAAAATATTTAAATGTTAGTTGTTTATTTTTAATTAAAAAATTTTTTTGATTCAATTGAGAAAAATATTTAACTATTTAATTTTAACAAATAAAAGAATTTTATATATGTGTGTGTGTGACCTTAGCATGCAGGGTAATCTTGGCGTAAACATGCCCTTCCCAAAAATCCGAAAACTTATTAGTCTAGCCATGAAAATCTGATAATGGAAACCTCATTCCATTGTTAATTTCTCTCCTTTGTACCGAACCTTCAACCAAAATAAATTAGAATAAATCAGCTCAGGGCATTTTGTTGGAGATTGAAGAATTTCCAATAACAAAATGTATAAATGTACGTGAGCCATCAAATAAAAATTTGATTACTCAAATTTATAGATAACAAAATTATCTAGAACTACGCATAATAATTAATGACCAGTTTTTAATAAAAAATTTAAACTATTAAATTTGAATTTACATTTTATTGAAGATTCTCTTATAACATTACTATAAGAGAAAATCTAAATTGACGACAACAACTTTCTATTTCTCATTCCCAAACATTAACATAGTCTCCTCCGTTTTTCACCTAAAAAACTATGAATTCACCAAATCCACAAGGAAAATGCCATTTGAACAAGGAAATCAAAACGGCATTTGGCAAAAATGTTGCCCAAACACCTGAATAAGTTTGAACTACCAAAAATTGGACTTAAATTACATAACTCGAGTAGCCATGAAGAGGCAACCTCAAGTGAAAAAAATGAAGTAGTAATGCCCTACATACAAAATTAAATCATCAAAGAGATGTCAATTATATTCCTTGCTACTTTCCACCACTCTCTTGGCATACAAAACTAGAAGCAAGATTGCTCTACAGCTGTTAAACCTTTTTCTCACAACAGCAAAGAGAATGAAGCAGTAGTTTACAATTCTCTGAAGCATACTAAGAATGTAGTAGTTTACAATTTTCTGAAGCATACTACAGAAAATTTCCCATTACTTTCCCCACTTGAAAGTCAAAAGTAGCACACATCTCAACACGAAATCACGCTGTCCCTTTAACTATCAAGCTTTTCAGGCTCCCCCACCATTTAATACAAGGAAGAGAAACGTCACAAGAAGAAAACTAGAATCCCATGAGGATAGCTCTTTTTGTGATGACGATGTGGTTGAAGACATCGCTGTTGTGTTACTTGCCACTGTTTTGTTATTTCTGCACAAAGATTGTGAAAGAGGACAGGCACGTCAAATTTAGAGTCTTATGGTAACGGCATATATAATTCAAGTTCATCTTGAACATTAAGAACAAGGGAAATGTAGTATCAAGTATTGAACTTACCCAGCTCTCATGTAGATGCAGTTGTCATAGCCTGCAAAATTGATGACAAATGATAAATGGTCTACAAAAATATTTTGATAAGAAGCAGACTTATAATGTCTAACAACAACTTCCATTCTCTGCATCCTTTGCAGAACGTGGACACAAACTCGTCCATCAAACACAACCTACCACAGAGTATTAGTATCTTTCAGTGATATGGTTTTCATTGACTACGGTGACGGGGATACTTCCATTCTCTGCATTCTTTGCAGAACTTGGACGCAAAGCATAGACATCAAACACATCCTATCACAGAATGGGTATAATTTGTAGAGTTGTACATAGAAAAGAAAATACAATATATATATATATATATATATATGAGTGAGAGAGAGAGAGAGAGAGTATATGCATGCGCAGATAGGCCTCAATGAATGCGTATGCACAGGTATCAGAGCAAATAAGTATACTATAAAAAAACAACCAGGAAAAAGAAAAAGTAGAATGAGTGGGTTGCAATGTGCGTACTTGGATCCTTGTCAACTTTTACACCTGTCCCTCCAAAACTACAAGCAACATCGGATGCTCCATTCTGCTGGTAATAGCTATTAAAAGCATAAGATGCATGAGAGACTAGGTTATCTGGCTCAAAACACGGCTGGCTAGGCTGGATAGCCGTACAGTCCACATTGCCAGGTCCACAAGCCCAATCTATGGCATTCTGCAAGTCAATTTGTGTGGCCTTACTTGAAGCAATGCACCAAGTTGTTCCATTTGACCTGGTCACATTTGCATCTGTTGTCATATCAACAGCACCTTTTCCAGTGAAATCCAGGTTATACACACTGGTCTGGTCTGGATAATATAAACCCCAATTCCTCTCAGATTCCAAACCAGGTTTCCGGTTTTCATTGAACAGCGAGAAAATGTAGACATCTAACTCCTCTCCAGGCTTTGCAGGAGTGCCAGTGTTATTGATAACATGCCTGATCAGATTGGTATTATATGTCTGAGCATTATCAGGAGTTGCTGCAGTCTCCTTAGGTGAACCTTTGGAAGGCCAGCCTGTTTCAGTGACCATTACCTTAATAGTTCTGAAATTTAAAGCCATCAGTGCAAAATAAATAGCATCAATCTGGGCATCAAACATGTTTGTGTACAGCAAACCCGTGTTTGGATCAATTACTTCTGAGGAGGATTCAAACAGGGCATAATCCAAAGATACTTTATTAGGGGAATCTCGGTAAGCATAATAAGGATATATATCAATCATAAAAGGTGACTGGTTCTCAGCAAGAAATTCCAGCATCGGCTTCAGGAAATATGCATGACTGCTGTTAAAAGCCCCAGCAGAAGGTGGGAATGATCGGGATAAAACCCCAAGGGAATGGGTGCTGGAAACTTTAATCTTCTTATGTAGGCCAGCTTTCCTAAGTGCTGTAAGGACATTTTTCATGGCAGGTACTACAAATACAGATGCATTATTGGGGTTTTCGGTGACTTCTGCGCCAACAGTTATGTATGTGATCTTTGTGGCTGGGTAGTAAGGAAGAATGCTGTTTTTCAGCCAAGTGTCTACATTGGATTGGAACTGCGAGAATGGCAGTAAATCTGAATTTGGAATCCCAATCATTAGTTCAACTCTAGTGTTAGCAAAGGCCTTGAGAACCTGTACATTAGAATCATAGATCCTGACATATTTGATGTTATGAAGTTGAACCAGCTGCGCCACCTTATCAGGTGTAGGGAGGTCATCAGCATTTCTTCCATAGCAAACCCCAATAAAACTCCCATTGCAACAATCTGACACAGCATTTCATAAGATTAAATCATGTTAATTGATTGTATTTCTGAGAGAGATGAGTGTGTCAGTTAGCTTTTGTGTGTGAGTGTGAGAGTGAGAGAGAGAGAGAGAGAGAGTGCCAGCTCTACTAGTTGTAACTACAATTCAAAACAATCAACTAATGTTACCAACTTTCAACCATAAGAACCATGTAGAGCCTTTTGAGGACACAACCGAATTAAGATTCACATAGTTATTAGTCTAATACTGTCAGATTCTACAAATATACGATAAAAAATTGTGCTTTACAGGTCAAACTAATCACGTTATCATTTAATAATTAATTTTTACATATTATCAGCAAGCTTGATGTCTCGGAAAATCATAATTTATCTCCTTCACATGATGTCACTAAACTCGCTAAGTTAGATCTTTGTATCTTCACTTTTTTATTTTCATTATACTTGGAGTATTCAGCCCACCTCCTACATACCCTTCCTCGGTTTGTTATATTGGACCTCAGCATGCAACATTCATTAGATTCATAAATTACCATGCATCTGATAGCTATACCAGCTAAGGGTTCACAAAAATTATCCCTCATAAAAGGTATAACATATTGTTCAAGTCCTAAATCATTCCAGTTCAGCTATTCCTTTCACAAAAAATCTATCTATTATACATAAAAGTTTAGTTGAAATGCCATAAAATTTGCTCACCTACCACCAAACAGGGAATCTCTACAGGAGAAAGGAGCATTTTAAGTCTTCAGATTTTCATTTTTCAAATGAAAAACCCCCCGCCAGGGGGTGGGGGGCGCATACTTCTTAAAGCAATAGACATGTTTAAAATATACTAACTAAAATTTTGAGAAGCTGAGTTGAGCTTCAGAAGAAACTGTCATTGCAAAATCTGGCACAAACAGTACACTTCAAGAAAGGGGGAGGAGCACCGACATTCCCTAACGCAATGTTGGAAAACTTTCAAACCTGCTTTCAGAATACAGAGGTTACTGCTCCGAGGAAATGGTGATCTAATTCAGAAAAATCGCCCCAAGAACAACCCAGAAACTGAACAACAGTGTAAGCATACTAGAACCAAGAAACATTACTAGCAGACAAAACATACACAAGCTAATATTAAAGGAAAAAAGAGAGTTAGATGCAAATAAGGAAGGAGTAAGCACAAACCCAGAAGCATTAGCAAAAGGGACGCCGCAAAGATGAGTCTGAACCCCCTCGCCATTACTCCCGTCTCTTCCCTTCTCTCGCTTCTCTGGCAAAAAAGAACGGCAAGCTTACTTCTTTATTCCTTCTTCTTCTTATTCGACTCTGGCTCTGCAAAGCTCCAACGTTCTAATGCTCAGAAAAGTAACGGGTCGTGTCCCTCTGTCTTTTACTCTCGAAGTGGGTCTGAGAACAGAGACCGTATTCGCTTATTAACTAGCCTTTGTTTGTAGTGGACAAAGCCCTTGAATTAAGTGACAGCAGCTCAGGTTGTCAGCCTAAAGCATCGGACCTCAGAATTTTTTCTGAATTTTGGTTTAGAGATGCTTCTCGATTCCGGAATTTGGCATGTCTGTTCTGCTTCCCACTATTTTGTGCGCTATATACAGGAAGAAAGGGAAAGGGTAAGAAAAAGGGTTGGCGAGGTTAAAGCAGCCACCTTTCTTTAATTATTTTTTGTGAATATCTGAGGTTAAACATGTCTTGATACGAAGATATACTCATATGATCAAATTTTGAGATATTTTGTACAATTAATTAAGATCATTAAATTATTAGCTTTACCAGATGTGTGTTTAATAATGGTTAGTAGAAATCTTCTGTCAACAATGTCCTACCATGATTAGTGACGTAGTAACTTAACTAGGATATGGAATCTAATAGTACTGAGAAGCCAATGAGTGTTGCGAATGCTAATGATGCCAAGTCAAAACCTCTCTTTTTTGGAGGGTGGGCCTCCAGCTCAGTTAATCATCACTCAATTTTGTGTGGGGGGTAAATCACTTTCACTATTTTTTGTTTCTAATATTTAAAATTACACACTAGAGAAATACTCAAGTCTCTGCATTTGAAAAAGTTTGTGTTAAAATATTGTAAATGAAAAAGCATTTTAATGGAGTTCCATGTTAGAGCATAATGGGCAACCTTTGAAAAGGATGTGATAGATTCTTTTGAGTGATGGGAAATAATGGAAATGAGTATGTATTTTTCCTTTGTAATATAATGGAAGGAGGATTGTTCCTTTTTGTTTTCGTCCCTGTTTGTTGTCATGTAGTCATTGCTGATCTGTTCATTTCCAATCTTATGACAGTTTTATTTACCTTTTTGTGGAACTTGTTTCTTTCTTTCAAGACAAATATCCTGCAATATTTCTTTTATCAGTCTTTGTTTTATGTGGATGTGAAAAAGCCTTGTGCAGTTTTATCAGGCCCAATAATTTTAGGCCTACGGGTTTCGTATCGGCCCAATAAAAATTTCAGATCATAAGCGCACATAGCCCAGTCCGTATTCTCTGATGCCCATGATCGTTTATTCATAAATGCAGTATTTTCTAAGACTAATAATAACTAACTAAATAAATGGGGTTTTACTGTTCCATAAGTATATAAGGATTGAAATGAAAATGTCTTCAATTTTAGTTGATTTTTTGCACATACTCCTCAACTCAACATAAATACAAAATGTCAATAAACAAAAAAATTAAGAGCAAAACACTAATTTAGTCTTATTTTATGGATTTAATCTCAATTTAATTTTTTATTAATTTTTTATCCTATTCAATAGTTAAATATCAATTCTTAATTAAATGTATTTACTTCAACAAATGACTAAATTAAAACTAAAAATAAATAAAATATCGAATAAAAACTTAATTAATAAATTAAGGATTAAAATAGTGTTTTGTTCAAATTTAAAAATTTATAGAGTCTTCTTTAACAAATTCACCCATTTAATAAATAAGCCTAAATTCTCTATTATAATTAATATGTTATAGTTATCCCGTGTCCGTATTAATTTTATAATATAAACTGATAGTTGATACTAAATTAAAGATTGTAACTAATTTTTATAATTTGACCTGAAGAATGATTTAAAAACTAAATTTAAGAATTGGCTATAAAGTTACAGCACCTGAGGAGTGAGGATCCAAACTTTCCCGTGGTTCTATGCAAGCGCAATTACAATTTTTTTTTTTTAAAATTATTATAAGATCACTTTGAATGACAGAAAAGAAAGTAAGAAACGGTCTAAATCAAATAAAAATTATTCTGGCAAAACAACAAATTCAAAATATACAATGTTTATTAGTGCGCGGCCTTCATCCTTTGAATTTATTCTTACTACTTCAACGTCTCTCTTTCTTGAATGATCACGTTTCCTTTCTCTCCCACTGTGAGAATCGGCCATCCTGAACCCTAAACACTGAATTCCCAGAACCACAACTACTGTACCAAGAAAGATGAAGACCAAGACACCATTGAAGCAACTCAAGCTCGCTGTCCCTGCTCAAGAAACCCCCATCACCTCTTTCCTGTAACTTACTGCCATATTTCTCTCTATCCCTTGTCTTTCTGCTTTACGATTCATTACTTGATTCTTTTGTAAATGTTCTGGTTTTCTTTCAATTATACATATTCTTGGGTTTCCTCCTATCTATGCTTTATTTAATTGCTCACAACTTGCGAATTTGGAATCTTTCAAGTTACCCATTGCCAGCTTTGAAAATGTATAGATTGAATGTGTTTCTAAACAACATTCCCTTTTCCAGTTTTGGCCTTATTTTTGGAATTTGAGTTAATGCCGATCAAATGACTGAACTTAAGAACTTTCTTTTCTCGGAAACTGAAGAGTTTGGAATTGATTTCTTCTTTATATGATGTTGATATATTTTTTATCATGTAATTAATCAAATCATCGTCAACTTGTCAGGACTGCGAGTGGCACGTTTCATGACGGAGATCTGCTTTTAAACCAGAAAGGATTGCGCCTCATATCTGAAGAAAAAGAATCGCGCGTAAGTCTATCAAGTCACACCCCCGATTGTTGGTTTTATT
This sequence comes from Delonix regia, assembly GCA_037074485.1. Lineage (NCBI taxonomy): Eukaryota > Viridiplantae > Streptophyta > Magnoliopsida > Fabales > Fabaceae > Delonix > Delonix regia. The sequence continues at coordinate 29,341,963 of CM073449.1, read as the reverse complement.
ACTTGCTACATTTTGCATAAATTATGGTGGGGAAAATGTATCAATTTCCGAGTAAATTAGAATTTAAAAGTAAAATGAAAAGACCAGAAATATAAAATCAAAAGAAAGAAAGGGTGACAATTATGCCCAAGCCATGCCTAATGGAATAGGCCGGGTTAAAAATGTCCTCATAGCCATCGATGTATGTAGATCAAGGAAAACGTGAAGGTCATAGTTTGAAGGCAGAGTTCACACCAGAATCTCTATAATAGAGGTAAGCTTTGTATATTTAGCAGAACAACTAGGATCAGCTTGGCGAAGTAGGGGAGACAAGACAAGAAATAGAGAGAAGCCTCTAAGTGTGAGAAAGAGTGTATGAACTCAAGAGTGCATGTGCGGGAAATACTACTTGAAATTTCGTTTGGTATCATTTTTAGTGATCCGCACTTCCTTAGTACTTTAATCACTAGAAGAATAGTATTTGAATACAAGGGTTTTCAGTTCAAATCACCATAGTTTCTGTACTTCATGTGACAGTGTGCGTTGAGGATCATTTTTTTTTTTTCCTTTTTCTGAGTTGCTCAACATTCGGTGTTCTTTTCTGTGAGTGTATTTTGTATGTATTTATAAAGTCTGTGCAACAGTGGTGGGTTGATTTGAAATTATCAGATACACTTGAATATAATATTTACATGGGAGAAACTCTATTTTCCCCAACAAGTTATGCCTCATCCACTGATACAACCTGAGTTAATTAAGACGGATAAATACAGGCCTGTCTGAAGAATCTTTTAATGCTAACAGCTCACCAGTTTTCCTAGGCTATTGTTTTTCTCTGATGATTGAAGGAACAAATTTTATGCTTTAGTAGGATGTGGAATAGGCGGTGTACTTTTCACGCTTCATTAACAAGTTTGTGGATAGTGTTTATTTCTACTTGTTTCCTTTTTATGTATTGGTCACCATTATTCTCCACGAATCATTTATGAATTTATTACACTTTCCAGTATTTGCTTCAATCATCTTATCTGCAGATTTACAACCTCCTTTTTTGTTTGCCCTATATGCCTTTTTTGAACAGCCTTCTGATGGTAAGGAACTTGATTTTGACTTCACACTGGAAGACCTTGAGACCATCAAAGTAATTGGAAAGGGCAGTGGTGGTGTAGTACAACTTGTTCGTCATAAGTGGGTTGGAAAATCATTTGCCTTGAAGGTTTGTTATTCTTATGGAGCACATTTTTCTATATTATGAATTTAATAGAAAGGTATTCACTTCAGAAACTAAACAACAATGATGTTTTTCCAGTTCTTCAAAAGGGAGTAGTAATTGTCTTAGGCTATTTTGAACTGGAGTTCAGTGGATCTCAGATGACACAAGTGCTTTAGCTTGAGTAATCTTGTAAAGTGGCAAACCCTGGGTGTAATTTCTTGTCATCAAAGTATTGACAACTTACACTATGTAAATTAAAATGAATATCTGCCATGATTGCCCAACAGTCAACGTTGGGAGAAGTGCAGTGATTTTTGTTCAGTAGTTGCTAGCTCGATCCTGCAGCTGTTTTCACAATCACATTAATGACTATCAGCTAAAGAGTTGGAAATATGTTCACGGTAAAGACATGCTGTCACGTATATGTTCTGGGATGATCAATGCTAAAGACTTATACTATGTCTCTAATTACCTTTAACATCTTTCATGAAACAGATTGAGTTTATGACTGTAATCTTATATTTTTTTGAGGCACTAAAATTTGAAACTAAGCAAAGTGATTTAAAATCACTTTCAACCCTGCATGTCAAATTTTGCAATGATCGGAAAACTTCTGTATTGCAGGTCATTCAGATGAACATACAAGAGGAGATCCGTAAACAGATTGTACAGGAGCTGAAGATAAACCAAGCATCACAGTGTCCACATGTTGTAGTTTGTTACCACTCTTTCTACCATAATGGAGTCATATCTCTTGTGTTAGAATACATGGATCGTGGTTCTCTCGCGGATGTAATCAGACAAGTTAAAACAATTCTAGAACCATATCTTGCGGTTGTTTGTAAGCAGGTATGCTAAGTTGCAATTTTATTTCTTCTTGAACTGGGCAGATTGCTCGAGTGTCATCTTTCTATTCCTGGTTAATCATTCAAGTTCATCTTCCAGGTCTTGCAAGGTCTTGTTTACTTGCATCATGAAAGACACGTAATTCATAGGGACATCAAACCGTCCAATCTATTAGTGAATCACAAAGGGGAGGTGAAGATTACTGATTTTGGTGTTAGTGCTATGCTGGCAAGCTCAATGGGCCAAAGAGATACATTTGTTGGAACTTACAACTACATGTCGGTATGTACTGTTTCTTTCACAGTTCTTCTTCTATAATCAGTAGAAACTGGTTGCCAGCTTCAATTAAATATATCCCCGTTTTCCCTTCCCTTGCGACAATAGCTAGATACAGAATGTGCTGATGATTAATGTATTGATTAACTTGCTTAGCCAGAAAGAATCAGTGGGAGTACTTACGATTATAGCAGTGACATCTGGAGTTTGGGCATGGTAGTACTTGAGTGTGCCATCGGGCGGTTTCCTTATATACAATCTGAAGATCAGCAAAGCTGGCCTAGTTTTTATGAGCTTTTGGAAGCAATCGTGGAAAGCCCTCCACCTTCTGCTCCGTCAGATCAGTTCTCTCCAGAGTTCTGTTCATTTGTGTCATCCTGGTAATTGTTTATACATGTTCTTTTCGCTTGCTTTATGTCAATACCAAATTCACTCAACTATGACACTTTTAAGTGTTTCAAGTGTTCGGCTCCATTATAAATTTTTTTTTTTTTGGTTTTTGAGTTAATTTTTGTTATGGTTGCAGCATACAAAAGGATCCTCGTGATAGATTGACATCTTTGGAACTTCTGGTTAGTAAACTAGTTTTTTTTTTTTTTTTTTTCATTAAATTATCCACACTAACTAAAATTCCGAATGCTAAGTTTTTGTAATCTCACTGTACTTCCAGGGTCATCCTTTCATAAAAAAGTTCGAAGAAAAAGATTTAGATCTTGGGATTCTGGTAGGCAGCTTGGAACCTCCTGTAAATTTTCCTAGATAATCTGTCTTAATAACATATATGTAAAATGTTAATGCGACAGCCATGACTCTATGGTGACAGATCAGTGAATTCTCTATTGTTGCTAATACTGGAAAATTATAATACCAGTATCAGTCTTGAGCTTGTTGATTCCATTGACAGTGTCCCTTACCTCAAGTTTTGTATAATAGGTGTTTGCAGTCAATTAAACCAGTTTATGTTTAACTTTTGGATCAAGATTGCCTGCATTTGACCCCAGGCGCAGTGTTGCATTTATACTTCATCTTTTTTTCAAGCTCATATTGTCAGATCCTACTTCATCCTTAGCCCAGCTGCAGAGGATTTAATTTGTCAGAAATTAATGAAACATGAGCCAGCAACAAGTATAAAGTCACTCAGCAGGATATTCATCTGAATCAGGCTTGATTTTCAAGCTGATGAGGGTGAACATGGACTACAGCCTTACGAGGTCCAACAGAGTCCCTTTACTAGTTGTTGCTCTGGATTTGAATTTTTTGATGTAAAATGACAACAGAGAAAAGAAAATTAGGAAAAACTAAATACAATCTTCTTGATTATACCTTAATATGATTTTGGTATGCAAACTATAAAAAGGCAATATTTAATCTTATAAACTATCATAAAAAAATAAAATCATTACAAAACAGAATTAAAGTCAAAATATATAATTGCCATGTGTACATGATATTTCCATCTTGTATAAAGTATTACGTTTTAAAATTTGTTCTAAGATTATAATTAAATCATAGTCCTAGAAAATTACGTTATCATACCACATAGGGTGATCCAAATTTCACTGTCTCATAATTTGATTTGTTTTGTAACCTAATCAGTAGAGTCTGGCCAATAAACAAAATCAGCAAAGAGTGGTGCTCTCACTGACCCACATGATAGTAAGCCTAATAGAGGATTTGCACCTTTATAGCAAATTCCAGGGGTCTAGCAATTAATAATGCCTTCCAGTGATTATCGATTGAAGGATAATTATGAATGATGTGCACTTTTGGAAGGGAACCAAAACAGATGGGGTCAAGGTGGACAAGCCATCATTGTTGACAGTTGAAGGGTGAAACCATTGAATTGTAGTAGGGTCATAATCCAACTGGTAAGCACCCATAAGAAAAAAAATTATTAAGGAGACTTTTTCTAAGAAAACTAAGTTAATATATATATATATATATATGTGTGTGTGTGTGTGTGTGTGTGTGAGTGCGTGTGTGTGTGTGTTAAATATATATTTATAAAAAATTATATCTAATAAGTATATATATTTATATATAATTTATTTATTTTTATTGAACTGAATCTACATAGGATTCTTTATCCAACCGTAAAATTATTTAAAACGTGATATTCTGAAAGGCCTATACCTAAGGAAATTCCCAATACAATAGCATGTGGTGGCAATTTGATTGCCCGTCCAAATACCACCATATCATGATTCGTACCCAAGTCAACCTCCTTATCTTCATAATCCTCACGTCTCATATCCTTCTCGTACTAATCCAGCTCATTCTTTCCGTTTTTTTCTTTTTTTCTTAATGTGGGATTCTCAGTAATTATCTTCTTTTGGTAGACCATGTACCCATCATTTATTTTTATTCAACAATAAATATAATCATTTCTCATGTGTAGTTTGTGGTATTTTTCACAAAATGAAAATTTTTATCATAATTAAAAGTTTCTGACCTGAGAGTAAATGTATAATATATCCATATTTTTGAAGAAAAAAATCATTTGAAAGACTTTTATGTTAAGCATACACGTAATTGGGTGTTTTGAGAAAACGTTCTGCATATTGGAAATTGCCCCCAGAGATTAAATCCTAAGGAACAACGTACAGCACGTGGGTGGAATCGTTCGTTAGGAAAACTCCTCGTGAAAAAAGGGAATTTTTTGGGTCATATAAGCAAGCAACATCTAGAAAAGGAAAAAAGAAAAAGACTTGAAGAATTCGTCAGTTCAACAGAGATTTATTTAGGCGTAAAAAAGTTTTTTTTTTTATGTGTATCAGCCCAAAGGAGAGTTCCAATGCAAAATGCATTTCAAGAAAATGAAGCAAATGTTTACGTTCTTGATAAGGTAGGTATGGAAATTTTATCTCAACATACGGTTTTGTGGAGTAATTTCCTCATATACAAAAAAACCAGACTAGTTCACCAAAAGAACGGAAAATATTCTGAGTACACTTTTTACCATGAATAGATCAACCCAACTCTTATAATCATCCAAATTTATATGGCCTGGATAAAATATGCATTAAAAGGTGGGAATATACCAATCTGTCATGGCTTTGTGAAGCAAAGTTGGCAAGATGGTGACCCCCCGTTTCAACCCTCAAAAATTTAAAAAAGAGTGAAGACGGTGACTCAGGATATGGATGTCTTCACAATTTAGACCTTATCCTCTATCCTAGTAGTCTGAGAGAAGCTATTCTTTTTACACAGGATAACGTGTTCTGATAGTGAGACATTTTAGGATATAGAATTATCTATCATAACAAATATTAACAATATAATAAAATTGGTCAATGTTATCCTTGGCGATCTATATAAGACCCCACCAATATTTTATCTGCAAAACCCAACTGCTCCTTGCACTTCATATTTCATATGGAATCAAGAATGTTGGATTTGCGTATAGATATGTTGCTCCTTCATTAAACAACTGTTTCATCTCACAAAGCAGAGAAAGCAGGATCTTTATCTTCTCCTTTTTGTTCTTGTTTTCATTCTTCTTCTTGACACAATGGATCAGAAGGCTAAGCAAATTTTTCTAGAAATGAACATGAACAGCGACTGGGTTGTTAAGGAAGATGGTGGTGATGATATTTGTGATCCAACATCCATTGCGTCCATCTTAGAAGATTCAATAGATTCAGTGTGTTCATCTTCTTCGTCAGAAATGACTGAGGACGCATCCTCTTCTGCAACTTATCTGTCAACCTCATGTTCATCATCACATTCAAATGGGCCTTTATATGAACTATCAGAGCTCATGACTCATCTACCTATAAAGTATGCAAGATTCCCTGCACTTGAATCAATTTCCTTTCTGCCCTATCTCTACTGTTTATATGCAGAAATATTCTGAAATTGCTCAAGTTTTCATCTTATTTGCAGGAGAGGGCTATCTATGTTTTATCAAGGGAAGGCTCAGTCTTTCACATCTTTGGATAGGGTGCAGAGCTTAGAAGATCTTCCAAAGAAAGGTACACCTTACAACAAGAAAATGAAGTCATGTAAAAGCTATGGAGGTGGTTTGGATAGCCACAAAATATCATATTCTCCCAAGGCTACAATATCAAAGAAAGCTTCAAGGGGATCTTTTGTATCTTCTCTAAATAGAAGAGGGAGTTTCCTGGGAATGCATAGGCCTTCCATAGCTGCGCAGAAGAACTTTTGAGATCCAAATCAACTAGAACTTTGCTTGTGTCATACAGAAAACTCAGATTTTTGGTGCCGAAGGAAACGTTGTACTGTCCTCTTTCTCTTTTGACGGATCCGTTTGTCATAGAATCTTTCATTTGATCCTCAGACCTTCAGCTCTATAATTCTTTGAACAATTATACTATTACTAAGCTTCTTACATGGTGACCTATCTCTGTTTCAGCTATTATTCGTTATTATGGCTCACTAACTGATTATTGAATAGCATATATTAGGAGATAACATTGTACTGCGTAAGAAGAAATTCGTAAAAAACCTATTTGGAAAGTGAGGATCGCCTATTATCAGACCTGAATTATTCTATAAGCTGAGCCTATATTTTGTAACCCCATTAGAAGCATTATCTTAAAGTTTTGATTAATTTTTCACTACTAACTCCCAAGGTATTCACCCTTTTCCCTTTATATGAAAAAAAAAAATTATATGAGAAGCCTTCCTTCTTCTCTCTCTTTTTTGGAAAATCATGGAAAGGGACAGAACCAGCTGCACTGAACCTGCAAAACTGGAAGTATCTTTAGATTATATTTTTCCTAAAAACAAAGAGAAAGTCTGAGATACGTAATCCTAAAGCAAGATTGCTTTATATTATATGAATACCTGAGGATTGGTTTGTTGTCTGCTTCGATATTTAGTTTCCCCCACGCAGTATTGGATTCTTTACGTGTTGCATTTACTTCGAAAAGTTTTCTTTCTTAGTCTCCTAAAACAGATAAGAGGTTTCCCTCATCCTCAAGCACTTAATGGGAAACTCTCCGAGGAAAACGACAATTCATGAAAAAGAAAACGGATCCTCACGAAATAAAGTAAAACAGGAAAAATTAGTTTGACACGAACGTAATTTCTCACCCCTTTTAACATAAAATACTCCTGTTTGTTTCACTTTTTCCTTCTGGAGATAATTTTTCTTTGAACCTGAATCTATTGACCCTTCCAGAAACTGAGTTGATGCCTAACGCTCAATTTATAATAATATTTCACTGGCGGTGGCGGCTAGAGTTTATGTATAAAACAGCTCAGTAGCAAAACAAATTAACTAAATTAAATTATTCTCTCATCTAATTCCCTAACAATGACAATTACAAAACCTTCCCTCTAAATTTTTAGCACTACGCGAGCCCCTTTCACAATTAAAATCATTTAACTACTTTTATTATCATATTAAGAATAAAATCACCCTCCCGTTTTAAAACTTGACATTAACTTCGCTACCTTTACTATAATATTAGAAATAAAATTACAACCTTAGGTTGCAGAAAAAGTTAACTTCCTACATAAAAAGTGAATTGGAAGAAAAACTTTTTTTAATACGTATCAAATGTCAGAAAGCCAAATTATATTTTTAAAAACAATATGTATATTAAAAGTAATTTATCCAACCCTGGGTGGTTAATATAATCTACTCAAATAACTTTCAAAGTGCCAACTAAGAGTAAACTATTCTGAGTAAAATTTACGGTGACGAACAATTAAATTCCTATGCTATTACCAATATTACAATACAACTAAATTATCAATCATACAAGAACTTGCTTGCACATGAACCCGGGTTTTTTTGGTTTTGGGGGGGGGGGGGGGAGAAAGTGAGGGAGGGAGGGAGGGAGAGAATTTGACAGAAGAATTTTGAATTAGCCAATTTCCATAGACTACATTTGTGTGCGGAAAATGGCTGCTATGAAGAAGACTAGTATTTGAATAATTTGAGATTGGATCATATCTTGTAAACAGGTACAATTCCAAGGAGATAAAAGCACTTTCTCATCACAGTTGCGGTTGCCTCGCATAGCAAGAGTCTGCTTGTTTCCTCAGGGGAACCAACAACCTGCCCAGGATAAAGTTGAATCAGAGGGTGTGACTCTAAATATAAGCATATGTACTTTTAGTACTTGCTGAGGACTCTAGGTTGCATATGACATTCTGCTAGAAGTAAAATTTGAGAAAATTTTATGCAGAAAGTATGGATCTTGGCTGAAAATCACCACTGGGTACTTTTAAAATTTACAACTAAAAAAGAAAAAGGAAATAGCAATCCATCTCTAGCAGGTGTCACAACAACTACTGCAAATCAGCTAGCAGGAAACTTTAAGCATCTCCAGCACTCATCACCAGTACGGACTTATTCAAACACAAAGCAAAAGCAGTATAAAAACTATACCTGACAATTAGTATAAAATTTTTTTGTAAAGATCTCTGATAAATTATAGAGGTATTCACACAACAAATTGGGCAATAAATTGGCAGAAGCCTCCTCAACAACCTGAAAACAAAAACAGCAGAAAAGCCCTCATATAAATATATCTTTAAATTACTAATGGTGTATGCAGCAGATTTAGCGTCATCATCTCATTTTCTCATGTATTATATGTAAGAAAAGGAGTGCCGTGAACAAACTTACATAAGTATGGTATAAACAAGTCTAAAGCATATAAAACACAAAGTCATCATATCCCTTGAAACATGCTACCTCAGAAAATTGTAGCAAATGAAGCCCCAATACACGCTCATCTGGATGATCCAACTCTATTTTCCCAATCTGTTGCAATGAGTAGTTGACATTGAGTATATAAAAAATTTAAGAATTATTTTACCTGACAACACTAGATTTTCATTGGAGGATATTAGTTTAGTTCACCGCAATAAGAGGTCATTAAATGGTGTGTATTAAAATGTCATTGGAAAAGTCAGAAGAGCATTCCGAAAGTGTTCCAATCCAACAGTTCTGGTGAATTCATATCACAACTGAATTATTACAGGCAAGTGCTTGTTAGAGTTATATCAGCCAAGGCAAAGTGCAAATGTAGGCACAACACAATCTAACTGAACAGGCACGACTCTGAGAAGAAAAATGAACTTACCCTCTTCAGCTCCTCAATGTCTTTACCAGATTTCCAGATAATGGAACAGATCCTAGCATGCGCATACAGCAAATAAACAGCAGTATTGCCCTGTTTTCAAAGCAAGCGTAACATAAATAAATGAGTAAAATGCCTTTTTGGTCCCTTACTTATCACAAAATTGTCATTTTGGTCCCTCACTTATTTAAATGCCCAAAATAGCCCCTCATTCATTGGAAAATGTCACAATTGGTCCCTCACTTTTAAAAAAAATATCAAATTTAGTCCCTTAAATTTATGATTTAGAGTTTGGTAGAATAATTAAATTTGGTAATTTTTTCAAAAGTAGGGAATCAAATGTGATATTTTTTAGTGAGTGAGAAACCAAAATGACAATTTTGTAATAAGTAAGGGACTCAGTATATTTTTTCTCATAAATAAACAGCAGTTGGTCCTGTTCTTAAAAAGCTTGGGAATGTAAAACTTGGATAACAGTATAACTATTAATTTTGTTGTGGATGAAGAGAAAATTTGATATCACTAACATAACTTCAATAGGTATTAAAAAGAATACAAAGGTATAGCCTTATAGGCAGGGGTATAGGAGTTCATACCCCTAAGGCAACCATCCACAGGAACCCCTCAGTCATTTTCACGACAATTGTTAAAATGGTTATATATTTCCAAAAGTAAAAACCGGAGGGGGTAAGGGGAAATTAAATATGGTGATCTTATCAAGCTTCTTCACTTAAGCTTTGCAAGCGTACACCCCCATAAATTGCATATTGGTAATTGACCTTATCATTAAGCATCTGATCAAAGTTGAATGTGTAATTTGTCAATCTGTTGTTCTTCAGGTCAGCATACCTATCAAGACAAATTAACAAAAAAATAAGGGGCTTGAATTCATTCAGTATGCCCACCACAAACATTAGCCAAACCCAAGTAAAAAATTCTGTTGTGTCAAAATAAAACCAGTAGTATGACTATAATTTCACTATCACTAATTTTCATATGAGGCATAGAAATAGAATACCTGTTTGGGCATTTGGCAGGATAAATTACAAAAAGATAACAACATAGGGACCTCATGAGTACTGCTCTGCTTTTGTCATGATATATTTTACTCGGCACATATTAAACCCTAAACCTAAATTATAAACCTTGTAGTGAAAATTTGTATATAATTACAGAACTCAAAGAAATGGCTCAAAATTAGAAACACTCTACAAATGACAAATTGAACAGAATGATGCTTTTGTTTAAAACATTAGATTTAATTAAAACAAGATGCTTTCTATCATTATTATATTTTCACTAAATTGGTTCACATGAAAATACTTTTAAAGAACTTAAAGTAGCTTACTTTATAGCACCATAACCAACTGCCTCTGCTGTCTGTTCAACCTCCTCTTCAGACCAATCTTTAGCTGTATCTAAAAAAATATCCAGCATTTGAATGGTTAGATGTAACGTCTTGAATCTCTGTATAATTATATTAAAACAGGTACATGCACTCATATAACTTAGTATTGTAGGGATTCAATGTCATAGAAGCATGCATGTAGATAACAACAAAAGAAAAATCATGTCTTTGGCAAATCATAAGGTAAGCATCCAATATTTTACCACGCTCAATAAGAGCAGCTTTACTGCGACTCTTGGCTTCATCCAACAAATCAACCAATCGAACAACCTCAGTGTTGCGCGTTCGAAAACGTTTCCCATCTTCCCCAAGAACAAGACCAAAACCTACATGGGTAGTTTTGGGATACAAATTATCATCTGCTGGTAGCCAACCTGCACGCTTAGCAGCCTGAAATGGAAATTCAAAGCAATGCCTAATGTCTGAACTCCATTGGAAAAATTAGCAATAGCCACAAGTGACCCCTGTTTTCCCATGTTAGAGAATTGATGAAAACAAAATACACACCCACACAGCACTATTGATTAGTTAATACAACAAATGAAAACATTTAGCTATCAAAAGATAATTATTATGGATACTATCAGCAAAACACATTCAAGTCAGTTAATAAGGGTCACTAACTAGTGGTGAAAGCAAGAAGAAAAGGGAACGTATGAATAAGATACCACAGACATATAAGCTAAGGTACACCTTAAAAAACATATCAAAGTGCTGCTGTTGCCCCACATCCGTAAGATATATAATCCACTCAGCTTTCTCGTCATCTAGTCTATACCTACATCATTCAAGTGGCACAGATAATGAATCAGTTATCTTTTTCCAGTCAGTACACCTTATCATCCATGCTATGCTATTATAGATATTAGATACGTAGTCAAATAGATAAATGGGTATACATGGGTGAATGAAATATACTAAGTATCTGAATTTCCTATACCAGACAAATATAGTGAATGACTCATAAAAAGTTTAACAACTTTATGTGCATCATATTAAAAGTTCAAGAACACTGTTAATCCAGCCAAAGGTACTAAAACTGGATTTTAGAAGGGCCCGCTCTTAGTTGGTACAAAATAAAGAACTAATTTATCTATCAACTCATTGGCCACAATAAATCCTCAAGTAAATAAGGCTTTTTGAGGTTATGAATAGCAATGAAACCCGAGACATAAATATAAGGATTAAATTTCACTCTGCCCATGTTTATTTTCTTGTACTAAATGATGTGAATGACAAGCTTTGTAGAACTTCTGGTATAATACAACTCATAGTTCATTTTATCAATAAACCAATACAGTTATGTTAGCCCAACATTTATTTTCTGCAGAGTCTTAAATATAAAAAGAAAAGCAAGATAAATTGCATTTGCAGTTACTTATATACTCTAAGTCACTGGAACAAAAAATGACTACTCAATGATTCATATACTCCAACAGGAACTTTTCCAAATGATTTAAAATGAAAAAGAAATGAAAAACGAACACGAACCAAAGAGCTGCCAAATCAGTTGACGCATAGTTGTAGCCACCATCACTCTTCACAACAATAAGTGGTATATTTACCCCTTCAACAAATATCACACGAGCACCATCACTATCTTCAACAAGTCCTTTTCTATTTAATTCTTCTAATACCCCAGGTATATAGGGATTATAAAAACTCTCCCCCTGTTTATATCATAGAAAAATGTTAGTTAACTGATTGAAGCAAAAACTACATCTCCATTGACTGCAACTTCAATGCAATATATGCAGTCTATTTGTTCCCACTTTGTATGTATACATACATGACAGAGTTCCTCAAACTACATCTGCATCCACAGCAACTTCTATGCAATATATGCAGTCTATTACTCTATTTATTCCTGCATTATATGTATACATAACAGAGCTGGCTCATATACAATGCCCATGCAATGCAACTGCAAGTCTTAGTTGTGAATAAAATTCCAATTTCCAGCAGAAAACCAAAAAATCTTATCGGTGGGAAAGTGTTTACTTTGACCATCAAACTTTCACACACAACAGAACAAGGAAGAAGATACATTATTAGTGGAAAGATAATAATACATATCGTCAAAAGAAACTACATCATGAATAAAATCATAAGCAGAGCAAGTGCTAGACTTTCTAGAACGCTCAGGAATAATAAGCATGCATGGCAATCCCAAAAGTAATATAAGAATGCTTTAAAACAAAAAGCTTCAAAATTCTTCTTGAAGGTTCCAAATACCAACGAATAAACATCATCGTTAGACTCCAGTCCAGTAAGAAAGGACACCAGAACATTTACCTTTTCTTCCAAATAAACTCCAAGGCGTTGATAGACCCTATGGAATTCAGTTCGACTAATTTCACATATTTGCGCCCATGCATCACGGTACTTGGTTTCGCCACCCTGCAATAAAAAATTATCCACACAAAATTAGAAAACAAGTTCAACAACCACCCTTCAATAAAAGATAATCCACACAAAATTTGAAAACAAGTTCAACAACATCTTACATAAGTATGTAAAACATGAAGAATCGTAAGTTAGAAGTTGGTACAATTTACCTGGAGACGAACCACTGCCTGTTGTGCCCTCTGCTTGAATTCAAGATCACTATCAAATCTCTGTTTTGAGGCCTTATAGAATGCCTAAAATTGGAAATCCCACCAGAAATTAGAAACCAGTAGCTGTAATTAGCATTTTCATTATGTCAGGCAAAAGATTCAACATAGAGAGAATCAAAGAGATATGTGTCACAACAGCAATAAAGAGAAACATGACAGCATGATCCCTCAAGGCCAGCATAAGTTGTTGTCCCAAGGTTGTAGGATCAATATGCAGGAATTGATAAAGAGCAATATTGATAATAAGATTGAGACTCGAGTCCCTCTTTCTACTAGTAAAAATGACAATAGAACTAATTTCAAAAAGCAAACCATCTCTAATGTGTTAAAAAAAAAAAAAAAAAAGCATAAAACAACTATTCGCACCACCAAATGCAGAAAACAATTTAACTAAAGCTGATAGTATTTATTTATTTTGCGTCTATGCTTAGATGCTATCATGATTTTCTATTTCATTAGCTAAGCTAAATGCTATATATAAAAAATCAGCCTACTGAAAATTTAGCATGCTTAGTGTGAGTTTCATAGCATCAATTTACTTCAATTAAAAGAAAAGCATGAAGTGAATGGGCTGATAGCAGATCTAAAAGAAATCCCAACAAAACAACATATGGTTAATATTAAGTAAGAGCAACAGGATTCAAATGCATTCAAATATATTTTCTCACCTGTAGATCTCCAATAGCTGCTTCATTAACGTCTTCTGAGTTTGGAAATTTTTCAAAGAGGTATTCTATCAGCATCCCAAACTGCAAAAGAGATGCATTATCAAATGTGGCACCAAAACCAAATAGGAGAGCTTTCACCATGAAATACTTCATAATTCAAGGAATTATAGGTGACAGAATGACAGAATCTCTTTAATGAATCCATCAACATCATTAGTTCAGTCTAATTCAAATTTTCAATAAATAAGCTACACAAAATTATCCGTCTTTTTTCCTCTTTAGACAGAAAGAGATAAGCTGTATCTTATTACCTTGTTGCACAAGAGTTAACAAAGAAGAATAACAGAGCATGCATATTGTAATTTATGTCCAATTTTGATGTCTGTAATGAACTTCAGTTATTGTCCAACATATAATTTAGTTCTCAAACCAAGTAAATGCTGATGAGCACAAGCATGTCAAATTAAATGATAGTATCAAATGAACTAACTACAGTGACAAGGTTAGAAGGAACAAACCTAGCTCAAACAACATATACCAAAGAGCCATTCACAATAAAAGACATAAAACAAATTAACCTCAGAATCTCAGATTTCATGGCACAAAAGCATGACTGAAGATCAAATTTACCTGTGTTCCCCAGTCACCAACATGATTCCGGCGGAGAACTTCCACATTGGAAAACTCAAGCATTCGAGCCAAAGTGTCCCCAATAATGGTCGATCTCAGGTGGCCAACATGCATTTCCTTTGCTATATTAGGTGAGGAAAAATCAACTACAGCCCTCTTGAGTGGAAGTCGGGGCGCCCATGTATCTATACCATCAATTAACATCCTCTGTAAGTTCTGCAGTGTGAATTTTTACAGTAAAGTGTTAACAGACTTCATGTAAAAACAGAACTAACCCAGAGAAAGTGAAACCGTTATCTTTCTATAAGGTGCTCCATCTGACAAGTGAAAGGCAGATGCACTACAACAATGGACTTAGAAGTAAATGCATCCTAGTTAACTATAAGATAAGACAATTACCTGTGCTATCCAATTCTTTGATAAGACAACATTCACAAATCCAGGTCCAGCTACAGAGCATGATTCTATCATTTCAGATGGAGGAAGATTGTTCATGATGGCCTGGATAAACAAAAACATACAAATGACCATCTGACAGAAACAATTCAAAATTTAATTCCTATGTCAACAATGAGTAAATAGGTTATAGATAAAATACATCAAAGTAGAGAAATAGTAAAGGAAACATCCCTGGTTATACCTGCCCAACAGATGGGGGACCCTTAAATATTGTTTGCTTTCCTCTTACTTTAGACCATAGACCCATTGCATTATTACTGCACCAAGAAATTGTACTTTCTTAGATTCAAAAAAGATTCTGAGTGTAAAGATTAGGGTGAAAATTAATTAATTGTAGCCTTGTAGATATAACAAATTTACAATCTCAAATTCACAAAAGTTTGACCTGGAAAAAAGTTTAACTCACCACTGATAGTCACCAAATTTTGCAGTGCAAGCTGCAATTATTGGCTCTACATCTGGCTCAACAGGGACTGTTGCCTTCAGTGATAACTCAAACAGCTTTGCTAATTGTTGCTTGACATTACCCAGATTTTCTGCATCCTGGATCCAAACAACGAAAATTAGTTCTGCCTTCCAGTGATATGTAATTTGCAATATGTATCGTATGATTCAGTTCAATTCAGCCTAGTGACTATACATATCAGTGGGTGTATCAGAAAATTCATAGAATCACACGATATATCATACAAATGTTGCAATCACTTGTTTCTAACTGAATTGCAAAATTCTGCAACGCACAACATGCCTCTAGTTGTTGGATTGACAAAAACTCATGTTTAGTGTTCAGAGAACCTGCTTCATTCACAGGCAAATGTATCTTCCACGTTATATTTTTCAAGCTACTAATTTATTCATTAATTCAATAATTACACAACTATTCCGGAAAATAGGTCTTCCAATTTGTGATTGTATCTTGATTTAACACATAAATTGCCATATTATCATAAAAAACAGAAGAGGATGTTGGTATACTATCCCATCTCCTGAGAGTGTGTGTTCTTATTGCAAGAAGGGTTGCAAGTTGCAACAACAAAAGGAAGTAAAGTAGCAGGAATAATAAGTTAAAGTGACTTACAACTGCCATGGTTGATATGGCCTGTGTCTTTGTTGTAAAACTGAATCTTCTAGAAGCAGCCTTCAGTAAATCTGTCTAGTTTCAAAATGACAACATTAAATTGCTATAAGAACTGCGTGCAATTTACCTTAAGTATAAACTGAAATAAACAAATAATGTAAAATTTTATAATTAGTTAATCAGGAATGTTTTAGCTAAAGTATCAAGAAATAAGTTAACAAACACAGGATAGGGTTAAGGACCAGGGAAGATCAAAGCTGGAACGAGAGGATAAGGGTTAAAAAACCTCAGACATCTGCACTAATATTAAGAATGCTGATTACAACAAGTACTTAAGGCATATTTATAAAAGGTTCATATCCTAAATTCCTAATAATTAGGCGACCAATTTAGAAAGCATAATAAACTTGCCCGACAAGTAAAAAACCCCTCTAGAATGTTGCTGCCCAATGTATATCCTTCAATGATTCTTTTATTTATTTAATTACCCTCAAAATACCAAAAATGACCAAACAAAATCCCTACAAATAATTACTAGGAATATTACAATAAAATTTCAAAACCCAAAAAGGATCTATTGACCTCTCATCATTCTGCCCTGCATCAGATTATATTTTGAAAGAAAATCCACCAAAGATGCACAAAGTGAAGGGTGTGAACAGCAAAGCAAAGAATATATTTAAAAGGAATTGCCTTGTGTTAAGTATGTTAAAAGTTTTCCCTGTACTTCGCTTGGGGAATAATAAGAACAGAACTGGTCTTAAAACCCAATATAAAAATGTGGGCTCAGTTGTCCTCTTGAAACTAAACCAACTGTAAATAAAACAGGTGGGACGGGATAGATTAATTCCAAAAAAGAAAGAGTAGAATGGAATATTCTATCCAATCAAACGCTCAAACAAGACATCAAGCCCAATTCCAGCGTGCGCAAACGACATATCAGAAAGCTATCCAGTAGCAGCCTATATGCTCCACAAAAATGGCGATTCTGCTGCCTCAAATAACGAAATTATGAATTGAAGAGAGCGACATATAGTAAGAAAAGAAAATCACAGGCACAGAAATCAACGACATGCTAAAGGGGGGCAGAGGAAGAGCGAAAGAGAGTGGAAGCTGACCAGCGTGTTGCAGAGAAGGATGCGAGGGAAATGAGAGTGGCGACTGAAGCAGAGAAGTGAGATGGGTGTAACGGCGGTAGTAAAAGAAACAATGATCCTGACATTACTTCATCATTTGTCAGCAGTTAGAATAGAAGTTTCCGTTATTTTGCTTTTTGCAGCGCAATGAAGCCCTCGCTGTCGCTCGCGACCTCACCGTCATACCCATCTTAACGTTCCTCTGCATGTGGTCGCCGCCACCGCTTCTTTTGTCGTTTTAGTTATTGTTTGGTCGTATACATAATAAATATAGGAAATATCTAGTTGCTTATGTATTTGTATAACTTTTTTAATTAAAATATAAAAATATATAAATTTATTAATTATTATTATAAATTATTATATTATTTTCAATTAAATTATAGTCATTAATTATATATATTTTATATTTTAATAAAATAACAACATAACATAAAAATAAATAAAATTGTAAAAATCTAATTTATTAATATGTTAATTCTTTAACCGAATAATAAGTAGAATTTTAAAATAAATTTTTGAGATTATCTGTTAAGATGTGATTCAACGGTTACCCACAAAAGTCAACTATCACATTTATGATCAGAGTTACAACTTAATTCAATATTTACATTATGGGTGACTTTTTGTATACTTAATAAAATAAAATAAAATATGATGATACACATTAATTATGATTGTTGAATTGTGCTGATAATGATAATGTCTGATTACCACATATCAAGTAGTTAGTACAAGATCCAAAAGCATTCCCGTACTCTAAAGTATTAATTATCTCACAATATCACACTATTATTATTAATAAATAGTCATCAACATATATTTAATTTTTTATTAATAGAAAAATTAATATATTTGATTTTTTATTTTTAACTAAATATGTTAATATTTATATTAATAAAGAATTAAATGAAATATAATAATAAATTAAATTAAAAATAAAAATTAATAACAAAACAAATTAAAACTAAACTTTATCGGTAATAAATGAAAATGCTGATTTACTCTATGATAACTTTGATGATTAAAATATATTTTTAGTCTTTTGTTTATTGAAAGATGCAAAATATTAAATTGATCCCTTAAATATTACACTATAATCACATTTGCTCTTTTTGTCATGTGGCCATTAAAATTAGTTAGAGCTAGATCACATTATTTATTGATGCAACATATTATCAACTGAGGTGGATTAGTAGCTTACCTATTATTGAATAATTTGGTCCCTTATCTTGTGTTATTAGATTAATGTAGTTCCTTATCTTTCACAAATAGATCAATTTGGTCCATTAATATTTGACATTAGATTAATTTTGCCTTTTATCTTTTAACACTATCCATTTGGTCTCTCACCTATTGGTCCTTCATTTTTTGCCACTAAAACAATTTAATCCCTTGTTTTTTGCTACTAAAACAATTTGGTTTTCTAAATATTTCAACATGATCAAAGTAAGTTTTTAGTGATAAAAATAAGATAATTATTGTGTCACTTTTAAAAGATTTTTTTGTGTTGGCTAAAATAAAATAAGAATCAAATAAAATTTAGCAACAATACATAATAAATTATTCATTACATTAATACAAATATACACATACACATAGCACTCAATTCTATAACTACAAAACACACATACCTCATTAATACCCAAATTGATGAGTCATTCATTAGTACTTTTTTTCTTAACTAACACAATATAATTATTTTCAATTATTTATTAATATTTTATTTCTTTGAATAAATTTTATAAACTATAATTCTTTTATTTTATATATTTTAACTTATTATCATATATATTTTACTATATTTTCAATCATCTTTCTTAATTTCCTTTTCCGTTATCTTCTTAATATTATATAATTAGGAAAAAATTATATATGCATCAAATTTTCAAAAATAATATAACTTCCTTCTCCTTATATGATTAACATAGTTATTATTTAAATATTTTTATATCTTTAATAAATTTTGAAGCATAACATAATCTCTTTTAAATTAGCAATAATCTTTTTAACTTTTAAACATAAGATAACTCTTTTTGAAATCCTGGATAATTTTTTAATTATTTTTATCTGATATAATTTTAGAAATATAGACATTCATTAGATCCTATTTATGTAATGCAAAGAGTTAATCATATAAAATCATCTAAAAGTATTTATTTTGGACAATAATGCACATTTTTAAAATTTTATTATAATTATAGTATAAGCTTATAAATGAAATGTAATTTTAAAAGTAATTTTAACAGTAACGTTCAAATTATTCATGTTATTATTATGTCTTTTCTCCGTGAGCGCATCTGGTTTCTCTCTTGCATGAGAGTTTATCCTATCTTTTAACACATATTCACTTGCTTAAGAGCTAGAGTTTTGAGTTTTCAAATATGGATGAAGAGGATGGATTTTCAGCTGCAACAATTCAATTTGATTTGGACAAATTCAACTATTCATTGGGTGAAAGATATATATTTATTGGGGAAGCTAATCACTTAGAAGACTATGAACAAGGCTACCTTTCGAAGTTTAATACTAAAAGCTTGGAATGCAAAAGGTATGGTCTTAATCAAATATATGGGGAATAACTTTTCATCTTTCAATTTGGATATAAGGAAGATTATGTAAGAATTGTGCGTGATCGCCCTTGGACTATCTTAGGCTTCTTTTTGAATCTTCAAAATTGGTCCCATTTTCTTTGCTGCAATAGGTGTCTTTGAATTATTGTGCTTATTGGGTGTAATTTCATGGTTTACCTGAAGAAGGAATGATAAGGAAAAGTTTGATTCAGCTAGCTTTAAACATTGGGAGAGTAGTGGCTATTAAGGATCCCAAATCCAATGGAGGAATCACTAAGAGTTTTCTTTTAAGGTCAAGTAGATATTTCATTAAAACGTCCTTTATTAGTTGGTGTTTAAGTGCTTAGACTGAATCTACCTAAATTGTGGATTAGTTTTAAATACGAAAAATTGCAAAACTTTTGCTTCATGTGTGGACGGATAAGTCATGATAATAAAACATGTGAATTTACTAATGCCATGCTATCAAGTTATTTAACAGGCCATGGTTTCTCTTCAGCGTTAGGAACTACTTCAATTCGACCATTATTAAAGGTCATTTTCATGGAGGAAAATAGACACTCTGAAGCAATGTAATTGGAGCAAATTGAAAGTGAAGCCATTCCTTCTTTAACACATGATGGCAACCCCACAATCCTCTAAAGAGCTCAGAACATACAGGTAGTTATGACGTTAATATAAAGTTAGCTGAAGAGCACATGGATAGTGAGGGTTCTCAAGTTGCATCAGACAAAGGTTCCTTACATCATTAGGAATATTCCACCACCTGTAACAATAGGGTGGATTGTTATAGCCCAAACATGAGCCATTCCAAATCTAATATGCTAAAAGCCATTTCGATGCATCATATACTAACAATAGGCTGCCTTTGAATATAAACTCCTTAGTGGGCTCTAAGCTATTGGACACCGCCAGATATAATTTAAATCAAACTACCTTTGATAACCCAATGCCAACAAACAATGCTTAATTCAATTCATACTGCTTCAGCTCTGGTAACCTGATACAGGTCCAATAATCTCATCTTCCTTTACAACCATATATTGTCAAATTACCTCCAGACAATGAAACCTCAGTATATTTGGTGATAGAAATTGTTCTCCCTTCTATCAATGAAACAATGTTGGTTTTTAGTTTCACTCACGTCTGCTTGAAAAGATCAGGTTCATTGAGATTAGAGTGGCCAGATTTGAAGAAACACAAGGTTAAGAATCATGTGTACTATGATGAAGTGACGATATCAAGGTTTCCATTAAAGCTTGTATAACGACTTCCTTATCAAGAACAATTTATAGACCTTTAATGGAGCACAGAAGAATGGCAGTAAGAAAAAATATCATGCATCAAAAAGAAGAAAGAAGAGTAATGTACTTGTGAACATTCTAATCACTCTAGGAATGCTCTAATTATCTACACAGCCAGATACTGACAACGATGAAGGGCTTGATGGCTTGCCTTCAAAAGCCATGAGTTTATTAGCATGGAATTGTTAAGGTATGAAGGTACCTATGATAAAACAATTCCCACATGATGCTTGTTTAAAGCACAAACCCTCACTTGTTTTCTTAATGAAAACCAAAATGATTCACAGTAAGGTAAATAGAATTCAAAGACTTCCGAATTTTCATAATTATGTTGTAATTGATCTTGTGGGCTTATTTGGAATCATGATATTTATCTTCATATCGTTTCGACATCCCTCAATATCATTCATGTGGAAATAATTAGTGGCTTGGATAGTGTGGGAGGTTATATTTCATTTATTTACGACCAACCTAAAGAGCAAGATAGGATAGATATTTGGAGGAAGTTGCGCTAGTGTTCTCCTCAACATAATGCTCCTTGTTTATGTTTTGGTGACTTTAATGATTTCCTCTCTAATTCTAAGAAATAGGGGGTAAAGCCTGATCACTGCTTAACTTTTCTAACTTCAACTCTTTTATAACTGCATATGGTATGATGAATTTGGGCTTTAATGGCCAAGTTTTCACCTAGACCAATCAAAGGTAAGGAGCTACCCATATAAAAGAGCACCTAGGTAGAGCAATCAACAATGGTGTATAGAGAGAAACTTTCCTGAATGCCCATGTATTTCATCTTGAACAATTTGGCTCTAATTATTCTCTATTGTTGTTAAATTCAAATTTCAATTATATTAGAACTCCTTAGACTTTTAAATTTGAATTAATATGGATTAAGCATGCTAATTATATTTCATTTATTGAAAGAAATTGGTATTCTTTGAAATTCGGCAGTCGTGGAGTGTTGCACTTTTTCCTTAGGAATTTATCTAATTGCTTAAAGTTAAAAAAGAGTTTCCAAATAATAGATGCATAATTGATAGCCTTCTTGCTGAACACTAAAAGTGTTGTAATGGGGATTAGAATGAAGAAGAAGATAAGAAAGTGGGTTAGATCAAGCAAGAACTTAAATGTCTATAGGCCCATGAAGAAAAATATTGGGCTTAGAGATTTAGAATTCAATGGTTAAATTGTGGTGACAAAAACTCTAAGTTCTTTCACTTGGTTACTATTTAAAGAAGGAGGCAAAATAAAATATTGAGTTTTAAAAAGGATTATGACTTTTGGGTAGAGGATCAATCCATTATTGTAAGAGAGTTTCATAATTTGTTTTTTATTTTGTTTTTCTCATATAATGATAGGGATTTTTTTAATGTTCTAGACTATATTCCATCTTTGATCAACAACGAAGCTAATGCTCTATTAATAGCTCAAATTACATATGACGAAGTTAGGAAGGCAATTTTGAATTAGGTGGCTTAAAAGCTCCTGAACTGGATGGGTTCTTAGGTACCTTTTATCATCACTCTTGGGACATTATAAATAGCCAGGTATGTAGTTATGTGAAAGAATTAGGACTAACTTGGTTTTGATTCCTAAAGTAGATCATCCAGAGTTGTTTGGACAATTTATACCAATTAGTCTATGTAATTTCTCTTATAAGATTATTTCCAATGTCTTAGCAAATAGATTAAGAACAATCCTTCCTAACTACATTATCGAGAACTAATGAGCTTTTATCCAGGGTAAATTGATCAATGATAACATATTTTTAGTCCATAAGGCATTTCATTACTTGAAATCTAAGAAATGAAATAGTCATGAGTTAGCCTTGAAATTGGATATGAACAAAGCATATGATTGTGTTGAATGAGACTTCTTAAAGCAAGTTTAGTTAAAGATAAGGTTTACCATACCTTGGGTCAATCAGGTTATGGAGAATGTCTCTTTAGTTGATTTTGGATTATTAATTTCAGGTAAGAAAATTACAAATTTTACTCTTTAAAAGGGCCTAAGATAAGGAGATTTCCTTTTCCCATATCTTTTCATATTGGTAATTGATGTTCTCTCACACATGATTAGAGCTACAATTGAGGATGGAAGAATTAAAGGTATAAAATTAGCAAGACATTGCCTAATTATTTCTCATTGTTTATTGGTTAATGACTTTCTATTGTTCCTAAAAGCCACTATTCAAAATTGTCAAACTATAAAAGTATCTTCAGTGATTATTGTTTTACCTAAGGTTTAATGATAAATCTGGACAAGTCTTGTGTTTTCTTTTTAAGAAATACCCCTATTTCCCTTCAAGAGGAAATTTGTCATCTATTAGGTATCAACTCTGCTACGTCTCCTGGGAAATATTTGGGACTCCTAATGCCGTGGGGGAAATCTAAAACAGAGGCTATTAGTTTTATTAAAGAAAGAGTTTTCAAGAAAGTATAAGGTTGGAAGAATGGTATGTTGTCTCAAGCAGGTAGAGAAGTTCTTATCAAATCAGTGGCCAATGCTATACCCACATACCCAATGTCGTGTTTCTTATTCCTAAAGAAGGTGTGTCAAGAATTAGATAGTATGATTCTGAGTTTTAGTGGCAACAGATTGATGATGAAAGCCGCTTCTATTGGGTGGCATAGAAGAAACTATCTCCATCTAAGAAGAAGGGTGGAATGGGCTTTAAAGATTTATGGATCTTCAATCTTGCTTTATTAGCTAAGCAAGCTTGGAGATTGCTTAAAACCAAGAAAAGTGGTGGGTCAAAATATAGAAAGGGATTTATTTCCCAAATTCTTCATTTATGTAAGCAAAAAGTGGAAATAAAGCATATTGGGCATGGCATAATCTTCTTGAAGGTCAAAATTTCCTAGTATAATACCTTTGTTGGGTTGTAGAGGATGGCAGAAAGATAGATTTCTAGAAGGATCCTTGGGTCCCGGACCTAGAAAGCTTCAAAATATAGGGTGGGGCACCAATGAAGGAATTAAAGGGATGAAGGTAGTTAATGTCATTCTTATAGGGACTTGGAATCTTTATAGTGTTTTCCAGTGGCTGTCAATGGCTTCTTTAAAAGCTATACTATAAAATTTATTTCTCTTCCTCAAAGGGATGTTGAGGATAATATTTACTGGTTAAATGCTTAGGATGGTAATTATACAGTGAAGAAAGGGTATTAGTTAGCAATGCATAGATAGCTTGTAATGATCAAAATTATACTAGCTCTTTTTTCTAATTAAGGTATAGTTTCTAGCAATAGTTGTGGCATACAAAAATCCCTCCAAAAATCAAACATTTCTTATGGAGAGCTTGCTTGATTGGTTACCAACTAAAAAGAACCTTTATAAAAGAAAATGTAGCTATACTTCTCTTTTTCCTTGTTGTTTGCAGGAACCTGAATAAGTGGAGCATCTTCTTTTCTTTTGTGACTGGGTAATGCTTGTATAGTTTTCTAGCCCCTTTGCATTTCGTACAGAGCTATGTGGAATTTCTAGGTTCGATGAATGGTTGTCCAAAATATTCTTTGATATGACACTATCTAATTTTAATATTAGTTTTTTCATTTTCCTTTGTTAGTATATATATGGAAAGCAAGCTACTTATTAGTCTTTGAAGCAATGGTTGTTAGTCCACATTATATTGTGAATATGGCTCTGACTAAGCTTTTGAATTTTGGACAGTTAATAATTTACTTTCTAAAACTCAACATATAAAAAATTCCTAACCCCATCCACTTATAGTTTGGACTCCCCCTCCCTCTTATTGTTTTGAGATTAACATTAATGCTAGTTTTAATGGCAACCATCTCACAACTGGAATTGGCGTGATTATTCAAAACTGGAATGAGGAAGTTATGAATTGGTGTGGATGTCAGTGTTCAATTTCATCCATTTTTATGGCAGAGACCATTGCACTTAAAAAGGGAATTTTTATAGCACCTGATCTTGATTTGGGGGATGTTATTTTTTAGTTTGATTGTAAACAACTTGTAGAAGTTGTTTCTAATGATAATAGTAACTTTGATTGGAAGTGCAGATGTCAAGTTCAAGAGATTGACTCTTTAAGTAATTCTTTCACATCTTTGTCTGTGGATTAGATTCCTAAGAATCCAAACTTGGCAGTGAATTGGATTGCCAAGCATGTTATTAAGTGTATGTGCCCATTTGGTTGGGAGTTCTCTCCCCCATCCCCTCAGATCTCTATCATTTCTTTTGAGAAAGCAACTGCTCAAGTTAGAGATAGCTAACAACATTTCTAATTTCTGATTATAGTATTTTGGTTTTAGCTATCTAAGTTTGTATTTTTAGCTTTTCCTATTGTTATTTTATTCCCTTTTCATATCTATTTTTTTAGTCTTGTAATTAGGTTGGTTTCTATTTTGCTGTTGAATATTGGTATGTATTATGATGGTTTGTTGCAAATGAAATTGTTATTGGCAACAAAAAAAAAAGATATTTTGAGAGTTTAAGTTACATGAATTCAACAAATAGCTAAATACAAGGGAATTATAAATCTAATTCACTTAATTAAAAACAATTATAAAATTTAATAAAAGAAGTAAAATATTATTAAATAATTAAAAATAATTATAGTGTGCTAGTTAAGGATAAAAAACATTAATGAATGACCTATCAATTTGGGTATTGATGCCTAAATATAGGTGTCATATGCTTTCATGACAATTATAAATATTATGTGCATATGTGTATATTTGTGTTAATATAATAGATAATTTATTATACATTACTATTAAATCTTATTTATATTCTTATTTTATTTTAACATACATTAAAAATCTTTCAATAGCATCATAATTATTTTACTTTTCTTGTTAAAAACTTTGATCACGTTAAAATATTTGAGGGACCAAATTTTTCATGGTCAAAGATGATAGACCAAATTGATATAGTAACAACATATGATAAATCAATTTAATTTATTGTCAAAAGGTAAGGAATCAAATTTATCTATTTATAAAAAATAAAAAATTAAATCAATTTAATACAGTAAAATGAAGGATTAAATTATTCAATAACATGACAAATTACTAATTTACTTTAACGAAAAACGTTTCGGGCATTAGCAAAAATATGGTACACAATATTATAACAGAAGGATTAAATATAATCGCAATATAATTTTTAAAGAATTAATTTAATATTTTTTATCTTTTAAAAATAAATTGACCTGATAATAAATGGGAAAATCGTAGGTGTGTTTTTTATTTTTGATGATTTCATTATCCTTATGTTAAGCAGCTTGGTCGGCCAATGTACATCCAGTGGATGGTTACGGACTGTGTATCCTCGATTTTCCAACACCACAGACTACAACGCGGTCTCACGTGTTCCTTACTGCATACAAGAATTTCTACACCATTGTGCTTATCCGATTGCAACCTACTTCCAATCAGAGTTTTACACACGCCCACGGACTCACATGGATAAAATAATTTTAATAAATGAAATTAAATTGCCATTATTGCCCTGCTACTCGTTCAATATAAACGCCAGTTTGGGCTGCGTGCCTCACTCGGTAGGTGTAGAGTGAAGAGCGAAATCATTGGAGCCATCGAGAAAGATGAGGGACGCCGGCAAGAGTCTCAAATCAAGCGGGAAGTCCTCGTCGGAGATGAGGAAGGATCGGAAATCAGCGACGGGGATGAACGGATCGCCGAAGAAGGGAGGTCACGGAGGCAAGTTCACCTGGATCGGCCACGGCTACTCTCAGGTTGAGATCGGACGCGAGCACGAGGCTTTGGATGCAAAGGACCCAAACTTTGAAGATCCAGAAGAGGTCGCCACCGTCTGATGCTGAAAAATGGCGGTGATCTGGTGTCTATTTTGTATTACTATCAGATATGTAAATATTAATCATGGAAGATGATGATGCATGGTTCAGGATTAATAAATTGAACTGAAAGTAGACGAAGCGTTTTGAATACGTTTCTCGGAACCTGGATCTGCTTGATGTGGTAGTAATTTTGTTGTTATTGTACATATGATCAGTTGGATGCAATCCCGAGTAACTCTGCTGAGAACTTTTCTCTCCAGTTTTTCCATTTTTATCACTTTATTGGACGATCTTGTAGTTCTGTTTCTTTTTTCTTTTGGAAGAAGAATGCAGGAAATATTTTACTTACTTGTATGGGACTGAAAAAAGTAGTTTGTCTTATCACATTTCAAGAGCTCGAGGCTAAAAGTATCTGAGGGTGAAGTAAAATAATAAATTATGGAATATAGTAAAATGATAAAATATGAAATAATATTTAAAATTTAATAAAAGAAAGGGACAGTATCTTTCATCTATTCGAGGCGTTTCTTTCATCAAAACAGCTCACGGAATTATTTTGTAAAGGACAAACATGTAAAATTTAATATTTTAGTTCATATCGTTAAGAATTTTTCTAGTGTTTTTTTTTTTAAATAAAGGGTCAAAATACAACTTCAATAATTAAGAAATAAACTGTGGCATCTGTGGAAACGAGGATACAGGTCTGCGGTAGAAGAGACAACCCTAAAGTTGAAGGAACTAAAAGATTTTGCGAATTTGAATACGTCCTGAAGAAGAACTCCGAAACCATTGATTGTGCGACGCCTTTGTTGAAAAAAGGAATACCAATAATCTGAGAGTAGGAATATTTGAATATTTGTCTGATGGGTTGGAGGACCAATGTCCGCCGAGGAGATCGAGAGCATGGATTTTTTTTTTTATTGCATTAATGGAGAATTCCATTTTTTGATTATCTCGATTTTTTTCATAATTCCAACAACGAACAGGGCAAACATCTAAAGCAGCATGTGAACTGATAGTTGTCTTGTAAGTGCTGCTCCCTTTGTCATAAAATGTCAAGATAGTCCACCCCCCTATTGGCGTTAGTGTTACTAAGAATTGTGGAGGAGTACTGATTATTAGCAGAGGACAGCTAAGCAGAAATATTATCCCCTTGAGCAACGTAAAATTCCCGTACCATCCTTCATATATTTTTTATTTAATATTAATAAAAATAATAATATTTTATTTTCTCCTGTTAATCAGACATGAATCCTGTCATTACGATATTACCAGATGATGTGAAGTGTGAAAAGAATACAATGAGTATGATGAGAAAAAGAGGGTTAAACTTATCTCCCTATTTAAGACAAGTATTGAGCGAGACCATGATATCAGGAATTTCAAATTTGTCAGTATGAAAAACAAGGGAGGAAGCGAACCATAATGCCGTGGCAAAAGAAGAAGTAATAAAAATATAATTTAAAGACTCTGATGAAGAGAAACAAAACCAACATTTTTTTTAAATGATGTCCAGTTAAAATGTCTTCACCAGGAAGAGCCTTATTCACCATACGCCAAATGAAAAGAAGAACACGCTAGGGAAGCTTAAGGCGCCAGGGGCAGTTCCATCCAGCAAAAGTAATGCCAGGGGATTGAGGCAAGGTTGAGCAAAGGATTTTATATCCAACTTTAACTGTATATCCACCTAAGTCCCAAACCTCCATGCTGTCGAGGCTTACAAAGAGTTTGCCAATTAGACAAATGTATGTGTGATGAGTCTGAAGAATAACCCCAAAAGAAATTGGCCACCTTAGCATCAATCATGGAGCAGTATTTCTTGAGTAGATAATAATGGGAGGGTGGATACACCAGGCAAGAGAAAAGAGTAGCTTTTAAAAGGGTGAGACGTCTAGCTTATGACAACAATTGCGATTTCCAGGAAGCTAGCTTGCTCTCAATCTTATCAATGATTTCCTAGAAAATCTTTGTTTTATGACAGCCTATGTCAATCCAGGTACCAAGATATTTGCCCAACCTACTTGCATATTTTACTTTGCAAGTACCAACCAGAAGTGATTTGAAAAACTTAATAGAAAACCCAGAAAGCTGCTCAAAAACATCTAGTGTGTCTTTAACTGAAGTACACATTGATGAAGTAACCTCAAAACAGAATTGTATCGTCAGTATACATTAGATAAAAGATTGTGTTAGAAGCCTTGCAAAGTTTAATTCCTTTCCAAGTACCATCCCCTTCCTTTTGTTGTATTATACATGATAACACATTAGAACAAATAATATTAAGGAGGGGAAATTAGGTCTTCTTGCATAATTCCTCACTAAGGATAGATAATGGTAGAAGGTGATCCATTAACGAAGACCTGATAGGAGATAGTATTCACACATTGAAGGATCCAATCAATCCAATTAGCTAGGAAGTGCATGAGTTTTAAGACTGTAGAAAGAAAATTCCAAGAAATCTTGTCAAAAGCTTTAGATATATCCAATTTAAGTTCACACCAATGTTTTATTTTCCCCTTTGTCTGCTGGATCCTGTGAAGCACCTCAATTGCCAAAAGAATGTTATCAGAGATCAGCAACCATTAATAAAAGCACTTGGATTTGGTGCAATAGTTTCATCAAGTATATAGCTCAGATGATTACACAAAGTTGTTAAAATAATTTTATGGGCAACATTGCAAAGAGAAATAGGCCTAAAATCCTTAATCGTCAGGGCGATCAGTCTTAAGAATCAAGGTGATAAGGGAGTCATTAATGGATTTAAGCATATATCCCCCTTTGAGGAAGGAAAAGACCATTTGACAGATTTCTTGCCCAGCAATAGTTTAGTATTCCTGATAAAATCTAACAATAAAACCATCTAGACCTGAAGCACTATCAGTTGATAAATAAAAAATAGTCTTTCTAATTTTTAGTGTCGAATTGATATGACGTACTTCAAATAGGAGAAAAAATATCAAAAACTAAAATAAAATACAAAACTAAGTTACAAGAGAGAGAGAGAGGGTAGCAAATCATTAGACCAAAATTGCTTGCAGTTAGCATCACGTGCAGTCGTGCATTTATAGTTCGTCTTCTGTCTTTTTATAACTTTAATTTATATTATTTTTGAATGAACAAAAAAAGCACCATATTAGTGCAACTGCACCCCACTGCACGTCTGTACGAATGGAGAGAATGATGCTAACTGTAGGCAATCTTGGTCTAAATTTCTGCGATCAAAATTTTAAAAATCATTCATCTCACTTAAAGTTATATTCTTAGTTCTTTTTTTTTTTTCCTTTGTGAGCTAAGAAGACGATCTTGGATTAACAATCTACTTAAATAATTTTAATAAGATGATGAATTCTAACAACAACATCAAATTCACAGTAAGTCTATAATATTAGGAAGATTTATTTCTTTTTAATTAGACTTAAAGGAAGAGGGAATATAGCCATTAACTTAACACCACATGTTGACATAAAACTTTAAATTATGTTTGGGAGTTTGAGAGAAAATGAAATAAAATTGTCATTAATGGAATAATATAAAATAGAGTGAAGTGGAATGAAATGACTTGGGACAATCTATAATTTGAGAGTTTTAATTAAAAAAGGAAGAAATTACTTTAGCTATTGTTTGAATATTACAATAATATGAATTGAATGGATTGACTAGTGAGTAGTTTTTTGCAATATTGCTCTTATAAAACAAATATATCACTAAAATTATTTCTATTGTTGAGCCTGTGATGCAAGGTTGTGACTCTAAGAGAGTGGGAAATCTTTTGTATTTTTGGATTTTGGTGATGAACTCACAAAAAAAATTTTAAAACAAAAAAAATTTTAAATATGAGTTAAAGTATTTTTTTTTTATATATATATTTGTGCTATCAAAATATTCACTGAAAATGGTTGACCCTAAGTTTCAATGTTATAAGTTTTGATGATGATAAATATGTAACATATGAGTTATAAGTATAATATTAATATGTGCTTAATTAATTAATTAATCATTAGCATATAATACTTTATACTTGAATCATCTTTTATATGAAATATGCTTACTTATATCATATCCAATAAGCTTACTTGTTATATATAATCTAAATTGGATATATGTAATTATAAAAGTCTCATATATATGATAAAAATGTTTATATTGCAGTAATTGCTATTAAATTATGTTAATTGTTAAATATGAATTAAACTAACTATTTAGCTTGCAATTCAAATCTTTATGTAAGATGGTTTAAAGAAAGAAGAGTGGGCATTGAAGTGAAAAGAATCAAATATCAATATCATGCTCTACATAAGTAGATAACAAGCAAGAAAGATGCTCTAAGTATTGAAGAATTTAAAGATTGAAAGATTTAGAAGCTTAGTTGCATCAAGATAGCCAATAAATTAAATATATATAATTATCATAGGCTAAGTGTTATTTTGTGAAATTCAATGATTTAGATTTGTATTTATTGTCTTAAGACATTTTTTTGTTCTCAAAATATGAGTTTGGACTAAAAAGATAGTGAGATATAGATTTTACCTAAAATCATATTTTGACCTTTGGTCACTATTTTGATTATATCTCACATATCATATAGAATTTTGTTATGAAACTTGTTTCATTAGAAATCAAACTTAAAGGGCTTTTCAATGAAGTTATTCACTTAAAATGGAGTTCAAATGAAAAAGTTATGATAATTTAAAGTTGAGCAGTAAAATATGAATATTGCATTAAATTGTTTTCTGAACTTTAGTCACTATTTTGATCATATCTCCTAAATTATACTAATTTTTCATATAAAACTTGTTGCATTGAAAAATAAATTGAAAATTCTTTTCAAAAATAGGTCATACACTTAAAACAAAGTTAAAATAAAAAAGTTATAGTCATTTAAAGTTGAGTTTGTGTTATTAGAAATGACTAGTTGACTGCCCCTCCCTACAAGTCGACTAGAGAACCACAAATTAAAACTAACCATCATATTTTGGCTAGTAGTCGACTGGCAACATTAGGGATAGCTTTTTTAAAGTAAATAATGGCTCTTTTGTGTCTGTAATGACTATTTTTCACATTATTATATATATATATATATATATATATATATGACCTTCCAAACATATTTTTATGAAGGACCACGTGTTAGAATATGATCTTCAACTTGTTTTAACATCTTTAAGGGAGAAACAAACATAATTAAGTCAAATCTTGCTTAATCTCTATCATTTGAGTTCTTAGAGCTTCATTTTATATGTCTACTCTTTGAGAGGGCTTTTTTATGCAATATTATTCATCTTCAATCTTTGTAAGACAAGGGTGGTATTTCCCTTGAAAAAGAAAACAAGAGTAAGGAATCTCTTGGAATGACGTTTTCTCTATAAATAGTGGTTTTATTTGGTTTAAGAGTGAGAAACAACTTTAGTTTCAGTTGGATGTTGTAAAGGCTCACAAGTACCCAGTTAAACTTATAGAATTAATAAAGAAATCTCAAATAGAAGCTTGAGGACTAGATGTAAGCTTAGATTGGAGCCGAACTAGAATAAATCTTAGAGTTTTCTTTCTCTTTCCTTATACTCATTAAAATTTTAGTTGCTTAATTGATGATATATTTTAATTTTAATTTATTACATAAAGTATTATTATTATTATTATTTTCTTGATACATATTTTTATATCTATTTCAAGTAACCCAATTATAAAATAAATTACATGGTTGCTTTAGTTTACAAAGAAACAAGCTTTTAAATCAAGTTTAACTATGTATTTCTAAGTGCCCTATTTTTTTTGATAGAAAAATTGTTTTCTTCATACTCCAAGCATTAACATAAAGTCTCCTTTGATAAATATAATTTTTGTTTTGTTTCATACTCTTCCAAGTATCCTTTATACAAGTATTTTGCAAAACAATTTCAAAAAGAACAGAAAATCTTGTAAACACCCATTTATAATTAGATATATTTTTCATAGTCCAATTTTATTCAATGAGGGACTTTGTTCCACTTCTACTCATGCTTGACTCTAACATTTTTTATATCAAGTGTAAGTCCTTTGCACATTTTCATGATCAAATGCCTATATTAATTTAGGTATGTGTCTTACCCTTCCTTTTTACTTTAGTGTGTGCATCCAAAGCTCTTCAATTATCTGGACATCCTTTGGCTATATGACTAGTTCAAAGTGCCCAAAACCATCTATAAATCCCAGATCCACTACACTATATACATCATGGTCCTCTATTATACCATTTAGACAATCCGTAATTGCATCATTCATTATGGGCTAACCTCAAACCCTGCTAAAACTATCTAGGAGGTTTGACAATAGCTCCCCTAGCTACTCTTGCCTGGCACCCCCTAGGAAAGGTCCATCTACAAGAGTTTACCCACTAATGATACAAGTGGACTCAGCCCCATGGGCCAAGGATGAAACTTGGTCCTTTGACATACAAGAACTCAAAGCCAAATGGGCCTATCACAACTTGTGTATGCCTCACTTTAACAAAATGGCTCTCATGTCAGAGACTGGAAATAGACCCTCCAATGTGGCCATAGTAAGCACCAAGGAATGAGAATAGCTCTTCGACACATTTTGCACTAGATAACTATGCATAATGCTGGCAACCCGTAGCAGACTTAGAGCTCAAAATTCTATTTTCTCTTATGGTTAGAATCAACCCCTTTTTGGAGGCCCACTATAAACTCTCCTTTCTCCAAGTCATCAGCCAACATATCCATGCACTCCTGCTTAGATTTAGGGACTACACTATTGGTACAATCGACTCGAATTTCAAGGCTAGGTGGAGACAACACTTTAGAAGACTCCACAAAATTTAAAGAACCCATAACACCTTTTTCACACACCCACCACAATTTCTCATGTTCTTGCTTAAGTTGTATTTTTAACAACAACAAAAACTAACTAAACATCCAACCCATCTTTTCGCAACTAAATATTCATCTTAAATTGGGTCACTGTCTTCTTATTTCATACTTGTCAAATGAGACTTTAATACCACTATTGGATTAATAGTTTGGATAGCCTAGAATGTCAAAAAGATCTTTTTCAACAAACTTTTCCTTTGGACTTGCAAATAGAATATATACATGAACTTGACTTCATGTTTTAATCTAAACCATTTTAGGTCTATGGGTCTATTTGTCTAATTATATTCAACAGTAAACTTTATTTATACTCTCACTCACACTTAATCCAACAAATCACCATTGTTTTATGAATTATTTTGGTTAAAATGTTTAGTCAAAATTTTATCAGTTATTGTTGTTATAGTTATTATATTATAATTGAGATATCAACTTTTATTTTCATTTTTCATTTTTTTTAGGGCCAAGTATTTTCATTTTTTTCAATTGCTAAGAAATTGTGATATTTAAATTTCCTCAAGATATATTTATATCATTATATGAATTTTAAACAAAAAACAAAGAATTAAAGATAAAGTTAAATTTTAGGAAAAATTAATCAATTATTTCTTATAGTTTACATCAGCTTACAAATTGGTCTTTACACTTTCTTTTCTTTTCTTTTTCTAATCACTCCTTGTACTTTTAGTTTGTTGTAGCTTTAGTTCTTGTCGTTACACCCACCCCTTAACACAATTTGGTTTTGATTGACATGGCTTGAATCTGGTTGATGTGGATCATTAGTGAGACTTTTTATGATGGGTTTCCTAGTATCTTCTTCTTCCCTTCTCCTACTCTCTCATATTACTCTCTTCTCATTCTTGCGTTTCACCCATGCTTTATGTTCTTTTTTCCCCTAACCTTATATCTTCCTCTTATAGTTTCAATGATCTCAGCCTTTCTCTTAATCTCTCTTTACCTTTTCTCCCTCATTCTCCTGGGTTTGGTGTTTGGCTCATCGTCTCTCCACTCTTTTGTATTCCCCTATTTTCCTTAGTTTCTCTCCTTGAGACTACTCTATTCTCGATGTTAAAACAAACTCCTTCTCCTTTTCAATCCCTAGCTTCCTTTACTATATGTTTTGTTCTTAAATTTTGTTTTTGTTTTCAATTTCACTTTGTTTTCTTTTCTTCCCCATTTTTCATCCTTTTCTACTCTTTATTATGTTTTTCCGGTGGGAGCTTTTGCTATTGTAAAAGAAATCATGGTTTTTTTTTACTTGCACATTGCATTCTCATTCACTTGTGACATCAAAATTGTTCTCTATTTTTATTGCAATTAGGTTCTATTTGCCAAAGTGTGAACACCCATCGCAAAAGTAAATTAAGAGGAAGAATAAAATTGATGATTAATTAATTAATTAATTAATTAAAAAAATTTAAAAAATTAGCAAATTAAAAATGAAAATCCAAAATAATAATAAAATTACCTTCAAAAGGGAGATTGAAAATTGAAAATGGATGATAAGTAAGCTTTTTTTTTTTTTTTTTAAATAGGTTATGAGTATAAATAATAAAATCAAAAATCAAAATAAGGAAAAAATTAAAAATAATAAATAATAAAAACAAAATAAAAAAATAAAAAAATAAGGAAAAAATAAAAATAAGGAAAATAAAATGAAAACAAAATAAAAAATAAAAATAAAAACAAGATAAAAATCAATAAGCAAAAGCAAAATGTGAACATTTTATTAATCAAACAAAAAAAGCAGCATAACAAAATGAGAAGAAACTAAAGGAGGCAGAAAATCTTCAATCATCTCTTACAGCACCCAAGAACCAATGTCATCTCTGCAAAGACAGCCATTTCAAGTCAATAGAGGCAAATATATAGGGAAGCATTAATGAAGAAGTGATAGGAAGGAAAAGTCAACATGCAAAAGGTTGAAACGGATCTGAAGGAGGTAATAAAATAGTTAAGTAGAGAAAGATGGTTGTAGAATAAGAAACAAGAAACTGGGCATAAGAAAAGAGAGCTTGAGCAAAGACCAGAAGAATGAAGCAATTCGAGAGAGTGAAGACAAAAAAAAAAAAAAAAAGGGAGAGTGTGAAGAAAGAGAAGATGACGAGAGAAGAGAAAGTATAGGGAGCACAAGAGGAAGAAAACCCTACTAATGAGAAGAGATGGAGCTTAACAAATGAGCAAGAGGTAGGCAACCATCAGAGTTGGAAAGCAAAAAAGATAACTCTGCTTTTCAGCTTACTTGGATAGAGTTGAACAAAAAGAAAGTTGAAAGGCAAAAAGAACTAAACAATCTGAAAGAAGTGAAGATAAAAAGCAAAAAGAAGATGGAGAGCATGAGAAACCTAGTGCAATAGAGGAAGGAAACAAAGACCTTAAGTTGATAGTGATACAAAAAAGACTACATTGATCACACATGATAAAACAGGGTTAAACAAAGGCATAAAGAGGTACTTTGTCTTTTATTATTGCTGACACTTTGATGAAGTTACTGGGTTCAATATTGTCTGCTTCTTCTTATACCCGTGTACACCATTTTCACTAGATGTTTTCTGTTCTATTGAAAGTTTTTGTTATTGAAAGGTTTGGTAATGTTAGAGGATATTCTACCTTATTTTATATTGATATTCAGCTATCAGATTCAGCAAAAGGGTTTGGGGTGCTTTTTTTTTTTTGTTTGCTTTAGTGTAGCGTGAAATGGTTTAAATTGATGAGATGTGTCATTGGTTCATCCTAAAATATGATCTTCCAATATTTTGCACAAGAACAAAATTCCACATTGTAGTTACAATATTAGGTAACTATAGTTAGTTGCCATTATTAGGTTTAGGTGTCAAGTAAATCACTCACGACCCTTATCACTTTGTTATTCGAAGAGTAAGTGTAACCAGGAGAACCTATGATTCTTTGGGAATATCACATACCCGCCTCATGCCTCTCTCTTGCCCTAATGAAAAGAAAAACTATTACTCTTTATCCCCTCAACACACCTCCCTTGCAACCCTACCACACATCGCACACAACACAATTAAACTAGGTGGATTCTTCCATGCCCTTAACTATGTGAGGGCACCAATGCCCTATACTATGTGTACCAATATCTAAAAGCCACGTCTTGCATGCACAAATGAGATAATTTTTTATATAATTGCATTATAACCCCACTTGATTGATATATATATATATATATATATATATAAAGTCCTAATAATAATAATATAATTCGCAACTTTACCATACATTTAATATATTTAACTTTTTAACCCAAAAATTATAGGTAAATATTAGTTAAATATGAAAAGAGAGCTTGCACCTAAAAGCACCTAGAAGCTTTGTAAAGATTGAGAGTGAAAAAATGATAAAGAAAAGTAAAAAAATGAGAAGTGAAAATTGCAAAAAATATGGGAGATAAAAATAGAAGAAAGAAATAAGGCAAAAACAAGAAGGAAAAGCAACCTAACAGAATGAAAATAAAGAAAAACTAAAAACTATGGAATCATGTTGAAGGATGGTTGAGAACACAGTAATTGTAAAACGTTTAAACACTGAAAGTCATGAGAAGGAGTGAAAGCAGAAGAACAATATGAAGGAAAAGTAACCTAATAGAATGAAAATATAAAACAATTGAAAACTATGGAAGGGTGGGGGAAACACATAAATTGGACAAAGTTTAAATGCAAAAAGTCGTACTGTTGGAAATTCCGAAAAAATTAAGACTAAATGTTAGAAAATCCAACCAATATGTGGTCAGATTTTCCAACTAACATGTGGTCAGAAATATTGACCAAAATTTAATGAAATTTGGTTGAAAATTAAATTTTTATTTAATTTCACTTAATATATATAATTTTATTTCTTAATTTAAATTTAATCGATACAAGTATCAATTAAAAAATATAATAAGATTAGAGGTGAGAAAATATTTGTTAATTATATTACATATATTAATTTTATTGAAACAACTTTGCAATAATAAATTAGTGAATTAATATTTATTACAACTAAATTGTACATAATATACCATTATATAAAATTTATCACTTAATCTTCTTTGTTTTTAGTAA
The DNA here is from genome assembly GCA_037074485.1 of Delonix regia. NCBI lineage: Eukaryota > Viridiplantae > Streptophyta > Magnoliopsida > Fabales > Fabaceae > Delonix > Delonix regia. The sequence goes on along the minus strand of CM073449.1, from coordinate 29,304,000 downwards.
TTCTTAATTTAAATTTTTCCAATTTTGAAATATAATACATGTGTCAAGAAAAAATATAATAAGATTTGCGAGAGATTGATATGGATGAGATTATTTGTTAATTATATTATATAAATTAATTTCATTGAAACAATTTTGTAATATGATAGTTCATTATTATAATTATAAGTGAATATATATTTATTACAATTAAATTATATATAATATACCATTACATAAAATTAAACAATTGTCTTCCACATCTTCATCGAAACATTCAACATCTACATCATCGCAATTATTTAAAATGTCTGACATGTCGAGCCTACATGGTTAGACTTTCTCTTTAGATTATGGGTTAGACTGGCAAGCAAATTGGGACAACTGAGTATAGTACAATTATAGTTCTTCAATTTGACCATGTTGTTCCCAAATTATTGGTCCCTAATTGTATCTAGTAATAAGATTTCCTACAATATTTTGCTCTAAGGCTCATAAACCATAGATGGAGCTTTTTTCCTCCTACCCATTGTTTTTTACTCATATCAACATCAGAATTTTAGGAACTAGAACCCTTTGCTGCTGCTGCTGCATTTTACGAGCCTCATACTCATCTTAAATGTAAAACAAAACAAAGTTAAGATAGAAAATGTATAAAGTGATAGTAGACTCAGTATTATTATATAGATTTATACTCGCAGATATAACTTTTGATTTATTGTCAATCTATTCATTATTTTTTGGATAGATCCATATGAATATCTCATATAGCATAATTTCATGACCAAATTCTTGTACTTACAAAAATTTAGCTAGAAATTAGATAAGTAGAAATTTAAATAGATGATTTGAATTAATATTGAGATACAATTAACTACCAATCTTATAGCATGCTCTATCGTTGATTCAAAACCACCTGTGTGCAAAGATGTAGAGCATACTTTTTTTTTTTTTATCCAAATTGCACTTTGTTGTTTAAATGATAGAGTGTTTCATTTAGAACAAAGATCATGCCAAATGGGTTCTCATATCCATATTGGACATTGGCCTATTTCCCTAGCATGTGCAATGAAATCCTTCAAGCAAGTCTGCACACAATGATTAAAACATTGCTTAATTTGGTTGCATTAGATAAAGGGTCAAGTCAGTACACTTACTTGTACATAGAGTCGGATCTTGATTTTGATCACCCCACATGGTTTGGGTTGTAATTATGTGTGTACTACAGCCACCAATTCACAACAAAGACACCTTTTTCTCAAGAGTACTCTCTCTTATCTCTCAGAGAAAGTTTTCTATGTTATATGTGTTCTCCCACTCCTCCTTTTTATTTTTTCCTAACGTGAAAACTTTATATTGCTCCCACTTATTTAAAGTATTCAGAAGAGGGAGTTAGCTTTCAAAAGAATGGGGGGCAGTTGGTTTTTACGTGTGTTATGCTCGCCCTTTTATTTTATTTAATATATAGTTGTTAGTTATGACAATTCAATTTAGATTTTATAAAATTCAAGTTTAAATTCCTTTTAGAAACATGAAAAATTGATCATGATTATTATATTAATAAATGATAAATCTGGGCCTTTCTGGGTCAACCATTTTGGGCGACCCATTTTCCAATAGGTTGTCATGTTCTAACGCCCAACAATAATATTCTTGAACGATCATATAGCAATATAGCAATTAGTTGGACTACAACATTTACAAGTTACAAGTTAAAATAAGGAAAGAAAAAGATTACTTGAAAGTCAAACCACCACTATGCCCTAATTGACTCAAGTAAGTCAGACCACGAGTTATATAAGCCATCATATTTAGTCTTAAAAATATATGCAATACAATTTTTCACTTCCTAGCCATTAAGAAGAAACTTATTTAATGATTTAAGAAAAAGAAATACATAAGGGACGAGAGAAGAAAGTAGTAAAGGTAAAGTTATTGAGGACATAGTAAAATAAATAATAACCCATTCTTTCTATCTAGTTGGATGAATGGCCTATTACTTTGAGAAGTTTGAGATGGGGGCATCCCAATTCATATGTATGTCCGTCCATACTTGTTTGGTAAGTGTTTGTGGCTGAATATTTATGAGACTAGAGCTTGTTGGTAAGTGTTTTTGGTGTGAAGGAGTATCTAAAGCTTGAGTGTTTATGGTGAGAGAGGTTGAGTGTCTGTAGGAAGATATATGTGAGCAATGTTGTGAGTATATAAAGGGGGTTGAAGGTTAATGGGGAAAGATGACATTCATTTATATTTGATCGAAATACTAAATTATTGCATTATAATATAGTTACTTTTGTACAAAACTTTAATATTAAGTACAAACTAAAAGTTCAATGTACAAAGTTTTCTTTACTCTACTATACTTAACGCTCTTGTTGAGATTTTTTTTTAACTTTTCAATTTCATGCTTTAATCTATTTATCTCTATATTCACTTGATTATTTTCATTTTCATAAATGTATGCTAGAGGTAAAACATGTGGTTTTGCTTAAGCCAATGACTCATGATAGCTTTCGCATATTAGAAGGAAGCTGCTGGGTTTAACCTACACCGCTTGAAGGCATATCTTGTGTAAACATTAGCCAAATTTTATTCAAGTTTTTCTATAGGATTATTAAGACAAGGTTAATGTAGAACAATTCATAATATGTAATGTGCTCGTTATTCCTGTATTCCTACATTACCTATTCAAAGTTTTGTAAGAAGTCCACCAAACTACTATAACACCGTGTAAATCTTTTAATGAAAGAATTGATACCTTCACATCAAGATATGTTCTTACTCCAATAAAGAACTTGTCACGAAGGTAGTGGTATCCTACATTCTCCTGTTTTTGTAAGTCTTCATTACCCATTTATTCTTACTTAAACTAAGCTCTTCCATTGTGCTCTTTTAATAACATTCAAACTCATCAGGTGTAAAAATTTGATACATGCAATTGGCAAATTGATTGAGAAACTCTTTGTCATAAACCTATTTGGTTGCCTTTTTGTTTGAATTTCATAGGCAAAGCCTGTGGGTGGCATTTAGTAATATCTCCATTATTGATGTTATCATTGCTTTGTCACCATTGATTGTAATCACCTTCATGTGCTTGTTGAACATAACTATGAAAAATATTTCCATCAACCACTTATATGTCTTGGTAGTTTCATATGATATTAAAGCACTGAGTACATGCAAAAATAGTAATGCCTCTATGGTGATTTACACCTGAGAAAATAACTAAAGGCTTCCCATATTTATTTGCTTTGTATGTGCTTTCAAAAGATACAACATCTCTAAAATATACGTAGTCTCCGTGGCTAATGTTGTCAACCTAGAACCAATTATGCAACCCTTCTTCCTCTGTTGTTGTGTAACTAGCAAAGAATAGGGGATCAGTATCTGCCTTGCATTGAAGATAGCAAAGTGCTTTGAAGGCATCTCCATCGACAATTTTAGCACATTTGACCTTACCTATGTGATTGTACATGTATCTCTTGCAAAGATTAACTTAAGAATAACTTTCTCTTTATCCAACCATGAAGCCTATTATGTGACACGACCTAACCTCATATGAGTGCATGTTATCAATATGTACTTTCTGTGCTTCTAATATTTTTCGATTAGCATGTATGAAGAGTGCTAAATATACTAGAACCAACTCATGTTTATGCTATTCTACTATGCTTCTAACCACCCACTTATTTGACACATCATCCAAGCACATGTAACATTGCTTTATAATCGTTTCTTGTCATAGCTCTTACCTCCCTTATTTTATTTTCTTTTGTAATGAGTTTCAACTCCTTAAAACCTTCGTTGTTACAAACAAGTTCAAGTCGTGTGATCGCTCATTTGCTGTCGCAATAGATGTTATGTTTATGAACAGTGAACCTAACACACAATGCATATTTACAATAAAATTTGTAGGTTGCATCTTCACAATTTCTAGCCCAGTTATGTCACTTGCCTTTAATCTAGCTATATATATCATTTCCACATTCCCTGAATCTTCATTCACTTCACTGCTCTGGTTATCATGTTCAACATTTTGCTCCACTTATTTATCATGTAGCATTTCATCTTCTTCTTGGCGTGACCTTCCTTAATTATCACTATGATATTGTAAAGCATCCCAATCACACTCATCATTGTTATGATCAATGTATTCATGCTTGTCCGTGTTCTTTTTTTTTTTTTCTTATTAGTGTTAAACCTACAATTAAAGGTTAAATAAAATGATTATCATACATCATATTCAACCCATATTCATGATTATTAGATGTCGTTTATCATAGTGAAAGTTTATCTATAATACCCATGAAATTTATACTCAAAAGGGAACTCAGTCAGAGATAAATGTAGATGTAGATAAAATTTTATCTGATATTGTAACCAAAATGAGTACTTAAGCCTTACCCTGTACATTCCTAGCACATGTTACTCAGCAGAGTAGGGTAACCAAGTATCTGTCAGAAAATTTTTGATATGATAAAATACCATATTCCCCACTTAAAATATTTTAAACTCCAATTTATTTCCATTAACATTATTTTATTAACCCACTTAATTAAATTAATATCATAATTATACCTACTACTCCCACTCATATTATTTTAATACCTAATTATATCATTAAAACATCATCAGATTACCATTTTGCTTCAAAACCATCACGCAACATGTCAGCTTCCTCCTTCACACTGCCTGTCGATTTTAGCCACTGTCACCACTGTTGAAGAACTGCCAGTGGTCGACTAACACACCACAAGCCCCGCTGACCTCCTAGTAAGTCCCACTAGCCACCAATCACCAGAAAACGACGCAATTTTTTAGCAAATATTAGAATGCGCAATCCAATCTCTAATTCATCAAATTGGTGCATTTTTTCTTCGATTTAACTTAGTGCTTTAGTTCTTACATCATTTTCATCCTTTTTTCCCTCATTTACACTGATTAATTTGGTCTAATTTGTTTTAGAATCGAAAAACCCTAATTTTGACATTATTCATTTGAAAAAGAGACCAATTTGAGCTCAATTCAGGTTGTTTGCTTCAAATTGAGTTAGGATTACACTTTATAGGCAACTTTCACACCTTTATCCTTAAAATCACTTATCAGTTGTGAATTTTGGCTTTCGGATTGAAAAACCCCAATTTAGGGGTCTAGGGGCAATTTGGAAAATAAATGGAATTTGAGTTTTTAGGGCTTCTTAAATTTTGTTATATACCTAGGGAGTGTTTTAGAATTTTTGAAAATTTTAATTTGAATTTTGGAATGAATTTATGATTTTTCGTAATTTTCCTAGATGTTTCATGAAAATAAAAAAAGGAAGGAAATTACAAGGAGAAAAATTAGTTTGGCTTGGTCAAATTGCAATAAATATTATTTGAGGTTAAAAAGAAAATTTGGAATTAATTAGATAACCCCAAAGTGAAATTTGTGTGATGGTAGGTATTAGAAATTTAATAAGTGCATAAAGGAATAATTAAATAAAATAATAATAATAATGATGATAATAATAATGATAATAGTAATAATAATGATAATAAGAATAATAAAATGAAATATAGGTCATAAGTATTATTTAAGAAAATGACTCATAAATTTAATCTCTAAAAAAAAATTATTAAAGAAATAGGTGAATTGAATAAATGTGAAAAAGGGATAATTAATTAGGTTTGTGCCATAATTACATAATTAAGTTCATTCATGAGGATTGGATGATAATAGTATTTTATTTAATGTTTTAGATGACTAGAAAATTTTCAACAAATGAATTATAATCAAGGATAAAAGGAGGTTAGTATACTCCTCTGAGTAGATAATCTTAATTATGCAAGATATTATTTTGAATTATGATTCTGAATTTTAAATTATTATAAATATAGAAATATGAACTCTGAAGTGGTATGATTTTGAAATTTCTAATATCTGCACATGAATGTTTATTTATTTTTGAAATATTAGGACTATGTCTAAAACAGAACCCCGTAGCTAATGGTAGTAAATGTTAGCCGTAGTGCACTACGATTGATAATCTGATAAGATTAGGTATTATACTCTTACCATCATATTCTATTTGCGGCTTAGGGCCATTATGATATCTACTCAGATCCTATGGCTGAATGAGTATATGTTCTAATATATTATTACTAGCCTTGGGCTAGCTTTGTATTCTGTAATTATAACTGGTTCTGTAGGTGATTCCCAAATGCATTCTGTTAATAATTATTCTCCATTTGATATTATTGAATTATGATTGTATGATATCTGGTTTTAAATTTCGAAAGACATACCATTGTAAGTCTGTACCATTTTCTACAATATTAGAATTACTTGCTCACTGAGTTTCCACTCACCCCATTATTTAACATTTTTTAGATTCTAGCACCGAACTGGAACATCCACCTTCAGAATTTTAATCTTGGTGATTAATTATTTGGTGAGCCTAGCCTACTGTTAGAGCTATAGTTTTCCTTCATTTTTATAATTTCATTTAGTCACTCCCTTATGTACAAACTAAATATTTGATATATTTTTGTGGTATGTCTATTAACTCTGCTGTAGAAATTTTGGGAGGTCCATAACTTAGGGAATTACTTGCCCAATTTTCTACATAGAGAGTAAACTGATTCAATTAATGTTTGTAAAAAGAGATTTTGATATTTAATGGTTATTTAATGTGGGTTTATTTAAGTTTGCTGTCTTAAGGTTTTTAATGGGTTCATGAGGATGAGGAATACCCTATTCCCATATTGTTCACGTCCTATCAACACAGGTTGTGACATTATCACACCAAAATAATTTTTGTCTGTGATTGAAAGCTATGATGATGCTCTATTTTTAGTTTAATCTCGATCACTATATACCATGTACTTTAAATATAAATATGATAATGAGATTAAGAGATAAATCATACCTTATGTTTACTGTTCATCCAAATCTCACTCAAGATGTTTCAGGAGAATACGATGGCGATACGACAACAAGAAAATATGAAAATAATGATGGAGAAGAAAGCAAGGTCTGATAACACATTAAAAGGAAGGAAGGAAGAATTAAATAGACACGGATATGATTGTCGGAGATGTTAGGAACAACATTGTAGTAATTGACCTTTCAGTGGAAATTTGAAAAAAAGAGTTTAAATTGATTCCTAAAATGAATCATGAAAATCAATTTATTGGAGTCGCCACTAAAATTTAAAAAAAAAAGCCTTAAAAAACCAATTTAAAACAAAAAGAAAAGGCAAAGTGGTCTATGAACACAGAGGTGAGTTCGGGAGTCTACTTGAATGTGGAAAAAGTGTGAGGCACCACACAATACCCATCCATAAGGGCGGTTACCTTACACTAGTCAGAGGCGATAGAAGATTACCTTCAATTTATCTCAATTACCCTTTATTAACATACATGCTTGTTAAAAGATAAGATAAAAATAACAATAATGAAAGCAAACAAATGGATATTTACAAAGGGCAGACTTGACCTAGGATGAAAGCCTAGGGCTTACGTACCCTGTAATAGGGATCAAAGTTCACGTAGTTTGACCATAAAGGTGTGTCAGTTAGTTGGTAATTTTTAATTTTTGAAAATAAAAGCAATAAGATAGACGAAATTAAATTGATTTTTGTAAACAGAACAAATCTTCGATCTGGGTAGCATGTTTTAATTCATGAAGTCAATGTAACCTCCCTTTGTTTATTCTCTTCATTTTCTCTCTTTTCAATCTTTTTGGGTTTTGGGATTAGGATTTTTATTTTGATTTTTCAAGGGGCTTTTAGTTTACAACTAGCAGGCAAAGTAATAAACTATTGATTGCTAAATGCCTTAAGAGACTGAGGTCTTACACGATCTTTGTTAATTAACTCCTAAATGTCTGTGGAGATTAATAATCTCACACGACAACCTTTAAGGAAATGGTGGCAACTCAAAGATTATTTGATTTCATTATTGTCTGCCTAGTCATTTACTTAGCTATTTATTCGTTTATTTAGTTATTTCAAAATTCGCGTATTAATTTTTTAAAACCTAAGGAGACTAAGGTCTCACACGGTCCTTATTTGTTAATTTTGAGTGCTTAATGAGACTAACAATCTCACACTGTGACTACTAAATTGACGAACTGGAAAATTAATCACTTAAATGATTTGACAATTATTTATTTTGAATATTTGAAAATTGGATATTAACTTTCAAAACCTAAAGAGACTAGAGTTTCACATGGCTGTTACTAGTTTATTTTTTCTTTAAAGTGCTTTAGGAGACCTATGATCTCACATGATGATTTAAGAAGCAAAATAATCATATTGTAACTTATTTTACTTATTTTATTTTTATTGTAATTTTTTGAAAGCTACATTTTTGCTCTTAAAAGCCTGAAGGGATTAAAAGTTGAATCCTAACAACTTTGTAATTTTTTAAGTGTTTGAAGAGATGTGAAGTCCCACAAAGCCAAATGGGCCACATAATACTTATTTATAGACAATATTATTCACATAACATTTTCATGACTCAAGACCCAAATCAAACAAAGTCAATAATAAGCAAAAAATAAATTACTACTACTAGTCTACTACTAATAGTAATAACTTTTTTTTAAAAAAGCAAAAACTTGAAATATGAATAAAACAAAAAAGGACAAGAAATAAGTAGCTACATGACATCACCATAAGATGATTAAGCGATGACACCATTTAATATTGTTTAGACATGCACTTCATCATCTCCAATTTACCTCTCTACCACTTTAACCATACTAAGCACCAAGGATTTGAGGATAAATGACAATAATAATAATTAATAATTAAACAAACAAGCAAATGAGCATTTTCGTACTTCCTGGACATAAGAAATTCAGACTTTCCACAGGGTGAACAAATTCACAAACACTTAGAAAAACAAATTCATTTAGATTATTCACACTCATCTCCTTCATGCTAATTTATCAAGGACCCCCCTTTTCATTCCCGGAACATAGGAACAAAGTTGCCAACCCTACCTTTCACCCCAATGAAGACGATAGAGAGTAAGAGAGCTTACTTGAACTTTGTTTAACTCTCTAAGCTTGGACTAGTTCCTTCGTACGCTCTTCTTGATTAATCACTCAGCCTTCATGCATTCTCCTTTAGGCAACATTTATTGGTTCAAAGCCAAATGTTCGTTTGCTCTGTTGTTCAAGCACAAAGTAGGGATACCATGTTCCTCTTTTTCCTTCATTCCAACTTCTCGTGGCGTCTTCTTTCTAGCCTGTTCTTAGCTTGCCAAAACAAACGTGTTGTGTGCTCTCTTTGTCCTTTTCTATATTTAAACCTTCTCTCCTTCTGTATCACTCAAGTTCTCTCTGCTTCCCAAACCAAGCTTACTTCCTTTCCAACTTTTTCTCATTGCTCTATTTGCACTGCCACCAAATAGGGACCTCTTTAGTCTCTGCCTCCTTCTGCTTTGTTTCTCCTTTGAAGGTGAGCTCCAGCCCCTCAATTTCTTCTTCCTTCGATCTCTTCATCTTCTTTTTCGATTTTCTTCTAAGGTCTTTAATTCCTCTACCCTTTCTCGTTGCCCTTGTTTTTGGTGAGGAAAATATAGGTGCCCTGCTTTCCTCCTTTCTTCCTCGGCCCGTCGGTCTCTCACATGAACCTCTCACGAACTCATTTCCTCCCATTTCTTCCTCGGCCCCTCGATCTCTTTCACGTGAACCTCTCATGAACTCCCTCTCTTTTCTCTTAACTCTTGAGCTTTCCTCCCTTTTGCTCGGTCCCTCTCTCTCTCAAGCTCGACCCCTCTTTCTTCCCTCTTGGTCTCCTTACCTCTCTGCCTTCCTCCTTTCTTTTCTTTTTTTTTCCTTCTCCTCTTCTTTCTCCCTCCCTTTAAACTTTGTTTTTAACTAGAAAAAAAAGGAAGAATCAACCCATGCATGCAACCTCTTGGTTTCTTCAACTCTCAGCGTTCATCCCCTTTTTTTTTGCTCCCCACATTCTTTTTTCCTCGAGTTCTCTATTTTTAACATAAAAAAAGGAACAAGCCCATGAATGCAGCCTCTCAATTTCTTCACATCTTAGTGTTCATCTCCTTTTTCTCCTCTACCCAAGACACTCGAAGTAGAGCCCTCTCTCCGACGCTTCCTTCTGTCATGCCCGAGGATGATGGAGACTTGAGGGAAGGGTCAACATGTCACCCCCTTCCCTGCCATTTCTTCCTTTTTGCCTCACCCTTGAACCATGTACCAAAGAAGGTGTTGCTTGCACCTACCCATTCCTATGTTTGGCCTAGTTTTCAACAATGCTCAACATGAAAAAATATACTAAGCTACCGGATATAGGGCTACTACATTGGCTTCCCTACTTTGGCTATTTGCACTGTCCCTTAACATGTTATTTTCAAGTTTCTCTTCCTTTTTAGTTTTCGACCATAAGAGATTCTAAGACCTTTCCTCTCTTTTTTTTTGTTCATTATTTATATGATATTATATTTTTTTTCTCTTTTTGATTTCATTTATGCTTTTATTTTGATTTTAATTTTCCTAATTTTATTATTATTACTATTAATTTTTCATTTTTGGATTTTTTTAATTTTCTATCTTTGTGTTTTTTATCATTTCTTTCTTTATGATTCTTATTTTAATTTGTTATTATTAATTAATTAATTTTTTTTTTTTACTTCAAAGCTCACCCATTATTTATTTTCAATTTCAAAGTATCCCCACTTGAGGATGTTATTTGAGTTTTTGTCATTTTTAATTTTTTCTATTTATTTAATTATTAATTAATTGAGAACTCAATTAATGAAATAGTCTTAATTAAAGATAGGGTGTTCACAAACATTTATTTCCTACGGTTGAGAATTTTATTACATAATTTTTATTTACAATAATTTCAAACAAGGGAATAATTTCAAGATTTTAAAAAACTTTATAATTTTTTATAGTTCTTGTTTATTTTAGTATTTTACAACTATATTTTTTATTAATCAATCAATTTATATTATTTTTATATTCATAAATTTCATTGTATTAGAAATAATAATTTTTATATCATTTACTCACGTTTTCACTTAATGTTTCAAAAATAATGGGGTGGGTGGAGAAGTGTTATAAATGACACAAGTTACACTTCTTTGTAGGTATAACTTTTCCAGCTACTTAAGGCTTAAGGTTTCTAGTCAGGTTTTTCCGACCGCTTCTTGGTTAGAATTTTCCAACTGCAGTTCTTCCTTGACCTTAGCCCTTTGTAAATTATGCAACTTTTTTTTCTGGAAAATTTTCTTTGTCTTCCAGCAAAATTTTTTAGGAAATTTTACCGTCATTTTCAAAATATTTCTCTATCTGTCTATTTTCAAACTTTAATCTATTTATTTTATTGTTTATTTCTAAGCTTCAATCTATTTCTTCTGTTATTTATTTTTAACCCATTTCATTCTTTTACTTTACAAAAACTCTATGAACATGTTTATTAATTCTGCAAGTTTGCAAGCCTTTTGGAAGAAAAAGATGGGTGAAAAAATATATTTAGTTGCGGTTTGAAATTGAAATAAGTATAATTTGTTGGTATAATGTAAATCTTATTAAGTTTGGGCAATAGTATAAATCAAATAAATAATAAGTGTCATATTGTAAATACAAAAAGTTTATAATAGTCTTTTCTAATTTTTTCCTGCTACCCTTTCTACATACCACTTTTACATGCACCATTACTTCATTTAATTGAATTTGAATTCTTTCTATTTTTTTCAATCAATTTTTCTTTTAATTTAAAAAAAAAATAGACACAGAGTGAATAACATCCATTTAAGTGAAGATCATGTAAATTATGGGTCTTACTTACTCCATGTCTATTTTTCTCCAAATTTGACCAAAAAAATTGATGATAAAAAATAGAGAAATTTCAAATCTGAATTGAACCATGTAAGCCATGTATTGGTGTCCCCAAACACTCGAGGGCATCGAAGAATTTGCTGATTACTAACATAGCCATCTCAACCAAAACCTATGATCCACATCAGCCAGATCCCAGCCATTTCAACCAAAACCGAACGATGTTAAGGTAAATTTAATAGCATGACTAGAGTTACGACAAAACGAAAGTATAAGGAAATATTTAAAAATATATAAAAATATAAGTACCAATTTATAAATTAATATAAATTATAAAGGCTAATTAATTAATTTTTTTAAATTTTAATAAATTCATCTTATAAAAATAACTTGATGCCGATGCACGTCAGGCTCTAATATTATATTGCGTGAACACTATATCAATTTACGTATCCATAAGCAAATCGAAATACCGAAAATTATGTAATTTACGTAATTTAATCGAAGCCCTTGCATCGCATGATCTCCCCTAACGAAGTCTCAAGCGGGGACCTTGCACGGTTCCAATATACAGGCATCCGTGTTCACGGCAACTGAACGGACTGCTTCGTAGGAACTGTACGTATAATCGGCTAACCTGATTTGGGAAGGGAAGGTTTCTATCTCCCCAAATCAAATTAAAGCACCTAAACCTATTTATTCAAATTACGCCGCAGAATCCCTCGAAGCTGATCAGTACTGGGTATCGTTATCTCCCCATTCCGATAAACTTAGAAGGAAGGAAAATATGAAATTGGAATTCTGAGACTGTGATGAAGTTTTGCAATTGATGGGGAATAAAATTGCGCGCACAACGCAAGTTTCGGCTTCGGAGTACTACCTTCATGACCTGCCCTCCACTTACAATCTTGTCTTGAAGGAGGTTCTTGGTCGAGGCCGTTTCTTCAAGTCTATTCAGTGCAAGCATGATGAGGGTTTGGTTCTGGTCAAGGTCTATTTCAAGCGTGGTGATTTCATCGATCTCAGAGAGTACGAACGCCGTCTGAGTCAGATTAGAGACATTTTCCGTGGCATTGACCACCCTCACGTTTGGCCCTTTCAGGTTCTACTCTAATAATTCTGCTTTATTTTTGTAACACGATGCCAAAAAAGCTAACGCCATGTTCGGTAGCTGAACCAAAAAAAAAAAAAGAGCGGAGGTCCTCAAAGCAGAAAGCTTTACTTAGTCTGGTTTCAACATGACCTCTCAATTTTGATAAAATACAAGAGAGGATGGGGAAAATGTTAATCAATTAAACTTGACATATCTAGGTGTCTTTACTTAGTCTGGTTTCAACATGACCTCTCAATTTTGATAAAATATAAGAGAGGATGGGGAAAATGTTAATCAATTAAACTTGACATATCTAGGTGTTTCAGTTTGTATTATAGTATTTTAGGCTTAAGTACAGTGTAGTTTGAGGAAATTCTCACAATCTATTTGGTTACTGTAGAACAGAAGTTTCCTTACTTGAGCCAAAGTAATGTGCTATATATCTAAGGAGAAAATATAGGTAAAATGCCTAAATGGGTGGAAATTCTGTGTTTCTGTGGCTGATATAGGGAAATCTTAGAAGAATATTGTCTTCTTTTCCTGTAAATTTTTTGGGCGCTTGTGTAGAGCAATGTAGTTTAAACTCCTCATGTGGTAGTATCATTTTGCAGTTTTGGCAAGAAACAGATAAAGCAGCATACCTCTTGAGGCAGTATTTCTTCCATAATCTGCATGATCGACTTAGTACTCGACCTTTTCTCAGTCTTGTTGAGAAAAAATGGTTGGCTTTCCAGGTCTTCTTCTCACAGCCTGTTGTCTAAAAGTTTTAAGTGTCTGATGATATTGTTATTTGTGTAAAATTATTTTTTTGGTCAATGTTCAGTTGCTCCTAGCTGTGAAGCAAAGTCATGAGAAGGGAGTATGTCATGGTAAGTCTTGGATTAATTCTAGACTAGCCTCCAATGATTTAGAAAGATAATCATAAAAGATATAGAATGGTTAATTAGCTGATGCTATTTTATATTACCATGGTTCGTTGGCAGCAAAAGTATCTTTTTCATCCCAAAAGTCTGGGGTCAATGTCAATTTCACCCGTAGTGTTTATTTTGTGTCAATTTGTCCTGCATGTTTCCTAACATTCTCAATGTCTTCCTAAATATTAACTCAGTCAATTAGATTAGATTATCCACTGCCTACATGGATATTTTACTAAATCTCATAACCCAAGCCTGTAAAGGTTGCCATTTCTATTTTTCTATCCTAAGGGTGGCAAAATTAGGGGATAGGTGTCATGAGATTAAGTAGTGTATTATCCATATAGGCAGATTATGATCCACTTCAACATGGTGTAATGACCGTCAGTCCATGCATAATGGCGTGTAATCAATTTTCGTTAATCTAATTGATTTTTGTCTAATATGATATTGAGAATTTTGGCAAACACATGACGAAATTGATATTGACCCCAAGCTTTTGGTATGAAAAATGTACTCTTCGCTTTGTTTGGCAATATTTTGATGTTATTTTTGTAAATATTCATTTTATAAGGTGATATTAAGTGTGAGAATGTGCTGATTACATCCTGGAATTGGCTTTACCTTGCTGACTTTGCATCTTTCAAGCCCACTTACATTCCATATGATGACCCTTCAGATTTCTCTTTTTTCTTTGACACTGGTGGAAGAAGGCTCTGTTATTTAGCACCTGAGGTAAGTTTTTTTCCCTACTATATTTATTTGCATTATTTGTATCAATTTTCACTTTTTTCCATTTGGTTTGCTCAATTATGATATTTTTGTGCTACTATTGACTTATTGTTGTATATGTTACATTTTAAACTGGAGCATATAATTGCTGTTTTTAGTTTTGTCTTTTTCTATTTAACTAATAATAAAATTCAGCAAGGGAAAAAAATTGTCTGTGGGGTATTATTAACCATGAAATCTTTCATTAAAGGGAATAGTGAAATGATCAATTCCCCAAGTGGCCTTGATTAAACTAGAAGTCTATGACTCTCTTTTCATCTCTCTGTCTCTCTGGTTCTATTTTTTTTTCTTTTGGTCTATTACATGCCTACAAGTGCTGGAGAATTGAAAATGAGGTAAATATATTATCTGTCCTGATTTCAGAGCACTAATTCCGAATTTTGTTTTGGGCATGAACTTTTTTTACATTTGTCACAGAATTCATAGCACTTGGATAATGGTCTTTTTGTTTATTTGAAGTAAAAACTGCAATTAGCAAGGCAAAATGTTATGTAATCTTTTGTAGTATGCCACTATGCATGTGTGTTTTCCCCTCTTATTAATAGCTACCTTTCTTTCCTTCCTTAGCATGATTATCTTATTACTATTCTTAATGTTTGTTTGGCTGTCAGAGATTTTATGAACATGGAGGGGAGATGCAAGTTGCACAAGATGCCCCTTTAAAGCCATCTATGGATATATTTGCGGTTGGGTGAGTATTCTTTGCTGCAATAATTTTACTTTTAATCTTGGAGAGCATGCTTTAGCTTTTCGTTTGTCCCTACATTGCTTCCCATACAGGAATATGCATGTTAGTAATTGAGTTACCAATTGAAAAAAGAACATAGATATCAATTTGGCAGTGCAGTGCTGTAATGGTGAGATAGTGGCTAAAATATGTATTAGCCTGGTATTAAGTTGTTTTTTTCGAAAGAAAGTTCAGCAATTGTTAGACATGAACTTGCATCATTGAATAGAATATTGTGTGGTTGAAAAATGTAAAATTCTAGATTTTTTAACATGTTAATCAACCATCTATGTTAAACAATAAATATAATTCAAAGGACATTAATGGACCATGATTGGAAGGCATCAATTTTTTTCTTTCAAAATAGACAGAAGGTTTAGTTTGAGAGTCTGTTGCTTTTCAATTAAGGAGATTATGCACGACAACAAAGAAAAAGAGAAAAATAAAATAGGTGAGAGGTGGTTATATTTCAAAATAAGGTGAAGGAGGGAGATTACAGACAAAGTGAGGGAGGAAAGGAATGTAAAGGGAGAAACTATCAGAATACAACTGATACTATATTTCAAAATAATCTAGTCTGTCTGACAATAGGTGAGAGGTGGTTATACATAGGAAGTCCATTAGAAGAAAAATAAAATAACTAAAAAATAAAATAAATAAATAAAACTAAGTCAGAAAATAAAGAAAACATAAAAATCTAAAGTTCTAATTCCATGTTTATCCTTAATCACTAAATTACAAACAAATAATAAAATCTTTCCTAACCCATTCTCCATTAGGAGATCTTATGTGAATTTTGTTCAAGACAAAATTTATATTGTTCTCTAGGCCTTGTTGCTACTAATCTTGGCCTCGTGGGTTATATTTCCTTTTCAATCAAGTCTGTGGAGCGTGGACCATCTGGGCTGTCCTCTTTTCTGCTCAATTACTTTTCTTTGAGACAAAGAAGCTGTCATAGGAACTTTGCTTAATTGCTTAAGCTGTTAAGTTAGGTGGTTCTTTACATATCAGTGCCTTTGAAATGCGTGGCCTAGTATTTGATCGTTGCTGTCCTTAGTTTTCCTAATTTAAGAGTGTATTTTACTGTTGTGCTGTTGTGGCAAATGTGTAATTTCTTCACATTTCAACCTTATAGGGTTTTCAAATGAGAGTGTTAGATGAATGAAAGCCATTCAAAGCTAAAGAGCTAGTGAATAAGTTTAAGCTGGAAGCATTTTGAAAGATCCATGAGATTATATGTATAGAGGTCAAAGTTCAAAATTGGAGAGCTTAATTTGTTATGTAGCCAAATTATTTGCAATAAAATTACTATCAAGTTCTGCTAGCATTTCAATTGATAGTATTATTGTTATTATTATCTATAATGAATGGATACTACAAGCTGTGAGAAAAACAAATTTGTGGGAACCCTACTTAAATACACTTGATGCTGTGTCTATGATATCTTTTAGCTGTATGTGAAAATCTTAACTTGACCTTATTTTACTTTTCTCTTCAAGGGAGGGTGTTATAGAAAAGGGGGAAAATTTATTGGGTAGAGGGGCATCATAACAGATCATGTCACTTGTGAATCAGATTTTTTTATAGCACTTATAACTAATAACTATTGTCTTTCTATACTGTCTTAATTACTGCTTTTCATGCTCTCTTTCTTTTCTGAGGCGCACATATTATTTTACTGCTTCAGGTGTGTAATTGCAGAACTTTTCCTTGAGGGACAGCCACTATTTGAACTGTCTCAACTTCTTGCTTATCGCAGAGGGCATTATGATCCTAGCCAACATCTTGAGAAAGTACATTCTCTATCTCTGAGTGAGTGAGTGTGTGTGTAACCCCTCCCCCCCAAAAAACAAAGAAAAATAAAGCAACCACAAAAGAAAAAGAAGAAAAAGAAAGAAACCGACTGTACTGGTTATTTTATTTCTTATGTCCTATGATTTCAGATACCAGATACTGGAATCCGTAAAATGATACTACACATGATTCAATTAGAACCAGAGTCACGATTTTCTGCTGAAAGCTATCTGAAGGAATATACAGTAGTAGTGTTCCCAACCTATTTTTCACCGTTTTTGCATGATTTTTACCGCTGCTGGAGTCCCCTCCATTCTGATATGAAGGTACATGGCTTTACTGGAATATTTTTGTCCATTATGATTTGATGCTTCCTGTAACTCATTGTATCTTGCTGCTGTGTGATCAATATTTGTAGGTTTTATTGTGTCAAAGTGCTTTCCAGGAGATACTAAAACAAATGATGAATGGTAAATCATCTGAGGAGGTAACTGTTAAATCTGGGGAACTATTGGGAGAAACTGTTGCTAAAGAAAATGTCAACTTTATGAAGGACTCCCTGAGGAAGAGAGACGAGATTGGAAATGGCTTAATTCATGATCACTACGAACTTCTTGGTGATATCAGTAACCTACTGAGGGATGCCAAAAACCATGATCATTTATCTAGTCCCCGGCATGTAACAGGAAATGCACCTAGTTCTACCTTTTCTGAGAATATAAAAAATTTGCAATCTCCTGGCGAGCTACTTCAAACCATCTCCAATGCATTTCGAGGAAATGATCATCCCTTTTTGAAAAATGTTACAATGAATGATTTGAATTCGTTGATGTCTGATTATGATAGTCAATCAGATACTTTTGGAATGCCTTTCTTGCAACTTCCAAAGGATAGTATGAGGTGTGAAGGCATGGTTTTGATTACTTCTTTGCTCTGCTCCTGCATTCGCAATATTAAGTTGCCTCACCTGAGGAGGGCAGCTGTGCTCTTGTTGAAGGCTTCTGCATTGTATACTGACGATGAAGACCATTTGCAGCGTGTTATCCCATATGTTATTGCTATGCTTTCAGATCCATCAGCAATTGTGCGTTGCGCTGCTTTAGAGACGTTATGTGACATTCTGCCCTTAGTCCGAGATTTTCCTCCCAGTGATGCAAAGATATTTCCTGAGTACATACTTCCAATGCTTTCTATGCTTCCTGATGATCCAGAGGAAAGTGTGAGGATATGTTATGCCAGCAATATAGCTAAGCTGGCACTAACTGCCTATGGATTCTTGATACACTCAATAAGTTTGAGTGAGGCAGGCGTACTTGATGAGTTGAGTTCATCTCAGAAGCCATTGACATCATTTAGTCAGACCACTGGAAGATTACAGAGGATAAATGGTGATGTGCAACTTTTGCAGCTGAGGAAATCCATTGCAGAGGTTGTCCAAGAACTTGTTATGGGTCCAAAGCAAACACCAAATATTAGAAGAGCACTCCTTCAGGACATTGGTAAATTGTGTTATTTCTTTGGTCAGAGACATAGTAATGACTTTCTCTTACCCATCCTCCCTGCTTTCCTTAATGATCGGGATGAACAATTAAGGGCTGTGTTCTATGAGAAGATTGTGTATGTCTGCTTTTTTGTGGGCCAACGAAGTGTAGAAGAATATCTTTTACCTTACATTGAGCAGGCTTTAAGTGACACAATGGAGGCTGTCATTGTTAGAGCATTAGATTGTTTGGCCATTCTTTGCAGAAGTGGTTTCTTCCGGAAGAGGATACTACTTGAAATGATAGAGCGTGCATTTCCTTTACTGTGTTATCCTAGTGAATGGGTACGTAGATCAGTTGTCTCTTTCATTGCTGCTAGCAGTGAGAACTTAGGTGCGGTAGATTCTTACGTGTTTCTTGCCCCTGTTATACGACCTTTCCTGCGTAGACAACCTGTATCTCTAGCTTCTGAGAGGGCTCTTTTTTCGTGTTTGAAACCTCCTGTCTCAAGACAGGTTTTCTATGAAGTATTGGAGAATTCCAGGAGTTCAGACATGTTAGAAAGACAGAGAAAGATATGGTATAGCTCTTCATCACAATCTAAACTATGGGAAATGGATTTACTGAGGAAAGGGATAGAGGAGTTGGACTCATTAAAGAGCTGGTCTGACAAGCAACAAGGTCCTGGGGGTCAACAATCTATTGGCTCTGGCTTCCAACAGCCAGGGATAACTGGTTGTGATGAAGCTGACACAAAGTTGAGAAGCATGGGGGCCTTTATGCATAATGATAGCAGTATGGTGGGACATCGTGATCCCCAATGCTTGGAGAAGTTACAGTTCTCTGGATTGATGTCACCACAGGTTAGTTGTAACAGTTTGCCATATGAAAAGTCATCTGGTGGCATACCTTTGTATTCTTTCAGCATGGATAGGCGGGCAATGGGAATTCCTCCTGCAGCATCTGATTCCCCACTACAAATGAATTCTCTGGGTATCAGTTCATCCTCCATGCCCTGGGTTAGTCCAGTTAGCAAATCCTTCAATTTGGCTAGTTCAGTTCCTGCACCAAAGTTTGTTTCAGGTTCTTTTAGCATCAGCAATGGTTCTAAACAGTTCTATCGAGTGGTGCATGAACCAGATGGTAGGGAAAATGAGACAGCTTATGTTAATAGCAAAATTCAAGACGTGGGGTTATCCACCGATATCAAAGGTAGTTCAATTGCACTGGGAGATGCTAACACACAAACTGATGTATCAGGATTTCCATCTTTTGCTCGTACATCCGTTCCTGATTCTGGTTGGAGGCCCCGTGGGGTGTTGGTTGCACACCTCCAGGAGCACCATTCATCTGTGAATGACATAGCTATTTCCACTGATCATAGCTTCTTTGTGAGCACATCTGATGACTCTACAGTCAAGATATGGGATTCTAGGAAGCTGGAAAAAGACATATCATTCAGGTCACGGTTAACTTATCACCTTGAAGGAAGCCGAGCACTATGTGCAGCTATGCTTCGAGGTTCTGCACAAGTAGTTGTTGGAGCATGTGATGGATTCATTCATATGTTTTCTGTTGATCACATCTCTAGAGGTCTAGGAAATGTTGTTGAGAAGTATTCTGGTGTTGCTGACATCACAAAGAAGGATATCAAGGAAGGCGCCGTACTCAACCTGTTGAATTACCCTGTGGATACTTATACAATTATGTTTAGCACTCAGAACTGTGGTATTCATCTGTGGGATACTAGGTCAAGTTCCAGTACATGGACTCGAAAAACTACTCCTGAGGAGGGCTATATTTCTTCCCTGGTTTCTGGGCCTTGTGGTAATTGGTTTGTATCAGGGTCATCCAGGGGTGTGCTTACTCTTTGGGATCTGAGATTTCTTATACCTGTGAACTCTTGGCAGTATTCCCTTGCTTGCCCTATAGAAAAGATGTCTCTCTTCCTTCCTCCTCCAAATGCCTCTTTATCTTCAACAGTGAGGCCCCTTGTTTACGTGGCTGCAGGTAGCAATGAAGTTTCTCTTTGGAATGCAGAGAATGGTAGTTGCCACCAGGTACATGGTTACTGTTTTGCAATTCTTCGTAGATAGTAAAAGCAATGTGTGTTAGAACAAATCCGGCCCCAACAGATATACATGCAATGTTCAAATTTCTTTTTATCAAGAAAAGATATGGTTCTCTATTGAAGTCTACCTTTAGTCACTATTACATGAGTACACTGGAGAGTTGTATAATATAATTTGTGATAACAAGATTCAGTAATGCTTATAATATGCACCTGTATCCTGATTGCTTATCACTGTGTCAAATCATCTTAGGTTTACCATATTGCTAAAAGCAATGTGCTTTAGAACAAATCCAGCCCCAACAGATATATGTGCAAAGTTCAAATTTCTTTTTATTGAGATAAGATATGGTTCTCTATTGGAGTTGACCTCTTGTCACTATTACATGAGTACACTGGAGAATTGTATAATATAATCAGTGATAACATGATTCAATAATGCTTTTAATATGCACCTGTATCCTGATTGCTTATCACTGTCAAATCATCTTAGCTTTACCATATTGCTAATGACAATGTTCTGATCATTAATTAATAACAATTATAAAAACTTGTTCCAGGTATTGAGGGTGACCAATTATGACAGTGATGCAGAAAAGTCTGAACTGCCTTGGGCCTTGGCCAGACCTTCAAGCAAGGGAGCCTCTAAACCAGATCTGAGGAGAAACATCAATCCGAAGTATAGAGTTGATGAGCTTAATGAACCTCCTTCCCGACTTCCTGGTATTCGTTCACTACTTCCCTTGCCAGGAGGTGATTTGTTGACTGGGGGTACTGACTTGAAGATACGTCGATGGGATCACTACAGGTTTTGCATTGAACTTCATTCTTGTTCTCTTGTTTTACTTGTATTGTGATAATGGCCTGACTGCATATATCTATGTATTTTTGTTGCAGTCCTGACAAAAGTTACTGTATTTGTGGACCAAACTTGAAAGGAGCCGGGCATGATGATTTTTATGAAACAAAATCTAGTTTCGGAGTGCAAGTTGTACAGGTAACTAATGTTTCCATTGGGTGTTGCATTCCAAATTTCTATTTCTCGTGTGGTTTTTGCTTGTTTGTGGGGGTGACGTTCTCATTCAACATAGACACATGGGGTGTATCTATGATTTATACAGGTTGAATCGAAATATAAGTCAAGATATTTGAACTGTGGTTAACATGAGACCTTGTTAGTTTGCTTTAGATTGGTTATGCTCAACAATTCTTGTCTATAATGGAATTCCTTCTGAAAACCAACGGGGTTTTGTTTCAACTACAATGAATCAGCAACATGATTCCCTTCAAACAATTCTAGAAAGTTGTCAGACCTAGATGTGCTTTTGTGAACATTTGCTAGAAGAATTAGTTTGCAGCGATGCTTTTGTTGTCTACAAAACTTAGTCACTCTTACATCCAAGTATTGGTGACCCCTCCTTCCCTTCCTTCTCTTTGCCTCTTGAAAGCCACTAGAAGATAAGGAAATATTGATACATGAAAGCGATTCTTTCTCTTGATGAGGTCATTTTTCTATCACTTATTCCTTGCAAAAGATATTTATTATAATTTTACATATCTGGAATTGATTTTAGAAAATTCTGCAAATCCAGTATGTATGATTGGGTAACAGGAACCTCAACTTTATATATGTTTTCTCAATTCACTGTGTTAGATGGTCAAATCTGCTCTTATTATGCATTTGATTTTTTGTCCCTTCTAAATTCTGTTTGATCATACTTCCCTTAGATTGGTCATTTGTCGATTTACGATGTTCATTTCGCCAGCTTATTTAGACATAAGCAGCTGAGACTGCACTTTTTATTCTTGTAAACAGGAGATAAAAAGACGTCCTCTTACAATCAAGGTGACGGCAAAGGCAGTTGTTGCGGCTGCTGCCACTGACTCTGCAGGTTGCCACCGTGATTCCATTCTGTCTCTGGCTTCTGTTAAGTTAAACCAGAGACTCTTGTTATCAAGTGGTAGAGATGGGGCTATAAAGGTTTGGAAGTAAAGAAGGAAAACTCATTTTGGATTGGTTGTACATAGGCAGTGTCAATTCTAGTGGTTAAAATTGTACATAAGAATAGGAACTAACCTATCTAGTGGTTGTTTAAGCTGCTCTTGTACTTTCTGATATATCAATGACCCTTGATCTGTACAGCAAGTAGCATTCACGCGAGTTGAATTCAGTTTCGTTCACAATACATGTAGACATTTGCGTGCTTATAGTATGTTTGAACAAAGAGCAAATCAATTGCAAAATATCATAGTAGAAACTGATTATGCATTGAGTCCAATAATTAAAATGTCGTGGTCCATGTTAATTTTTCATAGAAGCTTCCGTATGGATTTATGTAGTAAAATTGGAGCTTCCACCCCAAGTCACAGGCAAGTTTTGCAACTTAAAACAGTCATAACTTCGACCATCTCTCAGTACTTAAAGAGGTTCCGGGGTCATTCATTCGATTTCCTTTTATACCAAAAAGGATGTAAATGGGCATAGAGTTGATTGCTTTTTCCATGAATGTTTGGCCAAATCTTTTTGAGCGTGATTGGCAGAGGCAATGACAACTGTTAGTGGGACGCAGACGGCGTAATCGATGTTGTGGTTGTAACTTGCTGGATTTATGCAGTCACGGATCTCTTAAATTAGTTGTCTGATTGTCTCTTTACAAGGCCCGTCAACAAATACTTTTGATTGCTCTTTCCTTCCTTCAGATTAGAGTAAAATTATAGGTCTTGTGACTTATCTTTAAGCTTCGCACGTGTTATTTCTTGATATGATTAAAGTAGTTTGCAAGTTTCTTGGAATCATTTTACCAATAAAAGTATTACCAATAATTGTTTTTTTGAAAAATAATTTTTTTTTTATTAGAAGTAGTGACAGTTTAATCAGTTTTTGTCTGCTAGAAAAAAAAAAAATAGATCTAGACAGAATTAAAATACACATCATAGAAATGCAAAGAGTACATTATCCTTTATATTGTTAAGTTGACATGAACCAGTACTTTAGAATTGTATGATTTTAATGGTCTGGCATGGATCTCAGTCAATTAACTCAAACTACTCTGACTTCAACTCGTTGAGGGTGGCAAGTATAGCTAGACTAACCAGACGGTCCTTCAATTTTCGATCCTATCATATAATGGCTTTTATTTCATTTTTTCGGTTACTAAAAGCTTTTATTATTATAAAGAAATTATGTTGGAATTATAGTTATTAAATAGTTAAACAACTATCCACCAGAACCAAGGCTAGTGTTATCTATGGATATATTAACAATCTACCAAAAGCAATAAAGTCGGCACCTCCTTCAAACAAAAGCATAGAAGGATAGAAGAGGCCAGAGAGAATTGAATGATTGATTACCCAAAAATGGAAATTAAAAAAAAAAAAAAAAAAACACAAGCAAAGGTCAGTATGTGATACTATCCTCTGTCAAGTGTAGATTTTGGAATACATGACCAAAAAAATAGTTAAATGATATAAATGCAAGGGTTCATGGTAAAAGAATTTCAAAAATATTAGTATACTCTCTGTTGTGTACCGTGTACCGTCATTGACCTCAGTACTTCTACTGGCCTACAATTTTCGTAGTACAAGTTCTTTCACATCGCTCCAGTTATGACTCTGCAAGTCCTCCTTAGGAGCCCACATAGCTTCTCTGATGAACCATCCTCGCAGTTACAGTTGGAAATTAATCTGAGCCATTGAAGGTGCTCAAATAACAATAATCAGCTTAGTACAAGAAGGAATCTCATCACATTTGCTGACAATCCAAATGTTGAACGCTCATGGTTGAAGAAAGTTGGACGTGAATATATTTATATATTGCATAGGAGCTTAGCCCAACCCATTATCTCCCACAAGAATATTTTCACGATCACACACAAACAGAAAGAGAGGGACTCACGGGCAACAACAAAATAATAACAACAAACGAAAAGTAGCCAAAAGTTTTTAATGAGACAAGTGTTTTTATATGCCAAAAGCGCAACCTGTCTTCGTGGCTTAGATTCTTCCTCTCTCTTTCTCTCTCTGTGTAATGGAAGCACCCGTGAAGAGTAATGAGTCTGTCAATGATTCTCTGAGTCACCCTACCCAAATCAAGTACTAACTAACCTGTATATAAACCATGACACAAGCCTAATACTATTATCACCTCAACTCCCAAGCAACATCATCTTCCTCTCGCATTCTCTCTTGAGAATGTCGAATTTGCATCACATTTCCAATTTTTTACTACTACTTGTTCTTCTTCTGATGCAAAATCCGAGTATAACACTATGCCACACGAAGGGTATTAGACCAAAGCGTTCTTCTGGGAGTGCGTTGACGACTAACATGACCCGAATCCAAGACTCAGAACAGCAATTCATAAAATGGGTCAAGTTTGTTGGTAGCCTCAGACACTCTGTTTTCAGAACAGCAAAAAATAAGCTCTTTCCCTCTTACACTCTGCACGTCTACAAGAAGCCGTCTTCCGGACAATTTTCGTCGATTCAAGATGCCGTCGATTCCCTTCCCTTCATCAATCTCGTGAGAGTAGTCATAAAGGTCCACGCAGGGGTTTACACGTCAGTACCAGTGCTTCCCTACTCTCCCTTTTTCTTCTGTTTCCTGTTCTGCAAAACGAAGTTCATTTCTTTTCTTTTTTTTCCAGGGAGAAAGTGAACATTCCTCCTATGAAATCCTTCATAACCATACAAGGAGCAGGAGCAGACAAAACCATAGTTCAATGGGGAGACACAGCTCAAACACGAGGGCCAAATGGTCAGCCATTGGGAACTTATGGTTCAGCAACTTTCGCCGTGAATGCACCTTATTTCATTGCCAAGAATATCACATTCAAAGTAAGTAAACACATTCAAACAACCCCCTTTTTACTTCTGTCTCTCTTTCTTTCCTCTGTTTTTTCAGAAGCAGACATTATAATTTTGTGAATGCAGAACACTTCCCCTGTTCCAGCGCCAGGCGCAGTTGGGAAGCAAGCAGTGGCATTGAGAATTTCAGCAGACACAGCAACTTTCCTAGGCTGCAAATTCTTAGGAGCACAAGACACACTCTACGATCATGTGGGCAGGCATTACTACAAAGATTGCTACCTCGAAGGCTCCGTAGATTTCATATTCGGGAACGCCCTCTCTCTGTTCGAGGTTAGATTTTTGTTTGCTTCTTCCTCCTCCATATGATTCCCTGGCTGTGAACGTAATGTTGGTTTGAAATTGAATTAAACTGGGAAGAAATGATTTTCAGAGATGTCACGTGCATGCGATAGCGCAGAATACAGGCGCGGTAACAGCTCAGGGAAGGAGCAGTATATTGGAGGACACAGGGTTCTCGTTTGTGCACTGTAAGGTCACGGGATCAGGGGCACTGTACCTTGGGAGGGCATGGGGTCCCTTTTCTCGCGTGGTCTTCTCTTACACTAATATGGACAATATCATCATTCCCAAAGGCTGGTACAACTGGGGTGACCCTAACCGTGAAATGTATGTTCCTTTGTTCTTCTTTCTCTTTCACTTTTCTGATTGTGATTCAACCCTTTAATCCACACATAACAAACAGTGTGATGTGATTAAGTTTTTCTTAGTTAAGTAGTTAATAATGAATCCCGAAAGAGTCTCACTTAATTACTTGTCATTTAATCAATTCAAGATATTTAAAGACATGTTTAAATAAGAGAATAATAAATAAAGGAAGAGAGAACACTTGATTATTTGCCAATTCTTTTGGCCATAAACCCTGTAACTTTTGTTACCACATCGATGAAGCTTAAGACAAAATGATATGACTATATTATTTTCAAAGTTGACTCAACTAAAATCACATAAACTAAATTAATATTTTAACCAAAAAAAAAATATAGCAATGTAATTGCTAAAATTTACAACACGAAAAAGTGAGTCTTACCCTGCAAACTACATGGGTATGCTTACTTGATATAGAAAAAGACAGAGCAAGATGATGATGAGGGCTTGAAAAGAGCATTAGCCACCTAATTCCATGATTCTGTCTATATTCTATATTTGTTATAAGCTACAAATATAGGATAATGCATGTGAGTGAGTTTTGTTTTTGTTATGATGTTTGTGCATTATTGTATTGTGGGGTGCACAGGACTGTGTTCTATGGGCAGTACAAATGCACAGGACCAGGAGCCAGATTTGCTGGGAGAGTTTCATGGTCAAGAGAACTCACTGATGAGGAAGCTAAACCTTTTGTTTCACTTAGCTTCATTGATGGCTATGAATGGATCAGATTGTAGTTCAATATATACACTCACTCTTTGTTTATTGGTTTTGTGAGGAAAGTTTGATTTCATTTTAAATGATAAATTTTTTTTATGTATAAATAAATATATACTACATTTTGATTGTGCATAACAGGAGTTCTTAATCTCCGTTAGATTATTAGAATAGAAATACATCTCATTGAACTGGGATATGTTATTATTACAGCTCCAATCTTAGAACTCTATGCATATCATACTGAATTAATTAGGTAAATTATATGTAAATAACTTAATGAAACATAAATTGCTTGATAATTTACTACAAGGGGGAATGGAATGACAAGCCAATCTTTTTTTTTTTTTTTAATTTGTTTGGTTCACTACCCATTAACTATGCACACATGAATGTGGGGTTCAATTGATATAAAATTATACATAATTTTATAACTTCAACAAACTTTACTCTACTTAGGCCACTCAATAAGTTATTAAATAAGAGAATTATAATTAATAACTATAAATTTAAAATATTTATTATAAAGGATTTTAAATTTCAAAATTATTTAAGAAGACTTGTGAAAATTTACTTTGAATGACATTGGTGTATGGCTTTAGAAACACATAATAAAGGAATGCAGGATAGAATCTCAAGTCCCAGGTCCTAAGCCAAAAAAAAAATATTAATCCCTGAATCTTTCAAAATGATTTTAAAATCTGAAAATTTTCTTAGCAAATATTTTAAATTTATAGAGCTAAGCTGTCTTCTTTTTCTTATTAAAATGGGTGATTTTCACTAATTTAACTACTGGATGATAAAATTTTGGCCAAAAAAAAAAAAGCCACTGGATGATAATTAACAACCGTACGTAAAACTTTATACATTAATTAGGAATGTACTTGTATTCTGATTGCCAGATTGGATAATCCTTAAGTGTGACTTTCAAAATAAGCATGTTTGTTTCTTTGGCCAAAAAAAAAAACACAAAAGGCATGTTTCATGACATGCATTATTAGATTATTTAATTTTATTCCCAAACATGTGAGCCTCGCTTTAACGCAAAAATTGTATAAAAGTCTACTAAGCTTTTGGGGATGGGCTTCAAATTTGTGGACTTTGGGCCCATTCTTATGGGCTTATACATACGGCTTCTCTCTGGCTGTCATGTGTGACTAATTACTAACTCTGAATCCGCTTTGATGTCATACATAGTCTGTTTGAATTGATCATGCAAATAACATATTATTCAGTTTTGAATACAAACAAAAATTGATGAATCCAATCACTAAATACTCGACCATACATTTTTTTCTCTATTTTTATCAAAAGAATGCAATATTTTCCAGGCATATTACATTAATGAATATATTATAAAGGTGTCAAAATTAGTCAATTTGACACACCTTAAGTCGACCGTGTGAATTATTATATTAGAATATTGAACTCAAATCATTATGTGAATTAAACATATTGAATTGTTCAACTTATTGGAAAAAATTTTAAAATGTTTGTCGGGAAAAAATTAATACTTAACAAAAATATTCAATTATCAAATCAAATATTTAATTTTAATATTAAAAATGTATTTATGTTGTCTATAGCTAATTAAATATTAAATATTTAAAAACAAAATCAGAAAATGTTACTTGAAATTATGTAATATTAAACTTTTTACAAAAAAAAATTACAAAATCTCTTAAGTGGGCTACAACCATCATTCCATTGAATTGGTATATTTAATTTACAGGTTAAATGAGTAAGTTAATTTAATTTATTTATATTAAATGAGCTAAACATTTTTATTAAACCTACCATTTTGATAGGTTAAATACAATAAATAGTACCCATTTGAATGACTATAAATATGTACAGATTCTCATTTTGTTAGACTAAGGCCTCTTTTGATATGCAAATGAAAATAAGGTTGAAAATAGAATAAGAAAAAGAAAAAGAATAAAATGGAATGAAACAATTTATTGTGAGAATGTGTCTGGTATGGTATGTCGAGAATCAAAAGTAGAATAGAATTGCAAAAAGTATTTGGTATAGTAAAAAAAAATAAGGGCAAAAGCATTGTAGTAGAACACAAATAACCGAAATACCCCTCTTTACATAATTAAAAAAATAAAATAAAAGAAAATTCCTGTTATATTTTATTTGCCTCATCTCTGTTGCATAATTAAAATAAGATTGTTAGCGGCGTTCGAATTCTTCAGCATCGACACACATCAACATAGAAGAAACTGACGAGGGAGAGTATATCGAACAGTAACCCAGTCAAGGAGAACATTTCATCTTTTTGGGCACATACCTTCTAGAGCAACACGATCACACCGTGCTCCGCTGCAGCCTTCTGGTACAATCAGCTAGGGCATATGTAAAAGAAGGGCAAAACTGTAATCTCCCCTCCAATATCCAACTCCTTCACACGGTTTCCATCCATCACTACCAAGAAGTCACCTACCCCCATGGAATGGAAAGCAGCTTCCATCAGAATCAACCTTCCATGCTACCAAACATTGCAGCAAATTTTCCCCTCACATTTTCTCTTTCCATTACAGTAAATTCATTGATACCAAACATAGCCTAAAGTGTATCACAAAAATAGTATTCAGAAGGATACAAAACAAAGGTAACTCTTACCTATAATCTCTCAAAACCAATGAAAATGAATTGTATTAGAAGCTTGGGAAATTTTCATTCGGCTTTGTGTTGTAATTTTATGTGGGTTTGAACTTAGAAGATTTACAACTTGGATGAAGTGGAGGATCGCTGTCTCCTCTTACAATATTCCAAGTTAACTCTCTGTTTCAATCAAATTTATTTACGATTTCCTTCATTGACATATAGATTAAGGTCCTACATATCACTATTCATGGAAAACTGATTTCCTCGGGACAACGTGAGAATTATATTTCTTTGATCTAGGCCATTGATTCAGAATTTAATGATATGGATTTTTATTTAATAAAATATAATTATACATAGTTATTTTTTCTGTCTATAAATCTAAAGTATTAAATCTTTATCTAGGTGACAGCCATAAAATGACCCTTATTTTTTCACCACAAAATAAGCAAATCTAGACTCATATTTATGATCATACAATTAAGATGTATTTCAACATTGCTTAATTTTAAATAGCTTTCTACTACATGATTGCTCAATATTAGTATGCTCAAGTGGATTAAATAACTTTTTTGTTTCTTATGCGACGAAGTAAATCACATCTGGATCTAATCCAACGTTTTGTTCCCACAGTGCTCGTGAACTAATTGAATAATCAAATTAAATCAATAATCTTTTATCAGACACAGGAGAATAAAGTTAAATATAGACTCCCAAAGAATCAATATAATATGATTTAGCAATGAAATAAGTCAGAGTAAAGCACTAATTGTAATGATATATTATTATTCTTTTATTTATAATTTTTGTGACAGAAGTATCCTTATAGCATTTATTCACAAAGCCCTTACATGTTGTACAAACCAATTGAATAACATAATATATTGGATTAAAGCCTAATTGTTGTCACAATCCAAAATTATTGGTCATAACCAGTATATAGGCTAATCTAACCTAATCAAACAAGTCTAAAACATTCTTCTAAAGTCTATGATATATCAATAAAACACATTAAATGTACTTTTAAAATTTAATTTAAAAAAATTTATTAGATGTTGTCAAAAATTAAATAGCATCTCCACAAAATTCAATGTTTTCAAACTTGTATAACCAATCATATTTTAATCATAATCAATAAATTAGTTTTTAAATCTCTCGAATTATACATTTAGTATAGTATAGAAATAACTTACAACACTTTACAATAATTATAAATTTTAAATAACTCGACTTTTAGTAACCACAACTTTAGAGTCAAACCTATATGATGATTAACTCAAAATGACACCTTAAAATGTCTAAGTAAAAAGAAAGTCCTAACTTTCATTATCACTTATTAATATGTAAAATGTCAAAGAAAGAAGTATAAGTCTATTACAAACTTATGAATGCATAAATCACAAAGTAAGTGAAATGAAACAATAAAGACATTAGAGTTTTTTAACAAACGTTTATTTAAGTAAAATAATTTTTTGATAAAATAAAAACATCATTTCTAAATCTTATAATTTTGTATAAAGTGGGTATCAAGGAAAGAATCAATATCATTATAGTCATATTCTTTTATTGAATATGTGCTAACAATTCATATAGTATGCCTTTACCAAATGCGTTTCAATATCTTATACTTATATACCTTCACCAGATACGTCTCAATAATTTATACTTATATCCCTAAATTGATACATCTCAATAACTTATATCTGTATCCCTTCACTAGATATATTTTAAAAATTCATACTCATATCCCTTAACCAGATACATCTTAATATCACATATTTGTATTCCTTCACTAGATACATCTTAATAGTTCATACTCGTATCATTTCACCAGATACGTCTCAATAATTCATTTTAACAAGGTGCACCAAAGTCATTACTCCCGCTAACAGCTACGAGGTTTTTAAATGAATTTCCATTCACCTTTTAAATTATAAAATCTATTGAATATAAATAAATTGTGTACATATGATAAATAAAAAATAATTTTATTTAAACATATTTATTACCATAAAGTAATTTAAATAAAAAATAATCTTAAAGATATAATAAAATAAAATAAAGAATGGTTAGGAAATAAGTGACAACAATATAAAGGATTTAAAATGAAAAATACAACAATGCAACAATCACATAAAAGAAATTTAGATTAAGTAAAGGAAGCAATTATAATTAAGAATTTTACCATAACTTTTCTCATTTCATATAATACTACTTCCTTATATTTTATAATCTTCACTTTAACAATAATTCATAAAATTTTATAAGATCATTTTATCATTGTGTTATTTTTTATATCCATATATATTATATCATATATACGCAGTTAAAAAGTTCAAAAGAATATATATTTGTTTCCCCATAAAACATTGAACATGGAATAAGGAAAATGAAAATTAGACTAGAAAATAAAGACATTCGATAAAATGAAAAATGTTACTTTGCTAATTATACACTCACCGATAAGAATCAACAGTAAAAATCCTTTATTCCCCCAACACAACCCAGATTAAAGAAGTATCCACAAAACTACTTCTCACAAATATGAATATTCCTTCAACTACCTCTCTTTCTAATTTGAATGAGAAAATTAAAAAATGATCATGTTATTTATAGAAATTTTCAAGTTATTGTTTGACACTATACAAATAGTAATCACGCTGGAATTCACACAGTAACTACACGTTTTCATTAGAATTTAACAGTAATCACATATTTTTGCCAACATTTACTATGTAAGTTACTATACAATTGTTAAAATTATACTTTTATCCCTAAAATATATTTTTTCATTTTAGTCCCTACAAATAAGGTAAAATTATAATTTGTACCCTAAATACTATTTTTTCTTTCATTTTAGTCCATAAAATTCTATTTTATTTTTATATTGTTATTCTTAAAATCCATATATATATATATATATATATATATATATTGTTTTTTTGGGTTGTTACAATTGTTTTCGTATGAAGCATTTGAAGATAAGTTTGAAGTTTGATTTATTTAGATGCTCAATTATTTAATCTATATAAATTAAAAAACTAATCATTTCCAAATGCTAGTTGATAAATAATGCAAATAATATTTCATTATTAGTTTAAAATTTTGTAATTATTATTAATTATTATATAAGATGCAATTTTTTAAAGAACATTGATTACTTCTCAATCAATTCTTTTAAGATATTGGTTAATCTTAAGATTTAAATAACAATATTTTTTAAATTATATTTTCTTTCTCATAGGTTTTCGGTCTTTAAACTCTCAAATATTAGACATTTCTGTCTCTCAACTTTCTCTCACTACAACTTTTTGGCAGTAAATTTCAGCTCTCTCAGATATCTTCTCTCCTCCCCTCACTTTTTTCGCCATTGAAATTCTATGATTCTTCATTACTCAATTTTCTTCTTTAGCTTTTGATTCTTCTCCCTCTCACGCATTTATGTTCACGGCTGATCCCATACAGCATTTTTAATTCATGTTATAAGTTTTGCATTGTACAATGTTTTCTTCTTCTTCTTTTTTTCTTGTATTTTTATGGCATCTTAATAAGCAAAAATTCTATCTTTTGATTTTGACATTATGTTTGGATTAGGAAAAAGGAAATCATTCAAAAAATTATTATTATAATATTTTGAAAGGGGAGGTTAAGAGCAGAAAAATAAAGAGTAAAATATTATATGTGTGTCAGTGATGGCAAAAGATTCGTAGCAGATTCTAACGAGAACCGTCTCATTTTAAGATTTGCATATGAGAAATTTTGTTTCATAAAGATAAAAATGAGATAAAACTATTTTTGAAGAAAGTTTAAAAATGAAGAATGGGATCATTCCCTTCACCACAGTGCCTAATGAGATTTCTATTGTTGTCAATTTTATATAAACATTATATACACACACACAAAATTTTATATTTTTAGTTATTTTACTTGTTATTTGTATTTACGATAACTAAAATAATAAATTTAACTTAAACAATAATTTCACTCATTACATATTAGTTTTCTACTTCTTCAAGATTTAAACAACATAGTAAAATTATTTTCAAAATGCCTCATAACTATAATCACACTGTAATAGAGAATAAAAATGAATGTTAAGAAAAATAATATTAATTATTTGTAAACTAAGATAAGAATAAACATAAAAATTAAAATGATTT
The DNA here is from genome assembly GCA_037074485.1 of Delonix regia. Lineage (NCBI taxonomy): Eukaryota > Viridiplantae > Streptophyta > Magnoliopsida > Fabales > Fabaceae > Delonix > Delonix regia. The sequence goes on along the minus strand of CM073449.1, from coordinate 29,270,350 downwards.
ACATGATTTTATTTTAAATTTAATTATCTTTTTGTTAAACTTATTTTTTTTTCTAAAATTAACTTACTTTATTAAGTGTTATTGTTAACTAATATAAATATAGAGCTTGAACTTTAAATCTATTTTTTAAAAATATATATTATTTAATTTTTTTAATTTTTATAAAAAATTTAAAATCTTGTGGGGATTTACTAAAATCTGAATTTCTACAAGGAATAGAGATGGGGATGGGGAGACACTCCCTGCCCCCAAAATTCTCATTGCTAATGTGTGTGTATGTATATGGTCTAAAATTAGGAAATAAGAAACGAGAAAAAAAAGTGCAAAAAAAAAAAAAACCTTGCTCATGTTGAATCAAATCAAACCAGATGAATTTTAAAAGTTAACAAAATGGGTCTAACCCACCATTTTAATAGGTTATATTAAAATTTTCAACTCATTTACACTTAACACAAGGGTTAAGCAGGATAGATTTGTAGATTTGTGGGTTGTTCCACTCTAAAAGTTGTGAAGTTTTTTTTATTAAAAGTTTAATATTTCATAGTCTTTAAGTAATATTTATCTTGGTTTTATTTTTAAATATTCAATATTTGATCATGAATAAATTTTTTTATTAAAATTAAATATTTGACTTTATAAAGGGATATTTTTGCATTGAATTTGTTTTACTTTTTACATATTTGTTCTATATTTTTTTATGGGTTAAGTTGCGGGGCCATCCAACACACAAGTTCACGTGAGCCACTCTTTGTTACTGGTTCTAACAGCTCTAATAAATTCCCAAATATTAGTTATTAGCGGAAGTAATTTATGCTCTTTTCTAAAGATTTAGTTAAATTATATATAATATTTTTTTAATTTTCAAAAGTATACTTAACTCTTTTAACATTTAAATTTATATTGTAAATTTTCAATTTTTTTTTTTGCAAAAAATTACATTACATGAAAATTTAATTTTATTTTTAATATGATAGGAAAGCCATTAAAGTCATTATTTGGTATAAAAACATATTAAATGGAAAGTTAATTTCTTTAACATAATATAAAGTTGAGAAGCGTCTAATGTAATTTTTAAAAGAATAAAAGTATTTATAATAATTAAAAGAAAAAAATAATGCAATTTACTATATCCATCATGGTTGGAAACTTAAAAAGCTGTACTAATCATGAATTTATGGGATCATTATGGTTGGAACAAAATCATAATACCACTCAAATCTTCAATGATTTGGCTGAAAATTTACTTCATAGCCCACAAACTCTAGTACATAATAATAACAGCTAAGCTTTTTGAGATACATGTTACGCTTTCTGTTCACAGTTTCTAAAGCGCAATGTACCATAGAGTTTTGAGCCACATTTTGATTAACTTGATAAAATGTACGCTTGTCTCCTTTTTTTCTTTACTGAAGTCCTTGCTTTAAACCTTGGAACACAATGATAGCTTCTCTTTTGGGAGATTCATAATACACTTTTTGTTTACGCTTCACCAGGAGTCATTGTTCGAACTTTCATCCTCCGGTAAATATCACCTATAACCTAAGAATAATTGAGAATTGATCGTAACTAATGGAACAGCCATTTACTGCACTTGCATTTCATTTCATTTTCATTAACAACAAGGTATGAAGACAATTTCATCACCAAACTTCTCAAAAATTTACAATGTGAGGCTCCTCGTTTCTCTCCTCCTGTTTTGTCTTGACTCTTCCATGCCCTGTTCCAAGTCTGCAAGTTGCCTTCAATGTGAAAACAAACATAGGTCCACCATTCACCTCACCACCTCCTCTGCAAGTAACCCCTATCCGTATCTCGGCCAAATTCAGCAGACTTCTCAAGCTTACCCATCACGGCATTCTTGAAGTTAATGGCTTCCTGAACCTGCGAGCAAGACCTCTGCATTCGAACTCCACTCAAGCTACTCCTACACTCCATCAATTCGTTCAACGAAACCCTCTTCTTCGGTTCTGGCCTTTGCTTCGGAGCACTATGAGACCTCAATTTCGCCCTGAAGGATTGAGTATTCGCCATGTAGTTCGGAAAGTTCCCGTATTGCCGGTAAAACCCGTCGGCGGCGCAAATGCTCTTGCAAGGCGTCGCCGGAGGAATAATAGACCCACGAGAATTGGTGAACCGAGGAGTGCTCTGCGCCGTCGACGACCTGCATTCTTCCGCCGTCAACCCCCAATTGGAGTCCTGCAGATTCCGGCGGTAGTCCGGTATCGATAAGCGAGCAGGAGTGCGACAACAAGGGATTGGGAGAGGAGAGGAAAGTGCTTGGAATTGTGGGTCATCGCCAAAATCGGAAATTGAAGTGTTGGTCCTTCGAGACCTCGATTTAGGCCTGCCAGTGTCCACTTCCACTATTTTGGGGCTTCCATCAACACTGTTAGTGTTATTAATTGTTGCATCAAAAGAAGATGACATTCTTCTGCTGTGAACGGGAGCTGTGTACTCACTCCTTGTGTCGTCAAATCTCTCCTGCAAAACATATCACGCAACCATTATACCATATTTACAGATTTGCTACATATAACAACGATAACTGATTTCTAGAATCTGGATGTAGTCACCATGGATCTTCGTGCTCGGGCTTCATTGGCTTTGTTCATGAGCCTGCTGCGAGCTTTCTGAGACCTGATAAGAGCTTGCTTACTGTGCAAAGTTGCTGTGGCTTGCTTCCTCACTAGATAGCCTCTCACACGTGCTTGTAACTTCACCAATCCTTTCAAGGCTCTCAGAGCCTTCCTTGCCTGTTATAGAATCCAAAATGTGTAGTCAAATTTCTGATCTGAAAAACTAGTTCTGTTTTTTTACGCAAACGAGAAAAGACAAACAAACGCACCAAGTAACCCCTAAATACTGTTTGAATCTTCACGGCAGCCCTGCTCTCGTGTCCCCCACCACCGAACATGGTGCCTCTGCCGTGGCTGGTCAGCCTAACCACCGCCGCCGCGGCCTGAGCAGCTGCTACGGCGGCATCAGCGGCAGCTGCAGTGGCTGCGGCCACCGCAATTGCGTGCTTGTTCTGCTCCTTCTCTGTTTCTGTGTAGAATGATTGTAGCCAAGCAGCCTCTGCAGGTGAGATGTTTGGTGGTATAGTGGCAGGATTATGACATAACCCTCTGGGATCTCTCTCTGAATGTGAATTTTCTTTGCGGTCTCTGTCTTTCTTAATCCCAAACAAGCTCTTCAACCACCGGGTGGCTCTTCCCATTTGCTTAGCGACAATGAGAGAGTGAAATACGAAAGCAACAAGAAAAACGCTATAGAGAGGACAGGGTGTTGAAGTTGAAAGTATAGTAACACCTACAAAAAAACCCAATCACGGCTTTTAGACAAAAGGAAAGGGTCTTACAGCTTGCAGTTCGCAATTTAGGCGTCTTTCCCTTTCACGAAACATGGTAAAACAGACTGGTTAAAAACTACATATCCTTTAAAGCCCACCAAAAGAAACAGGAATAACAAGGAAAGGAAGCAATGAAAAGTAGAGTTATTTTGTTTTTTTGTTCGGCCTTCGTACGAAAGGAGGAAATATGAAATATGGGCAAGAAAAAGAAACGGAAAGACTCTGTCAATACCCCGTGAGAAATCTGCGTTACTTGGCAAAACACATTGCCCATTCGGAACATGCAGGCGTAAGCAGACCAGTTAAAATAAAGATAATCATTTAGTGGCTAATAAACAATGGAGATTATAGTATAATAATGAGAGAGAAGAGAAGGGGGTAAGTTACCTTGGTAGATGAGACTGTCGCAAGAAAAGGAATTAAAAAGTTGGGAAGTAAAAGAAGGGAAGGAAAGTGAAACCCTCCAAGATTGTGCACTCGTCCAATGGGAAACTCAGAAAAAAGCTGTGCTTCGAAAGATCAAAAGAAGGGGAATACCCCATAGTGAGGTGAAATCTCTATCTCCATCTGTCTTCCATTACTTTCTGGAGCGACGTGTCCTCAAAAAGAAAGATTCCTCAGTGTCTTAACATGTCTGACACTCTCGTGATGCAACCCTATTCTATATATCTGCTTCTTCGCCGAGTAACCGGTTCTTTCTACTGTGCACCGCTTAAAAACTCACACAAATCCACCGTTATTTGTCGCTGCTTCAATCTCAGCCGTTGGTTTCTGTTGTTCTTCTTCTACCGCAGATCAACTTCCTCTGCTCTCTGCAAAAGCCTTACTCCTTCAACTCCCAGCGAATGAATGAACTCTTAATCATTCTAATGCTCACAGATGCAAGTGTTTCTCTCTTCAGCTCTCAAGTCCCGAAACCGAACAAACTGGATGTGATTAGGTTCTTGACTCTTAAAGAGAAACTGAATCATGTGCCCTTTCTCTGCAAGTTGCTCTGTTTCGACATTAAGGAAGAGCGAATAAAAAAGATTGCTCTTTTCACGCTTGAATAAATATTGTTCTTCTCTCTCTATCTCTCTCGCTCTCTGCCAAGGGCTAGCTGCTACTAGCTAGGTATGCTGCTCTGCCTGAAAACAACTTTAGGGGTTTGAAAAGATCTTTCGGTCCGTACCAGCATCTAATGGGAATAGAGTTCTCTTTCATGGTTATGTTTAACAGTTTCCTCAATTATTTGTGTAGTAATTTAAACTATGTTGTTTGTCTTTACCGTCCTTTTCTCTGCAACTCTGAAAACACAGCCTATATGATGATAGGGGTCCTCATTCGTTCTACCAAGCTTCAAAGTTCAAACATCATTGGTGTTGGGTAAATCATTAATCATACGTACGAGATTGTTCTTTGGCTTATCGATAATAATTATTCTTATCAATTTTTATTGGTAGATGACATCTTAGGAGGTAAAAACTTTTTTTTTTTATTAATATACAGATAGATCTCAGAATAATTCAAGACAAAGAATCTAAACTTTTTCAGAAGCACACCATCTGACATCATATTTTTTTCTTTTCATCTAGAGATCAAATGTAATCCTCCATTCTAAGTTTGATTTCTTTCTTACCAAATTAAAAATTAAAGAATTTCGGAGTACTAACTTGTTGGCCGAAGCATGTCGTGATTTCAATTGTCTTACAAGATTCGCTTTTCTACAATAAATGTACTAGTTTCTACTGTAGGTTTGTTTTTGATTCTTTGTTGAGAAAATAAGCCATGCACTTTATAGTGATTTTATATAGACTCTTTTTTTTTAGGCACGTTAATCTTTTTTCAGTAATAAATGGTTAGTTTATTAACTTTTTAATAGCTGACAATTAAATTTAAATTCAAAATTTGAATGTAATTATGATTAGTATATCAAAAATATTAATAATTAATTAATTACTTAACAATGTTATTGGTCTGGATTTAAGTTATCTTGTTATAGGTCGTCCATTCTTGACAGTAAATTACATTCACTTTTTTACAACAAATGCTTTAATAATCTTTTAGACAAGTTTTTATTATAAGTTGGTCTCTAGTTATTTGTTTAGGAAAGAAGCCAGGCTCTTTTTTAATGGTTTTTTTTTAAGACTTATCTTCCATGCGTCTTATTTTTATTAATAAGTTATCAATTTATTAACTTTTTAATAATTGACAACTAAATTTATATTCAAACTTTATAATTTACATTTGAATGTAAGAATTATTAATTAATTCTTACAGCAAATGCACTAACAATTTTTTGGACAAGTTTCTAGTAAAAGTTTGCTTCAAGTTCTTTGTTATGGAAAGAAGTCACGTTCATTTTAGTGATTTTTTTAGACTTATCTTTCTCGCACAATAATTATCTTTCAATTTATTATTTATAAGTTGTCAGTTTATAAACTTTTTAATAACTGGCTAAAAAATTTAAAATTGAATTTAATATGTATTAATTATCCTTAATTAATTACTTACTTAATAATGCTATTCGTTTGGATTTAAACCAGCTCATTACGGGTGATCCATTTTCTTCAACAAATTACAATCACTTTTCCGCGACAAATGCATTAACAATCTTTTAGACAATTTTTTTACTGAAAATTTGTTTCTAATTCTTTGTTGAGGAAAGTAGCCACACTCTTTTCAGTGGTTTAGTTTTAGACTTAACACTAAAACCGTCTTTTTTTTTTTTAATTAAAAAGTTGTAGTTTATTAACTCTTTAATAACTGACAACTAAATTCAAATTCAAATTTTATAATTTAAATTTGAATGTAATAATTATTAATGAATTAAGAATATTAATAAATAAATAATTACTTACTTAACAATGTTATTGATCTAGATATAGGTCAACTCATCATGAGATGTTCATTTTGCTTAACAAATTATAGTCACTTTACTACAACAAATGCATTAACAATCTTTTAGGCAATTTTCTATTGAAAAATTGTTTCTAGTTCTTCGTTGAGAAAAGAAGTCTCACTATTTTAAGGGGTTTTTAGAAACTTGTCTTTCTCGCACATTAACCGTCTTCTTTTCATTAATAAGTTGTCAGTTTATTAACTCTTCAATAAACTGACAACAAAATTCAAATTTTATGATTTAAATTTGAATGTAATATTTATTAATGGATTAAGGATATTATTAATTAACTAACTACTTAGTTAATAATGTTATTGGTTTGGATTTAGATTAGCCCATTATGGGCCATCCATTTTCTTTAACAAATTACGGTCACTTTTCTGCAACCAAATTCATTAACAATCTTTTACACAAGTTTCTATTGAAAGTTTGTTTAATACGATGTTGGTTTATTAATTCTTCAATAACTAGCAACCACATTCATAATTTAAATTTGAAGTAATAATTATTAATTAATTATATAATAATGTTATTGGTCTAGAATCTAAATTTAGGTCAGCTCATTATGGGTGACCTATTTTTCAACAAATGAAAAAATTACACTTAGATACTATAAATTTAATATATTTATCATGAAAAGCCTTAAAACTAAATTTTATTTACTTTTTTCACTTTTGGGAAAAAACTTCCTCTTATTAAATTAGATTAGACAATGAGGTAATATATCCCACACTTTGAAACAAATGTGATTAAAAGAGTCTTTTGCAAGCTTATGGGCTTCAACGTTCTCCCGGTGACTAATCCACCTGATCCTAACATTTCTGTTCTAAAGGAGTAAGTCTTTATAGTTTTGCAGAATAATCCCTAGCTCTAAGTCGTCTATGTCTTCAACATATAGTGCCTTTTGAATCACCTGAGCGTCCGTATAAATGGTCTTTTTAGAAGGAAGATTCATGCTGATCCAGGAAAGAGCTTCCAGGACCGAGGGATTCAATTTTCCCTGTAAGAAGCCATTGATAACGGAGATAAAAACTCCCTCCCTGTTACGAACCACAGCACCGTATTATCCAAATTCTATGCTCGTTTCCAATCTTCTAATGAATCTCAGTGCTTCTTGAATGGAGTTTCCTAGGTCTCTTCTCTTGTCTTTCCATATTTGTTGCACCAGATCACCCAGAACAAACAAGTAAACTCTTCCATGACTGTTATCAGTCCGAGATTCCACCTGTCCCAAACGATCTTTGCCATGTCGCAGTGGAGAAGAGCATGCGAGATGTCCTCCTCCTGATTGCAGGCAGTGCAAGTTGTGCTGCTAACTCTTCTATGGACGAGATTCCTTTTCAGCGGCAGCGCCCCCTGACAAGCTTACCACATGAAGTTTTTTTGAGTTTTGGTGGTACTCTCCACTGGGTGTCAGAAGGTTGTCGTGCAACAGAGTAGAAATGAGAGAAATGGACAAGATATCCAGATTTCACTCTGTACCCGCCGCTCTTATCATATTGCCAAATCAATCTATCTTCTCTATTGGCAGTGCTAATTGGGATTTGAAAGGATGAGATCTCCCTCATCTGGAAAAAAGATTATGCACTTTATTAGTATCCATCCTCAAATGACTCCTTTACACGAGAAGCTCCAGTACCATCTATTCCTATAGTAGTGGCCATGAAATTTCCATTCCTCGGAATCCATGGGTCGCTCCAAACTCACATATTTTCTCCATTTCGAATCCTCCATCTTGCACCCAACTTCAACAGGCTGTACAAGGGAAAAAAACACTCTTCAAACTTTATTTACTATAAAATGCAAAAGAAAACATAATTTAAAGTACAAAGCCCAAACCTCTACCGTTTTTGAGATTAAAAACTCTACTAATCTCTAATCTCTACTTATTAATTAATGCTAGTGAGATATGGCTAAGACCTTGTGTCACTATCAAATTGGTTTTAACATAATATTGTAGTAAGGTGACATTTGAGTTAGCTAGTACACATTTCAGTAATTAAAATAGAATTTAAATTGATGAGAATATGCTTAATTATGAGTCACATAGTTATTTTTTATAATTAGACTAATTTTCTGGGGGTCTCAACTCTCAAGGAAACAGGGAAACCTTATTAATTCTAAATTTAAACACGTATATATATGGACTTGTTGTGAAACAAAAAAGAAAAAAAGAGAACTTTGAAAATTTGGACCGTTAGGAGGAGAATCCAAGATGAGATCATGAGATGGGAAAGAAATCTGAATACTCAAACGTGGCTTTGACTATTTTTCACTGTCACATACACACAAACAGTCACGGATTCCTCTTCCTTTCTCACTCCACAACACTAAAACCAAATAAATATCATTTCCGTTTCCATTCAATTTTTTCCATAGAATTACTCATTTACCCTTGATCCTCGCTCGCAGACGCAAATGGTGTTCTGGTCATATTGTAATTTGACTATTTAAATGTAAAACCTGCGAGGAATTTGAGTCCACCGAGTCAACCAGTGATTGAGTTTTGTGGGTCACGCGCAGCTCAATTTTCCTTTCGCCCTACTGCCACTCGTACATTTCAGAGATAAGGTAAAAGATTTGTTTTCAGACATGACTAATTAATAATTTCAATTAACTTTAGGCAAAAACTCGCTTTTTTGTCCTCTAAGTTTAGGATAATTTTTCAATTAATTTCAAATATTTATGTTGTGTTAAGTTTGTACTATATATTTTCTCAACTTTTTAATGGCATTTTAAACACTGAATCTTTCTATTAAATTGACAGAAATTGATCAGATGCTACACATGTGTAGATTAAATCTTAAATTTTGAATTAAAAATTTCATCATCAACTTTCGTATTCAGATTGAAAGAAGTGTGTTTTTTCAATTACAAAAGATTAAAGATAATAATATAAACAATGTCAATTAAGAGTTAAGGTTCCATGGTTAAGTAAGTGGTTGGTTTAAGGTTTAAAAGTTTGGCTAGATGGAGACTTGTTTTGTAAATAATTTTGTTTAGTTTGATGTTTGATTTTTTTTAAAATTAATTTTATTCATTAAACTCTAGTTTGCAAAGTTAAAAAAAAATTGTTTTTACGGTAAATAAATAGTATAAATGACAAAAAAAAATTTCAAATAAAAATTTTTAAATACAAATTATGGTGACATAAAATTATATTTGACAAAAATTAATTTTAAAAATTAAATTAATACAACATCACATTATCCTGACGCTATTCCAAACAGATACTATATCATTGTTTGGATAGATAGTGTATAATCCACTTTAACACATTAGACTAATCGCTAATATATGAATAGTGGTATGCTATTAGCAGTTATGATAATATTAAAAATTTTGTTAAACACATAAAATAAAATTAATGCAAAAATAAATTTAAGTAACATAATATTCAAATAATTAAATCAAAATTAAAAACATATAGTGAAATAAAATATAATTAATAACATATAGTTTAGTCGAATTCAATGTCGCATGTAAAATGAAAAAGCTACAATTCTAGTGCTGGACTTAATTCTTTTAATATAAAAGGATAGAACTTGGAATTATATATTTTTGTATATGTGAAATAATTCACCAAGTCGGTCCTATTTGTAGAATTAAAGATTAAGTCCAATTCTGTTTCCTAGAGTGAATCTAAAGTTATTATTTTTTTAAAAATTATTATAGTACAACAAACTTGAGTACAAACAGCTCAATTTCTATTTGATCACCTCGAGTTCTTGAAAGTGAAGATTAGAAATATGTAACAAAGTTAAAAACACTATGAAATTAGATGTGACAAAATTATATATTCCCCTGTCACATCTCATATATATACATCCACGCTTTCATGGATATTGTTTGTAGTTTCTGGTTGTGCAACTCAATAATTTCTGATGTCTTTTGGCTTTCAATGGCAAAAGGTACCTATATTATAGGTCCACAGGGATGCTGGGAATCCGTATTTAAAGATTTTTCTTTTATAGGGATGAAGATGAAAGAATAATTACCCCAAAGTTTGTTTGAAGACGAAGACAGAAATCATACTTTTCGCCCACGAGGTCTCTTTCTCTAATAGTTTAACCTCTATATATATATATATATATATATATATATATATATAAGTAATTTTATATTTTATTATATTTTAAGTTTAATAAATATGAACTTTTTTACAAAAATAATAAATTAAAATTGTAACTATTTCTAATATATAAAAGAAACAATTTTAACTTATAATATCAAATTAAAGTTAAACTGTTAGTTAAATAAACATGTTTTAATTTATGCTTCAAATGCACAAGATTTTAATATATTAAAATAATAAAAATAAAATATATTAAAATATCTAACTTGTACATAAAAAAATAGTAATAATAAAAACTTCGCACATAGTCAAAAATATATCCTGATGTTAATAAGATTTGAATTTAATGTTTTTAATTTGTTGAAGTTATTATTTTATTAAATTTTTAAAATTTTTATGACTTATTTAGAATATGTCATTTGAATGCTTTTTAGTTTTTTTAAAATACTTGATTAGAGTTTATTAAATAACATAAATAAGGTGTTTAAGCTTTAATTTTATCTCTTTAAATATGTTTAGAAATTTTCATATTTATTAATATGTTTTAATTTTTGTAATTTTTTTAGAAAGAATTTGAGGTTTTCATGAAGATCTATGGATAATGAAGATGAGAGAAAAATTTCTTTCATCATGAATAACAAAATTAAGGATGGGGAACATAAATAATGATGAGAATGAGGTTATTATGCAAAACTGTCATCCCTAATGTCCAATGCATTCTTAAATTTAATGAACTTGAAAACTATAAAATTTAATTTGAGTGAATATAATTATTATTTAAAAAAATTTAAGTGACATGGTTTGATTTTTTTGTGTGTGCGCGCACCCATTTTTTTACTATCCAATCTATCTAAAATTCGTTCATACAAAATTGAGTATGAATTATATTTTACCAAACCAAAATGTTATTAGCTTATTTTAGTTTTGCCATAACACATCTTTTTCAACAAACAGTTTTTTATCTGTTTGTGCCCTCCACTGTATGCAATAGGAATACCACTATTGTGATCTTCAGACTTGGTATCAAAATCCCATTCATCCAATAATACACCACCACCTCACATGACACTGATGTTTGGCTTTTACGCTCTTATAATTTTATTTCACAGTGATTTTAAATTCGAATATTAATAAAAATAAATAATATGAATTAACATATAACAGTGAACGAAAAAAATAAAAAACAATACAATTAGCATCTTCGGATGCTAAGAGATTGTTGAGATCAGAGTAACGTTTAGTAATGCTGAGATTTTATTTTATATTTCTTTTTTCTAAACATCATTCAACACTCTTAATATATATATATGTTTTTTAATTTAATATTTATCAGTATAATTATTTATTTATACAATATTCGTTCTATTAAAATTAAAATCATTTAATTATATTTTTATTGTGATATTAAAAATAAAATCAAAGTATTATATTAAAACTTAAATTAAATTAATTGTCTTTACTGTAATAAAACTACATTCTTATATTTTGTAAATAAATAATTTTATTCGAAAAATAAATAGGAAGGAAATTTTTTTAATATATTAAATATCATGAGAGTCAAAAAAAATTTTGCGTCATATATAATTTAACTGAATATCTAGAACTAGCGTAATGTACTTTAGATTTATTATTAAAAACTGATTTTTTAACAATTATAAAAGGAAAAGGTTTTCTCACCGCAGATGATGAACAGTATTTTTTTTTTGTTTTTCCAACTTTTGGAGGGGGTTAAGATAAGGGCCTACCTACCTAGCCTTCTCATTCTCTCCAATACTCCTAATTTAAGAACACCAGATCAATTACTGCTTGCTGGTAGTACATTCCTATCATAGCACTGTTTCAACTTTGAACAAGAAATCGACATTTTTTTAATTAAAAAAAAAGAAGTCCAAATTGGACAAAAGACTGGGCATCCCTTATGTCCTAGGCAACTGGGACTGTGTACCTTGTTGAGGTATCTTCTAGCCAACTTTCAAACATGGTTTCATCAAATAAGGAATCATCATCACCTACCTATACCATCACTGCCACATCCTTAAACATTATTCCACAGGTCAATTAATGCACTCTATTTTCATACTATAGTTTTCATTCCTATTTTGTCTCAGCCTCTCTTCTCTGACACTCCTATTATGTGTTCTGTAGCTTAATTAATAATGTTATGTATATATATGTATTTGGCACTTGTCAGGAATATCAAGCTATGTGTGAAGCCTAGAATGGTAAAGGGATTGAAAATGGCATGCTTATATAATTATTTTGGAAGAGACCAAGTAGGGAAATATTGGCACTAGGAGATATACACAATTGGATAGGCCCATTGCTAATTTTCTTTTTAGTGATTTGTTTGTATGTGGGGCCTAAGATAAAGGTCATGTGGTGGCATCTCTATGATATTTTGTGTATTGTGTGTGTGTATATATATATATATATACACCAATTTGGGCCAGGAAAATTATGGGTAACTTTGGCCCATAGAATTGATAGCCCAATGTATAACTTGGGCTTTCTCGTACCAAGATCCACGTGGAACTATAAAATACTATGTTGTTGAGAGGCTGTCTTCATCCCCCACTGCTTTTATTGAGGTTTTAGATGGACTCCCATTGGAGAGAAACACTTTGGGCCATGAATATGCTTCAATTTGTGTCCCTTAGGAATGAGGTTGGGCCATCTTTGAGGCTCTGTCCAAGATCCGTGTAAACTTTAGCTTCACGTCGGTTGGAAGTGAATGTGTGTATAAATATATAATGTCTTAATACATGAACAAAGATATTATCAGTTTTAAGTGATTTTATCCAATCATATTCATTGACAGAAATAAATTACGTAGTTCTTTTATTTATTTATTTATTAAATTTAGGTGCAGTTTTTTTTTAATTTAAGCTTACAGGGTCTTTAATAGAATTAAAATATACGTAAAATATTTTTTTAAAAAAAATTCTAGTAAAATTATACTATTGTCTATTATATGAAATTTAAATACTTATTGTATTTTATTTGATAGACTTGAATATCAAAGCTCTCAAGAAAAAAAAGACTTGTTTGGGCCATAAATTTGCTTCAATTTGTGTTCTTAGGAATGAGACTGGGCCATCTTTCAGGCACTGTCAAAAGTAGACATCCACTTTCTTTCTAATATTGTTATTGAATTTTTCTCTGCTTCCAACCACGCTAGTTTTTTTTTTTAATATTTTAGTTGTCAAACTCTTCAAAAAAAAATTGCAATATATGAAAAAAAATATTTTGAAAGTTCATATAAATATTATACTATAGTTCATTATATGAAAATTAAATATTTATTATATTTTAGCTGAAAATTTAAATAACAAAGATACTATAAACTAACTATAAGCTCTCAAGGAAAAAAAGACGTGTTGTGAAAGGCTATACTCCTCAGAGAGACGTGGGAGGTGTGATCCCCTCCATGAAAATCTTTGAAAGTGCTTCGTTGCTTCTTCTTCCTTTATTATTTTTATTTGTTTTGCTCTGGGTAATGTTTGTAATTTGTGCCTGGAGGTGTGCAGCCTCTTCTCTAAGCCAATTTGATGTTTAGTGATGTGTCTTGCGTCGTTTCTTTCATATAATTTACCTCCTTTGTATCGAGAGTACGAGCTAAGGCTGTGTAATTTCATATTAAGCTCTTGATTTGGCCATGGTTATTCTACCTCTCTTTGTAATGAGAATTCTCTAACAAAATAGAAATAATAATAATAATAATTATTATTATTATAGGCCATTTTTCCGAGAGATTAGTACTGTATCATGAAAATCCAAAAGCTCTCACTAGAATTCACCATCACCTATACCACATTGGAAATGTACCTAATTCTTGGTTAAAGCAAGATTTATCATTATTATAATTGTACTCATAATAAACATTTTTCTAATACATAGATCTATACGTACTATGTATGTTATTTTTAAGGACGTATATACTATAACTCCAAAATTTAGCTTCTCTTTACCCCTCTTCTGTCGCCATAAAATATTTTACTCTACAAATAAGGAAGAAAATTAATATAATTTTCATTCATGTTTGGTACGTAATTAATTCACACTCTAAGTTAGGGTGGTGTGGGACCCGATTGATCCGTGGGAAAACATTATTAAAACTTATCCAAAAACAGTCCAAATCTCGACAGTGTACCCAGCGTATCACAAGAATATATTCACAACCCTACAAAAAAGAAAAGCAAGAAAAAGGGAATCCTCTGGAGAGAAAGAAAATGGCGATGTAGTGGTAGAAAAAATGCATGTTTTGTTGGGGTTACATATGACGTACAGCAAGTAGGAGTAGGGGTGAGTGCTCAAAAATGATGGAGAAGGAGGGGGGTGGTGGTCCCTCCAAGTGTCGACCTGAAAGGGGGTAGAGAATGATGGGAGGGCAAGTGAGCCCTAACTGTGCTACAACTATACATGAAAGATAGGGCAATGGTGGCACCCAGAGGGATATTGAGAGCCATGTGTGGAGAAGAAGGATCAGCCCCTTGTGAGGGGGACATGTCAAGCCAAGTTGGGAAATAAAAAGCACTTGTTGGTTGAGCAAAATCATGGAGAACTAAACCCTCATTCATAGCTTTTTCAGATATCTGTGTATAGTGAAAGCAGAATATTCCTAGGGTTATGTGGGTTTGTGGGGGTTGTTGCTTGCAGGGTGGACAAAGGGCATCCTTATACACACACACACACATACACACAAACACATATTTGCCTGTGACTACTGTGTATCTTTCATGGCAGAGGCTATAGGGTTTCTTTCAAACAGAGACAGCCATGATGGGAAAGGGAGGGTCTGGATGGTGATCGATGGTGGTTGGTGGTATATGAGTATGACTAGATGTCATCCAAACTTTTACAAGGGAAATTATGCACAAAAGAGAGAAGAAAGTTCTGATAAGGAGACAAGGAAAGTGGTTCGAGATATTGAGAGGATTGGGTTGGTTGCTCAAAAGGGCAGCCATGTGAGAAGCATGATGGTGCAAAATGATGTTGTCTCTCTAACTATACCTAGCTTATGTCTCTCAATTTCTCTGTGAATATATAGGCTTTTCATTTTGCACCAGCTACAAGGGAATGAAGCTAGATATATATATATATATATATATAGCACCTACCAGTGGCCCTCCAATCAGAGCCTTCTTTTTAATTCCTAGTTAACTGTGATTGTGCAAATAATTGTGCAGCTTCCAATCTGTCCCTTAGCTAGCTACCTAGCTAGAAAGAAACACTAGAGACTTGGCCTTTAATTTCCATTATAGCCATTCTAGACATGCTTCTATCTTAATTGTGAACTCGCCCAGATGCATCATCATATGCAGGCCTTTCGTGCAAAGGGCATTAATTGAATAATAATTAATAAATACTTCCCCGTTAACTTCTGCTATTGTCAAGACTATTGCACCCATTAATTGCCTTTGATATCATTGGCTGTTTACATTGACTTTGAATAATAATGCCTAATGTGACAGCGTCTAAATTTTAAAAATGTGTGTGTGTGTGTGTGTGTGTATATATATATATATATATATATATATATATATAAGAGTATCATATAGGAATATCACTTGTGCAATGAAACACATAAAGTTGTGCGAGGAGTGTCGTTCCTTCTAGGTTAGGTTTTTATATAAGAGTTAGTTTGGCATGTTGTTATATTATATGTTTGGCGACATTTTAAAAATATTTATATTTGGTATATTATTATTTAAGATATTTGTTTTTTCTTTTGGGAAGTCAAGGCAAGGATAATATATATGGGATACTTCACAAAAAAAAAAAAAAAAATCTGAATAATAGTCTTACGTTTGTGAAGTCTTAGCTTTATTAATTTTTATAAAATATCAGGTCTCTTTATATATAGCAACTTTTAATTATAATCATACCAAACATGATAATGTTAAAATGAGTAAAGTAGAATTTGATATTCATTGGTTTGGCTCAATATTACTCTGATATCGTATAATTTAAAAGTTTGTAATCAAGTGGTCTAGATGTTTAATTAAATTGTTAGCACATTAGTTTCCTTAACTTAAATTATGGAGTTTGTTAAAATTGACCTTAAATTTCTATTTTTCCGATGATATATATATTTTTTTAAAAAAATGGAGGGCCAAAACTCCTTTTTTGACCATAGAACATATTAAATTTGATACATATAGTCCTAATTTCCCCCCGATCAATTGGAATCTCAAATTCGATACACCTGACATACTATTCCCTAAAATTTGCCCCAAAAACGACATCCCTAACTAAATATCCGATTTTGCCATAAACTCCTTATTTCCTACGCAAGAAAACCCGAATTCAACAAACATTATATAATATCTTATCCAACTTTTATCCCTTATTAAACAAAATTCCTAATTTTGCCCCTAATTTTGTTCAAATGTCTAATTTTTCTAGAAAATCTCTAATTTAGTTCAAAGAGTTTGGGGATTATCTAGCTGTACGATGCGGCTAGCAAGTGTAAAGGAAAAAAGGGAAACAAGTTCTAAGATGAAAAGCAAGAAGAATACATAAAGCATTTCTAAAATTACACGATTGATAAGAAATTTGCAACATGGAATTAAGTTATTTATAGGCAATCCTAGTCCACTATAAATAAAAGGAAACAATTTGGAATTTAAAGAAAATTAGATACGCATTGTAATAGGAAATAATAGACTCAAAATAGGTAACAAAATAAAATGGCTTTGAAACATGGAAAAAGGATTTATTTGAGCACAAAATTACCTCAATTGAATAAATCATGTTCGCACACCATAGCCATCAAAACGAGCGTGTCATGACTGTTTAAAATTTTGCTGAGTTAAGCCCTATGAATTATGTGTTCGACATTCTACCAATCATTGTGATCAGTATAATCATCATATAAATTGAAATACTATTTAAAAAGTATGAAATAATGATGTGGTAAATTTGATAGTACTTAAAGCATAAACTAGGAATATGGCATGTTTGTAAGGTCTAGGGATGAAGTGAGTAAATGGTGCTAATGGTCCATATTATATAGTTGGCCACATAAACTGCCCACGTGTAGACACATGCCTTGTCCTGTGAATAGGCCTACGTTTACTGAATATGGAGTTAGCCTCATCACACACTTTAGTACGAATGGTATATCTTTAGACACATATATATGTATGTTTTGTAACCCCCATTAAATTTTGTAACCTCCTCCTTTATCTTATGGTACATCTGTAATGTTTTTCCCTTTTGTGATATTACAACTTTGATTAATAATCCAATATTGAGGTTAGTACACGTAGTTCTAGGGTTTTGGTCTGTCTTGAACATGTTGGAAAAGAGAAGGTCTGCATTTTTAATATCCCATTTCTCTTACTCTATATATGCAACCTCTAGGCTAGCTGAGACCACCCATGATTAATCGGAAATAATGTACCAATTTCAAACAAGATTGAAAGGTAAAAATAATAATAATTGAGCATTTGACTTTCGTATTCTGGAGATAAGGTTTTAGCTATAAAATGAAAGCAAGTAGACAAACACAGGACATTTGATACTTATTCAATGTCGCAATGCATGATAATATATACCCCTTTTGTAAATAAATTTAAAAAAGTTATGTTTCTTAAGTTACTCCCTTACTTAACCGACAAGAATTTTTTATACGTATAAAATTACTTTTCACGTGTCACCGTCATAGTGAAACAGAAAATTGTAAAATTGTGTTTATCTCAAACCATGAAATTCTGCTAAGTTTTTATTTTATTTAATTTTTTAAAAATGGCTGACTTTGTGACAATGTCAACACAATGACTTTCAATGTATGCAATTTGGGGGTTTGAATTTAAATATATAGTTCATTGCTACCAGTTCAACAACATTAAATCGTCGCAACTAGTCCCATTTGTCAACTTCTGCATATATATATATATACACACATACACACACGCGAGACATTTAGAACTTCGATATATATGTACATGAGAAATTAACTTCTCTGCGTGTTGTATTAAAAAAAAATAGTACTGTTAGTTATATTCACATGTTAATAAATACGTAAATTATAATCTAAATTTTAGTATCCAACTCAACTGTAATTTAAAATAAATTATGCGACAATATATAAACGACAGTGTTATATATATTGCATGTAAAAAATAAACACCACTGATAAATAAGCTAAGGGGGGGATCAATAAGTACTTGCTACTCAGTACAATATGGTCCTGCTTGTAATCAACATTTAGTAATGGAAAGTGACGGCTGGTATGATGGAGTGAAAACAATTTGTGGGGAAATGACGACGATGTATCAACGAAACTCATGATTATCTATCATTCACTGAAAAGAAAAGAAGAAGAAGAAGAAGAAGAAGCAGGAAGAAGAGGTGTGTATGTGAAATACAGTATTATGATTAGGTAGTGTAAGAATGAAGAAGAGGTAGGGTTTTGGAAAGAACAAGGTGGGGAGGAGCGGCGTGTGCAGTAGTAAAAGGTCATGTTGGTGAAAAACGAGACAAGAGCCTCTTTTGTTTGCCTTCCATTAATGAATTGGTCTCTTGTGATTGAGCTTTTCTCATTATAGCCTCTGTTTCCTAGCTGCCTTTCATTATCTCTATCATGGGGACGCTGAACCAACCACCCTTTCTTCTTCTCCATACTTCCTGTGCAAAAAGGCCAAACAACAACAGTTTTGGTCGCGGCTATAAATATCGCACTCCATTTTCTTTTTTGAATTTTGAGTGTCTAAGGGTAAACAGTAATATATATAGAGAAGATAACGCAAACAGAGAGAGTGTGTGTGCCTGCTTCTGCTGGCAGCCAAGCGATCAGCTGAAACATAAGATGCCATCTTCTTCAGACTTCAGAGTCAGAGCAACAGTACCATGCATCCCCCCTCTGCCTTTTAATATCCCACGTGTCACCTCTTTATTTGGAGCCTCAGGACCACTCAATTAAATTAAGCCAAAAAAAAAAAAATCTCAATATGATGCCTCGGCTAGTCGGCTTCACCAATTCATTTCTTTTAAATAACCTTACTATAAGACATAGTATGATACGTATAAATATTAGTGTATAAATACCATTTAAAATTATATTGCTCTTGACATAAATCTTTAATAAGCTTTATTTCCTGAATTTTGATATTTTAATAATTTTATTTAGTTTGAGCATAATAAAAATAATTCAGTGTAAGACATTTCATACCCATCTAAATGATTTTGAGATTAAATTTTTGTGAGAATAAATATTATGAATTAAGCTTAACAATAACTTAAAAAATAATAATTTTATATGGTGTTACGTGACCATACTCATTTAGTAGTAGATTTTGGGGCAGGGTTTCGAGAACCGTACTTTAGCCAAGGCGTGATGAAGCCTGTTTATTTCCGCGACACGAATAGAGTATATTTGTATGGGAAGAGAAGAAATAAATCCAATAGTATATTTGGCAAGGCAAGTGACAGAATCAATTTCCTTCATCCTTTCTATCAGCGCTCAGAGAAGGCAAAGGGTAAAAAAATTAATTCACAACTTTTTTTTCCAAAAAAATTACAAATTGATTTTAAAAAAAAAAACAAAATCAGATATTAGATGTAGGCCTCATTGGGTTGGTTAATCAGGACGAAGAGGACACAGCATTACTCATCAGCGGCTGTTTCTCGCCGTCCATTTCATCACCGTCTGATCCCTTCCCTGACTCATCGACGGCCGTCAGTAACTGGGCCCGACCGGCTTGGAAATCCCAATCCGTGGTCCCAATCACATACAACATCAGCCCTGCGCAACACACCTGGGCCGACAACAAGCCCAACCAGAGTCCACAAAACCCAAGGTCCAGCCAGAACCCAAGCCCAACAGCCACGGGCATACCCACCAGATAGAATGCGCTCAGGTTCACGTTCGCAGCCATGGTGGGTCGCGCTGTGCCTCGAACGACGCCGCATCCTACAGTCTGGGGACAGTTACCGAGCTCGCAGAGCCCTAGGATGGGCAATGCGGCGGAGGTTAGCCGTAGGATCTGGTCGTCGTTGGTGAACATGCGGCCCCACCTGTACCTCATCCCCGAGGCGAATATCATGGCCGTGAAGCCCATCAAGGACGCGATAAACACCGATACCACAGCCGATAATTTCGCCCGGTAGGGCCGGTCCGCCCCGAGCTCGTTCCCGATCCGAGTGGACACCGCGAACCCGAGCGACGATGGGAACACGTAGATCAACGACGTCGTTTGAATCAACACCCCCATGGAAGCCACTGTTGCTCTGGGGTCCACCAACAGCCCACACAAAACGATCATGATCTCGTACCACCACCATTCCAAGCAAACCGATACGCAGCTCGGCGCAGCCAGCCGAAGCAGCGGCTTCCAGCCGCTTAAGCAGTCTCTGCTCGGCTTCGTCCACGTGGGCTGGTGTATCCCCGTCATCCACACATAGGCGACGAGGAATAACAAGATGAAGAAGTTGGAAGCGGCGGAGGCGGCGGCGACGCCGGCCACTCCGAGACGGAGCTGGGTGACGAGGAGGAAGTTGAAGGGTAAGTGGAGGACGGTGCCGGCGAGGGAGGCTAACGTAAGAGGGTGGGTGATTCCCTGGGCGCGAAGGTAAATGCGGAGTGGATGAATGAAGGAGTTGGTGATGAGGTCGGGGAGGACGAATAAGAGGTATGTATGAGCCATGCGGCTGATGTGGGGGTCTTGGTGTAAGAAAAGAAGGATTCTGGAGATGTTGAGCCAGAGGAGGCAAATGGGTATAGAGCAGAGCAAAAGGAAAATCACACAGCGATGGAGAGTCAAAGATAGAAGCTTTGGACGATTTGCGCCGAAGGCTTGGGAGCAGAGTGGCTCCATGCCCAGAGCCAGACCGGAGAGGACTGAATAGCCGGTGATGTTGGCGAAGGCGATGGCCAGTGAACCCGCGGCTAGTTGAAGATCACCCAGGTGTCCCAGGAAGAGCATGGAGACGATGGAGCGAGAGTAGAAAATGAGAGCGGTGAGGGCTATGGGAAATGCCAGAACGAAGAGTGATTTGACTTCTGACATAATCTCAGAGAGGGTAGAACATGTCAACCATTGTGCTGTCTGCTTTTCAGGGTCAATGATGGTGTAGGGAGGCGACAAGAGATCAACTAGGAGGTGGGTGTTGGAGTTTGCCGATGTTTTTTGTGCTTCGGACATGGTTTTGGGAGCAATTGATTCGCACATGTCCCTGGACTTTAACTAATGATTCTGGGGAGGATGAAGAAGAAGAAGAAGTTGTTGAGGGAGGGTTTATACGAATACGAAGAGAAATAATAAAGAGAGAAAGAGGTTATAGTTTGTGGTAATTGGGGTGTTTAATTAAGTGGGGGATGAGGGCACAGCAGAGGCAGAGATACTCTCGTAAAGAGCACTCTGTTTTCTGTTCTCTGTAATCTGGGAATTGAGAATGGATGGCCAAAGTGGCTAACAAACAACCAATTAGTGGATGGATGGACGGATGGATGATGGATAGATAGATGGTCTTTCTTACTGCCTGTGAAGTGAAGGGATGGGGTATGTATAAATAGAGGATCGGATTTCGAGCATGCTCGCTTGCTCGTGTTAAATAATTATTTAGGTTTCTTTTCTTTTTTACATCTTCCTACTCACCCACTTCTTGCACTGGGGGTGAGACATTCATATATATGTATGTATGCCTCTGTGTGTGTGTATATATATATATATATATATATATATCAACTTGTGCTTAATTATGCATTATACTCCCCCCCTCCTTCTCCATCTCTTTCGAAAAAGATAAAAATCTAAAGTTAACTTCATTCATTCTGTTGTTACTCCTTTTTCTTTTTTTTGGGTTCGATATAATTAAAAAAATTAAACAGATGTCAGATCATGTCAGTATGTACTGAGAGTTGCAATTCCCAATAACGTAAATGTTCTCTTTACGAGGGGGAGGGGGGGGGGGGGGGGAGAGAGTGAGAGATTACGGTCTGTGATACTTGCTCAGCTTCAGGTATATATCAAATTCTCTGGTTTAATCTTCGTATGTTCCTTTGCCTTCTCGCCTAACTGCCACGCCATTTCAAATAACAAAAACTTCCGATTCATTAATGCTTTCTGGTTTAACGCAGAATATTTAGACACTGTTCTCCCAATTAAGGCCCTTCACTCTCGCTGACTATAGATTGCGAATAACTCCAGCAAATACAGTTCAACTTTAACTTTGAATTCCTCTAATCCACAGCGGTTTACGTCTTTCACTGTAATTATAGTTAATCACTGTAAGCGTAATTACAGGAATTCGTCCAGTAATATTTTTACATGTTAATTTAACTTGCACAACTTAATAACATATAAAGTCTACACATGCCGTTTTAAAAAAAAAAAAAAAAGTAACATCATGACAAAACATAAATCAGTGTTTGACCCGTAACAATTTATTCTCACTAGAGGTAGGTTTTCCAGGATTTATGTTTCCATATCTTTTGTCTGTTTTTCATCTATATTAGCGTTTTGCAGACTTATTTATTTGAAGCTTTTGCTTCTTTTTTCTTACGGGGACTCATTTGTTGTTTGATTATGCCCTTCTCGGCCAACATTAATTGATAATAAGCCGTGGAAAAATGAGATTGTGCACTAATTAGTGGGATGATATCTTTTTAGTTGACTTGTTTATAAGTTATTTATTGAGGGCCAATTTTGAAGTAAATAATGGGAAAAAAAAAAGAAAAAAAGAAAAGGAGATTGGGAGACACGTGAGGGTCACACGTGGTGTTGAAGACAGTAGATTCTATTCCTAACTTGTAGTTGCAGTAGCGGTACTTGTTGGTCGTGGCCCGGTCCGGTCTACTCAATTGGGCCGACTCTCCAGCGGTTCAAGCGAGGTTTCCCTAATACTGGAGGAATCAATTGATATTAATATCACACTCAATTTTTTTATATCTAAATATTATGTAATAAAATATTAATATTAATATTAAATAAAATTAATTAAAATATTAATATTTCAGGTAAAATTTTGTAAAATCCAAATAATTATAATTTTACAATTAAATTTTTTATATTTGAAATATATAATATACAGTAATTTTTAGATTAATTGATGGAATATAAAAATAAATTTTGGGTTGATTTTGAATTATATAAATATGACCTTGGTCATTAGAACTATTAATCCAACAATAGATTAATTTAGTTAAAAATTCTACATGTATATAATTTTATTTTCTGGATATATAATTTACACAACTCAACATTTTTTAAGATTAATTTTAAAAGTATGTTAATTATATATTGGGATTAAATATGAGTGTTAAAATTTATGTGTAAGTTTCACAAATAAAATTCATTAATTTTTCCAGTTATGAATTTGATTTACTTGAATTGTCAGTCATATACTCATAAGACTATTTACTAATGAAATATTCAAATAGTTTGCGGTAAACCCCAAATTCAATCTTTGACTTTCACGCACTAAAAATTGCAATCATGTAATCATAGCCCTAAAACCAACGATGTTTTAAGTGACTATTCTTGAAGTGTTTCTTTAATAGAATTCTTAAAAGTAATTATAATATATAATTACACAAACATAACTAGATATAAAATTGCAATTAAAATTTCAATTGCTAAGCTTTATTTGAAACTCAAATGGCTACTTCCCACATCTGTATTCTGTAATCATCCAGTGGCGTATCGTTTCCTTTATGGAAACGCAGTGTACTGGATAATTTCTCAATCGTATGGCAGTTCCGGTGATCTGATTGGCCAACTGGAATTTGCGTGGACCCCAGATCAAGTCAAGACAGATACACGTCAGCAAAAGCAACAGGAAACTAAATGTGGATGATTTCCGCGTCAAAAGTGGATGTCTCTAGGTTTTGGTGTCCTAAAGACTTTCGTATGCTATTTGGTAAAATCTCCCGAACTGTAGTTTCACGTCGCTATTTCCGTCACATCCCACCGAGCTCACAGATCCTACCCGCTTTTGGTTTTCCCTTTTGCCTTTAATTTCACACTCCTCTGCTGTAAATCCCATTATAAGAAAGTCAGCAACTTGATGCCTAAATCGTTGAAATTCTCCACTAATGTGATAATTAGGGCTTAAAGGGTTATGATTAATTTTGTTGATTTAGTGACACAACATTGTTGCCCGGTAAATAGAAACGAGGAGGGAGAAGAAATGCATGTGGCTGGTTTCTAAGTTTACGGGGGTAAACTGTGGTCTCCAAGTTTGGTCACATGGGTGCGTGCGCAATCAACGGAGACTAAGGCCACAGACCGCTCCCATATTCACAAGCAGGATGGTTGGAAGGAAACATGCCCCATCAATTGGCTATTTAGTACTGTTCACTTACCTTGTTTCTCTTTCTCTCTGTCTCTATCTTGTTGAGTTGGTTTCATTAACCCTTGTTGTCTTTTCCACGCCTCTCCAAATGTTTGTGTTTCTGCTCTGTCTCACTACTACTGTGTATGTGTGTGTTTGTGTGTGTGAGAGAGAGAGAGAGAGAGAGAGAAGGGGAAGTGGAAGAGAGGGTGAAGAAGGTAAAACTTGTTGTTGTAGGGAATATGACACACAAATATGCAGTCCCCACCATCCCCATCTGACAGCACTTAATAGTCTCATACTTGGGAAGCACCGCTTCTTCTTTTTGTTTTCTACTATAATAGGGGAGTGACCTGTGCATATAATGCAGTGTTGTTGTGTTGTGCC
Source organism: Delonix regia (assembly GCA_037074485.1). NCBI lineage: Eukaryota > Viridiplantae > Streptophyta > Magnoliopsida > Fabales > Fabaceae > Delonix > Delonix regia. The sequence continues at coordinate 29,245,381 of CM073449.1, read as the reverse complement.
TCATTACTTCCTTGTCCCACTAACTTCAAATATCCACGCCCTTTCCGACCCCAGTGCCCACATAATGCCACGTCAACTGTTTAACCGCTTATGCTTCCCAATTCAAACATTTCTGCTTCTTTCTTTTCTGTTTTTGCATGCCAAGCTAGTTCTGGTTAAACATACGCACCAACTGCTTGTTGAATTGCCTGTGCTATATTATATGTAGTACTATTTACAAATTTGCAAAACTAAAACAAAGCTGCCGAACACGTATCTTATTTTGGCTGACAATGGTGCTAAGAAGGATGAAAAGGATCACTTATTATTATGTTATTTTATAATATGTTAGTATAGCTGTGTCCCAAAGACTCTGACCCTACCACATTAAGTATAATGAATGTGACTAGGTTGATGTGGCCTACGGATCATCTGCTATTCCACTGCAAATTTTCTTATAAAATCTCAGTCATTGGATCAAAATTCAATTACTGAGATTTTATTATATGATTGAGATTTTACAGAAAAATTTGCCGTAAAAATTTCTACTTAATACAATCCTGGTTAAGTTGATGTGGCCATATAGAACTTTAAACTTTAAACTAGGATGATAGCAGGCGTTAAACGGGTAGACATTTGAGGGTGTTTGTATTAGGGGGGCAGGCTCATTCTTATTGGGCAGTGGGTGGGTGGGACCCTGCTTCAGCAGTCATGGTGGGGCATCTTTCTTGGGTGATGAGCAGCCATGGTGTGGTACGCGTCTTGATCATGGAGGCACATGATCATTTCCTAAAATCTCTACCTGCACGAGTTGGGAAGATGTGTAGGATTGACTCCCGCCTTCTTCCTTCAACTTGCACTCTTGATTTATTGCTGACTTCTTATTCGAGCATATGAATTTAGTCGAACTGTGTTCTTTTTAGTGGGCTTTCTACAGCAGTTTATTATATATATTGGCTTTTTTTTGACATCAATATGAGTAGATTTTGCACATCTATAAAGGTAGAAGACAGCTATTAATTATTGGCAAGTGTTACTAAATACTCACTCTTGATTTTGCTTATATCTATCTTCATGTTCTCGCTTTCTCAAAAAAATAGCTTTCGAGTGAGGGCGTTTTAGATATGCCTTCATATTCCCTTACCCTAAGATTGGCCTCAGAGAGAAATGAGTTTTTTTTTTTTTTTTTATTAAAGAAAAAAAATAAAGGTTCATTCTCACGAATTTGGAAAGGGGTGACTTTCTCAACCAAGATGGAAATACTAAGAAAATTCTTTTATCTCTATATCATGGTCAAATTATCAATTCCAGTTACATACATTCAGCTTTTTCATTAAACATACACTTTCCTGCCGAAAGACGGAGAAGTCAGATTCTATTCCGGCACTGATTAAAATGGGAGATCAACCAGCTTTGGATAGTCATAAATACTGAATTATAGAGTTCATCTACAGGCTATACTACTTTTCTTCTCCTCCTTTAGCAGTATGTGTGTATCTATGTAGTCCAGTGGAGAAAAATCAATAAAATACCCGTACTGAGTATTTTTTTTTTCTCAAACTGTTGTGTATGGGGTCCAACATGCATTATTTGAGTGCAGATAATCTGAATAATGCTTCACATACCTTTTGAATTGACTTCACTTTTTTGTTGGGTTGGCCCTATGGAGCTTATAAATTTGACATGTAACCTAAAATGGCCTTGGAACCTTTCCTTTCTATTTTCGTTTTCTGGTCTGGTGTGGGTTTCAATATCAGGTTTCATTTAATTTAAAATAAAAACAGAATTGGATACGTATCATAGTACACTTGGCAGCTCCCCAGACATAGTAAAGATAAAAGTGAGAGAAAGAAAAAAAAAGCTTTGATAATCAGATGCCCTTTCCATTCAATCAGATCACTTTTAGGACTCAGCTGGCTTTGCTTAAAAGCTTTGCACAGCATAAAGGTATATGAACACAATGCGCACCACACATAACCTAACTTGTCTTGAACAAGGAATTGTAAAGCTAGGGAGGAGCAAAAGGTTTCTCTTAACAGCTGCACCAGGAGTTGTAGTTTATAATTATCCTCTTCTCTTTTCTTTACGACCATCGAAAGGAGGGGAAAAGAAGAAAAATTCTAAAGTGAGGAGACTTATGGTACGTAGACAGTTGGTAAGAATCGCAAAGTCAAATCTCTGATGTACCTCTCACGTTTTACTGGGGGCTAATAGGCAGGTTTATCAAACAATGGAAAACACGGTGCTCATTCAAAATTGAAAAAAGGCTATAAACAATGGGAAATAGGCACGTGATATATTCGAGGATGTCTCAGCAAGCAGAGTCTTTACAGAGCCAGCTACTTGTCTCACACGGACAGCTCATCTTCAGACTTCATAAGACTTTAACCCAAGAGAAAGAGGATCTCATAATTTTCATATGCATATAGAGTCCTATACCTTAAAAAGGTACGCTACTGCTTCCTCAACTTGCAGTGTACATGCATATTTCTAATCGTCATTATTTGAGTCTCCTTTGTGTATAAGGCTGATTTTCCTTTTTCTTTCTTATACTCCGCTACCTTGATTGGAAACTATGGGATTATGGGATGTGCTGTATCTTGCCAAAATTGTCATATAAAAGAAGAATACAGAACCTCTTGGAATTAGAGACCCACACGCATGTCATATCCCACGTGGGCCGCATTGCTGCACATGGCTATGAGACATTCTTGTCTAAATCACAAGATTGCTGAACTTTCTTAGTTTTCTCAGCTAAGTCTGAGAAGCTCACCCTTGTTGAGCCGTTTTGATAAGGCTTCAACCTTTTGGCTTGTATATAAATATATACGTATATGTAACTCTCTGTATATAGGTATATATTTATAACAGAGTGCTTATCTTATAACACGTAGGTTGAGACCAGGTGATTTCTCTATTTCAACCAATAGGCATTTTCTGGTTTGATCATCAATTCTTCATTAAGGTTGTGGACTGTAAGTCTAACCTTATTATTGTGAGGTTACCCAACCATACCCCACCCAACATAAAGTCAGTAAAGTTGACTGTGGAATTGCTGTGTCCTGCCACGTTGGGTGGCTTTTGCATAAATGGGATTTTAATATTGCATTAATCGCAATGTTTTGCTTCTCCTACAGATGCGTGGATTCCTTAAACTCAGATTATTCTCCCTATATCTCATCGTAACCCCACATTGTATTTAGTGGTCCTGCAACTTGTAAATCAATGTTTTTTTTACCACGATGGCAAAACATGCAATATATTTCTAAATTTTAAAAGTTTATAATGTCCTGGTTTCAATAAATTTCCAGAGGCCTTGCGTTCTTCAAATGGGTCAAATGTTAAATAGGATTGAGTCAACACCATCCATTATAACAATGGAGCATAACAAAGATTATCTTGTGTTGACAAATTAGATATAGGCCTGCGGGGATTAGTTAAACTTTTCATCAAGGTGTGTAGGAAATTCAACCACAAAACAATGCGCGAATGATTATAGCTAGATACGGTTGGATTTTGGGGGGTCAATTTTTGTTGCACTGTTCATTTGATGACACTTTATGATTAGCCTGCAATTTGTGAAAGGTCCATACTTTATTATAATTAGCTGTTATGAAAGGTGTAAATGTCTGAATCAAATCCTAAGAGTCACTACAGCATCATTCTGGTTGAATCCCTTGAGTTCATTTATAGGTCACAATCACCCTCCACCTAAATATGGAACACAGACACAGGTCAAAGGATTGCTTTTTTTTTTTTTTTCTTACTTTTGTGAGTGACTCCCGCTTGTTTGTGATCTTGCTTGTGATCACAAACCTCTTTTAAAATAGACACTTTCTTGTTGAATAGATTCCTTTAATGCCGGAACTGGATATATAGTCCATCTTGACGTTAAATTCCACCACACAAAAGTAGCAATAAGCCCAGGAAAACAAAATTCCTTTAAGGGAATTTTACTAAATTAAAGGTAGGCAGGAACATGCTTCCTTGAAGCAAGAATATTCTGACCATTTTGCTTGGTCAGTAACATCAGAGCAAGCTGCTAAATGGTCAAATTATGCTAGCTGCAGAATCCTATTGTCACTAAAACAACTTGGAGATGTTATCATATAAATTATTGGAATTGAAAATATAAGCTTGAAATTGAACTGTCAATTTGCGCATTAAGTTGAGGGGATTGATATTTTTGGCGCTGCACGCTGATCTGTTGCTCTGACCAAGCTGTTCATCTGTAGTCCCCAACTTGCATTTAAGTTGAAGTCTGACCCGCACGCTCCGCAATCAACAAAAGTAACTTCTCACTATTATAATTATTTATCTTTCTTTGCTCTTCTTTTTCTTCCTCACAATCTTAGTTATTCTATGACCATTTTGACTTCTGTCTAATTAGTTTCATTGTAGGGAGAAAAGATGATATCAATGGTGGGTGTGAAAGAATGATTGCCAAATCCTCAAAAGCTATATTTAAATAGAATATCTTCAGCAAGGTGGCTCAAAAACAGTTTAATTAGTAGCCACGCATTTCCAGTGAAGAAGAATCTTCAGCAAAAATAATACAGTATTTGAGCTTAATCAATCGCAAATAATTTTATAAACTTTCATTTCTTCAATTTTTACACTTTAAAGAATAAGCCCTTCTATCTATTTTTCATAGAGGTTTAGTGTGAATTTAAGGGTATTTTTTTTTTTCATGATATGTTTATGTTGAAAATGAATAGAAAATTGTCAAATCGATTATTTAAATAGTTGTTATATGATATTTTAATTAATGTTACTAAGAAAAATAGATAAAAAAAATTTATAATTTTTTAAAGTCTGAAATTTGAGTATATATCCCTAAAGGTTTTTTTTTTTTTTTGGTGGTTAAAATTGTGATGAGAATAATAAAGATAATGGTACCTACCACATGTTAAAGTACCCAATTATAATATCAGTAATGAGAAATTGCCATCAAGACTGCCCCACAGTTCTTTCATGATCATAAATAATAGGATATGGTGAAGGTCTTTATAACATATTAAAGGATTGATGTGCGGATTTGTTATTTTTATACTTATCAATATTTTATAATAAAAATTAAGTTTTATTACTTCAACCTTTAGAATTGAAATAAATAACTATATTGACCTCTGATGTCAAATTTTACAAAAATCAGATAGTTATAATTATACAATCAAATAGTTAATACTTTTTTATAATTAATATGTACATTGTTTGTTAATATTTAAACTTATTGATGAGGCATCAAAATTTTTATTAATGTCAAATTTTGTAAGAATGATATTTATAACAAAAACTTTTAATTCAATGGTGGATTTTGTAGGGAAAAAATATCATATAAACAATTAATAAAAAATATAAGACTACTTTCAATTAAGTGTCATTTCATCCCTCTTATAATGCTTAATTGTTGGATAGTGCACCATTGTCCTTCCTTTTTCTTTCGTTCCATTTCATTGATTAAACTGCCCAAAGGGTGGTAGGTAAGTAGACAATTATTATTATTTTCAAATATCCATAGTCACAAGAGGAACCAAGGCCTACTACGAATACCAAAATCAATGTAGAGTACAAAAACGACCATCACCTTAATGCTAGACTCAATACTTTTTTTTTATTGGGCTAAAAAACTAGGTCTTTATAACCCAACATTTTTTGTGTGAGAAACAACTATGGGTAATTAACTTTTCGAAGTCCAACCCAATTAATGCTTTTTTGTCCAAGGCCCTTCCTTTTTTGTCTGCTTTTGGACCGAAAATTTTGTTGGCTTTGTTAAAAAAAAGTCTTGGCCTTTTTTTTTTATCCATTAAAAGAAAAAGCTCTTGAACCAGTGACAACCCGAAAAGGCTTCTAAACTTGCAAACTGAAGATAATGATTTTTTGTTTTCGGCCTGTTTGGAGTTTCATTCTAGAGGATTTAGTGAAAAGAAAATATTAAATATAAGTAAATTTGATCAAAGTTGAACCATTAAATTAAGATTGAATGGTTTAGATTTTAAAATTTTTTAAAAGTTATTGATTATTTATTAAAATCTGAAGTATTAAATAAAAATTATTAACTCATTTTTTTTAAACATACTAAACATTGCCTGCATTTATATTATCTACATTTGATATTTAAATTATTAAATTTTTATTTAATGATTCAAATTTTAACAAATATTAAAAATTTTCTATTATATTTATAAAATCTAAAAATCTAAACTATTATAATTTTAATTAATGATTCAAATTTTATCAATTTTACTTGCATTTAAAATTCTCAAATACAAGGAATTCATTTCCCTTAATTCCAAATTCAAATCTCATTTTAGCATGATTAGCACAGGCGTCCAGTACATCTCCTGTTTGGATTTACTTTGTTTTTTTTTTTTTAATGTATATGGAGATTGGAACATTTGTCTCAATTAGCTTTTATTGTTTTGTGCATATTATATTTTTCATGCTCACGTAAAAGTTAAGTTTTGATTAATGTGATAATTCATAAGGACCCATATTTCCTCAATACGTAGAATATTGATGATTATGTTAAATCACGTGTGGTTTAAGAGTAGCCAAAGCATCTAAATCTTGTAGCAATTATTTCGTTTAATACTAGGCCTTTAAATTTTGTGCTTACTTCTAGAGAATTAAATACTTCGATGGGAGGTATTTATTATCTGAATCATTAAACGTGCGAGTTCAAATTTGAATCATTCCTACATCTGAAGGTGTGAGCAATGAAATATCTTATTCTTAACAAAATTTCATTAACTATACTATATAGAATACTGTATATTCATCCGTGATGTAACTTGTTTGAATTTATAATATATTCGATGGATGAATTTATTCATGCATGACATTTATCTGGTGACATTTTTTATTTTTCCTGAGAATTTATCAATATGAATTAAAAAGAATTTCATCGAAATGTTCCGGCTTAGCGCTTTGCTTCTGGTGGATCATGGTCATAATAGTAAGTGTCATTCATAGTGAACCCAACACGTGGAGCTCTGTCCCACAAGGAATATTCATCGATCTTGGAGCATCCTCTCACTAAGTTAAGAACCCTAATCTTCATAACGTTAATCTTTGGTTCAAAGGAAGCGATGATAAGAGAAAATTCTACAGAGGCTGCATGTTGCTTTCAGTGCTGCAAGTGTGGTTCACAGAGTTTCAGATACCTCCATATTGTCAACCATGGGAGGATTCATTGAACAGCATTGGGCATCAGAAGACCATATCAGAAGCTGATTAATTACTTGGTATTTTAACCTGTCAGATTATCTTATCTTAACCCAGAAACAGAATAAAAATGACAACGTTATCTGACTTCTTTTCATGGGAGTCACTCACCTCATAACTTGATCCTAACTCATGGAAATAAGCATGGAATGAGATTCTGCAGAAAGAGACATCCATGGTGAATCAAACCAATTCAGATAGGTACAAATAATGTTGTGAGCCAAACCTACCTGCCCATACCTTCGAATCATGTCATCCTATATCGACGCTACAAGACGAGAGGGATCTTGGGAAAATCTACTTCTAGATGTTTTTTTTTTTTTGTGGCATTTTAAAAATGTGTCCAGAGAGTTAAGACCACAACTTGCAACTTGGTAAAAAATTGGATCAAGCAATTTTTTAAATTTGAATCATTGCATGAAAAATTGGTAACCGCATATGACTTTTAAAATTAATTTGAACTGTTATATCATATAATTCTTTTAATCTAAGTGTTTGATCTATATATGTCATTTTAAATGTAACAAATTTAAATTAAAAGAAGTAGTAAAGGAATTATTGGGCCTTTTCTTGGCTTCTTAAGCCCATAAATGAATCCCACTGGTTTTGGCTGCAAAAATTTGCACTGTAAATAATTGAGTTTTTAGAGTGTCAAATGGTAAATTTTAAAGTGAGAACTTTACCATTTGACACTTAAAAAATTCAATTTATGTTGATCATAAAATGAGAATAATAGCATAAGCTACACTTCAATAGCCTATAAAATCCTAGTTATGTTGGACACAACTCTCAATTATATTCACTTTGTAACAACCAATATCTATGATATTTGATGGCTATTCACTTGGTTTTAATATATATCTATACCAAGAGCAGGGGGTATGCAGGCCATCAAAATTCATTCGTTAAAACTGTTTAAAAAAATTGTCTTTTAATTTACTATTGTTATTTTGTCAGAAAAATTTTACTAAACTAAATTTAATTAAAATTTTTAAGAATTTTTTTAATTGAAATTGAGTGAAAAAGCCATTTCTACTTTTACTTTAGCAATTGCTATAATCAAGTTGTTGTTGCTATTATCATGACATATGCCTAAATAAAAATAAGTTCGAATTAATGTGCAAGTACTCAACCTCTTAGACTTTTGATGACAACAACGTATCTGAAAATATCTGTTCCAAGTCTATATTGATGGGGTTGACATTCTCTGCAGTCATGATTAATGACTCTAAAGGACTATAGAAACAAAATATATATTTAAAATTATATTTGTTTATTTTATTTTATTTTTTTTTACTTTTTGTTTCTCTCACAAATATTCTCTACCGTCATAAAAATGACCGTAGAGGGTCTCATCCCAAATTGGTGGGACTTCATTAAAGCTGGAAGCATTATGATATATATATATATATATATATATATATATATATATATATTTTGATAATAGTCAAGTTACAAAATACAAATAAAACTTCAAGAAACTAAGGAATAGAGGTGGCGAACAAGGTTGATACATGGTATTATTGATCTCTTAAGTGTTTTATCCAATTACTCTGGCCATGTTGTGGGGCTGTGATAATGTTGAAGGTTTCAAACCTTTTTATCTGGTTTTTCAAGTCCTCATTGATTATCTCTTGATGCCCAATAAGTGATCTCACCCTTGAAAAGTTTTTCACGTCCTTCTTGTCTATAAAGTAAAGATATAGAGCCTTCGAGCTAAGAGTAATCCATTTGTCATTCCTTATGACCCAATCTAGGACTAATCTTACAGTATGAAGAATGAAAATTGTCTTTGTCATATCTGATCTGTCTTTTCATGCCCATGTTTTGATGTGGCATCCACGAAAATAAGCCAAGATGAGAGTTAGTTGCTCTTTTTTTAATTTGTTAAGTTTCCTGTACAAGCAATTAATCTTCCACATGTTGTCATCTCTAATTGTCGAGAGCAACTGATTAACATTTACACTGTCTCTCATGTCTTATTGGACAAGGTTGGTTGCCAGGTTGAAACCATTCAAGTTTTTTCATATTTATTTTAAGGCTTTGTTGGGATTAGGCTTTTCTCTCGAGTATATTACGTTGTTCCTAGTATTATATATTGTGTAAAAAGATTGAATGATGAACTTTGTGAGATCTTGTAGGTCTCTATCCTTTCCTTCTGTTTGTGACAACCAAGTTCTAAGTCAATAAGAAGGGTCAAAAAGATGTATCATTCCACTCTGATTTCCAATGGAGAGGCAAACTAAACTACTCTGACAAAGGGGTATAAAATGAAGAGATGACTAAAGGATTCCTCTTCCCCTTGACATATAGAGCAAATATCATTATTATAAAAATGATGTTTTTTAATAACATCGCTGGTGGGCAAGGCACTGATAAAAGCTTCCAAGCAAAGTTTAAGGCATAAAAGAGGAGCTTGATTCTCCATCAGGTTTTCCAAAAGTATCTTGGTCAATTAGTCTCCTTCCTTCGTATAAAGTCGAGTAGTCATCCCTAACCATATATTCCCCTTTCTTATTATGTGTGTGTGGAATGTGGGACACAATGTACATATATGTGGTCTTCTAAGAATGCATTAAAGGCATTGAATATTAGTGTATTCCGTGTTATCTCTTCCATTGGCAATATATTCATTCTCAACCGCAAACTAAGCTATTATTTCATATTGCATAGTGTACTTGAGAGGCAAAGATGAATTGAAAGGAATATTTAGGATGACTGCATCTTTTAGATTTTTAAAATTTTAATTTTTATATATAATTTTAACTTATAATTTTAATTTAATTATTTAAATTATAAACTTTCGCCTTCTTTTAGATTGTAAAATTTTGATTTTTTTAATTCAAATATTTAATGTAAAAGTTTTTGCCTTTTTACAGCCAAGTTCTAAATCTGCGCTCTTATTAAGAGGTCAACAATCTCTCTCTCCGTATGATCAATAGGTCAACTCATTTTGCAGGATCATTACTATTGCTGAGCAGAATTTTTTCAGAAACATTTTTGTTAGATACATTTTATAATAAATAAATATATTGTCTTGAATATTTTTTTTTTAGTAAAACTCCACGCTTACATATTCATATATTCGCTGATAACTAATTTGATTTATTTATTGTTTATAAATGGGATGTAGTTAAAGATTAAAACTTTTGAGCCCTAGCACAAAGGGGAAAGGGAGATGGTGAGATTCCCAGAGCAACAGAAGCGTCATTGTCGTATTGAAAACGATCTGTTTTGTTGTGTCGTGACTCATGAAATTGGAACGCAAATTGGGAATGTCGTTTTCAGAATTGAAAATGGAAGTGAAGCCTATAAAGCATAAGCATCCAATTGAGAGGAGACACTGACTCCAAATTATTTGGTTTTGGTTACCTCTAATCATACCCAACTAGACCTAACCAAGGGATAGCCTTAAGCCTAACTTAAAATGTGTCGCTTTTTACTTGATGAGCATTGTAATGCTAAATAATTAAATTATTCTCCTATTTTTTGAAAAAATAAATTAATTAGATGATAATTTTCCCTTGAAATAAATAATACCTTAATAATTAAGTTTATTTTAACTAAAATATTTTCAAAGGTGACTTTTATGAAAAAAAATAGCTATATTAAAAATATATTTCTTGACATTTTTATTTCAATGTCATCACATTATTTACGTTAATTAAATAAATATGTAATAGTATGTGTACTAGTGTTGAAATTAGATACTATTAATTGTATTTTGTTTATTAATTTGTTAGATATATTTTTGAAATTATTTTTGAGAATATGTCCTTAATCTGATTTTAATAATGAATTAATAATGAAGTTTTATTTGATTATTTTCGAATTTTCATGAATTGAAAAGATAAAAATTTTATAAACTGAAGAAGTTATTTTGGTTAAAATAAATTTATTTGTAGAGTAGACAATGTAAATTTTCTAAAATGAGAGACGGTCATGCAATTAAACCGGTATCATGAAAGGAGGAATTACTTTTTTGTTTTGTTTTGTTTAAGATATAAAGATAAAGATTGAACTCGTAACATGAAACATATACTAATTATAAATTGGCATAATATAAGTTACTCATCTCCCTCGATCTCGGTAAAAATATTCTATCCCGCAAGATATATGATAAATAGAATAAATTATTTGTTCATCTTGGAAAAAATATCTAAATTATTTAATTTTTTTTTCACTTTTGTGTTTAATGACTCATGATTGACAACTGCATTTACCTGTCCCCACGCAATGGTTCTATTATTATATTTTGGTTAAATTGTAATCTAGTGTAATTGCTCAGATTTACATGTAAGCAAGATTCAGCTTCCTCAGTATAATTGTATTCAATTTGAATTGTGATTGTAAGTATTGAGAACGAAAGACTTTGTGGTGTTGTACATTTGAAATTAATCTATATATATATTTTAGGAGATTTTATCAAAATTATTGTAAAAACCTCTCTATGCCAGTGAGAATTTCTCTAATATAGCATTACTTATGTTTTGCAAACTTATAAGTAAAATGATTATCTCAAATGGTGCTAGACAACCCGGACTTGAATCTATCATATAAATTTAAAATAGAAAGTTTTGTTTGATCTATCATTCTTTTAAATTTTTTGTGCAATGACTCTTCATCTTTTTTATACATGCATTGGGAATTATTTGAAATGTGAAATTTTTTTAGAATTAATAAGAATATTAATTAATTAATTCTTAAATTTCTTGATAATGAACTATAATTATAACTTGACATGATCCAAAAATTAAAGTAAAAAAAAAAAAAGATATATAGTTGAAGGATTTATTCAACAATTAGGATTGTTTATCGTCATACATCACTTTGTAGGTAATCCAACCTATCATTAAATATCTATAATTAATTCAGACATAATCTATTATTAGTTTATATCAAAATTTGTTGCTTAATTAATTAACCCAATAAATTGAACTAATAATAAATTTATGGTAATCCACATTATTTTAAAAAGTATTTTAACAATCTTTCACTTGGATAGCATTAATAAATTATTAGAACAATCAATTAAATAAATACCAATTAAAACTAAGTGACCAACATATATACAAAAATCACACAAAGTTAAAAAAACGAAACAACATAATATTATTGGATCTAATAGGGAAACAAATGATATTAATATGATTATATAAATAGTTTCAAAATCTAAACGTAATGAACATTTAAGATGTCAAATTACATCAACCAAGCCTTTTAGGGATTCAACTCATACTCCCACTAAACCAAGATAACATAAAGGATTATGGAAGACCCATATGAGCTCTTATGGTAGGCGTTTGGGCAACAGATTTGCAAGCATATGTTTACAAATTATGTGAACCATGAGTTTGAGATAAAGGGAAAATTTAGAAATAAAACAATGAACCAAGAATATTGAATCCAATAAGAAAAACAATGTTATAAATGTCGATAAAGTTTCAATTCTGAATTATATCCAAAATTTTAACACAACCAAGAACATTAAATCTAATAGGAAAACAAATATTATATATGCCAAAATATATCAAAATGTCCCTTAAGAACACAATTTAGACTCCCACTAAGCCAAGACATAAGAATTTCAAAATACCTAAGAGAATAAGTTTTCAAAACTCTAATAAATAAGTTTTTAGTAAATGGATCACCTAAAAGTTTAATATGAGCATGAGGTTTACTAATATTCCCTCTCCAACCAAAAGGAACTGAGAATCAAAAGTTTGATGCAACTAGATTCTTATAATTTTGAGATAAGCTCATAACAAAGTCATTGGCACAGCAAAAGTGGCCAAGGCTCAAAATATGTGCACAACCGAAATTTGTTTCCTTAGCCACATTTCCTGACAAATGGTCATCACAAAACAAGTGACAGGCTCTTCACTCATATATATGTGATAGTTATAAGTGTCTAGTTTACACTTTTTGACAGAATAACTCCTTTAAACATCATAAAGATACATGAAAAGGTTGAGACAGTTGTAAGTATTTACATGACACTTTCCAACAAAATAGCTCATTTAACACATCATGTAGATGCATAGACAAGTTGATGTGGCTATAAGTGTCTGTTTGAAACTTTACCACAATATAGCTCTTCCAAAAAATCATAATTTTTAAGTTGAAGCAACTAAAAATGCTTATTTAAGCATACGTCAAGGTGCCAACAATGGAAACAAATGGAATTCCTTTCAATCTCAGTATTCTCCTTCATGAATTGAGGACTTAAGAGATCTAAAATTACCTTTCTTTCACTTGTTTGAATAGGTGCACCTATAAAGGAACATAAATGTAATAGGAATTTTATGAGTACTCAGCCAATAGGAGTTCCATGAGACAAATTGGAAAACCACGAGACTTGTCATAATAGAACTAAGTTTCAAAACCATATGAAATCTTATTAAGATATTCCATGTTAAGTTAATGCCAATAGGTTAACATCACACTAGAGATTAACCCCACTTCAAGCTAATAGTATGTTATTTAACATACATTACAAACTTAAAGATGTGGGTTCATATAACATTGTCAAACTTAAGATAATATTGCCCCAAAAGACTTGTTTCAATCCAAAATGAATTCCTCAATCCACAGATCAAATGCTTATTTCATGAATTTATAAGTCCATCACTGAGGTTTTCTTATTTCTATTTAAAGGTCCACTTACCTTTATAATCATTCCAAAAGTGTCATTAATGGGCACTATCAAGAAGGCAAATAAGTAATTAGTGTCTTCCCTTTGATCATGGTCATCTTAATAGTATAAAACTCCCACTTATCCCATTGTACCTAACTTTAGCAAAAAAAAGTTATAAATATAGTCTATACAAATCCAAAACCAATACTATATGAGATGTCTTTTAGTTAATCTTATCAACTTGTTTATCTAAAATTATAAATAAAAAATTTATCTCATCAACATATCTCCCAACAACATTGGGTTCATATGAGCTAGAGCTAAAGGGACAATTATATTGTATACGATATGATCCAGCTTCAATGATAGATTCACTTGCCCCACAAAGTTCTAAATAGTCAACTCAATGTTACATGACTAAACAACCACACATGTTACTGATTAGGACTAGTGCTTTTGGTCTTTGCCGAACTTACATTTAACTTGTTATTGAATTTGAAAGTTAAACAATTCATAGTGGGAGCTCTTCATATTTCCTTTTAGTTCCTTTTTTTTTTTTTAAGGAAATAACTCAATCGGTTCATCAATTATCTACTTATTCAACTGGGTATAGCATAAAACCTTTAGTAGTTAAATAAAGATAGGAGATATCCAAAATGTGCGTTATTTCCCAAAAGCGCAATTGTAAGGCTTCATTTTTAACAACACATGAGTTTAAAATTATGTTCCTTGAACACTAGACACTTATTCAATTCAAGTGTTCTCAAATAAGGAAAGGTCAAGGCTCTTCTCAAGCCTTATCAAGTTACAAAACCTTCTCCTAAGTGGCCCACATACATTCCACTACTATTTTCATTTATGCCTTCACACACACCTTAGTTGGGTGATGTTGTAATTCAAGAAAGTTTATTTCAATTACAGTGAAATGGATACTAGGCATAGTAGATGTATCCACCTTTAGGCCAAGACCATCATTACAAGTGCCATGACACACTTTAGGGAATTTTCAAGTCAATATAATCTGTCCAATTAAGAGTTTTCACTATTGGTAGTTGCTGGAATACAGGAGTTGACGTAACAAAATTAGGAAACATTAATTATACGTATACATATTATTATAAAATAAAGTTTCCTTCAAAAGAAAACTTAACTTATGCAATTATATTCACAAGATTGTCTATCATAATCCTGCCTAAAGGTCTCGAAATACAATAAACCAAGAAAACTCATTATACATCAAAAGACCTATGCAACCATATATCTCTAACTTCACCACACCAATAGGGTACAAGAAATATTAAGACATTAATACAATTATCTCTCATTGATAATAGATTACGTTGTCAGTGCTACACTAATAAGGTGTATCCACTATTAACGTAATTTACCTAGCAAAAATTAATTGAAATGAGAACCTCAATTAAACCAACAAAACAACCTTACAATTGGTCCTAAGATAGGTAAGTTCACAATTTCAATGTGTTAATTGCACAAGTGATCTTCACGGCAAGTGAAATCACTTAATCATGCTTAAGAGTAAGTAAACAAATGCCAATAAATTTGATGTCGTGTTATTCAGAGGATGCATGACTGATTGCCAAGATTAAAAAACAAATCATGCTTTTAATCTATAATTTTATTCAAATTAGTGAACATTTAGACAAATAATATTGGGCTTTGTATAGTTACCATTCTTGAAGATAATATCGACCACATGTAGTCTCCATTCAATTTTTATATAAAGACATTAATCAAGTTTCCCCAAAAGAAATAAAATGTCCAAGTTATAAAAGGCCAAAAACAGTGCATCTCAATTAAGTTAAGAGAAAAGAAATTGCTTTGAATAGTTGGAAATATACCAGAAGGCAAAACTGCCTTCAAACCATCTTTATAAATCCTTTGTATGAGGCCCAAACCAAGTTTCTCAAGATTTAAAGGTCCCAAAGTCAATGAAAATGATGGAATTTGGGCCTGAAACTAAACCTTTGAAAATTTGCTCAGCATTGGGCTTTGGATGAGCTTTTCGAAATGGGATTATAAGCTCGAAAATTTCTCCAATGCAAAAAGTTATGCCTATTTGAAGTCAACATCATGTTTAGTCATATACTTATATTTTTAATCGTCAATTTAGCCCCATTACTATATCCTAACATGTTTCATCTCATCCATGATGGGTGAGTGCATATTTAAAATTTGAAATATTTAGTACCACAATTTCTAACATCAAATTGACAAAATTCAAAAAGAAACTGAACTCAAAATTCAAATTCAGTACAATACTAATTTTATGAAGGTATGATTTATCCAATGAATTATTTGACCCATCAAAATGTTTCACCTCTAAGAGTGTGAAATCCAAAAGTCGAAAAGTACCTATTCAAAATCCTATGTGGAATACTTTGGAAATTAAAGAACTTATATTTCTGGATTTCAAAAAATTCTAGAAAATTTGCCATTAAATATGAAATAAAAAAAAATTAATGTAAAAGTAAAAAATTTGGACTAAATGGCTTTATAAGTGGGTTCACACACCTCCACGCGCTAGAGGTTGAGAGTTAGGTTTGCTAGGCTTTACTATTCATCATCTTCAACCTTATAACAGGTTTGAATTGAGTTGTTTGAAGCGTGACATATGATTTTTCAAGTATTTTAGGGTGTTTTGAGTGTTATTTTTCTCATAATTAAGAGATTTACAAAATCCCATGTTAATTGAGTCAAATGCCTCCGTTGCCTTGTATTTTAAATCGAAAAGTATGGGTTTTATCAAGTTGACAAAGTCTGAGGTTTTGTTCAAGTTTTGGCCATTTTGGGACACCATTCTATTCAAAATCACTAGCCTAATGAAATCCTTACACTAATTTCAATCAAAATCCCATAATTTTGGTGTAATATTGGCTCAAAAATTTTTGGTTTCTAATGTTAGTGGAGGCCGGGGATTTTTCATCGTCTTTAGGGTGTGTTCTAGGAATCAATCTACTTGAAATCCTTTGATCTTTAAAACCCCTAAGTAAATTTCAAGTGAAATCCCTCCATATTTTGGTATTTTGGATTGAAAGTTTTGAGATTTCTTGAGCTCGATCTTTCAATGGTGCTATGTAATTTTGTTCGTATTATGACATGTTTAAAATGTCATTCTGCTTGAAATCTTGTGATCTACAAAAGTCGTATACTAATTTCCAACGAACCCTATGATTATTTGAGTAATTGCATTCGAAATTATTAGGTTTAAAAGGGTTCAATTTCAAATCTTATTAAGCATGAATTACGCATAATAAAGCTTGAGATTTCTTATTTAATAAAACCCCTCATCTGATTTGAAAGGGTCATCATATTATTCCAATAATATTATTCAAAAATTAGGTTGTTTGCTCTTCGTCAGACATATGCCAAACATAACAAATAGACATGAATAGCTAAAATCCAACATATTTACACAAATAAATAATCAGATTTAGAACCCTAGGCTTTGATACCAATTGTTGAAAAAAAATTGGGAGGTTATAATGAACATATGTAAATCATCAATGAGAAAGAAAACCTATCTAAAAAAGATCTTCAATGTAGTTATAGATTTAAAAGTAGATATTGCAATCTACTTTGTCCAAATCTTTTTTCATGAGCAAAACGAGAAAGAGGACTTCAAATAGACAAAATTAAGTTTTATTGTGAGTCCTCAAAATTGGGGAGTTGACACACATGTAGAAAACATGAGGTTTTATTCAAATAAATAAAATATTTATTCTGTTTCAAAATAAATCCTCACTTCTTCAACTACTCAAATTTATAATTAAATATTATAAATTGATTTATAAAAAAATCCTCCTCTTACCCTTTTAATCAGAAATCTGATTAGATAATTACAAATAAGTTTTCAGTTGTAGGTTGGAATATTTATTCAATGTGCTTATAAATAATCTAACCTGTTTATGATTATCCACAATTAACTTGGACTCAATTCATTATTGGTTTATGTCAAAATTAGTTACTTAATTGATTAACCTAATAGATTGAACTAATAATAAATTAATACTAATTTATAATGTTTTAAAAAATATTTTCAACACATCTCGCAGGCAAACTAGTTATATATATATATATATATATATGTGTGTGTGTGTATGTGTGTGGTCAAGTTATGACAATAGTTGCAAATTTAGATTCTCAACTCATGGAAGATGTCTTGTGCTTTATTCAAGGAATTCACACAGCCGCTCCTCATGATAAATTAATATTTAAAATCTTTTAATAATATGACAAATTAAAGTCATTAAGATCATTTGGATTTTGGACACAACTTGCTTAATAAACAAGTAATACTAAGGCAGAAAGTTTTAATTTGATTTTTTGTCCCAATTGATAAAATCGGTTGACTTTGACATTGGAATTTTTCAAAATGAAACCAGAATAGAGTAATTAAATGTACCACCCAGCCGCTGAAACAGCAGTGACATCCATATCCGTTGCCTTATCTTCTCATAATCATAGGTACCCTTCCATGCCATTGCCCACTGTTGTATCTGATTCTGATCTTCTTATGACCTAATCCTTATGACAGCAAGTTCACAATTACCTATTAATTGTTTATTAAGCCGCTGAAATTGGCATACGAAACTAATTTTGTAAAGTTAATTTAACTTTTTCCTACAAATATGAAATATTTAATTCTCTATGAACACAGGAGTATGATATTCAAAATGCACCAATGCTAAATTAAGAGTAAATTCGGATGTGCTCTAAGCTTTGTTAAAATTATACGATTTTTATTTACTTTTGTAATGTGTACGAGCTTTTTGTTTTAAAAGAAAAACAGTTACGCTACACTTTAATATAATTTTATTTTATTTTGACAAGAATATCCTCAATTAACTTAAATCTAAATTAATTGAGATATTTTGGTTAAAAAATAAAAATTAGACTAGAACATATATTTTAAATTCAAACAAGACTGGAAGAAATTATCGCAAAATTCATAACAACTCTTTGTCAAATGAAGGCAAAGAAATAACATGAATCAACAAAAGGAAAGAAATGAAGGATAAATATGTATTTTACAAAATTACTACAATAGAAGTTGGCTAAAAACGGTCAAAATACAAGTTGGTCAAATCAACTCGTTTAATTTATTATTTTAATATATATAAATTTATTTAATATAATTATTTGAATCAACCTATTTTTTTAGCAGTCTACTTAATTTAATTTTTCATTTATTATAATAATTTGACAAAAACAAGTTAGTTTATTTATCTCATCATAAATTATTCCACGTGAACCAGATTGATCCCCCTTTAATGCCAATACCCCTAACTTTGGTATTTTGGTGGGCCACGTTGGCTTCCAACTTGGATCGTTGATAAGGACAAGAAATCCAAGTTGGAGTCTTGAAATGGGAAAAACAAAGCCACTCCAAACAAGTTGCCCTTCCGTCTACAAAAATCCAAATTCAAATGACTCATCCTTCCCCTCTTCCTCATTCCAATAACATCAAATTAAACCAACAGCCCCCATAGTTTTTCCCTCAAAACTCACTCTTTTTTTTGTTTATTGATTTTCTCTACAACATTAAAATGGTATGGTGACGCATATAGTTGCCATCAATGCATAAGTTATACCAATTGTCAATCTAAATAATTCACTAGATAGTAGATTTGTTGTCCCATGTATGATACATTTTTAGAAAAAAAAAAATGAGAAGTAGTGGTTTTGACTGAATCTGCTATCGCACAACAAATTTAAATCACCAAATTGCCTATCTTACTAAGAAAATTTTTATTTTAGTATTTCAAAAACTAGATGTTATTGTGGTTGATTATTATTTTAAAATTTAAATTTAATTTAACCATATTTTAAAACTATTTATGTAGTTTTAACCAAAAAAATATTTTTACATGGCAATACTTGTTATTTAATACTTCAAAAAATATTGAAAATAAACTCTATAGCAAGAGAGCTAGAACTTGCTGCCAAAGGTCATATATACATCAACATTAGAAACAATATATAATTTAGAGATCGAATTATTTACAGTTGAGACTCATTTTTTTAATAATATTAATTAAGATTAAAAAAGAAAAAGAAAAAAATTAATGAGATACAATTGCAACAATAACTTTGTTTCATTTACAATAAACAATTCAAGAGTGTATGTTTGGATTAATGTTAGACTAACACGATTTTAAATTAACTTGATTTTTAAAATTAATTTTGGTTAAACGTCTTTTTGTATTATTGTATTTTATGTTTGAAAATCTTCATTTAACAATTGATTTTTGTTATTTATATAATTCATTCAATGTAAAAATAATTTTTTTAACTTTTATGCTAATGAAAATTTGGAATGCAAAATTAATTTTAAAAAAATTAAACAATAATATTTACAAAATAATCTTTGATTTAGACATATAAATAAACTTTTAAACGTTTTAAATGCCAAACTAAACATACAAAATCTAAGTGCAATGTATATCTTTTCAAAGTGATCCCACATTGGTACATACATGACTTATGGAAACAAATGAGTCCGATAGTTAAATGTTAAAACTACGAGAAAAAAAAAATGAATGAAAATTTTCCTTTTAAGAGGATGGCATGCATATAGCTCTCCATTGTCATGGATGGTCAAAGAAGAAAGAATGACTTCCACATTTTACAGATACTCATGCATAGGCCTGAGTCATAAAGTTAAGGTGTGGTCTTTCCATTTCAGTTTTATTATAGTATCAAATTAGGCCAACAGCAAAAAGAATGTTAGGGATAGCAATCTTATTGAGAATATTTTCCAATGAAAAGAGGGTTTGCTCTAACCAAAGATTCTCAAATGACCATTTTTGTGTGTGGCGTAATAATCGGCATTAAGCCCGACGAGTCTAATGTGCAGCTTAAAAATACAAAAGTTCCGTGCACTATGTTGGGATGAAAATCATTTAAAATGGATAAAATATTCATCCTCTGGGTTATTTATTAAATTTATTTATTTATAGTTTTATATTATGTTTTTTATGAATATTTTAAAAGTTTAAGCTTAGATCGAAGTAATATAATACTTACTCTGCCTAAAATTTTCAGCGTATGTTTATTTATTTATATTTGTATTGTATTTATGTATGTTAATCAATATATCATAAAGATAAAATAATGCATTTTATAAATTTTGAATTATATTAATAATTGTTTAAGACATTTTATTTTCTAATTGTGATTTTACATGAAAAAAATTATATAAATAAGTATCAATTTTTCAAAAAAAATTCATTAAGGTTAAAAGTTCTAAATAGATAGATTTGAGCTTGATTTAAGAATTCAAATATTCAATAATAAATAAAATAAAATATTTCCAAATATAACTTCAAAAATAAAAACTATAATAATATATCCATCATCATTCATGCATAGGGTTAATGCAATGGGACAGGTTTTTTGTCGTCATTATATCGCCTCGCAATTTTACTTTGTCTATATAAATATTTCATTCATGCGCTGGCGACATTCACTCGCCCTTAAGGTTGTCATGTTCTGGGACAGATATCTTTTGTTTGAAAGGCTCCCAGGCGGAAAGTGAAAATCTGAGAAACACAAAAGGGTCTTTGGTAATATTGTACAAATCTATTCTTTTCTATTATTCTCTTTCCCCATTTCGTTGATTCATTTTTGCGATACAACGGTTTTCCGAAAGCATTCCACAAATTTTAGTGTATTCATCTCGCATTAAAGTCACTCTGATCTAGGGTTTTTTTTTTTTTTTAATTTTATAATATCTACTTCTGTTTTCCCCTATATTTACCCTCATCCTCTCTTCCACTGACATTTTCTGACCTTCAAGACCCATGCACATTAATAAGAATCTTTGAGCTCCCAAGAGGTGTCCCAAGCTCGGATTAAGCTCATCGGGATTTTCATGATTGAAGAAAAAGTTTGCGACTTTGTGGGTTTGTGATTTATTGAGTAGGTGGGTGTGTTGTTGTCGTTTACGTGGTTGTGGAGTGTGATTGGCTGTGAAGGTGGTGATGGGGAAGGTAGCAGTGGGAGCAACAGTTGTTTGTGCTGCGGCGGTTTGTGCGGCGGCGGCGCTTTTGGTGCGCCACCGCATGAGGAGCTCAGGGAAGTGGGCTCGTGCCATAGCTATACTGAAAGAGTTCGAGGAGAGGTGTGGGACCCCAATTGGCAAGCTTAAGCAGGTTGCTGACGCCATGGACGTTGAGATGCACGCGGGTCTCGCATCTGAAGGTGGGAGCAAGCTCAAGATGTTGATCAGCTATGTCGATAATCTCCCAACTGGGTTCGTAAATATATTTTTCCTGCTTGTTCAAATTCCCAAAAATCAATACGCTTTTTAATTCGGACACGTTTAGATTTGCCTTAACTCGAAGAATATAATCTAAATTAGTCTATTGAATAGAGAGGGCTACTTGATTGAAATGCGCAAGAATCGAGATCGTCTCGGTTTTAAGGGTCATCTGTTTTATATACATGTGTCAATAGCTCTCTTGCTTGCTTATCCCTTCTCTTTATTCAGGTTATACTTCTTTTGGAGCATGCTTTCGGGCTATTTTTATCTAGATCGTTCTAGATTTTTTTTTTTTTTTTTTTTTAAGAACTACGTCTAATGTCCTGTAAATAGAGACTTTCAGCTTTTGAGCTCCCTTGACATCTCTTGCCTTTTATTTACTAAATTAGCTTCACTATTTCGATTAAACTTATCATCGTTTTGACCTTGCTGATTTTGGTCGGCTGGATTCTTGAGTCTTGACTAAATAGCCATACGTTACCTTTTCTTATTTTTTGTTTTTTTTGTTTTTAATCATTTGTCCAACGCTTCCTTGTCAATCAGTCATGGTTTTGTAACTATTCCCTTGTTAATGGATCAGGCCCACTAGATGGTAGACAGTGTAATATTAAAGCATTTTATAGTGTCGTTGTGTTGTGAAGAATTTAAAGACAGAATGCAGCAATACAGAACATAGAATGATAAAATAGTATTGTTTTTCATATGATGGAATAAACATATAATTCCATCATGTGAGCTTAAAATTTTTGAAGTCTTGTTGCTTAGTGTGCCATCCCTCACTTCATCCATTGTTTCTAGGGATGAAAAAGGACTCTTTTATGCATTGGATCTCGGTGGGACGAATTTTCGTGTGATTCGTGTACAGTTGGGAGGAAAAGAAAAAGGTGTCGTTCACCTAGAGTCTGAAGAAGTTTCAATTCCTCCTCATTTGATGACTGGCTCTTCAGAGGTAAGCATTAGGTGAGAAACTGTATCAAAGTAATCTTGCATGCATTAATGCTACTCTGAAATATGCTAATTCATGTCATTTCAGGCATTGTTCCATTTTATAGCAGAAACTCTTGCAAAATTTGTTGATTCAGAACCTGAAGGTTTTCATCCACCCCCTGGCAGACAAAGAGAACTGGGTTTTACATTCTCATTCCCAGTTAGGCAAACATCAATTGCATCTGGGACTCTAATTAAGTGGACCAAGGGATTCAATATTGAAGATGCGGTGAGTCTTGTTACCTTGACTCTGTTGTGTTCAACTTTGTCTGTATTACCATTCTTGTTTGTTTCGAAGACTTAAAGGCATGCATAATTATTCTCTATCTGTTAGGCACAAACAACCACCTTTGTTTTGTTTTTAGTATTGAATTTCTGGAGTTTAGATATTGCTATGCTAACCTTATTATGGTGGATATGTACCATAGGTATATCTTGTCAAAGAGAGAATTTTTTACTAATTTTCTCTTCTGTTCTCAGGTCTTAATTTTTCAAGTATAATAATCTAATTGTTATTCCTTTATGGGTTTTGTTTGGCTTCCTTGTAGGTTGGAGAAGATGTGGTGAGAGAACTAACCAAGTCAATAGAGAAAATTGGCTTGGATATGCGTGTCGCAGCTCTAGTGAGTTCCACTTCCATCCCTTTGATTTTTCTCTCTCTCTCTCTCTCGCTTCTTCTTTTTTTTTTTTAGGTGTTTTTCTCAAGTCAGGCTTGAATGATGATGACTCTCATTTAAGGTCTGAGGGAAAATTTGGAGTTATTAGGTTCTATACTATCGATGATTGAATATGTTAGTGGGAAACAATCTATAACAGTGAGTCAATGCAGGTTAATGATACCATTGGAACATTAGCTGGAGGCAGGTTCTATAATCAAGATGTCATTGCTGCTGTGATTCTTGGGACTGGGACAAATGCTGCGTATGTAGAGCGTGCACAAGCAATTCCAAAGTGGCATGGGCTTCTGCCAAAATCAGGGGAGATGGTAAGTAGGTTATGAATGTTAATGGTTGGTTACCTAAATTTTGAGATATACCTTTACTACAAAAACTAAGAGGCAGGTAGTGCTAAGTTGGAGTCAAATCACACAAATTTTGTTTTGTTTTTAATAATATAGGTTATAAACATGGAGTGGGGTAATTTCCGGTCCTCCCATCTTCCTCTGACAGAATATGATCAAGCTCTAGATGCCGAGAGCCTGAACCCTGGAGAACAGGTAATGATCTTCCATTGTTGATTTAAATGACTAATGTGCCATCTGTAACACTCCTCCATTTTTATTTGCAGATATTTGAAAAGATAATTTCTGGTATGTATTTGGGAGAGATTGTACGGAGAGTTTTATTGAAAGTGGCTGAAGAAGCTGACTTCTTTGGAGACACTGTTCCCGCCAAGTTGAAAATTCCTTTTATACTTAGGTGTGATAATTTTTCCAATTAAACCTTTACATCTACATGTCTAGGATGGCAATTGTTTATATTGCTGTGTGCCCTTTTTGTAACTGGGGATGTTTGCTTGTGTATCTACCTGGATTATCCTGTCCTGCCTATTAGTTGCTGTAGTTTCAGAGTGTTGAGCAAATTATGGTGCAGGTCTGTTCACTCTTCTTTCACATTTGAACTAAATGCTGTTGTTAACAGGTGGTGAGATCGTTGGTGCATGTGCTCAACATTTTGTTTGCTTTGAAATTGGTTATTGACCCTAGAGTGTTGCAGTGTTAGATTGTAAGGTCATTGCCTCATTTAGGTTGTGATTGGTAGTTGGTGGTAGGCGAAGAGAATAGAGGATAGTAAAATTGTAGAGTGATGGAAAGGTTTTGCAGCTCTCTTGTTTATGCTTGGTAAAAAAGTGGAGAATGGTATTGTTGAAAATTATTTTCATCTCTCTTTTTATAAGTAGAACCATAGAGGAATGAACAACTTTTATGTTGATAATAAAAGTATATCTTTATTGACAGTAATCTTAAGCAGAATATAGGTTAACAAGTAAAAGCGTTTTTATTTTGTTGGGATTGTTGACTTTACAAACTTATCTCATTTTGCCTCCAAATTTGGGATGTAAGAAAATGTAAGAGTGGAATTCTAACAACGGCTTTTCCTAACCCTTCCTTTTTATTTCTTACAAACCCAGAATACAAATGAATTTCACTTCTCATTTCAAATATTCTATTTTTATCCCTGCTGAATGCCTCATCACTGTTATTATTTGGAAACTTAAGTTTGCTTGTGGTTTAAATTATTTTGAGAGGGTGGTACTGCAGCTCAATTGTACAAAATGGCAAGGTACTAAGAAACTTGCTTTTGTCTGCTAGTTAAACTTGTGACCTGTTATATTTGCACTATTTGAACATCCTCTTTTGAATTGTATATATATGCATCGTAACACATTGGTTTCATGGCATGTTAAAGCTTTGAGAAATTTTCACTTATTTGTTTAATGTGATGTATAGGACACCTGACATGTCTGCCATGCATCATGATACCTCTTCAGATCTGAAGGTAGTTGGAAACAAATTGAGGGATATATTTGAGGTATGTATGTTATACTTCCATACTGGATGTAGAGGTTTTCCGATCTCACACTTAATATCATCATCCTATGAATTTCTTTCTTCATATTGGATGTAGGAAAGTTAATTTGTTATCTTTTCTTTGTCAGGTTGCTAATACATCCCTGAAAACAAGGAAGATTGTTGTTGAAGTCTGTGACATTGTCGCCACTCGTGGGGCCCGCCTTGCTGCTGCTGGTATTCTAGGCATTCTCAAGAAAACAGGAAGGGACACAGTTAAAGCTGGGGAGAAGCAGAAATCAGTGATAGCAATGGATGGAGGATTGTTCGAACACTACACTAAATTCAGAAGTTGCTTGGAGAGTTCAATGAAGGAGTTGCTAGGAGATGAGGCTGCTGAGACCCTTGTCATTGAGCAGTCTAATGATGGCTCTGGCATTGGAGCAGCCCTCCTCGCAGCTTCTCACTCCCAGTATTTGGGAGTTGAGGAGTCCTGAAAATGTGATCAAATGCCATGGTGAAGCAAAAGTGTAATATTTTCCTTTTTTGTAGCATACATCAATAGGTCCTACAGAGCTCTTTACCAAAGGACAGTTTCGAGTCCACTCTGAAAGTTTAATGAAGGACTCTTTTTATTTTTACTGCAACCCATAATGGCTGCTATTTCCCAGGGCATTATCTTGGTTGCAGGAATAAAAATGGGAAATGTAAACTGAACTTGAGGAGTCATATGTTGCGGAATGTAATCTGTTTGCGATGAGAATAAATCAGGACAGGATGAATGGTTTTAATTCGAGCATCATTCTGTTGTCAATGAGGAACTATGTTTTGTTTTGTTTTTGTTTCTTTGGCTAAATTCAATGAGTTGGTGTTTTATTTGATGCTGCAACAATACTCTATTCTAATTAAGTAATTATCTCTCGGAAACACAGAGGAAAGAAAGAATGATTGTAATAACTTTTCTAACATCATCTCTCTGAAAAGTTTTTTTTTTTTTTTTTCACTGGAGTTACTAGTGGTGATGGAGGATGAATAATATATATCAGAGCAGTGATCATATATATTGAAAACTAGTTACCATATAGTATATGCATTGAAAATTTTGAAAAAAAAAATAGTACAAACATGATAATACGTCTTCATATTTTAAATATGTAAAAATGGCATTACTCCAGGAGTATTTACTATAGCCTGCAAGGTAGTGTTTAAAAAAAAGAAAAGGTTAGATTACATTTGCCAAAGAACACGTTATATAATGGTTATAAAGATGAATAGTTCTAAAAGATTGAAGAAAAGAAATGCCATTGTGGACAATAAAAAATCGCTTTACAAACGAAGGTAAATAGTTTCTGATGAATTCATTGAATGTAAAATTTTATATTGGATGCATTCATTAATTTTTTGTGATTAAGGGCAATAATATTTACTACAAGGACCATAGCAATAGAGACCGTCTAAGGGATACCTTTATAATAACTTTTCACGAACGAAAGTGATTATTGTCTAAAAATTTAATAACTTACATTTAAAATTAAATTATTAAAATTGAACAGTTAAGTAGGACCTTCTTTCCAAATAAACTGATGTTTAATGTTATGTTTAGAAGATTAGAAGATGATAGAATGAAATGCTTGATCATTGAAGGGAGTAGAATGACAAAAAGTGTAATAACAAAATATATATATGTCATTTTTTATTTAGAAATTTAATAAATAAAAAGAGAGTGATAATTAATAAAATTGAATTATTTACATATTAATTTGGTAATAATATTTTTATAAATAGAACATTGTTATAGTAAACTTTTAATTAAAGATGATATTATAATAATTATATCATTAAACTCTTTCATTTCATCTTTTACCCCTAATTTAAAAAAATAACAAAAATAAAATTTTGAATGATAAGAAATAATCTTAAAATTTCTTATTTGACATTCTATTCTATTTTAAAATAAACCTTTAAATATTTATTCTAATTTAATCATCTCACTTCTTACTATTCCAAATATAGGATAAGAAATTTAGTCAGTTGCAGATTTGTACACATCATTTTTACTTTTATTCAACCCTTTCCTATCTGAGATATTTTTCACTTCCTTGGCGCATAAAACGACGTCGTTATATTCCCATCATCATCCGCCCCTCGCACTGCCCTAATACCACCGAGTTCGCCTCAGGCTTAGGATGGGCTACAACTCATCAATGGAGTGCGGATAAGATATTTATTTCCGTGGTTGCTCTGAAGCCCACAACTCCGGTATCAAATAGACGTACGTAATTCGATTCCTCTTATATATATGTCTTTCATCAGGCATTGAGATTCGTCTTTGAGCTTTAACCTCAAAGATACAGTTCCTTTCTTGTTCTATAAAATGTATACCAATCTGACTAAAGCTCAGGCATTTCCTCTGGCTGCTAAGATTTCTACAGAACCCATATGCTTCAGATCATCCCACGCGTTGAAGACCCAATATTTACCACTTTGTTCTGCTCCAAAACCCTCTCAAAACCCTCGATTGAAGAATTCCAATTTTTATTCACATGGCGCCAGGAATAAAATTGGAAGCTTCTGTTTGATGAATTCAGTTAACTTTTTAACCGAATTGCGGCATGGAACGTTGGAAATGGGGAAACTAGCGAATCCCAGGCGTGTCTCGCATGGGTTGCTGCTAAAAGTTGTTGGACGTTATTGTCTTTCATTAAGGGTCAGAAGTTGCTCGAGTTCTTATGCCGGGAAGGTTAACGAAGGGAGTGGTGTAGGAAGAGCAGGAAAGCAACTTCCTTGGTTGGCGTCAAATGAAGTTAACGAAGCCAAAGAGTCGGGGAAAGCAAAAGTGACCAACATTAGGAGCTCCGATCAGGATGAATCGGCAAAGGTGGTAAAGAAAATGAGTAATAGTTCTTCTGAGGAGGAATTACTAAAGAGGTCAGGAAAGGTGAGTTACAAGTCTTCTTGGGAAGAATCGATTCAAAGATTAGAGAAAGCCACAATTCCGGAATCTGGACATTCTTCTCTCCAAGCATCAGCGGCAAACTTTTCTGCAAAGGGTGATATTTCGGCAGCAGCAAGTGAGGAAAGTAGGAATGGATCAATTAAGATGGCGGGAGAACATAGAAGTGATTATGGTGGCAAGCATGGGAAGTTTGATAAAAATGATGAAGGTGATGATGTGGACGAGGCTATCGACGATCCGAGGTGGGATAACATAAAAAATAGGTTCAAGGGGATGGTGGGCGAAAGAGCTGGATCAGAGAGACCTGAGATTCGGAGATGGAATAAGCAGGAAAGTTGGGGTAGAAAGACATGGAAAGAGGCCACACAATCAACTGTGCCTAAGACTGTTGGTGAGGGAGTCTACGGAGTAGGACCAGTTTTGGCTGCCTTGTCAGCTGGAAGAAGGGAATTTTATGCATTGTATGTGCAAGAAGGATTGGATTTGGGCAGCAACAATAGGAAGAAGAAGGATAAGAAAGGATTTGAGAAAGTTCTGAAGATTGCTGAGAAGGTTGGTTTAACTGTAAAAGAAGCATCAAAACATGATCTTAATATGGTGGTTGATAACCGTCCTCATCAGGGTTTAGTGTTAGATGCTTCACCATTAGAGATGGTAAAAATAAAAGAACTGGACCCTCTTTCTATTGAGGAAGGGAGGGGTTCCCTTTGGGTAGCCTTGGATGAGGTTACTGATCCTCAAAATTTGGGTGCAATAATTAGATCTGCATATTATTTTGGAGCTTCTGGGATAGTGTTATGTGCAAAGAATTCTGCCCCATTGAGTGGTGTTGTGAGCAAAGCAAGTGCTGGCTCGCTTGAATTAATGGAGCTCAGATATTGCAAGAATATGATGCAGTTTCTAGTGTCTTCGTCTGAAAATGGTTGGCGAGTTCTCGGTGGCTCTGTATCCTCTAAAGCTATTTCTTTGGATGAGATTGTTCCTGGTCCGCCTACTATTCTTGTTTTGGGCAGTGAGGGCACCGGTTTGAGACCTTTGGTTGAGAAATCATGTACTCATTTAGTTAGGATCCCTGGGAATATTCCCGTTGACTTAACTGCTAGTGAAATGGATGGTGAAACTACCGGTTTGAATAGTGAGATTTCTGGTAAAGAGTTCCAGTCATTTTTGGCTGTGGAAAGCTTAAATGTTAGTGTTGCTGCAGGCGTGCTTCTTCACCATTTAATCGGAAAAAAGTTTGAAGGACCATCGCCAGATGAATATGGACAAACTGATGCACTTGAATGAGACCCATAGTCCCTGGATGCAGACATTTATTTCTTTTGTTCTGCTCCTATAGTTTCTCTTGATGGAACCTTGATTTTATTTCTTCGACTGTAGCATAACTTTTTGGGTTCTTTCGTTGACCATGTAACCATGTCACATTCATATTCGCAAATCAAACTTCATCAAAACTGAAGTTAGTTAACAATTTTGATTTTCTTATCACATCAGAACCTAAAGGTATCACTTAAATCGATATTTTGGCCTCAATTTGATGCTGCTTCAGTTTATGGATTTAAATTCTTTTTAGTACATCCATAATATCCATTTAAGCCTCAGGGATGATTTATTTGAATTCGGTTCGTATTGCAGGTTAGTAACATTTGAAGGTCAGCATTACTTCTCTGTTTTTGGTGTATAGGTTTACTGTAGTTACTGGATCTATATCTGTGATTATATGAGATGACTTTTTCTTGCTTTAGTGTATAGGTATACTTAGTTACTGGATCTACATCTTTGATCATATGAGATGGCTCTTTTTTGTCCTGAATGTTGATCATTACTTCCATGAAACATGAAATTAGTGCCTGCTTTTTATCCTAGGAATACTTGGGTGAATGTCTAGACGACATCAAATACGGTTTGGTCTGCATTTTACCTTTTCAACTTTTGATGTGTCGTCTAGCAGTGACTTTGATTTTGGATTGAAATACTGAAAACACCATTTGAACAGGAGTTTGTTTTATAAACAATTACATTATTTTTAAAAAAACTATTTTTGTCCTCAAAACCTCTAACCGTGTAGAAGTAAAATTAAAAAAAAAAAAAGTTTTTGCATTGATAGCAAAACTCACTTTTAAAATAAAAATGTTTGAAAATAAATTATGGTCATGTAAATTTACCTTTAACCAAAATTAAATTTACAAAATCATGTTGATTTCAAATCAAGAAACACACTACATCTCTTTTTGGTTGAATTAAGTTCTAAAGGAAGCTCTTTGAAATGGAAGGCCTTTTGGACCTTCATTTTATGAAAAAAAATCAGCAGCAGTAGACTTCTTTTACTACAGACTCTCAATAAATAGTTGTGGTTCCATGGTTCCCTTTTGCCACGTCATTCGGTGGTCTTTGCCTTTTTTTTAAACAGTCACCTTTGTCAGCCCTTTTCATCCAGCATAAATCAGACTTGTTATGACAAGCACTCTCCTTCAAGCAATTATCTCCTTGAGGAAGAAAGGGTTCAGATTCACTCCAATAGTGATTTTATTGGAGAATCTTTAGTAAAAATCTTAGTCGTCCGTTTGATCCATCGCTTAACATTGTGCCAGGTGGCACAACACCTAAATTATTATTTTTTTCAAAACCAGATGGGCAAAACGACGTCGTTTGAAGCAAGGGATTTTTTTCAATCTTCATTGCTCTTCCTGGAGGCTTCATCTTCATCGCTAAGTTCTGTTGAGTTCGCCAAGCTTAATCAGCGTCGTTTGAAACTGGAGTATTATTGAGATCGGTGAAGTGTGAAGGAAACTCACCACACCTTAATCTCGCCAACAAGAGAATTGTTGAAACACTGCAATGTTGTCATTTTGATCAGAACCTTCACATTCTGGAACAGCCACCAAAACTCTTAACGGGATGACCCACCAAAACGGCGATGCAACAGTAGCTTCCCTCAACTACTTGCTTCCAGATTCTGACTGTCCAATTCGCTGACCCAATCAGAAGCATCCCACTCTAGTATGGAACAATCGCATGCACATAAAAACAGCACCGAAGAGCGATGAAGATTAAAGATGAATACCACTGGAGGGAGGAAGATGGACCATACCATTCGAAGCGAAAAAGATGAAGCCTCTAAGGAGACTGATGAAGATTAAAGAAAATCTTATGCTTTGAACGACGTCATTTTGCCTATCTGGTTTTAAAAATAAAATTGAGGTGTTGTGCCATGTGGCACAATGATGAGCGACGGATCAAACAGACGATCAAGATTTTTATTGGAGATTCTCTAGTAAAACCACTCTACTGGAGTGGATCTGACCCTAGGATATTTCACGTATTGTTCTTTGTTAGTCTTAAACCAGAATTTCTAATGAATCAACATCCTCGATAGTACTACAAGACTTGAAACCTCTAAAGAAACAGACTAAAAATTACAAATAGGGAAGGGAAGAGCAATAAATAGAAAGCAATACCTTTTTTGGACGCAACTTAAGATAATTATTTGAGACTTTAACCTGTCCACTTGGCTTTCTTTGTTCTAGAAAAAATTCATTAAAAAAAAAAAAGTTCATAGAGAAGGATGGAAAGACCCTTTCTTACTTTTCATTTTGCTCTTTTACCTTTTATTCATCGATGATAAATCATTCTGTTTAATACTTTCTTGTAGAAATAGGTATATTTCACAAGACAATTTATATTTTTTTTCTATATAATTTGTTCCTGCACTAGTAATAGTCATGCTTGTATTGCTCGCATCAAGTATAAATTTTCAAATGCCTACTTCCAGCAGATTAGTGGGCATTAAAAGTAGAGTTTTAGGGTTTTGTTCTTCCAGTTTTACAAGCTTTCTTGATATAATTCTTTGAGTGCCTACTTCCAGCATATTTGTGGGCATTATTAGAAGTCAAGTTTCATGACGTTCTTCCAAGTCGCTGACCTATGAGCGTCGAAGAGAGGTAAAGAAGGAAGAAAATGGCATAGATGCAGATAACTTTTAGAGAAATGAAGAATGACGCCATTTCAAGCTGCTTTTAGTATTTTTCTTAAAAAAAAAAAAAAAGCCTCTCATTATCTAATGATATGGCAGAAGGGAGACCATGGGACGAATTGAATGGCATGGAGAATCTGCAACAAAAGGACTTTACCGTAGCCGATCTTTTTCCTTTGTCCTTATTTTATAGTTAGGACATTAAATAACTCAAAAATTGCATTGTCAGTTATATTCTCTTCTATGCTATTTTGAATATTTTTAAATACATTTTTATGGGTTACTGTTAGAACAATTGATATTTTTTGTTAGACAGTAAACATGTTTATTTGATAATTGAATGTTAGTTTGTTAGTTAATATTCTATTAGTTTGTTATATAGTTAACTTTTTTTGGTTAAGTTGTTAAAACAATTAGCAATTTCCGTTAAATTGTAACCAATAGTATGAAGAACTTTCATCCATTTTTTCTCTTTCTTGACTTTATACAAAAAAAATTTTAAACTCTTTTTTAACTCGCTCCTTAAGATATGGGTGTTTCAATTTTGTCCTAGAGATCTGTGTGTGTTCCAAGATAGGATCCTTCACGTTGATTTCAGTAATTGTATCAAAGATGCAGTAGATATTATAGGACTAACTTTTAGCCCATGACATTCAATAAACTATTGTTAAATTTGCCTATAATTTTTACTGGTCACAATTATCATGTTGAGCAAGGCTAACACTCGAGAAAGGTGTGAATTGGGTGCAATATAAAATTTGCAAATTTTAAAAGTTCTTCAAATAGTTTTTCAAACTTGAATTTTATAAAAAAAAAAAAATATGTATATGATAATTGCAGAGCATTAAGAAAATATGGGAAGAAAGTATACACAAATATTTATCCTAGTTCGGTTTTTATCCAAGTTTACATCTAATCCCTAAGCAATCTACTAGGATTTTCACTATATCAACAATTAAATATAACAACCATAGAGAACCTTCCCTTTAATCCAAGCACTGTTGCTTGATATCCTAAAGGAACACCCTTTCTTGAACTATTCACTCTCAAAGAAGAAATATTTACAGATAAATAAACTCTTTGAAATAGAGTATATATAACAATAAAGAACTAATGCAATACAACGTTGTTAAGAAGATTACTCTTATGATATAAATACTCTTGAATATTTTTCCTTATGATTCAGAGTCCATACGTCGTGTATAAATAGTTATAAGTCCAATAGATCCATTTGGAGTAAGAGGGAAGTCATAGTTTTCAAAATAGATCCATTTACAATTAATGACGACCTTTTTACCACTGCTCAGTTGACTACTCTCTATTGCCAGTTGATTAGTTACTCTTTTCCCTTGTTAAAAATTCAAATTTAGACCATGACAGTCAATTGCTGGCCAATGGCTAGTCGACTAGTTTCTCATTGAGAGCTCCCAGTCGAATGGTCCTGAGGTTGGTAGTTAACTATGCTTAACTTAGGTGTGGCCAATTGACTACTAGCTTATAGCCAGTCAACTGGGGACTCATATAGAGCTCCTAACAGACTACAGCCCAAGCTGGCAATAGATTAAGACCATACTATCAAAGGGTTGTTGACTGCTAAGCTACTACCAGTTGACTGGGAACATCTAAAGTTTCTAAAATCAGCATTTTTCAACTTGTGGCACTCAGAATTACTTAAATAATTAAGTTTAAACATATCATATTGGCTTAATACTACTTACAAAGGTTCTTAAGACATGATAACACAATAAAGAACATCTAGAACCTATGTATTGCATTGAAAAACTTTCACAAGAAATTTGTAATCACCAAAACCTTAATGTATTCAGCAAATAGGCTCAACATATCACATTTAGTAAGTGATGATGCAAGCTTTCTTGGAAGCTTATAAACTATTGGACACCGTGGTTGAAGACAAATCAATAACTCCTCTACCAATCAATCTTACCTTGTCTCAGATTAAACATCACAATGAAGAAAAGGTAAAGAAATCTGTGGCTAAGTCACTTATTCATAATTCTATTATAGATAGTGGATCGTGGTGTGTAATACAACAAAAGAGACTTGGAATAGGTTGAAAGAAGAATTTCAAGGCAGTGATAAAATACATTAAATGCAGATTTTGAACCTGAAAAGATAGTTTATGTCTTTACAAATGTGGAAGGATGAAACAATCAATAAGTATGATTAGTTATGTCATTAATCTCTTCAAGAGTATCATGTGTCTCTTCATAGGTATTTGCCTCCTTTCTTTGACTATCTTGGTTATTTGCTCCTATCCTTTTTCCAAGATTTTTATCTTTAGATCCAATTGGTTTTCCATGCTTCAAGCGTGGCTTACTTTTATTTACACCAGAAGATTCTCCTATTAGGATATCAATTCGAATTGGAGTATTTTTAGCTGGTATATGAGATTTGGTAATTCTCTTTGGGTCAGTAAATACATCTAGCAATTGATTTGTAACATTTTGCAAATGAATTATTTTTTAAACTTCTTATTCACATTGCTTTGTATGTGGATCAAAATGAGATAATGATAATTTGTTCCATGTAATTTCTTTTCCCATCTGTTTATTATCTCCCCTAATATTGGAAAAATTATTTCATCAAAATGATTGTTAGCAAATTGTGTTATAAAGAAATCCTTAATCAATAGTTCAAGATATTTAATTATTAAAGGGGATTCATAACTAACATATATTCCCAACCTCTTATGGGGAC
Organism: Delonix regia; assembly: GCA_037074485.1. Taxonomy (NCBI): domain Eukaryota; kingdom Viridiplantae; phylum Streptophyta; class Magnoliopsida; order Fabales; family Fabaceae; genus Delonix; species Delonix regia. The sequence goes on along the minus strand of CM073449.1, from coordinate 29,210,111 downwards.
CTATCTTTATGTGATCTGCTGGAGCAATTGGTACATATGTCGTACATCAAAAAATTCTAAGATGTAAAATATCTGGTTCATAACCAAAAGTTAATTATAAAGGGGAGTATTTATGGTAACTTGTTGGCATTATGTGTATAAGTGCTGCTGCATGCAAAATTACATATCTCCATCTCAAAACAAGGAGTTTCATTCTTTTAAGCATTGGTTTGGGTATTAATTAAAAGTGTTTGGAAAATGTTTCTACAGACAATTTTGTATGTGCACATGAACAATAGGCCTTTCAATTATCATTCCAAAAAATATACAATAGTCATTAAAGGCTTAGGATATAAACTCACTAGCATTATTAAGGTGAATTATCTTAATTGCATAATCTGGAAATTGAGTAAGCAATCTCGTAAATATCTGGTTGTGAGTTGACAACAAACCCACATTTGATCATCTTGTGGATACAACTATTACAACCTCAAAATATTTGAATGGTCCACATGGTGGATGAATGGGGCCACATATATCACCTTGGATACATTCTAAGAATTTTGGGGATTTAATCCTTATTTTAGCTAGTGACAATCTAGTCATTAGTTTTCTGTTGGAACAAGCAACACATAAGAATTCTTTAAATTAAAAAATCTTTTGGTTCTTCAATGAATAACCATGAGAATATTCAATGACTTTTTGCTCATTATTGTTCCGAGATGACCTAACCGGTCATGTCAAATAATAAACTTATTTGTGTTAATAAAGTTTCAATTGTACTAATATATGTATAGTACAAACCTAATGTAGATAATTTCTCTATAACAATTTTCTTTCCTGATACAATGATTGTGATATAAAAATACTCAATATTTTTCTCACATACAGTCTCAATATAATACCCATTGCATTGTATATCTTTAAAGTTCAATATATATATTTTTTTAAGACTTTGTAGAAAATAATGCATTGTTAGTAATAAACTTAATCCCTCAGAGTAATAATATAGTAGCTCTTCTAAAGCCTTCAATCAATTTTGTACTATCTGATTTAGTATTGACATTAGTCTAATTGACAATCAAATTAGAAAAAAGTATTTTTTATCTTTGAGTATAGTATGTGTTGTAGCACTATTTGCAAGACATATGTCTTTAGTATAAATCTTATATCTAACCAAAGAATGAGAAATATCCATATTTTTCATTGAAAGAAACAAAAAGATTATACGAAATGTACTTAGACATAAAATATAAAAACTGCATTCATGAAAGAAAATAAAATAAATTAAAATATGATAAGAATAACGACAACATCAAAATATAACTTCAAATGATCTTTTCATTTCCATTCTCAAAGAAATTAGTTGCATCTAAATGTGTTATATCATCCAAGCCATCGAAGTCGTCATCATTGTAAGCAAAATTTGTCATACTATCATCCTTTCATCAAAAGCTGTTGGAAAATAATCTACTACACTTAGTAGATATCTAGTTGCACAATCTAGTACCTATAATATAAGAAATAGTAAGACACATATATAGATTAAATTATAAGGTCTAACTAGTAATCTAGTATATTGAAATAAACTATAATGTATATATTAAAAACATCACTAGTGATGTTTGGAGTGTAATAAGGTCAAAAGGCACTTGACTCTGAAAGTTTTGTGTAAAAAAATTCATCATGGCTTGTAGTTATGCCCTTTGATCTTGTATTTCTTTATTTTATTGTTCTATCACCAATTGCATTTTGATGAAATGACTTTGCCACTTAATGTTAGAAGGATAAGATGAGCTTGCTTCAATGCAAGAATAAGAGGAACTTCTAAACACTTAGGTCCCTTCACAAGTCCTGACTTTAAGAGTGGTGTTCAAGATAGGAGAGGCTTGCTCTAAGGAGGCACCTTCTAATGTTGCCAAAGGATCATTACAAATTGCATCATAAGAATGACTAGAACTACTCATCCTGTTCAAGAATTGCTTTATCATCAAAATTATTGCCAAAACAAGAGCATGATAACTAATATAAAATTTAAATTAAAAATCAAGTTATGCAACATATGCAAAACAATATATATATATATATATATATGTATAGCTAAACACCTTGCTAATGGTATATTTCTATATTCTAGAAACAACATATCCAAGTACTGAGATTGACATGGCTCACATTCGTAATAACAATCCTTATAAAATTCTCCCATTTCTCATAAGTCACATGACTTAAGATGTATGGGTATAGTCTAGTATTCTCTACCTCATCTTTCACATAATAAACCATACGAGCCTTTGAAGCTTTGATGTATAGCTCATGGTCCTCATGATCGCCAGTGTATATCAATTGGGCAAAATTTACATATGTTAACCCTAAGTTATCAACTACAATGTCTCTAGGATTAGTTTTGTTGTCTTACTTACATTTGAACATGATAACTGTGAAACAACTATGTCAATTTAACTCAATTATACCCATCAACTTTCTATAGTATGGAACATCACTAAATTGCATACGCACATCACTATTGGTTGAATAACTTCTTGTTTCAAATGTACTAAAGACTACTATTTTGTGTTTTCAGCCTTTTATCTTGTTCTAAGATATGAAACCTAAACCTATTAACATATATGAGTAATAACGCTTTGCACAATCAATAGGTCCTAGCACTAAAAACTTTAAATCATCTAAATGTGATTTTTTATTGTTACATCTAACCTGAATAAGGGAAATAGAACCATTCAATAAACTCTTTATGAACTCTCTTGTTAATTTAAGTATAAGACTGTGTTTGATTTCTTAGTTGTCTCTATAAATGCTCCCTAAATTCCCTACATAATCTAAAAGTAAATATATTAGACGAACTAGTGGTATTTAAGTGATAAAAAAAAAATTAATTAACTTAATAAAGAAAAGGCTCAATTTCTTTATAGTTAGTCAATACATGTCAATATGCTTGCAACTTTTCCATTACTGATAGATTACAGTAATTATGGCCACCAACTGGTTTTTCAATGGGTGGAAACAGAGTGGAAATACTAAAGGACTTTACATTAGGTCCATCATTAGCACGAGTTGGTCGATTAAGTGTAGTCTCAATTTCATTTAAATATTTTGAGCAAAAAGCTATGACATCTTGTACCATGTAACTCTTAGCTATAGAACCCTTAGGTTGAGCTTTGTTACTCACATAAGATTTTAATTTCCCTAAATACCTAGTAAATAAGAAAGAACCATAAGCCTCTTATCCAAGTTATGAAATTTAGAATGAATAATGAATATTTTTTCATATAATTACCTTTCAATTAGATACATCTAATATTGAATAGGGCCTCCCGTTTGGCTTTATCTACTAGGTGTACAATCAAATGAATCATAAATATGAAGAACAAAGGAGTGGAAACCATTTTCATGTGACATAATGTCATGACCACTTTGTTTAGAAGTTGATCAAGTTCACGTACATAAATGTCTAAGCAAAGAATAAAGATCAATTAAGACTGTAAACACTTGCTTAGGAAGTGTTCTTCTTATGGCTAGAGGTAGAAGTTGCTAAATAAAAACAAGCGAGTCATAACTTTTCAATCCTTCAATTTTTCATTGCCTTAAATCAATGCATTTAGAGATGTTACATGAATAACTGTAACATCCTAAATAATAACTTTCATTCAGTAATAAGTATAAAATTACCCTATTAAGATAATAATTAAGCCAATCAAAGAGGGAAGGTACGAATTGAAAAGTCAGAAGGACCTAATGAAAAAGTTTTGTTATAAATAGGGGTAAAAGTGTAATTTTTGAAAAGTTGAAATTTATGTTAAAAGTTAAATTTAGAAATACTAGAGGATCCAAAAATCATGATTAGGGAATTTTATGCAATTTTGGATTAGAAATTACCACTAAAGGGGACAAAAGTGTGAAAAAAGGGTAAAATGTCTAATTTTCTCCCAATAAGTTTTTTTTTATTTACTTTTTCCAACTAAACTTTAGCCAATTGAGAGACAAATGGACACCTCACCTTCTTCTTCATTATATACATGCAAATGAAGAAAAAATAAGATGCAAAAATGGTGGGAAAAAAGGTAGAAGAAAGAGAAACATAGAAGTGGATTTTTCAAGGTAATTTATTCACTTTTTGCACTCATGGTAGAAGGAAAAGTTGTAAAATTCACTTAGAGCTATATCATGATACAAATATTTTCTCCTATAGTAGATTTTGACTTAGACACAGTGAAGGATTTGGTGGATTCAAGAAGAGAAATGTAAAGCAAAAGAAAGGATACGGTTTCTTATAAGAATTTTCTAAATAGTTTGTAGAAACTTCAAGTTGACATAGATCCTCCATGGACAAGACCATAAACTTTCAATTCCTTCTCACCATATTTGCAATTTAGAGACTTAGATGAAGAAATTTCTTTTCATGACCTAGCTGAAATTCTAGCTAGAATGAGGATATATTGTCATTGCAAGGAAAAGTGAGAAAAGAATTAGCTAAAAGCAGCAAGGTAGCTCCTTCTCCATTCCTCATATACTATGTGTGTGCATATGCTTAGTGATTACAAACTTAATGAATTTTAATGGTTTATGTTGCTATAAGTTGATGTATGATGATGTGAGATCTCACATTGGAGCCTTAATGGCTTAAAATTAATGTTATGCATGATGGCTTGTAGGGTTTGGACATAGAGATCCTACCCTAATCATGATATTGAATATGATGTGGTTATGAACTAAAATTAAGTGTGTCAACTCTAGCATAATTTCATGAGCTATGTTCATGTTATGATGATGTGTGTATTACTTTGCTTATATGTGTTATAGTGTGTGTGGAATATGAAGTGAGCTATTAAGACTTTTATCTCATCATATCTCTAACTAACCATTTCAGACGGATCTAGTAAGGATACGCAAAAGGAAAATAGCCTCTTAAATATATTATAGAAGCAATGCCAAGGGGCTTAGTTAGTTAGAAGCTATGATATTTTGATTCATGCAATAAGAATTCAAGGATCCAAAATGTATTACCATGTAAATTAGAAAATATGAAGTAGCACAAGACTTTCTTGTATGTGTATAAACCCCCACATGCATGAAGTACTGACCAACCAAAAGTTGGAACAAATTCTAATATGTAATAGAAGACTTCTTGAAGCATAAGTATGAGAAAATGAGGACAAATTCAAAATTTGGTATGTTGGAACCTATTTATTCGAGTTTTAGTTTTATGAAGACATAATTTTGTGAGACAAGAGAAAATGTGAAAAAGTAAGTAGATGGACTCCAAAAATTATGATTTTAGGTGAAATTAATCTTAATATATCAAAGTTTACTAGTACCAAATTACATTAAATTTTGAGTTAAGTAGTTGTCCCTGTTGCATGTTTAAAGTATGAAGAATTATGTAGAAAAGTTTTCTAATATGTATGATGTTGGATTACACTTGAGGGACACAATGAATAAATATTTTGCTAAAATTTTATTTTCAAGTCTCTAAGCTACTTATTAAGTATTCTAAAAAGTTTCATGTCAGTTAGATTCCATTTAAGTGGATTTTGCACTAAAAATCCATAACAAAATTCTGATTCTATAATTTCATATACCCACGATCATGGATTTATTTGTGGGGACAAAAGAGCAAATTTTGAACTAAAATTATGTAACAATTAGCTATCATGATATTCTAGCTGGATGAAAATTTTCACAATTTTTAAAATTTCTTAGAATTTATTATGAATTTTCAAAGCTGACTAGTTTACCATTTGAACAATACTGCCGAAGTAGAATTTATCTTTCATATTCAACTATCTTCCCACCAAGTTTCCTTTATTTTCATTTTTATCATTAGATTGTGAACACTAGACTACTTTCTTAAAGAATGTTATGTATTATGGTGTTACAATAGCCATCTGGCACAATAATGTTTTTCAAAATTTTAAGAAATTGGTGCTTATTTGTATTTGTCATTATGAATAAGCAGGAAGATAGTTACCATGTTCGTCAAGCCAAAAATCATACCTTATGTCCATTTTTTAAAGGTCTCTTCGTGCATGTACATGTTCATTTGATTTTCCAACTTCATTTAAGAAGGTGAATAAGACAATATCACACACATTTTTCTCAATATGCTTGTCATCAAGATTGTGGAGCAATAAGTTAGTCTCCCTTTACAAAAGTTGAAAAAGTATGTTTTTCTTATGCCATTGTTGGGTGCTTATCTTCAAATCACCACTACCTCTAGATCTTCATCTACGACTTTGAACATCCATATATGTTTTGAATACAACATTAACATCTTCAACTTGTCTTAAAACATCCAAGCCACTAATTGCATGAGGTCGATTTCTCTTCTCAACTTTTCCATCAAATCAAAAGTGAGCTAATTTAAATTTATGGCTTCGATTAAAAAATTGTTGATGACCCATAAAGCACTACTTTCTACTATACGAAAGTCGCATAGGAGTTGAGTCAAAATTACAAGATAGATAAGCTAGTCCAATATACGTATTCTATGCAGATAATGTTCCAAGTCCTGGAAAGTCACTTATAGTCCATAACAAAGCTACACGCATATTAAACTATTGATTGTTGTATGCATCAAACGTTTTAATACCAACATCTCATAACCCTTTCAACTCATTAATTAATGGTTTTAAGTTGACATCTATATCATTTCCTGATGCTCTCTTATCATATGCTCTCTTATCATTAATGATCATGGAAAGAAGGAATGAACTTTGTTTCATACACATCCAAAGAGGAAGATTACGAGGCATAAACATTACTAGCTAGATGTTATAGGTAGTGATAAGATTTCTAAATGGGTTGAAACCATTAGTGGCTAATCCAATGTGTACGTTATGAGGTTCCATTTCAAATTGAGCATGTATTATGTCAAATTGCTTCCATGCTTTTAAATCTTATGGATGCCTTAACATGCCATCATTATTAGTTTCCTCTACATGGCCTTGCATATACTTAGCTATCTTAGAAGACATGAACATCCTCTACAATCTAACTTTTTCTGTTTTTTACCACCATTTGGTTCACCTTTACCATTTATTTTCCATGTAGATGTATTACATTTTTTGCAACATCTCAATCCACACCAGGAATAATATACAATCATTTAGACATGTATGAATTTTTGTATAGTCAAGTCTAAGTTTATTAGTCATTTTATTGGCTTCATAAAATAGAGATGGGATTTTAGCAATTTCAAAGGTGTCTACCAACAACTTTATTATCAATGATATTGTCTTGTTAGTTATTTTGCATAAACACTTTATGTAGTACAATTTCACCGAGAAAGACAACTTCAAATACTTCTCACACGCTTCACACAAACTTTGTTGTCCATCTTTAATTAGTTCTAAGAACTCTACACTATTGTTGGCCATTGTATGATTTAGTTGTAACATACCTCCATCTTTGTCCATGCATTGATTATTTTGATGATGCCCAAAAGCATCATTAACCATGTCCAATATATGGTCATTGACATTAGGTGTATCTTTATCCACATGTGGTGCTATAGGAGTTTCAATTATAGTATTTACAGTACTAGTCTCTTCATGTCTAAGCCAAAAAGTGTAACCTATTGGAAATTACTTAATAATCAAGTGATCTTGCACTTCCTCTCTATTATGTCGTCTTTTAAACTTGCATTTTGAACGTGGACATGTTATTCTATGGTCAACACTACTATTAGCAAATGTAAAGTTCAAATAGTTATTCAATCATTCTAAGTATTGAGGCGTATTTCAAGGCATATCAACGCAATTCTTATCCATTTTCGAAGACAATCTATGTCTATATTCAAATCTCCTAAAACAAATCTAAAATTGTAAACCAACCAGTATTGATTTATATTGAACATCATCTTATACCAAAATTTATAATTAGTAAATCCAAACTAAATATCATTTTAGATACAATAAAAATCACTAAAATGTAGCAAATATTGATACTATTACAAAGTAAACATCATAAGTGAATAAACAAGCATATATAGCTCTTATAAAGTAAGCATTACAAAAACTTCCCTTACCACATTTTCAAAAATTATTGGCATACTACATTTAACTGAAAAAATAATTAAATTATTTTCTCTATATATTAAGCAAGCTAAATTGAAAGGAAACAAATTAAACAAATAACATTACACTATATAAATGAATACAAAATTTTTTAATTAACATGAATCAAGATAAAGGTACTGAAAATTTGGTATTAAGCAATCTAACAATAGCTAAACACAATATAAACTAAGAAAACAAAAAAGAAAAAAAAGATTAAAAATGACAAAACTAAAAATAAAATAAAATTAAACTCACCTTACTGGCGACGGAAGGCAATCATTAGACAACAGATGCTGTTGGGCTAGTTAGGGACTGATCAACAACTTCTGGTAGGGTTAAGTGGTGGTGCGACAAGCAACAACGTTGACGTAGTTGAAGTAGAAGGTGAATTAGAGAGATGAATGGGGCTAGAGTTCTTTAAAAGCCCTAGTCGCAGTCAGAAAATGTTGCTACTACATAGTTGTGGTTTATAGTAATCACTACTAATTAGTAACGATTACAAAAAATTATAGCTGTTGTTTTAGCCACGATTGTACAAATTGTGGCTAGTTTTTTGGTAGAGCCCCTACATGTCTAGATACCATGACTATGGTTTTTTCCATTTTCAAAATTATATATGGTTGTATTCATTTCAAGGAATGGAGCTAATCTAATGGACAAATTTCATGATTTTTCATTAGTTGCTCATTATTTTGCTCAACCATTAGAAGGCATGAGATTAATTCATAGTACTTTTTAAAGCCCTTCTTTCATGATATTATTGTTGCAAGAGCACATTTAAAGCATGAAAAGGTAAAATGATTTTTATAACAAGTCCTTATTGGTAATCTTTTATCCACACAATTTTAATTGAGAACTTAATTTAAAAACTACCGAATTGTACTAACTTATGGTTTTAAAATCTTGTAGCCATAAATGCATTTAATCATAATGAGCTTTAAGTAGTATTACCATTTTTTTATGGTCATCCCTTTATTTCAAATTGGTCCACACTTTAAGTGGATCCTTTACTGTTAGATATTCTGCTTTTAATCCTTCATGTAGATGTTGATGAAAGAAAATCATTGCTTTTGCCTTGTCTTGATTAAATGCTTCATTTCCAACTAAGATTGCATCACCTAGACCTTTAACACCTAAATGAATTTCAACATCTAACACCCAGGATATACTTGCTAGTTGTATCAAGGGTCACATATTCAAGTTTGGTAAGATTTGACGTGATGCAAGCTACCACAAAACAATAATTAGAATAACTTTTGGACATTGTAAAGTCTCAATAAAATAAATAAAGTAATAGTAGCGGCAATAATCAATACAAAGAATTCTATCATGGAAAAATACATTTAGAAGATTAAGGTAACAAAAGTAAAATACTAAAATAATCATAAGAGTATGTCTAGATAATTTCTTACAATGAGAGATTTAGTAGTGGTAGACTTACCCCTCTCTCTTTAACATTTTACATATTAGTTAATTTTTATTTATTAATAAAAGTATTATCAAATATATGCATGACTATATTATCTAAATATAAGATTGTAAAGGACTCATAAACATATTAAAAATAAAAGTTGTATATTTGAATATAATATCTTGATCAAATTATGAACTAAAAATGAAAACCTCAATTGGGAACTTGGAGTAGAATGAGGCTAATAACATGGTACGAAACTACTAAAAATGTAAGAAGGATAAGAAGAGTAATAAGAAATTTAGGAAAAAATATTGCGTAACTCTCATTCACTTGTGCATATTATTCTTTGGTATATGACCCTATTTTTAGGCCTTTCATCATAAAGAAAACTTAATACAAATGAATGGAAATTAATCAACATAGTGGTGGAATAGAAATAGATTAGGTTTTATAGAATAAAAGGATCCTAAATAGTCATCAACAATCAAAAGTATGGGTTTTAGAAAGTCACCTCATTATCAACCCTTTGAAGTCTGTGTATGGGGTTATGAACATCCACATTACAAGTATTTACAACAATTTCTTTAATTTCTCTTATTTCCTTACTCTTTTATTTAAGTGTTATTATCCAACATACCCACTTAATCTCTTCCCCTTGCTTCTATTTACACCTATTCTTAATGAGTCACACACTTTAAATTTACATGTCTTTGTTCTAATGGGTGTCCCGTGTACTCAATGAATCATTGAATAAAAATCATAGGTGCATGAACAAAATATAAAAGTTTAATGTAGTGATAACTTTCCATCATTAAGTTTTAGGGCTAGGCACCCTTTAAACATGTTGTATTCCATGCTTAACTTATAATATTTATAATATATTCAATCTAGTTCAAAATCACTAGTTAAATTATGTCTTCATAATATACTTCTGTATATTTTTATCTTATCTTTTATTATAATTTCTCTTCTTACTTGTCACACCTTAAAAATTGATAATGTGACTGGCATAGATAATAAAGAGGAAACCTTGTTTTGCAAGCTTAAAGTAATAACATGGCATTCATATATCAATTTAAAACATTCAAGACTATACACATAGTTATTATCATTCATTAATTAATACTCAACACTTAGAATTTATAGAAAATTCAATAGAGTCTCCTTTGAAAATGAAGCCTCCTGAAATTTAACAAACACCAGTTAGCTGAAAGGCAATCCAAAATTAAGAGCTTCGTTCTTAAAAGCAACAAGCATTATCAAGAATTAAGAGGAAAGATAGGGAAAACCCTGCCAGTGGTCATTTAGGATACATTTAGATCAAATATACATTTTTTTCAACATAACAATAATCAAGCTATGCAAAGAAAAAGTATTAATAAGAAGGATCTTGCCCTTTCAGATAAAAAAGGAGCACACCATCAAGTCTCTATACCCTATTATAGTATACGGGGGGTTGCTCTATTTAACTATCTGAAATAAAAAAAATAACATGTAGCATCCCAAAGAACAGAGTAACATGATTAAACAATAAGAGGAAAATCAAACTGAAAGATTTCATAAAGAACTTAGCGAAGTTTAAAATTTATCACTGTCTCAACTTAAAGGTAATAATTGTGAGTACTTAGCACTGTGAAATTACATAAAATGATCAAAGCATTCATAAGCTTTGAAAATTAGTAATTATAACTTCAATTTTATCTTAAGGACAAGAAAACCATTAATTGAAATGATGAATAAAAAAATAAGAGGACTATTATGGGACATACTTGTCACAACCCAAAATCATTGGTCATGACTAGCGCATAAGCTAATCTAATCTAGCCTAGCAAGCCTAAAACATTCTTACAAAGTCCATAATATATCAATAAAATGCTTTAAATGCACTTTTAAATTTTAATTTAAAGAAATTTATTTGAGGTTGCCTAAAATTCGACAGCACCTCTCTAAAATTCAATGTTTTTCTAAACTTGTATAACCAGTCATATTTTAATGATAATCAATAAATTAGTTTAAAAATCTCTCCAATTATACATTTAGTATGGTATGGGAATATCTCACAACACTTTACAATAATTATAAATATAAAACAATCCGACATCTAGTAGCTACAACCTTGGAGTCAGACGTACATGATAATTAACCTAAAATGATATCAAAATGTCTAAGCGATAAGAAAGTCTTAACTTACTTTATCATTTACTAATCTGTAAAATGTTTAAAAGAGAGGTGTAAGTCTACCACTGACTTAGTGAATGTATAAATCACAAAGTAAGCGGAAGGGAAACAATAGAGGCCTTAAAATTTTTAATAAACATTTATTTAAGTAAAGAATTAATTTTTGATAAAATAAAACACCATTTTAAAATCTAATAATTTTGTATAAAGTGGGTATTAAGGAAAAAACCAATATCATCATGATCATATTCCTTTAGCGAATATGTTTTAACAATTCATACAGTATCCCTTTACCAGATACGTCTCAATATCTTATATATGTATCTCTTCACCAGATACATTTCAATAATTCATACTCGTATTCTTTCACCGGATACATCTCAATATCTCATATCTGTATCCCTCCAGTAGATACATCTCAATAATTCATACTCTTATTCCTTCACCGGATACATCTCAATATCTCATATTCGTATTCTTTCACTGGATACATCCTAATAGTTCATACTTGTATCCCTTCACCAGATACATCTCAATAATTCATTTCAACAAGTTGCACCAAGATCTTACCCCTGCTAATGGCTATGGGGTTCTTACATGAATTCTCATCCATCTTTTAAATTATAAAATCCATTGAATATAAATAAATTGTGTAAATAGGATACATAAGTAAATAATTTTATTTTAACATATTTATTACCATAAAGTAATTTAAATAAAAATAATCTTGAAGATAAAAATAAAATAAAATAAGGAGTGGTCAGGAGAAAAGTGACAACAATATAAATGATTTAAAATGGAAAATACAATAATGCAATAATCACATAAAATAAACTTAAATAAAGTAAAAGTGCCTTTCATAATAACAATAATTCATAAAATTTAGTAATATCATTTATTATTGTGTAATTTTTTATATTTGTACATATTATATCATATATATGTAGTTGAAAAGTTCTAAAGAACATAGATTTGTTTCCCCATATAATGCAAAACATAGAATAATGAAATTGAAAGTTAGAATAGGAAATAAAGACGGTCGATAAAATGAAAAGTGTTACTTTGCTAATTACACATTCACCGATCGGGATCAATAGTAAAGATCATTTATTCTTACAGCACAGCTTAGATTAAAGAGGTCTCTGCAAAGCTACCTCTCACAAATATGAATGCTCCTTCCATGACCTCCCTTTCAATGAGAAAATTAAAAAATATTTGTACTATATATAGAAATTTTCAAACTATTATTCAAGTTAAAATTATATTTTTATCCCTGAAAATATTTTTATTTATAGTTTAGTCCCTAAAAATAAGGTAAATTTATAATTTTACTCTATATACTATTTTTTCCTTTCATTTTAGTCCATAACATTATACTTTATTTTTATATTGTTATTTTTAAAGTCCATGCATACATATATACATACATACATACATATATATATATATATATATATATTGGGTTATTACAATACTTGTCAACAGGCATACAGGCCACGAGGTGATAACCAATAGTGGAGACTTTAAAACAATATTTGTGAGTGTGGATTACTACAAGTTATCAAATATGATGAATATTGATAGAATACATTAAAAACCTTATTTTTAATATGAAAAACAATTGGCTTGGAAACCAACTGCAAAGAAAGACTATTAAGGACATAAAACATTAGTCATGGGCTCTTGGTCCATGGATTATCATTATCTATCAAGAGCACATAGCCCTCAGGGTAATCTCTGTCAGTCAATGGCACACAGCCCTCAGAGTAAATTAACCAAACGATCGTGAGTTACAAGCTTATGCTAAATCATTCATCTTATACTAGTCCTCCGTAAATTTAAAGAAACTAAGGTGCATGTGTTTTCCTCTTTCAATAATAACACTTTAAGGATACAAGTTTCAATACTTCATTAAAGAGAATACTTAGTTTATGGAGCCATGAATATTCAATCCCATGCATGGATTCAATCAGTTAACACGATTAGACTGTAATCCTTTTAAAACAAAACTTTAAAACGGATAAGAAAAGTATATTATATTTATTAGACAAGGCAACTAATACCCAAGAGAAGTGAATTGTGTGTTTATTAATATTTCAATTTTTTTTTAAATTGCTTTGCAAAATACTTGTTATGAAGGTTACTTAGAAGAATATAAAACAAAACTACAATTATATTAATTAAAGGAGACTTAATGTTAATGCTTAGAGTATGAAGATTATAAGTTTTTTCCCCAAAAATAAAGCATTCCTTAATATGTAAATAAACTTGATTCAAAAGCTTATTTTTATGTAAACTAGAAGAACCATACAATCTTTTTAACAATTAGTATGCTTGAAGTAGATATAGAAAAATGTATCAAGCAAATAATAACAATACAAGAAGTAAAATATCAATAATAAAATAGAGCATTAAATAAGCAACATAAATTGTAAAAGTAAAGCGGTAGAGAAAGCAAACTCAAAGATTTATCTTGATTTGGCTCCAATCCAAACCTATGTCTAATGCCCAAGCTTTAACTTGAGATTTCTCTACTATTCTACAAGTTTAATCAGGCACTTATGAGCCTCTTCAACTTTCAACTTAAATTATAGTTGTTTCTCACCCTAAGAGATTTCTCGCTCTTGCTTTCTCTCCCAAGGTATACACCACTCTTGTCTTACAAAGATAGAAGATGAATAATATTGTTCAAATAAGCTCTCTTAAAAGTATATAAATAAGATAAAGATCTAAAAACTTAAATGATAGAGAATATGTAAGTTTTCGCTCAATGAGATTGTTTTTCTCACAAATATGTTAGAACAAGTTGATGATGATATTCTAGCACTTGGGTCTACTTAAAAACAAGTTTAGAAGGTCACATATATAGATCAATATAAAATATAATTGTTACATACACAAAAGAGCCATTATTTACTTTTGAAAAAATTGTCCTGATATTGTGAGTTGACTGCTTGGGGTCCCCTAATTGATTGCTAGCCAAAATATGATCGTTAGCTAAATTTCGTGGTACGCCAATTCTTACTAGGATATCCCAGTTGCCTACCTTCCAAAATATGACCATTAGCTCAAATCTGTGGTGTCCAGTTGACTTGCAGAGAGGGGCAGTTGATTGGCCACTTATAGTGGCACAAATTTAAATTTAGATGGTTATAACTTTCTCATTTTAAAATCATTTTAAGTGTGTGACCTAGTGTTGGAAAGAAATTTAAGTCTATTTTTCAATACAAAAAGTTTGATGTAAAAAATCAATATATGTTGTGAGATATGATCAAAATAGTAACTAAAGATCATAAACACTTTTTTGCAAAATCCATATTTCACTACTCACATTTATATGGTCATAACCCTTTCATTTCAACTCTATTTTAAATGAATGACCTTTCATTGAAAAACCATTTAAGTCTACTTTCTAATGAAAGAAGTTTCATAAAAAAAAAAATATTATATGGTTTGTGAGATACAAGCAAAATAGTAACTAAAACTCAAAATTAGATTTTAAGTAAAATCTATATCTCACTATCTTTTAGATCCAAACTTATATTCTGATAACCAAAATATCTTGAGCCAATAAATGCAAATCTAAATCATTGAATTTCACAAAATAACACTTTACGTACTTAGCTTATTATAATTATACCTAATAAATTAGCTATCTTGATACAACCAAGCTTTTAAATCTTATTTCTTCAAAGCTTTTAACATCCTTTTTGCTTACTATATCTTTATGTAAATCATGGTATTAATATTTTATTATCTTCACTTCAATGCTCACTCTTCTTCTTTTTAGACTATCTTACATAAAGATTTGACCTACAAGCTAAATAGTTAGTCTAACTTATATTTAACAATATGCATACTTTAATAGCAATTAGTGCAATAAACATATTTTTATCACTTATATGAGATTCTTATAATTACATATATCCAATCTAGATTATACATAACAATTATACTTATTGGATATGATAAGGTAAGCATATCTCATATAAAGGATGATTCAAGTATAAAGTATTACAGGTTAGATTAATCAATCAAGCACATATTGATATTATACTTGTGGCTCATATGTTTATATATTTGTTATCATCAAAACTTATAATTTTGAACCAAGGGTCAACAATATTAATGCAAGAATTCAAGTAAGATATCATTAACAATAGAAACATATGAACAAGATACTTCATATAAAGAATTTGGGAATGCTACCGCTCACCTGGGCAAGTTCCACAACATACAATGTCCTTTCCACTCAAGGGAAGAACCAGTAGTGATTTGAAATAAATAATTACTGATAATATTACACTATATCCTAAAATAGTTCTAAACTTTACTTATAGAAATGATCTGTCCACCCCTACTAGGTTATATTGAAATTAACTTTCTATTAATGTTAACTATGTGTAGAGTTAAATTTGCACTTTTATTCCATAGTTAGCATTTCCATAATTCACCTAATTGGTACTAACACCCTCAATTTAGAGCAAATACTTAACTACTTAAATCAATATTTCACTCTTTTCCATACAAATACATATGTATACACATATCAAATATATATGTTTATATTACGATTTGACCTTTATTAACCTTGACATCTTAACTTAAATTTAGAAGTCACCTTCCTTCTTTGTTCAAGCATCACATAACATTAGGTCTTGACTAAAGAAATATCCACTACCTAACCTTAGGTCTTTGACCAATGAGTAATTCACAATTTAAAAGTTCAAGTGCTTTATAAATTCATATGTAGTCATAATCTTTATTTTAAAGGCATATTTCTTATGAACTATCACACCTTCATTCAATCAATGCCTCATTAATCAAAACCCAAACAAATCCCTAACACAAAATATCACAAATAACAAACCTACCTCACTTAGTATCTTGCACAACCACTTCCCCTTCCTCTAGAATGTTAAAAGACAGAGACACCACATAAACTTTGGATTTTATCCTTCAAGGATACCTTATCACGCAGCTATGACAATTCTAATAAATTGGAATGAAAAATCATGATGTTTAATTGTAGAAAACATAGAGGAAGGGACGAAATCAAGATAAAGAAGCAAAGGCACAACAAAATAGGATGAATTTCTCACCTTTCATTCGAATCTTAGAATCATGAAAGAGGGAAAAATGTCCCTCACTGAAATTTGAGAGTTTTTTTGGCCTAAATGTGTGGAACACGATCGAAAATGGGAGGACCAGAGTTTTAACCATTGGCAAGGCTAGAGACGATGGAAGAGAAAAATTGTGCGTGAGAGTTAAAAGGGGTTGGCTCTGTGTGAAAGAAAAAGGAAGGTACGCAGAGAAGAAGATGTCAGAAGGGGCAATTTTGTCATTTCCCTCCTTAAGTGCCACATGTTAGTGTTAAAAAGATTAACAAGGAAGATGAAGCTAAGTTTTGAACCTAGTCCCTTTTGAAGAGTGAATCGGACTTAACCACTAAAGCAATCTCTCTTTCAATATAAATTCCTACTTTATTCAATATTATACCTTGCCTAACTCTTCTGAGACATTTTCCTTTATTTAATTTAAATTTTAATCTCACTCCCCACATTTTTACCTCTATTCCCCATAGTCAACTAAATCATTAAATTTAAGGAAATTTCCTAGGTGTTACATTTCCACTCTTTTTCATTTTAGTATCATTGTCCAGCATACCCACGTAATCTCTTTCCTTTGCTTCCATTTATTTGTATTCCCGATGAGTCACTCACTTGAAGCTCACATGTCCTTTTCTAATCGGTTTCTAGTGTACTCGATGAATCATTGAACAGAAACCATATGTGCATGAACAAAATATAAAAGTTTGACACAGTGATAACTTCCATCTTAAAGTTTTAGGGCTAGGTATCCTTTAAATTTGCCATATTCCAAGCTTAACAAATAATAATTATAATATATTAATTCTAGCTCAATATCAAAAGTTGAATTATGTCTTAGTAATATACTTTTTGTATGTTTTTATCTGTATCTTATATTATAATTTAAGTATCTAATCAAAGAAATATGCATCAACCTAATATAGCAAACCATTCACCAGCTTCTTTTGATTGTGAACCGTAATAAATTTAGAAGTTATCAAGTGACTTGTAGGACTATTTTTCACAGGATATTCTAGTTACATATAACATACTTTAAAATATAATATTAATGACAATTTAGTTTTCTGGTGTGATTATAATTTAAAGTTGATTTCGGTTGTAGTAATAATATTAAAGTATGTTTAGTCATAATTATGTGTAAATTAGTATTAATGTGTGTGTGTGTATATATATATATATATATATATAGCAGAAAAAATATTTTGTGTAAATGAGGTGCAACTCAAATCGAAACTAAAGTTAAATGACTTAAGTATTATTTGACACATCATATAAGACTGACTTATAATATAATGCAGTTTACCCTTATCAAGTGTTTGGTAAACATTATGTATTATATATGCTGATATGGTTAATTACAAAGAATTTACTTAATATGAGTTATCACTGTAGTAATAATCCAAGTTTTTCTTGTCTTGATTGATTGCATAAAGAATAACTAAAAAAACATATACTAAATCTATGCCATCTTATTTTCTTTCTCTCCACACTACAAGTTATAGTAATAAAATCATATAAAACTTTATTTTATCAGATTTTATATCATTATATTTTATCTTATACAATATATTTAATAAATTCTTTTTTAAGCATCTTTATTTGTAAAAGATACTGCAGTTATATGTATGGGCCATGAGTCTATAACCGTATATTACCCAATTGCATTGGGTTGGATCCCTAAGGTAATTTACGGGTGTTAGACGATCTTTTGGTGCAACACCAAACACGCCATAGGCCCTAACGTTCACAAAGGCCATTAAGGTCAAGGCACCTTAAATTTCGCCTTCCCGCCCAACCCCACGATCTTCGAAAATTTTGCGCGTACTATAAATGCTTCCTCATTCTTTCCCTCTCACATTCGCCGACTATTACTGAATCTGGTCCTTGTCTTTCACGGCCATCGCACGCCCCTGGTTCTCCTCATCCTCCGCCGCTGATCTAGCCTACGGCGCAGCAGCTATGCCGAGCAAGCGCACAACAAGGTCCGACGCTGATTCTCCCTCAACCTCTGGCAAGTCTTCCAAGAAGTTGAAGAAGACAGAGGAGTCGAAGAGTGAGGTCAGTGAGCAGGTTCCTTCTTCAAGGGCTCGAGCTGCTGAGGATGAGCCTACTGGTAGATTTATTGGAGAACCAGTTCCCGACGAGGAAGCAAGGCAACGCTGGGCCCATCGCTACCAGGGCGAGGTAATTTTTCTTGTAAAGTTTCCTAATATAAGTGGTATGTATGTATGTATGTGTGTGTATATATAAAATTTGTCTTTGAGTATTTCACAATATCTCCCCCTTCTGGAAAAAAAAAATGAAGATAAATAAGGTTCTGCTCCCTCCCCTAAAGTTTTAACGCAAGCTACTCATAAGCAACTAGATTTAGTAAACAAACATCAACATTTCTTCAGCACTGAGCTTTATTCCAATCTTCAAATACCTAATAATTTTAGCTAGCTGTCCGTTGGACTGGATGGATTGCCACAATAAGAAATTCAACTTACATTCCGGAGTCTTCGCTGCTTTCTAGGCGCGGCAATTTAACATGTACAATTGAACTCCAAAGAGAGCATATCAAATTAACTGAACTCCTCTGCCAAAGGAGAGATTCCTGGCATCAGCAGCCCAACTTCCTAAAAATCCTATTAATAAGAGGCGGCATTCTAAGAATACATACGACCCATGTGATATTTTGAATTTATTTTATCAAATACTATTATCTTGATTTCTAACGACACTTTCTTATTTTCAATGATACGCTGTCTTGGATATCAGTGAATTTAGATGTCACCAAATGCCACCTTTTTGTTTAATAACTATTTAAACTTTTATATTTATTCAGTAAGTAGTTGAAAAGGCACCATCTATGTAGTCATATCTATTTAGTCTAGGTGCTTTCTGAATAGTTCTATTAGTGGAAGACACCTTTTTATGCATTTCATTAAAAACATACTCATATATCCATCATTTATGCAATAATAAGTAAAGAGGTTGAGGGAACGAAAATTTTTTCTAATTCTATAATATTGATAGGGAAAAAGGAGATAGAAGTGAAATAAAAAGTGGAAAGGGGTACAGAAAAGTATAGAGATTAAGAGAAGAATCTGACAATCCATTCATGAGTTGTTTTACTGAGTACAACAACTATATACACAGCTACTAACTATCCCAAATAGATTTGGTTATAATATGAATTTGTTTTTCAGTTATTCCTTTTATGTTACTAAGGTTAAGTGCCTAACTGATTAATTATTTAACTGAGTTAACTAATTCTCCTAACAATACTTCCCTCGAGAACAACCCTTGACCCAAGGGTTGTTGATACATATTTTTGGATGCCTTCTATGCTATTGGATAATGGAACCTTGAATGTGTGCTCTTTTTTATTGCTTCCTATTTCTAGTCCCCTTCCTTTTTCAATTTGAGGTGCAATTGTAGCTTCTTTCTCTGAGGGCAATCATGTCCTGGTGTACAATTTTCATGGCAAAAGAAACACAGATTATTGGTTGTGTTCCTCCTCTTCCTCTGACGATAGGATCTTCTGAAACTTTGAATTTGATCTAGCCCTGTTTTTTTTTGGGTTGTTTCTGCCCCCTATACTTGCTGTGTTAGCTATTGTTGGTGTTCTTTATTTCATTGTGGGCTCCTTTTCCTTGGCTGTCATAGTTGTTACTGTCCTTTATTGTTGCAAGACATGTTCTAATTCTGTCACTCCCACTTGTGTCGATCATTTCGAGGCTCTTTGGTTGTAATCTTGCCAATCTTGCTGCATCCTGTAATGCTTTTGGTTAAAAAAGTCTCACACTTCCAGCAACTTCCTCCTTATGTCCTGCTATGTAATAGGCTTCTGGAAGTTTAACTTTGCATGTTATATCATCAAAAGCATCTTGGTAATCTTCTACCTTCCTTGTTTGTCTCAATAACATCAGCTCGCCCATTGATCTTCATAAGTCTAAATCTATCTTTAATTGCTTGGGCATAGCTGTCCCATGTAATTTCTGTCTTTTTTGTTTTGCTTATATCTTTGATACTGCCTAAATGCTTTCTCATCCAGTGCTAGGCTTGCCATAGTTACTTTCAGCTCTTTTAGTGTTCGATCAAGTATGAAATATCTCTTACACTTAAGGACCTATCCTGTTATGTCCTCTCTTTGAAATCTTGGGAAGTCCATCTTTGTGAATCATGTTGGAATGTGATATTACTTGTTTGAATTTGCTATCTGCCTTGTGTTTCTATTTCTTTCTCTATGATTTCCACTGTTGTATAGGGACCCCATCACTTTTGTCAATTGGAGAGAAATTTCTTGAAGGAGTTCTTGGATTCTGTTCATTCTTTGTTTGATGCTTGCAATTATTTCATTTTCTATTACTTTGATTCTTTCCTTTGCTTCATTTAGAAAGTATTGCATGGCCTAGAGGTTAATGGCTTTGATCAATGTAGTTAAGGGCGCTCACCTTAGTGTCTTAGCCTCAGCGCTTAAGGCATTGGGGTGATGCATTTTTTCTCCGCAACACCTTTCACACAAAAGGCTTTGCCTTCAATGGGGCACTCGTGGAGGGCCACATTTTAGTGCCTTTGATTGCTTTTAGCTAGCCTTCTACCAACACCTTTTGAGCCTTGGTTAAGCTTAGGGTTCTACATGAAGGTTTTTAATTAAGGTTAGTTTTAACAGCGTGACCCTAATATTTTAACTTCAGACTATGTAGAATACAAACTTTAGTTTTAAAAGTCTTACCCAAATATTTGAATTGCAAAATATATAAAATACTAACTACTATTTACAGCCTAACCTAACCTAACACAACCTAGGATTAAGTAAACAAATAGACAAAAAATAGCTTGGGGTCCTTCACTCCCTCACCAGGCAAATGATAGTCGCATAAAAGAATCAACACATGCACATGCCAAGGTAGTCAAAGGCAAAAAGCACCATAATGTGCCAGACCTCTAAAATGCTTTAAAGCGAAAGGCGTAAAAAAGGTGCTTGTTCAAGTGAAGTAAGATGTTATAATAGAAAAAATGCTAAAATATGTTACATTAAAAAAAAAGAAATAAATACATGCAACTTTGTAAGAGTATTTAATATATAAATTAACTATTCAAAGTTGTAAACACTATATAATAGTTAAGTATTCAACTTTACAACTTAAAAGGTGGAGTACTACTATTACAAGAAACTATGGTAGTTAAGCTATTAACAAAAACCAAGATGGCAGCCAAGCCATTAACAAAAAACCAGTACAGTAGCAAACCATTTACAAGAAACCACAATCATAGCCAAGCCATTTACATAAAAGCAAGAAGGCAGCCAATCCTTTAACAAAAAACCAAGATGACAACCAAGTCATTAACAAAAAACCAAAATCCATAAGTGTAGTAGTGTACTAATTTGAACCATTCGATTCAGATCCATAATTATCATTACTTTCATGTCCATCTTCATGGGATTTATATCCTTGAAAGTTCTATTTTGTCTCATTTGAAGCAACCTCCATATCTTTAATGTTAAGAAGTGAAGTAGAATCCTTTGCAGTCTTATCTCTTGATTTTGGAGAGCTAGCTTTTTTGGTTTGGCTTTTAGTTTGTTTACTTGATTCTCTAACACCTGTTGTCCTTGTTACATAAGTCTTTGTGACTAGTCCATCCATCTAACATAATTGAACACCCATGTCTCTTCGATAAGTCTTTGTGACTTTTCATTATATCATTTGTAAGTTTTACTTCCTTTTATAAGATTGACACCTTTTACTCATGGTAACTTAGAGATTTCAAATTTGGGCCATATTGCCCAATGGCTTCAATCATCCATTAAAATGCATCCATTTGTGCTACATTAAATGGAATCCTTGCTTGGTAGAAAAACCTACCAATGTATTGGCACTAAACTTGATCATAGCTTAAAAACCTTGCCTGGTTTGAAAAAATGAAGTTTGAACAAAAAAAGTTTGAATAGAAAAGGTTGATTTGTAAAATAAGCCAAGCTTGGGTTTTTCTTTTAAAGTTTGGTTTGAGCTTGAAAAGTTTGAATAAATATTTTATTTTAATGAGTAAAAACTTATTATATAAAGTAAAACTTAGTGTAATGTGACATTTTGATACAAAAATAAGAACTAATATATCTTATTTCAAAGATTTATATCAATACAACAATTCATTTAAATTTATAACTCCTCTATATGTAATCTTATATGTAATAATAATAATTATTTATATTATTTATTTCAAATCTTAAGTAATAAATTGATTTGATTATTTTTTAAAAAGTTCAATTGGCTTGATAAGTTTGATATGAAAAATATAAATAAAAACCTAAATTAAAAAACTCTATTAAAATATAGGCTTGAGTTTTTTTATGAGTTCAAATTTAAGCTTCATTTTTAAAAACCTAGCTCGATGATTAGGTTTAATTGGCATACCATAACCTTTTTTTTCTTTATCATTCTTACCTGTTATATTTGCTTAACACATTTTCCTTTCTTTTTTTAGTTGAATTACCACTTCACGCTTTTATCTCAAAAAAATCAACTGGCCCTTTTTGCCTAGGCTTTTTTTGCATTGGCACTAAACTTTTACTCTTTTGCCTTAGCTCTTCTTCCTCAACTTCTTTAGTCTCAACTTGGTTGTCTAACATATCTAAGTCAAGGTTTGGAGGTTTATCATAAGTTTCTTTGGATTGTTTTTTCCCCTCCATATATTCTTTCAATTCCTTCTTTATGTGCTCCGGACATTTTAAACACCTTATAGCATTCTTGTGACCCCCAACTTAGTACATCTTAGCTCTATGAATCCTACGGTCACTTTGTTACAGAACATAGAAGTTACTAAATTTGTGTCATTAGGGTCTTATAAAAAATTATATTTCCATGTTGGATCTTTCCTTTTGCTCTTCTTGCTCTTGTTGTGCTTGACTACTTCCCTTTATATTTAGTTTAAAACTAAATTTTAAGTAGAGAAGATACAAAATTTTCAGATGAAAAATACTTTCAGATTTGAAACTATAGTAAAGAAGGTACAAAAGTTTTAGGAAGGAACAAAATTTTAGTTTCAGATTTGATAAAATAAAAAAGTACTTTCAGTTTCAGAATTTAAAAACCAATACAGAATAGCAAAAAAATAATGTAGAAGTGTAGCTTCAAATTCAAAGTGATAGAAAACATTATAGAAAAACCAAAAAAAAAAAACAAATACTTTTAGTTTCAGGTTTCATAAAATAAAAAAAAATTTCAGCTTCAGAATTTAAAAATCAATACAGAATAGCCAAAAAAAAAAAAGTGAGAACAACAAAAAATAATGTGAAGTGTAACTTCAAATTTAGAGTGATAGAAAACATTATAGAACAAAATAAAAAAAAACAGTATAGGATGAGTAGAAGCTAGAAGAGTAGAACTAGAAGAAAGGTGAAAGAACAGTAAAAAAAAAACATAGTTACAGACTTAGTAAAAAATACTGAGTTTCAAAAGTATAAAATAGAAGAAAATTGAAGAATTGAAGAGAGAAAAGGAGGAAACCAAGAAGTAATAGCTACAAAGTATGGTGGAGAGTACTTAGAAGGCAAGATGTTCATCCAACTTGCCTTCTTGCTCTTGTCCAAGCTTCTTTTTGTGTGTGCCATTAGGGAGTAAGGGACCATAGACCATTAGCTTGTTTTATATTTCTTTAACCCTAGGTTAGGTTAAGTTGAGTTGAAGTTAGTAGTTAGTATTCTTATTTTCTGACGTTAGTATTTGGGTTGGGCTTTTAAAATTAACCTTAACTAAAACTAGGTAAAACTTCATTTGCAACAAGGCGCCAGAATATGAGGTGTTCCAGGGCTCCAAAATGTGGCACCTAGAAAGCTCTTCAATGAAGATAGTGCCTCTCACACCATGTAAGGCACTTATGGAAAAAAATGCCTTGCTTCAGCACCTTAGGCGTTAAGGTGAGCACCTTTGACTACGTTGGAAGATTGAACTAAAGAGATTGGGAAGGCAAGTGTTCATTCCATGCCTTGCTTTTCAAGGTACTCTCCATTGTCCAAATGCTTTGTTGCTATTGTTCTTCACTTCTTCCTTTCCTCCTCTACTTTTCTTAGTTCTTCAAATCCTCTTTAACTATTTTACACTTTTTCTTGATGTCATGGGAATGACTACTAGTATTAGTACTCCACCTTTTGAGTTGTAAAGTTGATTACTTAACTACTTTTTATATTTACAACTTTAAATATTTAATTTATATGTTAAGTGCTTTTACAAAGATGCAATTATTTATTTATTTTTTTATATAGTATATTTTAGCATTTTTCTATTATAGTGTCTTATTTCCCTCAGGCGAGCGTTATTTTGGAATCTCTTTCCTTAGGTGTTTTAAAGATTTGGTGCCTTAAGGGTACTTTTTGCCTTTGATTACATTGGCTCTGATATCATTAATAGGGAAAAAAGGAATAAAAGAGAAAGAAAGAAGGAAGAGGGTAGTGAAAGGTATAGAGATAAAGAGAAGAATGTTACAATCCACTTATGAGTTATTCTACTAAGTACAACAACTATACAAGCAACTACTAACGTCCCCAAACAGATTGATTATCATATGAATATGTTTTTTTGTCATTCTTTTTTTGTTACTAACAGTTTAACTGTCTAAACAAATCCTCTTAACATGTCTTGAATTATGTGAAGATTATGAAATTTTAAAAATGCAAGCACTACGCTAAATACTTTTACGCATTAACAATTATAACTTTCAGGCATTCCTTTACTTATGGACATTTTTAAGGTGTCATTACCACCAATGAAATAAATCTCACTCTTCAAAGTATTTGGAGACAATCATGTTATATTGGAAATCCAAGTGCTTGCTTAAATTTGAGTAGACAACGTACAATCGCTGCTCATAAAGGCATATGATCATTATTAGAAAAGATAGCACACACAATTAATTTTCCTCATAGTATGAAAATTAAAATTAGAGTTGGTGTAATCTTTCATATTCTTTGGAAACTCTTGCATAACCATTACCTATAACAAATGCAAATAAAGACATTGGATTTACTTGCTTAAGACTTCTTTTTCTTGCAAAATAGTCATGGACCATTTGAATGCTGGATTGAGTGTTTATCACCAGGCCATAAACTATAACTATAGAACACAACTCTTTTTATTTAATTACACTTGGCCTAATTACTATGTTTTGGTTGTGCCTTAGCCCCACACCTATGTCTCTACCATAGGACAATTATTGTCACATGTTGACCAACTTTAATGATGCATAGAACCCATGATAAGTAATGAAGCACGGATATGCTTGGGAGGCTTGCGTATCCATATCAGATATGTATCCAATATGGATATGTGTACGATACGCGAATATGCGTTGAAACGTTTCGAAATGGATATGGTACGTTTCAAAACGGCTTCGAAACGCCCAACTCGATTTAATTTATGCTTCTACTTCATTTCCGTCACTGATCCTTTGCAAGCTTCAATCCGTTGCAGTTCACTTTCTCTTCAGTGCGGTGCTTCGTTCCAGTGGCTCTGTCGCGGTGTTTTGGCGGTGCTTCGTGGTGGTCCGACGCTTCATCAGTCAATTTTGCTTTTCGTTTTTGTTTGCTGTAGTTCATTTTTGTTCTTTGTGGTTGGTCCGGCAGTGTTTTGTGGTTGGTTTTTGTTGCATAACATGTGAGTTTTTCTGTTGCATAATTGTTTTCCTGTGGTTTGCTTCCTCTGTGTGTGTGTGTGTTTTTGCTAAAAGCTTGAAACAGATTACAAAGGTTGTGATTTTGCTTTTACAGTGGTTTGCTTCCTTTTTTGCTTTGCGTGTTGATTATGATGTTGATGCTAGTTAAATTATTGGCTAGAAGACTCAATCTATTAGTTTCTGTATATTTTGTGGATATTCAAGGCAATGTTAGTGCCTCTGTTCTTTTTCTATTTTACAATGTTGAAGTTACAAATTTTTGCTCTAAATATAGTGGTTTGATCTTGGTTGAAAAGAACTTTTGAGCTAATTGTTTTTAATATGTTGTTAGATTATGCTGTTGGATTTTATGTGTTAATATATATATATTTATATATATTTATATTTATATTTATTTATTTATTTATATTGTCGTACTCGTATTTTAAAATTTTGAAAATTGTCGTATCTTGCGTATTGTATCACATCATATTTGATACGCATATCCGTATCTGTATCGGTGCTCCTTAGATGATAAGTTATGCAGTTTGTCGCTGAAGTTGCAAATTGTTGGGAAGAATGATCGTGAGTATGTTCAAGAATATTAATACAATTTCATTCCATTGAATCATATACTTTTGTTTCGAAAGATTAATTTTAACAGTGCATCTCGAAGTACTACCACTTTTGTTATACATCCTCGCTGATTTAAAGTAAAGTGAAATTAATGGTTATCGAAAATGATCCTCTAATATGCGTTGTCTTCGTTCTTTAAGCAAGTCAAGGAATCGAGAAAGTAAACTTTATTCTTCGAAGAAATATTCATCTTCCATTGTCGAGCAACAAATACTTGATTTGTAGTGTACACTGTACAATGTAAAATGTTTTTTCTTTGTGTTTTTGGTTGATGTAAATCTTTTATGGTGATTAAGTGATAAAGTATGCCTGTTGAGCAAATCGTGTAGGGATTGTGCAGGGGTTAATTAATCCAAAAAGTAAAATTGTGATCTATTTCAAAACAGTAACCAACATCTTTTTTATTTTTATTTTTTCGTGTGAATATTTTCTAGCTTAAATTAAACTTCGTGATGAATCTTTAGTTGCTACTAATATCCATTTTCATTTAATATAAATTTCTCATTTTCAGAAAAAGAAGCAGTTTGTTGGATCAAATTCGAACCAGTAAGTTGCACAATAGATTGTATGAATTTTGGCATTGATTTACTCATTGTGGTTTTCTTCTATCATTTACTAGAGTTCCTTTTACATATTTTACATTCAAATATTTGTTGCAATCTTCTGATGCTCTTTTGACTTCCATACACAGTAAAGATGATGAGGAGATCATTCAAGCGCAACAACATTACACACAAGCAGAAGTAGATAATTGTATTGTTTACAAACTTAATGATGATGCTCACGTGAAAGTGAGTTAAAATTCTTGTCATTTTTTATATAGATACAGCGGTAATGTATATCCTTCAAATTGTCTTGTTTTAGGTTGAAATAATTTGTGATTATGCCATGTGTGATTCATGAGTGAAATTTGATTTAACCAACTTGAGTTAGATTGTGTATTGTTGCATTGTTTTCATGGTTAAAGAAAAATTTTAGGAGTTAGATAAGTTGTTCCAATTACAAGACGCATTGAAATTAGTAAATGCTTATCAACAAAGGATCACTAATAGAAATGAAACTGAAGATCCTTCAGTCCATGCACGTTGATCCTACCAATTGAGTCAATCCTTGTAGATATATTGTAGCAATTTATGATAAAGAATCCAACCAATTTCATATTTTTGCAGCATGTTTCAGTTTCTTCTTTGTTGTTGAGATACATGATAGATTCAAGAAGTAGGCATTACAGTAAGATATGATAAGTGGACCTCTCAACATGATCACACAAAATGTGGGGAATTTTCAACATGTTCAAACCTTCAGTTGTTTTCTTTCATTGTTGAATTTGTATATAAGCAGACAAGGTGGAATTTGATGTTTCCCCAATAAGAGCTTCATAAATTTTTTCATGGTTAAATATAATTGTGATGTGGTTTATACATTTTGATTTGTAGGGTGAAGATGGGAAAGACAATTATGTTTGTAAAATTGTCGAAATGTTTGAAGCTGTTGACGGCACATTGTACTTCACAGCACAATGGTATTATAGGGCAGAAGACACTGTAAGATCTATTTTACTTCTTATCAAATCGGATCTAAAACTGTTGTTATGCATGGCAGTTTACTAATTTTGAATATTATTCCTTACTTTTCCAGGTTATCAAGAACCTTGGATATCTTATAGAGCCAAAGCGAGTTTTCTTTTCAGAAATTCGGGATGATAACCCCCTCGATTGTCTTGTTGAAAAGCTAAATATTGCTAGAATACCACTAAATGTACTTAGCAAGTTGCAATTACCTTTTTTTTGGGTTTTGTTTTTCTCTTCTAAGTTGTACTTTGTAATTATTATTTATTTGTACTTTGAGATGTAAGCATTGTATTCGTTTTCAGATAGATTTGGATGCCAAGAAGAAATTAATTCCACCTTGTGATTATTACTGTGATATGTTGTATCTGCTGCCATACTCCACATTTGTTACCTTGCCATCAGGTTTTTCTCTTATCTCTGTCCTTTTCTTTGCAAGTGATATATTTGGGTTGCTTCTCATATTTTTTACATAACTCAGAAAGTAGAGAAACAGCTAGTGAGACATCATCAACAATATCTTCTGAAGTCAATGAGAAAGGAAGATCTAAGCATAACTCTGTTGCTGAGGAAGTTTCTCATCTTGAAGAACACAAAGAACCAGAGGTGAAGTTACTAGATTTATATTCTGGTTGTGGCGCAATGTCAACTGGTTTGTGCCTTGGTGGAATTTTGTCTGGTTTGAATCTTGTAACTGTGAGTTATCTCTTTACTGAAAAAGTGATGTCATACTTACATGTGTAACTTTATTGCTCATTTTTGTTTTTGACTTGATATTAGCCTCTCTTTTTCAATAGAAATGGGCGGTTGACTTGAACACATATGCTTGTCAAAGTCTTAAGCTGAACCATCCTGAAACAGAGGTATCTATCTTCGTGTGTTTGTTTGTATGTATGCATTTACTTATTGTCTTTGATTAATATTATCCCATGTTGTTCTTATGTGCTAAATGTTACACCCCAACGCCTTCAAAATCAGGTTAGAAATGAAACGGCTGAAAATTTCCTGTCATTACTGAAGGAGTGGGAGAAGCTATGTAATTATTTTTCTTTGGTCGAAAGCAATGTACCTCATCAACAGTATGTTGATCTATTTGGAGCAGAAGAAGATAACGATGATGTCAGTGAAGAAAATACTAGTGACGAAGAGGACGAAGAGGTGTTCGAAGTTTCAAAAGCGCTTGCTGTCTGCTATGGTGATCCAAATCACAAAAAGAAGCAGGGGTTATACTTTAAGGTGTGTTTACCTTCTACTTTTGGTATTTAATTGATTAAATCAATCTTTTCCCCCACTTCTTTTACTACCTAACATGATAGAAATAATTTGTTTGTATGTGTTCATATAGGTCAGCTGGAAGGGCTATGGTTCTGATGCAGACACTTGGGAGCCAGTGGGTGGTCTAAGGTAAGATAAAAAAATTCCAGTTAGCTTAAAATTATGTCATGCATATGCTGTATATAATTATTCATGTGAATATATGCAGTGCACGTTGCAATTAAATCAAGTAAAATAATATAGTCCAAATTTTAATTTTACAATAAGGACATCTTATATGTATGTTTAGATTGAATGGTTGGAATCCTAGTCCTACTAATGCAAGGTTTGAATTTAGCTGATTTAAGCTTATAAGCTGATGTGTTTTATGGGATGATATATTGAATTCAATATGACCACAAAGTGGCTTTATGTGTCAATGCACTTTTGTTTAAATACGAAATCAATTCTTAGCAACATTTGGCTCAAGGAAATTTGACTTTTAGAAAAGCCTAGCAATATCACATTGGGAATATTTTTGGTTTACAGGTTTGAATTTGGTCTTATCCTGCTTCTGTGGTTCTAGATATAGGTTCAAACTTCGCTTATTTAAGTATCGTTTTGCTACAGTAATTGCAAGAAAAGTATAAAGGAATTTGTCACTCAAGGCTTCAACTCAAAGATCGTACCTTTGCCTGTAAGTTTGGTTTGAATTGTACAAACGAATAAGCCAGCGTTCTTGTTCTCAGCCTTCAACTTTTGTAATTTATCATCACATATGTTACGTAGGGAGATGTTGATGTGATATGCGGTGGACCTCCATGTCAGGGCATTAGTGGTTTTAACCGCTTCAGGAACAAAGAAAACCCTTTAAGTGATGAAAAAAATAAGCAACTTGTTGTGTTCATGGACATCGTACAATACTTGAAGCCCAAGTTTGTATTGATGGAAAATGTTGTTGATATTGTAAAGTTTGCAAATGGATTTCTTGGGAGGTATGCATTGGGTCGGCTTCTTCAGATGAACTATCAAAGTCAGATGGGAATAATGGCTGCAGGCTCCTATGGTCTTCCACAGTTTCGCTTGCGTGTTTTTCTCTGGGGCGCCTGTCCTTCTGAGGTACATCATTAATGATGTGTATCTGTGTCTTTTTGTTCTGAAGTTCATGCTAACTGGTATTTGTTCGCTTGGTGCAGAAGCTCCCTCAATTCCCACTTCCAACTCATGATGTTATACTGAGGGGTAACATTCCTTTAGAATTTGAGGCAAGTGATTTTTTTTTTTTTTTTTTGATTTAGTACCTTTTGAGTGAGGTAATTTGCTGAATGATATATTATATGCAGATAAATACAGTTGGTTATGATTTGGGAGATGACATGAAGTTGCAGAATAAGCTTTTGTTAGAAGATGCAATCTCTGATCTTCCCCCTGTATGCTTTTGTATTATTATTATTATTTTTTTGGTGCTTTGTGATGTCTGTTAGTAGTCCATTTGTTACTTGATGCCATTTCACAAATTTTTTCAGGTTGAAAATAATGAAAGTCGTGATGAGATGCCCTATAATAAACCTCCCCAGACAGAGTTTCAACGATTTATTAGGTTAAGTAAAAGCGGTAAGAATACATTAGATGGTTAAGTTATTCCTTTTTGTTTATATAATTCTTATGTTTGTGAGATTTTACCGTTGTAGTTTTTAAAGATAGATGGAGTTGCAGAAACTAGATTTATATTTTGTTTATCTTTTGCAGAAATGTTGGGTATTTCAGAAAGATCAAAATCAATAAAGAAAATGCTTTATGATCATCGTCCACTTGAATTAAATAATGATGATTATCAACGAGTGTGTCGGATCCCCAAACAAAAGGTTCTTTGTCAAACGGACACATAATTGTTGCAGAATGATTTTAATGTAGAATTTTGTGGTTCCTTTATAATATTGGCTATTTGTCGCAATTAGGGTGCAAATTTCAGAGATTTACCAGGTGTTCGTGTGCGACCAGATAACAAGGTTGAATGGGATCCTGATGTAAAACGTGTATATTTAGATTCAGGAAAGCCACTGGTACTAAAGCTTTTTGTATTTCTTCATTCATCAATTTTCCTATGATCCTTATGTTATACTGTTTAATGTTTATATCTATATTTGGTTACGTGGATTGTTACCACAGGTGCCGGATTATGCCATGTCCTTTAATAGTGGTTCCTCATCCAAGTAAGTAATCCCTATGATGATTTGGATTTAGCGTTTTGGTTCTTGTTGAAAGTAGACACTGCTAGTTGCCAAACACTTTGATGTTGAAGCGGTTTTTGTTTATTATATGTTTAGGCCATTTGCAAGATTATGGTGGGATGAAACTATACCAACTGTCGTGACGAGAGCAGAACCACATAATCAAGTATGTTTTTCCAAATGTAAATTGTCAGATATGTTTTATGAACATTCCTTTGACTTCAACATAGGAAAAAGATTTCTGTGTTGTTTTCTCTCTTAACATTTTTACCTTAATATTTTTTATGTGGAATTTTAATTTATTGTTTTTTATAGGCAATTTTACACCCCGAACAAGATAGAGTGTTGTCAATTCGTGAAAATGCAAGACTTCAAGGTTTTCCAGATTACTATAAGCTTTGTGGGCCCGTCAAGGAGAGGTGACTGTCATGTTGCTTTCATTTTTGTTTTTATAGTTTACCTTCGTGGGAAGTAAAAATAATGAGCAATTTTAATTAAAGTCATTTTTATATTAATTTTTTTTAAATAAATTAGAGTTCGCTATGTATGCATAATTTTAACAGCCCACACGTACACACACAAACATATATATATATATATATATATATATATGCATGTATGTATTTCTTTTTAGCTATACCAACTGTTGTTCGGGTGGATATATGAATCTATCTATCTATCTTTTGCAATATATCTTGAATTTTTTTTTTTTTTGGTTGCATGGAGCTGATCCTTTATGGTAGCAAAAACAAAAAATATAGTGAGTTGAATTTAGCCATTTGCATGCTATCAAGTGGTGGTTCGCCGATTATATATAAAGATGGTTGATTAACTTCTAGTACCATGAAAAAGATGGAGTGCAACCTCTGTTAATTTTTTACTTCTATTTAGTGTCTCTTTTAAGTTTGTAATTTGTATTGTTTCAGGTACATTCAAGTTGGTAATGCAGTTGCAGTTCCAGTAGCCCGTGCTTTGGGATACACATTAGGCCTTGCATTTCAAGGTTCTGGCAGTGATGGACCATTGTTTAAATTACCTGATAAATTTCCCATAATTAGGGAATTGATTTCTTCTGAATCATCAGAAGATCATGTTTAGATGGATCTACACTAGGCCTTGCAATCCAAAGACTTGGGAATGATGGCCCACTATGTAATTTACCTTGTAACTTTCTCATTATTAGGGAATGCATCATTTAACAATGATGCTTTAATATTTATTTCATTTGACTTTCTAATACAACTAATTTATTATTAGTGTATCATTATATTGTAAACAATTGTATGATTAGAAAATTTCTTCAAATTATCTTGTTTAGTGTCAAATTTTTACTAAATTATTATCGATTGGTAGTGGTTCTTAGTTTTAGAAAATGATAATTCTTTAAATAATAAAAAAATAGTAACGACAGGTTATTTTAGGACTATTAAGAGCAATATGCTTGAAATTTGGCAATTTATAGTATCATCTCTATATTTTGGTTCTTAAATGAAAATTTTCAACTATTTTATGTTCACCGCGGAATTTTCATGAGTGGAGATCCATCACTAAACGGTATTATTAGTTGAAGAGGACATTTTAATTGTGCACATAAAGATGTGAAAGTTTAATATGAATTCCTTCTAACCTATTCAACCCTAAACCAACTTGTGTTGACTTGGGGAAAAGATTTTAACTGGTACAGGTATGATTGAAATATGTTCAAACCTTTTCCGCGTACCACTACTATAAAATCATAAACTTTTCAAGCTTTTGTGCAAGTCTTGAAGAGGACATGATAGGTGAAGACAAGCAAGGGTTTATCTTTTCTGTTGGTAAATTAGAAGTTTCGATTAGTTCATATTATAGTATTACTAAAGATTTACTTTCCAAAATAGTAACATGACATATCATCCAACTTCGATCTGTCTGTACTATACTATCAACCACGGTGTTATGATTTAACTCATAATCCTTGTCCATTTCTTTTTCCCTTGTTGAGAGGCTGGTTATGAATTCAGCTTTAGAAGATAAAGACCGATATTCCCTGTGCAATAATTACCTATCAATGTCATGGACAGGTCAGCTTCACGGTGGAAAAATCTCCCCACTGAATTCCAAATGAGCAGAAATCCCTGTTTGCAACAAGTGGCTGCCTTTTGTGTCATCATGACTCCATTGGGTCCCTACGGTTTCCATCACTTTTATTCTAATCTGATCACAAACAAGGAAGCCTATATGTCTCTCTAGTCCAGCATCCAACACTATCCCAGCCTGTCCTTATAAAACAGAAGTGAGAGATCCCAAGCGAACAGAAAAATAAAATGAGACTGGAGGGAAATTCAAAACCTCTCGTTTCGTTCCCTTTTCTTATTTTTCCCAACCCACCATTGTTCACCTTATCAGTGATGATATCATATTTATAGTAAACATGGTTCTGGGGATTCCGTTATGCAGGCATGAAGTGAAGAAAAGACTGGTAGGTGAGGATATTTTTCCGAATCAGAAGTGACGAAGGAAAGTGTTGAAATCTAATGGGAATGGGGCACTTGGTGAGAGTGAGACCATTATGGAACATAGAAAGCAATAGCTGGCAAGAAGAGAAGAAGGGTGTAAATTAGGTGGCGAGTGGCGACACATGCATATGAACAACAGCAATGTGTGGGTCTGTTCTATGGTCTATCCAACACCTGTCCCAACAAGATCACATCACAATGCACCATAGTTATAATTTTGACTTGCTCCATAATTGCTGTTTTAGCGTTCGTAACAGTATTTTTTTTTTTTTTGGGTGGTAAATTATTCTTTTAATTTGATATGCTTAGAAATAAACAGGTCTCCATCTGTTTTGAAATTATACATTGTTTTTCCTTAAAGCAAAAGATGAACAGTACTTACCTACTCCGACAAAAGATAATATATATATATATATATATATATAAAATATAATAAGTATGATACTTATTTTTGTTAATATATTATCATAAAATTTTAATTTTAATTTTTTACTTATTAAAATATATCATACTTTTTCTCAAATTTTAAAAAATTATAAATTTAGTCTTGACTAGACTCTGAAGCTTAAATCTAATGAATTATATTTGATAACTTTTTAAAAAGTAAAAAATCTAATATAATATTTTTTAATAAGTGAGGAACCATTTTAAGTATTTTAATAATTGAAAGACCAAAATAACAATGTTGTAATAAGTGAAGTACAAAAAAAACTATTTTACTCTATATATATATATATATATATATATTATTTTCAATTTGAAAACCATTAAATTGTTTCATAATAAAATATTGAAAACAAATACCATATACACCCAAAAACTTTTAAATTAAAGTAATTTATGCATAATAATTAAATTTTAATAAAAATATTTGTATTCAATTTAAAAATACGTATCACAGTAAATTTAATAAAGTTATAGAATAAAATAAATTTATGATTCTCAACACATAATAAATAACATTGAAATAATTTTTTAAAATAAAAGATATCATCAAATTTCAAAATTGTGCAATTTCAATATTTTTCAATAAAAGGGTAAGCATTTACTCTTTATTTTATTGTGTAGTTTAAATTATTTTAAATGATTTCAATTAATTTACTTTCTTTAATCATATATAAATTATAATATATATAATGAAACTAAGATATTAACAAAAATAAAATATAAATGTCATCTTTAGTGCACTCACAATTTTAAGTGTATTAATATATTTAATTATAATATAAGAATATAATTATAATAATATTAATATAATATTTATATCCTTATATTATAAATGAATATATTAGTATACTTAAAATTATAAGTGGATTAAAAATTTTATCAAAAAAAAAAACCTCAAATTATATGATACTGCTTTGGAAGCCATGGCCATTAAATAGAATTGTATCATTTTTTTTCTTCCCCTACTCCCAAACACTATCCTAGGTGAAGTTTTCTCCATCTGCTGAAACCAAACAGCCATCAATTCCAATCGAAAACACTGACAAAGATGATTTCATTAAAAAAGAAAAAAGAAAAAAAACAAGTTTTAACGTTCTTATTGCAATTTTAAAAGAGTATCTAGAATCTCAGACAAGAAGATGCTTCATGGATTCCCCACAAGCACATGGCCGGATGGCCCTTCCTTAAAACCAAATTATGAGATGTTATCTTTATTAAACCCCATAATTGATCGTCATGTTATGTCATCGTTTTCAGTCCAAGGTCCCATACCATTGTGTTCTTCAAAATGCATACACCTAACATTCTGGGTTCCTAACGTTCTTTTTAGGTGCTAAATCCTTCTTGATCATTAGCTGGCGTACACGACTCATGCTCATATATGGTACATTGTTGTCCTCTTTCATAAATGTTTTGTGTAATAAAACATTCTATTTGCTTAACCCACCTCCTGTGTTTTCTTCTTACTTCTCCAGGTCACAACCCAAAATGGAAACTCGGAAATTATTACAGCATGACAGGTGAAGAAACTCTCCTGGAAAAAAATATATCTTGTAGTGTTGAATAATTCAAAAACTTTACTTATTATATTTTCCGAAAATTGAGAATAAATGTATAAAAACCTTACTTAAATGTTATCATTTTTTTTTCATTTTAAGGCATTTTAAATCATTCAGAAAATTAATTTTACATTTGAAATATTCATTTTATTGGTTTGATGATTTAAGTAATGACCATTTTTGAATAAATTATACTGATATTTCTGTTTGTAAAATTTGACTGATCTATATGACGCTTGAATAATTCAACACTAAAATGTTGAGTCAAAATGTAGATACCTAACTGATAAGATCTAATATGGCTTAATAAAGACAACCATCATGAAATTTGTTGGTAATAGATACTTGTAACTTTGATTATGTAACAGAATCCTATTCTATGAAAAGCATCCATCATGTAGATGACAGCTTAGTACGTGAGACAGGAGAATGTGAAAACCGAGAATTAGGTTGTAATGCTAGTGATGATTGAGGTGGACAAGCCAAACAGAAGGAAGGTATGTCACGCAAGGCTGTACATAGTCCAAACAGAGTTTGCGAAAAAGGTCAATATAATTTATCCAGAAAATGAAAGATTCGGATCCTCCAAAAAGCATCTTTCTACCTCCGAATCCGCACGTGACACCTAGCACGCCCCCATTGCTAGCGTCTGCTGCATCCGCATTACTTAACCACCAATCCAAACGGTCTCTCCCTCTTCTGTACACCCTATGAATTTCTTCAAGAAATAATTTTCTTTTTTATATTTTTAATTTTTAATCTGAGGGGGCGAGAGAGCGAGAGAAAGAGAGAGAGAGAGGGAGAGTAATTCTGTGGTCAAACAGAGGGTGACATTGTCTTCGAAATATAAAACGAGGCGGTCTCTCGCCAAGTTAGCCTCTTTCCAATCACTCTCCTACGTTCTCTCTCTTTCTCTCCCGCTTGCGTTTCTCAAATGCTGTTGGCGGTGATCTGAGAGGCACGGAGGGAGAGGAAGACGCACGCGCTCTCCCTGGGTTACATTTTAGGGATTCTTTTCTCTCCGCCGTTTCTCTTTTGGAATTTCAAGAAGCGGCATTTGAATATACTTCTCTTGTTCATATTCATTTCCAGGGTTGAAGTGGAGACAGAGAGGGCGAGAGAGAGAGAAGGGTCATAATGCCTTCCTTGGGGCCTTTTGATTTGTTTCTCTTCTCTCTCAGCAGAGCCTTTTGCAGTCCAATCGCTGTTTTCTTTCAGATCCAGGTTACGTTATTCTTTCATTTTGTGCTTTTGTCCTTCATTGTTTTTTTTTTTTTTTTGCTGGTTTGGATCCTGGTCCGTTTATTTGCGAAGAAATGCATAAACAGAAAGTCTTAATTACGTGGAATTATTTTCGAAAATGAGCTCAAGTCCTTCGTTTGGGTGGAATTCAGTTGGGCTGGAGTAGTTTGGCTTAATTATGTGATTTTTTTTTTCTTTGAACTATATTCGTTTACCTATTGGTCTTGTTGATGGTAAAAGACCTTGAAAAAAATGTTTATCAATTTGCTGCTCAATGCTGGTTATATACTTTGTTATCTGTCTTATGATGAATCGCGGGTAATGGGAGATGTATGCACTATATCTATGCCACGAGGACAACGGCTTCATCGCAGGAAGTAATTGATTGTGGTTGCCATAGATAGTTGTTCTTTGGATCAGGAAATCCAGTTTGGGGCTGTTGGAAGTTGCATGAAACGTATGTTATTCCGTTGGTTAAAAGTGATATCAATTATGCTTTTGCCAAAAAGAGGATCAAAATGGTTTCACTTTGGCTCTGAAACCTTGGTTCTAAATGTAAAGTTTGGCTTCATTAGCTGTACAATCTCTACTTTCTCCCAGGGGTTTTTTCTGTTTTTCTGATTATGTGCTTAAATTTGATCCTCCAATACACTACAGTTACGGTATTGGCTTGCTGATGTTGCTCCCTATATGTAATGATTACACATGGTTTTAATTTGTTTTCTGTGGATGAATATGTGCATTTCATATTGCCCTTGTGTGCTGATGTGGCTGTGGAAAACTGGAAACTACCACATTAGTAACATCACAGCTGCAATTGTGGTTTGGACCATAATTTATGACTTTCATAAATTTGAGATCCATGATGCCCTTAGCTGAGAAGTCTGATAAGTCTTGACGCCTGATGAGGAGTACACTATAAGTCCAGCAATACTCTGCAGATGGGAAGTTCCACTTGCTTTTTAAGGGGATTTTATTAACTGCTGCTGGTCTGAGGCTTAGGGCTGTCTATCTGCAGAAAGTTTATATAATAAAATAATTTAGTTATTCTGGTTGTATATTGTATGGTGAAGTGACAGCCAGCTTCCACTGCCTTTATGTCACTATTAAGCATGCATAGGTTACTTCACTGATCAACTGGTGTATCATGCATGCATTTTGTGTGTCTCAATCTCAATATTGCCATTTTCCTAATAAGAAATGATTCCGTTAAGGCAGCTTAACATGATGAGATTGCTTTAGCCCTAAGGTGCTTGTAGTGGAATGTGTTATAAGTTCATTTAGAGCGTTTGGGCACATCAAACTCTACTTATGAAAATGCTGCTTTATTGAACGAAATGGAATTAGTTGAGGAGCAAATTCAACCTCAACTTTCTAATACAGACTTAATCTTTGTATATATCATCAACGGTTTGGTGATATAACTTTTACCTTTCAGTTGCATCATTGCTTGATAATTATTGACATAAGGTGGCATGATAATTTGTTTTATATTCCTCCCCCTTTGTTGTTCAAGATAAAATTTACCCTGATAGCATGTCATAAAATTCTGAGTCTTATGTTTCCTCTGCAGGGATGTGTAATTTGCTTAATCCTTGCTATTGGGTGGGTTTGTGCTTCTTATGTCAGGTACCTTTATTGATGTAAAACAGTGTTAAGAAATAAGTTTTAATAACATGCCAATGAGAGATTTACAGCATTTTTTATTTCTTACAGAAACAGGGAGATAAAACAGATGAAGGATAGTATGCAGAAAAAGAACAGTTTTGCATTCCTTTACCATGACATAAATCAACTTGAGCACTCCAATCAAGTCAATCTGCCAAGAGTAACTGTGATTATGCCCCTAAAAGGATTTGGTGAACACAATTTACACAATTGGAGAAGTCAGGTGAGAGCTTGTAAGACATACACCACTAGGACTTATTTTAGAAGGCTATTCGTTATGAAAAATACTTGTTTTGGTTCTTTATTAATACCAAGTTATGGCTTGACTTTGAGTGAATCTTATGTTTTCATAAGCCTTGATCTTTTCTCAGTCTTCCTAGATTGCTGAAAAATCCACTACAGATTGGATAATCAATTTATTTCTTTTTGAAATAAATTTGTCTTGGCATTGTGGATAATAATCCTGTTTTCTCAGCAATGTTTGGTTTTTAATTGCAGTGTTTGAATATCTGTTTGAGCTGATGCTCGAGATTTATTTATTTTGGTTGTCTTCCATTGTTATAGGCTTATAGTATCTTTTTGACTTTTGTTTAAGCTTCTTCTTTTGGTAAAAAAAGTTATGTTCATTGTGTGCTCTTTTACAAATGCAGATAACTTCTCTCTATGGTGGCCCTTTAGAATTTCTTTTCCTGGTAGAAAGTACAGAAGATCCTGCTTACCATGCTGTATCACGATTAATATCAGAATATGAGGTATAAATTAATCATTGAGTTCTTCTCTGAATTTTCCTCACAAGTGTTAGCAAAAAAATTGATGTTCTGCAATCATTTGTATGAACGCATTTGATTTAGTTTCTCTTCTCCTTTGGCCTTTCTGAAGAAGTGAAACTTTGATATTGAGGCTAGATTCTGGCCCTTTTGTGTATTTGCATGTCTATAATGCTCTTTTGAGCCTTTTATTTATTTATTTTAATTACATTCCCATCAGTTGGTCACAAACTTAACTTATGAGATGCCTGTTGAATTATGCAGGATCATGTTGATGCTGAGATTGTTATAGCTGGTTTGTCCACAACTTGTAGTCAGAAAATTCACAATCAATTGGTATGTAATGATTTACATAAATGTTAATAGCCTTTTCTTATGCAAAGTAGGGCCTTCCTTTCTGGGATCTTTAGTCTTGTCATACTACATCTAATTGGTGTCAATGTGTAAGTTTTTGGTAAAACATGTGATGGGTTTTGTCGTTTCATTGACTAGTTGTTGAAAAATATTTCCCTCCATATACTTGCCAGGCAAATGCATGAATAAAGGAATCACCTGTATTTTCTAATTTTATATAGAAATATACTTTCCCTTTTTTTTTTAGGTTGTCTTGTCAGAAGCATGTTACCAATTATGCTAATAATTAATGTCTGCGTCTGGGCAGGTTGGAGTAGAGAAAATGCATAAAGACAGCAAGTATGTATTGTTTTTGGATGATGATGTTCGGCTACATCCTGGGTCTATTGGAGCACTCACTTTTGAGATGGAAAAGAACCCTGAGGTATAACTTAAAATTTATTTATTTATCATTATTTTTTCATTTTGGTTTGTATTCTAGGTGTTTGATTGTTATAATTATGGATCAATTTCTTTGAACTATTTGATTGTATTCATAATTCTAACTGTTTTGGTTCTTAACAGATATTTATTCAAACTGGATACCCTCTTGACTTGCCATCTGGAAGCCTAGGAAGTTACTGCATCTATGAATACCATATGGTACTCCGCTACCATTTGCTGTATATCTCCAATCTCTGCAGCTTGTCTGTGTATAAGATTGTGTGTTCTCTTATTTGCCAGTCTTTAATACCTTTTGGCTGTCAATGGACTTACCGCTTGCTCTATATCTCCAATCTCTGCAGCTTGCCTGTGTATAAGATTGTGTGTTCTCTTATTTGCCAGTTTTTAGAATCTTTTGGCTGTCAATGGACTATAAATGAAGCTTTGCTAGACAAATTTGTCTATGGTCTTGGAAGTTTTTGGATAATTCATCTGTATGGTAGTAGTAGGTTGTTATGATTGTGACTTTTCAGTGATGGGCATGAAGGCTTTTCATGCAGGTTGTTAGTAATGCCATAAAATGTAACATATTTATTTAACTCTTCGTTTTCTCTGTCATTCAACAGCCTTGTTCAATGGGCTTTGCCACTGGTGGAAAAACATTCTTTCTGTGGGGAGGGTGCATGATGGCAAGTAACTTCTACCATTTTTTTCCCTAAAATTTGGGTGGTCCATGAAGGAACATATGTTCTAACTATAGATTGTCTGCAGATGCATGCTGATGACTTTAGACTTGACCGATATGGTTTAGTTTCTGGACTTAGAGATGGTGGATATTCTGATGATATGACTCTCGCAGCTATAGCTGGTATATCCTTGATTCTGTTTTCATAAGTTTTGACTTAAACATTATAGCAGCTAAACCAGTGTTGCGCATTGAAGTCGGTGATTATTGATCCATAGAGAAGGTGGTCTTTTATAGTAGGGTATTAATATCTAAGAGCATTATGCTTGTTATTGCTTGCTATTTATACATGCACACCTAGCAGAAACTCAGCTTGTTATTGCTTGCTGTTTATTTTCCTAGGAAGTAGATTTCTATTGGTTGATATTCTCTTCTATAAATTAATTGTTTTAGAAACTGACCCTTATGTAAGATTTTGGTGCAACTCTTTTTCTAATAAAAGTTCCATCTCTGATTCGTCATGTTTTATAAAGCACAAGTGCTGTGAGCTTCTAGTAATTCAACTAGCATGGACTAACTTTCCCCCCTTTTTTTTTAATAGATGTAGATATATTTTATTTTTTCTAAGTCGTTTATTATGTTTATCTTTCAGGTGCTCACAAAAGGCTCATTACGTCTCCTCCAGTTGCTGTCTTTCCACATCCTCTTGCAAGTGATCTTAATTTTGGAAGGTTTGTGATTATTGCTTATTTTAATCTTTTGAGGAAATTTTTGGTCTGCATGGTGTACCATTCAGATATGTGCATCAGAACTATAGGAACTAAAATCGATTTGACATTGTCAGATTTGGGTCCCACCAAGCAGTATATGTCTAACTAACTACCTGTTCCCATCGGTCCAGTTCAGAAACTAAGTGATACTTCGTTTGTATGGAAAA
Source organism: Delonix regia (assembly GCA_037074485.1). Classification (NCBI taxonomy): domain Eukaryota; kingdom Viridiplantae; phylum Streptophyta; class Magnoliopsida; order Fabales; family Fabaceae; genus Delonix; species Delonix regia. Next base: position 29,167,452 of record CM073449.1, on the reverse strand, counting down.
CTCTCCTGTCTTGTTTCATGTAATTGTATGTTTAAATTTTTTTTAACATGTACAGGTACTGGAATTATTTGAGGAAACAGACATTTGTTTTGGAGTCGTATACAACCAATGTGAACTGGATAATGAACCGTGCATTATTTACTTCCCACTGCTATCTGTCATGGGGATTTGTAGCACCATATGTCATGGCAACAGTTCATGTTGCGGCAGCACTAAGATCGTATGTTAAAGGATACTCACTTGAAGAGATGACCCACACTTCTTTTGGTGAGCCCGCAACTTCTGCTTTTTTGATAGGCTGTTGATTTAATTGTAACCGAGGCACGATTCTGATGCTGTATGATGGTTAATATTAAACTAATTTTAAATGTTCAGACATGCTATTCGTAATGAGTCTCTGAGGCTTCACGTACAAACTCCCAGACTATTATGTAATAGCACATGTACGGAATTTATTACCTATTTAGTTATACGCTTCATAATGTTTATTTTATGTAATTATTTCTTTCATTTCATGCCTGCAGATTAGGTTATACAGTTTTAAAAAATAATAATAAAACAGAAGAAATCATGTCTGCTATTACTGTGAGCTAATTAGGTTGATTATTTTGCCCATAATTCAGTGAGATCGTTTACGAAATTTTATTTCAACTAGAACATCCTCTTCCCCGTGGTTAATATTTGCATTTTCACGAAAATTTATTCATTTACAATAAGTAAACTAGACTTGTGAAAAAGAAATTAAAAGTGGGAGAATTATTTTTTAAATTAAATTCTTTTTAATTCTTGTATATTGATGAACTTCCTTTGCCAGGGTTATCACTGGTGAGCTTACTAGCCATATGCACTACTATAGAACTTCTTTCAATGTGGAACTTGACGAGGATTGAAGTTCAACTGTGCAACATGTTGTCTCCAGAGGCGCCCAAACTTTCTCTTGCTTCCTATAATTGGTTTCTTGTAAGTAAATCTCCTAGCTTGCCTAGTGTGAGTGATTTTTAACGAGATGACTTATTCAGTTTTGCTGTAGCTTTTGAGGCCTTTTGAGTAAACTTTATCAGCCTTTTACTGCAATTTGTGGAATTTCATTGTGATGTTAATATACAATGCTGGTTGGCAGTGATTTAGTGATTTAAGACTTCAAATAAAATGTTGATGCAAAGATTGATAATTACAGTAAAATAAAATTTGACGAAAGACTGATATTAGGTAAATAGATGTGATACATGACGTTAACATTTGATATATAAGATCAAGTTTGATATAAAACTAAACATGCGTGGACCTGTACGAATACATGTTGAAAGAGCACGTAATATTCAAATATGCATGCCTAGGGATGTGAATTGTCTGATTACTGGTTGGTAAAATAATAAGTTTATTTCTATTGAGCAGGTGTTCATTGCAATGCTGGTGGATAATTTTCTATACCCTATCTCTGCAATTCGTTCTCATTTTTCTCAATCTATCAATTGGTCTGGCATTCGGTACTATTTGAAAGATGGAAAAATAAGCAAGGTAAGTTGGTTGAGGCTTTATTTTGGTTTTCATTAAACAAATTTTTCTGACTTATTTTAGCAGACGCAGAATTGTATGTTATTCTAGATAGTAGGTGTGGTCGGGCTTGTATAGTTTGGAGGAGATTTTAGGTTCAATCATTCATGCTGTCATGTACCCCCCAAAAAAATTATGTTTATCTGTATGATGAAGCACGTTGAAGTCAGAAACTCTGATTAGGATTATATTTTCTGTCATATGAGAATAATGGAAGTTGGGATGGGGCTATGAATAACTTTCCATGATATCTGTTCTCTGTTACTAGTTGTTTATGCACTTCTGCAACAATGTTTCTGGACTCCAATGATTTTGTATATTGTGCAGATTGAAAGAACTGAAAGAAGCAAGGATATGGATCCAGTTTTCACAGACTTGGGAGGAAAACATTTATACGGCAAGAAAGGATTACCAGCCAGAGGGTCATTCCTCAGTTCTTTGTCCAGGAGTTTGGCGCAATGGCGTCAACCCAAGAAATTTGATAACTAGGAAATAGCTCCGTATTTTGTCTCTCTCCACTTTTTGAGGATTTGGGCAGCATGAGCTTCGGAAGCATATGCGTGTTGGGTAGATCAATTTGTCCAATTTATTGTTTGATGCATTCATGATTAATTCATTGATTTTTAAGTGTGTTAGGAATCCTAGTTCCATTTTTGTCAGCCATTCAATACATGATTCTTCAGCTCCATCCCCTTCCCCTTAGGATTCATCTTGTAATTGTAACAATTCAGTTAATTTGTATACATCTTTTTCCTTGCACTAATATCCCAAGCACATGAGTATAGCATAAGTAGTCTAGTGGTAGGGTTTTTCAAATTCATCCAATTAGGTTCGAGCTCGAATTCTAGTGTAGATATAATAGTAAATAAAAAAATTATGATATAATAGTAAATAAAAAAAATATCCCAAGCATCTAAAATTTATTTACAAAAAGAAAAATGGTTTGGACTCATATAATATAATCAATATTCTCATGTTATTTATATCATGTATAATACAAAGTACTATTTTTATTAGAACCAAATATCCAAGTTTTCAAAATCATGAAAAATAAAATATCATGTATCCAACAACTCCTGAAAATTAATATCCTATGTGCACTTGATCATAATATATGTGTGTGTGTATATATATAGACACACTCATTTAGGGTTTTTTTCTATAAATATTATCATATTATGTTCGAGTTGCCTCCTTTGAAGTAGAGAAAAATAGTGAGAAAATGGGAGAGAATAGATAGAGGATGAGAAGGCATAAGAAGATAAAGTTAAATTTTTATTTTTTTATTTTTTTCCTTTCTACCAATATAAAAAGTGTCAACGACAAGTTTTTAACTCATTGTAAACTATGCGAACTTATTCTTATTTTAAGATATGTAAGCTCTACATCATCTTTTTAAGTTAAGTTTATTTTTGCAAATATTTTATATGTTTCATTTTAAAAATCATTTTTATTTTTATTGTAAACCCTAAATTCAAAATATTTCATCTTATTCATTTCTTTTCAATTTTATAAGTATTACATTTTCCATTTCCCATTATTTTTATTTTTTTATTTTTGTAAATGTTTTATTTATATTCTTTGTAAATATATTTTACTGAGAGGTGCAACAAACTTAATATTTCAAATCTTTTACATTCACTTCTTTATTATTATTGTAATGTAAAATAATGATAAAACAACCTTCAACTTTCCTCAGTTTTCCTGCAAGTTAAGTAGCTTCGCAAGCCAATTGCCTCCCATTTAAATTTCGTTGTTCAAAGGAATGAACAAATTAAGAAGATAATGAGAAAGATGACAAGAAATAAGAAAATGTGGAGCAAGGCCTTTTTTACTTTTTTAGTTATGGGACAAGAGGATATAATTCGAGCTCGTACCAGCCCGAAAATGCAACCCAGAAGCGGATTTTAAGGCTGGTTTGATTTTACTTTCTGTTTTTATATTTTTATATCATTTTTGTGAATAGGTTTTTAAAATAGTTTTTAAAAATAAAAACTTAAAAAAACTGATTTAAATCCTTTGTTTTTAGAAACCCACTCAAATTTAAAAAGATCAGTACTTGAAAAAAAATAATTTAAAAATAAGTTTTAAAAATGTTAAGACTTTATTTAGTATTGAGAATTAAATTTATAATATAGAATTATAATTTTTATTTTAATTCCATTCAAATTAAGATTGATTCAAAATTTTAAATTTTATATTTGGGTCATGTATAGAATTACAACATAAAAATGTAATTCCAAATTTAATTTAAATTTTACAATTTAGACAAGAAATAAATATTTGTTTTATGTATTTGTGTATTATATATTTAGTATATATGTGTATGTATGTGCGCATGTATATGTATGTATGTATATGTAATAAATTTATTATATATATATTTCTATGTGTGGGTGTACATGGATGTGTATTTGTGCATGTGTATGCATTAATATGTATTTGTAAGTGAAGGTGCTTGTGTGTGCATTGATGCATTATATTCGATATATATATATTTGTGTATATTAAATATGTTTAGTATATATGTATATTTGTGCGTATTTGTATATGCATGAATGTGTATATTTATGTATATAACAATTTCATTATATATATCTTTATATTTGTGTATGCATGTACATGTGTGTATGTTGCATGTCCAAATCGTACAAGTGTGTGTGGAAGCACACATAGACGTTTTAATCAGGTTAGGTAGGATTTGGGTTCATTCAAAACTCAATTATGTATTTTTGTTAATATTAATTTATTTTATTTATAATAAATTTTATTTATGACAAATCTTTAAAATGTTAATTCTTTTTTAATTTTAACTATTTTCTATTTTAAATCATAATTTTTATTTAATTATTTTCATTTTAAATCTTAATTTTTTTAATTCTTTAAATTTTTTTTGAAGAAATATCTTAATAAAAATAAGATGTGATTTGACTCTGCTAGTTACTAATTAGTTAGGTTAGGTTTCAAAATTTATTTAAACTTAACTCATAACCTTACTTAAATTATTTTTTGACAGAATTATAATTTTGTTATTAATGAAAACAATTTTGAAAAACAAGAGAAAATATCTAAACTTTTTTTGTTTTTTTATTCTAAAAAACACTTTTATGTTTTTTAATTCTTTAGAACAATTAATAAAAAACACATTACCAAAATTTTTTTTGTTCTTTTATTTTTAAAAACAAAAAATTATTTTAAAAAACAACATTCATACAAGGTCTTAATTTTTATTTTCATTGATTTGTCACGAAATTTTTTTTTTAAATTAATTTTCTTTCTCTTCTTTTACAAAAACTTTAAATTAAAGTAAAAAAAAAGAACATTTTGTTGGATTAGACTTCGAATTTAAAATATTTTATATTATTTTTATAATATATATCTCATCTAATAATTAGTTATATTTTTATTTAAATTTTAAATGTGATCCCTATCTCTTAATATTAAAATTTTATGACGATAAAAATTATGTAATAGCCATAATAACTTATAAATAAAAAGTTAGACTTAGGTTAATTAAATTAACGAAAGAGTGACCTATAAGAAAAAGTTCTAAAAAGGTTTTAGATTGAGTGAGATAAATTTTCTTTCTTTTTTTAATATTTAATTTTTTTTGGTTGGAGCTACGTTATAGTTGTTCTTTTGTTTTCGTTATTTTATTTTTGAATTTATTTTTATTGAATTTAATACCTGTCCAAAGATCTTGTATAACTGAATTTTATTCAAAATTTTATTAAAATCATTTAGTATCCCTAATTATCTTTCTAAAAATCTTCCACTAAAATTTAGAAACAAAAAGTAAAACTCTAAAATAAAACACAACAATAAAAGGATAGGTGGGACAAGTGGATCGTGTCAGTGAGGGGCTGTGTCATTGGATCACATAAATCCCACATGATCACTATAAAATCCACATACTCCAAGGGCTCATGCTGCAGCAGATAACCCAACAACCCTAGAGTAAATAAATGTCGAACTCAAACGAGTCACATCGCAGGAGGCACATTTCACGGCGAACGACGTCGTTTCCATTTCAAGGTAAATATAGTGCCACTCGTTTCCCCAAGAGATGGACTTTGGCTTCCCAAATGAAGCAGACGCCCCCAACAGAAACAATAAGAAGTCGAGCTCGATGGAGGAATACACGAAGCTAAGCATTTACAGAGCAGCGAGAACCATTAAGCGAAGAGACAATACTCTCTACAATGCATTGAGATCAATATACGAGGACTCCATTTTCGTGGGCGAGATCTCTCAGCTATGGCCCGACCTCCCTCTTCTTGCCAACCTTCGTTGCGGCCTCTGGTACTCCCCCAGATTCCACTCCACCTGTTACTTCAAGTCCACTGATGGCCACAACAATAATTGGTCCTTCAACACGTCTCGCCTCAATCTCCATGTTGCTCAGCTCGCTGGTACTATGTCCTGCTTTTCTTTTTCTCTTTTTGGTGTTTGAAATAGATGTCAGACTTTGCACTGGCCTTCAGTTTGATATCTTGTTGAGAATATTAGAATAAAAGGGTTTATTTTTTCCTCAATATTAGCAGTTTGTGTGTAAGTTAATTACTTATCTTTCAATGCTAATTTTATAGGTCTTCTTTCATTAGAGTTTCCTTTTGTTTTTCTGTCAGCTGAGCTTGATGGTATTTAATACGCTTTTGCTTTTGTTTTTTTCCTTTGTTTTTTTTTGGTTGATAATGATTTGATAGGACAGAAGGGGGGGTGTATCATAGTTGATTCCACCAGAAGAGGGAAGAAATTTCCGGATAGTATGTCAAAAACTATACCCATTTGGACGTGTGTTTTGAATCGGGCCATTAGCAGTTACAGGAAGACAATTTTTGATAGCGATACTTCAACCAAGGGGGTAAGTAACTGTATTGTAATGCTCGGGGCAATTAATTTGATGACTCTAGTAATCTGTTCTATTTCAAAAATACTGATGATATTCTATTTAACTTTCACTTGATGCTTCATACTTGACTTGGTTGTGTTGAATTATGGTATTTGCTTTCTTGCCCTCTTGCTTGTTTTCATGATTGAATAGTGCATGGTAATGCTTTGAGTAATTTTCTTGGCAGACAATGAATTCCTTTGACATTCTATTTGGTTTAGAGACTAATAGTTTTGGTATTTTATCTATATATCATCTCTACATTTTCTGTGATTTACTGCCTTCATAAACAGGATTCAAATGGTCATGATCAACACAATGAGCCTATGAGGGAGGAGTCCTTTGATTGGGATTGTGCCTTGCATCTTCCTCTGTGGGTTTCTAAGATGGAGAAAGCTTCCATTGAGGAGCGGCTTGAAGAATGGACTGAAAGGTTAAAAGAAAGCGGAGCTGATATAGCTACTCTTGCAATGTGCTTAAAGAAACCCTTACGCCCTCTGTGGATTTCTCAGAAAACAGTCATCTGGCTAAATGAAGTGCCCGACCATGATTCCTGGGATTTCACACCCATCATACTTGTGTCTGCATCTTCCTCTGTTGGCATAAGTCAACATATGACTACCTCTGAGTTTAGCTGGAACTATATACCAGGTGCTGGAGATGATGAAGAAAGTTGGGCAAGGGGTTTATCTCCTAATCTCTTCTGGGATCATGTGTATGATATTATAAACTCCGGTCCTGATGTGTGTAATCAGAAGGTTGCAGATATAGTTGAAAAGAATAGAGTATGTCGTGCTTATAGAGGAGAGAATGCCCCACAGATCACAGTCAAGTCCCTCAAACCATCTTGTCTAGACTCACATGACGAACTGTCAGTATCTTCTGATATTTCAAACATGAATATTGACATGTTGAACTCTTCAGATAAAGATTCTACGATATCTTGGCTGGGTTCAACCAATCTTTCTGTTGGCACTTCTCAGTTTGGTATGCAGAGTGAATTAATGTCCTTTTATCATTCACTAGTGCATGTTCTTGAAGGATATACAACCTTCATGATACTTCTTGAACTGTACAGTTTTTATTTCATTTGAGTAGTGCTTCTCTAGCTGACTAGTTAAGTGTTGATTTTTGGTGCAGCTGCAGAAGCACCTGATGTTAATTGCATATTGAATTGTGATTGTGAGTCCATCTCTGTCAGTCTTAGCAGTGAAGAAGCTTATTTGCATCTTCCCATGGTGGTGAGTGTAAAGTGGAAGGAAAACTTGCTTCCATTATTTCATACTAGGAACTTCTGCTCATCGTAGTTTTCTGATGGCTCAGACTTCAAAATATGATCGATTTTCGTTATTAAACAATCTTCCTTCTGCGGTGAGCTTCGCAAAGTTGAATCTTAGCAAAGGGAAAAGACTTCTTGTTTGTTGTTCTAATGGTAAAGTTTCTATCTCTGTAAGTTGTTCTGTTTGTGTTAGAGATATTAGATTAAGCAAATAACTTCTGGGTCATCCTTAAGCAATCCATTCCTTAGAGCTTCATGTGACAATTCCCTAAACAAGGATTTCTGCATAACCAGATGCCAGGTCATTTGTTTAGGATTTGAGAACATCTGAGTCATATATAGCACTGCATCTAAAATGTATTTGTCAACATGTATTGGGTGAGCATTCAGATTAGCATTTGGTACTCTTTTCAACTTTTATGAGTCTATATTTCCATTCTATTTTTATGTTTGTTTATCTTTTGAATTTCTGAGATGACTACCACTTAAATCACAGTATAGATCTATGGATAAGCAAATCATTATCATCTCTATCTGTTCAACAATACCAGTATGCCGTACCTTATGTAATAGTTTTCATTGCTTTTCAGGTGAAGATATCAGCATATGTGTTTGTTTAGCAATTTTGGCATCATTATTTGATGAGGAAGGTACATCTCTGTACTTTGCATTAGATACAGAAGATTAACTTTTAAGCTCATCTCGCACAGTATACAATCAACACACTGCAGCATTTATCTCATGCATTTCCACATGTATTTGTTAAATTTTATAATTTTAAGAAATTAAAATATGTAAATTTGATGTATGATGAGAGAGTGAAAGAGGAAGAATAAAAATGGAGAAGAATTACTGATGCTTTTACTCAGTACTGAAACACTGACTGTCTGCTTTTCACTGTAACAGCATAAATACGTACATATTATGCATTCTTCCTGTGCTTAGACATTTGCACAAGTTTACCACTCCCAGAAATGTAATCTGGCCAAAGGATTTTGCAGTCCATACTCTATATGTCATTGCTTTGTTTCTCAAAGCGTAATTGAAAGCAGAGTTGTGTCTAATTTAAGTTCAGTTCGAGAGCTTAAGAAAACTCATCTTCAATGTGCTCAACTTGGGCAGAAATCCTGCAGTAGGAGATAGTTTTCTATAATGTCATATTTAAATGGGTCTAAATCTATTACGGTAGAAAAGTAATTATTTTTTGAGAAAAAATTTCTGAAAATTTCTCCAGATATCTACTGCACCCTGCCCCTTAACCTGCACTTTTGGTTCTGTCTCTTTAACATTGTGAGACTTGAAAGGTTTTTAACTGGTAGTTCATAGATAGACATAAAGAGATAAATTTAGATCTTTTATTAGTAGCTGTTGCAGTATGTTATATTTGGGCGCACGCGGTTAATTTACATACTTAGCAAATAGCACCTGGATGTGGATTGCAAACAGATAACATAGAATCCTTGATCTTGCAAGGGAGAGATGATGCTCCCTGGGAAGGAGAATAATTGTAGTACGATCATAGAAATCTGTGAAGAAAATATGTTTTTGAAAGCAGTGGGTGGGTTAGTTGGTCAGAGTAGGTGGATAGGCAAAGTAAGTTTTCAATCCGGTAGGTGTACTCAGTAAATCTGACCAGATATATAAGCCAATATTAGTTGGCAAGCAAGTAGACAAGTGATTGTGAAGTTGAAGAAAGGAAACAGCATGTGACCGTGATTGTAGGAAATTGCCACACTTGGATGCTTTCTAATTATGACACTCACTGTTAGAAGGACATAATAAAATGCCAATATTATTTTATTGAGTAAATTACACTAATTTAAAATAATATTTTAGTTTTCACTTTTAAATTTAGTTTTATTTTATTTATAAATTAAAAATTTTTAAATGATTCTTTGATTTTGAATTTAATTTTATTTTGATATTCTACAAATTGAAAGTTTTAAAATAATTATTTAATTTTAAAGATCTAATTCGAAATAATTTTTCTTTAAATGAAATTAAATTTAAAAGTGAAAGGCTATTTTAAGATTTTTAATTTGTGATTAAATTCAAAAAAATTATTTTTAAATTTTTTAACTTGTAAATGATCAAAATAAGATTATATTTTAAAGGGATGTAAGGTAAAATTTAGTTTAAATTTCATGAGCTCTTAGAAACTTTAACTTTTGATAAATGTATACTTTTTTTGTGTAAAAATTCAAAACGTAAAGCTATGATTTAGTATGAAATCATGACTTTGGCAAAAGTATATTAAATGATATAACAATATACAAGTGAATGCATACTACAAGAATGTGAAAATGAAGCTCTATATATAGGAAATCATTATTATAAGGAGGTAATTACCATGATAAATAAGCTGTGATGCTGCATTAACAGGAGTGTGACTTGTATTACTATAATCAGCCTAGCTAGCTCTGTAAACTAGACTATATGTTTTTGGTCAGGTAAGTACGATGAAGGGAAATGGTTGAGGGAGAGAGGCATCACAAAATGGGAGATGAGGCGGCGGCTTGTGTATATCTGCAAGTTTGCAACGAACGCCAGACCATCAAGGGGAAATCTGAGGCAGGTTTTCAACTTTCTCATTGCTCAAGCAAGTCCAATCACATGATTCCATTTGGTCATTTCTCTAATTTTTTTTTTTTTATTGTAATGTTTAAAAGGGTTACTTATTCATAAGAAAACATTAAATTTGATTTTTCAATCTTCAAAAAAATATTAAATTAAGTCTCTTTAACCAATGTCGAAGGACTAAATTTAATGTTTTTAAAAATTAAATGGTTAAGTGTTATAGTTTTTTAATAAGTAAAAGATTATTCTAAACATAATAAGTGAGAAATTAAAATAATACTATTGTAAGAAATACAAATTAGGTACCCGCCTATTCATATACTGTAGTTCTAGATTCCTCTGCTGTCAATTTAATTTAATTTTATCCTATAGTCAGAAAGAGAAAAGTGAGAAAGGAGAATGTAAGTCTTACTATGTAATTCTGAAACTATTTTAATTATTATATTGGATTTTTTTTTTGGTTTTGCCTGAAAAACACAACTAAAAACCAACTAACATGAATGGTATATTTAGTCATATACTAGTACATAATATATTTAAAGTTTCTTCTCACAGAAAGTCTGGAAAATAATTTAAACTATAATATGCATTTGTATACAATTATGAAATTCTTGTGTGACCGCTGTTTGGAAAGCTTGATAATCCAATTTGCCATGGCATTGGTGGTAAGAAACTATAATGTGTATTTGTATACAATTATGAAACTCCTGTGTGCCCCCTGTTTGGAAAGCTTGATAATCCAATTTGCCTTGGCATTGGTGGTAAGAAACTATAATGTGTATTTGTATACAATTATGAAATTTTTGTGTGCCCCCTGTTTGGAAAGCTTGATAATCCAATTTGCCTTGGCATTGGTGGTAAGAATGATCATGAAAAGATATTATAGTTTTTAAGACTTGATTCATAATTAGTGGGTAAAAAATTTACTCTCTATTTAATACTTGAATTTGCAAGTTAAAGTAAACAATTTTTTTTTTATCACTTTAAGTTGTGATTTAGTTCTATAAAATTTATTTATATAAAATTATAATAAAAATAAAATATCCTAAACAACTATTAATATTATTTAAAAGTTATAGAATTTTATTTGTATGTTTCTTATACTTTTTTATGATATATTAGACTTAGGTTCTATCATTTATATCTTTACTGTAACAATTTTCAATAAAATTGCATGTACAATTTTTTTTAAATACAATCCAATAAGACTTATGTTATTATTAAAAAATTATACATTTCTCATATTTTAATTAAGAATTCTATTTTGCTAAAAAAAAATAAGAAATTCGATAATAAAGATATAAAGATTTGCATGTAAAATTTTTTTAATTAACAAATACAAAGACACTATAGGCTTGGGGTATACTGGATCTCATAGTACTCTAGATTAGACTTGATTATCACTCAAAAACCTCACCCGATTTGATAGATTCGTTTGAAATCAGCATAGATATGTAGGCCTTTCTTAAGCGTAGCTTGACCCAAATGTCTAAATCAATATTTTTCTTTTCTTTTGTTAACATCGAACGTATGATTCAAATTGATCATTAAAGAAATAATATAACTTAAGGAGCAATATCAAAATCAAAAGCATTTTAATTTTAAAGATGAGAAATATAAATTTAGAAAGAAATTAGCTCAATTTCATTTTAATGTAGTTGTAGAAATCTTGGTAAAAAAGCAATTATCAATAACCTTTATCCAAAAAGTTTATGCTAGTACAATAATTCATTAAATTCATATTAAAAACTTTGCCACGTACAATCATATAACTAATAACAACCAATAAACTATACTATCTCTATCATGTTTTAACTAAATTTTATTATAATTTAAAAAGTTTATCTGGCCTAACTATTTAGAAAAAAAAAAGGATATAAACTTGAAAAATAAATTCTATTTAACAACTAGATATGAGCTTAATCATAAGAGACAGCTCAATTTTTTTTTTTTTAACTAAAGTCTGATGGATGATCAAATCTAATCTGCATCATTAGAAATATTATTAGGCACGCCTTACATGCTTCAATTATATATATATATTTTTTGAGAATGGCTTCAATTATAATATTAACGCACAATGATGCTTAACGGAATCTCTATATTACCCTATGACTTAAAAAATGAAACGAAGAGAGTGGGGCTTAAAATCTGACACTCCTGAATGGTACAATGAAAAGGTCCTAATAACCTATATATACTTGCTTTGCCTTCCTGTAGAAACACATGTCCTAAACCTGAACTGAGTGAACCATCTTAATCATTCTTTATTTTCCTTAGTGCATTGATCTTTACCATACTCTAAAGGCCTGCCTTTGAAGTATTATAATGCCGTATACAGTTAGAAAGTTCAGAAAACTAAAGGTGAATGATTGATAATATAATTAAACTAGAGTTGAGTTCATCTCTCCTAGCCTGCAATTAATCTGCATATACCTAAGTTTAATGATCAGTTTTAAATTTTTCCTTCAAAAAATTATAATGCTTGAAATGATATTTTACTAATCATGGAGGTTATATATATATATATATATATATATATATATATATATCAAAGCAATTATTAGAACTGTTAAAGTGAGCCAACCTAATTCATTCGAACTGACCCATTTGAGTTGATGGGTTAAATAAGTCAGTCCGTTTAACTCATCATAAGGTGGTGGGTTAAAAATTTCAATTCACCCCACCTTATGGGTTAAACGAACTGACCTGTTTAACTCACCAAAAAATTAAAAAAATTTAAAATAAAATAAAAATTATAAAAATTTAAATATGACTTTTGTTAAGCACATATCTTGTTTAATTAATCAATTTCTATACCAATATAAATAAACAAAAAAAAAAACTAAATAAAATACAAGTTTCAACTTATTAAAACAAATAGAGTAATCTAATAATTCAATGATTCATTAATAATAAGAATATGATTATAAGCAGAACATTCAAATTTAATAAATTACAAAATAATAGAGACAACACAACACATAAATTAGGGTTAATTTTTTAAACAGAAAAGTGCAGTGGATAGGGTTGCTGGACTGAGTGAGTGAAATTTTTTGTTTTTTAAAAAGGCAACCCGTTTAACCCGCGAGCTGACTCATTTAACTCGTGAGTTAAACGAGTTGAGTTAATAAAAGTATATTAAACGAGTTTTCAAAAAAACTCATCAACCTAACCTACCTTTTATGTGAATTATACGAGCTCGATCCAATGGGTCGAACCCGTTTTTACGCCTATAGCGATTATGAAAGGACAATATATATATATATATGGCCAAACATGACAACACTTGTATTTGATTATCTGAAACATCCTTGGCATTAAGTTAAAGCAAGTTAAAATTTTTTGTCCTTTCATAATTGTCTAGCCAACTTGTGAACATTGGATGCACTTTAACTAATTGGGCAGACAATCATTATTGGCACATGTTTTACATGGATTGGATATTAAAAAAATTAATAAAGAAAGAAAGTTGAACTTCGTGTAGCAAACACTAATTAAACAGAATGAGTAGACCAACTTTTAATGATGAAAGTAACAAAGCAACACAGGATATAGCTAGCTTTGGCTCAGGTGCGAGTGTAGGGGCAGAAACTAGAAAAAGTAACCCTTTTTTAGGCGTGAAAAATGGTTATTTGTATTTAAATATATCACTAGGTAAAATGTTACATCAATTTTCATGCTTAGTCCGAACCTAATCTATAATAAAAGCCTAATAAAACCTTATATAATATTACATAGAGTGCTATTTTTATGCCGAAAATACCGGGTGCCGGTCTTTCTCAGTTACTTTTTACAATAAAGAGAAATGTTAATCACCAACCTAAAGTGTATACCTAAAGAAAATTTGATATTGTATATTGATATGTGCATTTGGTGTGTCATTTTAACCTTAAAATCAATATAGTATAAGTAAAATTTTTTGGTCATAATTATCAGAGTTATTGGAGGAAAATTTCTTCAAGATTTCCTCAATATTGTTTTCTCTTAAGGTACACTACTCTTATCTTTCAAAGATTCAAAATGAAATAATATTGCCAAATGAACTATCTCAAAGAATAGATTGACATGATGAAGTTTTAAGAACTCTAGTTAAAATTATACAAATATTGATATTTATCTCTTTTTCAAAGATGTTAAAACAAGATAAAAATCACATTATATATTTGATTTTAAAATTATATTAAAATATCATACATATATATATATATATATATATATGGCTTTATGAAAAATGACTGTTAAGCATAGAAAAATAGCCTTCACATGCTTTAAAAAAGTTGTTCTCAATATAGCCGATTGACTACTACAGTCTACCAATTAAATTATAGCTGAAATATAATTGTTAATTTGAATTTACAGTCTATTAATTGACTATTAGGGAGTGACAATTGACCATTGGCCTTTAATGAACTTTTAGAATGTTGATAATTAATTAACTATTACATAAAGGTAAATTTAAATTATTTTAATTTTTTCATTTCAACTTTATTTTAAGTAAATAATTATCTTTAGAAAGCACTTTAAAGTTATTTTCTAATGTAATAACTTATATAACAAAATTTCATATGAATTGGGAGATATAATCAAAATAATGGCCAAAAGTTAAAAGAAAAAAATTATACATAAAATTTATATCTCAGGGACAACTTTAATTAAATGGTTATAACTTTTTCGTTTGAATTTCATTTCGTGTGAATGACCTACTTTAAGATATGTATTTGAGTCTATTATCAAATAAAATAAACTTTTATATCAAAACTTGGCATGATTTGTGAGATAACATCAAATTAATGACCAAAGTTTTAAATAAGATTTTACATAAAATCTATATCTTTTAAGTTTAAACATATATTTTAAGTATTAAAATGTCTTAAACTAATAAATGCACATCTAAATTATTAAATTTCACAAAACAATTCTTAACTTATCATAAATATGCCTATTTTAATCAAATGTCAATCTCAATACAACTAAACTTTCAAATCTTCACATTTTTTATTTCTTTAATGCTTATAGCATTTACTTTGCTTGCTATTGCTATTAATATTCCATTTTCTTTAGTTCAATGCTTACTCTTTCTCTTTGGATCATTCTACATAAAAAAAAAAAAAATTGCTTTACAAAGTAATTAATCCAATTCTTATTTAATAATATCCATACTTTGATTATAATTAATGTAATGTAAAGTATATGAGAAATTTAGATTATACTAACATTAAAACCAATTGAATGTAGTATAAGAAGCACATATCATAAATAAAAAAAAACATATAATTCAAGTATATAATATTACAAATTAATCATTAAATAATCTATACACTAATACTATTTGCATTTCATTTGTTTCATATTCGTCTACCAACCAATAGGTCGTTTGAAGAGGACTAGTTAGGAGTTAGAATGTTGGTAACATGGGCAAGATTCTTTATTAAACCCACGCGCATATTAATTAGTCAAACTAATAGATTTATGATTGACACTTCGGCGTTGGGGGTGGGACTTATTGGGAAGTAATTAAGTAGCTAGAGGTCCACCCAAAGGATTATAAAGAGAGTTAATCACCGATATTAAATCTCTAATATTGCCAGATAAGTCCACTCGTTGGCATTAGTTTTTTTTTTTAAATCTTATAATTAACTTTTGAGAGTTGGGACAAATTCATCAAGAATATCCACAAAGTGCAAAGAGTATGTGTGTGTGTGTGTATATATATATATATATATATAAAATGAATGACCCATTTTCATTCAAATCGTTAAAAATTATGAGCTAATGAAAATTTGATATTAGTAGCTAGTACTTTCCCATGCATTTAAATGCATGAAATTTTTAAATAAAATTAAAGTATAATTTAAAATAATTAAAGAGTAGAAATTTGTTTTATATATTTATATATAGCTAATTGATTCAATTACATTACATTTTTCAATACTGAATAAGTTTTAGCTCCACACACACATACACACAAATATAGGATTATGATACAATAATTATTCTTTGCAAAAGAATTGCTAGCTCCAACTATGATCAATCACACCTAAATGGAGGAAAGGAGACTGTCATTTATTGTCGACATATATAATAAGTAATGAATTTATTTTTTCTTTAAGGCTACAGAAATTAAACAAGTATTTAATCGTACATATATTTTATATGAGTTGCTTTCATTAATTTTGTTAACTAAACTCAAATTGAAGCATATATATCTACAGTTTTGTTTAGTTATAATCATAAAATTATGTCAATTACATAATTTATTTGAAAATGATATAAATAAAGGTCTTAGTAATTGAAAATAAAGGGTGTCCAGCTGAACTTTAACTTGTGAACTCACTCTATTAATTTAGGAACTTGGACACTCTTACGTGCTTGGTTTACCATTTTTTCTCTCTGGTCACTGGTGTGGCATTTTACTGTAGTTACAAATTTACAATACATTCATCTTGCTACGTATTAATTGATAGATGTATTTATTATTTCATTCATTTTAAACATAAGAGGTGGACTTAAAAATTTTTCTGATGAGATGTGCATAATATATATATTAAAAAAAGAAATCAGAAAACTGCATGATCGAAATTTAATTAAAAAAAATAGAAGTGGGAAAAGTTGGCCAAACAGTTGTCGGACAAATTTTGATGCGATGCTTAAACAAGAATAAAGTAGAAGAAATGCAAAGAACTTGATTCATTTATTAATTATTCAAAGCAATGCAAGAGAAATGCTTAAGTGGAAATTGATCACGATTTTGTTAAAGGAAAAAAACATTGAATTAAATGAAGAAAAATGACTCAAAAGTGATAGATGATTTAGGCAGATATGCATCAACAGTACATATTATATGCCATACATAGAATATGGATCTAATTAAATATTAATGTATATATGGGGAATATTGATCTATTAAAATTGATTAGACAATTAAAGTATCTTGTGTTAAACGTGTTGAATTTTTGTCAAGGAGATGCTAAAATATCATGCATTTCATGGGGACTACATTATATCCCAAAAATATTATTTTATACGCCATGGAACAATATTTAATTATCCAATATAAGTTCCCATGAACAGCTTTACTCAACAACATAAACCAATAAACAAATCCCATATATGACCATTTGTTGCACAAACACTTTGGTCCATATTCTTTGAGGCACCTAAAATGAACGTGTTCGATTGCAATTTAATACGTAATGAATCAAGCAATAAAGTTCTAATTATGTACAGAGCCCCAGTGACGTTTTATTCGCCATGTTGGCTCAAAAGCAAAAATGAAAATTAAAAAAAAGGTTGAATTGCATAGAAGTTTCCTAAACTTTCGGATACATGCAAATAACTTAGTGATTTTTAAATCTTGATAATGATCTTTTAAATTTTTAAATTCGTACAGATAATTCCTTTATTAATAAATGGATTCCTTTAGAATTTAATTTTTTTTTATAAATAACTCTCTTATATTTTAATTTAAGTACATATAACACTCTGAATTTTGAGTTATATACAAATAATTCATTCATTTATTATATTTTTGTTAATAAAATAGTTAGCTAACTAATATAAGGGATTTATTTTTACATAATCTCCAAGTTTAAAAGGATTTATGGTCAAATTTTGAAAATGAGAGAATTATTTGTGTATGACATAAAGTTTAGAGAAAGTTTGTATAATTTAGCCAAAAGATAATGACGAAAATTAAGGAATTTGATCTATGGGAGCAACTTTATTTGGTATGACCTCGCTGACTTTCGAGGAAAATGACGAATATGCTGTCTCTGGATATCTTCCTCCCTCCTTCTCAGAAACATAAATGCTCTTTCTGCGTTGTCTTTAATTTTTTTTTTTCGGCTGGTTGGTACTGCACGCTATATATGTATCAGGGAGAGAAAGAGATAGAGCTGTGTGGGTCTCATCTCTTGAGCCCTATCTCCTTCTCTTGATAATTCCTTAATATGCAATTACTGTAAGGATCTTGGTTTATTCTACCCATAGCTAGTTCATGGATAAATCTTGCTATAACTTATGAAAATTAATAATATAAGAGTTGAGGAATATACAAGTGATAATATGCAATGCAAACTCTTATCATTTTTCAAAGCCCAAGTTATTAATATAGTAAGTAGTGGCACTTTGCAACAATTTGTGTTACGGGAAGTGGATCTAATCTAACAACCAGTTTTTGACCCACATGCCCACTAAGTAATATTTAATATGTCTGAGTCCTTCCTTTGGGAGAAAGAAACATAAAACTTGGAGAGATAGATTAATTAAAGGAAAAAAAAAGGGAAAAAAAGCTGGCATTAAACCGACAAAGGCCAAATCAGGACTAAAGAAAAAATAAAGGGGGGCAGCAAATTTTATATGTCAAAACCTATATAATAGTAGTCGTCTTTTTTCAAAACTAGACAAATAGGTTATACTAAGATCCAATCTAATCTCATGGGGATTAATGAAGCACCGTAAGGCAGAATTACACCTTTACCAACCTACAAATAATAAAGCTCTCATGACATAATATTTTCATTTATTTATTTACGCTGCATTTGACCACACCACTTAGTACTCCTAATGACACGTGCATGTCCACAAGTGTATATAAGCACGATGAGGAGTTCAACTTCTTCTTTCATCTCTCTGTTCTTGCCTCCAGATTGCCAGTTTGAGCTCAGAAATAGTTGACAGGAGCAAAATGGGTTCCTCAAAAAGGGAGGTGGTAGAGAAGGGAGAGACAAGGGGAAAAGAGGGAGCTTCGAATAATTCTATAGCCATAATTTTCAGATATGCAGATTGGATTGATGTGGTGCTTGTGGTAATGGGTGCTTTGGGAGCAATAGGAGATGGCATGTCCACAAACGTATTGCTGATATTTGTTAGCCGTATTATGAACAGCTTGGGTTATGGGAATAGCCAGCAAAATAGTGGAAATTTCATGGCTGAGGTTGAAAAGGTTGGCATATATATATGTTGTATTATTCACTAGTATTGTCAACGTACGTTCTTCTTTAATTATATTCGTTTCTTTTCCTTTCTCACTTTCTTTCCTTTGGTTTGAATTGTTGTTTACAGTGCAGTTTATACTTTGTCTACTTGGGATTAGCAGCCATGGTGGTAGCCTTCATGGGTAATTCCAGAGCTTAATTTTTTGGTTTTTTGTTTTTTTCCGCTTCACATTTTGAGGATAAAGTGTCCACTGATTTTAGGTGGCATTTAGCAACCATCTGACTGCACTGATACCTGTTTGATGAACAAGGAGATGTTAAATGTGGTCTTTTTTTCGTGTCTGAAACTATAGATGACAGAATTTTAATTTTAGAAGAAGAAAATGGAAAAGCCTGACTATATTTCTAAAGATTTGCTCTTCAACAAAACAAACAAAAGATAGGAACTAAAGAATGCAGAATCTAGCAGTCTGAGTGAGCAAATATTGGTGATTAATGCAGAAGGGTATTGCTGGAGCAAAACAAGCGAGAGGCAGGTGCTGAGAATTCGATACAAGTATCTGGAAGCTGTGCTGAGACAAGAAGTGGGGTTATTCGATTCCCAAGAAGCAACCACTTCAGAAATCATCAACAGCATATCAAAGGACACTTCGCTCATCCAGGAGGTTCTAAGTGAAAAGGTCATTCATTTTTCTCTCTTCCTTCTGGCTTCATCACAACTTAACTATACTAGTAAAGCTCAATCTTTTCCCTTTCATGGTGCATCTCAGGTACCCCTATTCTTTATGCACTCAGCGTCGTTTATCTCAGGGATTGTATTCTCTGCATACTTCTGTTGGAGGTTGGCCTTAGTGGCATTCCCTACACTGCTTTTGCTGATTATTCCTGGAATGCTGTATGGCAAGTACCTTATCCATTTGTCAAAAAAGTCTTATAAGGAGTATGGCAAAGCAAACACCGTTGTAGAACAGGCTCTGAGCTCCATTAAAACTATATATTCCTTCACTGCGGAGAAGAGAATCATCGAGAGGTATTCAGCTATACTAGACAGAGCTTCAGGGCTAGGAATCAAGCAAGGCATAGCCAAGGGTCTAGCTGTAGGAAGTATGGGTCTCTCTTTCGCAATCTGGGCTTTTCTTGCTTGGTATGGAAGCCGTTTGGTTATGTACAAAGGTGAAAGCGGAGGAAAGATCTACGCAGCTAGCGTCACCTTCATAATGAGTGGACTGTAAGTAGTTTCTTGATCTTTTCTTTTTAACTGTTAAATTCATGAAAATTTTAATTTTGAGTGTCAGAAAACTTAGGGTATTCAGGAGCCACATATCACTTTAAGAGTTTCTTTGTTTCTGTTTATTTTGAGCAACAGTAGCACTGCACTGTTAATTAATAATCAATTAATGTGTCATCAGAAAGTTTAAGAAATCTAATTAATACTACGGGCTATTGGTATCCTACTCACTTTCCGGTGGGAAAAGGAAATATAAAATAATTCAATTTCATGATTGATGTGCATTATAATTAAGACTAGAATCAAGTTGCATATAAACTTGTTGATCAGTATCTTTATTAATGCGCATTTAAAGAAGATCCCACTAGCCCCACAAGATATTTTACTTGTACGCGTAGATATTTGAAAAACTCGATAAGATGTACTTTTGATAGTGTCCCCACAAAAGGGATTGGTGTAAGAGGTAAACTAGTCAAGCTAAAATGTACATAGCATCAAACTTTCATTGAGATAATGCCCTTCTTTCACATGAGTGCTCTCTCAAGCCCTTCTCATGAAAGCATTAGGTATTTGAAAAGGAAAGTCACTGTGGTGGACTCTAGTTATAGTACCAAGGGTTATATTTAGTTGAGAGGTAATGCCCTTTAACTAAGTGAAGTCTGAGCCATGACATATTCTATCTCCACTTATTTCATTATAGTGCTTTGTAATGGATGCATAGATTCTTCGGAAAGCTGATAGATTTCAAAAAATGGTTCTGATCTTTTGGTCGTCAAGAATTATTATTGCTGGTTGAACTTTTATGATAATCATGCTGCAAAGTGCGAACGATATAAAACCTTGTAATATAGAAATAATGTAATCTATTAATCTCATTATTGCTTCAACAAAGCCTTGCACATCTTATCAATGTCTATATGACAAAAATATGCTAAAATGGGCAGGATGGATAGTCAAGTCAAGATATTCTATGATTAAAAGATCATAGGCGAGAGAAATGATATAATACACGGTCGGTAGTGAAAGAAATCACAATTTAACAATTGTGTTTTAAGATAAATATCTCAGCTCTTATTCATTAGTAAATGATAATGCTCAGCTACACTGGAATGATCTTACTGTCATTCTCGAGTTTCACAACTTAAATTAATAAGAAATAGAAACATAACAAGGTTTTAATTCACTGCTTTTACAATATGCCATTGCACCAACATACATTTTTCATGAAGTTGTTCTTTCTAATGCTAATTGGTAAAACAAATGTAACACAGATCCCTTGGAGTGGCACTTCCTGAGCTCAAATACTTCACAGAAGCATCTGTTGCTGCTTCACGCATATTTGACATGATTGATCGGATACCTACCATTGATGGTGAAGACACAAAAGGACTTGTGTTAGAACGCACAAGTGGGAAGATAGAATTTGAGCATGTCAAATTCACATACCCTTCTCGTCCAGAAACAATTGTACTGAGGGATTTCAACCTCAGAGTTGAGGCAGGGAAAACTGTTGCCCTGGTTGGGTCTAGTGGAAGTGGCAAATCCACTGCAATAGCATTAGTGCAGAGATTTTATGATGCAGATGAAGGTGTTGTAAGAATTGATGGTGAAGACATAAGAAGCCTACAGTTGAAATGGATTAGAGGGAAAATGGGGCTTGTGAGTCAAGACCATGCACTTTTTGGAACATCTATAAAAGAGAATATCATGTTTGGGAAGCCTGATGCCACAATGGATGAAGTAGTTGCTGCAGCCACTGCTGCCAATGCTCATAACTTCGTAAGGCAGCTTCCTCAAGGTTATGAGACCAAGGTGAGTTGTAGTGTCAATTATTTAGATGTTTAATTCCACAGAGTCACATTCTTTTAAGGGAACCTATCTTACTATCTTTTAAGTCTAATAATATGTATAATGAGAAAAAGATGAACTCATTATTACTCTCGTTTTTGAAGATAGTGGGTTTTAATCCTACAAGCTGACCACCAAATTGAATATAAACCAGATTGGAGAAAGGGGGGCACTTCTATCAGGTGGACAAAAGCAGAGAATAGCCATTGCAAGAGCCATCATAAAGAATCCGGTAATTCTTCTACTTGATGAAGCAACTAGTGCTCTTGACTCTGAATCTGAATCACTGGTTCAAAATGCCCTTGATCAGGCCTCCATGGGAAGGAGCACATTGGTAAGTACAATCGACTACTAGTTCCTTAAAAGAAGGACATAATATGTCTGACAGTACATCATGACAGTGATAACTATGATGCAATTCTATACATCAATCTAGTTTGTAGTAAAGTAATCTATTTATTGGATAGTGAATGAACCAACTTTATTTACTCCTCCCTTCTCTCATTACTTACGGAACATGATCAGGTTGTGGCCCACAAGCTATCAACTATTCGAAACGCAGACCTCATAGCAGTCGTCAATGGTGGCTGCGTCATTGAAACAGGAACCCACGACGAACTCATAAACCGCCCAAATGGCCACTATGCAAAACTAGCAAAATTACAGAGACAACTGAGCTGTGATGAACAGGAACAAAATCCAGAACTGGGCATTTCTTCAGTCGCAAGAAGCAGTGCTGGCAGACCAAGCACTGCCATGTCAAGCCCTGCCATCTTCCCAAAATCACCCTTACCTGACGCCTCTTCTGATCTTGTGTCTGACCCTCCACCTTCGTTTCGTCGTCTTCTTTCTCTGAACGCATCTGAATGGAAACAGGGTCTGATTGGAAGCCTCTGTGCTATATCCTTTGGCTCAATTCAACCCATATATGCCGTAACCATCGGGGGTGTGATTTCTTCATTTTTTGTCGAAAGCCATGAGGAAATGCGTCGAAGGATCAGGACTTATTGTTTGATATTCTCATTCCTCTCCCTTGCTTCTGTTATCCTCAATCTCATTCAACACTACAATTTCGCTTATATGGGAGAGAAGTTAACGAAAAAGGTCAGACTGCGCATGCTGGAGAAGATCTTAACCTTTGAAACTGCTTGGTTCGAGGAGGAACAAAACTCAAGTGGAGCCTTATGCTCAAGGTTGAGCAATGAGGCTTCCATGGTCAAGTCACTCGTTGCAGATCGAATTTCTCTATTAGTACAAACCACCTCTGCCGTCACAATCGCAATGATCATAGGGATTGTGGTGGCATGGAAGCTGGCTCTTGTTATGATAGCAGTTCAACCACTAGCAATCCTCTGCTTCTACACACGAAAGGTGTTGCTCTCTGCACTTTCAACCAAATTTATCAAGGCTCAAAACCAAAGCACCCAAATTGCAGTAGAAGCAGTTTATAACCACAGAATTGTATCTTCATTCGGAAGCATCAGAATAGTGCTGAAACTCTTTGATGAGGCTCAAGAGGCACCGAGGAAGGAAGCGAGGAAGAAGTCATGGCTAGCTGGGATAGGAATGGGTTCTGCTCAGTGCCTAACCTTCATGTCATGGGCTTTGGATTTCTGGTTTGGAGGCACGTTGGTGCAGAAGGGAGACATATCAGCAGGGGATGTGTTCAAGACATTCTTTGTATTGGTCAGTACCGGCAAGGTCATAGCCGACGCCGGAAGCATGACCTCTGACCTCGCCAAAACATCAACGGCAATCGCCTCTGTCTTTGAAATCCTTGATCGTCAATCACTAATTCCCAGGGTATCTATAGAGACCAAATTCCTCTTTCGTCTTTCTTTATTTGCTAATTTCCTATGATGTTATAAATTCACTTGTGTGTGTGACATGCTAGGCTGGAGATGGCATTAGTGGGCGTAAGCTAGAAAAAATGAACGGGAAGATAGAGATGAAGAACGTTGATTTTGCATATCCAAGCAGGAGAGAGACCCCAATATTGCGAGAGTTTTGCTTGGAGATGAAGGCAGGAACCAGTATTGGACTAGTCGGGAAGAGTGGCTGTGGCAAATCAACAGTGATAGCTTTGATCCAAAGGTTCTATGAAGTGGACAGAGGGTACGTGAAAGTGGACGGCGTAGACATAAGGGAATTAGACACTTACTGGTACAGGCAACACACAGCACTTGTTAGCCAAGAGCCTGTGATATACTCAGGTAGTTTAAGGGACAACATATTGTTCGGGAAGGAAGACGCCACAGAACATGAAGTGGTGGAGGCTGCAAGAGCTGCAAACGCTCACGAGTTCATCTCGTAAGAGCTTTCTCTCCACAGTTCATAACCCTAATAAACCTTAACTTTCACAACCATTTCTGATATGAACACTTATGTTTCTTGTGATGCAGATCACTGAAGGATGGATATGAAACGGAATGTGGGGAGAGAGGAGTGCAGCTTTCAGGAGGGCAGAAGCAGAGGATAGCGATTGCAAGAGCGATAATCAGAAAGCCAAGGATACTACTGCTAGATGAGGCAACCAGTGCTCTGGATGTGCAATCAGAAGGGATAGTGCAAGAAGCACTAGATAGGATTATGGTTGGGAGGACTACAATTGTGGTGGCACATAGACTAAACACCATTATGCACCTTGACTCCATTGCCTACATTGCAGACGGCAAGGTTATGGAGCGAGGAACCTATGCCCGCCTAAGGCATATGAGAGGTGCCTTCTTCAACCTTTCCACACATCAGACTTAGAAATGAGGATTCATAATCAAGACAAATATGGTACTCAGTGTGCAAGTTTAAGACCTATATATGTACGGCTAGATATGGCTCTATGCTAGAAGGGCCCAGATTGTGAATATGTAGTAGAACAATCTATAATATGTCAGCGTACCCACCGGAATTTATAATGGATTTAGTGGGCTTTTAATGAAAATTTCTATGGCGTAGCGAAAACGTTGAAAATTGCCACCAAATTAAACAAAAAGATATGAATATGCTCCTCATAATAAATTTTCCAAAAAACAAATAATTAGACATAAAGAAAATACGAAAAATAATGAAAAATACCAAAAACAACATCAAAACATATGAAAATGAATTTCTTACATATGTAATATGATTTAAAATTTCCAAATCAAAAGTTATAGTCATTTGAAATAAACTTGTTTCATTTAGATTTTTAAGACTTTCAACTATCAAACGATTCCATTAACGCCTCACCTAAACGCTCTCTCTAGAGAAAAATAGCTAAGCTCTGTTTATATTTTGGGGCATTGACAAATAAACAGATTTACTGATGATCAGAGTATTAAAAACTGATATGAAGAAATTGGAATTATAGAGTTGAGAAAGTTGCAATAAAGTTACAGGAGGAAACACTTCATTACAAAACAAACGAGGGGAATATTCCCAATATTCTTGTTTTATTTGTCATGTGTGTTGTTGAGCTGTTCACTTGGGACGCTTAGCAGTGTCGGATGGCCCAACATGGCGAAGCAGCTGCATGTGAACATATCAATTTTAGTACGTAGCATGCAATTTTCAAGCAGTGTTTCGAAGTTACATGAAGACATAGATCGATGTAGAGAGACCTGAAAGTAAGGTTCGACTTTGAGCTTGAGATTCTGCCGCTCTATCTTCAGCTGCTTATAAGCTGCGATAGTCCTGCATATATATACACATGCACGCATGTTTCAGTATTATTACATACCTATAAGCCATTTCTGCTGACTGTTCTATTTTGTTATTGTAAAGGGAAAATAGAGCAAGTGAAGTGGGGTCACTCATCCGTACCCTTGCATGTCGTCTTCTTCCCAGCATTCCCTCATCTTGTTCACCTTATCCAACATCTTCAGAGCACCAAGACTGCAAAAGTTGACACATGTAATTGGACGAATCAGTCATTTAACGCTTTCATGGAATTTTTAATTCGACTTATAGTTTAGATAATTTTTAATTGAATTATTATAATTTTAAAAAAGTTTACTTGAGTCTTGCAATCACAATTCTTGCCAACACTTCTTAAATTTTCCTCATATATTTAACAGTGTACCATCTTGTCGGTTTAAAAATTCAAATGAGCTCACTCAAGTCATATTATAAGACGGCCCTTGTATCTATATGAGTTATTTTATTTGATTATATACTTCAACTTATTTTATTTAAAATGTCAAGATGATATATAATTAGAAGTTTCAATAAAATTTATCAGAACACCGATATAAATTAAAATTAAGTGAAACTACGGGAGTGAAAGAATAATTTAACCAGAAGAATCCTTCTTCTCTGAAAAACGAAGAAAATGTCATTATAATGTAAAAAATGAGAATGAAATCCCTATTAGGACTTAAAAGCGCTATTAAATTATTGAATAAATGTTTATTATATGAGTTTTTCTAACAAAAATCACTGTTGGATTAAAATTTTTAACCGCGAAGATCATATTTATAATTTTATATTAACCTAACATTGTTTTGTACTTTATGAACATGTCAATAAATTAATGTATGATATACTTTTTAAATATGAAGAGATTATTAGCTATATGACTACATACTTATCGTTATCAATTTTTTGTTTAAAAAATTAATATTTTTAATCAATATAATAATTACATTTAGTCAATATTGGATCAATTAAAAAAATAACTTCCTATGATCAAATATGGTACCACGTGAATGTCCCCGCCGTCCATACAACATGGATACTTTTTTTAGTTAATAATACGTTATGATAAAAAAGATATATGGAAAATACAAAAAATAATTATCATACATTTAAAAGTTTAATAAAAATTTAATGATTTAAATTTTATGTAATTTTTTCCTTTCTTTTTATGTGGCCTCATGTTTTACTCAAAAAAGAAAAAAAAAATGAAAAGTTGGTAACGAGGAAAGATACCTGACTACGCTTCCCTTGATCCGGAAAAGCAACCTATCTGTTTCCTCCTTGTGTTGGCCTTGTTCTTCGAACCTGTATGCACACATTCCTTCAGTTACAATTAGCTTTGATTAATAAATAGGACACAACAATATGCAACCAAAGTATTTAATTATCCTCACAAATTTTTGTCCATGTCGTTGAACTGTCTAATTGTGTCCAAGAAGAACAAGTCAAAAATCTCCTGAACAAAGTTAGGGTTTCCCATATCTTGCAGCTCCTCCAATTGCTGAAACTGGGGAGGACTCAAAAATCCCTACAAGCATAAGGAGAAATATTTCGATAGTATATCGTTTTTTCTTTGTTATAACTCATCAAATCTCGAAATTATATTCACATTGGCCTTCGTCACTTCTCTATCGTAAACAACCATGGTTAGTTTCAGCAACATGAAAAAAAATATGAGGAACTGCGTAATAACTGTATCATGTCCATTCAAGCATAAGAGAAGAGAAAGAAGAAAGAACCTCATCAAAGAAAGACTGTTTCATCATAGCAATACGCTGACGCAAGTGCTGATTCTCCATTGTCTCAATAGAAGGCTTAGATGCCAAAATGGTGAGCTAAAGAGCATAATTTATATGAAAGAAAGCAGTTTATTTAGGTGCAAATCTCGTATATATGCATGTATTAATTGTTTTCACAAAATTAGATTACAAAATCTAATCAAGAGAATCCCAAATCTTTTAGCAATAATATATAATACCAGGGCGCACCCAGAATTACTTAAGCTGTATGTATTAGCACTCATTGTTAACTTTAGCTAAAGTTTTTCTCTGTGATTGCACTAATCGCAGTTAAAACGTTTGTAGCTATAGGTTTAGCCACAGTTTTGGCCAACTGTAAGTAAATATGAACTTAACCGCAATTAACTGGTGGCCAATTTTTTTACTTTAACGGCCGTTGTAACCTATTTGAAAATTTTAAAATATTTTTCAAACCAAACAATTTGTGATCTTGATAAATCTATACCTAGAACGTTTTAGATAAAAAAAGAGAAGTAATGAAGAACCTACGAAAAGAAGACCACCGGTATATAAGATTATCCCAATATTTACAGCAGATGAAAGGCATTCATATTTATGGGCACTATCAGTAGCCGACACTCTGGCAAGTGACCAGTTGTCATACCCAAAATGACAATTTTCTTTGTTTTCATAGCAGATGCAGTATCTGACTATATATATATATATACCTACGTGTGTTTGTATGTGTGTGTGTGTGTCTATATATATATACATATATATATTTGAGAGAAACCCACGACTTGGATGAATAACAGGAACAAAATCAAACAGAAGCATGAAAGGTGGATAATGGTTGCCTCAGAATCAATAAAAAGAGAAGCACCCACTTTCGTTATTATAGGAAAAGGAATCCAGGAGCTATCAAGCCGTAAACCAATGAAAGATGATGCAAACAGTTGGCTTAACTTCCTCCATAAGGAGACCTACCACAAACCAAATATTTATGGAGCATAAGGACCCAAAATAATAATAATAAAAATAAATAAATAAATAAAATAATATAACCAATAAATACATAATGTTTGGAAAAAAAAAAAAGGAAATTTGTGCTATAAGAATGGGCTGGTTGGGAATAAAATAGAATTGAAGATAGAGAATTTCAACTTATACATTGAAATTTTTTTTTCCATATTTATATGTGTGTGTGCTTGTGTGTGGGCAGTAAATTTTTCGTACTGAAAGGTACTACTATATATATTATACATTGGTGAACTCATGCAGTGTGGGAGAAATTTTAGTAGTGGGCTGATGTTCGTTGTATTTATGTATTGGAGTATTGTTGCAAAATGATGTGAGAAGTGAAGATACTTTCCTTAGTATTGGTAAGTTAATGTGTTTTGGTGAGTATGTAGTACTTGTTATTCCTATAGATGATATTGGGAAAGATGATTAACGTTGAAATCTTAGGCTTAAGTTTCCCCGGATGTTTTAGTGGTGGGAATTATATGAAAAAGCACATGATGGCATATGTCAAATTTTTTGGTATTATGACTAGAATTGTTGTTGATGTGTGGAACTATAAGAATGTTGAATAAATCTTTTCATAAAGGGGTATAGTTGAATTTACGTTACCATATTATAACATGTGAATTAAACTTGTCTTGCATTTAAAGTTTGAAATCTACCATGAACGTACTTTACGAAGGGTAAGGAGAAAAGCTAGGATAACTAAAATTACTCCATTAACCAAGTGAGCAGATAACACCTTTATCTCTTATAAGTTATTGTATAATTCCTTTCTTTACTAGTTTCTTTTAATCTACTTGTATGCGTTGTGTTGCTTCTTTTTCGTTTTGAATGGCTTTCCCCAAATGGTATTTCACAAATACTATATTGTGTATATGATTGAGGAGAACAATTAGATTTAATATATTACACTATGATCATTCTTGACTGTTAAGACTTGGTTTTCAAAGGGTTAGTTTAGGACGTTGAAATTAACAATAATTTTGTTAGTCGTTAGTGCACTTTAAAAACATCCAACAAGCAGGGTGATAGGAGATGCTAACTCCTTGTATCAGCCATCACATGTATAATTTAATTAGTTGCTTGATATAGTTTAATTTATTGTTCTGTTTTGTAGGATTTGGTTTTCTAAAAAATAGTGCTAAAAGTGTTTATCCCATTTTATGTTTTCCATGAAGTGATGTGGCATGCTATGCTTAAACCTTAAACAAAAGATCCATTTTATTGGAATCCTTTTGATTCAATAGGCAAGTCATTTTTTTGTTTGGATGTATATACATACACACAGTCCTAGATATGCTTGTTAACTCTATTTTATTTTATTTTATTTTTAATTTCTAAAGATGTTGTATAAGATCTAAAGTTTTTTTCAAGCATTTAGGGTGTTAACTAGTAGTGCCACGTGAGACCCTTAACTCTTTAAGCTTTCAATGTTAATTTGCAATTTCTAAAACAAATAAATAAATAAAGAGTACCAAAATAAAATTATTTCTAAATTACAAAAGTAATTAAATTTGTCTTTTCTCTCACAAGTTGTTGTGTGAGACCCTAGTCTCCTTAAACTTTAAAAGTTAATACTAATATTAAAAAATTCAAAAATAAAATAATTGCTAAGTCACTAAAAAAAAAATCTATCTTTCAATTTTTTAATTTGGTAGTTGCCTAAGAAATTGTTAGACTCCTCATGCACTCAAGGACTAACCATAAGAAACCATGTGAAACTTCTAGTCTTTTTAGGCTTTAAAAGTTAACATATAATTTCAATTATGTAATAATATAATTAATTTCTAAATCACATTTGCTCATTTATTGCCAAGTGAGATCATTAGTCTCATAAAATCAAGTATTAAAATTATATTTGTGTTAGTTGTAAAAATTCTCTGGTACTTTATCAAAAACATTTTAAAAAATTAAAAAAATAACAAGATATTGTTCTTCATAGTTTCAAAAATCACAAAATAAATTAACTTTTTGGTCTTTCATTTTGGAGCAGCCATGTGGGAACCTATGTCTCCTCAGGCAATTAAGGGGTTAATTGATTGGACCGAGTGAGACCTTATGCCTCCTTAAGTCTTGTTTGATATTGGTTCATCGCACTTAAAAAAAATTTGGGTTTTAATGACCAATTTTCAATCAAGTTTTCAAAAAACTAAAATGAAATCTCTTTTTAATAAAATTAATAACGTAAAATCTCGAAAATACAATTCCCTGCTAATTTTGTTCTTATTTCAAAATTTTAAAACAATATGAAATCCTAATTTCAAAAATTCAAAAAACATAAATCATAAAATTCCTAAAAATATATTTCCATAACAATTTCTTTCTTTCTAAATTAAACAAGAAAGTTCAATTTTCAAAATAAAAAAAATATAAGTTCCAAATTCCTAAAAATCCATTTCACCAATAATTTCTTTCTTTTTCAAATTTAAAATCAGAACATTCCAATTTCAAAATCCCTAAAAACATGACATCAAAAAAATCCTAAAATTACTTTTCACTTAATAATTTTGTTCCACTTCTAGAGTTGAAATAAATCCAAATTCCAAAAAAAAATAAAATAAAATAAAAAGAGAGAAAATGAAAAGAGCAAGGGAATGAGATCAAACTAACTTTGTAAATTAAAACACACAAATCAAATTTTTATCTTGTTTTATTTATGAAAATCTGTTTGATTTCAACTATTTTGTTCTTGTTACCAAAATAAAAATTACCAACCAACTGACATGCCTTTTTAGTTGAACTACATGGATTTTGATCCCTATCACAGGATACTTAGATTCTAGGCTCTCATCTTAGATCAAGTTTGCCCTTTGTAAATATCTTTTCTTTCCCTTTCTTTCATAGATTTTCTTCTAGTTGTTTATGTTCATGTTTTCTCTTTTTTTTTTCATGTGTTCTAAAAAGGGTAATCATGATCAATTTAAGATCATATTTCGTTAATTTCATTTAACTGGTTTAGGATAAGCGTCTTTATAGATGAGAGTTGTAGGGTGCCTAACACCTTGCTCTCACTTAAACAGACTCCTGAATCTATCTCTGTTTTCACAAATCACTTTGCCTTTTCTTTTTATTTTAAATTAGTTTTTCAAAATTTTCCTTTAAACATTTTAATGGCAAGTCCAACAAATTTATTTTTATTTTATTTAAGAAATTGATTTATTTTCTCTCCTTTTTCTTACTCTCCGCCGAGTTGTTAGGTGTGACAACATATTTGAATAGAAGAACCTAAATGCTCACTTTCATAAACCTCTTATATTTGGTTCAAATATATTGCGGTTGGATTGAAACTTGATCTTAAAAAGTGTGGTGAATGGTGTGACATTGGTGGCTCAGCCACTGTACATTGAATAAAGGATGAACATAGTTATGATTGTTGGCCCATTGGTTTCATACTGCCCAATAAATTATTTGATGATAACAAACTCATTTTAATAAATTATTGGCCTATAATTTATCGAAAATGTATTTTAGTTCTCTTTGCTCAAGAATAAACATCTTTATGAGATAAAGACAAACAAAATAAAAGGAAAAGTAAAACTAGAGTATAAGAACATCAAAATAGCTAAAGGAGTAAGCCAATAGAAAAAACATTGTCATCTTTATCCATCTCTGACGACGAAGGACGAAGGCTTTGCATGAAAAGAAGGAGTTTGACCTCTGAAAAGCTAATCTCTTTCTTTTCTGCTCAATAACGAAAACATCTTTTTTGTTGGAAGGATACCCATAGCAAGAACTTAAAGCCACCACGTCAAATCCATAAAGCTGATACCTATCTTTCTTGTCATGCCTAATATCTCTTAAAATGAAAGAATGGATCTATTCAAAATGCAATAGTCATCTGATCATATTAATTAAAGGGAAAGATCACAAAAGACAATATAATCCAGTAACACAAAAGAAAAAATAATTTGAGAGCAATATGAGAAGTTGAATTTTTGTGCCGAGTTTTAAGTCCCTTAATCCAACTATCAATTTTCAAGTTTAATTGTAATCCCTTTTGTCAAGGTTTCCTAAACACCATATCTTACTTTAATATTTCCTAGTGAACGTCACTTAGACGTGAGATGAGTAGAAACCTAAGATAGATAGTTTGAGGTTATCTTAAACCTTATGTTGATAGTAAGCACTCTAAAACCCATCTTTGTAAGTGTTTGGGATTATTTAGGTTAAAACCCTATTATAGTAAAATCCCTTCTAAATTGAGGGGAACTGGATGTAGGACTAAGATGGTCCTAACCAATATAAATTGTTTGTGCCTTTCCTTGTCATTTTATTAAGCCTTTAAGTCATCTTCTTTAATAACATAATATTTTCTATAAGTCACTGAAAAAAGATTTCAAGCATTTAATATTGATTTTTTGCTCACTAAGATTAGATTCAACTTTTAGGTACTAAGTTATCACTTCAGAGGCTTGAATTGTTTTATCAAAATTTGTTTAGAATGCTTCAAAAAATTTAAAAGCATCATAAAATTTTTTCCTCAGTGCCTATTCACCCATTCTAGGTGCACTATCAATTGGTATCAAAGCTCCAGTCTTTGCTAAAAAAATGCTTAATTGTACAGAGAAAAGATTCATTTTTCTATTATTATAGGAAAAATAATGAACAATTTACTTGAATGAGCTTATTTTGTTGATGGTCACTCTACTACTAGACTGCCCTACTTCAATGGAAGCCATTATACACATTAGAAGGCGTAAATGAAAATTTTCATTTAGGCAATTGATTATCCAATATGGGACGTAATCATGGAAGGTCCAAAATACCTAATGATTAATGACGTGATGCCTAAACCTAGAAAAGACTAGAGAAATGATGATATCAAGCTTGTCTAAGTCAACACACGAGCCATCAACATCCTAAAATGTGATGTCAACGCACAAGAATATGTCAAAATTTTCAACTGTGAAACTGCAAAAGAAATTTAGGACAAACTCGAAGTATCACATGAAGAAATGAGTAAAGTAAAAGAGACTAAGATTAATATGCTGGTTCATGAGTTTCAATTATTTCAGATGAAAGAGAATGAAGGAATTGAAGAAATGTTTACTAGATTCTCAAAAATAGTTGTTGACTTAAAAGCGCTTGGGGAGGTTTACATTGACTTTAAATAATCATGAAGATTCTAAAGTCTACCAAATATTTGGCAATCTAAGGTAGACACCAATAAAAGTAGAAATGTTCATGACATGTTACATGATGAACTAAAAGGTATACTCATTGCCTATGAGAGAACCTTACAAGGGGCATAAGATGTTAAATATATAGAAGAGCATTGTGTTCATGGTTGCTACCATCTCCGCAGATCATCTAGATGATGATGATGATCTTAGTGAAATTGATATACAAGAATTAGCTTGCTTTTCAAAGAAAATAGAAAAGTATGCTAGAAGAAAAAGTCAACCATTTAGATATAAAAACTCATAAATGAAGGAGCCAAAGAAAGATGAACATGGCAATAATATTGTAACATACTATGACTGTGGAAAGGCTAGTCATGTCAAACCTAAATGCCTTTGCATAAAGAGAAGGCAAAACAAGGCACTTGTAAGAAGAAAAGCTTTAGGAACACTAAGTATTAGTGTATCAAGAACATTAAGTATCAGAGTTTAAGTAAAATTGCGTATCTTAACTCAAGAAACCTTAATTTTAAAATAGGATCTTCTAACAACATGCCCGAGCGTTGGCTTTCTGGTGCCCTATCCTTTTGAAAATTTTAGTGTCTAGGTGGCAGTTTTTTGGTGCCAGTGCTAGTGCTAGAATTATGGCTCTTGGGGTGCTAACATTGGTGCTTGGGCATTGAAATTCTAGTGCCTAGGTACTAATCTTTAGACTCTGAAATTCCAACGTGCAAGTTTGGTGCCTAGGCATTGGACTTTTGGCACCTGAGCACTAAGTCTTTGGAATTGGTGCCCAGGTGTTGGACCTTCATCTTTGAATTTTATGCTTTTTTCTTTTCCTCTGCTACTATGGTTGCTACAACTTCACTTCCCTGGAAGAAAAAAAAAACTTTTAGAAAAGTTAAAAACATGATGATGTAGTAACATTTCTATAGGATAATCATATTTCTAGTTAAAATGCATCCATAATTATTGAATTTGCTTTAATGACTAGGGTTTTTAGTTGTAAAGTTAGATATAATTAACTCACATTTGAAGAGTTAGCAATAAGATTATGGTTAGAAGGACTATTACTTTGGTGGCACATATCACTATAAAGTACATTGACTCCAATGCCTACACTGTGGACGACAAGGTTGTGAAGCGAGAAACCTATGACCACATAAGGCACATGAAATATTCCCTTTTCTGTTGGGGTAAAAGTTTATTTTTGATGAAATCCTCATCAAGTCAATATACTTCATGTTAAATCATCAAGAAAATAAATTAGATGTGGGAGCATACCTGAATTTATTTTTTTGATGTAAGCCTTTGATCTTGTAGCTATAGATTTTTCAAATTGATAAGTATGAATCTAAGGAAAAAGGAATTTCTCTTTTTTAACGATGAGATGTTAAAAAGAAATCTTATACATATAATTTGGGAACCATAACCCTTTTTATAATAGCACATATTGATGTAATTTTTAATTAGCCCCATCATCAAATTAAAAATTAAATAATAGGATATCTACACATATAAATCAATACTTTATGATATACGTTAAATTCATACTAATTTTAAACATAATTAGATCATTTTTAAAATTTGAGCTTATTCATTTATATGATAGTATATAATATAAAATTATTATTATCTTTAATAGATGAATATATATGTTCGTAAACACCAACATCTTTAACCTTTACACTCATCAACTGAGAACAGAGGGTTCATATTCAAGAGGAATATGGTATTCAGTGCGCAAGGTTAAGACCTATATATGTTTAGCTAGATATGGCTCTATGCTGTAAGTGCCTAAATTGTGAATAGTTTAACAATCTATAATGCATAACGTATCCCCCTGAATTTATAATGGACTTTAGAGGCCTTTAACAAAAATTTTTATGGCGTGGCAAAAATATAGAGAAATTGAAAAATATCAATCAAAAATTCGATTGAGGATAATAATATACTAGAACTGCTTCAAAAAGATTTTGAGTAATTGAATGAAAGAACTTTCCGTAGGTATATATAATAAGGTTTAAAATTAACATAATGAAAATACACACAAAATTGGATAAGTCAACAAAAAATTTAATCGATTAGAATTTAAAAATTTTATATGTGAAAAATTGCCACCAAATTAAACAAAAAGATATCAATATGCTTCTCATAATTAATTTAAAAAATAATAATTAGACATAAAGAAAATTCAAAAAATAATGAAAAACACCAAAAACAGCCTCAAAACATAAGAACATGAATTTCGTAAATTTGTAATATGATTTAGAATTCTCAAATCGAAAGTTATAATCATTTGAAAATAAATTATTTCATTCAGATTTTTTAGGACTTTCAACGATCAACCAATTCCATAAACGCCTAACCTTAACGCTCTCTCTGGAGCAAAATAGTTATGCTCTGCTTATATTTTGGGGCATGGACAAACAAACAAATTTACAGATGAGAGTACTGAAAACTGATATAAAGAAATTGGAATTATTAAGTTAACAAGGTTGCAACATTACAAGAGGGAACACTTTATTACAAAACACACGAGGGGAATATTCCCATTCTTTGTTTTATTTGTCATTGTATGTTGACTTGTTCACTTGGGATGGTCAGTAGTCTCGAAAGGCCCAACGTGGCGAAGCAACTGAACGTGAATTTATCAATTTTAGTACGTAAATTTTCAAGTAGTGTTTCTAAGATACATGCAAACATATATCGATTTAGAGAGACCTGAAAGTAAGGTTCAACTTTGAGCTTGAGATTCTGCTGCTCTATCTTCAGCTGCTTATAAGCAGCTATAGTCCTGCATATACACATTCACGCATGTTTCGTATTATTAATTATATACCTATAAGTCATTTCTGCTGGCTGTTCTATCTCATTATTGTAAAGGGAAAGTAGAGTAAGTGAAGTGGGACCATCACTCATCACCCTTGCATGTCGTCTTCTTCCCAACTTTCCCTCATCTTATTCACATTATCCAACATCTTCAAAGCACCAAGACTGCAAAATTTGACACACGTAATTGGACGAATCAGCCATTTAATGCTTTCATGGAACTTTTAATTTGATTTATAGTTTACAAAATTATAATTTAATTGAATTGTTATAATTTTAAAAATTTTTAGTCTAGTCTTGCAATGAAAATTTTTGTCCACATTTCATTGAATTTTGCTCATGTGTTTAACCATGTACCATCTTGTCACTTTAACTATAGATTATTCAAATCGGCTCACTCAAGTCATTTAATAAGGCGGCACTTCTATCTATACGAGTTATTATATATATATATATATATAAAATTAGGAATATCAATAAAACTTATTAGAACACTAATATAAATTAATAATAAAAAAATAAATTAAAATTAAGTGAAATTATAGGAGTGAAAGAATAATTTAACCAATAGAATGCTATCTTCTCTGAAAAATGCAGGAAATGTCATTATAATATGAAAAAGAAAAGAGAATGAAATCCCAATTAATCTCGTAGAAACAGATATCATTATACATATGTATGTGTGTGTGTGTGTGTGTGTGAGAGAGAGAGAGAGAGAGACAGAGATTAGATGAGTTTTTTCTAACAAAAATCACTGTTGGATTGAAAATTTTAATCACGAAGATCATATTTACAAGTTTATATCAGCCTAACATTGTTTTGTACTTTATGAGCATGTCAATAAGTTGATGTATTTTCAAATATGATGAGATTATTAGCTATATGACTACATACTTATCGTTATCAATTTTTTTTTAAAAATTAATATTTATAATCAATATAATAATTCCTTTATTCAACATTGGATCAATAAAAGAAAAATATTTCCTATGATCAAATATGGTACAACGTGAATGTCCCCGCAGTCCATGCTATGTGGATACTTTTTTAGTTAATAATATATTATGGAAAAAACGATATATAGAAAATAAAAAATAATTATGATACATCTAAAAGTTTGATAAAAAAAAATTAATAATTTGATTTTTAAGTAATTTTTTCTTTCCTTTTGGCCTTATAGCCTCATGTTTCACTTCATAAAAAAGAGGACAAAAACACTTGTTAATGAGGAAAGATACCTGACTGCGATTCCCTTGAGTCGGTGAAGCAACCTATCTGTTTCATCTTTGTGTTGGCCATGTTCCTCGAACCTGTATGCACACATTCCTTCAATTACAACTAGCTTTGATTAATAAATAGGATACAACAATTTGCAACCAAAGTATTTAATTATCCTCACAAATTTTTGTCCATTTTATTGAAATATCTAATTGTGTCCTCAAAGAAGAAGCCAAAAATATCCTGAACAAAGTAAGGATTTCCCATATCTTGCAGCCCCTCCAATTGCTGAAACTTGGTTGGACTCAAAAATCCCTGCAACATTTCCCACTTCATAATTCTTTCACTTGGCAATAATATAGTATCTGATATGTCACTCCCAAAGAGCGTGGGTGCGGGCCCGTATACATACATACATACATATATATATATATATATATAATTTCTAATTAGGACAATGAGAAGAAACTTTTCTAGTTAAGGTTTATGCTGATTACTTCGTCTAAGAGTTACGAAATTAAATAGCCTACAGTGCTTTTCTCTCGTAGGATTTAACAACCAAAATTACATACCGTAAAAAATATAACAACTTATATTTAAAGTTGAGAAACTAAATAAATAATTTTTTTAAATTAAAATTCATAATATTTAAAAACTTAATTTGATGACTATAAACAATTTATAAACTTTATCTAACAACCAAAAAACCATATTGCATAAAATATAAGTAAAGAAAAACCCACTACAAGGACCTGTGTCATTAGAGTTATTATTGACCCAACTGAAAGACATACAAGAACATGCAATATATATATATATATATATATATATATATATATATATATATATATATGACGAGAGAGAGAGAGAGAGAGAGAGAAAGAGTAAGGTAAAATATCGAATTATTTAAAATTTAAAGAAAAATTAAGGAGAGAAGTCAAAGCAGAAATCTCCATGATATAATGTTATTTATTTGTTATAACGCTCATCAAATCTCAAAATTATATCGAAATTGGCCTTCGTCACTTTTCTATCATACGTAAACAACCTTGGTAAGTTTCAGCAATTACATGAAAAAATACGAGGAACTACATAATAACCATATCATGTCCATTCAGGCATAAGAGAAGAGAAAGAAGAACCTCATCATAGAAAGACTGCTTCATCATAGCAATATGCTGACGCAAGTGCTGATTCTCCATTGTCTCAATAGAAGGCTTAGATGCCAAAATGGTGAGCCAAAGAGCATAATTTATATGAAAAGAAAGCTGTTTAATAGGTGCAAATCTCATATATATGCATGCATTAATTGTTTTCTCAAAGTTAGAATACAAAATCTAATCAAGAGGATGCCCAAATCTTTTAACATTAATATGTAATACCGGGGCGCACCCAGAATTACTAAAGTGGTATATAAGTCAGTTTAAACTTTAACGCACTACAAACAAAGTGTATTAGCAGCCATTATTAACCGCTGTTAAATTTTTTACCTGTGATTGCACAAACCACATTTAAAACGTTCATAGTTAAAGGTTTAGCCACGGTTTTGGCCAAGCGACTCAATTTTTTTACTTAAGCGGCGTTGCTAATGTTTGCTCCTTTTTAAAATATTAAAAATATTTTTACAACCAAACAAATAGCAATATTGATAAACCTATAACTGGAATGTTTTGGATAAAAAGAGAAGCCACCAAAGAACCTACGAAAAGAAGATCACAGTATATAGATTATCCCAATATATACTGCAGATAAAAGGCATTTATTTTTATGGGCACTATTTGCTAGAAAATTAAACTTAACTGCAGGCGCTATTGGCAAAATTGCTAGTATGGTTTGGGTTAGCAATGGTTCAAGCAATCGCTACTAATGAATCACTGCTAACCATTAAATTTGATATAATAATTTGACTATAGCATTATGTTGTAAGTGCAAGTGAAAAGTTTTACATAAAAAAATTTAAATAAATAAAAAATCATAGATTTAGCTCCTTAAAATTTTGAGTCAAAATTCATAATTTAACATCATTTGTATAACGCTGATGTTGAATGTTCATATGACAAATAGAATTCCAAGCTGGCTTCCAAATTGATGACTTGATTTCTTTTGATATTCTAAAATTTTGAAACAGAAAAACCGAAACACACTTTCATAAACCTCTTAGGTCAAGTTCGAACACATTGTGGTTGGATTGGAACTCGATCTTAAAGAATGTGGTGAATGGTATGACATTGGTGGCTCCACCATTGTACATTGAGCAGAGGATGAACCACAGTTATGATGAGTCAGGATGAGAGGTTGTGAAAGTAGTGAAGAACTTGAGGGAAGGTGAAGAAACAAAAATGAAGAAGAGGACCTTGAGGCTGGATGAAGAAGGATGTGTGCGTGAACTGCAGAAGAAGGGTAGACTATGGAAGAGTAGAAGGAAACAAAAAGAAGAGGACCGAAGGGTGAGAGTGTCTAAACTTCGGAAGTAGGATAGCCCATTCCTATTACTATAGAGAACCGCAATCTTATTTTTTTATTTATTTCTAACTGCATTACGCGTAATTACTTACCAAAATTCCTCCATCCTATATAATTTCTTCCCTTGCACTGGTACTTCTCCACTCCAAGCCACCACCAATCTGCCTTCTCGGTCATTGAATATAAAAATACGTTGAAATTCATTCAAGGTGAATCATGGGATCACAATGCGTCCATGCTATCATTTGGTGCTTTGTTTTGACTACCATAATTCTGACTATTTTCTGTCTGAATCATTAAGTCCACCAATTAACTGTCGGAAATAAGGACCAAAATGATAAAAATACTTAATTTGAGTCACATAAAAATTATGTTGTCCTTAAGGAATATTTCACCACATGGAAACTTCCCCCAAGATAAATCAAACTCATCTAAGGTAGAACCACAGGATTAGAACTAGTATAAGCATATAATGTGTTGTAACCCATATGGTGAGTGGAATTTATAGGGTTTCGACAAACTAATGGCTTGTTATTTTAGGCAATGTGGGACTTAGGAAACACTAGGTTACTTACAACTAACCAATATGGGACTAATTATGTTAAAGTACTGCTCACATACCTTATAATCCCCCACATATTTCTAAAGAATTAGTAAGGGGAAAAAATTTTTAATTACAAGTAAAATTTCTAAATTACATACATAAGTATAATTGTTCTAAATCTGGTGTTTTTTGAACTGTGAACCAAACCTAGATAGATAAGACTTAACCTATAGAGTAATAGTAAACTTTATAACTTCTATGAACCAAAAACTTTTGATTGTAAGTTAAAGATCTTATCATCCAAATTATACCCCCACAATTCTTGATATTATTGCAGTTTATGAATGCTTTAGAGATTTCACCATGATCTTATAAGAACAACCCCACTCCACACTTATATAGGTGATTTCATCAAATATATCTACAATGAGTACACTACCCATAAAGGCTATGAAAATTATTAAGAGCTTTATGTTCATCCTCTCTTTTAATGCATTCTAGCACTTTCTCACACTTTATGAAGGGACAATAATTAATAGTGCTAGCTGAATTAACAAGTGACATGTTATTACCCATATGAAACTTTTTTATGGGATCTTCAATCATAAAGGTTGGGTTACCATCATCATTAATTTCAAAATGGCTTATATAAGTCTTATTCCTCTCCATGTTTTAAGGATTAATTTCTTTCTTAAGTTAGAGAATTGACCAAATTCACTTTTGACCTCACATAATCAATTGATATAATTTCATCTTTTGTAAATACTTAATGAAAGTCTTTTATGATGGTTATTGTTGCTTGACAATCTCAATGTATAGACACAGAAGGAGTTAGTTTCATTCCTAACAAAATAGTTGATAAGAAGTTTCTCAATCACTCAGCATCATCATTAGCCAATTCCAGAGCAATGAACTCTTATTCCATAATGGATATTGCAATAATAGTTTGTTTGGCTAATCTCCAAGTTACTTTACAATCACCAAGGATGAATACATAACCACTAGTAGATTTTGTCACATCTATATCCATAATGCAGTTAGCATCACTGTATACTTCTAATACAATGAGAAATCTACTATACATTATACCAAGAAATAATAAGTAGAAAGAGTCCTTGATTATAGCATTTGCCTATAAAAACATTCTTTTTTTGTCATTACAATATTATCATATTCAATTGACACTTTAACCCTAGCCTTTCATAACAGAGCCACATAAATTAAATTGCTCTGGTGTTACACACATTAAGTATCATTAACAACCAATGTCTTACTTGTTGTGAGCTTAAGAAGAACCTTACATTTCCCAAGAACATTAGTAGTCCTTGAATTACTAAGATA
This sequence comes from Delonix regia, assembly GCA_037074485.1. Classification (NCBI taxonomy): domain Eukaryota; kingdom Viridiplantae; phylum Streptophyta; class Magnoliopsida; order Fabales; family Fabaceae; genus Delonix; species Delonix regia. Next base: position 29,125,181 of record CM073449.1, on the reverse strand, counting down.
CACATGTTCTTCCCTATCCCCTATTGAAATGTAAGAGGTAAAAATATATTTGTTTGCATAAATATGCCTAGTAGCCTCAAAGTCTACCACCCATTTTTCACATTGACAACAATGAGAGCTTGAGAAATGACCACAACAATGATATTATCTCTTTAGACCAAATTTTTATATGGCCTAGAAGGATTGTCATTACATGCACTTTTACTACATTGAGTAGTATGATGACCTTGATTCCCAAAATGATTTCCTTTCTTTTCTAAGATGGGGTAAGATTGCGTAGGCTTGTAATCATGATACCTTCATGCGTAAATCCTTGTTATGTCTTCTACTTTTGAATTCAAAATCATATCTAATTTTCAATATCATATGCATACTTCCTAGTTTATCCATTTTTCTAAATAATATTCATTCATGATATCTAAGCATAAAAATTAGTGAATAAATCTACACCATATCTATAATTTTTTCATATACTTAGACAACATTGACAAGATAGTTTCATCTAATTCGCTAATTTCTTTTTCTCAATTTTTCTTCTCTCACTAGATGAAATCACATTTGGATAAAGCTTGTAATTTTAAAATTCATTACATGTTTAGCTAAAATCATAAGCATATTCCATACTATATTGCCATTGTAATTTCAATACATGTATACCAATTCTAATTAAAATTGAATACTCCCAATACATTATTATCTAATCTAATTAAAATTAGAATTCTATCAAAAATAGTGATCAACTAACAATCAACATTGGAATTTCACCTCATAGTCCTCAATCCAAGAAACACATATATCACATCATTCCAATCTATTTTAAATTTATCTAATTTTTCATAACAAAATAAGATAAAATGACACTCAAGTATGTATATATAATCATAAGCCTTGAAAGATGAATGAATATAATATGTAGCTATGCATAAAATTAAAATCCTCTTACTAATAAACAGTCTCATTTTATCTTGACTGTTCTTAAAATATTTTTGTTAATTTTTGACACACCATTAATGATTCTCCAAAATCCTTTCTTGAATTTAAATACTCCCAAAATTATTATACAAGTATTCTGAAACAAATAAGCATTTCATTGATCTTATTCATCAAGATATGCTTAGTCCATGCAGGTTAGTTTTCTTTTAATCACTTAAAAGATATTAACATAATATGGCATATGACAAATCAAAGCAACCAAGAAATAAGTCCTCACTATTTAATTATAGTGATATCTATAATTATTTCTATACAAGCATATCTCAAGAAAATTGCAAACAAGGTCCATTTAGCATATTCATATAATAAGGCCAAATAATGTAAGTAATTAAATAGTAACTAAAGTATAATTATCCATTAAATAAAGAAATTATAGTATTTTTTTTAATAATATCATAAGCTGACTTGTGCACTAATAGGCTTCCTAACCAATAAAAGTTAAAATGACGTACCTTGACAATGAGTTTACATATATGCATTTCGATCACAATGTAACTATTCCTTAAGATTGTTGGAAATAAGGACCAAAATGATAAAAATTTGTTGGAAATAAGGACCAAAATTATAAAAATACTTATTCTGAGTCATATAAAAAATTATTTTGCCACATGCGAGTTCCCCCAGGATAAAACAAACTCTTCTAAGATAGAACCCAAGATCAGAACTAGCAAAAACATATGATGTATTGTAACCTATAGGGTGAGTGGTATTTACAGAGGTTGGCAAACCAATAGCTTATTATTATTGGCAATGTGGGACTATGGAAACAACTAAGTGATGTTGAAATATAGCTCACACACCCAAAACACCCACATTCCATATTGTATAACCCCATAACAAAATCATTCAATCACTCATCCCCATTCCATTTCCAACCTTACAAAAACCATGCTCAACGCATTTTCAAAATTACCAGAATGTACAACAAAATTGCTAGATCGAGTAAATTCAAGATTAAGATTTTAAAACTCCAATTCTACAATTACAAGTTATAATTAAAATTCAAAAATCAAAATTCACAATAAAGTTTAGCAACTTGGTAGTTAGGCACCTTGGAGACATCTCGATTTAGCTTCTTCATGGTGTTGGGAAGCAAAGTATTTTCCTTAAGCAAGTTATCTTATGACTATTGAAAAGAGTGTGTATATAGGTATTTCAAAAGAAGTCCCACATTACTTGGAAATGTGAAGCCTTGAGTGTATATATAATAACATATGAGATTAAGCTTGTAAAGAACCAAGAAAGGGTTGAGGCCTTGTGCACACAAACATGAGCCAATAGGCTCAAACATAGTTTAAATCAGGGATTTCAGACTCCTGTGTGTGATAAAATCATGTCCCTAGCTTTTTTGCAAAAATTATTTTAAAAACCTATCCGAAAAATAATAATTCTTGTAATTAATTTTTCTCCTACCTTGGAAGATTCAAAATTAGCCTATATGTTTTTATAACCCGACCTTTATATTTTTTCTTGATTGTTGCTAATTTTACTGTTAATAATTTACCATTGCCAGCTATTTACTATTTCTATTATCATGTTTATGACTATTTCTATTGTGACATTTTATTTTTTACCGTTACCAAATGGCTAGTTTCTTCTCCTATAAATAGAGCATCACTCTAAGTTACAAAACACACACAACTATCATCGCCTCTCTTCTTTTCTTGCTATCTTCTACTCTTGTGTTCTCACTCAGAAGGGTCTGTTTAATCCTAAGGGAAATTCACATGTTCACAAAATATTCTGAAGGACAATGTTCTACAACGTGACTCAAACCACTTATTTCCCAACAATCTTAGAAATATGGACATCGATGCCGTTATTGCCAATGACTCCGATGATATTGTACCATCACTGGTTACTGCAACCAAGGTTGTCAAACTCGTGATTCTAGGTAGACTCGTGAGGGGGGGTGTAGACTCGTAATGTAAAATCGTAATGTAGAATCATAAGAGTTTACCTCTATTAATAAATTGAGAAAAATTTATATGTAAGGGACTAAATTGATAAAAAATATTCTATGAGTGACTCAATTGAAAAGTATTTTATTTGAGGGACCAAAATGAGAAATAATTTTATAAGGAATCAAATTAATAAATAACCTATTAGTGAGAGACCAAAAGAGATTTTATTCATTTGGCCAAAATAAAATTCAAAGTTTCAAACTATAAAAAAATATAAAAGGGTATTATTAATAATGACGTTATTTATGAAGGAAGAAATTGAAAAATATTCATATGAGGGACTAAATTAAAAATAAATTCTATGAAGGACTAAATTAAAATAATATCTTACTTATGAGGGATTAAAATGAAAAATAAACTTTATAAAGGATTAACTTAAAAAAATACCCTACAAGTGAGGGACCAAAAAAAGATTTTACTTATTTTGCCAAATTAAAATCAAGACTTGTATATATATAGTGTTTGTCATATATATATTGAACATGCATCATGGCCTAGTGGTTAGCTGCCTAGCGCCCTGTTGCACGTGGGTTCAACACTTGGAGAATGCATTTTTAACTTCCGAAGTAAGCTTTCCTCAACTCGCTCTAACTCGGATGTGACTCGGTGACAGATACCGAGTCAACTCGTTTTCCACATATAAAAACGTTAACTCGGCGAGTTAACTATGCCAAGCCATTCCAAGATATATAAAAAATCCAAGTGTTTGACAAACAAAACTTTCGAAGATGGAAAGAACAAATTTTCTTTACTTTAAATATGCATGGAGTTGCTTTAATGCTTGCTAACCCAATGTCATCGTTAGCCTCTGATGCAAAAACATTGAAGGCTTGAACATATGCAAATAAGGTATATAGATATACAATAATTAGTACTTTGTCTAACAATATGTTCTATGTGTATTGCACATACAAGGAAGCCACCAAAATTTAGGAATAAATTATTCTCAAATATACTATTGAGGATGATGGAAAGTAGAATTTTGTCATAAGCAACTATAACAAATGGGAGATGACCAATGAAAAAGACACATAAATGCAAATAAATGAATATTATAAATTATTGGAGGAACACTAAGCTAAGAAGATCAACCTCCTTAATGAGTTTGTTGCTGTAATACTAATTGAAGGTTATTAGATTCATGAAATGATTACAAACAATAGCTTAAGCACAAGTAAAGGCAACTATCACTCGCAAATTTAATCATTCACGTAACAACAAAAGACACAAACCGAAAAGAGGTCAACGTTGCAAAAGCAAAGGAAAACTTAGTACAAGAAAGGTCGTACCAAAAAAGGTATGATAAAAAGAAAAGTGATTACAAGTCTAAGCAATCTAACACCACCTTTAAAAAGAAAAGAGACTGTTTTGTCTGTAGAAAGCCAGGTCATTATACTACTCAATGTAGGAAGAGAGCGAGAAATGACAAGCCTCCAAAGCCAAATGCAAATTCGGTCCAAGGAGATGACATAATCACTACTGTCATTTCTCATGCTCTCATGGTAGCCGATGTAAAAGAATAAGTTATAGATTCTAGTATTACTAGGCATATTTATGCAAACAAAGATGCCTTTATCTTTTACACTGTAGTGGGAGATAGAGAAGAACATATATACCTTGGTGATTCAAGAACTGAAACATTCTTAAAAAAGGTAAGGTTCTTCTCAAGCTCACATCTGACAAGACCTTGGCCCTCAAAGACATGCTACATGTACTTTACATCATAGCAAATTTGATCTATATGGCTCTGTTGGGAATGGCTGGGGTAAAGTGTTATTTGAATCTGACAAGATTGTAATGACAAAGAACAATGTTTTTATTGATAAAGGCTATTGTAATCAGAGACTTTTTGTACTCTATGTTTGTGAAATTATGAATGAGAATGCATATTCTTTTACTTACTTGATTTATTTTGTTAATTTGTGGCATGCTAGATTAAGACATGTTAGTATTTCTTATATTAAGAAAATGTAAAATCTTAGTTTAATTTCTAGAATTAATATTACAATTTTGGACAAACGTGAGACTTACATTGAGTCTAAACAAACCAAGAAGTCTTTTCATAATGTACAAAGAGAAATCAAATTATTTAGTTTAATTCATATAGACTTAGAAGACCTGAAACAAGCAATGACTAAATGTGGAAAAAAAAAATATTATATAATATTTATAGATAATTTTTGAAGATACACTAAGGTGTACCTACTTAGAAATAAAGATAAGGTGTTTAACAGATAAGAAAATTAAAAGAGTAAGGTTAGGTAGAGGATGTGAATATGTATTATTCAATGAATTTTGTAAGAAAGAAGAAATAATTCATGAAATTACTCCCATTTATTCTCCTTAGTCTAATGAAAGCAATGTGAGTTAGCTTTTTAGCCTTAAATAATTTTTTGGGTTAAGGCTCTATAATCTACATGTCATTTACAAAATAAAATATTCTATAAGAAGAATAAGAAAACACCATATGAGCTATGAAAGGGGTATACTCCTAACCTAAAATATTTAAAAGTTTAGGGTTGTCTAGTAAAAGTTATATTATTTGACCCCCAAGAAAAGAAAAATAGGCTCTAAAACTTTTGATTGCATATTTGTTATATATACTAAGAATAGTGCTGCATATAGATTTTTTGTCTTTCAAAGTGATAGGCTCGATTCTAATACCATAGTAAAGACTAAAAATGCTGAGTTTTTTAGCATATTTTTCCTTTGAAAATTGATAATATTCCTCATGCACTTGCATTCATTCATTCACCTATAACTAATGAATAACTAATGAAGAAAACCTTGAGAACTCATATAAGGATTTGAGAAGAAGCAAATAGCAAAGGAATGAGACTTCCTTAAGTGATGATTTGTATACTTATCTTGTGAAAAATGATCATTTGACATATTCTGAAGCTATTACATCTTGTGATGCACAACTGTGGAAAGAAGCAATTAAAACTAAAATTGATTCTTTTACAAAAATTAAAACATAGACTTTGGTAGAATTACCTCAAGGAGCAAAAACGATAAGTAGTAAATGGATTTTCAAAAGGAAATATAATCCTGATGGATCTACTGATAAATATAAAACAAGATTAGTAGTAAAAGGTTTTACTCAAAAACAAAATGTTGATTATTTTGATACTTTTGCTCATGTTACAAGAATTTCTTCTATTAGAGTTATGATGACCTTAGCCTTAGCTTACAAACTTTTTATTCATCAAATGGATGTCAAGACAAACTTTTCTAAATGGTGATTTAGAAGAAGAAATTTACATAGAGCAACCTGAGGGTTGTATTGTCTTAGAACACGAAAACAAAGTTTTCAAACTTCTTAAATCCTTATATGGATTGAAACAAGTGCCAAAATAGTGGCATGCGAAATTAGATCAAGTTTTTACCAATGATGGTTTCATGTATGTTGAAGTAGATAGATGTGTACATATAAAACTTGAAAATAATGACTGTGTTATTATCAATTTATATGTAGATAATATGTTGATCTTTGGTACTAGCATAGATGCTGTGAACAAAACAAAATTGTTTTTAACATCTAAGTTTGACATGGAAGACATAGGTGAGGTTAAAGTGATTCTAGGTGTTAAGATCATTAAAAGTGATGATGGTATATTGTTGTCACAAGAACAATATGTTGAAAAATTATTAAGAAAGTTTAGTCATTACGATAACAAATCGATGGATCCTCTGTATAATCTTAAGATTCAACTAAAGAAAAATAAAAGGGAACTCATTGTTCAATCTGAGTATACACAAATTTTTGGGAGTCTAATACATTTAATGAACTTAACCCTACCTGATATAACTTATGCAATGCATAGATTAAATAGATATACACACAACCCAAACCGTGATCATTAGGCTACGTTGGTTAGATTGATGAGATGTTTAAGAGATACCATGAACTATAGTATCATGTATAGTGAATTTCTCACTATATTAGAAGGATATAGTGATGCTAACTAGATCTCATATTCAAATGAGACAAAATCCACTAGTGATTATGTATTTACCCTTAGGGGTGGTATAATAATTTAGAGATCATCCTAACAAACTTGTATAGCAAGATCCACTATAGAGTTAGAGTTTATTGCTCTGAAATTAGCTGGTAATGAGGATAAGTGGTTAAGATACTTCTTGGCTAATATACTGTTAGGAGTTAAAATAATTTATTCTGTGTCAATGTACTATGATTGCCAAGTGGTTATAGTCATTGCTAAGAATAACACTTTTATTAGTAAAATAAGACATATTTGTCTAAGACATGATGTGGTCAAGTAGCTGCTGAGAGATAATATGATATCAATCAATTATATGATATCAATCGATTATGTGAGGTAAGAGATGAATTTAACAAATCATCTGAAAAAATCTTTGGCAATGAAATTAATCCTTAAAACATCGAGGGGAATGGAACTTAAGCCACTTTGAAATTAACAGTTAATGGTAACCCAACCTTTGTTATTATAGATCGTATGAAAAAGGTTCATATAAGTAATAACAAGTCACCTATTAATTCTGCTAGCACTATTAATTATCGTCCCTTCCTATGGTGTGAGAAAGTGCTAGAATGCATTGAATGAGAGGATCAGCACAAAGCTCTTAATGATTTTTATAGCCCTTATTAGTGGTATATTCATTGTAGATACAAATGATGAAATCACTTATATGAGTGTGGAGTGGGGTCGCTCCTATAAGATCTTGTCAAAATCTCTAGAGCACTCATGAACTACTAGGCACGTATATAACCGATTAAAGTGCAAAGCCATGATAACAACAATAATTATAGGGGTGTAATGTAGCTAATAAGATCTCTAAGTTACAAATAAGAGTTTATGGTTCATAGAAGTTTTAAACTTCACCATGTCTTTGTGAGTTAAGTCTTATCTGTCTAGATCTAGTTCATAGTCCAAAACACACCAGATTCAAAACTATTACACTTGGGTATGTAACCCAGAGATTTTCTGTAACCCAGATTCACCATTCATTTTAAATTATTCTTTTGAAATATGTAGGGGATTGTTGAAAAGGATGTGTATGTGGGTATTTCAAAAGAAGTCCCTAAAACCTTGAATGTATATATAATAACATGTGAGATTGGCCTTGTAAAGAGCCACTAAAGGGTGGAGGCCTCACACACAAAAGCATGGACCAATGGGCACAAACATAGTTTAAATCAGGGATTTCACCCCTTTATGCATGATAAAATCATGTGGCCTAGCTTTTTGCAAAAATTATTTTGAAAGCCTATCCCAAAAATAATAATTTTTGTAATTAACTTTCTCTTACCTTGAAAAAGTCAAAATTAGCCTATTTGTTTCTGGAACTTGACCTTATACATTTTCCTGACTATTATTAATTCTATAATAATTTACTGTTACCATTTATTAACTATTTCTATTGTGACGTTTTGACTATTTCCATTATATTGTTTAGCTTTTTACCAATACCAAGTGGCTAATTTCTTCTCTAATAAATAGAACATCTCTCTAGGTTACAGAACACACATAACTATCAACGCCTCTCTTCTCTTCTTACCAGCTTCTACTCTTGAATTATCACTTAGAAGGGTTTATTTAATCCTAAGGGAAATTCGCGTGTTTGCAAAATATTCTTAAGGATAACATTTTACAACGCGACTCAGACCACCTATTTCCTAACAACTACTATATACAAAATTGAAACAAATTAGATAAAAGTATATTTAGTTCAAGGCTCAAGAAATTAAAAAACTTAGTTCAAGGTCCAAGCTTATAAATGGTTTCGGAGAAGGAAGCATCAAGGTTAACTGATGAAATAATCCTTCTCAGCTAGCTTGGCGTGAAGGTGGAAGACTTATACTTGAGAGCATTGACAAGCATTGAGAAGGCAATAACGGTGATCTTTCAGCCACATCGAGTTGCTCGAAAAGATGCGATGGTAGAACTTGTAACACCTACATAGGAAGATTGAAGTTGGAAACACTCAATTCTGATTCTAATTCCAATTCCGATTCATTCGATAACATGATTGCTTTGCCTACCTACCTACCTATCAACCTAAATGTGATTTATCAGTGCTGAAATAGGGACCTAAAATGGCAAAAACACAGCCACGACTCACCTCATGCTCTGTGGGCTATGTAGGTGACCAAATCCTTGTCGCTAGTGTGTCAAGCTAATAGCAGATATGAGAATGCATTATAGTGATGCAATGTGAGTCATGTTCACTTCAAGAAGCCTAATTTATTCCTAGGTAATTTGAATGCAAAATATGTGCAGTAATGAGGGAAAATTGAGGTTTTGCCTTTGCCTTTTAAAATTGGGTAAAATGCAATTTATTTATAATTGTTTTTAGGATTTTTTATATGAGACATGAGTTAACAAAATGACTAAATGAAGGAGTGAAAGTATAATGCAAATGATGATGAAATGCTCATTGGAGATTTGATCTGGCACTTCCTAACTTCTTAAAAGATAAATGGGAGTTTCATTTGAAAACCAATTCCTTATGTGGTTTGAAATACCATTCAAATACTAAGTAAGTTAATTTGTTTATGAAACCTTTAAACCCAAAGGTTCACAACAACATCAACTATCCTTCTTAATGCATAAATGAAAGATTAATGCAAAGATGTGAGAATAAGTTGAGCAACATAACCAAGTATTACCAAGCTACGATGATCAATTATAAGATATCTTAGATTATACCCCAATAATTTTATAATCAAGTGCAGCAATAATCCTTACAAAACACACATCAACACATAAATCCTAAAATCCAATTCAACATATGAAATTTTATAGCAAAATAATTCAACCTATCAATGTAATCAAAATGATTTAACCAAAACACAATGATTACAATAAGGAAATGATGGGAAAGATTAAGAAAACTCCTTAATTGATGCTCCAAGCTCAGGCCTCCTCAATTCTACTTTGGGCAAGTGAAATCTAAATACTCATGGTTGAAAGGGATGCTTCACCAAGCTCCAAAACATCAAGAACATTCATGAAAGTGTAGAAAAATGATGTAAATATGAAGAAAATGAAGAAAGGAATGAATGTGGATGAGTTCTCAGCCTCTCCTTTGGTTGCTGGATGCCTCCACTCTACAAAAACCCTAGTGTTTAATGGGAGGCAAGTTAGGTCAAATCTTGCAACCGGATTCTGAATCTGAATTTAAAATTGTGTAGGTTAGGTAAAGTTCACCGCGGCGAACTACAGAGTAAGCACATTTTGGCTCATTTATGTAATTTTTTTATTTTTTTGGTCCTCGATTGTAATTTCTTCCAACTAGTCTTTGAATTTAGCCTGTAATGTAAGAATTCAAATATTGTAATATTTCCAATTCAATTAATTGAATTCAGATTAGTGGAAAAATTATAATTTTACACTTAAAAAGCATATTTCGCAGGAAATTTCCTTTAATCCCAAATTACCATAAGATATTATAAAATCATGCATTTTAAGTTATTTAAATCTTATAAAACTCCATAAATTGATATTAAATGGCATGGTAAAAACAGGTAAGATCAATAAGCAAGATAACAAATGACATTAGGAAGGATGTTATATATCCATTACAAAGTTATTGATCTATTTGAGAACCACATTAACCTAAAACTTGCAACACTGAGATTCAGAGCATCTCTGATCCAAGGCAAAGTAGGGATCACATTCTGAAGAAACATGGTGTGAAGGATGAAGCTCTGTGAAGGGGTATGCATTAATTCTAAAGCAAGTGGTATGTGAAGATTAAAGCTCTAAGTTCTAGTTGAACGCTGAAGAAAGAGGAGGGGGAAGCCACATTAACCGCCTTGCACAAACCACATCAACTAAAATTAGTTATATCAACCAAAACTAAATGGTAGGGGTGAACATTTAATCGTAATGCCCAGTTAAATTGGTCCAATCCAGTCATATTGGATAGGGTTGAGTAATGTCAAAATAAAAAGAAAAAAAATTGTAAATTTTACTAAGCCAAACCAGGTCTTAATTATTATATTTTTTTAAAAAAAAAATAATTTATAAGAACTTTTATTTATAATAAATATTTATCATATTAATTATTTTCAAATTTTAATTACTTTTCATTTTAAATCTTAATTTTATCTTTTATTAAATTTTTATTCATTTTAAATATTTTTTTATTTTTCATTAAAATATTATTTTTATTAATAAAAAAATTTGTTTTAATAAAATAAAATATATTAAAAAATAATTAATTGACCCAGGGCAGATTCAGTGTAACTTGACCCGGCTCAATCACTTACCAGGCTAAAATCGAGTCAGTCTGAATCTTGAGTCTAAAACAGGGACTCGGTCTAAAATCGGATTGGGTCTGAAGTCATGCAAAATACTGCACTTAACCTAGTTTGTGTGTACCATACTAAATCATATTAGAGATTGGTGTAATGACAGGAACCAAAATTATAAATAATTAAAAGTATAATGAGTAATTAGAAAACAAAAATTAAAAGGATCAATTTCTAATTTATTTTTTATAAAAAGTTAATATCAAGTAGTCCACTTTAAGGACATGGAATCCTATATCAGATGCCATAACTCAACTCATTGTAATTAGACATGTTTCAACAGATCAGCCAAAATAAGTCGAATTAAATCAATGTATATTTTGGAAACAATATATGATAATGTAATCCTTGAGGCACTTAACATTATTAAAAGTGTAAGTTTATGTTTGAAAGTTTAAACATAAATGGAATGAAATGGCTACTAATGGATGGGAATATAATGGCAAAGAGTTAAATGATAAAATATAAGTCACCATTTTATTTAGAAGTTTAATAAAAAAAAAATGTCAGTCATTAATAAAATGGAATTACCTAAATAATATTTTTACAATATTACTCTTATTAATAAAATGTTAGTATCCAAATAGGATATTATAGTAATTATACCATTATGTCCTTCCATTTTATCCTTAATCTCTTAATTTGAAAGATTGACAAAAAAACTTTTAAACATACATTCACCCTAACTTAGTCATTTTACTTTTTGTTAGTTTATTCTTGGTCATCCATCTAGACATAGTCTAAACAAATTAAATTGAACCATAACTATCTCAAATATTTAACATATTTAGCTCTAAGTGAAGCATTTCACTGAACAAGTCGAAATAAATTGAATTTAAATTTTACTAAGTTTGATGACATTTTTTGTCTTTTAATCCACTCAAATAAGTCACTACATGCGCATGACATATCTTATTATACCATTCAAGTTTATTCATGTAATAAATAAAAAGGAGCGTTTTGTCAAGATTTGTATCCATAAGTAAATTTACAGCCCCGAGACTTATAAAGACGCATAAATTAAGTGACAAATTCTGGACATGCAACAATGCAAAATATCAAAAAATATTCCTGTCAATTTTTCTTAATTTTATTCATATATATACACAAGTTTTTTTTTTCGCTCTAACCAAAATTTAAATTTGTATTCTCTTATCTTAAAGACACCTCTAATACTACTTAATATTTACAAACCTTTAATTTAATAAGATTCGCAACAAATATTAAAACATCCATATAAGTATTTCAACAAGTCAACTAATGACATTTTTTAAAGCATGTATACTAACAAGGTTGTTAAACTCACGATTTAGGTAAACTTGTAACGTAAATTCGTAAGGTAAACTCGTAAGAGTTTGTTTCGATTAATAAATAATTATCAAAATATGTAATTTTATAGTTTAAATACTATATACATTAAAAAAATTATTCAAATATAATTCAAATTATACTTAATCAAATAAAAGTTATTCATATTTCATAATTTATAATACTCAACATGAATATTTTAATATGGACATACATAAATAATTATTTAATATAACTAATTAAATAATATTTATTTTATTTTATTTTATAATTACATATTGAATGTAATTTTATTTTTTTATGCATATTTAAACTTATAATAAAATAAATTATAAATGTTTCATACAAAACAAATTGTCTATATATTATTTAGTTTTGAGTTTAAATTATTATGTTGAAGACTTTACAAGTTAGTTAGCACGTTAAAATCGTAAACTCAATAAATTTGGTAAATTAACTCGCGAATTTATCCAAATTTGTATTAAGTCCAAAATTACAATGAGTTACTCGTTTTTTTTATGTGCAATCATAAATTTGATAATAAACTCGCGAATTTGACAATTATATATACTAGTAATTGTAATGTTTTGATCAAGTAGTACAAGAGTATAATATTTCTAAAGTTCAAAAGTATGTAATACTTAGACAAAAAAAAAATATGTGACATGTCGATGTTTTATTTTTGGTTTCACAAGTTCTTTTGAAATAATGAAAGATAAAAGCTAGACTTAACAAATCAATCAACCTTGCACACCAGAACCTAATCCGCAAGGCTTCTATATAATGATAAATAGGTTATACATATACTTTTATACATCAACGGTATATTGATTATAGAATATTAATTCCTGTACATCAATGGCGTAGAATGGAACAATGTCCTTTCAAAGCTCCCCTTCTGGACCAAACCAATGAAAATTGAGGAATGATCTATACTTCAACACAACAAGCAAAATTCTAGCTACATGTCATGAAGCCAAGTCTTTTTGCTGGTCAGCTCTGTACAGCAAATGGGGTCAGACAAGAAGGGTCTTGTCATTTGTTCTTGAATCAGCAGGCACTTCATAATCATCTCTGAGACTCCTCAAATCTGAAGTTTAAAAGGATGGAAATAAAATTGGATTTTAATTAGGAAATCAAAGGTGGCCTTTGCTGACGCTTTCTCTTTGACTTCAGATCAATAACTATGATTGAAATATTGTCTTTACTATTTCTACCATGCGCAATCTCAGTGAGGCTATCAGCAACAACTTGTGCCGGTGAAGTTTCTTCCAAGGACAAGGACCTTCGACGCCTTCTTAGAATATGGCGTGCAACTTCCCCAACCTCTGCATTCGTCATAACATCCCAAAGCCCATCACTAGCCAATATTAAACACTCATCCTCCTCACTTCTGGTTGTAAAAGTTGTCTCAGGAACTGGAATAATCCACGGCCTCAAATACCGATCACCTGAAACAATTTTATCATTAAGCAGTTGAACTCAGAAAAGTAGTCAAGCATTTCGTTCCCCAGAGATCCGAATCCTAATAATTCAACTTGAATAGTGGTTATTTCCAGCATCCCGCAGAGAATAGCCCCAAGAAAAGAGAAGCAAGTTTGCTCTAGCTGCCAATCATACATTATGATTCATACACTAGCAAAATACCTTTTACTATAAAACACTTGAATCATAGCATGTATTCAAAAATCATAGCATGTATTCAAACGGTATAAGATCTTTGTGTTGCTTCTCTATTTATTAAACAGAGCAAATTTTTTAATTTAATGTGATATGTGAGTGTGGTCGCTCTAGCATTTCAAGCCATTTAGGTTCTCAAGCATAATAGAATAAATAATTTAGTTACTATGATCCCCTGTTACACTGATGTCTCCGCTCAAACTGAAAGACACCAAGACTAAAGATTGACTAACAAATTGTGAGAGAAAGCGGAAAGACCCACCTTGGCTTTGTGATCGCTTCTTTCTAGTAGAAGATAACTAAAATCATTAGGTTGTTCCAGTCAAATGGAAAGTGAACAAAGTGTATCTAAATCTACTTTTGCAGGGCAAGCCTCTTGCGATCTAATTTTCAGGCACCATATGATTTTAGCAACAAGAAACTAGTAATATTTTCCTGCATCAGTAGGGTAGGGACAAAATTAAAGAATATAAGAATCTGAAGTAAAGATAGCGTTATCAAGTTTTCCCAAGACCCTGCACACATAATTTTAAAATAATTCGTAGGTGGTCCAACCAACCTAACTTAAGCTCCACAGAATATATGGAAACTGCCTATAAATGTGACTTCTTAGTCGTAATAGACTAGGCTTTCTGTTATATGTAGCAACACACAAATATACTGAATATCCATGGCACTAGGTAATTTACATATACACTAACAGACTGCAAAATTGACGACAAACCAGGAACTGAAATTTACTAGAAAATTAAAAAAAAATTAAAACAAATGCTAAAATGTCAAGCAAAATATAAATAAAAACAGCTATAGCGAATCAAATGGCAACAGCTACCTGTGCACCTTTTCCGATCACATATTGATCAAACGTAGATGAACATTAACAGGTATAGAATTCAAAATATCACATAATTTTTTGTATATGCATGCTCTCTTGTTACCTCACACTCATTCTCATTGTGACAACATTCATTTACTACTAAAGTAGGAGGTTTATGAAACATTGCTGGTTTTCCCCCTTTTTCACCTTGTTCTTCAATTTTCACCTCCCTCAGGTATTCAATACGATGCATGAATCTTACCATGTAGACAAACAGGCTTCTAACCTCCGGGAGTTCACGTCAACCATATTAGTAGTTATGCATCACTTTTAATAATTGTCATAATACAGTGTTTATCAGTATAAACCATTTTGAAAACGATCCTCCTATCTCAAGCATCAAAAAACACTTTATGCTGTTTACATACTTGACAAGCTTACAACAGCCAGACAGAACATTTGCCAAAGCATTCGCCAAATAATGTTGAAAGGAATACGATGCCTTGACCAATAGCTTAATAGAAGAAAATTTGACACAAATTTTTAACCTAAGACTGGATATGAAGAAGAGAAATCAAAGTACCTATGGCCCTGGACATGGCAAGAACTCCAAACACCCTAGCTCCATTCCAGTTTATGACTTTTCCTCCTCCTCCTTCAATTCTCAATAGTTCATCTTGTCTATCAGGCTGTACAAGCAAGGATAATGGTCTCTTAATTTTCGTTCATGAAGAAAATTTTAGCCGTATTTCAGGAAAAGATATAATGTCTAATGGCTGAAAATGGGAATGAGTCCTTCATTTTCTTTTCAACCCTTCATTGTTTGCAATACCACAAACTTCATGGCTACACACAAGCGAAATGTTTTGTCTTCTAATTCACATGATTCTACACATATAAATAGACATAAAGGATGCAAGAACATAACCAAATGCATGTATGTATATTAACATATAGAAGAGAATGGGCTAAAAATAAGATCCGAGAAGACCTTCTGATCCACTGTTAATGGGATTGTCTGTGTGCCACGGTAAAGAACTGCCCTTGAGTCGCCACAGTTAGATGTAATGATTTGGCAACGAGATAGAACCACCACAGCAGCAGTAGATCCTACCATTTCTGGTGCAACTGCATCTGTTAGGATTTCATTGTCAGTCTTCTGAAAGCCACTAGCAAAAACGGCCTCCCACCTTCCCTTCCATTCAGGGCTCTCAGCTATGTCTCGATCCCACTCTTCTGCTATAGCTTCATGCATCCGTTTGGCACAGAATTTAGCCACCTAGGATTGAATTTCCACAAAAATTCGGCGAATGGTAAAGTACTCATGATACAATATTACCTAATTTCTCCACTTCCCGCATTATGAAGGTCAGATTTTTCTGACATTGGGTAAATTCATTCAAGAAGAATAAAAGCTATATTGATAGGGTAAATACAGAGTTCAGATGCTCTTCTTGTCAAAACTTCATAAAACTTTGTAATATCATAAATATCCACGTCCACCATGATTTAACACAATGTTAAAGAATCATTCAATACAGAACAAACTTCCAAATGAAAAAAAATAATTACTATCACCAATTTGACATCCCCAATACATCGTTCTTCCAAAAAACATCTTTACATAAGATCTTCATACACGGATCTCCTTATTTGGTGTGCACAATCCTAACAATGGTAAACAGATTAAAGGTCGTGTGTGGGGTATCGGTGCTGCTTCCAGTATTGAATCCGAGGCAACAACAGTTGTTATGTGGGTTTCGGTGACACGTGCGTGCACTAATCTTTGTTTTAGAACCCGTAACCGTAATTAACTTGCCTTGAATTGTTGTAACGTGATTGGCGTAGGTTATTTTAAATCACCCTTTCCTGGGTGGATATTTATCTTTTTGTTAGGTTGTGCGTGGACTCTTAGGCATATTTATTTCTTCAGTTTTACGCATTCCAACCCATGATATTCTGTTTATCATTAAATTTTAAGATACAATAGGTCAACTATACCTATCGATTGCATAACGTAAACATGCCCCCATTCATCTCGTGATCACACAAAAAGTAGCAAAAGAGGACCTCTAAGAGTGAAAGAGACTTTTAAAAAACAAAATGGAGGAATTGCCTTCCCTGACATAGCCAGGTGGCCAAAATACTGATCGCCTATTATTGAACGTTCCATGTAAAGACAAGACAACGGTACATGTATTCTTGCATTTACAATTTTATATATAGATGATTTCATTTGAATATAAGGAATTAAATGTGTATATGGCGTAAGCTTTTCAGTCTAGGTAAGCTGGGCGGAAAGCAGAAAACTTCCCTAAAACAAAGAAAAGTTCAAAATAAAGTTGGAAGTTGGGACCATAACAGAACACCTATCATCTTCTAAATGGGGTACGTGGCGCCAACGCACACAATGAACCATTGGTCCCATCTCCTACTACACATTATCTACCTTTTTCTCTTCAACAATAAAGGGATTCCTCCTTCCACGTGGCTCCCCCTGTTCCGACGGTTCACTTCAGACACTCACATAAACTCTATTTAATGATTTTTTTTTGTAATTTAAAACTTAAAAATAAAATTTACTATTTATTTTATAGAAAAAGTTGTTATGAATTGTAGGCTATTTATATCAATATTAGAAGATCAGAAAGTTAACCAAAATGGAAACACTGGTTGGCACAGCAACTAGTGATTATTCGTCTGTGAGAAGAGCCAGTGTGAACGTCGGTGACGCTAGAATGTATCTCAATAAAGCAAGAGCTAAGAGAAGCGAAGAGAACATAGGGGCTCCCGTATCACCCAAGACGAAAAGTCTTTGTACAGTAATGATACACGTGTCGTCAAAAGAAATGGAGCGCGCCATGGGTTTCGTGTCTGGTGGACCACTCTCTATATACCACGTGGACTTCCTATGGAAGCAACCCATTCCAGCTTTTAACTATGAGAAATATTCTGCTAATGAATATTAACTATATCTTATTAGGCAGAAGCAATATGTAAAACACTTTCTCCGATCGTTTCTGTTCGCGATGAAAAATACGCAGAATGCGGTACTCCTTCTCCCTCCATTGCATCGGTAGTCGCAAATGAGTGCAATTTTTTTTAAATTATTTTTAAGACGTTAAATCTTAAGATTTACGATAATTAAAAAAAATTAAAATCAGCACAAAAAGAATGCGGAATGAGGAATGAGAGGGTATGTACCTGAGATCCACCGTGGCCGTCGTAGACGCCGAAGAAATGAACGGGTGAGATCTCACCGGAGTATCTCGAGGAAGGAGCCGTACATCCTCCGACGTGATCGCACGTGAGGGACATAAACCCTGGGATAACAGCTATAGCGTCCTCCATCTCTTTCCTCCTTCCAATCACCGACGTAAATCCCCAACTCAATCCCTTGTTATTCCTTCCCACGCACTTCTCCCTCCTCGCCCTCGTCTCCTCGGACGGAACAGGATCGAGCAAGTGAGGCGACGGCACTGCCTCGGGAATCACAACCCCCGGAATGTCGCCGGAGCTGGTGCTGATTGTGGAAATGTCGCCGGAGCTGGTGGTACTCCGGGAATCCTCGGTGCCAAGTATGAAGGAGACGGTGGAGCCGGAAGCGGAACTAGAAAGGGCCGACTCGGAGTCGACTCGCTCGAGTTGCAAGTCGTCCAAGTCCCAGTGCAAGGGCTGCTCCATGATGTGGGCGAGAGAGAAAGACAGGAGGTCTGGAGGCGAGGGCTGCGATTAAAGGAGAAGAAAAGACAGGTAAGAATGGGACACGTGTAATAAGATATTAGCCTATGGCACACGCATCTGGAGTGAATTGGGAAACATTATTGTAGCTTTTTACTGCGTTTCTAAAACTCTTGCTTCTATGAACTGAAAAGGCTCTGGACCCTTAATTGATAGTTAATTCCTCCGATTGATTTTATCATAGAATTCACATAAACTATAATTGTGCATATAAAAAAAATAACGCACGAGAATATTAATTATTTTATAAATCTTTCTTATAATGTACAATTAAAAGGGTTAACAGTGTACAAAATATTTTTAATCTAAAAACTTTTGCAGTCTGTTTTTTTAATATCAAAATTTAAGTATTAGTCTTTTAGATAAAAAATGAATATTTTCTCAATAAACTTAAAGAAAGATTAAAATTAGAATTTTGAGCCCACTTTTGTTCTTTTCCTTTCATTTTATTTTAATCCAAAGAAACTTATATACAGTTTTTATATTTTTATTATATTTTTAAATTAAAATATAATGATGATATAATTTTTCAATTATATCATAAAATTTATCTAATTATTTTTAATAACTGCATAATTTTTATTTTAAATTATTATTAGCTAATCATACACTTATCACATATCATAAAAAATTATATAACAAAAATACTGAAAACTATATTTAAATCTAAATCTCTTTTCAATCGTACGTAGCAATTTACAATAAAGTAGTTTAAAAAGTTAAACTCAAAATTCATATTTTCGTGCCATGGGCACTGTAAAATATTCTTTTCTAAATCTAATAATATTAAAATAAATAATTATATTTTTCAAATATTTAAATCAATTTATGCTCGGATAAAACAGCTTAATTTAAATTTGATCTTTAGCCCAAAAAAATAAAATTTGATCTACTATAATCTGACTCAAATAATGTGGGTTTTTAATTAAAATTAGTTTTTAAAAGCGAATTTTTAATTAATCCATTTATCGTTAGCGGATGGCTCACTCGACAAGAACTTGTTGTACTCACTTCTGGTGCTGCATCTCCACGTGTCTTTCTCCGTTCTGGCTTTCCACACGCAGACGTTGCGCCCTGGCTCAGAATGCTGCGTCACTGCTTATTCGCGATGGCTTCAATACTCCCACTAGCATATGGGTTTTATGAAACCCAGGTGACGTGGGACCTTACCAACCATCGATCCCACATGTTATCTTCGTACCACAATTCTCCTTTCGCTAGGAACAAATTTTTGTATATTTTTTTAGTATTATGTGATCTTATTTTAATTAATCAATATTTTAATCATTAAAAGTTGTATATTTAAAATGTAATTTTTTTTTTGTCAGTACAACGACACGTTTAAGCCCCAAAGACCTTCCACCCATTAAAGAAATTCTTGCCCAAACACACCTTGAAGTAGACATGCAGCAATTAAATCTTTGATCTTTTGAGTTGGAATAATTAATTTCAAAGGGTCAACCTAAGCTTAGTTTTATATCGTACTTGCTTGAAATTTTGCCAACCTAAAGCTTACTTGAGATTCGTGCTGATTTTGTTTATTTGAAAGTTTTATTCTTTTATTCAAGTAAATCAAATCTCATAAAAAGTATAATAGGAAATTGTATTTGACAAAATTTTGTGATAAATGCTTATGCTAATATTATTATGTTCGACAAATTTTTAATTAAAAAATTATTAATTGTCAAATAGTTTGAAAAAATATATATATTAAATGTAGGTAAGAAAATTGGAGATAATGACGATAAATAATGATTACTTATGTATAAAAAAATAACTTTTATTTCTATGATAAGAAAATTCTAACTTTTTACTTCCTTGTTACAGTAAAAGATTCTCCTGCTATTACCCGCAAGCTTTTATATTTAAATAAAAGTTTAGTCAAACATTTTAAAATTATAAAAGGTAAACAACTTCGGGAAAAAGCTTGGAAAAGGGATAAGTTTATTCATATATAGCAAGAAGTGGTGCAGCATTTGATAGTTTAATAATATAATTAGCATGAATTGATAAAATTTAGGTACTATTGATATTCCGAAAGTGATATACACCCTTAATGCTTAATTAACATGATTAAATAACATTAAAGTATTTATTTACAATTATAACCACGCATGCACCGCAATAATTCCAACATATACTGCGATGGAGCGTTGTAGAGTAAGAAAATGGAAACGGATGCAGGGGATAACTGGCGGTGAGTCCGTGACGTGCGAGGCACCTTAGCAAGATTGTAAGCGACAAAGGCACACTGGAAATGTTCTAGAGTGGGTGTACTTTAGGTACAAAGCCAAGGGGACACGTAAAAGGCCGGCGGGGCCCAGGGGGTGATAGAAATTCCATGACTTTACCGACAGGTGTGGAGAGGAATGAAGTTTAATCCATCACGGTAAAAACTTGCATTACAACACGTGGAGATTACTTGCACCGGGGGAGGAAGATGGACGGTGTGAATAGCGTGCGAGAGGGAGGGAGGGAGCGAGCGAAGGAGCGAAGGAGGGAGGAGTTCCTTGAGTGTAAGAGACTGATATTTTGATGATGGGGGCAACATAGTACGGATGGATTTTTTGTATTTAAAAATTTTATATTCAAGTGAGGTTAATAAAATTTAAATTATTAAATAAAAATTTAATTGTGTAAATTTTATAGAGTTAATAAACACTATTTAATATTTATTAAAATTTAAATTATTAAATAAAAATTTAATGATCAGATTTTAAATATAAAGAGTACAAATATAAAAAATCCAAATATATACCACGTAGAAATGGAATAGACGCGTACCTGCCTTAGGTTGGATTCCATCAGATCAAACGGCGATGAGCAACCTTTCGCTTGACGCGTGGTTCCGTGGGACCTGACGGTCTACGTGGACATGTGAGTGCTTGGCGTTTACCACGAGTCTTGGGTGAGACGCCCAACGCTTGACCTCAGGACCTGAGATTCCGTTCCATATATTTCTCCCATGACGGTTTTGTCATTCCCACCTCGGGAAAATTATAAATTACAATTTTTTAATTTTATTTTTACTTTTAAATACTTCTTAAAATTTATTTATTACACCAACAAAGAGTAATTATTAATATTTTCTTTCTACATTGTATTAAATTAATAATTTATTTAATTTCATTTTTATGATAATATTTTTTTTAACAGTCATAATCAATATTTTTATTTTTAAAAATTTATAATTAATTTCTAATGAATTTTTATACTTTTACATATCTAAGTACTATATTCATATTTTTTAATATCTTATGAAATTTCATTTAAAAATATTAGTTCTAAAATAAATAAAAATTACTTTTTTAAAAAAAATTAAAGATAATGTGAAGATATTACTTTTGTTAACTTATTATTAAATTTTAATTCATTGTATCTATCATCACTAAGATTTTGAGTTTGATACTATTGGAATGAATATGATGAGCATTACTATTAAATTATTCTTGCTATGCTCGTGAAGATATTACTTAAATATATGGAGATATAAAAATTGTTATATATTAATTATAATTTTTTAAAAAAAATTAATTATGTTCTTTAAAAAAGTGAAGGATAATATTATTATATAAATAAAATACAAAATAAATACTCCTTTAGTATAACTTTTTTAAAATTCTTTTGCCCAAAAATATACATGTGAGGCTTTTGACAATAGGGAATGTACAGATCCAGGTAGCATTGATACCAACATATAACAATAAATGAAGGCAAATGTGAACATTTAAGCTAAGTAAATGGAGGTAAATTGTACGTCAGCCCTTGTTTTTCTTTTATTTTTTATTTTTTCATATCCTGTTTCATGATCTCTTTCGTGCGAAACACAATACATTTAGGGTATGTTTAATTGTTAAAATTAAGGTAAGGGAATAAAAATATATTTTGTTGACAGATTGAGTCTTCATTTTCATTCTCTAAAGAACTTACTTTCCTTTATATAAAGAAGAATTCTCTCCCCAATTAAAATTATAGAATGATATTGGTATTTTGGAAATTAAAATATACTTGATAAAAGTATTCTCACTTATAATAATTTTTAGACAAAAATATCTCTATAATATATCAAAATCCTAATTTATTATTAAATTATTATTAATTTATTATTATTTTATTTATATTATTTATTTAATTTATTATTATTTATTAATTATTGTATTCTTAATTAAATATATATTAATATATAATTATATTATTAAATAATAGTTTGAAGAGATATTTGTTTTTTTATTTCAGTTTTATGATAAGAGATAATATAGTAAAATATGCATACTACCTAATTGATTATTATGTGTAATCTATTAACTAAATGAAATAAAATGAGATATGTTCATTCTCATTCTTTCCTAATCAAACAACATTTTAATATTCTCATTTTCACTCTCACTCTCATTTTCATTTTCATTTTCATTTCAATTGTATCAATTCTAATAAGTAAACAGTTCCTATCATACAAAAATTACAATCCAAATTCTTTGCTATTCAAAATTAGACAACAAAATACTATTTATATTTAAATTATCAGAGACCATATGTAATTTCTAAAACTGCATACAATTCTTGACAATTCAACGGCCTAAAATATGTTGTGTCGATTGTGTTTAACCCCACGTCCTCTTTATCCGCTATTTATAATCCTCAGCCATAAAGATCATCAACTAGTCTAATTTTGCCGCAAACTCGAGCGTACACTTTTCTGGGGTAATTATGTAGCTGCAATTTCGGCTAAGTGGACTAATCTTTTTCTTTTGGGAGTCCTATCAAAATTATGTGGCAGTTGACTTCGCTTGTAAAATATTTGACAATGATACACTTTGTTTTAAGCCAATGGTCACGACACACTTAAACGAATGTTTATGAGGCGGTGAAATCATAATTGGATTGTTGTCCCTGCACGTGGCCAAATCCAATAAGCAAATGCCTCCCGGGGAATGTTAGTGATCATTTCATTTCTTTTAATAAAACTTCTATCATCTACGATAGTGTGCCAACTCGCGTACGCAAGTGGGCCCCACGTACGGACAAGATTCTGGCTTGCGTACGGATTTCATCACAGCTCTCCATTCCATTGTATATACTATCTTGCACTCATAATTACTCTTAATTACATCTAATAGTGTATTAATTAACTAATAATCCTGCTGATTAACCAAATCAAAGACACTAACGTTGGACGAATCAAACTAATTATAGGGGGTTTGTCATCAACTGAAAGGACAATATTACCCTTTAGAGTTGATTTTGATACTCGCCACCTGTCCAGAAACATTACGTAGCAATTTATTCCCGCGTATTCATCGACTTCAATTATAGATTACGGAGATCATCAAGAGAAAGTGTAAAATAAGCAAAATGGTGACTTTTGCATCTTTTACACTCCATTTTCAACATAATAATCGATCAATCTATCCTATCCTTCCTCAATAAAAATCAATCAGTTTTCACTATGACAGCCTCCTTTTACTGTTCATAAATGCAAAGTCGTTGCCATCTTCGGTGCAGTAATTTTAAGGAAAATTTTAATTTTCTTAAGAGATTAAAATGTGTATTCGTAAATATATTTTACTATGCTTGTAATTTTATAATGATTAAAAACAGATAATTAATTCAAATAAATTACCCCATACGTAACAGCATCGATGCATCAACCCACCATCGATCGACAAGGCTTGTATACTTTTGGGAACGGAAACAGAGATAATCCAAATATTCATAATAAATTATTTATTGAATTTATTTGTTTTGGTCCTAATATAAGGTGAAAAATGCAGCATCTTACAAAGAAAGTGACTTAAAAAAAAATATAGTTTATTTTTTTAATTATTTTCTCTCTTTTTTTTTTTTTTAAATATGTAACTAATTGGCATTATAATAAAGAATTCTTTCTTGAGAAAAAAGAGTTTGGATTTAGCTTTAAATTGAAAGTTATATTAAAAGCTTTTAAAGACGAAGTGATACCCACCCGGCCACTTTAAACCCCCACTCGATAACACACATTTGTGAATTATGTGAGACATGTACTTGCTCATGCTATATTTTAAAATTAAAATATTTAGTGCACTTATACATAATTATAATATGATATTATTATAATTATATTCTTATATTATAATTATGTATATTTAAAATTACGAATACACCAAAAATATTATTTAACTTTCAATATTATTGATGATTACAACTTTATTTTATGATTTTATATAAAAAAAAAATTTATGCACATATATGAATATCAATTTTTTTAAAAAAAATACATATATAATTGTTTTTGGATGAATATGTTTGGGAAATTTGGGGAATTTCATAGAAAAGATATGAAAATTAAAATTGATACCATTTAATAATGTATTTGGTTTAGTATTTAAAGAATTAAAAAAGTTTATATGCATAATAAAATAAAAATTTATATCCAAAATAATTTAATTTAATTTGAGATTATTTTTTTCCCAAAATCATTCCGTCTTCTAAACATTATTTACATGGAATGAGAAAACTCATATTTCAAATAAAAATTTTTAAATATAAAATACAATGACATAAAGTTGCTTTTTATCAAATCAAATTTATAAAATCATGTTATTCTAAAATTAAGTTAGTTTGTCCCCGATTCAAACCTACACTAGAGTTATTTTTTATATATAAGAATGATATTGAAAAAAATAGATTTTGATCGAATGTAATTGACCCATTAACATGTTTAGTATGATATTGAATGAAAAATTAAGAATAGAAATATAACTAACCAAATGATCATATTGTCTTTTTATAAAATAAAAAAAATTAAAAATTCGTTTTCTATCTTTAATTTTTTAAAAAATATTTTTTGATTTTCTGTAATAAAAGAGCATAATTAATTTATCTTTATATTTTTAAGAATAGAAAAAAGAACATAGCTTCAACGGATGACACGTCTATGAACCATTTTCAACAAAATCGGAAAGAAAAGCTCGCCATTGAGACTCTCAACCTAGTACGCAATTCACAGAACTTCGAAGACATTCGCATAAAGCTCGCAACTTTCAACGAACCAAACAGTTTTAAGATACCGGCGTTGATTTTTAAGTACAAGGATTTAATAATTAAGAAGTATCCTTCTAAGATTTAATTACGAAGTTTTAAAACTTTTGGCTAAAATAGTAATATGGCTCTAAACTTTGTTTATTATTTCAAAATAGATCCTTAAATTTTAAATATTTTAAAATAATCCCTTATATTTTTAAAACATTTTATCAAAATTCATTTTGAATGAGTTCCGTTATAATATTAACAATGTCAATTTCAATGCAGACGTGGCAGTCAATATCTTTTTAAATTATAATTTACAAAATAATTTAGTTTCTGACTCTATTTTGACTGCGCTAGCCCCCTTTATCTCCAACTCTGCTATTTAGTAATCTTGTCTTTATTTGGTTTCGCAGGTCTCAAGATCTTACAGCCAAGAACCCCTTTTCCTTCCACACAACGACTTTGATATGTTTTACATCTCTGTTTTTGTATACACTATTTACACCATGACAGCCGTAGAAATGGAGGCTTTCTCCTACTCACAGCTCGTTCTCATGATCAAACTTATGTTCTTAGGCATGGAGGTTTTCACTTCCATGTTTGGCCATTTATTTTCATCCTCCAATCTCACCTGGGAGCAAAGTCTCAAAAACAGAGTAACCAATCCTCAACTCAAAGAACGCACTCCCATAGCGCGCGCACATATATATATATATATAGCAAATCACATACTTGTTGATGCTATACAAAGAATACAAATTTTCATAGAGCTCTTTGTATAAGTGGTCATGTAATTTTGAGTTTTTAGCCTATATATAATATTTTATTAATTACAAAAATATTAGCATGAATTTTGGAATATAAAAAATAAATTGGGTTATAAAAAGAACTCTGTTTTATTTTATATAGATGCTTTTTTCTAATGCTTTAGATGCAAAGACCTTTTCCTTTAACACAACTTTCCTTCATTTTTTATTTGAGGTGTATTTTATTCCATAACTCACACTATTATTAAGGTAATTAATAACATACCATTAATCAATTATAAGACCATACTAGTTGATTAAAACTTTTGAAAACAATCCCCTTAATTTTTGATAATGAGTTTAGAATTCCATACCTTAATGTTATTCTTTTATTATTGGAATATTGTTGAAGTTGGTGAAGATATTTGATAGAAACTTAGATAATAATGAACTTAGAGATATATGAACAAATATTTTATTGATGAGAATATTTGAAATAAAAGGATGTTGATAAAACTAGAAAGGTTACAGGAGCATAACACAAGAAAGCTTCAAAGAATACTTTGAGTGCTCAATGCTTGCTAATGAGAATTACATAGCTTTATATAAGTCAAACATTCATAACCTTTTGCTATTTAGAGATTCCGTCTTATCTTCTTAGAGAATTCAAAAGTTTTGTGGTTACTTCATTATTGTCCTTCTTGTCTCATTGCTGTGTTATTGTCCTTTTGGTGGATAGCTAACTTCATGATTGTCCTTTGAGCTTATCTTCTTGGTTGCTAATTACTTTGCCTTTTTGCTTTTGCTTTTGAGGTGTTATCTTCTTTAGGGGTTGCTTTGTCATTAAGGTCATTCTTGTCAATTCTTCTCTTTCTTTTTATATATTTTTTATTTTTAATTCTCCCAAATGATCTAGGGAGATCCATGGGTCATTATAATCTTTTTTTTTTGTTTTTTCTCTTTCTTTACAATATTTACAATCATAACTATTATATTCTGATAATTGTTGGCATATTCTTCTTTTTGTGGGCTCAGCATTGTCCATGTTATTAGACTTTATTCAGTCATACCAAACTATAAATTGCTTACTTTGATGACTATTTTTTTTTATTGAGTAGATACATGTAGTTAGTCTTGTAAAATATGTCCATGGGGCTTCATCACATGTAATTGTCCTATTCATCTCAGAGAAAATAATGTTAATCTCTTAGACTCTTATTCTTGAAATAGTAAATATTGTCTTCTTTACTTTTCTCAATTTCAAACGGCTTTTTTCATAGTCCTAAATTTAATGAAGTTAATTGGAGCATAAAATTTTTCTGAGGTCCTTTCTACTATTGTAGAGTAACATCGGATATAGATAATATATTAGGTTACTATTCTAAAATAATGTTTTCTTGCTTCTTGGATGGCTTTAGGTATTAGGCATATTTCTTTCATGGTTAAGGAAGGATATATGGATTGGATTAATCCGTAGCTAAATAGTGTTCATCAGCTTGAAGTGACCCTTCATCATTCTGGCTCCCCTTTGTGCAGCATTTTTTTCTATGGGTTAAATAATAATTGAATGTGAAATCACCTCTTAAATTATAATGATATATATATATATATATATATATGATTGCCACCTCATCATTAAAATTAATAGTATTAATATTTTAATGGAATGTACTTAAAAATATTTGTAATGAAATATTTTAAAAACTTAAAGTACCACTTTAAAATATTTTAAATTTAAGGAATTATTTTAAAATGATAAATAAAGTTAAGGATCGAATCAGTATTTTAATCAAAATTTTTTGATTTAATGTTGGAATTGGGAAGGAGAGAGAAGAGTGTGGATCACCCTTTAGGTGTTGTAACAAATGTAAATTATTGAATTTTTATTTAATATTTTAGATTATTTTATATTTTAAATATAATTTAATCTTTAAAAAATTGAGCCATTTAATGACCTATATTTATTACAATACTTGGTGTAAAATTTATCTTATAATAGGTGATCCAATTTAGAGGAAGAAATGACGAAATTTGACGAAAGTGAAGCATTTAGTAAGAGTGTTCAAATCCTGAGTCGAGTTAGGTTGGACACTAACCCATGGCCCAATCTCGGGACCCAGCTCATTTGACCTAGGACGTGACTAGGCAGGGTAGGGTCAAGCTGAGTTACCTAGTTTTTTTAATTATTTTTTTATATTTTATTAATTAAATTTTAAAATAAGTTTTAAAAGAAAAAATGAAAATTATGATTTATATATAGTAAATGAGATATCCTATATTAATAAAAATGATTTGTATTTGACATAAACAAAAAATGGCTATTTTTTTAAAAATACCAATATATATATATATAAACATAAAAAAAATTAAAAATATTTATATGAAAAAAAAAAAAAATATGGTCAGGCCAATGTTATGACCCGATATCGGATCCTTTTATGATTGATCCGATCCCCATGACCTAGATAATCTTGACCTGGTTTGATCTGACACAAAATAACTAGATTAGGTTGACTTGGTCAAGTTAAACAAGATCTTGATCACCCCTGGCAGCTATAACAATAAAATTAGGAGGAATATGAAGAAATTTGCCTTTGGGTTGATGGGTTGGGGTACATTCCCTAGTGTGGGCCCAAGGTATTGAATTAGGGCATTCAATCTCAACTTTCAAGTTCAATCCACCTACC
Source organism: Delonix regia (assembly GCA_037074485.1). Taxonomy (NCBI): domain Eukaryota; kingdom Viridiplantae; phylum Streptophyta; class Magnoliopsida; order Fabales; family Fabaceae; genus Delonix; species Delonix regia. The sequence continues at coordinate 29,095,938 of CM073449.1, read as the reverse complement.
TCATAAGGGCCTTTATTATTTCTTCCCCGTCAGTGTCTTGAATAGTACTTGTCTCAATTAAAATAAATAATTAACCCACCCTCTCTCTCTCTCTCTCTCTCTCTCTCTCTCTCTCTCTATATATATATATATATACACACACATATACATGTATATATGGCTAAATCACTTGTTAAATCTATTTCTTATTAAAAAACTTAGGCTTTTTTTACGTGACAGGATATGGTAATTTTATTTTTAATATGACAGTAAAAATAACTAAAATATGTTATTCTTTGTGAGTGAAGGTCTTGTATAGTTTTAATAGATATTTTCTTTCTTGAAAATGAGTAGTTTGAAAATATTGGTTTTTTTCAATATTTAATTTAGGATTTAACATAATCAAAATTTTAAATTATTTTTTGATTTGCCTTAAATGTTTTTTTTTTCTAATATAAAAATTTAGTTACCATAATATGACTATTTTCTTCATCTAACATTTGGAGTTGAAAGAATTGATTATGTAAAGGGGTTATTTGGTTCATACATCTCGATGGTTCGTTGTAATTTTTTCCATCTAATTCTTAAACCAACTAATAGTAATATCTCTTACTGTACTGAAAATTTCAATAATAGCAAAGAGATTATTTTCAAGTTTTTTCAATCAATATGTAAATTATGTTCATAAATTTTCTTACCACCATTATATTTATTTCCTACATAAGTTATAATATTCAGTATTAAACTTTTCTATGATTCCCAACATTTTCCTTAGCCACAAATTTTTCTCTTCCAAATTTTAGCAATTAAAACCAAATTAAGGCCCAAAAAAATGGCTAACTAAAAAAAGATACTACCATTCAAGCATAAAGGATTTTTTAAATTTGACACCGAAAAGTAAGTAACTAAAATAGTGATATGAAGATGATGAAAAAATTATTAAAAAATTTCAAGCAGGCTCTATACTATAACTATTATATATTCGTTATATAAAGAACCTCCGAGAATGATTATCAATAAGAATTACTGTTTTTTCAAATATGAATTAGGTCTGACTTAATCATTAGGTAAAGCGCAGTAAATGACCAATTGAAATTGACAATCTTAATTGAACTGGGTTGGAGTAACTTGTGGTTAAAAGGGATCAAATCTCAATTTATAGGATTAGGAATCAAGATAAAGTAGTTCGTGCACATAATTAATCTCCATATTCTGAACCGAAATCCAATATGGATCATGTGATTGGGTTTGCCCTATGAATCTAATTGTTTTGGCTTAATGTAATTTAGATGGTTTGGAATTCATTTTTAATTGTATAGATATGACTATTTATGTAATACCCATAAAATTTATACTCAAAAAGGGAATCCAATCAGAAATAAATATAGATGTAGATAAATTTTTTTCTAAAATTGTAATCAAAGTCAGTATCTAAACCTCATCTTATATATTTTTAGTACTTGTAATTCAACTTAGTACGGTAACCAAGTGTCTACGAGAGAAGTTTTGGTATGATAAAATATACAATATTTTTTATTTAAAATATTTTAAATTTTCAATTATTCCCACTAACTCTACTCACCTTATTTTATTGCCCAATTATACCACTAACCTCCACTTATCATATTTTAATCCACAAAATCACTTACTAATTAACCATCAAATACCATTCCTACAAGCTTTTCCTCACGGTTCAATATGCAAGTCACGCTTTCTCCCTCTGACAGCCACTTCACCATCACCGGTGACTAACCAGTGAGTCACCAATGGCATCACCAGCCCATTCCCAACCACTGGTGGCTTCCACCACTAGCAATATCGCTGAAAAATCATGCAACCCACAAGCATCATTGTGTAAATTTTCCACCGGCAAATTGAGGTTGCTTTGCCATTGTGAAGGGTCACTGAAGTCTCCTCTTGACAGTTGTAGCTCCATTGTCATGTTCGCCTGGCAACAGTCATTGGTTGGCCAAAGATTTCACAAATTTTTGGCAATCCGAAGAGCAAAAATTCTTGGCTTTAAAATGTGAATTTGGTGCAATTTTAATCTAATTAAACTTAGGGCTTCATTTTCCTTTATTTTTGCTCAAAATTGAAGAACCTTAATTTCGGCATTGTTTATCTGAAAAAGAGGCAAATTTGAGCTCAATTCAGGTTGCTTGCTTCAAATTGAGTTAGGATTACACTTTATAGGTGAATTTAACACCTTTCTTCCTTTAAATCACTAATCAATTGTGACTTTTAGCTTTTGGATTGAAAAACCCAATTTAGGGGTCAGGGGGCAATTTGAGAATTTAGTGAATTTTATATTCTTAGGACTTATTAAATTTTATTATGCACCTAAGGAGTGATTTAGAATTTTTGAAAATTTTAGTTTGAATTTTAGAACAAATTTCTAATTTTTAGTAATTTTCCTAGATTTTTCATGAAGAAAAAGAAAGGAAATTAGAAGGGGAAAATTAGTTTGACTTGAATGGATAACAATAAATATTATTTGAGGTTAAATGAAAATTTTAGAATTTATTAGATAACCTTTAAGTGAAATTTGTGTGATGGTAGGTTTTAAAAATTTAATAAGTGCATAGTAGAATAATTGAATAAAATAATAATAATAATGATAATAATAATTGTAATGATAATAATAATAATAATGATAACAACAACAACAACAACAACAACAACAACAACAACAACAACAACAACAACAACAATAATAATAAAATGAAATATAGGTCATAAGTATTTTAAAGTATTATTTAAGAAAGTGACCCATAAATTTAATTTTCAAAAAAAAAAAAATTAGAAAAGAAAGAGGTAAATTGGATAAAAGTGAATAAGGAATAATTAATTAGGTATGTGACAAAATCAAATAATTAAACTTATTTGTAAGGACTAAATGATATGAGTATTTTATTTAATGTTTTAGGTGACTAGAAAATTATTAACAAATGAATTATAATCAAGGATAAAAGGAGGTTGGTATACTCTTCAAGTGAGTAGATAATTCTAATTATGAAAAATATTATTCTAAATTATAAATTATAAATTTTGAATTATTAGAAATATCAAAATCTGAACTATGAAGTAGTAAGATTTTAAAATTTTTGATATTTGTACATGGATAATTATTTATCTCTGAAATATTAGGAATGTGTCCAAAATAAAATCCTGTAGCTAATGGTAGTTGATATTAGTCGTAGTGCACTGCGATTGGTAATCCAATAAGGTTGGGTATGATACCCTCACCGTCATATTTTGTTTGAGGCCTAGGGCCATTATGATATTTATTCAGAGCCTATGACTGAATGAGTTTAAGTTCTAATATGTTATTATTAACCTTGGGCTAGCTCTATATTTTGTAATTATGACTGTTTTTGTAGGAAATTCCCAAATGCATTATACTAATGATTATTCTTTATTTAATATTTTCGAAATTATGACTATATGATATCTGATTTTCAATTTCGAAAGACATACCATTGTAAGTCTGTACCATTTTCTGCAATATTATAATTACCTGCTCATTGAGTTTTCACTCACTCCAATATTTAATGTTTTTCAGATTCTAGCGTTGAATCAGAACATCCACATTTGAAATTTTAATCTTGGTGATTAATTTCTTGGTGAACCTAACCTATTGTTAGAGCTATGTTTATCCTTATTTTTATGATTCAGCTTAATCACTCCCTTATATACAGGTTAAATGTTTGATGTATTACTATAGTATGACAAAAAAATGTCTGTATGAAGAGTTATGAGATTTATGCCTATTTAATGTGAATTTATATAAATTCTACTATTATAAGGGTTCTTATGGGTTTATGAGGATGAAGGACACCTTATTTTTGTGTCAATCATGCCCTACCAACTCAAATTGTGACAATTTACATGTAGATTTAACAGTTTGCATTTATAAATTAATAATTTTAAAACATTAAAATTTTAATTTGATAGTCAAGATATACCAATAGCAATTTGCTTTTCCACTTTGATGTTTTAGAATTCAAATTTCCTATAATTATTGTAATACAATAAATATAAAAAATAATCATCAAAAAATAATTTAAAAATTAATTATTAGACTTGTTCTACAAGTAATCCACATACTTCCGGTCCAGTTTCATGTTGGCATTGCAGCCTCTCTGGGTCAATAAGTTAATATCTTATGCTTTTAAATTCTATATTGGATAAATTTAAAGGTTTCAAAATCTATATATATATATATATATATATATATATATGATTATCCACGTTACATATTTAAAAAAAATTAAATGTTATTAAATAATTAATATTTAAAAGCACTTAGCACTTGAGAAAGATCTAACAATTCTAATTTGTTTCTATATTTTTATTATTATATATATTTTATTTAAATAAATAGATAAATTATTTGTTTATTTATTTCAGTTCAAAATTCAATGTTTATATTTTTCAATAATCATAATTTTTCATTCAAACTTTGAATGGATATAAACTTTTAAAGAAATAAAAGTTATATTCCTATAGAATTTGGCTATAAATAAGAATATGGACAGATTAGAAAAGACTGAAAACTCCTATGAGTGATTTGTTATTAACCATGCGACAAACATAATAAGAACAATTATTATTTAAGGACAGTGTGATAAACATATATTTCTAGACACTATTTTCATTTTGTATATATGCTTAATACTTTTCTTTTACACGGGCAAGGCAAATAAATGAACTTAATAGACAGATAATGTCATTTACAAGATTTAATTATAATTCAAAATTTGACAAAAAATTATAATTGATTGAAATAAAGGTAAATAATGACATTATGAACTCTATAAAATATATATATATATATATATATATATATATATATATATATATATATACATAGGTATGGTTATAATATAAAATGAAATCGTTTTATATGTGGTCAAATTGAAGTACCTTATCGTTCATCATAAAAAACATAAACAACTTGGGTTATGTTGTAAAAGAGAAAAAGACAAGTACAGTTTAATTAGGACATGATATACGTCATTAATTAATAAAAGATTAAAAATAATTTATTAGTTATTTTACTAGTATATTGATAATGACATATAAAATATGATATTTGAGGATAGAAATTAACAACATCTTTTAATTATATAATACATATTGTATTGAAGCAGAAGAATTTTATTTCAATTTTGATTTTTAAAATTGGAATTTTTAAAGTTAGGAATAAGAATTAGATATAACTTTTAGAAATTATTTTTTAATTTCATAGAATTAAAAATATAATTCTAAAAAATAAATTAAACAAAAAAAAATTTCGAATTTCATATCTCTCAATATCAAACTCAATTCTTGGCTCCAGATAGTGCAGTAATAACATTAGATTGCGTGAAATCTTGCAATTCCATAATATTAAAAAAAAAACAAATGCAATAAAATTTTGAGTAAATATTCCATGCGATTCCATATTGTTTATAAAAACATAAATTTCATTTGACCCAAAAAAATAAAAACATAAATTTTTAGGATCGCATATAATTTTTAGAAAAAAATTACAAATATAACATTTTCATGTATTAGTTTTGGTAGCAAAAAGTTTTAGTTATAATTAATTTTAAAGAAAAATATATTTTTGTTTCTCACTTATTATAAAATTATCATTTACGTCCTTTACTTATTAAAATGTTTAAAATAATATTTATTTAATAGAAAATGTTACATTTGATCCTTTATATTTTAGAAAATAACCAAATTTAGTATTCTAACAAATCTTAAGCTTTAAATTTAAGAAACTGAATTAGTATTTAAAAAAAAAAATGAGAGACTAAATATGATATTTTTCAATGAGTAAATAATTATTTTAAACATTTTAATAAGTGAGTGACTAAATAATAATTTTATGATAAGTGGAGAACTAAAAGTATATTTTTTTCATTAATTTTACATTCATGAGAGGATTAACAAAAGGAAAAAAGCATGAATTGCTTTGCCTAGGTCTCCAAGTGGGCATGGTTCCTGCGTTTGGAACTGGTAGCTAGCGGCCTCGTGCATGAGCAGATTTCGTTACTTAATTAGTTAGCTGATTAATCTTCGTTTATTATTGAACAAAAATTTTAAAGTATAATGTGTTAGAACTTTAAAATGAATTCGTTAATGTCTTAATTCATAGAAATCTTAGTCGTGGGGCCCAAACAATGACGTGACAATGCAAAACTTTCACAATTTTGGTTGTGCCCACACTTATGAGTCTACACACACTTATATATACATTTCCGCTCTGAGAGTTTTCTTGCGTTTGACAAACCACTATAGTTCTGGCCATGGATCATAACATTCTTGTCTCAGAAGCCAACAACGCAGGCCTGCGCACCGTGCAACCGCCTTCGATCTATCCCGCCGATTTGGGGGCTTTCGACCTGGACGAGGCTCTCGCGGCGGCGGGCGAATCGTGCCGGCGATTCACGGAGTCGAAGTGCTTCGTGTCAAACTTGCCGGCAGCTCAAGACATGGACGGCGATGATGTTTGTTCGGTTTGCATGGAAGGGTTCGACCAGCACAGCAAGAGCCCCGACTCCGACGGAAACAAACGAATCCCATGCGGCCACGTGTACCACGCGATCTGCATCGCCACCTGGATCTCTCTCTGCAACTCTTGCCCCTTATGCCGCTCCCACATCTTCCTACGGTGTAATTAGCTGTACAAAGGTTTTGATTCAATCTGTTTTCCTTTCTGCTTTCCCTTCTGTTCTTAGTTCTACGTTTAGTTTTTGTTTTGGTTTTGGAAAAATGTAATCTATAATTATAATTAAGGATTATAAGTTTAAAATATTTATTATAAAAATTCTGAATTTTAATTTGTAAAATTATTTTAAATGAGTTAGGAACCATTTTTGTTTTTAAAAATTTTTTGTCGTACTTTGTTTTAAAACTTTGAGAATACATTTTTTTTGGTCATGAGAACTTTGAGAATACATAATAAAAAGGCTTCAGGGTAAGATTTAAAAGTGTCCTTTAGAATAAGCAAAATTTGATCTATAATAATTTAAAATAATCTCAAAATATAAAGTCCTTTATAATATATATATATATATATATATATATATAAAATCTTTAGCTGTAATATTTTTTAAAATTTCTTTCTTTTGTAATTGATGATTTACGTGCACATGGATTGATAAAATTTTTGGTTGACCTTAATTTATTAACAAAGCTTAAATGATTTTCTAAGGGTTTACTGTTAACTTTACTTATAAAAATGTAATATGTACAAGATTTTTCTTAAAAAAAATTTGTATTGAATTGTTAAAAATTTAATTTATTATAATTTTACTTTAAAAAATTTAATAATGAATACATAAAAGTTACAGTGAATTTGATTATTCAACCCCAATGTGATGTGCACATTATATGTTTTCAATGAATCCAAAGGTCAACGTTGACTACGTATTCGTTTAATAAGTATATAAAATTAATAATAATTGATAACGACATTTTTTTGGGTACAAACTTGGAAGAAAATAAAGTTAAGGTCTCAATGAAATTTTATAAAATATGGAGTTGATCTATGATAATGCGTCATATAAAATAATGCAGGGTCAATGCTGTAAGGGAGTTCAGAGTTTTGTCACAAATTATAATACCCAAATTAGCATTCAAATGCAATCTGGCACTACTGTAGCACGACTAAAAAGCCAATGGATTTCTCGCCATAGAATTCTCATAAATGTACAACAATATGCGAATAATTTCGTGGTCAAAGTATCTCTAATTTTTCTTTTCCTTTTTGCTGAAGGGATGTGTTTGTTTCTAGCAATTTATTATGAGCTTTCGAATTAAGCTAAAATGTTTAAACAACGAGGATTCCATAAGGAAAAGATTTATACAATATGTTCATAGTATAAATACAAAAGCACTCGATATTTATAACAATTAAGGCACACATCTCCCAAGCCAAGGGAATTAACAAATATATAAAACACAATAATATGATTTGCATAAGAATTCCATGATTAAGGATTACAAGGCTTAAAAGTCGAAATTAATTGTAAAGAAATTACAACAAAACTTAGTCAAGAGTAAACATTCAAGGGTTTATGCCCTAGTACTTTTGAAGTTTAAAATATAGTCAGACCAGCATGACACTTGAATTACAGAACATTATTCGTGCAGTTTATTTTGATAGCAAATAGAAGGGAAAAACTTACTAATTTTTTGTCTTTTACTTTTTGGTCATGGATTGAAAAAGTAGTAATGTTTTTATTGAGGATTGAAAAGTCTTGGTCTGTCTTGCTCCATCTCCTTTTCCTGAAGAAAGCAAGGCGGAAATTTCTTGAGGGCTTAAAAGTTGTGAACTTTGATAAACAAGAACTAGTCGGCCTTTTTTGTGAACTTATTTCCTTAACCTTTCTCCTTTTTTTTTTTTTTGGTTGTAAAAAGAGAGATGACTTTTGCTTGGTTTGCTATTGGGTTGTTGAGCAACCTGTCTATCTCACTTGAACGAAAAAGTGTTTATTACCATACTCCACTTAATTCGAAAATAGAGATAATCGCTATTTTAGGAAGGCGAGCTATTGGTTCGAACAAGGTTGTTCGTAGTGAGCACTAATGTGGAGAAATGGAAGATAACCATTATGTATTTGGTGGTTTCATAGGTCCCATTAACGTGTTATTCACGGATGGGGAAGATATTTTTATGTATGTCTGAGGTTTGCGGAATCATTCCTCTATTTAGTGGGTTTAAATGTATGTCCAACCCTATTGACAGTGAAAGGCTACTTAACTATCTGCTTTTTCTCATATGCATTCAGAAAGAGGATATGGTTTGAAGGTCTGAGAGACTGAACATTATTACTGGGCTTCCAAGTTCTCGGAGGAGATAGATGGTCTAATTCTATAGGACCGTTCCTTTGGTGGGTCGCACATTTTTCAGTTGAGGGAGGATATAACCATCCATTTTTGCCTCTAATGTGGTGCAGTTTTACCACCAAATTTAACTATCATGCTTTGAACCTCTCTATCGAAACTAACATAGATATATTGCTATCTCATGTTTTAGGCCTCGACCCTTTGGACCTCCGTCTAGGAAAGAAGTAATAAGATGTGGAAAGAAAACTAGTTCTCATCAAGCAGGTAGCTCAGTAAATCCCAACTAGCGTTTCAGAATAGCGCCAGTCAAGAGAAAGAGGTGACTACTCTGATCGAGTACCAGGAAAGGTTCGTTCTCAGAAAGGAAAAAGGTGCAGGGCGCATATAGGATGATGCTGAAAAGTCATTGCCTCTTATATATATGTAAAATAAATAAATAAATAAGGAAGAGGGTTATGGAAGAACGATCTCATTTGGTGCCTCCAGTTCAAAAGTCATTTGCCTTCTTAGAAAGTGAAGGTGAATAAAAGAATACAAGAATATAAATTCAGAGTTACAAGTAGGAGATTTACATTAATTTTTTAATTGCGGAAGTTTATCGATCTCTGGCTGGGATCATTAATTGAATGAGATACCTACAATATATTAGGTGTATCTCAGGTTTTCACAGCCTAAATCTCCTCTTTAATGCGACTGTAGAATACTCGCAGGTATTCTACTCAGAGCGTCTCAAGTTTCACTCTCTAATGAGTTGTTCACAATGTACACTAATCTAACCTATTTATAGAAGGTTAGCTAGAGTTAGAATTTAGTAGTAATTCTTATAATTACTATTTTACCTTTATTTAATGAACACCCCTTATGGGTGCACATAATATAATATCTTAACAGACTTATTCTCTAGATATTATACGATATTTTAACAAAAAGGATTGGTGGTTGAAGATGGGGCTCAGGCAAGTGTTTTTGCATATGAAATGATCTGATTGTGTACTAGAAGATCAATTTCCTTGCAATGGAGGATTTCTTTGAATGGTGTCGGCCACTTTGTGTCATTGATCAGAAATCATTTAACAGATGAAGCGAACACTTTGGACAAAAAGTCAAAGATCTCCTTTAGGATAATACTAAACTAAGGATGGAAAATGTTGAAATATTTTAAAATGAAGAGAAGTGTTTTGAAAAGTTATGTCCTCATATAAATTTATTAATTTATATGAAGGGTTGTATAGGGAGTTACAACACTAAAAGACACCACACCAAGATTGTGTCTTTTTTGTTTCTAAAGACATCTATAGAAAGATATAGTAACCACCACTTTATGAAAAAATGTGTTATTTTAAGGAAACCTTATATACTAAAAATGTGTAATTCTTCACAAATAACTATTTAAGTTATGTTGGTTCATGAACTAATATATGGTTGTGACTTTTAATTGAATAGGTATTGCTCCAAGAGACATCTCTTTAAAACAATCACTTTAAGCTTTATATAAACCTCTCACCATCACTCCATTTTGGGCACATGAAAAACAAAATACACAACAACTTTAAACTCATTGCCTTTGTTTTTGAATGCATGTGAAGAAAAAGTCAAATTATCACTCTGTAAAGACTATTGTTGTATTGATTTGAGTATTGGGAGCGCAATCTATACTTAAAAGTCTTCATAGTATCCTGTAGGAAATTCGCCAGTTAACATAACTTGCACACTATAAGATAGGAATAGGTGGGGGTGAATTAAGCCTAAAGGAAAGTATGCCCACACCTTGAAGACATTGTGCACTACTTTCTTATTCATCTATTTTCCTTCTAAACTTTAGGGAACTATTCTCACCAACAATCTTTAGGCTTAATTCTTTATAAATACATATGGTTTCTTTGAAAGGGATGACTACAAATTTTATGAAATTGGAAAGATTTGAAGAAGGCAACTTCTTGGGATGGCAAAGAAAAATGAAATTTATTCGTACATTTTTGAATGTGGCCTATGTCCTCACCACTCCCAAGCCTCAAGAAAGAGAAAAGAAAACCATTGTTGAAATCAGAGAAAGACAAAAATGGGAGAATGATGACTATATCTACACTGGGCATATCCTTAATGGCTTCTGTGATGCTCTCTTCGATGTTTATCAAGATTCAACTTCTGCAAAAGATCTTTGGGATAAACTTGAGATAAGGTATACGTAAGAGGATGCAACAAGTAAGAAATTTCTTGTCACTCGTTTTAATACTTATAAGATGATTGATGTAAAGTCTTTTATGGAACAAATGCATGAAATTGAACATATTTTGAACAAGTTCAAACAACATAACATGTATATGGATGAGTTTATTATTGTCTCTTTAATCATAGACAAACTTCCTCCATTATGGAAAGATTTCAAAAAGTCTTAAACATAAAAAGGAGGATATCTCTTTTGAGCAATTAAGGAATCATCTTTATTTAGAAGCGAAATATAGAAAGCAAGATGCTAAAAAAGAAACTAATGCTCATGAGAAGGTATATGTAGTGGAGTAAGGACAGTCCCATAAGACCTCAAGGAAAAGAGGAAAGGACAAAGATAAAACTCAGGCACATGACAGTCACAAGAACAAGAAAAAGAAAGGTAATTGTTTCCTTTGTACAAGAGGTGGCTATTTCAAGAATGAATGTCATTTATTCAAAAAGAAGAAAGAGAAAGAAAACAAGTCATCTACAAAAGAAGATAATTTTATGGTTGTAATTTTTTATATCCACCGGTTGACAATGATGAATCATGGTGGGTGGACTCAGGTGCAACACGCCATGTATGTAGAAACAAAAACTTCAAAACATTGAAGGAGGAAGATGGCGATATGCTTGACATGGGAAATGCTTCAAGTGGTCCAACTCAATGGCAAAGGGACTATGGAAATTCAATTCACTTATGGGAAAACTCTTACTTTAAAAGATGTTTATTATGTACCAAAAGTTAGAAAGAATTTAATTTCTATACCTTTACATAATAAGTTTGGGTTTAAGTCTGTATTTGAGGGAGACAAGTTTGTTTTCACTAAGGGTGGAACATTTGTAGGTCAAAGTTATTTCTGTGAGAACATGTTTTAGTGTAATGTTACTAAATTTAATAATAATATTTACAATTTTGCTTATATTATTGAATCTAGTGATTTGTGGCATTATCATTTAGGTTATGTTAATTTTGGAAAATTGAATGATATGATAAAGCTTGAATTGATTCCAAATATTGTTATTAATTATAAGTCTTGCACTACTTGCATGTTGATTAAAATAACAAGAAAACCTTTCCGTGGAGTAGAAAGAAGTTTTAAAATATTAAAATTCATTCATCCTGACATTTGTGATTTGCATGGTTGGCCTACTTTGGGTGATAAAAAGTATTTTGTAACTTTCATTGATGATTGCACTAGATATCATTATGTCTATTTAATGTACTCAAAGGATGAAGTCTTAGACAAATTTAAGATATTTACAACTGAAGTAGATATTCAATGTGAGACTTTTGTTAAATGTTTAAGGACAGATAGAGGGGAAGAATATTATGATCCAAATTATTTTAAGTCAGTTGGTATAATACATCAAGTAACAACACCTTATTCCCCATAACAAAGTGGTATATCAAAAAGAAAAAATAGGGTCATAGTTGAAATGACAAATGCCATGTTATCTTATTCTAGTTTGACTAATGGATATTAAGGTAAGACATTGCTAACTACATGTCATATATTAAATAGAGTTCCTAATAAAAGGAAAAAGATAACCTTATATGAACTATGGAAGAAAAGAAAACCCAATCTCAATTATTTTAGAGTTTGAAGATGCATGGCAATAGTTGAAGTTCTGGAACCCAAAAAGAAGAAATTAGGTGAAAGAGGAGTTGAGTGTATCTTCTTAAGATATGCTAAAAAAAGTAAGACATATCAATTTTTAGTTATTGAACCAAATGATTCATACCCTATCAATAAAATAATTGAATCAACGGATGTAAATTTTTAAGAAGAAATGTTTAACTCAATCTTTAAGCCTAATGACATTTCTTATTCTAGTGAAAAGTCAAATTAACATAATAATGTTTCTAGTGATAGTGACTTAGAAGAAATATAACTTAGAAGAAGTAAATGAGCTTGAAAAGCAAAAACCTATTGTTCAGATTTCTTCAAGTTTTTTTATTGAAAGGACTAGAAAAAAGATTGAAAATTATTCATTTTTTTTTTGTTTTAATTTAGAAAATGACCCTGAAACATTTAAAGAGGCTATGAAGTTTCAAGATGCACCTTTTTTTAAAGAGGCTATAGAAGATGAAATGGATTCAATAATGGAAAATAAAACTTGGAAGCTAGTAGACCTCCCACTTGGTTCTAAATCCATTTATAAATGGAATTTTAAAAAGAAATTAAAAGTAGATAGATCTATAAATAAATTTAAAGATAGGCTCGTTGCTATGGGGTTTATGCAAAAGGAAGGGATAACTTATTTTGGTTCATATGCATCGGTTGCAAGGATTTCCATTATCAAAGTGCTTATAGCACTTGCTTCCATATATAATCTTGTTATCCATCAAATGGATGTTAAAATAGCTTTCCTTAATGGATAGTTAGAAGAAGATGTGTATATGACTTAATCGGAAAGGTTTGTGGTTCCTGGTCAAGAACGCAAGGTGTGTAAATTAATTAAGTCTTTTTATAGACTTAAGTAAGCCCCTAAGCAATGTCACAAAAATTTGATGAGGTAATTCTAGTAAATGGATATAAAATTAATGAATCTGACAAATGTGTTTACAATAAGTTTCATAATGAAAAAAGTGTCATGATTTGTTTGTTTGTAGATGACATCTTAATTTTTGGCACTAATTTGGATGAAGTAAACAAAACAAACAAATTCCTATATGAAAACTTTGACATACAAGATATGGGAGAAGCAAATGTCATACTAAGAATAAAGATTATTAGGGATAATAATTGTTTTGGTCTTTCCCAATCTCATTACATTAAGAAAATATTAAAGAAATTTGATTTGATTTTTTTTTTTTTATAGTTGTCTTGTTTCTACTCCATTTGATTCAAGTATGAAGTTAGTACTAAATAAAGGATGTCCTGTGAGACAACAAGATTATTCAAAGATAGTTGGATGCTTGATGTATGTTATTACATGTACAAGACCAGATATAACATATGTTGTCATTGGCAAGCTATGGATAAAGTACTAAGGTACTTGAAAGAAACAATTAACTATAGTTTGACATATGATGGTAATCCTTCAATTTTGCAAGGATATACAGATGCCAGTTGGATAAGTTACCCAGAGGATCATGCTTTTACAAGTGGATAGGTCTACACTTTAGTTGGGGGTGCTATTTCTTGGGGATTTAAAAAATGGACCTGTATTGCAGAGTCTACCATAGACTCTAAGTTTATAGCGTTGGCTACAAGTAGTAAGGAAACTGAGTGCCTTAAAAACTTGTTACTTGACAATCCTATATGGCCTAAGCCAATAACACTAGCATTTATCCATTGTGATCATCAATCTACTCTTTCAAGGGCTTATAGCCAAGTTTATAATGGAAAGTCGCGACATATTGGATTAAGATATGACTTTGTAAAGGACTTGATAATGAATGAAGTAATCTCTATAAGTTATATAAGATCTAAATTGAATCTTGTAGATCATTTGATGAAAGGTTTGACAAGGAATATGATATTGGAAACATCAAAAGGGATGAGATTAAAACCCTATAAACCTTGATCACTGATATTGGAAACCCAACTTCCATTTGACCATCATATCAAGTCTTGAGTTTAATGGTAAAAGTACGTTATTAGAGTGATTGAAAGTACTTGTCAATTTTAATACATCTTAAAGTTGAAAAGTACTTAGTAATCATGAGATTAAAAAAGGAAAGGTTGAACTTTAATTTGGCTTTTAATATACATATAAGCATATGTTGGCTAGAGCATTGATCATGGTGGTGCTCTTGACAGAGTTTACCTATATGAGAATGAAGTGGAGTTGCTTCTAGAAGTCTAAAGGCTTGACTCTAAAAACTCTCATGAAAAGGATATGGACACAAGGCCATGAAAGTGTCAATTTAAGTGGCATACAATGGTCTGAGATCTTATGCTAAAGTCATGCACACCTGTTCACATAGGATAATTGGTTTAAAACTTAGCCTACCATATTATTTCAGATGGGTGAAACCCTATTTGACTTAGGTAAAGGTTTAAATCATTGAGTTACCTTTATTGAAAATATAATATTTTCAAAGTAATAAAAGTGTGAGTTCATTTTAAAAATGATGAGAGATTGTTGGAATATTTTTAAAATGAAGATATGTGTTTTGAAAATTTATGTCCTTATATAAAGTAATAGATTTATTTGAAGGATTGTATAAGGAGTTACAACACTAAAAGACACCAAGGTTGTGTCACTTTGGTTTCTAAGGACATCTATATAAAGGTGTGGTAACCACCACTTTATGAAAAGATGTGTTATTTTAAAGAAAACCTTATATACTAAAAAAGTGTAATTCTTCATAACAAACTATTTAAGTTATATTGGTTCATGAACTAACATATGGTTGTGACTTTTAATTGAATAGGTATTGTTCCAAAAGGCATCTCTTCAAGGCATCACTTCATGTTTTATATAAACCCCTCACCATCACTCCATTTTAAACACAAAAAAACAAAATACACCACAACTTCAAACTCATTACCTTTGTCTTTGAGTGCACGCAAAGAAAAAGTCAAATTATCACTTTGTAAAGATTATTGTTGTTTTGGCTTGAGTATTGACAGTGCAATCCATACTTAAAAGTCTTCATTGTGTCTTGCAGAAAATTTTTTGGTCAACCCAACTTGCACCTTATAAGATAGGAATAGTTGGGGGCGAATTAAACTAAAAAGAAAGTGCTGCCCATGCCTTGAAGACATTGTGCACCACTTTTTTATGCATCTCTTTTCCTTCTAAATTTTAGAGAACTATTCCCACCAACAAAAAATCATTTATTAATGGAAAAATGTAAGTTAATGAAAGATACTTTCAAACAAAAGGCTAAAGGAATCAGTGTTTCGAAAGGGAACTTGGTTTGAGCATGTTAGGCAAAGCTAAAAATAGAGGCTTAGTGCTATTGTTTTAGGTGCTAGGTATATAGTTTTAAAATAGATAAGCTATAGGTATTTCTTCTTGATGTTTAACATCATGTGATCATCAAAGTTGTATATTAGTTATTTTGTACACATATGTGTCATAAATTAATTTGTGACATGTATATTAAAAAATTTTATATAACGTAGTAGTTGCCCCTACCTCATCGTTGAGCAAGTTTAAGAATTTTCATATTTTTTCTCTGTTCCTTTTATCATTTTGACTTGGTATCAGAACTTATAATGGCTTCTTCTAATAATTCCTTCTCTTCTGATGCTTCTTAGAAGTCCTTTGATACCTAGTCCTTTTCTCTGTATGTTTTCCCTAAAGTCACATCTCTTCTAAGCTCATCTAATCAAGGTTGTTCTATTAAACTTGATTGCATGAATTATCTTTTGTGGTGATCTTTGACTCTTCCCCTGATTTGAGCAATAAGCTTGAGGGGCATATTCTTGGTACAAAGCCTAAGCCACCACAGATTATCTTTGAAGGTGTAAAGGTAAAACTTAATCCTAAATTTAAAGATTCGACCACTAGTGATCAACTTCTCCTTGGTGGCTTCTCAACACCATGACAGTGGAGATTACTTCATAGCTTATGCACTGCACTATTTCAAAAGATATTTGCCACATAGCTAAAGAACTTTTAAGGCCTCATACTTAATCTTATATCACTTTTTACAAGAGTGAATTGTAGAAGACCAGGAAAGGAGCTATAAGGATGGACAAATACCTCATTAAGATGAAAATGCTTGTTGACAAACTAACTTGATTTAAAGTATAACCCGATTATAGTCCAACTCCTTGAAAAGGATTATTTATCTTGGATTAAATTCCAAGCTACTTTACTGACTTTTAAAGCTTTCTTAGAGTAGTTGATGAGTTTTAATTCTTTGATTATTAATCTTGTTGCTAATTTTGCTAAGTCAAATTCTAGGAGTTCAGGTTTTAACATAGGATAAGAGAACTAGAAAAGAGGCAATCATTGAGGAAGCTCTCATGGTTCTAAAGGGAAAGGCATAAATGATCTCAATAAATCTACCTGTCTGGTTTGTAACAAGTTTAGACACTTAGTGGCACATTACTTCTATAATTTCAATACAAGCTTTATGGGCAATACCACTAGAAAAATGATAACAAAAATACTGCTTAATTTGCTAGTCCATAAATCGTGAATGATTAGTCTTAGCACATGGACAATGAAGCTAGCACACGAGTCACTAATGATGCTAGTAAAATTGACATTCCCTCTCCCTCACATGGTAAGATAAGCTTAATGGCTAGTAATGGCAGTAGCTTAAAAGTCTTTTAATTAAGGTCTTCTAAGTTACCTTGCAGAAATTTTGACCCATCCTCAGATGTAAAGGATGTTTTATACACTTATGCAATTACCAAAAATCTACTAAGTGTCTTCAAACTTATTGATGACAATTTTGCATTAATTGAATTCACTTATGATGGCATGCTATAAGGGACAAAATGACTAGGAAGGAAGGAGGATTAGATATGGTTTATATGAAGTTCTAGCATATGAAAGGTGTTTAAAGAATGACAACTCATAGAATAATACATGTAACTAAGTTGCTTTAGTTGCAGCAAAGGAGTTATTGCCACACCCCAATTCTTGGAGTGTGATCGGCATAGATAACGAGATTAGCCCGTCTCTGTAAGCCTAACAAGTTGATTCTTTAGCTGAATAGCAATCAGACATAATGGAAATTCATTCATTATTAAGCAGATTCACATTCATATATATTTTGTAGAAATTTCGACAGAGTATCATTTGTAACTGAGACCTCCTGAAATTGTTACAAATATATGCCAAAACAATAATATCCATAAAAAAGAAGTCAGCTATCAATTCAACCTAGAGATAACTACAACACAGTAGGGGAATGGAAAATCTACCTGTGGTCATACATATTTAATTACAATTATTTGCATCTTTAACTAATTACATTATTATAAAATACAAAAAAAAAAACTTCACAAAATAGGGAATCAAATCATCAGCAGTACCAATAAGGCTCTTCTAGCCTTCCTGGTAAGCAAATTGCTTTGGATGACTACCTGAAATTCAGTAAAACATAAACAGGTAGAATTTTAATAATAAATCAATAATAGCTTTTAAACCGGTCAGTTTTCAGTAAATTATGATTTAAAACTTTAACAATTTAAGCCATAAACATGCAAGAAAATAATAACGGTCATGGATTCATTCCACGAAAATTAAATCGGTCAAGGCTACATAGCCCTTGAAAATCACATTTTTAACAATTGAGGATCCAGAGCCCTCGGAGAATCTTTCTCATCGGTCAAGGGTACTTAGCCTTTGTATACTTTTATCAAACGATCAAGGGAACTCAGCCCTTGAGATCTTGTTAAAAGACATGTAAAAACCTTCATTTTTATTCAAAATATGGTTGGCTCAGAACCTAGATTTAAAGGAGGACTATTAAAGACATCAAGCATCAGTCATGGACTTCCAGCCCATGCAATTTAATCACTGTCGAGAGCACACAACCCTCAGGTTATACACTATCGATCGAGAGCACACAACATCTTGGATAAATCACTATCGGTCGAGGGTATGTATCTCTCAAGTTATTCACTATCAGTCAAGAGCACATAACATCTCGGGGTAAATCACCTATATGGTCGTGAGTCGTAAGCTCATGCTAAAACATCCGTCTTATAGTGTCCTCCCTAAATCTAAGGAACTTCCATATATAAGTTTTTCTTTTTTAATATCAATGCTATCAGAATGAGACTTTTGCTATATCTAGTAAAACAATACACTTTTCTATACAATCCTCTATTTTTATAGTTTTTGCACGGATATCACATACCAGTCATAAATCATAATTCATGTGAAAGACTAACAAGTCTAACAAATTATGCTACCATAACAATACAATGGTAATTATACGATTGGAAGAGCTACCGCTCACTTGGTGGATAAAGTAATCTAAAATAACCTTGTCTTCTTCTCTTAGTTATAAAATAGAATTTACCAATAATCCCTATATCACAAAATATGATTTCCTCAATTCCCATCACTAAAACATACCAATTTAGGCTCATTAATATGCCTCTTGACAAAGTCATAAAGCAACCATAATATCTGCTCTTCTCATACTATCCCGTAACATTAATTCATCACATATTTTTTTCTTCTCTTTAATTCATCATATTTCCATCACTAATTTTATATTCAATTTCCTTATCATTATTTAAAAAAAAATCCCTAGCTCATATTCCTTGATTTCCACCACATCACTTACTCAGGTTTTTCATCAATTTACATTTACTGCCTTATAAACTTCATAAATTTTTACTTTAGTCCTAAATTTCATACTTTCACCTTCAACCCAAGTTAAACCATGAAGAACAATAGAGTTTCATGTCATACATATTAAAAGCATTATTATAAGACCAATTTGAACCCATTAAATTCTAGAATTCCACAATTTTCTATAAAGCCCCAAATCTTAAAAATTGTTAGTTTAGCCCCTGCCAAAACAAATCTCAAAATCTTGCCTAAAAACATACTTCCAAGGCTGAAATTCAATAGGATAGGGCCAAAAATGATTCTCCTAACATCATTTTCATGAAAAACCAATCAAAAATCACCAAAAGCCATTGCAAAAATCTCTCTTCCTTGGCTGTCACGGAACCCGCCGGAAAATGCTGTTGTCGCCGGCAACTGCAGGTGGTGGTGGTCCAGAAATGAGCTGCTGGTGACGGAGGACGCTGGCCAAAGTTGGAACATCATGGTGGACTGAGCAGAGATAGAAAATTGAGAAGCATTCTGGCGAGAAGAAAATGACGGGAGAGGAAGAAAGAGATAAAAGGGGCAATTTGGTAATTTCGCCTAGGGAGACACGTGTTAGCACCAAAAATTTTTTTAAAGGAAGAGGGAGCTGCGTCTCAAACCCATGGCTTCTTACTCTAGGTGCCATGCCTTACCACTAAGCCAAAGCTCATATTTGATTAATAATACACACCACAAATATTTATACTTTCACTTTTGCTAAAAACAAAATTTTGCATCATATTTGGCAAGTGTTACAATTATGGCACATGAAGTTGGGACATCCTTCTTTTTGTGTCTTATCTTAAGTTTTAAATGAATGTAACACCAAAACTAAGAACAGTAATGAAGAATTGAATTTTCATGAAGCTTGTTAGATGGGTAAATCTAACTCTCTTCCATTCAAAGAATCACATTCCCATTCTTGCAACCCTCTTGATCTTGTTCACACTTATCTTTGGGGACCTTCCTTTAATGCTTTAACTATTGGTTATCAATACTATATGCATTTTCCTGATGATTATAGTCAATATACATATATATTCCTACTCAAGCTAAAAAATGAAGTTGTACAAGCCTTCTTACAATTCAAAAATATTATAGAAAACTTGTTTGACAGGATAATCAAGATCCTTCAAAGTGATTGGGGAGGAGAGTTTTGAAATTTCTCCTTACATTTTCAAAATTCAGGCATCCCTTTTCGATATTCTTACCTATATACCTTAAGTCAAAATGGGAACGCAGAAAGAAAGCATAGGCATATAGTAGAGCTTGGCTTAACCTTATTAGCACAGGCCAAAATGCCTTTACATTATTGGTGGGTTATCCTTCAACACAACTATTTATCTAATTAACAGATTGCCAAGTCCTACAATCAAGTACAACTTATTACTTACTTTTCATGACAAAACCTAATTATAAAGCACTTAAAGTGTTTAGATGTGCTTGCAATCCTTGCCTAAGGCCTTATAACAATCATAAGTTGTAGTTCCTTACACAGAAGTGTGTGTTCATTGTTTATAGTAATAACCACAAGGCTACTAATGCCTCAAATCCAATGGCAAAACTTTTATTTCAAGGCATGTAGTTTTTAATGAATATGATTTCCCTTTTGTTGTAGGCTTCATCAACACTCAACAAGAGCAATAAACAGAAGTGGTACCAGTCATGTTCTTTACCCCTAAACTTCAAGCCATGACTATTCATAATTATAAGAATAAAAAAGAAATAATTCATGTGGTTGTCAGCTCTAAGTAGCAGCATATTGGTGAATATGTCTCTCAAGGCACAAGCAACTCTCAGGACCTTTCCTATTTTGAACCCAAAGATAAGCCTTACTATATCTCTTATGAGATACAAAATGAAGTATAAAGCCGTCAACATCATTTGCCCAATCCCACAACCAACACCAGTGTTCATCCTATGACAACTCGAAGGAAGCAAGGCATGTTCAAACCAAAACTACCTTTCAAAACCACCAAGTGTCGAAGAAGCTTTATAGTCCTTTCATTAAAAGGAAGCCATATTAACAAAATACAATGCCTTGGTGCGAAATCAAATGTGGGAATTATTTTAGCGCAATAATAAGCAATATACAGTTGGAAACAAGTGAGTGTTCAAAATCAAGTAAAATTTTGATGCCACTATCTTGAAGCATAAAGCAAGGTTAGTTGCTGAAGGATTTCAACAGTGTCCAGCAACTAATTTTAGATAAACCTATAGCTTCGTTATGAAGGTTGCAACTATTAGATTGATCTTAATATTGGTTGTTTCTTTAAAGTGAGAGATTATATAGTTTAACATCAACAATGCCTTTCTTAATGGCTTCCTTGATGAAACTATTTTCATGGGACAACTAGAAGGATTTGTGGATCCTACTAGACCTAAGCATGTATGTAAACGTTTCAAAGCTCTCTATAGCTTAAAATAAGCCCTTAAAGCTTGTTTTGAGAGGTTACAAGTTGCTCTTATCAATTGGGGGTCCAAAAATACAAAAAGGGATTCATCTTTCTTTGTTTACAGTTTCATTTAATCTTATATATGTTGATGATATCATAGTGACAGATAATAGCTCCACTAATCTGTAAATTTTTATTCAAAGGCTTCACAAGCTTTTCTCACTTCAAAAGCTTATCGAGCTGATACTAGAATCAATTTAAGTCAGCAAAAATATGTTTATGATTTACTTTAAAAGTATCAAATGGATGACTCTTCTCCTTGCCCAACTCTTCTAGTTGCTGGAAAATCTTTGTCTATCATACATGGTGAACCCCTCAAGCATCCAACTCTCTTCAAAAGTTTCGTAAGGGCCTTATAATACCTAACTAACACTAGACTAGATACTAGTTTTGCTGTTAGCAAATTGAGTCAATTTCTTAATAAGTTAACGACAGCTCACTGGCAGGCTATTAAGAGAGTTCTTCGCTAGCTTAGAGGGACGTTATAGTATAGTCTTCATATCAAACCTTTATAATTCTTCATTGTCACATGGTTCTCTAATGCTGATTGGGCTTCTTGCCGTGATGACTGGAAATTAGTTTGGGGCTATTACATATTCTTTGGTGATACTTAAATCTCTTGGTCATCAAGAAAACTGCGTGTTGTTGCTTAGTCAAGCATAGAATCATAATATCAATCCCTGGCTGAATTGGCCACTGAGATGGCTTGGTTACAATCACTGCTTAGTGAAATTCAGCTCCCTATAGAACAAACTCTTTTGACATGTAACAACTTGTGTGCCAATGCTTTGGCCTCAAACATAGTTCACCATGTTAGATCAAAACACATAAAAATAAATGCCCATTCTGTGCATGACATACAACTGGAAGTTAGATATGTTCCCTCATCAAACCAACTTGCATATTGCTTAACTAAGGCTTTGAGTCACTCCTGTTTCTAGTCCCTTCAAAGCAAACTCGGTGTGTATCCTACACCCACTCGTTTGAGGGGGCGTTAGGCAGAGCTGAAAATAGAGTCTAGGTGCTGTGTGTACAGTTCCTAAAATAGATGAGCTGTAGGTATTGCTTCTTGATGGTTAACATCACGTGATCATCAGAGTTGTATATTAGTTACCCAGTTTGTATGCGTGTCATAAATTTATTTGTAACCTGTATATTAAAAAATTCTATATATTGCAGCAGCTGCACTAGCCTCATCATTCGGCTATTTTAAGCATTTTCATTTCCTTTCCTCTGCTCTGTTTATTGTTTTGACTAAGCAATGCCTGAGAAGGAAATATTGTTGCAGAAAGTCAAAGAAAAGTTGGAAGGTAAGGAAAAGCCTCATGTGATTGAAGTGGAGATAGCAGACTTATAAGAAAATTCCAAGAAACATTGACAGATGATTTTAAGTGTAACTTGAACGTCCTTGTACAATACACTTGTAAACATTGCCTTGCCCAAATGCGAATTCTGAATCTCAAATTGAGAAGTAAGGGATGATTGGTACAAAGAGGTCTTTGGCGACAAGTTTTGTTCTAAGGATATGGAGGTTGATGGTCCTTCAGTTTTCTTTGTTTTTTTTTTTTTTTTTTTGTGAATCAAGGGGTGGAGGAAGAGGAGGAGATGGATGTTGAAGGTGATAAAATTGTAGGAGCTCACCCAAATAATGAAGTATTTGTAAGACTTTAAGCTTGATATGTAGAGACTAATCGGGCATACGAAAGGTGTTTGCCCAAATATTGAGTTCTTCATAAAACTTTGAGCTTGATATGTGGAGGCTAATCAGCCCAGGAGACTTCTATAAATTGATTGTCCAAATCCTCTCTCCTTTCTCTTCGATTTATATGGATTTTCAGTGTGCACTCCAGTTGATCTGGGAGTTCCTCTGAGAAGTCTTCAAACTTCGGAACGTCAAATGTTTCTTCAAAATTTCAAGGATCATGTTAAAATGTTGAAATGGAAAAAAATAGATAAACTCTCACATAGGAAACATAAAATAATAAGTACTAAAGGTAACCAAATAGATGTCCTTAGACATTTTAGATAGACTCGTTAACACCTAATTTTACGCCATATAGCTTCGTTCATGCCTTTCTCCGAAATTACTAAATTATCATGCTTAAAATTTTCTTTCAGCGACCATGACATGTCCCGGTTGTTTTTCAGCTTTAAATAGAATCGCTCTTTAATATTTTTTAAAAATTATTGTAACAAAAAAAATTTAAATTAATTAAAATCATACGTATATATTGTTGATATGAATGATGTTACTGTCTACAATTCTCCGGTGCCAAGGACGAACGTGTCACTCGCAAAGCGGCAGACATTATCGGTCTCCATCAGTGTCTATCCGCGTTGCCTTGCAAACTATACTCTATGGTGTAATTTATCGTGTCCAAGAGAAAGAAGAAAAGAAAAAACTACAAAAGATGACAAAGCGAGAAAACCATAAAATCGATAAACAACAAGGAAGCTTGATGATAAAAAAAAGTTCATTCCGTAAATATTCGAAAGGAAAGAAAATCGAAGTGTGGCTGCAAATCAATTTTGGCGACGGCTGGGGTCCTCTGCTCGTTGCCAGTACATAAAGTAAGCAAAAGGTATGTACCTTTTCTATCCTTTTGAAAGGTACGACTTCAGAGTTCAAAACCAGAGGCCCTCCTTTTTTCCGTATCTTCCACAATGGGAAACCTGAGCTTTGATGGTTCTCAAGCATCCAAATTCTCAGTCCTCAATTATGTCGACCTCTCCAATCCCGACATCAACCAATCCGTCAATTCCCTCAAACAGGTTAGTCTTGTATGTTTTATTACTTGGGATGATTGGATTTTGTTGGAACCTTAAGCCTAATCTTTATTATCATTTTTTGGGCGCAAAAGGCTTGCTTGCATTCTGGATTTTTCTATGTTGTCAATCACGGAATAAGCCAGGAGTTCATGGACGAGGTAATTGTACAAAGCAAGAAATTTTACAGCCTTCCTCTGAAAGAGAAAATGAAGCTTCTCAGGAATGAAAAACACCGGGGTTATACCCCTATTCTTGATGAGATACTTGATTCTGAATATCAAGTTCATGGTACGCATTCTTATCTTTCCATTGCATTTCCATATGGATTCCAGCATTTTTACTTCTTCCTCATTATTTTTATATTTTATTTGAACTGTGTTATATATATATATATATATATATATATATATAGGAGATTACAAAGAGGGATATTATATTGGAGTTGAAGTAGCTGAAGATGACCCAGAATCTCAGAAACCTTTCTATGGTTCAAATGTTTGGCCAGCATCAGGTGACTGAATCAAATTAATATTTTTTACGACTTCCTAGATAATGAAAATACGGCTTTTACGGTGGCCTGTGGTCAAATAAGTCTTCCCATTTACTCTCTCCTAGCTTTTTCCTGAACTTTGTTGTCATTCAGATGCTCTGCCTGGATGGAGGGAGACCATGGAAAAATTCCATCGAGAGGCATTGTAAGTTTCAGCCTAGTTATTTATCTGAAATACGATCAAACTGTAAAATATTACTGTACTAGTCTTCAAATCATTTATACTGAGTCAGGCCAAAGGAAAAAAAAAAAATAACATTTTTACTGACTACTGAAGGTCTCCAGTGGATGTCGAACCTGCTCAATTGCCATGCAGATGGCACTAGCTTATTGCTATTATACTTTCCTGTGAAATCTGTGATTGAATGCACATATTATCTTAACTGAACTTCCTCCTTCTCAGTCTCTCTCAACTCTAAATAGAGCTCATGAGCGTTTGGCGTTCCAATTAGCATATACTTTTCTAAATCTTCTTGCCCTTTCTGTGTTTTTTGCTTGTTCCTCTGGCCACAGGAGGCTCTGTAGCCTTAATTTCAGTTATTCTTGTTTGAGTATTGCGTTCCCACCTTCATGTGTGCTAGTGTCATGGTTGATTGCTTTTGCTGTTTCCTTTGGACTAGAATTCTTTTCTTATTAGAATTAAGTAGTGGAAAGGATAACCTGTCATTCACATATTTCTCTATTTTGCTTCTTATTACTGTTTACTTTATGGGGCTCTCAGAGATGTGGGTAAAGCAGTAGGAAGGCTGATAGCCCTTGCGCTTGGTTTGGATGCAAATTTCTTTAATAAGCCAGAAATGTTAGGACAGCCCATTGCGACTCTCCGCTTGCTACACTATGAAGGTATTGAATTAATAGTCTTTGTACATTGAACAAGGTATATCTACAATATAAAATGACTCCTAAAATTTTGTTCATTTTTTATCCATTAAGGTCAAATCTCAAATCCCTCTCAAGGTATATATGGGGCTGGAGCTCATACTGACTTTGGTTTGATTACCCTGTTGGCAACAGATGATGTCCCAGGTCTTCAGGTAAGAAGGCAACGGATATTTCTGCTCCATATTACAAATGTCGTACATAATTCAGCACACATGTACTTTTTATTACAGATATGCAGAAATAGGGATGCTAAACCTCAGATATGGGAGGATGTGGCACCGTTGAAAGGGTAAGTTCCTATGGCACCGTAGTGCAGGTTTGAGAAGGATTCCTACAGGCATGCTTTTTCCTTCTTCATTATGACCTTTTATGACTAAAGTTCTATAAATTTTCTATCACACCCCTTCATCCAACATTTCTACATGTTTTTTGAGCCTCTTGCCATGGCTAGGCGCATGGTGATCACCAATACCAACATTTACGACAGGAGTTATTAGGGAAATGGTGAACTTCTATTTGGCAGCATCACAGCATTCCACAAAATAGTTTAATCCCAGTAAAATTGCAGTTATCTGCTTATGCTAAAATATTTCTACAAGTTTCTTACATTTTTTAAGCTGCATCATCATGTATTATACACAACTGATTGCGAAGACAAAACGGTTTGCTGCAAGGCCTTTATGTTTGTTTCCTATCTTACTTTATCTGATGAACTGTATACATTATTTTTCTGACGCTCTATGTTGCCAGAGCATTTATAGTGAATCTTGGAGACATGTTGGAGCGCTGGAGCAACTGTATTTTCAAGTAAGAAACTTCTTCTGCCATCTTAGACTGCTAATGCTGTGTCCTCGGTCATTTTTTAGCTGCTAGAGTTAAAACTATAAGGCTGAACTGAGGCTGGGAATTGCATGTGTACATACTCATTTAGTATGTTCATGAGCGCAATCAAGAGACTACTTTGTCCTATGCCACACTCTTTCTTTAGCTTCTGGAATGTAATTGTTATCTATTGGTGGACAAAATCAAATATGTGGTCACTTCTACAGTTAACTGTTTTATGCGTTTATAAGGGGTTCTTGTCAGAGCAACTATTTTGTCTGAGTTTCATTGACTGCATAATCAACAATTTGATTTATATTTGTACTCAGGTCCACATTGCACAGAGTCTTAGGAAATGGTCAAGAAAGATATTCTGTAAGTTCCAACTTTAATTTTAAGTTGACTTCGTCCTCTTTCTGTTCTGATTTCCAACTTCATTGCGTGCCTACAATTTGCCTATCTTCTAAGGCCCAATCCGTAGTCCTTGCCTCCTTGGTTTAGATTTCTGATTGCACCTTGTATTGTCAGTAAATCTAAGTTTCAAGCTTTAGCTTGTCGTTCTCCTTTATCTTCTGCCAATGGTAAATTTCCCAAGGATAAGAACTATTATAGGCTGCTGTCACCAAAATCAGAAAGTGATGATTAGCAACTGTAGGTTGGTTATTTTGACAGTCAGTACCAGCTACCAAGTTTCCTTGTCCCAAACTACCAAAGTCAGCTTAGCTTTACTTTTAAACTGATCTCTTCCGCTGGTGTAACCATAACCCCCTGATTCATAACCCACTTTTCGACATATAAAGCTTGTAAAAAAATCAGCTGATTTTCTCATTCCAATATTATTTCTTTCTACAGATTGCATACTTTTTGGAGCCTAGTCATGACTGTGTGGTGGAGTGCTTTCCAACATGCAAATCTGAGAGTAATCCTTCCAAGTAAGTTGAACACTCTTATCAATTTGAAAGCAGCACTTTGTATGCAGAAAGTTTGTATCACAGCCTGATTCCATACTCTTATTCGGATGCACGCTTATTTGGTAATGAGGGTATTGAAATAGGCAATATTAAATATTAAAGCCTACTAAGGTCTTTCAAATGGTATGTGAACAAGAGGAAACCTGAAAGATGAAAATGTGCCATTTAAGTGGTCCCTGAAACTTCTAACATTCTTGCCTGTCTCTTTTGCTAGGTTTCCTCCTATCTTATGTGGAGATTACCTGAGCCAACGCTACAAGGATACACATGCTGATTTGAGTATTTACGAAACACAGCAAGCTTGAATTGCCATCTGCGCAACCTGGAGTTTTTCCAGAAGCTCTTTAACAGCATGTTGTGTTTGGAATCCAAGCTTTAGACATTAGCCATCTAGATTTCGTTTAGGTGGAACATTAACTAGGGGTTTGGATGGAAATTCCCAAGGTTTTAGTTGTATCACTTCTTGCTGTGTTATGACTTACACACATATATGTATACAATAGTATCTCATGTAAAATAATACTTTTTCTTTATCCCTCCGCTTTGGAATGATTAGAGGACGAAAATTAGGATCGAAAAAAGTCAAATCTTTTTTTCCTTTTTAACTTCTCATACAGCTAGTATGCCCCAAGGTGGTGCAAATTTCGAACGGCCATATTATCTATTCTGCCTTGGGAGTAGTTAACATATGACGAGAACACATGAAAAGCAATTTCGACAATGTTATGTGTCAACCACCTAACGAGAATAATATAAATAATTAAAAATCATTTTAAAAAAAAATGTCTGTCTTCAATAAAATGATATATTTTTTAATTATTTGATTACGAAATTTTAAACGTGCTACTTTTAGTATACTTATAATTTTAAGTATATTATAACACTTGTATTAATTTATATAATTTTATTATTTTAAATATTAACTTAAATAATAATAATTTTAAAATTATATAATTACATTATAATGTAATACATTAGTGTGTACAAAAATTTTACCAATTTTACAATAGTACGATTCATTTTCTGAAAATGAAAATATATGCTTTTACAATACTTTATCCCAATGACTTTGTTTTAACATTTAAAGACTATATAGTTTAATTATATATTTTTAAGATCCAATGAACAAAGATAACATTTTATAATTAGGAATTAGAGACTAACTTATTCAAGTAAAGATTTTTTTTTTTAAAGTTGCGAGTGAAAAATTTTTAAAATTGAATTATGTGTTTTTAAGATTTAAAGAATAAATAGTTAAAATACAAAATCTTTTAAGAACTAAATAGTGAATATACTTTTAAAATTAAAACTAAAAAATTAAATCGCATTTCATCAATTACTTTACTATCATTAATCACGTCAAATATTCCTTCTTCCCCTTGCTGCGTTATCGTCACCTTGCAATTTATGCTTATGTAAACCATTATAATAAAGGGATTAAATTAGCCAATAGTAGTAATCGCAGAAGGTCATCATATTTTAGGATTTTTGAATGGATTGTACTCTTTGAAAACTCAAATTTGGCATATTTTTCTTGTAGAGACATATAGGAGAAAAATCTCTCCAAATATAGTTTAGGGATAAAGTTAGAGATCATACTTCCCATCACATAAGTCCTTATCCCTACTAATTTAACTAATTGAAAGTGCAACTACTTTCAATATATAAAAGAAACAGTTTCAATTAATAATATCAAATTAGAGTTAAATTGCTATCTAGGCAAGCATGTCTTGTTTGTTGCTTCAAATGTACAAAATTTTAACATATTAAGATGATGGAAATAAAATAGATTGAAATATTTAACTTGAACATATAGAAAAAATAATAACGACGACTTCACACATGGTGAAAAAAGATGTCTTGATGTCAATACAACTTGAACTTGATGTTATAAATTTGTTGAAGTTATTATTTCTTTAAATTTTTAGAATTTTTAGGATTTATTTAAAACTTGTCATTTAAATTCTTTTTATTTTGTTTTAAATTTAATTAAAACTTATTGGATAATATAAACAATGAATTTAAACTTTAGAAAATGAATAATAAAATTGGAGGACGCAATGAGGAGTGGAACTAAAAATGTATAAAAAGAATAATGGTAGAGACCCAACCCACAAAATTGTTATCAAGGCTAAAAGAAAAGAGGAATAAGATCTTAGATAAATGCATTCCAATTTGAGTTGAGTATAGAAAAACAAAGGTAATAAATGGAGAATGCTTCTTGAGCATGCAGATCAATGTATACTTTGCGATAGACAAACTGAAGTATACATGCTCTGAGGAAACTTTACAAGATTTTGAGGACAAGGGAGACGTGTAGCCAAGCCTACAGTAAGAGTGAAACATATCATGTAATAATTATGGATAATACATGAATACAAAATAGAGAGAATTTAGTTTATTAAGGTTTGACCTGATGAAGACGACATAGTTATGAGATGCATTCTGCTAGATGAGAATAATTTCAACCCCCAATATCCAAGAGAGACTTCAGAATGTTAAATAGTCAAAGAGAGTTATCGTCATGGTTGTTTCTAAAATTAGGGCATCACAATATAATTTATAAGGTTTTATTTTAATAATAATAATAATTATTATTATTAAAATAAAATCCTCAAAAAATCCTTTAAAATAATTTCCTATTTCATTATTCGGAGAAAAGGAAGCCCATTAAATCTATCTAGGTAACAAACTCATAATTAGTAATCTGATGGGATAATTACTAATGCTCTTAGGCTGTGGGTTGGGTTTTTGCCCAATGAGCTTGTGAATAATCCAACTCATCACTAATTACCTACAATGAATATAAACTCAGTCCATTCTTAATTTATAAATTATAATATCAATTGCCTAATTAGTTATAACAAAGTATTAATCTAATAACATAATTAATGCTAATCCATATAATATAAAAATATTCTAACAATCTCCTACTTGAATAGCATTAATTAAATTATTAGGTCAATCAACGAATACATAATTAGGCAATTAACATTCACATAAACAAATGGATGTATATATATTTATAAACCGTACAAAATTCAGAAATGAAATCACACACAAAAATCACTGAAACCGATAGGGAATCAAGTGATATTAACATTACCATAAATAAGTTTCAATATTTGAATAGAATGGAATACAAAGTGACATTTAAGATGTCATATTACAATCTAAAAGTCCCTTAAGAACTTAACTCAGACTCTCATTAAATCAAGACTACATTAAAATTTTCAACAACACCCATATGAATCACATGATTTTTAAAGACTCATACGGGCAAGCCTTTGGTTAACGAATCCGCCAACATATGTTCACTAGGAATGTGAAGCAAACGAGTCTGAGATTTAATAACCTTTTCTCTGAGAAATAGGAACTTAACATCAAAATATTTAGTGCGACTGAAGTTCCTATGATTCTGAGAAAAGCTAATAGCAGACGAACTATCGCAGTATATGGTTAAAGGTCGTGATATAGAATCAACCAAATGCATGCCAGATATTAGTTTCCTCAACCATATGGCCTGGCAGGTAGCCTTATAACAAGTGATATACTCTGCCTCCATAGTTGAGGTAATTGTTACTGATTGTTTACAACTTTTCCATGAGACAACTCCTCCTGACATCATAAAGATGTATCCAGAAGTGGATCTACAATGATCCACAAAAGATGCATACTCTGAATCTAAATAACCCATAATTTCAAATGGTTTAGATCTCCTAAAAGTAAGCATATGATATTTTGTACCTTATAGGTACCTCATAACTTTCTTTGTAGCCCTACAATAATCATGACCAGGATTACTCAAGTATCTACCAAGTACACTGACAGCAAAAGCAATATCAAGTCTTGTGCATACTTGAACATACATAAGGCTGCCAACAACAGATGCATATGGAATCTTAGTCATTGCAATATTTAAATCATCATCTTTGGGACAAGATGATCTAGGCAACCTTTCACCCTTCTGTACAGGTGCAACACAAAGAGCGTAAACATGCATGTTAAATTTCTTCAACACTTGATCTAAATAGGTTACCTGAGATAATTAAGAGTGTCACGAGATCTATCACGATAAATCTAAATTCCCAAGACAAAAGAGGCTTCACCAAGATCTTTAATGTCAAAATGACATGACAAAACATGTTTGATCTCATTTAACATAGCCACTGAGTTACTAGCCAATAGTATCTCATCAACATACAGTATAAATATCATGAAGTTGTCTCTATCAAATTTATAATAGATATATTGATAAGCAATATTCTTTATGAAACCAAGTGAAGTGATTGTCTGATCAAACTTCAAATACCACTGTCTTGAGGCTTGTTTAAGCCCATAGATAGATCTATTCAACTTGCACACTAAGTGCTCTTTCCTTGCTTCAGTAAATCCATCAGGTTGTGTCATATAAACATCCTCAAGTACATCATCATTTAAGAATGTTGTTTTGACATCTATATGATAAAGTTCAAGATCCAATTATGCAACAAGAGCCATTATAACTCTGAAGGCATATTTAGTAGATACCAATGAGAAAGTTTCCGTATAATTGATCCCTTCCTTCTGATTATAGCCTTTAGCTACAAGTCTGACTTTGAATCTTTCAACTTCACCATTGGCCCCTCTCTTAGTCTTAAAGACCCATTTGTAACCAACAAGTTTGCAACTATCTGGTAACTCAGTCAATTCCCATACATGATTATGAGATATGGAGGACATCTCATCATTCATAGCCTTTAACTACTCAGATGAATGAAAACATGACATAGCCTCATCATAAGAAATTGGATATGTGTCATCAACAATGTCTGACTCAAATTCCTACAAGTACACTATGTAATCATATGAAATTACAGGTCTATAAGTCCTATGTGATCGTCTTAAATTAACGACTAGTTCTCCTACATCAGTTGTAGGAGCTTCAAAAGTATTGGATTCAAAACAAACTAGAGCTAAGGAGGCAATTTCAAGAAAGATACCTTCTTTCTCATGCTTGTGCTTCAGCTTGAGGCAATACGAAATCTCGTGGCCAGGCTTCTTACAGTAATGACATTCACCCTTAAATGTCTTCTTTTATTCTTATTCTTCTTATCGTTCTTTTTGAGTTCAAAGAACCTTTTACCATCAGTCTTGCCCTCATGCTTCTTTCCTTTAAGCTTTTTATTTCTAGCCTTGCTTGATGAACCATGAGAGATATAGTTCACTGAATGACCACGTGAACTTATTTTCTTTAATGACTCCTGCTCCTGAATCACGATGGACATCATCTGATCAATTGTCCATTCAGCTTCTTGAGAGTTGTAAGTGGTTCTGAGAACCCCATATTCAGTTGGAAGAGATTGTAAAACTCTATAGACAAGGTAACTCTCACCCAAGTCTACATTCAGAGACTTTAACTTGTTGAAATAATTTATTTCATCATATGTTCACGTACACCAGACACTCAGTCATAATGAGTGTTATCTAGTAAAGAAAGATAGTACACCTTCTGTGTCTTATCAAACTTCTTGAACTTCTTATTTATAGCCTTAAAGTATTCAACAACAGTGTCCTTATCAAAAATACTTTATCTGATGATCTTCTCAATAGTATACTTCATAACTGTCAGACAGACTTTGTTAGACTCATGTTATTGCTTGTGATAAGTTCTGTCAGTAGCACTAGACTCAACAGTAAGATCTGTCGGCTTTGATTCTCTCATGGTCAAATCCTCTTTAGAGATAATTAGGTACATGTCAAGGGACTCATGCCAGTCATCAAAATTAGTCTCATTCAGAGTTTTCACCACATACAATTATTATAATACAGAAGCTGATGCAATAAAATTAGGAAACAATAATTATGTCTCAGAAACATAATTATAAAACAAGGTTTTCTTCACAAAATTCAGCTTATGCAACTGTATCACAAGATATTCATTATAATCCCATTTAAAAGTTTTGGACTACAACCAATCAAGAAAGGAAAACTCATATGTACCACAGATTTGACCACAAAGTGAAATAACACAAAAATGGATTCATGGTTTCCATATCGATAGGATATAAGTAATTATGAAAGCATCAGTTAAAAAAAAATGCTGCTAACCAATAGTAAATATATTTATTTAACAAAATTATATTAACAATGTCACA
Organism: Delonix regia; assembly: GCA_037074485.1. Classification (NCBI taxonomy): domain Eukaryota; kingdom Viridiplantae; phylum Streptophyta; class Magnoliopsida; order Fabales; family Fabaceae; genus Delonix; species Delonix regia. Next base: position 29,062,070 of record CM073449.1, on the reverse strand, counting down.
TCGATAGGGTATGTCCATTGTCAACATAATATATACATACACTTTCTTTAGTAGACTAATCATAATATTTAGACTCATCCTTGATGATGGCAATTAAATTGTTCTTAGATGTAAGGAATGAAATGGCAAACACAGTATATATTATTTATAAAAGATACACCAATAAAAATTTTCTTAGATCAAAATACTTCAACTACATATTATTTTAAAGCCCTAAATCTTCAAGAAATTTTAAAAAATCCTATTTTCAGGGCTTAAAAAATTCTGAAAAAATCACCATAATTTAGAATATGGCGAATGGAGGCGAATTGTGAAATTTTAGGGCTCGTTTGACTGATGCGTGAGGCTCACACGCCATCACGCGCCGACGCTGCACATGGACCTCGCCCACGCGCATTGTCTTCAATCGACCCGCCAGATGACCTGACAACCTGGATTTCAACCTGATTGTTTTCAGCGATTCAAGCTTTGAAACTATGATCAAATTGATCGTCATTTCACAATCTATAAATCCCCTGTGGTGATTTTGAATAATTCCCTTCAAGTTGAGTGTTTTTTTTTATTATTCAAAATTTTGGTTTCGTTGGTGAGTTCAGTTTGAACTCGAAGAAGAAGTTTTCGACGCCGGTGATGTGAAATATTGATGGCTATCAACCAATGGTGGGCCACCGGTGATGGTAGTCATCAGCGGCAACGGCCAAGAAGGGAAATAACCAAAAAAGAGAAAGAGAAAAAAAATTCCAATGGCTTATAGACGCTAATGAAGAGTTTCGGAATAAAAAAAAAAACTTTAAAAAAATTTCATAACCATTTAAGAGGCTCTAATACTATTTGAAACAGATCATGTAATAATTATGGATAATACATGAATACAAAATAGGGAGAATTTAGTTTATTAAGGTATAACCTGATGAAAAAGACATAGTTGTGAGATGCATTCTGCCAGATGAGAATAACTTCAACCTCTAATACCCAAGAGAGACCTGAGAGTGTCAAACGGCCAAAGAGATTTATTGTATTGGTTGTTTCTAAAATTAGGGCATCACATTATAATTTATGGGGTTTTATTTTAATAATAATAATTAATATTATAATTAAAATAAAATCCTCAGAAATCCTTTAGAATAATTTCCTATTTCATTATTCAAAGAAAAGGAAGCCCATTAAATCTCTCTAGGTAACAAACTGATAATTAGTAATCTGATGGGATAATTACTAATACTCTTAAGCTATGAGTTGGGTCTCTGTCCAATGAACTTGCGAATAATCCAATTCATTATTGATTACCCACAATGAATATAAACCTAATCCATTTTTAGTTTATAAATTATAATATCGACTGCCTAATTAGTTATAACAAAGTATTAATCTAATAACATAATTAATGTTAATCTATATAATATAAGAATTTTTTAACTGGGAGTTCATTAATGATTTGTTTAGAAGTTCAGAAAGGAAATGTGTGCAACCCTGAGACTCGTAGATTAGAAAAGTAGAAAATGAATTATTAAAGGGGTTAGGGCAATGAGAAGCACACAGTAGCTCGTATGCCTTTGCAGCGACATTAGCAGCTATATTAGCTGAGATTTTTCTGATATCAGAGAATGGTGGGTATTTTTTCTTCCACTAATTGTCCGGGACTTCTCCACTTTCTATATTCTGTATTCTCAGTCAGCTTCGTCTCCACGATCTCCCCCCTGTAACCTTCCATGCATCGGCGGAGGGATCCCCTCCCTTAATTCTTTTATATATATATATATATATATATATATATATATATATATATGAAATTAATAAGTTACAATATTTTAAATAATAAGATATTATTTATTCATACATTAAAAAATTATTTAAATGTAATTCAAATTATATTTAATCAAATAAAAATTATTTATATTTTATAATTTGTAATACTCAATATAAATATTTTAAAATTGTCATATATAAATAATTATTTAATATAATTAATTAAATAATATTTATTTTATTTTGTTTAATAAGTACATATTAAATATAATTTTATTATTTTTTATATATATTCAAACTTGTAATAAAATAAATTGTAAAGGTTTCCAAAAAAAAAAATTTGTCTATATCTTATTTAATTTTGAGTTAAAATTATTATGTTATTGACTTTACAAGTTACTAGACTTTATAAGTTAATTTGTTAATTTATTTGAATATGTACTAAGTCCGAATTTACAATGAATTGATTTATTTTTTTTATATACAATCGTAAATTTAAATAATAAATACGCGAGTTTGACAATTCTATTTATTGGTACTTGATCTTTACTAATAATAATAATTTTTTTATAATTTTATAAATATTTTTCAATGATAAATTTTTTAAAAAAACTTTAAAACAATATCTTATCAAAATTTATAAAATTACAATAAAAGGTTTCTATTTATACTTTCATGCAGTGATAAGTGTTCTTCTCCCTTGATGATCTTAAACAATCACCCGAAGCAATAGACTTTTCTGAAAATATTTCAAATGTTGACAATCAACATAGCTGATGCTTCCTCTTGTCTCAAAGCCGCTTGGAATGAAGTTATTTTTTTCATAAGAACAATAGTACTGTTTTTTTTTTTTTTTGCAAAACATTCCTAAATGTTAAAAAACTTGGCCTCAAATTCTGCAAAGAATTGTCTATTGATAGAGCCCTTTTTTAATATGCTCGTAAGGTTGACCGCAAATTCTACATTGAATTGCTTTCATCTTACTTATATGGATTTTTTTTTTGTGTGTGGATATGTCATTTTCTTATATATTTATTTTAATGATTGATAACAGTATAGTTGTTAACCTTCTTCATTGTCTCACTGGATTTGTTGATTTATTATTTTAATCTTTGTTCTATCATTGTTCAGTGTCTTTGCATGTTGCAGCGAAAAGCAAAAATTGAAACAACTGTGCATCACGCCAAGGAAGGGACGCTGCAGCAAAAGAAAAAAAAATATTGAAGCGCATCCCATTACAACTGTTCTTCGGGCGACGCAGACGATCCGAACGCTTTTTCTACCCTTTACGACTTCAGAGTTCAGAACCAGATGCCCTACTTTTTTCCGTTTCTTCAACAATGGGAAGCCAGAGGTTTGATGGTTCTCAAGCATCCAAATTCTCAGTCCTCAATTATGTCGACCTCTCCAATCCCGACATCAATCAATCCGTCAATTCCCTCAAACAGGTTGGTCCTCTATGTTTTATTACTTGGGGTGATTGGATTTTTTTGAAACCTTAAGCCTAATCTTTATTATCATTTTATGGGTGCAAAAGGCTTGCTTGGATTCTGGATTTTTCTATGTTGTCAATCACGGAATAAGCCAGGAGTTCATGAACGAGGTTTTTGCCCAGAGCAAGAAATTTTTCAGCCTTCCTCTGAAAGAGAAAATGAAGCTTCTCAGGAATGATAAACATCGGGGTTATACCCCTGTTTTTGATGAGGTGCTTGATCCTGAAAATCAAGTTCATGGTACGTATTTTTATCTTTCCAATGCAATTCTAAATGGATTCCACCATCTCTACTTAATCCTCATTATTTTTATGTATTATTTGAACTATGTTATATAGGAGATTACAAAGAGGGATATTATATTGGAGTTGAAGTAGCTGAAGATCACCCAGAATCGCAGAAGCCTTTCTACGGCCCAAATGTCTGGCCAGCACCAGGTAACTGAGTCAAATTAATAATTTTTAAGACTATAGGTAAAGAAAATATGGTTTCTACTACGGCCTTTGGTCAAATAAGTTTATCTATTTTCTCTCTCCTCGCTTTTTCCTGAACTTTGTTGTCGTTCAGATGTTCTGCCTAATTGGAGGGAGACTATGGAAAGACTCCATCGAGAAGCATTGTAAGTTTCAGCCTAGTTATTAATCTGAAATACGATCAAACTGTTACTGCTATAGTGTCTTTAAATCATCTATACTGAGTCAGGCCAAAGGAAAAAAAACATTCATACTGAGGGTCTCCAGAGGATGTTGAACCTGTTCCATTGCCATGCCCTTTCTGTATTTTTGGCTTGTTCTTCTGGCCGTAGACGGCTTTGTAGCCTAGCTTTTTCTAATTTTTGTATGAGTATTGTGCAGCTACCTTCATGTGTGCAAATGTCATGGTTGATTGCTTTTGCTGTTTCCTTTGGACTCAAGTTCTTTGTTATGATTAGAATAAGTAGTGGAAAGGATTAAAAAACCTGTCGTTCTCATGTTTCTCTATTTGGTTTCTTATTACTGTTCATTTTATGGAGCGTCCAGAGAAGTGGGTAAAGCAGTAGCGAGGCTGATAGCCCTTGCGCTTGGTTTGGATGGAAATTTCTTTAATAAGCCAGAAATGCTGGGACACCCCATTGCGATTCTGCGCTTGCTACACTATGAAGGTATTGAATCAACAGTCTTCGTACTTTGTACAAGGTTTAGCTACAACATAAAATGGCTCCTAAAATTGTGTTCATCTTTGATCCATTAAGGTCAAGTCTCTAATCCTTCCCAAGGTATATATGGAGCAGGAGCTCATACTGACTTTGGTTTGATTACCCTGTTGGCAACAGATGATGTCCCAGGTCTCCAGGTAAGAAGGCAACGGATGTTTCCATCCATATTACAAATATTGTACATAATTGAGCGCACATGTACTTTTTATTACAGATATGCAAGGATAGGAACGTAAATCTCAGATATGGGAGGATGTGGCGCCATTGAAAGGGTGAGTCCTTATGGCACTGTAGTGTAGGATTGGGAAGGATTTCTACAAGCTTGCTTTTTTCTCCATAATTTTGACCTTTTATGACTGAAATTCTGTAAATTTTCTAACACACCCCTTCATCCAACATTTCTATACTTTTTTTGAGCCTCATGTCATGGCTATGCTCATCAGTGATCACCTATACCAACATTTACAATGGGAGTTATGAGGGAAATGGTTAACTTTCATTTGGCAGCATCACAGCACTCCACAACATTTTAATCCCAGTAAAATTGCAGTTATCTGCCTATGCTAAAATATTTCTACAAGTTTAGTACATTTTTGAGCTGCATCTGCATGATAATTCATTATACACAACTGGTTGCAAAGACAAACAGTTTGCTGCAAGGCCTTTATGTTTATTACCTATGTTGAACTATTTACATTATTTCTCTGATGCTTTATATTGCCAGAGCATTTATAGTGAATCTTGGAGACATGTTGGAGTGCTGTAGCAACAATATTTTCAAGTAAGAAACTTCTCCTACTGCTATCTTAGACTTCTTATGCTGTATCCTGCGTCATCCTTTAGCTGCTGGAGTTAAAACCATAAGGTTGAATTAAGCCAGAGAATAGCATTGCACATACTCATTCAGTATTTTTATTAGGGTTATCAAGAGACTACGTAGTGCTATACCAACCACACTGTCTTTCGTTAGCTACTGGAATGGAAATATAATGTATTGGTAGATAAAATCAATTATAGGTCACTTTTATTTGTGTACTGTTGTCACTTCTACAGTGAAATACTGTTACATGCATTTATTAGGGGCTCTGACTCTTTCGTCTGAGTTTGATTGACTGCATAATCAACAATTTGCTTTGCATTTATACTCAGGTCCACATTGCACAGAGTCATAGGACATGGTCAAGAAAGATATTCTGTAAGTCCCAACTGTCTTTCTAATCTGACTTTGACCGCTTTCTGTTCTGATTTTTAACTTCATTGCGTGGCTACATTTTGCCTATGTTCTATGACCCAATTGGTTGTCCCTGGTTTAGATTTCTGATTGCAGCTTGTATCGCTTATCCTGTCCTCTGGTGTGAACCCAATATATTGCCATTAACTGTCGTTCTCCTTTATCTTCTGCTAATGGGGAAATTCCCAAGGATAAGAACTTTTAGAGGCTGCTGTCACAAAATCCAGAAAGTGATGATCAGCTTATGTCTTGCATCTAGCCACTGTATGTTGGTTATTTTGCCAATCAGTACCAAGTTTCCTTGTCCCAAACTGCCAGAAATCAGCTTGGCTTTACTTTTAACTGATCTCTTCCACTTGTATAGCCACAACCTCCTAATTCATAGCCCATCACTTGTTTGTTGCAGAAATGAACAAACTTTTCTATCTTTACTTATTCTTTTTGACAACTTTTGAATCTTCTCTATGTTATTCTTTGCTTGAATCCATACTCTGCAATATTTTGCCCAACTTATGAAAATTTTGGATTTCCTTGATTATGCAATTTTTTTTAACATTTTTTGTATATAAAGCTTGTAAAAATCATTTGTGATTTTCGCATTCCAATATTATTTCTTTCTACAGATTGCATACTTTTTGGAGCCTAGTCCTGACTGTTTTCTGGAGTGCTTTCCAACATGCAAATCTGAAAGTAATCCTTCCAAGTAAGTTGAGAACTCTATCTCATTTGACAGCAGCACATTGTATGTTAGAAAGTTTGTATCACAGCCTGATTCCATACTCTTATTCTGATGCATGTTTATTTGGTAATGAGGGACTGAGGGTATTGAAGTGGCTATATGAAATATTAAAGCATATTAGGTCTTCCAAATGTTATGTGAACAAGAGGAAACCTGAAAGATGAAAATGTGCCATTTATGTGGTCCCTGAAACTCTTGACATTCTTGCCTGTCTCTTTTGCTAGATTTCCTCCTATCTTTTACGGAGATTACCTGACCCAACGCTACAAGGATACTCATGCTGATTTGAGTACTTACAAAAAACAAGAAGCTTGAGTTGCCATCTGAGCAACCTGGAGTTTTTTCAGAACCACTTTAACAGCATGCTGTATTAGGAATTCAAGCATTAGACATTAGCCATCTAAATTTCATTTAAGTGGAAGATCAACTAGGGGTTTGGATGGAAATTCCTAAGGTTTTAGTTGTATAATTTCTTATTGTATTATAATTTATACACAGATATGTATATAAGAGTATCTATAATAAACTAACACTATTTCTTTAACCCTCTGTTTTGGAACGATAGGAGGACGAAGATTAGGATCGAAAAGAGTCAAATTTGTTCTTTTTCTTAGTCGTGTTTACAGTTAGTATATCTCAAAGTGGTACAAAATTTATGTTAATATGGCGGATGACGGGGGTATTTTTTATGAGATTCTGAATATGCTGGTTTGTGTTAATACTCTTAAATTGTCCATGGAAACATATGAAGGTTCTTCAAAGAGAGTTAACAAAATATGAGATTAAAAAAGTGGTATTCGACTTAAAAACTAATGGTGCGCATGACCTGATGGCTTTAATGGTAAATTCTACCAAAGTTTCAAAGATGTGGTTTGTAATGATATCCAAGAAATGACTATGGCTTTCATTAAAAGAGGTTTTCTTTTGAAAAGCTTATATAGAACTCATATTGCCCTGATCTTTAAATCTGAGTAGCCACAATACTTTAAAGACTTTAGACCATAAATCTATGCAAGGCAATCTACAAAATTCTTTTAAAACTTTTTTACAATAGGCTTAGCAGTATTATTGATGACTATATTGCTCCACAACAAAGTGTATTCATAAAAGATGGTAACATTTACAACGATATTCTTTTTTCCTCTGAAGTAATGCATCAAATTGAACATATCAGAGGAAAGGTATAGTGCTGGTATGCCCTTAAATTAGAGATTTCCAAGGCTTTTGATAGAATTTCTTGGCATTTTTTACAAGTGGTTCTTGTCAAAATAAGCTTTTTAGAGAACTGGATTCAATTAATGATGCAATGTGTTTTTATAGTATCATATCAGGTCATTGTTAATGGCAATATGTCAAATCTTATCTTCTTTGGTAGAGGACTCCCACAAGGTGACTCATTATCACCTCAACTTTTGTATTATTTGCACCAATATCTTGTCTCACATGATTTTTGATTGACAATAACAAAATTCTTGAAAGGTGTTCACATTTACCGTAGTGCATTTCTTGCCACTCACCTTATGTATGCATATGACACAATATTACTTTTTGAAGGTGACACAAAAATGTGCAATTATGTGTGAAGTTCCTTCTATAGAATGTTAGGATTTGAAATTAATTTTTCAAAATTGGTAATGGTATTCAATCTTAATACCCCGCATCAATTCAAGAAAATTATGACATGAATTTTTGGGGTAAAATATCTAGGTAAATTGGGCGAATTTCTAGGTACTTGTGTGGATATTGGGACAACCAGTTTATTAGGAGCTGATTAATAAAATTAATTCCCAACTTCACTCATGGCAAGCAAACTTACTATGACAAGCTGGGGGACTCACCTTAATCTAATCTGTTCCTAATTCAAGTCTTACCTATTATCTTACATGTTTTGAATTGTCATTAAATACTGCTTAGAGATTAACTCTAAAATTATGAATTTTTTTGGGAGTTACAAAGATGGAAGACCACAAATGCATATGCTAAATTGGCAAAAACTATGTACGAGCAATGCGCACGAGGGTCTGAGACCAAGTCACCTTTTTAACATGTCATTGATGAAAAAGTATATTTGGCGAATCTTGGATAATAAAAACTCTTCATTTTGTGCTGCATTCATGTGTAGCAAATATTGCTCCTCTAACAATTTAGGACAGATTATTAGAAGATCTAATGAATCTTGGATGTGAAAAGGTCTTCAAAAAGCACATAATTTAGTCACCTCTAAACTTCAAAGGCATATAGGTAACGGTCATTCTATTTCTCTTGATCACCACTTGTGGTGGAAAATGTAGCCGTGTTAGTGTTGACCACAAGTTAAGGTTTATGATCTTATCTTGCATCAAGATGGTAAAGGGAATCTTGCCTTAACATCTTAATTATATTAGAATTGCTAGGTTCAAAGCATTATTGCCACGTTGTTTCAATGATAAGACTCCCAAACTCATTAATTTAAATTGGAAACATAGCTAGTACTTACACTGTTAAAGATGATTATAGAATTCTCTATGTTGATTCCGATGCCTCCAATCCGTACAAATTTACAGTATGGGGCAAACTTTAGAGACTCAAGCTTCCTTACAAAATAATTGTATTTGTTTGGAGATTACATTCCAAAGCCCTCTCTCTAGGCGATGTTCTTAAGATATGCCAATTTTGTCACAAGTCACAAGAATATATTAGGCATGTCTTCACAATGTGCTCCGTTACGACAACTATCTAGTTCGCCTCACCTCCAAGCCTTCGAGATGATTGCTTTGGCAGTAATTATTAGTGGCTCTTTACACTATCTAGCAATTTAGGAATAAAGTTGTCCACCATGGCTATTACCTAGATCCTGTTAAAGATATTTAGCAGATTCACATACTTTGTTTGAAATCAATATAGCCCATAGTTCACCAAATAAGGTTAGATCTGATAAATTCATTCAAGCTGATCTTTGCAAACCCAAGAAAATGCCAAGTATGATGGGTTGGTGTCTCCTATGTTGGATTAGTGACAAAAATAAAAAATCTAAACAATGCAAAGTTATAAAGCTTATCCACAATAGAGGCACCTTGGTCTGCCAGAATTAATAGTTTCCCAAGACATCAACACAAGGAACATAGCATCTTGGAGGCTCTTATTTGGATCAACACTCAGGATTGCCACATTGAAGACAGATACTCTTTGGTTCAGATTCTATTTCTGCAACATTATTGATTGTAGCTGGTTGAGCATCATTGCAAGAGAGATTATGGTCGTCAAATCTAAGGTCTAGAAATTCATAGGATCTTAAGGTCTTTCATGCATTTTGATCTAGGCATGTTAGATAGGGATCTTTGCATTAGGTGGCAAAGCAAGCTTAAACACCTTTTTAATTGCTATGACTTAAAAATAAATAAATAAGTGGCGAAAAAATTGAACAGTTATATTCTTTACTCTTCTTTAAAAATAATTATCATATTATGTGACTATGTCAAAAATTAGAGTCGAATTTAAGGTTCGACGAAGTTTTGTCTTAACTTCTTAATGATAACAACATAATAAATTAAAGAATAATTTTTTAAAAAAGTCTTTTTTAATTAAAAGATATATAATTTAATAATTTGATTATTAAATTTTGAATATATATATATATATATATATATATATATACACCTTCAATTAATCCTAATCATTAAGGGCGGACTTTTGAAAATTAGGGTTTAATTCAAACTAAAAAAAAAAAAAGCTCAAGTCTGTATTTTAATCAAATTTTTTTATTCGAACTTTTATCTATATTTTTTGAATCAGACTTATCGAACATTTTAAAGAAATGTCAAATTAATTTGTTACTTAATAGTTGAGATAAATAATATAAATAATTGTTACTATTACATATAAGATTATATATAGAGAAGTTGTAAATACAAATACATTGTTGTATTAACATAAATCATTTATATAAAAGATATTAGTTTTTATTTTTTTTGTCAAAATGTCACATTACAATAAGTTTTTATTAATTAAAAAAATAATCATTAAGATTTTTCAAACTTTTCTACTCGGACTTTTATATTCACATTTTATTTTTTTTGAGACAAACTCATCGGATCGAACAAACTTTTTAAGTTATGATCAGGTCTACTTTTAATACTTTATTTTATGTATATCTTTTAGAAATAAATAAAGAAGACGTTTCCTCTAAAGTAATGTTTTGATTATTTATATTATTATTATTAGCTTATATATGTTATTATTATTAGGAACTTGAGACAAACTTATTCAAGTAAAATGATTTTAAAGTTGCAAGTGAAACAATTTTAAAATTGAATGATATGTTTTTAAGATTTAAGAAATAAATAGTTGAAATATGACCTTTTAAGAAAATATAGTTGTAAATTTAAAAGCTATATCATTATAAATACTTTTTAAGAACTAAAAGTTCACATTTCCTCAATTACTCTACTATTATTAATCACGTCAAATATTCCTTCTTCCCCTTGCCGCCTTATCGTCAGCTTGCAATTTGTGCTTATATAAACCACTATAATAAAGGATCACAATGGCCAAAAAGAAAGAGGAATCTTTATTTAGATAATTGGATTCCATCCAGAGTGGAGTACATAAAAAACAAAGGCGTTAAGTGGAGAATGCTTCTTGAGCATGCCGACCAATCGATTGTCGCATTATAGCAATGAACTTCACTGATAAACATCAGAATGCTGAGTGCCTTCAATGCAGCCATTCCAATATTATCTCTTATTTGTGAACTACAAACCATTACAAGGATAAGAACCAGATGCTATATTTGATAAAGCCAAGTCGTCATGGCAAAGTAACTTCGGCCAAACTCTTCCTCAAGCAGTTTTGAAGGCAAGTTATAAAACCCCTTGGCATGACATGAGACAAGATAGGAACTTCATAATGGAAAGCATAGAATCATTTATTCTGGCATAAGCCACATAAAAAACACACCACTATACATATGACGCACACTCATCATTATTAGAGCCAAAACCTCAAAGAGTGTAAGATAGTTTGGCCCCGCCATTCACCGATAGTTGCGGTAGACAGGGGTATACATGCAGCTCTCAGCATACTTTACAAGATTCTGAGGACGAGGGAGACGTGTAGCCAAGCCTACAATGGGAGTTCAATGATTTGTTTATGAGGAAAGAAAGGAGATGCATGTATCACTGGGACTCAAATTAAAAGTATGAAATGAATTGATGGAATTAAGACAATGAGAAGCACACACCTAGTTCGTATGCCTTGGCAGCAACATTAGCAGCAATATTAGCTGAGATTTTTCTGATGTCAGAGAATGGTGGGTATATCAATCCCTTTTTGTAGTTCTCCTGTGTTACTTGTTTAGCCAAGGCTTCCGCTGTACAACACATTATAAAGATGTTGGGTTGAGGGTTTTATATGTCATTTATACAATCACAAGTGAATGTTATCCTGTGGATATCTTCTCTGTTTTAAGAACAATGATTGTGAAAGAAATGAAGGAAATATGCAGTAGTCCCCTCCTAAAGAACCGAATAAGTTTAGAATAAAGAACATAGAAAGAACAGAATATAATGTTTGTGGGATGTGTATGCTAAATTTGTCATCCACTTACAAGCTGCTAGAAGCATATCGTCATGTACTCTAATTGCTCCGGAGATTACTAAACCCAAACCAAAACCCGGGAAAATGTAAGCATTGTTGGCCTGGATTGACAAGGAAGGAAGGAAAGAATATGATTATTAGTTATTTAACCAGTTAAAACGGAATCACTTAAAATGAATTAGAAGAGAATGTGAAACCTGGCCAGAAACATAAACTTTGCCCTTATATTCTACAGGATCAAATGGACTCCCACTAGCAAAAATTGCACGACCCTTTTTCATGGAAACAAGCGAAAATTATTACTCTTGCTATTGCAGTAAATTAAGAATATCAAACGTCAGTTGCATCCAAATACTCCCAACCAGTTCTGGAATTCATCTGAAAACAGGTATGAATATCTGTTACTGTTATTTTACCTCACTCCATCGATAAGCTTCTTCAGCTGTACACTCAGACTGTGAGGTTGGATTGGAGAGAGCCAGAATGAGAGGTTTCTGCCAGACAAGCATGACAGATACAGTTATTATTGAAGATATAATATAAAAAAAAAAAAAAAACAGACACATGCAGTTATTCGGGCACAACATGAGAGAGATAGAGAGGAGTTTACATCATTGAATGAAGCTAAAGCCTCAATCACTTCCTTTGTAAACGTTTTTCCCACTCCTGATGATCCAATTAAAACCGTAGGCTTGATCACCTGAAGATGAAAGCTATTTAAGTATCAAGACCATTCTAAAGACAACTGTTTGCAATGCATAAGTAGACAAATTTTGACACCTTGACAGCATCTAAGAGACTATTAACAGGCTCATGCTCATGAGCCCAAGGCTTCTTGAAATGTTGAAGTGAATGCTTCCGTGAACTAACAATCAAACCCTGCAAGAGATTAAAAAAATAAAATATTTAATCAAAACCAAAACCTGAAGAAACAAGGAAGCAAATGGATGTAAAAGAACAATTTTCCAAGAAAAATTATCAAGCTTTCTACTACCTTTGAGTCTACAAGCCATATCTTCCTACGACTCTCTTCTATAGGTGCCTTTGTCTGTAGTCAAACAATATAAATAAACATAAAAAAAAGTAAAACTTCTGATGTAATAATTTACTTGCAATAGCGGTTTGATTACATATAAACCTTAAATAGGTTTTCACCTGCTTTGACATCTCAAGAGCTATTAGCTCTGCAATACCAGTTCCTGCCTGAAAGCATGGCAGAAAATAAGTTAGATAGAAAAAAAGAAAAACAAGTCAAGTACATTACAACAGGTGAAATGTGTGACCATGCATGACCTACCAAACACTGAAGAAACATAAAGGCGAATAGAAAGAGATATGTATGAAATTCGTTTTAGTTATAAACAACTTGTTTGATCTTTGGTATTACTTTCATTGTTCCCCTTCACTTCAACAGGGTGGAAAGAAGCACTGGTATTAAGTCCAAAAGAAATTAAGGAAAAAATTACTTCTCCAGCACCAAGGAACAGGAATGTATGCTCAGCCAGTGTACCACCAATGAGCTTTAGCGCTGCAACAACCCCAGCAAGAACAACAGATGCAGTCCCCTGATACAACAAAAAAATTTTAATTAGAACATAACTATCTCCCAATAATTGATGCCAGCTTTCAAGCTACTCGGTACCTGAATATCGTCATTGAAAACAAGATGAGTTGTACCATATTTTGCAAGCAACTCAAAAGCATTGTGGTTTGCAAAATCTTCAAACTGCAGAATTCATTTAAGGCAGTCAGTCCAAGAAATGGATTAATGAAATATAGATTCATAAACCTCATACATTATGCATAAAAGTTATAACCTGTACAAGAACTTTTTCTCCATAGTTTTGCTTGACAGCACTCATGAACTCTTCCAGAAGTTCAGAATATTCCTATGAAGAAACCACCATAGTTGTCTCAGATCAATGCAAGTCAAAAAACACAGAAACAGATAGTAAATTTTGTCATAATAAGCTTGAGCTAGTCATATATGATGCACAAACCTGCCCTGTTGCCCTCTTTTGTCTAAGTCCAATGTAGAACTCGTCATTCAGTAATTGCTCATTGTTGGTCCCCACATCAATTGTTATAGGTAAACACTAACCCCAGAAAAAGAAAGAAAATAAGTGAAACAAAAAGGGTCATCTCAGGATAATCTTCTAAATTTTGGTTCTTGACTGCTACAAAACCTAAATATAATGATATAATGAGAAGAAGCAAGCAATAAGCAGAAAATGCTTACTGCAGAAGGACGAACTCCTCCAAGTGCTGTGTACAGAGCCAATTTACCAACAGGAATTCCCATTCCCTGAAACACATCCAGCATTATTATGTGAAGACTTGCTCATCTACTCCAAACATTACTCTATCTGGACTCCTTTTATATCATTGTACATCAAGGAATACGTTCTCCTACAGAAATACCTGACATCCAAGATCCCCTAGTCCCAAAATCCGCTCACCATCAGTTACAACTATTACTTGAATACTCCTCTCAGGCCAATTTTTCAATACCTCAAGGATCTTCCCCCTGCAAAATGCCAGTGCCTCTATAAATCGAATCAAATGTAGCCCAAAGTTGCATACTGGAAAAGTAGGAATTTATACTTCTCTTTCAAACTTATGTAGAGACCCTGAGGACGCTTGAAGATGCTTCCATATTTCTGGCAAGCCTCACCAACAGTAGGAGTATATACAACTGGAAGCAATTCCTCAACATTATCTATGAGAAGTTTGTAAAACAGCCTTTCATTCCTCTCCTGTAGACCAGAATAACAAGCAAAGTCACTCTTTTACATCATAATTTCAAATTAGAGCTCCTGTAACAGACTTTTTTTTTTTTTTGGTGAAGCTCATTAAGGAAGTCCAGGCATCACTAAGAGGTGCGTACTCTTTCCAAACATAATGAAATATAAGAGTTAAAAACAACATCAACACAGTTTAAATAACACAAATATAACATGGAAATCTCAGATTTCACCAGCAGCCATATCATGCTGTTTAATGTAACCACAACGAGGTGAAAATGCGTACCTGAAGGTCCATCATTGCCACATACTTTTGCAAGGGAACCTGATATTGTCGGATGCTGTTCATCAGTTTCTTCTCCTGTGGACAGTAGAAAGTAAAAGAGAGAATAAGAGAGATGGTTTAGAAAAATGAGAATATCCCGCCGACATTTCATATATAAAGGTGTGAGCTTTATCATTATATGCGAACCTGAAGTTGTTGGGAGCTGACGGCGGGAGGGAGGAGCCCACGCAAATAATGAGCATCCCTCTCTTTCTCAGTGAAAGCAAGTCCTTTGTTGTATTGGGGATCCCTTAGCAAAGAGTACCCACTGCATCACAATTCTTACACAAACTCAGTTCACAGATTCATCCTTCCTTAAAAATTGAAAATTTAGTCTAGTAATTTGGGAGGATAGAAAAAAGAAACATGTATGGAAAGACAGAATGATCAAGTATGCTTAAGCATCCATGAAGCTCAAGTAAACTAAAGAAGTATGGAAATTTGAAAAGCTGACCTGGCAACTGAGAAAGTCCAGGGGGTGACAAGTTGGTCCTCGGTGGCGCGATCCTCACCGTAGACGTCCTCAACGCCACCGCTGACGGTGGATCTTGGGCTGAGATCCAGCACCGACTCACCATCTCTGATCGCTTTCAGTGTGCTCTCCATCCTGCGAATTCCTTCCTCTTGTTTCCTTCCAACTGTGCTATGATGCTTTGAGCTGCAACCTACCACCACTCTGATATTTTCTTCTGTGAGTGTGAACTCCCAAAGCAGCCACTAATTCCGGATTGATTGAAATCTCGCGTCCTGACTTCACATGCACCGCAACTAGATATGCGCCAAGGCAATGGAAGACTGTCAAGCAAATGGATATGTCATTTTCAACTCGTGGCGAAAACATTTGGGTGACTTGAATTAGCGCAGTGGATAACGCACTTTGACTTTGTTATACGTACAAGTAATAAAGCAATGATCTTAATTTGTTGTGGAATTGGTTTTACTCTTCAGTATAATGTAAAGTGAAATGTGGTCAAGATCAAAGCTTAAGCTTTCAGCAAAATAAAATAAAAAATAAATCATCAGAGGGAGAAGGGTGCATTGATATATTAATTATCGTTATTGGTAATGAAATTTATCATTATAATATAGAAGATAAGATAATTTGATAAAATGAAAAGGAGAGAGAGAGAGAATAGACAGCGGCTTTAGTTTTGTCTCCGTTCGGCGCGAGAGGGAGAAGTAGAGTAGGTGAAGAAGCTCTATCCTACTTTCGCATATACTTTTCAAATGACAGTTGGCAAAGAAAAAAAAAAAACTTTTAAAGAAACGACGCGTTTGTTTTAAGATTTTAGAAAATATTATATTTTTTTAAAAAAAGTTATCATAATTATGAAAATATTAATATTTGGATTCTTACACAATATTATTAAAATATATATATATTAAACAACTTCTATAGTTGATAGATACTATATTTTATATTTATTTCTCTTCAAAAAAATTTAATTTGCACATAATACTACACTTAATTATATATTAAGATGATAATTATGTATTTAAAAATTTAATACTTTAGTATTAAGAAAATTAGCATTATTTTTTAGCATTTAATATTAAAATTTTAAATATACAAAATTATCCTTTTAATTTATAATCTAATATAATATTAGTATATAAATAACATTACGTTGAAGAGTGCTAAAAAAAAAAGATTATGTTAAAAAAATAGACTCATCTATAAAGTTTATCATCTTAAAAATTATTTTTAGTAAAGTGATAAAATAATATTTTATATAAAGAAATTTAAATTGTTAACATTATATATTATGATAATTTTTTGAAGAAATTAACATATATTAAATTTGATTTAATAAAAAAGGGGAACACGCTAACAAAAGATAATCTGCAAGCATGAGCAATTCAGTAAAACAGCGTTTCTGACATAAACATGTTTGAATTCGTGGCCATGCCGGCACCGAAGTCTAGAAGGAGCAAGAAATTTTAGGGACGCTGATCTCCATCCATTGGTACTGCAGATCCAACCGTCCTCATGCGTCCACGTCATTCATTGTCTGGTAAGTCTTTTTTCTTTTCTAAAATGCTAGTTAGCAATAAAAAATTTACCATTTTATGGCAATTGCATTCAACTTCACCTTACTTAAGCTTCTTTCTTCTTTTTCTTTTTCGTAAAGTTCCCTTGATGAATGATGATATCTCTCGGCTTTGTATGCCCACCAAAGTCTCTCGCACAAAACTTAGGAACTAAGGCGTCTCCTTATGATACATCTACGGATTTTTGGCGAACAAGTCCCCATCATTATCAAGGATTTTGAAAAATAATGCTATGTGTTGTATTCCTCTCGTACAATTTACATAAGGTAAAAGGATCAACCATATACACGTGGTTAGTAGGGGGAAAGCTACCTATACAGCAAAACAATTCTAATATGATACACATGTCTAAACAATATACAAGACATAATAAAATTTATGGCTAACTCTAACATATACAACTAATAGAATTGAACCATTTAACTAAATGAATCTAATTGAAAACCAAGTTTGCAAAGTTGATATAAATGTGATTTGCCTTCATCCCCACTAAGTTGGAGAACAGTAATCTACCAAGCCTAAGTTGGAAATTAAGAATTGAAACATGTCAATAGTAAGAATTTTGGCAAAGATATCAAGTTTCTATTCAGCAAAAGAAATATGGCAGAGAACGATGAATCCTGCCTTATAATGATTCCTTAACAAGTGACAATCTATGTCAAGATACTTGGTTTTCTCATGAAAGATGGGATTGGCTGTAATGTGGATGGTTACCTTGTTGTCACACCAAAGAGTAAGTGAAAAAGGAAGCTCAAGAGAAAGATCTTTGGCAATGTAAGAGATATATTAAAGTTCACATATTACTGTTGCCAATGCCCTGTACTTTGCCTTAACTAAAGATCTAGATATTTTAGGTTGTTTCTTAGCTTTCCAAGATATGAGTGATTTACTTAAGTATATGTAGTTGCATGTTAAACTCAGGTGGGTATCGATATAAGATGCCCAATCAACATCTGAAAAAGCCTCAAGCTTAAGTTGTTGTTGACCATGATAATAAAAACCTATTGATAAAGATCCCTTTAAAAATTTTAGCATACGAATTGCTGCATCCCAGTGAGCCTTACATGGTGAAGTAACGAATTGGCTAAGCTGTTGAACAACATATGTAAGCTTAGACAAGTAAACCTGAGGTAAATGAGGCAGCCAATCAATTGAAGATACAGTTATGGATTGTCAAGTTGATGACCTGGATTAATTATGACCTTAGTTGGCTTAAGCATAGGAGATTTAGCTGGCTCACACCCAATAAGTCTTGCATCAAAGAGTAGATCGAGCACATATTTACGTTAACTGATATAAAGAACAGAACTGTAACAAGAAATTTCAATTCCTAATAAATACTTTGTTAGACCAATGTCCTTGATAGTGAAAGAAAAGTGTAGAAATTGCTTAAATCTCTTATGAAAAGTTCCCTGTGATCAATAGATCATTAACATAAACTAAAAGGGACTAAGAAAAAATTCGAACCATGCAAGGTAAATAGGCAATGATCATAGACAGATTGCTTGAAATAAAAAAGATGCAACTTATTAGTGAATTCAAGATTACATTGGTATGAAGCCTGCTTGAAACCATATAAAGAGTGTTTAAGCTTGAAAACTTGACCTAGAAATGCTTTAGAGTACCCTTCAGGTGAAACCATAAAGATATCCTCATCTAAAAAACCATGCAAAAAAGTGTTATTGATATCAAGCTACTATAAAACCCAATTGTAAGTAGCAACAAGAGCTAACAACATTCCAATAGTGATGACCTTAACAACTAGAGAAAACTATTTAATGTAGTCTATGCCTTCCAATTGGTTATATCCTTTTGCTAAAAGATGTGCTTTATAGCAGTCAATAATACCATATGGTTTTAATTTAATCATGTAAACCCATATGCAACCTATGGGCTTCTTATTGGATGGCAAAGTAGTCAACTCCCAAGTATTATTAAGTTTGAGAGCTTGTTGCATAGCGTCAACCTAATGTTTGCAATTCATTGCTTTATTATAACAAGAAGCTTATTAAACAATTAACACAGTAGCCAAAAGACTGATATAATCAATGAAAAAAAATGAAGAAACATAAAAAGGATATGTAGATGGAACATATGGTGAAGTATGATGATTATGTGTCAAAGCATAATCAGCCATCCATGAAGGTATTTAACGAAGATGGGTGCTTCTTTTAGGAATAGAAGAAGTTAAGGTAGATGGATTGATGATGACAGAAGGTGGAGTATAATGTAGACATTCAGAAGAAGGGGTAAGTGTGGTAATGGGAAGGGACTCAATATAAGAATTAGAAATAGCAATGTTCAAAAGGAGGATTAAATGTATCAAATGGAAGATTTTTATAAGGAAAAAACATATTCATGAAAAACAACATCGTAGGAAGTGAGAAGAGTTTCGTAAGTAATGTCATAAAGTTTGTAAGCCTTAAAGCTAGTTGCATACCTAAGAAATATACATTTGGTAGCTCTAACACAAAATTTATCTCCATAAGGATGAATAATAGTAGCATAACATAAGCAACCAAAGGCTTGAAGGTGATCGTAGGCAAGTGGAGTGTTATACAATACCTCATAGGGTGATTTCCAATGAAGCAACTTAGATGGTAATTTATTAACTAAGTATGTGGCAGTTAAAATGAACTCCCCCCAAAATTTATTAGATAAACCAGACTAAACTAACAATGATCGAGTAATTTGCAATAAATGTTGGTGTATCCTTTCAACTATACCATTTTGTTGAGGTGTATAAGGACAAGTTTTTTTATGAGAAATGCCTAAATCAATGAATAATGTTTATGTAGCATGACTTAGAAATTCAGTTCCATTATCTGTTCTAACTTTTTTAAAGCAAAAAAAATCTTCAAAATGAAAGTAGTTTAAGCTTTTAAATTCATGAGATAGGTCTATATGCCCTAAGAATAATCATCTACGATAGTTAGAAAGTAATTAGCACCAATTAGAGAAGAAATTTTGCATAGCCCCCAAATATCGATGTGTAATAATTCAAAACAGTTGAAAGTAGAAACAATTTTTCTTTTGAAATGGTAACCTTGTCTGTTTAGCTAATGGACATACATTATAAGTAAGATGATAATTTTAAATAAAAGGGAAATAAAAGAAGCATGTTTCAATTTATTAAATAAAGGATGTCCTAGGCGATGATGCCACAAAAGCTAGGAATAAGTTGTTGAATGATGACTACTATCAACAAAACAAGATACTATGGTTGGAGCAGGACAATTGATGGAAGCAGAAGCAAATAAAGTATGTGTGGGACATGAATGAATAACTTATAGACGTTAATAAACTTGCCAATAGCAAGAATATCATTAATCTTGAGTTCTTGTATAACATAAGTGTCAAAAGTAAAGGTTAAGGTAAGATTATGATCATTAGTTAATTGACTAATTGATAAGAGACTAATGAAAAGAAGGGATATGAAAGACATTATGAAGAATATAGTAGAAGAAAGTTGAACAATGCCAATACGATCAATAGGTAATGAAGAATCATCAGGTAAATGAACCATCCCTGATATAAGAGTATTATAAGAAGAAAATAAGGATAGTTTAGATGAAATATGATTGGTGGCACTTGTGTCAACAATCTAGGATCAATCAGTAATATGATCAAGAACTTGAAATGCAAAAGTAGGAATAATACCTGCCAAGTTAGAGAAATAGACAGAATTAACCTGAGCAACAGAGGCAAGCTTGCTTATCATGTATTTTGATTATTCCTTTTGAAGAATATCAGTAATAGTGGTATGTAAATTGAGTGCTTTAAAATCTAGTGCTCAATAGGAGAATCAAGATCACTGGCACAAGCATTATCAACATTTTTATTCTGTTTGGCTTTAAAATCTTTATACCATTCAAGGAACCCATGAAGCATGTAACATCAGTAAGACCTTTGCATTGACAATATGTACATTTTCGGTCATCTTTTTTAGTAGTGTCATTCTTAGAAAAGGACTTGCACCCAGTATGAGTAGTAGCAGCCATTAAAACGCTACTGTCAGAATGCTCGAGTGAAGAAATAGTAATTTGACATTATAGTTTAATATTCAAGAGCATGGAATAAGCTTTGTCAACAGAGGGGAAAGGATCGATAAGAAGGATTTGGTTTTGAATATGACCAAAGTAATCATTAAGTCCCATAAGGAACTGGATAAGCTTAGATCAATCAAAGAGTTGTAAAATCTTGTCAGTAATTCCACACGTACATTTGCCATATGAACAAGAAGAAAAGCTCTAAATGCAAGCAAGCTCATCCTATGTCGTAGTTAATTTGGTAAGGTATAGAGATAAGGAAGAGTTATTAGCCATTAATTCTCTCTTAAGCTAATATTCTTAATGCCTATTGAATCACCAAAGAGTTGTTCAATAGTGTCCCAGAGCTCCTTTACGGATATAGCATAAACGAATGATTCATAGAGCTCCATGGATAAAGAATTGAGAATCTAAGAAACTACCATAGCATTAGCATTTACCCATACTTTAAACTTATCAGAATCGGCAAAGGGCATAGAAACCTTGCCAATAATAAAGCCAAGTTTGATCTTGGCAACTAACACAATCCTCATAGAACGACTTTAGGTGCAATAATTATGACCAGTGAAAGTGGTTGTAATGAGGGCAATGCCAGGATTATCAAAGCTATAAAGGGTTAAGGTATCATAAGAGATAAAGGTACAATCAGTGTTAGTAGCCATGAAGAAACAAATGAAAGAAAGAATAAAAAATGAAGGGAAAAAAAATAGAAAGAGACCAAAGATCTTTTATCACTCTGATACTATGAAAAATAATGCTATGTGCAGTATTCATTTAATACAATTTACATCAAGTAAAAAGATAAATATATACACGTGGTTAGCAAAAGGAAAGCTACCTATAAAGCAAAGCTATTCTAATATGATACACATGTCTAAAAAATATACAAAACATAATAAAAACTATGGCTAACTCTAGCATATACAACTAACAGAATTGGATCATCTAATAGAATGAATCTAACTGAAAACCAAGTCCGTAGAGTTGATATAAACGAGATCAGTCGTAAGACATGAAAGGTCTTTGCAACCTTTTCCTCCATTTTAGCTTCTTTTTAATGTTTATGTATTGAATTTTTTAAAAAAACAAATTATATAAAAGCTATAAAAAAGAGAATGGTTTTTGAGTGTCCATCAACCTAAGGATTTCCAAAAGGAGCAACAACATTTTGTGAAATGAGCGAGGAAGAGACAATGTTAGCATGATTTGCACCAGAATAACGTCATTTTGGCCCCAACATTTTAGGGGGAAAAAAACAAAAAAAAAATTACCAGACAATGGATGACATGGACCCTGAGGACAATTAGATGGAAAGGATGGCCAAGATGGTGCCATAGAATATTAGAGTATATTCACTCACAGCTAATTGAACAAATTTACCTGATACAGATAATGTTTTTTAATAATATATAAATAAAAATAAAATAGTTTTTCCTTTTTTTCTAAAAGAAATTTACTTACTCAACATTAGTCAAATGTTATAACTATTTAAGGTTTTTTCTTTAAAAAATCACGTGTGAACTTTAAATGATTTTTTAAGAACTAAAATTGAATATTTGACAAAATGAATAATTATTTATAGCTAACTATTGAAGCAAGAGCATCATGACAAGAAATACCCAAGTTGCAGAAATTCATTGTTAATTGTATGATAAAGTAATGAGCTAATTAATTGGAGGGTGTATAGACAAATTTTATTTTGCAATCATGCATGGGATCACTTTTATAAGTTTAATACAATTTAGATATTTATTTAAATTTTTGTATTTATTTCTTTTTTGAGCCAACGTTATCCGCAATCATATCAAGGAAAATGTGTGAGGACAATCATTGTAGTTATAGGTAGACTTAAGTGAAACAAGAGATCTAATCCTTTTTTGTTAAGGGGATGACAGAACACATACTGTTTTTATATCTAGCTTTTTTTTTTTTTTTTGCTTTAAATATAACCGCCCATTGTTTTTATAATCCTTAAGCAGCACGCAAGTTTCAGGTAAATTTTTTTCTATGTTCTACAATGCTAAATGACATCATTTAGGAACTTGGATTTTCAACATCTTCTTCATCTTCCTTTCCCTATCATCTTCAAAAATCCCTTGCTCCTTCATCATTTGCAGAAGCTTCATCCTCCATGAATGAGTGAGACCAGTTAGCCAACTAGATCTGTTTCAAATTTCTTGCTCAATTGTTTTCCCTACTGATGGACGTTGTTCAACCTTCTTTGACATTAATGGACGTCGTTCGACATTCCTCAGGCTTTTTCCTCCATGAACAGTTGAGTCCATCATCTTTCGTTTTGCTCTGTTTGTTCTAGGATTGTGTTGGATTGTTTAGATTTTATTTGCATGTATTTTAGTTTCTTTCACATTTGGTTTATATCATCTTGATCTACATGGATAATATCATTTTCAAATTTTAAATTTCTAAAATTGATCACTATTACACTATCAATTGTATTAATCTACTTATGCAAACCCAATTTAAAAAATTACCTTCTATTTCACTTAAGTACTAACGGAGAGAATCACCAAAGAAACAAGAATGATAAAAATATTTACTGGATTAGAAAAAAAAAAAAAAGAACACAAATGAATTCAGAAAATGGATTTAAATTTACCTTTTATGGTTGTGTATCATAATAAGGTTTCTTTTAGTGAAGTATTGCAATTATCATATTGATCTTTCACATTTGGTTTATTCAAAATTTTTCAGGACCAAGATCTAGTACTTATCTTTACTTTGGAATATTGTTTTTGTTTGTTGTATTTGTTCAATATTGGTAATGCCAGATTTTAATACATAACTTTGAATTTGTTCTTCATATTTTGTTGCAGCCATATTAGCACAAGCATCCATCACACTAGATATGATAAATTCATCTGGTTTTCTTCTAAATACCAATAGTTGATGAAACAAAGACAATGCATTTTCAAACTATCCATTTTAAACGTATCCTACAATCATGGATATCTATGAGACAACATCCAACTTAAGAGTTGAATTAAAACACCTTAGACCATCTACAATTGAAAAGAAAATGAGTACAAGTCCACTAGCGCACTGCCAATAAACAAATTTAAGTGTGAATTTGCTTTCTAAAGACTTATTTTGTTTTTGGAAAATTGGAGTTTGATAGTATGACAATTTAGACATATGAATAGCTCTGTAATGCTAAAAAATAGTCAGAATCATATTCTTCTATTGTTGGATCATTTTTTTTTTAGGACTCTTATTTTTTATATGAGAAAGTTATGCATAACCAAGTTACCGGGTTAAATGTTTAAAACTGGCTTTGTGGTAGTGCAGGAAACATCCAAATTGTTACAACTTGTGTTTCGTTCTACCTATTGATTGTTTATACATCTAGCTATGCATACCCATGTTATATGAATATTTTCAAATATTTAGTATATAAATGAGTTGTTTGCAAGCACTGTGCTGTTAATATTCATAGTTGTCTCCTTGACTAGTTGGATTATTTATAAAGTTGATTGTGGTTATTTTTGTAGGTTTGGAAGTATTTGCTTTATGAAAGTGAATGGTTTGTTGATACAATAAGGAAGCCCAATAGACCAATATGAAGCAAAGTAAAGTAAAATAAAGCACAATGAAGCCATATGAAACAAAAGGAAGCATAATTGAGCAAAATGAAACACAATGGTGCAAATACAAGTAAAAAAAAAAAAAAAAATCAAGCACAACCAAGCCATATGAAAAGTAGTTGAAATTGAAAAAATTAGGAATAGTGAGAGTATTATGCCTTCATTTTGTACTTGGCACTACTATAAAAGGTTAATGTACTTACTCTACTACAAAAATGCAAGTATATACTAAAGTCTTAGTACACAGCACATCTTTGTATTTAAATCATGGAAAATAATATATTTGACCATTGTTATTTGCACAAAAAGTGTTCATACTCCTTCTTGATGACTTAAAGTTGGAAAACCACCACATATGTTTGGATCCTACATATCAATACTAGCAAATGAAAACATAAACATTTATTACAACACAATAAATATGAAGCAACATAATATGAAGAGCTTTACCATCAATAATTTGGTAGAACTAAACTGATCACAAGTGCTTATTGGTATTTATAAGTTGCTAAAGGTGCTGACCAATAAACCTAGCACTGTATTTGACTTAGTGATTCTAAAATCTGCTATTGACAATAAGAAACGTAAGTATGAAATCAAAGCATCAAATATAAAGGTAGAATCAAGATAAAGCTTATATACCTCATGTTGCTGATCATGTGTAGGTTTAGTAGTTGCAACTCTTTTTCTTTTTTTAGAATGGAGCTCATCCTAAATCTTTGGGCGTATTTTCCTCTTTATCCCAAAACGTTTCTTCAATCCCTTTAGTTGTGTCGCATCTTGTTAGATGGGTGTTATTGTATCATGGGGATCATCAGTGAATCTTGTTATCTCAAGTGAAGATTTGCTACTTGCTTGCATAAATCATCAATACCCTTATCAACAAGATGGTGCAATTCTTCACACCTAGAAACCTCACAAGCTAGCCTAATCATTTTAATAGAAAGTTCTTCAATCTCTTTTCCTTTCATATCAAGCACAACACCATTTCATGCTTTTTTTGTCTAATGCTTTGATATATACTTCTCAGGAATTTGTTTAACCTCTGTCACAATGAAGACTTTCAAAGTATGACAACATAGAATTCCAAATGTCTTAAACTTCCTACAGCTGTAAAAGGTTTTTTGTTGGATAGGATCATACAAAACTCTCCATTTCCTTCCTAATTGGCCATGTGCATAACATATTCAAATACAGGGAAGGTTTCATTTCTATGCATTATGTTCGTAGCATGGAACATATCAAATTCTTTTTGATAAAAAATGAAAAATGGTAAAGGTGTATACTTGAGCACATTGATTAAATATGGATGAATGATCAAACTTCAACCTAGGTAACTTTTGTCGAGCCTCATACTCACACTTTAATTTGTTGTATCATTTCTCATCCACTAATTGATCAAAGAGTGTGAAGATTTGTACTAAGTTCACATCAAGTTTCATACTTGCCTTTAAGTCTGAATTTAGGCTTTCACTTAGTTGTGTGTTTCTCATGGCAAGTGTGAAGGCTTGTTTCATATGACATACTACCCATTTTTCCCTTAATACTTACACCGATTTCAACCATGTGCTATCTTGAACAACATAATTTGATAACATCTTGCTCCAAGCTACCTCAAATTGCATTTCATCTTCATATTGGTACATGCACTTTTTTAAATCGGTTATGAAGTGAGATTCATCTTTCATCAAATTACCAAGGTGTTTAATTGCATTTTCCATTAAATGCCACGTGCAAAGACCATGTTTACTATTAGGCATCACCTCACTTGCAAATATACATGTACAACAAATAAAAACCAATTGGATAGGCTAAAAATACACGTGTACGATAAATCCATTATACTCACTTAATGCTTTTGCCATAGCCTGGTCTTGATTAATGAAAATGGTCTTTGGTCTCTTTTGCTTGTGTGCCTATAGAAATGTTTCAAAAAGCCACTTGAATGACTCCATTGTCTTGTCATACAATGCAACTTCGAAGATTAGTGCTTGCCTATAATGATGGAAACCTAAAAACAAAGGAAGTGGCATATGTGCATAATTGGTACAATAAGTTGTGTCTAGAGATATTACATCCCCAAAATAGCCATAGTTAAGGAGCATGCGTGTATAAGCCCAAAACACATTTGTAATTTGTTCATTTACATCCACTTAATATGCATGGTAAAATGATGGGTTATCCATTAACTATCGTTGAAGATACTACAATAGACAACCAACTTCCCTATACTTTATGCTTCTTTGTCTTTTACGTTGAAGATAGTTTTTGACATCTAACCTTGTAAATCCAAGATTGGTTCGACCTCCAGCCTATATACTTATAAGTTGAAATAATGCTCATTGTTGGAGACTAGAGTCTTTGGCTAATTTAATCTCTTGATCTTGCACTTTTGTTTGGGAAGCCAAGATGGACTATGAATTTTCCATTCTTGGCAACAACCGAAATTCTCACTTTATAATATGTTCTAGTTTCAAACTTATGATTGATAACTATAAAGTGTCTGTTGTCTAGCTTTTGAAGTCCTTCTCTGCAACAAACAAATCTACATAATGTATAAGAGTCATCTTTCTTGATCTTGATCTTATTCTCATTCATATATTATTTTTTAACTCCAAATACAACCTTCCCACCATATGGAACCCAAAATTGTCATGCTTTCTCTACACTATCAAATTTCATACCATTTTTAGGCTTCCATTCGACTTCTAAGTTGCCATCTTTGATCAATAAAAAATAGGGTCACCTAATCCTCTAAAATCAATAATAAAATTCTGGTTCACAACAATATAGGCTTACAGGGTTAACATAACAACAAGATACTATCTTGAATGATCTATGTTACATATCACAATAAAGTACTACATGAAAAATGGAAGATTGTTTAGTATTACAAATAGGATAATAATTCATATATCATGGTTAAAAAGATTTTTTTTCCCTTCACAAAAGAAAGCACAAAGGTTATGTGTATTTATGCATATTTCATCACATATATAGTTTACTATTTACATGTGCACTCCAAAATTGTAATCTGTCACAAAAACTCATTATAAACCACTAAAAAACCAATGACCAATTTTATATCTCTAAACTCCATAGGTGACAGATAGCAATGCTTCAGTACGCACCATTCCCTCAACTTAGCTTTCATACTCACATGAATAAAAGGAATAAACCAAAGCAATATTTAACTAATATTATTGTTGCTTTTATGATCATAATACAAAGTTTGCATTACTATTATCCGATATTATAAATTAGGAAAACTATCTGTCCAAGGAAAGAAAAAAAAGAACCCAACTATATGAACCAGGGAACCCATCTATCCGAAAAATAATAATAATTATAAGAACCAGCCAAACCTCTACCCATTGCTTCTTCCTCACCTTCTTCTCCTTCTTCTTCTTCTTCTTCTTGTTCCTCTTCTTTAGCTTCCTTTTCACACTGCTGTCATAGCCTCGAAAGTTCTTGGAGTAGTTGGCGCCAAAGTCTGATAACCAGAGAGCAGGGAAGTGATTTTGCGCCAATAAATCACATAATGCTTGTGGAAGAAGACTCAAACCCACCCCTTAGAACGACATCGTATTGAGATTGAGAGAAGCAAAAA
This sequence comes from Delonix regia, assembly GCA_037074485.1. Classification (NCBI taxonomy): domain Eukaryota; kingdom Viridiplantae; phylum Streptophyta; class Magnoliopsida; order Fabales; family Fabaceae; genus Delonix; species Delonix regia. The sequence continues at coordinate 29,033,710 of CM073449.1, read as the reverse complement.
AATTTTGCTTCAGACATTAGTAAAACGAAGCGTCTCAGCCATCCATATACACGTGGCAGCAGGTGAACATTTCAGGGAGTGAACGACTGGATTTCGGCAGGATCATCGAACGGCCTTATTTGCAAACTGAAGAGATTCTGTTGTTACCTTGACAGGTGATCTGAGCTCGTGAAACAAAACAAACATAAAAGACAGTAAAGAAAAGGACGACTTTGCAAAGAGCAGTACAGGCCCCATCATCTTCTTCGCAATATAGCAGGCAGCCACTTTGAGATTCGAATATTCCGTCGCTTTGAATAGTCATTGACGACGTCATATTAAGATTGAACCACTCACCCTTCATATCATTTTCTTTTTGATTGCCAAGAGGATGATACTATCTTTGTACACTATTGTTAATTTGATGGGAATTTGTTGATTGATGAGCTGGACTGTTCAGTTCAACAATTCATTTATCCCCTGTTTATTCAAACATTCAAAGGATAACGTGATAGTTAAGGCCAATAAAAAAAAAAAAAGATTTTGATGCTTAAAAATTAAAATTGTTCTTCTGCTGCTGTGTTATGCTTTTTAACTAATGGGATCGAGTAGTTCTCTGTAAATTTTGTGGAATGTGACCCGACGATGTTTGGTTTAGGAATGCATTGCCTGTGCCACCGACATTAATCCATTATATGTGCGAGAAGTGCCGGGGAGTGATGGGGATGACCCACAAAGAGAAAAGTTCAGCTGTAGTAAGAACATAATAAGTATACTTTTTATAAAATAATGTATGATTTTTATAATGTAGTATTACATGATTCATTTTTGAAAACTTTTTATGCATGTATTATTTCATTTAAAAAAATGATGAAAAAATATATTAACAATTAAACTAAAGCTTAATCTATCAGCAAAAGGTACCACCGCTGAGGATACTACTGAGGAAGGGTACATTGGAGTATGTCAGTTTGCGTGGAGAGCATAGTATATAAATATTCTATAACATATAGTCTTGAAATTTCTAATTATTAATTTGATATTACAGAATTAGAGTTGTGATTTTTTTTGACTTATTATTACATTTTAATTCATAATATTTATTCTTATTAGAATTCAAATTTAAAACCACTCAAATAAATTAAAAAAATCTTACTGAATCATTAATCCTTCCACCCTGAATAGTATGAGATGGATAAGTAGTCAACAGGCAGGTTCAGATGCTGGAGTCAAGAGCCTGATGGGAAAGATAAAGCTGACAGATGGATTAATACTATTGTTGTACATTAATATTATACGCGCAGCTCTACCATTCGTAAGGGTCTAATAAGCAGAAATGTCATAGGATATGAATGAGAATAAAATTATTTTACAATACGGTATTTTTTCATCATTTGATATGTCACTGAATTAGAGTTCAACAATAATAATTTTGAATTAAGTTGATTTTTAAAATTAATTTTAATCAAACATAATTTTATATAATTATAATTTATATTTTAAAATTTTCATTTAAAAATTAAGTTTTGTTATGGATATAATGTATTCTATGTAAAAATAATTATTTTACTATAAAAAATTTAGTGGGAGAAAATAATTTTAAAAAAATATCAAAACCAAACAAAATTATTAGTACGGAGACCTCTCATTCAAACACCAACTAAATACTATTAATCTGTAACCGATTATCCATCAAAAGGAAAAAAATCAGAGATAAATTCAGTGTGCATACAGTAAATTAATGCCAAAATAAACACATAAATCAAAGATAGATTTTATAGAATGTCTATCTTCTGCTGACTTAGTATAAGCATACTAAATCTATCCAAAAATCTATTCATAAGAAGTTCAAACCCAACTTTGAATCTAACAAATTCTATTCATAAGAAGTTGGGGATTACATGTTTGTTCTCAACTTGATAAATTAAGGAGTTGATACATTAGCCCCTTCATTGCAACCTTACAACAGAAGATGGGGATCACATGTTTGTTCTCAACTTAGATAAATTAAGGGGTTGATTCATTACCCTTTCAGTGCAACCTTGCAACCCACAATTATTCATAAAAAAATATTAATGACTATTACACCAAATCAATTGTCATATAAATGTATCAAAATAAACAAATATTTTTTTCAATTATCCCACATATACCTTAGCCAACCCACTAGGCTATGAGCTACTATGTGAGTCGAGCCAATTGCTGTGACTTGAAAGTAGTGTCAGTGTTGGCTAAAAGAAAAAATAGTGCAAGAGATTAAAAAAAAACCAAAAAGTCGAGATTGAAGGTACTTAAGTTAAAATCCCTTTGATACTACGGTCCAAGAAAGTTATTTGAGTCAAAAATCTTAAATCTATTAGCTGTGACTTGGACATAGTGACATTTATGATATACCATGGCTACTAAAATAAGGAACTGCAAGATTTTTTACACTTGGAGTGTTAAATATTCACATTTCCATTGCAGAAATAATAATCACGGCAATCAGATTGTCTAGATTAATAACATTATGGAGAATTACATGTATTCCAAACACCAATGATTTAGCTATCGCTTTAAGGACAAAAAAAATGTGCTATATGCAAGTGGAGCATAGTCTCAGTATTGACAATTGCCCTGGGAATGTAATTTTGTATCTACAGCAGCTTTCTTCCACTTCCAAGTTATTTCGGTGAACCAAAAATAAAAAAGGAAAGAGAGACTGAACAAAACATGCAATTATCAATCACGTCATCATTTCCACTGGGCATTCTAACAATAAGAGGAGCAGCCACCAGTTGGAAAAGTTCAGCTTCACCAAACTCCGTTTTCCAAACAACAACCTGCAGTAGTTTCTCTAAAGATCAGCTAACGACAAACAATGGCTGTGGACGTATTATGTTCCATTTTTGGTTTTCAGACTTGGTAAGTTGCTGCCCAATTATCGAGCAACCCCCTGAAGCTAAATTGGCTATATACGCTTAAAAATGTAGAGCTAACAATAGATTAACAATATGGGCCCCGGAACATCCAGATACTTATGGTAATGTAGGGTTAGCAAGTCCCATTGATACTGCAACATCTCTACTAGCCAATTCATCAGCTTGCTCCTAAATTGACAAGAAAATATACCCAGAGTCAACAAAATTTGATAACACTCAGCAATCTAATGGATTATCATGCTTGCTTGTATTAATAATTGTCAACAACCATATCCTGTAACTATTGTAATCAACTCAACATCTTTACCTGAAGACGATGTAACAGGTACATCAAGAATAGATGTACAAACACCTGCACCCAATTTCTTATGGTTAGAAAAGACTTCAAATCCTTTATGGTATCCTATTCCAGCTAAAACTTTCAAATAATGCAATGAACTGATCTCACCAGATAGAAAAACAGAATAACTCTAGCTGTTGGATACCGCCAGAGAAATCTTGTGGCCCTCACAGCCCCTGAATCTAACAGTTTTACAGCTTTCTGTAACTGCATTAAGCATGTCAAATACCAAGTCAAAATTATTCTAAAAGGAAAATAAAAATGACTTGAAATATGTAAGTTCTTATACCTGAACACTTGCACCAGCCATATGGCGGTGATGTAAGGGAAGAGGCCTGAAATATCAATTCTATAAAATCACTTTCCTGATTCCACAATTGGAAATGAAAACAGAAATGATGCTACATGTGGAGACCCCAGCATATAAGATAAGCATTAGTAAATTAAAACGTGAGTTAAATTAGAGCTGCAATGAAGGAACTACATTTATTACGCTAGTAATCAACCAATTAGAGTACCAGAAAAGAATCATATTCAGATGTAAACAAATGACTTGTGCACACATGGTTATTGACTATAGATAATAATAATAATAATAATAATAATAATAATAATATCTAAATTATTGGCTTCATATGAAATATCATTTAAAGATATCTAAATTATTAATTATAAGATATGTACGAAAAAAGAAACTCAAGCTTCAGAAGAGAATATATTTATATATATATATACTATAAATTTCCAGTTGTAAGACATCTAAATTATCTTGTAGACTTCATAACAGAAGAGTCAAATAGGCTACAGATTTTCAGTATTACTGAGAAACGTTAACGTCCAAAAGACACTGGCTTCATTGCTTCAGGGACTAGAATGATGCCTTTTGTGTTTAAATGAAATCCAAAAAAGAAAAATGCATGCGTCCAAATTCAACCTGTTGCAGGTTTTATCAGGTCACGAAGGATCTGACTTTGCTAACCAACATAGCATCTCTGTTGGAATCACCAGAACACCATGAATCACTATTTCCAGTGATTCAGATGTGTTTCGGCTCTTCCACAACTCATTTCACGATCATTATTGTTCTGCACACTACATGTCGCATGGTTCAAATTGCAAATCATGTGTTTTCTACTACCATGCTTGTGCAAGAGATTAAAGCATTCTAGATTATCATTCTTTATACCTAATGAGGTAGGACATAGGTTCTGTCAAGACGGGTTCAGTAGGCATGGATATCCCTACTGGCAAGCACATATCCATTGAGGCCAAAGCCCCTAGTCATTTCCTTCATCAAATGCATTGCAGACAACAAGAAGGATGCTAATATAAAATAAAAATGGAACATACTCAAGGGGTTTTATTTCAGTGTCTTCTTCCCAAGATGCAGATGCTCGACGGGAAACTCTACTTCTTTCAGCCTCCACCTGTTCAAATGAACATGATTTCAACTCTTGAGGAAAGAATAATTAATTAAGCAGCCAATGGTGCCTAAGTACATACCTGTGCTTCTTGAAGACGCTTTATTTCTTTCTCCAATTGAAACTCTGTGGCAGCTTTTTCACTGGCCATGGTTTCTAACTGTGTTTGTTTGTAATACTGAAAAAGAGGACAACAATATATATCTATAACTCATATTATAATCGAACATCACATGTAATTGAATGAAATTTAATAAAGAATTACCAAAAGATCAGTTAGTTCACGATAGCGTTTCTCTAGTTCCATATGCTCCTGAAATGGAAATATAGCTACAAGCATTATTCCAAACTAATCATACATCAATACACACACTAGAAAATGCATGGATTTTTCAAATTAATCGTTTGTCTAAATCCATAAAAGAAAAGTAAGATAGTATTTGCAGTAAGAATTACGAAGCACTACTCCCGTGGTGGTTATGAACTTATAGACAACTATGCCTCCACTAGAAACACTATACAGGAATGGTAATATCAGATTGATATCACATTTATTGCATACGACCGTGGGAATGCCTGGATACAGATTTGATAGAACCCAGGGGAGAAACTGTAAAAAATAATTTGATACTAATTTTTCAAATTATCCAAGTTGGTCAGACAACTGATGATAGGGCGATTTATACAAATCCCATTACAAGAAAATAAAAATAATTATAAATTATAAATAAAAATAATTTCATCATGGCCCACTCTCTAATTCAAATAGAAAATATCTAAAATTACTCATGAAGTAGTGTTAAAATCCCACTACCCATAATTCAACCTTCCAGCAACACCAATCACTGGAAGAATCAGAGAACACCTTGAATTGGACCATAAATCACCAGAATCACAATAATTCGGTCCAAAGATTATGTATTGTACGAAACTACCATACATCTGCATTTTCATATAGGTTCATGACCCAATGCAACCCCGACATGAAAAATTCTGTTTTTCTCTTTTTTTTCTTAATACCTAATACAGAACTCCTAAATGACACTTTGTAGTGCATTTAGGGTTAAAACTGGCCTCAGTTTTCACTTTCAACATCTGTGTTACATCAAAAAAATTGATGGACTCCCACCAAAGTTGTAGGCTGCATGGTGGACTGGATAAATGCCATGGCTATAACATTGTTTAATAGCATTCCAATCTTTTCTCTCACCTTCTCCACATTCTGGTGCTCCTCTATTTAAGTGTTGCAGGTGAGTTTTCTAGTCTCTGTTAGGGAAAGTGGTTCTGGGACTGTTTGTGTTCAATGTCTCTATTTTTGGGAACTATGGAGGTGATATTATACTGTTGTGATTTAGCTTAACTATGACTCTAAAAAGAAAGTGAAGATATAAGATTTCAGAGCTCATATCTTATACCATGCAAGATATTGTTTCAATTGAAGGTACCTTTCACCTTGTTCCTTTTTCTTTTTCTTTTTTGTTTTTTTTATCCCTGGCCAATAGTTTTTACTTTGTTCATGAATCTTACAATTCAACATATTTATAATACAAGATTTAAAAAGTAAGCCTTTAGATTTGCAATTTGACTTTGCTCATAACTTGAATAAACTTGATCAGGACATATCCATTGAAAATCTGAGCACTATCTTAAAAGCATCATTTTATGTGTACACGCATGAAATTTCAGAAGACCATGGTTCTTGCTTGTGCACCTAAACATGTTTGACAATGAGAGGAAAGTTATAAAGAAAGAAAGAAACATCAGAGGTGTTACCTGACGCGAGTAGTGCTCAGCATCTCTCTTCATGGCAGCCATTTCAACTCTCATTTTTTGCAACTCAGCCTGAAACCAAACCAAAAAAGAATTATTTTAAATAAATTTTGACCTAGAAGGGTGGAGAATTATTATCTCATAAAAATCAGTAATCATATAAAAACTATTTACCTCCAATGAAGAAAGCTTGTTTTCAGCATCTCTCTGACCCTGGCGTGCACGCTCCACTTCTTCTTGCCATGCCTGAATCTAGAAGTATGAAACATAAGACATTATTATCTAAATGTGTGAAACTTTTTAATTAAACGGAAATACAAATATAGCTACAAGTAGTGGACACTTTCAGACTCCCAGTCAGCACTTACTTCTATATGATACACCAAAATCATGAGTATGCATGTAGAAGTAGCAGTTCAAATCAAAACAAAACATGATGACGTAAAGAATTAATAAAGGCCAACACATATTTTAGTTTAGTGAGTTTCTTAGTTGTTAAAAAATAAGATATGCTTGGAATTTCTCACAAGCATAATGTAATGACCCTCTAATAATATGTGGTCCACACATATTTACATTATACTAGATGTTTTAGATAAGATTAGGCCATGAACCATAGAGGATGTTAGCTCTTTAAACATGTTAGGATTACTGATTATGATTAGTAGATTAGAAGAAGATGATGTACAAGGAGGCCAACAGCAATTTTAAAACAGCTACTTTCTACTCAGTTATTGACATTGTCAAGATAAATCAGTTAATTGATGATGAGAGATGCTTAATTAATACCTGAATTACTTGATTTGTTTCTTCTGGTGACTTCTTTTGTTCACGCCGAGCACGTGCTTCCATATCTTGCAGTTCTTGATTTAAAGATGCACATTCAACCTGATAACAGATGGTTCAAATGATGATTAACTAGATCTTTGTTTCAGAATTAGAAATCAGCCTTAGCGCATTTGATTAAAAAAGAATAAAAAATAACTGTATGTACCTCGAGAAGTGCCACCTTCTGCTCAAGTTCTGTGACCTTTGTAGTCCTCTCATCTGCTATTCTCTGAAAAGGAAGCAATCAACTAATCAATGCATCTGGTTAGCCTTGATGCCTGGGATGGTTCTACAATCCCCAATAGCTTGTAAGGGGACCAGCCTCTAACACGAGGATAATACAATTATTTATCATGATAAGTGATTGCATTACCTGTATCCTTACAAGGGCTGTAGAAGCCTCAACAGCTCTGTGCTCCAATTCCACTTCTCTCTCCATAGCAGCCTGTTATACCAATCACAGAATAAGAAAAGCACGAGGCAAAATATTAACAAAAATTAAGAACTCTAGCTACATACCATTTTGGTAGTATTATGAGCAGCACGCTCCTCTTCTGCTCTTCGTTCAGCAGATGCTAGTTCTTCTCTTAAAGCCTATGGGCATAAGAATTTTATTATACAAAATGTTCCTCTTATAAATCATAAATATCAGAAAAATTAAAGGAAATTGACACGTAGCGGATCTTCTACTTACCTGCATCATTCTTGTCTCTGTAAGTTCTCGACTTCTCATCATAGACTCCATGTTTGCCTGATTAATTGTGATTAAGTACAGCGTAAATGGAAGACCAAAATTACGAAGGGGAAACTGAAGTAGGCAAGTCACCATGCTATTCAGTCACAATAGCAAATTAGCTGATAGTTTTGCTCATTTGTTATGTAGTAGAAGTATAAATATTAACAAAGATTTAAAAAAAAAAAAAAACAACAACAAAGTATTGATTGCAGAGAATTCAAATTGAATAAACAACTAATTTTATGTTCCACCAGTTCAAATTTGAACTGGTGGAGTGTAGAATTAGTTGTTTATTATATAGTTGTTAACCTGCTATGTACTAACAGTATAAGGCAGCAAAACGCTTTCATTTTGCAGCCAGCAGGGAATCTGTGCTTGACTACATGAACACAGAAAGTGCAATTTCTTGGGCAAGTGAACCAGATAATTTATTATGTATTTCTAGCAAGTTATATCTATTAAAAACTTCATGGTAGTCATGAAAAGTACATTGGCAATGCTCATATCTTTATATATAAAAAATTGATGCAATCGAAAAGGAGCTTATTTAAACTTCAAGGAATATGGAAAGATTGTCAGCAAAACTTAATGACACCAACACTTTAGCAACCTAATATGTTCCTTGAAGGAAAAAGCTTTTTAAAAGGACCTAAAAAATATTACTGTAGAACATATAGTTTAGGTTGAGACAGAAGCAGCAGAAAAGCCACAAGCGAAATCACACTTAAAAAATTTTTAACTATGAAGAACCTGCATAGAAGCTAGATTTCCCTCAGATAATGCAGCCTGTCTTTTAACTGCATCCATAGAACTAACAAGCGTCTCAATCTCAGCATTTTTTGCTGCTAAGGCCTCAGACATATTTGATTCTACTCTTGAGACTTCCCTTTTACATTCAGACAAATCTTTCTGTAGCTGTTTTATTCGAGCTTCATAAGATTTACTCAACTCTCTCTGTAAAGATAGCATGAATTTAGTAATACAGCAATGACATTTTTTCTTTTTCAGAAACACGATGACACCTAGTTCTTCAAACATGAAATAGTAATGGTGCTTCACCTCTGCACTAAGAAGTTCCTCCAGTTGTGCATTTTCAGCTTTGTATTCCTGAAGACGAGATGATAGTCCAGCACAGACCTAAACATTAATAAGAGAATGTCAACTAGACATCTAATCAGCAATTAAGAAATTATTGTTAAGATCTCAGAACCAATCTACAAGATATGCCTCTGTAATCCTGCCTCTTCAATTGAAGGAGGCCTTGGATGACAGAAATGTTGGTTGAACAACATTCTTACCCGAGCTAACCTTGCCTCTTTAGATTGACCAGTAGATTTTGCAGTTATAAGCAGTCCTTGAGCCTATGCAACAACTAAAAAACTAGTCAGAAGTTACTCCATAGAAGATATGCATTTTTTAGAACAATGCACAAACTTCTTTCTTATAATCAATGTTACCTCATCAAGTTCATCTAGTACTATCTTGGAAGTATCAGTTTTATGATCCTCTGGGCTCTTTCCATTGTCAACAGATTCAACTTTCAAATCAGTATCTTTTAGAACAGATTCGCCATTAAGAGCAGCGACAGAAGTCACAGTCTCAGATCTCTCTTGATTCTTTTTCAAATCGGCAGCCAAATTTCCAGAGTCCATAATAAGGTCAGCATCAGTGGATTGATTTTCTTTGGGGTCTTCAATCCCTTTGGAAGATGGAGGGGGCCGCTCATCATGGATATCTGAAGCATTATCTTTGGCAACCTCCAAATTTGTAGAGTTAGTGGTAGAATCAGTGGAAGGTTCAGCATTAGTTTCACTTGCTAAGACTTCCACATTGTCTATTTCATGCTTATCAACATCATCAGACAGCATTTTAGGTGATGGAGTGCCTAACAAGGGTGTTGTGTCTGTAGGTGGCTGCTCATTGTTTGATTGGCTGGTAGACTCAGAAGCACTCCCATTATTCTCTATAAGGTTAAGATCAACCTTATCACTTGGGGTAGTTACATCTGCTGGTGTTGCAGGTGTGCCACCTTGCTCCTTTGTGGTATCACTAATTATAGGAGATGGTATAGATGGTCCTAGAGCCTTCGTTGTGGTATCCAACTTATTACTCGGAGTAGTTACTTCTACTGGAGCTGCTGGTATGCCACTTTGATCCTTTGCTGTATCACTACTTATAGGAGATAAAGTAGCTTGTCCCTTCTGAGCCAGCAAAATATTACTTTCTTAGAAGACATGTTCAGGGAGCATATTTTAAGAACACTACAAAAAAATACAAAGGCAATACCTTAGGTTTTGATTTTGTCCTCTTGCCTTGAGACCCTTGTCCATTAAAAGCTAATTTTCACAAAAGGAAAACACTGTCAGCGCTTGTTCATGAGCTCTTTGTAAAGGACTGCATACTTCATAGCTTGAGTTGCAAAATATGGAATTATTTCAGAAACCTGAGCTTTTATTTTTCTTTTTGCTGTATAGAACAGTTACACTTCAATATGACTCTTGGAACATCTTTATCCAGTAAAGTTTTAGTCATGGAGATTAAAGAGGACAACAAAACTGCATTGCTAACCATCAGGTGTGTGAAATTTGATCTTTCTAATCAATAAATAATACAAATTATAACAATGAACCAAGGATAAAGTTCAGGTCGAGCAGTCACTACTCAAGCATCAGTTGAAGAATTGATTGTTATATAAAGGAAACCATAAGCCAAACGAACTTAAAGCTAAACCTGGAGACTTAGAATCAGATTGCTCATCTGCTAACTCGCCCACAACTAGCTTGGCCCTCCGATCCACAACTTCAAACAAATCTGATAAAATAAAGAGAATACGAATATATCATGAGTCAGATTTTGATTTCAATACGAGCATCACAAGCAGACACAAAGATGGGGAGGGAGGGAGAGACTTTCCATCAAATGCTGCAGCATCCTCAAATTGAAACTGCAGGAAGTGATACAAACCCACCCCTCACCCACCCAAGGAAAAAAAAAATAATAGTAACAAAAAGAAAAGGACCACCAAAAATGTGCATTTCTCCTGTGTGATAAAACAAACTAAACATGTGACCACGTCTAGATTTAAACTTTAATTATGCTCCATACAAAATTGCAGAAGATTTACTGGCATGCAATGGATCCGGAAGAGGTATTGATATTCTGTCGGGTAACTTCAACAGCATTCATAAGTTTGAGCATAATGTTATGGTTCTTTGCCAACAGAAATATGAAGAAACTACTCATTCTCCGTGAAGCAGACATCTTTATCTAGTTAACAACATCGACATATCAGCAATAAACTCCTACGTAAAGTTTTGTGATCTTGGTTCTACCCGTTCTATAAATCCAACAGAATCAGGTACAATTTCACTAAATGCTTAGACGAATGAATCAAAGCATACAAAAGTCTTTAAGCTAAAAACTCACGTCAGCGTATTCAGATCAATCTCGAACCCTAAGAAATGCTAATGGGCTTACTAGTTAAATCAATGACACAATAGCACAGGAATAGACCCAAAATATATTATGAACCAAATAGAAACGATCAAACAAGGGGAAATTCGGAATGTAGATGACAGAAGCAAGAAGATCGATACCTTCTGCAGCTTTGAGCCAGGAAGCCATTACAGAGCAAACTCGATCAGGATCTGAAAGGGTCGGTGTCCTTCCTTAGAGCTAGAAGGTATGGCGGAATGGAGCTGCCATTAAGGAGCGGAAGAGAGGGTACGACGTCGCTTAGATTCAGAAAGCTCGGACGGGGAGCTGAAAAATGCAGTGATATCTGATATGCGTAGAGAATCGCGCGAGAAATAAAACCGTTTCTTTGGGGTGGGTGTAGAATCCAGCTCTCCGAGGATTAAAGCAGCGGATTATTAGCCCCTCCAAACCTATTCAGTACTTAATCGTAATTCGTAACTAGTCTTTTAAAAAAAACAAACAAAAAACCTTTTTGCAACGAATGCAGTGGTTAGGTACTTAGTTACGAGGAGGATGCTTTGGTGCAACACAACTGTGATTTGGAGTAAAATTGAAGAAACGAGGTGCATCTTCCGGTGCCATGTCCACTATCTGCATTTATATCCAATATTTTAAAAAAAAAAAATTAACTATTATTTAGCAGTTTTTATCTAATAAAATAGCGTTATAAAGGATAACTCTAAAATCTTAAATTGTCATTTGGAATTCTAATTTTTATCATTCCTTAAATTAACAAATTTGGTATAGAATAAAATAATTAGATAATACAGTTATAATTATATTCTCATTTGTTCCAAACTTACTAAAATTATATTTTAGGTATAAGGATAATGTTGAAAAAATTATAAATCATTTGATTATTTTAATGATCTATTTCCTTCTTTCATTTAATTTAAAATAACACTTCTCTTATTATTATTTTATAAATTCTCAAACATAACCTTAAATATTTTTTGTCTACACAATTATATAAGCAACAACAATTTGTCATTATTAAATTCGATAAAAAGATAATAAATGCATACAGCAATTCATTTTTGAATATGCTCACTACGAAAATATTTCTTCGTTGGGTTAGTCTATGTAAAATTAATATATTTAATCTGTACAAGAATTTTCCTTTTACAATTTTCTATATACTCGACTTAATGTTCTCTTTTTCCCCCTAGACATGGGTGTATAAATGAAGTCCTGGATCTTCTTCCTTCTTTGTTAGTATATATTTGGATATGCTTTGGAAAGTTTCAGAAGCACACTTGGAAGGTCTAAAGACTCGTTTGCATAAACCCAAACATGTTTGCTTTGATGATAAAATTTATTCAAAATTTTTAAGATAAAAGCAAATCTTACGTTTGACCTTATTGATAATCTTTTAATATCAATTCTAATTAGAAGTTCACAAACATAAATCAGGTTCATTCGAATCCACCTCTAACTAAAATTAATTTTTAAAATACAGTTAATTCAAATTTAATTTTATCTAACCCTTTCAGTTTGAGGTCATGCGGCTCACATCCATCTTGTAACATATGACTACCGGTCGGTGCCGGCCTAGGCTCACACGACCCAGTAAATAAAATGGACCTGATTGAGCTTGGACAAGGCCCATGATTATGAATAGGCCACATTTCTGTTCACATTTAATGGGCCTTGGCTCAAAAAAGAAAAAATGGCAACTTCAATGGGCCAAAGTTTGGAATAGGCCTTTTGGATTCTAGCCTGTGCTGACCATAAGCAAAACAAAAAAAAAAAGAATTTTTGCCAGCGTGTTTATATAGATAAGTGGAAGATATCTTCGATCCCATAAAGTACGGCATATATCTAAATCTAACACATTGTCCGCGTGTCAAAATTTAAAATTATTTTATAAGTTTAGTTTTAATTTAATTTTTCATTAATTTTTAGTCTAATCATTTACTTGTGAATTTAATTTTATTTTGACTTTTAAATAATTTAAAATTTAATTCATTTAGTCTATCAATTTTAATTAAATTTGGACTATATATATTAATATTTATATTAATAAAAAGTTAAATTGAAATTATACTTATACATAAGATATTAAATTAAAATTAAAAATTAATAAGAAGATATATTAAAATTAAATTAATAATTGATGGAGCAAAATTATATTTAATTCATAACATATGTTAGGATTGGTTTGCATTTTTAGTTCCATGTTTTACTTTGTCGTTGTTATGTTTTTGTATTTATTGTTTGATGATTAGCAAACAGTGCGGAGACGCCAGGGTGGTGAAGCCCATCATCCAGCTGTAGAGTAGCCCACACTGATGGAGTTTGTTGAAGGGCAAACATCAGACAATGACACATTGTCATTTTTAAGATTTCATGTATACATAATTAATCCATCCCTATCTATGTCACATGCATGTACAGTTATAAATAACATCTCAAGCAATATTCAGTAACTTTTTTTAATTGGATTTTTTGCATTTCCTTTTATGCTACCGGATAGTGTATTTTTTGTATTTCTTTAAATATAAGTTATTGAATCAAAAATTTAAACTACGTGTAATTAAAATTTATAATTTTTTATTAATTATAAAAATTAATCTGAACGGTTAAATTACATATTTCTTTAATAGTAATCATTATATTCTTATATTTTTTAAGAAAAACAAGAAATTTAAATTTCTTTTCTTATTTTACACAATTTCTATTATACTTTTATTTAGAATGAAAATTGTATACAATATACTAAAAAATATTAATGTGCAACAAAAATGTTCAAAAATATTAGACTTCAACATCAAGATCCAATATCGACTTTAAGTAATATATATACATTATATGAAGTAACATTAAAGTGAAGCTTCATATCTAGTACATGCATACAATTTTTTTTTTCCAATTCTAAGAAATGTCCCAAGCCAATGAATATAAAAGGATTTAGACTGCATTCAACTTGTTACACACGCAAATTGAATGGAACGCATTTCCAATGAATGACAGGTAGCATAAAGCATCAATCCGCATGTATACCTCCAAGCTTTGGAGACTTAACAGAGGGCAAATATTTTGCTTTGTAGGAAGAAAAAATATTTTTTGTATTATGGGTGATTTATTTGATATGTCATTAAAAATAATTATATTAATATAATTATTACATATCACATCAAAAGAGACATATGGTGATAACATATCAAGATATGTCATTGAATCCTAATATAAAATAATCTATTGTATTTGTATTTTAATTTCAATGCTTGGAATTTTGTTTACGAATCCAAAACTTTATATATACAAATTAGTCAACTTATATATATTATGTACATAATTTTTTTAATAACCCCAAAATATGAGCTTGTTAATTTGTCAAATTATTCTTTTACTTTCTTTACTTTTCAATAATTCTCAAATTCTGAATTTATCCTTATTTTTAATTTATAAATTGATTTTTTAGGGTATTATTAATAAATAAAGGAAGTAGGGAGATAAGCTAACAAATTTGAAATTGGCTTTGGGTTCATAAATAAATGTAAATACAAATATTAAGATTAGAATATATATATAACAAATTATTTTAAGTTGGTATATAGTTAACATATTTTAATATATTATTGTTATGCATTTTCTTTTAATATACTGTGCAGTGATTAAATCAGCTAAATTATTTTTAAAGATATAAAAGGAACCAAAGGTTATATATATATATATATATATATATATATATGTACATAGGCACACACACAAACACACACCAAAGGTTAGATCTAAGACCTAAATACAAATCGAGCTTTGGTTGAAAAAAAGTCTAGTCCTTTTTAAGTCGGACTCATATATATTTTTTAGATTGAGTTTATTGGGAACTTATTCCAATTTAATAAAAGATCTCAATATTATGCCTTAAAGAGGACTCAAACCTCCACGCTCCTTAACACAAGATTTTAAGTCTTGCGAGTCTACCATGTCACCACCAAAGCATCTTGAAAGTGAATCGTATTCCAAGAATATAATATCTATCTAGTGTGATGTATGGAATATATGATAAAGGTGGAGTGTTAGAGTATTTTTATTGATCAATCATGTCATATAGGCTTGATTCAAACATCCAATTGGTTCAATTTACACACATACACAAAAACACACACCAAAGGTTATCAATGAAACCTAATCATAGGAGGGGTTTATTAAAAAAACGATTGAGCTTTAGTTAAAAAAGGTATAATCCTTTTTAAGTCGAGCTTGTATATGTTTTTTAGGCTCAGTCTATAGGATAAACGACTTTTTTAGGTCATTATCAACTATTTACTACTTATGACTTGAGATAGACAATGAAGTTAATAATTTTAGATTATAATCAACTTTATTTGCTATTTAAAACTTAAGATAGATAATGTACTTGTACAATTTCATAAAAAGAAGCTATAACTACAAATCAATTATTGCACTTGCATGCTTATATTAATGAAAGACACTAGTTATTATTTTTGTATTAAGTCACATCATGTTGAACTATAATTTTACATATATAACCACCTTGAATTAAAATGAAGCTAATTTCACTGATAAACTTATATTTTATATCTTTAAAATTAAGATAATTTTATTTATAATATCTTAATTCTTGAATTACATTTTGTTTTTAATAATCAAATTAAGGTTTCTCTAAATAATATTTTAAAAAATATCATTTCAGGCTTTTCGAGGTCGTCTAACCTCACTTGTTTTATATTACATTAATGAGACTTTTTTATTTATTTATTTGGCCTTTATTTCTCAAACTCATATCCTTTTATTTTACACATTTTAAGGTACGATTAAATCTGTTTACCATGTCTCAAACCTCCATAGCATAATTTGTTTGCTCAACAAGAAAAAGACAATCGTGGATACTCAATGTTTTTACTTCCAGAACAAAAAATTAAAGTAGTTTCAAAGTTCTGAGTAACCATTTAAAAGTTATCTTTCGAGATGATGATTTAAACCTATCAAACGTATGTCTTTCTTTTTTTTTTTGGATTATCTTTTTTTTTCTCAACCTATTACTGTTAGACCCAACTCAAATTGGATGAATGTGTCCCCAGGCAAAACTTATGTCTTCTTATATTATATAAATAAATATGCTGATTTAAAACTTTGATCATTACAATATTTACTTCTAGTTTTATAGGCAACTGAAGTAAATCCTCAAAGGTAGGGAAGATATTTAACCCGGATAAAATTCAAGAATTATCCTAATGGTAATATACATAAAGTGAGGTAAATGGGTTTGTTAGATTGATCTTCTTTTTTAGTTCTTTTATCATGGATATTATTAAGGGGGGAAAAAAAACAAGTTCTAAAAACATATATATATAATAATACAAATAAAAAGAGAAGTAAAAGAGAACTTGAACCGAAAGCCTCCTTTTAATTCTACACAGAAAAGTGAGTACCGACCAAACGGTAGTGATAAGTGATCGATAATGAGGGGATAATTTTTGCTTTTAATTTGATAAGGATCCGTTTGGTGTTTTCAGCCTCATAACTTACTTCATCGTCTCTTTTGAACCTTTCCCACTTATGAGAGAACCGTAACTCCCTTCAAATTAAACTCTTTAAACTTCACCCCATCACCACACACACAATTGGATATGATATATATATATTAAAGAAGCAAGACTCATCCACAATTTCCAAAGTAGTATTATTATCATCTTTTTTAAAGTGTGTAATCCACGTATGCCTATAATACAATATTATACATGCTCAAATTCTGATACATACACTAAACCTTAAAGCCCCCCCCCCCCCCCCTTCCTTTTTTTTCCCATTATTCCTCTTTGTTGAGCCTCAAAGCACCCTTGCTTTAAATTTGTGTTTGACAAAATAGCTCAACTGCCATTCTTTCTACTTTTTAGGAAGAAATGGACAAAACCCATCCACCTATTAAAAGCTTTGATACACACACACACACACATATATATAGCAGCATTGCCCCCACACATTCTCCAATCACAGCTCCATACTATAAAGCTTCCTTATCCTTTGTGTGACTTTCAAAGTTCCCAAAGATTGCGCTCTAAAGTCCCTCCCTTTCCCCACAAGATTTAAGATTCAATAAAGCAAAACTTTATACTTTTATATTATTCCCCTATAATGCTTTAAATTGTTTCTCTTGTATAGCTAAAAAATATTATGAATAAGTATATGTTGTTCTAATTTCAGGATATGTAATGTAAGTTGTATTATAACTGACAGATGTCACTTACTAACAAAGATTTACTAGCGTCAGTCAAATTTATAACTTTTTCCTTTTTAATAAATGAAAGTAAAGATGTGGACTCCTGAATCGAAATATATGTACTGTATTATTAATTTAAACTTTTAGTTTCCATAGCATACAACCTTTTACATTAAGAGTTTTAAAATTTTGATATCTAGTTTAAATATCAACTGAGATTAAATTTTCATCGAGTAATCTTAAAGATGTAATGTAACGCATTTTAAAATAATGAATCTTTTTCAACTCTTTTAACAACTAAATTAAGTACTTGAGGTTACGTTAAAGGAATTTAATCGTACGTGTCAGTTGAATCTTTTTTTAATATTAATCTCGAAATGGTTTATACATCGTACTTGGGAACTCGAAAGGTTAATATTAATCTCGAAATGGTTTATACATCATGGAATTATTTTATGTGACTATACATGGTACATGCAGATGTGAATCATATTATAATATTACCGAAATGGAATAATCTTTGGTAGGAAGATCACTAATGCAATTTTCATAGGCTTCAATGCGATGGCACACTGAGAAGGTGTCAAAATCAAGATCAATATCTAATAATGAAAGACAAATGACACACGTCGCCGATCGAATGGTTGATGTGCCACGATCATTAGGACACGTGTCATATGTGGCTCCTAAAGTATTTACATTAACTACAAATGAATAAAGGTTAAAATAAGAGCCACGAGCACAAAAGCAAAAGCTTATAGAAGGACCAATGCATAGACCAAGTAATAATACATATGAGAGAGAGACGAGGGGCCCCCCTTAGGGCATGGGTGTTGATTGGGCACTGCTTCATTTATAAAGCACCATTTTCACAATTTATCACCGACTTATAATTATCTTTCCTTGTAGCACGTTGGGATATAAAAATAAATTCGTCCAATATATATACTGTTTCGTTGAGAAAATAAAAGCTTGAGTAATGGTTTTTTTATGTGGACTGTGAATTGAAAGATTATGCCTATGATTTTATTTGAGAAGATAATCTGAACATAACAATAATAGGTAATTTATATATCTAACTCAAATATAAAATATTTTATACATGCATGCATGTGCAATATTATTCAAGGGAGGGTGTAGTGTAGCTGAAATTGATAATGGCACTTGTATTTGAATGATAACTCAAATATTGAATTATAAGACACGAAACTACTTGACAAAATTTATATAATTTAAATTGAATAAACATTACAAAAATATTGAAACTGGAGTTGAATTTCAAAGATTGAAACTTTTTTCTTTTACTGGCTGGTTCAATGATCCATATGATAAAAAAAAAAATCTTTAAAACTGAAATATCATACATAATTGGTCAGAAATTGATCCATATATTTAATTTTTCCATTACATATACACAATAATCTAATGTTAATTTTAGTCCCATGCATAAGATTAAGAGGAGATATTTTGATGGATTCCGCCGCTTCATAATTCGACCATCATAAGTGGAGATGGGGTTATGTCCGATGTGATTGATTAAAGGGGCATCACCTGATTAATGCTTCATCACTTTGATTAGTCCATTACTTTTGATTCCTACTAATTATATTACTCCATTTGTCTAATCAAAGTCGTTTAATTATCTTTTAATTCTGATTACTATATATTTTTTGGCACAAGTGTAGCCCATCTATTAGCTACTAATTCACAATCGTTAATGATTGCATTAACTGATGTGGTGTTGATTTCAACAATATTTTTTATCTAACTACTTCCAATTGCTACGACGTAAATTGAAGGCTCTAATAAGTAATTAATTAAGTGACTCCCACGCCAGCTTAAGAAAAATAGTCCGCACACATATTTTCTTCCAAAGTGAGTCAATTGAATCTTAAGATCTTAACCTATTTGAGGGCCAAAAGTCCACTTGATTGCATTACCACAAACGCGTTCCATCAAAACACAGCCAAATCAATAAAGGGACTATGAGAATTAAATCGAACAAATTTAAACACCAAATTAATTATTCAAAGTATGAAGTAAACTTTTAGCCATTTTCATAGGTCTAGAGATGGATGCCGCGTGTCCTCGAATTCGATTTTATGGGAACTAGTGAACCCTGAAATTACTCAAATGAAAAGACATAATTAAATCAATCTAGGAAAATATTGAAGCGGATCATTCTTCCCATGAAAGAGCATTATTCAATACTATTTTGTATTTTGTTCATGTTAGTGGGCAGTTGCCACAAATAATGGCTTCATATATGTTAGCGGTAGTATGAATGAGACATTCATTTTATCGTATATATTTTAAGTTTATTTTGATCTTTTAAATGTTAATTATGAGATGCTTAAATTAAATGTCGTACACTAGCATATTTGATTGGTGTCTACTCCCCAGTTCTAGTCTCTGTAATTTTGATCAATTGGT
Organism: Delonix regia; assembly: GCA_037074485.1. Taxonomy (NCBI): domain Eukaryota; kingdom Viridiplantae; phylum Streptophyta; class Magnoliopsida; order Fabales; family Fabaceae; genus Delonix; species Delonix regia. Next base: position 29,013,618 of record CM073449.1, on the reverse strand, counting down.
ATGTCTCATATGGTTACATAAAAAAAAATGTCAAAACTTTTAAATTCATAAATTTTCAATAAATTACCGTTACAATACATGAAGTTATATTTTAAAAAATAATATATACGATTTATACAAATGAACCAAACAATTTAAAGTAGCATTAATGTACCATAAATAGGATTGAATATATACATATATATATATATATATATATATATATACTCAAGCTTTCATATTGACTAAAAAGACTACAAATGGAAGAGAACTGACTAAATGAAGCAGAACAGTAGAAGTAGAACCACAACTATAATAATGCAGAGAGACCAAGAGACAAGAGACATAAAAAGAGGCTAATAAAGCCAAACCCCAACTCACCAAACTTGGAAAAGCTAGCTGCACATTGAATTTCTACCTCTACCATCGACAAAACATAACGCTCTTGCTTTAATCTCCCCTTTATCGTCCAAAGTCGTAGTAGGTGCGTCCTTTATTGAAAGAAGAGAAATTCCTAACCTTCTACAGAAAGACAGGTACAATTCCATTTCGCACCTACAATTTCTTTTCCTTTTATTATCAACGTGATCACTAACTTACAAAGGGTCCAACCCCTAAAACACAGAAAAACAGTGTCAAATTCACAAAAAAGAAAAAAAAAAACACCAGGATCACAGTGTGAAATACAAATCAGATTCAACCACAAGAACGTCTGGGCAAGCGCTAGCTATAGCTTACTTCCCAACTCAACCCAAAAAACTGCTTTGTCACATGACTTATAGCAGCGAAAAATAGAAGGTTGATTTGTGTGATGCAGCTAGCTAGCTAGCTCTGAGGCATGCGCGGGATCATACACATGGAGGACGTCCTATCCAATATTTCACCTGTCCCACAAGTACTTATGATAAGGTGAATCGAGCACCGCCATTGTCTTCTGCAAATTGAGATCTTTATAGAACTTCTTAATAAATTCTTCAGCTGCCTTGTCCACTTGGCTATCCCCTTCGTCCTTCAGGGGAAACGGCGAGTCCGTCACTCTCAGTTGCTTCCCTATAGGGCTCTTTCCGAACCCCGGCAATGTCACCAGCGGCGAAGCTTCCACCACCTTGGAATTCTCGTTGTTCAACATCTCCAGCACCTTCTGAACCGCACTCACGGTGCACACGTCGTCATATTGGCTCGACTTACAGTGGCGGTGTTTGCGTTTGATGGTGAAGGCGAAAGGGTAGGCGGGGCTGTTGCTGCAGCTGAACTCGTAGTCGCGTGGGGAGACAAAAGAGTGGTGGTGATGGTTAGAGCGGGAGGCGAAGGCGGCGGCGAAGTGGTGGTGGATCATCAGAGTGCCGTCGGCGAAGGCCTTTCCGGCGAGCTTCCCGCGCTTGAGCAGCAAATGGAGCTCGAGCATGATCTTGCTCTTGGCTATGCCTTTTCTCAACATGACCAACAGCACGCGTACTACGTTCCACACCTTCTTCGCAACCACCGGTGCTTTAGCCTCCGTTTCCATTTTCACGAGAGAGAGAGAGAGGAAATGAAGTGGAAAATGATTTGATGAGGGATAGGCGAGAATGGAGAATAGAACGCTATTTAAAGGGACGCAGTGCATGATAGACACAGTTGGAGGGAGTGAAATCCCACTTTCAACAGTAGCGCGTGCGTGTGGTGTTGTACTGTGGAGTGGGAGAAAACTGAAAAGGTCGTTGCTAGAGTGCTTTTATTTGTGGACAAGAGTGATTGGGATTATTATTATTTTTTAATGTGTAATTGTTGGTATGCTGTTTGCGCTTTACGTGCAAATTGGGATTGGAGTTTGCTAGAAGGTCTCTATGATAGGAACTAATATCAATAATTGAAGAGATAATTGAGATGGCGTCCTGTGATCAAATTTGAATCATTAGGTGAATTTAAAATTTTAAATATACGTGAATTCGGTAGAATTTAAATTATTAGATAAAATTTTAAAAATTATTTGATATTTATTAAAATTTAAATTATTAAATAAAAATTTAATAATTCAAATATTTTTAAATACATTAAATTTAAATTCTTAAATGTACAGAATCTAAATTTGAATGATTTTGTATAGCAATTGGACGCCTTATATTTACCCATCATATTTTTTTGACAATTTATATAATGTAAAATAATGTAAATATCTCTGTATTATAAAAGTAGTTTATAGTCATGTTTATCTCAGTAATGTTGAATGTTGAAAGTTTAATGATACCACAAAAATTGTTTGTTTGGAAGACATGGAATACAATAAAGTTAACTAATTTAAGCTACTCAATACCGCAACTTGATTAATACAAGTCTCTGTATTAATGTAAAATAGTACAAGTATCTATATTATAAAAGTAATAGAATCATGATTATCTCTTGTATGTTTAGACTTGGCATATAGTGGAACTAGCCGAATAATCTGGATCACAAGTAGGTGTTAGTTTATTAAAAAAAAATATTAAGTGTACAATATCTAATCTGCATTCGAATTAGTAGATGCATTTAATTCTTTTTTTTTTTTAAATTGGCCTCAAAATTTAATCACAAAAAACTTGAATTTATCCGGGAGTAATATGGAGGTCGATTAATAATTCGTGTGTTTTTTATTTTTATTTTTATAGTAAGTGCATATACAACAGTTTATAAATTATTAAAATGAATAAAATTTAAATTTTGATTCAATTATTCATATCAAATTTACTATACAATTTAACAGTGCATAGTTTTTTGTGTGGATCTGAATGGTTTTATTAATAATGGCTTAATTTAGCCGACTTGCATATTGTTTTTTACATGAAGAAATTGTGCATCATCAAATTTTGTATGCTCCACACACTATCAAATTGCTCAATGAATTTAATGCAAATAGCATGATTAAATTATCAAATAATGTGTTAATACATAATTAAGAGGATTTTATCCAGTTGTTTTCTGTAGCCAAAATTATTACTCAGTAAATGCAATGCAAATAGTTTGATTAAATATTTAAATTTTATTAATATGAGTGACAGTGTGAGTGTGCGACTGTTAATGATCACGTGGTATGCTGGGCAGGAATTATTTTGGACAGGTGGCAGTCTCAGGACAAAGCGTAAATCCACGGCCAAGCGAAGGACCCCTCGCCGCATCACCATCGCCCAGCAGGCTGTAGGCTGTAGGCATAGGCTCTTTCGTTCGAACGAAGTCTATACTATGGCCAGTGCCCAGTGGCCACACATAGGAATCTCAAAAAAAAAAAAAAAAAAAAGGTTTAGAGATTTTATTTCGCATATCAAATATTTTATTTAAGGAAATCCTCTTTCCTGTTGTGTAACTGGGTATAATAACATGAGACTGCTGATTTAGGGAGGATTTTCTTTTTATTTTTTATTTTCCTTTGCTTTCATCCCCGTCGAGAGTCATTGGTAGATTTTCTTTTTAAAAAAAGATTGATTTTACTTCGTCCTACCATCGCTGGTAGGCCAAAATATTATTCGTTATACATATGATTTTTATTAGTAAAAGTATATTTCAATAATGTATACGCTAAAAAATTTCATAATTTTTGAACTTAAATTATTATATTTAAAATTAAGCTGACTTTTTAAAATTAAAATTACTCAACTTATTCTAAATTTTTAAAATATTTGAGAAATATGTTCAACAACCACTTAACCATGAAACATCTTACCTACAAGTAATGTCCTAAGTGGTAAAGAAATGCTTGAGTTGAATGGTTGATGGACCATTGAAGTGTCAGGAGTCCGAGTCTCTTGAAAAATAATTCTGAAGAAAAACAGCCACGAATTTTGAACCAGATTAGTTAAGTCCTACACAACTTGAGCCTATTGAAAAAACTTGCAGAGAAGGGCAGCCAAAAAAATATTTATATTTTAGGCCTCGAGCAATTATTTTTACCAAAATCCAGGCATAAAATATTACAATATGATTTGATAATGGAACGAAAAACAAAAGTATTAAACAAAGCAAACTAATTTTAAACTAAACAATCGAATAATAAATAGTATTTTATCTAAATATTAGACTTCTTAACGCTAAATTTAATTTCTAAATCTTAAGCTCTAAAGATATGAACATAGGATAATCTTTGTACAAAATTTGCCCGAAGGTATTTAATTTTACATAGATTTGCGTCCATTAATTTTTTGAAAAAAAAAAAAACAAAGGAAACGGCCAACAAGGAAAAAAGAGACATAAGAATGATACAAAGGAGAAATTTAATGGAGCAATAAAATAGCATAAAAGACAGCAAAATATTAGTCAGCACTTATCATCTCATCAAATGGATATGAGAAAGTTTAATTCTTATCATAGGACTTGAAACAGCAGCACATTTGGAATTCTCAACTTCTCATGATTAGGATTTATATATGTCACAATGGGATAGAAATAATGCACCTTTCGTACTTATTTAAAATGCCACAAAACCTGGCAACTTGGGAGTTTGATAATTTTGATAATCAATATCCACTTAAATATTGTTCATGTGAAATATTCTACGAGGTAAGTGAGTCGGATCATCTCAACTTTGAAACTATACATGTTAGCATTTTGTCAACCCAATGTCCTTTTGTCTTGAACCTATTTTGACAGTCAAAGATTAAATGATCAAATGTGCCAGCTTGTCTGCTAGAAAATGGTAGTAATGTCTGATACATATTTGTAAATGAATATTATGCAATAAAGACTAAAGGACAGATTTAGTTTTGACAATCAATATGAAAGTTTTAAAAAAGGGTCAACCACGATTAGTTAAGTATAAAACATGAGCTAAGTAGGTGGATCATTTCAATCTTGGGGTTATACATGTTGGCATTTTGCCAACTTAACCCATTATTAATTTAAAACATTAATTAGATTTAAGGATAGATCTGAAATTTGATTTCAATTACACAACAAGCTTTGGTTTTAAGATTTAAACCATAGACATAAATTTTTACTAGGTAAGAAGTCAAGTTCTTATTAATTAATTAAGAATATTAAAATAAATTATATATAAAAATTCAAATTTCTAAAAAAAAAAATTCTAAGAGGCAATAGTCTTCTTAAACCCCTCCTGAAATGGATTATTTGGTGAATCGAACCTATTTTATATATAACTCTAGATTGATTGTAATGATCGCTACATATATATATATATAGTCTAAATTAATGTTATGTAATGAAAAATAAATGCATTGAAATTTCAAATAAATTATAAATTCATGAGCTGTTGCTTTTTATTTTTGTTAAAAGTATCAAAACGATTATGTAATTCAAATTCATAATGAGGAGTGTTAGAATAATTTTAATATTTTATGGATTTGCATTAACTATTTTATTAGATTAGTATCTTGTTAATTATAATTAGGTAATTAATGTTATAATTTATAAATTGTGAATAGATTATGTTTTATTTTAATATGTGGATAATCGGTAATGAATTTGATTATTCACAAACCCATTTGACAGAAACCCAACCCATAACCCAAGAGTATTAGTAATCATCCCGTCAGATTACTAATTTGAGATTGTTACCTAGAGATAGATTTAATGGGCTTATTTTGATTAATTAATTAAATGAAAATTTGTTTTAAAGATTCTAAATGATTTTATTTTAATAATATTGATTAATTATATTATTAAAATAGAACTCTATAAATAACACATTGAAACCCTAGTTTTCAGACATACAAAATCTATCATGCTCTCTCTACCGTCAAAAAACACTATAAGAAACGCTCTTGGGTATTGTAGATTGAACTTATTAAACTCAACCAATACTCAGATCAACAATATCGTCTTTATCAAGTCAGATTATTGATTTATTTATTATCCCAATTTGTGATCATGTTCTAATTCTGCTATCAAAGAGATCATGCAAAAGTCCCAAAAGAGAAAAATACTTTTCTAGAAGCAATTCATATGTGTGATATACATAATTCACGAAAATTTACTTTATTTACTTCATCTATATATTTAAAAATATACAAATTTATGATCGAGTAAAACATTTTCATTTCATATACAGTTAATAAAATATTATAAAGAAATTATAAATGAATATGGCATGGCCAAATGCAAATTATATCATATCAGATTATATATATATATATATATATATATATATATATTATTTGCTGTAAATTTCTTTGAATGAAAACTTCGTATTCTTTCTGGGTTACGTACTGTTGGTGGTTTGCTTACCAGGGGAAAAGTAAAGGAAAAGTGGAAATAAAATGAGAAGAAACTTCAATTTAGTGGGAACTTTGAGTTGACTATGAGTTTTCTTAGCATCCTCATCTTCCTGGAAAACTTTGTTTATTGAATAAGAAATTCGCATTTGCATGCATGGCTTTACTTTTAAGCAGGGCAAAGAGGGCGAGCCCATGAACATCAATATATTGGGGCACTATTGTTTACTTTTTTAGTTTTTTCTTTAATGAAATTCATTTTAAAATTGAGTGAACGCACTGTATTTATTATATGTATGTGGGATCCATTTAATTATATATTATTCGTTTCCTTAATGGAGTTCCCATCACAATCGTTCTCCTGAATAAAGAATTATTAATGCAACAATGTTGAAACCGGACTATAATTATGGTTCTTACTTTTCACGACCAGATTTGAATACAATACACCCTTTTAATTTGTAGGCTAGTAGCTTTTAACAATTTCAATAACACAAATAACGAGAAATAGACTTTTTTTTTTTTTTTTTTTTTTATAGAGGAGGCACAAAAATTTAATAGTAAGGAATGAAGAAAAGAGTGGAGTAAAAATTAAATTCATGTATATATAACAAAATCCTTTCATATTTATGTCTAAAAAAATGCTACTTGAGTCAAGATTTTCGAATGAAGTTTAATAGCTTTGATGTTATATGATGAAGAGGCAATAATGGACGAAACTGAATGCTAAGAATTGAATCAAATAAAAAACGTACAATATATAGAACATTAAGTACCCTGATTACTTACAATACAAGGGGTATCGTTAAAATTTTAATGATAAAAAATATCATCACATTTTATTAGAATGAGTACTTTTTTTCAAATTATACTAGTAGCAAATTAATTGTCAAGTTCAAAAACGGATCTATCAATAAACTGTTGGGGACGGAAGTTAAAAGAAAAAAAAAAAAGCTAACATATCATGTATATAAAAATGTTAAACTTAAAAATATTTTTAGAAAAATGGCCGTTTTCATCTTCACTTTTTAAAATTGGATTCTCCACAAATTTAAAAGACTTTAAAAAGTTCAAATTTAATAAAAAATAATCCTCCATTAAGTCAATCGTAACTCTTGTAAATAATTTTTTATTGAATATTAAATAATTTAAAAATTATTTTAGCACTATAAATTTGTAAATAACTAAATTAATACTTAAAAAAAAATAAGAGACAAAAACAGTCATTTTCTCAAAATATCTATGTAGCGTACATTTTTATAATATGTTTTTATATATCATAAAATTAATTAATCATATGATAAAATTTTAAACAATTTCTCTTTTAGCATTAGTAATTATATAGTTAGGAAGAAAATTATTTTTCATCTTATTCGACAATTTGGTTTTTACAAAGTTTGTAAAAGAAAATATCTTATTCATTGCAGTTGAAACTAAAAGAGACTTGACTATTTTATTTGACGTGTAGAAACTAAAAGAAAGGGAAGTTTTCAACTACTCACCTGCTTCCTTCTTCTTAATTTGACGTGTAGAATTAGATTTTATGCAGTCTAAAGATAAATCCTATACATATTTTTATTATTCATTTTTTCAAAATTTGTCTCCAACTTAATTATTGGTGGTCCGGCATAGGACATGTACTTTGGGGTTAGTGATTTTCATGTCGTTGTCTTTGTTTTATTTATTTATTTATTTTTTCAATTCATACAATTTCTAGATAGTTCACCGAAATTTGGGCATACCCTTCTCAACATTATTATTGAGCCACTTTTAATTTAAGTGCTTCTGCTTTTTACAACTTTTCCCCAATTACATGTCCTCTACACTCGACTTCTCTCTCTTCATGGTGGGCTCTCTTCATAATGTTTTGCTTTTTGTATTGGCTTCCTCTCCACGAGGAGGCTCTTCATGCTTTGCATTGTCCACATCCCCATATATATATATATATATATATAGAATATTTCGTCCTTATCTACTAATGATTGGAAGATTTGCGTGTTTTATATACGAGTTTGCTGCAATTCAGAAAATAAAATATAAAATAGATTTAAAAATATTGTTTTCCAAATCATATAAAAAATTTTAATTTTATTGTAAACGATGGAATTTAAAGAATCTTTGTCTTAAGAACATTACCAAAAATAGTATTTATTTTTTTGTCTCTTATTTATTATAAAATTATCATTTTGATCCCTTATATATTAAAAAATATTATATTGGGTACTCACTTTTCCAAGAAAAAAAACTAAATTTAGTTCATTAAATTTAAGATTTAAAATTTAGTAGAATGACTAAATTTAAAAATTTAATGAAAAACAAAAAATTAAATATGATATTTTTTAATAAGTGAATGACCATTTTAGATATTTTAATGAACGAGGGATCAAGATAAAAAAATTGTGACAAGTGAGGATTAAAAAAGTATTTTTCTCTTACAAAAAAGTATTATTATTATTATTTACTTAATATGATTTTATGGTACGTAATCATTTGTTAAAAAAAAAAACGGATTCGCAAGGATTTTCTGTTTTCTGATCAGAGGTCAAATACAGACCGCATGGACTGGCAAGGTTGGGCCAGACATATCCTAAACATCACTGCCTAAAAAGCCCATATCACGTATTAGTTAAAGGGCCAAGCTATACAGATCCAACCTTAATTATAGCCCATGAATTAATCTCGAAAGAATTATACATACAAAGTTGTGTAATTTCAAATGTTTCATTATTTAATTTTTAAATATAAAAAGTTAATTTATTTTATATGCTCTCATTTATAATGAACATAAAAGAATTTCTTTACCTCATAATTTTGTAGCTTTTCTTTTTCAAGGCCTCTGCGACTTTTTTAATCCGCAAAACACTAAAAATATTTGACTAATGAATTATAGAAAATAATTCTTTGTGATTAGATTTCTTGATTAAAACATATCAAAGTATGTCGTTATCCAATAATATCATGACAAGCATGTTTTTACAAAAAACCCAATTTAATTATGTATTTATCATGTTTTTATTGGAAAATCATACATTCATTGTACTTTATTTAAAAAACATAATAACATAGATATATAACAAAGATGTAAAAGGTAAACCTAAGTTTTAATCCAAAAACAATTCTACTTCTTCTACAATAATTCAAGGAAAGTGACTATTAACCCGTAAGAATATACTAATAGTCAACTTGGCAATTCATGGGTCTTTACTTTTCATTATTTGCTCATTCACATAGACAAACCCAATTCGTATTTCTCACTTCTCATCCTCACAACAAAGTCAACGATTCCACCAATTGCTATTTTACGTCAAACGAGAAGCATAACTTTCAATCGACGCCGTCAATGTTTGAATCAAAATAATATGGCAGAAACTTAGAATAATAAAACTGAGTCCTTTGCTTGCACATTTGGGTTTGACCATTTATCCACCATTAATGTAATAATTTAAGAGTTTAATTGCTGGTCCGGGGTTTTTCTGGAGTCATTTGCGCAAAATAAGTTGGGTCAATTGCTTGTTCATTAATATACAAATATTTTATCATTTTTAATTTTTACCAATTTATTACGTCATTTATATATTTATTTGCCAGAACTCATGGGTCATGCTGTCATGCAATTTTAAAAATGAACGTTACGACATGTGCCAACCAATATGAATAGAAGGAATTTGGATTAATATGGATTTTTAAATGCATTTTCGATGAATTAATTATCTTGAATGATATACAAATAAATCCAAATCATATGGAATCTGTCAAATTATAAAAAAATAATCGTATGGTAGTTGTCGAATCATTTTCTGACATGATATTTAATTTTCATGAACCAACTTGATGGTTCTATCTATCTTACCTTAATCTTAACTGGAAGATAATAGTGAAAAATCGGTATTATTTTCGGGATTTATAGCTTAATAAAAAAGGAAGCGAAAGAAATTCGGCACTAGAAGGCACCGTGATTTGCTTTCCCGAATGGCCCTCGGAAACTTCTATATATCACCACTCTGTACCCTTACCTGCTTGAGAAAGCAGTCACGTTGGGCGAGAATGTCGGGGGTACTTTGGAGATGACAAACAAAAAGCAACCGCTACTTTGGGCATTCTCAACGACCCTACAGTAGTGCCAAAGTACTAATTTTGATCTTATTTGAAGTTTGAAAAGCACAAAGAACAAAAAGAGCAAGAAGACCAATCCGAGAAAAGAAGAGCATCACCCTCTTCACTAACAAAAGGTAAATCTTATAGCGTTTGCTTTCTGGTTAAGAGTTCTTGATCCTCATTAATTTCTCTCAAATCTCCATCGTTTTAGTGTATGTTTGATTTCTGGGGCGTGCTTGTTTCTTGGACTTCTAGGGTGAGATGAAGTTCTTGATTCTTGTTTGGTTGCCGAGAAAGTGTTGGACATCAGATGAATTAGTCTAAAAACTAATTTTGCTTGGATATATTTGGGACTAAAAATGGGAATATGCAGACTGACCTTATTGTTCTCACACTAGAACGATTCCCCTGCTTTCGATTTCAATTTTTCTGTCCGTCTATATTCTGGTTTTCCCTTTTGATCTTTCGGTGACAAGATTCCAGTTTCCATTGTTGTTCCAATGAATTATTGGGTCCACTTTTCTTCTTTGACCTTATATGTCTCAGTGATCGTCTTTATGAAGTAGAGAACAAAAATTCAAGAACTGGGCTTTTACGTACTACGAATTTCGATTCTATGCAGTCAAATTTAAATGAGCTTTGGTGCTGTTAGAGCCTAAAACTTAAAATTTCTTCCCCAGTGAACAAAGTTGGATTTGTTCTTGTATCGTGCTGGTGTTTCTGCATATTCTTACATTTCTATAATACCAGAATCAAACCCACTCGACATATTTTTGGGGATTCTTCTTCCTTAAAGATCGACTTATATCATTATTAGCAAGAAATTTGAACTTGTTGAATTGAATCAATGACAGGATGGAGTATCAGTATTTTGGAAGGCAGCAGAGATCTAAAGGGGCTAAAATGAAGCAGGCTTTGCTGGTGATGTTGCTTTTGGTAGTTTGTGCTTGGATGGTATACCAGATTAACCACTCAAGAAGTAAACCAGACAACTATGGCGGTCAACCCAAGCTTGTTGAACAATATGGCGCTGTGTCCTTGGGGCGTAAAGGGACACCAGCGTGGTTGGATGAAGGAGATTTTCCTACCTCAGGAAATGTACGTTTTGTGGAAGCAAAGATGACTGATAGTAGCAAGGATGATCAAGATTCTGGAAATCCTGATGAAAGATCGAGCAGAAGTGAATCAGACCCCAAAGAACAAGGCAATGAGAAGGAGGCGGAACTACTAATTAGAGGACCATCAAATGGTGTGCAATTGCTGAAGAGAAAGAACACCAAACCAGATGGCTCCATTAATGAAGAAATTGAAGAACCTAAAACCATAGCAGATGGGGATTGGGCCCATAGTTTTCATGATGAAAATGGTGTTCCTCCCGAAGTTAATGAAACTGAGCCAATAGATAGCGAGGAGCACACGGACATGGTGCGTGAAGAAAACATGTCAGATGATAGTATGGAAAGTAGAGTTGAAAAAAGTAACATTGATGAAGTCACATCTGAATCTTCAGAAAATGACACTGTTAAAATGACTTTGGAAGGCTCAACGCCGAGGGATGTAATAGCTGCTGCAGATATTAATCTTCAAAGTACAGCTACTGCTCATGTTGACGCTTGAGTTCTGTAAAATTCTAAATCTGTTTCTCATAATTGTAAGTAAGAATTCAGAGTCACCGGTCATCATTAGCAGCAAAGTGAAAAAGCTGTAGGCAATAGATGATCCTTTTTTTCAACCCATCCATTGTGTACGATCTTATTTTCCTGAAAAGATCAGTGGCTGCATGGTTTTTGATGTAGGCTTTCATACAGCATTCTATATTTTATACATAAAGACCTCTGTTCTTACTCCTTTTTTGGTTTTCCTCTTACTTTCTATCTTAGCGATCATCATCAGTCCTGATTAAGGTGCAAAATTGGTTCAAGAGTCATGCTAAGTGCTAACTAGGCGTTTCATTGGTTGCTATTATTCTGTTCTGTTTTTCCCTTTTTGAAGTTGGTTAAGGTAACTTACAACGCAGACCGAAGGTTAATTAGGGAGTGCTCTTGTCTGAGTGGGAGCATGTGACACCTGAGAATTAAAGAATCCTATGTTTCAGATTTGAGACGAATATATCTTTATAAGAGCAATTATTGAGCAAAGTAAACTAGGAACTTATGTCAGCAAGCTCCAAAATGAAAATCCATAGACGAGGAATACCATCATTACTTTTTATTGAAAGATACAAAATGCACTTGAACTTTTACCTGCATTTCAGCATCTCACTCAGCTTTTGTCTCGCCGTCTGTCTGTCTTGCTAACGAGGTAAATGCAACATGCTTTTCTTATATTCTGTGGAATATGTCAAAATGAGAATAGACCAACAGAAAAAAGAGAAGCAAACCCATTACTAGTGGTGTTCAAAATTGAAGGATATATGAGAAAAACTTTATGTTAGCCCCTCACAGATGGATCCTTTCTCAATTGAGTTTCTCACAAATGTTTTCTCTCAAAATAATTCATCACAAATCAAACCATCATAAGTTTAGTCACTCTGTCTGGTTGTCTTTACTGAATGCGTGACGTGAATAGTTAGTGTTCACAAGTATTTGTTTTCCTCTTCTCCATTCAAGATGAGCAAATTGTGCGTTTAAAGCAGAGTTGCGATTTTGCCCAAATGCACAGGAGAATAAGAATGATACAGAATGTTGGAGAAGAAGAAGATGCTGAGAACATCAAAGAAAAAGATGCAGAACGTGGTCGCAAGATATCTTTATATCGTTTAGTATCTCACTCGAATCTGCTCATGTTTACGAGTCTTCTTTACTTTGCTTTCGTGGGTCACTGGCAATTTTATTCTTCTCTACTGGGAGTTAAAAGGCCCAAAAATTTTGGATTCAAAAACTTAGGCTGTATTAGTATTACACTCAGCAATTCTATGATCTTTCTACTATTTATGTGGTCAACCAAGTAAACACTGAAATAGAGTATTAACAAATTGATGGGCCAGGTGGTTTCTGGGATTTTGAAAAGTAAAATTCCTCCAGCGAATTGATCTTCTTAAATTTTTTGTTCAACACAATTTGGATCAAAATTACGAGATGGACTTAATAATTCTAGTTGACAAATTTTAAACCATGAAAGAATTGAATGACAAGTACTACACAACAGAGGAATTGAATGAGATGTATGAAATCGCATGGAGGTCTTACTAATTTTGATCTAGTTGTTCTATTTTCCCTTTTGTTATACATATGTGCTTGAACAATTGAATGAACAGCATGCTATGTAGCTTGAACTGCAAATTACAAAGGCACGTGCTTTCACCTGTGACAAAACAAAGAAAAAACAAGGTATTGGCAAATCTATTTTCTCATTATTAATATACTAGGTTGGAAGAAATAGAATAAGGAATTGAAGTAGAATCTACTAATTCCTGAATACCCAAAAAGTATTACTTAGATGCGAAGTTATTGGCACACCTTATTATAGAGACAGAAAAAGAAAAATACTCACTTTCATTTGCTTTTATAAAGTGTGGAAATAGAAATATATTTGTTCGTATAGCTCTGGAAATATATTCGTGTAATTGTAGTAATATATATTTTCGTCTTCTGTTCTTCTTTTTCTTTTTGTGTAACTGTGGAAATGTATTTCTTCTTCTTCTTCTTCTTTATTTTTTAAGTTAAATGTTTTTAGTTAATTTTTTTGTACTACCTCCCAAAAGTTTAAATTTACACATACATTTATTTATTTTTATCTTTTTTATATACTCTTATACATAGGTTAAAATAGCGATTTCTTTTTTTAATTTTATTTATCGTTTCAAGTCCCTCAAAATTAAAGTTTTTAAAATAATTCTTTAAATTTTTGAAATTTTTCATAAAATATACTTTTAAGTAAATTTTGTTAAAACATTAATGTCATTAATTTTTATGTTGATGTGACAGTCACATATATTTTTTAATTGTAATTCAAGAGATTACTTCCAATTAATATTTAACCTAAAGGAAAGGAATGAAGTCATCACTGTTTCAACTATGTTTAGCTCTGTTTTGTGCTAACATTCCCTTGACTTTCACTTGAAGGTTGGATTGTAAAGAACTTCATGCCCAAAACCAGTAATAATAAATCAAATTAATTCTTTGTCCTCGTCCTCTTGTTGCATGGCATTAAGCTCCTTCAAAATCTTAGCCACATTGCTAGCCCCAAACACCTTGTGGACATAAACAAACCTCTAAGGGTTGTCTGTTGGGAAATCTTACATGCCGTGCATGAAGAAATCGTCGGTGGATTTTTCAATCTCCCTGCTCCTAATCTAATTGCTAAGGAAGCTAAGAATATCGATATAAATACAAGTACTAAATATAACACGATATGGTAAGTAAAGTATGACAATTTTTAAAAGTTTAAGATACATATCCACATATTTATATGTGTATGTATAAATATTCTAGTATATAGAGATTAAATTTTGTTTTGCCCTTTACCAGATGTTATATGTGATAAAAGAAAATTATGATAATGAAAACGACAAACAAAAAAATACATTAGATTTATAGAAATATAATTAAAATAATAAAATAAAAGATAAAATAATAAAAGAATGTATGAGCTAAGAAAAAAATAGATAAAAATAGTTTAATGTCTATTTAATGTCATTTTAGCACATTTTGAAAGGTACTTTGCAAAAGAATTTTTTCAATTGCATCTAATATGTATGTAGGAGTATCACATGATGTATTGTATGGAATACGTATAAGATATGGGTTTGCCTCTTATTTTCGAGTGTCCGTACTTCTTAGAAAGGGAAAGACAATCACGTCATTTGAAATTGTGGATAGTATTAAAATGGAGTCCTCTCCATACCAGAATTGTAAGAAGTTGAGGCGTATACTTAGATGATGATGTTTGAACCTTAAAGCTATGTTTGGGAGTTTAGGAAAGGATGAAATGGAGTGGTCATTAACGGAATGACATGGAATGGAATAAAATGAAATGACTTAAGTAGATATGTTGTTTGGAAGTTTTAATAAGGAAATGAAAGAATTTTTAAATTTTTTGTTTAGAAGTTACAATTAATTAAGTAGAATAAATAACTAATTGATTACTTTTATTAATATTATCTCTTATACGATGTAAAATCCTTGTCTGTAAAAGTAAAAAAAGGGTATAATAGTAATTTTAGATAATTGAGCCACTTCTTCCACTTTTGACCCCCTAATTTGGGGGGTAGGAAACAAAAGTCATTTTGGATGGTCAAGGAGGATTTTGGAAACCCTCTCTTGCTATTTTACTCTTTTTAAAAAAAATCATCTAAACATATTTTTTATTTAAATTTGTCATTGACACCCCCTCCAAACATACCCTAATTGTTGCACCAAAACAAAGACAATGGTATCCATGTTGGCTTTGCACTTTCTTTTATGTGCAACACCATGATGCCAACTTAATCCGCAAACATTGGACACTTCTAATTAGACTAACTGTGAAGAGACTGATTAGAAGACTCTAATAATAAACCCAAGGATCCATGTGGGGTGCAGAGTTGCAGTCACCCCTTTTTATTTTTTCAAATTTTATTTTTTATATGAAATTTTTTTTTATATTATTAATTTAGTGATTTAATTTATAAGAACTCACTTTTCTTATATTATAAAAATTTGTTTCACTTGATTTAAATTTTTTATTTGAAGACTTTTATCTCATTAAAATCAAATTATTTAATCCTATAGAATCCAACCTTCAGCCGAGCAAAAATCAAGGAAAGCACAAGCCAGAAGCAGGGAACAAAACAAAGCCAAATGGAGTTGACATAGCGATGACTTCATTTTTTTTTTCTTTCAAGTTAACTTTTAATTGAGTGTTAAATTATCTTTTAAATTATAATTAAAAAATACATGTTGTCACATCAACATTAAAATTGACGTCATTCATATCTTAACGAAATTCGATTAAAAAGATTTGTATGAGATGTTTTGAAAATTTAAAATATTTCAAACTTCAGAGACCCTTTTGAAATGGTAAATAAACTTAAGGTACCAAGTCATTATATTAACCTTCTTATATATACACACATGTATATTTAAATGTCATTTTGTTTTTTAATGGATTGTTACATGAACAAAAGGAGAAAAATTACACAACTTTCGGTCATAAGCTCTGGTATCTCCTCCTTCCACGAGAGGGAAAGAGAGAGGAAATAAACAAAGAATGACGTCCTTCTTGAATCACGATGTAGAGATGGAGAATGTCGTTGACATGAAGGAAAAAAAGGTCAGAAAAATGGGAAAATTCTTGAGTTTTCTGGGTAGAGAATAAACGATAAAGAAGGATGCAATAACAATAATACAGAAAGGAGCATAGTCATTGCGAGGGGAATGACGTCCGAGACAAGCTTTGCCTGCCTCGTTATCGAGTTTTCTCCTTAATTTATTTAAGGGATAATTATTCATTTGGTCCCTGTAGTTTCCTTTTTTTCAAACCACTCCTTAAAGCTTCAAACTGTTTACAAAAAGGTCCCTATTGTCTGCTTCTGTGATACCACCATCAAAAACCTGCTGAGTTAGATGACAAAGCCCACGTGGACAGCCATGTTGCGCGCTGACATGGCCAGGAATGCCACATGGACGGGTAAGGTGGATAAGGGTTTACATGACACACTGGAGCCCAATGAACTCATCTGGTGTGGTGTTGCCGACAGAAAACGCAAAGAAATTCCTCTCTGAAAGTCGCTGCGTTTGGGTTATTCTTTTACTTCCTCTACTGCTCTCTCTAAAGGTTGTTGTTTTTCTCTCCACAGAGTCTCATTTGCTTCTTCGTTTGGTCGTTCTTCTAAATTTTCTCTGAGTGTGTTATTTCTTTTGCATGTCATTCTTCAGCTTCTTCTCTCTATGTGTGGTTACTTTTTTCTTTCTCTGCACATGGATACCTCTGCAGCGTGTATTTTATGCACATGCAGATCTCCACTAGTGGATGGAGTTACTGCAGATTCTACAGTAGCACTATCTTCGCCGTTCGCTCCATCCAACCATCCTTATGTGTCCACGTTATCTATTGTCTTGTAATTTTTTATTTTTCTAAAATGCTGGGCCCAAAATGGTGTTATTTTGGTGCAAATCAAGGCAACATTTTCCTCTTCCTCACTCGCGACAAAGAACGCCGCTGCTCCTCAAGGAAATCCTTAGGTTGATGGACGACTCAAGAAGATGATGGATTTCTATAGGGAGATGGAGCTTCAGAAGAAGCAGATTTCAGAGAAGGCCAAGGCCAAGGCTAAAATTTCTAAAATATATATTATTGTCATAGCCTCTTTGAGTTCATAAACCATCATCTTTTTTATAGCTATCATATAATTTCTTTCTGAAGAAAATTCAATTTAAATATTAGTACATAAACACTGTAAGTAGATACGGAGGAGAAGGTCACAGAGACTCTTCAAATCATTAATGATGATGGGGACTCGTTTGCCAAAAAGGCATAAATGTATTACAAGAAGAGGCCTGATCTTGAAAGCTTCGTGTAAGAGACTTTCATGGCATACAAAGCATTAACAGAGAGATATCATCATTCATCTAGGAAATTCCAAAGAAAGAAGAAAGAAGCTTAGGTCAGTTAAAGTAAAATGCAACGGACATAATATGGTGGATTTCTAATTGCTGCCTAGCATTTTAGAAAAATAAAAACATTACAAGACAATGGATGACGTGGACACATGAGGATGGTCGGATGGAGCGAACGGCCAAGATGGCGCCACTGCAGAATCTGCAGTAACTCCATCCACTGTAGGAGATCCGCCTCCCATCTCCTTTACGTTATTTTGGTTGGATAGATGAGTGTGTACTTTCAGAGGAACGTTGTTAGTAAGAGTCTGTCTTCATCTAGTTGTGAGGTTCCCTTTGACATATAGTGTGTACAGAGCACATGAAGAGAACCAGTACATCGAATTTTTTTTCTTTTGGGTTTACAGGGAGGCATATGAGGAGTATGCGGATGAAGATTTTTGGGTGGGGTCCACCTAAATGTGAATATTATTTGCACATGTGCACATTAGAGCATGAGGAGGCCAGATTTTTCTTTACATGATATATGCACATGGGCTAGGATGTTTAAGCAGACAATATATATTGTTATGTGTTGTATATCTACACGTGGGGTAGTAATTGTTTGGTATTCCTAGTACTTGAATATTCACATATGGCTTATGTTAGTGTCATCACCATTGCCCTTGGCTTTGTGCTTTATGGGTAGGGAAGATATGCGTATATCTAACCAATTAGAGACACTTGAACGAACCGTAACGTTGTTAAATAGACTCAACACTAATGTCTCAGCTTCTTCCCCTAACCCTTTTGGCACTAACAATAATACAAAGCAGCATTTCAACAATTTCCTTATTCAAATAAAATGTATTAAGAGGAAAACAAAATTCCAAAATTTGAAGGATAAACTAAAATATCTACCAAGATATCAAGGAAGGAAAATCTGTCATTTCCAAAGATCGTATTTTCTTTTAGCTCACCTGGTGATTTTGCCTATCATTTAAGTAGAAATATGATATTCCTCTGCAGGAACTAGCTCATCAGTGCGAGGGATTTTAAATGAGAGGTGGGGTTGCTTGAAGGATCAAACAATACAAATCCTAACCCCACTTGATGAGAGGAAGAGCAACAAAATCTAGTTGCTGCCAAGAAAAATCTTCACTTCGTATACTGTAGGGATTTTACTTACGAGTTACGACCACCATATTCATTGTGGGGTAGGGGACCAGATTCAGTTTCGTTTCTCTCGTGCTGAAAAGCTGTCTGAACTCTGAATCGACATGCATGAAAACAGCTGGTTATAACAAGTCATCAGTCACCACCCTACAATAATCCAAAGTTAGGAATCTTATCTTGAGTCACATATTATATATAAGATTAAATTAAATAATCATATATATAGCTCAAATCGTCAGTCCAGTCACCTAAATTTGGATGTTACATAGACTTTAATTAGCTAGTAGTTTTACAGAGCATATACATCTTCAATTTATCTCCTTATAAAATGTAACAAGCTCAGCAATATATTTCAGGGCCATTCTGAACATTTTTTTGGAGCTCAGAGTAAGCTCGTACCCTTTTCTAATGGTCCCAAGACTTTCCCCAAGTTAACATCATCAAGCTAAAGCAAAACATAGTCTCGCAGAACAAAAGGCCACAATTAATGAAGTCAAGGCAACTCTTTTTTAGGTTATACATTTACTGTATGGAGACATGAAAGATGAATTAATCGTATTTCCTGTACTTATTGAGTATGAAATATATTGGCTGAGAATGATGAAGATAAAATCCTGAAACAACCCAAATGAGCTAACTAGTTATAATTAGAAACATAATATCTTTTTGTAGCTTAGGTTCAATTTTTTTTATCGTCATAATAAAATTAAAATTTTAAACACACCAATATGATGCTAAAAAGTATTATCTTTTACGTTCGTCCAGAAAATAATTTTAATTGAAATGAAATCTGAAGATACCTAATTTTTTTTAAAAAATGAAGATACACAATAAGAAAAGGAAAAGCCAACTAGGTAGTGTTGTTTCGTCGAAACCGAAATGACGATAGATGGTATTGCCATATGAATATCACATTGATCTCATCCACATTATTTCATATATCTCATCAATTAAACAAATAATAATAATCAAGCTGTTAAAGTTTTTGGCCGATTGGTTAATATTTTATATTTGTTGGAGGTTTGGAGCAATCAGTAATGCCTGCCTGTCATTATAATGGAAGTGCCTGAAACGTTGGAATCAAACATTAAGACAGATATAAGACTATAAGTGGACTTAGTGCTGCTATATGACTACCTAACTAATTTATTTGTCCACACATTGCACATGTTTTTTAAAAAGTTATTTTATTTTATTATATGTTAATATATTTTAAATCATCAGTATTTATAAATGTTAGTAAAAATTAAATTTAATAATATATTGTGATATAAAGAAACATAATAAATTAAAAAAAAATATAAAATTGATTATGTGAGATTAGTAAAAAAATAACGACATTGAGAGGTTATCATTATAAAATATTTAATCATATATTATTTTTTGTTTTAATTTTGAACAATATCAAGTTATATTTATAATCATTTATTAAAAGATTTACGAGATAATTATTTAATTAATTCATTATTTCCCTTTCTTGTCAAAACATGTCTAAACTTCAAATATTTTTTGATTTAAGAGATATATAGTTAATTAATTCATTAATTTTCTTATTCACTCAACAAAAGTCTCAACTTCAAAAAATAATTTATTAATTTTTTTGTTCACTTTAAAAATATTTTACAATTTAAAAATTTTCAATTGAAGAACCAATTAATTAATTAATTAATTGCTTTATTATTTTTCTTATTAACTATAAAAAATTTATGCACTTAAAAAAATTCTTGATACATGTATGAAAAATATAAAAAATCATTGTATAAAGAGTTAAGGGTTATTCAACGAATTTTTTTATTGAACAATGAAAGTCCTACGTTAAATAACACTTACTTTATTTATATATAATAAATTTGAAGAATTTTCTTTTTGTATAGCTCATTAATATGGTATATATAATATATTAGTTTACACAAAAAACGCAGCCCATTAGGGTGTGCGTTGTGTATATATTAAACACAAGTTGGAGTTAATTAAAAAAGATCGATGAGAGATGGGAATGGCTTGGAATAATATCTGGATTGGTGGCTGGTGAGAGCCACAAACTCTTGTCTCTACCCCACGATGGTTCTGTACATATCGTCGTGGCTTGCTATATACGAATAAAGTATACTGGTACTGATGATGATGGATGAAAAGCCAATGGTTTTCCAGCCCCCCCTCCCCTTTTTTTAAAAAAACATGTTGCATGATCATCATGAATTGGGAGAAAAAAACACGGAAATTATAATTTGACAGCAACCGAAGAGTACGACATATCAAATGAGAATTTTTCATTGAAATTTTAATGAATTTGACCATAACCATACTTTGGTCTTACTCATCCATGACCCTCTTAAATTAAGATATTAGTTTTACTTTTGATAGAAAGCAGTATTATAAAATTAGAATATTAAGTATAGAGTGGGTCGAATTTTTAATTTTTGAGGTACTTCAAAAAATACTCCATGCAAACAAACCAAAAAAGAATAATATACATAACTATTTAACTTTTATTTAGAGTCTGAAGAAAAGCAAATTTTACGTATTTTTGGTTAATTTGAACATAATGTAAAATTAGGTCTTTTATCAAAAGAATCTTAAAAGTCCAACCCTTAAATCAAGAAACCATATTATAGTACGCTATTACTGGAAGAGCCACAGGGACGTGCTATAAAAGAATTAATTAATATTTGACATCGTACGTCACAAATGGTTTTTGATCTGAATACTTAATGCAATTTTTGTCCAATTTAATCACAACATTAAAAATCCCACGACATACTCTGACACAGCCTATTAATTTTTTTAAAGATGTGTGCAGAACGCTAAAAGTTCATTTCCGCGTACTACCACAACCGGGTGTGAACGCTTCATCTCAAAAAAATTAGGAACTGTAATTTATTAATTAAAATAATATAAAAAAATTGAAAAAAAAGAAATTTTGATAATTTAAGGAGCACTATAAAAAATATGAAAAAATTAAATAAAAATAAAAAAATATAAAATTATTTTTTTAGTTGATATTATGCAATTATATTTTTATATTATGTGTACTCAAAATTATAAATATATAAAAATTAACACTAAAAATAAGTTATAAAATGATAATAATAAACTATAAATTATTAAAACTTATATATATATATATATATATATATATACTTATACTTATCAGAATATCATTTTGTATTAAAAAATTAAACTTAAGATATAAGAAATAGATTATAAGTTTTTAGAAACGGTTTATTTTTTTCTTTAATAAGATATTATTCTCTATAAAAAAATCTAAAATATTAAAAAGTCTTTATATATTATCATAAATTTATTTTTAAATTATAATATTTATTGAGATAAAAAATTTTTAAAAAAAACTTAGACCATCATATAAGTTTTTTTACAAGATATTTAAATGATGATATCCGAATCATCAAATGGAAGAAGCTACACCCCCTCCCCACCTAATTAAGTAATGGGACACGTCCCCTATATTGAATGGGGGACGTGCCCCTTATTTTTAAGAAACAAATTATAATAATAAATAATATATGTATATATTAAAAATTTATTGTTTAAAAGTATATTTTTAGATAAAAATATTAATCGAAGTTAGTTTAATCTTTAATAAATAAATTTAATAAATTAAATTTTTAAAAATAATATTCAAAAATAAAATAATTTTTAATTAATAAAATGTTGGTAACATTATTTATTTTTAAAATAAAATTAATTTATGATTTTAGGGGTAGTGATTAGTATGAAATCGGGTAGGCTTGAAATAAATAATTCTTTTCTTATTATCAGGTATTATTTACAAGGATATATTAAAGTTTAATAATTAATATTGCATAGAGGGAAATATACTTTTAAATTAAAAATAATTTACTATAAAGGATCATATTTTGCTATAGTTATTATGCAATATAATAGTTAATTAATCATTAAACCATTAATACAATATTTACATTGCAAAGGATAAGCACTAATCAAAAGTAATCTCTCAAAATAATTATGATTAGCTTGCCCTCAGCTTATAAAATTTGGAATATTGTATGTTAATAAAATAATATCAAAAAAATAAAATACTTACTTTTTAATTAATAAAATGTTAGTAACATTATTTATCTTGTAAATTGCAAGAGAGAAAATGATAATTTTGGTACTTCACTTTATGCCTCAATGTCAATATAATCTTTTACAAATTTGTAGTGCTAATAAAAAAGTAATATCTGAAAATGATTATAATTAGCTTGCCCTTAGCTTATAAAATTTAAAATATTGTATTAATAGTTTATTGATAAATTAACTATTATATTGCATAATAACTATAGCAAAATATGATCCTTTAAAGTAAATTATTTTTAATTTAAAAAGTATATTTCCTTCTATGCAATATTAATTATTAATATTTAATATATCTTTTTACATAATACCTCATAATAAGAAAAAAAAATTATTTATTTAAACCCTACCTAATGTCATCCTAATCACTACTTCTAAAATCATAAATTAATTTTATTTTGAAAAAAAAAAATATTACTAAAATTTTATTAATTAAAAATCAAGTATTTTAATTTTTAATATTTTAATTTTAAAATTTATTTATTAACGATTAAAATAACTTTGATTAATATTTTTATCTAAAAATATACTTTAAAATAATAAAATTTTAATATATATTAATTATTATTTTAATTTTTTAAAATAAAAAAGGGGTCAATAAGGGGCCTGCAGATCCCCCCATTTTACAGGTTAGTGCAGAATGTAAAAATGAGTTTTCTACGTTCTGCACGCATAAAAAAAAAAAAAATTGATATGTTGTGTCAAATTATGTCCGATTGTGGGATTTTTAATGTCGTTATTGAATAAGACAAAAGTTGTTTTAAGTATTTGGGTTAAAAAACATTTGCTACGCAATATGCTAGACATTTATCAATTTTTTCATAGGATGTCAATAAAAAAACCGACTCGTCTCTACTCCACTATGGTTTTGTATGTATTGTTGTGACTTTTTTTCCTTGGTGACTTACTAGGATCACCATTAAAGTATTCAATCTATAGTGATAGTACTACCAATGATGGATGACAAAAGAATGGTTATTTTCTTTAATTTATTTTAGAAAAACATGTAGCATAACTTCAAATTCAAATTTAGGAAGTTATCCATATTCCAAGCGAAATCTTTCATGAATTGGGAAGAAAAAAAAAGAAATTAATAATTTGAAAATAACCGAAGAGTAAGACATATAAAATGAGAAATTTTTACAGTATTCACATGTTCCCAACACGTGTAACAGTTAAATTAGAAGCTAAAGTATAATATTGAAAACTTTTAAATATGGAAATTTTTAATCAGGGAAGTTATAAGATTGTGTACTTATGGAAAACAATAAATGTTAATATATCAACGTATTTAACCATTCAACCTTGCCAAATTTGCAAGCTAATGTATTTAATTACAAAATAAAATATTATTCCAATAACATAATGAAATAAAAATAAGTTGTTGGTTGTCATAAGGCAAAAAACCCTAAATTCTTAAACATAATAAAAATTTTACTAAAAAAATTAAATTGTAACAAGCTTTCTGTTTAGAGTTCATGCTTATGACCATATAATAATTATGATTTTTTATTTGAACCCTCTTGTGTCTTATCTTCTTTTGTGCGTTCAACCTAATACATATATTTTTATTATGAATAATAAAAATAATTATATAAATGTGTAATTATATTAATTATCATCCATCCAAGACAATAATTACGACTTTTCATAGCTCATTTGTAAATTTACAAATATATATCTATACTAAAATTTAATCAAGATAATTATTATATATCTTTTAAATTAATATTTCAATCATTTTAATTAATTTTATCTTTCATATATATACAAAATATACCACATACCTTGGAGATTAGCCAAAAAAATTTCTCCTTGCAAGAAGCAATAGCAATGGCGGCGTTTTAGAAAAGGAGGCAGTAACAATAAAATAGCTGCATTTTCAATGTTTCGGAACAATATATATAATGACAAGAATAATATAAATGTAAATAAATTGAGGTTCAAAAAGTTTTTAGAATAAAATAATATTTAATTTTATAATTGCATAAATTAGGTTGCAAAACTAGAAAGTTGTATTGTTATATATCCATGTTAATATATTAAAATTCAATACTTTTCATGACTATACAATTTCTTGCTTCTCTAATTAAAAGCTTCCAATATAATATTTCAGTTTTCAATATAATTGTTACATATGTTTAGAACGTGTAAATATATACGTTACCGAGAATGCGTGAACACCACCCAAATTTTTATTCAAATTTTAATGAATTTAAGATACTTTGGTCTTACTCATGACCCTTGATCTTAAATTAATTAGGACAATAATTTTGTTTTTTAATAGAAGCATTATTATAAAATTAGAATATTAAGTATAGAGTAGGTCGAATTTCGAGAATACTTCAAAAAATACTCCGTGCAAACAAATAAAAAAGAATAATATGCAACTATATTTAACTTTGAATTAGAGTCCAAAGAAAAGCAAATTTTGTAATACTTAGTTAGCATCCAAAACGGCAACAACAGTACTAAAATGAGAGTATAAGGATTTTTTTTTTGGTTACATAGCACAAGGTATTTTTGGTTAATTTGAACGTCAATTAAAATTAGGTCTTTTCCAAAAGAATCGTAGCTAGCTAGGAGTACAACCCTTGTATTAATTTGGTGTAAAAGAAAATAAATTTTTACAAATGCTGCTCTAAAATTTTAACATGAGTAGTTAAAATTAGAGGCTCATTTTTATAATAATAAAAGATGAGATTGCTTGAAAAGAATGATAACTGGCAGAGTTCAAATATACTTCACCGTATAAATGAAAGATGAGAGTGCTTGAAAAGAATGATAACTGGCGGAGTTCAAAAATACTTCACCATATGAATAATTGAAAAAAAGCTTCGAAGTTGGACATATAATATCCAAGTGGAGTAATCAGACAACAATGGGCTATTATGACTTTTGCGAAGTGCCTTTCCATATAAAACTAGGCACATTTTGAAGATGGCATAAGCTCAGCCTGGATCCTTGAACCCCACAACTTCACATGGGACATCCATTTAATTTGACTCTTGCTACTAACTATCACTAATATTTACCGACTCTTTTAAATAAAACCATCTCCATTCTCCACCAGCAACCTCACTCTGTGCGAGAATACAGTTTAATCAATTAACTTGTCCTTGATATATCCACATGGAGGAAGCTCATGGAAGCCTTCAAGCAGCAGCAAAATGGAAGGGAAAGGCGAAAACGGAGGTAAAAGGACACAAACCAGAGAAAGTATGGCCTCTAATAGCCGACTTCTGTGGCCTCAGCAAGTGGTACCCAACTCCCACATGCATCCCTTTTGAAGGCGTCTCTGGGCAACCTGGGTGTGTTCGCTTCTGTGCTGGTTTTAAAACTCCAGCAGATCATGAAGACGCCAAACAAACTGTGAATTGGACTAAGCAGAAACTGCTGTCCATTGAACCTACTCGCATGACGTTAAGGTACACCATTATAGATAGTAACGTGGGGTTTCACTCCTACATAGCAACGTGGAGAGTGATGCCTTGTAGAGATGGATGTGAGGTCGAGTGGGAGTATGAAGTTGAGCCTGCGGAAGGATGGACCCTGGAACAATTGAATTCCTTCGTTAGCTCTGGCTTGCAAGTCATGGGTAAGAGGATGGAGGCAGATCTCACTGCTATGGAGCAAGCTCTCACGCCTTCAAATTAACCTCACGGGTCACCAGATTTCGGATTATGATTATGACTTACTCTTATTGCTGTTTCTGCTTGAGATCAGTATGCCTGTTAGAATAAGAAACTGAGTCTGCGTCTCAGTGTGGTCTGAGTGTGAGTTAAAATTAATGCTGTTATGTGTAATGTACGTGGGTCTGCACGATAAATATGCAATGTTTTGTAACTTTCAGGTGTTGTTTTTCCGTTGTAATTCAATGACTGTCTGTGATGTTATCCATCTGTTCTTCATTGTTCCCCCTTTTTAATTTCTTTGTTGGTTTATTTTTTACTTGGGATTTTAAATCTAATTTAGAGTATTTTTCCCCGTTGAAACTTTTAAGTTGAAGGGAATTTTGGAATTAAAGAGGAAAGAGAGAGAGGAAGAGAATTTTGAATGAAATGATTTTCTTCATCTATTTACTTTAGATGGAGATTGATTACATTCATTCTCTTTTATTCTCTTTAACAAATCCAGCATCAATTGGGTCCCGGGTGCTCCTAGCAAATTAAATATTTTATCATGTTTTGGAGGTCAGTATATACAATGGTTCATTTTTTTTATAATTATATCTTTTTGTCATTGATTTTTAAATTTGTTTGAGTGGATCATGTTTACTTTTCTTGAAGTTTCGCTAATTACGCTTGATATTTCTCGTTTGAAAATATCATGTAGCACCTAAATGGCATTAATATATACATATGATGAATGGCAGTGAGATCAAAGAGAAAAGTTATCTATATGGACGAGAGGAGGATGACAGTCTCGTGAGAGATAATGACAACTGTCTTTGGCAGGCAGTTAAGGTTGAAAAGTAAGCAAGCACGCGATTCAAATGGCGAGGGAAGCTTAAGCGTCAACAATCTCAGCAGAAACTTTGCATTACAAATGCATTAGAATTATCTGTACATTTTCAGCCATTTTCTGACTTTCTTTTCTACTTTTTTATAGCAATATTTATTGCTTTTCAAATTACCCATGTTGAGAAAATTGTAATCAGATTATTTTGAATCCTTTCTGTCGTCAGTTCTAATTCACCTTTGTACAAACTCAACTTAATCTGTAAGTGAAGTTCAACGTTATATTCAGCAAGATCCGCTCATTTCTTTTCAATATATAATCTCAAGACATTTATATTAATATGTAATAAAAAAAATCTTATGTGTGCAAAACAAAGTGTAAGCTAGCTGAAGTATCAATCAAAGTTTCAATTCTTGCCTATGCCATTTTCATATCAAAATTTCTCCCTTCTTCTCATAGTTATTTACCAAGATTTCCATTGGTGGTATCCTGATTGTATCTGTCCACCTTAACACCCTATTTTTCACATCCTATATCTTATTCCTTATAGCTTCCATTTCTACCTCCAATCTATCTATATTCAACTACACCCAAGTTTCAATCCCCATATTTGATGGAGAAGCTTATGATTTTAGGAACACAAAAATGAATGACATTATTTATCTCATAAGACTTATGGGATATAATGGTAGAATGTTTTCAAGAATCAACCCTAGAAGAGCTGGGAACATGGATTGCTACAAAGTATAAGGAGTACAAACAAAATATGCAAAGAGATGTAAAAGCTTTGCTCTTTATCCAACAAGGGTCGCAGCATAATAATTCCTAAAATCATGAATCCCATGACTGCAAAGGAGGCATGGCGGATTTTATAGAGTCAATACAAAGGCTCAGATAAGGTAATTATTATCAAACTCCAATCTTTATGGAAAGATTATTTATACTTTACTAATGAAAGAAGGTGAACATTTTCAAGCATTATTCTCTTGTGTTGCTAATATTATTAATCAAATTAGAAGTTATGGAGATACAATAAAAGATAAGAAAATCATTCACAACTAAATTTAATCATGTGGTAGTTGTGATTGAAGAAGCCAATGATTTATCAAAGCTTACTCTAATTGAGCTATAATGGGATCTCTCCAAGGACACGAGGGGAGAATAAAAAGATTTGAGCAACCACTAGAACAAGTCTTTCAATCAAAAATAAATTTATCAAAAAATGAAGGAAATAAAGGGAATAATCACAATGTATATCCTCAAAATAGAGAATCATTTAATTACAATGAGAAAGAATTATAAAAATTAAGGGAGTAAAGAAAAATCAATTTCTTACTACAATCTTTGCAAGAAAAATATTGATGATACTAATGATTACTAATACAAATGTAAGAGGTGCAAAAGACCCACTTATTTTTAAAAAGATGTTGGTACTGGCAAGAAAAAGAAATAAATTTCATAGAAAAATGTGATAAAAATGAGCAAAGAACCATTTTGATCCTCCACTTTTTGTTTTTGTGCCATTTTGGCCCTTAAAAAATTTATGTGCCAAAATGGTTCATTAAAAATCATGAATCCTACAAAAGTAGTCTCTCTGTAAGGGACTAAAATTGTAATATTAATGCAAAAAAAAAAAAAAGGAGAAAAAAGCTTACAATGGCCAACATATAAGATAAGTTAGTTAAAACTTAAAAAAGAATTTAGTTTAGTGGCTAAGAGTCTACACCCATGTCCTTGATGTCTAGAATTCTAATCTAGCCCTTTCCTCCTCTACACTTTTTGTAACGAGACACATGTACCATAACTTCAATTTTCACCTTACTTGACACCTTCCTCCTCTTCTTTCTGTGTTGTCCACAAAGCCATAGCCTCCTTCGTTCCTCTACAATTCTTGCTGGCATCACTGTACGTTGTCCTTTTCGCCAGTGTTCAGTGATGTCAAAGTTGACGTTGACTCTATTTTAGGTGGGGATTCTCCTTTTTTGGTTGTGTTGTGTTAGGGTTGGAGGAAGGGTGCGATTAAGGTGTTTTTTGGGGGTGAGAATTCTTTAAATTTCTTTGTGACTTTTACTTGCAACATGATTTTCATCCCTTTTCCTAAGATTTTGGCATCTAACCCTTGAAAATTGCCTCTAATTTATGAAATCTTTGTGATAGTGTAATTAGGTCTTAATTTGGGGTAAATTTTGAATTTTTAGTACTTGATTTAGGCAAGGATAGGCTTCAAGAAAGGAAGAATATTAGGCTTTGAGAAAAGTGAATCATTGAGGTAAGATTTAATGTAGGAGAAAAATATTATTTTGATTTCTTATATTTTATTTTATTTATATTTTAATCCTTTATATATGAAAATTCGATCTTTCACATATTCAAAATTCCCACTTTTAGTCCCTCACATTCATAATTGTTAGCCGAAACCATCCCTCACTTAAAACACTGTGCAAAATCAACACCACCTAGCACAAACAGTGCTTACTTGGCTGTTAACTTAGTGACATGACACTATTTTTTTTCCTAATCAACATTTATATCATTTATTTCTTCCATATATCTAAAGAATGGTTCGTTTAGGGTTTTCTCGTTTATCATCCATCCCTTCTTCGAATAACTTACTCGCACATCTTCAGAGTAAGAGGGGCACTCGGAAAACAAATGAATCTTGAAGATCTTATAGGTTAAGGAAACTCGAAAATGATACAGTGTGAAGAAGACGCATGTATACCTGAAGATTTTGTGAGTTTCTTGTTGTGCGAGAAGATTCAAAATTGGGAAATGGGTTTTTTGAATTTGGTTTTTATACTAATTTATGTTAGGAAATGTGGTTTTTTATGTAATGAAATTGGGAAATCTTGTTTTTATGCAATGAAACATGATTAATTATGATGTTGATGCAACATCTTTGGCTACTTAACAATTGTTGTTCCTTCTTTTATCATGATTTAGTTAGCATTCAACAAGTAAACTCCTAAGCACTTGGTGTATTTGTTTGTAAAAGTAGTTATGAGCCTCTTTTTGGTTCCATTTAGTTATATACGTTCTTTGGCTGCATGTTTAAGTCTTATAATAATGTGACCAATATTTTCATGTACATGTCCCTTTTTATACTCCCTGTTATTAAAGGATGTTAATAGAAGTGGTCATACATAAGAATACATTATTTAAAGTTGCTGCAACAACAATTTTATTTATAGCGAAAAGGAAAAGTATTGGATCACAAGTTGTCATCTGCCTCTTTTTTTGTTCCATTTAGTTAGTTAAAAGCATTGATATCATAGTATTAAAATAATTTTATCAATCCCTGTAAAAAAAAAATGAATTTTTTTTTGTTCAATTAACCACCTTAAATGACATCAAGATGAAAAGAAAAAACCACCCTAAAAGACATGAAATTGAATAAATCCAAGTATATATAGCCTGGAAATTGATTAAATGTACTACCTTAAAA
This sequence comes from Delonix regia, assembly GCA_037074485.1. Lineage (NCBI taxonomy): Eukaryota > Viridiplantae > Streptophyta > Magnoliopsida > Fabales > Fabaceae > Delonix > Delonix regia. The sequence continues at coordinate 28,982,671 of CM073449.1, read as the reverse complement.
TGGTTATATTACATTATGCTTGCAAATTGCATATATCCATGATCATATCTTTAGTCTGTACAACTTCCTTTCATGTGGTAAATATCCAATGATCATATCATATTGCAAATATCCATTTCTTAATCCTGTACATGCTTCCTTAAAAAAAAAAAAGAACGAGTCCTCAATTTCTCATTCGCAATCTCTAACCAACATAATAATGATAAAATCAAAAAGTGACGAGCAAGAATGATACTTTATTTAATAAAAAAGAAGGAGAATGCTACTATATGAAAAACGATCAATCTAAAAAAATAAAAATAAATAACAATTTCATTAGATGAAAGGAAGTGAGTGCTCTATAACTATCTAATTAGATGAAGCCCAGTCGTTTAGTTTGTCGTTTGTAATTTTTGAGCAACAATCTAACCTTCATAATATATATATGCACTTAGCCATTAATAAACAAAAGACCAATATGCGGGAAAGAGATACTGAACTAAACCTTACTATCTACTACCATTTAAAATACAAATATATAATCATATTTCATTACATAAAAACTAGATTTCCCAACATAAATCTGCATAAAAACCATATTCGAAAAACCCATATCCTAATTTCAAATCTTCTCCCATAACATCAAGCCCACAATCTTCCGGTGTACATGCATCTTCTTCACATAGCAACATTTTTGAGTTTCCTCAACTAGCAAGATCTTCAAGATTCATTTGTTTTGTAGATGCCCTTCATGGTCTAAAGATGTGTGAGGAAGCAATTTGAAGAAGAGGATGAATTATAAATGATCTTTAGATATATAGAAGAAATAAATGATAAAATGTCACTAAGTTAATAGCTAAGTGAGCATTGTTTGTGCCAAGTGGTGTTGATTTTGGACGGTGTTTTAGGTAAGGGATGATTTTGCCAAGTGGTGTTAAATATGTGGAGGACCATTTTCAAGCTTTCCAAATGTGAGGGACTAAATATAAATGAAATGTGGGGGGACCAAAATGGTATTTTTTTTAATATGGTGAAGTTTCAATTTTTTTCTTCATGGTGATGATACATGTCTAAGAATGTAAATTTTGTGCAAGTGAAGTAGCTGGACTAGGAAGAAAAAATAATTTGATATAGGAAGTACCAATTTGAGATAAAATAACTTTTTATAAAGGTGCTTAAATGTATGAAAGCTAAACATAGGGTAGCGGAAATATTGTAGTGAGTGTAATGTGGTGTTTTTATGAAAGTGGAAAGAAAGGAAGGTGTTAGGTTGGTGTATAACTTTATTGCTATAAGAGTGATTAAAGGTGAAGTTCCTCCATTGATTTATGTAGGGTGATATTTATGATTTTATATGAATTGTTTTGTTTTCTATTAATATTAGAAAGTTGAGAAAGAACTTAACTGGTAGTCCAATATGTAAGGTATGCTTCATCACTTTATAGTAAAGAATATTGTGGTGGATAAGCCGTGAAGAAGAATGAACTATAAGCAATAAGATTGCCCTTGTATTTAAGTCTCAATAACTTTAAAAATAACAAATAAAAGCCTTAACTAACAAATTAAAATAGTTAGTCTGATGGTCGCTAGTGAGATTAAAAGAGGAGTTGTGTTAAATTACATCTCAATGTTGGTAGCTTATGAATTAAAAAAATTGTCTTACATTTTGAATTTATATGTGATCTACCATAAGTACACTTTATCAAGGTTAAGGAGAGGAAGTAGAATAGTTAAAGTTATTTGGCAACCAAGTGAGTAGTAGCATCCCATCCATATTATATAATTCATTTGCATGTTTCTTTGAAAGTTCATTTTGGCATTACTTTGCATATAGTTCTCATTTCACCTACTAAATTTCCTTCACTTTAATGAATTTTTTTTTTACAAGGAATTTTGGTTCTTTGCTTTAGCTTATTGGAAATCGTGCATAGGGTTACATAATTATAAAGAAAGAGAATTTTTATAGCCTAAATTGGAATATTAGCATTACGTACTAACTGTGTTAATGTACATGGAGCAAAACCTATGCAAAATAATTAACTTGGCCTTAGAAAGGACTAGAATAGGGCAATGGTAGTTAATAGTAAATTTGTTAGCCTTCAGGGCACCTTGTAAACACCCAGTTAGCAGGATGATAGGAGATGCTAACCCCATGTGATGACCATCACATATGGACGAAGGGATGATGTAGCATGAGCTTGGGATTTATGACCATTTGGTTAGGTTACCCACGAGGGTTGTATGCCCTTAACTAATAGTGATTTTCCCCCAAGGGTTATATGCCATTAATAGATAATAATAATCCATGGATTGGAAGCTTATGACCAATGTTTTATATCTTTGTTAGTCCTCATTTGTATATGGTTTTCTAGCTAACTATTTTTTTATACTAAACATAAGATTTTTAAATGTGTTTTAGCAAGACTTATGCATATTTGATAACTTGTAGTTTTCCACACTCATATATACTATCATAAAGTCTCAATAGATGAGATTTTTCCTTAGGCTGTGTATCCATGACAGATATGTCACGTTCCATGATAACCCTTTCTCTATTCATGGTTTTCAATTCACTTGTTTTCCCTTTTTGTTTTTAAAACAAGAAAATGATAGGCTAAAACTATATTTTGATTTCCCAAAGCTCATGCATGCTTTGACTGTTTATAAAATCTCATTTTACATTACTTACAATTATTATTAAGTTTATACAGGGATAAATTTTATTTACACCAAGTTCCATGAGTGATCTTTCACTTAAATTCACTTCTTATTGTTTAATTATGTCATTCTATTTTCTAGGATGCTACTAGTTCATTGTTATTTATTTTAGAAAGTTAGCTGGAGTCGACCATGAGACTTAAGGATAATGCATAGTGATCCTTTGGTGAGCCTAGTCTTGTTCTATGCAAGCCAAAAATCTCTGGTGTTCATATTCTTTTTGTATAACTTTGTTTTAGAAATTGATTTTGTATGTATATAATAGGGATATTCAAAAACCCAATGACTTGATTAACCAGGCCTTGACTAGTCATATTGGGCTAGGTTTAGCCTGATCAAAATTATAAAAAAATTACAAAATTACTAGGTTGGGTCCCAGGTTCAACTTCTACTCAGCCAACCTAACCTAGTTATATATATATTTTAAAATATTATTTCTTATAATTTAATTAATTTATTTTTATTTATAATAAATTTTAAACGTACCAATTCATCTCAAATCTTAACTATTTTTCATTTCAAAATTTAATTTTTTGTCGTTCTTTTTTTTTAACCTTTAAATCTTATTTTTTTAATTAACTAAAAATTAATCTTTTAAATTAAAAAAATTAATTTTAAAAAAAATATATAGACTTGACTCGGACCCGGCCACTTATCTGGGTTACACCAGTCAGGCAGGGTCTCAGGGCAATTATTTTTTGCCCTAGTCTTTTATCAGGTAGGGTCTCAAATTATGTTCAAACTTAGCCCAGTATTTGAACACCCTTAACATATAATATGAATATATCTAGATGACCACGGGGCAAGTTTCCTTGACCTTTCAATTTGCTTATTTTGTTATGATTGAGAGCTAAATTCTCTTTACGTTATTGGTATGGGTTGATAGATTGATTGTAGAAAATTTAGTAAGTTCCATTTTTAAGGGAGATTCTATCAAATTTTTTTTATAGAACTTAAGCCTAGAATATTAATTGATGGCTAATTTGTTATGAGTTTATGTTTGCAGAAACAAGATTTTCCTTCGTTATCTGTGCCAATCACACTCTATGTTTTTTTAGGGTGTGACAAAAATGATCATTTTATGTTTTGTTAGAAACCTTTTAACGCAATTTATGATTTTTATGGGACCTTCTTAGCACTTAAAATTTATTAGGGACTAAAATGGCACAAAGGTAAAAGTTAAGGGACTAAAATGATCCTTTAATATAATGAAAATATGAAATCCAAGTTACACTTAATCATGGAAAAATACAACAATTTGAGGACAACGACATTGTTGCTGTAAAAACAAAAAATGGCTAACAAAAATATATTAATGATATTTTTTATGTTCCAGACCTCACATAAAATTTATTAAATGCTAGCCAATTGGTTTTAAAAGGCTACAAATTAATTTTTAATGATGATAAATATATTATATTTAATAAAAATAAAGGGCTACTTATAATTACAATTAAAATGATCTATAATAAAATATTTCCTTTAACTATGCTACTTGGGCAAAAATATGCCTTTGAAGTGTGAAAACATGGATAAATTGACACTATGACATTTAAGATATGGTCTCTAAATTTCATGGTCTTGAATTTTTAAATTAAAAGAAATAGTCTTAGGTTGTCTTTTATGCATTTTAAAAATAAAATATACAAAGGGTGCATTTTTGGAAAAATACATAGATTACCATTTCCAAAATCATCTTAGTGAAGTAAGGCCCTTTAAAGTCAGTGCATTTAAATATTTGAGGTCCATAAAAAACTACCACTCTCAATGGAAAGAGTTATTTTCTACTATTTATTAATGATTATACCTGCATGATGTAGGATTATTTCATTGAGTAGGAATCAAATACATTTTCCTGTTTCGCTTAATTCAAAGCTTTTGCAAAAAAGCAAAGTGGACACTTAAAATCTTAAGAATGGATCGTGGGGAATAATTTACTTATCAAAGATTCGTGATGATTGCACATATATAAGTCAAATAGTAATAAAAAGATTTAAAATCCAATATCATTCCTACATGGATAAGGTATCATCTTTATTGTTCAATGATTATTTTTGTTAGAATCCAAGTCATATAGGTTATATTTACACTATGTACAATATTGGCCAAGATATATCTAATCACTAGGATTCGAATAAGTGAAATAAGCACAAATTAAGTAAACTATTGTATGGTAAGACTCATTAAGACTCAATAAATAAAGACAAAAAGACTCAAGACATTAGGTTAGATTAAGCTAATTAAGAGTTGAGGTGAGGATAAAGTGAGTTATTAAGTTTATCATTCAATTTGTACCATTATGGATCAATTTCCATTTTTGGTTACATAGCTTAATAAAGAGATAAACTTGAACCTACTTATTATCCTAATGTTAGTTCCAATTCCACTTAAAAGTCAAACCTAAGCATCTAAGTAAACTTTCCCCTAACATGTTTTAAGAATAAGAGCTAAATTATTAAACATAATTTTTTAAAAGCCAAACATCATCATTTAGGTTGAATTGCGCTACCTTAAATATTAGTTTTCTTAACGGTTAAACCTAATCAATTAATAAAAACTAATCCTAACATGCATTACAATCATGGAACAATTGACAAATTAAGTTCTAGTTTTTCTTAAAAGCCAAAACCAATCATTTAAGTCAAATTAAACTTAATTCTTTAATGAATATATGTGGATACAAGTAAAATAAATCCTCACTCAATAGTTTTCCATCCTTCATCAAAACAACTAATTAAAGCCTAATTTAGGTTACAAATAAAAACAAAAGAAGGGGAGTAGAAGAAGGAGTCCTCTATGGAAGAATCCATGGAGGTTAGGCTAAGAGAGGTCCAAAAAGACTATCCCTTGACCTCTCCTTGTAAGAAAAACCTTAGAATCCTAGCTCTTCTTTGTGTCTCTTACATCCTTTATAACCTCTCCCATATAAATAACTTCAAGACTTCATTTATAGCCTCTAAAAACCCTATTTTCATACTTTCCCATTTCATAGGTGATTTCTTATTTTTTTACTTTCCTATTTCTACATTGTTTTTTCCATTGTCATAGCTTCAATATTTTCCCCATAACTTCGTGATTCAATGTTGGGTTTTAGTGAATGACCATATGTTGGAAGGATCTCAATAAGCTCTACAACTTTCCATAAAATAACCATCTTCAGATTCATATGTCTAAGGTCTAAAACTTGTGTCAAAATTAGTTATTTATGTGCTTGAAGTTGAATACTATCTTATCTTTGTCCTATGGCCTTTTCCAACATCCATAATGTTTGTAAAATCATTTAAATATCCTTGAAACTTCATTTTTTATGCCTTTATTCCTTAATAATGTTCACTATATGTAATTCACCTACAATTTACATCAAAACAATACAAAATTATATAAGTTTCATGCAAAGTAACAACCAAACATTCTAAATTATAAAATACATTAAATTTACATGCTTTGGTTAATCAATCAAGAGAATTCATCCAAAATACATGATAAGTTGGCTTATCATATGTCAAATACAGTGAAGAGTATGACATCTAGAAAGAGTTTAGAGTTTGACACACTCCTTAGCAAAATGGTATTGCAAAAAGAAAAAAATAGAACTATTGTTAAGTGGCTCGTGCTATGCTTCAAGGTAAAATTTTGCCAAAATACTTGTGAGTTGAAGTTGTCAATAGAACTGTTTACCTTCTCGAACAATCTCTCATAAAAGCTATTCTAAACGAAACACCATATAAAGCTTAGTTCAAGAGAAAGTCAAAAGTTGATCACTTCAAAATCTTTGGTTGCAATGCCTATACTCACATCCCTAAAGGAAGTAGAGACATGCTAGATGTGAAAAGAGAAAATTATATCTTTATTGGCTACAATGATAAATCCAATGGTTATCATATTTACACTTTTGATACGAGGCTTTTAATCATTTCAAGGGACATGATCTTTGATGAAGTTGCCAATTGAAAATGGAGTAATGAAACTTTTAATAGGGCTCAAACTCTTGAAGTTAAGGATAATGCAAAAGTTAATCTAAACCTAAGCACGAGTCTACCTACAAGATTGAATAACTAGTCACCAGACTCATCACTTACTTATCAAACTTGCAACTTTTCTTATGAACCACAAAAATTTGAAAAAGCTAGAAAACAAGAAGAATAGAGAAAAGCCATGGTTGAAGAAATGAAGATGATCAAGAAGAATCAAACATGAGAGCTTATGTAAAAGCCCAAAGAAAAAGATATCATTAAGCTAACATAGGTCTACAAATTCAGGTCTAATGAAAACAAATCCATCCAAAAAATACAAGGCACGGCTCATGGCAAAAGGTATTAACTTCAACAAGACCTTCATTCATGTGGTTTATGTGGAGATGATAAGAATGGTACTTATTCTAACTGTTCAACTAAAGCTACAACTGTACCAATTGGATGTGTGGGCCGTATTTTTGAATTAAGAACTTGAAGGAGAAGCATAAATGGAGCAACCTTAAAGGTACATGATTCAAGGCAGTGAAGACAAATTATACTGTTTGAAATAAGAACTTTATAGCTTGAAGTAAGTGCTGCGTGCATGGAATAAAAAAATTGATTCATATCTTATTAATCACAAATTCACAAGAAACCTAAGTGAGCCATACTATATGTGAAGATGCATGAAGATCATTTTCGTGTCCTATGTTTGTACGTCAATAATTTGGTTTACATGGGTAGCGACATAAAGATGATTAAATAATTTAAGCAAGCCATAATGAAGTAATATAAGATGACCAATTTTGGCTTCATGAGTAATTTTCTCAAAATGCAAGTTAAATAAAAGTTCAGGCAGATATTTATTTCTTAAGTAAAATATATAGATGATTTGTTAAAGAAGTCTAAGATGGAAGATTGCAAGCCAGCATTCATTTTGATAGGTACAAATGAGAAATTATCAAAGGAAGACAAAAAAGAAAAAGTGGACCAGACAATTTATCGAAGTCTTATTGGTTATTAGGCCAGACATAGTACATGTTGTTAGCATTGTTTTAAAATTCATGAGTGAGCCTAACAAGTCTCACTTCATAGCTGTAAAAAGAATTTTAAGATATGTTAAGGGCATAGATAACTTTGACATTACATATGATGCTGAAGACCATTGTAATTTGGTTAGCTATACATATAGCGACTGAGCAAGTAATGTTAACAATAAAAAAAGCACAATCGAATACATCTTTCTTTTGGGTTCCAAGGTGATTTCATGGACATCAAATAAGCATAAAACAATTGTGCTTTTATCAATAGAAGTTGAATATATGTTAGCATCGAATGTTGCATGTTAAACAATTTGGCTAAGAAGAATTTTAAAGAATTGACAACAACCTACCAATGCAGCAACAAGAATCTACTTTGACAATATGTCTACTATTATGATGATAAAGAATCCAATTTTTCATAGTTAGCACAAAAAATATTGAGATTTGACATCACTTCATGCAAGAGCTTATGGATTAAGATGAAATTGAGTTAAAGTTTTGCATGACTAAAGATCTACTTGCATATATGTTTATGAAGCCAATTAATGTTGAAAGATTTATCAAATTTAGAGAAATGCTTGGAGTTACAAGATTTTTCTAGATTAAGCGGGAGTATTAATACATAATCTAGAAAATGTTGCATGGTAGTTAGGTTTTATATTAATGTAAAGGCAACCAAATTGCATATTATGTGAGGTAATGGATGAAAATGGCATTAAATATGAATATATATATATATATATATATTATTGAAGAAGAAATTGTAATGTCGATAATATAGTAATAACCAACCTTCAATGTCTATATAAAAAAAATCTTTTTTTTATTAAAAAAAAAACCCAACATTCAATGTCTATATAAAGCCAATGTGTAAGCTAATTGAAGTATCAATCAAAGTTTAAATTTCTTCCATATGTCATTTTCTTACCAAAATCTCTCCTTTCTTCTCATAGTTATTTACCAAGATTTTCGTCAATTCTTCCTAGGCTTAGTGACATTTAGGATTTAGGCTTATAGGGTTGTGTCCTTATCTCCAATAATCACACATAAAATAAGAATCTAAGGTTGATTTTGATGTTGTTTCATTTAGTTCCACTAGCTAATACTTGAAAAAAAAATTTAACATAAGCTAATAATAATTCACATATGTAGTCTAATGACACATAAAAGCTCCAACATATTAGGTAGTTCAACTCACAATTCATTTGTAGTTAAAATGAGAATTGTATAGCATAGAGTAGCAAAGATAGGAGAAAGGAGAGAATGAGTGGAAAGTGAAAGATGAGCCTCATACACATTCTCACTTATCTCTCATTTTCATCTTTTTCCCCAAATATTTTCAATTGTATGTGCATATTTTCTACTCAATTTGTAAAGAATCCATTCTCGTGTTGTATTAATAAGATAGTTGCATACTTAAAATCTATCTTAATTTCTTTGTTGCATCCACAAATAAAATTTGATTGTTTACATGGATCACAATCTAAGCTTTGGAATGGAAGAAAAAAAAAAATGTAAACCACTTTCACACTTTTGGGTGTAAACACTTTATTCATAATAATGGTAAGAAGACTTTGAGTAACCAGTGTGGAAGAAGTGATGGGAGAGTAATTTTTAAGGTTACTCTATTTCTAATTAAGTTTATAAAATTTATAATAAACAAACTTTTGTTGTAAAAGAATCTTTGCATGTTACATTTGATGAAACCAACATTCTTTGACAAAATTTTAACCTCAGATGATGAAAATAAAGTCATCAATGTGCAAAACAAAGCCCCACAATATATACAAAACCACAAAAGTGATCAATCAATGCTTGAATTTCAAAAATACAATTACGTTTACTTTTCAGCCATATATATATTTACTTTAAGTTTAGATTAAATTCATACAAATTTAATTATAAATCAAGGTTATTTGTAAATTAAAATTTGAAAGACAAATGTGATGTTAGACAAAAAAAATCTAACATCAAGCAAAATATAATTGTTTGTAAAATATTTTTTTTATTTTACTATACAAATAAATTTTAAAGCTTTTCAAGTCTCAAATGTCAAATCAAATGCAATATTAATTTGTTCATCTAACAAGATCATGTAAGGATTTTGCCAAGCCATGATAAATATATGTGTTAAATTATATTTAAGTTTCTATTACCATGTATATTCTTAAATAATAAAAAATCAAATCACTTAAAAAAAAGGAAGAAGTATAAACCAACCTAAAGAAATTTAAAACTAGATTAAATTAAGGGAAAATTAATCCTTTGGTCCTTATAGTTTAAAAATGTTCAAAACACTCCCTCAACTTTTCAACTATTATCAAATCTCTCCCTCATGTCCACAGTCGTTTTAACACCATTGAAAGTTTGCTGAAGAGGATTACGGTGTTGACATGGCAGTATTGTTTGGCATCATACTTGGACACTTTTAATGACATGGCAAACTGGAAATTAAAAAAAAAAGACCTATGGTTTAAAAAGCAGCAAATGCACAACAGAGAAAAGGTTACCTCTTCAATGGCGTGAAACCTAAATGAAGCAACGTTGCCAGTAGAGGAAAGTCACAGAACCTAGGGGAGGAAACAAGTAGGACATAACTGACAAAGAACTTGGACCCATCGAAGAAGATCAAAACTTTGGTGTTTCCGTGATCTTATGCCTATTAGTGTAAGTTTTATGTCATTTTCATATCTTTCTCATATGTTTTGCACAAATTTAGTGGATGGGGTACATGGGGTTGATAAATGGATGAACAAGCTTTATGTCAGGATGTGTGTGATGGTGAAAATGTCAAGTGAGTTGGATGACATTCATATATTGGGGTTTGGAAAGTGGGCCATTAAAGAATAATTTTTGTCTACATCATGGGTGTTAGAACACATGAGAAGGGACCACTATCTGAAAAGCAACTTAAAAAAGTGATTCTTTAAGCAATAAGGACTACATGGCTATATAAATTTTGCTAGCATATTTGTACAGATGCACATGATGGGGAAATCTATAGTAGAACATGCACATGGTGATGGGTAAAGTAGTTATGTTATTGAATAGCTTTTATCAAGTTTTGTCCATACTTGAATACTAATGAGAATGTTAATAAATTGCTGTAGAAGAAGGTTTGGGGGAGCAAATCAATTTTTTTTGAATTACTGTTAGTAGCCTATCCAAGTTTACTTGGTATATAACATGGTAATAAATATGAATGTCTCCATTTAATTATGGTTAAAGATACCCCTAAATGCTATTAATGTCATATAGTAATAAGGTAGCCTTAAAATTCTTGTTATATCAAAATCCAGATTAGCAACTTAGAAAATTAGAAAACTCAAAACTATCATTTGTGGAATAGTATAGTCAATTCCTTAGTTTCAAGATAAGGGTCAATTTAATTACCATATGTTTTTGTTGTCATCATCATCTTTTAATTTAGTTATGCTTTCTGGTGAACCCATGATGATGTTTTTATTATTTTAGTTTCCCCTCCTACATCGGATTATGGGTTCACTAGAAAGCATAACTAAATTAATTGCATAACAACTTTTGGGCTATACCATGGACCATAATGACAATGGTTGTAACCATAAAGAATTATTAGTTATTAATTATGAAAGTGGAAGTAATAGTTACTAATGTTCAAATTGATATATGCAACCACTCCTTTAAACCAAGTTGATGTAACTAATAAGGAGAGGTCAGATCGAGGTGAAGCTGATACAGATGATAGCATAAGGGGATCTGATTTAATGATAGTGAGCATGAAACAGATGACAATTTTTTTTTTACCTCTACATTGATAAGGATGTGGTTGAAGAAGTTGGGAGAATTGATAGTGCTGTAAATGATAATGCCATCCCCACTCACCAAGCATCCTTTAGCATTGTGCTATCATTTGCGATTGTTGACACTGAGGTGGAGTCAATTCCATCTGACTATGTGACTGATGAATTGAACTTGACAACAGACTGGACTTTGAAGACTTTTGATGAATGTATGGGTTGTAATAACTATGTATAATACAATCCTACAAAGATGAGCAGGGATTTTCAATTTAAACTTGGAATGGAGTTCACATCAATTCTACAATTCAAGGAAGCTGTGAAAGAATGGGCGCTACTTCACAGATATGACATGAGGTTCAAGAAGAACGATAAGACAAGATGTAGAGTGGTGTGCAAGGGTGATTGTGGGTGGTTGATGTTTGTATGCAAGGTGGGGGGTCAATGACATATAGGCTAAAAATATTCAACCCTTACTACACTTGCGAGGTTACATTTAACAGGAGAATAACAACATCTAAATGGATTGCTAGTAAGGTTGTTGTGACAATAAAGACCAACAAGAACATGAAGTTGGCATATATAATCTCATCTGTTAGAGAAAATTACATGGCTGATATGTCAGTTAGTAAGGCATATTAGTTTAAAAAAAAAGGTAAAAGCTATCATAGGATGAGACTATAAGAAGCAATATGTGAAACTATGGGACTGTTGCAATGAAGTGAGGTCTTTGAATCTAGGAAGAATATTCCAGCTTCAAATTGAAAAAGTGTTTATAAATTGACCCCCTATGTTTAAATGATTATACCTTTGCTTGGATGCAATGAAGAAGGGATTCCTTGCAGCATGCAGACCAATAATTGGCCTTGATGGATGATTTCTAAAAGGTCTATTTGGAGGTATATTAATTATGGCTGTAGCAAGGGATCCTAACGAGCAATACTTTCCCTTAGCTGTGGCTACTATGGAAGGGGAGAATCGGAACTCGTGGACATGGTTTCTTACCAAACTTCTTTCAGACATTAAGAGCATGTTAGAGAAAAGATGAGTATTTATATTAGATTAACAAAAGGTATATTGGTTAATTATGCTTCTACTTCTCACTAAGTTTATTTGTGGTAAATGTGACTTAACATGCTGACTTAGTTTAGTTATAGGGTTTGATGCTCGCCTTTAACGTGCTGCTTGAAAGGGTTGAACATCGTCTGTGTGTAAGGCATTTATATGCCAATATTAAGGCTAAATATAGTGGTGGGTTTGTAATCAAAGACTTAGTTCTTAGGGCAGCCAAAGCTATGTATAAATAGGATTGAGAGCAAAAAATGGTCAAGCTTAAACTAGTTTTAAAGGAAGCACATGTCTATTTAATGAACTTTTCACCCATATGTTCAATCCCATTTTTTAGAGCACCCACATTGTGACATAATAATGAATAACATATCTAAGTTGTTCAATGGTAGACTACTAGAGGCACGCAAGCTCCTTATCATTAGTATGCTCGAATGGATATAGACATACTTGATGACAAGGTATGCCGATAACAAGATCAAGGCAGAAAAGTTCAGAGGGAGGGGGGATGTGTGCCCAAAGCCTAGGAAAAGGTTGGACAAAGAAGTTGTTGAGTCCAAGAAGTAGGTACCTAAGTGGGCTAAAGCAATGATGTTTGAGGTTTTTCTTTACAACCAAAGATTCGTGGTTGATCTTGACACAAAAAGTTGTTTTTACAAATAGTAGGGATTAATAGGATTACCTTGCAGGTATGTACATAAATTATTCCATTAGCACAAATAACATGTATTTTTTTGTTCTTATTCGTTATTTATTGCAGGCATGCAAGTAGCTGCATTTATGCCAAGCAAGAGGATCCCCATGATTATCTTTATCTATATTTGAAGATCCAATGATATACAACATGTTATTCCTCGATTGTCATGCCAACAAATGGTGAAAACATATGGGTGGAGACAAGGCAGGAGCCTATGGAGCCTCCAAAATATCATAACAGACTAGGGAGACCAAAGAAACTACAAAGGAGAACACCTGATAAGCCTTCACGACTGAATAAGGCTAAAAGAACTAACACAAGTCTAAGATGTGCTTCATGTAGGACCTACGATCATAATAAGAGAACCTGCAAGTAGACTTCAAGGCAAACTGGCATGTCATGCTCCCAAGAGTCAGTTAATGTAGCCCTACGCATAAGTAATATATGACCGTGGAAAAGCCACTTAGTGATTTTGGATATACTAGGCCTAGCCTTTTTGTTTATTGGGAAGGGATGTAAAAGTGGGATCCTTCCTTTATTTAGTGAGATCTTTCTTTTGTTTGATGCATATGGATACTTAATAGATTTTACCACAATTTGTTTGTGGTAAATATGATATTTTTAGCAAAGATTAACAATTGCAAGAAATGTGATATTTTGGTTGATTAATATACTATTTTTAGTTCCATTGCTATTTTAGTGTTATTTTGGTTAAAATGTGCTATTTTGGTTCATTAATATGCTATTTCTATTAATAATACTTAGCTGCTCATGGTGGTAAGAGTAACTTTATGATGTACTAAAGGATACATCAGTTCAACTTGAAACTCATAGGAAACCAAGCAAAAATATATATGCATCGATTATGCCCATGTGCACAAAGAATTTTTAATTTAGAGTTACTAAATATTTGAGAATTTTATTGGACTAGATTTCATCTCTTACATGACAAATTCTTAATACACAATCAGTAAAAATTTGAGAACAAAAGGTTGAAGCTCAACATATTGTACTACGAGGAACAAAGATTTTTTTTTTTTTTTGGTATCAGTGATTGTTTAATTTGTCATATTTTACAGTGAGTTTTGTTTTTTATGTGAATCACTTGATATTTAATCATATTTATACGTGCTTGTCCTCACTTGTTGTGGAACCATATAATAAGATGAGCATGGAACAATATAATAAGGATACCCGATATAATTATGGTGACCCCACCTGTTTTGTTTGCCTTCAAATACCACACAACAACTAGAATTATATATAGATAAATGGATATTGTATCAACAATAGCAACTCAAAAGTAAAACAAGAATGCCATTAACCAATGTCACTAAAAGTTAACAGTAACACATTAGTAACCCAAAAGTAAAACAACCACATTTTCATTCACCAAAGTCATTATGAAATTACAAAATACTTTAATTAGCACACCTGTGTGGTTATGCACTTTAATAGTCTACAACACCATTAGAAGTACATTGGCCTTATGCTTACAAACTGGAGTATTAAACAAGAAGCTTACAAATACATTACCCCTACAGTTACAATTACATTGCACCTAATATTAAGTCCTAAGGCAACCTAATATAATAGCATCTACAATTTCTCCATGATAACCACATCAAGAGCACCATCCTAAACCATAAAATTACAGTTGCAACCTTTAACCACTTATTCTTTTGCTTATAGTCTACAATAGCTTTCTTTTGGCCTTTTATCAATTCTATAATATGTCTTGGCATTTCTTCATCTAGTCAATAAAAAAATCCACAGCTCCATAGTTCCTGAAACAAATCCTAATCAATAACATACAACAACTTCAAATATAACAGTAATATATACTTGATAATCTTATGTAGACAACAATATCTTAGAATGGATATTAATGTTTGCATGTTAATAAAGGTTCCACCACTTACATTCTACCTTTTGAAACAATAACTCAAGCTAACATAGATGATAGAACAACTAGTTTACCCATAAAGAAATAGCAAATACTACTAAAAAGTATATCTATATATCCTATCATTATAAACCAAATTTCAAAACTTCTATTTACAAGAAACAAACTCTATTTGTACATGATGTGGGGGAGGAATGATAATCCTCATTAACCCCACTGATTTTGTTAATAATAACATACTGCTTTATTACCATAGACTGTACATGTAGAATTTCACAAGAAGGGAGAGAGGTTATGAGCATGCATTACAGAGACGTTGTCTAGTTTGGTTTTTTTTAGTCTTCTAGTGACAAAGAACTCTTAGAATGAGAAGAGACTTACAAAATTAAACAAACCAGAGTTATGAGCATACTTTACAAAGCCATATTGATTATGAAGTAAACCAATTGATACCAAATTTATCAGTATTCAAATATCAGAGAAAATGATGTTTAATTCTTCTTTTCTGGGTTCAACATACTAAATAGACTCTTAAATCAAAACTGAAGTTTAAGGTGTTGTGTTTCTCTTTGTACTATTGGTAAACCACAATTAGGGGTTTCAATGGAAGGAATCAAAGGAATTTCGTTTCTCTCGATACTTTGGGTAAACCATAATCAGGAATCCAGAATTTCAATGGAAGAAATTCTACATTACCATGTAATTTCGACAGCGAAGGAATCTACGACCGGTGTTTTGATAAGTTTGCTTTCCACACTGACATATAACCATGCCATGTCTTCTCATTGAACTGCCATTAGAGGTTTAGGATGCCATGGGCTTAATTGATTATTGCCGACGAGAATGAACGCATGTCGATTCTCACCTTAGATTGCTGAAAAGGATGATTGATGGTTAGATAGCCTCTATTGGTGCTTCATTGATGCTACTCTATGTTTTAGAGAAGCCTTAGCCAGTAATAGGAATGAAGCAAGCTAACTAATTATGCAGAACAATATTGCCATGTCAGCACCATCATCCTCTTCAGCAAACTTTGGACGATGTTAAAATGGCTTTGGATGGGAGAGAGAGATTTGATAACAGTTGAAAAGTCTAGGGAGTGTTTTGAAAATTTTTAAACTATAAGGACCAAGTTGAAAACTGATGTAAACTATAGGGACCAAAGGATGAATTTTCCCTTAAATTAAAATCGAACCCATCAAATGGGTTGCCTATTTTATACAATCGACTTGCTCGATTTAGAACCAAAGAGAATAACTTAATAACATCGAGAAATAATTAATCTGCACGGGGTGCTTCCTCCGGAAACCATCAATCTTCGCCTCCCAGATATGGACGATGGAGCCCAATCGCCGGCGGCTCGGGATCCCGATGTTGGGGATCACGCTGTTGTTGAGGATGATCCTTCCTCCACGCTCCTCGATCTCACCAGCTATCAACTCCATGACTTCGACTCCGTCGACTTGCCTCCCTACCTCACCGAGTTGGACCTCACTTCCAATCGCTTATCCACTTTGGACCCTCGCATAGCCCACCTCTCTAATCTCAAGAAGCTTTCTCTTCGTCAAAACCTCATCACCGACGCTGCCGTTGAGCCCCTTTCTGCCTGGCACGGCATTTCCGGTCTTGAGGTACTTCAACTTCTCTGTCTTTACCTCAGAATTGTTCTTCCCATTGCTTTCCGTTTAGTTTACTTTAAGATTCCGGCAAAATCTGTCATTACCTCTCAATGCGTTATGATGTTTTGTTATCCCAAAGTGGAACATGAAACCTAAATGACTGAGTTTTACTGTTTGATGCTTCGTTGGATACGATGTAGTGAATGCCCTCTTTGATTGCTGGAAAATTGAGTGCAAATGAAAAGAACTCGATCTTTGTACTGTAAAAATTTCTCGTATTGGGCCCTCGAGAACCAATGCCGGTCTATCAATAATAAGTAAAAATGTGGCCCTTGGATTTGAAAGTAACCAATTCACACTTAGATCATGTTGGGATATGGTAGGAGAAGGGAAGGGAAGGCATCCGAAGAAAATGGAAGGGAAGAGAAGGAAGGGAAATGAATAATTAAATGATCATTCCTTTTCTCCTTGTTTGGAGAAACTTTCTCTTCCAAAATTTCCCAACTTGAATGAAATTAGAATTATAAAAAAAGGAGGACTTTTGAAGGATTTTGTGTTGTATATCCTCCCTCTCGATAAATAACACCAAAATAAGGGAAAGGTTTCAATAAAACCTTACCTTCCCATCCATTATCCCCTATCCAAACATAACCTGAGAGGTCTGACAATTTAGAATGATTGTGAGGAAATTTCTGATG
Source organism: Delonix regia (assembly GCA_037074485.1). Lineage (NCBI taxonomy): Eukaryota > Viridiplantae > Streptophyta > Magnoliopsida > Fabales > Fabaceae > Delonix > Delonix regia. The sequence goes on along the minus strand of CM073449.1, from coordinate 28,965,214 downwards.
GAATTTAACATCTTAAGTGAGTTAGTTATTTTCCTTGACAAAATTCATATTTATGCTCCTACGCTACCATTTCAAGTGCCAGGAGTGGATTAAGGATTCAAATGTTTCTTTCATATTCTTTGTACTTTATCACTTGCTTTCAATATGTAATCTCTGTTAATGATGATTTATTACCTTCAAACATTGATTCTTTGTACTTGGGATGCAAGAAGAAAAGAAAATCTTTTGACCCTGTTTACTAACTTGTGATGAGTTTTTCATATTATTTAGTTAACGGGCAATAAAGTAGTAGAAAGTCTGTGTAGGATGCCTATTATTAATGTTCCTGTCTCACGTGCAATTAGGCTTGTCATGTGTTCTAATTATCTTGTTTGTATAGCTAAGCTGATGATAGGCTGATATTTATACAGGAGCTGGTGCTACGGGACAATCAATTAAGAAAAATTCCTGATGTCAGCATATTCAAGAGATTATTGGTTTTTGATGTTTCTTTCAATGAAATTACTTTGCTACATGGGTTGTCCCAGGTCTCCAACACATTGAAAGAGCTCTATGTATCGAAAAATGAAGTGACAAAGATAGAGGAGATTGATCACTTCCATGAACTGCAGATTCTTGAACTTGGTTCTAACAAATTACGGGTTAGTAATCTGGTTTGTTAGAGGAAAATCTATCTGCTGATCCCGCTTTTGTGCCAGTAAATGTGTTGTGCAATTGCAAGAGTATGATTGTGTGCCCTGTGGAAGAGTGGGTCGTAGCTTTGCTTGCTGTAGTATCTAAAGTAGTTTGGTGTGGATTCTGATTTAGGTAATGGAGAATTTGCAGAACATGACAAATTTACAGGAGCTCTGGCTTGGACGTAATCGAATTAAAGCTGTAAACTTGTGTGGGCTAAGATGCATCAAGAAGATTAGCTTGCAAAGCAATCGCCTGACTTCAATGACAGGATTTGAGGCATGTCAACTACCAATAGTTTTTAATATTGTTTTTCTTAAAGTTTGAGACAAAACATTGAGGGAAAATATTAAACAGTCATCTAGGTCCTTGTATGAGTTGCAGGTTGTCCTGTCAAGTTATATCCACTAGTTGAAACTCATTAGTGGATTTTCCTACATATTTGCAATCCACTATTACACTTAAGTAATAACAGTGTTTTTTTCTTCCCTTTCTCTGAATACAGAATTGCATAGCTCTAGAAGAACTATACTTGAGCCACAATGGTATCGCAAAAATGGAAGGCCTGTCATCTTTAGTCAACCTTCGTGTTTTAGATGTATCATCAAATAAACTGACAACTGTGGATGACATCCAGAACCTAACACAGTACGTATACTCTTCCATTTCTCACCTTACTGATAATTTTTAGTCTTATTTTGCTAATTTCTGTGCCTTGTGTTATCTATTATAGGTTAGAAGATCTATGGCTTAATGACAACCATATAGAATCACTTGAGCGAATTGCTGAGGCTGTTGCTGGTTCAAGAGAGAAGCTTACCACTATCTACCTAGAAAACAATCCATGTGTATGGTTATTCGTGAGCTTTACAAATTTTTTCTATTTTCATTATAATATCTTCTCTGGAGATTGGACAATATGTCTTGATTGCCCATTTGTTATGAGCTTTATTTGCTATTCATTGAGACTCTTGTTAGTTTTAATTGTCAATGAGATTGTCAAAGAATCATATGAGCATGTAATATGGATAATCTTCCGTTGACCATTGTTCAGAAGGTGGAATGCATCAGCCAGCCACAATTACCACTAGCAAGGGACAGGCCACTAAATCTTATTATGCTGTTAATTTGTGTCAATGAGTTTGTTCCAACAAATTGGAGCAATCCTTTACTACTCTTTTTGGTATTTTAGACAGAGAAAGGAGTGTGATCTGTTTATGGGATTGTCGCATATTTGGTTGGAGCATGATGATGTTCTCAGCACAGATTTTTATTCACAAAACTTTTATGGGGTGTGATTGTTTTCTCAGGTGGTTCCTGTAATCTGTTTTCAGCACAGGCATTTATAGTTTGTTTGTACAGGCATGAATGCACTATAAATGCATGCTTTAATTAAGTATAAAGGTTTTTAAGTTTCCAATCCCCTTAACTAGACTGAGATTCTGCTTTTGTTGTTTGAATGAGTCATATGTTTGTGGTACTCAAATGGAATAAAGTTTTTCTCTTTTGGTCCAGTAAATGGAATAAAGTTGGAGGTTTGAGTTTTTGTTAGGTTTATATACTCTTTTAGTCCCTTGAGCTTCAACCAATTTTTAATTTGGACCCTATAATTTAAAAGTTTGTGATTGGATACCTGTTATTAAGCCTTCGTCAGTGTGTGATGTGGCTAATCATGTGCCATCGTGACACTTTAGATCTGCATAATTCATGCCAGCAAAAGTAGTGAAGGTAGATTTGAAGTGCAATCCACTCACGAGTGCCAAGTGATGCCACCTAAGTTAAGTTAATTGGGGTGAAGTGGCATAAATCATGCATATTTAAAATTTCAAGATAGCTCTTGATCAGCCAGGTCAACTGCATTTAACAGCACACTGAAAAGGTTTAATGACAAGGACCAAATTATTATTTTGGAAATTTATAGGGGCCTGATTACAGACTTTCAAACTATTGAAGCCAACAAGTAATTTAACCCTTTTTTTATTTCAGTTGATGGTGTGCGGTTGTTTTTAGATTCTGAAATATAAGAGGATTGTATAGATTTTCCTTTGGTTTTTGCGTATTCATTTTTTGGGCCAAATCTATATATTCATTCATTCTGTTTATTTAAGAACTCCTAATCTGTTACTTCTGTACTCTTTCAGGCCAGGTCACCCGAATATTCTGCTATCTTAAAGCAAATCTTCCCTAACATCCAACAAATTGACTCCAATGTATTTTCTTAGAAGTGTCATGGCTTCAACCTTTAGTGAAAAAGAATAGCTTTTGAAGCTTTGGTTTGTCATATTGATGTGTAAGTTTCGAAAAAACATTTCTATGCTTATTGCATTCTTAATGTTAATATTACTGTTTAAGATTGCGCATCAAGAAACTTATACAAAGTCCTTCATGCATGCAGGTTCTGATTTAAAAGATTGTGGATGTGGATCTGTCTATCAGATGAGAAGAACAGTCTGGTCAATCATTGGACATATTATGTCGCCTGACCACTGGTTACCTCTCTAACAAATATGTTTTTACCTGTTATGTTTCTTGTTTTGCAGATCACATTCCCTTTTATTATTGTTTTTTTAACCCTTCTGGAAGACTTAGTTTTTGAAGTAACGCTTTCTCATGCTGTATAATGACATTTGCATCTGCCTTTTCGGTAGACAAACAAGGATGTAGTATAATGGTCTGTCGTTATATTATTGATAGATATTTGTATTACTGGTTTTTTTTTTTTTTTTAATCAGAAGAAAACTTTTTTCTACAGCAATGCCATTTAACTCTGCAATTTTCCCAACCCACCTCCCTCTGGCATCTCTTATAATGACACGTAGACTGCGTCACATGGCATCTCGGGCAATGTTTCTAATTTAGAACATGCAGTGATGCTAAGCAATGTTGTAGCATCCACCTAATGATCCACTCATCTGAATTACTCATAAGGTGGACCAAGAAACAGTGGGAAAGACCCTGCAGAATAGTATCAAGTAGTATTATCTGTCTTGTGTCCGTGAGAGCTAACATCGAAATACAAATTCAATTGAAAGTATTTTATGAGTTTCATTTTTGACTTTGTGGTGCCCTGTTAATTACTAAAGAATATGCTTCGTATTAATATATACTGCGAAATTTAAGATGTTACACGACGTCCTACTGCTTACCTGTGGTCTATCTCTCAGTTCTTGAAAGGACGCATTCCGTACTAGTTTCCACGATAAGAGCTGGCTACATAACGACCTTGTCTATGCTGGTTCTCTTAATCCCGCTAAAACGCTCAATTGATACACAATAAAATTTAAAGAATGTAAAACCTTTTTAAGTATTGCCGCACACATTACACAACAGAGTTTCATTATAAAGTGAGTCCCATTAACATCAAAGATGCATGATTTAATCCAACAGGACATAGAAAACACGTTGATTCAATCTACTTTCAGGCAAGATAGTTACATCATTTCTCCATTGTACATGCAGGCAAATCACAATGAACATCCTGCAATAGCACACACGGCCGCGGAATTCCGAAGACGTCTATCATAGTCGCGTCGATGTTGACCGTTCATAGGAGAATTTTAGAAATCCTCCATACTTAATAGATAGTCTCCATTGGTATATACCCTAGTCCCAAGCAGCAATCAAAGAAACCAAGACAACGGCATCATAAAAACAAAAGCTTACAAGAAGAAATGGTAACTTCATCATGCAAGAATACGTTTCCACTTTCTTAAAACGAACAACTAACCTATGGTCAGACTGCGGGCAATGATTATACAAGATGTGCTCATAAACGTCCCATTCTATTCAATACAAGTTGAAGGTAAAGTAGGAGCTCTGCTATGGCAGTCATAAGTAGATTACAAACGAGATACAAAATAGTTCATTTCAACAACTTGAAGGGTATAGAAAAAGCGAGTTGTGAACAGAAATAGAGCATCCCCACTGTCCATTTGAGAGACGGCTTTCATACAACACGGCACCATCGGAGAAATTCCTAGAGACAGAAGTGGTGGGCATGAAAACTACGCAATGAAGAACAGCAGACCCCTTAATGCCCCCTTTCAAATCCAATGCGAGTCCTACCAGAACCTCCTTCATGACCTTCCCGCATTGAAGATCCACCACTTGCTCTCATAGTTCCTCCACTACCAACTTTTTCCATGGCTTTCTTACCCTTCTTCACTTCCGTCAAGAACTGATCCAGACCAAATGGATCAGCTTCTTCATTCTCGAATTCAACTGGCCTATCCCTTGGACCTGTCCTTTCAGAAGTCCCAGCAAATCCTTTGTCCGGTTTAAAACGATCAGTCTTCATAATCTTTTCCAATTGCTCATCTGCACCTCCATAAGCTTCGGAATCAACATCCTTCTTAGGCCTGTACAGGGTTGAAAGTGTTGGCTGAGCAGTAAACAAGCCTGAATCATACACATTATATTGATCATCAGTGGCAAACCCAGAAGATATTCCTTTATCCTGGTTGAATAGCCTTTCGTCATACATAACTTCTGTCCCTGACTTCGTAGAAGCCATGCCAAGTGCAACTTTCTCACTAATATCACGATCCCTATCTCTTGTAATCTTGCTTTTCTTACCCATTGCAGCATCCTTAGCCTCTAATCTTCTCTCTCTCTCCCTCTCTCTACGTCGTTCCTCACGAATTTTCTCCCGTTGCAGTCGTTCTTCCCTTTCCTCTCTTGTCTCCTTGGGGAAATTCTTTTCCCTTTCCCGTGAATGCTCATAATCAACTCTCATATCAGCATCTTCCATGCTACTCTTTTCAGAAGAAATGGGAACAGCAGCTGGGGGTGCCACACCAGTCCTCTCTGAACGGGCTTTCTGAGCCAAAGCTCTAAGCTCCTGCTCTTTCCTTTCCTTCTCCTTCAAAAGCATTTCCTTCTGAACCTTGGACCTCATTGCCACTGCTTCTCTAGCCTTCTGCTCTGCAACGTATAATGCCTCTGAAAGCTTAGCAAAATTATCATTAATCTGAACTTCTTGGAGGCCTCTTCCATCAGCCGCAAGACGCTTGTCAAGTGGGATTGTGTAACCTTTTGGATTCTTCCAATTTGAAATACAAGGGGGTATCTTCCAATCTTGCTGATCTTTCACAGTTACAGGCCTTGGAGGGGAATGCATCACTGGCACAGGGGGAGAACCAGAAGCCTTTGGAACCCGCTTATGCTTAAACTTTGGAGGCTCAAGTGGATCCACAGGCATCTCAACCATTCTAATAATCCTCTCTTTTGCTCCAGAATTAAAAGCTGCAGATTGCTGTGAAGGTTTATACTTAATAAACTTTGCATCAGATGACTGTTTTGGCACATTTTTTGGCTGTGCTGCACTCAATCTCACATTAACTATCTTCTCAAGTGCAGCTTTTGTTTCCTGCATCGTTTCTTCAATCTCTTTTTGCTTCTCCTCATCATCCACACTCTCTTCCTCATCATTTTTCAAAAATTTTGGTATCAGATCTTTCTGTTGTGAATAAACAATTTTCTTAGCATTCTCATCCTGCTTCACTATTGCATCATATGCTACATTCCCCTGAGCATCAACTGTCACAGGAAGAATCTTTGACCCCGGTTTCGAGGATTTCTCCCTTCCCATGTCAAGGGGGTACTGAGCTACGTGAATCTCAGGAAATGCTCCACCATCCCCAAAATCCTCTACCTTTCTAGGAACAAAACCTGCACGCTTCAAATAAGGTGGCACAGGCTTATGCTGAATCACAGTGGACTTTTCAGCCTCTGACGTGCTGAACCTCTGCTTGAACCATGGATCACTACTGTGGTCATAATATGTAGTAGATGTTGATTTCACAGGGGGAAGAAGGTCTTTTAAGGCCGACATAATTATAAATATTTCCGCAGCCCTCAACAGCTATAAAGACCTGAATTGAACCAAATTAGGCTGTAATGAATTGCAGAAAACACCAAATTAAATATGTATCGAAATACAAAAGACTTTTAGAGGATGATAGCCTTACTCAGGTAGGCAGCATAACAATGAGAACATAGATAAAAGGAGAATATGGCACTGTTAAACCCCACAAAAAAAAAAACGCATAAACAGGGACGCTTCTATTCGAACAATCATTTAATAAAGAAAGGTTGTCCTTGAAGATTTTTTTCCCTTAAATGAAGTTAAGAAGTCACCACTCAACTACTCCCCCACTCAGTCACGCAATTTGGATCTTTATAGGCAATATTATTATTGTAATAAATATCTAAATATCCTAAATTACAACTTATGCACAACAATTTTTTTTCCTCACAAAGCGGAGTACAATTAGCCGGAATCCAGAAGCAATACCAACATGCCATAGAGAACAATTCCAAAATTTTGATCAATGAACAGAATGATGACAAGGATCACAACTTTCACAAATTCAGAGTAACAAAAAAGGCGAAACCCTACCAGTAGATCGAACGTAGAAGGAATTTGGAATATAAAAACGTAAACCCCAACCGAATATGAACGAAATTAGCGGAGATAAACGAAGGACGAAGACGAACCTAGAGTGGCAACGAAGCCTCAGCTGGGTTCACGATCGGAGCGTCTTCTGCATATGGAAGAGTCGGGAAAAATAATTATGCAGGCGGCGGCAGGAAAAGATAATCATAGGCTTAAATAGCGCGTTTTACTTCCGTTTATGTGGGCTGGGCCTATGGGACTTGGGCTCCTTTTTATGGACTTTTGTTATTGCGATGGGCCCATACATGATGTGGGGCAAAAACCCCGGCGTCACAGTCTCACTCCTTGTACCCCCTTCCCTCTCCCTCCCATCCCCTCTTCGAGCTCAAGTTGGTCGTCAATGGCGACCTCCGATACTTCCAATGGTACCTCCCTCAGGAATGCTCTTGGAAATGTCCTCTCGTTATTCATCCTGATCCTGATTGGTGTTCTGGCGTTCTCGATCCGACTGTTCTCTGTAAGTCAACATTTTATTTTTAGTTTCATAGATCTGATAACCTACTGTCATTTCAATTCTTTACTTTTCTGCAGTTTCCTGCCGCTGTATTTGATGGAAAGAATAAATATGTAATTCAAGCATTTCTTTGTGTTGACAACTAGCAGAAATGTCGTAACATACTAACATAGTAATTTACAGTATGCATGTGTCATTTTTGGCTGATTAGAAGGTGAGGAAAACTAAGGGAAGCGGAATCTGGGTGACAGATATTATTTTCTACAATTTAAAAATTTGCTTTGGCGGGGCAATCTCATTCATCAGCTTGTTCTGATGGTTATATTCTGTTAATAAATTCTTTATTCTGAGAATTTGGGGATCATAACGTTCATTTTTCTTGTTTTTATATTTTATTTAGTTCAATAAGCATCAACGTAGGCTTTAGGCTCTACATTATCACTTGTTGGTCATAGTTGTTCCAAACGTCCATGACAATTTCTTTGCACTGATCTGCAGGTCATAAAGTACGAGAGCGTTATTCACGAATTTGACCCTTATTTCAATTACAGAGTCACTCAGGTGAGCTTTATGTTAAGTGGAGCTGTTTCCTTTCCATTAGCTCCTTTTCTTGAGAAGCATCTCTTGTGCTGATGTTCTTGTCGATTTCCTTTAAACTTCTCAGTTGCTGGTTAATTGCTTTAGAAAATTGAAAGTTTTTCAATAATGTTTGTAGAATTTATTTTTGGAGAGGAAAGAAACCCAATGACTTATTTCACTTTGTTGCATTGCAATATAATAAATATACACAAAAGATGACAGCCAGGTTTGTTGTTTTCACTATCTTTCTGACAATGGACTAAATAGATGATTTCTGGTATAATATTGAAAAACTGAGTCTAGTGCTTGCGTTGATTCACTCTGTTAACGCACAGAACATGACAGGCACTTTTGTTGGTTTCAGTATCTCACAAAGAAAGGGATATATGATTTCTGGAACTGGTTTGATGACCGAACTTGGTAAGAAACTGGAGATGGATTGAAACACTTCCATCACCTATTAATCTATTCAGTTTACCCACACTGTTGCCTTTTGTTTCTAGACTGAACTTGTGTATTATCCTTCCCTCTCAAGGTATCCTCTTGGTCGTGTAATTGGTGGAACTGTCTATCCTGGTTTGACCTTGACAGCTGGCACCTTATGGTGGTAAGTATTTGAAAAATACACAATTAGAGATATTAGTTTTCATATTCTTTAGTTATCCTATTGATGGCAGGCTTGCCAATAAATATTTAGGCTAGCAATCATTTCAAAATTATCCTTGGGTGATTGATATTTTTGGACCATTTCCTTCTGGTGTCAGGATATTGAATTCTCTAAATATCCCTCTCTCAGTAGAGACAGTCTGTGTATTTACTGCACCTATATTCTCGGCCTTTGCTTCATGGGCAACTTATCTGCTGACAAAGGTTTGTTCTTGCCTAAATAATGTTATGTATATTTTGGTTATCAATGTCTTTACTAATTTTGTGCAGATGCCCACTTTTGTAGGAAGTTAAGGGTTCTGGAGCTGGACTGACCGCAGCAGTGCTTTTGGCTATGGTGAATTCCTCAAGTGGCTTTGTGACAATGAGATTTTCATTGTTGAAATTTTGTCAAACACTTGAAAGCATTAATGACAACACAAATATTTGTCAACCTTTTCTTTTGTTCAAGTATAAAACTATTTTATGTTGTTTCTTTTATTAAGAGGCTGTCTTTAAAATATGTTGATTTCCATCACTATTAATCATTGATCTTACATATTCTGGTTTTAAAACCACAAAATCATGCTATTGTTTATTGTTATTGGTTGTTGAAATGCCAAATTTGAGAATATAGGCTTGAGAGAGGCAAAGGCTATGGTATCAATATATAATCTAGTGCTCTCATCGTCAATGCTGATGTATATATGCACATGTTTAGAGTGAACAGTGGAAATTGGTTCAATGACATTTGTGTATGGTGATGTGCTGTCTTATCTGTAAATTTAAGGCTGTCCAGTTGATAGTAAAATATTTTTTTCCCAACATAAGCTACCAGCATCATATGTAATTATTTTTCTTTTCTAATATGCTTTTGTCTGCAGCTTCCTGACTTCCCTTGTGTATGTAATTGATTGCTTTTCTCATATAAACATTTTTTGATAGAATATTCTCTTAATAACTGTGTTTGCAGGTCCCCTCTTATATATCTCGATCTGTTGCTGGAAGCTATGATAATGAAGCTGTTGCTATATTTGCTTTGATATTCACTTTCTATCTCTATATAAAGGTTATTTACTTTGTTTTGAAGGGTCTTGTATTCACTTGTTTCACTTTCTAACTTGATTATGTCCTATATCATCCTGAACAATTTATCACTTGTTATATTATAATATATAATTTTAAGTTTTCTGCATAATTGGTCACTTAGGTACCTTTTTCTTCTCTATTAAGTTTCTGACTTGGTTTACATGTCATGCAGACACTAAATACAGGGTCCCTCTTCTATGCCACTTTGAATGCCATGGCATACTTTTACATGGTATGCTTTTTATGATACAGTTATTAAATTATCTGTGGTTATGCCCCTTCTGAATTATGTTGCCTGCCTTATTTGTCTTGCAGGTTTGCTCATGGGGAGGATACACTTTTATTATAAACCTTATTCCAATGCATGTCCTCTTGTGCATCATAACTGGTCGCTATTCTTCTCGACTGTACATTGCATATGCACCTCTTGTAAGTATCTGTTGCGGCTTTCACTGATAAAGTAATGTTAGAGTTTGAATAAATGCTCAAGTTCCTTTAATTGGAAAGTTGGAGAAAGCATGTAACTTTTGCAGTTTCACTTGAGTTTGAAAAATTTAACTATTATCTCTCTAGTGTCTAATGCAGGTTTGGGAAAGTTAACAGAATAGTAAAATATGCCATAATTAAATTTACCTTGCATGATTTGTCAAATCTGAATATTGTGTTGTACCTGGTGGAAGAAAATTGTCAATTCTTTCATGATATGCGGATAATACTATTATTTGTGAATTCTCAATCTTCAACATATACAGTTCTGCTGCTTGTCAAGGACACATTTTTATTTGCAATTACATATCCAGAGGTGTTCTAGGACTGGACTTGATTTTTATACTTGTAAAATCTCTCTGTCCAGCATTGCTTGTTACTGGCTTACTTGAACAACTTTCTCTATTCAGGTTGTTTTGGGCACGCTGTTGGCCTCCTTAGTGCCTGTTGTTGGATTTAATGCTGTAATGACATCAGAACATTTTGCATCATTTCTGGTGAGTTTTCCTCTACTCATTTGAACAAGTCTGATTACAGGCTCAGAGATTTAGTATTTTAAGTAAATCATTTCTTGCCACCAGTATTCGAGTTGTGTGTTTTCCCTGCAGCCACTATTCCTTCTTACTTTTTTTTCTGGGGGCAGTAATTTATATTTTTTCTCTCTAATATTTTGAAATAACCAGCGGGCTAGAATGCATTCTTATCTGCTGAAATGGCTTTACGCACATTTGTGAATGAGGAAGAGAGAAAGAGCCTTGCTTGATGCTACTAGCAGAGTCTAGATTAGCTTGCTAGATGAAAAGGCTTACCAGAAAAGGATTGAAGTCTAATTGATTGAATTATGATATAGAGAAGGGTGGAAAATTAATAATGAAGTTAATACTGGTGTAGATTCTTAAATAATGATGGTCTAACTAGTAGAGGCAGAGAGAGAAATTGGTAGACAGGGCCAAGGGAGGATGAACATAATTTTATAATAGTGTTATTTGTCTCTAATATAGTTATATCCTTTATTTTATTAATTTGGGAGTCTATAAATATTTCAAAGCCCATCTAAGCTGTCAACTTTAATTATATAATAAATTATACATATGCTATTTATTTGCTCTACATATGATATTGCACTGGTTCTCCGGTTGTTTGAGTTAAACATGATTGAACTCATTCAAATGTACTTGTGACAAAAAAATAAATTACTCACAAATTAAATTTCCTTGTTCAAAATCATGGTGTTTTTAGCCTTTTTCCTTCACTTTTTATCCTGCTTTCTTTATGCTGAAACTTATTTTCCTTTTGCTGATTTTCCTTCTGCAGGTTTTCATTATCATCCATGTGGTTGCTCTTGTATACTACATTAAAGGAATTCTCTCTCCTAAGATGTTCAAAGTAGCTGTGACACTAGTTGTATCTGTGGGCCTGTGAGCATCCTTTTCTATGGTTTAATCAACCGTTCAAGACATCAACGGTGTAACTGATCGCTGTACTTGTGCATCAATATTTTTTCAGGGCAGTTTGTTGTGCTGTGATAGCAGTACTTGCAGCACTGGTAGCTTCAAGCCCAACAAAGGGATGGAGTGGACGAAGTTTAAGTCTACTAGACCCGTCAGTGCCTCATTCACAACCTACTATATTTGTTTAGCCAAATTACAGTACTTCATTAAAACAATTGTTAACATAAGTTAGTCATCTTAGCGGACATGGTATTTTGCAACCTTTAGTTCTTCCTTTAGCTAGTAAGTCTCTATTTGAGATACTTGTTGGCCCCTGAATTTCATTCTTGCTATAAAATTTTTACCAAGCATGGCCAGAAGAATATTTTGTTTTATCAATTTATGTTTTGCTATTTTTGTTTTGGGGTTTTATGGATTGCCTCCCAAGTTTTGAAGTTGTCTGCATTGTGACAGTACCTATGCAAGCAAGTATATACCAATCATTGCTAGTGTTAGTGAGCATCAACCTCCTACCTGGCCATCTTACTTTATGGACATCAATGTCTTGGCATTCTTGGTTCCAGCTGGCATTATTGTAAGTTTTGATTTATTTTTTTTTCAAAAGGAAAAAGATATTGTAATTCATTTCCATTTCTTATAGGTTTGTTATATGAAATATGTTGGCTTGTTGCTTACCTGCTGCAGGCATGCTTTTCGCCACTGTCTGATGCAAGTTCTTTTGCAGTACTTTATATCGTGACAGCAGTATATTTTTCTGGAGTCATGGTAATAGTAATTTTGAGAGTGCATTCTCACCATATATTGCATTTTTCTTCTATCATTTAATTGAAGTCAGCATTCTATTGTCAAATTTAGGTTCGCCTGATGCTTGTACTTGCTCCAGCAGCATGCATCATGTCTGGGATTGCTCTTTCTGAAGCTTTTGACGTTTTCACACGATCAATTAAGTTTCAGTTACCCCAACTATTAGGTCATTCTCATGTTCATGTAAGCACTTGTTCTTTTTTCTTCACCAGATTCAGCTCTACTTTAAATTTTTCTGGTCACTTAATGAGTTTGACTTGTTCCCATTGTGTTTCTGATAATTAAGGCTGGGAATGCTAGCTCTGATAGTGCTGTAGAACCTGACAATATGGCCAAAACTGATAAAAGTGAGGAGACATCAAAGGAACGGACTTCAAAAAAGAGCAAGAAGAAGGAAAAGGAGCCAGTAGAAAAGCCTCTTAGTAAGTCGCAAGTTAAGAGGCTTTTGGTTTTACCTTTGGAAGCATCCATCATCGCTATTTTCTTACTTGTGTTGCTAGGTGCCTTCTATGTGGTAATATAACTTTCCCTTGTTCTACATTATGTATTCAAAAGCATATCATCTTTTATTAGAAGTCTACTAGCTTTGAACCATGATATTCTTCATACTATCTATTAATTGTGAACCATGTAAAATTGATATCTGGATTATACAAGTGATCATTTCTCTTTACCTATAATTACAATATATATTTTCCATGTTATCCAATTAATTTATTTTATGTTGTCACTTTGCAGTCAGCATTGTATGTTGTAAGAATCTCAAGTTTCTTGGTTAAATATTGTGTTACTCTGTTGATTACTTCTCAATTAGGAATTTGATTGATTTCCTATCTTAGTGCATCCTTTATTGTTATGTTTTCTTAGACAAAGTTGTATGTTTAAAGTGACCTCACTGTATTGACCTTGCTTGTAGGTCCATAGTGTATGGGCAGCAGCAGAAGCTTATTCAGCCCCTTCTATTGTTTTAACTTCACGTTCAGATGATGGTCTTCATGTATTTGATGATTTTAGAGAGGCATATGCTTGGTTGAGTCATAATACAGAAGTGGATGATAAAGTGAGTTTCTTGGCTTTTCTTAATCTTGTGATTGTGTTTGATTTTGTTGTCTATACTGCAAACATTTTGAAAGAAACTATCTTTTCCTTTTATAACTTCTGTATATAGGGTGGTTACTAGATTTTTTTTGAATTAAAATTATTTTAGAATTTATCATGGATTTTTAGCTTGCAGAGTTCCTATGTTTGTAGTGATTCCTGAAATATGTGTTTATGTTTGGAATTCATCAAATGTTCCTTGGCTTTCAATTTAAATGGATTACATACGATGCTTGATTTTTTTGTTGGTAGAGTGCTTCTTTTTTGGGTTGTACAGTAGAGTGTTTTTATTTGCAATGTATTGATGATGAAAATTGACCTTCTCATTTCCGATATCTGATAATATGGAACATAAGATGCAAGTGAAGTTTTGATGATGTGTCAAAATTCTTACAGTGGATTAAATTGGGGCATTATCTGCCTCTTTACATATTTTTTCGTCATGTGATGATTATTTTTCCTAGGATCTGATCGGTAGTAGTGTGGACTTTTGCTAATTGTCTGCCAATTCTAGGTTGATATAAGATCTAGTCTGCTATATTCTAAAGAGTATCACATTGATGTATGCAGCTTCTTTTGTTCCCTTCCCATTTTTTATCAGTGGATAGTTGGTGGCTAGAATAGAGTTAATAGTTGTTATCAACTTATCATACCATATCTTAATGGATGCTACGAACCCTAGTGCTTTATATTAGTAAGTGATAATCTTCTAATGGCTCTTGGTGGGTCTAAATCCAGCTCTCTTCCCCTCCTGGGCACCAAAGCAAAGAAAATAAATTTTGGCTAACAAACATTTATTACTTGTCAATGTTAAGATCTATTGATGCATGCATATTTAAAACTTTTTGTAGGTGGCATCTTGGTGGGACTATGGATATCAAACTACTGCCATGGCTAACCGAACTGTCATTGTTGACAATAATACCTGGAATAACACACATATTGCGACTGTTGGTACTGCCATGTCTTCTCCAGAGAAGGCAGCTTGGGAAATTTTCCAGTCACTGGATGTAAAATATGTTCTTGTTGTCTTTGGAGGTCAACTTCTTTTCTCTTTGCTGAGACTATCTTTGTCAAATCATCTTGTTCTGATTTGTAAATTTACTTATTAGGATTGGTTGGCTATCCCAGTGATGATATTAATAAGTTCCTGTGGATGGTTCGTATTGGAGGGGGTGTATTCCCTCACATAAAGGAGCCAGATTACTTGGTATGTTACATTGTGAGCAACATAGGTTGTCAGGACATAATATATTATTTAGGAAATTAGATGTTAATCTAGCCTCTTTTAGTAATTACTTGGCTTGTAATGTGAGCTGGGTGCTAATTATTTCTTTTCTTAAACTTTGTTCAAAAGAGGGACGGTCAGTATCGGATTGATTCTATGGCCACACCAACAATGCTAAATTGCCTTATGTATAAACTTTCGTATTTCAGGTTTGTTTTGATGTTAATTTGGTTATTTGTAAATATTATATATTCAATTGTTTAGGGTACTTAACTTTCCCTGGTCTGATTTTGCTACAGATTTGTTGAGACAGACGGTAAAGGCTTTGACAGAGTGAGGCGGACAGAAATTGGGAAGAAATATTTCGAACTTACCCATTTTGAAGAGGTCAGAATAGCTAATAATTTGACAGTTAGTGTTTTCTGTTGATCAAAACTGTGGATAAGGGGATAAGCTGGGTAAATGTTAAGAGTTCTCGCCCTTGGATTTCATGACCTCCCTTGTGGTTTGCTGAACTTAAACTACACTGACCTCTCCAACTTTGAATCTTCCATCAACATTTGTGCCTTCTGTACATGCAAAAATACAAAGACAAGGGCGGTCAATATAATTTCTGAAACTAGATAGGTCAGTGTAAATTCACCAGATCATATGTAGTGTAATGCATCTTGATTTCATAAATCTACCGGGAACTTCATTTGGGTCTGTGCAACAGGAACTACTCCCTAGCTTTAAACTTGCATTATAATCTGGATCTAACTTTGGTGCATCTTATGGTGATTTATTAATTAGTTTCTGTTTCAATTAAGAGTTAATAATTCCCCACCCTTTCTTGATGGCAGGTTTAACTAATAAAATTTTCTCAATTATTAAGTTTATCCTTCTATGTAACAATTATTTTAATACAAAATACCAGAAAATTTGTAGAACACCTCCATCAATCTATAGATTAACTGATTAAGTTGTCCTCCAGGGCCGAGTTTTTATGTTCCTGTTTATAAATATCCATAGGATATTGAGAAATGAATCATTTTGGTATTTCACTTTTTGTGTCAGTATCAACTTGGTATCTTACAAATTTGTAGTTTGTAGTGTCAAAATAATTTTTTAGAAATCTTAAAATTACTTGAACAAAATAGTCCTCATCTGTACGGTGTCAAAATCAAAAGCACTTGTTCTAGTAAAATTAGGGTTATTGAGAAATCATTTTGACGATGAAAATTTATAAATAACCAAATTGACACTAATAACAAAAGTGAGGGACCAAAATGGTTCTTTTCTCATGATTTCCTTGGCTGTCAAGCCTCTCTTAGTGCTGTTGCTCAAATTAGTCGTTCTTTCACTTGAATTTTTCTGATGCAAAACCAAACATGATTAGCCTGTCTTGAATAAGTTTATTGTCTTTTTCTTCGTTTAGAATGGTTTTTATCTCTTCATGTTACTATGCATTCATCTCTCATCTTAGAAATATGCTATGTAATTCTTTCACCCTACGATGATTGCGTTAAAATAACAGAGCGGCTTAATCCCTTCATTTTACCGTTCATCACTCTACCATTCTAAATGTCTATTTATGTTTGGTAGACCGTTGCATCTTAATTTCTATTATTAGATGAGTTTAATATATTATCATCTACGCACCCATCAGTTTTTCTGACGTTTGTATTGTTCCCTGCAATCAGGTTTTCACAACTCACCATTGGATGGTTCGGATATACAAGTTGAAACCTCCAAAGAACAGGATTCGAGGAAAGAAAAAATCGAAATCGGTATCCTATGCGGTTCTCTTCTTGCCTTTAAATTCCAAATCCATATTTTAATCTTAAATCTTTCACCAGTCATAACTGTTCTTTTCATCCCTCCTTTTTGGCAGAAAGCAAGCTTAACAACTGGATCAAAAACAAGAGGATCAAGAAAGAATCCATTTTAGTAGTTTATTGTCATTATTATTATTTTCATTTCTTTTTGAGTAGTTTATCATATTTACTAGCCAATACTCTATATGTACAAGGGAATGAAAAGATTTTGCTGGCAATATAGTCATTGAGTGTCCAATACCCTCAGATTTTGAAAACACATACTATTCATCTCAATGATCTCGATCTCATTCTCAATATTAATATGCCTGAGAGCAAATTGAGTATAGGTTTTTACAATTATCTGCCCTTATTGAGTAAACCTCATTGCTGGTATTGCTAATATAGTTAAAAGCATTGCCTCTTCTGATATGCAGATTTTTGTGGATCATTATTACCTGAAAAAGAGAAAATTCTGTGGACCATTATCGGGTTATTATTCACAATTATGTAGAAGGTAGTTGCCACACCTCATTGAGTGGTTACCATTCTTGGGATAATTAAGCGAAGATTTTTATTTCATAGGCAACCACGCCGTCTGATTGGATAACCAAAACTTTATTATATTTCATATGATTAAATAACCATAACATGCAAAAATGCCTTGGAAAGTTTCTTTAGAGACATACACATCCAAGATGGAGGATCCAGGCTGGCACTGAACTGTAAACCCTCTTTCATTTATATGACCAACCTCGACTATCTCCAATCCATTACGAAATTGACAATATGAACAACTTCACATACACACTAGTATATATCCTATAGGTCGCTACAAAAGCTACGATAAGTCAACTCGATACAAAAAGCCAAAGCATCTCATCTGTACAGCAAATATCTTTCTTAATCCTTATTGATAAGGCACACTGATTACCTCAATATATTCCTCCAAATAGTCACTCGCTGCTTAGAGAAGACTATTACCTCAAAATCACAAGATTCTCAGTAAATTTTTCAAACGAAGCAAGTAAAGTCATGTCGCTATATATACAGAATAAATCATTCCAATTTGGCAGCTCCCACAAATAAAAGCTATCCAAAAATTCTAGATTTGGTGGCAGACCGCAATGTATTAGAGGTTACTTGACATTTGTGATTGTGCTCGAGCCAAATTTGTTATTTCTTAGGCAAATTGTATGTCTTCTTCAGGAATTTGGCTGCTGCTTCATCATTCCGATAACACAAAACTCGGAGAATTGTGTTTGGCTCTCTTGGACTCCACTGACCTATAGTTGGAGGCAACGGAAGCCGGGATTTTGATGAACCACCGTACATCTCCTTTGTAAGTTGAGTGAATTGCTCAATCAGGCGCTCAGTATCCATGTGAAAGAGGGGAAGTATACCTCTAACAGTGGTAGAAAGCTTCCCGATCAATTCAGCTGGCAGTCCATCTCCATTGGACCAGAACAAATCAGTCAGAAACTTGAAGTCCTCCTCTATTATTACAGAATCTTGCATAGAGAAAGCCCGTGAGGGACCTCCAGCTAACAAAACCATCAGGAATCCATCAAAAGAAGTTTTCATTACATCAGTAATCACACGCGTTCTCACTCTATCATGCACTGTTGATGATATAATCTCCAAAAATTGCTCAAGCTCCTGAAGAAAAGGCTCTATCCTAGCAGAAGAGACTTCCCCAACATACAGGCCATCCCACAGAACATTTCGTAGTTCGTGGAAAATGACCTTGTGAGCTGTAGTCTCACAGAATTGTTGGATGCCTTCGACACAAGCAGCAGCAGAATGCTCAAATTTAAAGCCCACCCCATTTGCTATATCATCCTCATGAACGGATTTAGAACTCCCTAAATTGGCAACTGTCCTCTTTTCCAAAACCCCTAACTCCATGCGAATACGCTGCATGGTATTGATGCGAACACAAAGCTGGGGTATCCCGAACAAGTTTTCTCCATTTGTAGTTCCAACCTGAGATTTCTTCCTGTGAGTCAATTGTGACTTTTCTTTTTTCTTGAATACACCATGAAATTTTGATTTTGTTGAGCACCTAGTCAAAGCAGGCATTGTTGGTAAGAAAGTATTTCGGTCACCTGCATATCAAATAAAAGGAAAATCTGGTCATCACGGGGATTGTGGAACTCTTTGGTTAGTTAAATGTTATGCAGTTGCTATATACCGCAGCCAGATTTGGCCTTCATAATGTAGTGTTCAAGAGATTTGTCAAGACCAAACATCAAGTCAGGAAGCAAAACCGCATGCGCAGATATTGGCAACAGAAAGAATGCTTCCAGAGTGTCATCTATGATTCGTAGAACTTCAACTGCTGAAGGAGCAAAGCACTCTTTATTTGCTCTTGGATCCCACACCTATTAGACAAAAGATGGGATGGTTAGGTCATGGATTATAGATAAAAGGACAAGTTTCAAGTAGATTAAGTAGCTAATGTCTGGTGAAAGCATTGTTGAGCTACAGAACAAATTTGTTAGAATATAAGATACTTGAATACCCTCCAACAAAAATAATAACCTAGAAAAAAGGAAACTTAGCTGGGAGATTTATACAATGGTACATCTGGAAAATTGCTAAATGATGTCTGAACTGCATGCATCTACCATTTACCATTTCCTTTTGTAGTAAAAACAAAAAATGAAAGAAAGAAAAAATTCCCCACAACCCTAATGTGGATCACTGAGACCTATCAGTAAATTATATCTTTCCTACACCTTTTGAAGAAACCAAACATTCTTCGTTCAAGGGCACAAGTGACATGGAGACAGTGCCAAAAAATCGCCAGTGGGTAATAATTTATTAACAATGTTTTTGGAGCTGCTCCATCTTTGTACACGTGGCATCCTACTGTACAAAGTATATCTAAAGAATATTATTTGTCCATAGAAAAAAACTTAAAAAAAAAAAAGAAAAAAAAGAGGAAGCTTGACTAGAAGATTATCAAAGTTTTGGCATACCTCTTTCTGCAGATTTCTGTCAACCCATTCTTCCAGTCTATCAACTCTTATCTTTATCCATGACTTGACCAGATTAGCAATTACAGCCTCAGCCTCATACGGAGGCATCTCCCTTATAATGGATTTACCACCATCTTCACTGTCAACTGAGTCTTCGACAGCTATCTGTACAAGATTTTTCTCCAATTTGTCAGCAGCCATCAGCACTTGTATAGCATCAGGTGTCAACTCAGTAATATTCCTGACATATTGCTTCAACTCATTCCCATAACATGCATGAAGGGTAGCAACTGCAACACCAGCAGCAAGAGGATGATATCTCTTGAGTACAGGACTATATATTGCCTTCTCATTGAAAGCCAGTTCAGTAATGTCTTGCGCAAGGACAGAAAGAGTGGAAACAGATTTATTCTGTTTTCTAGATACATGTCTCCCAGGGTCCAGTTTCTCCAACTTCTGCCTTGAAAAACAAGATTGAACAAAGTTAAGTCACATTCTTGCCACCAAAATTATGCAACTAGCACTGTAATAATCACCTGAGCTTTCAATCATGAAAGCCAGGGACGTAAGCAATTAAGTCAATTGTAAACTATCATTGGACTTATTAAGCACCTGTGATGGAAGGAAACAAAACAAGAAAGATTTTTATCATAAAGGAAAAGTGGACAAACCAAGATCAAAGGTGATTTTCAGGAATATAAAACCATAACAGAGCAAAACAAATGACTTTAGGCAATTATAATCAAAGAGATCAAAACATGCATATATGGAATTATTATTAGTCCATACCATCTGCAAGGGAGTTTTCTTTTTTTAGAGAGCTTGAATCATGGAACTTGCCTGAGTAAAAGCAGCACGTAGTGATGATCTAATATAATTGTCAACTTTGCTGCAAGCCACATCAGTTTCTTTTCTCTTCCTATTGTACTCATCTTCTGCCAACATTTTTGCTGACAATACAGCTAGAGACACAATACTTTGCAGTGATTCAACATTACCATCATTGAAAGTATCGTGATATGCAAGAAGCCTTTTCTCTGCCCAATTTAGTATCAAACTCATTGCAGACCTCAAGGTTTTTGTGTAAAGAGGATCTTTCTTGGCATTAGCATCTTTTTCAACTTCTGCCAGTAGATTACTGGATGCAAACAGTAGATCATATTCCACTTGGCCAGTGGCAACATACCTATGGAATAAAACCCAAGAAAAACAAAGATTATGGAGCATGTCATTCATGCCAAGGATAACCCAGGTCTTCTTAATGAGCTCTAAAACCTCATCAACTTCTTCAATCACTGAAGTTTCTTCATTAATATCAAAACATGCTTCTAGAAGAGTTTGGTAGATCCTGAGGTTCAGCGGAAACCCATCAGCCCAGTGACATGTTTCAGAAACAGATCCATGGGATGACCTGCAAGCAAGAGACATAGCAACACTCCGGAGGGCATGCATTGATTCACTATTCTTTCCAATATCCATGGGTTTCTCTAGGGCTCCACGAATGATGCGCCGGAGCTGCTGTGCAGAAGTATCTGCCTTATTTAGTGGCAGGTGAGGATGCAAAAGCAGTCCTGCTTCAAGAACCTTCAAATTTTTCCTTAGCCAAGCCTCATACTCTTGTTGAGTGGGAAAATCTGAAGACTTGAACTGTTGTATTAGCTCAAGTGGAAGAACCATTGACTCCATACGTCTTCCAAGCTATTTCATGAACAAATTAGTCAACAATCATAAGTGGATGTAAAGCAGCTAGAATGTACATGCTGAAATTTTAGAATTTGGTCCACGTGTTTCAATCCCAATTTATACAATAGTAAATAGACGGAAGTGTAACTTTTTTAGTGGCAGGAAACCAGGAAATATCATCCCAGCATGACGATCAACAACCAAACAATATATAGAAGTAAAATATAGGTTCTAAACTGTATGACAAAGGACAGCACTGAAGAAGTTGTCAGCGGCTAATGTTCTCATCTTCTTCATCTTCCTCTTCTAGTTATTGTAATCATAATGATTAAGTAATTGTCTTCATCTTCCTCTCAGGCCTCTTAAAAAAATAATCTACTTGGTCTTAGAAACATAAACCGCCTCTACAAATTCCAAATTTCAAGCACGAATGATTAGACAATTCCATAGTTCAATGAAGGACATCACTTAGTAGAGAGACCAATAGAAATTATAACAAGTTAAAAAAGTTACATTACAGGCCGCATTTCGTACTCAGGGATAAGTTTAAAAAGAATACTATAGTAACAAAAGAAAAAAAAAAACTTGTAGCTTTGACAGTTATACAGTCGGTTTCTCCATTTATCTTCTCAGCTAATAAGCGAATTAACAACTGCAAGACTGCTAGGCTCTTTAGGAAATCAAACGAAATTCAAATCCAGTGTTTAAAACAAGTTGAAATCACATAAACGGATCTATCATCTATCTGTTTATGCCTTCCACTATTTCTTAATTACAAATTTCAACACCCATTTTTTCAGAAGAAAAAAGTATTGCACCAAACTAAGTTCACAAATCACACCTGGCCTGCCGCTACTCTCAGGAGGGCTCGTCGAATTCTCGTATCAGTCTGCTCAGAAACCCTCATCTGTAACCTCATCAACTCCCCCGTCGTCACTGCCCGCTTAGTCTTCACCTGACTCGCCGACTCACCCTTCCTCTTTGGCGACGACATTTTGAGACCCAGAGCCTTCTTCACCTTGCTCGCCGCCGTCGAAGTCAGCGACCTATGCAGCGAGGGAGACGGAGACGGCGACAGCACCGAAGAACTCCGTTCCCCTTTCTCGGACTGAGAGATGAATGTCAACGGCTTCCCCCCGGAGCTCCGACAAGCCCCGACTAAGATCTCGTAAGCCGTCTCCCGGAGCTCCGATTCAGACAAATTGGGAGCCGGGTCGCCAAAAGGGGAAGGGAGGTCTTCAATTGGGTGTATGGGCATGGTGTTTTGGAGTGGCTGGTGTCTCTTGGAGCCCCCAAGTACTCTTTCCCTGAAGCTGATAGACATTCCTTATTGCAAAAAAGCGAAAAAGCAAAAGGACCCAGAAAATAATTTCCCAATGCTTGCTTTTTCTCCAGTGTTGTACAAGTTGCTTTCTTCGGGCCAGTGATGCCGATCTCTCTCTCACTCTCTCTCTCTCGTGCTTGGGTGTCAGCGAAAGTGTGAGCGTGAGGAAGATTGGGTTGGTTATTCTTGCTTCACTTTTAAGGTAGCAACATGATGCTATGTGGTGGGGACGAAAAAAAAGAAGAATTTAGATAGAGAGACGGACAGACAGAGAGACTCGTCCACCGTAGTAACAGTAGAGAGCGGTTTTTTTTGTAGAGAGAAAGAGGGCTTCCAAGTTGAATAGAAAGGCAGGAGGTGGGCAGAGAATGAAAAAAATGGGAGGGGAGAGACACAGGCGAAGAACCAGCAAATTAAAATATTGTAATAATCAATAACACTTTTTCGGCGTCAAATAGAATATTTCCGTGCCAGGTCTCCAATGAATCTTCCATACCAGGTCTCTGTCCCAGCTTTGATCTTCATCCGGCTTATGAATTTTATTTGATTTCTCGTCTTATATCTCAGACGTCAATCTGATTTAAATTATTTTAATTTTCAAGTTGAAATATTTACGAAAATCAAACAAGGAGAACAAGAAGCCAAAAAAAAAAAAAAAGAGTAAGATTTGATGTGTTTTGCTAGTTAATAATTAAATTTACATGTTTGCAGAGATTTTTAAAAGTGTTCCTTTAACTTGTTAAATGACAATTTTTTTCCAAACTTTTATACTAATATTGCTGAACAGAAAAAAACCATTTTCTTCAGAAATGAGAAAAATGTACTCAATGAAGAATTAAAAAAAAAAAAAAAAAAAAGGCGTCGTGAGTTGAGAAAACTGAAAAGCTGAAAACCTTTTATAAGTGTTGTTAAAACTTTTTTTTTTAATGTGAATATTTATATTTATATTAATATATATGATCCCAGGTCTTTTTTTGTTATTGATTTCAAAATTTTATATCACTATAAATCATCTAAGAAGAAATAAAAGTATTGACAAATCCTACTTTTAAATACTATTAAAGAATTATTTAAAAATGAATTAGAATACGGATGAGGCCACTAATATACACAAGTACATTCCATGACACAACCGAATATGTAGCAGAGTAAATATGAGCTGGGATCCCCTATATCAAAGTTACTGAAGTTTTTTCAATAAATTTTGGACCGATTTTAGTTTTAAAATTCAAAATTTATTGGATTATTAATTTAAAATAAATTTTAAAAAATATTTAATAAATTTTGAATGATTAAATCTCGATTTAATAATTCAAAATTTATTACAAATTTTCTTACTACTACAGGCAAGTAAATAATGTACTTTAAAAAAATATATCAAATTTCCATGATTTTATCTGTGTATGCCATGCCCTGCCTTTATCATAATTCATAAGTTATATTTTAATTAATTCTTTATAACATTAAAATTGAAAATTTTTTAAAATTTAAGATACTTTTTTAATTCTTTGCTCATTATAACATTGTTAATATAATTCTTATTTATTGAAATGTCTAAAATAATTTTTTTAATTAATAAAAAATATTACATTCAATTTTTTATTTTTTAATAAAATAATAAATTTGGTTTTGTTAAATTTAAGATTTAGAAACTGATAAAAAAAATTAAATTAAATATTTTTAATAAGTAAAAGTTATTTTTAATATTTTAATAAAAAAATATAATAATAATTTTATAATAAATAAAAAATCAAAATGATGCCCATATTTAAAAGGCGTTCGGTAGTTTTGTGCTGCCATGCTTTACTGTACGTGACCTGACATAGCCAAACAGGTGTTACTGACCTTTGCCAATGTCAATGTCATCCACCTCAAGCCACCATCCAACCTAGCTATCACCATTGCCATTCATTGCAGCTCTCCTAATTAATTTTTTTTTTATTTTTTCTAAAATCATTAATTATTAAAAAAAGGTTAGAGAAAGAATCAACAAATAAAAATACCAGCTGGTGCATGATTGCTAAAAAAAAAATGCAGAGCTCAAGCTGACATTACCAGTTAACGGTTGGCCAATTAATAGATATCACAGGAAAATTCTCTTCTTCTGTAGCTTGAATCGTCGACAAATTATGTTATAAAATCGCTACAATAAAACAAAACATTCTTTTTATTGGAGAAATAATATATGGTGTATTATACTGCATTCCCATGTACAATATTATTTCAATATTTTATTTATCATTTAATTTATAAAAAAAATATTAAAAAATGTCATATTTAATTTTTTATTTTTAAAAAAATTATTAAATTTAGTCTTTGTATCAAATTTTAAACTCTAAATTTAATAGACTAGATTTTATAATTTTTTATAATATAATGATCAAGTGTGATATTTTTCATTAAATGAGAATTATTTTAAATATTTTAATAAGTGACAAACTAAAACAACATTTTTATAATAAGTAAGACACTAAGAAGTGATTTACTCTAATTTATAATTTAGTTCTCATTAGTTTTTATTCTCAATTTAATCTTTTTTTTATTAGTTTATTTTTAATTTGGTCTCTCATTTGTTTTAAAAGTTAACATATTTAATTCCTTAATTTTAAATAAGTGAAATAAAATTAAAAATCAAAATCAGTAAAAAAAAATTAAATTGAGGAGTAACTTATAAGTAAATTAATAAATTGAAAATAAAAATTAATAAAAATCAAATTAAAAATTTTATTGATAAGTGATCATCAAATTGATAGTTTACTTCATAAATTATAAGAAAGATATAGATAAATATTTTCTCGAGAAAATAGCTTGGAGAAAATGTCAAAATTCAACGAGGAAGAACGTGGAAGAAGCAAATGGCGTACTGAGGCATGCTAGGAAAATGAGTTACATTTGTTCAGAAAATGTTCGTCTCTTTTGTCCCTGACGTCGGGCTTTTACCAATTTTTTAGGGAGAAAAATTATATGTTATTTTTTACATATTTATATCAAATTTTTTAATCAGATATTTGGATAATTTATATATCTTATTTATTTATTTATTAATATTATTAAATTTTATCTTTTAAAAAGTCATTAACTAATTAAAATATTTTAATATAAATATATAAGTTTTGTCACTATTACAATTCAAACCTAAATATAGTTTGACTTCTGCAGGTTTTAACTTTTAAAAACGTTTGAGTTTAAAATAATATTATTATTTAATAAATAATCTAAAATTCACTAATTAGAAAATTGAATCTAATCATCATTTCTTTTTTATGACGTCAAACTACTTGCCAGTTGTTTTTCTGCAACAAAATCAAAACTTAAAGGTAATTAGATGATGTGCCATATTTTTATATTAAGAAAACTTAACTAAAATTTTTTAAGAGAATATTTAATGCGGTGTAAGAAGAAAATGATGCCCATTATTTTATTATTAAATATATATTTTTATTAGGGATACTATTGATTTGCAATTAATTAGATTGAGACAATTGTAGGATTAGTTAAATTCGTTTGAGACTAGAAATTTTTATTCATTCAATTTAGGATTTGTATTTCAGTATTTTAATAAGATTGAATTTTTCTTTATTTTGGTATTTATATGTAAATAGGTATAAAATTCCTTTCATATAGCAGTAAAGGGTACCAAACTATGTTATTACTATATACATTGCAATGATAAAAGAAAAAAATCAATAAAAAAATTATATTAAGAACTATAAGTTTAAAATATCTATTATAAACTATTTTAAAGTATTCATGAATTATTATTTTCTTTAAAAAGGATCCTATTTTGCAGCTTTGGGATCCTACTTGACAATCATTGGATAATTCAAGATTCTATACGTAGATGCCTTAATTATTTCTTAACAGTGAAATCTTCACCTAGATATAGAGGTTTCTTCTTATAATCACGAAGTTAAAAAAAAAAAAGACAGATATTACAACAATAAATCTTCATATTTTGTAGAATCAATGCTTAGTAAGCCAAAATTTACTTTCTCATATTCAATTTATTTTTTTATTAATGTAAAATTTTTAAAAATAATATGGACTATCAAGATTATGTGGCGTATATGTAGAAAAATATATGGGCCTACTGTCGTTTTCAAAAAACCCGTAAAAGAGAAGCCAAACCCTGAATTTATTGAGTTTGAATTATCAAACCTTTAATTCTTACCAATATTTTGGGTGATGGAGGTAGAAGGAAAAGAACGTAAATTTGGAAAAAGAAAAAAAAGAAAATAATCATAAACTTTAATTTAAGTTGAGAATCGGTTCTGTGATTAAATGTAAATAGAGAACAGACAAAATGAAGTAGTGAACGGTAGAACTAAACTTTTGTATGATATGGACGGGCCATAAGGTCAACGAAACTATTTTTCATTAAAATAAATTCTTTTGTACAATTTGAAAGTGATTGGGAATGTGAACTAAAAGAAAGAAAAATGGAAATGATGTGTTAAAATATTTTGAACCTCAAGCGTATTTTAAATTTGTATAAAAGAATAGCATTAATAAGTTAGCGTACAGTCAAATTAGCATATTAACTATTTATTATCGCATTTATATTCAATCTCAAATTATCAATATACTTTAGATTTTGTTTATGAACCTCAAGCATTTTTTAAATTCGTCAAATTATTTCCTCTATTTTGTTTATTTTTCAATAATCACAAAAAAATCAATGTATAAATTAAAAATAAAAATAAAATTATAGATTAGAGAGTTATTGAAAAAAAAATCAACAAATTTACAGACTAATATTTTCAAATTTTAAAAAAAATGGAAAAGTAAAAATGTATAGATTGACAAATTCAAAAATAACAAACTTTGAGTTTATAAACAAAATATAAATATATTATGATTAAAATATAAATATAATATATAATTTTTGTTAACACTCATTAGCATATTTTAACATATTATTAATATATGTCTCTCTCTTAACGTAATAGTGACTATAGGAGAACAGTTATTTTTTTTATCATTCACCTTTAATTAATGATTTAAATATTCTGTAAGTAAAATAATAGTTTAAGTATAAGTTGGTTCTTTTAATATTATTTCAAGTTTTATCCTGTAATAGCTCTTGTGCGTCTACCTTCTCCTGATTTGATGCCATGCTCCCAGATTTAGTGAAAGCTTAGATAAAACCAAGCGGCGCTCGTGCTTCAATCTGGCTGAACTTGGTTCCAAACGCCTGCCGATAATCTTTTTTATACTTGGTTAAATCTTTAATGCTAAGGTTTTTGAAACCCAAAGATCCAATTTTTCTGGCCGCTTCTCGCCATTTCGATCCAAATTTCTCCACTGTACCTCTAATTGCCCAAAACCGTCAAAGAAACCATACAACTCCATTATTACACTATTCTGGAAATGATCTCTTAACGGATATATCAACTCATTTGTCGAATTGTAGTCATATACTGGAATTGAACATAGTATATGCCCATATCATCCGAACCCACTTCCTGGAATTTAATCCTGCTCCCTTTCATTGGAACAATATCATACGGTCGTACACTAGGCTAGAGTCTCCAAGCAAGGCTATTCGTGTCCATGTTGCGATGTTGCGAGCTGGAACTCTCCCCGATTGCTACACTCTTCCCATCGTTCTGAAGGCGGTGTGCCAATCTTTTGCGATTGAAGTAGGACAGCAGATCCATTCTACCGGTATAAAGCTTGGACTCCAGTCCAATGAGTTCTGCGAAAGTGGGTTTATAAACTCGTACTGTAAAGCGGGAAAATTTGAAAGTGCCCATAAGCTGTTTGAGGAAAATCCTGATCGAAAGCTGGGTTCTTGGAATGCCATAATAGGTGGCCTTTCCCAAGCCGGACTTGCTAAGGATGCGATATTCAGATTCGTGGAGATGATGAGAAATGGGTTCGTGCCGGATGGTGTGACCATGGTTAGCGTGACATCTGCGTGTGGAAGCCTTGGTGATTTAGATATGGCCTTTCAATTCCATAAATGTGTTTTGCAGGTCAAATCCACAGATCGGACAGACATTTTACTGTCGAATTCACTGATAGACATGTATGGAAAATGTGGCAGGATGGACCTAGCCTACAAAGTTTTTGAAACAATGGAAGAACGGAATGTGTCATCCTGGACATCCATGATTGTGGGTTATGCAATGCATGGACCTGTAAAAGAGGCACTTGAATGCTTCCGGTGTATGAGAGAGGCAGGGGTGAAACCTAACCATGTGACTTTTGTTGGAGTACTGAGTGCTTGTGTGCATGGCGGGACAGTTGAAGAGGGAAAATATTACTTCGATATGATGAAGAATGTTTATGGCATAACACCCCAATTGCAACATTACGGGTGCATGGTGGATTTACTGGGTAGAGCAGGGTTGCTCAATGAGGCTAGAAAAATGGTGGAGGAGATGCCTATGAAGCCAAATACAATAGTGTGGGGTTGTTTGATGGGTGCGTGTGAAAAGCATGGGAATGTAGATATGGCAGAGTGGGTAGCGAAGCATCTGCAAGCATTGGAACCCTGGAATGATGGGGCTTTTGTGGTGTTGTCTAATATCTATGCCAACAAAGGCTTGTGGAAGCAGGTGGAGCATATAAGGTCAGTCATGAAGCAGAGAAGGCTTGCCAAAATTCCTGCCTACAGCTTAGCAACAAGATCAGATTGAACCCCGGACTCAAGTGTAAAATTCTCGAAGAATACTAGTCCCATGTATGGCTACACTGCAGTGTCTGCAATTGCCAACTATTGGCAATTTTTATATCTTTATTTCATGCCAGAAAACGTTAAATTGTTATTTTATTACATTTTTCCTATTCCTTAAGCACCACGTAAACATATAAGATACCAGAATTCTTGTTACCAATTGTGGCAAATCATTTCATTAATATTGGAAATATCTCCATCCTTGAATAGTTGCTTGTTAAGAATTCTGGTTAACAGAATTCTTTATGATCTTGCATCCAAAGTCCAAACATACCGGAAGGATGACAATGCAGGACGGTTCACAGGAAACTTTTAGTGGAATTTAATGTCTATTTTAGTTATTTTTCTGAAAAATATTTTCATATTTATACTCCATGTCTTACTGCAAGGCGAGTGCTTTTGGAGACGGCAAAGCCAAATGGGGTTAGGTCATGTTCCGTAGAGAATGTACTGGCCAATAATAGTCTGCATTGTGTGCGTGTGGGAAGGAGAATTAAATATAGCTTCTTCTTCTTCTTTTTTCATGAGATGATGTATTTTAAATACAAATGAGAGCATCATATAATTTAGGTATCTCTCAAGAGAACAGAGATGTGTGTGTGAAGTAAATATAGTTTCTTTTTTTCTAATTTCAAGAGATAAGAGTGTATTTCAAAACAGATGGGAGGATCATGTCATTTAGATATCTCACAGGAAAATGGAGAAAAATATTTCACTTTATTTTAAAATGTCAAAAATTAATTTAATCTTATAATTATGAGTATAATTATATGTCTGTCCGTAAGTTAGCATCTAAATTCTAATAAAAACAAATACTTGCTAATTGTTATTAAAACACACTGTATTATCCCCCGAAAAAAGGCCATTGGGCATTCCATCCTACTACAACAGATGACAAGCGCGAACTCTTGCAGGTATGCAAAGCTTTAACTTGAGATATGGATCGGGCCTTCGATGAGTGTGGTCTAATAGCACTTTTTCTTCTTAATTTGTTTAGTTCATTTTCGGCCCATATGTTTCCTAGTAATTAGTGAGTAAATTGACACAAGCTATATATATGTATATATATATTATTTTGCTTCCTTATATTTTAACTATATCTCAATTTGATCGTCCATATTTGTTAAG
This sequence comes from Delonix regia, assembly GCA_037074485.1. Lineage (NCBI taxonomy): Eukaryota > Viridiplantae > Streptophyta > Magnoliopsida > Fabales > Fabaceae > Delonix > Delonix regia. Next base: position 28,934,651 of record CM073449.1, on the reverse strand, counting down.
TTTTAATATAGTCCTTTACACTTTCTAATATCAAGAGAATTAGTTTTTCTATTGGTTTATAAAGACAGAGTTACAGAAATATTTATTAATGGAAAGACTAATATTTTAAAAGTCTGAAAATGTGAAGAATTATTATGGAACAAGACAAATGTCAAAAATCAAATTGAGACTAGGTGAAAATGTGAAAATTTAAAATAATTTTTTCTCAATAATTTTATCCGAACAATATACTTAACTTTCATTCGACATCGATTGAAACTAAAACAATTCAAGATCTATCGCAGAGGATCAAACCAGGATTACCATTCTTCAAATTCAATAAGTAATTAACAGCATCAATAATGGCATAATGTTTACAAAATATATAAATCAAGTAAAATTTTAATATATTATATGTATTCTCTTAAATTAACAACGTGAATTTTTTCACAAAAAAAAAAAAAACAAAAGGCCATTAGAATGACGTCAAGACAACACTCAAACTTTTACGGAACAGATAGTGGTGGTAATAGATACAGCAGAGATCGCGGAAATACGTGGCGTCTTACGAGTTTACGAGTAGCCAACATAGCAAAGATTTTGGTTCCTGCACATTCTCGTCCAAATACAATGAAGCCACGAAAACACATGAGGGTATATAAAACACGTGCGGTGGGAGTGGGGCCCCCGTCGACGCCGCAAATTTTAGACTGTCCCTACCATAGCTTCCCAACGTACACCGCCCCATATTTTCTGCCACGTGTCCACCACGCCTATTTGATTTCTCACACTTCTACGTCACATTGATGGTCATTACTCTGAACTACCCACTCATCGGCACAGTCCTATTGGCCAATCCTATGGTCCCAGGGACTCTGATGGCGACACGTGTCCAACTACTTCTTATCTTGATTTGATCCCCGTGGTACTAGCTGATGGAACTTTTCTGTTTATGGACAGGAGAATAATTTGTGGTGGACCTGCCCTTGCAGAATTAGCAACCTTGTCGGCAATCCCTTCTAAATAGATTCCTTAATCAGTGTTCGTATACGTCTTACTTTTAATTAAATCCCTTCATCTTTTATATAATGCCTTCTTTTGATAACATAGGGGCAACATATATATAAAATATGGTCATGTTTTGGCATTTATATGCTTTATTAAATTTCTTTTCAATCACTATAATACGCCTCTTATATTTGATGATGCCAGTTTATTAATTTTAATTTACCATTGGTTTCTTCTGAAGAAAATATAGAGGAAACTGTGTGAAGATATATAGTTTGGGTTTTCAAGTGAACTCAATTAGCATATACTATACGTATAAATAAAATATAATATTTTTATGGCAAAAAAATGTAAAACCTTTTTTTTTAAAGATAGTTTTGAATGAAAAAGATAATTACATATATATGTTAATAAAATACAAATGATCCCCTAATTGCTAAAGATCTAGACACCCGGGCCTCTTCTTCGCCTATGTTCCACTTCTTTTTATTATATAGTAGGCATAAAGAAATAGACGATCCACTACACATGATAGGCTCACAACATTTTTTCACAATTAGAAGAGGGATTCACCTCGTTTACAATAAGAAAGAAGCGATACCTATACTTGTGACTAAAATACCTTATGTTTATAATTCATATACCGTAACAATTATTAAATATATAGTGGATCAATATAAAATATTAAATTTTTCATAATTTGAATAAATTGAATTTATAACTTTCGACAAAAAAAAAATAGCATTGAAATAAAACTCTAAGAAATACATATATTAATAAATGAAGTTAATATTATTGGTTGAAAGTATTGTGGTTACCTCTTTATCTTGAACGAAAGTATGTGTATGTTTTCATAACAAAAAGAAGGTTGTATAATTCAACCATATTTAAGAGGAAGAGAGAATGATTTATTAAAAAAAAAAAGTAACAAAATATCTCTTTTTCTAAAATTATCAAGAATAATTGAACTGGGTCCATTTGAATTTATTTGGAGAGATGAAATAAAATGGTGAGGGAAGGCACTTTAAAAAGCAGTAATGGTATAGCTGTTACTTGTGGGTGATGTAAACCGTAGAAGACATTTGAATAAAGAAGAGAGAGGGCGATCATTGTCAAAGCGCAAGGAGTAGATCTTTCAAATAGAAAGAAAACAGGAAGAATCCAATTGGGCCCAGTGGGTGAGGAAAAAGATATACGATGGGGCCCAAAACTATGGGGACGAAAGATGAATGTATGTGTTTGGACCTTGGAGAAGGCCGCAAATTTTGAAAATCCAGCAACACAGTGAGTGGGTAGAAAAGAGAAGAGTCGTAGAAGAAGAAGATGAGGAAGAAGAGAAGAAAAGCGAAAATGCGACGGTATAGATCGGGAAGCACGAGATGTGAGAACAGCGAAGCCTAGACAGACACAAAGAGGGTGGTGGGGTCCACTGCTCAGAGGTCACTTTTTATGCTAACGTCGGCTATAACGTACACCAGCACGTCCCACGCTTCCACCGCCGACGCCGTGGTCTCTCCCTCATGCACTCATTGTCCCTCCTTCTTTCTGTCTCTGAAAAGGATTAAAAATACATAATAATAATCATAATAATTGAAAGTCAAAAATGTTGAATTTGAAAACTATACTGTAAAGTAATGGTTTGTGAGTATCTGGTGGTACAACCACGATGTATTGACCTTGGTCAAACAAGGTGCAGAGGGTGGTGGTTCGGCTATGGCGGTGCCCTTGTCCCTTGTTTCGCCCTTTTTGTCCCTCTTTTGCGTGTGCGGGGTGCTTTAGTAATTTCCCCATCTCTTTCATGCCCCCGACATGAATTGCCAAACAACAGAGTCAGACAGCAATGGCATCTTCCAGTTTTTATTTTATATTTTCCAAAAAAACATAAGTGTACAATGGTGATTTGATTCGTAGATATTTTGTTTAATTTTGTACGATCTCAAGCCTTGGTTCTCTTGAGTAGATTCATCCTCTCAGCCAGAGCTAACGAGAATACTTGGATCAACATAATTGTTAAAATATTATCGTAATCTGTCTATCTCAAAAAAAAAAAAAAAAAGGGTAGCTACATGCATAGCTATCTTCAGCTTTGGGTTAAGAAAGGGATAAAGCGAATGATGGGAAATGGAAAGCGAAAGGCGTGGGGAAACGTAATTACGTATAACGTTACATTTGGATGTTGGAGACAGATGGGAGAAGATAAGATCATCTTCAAGCAACAAAATCTCCCTAGGCCCTAGCTAGCTAATCCGAGGTTGATAAATTTCCTTGTAGACTTATTATTGTACTTCACTTTTGATAAGACAGTCAATATATTATTAAAAATATATATATTAAGACGTAATTAGCTGATTGTGAATATTAAAAAAGAAAACCCTAATGACTCATTTCATTAATCGACCCAATCATGTGCATATGGATTCGTGAGACACCTTGGGCATAATTCAAACACTGCACAGTCCAAACTAATCATAAGGTTGCTAAATTCAGTGGACAAGTGGCTTGATATTCTATTTTTTCTTTTGCAGCTAAAATAAAAGTCCAAAAACGTGTATTCATAAATAGAAGGAAGAAGCGATCGATAGGAACAAAACCAATATATTTAGTCAAATCATTCCCACTTTAGCGAGCAAATACTTTTCTCCCACCTTTTTGCGTGGGCGATGACAGCTCTTTAGATATCAACCATCTGGCTCGTGCTGATGTGTCACTGTTTTTGCATGCTTATGAATGCACCCGGCAATATGGTGAATAATTAACTGGTTACAGTATTGGAAAAGTCACCCATGGCGATCTGCCTCTTCCTCACACTCTGGGTGTTAAGCACTAAACCCATTACAGTTGGCTAGCTAATCCAGCGTGTGGGTTTGAAAATGATGCCTTCTTAGTTTGTTACCTCCTTCTTTTTCAAATTATATTTTCATGTTTATATATGTATCTTGTCTAAAACTGTTGTATATTATCAATCGTGCAGGCCACCTCACGTTAAGGTGTAAGAAGCAGTAAGAAAAAAGAATATAAGTCTAATCATTCTTCTGCATTGACTACTTTTTACGCATCCCATGATGGCTACACCAGACGTCGGCATATCATTATGGGAAGAAAAAAAGAGAGAGAGAAATATAAAAGGAGATTAGTGGGGAAAAGAAAAGGTAATTAATGACATAGTCATAAATATAATGATCTTGATCAGAGAGAATAACGTCAAAACTATAGCCAGAAAAGTTTGCACAAAGTGATGAGGTAATTATATTGATCAACACCTTTCAGTTAGAAATCGTCGACGCTATTTTCCAGGCTCTTGTCCTTTTTCAGTATCTTAAATGCAGAACAAAACCCACTTTACTTATTGGCCCCTTCGTAAGGAGACGAAGCACAATGAAACATTAAAATTGTCTGTTCCCAAATTTAATTTAGGCTTCCAAAACAGAACCGTTTTCTTCTTACCAGAAAATGTAGATGAAATGTTTTCCTCCTTTAATTATAGGGAATATCTTATAGCTAGTCATCATTGCTACAATTGCCCAACAAAAACTAGTTCTTGTTTATTTGTGCTTATTTTAATATGAAACTATGCACGTTTGAATTGCATATTCCACTGAGTGTACTGTTGTTGCAGACAGTGTAGGTGTGCACTTATATTAGTTCATTGAAAAATATCTATTTCTTTTTATATGAATATAGTTAATGTAAGGTCGTGATGCGTCATAATTATGTTCTTTTTTTTTTCCTTCCTTCAAATGAATGAGGTGATATTTTGATCAATTTACACACCCAGTTCAAGCACTTCATCAAGTGTGATCTGTGGTTTCGACATTTATATTGAGACTAAATTATTAAATCTTTTTTACCACTTAGCCTTGAGAAATTAACAAAGTTAATATTAGTATGCCTCGCTAATAATATATAATTTAGATGCGGTCACCTATATGATCTTACATACACGTAATACTTTAAAGTCAGTCTTTAGAAACTAATTAATTAACTTGATGTGGGAGTCAAATTGGATCTTTTACTATTCTAATGCTTCATCATGCTTATGAGATTTTGCAGTTTTATCAGGTGAATTAGATTCCCTACCTCTTGATATTCAAAGGCTGGCTTTGAGATAAAACCAAGCTTGTAAATTACTTACTATCGTGAAACCAAACTTTTTATGAGTTATTGATTTTAATTTTAAAAAATTATGGATTTTAGTTTCTGAACTTTAAAAATAAATGATCAAATTTTGTAATTAATAAAATATACACCAATGAATCACAAAATCAGTTGAAAAAGACAGAAAATCCAAATTAATTATTTTATAAGGTGCTATCCATCTTTTGCATTAACCACTAGCAAGCAGCAAGTGCATGCGTTGACTTTTCTGACCTTTCGCTGCACTTGAGAAAGTAAATAGATAAAAAGGGTTATAAAAGTAATTCTGAAAGCTCTCTATTCTTCAATTTTTGGCTGCCATGTAAGGTGCCACTTTATTTGTGTAATAATTAATAAGGTTAAATTAACATATCATATATAAGTCTTATAAAAAGCATACACATGACGTGAGTCTTACCAAATCAATTATATCTCATAATATTTTTATGACATGTTGGCATGATATTATTAACTATCCTATTAATAAAATAATTGGATATGTATATGGTTTCTAAAAGTTTCTCTTACAAATTAGCCTTCGGCTTCGCTAAGTGGTAAAAGAGTGTGGGGCCTGTATGTTGGCCTATATATCTTGTAACCTGCATTGTAAGTTCCAAAAGAACCCGATCTCTTAAAATATACTTAAATGATTGGAAGTTATAAAGTATTTAGAATTTGCTTCCTGTTACTTTTGCGGTTTAATTTGTTAATATATGAAGATCCTCTGAGATAGCTTCTTTTCGCCAAAGCAAGAATTTAGTAATTGCAATAATGTTTTGATAAGGAACTTGATGCATTACATGCACCAATTTGGTTCGACTATTGTAAAAGAGGAGCTTCACTGTATAAAGATGCAATTAATAGTAATGATGGGTGAGAAATTCAAATTCTATAGATATTCTTAAAATTTATTCATTTAGATTTGGATGTGAAAATGAAAAAGGGGTCTGAATATTGATTTGGAATTTTTTTAACCAATTATAGGGTTCATGTTTGGGTGAGATGTGTGTGTGTGTATTGAAAACTAATAAAAGAATTTACCCAAAAGACATTATCTTTTGAGTTATATATATAATTATTTAAGATACTTTAATATTTTATTTTATTGTTGTTATGATTTTATGTGAATAAATTTCATGCAAACAAGTTTTAGTTATTAAAAAAATTTATTCACACTTTAAAAATGTTTCTGAATAAATAAGCTTGGGTTCAAGGATTTAAAAATTTTATAAGAAAAAGAGTCTGACCAAACAAAAATGATGAGGAGATCGAGAAGAGTGTCATTATTCAAATTATTGTATACATTATCTACTAGCTAGGGAGCATTATATTGGATAGAACAATGACAAGCACAAGACTCTCCTTGCTTAGATTTCAAATCAGTAACATTCTAAAAGTCAGTAAAAAATAATTCCCAATTGAAAAAGGAAGAGGGTAGTGAAATTAATAATTTAATTGCTTTACTAAATGATTGTTACTATCATCCTTTCATTTGGAAGCACTGTAATATTTTCATATTAAGAATGCAATTAGAAATCGGAAAGTGTCATTACAATGATGTTATTTGCACACAAATGATGATGCTAATTTTTTAGACTCACAATTATAACAAGTAATTGATCTAACTAAGGTCAGACAAACTGATCAAACTGTAGATGTCTGCAGTTATTTAAACTTGTCTTTGTCTGAAAAAAAATGTCTAAATGATAACAATACTCTAAGAATTTATGGGACATTGACAACACAGTGGTGGCATGCTTGCACATGGTTGATGTAAGATTTGATCACCATGTACTTGTTTCGCTATCATCATCCACTTAGTCCTAATGATTTTTCTTTTTCAAAGGAAGAAAGAGCTTTTCTTCTGTGATTTACTGTGATACTAAAGATGGATTTATGCACAAGACAATCATATATTCATATCCTAAAATGTTGCTGTTCTTTGGGTACGTTCTAGCGCGTTGAAGAGGGCATGTTATATATAAACACACTTATTGAAGAATCATCGAGGCATATATAACTATGGAAAACTCCAATTACAATTTCCTGCCTGCGAACCGAAAAGGTGACGAGTCTCCCACAGTTGAAAGAGAAAACAATAAATGTGGTAACTTTTTGTGGTATGGTAAAATAATTTTTTGTTACCAGATATATATGAATTGAAGCTGATGTAAATTTGTGGAACGTCTCGTTTAGTTAAACTGTGGCCCTTGAGCCATTAAAGCTGACTAGGGATGTTGCAAGTTAACGAGACAAGAAGCTTGAATATGTAATCCCCTTGAGAGCAGGGCACCACAGGCTCTCTTCTTAAACGTTTTGGACCACTTTGATACTGATACGTAGAGACGCTTCTTTCTTCTTGATAGCTTTAAGTATAACCAATATGTGCTGCAGAAATTAAAGAAGACTGTTGAGCATCTGTCATTCGTCTCCCATTAATTTGATGCTTGCCATTTCTGTGCCCATATGTTCTCTTATCCATTTCACCTAAGATTAGTGCTTAATTTGGATGATGAATCAATCACCCAACTAAACTAGACTGCCATTTTTGTTAGTCTAACAAGCTTTAACCTTACAAACCTGGTTTAGCAGAGCAAGAGGATGTTGAGAAGGAAAAGAGAAGAAAATAGCCTATAATGAAAATTTAAGAGTTATCACTGTAGGGCTGGTGTCTTCTTTTTCAAGGGATGGCCCAGAATCTGATTCCGCTACAATACTTGTCCTAAGAAAATGAGATTGCTTGACCCTCCTTTACAGACAAAAACTTTTAGGGACATGGTTCTCTGCATTCTGGGGACTCTCTCTCTTTGGCGTCAAATCACCCTATTGCCTTCGGTGGGTGCACTATCGCTGCACACCATTTGTTTCATTAAAATAATTATTTTCATGAATAATATCTCTTTGAAACACCATATCTTCATGTCCTATTATTGTGTTTGTCACACCTCCTTCTTCCCCACCTCCCAGGACCAGATTCATATCAAAATCTGACCATAACTATTTTATTTTTCATTTTTTAATTTGGGTTTGGGATCCAACACTCATGCAGATTCTGTGTTGAGATTAAAATACAAAACCAGCTTCAAGTTAGCACTCGTAGGGGCATCTAGGGTCTTAGTATTAATTCACCCAGTCTTTCTCTGTTGCATCTGATAATGATTTAAAATTCTCATGTTGCTAATGCTAATTAAAGCAAAACCACTGACTTGGTCTTTGGAGCGCCTGCAACGCTATGCAGAAGCATGTGACCTTGGAATCCTAGTAATTCATCATCCTCCACGAGAGTGAACCTTAATTACGGTGATTAGGATTTTCTTAGGTAAAAGAAAATTCTAATAAACTATATATGGTTAAGGCTTTATTGGGATTACCCACAGGAATCACATGATAACGTGGAACTAGAACACTTGAACAGAGGCTTGAGTGTGAACAAGCCCTTTTTTCAAACTTGTGAGTACTGAAACTGATAAGAAGAAGCATGGTTTATGGTAAGTTAAGCACTGTATCAATCATAATAAACAAAATATTGCTAATATATATGGTGTGCACAGCGTGGCAAACTCTTAACTAACTAAGTTGAAATTCCCAATTAATTCCTTTATTAATTAGAAGTCAACTTTGGAATTAAAGAGCACGTGTGACGCCATAAGATATAAATCTAATTGGGTCAAAAAGCATCAACAAGCTAGTTTTTGTTTAATCTGATGAAACAAATGAAGCTTGACGTCACTAAAAAAATTGTTGGTAACACCAAAGGCCACCCCCATCACTCCTGTATATCGCTCAGTTCTCAAAGGATCCAGCTTTTATTTTCTTCAGAAATACTCCAAAACAAGAAAATCAGTTTTATTATCTTAATTTATGTGCGCAAATGAATAGAAAGTGGCAACAAGAATGAATATGAAGAAGGGAGACTCAGAGAGGGAATATCACCTACAGACTTACTAAGAAGTTTCTTGATAATTGGTCCATTAAGATTAATTTAATTCAAATAAATCTCACTGCTAGTTCTAAGATCTTGTCATTTCCAACCACATAAAAAATATATAAATGAATAGTGGACCCAAATCTGGACTAGAAGACAAACATGGCAAGCAAGGAAAATGGGTCCTTCGGCTCACATCTTACAGCTATGTAATGGGGTCATGGAGCTTTGACTTGTACACTATTTGATTGATATGTAGAAATGAAAATGAATTAATAAAGGTGGGGAAAAACATTGTGAATAGAACAGGAAATAAGAAATGGGTTTAGGCTTCTTGTCAATTATTGAAAGACAAGTCCTTACTATGTGCAATGGTGTCCACCTACCATTATATGTACCACGGAAACGCACACGGCTTTTGGTGAAGCTGCATTTGCACTAGAAAATGCCTAATAATTTGTGCAAATACTAGGAAAAAAATTAGTGGGGTTCAGATAGTGACAGCTTTTATAACAATAATGAACATATATTCAGCTTTCTTCTAATTCCCTTTCCTTCTTCGCAGAAAGATAGGGAGATGTTCTGCATCTGCAACTAGAGTATAGATCAAGATCACTATTGTCATATTCACAATCTTCCTTCAGCCTTACAATAATGATTATGGCACTGGACCATCAGTCTATGACATTTAACATGGTTAATAGTGGATGATATGATACTATACCAAACGTAACCAAGAGTAGGGCCTATTGTATTGTACTTTTAATTTGGCAGGTGAAGGCATAATACTTTGAGCATTTTGATGATCAAGAGGAGATTCTGCTTTACTGTTTTATGTTTCATGTTTCTCCCTTCTCGCTGTAAAAACTCCTTTTTTTTCCCCTCCAATGAGAATCTTTCTACCAATAACTGTTAATGTAAGCTTCAATCATAAATTTCTGAATATTTAATTAATGAAAGTTTAAGGATTTTGACCACAGGCTAAAATCTAGTGGTTGAAAGGAAAGGGCTACTAGAAAGAGCTCTTAGTAGTTAGTAGTACTAGTACCCCACAACACAAGGGAGAAATATATCATTAATTAAAATTAAAAAGCAGTACAAATTTTTACTTTAGGTTTGAACTTTTTTAGCTGCGAATGGAACACCGTTTATAAACGAATTACAAGTTTCTTTCATTGAGATGTGAAATCTACTATCACTCGTCCAGGTGATGAGACAGCTTTTAACACTGGGTGGTTTAGGAATTAATTAAAGATTAAATTACATTTTCTGACTTTGCCTCAATTTGCCAAAAGTAGCTAAGCAGGGAGTTTTTGTTTACGTGTAAAAGTGAAACATAAAGAACCGCGTTGCGTGTCAAGAACTTATTGCTAGCTGTACGTACTATCAGCATCTCTATGGTCAATCCTATTCAAAGCTACCACATTTGCAGAACTGGAGTTATTGTTTAGGGTCCATTGATTGAATCCGAATGATGAAGAATTGGAGTTTCGTTTGACATCTTAGGAGATTAGGCATCGTGTTAAAGGTACTGATTTTAATGGCCCCAAAATAACGTCGTGAGATCAAAGTTAAAAACAATGAGCTGTATTCCGAAGCTGCTAAAGCTATATAGCAAAATCAGAGACACACGAATTCTGTAACTTTTACAGTGAAGAGAGTGGAACAATCAGGATCTCTCACAAGCAGAAAAGAAGCTAAAGTGGGAGGGAAAAAGCATACACTAGTAAGTAATATCTACTTGAGAGACAAGCAACGTATTTAACCCTTCAAAGAAAAATTGAGAAAGGGCTCACATTGAAAGCTCAGGGAAAGTAATAGTAATACTTCAGAGAAAGCACACACCAATGGGTGATATTAATGTTGCCACAACGAACCCTCAAATCCACACAGAACGTTGCTCTCTGCTTCTTGCATTGATGTGTGATCCCCAAGGAAATACCCACCACAATCCCTGTCATCATAAATGCTGTGATACCACGGGTGAGGATAGAGCCACCCATCAACCGGGTCCAAGAACACGAAATCATTACTCGGGTCGGGCGAGTCGAAACTAGTACCCAAATGCGGCAGCTCCACTATCTCGCCGAGGTCCTCCGGGGTGGACGGGTCGCCGGAGGAGGAATACGACATTGCCAATGAAGACGACGACGAAGAGGAAGACGAAAGCGACGTCGTCGGGGGATTGAATACCTCCATGGAAGCGGCCTTTGCAGCGGCGACTTGAACATCTCGGGGCGAGTTGGAAGCGGGTCGGGGCAGAGAACCCGCGAGCTCCGGGAAGTTGAGGATGGCGGAGTTGCCTTTGATGGCGAGTGCGGCCACGTCGTGGGCTCGCGCCGCCATCTCCGGAGTGTTGAAGGTGCCGAGCCAGATCCGATTCTTCTTGCGGGGCTCCCGGATTTCGGATACCCACTTGCCCCATGCCCGCATTCGGACTCCTCTGTACACGGGGTGTTTGCTGGTGCCATCTCTCGCTCGTTTGGGCTTCCTCTGTTCTGTGGGTAATGGTTCAGAAGTGGAATTTGGTAGACACTGTGATAACCCAGATAATGATGACGACGATGATGATGGAGAGTGTGAGGACCAGTTAATGTGAATGCTTGTCTCTGTTTCTGAGCATGGTAGCTCAGCCATTGCTATCGATCAAGACAAGTAACTTAGTTGCTAGCTATATAGGTTGGTTCAGCTCAGCAAAATCAAGAAGCGATTTTTCCTGTGGGTTTGTGTAGAGAAGTTCAAAATGGTGGTTTTGATTTGTGTGTTAGTGAGGTGCTATATAAGGGTGTGGTAAGGCTCTATGTCATTCTAGAGGGAGTTTATGTGAGTGAGAGAGGGAAAGCTTAAGGGATGTAAGAGGGAGTGACAAAGATGGAGAGAGCAGAGGGGGAGGGGGGGTTTTAGTAGAGGGAAACGTAAGAGAAATGTGGGGCTAAATTTGTAACAAGGGACCCCCACACGAATGGTTCGGCTTTCCATAACCTGTATCATGCCTTGATCAACATGCATATGCATGTATCTTACTTGATTAAACTATAAACATGCTTGCCTTCTAATTTTTAAATCAAAACTATAAAAAGGAAATGAAAATCTCTTTCTTTTTCTTTTTCTTTCTCTTTTTCTTTCTTGGTTAATTTTCTCGTTCCAGAGACTGAAATGGGTGGGTGGGGATACATTCAAAGGTGTGGAACGCGGAAGAGGATACTTTATATGACTGGACTTAAGATGTTTTCTTATGTGACATAAGAAACATATGAAAAGGGAAATAAACACAACATTTTATTTATAATAAATTATTATGTGGTTATTATATCTTTCTGTATCATCATTGTTCATATGAAATAAGGCAAGAGGTTCACCCACTGTTGGCCGAGTCGTCCCAGAGGATTTGGTACATAATGGGGATTTTCTACAGTACCTTGGGCTAAAACTTTCCATTTAGTTATGCTTAGATTCACTCATACAATGTCAATCGTTTTTCCCCTTTTTCACCTCTTTCCTCTGTGCTTGTCCATGATTAGGATTAAGGACAGTGATAGAAATACTGTTATTGTCCCATGCTCTTTTTTTTTTTAATCTTTTTTTAATTAATTATTTTAAATTTTAAAGGACTAATTTGCCTTATTTTACCATGTAGTTCTTCATTTTTACCCTTGAGACCTTTCTCTTTCCTAGTTCCCACTATTTCTGCATTTATCATGTTATCATACATATTTAAATTTGATAAATTTAAAATTTTAAATATATGTTAACTTGATAGAATCTAAATTGTTGGATAAAAATTTAATAGTTTAAATTTTAAAAAATTATTAAAAATTATCTTATATGTACTAAAATTTAAATCATTTAATAAAAATTTAATGATTCAAATATTCTCAAATACAATAAATTTAAATTCAGAAAACCTGAATCCCTTGTTATACTTAAGTGTAAACTTTGTCATCTTGCAAAGAACAAAACAGAGTACGTTCGTAAGGTTCCTGTCACCATATTCGCATTGTCCACCCATCTCATTTCTGGAGATGAGCGACTAGATTTTATTTTTCTGTCACATTGTGAGATTGGCACTGTTTTGATTCGTTTCGAATTGGTCATTTACAGTGAAATAGAGTTGTTGATTAATTTTCTCGAGAAAATGACAAAGTAGATATATTATTTATATTTTGGGGTAATTAAAGAGTGTTTGAAGTTTTCAACCATTAAATTGCCCAAAATGACCCTTAAGATGCATGATGTATACATTTAAAAATCCATGTTATAGAATCAAGGACTGAGGATTCTCGAACACTAGTACACTCGAGCTTTTCCCTGTATTACATGTTGATCAATGAACCAGATTTTTCTGTATGGAATTTGAGCTATCATTGAATAGGTCCCAGCGTCATTAATCTCCAGGGATATGCTGTGTCTCATCTACGGTCTGCTTTGAGGGACGACGTAAGATTCTTCGTATGAAGAAACTAGAGGTTTTCCCAAGCAGGAAAATGAAGGTACTAATTAATGGGTACGTATAACTTTTTCTTCTAGTATTAAATTAAAAGTAAGTGCGAAAACTTTGCGGATTGAGGAGTTGGTGACATTATTAATGAGCAAGCCAAAAAGAATAATAATAATAATAATAAGCCCTTCCCTCTTCGTTTCTCGAAATCTTACTTCGAGAAGTTGAGTTCACTTCAAAGTAAAAATTATTCGAGAAATTAAAATACGACTTTGATTGAGTTAGGAATATTAAACTTCGTAAATCCTATTCTCCAAACAAAAATATACATTCTTAGTCGATAATGATGAAGACTGTAGCACAAGTAATCTGGAAACATATTCCTATGAACTTATGTGGCTCCATTCATAGTTTTGATTGGAGAGATTCTAACCGAGTTCTGAATTTATCGTATCTCTAGAATGAAGGGTAATAGATATTTTGAAAGTCGGGCATTCTTTTATTCTTCTCTTTATAATTAACAACCGAGGATCTTATACTGGTAGTTAAAACTTGACATTGTGATTTATCAACTAGAAGTGCCATAAAATTTGAGTTTAAGCACATTTCTATTCTATGCAATATATACAGAGAATTGAATAATATATATAATCCCACATTAATGTCTTTTTCTTATACTTGCCAAAATATTAACAAGTGTTATTTGAATTTTTTGCAATTAACACTGTTGTAATTTATATAGAAATCAAGACTGCTTGCAATTATATTTAATTTTTTGATCATACACAGCCTTTGAAAATAAATTTCAATCATTAGATTTTCATTGTAATTTTAGATTCGTTTCTAAGCTAATCAAAAGGTTTTATATTGCTGTACAAATGAATAGTAAACGAGCATCATTGTATGGTACAAATCCCATATGAGCTTTCCTATCGAATAATTATGGTTGAAGGATTATAAGTCTGAATTCGATCTACATTGTCACCCAAAAGAGTGTAAGTATAGAATTTTAAGGACTCGAAAAATGTTACACTGTTTTGTTGTGCAAATGAGCCTCACTTCCCCGCAGGTTGTTGTATAGAAGAAAGTAACAAACATGATGAAAACTGAATAATTGTACAGATATTAACCTAAACTAAGCAAACCAAATTTGAGGCGAACAGGATCATTGCACAAGTAAACTCCAAATCCCCTTGTACGCTACAAAGATATGGAAGGATTTAAGCTTGAAATTCTGTTGTAATGTACTAGGATCTTATACTAAAACTTTAAACACTGTTTTGTGTGACAAAGACTCTTGTTGCCTCACCAATAACAATAATAGGGTAGAGATTAGAGAATGTTCATCATTGTACCACACGTACATGTGATGTCAAGAAACAAGGATTAATTCAATGATTAACTACTCTCATACAATGGCTTGTTCATTTTAATTTTCGACGTTGAGAAACACAAACATTAATGCATTTGAGTTTGAGTAGCTTGCTAAAGGTTTTAATAAATTATATTTTACCGATTAGTCCAACTCCAAGACTTTGTCTATTATTAAAGTCTACCTACACCGCCTAGCGGATTTATATAAATATTCATCACACATTCACACCACTAAAGTAAGCAATCACTTCTGGATTCTATTCTCTTTTATGTCACACCCTCTTTGAAAAATTTGATGTTGAAGTTTATGATATATGACTTACCCCTCACTAATATTCAACCATCACAATAAACATTCAACTTCAACCAAGCCTACGGAACCGAAAACCGTTAAACAAGTTTTAAATTTGAGCTTTTGTGTTGTTTAATAATAAATTAAAAAAATTGGCCAAAAAGATATAATAAAAAAAGCATTTGAGTTAATACAAACATGGTGTAAAAATTAAGACTGATTAAAGATACTTCAATTTTACTTCTTCTATGGTAGGAATGACTAGTATTGAGAGAATAATAAAGATTGAACTTCTATAGGAATTCATATGATATCCCTCAAAGAAAGAGATAAATATAGAATAAGGACACCAATATTTTTGGTAGTTTACCATATTCAAGAGCAAACGATTAACTACTAATGCGAATATGTGTCAGTCTATCTCTTCACGTGTAACGCTGTCATGTGAGCTTCTCATATCAAAGGATTTAAATCTGAGTGAGAGACACATGGATTGGTGGTTCATGCCAGAGGGCAAAAGTACCACGTAAAGGTTACAATGGTCCAAGGGATTAGAAGTGAATCAGAAATCATGGAAAGGAAAACAGGAAGGGCTGTGCGGATAGTACTGTTATCTGTCATATCTGTTTGGCTTCTCAGATATTCCAAGTTAATAGTGTTAAACATGATTCATGAGGTAGGCTGATTTCGACCAGCTTTTTTCATGCACTTGAAAGAACATCTTCCACTTCCTACTTGTATCACGAGGCATCTTAGTCACCAAAGAAATTCACATCAGATTTGTCTGCCAAGACACTAATTTGTAGACTAAAATGAGAGATGAACTCCGGGCCATTGTCTCTGAATCAGCTAGTGTTAGGGTTGAGACAAATAGATTCAACCCCATGTGTACAAAAACCCCACATGGTACTGCATCTCAAACCCTATAAAATTACCAAAAAGGATGTGGAAGATGATGATAATTATGTTTAAAATACTTCTTTAGGGATAAAACAAAACGCACAGAGCAAAATTGGATGGACTTGTTCATCATATTACATGGCTTGCAGCTTGCAGGCATCGGGGAAAATTCCGTACTCATTGCACGAAATTGCCCTGATGAAGTATATCCCTACTGAATGAGTTAAAAGAGGCTTGAAATTTGACCTCTTAATGAATACAGTAAAAAGTTGAATCCTCCATGGAAGTACTTCATGAGCTGGGAAGCTATTAATGCATGCTTAATAGCAGATCTGAGGTGGTGCGGTCCAGAGAGTATCTGCTAATTTACTACACCTCGTCAAAGAGAGAACGACCCAGTTTGTGTGCTATGTTTCAAGTCTTATTTAATGATGTCCCATTTGCTCACAATATCGCCTCATTCATTTCTGCATTTTGGAAGGAAGGGTCAAGAACTAACGGGGAATTGTCGACTCCAGAAGTGATTGAACTGAAGTTGCCACTTGTCAATGAGATTTTACTTACTAAAGATGTTGCGAATTTGGAAAATCTTGCTTTTCCTAGAGATCAAGCAACCAATAGAATGAAAATTCAATATATATATATATATATATATATATATATGTACACACACATACGCTTCCATGTAATCATTTTAGTGAAAAATAACCTTGAGAAAAATATAGAAAAAAGGACCGTTGTATGCAGTGGATGCATGAGAGTAGCTGCTGGTTAGTACAGAGAGTAGGGCCAAAGTTAATTTAATGAGTGGAGCCATCATCCATATTTCAGCTCAAAACTAAGAAAATAAAAAATAAAAAGAGATGAAAATTAAATGTAATCAGTTGGAAATATAATTCAAAATTTGAATAATCTCATTTGTTTATATTATGTATGAAAATAATATATATATATATATATATATATACACACACACACACACCACTATATAAAAAATAAAATAATAATGATAATAAAAAAAATTACAGTGAATATATCGGTGCACAAGTTGAAGTAGTCTCATGAGGATTGAGCAAATGGTGGTAGATAGAGAGCTGGATGGAAATACATTTGATGTAATAAATAAGTGGAGCCATGTTTTGGTGCATTTTGTTTGAAGGCATACTAAGATTAAAGTATGCCATCATATTGAGATCACATGCAATTCAGGTGCCACCCATACTCGCCAGTTTTGGGGTCCTCAAGAAGTACTGTTAATGCCAGCTCTGCTTTCAAAATTTTCTCTTAACTGATAAATTCAATTCCAAATTATCCTCACCTGCAAAAAGTAATTTATTATTTTCTCTTACACACTCGTATGCATGGCTGGCTGGCTATCTCGTTTCTTGGGCCTCGACATGGCCGAAACTCATGGCTGTTCCTCCACTTCAATGCATCCGATAAATCCCACTATGCTATTTAATGTACTTTTTGGTCCCTCGACCAAAATTATTTGAATTTTATTTACGAGTAAATTTAGTCTCTCTTGATTCTCAATTAGGTGAATCCAATTTTGATTTGATCCATTACTAATAAATATGATTTCCAACCTTATTTTGGTCATTCACTAATAAGTATGAAAGTTAATATTTTTAGCTCTTATTCTCAACTAAATTTAGATTAAGTAGGCTAACATTTATATTAGCTAGAGAATAAATTCAGATTAGACTCATAAATTACATATTTAATTGAAATGAGAAAATAATTAAGGACCAAATTGAGACTTAACTCATAAGTAGGGAACCAAAACAATGTTTTAATTTATATGATATAATATTTCAAAAGTTTAAATTTGTTACTAGTCTTATGTCATTTTTCTTATAAGAAAAATATATAACAATAAATCTAAAACATTAAATTATTGAAAATTATATCATTTAAGAATTAAAAATATATTTTTTCCTTTAAAATTCTACAAAATTAATGCTTATATGCTGGAATCACCCGGAGATTATGCATTTTTATGCTTGTCACCGTCAAGCTTCTAGTTAAAGCTTTCTCCATAGCATCTTAGTGGGTTTTGAGATCAAAGTTGGAAACATAGTCCATGGAACAATAAAGAACATACAATAATAGCTAATTTGACATTATACCATAATAACGTTTAGAAGTTGTGTTGACCATAGCTCAATGATCGGTAGGTATGAACAACACACAGTGCCCAAATGTTCACCAAGAAAAAGTTGAAATATAGAAGAGTGGATGGGCTGAGAGAGAGAGAGAGTTGCTAAAATGAGAAAGTGGCCACTTGTCTTAAAATTCCGTGCCTTTACTTATATATAGCAACTATAAAATAATAATAATAAATAAGTTTTAATGTATAAAACACAAACTCTTATCTCAGTAAAATGAGCTTAATCCCTCTCACTAGCTCTTTGTTAGTATCCGATGAGATAATTATTTATCAACAACAGACTGTAGGTTATGGTATCTATCCAAATAGGCCTATGTGTGATCCAACCCATCACAGATTATCCATAGTGTTAACAAGGACCCGATCCATTCTTGATTCAGTTTAATATTGATTACCTAATTAATAATTACATAAAATTATTCTAATAATTGGATTAATGCTAATCACAAAATAATTTAAAATTATTCCAACAATTTTCTACTTGTATAACATTAATCAATTATTAGAACAATCAAGTAAACAACGAAACTAAACAATCAATGTTCAATAAGATATACATATGTGTATATATACTAAACTATACCAAATTCAGAAATGAAACTACACAAAATTGCTAAATTTGATAGGGGAAACAAGCAATATTAACATTATCATAGATTTAGTTCCAACTCATACACTACAAAAGTCCCTTAAAGACTTAACTCATACTCCCACTAAACCATGGTTACATCAAATTCAACAAGACCCATATAAGTTACATGATTTGAATTACTTCTATGGGTAGGCCTATTGTCAACTTATCTGTAATCATGTGTTCACCATAAATGTGAACCATACAAATATGAGATAATGAAAATTCAGAAATGAAACTATGAACTAAGAACATTGAATCTGATAAAGAAAATAATGTCATAAATGCCGATAAAATTTCAATTTTGAGTTATATCTAAAATTTATCATAACTAAAAACATTGAATCCGATAGGGAAACAAATGTTATAAAGGCCAAAATATACTAAAATGTTATATAAGAACACAACTTAGACTCTCACTATACCAAGACACTAACATTTCAATATATACCTAAGAGTCGCATGTTTCCAAAACTCCAATGGGTTTATCTTGGTAAATAGATTACCCAAAATAAGTAAGAGATTCATAGATCTTCTCTCCAACAAACAGGGATTAAGTATCAAAATTTAATGCAACTAAAATTTCTTGCAATTGTTTTTATAGAAGCACACAATAGAGTCATGTTGCTACAAAATGGTGAAGATTCAAAATATGCATATAATGGAAATTCATTTCTTTGACTATGTTCCTTGACAAATGACAATCACAAGTTAAACGACATACTCTTCACTTATACATGAGATAGTTGTAAGTGTCTATTTGTCACCTTCTAACAAAACTTCTTTAAAACATCATATAAATGTAACCATAAGTGAATTCACGATCATCAACATATGATGCAAGATCTAAATCAGAATGTTCCATTATTTCAAAAGATTCAGACTTCCTGAAAGTCAACATGTAATGTTTTGTACCCTAAAGGTGCCTCATGACTTTCTTTATAGCCTTCCAATGATTATACCCAAAATTACTTAAATATTTACCTAGCACACTAATAGAAAAAAGAATGTCTAAACGTGTGTACACCTGGGCTTATATTAGGCTACCAATAGCAAATGCACATGAAACTTTGTCCATCAAAGTCTTCTCATCATAATTTTTTAGGACACAATGATTTAAACAACTTATCACCACTCTAAATAGGTGCAGGAAAAGAAGTGTAAGATGACATATTAACTTTCTTCAGCACTTGACCAATATAAGTTGCCTGAAATAAACAAAAAATGTTACAAGATCTATTACAGTGAATATAAATTACTAGAACAAAAGAATCTTCACCTAAATCTTTCATATCAAAATGGCATGACAAGATGTGCTTTATCTCATTTAAAAAGCATGCTGAGTTACTGGCCAACAGGATGTCATCCATATACAACAATGAATCACAAAATTGTTTCTTTTCTAGATTTAGTAAATCCATCAGCTATATCATACAGACATCCTTATACAAGTCTTCATCTAAAGATGTTGTTTTAGCATCCATCTAAAAACTCACCAAGTTCCCACTCATTATTATGGTGTATTGAGATAATTTCATCATTCATAACCTTCAATCACTTAAATGAATGAGGATCCGACACTGCTTCGTCATTAGGAGATAAGATTTATATCATCAATAATGTCTGATTAGAATTCCTGCAATTATGCAATATAATTATTTGGAACTATAAGTCTACAAATCCTATGTGATCGTCTCAATTTTATAACTAGTTCCTCCACTTCAATTCTAGGAGGTTCCAAAATAGGATTAGCCGAATTCTTAATAACATTGTCATCTTTACTAGCACAAACAATAGTAGATGATGAAACTGGTAACGGTAACATTGCATTCTTATTATGCAGATTGATAGCCCTAAAAACATCGCTCCCACTATCCAAGTCATCCTCAAAATAGAATACTTTATTAAACTCAATGACTCTAGAAGTGTGAGTAGGGCAATAGAATCTGCTTCATCTAGATCCAAAATAGTACCCAATAAAGAATTCACTTACTATCCTTGAATCAAGTTTCTTAAACTATGAATTGTAAGGTCTCACTTTTGCTTTGCACCCCAATATACAAAAATGCCTCAAATTAGGCTTCTTTCTAATGAAAAGTTCATACGAGTTCTTTTCAATTGATTTATTGGGAACTTAATTCAAGATATAAGTCATTGTTTTAAGGGCATCACCGTACAGAAATCCTAGTAAGGAGGAATGATTGATCTTGCTTTTGACTATGTCTATTAAGATTCAATTCCTTTGTTTAGCAATTTTATTCTGTTTAAGAGTGTCAGGCATAGTATATAGGGGTTCAATCCCTTGTTCTTGCAATAACAGGGTAAATAGTCCAGGATTTTTACCTATCTCTGTATACCTGTCATAATATTCACTACCTTTATCTGACCTGACACATTTGATTTCCTTTTCAGATTTCAACTTAATAACAGCTTTAATTGCCTTAAAAGCATATAAAGATTTAGACGTTTCATATAACAAATCCACTCATAGCAACAGGTGTTATAGGTATACTAATATTCATGTTAATTAAATTCAAAATATTCTTAAATCTACTTGCCCTTTTAGTCCTAGCTTTAGCAGGAAGTCTTTCCCTTTATACAAGTAACACAAGATACGAAATATGAGAAATCTAAGTCATGTAATATTTCTTGCTTGACCATCCTCTCAAATCTCCCTCGAGAGATATGACCCTAATGCTGATGACATAACATAGAAGAATTTTAATTAATTCTTTGGTGTTTATGTCTTATTACAACATTAACAGGTGCATCAAGTGGAGAATCCAGACCAGCATTTATATTCAAACAACATATTCCATTCATAAAGGTAATAGATCCAATAATAACTAAAACAAAGAAAACAACAATTCTTCCATTTCCTTGTCAAAGTTGGATAACCACATTTATTTAATAAATAATCGAAAACCAAATTCATCCTTGATGAAGGTATATAAACTACATTACTTAAGTTTAAATAGTGTTTAAAATACAAGTTTAAGACTATAATTTTTACACAACTAACTACAGTTAAACTTTCTTCTATTCCAATGATAGTCCCCTCATTTTCATTTGGGCTTCTCTTGCCTATAAGCCCCTACAAGTAATTAACTGCATGAATAATTGCTCTAAAATCCAATCACCAAGAAGTTGAAAATTTTTTAAAACTATTGGATCCATAACAGGGTAGAACTAAGAGGCAATAGCAAAGGAAATACCTTCATTCTCATGCTTATTCTTTAACTTAAAATAATCGAAGATTTAATGGCCAAATCTTTTACAGTAATGACATTCACCTTTGAATAATTTCTACTTTTGACCCTTATTATTCTTATTGCTCTTCTTAGATCTAAACGATTTCCTATCATAGGCTTTGCCCTCACTTTTCTTTCGTTTCAGTTTCTCATTTCTAACCTTGTTAGATGAACCATATGAACTGTAGTTCATTGATTGTATGTGAGAATTTGCCCTCTTTATTGACTTTTCCTCTTGAGTCATTATAGGGATTATTTGATCAATAGTCTACTTTGCCTCTTGAGAATTATAGGTGGTTTTCAAGACCCCATATTCAGCTGGAAGCAATTGAAGAACTCTATAAACTAGGTAGATTTCATTCAAATCCACATTGTAGGATTTTAGCGTGTTGTAGTAGTTAACAAACTTCATTTAGTGCTCACGCATTCCTAATACTTCATCATAGTGAGTATTATCTAACAAAAAGAAGTAATAAGCCTTTTAAGTTTTATCAAATTTCATAAATTTCTCACTAACGTTTTTAGGTACTTAACTATGGTGTTTTTCTTGGGAATGTTTTGTCTAATTATCTTTTCAATTGTGTACTTTATGACAGTCAAACAAACTCTATTGGATTCATACCACTATTTATAATAAGCCTTATTAGCAACACTAGACTCAGTAGTGAGGTTTGCTAGCTTATGTTCTCTCAAGGCTAAACCCTCCTTGGTGATTGTCAGATACATATCAAAGGAATCAATTCAATCATCATAATTTGTCCCGTTCAAAATTTTCACCATATAAAATTATTGAAACAAAGAAGTTAAGGGAAAACAAATAGGAAACATTAATTATGTCTCAAACACATAATTATTGAATGAGGTTTTCATAACAAAACTCAGCTTCTGCAACTGTGTAAAAATTTTTATCGTAATATTGCTTAAAGGCTCATACTATAACAAACTTAGAAAACTCATACACACCAAGGAAGCATATTATCAAGAAAAACAATACAAAATACACTCATAGTCTCCATATTGATAGGATACGAGAAACCATTGATACATCAATCAATGAATCACCGCTGTCAGGTCACAAATAGGTCTTATTCACAAAATTATATTAACAATGTCACACTGATAAGACATATCCATTGCCAACATAATCATATTCTCTTCTACTAGTTGTCTCAAAGTAACATTTCCCTTAATGATTCAACGTGTACTTTTAAGAGTAAACAGATAATAACCACAATAATGGTGGTTTTTAAAGCCAACACTATCATGATTGGGGGCCACGAGAGATGAACACAACCACTAGGTACAGATGGCCCATATGGTTCAAAACAGAGTCTGTTTACTCATTTGATCATTTTGAATAAAATATTGACTAATTATTTATTAAGGAGAGTGAAGAATATATACTGTCCCTCATTATATATAATTGTCTCACAAATTTTTTTAGGTCAAAACAATGTTATTACACTGCATTTTGAGACCTTAAATCTCTAAGAAATTTCAAAACTCATATTTTTTAATTTCAAAAAATTCCATAAAAAATTACCATTAAATAGAAAATGAGAAATTAATGTGGGAGCTAAAATTTTGGGCCTAAATGGGCCTGGGAAGTAGGCCCAAGCACTAAAAGGTTTGAGTCAGCTTCGCTATAAGATACTATTTATCATCTCGTTCTCTAATATGACGTTATACAACATTTTAGGGGTTGATTTTGGTGTCAAAATTATTGTTGTTAAATGAACTACAAATCCTCTATGCTTATTTTGGCTAAACACGAAGCAAATGCGATGATTGTAGTTCAAAAAGTTTAAGGTTTCGAGTTTCAATGGCAAATTGAGATCATAAGAGCTTTAGGGGGTGATATAGGTGCCTTTCTACTTATAATCACCTCTCAAACAAAACCCTTAAGTTTATTTTGGCAAAATTGATCTATAAATGGAATAATTTAGCTAAAAACCTTTAGTCCTTTTGGGCATTAATGGGTAAAAATGGTCCACACAACTAACAAGGACCTGATTTATTCTTGGTTTGGTCTAATATTAATTGCTTAATAATTAATTATACAAAATTATTCTAATAATTGAATTAATATTAATTCACAAAATAATATAAAATTATTCTGACAATAATAATATGAGAAAATTATATTTTTGGTTCCTTACTTTTTCCCTCAATGTCAAATTGATCATTTACAAATATGTAGTGTCAATATGCTATTATGAATTAACCCTCGTGAATTCCTAAACGAAAATCTAGTAAGAGCATCACCACTTCCTCATTTTCGGACCTGCTATCACTATCTTCTGTAGGTGACATGATTGGAAGGGTTGGCTCAAGTAATAGAAAAGGTCAGACCCATGTTACCAATTTACTCAGATCATAAGTTCTCTAGCAGGCTCAGATTTTTTAGATCCTTGGTCCATTTCAAAAGTAACAGCCTTCCTCCCATTCAAGGATCACTTGCAGAGCATGGCCAAGCCCATTAACCTATGAAAAGTTTCACATAAGTATAGTCTCAATCTACTCCTTCACTAATATAAATATTAGCATAGTTATTTTAAATTTATTTAAAACTATCATTTATTATATCAAAATAGTATTTTACTCATTTTAAATATCATTCATTATAAGGAGGGCTACATGAAACCCAAAATTGAAATAACTACTTTGGTACTTCCAATCGAATCGTCATTAACAGGATCAGAAGAAGATTTGGATTGGGCCAAGATTTGATACATGTGACCCAAAACTTCCATCCTGTAATTAATAGTGTTTCAGTTAATATGATGTTCTTCTTTCTTTGTACCAGACGAGCGAGACTTACCCACTTCAACAATGGAGTTCTGCAAATATTCATAGGATGAGTAGGTGCTTTTAGGTCGAATTATCTGTGTTACAAATGAATTACATTCAGCGGAGATTTGGAGTACATATTACTCTAAACCTTCAGAGAGTCCATTTCATTCAAGAGACAAGGAGATTTATTTACAGCAACTCCATGAGGTACAGAGGTCATTGCTTTCAACACCCCCAATGGCTTCAAATTTCATCCATGGCACTCCGCGCCATTATCCTCCAAGCTTGATAAACTAACAGTGAGCTACAATGTTTGATATCTCAGCAGGGAAACAATATATGTTCCTT
The DNA here is from genome assembly GCA_037074485.1 of Delonix regia. Lineage (NCBI taxonomy): Eukaryota > Viridiplantae > Streptophyta > Magnoliopsida > Fabales > Fabaceae > Delonix > Delonix regia. The sequence goes on along the minus strand of CM073449.1, from coordinate 28,909,405 downwards.
GCATATCTAAACTACAAACAAATACATCTAAATCTGATGATATATTTGTGCTTTATGTTGAGTGCTTCTGCTTCTTATTGGTAGTTTTCTTGTTTAAAATGTCAACATTTTTGGCAAATGCAGTAATTACTTAGGTGCTTTTATTATGAGTTAACACAGGCTACTGTTTGGCGTTTTCAAATAGTAGCATCTCAAGCAATTTCTTGTAACAATTTCAGTATTAATTTTCGCTAAACCAGATAAACCCAAGTCAAGGATTAATGTTTGACAAGAGTACCCACATATACTAGTTATCTGTCATAGGCAACCCAAGAAAAACATTACATCACTAACTTGCTCCACTACATTTTTCTTTTGTCTTACCAAGCTCTATAAGTAGAGCCAATAAAGCCTCACACATCTCACTAGCATCAGGTTCCCAGGGATTTTGCTTCTTTGAAGAGTACACCATCCAGGCATGGTCAAGCTTCCTGTCTGGTCTTATAACAACTGATCCCGGAACCTCAGCATCACGACATGTGACTAGGCCATCGCTTTTTTCCCCATACCTGAGCTGCAGGTGGAGGGCACAAATAGCCATGGCAGCAGATACAGGCATCACTACAGGAACTTGTCGTCCTGATTGAGCACAAATATCAGACTCATTAGCTCCAATGTTTGTTAAAGGAAACCAGGGAACTTCAGCATGAGCAATCTGGGTCATTGTTGCAAGAACACTAGGAGTAATGCTTGCTTCTGAATGGAAGGAGATGAGAGGGATTTCTAGGGGGAGCTTGTGCTTCATGATGAATTCCTTTCGCCTCTCATATGTGAGATCCTCCAATGCCCTTATGTCTCCCTGGAATATATCATTGAAACACAAATAATAAAGCACTAAATAGGACACACAAAAAATATTCATCTTGGAAATAATTCGGATGGGCGACATGAATTACTGTTTTGCAAATGAATGAAGCAAAAAAGTTAGGGACCATAATAGCAGCAGCTGTCATATAAGATTCCTTGATATAAAGATTTCTTGTAAGGTAAGCTTAAATAAACTTGCTCTAGCACAAAGAACTTCTGTTCTGTATATGTACAGCAAACTCACTGCCTGTTTGACGCTGAGTCTGTTTGACAGAAACTCCTTAATCAATGACTGATTTACACCATAATCCTCCAGCATGAACTTCAGATTTCAACGCACGAGGTATGATGGTCTCAAGTAAAACTTGCAGTTGGGTATTATCACATATGACTTCAACTGAAAAATTTAAGCTATTATGTAAAGGCCTATAAATAGTTTTTTTTCATCTTTAACAGCTACACTGTTACTTCTTGGTAGGAAAGAAAAAAAAGAAGAAGAAATAAGCAGTCAATTGCACCAAAGTTTCAGGGGAGGAAATGGTCACCTTACCTTAATTACTTTGCATATGAGAAGTTCCATAATTCTCCGGATTTCTTTGTCGCCAATTTGGCCTTCACGAAGAATATCAGAAGCTATTGGGGTGCCACCATATGGACTTTGTACTAGTGCCAAACCAGCAACTTTGTCTTTCAGGTCTGACCAGTACGCAGACAATGCAGCTGCAGCATCTACTCCACCTTTACTATGTCCTAGAAGCATCAAACGCTTTCCAGAACCCCAATAAAGCTCCTCAATGTATAGCTTCAGTTCCCATGCATTGTGTTCTACTGAAGCCTTTAAGGTGAAAACATTTATATCGTGTATTTTGGGAAAACAGGTTATTAGTAAGCAAGCAAAAAGTTAATTATAGAACAAAGTATTTAACATGAAAGAAAAACTGTTTTCTATGACTAAGATTGACTGAGTAAAAGGAATATACTGACAGGGAATGATTAATTACTTCACTATGAACTTTTGCAATATGGCAAGCTAGGCCCATCTTTGAAAAGAATCTCTTAGTGGCAACAAAGTACAAGGGACCATGATTGCTGAAGAGACCTGTAACAAGTAAATCTGTCAGTCTAAACATGATAGAACAATAAGTGGACCTAAAAGAGGATTACAAATGATACATGGATTTTAACATACCTGGGATCAAGAGATAAACAAATGAGTCGGGTAGTGAGTGCTCTCCATTCCTGTTGAAATAAACCCAAATTTGGTATCTGTAATTCCAAGATTAACAGAAGTGGCAGAATTTCTTACTGAAGTTCTGCAACAGATTACAAAATGTGGCATATGACAGAATTGACCAGGAACTCATGATGTTCAGACGGATGATGAGTATTACACAAATAAGCCTTACAGTGAAGTCAACTTCTAATTTAACCTTGATAACAAGGTATTGTACCTTATGTCTGAAAGCAATTCCAAGAACCTTGCAGTACCATCCTCTACCGGAGGCAATTCAGAAACATGTTGCAACCAACCAATATCTTCTGAAGAACCAAGCAAGGTTTTCCACACACGACATTTAATTCTGAGGATGCCAATAACTATAACTTTGTATTAATTGTTACAATAAAGAAGAAGCAATCTATAATATTTCAGACCACTATTATCCCCACCAGTTAGTTTTGAAAAACCTACTTCTTTTACCTATGAACTTGAACTTGAGCACTTTTAATGCATGAGAGAAAATATCTCCATGGAGAAATTGCCAAACTGCAAGCATATTGTAGACACACTAATGGGAATGTCAGCCTGCACCCAGATAAAGAAATCCAGTAGCAATTGGTGAAGGTTCAAGATATAGGTAATTCTACTTAATCTAATATAAACATTAAATATGAAGACTTCGATTCATGGAGGGCAGAATACAGGCTTGGGTTTACAGTAAATTTATGTATTGTAATTTGTTTGTGGTGTGAATTTAAGCAAGAGGGAGAAAAGTTCATTACCCTTTTAATAATAAAGGAACAACTGCAGAAGTATAACTGCTATTTAAAATTACAGATCCTGTATCTACAAGGAGTTCATTGCTGCTATGAACAGCTCTTCTTTCACGGATATCATGGTTTGAACCACCATTTTGAGGTTGTGAACATGAACTGCTGGTGTAACTTTTTGTACAATGTACTGAGGAAATAATCACCGGATTGATCACAAAATCTTTCCATCTATCTACATCTCTAATTACAAGATTCTCTGCAATGTTGGCATCACGTGGAAGTGTAGCTAGATTATGATTTTCATAAAAACTACTTCAAACAGCTCATATTAATACTTGAAAAGTCATAGCTTACTACGTTTTAGTGAATAGCAAGAACTCACCAATGAATTGTATGAATCGATCAGTAATCAAACTTGTCAATCTCAAAAGATTGGTGAATATGTCATCCATCAATCAGAAAAATCCAATCAGAGAATTGCCATGGGCCTAAAACGAGAAGTCATGTCAGATTGGGAAGCCTTATTAATCCAATACAAGCAAGAAGAGAACTATCAATTTCTTTATCACCACGACTGCCTGAGGAATGAAACAATGCCTTCCATTACAGAGCCAAAGAACAAGCAGGAAACACATAATAAGACAAAGGACTTAAAACAGTTGCGTCAGTGCAGTTTGTGTTGAAACGACTCTTGAACTTAATATTCTGTAACGACTTAAGCCTTCCAAGTCTTATATCTCTATTGTGCCCACGAATCACCAAGTTATACATAAAGGGCGAGGCATCAGTTTGCGAGAAACTAGCGAAGCTTTCAGAATTTTGATGGTCATATCATAATCGCATAAAAAAGCACATCAAAATCAAATTTAGGACATTCCGTGCAGTAACCACTACGACCCAGATAAGGGCAGAAACCAAAAATTAGATTTTCTGAAGGAAACGAATTTATCCAAGCATGCATGGCCAAACCCCAAAAGAGAACTCAAGAGACGAGATACAGATCTAGTGGCTTATACCTTATAGATGAAGATGTTTGAAGCCCAATAACCAATATGCCTGCAATCCGCAAATAGTCAAAGACGTTTTATCCAAAATCAATACCAGCATAGAAATTGGAATAATTGTAGAACTGATAAAAGAGAGGGAGATAAATGACTTCAGGGGAATATAAGGCATAATAAGGAAGTGTGATTGCCATGAAAATGGAGCAACGGCTGATGGTTATCCTGGTGGCTTTAATTCAATATTTTAATATATCCGCTATGGGTGGCCCACTAATGGTTATCTATTTAGGAAGTAATCTCCAGAAAGATAGATACTTTCTCTATTCTTACATTTTTGAAGCAAGAAAAATAATCCAATGGGGTGTATTTTCTTCTTCTGGTAGCTTTCCTGAAATTGGGAGACCATGATTTGAGCTTTTACCTTCAGTAACGGACACTTTTATCATAAAAACCAGAACTGGAAATCTTGGTGGCTACCCTGGAGAAATAAGAGCTCAAATGATACACATGGCTCGCGTACACGATTCTTTCAACAAGTAGGCAGGAGAGGGGAATGGGACCCACCAATCAGAAGTCATTGCTGATGATAATATAGGTTAATGAATAAGTCTCAGATCAGAAGACGGGATGGAACACCTGGAGTGCTGGGTTGCGAGTTTTAGTTTGCAGGATCTCATGCATTTTTGTTAATCTGTTTATCATAAGTATTTTTCAAAATATTTTTATATTTGGTTCACATCAATTTTTTTTTAAAATTCTATTTTTATAATTATTTTTTGAGTAAAATATTTTTTTATTATTTCTTAAACATTCAGGAATTTTTATGGTAATATTGCATTTTTGAGAATATAATATTTTAAAGAATTTGAACTAAACTTAAAAATATATTATTTTCGCCAATATTTTCAGAAATCCAAAAATAGAATTCTCTAATTCTTACACTTGCGTGTACAAAACCAATATAAATCCTATGTTTTAAAAAACTAAATGCAATATTTAGTTAGAAAAAAAGAAAAGAAAAGGAGAGAACTGGTGAGTTTTACTGCAAAAAACCATGCTCTCTCTTTTCTTTTCTCTCTCTTATTTTGTCTGCTCTGGTTGCATTTAGTTTTTGAAGAACGCAGGATCCATTTCGGTGTAAAAACACAATTCATGTTGTTCAATGGTACTAAAATTTTCTTCAGAAAATCACTATAGTATAACTGTACTCAATGTGTGAACATAGACATTGGAATTAATGATTCTAGTGAATATGTTAAGCGTAAGATAAGAAGACACTGGGTTTATGACTCAGCAAACTCAATCCATAAGCACAATCTGCTTCTTTGCTACAACGTTAGAGGATTCAGACTTCAATTACTTTACTCAGTTACAGCGTCCGATAGAAAGTGGAATGCTAAGGTGCCTTTTTGTCAACATTTGTTTTTATATTCTTAAAATGATTTTGTTAAATTGTTTTCAAAGACAAATTTTGAAAGGAAAGAGACTTGTCTAAATGAAGATTTTCTAGGTTATATAAATTATTCTTTTAAAATTATCATAATTTCATCAATGAAAGCGGTTTTTTTTTTTTTTTTCTAATGTGTTCATGATTTCTTTCATACTAAAAAGAATAAGATATCATAATATTTAAATGTTTTTTTCATTTGTAGTTTCCCAGAAAATTATTGTATTTTAAAATTTTAGAATAAAAGATAAAAATAATATAATTAAATAATTTTTATTTTATATTTAGAAGCAAAATTATTTTCGGATTAAGATTAAAACATGCCTTAGATTTTTAAAAAAATATAATTTAAGTGTATTGTCTGAATTCAAAGTTATTGTTCGGCCCATTTGGCATCTATCATAACTAATAGATCTTTTTACCCTGATTATGAATGGGTTGTATTCCACACAACAAAAATTATTACCTTATGTAATAAAGTTAAATAGTGGTATTTCTTTATACTCTATCAACATCAAAATTTTAACTTAAAAAATTATATTTTCACAGGGAGAAAATTTAAAAATTCACTTTTTTATTTTAAAAAATTAAACCTATATGCTCTTCCTTATATTTTTGTTATGTTATTTTTTAATTAAAATATAATAAGTGTTTAATTAACTAATACTAACATATAATTTAATTTTAAAATAATACAGTTATATATAATAATATACAATATCCTGATATAATTAAAAAAATCAAATATTTGTTATGTTTTAATTTAAATACAACATAACAAAAACATAAAAAGTTGCATGTAAGGTTTCTCTTTTTTGAAAACTATATTTTCATTAAAATAAAAAATGTTATACAACACTTATCTGAAACACTACTAAAGTAATAATATTATTTGCTATGAGTCATTCTCAAAAAGAATTTAGAATAATAAAGAAAGCTATACATACTTTTTAAACTTGAGTTAGATATAATTTCTCATATTTTTGCTATCAAAATTTTCAATTAGAGATTACAAGTATAAAGTAAACCTATCATAACATAAAAAAACATATAATTTAATTTAAAAGTTATACAATTACATGTAATAACTATACTTATTTTATAATATAATTGAATCATTATATATTTGTCGTGTTTTAATTAAAAACAATGCAACAAATATATAAATAATCTCATTTTAAGACTATATTTGAGAATTTAAGAAAAAATAAAATAAAAGAGAATGAAGTGGCAATGAGTAAAATGATAATATATGTATCATCCTATTGTTTAAAAATTTAATGAAAAAATATGATTATTAATGGAATGAAATAATTTATATATTATTTTTATAATATTACCCTTATAAATAGAATATTACTATAACTTTTAGCTAAGAGATATTATTATAATTGTATCATTAAATTATTTTTTTTTTTTACCTAAAAATTAGAAAGACAATAAAAATAATATTTTTAATAACATTTAAAATAAATTTTTAAATATATATTTATTTTAATTTAATCAATCCTTGTTACTTTTATCTTTGTTATCCATCTAAATATACCTTAAAACTATGTTTGGATGGATGACTTAGAAGAGAGTGACAATGAATGAAATGGTTAAAATAAATTAGATTTATATTTAGATGTTTTTTTAAGGTGAAATATAATAGCAACGAGGGACACTAAGACCCCTCATTGCCATCTAAAATCTTAATTTTGGTATCCCTTCAAATTGAGGGATCAAGTATGGAATGAAGTGACATAAAAAATTAAATTACTAATATATCCATCATATCGGAGGATCATTCTAATTATTACAATTTTATCTAATTTTTATTATTATGGTCATGACTTCTCTCTGTTCTTTTCTTTTTTTATTTCAAATCTCAAAATAAATAAAAAAAGAATAAAAGAATATACTTAGTTTCATCTTTTTTTTTTTAATTTTTTTGGTCAATTTTTTTTTTTTGACTTTTAAAGTTTGTCTTTTAAAATTTTTTTGAAGCAACAAAATAATTTGTAATAAATATACTAGACATAAAATATGGATAAAATAATTAATAAATAAATAAAAAAATATAGATAAAAAAATATAACATTATATATTAAATAATGACAAATTTATTAATCATGCTTTTATGTTATAAAAAGTAATATTAAAAAAAATTAATAAATCATTTCATTTCATAGTTATTCTTTCGTTTTCTCATTCAAATTTTTTAATAATATATTTACTTAAATTATTTTATTTTATTTTTGGTCATTCTATAATTTAAAATTTTTTGCTTTAAATTAAACCGGGCACAACAGAAATGACCTTCTGTGTATATTTTTTCCTTTTTAAACAGATAATTCAGCCCGCTAAGCTAAACCAGAAAAACGACGCCGCTATGCTTATCTCGAGAAGTGCCCTATTTGTTTTTGGGGCAGTGTTTACTGAATATCTCAGGCTATAGCACGTCGCACACTACTGGAGCGTCCAGAGAAATGCGAAGCAATTTATCTTCTCAATTATGGCGCTGAAGTTGGTCATCCGTTTCCCTTTCTTCGCGCCATCCCTTGACCCGAACACGAATTCGACTCAACACCAACAGCAGCGGTCATCCACCGAAGTTCGGTTCTCGCGGTGGAACAACGCCAACGCCGAGAGATTCAACCTGCGCCGAAGAGCACAGCAGGAAATCGAAGATGAAATCCGACGCGAGCGGCGCTTCGACTCTGCCAACAAGATTGCCAATATGGATGACGATTCTACTCCTACTTCCTCCGCGGTTGATACATTCAGGTCCATTGGTACACCTTCAGCTCCTTCTAGACCCTCAATCCCTGGGAAAAAATCCAAGTACTCCAAGCCCCCAAAACCCAGTGTTGAATCGCACCCAGCATTAAGATTTTCGAATATACCGAATACCGGAGATAGACCAGCTGTGCGTGCACCTGCTAATGTAAAAATAAGCGAAGATGGAGTCTCCTATGTGATTGACGGTGCTCCATTTGAGTTCAAGTACAGCTATACCGAGACTCCAAAGGTGCAGCCGATAAAGATGCGCGAACCGCCGTTCGTGCCTTTTGGACCGACCACCTTGCCGCGCCCGTGGACCGGACGAGCCCCATTGCCCCCAAGCAAGAAGAAGCTGAAGGAATTCGATTCGTTCGTGCTGCCGCCTCCGCATAAGAAGGGAGTCAAGCCGGTTCAGAAGCCCGGTCCTTTTTTGCCCGGGACGAGCCCCAGGTACGTGCAGTCGAGGGAGGAAATATTGGGCGAGCCATTGACACAAGAGGAGATCGATGAACTGACTAAAGGGTGCATTAAAACAACCAGGCAACTAAATATTGGTATTTTTTTTCACATTCTTTAACTTGGTTGAAATAGTGGGAAAACCTTTTCTATTTTCCCTGTTTTGTTGGTGTGGGTTGGGGGAAAAGGAATTTGCTGGAAGTGAATGAGTTAAGCTGCATATTCTTGATTCTCTTGAGCATTGTTTCCTCATATCAAACCTTTGATTATCTATGATTAAGAGGTTGATGTTCTAGTTGCATCCTTTGATAGTGACCTACACTTGTGCTTGGATAATGGCTGAAGTTATATATCAACGTGGCAGATGTTTCGTAATTACACTTATTTCATTCAAATGTTTAGAATTTGCAATACCTAGCTGGTAAGATGCGTTTACATTGATGGAAGGGAGTTAAATATGTATCTAGTATTCTAGTGGGATAGAGAACACGGGAGCTAAGGAGATAACTTTAATGCAGTTATGGATGTTGGGAAAAAAGAAGTTTAGTCTTTTTATATGCATTCAAACTTTCCGTTTCAGGTAGAGATGGTTTGACACATAACATGTTGGACAACATACATGCTCACTGGAAGCGGCGGAGAGTGTGTAAGATAAAGTGCAAAGGTGTGTGCACTGTTGACATGGATAATGTGTGCCTGCAGTTAGAGGTTGGTTTTTATGCTTATATGTCTTGATCCTAAATGCTTTGCCAATACAAATTCATCTTGGCTTTGTACATGTAATTCGTGTACATCAAGAGGTTTACCAACTATCTTATTATGTGTTTGTTACTTCTGTAAATATTTACTCGGTTATATACCCTTTTATCCATCGGAGCTCTTTCCAATGAAATGTTGAATATTTACTATTGAATGTTATAAGTAGGTCAGCATTTCATATAGGAGAAATTCTCAGTCATGTTTCTTAGTGTTTGGAACAGTTTAGTAGAGGATGAAAGACGTTTTGGGTTGGATGCCCTTTCATTCTCCTTTTTCTCTTTGGCAACTTCTCTGGCTTCTCTTAATGGTCTAAATTTTAAACTTTTACTTTGTTGCTTGTTCTTTATAGTCTTCCCTGCTTCTGTTTATTGTGCATATCCCCTGACATTCTTCAATACAAAAAAAATGGAATTTGATGATGTAACATGTTTTTATATTTGTGTTCTTGCATCATGTTCTATGGTTTTCCAGGAAAGGACAGGGGGAAAGATTATTTACAGAAAGGGAGGCGTTGTATACCTCTTCCGAGGCAGAAACTACAATTACAAAACACGCCCTCGCTTTCCTCTCATGCTGTGGAAACCTGTGCCTCCAGTATATCCTAGGCTAATTCAGCAAGTTCCAGAAGGTCTAACACCCGAAGAAGCCACTGAAATGCGCAAGAAGGGAAGGAAACTTATACCCATATTGAAGCTAGGTATCCTCTTATGAATGTTCATTACCATTTGACAAGTAAATTAGGAAGGAAGATGATTGTATATTCTTCTGGTAAACTGACATTTTGGCCATCATTTTTCTTGCTACAGCAAAAAATGGTGTTTACTGTGATCTTGTAAAAAATGTCAAGGAGGCATTTGAAGAGTGTGAACTACTTCGTATCAATTGTCAAGGATTGAATCCAAGTGACTACCGAAAAATTGGAGCAAAGCTCAGGGTATAAGCATTTTTGCATTAGATTACATCAGCTGTGTTTTGGATGTTTTGTGCCAAAGGATTTTCTTGCAACTCATGTATATTATTCATGATGTCGCATAACATCTTCATATACATTCTTTGACTGTAGGATCTTGTTCCGTGTGTGCTGCTATCATTTGAAAATGAGCACATACTTATATGGAGAGGACAAAATTGGGTTTCTGCTTTTCCAAATCCCAAAGATGACTGCAAGAAAGCTAATAAAAATGGCGTTAATGTAAAAAACTCTAATACATTGCCTTCAGAAGCCCAAGAAGCATATGTAGACCATGAAGCCCGTGACGCCAGCATTTCCCCTAGTTCAAGGGATGTGAGTATACAGAAGGTTGAGGTGCCATATCTTAGAGAAGATAGCAACCTATCTGTGTCTGTAGTTACTGATGCAACTTCACTTGTTAAGAGAGCCGATGAAGGTGGTACCACAACAGAGTTCCCTAGCTCCTATGGCGAGCCAGATCCTAGCATGAGCCCTAGGTCATTTATGACCACTTCAGATTATAATAGCTGCACCGATGGTCCTGCTGAAGCTATCAGTGATGATGATGAAACTGAGGCCATACTGGATAATGAAGAATGTAGTGATAGTCTTTCTGGTTCAATTTTGGCATCTGATTCCGTGGTAGGAACTAGTGATAATTCTAGTGATGCCAAGGTAGATACTGCCTCTTGTACAAAAGGCATTCTATTACTGTTGGAGCAAGCTGTTGAGAGTGGCAGTGCACTTGTTCTAAATGATGAATCTTTGGATGCTGATTATGTTTATAGAAGTTCAGTTGCCTTAGCCAAATCTGCTCCACCTGGGCCAGAGTTTAGGCTTCGACCTAGGAAAGTTCTGGTTCAAAAAGGTGACACTGACACTGACAAAGGCAGGGAAGAAGTTTGGACTTCTGATACAAGGGAAACCTCTGCTATCTCGATGAAAGGTTGGGAAAAGAGTTCTAAAATTCGAAGAAAAGAAGATTTTGACAAGCAATGTTTGAATGTAGTACCACAAGGAACACTGGGAGTTGATGAACTTGCTAAGCTTTTAACATAACACCGACACGGTACATATCTTAGCAGTAATCTGGTTTATTGTTTTATACAGCTGCTATCTTTCTGGCCATAGCATTGTCTCTCTTGGTCTGTATTGTTTTAAAATGTCTTATACTAAATTTTATATGTTCCAGTGATAATTGTTTTCTCTTCCTTCTTTCCTTCTCTCTTGTTCTTCACAATTTTTACAAATTTACTAAAGTCTATTCTTCCATCTCCAAATCCATTTTTTGTCCTATTGAACTTAATTTGAGGTAAACAGCCATTGTTAAGATATCAATGATATACGTGTCTCAGGGCATTGGTGAGACAAACACACAACCTCCTTAAGAACTTAGAAGCTTATATATAAACTGCCCTAGGGAACATTGAAGAAAATGAAGAGACAAATAAATTTGTTTCAAGAGTACGAGAGAGAAGTAAATAAATTTAAAAGAAGAAAAAGAATAAACCTCAAAAATATATTAACAACTACTTTATTTGCTTGTACATTGCATGGGTCTTTAAAAAATTAGTTTGTTTTATTATATGTGAATACACATTAAATAATAGCATTGGTAGGTGTTAATTAAAAAAAAAATGAATTTAGTAATGTGTTGTAATATAGGAAAAGCATAATAAATTAAAATTTTAACTCGGTCACCTTTGAATATTTTGCCTCTCCGTTCAATTAAATACTAACCAAAAGGGAGACTTAATTATTGCTCCCTATGTTGCCTAACACTCATAATCCTATCACTACAATGTGAACGAATGTTGTTTGTGATTTTTGTTGATTTTTACTGGCAAACACGAGTGAATAAAAGTTGTCTACCCAGTAATATGTTCTCTCCCTCACCTTTGCGTGTAAGTTTGTCATTTTGGCATATTCGAAGAAACTAGTGCATTTTCAATAGAAATTAGTATAGTTTCAATGGTAACTGGATTCTATTTTCAATAGAGGACGAGTTGGCAAACTTTATTATTCAATAGGAGGAAAATAAGGGATGGGTCATTAAAGGGCAAGGTAGTGTTGATGGATCAGAGCAAGTTGAGGAGTTTTGTTTAATCGAAAAGTTTATGACATAGAGTGTGATCCACTTTGCTTTTATGAGGAACACGTTAGCAAATTTTTGGCACCCTATCGGTGGCGTGTGCATTCGGGAGATTGGAGATGTTCACTACCCTTTTAGGTTCTTTTATGAAGTTGATATAGATAGAGTCATCGATGGTGGTTGTGGACATTTAATAACCATTTGCTAATCACTCATCGAGTGCAGCTGAATGAGAACCCCCTGTATGTTCCTTTTATCTACATGCCAATTTGGATCCAAGTACATGATCTTATGACAAAACTTGTATCTGAAGCAATGGCTGTGCAATTTAACAACTTCATAGGTGCAATTCACCACTAGTTTAATTTTGTCATAAATAAGTGATCGAATTATATGAGGATTAAAGTTAGAGTTGATATCAGAGAATCTCTTAGAAGAAGGAAAAGACTTACCTTTTAGAACAACAGGAGTGTTTATATGACCTTTAGATACGAGAGGCTTGCATTGTTTTGCTTCTTGTGGGGACGGATGGGACACTTCGAGAGCTTTTGCAAAATTTGTGCAACACCGGGGGGAGGTATGGACCTTGAGTTAAAGTGGATGAATCCCTTAGAATGGCTCCCTGGAGAAACACACCAACAACCAACAAATGGCTCAGGGACGATAAAGGAGCTCACTTAGGAAAATCTGAGAACGAGGCATCTTTCATGTCGAAATCTTCTGGGTCAACTTCGAACTCCCATCTTGATTATAAGCATGCATGTAATTCAAATATTCAACGCGATGTTATCTCAAAAAGTGGATTACATAGCGTAATTGGAGGGTGGGTGTTTGATAAGGAAAACATAGCAATGGATCATAACTCACATTGACGAGGACAAACCTTTGGACCAGGTTGAAGGAAAAAAAAAAAGTGCTAAACTCCTTTTTTAATACATCTGAGACACCTTTTGGGCCTTTAAAATCTTCGAGGGTCGATATGAAGCTTATTAGACATATGACTAATGGATCAGAAGGCCATGCTAGGTTGGCTTGTCAGGAATTATGTTTGTCATATGCTATAATTGCCTAGGGATGGGCAATCCTCAAGCAGTACGAGCTCTCAAGGAGCTCATTATGAAGTGGAAGCCTGATCTCATTTTCTTGATGGAAGCATTAGTTTATGGGTCGAGAATTGAAGAAATTAAATGTCTAATTCACTTTGAAGGTTCTTTTGCTGTAGATAGACTTGGCAGAAGAGGTGGACTTGCTGTTTTTTATAAACATTCGGGTATGGTGGAGATTATGTCCTACTCTTCATACTTCATAATATGAAGATCACTAGACACTAGGATGTCATTTGGAGGTGTATAGTATTTTATGGTTTCCCTGAGACGAGTAGAAGGCATGAGTCGTGGTCTTTATTACGTAATTTAGCAAGCATGAACAAGTAGTTGCCTTATATGTGTTTTGGTGACTTCAATGATATTCTATTATTGGACGAGAAAGATAGTGGGACTAGAAATCCTTACACTCTCATGGAAGGGTTCCACATGATGTTGGATGATTGTGGCTTGCAAGACATTTGTTACAACTCTAGATGGTTCATGTGGAAGAGAACATATGAAGGGGAGAAGGTTGTTAAGGAGAAACTAGACAGAATCATGATGGATGCTTCATGAAGCGACATTTTTCCAAACGCAATCATGCAAGTCCTGGTGTCCTCTTACTCTAATTATAGCCTAATCTTGATCAACACTGAGATTATATTTGGATCCACTAAAGCTAGCAGGTTCCATTTTGAAAATGCTTGAATCCTTAACTCCGAGCTCCCAAAGATTATCTTGAATAGCTAACATGCAAATTCCAACTCAAGCAAAATCAAAAGACTAAGCACTTGTTGGGAGGCTTTGATCAAGTGGGGCAAAATGCTTAACTTTGAAATTTGAAATGTAAAAAAGGGCAATAGATTCACAGATGGCAAATTTGAGGAGTTTGTGACATGTTTCCTCTTCATATGTGGCTAACATGAAATGACTTAGAAATATAAAGAATTACATTCTTGATCATGAGGAAATTATGTGGAGGTAGAGAAGTAAAGCTCTTTGGTTTCAACATGGAGATCGTAATTTTAAGTTTTTTCACTCGCAAGCCAACTCTCGTAGGAAAAGAAATCACACTATTAGACTATTCAACAATAATAATGGTTGGATCAATGAAGGATAGGGGCTCTATCGATTAACCGTGATCACTTTAAAAGAATCTAGTTAGGATAATATAGTGAAATAGACCCAATTTTTAAACATGTGGGCAGTCGTGTTAATGATATGGATAACACTTGGCTAATTTGTCCCTTCGATGTCTCTAAGTTTATGAAAACGATCTTCCAAATGCACCCAGGCAAGTCACCAGGACCTCATGGATTTAACGCAACTTTCTTCTAGAAATTCTGGCAAGTCATAGGAGATAGTCTTGGCTGGTTTATGAGGAGGAGCTTTCCCTAACAACCTTACAGAAATTCTTGTTGTGCTTATCCCAAAGGTAGATAACCTTACCTCAATTAAGGATCTGAGACCCATCTCCTTATATAATGTTATCTATAAAATAATTTTTAAAGTTCTAGCTTACAAATTAAAGAAGGTCTTCCCCAAAGTGATCTCTTAAACACAATCTACCTTTGTTCCTAAAAGACTAATCATGAATAATGTCTTGGTAGCCTTTGAATGGATTCATTCTATAAAAAGGAAGACAAAAGGAAAAAAGGGCATCATAGCCTTGAAAATTGATACCAGTAAGGCTTATGTCCGTATAGATTGTGGTTTTCTAGAAGCAGATCTTTTAAAGCTAGGCTTTCATCATTAGTGGGTCCATTGGATGTTGATGTGTGTCAAACATGTTAAATATTCTTTCATGCTGAATGGGGAAGAATTTGGACCCATCACCCCTGAAAGAGGCTTAAAACAGGGCGACTCTATCTCCCTGTACTTATTCATCCTTTATGCTAGAGGTTTATCGACCCTTCTACACTATGTTGCACTTAATGGTGTTATCCATGGTTGTTAGGTGAGAGTTAGGGGCCTTACTATATACCATTTATTTGTCACAGATGATTCACTATTCTTTTTTAGGGCTAATATGGAGGAGTGTAGAAAGTTAAAATGTATTATTAACATTTATGAGTTAGCCTCAGGCCAGAGATTAATTTTTTTAAATTTGGAGTTTTCTTTAGTGCCAATGTGTCTAACTCTGACAAGACCCACCTTGAGGAAGTCCTTGAGGTCCACATTGCTCTGGACCATGGTAGATACCTAGGTCTTCCATATTTCATTGGCAAGAAGAAGAGGACTGTCTTTTCCTTTTTGCGTGACAAACTTCGCAAAAAGATCCACAACTGGAAGAATCATTTACTTTCCAGGGCAAGCAAGGAGATCATGATCAAATCAGTAGCCTAAGTCATTATGTCTTTTTACATGAGTGTGTTCCATATTCTAGTTATACTGTGCGTGAAATTGCAACGTATGATGATTTCTTTCTAGTGGAATAATTTGTCATATGACTACAAAGGTATCAAGTGGCTTTCATGGGATTGCATGTGTGACAAGAAATATGATGGTGGTCTTACCTTTTGTAATCCTCATTGCTTTAATATTGCAATGTTGCGGAAATAAGGTTAGAGACTGGGCTCAGAATCCAACACTCTTTTTTTAAGAGTCATCAAAGCCAAATACTTTCCCACTGGGGACTTCTGGTTAGCTAGGTTGCATTCCAACCCAAGCTTCTATGTGTTATTAGTGAAGACATAGACCTGTATTTAATAGTTATGGATCTCATTTCTGACAACCATTGTTAAAAATCTGAGCAAATTTTCAACCTTTTTCTCACATGGGGACAATAGTTTGATCCTAAGCGTCCTCCTTGGATCCTACACAAAGGGGGATAAATGCATATGGCACTATGGCAAGAAAGGTTGTTACACTATGAAATCGGGATACTGGACGACATTTAACTATGGCAGGTCTAATAATAATCATATTTCAATCCTTCCTTGGAATAAGATATGACATCTTAACCTTCATTCAAAAGTTAAGAATTTTATTTAGTGTGTGAGAAGAGATGTCCTTCCTTTTAAAATGTGGTTGGTCTCAATAGGTTTAAACTTAAGCCATCAATGTTCTTTTTGTTCTAAGATTGAAAGCACTAATCACATTTTTCTACAATGCTAGAAAGCCACTAATTGATGGCTCGAATAGGGGCTTTCGAGATATTATTTAGATAGAGGTTTTATTCAAATTCTCTCTGACTTACTCGATTCATCCTCGCATAGCAAAATAGAAGAATTTTGCCTTGTCGCATGGATGGTTTGGTCTGAAAGTAACAGATTAATCTGGGAAACTAGAAGAAGTCCTTAGCAAAACTTAGTGGTGGCAACTAAAATCATACTTACAAAATGGAAAAATGCAAATGCTAGAAGATGGCTAATGAGCTCGGTTCATAACGCTATTAATGGTAATGCTAAGATACAACTTGGCCTTAATGATTGAGTTTATGTAGTTGATATGTCTATATTCAGAGAAGAAATGAAGGGTGGTTTTGACATGATTATCTATTTTGGTGACGGGCAGTTCTTAAAGGCTAATCAGGAATGATTGATGACATTTTGGACCCCACGATTATGGAAGCCTTAATGCTTACGAAAGCACTGTCTTGGACCTGTAGCAACTTATGTGGATAGGTAGTCATCAATTCTGACTATAGTGTTATTATATCAGCCATCAACTTAAAAATTACAGACAACTCTGAGCTAAGTTCTATTATTCTGGATTGTTGTCACTTAGTTTCTTTAAATCCTAGTATTAGATGTTCATGGTGTAAGAGGCAAGTTAACAAGGTTGCTCACTCTATAGCAAGATATTTTATTCAATATGCTAGTCCCAATGTCTAAAATATAGGCCCAAGTTTCATCTCAATTTATTAATAATATGTTTCTTTTACTAAAAAAAAAGAAAGTTTATAAAATTGATTACATGAGATTAGTAAAAAAAAGTCATGACAATGGACTTATTGACATGACATTATTATAAAACATATATTGATTTATCTTACTTTAATTTTATACCTTGATTATTATTAAAAAATTTAAGAGATAATTAATTAATTATTTATTTATTTATTTATTTTTCTCATTAAATTCAAAAAATATTCAAAATTTAAATAATTTTCAATTTAAGAGGTGGTTATTTAATTCATTTATTTTCTTGATTACTCCAAATGATTCTCAAACTTTGAAAAATAATTCATTAATTTTTTTTGTTTATTCTAAAAAAAATTGTGATTTAAAAAATAGTTAATTAATTTATTAATTAGTTGCTTTAATATTTTTCTTATTAATTATAAAAGAATTTATGTAAATTAATTATTTTATTATTTTTCTTATTAACTATAAAAAAAAATTTACAAACTTCAATAAATTAAAAAGTAAAAAGTCATCGGAGAATTGATGATTTAATTAATAAGACATTTTTACCAATTAATAAAGCTTTCACATTAAATAAATTTTATTTTATGTATATATAATAGATTATGAAAAGCCAACCGTACAATGAACATATGAAAAAAGAACTACTTCATGTACACGAGCGATTTTTTATTTTTTTGTAATGGTATTATAAAATGAAAGGCAATTGCTACTATCGAGAATATCGTCGCTTCTTTCACGATGAGTATATTCAGCAACATATCCAGACCACAAACATATTTCTCACAAAAAATAAAAATAAATACAAATAAAACCGCCAAAACAAAATTTGTGAACAGCATCCAACAAAAATGACATTGATAAATATAACAGTACAATCAGAAAAAATATAAAAAAAACTATACTTAAATATACTGTACTTAAATCGTCACGTCTGAAAAACAAACAAAATAAAATAACAATAAAAATAAACCGAACTTCTTGAGTCTATTTTCTGGAAAATCAATTAAATATCTACTTGCTTGGCATCTTGTGGCTCTACTTGCAATGTTCCTTGGTTCCTTTGTCCTACGAATCTCTTCCAGAACCAGTGCTTCTCAAACAGAAGATAAATCTCCTCAATGGGAACCTGCTTTGTCTCCGGCAAGAAGAAGAACACAACGCAGCTCATGAAGACAGTCAAGGCCGCAAAAAGTATGAAGATTCCATACTTGAGATGGCAAAGTGAGACCAGGAAGAACTGTGCCACCAACGCTGTGAAGATCATGTTCACACACACCACCACACTCTGTGCTGCTGACCTTATCTCCAATGGGAACAGCTCACTGGGAACCAACCACCCCAGAGGACCCCACGATCTCCCATATGCCAACACAAACAAGAATATCACCAAAACCAGAAATATACTTATCCCCTTCGACAGTATTTGCCCTTTTCCAAAATCCACAGCCAAAACCACTGCCACAACCACCTGCACACGAAAAACCAAGTCTTTGTTACCATTGGTATATCTAAAAAGGAGGATAGTATATCAGAAAGAGTAGTTTTACTTACCATGTAGCATATCATTTCAGAACCAGCTTCCAAAAAGAAGGCTCTTCTTCCAAATCTGTCGACTAAAAACATGGAGATGAGAGTACCCAAGATGAGGGCTCCACTGGAAATAAGAGAGGAAAGCAGAGAGGAGCCTGAGCCAAAACCCAGACTCTGGAAGATGACAGGTGCGTAGAAGAGAATGGAATTATTCCCAGTTAGCTGCTGAAACGCAGGAATGGCCAAGGACCCTATCACGAACTGAGGTCTATACTTCCTCTTGAGGAGGTTGCTGAAGGGTTGCTTGATGGCTTGTGCTTGTTTGCTCGCATCAATGAGATCTTCAAACTCCGCGTCCACGTTAGGAGTGCCTCTCACTTTCTCCAGCACACGCCTAGCTTCCTCTAACTTGCCCTGTTCCACCAGACTGTTGGGTGTCTCTGGACAGAAAATGCCTCCCAGCAACATGACGATTGCTGGAAGTGATGCCAAACCCAGCGAGATTCTCCACCCATTAGGATGCACTTTGTCGGTGAAGTAATTGATGACGTTCGCCACCAAGATTCCAGCACAGGTTGTGAATTGGAACAGTTGGTTCACCCCTCCTCGGATTTTCGCAGGTGACATTTCCGACAGATACAAAGGAACAGCCTGATCACATATGTTATGGAACTGATATGAATTATGATAATTCACTATAATATATGATGTTTGGGTTTTGGAGAAATGGAGTTACTTGGTTGCCGAATCCGATGCCCGCCCCGAGAAGGATTCTGCCAATGATGAGCATAGAGATGTTCTGGGCAGCTGCATTGAGGATTGCTCCTGCGAGAAAGCATAGAGAACCAACGATGATGCTGGCTCTTCTTCCCTTTCCTCTGGTTAAGTGGGAAGCTCCAAATGTTATAACCAGAGCCGAGAAATACAGAGACGATGTGAATAGTGTCAGAATCTGGTTGTCATATTTGCAGTAATCCGTCTCCATCAGATGCGAATGCTTCCTTTCGTAGACCTTTGGAAAAAATTTGATCAAGAAATCATCCATGGATGTTACTCCTCCTGAAAGGTAGCTCATATTATGTTTTTTTGGTTGCTCATAAATTTGATTCGGCTTGCATTTTACGAAAAAAGAAATTATATACAATTCTTTTAAATGTTTATTGTGTTATTATTTAATTAAAATAAAGTGTATGATTTTTTAAATTTATCATCTATATAATTATACATTTATCATGTATTAATTAAAAAAATTAATAGCAAAAATACTAAGAATTATATTTAAATCTAATCTTTTATAAAAGATCACAAACGGATAATTTATATGTCACAACTTATTTTGAATTTTAATTTGTTTAATATAAATAAGAGTCATGAAATCATCATGTATCTCAATTTACCGGGATTAGAATGAATTAATTTAAATAAGTAAATCATCATGCAACCAATGAAGTACCAAATTCCAGGAAACGTTGTGCACCGAATTGAAAAATGCAGTAACTTCATTGAATATTCAAAGACAGAGCCCCTGTGCAATCACTTCTTCTAAGAACATGGAAAAACAAATAGACTCCATTGAATCATACAAATATGAAGATGTCGAGTTTAACAAACAATGAGAACCAAAAACACAACAGAAGAATATCAAACCCGCGAGACCAAATCGGACAACAATAAATCGCATGGAAATTACTCAGAATCAACCACGCGGGGAAAGAATTTTCCCGGAAAATTGATGAAGAGAAAAGAAAAAAAAAAAAAAAGGAAGCAGATGATAGAATAAAAATTGAGAGAAGAGACCTGAAACGCCAAGATCATAGCCGAAGAGAGAACCACCAAGAGCTCCAACCAGACAGCTAAAGAATAAGTACCAAGTGTAATTATACTCATAAGAACGAGCCCTCTCGCTCACCTCTTCGTTCTTAAACCCTCCTCCAGCCATTGCTCTTCCTCAACACTAACACCAATTACTGCAAAACCTATGGAGTTTGCAGCGCAGAGAGACTTTATAGAGGCAGAGTCACACTCTTGAAGCTAGGGAAACCCCCCAAACTCAAATATACATATATATAATTTTAGTGATTAATATAGTATAATAATAACTCGGCGAAACGGATGAGTGGAAGACAGTGATAACGTTAGCAAATTGAGGATTTAAAATATCTGATCCCGTAATCGGATAAGTAAATGCAAAAGATGGAAAGTTGAATTTAAGTACAAAATATGGATCATTTGAAGAATAATTTTTTTTTAAAAAACAGATAAATATTTAATCCTTTTAGGGGAAGTCAGATAATTAGAGAGGATGCTGAAAATTGTTTGTGACCTATTTTTTAGGTCATTGGGATTGAGATAGGAGACTCAATTAGTGTGCGCTGACTGTGACGTTTACCGGATAGATATAAACAGAGACAAAAATATTTGGTGTGTTAAAAGTAATTATGAGGTAAATTATTATTTTTTCAGAGGTATTTAAATTACATGATCTTTTTAAATTTAAAAAAGTTAGACTCCCTTCATTTGAAATTACAAGATATACTATAGGAATCTACAATAAAAAAAAAAGTTATAAGTAAAGCTATTTATATAATATAACAAGCGTTAAATATATATTTCACTAGTATATATTAAAAATAGTTGGTAAATTTAGAATTCATGTGAATTTATGATTTTAACAGAAATAAATAATTTCAAAATAAAAATTTCAAAGGTTTTAAATGAGTTATAATTTTAGAAATTAATATTATTTAAGCATCTATAGTTATATTTTGATTTGAATAAATTTGTATATATCTTTATAATAAAAGAGAGGGTGTATGATTTAATTTTTTTATTTTAAAGACAAAAGAGTAATTTACCCTTTAAAATATTCTCTTTGCTTAAGTAAAAATTTCATAAGGAAACGAGAAAGACAATATATCAAAAAGGGTGTAAAGAACATATAATGAGTTTGACTTTCTAAATGAAAGTATATGTTTTTTTTTTTTGTCGATGTATATGTTATTTTATTTTTTAAAAAAGTATTGCTTTGTGCAGAGAAAAATAAAAATAAACTACGAATTATTTTGGTGAGTCAATTACAACTATTCAAAATCCTTTACCCGCAAAAAAATATTCCTTAAAATTCAAAAATAAAAGTTAGGATAAGAAGGGAGAGAGAGTATGTGTATGAAAGAGGCAAAATAAATATAGTACTTAAATAATTTATTAGATTTAAAAATTTTCAAAAAAATAGAACTATACTATAGTATTAAAAAAATATTTTTTGACAAGAAAAAGTAAAAATTAACTATCAATTATATTGCCGAGTCAATAACAGCTATTCAAAATTCCTTACAACGGAAAATACTTCTTAAATATTTTTTTAAAAATGATTAGGATAAGGAGAGAGAGTGTATGAAGAAGGAAAAATAAATAAATAAATTAAATTTCTTAATTTTTTAATTAAATTAAAAATAATACTATGATGATAATAATGAAAAAGAATAATAGGATGTATAAGTTATTATCAATTTATTAACGAAAAAGCATATTCTTTAAATTGTTATCCACTGCAATTCTTAATTAAGTCAAGTGATTTGGCCCCACTATATATAAATATTAATTACTTTCAAGTGTAAACATTACAAAATACTATATAAGCAGGAACACATGGGGCACTAAATTAATTTGGTTCAACTAGATTATATCAGGTTGAGCTAACCAAAAAAATAAAAATAAAAAATTTGATTTTAACCGGGGGTCACATGTTTGCTCGGTCTAGCCTAATTTTTTGAAGAAAACATTTCTAATAATTTATTTTTCATTTCTAATATTACTTTTTTATATTTTCTTTTTCAAAGAAAAAATATTTCATTATTAAAAAATAATTAAAATAGTGAATGAGTCCTTTAACTTTATTTAATGATGATCTCTTAAATTTAAAGTATTTTAAAATGTCTTTTTAAAATTTAATTTTATCTTATAAAAATATATTCTTTTGACTAACTATTACATTTTAATTCATAGTATTTGTTTCCACCAAAATTTGAGTTCAAAACTATTCAGATAAACGGAAAGAGCTTTACTACTGTTAATTTTTTAATTACATGAATGTCACATGTATAAATATTTTTACATTTTAAACAATATAACGTAGCATTCAATCTCTTTCAAAAAAAAAAAAAAAGGCATAGCATTCAATCATCATTTAAAAAATAAAATAAAATCCCAAAATTCACGGCAACTCTTGCATTCAAATTCTGCAAACCTTATCCGAAGTGATTTTGCAACATATTTTCTGCCTCTCTTTTTTTTCCCTCTCTTTTATGTATTAAACAAGTGATAGCATTTCTTATGTAGTTCTCCAGATAATTTCTTTAAACTCATTTCTTTATTCCTCATATTGGCTTACTTGCCAACCAATTACGAGCGTTTTTAATTTTTCTAGGAAGCGTTTTTATTTCTACATTCCTTTTGTGTTTTTACCTTTTTAAAATGATGATTTGAACACCACGTCAGTGTTTAAAATTAAAAAAAATATATACATGACTTTCATGTACCTATAAAAATTAATATGGTTAAATTATCATAATTTTTTTACTTAAAAAGGTTTTTTATAACATAAAATTAAATCTTAAAGAATTATTTTAAAATAATTTAAACTTAAATGACTATTTTAAAATAATAAATAAAATTAAATGATCAATTTATTATTTTAACCTAAAAAATTTATTTTTTGCAAATTTAATAGCAAAAAAAGAAGAAGAATCAACCTAACTTGGCCCGAGAAGGAAGATTGTTATCTCCCGTGTAAATAACATTAATAAATATACGTAATTAAATTCAATTTTGGTAACAAATCCCATTGAGTCAAGTGATAATAAATGGAAGATTTTTTCTTGCTACACTGTATTTAGTAAATATAAGAACTTCTTAAAATTAAGTCAACCATCCGCATATACTCGGCCAACCGGCCTCTACTTTATTTTATTTTTCCCTTTGGGTTTTTTATTACCTCGTATAACCAAAAAAATAGAAAAGACCACCAAATCTCTACACTATCAAAATATCTACGAACCCAAGTGATTAGTCGAGAATTTTTAACCTCAACTGTGTTCTTTTTATCACTATGATATAGAGATATATTCAAATTTTATTTAAACTTAATCTTTCCATAAAAAGTAAACTCAAACTTTTTAAAAAAAAAAAATTGTCACAAATTTGATGCCGGACGATAACAAGGTCTGATGGAATTGTCACTCAATTAGCAACTTTTTATTTTCCTGCATGGACAAAAAAACTTATAATCTATAACCTCTTTGAAATGATTATCACAAGAATACCACTTAACTTCACTAAACGCAACAATTAATCTAATATTATTGACTCACGCAAATGCGTATACGGCTACTTGCTGCAGATACCAGACACCTTGGTTCGCACATAAACACTTCTCACTTCCTTTCCCTCACTCACCGCCAGCACGCACACTTCACTCACAACATCAATTCACATGCAGACTAGCTCACTTGCTTTTGTGCTCGCTCACACACTTGCTTCCCTACTCTACACTTATATCCACCCCATATAAGACATTACACTATTACTTCATCCCACGTGCTTTCTTGATTCTTCAATAATATATAAGCACTATGCAATATTAGAAACCTTTTGAGGATGGTCTTCCTCAACAAATCTGCTCCAGAACCAGTGACTCTGAAACAGAAGATAAATCTCCTCGATTGGAACTTGCTTTGTTTCGGGCAAGAAGAAGAAGACGAACATGCTCATGGTCACAATCAAGGCCGCGAACAGCAAGAAGATTCCGTACTTGAGGTGGCAAAGTGAGACCAGGAAGAACTGTGCCACCAAGGCTGTGAAGATCATGTTCACACACACCACCACGCTCTGTGCTGCTGACCTTATCTCTAACGGGAACAGCTCGCTGGGAACCAACCACCCCAGAGGACCCCACGATCTTCCATATGCCAACACGAACAAGAATATCACTAAAACCAGAAATATACTCACCCCCTTTGACAGTTCTTTACCCTTTCCAAACTCTAACGCCAAAACCACTGCCACTGCAATCTGCATGTGCGCGCACGTCAACAAAAGCTTGTATTAATTTATGAGTAATTTTATTATAATTTAATTTCTAACACGCATTCTTCAAGATCTTATAGTGCCATGATATTACTCTTAAGCTTAGTGATTACAAGATAACATTGGAGTTTTTTAAATGGAGTACAATACTATTTTAATTTGTCACTTTTTCGTCTAGTATCAATTTTGTCCCTCATTGATTTATATTCTTAAATTGGTTATTCATTTATTAGTTTATTCTCAATTTGATCCATCACTAATTTCCATTCTTAATTTGATCTTCCACTCAATATTACCATTCTCAATTTGGTCTCTCATTAATTTAAAATTTAACATATTTAGTCCCTTAATCTTAACTAAATTTAAATTTATTATGTATTAACATTTATACTAGTAAAGGACCAAATTGAGACAAGACTAATAAGTGATGGACTAAATTAAAAATCAAC
This sequence comes from Delonix regia, assembly GCA_037074485.1. Lineage (NCBI taxonomy): Eukaryota > Viridiplantae > Streptophyta > Magnoliopsida > Fabales > Fabaceae > Delonix > Delonix regia. The sequence continues at coordinate 28,884,071 of CM073449.1, read as the reverse complement.
TAAAAAGTAAGGGGCTAAAATAATATTTTACTCTTTCTTAATTTCTCATTTTAAGTAGATCAAAATTTCATCTCTATCTTACCTTTAAAAAGTATTTTATCTTTAAATTGACTAAGTTTAGCTATTATTTTAATTGCTTGAATTAGAGTAATATTGCATGCTTATATTCATAGTAATATATATGATGTTCCAAATAAATGAGGGACAATTGCTCTATTCAAAACTAAAGGGACTAAAATCTAATTAAGTCAGATGAATCCCTAGCACCCATTCCATATTTGTCAAGGTTAATTGTGAGAAACAGTTGTAGTTAGTTTACCATGCACACGATCATTTCAGCACCGGCCTCCAAGAAGAAAGCTCTTCTACCAAACTTGTCAACAAAAGCTATTGAGATGAGAGGAGCAAGGACAAGTGCAAGACTGGTAATAACAGCTGAGTACAGTGCAGCCCCATTCCCAAACCCTAAGCTCTGGAAAATAACAGGAGCATAGAACAGGATAGAGTTATTCCCAGTAAGCTGCTGGAATGCCGGGATAGCGATTGCCCCAATCACCAACTGAGGCCTATTCCTCCGAAGCAACAGGTTCTGAAATGGGTTCTTTATGGCCTGAGCTTCTCTGCTTGCCTCAATCATATCTTCATATTCAGCATCAACCATGGTGGTGCCTCTAATCCTCTCCAATATCCTTCTTGCTTCTTCCAATTTGCCTTGTTCCACTAGACTGTTTGGTGTCTCCGGGCACAACATGCCTCCTATGAACATTAACGTTGCTGGAACTGTCGCTAATCCCAGGGATAATCTCCATCCCCATGGATGCAGCCTCTCTGTGCCATAGTTCACCAGGTTAGCTACCAGAATTCCCAAGCAGGTTGTTACCTGAAATAGCTGGTTCACTGCTCCTCGTACTTTCGCTGGAGACATTTCAGAAAGATACAAGGGAACAGCCTGCACATATAAATTTGACAAGTATAATTCATAGTGTCGTGTTATATCAGTAAAATTTCATCAATTTTAACCATAAGTTTACAACGCTGAAGACTAGGTTTAAATATTATAACGCTAAATATATGTCCTAAAGAAGGAATTTTAGTTGCAGGGCATGCAGCAATAAGGACATTTGAGAATTTTTCTCTTCTTTTTATATCAAATTTGTGTCTCATATATCAATATCTAGAGTGTTGTGAAATTCAAAGAGACTCTCATTTAAGTATAGCATGCTTGATATGAGTTTTGGGGAACATTAATGGAACATACTTGGTTACCAAATCCAATGCCGACACCGAGAAAAATACGGCCAATGATCAACATGGCGACGTTCACTGCAGCTGCATTGATGACAGCGCCTATGAAGAAGCTTATGGATCCAACGATGATGCTGGCTTTTCTGCCTTTGTTTTTCGTAACACTGGAAGCACCAAATGTGGAAATGAGGGCCGCGAAGTACAGAGACGAAGTGAAGAGTGTTAATATCTGGTCGTCGTATTTACAGTAATCCGTCTCTTGAAGATGCGCGTGCTTTTTCTCGTACACATTTGGGAAGAACTCTTTCAGGAAGTCGTCCATGGAAGTGACGCCACCTGAATGGATATATATAATATATACTAATATATATTAATCTTGAATTGGAAAGACACTAGCCCTTGATGGATGTCATGTGAACTCACCTGAAACGCCAAGATCATAGCCGAATAGAGACCCACCAAGAGCTCCAACGACGCAAGAAAAGATGAAGAACCCAGTAATCTTGTACTGGTAAAGATGAGCCCTCTTGCCTCCCTCATCAGAAAATCCTCCACCCGCCATTTTTTTTCAATAGTTTCCTTCTTGTTTCTCTGAAACCCTTCTTTGGTTAAATACCAACTGAGAGAAAGGGCAGAGTGATGAAAATGGGAGATAATTGATGGGATAAAACTTCGAAACAGAAAATGGTTAAGTTTGAGTTACAGTTTATATATATGCACTGCGTTCACAAGCCTTATTTATCTGTTTGTGAAGACAAAACAGAAAAGGAGATTAGCTTTGCTCGATTTAGGTGGTGGGATTGGACGCTTATTATAACAATGGTGATGTGGAAGCCTCGATCGGTCATGCATACAAAAGGAGGCCAAGTATTGCAAGGCGAGCCATCAATTATTTTGTATGGTGATCAAGGTTGAAAACGAAGTGACTTGACTCATTCTTTGTCATTTCTTCATAACAGTTTGTCCTCTTCTTCCACTTAAAGCGCCATTTCTTCTCCTTTTGACCTTATTGCTCGGTCCTTCTATTCCCTTTTTTTTTTTTTTTGTTCTTTTTAAATTACGTTACACAGGAGGACAATGATGTGTTTTAACATTTTTTTAAAGAAAAAGAATTTAGAATCAAACTAGTTGTATAAAAAATTGTGACAATAAAAATAACGCACAAAACTTTTTTTTTTTGGCAGTAGATATTGACGCCCTAAACTACTTATGTATTCCCTGTTGTTTTCAAATTTAACTCTTTCGGTTGTTTAAAAAAAGTTACTAATTCATAGTTTCATACCAATCCCTCTCATTCGATTGGAACTAACTTAGATTTCTTTAACACAAGAAATAAAAAATAAAAACCAACTTTGGTTTCTCATTTCTATGTTTAGATATAATGAGAAAAAAAAATACAGGAAATTTTGAAAATGGTGATTTTTCTTTATTTAAAATAATTGGGGGGGAGGGGGGGGAGGGGGGGGGGGGTGGGGAAATGCATGTAAATCTATTGCATAAAAGTTGAAGAAGGAGTTGGATAGCAGTTCCTTATTGTTGGTTTTGTTGCTTTTACAGTCATTGTATTCTGTTGTATATAGATTGTTGTTCAGCTACTTTGAATTTGTAATCATTATTTACTTAGAATGAAGGTCCATGTATTGGCCACGAAAAAATTTATTCAAGAATCCATATTTTTTTCTGAAATTTTATTTGACTAAAATATATTTTTGACACTTTAAATATGTCAGGTTTCCCTTCTATGTAATATCTTCATTTTGTTTTACTTTAACCCTTTAATTATATATTAGATTTTACTTTTTTCGTCTAATTTTATTTTTGTTCCAATATGATTAATCTTAAGTTACCTTAAATGTTACTTTCATCTCATTAATTTTATTTTATTTCAATTCAGTCTTTTTAATTTATATAAACCACTCAAATATATCTTCATCTCTAATGCTACTAAGTTGTTTGAAATAAAAGTTTTATGTGGGATTTTCGGTGGCCTAATTTTGATAACCTCGGGACAACTTGAATTTTAATTTGATACTGTTAAAGAGAATGAAATATATGAGTAGGTTTTTTTAAAAATAGAATTATAAGGAATGGAACTGGCATCTAAGGTAAAGTTAAATGATAAAAATAAAACCATATAAAATCAAACGATAAAAAATTAAAATAAAATTAAAAGATGTAAATCTCATATTAAATTAAGGGATTAATAATGCATTTTTTGCATATCTTTTTTTAAGTCGCTTGCAAACACCGTAAATACAACTTTAAAATTAGAAAAAAAAAAAAAAACACCTATAATCCTGCTAATAGAGATATCATGTAAGACATTGTTATTTGTTAAATGTCACATTATATGAAAGCAGCATGTTTTTTGTTCACGAGAAAACAGAAAAAATTATTTAGATCTTTTGAAAGGAATCAATGGAAAAGATATTATTTTGTTCTCAAAATTGAGAGAGAGTATTTGTATTTGTATTCTTTTTTATTATTAAAAGAGATATAATGAATATAAATAAAATAGAGATATATAAAATATTCAATATATATAATTTAATTGAAAATATAAATAATGAAAACAAATTAATGTTTTAATTTTCCGAATGCTAAACCATCATATACTTTTCAGCCCTTTTAACTTGTTATATATTTTTTCTTTGGTTATTATTAATATAAGGAAACAAGGCTGTGCATTAGTGGCTATTGTGAAAAGTACGAGTGAAAGAAACAAAATAATAAATAAATTTAATTTGGATTGTCATATTTTAATTGAATATAAAATCATATTTGTGAAACAGATTATGTAATAATTATGATAATACATGAATACAAAACAGGGAGAATTTAGTTTATTAAAGTCTAATTTGATGAAGACGATATAGTTGTGAGATGCGTTCTGCTAGATGAGAATAACTTCAATCCCCAATACCTAAGAGAGACCTTAGAGTGTTAAATGGTCAGAGAGAGTTATCGTCTTAGTTGTATTTGAAATTAGGGCATCACAAGGTAATTTATAGAGTTTTATTCTAATAATAATAATAATAATTAATTATATTAATAAAATAAAATCATCAAAAATCTTTTAGAATAATTTCCTATTTCATTATTGGGAGAAAAGAAAACTCATTAACTCTCTCTGAGTAACAAACTCATAATTAGTAATCTGATGGGATAATTACTAATGATTTTAGGCTATGAGTTAGGTTTTTGCCCAGTGAGCTTGTAAATCATCCAACACATCACTAATTACCCATAATAAATATAAACCTAGTCAATTCTTAGTTTATAAATTATAATATCAATTGTCTAATTAGTTATAACAAGAAATTAATCTAATAGCATAATTAATACTAATCCATATAATATAAAAAAATATTCTAACAATCTCCTACTTGGATAACATTAATTAAATTATTAGGTCAATTAACGAATACATAATTAGGCACTTAATATTCACATGAACACATGGATGTGTATATATTTATAAACTATACAAAATTTAGAAATGAAATCACGCACAAAGATCACTGAAATCAATAGAGAATTAAGTGATATTAATATTGTCATAAATAAGTTTCAATATCTAAAGAGAATGGAATACAAAGTGACATTTAAAATTTTTAACAACACCCATATGAGTCAGATAATTTTTGAAGACTCATACGGGTAAGCCTTTGTTTAACGGATCCGCTAACATATGTTCACCAAGAATGTGAAGCAAACGAGTCTGAAATTCAGCAACCTTTTCTCTAACAAATAGGAACTTAACATCAAAATGTTTAATACGACTGAAGTTCTTATGATTATGAGAAAAGCTAATAGCAAACGAACTATCGTAGTATATGGTTAAAGGTCGTGATATAGAATCAACTAAATGCATGCCAGATATTAGTTTCCTTAACCATATGGTCTGGCGAGTAGCCTCATAACAAGCGATATACTCTGCCTCTATAGTTGAGGTAGCTGTTACTAATTGCTTACAACTTTTTCATGAGACAGCTCCTCTTGATATCATAAAGATGTATCCAGGGGTGGATTGATGATCATCCACACAAGATGCATAGTCTGAATTTGAATAACCCACAATTTTAAGTGGCTTAGATCTCCTAAAAGTAAGCATATGATGTTTTGTACCTTGAAGGTACCTCAAAACTTTCTTTGCAGCCCTCTAATGATTAAGACTAAGATTACTCAAGTATCTACCAAGTATACTAACAGCAAAAGCAATATCAAGTCATGTGTAAACTTGAGCATATATAAGGCTGCCAACAGCAAATGCATATTTAATCCTATTCATTGTAATCTTTGAATCATCATCTTTTTGGGACAAGATGATCTAGACAATCTCTCACCTTTCTGTACAGGTGCAGCACAAGGAGCGCAAGCATGTATGTTAAATTTCTTCAGCACTTGATCAAAATAGGTTGCCTGAGATAAACCAAGAGTGCCACGAGATCTACCACGGTGAATTTGAATTCTTAAGACAAAAGAGGCTTCACCAAGATCTTTCATGTCAAAGTGGTATGACAAAACATGTTTGATCTTATTCAACATAGTCACTGAGTTATTGGCCAACAATATGTCATCAACATACAGTACGAATATCGTGAAGTTGTCTTTGTCAAATTTCTAATAGATACATTGATCAGTAATATTCTCTGTGAAACTAAGTGAAGTGATTATATGATCAAACTTTAAATATCACTGTCTTAAGGCTTATTTAAGCCCATAAATGGATCTATTTAATTTGCACAATAAGTGCTCTTTCCTTGCTTCAGTAAATCCATCAAGTTGTATCATATAAACATCCTCAAGTAAATCACCATTTAAAAATGTTGTTTTGACATCCATTTGATGAAGTTCAAGATCCAATTGTGCATCAAGAACCATTATAACTCTAAAGGCATCTTTAGTAGATACTGGTGAGAAAGTTTTTGTATAATCGATCACTTCCTTCTAATTATAACCTTTAGTTACAAGTCTAGCTTTGAATCTTTTAACTTCACCATTAGCCCCTCTCTTGGTCTTAAAGACCCATTTGCAACCAACAAGTTTGCAACCATCTGGTAACTCAGTCAATTCCCATACATGATTACAAGACATGGAGGACATCTCATCATTCATAGCCTCCAACCACTTAGATGAATGAGAACCTGACATAGCCTCATCATAGGAAACTAGATTTGTGCCATCAATAATGTCTAACTCAAATTCCTACAAGTACACTATGTAATCTTATGAAATTGCAGGTCTACAAGTCCTCTGTGATCGTTTCAAATTAACAACTGGTTCTCCTTCATCAGTTGTAGGAGTTTCTATAATAAGATCAATTGGATTCTTAACAAGAGTGTCATATCTAATATCATGATCCATAGGTAGAGATGATAAAGATGGTATAAGTAAGATGGTATCCACACAATACAAGTTGATTACTCTAGGAACACCACTCCCACTATCCAAGTCATCCTCAAAATAGAATGCTCTATCAGATTCAATGATCCTAGTAGTATGACTAGGACAATAAAATCTATATCTTCTAGATCCTGAACAATACCCAATGAAGAATCTGCTAACAGTCCTAGAATCAAATTTCTTGAGTTGTGATTATAGGGTTTAACCTGTACTCTACAACCTTATACGCGAAAGTGCCTTAAACTAGACTTCTTACTGGTCAAAAGTTCAAATGGTGTCTTTCAACTTAGAACTTGATTCAGGATATAGGCTGTTGTCTTAAGGGCATCACCCCATAGAAACTCTGGTAGTGAAGAGTGACTGATCATGCTTCTGACCATGTTCATCAATGTGCAATTATGCCTCTCAGCAACTCTATTTTGTTGTGGAGTGCCAGGTATAGTTTACTAAGCTTCAATTTCTTGCTCTTGTAAGAATAAAGCAAAAGGTCCAGGGTTTCTGCTTGTTTCAATATACCTTCCATAATATTCACCACCTTTATCTGATCTTACAATTTTGATTGTCTTCCTATACTTTAATTCAACAGCAGCCTTAAATGCTTTAAAGGCTTCCAATAAGTAAGATTTATCATGCAATAGATCAATCCATTCGAATATGGAATAATCATCTATAAAGGTTATAAAGTATTTGTAATTACGCAAAGTAGCAGGAGTAATTGGTCCACTAATATTTGTGTGGTTCAATTCCAAAATAGTCTCAGATTTATTTGCCCCTTTCCTTTTAGCTCTAGTGGGAAGTTTACCCTTAATGCAATCAACACATGATTCAAAATCAGAAAAATTTAAGTAATGTAATATTCCTTATCTAACCATCCTTTCTAATCTCTCTTTGGAGATATGACCCAAACACCGATGCCATAACATAAGAGAGTTCTTATCAATTCTTCAATTTTTATGTCTAATAACAGCATAAATAAATGCCACAAAGGTAGAATCTGAACTAACATTTGCATTCAAGTAATATAAACCACTCATTAAGCTAGTAATTCCAATAATGACTAAATTAAAGTAAATATCAATTCTACCATTTTCTTACTAAAAGGAATATCCATGTTTGTCTAATACAAAACTAGAAACCAAATTCTTCCTTGAAGTAGGTACATAGACAACATCATATAAAGTTAAACTGTGTCTAGAATACAAGTTCAAAACTATAGTTCCTATGCAATCCACTGTAATTGAACTTCCTTCCACTCCTAGAATAATCTTTTCCCTCTCATTTGGGCTCCTCCTATCTCTAAGCCCCTGCAAGGAATTAGCTACATGAACAGTTACTCCAAAATCCAACCACCATTTGTCCATAGAGGTTTTAAAACTATTGGATTCAAGACAAACTAAAGCTAAGGGGGCAATTTCAAGAAAGATACATTCTTTCTCATGCTTGTGCTTTAACTTGAAGCAATATGAAATCTTGTGGCCAGGCTTCTTATAGTGATGACATTCACTCTTAAATGTCTTCTTCTTCTGACTCTTATTCTTCTTAAGTTCAAAGAACCTTTTATCATTAGTCTAGTCCTCATGTTTTTTTTCCATTAAGCTTCTTATTTCTAGCCTTGCTTGATAAACCATGAGATGTAATTCACTGAATGACCACATGAACTTATTTTCTTTAATGACTCCTCCTTCTGAGTCACGATGGACATCATCTAATCAAATGTCCATCCAACTTCTTGAAAGTTGTAGGTGGTTTTGAGAACCCCATATTTAGTTGGAAGAGACTGTAAAACTTTATAGACGAGGTAACTTTCACCTAAGTCCACATTCAGAGACTTCAGCTTGTTGAAGTAATTTACCAATTTAATCATATGTTCACGTACACTAGATACTCCATCATAATGAGTGTTATCTAGTAAAGAAAGATAGTACACCTTCTGTGTTTTATTAAACTTCTTGAACTTCTTACTTATAGCCTTAAGGTATTCAACAACAGTGTCTTTATCAGGAATACTCTGTCTGATTGTTTTCTCAATGATGTACTTCATAACTTTTAGACAGATTTTGTTAGACTCATACTATTGCTTATGATAAGCTCTATCAGCAGCACTAGACTAAACAGTAAGATCTGCTAATTTTGGTTCTCTCATGGCCAAATCCTCTTTAAAGATAATCAGGTACATGTCAAGGGACTCATGTCAGTCATCAAAGTTAGTCTCATTCAGAGTTTTCACCACAAACAGTTGTTATAACATAGAAGCTAATGTAACAAAATTAGGAAACATTAATTATATCTTGAAAACATAATTATAAAACAAGGTTTCCTTCACAAAATTCAGCTTATGCAACTATATCACAAGATATTCATTATAATCCTACTTAAAAAGTTTTGGACTACAACAAATTAAGAAAAGAAAACTCATATGTACCACAAATTTAACCCCAAAGAGAAATAACACAAAAATGCATCCATGGTTTCCATATTGATAGGATATAAGTAACTATGAAAGCATAAGTAAAAAAAAAAAAAACAATGTTGCTAACCAATCGTAAATGTATCTATTTCACAAAATTATATTAACAATGTCACACTGACAGAGTATGTTTATTGCCAACATAATATATACATACACTCTCTTTAGTAAACTTATCATAATATTCAAACTCATCCCTGATGATGGCAATTAAATTGTTCTTAAATACAGGGAATGAAATGACAAACACAATATATGTTGTTTACAAAAGATACACTATCATGATTGAACCCACGATAGGTGAACACACAATCAATAGGTGCATTTGACCTAAAGTCACAACAAATTCCATACGCAGCTTATTCTTTAAGGCATATGCTTAAATTAGGAATAAAATCTAACAAATAATACAAAGAAATTAATTATAATTTATTCACACATAATTAGGGAAAGTGAATTGAATATGCTGTTCCTCACTATGTCTAGTCTGTACAAAAATTTTCTCAGATTAAAATACCTCAGCTACATACTATTTTAAGGCCCTACCTAAATTTTCAAGAAATTTTAAAAAATCCTATTTCCAAGGCTTAAAAAATTCTTAAAAAATCCCCATAATTTAGAATAGAGCAAGTGAAGGCAAACTGTGAAATTTTGGGCTTGTCTGACCGGCCCTTGAGGCTTACGTGCCGACACTGTCCATGGGCATTCAACCTTTAGCAAGTCGATTCAACCCCTCAGATGACCCAACAACCCGGATTTTCAACCCACCTATTTTCAGCGTTTCAAGCTTCGAAACTGAGATCAAATTGATCTTCAATCCACGATCTGCAAATCCCCTTTGGTGGTTTCGATTAATTCCCTTCTAGTTGAGTTATTTTTTCATTCGAAATTTTGCATTTCGACGATGAGTTCAGTTCGAACTTAGGGAGAAGTTTTCAACCGATGGGTGCTGGTGACGTGATATATCGATGGTTATCAACCAATGGTGGGCTGCCGGTGATGGTGGTCATTGGCAGCAGTGACCAGGAAGGGAAGTAACGAAAAACAAAAAAATATTCTGATAAAGACAAAGGCTGATGAAGACGTTTCGAAATTCTGAAAAGAAATTTAAAAAAAAATTCATAACCATTTAAGAGACTTTGAAACCATTTGAAATAGATTATTTAATAATTATGGATAATACATGAATACAAAATAAGGAGAATTTAATTTATTAAGGTCTGACCTGATAAAGAAGATATAGTTGTGAGATGCATTCTGCTAGATAAGAATAACTTCAACCTCTAATACCCAAGAGAAACTTCAAAGTGTTAAACGGCCAGAGAAAGTTATCGTCTTAATTGTATTTGAAATTAAGGCATCACAAGCTAATTTATAGAGTTTTATTTTAATAATAATAACTAATTATATTATTAAAATAAAATCCTCATAAATATTTTAGAATAATTTCCTATTTTATTATTCGGAGAAAAGGAAACTCATTAACTCTCTTTAGGTAACAAACTCATAATTAGTAATCTGATGAGATAATTACTAATACTCTTAGATTATGTGTTAGGTTTCTACTCAATGAACTTGTAAATAATTCAACATATCACTGATTATTCATAATAAATATAAATCTAATTCATTCTTAGTTTATAAATTATAATATTAATTGCCTAATTAGTTATAATAAAATATTAATCTAATAGTATAATTAATACTAATCCATATAATATAAAAAAATATTCTAACAATTTGATTATTATAAATTGTTGAATAAATATTCAGTACGTTAAATTTAAATTAAATTAATATAGTTACATATAATTATCCTTTCTATTCGTAAGTTTAACTGTTAAATTTTTATCTACGTGCACCTAAATACCACTGTTTCCGCGGCTCTATTATCATTACTCCTGTTATTCTAACAGTAATGAGTCAAATCTTTTGACAAATAAAAGTAGGATGAGTGCAGCCGTACATATAGCCCCCACAAAAGCCTAAAACCATCGGTACATCAAAACCTCTCATCATTTTCAGAAGACACCAGAAATCAATTCAAAACTCTTGAGAAAAAGAAACGATATGGGAGATTATCCTGATTTGATGCGACAGCTAGAGGAAGTGGAAGGGGAAGAGGAGCATCAATGGATAATGCAGCAAATTATTCAAATTCTGAGAGACCAAAACTTCCCTTCAGATGATATCACGCAACATATCTGGGTGTCTTGGAAGCGACTGAGCTGCTGCGACATGAGGAGGCTATTGATGAAGAGAAGACATGTGGAATCCAGGATCTTGCCCCGCTTGTACCAAAACGAAGACGTCAATGCTGGAGTTCCAGTCATCGTGTATGGCGTAGATGGGAGGCCCCACAACATGACCTTCAAATCTTGGAGGCCTTGTTCCTACGTCCTAACTGGAGGCTGGCGTGATTTCTGGGACGAATATGCCTTCCATATTAAAGATTACATAACCCTATGGCTCTGTCGCCAACGCCACACTCGCCGTCGCCGTCAGCAACACCGACGCCTACGCCTATGCCTACGCCCACGTCCTATACCCAACTATCTCACACTTGTTATCCTTCCTTGCCGCCGTTGAGCCTTCTGAATTGCAGATTACAACTCAAAGAGTCAGTCTATAGTATCTCGCAGATTTGTGTTTATGTGCCTTTCCTTTCCTTTATGTCCGTTACATTAGCCTTTTCATCAGAGTTGTAGCTGTAGGTAGTAGATCTTTTATATATGGCTTCTTCAAGAATGCACTTGATTTAATGCTTTCTTGTAATAGCCTTTGAATGCGAGAGTTTACGTGGGAGACCTGTAGTCCTGTACTGTTTGTATTCTTGAAATATCTAAACCCTTTGATGTAGTTTCTTGTATATCTTGTATAAACGCTTTCTTGGGGTTTAGTAGGAGAAACCAGAAAGAGTTGTCACAAGATTTTTGAATGCATAACGAAATCAATGGTTGAAATGTAGTCAGGGACGGAGCTAGGTATACGTGAGTGCGGGCGTGGGTGCAACTGCCCCACTCAAATTTTTTTATTATTTATATAGTATTAGAATAAAATTTTATACTTAATGTATTTTAATTTTTTGAACCCCTGAAATTATTAATTTTATACGATTGAGTCATATTATTTTTTATTTGTAAATATTTTAATTTGAATTCACTAGACTCACGTATATATTATGTATATAATTATACATGAAATTTATATGTAAATATTCGATATATTTTTGTAAATAGTAATTTTATAATAATGGAGTTGAACATAATTAAATTTAAATATCAATATGTTATTTTAATTAGACTTTGAGCAACTGTCCTTAAAAAAGTTGTAAAACTTTTTTAAATGTTGATGAATAAATAATATTTATAATGCTATATAAATACACTATTTTTGTTAAATGACAGTTATAAATTTTAATAATTTATCATAAAAAATTTTTGACATTCTTTTAAATTACTCTTTTGAGCTGTTTATTAAATTATTATGGTGTTATCTAAGTGATGGTATATTTTTTAGTGTATCTTTGTTTTACTAGTAAGTAGATACAAATCCTCATGGCTATTAGGTAGTAAAGTTAATATTAATATAAAGAGTAATATATAGTGTAATATCATTGAACTTCAAACTTGATTTTATATTTTAAAAGAGGAAGATTAAGATATTATCAAAAAATTATTCTCATTTAGTTTTGACAAAATTATACCTTTGATTCTTTAATTTTACCTAAAGTTCTACTTTCGTCCTTCAACGTTTTTGATTGCCAATTAAGTCTCTTAACTTTATCTTAAATTTCTCTTTCATCCTTAACATAATTTGGTTCTTATTGACTCATTAACTATATTTTATATTTCACTTTCATCTCTTATTTTCATTTAATTCCAGTTCGGTCCCTTAACTCAACCTTAAGTCTTATTTTTATCCTTTTTATTTCATTTTCTTCTAATTTGGCTTTCATAAATTATTCATGTCTTTTTGTCTCCTTTCATTTGTTTTTTTTATTTTTTTCATTTATCTATTGATATGTGTAAGTCCTAATAATTTTTATTTGGAGGTTCAATCTCATACGTTTTGTTATTTTACAAACTAAATTTATTGATGTAGCTAAATTTAATTTTATCTTTGTTTTTCCTCATATTGGGGTTACAAGCCCAATTTATTTTTTGATAGTCTTAACTCTTGTTTAATTCAAAGCTTAAATATTTAAAATTTTTAATTTGGTGGTGTTTTAAAAAATAAAACAATTGAATAGGGTCAAATAAAAATAAAACAATATTAAGGGATGAAAGTGACACCTAAGGAAAGTTAAAGAATTAAATTGAAATCTTATGAATTCAATGAATAAAAGTGAAACCTAAAGAAAGTAAAATGACTAAATTAAAATCAAATAAAGTTAAGGAACAAACTGAAACCTAAGAAAAAGTTAAAGGACCAAATTATAACTAATTAAAATTAAGGAACGAATATGAAATTTCAAATAGGACCAAAGGACCAAAAATATATTTTTTCCTTTATTTTAATTAAAAAAATTTTAAGGAAGAATTTTATTAAGAATTATAATATTAAAATATAATTTTTTTCAAAATAAAATATAAAATAAATTTTTTATGCTCCCACTGCTCCAAGGTCTTGGCTCTGTCACTTAATGTAGTTATGCTCTGCAAACATGCGTAAGGATGGCAAGTGGCAACTATTGATTGCAGTTGCACCATTACATGAAGCAAATCATGAAACAGGGGTTTCTATTTAGAGTATGAGAAATAATGCAGGATTATTGCCAATGACATAGTTTCAAAATATTATTAAGGAAATAATATGGTGTTGGCCTTGTGGTGTTAATTAAGAAGATTCTTCTTATTTTAAATACTTAGGGTTAACACCTAAAGAATTTAATATATTTATTCCAAGACCTCAGTCAGAATCCCTTAAAGTACTGAACATGATAAATAAGATTAATCAAATATATATAATGCACTTCATATCGCTATTAGTAGTGGCTTCCTGATCAAGATAATGCTTCTTACTTCTTCCTGCCATTTGAAGTCTTGATAGGAGAAATTAGCTCATGACTTGAAGCATTGAGTGTGTGTATGTTATATCATTTTGATGAGGCAAATGAAGGCGAAATTCTTTTCATTAAAAAAAATGAAAGCATATAATTAAAAAAATTATTTTTTAATAAATGAATACAATACCCAAATTAAAATATTCAATACCCAGTTGAAAGAAAGTTAGTACATATGCAAGTGTTTTGATTCTCCAAATTTAATGCTATAATCACCATATACTTTCAGCCTCAGCACGCTTAAATTTGATATCTATGTATTCTTTTGCTGTCTTCAATAAACAAACAACAATGCTTCTGTACGTAGATGTTGTGAAATATATAAGAGTTAATAAAAATAAATAAACAATCATATATATATGACAAAACAAAACAAAACGTCCATTACAAAGGAGTCAATTAACCCGAACAACTGTAAGTAAAGTAGCTACATCCGTTTTTGAAGCCAAATCTTTTTAACTATAAAAGTTGGATGAGTATAGCAACGCCACAATGGGAGATACTATTGAAAGATATTTTGAAAAGTTAATATGTGATGTTTTCATTGATATAAATAGAAAGTTTAGTAAAAGCAGTAAGTTATTATTATTTTCAAAGTCTATTCTTAAAAAATGGTTTGATTCTTTTATTGTCATAATCTAATAACCTAAAATAATATATTATGTATAGTATATCTATTAATTTGAGCCTCTCCTCCATATTCGGGAGAACTAAAAAATATATACTGAGTTTCTTTGGCAATATAGAATGTTTTGACTTTACAATTTAAAAGTTAATAGTAACAAAGCTTAATACTTGATTGTAAAGTATTTTGATTTGATAGATATGATATTTTCAAATATCATCAGTATCCCATTGCATAAAATTAATCACTCTTTAGAGCGTATGTATCAAAGCTCATGGTTTACTTGCTTGTCTCGAAAGAAAATGCTCTACTACAACAAAATGCTAAACAACCACATATTTCAGCCCTTTAGTTTGTAATCTATATTTTCTTTTGCTGTCATCGACACAAAGAAACAAGACGCTGCTTCAATGGATGTTGTGAAACATTTGAGTGAAAGATATAAAATATATAAATAAATAATCACATATATGGAGCAAAGAAAATATTATGTCAACGACCATCATGCAGTTAGTTTACCGAAACAAACAGAAATAACGGTAAGAATACAACCGCATCTGTTATTTGAAGCCAAATCTTATTAACTATAATAGTAGGACGAGCATACGGTAATACCACCACATAGGAGCATTAGATCATGGATGCATCAAAACCCTCTCAATCTCAACGTTTGGAAACAACCGAAAACCAGAAATCTCAAACCACTCATTCTCTTGAGACAAAAGAAACAAAAAGTGATTATTGGGGTTTGATGCTAGCATTCGATCTAGCAAAAAAGGAACGGGAACGGCAAGAGATAATGCAGCATATTGTTCGAACACTGGGAAGCTCCGACTTGTTTGACGATGAAGCAGTGCGACTGCATACCTTGGTGTCTTTGAAGGAATTGAGAAACCAATCCGACGTGAGACGTTCGCTGTCCCTGAACAATGCAGACGTGGAATCCAAAATAATTCCCCGCTTAAAGAACCACGAAAAGATCGATAAGGGAATTCCAGTCACCGTGTATGGCAAAGATGGGAGGCCCTACGACATGGAAATCAAAAGATGGGGTTTAAGATATGTCCTGCGTGGACAATGGCATCATTTCTGCAAAAAGCAAGCCCTCCATGTTGGAGATACCATCTTATTATGGCTCTTCCATGAACGCCATCCTACAACCAGACATCTCAGATTTGTTGTCGCTCCCCGAACCCATGCCCTCCAAAATGGAGATACCGTCTCGGACTTGTTTGCAGAGAATGGATGGGAAGCCTTACGACATGAAAATTAAAGTTTGGAGTCCTAGCAGTAGCACATATGTCCTATGTCCCTGGTTGCAGCTGGGAGATTCTTGGCTTGTCCTTTCTTTATGTCCGTTTCGTTTGCCTTTTCAGTAGTAATTATTAATAGGTAGCTATACCTTTGATGGTTTACGGATGGTTTCAGTTCAGGGATAGATTTTTTAATTCTTAATTTCTTGTGTTAGATCTTTTCGTAGTTTCTTGAACATCTTGTATGGCTTCTTGGGGTTTAATTAGACCTTTTTGTATGTCACAAGATTTTTGTATACATAAATGGTAAAGGTTTAGGTATACTCTGCAAACGTACGGATGCCAGTTTAATACCCTCTCCCCTGTTCCTGTTTTTTTTTTTTTTTGTAATTTATATTAATTAACTTAAATTATTTGTCTAAAATAATACATAATTAATCACATTATCAAAATTTAACCACAAACTATATATGACAGGACGATACCCTTTAAAAATGTTCACAAAGTAATTTCCTTTTGGATCAAGTCCAAACACACTCGAATGTGACGTGGAGCATGTAGCAATTAGTTATTTGCATCAAAATTATTAAAAGTCTAAGCAAGTTCAAATGGATCACTTGACTTTCTAGAAGCATAATTTTTTTAGAGTAAAATTTTCAAACTTATAATATCATTTTTAAAAACTATTAAGATCGGTTGGACCAACCGATGAAGTTAATTAGGTCTAGTTTCCAGCCCAAATTTGACTTTATAAGCCATGTAAGTATATTTTCCTTTTTTTTGGCATCTTTAATTAATTTTATTTTTAAAATTAATTGTATATTTATAAAGAATCCTTTCTTGAATATTTTTTTAGAGGCAAGATTAATATCAATAAAATTTTTGAATTATTCTCGTAAATTTGTTTTAAAATGCTCAATTTTCAAATGTAACACCGCGTCATATATAATGTCAGTTTCATCATATAAGTGTATTTTTTTTTTTTAAGAAAAACTATTATAATTCTTTCTATATTTCACTTAGAAAGTATATACTTTTTCCCTGACCGACTAGAAGTAGGCACTTATTTTCCTAGTTAAAAACTATTATCTATTCATTTTTTTTAAAAGCAATGTTAGTTTCATTATTATTATTATTATTATTATTATTATTATTATTATTATATATCATAATTTAATCATAAAATATATTCACCTCTCGAAGTTAAAGCCTGTTTTCATAACTAAATCTAATTTACAATCTGATGACTATCTTTTTCTTGTAGGCCCCAAAAAATTTGTATTATTTTATATATTTTATCTTCAGACAATAAAGGTGAATATAAATTCAAATGTGAAGAAATAATTGATTTTATTATATCAAATTGAGTATAGTGAGAAGTCAGAACACTATCAAGTTATCTGACGGTTATATTTGACTAGCTGTCTCATGTTTTATACTTGTGTTGTGTCAAGTTACATGTTTTATGATGCGAGTTTTCTTCTGAATTATGGTTACAACTTACATTCTTTGTCTGTATTTAGGATCTAATTATGTTGTACAACATGCAGCAAATTTTTTTTTTTAATTTTTTTTTCAGTAAGTCATCTTGACTTCTCTTTTATTAGAGCAGATTCTTGACTTATTCTAAACTCTAAATCTCTATAATAGAAATTCTACTAAGGAGAAAGTTCACATTTTTGGAAAAGAATTAATTTAAAAGAATATATGAAGAAATGACATCCTTAATGCAGATTTCTTTAATGCAGATCTGCAGTAAAAAAATCCCATAGTGCAGAAGATCTGTCCTGCTTGTCCTTTCCTTTTGTGGTATATAGATACGCATTTTAATTATTTCTTGTATTAATCATTTTTTGTAGTTTCTTGAATATCTTGTATGGCATCTTGGGGCTTTATTAGAGAATTCATAAATGGATGTCGCAAGATTTTTGTATACATGATGGATTCAATGGTTAAAATTTACGTCCACTCGGCAAAGATGTACATGAATATATATGCTAGTTTAAAATACCCCTGATTCTATGTTTCATTTTATAGATCGTAATTTTCATTGGCAACTATTGATTCGAAAATAAATACTTTTTAAAAAAATTACCAATATACATAATACACATATATTAATATTTTAGATCTTTTCTTATTTAAAATAGCTTTTGGTTAAAGAAAATAAAATATTGAACAAGTTTGATCTAACAACTTAAAAGTCTGTTTCTCATACTTCATTGTTTATTTTTTTTTTTTTAACAATATTATCGGGTATAACAAAAAATTTGAAATATTAACATATTATTATATATTATAATAATTTTTAAAAATTTTATTTATTTAAATTAAAATTAAAATATATATGGTGCAAGGTGGCTCACGATTGCATGAACCATACAATTTGCAATAGGACATCCTATTAAAGATTATTTGCCTTAATAAATTCCTATTGATTTCGCCATTAGATTACATGGTGTAAGGTTAACATAATTAATCGGGGGTTTCTAGAGAGTTTGACTAACAATAAACGATTAATCTGGGGCTTCTAAAATACTAAACTGATTTCGAATGAACGATTTAAACATGATCGGTCAAAAAAAAGTACTATCAAAAACATTTTTAGATGGATCTAATGATTAAAGAATATAATATTTAAGATTTTCAAAAAGTGATTTTGCTTTGGATAAATTACAAACCCACTCAATCTATACGTTCATTTTAATCATATAGACTGTCATCTTCATTATTTACATCGAGCCAGCCTATAAATTTATTTAGGACATATAATTTTTTTGGGCCGAGTAAACTATATAATATTTTGTATTTGACCAAAAAATCTATATACTTTTCTTCCTGAACCGAAAGTATACAATTTGCATGTGCTTATTGGAAGAGAAAAATACTTTCACAACTTCAGACACAATATGTATGACATTGGCCTGTCTCATAGCATGCATGCATAGCCATAGAGAGCCTGCAATGAAAACCCTAACCTCTTATGAATCTGTGTCTGTGGGTGGCTGTAATATGTGCTTGGTTGCATGCTTTGCAATGTTCACTGATTCTTTCCTATGAAATCTGATGATCTCTCTTCTCTCTTTTGCCTCTTCTTCACTTCATTCGTTCATCGTCGATCCCTTTCTCTAGCATTCATATATGATTTCAGATCTAGCCTCTACCACTGCCACCGGCGTTTTCACTTTTTCAATGTCTTTTGATTTCGTTTCCTCGATCTCTCTTCCTCTCAGCGATGTTCGCTCTGTGTTTTGTTGATGGCCACTTGCCCAATTCTTTCCCTTTCAATTGGAGGCGAAGCGAAGTGTTTATCAAAATATGTTTGGTTTCTAGTAAGAAGGGGAGTAGGGTTCGGTAGGGTTCGTTAACCGAACCCAACCTAAAACTTTTTAATCCGGCTTCTTCAAAGTCAGGGTTTAATTGGGCGAAGTTTATTTTCAGGCCAAATTTTCTGACCCAAAGCCAGCACCAGGACAAGTCTCTAGTTGATGTTCAACTTGAACTAGCTCATCTTTTGTTCAGCCTTAGTAAAAATGCCTACAATATTCCTTGTTGTACCCCGCAGCAAGGTTTTAGGGTTCCATCCTCATTTTAATATGCTTCCCTCCCCTGTTTTGTTTTTTATTTTTTGGCTTGCAATTTTTTTTGGCAACTATTGATTGAATGCAAAACATATGCAATAGTATATATTGTCGCAGATTCTGTTGTGAGCAATACATCATATATTTTTTATTTTAATTTGAATAAAAAAATTTGAAAAAATTTATTATAATACATACAAATATATATTTTCTTATTCAAAATAGTTTCTATTAAAGAAAAAAATACTTAAAAGTTGTAACAGTTTAGGGCATAGAACCCGTTCCTCACACTTCATTGTCTATGTATTTTTCTTTAACAATATTATGGTGTTGTATGACAAAGAATCTTAAATATTAACATATTATTATGTATTATGATATTTTTTAGAAAAAATAATCTATTTAAATTAAAATAAAATTTATATGGTGCTAGGTGAGTTTGGCTTGCAATTGTATGCACTGCAGAATTTGCAATAGGACATTAGGACATATTGAAGATGATTTGCATCAATCAATTTCTATCAATGCAAAACATCTGCAATAGTATATAAATTAAAATAATCATGTTATAAGGTTAACATGATTAATCTGGGGTTTCTAGAGAGTTTGACAAATGAACAATTAATTGTTGTTGATATAGTTCTAAAATACTATTAAAAACATTTTAAGATGGGTCTAAAGATTAAAAACTGTATTTTAATTACTTAAGGTCAATACCTGACAGAATATTTCAAGTTAAGAAGTGCTTCGATATCAAATAAGAATTTTAATGGAATTGATGCAATATGTTAAGTAACATTAACAATTTAACTAAAAAAATAATAAATAATAGTCAGCTGTTAAATATTATCTAGAGTTAAATATAATATGCAAATGTCAAAAAGTATACTCTTTCAAATTTTCAAAAAGTGATTTCACTTTAGATAAATTACAAACCGACTCGAGCCTTTTTTGGACCAAGTACACTGTATTATTTTATATTTGACCAAAAAATGTATATACTTTTCTTCCCGAACCCAGACAAGATAATCGGGGTAAACTTTTAAAAATCGAATTTGAATTCAAGTTAAATAAAACTTAAACTCGTATTTTAATCAAGTTTTTTTATCTGAGTTTTTATCCATAATTTTCAAACTATGTTTATTGGGCTAATCAGATTTTTTAAAGAAATGTCAAATCAATTTGTTACTTAAGATTTGAAATAAATAACATAAATAATTATTACTATTACATGTAAGATTATATATAGAGAAATTGTTACAAATGAGTTGTTTAACATAAATTATTTAAATAAGAAGTATTACTTTTTATTTTGTATCAAAATGTCACATTACACTAAATTTTTTATATATATAATAAGTTTTTATTAATTAAAAAAGTATTTATGATTAGGCTTTTCAGGTTTAAGTTGGCCTTTAAAAAAAGTCCGAATTTATTTTACAAATTGAGCTATTTTATTCGGCATTCTTTTATTTAAGCTTTATTATTTTAGGATCTGACTCATCAGGTCAGACAAATTTTTTAAATTATAATTAGGTCTACCAAAAGTAAATAATTTGAAAGAACAAAATACTTTCACAACTCCATACACAATATGTTGATTTTTCCCTGTCTATAATGTTCATATCTTGCTTCAATTTTTGTAATACTTTTCTCAGTCTTTTAACTAAAATCCAGTATAGCATCTGTTCTTATCAATTTAGTTTATTATTTCAATTTTGAACTATTAGTTTTTAGTCATGCGTCGCATAACCATAGAGAGCCTACAATTTATTATATTCCAAGATTTGTGCCAGTACCCCCCTGTTTTCAGCCAAAGCTTACAGGTGATTGTCCCAAAACTATACTGAACATAAGATGAGATTAGTTAATCAAATATTATGCACATCATATTGCATAAATTAGAAGTGGCTTTCCTGAAGATAATGCTTCTTATTACTGAGCAAAAGATGATAATTAATAACATATGAAGTGAAAGAAATAAAACAAATAACTTAATAATCATATATATCATATATGAAATAAAGAAAATAAAATTCCTATTAATTATTAGTAGTGTTCATATGTTCTCAGGAATGTGTATGTTTACATGTTCCCAACACGTGTAACAATCACAATGGAAGCTGAAGCATTATATTGGAAGCTTTTAATTAGGGAAGTAATGAAATTGTGTAGTTATGGAAAGCATTGAATTTTAATATATTAGCATAAATATATAGATGTGCAACCTTTCAGTTTTGCAATCTAATTTATGTAATTACAAAATTAAATATTATTTTATTAGGAAAACTTCTTTAACCTCAAGTAATTTACATATATATTATTCTTTTCATTCAATATATTTTGTTCCAAAACTTTGAAGATGCAACTATTCTATTACTATTCCCTCCTTTTCTGAAAGTCACCATTGCTATTGCTTATTGCAAGGAGGAATTTTTTAGCTAATTGCAAAGGTATGTAGTATATTGTGTGTGTGTATATAAAAGATAAAATTAGTTAAAATTATTGAACTATTAATTTGAAAGATATATAATATATTATCTTGACTAAATTGTAGTATGAGAGATATATTTGTGACATCGATCCCTTTATGATTTCTCTAATTAAGCCCCGAGATCGCCATACAGGATATTCAAGGAACTACAAAAAGGTCTAATACAAGAAAGAATTAAAAAGCGTATCTTTGAAGAAACCATCCGTAAACCATAGAAGGTCTCGCTACCTATTAATTACTCACTGAAAAGGCAAACAAAACCGACATATAAAGGAAAGGACAAGCCAAGAATCTTCCAAGTACAACCAGATACATATAGAAATGCAAATCTGATAGATGAAGACTGTGAGTTGTAATCTGCAATTCAGAACTCTGCTAAAATAATTTTCCTGGCTTCATTAGCGATATTAAGTCTGAGACGTTGGGTTGTAGGATGGCGCTGGTGGAAGAGCCATACTGAGATGGTATCTCCAATTTGGAGTGCTTGCTTTACGCAGAATTGACGCCACTGTCCACATAGGGCAAAGTTACAACTCCGAACTTTGATTTCCATGTCGTAGGGCATCCATTCTCATCTTTTCGTCGTCCTTGAAGTGGGGAAAGAGTTTGGGTTCCGCGTCTCTTATGTTCAGTAACAGCCTATCTCTCACGTCTCTTTTGCTTTGAATATCCTTCCAAAACACCTTGATATGTTGTGGCACCTCGATTTTATACAAATACGAGTTTCCCAGTATTCGAACAATTTGATGCACTATCACTTGCTGTTCATTTTCCCCTTTTGTTACTTCGAGTTCTCGCATCAAAGCCGAATAATCTCCCATTGTTTCTATTTCTCAAGAGAAAGAGTGGTTTGATTTCTGGTTTCGGGTTCTTCTGAAACGATGAGAGGATTTTGATGCACTGATGGTTTAAGGCTTCTGTGGTGGTATTGCTGTATGCTCATCCTACTTTTAAAGTTAAAATGATTTGGCTTCAAACAACACATGCAGTAGTTGTATTATTACAGTTATTTCTGTCTGGTTCGGTAAATTAAGTGCATATGATGGTACGTAGTTGACATTTTATTTTATTTTCTCCATATATATGATTATTTATTTATTTACTTATTTTTATATTTTATTTCTTACACTCATATATTTCACGACCTCTTGTTTCTTTGTGTCGATGACATCAATAGAAAATATAGATTACAAATTAAAGGGCTGGAAGTATACGGTTTAGCATTTGTTGAAGTTAATTTTATGTCGTTTATTTATTTATTTATTTTTTAATTTCCTTCGTTAGATGAAAAAGATCTCAAATTTTAAAATAGTTGTTCTATCTTTTCCTTACTACGTCCAACAATACGATAGGAAACCTAAGTAATTTTTTTCCTTTTGAGATAAGGATTTAGTAAAAACATATGAGCCTAGATAGATATGCTCTAATGCCTGATAAATTCTTATTTTATAAAGTACTGGTGACATTTGAAAACCTGATATCGTCTGTTAACATGCATTTTTCATTATTAATGACAAACTATGCACATATCAAAACTAGATAATTAAAGTCATTAAATATTTATATTTTGGTGAGAAATTACGGTTCAATTATTAGAGATATATAGATAACACTGCATGGACATATATACGTATGGCACATCAAACTTCAAAAAAATTAAAATAATATATTATGCGACACTAAGTATTGCAGTCTAACATAATTTTTCTTTCTCAATGGTTTGAGAGAGAGAAGGGAGATCTTGTATGTTATAATTGACTAGCTTTAGTTAAAATAATTTATTTAAAACATTTTTAAAACCACTGCAGTCAGGAATGCTCATGAAACTTTAGATATAAAACTTTCTTCGTTTTTTGTATAAAAGTGAAGAGTATATAAAAAAAAAGAGTTAAACTATATTTTTTATTCTTATAGTTACTACAAATATTTAACTTCATATGTCTTACTTTCTTATAATTTAGTCCATATAATTTAAAAAGTCAAAATGTTAGAACTTGCATCAGAGACTGTCAAAACGCCAAAAGTCTGTGACAAACGAGAGTTTCACTTGAATCTGAATTTGTTATAGTCCAATTACGTAGTTTATTTAATGTAGAACGTTAATAAAATTTTAAAGTTGCATGTGGTTGAAATTGAATATTTTTTATCACATACAGCCACTCAATTTAATTTTAGATTGTTCAAGAAAATATTTTTTAGTATTAAAACATTTATGCGCTCGTTGATATAATTTGTTAACTCGATCAAATTAAGAATAAAAGTGGAAGTATCACATATAATGATAGATTTTTATTTACATAATAATTTGATTTGACTAGTACAAATCTTATAAGTTGATACATGAATGTATTAGTATCATGCAATATTTTTTTAATCTCTTTTTAATATTAATTGTCCATTTACACATTTATTAACAAAATGTAGGTAGTCCATACCGTTTTCTTTTGTATTGTGCTCTTAGTTATAATGTTACGAATTGGGATGAAAACTCGAAAATGAAATGGCTATGAGATTTCTCTCTATTTTGCACTTCGAAACAAGTTAATTAAAAATGAAAATATGGTACCAACATCTGTTTGTGGAAATTATCCATTGATTGCAAAGCTACATAACAATAATTAAATTTCACAATTATATTAATCTTACCCCATGTAATAATCTAATGGTGAAATCAATAGTTGCAAAACAAATTACAATATAAACAATAAAAAAGAGAAACAGGGGGTGAGAAGTATATTAAGCTAGCATGTACGTATACACTTTTGCAGAGTAGACGTACGTATATATTATTATTAACCACTGAATTCATTATGTATACAAAAATCTTGTAACATCCCTTTATGATTTTTCTAATCAAACCCCAAGAAACCATACATGATATTCAAGAAACTACAAAAGAGGGTTTAGATTTTTCAAGAATACCGAGACAGTTAATCTGAAATAGTCCACATAAACTCTGGCATTCAGAATAATTAAAGGTATAGCTAGCTACCTATTACTCTCTGAAAAGGCAAACGAAACGAACATAAAGGAAAGAACAAGCCCAGAATCTCCCAAGTGCAACCAGGTATATGTATATAATATAAACATAAATCTTACATAGACAGACGAAGAGTGTGAGTTGTAACTGTAATTCTGAAGAAAACAGTGACAGTGACTGCTAATTATTAATATTCATGGCTCGATTAGTAGTCTCTGCGGGATGAGAGGGGAGCGAAAACAAGTGTGAGCAGTCTGGTCGTAGGATTGCGTCGTTGAAAGAGCCATACTGAGGCGGTATCTCCAGCTTGGACGCCTTGTCTTCTGCAGAAAGTATCCCATGCTCCACGTAGGACATATCTTTTAGGTTTCCAAATTTTGATTGTCAGGTAGTAGAGCCTTCCATCTCTGGCATACACAGCGACTGGAACTCCGTCCTTGTCCTCGATCTTCTCGTCTGGGTTCAGGTAGGGAAGGAGTTTGGATTCCACGCCTCTTTTGCTCAGTAACAGCCTCGAGTACATGTCCTGCTAGCTTAATTTCTTGTGAAACACCATCACATGTTGGGTCACTGTACTTGCAGACAGGTAGGAGCTTCCAAGTATTCGAACGATTCGCTGCATTATCAATTCTCGTTCCTCTTCCTCTGCTGCTTCTTCGAGTGCTTGCATCAATTCCAAATGGTAATCTCCCATATTGTTTCTTTCTCTCTCAAGAGAATCAGTGCTTTGACTTCCGAAACGACGAGACGCTTTGACGCACTTGAGTATATTTTATGAGGATTTGGCTTCAAATAACGGATGCAGTTGTATGATGACAGTTATTTCTGTTTGGTTCGGTTAATTAACAGCATGATAATAAATGAGTAATGTTCTCACGTTTCTTGCAAATGTGTATGTTTAC
Organism: Delonix regia; assembly: GCA_037074485.1. Lineage (NCBI taxonomy): Eukaryota > Viridiplantae > Streptophyta > Magnoliopsida > Fabales > Fabaceae > Delonix > Delonix regia. The sequence goes on along the minus strand of CM073449.1, from coordinate 28,858,053 downwards.
ACAATACAATTATATTAGAAGCCTTTAAATAAGGAATCAATAAAATTATGTAATTATAGAAAGCATTGAATTTTAATATTTTAGTTTAGATATATAATCGTGTAACTCTCTAGTTTTGCAATCTAATTTATGTAATTATAAAATTAAATATTATTTCATTATAAAAACTTCTGTAACCTCAAGTAATTTACATATATATTTTCTTGTCATTTTATATATTTGTTTCAAAACATTGAAGATACAACTATTCTATTATTATTGCCTTCTTTTCTGAAACGCCAAGATCTTCTTGCATGGAGGAATGTTTTGGCTAATCTCGGAAGTATGTGGTATATTATGTGTGTATGTATAATAAATAAAATTAATTAAAATTATTGAACAATTAATTTAAGAGATATATAATATATTATATTTGATTAAATTTTAGTATTACACTACAAAAAAAAGTGCATCTAACCACAGAGGTTTAACCACAGTTAAAAAAATCGTGGTTGAACCTTAGCTTAACCATGGTTCATATAATCATGGTCAATCCTCTTGGCTTAACCACGATTTAATATAACTGAGATCAAACCTAAGGAACTTGCCACGATTTACAAAAACCATGGCAAGGCTAGCTTAAGTGCTTATGAGCCACTTAATAAAGCGACCCAGCCATGATTTAAAAAACGATGGTTAGGTCTTTCCTGTTGGCCTAACTATGCTTAGAAAACTGTGGCTATGTCATAGTAAAATAAATAGCCAAAGGGCCATTGTTACTGTGGTCAAGCCATAGTTTTTCCTCCAATAGTGGTTAGCCTTCTAAGTAGGCCTGGCCACGATTTGTCCAAAAAAAAGATATAAAAAAATGTTGGGCCACTTTTAAACATGATCCACTGACGATTATTATGCAAACTTGGGTAGGCCACTTTGGTTATGGTCTAGCCACGTTTGTTAACCATTGGGTTTGGGCCTAACATTTTAACCCAAACACAATTTACCCATTTGCATTTTCACATACCTACTTTCGTCCCTCTGTCGCACCTCTGTTCTTCGTTTCCACCCTATGAGCTGCAGTAGTGAAGTTCGCCTATTGCTAGTGAGTAGGAGCTGATGCTAGCTAGCATAGATGACACCAACGACATTGGTTGGTGTGGAAGACTTGGATTTTTTGCTCCATTTTTTAAGTTCCAAGTTAGTATTCTTTTCCCTTTTTGCTTGAGATTTTGCAAAATTTGTAGCTTTGGTTTTGATGAAATATTGTATGGATGTAGGCTAATTTTATTGTATTATTGCATTTTTTCCAAATTTCTTTATTATTTTTTGTTTTTATTTTTAATTTTATTATTATTTCTGTTTTTTTTATTATTGTGTTTTTTTTAATTTTAATTCATTCCAATATGATATACAATATCCTTATTTATTTTTGTTCTTTTATTTTGTTTTATAGATAATAAAAATTTCATTTTAAAGTGTTATTATTATTATTATTATTATTATTATCATCATCATCATCATCATCATCATCATCATCATCTATTAATGTTATTTTTTAACATTACTATTCTTTTTTTTTTTTTTTTGGTTTTTCATGAATATGAATATTTCTTGATTTAAAATTAGTATTATCCTATATGTTTGTTTTTATTTTAGTTTTAGTCATGGTATGATTTTTATTAATACGTTTTTAGTTTACATATATATAATGTTTGTACTTTGTTATTGAGAAATATGATGATATATATGACATTCAAAATAAATATTCTTATACCTTTGTTGATTGTTAGGGAATTGATATTGTTGTCTATGTTTTTTTTTTTTTTGTTGGTATTTAGGAAATGGATAAGTTTTAGATTTTTAGGTCTCGAAATATTCCTGAATATTTAGAAGGATTAATGGATTTTTAGACTTTGTATTTGCAAATAAGAGTGTTGGGGATAAGATAATATGCCTATGTCCTAAATGAAGATTTAAGAAATGACAAGTTAGAGAAGTTGTGCGAGACTACTTAATTAAAAAATGTTTCCCGCAAGGATACAAATTTTAGGTTAGGCATAGGAAAAGAACTAATGAAAAACCTTGTGAAGTAGAACTTCAAGTAAGACCACAAGTTAGAGATGAATTAATTGGTAGGGATGACCTTATACACAACATGATTTGTGATACATTTGGGGCTCATGATGTTAATGAACCCCAAATGGATATACAAAGGGACATTTGGTCCTCTTCAATGGGAGTGTCGCCAGTGACCACTGTTGTAGATGATGACAAGAGAGGGTGACAAGGTCAACAAGGGAAGAGCATGTCTATTCGAAAAAAAAAAAAAAAAAGTCGGCCTGTTTTTTTCGTTTATGTTCAAAAGGAGGCTGAAGACTTATGTTTTCTGGTCAAGGAATGTGGCGACAACAGCGACAATAGGCTCTGTGGGAGTGTCGCCAGCGACATTGAAGAAGAAAGAAAGGTTCATGTACAGGGGAGATCTGACTTGGATTTCGTAAACGGAGGGCCATATTTTCTTATGTAACTTCATTTGAAAAACAAACTAGCCTCTTCCATGGTTTTTGTTTAAGGGTGCTGACAACATGGTCCCCAATGACACTCACTGATACTAGTGAAGGGAAAAAGAGTTCGAAAACAGAGAAGGAGATTCTAGGTTTTTCAATAATAGATAAGGAGAATTTTAAAAATTTTCGAAAAAGAACTTTTTTTTTTAATAATATGAAAACCCTTGTTAATAAAGCCCCATATAACATCTTAGATCCTAATAAAATTATACAATTACGATAAAAAAAAAATCAGCCTAGGGCTCTGATAGCAATGAAAGGAATTAATAAACAAACACATATACATAAATTAATTCCATAAAAGAGTGCATATTTCTCCCAATGTACAAAAGCTGATCTGATTCTGACTAGGATTACTGATAATTGGAGATACCCACTATATATCAAGTGTATTTCCACAACTTAAATCTCCTCTCACACACTCAATTACAAAATACTCGTAGATATTGCTTTTTGTGTGCGTCTAAGATAGACAATTGCAATATATCAATATATTAGTCTTCTTTATCGTATAATTGGCTAGCCTATTTTATAAAGACTAGATAGGGTTAGGGTTTAGTAGTAACTCCTGTAAATTATTATGTTACCCTTACTTAATGAGCATCCCTTATGGGTGGATACTGTATAATATGTTAACAGATCCAATCCTAAACCTTATCCAATATCTAACATATTCAAACCTTAGATGTTATACAGTATTCTAACATATTATATTAAAATGATTAATAGGATTCATTTCAATTCAACTTTTCAATTTCATCTCAAGGAATCTTACAAAGATGTTTACATATTTGTGATAAATTAATAGTTTCATCTTTGGTGTACTCACAATTTTAAATGTACCAATGCACCCAATTATAATGTAAGGACACAAATATAATATTGTTGAGCCAAAAATAATAATATTATAATTATATTCTTATATTATAACCGGATGTACTGATGCACTCAAAATTGTGAGTACACTACAAATTTTACTTAAATTAATATGTGATTTTTCACTAATATAAATAGAAGATATGGTAAAAGCGTATGTTATTATTATTTTCAAACTCTATTCTAAAAAAGTATTTCAATCTTTTTATTGGGCACAATTTAATAACGTAAAATAATTTTGTAATAAAATATCCTACTAATTTAAGCCTCAAGTCTTTTAAAAATGAATTTAAAATGAAATTATCATGAGCTTTTTTTGGTAGATAATACAAAGTATTTTGACTTTACAGTTTAAAAAGCTAGTACTGACATAGCCTAGATTATAAAGTATTTTGACTTATCAGGTACGATGTTATCAAATATTGTCAGTACGTCATTCAATAAAATAAAACTTTATCTAGCTTTAGACAGTATCTCTGTTTCATGTTTAACTTCCTTGTCGCAAAATAGAAAAAAAAAAAAAAAAATTACTCAGGTTTTCTTATCATATTGTTGGACGTAGTATAAGGAAATATTAGAACAACAATTTTAAAATTTGAAATGGATTTCATCTAAATGATGAAAAAATTAAAAAAGAAGAAAAAAAAACGGAATGACATATAATTTAAAGAATCAATTCGTTATTTTAATGAATACATATTTCATATATTAAATTAAAATATTCAATAGAAAAAGTTAATAATGCAAATGCTTTACTTATTTTCTTTTGCTGTCATCGACACAAAGAAACAAGACGCTGCCTCAATGGATGTTGTGAAATATCTGAGTGAAAGAAATAAAATAGATAAACAAATAATCACACATACATGGAGCAAAGAAAATATAATGTGAACGACCATCACGTAGTTAGTTTACCGAACCAAACAGAAATAACTGTAAAAATACAATCGCATTTGTTATTTGAAGCCAAATCTTTTTTAACTATATAAGTAGGATGAGCGTACAGCAATAGCACCACAGGAGCATTAGATCATGGATGCATCACAACCCTCTCATGGTTTGGAAAGAACCGAAAACCAGAAATCTCAAACCACTCATTCTCCTGAGACAAAATATACAGTGGGAGATTATTGAGGCTTGATGCTAGCACTGGAACTAGCAGAACAGGAAGAGGAACGGCAAGAGATAATGCAGCATATTGTTCGAACACTGGGAAGCTCCGACTTGTTTGACGATGAAGCAGAGCGACTGCATACCTTGGTGTCTTTGAAGGAATTGGAATACCAATCCGACGTGAGACGTTCGCTGTCCCTGAACAATGCAGACGTGGAATCCAAAATATTTCCCCGCTTAAAGAACCACGAAAAGATCGATAAGGGAATTCCAGTCACCGTGTATGGCAAAGATGGGAGGCCCTACGACATGGAAATCAAAATATGGTGTTTAAGATATGTCCTGTGTGGGAAATGGCGTCATTTCTGCAAAAAGCAAGCCCTCCATGTTGGAGATACCATCTTATTATGGCTCTTCCATGAACGCCATCCTACAACCAGACATCTTAGATTTGTTGTCGCTCCCCGAACCCATGCCCTCCAAAATGGAGATACCGTCTCAGACTTGTTTGCAGAGAATGGATGGGAAGCCTTACGACATGAAAATCAAAGTTTGAAGTCCTAGCAGTAGCACATATGTCCTATGTCCCTGGTTGCAGCTGGGAGATTCTTGGCTTGTCCTTTCTTTATGTCCGTTTCGTTTGCCTTTTCAGTAGTAATTATTAATAGGTAGCTGTACCTTTGATGGTTTACGGATGGTTTCAGTTCAGAGATAGATTTTTTAATTCTTAATTTCTTGTGTTAGATCTTTTTGTAGTTTCTTGAACATCTTGTATGGCTTCTTGGGGTTTAATTAGACCTTTTTGTATGTCACAAGATTTTTGTATACATAAATGGTAAAGGTTTAGGTATACTCTGCAAACGTACGGATGCCAGCTTAATGCCCTCTCCCCTGTTCCCGTTTTTTTTTTTTTTTTTGTAATTTATATTAATTAACTTAAATTATTTGTCTAAAATAATACATAATTAATCACATTATCAAAATTTAACCCCAAACTATATATGACAGGACGATACCCTTTAAAAATGTTCACAAAGTAATTTCCTTTTGGATCAAGTCCAAGCACACTCGAATGTGACGTGGAGCATGTAGCAATTAGTTATTTGCATCAAAATTATTAAAAGTCTAAGCAAGTTCAAATGGATCACTTGACTTTCTAGAAGCATAATTTTTTTAGAGTAAAATTTTCAAACTTATAATATCATTTTTTAAAACTATTAAGAGCTCGGTTGGACCAACCGATGAAGTTAATTAGGTTTAGTTTCCAGCCCAAATTTGACTTTATAAGCCATGTAAGTATATTTTCCTTTTCTTTTTGGCATCTTTAATTAATTTTATTTTTAAAATTAATTATATATTTATAAAGAATCCTTTTTTGAATATTTTTTTAGAGGCAAGATTAATATCAATAAAATTTTTGAATTATTCTTGTAAATTTGTTTGAAAATGCTCAATTTTCAAATGTAACACTGCGTCATATATAATGTCAGTTTCATTATATAAGTGTATTTTTTTTTTTGAAGAAAAACTATTATAATTCTTTCTATATTTCACTTAGAAAGTATATACTTTTTCCCCGACCGAATAGAAGTAGGCACTTATTTTCCTAGTTAAAAACTATTCTATATTCATTTTTTTAAAAAGCAATGTTAGTTTCATTATTTTACATATATATATATATATATATATCATAATTTAATCATAAAATATATTCACTTCACGAAGTTAAAGCCTATTTTCATAACTAAACCTAAGGAACTTGCCACGATTTACAAAATCCGTGGCAAGGTTGGCTTAAGTGGTTAAAGGCCACTTAATAAGGTGGCCCAACCACGATTTAAAGAATAGGGGTTAGGCCTTTCCTATTGATCTAACCATGGCTAGAAAACTGTGGCCATGTCACAGTAAAACAAATGGCTGATGGGCTATTATTACTGTGGCCAAGCCACAGTTTTTCCTCCAACAATGGTTAGCCCACTAAATGGGCCTAGCCACAATTTGTTCTCAAATTGTGGCTAGACCATAACAAATTGTGGCTAAATCACTAAAATAAAGGTATAAAAAAATGTTAGGCCACTTTTAAACATAGCTCAATGATGATTATTATGCAAACTTAGGTAGGCCACCTTGGTTGTGGTCTAACCACATTTGTTAACTGTTGGGTTTAGGCCTAACCTTTTAACTCTAACACAATTTACCCATTTGCATTTTCACATACCCACTTTCGTCCCTATGTTGCACTTTTATTCTTCCTTTCCACCCTACAAGCTGTAGCAATGAAGTTCGCCTATCGTCGGTGAGCAAGAGCTAACGTCGGCCAGCATAGATGACCCCAACGACATTGGTTGGTGTGGAAGGCTTGGATTTTTTGTTCCATTTTTTGAGTTCCAAGTTAGTATTCTTTTCCCTTTTTGCTTGAGATTTTGCAAAATTTGTAGCTTTGGTTTTGATGAAATGTTGTATGGATGTAGGTTAATTTTGTTGTATTATTGCATTTTTTTTCCAGATTTCTTTATTACTTTTTTTTTTTATTATTATTTCTAGTTTTTTTTGTTTTTGATTTTAATTAATTCAAATATGATATACAATATCATTATTTATTTTTGTTATTTTATTTTGTTTTAGAGATGATAAAAATTTCATTTTAAAGTGTCATTATTATTATTATTATCATCGCATCATCATCTATTAATGTTATTTTTGAACATTATTATTCTTTTTTTTTTTTGGTTTTTCATGAATATGAATATTTCTTAATTTAAAATTAGTATTATCCTATATGTTTGTTTTTATTTTAGTTTTAGTCATGGTATATTTTTATTATTACGTTTTATATTTTATTAATAACATTATTCAACATTGATTTAGTTTGCATATATATAATGTTTGTACTTTGTTATTGAGCAACATGATGATATATATGACATTCAAAATGAATATTCTTATACCTTTGTTGATTGTTGGGAAATTCATATTGTTTCCTATGTTGTTTTTTTTCTTTTCGGTATATAGAAAATGGATAAGTCTTGGATTTTTAGGCCTCAAAATATTCCTGAATATTTAAAAGAATTAAATGGATTTTTAGACTTTTAATAAGAGTGTTGGGAATAAGATAATATACCTATGTCCTAAATGTAGATTTAAAAAATGGCAAATAAGAGAAATTGTGTGGGACTACTTAATTATAAAACATTTCCCACAAGGATACACCTTTTGGGTTAGGCATAGGGAAACAAATAATAAGGAACCTTGTGAAGTAGAACTTCAAGTAAGGCTACAAGTTAGAAATGAATTAATTTGTAGGGATGACCTTATATATAACATGGTTTGTGATGCATTTGGGGCTCATAACGGTAATGAACCCTAAATGGGTATACAAGGGGAGATTTACAGACTATGATACACAAGCATTCCGATGGGTCATACGTAAATGATGAAGCAAGAGTTATTAGTGTGGGTACATGAATTCTGTGATGTTGAGATGTTTACTTACACTCTTGTTGAAATTTTGTATTCATTTATTTCTTATTTAAATTTGTAGGAAAAAATTGTTGAAATTAAGCAACATGACATTTCATCTCAGCAAAGTTCCAACAATGCTTCTTTCGCTAGGGCATTGGGAACCCAAGAGCACTATGGTCGAGTGTGTAGATTTGGCTTGAGTGTTTGCCCAACTCAGGTATTTGGACATAGTGAAAGTAAATTTAGAAGTTCACCTTCTTATCCTTCTTACAATAAGCTAGAAAATGAGGTAGCAATGATTAGGCAGCAAATGGCAAAAAGAGATACAAGATTGGCAAAAATAAATGTCCAAATGGCAAAAAAAGATGCCTGATATGCTTGGACACAACAATTGAAAGTAGGGATGGCTTTTCTTTTACAAGGTTTTCAGGGTCAAGTGCCACTTGAGCTTGCCACTTGAGCTTCTTTCTTTACTATAGGAGTAATTATCAAGAATTTCTCTAGTTGAATTATATTTTCATTTATAACAAACTTCAATTCATTACATCTAACTTTATCATTTCACTTTCAGGTACCAAGTGATCACAATAATGGACACGTACATTCACATAATGCTACTCATTCTTCACATTCTAGTATCTTTAATAGATAGTTTAGATGAACTGTGTTTATATTAGTGTATTTAGAGAACTAGTACATTTAGATGCACTATACTTATGTTAGTGTCTTTAAAGAACTCTGTGTTTGTAATGGAACTGTGTGCATGTAATGGGCACTCCTTTTCTTGTGCCACTGAAATGTGGTTGGCTACGCAATTTATAAAACAAAAAACAAAATACTATTAACAACACTTTAAACCGTCACCGAATGAAAAATATGGTCTAATCGCAATTGTTTTTAAACATGTTAAGACATGTCTTAAACATGGTTTTATCCACGGTTGCTAATAACAGTGGTAAAACCTTCTTCACACATGTTTCCACCATGGTTCCAACAAACGTGAGTGGTAGGCTTAGCCATAGTTATAATCATCGTTAAACCACACAAAAAATGGTTAAACCCTTTTTATCTGTAATGTTAGATATATATTGACAAATTATGATTACTTTCTTTTAAAATGTTTGTTAAGTTTTTAAATTTACAGATAAGGTCTGAAAAATCACAATTATTTATTGGATGGATGATGATTAATTTAATTACACATTTATATAACTTTTTATTATTATTATTCATAATGAAAATGTATGTATTAGATAGAAGATAGGATACAAAAAGGTTCAAATAAAAAATTATACATATTACATGCTCATAAGAATGAACTTTACACAGAAAAAGCTTGATACAATTTAATTTTGTTTAGTAAAATTTGTATTATGTATAAGAATTTTAGGTTTTTTGCTTTATGACAACCAACAAATTATTTTCATTTTATTATGTTATTAAAATAATATTATATATTGTAATTACATAAATTAGCTTGCAAAATTGACAAGATTGCATGGTTATATATGTTTATATATTAACGTTCATTGCTTTCTATAATTACAGAATTTCATTGGTTCCTAATTAAAAGCTTCGATGTTTATAACTTTCCAATATAATGCTTCAATTTCCAATGTGATTGTTACAGGTGTTGGAAACGTGTAAATATACATGTTTTTTAGAACGTGTGAACATTACTCATGAAATATTACAAGAAACACTTTGGAGCAATACTTACTTCCACAGCTTTCTTGCACTTGAATTTAAAATTCAATTTCAAAAGAGCTTGCAGGTGCACTGATATTCTATTTGCAGTAGTGTTGTTATTTTTTATTAAGTTGAAAGTTAAGAAGCACCGATACGGGTACGCGTATCATATATGACACGATACGATACGCATGATATGTTAATTTTTAAAATTTTAGAATACGGGTACGGCAATATAATTGAATAAATTAATATAAAATTTAAAATATTTAACTATAGTAATTATCAATTCTTGATTTATTAAAAGATGATTTGAAACTTAGAAAATTAAAAACTATTCACATTCTTAAAGGATAATTAAAAATATTCTCCTATCCACTTTTGTCCCTTTACATTTATGAAGAGTAGATGATAAGTTGAATATATCTGTATTAAAAAAACGAAAGAAAAAACAAAAGGGGAAAGCCCCAAATAGGAATGCATATTCACACAGATAATGGAGGTAATGAGCTGCTGCCTGCAAACTATGAATATACACACGCAGACGAAGACGACCACCGAAGAAGGGAACTGCGGCCAGAACAGAGTGGAGAACACAAAAAGGATAGAACATTGTACTATAGAAAGGCATCAACTGCGCAAATCTTCTGGTGACAGAGAGCCAGATGACGAAGATGAAGAAGAGGGAGGACAGAGTAGGCGAAGATGAAGAAGGGAAGAAGCCAGCTACTGCTGTGGAGCATTAGGTTTTTGGTTTTCGATTTTAGGCAAAAATTGTTTCTTCTATTTCAAAGCATTTCAAGTATGGTTTTCCAAACTTTTTTTTTTGCCGAAACGTCTTAATGCGTTTGCAGTGAAGGGATATGGCTGGACACGCGTGTCGACGTACGGTGTGCGTATTCACACCCAATACGTATCGGACACAGGTGCATTGGCTATTTTGACGTATCAGTGCTTCTTAGGTTGAAAGCAATTTAAAAATAAATATGTCATAATCTTAAGAGTTTGATGGTCTTTTTAGTTATTAAAATCAATATGAGAGGGATGAGAATGATAATGAGAATAAGAATAAAGTATAATAGAAAAAATTATTATCACGTTTGGTTAAACATTAAAAAAAAATAATAACAATATTACCTTTACAATGTTTAATGTTTAGATGACAGAAAAACACTAGAATGGAAATGTTATAATGTTCGCAAATGATAAAAATATCCCCAATACTAAAATAAACACGTGAGCATGTGCTACTGGAAAGATAAACAAGGCATCGAAGCAATTTTCCCTACCTCCTCTCTCGCGACAAACATCGTCATGTGAGCGAAGGGTACAGGGCTTGGCATGGAACGAAACTGACGGTCGGGGCAAAACGAAGCGAAGGCAGGGATAAGCAAAACGAAGCTTCCGCAGACAGTTGCTGGAGGACGCTGTCAAGCTTTGAGAGCTATCATGTATATCAAACCAGATGGGTGAGCTATTTTCTCGTCTGTTAGCGGGGGTATTTTAGTTTTAAAAAATTATCGTTTCTTGGGAGTTGTGTCACGTTCCCTAGCTCCTCCGATGGAATTTACATTATCTTATTTGAGGTAAGCCAAATTAAAGCTATGAGAATAGAATTTAACATAGGATTGGTACAATCAAACATGGGAGGGGGAATGAGATACTTTTCCTCTCCTATCCCATCATTGAGGAAGTCACGTTAGCAATTTTCATTAATAAAAATAATGATATTGGCAAAAAGGATTCCTTTTTTTTTTTTTAGTTAGATTAACATAATTAAATTTAAATAGTTGAGGAATAACATTAAAACATGATAAAGATTAAAAATTATAATAAAACTTATTATAAAATTAGAGAACTAAAACAATTCTTTACCCTTACTCTTTACTAGTAGTTTATAGACATTGAAATTATTTACACATTAATTGTAAGGAAATACATTTACAATTAAGAACTTTCAATTGCATTTTTTATACTTTTTTTATTTTCAATTTATAGTAACTCGGAGAAAAACATTTTTGTTACAAATAAAAAATACGAAATGTTTCTTTCCCTATGATCGTTTGATAGAATCAACATTTTTGCACATTCTTTAATTCAACAAAATGCCAAACCACTGTATATACTTTTAGGCTTTTAGCCCTTCAATTTGCTGTCTATTTTTAACTTGCTGTCATCGATACAAATAAACAAGAGTACAAGACTTTGCTTAACTGATACAGAGTTTGTAATGACCGTTATTCCTATTTGGTTCGGTGAATTAATTAACAGCATGACAATATAAATTGTTTAATATATATTATTTACTTATTTGTTTTATTTCTTTCACTTATATAATTGCAAGTAAAATATTTTTTTCTCCTTCACTTATTATAAAATTATTATTTTGATCCCTCACTTATGTTTAAAATAATTTTTTAATTATTAAAAAAAGAATTGTCATGTTTTATGTCTCAAGTCTTAAAAAAAAATACCAAATTTAAATTCTAAATTTAAGGAACTAAATCTAAATTTTTTTTAAAAAAAGCAAGGGGCTAAGTAAAAGAAATAAAACAAATAACTAAATAATATATATTAATTAGAAAGATTTATATTATCATGCTGTTAATTAATTAACTGAACCAAACAGAAATAACGGTCATAACAAACCAGTTATTGAAGCCAAACCTTATAACTATATAAGTAGGATATGAGTATAGCGATATCACCACTCAAGCCTAAAGCCATTGGTGCATGAAAACCTTCCCATCGTTTCCGAATTACCTGCTCATTCTCTTGAGGAAAAGCAATGGGAGATTATTCTGCTTTGATGCGACGACTAGAAGAAGCAGAGATGAAAGAGGAAGAAGAAGAGATAATGCAGAAAATTATTCCAATACTGGGATGCTCCCAGTACGCTCCAAACAAAGTGCCACAACACATCATGGTTTATTCGAAGCGATTGTCCCCAAACGATAAGAGGAGGCTAAAGATAGAAGGAAAAGACGTGGAGTTCAAAATCTTGCCCTTCTTAAACCTGAACGAAGACATCAAGGAAGGAATTCCGGTCACCGTGTATGGCAGAGATGGAAGGCCCTACGACATGACCTTACGACGCAAAAATCGCTCCTTAGGCTCCTATGTGCTACATGGCCACTGGTCTAGTTTCTTCCTCGAACAAGCCTTCGGAGTTGGAGATTACATCACAGTATGGCTCTTTCGCGAACGCCATCCTTTAACCAGACATCTCAGACTTGTAATCGCTCCCCGCCAAGTCCACAAGGCCTGAACAAGCGAGGAGTATATTAGCAGTATGTGGGTTTTCTTCAAAATTACAGATTAATTACAACTCACAGTAGTCTTCATCTGGCAGATTTGTGTTAGGGGTTTCTTAATCAGTTTGTCCTTTCCTTTATGTCCGTTGCGTTAGCCTTTTCCGAGAGTCATAGGTGGTTTGTGGTTTCTTTTCAAAGATAGGCTAGCTTCTTGATGCTTTCTTGTAATAGACAGATTCTGGATGAATAATTCTGATAAATGCTTGAGTTTTCTTCAGAGGGTAATAGGTGGTTTATGGTTTCTTTCAAAGATACGCTGGCTTCTTGATGCTTTCTTTGTAACAGACAGATTCCGGGGTGAATAAGGTCAATGCTAGAGTTTACGTGGAAGACCAATTTCAGTATTGCCTGTATTCTTGTAAAATTTTAGTTCTGTTTTGTAGTTTCGTGTAATAGTAAGGTTCTGGGGGTGAATAATTCTGAATGGAAGAGTGTTCGTGTGTAATAGAAGTTCCAGGAATGTTGATAATGTTGAAACATCAAATTTTCTTGAGCTTTCTTGCATATCTTCCAAAACTTTTGTACATCGAAATAGAATAAACATTATGGTTAAAAATTACGTATACTTTGCGATGATTATGAGGATGCAAACTTAGTAGTGTAGTAGGGCTTTGGCAGAGTTTGATAATATAAAATTAAGCATCAATAATATATATAGCTCAGCGAACTCATCCTTAAAACTAATACATAATTAGTCGCCTTATTAAAATTTATCGAACTCATTCATACTGTAATATATAGAATATTTACATTGAGCCAAGCCAACCCATTAATGTTTTGGTCAGCTTAGTCAATAAGTAATAGTCTACTCCAAAAATATGTAAGTCAAGTAAGATAAAAAAGAAAAAAAAAATGCAGATATTTTGGATCTGAACCTGCCAACGTTGGGTTGGGAAATCGGCCCAATTCATATCTATCATGTCTATTTCTTCTGGCAATTAAACGCACGCGCATATATATATATATATATATATATAGTATATTAGTTTCATATACTTAATCACTACATATTGGCCTGTACAAAATTAAAAATCTTTTATAACTAATCTAATTTGATGTCTGTTTCTTTTTTTATTTTATTTTTTTAATATAGGAGATGCTTTTGAAGATTAACACTATAATATATATTTGTCTTCTGCGAAAAAAAATTTGAATTTTAAACAAAGATGTTTACAATTTTTGGTCTTATATCCCATGAAGGGTGAATGTTATCTGACGGTCAAACAGGGATACTTTTTGTTAGAATTTCTCTTTTTCAGTCTACGATTATCCTTTTTGTTTTTATTTAAAAAATAATATAAAATTTTTAAAAAATAGAGTTGGAATAAGGGAAAACTAAAGAAAGAAGCACATTTAAAAGAAGAGTTTGGTGATTTTTGTTAATATTATTATTTGGTAGAAAGTAGAAACTATCGGAGCTTATGGTGGAATAAAGTTCGGCATGGGATAAATTCATGAGAATCACATGCACAAAGTTGATTAATTATTTAAATTTATTCGGTAATAAAAAAAATTAAAAAAATATCAATCATGCCATGATCTTTTCTCTCTCTGCCTTCTGTCATCTTCCTCTGGTCATCCGTACAGAAACAAGTGTACCTAGGGCTGATCACTTATCTTCCAATTCAGGTCACTCCTCCCGCGTTTGGATCCTCTCCCTTGCAGCTCTGCTTTTGCTTTTCTTCCATTCAATTTGTTTCCTGCTTATGTTTTTCTGCTTGTTGCTTGAATCCAAACGATTCTGATGTTTGTTTTTGTTATCCTATTACTGGAATTTATGCTGCAAGAGCTGATTGCTTATCTGTTTTGTTCTTTTCAAAGCTAGGTATCATTCTTTCGTTTTTCTGGCTTTCCTTCATAGATATTGAACTTTCAGTTTTGCTGGGTAGTTTTTAGATTCTTAATATACTGAATTCGCTGGCTTGTTTTCAAAGTAGCTAGATCTGGATACTTTGCTCGCTTTATGAGAAAAGCGAGAAGGTTTAAGGGAACAAAAATCAGGGTTTAGTGTTATTTCTAATGTTTAACCCTAATTTAGTCTAAGGGAGCTGCCTAAGTTTAACTTGCCTCACACAGTCATGAAGAAATTCTAGGGGAATCAGTTTTCGGTTTTAATTATAGCCCCACACTTCCTCTGCTATCTGCCTAGTCCAGGTATAGTTCTTGAATTTCCCTAGGATGAAGATAAATTGCATAGTGTTTGTGAAGTTTCTTATTTAAGATAGTGGGCATGCAGGATCAGAAAGACTTGCTAGATTTTGAGTTTAGCTCTGTTGTTTTTTGATTAAAATCAATTTCTTCTTTTCCGGAGAAAAAAAGGCAAATGAATGGCCAATTCTGGCCATGAGCAATCGCAAATTGTTTCCCTGATTTTATCATAGCCACCATTCTGAAGCTAGTGTAATTCTTAAATTCCACAATATTTCTTTCCCTGATTTTATCATATAACTATATATTTATTTATGTCTAGTAGCATGGATGGAAACCATGACTGTGTTATTAATTTGTTCTGTAAGCCTGTGCTGATGCAATTTATTTATCCTTAAACTGCATACAGCTATGTGAGGATGGTTGCTCGTTCTAAATTGACGGCATCTTAAGTGGTGTGGAGCATTTGATAATCCAGCTGGGGAGAGATTATTTCTGACCTGGCTGTGATAGACTTGGATTAGATATTACAATATGGAGGATGAGAATGGGCTTGAGCTCAGCTTGGGACTATCTTGTGGCGGCTCATCTGTGAAACCGAACAGTAAGAATGGTATCTCCTTGGATACTAGGGCAGAAGAAGTTGATAGAGGTGGCAAGATGGATGATGATTTCAAGAACTTTCTTAATGCTGAAAATCATAGAACTGAACCCTCAAAACCTGAGGAGAACTTCTTTTATCCCCTTTCAAAGGCCAAAGAAGAGGATGCTCCTGCAAATTTAAATGGGGGAGGACTTTGGTTTGCAGACAATAATAAACCTGGTGAGATTGAGGAAGATAAACGATTAGAGACAGGAAATAAACGAAAGATGTTCTTTGATGAGCGAAATAATCAAAAGAAGCATGAAATTGAAGTTCATCATGCTGATCTACATGAAAGGGCAAGAACACCACGCATCTCTATATCTGAAGATGGCTCAAAGGCTGGAAATGGATATGTTGCAGATTCTGAAGCCGAGAACTCAGCCTCTAGGCCTTTTTCACTTAAAGATGATGGTTTCAAACAATTCATGAGAGTTGGTGGTTCTTCTGTTGCTCCAAAAGAAGTTTGTACAGTCTCTGACTCAAGTGCCACTGACTTGAGTGGGAAAAAGAGGTTTATTGATTTATCAGAAAAAGATTTCAAGCTTGCGAACTTGAATTATGGTGCTTCTTTCCCTGTCCAACAAGCAAATTTAATAAATATGTCTTACCCTTCAACTGAAAAAGAATCTAACTCTGTTGGAGCTCCAAGCCCTCAGATTCCTGCAATAGCGCATGCAATGCCATCGGCAACTAGTGAATGCTCAGGAGCCCAACGTGCGAGTAATGGGAACTTGCCAGTGATGTTTCAACTTCCAATATCAGATAAAGATAACTTACGAGGTTCAGTTTTTCATCCTCAACAGTTACACCCTTCCTTTGCTGGCGAAGATCCACCAAACTCAGCTAATTGTGAGATAGATGGAAGTTATGTATAAATAATCCGTCTAATTAAAACTTCTAAGATAACATGGGTGAATGATATGTGGATATCAAGTATTCAAGTGTTTTCTTCTTCCTTACTCATCTGACTCCGATCCTTCGGAGTCGTGAGATATAAAATTTGATCTTGAAACGCAGAACCAAGCTGCAATTTGTACTATACCCTTTTAATAGTCTGGAAAGAAAAAAGAACTGATGAGATCGTGTTGCTCTACATTAATATTAAAAGGTTCTAGCGTATTATTGTCTTAGCTCATTGTTTTTGTTGAGTCCCTGATGTTGTTCTTGCCCGGATGCTGCGGCAAAACATGTAATCTCAACTAATTTATCAGAGGTCATGCCATTCGAGGGACGGCCATCAGAACGAACCAAAGGAGGTCCAAACCAGCATGTCACTCTAGAAAACTGCGCTACGCAAGCTGAAAATGTGAAACGAAGCAGCACAAACCTCGGGAAAAAATGTATCAGACGAACCTAAAGAAGGTTTCTCCATTGATGTTTCAGCTATTAAGCCAGGTCTTGCTGCAGATGTAAAATTTGGTGGATTTGGCTCCTACCCAAACCTACCCTGGGTTTCTGCCACAGGTTCAAATGGCAGGACAATGTCTGGTGTTACTTACGGATACATCAATAACCATATCAGAATTGTATGTGCTTGCCATGGTTCTCACATGTCCCTCAAGGACTTCGTTCGGCATGCAAATGAAGACACGGTTAGTCCAGACGGTGGTGGGGCAGTTTTGGGACAGTATCAAATGGCAATCCATCTGCCTCCTCTCACAGCTAGCTAATCTAGTACCATATTAGTTCAACTATACTAAAGTAGTTCTTAACAAGAGTAAGCGTTAGCTTTGTGTACATTAACTTCTGCAACTAAAACTTCATTCTTTGTAATAATGGCCCACCATTATTATTTGTTTGGATTAAATACACAACTAGTTCTTTTAATTTCATACAAACTTTAATTTGGTCTCCGTAGTTTAAATTTGGATTATTTGCCTTTAAACTAAGAGGATTAAAGTATTTTTTTTTTTTCTTTTCCTCCTCTATTTGAGTAGTAACCAAAGGACTATTTGACATGAATCTGAGGCATACTGCTTCGTTCAAGAGTTCACCATAGACTATCGAGTTCCCGAATAGTTTCCATCACTAATAAAAGGGATACCTCCTCTGCAACTTCAATAATCTGCCCACGTCTAATTTCAGTTACATATTCTAGAAGTGTCAGTTTGTGATTGACTTTACTTCCTGGTTGCCCATTCCTGGAACGTGCTTAAGGCCAGAGAAAGGAAAAGACCAATTCAAATGACACTAAATGGATCTCACTGCCTTGTGCTCTCAATTTTCCCCATACCCAAATGGAGCCTCACTAATTGCCTAAAATATTCAACTCTGGAATGTGGAAGCTAGAAAGGAGTTGCAGGCTAGTGATGTGTCTCCGTTCTCCACTGGACTTCAAACTTTCTTTTTCTAGTATTTAAAATATATAGTTTCTATAATTTGTTTTAAAACGAGCCTTTACACAGTCACCGATGTCTAAAACTGTTATAATCCTGTTTGCTGTAAGGATTTATTTAATATAATATATATGTAGGGAGTAAACTAAAATTACAAACAAATTATAGAGATCAACTGTATAATTAAACCTAATATATATTTGTTTCGTTGATATTATTATTAGTTATGAACGGAATTTATATATTTTCACTTAATAATTAATTTATTATGTCTTAGATAAATTACTATTCCCTTATGAGGGTTCTAAATTTTTTTCGTTCAAATACTGAAATATTTTTTAAAAAGATAACTAATTTATAAGGTTTTAAAAAATAAATGTTATTCTTATAAAAAAAAAAGTCATTATTAAGTTTTTTTTCTTTTACACCAAAATCAAAGTTCATTACTCTCAAAGTTTATTCGGCCACAACCACAAAAGTGGTTATATAAATACAATTACTAAGATGTAATTTTACTATATGATAAATAATTTCTACTTATGGCTCGTGAATTTTAAATTTTTTCAAAACCTAAATTACTTTCAAAATTATGTTAACGATGCACTTTTTATCAGTATAATAAATCTGAAATTTTAGTAAGACAAAAAATAATAATAATAATAATAGTTTTTTAAATCCAACATAATCAATAATGAATTAATGATTAAAATCAGAAGGTAATTTGCCCTGTTCCATGTGACAATATATCAGCCACCTGTAACGATATCTTACCCGTAATGCATTCCTTATGTGTTGCTCTTACGCCGTCCTACTAAACAATTCCCTTTGTTCATTTTCACTTCAATTTGTTTTGCCAAACATGCAAGCTAACCTTCTTCTTCTTCTTTGCTTCAAACTCAAGTAACATTTTCCCTTTCTTCTAGCAACAGGAACATCAAGACAAGCATGTCCTTTCTCGATAATCCATTACAGTTTGACAATATCAGCTTCGATTTTCTGCACAACATCTTGATTTGCAGCCTCCTTTTTTTACTCTGCTTCAAGGTTCAAGCCAAATTAATGCATTAATTTCGGCCTTTATTACTAGGAAGGATGGTGGGTATTTCAAAATCATCCTAGATTTCTGCTGATTTTGTTTATTCTCAAGAAATATACGTCAATCCCATCTTCAGATTCACACAGATCATTTTTTAATTAATTTTTAAAATAAAAAAAAATTAAATGTGCATTCACTTTCAGGCAGGTAATTAGACTTTGGCAAAATCTAGACGTGTGGCATTTCAGGTGAGTTAAAATCCATGTGCTGATGGGTTGCCTAAGCGTAAGATTAGCTGCAAACGTAGCCTTAATCCGACCCCTTATCTGAAACGTGCTATGGCAACAAACTTTGACTTTTTTGTTTTTTATTGTCAATATTTAAAATATCTTTAACTTTATTTAAAATTAAAATTTGCTATCCGACGTTAAACCGATTTGAAAGTATCCTAGGTCTTAACATATTACTCCAAGTGTTAAAGAGTTATAGCATCTCCAATTTCTTCATACCAAGTGGTGGAATATTCCGGCTAGCAAAGTCCAGAATAAAATATTATAATACAAAGAAAAAAAAATTTCTACAAATAAAACAGAGCCCATTTCTAGGTGAAGGCCAAAGTCAACGCCTGAGGGTATAAATGCATTCATAAGCTTAATTTTCTGAATATTGGAAGCTAAATAATAATGTAAGGATGACGTCAGGATACAACGGGTAAAATGGTTGATGTAACTTGTTATTTCTTCATTCACTGAATTGCCTATCAAGGCAAAAACCTGAGTTACTTACAGTTATAAGACTCTTTCCCCACCTTATCACTGCTATTAAATTCAACATTTTTTGATGAAAAATTAGAAATAAAAAGGTGAGAATCAAATTAAGAGGCAAAAAACAGCCTAAGAAGAAAACAAAGAAAACAGAGACTTATATATAATAAGGATACTGTTTGATGGGGAGAGAGAAGACATAACTACTCATGCACAACCAACCCCATCATTACAAACTACCCCCATTGGAAAAAGTTCAAAACTTTCAAGTTTCGACCCTCAAATCAGCAGATTTTGCTGCAGAATAATGCTTTTTGCAGAACCATGAACCTACTGGGTATTCGTCTTTCTCTTCTCTCTCTGATATTCTTCCGTGTGAGGGCACAAACACCACAGGATTCACCTTCGTTCGATGCCATCTCCAATTTCCAACCCAGCTTAGCAGTTGTCATAGGAATCCTATGTCTTATGTTTTCACTGACATTCATTCTTCTCATGTATGCAAAATTCTGTCAACGCAGAGCTTCAGCTCACGTTGACCCGGAAAACCAACCTGCACTTCTGAGATCGAGGTCTAGATTCTCAGGAATCGACAAGACTGCCATAGAATCACTCCCCTTCTTTAGATTCTCTTCCCTCAGAGGCTCAAAAGAAGGTCTGGAATGTGCAGTGTGCTTGTCAAAGTTTGAAGATATTGAAATCCTCAGGCTTCTTCCCAAATGCAAGCATGCCTTTCATATCGATTGTATTGATCATTGGCTTGAAAGGCACTCAAGCTGTCCTCTTTGTAGGCACAAGGTCAGTTCTGAGGACCCAACGATGTTCACATATTCAAACAGTTTGAGGCTTCTTGCTAGCCAGTCCGATATGAGTGAGGAACCCAATATAGAGATCTTTGTTCAAAGGGAAGAAGAACGACATGGGTCATCAAGATTCAGTATTGGAAGCAGCTTCAGAAAATCTGAAAAGGGAATTAAGGAAGAAGAATTGCCAATCCAAGAAGAAGCAGTGGATGGTGATGGAAAGTTCTATCATAAGCATAACCACAAGATTACTATATCTGATGTGGTGTTCAAGCACCGATGGAGCGACGTGAGCTCTTCAGACCTCATGTTTTTGAATTCAGAGATGATGAGTTCCATGCAAAGTAAAAGATTCAATCTTTTGGGATCAAATGGTGACCAGATTCCAGCTTCAACATCAGTAGAAAATGGGCATATGATCAACATAAAGGAGGAGATGGGGAGGAAGATTTCCTTTGAGAATAAGGTCGGTGCATTAAATAATATAAACTCAGTTTTAGACGCATCAGATTGTGCAGGAACTTCTTCTTCTAGTCATACAGCGAAATATGTGAATCCGGGTGAGAAAAGATCGATGTCAGAAATCACTGCTGTGTCTAGATTTGGAGATTTGGGCATGAAAAACAGGGTCTTTAAGGATTCATCTGTGATTGAAAACGATGTTAAAGAGGAAAGAATGAGACAGTTATGGATGCCAATCGCCAGAAGAACAGTTCAATGGTTTGTGAATAGAGAAAGAAGATCACAGACATTAAATGTATAGTTCAATCAATAATTATCACCTTCTCAAGGTAAGGTATGTTCTGTTTTAATGAACACCACGTGTTGAAGTTAAAAAGTCCGTGATCAACAACTTCATGTAGAACTTATGTAGCTTTTGTCGAAAAGTATATAGTTGAAAAGAAGCAGATGCACCATTATTTTGTTCTTGATTTCTGCATAAGCAATCACTTTTTCCACAAAGCAAGATTAAAAGGTTCCCCAGAATCGTAGAAGTTGTTCTACTGCTAAAATTGGAATTATTTTTTCTTCTTTGAGTATTATAAGTCAAACACAACCATCTCAGGTCATTTTAGAGATATATTCCATTTTTTAATGTTAACATATAAATTAATATAGTAACATTATAAACTAATTAAACAATTAATGAACTTGGGCAACAAGTAGCTGATTGGATGCCAACCTGGAACCACAAATCAAGCAAGTCCTTTTATTTTCTCTTTCTGCACCTTTCTTATCAAGCAAGAGAGAAAAGAGCAGGTGTCAGAGTTTCATCAATGTTCTCAATAGCATTTGTAAAAGCAGAAGACATCCCAAAAAGCTCAAGCAACTTCGAGAAACTAGAGTGAATTTAATTTCTTTATAAGTTTTTGAAATCTGTAGTTACACTCCTTCATATCTGTATTAAAAGCTCTTTTCTATTAATATAATTGTGAACAAGAATTATTCCTTATGTAATCTTTCCATCGAAAAATTTGAAAAGCCTAATTCTAATTTTTTTAAAAAAAAAAAACTACTATTTAGATTAACTTACACGGCCTTTTTTTAAAATTTTGCTGAAATAACAATAGACATTCTCGGAAACCAAAAAAATTACCTTACATTTTAGTCTAATTTAAAATTTTTTTTTAATAAAATACCCTGCATTTAAACATTTTTTTAACTTAAACAACATATAATAGGTTAATAAATAGTATCTTAGTCCCAGAAAAGATATAACTATGACTAAAGTGTAAGGTAACTTTTATTTAAGGAGAATTTCAAGCATATCTGCAAAATAAAAGAAATTTGTATAATTTTAACAAAGATTAAAGGAGGTTTATGTAATATACTTTAATATTTATGGAGAATTAAATAATCATTTATAAACTTTAAGAGGGATTTCGTATAAATAAAAATTTGAAAGAAATGATTGATTGTAAATTTTAAACATCTCAAAAAGTAAAACCGGAGATCCTCCAATTGAATCCATGTGATAATTGTATACCTTTCATCTAGATGTAGTGAGATTTGGATTGAATGCATTTAAGGATAAATGAACAGATTTAATAACTGATATTAAAAAAAAAGCGCAATCTAATAATTTAAATGAATCTTAATAACTATATGATCAAAAAATTACCTTCTAATTACGTACAGTCTTCAAATTTTAATTTAATGATATAAATAAAAAAAGTTATACAATTTAAAAATGCATGTAAATTGTAAAAAATCCAAATTGTGATAACTCACCAATTTGATACAAACGAACCAAAAGACAAACAGATCAAAGTCTGCATTTTATAATAATTATTATAATGAACCTGTTCTTATCAAATGCATAATGTCATTAAATTTTGGCAGACAGTGTAGCTTTGGTCAATTTCTTTAGCCTCAAGCATGCATCATTTAATGGCACAAAGGAAGTAATATTATAAAGCTGACGTAACAGTGGGTCCTCTTCCATTGTCATAATCTGCAGAAGCAAGGCCACCATTGGACCATGTGTAACCACCTCAGCTATTTTATTCACTGAGTTTTACAATACACCGTAAGATGCTGCTCTGTCATAGTTTGATTATATCCATACAAATCTTCAGAATCTGCTAGTAGGACAAGGTGCTCTTACATAACCCAGAAAATAAAAATTGCAGATTAAGTTGGTAGCAAAATTTTAAATTCAGCAAGAAGGACTATTATGGTGTCATCGCAGCCTACTATGCATAAACTAATACAATTTGTTGTTGAGTCAGTTAAAATTTGTCATGTTAGGTTTGTCTCTCGTTCTTTTACAGATTACAATACTCTGGGGATTCAACCAAATTACCAAACAGAAAAATAGATAAAATATTGATGAGAACGTGTGTAGTATTATAAAGCATGTGATGACATATTGAGATGATGATCTTAGCCATCTTGGTTAGTTGCTAAGATGCATGTACCTTAAAGAGAACTGTGGAAAGAAATTGATACAAGTTTAAACACGAGAGATGGGAGTGTCATCGTCTATGGTGTCTGAGAATAACTAGCTAAGCTGGGACAAAACCAGAAAAAAGGGCACCGGAAACAGAAATACAAAGTTCAAAGAAACACTAGAAAATTTCAGGAAAATAATAATATTATGTATATTTTTTCTTTTAATACAGGGAGCTGCCCCTAAATCCTGCTATTTGGGTTCGCCCTTGAAACCAACGTGGCAATCCTACAGTGTTGGGATATATTCAGATTAAGAAGAATGAAAAAAGAAATAAGGTAATTTTATTTAGATTTAAATGAGGCCAACAAGAATTTCTAGGATGTTCATGGATAGATTATGTGTAGGACATTAGAGTCTCCCATCCTAGACAAATATCTAGTGAATGAAAAATCTTTCATCTCCTTTGACTGTTTTAATCATTTACATGAAATATATTCATATAAAATAAAACAATATAATTAAATCTCCAGCAACGATTAATATAAATTAAAATACATAAAATGTTATTTGGATGATCTTTTTTACTTTTTTATTATATATATTTATAAGTGTATATAAAATATATTTACATTATGAGTCAAGGTCGAGTGGGTATTAAAATACTCCTAAAATTTTCATACCAAAATCCAAATGAGTAAATTTTATAAGTATTCATTGAATATAACTATTTTGCCCATCCCTAGTGTATCCTTACCTCCTTTTAATGCATCAAGACAAAAAATGAAAAAGAAACATAAGTTTTATCTTAAAAGATGCATAACTAAATTAAATTTGATTTTTGAATTTTATTTAATACTACTCGTTAATTTTTACAGCAGTTACAATTGCCCTGTTTTTCACTTTATATATATATATCAACGAACAACTAACGAATAATGAATCAAAAGCTCTCCAAGACCGAATAATGTAAAAAATATAATTTTTCACCTTAAATAATCAAGGCATGTATCTTTAATGAACAATAATTGAGAGATAAAGTTAAATTTCAATGACAATCAAGCAGCAACTTGATAAAGTTTTCAACTTTTCATGGTTCAAATAAAAGTACGCATGTAATGATAATACAAATGAATTTATCAATGTAATGTCTCGACAGAAATTGTCAGCTGCCATAGAAAATTCATGAAACGCAAGAATTTTCACTTCAAAATGAAAAGAAACTCGCCCGTATACATATATATATATGTATTTACACCGGAGGAAAATTACCTCCCAAGAAAAAAGTTGAAAGAAAAGAGAAGGTGGAGGAAAGCTATGTAACCTACCTAGTACCTACCCTATCCATTGTACAACTTCAAGAAATTAAAGGAAGCATGGTAATCACCAAGACCAATTGCTTTTCCACTGCAACCATATAATCATGTCACCCAAAAATTGAATGATGGAGAAACACTAGGATCTATTGGTTTCTAGGCATTTTCCCGTTAAACATGTGAAGCTATTGCTTTCTAAGCGAATTCTAGGATTGGTGTTCCAATGAGCCAAGGTCAATCTTGTTGCAAGGCAAGACATCAAAATGTTGAAAAAAACACGAAATCTTAAACCATGCTACTACCAGTCCTCAAGCCATTCAGGAACGTTAAGTTCTTCTAACTCCTGTGGTGGGGATCCTTGAGAGCCAGTGCAATCCTCAGAATGAGTTTCCAAGTATTGCGTTATACGAGAGGTAATTTCTGGAGGAACAGGAAAGGTACGGTTTCTAATCCCTTCCCATTCAAAACCATTAAACCAAGGATGACTTTTAACAGAATCAGGACCTTGGCTACCAAGTCTAGTGTTTTCATCACCGTCAAGTAACTGCTCAAATTAGTCAATTAAAATGAATAAGTAGGTGAAAAGATTCTCCTTTCTGCGTCATATAAAATTAAACAAGAAAGAAATAGAGACAGAGACTAGGCTGTAATTCTCGTAATACCTTAGTGATGAGATCAATAGCCTCAGGGCTGAAAGTTTCTGGAAGGTTTAGCTTCCGTTTTGCAATTTTGGCAACAGTATCAAGCTCATTTTCTCTCCATGATCCAAAAGGCATCTCTCCTCGTAACATAAAATATATCAGAACACCCAATGCCCACCTGCATTATCATCACCGAAGCTTGTTAATTGCGCATACTTCCATAAAACAAAGTCATGGCTCATAAGACAATAACCATAAATTGGTTCACAATTCTAATGATTCAGAGCCACCTAAAGTCCTATGAGAACATCTTACGTTAAATACCATTCACTCCATTTGTCTTGATCTTAAGATTATTGGGATTCCTTTCTAGCTAAATATGACATAATATTGAGCAACATGAATCTCAACTAAAAGAACAGTAGGAATTATCTCATCAGCATGTTAAATTAACTTTTCCATTTCTAAAGAATCTCTGCATTAACAAAGCTCTAATGAATATAAAAAAATTTGTAGGAATACAAATCATGCTTTTCATGACCCGGGCCGCTGCAACATAATAACAAAAAATATATGAGCACACTTTTGGTAATAAACACTTATTTGATGTTATCTTAGAATTATTTTTTTTAGAAACAAAGGAAAGGAAAACAGTAACAGGCGAGAAACTTCGGGGTTTGAAATATACAAGCTTTTTTATACCAGTCAGCAGGGAAACCATGGCCTTTTCCCAGAACAATTTCAGGGGCTAACGAGTCTGCCATTCCACAGATTGTGAAAGTTCTTTCACCTGAGAGTTCCTTCCCGAATCTGAAGTCCACTAGCTACAAACAGTGAGACATACTTAAGCACATGCGTATTTAATTTTCTCCTTTTCATTGGTATGTGCTAGGAAAAATTGTATCAATGCATAGGATACAGTGCATTGCATTAAGACTTAAAAACATTCTGACCTGAATACATCCAGTTTGGTCCAGAATCAGAAGGTCAGGTGACACACCTCTGTAGAGAATCCCATTCTGAACAAGGAGGGGGAAAAGAAAGAGAAAATTCAATAAATGTAACCACAATTCAAAGAAGAAAAAAGCAAAAGGTAAAAGAATTACATCCAGACATAAGACCTTATGCAAATCTTCTAAGGCAGTAACAACGCAAGCAGCACAAAATCTGGCTGATGATTCACCAAAAGGACTTGTAAGTATGGAAGATAATGGGCAAGCAAGGCTTGTATTTAGTAGTATCCCAGCATATACTCGATCAGCACAAGTGCACAGAACCTGTGGTATACAAGCTGAAGAGCTCATGCTCTTGATCAAAGTTTTCTCTTTTAAGACTTGTGCTTCCATTCCCAGCCTTTTCACTTTTGGCTTAGAGAATCTCTTCAAAGTAAGCACATTTTCTGCCATCAAACCATATTCATACTGTAAATTACATTATTGAAAGCGCGCAGACATTGTTTCATCTATGTTAAATGATATATATATATATATATATATATATATATATATATAGGTAAATGAAAAGAAAAGCCATGGAAGACACCGAAGAAGAAATCCAATAATAGGAAAAGTTAAAACAGTATCAGAAAAGAGAAATATACCTGAGTCTCTTAATAGCGTAAGCCCAACCTCAGAGCAGTCAGTGGAATATATGCTCTTTTTCCATTCCTAGAAAATAAAGACCATAATCTAAATTGAGAACGTCATATCTTGGGCATGATACAATGGAAGACAAGCAAAAGCAAGACAGAGCACCCCTTACCAAATCCGAGAGCTTGACTTCATCAAGGGACGAGAAATTAAAACTTCCAGTTGATTCCTTGGAATAATCTGAGGAATTATCCTTTGACCTATTATCAAATGAATGGTATCAAGGATGTGAGGTGTATCGTTTAGGTTCAGCATATTAACTAATAAACGGAAACCAAAAATCTGTTTAACACATGCTCAAATTAAAACATACTTCTGATCTTCCTGAGAAAGCTTTTTCAAGGGGCCAATTACTGATTCAAATTTCTCCTTTGTTAATACAGCACATACAACATCACCTACAGCAACAGCACTTAAGGAACCAATATTTTCACCATGAAGAGCCCATTCACCAAAATAACTTCCCTCAGGCTTCTCCACTGATAGCTCTTTCTGGCTCTGTAAATCATCATTCTCATATTCATGATCAGGCTTCAGGCTGCCGGCGTTAGGACTTCTCAATAAATCTGCATCGAAAGTTATTTTCACTTGTCCCTTCTGGATTATGTACAATGCCAGGGCTTCATTCTGCAAAGAAATGCTCAAGAAGTATAAGAAAAGAAGGCAGAGTAAAAGGGCCAGATTAAGTTAGCAAAAGCTTACTTGATCAATTATTGTCTGTCCATTTGAAAAGGAAACTTCTAAGAGGGACTCCGAGATCTGACTTAGTTGTAAGATTGTCAACTTTGAAAGCAGATCTACAGACCGAAGCAACTTCAAGGATGATAAGTTAGAGAACTTTGACATTAAAATTCCTCGAAAGTCTTCTCGCCTTAAGGCCCATAGAGTTCCTTCCGTTACAGCACGCACAGAGGCCTGGAGTGGTTTATTATACCTGTAAGACCACAAATTTGTAAGGCAAAAAAGCTATAAGTTATGCTTCTCCACCAGATACAATATACCCAACAAAAAATCATAAGCAACTTAAATCTAAATATGGCAATGTTCAACTGTATCTTGACAACCCTACTAAAATTTGAATAGCCACAATCATGTAACTCATTAGATTTGTTATAGTGTCAGACATGAAAGCGTTTCTCCAAAATTAGATGTTGCACTCACAGCAAGAGATGAGAAAAACGTCATGAAAATGAATTGAAATATTTCCAATTAAAAAGAAGGAAAACTGCAGAAGCACCATACTCAGTGAATTTGTATGTTAAAAGTTATGTGCCTGTTAATTCTCGATGGCAGTTCTCAAGAAAATTAATTCCTCGACCTGAGGAAAAATAAATGTGAAAAAAAATTAAAAACGGGTGAGGACTCACATTAGAGCAAGTTCTCCAAAGCAAGACAATTTTTCAGCTGTGTAGCGCTGCAAAACCTTAGACACTTCCCCATTTTGTTCCTCCTGCCATTTTGATATATGTTGAGCAAGCATTCAAAATATCATAATGAAGTAAATAAACAAGCAAAAAAATTGAGAGATTAGGCAGAACGAGAGGCAGCATTTATGATATAAAAACTGGGCCATCAAAACATGGTTGCATCTGAAGATTCTGAACTGTACGACGGTTGAAGCTAAAGTATTAAGAGTTGGAGAAGAAGGGCCAGAATAAAAGAAAATTGAAGGGTGAAAAAGTTTTGGGAGACATTATCATTAAAATAATCATGATGGCATGAAATGTAAAGAATCTTAAAGGCTTTGGGGCACCACAGCTGTTGCCAACGCCCTATGTATTTGTGGCTGAATTGACTCTGATTGAAAGATTCAATATTTTAAGAAAGAAAAGCTGTGGCAATCATATAGATATATGGAATTCACAGTGCAAACAAATGATAAAGATTATAAACCTGAGTTGCCAAGACCTCGAATTCTCCACTACCAACAACATAGAAACAGTCACCTTCACCACCCTGCAAAGTACAACTGTTGTAACACTTCTGAAGTATAATTTGTATACTGAGCCAATATATATATATATTATACTTTGAAATAGCTAATTTAAGTTCCATCCAAGATTGCAAACTTCTCTATTTTTGCTAGAGAAATCTACAAGCAATATTTGACAGGGACATTAAATATATATAGCAGCTAGAATAGCAATATTAGGAAACACTTTCCTACTAAACTATAGCTACATGTAATAATTGAAAAGAATTGCAGAGGAACCTCATGCAGTAGCAAATTTAACACCTGATCATAACTGCTTCAGGCAAAAAGTATATTACATAAAGTATCTGTCCACGACAAACCAACTTAAATCAGAACCTCTGCTCATTATGTACCTCCAAAAGGCTCCATAATCTCAAAAGCTAGCAGTCTTATGTAAAAGCTGAAGTATTACAGTGCTCAAGGGTTTTCAAGTAGAGAAAATAAACCTGTTTGACTATAACATCCCCAGGTTGAACTTCAACTCTTTGCATGCAATCCAATAAAACATGACACTGCGAATCAGTAAGTTTTCTAAAGAGAAAATGATCATGCAATGCCCGCTCAATGTGTGCCTGTAGCATAGGAATATGAAACACTAATTAAGGTTCATATATTGAACTTTTAAATGAAAGTAACACAGTATGAATGTATCCACACATAACGATGTTGAAGCCAATCATAACTGAAAATTGTAAAATGGAGGAGAAACTTATTATGGGAAAAGGTAAAGCAGGGTTTACTTCTTCCTCCCATGTCTTCCTGTGAGCTGAAGACGGAGGAACCCAAGCTTGCCCATTCTCTAGGCAATTTTCAATTGCTCGGAGACGTGCCCTTGATAAGTCATGCCTCACACGTGGGTTCCTAGAGTTCCAGCTCAAGGTGGAAGGAGATTCTGATCCTGTCACCTCAACAACTTGAGGAACTGGAGTTCTATGAATGTCACTATAACATGCAGATTGACCAACGGCAGGCTGATGCAAAAAACTATATCAGTCACAAATAACCAACAAAGGGAAAAATAGAATGCCTTGAGCATTTCAAAGAAAGGATATACTTGAATAAAGGAGGAGAGGAAAGAAAAACTTCATACATCAGTTAGTCCATTAACATGAACAACAATGACTGTAATATCATCTGTACGAGTTTCATACTGTAGCCAGAGCCGATAAGATTCAGCCACAATTGCAGCACAAGCATCACGAGGATCTTTGAATTTAGAAACCTGCAAATATGATGACAAATTATTTGGCTAAACTTAAAACTCAAGCTAGTTTTAGATTCATATTTAGTTTTGAATATAAATCAAGTCAAGTCGACAAAGCACTGGTGATACATCAATCTGACTATGTATATAGGAAATTTATGAACAAACCTTTATTATGAAGATGGGTCCTGACTTGCTATTTTAGCTGGACAGTGTGATTATTAACAAAATATCTAACCAAAGACAAAACACCATGATACCAGGAAAAATACCAGATTTCGTAAAATTACCCTCATATAGCACTGAATTACCAAAGAGTATCTCACAGTTCAATAGTGTAGACTCACAGAATTGACTTTCAATAATTTCAATTTTTCATGTATGGGACTGAATAATTGACAATTTATATCCACAGAATATAAACAATCACAAATTTGTTGATTTTCAAATAGCAGGAGATTAAATTCAACAACAAAGCCAGTGCAGGCTTACCATATAAAAATACTCATATATGGCACCGGATTGCAAGAAGTATCACACAGTTCAATTACGCAGACCTCACATAATGTACTTTCATTTATTCCTGGAACATTTTATCATAAATGTGATGAATTTTTGGCAACTTAAACCCATTAGTTTTTGTCAATTTACAGGAGATTAAATTCAATATCTTTGGGAATGAAACCTGTAGTGTGCAGGTTACCAATATCAGCTCTCTCACTCTGATTGATGTGTTCGGGTACTTTTTGCATTACAGAAGACGATTTTCTTCAAAAAGGAAAGCAGCTTGATTCTAAAATGAGTTAATGCTCTCTCTCATTTTGTAAAATATCACATTTTTCTCACAATCATACTTAAAAGATATTTGTATATCCCTCTTGGCTAATTTGGCAATTTAAATTGATTTTTCAGAAACGTACCACTCAAAAACAATTTCACTTGACAATTTTAAATAAATATCAAGATCTCAAAAATAACAAAATTCATCCAAAATCAAATCTAGCATAATTGAGTGTTTTCAAAATTAAAATATCTCACACCAATTCAAGTACAAACTCAGTGTCTTACTTGAAATTAATGTTACAACAGTTAAAATTTTACATCAAACTTCATAAGTTGATTATAAACCATGTAATTTACCAAAACAGGAAAAAAAAAAAAAAAGGAAAAATCAAGAAAATGTTTACTTCGCATTATTTCCATTTGTCTTCCAATGAAACATATTTCAAACTATCAATGAGAATTGCATTAATTAGCTACTGCTGTAAGAAATGATAAAGGAATACAAATATAAATGTGGAGAACTAATTCGTGACATATCATTAAGACATCAAACATCACTCAACGAATGACAAGTAAAAATGTTGCAATTCGTACACATAAAGACAGAGGGATAGAGACATTCTTTTTGGAAATTTATCAGTAGATTCTAGAATAGCAAAGGATGCAAAATGGAAGCTAACATACTCTCATAAGCATTAAGGTAAAACGGAACAATTGATGACTTCAAATCCATTAAAGAATCGTGTTCAAATTCAAAGTAGAAGATCACATGTAACACTTAAAATGGTACCTGAACATTTTTATTCCAAATAAATTGGAATTTATTGTGCTTCTTATAAATTATCACATCAAATACAGTCACAATTTACTTATACCAAAGAGATTTCTTATATCCGCAGCTTACATCAAGTCAAATGGAAGAAATCTTCAAGAACTTATCTACCCATGGTTCAACTTTTCATACAGATATCAAGAACTAAAAATACAAAAAAAAAGTCCTTCTCCTTGGCAAAAATAACACCAAAAAGCTAAATATTTATTGGTAAACTACTCTAAAGTGTTCGAAAGATTATCAATGTTTATTTCATAACTATTACTACTTATTCCTCTGAAACCCATGACTCAATCACTTGATATACCATATATCCAATAAAAGATTATTAAGCAATCATATATATATATATATATATCTTTATGAATTGAAAATATCATAATAACTTCAACAACAACTTGCTTTCTTTAACAGACCCCACAGAAATTTTGAAAAATAAAGAAGTAAGTAAAGGCAAGAACATTTGCTCTTGCGTTACAGAGAGTTAATTGTGCAAGTATATATGCTCTTCCACTGATTATATTAGTTTTGTATAGAGTATAGACAAGAAGAAAAAACAAATTTTACCATTTCAACCACAGTCTGGCTGGATAGAAACTCAAATACACCATCGCTAGCAAGCACAAAGAAAGGATGATTCGGTGTGAGCTCGAAAACAACAATTTCAGGAGTAGCAACAACCCCAATGGTCTCGGCAATTGAATCACCAATGCTTCTCGTGAAAGCTGTACCAGGGTACATCCCATTCGGCACCCACAATCTTGGCGGGTCACCATCATCTCCTTCTTCTGTGCCCCAGCATTGAACATCAGGATTCTTAAGCCCTTCAATCTGATCCAGTGTAAGAACTCTTGCCCCACAAAGCTTGACCCTTTCAAGTTCGTCTGACCTAAAAGGTGTTTGATCCATGGATAAGTCGACTGCCACAATATCGTTCCCTCTGCTCTCTGCAATCACCGCCCTGGAATCACCCGAATTGGCTACATATATAGTCCTACCCCGAACCAACACTGTAATTGCTGTAGTACCACTCATGCTATCATCCAAAACATCAGCATGCAACTGCGAGTTTGTCGCCAAAAACGCTGCGTGATAGGCCTCCACAGCATCTACCCGAAATTTACTATTCCTAAGCAAATTCTCACATAGCTTTCGCTTCACGAACTGCGAACACTGGGTCCCAAACTCTCCGTGCCCATCGAAAACCCCAAAGAAATGGTCATCAGGGTGTGTACCGAACGGGGTGTGAATGCAAAAACTGTCTTGGTTAGCTTTATCTAGAGCATCAGGGTAATAACCTCTCTGTGACAAGTACGAATAACGCAATTCAAAGTTTCCCGAAGGAACTTTCACGGTTCGCGAGCCATCGGGAGGTAGGAACTGCGCTGAAACCCTAGCTAGCCTCCTGATGCCTACTTCAGAGTCTCTGGTTAAGCTCAATTGATTAAATTGATCTCTAATTTCACCTTCCTGAACACCGGAGGAAGCAGGAGAGAACAAGGCAGCTTCATTAGTTCTCGCATTTTGGCCTTCATTGATCCTAGAATTTCTTGGAGTGCAAACCTCACCTATGCAAACCCTTGAATAAACGCAACCCATCACTGAAAGAAAGTACTTGAAGAAAAGCCAGATGGTAGAATTGCCCAAAAATTCATGAGGTTGAAGACAGTTCAACAGTTTCTAAGAACAGTGAGCCGCAATACTGCCACGGGGCAGTAACCTCTCTGGTCTCTCAAATCTGCTTCAGCCGTGGCCTAAAAAAAAAAACTCTGCTTCAGCAATAACTCACCTAATCCCAATTATTGCTGGATGATGATTTATGATGATATGGAGGCCCAAATCCCGCGCAGCAAATGGGCAAGTACCCAAGAATTAGCCGGTAAATTATCCCAGAAAATGCGTTAAACCCTGTCAGATTTCGGTTCTACCTCTTTCAAACTCTACACAGTTAACTGCACATACAAGAATTAAACGAAACGGCTTTACGCAATTCCAATTAATTCCAGGATCCAGATTGTTGTACGAACACAGTTTGAGTTACTCTGCTAATCCACTGCGTGACGCAGCGTCACATAAACTTGATAATATCCAGAAATTAAAGTGCAAATTGACTTTAAAAAAGGAGAGTGCGGATGGCAAGCAAGTATTGGCCAATATTGATAATTATGGACATGGACATGGACAGGAAAATCAGAATCAGAAGAAGAAAAATGGAAGAGAAGGGCAAAGTGAAGAAAACAGAGTGGAGCTGCAAAGGAGGCTCAGCGGTGTGGCGAAGTGTGATTGGAAATGCACAGAGGATGGGCTGCAAAAGAGTACTTTTGGTAAGAGGGGGCGAAGATGGTGGTGGGCTTGGGTAGATTAGGCTGGAGTTTTTGAAAATGAGGAGAGAATAGTGATCTTTGAGTGGAGACGTATCAGTGCATGTGTGGTAAGGTCAGACTCACAGCTTTTTGTGGGCGATGGCTGGACGATGAGCAATTCGCATGCCCACGCGTTTCATGTTCACGCGCCTTGTTTTATCGCAGCCACTCTTATACTTGCTAGTTTTTCATATTTTTATTATTAAATTATTTTGTTTCAATAATAATTAATAAGTGTTTAGTTTAATTAAAAAGTTATATATTATAATATTTTATTTATAGTTTTATATTTATTAGGTTTCAATTAAAAATTTAACAAGAAAATAAAAAATTACATGTAGCTTTCTTCTTAAACAAAGTATTTTTATTACATCATACTCTTATATTTTATGTATGTTTGTTATGTATGTACTTTAAATGGCTTAAACACAAATATTAAAAATATGATACATTCAAAATTATATATTATTAACATTTATATTTTAATAATTAAATGATTCAATATTTAACACAATCACAATTTAAAATTAAAGGATTGTATTTAGACATACTTTTTAAAGTTCTGTTGTTAAATTTTAAAATAGAAATATAATAGGTGTAGAAAAAATTTAAAAAATAAATTCTTGTAATACTAAAATGTAAAAGCATATATTTTTATGCTTTTATTATAAAAACTTAATGATAATATATCTAACTTTTCTCAAAAATTAAATTACATGTAAGAAAATTTGAACTATAAAAAAAATATAACATATAAATGAAAATAAAATAAATTTATCAATATTATAAAAAATACATAAAATGAATGCCATGTCTTGATATTGAAATGTCATGCCATTTTATTTATATCTCCATTTTACCTTAATAAACAAATAGTTCAACCATGAAAAAAAAAATGTCATTTATTGTTTACTCATAATTTTGAGTGTGTAAATATACTCAATTATAATATAATGATATAATTGTAATAATATAAACCTAAAAATAATAATATTATAAAAAAATTTAATTTTAGTAGTTCAATAATTTACAAAACAAAAGTACTACAAAAAAATATTTGCTTTAGTTTACTACTTCTCTCAAAATAATTCTGTATACTATAAATCAAACATTTAAAATTCTATCATATTTTTTGATAAATAAAAAATAAAATGTTACTTAAGTTGTTCCTGACATTATTTTATTTTCATTATTACTTTATTGGTGACGTAGCGTTATTAAATGCCAACTAAAACGGTCTGATATTAGCCATAATTAAGGCCGCCTTTTTGATATCATTGGCCAAAACTCAGGTTTCGTTGAAATTTAAGGCTACGTTATGTCACCATATTAATATTAATTTGGAGGAATTTTAGGTCATAAAAATATCAAATAACAAAATATGTATTGAGGATTAATTTAAGAATTGATCTATCAGTGATTGATTAAGATAAAATTTTAGACTTTCAGGGTTTCAAGTTTCTTTTCTAAGTACAAGAGGAAAACAAATTCAGCACTTATTTTTCGCATTTAGATCGATCCCGTTTTAATCAACCTTAAACAATTTATATGATGATTAAATAAGTGTATTTTTTATTTTCAATATTTGAATTTAAATATTCAGACCAAATTTCAATCTAAATTTTGTTCGAATTATAGTTGAATATAATTTGGCCTTTATATTTTAATTTGTAGAAGGAAAGGAGCAAAAAATTATAGATCGTAAGGTGTATTAATATAATGTTAAAAGAGGAATGAAAATGTATATGGGATTTATTTTTCTTTCTTGTGAGTCACTTTTTTCTTTTTTATTCTGTATCATTTTAAATGCATAGCATATTTGAAATAGCATAACCCCTAAATATATACTCTAAAAAAAGTATAAACAGATTATTCCAATTAATTATTAAGTTAATATTTAGTTACTATTCAAATTACTTATTCTGAGTATGTTCCATCTGGTAATTAAGAATCATACACAAAATACTTTTAAAAACTTCAACCGAAAAAAAGAAAATAATTAAAACACTCCCAAAAACATGACAAAGATCCTCTTTCAAATAAAATTTCTATTCCATTTTAATAATTCAATTCTTAGTAGACGACAAAGTAGGCATATTAACGTAGAGGTTGCTGAGAGTGAACACCTCTGTAAAAGGAGTTAGAAAATTGGAAAAAAACATATGTGTGAAGATTATGTTAGGGAGATTGATAAAATACTTAACGGACTTCACTCCCTGCGTAGTGTCGAATATAACAAAGAGTACCTAGACCTACGAGAACGAAGAAACAAATTAATGTGGCAATAAGAGATTAGATAGAAACAACACACGAGAACTCATTGGACACTGGAGGGTGATAGAAACATCAAGTTCTTCCATAGTCAAGCTTCCTCTTGTCATCTGACAAATACCATCAGAAAACTCAAGATTGAAAGTGGGGAAGAGTAAGTGACCTAAAGGGACTTAAAGATATTATAATGAACTATTTCTTATAAATTTACGAAGGTAACATTGCCCAGTCTGATGAAGTTATAAACCTTATTCCTACGGTTGTAATAGATTAAAACAGTAGAGACCTCACTAAACCATTTGTAGCCATTGAGTTTAAAAAAGCAAATTTCCATATGCAACCTGATAAGCCCCCTGGACTCAATGGTTTTAACCCGACATTCTTTCAAAAATTCTGGTGTACTGTTAAAGAAAATGTAGTGAAGAGTTGTATAGATTGGCTTAATAGTGGATAATTTCCTTAAGAATTAACAAACACTTTGGTTGTTCTGATTCCAAAAACAGAAGCTCCTGTAACGATGAAAGATTTTCACCCCATCTCTTTATGCAATGTGATCTATAAAATAGAGGCCCAAATCCTAGCTAACAAATTGAAGCAAGTACTCCCCTTGTTAATTTCTGAATACCAATTAGCTTTTGTCCCAAAGAGAATGTCTTGATAGCTTTTGAGCTCATCCACACAATGAAAAGGAAGGTTGAGAGTCATAGAGACTAAGTGGCAATCAAAATTGATGTAAGTAAGGCTTATGACAAAGTGGATTTTACTTATTTGAGGGGCTCTATGACTAGGATGGGCTTTGATAAGAAATTGATACAGTGGATGATAATGTGTATTCAAAATGTTAGATATACCTATTTACTAAATGGGAAGGTGATTGGGCTTGTCTACCCCCAAAAAGGGTTGAGACAAAGTAATCCTCTTTCACCATATCTCTTCATCCTTTGTGCAAAGGGTCAAAAGTTCCATTCAAGGTTGCAGAGCAAGTATCAAGGGTCCAAGAGTATCCTATTAACTTTTTGCAGATGACTCTCTATTCTTTTGTGAATCTACTAACTTCAAATGTAACAACGTGAAGCAAATTCTACAAACCTATGAAGTAGCTTCAGGTCAACCTATAAATCTTCATAAATCTAGTATATTATTTAGCTCAAATGTTCTTGGTATTAACCATGGTAGATTATCTGATATTTTAGGGATCAACGCCCCACTCAATCATGGTGGATATCTTGTCCTCCCATCCCTTATAAGAAAAACCAAGAAATCCATTTTCAAATTTTTTGAGGTATAGAATGTGGGGATGCAAGCAAAACTGGAAAAATAAGTTCCTTTCACGTGTAAGTAAAGAAGTGCTAATTAAATTAGTGGCTCAGATAGTTCCTAGTTTCTGTATGAATGTATTTCTCATTCCTACTTCTTTTTGTGAAGAACTTCAACGCATGATTAATTCTTTTTGGTAGGGAAAAGCTCAAGATAACAATAGAGGCAATAATCGGTTAAATTGGGATAAAATGTGTTCCAATAAAAGAGACAAAGGATGGGCTTTCATAACCTTCAATGTTTTTAATATAGCTATGTTAGGAAAACAGGGATGAAGACTTGGCACTTCACTAAACACATTAGCCTTCAAAGTCCTCAAAGCTAAATACTTTTCCGAAGGGGATTTTTGGTCAACTCATTTGGGTTCCAATCCAAGTTTTCAATTTGAGGAGTGCGTGACCATCCCTTTCCTTATTAAAACAAGGTATAAATGAAGAATGGGATGTGGGAAGAGAATATGTATCTGCAACAATCCTTAGCTACCAAGAAATGGAAGTTTTGTCCTTTTTTATGTTATGGGAGTTAGGAATCCTATTGATAAAGTTAAAAGCCTCATGACAACATGCAAAAAAGAATGAGACATGATCAAACTTGAACAACTATTTCTTGCTGAAGATTACAATGCTATATTAAATATTCCAATATGTATTAACAAGAAGAGTGATAGAATAATATAGCATTTTGATAAAAGAGGTAATTACACATTTTAATCTACTTATTATGTGACTTTTACTCGTAGATATAATCAGATTAACTTTTTTAACACTATCCATTAGCCACGAATATGAAACCTGAATTACCCTTTAAAGTAAAAGACTTTATTTGGAGAGTTACTAGAGATATCCTCCCTACATGTGCCAACTTACAAAAAAAAGGCGTCTAAATATATGAGAGGTGTCCAAATTGTGAAGATGTATAAGATGTATTCCATGCTTTAGTAAAATGTCATTCAGTGAAGAATAACTAGGATGAATAGGGGCTATTTAGAGATATCAAATTTGAAGACCGTATTAATGATTATGTTATCAAAATTATGGGAAGTAATCATAATGAATGTGTTGAGTAGTTTTGTGTTATTACATAAAGAATTTAGGGAGTAAGAAACCATCTCATATGGGGGCATCAATCACATAATACGTCCTCTGGAACTAGATCAGCTCTTTAATTCTTATCTAAATAGAGAAAGGCCTAGAATGCTAGTTTCAGTTATGCACAAAACAATGTATCTAATTTCACTGGGAATTCAGAGATAACAGTACAAGGATGACAATGTTATATTGATGGAGCTACCTTTGCAGCAAAAGGAAAACCAGGTTTTGGGATAGTTTTTAGCAACTAATGAAATTTAGTGTTGCAAGTAATTACTGGCCACTATAAGGGAATCTATAAAGGCAGAAATAATTAATTTTTAGCTTTAGGCTCAACTATCTTATGAACTTCCAAGAACTTGAACTCTATGGGAACATTTATATCTGATGCTCAAAAAGAAGTTGCAATCATTCACTAAGATTTTACGAAGCTTAGAGCTTTAATCCAATATTGTGAGGAACTCTTAGTTAATGGTCCTTTTTTATGTACTTGGATTAGTAGAAGAGCTAACTATATGACACATAATTTAGTCAGACTTTTGATCATACACCCCAGATTTCATATCTGGGAGTCAAACACTTGTAATACTAATTTGATTCAATAAAATATGCTTATATTACATAAAAAGAGATATAGAGAGAGAGAGAGAGAGAGAGAACACCAACCTAGTAGACCCTAGGTTAAGGGTGAACACTAAGTAGACTTAATATAACTTAGTAATTTCAAGCGATATGAGGTTGGGTTAAAGTTTGTTGAGAAAATCATTTTAATCAGGTTAGGTAAAGTTATAGATTCTCTCACAATCTAACTTGTTAACTTTTTTTTTTATATTTCTAAATTTATTTTTATTCATTTATGATAATTTTATAAAATTCAATTACTTTCATTCCAAATTATAATTTTTTATATCATTTAATTTTCATTTCAAAATTTATTATTTTATATTTTTATTTAAAATTTTATTAATACAAATTTATTTTTTTTGCAATCTTAAAATTAAAAAAAAAAAAAAAAAAAAAAGAGGTAACAAAGCTTGACCTAATAACAAATTGGGTTAGATCGAGCTAACTTAAATTTCATGTCTTATTTAAACCCGCCTTAACTTGTGAACACCCCTGGAGGCTAAACAAGCTTCTTACTATGTTGAATAATTTTCTGTATTTTTCTTCTAAATAGCAAATGCAAATAATTAAATGTAGAGTTAATTAATCTCATATTAAGTTCACTAAATTACATTTTTATCTTTTTTTGGTTTCAAAATATCATCTTATTAATCTCTTAATATTTGATATATATTGTCAATGAAGTTAAGTTCCTATATAAAATACATTACTTTCGAAACGTAGAAGCACAATTTCATCTCTCATTTTCTTGTGCTTAGGTAAATACGATGCTAAAGTATTTCATTACCATGATGTCATATTCTTATGAGAGACCATAATTTTATTCTTAATAAAATAGCCAAAATCATTAAGTAATTTTATTTAAAAGAAACAACTTGTACACAAAGTTAAATAGTATAGCAGACTTTTGCAATCAGACAAACCTCATAATGGGTAATATACTTATAAATTAAATAATCTCTTTTCATTGAAAATTTGACTAAATTACACTTGATATTAATCTTATTTAAATAATATTATTTGATTTCATTAGCATTTAATCTATATTGCCAAATCCTCTTTTCTAGTTTTTATTTTGTCAATAAAGTTAACTGTATGCACAATACGCATCCATTTCGAAATAAAATTTAGTTATCTTTATTAATGTCACACCAAAATTGACATCATAGTGCAAAATTGTTATTGATAAAATTGAAAAAAAAATCTTCAATATATATTAAATCTTAGGAGACTCAGCTAATATTTTTAAAACAAAGAGTAATATTAAGTACACTTTGTTTTGTTAGTGCTAGTGACTTAATATTTTATTGTTGATGTATTTATGTGTGAATATAATATGATTATATAGTAGATTTCCTCCCATAAATGAATTTATTGGCTATTCTTATTGAAGGAATTAAATAAAGAATACATTCATAATTTAATTTAAGTTAAAAAACTTATGTATTTTTCTTTAGTTATGAAAGCTGATATGACTTTGGTTAAAATAATTGTACCCATAGTGTATTTGGTGTTTCTCAGATTTTTGCAGTTTAAATCTTCTCTTAAATTATGATTGCAGAATACTCACATGTATTCTCTCATAGCATTTTAAGTTTCAATATATATTTTTAGTATATCCATACTCTATCGTATAATAGTCTAATCTTTTTTATAAAGGCTAGTTAGGATTAAGTTTAATAGTAATTCTTATAATTATTATTTTATCCTTACTTAATGAGCACTCTTTATAAGTGGACACTATATAATATCTTATCAAATTTAAACCTTATATCTTATATGGTATTCTAATACTTTCGTCGTTTGATTAAAATTTGATGGTTTAAATTCAAAGATTAAAAAAGTTATATAAGACCATGTGCAATAATTAATGACCATGCATAGTTTTCAATAAAAAATTTAAACCATTAGATTTATATCTAAGACTCATATTTTATTAGAGATTCTCAAATAGTATTGTTATGAGAAAAAACAATTCATAGTGGTCCTAGCACTAAGAGATTAGTTCAAATCTTAGTAAAATATCTTTATTGCCATTTTAAATTATAAAAAGTACTAATACAATATATTCCTTTTGTTAAATTAATTATCATCTTATTAGTTGTGTAAAGAAAATATTCCCATATTAACATTACAAAATAATGTTTATTTTAACCAAAAATGCATTCTATTAATATATGCTCAAATTTTTAGTTATATTATTACTGTGTGAAAAATTAACCTATGACAGACTAATATATTATATATTGAATAAAATATTTTAAATACATCAAACTATATAAACGTGATATGGATGCATGTTGGATGTCAAATAATTGTTCATAAGTGTTAATGTCAAAGTATTAACTGATAAACAGTGATTGACCTTCAACCGCAAGACAAGGGATCGCAATCCGCCAAATATCTCATTTATTTTAATGAAAATTAGTGCCAAAAAAAAAAATTGATCAGAGAAATTCATTCGTTGGCCTAAAAAATATCAGATAAATTCAAACAAACGCAAATAAATTATCAAACTTCCCTGCCTGCCCTCGTTATTTTGCCATTATTGTTTCGTGTCATATTCACGGAAGAAGGGGCCAAAAGTGGAAAGTAGGAAAAGAGGTTGAGAAATTTGTAGAATTCCATTTTAGCGTCTCCATTTTTTTAATTTAATATATCATCATCTTTTTCATTGAATTTCTAATTGAAGCATTTATTAATCTGATTCTTTTTGTGAAATTGCTTACTCAATTTGGTTTTTTATAAAATGATTCATCTTACAAATTTTTAAATTTTAAAAGAATATTATTTTAATTTCTCACTTATTATTAATTTTTAATTTAATTAATTATTTATTAGTTGATTATTGACTTATTATAGTATATCTTTTATAACTCGAAAAATATAAATCTTTTTATTGAATGTGATGTAAAATAAATTTTCTTGGACTACTTGAAGCTTCTGGCAAGTATTGTTAGGAGATCATCATGCAAATCCAAGTTAGATCTGTATGCCCTTTAGCTTATTTGTAATTGATGTTCATTTTTAATCTAGTTTTTTACTTATCCGTTGATTTATAATTTAATCATTTAT
The DNA here is from genome assembly GCA_037074485.1 of Delonix regia. NCBI lineage: Eukaryota > Viridiplantae > Streptophyta > Magnoliopsida > Fabales > Fabaceae > Delonix > Delonix regia. The sequence continues at coordinate 28,815,292 of CM073449.1, read as the reverse complement.
AAATTTTTATTTTTAAATTAACCTCTCATTTATTAGTCAATTCTTAATTTGACTTTTTACTAATATAAATATTAACACATGTATTCCAAATCTAGCTAAAATTAAAAGATTAAATATGTTAACTTTTATATTTAAAAAATGACCAAATTGGTAATATACTAAGAAGTGATGAACCAATTTGATAATGAAATCAGTGCAACATAAAATGAATTGATAAATAAGAAATTAAATTAAAAATAAAAATTAATAAAAAAATTATATTAAAAGTTAAATGATAAATAATGAACTAAAATAATATTTTACTCTTTTAATTAACATAAATTTAAGGGTACTATTGATAATAGCTATAGAACTAAGTTAAAAAATACTTATATACCAGGGATCAAATTTAAAAATACTTTATCTATTCAAATTAAAAAAAATTTTTAAGACAATAAATTACAAATATAATACATCATAAAAGAATCATTATATCATTTTAGTCCATTGAAAATTAGAGAATGGAAAAGGGCACCCTACGTTCAATCATAATCAAGAAACGCAGATTTGCAAAGCGGTCCCTCCTTATCTTCTGAGTCCTACCAGTGGGGCCCTTTCGACCTTCCTACCATATTATATGCCACCTTATCAATAATCATAGGCGTGCCCCTATTTATGACTTCACTCCCTATTATTGAATTCTCTCACTGTTCATTTACTCACTTCATCGTCCACTCATTCTTTGAACTCCACTTTCATTGTCTTGTCATTCTATCGGCCAAAAAATCTTTCAAGATTAATACCCCAATATCTTGTCACATATCCATGTGCTATGTAATTAAACTCGCTATGTTTTCTATACTTTCGATTTAAAGGATTCTTGTTATAATTTATTATATATAAATAAAGTAAACTTTATTTAATGTAAAAGTTTTATTAATCAAAGAAAAAATTTTGTTCAATAAATTTTTAACTTTTTATGTCATATTTTTTTATTATTATTATTATATATATATTAAATATTTTTGAAGTGCATATTAATAAAAAATAATGAATATATTAATTTATGTAAATTTTTTGTAATTAATAAAAAATAATGAAATAATTAATTAATTATCTCTTAATAAAAAATATTTTGAATTTTGAGAATTTTTTAAAGTCGAAAAAAATTAATAAATTATTCTTTAAATTTTAAAAATTTTTTAGAATGAATAAAAAAATAATAAACTAATTAAACATCTCTTAAATCATGTATTTTTTAAGTTCAGATGTTTTTTGAAATCAACAAACAAATAATGAATGAATTAATTATTTTTTTAAATTTTCTAATAAATAATTATAAATATAATTTGATATAATTTAAAATTAAAATAAGATAAAAAATATATATATTTAAATAGTCTATGATAGTTCCTAATAAGTCAATTATCGTCATTTATTTCTCATTAATTTTACATAACCAAATTTATAGATTTTTTTTAATTTATTATATTTTTTTATATCACAATATATTATTAAATATAATTTTTTACTAACATTTATAAATATTATTGATTTGAAATATATTAACATATAATAAAACAAATTTTTTAAGACTCATCCAATGCGCTAACAAATTAAGTAGTGTTTTTTATCTTTAACTACTGAAGGATAACTAGTTGTGTGACTCATTATTGTGGTTGAATTGTAAGATTATCTCTTTAATTCTGTTAAAAAAACAAATATATTATGACTCAAATGATATCATGCCTTTTTAAACTTTGGGAAAATAGTAAACTTTACCAATCTATATTATATATTATATTAAAATTGTATTTAATTATAAAAAGATTATGATTAAAATTTGATGTCAACAAATTTGTCATGTAATTTATTAAAAATTTCACAAAGCAACCATTCTTTTTATTCCCATTCTATAATAACAAATGGATATAAATCTATATCTTGAAAACTTTCAAGAATATAATTACATCTGAAAAATTATTAATTTTATTAATATTCTTTGATAAATTAAAATATGTAATATAATATAAATTGATGAATACATTTAGTAAAATTATCTTAACGAACTGTTTTTTTTTTCAAAAAGACGGCAAACAAAAAAAATTAAAGCATTCTTTAGATTCACTCAAAAATGTAGTGATCTATTTTATAGTTATTGCCTTCCAGGCATCGGTAATAAGCAAAATTAGATTCTTATAAAAATGATAAGTGACATAGTCTCTTTTTGGTTATATATATATATATATTCCAATAAAAATAATTTATTGAAAGTAGAACAATATAATCAAAACAACTAAAATTCATTAATAATTTTTATAATATAACCATTAAAAAATTATATAATATTCAATAATTATATTAACTTATCTCTTGATGAAATAAAATAGATTAATTGAGTTAAATTAGCTTACTGCAGATTTCAAAAAGAAATTAAGAGATTATTAAGAGTTGTTTGAGAATGCCATGATTTTTCAAAACTTGTAAACGTGTGATGAATTGTTATTTAAACAAGATAAAAATTAATAATTGATAAAAAATGTTACAAAAGCCACTTTCAAAAACATGATTAACTAATCAGAAGATGATGATTGCTAATAATGTTTAGAAGTAACTGCAAGCATATCAAATGACAATTATAAACCCTAAATTTTATATGCTTAAAAGAATTTCATTTAATACTTTTGAATAATTTAGGGGGAGAACCACGTTGTCTCTGACTACTAACTATTTAAAATAAAGAAATGAACAAAATTATGTTAAAGGAATCCATTTTCATGATAGCTTGGAGAGTATTGGAGGTATTTAAGACATGCTCCCCTGAATAGTGTTTTTGGTTAATACCTAATTGAAAACAAGGTAACAAATTAAGTTTATATGATATTTTGTAATAAGAAACATAATATCATTATAATAATGATATATATTGAAATTTGATAAAAATATAAACATTTCTTATTATTATTTATTTTAATTTAAATAGACTATAATGTATTAATTTTAACGTTTAAAATATTTAAAAGTCAGTTTGCATATTAAATAAGGGTTTGTATTTACTCATTCATTTTCAATTTAATTTTTTATTTATCATTTTATTCTTAATTTTATTATCCGCTAATTTATATATGAACACATTTAATATTTTAATTTTGACTAAATTTAGACAGGCCCAAAAAGATAAGAGATTAATAAGTAATAATTTAATTAAAAATAAAAATTAATCCGATCAGATTGAACCTGGTTGATAAGTGTTTTAGTCTTTTAAAAATTAATGGGAAGAAATTTATGAGTTTTAGTGTTAAAAAGATAAAAGAAGTCAACATTATCAAATAAGACATTCATCCTGATCATTGATCAAAGCTTTTTGCATGTAAAAAATACTTAAAAGCTATAATTATACCATTTTATATTATTATAATAACATTTATATTCAATGCAATTTAATTTTTATTTATATTTTTACTATAAAAATAAGATTTAAATGAGTTTTAAGAATTAATATTTTTTAAGAAAGAATTAACAGTTAAACACTGTCATGTATTAAAATCATTTTGTATACTCTAGTTAATAATATTTTCAAGAAATTCTTTGAAATATTTTATCATCTCATAACGAGTTAAACGCCATTATTAGTGGTAAGAACATTATCAAGCATTTTGCTGTATAAAAAATAATACGTAATTTTCCATATTAAAGTTCTTACACTTTAGGGGAAAAAATGACACTACAAACAAAAATAATAATAATGATAACTATGACCATTGTAAATACACATTGTAGTCGATATATAAATTCTTGAAACATTCAACTCAAATAATTCTTAATTATCTAGATTTGAATATTATTTTATAATTAACAATAAATTACACCCAAGATTATGATTAGCAAAACGATTCGCACATCTGTTGGCTTTGTTGTACGATATCATCAAAACCCAATTATTGTTTAACAATAATAATAATAATGTATTTGGTTTGATATATGAAAATTTTAACAATATATTTACATATCAAAATGAAGGTTTTCTCGTTTAATTTGACTTTTTATTTTTTATAATTATTTTTTTTTTCAAATTTCTGTTTACAAAGAAATAAAAAGAAACTTCTTCTTTTGTTATATGAACTATATTAAATCGCAAAATTCAATCTTTAAATAAAAGTTTGTAAACCTATATCATGATCATAAAAAATTATGTTTGACTAAAATTATTTTTAAAATTAAAATTAATTTAACACACTTTTATAAAATTTAAATCCAAGCATACACTAAATATGATATTTACTTGATTATATCACATACTGTAACACTACAAAAATATAGGTAGAATTTCTCAAATATCTTCAAATTAAGAATGTAAGAAATATGAGATATATTGTTTTAAACATTAAACAAACTAAATGCATAACTTTTAATAAAATATACACGAATAAATTTTAAATTTTCATAATATAATCATACTAAAATTATTTCTTTATTATACTCAAATTTGTCTTTCAATAAAAATACAAGTTGGGCAAAAATAAAATCTGAATAATTCCAAGGCATATGGTTCAAAATGTGAGTGGTCAGTTGTGCACAAAATTTAGTACTTGGCGGGGAAAGATGAGTTGTCTCAGAGTATTTGGCAGGAAGCAAGAGCACAGAGAGGGAAGCAAATGGAGATTGAAGGAGTGGATCCTAATCTTCTACAATATTACAGTGAAATTTGAGTTATTAAATTTTAATTTAATAATTTATATATTTTTAATATTTTTTAATATAAAAAATATAAATTATTAAATCAAAATTTAATAGTTCAGATTTTACTATAAAATTTATAATAAAAATATCTTATTGCAAATAATTTGCAGGCTGAATAAGTTCTCAAAAAAGGAGGGGTACGCTATGCCCTATGCTGTATGCTTATCCTCTCAAATCTGAATGGGACAGCCACTGCACAATCAGACAAGCGAATCCAAACAGACGCGAGCAGTGGAGCGAAGCAGGTTCAGATTGCGACGGTGAGGCGCCAAACGCGTCTCTACCCTTAACGAGAGATATCATAATGAATGCAATTCGGATTAGTCCAAACCCAAACACCCATTCGTTCAAATTTTTTTCATTTTTTAAGCGACATATTCGATTATAATTAAAAAATATAAATTTTAAATAAAAAATTAATTAAAAATCAATATTTATAAAACAAATTAAGTTTGAATTTTTTTAAAAGTTTAACATAAATTCAAAAAGTTCAAATGAATTTTTTAAATAAATAAAAATTTATTATTTAAATTAAAACTCAGTTTAATGTAATATTTTAGTAAAAAATAAAAATTAATATCTCTGATTTAAATAATTTATATTTTTATTTACAATTTTTTATATATACTTTTATATATAATAATAATTTATATTCTTTTTCTTAAATAATAAATTAATTTGACCCTGGTTTAGAAAAAAAAAAATTAATTGACTCAATAAATCAAAATTAAAAAATATAGATAAAAATTTTAATAAAAAATTCAATTAAAATATAATTTTACTGTTTTTAAACCCAAATTCATACCCAATTTTTAAAAACCTAATCCAATAATCAAGTCGCGCACAGCTTCTTAACACGGAGTCACCATCATCTATATTCATTTCGTTCTGTAAATTTAGGAAGAAAATAGAATTTCAGGGAGTAAATATAAAATGAGAAATACAGTAAGTAGCTTTGTGTCACTCTTTTTTTAAATTTATAAAAAAAATTAAATGAAATAATTTGTAGAGGATACGTTGGCATGTCATTTTCGAATCTATCCTCTACATTTTCTACAATTTTTTTCTCCTAAATTTTAAGTAAAGTGCCACAGCATGACAATGTGTGTTTTTTTTGTATTTTTTGTTTTTTGAGTTACTCCATCTTTTCTCTTATCTTCAAAATTTGCAAACACATGGCATATTGTTTGTCCTCATGGAATCAACATCATTTATAAATTTCATGTAAATCTTTTTTTTGGTATATTTTAAAAAGAGAAGAGAACAAAAAAGAAGAAGTAAGTGAACGTTGTGGGAGGTTTTTTGTTAAATTTATAGAAAGATAAATGTAGAATGAGTAGAATAAACTTGAATATAAGTCACATTAAAAAAATATAAAATTTACTTGAATAATAAATCTTACTTATTTCATGTCTATTTTTATAAAATTAAAATATTGAGATAAACAAAATTAAGATAATTGAGATGGCAACCACCTACTCTCCCTCTCTTTTATTGCATAATATATCTTCTATATTTACGTTAAGAGAAAAATATAATTTTAGTCATTTATTTATTATAAAATTATTATTTTAATTATTCATTTATAAAAATATTTAAAAGAATTTCTTGCTTATAGACAAATATTAAATTTGTTTTTATACTTTTTAAAATATTATCAAATTTAATCATTCTATCAAATTTTAAACTCTAAATTTAAGGGATTAAATTTGGTATTTGCTTAAAAAATAAAAGATCAAATATGACATCTTATAATCAGTGAATGACTATTTTAAGTATTTTAATTAATAAAAAATCAAAATAAAAGTTTTGTAATTAGCGAAGAATAAAAGTGCTCTATACTTCAATAATTTTTTTTTGTAAATTTTTATAAAATGACAAAAAATAAGATTGATTTTTCTCTTTATAGTTACTTTATCATTTTCCTTCTCTCTCTCTCTATGAAGTTTAAGAGTATTTAGTTGGGTTTCCTTTTTGAGTGTTGATTTAGTGGCTCGTGTCCCATCAGCTTTGGGCAATGCTTTACGGTACCACTTGTCTCTGTACATTGGTTTTGGCCTGCGGATGCTCTCCAGTAGTCGGCGATTTTTTAGTTACTGTTTATGAATAAAAAATATTTTTTATTAATTTAATATTAATAAAATATTATTTATTATTATTATTTTATTATTTTTTACCACTGGAGAACTGGAGAAAACCCGAGCTCATTGGTTTTGCTTGTGAGCCTCTTTACTGGTCTAATGGGTCCAGACCCAAAGAACAACCCCAGCACATTTCAGGATAAATCAAATTTCATGCGTAAAATGTCTGGCACATTACCCGCTTTCGTCTTAATTACACGTAATTATTATTCGAAAATAAAATTTTGAAATGAAAGAAATATATTTTCCAAAAGAACAAAATTTGTTAGGTGGTATGCTTTCGCTCGTCTGAGTCATTAGAAGATGTTGGAACGAAGAGATTTTTTATTTTTTTGCATAAATTTAATGATTTAGATTGTGAATTTTAATGGAATTTCATTGCGACCTATAAGGAATGTGCCATTTTACAGATAAAATAGTAAATGACATATTAGTTAATTACGTAAACAGCAACTAAATAGAATAAAGGTGATAATTTATGGTATATTTTTCCAGTTCCGAAACTGAGGAGCTGTTTCTAAATGACCTTAGACGAAAGATAACATTTTTATATATTTTTTAATTTATTATATGTTATGTAATAGAAAGGTAAAGGGTGAGGAATCATCAAACCAAGGAAACCATGGCCCTGGATTATTAATAGCATATGTATTCACCAAACTTAAATAATTATATCAAATAATAAAATCTAAACTTTAAAGATTTAAACAAATAATTGAAGTTTTGAATATTAAATAAAAATTTATTTATACTAAAACTAATAAGATTATAGAATAATAAAGCATGAAAATGATTATAATAACTCTATTATATAGAATTATCAAAATTTTGCAGCTTTAAGTCATGATACAATATTATACACCATGATGCATTGGTTTTTGGTTTAAGGATACCTTTAAATGGATGCCTTGGGATGCAATAGTAGGAAGTGGAGTAATTAAAGTAAATTAAGTATTCGTTTATATATTTATTTTTAAATAGAATGAAAAGCATACAAAGGTCTTTCAAGATTTTTACTTTGCCATTCAAAAGCCTACTTTTCAAAATTGAAGGGCCAATGATAAAATTAAACAAAATTTTCAATTAAATTGTTAGCATACGTTGATCAATAAAAGATAAAACAAATGTAACTAGTTCTACTTTTGTTTTATAGTGGTAATATTAAAATTAAAATTTATAAGTTATTCCATTTCTTAAATTTCAAGTATAACTTATATATAATAATCAATGAGTCTTTATTGTATCCCATTAAAAATTCCAAATTATAGAATGATTCATAACTTGCTTTTCTAACATTTCCTAAACTCCTAGCATAAGCTAAGTTGCATTGCATCTTCTTGTAAAAGGTCTAACCAAACTGAGAATCTAATGGAATTTGACCTATTTGATTTTTCTATTCTTTTAGAAGGCTTAATTTGTAACTTTTGGATGCTTAATATAAGTTGCCTTTGAATTGAAATAGAATTTAGTTTTTTGTGTCTCTTTTAAACAATTATATCTTCCACTTCAAAAAAAGGAAAAAAACAAAGTTGTAAAGAAGACTACACTTTTATTTAAAGCATTAATTATTATAATTATCTTTAAATATATGTATTTTTATGGTAATTTGACAGTAAAAATATTTCCTGACGATTTTTGAGAACACAATAATATTTATAAAGGCATTCATCAAATGATTTCACCAAACATAAATTTCATTTTATTCATAAAATTCTTATAGTACTTCATTTGAAAAAAAAATATTTTTTTAAATAGGAACAAAAATTTAGGGATGCTTTTGATATATTTATTATTAATTTCTCCAATAAAAATAATGATAACTATATAATTTTTACAATTCAATAATATATGATTGAATCTTATAACTAACTTATTTACCCATGTCATATTTTCATTAAAATATTAATAAAAAATATAAAAATTATACTTGTGTCCAGTCCTTTATAAGATGCACCAATGGACAATACTCAGAATGAACTACAATCTTAGAGGCCGAGATTTGATCACTTTCCAGTTCCTCCACACACCCTACAATGAAAACCCAATTATGGAATAGGAACAACCAAAAAGAAAAAAAAAAACAATGTTTTGTTTTGTTTTTTCTTCCTTTAAATATGTTTGTAGGTATGACTTATGACTGTCAAAGTAGGTTTGATCCATCTAAGTTAATCTACTTGAATTGATGGGTTAAACGAGTTAGCTCATTTAACTCACCATAAGGTGATGAGTTAAAAATTTCAACTCCCCTACCTGGTGAGTTAAGCGATTTAATCCACCAAAAAAAATAAAAAAATAAAAAAAAAATTATAAAAATTCAAATGTGACTTTCTTTAAGTACATGCATTATTTAATTAATCAATTTTTATATCAGTATAAATAAATAAAAAAATAACTAAATAAAAAACAAGTTTTAACAGATTAAAACAAGTAGAGTAATCAAATAATTAAATGATTCATTAATAATAAGAATATGATTATAAACAAAATATTCAAATATAAAAAATTACAAAATAATAGAGACGACACAACACATACATTAATGTTAATTTTTTTAAATAGGAAAGTATAGTGGGATGGAACACTTGAGTGAGTGAGTGGAACTTTTTTTTTTAAAAAAATGGACAACTTATTTAATCTGCGAGTTAACTCATTTAATTTATAGGTTAAACAGGCCGACTTGATAAAAATATATTAAAAAAATTTTTAAAATAATTTTTTAACTCAACTCACCTCTTAGATAGATTACATGAGCTCGACCAGTGAATTGAATCTATTTTGAAGTCTTTACTTATGACCAACCAATGACCCAGCTATGGGTCACTCGGAACACACATTGGGCCATGTCTTTTAATAGTTGATACGTTTTGGGCTAAGAAAAGCCCATACTTGCTCCTTGAAATTTGATTGGAAGTCACAGCTTGATTAATCAAATTCAAGCCGTGTTTGTGGTTGGCTGGAACCTGAATTCAACTTTTCTAATTATATGGACTCTGAATAAATTGAAAAGAAATTATATGGACAGAGAAATAGAAGCAGTAATCTCCTAATCCCCAGACGAACGAGGAAAACAACGGTGGTACAAACAAGCAAACAAACAAACACGAGACTCTATGGTAATGTGAAACACCGACACGTTGGCTCGCTCAATCGAATCCTAAAATAGCTCCTTGTTCATGTTGCCTTGGTGATAGTTAACGCAACCAAAAAGAAAATCCTTTATTCTCTTCGCATCCACCAACGGGTAAAAAGTGAAGAAAGAAAGAAAGAAAGTAAGAAAAGAATATTAGAGTACGGGCTCAGGCATCAGCCTCACTATTCGCTCATTCTGGGACTGAGCAGAAGTTTTTTGGCAACCCACAGAGGCGGAGAGATGGTGAGAGTAATTCCCATGGCGTCTTCGATTCGACCCTCTCTCTCGTCCTTCAGGCTATCCGGTGGTTCTCGTTTCGTCCCTACTTTCTCTTCCTACAGCCCTTCTCGGCGTCTCTCTTTGTTGCATCTTGGTAGCGGTAAGCTCTGTCTCTGACCCTTCTGAGATTTCAGTGTTTTTATTACTTAAATTTCGTTATTTTCGTGGAGTATCAAATCACATTGCAATTAAACTTTTGTTTGGTTTGTACATCTTAGTCAACAAACGAGTAGATGTAATTTGATGTAATTTCTTCATATTTAATCCCGGGTCAACCTGAAGAGCTGAACAATTTTATACCCAGCTGGCTCATTAATATAAAAGTTGGCTCTGTCCTTTAAATCTAGTTGTTACTGTAACAAAGCTTCTACGAGAGGATTGCTCCGGGCCCTGGGGAGAAATAGAGTTGGATATTCCTACTCTATGATCAGATTTATGTTTTCTTGCTATCATGCGTGAAATTATTTGCCAGTATGATTATTGCATAGGACTGATAAGCCACTGTCCCCCAGATGATACTTGCAGATTAAACCACATAATCTTGTTTTTCAATTGCTAGTCGTCGTCTAGACATTGAACTATCCCCGACTATTTCAGTGTTTCTCCGATTGTTTGTTGCCCTCGTGTGTGCTGTAAATGTCAGATATTGTTCTTTCACGGGTCCCCTGAATTGTTATTCCTGTTCACTTGCTGACTGAAGCCCGGGAACTAAAATGTAGGAACTTTTGTATAATTGCATTATTATGTGTTTCAAGTTGAATTATTTTGAGGCTTCAGATGATTTTAAATACATTCTATCTGATAAATACAAGTCTTCGGCAAAACTATTGTGTGAATTCTTTTTTTCTTTTCTTTTAATACATCAATTTTTAAATAATTGACTGTGTTTTGCTTCGGTGCCAATGGTCTGCATGTTGAAGAATTTGCATCATTGGAGACATTTTTATTGAATAGCTGTATATTTTTTCATGAAACATATATAGTATTGTACGGTTTAGTAAATTGAAATGAACTAATAATTTTATGGTTTGTTGTCCAGCTGTTCCTCAGTCCCATAGTTTTGGCCTGAAAGCACCCAGGCTTTTGAGGCGAGATGGTAACTGCATGGGATTGATGGGAACTGGGATCGTGTCCCAGGCAAGCACAGCTGCTTCACCAGAAAATGTACTTGAGTGGGTCAAACAAGACAAGCGAAGAATGCTTCATGTTGTATACCGTGTTGGTGACCTGGACAGGACCATAAAGTATTTCCAAATAAAACACAAACTACTCATCTCTAAAATCTAATATAGTCTTTAATTGAACCACATTTGTGGAATAAGTTATTGAGGGAGGGAAACTCCTTGGTATTTCAGATTTTATACAGAATGCCTGGGAATGAAGCTGCTGAGGAAGCGTGACATACCAGAGGATAGATATACTAATGCTTTTCTTGGATATGGGCCTGAGGATTCACACTTTGTTATTGAACTGACATACAGTAAGTGTCTGACTAAGTTCATGATGTGCCTCTTAAGACGCAAAAACCAGAAAGAACCTGTCCTAATTATAATTAAACTTCTCACTTTGCACTTTTTTATGCCAATCATATAATCCTGTGCTGTAGAAACCTTCCAGTTTATATTCATTTTCATTTAAAAATATTGCAGATTATGGGGTTGACAAGTATGATATTGGAACTGGATTTGGCCATTTTGGTATTGCTGTTGAGGATGTAAGTTTGCTGAACTTTTATTTCCATAACTTTCCTTTATAAACATCTTTGCCCTATTTTACTGTTTTCTTTTCTGGCGGATCCCTAAATTCCAATGTATGCACACTATCTAGTCCATAATTGCACATTTCTCCTTTGTGCTCTTGGGGGTGATGGGGCATTAAATTGGGGGTCCAGATCTCTTCATTAATAAATTTAAATTTCCTCTCTATTGATGCTTTTAATTAACATCTTCCATGATGTTTCTTTATTCATAATATGATGTAATCCTACATTAGGTTGCAAAAACAGTTGAACTCATTCGGGCAAAGGGTGGCAAAATAACTAGAGAGCCTGGTCCTGTCAAGGGAGGCAAATCAATAATTGCATTTATCGAGGATCCTGATGGTTATAAATTTGAACTTTTGGAAAGAGGACCCACACCTGAGCCTTTGTGCCAAGTAATGCTTCGAGTAGGTGATCTTAAACGTTCAATTGAATTTTATGAGAAGGTAAGGTTCAATTTCATTTATGCTTGCTTATGCGCTCATTAATTTTGTTACACTGCATTAAGTCATTTTTGTGGTTGCTTGCCATGTAGGCTTTTGGTATGGAGCTTCTTCGAACACGTGATAATCCAGAGTACAAGGTACAATGCCATATTTTCTGTTATATATATCAAATGTCAGATCCCCTTACAATGACTTGCTTAATACTTGGCATGTTAGATCGTTAATTCAGGGTAATATCAGATTGTCGATTATGATTGACTATACTATAGTAACTAATACTATATCATCTGTAGAGAGAAATTACGGTTGAGGGGAAGAGATGGATCATTGGGTTTTATTGCCAACACTACAGTACTAATCCCATATCATCTGTAGAGAAAATTAAGCTTGAGGGGAAGAGATAGATCACTCTTTGAATAAATCAAGAGAAGGAAATGATCTAACCTGCTGAGATGTGATATTTCCTTGCAGGAAATTGTCCTGCAATATTACTGTTATTCTATTGATGTTTATGCATTTTAGTTTTCTTTTCATTTATTTTTTGAATTGTTCCCTTTTGTAAATTGATTCTCACAAAATTTGTGACTTTACCTTCTTGGCTGTTGTTTGGCGGACATGCTGGAAAATATTGAACCAAAACTGAAGTGGAATGGAAGACTGACTTTAATTCTTGTTTAAGCTAATGTCAAATTCACCTTTGTATTCAACTGTCCAAAGTCTTACATCAGAGGGGGGAGCAATTGACTTAATATAAGTAGAATAGTTAGGTCAAAATCTGGTAATTATAGAAAATTGGTTCCATTGTTTGGCTATCAAGGCCTTGTTGCACCATATTAAGAGGCAATTTATGCAGCATCGTTTTTTCTCCCCACAGTTACATAATGCCCTATGTTGATGTGGAAAAAATAAATAAACAGAATACTGTTGTTATGCTGTGATTTTGTGTATCACTAGTGCAACTGTAATCCATTTCTATTCAGGTGCTATTGGATGATACCTGCAGCTTTCTTGTGTACCCTATTGGCATAAAGGTTACCTATACAGAGGATGGATTGATCAACAAAAAATTTCCTGTGAACTGAAACTGACTAGAAAACCCCCGGCATGTTCTTAGGGGAATTTTGTGCTTTCCTATATGTGTATTATGAATATGTAATCTTTCAACTTGTTTAAATTTCTACAGTTATGGATATGATTTTTGAGCAAATCTTCTGCAGTTGCAACTGACCTTTGCTGCTGTTATTCTGATTTATATTTGATTTGACATTACTTGTATGCCGAACTGTGGTTTCATATATTAAGAGGTGTTTACCTTCTTGCCGGCTTTCATGGCTCCAAAATTGCTTAGTTCCACCTTATTTACTACTTTAGGCATGTGGTTTCTTTTTCTTCACTCGGTCCTTTGATTGCTTACTTTTTTCCCTTTTCCTTTTTCTTTTGGTAGTATACCATAGCAATGCTGGGTTATGGTCCAGAAGATAAAAGTGCTGTTTTGGAGTTGACTTACAACTATGGAGTCACTGAATATGACAAAGGAAATGCTTATGCTCAGGTAGTCAGACATTCCTCTATTTTTATTCTTTTTATCCTTTTAAATCTTCAGAGGAGGTTTCTATTGCTGCATTATGATATTTAATATTGGTTTCTGTATTAACTGAAACAGATTAGTCTTGATCTCAGATTTTTTTGTTAAATATATATTACTTTGTGTTTCTTTATTAAATGTTTTTTTACCTTTTGTTAGACTATCATTTCGCTTATTTAATTCCTTTTTCTATGTTTACCCTTTACAGATTGCAATTGGCACAGATGATGTGTACAAAACTGCAGAAGCTATTAAAATTGCTGGAGGAAAGATTACCCGAGAGCCTGGACCCTTACCTGGTATCAGCACAAAAATTACAGCATGTTTGGATCCTGATGGTTGGAAGACGGTATGGCTCTTTGGAATTTTTGAAATTCATGGCTCTACGGAAGTTTTTGTCATGACAATCTTATTATGAAGGAGTTAATGTTACCATGATACAGACACTTGTCAAAGTGGTAGTTCTTTGAGATTGAGGAAAATATCTTGGTAGCAATATGGGTCTTTGACATGATTCCAAAAAATAAAGTTCTTCTGACATGAACTCTCTCTCTCTCTCTCTCTCTTTCTCTCTCCCTCTCCCTCTCGCCATTTATTTCTTTCATTGAATGAATCAATGGGGCTTTCGGGGTGGTGACTTCAAGCTCTCCACATGGTATATCAGTCAAAATTAATCCGGAAGATCAATGTTGTCTTTATATATTAGCCTGTGATCATTGGCCTGTGTTGCAATAATCACATCACAAGGTGAGGAAGGAGTTTTGCTTTCTGTCTTCTGGTGTGTCTATCTTATGTAAGAACACCAAACAAACTGCTCATCTCTCTGAGAACAATGTTGAAACAAGCCCAGATAAATTAATTTAGACAAATCTAAGGCTTTAACTCTATTCAGCCCGCAGGTATGCACCTACGAATGAATTTAGACAATCAATATGCATGGTATTTTCTTACCCATTGTTGTCACCTGTTCCACAGTTTAAAAATTCATTCAAGTGATCTAGTTCTTACTTGAGAGTTTGCTGAATGTCCCTGTTGTTACCGAGCTATCTAAATGCTGATAGACACTTCTCATAGTTTACTGTAATTTCTGACCTTTAAATTGGAGGCGTATATGCAAGGCTTATGAGTTGGAAATCCCAAAAATTGGAAATTTGCTATATTTGAGTGGTGGTTGCCGTTTTACTTAGAACCAAGTGAAACTCTATCCTCTTTCTCTTTTAGATATATGTTTCTTTGTCTTCCTGGTCCCTGAAACAACCACTTGCTGCCTAGCTCCTCAAATAGCATGCATTTTTCATCGTCTGTTCATTTGTGTGGTAGGAATGTAGCATCTTTCTATGGATCTATCCATAAATTTCTGATAAATATTCACTGGTGACTGACTCATCTTATTCCCTCTAATGTGCAGGTGTTTGTAGATAATGTCGATTTTCTCAAGGAGTTGGAGTAGTGTTAAAAACCTTCATCATAGCAGTCTTGTGAAACTCATGTCAAATCACTTGTGAAGAGATGGTTGGCATTCTTTGTTGAAGCTGTCTACGTGGTCAGAGAATGTATCTTATTCAAATCCGATTTTGTAGATAATGAAATAATGACTATAGCGATAACCCTTGTGCCTAAGGTCATTAGCTTTATATAATGAAACAAGTTTGAGACACAATCTCTCTCTTTAGGTTCTCGCTCATTTATGATTCATGATTTGGCCACAGTAAATGCACCAGAAAAACCAAACCAAGTGGCATTGAGTAGATAAGTGGTTCACCATGGTATATTTTTTTAAGGCTTTTAGCCAAGCTTAGATGTTCCATGTGAGTCTTACCTGGTTTTATGTCTCTGGTTCAACGCATTCATATTATGTCGTCATCTTCACTGGTTCACAATGGTGCTGAATGCGAGTTTTGTGTTTGTAGCTATGTGCAACTGTAACCGGTTTACATATTTTTAATTCTGTTATCAAACGAAAACCAATTATATGATTAGCATCGAAACCCAGCACATACCTAGTTTGAGAATTCCCTATAATACCAAAGAAAAAGGATGTTTGCTTTTTTGGAGTAATGACACTTGTTAGTATCTGCTTCACAATCTCTTCACACTCATAAATATTTGCTTTCCCTCACAAGTCATAGTATAGAAATATTTCAAGAGAGCAGAAAAGTGGCCTTGTGTTTCTAACGAAGCAAATAAGGTTAAATTAATATTTTGATCCCATAATATCATTTTCAAGTATTTTTTTAAAAATGTTTAAATGTATCGACATGGTACTTTATATTTTATTTTATCTAATAAATATCTTAAATTGTTAACTCTATTACCTTAATGATTAGTTACTCTTGAAATAACTAACTATATTATTATAATATTTTACGTTGCCGTTATGGTTGAACACGTTGTAAGACTTAGGATCTAATTCAATTTTATAATGTGCTTTTTTTTTTTTTTTTTTTTAACCCAAAGCTTGTTTTGACTCATTTTTGGCCAAATAAGTGATTGGGTTGACTGGTTATATTAGGTTTGAACTAGATCTATATATTATTTTATGAATTGTTTTATTTTATAAAAATAAATTTTCATTAATTAAAACTATTTTTTTAAAAAATATTAAGATTTGAAATGAATTAAAAAATAAAATAAAAAATTATGATTTAAAATGAAAAATGATTAACATTTGAAAAAAATTAATAAAAATTTATTATAAATAAAATAAAAATAATTTGTAAAAAAAAAAAAATAACCAAATCAAATTAGGACAAGTCTTATGTAAAATCAATAACTCAATAAATTGTACAATTTTTTATTGCGTTCTAGCCTAGTCTGATCTAACATGATTGGCCTAGACCGAATTAATTAGGTTAATCAAATCAATGAACACCTTCAATTGTCCTGATGTATTGTTCGACTTATAATCCTTTCTCCATAATATTTTTTTTCAAATTACTTTTAAGTCTCAGAAATAGAGGGACTAACGGAACTAATAGTTATGTTAGATGCTATCTTAGGCTCTTAGCACAATTAAAGTCACTTAAACAATAATCAAATTGTCAGACTTAACAATTTAGAACAGAGAATAAAATGTAAAAGTTTGATTTAATATATTTAAAATTTAATGGAACAAAATTTAAATCAACAGAAGGTGCAAAAATTCAAATTCAATTAAAATGGGATGAAAGTTTTTAAACGGTGAGCTTCGGCCCGAGAGTATGGCTGTACTGGAATGACTAATTTTTTTGTTTTTGGAGTAAATTGGAATGGCTTACTTAGCGCCTTTTTTGTTCCCAACAAAACCCTTTAAACCCTAAACACAGTTCGCCATTTCCCGTGTCGCGAGTTCTTCAAGCTTTCATGCAGAGTTGCTTCGACTAGAGAAGAGGAAGGAAGTGATGGGGAATAATGCGAAGGGCGAAGACGAAAACCAAAGCCAGAACCCCGCGAAGCATAAGAATAAAAAGCGTAAGGAAATCTTCCCCTACGGCAATTACAGGAATTACTATGGCTATCGAGTAATCTTCTTTCCCTAATCTATCTGTCATCTATTTACGCGATTTTCTTACCCTTTTTGGTTTCCTTCTTTCCTTTTTCTATTAGAATACTTCAGAAAATTTGATAATTCTAATGTTTACCACCATTATTCATTTTGTCCTTCTTATATATTTTCCCATTTATAGATAATGATTGCAAAATGGTATTAAACTATCAAAACTGGGTTAACATGAACTGCTCCTACCGTATTGTTTGCGTTGCCTGGAATGTGGGTTAGCTCTATGAAGCATGGTCACTTGGCACATCCAACTTCAAAGAAATACGGAACATGATCCGATACTGCTCACACGCATACACTAACTTATATATATATATATATATATTTCACTATTAATTTCTAAATCAAAAGTTGTCTACTTTTTTTTTTTTTTTTGGTGGGGTCATCTGTGCTCTCTCTATGTTTGGCTCAAATTTGAGCCGTTTATGGTGCGTGTCCGAGCTCTACACGTACACAGACAGACAGACATACTGGCATGTCTATAGACTATACATGTGTCGTGTGCATTTCAACAGTATTTAGTGATGGATGGGGTTAAACATGTGAGATGCCTGATGTGTTCGTGCTTTATAGTGATAACTTCTTTCTTGAGTTTACAGTTGATTGAATTTGATAATTTAGTAATATACAATTGTTATTTGATGTTTCAGATAGGTCAAGACCTAGATGAAGATCCTCGATTGAAAGTGTTCAGGAAGGAATGGTTTGAAGGCAAGGATTGTCTTGATATTGGCTGCAACAATGGTATAATCACTATCCAAATTGGTAAGGTTCTCCAATTTTTTCTTGAATGCACGTTATAAAGATAATTGTGCTTCATATTAATACTATTTGGTGTTTTAGTGCCTTGCTATTTGTACTTTTCCCACCAACTTTCTAGAGGTTAATTATCTTCATGCATAAGTATGCTGATTTTCTACACTGATAGCACCTCGATGTCAAATATGAAGCAGGAACTTTTTTTTTTTTAATTTAATTTATAACTGAATTTCATTCATTTCGTGTATGTTTTTAACTTTATGCATGTTAATAAAGTAATAAGCAAGGGAAATATCTAAAATGTAGCTCTTTAAGTATTTGCTATCGAGTTTTTCAATTGAATTATGATATGTGGAAAAGCTCTTTGGAAGAGTCATTAATATGCTGTTGAGTTGGAAAAATATCCACATGTTATGTTTTTACTAAATAAGTTGATAGAAAACACTTAGTAAAGCTGCAATTAATTCTTGTCTGTAAAAAAATGCATTTATGCATTATTATGATCAAATTGAAATGAAGTCCAGATTATAAGATCATGTCATGGTTAACATGCAGTCGCTTCTGTTATGGATTGTTTTCACATGTTAACTGTCAGCACTCAGGAATATAATCATAAGACAATTGATAAAGTTTGTGTTTTATTATATGTTTGCTAACACCATTTTTGAGGTAAAACATGGCTGCTGATCCATGATTATCATCTTTTTACCTGGAAGACACAATCTTCATTTTTACTTATACATCAAGTGATTGCTGTACCCTTCCCCCTGTCGTCTTCATTATTATATGATCATGTTGGTGGCTGGGTTTAGTGTTAGTTTAAAGTTAGAATTGATTCACTAGATCGAAATTGGAATGACGATGTGATAGTTTAAAGAAAAAATATTCAATTGAAATGTTTGAATTGTTAGGATAATATTTTCTGATGCAGTAATGTTGATAAAAATTTATGCTAAATTGCCTTTTGTTTTGATGGGGGCACAGATTGTGATTGTTTACTCACTTTTGAGTATGAAATTCTCTTTTCTGATGCAATATCTGTCATGCTGATCTAAATGCTGTCTTTGTTCCCTCAGCAAAGAAGTTTCTCTGCCGGAGCATTCTTGGAATTGACATTGATTCTAGTAAGATTCTTATCAATTCTTACGTTTCTTCCTGAATGGTGTACTTTAAATTTGAAATGAACTTTGATCGTGAGTTTGTGATATATTTCTAATGCAAGTGCTCAAAATGAGACATCAAATGCAGAAGTTTATGCTTTATATCTATTATGGGGACTGTGTTCATTAGGCCAACTCAAGCTTTTGGTTATACATCCTTGTAGTCCTGCTTTGCAGCATGAACATGTGAATGATTTACATTACTCCCATTATCAAGTGGCTTTTGAGCCTCGTAAATTTGAACTTGGAATGAAAATTTTAAAAGTTAAACTGACAATTTTTTTAAGATCCTCTCATAGTTTTACTAATTCTGGAGTCTGGTTTGGATGCTTGATAGGAACTTAATAAAGTAATGTACATTAATTTGATTCATCTATCAAAAGGTTGCTAGAAGTCCTCAATGATGGCAGTCCCAAATCAGATAGGATCAATAACTGTTTAGTTTTTGTTATTTATTCTTCTCCAATCTGCCAGATCGGGTTCAGGATGCATACTGGAACTTGAGAAAAGCTGTCAAATTAGAATCTTCTGGGAAGACATCTGCAAAGGTCTCGAGGCTAAGGGTTGAGGACCATCCAGACAGTAATTCTGAACGCGGTGTTACTGTTTCATCAAAGGAAGAGCTAATAGATGTTTCAAGGGAACCTTCTATAAAGAAGAGAAATCTGGTTGATGTAGTTTCATTCCAAAGAGAAAATGTTGTTAAGAGTCAGCATTCATCAGAAAAGCGCTATGATACAATTCTTTGGTAAGATGCTGTTTTTACTGTTGTGCATTACACCATAAAACAAGGTTTTCTTTGGTGGAGAAAACTTTTCTTCGGGGGATAGATAGAAATTTGTCATTTCTGACATTTTGTAGTATGCTAAATTTCTTTTCAAAATTCCATTTTTCTGATTAGACAGGAAGGTAACGTAAATTTTGGCCTTTGATTTTTGTTTTCTTGATCCTTGTCTATTTTTTTCTTGATTATAGAAGATAGTTGCTATTCTAAAGTATTACTTAGAGTATTCTAATCTTGTTTGCTTCATAATGAGTAAATTTGATTGCACGTTTATTTTTATAAGTGAATGCACTTGTATTTTTATGTACTGAGCAATTTGTTTTATTTTCAATTATTACACTGTAAATAGCAAGAACAGTGTGTTGACTTACTGTGCTAGAAATAAATCTTTGGTGTTCTGGTTGACTGAGAATTAATTACGTCCTGCAATGCAGTTTGAGTGTAACAAAATGGGTACACCTTAATTGGGGGGATGATGGCTTGCTTACATTATTTGTGAAGACCTGGAAATTGCTCCGACCAGTAAGCGTCATCTCTGAACATCAAATTATTTTTTTCTTATTCTTGCGTTTAATGAATCAACTAATATTGAAGTTTATGTTTCTGTTTTTTTTGGTATTGTGACTATGTGATTGTTTTTCCATCTATAGTTCAGACTTCACAGTTGTATATGACAAAAGAACTATCTTTTCTTGTGAGCAGGGTGGGATTTTTGTGTTGGAACCTCAGCCATGGAAGTCATATGAAAGTAATCGTCTTGTCTCAGAGGTAGTAATTAGCTGGCTCTCTTGTCCTTATCTATATTCTGTATTCAATCAGAAGGGACTCTGGAAACCTCTATAATTATGGCAGGCTTGCAAAGTTTACTATATAGGGGTTTTTTAAGCCTGTCTGGTGGTTCTTCATGCTTAATTTTTGGTTGTGTCGAATGGGTTTGTTTGATCTAAACTTTTCTACTAATGGTCTGGACTTATTTTCATCACCTTGCATTTTCTTTTTCAGATTTTCTAGAGGGAAGAGAAGAGCTAAATTTTAGTTGATAGATGACCTTTTGTGTCTATTTTCATCTTTACTTCCATTTATGTTGTCTCCTTTTGATAGTTGCTGGGCCTGAAAAAGGATTTTAAAACTCTGTTAGTTTCATACTTAATGCATATAAGATTTTTCAGTATTTATATTATGCTCTTAATTATCTGTGTGCTTAGGTAGATATCACTAACTTCTTATATTTTCATCTATTATGTAGACCACAGCTATGAACTTCCGCAATATTATGTTTCGTCCAGAACAGTTTCAGGAAATACTATTAGATAAGGTTTGTACGAGCTTTTGTAGCACTACTTTTCCATTTTTTAAATTGGTTTAGTAAATAACTAGTTCTTCTATGTTGCTACTAGTTAGAGTAGAATACTATTTACTACATGTGGTTTGGCCTATTTTTCTCCGCCATCTTGTGGTTTGAGAGGTAGGAAGGGCGACGGGTGGATATCCTACTAATTTGTCACTATCTGTATCTGTATAGGTATCTGTCAGATACACCTAGTATCTGAATCCTAACCGAATTGGTAGAAAAATGTTTAATTCTTATATTCAATTCTGAAAATATTTAATATCCAAAGTACCTAAATATGTTTTAAATATCCAAACCATATTTGGATAATGGATACCTGGTACTTTGTATTGCAGTATTGGGCATTGGGCACATATACCTGATACCCAAGTCCAAATAAAACACACAAAAATAATGTGGGAAGGGACGTACCTGATACACTGAGAGAAGGAAATATGTTCATTCTAAAGGAATTTCCTTGAGCAAATTTTAGATATACCTTTTACCTCAGAGCAACAACTAGTATATGTACTAATAAGCCAAGTTTTTATGACATACAACAATACA
This sequence comes from Delonix regia, assembly GCA_037074485.1. NCBI lineage: Eukaryota > Viridiplantae > Streptophyta > Magnoliopsida > Fabales > Fabaceae > Delonix > Delonix regia. The sequence continues at coordinate 28,793,095 of CM073449.1, read as the reverse complement.
GGATTTGAAAAACTTCCATGCCTATGTTATGAATTCCTAAATTGAAGCATAAATGCTGAATTAAGAAAAAAATATAAAAAAAAGATCAAGAAGATTGACAAGCTCAAGACAAAGCAACAGAGAACGCCTTAGCTCACTGATGCTCATTATTGAAGTTATTAAGTGAGTAGCATAGCAACAATGAAGTTGAGAAGAAAGCTTGAATATTAAAGACTACAGGCACTAATCAGAGGTTGCCCTTGATGGCAAGGGTTTGAGGGAGAGGGAAAGAGGCACTGTGTGAATAGTTGTAAGATGAATCTTAGGAGTGAGGGAAAATGTGAAATGTGTTATGGTTTTGTTATATTTTATATTTGACAGTATATATAATGTATTTAATCCTGTTAAATAATATATAATATAGATCATCAGATATTGGGTACCCTATTAGCCCATTCTTATTAGACGGATATAGGATATACTATGCTTAAATCTGTATCCGTCTAACATCTGATTGGATATTGATTTCTGTATCCCAATATTTGACATACGATGGATGTTGGTTTTGTTTTTTCTCTTGACCAATATCATCAGATTTTTGGAATACCCTAATCTGTTGCCATCATCAAATAAACCTTATGCTTTTTCAATCCATATCTGAAACAGTCGCTTGCATTTTCTGCCAGGAAATGGATTGAAAAAAGTACAAAGTTTATTTGATGATGAAATAAACCTAGTACACTTAACAAGGTGGCAAGCTATGACATACCAAACCACGAGGGAGGAAACTTGTAGTTTTTCCTATTTATTATTATTTTACTAAGATTTTGAATGTCCGAACATATTTGTAGGTTGGATTCAGAACCGTTGAAGATGTCACTTCTGATTTGTCAGGGAGCAAGACTGGTTTCAATAGACCAATTTTGGTATTTAAGAAATGAGCCATAAAGAACGTCAGGTATCTTATTGATTTATGCGGAATCATTCTTCCTCCTCCTAGAATTTCAGTCTGTTGTATATTTTGAGAGCTATATTGATTGGTTATTTGCAGATTTTTTTTTTTGGGGGTTTTTGGTATAGGAGGGGTCCAAGCCCCGAAGATAAGAGGAAAGGCTTAAGCTAAAGCAAAATGGAGCATAAGAAACATTGGAGCTGCTACTACAGCTTAGGGAGAGGATGTTTGTGACCTGTTCCAGGATAAAAAAGAAAAAGAAAACATTTGCGAAATTAGTGGTTTCTGAATACAGCAAGGATGTTTGCCATGTTGCTCAGAATTGACCACCAGGATCTTTCATGTGCATCGTTGAAGAGTAGCAGTGATAGGAACTTGAGTTGGAAGGGTGCCTGCTTAAATATTGAAGTATATATACCAAAGTGAAAATTTACATGGCATGTAAAACTGAAAGAGTTAGAGTAATGATTGCGTTTTACTCCAATTGTGCATCAGTATGCATTTGGTTGAACAAGGGTAATGATAAGTGAGGAGTAAACAGTTAGATACTCTAGTTGCTTTTAAATTTTGTTAAACAAGGGTTTAATTAATTTATACTCCATTAACAGCCATAGGTGATTTATGATTAGTGAGGAGTTGAATAGATGTGTACTCAATTTCGATCACTTGCATTATTCTCTACCACGATTTTTGTTGATTTCTCGTATCTAAACTCCGGGATTATTTTATAGCGTGGAATTCAGTCAGAGTTATAATATTTATGTGTCTTGGTAATTATAGGACTTCTTTAAAAATCATTTGTAGCATCTTAGTAAATGAAGTGAAATAGCTTTCATTATTAATTGTATATGGATTTGTCTCATTTATTTATTTTTAGAGACATGTTATTTCTTATTAAGTCATTAATGATATCTTACCTTAATTGAGTTGTATGAGCTACATGCAAGATGTATTAATAACTTATTAAATCAAACGATTTTTATATATAATTATCAAATACAACGTCTCCTAATTTATAAATTGTAGATAATTAAATTATTAAAATACTCTTTCCGTAAATTAATATTCCTTATTGGCCTCCTTCGCATCTTCTACACCATAAGCCCAACAATAGTATTCATGATGATTTACCATACAGAAGCGTAGATGGTGATATTGTTGGTGTGGTAGGAGATCTATAGGTGTTGAAAACTGATCCTATATTTGTGAAATGGCATACTACAGCTGGTACAAAAAAGAATCCTACGATAAAGATATTTTGGCACTTAATAAATTCCTCGTCAACAGAAACTTTATTTATTTATTTATTTTTGTTATTATGGGCAATCGATTGTGCGTTGACAACTGAAATAGTGTGTTTTCTCCATGCGATTCCTACTGTTAGGAACTTCATGAAGAAACCACTGAGCCATGGTTGGAGGGACCTTTCAATGGAATTGGCTTTCTATGTGATTCCAAATGGGAGGTGTCACACGGAAATGTGATCGCAATGGCGCGATTAGGAATAAAAATTTTAATTTTTAATTTAAAAAAACTAAAATTTAGAAGTTGTTATCAATTTTTTTAAAAAATATTTAGAAAACCAATTAAAACTAGATAGTCATTGAATGGATGATTAAATTTGGAAGTTAATTATATATGAAAAAAGTGTTATACATTCTATAGCACTCATATTTAAGAATGATTATTTAAAATTAATTATTCAAATTGTGTATAACGTTAATTTAAATTTTGATTACTTTGATTAGTTAGATGAAAAAATAAACTAATATAAAGAAATTAAAAGAATAAAATAAAAAGAATAAAATATTTATAAAGGTAAACTTGAGATAAAATTAAAATTTAAAGTCTTGCTAGGTTATTGGAAAGGGTGGGAGTGGGTATAAGAAAGAGATTGAGAATGAGAATAAATTTTGAGAGAATAAAATCATAAAATCTATATATTGTGTTTGATATGATGCTGAACAAATGAATGGAAATGAAAATGAAGACAAATCAAATTAGCAAAATATTTTTATTTTCGTAAAATTAAAACATTAATTAATTATTTTAAAATTTTATAAAAATATATTTTTTAATTTTTTCCTCCTCCTACTCCTCCTCAGGGACGATGACGGTGGCGAATTGAGGATGACTCACCTAGCCACGTGAAGGATGGCGTGAAGGACAACGGAACGTTTGGTGCTTTTTATCGGTGTCATCGTCGGTCAAACCACAGCAAAAGAGGGCGGAGGGTCGTTTCGTTGTGATTCGTTGATCTAATGGCCATCGAACAGAGAAGAGGACAAATCTTCAGTTGTGATTTTGTGCTAGTAAGAAGAGGACAAATGGCCATTGAACAGAGGAGAGGAGAAATGCTTATTGGTTGACGGGAAAGAACGATGCAGTCGCTGACAGCCAAGCTCTCGATGGCCTCGTGTGCAGTATGATGACATATGGGAGAGATAACATCTTGGAGGAGAGCTTCGCACAAGAGAAGGTGGAGTTAGAGGGCATATTGGACTTCAGCCAACTCATTCCTAGGAATGTTGGGCATTCCATCTGTGGGAGTTGGATTTAGACTTTCTCAATTGTTTGGGAATGTTCTTTACCATGGCAATGGGAGAAACTTGCCAAATTGTGTACCAAACATGGGAGAAGGATCGACGTTCCCATTCCCTAATGCCTACTCCCACAACCAAACAGGGCCTAAACTTACATACTCTGCAAAAAGAATCAAAATTTACCTAGTTTGAATAGAAAGGCACGTTTGAATAGAAAGGCATGCCAGTTAAGAACAAAGTAATTGAAATTAAATTGATTTTATAAACAAAACAAATTTTAAATTTGGTTAATGTGTTTTAATTTATTAAGTCAGCGTAACTTCACTTTTTTTTTTCTCTTCCCTTTTTCTTTTTTCTATTTTGAAAATTTTGGATATAAAATTTATCTCAAATTTTCATTTTTTTTTATTAGAAGAGGATTTTAAAAGAAAAGATAAATATTTTTTAGTTTTTTGTCATTTTAGAAGAGGAATTTGAAAGTAGTAAAAATATATTTTGAAACAAGATATTTATTTTATTTTTTATTTTAAGATGAATTCAAAATTTTTTTAAAAAACTATTAAGAAATATATTTATATTCTTTTTAAATTAATTTGAAAAACTTCAATTTAGTATGGATCATCTAGAACTTAAATTTATTCAAAAAATACGCACCTAATTAACATTGAGTAAAGCCTAAGGAGTCACAAGATTTCACTTGATGACTTTAGAAATAAAATAAAATAAAAATAAATTAAAATAAATATCATAAGCATTTACATGTAGTGCAAGTACGTGCTTGTGTTTAGCCAAGCCTAAATTATTTATGTATTATTTACAAAGTTCGAAAGAACTTGACTGAGTTTGCTCTTTCCGTCTTAGCTGGTTGTCATTAGCCACGTTTCCATCCTTATTAGCTTTTTTCTTGATTTTGACTAGGAATTAACTCTTTCATAATTTTTCAGTATATTTTCCAACATTCTTCCTATGGATTTTGTATTCTCACGTTAAAGCCTAGCAAGCATAATGGAAGAAAGTGCAAAATTACTATATCTAAATACGTCAAAAATGGGAGATATAGAAATAAGAATAGTTTGACTTGAATTTGTCGAGCCATGGTGTGTTTCTTCATATGAGAAAATTAGAAGAGGAGTGCAACCTACAATACCTAAATTTTATTAGAGAGAGTTGTCGTTCAAAACAAGAGAGAAAAGCTAAAATTAGGGCTTCTTAAAACAATTAAAAGTCTCTTATATATAACATAAAATAGGTTTTAATAATTTATAAAATAAACTTATTAATAAGATTTATTTAAATGAGTCAAATTCATCTCTCAATTAGTAATTTGATGGGATAATTATTAATTAAACTTGGTCATGGGTTGGGGTCTCTACCCAATAGGTCAATGGATAATCTAACCCATCATTGATTACCCACATTCAATAAGGACCCATTTCATTCTTGGTTTAGAATAATATTGATTGCCTAGTTAATTATCATATAAAATTGTTCTAATAATTCGATTAATGCTAATCCACTAAAATTATTCCAATAATCTCCCACTTAAATACTTTTAATAATTTATTATTATGATAATCAATTAACAAAATTGAGCAATCAATATTTTCCAAAATGCATAAATGTGTATTTGTTAAATCATACCAATGTTTAGAATTGAAACGACACAAAATCTCTGGATCCAATGGGGAAATAAATGATATTAACATTGTCACAATATTCGAATAAAATGAAATACGAAATGATATCTTGGTGTCATATTATAGCATAAAAGTCCTTTAAGGACTCAACTCATACTTTCACTGGACCAAGACTTCATCAGGGATTCAACAAGACCTATATGAGTTACAAAATTTTGAAATACTAATATGGGTACGCCCTTAGTCAATAGATCCACAAGCATATGCCCACCATAAATGTGAACCAAAAGAGTTTGAGATAAGGAAAAATTCAGAAATAAAATCATAAATAAAAAACATCAAATTTGATAAGAAAAATGATGTTATAAATGTTGGCAAAGTTTCAATTCTGAATCATATCCAAAATTTTTTTTTTAGTATAACTAAGAACACTCAATTCGATAAAGAAACATATATAATAAATGCCACAATATTTCAAATTGTTCCTTAAGAATATAACTCAAACTCCCATTGAACCAAGATATCAAAATTTTTGAAATACCTAAGAGTCAGAAGTTTATAAAAATTCTAATGGGTTAGCCTTGGTGAATGGATCACCTACAATGTTCAATAAAAGTATGAGATTCACAAATCTTCTTTCCAACAAACATGAAATATATATCAAAAGTTCAATGTAATTGAACTTCCAACAAACCTAAGTAGTTTTTTTAGGACATCATAAAGATGTATACAAAAGTTAAGGCAACTATAAATGTCCACACGATACTTTCCAATGAGATAGTTCATCTAGGACATTATAAAGATGTATTCACAAGTTAAGGTAGCTATAAGTATCTATTTCACACATTACCTCAAAATTGCTCCTTTTAATATATCATATAATGTACATACAAAATAGATTTTAAATAATCAATCAAATTGCATAATCTGAAACCAAATTGTTAATAATTACAAGTGAATCAAATTCATTGTTAACAAAATATGTGATTCCAAATACCTTGTAGGTAAAAGCACAACTATCTATATAGCTATTCAATAATCAAAATAAGATCACTTAATTATATTCGATGTACACTATAACACTAGTTATATTAGTACAAGTGTTTACTTGAATATATACTAAAAATGTTGTCAAAATTGCGATTTTAGGTAGACTAGGAAAGGGGGAGTGGACTCGTAACGTAAACTCGTAATATAGAATCATAAGAGTTTACCTACACTTGTTATTTAAGCTATTGAACATAACTATATCACATAAAATTTCATACATAGTTCATAATCCATAATCTATAATATATAAAATTCAATAAACTTTGTAATTCATATCCATAATCCATAATATATAATCCAAATTAATATACAAAGTTCAATAAACTCTGTAATCCATAGGTCATAATCCATAATCCATAAGATATAATCCATCACACATAATACATAATAATCATTCATTTAACATAACAAACTCTCAATATAAATTCAATAAAGATCATCAATCCCACGACTATCATCATTTCTAGAATCTTGATCATCTTTTATATAACCTCCACCTATCTCATTCTCATTCTTACCATTATTATCTTCTTCTTCATCTTGGAAGTCATCATCAAAATCCATATTGTTAAATTGTTCACTAGTACTAGTACCACCAACATTAGCATCAAGCTGAACAACCAAATCACCAATTTCTATTGTCGTCGAAAAAGGATTAACTTGAATGGGTTTAAGAACCTCATCATCTGCCTCTACATTATCTTTATTTTTTATCCCCTCAGTTATCAATTCATCATCAGAATGAATATCATCAAATCATAAACATGAGTTCTTGTAGTTTGTTTAATTTTTAACTTCAAATTGCACATCATAAATGCCAAGTCATTCATCTTCTTTTAGTGCAAGTGATTTTTTTTTTTTGGTATGAATCTAAACAAAATAAACAATGTTGACAAGTATTCTAACCCCTAAAATAATTAAAATGAAAATAAAGAAAGAAAGTAATTTATAATTTTACAATTACTAACCCTTTCAAAAGCATTCCAATTACGTTCACATCCAGAAGAGCTGTAGCATAAGCTAAGAATGCGAATTGCCAATCTTTTAAGTTCTGGGCATCTATCTCTATAGGCTTCCCATCATTCTGCTAGGGCCAACTATGTTCTTAATGTCTGTGCAAAACCACAACTAAACATGCCCTTTGCGAAATGAAATTCAACCAATTGGAACTCAATTTTGTCTTTTTCTCCCTTATCCTTAACTAGTCTTGCTACACATTCATATAGTCCTTGCTTAACCATATAATCAGCTTGGAAGTCAATGTTGAAGTGAAAATGAGGATTGAGGTAGTACGCAGCTGTATGTAAAGGCCTATGCAATTGAGTGTCCTACCTTTCATCAATTATGTTCGATACAGGCTCATAGCTGTAGTAATAAACAAACAATCAAGTTAAAATATATTAAAGATAAAGACACTAATATAAGGTATATTTGTTTGTATTTACCTCCTTGAAACATTATTAAAGTTCATCTTAATTTTTGCCTTTGCACTTTCCATTGTTTCATACATGAATCCCATTGTTGGTTTTTTCTTTGAATCCACTAAGCGAAGAACTTTAATGAGAAGAGCAGCAGCTTTGAGGCAAGTAATAATATTCCTCTATAACCTGTTATCCATAACACTTCTTGTCACTTCTTTCCCATCCTTAGTAGCAGAAAATTTGCTATCTTTCCATTCCTTAGAATTAAATAGATTTATCAATGCCACTTTATGGTCATTAAGACAACCTAATGTCAAATAAGCAGTGACAAAACGAGTCACAGCTGCCCTAATCATGTCTCTCCGTTTTGTGAATTTTCTTAACATATTGATAAGCATTGATCTTGTATAAATGTAAGTTGTAATTATTCTGCCCTTACTTATGGTTTCTTTATGCAACTCTATTTTCTTTTCTAAGTCCTCTAACATTAAATCAATGCAATGAGCTACACATGGTGTCTAATACAGGTGTTTTCTTTTCTCCATCAATTTTTGTCCAACTGTCTTGTAATTTGCAGCATTATCAGTTATTATTTGCACCACATTCTCCTCTCCCACTTTTTCAACAACATCATCAAGCATATCAAACACTTTGTCAGCAGTTTTATAAATATGAGAAGTGTCCAGTGAATATAAAAACACGGTCCCTTTAGGACTATTGACAAAAAAATTACAAATGGAATGTCTCTTATTATTTGTCCACCCATCAGATATAATGGAACAACCCATCTTTTTCCATTCTTGTTTAAACTCTTCAAGCATGGCATGTGTGTTCTTAACTTCCATATTCAAGTATTTTTCTCAAATCACATGATAGGATGAAGGCTTAATCCTTTAGCCATATCTTCCAATAATCTCACACATCTTAATAAACTCAGGATTTTTTACATAATTAAATGGAATGACACTTATGTAAAAAAATCGAGCTACTTGTTGGCAAGCTTCTTCCCTAATATCTTTCTTGAACATGTGATTAGTGGTAGATAGTGAGTTATCTTGGCCACTACTATGTTTTTTGGGAGCTTTCAATAAATTTCAAAGGTCTTGGGGATTAGAATGTCCTTGAGTGCCTAGAGTTTCCTCTTCACCAACATCAATCCATTGTCTTTTCCTTTTAGATAATGCATATTTGGTTTCAATAACATGTTGTAACATATGTGCCTTAACATCATTTGGAACACTAACACATGGTTCAACATCTATTCTTGTGTTAGCTAAATGATGTTTAAACCTATAGACTCCTCCACTATAAACTTTGCCACAATAACTACATTGAACTCTTTTACCATCCCCACTAACATCTTTCCCATGATTCCACCCTATATCAGATCTATTACTAGGAAAATTCTTCCTTCCAGCAGCTACATTTTTTCTAATAGGGGCTGATGGAGCACTTGCACTTGAAGACATATTTTCTTTGATGTATTACAACAAAACAATATATAAGTTTATATCAGTTAAATAGATATCCAATGAAGCTAACCAAAACAAAGATGAATAAATGTAGGAAATGAATTCATAGTTAACATAATAAGTTTTATAATTTGTTCAAAATAATAATAGCTAACCAACCATATTATATCCCTGTTCAACATAATAACAGTTTCATAATTTGTTCAAGCTTATTCTTGTCCCTAGCACCATTTATATCCCTGTTTTACACTCCAAGAGCATTGCCATTACTTACTTTCTTCTAATATAGTTCTAATATAACCAAGCAAATTGTATCATTACATAATTATGATTAGAGACAAATAACTAGAGGCTACATTACATATATAGGTCCTCATCAGTAATCGAGTGTAGTAGCTACAAATTGGCATTGTTACACTTGGAAAAGAAAGGTCATATGTACATATATAGTTAACCTAAAGAATGGATGAGACAGAGAATTTAGAATCTAGATGCAAAATATATATATATATATATATAGCATAACAACCTCCCAATAGCCAGATTCCATACGCTACATTTTTTTTTTCTTTTGTTTACAAATTCGCTTTCGATCATGATACCCTGTAACGTGCAATAGAGGAAGAAAAACATGTTACCTGAACTTGAAGAAATTGTGAGCATTGATGGAGAGGAGAACACAACCATTGAACATGAACCACTGAACTAACTGAGAGAAGCAGAACTAACCATCGAGAGCACCAGAAAATGCAAAGAACCGATACTAATGGCAACGAGAGATCAATGCAGCAACCGAGAGCAAAAGAGAACAGAGGGAAAGTAATGCAATAACCGAGACCAGGAGAGAAAACCAACGGCAGTGCAGGCACAGCGAACCGAGACCAGTGGTAACGAGAGATTGAAGCGAAGTTGAGAACATAGGCACTTAGGGCTCGATGAACAGATGAGGTGAAGCTGCTTTGAAACGTGAAGCAACTGTTCAGTTCGAGTGATTTACAATACATCATGATATGTTGATATGTTGGACTTGGGTAGCATTGCAGCAGGGCTATCTACTGTGCAATATTGGGCCTATTAAAACGGTTGGAAAATATTGGGCCTCTCTCTCATCCCTTTTTTTTTTTTGGGCTGTAAAAATGGTGGCTGAGCTAACTCGGTTGACTCGGTCAAACTCGCCAAGTTTATTGAATCTGTGCGAGTTAGTGGCGAGTTTGACCAAGTCAGTCTTGATTTTGATTTTAATTACGATTTAACATGAAATAGCTATATAGGATTGTAAAATCGGCAATTCTACCGAGTTAAATCGCAATTTTGACAACATTGTACACTAAGTTGCCAACAATGAAAGCAAATGAAAATTTCTTTCCATCTTAGTCCTTTCTTTGATATATTAAGGACCTAAGAGGTTTAAACGACCTCTCTGTCACCTATTTGAATAAGTGCATCACAAAAGGAACAATAGTGCATTTTGAATTCTATGAACACTTAGTTAATAGGAGTTCCTTGAGACAAATTGAAAAAAATATGTGACTTATCATGATGGAATTGAATTTCAAGAACACGAGAAGTCTCACTAAGATTTATCATGTTAGGTTAACACTATGAGGTTAATATTACAAAGAAATTAATGTCACTATAAGCTAATAGTATGTTATTTAACATACATTACGAAAATAAAATTGTGGCTGCATATAATCTCGTCCAACTTGAGATAATATTTCTTAAAACTTGTTTCAACTTAAGATTGATCATTTAATTTGCGCATTAAGTGCTCAATCCATGATTTCACAAAACGATCCACTAAGGTTCTCTGATTTCTTATCAAAAGTCCAATTAACTTTACAATCATTCCAATAATGTCCTTTAACGGACACCATGAAAGCTATAGGAATAATTAATTCCTTTTACATTATTACAACCATCATGATTATATTGGGTTTAAAACCTTTTCCAAATTCCTCTTGTAACCTATACACTAGGTCTTGAAGACCTACTCATAATCCTCAGTTTAAAAACCCCAAATGTAAATTTCAAAAATTTAAACATGGTGAAGGGTTGTAACTGACTGTTTATAAAAGGATAACAAATATGACGTGTCAGTCATAATATAATATATTCTGCAAATAAACTATACCAGTAGCTAGAAATTTTAGTGAACTGGCATATTATACTATAGTATAGCAAAAATATAATAAGGAACTTAGGGTTATAAACTTTCATGTCAGTGGTTATCGTAATAGTCTAAGACTTTCACTTGTCCCTCGACACTAGCTCTAGCAAGAATAACTTATTTTAATACAGTCTATACAAAATCCAAAATTTAATGTTGTATGAGATGCTCTGTTCAATCATTATCATTAACTTTTCTTTCTATAAATATGACTCAAATAATTATCCCTACAACACTTGAGAGTGTAATAATGTTAGATCCCGTGATGAAATCGTAAAATTCAAAGAATAATTGAGAACGAAAAAACCCAATAACATTGAATTCAAATAAGTTAGAGCGAGAGGGACAGTCTATGATCCATTTAATATAAAAGATATTTCAACCTTATAAGGTCTTACTATTCTTATCACTAATTAGAACTTGGGCTTTTAGTTATTTGCAAACTTACATTTAACTCACAATTAGATATAAAATTCAAAGAATTTACTATGAGAGTATTACCTATTTCCTTTGAGTTTATCCTTTTAAAAAATAACCTTAATCGATTCATCAACTATCTGGTTATCAAGCTGGGTATAATATCAAGTCTTTAGTAGTTAAACTGAGACAATAGATACGCAAAAGTGTGTCAAATGTAAGGTTTTTCTCCTAAAATATGACTAAAGGGTTTAAGCTCTATGTACATGAATTTCAATATGTGTCCTTTGAACACTGAACACTTTGTTAAATAGAGTGTTTTCAAATTGGAAGAGGCCATGACCCTTATCGAGCCTTAACAAGTTGATTAAACCTTTTCCTAAGTAGCATTTACATATTTCACTATTGTTTCCATTAATGTCTTCTCATACTCATTCACACACATTCTAATTTAGGTGGCGTCACAACTCTAAAAGGGCTCTCCAAAATAATAGAATTATTGCTAAGTGTGATATGTGTATCCACTCTAGGGCTAGGGCCATCATTGTAGTAATCAAAACAAATTTTAGAGACTTTTCAAATCATTGTAGTTTGTCCCATTGAAAGTTTTCACTGTTGATAGTCACTGTTAACAAGAATTGAGGTAACAAAATTAGAAAACATGTATTATATGTTTTCACATAATTATAAAAGAAAATTTCCTCCAAAATACTCACCTTATACAACCATATTAACGAGATTGTTTATCGTAATCCCTCCCAAGGGTCTTAAATTACAATAAACCAAGAAAACTTATCATACATTAAAAGGCTTACTTAACCAAATGTTTCTAACATCTTCATATTGATAGGGTACAAGAAATATTAAGACATAAATTTCTACGAACCTCAATAATATCAAATCACATTATCAATGCTATACCAGGTCAATGCCATCTACCCAACAATAACTATACAATATTAATTTGAAATGAAAGTTTCAAATTAAAGTAACTAACAAACACCCTTACAATTGGTTATACGATAGATGATCTCACAACTGCAAGGTCCCAATTGCCCAAATGATCTTCACAACAAGTGAAATCACTTAATCATACTTAAAAGCAAGCAAACATTAACATTTTGGATGTCGTGTTATTTCAAATGATGCATAATTGACTGCTAAGAATATAAAACTAATCATACTTTTCATCTTTGATTTTGTTTAAATTAGAGAACAACCAAAGAAATAATATTTGACCTTGTATAGTTACCATTCTTGAAGGTAATATTGGCTTTAAACCAACTTTATTAGTCTTTTATATGAAGCCCAAAACCAAGTTTTTTGAATTTCAAAGGTCGTAAAGTTAATAAAAATGATAGAATTTGGGCTCGAAATTAGATTGAATCATCTTTGGAAATTCGCATAAGTATTGGGGTTTGAATGATCTTTATGGAATAGTAATACAATCTCAAGGTTCCATTTGTGCTAAAAGTCATGCATATTTTAAGTTAGGTTGCTTGTTTAGCCATATTCTAATGCTTTCGACATTCAAATTGGTCCTATTGCTCAATACAGATGAGAACATTGTCCAAAAGGTTTGAAATAACTAGGACAACAATTTTTGTAAACAAATTCATGAGATCTACACGGAAATTGGTTTTAGAATTAAATTCAATTCAATATTAAATTTATAAAGACATAATTTCTCCAAAAAATCTACACCTTTGGGAGTATGAAAATATATGGTACTATGATGCGTTTAGAATATGTACAAAAAATTTCTACCCAAAATTCAGAGAGCACCTATCCAAAATCCCTTGTAGAATACCATGAAAATTCAAGAACTTATATTTCTTGATTTCAAAAAATTCCAAAAAAAATTACCATTACATAGAAAAAAAAAAATTTAGTGCGGGAGCTTGAAATTTTGGCCAAAATAGGGCCAGGAAGATGCCCCATGCTTCTACATGCCTTATAGGTGCAAAATGGCTTCGCATAGTTGAATTGTTCATTGTCTATTTGTCTCCTATCTCTAATGGGTCAGATCTGGATCGTTTAACCTGTTTTTTGCTCCAACTTGCAACCCACTCAAATCTTAGATATTATAGGGCGTTTTTGGTATCAAAATGTTTAGAATTTCAATATCTACAAGACCCTTAAAAGATTTCAAGGGAAAATGCACAATTTAAAAGGATTTTGGATCGAAGTCTAATATGTTTTTCTCGTGTTGGAGCTCTAATGGAGGTTGACAAATTCCTTTTGTTTTGGTTGTTTTAAGGCATCATATTACTCAAATTTTAGAGGCTTATAAAATCCATAATTTCAAAATATTCCCCTTATTTTGTCCCAATTTTGCTTTGAAAGTTTTGTGATTTTTCACGTTGCCACCCTTGTTACAAAATACATCATCCTTGATGTTAATCTTATATTATCTTATTTGAAAAAGTGCCCATATGGCTACTATTCAAACAAAACATCTATAAACATGTGTATCAAAGCTTTTGATTTTGTTTATGGCATATATATTTCATGGTTTTCATGAAATAAGATGAAAACATATGCACCAATTTTTTCCTTGGTTTAACATATTCACACCAAAACACATATAATAAATGGATCAAGAACCATAGGCTATTAGGCTTTGATATAAATTGTAAAATTACTGTATCTAAATATTATTAAAATGAGAGATATAGAAATAAGAATAATCTGGCCCGAATTTGTAGAGCCATGGTGTATTTCTTCATATGACAAAATTAAAGGAAGACTGCAACCCACATTAACCAAATTTTATTAGAGAGAGTTGTTTAGAATTAGAGGAAAAGATTAAAATTATGACTTCCTAAAACAACTGATAGTCTTTTTTTTTTTTAAAAGAGAAGGTCTTTTATATATCTAAAATAAAATATGTTTTAATAATTTATAAAATAAACTTATTAATAAGACTCATTTAAATTAACTCAATTCATCTCTCAATCATCAACTCTCAATTAGTAACCAGATAGAATAGTTACTAATTAAATTTAGGTTGTAAGTTGAAGTCTCTACCTAATGAGTCAGTAGATAATTAAACCTATTTTTTATTATCAAATTTAACAAATACTCAATCTATTTTTGGTTTAGATAAATATTGGTTGTCTTATTAATTATTATATAAAATTATTCTAATAATTCAATTAATGCTAATCTATTACAATTATTCCAAGTAATTTTGGTCATAAGGCATAGCATTAATGTAAAATCCAATAGAAATAAATTAAAGAAACCATTCTCCCAAATTCAACTTACCAGTAACATGTATTAAGTCAAGAGCAAGATATTTCATGAAACACGACAAAGAAGACAAGGTATCCTATGGAGCATGTTCACGAGCTATGCCATCCCTCACCAAACTATCAAAGAAAACAAACACTGGGAATGAACCTTTTATCAAATGGAAAAAAGTTTTCGGTTTACTCTGTTTTTGCTTTATTCATTTCCATGTCTCCCTCACGATGTTCTCCCACTTTTCCCTGCTATTCTGTAGCTTTTTACTTCCTCACCTTCATCTTCACTTCATCTTTCTCGCTGTGTCTTACTCGGTCTCTCTCCCTCCTCGTCTCTCTTACGGTCTCCAACTCACTCACTCAGTTTTCTAACATCTCGGTCTCCAGTTCTCCGTTCTTCTCTCTCTTTTTTTTTTTTTTAATTCTTGCTTCATTCTTGTGCTTCCTTTTCCTCTCGCGCTCTCTCACCTTTCTTCTTCAGTTATTCTGCCTGTGCTCCGTCTATTTGATATCTATACTATATATAATGGTCCTATATCATTAAAATTTTAAACCTGACTAACATATATATTATATAATTTTTTTCTATTTGATATCTTAATTTGATTTTAATTAATCCACAAAATATATATATATATATATATATATATATGTATTTATTTATTATGTATATATAACTTCAGTGAAAGAAAATAAAAATTTTAGTTAATATTTTTTTTCTTTTTTTTTTTTCCTTACATTTTTATTATTTTTTTCCTCCCTTCATGTTCCTCACATTTCCATTTTTGTTATTTTCACATTAACTTTTAAAATTGCATTTCCCCTCCTCTCTTAAATTTGTGGCCGTAGGTAAGCTCAAAATTAAGGCTTTTTGATATGAGCTTTAAAGTGCAATACCCACATATTTAATTTTTAATTTTGATCTTTTTGAAGTAATCTTTATATTTTTTTTGAAAATTTGAAACTCATTTGGGTTAATTTTGTCATTAATACTAAGTTACTAATTAATCATAGTATTAATTATCTTACAATTTTATTATTTATTATTAATATAGAAGTGAATAAGTAAATTTGTAATTTCAATTTTGAGCATTTTATTTAAACAATATATTTTAGAACAAGAAAAATATTATTTTGGTCTTTGACTTATCACTAAATTTTTATTTCAATCATTTATTCATTTTATTTTTTAAAATCTCATTATCTCATTATCTTGCGTGATGAAATAAAAGTGACAATTTTTAATTAACGAGAGACCATTATAAAATATTAAAAAAGTGATGAACCAAAATAGTATTTGCCTCAATTAAGAACTACAAATTTTCTTTATATGATATCAATAGTTTTTTTATGAGAAAAGTAACATAAATGCAACAATATTTTACCTAAATCTCGTGAATCAAATCTTACAAACAATACACTAAAATTAATTTGAAATACTTAAATATAGAAAAAGTAAAATTTTTATCTATAATTATGCCAATCAAGAATCTAAGATTTTCACCATGTTAATCTAGGATCTTGACTACGTCACTTTATTCAGTAAACTTTATAGTATAGCGTGAATCAAATCTCACCAACAATAAACTAAAATATTTTTTTGAAATACTTAAATATAGAAAAAAATTAAAATTTTTATCTATGATTATGACAATCAAGAATCTGAGATTTTGAGTATAGTAGGAGTAACCTAGTGATAAGGTTATTTACGCTTATCTGAGTGGTTTCGAACTCAAATTTTAATAAAAATAGATATTATGAAATACGTTATAATAATGAATGAAAAATAAAAATGAAATTTTCACACCATTAATATAAGATTATGTTTGAATGGAGGGTAACTGATGGAATGGTAAGGAGGGAAATGATCAATTTAAGTAAATTATATGTTTGTATGTCTTTTTTAAAATGGAGTGGAATGACAAATGAGGGTCTCTAAAATTTTCCCTGACCATTCAAAATAGCATTTTTTTTGTCCTCTCAAATTGGAAGATCAATAGTGGAAGGGAGTGGCTTAATGATTAAAATTACTATTATACCCTTTTTAATTTAATAACTGTAAGGATTTTGCATCATCTTCTCCAAAATGCTTATTCCCATAGAATGGTTCTTATATGAAGACAACGGTGATTAGCGTACAGTTGTTATATATGATCACATTATTTATTTATTTAAAATAATTTTAAAATAAGTAATTTTTACATATTATAAGTTGTTTATATAAGATATATATATATATATTATTTCATAATTATATTGCATTTTGTGAGTTGAGAAATCAAAAGAAAGAGAAAATAGGAGAATTAGTAAAAGAAAGTAAAAAAATATGGATAAGAGAATGAGTCAAATTCTTATTTAATGTATTTAATAAAAATAAAAATTATTGATTGTATGTTTATATTATAAAGGATAATATTAAAAAAAAATAATCAATTAATCATTCAATTCCATTCATTTAATTATAACTTTCAAACAAAATATTTAGAAGTCATTCATTTTCTTCATTAAAATTTTTAAACAGCATATTTATTCAAATCATTCTACTATATTTCATTCATGATCACTTCATTTCATCATCTCCTAAACTTTCAAATATAACTTAAAATCTTGGCTATGTTATTACCATGTGACAGCGTAAATCAAATCTCACAAACAATAAACTAAAATTAATTTAAAATACTTAAATATAGAAAAAATTAAAATTTTTATCTATAATTATGACAATGAAGAATCCGCGATTTTCACTCCGTTAATCTAGGATATTGGCTATGTTACTGCACTCAATTCACTCTATATTATAGCGCCTGTTCTTTTTCTCTCCCACACTTCTCTCCATGCCTCTGCTTCACCCCTCTCACGTCTCAATCTCTATGTTTTCTGTGTTTTTTTTTTTTCCTTCCGCTCTTCTTTTCTTTCTGTTGTGTCTTTTCTTTGCTTTCTCTTTCTGTCATCACGTTCCCATACTCAACCATGTGCTCCCCCTTCCTTCCTTCCATCTTTCTATTCCCATTAAGCATGTTGGAGGCTCTAGAATATTAGAGAACCAACCAAGTATTTTCTCCTTAAAAAATATTTTTGTTTTATTTTATTTTTATTTTTTTTTGCTTTTATTACCTTTTTTTTAATGTGGATTTTTATATTTATTAAACTTTGGTTACATTTTTTATCTTTCAATTTTTATTTATTTTATCTTGCTTTGTTTCTTCTTTTTATTTTGAATTTGTTTTTGTTTTTCTTTCTAAAATGAGGTGCTCACAGGAGGGATTGTTTTTAACTTGACAAATGACGACATAACTGGGGCTGATTTTTGGTTTCGGATTTATCATCAACATTAACATGTTGAATATTTTATACAAAATTTGGTACTTTTACATCTTTCAATATTTTATTACTGAATTTAATTTTTATTGATCCAATCGTAAAATTATAATTAATTAATTATACTACATTGATATTTCATATCAAATATAAAAATCGAATAACTATACATTTCCAATCATAAAATTAAAGACAATTAATTCCTCTATATATATATATATAATTACAGAGATCATACTTGTTCTACAGTTGGATAAATGAAAATAATTTTCTGTAATGAGATATTGAAAAAGTGTAAGCGTGTCAATTTTTATACCAATGTCAATTTCGAAAGGTAATAGAATAGGACATATATGTCATGATAGCCTCTAGAAATTAACTTCGGGATTTTAGCCGAATCTACCCGAAACCTTATCAACAACTATCTTTCTAAACCCAAACAAAATAAGTCAAGTCAACGTTGCAACTCAATGATATAACCACACCTCCATCAGCCAGAATATTCAATCCAAACCGAAATCTCGTTTTACCTTCCGTGTGGATTGGCCTCACCTTATATGCACTTTATTCCATCAAGTGCACTATACACTTTAGAATCTTGTGTCTCTTGCTTTACTTTGATGATGAAATTCCTGAAAGGTACATAGAACATAGAACATATAATATTCCGTTCATGGCCCTCGCTACTTGTTACAGATGACGATGGAAAGGTTTGAACTTAATTTTCTTTAAATTATCGAAGTCCTTTACTGCTATACCAGACTTGGTAGGTTGTTAGATATAGATAGATAGATCAGAGGTTGCCACTTCTGTAGTGTGTTGTGTCTGTATGGATTAAGTACAGTAGAGGGCAAAGAAGCAATGGATGGAAGTAAACTATCGACTATTTGATACCTCTCCTGTTAGATTTGCTCTCGGGTTTCTACGTACGTTAAAGAGTTTGTTCTCTCCTAGGGGTGACAAAACATTCCTGACAATGTAAGTTTATGCAACTTAGACTAACTATTTTTATCAATTAGGTCCTTATTTTTAACAGAATATAGTTGGGTGAATGTGTATGTAGCGCACAGCCGCGAAGTATGGCTTCATGGTAAGGAATGGGAATATTCAATCAGAAGTTTTAGGATGTCTAAATTTCTGTAATATCATGTTCTAATTAAAATTTTAAACTGTATTCAAACCAAATATCCAAGTTATAATTTATCATAGATTTAACTTTTAAAATTATTTTAACACTATATATATATGTATATGTATATAGTATATTTTTACTGCTTGAACGAAAAGAAGGTATCGTTAGTTGCCAACTGCCAAACCTATTCGTATTTACTTCGCTTGACATGAACATGCATGTGAGTGGGAGAAGTGGTGGGGTTTTGGGACCTCATTGATCACGAATATGAATATATGATTTAATATCACAATAAAGCAGAATATATGCTTCCAAAACCACAGAAGTCAAATATGGGGAAACAGCAGTGTGCCAAGATGGGGTCTGTTACCCAGAAAAGTAAGATTAAATTAATAAGAAGATGAGGCCTCACTCAGATTTCTAAAACTAGGGTCCAATGGAATTATGGTCATAATTAGGTTATTGCTGTTACTTCCTACATTTTCTTCACTTGACTTGAATTGGTAACGGTCGCCATAATTGCACTTCAGAATGAGGGAACTTTTTTTGCTTAAACACCTTCCTTCTTTCTAAAAGTTAATAGTTATATGAACAAGGGCAACACACTTTTCTTCACTATTCCTAAATATCTTTCCATCAGCTTCTTCACTCCAAAACTGCAAACCCATTTCAGCAATCTCTACCCTTGGTTCTCTTCCATGGAATCTGACAGAGAAAGTGAAGGCTCATCAGGGGATTCTAAGGTCCTTGGTGAGGTAAGCAGTGAAGAAGTGGATTGGGATGAGTTACTGAATGATGGAAATGTATTGAAGAAAATGAAGCTGTTGGCTGCAATGGTTGGAGTTGACACCACAGACCCAGCAATAGTGCTGAACGAAGTAGTGAAAGTTCTTAAATGTCTGCAAAGTATAGACCTGTAATAACTATTAGCTACTGGAATAATATTAGAATCTTACTTCGATGGCCCTCGACGATTTCCTTACTCTTTGAGAACCGTCTTCTTTAATTTTGTTCTATTATGTCATGAAGCTCTTAGCACATCGACTTCTACCTTTTCTCTTTATTGATTTTATGTCCTCTCTTTGGTCGTCTTACAAATTGATTACACAAAGAATAAAAAAAACGAGATTGTACCATGCTAGTTGCAAAATCTTCTCGTAATACATATGAAGAAATTCAAAGCAGCTTTTTTTTATGGGGTTATGTTCATGTTTAATTCTCACAAAATGCATCTTCTTAGTTGGGAGTGGTTTGGGTTTCAAAATTCTTTTGGTTATGAATGATGCTTGTTTATCTATATTGGTATGGAAACTTGTCCCGAACATGGCTGGTCTCCGGGGCAAGATGATTAGAGGTAAGTATATATCGGAAAGACAGCTCCCAGAAGTATGAGGCTAATGTTAGTGACTCCTCGTGGAAGCATTTATGTTCGTTGCATAGTAACTTTTAATTAGTCGGAGTCTGCGCAGTGACAGAAATATTAATGTCCTTCAAGATGTTTTGCTCCATGATGATTTGCTACCAATGTTAGAGAGAATTGCAAAACTCAGATAGCCCATGCTACAGTTCAAAACATTCTGTGATTTCGACGGGTAATATTACGATGAGTGAGATTTCTACTATTTTTTCTCTTGAAATTTGTGATTTATTTCTTGCTGTTGCAACCACCAATATAGCTCTAGGCGATGATGATTTTAGCTGAAAAGGGGAGGAAGATGGTAGGTATTTTTCTCGTTTGGAAGTGCCTAAGGATTATTGAACAATGAACCAGTCAGTTGAATACCATTTGAAACGTAGATCTTCTGGGATCCATCTTTGATGGCACAAATCCAACAGCTCATGTTAAGATAACTGTACAGATATGACAATTCGCACTTAAATTTAGAAACCATAAGCAGTAACTTTCAAAAATTGAAATTAGTAAACAGCTAAAACTTGAATCAGACAATGCTTCCTTAACTACACAGAAGATTCGTTTCGCACTATTTGGGACTTAAGTTGATGTTGGGAGGGTCCTGAGCATATTCAACGTTTTCTGTGGTTTACTATACATAATAGGCTACTGACGAATGACCAATGATGTGGTGTTGTTCTAGAGCGCATGTGTGGTGCCCTTAGATAAGAGAAGATACTTTACATGTTTTTCATGATTGTTGAATGGCAATGTTTCTGTGGAAGAAGTTGGTTCTCATGATAAGTGGGTGGAATCTTTTTAGTGCAAACTAGTCTTCGTGGATGCATTTGAACTCACTTTGGTGCATGGACAATTTTTACAGTTTGTCTTGGGTTTCCACTTGGGGTTACGTCATTTAGTCCCTTTAAAGTTACCGTAACAAAGTTATTTCTGAGAAAATTTCAGGTGGCTGAATAATCCTCTCATTGTTAATCATAGAATTATGGAAGCACATTATGCTTCTAGTTACGACTTAGCCAAACAGCAGCGTGTTTTTTTGGCCAAAAATATACTTCATTCTGCAAAACCAGAGGAGCAAAACAAAAACCAGACAAAACAACCAGCAAGCACGGGCAAAAAAGGACCCAACCGTACAAAACAAAGAAAAAACAAGAAACCAAAACAGAAACACCACACATCAACAGGAACAAAGCAAAACACAGACTCATACAGAAACGCACCACTACTAGCAGACCAATTAGCCAATACCAGTCCTATTCAAGGCAAAATCCAATCGGGAGATAAAATATGAATTATTAAACAGAAATTTAATGATTTAAATCTTTTTTATTGAAGATTGCATGCAGTCATTAATTATCACGTGTGGTCTTAAATAAGTTTTTTTTTCTTTAAACCTAGACCATCAAATTTTCATCTAATGGCCCACATTTTATTACTACAAATTCTTTAGCAAAATGGCCTACTGCAGCTGATCTGCTGCTTTGGGCAAAATCGTGGTCTAGCACCTCTTGCACAGGGGATGAAGGATTAACATCCTACCCAAGAGGGCATATATCCTAGGGATAAGCTTTAGCTAGCCAATTAGCTGCTAAATAGCACAACCTAGGAACCCAGGAAAATGTGGCAGATTCAAAAGAAGAACTCAAAGATCAGATGTCCTCCACAACCACATTACTCGGCCAATCAACACACTCTCATATTCACGTCACAGCCTGAATTAGATTGAGATTATCTGATTCAAAACAAACCTTCTGAAGATTTAGCGAAATTGCCCTCTCCACACCCTTCCTCAAAGCTAGAGCTTCACTCAAATAGCGAGAAAACACTGGACAAGGACTGCTCCACCAATTCAATACCTCCCTAGAACCATTTCTAATGATCCCCCCAAACCAACAGCTCTTTTCTCACCATCAAACATTCCATCAGAATTAATCTTCCAACCATCCGAAACCGGGGGCAACCACCTAGGAGAAATAAACTTGATGTTAGGATATATAGCCTCCTCTTGACCCTAACCATTGGCCGTCCAATATTCCTTCACATTCTTCTTTGCTAAATAGATAGCCAAATCAAGATCACCAATTTTCCTTCTAGACAGAAACTGCATCTAATCTTCCAGATGTACTAACAAAGCATAGCTATTAAAGCCTTATCTTCTTCCCTCATATTAGCGTTAAACAAAAAGTTTGACAGCCATCTTTCCATCCTAGAAACACCACCTTCATTAATTCTGACATCTAATTTGCAGCCAAACCACACCTTCTTTACCCATCCATATTACAATAACAACTGCTCAATCAATTCAACCTCATCATTGCAAATAGGACAGACTTAAGACGGACTGCATTTCCTCTTTCATAAATTTTCCTTTGATGCAATTGCCCCCTTGCATATCCTCCAGAAAAAATGCTTGACCTTGGGGGAACCCTCAGATTCCAAAGCTTCAACCAGAATCCTTTATCAATAGAGAAGGAAGAAGATGGTTGAACCTTATGAGAAAAATTCATAATATTTCTGGCAACCTTATATCCTTCCCTCACTGAATATCTACCACCTTTCCTTTCAATCCAAGTCCAACAGTCTTCGACCCCACAGGACGCTAAAGGAATTCTACTTATATCCATAATCTTTTCATAAGACAACTACTTATCAATAAAAGAAAGGTATCATCTGCCATTTGAAATTAGTGAGGCAACCTTTACACCCTTAAGATCCTCCAATGGACAAGTAGAGCTTATATTGAAATTTTGTAGCTCAAGAATCCAAGGGTCTTCCCACAAACTAACCTTCAAACCATTCCCTATTCTCCAACACATCCTATCCACCAACAGATTCCTTCCTTCTAGTAGGCTTGCCTAAATCCAAGAAGCTCTAGCTCCCTTCTAAGCACTTAAAAGGGCAGTGTTTGGAAAGTAAATTCTCTTAACAACCATGACCCATAACTCATAAGGGAGGATAAGATTCTCCAACCTTGCTTTGCTAAAAGGGCCATATTAAAACATTTATCATTTTAGATATGACATCTGCAACGATGATAGATAGGTATGGTGGTCGAGGGTCTCTTTGTCGTAACCTCCTCTATCACAATTTAAATTCATTGGTCATAACCGGTGCATAAGCTAAATTAACTTTGTCCAGCCAGCCTAACATAATATTTTTTATAAAATATTGGTGATAAACATTACACATGCTTTGAAATATAATTCAACAATTTTACAATAATATTAAACTAACAAATTTAATAAAAGGGCCATATTAAAACATTGGAAATATTTAAAATCAAGGTCACCCTCGCCTTTCGAAATTGTCAACTTCTTTTAGGCCAACCAGTGAATCTTCCCTCTAACATCATTATGACCCCACCAGAAATTAGAAATGTGACTATCAATTCCTAATAGGTTCTCTTAGTAAACATGAAACAAGACATAAGGAAGGTTTGAATAACATTAGCTACAGACTTTATCAATGCTTCTCTACCGACCTGGGATAAAAAACTATTCTTCCACCTTTAGATTTTGCTTCTCACTCTATCTCTCACATGTGCCATAACTACAATCTTAGACCTTCCCCATAAAATAGGCAAACCAAAGTATCACCTAAGAGAATCTGCCAAATGAATTTGCAAAACACCACAAATTTCCTCTTGCAGCTCTAGGGGAGTATTCCTAGAAAAGAACAAATATGGCTTTTCCAAATTAATGCCTTGCCCTGAAGCTCTACAACACTCATCCAATAAACCTTTCACGGTGAAAACATTGCCAATATCTGCCTTATGAAAAAATACCAAGTTATTTACGAAACAACTATGTGTTATATGGGGACATCCTCTGGCCAATTTTACCCTACAAAGACCTATTTCCCACATGAACATTTATCATTTTAGATATGACATCTACAAAGATGATAGATAGGTATGGTGGTAGAGGGTCTCTTTGTTGTAACCTCCTTTGTCACAATCCAAATTCATTTGTCATAACCGGCGCATAGGTTAAATTAACTTCCCCAGCCAGCCTAACATAATATTTTTTATAAAATATTGGTGATAAACATTAGACATGCTTTGAAATATAATTCAACAATTTTACAATAATATTAAACTAACAAATTTAATAATATCTCACAATATATATTTAGTATGATAGGGAAATAACCCACACAAGACTTACAATACTTCACAACACCTATAGATAAAAAAAAAAAAAACAATAGACATTTAGTAACCACCACCTTGGAGTCAAACATACATTGTAATTAACCCAGAATGACATAACAAAAAGTCTGGACAATAAGAAAATTCTCATAGCAACTTCACTAGGGCTTACTAATATAAAAAATAGTAAAGAAAGAATGTAAGTCTACCAATGACTTACTGAGTGAATAATAACAAAGCAAGCAGGAAGGAAAACAACAAAGACCTTAAAATTTTTTAACAAACAAGTTTTGATAAAATAAGAATATTATTTCTAAACCTTATAATTTTATATGAAGCGAGTATCAAGGAAAGAACTAACATCATTATACTCATAGTCAACCAAGATCATTATACTCATAGTTCTTTACCATATATATTTCAATAATTAATATTGTATCCCTTTACCGGATATATTTCAATATCTTATACATATTTCCCTTCACTGGATACGTCTCATTAATTCATACTTGTATCTTTTCATCAGTTACATCTCAATATCTCATATGTGTATCCCTTTATTGGATACGTCTCAATAATTCATACCGGTATCCCTTTACTGAATACATCTTAATAATTCATTTCAACATTTTGTTTTATATTTCCTCGTTAATTTTAACATTTGAAGCACATCAGATAACAAGTGCTTCATCAGACATAACATACTCCTCGTTTCCATCATCGATTTTATCCTCTAATTCAAGCATAGAGTCATTGTCAGTACTTTTATGTTCAATTTCGCTATCCTCCTTAAGAAGTATAACATTTTGATTGGGACATTGGGATACAATATTATCATTGACCCTATCAATGATCATACTACACATATTCCTCTAATTAAACAGTTATTGTTTCTCTTTGTTCTAGGTTGTCTTCTTCAACATTAGAGTCAACAAGAGATTCACCTTTATCAACTATTTCAACATGCTCTTTATCATTAGTAACATCATCTAAAGATGACACATTATCATCATTAATAGCTTAGAATCATAAACAAAATCATCACCTCTAACAATGTATTCAATGATCTCTTTATTAGTAGTAACATCCTCTAAATATGGTATACTTTCATCGCTAGTATCATCATTATGCTCAAAATCAGAAACAAAAAATCACCACCCTTTATAAGTATAGTCATTTCATTCAGATATTCATTAACCATATGGCCACACCCTTGATGCTTAAGGTATATAATATCTCTATGCCTAAAAGAATTAAAAGAATAAGAAGTACCTTTTAATGAAATAGTACTTTTCCCTCTCTTATTGAAATCCACCTTTTTTCCTTCTTGTCATCACAATTTGACCACTTTGAACCCCATTTGGTGTTGGGATTTGAATAGGTCCTTGTTGATGCTTTACTCCTCAATTTTCTCTCTACCATTATCATAATGTTAACTAAGTCCTCTATATCAACATAATTATTAGCATAGATATAGCAAGTGGGGGTGAGTTGCTATATAGGAAAGTAACTAAATTATTGAATATAAATTCTAGTAATTATTTAAAGCTTTTGATTCCTAAGGAGACAAAGTCCCACGTACTTCCTAAGGATAGATCAGTACATAAATATAACAGGGTATATGATTAACTGTGTTATGAGATTTGTGACAATCATATTAAGCTCTGTGAGTTATAGGTTTGTTGCAATGTCAAATGCCAGAAGAGGTGCAACAATAGGTGGTGGTGGAATGTGCTCCGGTGAATAAGTTAGTGAAGGAGCAAACTTCTAAATAAAAGTATTAGGAGACACATCCTTTTGAGAGACAGGCTTAATGGGAGTAGCAACAACAATTTCAGCTTTTTAGCCTCCAAAAAGTGAGAAGACTCTGTCTTAACTGAGAGAGTGGTGACAGGCTTTTGTAGTTCAAAGGCAATTTCTTTCTTAACAGAGAAAGCAAGTGAGAGTGAAATAGTTTTACTTTTAGAAAATTTCACGTCAAAGTCATCGGAGATGTGTCGCAGTGTATGGGTTTGATGAAGGCACAATGACTTATGTATAGGATGCTTTTAGTGGAGGTTTGCTTCTTGCTATAGGAAGAAAAAGCCTTTATCTGAACAAGCTTAGATTTTTCACCTTCTTTCCCAATTTTGATCCAATTTTGACTAAATTTCTTGAACTTCAATGATACAAGCAGTCGTTTGTTAAAGTTTGCTTGTGGCTTAGCACATTTTGCTTCATACCTTAAATGGTCGACTCCTATGTGCTTGGCAATAATAGCAATATCCATATCATATGATAGTTTCTTGATCTCACCACTTTGCACAATCTACATATGGTTGAGAATGACATACCACAGATTCAAGGGCAGCCCATGAAGAGCATGCCATATTTAGAAAATCTACAAGTGCTTCTTGGTCAACTCCTATGTGCTTGGCAATAATAGCAATATTCATATCATATGATAGTTTCTTGATCTCACCACTTTGCACAGTCTACATATGGTTGAGAATGACATACCACAGATTCAAGGGCAGCCCATGAAGAGCATGCCATATTTAGAAAATCTACAAGTGAATAGGAGCATTGGTCTTAACCATTTTGGAAATGATTAGTTGGTTGATAATACGCAAAAGCATCTTGTTGTCAGTAGAAAGTGCATTGAGGTTGACAATGAGAGATTTTCATTCAAGCAATTCATTTATGATAGCGACCTCATAATAGTAGTCAAACTTAATAAGTTAAAGGTTGGTGCATCGCTCAATTCTAACAATAGGGCAATGAAGTATTATGGCCTAAGTAGGTACATCCATAATGATCCTTAGTCCTCAAAGCAACATTCGGGCTTTTTGAGTTTTCTTGTGAAAGAATGAATTAGAGTAGAACTCATTTCCAACAAGCATAAAACATTGCTTTTTGTAGTTGATTTCAAATTGAGCTTTAGTCTCGGGTCTGTTAAGAATTTTAATATTGTGTCCATAGGAGGAAACCACATAGGTTATATGTTTATGGGACACCATGGTGTAAGACTAGAAGAGACAAAGACGATGGAATCTAAGTGTTGGCTAACTATATGAGTTACCAATTTGAAGGAAACTTTTTCTTAAAATAGCGTTAATGGAGCAAAATAATGTCAAGGGAAGTTGTCAGTTGCTAAAGACGTTTGTGACTAGGAAAATAGAAAGATTCAAGCGATATGGTCAAATGGATTTGAAAGTTGGTAAAGAGACGTGGGTAATGATATTTGAAATGTGAGTAATTTTGAATTTTTCTTGCAAAAGAGATATGACACTTGTTTTACAAGTTAGGCCAAGGTGTAAATGATAGATAGACATATATATGAAATTAGTTAAACCTTCAGGTTAATTTCAATCAGGACTTGTATGTGAACAATTTGTTAAATTTCGATCATACTCAGTTCATGAAAAATCATCTGGACTTTTTCCTCACTAAAAGGTCTGGTGAAAATGTCCACAAGTTGGTTTGCTATTGAAACAAATACAATAGCAATGTTTCCTTTAGCCATGTGATCCTTAAGAAAATGATGTATGATATCAATGTGCTTGGTTATAGAATGTTGAACCAAATTTATGAAGATGTTAACGGCACTAGTGTTATCCTATTTGATAAGGATAACACTTTCTTTGAGTCAGTAGTCATTGAGTTGTTGCATCATTCAGAAAATCTGAGCATAACAGATGCTTGCAACTACCTATTCTACCTCTACTGTGGACAGTGCTACAAAGTTTTGTTTCTTGGTATGCCAAGATACCAAACTCAGGCCCATAAATTAACACATCCCATTTGTACTTTTTTGATCTATTTTGCATCCACCAAAGTTAGTATTAAAGAAACTATGAAGGTTGCAAGGAAAGTGTCTAGGATACCAATGATTGATATTTTAGGTTCCAACTAAATATCGAATGATTTGCTTGACAGTTGTTAAATATGACTTTTTGGGATCTAACTAGAATCTAGCACATAGATATACACTAAACATTATATGTGGTCTTCTAACAGTAAGATACAATAGTGATCCTATCATCCCTTTATATTTCTTTTGATCTATTAAGGTGCCATGTCCATCTTTATCAAGCTTGATGGATATGTTCATTGAAATTCTAATAGGTTTTGTCAATTCTATTCCAAAGCACTTCAGTAGTTCTTTTATGTATTTTATTTGAGAAATAAATGTCCCTTCCTTCAACTGCTTCACTTGTAACCATAGGAAGAAGGTCATTTCTCCTATCATGCTTATTTTAAACTACTTTGTCATAAGGGCAGAAAAATCTTTGCACATGCTCTCACTAGTATAGCTAAAGATTATGTCATCGACATAGACTTGGATGATAAGTATCTAACCATGTGAATATTTTATAAAGAAAGTTGTATCTACCTTGCCTTTTGTGAAGTCATTGTCCGTGAAAAATTTGCTGAGACGCTCATACTAAGCTTGAGGAGCTTATTTAAGACCATATGATGCTTTGATCAATTTATATACATGATAAGGCTTATCATCCATTTCAGATCCAAGAGGCTGCTTGACATACACTTCCCCCTGAAGATATTCATTTAAGAAAGCACTTTTTACATATATCTGGTAGAGTTTAA
Source organism: Delonix regia (assembly GCA_037074485.1). Lineage (NCBI taxonomy): Eukaryota > Viridiplantae > Streptophyta > Magnoliopsida > Fabales > Fabaceae > Delonix > Delonix regia. The sequence goes on along the minus strand of CM073449.1, from coordinate 28,763,602 downwards.
ATTCGTTATGGCATGCATATACCAGAAGCATTCTTATGGCTTTAAGTCTAGCTATAGGACCATATGTTTCTTCAAAGTCAATTCCCTTCTCTTAATTGTATCCATGAGCAACTAATATGACTTTATTTATGGTGATTTCGTTATATTCATCCAATTTATTTCAGAATACCCATTTTGTATCAATAATTGTTTTTCCTTCAAGTGCAGGAACCAGTGACCAAACTTTATTGCATTCAAATTGATTTAACTCTTCTTGTATAGCCACAATCCAGTAGTCATTGTGAGTGCTTCAATTATGTTCATGGGTTCAATTTGAGAAACAAATACCCATGATTAAGAACTTTATATGATGATTGTATCTTCATTCACTCCTTAGGATCTCTAATGATAAATTTATTTGGGTATGTTATTGAGTGTTTCTATTCTCTGGGAATTCTATATCTGTTTGGTGTAATTGTTTCTACATAAAAAATAGGGGTAACATTAGTGTTTGACTCACCATTAGTAGTATGTTTTTCATTGGTATCTTCAAGAGTCACTTCAGTAATAAGGACCTCGACTTCCTAAGCAATCTTCTGAGATGACTTAGGAAACTCATCATCATCATCATCATCATTTTTCTTATTAGGCACTTGAGAAAGCATATTATCTTCACTAAAAACAACATGTATAGTTTCTTCCATGATATAAGAATTCTTATTAAACACTCTAAATGCCTTGCTTGATGTGGAGTATCCAAGGAAGACCCTCTCAAATGTTTTAAAGCCAAATTTTCTTAAATTTGCTTTGATATTATTTAAAATATAACATTTGTTTCCAAAAGGATGAAATATTTAGTTCCCTACTTATCAAGAGCTCATAAGGAGTTTTATACAGGATGGGTCTAATTGTACGTCTATTCAAAATGTAGCAGTAAGTAATAGCAGCCTCAACCTACCAACTCTTGGGTAGGTTATTTTCACAAAGAAGAGTTCTGACCATATCAAGGAAACTTATCTTCTTTCTTTCAGCAACACCATTTTGCTGTGGTGTTCTAGGAGCTAAAAGTTATGAGTAATCCCTAATTTGGTGTAAAATTCATTAAATATTTTATTTTCAAATTCTTTGCCATGATAACTTATTGAAATGATATAGTACCTTTTCATTTTAAAGAATAATAGTTTTTAAAATATTTAGAGCATTTGGTTTATAAGCAAGAAAGTATACCATATGTATCTTGAAAAATCATCAACAATAATAAAACCATAATTTTTACCTCCCATGTTCTGAGTTCTAATGGGGCCAAATAAATCCATGTGAATGAGTTGTAGCAATATTTCAGCATTTATGTGATCCTCTGATTGAAATGCAAATCTTATATGTTTGCTTTATGGGCAGGCATCATAAATATGACTATTTTCATATTTCAACTTAGGTAAGCTAAATACCAATTCCTTTAAGAATAATATAGATATTAATTGCATGTTTATGTGTCATAATATTTTATGCTAGATCTAACAAAGTTTTGGTAAGGAAGAGAAACATTCATATGACACTATTTTATCAGTATGTAGAATATAAACATTCTCATTTCTTCTCCCTTAAATGATAGATGTACGTTCTGAAGATATTAAACAAGAAGCAAATTTAAATAACACATTTTATCCTTTGACACACAATTGTTTGATACAAATTAAATTATGTTTCAAACCATCAACAAGATAAACATTGTCAATGATTAGAAAAGAATTATAAACACTTTACCAGAGCCTATTATTCTTCCCTTTTTGCTATCACTAAAGGTGACCATTTCAGAATTTCCTTTTGAGAGGGAAATAAAATGACTTTTGTTTCCAAACATATGTCAAGTGCAACTAGAATCTAAATACCATTGTCATTTCCTTTTTTTAGATTTTAGTAAAACCTGCAAGACAATTTAGTTGGTCTTAGGTACCCAGCATTTCTTAGGTATTAAAGAGGTTAGTGTATGAAGCAATCGATAAGGATCAGTCCCATAAATTTTACAACATAACAATAACCACTGGAATTACCCCAAATTTTGAACTACAACAATCAATAAGATAAAAAGAAAACTCTTTTCCTCATATAGCACACACATTCTCTCATAGAAAGATATGTGAGGAAAACACAGTCACTTTAATAGAAGCACATAGCTGGGAATGTTTGAGCGAGTTTTATTGATCAAGTTCTGCATCATCTTCTATGAAACACTAAGTATATATGCTGAAGATGATCAACAACTCTTTAATGGCTAGTTCTCTATTCTAGGAAGTTTTACAACAATGCCATTAATTATGGTAAATTCGATGATGGTGGAATCACACAATGCTAAAATCTTTGGAATTTACTAATAGTGATTCTTCAGAGCTGACAATAATTAGGAAAGAAGATGTTTCTATTTAACTTGGGCTTTCAAGGTCTTGGGCCTTTTAGGCTAGGCCACTTGTGTGAATTTGCTAGACAAAATCACAATAGTTTAGTTGAATAATATTTTGACATAATCATTAAAAATATTATTTCAATAATAACAATACAAATCCACTATGTCAACAACCCCCTTCTTTAAACTACTTACAAATCTATTCATAGCCACTTTAATGTCATCCTTTATGTTAGCCTTAGTAATGATTATCTTCATCTTTTTGTGATAGTCTTCCACTAATTTAGACTTATAAGTGAGTCTATCTAACTATTGGTGTAACTCCTTATAATGATAAGATGGAACATACTTCTTCCTCATCACTCTTTTCATGTCATCTTATGTTACAATAGGATTTTCATCATATCTCCTCCTTAACTTTACAAATTCATTCCACCAAATAAGAGCATAGTCTGTAAATTATGTAGTTGTCAACTCCACCTTTTTCTCTTCAGAGTAATTATGGCACTCAAAAATCATCTCTACCCTTCTCTTCCACTTTAGGTAAGCTTCAACATCATTTTTCCCCTTTAATAATGGAATCTTTATTTTAATGGAATTGTTGTCCCTATTGCATTCTTTCTTAGCCTCTACCCTTTTATTTCTAGTTGGATTGTACATTTCAACCTCATCATCATCACCACCATAAACCTCTAGAGTACTTTATCTCTCTGCCATCTATTGTCTTAGATCTACTATGGGTATACATCCTTGCCCATAATAAACCCCTAATTGTGTTATATTTGTATATATTTTAGTAGGGACTTATAATTTATTTTGGATAAATTCTTTTAATTTAGTGACCAAATAGTATTAATTTTATGAGTTGGACTATTTTGTTGCTTCCTTGCATTGAATTTATCTAATTTCAAATTATTTTGATAGAAATTCTTAGAGAATTCTTTTAATAAATGGAACTAAGGGTTGGAGGCATGGAAGAGGAAAATTTAAGGATGCTTGGAAGAATTTCACAAACAAGGTGGAAGTTGGAAGAAGCCAAAAAAGAAAGTTGAGTTGATATTCAACTTTAGATGGTCAATTCTTAACTTTGATGCCATTTTTTGAGCCTTAAACATCAAGTTTTGAAAATGACCATTTCACACAGTAGTTGATTTTATTGAGAGCTTTCCAACAAGTACTAATTTGCTAAAATTTAACATTAAATCACAAAGTTATGGCTAGAACATTGAAGTTGCATCAATGAATATCTTTCTAGCACTTTAGCACCCAATGTAGTGCAAAATCCAAAGATTTGGTGCCAAGGCGACCAAAAGTGACACCTTAGTACCAATACATAGCCTTATTGAGGGTAATTGCTCATTTTGATAGGGGATATGCTATAAGTAAGGGAAATTAAGATTTTTAAGGTTAAAAGTTATAAAGGAAGGCTGGAAGCATGAAATAACAAGGTTTTATTTTAAAGGAAAATTTCAATTAACTTGCTATTACTAGGTGTTTTTTTGGAAGTAGAGGCCAAGGATTAGTCTCCTCAGACCTCCCTTAGCCAAACCTCCATTGATTCTTCCATGAAAGGCTCTTTCCACTCATTTTTACTTATCTATCTTTTTTCAATTTCTTTATATAGCCTAGATTAAGTATTGTTTTTAATTTTGTTGGATAATTAACAATGTTGAGTTGGGATTTGTTAACTTTATACCCACATATGTTAAGAGAGATTATTTCTCTTCTCCTATAATTATGAGTTGATTAATGGATGTATTTGGGGCTTTTATATACTTTAGTTAACTATTATAATTGCAAGTTGATTGAATGGATTATATTGCTAATTTCTTTCATAATCTCTTGTCATGGAATCAAATGCCAACAATGTGAAATTGAGTGTAATTTATCTTATATGATTGGATTCAACTTTTAAGGTAAATTTGGATTTATCTTTTTAGTAAGTTAATTTAACAAAAAATTGGAATTGAACTATATGGAATAAAGTTAAGAACAAATTTAATAACTCAATTTATTATCACTTAAACTCCCCATTAGCTTCATCTAACATAGTGTCTTGAGCTTTTTAATTTTAGTTTGGATCTATTAAAATATTACTTTACCTTAGTTATTTTGTTCAATATACTCAAATCATTTCCTAGTAACTGCATTTATCTTACCTACTAGTGTAAATACATAAGTAATCACATTAACTCATACTTTTGTACAAATTATATATTTAGTAAGCAAAAATTTAATCTTAGGAACAATAATAATAGCAACTTATCCTCGTAAGAACGATACTATATCTTTTATATCCTTTTACTATAATTTGACTAGTAAGAAAGTTAGGAAAACAACCTCACAAAACAATTATTCACGTGTTTCGGTGAAAGGATGTAATCTATTGTGTTTGCACTAAAGTCTTTTACCACTCAATTTTCCTTTTTCAAGTTACATTTTAGAACTCAGCGACTCAAGTAAAGAAACTTGTAAGTGTAGCAATTATAGGAAATGAAAAAAAAAAGCCTAAATAATAATGAAAGTACACATTCTAAGGCAAAAAATTACATGACTAACAAAGAAACGAAATAATTCACACAAGAAAGTATGTTATGTAAATATATATAATTAGTGACAAGAATGCAAATATTAGTCAAATCGTTTAATTGAATGCAAAATAGGCTAAGAACAAAAATGAAAACTAAGAATGCAAATATAAGACAAGACAAAATTTATGTAAAGAATTCATACAACCCAAAAGAGAGATCGATAAACAATGCCAAATCTTATAAAATTTAAGTCCTAATGAAAAAAGAAATAGGCAATATCAACTACGCAGCACACTAATATGAATGCCTAAATAAAAAAAATCCCTAAACTCTTTTGACAATTTTTTTTTTGTTCGAATCTTTCCAAACTTTTTTCCTTTTTTGGAATTTCTTGTTTTTTGATTTTTTCTAACAAAATTTTATCAACAGAAAATTGCATATTGACATTGAAATGAAGAAAATAATTTATCTTTAACCATGCTTTGATATCAAATTTGCAAATTGGAAATTCTTGTTTTTTTTTTTAAAAAATAACTCTTTTATCAGCAGAAAATTGCCTATTGAAACTAAAATGAAGAAAATAATAATTTATCTTTAAGGAAGTTTGAAACAAAAATGATGCAAAACCCTAACCTAAAGAGACAAATGCCAACACACACTTGATTCAAGTAACAACTAAATTTAAACTCTCATCCTATTTATATGTTCATAGAAACATAGATAATAAGACTTGAAAAACAAGAATCGAAATCGCCATAAAATAAAGACTTACTTTAATAAAATATCAAATTCTTGATGAAACAAGGAATGTAAATGTGCCTCACTTGCAAGAAAATTAAAAAAAAAAAAACTTAATGTCATTCAATTACTCAAAGTTGTCTTTTAAGTTTTACAATGCCCTAAAATAGTATTTATAATATATCATTAACTTAGTGCTCAAGTAAAGAACTAATAAAACAATTAAATTAATGTTTATGGAAAATAATGAACAAAAAAAAATTAATATTTAAGGAAATAACAATTAAGCAATTACCTAATACCTAAAGATATATCAAATTAAAAAATTACCTAATATCTTAGAAAATAAAACTAGTCAATGCCTTAAGAAATAGCAATAAATGAAAATTACTTGAAACCTAAAGAAAATACAAATCAAATACAAAATATAGTCTACATAATTTAGACTTCTAAATTAGACCCACAAAAATTTTTCCTCACCAAGCGCCCCAAGTAGTTTTGTAAGAAAAAGTAGTCTCTTCTAGTCTAAAACCTTATAATTAACCCCATCAAAAGTATAATGCCCGCAATCCTCCTTAAACCCGTCACCATCCTAATCCATTCTCGTATCAATTCCTTCATATGAAATATCAGTGCCTCGTAGAATTATTGTTTTTTTTTTTTTTGTCTCTATTTCACTCAAGGTAACTTTTTCAAAAACATGGTCAATTCTAACTGATTGAAGGATTTCAGATAATTAAAAAGAAAAACTAAAGATCCAATTAAGCTTTTGGCTTTTCTGGAATGTGAATTAAATTTTTAGTAATTTTAATTAGACCAATATTTTCTTTTAGTTTTTTAATTTCAATAATTAAATTCTTTTAATTTCAATTATAATAATTATCCCCCTTAATTGTTATAAAGCTCGTTCTTTCATAGTCAAACTTAGTTTTTGATTAAAATAGAAGTTTTTAAAATTATTTGCAACGATTATTAAATCAGAATAACAATTACTTAAATTGGAAAAATTAAGCTCAATTGTTTTAATGAAAAATAGACCATAACACTACTAGCTGTAAATACTTTTGGTTGTACAGAATTTCCTAGAAACAATTTTCCTAAGTAATGGTTCAAAATAATATCACTTTGTTCTTAAACTCCATAGTCCAATTACAATTACTACCGGAGAACAATTTAACATTCACCAGTATTGAAGCGAACATACGACTAGAAACTGTACATTATATGCATAATATAAATTGTGTACATATAAGCTATTTAATATTCACCGGTTGATTAACTCGAAAGCGAACATATTGCAACTGTTTCCTGTCGGAACAAATCAAGACTACCAAGTATAATCGAAAATGAGAACTCATAATTAATTACAGTCGACACCTAGACACTTCTCGTTAATCATAAATGGGTTAAAAAAAAAACATGCTTCCAATGACTACAAAATTTTTTAACGCTAATGCTTATAATTAATCCAATAATACTGTCCCAAGACCACCAAAAAAAAAAAAAACTCCCTGGTAGGGGTAGAGGTTTTCTTACAGAAGACAGGAGCTTCAGATGACTCAGCACAGACACCAAAAATCGATATACCATAGTAGCAAATATTTAACTAACTATTTACATTCATTCATCTAAAAGTGGAAATTACCGATGATTGGACAACAATCAGCTCAGATACATGGACCATCTGATTTGGCAAAATTTCTACCACTATTTCAATGGCGTGCTGGCAATGAGCAACAAAAGCAGCACTCTCCTCATCAAATTTAACAAGTCCAGTTCATTGATGCAGCAATCCCATTTATATCAGGAACATATTCCATTCGCCTGACGCCTGAGGAGGCATATGTTACATTAACATTTTTTCACTGCGTATGTAACTTGCCTCTATTTTTTAATACAGATGTCTGAAACACAGGATCATGGTAATATGAGATGGTTTGAAATTCAAGATATTCACATTCTTGCGTATCTTGGGTATCTTTTGAACTTCATTTTTTAAATTTGGAGTATGTGATGCCTGAGTACAGACACTGGGTATACCAGTATAAAGATGTCAATGTACCAGACAGCTCCTAAGAGTCTACAACTTTCTAAATTCATCACAAAATCGATAATCATCATCTCACATGATCAGTCAGCTGCCCAACAAATATGCAACATATAAAATACAAATTAGTCAAAAGTGAAACTAAACTAGACCACATAGAAATAAAATAGGCATCATATAAGATACAAGACATTTTGCTTACCAATGTACTGTAAATCTGTAATTATCATCTTTCCAAATTGAGTGCAGATAATAAATGGGACAACATTAAAATCAAATCTTGCACAGGATATGGAAGTTATCTGCCTTCAAATGCTTTGTCTCTATATATACCATTGTTTTCCCTTAGCCCAGAACCAGCACCAAAAACCAAAAATGAGCATAGATCTTGTCCATCAACTGAAATATAAAATCGTAGCCTTCTTATAAAAATGTTGAATAACATTCAAAAGGTCTACTATTAGCAGCCAACACAAATATCAAAAGCATCTCTTTTAAAATTTGTTACAAAGCCCAATTAGTGCCACTGCCAAAGCTATAGAGCGCAACAAACTAATCTGTCATTTTCCTCTAACATAATTTGTTACAAAGAAAATCCAGTGCTCACCTGGCTTTTAACTTCTAAGATCCAAAACTTTTTTTGTGCAACATTCAAAGAGCTATTAGAACTATGAAATAACCTGTTTCACAGATGATCAAACATGACATATTTGTTTTTCTTAATCCCTAATAAAAGATTCCAGACCAATATTATATCCCAGGTGTCTAACACTCTGCACACTCTGGATAACAACAGATGAATAGATCAACTCTTCCCTCCATATCGAGATTAAAAATTTTAGCAAGTTGCTGCAGTCCAAATCAATATGACCACGGACTCAATCAGGCAAGTAGCAAGTAAACTCAGATCCATGATTCATAGATTAAGGCATATATCATTAGGTAGCTCCCCAGTTTCTGGTTTAAGTAATCGACCACTCATAAATGTTGAATTCACATTGATTTATTTAAAAGCAGTCAGATCATACTAAGTGAGAGAAATGCTAAAAATCATTATCTTATGGCCCAAAGGGCATTTAAACGGAACTATTAATCAGAAGTAGCACAATGCAGAGGCAGGCACCTGTTGACGGTTGCATCCATACTGTCATATTTCATCTGTCAGACCATATTGTTTGGGATAGAAGATTTCTGCAAGAGTAAAAATATGAACTGATAATTGAGCTGCCTATTTGTAATCAGTATAATCACAGGAACATCATATGTACAGCACTGTATTCGAACCTTGAACTAGACTGAAACAAAACCAGATTGTACTCATGAATCCCAAGAATGACAGTACAAATTAACCTGGCCAAGTGCCAAAATTTGTGTTACCTACAAATAAAGAAGTGCTTCTTGAGCATAATGGTTGTATCAAAAAAATAAATAAATTAGAGAACATAACATAAGTTAATAAAATCAAAGGTAAATTACAGTAGAAAATCTCTTATCCTTCCAACTACTGCTAACAATAAAATTATAAAATTTGACACTGGCAGGTTGTCAAAGAAGAATTTTCCTTGAATTAGAAAATCAGAGTTTGAGCAAAATTGAAAAGTTTCAAAAGATGAGATATGGTTCTCAATAGTTAAGTTAACTTATTGCCCAAATAAAAGACCAGCCCATAATCATTTGGAAGTGTCAAATAAAGCCACCAAAAACTACCTTTAAGATTTATAAAGAAATTGCGTAACCTGATGTAGAATAATTTATATTTATAATACCTGGTTACTAACAAGAAATAGCAACTTACCATCTTGAGAGGCAAATGATGTGATGAAGAAGGAAGCAGACAAAGAAGAAATGATTGATACACATGAAACTCTTCCAGTTTAAGCTTCCCCCATTCTAAGAATTTTATTTATTGATGCTTCATAACATATATGGGCAATAAAGTTTCGTATTTAGAAAAAAATGATAATAGTAACTTGATTATGTAAAGATAAATAAGCGACGCAGAAGTCCAAAAGCTGTGATAAAATATATCTCTACAAAGGAAACTGAAGATACTCCTGCAATTCATAATATTGTCAACCAATTTAAACCAAACTGTATCGCCACTTATCCCATGGCACAATGAAACTTATCAAGTAACAAAAAGGGGAAAAGGGAGCTACTTTCACGCATTAAGGTTACACAGAAACATGAAATACACAAGATTGCTGTGTGCCACATTTGACATCTATGTACAGCACAGGAGCCAAGCCTGGGTAGTCTGTATTTTATTATACCAATCGTTTGTAGTCACCTTGAGAAAGATGCAGCACAAGACGGCAGCAAATTTGAGAGTCTCCATCAATAGATCAGTGGATTATTCTCGATTAAATATGCAGGGAAAAGATGCAAGCAAACCACCACACATTTGCAGCTTCATATATGCATACTGAGAATTTTCTTGACCAAATTTGCAGCTGAAAATACAGCATAATGTAAGTGGTCAAGGATAAGTCTGATAATAATTCACTCCAGGACAAAAAACTTCAAATGAACTGGAAAATCACCATTTTGGTTATTCATTTGGTGGAAGATATGCGCTGCAGAGATGAAATCCAGCTGCTAGAAGGGCCAATTTTACTGCCTTGTTCAGGTCCAGAATTGGCAGCTTCAGCAAACATGACTGGCTTCAAGGAGTCCCTTTTGGAGGCACCAGAAAGCGAATATGAAGTAGATGGCATATTCTCCTCTCCAAAAATCTACAAAATTGAATGCTCAATTATACTGATATGTTTACAAATTTGTAGCATAAAAGTTTGCATCCACAACATTGAGACTTCAGTGTTACATCAGTCATGGCAAGAAAAAAGAAGTTACCCTTCATAAGATGACTTACATTCTTCTTGAGAGGATGATCAGAAGTCAAATTCTTTCCCACTGGTGATTTAAACTGCAATTTAACACCAGAACCAGTAGCATTGCCTGGTCTCATGCGATCTGATACATCCCCGGAATAAGCATTCACACCTGCCAATTAGATAATAAGAAGTCCAGAAATTGGCTTCTTTAATTATAACGTTTTAGTAGTAAAATGTCACTTCATCCATCTTCCTACATTTACTGAATCATATGTGAATCTACGAAAAAATAAACATTAACAGTAAAGTTATAAACTAATTTGTTAAAGCTGATTTACAAAAATTAATGATGCCCACTTTATTATGACTTTATTAATTTAAATTATGTAAGTGTATTTCTTGATATGCAACTGTGAATGGCAATACTAATTCAATATGAACGGAAATTAGTAAACTAAAACCTAACCATGATGGTTGTCAACATCCATTGGCATCGCACGACTGTTGCTTGCTCCAGTAACAGGCTGTGACATGACAAAATTCAATATTTCAGACGCATGGGAATATTCAAATTGTAAACTATCAGTAACACTCCAGGGGGGCATGGGTAATAGGAAAAGGGAAATGACCCCAAGAGAAGGTATCCTTACAGGTATGTGCGGCTTGTTCTTCTGCGCCTGCTGATACTTCAAGATGGTCCAATCAAATACATAGTCAAACTCATAGCCTGTCGTTCACCAACAGAAGAAAACAAAGTGGCGAAATTACCCTTAAGTCAAGAGATAAGATCAAACACATAACTGCAAACTTCATCACCAATATAGAATATGAAATATGTAATGAAGAGTGCATGTGTTAATAAAACCAAAGGTCCATTTTACACTGTATTTCTTCATGCAGTGGGCATGATTAGTCTAATTTAGGGCAAAACAAGAAGCATGCATACATGTAGATATAAAGATTGCAAAATTATGTCAGGGCATATTGTTTCCAGAAATATCAGAAAAGCATAGTGTATTCTGTAATCTGTGTGTCTTCTGAGGAATCCATCTCAGAGCGTAATCTATTAATTTAATAATTTCCTTTGATCTCCTAGTGAGACATCTAAATAAGATGCAGCCTCATAGTGACAATATGTTTCAATACCCAAGATATTAGACTATTAGTCAAAAAATATATCAACACGAACTGTAATTTATCTGGTTGTATATGATTCAAAGGATGCGTAGATGTACCTTCCCGAGTAAATAGTTCCCGAAATACACGCTTCAAGAATCCATAATCAGGTCGCTGATCAAAAGTCAGAGAGTGGCAGTAGTGGAAGTATGAAGCAAACTCTACAGGATGAGATTTGCAAAGGACCTTTGGAAAATAAGAATCAAAATAAGTGACATGATTAAAACCTCAGTCCAACACTGATAAACAGCCAACAACTCACCTCAATAGGAGTAGATAATTTCTTATCACATATTTTATCATACTTCTGCTTCTTTGTTGCAGCCTTTAGACCTTGCCAAGGAAGGCTGAACACAAAAAATTAGTTATTCAAAAGTGACCCAAATTCATTATATTGCTCTAATTTGTAATAGATTAGATCAGGAAAATAACTTGTGAAAGTGGCTAAGAGTGGTATACCTTCCTCTCAGAAAGTACAAAAGAACATATCCCAGTGACTCCAAGTCATCCCGTCGGCTTTGCTCTACAAGTACAAAAGTAAATGAGGAAAATGATATTTCTTTTCTTCCTTTTAGCCTATTTTTGGGATATGAGGGTTCAATAACTTCTCCTGACTTACCGATCCCAAGATGAGTATTGCAACTAGCATAACGTGCTGTCCCTGTCAAATTTTTGTTCTCCCTGAACAGTACAATTGTTAACATAGGCTAACAAAATAATCTTATACGAAGTTAATCATCATCATTTCTTGGAGGAAAAAGACGAAAAAAAGAGGGGTAAAAATCTTTGGAGCAAAACATAATGAGACATTATAAACAATCTAACCTGATATTTTTCTTTTTGGAGCGGGAGAAGAAAATAAAAATGAGCATGTGTCAATGAAATAAATTGGTATACCTATAAGGGATGTGACGATTGGTTGTGGAGTCCCGGTACCTTTTTGCAAGGCCAAAATCAATTATGTAAACCTGACAATAGAACATAATCACACACATATTGCTCCATAAAACAGACAAATTTGGATTACGGAAATGTGCTATCAAATCCAAACAAAAAGGAAAGAGAAAATCAAAGGATAATTACCTGGTTAGCTTTCCGACCAAGCCCCATGAGAAAGTTATCAGGTTTTATATCCCTATGTAAAAATCCCTTAGAATGCACATATTCTATTCTAGTGATCTGAAAAAAGAAAAAGCAAAAGCTATTATCAAAAGCACAGTTATAATGTAGGAACATGGTGATACTCATTACATATTTTGAAATTCTATGCAATAGTAATTTGCTGGACCAATAATAGAGGAAGATGGAGAGCATATGCATTTGGGAGGGGGGACCTTCTGCTCGGCTGACCATATAGAAAATCCATGAAGAATGCGATATATTTGCAACCAACATCATAATCAGATAAATTAGTGCATTGTTCATTTATCAGTGCATTTACATGCATCTGCTGTGATGAATAAGTGCGTGAGCACCAAAGTTTCAATCCCCAGCATGCAGTTGGAGAAAGATAGACTGAGAGTTCTACTGATTAGAAACAGATTTCAACGTTGGAAACTTTCTCCAACTACACCGAGTCTTTCTCTCTCTAACTGCACCCGTTCATTTTTCTCTGCAATCGGGACACATTAGCATCCATCTTAAGACAAGGAAATGCCGTGCTAGCTCACCATTTGATCAGCCAACATTAATACTGTCTTCAATGAAAACTTTCTCCCACAATACACAAACAGATCCTCAAGACTCGGTCCCAGCAAATCAAGAACCAGCACATTCTCCTCCCCATCCACGCCAGACCATTTAGTGCTAGGAATGCCACCTGTGTCAAAAAAAATTAAAGAGAAAAACAGCCAAATTGTCAAAACTCACCAACTATCTTAGACCTTACATGTGACAATCTACTCACTCAAAATGACCAACCCAGATAAAGAGACTAAAAGTTAAACACTGCATAACACATACTTCCTCCTTGAAGAATATTGTACAGTTTTGCCTCGTAGAGCAACTGTGGATGCTTTGTTTTACTATTCTCCTGCAACATCCAAAAGGGAAATAGAGTAAGCACGCTGAAGATCTCAAAAATCTAAATAGCCACCAATCCTTGATTATAAATGATACCAACAAGCTAAACAACACAGACTAATTTGCAAACGAATTCAGGCATTATTAAAAAAAAAAAAAAAAAACCGTAAACCTCCAACTTCAATTCATCGATATCCTCTATTATTTACAAGCTATACAGACAGACAACATAGGCGTCAACTAGAGCAATAAAGAGCGACTTACGATCTTAACGGCTACGATCTCGAAGGTATCAATATGCGTCGCTGCAGAAAAAAGACAAAGCAAGCGAAATTGAGGAAAATCAATCAGTTTACAGTAACGCAAAAATAATCGTTCTCAAGTCGAGAGCAGAAGAGAGAGAAAGCTGACCAAGGTAGATTTCACCGAAGGATCCGCTTCCGATCTTGCGGCCAAGCTTATATTTGCCGCCGATAATTCGTTCCATGACGAATGCTGGTATGAAGACAGATGAATCTAGCTGAGCATGAAAAATAAGCTAGGGTTCTGGAACAGTTCGATCTGAATCTGAAAAGGGTATTCGAGATTGCAAAAGGATCTGTGTCTTCGGGAGAAGAGAAACCAAAGCCACAGACGGAGATACACGAACAAGTGCACGCTGACAGAAAGAGGCGAGGGTAATTTTGTCGTTTGAGTTGGTTCACGGAGATATAGGGTTAAAGCAGAGGGCTAAATTTGTAATTGTGCGATTAAATTTCTCTTAACTGAAATTTTTGTAAATTTTATAAAACGAGTGACAGAAGAAGTATATAAAGTTTATTTCTTTTCATTTTATAGAATCTTTTTATCTCTTTTAAACTTTGGATAAAATTTTAAAAGATAAACTCTAAAAAAAAAAAACTCAAATCCAGTGACTTTTTTCTCCGTTGAGAGATTATATATAACTTTATCTATTACCTTTTTTGTCTTTATCCACGAAGGGTTCACTAAATCATTTATATTTTTAAATGCTAAAGAAGGAAGATATATAAATATATATTCTTCTCTTCCTTAATTTAATAATGTAGTTCTATTTTTCATTATCATTTACATAAATTTCTTCATAAAATTAAAACCAATAATATGTTATAATATAATTTATTTTGGTTAAAATAATTTCAAATCAATAACATGACTCATTTTTCAAATTTCACATATTTTTGGGTTAAAAATAAAATTTTGTTTTTATTTTGTAAAAAAATAATAATCAAATATGAAAATAGATTCACAAAATAATTTTTTGAAAAAATATAATTAATAATAATTACTTTAAAAATCATTTATATTATATTATATATATATATATATATATATATATATATTTAGTCTACGCAAACACTAACATGAATATAATAAAACTTTGAAATTAAGCAAACCTACTATTTAATTAAAATAAGTAATACTGAAATTAAATTTTAAAAATATTTTAATAAGTTACATTTAATAATGAAAGTAATCTTGTGTGACAAAGCAAAGGAGCTGTTGCCCAAAGCGAACAAAATAGAAAGCCAACTATACCAGGTGGTGATTCTATATCTCATCATGAGTTGAATTATTGCCTGATCTAATAGGTATAACTATAAAAAAAAATTAATAAAAAAAAAAAAGATCAGACAAAAATCACGAGAAAAAAGGTTCGGCCAAGAAATAAGTTTGTTTCTAAAAACTCAGACTTTATCGTAAAATTTTAGCCCAAATTGAATTATTTATAATTTAATTTATTCATATGACTTTATTGTTAATTATATTATTAAATTAATATAAATTTTCTATTAATTATTGTTTATAATCCCTTTATTCTTTTACAACTTGACAAAGTAAAATACTTTATTAGTGATGCATCACGCACAGGGGCGGAGCCTTATTGGATTTTAAATTATTGTTTGATGGCCACATATTTTATATTTTGCAATTATTGAAATTACACGCATATTATAAATGATTTAGTTATTTTATTTTTATTTAATTTGTATTTTAATTTGAACCTATTTGACTCATACATGTATTATATATATAATTCTATATTTAATATACGTATACTTTTGATACACATATATAAATAGTAATTTTATAATAAGTGAGTAGGATTGTAACATTTGCCAAAATATTATGCAAAATTTTGTTTTTAAGAAAATGGAGAGTATAAATATTTGTAGTATGTATTATTAATCAAATATGAGCTTTAACTTAGTGTTAAAGCATAGCATCCGGATGCAAAAGGGCGTAAATTTGAGATGTAGCTCCCTTCTCCTTAAGAAATTATTTTGTGCTAACACGTGTCCCCCCCACAGTTGAAATTACCAAACTACCCTTATGTTTCTTCTTCTTCTCCCACAGTTTCTTCTTCTTCAGAACGTTTCTCCCTCTTTCTGCCTTCCATTGCCACACCCAACCATGCCACCACCTCCGGCCAGCTTCCTCCCTCACCGGTGACGCGTTCTGGATGGCCACCGCTAGCAGTTGTCGACGGCAGCAACATTTTTCCAACAAATTTCGTGACAACCAAGGAACAACAATTTTGCAGTGACTTTTGGTGAGTTTTAATCGATTTTTTCATAAAAATGAAGTTAGAAGAAGTATTTTCGGCCCTTTTCCATTGAATTTCAACTTTGGAAGCATGATTTTAGGCTAGTTTTTAAGAGTTGTTCTGACAAGGGCTAAACTGAAAAGTTTTGAGATCTTGGGGATTTCAGAAATTAGTGAAATGCTGCAATTTAATGGATTTAAATTGGTTTTATAAAAACACTTTTAAGGTGTATGACATGAAATCCTATTGTCCTTCATGATTTTACTTGGGTTGAAGGTAAAATTATAGAATTTGGGACTAAAGTGAAAATTTAGAAAGTTTTTAAGGCAGTGAATGTAAATTGATGAAAAGTCTAGGAAAGTTAGAATCATGAAATATGAGCTAGGGTTTGTTTTTAGTAATGATAAGGTAGAGGAATAATTCCTTACTTTTCAAATGACATAGGTAGCTCTCAAGGGTGAGACGATTACCCAAAGGAAGACATTGGGTCGCTAGTAATTAACAGCATTCAGGTGCGCAGATAGCACTCCCCAATACTCTTCTTTATGCTCCACTTTTCATTACTTGGAAATGTTTTACAATTACCATTTTTAATTTTGCCATGAATAAATTTTATCAAAATTGAACTTATGAGTAGATGAAATCTCTTAACATGTTAGATGACATTATGTACGATTTTGAAGATGACTTTTGAGAATCATCATGCGTTCAGTTATGAATGACCATTGGTAAACCCTTATTGCAAAACAAATGGATTTTAGGCGGATTTGTTATATTCCCCTATGCATGTCTATTTTAATTCCATTAAATTTGGAAGGATTAATTAGAACACTGGCTGCCAATAGCAGTACTATTAGCCTTTCATGCACCTAGGTAATTACTCAGTTAACAGGGTTTATGATAGTGTTAGCCCCGTGTGACAGCCATCACACGAGGACCGATGAATGATAAACTTTCGTAAGTTATGACCTTACTCCTGTTGGTTAATTGCCATCGAGGATTGTGTATTCTCGCCTATTGTGATTTGCCCTTGTGGCTGTGTGTCACACCAGACTAGTCTATAGTAGTCCTTCCCTTGAAATGATATTCAGAAATTTATCAATTCCTTGTGTATGGCATTTTAAATTCAATATTTTGAAATGTGCATTTTCTAGCTGAAACTGTTTATTTGTAATGGTAATTACTCGCAGTTTAAATGTTATTCCATTTCATTCAAATCTTGATTCACGCTTGAATGAAATTTATATTTGAAATTTTATTATTAATTTTTAAGGTGCTATCTGCCAGAAAAATTTTGTCTCGGATGGGGAGACAGACGACTTCCCGAGGGCAGCAAAGTAGTTATGGGAATTCTGTCAGTGAGCCCGCTTGAGATTTGCGGGATCCTGTCTTGATTATTTTGTTGTACATGACTCATTCTTTTTTAGATGTATATAATTAGGGTGATAGTCATTGTTTTGTTATTCTGAGTTGTATTGAGACCACAATGAACTTTCCCCATATTGTAAATTGTTATATATAGTACTGGGTTGTGCTGGTGAGAGTGGAGCTCTCTTATATATGTATGTTGCCTGACAGGATATTGTAGAAATTTTGAGATGTCCTATTTACTAGGGAGGTTCTACCAAAATTTCTACAAAATCCCTTATTTGTAAAAACTGCTTATCTCTACATAAAGACAAAACTATTATGTATGGAGTGGAAATTGTATAGTTGTGGCATGATATTAAATGTCCATCCAGTGTAGGCTTGCAGGTTCAGGGATTTTCCTTATATCTTGTGCCAGTCCCACTCTAGAAATTTTGGGATGTGACAAGGATATAATTGAGTTTATATGTCAATATATTATTTTAATTAGGTCTTGAATAATTATCCTTAAAAATATTATCAAATTCTTTGAATATTGTTACAAAAATAATATTTATAGTGCTATATAAATATTTCATTTTGCAAATAGTCATATATGAATTTTTATACATCAAATAAACGTTTCCCTTCAAATTGCTCTTTAGAATTATTTATTAAACTATCATGATGCTATTAAATGACAATATAATTTTTTTTTTGTGTAAGTAAGTAGATAAAAATGTCCACGTAGGTATTTAGATATTAAAGTTGATATTAATATAGAAAGTAATATTTACAAAACTTATTTAAATTTAAACTTACAAGAGAATAATGATATTGTAGTTTAATTCGAAAGTTTAACAAAAAAAAGGAGAATAATACACTTTTGGTTCTTCATTTATCATAAAATTATAATTTTAGTCCCTTATTAATTGAATGTCCAAAATAGTGTTTCATTCATTGAAAATTATCACACTTGGTCTATCACTTTTTAAAAATATATAATATTTAATTCTTTAAATTTAAGGTTTGAGGTTTGGTAGAGAGACTAAATTTGGTAATATTCTAAAAATTAAAGGATCAAATATGACATTTTTCAATGTGTAAAGGATTATTGTAAATATTTCAATAAGTGAAGGACCAAAATAATAATTTTGTTTATAAGTGAGTAACTAAAAGTGTATTTTTCTCCAAAAAAAAAACTAATATTAAAATACAATATTTAAAATAAAATATAAAAATAAAAAAAGCTCGTCCCCATTGACTCAGGGTCTTGGTTTCGCCACTAATTAGGCAACAGTTACTCTACTATCTTATTAGTATACATTAGGTACGAATCTACCCTCTGGTCTTATTAGCCATAAATTTTAAACGCTAGAACAAAACTATATATCTACGCAAGATTGCATATTATTGTTCAGCAACTCACATTAATGTTCAACCATGTAACTAAATTAAGCAAATTACATGCATCCAACACAAATTTTGCAAACATTTGGCAAGACAACTATAAATTGGCAATATATATGAAGTAATATGTCCAATGCATGTCATTGTGATATAATTGTAAGTCATGTGCATATAGTTAGGTTTAGTGAAGTAGTTGCAATACTATCTGAACTTGATATTGACCTCTACCAGTGCCTTGTCCTCTTCTACGATTAAACGACTAACCTTCATAGCTTCCACGAAAATTATTTCTACTAGTATTTTGATATGACTGTGTAGTTTTGGCCAAATTCATGGAAGGATTTGACGAAGGTGAACTATCTAGTACTTAAGTCTTCTTTTCAAACATGCTCTCTTGAGCTTAGAGTAGTGCATCTATATCAATGAATGTATATGGATCAAGATGAGATGATACAAATGTAATGAATGGATCATATTCTTTGGGAAGACCATCGACTATTGTTTTAATGTGCTCAGTCTTAGTAAACAGACAACCAATGGATAACAGAGCATCTATAACTACTTTTACTTTTAGTAAATACTCACTAATTCTGATATTCTTCTTTTTCATATTTCTCAATTGTGTCTTGAATTGCTTAATTTCAGTTATAGTCTAAGTTGAAAAGAAGAAGATTTAGTTTTATGCTTATGAAGTTGTCTCACAGCCAACCAATCAAGTCAACATAATCTTATAAATAGAAGCTAAAATCCAAGATAATAACAATTGATCTTGTTTATTACAATGAAGATACTCTATATTTACCTTTCTTGCATGTTTATCCTTTGAACTTAGGAATTTTGTTGGAATCTACAGATAAATTTTGACATATTTATGTGACTCATGTCCCTTGATGGTTGTGTTCAACTACTGCTTCTATAATAGGAAGTTTTTCTTATCAAGCTTGATAGAGATGACATGATATCTGATTGGGGGGTAGAGTTTCATTCTTTGTCTAGAAAACTAAAAAAGTATGGCATATTGCATAGAGGTAGTTGTCCTCATTCTCATGAGCAAAATGGCATGGATGAGCAAAAACATAGGCATATCTTAGATATAGGTTTGACTTTGTTACATACAGCTTCTTTACCTCTTCAATTTTGGAATGTAGCGTTTCATATTGCAATGTATCTTCTTAATTATCTTTACACTTCTGTTTTGGGTAACAAATCTCCTCTGGAAGTACTATTAAAGTTAAACCAAATTACTCCTTTTTTAAGACTTTTAGATGCTTATGTTTTTCATTACCACGACCTTATGATACAAATAAATTAAAATTTCATTCTACTAAATTATTCTACATAAGATATAGTGATGTTCACAAAGGTTATACATGCTTGGCTTTTAATGGTCAAGTATATATTTCTTGCGATGTGGTTTTTAATAAAAGAGTTTTCCATATTCCTCTTTATTTATTTATGTCTTACCTTACATCATCAATTTCCTTATCTTTAGTGCCTTATGCTAATCCTCTATTATGTGTGACAAATCAATACTCTCTGTCAATTGTACCTTATGCTAATTCTACTAATGAATCTTGCTCTGTATAAAGACAAAACATAATAGGTTCTTTACATGATGCTTCAAACAATATTATCTCCACTTGAGATGTACATGATAGTCCTAATCATGTTGAGCATAATGGTTCTTCATAAAGCTATGATAATTATGTTGTCAGTGGCTTTTCAAACAGTATTTCAGTTACTACCAATAACTCTAATTCATCTACTCTAGTTCCTCAGTCCACTGGTACTAGAGAAGTAATAGCTCCCTCACATCCTATGATCACTTAAGGTAAAGCAAGAGTTTTCAAACCCAAAGTTATTTTTACTTAAAAAGAGCCTACACAAGTTAGAACAACACTTTTTTCACTTGAATAGAAGTTTGCAATGCAAGATGAGTACAATGTCTTACTCCAAAATAACACATGGTCCCTTGTTCGTCTTCCTCCACATAAAAAGGCAATTAGGTGTAAATGGGTTTTCAAACTCAAACATAATGTAGATGGTACTTTCAACGATATAAGGCGAGACTTGTCGCTCAAAGATTCCATCAATAAGAAGGATTTGACTACACAGAGACTTTTAGTCCTATAGTTAAATTAACTACTGTTTGGACAATCTTGACTCTTGCTTTCACTAACCAATGGTTTATCTAACAACTTGATGTCAACAATGCGTATCTCAATGGGTTTCTCCAAGAAGAAGTGTACATGCTACTACGCAAAGGGTTTAAGAATATTAACAGTGAGTTAGTTTGCAAATTGAACAAGGCTTTGTATGGTTTAAAATAAGCACTATGCACTGGTGTAAGAAACTTGCTACTTCCCTTGATAAACTTGGTTTTCAACACAGTAAGTTAGATCAAACTCTCTTTGTTCAAATTTTGGCTTAACATACCACATTTATTCTTGTTTATATTGATGACATCATTATGACTAGAAGCTCATCATCTGCACTTCAATCTCTAATTTCTCAACTGAACTCTAAATTCTTATTGAAAGATCTAGGGTCTTTGAACTATTTTTTGGGCATTCAAGCTCATAACTTAACAGATAGGGGTATTTTGCTTACCCAAACTCAGTACATTAAGGATCTATTATCCAATGCCAAGATATAAAGAGCTTGAGGTATTGCTACACCAATGATGTCTAGTCTTAAGTTGTATAAAAAAGGAAATGACTATGTTTCAAATCCTCATTTGTATAGATCCATTGTTGGGACTCTTCAATATGTGACTTCAACTCATCCTAAAATCACATATGTTGTTAACAAAGTGTGTCAATACATGCAATCTCCCTTGTAGTCACATTGGAAAGTTGTCAAACAAATTTTGCGATATTTAAATGGGTTTTTACATCATGGCTTGGTTCTCAGAAAGACTACTAATGTTAATATTGTTGGTTTTAGTTATGCAAACTGGGGTTCAGATATTGATAATTGAAAAATTATATTTGATTCAGCTATTTATCTTGATCCAAATCTAATTGCTTGGAGTTCTAAAAAGTAGTTAGTAGTATCACGAAGTACCATTAAGGATGAGTTAGAAGTGTTGCTAATACTCTTACAAAAATAATGTGGTAAACTCTCGTTTGAGTGAGTTGTTTATCCCACTTACTGTTGTTCTAGTCCTCTATTGTGATAATTTGAATACTTTACTCATGACTTCTAATCATGTTTTGCATTCTAAGTCCAAACACTTTGAGCTAGATCTACATTTTGTGCTGGAGAAAGTTTTGCAATGTGTGGTAGTGATTCAACATGTCCCTTCTGCTTTACAAATAGCTGATATATTCACTAAACCCTATTGCTTTTACTAAATTTCATAAGCTCAGTTCTAAACTTCAAGTCCAAGACAAGTTTACCTTGAGTAAGGGAAGTGATAAGAAAGAAGTTCAAATTCAAGGAAAGTGTTAAGATAAAGTCGTGAGTCACGTGTCTATAGTTAGGTTTAATGAAGAACTTGTAATAGCATCAAGTTGAAAACAATTGTATTTGTATATATAAAGTCACATGTACTCAATAGTTGAATGAATAATATATTGATTTCCTTTTTCCTTACTTTCCCTTTTCTCTTCTATGAACCATAACAATAGAAGGAAAACAACCAAGGAAATTGGAAGAAAAATTTATTAATAGAAAATCAAGAATAAGCTACTACAATAATTGTTCAAGAATTAAATTTGAAAAAAGAATATATATGGGTTAGGCTGTGTATATTTGAACCCAACTCGTAGTCAAGTATAGTTATGATAGAACGAAGCCCTCACCAAATTAGCAATAAAGTCCAACATAAAAAAAGATGGCAAAGGCTTACATAGCTTATGCTTAATACCAATTGTAGTTAATCTATATTAGCGATATTTTACTTAAAATTTTGTAGTCCGTAATGCACCATGTAATATTTTTAATTTGATTTTAACAAATATTATTTTAAAAAAGAATTATCATAGTACACAAAGATATATTAACATTTTATATCCTTTACATATAGGATGGTATTTTGTTGAAGAGAAAAAGAATAGACCAAAAGATATGAAAAATATAAAACGTAAACTATTAAAAGTTGTTTAATTTTTTTTCTCTACAACAGAATACTACCATATATAGAAAAAACTGAAATATTAATATGTTTTTATGTATTATGATAATTTTTAAAATTTTGTAATAATGATTAAAATTAAATTTAAAAAACACACAGTACATTCTAAATTATTATATGGAAATATAACCGTTCACAGCTGAACTGTAAAATTCACGATTGACATTCTACTCTATGTATCCTAAAACTAGGTCCTTAATCTTTGTGGTGAAATATTTTAATATATTAATAGATAAATGTGATATCAGTCTAATTAGATATCACATATTATTTTTAAAGAAATTTACACCAAGAAATTGATTTAGATTCTCTTATATTTTTTTTGTGCATATTTCTATAATATTAAAAATAAATAAATATAAGGGTAGTGAGAAATATACTATTTAAATAATTTTTATATTTTTAAGGAAGGATTACCAGTTAAGTAGATTTTATTTATTATATTTCTATCTTTATCGAATATGATAAAGAAAAAAAAAAAAGGACACTTAACTATCTATAGTCTAGTGTTGTAACCAAACGAATTGTACTTTGAATATGTGATAATGTTTTATCAGTTGTAATAACTTGTAAACTGTAAACTACAGACCGATTGAATTAAAGCCACGATTATGAGTTTGCTGCTTTGGCTAAGGACACGATTGGATAGACGAAACGGAGCGTGACTAATACAATATAAAATCATCTATTATTACAACAGCATGTTATATTCTATTATTCATCAAACAAACGTGGCCTAAGCTCATGTAACATTTCCGGGAAGACGGGTCGTTTTCTCGTCCCGAAGTCGTTTTTGTCCTTGCAAGTAGTTAATCGTCGCCCTCACATGCCACCCACCTACCTGTGGGGTTACATTGTGAATCCTTTGATCCTGCTCGTGGTACTCTTACCAGATAATTTACTTCAGAGAAAAGGAAAAAAAAAAAAAAAAAAGAACTTCTACAAAGTTCTTCTAAAATATCCCATGACATGACGTGCCGTCCAATGCTGTTCAAAAATTTTACCAACATTTTTGTCTATTATCGTCCCATGCTAATGATGGATAACAGATTTCTCGGACAATTATTTCCTTAGCATTTTTAACATCCTAGTTATTCTGGTCTTGTCTTGTTATGGTAGTG
The DNA here is from genome assembly GCA_037074485.1 of Delonix regia. Lineage (NCBI taxonomy): Eukaryota > Viridiplantae > Streptophyta > Magnoliopsida > Fabales > Fabaceae > Delonix > Delonix regia. The sequence continues at coordinate 28,739,292 of CM073449.1, read as the reverse complement.
GAAGCTAAGTTTCAAGCCCACTTGGAACTCTGGCCCCGGCTTTTTCTCTGGGCCTAAAATTATAAAATGGGCTAACTAATGACCCCTCAATCTGAGCCCATGAAATTCGGCCCAATTTCCAACCCGCCAGCTGCCACATTGAGAGATGCCGTTTTGTTTCGGCTTTCTTCGATGCTGCCTTTGCCGACGAGCGGAATGGAGGTGGAGCTCAGCAGAGACTACTAGGGACACGCAGACAATTGCTTTTCGGCCTGTCTCGCTGGCATTCGTGTCAGTAATGCGACGACGTTTCCTGCACTGCTGTGTTTCGTGTGTTACTATATTCTCGGGGAACATACTCGTGTTGATCGCGCTTTGTTGGGTACGGCTTTAATCGTGCTGGGGATTTTGGTTTTGTATAAATGCAAAGCTTTTGGTTCATTGTTAGTTCCTTTTTGTGATTTCTATTTGAAAATGACGAGATGAGCTGAATAGAGCCTAGAATGTATACTTGGTTGATAAAAATTGAATTTAATGGTTCTTTGTTCGTCTTGTTGCTGCTGCTGTATAATTTATATTCCATGGGTTGGTTTTCGAATTATAAGTTGTACTTGATTGATAAGAAGTTAATTTAATTCTGGTCCCTGGTTATATGTTGCCATCACAGGGAGTCTTGGATTATGGTTTATTCACTGTGTATTATAATTAGTTTATCGGTTTAGTTGCTCACAAATTGAAAGAAAAGAAAACTTAAGGAATCAACTGTTTCATTTCTTCTGTATCCTGTCTCAGCATTCACTGCTATACATGCCAACATAGTCTTTCCTCCCTCAATATCTCTGTCTCTCTTTAAATGTAAATTTAATCTAACATTAACAGATACGGATTACAAAAAGATGGGAGAAAAAAAAAATGGTCGGTGAAGATACTTGAAAGAGAGAGACGAAAATATAAAATCACCGAATTACCTAGCCAATTGTCGAAGGTTATCCCATTGTTAGTAGATTGTTTTGTCTGTTCTTCATTTATGTAGTCGCCTCTTATCACCCTGTTTAGTATCTGAGTTAGTGCTTGCTTTCATCCTTTGGGCTTGGGACATAAAGCCTTGGGGATGACTGTATTAAGGTAATTCAGCATTCAACATTGATAAGAACTTAGGGGCAAGGAGTGGCTCATGAAAACATATTATTAATTAGTTCCTAAAGATACACAGAACACTGATTTATTACGTTCTTAGTGAACGATAATGAAATCACCAAGATTGAAACAGAAGCATATGAGACAAAACTCAAAAGCAAGAAAAAGAAGACATTTAAGCTTTCCTGGCCTGCCATCCTTATGTTTTAGAATTGGCTTTTAAAACATTCAGGAGCCATCTGTCCCTTGAATCTTTTGAAATCTCTGCAGTAGTCATAAATCATGTAATTCTTTCTGACCCAATTCAACTGCCTCATCTTGGCATCACTCAGTTTACTGTATATGGGATTAGTCCACCAATTTGCAGGGATAGTGGAGGCACAGTGTGTAATGCTGACCGGTCCATTCCACTTGCAAGCTCTTGCTCTAAAATGATGAAATCTGGCTATGAATGGGGCACCGTTCCAATTAGTCTTAACAAGCCCACCTCTAGTTGCCCAATCGTCTGCATTCCATAGGCTGGTATAAACCTTCATTCCTTGCTTGTTTGGATAAGCAATGCCTTCTTTTTCATGGTTCCGGAAAACCCGAAGTGGAAGGCCATCAACATACCATCTGAGATAACAGTACAGCGTGATAAACCATGCAATTACAAAGGTATTATTCTTTCTTCTAGATTCTGGTAGAAGTTAATAACTTACACAATTTCAGTGGGATTCCAGTGAATGGTGTAATTGTGAAAATCAGCTGTTGGATCAAACCAGAGGTAAAACTGTTGCTCCCTGTTTCCTCTTCCTTGTGTATATATGTTCGTATGGACAATGTAGGGTTGTCCTGAAGTGTTGCCTAAGAACTCAAAATCTATCTCGTCACGCTGGCTTCCTGTAGACGATAGCTACATACATTTTGAGTAATGAAGTATTAGCACTTGACCATCTGTGGGATCCGTATATTGTCAGTTGATCTAACAGCAGAAGTACATATATTTGGTTGTTACATGTTACATACAGCTACCATTTTTCCGCTTCATTTTGGGGATTTTTTTTCAAATAAATAGAGAAATTATGTGGATAATTGAAAAGTTTTAGGTCCAATGGACTTACATAATAAGCTGTAACTGTTCCGGCAGAGTTACCAGGTACCAGCTTGATTCGCATTTCAATATTTCCAAATAAAAATGCTTTCTTTGTTTGAGCAGCGGATCCTGAAAACCGAAGGAAACAACACAAACACTAGTTAAGCTGAGAAAAAAAAAAAAATATATATATATATATATATATATATATACTGTTAAATTTATTTTACTGCGGTATCCACAATGTTTAGACTGGTTAGAAATCTTGTATAAACTAAAATCTTTTGAACTGATTTATCTGATGCTTTGGCATATAAACATAAATGCAACCTGATTATACAATATTTCCATTCTCTTCTGGTAATAAATTCAATTGCAACATATTAAAAAAATGTAGTATGCTTTTCAAAGCTAAGTAGAGATGTTTTACCTGAAGTTTTATCCAACCCAAGCTGAAGATCTTCACCCCGAATTACCGCATGTTGAACACCCCAGGTGATGTACATACTCTTGGAGACATTGGCATCCACTTGGGCAAGGTTGAATGCAACTGCAAAGATAAACGAAGCTGCTAACATTTCATTGAACTTTGCCATGCTCACTCTGAACAATTTTTCCCTCTGGTGTTGTATGGAGAGCTTGGATACTAGATTTTGGTTTGTGATGTTTTTATATAGGTTACAACTGCTTGATAATTTCACAAACTGTTTGGTTTCTGAGTACATTGACCTTTTCATAGGATTTGACATTCTGACATTATTGTGTCTGAATGAAGAGCCTTCAGAATTAATGTCTGGTTTCATAAATAAGTTTGGCTCCTGGTTGTGAAGGGCACTAGCTTGTTTTGAAATATGGTGCATTAAATTGTTTGGCTTTCAATTGATAGCCAATGTTCCAAAATTAATATATTAAAAATCAAAATAACTAAGCAAACTGGTGATGGTAATTAAGCCTGACTGACTGAGCTGGAACGCGGAATGTCGTGCACAGGACTAGTTTAATGGCACTATCCAGAACTTCAGATATTCCTACTAGCGATGACCTAAGGATTCAGAATATACTTCTGTGGACTTGCACCCCTGTGTTAGGATAATCTTAACTTATTCAAATTTGAAAAACCTTTGGGCTGTATCTGCACATAGTATTTAATGCTTTCATGCTCGTTAAATTATATTTTGTCATGGGCACCGACGAGAAGGAGATTGTAAGTGGTAGAAAAAAATAAACATGCCAAATGCTCCATTTATCAATGGAGGGAAAGGATCATAAGGGGGTTGTTTGATTTAGTATTTTGATTTTGTTGTAAGAAGCTGTGATTTTATCTGGGTTTTTTGCCCAATAGTTAATATTTATGCTGAGCTAGAGATTATTCGTGGGGTTTAAATTCCATGGATTGCAAAATAGACGGAATAAATCTTGAGTGAGTGTGTTATCAGACCTCGAGGCTGCTAAAGTGATACTTGGGTGTGGTCATATCACTTTCTGCTTGAATTTATTAAGGATAAGAGTTTGAAATTGAATTTTTAAAACATGTAAAATAACTTTAAATTAAGAGAGGAAATGACGAAATATGTTTAAAGTTAAGTTTTCTTTACATATTTTAAAAATTTTTAATTTAAAAATTATTTCATATGTTTTCTACCGTAGAAAATTCAACTTATTTTAATTTATAATTTATGATTACGATTTCAGGAGTTTGGATTCGAGTTAAGAGAATTTGATATATTTGGATTCTACCTTTATCCTGCTCTTTTATCCGTACGTTCTAACTTTAAGGTACAGTTTGGCTCTTTTACTTTTATAATAAAAATAAAAAGCGAAGTTCTGCCTCTGAAACTACACCTAAAAGCGTGGGCACAAGGAAAGGTGAGTTCTTCCGTTTTAAAGGCACCAATGTGATCTAATAAAATAATAATATGTATTAACTAACTAATTGTGAGAAAGAAAGAAAGGATAAAATTAAGAAAAAAAAAAAAAGACTCTTCTTGAACTAAATAAGTGGTTGGAATTTCTAACCCACTTTCGGTCAGAAGTTTCAACCAAACCCTAAATCAACTTTTAGTCCGACAATTCCTTTTTTACTTTGAAAAAAAGGCATAAGTTAAATGTAAAAGATGTAATAGTATCAAGTAAATAGCTATAAATATAATACAAATAGGAATTATATGAAATTTATAATTTTGTAATGATTAATTTAGTATAACTTTGATAATTGCATTTAGTTTATACAAACAAAAATTTTGATATTTGCATTTATCATGTATAATATAATTTTTAATTGTATTATATTTATAACTAAGATTCATTTTTATATATATTACACTTTTTACTTTTAACTTTTGTAATTAAAAAAAAGGAATTTTCGGCCACTTTTTTTATGTTTAAAGATTTCTAACCACTATTACTGTCAAAAAAATTAAATATTTCTGACCATCAATTGGTCAAAGATTTAAGATTCATAGTCGATCAAAATTTTGGATGGGTTTCTTTTTCTTTTCATTTTCAACCAAAATGGTTTTTGATATTCAATGATACAATTGGCTTAATTAGTTTGAACTTAAAAACTTTGATCATGTAGTTTGCTTCTTAATTAATTACTTGTTCTTAACTTCATATCATATATAAATTTAACAAAATGGGATGTTCAAAATTTTTACTTTAATCAAATTCTCATCTAGTCAATTAAAATATTCACACAAACTTTTAGAAGAGATAAATATAATTAAAAAATTCGATTGTAAAAAATATAAAATATTAAAAAAAGAACAAAATAAATTCAAACTGCAACGGTCAGAAATTTTTATTGAAGGATTATAATGTAAATAAAAATATCTATCTGGGGTATTTTTAGAATTTTATCATTTTTATTCCTTCCACCTGTCAAACCGTGGACCGTATATATTGTTCCACATCGTATGGGCTAGGCACCGAAGAATTCACTATAAGGAAAAAAAAGACACTTGCTCGTTCGGGCTTCGTGAGCTCCTGGTGTGGAGCGGATTCAGTAATTTAATATATTAAAATAATAATATTTTTATTAATATTAAATAAATTATAGGACGGTTTCAATTACTGGAACGTATCCCAACTCGCTTCGTGAATGGTCAAACACAAAAGGCAATAATATATACCATCAAATTTTTTAATTGAAATATATCACGTAAAAACATCTAGAAAAAAAAATTAATAGTGTGATAATAAATTCTAAAAACCATACATGATCTAAAAATCATATATTAGAAAAAATGTACATTTGTTATGTTGTTTTTAAATATTGTATTTTAAAAATATAAAAACCCATTTCTTATAATATATACTTAAATTTGAAAGAATGCAGGGGATATTGATTTGTCTTCGTTAACTGATGGAGAAGAAAGTATGAAAACTACAACCTTGAAAACGAAACAAATCATTTGAACCACAAGAACCGAAAATAATGATCCAAAAATAAAGCTTCTTATCACTCTCCGATTTGCACCCACATTCCCTTGCTAGGCACTCCACGGTGGACAACAAACAACAAGTAGTACCCAGGCGGAGCAACCTCCCCCGACGCCGGCGCCAAAGAGGCGATCCTGTAAACCCCTCTGGCTTCGACGCTGAGGGTCCCCGGCGGCAGCACCAGTTGTCTCTGATTCATGGAGTAGCCATGAGTGGTGAAGGGTGGCAAATACATCACCACCTTAATATCATTCCTGGTGAAAACCGCGGTTTTATCCATCACTGTGAAACTAATGTCAAAGATATCCTTGTACCTCAACTTCTTGGCCGACGTGTCCTCCACGATCTCCGGCCTGACCCCTGCGAGAGCCGGGTCGAGATAAGGAGGAGAGAAGTTCTCGACTCTGGTCTCCGTTGGGAACTTATCGACGTTCTTGTAGGTGCTGTGAGTGTTGCTTCCACTAACCCAGATCTTTCCGTTAGGAAGCACCGCGGAACTTGAGTGGTACATTCTGGCAATGGTGGTGGCTGCCATAACCTTAAACCTCTGACCCTTAGGCTCGTCTGGGCTATAAAGCACCGGCGTGAGGTTGGGAACGTCGGCATCCCACCATGCTGACGTGCCGTTTTCCGCACCGTTGATGAACAGGAGCTGCCCGTTGGGCAGATTCAAGAGGTCACCCATGGTTCTTCTGGAAGGCATCATTTCGATGTCCCACGTAGGCTTAGGGTCGGTGATCGTCATTCTGGCGCAGTCTTGCAGAGCTGGGAGGAACTGCTTGAGGGTCTCGGCTAGGTGGAAGGCGTCCGGGGTGTTGCCGCCGCAGACCATAACCTCGGCGGAGTTGACTCCTCCATCGGCTTTGAGCTTGAGGGGAAGGAGAGCGGACATGCCGGAGGCGGGGTAGTTGCGGGAGCCTCCGGGAAGGACGGGGTAGGTACGGACAACCTTCAAGGTCCTTGGGTCGAGGAGGAGGGAGCGGTTGTTGGCGAAGATGAAGAGATTGCCATCGATGTTGAGGTGGACGAATGGGTACAGATTGTTCTCTTCCAGGTCGGAGGTCTCGTAGAGGTATGGGAAGAAGTGAGGCTTCTCGCTCTCTTTGCCTTCCAATGGAACGAACTCGTAGCTGAAAGCTCTGCGCCCTCCCACCACAATGAAGCCTCCATCTGGAAGCTTTGCTTGAGTTGCATACCTATCAATATCATTACACAATTAATAACAAACAACAAATGAAGAAGAAGAAGAAGAAGAAGGGATCAACATACCATCTATCTTCTTTTAAAGCATTTGGATAATCTCTCCATTGACAATCTGCGCAACCAGCCATGAATCTCACGGATCTTGTTCCGCTAATGAAACCACCAGTACTGACGAGGGTACCATCAGGTGCAACTCCTCCTGACGAGCACCACGGATCTGTTTCTATCTGTATATACCGTTCGTTATATTATCAATCAATCAACAACGAGCATATATGCAAGCATGGGAATTCATGATAAACTCTTACATTTATTAATGGAAGTAATTATATATAAAGATGGGAAGACACAGACCTTGATGGGCCTGACGACTTGATTAGTTTCAACATCATATTCTACGACGTGAGCCCAGCAATCCTTCTGCGTTACGCCTTGAGGATCGACGAACGGAATACATTCGGCTTCTGGTAATTGAAGCCTGGAAATATGATAAACGCTGGTATCGTAGAGATAGATTCTGTTATTGGGCAACAACTGAACGTGCATGGCAGACACACCAGCGTCTACATTCGCCATTTCCCACGTTCCAATAAAGTTTGTCTGAAAATCAGGCTTCGCAGGCAGGTCTTGGTTTGGATCATCATTCCCATTCTCAAAATTCGCAGCATCATCACCAGCATCAATAAAATCATTTTTCATATTATTATTATTATTATTACCATAATCGTTAAAGTCCTTGGCTGGATCGCCACCAAAGATAGGGAGACTGGGAATGTTACCGGAGGGATTGGGAATAAAGGGATCATCGTCATGACGTACAAGATGGCCGATCCCTCTGAGTTTGTGATGTTTGTGATGTTTGTGATGTTTGGCATCTACTGCAGCAAGGAACAAGAGAGGGAAGATGAGAATAACCTTGTGCAGGAATGCCATTTTTGGTTTTATTAATGGAATGGACACTCTCCCCGGACAAAATGCCCCCGGTGAGGAAAGCGTCATATGAAACCTTGGATTTAGGATTAATATAGATCTCTCTAGGTTGGCTAAGGCATTGCTGTAAGCTAACATTAGTGAATGGTTTGGCCTTGTTTGGAGGAGAAAAATGCTCCTACACTCGCTTCCTATCTCTGGTATGCAAGTGACGAAGACATAGATAGACTGGGACCTTTCAGCTGAGTTTTGGAGACTCAACTTATACCAACCAAGGAAAAGAGGAAAAACCATCTTGGTGCAATTAATGTGTTAATATTTTCTAAAAGACCCCAAAATAAAAATTACAGTAAACCGTAAATTTAGGAGGTTTAGATCCCTTCTTGAACAAGATATGTATGACGAGTGGTAATTTTATTAATAACTATTGGATTGAATTTTAAACCATTTTTAATTACTAGATTAAATTTTAAAAAGTCATTATTTTGATAATTTTTAATTTTTAATATGTATTTTTAGATAATGTTGTTAATTTTATATACTGTTGGATGATTATAGCTAGTATGTTAATGATAGCACCGCATTTGGGCTCCAATTTACATAACAATTTTTAGTTATTTCTTTAATTAGGCTAATTAAATTAATTGTCCATTGGCTTTGGTAATTACAATATTGCATGCTTGTAAGTTCTAAAATTATCTTCCGGTTAAAAGCATCCACTTATTATTCCTGTGAAAGGCTGTTTTGTGTGAGATTTAGATAATATTGTGCAAGCTCATTTCATTGAAACGCAATTTTTAGTTGTTGCGCATGCAAATTTAATTAAAGACAAAACTAATAGCTATAAGTGTGCATTTAATGAAGAACAAAATTCATGTTGGCCACAAAAAAACCAAAATTCATGTTAAATTTAAATATCATGGACAAAATAAAATGAAAAAGTACTTGAAATGACAAATTTTCTTACGTATAAAAATGCAATTTTTCGTGGACGGTGCGTCTTCAATCAGGGATATAATCTGGAGAATATATATATATATATATATATATAATACTAATTTCTTCTCTCTCTTATCTGGGAAAGTTGACAAATGTCCTTGGAGTTGGCGACACCCATTTTCTTTTTTGATTGGAAGCACATAAGATCAAAGTATACAAACTAGTATTATTGGAGGTGTTGAGATATCTCTATAATAATTTTACCCATAGAAGTTACTTGCTTAATGAGGGAGAAAAAGGGAAAAAGCCTCTGAGGTGACATGTATATAGCATAATCCAAATTGAATAAAGAGAGCAAAGTAGCTGTTATATTAAAGTTTTTCTATTCTAAAGACACATAATAATTGTGGGCTTGCTAATTTGAAAAACTGATTTGATTTACAAAATTTACACAACCTGAATTAGTATTGACATAGAAGAAGACCAAAAGGAACATTGATAAAAGAAATCACAAAAACTAGTAGTAAATCAAGAATATTAGTGAAGAAATAACGTTTTGAAAAATAAATTTATACTTAATTTATAATATTAAATAAAAAATGAAGTCATGGGAAAATTGTTTAATAATACTTAATATAAAAAATACAATATTTTAAATATACATAATGAAATTTAAAAATAAAATATTATTTTAGTCTCTTACTTATTAGTTCATAATCAATTTAGTTTATTCCTTAACTTACGAGTTTTGTCTCAATTTAATTTTTTATTGATACAAATATTAATATATTTAGTCTAAATTTAATTAAAATTAAAAACTTAAATGTGTTAACATTTATATTAATGAATAATTAAATTGAGACTTAAAATTAATACGAGATCAAATTAAAATTTGACTTATAAATAAAGGATCAAATTAAAACTTAAAATTAATAAGCATATAAATTAAGATTGAATTAATAAGTAAAAGACTGAAATATTATTTTACTATAAAATTTAATATATTTAATAAAAACATAGTTTTAGATTGAAAAAATATCCAATTTTTCAAGTGATTGTTAGTACGAAATTCAGTTTCACATGTGAGTGGACTACGTACCATTCAGTCTAATTTTTCTATTTTAAAAGCTTTTAGAAATAATTTAAAGTATATTTTAAATGATGAAATTTAATATAATTAATACTAAATATAGATAAATTGATATTTATTATAAATATATAATTTAATAAAAATTATTTCAATTATATATTACACAAAATTATAATTTTTAAAAAACGAAAAAAATGCAATCAAAAAGTGGTGTAAGTTTAAAAATTTAAATTTAAGTGAATTTGATAAAATTTAAATCCTCATATAAAGATTTCATAATTTATATTTTAAAAAATTATTAAAAATTATTCAATATAATCTAAATGTAATAAATTAAAATTTTTAAATATAAAGAATCTAAATCCATACAATAAAAAAAAAAAGAATTCTCGATAATGCAATACAGTACTGCACTGTTAAGATGTACAAATGAGAGATTAAAAATATTTTTAAAAATAAATACCTCGACCCGTGTGAGGGACGAATGCGCGGCACTCAGCCCTAGAGAAGCTAAGCCCTACAGTGCAGAGGGCATGCACTGTGCAGCATTTTACTATTTTTTTTATTTTGTTGACTGATACAATTTAGAGTTTATTTAGTTGTTAAAATTAAGACAAATTTTTATGTTTAATTGATATGTGAGGTCTTTATTTTTATTATTTAAGAAATTTATTCTCTTTTATATAGGAAATTTATTCTCCTTTATATAAGGAAAAGTTTTATTTTTAATTAAAATTATAAAATGATATTAGTCTTTTGAGAATAAAAATATGTTTGACAAAAGTATCCTCACTTATAATAATTTTTGAACAAATATATCCCTATGATATATTAAAATCTTAATTTATTATTAAATTATTTTTTATTATTAATTATTCATTTTATTATTTATTAATTATTTATTACTAAATTATTAGTTTTATTTTATTATTATTTATTAAATTATTATTTTTAATTTATTATTTATTATTATTATTATTTTATTAAATATATACTATTCTATTATTAATTAAATATATATTAATATATAATTAAATTATTAAATAATAGTTTGAAGAGATTTTTACTTTTTTATTTTATAATAAAAGATAATATAGTAAAATATGAATACTATCTAATTGATTCTTATATATAATCTACTAATTAAACGAAATAAAAAAAAATACGTTTATTTATATTCCTTTCCAATCAAATAATATTAAATATTTTTATTTCTACTTCTATTCTTATTCTCATTTTTATTCACATTTTTATTATATCAATTTTAACAATACTTTGAGAGAACCTATAAATAGTTTAGCAACTAAAAAAACTGTCTGAATGTGACTGAATTTTTGGTGGCAAATTCTTAATTCGCAACTGAAAATTGTTATTTCCACCTACTTCTTTTCTTTTTTGTCACTGAATAATACATTTTTTCAACTACTTCATCAGTTGCTATTTCGCCACATTGGTTTAGTACCTTTTATTTATATTTTAATTTTAATATTTTAAAATGTTTATATCTATATATGAACTCAAAACTTTTTATTTTTAATTTTATATAACTTATTTATTGTTTTCATTTTTTCAACAATTCCTGTCAAAAGTATATGTTTGTACGAATAAGGGCTAGATTAAAGATTTGTTTAATTGTCATTGAAAAATCAAAACACAAAGTCCAAAAAATAATTTTGCATAAATCGTACGATTTGAATTTTTTGTAATTATTATAACTAGTGTTTTACAAACAAATTTATTGCATATAGTTGTTAAAATAAATTTAAAATTTTAGGCCATCAAATATTTAATAACAGTTGCGATTGATGCACGGGAATTGGTAAAGGCTAATAATAAGCAATTTGTTATAAAATTATTATAAATGTAAGAAGTACGAAAAGGGTTAGAGAAAATTTAAGAAAAAATAAAAGGTAATTTTCATTTATTTAAATACTTCATTTTCAATACATGATTTTATTTATAAGCCTTTTAATATAATTTAAAATTTAATGTACATAAATATAGATTAATTTATATAATAATACAATAATTTAGATAATTATAAAGTATATGAACATAAAGAATCACCGTTTGAAATTAATAGACACCCATATAATTATACGATTTATAACACAGTTTTCATTTTTTATTTCGGTACTGGAAGTTGAAATTAAGGACCATGAAGGGTATCATATTGACATCTAAAGATGTCAATTATATTCTCCAAACAGTGTACATAAAAAAGAGTTTTTGTTTATCGATAATGACGCCAATTAATTAAAACGTCACTTCCAAATTGCTCAACCCACTGCTGCAACTCTAAGACCAAAATTTTAACGTAGGAGCAATGGGGAATCTGAATTGTGTGTATTAGTGTATTTATATTGTTTTATTTTTTTCAAGTAGATAGTAATGTTTTTTTTTTTTTAAACAAACTATTTTAAAAATAATTAAATGGACTCAATGTGCCACAAACTGCACAGAATCCAAAAGGTCTTGACGAGTCAGAGTTGAAGTACTATCAAACTAACCCCTAGGCAAAAGTACATTTTAAAAAATAGAAAACTCAAAATTATATTTAAAAATACATATAAATAACTGTGTATTATTATAATTTTAAATATATTAATATATTTAATTATAATATAGGAGATAATTATAATATTATTAATTTAAAAAATAAATAATATTATAATTATATTTTTATATTATAATTAGATGTAGCATTCAAAATTATTACTATACAAAAAATTTTGCCATAAATCACGCTCTTTTAAGGCAGCATATGTTTGTTCTCACTATATTAGACACTCTGATTGGTATATAATTTTTTTTTATATTATTTAATAAACTTTTTAAAGTAAAACTTAAAAACAGAAGGAATACATTGTGGTACAATTCAGTTTAATTTTTCAGTTATGTTTTAATTTCTAATATAGTTCTTATTTATAATATGAATATGTACCAACACAAGCTATCTTATAGAGTGATCTATTTTTAAAAGAGTCAATAGAGTCAGATTTGTTAACTTTTAATTTTTTTAGAAAAGTATAATATAAAATCTGTTACTGATTAAACTTATTTCAATGCATACGAAATCTAATTTTTCGAGCAAGTTATTTCCTAATCATAATTCATATTCGTGCTAATAAATACTTTTGAGAAGCATTAGCTATATATATATATATATATATATATATATATATAATTGACTCAACTGCGAGAAAGAGAGAAAGAAGAGAGGGAAGACTTCACTCGGAGAATAGGGCGATGCTTGTTGAAAGTTGATACGCCTTTTCTTAAACAACGTATCACGTGTTTCTTGATATTCATCTAAACTTATATATCTTAGTGTACTCTATATTTTTTTATATTGTTGATATAAAGCGAAGTATAATATAATGGTTTCCATTTATGAAAAGCGATGTTATCGTGTGTTAAAAAAAAAACATTTATATGATTTTTCATCCCTCTAAATTTTATAGAAATTTAGATTATTTATCTATATTCTGTTCCTTTTATTTAAATTATTCCTTGGCTTCTTACGTAAGTTCGATTTCATCTCCCACAGATTAATTGTTAAAATTTCACCCTTTATTAAGATTTATTAGAAGTCTCAGTTTTAAATCTTTAAAAATATTTTTTTTATGTCAAACTATGCGGATATATATAAATTTGATGAATAGACAACAAAATAAAATTTGAAAATTGAAAGGATTGAATTGAAATAATTTATAGTATAGAGAACTTAAAGTAATGTTTTAACTCAAAATTAAAAAGAATAAAGATTTCCCCAGCCTATAATAATTAGATGACATGGTGATAATTGATTGGTCATCATATAACAACAGAAAAAGAAAAGAGTAAAACTTTATACTATTATGATAATCAATTTGTATAATATGAAAATAATTCTCCCTTAATCAATAATTAAAACCCGTAAAATAGAATAGCTGTAGTCTAATGATCGTTCGCTCATTCAAGATCCTAGTGAACACAAATATTATATGAAACATGAACTAATACTCAGTCAAAAAAATAAAACTATTTACCTTTATCTTCCAAAATTAGTGCAGAAGTGAAAAAAATTTTTCAACTATATATTGTTGTCTCATTAACTGCAACATTAAAGTTTCAAATATGTACAGATCAATGCGCAGATTGATTTAAAAATGGAGTTATGGCTGCTATCAAATGGAGGATACCTGCATGCCATTATTATTATTAATGTCTTTGTTTTGTAATATGATATCCATTTGGAGAGATCTCTGTGAACTAATTTGTCTGGATTATTCTTTTTCACTGATTGACACTAATATACAGCTGTTTTTCCATCATTTGCATCTGGAAATTGATTAATTGATGGCCTTGACACTGTTTAAATACTAAGTACGACGGGCAAATTGCAGAAGAGCCAACTTTGAGTGGGTATTACTATTAATGATGATCCATAAGCAAAATGATAGGCATCAAGGACTCCTGGAAAATCCAGCTCTACTAATGCTACTGACAAGACAAATGCCACCCACTCCACATATTGCAAATTGCTCTCTAATCCTCTTAATCTGTTTTAACTACATTAAATTATAAATATTTAATTTCCTCATTTGTTTCTTTTTTATTAGGAAAAAATTATAAGTTTAAATTATTTTATGATAAAGGATATATATATATATATATATATATATATATATATATAATTTTTAAATAATTTTTTAAAAAGACTTAGAGACTAATTTGTCCAATGATTTCTAGAATATGCAATAAAAAAAATTTAAGGACAGGATTTGAGAGTTTCTTATCATAAAGTCTTTTAAAATAAAAAATAAAAATAATTCTTATGTATTTCAGAATAATTTTAAAAGTCAAAATATTTTATAATAGATATTTGAAACTTATAATTGTTGAGTGCAATTTTTCCATTCTATATTCTAAATATGGGTAAAAATTTGTTTTTTTATAGAATAGACACCCACATAAAACACAAGCAATTAAAGCTGCACTTTATTAAAGAAAAGACTCCAGTAGACAGCAAATAAAAACAGAAAACCTAGCAGCCTTCTCCACTGAAGAAAGTAAAAAGAATTATTCGAGAACTTTCCATATTTGACAGACCTTTATATCAATCACCCACTCAACATGCTGGCGACTCTCATTTATTCCTCAAGTGGCATTTGAATACTGTTAATCCTGCAGAAATAGTTTCTGGGGCTAATTGCCTAATTTTGACTGGCCTCGTGTCACTGAGGTATCATGTGAAAAACGAATTGTCAATGGCTGCTATAATTTATAATATATTTGGTGTGAAATCAGAATCACTCATTAGTTAAGAATTTTTGTTGATTGATTTCTTCTCGATTCATAGAATTTGACAGATCGATGAATTTTCTTTCACTTTGTAGTAGATCACTTGATGATCCTTATCAATTAAGGAATTTAATGTAATTCTCTCAGTAAGGTACATTATTTTGACATGTTTTCAGACGCTTTCAGTATTTGCTTTATAGCTTAAAGTAGTCCCTTTAGTTACCACAAAAAAATAGTCGTCACTCGTCCCTTCAAGTATATATGAATGTAGCTAACCATGATGACATGGCTAGTTCTTGAACTTTCTTATTGAAAGTTGAATTAAACAAGAATTACGACGTAGCTGAAAGGTATTATGACTATGCAAATCACACAAATTTCTAGCGAACCAAACAAATTTAGATTACTGGAACTTGTCCTGTCTAATATACACCCTTCTTGTACTTGTATCAAATTTTCAGTTTTCCACATATTCCTTCGTGGTAAAACAGAAAGGCCCCAGATTTCATTCTCATCTCAAATTTCGGAGGAAAATTGTTTCCTTCTACATTGGCTAGGGTACAAACCATACATATATGGTTGACTATAATTTGTCAGCTTAGCTTTTGCCTAGAGCTTCTACTTAATTCCACTCAATGGTAATATTAAACAAGTAATATTATCTTAATTTTCTATTAGTAGTCCAATTTGACTTGAACTACAGCACCCATATATCAGTGAGATCAATGAGGGATAATGTATCCAATATAATATTTGATAGGGGAAGAGATTATCAGGTCTTTATTTTCTTTGGTGCATGCAAGCAATAATGCAATATCAATTCCTTCTTATTATGTATGGAAATAGAAGCTTAATTACCTGGCTCTTGCACATTTACAAGATTAAACTGCTGAATGTAGACTAGACTATATATTAGATGCTATGTGCTAATTAAGGTATACTAGCTAGAGAAAACAATGTCATCTCAATTCTTAATTTGAGAATTTATGTGAAAGAGAAAATTTTGCGTTGTCTTATGCAAAAAGGTTCAATCTATCTTCCATTACACATGGGTATCTCCAAAATGAAACTTCAAACAAACACGTTGGCTTGCTTGCTCATTTTTGTGCTTCATTTAGCTGGCAACTAAAAGTTAAATTGCAAATGAAAGCATTACATTTTTGAGAATTGCTGATGATCAAAGAGATAATCTGAGTTCCAGGTCTGGCTCTTCAGTGTCACTTGATTCAGAATTCTGATTGCTTGAGCCCAAGGATCCACTCCTATGCTTTCTGGTGTCTAGGTGTTGTGAGTGATCCTGATTAGCCGTGAAGGAAAACAAGTAAAAGGCCTCAGTATGAATCCTATATAAAATGATAGGTGCCAAGTATGTAGAATCTCAAATAGATTGAAAAATTCCTTACGTATAGGTTTAGAAAGGGTCGTGTGATATTGGGTTGAGCAGAAGATTGGGTCTGCAAGATGGAACTGGCGTTGTCCCATCTGGTTTATGACAAAGAAGTTCACACATATATCAGCAATAAATTTATGGTTCATCTATCAGAAGATCATCTCAGTGCAGGAAGATTTTAAGTACCTTGCTGCATTAGTTGGCTGAGGACTACCATATCTTTTGTTTGTTCTTTCATATTCGGGTAGGCCCATCTGCACTAGCAAACAATTATTTCAAAATTCAGTCTTTTCCAAAACTCAACACTATTTTCGTATATAATATACCTGAACAATGAACATATTACGATTAAAAAAAAAAATATCTTTATATTAATTTTCTAGCAGCACTGTGCAAATTGTTAGGTGAAGGTAATGGTGAAGATGATTTGAAAGGGGGTCTTGACTTTGTAGCAGAACACGCAGATTTATTCCTTAAAACCTAGGGTTATTACTTCCCTTGGTCGGAATAATAAAATACGCTTTCAAATTCAACACAACTGGTTCTAATCTGATGTGAAGATTGCTAGGGTTGTCCTATGAACTTTCCAATACCAAATAATTAGAGGTCATATACTACGGATCCCCTTGATTCCTTCGTGGTACAAACAACTACCTAACATATATAGATTGATTTTGCAGCAATAATTACAGAGTGCTCACAAACAATTACTGTGAAATACGGTACAACTGTACAAGGGAAAAGTGTAGAAGTAGAGTCAATTGGGATTTAATGAAAACAAAAAATCACACATACCACAATGTTGGGTTGGAAGCAGTGAGAAGCTGTGTATGAGGAGGATGACGATGAATAAGAAAAAGACGACGATGGTATTGATGAATAAGCAGTTTGCACTCTTGGATCTTCCTGCTGCATGTTCATGAGAGCCAAAAACTCCATCAATAAATTCCTCCAATACAAAAGGACATATATACATAGAGGGTTTCACAATTTTACATTGTTGAAATTAGAGGGGTAAGGAGCCTGTAGAGGAAGAGGATATCCACAGTCTATTTGGCCATGTAATCTGATCTTCTCCAGTTGAGCAACCCCAAGACCTCTCTGGGGTTGCTTAGGCTTGTCTGAATTGTTCTTCTTTCCTTTCCTTGATGAAGAAGAAGAAGAAGCAGAAGATCCACTTGCCCTTTCAGAGCTTCCCAAGTTTGGCTCTCCAAAATAACTGCTTCCCATCCTCTCTTTTTCTGCGCTAATAGCTAAGCGAAGCTAACTGTGTGTGAGCGATAAAGAAAATAAGAGACAGACACAGACACAGAGAGAGAGAGAGAGAGAGAGGGAAAAAAAAAAAAAAAGCTTTAATTTTGGGTTTTGCAAATCCCGGAACTTTGAGTCTCAGAAAGCTTTGTGCAGAGAAAGGAGGTGCCGGGAAATCAGAGATCTCCAATGCTCTTTTAAGCTATCTTGCACCCTCTGCAGGAATTATTGCATCGCTGGACCAGATTGTGTATAGATTTAAGTGTTTTATATACCTAGATTTTATGCCCCTTTATCTCTCCCCCTGCCTCAACTTTTCTCTCACAACTAAACATTTTTAATATTCTAATATTAATGATGATGATTACATTATTAATAAATTTTTCTGCTCATTTAGTACTTTTTTAGTCTTTGGATGCTATCTGTGAAAGGGATTGTCTCCCTTTTAAAATGTTAAATAAGCTGTGCTGCTAGACAACAAGTATATTGTAGCTTTATTCATAATAATATTTTTTTTGTTATATTTATACCAAGATATATAACTTTAACCAAGTAAAAAAATTATATAATTATTAATATAAGAGGAGAGTGAAAAATTATTTGATTTTTTATTATTTTATGTATCTTTTTAAAATATAAACATTTTATTAAATTAAATTGAAAATGTTCAATACATTCCGAGGACTAGTATTTATAGTTTTTTTTTTAAATATATGTTTAATTTATAACATTTTCTCGGACGTTTCTTGCAATAAAAAATTGTACTATATATTATGCTATATATGCAAAAAAATATAGATGGGATTGGCTGGCACTTAATTTTAAGTATTTTTCATCATGTGTAGTTATTCAAAGTGACTACTTGACAAGTAATTTTTATTAAGTTGATGGAAATACATTATATATTTGATTAAGTTTTGTATTCCTTTGATTTTATCATGTAGATACCTGAGCATGTAGATAACAAGACCTTAAGTGGGTTCCATTTGCACGTGGTTCCCTAGTTCTTGGTCAATTTGTCTCGGCTGGTAATACTCTAAAGAAGTCCCAGCTGTAAAATTATATAATCAAGCAACTTATTAATAAAGGAAAGTAAATATAGTAATAAATTGATTATTATTAAATCAGAACCAATCACGTTTGAATTACAAATCCCGAAATCTTTATGAAGTTTCAAAATGCTTACGACTTAGGAGGAAAACAATATATAATTTCTGATGCAGAGTAATATCTAGGGAAATTTAAGCTGGTGATTGTAAGAGTAAACTGGTTATATTCGATAATTGGGGTAACAAATAAATTATATACGATGGCATATAGCAATGATAATAATAGTGGTATTATTAGTTGTTAAATGTTAACGAGACCAAATCTAACTCTATCTGTTTCACGCACGATTTGTGGGTCATATTTTATGAGTTGTTTGTGTGGTGGAAAGTGAGAATCCCTTCAATTTGTTAGCCAGACATGTGAACCCAAGCAATTACAAGAAACCCCACTAATCAAAACAAAACTATCTATATTTACTGTATGTTATTTGTTGCTTCACCAGAGGACACACACACCATATAGTATATAAAGTACTAATTGTTGACTAATATTTAAAACGAAATAAGGTATTATGATGCTTCACTTAATTCAGGGATTTGCTACCTTTTCTTTTTCTTTTTTCTCCTCTATTTTTTTAATTTTGTTCTTCCTTCTCTTTTTGGTCTTTTTTTTTCTTTTTCGTATTCCTTACCTTCTTTTTATAACATTTTTTAGAAGCTTAGGGTTTGCTATCTCAAACCCATCACCTTTCAATTATGGCAGCCTCCAGCATCCACTTTGAACTAATCAGATATAATAATAAATATGAAGTAATTTGAATCGCATGAGCAATTATGGAACAAAAATGATTTGTCTTCCAATTTTAATACAAACAACGGCAGCAAAAGTCAACATTAACGAGAATTTTTTTTCCTTATTAGTCAAGGGTTGCAAGCTAAACTATGGGTCTTCATTTTAGTATATTATTAATGTCTCATCATCCCCTATAAATTAAAATTAGGTAGTTATAAAAGGGAGGATTAAAAAACGAATTCTGGCAAAGAGTTTATATTTTCGATCAGCTTGGTGAACGTAAAAAAAGAATCGAATTTTGCAATAAAAAGTTGAAAGTAATTATTACTTTATTTTAAAGTCTTATTCTTTCTTTGTCATCTTCTTTGGGGTTAGGCAGGGTTGTTTGTTGATGAAAGAAGATTGTGGCATTACGAGTCTATTGGGCATGATGTAAAGCCATGAAATAATATGCACTATGATTGTTGAATTTATATAAAGCATATTCAATCCAGTCGTGAAACAGGTGATTCCAATATATTAATACATAAGATTCTCGTAAACCAAATACTCAGCTATGTACGTTGGCAGGGTTTATACTTTCGAGGGCTAATAGAATCATGCCACATATATATATCTAGTCATGTTCCGAACGTTATGTATTCTTCTTATGATATTATATTTAAACAGAGCAATTATCGAGCATAATTATGAACATAGTCATCCTTGACTTGTTTAAAATTTGAAGTCTTGAAGCTATTCTGGTATCGTGCAGTTTTGTGTAATTTACAGTAAGATTTAATAACACTTTTGCACCGCCATATTTCAAATTAAAACTATATATAAGCTAACATAATCATTAATATTATTCTGATGTTGATGATCAGTTTGGTAAACATTAATACTATATATCCTTCTCCTTCTCACTATATGATTTAAAATTTGAATATTTCCGGAATATTAATTACGTATAAACAAGCATTTATCATATGCTGTACCAAAGCAGGTTGATGACTAATCAACCTACTTCAGTATATATATATATATACGTGTTACTGATGCATACACAAGATTAATGTGTTTTGTGTCATTATTTTATATGAATTAGTACTCCATAATATTGTGGATGTGTGTGTGTGAGAGAGATTATTACTAAGCTAGTTTTGCGAAGCATTTGTCTTAGACTCCAGCGTCACACATCTCGGAAATATTTATAGTATTTTTAAAATATAAAAAATAGTTTTTCATATATAATTTTATTATAATAATTTGAAAAAAAAAAACAAGATTACATATTAATATATACATGAAGATTATTCAGTGTTGTAGGATTACTAATGGAAAATTAATGAATTAGTGCACCAAACAAATCTTTTGATCATAAAATATATATTAAATATTATAATAAATAATGGATGATACGTAAATAGCACGTACGTAGAGGCAAATTGCCAGTAAACTGAAGTGCATAAAAATAGATTATGAATTGTTTAAAAACATACTTGAGGTAAGGTTCACAATTTCAACATCTTACACAATAAAAGTTGATTATAATTGTATTGAACAAGAAATAACTTCTAACTATAAAGCATTACACACACACACTCACACAGAAGGAATTAAAAGAGGAGGAAATCATGGACGACGAATATATCTCATTCATATATAATAATGATATTGATTTAGTATATATATGGATGATTAAGTTGATTAGGTTGGATACTGACAGAGGTAGAGATATGTACAAATAGAAAACGAAGACAAAGGGAAGTGGAAAGAGATGCAGAGAATATATGGTATCTATCTACTGTAGATTTGTGGGCACATGCATTACAAGAATCCCTTGGAAAACGCTGTGTATATATTTAGAGAAGCCAAACAGAAGCTCCCCACCATCACTTCCAAATCCACACAAATCACCCACAATATCCCATTTTATATACCTCAGATTCTCTCTATTATTTTACTTCAGTCCGATCATCAAACACACGGGGACTTGAGCCTAGCCATGCCCTCTCATGGACGGTTAAGATTTAGACTTTATAAGCAAGAATATGAACAAGTTCTCTCTCTGAGTTTGCGTTGGTACGAATCTCTTTGTCACAAACTTTAAGAGATTGCAAAAATATGTAAAAGAATCTTGGAAGTTTCCTTCCATTTATGATATCAAATCCCTTCCTCCTCCCCCCCCCCCGGCGGGAAGGCAGGCTGTCTGCAAGTGACGTGTGTGCTGTGTCTTGTGTGGAGTGTGAGGGATCAATTGACACTAGTGTCAAGATTCTTGTAATAATTATATATTTTTCCAAGAAAATGCATGATGTATGGATTTGAATTTTTAGTAAAAAGGTAAGAATTTTATTGTAATCTAAAACATGAATGTGTACAGTATTGAAGAATAGTTGGAGAAATTAAGGATTCAAATCCATATTCTTTATGAAACTCAGTTATAGCAGCTAAATTAACTACACACACATATGGATCAATCTACTTAACTAAATGATGGGTCTAATTTTATGTGTGTACAGTATATAGGGTTTTTTTTCCTTTTTGGGCTACTATGTGCAATGAAAAAAAAACCAATGATTTTACCTTTTCATAGTGATTTGAAACCAATATGTTCTCCTTAGTCCTTACTCCTTAATTAGTAGAAATTAAACTAGCAATTCGTCAAATTTAAGATTTTGCATTTCTGTATTTATTGATAAAAAGAGAGTATCCACAATATATATACATTTGCATGTGTAAAATTAATGTATGCTGTCTAAATCTTTTTTATATGCCAAACCATTGCTGAGTTTGCTATCATAATTACTCTTATTGTTTTCAAAGCCTTTTTTATCATATTTTAATAAAAAGCATCATTAATCTGGGTCCAGTTTAAAACTTGTGGATACCTTATACCTAGATCCATAGCTTAAAAGATGCTTAATCAATATATTGATACCCATGAATCCACGTTTTGCTTGGTGAGAGATTTTCTTACATTAAAAAAAAATTACAACAAGCCTCTATAAACTTAATTATATAATTATTAAAACTGTATTGGAACAACTGGATGGGACCTAGGAAGCTACAAGGAAATGGTCCTGACCCACATGTGGAGAAGCTGGATGACACTTGGCTTAGCTTTACATGTGGAAGGCTTCATTGTAAAAACTTGTAAAGGTCCCAGTCATTGCTTGAAAATGTGGCACTTTCAACGAAACTGTTCCTTCTTGTTCCCCAAGCTTTTGCAATTGTTTATTATTCTTAAAACCAACATCCCCCACTTATAATCTATCTCTTGGATATGATTTCTCTACAGCACACTTGATTTTAAATTCAATCATGATGAGTTTATATCCAATCATCCATTTCCATTTGTTATGTGCACTGTATTGATTAGGTTTGTCGGTTTCCTATATGAATCAATCATACATATTATACCAGCTTATATATTTTATCATTCAATTTCTGTGCGACATCTCAAGTATTTTAAAAAGTTCATTCATATAAAATATTGAAAAATTATAAAATTAATGTTTTGTACACATATTGAATAAGATATAAGAGAATTATTTTTAAATGTATTTCAAATTCATATTCTTAGTATATAAATAAATTTTCAGACAAAAATTTTTGCTCAATAGCATTTTTCTTGAATATATAATTAGTGTTAAGGAATCCATATGTAAATTTAAGAGTAAGATACAATTTTAGTTTCTCACTTTTGATTAAAGTATTATTTAGTCCTTAAAAAATAAAAAGTATCAAAATTGTCTTTCAAAAAATAAAAAAATAAATGAATTTAGTCTTTATAGAGAATTGATCTTTAGAAGACATATATTTTTTAAAATATTTTATTTTTGAAAGATTACTTTAATGTTTTTTATCTTTAGAAGATCAAATTAATCTTAAAGTAAAAAATGAAATATCAAAACTGTATTTTTCTTGTAAATCTATTCTCAATTTCATCAGTTTCATTGTGCCTCCTTTATCACAATCTGTTTTCAAACATTGAACAATATTAAATTATTCACATATCAGTTGTCACCTCAAGACTTACAAACACACACACACACACACTCAATACATGTAATGTATATATCGGTTACTAAGTAGCATGATCGTTCAAGAGAACTATACCAGCTTTATTTTTTAATTAATTTGATTTTTAAAGTAATTATAGCTTAGTCACCTGAATTTAATTAGCTCATGCATAGAATGGGTAGAATAGAATAAAAATCTTGACTTTGAAGTGTCATACTGCTAAATCCTAATTAACGTATAAAAGAAAAAATAAAATTAACTAATACATGTAAGTATGGCATGAGCAGTAGTCAATTACTTAAATATTTGACTGCTAATTATGGAGTATTCATGAATTGAATGTCTGTCTACTCCAAGACGTTGGTGGCTTACAGGTCACAAATGGTAGTGGCCAAAAGAAAATACAGGTTACAAATTACGGACATACTGTTCTCGAAAAATCAAAGGCAAAAGTTTTTTAATAAATTGGATTTTCTCATTTTCTTAAATATATCCATATTCATAAAAAGGAATTTTAGTACAATACTTATATGCAAGTTTAAACATCATATAATTTTCGCTTTTAAGAAAAATGTAGAGTAACTTCAATAGTTATTGATCCGAGATACTGGCTGACGTGGAGCTAGCTACAATTTAGATATGACATCATGGATGACATATTATGTCTGTCCTTTTCACGTGTCATAGAGATTTTCTCGCATTAATTTGGCCGTTTTTTAATTAAAAAAACGTATTTGCCCATAAAGTAATGTTTAAATAAGAGAGTTGGCTCATCACTTTATTCATTTAATCATAGTTTTGTGCAATTTGCTTACTCATTGTACTTTAATTATAGCTATGCGTTTGTTGAATTCTATATGAATTTTGCTACCAATAAAAAAAACCGTACGTGGATCAATCATATGTTTCAACATTAGAAATAGATTTAAGATTTAATTTTAAAAAAGATTAAAATCTTTAGATTCAATATTTGAATTTAAAAAAATAAAATCTTTAAAAAGTAAAAGAGGCACATTCTTATTAATTAACAGATTAAATTAAAAATGTAAGATAAAATTGAAATTTTAAAAATTCAAGCCCCTACCTCCCCTGAAACAATCATGGATATCTCATACATTTTCATACCAATCATTTGCTAGGGCAATATCATAAATATTTTTTTAAAATTATTTATTTGACATATATAAAAATTTGAAATATATATTTTACTCCTCTTGAATATATATATATACATATATATATATATATATATATATATATATTCTATGTAAAAGAGTTTTTCAAATATATTTCAAATCAATATTCTTAATTTATAAACTAAATTAGCTTTGAAAGCCAATAATTTTGCCTCAAGTGACATCTTTTATAATGGTAATTAATCAGTGTTAGGGGATTCTGATGTCTATTATAGGATTCAACTAATCCCTTTCTTGATTTCCCTACTCCTGACGCCTGGCCAGCCTCTGTGTGTGCATTTACGTAACACACAGCAGTACTACAGAGATTATAGATCATATTAATTAGGTTTTAATTTAAATATATTTTACCGGGAATATAATGTGGCACCTATTGGGTTCGAGCGTGATCATTCAGGAGAACTATAATTATTTTATTTTATTTGAATTAAAATGTGATTTTAAAGTAAAAATAGCTATATGTATATGCATCTTAGTCACCTGAATTTTGCTCAAGTATTGAATGGATATAGATTAAAATAAAAGTCTTGACTTTAAATATTGTGATACCCTTAAACCCTAGTTAACGTATGAAGCACACCATTGAGTTAAATAAGATGCATGCATACGTATAAATATATAGTATAATATGAGCAATAGTTAACTATTTATTCGACTACGAATCAGTCCCGGTGTTCCTGTGCTGATTTATTCAGGAAGCTTACAGGTTCAGGGTATTTGGACATACTGTAATTTCTATTAAAATGCAATTTATTTTAAAGTTGGATTCACTATTTTTTAAATATATCTAAATATCCATAAAAAGTAATTTTAGTACACAAGTTTAAACAAATTAAATATCATGTTGACTTTAATTTGGCTGTTCTTGAATAAAAGAACGTATTTAATGTGCCCATCAAGCTCTGATTAAATAAAAGAGTTGATTCATTATGTAATTCATTTAATTAGTGTGCAATTTCAAGCATATCCATGTCCAGTTCCACACATGCTTACTCATTATACTTAATTATGCAGTTCTGTGCTTGTTGAATTCTTTAAATTTTGGTACCAACAAAAACATAGCGTATACATCCGGTAATTGCTTCCATGCATGCATGTAATAATGTATTGTTCATTATTTTTTCTAGCCTCTTTCCATGGCTTTTTTTTTTTTTTATTATTTGTCAAATAGCTTATTTACATGGCTTAATGCATATTAAGTTTGCGTAAAATTTGTCACCTAGCTGGTACAACAAGTCACATTCAAGAATTTTGGTCTTAAAATATTCGAACCACTAGAATAAAATTAGTTAGTAGGATCAGAGTTGCGAGATATAGATAGAGTTGTAGAGCGGTGGTAAGATAAATAAATAATAAATGTAGTCTACAATCTAGGGTTTGTGGTTTTCCTTTGCTCGTGATTCCCATGCTACGATTCGATGTACAGATTGGATATCTGGTCTGCTTCTTCCATCTTCCTTCTTCGTTCAACGTCTGCCTCGAAGCTCTCAAGAATGACGTTGTTGAAAAGATCCAAGCAGAAATTCGTGCTTACGAAAAGTCATCGATAGTAAGGTACTTTATATAGGCCATTCTATTAATATATCTTCATTCAATTCAGAATGTGCTGAGCATCATATGGAAAAAAAAAAAAAAAAAAGACAATTTGGGCCAGAAACTTAAATTTATTAGGAAGAAGTTGAATAGAGAACAATCCTTAAAAGTCAACCATGCATGGCTGTACAAAAATCAACTTCTCAAACTGTGTGACTGCATAGTAACACTAATAACCTGAATGTGATCTGATTCAACTTTCTCGAGTTCTGTTTTGGATCCAGTTCTGGAATCTGCCTACTTTTTGTCTATATGTAAAGCTATAGAGATATGATTGCGAAGTAAATTAAGAACTGTTAAAGATAATGGGCTAGCTGTTCAGCTCTTAACCACTAATATTAGTCAAAGCTCTAATTTGTATGGATATATCCAAACCTATTGAAAGAAGGTGCCTTTAATTATCTCAGGTGGTTTAGAGGGTAAGACTTGGGTGGATCATCATCTACTATTACTGGGGCATCCTCTTTCACGGGAAAAAGAATTGCTCTTTACAGGAACCAGGATTATCTCCAATTACTTACCTTTTATTACATATATTTTATTGCAAAATTTATTAGAGAATATGTAGTAAAATATTCCCATTATGATTCCATGACCTCTTTACAGGTGTGTAGATCAACATCTCTCTCAAATCTCAATAAGACTGAAGGTATAGACTTTAGTTATTATTTCTACAACCTCTATACACATATGCTTATTTACCATGTCATATCAACAATTATGAGTAGTATTTAAAGTTATTTTAAGGTTGTGTGTGTGTGTGTGTGTATATATATATATATATATATATATTAAATAGCTATATCCGCCATTCATTTCAATTATATATTAACCATGATGTACATTTTTTTATTTAAATTAAATATTATATCAAGTATATCTTTTTTTATATTATTGCTATTTTAATTGAAATATTTTAATATTTATTACTTATATAATATAAGAAGTATTAAATATGTATTTGGTCCATATAAAATAGTTGCTTTTAAAGTTAAAATAAATTAAATTTATGATTTTATTACAATATAAATAGTTTAAAATAATAGTTTAACAAATACATTTTTCATAAGTTATATAATATCAATAAAAATAAATATTATCCTTAGAGGTACTTTGGTCATTTTTTTAGTTCAAGAAAAGGTTGTGCATATTGTCATAATAAAGTGGAGAAGTGTGTAGTTTTAGGGAGTATAAAATAATTTATACTTATTTAATCTTATCAATTTTACCCTTCTCACACCCTTGTGATATATATGTCAGGTCTGAAGGAAAATATATATGCAAGTGGAATGGGATAATAAAAGAGTGACTTAAATAGTAAGATCCGTTTGAATCTAGTGGCTGAAGAACCTTTGCAGTGCCGACTAGTTTGAACTTTTAACAAAATACTTTTGGCAGGATTAACACGAACCCATAAAAATTGTGGGTAATTATCTAAATAAAAGTGGGAAAGGGTTTTTAGGACTAAACGATAGATTGAGTAGTATAAATTCATAAAACATGCAATTTTGAGTGTATTTATTTACTTGTAAATTAAGAAGATACTTACCGACCTTATATAGTCACATTACAATATATTTTTCATTAAGTCTTTTAATCAATTATGTAAGGAATTGTGGATTGGGATAAAAGGAGCATCTAAATGTAATTTGAAGATGCTTATAAATAATTAAGAGTCTTAAACTAATAGTTTATATCACTAACCACAATGTGGAAAAAGGTATACCTTGAATTTCTATGAAATGTTAGGGAATTATAATCTTGAACCACTTACTTCTAAAATTAATCTAGAATTCAATCCTCATTTGTTATTTTTATATTTTAGTTTAGTTTTCCTTCAATTTTAATTTATCTTTAGTATGATTTAGATTATTGTGTGAATTTTAATATTTAGCAATTGTTTTAGTATTAAATTCTCGTGAGAACAAATACTACTTTTCATTATATTACTTGTGTGATACATATATTGAAATATTTAATTAAATTTGTATATTAGTATTAATTAATAATTAGGCTGATTAACGTATCACGTTTTGAATAATATCTAATAATTAAGTTTGTATACAACATTATCCAAGTTGATTGGGTTTTGTTGTGTTATAAATAACTTGTAATAAGATTGGCTATCCATAAGCCCATTTAGGGAACATGCTCCAACTTACAGTGTAGAGCTAATAACCCTATCTAATACTGGTTAAGGCTTTCGAGGGAAACCTAGATGGTATTCTATGATACTCTCAAAGTTTCTTGGGTATTGTGAGATGTAAGTAGGCCTTATTCTCACTGTCGCTTGTAATTGCGTTCCTTGTATCGGGATCTTTATTTTGACAATTGATTCTAATCTTGTTTCGGGTTTGATTTATACTTATCTCCTTATTTAATTTAACAATGTATACTTGTGTGTTTGCTTATATAGCACAACAATCATGAATCATTTCCTATGTCTTTTTAGATCCATAATAGATTTGAATTCTCTATTTTTATTATCTCTTCTTTTTTTATTATGCTAAAAAAAGATATACACAGAGATGGTCATGTCCACTTAAATGGTAAATTCTATTTGAAGATGTGAGACTTATTTAAATGATAAAATTTATTGACTTTGTGTCTATCTCTCTCCCACATAACAAAAAAAATAAGAGACAAAAAATAGAGAAATAAGGGAATGATGGTAGTCGGCAACGATGCAGAGTTGAAAAGAGAGAATTCAGAATTTCCATGGCAGCTCACTTGGTGAATACTTAGGAGTCAGAGCAAGTCCAGATTGCATCAAATCTTGCCCATTACCACTTCAACATGGAGAGATTTAGCAATGGATTTAATTGGAGGGCTTCCGAAATCTTATAGCAAGCTTGTAGTTCTTGTTGGTGTATTCGGACAAACTAAGCAAAGCAACTCATATTATCTCCTTGCAACATCCACCTTCAGCGGTGGGTGGGGCGCACAGTTTTATGGATACGTGGAGAGATTTAGCAATGGATTTTAAGGGTATGTTAAGCTTATAATTTTCTTCACTAACCGGCAACTACGTATCATGGGCCTCACAAGGTTGTGGAAATTCCAAGGTACACCCAATATTTAACGTGTCCCTTTTGAAACGACATGGGGAAGTAAAGAAAATCAACTAACACAAAAATGACTGAAGTGGAAAACCAGGGGTATTTCACCTTGGAAACCCGAGAACATAATAGCAAGGAAGGTGGTTCGAAGGGAGAATTCACCTAGCACTTGTGTCGATTCACTGGTTGGCCCAGAGGATGCTACGAGGGAGCCACTGTCAGCAACCCAATACCGGTTTCCAGAATTCAACGCTGCAGCACATGAAAATGATTCCTAAGGAGAAGGATCAGATTAGAGGGGAGTGCAATTATTACGAGGCAGAGTGATAGAATTAGCAGTTAATGAAGGGAGGAAGGTAGTTAGAAATGACTAACTGGGCAGGTTAGGTAGTTAATTACCTTATGTACAGCTACTAACTACCATGTGAGATATGAATAGGGTGATTGGCACTGTATTGAGGCAACGATGATGATGAATAATATTAGCTGATGAGATATACCAGATTTCCTTTTAAACAACGTATGTAGTATATGTGGGGTATCTCTCTGATACGACCTCTCGACTCATGTACGTCAAATTGCATAAGCCTTCATAATTCTTCGATGATGAAACTCATAAGGGTCATCCTCAGAGACAAGATGGACGTTACAGTTCAATTTTACTACGTTTTATTTCTCTGTCTTTTGGGCTGCTCCAAGTCTTTATAAAAATTATCTATTAGATAGATAGAAGATTTATTTTAATTAGCATATATATATATATATATATATATATGACAGTTACGTATGAACTTAATCAGAACCAATCCATATATGTACATCAGGTGTACGCAGAGATTGCTGTTATGTTTTTATTATTTCTTAAAATGACGATTTGGGAGACTATACCTATCGGGGATTCACACCTGGGATGAAGCTCAGCCATTTGATAGTCAAGTCAACAAGCCATGTGATCTAAAGTTTTGTGCAGACAGATGAAGCCACATTTGCTAGGACAAGACATGTCTCCTAATCCCCATTCCCCTATATTTGTCAAGTGTACCAGAAACGCATCAAGGATAACACAAGCTACACGGCCAGATATTGAATTAACATCTCACAAACCCTATCTTCTTTGTTTCAATCATATCATATTATCATCCACACAATTATTTGCGCTGAATTAATCATATCCATAAATGAGTGCTCAATTTGGTTTAGTTTTCTCCTTAAAACTGAAAAAAACACCACTAAGTTCCATTTTTTTTTTCCTTGTTTCTCTGTTATGAAACTGGTTTTCTCCCCGTCCAATGTAAAATGGGATAAACAAAAAAGAGAAGAAGAAAAGTAAATGAGTTTTCTTCTCCATTGCTATAGAAAACAAAATGCTCAACTTACACTAGCTTGTACAAGGGAAGAGAGAAAGAAAATAAATTACTGCACAAATACAAAATTTACATACTAACATAACCTTAGCCTTGAGAAGTCAGCAAGGTAGGTGATTCAAAACAAACCTTAGAAATCGTAAACCTTCTACAACAATATATCTTGCCTGCTAAGAAGTTTAGTACATCCCAATCTCTCATTAGTAGGATTACAATTATACATAAGCAAGGAAGAGAGCCAACTCTTGTATCAAATATGTATCAGTAGCGCTGCATTAATTGCGGCTTTTGCACTTTTCCATTGCTCTTGGTGCTGCAACAACGAGATATAGGTAAGTGCACCAGTTGAGACTAGTCTAGTAGTAAAGCAGACTTAAGAGAAAGGAAAGCATGTGTAAGAATGGCTCATTTATGTAAATAATAATATCGCAATTGCTAGAGGTGGATCTTATAAAAAAAGTATGAATGACATGCTTACATTTACCAAAGAATTTTCCATTTTAAGATTTTTCTCAATTTGATAACTGGATGTATGTGAAAGCAGAAATAGTTAAGAGGATAACAGCTAAAGCCGGAGTTACCTAGTCCAATTGCTTCAGAACTCTTCATTATCCTTAATCGCTTGCATGAGTCAGTGAACATCCTGAAACAAGACAAACAGATAATATCAGAACGAAGTATTGATTGACTTGTTCTTTGTTGATTCTGAAATGGTAGGAAAAGATATAACACATAAGTAGCAGAGTCATTGTATTAAACCTGTGAAAGCTGATAATCCACTCAGGGAAATATGGAACAAAACTGAAAAAGACATTCTCCAAGGAATCTAACCAGAAATTAAATTCAGATAGACTAAGAGACATGGACTGCACTTACTCCCAGGGTACATCACCAACTAGCATCCAATCACCATCCTTGTCTTCATAGGTGAGCACATATTCAGAACCATGCAAGAGATCTATCAGCCTGCTTTCACTCAAATTATCATGACTTGAAACCCCATGAGATCCACATTGACCTGAACTTGTCATGGATCAAAAGAACATCATTAGAATCTATAACATAAAGATGCATGTATATGCAGCAAATGTGAATCTATCTCTTAGAGACATGTAACAACTGAATAGACCAACAGTGGACTTTAGCTCATGACCCCAACATGGCAAAATCTTTACTTTCAAAGTTCAGAAGGGGTAAATTATGTGTTTTTTCTTAGGTAGAAGGCAACAGTTTATTGTTCATTTATGACTCCAATATACTGGCTTTTGAAAGACTCATGATCCTGATTCACTCACCATAAAGATAAAAAAAGATGCCTGTTTTATTTACTGTAAACTCTTTATGTTTCTGTCATCTAAATCATATGATCCACAAAAACGATAATGAAAAACTATGGTTAGAGGACAGAAAGAGTTGCAAGTAGAAAGAAACTCACTGATTGTAAAACAACTGAACATCTTTTCAAGTGCCGAAGAAAGTTGCTGGTAACTCCCAAAGTGTTTGAGATCCACTTTCCTCAAGTAGGGGGCACCATCCATGCTTACTTTAACATAAAGGCATCCAGACTTGGCTTCTGCATCATCACTGTTCTTCTGAGGATTAGTAGTCATCGAGTTCTTCCTGAAAGATCTGATTGGAGGCCATCCCACAACTTGTTCCCTGACTCACATAAGAAGAACACATCACAATTTAATTAAAGTAGGCCATGTGCAAAGAGCCCCAATCGAGACATAAATTTTCCGGCTAGAGGTAAGGATTATAATTTCAATACCAAACAGATTTAGCTAATACAGGTGCTTATCCTTGTGTTTAAGTGAGATTCAAATGACACAACATAAGGAAAAAAAATATACAAGCATCAGATGAAAATTTGGATGAGTTCAATCTGGAATAATATGCAACAGGAAATCATATCCAACCAGGGAACAGAAGAAAATAGATGAAATCACAGAAAATCCGTCTCATGAATGATTAACAGAGAAGGAATATCTCTAAATTACATTAAAGTGACAACAGTTTCTCTAACATCAGAAGCTACCAATCAGCAACAGGATAAGCTAGAGAGTGCTCAAAATTTCCCATGGAGAGATTTTTCTCCCTTCATTTCCGTTTAAATTCCAACGAACTAATATAGATTTTTTGCTATTTTAAAAACTTCATTTCCTCTTCTCTTTAAGTATCATCTCCGTAATTACTCAATAACACACCCAGAAAAAAAAAAAAAATATATATATATATATATATCAAAGTCACTATAATTTGTGTCATGCATCCGACTTACTGTGACAAGGACAAGGTAATTGTAAAAGTTCTCAGAAACATCAACCAGCTATATGGACAAAGATTATGACAATAATGAAACACAAAAAATAGTAGAGCAAAGGAAGAAGAATGAAAAATCAAAGAAAGATGATGAAACTACTTTGGAGGGAGTGCAGAAATCTGAGGCTTCTTCTCGTGCAACAATGGCTTCGGTGAGTGTGGGATGCTATCTTCCACAAGGGAGGCACCCAAACATGCTTGTGGGTTAGTGCCACCCCTGGGAGAGAACAAGCCACCATCTTTTCCCAAACCCACCTCAGATTTACCATTCCCTGACATAGCCCACTTCCCAGAACCACCGTTAATGGTGTCTGAGAAACCCCTCTTGGCCCCACACACCACCGCACTCTTGGCCCCTCCGCCACCACCACCACCATCTCTCTCTGGTGACTCGGACCCAGGTAAACCAAGTCGCAGCTCAGTGGCCTTCAGGTTCAAGCCACCAGTGCTTCTCTGGGAAAACTTGTCTGAGCCTTTTTCCATTGAAGGATGCTCTGTCAAGCCTACATAGTCCTGCTCTAACAGCACAGACATCAAACCTCGGCTACTATAGTACTATTGAAATGATTATCGGAAACCACAAAACGGGAAAGAAGAAGAAAGAGAGAGAGGGAAACGGAGATTGAAGAATCAGAATTTAACAGTGGAAGAAAGAAACGTTGATGAACAGAAGCTTCTCTGAGATTTTGGGTTCTGTTGGGTTACCATATAAACTCTGCACGCTGTGTATTAAGAAAAAGAATGGGAATATTAATATATTAAATTAAGAATGAGAGAAGCTTGTAATTTGCAAAAGAGAATAATGTAAAATTTGTTCTTTCGCTTTATTCTTTGTTTTAAATTCCTTCAGGAGTGTGTTTCGAGTTTTTTATTTTTTTATTTTTTTATTTTGTGAATCTTTCTGTAGGCAGCCACCCCGACAAGCCACAGAAAGTCCCCGGCAAGCTCGCTCTGTATGATTTTTTTTCAAAATAATATTTTAACATGTTTAATGAGGTTTTTAAAATGTGTATGACAGACAAATTGTTGATTTAAGATTATATAAATAACAGGGAATCTCTAGCATATTTAATAGACGAAAAAAAATATTTAGTTCCTGAATGACATTTTACTTTTAATTTCAATTTTATTTGATTTTATTTTTTCTTTAAATTTCATTCCCATTCAATTTTATTTAGATCAAATTTAGTCTTAACTTTATCTTAAATTTTATTCTCATCTATTATATAAATTTCATATTAACTTAATCCTTTAAATTTAAAAAATAACTAAAATGTTTCTTTCTCTTTCACAGCGTTTTTTCGTTTTGCCAAATTCTCTTCAACAATGTATTGTAATTTAACAACGTTAATTTATAATACTTAACATAAAAGTCTTCTGCAGATTCTTTAGTAAGTTAATTCTGATAAGTTCTTACCAAAATAGGTTTATTAAGTTAAAATATTCCTTAAAACAACTAAAGTTAAGAGATGAAAATTAATATTAAGTAAAATTAAGAAATTAAAAAATATATTTTAGCTAGAATTTTCATTTAGTTTTACATTTAATTACAAATGAAACGATAGGCAAATTACTTTAGATTAATTATTTCTTACAATTCTTATAAAAATATATAATTTTTTTGGGATACGGAGGAACCAGCGTTTGGACAAAACAAAATAGGGATGGAACAGAGGAAACAGCTTGGCAAAAACAAAAAAGAACAGAGGAAAACAGAGAATCACAAGAACAAAGGGACGAAGGAAACCTGTGTCTCAAAAGGCCACATTTTATCGAATTTCCAAGTAATGCAGAAAATCTCATCACTTGCAACAAAATGCCGGAGATTTTCTGGGCGTATATACTGCTTCGATTCTCGGGAAAAAAATTGGCAAATGGAAAAAGGAAAGTTTGATTGGAAAGGAGAAGAGAGAGAGAGAGAGAGAGAGAGAGACGAAAGTGAATGGGACGAGGAAGGAATACATAAAAATGGTTTGAGAAATGAAAAGAATTCTTTTTCTGGGTGAAGCAGAGCACTGACTGTATACGTACGAGATGCCCTGTTTGGTTCTCTGACTACTTTGGAATTTCTAGAAATTTGCATCAATGTCCATTAACCTGTGTCAAAGAAAATTAAAACAAAAAACAAAAAGGTAACGCAAACACACGTATTTTTGTATTATGTTAGAGTACATTTTACCGTATCAGATAATCTTTTTATTAAAAAAAATTATTCAACTATATTAATCGTTCTATTGACAATAAAATTATAGTTCAATGTTGATTTTTTTTCCTTTTAATTATATAAAATCTCAATTTTATGTGTAAAAACTTAATTTTTTACAAAAAAAAAAAGCATATGTTCAAATGTTAAAGATTCATTTATAATTTTTTAGAAATAAATATTAAATATAATTTCGTTAAAATATTTATCTAGGCAAAATTTGAACCTCTTTAATTTAACATATGATCTTCTTTTTTTTGGGGCCAAATTTAATTTGTGATCAAGGAGAGAGTACTAACAGTGAAACTGTAATATGCATAATACTTTTATAATGTAACTTGACAAATTTAAAATTTGAACACGAAAATAGTTGTCAATTTTGTTTTTCAAATTTGTATTCTTTTTATACAAATACATACTTCCTATTTTTTGCAAATAAAATTTTCAAAAAATAAAACAATCAAACACTTCTTCTGAGAAGGTATTTTAACATAAATATTTCTGATAGAGTTTCGTATGAGAAGTTAAAATTATTTAAAATATACTAGCAACTATATATAAGAAAGAATTTCTTTAAACATGGCTGAAATTTTTTTTCTTGGGGCCACTAGGACATACAACTAAAGATTCAAAAGTTTCTTCCATGTGGTTTTTATTTAACATTTGATAAAGTGTTACAAGATTACATATTTCGTTGATGCAGTAGCTAGGCACCATTCAAAAACATACATTGCAGCTTATGATAATTTTCGCTGCATTTTCGCACTATTTCTATTTTTGATATATGTATGACAATTACGTGTAAATAGACTAATGAGTTTGAAAAGATTAATCACCATTGGCTTTTTCCTTTTATAATTGCATATTTAGCCATTGATTTTATTTTTAATTTTTTTTTAATCGTTGTCCTTATAGTCGCCACAAAAAGATGGACTGTTGGTGGGAGACAAGACGCCGTTACGTGTAGAAGTGGATGGAATGAGACCTTTCCATATTCAAAGAACTTGACCCTTCCCCTATACAATTTCTTTACCCTTTTTCTTTTTCTTTTTCTTGTGCTTTTTTTTTTTTTAAAAAAAATTCATTTCAGTCTTTTCTCTTCACATGCATTAAAAAAAAAAAAAGTCTCTCCCCCTTGTTTGGAAAAAATAATAATCAAAAGCTGCATTTTTTTCGTGTCATACATTATGATTATGTTGTTAACTTATACTAAAATTTATTTATATTAGAGGACAATTAATTCAATAGCGAAACTAAAACAAGTCATAAAAGCAATAGAGAGAATTAGTATTATCAAATATCAGTTAATTGTATTAATTATTGATAAATAAACGAACATTCGACATAGTTAAAGTACTAAAAAAATAATAAGATTAGAATTATGTAAAAAATAGTAACAATAAAATTGTTAATGAAGAAGTCAACTACAAGCAAATGACAGAGATAAATGAAATTAGATTACAAGTTTAAAAATTGATTTTCATAATTAAAAAAATATACAAACTTTAAAGTTGTTATGAAGATTTCAGTGAAAGTGGAATTAGAACATGTAATTAAACATGATCACAAATTAGGAGAATAAATAAATTAACAATCTGACCTGATGAAGACGACATTGTTGATATGAGTATTGGTTGAGTCTAACAAGTTCAACTCACAATGCCCAAGAGCGTTTCTCAGAGTGTTTTGACGACAGAGAGAGAATGACAGATTTTTGTTGTCTCTGAAAGCTAGGCTTCAGTGTATTATTTATAGGATTTTATTTAATAATATAATTAATCAATATTATCCAGTAAAATCCTCCAGGATCTTTAAAATAATTTTAAATTTAATTAATCAATCAAAATTAAGCCCATAAAATCTCTCTCTAAATAACAATCTTAGATTAGTAATCTGACGGGATGATTACTAATACTCTTGGGCTGTGGGTTGGATTTCTACTCAGCGGGCTTGTGGATAATCGAACCCATCACCGATTATCCACACATATTAAAATAAAACCCAATCCATTCTCAGTTTATAAATTATAACATTAATTGTCTAATTAGAATTAATAAGGTACTAATCTAATAAAATAATTAATGCTAATTCATATAATATTAAAAATATTCTAACAATCACCCACTTGGATAGCATTAATTACATTATTAGGTCAATAAACAAATACATAATTAGGCAATTAATATTCACATAAACTCATGAATATGTGTATATTTATAAACCATATAAAATTCAGAAATGAAACTACACACAAAGATCACTGAATCCGATAGGAAAACAAGTGATATTAACATTGTTATAAATTAGTTTCAATATCTGAATAGAATGGAATACAAAATGACATTTGAAGCATCATATTACAATGCAAAAGTCCCTTTAGGACTTAACTCTGAAATTTGGTGTTAAATTGCACCACAAAAGCCCCTTAAGGACTCAACTCATAAATTTGGTGTCAAATTGCACCACAAAAGCTCCTTAAGGACTCAACTCATACTCCCACTAGACCAAGGCTACATCAGAATTCAACAAGGCCCATATGAGTTATACAATTTGAATTACTCTTATGAGTAGGCATTGGTTAATAGATCCGTCATCATACACTCACTGCAAATGTGAACCATGCGAGTCTGAGATAACAAAAATTCAGAAATGAAATCATGGATCAAGGATATTAAATCCGATAAGGAAAGCATTGTTATAAATGCTAGCAAAATTTCAATTCTGAATTATATCTAAAATTTTGGCATAACCAAAACATTGAATCCGATAGGGAAACAAATGTTATAAGTGCCAAAATACACAAAAGTGTTCCTTAAGAACACAACTCAGACTCTCACTAA
Organism: Delonix regia; assembly: GCA_037074485.1. Classification (NCBI taxonomy): domain Eukaryota; kingdom Viridiplantae; phylum Streptophyta; class Magnoliopsida; order Fabales; family Fabaceae; genus Delonix; species Delonix regia. Next base: position 28,701,144 of record CM073449.1, on the reverse strand, counting down.
AACAACACATCAAAATTCGAATATACCCAAGAGTCGTATATTTCCAAAACTCTAATGGGTTTGTGTTGATAAACGGATCACCTAAAATGAGTATGAGATATACAGATCTTCTCTCCAACAAATAGGAATTGACTATCAAAATTTGATATAACTGAAATTCCTGTAACTTTGAGAGAAACGTATAATAGAGTCATGTCGCAACAAAATGGTCAAGACTTAAAATATACACATGACAGAAATTGATTTCCTTGATCATATTCCTTAAAGAGTGACCATTACAAAACTAGCGACATACTCTTCACTTATATATATATATATATATATATATATATATATAAAAGGCAGTTGTAAATGTCCATTTGACACTTCTCAACAAAACAACTCATTCAAAAACATCTTATAGATGTAATTAGAAATTGGTTTAGGATCATTATAACTATTTCTATAGCTTTCTAATGATCATGCCCAAAATTACATAAATATATCTGCCAAGCACACCAAAATGAAAAAAAACAATGTTCAAACATGTGCACACTTGAGCCTATATATTAGGCTATTAATAATTGATTCACATGGAACTTTGCCCATCAAAGTTCTCTCTTCATCATTTAGGACATAACGATTTAAACAACCTATCACCTGCACAAGTGCACAAGGAGTGCATATCAAATTTATTGAGCACTCGTTCAATATAGGTTGCTTGAGACAAACTAAGAATGCCACAAGATCTATCACGGTGAATTTGAATTCTTAAAATAAAAAAGATTCACCTAAATTTTTCATATCAAAGTGGCATAACAAAATGTGCTTTGTCTCATTTAATAAGTACACTGAGTTATTGGCCAATAGGATGTCATTCACATACAACACATCCTCATGAAAGTCTTTATCTGTGATTACAGTGCCTACATAGCTAACTGTAATCAAACTTTCTTCCAATCCAAGGATGATTTATTGTTCTTATTGCTTTTCTTGAGTCCATACATTTTCTTGCCATAGGCATTGCCTTCACTTTTCTTTGCTTTTCAATTTCACATTTCCAACCTTGTTGGATGAACCATGTAAAATATAGTATATTAATTATGAGAATTCACCTTCTTTATTGATTCTTCCTCTTGGGTCATTTTAAACATCATATGATTAATTGACCACTCTAACTATTGGGAATTATAAGTGGTTCTCAAGACCCCATATTCAGCAGAAATGGATTAGGGAACTCTATAAACTAAGTTGCTCTCATCCAAGTCCAAATCTAGGATCTCAGCTTATTGTAACAGTTAACAAGCTTCATCATGTGCTCACACACTCCTGACACTTCGTCATAGTGAGTGTTATCTAGCAAAGAGAGATAATAGGCCCTTTTAAGTCTTATCAAACTTCTTAAATATCTTACTAACCACTTTAAAATATTTAATTGCGATGTCCTTCTTAGGAATACTTCGTCTGATAGTCTTCTCAATCGTATGCTTAATGACAGTCAGAAAAATCTTATTGGACTCCTATCACTGCTTATAGTAAGCCTTGTCAGCAGCACTAGGTTCAGCGGTGAGATCTACTGGCTTAGGTTCTCTCATACCTAAATTCCTTTTGTGATCATTAGATACATATCAAAGGACTCAATCTAATTATCGTAGTATATTTTGTTCAGAGTTTTCACCATAAATAGTTGCAAGAACAGAGACGCTGAGGGAAAAACAAATAGGAAACATATAATTATGTCCCAGACACATAATTATATATATAACAAAGTTTCCGTAACAAGACTCAGCTTCAGCAACTATGTAACAAAATACTTATCATATCCTACCTAAGGGCTCAGACTATGATAAATCAAGAAAACTCATGCACACCAAGAAAGCTCATTATCGAAAGAAATGACACAAAATGCACCCACAATCTCTATATCGATAGGATATAAGAAACTATGAATACATTAATCAGTAAATCGCCGCTAACAAGCCACAAATAAGCCTTATTAACAAAATTATATTGACAATGTCATACCGATAGGGCATGTCCATTATCAACATAATATTTACATACACTCTCTCTAGTGGACTTATCACAATATTTAGAATCATCCCTAATAATGGTAATTAAATCAATAGGCGTATGTGAACCAAAGTCATTACAATTTCCACGCACAACATACTCCTTTTAACGCATGTGCTTAAATTAGAAATAAAATCTAATAATTAATGCAAAGAAATTAATTATAATTTATTTACACATAATCAGGGAGAGTAAACTGAACATATTGTTCCGTATTATGTCTAGTCTTTACATAAAATTTTTCATGTCAAAATTTTTATCCTAAGCTTGTTATAGCTTACACAATATTTCCCTAGATATTTCAAAATATTTATCTAACCTTAGTATTCTTTAATTTGACCCATCTTAGATCTTAAATGGGCTCATGGAAGGTCATGGTGACAAAATTTCAAAATAAATGACCATAGGCCAAAAGAGATTGGTTATACAATATTATGGTGTGTTCTAAATTCAACTATATTTTCACACCATAACCAACATTTTTTACCCTTACATTACCATGAAGACCATTCAAAAAAAAGAAGAAGGAAAAGGCAAAAGAGAGACTAGAATATGCCAAATCATGTTACGAAGACGAGATTAGAGAAAGGAAACTTAAAAAATTTCATAGTCCATCAAACCGTGGCTCTGATACCATTTGAAAGCGGAATTAGAACATGTAATTAAACATGATCACAAATTGGGAGAATAAATAAATTAACAATCTGACCTGATGAAGACGACATTATTGATATGAGTATTGGTTGAGTCTAACAAGTTCAACCCACAATGCCCAAGAGCGTTTCTCAGAGTGTTTTGACGACAGAGAGAGAATGACAGATTTTTGTTGTCTCTGAAAGCTAGGGCTTCAGTGTATTATTTATAGGATTTTATTTAATAATATAATTAATCAATATTATCCAGTAAAATCCTCCAGAATCTTTAAAACAATTTTAAATTTAATTAATCAATCAAAATTAAGCCCATAAAATCTCTCTCTAAATAACAATCTTAGATTAGTAATCTGACGGGATAATTATTAATACTCTTGGGCTGTGGGTTGGGTTTCTACCCAGCGAGCTTGTGGATAATCGAACCCATCACCGATTATCCACACATATTAAAATAAAACTCAATCCATTCTCAGTTTATAAATTATAACATTAATTGCCTAATTAGAATTAATAAGGTACTAATCTAATAAAATAATTAATGCTAATCCATATAATATTAAAAATATTCTAACATTCAGGACATGGAAATGCATTGATTCATTAATTAATTGTTGTAAAATGATGATAATTGTTGGAAAGTGAAGGACCACTCATAAAAAATTTATGTTACAAAGCACTTTGATGCATATACATATTTCCTATATAAACCATTGTTCTAAGTTATAATTGCATGTCACTTGCCTAAAAGAAAACTATTTAACACAAAATAGATAACGAAAGCATTTTTAAATTGCACCCTAACACTGTGACAAGAACCTTCACTTTGTCACTTTGCGTACAGATCAGAGCAGAAAAAAACTTAGTTGAACTTCATCAATATTTTAAAAATTCATAGTTATTCACCCCATCACTGCTTGAATAAGAATTATACACCAACGGCCACAACTTTTAAATTAAATTGTTGACAAAAAAGAAAAAAAGAAAAAATCTATACCTTTTGTGTTATTATTCAGACATTAACAAAAAATTTCATATTATTTTCAGAATATTTTTACTTTAATAAGTATTATTTTCATTAATTTAGGAGCGAAATCAAACATATTTATGAAATCAATAAAATAGGGAAAACAATCAATATTAAATAAATTAGTATTAGGGACTTCGTCAACCCTCAATCCAGCTTAAATCCATTTTTCTTTTTACTTTTTATATAATGACTCAAAAATTAAATCTAAAATCTCTCTGGAAAACTAATGCCAATCACTAAAATCTACTGACTATTGTACACAGACCACACTAGTCTCATGAAAAGGCAGCAATGTAGTGACTAGTAAACTGAAAAACAAAAGATGCAACTTTGCTTATCTACATGATCAAGATTTTTAACTAAAAAGATTGAGATTGTAAACTCTATTAAATAAAATTAAAAAAACAAGAGATACTTGGGATTTATGAATCATCATGCTCGTAATCAAAAAGTTAAACGAGAGAATCCAAGGAAAGGACCCACATTCCAGAAATGGGTCCTAGTTATGAAGTTCTTGCTTCTAACAATAGCATTGTTCTTGAGCAGTTCTTCAATCTCTCTCTTACTTTTCATTTTTCTGTTATTTTATTTTCTCTCTCCTCAAAGAAAAATTATGATGGCCACTCCACTACCTATATTCAATAGGGTTATTCAGAGGGATTCTCGTTCTCATCTCTGCTTTTGGGTTATGTTTGGCCAAGCTCAACTATATATCATAATGAACCAATGCTAGGTTTAATGGTTGTGGCAATTTGTGGGTCCTATTTTGCCTAGCACTTTTGCTATAGTCATTCCACATGGCTAACTGGATATTTAGATAAGTGCCAACTTTTAACCTCCACACTGTTGAGGATCCTAATCTTTTGTCCTCAACACTCAAAGCATCACATCCATTTGTTAATAGAATATTGGACTGGAACTGTTATTCTTCTTTGTAAGTAACTTTGTTTTCTATTTCTATGCAGCCCTTGTTCCAATCTGCAAAATAGTTTCAAATCTGTCGCATGATAGGCTACAAATAAGAGGGATTAATTTTTTTTGCATTAAATTTCCATCTCTTTTCTGATCACTTTTGCCAAACACTGACAATTGCTAACATCTTTTAACAGTATGTCTAATCTCTTTCCATCTCAGAAAATTTGTCACTAAAACTGTTAGCAAACAGAACTCTCAACTATGAAGTATTAAATTGGAATATAATTGTTATATTAAAAAAAAGTATTACTCCAGATAATATGATCCATAGTGCTAACTAAGTTGTGTATTATAAATACATTAAAGCAAATGACTAAGGAGACAAAGAATCAAAGTTTTGACTATTGATCGTCCTTTTCCCTATCACCTGCATATGTTTGTATGTTACTAAATTTTCTTCTTTTTTGTTTTTCTATTTAAAAAAAAAAGGAAAAAAAAAAAGCTAACAGAGAATGCCCAAAATCCAACCAAAAAGAGCAGCCAAGCAGGACAAGATTTAACAATAACAGCAAATAAAAAGTGAAAAATATTACTACTACCAAACAAATACTTTAATAATGTCCAACTCCAACATGTGAAATGGTTGTCATAATCAGAACAAAGACTTTTTGGTAAGGGATAGGAGACAGCATGAATCCTCAAAACAACACTCTCTTGACCCTATATGGGATTTGATTAACCATCAAGTGGAGTCCCAACTTCCTTTTTCATCTTTTTATATTAAATTTATAGTCCTTAATGGACTATCATAGTCCTGTATGAATAATAGCACAGTTTGCACTTCTTAGTCGTACACACTTATCAGAGCTTTGGACCCACCATTTCAGTTGCTTGCCAAGATGCTCTTACTGAATTTTACTTCAAGAAAAATATATCAAAATCAGTAACACAATCATATGACATAAAATTAATTTATTTATATGATTAAAAATTTATTGATATTTCATTTTTTTAAGAATATAAAATGCAAGGAATAGCTCAACTATATAAAATCTTACGTTAATAGCAGAAGATTTCTATCTATACGTGTATAGAGGCATAGATACATACAATTATAATTTATAGCTGTAAAAAACTCAACGGTAATCTAGCTAAATTGAGCTGTGATCCATCCTTTCTCACCGTTTAAGTCAGAAATCGCGTCCTTCCTTTTTAATTGTACAGATCCATCCTTTCTCTCCGTTTAAGTCAGAAGTCGCATCCTTCCTTTTTATTTGTACAGATCTCTAGTTGTTTTTTATTTCAGTGGGGAGTGGTAGTCTAAATCAGAAAATCATATCATAAACATCCTCAAATCGGGAACTGTTAAAAGAGCAACACTTGTATATTAAGGGTACAAGAAATTGAATGCATACAACCGAAGGGCACACGGACTATATACTATACATTAAGCTCACTCATATAAAGTCGTAGCTTAGTATTTGTTTGGGTTTGTGTCTGTCATTTTGGCAATAATCCTTAGACAAGAGACATGTTGAAATACTAAGTGCAAAAACCAAGAAGACTAGAAGGAAAGAATAGAATTTGAAAAATTAAGCATGCGTTGCGTGCCCAAAGTAGTCTTGTATTTCAATCATTTAGGCACGAGGAAGATTGAGAGTAACAGAACTAAGTGCAGTGTAAGCACACCATAACCCCGGTATTGCTTGTGCTCAATGGAATGCCCATTCATACCTTTTACTGAAGCAGTGTCTTGTCAACGTTCATAACACAAGAATTCAAGCTTGTCATCTAGCAAAGCCATGTAGTGGATACTGCAAAAAAGCCTGCAGACTTAATGTATTCCAACTTGCATTGCAACCATCAAGGGGCCATGCATCAAAGATGAATTATTGGCACTCAAGGGGCCCCTGCATCTCACTTCGTGTACTATGATTTAACCTGAAAGTTACGGATTACCACAAATATATGGTGCCAGAAGATCAGAAAATGTTTATTTCACAGTGCTGCTATAACCTTTTTCACCTGGACCCATTAACTTGTTTCTTTCGGTAATAGTGACTGATATGCAATTATGATCTTTTGGATTTTGGAAGTTGGAATATTATCAAAGTGAGCTTGAGGAAATGAAGAACATGAGCGAACCGGAATATGTTCATCGTTTATGAAGGTAAAATCTCTACTGGTTCTCATGAGTATCTTCAAGTCAACATGCATCCTCTACCATGTACAGAGGAAAAACATGATCCTTAAGCCAACAATCACATAATATACAAAAAATATATGCCAAACTGGATTGCTTTGTAAAAATGAAATTCCTTTCTTCTGAAATTATCTAAGAAAATACAGTGAGCTTTATGAACCTTGATTTTGTCTGAACAATCACTTTAGTTGTCTTTTTCCATTAATTTTTGTTTTATTAATCAGCCAATGCAGTGTACACGATGCCATACTGAAGACAAACTTTTAGATACAGCAACGCTGATCAAGATTTACTTTATATGGCAGAGAATTGGTAGTCTCAGAAATTGAGCTTTTCGTTAGCTAATAGTTCAGAAAATCAAACCTCAGTCTTAACTGTTTACTTAGATTTGATCCAGAGACCAGAGTTAATACAAATACTAGTTCTTGTTCTTAAAAAAAATGAAGCTCTACATACCTTTGTTTTTATGAATCTCCTGATGTCCAGAAAACATAATGGGATAGACCATGGAAAAGTGGGGAAACTACTTATGACGACTGAAAACAGCCAAATTTTAAAATGTTGGTCTACTATAAATTGTAGCATTTTATACCTCCTAAATTATTACAAAAAAATGAAAACGTTCAAAGTAATTAAATCTAATGTCTATAAGTCATGTGACTGTAACTTGCAAGGGGGAAATTGGAAAAGACTACGGTGACATAAAGTGTCATGTGAAAATCATGTGGCTTTTAGATGTTAGTTTTAACTGATATATATGTCTCACTTTTTATTCTGGGGGATAATGAGTTGCATTTTAAAACTTTGCTACAATTCAGGAGAGTTATATATAGTTTCCCCAAGAAAAATTATACAACTTCAGTACAACAAATGTATGACACAGGTTGGTTAAAATCGCTTTTGTTTTCTCCCCTCAGAAAAACCTTCTAAACGTCTAAATATGAAATCGAAAACTATCAAAAGTTTCATTTTCGGCATTTATTTCAGCAAGCACTAGAACAAGGAAAAAGAGTAGCCTCCTAATGAATTGAAATCATATATTCCATGGGACGAAGTGATGTAGTTGATATCAGAAGAACAGCAAAGTAAATATTAAACCACTATTAGAGAATAAAAACAAGAAACTTGTAATAGCACCATATGAGACTATCAGGCACAAGTTTGCCCATAGTTGTTTTGATTCCATGCAGTGAGCGTGTGAGGCATGAAACGTGAAAATATATCAATCAACCAATATGGCATCAAAGTTGATTTGATAGTGTAGAGAGATAACCTACCATTTCTAAAGTGCACGTACGGTAGCTCATAATGTTTGTAACACCAAGCTTTTTTATTACTATCCCAAAAACAGAGAAAGAAAAGGAATCTTTAGACACCAGAGAGTCCTGTAGTCGTCCAGTCCAGATATGTAATAAACAAACTACAAAACTAAGAAATATTATCAATCATTTTTACACATGGTTTTTGCCTTTCTTTGAGATCAATATCGTTTCAAAAAAAGCAACTAAAAAAGATAACTGAATATAATTTTTCAAATTATCATTTGACGGCTACCACTGTTCCCAAGAAAAAAAAAATCGTGGTTTCTGCCAAATACATGTTCATGAATATGTAGCTAAAAAAATAGACATAATCATCAGAAACTAAATTCAAACTTGACTCTCAGTTGTACCATTCAGTAGAAACTCATAACTCAGCATACCAACACCTTCAGGATTAGAAGGTTTTAAAAGTGAGTTTATCATAACTAATTTCAAAGGAAAGATTTCTACTACAATGTCAAAGGGATCACGGCATCAAAAATGGAATACCATCTTCCTCGGCGATCCGATGGCCGGGTTACAACCTCTTTTCCTTTAGATGGCTTATTTTTCGGAAGACATTTTCAGTAAACACTTGTGCAGAGGACATCCGCAATTATTTTTTTTCTTTTTCGCTTGACAAGTAAGCGATATTACTCACTAATTAAACTTGGCAATTATTTGGTTGGTTGCAGGCGATATTTTTGGGTCTTCTGTTTGAAGATTACAACAGGAAAATTTCAGAAGCAGTGATTGACATGCTGATGTGACAATGTGAGCCTACGCTAAAAGTATTAAAATATCAATTTTACAGGGAGCGAAAAACCTCAATAGTCATCCCGTCTGTGTTGGAAGACTTTGAGTAGTCACTTGAACATAAAAGTTCTAGCAAGTGCTCAGTGGGATTTGACTTTGATAGCGAATAATATATGCATCATAGCAAAAATCAAGCAATGGCTCCTGCCATACTAACCATGATGATTCGAAATATTCAATAATCAAATCTATACTTATGAGAAATTAAATATAACATATATACATTGGAATGAAAACAGTAACTAAGCCTCCAAGGCATCAAGCTAGTTTCAAATTGAATTTCAGGAAAAATAAAAATAATGCACGATGAATGAGGAATATCATATATGAAAGAGGAGGGAAACTGTCACGATGGTGCCTAAGCCTTACCTGAGCCCATAGAGCTTGGGTCTTTTAAACCAGGGTCATCTCTGACCATTGCATAAGACCAAGGATTTATACATGGTGGGAACTTACAGGGTCTTCGATCGAGGATAAATCCAGAGTGATCTTCGACGCACGGACGATATTCCGACGGCATAACACCACCACTCGCGATGGCGACAGTAATCTCAGATAGAGAGGAGGCTGTTATGGGCTATGCAGCCCAATTGGGCCCATATTTTTACGGACAAATACTCTTTTGGGCTTCACGTCTAAACATAAATTCGGGGGTGTCTATGGCAGTGTAAATGGGCCTAATGAGCGCATTGTTTTGGGTGTAAACATATTTACCTAAAGCCCCCTCCCTCCAGAAAAAGCCCATAAAGTCATGTGTGTTCACATTTGACAGGGAAAAATAATCCTGATTGCAGTTTTCGTTCTTTTGGGCCTCTGGCCCCTTCATTGACCTAGAAAAAATAAAAAAAATCTTCGGTTGGACGAAAAATGATATTTCGTTAATGTTAAAATTAAAGTTACCTCAGTGAACTTTGAATTTTCTGAAGATATTGATTTACCCTCTGGGTTAATAACTATATTCAACAAGACAATCATTTTTACTTTTAACGTGCAAATCTGGAAGATATCTTGTTGTAATTGCAAGCTTTCTTTTGTATGAAAAGTGACGCGCTGTGTTTACTGGAAATAAAAAAAAACTTGAACCCGTAAGAAAAAAAAAAATAAAAGTTAAAATTAAAGAGATCTTTGCAAATTTGGACAGAATGAAAATAAGGTAATAAAACAGGGGCGAAAGTGAAGCTTACCTTCCGTCAATTCTCGAATTCCAATTTACATAAAATTTGATCACGGTAAGTTTTTCTTAATTTTTATATAATTTTGATGATAAAAAAATCATCAAAATTATATAAAAATTAAGAAGTAACACATAATTATGAACACATGATTTTAGTTTATAAGCAGAAACAAGGATCAATTTTTAAATAAATATTTATTTGAATATCCAATAATTTTAAATTTTAAATTTTAAATTATTAAATATTTTATAAACCATTCACATCAAGTAATTAGTTACAATTAAACATAAAAAAATTAATTCTCAATTAACCCATCAAAAATTAACTTATTTAATTATATATTTAACTAATGAATCACTTAATCAATATTATCTATACCAACTTAAATCTTACTCCAACGCATCTAAAAATCAATAAAAATTAAACTCAGAAAGCGACGCATTACAAAATATATAGAACAAGGTAATAGAAATAGAAATAAAAGAATAGAAGAAGGGGTTGAAAGTGAAGCACTTTGATACATAAGTCAACAAGAGTCCTCAAGTACCCGTGACATACGTAACGCTGTACGAAGTCAAAACAAAATTCATGACACACAGAAATGATTAAGCAGATGATTAACGATATAAATATGGGCACACTCATCAGTTCATATCGAACTTTTATTCCCTATATGTGCGTGTTTGTGTGTGTATATATATATATATTTTATATAAGTGGGAGGCATTGAAAATGGGTTTACTTGGCAATTAAGATGGGTAAGCACCAAGCAACTACTCCCACTATTCTAGTGTTTCTGCTGTAGACAAAAATAATGGTAAACCATGTGATGATAACTTCTCCCCAAGTTAAGCATTTCAGTACCGAAGAACAAATGCTGTGAACTTAGACTCCGTTTAATGATGATGATGTAATTTTTGAAAAATTGTTGCGTAGTGAGTGAATATAAAAATATTTGAAATATTATATGATGTAACGATGAGAAGTAATTATAAAATATTCGTTGCATTTATTATATGCTTAAAAGTGAGAAGTGTTGAATAGTTTGGTGGTGTGGTGTGGTTTGGCAAAAAGGTAAGGTTGAGGTGAGATTGGAGTCCGAATGAGTGGCTTTGCGGAAAAGGGCGTAAAGCCTCAAGTTTTGAACCACAAATTTGTTTATGAAAAATTGAAGTAGGATAGGGTAATGCCAATCAATGTCATGTTCGGTGGGATTCGAAGGCGCATGCGCAACAAACTCTCAATTGTGAAACCCTCTTACTTGTTTCCGTTTCTATGCACAGCGACACCTTTACCAATTTCATCAAGTGGTTTAGGGATAGATCCACACGCTCGCGCAAATTATTTATTTATTTATTTTTTATTACGTGAGAATAGAAACTAACTCGTTTGGTTGTTAGAATAAAAAAAAATGAATGTGAATGAAAATAAGAGTATTTATCATTATCAATATTTGATTGATAGATTGGGTCTTCATTCCCATTTCTTAGAGTATTTGTTTTTCTTTATATAAGGAAAAATTCTTTTCTTAACTAAAACTATAAAATAAGATTGGTCTTTTAAGAATAAAAATATGTTTACCAAAAGTGTCCTCATGTATAATAATATTTAGATAAAAATATCCTTATGATCCATCAATATTCTAATTTATTATTATTTTATTAAATATATATTATTATATTAATTGTTAAAATTATTATATTATTAATTAAATATATATATTAATATCTAATTATATTATTAATTAATAATTTGAAAATATATTTACCTTATTTTTTGTTTTATGATAAAAAATAATATGATAAAATATGCACATTATCTAATTGATTCCCAAGTATAATCTATTAAACAAATGAAATAGAAGAAAAAATGTTCATTATCATTCTTTACTAACCAAACAACAATTTAATATTTTCATTATATCAACTATAACAATCAAACGAGCTAAAATTATAAAATTGTCAACACTAATGTTATATGAGTTGAAAGAACTTTTGATTTCTCCAAATTTTTCTTGCAAATTAACCAAGATAATTGCCAAATGATAAATAAATATAGAATACTTAGAGTTTATTATTCAGTGTGTATATAGATTAGAATTGCGAGATTTAATTTTGGATTAACATAATTTTATAAAAATGATATTTCGTTTAAATGAATATTTTTTATTGTTGTGGTTTATGTTTGGAAACTTTATTTAAAAATTAAGCTTTATTATTAATACAATTTATCTAATACAAAATTATATTAAGTTTCTTTTCACTTATATGTAAACAAAATTTTGAAAATAAAAGTGATTTTTGACAAGTTTTTATTTTAGAGTATGAAGAACTTTACAACCTTTAAAACCAAACAAAATGCTATCAAATGGTACTTTTAACTTTGGAGAAAATTGAGATAATCCATTTTCTAATAACTCATTAGCACACTCCTCTATATTGACACTAAAAACGCTTGTATTTCACGTTAATAAAACTTTAGTATTATTAAGATTTGAAAAGTAGCAGTTGGTTGTTTCATTATGCGCTCTCTCAAATTCATTGGATTACAATTTTGGATATTATGCAATCAATATTGAATTTTTTTACTGCATTCAATCACTTAAAATTAATTTGAATTAATTCATTTAATATTAACCATTAAAAATAACTATTAATTATTCAATCACATAATTTCTTAAATATGAATCATAAGAATAAATTTTTAAACTGCATGTAATTAATATTAAATTTTTTGACTATATACAACGACTCAAAATTAATTTGAACAATAAAATAATATTCTTTGTCCAATATTAATTATTAAATCTAAATATCCTTATCAAATATAGAAAATATCAATCCGTATAATTACAATTTTGAATTTTACTCCTCGCATTAGAATAGAATGATTTTAACTTCAATTAAAATTCAAAATTAATTATTAGATTTTTATTATTTTTAATTCATGATTACAGTAAAAAAATGATAATAGAGATTAATATAATCATAAAATTCAATAAAATCGGAGTTGAAAATTTAGACGGTGATGTGCGATGGATGACCGACCATGATTCAGTTCCGGGTCATCAACGGTCCAAAACTTATGCGACGTCACATTGGACGTCAGGATGACGTAGTATTCGCAAGCTTAAAACGGATCATACAACAATAATACGAAAAATAAGAAATATATTAAAAAAAAAGGAGGAAAAATAATTACGAGGTGGGCCCAAATTGATTTTTGGGAGGAGAAAAGAAAGGCAAAGAGGGCCAGCAGGTGGGGACCACCTCAGAGAACAGGCCAGTGACTTTAAGTCGCTGTCGGACATGAAAAGCCCAAATAGAAAAGAGTTCTGTTCGCATAGAACTCTTCCTCACGGAACCATCTCAGCTCCCCCGGGCCCACAAACCGCCTCTCTCGCCGCTTTCAACTACTTTTTCCCATGTCAATTTCACATACCGTAATTTGTTTTAAACCATCATATTTATCTTATAGTGATTAAAACTTATTCTATATATTATAAAAATTAAATCTTGACCATTGATAGCAAATATATCTAGTGCACTTTAAAAAATTTTCTTTCTTTTTTAATATTTGATACTTGCAAATTTTGCCAAGGATATATTTGATTCAATACTGGGTTTTTGTATTCTTGAAATATATATTTTTTTAAATTATTAAAAATAAATAAACAAGAAACACTTTGGAATATAAATTATTCTCTCAGAGTGTTCTCCATTTTTTTTCAGAACTACAACATAATATTATTGACGAAAACTGTTTTCTCAATGTGCTTTTCTTGTTTTCTCATGATTCTACAAAATAAGAGGCCAAAACATTAAAAAGATATTCTATATTTTCAATTTTTTAGAACAATATTTTCTTTTTTAAATTTTAAAAGTAATAGATGAAAATAATATGATTAAACAACTTTTAAAAAACCAAAAAAAAAAATCATTTTTCATAACAAAATCACCCTAAAATGCTTTCTCTCCCACATGTAGGCTAACACAATGCAATTTTTTTTATTTATTAAAAATGTATAAATTTAATTATTAATATTAAAAAATACACAATCTGTTAATTTAAATTAAAATTAAAAATAGTGCACGATCTAAACTTTTTAAATTTAACTATGTATGGCTCAAAATTATTAATTTAACAATTCAAATTTAAAAACCTATACAATAAAATTTGACAAATACAATCTAAAATTTTTAATTTAATGACTCAAATATAAAATCATACACGATACAATAACCTGTCTATTTCAAGAGTCAATTTCTCATTCTCTATCATCTCCAAGTGTTATAATTTTCTCAACTTTTGCTTTGTACGCTTTTTGAACAACCATTATTTTTTTCTCGCTAACTAATTACACGCAATCGATGAATTTGATTATTTTTTAGTAATAGAAAAAAAAAAGATAAAATTAATAACTCGTACACAAAATAATCCTGTCGTATCAGAGTCGCTCTGCTTACGACTAATTACTGTTATTAGTTTCTTCATTATTGTCAATCAACGTCAAATTGTCATTTTCCTCACTTTTAGTTATATCAGACATCAGATGGCAGTAGGTTCTTCGTCCCAGTTTCATTTTGGTAATTGTCTAAATTTTTAACAAGTTTTCCTCGGGACAATGAGTTGACCCTTCTAATCGTCCTTTTAAGACTTATCTTCTTCTTCTGTTTTTTCCGTCATGAAATAATACTTATCTTTATTAATGTCAAATTTCACGTTAATTAACTTTTGTCTTTGAAAATGACCTTGACAAAATCTTATAAAACGATTTCACCAAATCTTCAAACAATAATTTCAATCAGTGAATGATCTTCGCCTTTTGAATTTTCTTACGCGACTCCAAATCATTCATAATGAGAGTGACCACGTCTATTTCAGAATGAGGGAAAATAATTACTCTCAGAAAATCATTTTAGAAAGAATTTTTTTCTTCTTTCTTTTTTTAAAATTATGGATTTTATCATGGACCACATGCACATACCTTGTTGATATGGTTTTTTTTTTCCCCCCCTTTAAGAAAATTCAAAAGTAAAGACAGAAAGAGAAACGAAGGATTCCCGTTTTTAAATAACAATATCCAATTTGATTCCTGTGTCTATTTTTTGTGGTCTGAATCTAAAATTAATATTCAAATAATTATATAAAAATAATGATCTGCATTTAAATTAAAATTAAATTATAAAAAATAATAATTTTTAAACATTAAAATTAACAAAAATTAAAAATTATTCAATAATCAAAATTCACTAACAAAAGCTTCTTGAATAAACCAATTACCTCATCTTGTGATTTTTTTTTTTTAAGCAGTAGACCGGTCCCATATTCTGGATTCGTCCTCTTGTGTTTTGGACTACACATTGGGCATAAAGTTCACCTCCTGGCAGTCATACACGTGATCTGGCACGTGACTTGACGTTGCTCTTTGTTCCTTCTGTTTTTTCAAGTAATATTGTTTCTGAAAATTTTGCATAATGATTAATTATAAATAAAATTTTTATTGTACTCATAATTTAAAATATCTCAATATACTGTATTATAATATAAGAATATAATTATAATATTATTATTTTTATATTACAATTATATTTTTATATTATGTCACTCACAATTATTATAAAAAAAATAGAATTATAACTTTACAACATAAAAATGTAGCTTAATTAATTAATAGTGATATCGAAGTTCTGGTTCTTCTCGTGGTATCATCATTGCTACACGTATTAGGACAAAGCTAGGAGGATAGAATTGAATGATTAATAGTCCAAAAGATCATTTCAAATAATTTTTGCTTTTTGATTGGTCGAATTTTCGATTATTTAATTCTTCTCTCATTTGACTTTCTTTCTCCCTACACATTCACTTTTAACAAATAGGAGGCTAGAAAAAGCTAGTGCGAAAATGAGCACCCTCCACATATTTAAATAACAAGTAAAATCTTTAGGGTACTATTAAGATATAGAAAAGTGAGAATTATTTTCCAAATGATATATAAGATGACAAAAGAGCTAGACACCACGCTAGAAAAAAACATGATGTGTAATGGGATTTTATTTTAAAAAATGACATATGAATAATAAAAAAAATAGAAATGTAACTATCCATTCCAACTGAGAAGGATTGATGGGGCTTGTTTTTAATGAACTGAGATATGTATTGCCTTATTTTAGTTAGTCTCCCAACATATTATTCTTTTTCCATTTTTTTAAGTTCCTAGAAAATATTTGTAATCGGATTATGGGTTCATTTCAGGGAAAGTATAATTGATTTTGTTATTGATCAACATTTGTCCGTTAAATTGTTCATCGATCTATACTCAATTCTCCTAAAAATCATTTTAAGAATAAAATCGCTTGAATTATATATATTATATGAGGCAAACAACAAAAAAAGAAAAGGAAAGCTGGAAGATCAAAGCATTATTCATAGTTTAATTGGATAAGAACTTTGCATAATTGATTTGAATGAATAGAATATGATTCCTCTAAGGCAAAGGCAAACGTTAGGAATTATATATGCGAGAAACAATTAGTTATTCACATTTAGATACGTCTCAATTTGGTCATTTATGTTTATTTTGTTTAAAATTAGTTTTTTAATATTTTTTTAACTTTTAAAAAAATTGGTATTTTTTGTCAACAAATAATCTTATAACTTGGTTTCTGTCAATTAATGGAGGAATAATTTTTTAAACATTAAAAAATATGTGAAAATTTATTTTAAGAGAAGATAAATACAAATAATTAAATTGAGACAAAATTAAAATATGTGGAATTAAAGTAATTTTTTCATATAAATAATTAATAATATGAAAACTTGCTTGGATAAATTTGATTGGGAGCCTTAAAAAGCGTGCACGAAAAGGCAACAACCCTAAATTGATTTGTCTAATTGATGTAACCAAAATATGAATTGTCACAAATCATCCTGGCAAATTGTAATTATATGCCGAATCAAATGCTTCGACAAATAGGGAATGGAATCAATGGACTAGCTAATAATTCACCAAAAAAAGGTTTCTCACATTTATTAGAAAATATATCAATATATTAATATTAAAAGAAACACACGATTTGACTATTCAGATTAAAATTAAAGTTACACAGTCAAAAATTTTAAATTTTGATTACACGTAATTTAAAAAATTTTGATATAATATTTTAGACTTTAAAAATTGTATAATCCAACAACCAACAGTGAGATTTGCTGGAAATCTAAACTAATAATTCATAGATTAAGCTAATAAGTTATTAAGATCAATATAAATTTAATATTAAAACTTGGATTATGCCAAAATCTTTATTCTATTCAGCAATTTTTTTACTCTCTCTTAAAATCTAGAGTCTATTATACGTATAATATACATATATACACATATAACCAGCAAATAACTCACTTTGGCATATTCTTTACCAAATGAATAGCATTAGTCGAGAAAAATATAGAGCATCGATCATATCTGTCCTGCTTGATTGCGTTTATTTATTATGAACTGCACCATCAAAAGTGTCAGTGTATCACTATTGATGAATTGATTTCACCTTAAACTTAGTTAGTACTAGAAAATGGTTCCTCTGCATCATCTTCTTCATGGCATAGCATCAGTTTGGTGCATCGAT
The DNA here is from genome assembly GCA_037074485.1 of Delonix regia. Taxonomy (NCBI): domain Eukaryota; kingdom Viridiplantae; phylum Streptophyta; class Magnoliopsida; order Fabales; family Fabaceae; genus Delonix; species Delonix regia. Next base: position 28,683,380 of record CM073449.1, on the reverse strand, counting down.
TTGACGTAAAAAAAGATAAATCAAAGTACGCAAGCTAATTGAGTTCCATCTACCATACAAATGTACACGCATAAAGGAAAGGAGGAATTAAATAGAACGATGTGTTAAAAAACTGTCAATTTAAAGTAAAATGACGAGTAAAGTAGTTTAATTATTAATGACATATATATGTACATCATTTAAAAGTATGAAGCCAAGATAAGGATATGGTAATTCTTGAGCTTATATCCTAATTAAACCCGTGCTCATGATTTGTTCCCAACCTAGCTACATCGCCATAATTTTGAGCCACAAGTTCTTTGGTCCATACTTAAAAGGCAAATTAAAAGTATGAATCATGTAGTAGTGGAACTAATATAGGATAGCACAATAGAAGTGAAGCCATTGAGCTTTGCCTATCATTCTATCATAATTTCATGCTCTTATCTTTTGTTTCATGCTTAAATAAATAAATAATTTATAGTCGTTAGTCATGACACAACTGTATTTATTTAACTATAACCTAATATAAATGTTACGTTTTAATTATAATTTGGTTTCATATCTAAACGTTACTTATGAGGCAATTGATGTGTGACTTTAATATTAATATTAATTGTTAGAATCAAATGTTTATCACTAAATCAAAAACTATATTTATTAATTAGAGTTTTTTAACCACGATCTAATAAAGCATAATGTTTTAATTATAACTCGATTCTACACTTTGGGTATCTATCATCAAACAATTGGTGGCACACATAGAGAGAGAAAGAAAGATAGAAGGATAATCCTTTAAATTAACAATTAATGGGGGAATATATGTACGGGTATACTTTTGTGAGTATGATTAAAAGCTAAATTAATTAAGTAGTAAAATAAAAGGTCTTGGGATCATCAAGAGGCATAATGAGATGAATTTGAAGGGAGTGATCAAATGGAAGCATGTGAGATGGGGAATCCAATGAGCAAGGTACGAAAGAAAAAAAAAAAAAAGCACACTCTTAATATTCGGGTTTCGAAGCAAACGACATATCGAGTTTCAATATTGTCGTTTGTAGGTGTGACACAAATAATTACACGATTTTGAATCGTGAGAAGAAATATATATATACACACACACACACACATATATATATATATATGTGTGTGTGTGTGCTTATGATATTATCTAAGAACATGCTGATGGTCACGCCATTTTCAATGTCGGCAGGGGGCACCCATATTGATTAATTCCTTGATTTTGTGACGACAAAGGACAAACACCAACATTAATAACATGCTAAATTGATGACTATGGATTAAACTAATAGTAACTGCAATAATTAAACTTATCAAGACTTGTCAAATATTTTTTCAAAAAAGAAAATATACTTCAACAATATTTAACAATATTATATATATTATTAAAAAGTTTAATATGCTTTTGATCTTTCTAATTTTATGAAATATTTAATTTGGTCTTTCAAATTTAAAATCATGTTGTCTTTTTTATTTTCTAAAATAATTCAATATGATCCTTCCATCTCATTATTGATCTAAAATTTAATATTAAACTTAATAGTATGTTAGCTTAGATGTCAAATTTGAATATAAGTTAATGATATTAAATTAATAAATAACGTCAAAATTAAAAAATTACTAAAATTTGATGTTATATATTGTATGAGATAAAGATGCAAAATTGGATTGTTTTAGGAAAAATAAAACAAAATTTGTTGATACTACTAGTTATAGCAAGGTTCCGTAAATTAATTGCACCAATTTTTAATTAAAAAAAACTCATACGTGCGAGAGAACAATTTAAAGGAACATCGCATGCATTTGTATAAAATTAGTTTCATTGAGCAAACGAAAGAGATCAAAAAAATGCAAAATATGAGTGGATGGCATATAAAAATATTGGAAAATATATGCACACACAGATATATATATATATATATCCAGCAGTGGCCCCATTATAAAAATATAAAGAGCAAAAGAAAAAGATGAAGAAATTAAAGAGAGGTTGGAGAGACGGAATATATCAGAAAGAGAGTAAGGACAAGAAGGTAAGTGTTGTTAGGTGGTGTTTGTTTTGTGGAGAGAGGACATATATAGATGGGAGGGAAAGCCAAAGAAAATTAAAAAATTACTAAAAAGAAAAAGAAAAAAAAAAAGGGATTATGGGGTAATGGGGACAGAGTCTGAGTGGGAAGTGCTTATAAAAAAAGACATGGCGCCTCCGACACCAAAACTAAAATCCATGTTCCATCTATATCCCTTCTCTTCTCATTCCTCATTCCTAGTCTCTGCTTTGTTGGACAGTGTTAGCTCCAGATTTTTAAGGCTTTGTTTGTTTGTTTGCTAGTAACATCAAAATGCGGTTTAAGGGAATGTTTGTCCTTCCCGTTATTACGGTTTTATTGATTCATTTATATGTTGAAGTAATTAATTATTCCATCATCGTTTTGTGTTCTTTATTGATTACCTTCACGTCATTAAGAATGTTCATAGAAGTTAATGCAGGCATCTGTACGCGTAATTAGGGCATGTTTTTGCTTTTTAAAAAAGGTGCTTGATCGGTATATAATTAAGACCATCAAAATAGATGTGAGTTTGCATGTGCCTCTTGAACATTATTCTTCACCATTCATCTATTTCCAATTTTCCATTCCTATTCTTAATATATATTTTTTCTTTTTGGGAGAAAAAAAACTATTCTTACTATATCAACAACACTTAATGGGAGAGGAAACAGTTATAATATATATATATATATAGATATCTCAATGTTAGATTCAACTTCTGATTTAGCAGAGAAGACTTAATGCAACAGGATTAATATATTATGAGATCGATTCATGATTGTGGGAATTTTAATGCATACAAACTAAAGAAAGAAAAGAAGCATTCATACTTAATAAATATAATTCTCATAGGGATTTATTTGAGGCAAAATGATCTTGGGATGTTATATAGGTAACGTCTAGAGCTGACAAATTTTCAAATTCCCAATCAATCAATTAGTTAATCAGAAGCTGAATAAATTGTGTTGATGGTTTTACTTTAATTAATTAGGGCATAAAATTCCTGCAGTGGTACTGGCCGAAAGCGAATATTAAATTTAAAATTGATGTCTAATGGTTTTTAATTATTAGAAATTGTTAATCACTTAATTGAAAAATCCCTGCCCTGGATTAACTTTGACCTCTTGAGAGTGTCTTTATTATCTCGCTATGATCTGCGTTGATTCCCACCAATGCCTCTGTATAATTAATTTCAAGAAAGTAACACACTAAATACACATTTTAATTTATACTTTTCAGGTAGTGTTAATCTTGTTGTTAACATAAATGAACAGTAAAAAGTCTAAAGCTGAAAAATCCAAAGCGCCTAACACGCGCAAACAAAGAAAAATAAAAATCACATCATAACTATATGTTATGCGGTTGTTGATACCAATACTGTATTTCATTGTTCAACGATGGAATCGCTAACCAGCCAATTACGTTGACTTTTCCATGCCTTTGGCCTACTTATTAAACACACAATAAAAGAAAAAGAAAATGTCCTACTGGTCAAGGATATATGTATGGGTGTGTGTGTACATTGCTTCAGGCGGTACGTTATTGTTTTTTCAATGTAATACTATATATGTATGTGATGGATCATTTGCTTTGATTTGTTGATGCAACCTACATACATATCAAAAGTTGCTCCTTGCGTCCAAGATTCTCCTAGCTTTTTGCTAATCATGCTATTTCTACAATTACTACATATACAGCTTTCTTTTTTTGGGGGAAAGAAACATAAGGCTTCAGGAATGAAAAATATATTAAGGAATTAATAAACAAGATAAAAATCATACCTACATATAGATATTTAAATTTTTTTAACTCCTTATATTTAGGAAAAGTGGTAGAATTAAGCCAAGGTTCATGCCCAAATTTTTTTTATATTGTATGTCATGAATACGTAATAATGGATTTATATATATCACACACGCTTGCATTAAAAAGGGAGGGGGGGGGGGGGTCAATTTTAATTTTTGAAAATTGAATGTTTGAACTTGTACTTGGAGGATTCGATATTACTATTGAAAGTAGATAAATTGAAGAATATTGCACATGGAGAAAGCTGCCACTGTTGTTTTCCCCCTCACTTTTAAGGACTTTTTATCTTTAAAATGACAATACGCTGTTGACTCAAAGGATAGATCTTTTTTCTTTTAGTTCGAAGATATTATGAATGATTTTCTTTGGCATATTACTTTCACGTCATTGCTTGGTTTATATATTTTCACAGCTAGCATTCTTTGACGCGCTATACCATAAGAAAAAAAGAAGAAGAAAATTTCATGTTATGTTCATTTTATTAATTTTAACCCTTCACTTCCCTTGATTTGGTTTAAATGTCTTTGAAATAGATTTATATTTATTACCTTCATTAATATATATATATATATATATATATATATATACCATTTATAGGAGAACAAATTATTGAAAAATAGGTTGCAAATTGGGACGTAATATGAAAGTGATAATATAACACTCTTTCTTTCATTTCTCTGTGCTTTCCATCTCAAACAAGTAATTAAACATTAATTGGTCTTCATTGCTCCTACTTTAATGAATCTATATTAATTGCGTCCTTGAAATGGATTACCAAAAGAAAATATTATAACCGCCCAAAGCTTGGGCTTGGACCTAATATAGGATTTGGACATTTTAGATTTTTCTCCATGCTAAACTATGCCTAAATTAATGAAGACCATATAAACAATAGGCAAGCTAATTAAATTGAGTAATATGGTTTTGGTTATATATCGCTATATATAATAACTCAACCCTGTTATCACACTTAATCCATCTAAATATGATTCAATCAACCACAACAAAACAGGATCATATTCTCTAATATAGAATTACTTTTAAAGCAAGAAAAACACTAGCTATAGGAAGGACTCTTATCACAATTCATATATAAATGATTAGCTATATATCCTTTTAAACTTTTTATATCAAAATATGCAAGACACCGAATCCACTCATTGGAAATGGGTAATGAATAATATTGAGTCAAGCATGGATTAAAGCTTAAAACCCATTATAGTGTTTCGATTGGATAAGTCAAAATTCCCAGAAATTTAGACTTTCGTCTTGCCATGTATAAATACACCGCAAAAGGGTTTGTAATATATACAGGCCCCATGAAGCCGCCACGTGGGCTGCAGGTCATAGAAATATCATGCACTCGCGAGAGTGAGTGTGGTTAATTAATTAGATGTGTGTGTGTGTGTATATATATATATATATATATATATATATATTGGAATTCTTAATTTAATGGGAATTGGAACCACCTTTTTTCTGTCCCACTTTAAGATAAAGCAAAAGCAAGCGGGGGGAAATAGAAAAGCAAAGGGAAGAAAAGAAAATCATGGAAAGGAAGGAAGAAAAGAAAAGCAAAGGAAAGCAATAAAGAAAACAAAAGACAGAGAGGGTTCTCAAAACTCTCCATGATTATTATTCAAATTGCATTATAAAAAAATATGGGACCAGGCAGCAGTAGTGTTCTTTCTTCCTAGCCAGTCTTACTTAATCAAGAGCAAGAGGACCTCTCAAAGTTTCTACAAAGACCCCTGTTTGGGAGGAAGCATCAAGAAAGAAAGAGAAAGGAGAATTTCTTTTTCTTTGTAGAGCGAGAAGCATCAGAACTAGAAAGAAAGAAAGGCATGAATAGAGGTCATATCCTTCAGAGCTCACCGGTGCAGCAAATGATGGCCAACCCTAACTGGTGGAACATCAATATTAATACCATGCGCCCTCAACAACCGTCTCCTTTCTTGTCCACTCCTTCCAACTTTCTCCCCAATCAACAGCTTCCTTCTTGGCAACACGACCACAATCAACAACTTCCAGACTCATGGACCCAACTTCTCATGTATCTATATACATATATCTCCCTCTCTCTCTCTCTCTCTGTTAATACATATTGCTGCATGGTATATATATATATATATCTAGTTTGGTTTGAGCTTATCGATGATATTTGTGGTTTTTGGTTAAAGGGGTGGATCGGTGGGTGAAGATGATAGAGGACTTATGGGTCAGTTTCAGGCTTCGAATGCTGCTCTCATGGATATTAAGCAAGAAAGTTCAGTGAACAGCTATGGCTACGGACATGGAAATAGTGAAGAATTTCAGGCAGTGAAACCAGGTTGGCCTCAAATAGCAGTGCCAACTTCTTCCCCAAAGTCCTGCGTCACAAGTTTCAGCAGCAACATGTTGGATTTCTCTAACAATCACACTGATGCGAAGCAGCCCCTACCAGATCCATCTTCTGAGGTAAGAAATTATACGATATTTCATATATAAATATCTATATAGCACTCTCGCAATTAAGGGTCCTTCATTAATAATAGTTCTCTGAAGTACTGTATATTTTCCTTTTCTCCTTGGCTACGAGTTACAGAAACCATTTCTATGGAACTTTACCGTTTGGATACCTAAGGTGGTGTTTGATGAATGAGATTTTTTCTTTTAATTATATTTTGAAAAAATACAAGGCTTAAAAGTTTGAAGTGTGGAAAGGGGTAAGGGGCAAGGTAAGAGTTGAATCTAAACACATTAAGTTTTCCTGGTACTTATGTCCAAAAAAGATGCCTTTAAACTATGGTTGTTGGGTTGGTACATGAAAATTTTAATTTCCCAAACACCATGAAATCTTATATTTAATTATATCAAGATCAGTTCCGCATCCTTCCTTTCATGAAATAATTAAGGATTTATTTTTTAACTACTTAATTTTCTTACTCTTTTTGTTCTTTAAATCAACGAGGGCTATCCTTCGCTATTGATTAGATAATATTTCATTTTTTTCTGCTTCTATTCTATTTGGTTTTGGTTTTAATTCTAATTAGCCAAAATTTCATTGTCAAGTGCAACAGCAGTGCAGCAGGTGGGGCACTGAAGAAAGCTAGGGTTCAGCCCTCTACAACTCAGTCTACCTTCAAGGTATAATGCGGACAACTAGGCAGAAATTTCCAAACCCCAACTCTCTTTTACACTTTTAGCTAGCACACACACAGACATCATGTGTGTGTGGTAATGGTTGTCTTTCTTGGTTGTCCAATTCCCAAATGGTGATTCTTTATCTCTTTCTTCCTCAATTTATCCTAGAAGAATAATCATACTGAGCCAATTGAAACAACAAAATGCATATATAACTAACTGTCAAGCATGCGTGCCTGTCTTTATCGTCTTCTCAATTTCAGGTTAGGAAGGAGAAGTTGGGTGACAGAATCACAGCCCTTCATCAACTAGTTTCCCCATTTGGGAAGGTAAGCGTAGTTTTATACGACTAAATCAAATTGCACATAAATTCTAATTTATATTCAAAATCCTAATAAAGTATGTTATAAAGGAAGAAACCCATAAATCTACCCCAGCATCCCAAAGAAGAACGGGAAGAATAAAAGAATAAAAGAAAATTATAAACATAAAAAAGCAGATTCCTTTTTCTAGTCATAAGTTTATTAGATTTTTTTTTGTTGCTTTGTAATTTATTTTTAAAGCAAAAATGTAAATTTTCTTAAGCATTCATCCCAGAGATGACTAGGAGTATAACTGTGGAGGATTAATATTTGTGACTTTTGCAGACTGACACAGCCTCTGTCTTGTTAGAAGCTATTGGGTATATCAGATTCCTTCAGAGTCAAATCGAGGTGATGTTCTTCATTCTTTTTCTACCAAACAACCACGAGTCAGTCATGGCACGCTAGCTGTTTATTTTTCAATGGTCCATTTCACATTGTTCTTCCAATATTCTATTTATTGGAGTTCTAAAAATATTCTCTTCTTTCCCACCCTTGGATTCTGCAGGCCCTTAGCCTACCATACCTGGGCAATGGATCACCAAACATGAGGCAGCAACAATCTGTAAGAAATTACATCAAACCCCATTTCTGGTTATAATTATATACCCGTTTCTTACCTCCTAAAGCAAGAATAGTCACTTAAGCTGATGCTTCTTCCATGAGCACGGTTAATTTTTTTTATTTTGTTTTTAGCCTTAACTAGTGCTAGCTTCCACGAGTATATATACATATATACTAATGTTAATTACCATATATGTAGAACTAATTATGTCATGATTAATCGTAATTGTATATTCAATATTGTTAGGTTCAAGGAGAGAACAATTGTATATTCCCCGAAGACCCCGGTCAGGTATGCTTTTTCATTGGATCCATTAACCCCTTAAAAGGGGTTTGGGGATTTTCCGTTTGGAAAGATGCTACCAGTTCAGCTTATTTCTTATTATTAAACGATGAAAGTAAATAATTAAAGCGACGTGTCACCGGCTTTATCAGATTTAATATTATACTAAAATGAACCAGAGACTAGTGGCTTCCTTTTACCGCATTAAAGAAAGAAAGAAAAAAAAAGGCTATATGCCTATCATATCATACTCTTATCTCATTTTAGTATTACTTTCTGCCTTTAATTAGCTGGTGAACGAAAACTGCTTGAAGAGGAAAGCAGCTGGTAATAAGCTGGAGGTATTATAATGCTTCCTTTCAGTTATTTAAGTTCTTTCTTTTATTTTTGAGTAAAATATATTCTTTACTTATTACAAAATTATTATTTTGATTTTTCACTTATTGTAATATATGCCCAAGATGATTTACTTAAAAAATGTTACATTTAGTTCCTCACTTTTAAAAAATATAGTAGATTCAAATTTAATGATATATATTTTTTGAAATGGAATATCAAGTATGATATTTTAATATATATGAAACATTTTAAGCATTACAATAGGTGAAGAAATAAAATTGTAATTTTGCAATAAATAAGAGATTAAAATGTTTTTTGTCCTTTCCTTCAATATTGAAACATAAACTGAATGAATTTACTATTGTTACTTGGATAATTCAAAGGAAGAAGGAAAGAAGGACCTGAGAAGTAGAGGGTTGTGTCTGGTTCCAGTGTCATGCACAATGCAAGTTGGGAGTGAGAATGGAGCAGACTATTGGGCTCCTGCTCTAGGAGGAGGCTTTCGGTAGATGAGAACTTCAGAATTGGAGTGGCATAACATGCAGCAAGCAGCACACACAGATCAAAGAAATTCATGGAAATGATATAACATCATGAGCAGTCAATCTGCTAAAACTTCCAAGGCTGATTGCTCATGATGCTATACTACATATTCCTGAATAAACGTGCGTGCTGTCACAAGAACTTGCATTTTGCAGACTCCTTAATCATAATATTCATGCAAATCAAGCTTTTATTTTTAATTATTTTCATCAGTTTCACTAAGATGGTGCTATATCCTAGATTTTAATTAATGTGTATATGCATTATCTGTATGATTAATCATTCGAATGCTTAGCTGCATCAAGTATCCTCGTCATAATCATATCCTCTCTTGCACTTGAATCTTCGTTTTATACTTGCTCTCTTCTTTCACTATAATACCTATATCTCTTGGTTATATTTGCATCACTATTTTCGAAACTCGGGAAAGACAGCAAGCTCTATATGATAAAGCAGAGTCTAGTAATCATATATGCCTCAATGGCTCGCGTTTTATTTAGGATTAATCAACGTACGTGCGAGACATGAACAGATCATACAAAAGTTTCAGAAAATATTTTGTATCCATTCTACAAAAGTCGTTGAGATTACAACTTGTTTGAATATTATACTCAACTTGTGCATTAAATATGTCTGCATTATAAATGAGAAGCTTGCACCATGTATATATATACACTCTCATGCATATTGCAGTGTCATGCCCTTTCTTTAATTACCAAGTTCAAGCCTAATATATAGCCTCTATAGCCCCACCTAGGTTGATTAATTAGGGCATGTCTGCATGCTTTCTTACGTTCAATTAATTGTTTCAGTCAAGGACTCTTTCCCAATTAAAGCAAAGGAAACTCAAACCCTAGCAATTATCTTTTCACGTTAACATTATATATAGAAAATTGAACTAAAAATAGTTTGGGATCAATATGGCAGCCATGCCTAATATTCAGGCACAATTGGTATATCCATATTTTAAATTTCTTTTTATATCCTGCAAATAAAAAGAAAGGCTCGCGTTTAAAAGTGTATGAATTAAGTAAATAATGTAGCGTAACGTCTTGAGTATGATTTTATCATACTGTGTGATTTGTGAATTAATTTAAATGTGAATTGAACAATATTAATGTTCATGTATATATGATAATTGAAAAACACGACAAAAGAAAAAAAAAAAAATCAGGTGCCTGGACTGGAATGCAAATCAACAGTACATGACTTAAAAGTATGTGTATTTATCCAATTACGACAATAGCGAGATCTAATCTATGCACAACAGAATCGTGAAGGAAATTGACATGAAATTAAAATAGCATCTTATACCTATCACGTCTCAATTTCCAAAAGTAATTCTAATTAATTTTTTTGCATTTATCATGACAAGCTGTTTCAGCAGAAGAATATATTGATGGAAAACTACTCCATACATATATGTCGGGCTTTCAAATAAAATAAGCACGAGAATAGCAGCAATCATGCATCACCAGAGGGCTACCAATTACAGCTAAATATATCCAATTATGCAAGCTCATGTCATTTCCACTACGCCATTTTATTCTTCTTTCTGACATTTTCCTGAATGCGACGTCTGTCGTCCATCGTCATCCCTTATTCATACTTTTATGGCTGCTTGTCGTTTCAAGGTCATTTTTGTTGTCGTCTTGATGATTTTTTCGGGGAGTCATTTGTTGTCTTATGATCATTAGCCCATGTAGTTCACTTTCGTGTAACAGCTGGGGATTAGAATGGTGGCAAATGATTTTGGAGAAGAAAAAAAAGCCAAAATTTTGAAAAACTGGAAGCTTTTCACTTTGGGCTAACAGCAGCTCTGAATATCTTGATTGGGCCGACCATGATGCCTGGTCTCGGCCTACTACCGTTAGCCTAGGCTTGACCTTATATTTTTTATTTTTTAATATTGTTGTTCACAAATAAAATTATTATTAATAATAATTTGTATATATTTTTAAATTGATATAAGAATATTATTGATAGTAACTTTATTTGTAAAAGGCTTAATTAAAAAATATTTATACATAAAAGAACAAATTGAGTAAGTAATTTTATGAAGAATTAAATTTAAAAAAATATCTTATTTGTGAGGATCGAATTGATAAGATAATCTTTCATAGGACTTAATCAAAGAGTGTCTCATTTAGATAGGACTAAAATGAAATTTTAGCCAATCAAAATTGCTGAAGATCTTTTACTAAAGAAATTATTGGGGTATATGGGCTGGACTTGTATGCCAAGTCGAGGATAATGGAACATGATTTAGCTGGCCCAGTCTCTGAACTCCAAACATTGTATGATGTAACGTGCTAGTAACATGATCCATTGAAATCGAAAGAAACTAACAATAAAAATTAAGACCCGTTGGTAAGGCATAAATGTGAAACCCCTCGTAGTCCTAATACTAGCCAAAAGAAGAATTATCGAATCCCATAATGTTTTAAGATACAAGTAATTGTTGATATTGTATGTTCGACGACAGAAATTTTACCTGTCGGTATTATTACGTTGTACTAATCTGCAATTTTTTTTCTTTATTTTATACTAATTTACTAAAAAAATGATTCCTATTCATGCATTCAAATTACATCAGCCAAACAAAATTTAAAAAATATTATTTAAACAAATAACTAGTTTATGTAAATGATTTCAATCACAAATCAGGACACTTGGCTTACCTATGAACCTAGCTCGAGAATAGAGGTGTCAAAATGGATTTTCAAGGGAACTCTAAACCCTAAACCTAGGGTTGAAGGGTTCTCTTAAGAACTCATTTAGTATATTTTTATCGACTTAACTTGTTTAATTTGTAAGTTAAACGAGTTAACTCGCAAGTTAAACGAATTGTCTCTCTTTTTTTTTCACTTACTCAGACCAGCGCCCAAACTTACTACATTTTTCTTATTCTGAAAAAAAAAATTAATTATAATAAATGTGTTGTGTTGTTTACTTATCTCTATTATCTTATAATTTGTCATATTTGAATATTCTACTTTTAATTATATTTTTATTATTAATGAATCATCAGATTATTATATTACTTTACTTGTTTTAATTCAACTTACTTTTTATTTTAGTTATTTTTTGTTTATTTGTACTAATATATAAATTAATTAATTAAATAAAAATTAAGTTTAAACAAAATCACATTTGAATATATATATATATTTTTAATTTTAATTTTAATCTACCTCATATGGTGGGTTAAATAAATTAATCTATTTAACTCATAAGTTCAAGTAGGTCAGCCTGAGCTTTCACACGAGGGACATCAAATTGTTAATAATGACAACAACAAAGTTCATGCTTAACCTAAATGAATAGTTCAAAGACAAAGCTACTGCAACATGAAAGGAAAAGACAATTGCTTATATTTCTGTTTTATCTATCTGCTCTATCAGTATCGTCCTCTATGAACTATGAAATAGAAGACGCGTGGGGAAGCTTATGAAGGGAAATAATTGGTCCAAATGGAAGCAAAAATCGAAGTGAAAGTGAGGGAAAAAATAAGTAACGAATCATGAATAGAAGATTATGAAGTAGCCACTTGATTTCATGCGTAAGGTCCATTAAGCCGGCTGGGCGGCAAGTGGGTCCCTCTCCATTTTTAAATGTATAATCCATTAGTCACGGGCCAACACTGTTTTGCCGCGAAATTTCAAAGTGAATAAAATTACCAAAATAACCACTCATAATCTCAATAGCAGTCGATGTGACTCTGTTCGATTAAGATTTAATTGGATCGTAACCTTAATTGGGAGAAGAATTTCTGTTTATTTTGTTTCTAATTCCGTTTAGCCCAGTTATAATTATCGTGCCCTTTAAATCATTTCGTATGTTATTTTGAAAAGTAAAATGTTAAAATGACCGTTGTGACATTTTTGGGCATATCACGCTTTCAACTCCATGTATAAAAACAAATAAAGGCCTAACACATCCAATAATGCATATAAGAATTATAAAACAATTCGGGTTACACATGAAGTGCCGAGTCAATATTGACGGTTGTTTAACACATCCAGTAATGAATATAAAAATGTGTACACCATAGTTTCAAATGTAACAAAATGCCAAGTTGGCAGATTCTCCAAATCGTGGTATTATTTAATTCTACAGACTTTTCAAAGTATTGAAATTTGCCATTTAACAAAATTATTCACGATTCATAAATTCAAGGCACATCTTATAGTTATTTCTAATATACATATATGGCTGTTACTTAAGTACTTCTAAAGTTTACAAATTTTTGGCTGAGATTATTTTTTGTGGTGTAAAGTATTCATATGCATCTATATTGTATCAAATATCAAAATGCAATAAGCTTTTATCATTCTGTCATTAAAATTTTAGATACATTATGAAAATGTGTCCTCAACAAAAAAATATTTGAAGAGATAATTTAGTTCCAAAAATCTCAAGAATACCTGTAATAACGAAAATGATCGATACGGTAAAATCACTCTATTGAAAAATTTGTAGTTGATAGAATTTTAAGATAATATTTTGAAACAAAGGAAAGAATTGTTCATGTGGAGAAATAACCAGTCTCTTGCTACAGGGTCAAATTGGTCATTTCAGGTTAGCCGTCCGCTCATCGAGAGCTTTCGCGCCAGCAAATTGAACGGGTACTTTCGTTAACAGTGATAAACCCGTGTGCAACGACCCCATTTTGTGCTTCCTCCATATGGTATCTTCACTGTATCTCACTCCCATCACCACCACCATCATCGCCATGACAACCACCACCACCACCACTTCATCTCAGATTCTCCGACACACCACCGCCTTCATCTCTGACGTCCTTTCGCAATCCGAACTCCGTCGCCGTGTCATTTCCATACTCCTTCGCGAGTCTTCAATCTCCAACCAAATCACACTCAAACACCTCAATCTCGCCGCCGACACTCTAGAAAATGCCATCTCCGTCTCCATCCCCACAATCCGATCCTCCTCTCTCAACCTCGCCGAGAAGCTTCTTCTCCCTCTCCCTCAAAACGCCATTTCGTCTTTCCTTCTCTCTCTCATTTACACCCTCCATAAACGGCAAGTCGATGCCGCCTTAAGTCTCCTCCAAATCTTCCATCTAAATTCTTCCTTGGCTCGATCAGAAATCGCACCGATTCTCTACGAGCAGCTGTTTTCTCTACATCTCCTCCCTGTTTTCCGATCCTTCGATGAACAGAGAGCAAAAATACTGCCATCTACATCGGCAAATTCAGCACGCTATACAAGCGATTATTCAACTTCGGACGAATCTGTAGTCTTACCCTTCACGAAATTGTTGTCGCAGATGAGCGATGATCAGGCTTCGAAACTGAGTGAATTGGAGAGACACTACGAAGAGGCTCTTGATGACAATTGCAGGATTATTGCCGAGTACTTCAAAGAAGTTTTGGTGAATAACAATGGGGACTCATCAGTTATTCCGCCATTGTTGGTTCTGAAGAGCAGTAGAGAAGATGATGAAATGGAGAATAGTCAGGAAAAGATAGTGGAAACAAATATGCCTTCGTTTGAGAACGGACGGTATAATGTAATATTTTATTTACTTTTGTTTTATTCTCTCTGAGTTGTGTTTACTTCGTACATAATTTTTCTTAACTTACCAATTCTTTGAATTTTGATAACCCTGTTATTTTTATATTTGCTCACGCTTTGGGCTTTTGCAAAAAAAAAAAAAAAAAGAAGAAATTTGTAATCTTTATTGATAGAATTATGTATAAATGAGGGCTAGTTCTGATTTACGAACCTGGATGAATCAATTGAAGGATGTGGTTTGACTATATTGAGAAGAAACAAAGGCTCTTTCTGGCTGTATTGGGAATGAAATTCGTAACAGTACGGTCAATTTAGATTTTCTTTTACTTCTTTGAATTTATGCCTTTTGAGAGAATGCTATTATCCCATGTGAGGATAAAATAGGTGCTCAAGGTAAAAGTCTGATTTTCATTAGTACGAGCCTCTGGATTCCTAAAAAATTATGTCATTCCTCTTTAAAAGAATTGCATGGTTGGGGTCACATTTATAACAAACAACATAGAATCAACGGATTTGGTTGGACAAGATTTCTTTCTCCTGCTTAATGAAGTTCATGATCTTTACTATTCAGCATCCTAATATTATAACTTGTGCCAGAGGTACTCAAAGTTGTTAATAGTACATGATATCCCTATTTTATCTGACGGCAGCCTATATGGACCGAAAGGGAAACATCTATTGAACTTTCAAGCAGCAGTTTCAGCAGCAAGTTCTTGAAAGCACCGTTTTATCCTCAAAGAGTCTCTCCCAAAGTCCTCAAACCCCAAAAATCTTGTGACAAACTGTCCATGCCAACTTGTTCAAACTTAAGCGCCGACTCTGACTCTTCGTTAGATGAAATTTTGCCTTGTTATTCTTCAGAATCTAAGGCCGAAAGTAAGGTAATTGATACTTACAAGAGGAGAAAAATCCTATGCGGACTGAACTTACTATGCTCCTTTTTTTAGTTCATTAAATTCTGAAGCAGTGAAGCTTTGTCCTGTAGGAAAAAGACAAAAAGAAGATAATGTCGGAGCCTCGACGAAGCCAAACCCAAATATCAATGCAAGTTAGTTTGGCAGAATCTCGAGGGTATGCCAGAGAAATAATTCATTTATCATTGTTTTGTTGTCTGCTGCTTTTTCTCAAACTTGGATTCTTCCTGTTCCTAGTTCCCCAGATTATCCCATGGCAGATTATGATAACCAGCCGCATGGAAACGGAAAATGTACGCCTCCTAAGGACTTTGTGTGTCCAATAACTAGCAATCTTTTTGATGATCCTGTAACTCTTGAGACAGGTCAGACATATGAACGTAAAGCTATCGAAGAATGGTTCAATAGGGGGAACTCAACTTGTCCAATTACCCGCCAGGAGCTGCAAAGTACCCAGCTACCTAAAACAAATTATGTGCTCAAACGACTAATTGCAAGCTGGAAAGAACAGAATCCCAATTCAATTCCATCGCCATCTGAGAGTCTACATGCTGAAACTGAGGTAGCAGTTAAGTCAGTAAAGCCTTCAACTTCTCCTAATAGTGTTATAACACAAGGCAACGTTGATGGAATGATTAGTGAGTTACGACATGCAATTAACAACCTGTATATATCAGAGATTCTAGAGGAATCCGAAATGGCTGTGCTTCAAATTGAGCAGTTATGGAAAGAAGTAAACCTGGGAGTGGATATCCAGAGCATGCTATCAAAACCTCCAATCATTAATGGGTTTGTGGAGATTCTGTTCAATTCTGTTGATTCCCAGGTGCTTCAAGCAACGGTTTTTCTTCTGGCAGAGATGGGTTCTAGAGACAATGCTGTTATTCAGACGCTTACGCGAGTGGACTCGGATGTAGAATGTATTATGGCGCTTTTCAAGAAAGGGTTGACAGAGGCTGTTGTATTGATATATCTCCTAAAACCTTCCGCCACGATTCTTGCAGAAATGGCCATATTGGAGCCTCTCATGTCTGTTTTCGGTAAGAAAGAGGAGGACTTGCGTAAGATGTGTATAAAGCCCAAGTCAGCTGCGGTGCTTTTACTGGCACAGATTCTTGGAAGCAGTGAGGAGAGAATTGCATCTTCAGTAACCAAGACTTTGGTAACTGAAAAAGCAATTGGAAGTATTGTTGGCAGTTTCGGAGCTGAATGGGCAGAGGAGAGGATTGCTGCAGTGGAGATCTTATTAAGATGCATGCAGGAGGATGGAGCTTGTAGGAACATCATTGCAGAAAAAGCTGAGCTGTCTCCCGTTTTGGAAAGCTTCATTGGGGCAAGTGACGCGGAACGTTATAAGATAGTTCAATTTTTGTTCGAGTTAGTTAAATTAAATAGGTAAATCTGTTTCACATATATATATATATATATATGGTTACATCAATCAAATTAATTTGCTTTGTAGTTGATGTATTACGGGCTCCTAAACAGGCTAATTCAACCTTTTGGTTACCTCCAGGAGGACATTCAATGAACAAATTCTCCATATTATAAAAGAAGATGGTTCATTTAGTACAATGCACACTCTCCTCATTTATCTACAGACAGCCCTTCAAGATCAATGTCCTGTCGTGGCCGGCCTCCTACTCGAACTTGATCTTCTGGTTTGAATCTGTCTATCCCTCTTCATCCGTCCTTGTCTGTGGAACTAATATCTAGATACATTGTTCTTGCTTTATTGCCTTAAAGCCAGAGATGCTGAAATGTTGTTGAACTTGTACTAGGGTGCTAATAATTATAGCTTCATTTGTAATGTAGGTAGAGCCAAGAAAGATGAGTATATACCGTGAAGAGGCTATAGATACTCTTATTTCATGCCTCAGAAACACTGATTTCCCAGCTGCCCAAGTTGTAGCTGCTGAGACGATTGTGTCGTTACAAGGGAGATTCAACTTTGTCGGAAAGCCTCTCACTAGAGAAGTCCTTCTTAAACGTGCTCGCTTTGACAGAAGTTATAAAAGTTTTAATCAGATGGATCGTATGAGCAGTTTCTCTGGAGAACTTGAAATGAATCCTGTATGGTTCTTTAGACCTGTACTACTGTGTTTTGAGTTTCTGATAATTGCCTATCAAACATCTTTTTCAATTTCTTATTTTTGGTTTGCCATCCCGAAGATGACAGAGATCATGCTATTGGTTCCCTTATTATTATTTTATTTCTAATTGATATCAATAGGAAGAAGAGAAGGCTGCTGATGATTGGGAAAGAAAAATTGCGTCTGTTTTAGTTGGTCATGAGTTTGGTCTACTTTTTGAGGCTTTAGCAGATGGCTTGAAGAGCCGAAGTACACAACTAAGTTCAGCATGCTTTGTATCAGCTACATGGCTCACATACATGCTTTCTATTCTACCAGATACAGGAATACAGGGAGCAGCCTCTGTCTGCTTGCTCAAGCGCTTTGTATCTATATTAAAATCTGCTAAGGACAAAGAAGACAGAATCCTTTCTATGCTTGCTTTAAATAGCTTTCTTTATCACCCTGGTGAGTTGTACAAACCATGTTCGTCTGTTAGAACCAAAAATTTTGTCTAAGAAAGAATAAAAGCAGGTTGGCTGCACCTTGAACCCTGAAAAACTCTTAATACACAAAATGCAAGAGATTTATATCAGACTTCATGTGCATCATTATTTTTGCTTCTTTATATTTTGATTTGAACAATATCAAACGCGTCTTTTTATCTAGTTTGCATAAAGCTATAGGCCCCAAAGTAGATAAATCTGTTTAAACCGTTTGCTGATGAATATATTAAGGCCATAATGTCAATTTAGTACAAAGTTCAGAAAATGATGAGTATGCTTGGCCTTTCGAATTTCAGATGGATTGCATGACCTTACTTCCTACACTAAGGATGTCTTAAAAGGTCTGCGAGAGCTTAAGAGATCCTCCCCACTGGCATCTGAAATGCTTAAAGTTCTGGTTGAAGAGAATGAATCTAAAGCAGTAAGTTTGCTATACTATTAAATCATTTCAGAGTAGAACCACTGATAACGAAGTTAACGTTCTTGATTGGAACAGGACATCTGGAACCATAAAGAGTTAATTCAGGTAGATTGCAGTGAGAATGGAGAAGTGTTATCTGTCATTTGTCAAAAGGATAAAATATTTTCAGGCCATTCAGATGGAACTATCAAGGTAATAGAGTTACACTTGTTAAAATATTTTACTTCTAATGATTTTTAAGTGCTCCAGGCATATTGTCATTTATTGTAGGGTGTAAGAGCCGATTTCAGATTGTATCAACCATGATTATCAAAATTTATTTCGCTTGGATAACTGAACAGATTAATGGAAACTCCATCAATGCTTGTTTAAACTAATATATATGTGATCAAACTACCTATATGTGCTTGTATGTTGGCGTAAATGCTATGTTCAAGCCAGAGCTAACTATGTTTAAACATATATATATATATATATATATGTTTAACAAAAAGGAATTGATTGATATGAAGCTTGTGCGACATGCTTGATAGATTGAATAATTTGAAACCAAGGACAAACCTGAATCTGGATAAATACAAAATGTTATGGTCCTGGCTTCATCTAACAACATAGTGCAATATACTGATATGAGCTAATTTGGTAATGTCCTTGCAATCTCTGAAGGTCTGGACGGTCATGGGTAGCATATTCCATCTGATACAAGAAACGCAAGAACATTTGAAGGCTGTTTCAAGCTTGGCAATTTCAGATTCTGGTGATAGACTATACAGTGGTTCACTTGATCGAACTGTGAAGGTAATGTGACAAATGTCCTCTGCAATTTTTCTTAATTTATTGTTATACTACCATCTTAACAAAACTCTCTTTTCATTGATGGCCAGGTCTGGTCTGTAGGAAAGGCAGCAATACACTGTATACAGGTGCATGATATGAAAGATCAGATTCATAATTTAGCTGTAACCAATAGCATATTCTGCTACATTCCTCAGGGAACTGGTGTCAAGGTACTGAATGAAATTATGAATCCTTGATGTTCTTTCATGGGATGGGCCACAGGCAGATCTGGCCACTCCTTTGCATGCCAGATTCCAAATTCTTTGCTTTATTTGGAAAGCCTTTCTATTACACTTATAAACTTTCTACTTGATTAATTGCTCTAAGCTACATGTAGCAATTTTCTTTTATCTAATTCTTTCTTTATGAAGTAAATCCGTATTCGGCCTAGTTTTGCCTCTAGTGAACTTTTCGACAGATTCTGCTACTGCTCCCCCTAATAAGTAAAATGCTTTAACAGTTTCTTTTTTTGGCCATTGCTTGACTGTTAGTTCATATGCACAAGTAAAAGAAGCTGAATCATTAATTCTCCTAATGTCCTAAACGACGTGGTTATTTCTTAAGGTTCAATCATTGAATGGTGAATCGAGGCTATTAAACTCTTACAAATACGTGAGGTGCTTGGCTCTTGTTCGTGAGAGACTATACTGCGGATGCCACGACAATAGTATCCAGGTAGCAAGTTTTCAGACGTCTGGCGGTCTAATCTAAATGTGATTCTTTCTCCCCATTTTAGAAGTAATACTCGTATGAAATTTCAGGAGATAGATGTGGAAAATGGAACAGTCAATACCATTCAAAGTGGTTCCAAAAAATTGCTAGGTAAAGCAAATCCCATTTATGCACTGCAAATTCGTGGTGAACTTATATATGCAGCCGGCTCTTCCTTGGATGGAACTGCTATAAAGGTATCCTGCATAAGAATATAATTTTGTGATATATCTTTACTATAATAGAGGAAACATATATAAGAAAAAAGAAGGAGAAAATAAGATTATTATCTGTGTCAGTATGATTTATATTAAGTACTTACAGACTACAAGAAGTTGCCTCTCTTTCTGAGTCTCGTAATCATGTTCCAGTTCTAACAAAGCAGTAAGGTGTTGTGTAATTCCCATCATAGACATCAATGTTGCCTGCAGAATGTACTTAATTCTGTTGGGCCTGAACCAAAAGAAGCCCAACCCAGGCAACAAGTCTACAGTAGAAAGATAGGGCAAATAGGGAATAAGGGAATCATAACTAATGATGAGGAAGATGGGTATCCTAACGGAAATGGGCAGCAACACTCTGATGGTCCTTCGCACATGTGATGAGCACTGAAATAGTGGAAGGCTGGAGGAAGAAGGCTAAGGAAATTCTGGGTGTTTTGTGGAGAGACCCTGACCTCTCGAAAGTCAGGGGGCTTTTTCTTTTCTGCAGTTTCTTCTGTTCTTTTTCTGTTTTACTGGTTTACTGGTTTGCTGGTTTGCTACTACACTGTAACCTTTCTATTCTACCACTTTGCTGGACATTTTCCCAATTATATATGCATAGGTTATCAGTAGTTCCATCAAATCCAAACTTACGAGATAATAAGATTTAAATAGGAGTCATAATTATGAAGATAAGAGTTATTATCTATCCAGTTGCTTTTATAATAGTAATTGCTCTATGAATTTATTAGATTCCTGGAACGAGGGTTGGTCTCCAGCATGTCTAGAGTTTTGTCGCATAAAGAGAATCTAAACTGATTGATGCTACTTCTGCTAATACTGTACCGTAGTTAGTTATCCAACTCTGCTTTTTCCTTTATATGCCCAGATATGGAACACTTCGAATTACAGTATGATTGGATCACTGGTAACTTCATCAGAAGTGAGGGCAATGGCAATGAGCTCAGAATTAATTTATTTGGGGTGCAAGGGAGGAGCTGTAGAAGTTTGGGATAGGAAGAAACACAATAGAATTGATACATTACAAATGGGTACCAATGGTAAGATTGCTTGCATGGCTGTTGATGGCAATGAAGAAATCTTGGTGATTGGAACCTCTGATGGTCGAATTCAGGTACGCATCTTCCTTGACTATAGTCCTCTTTTGTTTAACTGTATTTATTACATTTCTTTTCTATTTTGGATTCAAAGTTTGCACCTCCATGACATCTACACACGAAGAAGCATTCATACTTTTGGTTTTTCTGATCAAATGGAAAAGCAAGTTCAATGATTAAATAGTGGCGTTTGAAATGTTCTATTCACTTCTTTTGGCCTTAACAGTTGCTGAATCCTCTGATCATTTGCAGGCATGGGGAGTAAACTAAAGGAGGGTGCAATACATTTTGCTACAGGAAATGAAAGATTAACTTATTTAACTGATATTAAATTCGTTGAACCTCTGAAATGCTCATTTGAGATTAGTTTGGTAAGCTGTATATTGCTCACAGGTCTATGCGCAAAAATATGTAAGCATACACATGCCTTTTGTATCAAATTGCCTATTCTTGCTGTCTTCTTTATTTTCTTTTATTTTATTTTATTTTTTATTTTTAAAATTTTTGGAGAGACACACACCAGGGATTTAACCAGTATCAAGCAAGAAGGCCACTAGCGAACGTGGTAATAAATTCATAACAGATATTATCAACCCCTAGCACAAGGAAACAATATCTCTAATGCCAGTGCTATTCTGGCAGGCTTGAGCACGGGGGATCTTTTCAATTGCAAAATGCTAGACATTACTGAATCCCTTGGATGTAGAATCATTGTTTACTTTCAAGACACATTGACCCTTTTCAATTGAAACTTGGACATATTGAGGTTATAAAGGAAATGAACCTCAATGTCATTACTCATGTTTTGTTGTCCTACTTCATGCGTGATTCAGCGATAGTGAACTGAACCTAAATTAATAATCACCAGATTCACCAGTGAGTGTGGTAGGCTTAACAAATACCTCCTACTCCTACG
Source organism: Delonix regia (assembly GCA_037074485.1). Classification (NCBI taxonomy): domain Eukaryota; kingdom Viridiplantae; phylum Streptophyta; class Magnoliopsida; order Fabales; family Fabaceae; genus Delonix; species Delonix regia. The sequence continues at coordinate 28,661,073 of CM073449.1, read as the reverse complement.
ACAAGGCTCTCTTAAGTCCAAACATAGCCCAAGCACTTCAACTTACTTGAAAAAGCTGACACTTTGACTTGAAGGGATTTTATTAAATGTTTCACTTGAAAAATTATATAATGTAGTCAACTTGCTTTCAACTTTTTCATTATATTTCTGTCGAGTTTCATTTGATTTTGCAACCTCTTAGAAAGGTAAAAATACATGTACGTGTGCTGGTTTTTGAATTTCCATTCGAAGCCCCCTTTTTTTTTTGGGGGGGTGGGGGGGGGGGGGGGGGGGAGATTTTGGTTTTCTAAGGTACGTTTTACACAAAAAGCAATCAAAAGGAGGACAGATATTGTTCTTTATTCTGTGTTGATTACCCATAAAGAATTGAGTGGTTGCAACTCTTGACTTTCTTGATCCAAGTTTCAATATAACAATTTCCTAACCTAGTTATCTTTTATGAATCCCCTTGTTTTCTAAACTATGGATTCCCTTTCGCTTCCCAAGCTTACAAGGTGTATAAGATTACAAGCCCAGTTATCTTTCTCGTATAATAAAGTAGGGCATTGGATCAATGGCACTGACCTAAATTTTTTATAAAATATATTTTAAAAATAAAAATTAATTATATATACATATATATATATATATATATATATATTAAAATTTTAAAATTTTTTTATAGAGAATAATATTTAATTGAAGAAATAAAAAGACTGAACTATTTTTTATATTTCATAATTTATTTTGTATATTTTAAAGTCTTTTATTTTTTTAACTATATACCATTCTGTATAAAAAATAATATAAAATTATAATATATATTTATTTGCAAAAATAATTAATTTTTATTTTTTTAAATATATTTTATGAAAAATCAATAACCCTACTATATTGCTGAAGAAAAATTCCTTCCAATAAAACTGGAAGGGATCCAAATTCATATATTTTCTTGCAACAACGTATGGCTGAGTACGAGTTGAAATTCGATGCCATATAGCATCCTATGCTGTAACTTTTATATTAGTTTAAAATGCATAGCAACATAAGATCCAAATTAAGTGGAGTTAAAAAAAGACCATTTTGAGGTTCACGTAATTGTGATACGAGGCTGAAAATGATGAAAATCAATATATATATATATATATATATATATATATATATATATATATATATATATAGACACACACAGAGAAAATAGCGAAATGAGAGCATTATTAGATGCATTCTTTGAGCAAGTTACATAATTTCAGAGCTAGTTTTTCTCAAAGGGAAATCTTCCGTGCTCACACTTGATGACTAGTTAGAATTCGTTGTCACTTCCAATCAATGGCATGTATCGTATAGCCTTCAGCTATTAACCCAATTGATAATTATCTAAATGGCAAAGTTGTAATATTAACTAAAGAAAAGGACCATTAAAATATATTTTAAAATTCAAATAAATAGAATATAGGAAAATTACAGTTAACGATAATAAATTAAAATATTTAGTATGAATGTCTTTAAATCTTCAAATTATTTTAAAAGACCCTATCCTAAAACTTTGAGAATATAAGTCTTGGAACAGAATTTTACTTAAGGCAGGGTCATTTATAGTAAAAACTTTTTGTCCCTGACTCCTTTAAAATAATTTTATGGTCTTCCATAGTAAATGTTTTAAATTTACCGTCATTCGTTGTAATTTTTTTTATCTTCTAAATAATATTAATTTAAAATATTCCAAAAATACATGTATTTTCCCCCATAATTGAGGAGGGGAAGAAAGAAAAAAGAGAAAGGAGATAAAAGAGTTATGAAAGAAGCAAAAAATAAAGAAGAAATCATATTTGCAAAATATATGGATGGATTTTAAAAAATAATTATAAAAATTAAAATAAGTTATAATGATAAAAAATACAATTTTTTTTAAATTTAAAGATAATTTTTTAATGTAAGAAAGTATATTCTAAAAATTTCTTGAATAAAAATTTTAGCTAACACTAAGGGCATGTTTGATAGCTGAAAAAGAAAGGGAGAAAGGGAGAGGGAATGTCCTAAACTTTAAATTAATAAATATGGAAATAGGAAAGAGTTCGGAAATATGAATGATTTTGGTGAAATGCAATCTTGGGCTCATTTACTATGGTTGGTATGATATTGAAAAAGTGGTGGAAATGAGAATGAAGTTTGGACAAACGATCATAATATCCTTATAAAAGATTAATTGTTATTTGTATTAAGAAATTCTTATTATTATTATTATTAAAAACTATTATTTTAGAGAAAGTTATAATTTTTATTATCATTACAAATTAATTATTATGATAATAATTTTAAAATTATTATTAAAAATAATTATAATTCATATATTAATTATTTCTTTTAATAAAAATTATTTTTATTTCTTCTTCTAGTATCATTTTCCTAAATCTTCTTCTGATATTGTCTTCTTACATCTTTTATCTTACCGCCTAGTCCCTTCTTTCTCTCTAGCATCTTCTCTTCCTTTTAGGAACCGGCATCGTTTCTTCCTTTTCCAAGCACTAGTATCTTGTCTTCCTTCTTTAACATCTTCTTCTCCATCTCTTTAGTGTTTCCTTTTTCGCTTATTCACTATGATATCTTCTCTCTCTTCCTTCCCAAACATTTTCTCTCTATTCCTTTTCCAACAACTCTTCTTTCTCACATTCATAATGCTAATATTTCTTTCCTATGTCTTCATCGGCGATGTTGTCTCTCTCTCTCTCTCTCTTGTGTCTTCGTCAACAACATCATCAATCTTTCTCTCTTTTGTCTTTGTTGGTGACATCGTTGATCTTGCCCATCTTGTTAGGTATCTTCTCTCTCCCTTCCAAAACTAGGATGAACATATTGATAAAGGGAGAGTATGAGAGTTAGAGAATGAAAAACCATGATAAGGCATAATGGTCATTGCATTCTCTATTCTTAGGAATGTCGTCAATTCCCTTGAAGTTTGGAGGGTTTGGCTAATACCTTATTTGTGGGAATCAGATTGCCAAGGGAATGTCCTTCCTATGTCAAAAAGATTTATGATGGAATGGAATAAGAATGGGTAAGGGAATCCAAATATCTTCCATTGGTTGGTTACAGAAAGGATACTTGTATTTGGTTTGCTAATTCGAGAAAGGAATGGAAAGAATAGTGTTGGAGACTCCTATAATTGCCATGTTGCCAAGGTAAATAAAAGGCACTTAACAAAGGTGTGGGGTTGCTATTCATGGCACTCGTGTTGTGACAATTGTGGCCTGTCGTTACGTTGTTACAGGTTTAGCGGATGGGGTTAGAGGGGGGTTGCCACTATTAGGTCATCATCATTTGTTTGACTAAACTCATATGGGAATTTTTTTTAGCAACAAAGTTACATTCTAATTGTTTTCTAGTAAGCAGTGTTAGTGGATTCATAGGTAAGAGTGGTTTTTGCATATATTTCTTTTTGTGTAACATTAATGGTTGTAAATTGATGGACTAGCATTTTTCCCCTTTTCTTTCTCTTTCTTATTCATGTGTTCTCTTTAGAAAAAAAGGAAGGAAAAATATTAGTGACAACATAGTAAAAAATGGTGTGTTTCATGTTATGGTTTGCCATGTATGTGAATAGAAGTCAAAGCTTCACTTTAAGTTGTTGAATAAGAAGGAATGATGCATTTTTTTTTAACCATGGATTGATTAACTTATGAATTGTAGATAGTTACTGTGGAAAATAATTCAAATAAAGTAGTAGTGGGCGATGAAATCATCTCCTTAGTTATAATAGCATTATTAGGTTGAACACACTTGCTATATTGTTATAGATGATTTACTTGCAAGTTTATTCAATAGTTACAAAGAAAGTACTATTTTGTTATATGGCTAATTTATTAGCATATAAGGGGATGACTCTTGAGGATACTTGTTCTTATTTTGGTGCAGAGTAGCATGTCAAACTAAAGTATGGGTGAGAGTTCTAGAGGTAGGCCTTATGTTATGCAGAATAGGAATTGCTTTTGTGGTTGACGTGCTGTTGTGAAGATATCATAATCAAATAAGATTATAAACCATTTATATGCCAACATGTGAGGACAACTGGTGTAGGTTCTTTAACTGGCTTTTTGATAATGATGAGGACTAAAAAATCAAACTAGTAGAATGTGACCACATCGATGAAATGCCAATAATGATTGTCAAAATTGTAGAGTTTAAGTGCCAAGTTGATTAACTTGAAGTGGGTTTAGGTTTCAACAGTAAGCATGTGTTGATAATGGACATGATGTTGGTTCTACTATGTAAGGGAACTATGCTTGTATTGTTAAGGTAGATACATGGTAAATAGGTCAGGTGTGTTGTATTTGGTTATATAGTCGTGCATGAAATATGTGGCCATTCCTTTTAGTGTCATTTGTATATAGAAGGAAGGTAGGGTGGCTGGAGAATAGTTCCCAGAATTTTATGGTTGTCTTATTTAGTTTCTGGCTTATGTGTGATCTTGCACATACGTGTATGGATAAGTATAGTGGTTGCTTTCTACTGTAAGCTTATGTCTAGTTGTACTGCTTGAGTATGGTGTTAAGCAATCTATCTAATTATGGATGTGATAGAAACATTGTGTTCATTTTGCTAGTGGAGACTAAATTACTAGCCATATTTAACTTAGGCTTGACCTCTATTAATCAAGAACAAACTCCTAATAACTTGTTATCCTTATCACAATGAAATTGCTATTGTTTGACTGTATAGCCAGATGTCCTTAGTAAGCTTAAGTGCAGATATATGGGCATTGTTGAAATAGTTGTAAGAAAACATAATATTAGTGCACACTTGCAAGAATAAGGCTTTGATTGAATTTGAGAGTGATGATTGGGGTGTGTTTATAAGTTAACTAGAATCTACAAACTAAGAATTTCTTTGATATTTTATTTATTGCATTTGAGCTTTAACTAACATTTATTTAACAAAAAATGGAACAACCATTAACAATTCAAAGGATGGGGTAAGTGTTTAAAGTTGTTTACTGTTTATGAGTTAAATAACTTTTAAGTCAATAGAGGAAGCATTTGTAAGAAATCCAACTTTAAATGTGATAGATGATTTTTTTTCTTGAAAGAAATCTATGGTGTTGCATAAGTGGAGTGTAGGATTCAAAGAGCACAAACATATTGCTATAATCAAAATGCATCCACCTTAAGCATATATCTAATATAGATTCTCTGGTAAAAGGCACATACGAAGCAATGTTGAGGATTAAACTATAATTAATTGCTTCATTGGCTCTGCATCATACGTAGGTTTAATAAATATCCTATTGCTTACCTCATAATTGATATAAATTGCAACATTCACTATAAAAAAATTGGTATTTAGCATCATTCAAATTTAGATTTTATGTTATAGCGTTGATTGTCAAAATTGTTGCTATAGACATCATTGAGACATCCTTGGCAACGATTTCCTTATTTATGGGAACAATCGACACTAAAGATGCATTACTATTGTGTCAATTACAATCATAGTTAGATTTGCCTCTTATGTCAATTATACCAATGCAAAGGCTTGTACATATAAGCTTAATTTGTGACGATTATAATCGCCGTTAAAAGAAATGTATTTTGTCTTGACTTAGAGTTAATTCATTCAAAATTGAGATTTACAATTCCATTTCAAAATACTTTCTATAAGATTTTTCTCTAACTTTTATCTTCTGGATCACTAATAATTCACTTTATCATTGGCTTAGAAATGATGCCCACTTAGTCTAAAATTTATTCAGAACATCAAGTATTGTTTAATACCTTACTTCTTATCCAACATACTTTATTACCTTTGTTCCATATTCAAAATTTTATCAATTTCACCAACGTGACATTAACGATCAAACAATCAACTTCCAAAATTACTTATTAAATTGCAACAATAATCTAAGGCCACTTAATCAACTCTGACTAGGCATTCCATCCCTGTTTCCTTACTTTTACATCAATAAAACTCCAAGAAAATTAAGAAAAATTAGTAAATCAACTTACAACTCAAACAAAAACTTTTGGTGGCCTTAAGCCTTCCCTTAGACAATAAGTGATGTTAGAAGAGCCAAAAAATTTTAGATTTCATCATCTTACAAGTATGAACACATATAGCCAGATTGAGTTTTTTCAATTCTAAAGTTAAAACTCAAAATTGATCATGGATTTTAGGGGAGAAAGGTTGGAATTTTACCTAGGATATAAAGCTCCAACTCAATTTGACAAGATCGCATCGAATCAAACCCCAAGTTTCACTTTTCTTGCATGAACAATGCCAAATTTTGGGGTTTTTCCAATTTTAGGCCAAAATGATGAAATTAATTAATCAAAATAATAGAGAAAGGGCTAAAATACCTTAAGAAATCAAAGCTTTAACTTGTTTTTGTGCTGTAGAGGGTTTCCCATTTCAAACTTTATTAGTTGAAATTGATTAATGGAAATATAAGAGAGTGAGAGCTGAAATACTTATTTGAATAGAAGCCTTTACATTTGGAGAAAAACACTGCAAATTGAGCCAAATTTTAATACAAAACACATACATTGGGAGAGGGGTTGTTGGACCTTTTGCAAATTTTGGCAAATTAACGTTGGAGAAAAGGTGCTTAGCAATCGGCAAGGACAAGGAGAGGTTGATGACAATGCATGGCGGCCAGAAGTCGAGCTTAGGGGTCGAATTAAATAAGAAGAAAAATAAGAAATGAGATGGATACTGCTCAATGTCATACCATAATACATAATATCCTTTAGACAAGTAGTCTAAGTGTTCACAAGAAATTAGAGTCAATTAAGAGATAAAAATGAAGGAAATATGGTGAGATGATAGCTAAATAGGAAAGACAAATTCTAAATAGGTGGTATTGTTCATATGGTAAATTTACCAACTTTGCAAATTCATATTTTATTAAAAAAAGTTCCAAAAGTAGTGAAATTTTTAGGAAACTAAACTAGCACAATATCTAATTTTCTACCATATTGCAGTTCAAAATTCGTTTATTTGTTCCATTAAATAAATCCATGATTGTGATTATATGAAATTATGCAAAATCAGAATTTTGTTACTAATATTTCACTTAAATGGATTCTAAATGACATGAAACTTTTTAGAATACTTCGTAGTACCACAAGGACTTTCAAATAAGATTTCAGCTTAAAATTCATCCATTTAGTCCCCCCAGTGTCATTCAACATCGTGAATATTAGAAAATTTTTCTGCATAATTTCTATACTTTAAGCTTGTAAAAAAATGTAGCTACTTAACTCAAAATTCAATGAAATTTGGTACATATCAACTCTGATATATTAAGATTGAATCTACTAAAGATACCAATTTTTGGAGTCCATCTACTTAATTTTTTCTATTTTCTTTTTGCTCACGAAATTACATCTTGATAAAACTAAAACTTGATTAAATGAGTTTCAACATACCAAATTTTGAATTAGGCCTTATTTACTTATACTTATGCTTCAAGAAGCCTTTTATTACATATTAAAATTTGCTCAAACTCTTGGTTGGTCATTGCTTCATGCATGTGGGACTTTATACACATACAAAGAAAATCTTACATTACATTATTATATTTTCTAAGTTACATGACAATACATCTTTAATCCTTAAATTCTTGTTATATACATCAAAATGTTATAGCTTCCAATTAACTAAGTCTCTTTGGCTTTGCTCTTCTAAAAGATTTAAGAGGTTATTTTCTTTTGCTTATTCTTACTAAATCCACCTGAAATGGTTAGTTAGAAATAAGATGAGACAAAAAAGTCTGACTAGCTCATTTCACATTCTAGACGCACTATGACATACATGAGCAAAATAATGCACACATCATCATAACATGAACATAGATCATTAAATCATGCTAAAGTTGACACCTTTGACTTTGATTGATGACCACATCATATTATATATCATAATTAGAGTAGGATCACCATGTCTAAATCTTATAAACCATCATACATAACATCAATTATAAGCCATTAAGGCTCTGTGATATCTCACACCATCGTACATCAACTCATGGCAACATAAAACATAAAAAAATTCATCAAGTATGCAATCACTAAGCATAAGCACACATCTAACACATAAGGAATGGAGAAGGAGCTACGTTGCTACTTTAAACTGAATGTTTTCTTGATTTCCCTTGCAATGACAATATCTCTTCTTAAAACTCATTCCTTGATAGTTCTTTTGGATACAGCAAGTCCCTATATATATAGGATTCATTATTAAACTCCCATATATACATTTTCTGGACCTAGTTATTACTTGACATTTGTTTATGACTTTATTTTTCAAAAATTTGGCCTAATGGTCTGTTTCATAAAACTAACTTTATTTAACTTATTTAAACCAAGAAAAGCCATCAATTACTTCTTTTTATCATCATAAAGTTCCCTTTAAATCAGTTCTCAAGTTCTCTTCCATAAATCCAAATTTCTACAAATTGACATATTTGAAGGGTTTTAGGAAATTAATGAGAAATTTACATCAGCTCCATGAGGGAACCTAGATAAACCATAAAAGCACTCTAAATGACATTTGAATCATGTCTTAGAATAAATTTTATAAAAATCTTTGCTCATATATGTATATGAGAAAATTTCTTACTAAAACCTCACTTTTTCATTTACAAATCATACATGGTTTTGCATAGCTAACATACCTCTTTCTTATGGTGCTATTAAAGTCACTAAATTAGTCCTTTATTTGCATGAAATTCCTATTCAAAGTGTGAATTAGAGACTGAAATTTACATAAGGAGAGAGCTCTTGAAGAGCAAGAAAAGTTTGCTAACTAAAGTGAGATAAAAGGAGGAAGATTTCTTACCCTATTTTCCTTCTTCTTATTTCTCTTTCTTCTTCTCCTTCTTGACATGTAAAACCAAACCATCTCTTTCCTAATCTACTGGGTGGGTCATGGATAATGGTGGGAGAAGCTTTTAGATAAGCTTTTTACTTTAAAAAATTTAAAGAAAATTTTAAATGACCAAAATGCCCCTATCATCAATTTTTTTGCCTTTTAGAGTCAAAAGTCTCTAACTAAGTGATCTTTTAAGTTAATTTGGATATGATAAAATTACTCATAGCCTCCAATTTTTCTCATTTGGATGAAAGGTGGTGGAAGAATCCAAATAGAAAAATCATTTAGTAAAAATTAAACATTTTACCTTTCTTTTACACTTTTGTCCCCTTTAGTGGTGTTTTCCAATCCAAAATTATATAAAATTTCCTAATAATGATCTTTGGATCGTCTGATGGTTCTAAATTTATCTTTCAACATACCTTGCAACTTTTCAAAAATTATACTTTTACCTATATTTATACAAAAACTTTTCAATCTGGTCCTTTTAGTTTTTCAATTTGGTCCTTCCTCCTTTGATTAGTTTAATTATAATCTTAAGAAGGTATATTTGTACCTATTAGTAAATGAGTGTCATTGTTTAGGGATGTTACACTCAGTGTATTGCACGAGGAAGAAAAAAGGAATATGATGAATGTGTGATATTTAGGAGTATTTAGATAATTTTATTAGGGACACTTGGCACCAACAAGACAAAAATTTAATAACTTGATTTGCGCACTCTAAAATTCAAACACAGATGTTGGGAATATATTGGGTAAGGCTTAACTACTTATTCCAGTGTTCTCTTTAAATTTAATACCAACTTACTTTGTATTTAGTCATTTTAAATTTCATTTTTCAATATTCCTCAAATTTTTTTCAAAAGAAATTACTCTTGGCCAATTACATTTCATTTTTTCCAATTAATAAAATCTTTTTTTTTTTTGGAAAAAATTCCCACTTAAAATAAGATATTTAGCTTAAAATTTTCAAAAATATTACAAAAATATATTCTTATTCTCAAATCCATTCTCATTCCTAATTTCATTTATTATAGAAAAGAAACGTAGCTTTTAAAGGAATGCAACTTAATTTACAACCAAGTCATGCAAAGTGCTGGCCAATAAAACTACTCCTAGTGTGTGAGTGTGGACAACATGCATGTATGCAACTATATATTTACTAATCACTTTTGTTACAAAAGCAAAATATACATGTTTGTCATCATGACATATTATTAGAATAAACTTATTTAAGCATATTAACTATATAATAATATTTCAAACTATTTCATTCACACATGCATTTGCGTACATACATATATATAGCTATTTTTTAAAATTAAATTTTGTATAATACATATTTATTTTAAAAATAAAATTATTTGTATATCTTTTAGGAAAAATTTTTGTTTAGGACTAGCAGATGCAATTAATTAATAAAAAAAGACCTTAAATTTTGTAATTACTTTGAAGGACTTATTTTATTGTATAACTTTTTAATGGACAAAATTACCCTAAATAACTTTAATATTCTACTTGCCAAAAGAGTCTGAATTTTTTTTTTTTTTTTGGAATAGAAGCCCTTTTCCTTCTTCAAGCATGACACTTTGCTTTTTAAAGATTAAATATTACGAAACTCTCATTGCTCTGCTCAATATTATTTTTTCTCACTTGCATAAAAAGGCAAAGGCTAGCCCTAGTTGTGACACCTTATACTTTTTGCTCTATACGTGATTGCACTGCTTTATCCTTCTCAGCCTTCCTCACCTTCTTCCATAGCTTTTGCTTCCTCTAATTCCTCATATATTGACGCACAATAACGTAGACGCAAACGTAGCGAACATTCATCTTTCTCATTAATGTTTGTTCATATCATCGGGTAAGCTTGATAGACGACGTTGACTATTCCCGCTTATGGATCATCTAATTAAACTAAGGCAAATGAGATTTTTAAGAAACCTAACTATGGTAGTAGTAAATCTATAAGTTATTAGTTCAACTAGTTAAGAATAAAAATTACTTGGTAAGAAATGCAAAAACATTCAATAACTAGGGCAAACGTGATTTGTAAGTAACATAAACCTTGATAGTAATAAATCCATAAGTTATTTATTAGTTAAACCAATTAAGAATAAAAATTATGTGGTAAGAAATGCAAAAACATTTGGTAACTATAGTAAACGTGATTTGTAAGTAACATAAATCATTGTAATAATAAATTTATAAATTACTTGTTAGTTTAACCAGTTAAGAATAAAAATTATATGGTAAGAAATGCCAAAGCATTTGGTAACTAGGGCGAATGTGATTTGTAAGTAACATAAATTATAATTGTAATAAATCCATAAATTACTTGTTAATCTAACTAGTTAAGAATAAAAATTATGAGGTAAGAAATGTAAAAACATTCCATAACTAGGACAAACGTAATTTGTATGAAAAGCAAACCATGGTATTAATAAATTCATAAGTTATATGGTTCGGTTATTGCTAAAATTGATACAGTAAGAAATGCAAATATAGTTAATAACTAAGGCAAATGTAACTTTATGAAACACAAATCATAGTAGTAATATTATAATTAGTTGCTTGTTAGTTTAACTAAAGTTATTATTAAAATTGATATGGTAACAAATGCAAAAACATTCGTTAGAAACACAAACTATTGTGGTTATAATATAATTAGTTAATTGTAAGTCCAACCAAATTTAAAATTTAAAGTAATTTGGTAACAATCCTAATAACATTCAATAAACATCATCTTTGACTTTGTTGCAAAGGTATTGTTCTAATTTGATCTCTATCTATAATGTAGATATGTGAGCATTGTTTATTGTATCTTTATCAATTTTGTTACGCTAACATCATTTACAAAATTCAAGAGTTCAAATGAATCAAATTGCAAGACATACTTCAATTGCTTCACCTATATATTGTTGTCCATGCATGTTCTTACGAGTGTCCTTAGTTGCACTAATGAAATCCTTTTGTTAATCATTTTGCCCATTGTTCGACACCATTCATAATGGAGCCCTATATTTGAACACCTTAAAATCTCTCCTCCCATATGAAAGTAGCAAAATATCTCTTTTGGCGGTAAATTATATATTTTTTGATCTATTTTCTTCCCACTCACAATATACTTTTAAATCAACAACATCAAAAGGTAAAAGCTTGTTATGATGTTTTGAACAAGGCAAGATTGTATCACACAATTTAATATAATCAAGTAGACTATAAATGAGACATGTTAAGTTTACAAGTCAAATTTAAGTTTGTTACTACTATGTCTCATCCATATTACTTTGCTTGCTTTCATTTGTTACAATTCCATTTCTTACCATTGAGGGTTTTTTGGCTGATAAATAGATTTAACTATTTTTACTTATTTAATATAGTTAATGATAACTTATTCAACTACACTAAAAGATAAAAGTATATTAGAATGTTTTTAACAAGCACTAATGTAATTCACTTTATACAAATAAATTCTTATAAACAAAACATACAAATTTCAAATACTTGTTTATGTTTATTACTACCTTATTTTGCTAATCTCACTTTCCTTGCTAACACTTGTTAGGATGAAAATTTCTTACCATTAAGACTTACCAAATTTACAAATATATTTTATTATTATTATTTTATGTTTAATGTTATATAATAACTTTGTTTTCTCTTTGTTTTCTTTCCTATGCAACAAAGCTTTTCCTTATTAAGCTATAAAAATAACTTTTCCCACCTCATTATTTCAGTAGTGCAGATGATGACATGTTGAAATAATAGGTTGTAAATGATGAAGATTTAGATGTAAGGAGAAAACTAACATTATAGGTTTATCCCAAAAAAAGAAATTACTAGACTTTGTACATATTAAGAACATACATCTTTCAAATTTGTTTCTCTCTTTCAAAATGGGATGAAGTTTCATAATGAGAAAGGAGAACGTAAAATTAAAAAAAAAAAACATTAAGATTATATTAAAAATTAGAAGTAGAATAAGAACTTTTAAAATTATTAAATATGTGGATAATTTTGTCAATAAAAAAATCATGAAATAAAATTAAGTAATTTAGGGTAATTACAAAATTTAAGGTATTTTTTTGTAATTAATTATATCTAATGATCCTAAAAAAATTTTTTCTCTATCTTTTAATCATTTAAAAATAAAATAAATATAGTAATCTACAAATTAAAATCAAGATAAAATTTTTATAATGTAAGAATATAATTATAATAATATTATTATTTAATTTAATATTATTATAATTATATCTCTATATTTTAATTAAATGTATGAATATACTACAAATTATTTATATTATCAATACTATAAAGACAATCATAGGTATAAAAAACTAAATTATTCTTCGCGCTCCTCATACATGGCGTTAATCAAGTGGAGAATGTGGCTGATGAGTTTCAAATATCCCGGACTTCAAATAATTATCAAATATAGAACAACGGCGAGTGAAGTACGTGGAATAAAGAGGTTTACCCGTTTAGCCCTTTATAAAGCACAATTTAGCACCGATGTCAAGAGCTTTAACCCAATTCGTATAGCGCCGTTCATACACCGACGCACTCGTCATCTCTCTCACTTCAGACAGCGTCAATGGCTCCGATCGCAGTAGGAGATGTGATTCCTGACGGAGTTTTGTCCTACTTGGATGAGGAGAACAAGCCTCAGACCGTGTCTATCCACTCCCTTACCGCCGGTAAGAAGGTCATCATTTTCGGTGTTCCCGGCGCCTTCACTCCTACTTGCAGGTTAGACGCTTTGATTTCGCTATTATCTGTTGATCTTGCCTGGTTGATTGCATAGGAAGTTTTGGAGAAAAAATAAAAGAGTAGAAGCTAGCATCTTGATGGGAACACTGAATGGAAGCCGATTCGACTGCTTCTCGCCCCAAATATCAGTATCATTTTGTGTTCATTTCTGACAAATAGGAATTATGCTATAGTTATAACAGATAATTGCGAACTAGGCTTGTCATAGCATGCTTCCTTTTCCCCTTCCAGTTGCATTTTTGTTTGCGGCTCTACAATTTTCCATTTCCTTTTGATTGAAGTGAGAAGTCTAGTCATAGTGTCCAGTTGGCAATGAATCTAAAAATTTTAGGGCTATTTTGGCTTATCAATGTTATTTTGGGTCTGACCTAAGGCAGGCTAAAAAGTTTCCCCCAAAAGAAAAAAATTGGTTAAATTTTCGCTACACTTGGGGCTGTGGTATGGACATTTGAATGAGTAATGGTTCTCAACCAATTAGAATTGAGAAAGGTTGTAGAAGCACTGTCATTGTTGTAACTTGTAAGTCAAAGTCAACTAGATATTACAATGTCATATTTTAGAATATTGGATTCTATGCGACATACATAATTGTCAATAGGATATGTTTATACGTTTCTGTCATTTTATTCCATACAAAGTTGTCTTTTATCTTGATTTTAATTGAGATATTTGTTTCTGTCAACAGCTTAAAGCATGTACCTGGCTTCATTGAGAGAGCGGAAGAGCTCAAAGCAAAGGGTGTGGATGAAGTTATCTGTGTCAGTGGTATATATCACATCTTTATCTTTCCTTTTAATAGTGTTTTATTACTCCATATATGCGTTTTTACCCATAAGATGCATGCACTAGTAAATATATGTTCCTAATCTTGTTTTGTTTAATTCGAGACTTAGTATGAGTATGTTCTTATTTATTAGCAGGTATAGACTATTTTGTAAGTTGCCACTGACTTTTTTATCATGCCTGTGAATTGACCCGTTTGATTTGTTCAATATGGCTTAGTCAAAGCTCGAAACATTATATTACAGGCTTGTTGCTTTTTACCCAGTCTGCTTGATCTTGAAATTTATTCTTCCGTTGGCACATATTTGTTTAAAAATCTATAGGACATCAGGGCTTTTGCACAAACCCATTGTGTCCTAAGATGAATAAAAGATGACTTTCTGAAGTCTTGAAGGTCTGTACAGAATGAAAATACTGTAGCTGGGCCTGGGATAAACTCTTATCACAAGATTTATGTATTGATGTTAGACCATTTCATTAGATGGCTAATTTGTGATTGTATATAATTTTATAGTTAATGATCCCCATGTGATGCACGCGTGGGCCAAAACCTACCCAGAGAACAAGCATGTGAAGTTCCTTGCTGATGGTTCAGCCAAATACACCCATGCTCTTGGGCTCGAGCTTGACCTTACAGAGAGAGGGCTGGGCACCCGCTCCAGGAGGTTCGCCCTCTTGGTTGAAGATCTCAAGGTGAAGGTTGCAAATGTTGAAAATGCGGGAGAATTCGTAGTCTCCAGTGCTGAAGAGATCGTCAAAGCTCTTTGAGCCCCTCCATATTCTCTTACCTTGCTGTGTGTCTTTAGTCCCTTAGCTCTTCGACTGTCTTCAGTGTGTACGCTTACCACCCCTTTGACGCCATTGCATATTCAAAGCGTTTTGTTTTAAATATTCAATATGTGCTTTAGAGGGGATCTGTGATACTGCATATGGAAATAAAACTTCTGTTTCTTATCACTACCGATGTCATCTCTGTTTAAGTGCATGTGTTAAATTCACTAGAATACCCAATATAACAGCTCGTATTTTGCACGATGCATTTGAAGAACGTCTGACAGTATATGTTGTGGGTATCATAGTGCACTAATCAATTTTAGGATCTAGGTAAGGAACGTTCAGTTCCATTGGATGCTACCTTGGTAGTTTCGTGTAGTCAAGTGATTGAGATTTTAAAGAGGCCCAAAGACCCAGGGGCAATTGTTTGGAATTATGCTGCGGGGTTTGTTTCTGCCACTGATATAAGCATCACTGCTCCTTTGAAGATGACGGGATATTAGTATTCAATGGGGGGATGCTTTTTTCCTGGTTGGTTCTCTCTGTTTTTAAGGTTGCTAAATGTAATAAATCTGCTAACAGCATTGTCATACATCATGCCGTTTCATGGAGGCTATCATGCCCATGTTTCCCATGAAGAATCTCATTGTCACACTGAATGCCATAATAAACAACAAAAGCAACAAGGCGCGCAAACGATAAAACGAACGGCAAGATTAGATGCATCATTGCGGGATACATTATTCTACTTTAGCAAAAGTTGCCTGTTGCTGTCACGAGTCATTTGATGGTCGGTTAGGATTGGATTTAGATGCAATTTTTTTATATTTGTTATTAAATATTGTAATAAAAAATGATAAATACGTAATTTTTAAGTAACAACGTCATAAGTGTATAGTTTGGTGAAGAATTACATATTTGTCTATTAAAACCATATAGTACAATATAATGTGAATTATATTATATATTCTTAAATTTTTAAATTAAAACATGATTTGCCAATACAAAATTGGAAATATGACATTCGATTTCGATTCTCCTGTATAATATAATTCATATGGGTGTTGTTTGTCTTTTTAATTAACGTGTGTGATCACATTAATTTGTGGTCCTGTAGATTGGTCGGTCGGCCGGTTCTTGAAAGCATATTCTATGAGTTTGTACTAGTTTTCGTTTACCTAGTCCATTAAGATTTTTTTGGGATAAAACAATTTTAACCTTTCAGTTTTTACCTAGGCTTTGTGAATTGACCATCTAAACTTGGCTGAATGGTTAACCCGTCTTTATTGCTGAGAATGTTAGATTCTCTTAAGTATTTTCCTCTCAACTTCTGTTAATTTTAGAGAAAAATAATTGAAAGCCTTCAATTTCCACTTTTTAGATATTGGTGACGATTTTATTATTAGAGCATACTTTTTTGACAAATAAAGCTTTTTTAGGTGTTGAATATAGTTTTTTCAATCAAAACATAATAAGTAAAAAATATAAAATACCCAACCATTATTGCACTGTGTTATGAAAAATGATTAGTTACTATGTTTTTATCAAAAATAGGATAACAAACACAACTCTACTTATTTTCTCCTATCCATGTTACCTGTTTTGCATTCGAAAGTTCTTATGCAAGGAAAATTAAAGCTTTTAAAGAAAGTGCACAAGAAATAAAATGTGAACTGAGAATTTCAATGTATAGTAATTTCGACAAATCCCCAGCTGTTACCTGAAGATGCCGTATCAGAAGATGACAACTTTTAAATTTTTTTTTTTTTTTAAAATAACAGAGCTCCTTTGATGGAAGGACTACGTCTTACAATATCCCTTATCATTTGTGGAGGATTTAAATGTAATTTTCATGAGTTTGTATGTCTTACATTTATTAAAAAAATGTATGAATTTATGAATTAATATTAAAAAAAATGTTCTAATGGTTAAAATTAAATTTAATGACTACATGTAATAAAAAATTTTAAAATTTGACCATACATAATCTAAATTTTTTATTCAACGATTTAAAAATAAAAATTATATAATCTAACAATCAACAATTTTTAAATAATTTCTTTCTAAAAACTCCTGAAAATTTAAGCCAACTTTCACATATTCAAACCTCTAACATTCAAATATTCAATTTCAGTTTTACAGTGTTATCCTGAAAGGTTGCGTTGCTCTTAATTTCTCACGCAGATGCAGAGTGCAGGGTCAGACAACAGCTTCAACGGTTGACATGTTTGAACCCTATTTTCATTTTTTGGCATTAATACATTTGAATGTGCTACGGGATGCGAGTTTTGCATCAAGGCTGGAAATCATAGAGAACTCAGACACGTGGGTCCATTGGATCCATCCATCCCAGTGCTTAAACACGGACAACATTTAACGTTTTCATATCCACATTTGTTTATGTACATGTCTACTTGATATTGCCCTCGTTCCATTTCATTTGAACTTCGAAGAACAAAAAAAACTGATGAAGGACCAAATTAATGCACGGAAGCCTTATATTTTAAAGAAGCTATTGTAGGCGGGTGAGGTGAGTTGAGGATTATATAACTGTGTAGTGGGAATTTACTAGTTTTGTTTCCCTGTCGTTGTTCGTTTCTGCTCTGTTTCACATACATGGAAGTTACAATTAGTCAAAGAGCTGGGATTGTAAGGAAAACCTTCCTTTTTTTTATTTTTATTTTTATTTTTTTTATTTTCTATTTTGGTTTTAAGGCTCTCCATTAGTAAAGTATGGAAACATTGCCATTAATTAGGCCATTTTGCAATGCTAGTTAGCAGTATTATAATTTAGTTTTTTTATGCACAATAATTGCTATGTATAAGAGTATACACGGGGTTGGGTTTATAGTCAACTCAAGACTCATCCCAATAATAACATTGGGTTCCTTTGTTGTCCCTAAAGTCAGACTTGATCTAGATAGACCTGATGTATAATTGGGTCATTCTGGTTCTATTCAGGTCCAACCACTTTATTTGGATTAGAGGAAGAAGAAGCATATTGGAATAACAATTTGACCAGAAGGGAAAAAAAAAAGATGACTAAGGAAGTGTTAGGATTTGATGAAAACCAACCTTGAAAAAAAAAAAAGTATATGTGGCTTTGTCTATTTCAGGAATGCTTTTCTTCTTTTTTAGATGTTAGATATGTTTTTCCTCTTTTTCTTCTTCTTCTTCTCCTTCAAATCTTCGAATTTTTCCTTCATTATTCTTTGAATCTTCATATCTGCTCTTCGGTCTTCTTCAAATTTCGCATATGTTCTTTGTTCATCTTTAAATTTTAGATATGTTTTGCATTTTTCTTTGGATTTTAGATATGCTTCATTGTCCTATAGATTTCATATTTGCTTTGTTCATCTTCATATTTCATACTTGGTTTGTTCTTTTTCAAATTTTAGATCTACTTTGTTCTTCTTTGGATCATCAAATCAGTTCTTCTATCTCATATATATTCTTCCTTGTTTTCTAGATCTTCATGCGAGAGAGAGGTAGGATGGAAGGAGGTGTATTGCACACACAAGAAGAAGATGATGAAAGATTCGGAAAGATAGGGAATGGAAAACGATGAATGGGAAGGAATAAAGCAAAAGATTTTTTTAAAAAAATATATTTAATACCAAGTTGGGCTGGTTCACACATTATATAAAATGTCCAACTCGGTACTCGGCCTGGCTTGGTCTTATAACTCGAATTTTTTGTCACTCTCATCCCATTTTCTTTCTCTGATTTGGCTGTGTCAGTCTAGGTTCATTGAGCCTATCAGATTTGTGTACAACCTTAGCTGTATACATTTTGGTTGTTAGATTATTTAGATCACATATGATTTGCAAATTTAAGTAGTTAAATTATTAAAATTGCATGTTATGCATAGTATGTAATCACCATATGCAAAATATTTTTCCTGACTTCCTAAACTAGTTTTTATATACATAATACACAAATCATAAATAATTAACTTGAAGAGAAAATTGAAATTATTATTCTCCATGACTTCTTAAAACACATGCTTCAACTATTATGTTATTTGAGGCTTGTTCGGTGTAATGGAAAGAGTGTTAGGAATGATGAATAGGCAATTGAGAGCTTGAGATATATGTTTGATACCAATATAATATAGTATCATGGTAAGCCAATCTCCCTTCCATACTAGTAGGGAGATTTTTGTCGATTGAGCTGTGAAAATGTATGAATTTCCATTATAATGTTAGGTTGGATTACTAAAGTGCTTGTGGCTTTCATCAACTAGATTCCTTGTAGCAGACTTGGACACATAGCCAGAGGAAGAGTTAGATCCCTAGGTTCTGATCTTAAACTCCAAAAACAATAGTTTCTGGTGGGAATGTATGTGTTAACTTGATCTTCCTTTTTGTGTTTTTTAGCTAGTTATGACTTTGTCACTAATGGAACATGTGGGAACCCTACTGTATGTTTGTATTATTCAATTCAAAAGAGAACTACCATTCTTAGAAAGGGGATAAAGCTCTAGAAAACAACTAAATAATAGGGAAAAAAAAATTGTCCCTGGCTATTCGAGAGGCCAAGGACCCTCTTCACTCTCCAAATATTTCCTACCCTCTCCACAGCACCCCCATCACATACATAAAACCCCTAAGCCCATGCTCCCGTGCTCCTATTCTGTTACACTAACAGCTTCCATATTCTCTCTCCTGCTTTGCCTTTTCCCAATGTGGCTTTCTGTTTCCCCTTTTATAAACCAAACCACCCGGCCCATTAATATTTAAGAGTCCATCATTTTCCCCTGTTGCAAAAGTCACCTTATCCTTAAGATGAAAAGTAGGAAATTGAGTTTTAATGATATCTGCACTTTTTCAAGTGCTCTCAAAAGTAGGGAGATGCTACCACTGAATAAGAACCTATAAGTTTCCATCAATTAGAGTCTAGGTCTTAATTACTTTCTCTGGAACCACTTGCAATTCCAGTACCCCTAACAGAAAAAATGGTATTTCCTGTGTAGGGTTTGTAAGATGTAATGATTTTTTTAGCTGAGATATATGGAACATAGGATGGATTCTAGTCGTAGCTGGTAGATCCAACCTGTAAGCTACTTGTCCAATCTGTTCCACCACTATGTAAGGTCTATAGAATTGAGGGACTAACTTTTCATTAAGCTTTTTAGAAAGAGCCCTCAGATTATAAGGTTAAAGCTTAAGAAAAATTGAATCTCTAACTTGAAACTCCATCTCTCTCCTCTTGCCATTAGCTTAAAGCTTCATATATTCCTGTGTCTTTTCTAAAATCTACTTTAGCTCTTCTAACATATTGTTATGCTCCTTTAGTTACACATTAACATCCTCCACTGTTAATTGATTATCACCCCACTTGAACAATACCAAAGGATCTCTCCCATATAATGCCTTGAAGGGTGTCATCCCTATAACCTTATTGAAGGATGAATTGAACCAATATCCTGCCTATGCCAACAACTTACTCCATAGCTTAGGTTTGTCCCCAGCAAAGCATCTCAGGTATGCTTCCAAACTTCGGTTCACCACTTCAGTTTGACTGTATGTCTCTGGATGGTAGTTGGAGCTATATTTAAGCATTGTCCCTGCCATCTTGAACATCTCATTCTAAAACAAACTAATAAATGCCCAGTCCTTATTTGAAACAATGAATTTTGGAAATCCATGAAGCCTCACAATCTCCCTAACAAAAGTTTCAGCCACCTCTCGTGCAATAAAAGGATGAGACAATGCAATAAATTGGTAGTACTTGGTGAATCTATTTACAACCACCATTATTGTCTCACATTTAAAGGACTTGGGTAAGCCTACCACAAATTTCATGCTGATGTCCTCCCAAACTTTTTGAGGAATGGTAGTGGCTGAAGTAAACCAGCTGGGCTTAATGATTGATGTTTATTCCTTTGACATTTATCACAACGAGCTACAAATTCTTGCACTATTTTCTTCATTCCTTCCCAATACATAACAGTAGCTAACCTTTTATATGCACTCAAATACCCATAATGTCCACCCATTAGAGCACCATGAAAATCTTGCAACAATGCCGAAATTATAAGTGACTCTTTAGGTAAGACTAACCTCCCTTGAAACAACAGACAGCCCTTGGATATGGTGAACCCAGTAGGAATCTCCTTTCCCTTAATCACCTTCTGCGTAATCTCCTTTAATTTGGGATCTTGTTTGAGTTGATCTTCCAAGGATTCCATACCTTCATACTATCATAAGGAGAATGCTTTTAGTTCCACATCATAACTTCGCTTAGAAAGAGCATCAATAACCCTATTCTTATATCTATGTTTATAATGAATTTTCAAACTATATCCCATCAACTTTGTCACCCACTTCTATTGGTTAGGGTCTAATAAGCGTTGTTCCAGTAGGTATCTTAGTGCTTTCTGATCTATCTTGATAATAAAGTGGTGGCCCCTCAAATAATGTTGCCACTTTTTAACTGCTAGCACAATTGCCATTAAATCTCTCTCATATACCTAACATGCCTTGGCCCTCTCTGACAACTTTTTGACTAAAATAGGCAATGGGTCTGCCTTGCTACATTAAGACTTCTCCCACACCTTCACCTGAAGTTTCTATCTTTACTTTAAATGGCCGACCAAAAATCAGGCATTGCTAGTACTAGAACAAATGTTATAGCCTTTTTTAAAGCTATAAACGTACATTTAGCCTCACAGCTCCAGCTAAATGAATTTTTCTTAAGTAAGTTTGTAAGTGGAGCTACCGTCTTACCATAATTTCTCATAAATTTCCTATAATAGCCTGTGAACCCAAGGAACCCCTTCAAAGCCTTCAAATCTTTAAGCACTGGCCATCTTAAAATTGCCTCAATTTTAGCAAGGTCCATGTCCACCCTAGTCACAGAAATTATATGCCCAAGGTACTTTAGCTTTCGTTAGGCAACTGCATACTTTTTAACATTGATTATCAGCTAATTCTGCTGCCAAATATCTAATGCCACCTCTAAGTGCTTCAAGTATGAGTCATAATCAGGGTTATATATTAAAATGTCATAAAAAAACACCAATATAAATTTTTGTAAATGAACATTGAAAACTTCATTCATGAGAGATTGAAAATTAGAGGGTGCATTAGTCAAACCGAATGGCATAACTAGAAACTCGTAGTGCCCTTCATAAGTGCGAAAGGCTATTTTATGCTCATCCCCCGGCTGAATCCTAATATGATGATAACCAGACTTATGGTCCTGCTTAGAAAAAATAGTCACCTTCCTCAATTTATCTAATAATTCATTAATGGCTAGAATTGGAAATTTGTCTAATATAGTCACCTTGTTTAATGCCCTATTGTTTACACAAAATCTTCAACTCCCATCATTTTTGTAAACAAACAACACTAGAATTGAAAATGGATGTACACTCGGTCTAATAATTCCTACCTCAAACATGTCCCTTACCAGCTTCTCTATCTCTGTCTTCTGGGAATGAGCATATCTATATGGCCTCACATTGGGTGGCTGTGCACCAGGATTCAGCATAATAAAATGGTCTCCCAATCTGTGAGGAGGTAGCCCTATATTCTGTCGGTATACCTAAAAAAATTTGCCAAGTAATTCCTTAATTTCTATCGAAATTTCCTCTAGTTCAATTGCCTTGTCAATCACCATTTCTCTAAATTCCACTAAAAATACTTCCTCTCCTTTTTTTTAAAGCTTTAACCACTATTTTAAAGGACCCTTCAGCCTTGGTTAGCATGGGATCACCCTTTATACATACCCACTCATCAACAGCCCTAATCTTCATAGATAAAAGCCCCTAATTCACTCGTACTTCTCCTAAACTAGCCAACCAATCTATTCCCAGTACCATATCTATGTTATCGAATACAAAAGGGTAAAAAGTTTGGATAATTGTTAATCCTTGTACCTCCACTTCCACCTCTTCACAGACCACACGAATTTTTTTTTTTTTTTCTGCCATCACCTAATATAATTGAATAACATCTTGTAGGCTCCACTAACAGCTTTGAAATCTGAACTAGATGTTTAGAAATAAAATTATGTGTTGCACCACTATCAATAAGTATTAAAACTCGCTCCTCCTTTATCGTTCCCCATAATTTCATGGTCCTGTGGCTCATTATTCCCACCATTAAGTTCATTGACAACTCTATAGTAGCCAACATCTTTTTCAGGTTCTTCCTTGACTTCCTCTTCTTCACTTAATTCTTCCTTCTTACTAGTTTCCTCCTCCTTTGTCATAAACATCATATACAATTACTTCCCCTTGCACTTATAATTTGGCCCAAATTTTTCCTCACATTTAAAGTAAAGCCCAAGTTCTCTCTTTCTATTCACCTTTGCCTTAGATAGCTATTTAGAACTCCAACTGCTTTGAGATGTTGTGATGGGAATCAAATGGGTGGATGTCCCCTTCATAGTGCTATTTTTATCTTCTAAGTATTTAGTAGCTCCTGCCGTTGGCGATGCAACACTGTTACTGCCCATTTAAGTGACTAATGTAGTACTTAAAGATTTGACATTACTCCACATACCTCCAGTCTAAGTCTTCACTCCCTGACCCCATCGCTTATCTCAATTTTTTTTTAAGAAAAGATTCCTGCCTTCTATATGGAACGCAAAGCCCATAAGTTCCAATAAGTTTTTTAGCTGCAACATTTTTATCTCAACTTTAACATCATCATAGAGGCCATTTTTAAATGTTGCCATCAATACCTCATATGGTACATCCTTCAAAGGAGTTAACACCAACTCAAACTTCTCTCTGTATTCACTCATAGGACCATCCTGCTTCAGTGGCATAAGCATTTTATAACTATCCCCCATTTGATTGCAATGAAACTTGGCAAGCACCTCATGTTTAAACTCCTTCCAAGTTCGAATCAGCACTTTAGTTTCCATCCACTGAAACCAATTCAACGCTTTGCCTTCCAAGCTCATGGCTACCGCATCTAGTTTCTTAGCATCATATACCTCATTCACCTTAAAATATTGTTCAATTCAAAATACCCAAACAATAGGATCATCACCATTGAATGGAGGCATTTCCATTTTTCAATACTTCTGTGGTTCCACTTCGCTTTCTCTCAGCTTCTTCACAACTCCATTTTCTCCTCCACTTGACTCGTCCAAAACCTCGGCTACTTCCTTTCCTTTCCTAGCCCCACTAGGTGCTAATAACGTACCCAACTTATTGCGGATGTCTCCCAGCACCAGTTCAAACGATGACATCCTCTCATTCATCTCACCAACCTTTCTTTCCAGAGAATCGATTCTTGCCTCCATTCTCATAACTAACATGCCCTGAAACATTGCTCTAATACCAAATTTGTTGGAACCTGGCTGTATGTTTGTATATTCAATTCAAAAGAGAGCTACCACTCCCAGAAAAGGGATGAAACTCTGGAAAACAACTAAAGAACAGGAAAAAAAAATCTCTCCTTGGTTATTCGAGATGTCATAGTCCCTTTTCGCCATTGTTGTCAAAATTGCAATTCAACTCGTTAGAATCGACAATTTTACGATGTTAGGTGAAGATTTTGAGTTAAATTAGATGAAGAATCAGAATCAATGCAAACTCAGTCAGAATCAATATTGAATCGTGTAGAATCGATAGAATAAGACAATTTTAGCAATTTTAGCATTTTCAGCCCAAAGTGATGCATCCCAATCGATTTTTTTTTTGACACAAAATCTAGAAAGCCCAGCCTAATAAACATATTAGTCTAGGAAAAACCCCCAAATTTAAATAAAAAAACTTTGCAACTATTTCTTTTTTCTAGTGATAATATTAAAGCACAGAGGAAGAGTACTATTGTATTATGGATTATAAACTTTGGATTATGGAGTTTATTGAAAATTATATGTTGATAAAATGAGAAATATGCAATATATAAAATATATAAATAAAATAAATATATAATATGAAATATATATAATATAATATATAATATAATAATATGAATACATATAATATATATAAAGTATTATATACTTATGTATGAAATGTTATGTGATTTTGTGATATATTTTTGTTCAATAATTATTCAATAACAAGTTTAAGTGAACTCTTATGATTCTACAATACGATTTTATGTTACGATTTCACCCTTCCTTTCGGATTTTATCTAAAATTGCAATTTTGACAACATTGCTCCTCACTCTCCAGATCTTTCCTGCCCCTTCCACAGCACCCCCTTGCATACAAGAAACCCCTCAGCTCATGCTCCCGCATTCCCATTTTGTTACACTAACGACTTCTACATTCTCTCTCTTACTCCACCTTTTCCCTCTATGGCTTTTTGTTTCTCCTCTTATAAACCAAATCACCAGGCCCATTAATATTTAAGGTTCTATCAGAACACAATCGTGAATTGATAGTTGGTGTCCTTTAAAGATATATTCTAATGTTGTTTCTCACCAAAACGCATTAGTTTGTGGATGATCACACTATAGACAATGTGAGTGCAATAAAAGAAAATACATCAAGGTTGAGAAAAATTTTAACTCAGGGTATTTATGTCTTTTTACCCTATTTTATTCATGTTCCATTATATCAAACAAATTTTACAATTTTATTTTTTATTTTATTCTTAACAAACCAAATAGATTATGATTGCAAAAGTTTCTTTTTCATTTTGACTCATTTCCATTCTTATTCATATTCCCTTTCCATCAAAATTTATTGTTGCCCACCAAAGAGGGCGTTAGTATTTGCTTTATGTGATATGTATGTTAAAATAATCTTTTTTTTTTTTGTCTCCTGTTTGTTATAAGCCATTTAGTCATAACTTACATTGAGTATGGTGTTCTTTTTTCTTTTCAATTTTTTTTTCTTCTTTATGTGTCTCTTATTCTTGCTGTGTATTCCGTCATTTTTTTAATTCCATTTTTTATCTTGATGCATGGCACAGTGTCATGCTCCACTTAAGAACCCTATCTACTTTTTTGTTAAATTTTGAGAGAGAAAGAGGAAGTCTTCTCTAAAAAACAAAAAGAAATTTAAAGATAAAAAAAAGTAGAGATGATCCATTTTTCACATTCTAATTATGATAAATGGTAAGTTATTATGATTTTATTAATAACAGAATTTTATAAGCATCAAAATATTATTATTTATTGAAAAAAGCATTCATGAATATTTTATACCATCTATTAATTGTTTTTTCTTAATTTTAAAAATATAAAATACTGTAATTCAAAATCGCATCCGTATTCTTTTACAATAATTTCCATACGACATAAATATATTAAAAAATAGCATTTAATCCATTCCTAAGATAAAATCGTAAAATATGATTTCTTATGTGACAACTATTTTTTTTTTATGATTAATTTATGCTACAACTATTGATAAGTTATTCTCATTGTTTCGTTAAGTTTCTATAGCATGAGGGCTATCTTCTTTCCCCATCTTTGCAATCTCGCAGCTGTAGGTACCGTTTAAGAGAGGGGCCCATTCGTTTAATTCAAAAATTTTTCTATTGGATTTGAAATCCATTGAGAGGGACGAAAAGGTGCAACGACTCCATATAAGCTAATTACAAATTCAACTCTCTCTCTCTCTCTCTCTAGTCTCTCTCACATATTCTTTTAGTCTATTTCTTGTTTATTATTTCTTGAAAATAGCAGGATACCTGTTTTACATATGTAGGTAGCTCTCTTTAATATGCCCAGAGATCAGAATCCACGCACTGTCGTCTTCCTTCATTTCCTCCTTCACTTTTAAGTTTGAAGTTTAACTTCAGCTTTTGAGGGGTCAGGGAATCCGTACTAACACCAACATTCTCAGAAGATGAGTGCCTCAAAGTTCATTAAATGTGTTACAGTTGGAGATGGAGCTGTCGGCAAGACCTGCATGCTCATCTGTTACACCAGCAACAAGTTCCCCACTGTATGTCTCTTCAAAATTCGAACCCCATCTCTCAAAATTTCTTCTTTTTTCCGTTTATGAATTTTGGTTTATTTTTACTTATACGGCGTTCATCAAAATAAAGATATATGGTTTAAAAACTAGAGAAAAAAAGGGGGTTTTTTGGGTTTGACCTCAGTTGGTTTATAAGTGTAGGTCTTTTGTTCAATATCTGAGAATGTTTTACTATGTTTTCGATATGGCTAAGACTCGCATTTGGCTTTGTTTTGGGCTCACTGTTTTGTTTCTTACTTATATGGGTGATTTCTTGTGTGGCAGGATTACATACCCACAGTATTTGATAATTTTAGCGCCAATGTGGCCGTGGATGGGAATATTGTCAATTTGGGGCTCTGGGACACGGCAGGTACTATGATTCCTCCTGTGCACTAATTACCTCTGCACTTTCAGATCTGATAGTCTAGCACAGTGGTTTGCTTGGTTCTTCCACTCTTTCTTAGATACAGTTGTGATTCTGTTTTTTAAAGGTCAGGAAGATTACAGCAGGTTGAGGCCACTGAGTTATAGAGGTGCAGACATATTTGTCTTGGCATTCTCATTAATTAGTAGAGCCAGCTACGAAAATGTTCTCAAGAAGGTAGACTTTTAAGTCAAACCCTATCTCTGCATCAGATTGGGATTCTCTAAATTTCTTGAGGTGTAAATTTTGGAGAGGAAAAGACAACGTGTGCAAGGCCTTCTTTTAATAACACAAACGGAGTACACTTATTAAGTGCTGTTTCTATGGGAATTTAGAGGATCCCAATCCCTCTGCTTCCTCCTATTTTAATTTGTTCTGTTGTTCCTATTTTTTAAAAGTGGGTGTTACTATTTTCTGCATATAACTTCAATGGACTGAAAGGCATGCTTGTTCTCATTGTCGTAAGAGTCATCAGTGGTGGAAGTTTTTTTCTCCTTCTCCTAACTGCAGTAATTCATTTCAAATTTCCTTCTTTTCTATCCTTCAGTGGATGCCAGAACTCCGAAGATTTGCACCTAATATTCCAATTGTTCTTGTTGGCACAAAGTTAGGTAAGCAGCAGATAGAAATTTTTGAATTTCCTTATGCTCA
The DNA here is from genome assembly GCA_037074485.1 of Delonix regia. Taxonomy (NCBI): domain Eukaryota; kingdom Viridiplantae; phylum Streptophyta; class Magnoliopsida; order Fabales; family Fabaceae; genus Delonix; species Delonix regia. The sequence goes on along the minus strand of CM073449.1, from coordinate 28,632,935 downwards.
TATATCTGACTGTAGCGAGTGAAGAGCTAAATGGCACTAAGTACTTTATTATTTGTTCTAGATCTTCGTGAAGACCGGGGATTTTTGGCTGATCACATGGGATCTAATGTTATAGCATCTACTGAGGTTTATATTCTTCATATTAGCTTCATTTAATGAATAACCATGAAGCACTATATTTATATTAGTAGGGAAAGGAGCTTAATTACTGATCATTTATTGCCAATAGGGCGAAGAACTAAGGAAACAAATAGGTGCAGCAGCTTATATCGAGTGTAGTTCGAAGACTCAACAGGTAGTGGTTCTGAATCTGAGACTACTTGATAAAAGCATATAGAGAAGTTCGTGAATTTATATATTTCATGTTATTTTGGTTTTTAAGTACGGTATATTATGACAGAAAGGTTCTGATAATGATGTCTTTTCATGGCTTAGAATGTCAAAGCAGTTTTTGATACTGCAATTAAGGTCGTTCTCCAACCTCCAAGAAAGCCGGAAATGGAAAGGAAGAAAAGGCATAGAAAGTCTGGTTGCTCGTTTGTGTAAGTTCCTGACTTTATTTTCTCCTACAGTGTGGTTCATTCACTCAAAAGCATTGCTTTTAGCATTGTCAGATTCACTGGTAGTCCATTGTATATCCTACGCTTTGATTCATAAGTTGTGATGGAAGCAATCCTTATTTGACAGAGGCTCAAATGTAATTTGACAAGGGAGAACATACTTTGAAAACTTCAAACTCTGTCAGTAATAAGTCTAGTGATTTCTACAAGTTAATGGTTCATGAATCTTTGATATGGAAAATGAAAATTCCCATGCACTGCTTTAGAGTTTTCTCGCACCATACCCATGAAGTTGAAGAGAATGCTAACAAGACGTATCTTTGACTGACTAGCAGAAGAATTGTGTGTGGAGGCTGTGCGGCTTAATACGCACCAAAAGCGGCATTTCCAACCTTCTTCTGATATGGAAGTTGTTTTCCAAAAGCTTGAAGGTTTCCTTACATCTGATTACATGTTTAAATGTATCCTTATAGTTATGCCTGTATTGTAGCTGCTGTAAGATAGGATATGTGGTGTTCAATTCATTTCAGACTGATTAGTGGAGGGAATTATTCATTCTCTCATTTGTTACTCAGCCATTTTATGTACTATATGTCCCAAATACGTTTAACCAAGAAAACCTTTATTCGTTTCATTTATTCTTGACTCCAGAAATATTTTCTGAGAATCTGATCTATTGATGGTTCATTAGCCTTCCACTCTTGTGTAAAAATCTGTAGAAATTTCACCGTTTGTTGACAGATTTTTACTCATTCCCCAACCAATTTAGGAATCTATAAAGAAACACTTTTACTCACGTATGGACATTTCTTTAATTTGTGACTTCAAGACATGTCAAATATATCATAAACATGAATTTTAGCTGCTGTAGGATGGTACTACTGGAGCGTTGACAAAAAGTAAATAGATCAAACTAATCATATACATGTCATGTTAGATTCTCTACACACACTATGAATGCTTTTGAACTTCAATTTCTCACATATCAGGTGGTGTTTAATCTGTAAGAATTGATGAGAAATAAACCGGGGATTCATATTTATAAAGAAAATGTAAAGTTCACTTTTCATCAAAGTAACTTTTTAAAAATAAAATATTCTTAATTTATGTATCTGAAATTCCTAAAAATTGAACTACTATTTGGGATGAAATTTACTTCTAGAATGTAGTAACTAACATTTCAAAAAAATCTCTAAAAATAACAGACACGTCATTCATGAGTTTTACTCAAGTATACTATGATAATAGGCTTGTTACGTGATAACTTACATGACACAATCACAATTCTTAAAATTGAAATGAACATATTAAGGGTTTGATATTTGTCTATGTCAATCTTTTCCTCACTTCTTATTCCGAAAGCTTTGTTCCCTTTTTGTACGAAAAGGAAATGCGAATGGTAGCATGCAGCTTAAACGCTCCCTGGACGCTGCTGGTGCAACCATTATTGATGGAGGTGGTCCTCTTTGATAAATTTGAAGGCAGACACACAAGGATGGTGCTGGAGCAGCCCCTCTCGTTGGTGTTGGCTTCATTGCGGTAGGACATGGGGTACCATGTGCCATTACGCTCCAAATGACCCACACAAGTTCATCCGAGAGTAGCTATATATAATGGCTAAAAGGGCAAAGAAAATGAAACATGTCATTTCTTAAGGTCTCTAAACATGAACTTGCACAATTCACTTAATACGAGTAGTTGGATTTGCGTAGTAGCCTCTCAGCGATAAAGAATTCTAATTGGTATTATCTTAGTAGGTGTACGAGTTTTTTTTTTTTTGTTTTTTTTACGTCAGCTTACCAAGAAAAATCTACTAACATATAAATTTAAACTATTTACCACGTCAGTCAGTCGCCAATTAATAAGACTCAAACAAATGATATGATATAGATCTTAAACGATTGCACGATATAAAAATTAATTAGAAAAAGAAATAAACTATAAGAAACAATTTAAAATTGTTAGTATACTATAAAATCAAAATATTCATTTTTTATAAGAACAAATTATATGTAATTTAACTGAATTTTAAGAGAAAGGGTGCGTTATTTAATCTTATGTACTGCAATGGGAATTGATAGACAAAATTTGCAACTCGAGAAGACTAATCCATTATTTAATGTCATATCTATAGTCGATGAAAATGTCAAACTTATCTAACATTATATAATATCAGTTAAAGATATCAACTGATGAAAAATTTTATTTAATTTAGTAAAAGAAACGGCATTATAATTTATTTTATTGAAACATTGGTTGATAAATGACGCGAACAGGGAGTTAGTAAACGCAGGATTCCGTCTTCGTTTCGCTTACAACCCCGTAAGCTAAAAGGGTTGCCAATTCGGTCGGGTGAGTCCCGTCGTCGTCGTCTTCTTCTTCCACCAATAGAGTGAAGAAGTCTAGGGAACTCGTAGCAGTCTCTGTATTCGGATTTTGAACATGGACCCTCCTCCGAAGAGCTGGAGCATCCATACCCGAGCTGAGATTATTGCCAAATATCAAGTCTTAGAGCGGGTCGGCTCCGGAGCCTACTCCGACGTCTACAAAGGTCGTCGTCTCTCCGATAACCTCATCGTCGCCCTCAAAGAAGTTCACGACATCCAATCTGCGTTCCGAGAAATCGAGGCTTTGCAGATCCTTCAGGGCTCCAAAAATGTCGTCGTCATGCACGAGTACTTCTGGCGCGAGGACGAGGACGCCGTGCTCGTTCTCGAGTTTTTAAGAACTGACTTGGCCACGGTGATCAAAGAGGCCAAGAAGGAAGCTGGGGGTCTTAGCGTTGGGGAGATTAAGAGGTGGATGATCCAAATTCTTTGTGGAGTCGATGCGTGCCACGGAAATATGATCGTGCATCGTGATTTGAAGCCCAGTAATTTGTTGATTTCGGAAGATGGCGTGCTCAAGTTGGCTGATTTCGGACAGGTAAATGCTTCTCTTGTGGGTGAGAAATTGAAAGAAAATGTATTGATCGAGAATTCGTCCTAAGGTTGAATATTCTGTACTGATTTAGTCTAGGATCATGAATTGAACTTTTCTTTAATTTTGTCAGATCGCTTCATTGTTTGATCACTGAAGTATAGGGCTCTTCCCTCAATTTGGTTAGACGTTTCAATACGAAGTTACGAACAATTAGCCTTGCGATCTATTTTTCATTCTTCTTAGGAGCGGTTGATGGGTCATCTGTAGATTATTGACATTTTGTCGCTTTAGCATTTTCTAAAAGAGTAAAGTTGAAGGATCTATTCTTGCGCATGTACATAGGACAATCAATGTCCTTCATTTTTGGATTGACTGTTGTGTGCTCGCTGAATCTGCTTGAATCTCTTTGGCATTAACTGCTGACTGACCGCACCAAAGTGTTTCATTTTTGCCTCGGATTGTTGCCTGAGAAATTTGTTGCCTCATTTATCTTTAACCCCTCCGTTTTCGTCCCGTAGTAAAATGTTTTTTTGTGGTTCCATTTTCAGGCAAGGATACTGGGGCCTGGATATGATGCTATGGATGAGAACCCCCAATCTTATGAACACCATACTTCAAATTTTGATAGTTCCTTTCAACATCCTGAAGTCTTTCCTCAAACAGAGAACCTAAACCAAGAAGGGTACGAAAATCAAGAACAGGGAACTGTGAGTCGAGAAGAATATTTTAGAGTCTTAGATGAGCTGAAAACTAAGAGATCCACAGAAGATATTGATAAAGATACAAGCTTCCAAGATGGAAATACATCTTGTCTTGCTACATGCACAACAAGTGACATAGAAGATGATCTTTTGAAGAGTTCTTTTACATACGAAGCAGAGGAGGAGGGAGGCAATGAACAAGGTTGTCTCACATCATGCGTTGGAACACGTTGGTTCAGGGCTCCTGAGCTGCTTTATGGATCCTCTGACTATGGGTTAGAGATTGATCTCTGGTCATTGGGCTGTATATTTGCAGAGCTCCTAACTCTGGAGCCCTTATTTGCTGGGACAGCTGATATTGATCAGCTCAGCAAAATTATTGATGTTCTAGGCAACCTTAATGAGGAAGCCTGGCCTGGTTGTTCTAAACTTCCTGATTATAGATCAATCTCCTTCAGTAAGGTGGAGAACCCTGCTGGCCTTGAAGCCTGCCTGCCCAACCGATCTCCTGATGAAGTCTCTCTTATAAATAAACTGATTTGTTATGATCCAGCTAGAAGAGCTACAGCAATGGAGCTACTTCAAGACAAGTATTTTAATGAAGAACCTCTACCTGTACCTATTTCCGAGCTTCGTGTTCCTTTGACAAGAAATGGACGAGATGAGGACTCTCGCGGTGGATTGTATGATCAGTATGAGATGGATTCCGATTCTGATTTTGAAGACTTTGGCTCTCTGAATGTCACCAGAAGTGGTACTAATTTCTCCATACAATTTCCCTGAGTTCAAAGACTTCAAGGTGCACTCTAGTTTTGAGACGGCTGCTGCCATTGCTGTTGTTTGACTGGTTTTTTTCTTTGCTGAATGTCGCCTTTTGTAAAACCTACGCGGAGTAATTTTATATGAATTTTTTTTTTCTTTGCTGAAGGTCACCTTGTATTTAGATGGATGCCCATTCTGATTTTTTATTTGGCCGGCTTTAGAAAAATCCATGTCTCCATTTATATACGTCTTGCACGTGAGCTATTAAGATCTAGCGTTCCTTCTGACTCGTGCTAACTACCTCTGCTTCTTTATAAGACAAAGCAGTAGCTAAAAGGGAGCTGACAGTGGACCAAGCATTGAGTATTTTGATTTAAATAATCTGTTGTGCATTGTCTGCAATCTTAATGCCGCAACCTAACTAAAACACTCCCATATGGGGACAACCAGGTCAATTGTGGACTTCTCTCTGGCAATTCTAGTTCTGCGAAGATATTATATGTTCTTCCTATATTGGTTCAATGGGCTTTTCACTTTACACAGGTCTTTTGAATAGTTTATACACAATAGGGCTCTTTGTTTTTAAATGCTATCCAAAATTGATGACATAGGTTGAGTGGCATTTCTTTAATGTGCCTTTGTGATACCCTATACATTAAGTTGAATGAATGTCTTGTGATTTGATTTCTACAACGTTGCGGCGGGCTATGTTTTCGTTTTCTTTTGCGTGGTTGAGTAGACCATGTACTAAGTGCTTCGCCCAAAAAAAACAAGTCTGTATTTAGTGAGAAGAAAGGTATAAATGTCACAGTACTAGCGCATTCACTTGCTCTGTTGCATTCTAACACGTAGGCAGCTTCCAAGCCAAGTTTTAATCGAAAATCAGAATCACATCTAGCTTGGAAACAACCTGCCATCAGTATGGTGGGATATGTGCAAAAAATCACCAGGCATTAGTTACACTAATGCTACCACCAGAATCATTGTCCTAGTCGCCATGTTTTTGTTCCTTGGCTTCTTTACTCCGACAGAATGTGATACACTAGACTACTTTTCTCGGTATCCAATATGAACCAACGTTCAAGCAAGCAAATAATTTTTTTGGGTCGCACAAAGATGTATCCGATATTACATGCACAGTACATTTTGATTGCCTAATGAAATACATTAATTTTCCTTAGCATCGTCCTAACATCAGAGATTCCACAGCCTCAAACAAGAGAAGGCTCGGTGGTGTTTTCAGCTGCATATGGAGCACCTACTCAGTCACCAACCAAGCCTCTAAATCTTACATTGAACCAACGCATGATTCCTGTCTTGAGCTTCTTGTACTATTATGGCGGATAAATACATCTACCAGCCGCTCAAATAATCAAAATTCCACGGTGCAATGCCATATCAAAAGAACCTCTAGTCCTGTGGAAGAAGCGCAATCTCAATTTCATGAAGTGACTTGCCCTTGGTTTCTATCACATTTCTCTTTACAAAAACTACTGCGATCATGCAGAAGGTAGCAAAGATTGAGTAAAGCAGCTGTGGACCAAGTTGCTGGAGCAATCGCAAGAACAGTAATCCAACAAAGAAATTTACAACCTGCACAACATTCAATCATAATATAATGAGAAAAGGATTCCATAAATGATAAAAGCCTGCCTCTTATTATTCATTACGAGACTTGATATTGATACAATTTATGTAGTTTCCCAAGACAGCTCATGATTCTAACAGGCATCATCTCTTAGCAGCTAAAATTTTGGCCAGATTATGGAATCAGTCAAACCATATATCGAAGACAAACAACCTCATCCAGACTGAAGGGTGGCAGTACACAGCACTGGAATGGAAAGCGTTTTACAACAGGACAACAGAAAATATAAACCAAATAATCAGAAGAACTTACCCAATGCACTGACATACAGATTGCCATTGCTTTGGCTCTAATTCGGCCAGGAAAAATTTCTGGTAGAAGGAGGCCTGGAACTGGACCAGCCCCAAGAGCAAATGTTAAGACAAACCTACAAGAAAGAAGTACAAGCGTCTCCCATGTTACTATACATAGATATACAATTTTATGATTTTAATGTTGCCCAGTAATTACTAGTATAGATATCATAAATTCATCCTCTTAGAAGAGACTCACATTAACATGCCACCAACAGATAAGTACAGATGTCCCAGGTTAGATACGAGTGAACTAGCTGCTGTGGCTTGAAGGACCATTGCAATTGCCTAGGCCACACAAAACGTAACAAACAAATTTCTTGATTAGAGGTCAACTTTATTTTGTTAAAAAATTATCATGACATGAGAACCCAAGAAAAAGGGGCATGTTCCCCTGCTTTGTAGTAATGTAATGTTATACACTTGCACGAGTTCATATTCAAACAACCCTCTCTTCCTTACTAGAAGCACTGATTTCAGATTTAGAAGGACGAAAACTCTCACAAGGCTGATATTTTCTTGTGCACGTAGTTAACAAAGTATCATGGTGAGATATTACCATTAGGATATGAAATTAATTTTTTATACCTAACTTACCATGCCAAAGAAGCTCCAAAATAGAAGCATCTTCCTTCCTAGCTTATCCATCAAAATCATTGATATGATAGATCCTGAGGTCAGAAGAATAGACACTGGCATTCAAAAACAAAATAACATAATAATTCTAGAAATACAAGCCGGCTACAAGAAGGTGAATCTGTACCTGACAAATTAGCGACTCCTATGCAGACATTTGCAAGGTTTGATGGCACTCCAGCACTTTTAAAAACAGTTGAAGAGAAATAAAATACAGCGTTTATACCAGATAGCTGTTGTAAAGCAAATAGGGTTGATCCAATAAAAACAACTGCAAAACAAAATCGTGAATAAAAGAGAACTTTTGCAAGTGTAAAAGAAACCAGTGACAAGAGAACAATGAGGACAAACAGCTTCAGAGATTTCAGCTAAAGAAACAAGAAAAAATATAAACCTTTAAAATGGCGACCGTGTAGCAATTCTGAGAGCTTCACAGTATCAGTGTCATCTCCTCTATCTGCCTTGGATAACTCTGCCATTGCAAATTTTGCTTCTGATCCGCCTAGAAGCTTCACAAACTCAGCTTCTGCTTCAGCAGTTCTTCCTTGCTATATTACAAAAGAGGCATAATAAATGTCTGGCCTTACACACAAAATATTCATACAAAATAGTTTTGTTTAATTGAAAAACTTAGGGTAAGCAGAAGTAAAAAATAATGATAAGAACAATGACAATGAAGATAATGATATTGATAAATGGAGGGACATTTGATTCAGGTAAATAAAAGGGATCAAATTGCTCTTTACGTGTAGTCATCCAAATAATAGAGCATGCAAATTTATTGAGGGATGTACACAGTTGTTTAGGAAGTCTTGAGGAGTTTTACTTCAGAGTTTTGCCTTTCTTGAGAAGTGCCAGAAGCATCTATCAGTAAATCTTGGAGAACTCTGAATTTTGTATTCTTTAGAGTATTTCCATAATTCAGTCCATTCAAATATTTTCCAGATTTTTCTTAGGGACCAGGTTAATTTTTATATATTTCAGTCAAAGTCCATAGATTAAGTTTTATGATATTAAATTCTAATGTTATTGAGAAGAAGTATGAGTCTATCATTCATGAGTGCATGTCAAAGAGAAAATAACAACTCTAAAATCTAAATGAAAGAAATTTACAAAGTGCATGCACAGGCACATCTGACATAGTCATTGTAGTTGTGAGGTCAAAAGTCCAATGATATATCGTCTTCTACTAAAAAAAAATACAGTAAAATAAAGCAGTTAGAGTATTATGCAGGCCTTTGTAAAAGGAGTAGGAGCTAGAAATGTATGGATGAGCATTCATTATCAGAATTGAGAAATAGCTGTCTCTTTTAGAAAATGAGAAAACTGCAAGCTCCAGTACTATGAATGGTTCTCATTGTCCTTGCAAATCAATGAGAACTTACAACTATTTGAACAATGGAATAACATCTAGCAAGGCTAAAAATAAAACCAGATAAGTTGTTGATCAAACTCCTAAACTATTCCATCAGATGTGATTTTCATTTGGCCAACTGGGTTACTATCTTTAGGGGGAGAAGAGTAATAGAGGTGCTTAAATCAATAAATAGGAAAACCAGATAGTACAGAAAGTTATTTGCAGCATGCTTCTGCATCATTTTGATTCTAAGTATTACCTCTAGAAACAAACAGGCTGCAAATTGATCCAAATTGAAAGAGAGTAGGTGACTTAAATTAAGAATACCAAGAAAAATTGATTACTTAATTCTCTAGGTTTTATATGTTGGACTATGTAAAAAGAAGCCGAGATAATGCAAGAGGACACCTTCATCAAACTATGTGCATAATTAACAAAAAAATTCCAAGGAGTCAGACACCTAAGGCAATGGTATGTTCCAAATAACACTCTGATAACATCCCAACACAATGTTATATTTAGAAGTAGACCTTGTATAACCAGTGTGGAGACTCAGCACAAAAGAACATAGCAAGTGCAAGTATAACAGCTGGAATGGTTGATACCCAGAAGCAAACCCGCCACCTAAGCAAGAAATATTGGGGTTATCTTAAAATATATAAAACATGTACAATGGATTGAGTCAATTAAGATTCTTCATACCATCCAGGAATTTCTTTGGCAGGGATTCCAATAAATAGAGCACCCATCAGACCAAGACATGTTGAAATTTGGATGAAGGCTCCATAGGTACCCCGTACAAAAGCAGGAGAAACCTAATTGGGACATGTGAAGAGCATAAACACATCAGTGAACAAGAAAATTTTCAGCCTAAACAATCAGAAAAGGATGCAACAATTTGCATACCTCTGTCACATACAGGGCAGCAACAGGGGGGCCCAGACCCAGGCCCGTCCCAACAAATAACCTTCCCACAAGCATGCCAAATAAGTTGTTTGTTGCTGCACTGAAAATGCATATTTTTTACATCAAAACATTCTAAAACATAGACAAAAAAGATTAAGTCTTGACCAAATGAAATCCCAAATGGGATAAGGGGAAAAAATGACCCTATGGCTAAAAGGAAACAGATGTAACATGTATAATATAATTGGTAAAAAGGCCCTACTGAAACCGTAGGGTTCATCATGGTACAGACAGACACACAAAAGTAATCCATCCTGCACTTCCAAAGTAGCCAACTTCTATAACCTTTAACACCTAACAATCCAAACCTAGAAAATCAATCATTCAAGACCAACTGAAACTACAACAATCAATTGATTTAGGAACTATCAACAAGCAAGCTTTCTGCACAGAAACTTTCTTAAAAACTAATACTAATCATCCTACTTAATTACAAAGGTAGAGATGAATATGAATGTCAAACTTATAGCATATCAGGACAGCAGTGAGGACATTAAATGCAATAAAGACAACATCACAGGTGCAAAGAAAATATCAAAATTCTCCATGAGAGGAACTGAGTGAATATAATTTTGTTCTAGAAGTACAACCTCATAGAAGCACCAATTATCATTGGCAAGGAACATAACTGGAAAGCTCTACAACGCCCCACCCCATCAGCAATCCAGCCACTGAATAGACATCCAATCAAAGCACCACCAAGACATATACTCACCACCAGACCTTAATTTGAAACCCAGAAAAACAAAATTAATTCTGATTTAACTGATATCATAAACAAGAACGTTAAATTAAGAGAGCATTAGGAGGGATTGGAATCTTCTTTGTCACCTTCGGCCAAGGTATTCCCACTGAAGCCAAGATCCTCAGAAATGCTCTCAAGCGGTTCATTAACTACCCTGAATAGACAAAGAAATTATAATCAAAATTGAACTTCTTACAAAATTCTCAATCAAGGCTAATAAACCAAGAGAGGATGTTGTAAAGGTGAAAACACCAACCCAATATGGTATCCAAATAAGAATGAAGAAATGGTTGCCGCAAGTACATGTGGTAAAGAAAGCTTCCATGAAGGATTTGAACTTTCCTTGTCCAAGCTATTATCTATAAGAGCTGTTAAGCATGGAAAACAGTAATTTAGTAGTCAGCTTGCTTACTTGAAGATCTCATTAGAATTTGCATTAAATCATTAAACCAGGCCATTTTTTTTTTCTAGTGTCTCATGTTGTTCAGAACTTTGTTTATTTTAATTTTCATTTTAAGTTCTGAAGGTTAATAGCATATTATCAGGAATAGAAACAAGCAATAGCAACATATATATAAACAAAAGCTAGAACCTTATCCAGATTGACTAGTTTGTCATCTACTACATAATGTGAAACCATGAAGGATTCTGCTGGAAATATGTCTGTAGATTCGCAATCAGGAAACAGTTCCACTAGGAAGTATTGAGGTTAGATTCTAAGTTCCACAACAAGGCAGAATTAAGCCATATATATTATATAACAAAGATAATTATTTTTTATCGGTTCAATCAAGGGAGCTACCTGAGTTTTCTCCCACGTCTACCATGTTTGCATTATCTCTTGGAGACACACGTTTGTACATAGTCATTGATGAAGTCTCACAATGACGACCCTGCTTACCAAAATATGACCTGACTGATACCTGTAATAGCAGAGTAGAGAAGTTTCAGGATAGCATCTGTATGTGTATGTAAATGTTATATTACATGAAAAATTCAGCTGAGTGGACTAAATCTCAAATGCAAGACACTAACTTGTAGCCATGAAATCAATTCAAAATTAAACAAACCCAAACAATTTATGACAGGTAATGATTCAAAATTTCTACCAAGCTGTTTCTAAATTCACGATATAATACCAAATAAAATTTTAACACAAAAAAAATAATTAACAGGTTTACACAATATTTAATCCATCTCCTGTTTTTGGAAGACAGGTATTCCGTATACTATTGTTTTCCGGTCAAGTAAGACTAAGGGGTAGAAAACCAAAATCTTAATCCAGTTATTGAACATTTGATTCCTTCCATTAGTTTTTCATCAGGAAATAGATAAAATGTGGTGTAATTGTGTAAGCCAAAAGGAACCTAAATGATAATATATCAGCTTAAATAGTGGATTGTCAGTTCAAGCAAGCATGACTGACAAAAAGGCAAGGAGCTAACTAGAGAAATGTCTGGAAATTTTTATGTCACCACGGTGCATATTGTTACATGGCTCAGAAACATATGTAGGTAATGATCCAACCTTGATGTGGTACAAACATCTAATGGACGACACAATTACTAAACTGTTTTACATTGTTCATATTGCTAAAGAGTTTAAACAAATTCAAACACACAATAAGAACTCACCATTCGAAATACAACCTACTAATCAGTGTACTTGTTAAGATGTAAGGACACGCCTAAGGGACTAACAGCGGTCAGCTACACGCTATTGAACAATCAGATAACAAAAGCCAATAGACTATGGCAAAGACCAGATTTCCCCGCGCAGTGCTAACCGATAACTTTAGCAACTAAGGAGAGTGATTGCCTGATCAATCAGACAATTTTTTTTTTTTTTTAAAAAAACTTACGCCAAGGATCTGAGCTACTATAAGGAAATAACGTAATAATATGCTTCTCGAATCTTTTTTTTTTTCAAATATATATTTTTTCTAACCCTGAATCAATTTAGATATATATTAGAGAAGACTAAAGTAATCTTACTAAAACCCAATATACTAAAGTGTATATCAAAATGTTCCCCGGTTTTCTAGGCAAACAAGCAGTAGAGAGAGATCATCACGGAAAAAAGAGAGAGTGAGGAAGAAGAAACTCAAACTCTGCACCAAAACACAGTTTCATAAACATCTGCATAATGGAATTGAATTTGATAAATAAAGCAGGTGAATTATATTCAACAGAGAAATAAATTTTCAGTTTGATTTTCATACAAAGGCACAGAAATTAGAAAACCGGCAGACTACGCACCAATCATTTAAGGAACAGAGGATCTGAAATGAAATCGACAAACAGAGAGCTTGATCACGGAGCTCGTGCTACTGAGTTCGGCGCCCCCTCTCCCTGAGAATCCTCCAACTGAAACCAATTCAGGTAGCGAAATTATAGCCGAAATCTGAAATTCTCAGCCTTCCGCAGAAGCTTTATACGATTGGCGTGACGAAATGCCGAAAGCGAAGGTGCTATTGTGCGCTTTGGGCGACAGGGTTACTATCCAGCTTGCTTATTTTCAAAGAAAGAGAATGAAGCTTGCAACAAACCCAATCAATTGTGTTGGGGAAAAGGAGCGAGAAATCCAGAGAAAGCTAGGGAGAAACAGAGTACAAATTAATAAAGATGAACTAATTAGAGAATGAAATGGACGGTTGATAGAACGCCACGTGCTTGGCACAAAAAGCACAAGGATTGATTCTACAATGAAGATCGAGACAAATGTGGAATTTATTATGAGATCTTCAAGATAGTGCCAGTCCCTGTTGTTAAATATAAAGACCCTCGGTAGATCTTGTTCTTTTCTGTGCTTTTCTTAGCGCTTGAAGTTCAACAAAATTACTATATTTTTGTCATGGTGTCCTTTAAATTTTACCCATAGTGAAACTACAGAGATTTGTTTGCATGCGGAAGGACTAAGGACAACATGTGAGTCAGTCAGTAGTTCTGGAAAATCTTTTAAAAAGAAAATGGTTTAATCACGTATTCAGGCTCTATCAAATTTCCAATTTAGTCCATTTTTTTTCAAGAAATTCCCATATTGTGCACCGACGGTGAAATATATTGACCAGGAGAGGAGACTGAGAGGTCGCGAAGTCAAAATAGAAGTCACTTAACCAAAAATGGGGAAATAACTTTATCAAAACTATAGGGACAAGAAAATTCAAACCTTTTGATATCTCCAAATGGTCTGCTTTACTTTCCTATGGTTAGCCTTCAGGATACGTTTAGTATGTAGTGGGTAAGAAATAGAATAAGAAAGAGAGTAAAAAGGTAAAAGAATGGAATGGAAAGTTAGTGGGAAAATTCTTGTTTGGTATGTTGGGAATAGAAAGAAAAAAGAAAATTAATAATTTGTTTGGTAAGATATAAATTAAAGTAGAAAGGAGAGGCTTTTAATAAGAAAGTATGAAATTGCCCTTACGTAAAAAAATAGGTGAGACTGTCATTTGATATAGATTAATACGACATCTTTCTTTAGTTTCTTTGACCCACCCATTCTTTTGTCCTAGGTCTGCAGATACGGTCTGAAGGAGTCCTATCCAAGGCTCGTGTTTTGAGAAATATCCATGGACAAATTGGTACTCACACACCCAATTATGAGGTAAATAGTGGCATTTCATCGGTTGAGCAATGGAACCCTCTATCATTGTACATATTAGAATTAGCTCTCCTATAGCACTATTGAACCTTTGTACCAAATTGTTCCTTTTGCCCTTCCATGGCGGATTCCATCTTTGTTGGTGAGGCTTCCAGGGCACTAAACCTATCCTTACTTCATGAATTTTGAGACTTCTCCTAGTAAATTTGTTTCCATCACTTCATCACAAATATATATTTTTGTGGCCTTTTTTTTAACATTTTGCTTAACTTTTCAACGAAAAATTTTAAAGGAAAAATTAATTATTTAATCTCTATAGTTTGCATAAATTTGTACTTTAATACTTATACTTTATTTATTTTTTAAACACTCACTACACTTTACAAACATTTAAAAATTACTCCTTTACTATTAACCTTCGTCTTAACATTATCCAAAATGAAATGGCGTGGTTGATGAAACATAAATTGTAGGCACAAATGGCAAATGATTTGCCACACAAGCACTATATAAGGATGGAGCAGCACTTAAAATGCATAACTGCTTAAAAAAGAAAAAAGTTACAGTAACATGTACCTATATGAAAGTATATCCTTGGACCAACATTAGAAGCAATAAACTTGAAGGAGATAGACATTACAAACTTGGTACATTTTGATGAAAACCACCTCTCAGGCCAAAATTATAAGCAATCCTCACCTTATGCCAAACTCATTCACCTTGCTGAAGATATCAAATACGTTACCAAGGATCCTGTTAAGACAAACATGTTGTTAGCCACCACATGCTTTGAATCCTCTAGCACTAAGGAGTATAGCCACATAGTCTTTGACAATACTGCTTTGAGATAAATTAAATAGTCTACTTCATCAAACCCTAAATGCTCATTCAACCATTTTTCTATATCATTATCCTTTTTTTAATTATTATTAGAATGTGCAATTTCATGTATGATTTTTTCTTCTACTCTAGGTTTATGAATCACTGACTAGAAGAACTAGCTCAATGCCATAAATAAAGTGTCACGTCCAACTAGGATGATGTTTAGTGCCACATGTAGGACGAACTTAAGTAGAATTCGTTTTTCTTCATGAACCTCAATAGCAAGTCATCGTGTAGGTTCCTTTTCTTTTGTGGACTCGTTAGCTCGAGCATACCTTTGTCAATCACACTTGATAAATAATCCTTGATGTGTATAGGGCTTCAACTCAAGAGACACATAGTATGTTCTTTAACAATTTTGTCACAATTGCTCTCATTGTGCTTTCTAGTTGATTTTTCGTTATAGAACTAGCTAATGCCTATGTTATGTTTTTCATAGACTTAGGTGAAAGCTGTAAAAGGCATTAGTGTTGTGTTTTTTAGGAATATTAGTTTTCGACATGTTATACAATATGGTGTCGTTCAAGGGGAGTAATAAAAAGGAAACAATTTGAAATATATTGGTGAAATCTCTGGAATTCATATGGAAGTGGATGGTGATAAGTATTAATGGACTCGATTGAACAATTACTAGAGAAAAACCCCACTGATGAAGGTAATATGATCACCGTTCATTTTACTCAAAGAGGACACTGACAATGTGATTGCCCCTTGAGGCTAGTAATTGGGTTATAAAGTTAATGCTAAGTTCCTCCCAAGGGCTTTGTGGTATAAGCAAAGGTTGTAAAGTTCCTGTCACCTTTACGGTTAGCACCTTAATTTGTCGCATGTGAGGCATTCCTCTGTGTAAGTGCGGATGACCTTCTTCATCTTTGGCCAGTAAAAGAGTTAAACTTCCCCTTTTAATGTTTTCAAGTAACCAGCATGGTCCCTAATGCTTGAGTTGTGGCCTTTGAAAAGGACCAGTGGAACTAAACAAGAGTCAATTGGTATAAAATACTTGTCTTTAAATGTAAGAATGTCATCCTTAGCTTTAAACCGTTGTGGTGTTGTTCCTTCCTTAACCATTTTGTGTAACTCTTCATTGGTGACATTCTTTGTAAGTAGTTGTTCCTAGAAGGTTGCAGTAAACATTGTGCATTAGTTTCTTTTTCATCTATTACCTTGATAAAGCATCAGTGACCTTGTTTAATCTTCCACATTGATACAATATGGTATATTGAGAGCCTATCAACTTGCTATTCAGGCATTTGAAATGATTAAGTCATCAATTCCTTAAGGTTGTGGCTATCCATGATGTTGAAGAATTATCTTCCCAGCAAACAATGTTGCCATTTTTGAACTTCTTTTGAGATAACATATAGTTCTTTAACATAAGCTAACATTTGTTGTAACTTAGGACTAAGTTTCTTGCTAAAGCAGGTATTTAGGTGCTTTTGTTGGACTAAAACAGCTCCCACCTCTATGTTTGAGGCATTAGTTTGCATTTTAAATGGAATTTCAAAGTTTGGTAGAGCCAAAATGGAAGCCTTAACCATGTGCTCCTTCAAAGCATTAAAAGCTTTTATCATGTGGCTAGACTATAGGAAACAATTCTCTTTTAAGTGACTATGTAAATAGGGTAGCTATTTGATCATAGTTCATGATGAACCTTTAGTAGTATCTTGTCAATCCCAGGAACCTTCTCAACTATTTCAATGTTCTGGGTACTGGCCAAGTTGCTGTAACTTTAATTTTTGCTAAGTTTGTCAAAGCTCTTTAGCTTGAAACCATATGACCAAGGTACTCAATTGAAAGTTTATAAAATTGGCACTTAGTTGCTTTAATAGGAACTTATGCTTCTTAAGTACCTTTAAGATAATTTGTAAGTAAGCATGGTGTTCCTCTAAGCCAGCATTATAATATCATTAAAGAACACTGTTATAAATTTTTGCAAAAATGAAAGAAAAATCTCATTCATAATTGCTAGAAAAGTAGTGAGTGCATTTATCAGCCTAAAAAGGCATCACCAAGAATTCATAATGGTCTTGGTGAGTCCTAAAAGTTATTTTTTAGATATCAATTTCTTTCACTTTTATCTAACGGTACCCTACTTGCAAGTCTAGCTTAAAAAAAACTATCGCTAAATTCAGTTCATCTAGTAGCTTGTCAATGGTGGGGATAGGAAATTTATCTCTGATGGTGATGTTGTTGAACACTTGACAGTTCACATAAAATCTTTAGGTTCCATCTTTCTTCTTAATAAACAACACAGGGAAAGAATAAAGGTTATGGCTGCTTCAAGTTATCCTAGCATTTAACATTTATGCTACGAGCTTTGCAATCTTGTTCTTTAGGTAGTGTAAGTACTTATATGAATGCATGCTAACTAGTTGTGCCTTGTTTTATAAATAAATTTGATGGTCATGAGCTTTTAACAAATGTAGTATTTTTGGTTCTTGAAATAAGTTATTCTGCTATAGTAGTAACTTTTCAAAAATGAAAGGTGGTATTGCAATAGTTTCTTAGTCGTGATTGTTTCCTCCAATAATTGGTAGATGAATTCAATGTTATGCTCTATTTTTTAAAGCTTCTTAAAGGAAAAAAAGGTAAGGTTCAATTTAGTCTCTCCTTATAGATGCACTAAATTTCCTTCTAATTAGAAATTCATCATAAGAGTTTAGTAAGCAAAAGAAACCCCAAGGTTCTCAACCATTCTTCACCAAGTACAATGTTGACCTTTGCAAGGTCTAACATATAGAGGTTAGCAGTGGATTGGTAGCCTTGTATGACTAATGTCCCTTTGCACATTGTGAAGAATAAATCAAATAGTTATCATTGCCTACTTTAACTGGAAACTGCTTAATATTAGTTAGGACCAAATTAAGTGAAGATAACAGGGATTGTTTGATAAAATATCGGGTATTTCCCCAATTAATGAGTATTGAGATAGGAATGTTGTTGCAATTGCCAGGTAATTTAATAGTATGAGTATGTAAATACCCAAACGAGGCATGTAAGGAAATTACAAATTCTATAGGACTAACTTTCATCTCTGTCACTTTTCATATTTCTTGGGCCTCATCTAATTGTATGAGCTTTTCAAGCTTAGATTGATTAAATAACAAGTATGGTTGCCTTTTGCATTTATGACCTAAGGAAAACATGTTACTGTAGTAACACAAGCTTCTTCTTTTTTTGGCTTGCCTTTAATATTTACAGGGGATAAATAACAAAAATTAAGAGTGTTGGTGGACGATAAGTTTTACTTATTCTTATAGTGATTTTGGTGTAAAAATAGTTGAAGTTGCTGGTGGGGTAGATAAGATTTTGGGAGAAAATATTTTTTGGGTCGAAGTTGATTTGGAAAGATGGAGATATTTTTGCTCAATCAATTTGGCTAGTAAAATGATGTTAAAGTATGTTGCTAGTTGAGTTGCTAGAATCTTGTTTATGATATACTCCTTAAGCCCTACAATGTAAAATCTCTTAAGCCATGCATAAGTTAAACCTATAATTCGGGTAGAGATTTCCTCTGAATGGTCATAACAATCATCCACTGAATCAATTTATTTAAGTTCCTTTAATTGAGCCTTTGGATCATCATGAAAAGCGTAACCAAACTGGAGCAATAATGCATCAAAAAATGCCTGCTAAGTGTGTAAGAATCCATTCTTTTGCATCCATTTACACTAATTATAAGCGGTGCTAGACATGTGTAGGTACACTAGAGGGATGTGCTACTCAATAAAGGTGTTATACATAGTAAAAAATTGCTTAATCTTAAATACCCAATATTCAACATCAGTTCTGTCAAAGGCAAGAATTTCAATTTTATACATTTTAGTTAGCATTTGACTAGTTAGGTTTCGAATCCAGGTGGTATAACTAGTTTGGTGGAAGTTAAGAATGAAACAGTTATGTTTGGATTTGGTGCTAATAATTTTTGTAGTATCACCTCCGCATTGGTCATTGTGGCTTCCATGTGAGAAAGTCTATCATTGGTGTTCTTTTAAAAGTTTAGCACCTCTTCACAATTAGTTTTTAACAAGTCTTTCAATATAATAAAACATGAGTCGTTTGCTATTGGAGAGTAATGAAATCACCAGTGACAACACCTTTAAAGTATGAGTCATTATAACAATCAAGTGAGACTATACAAGAGGCAAAGAAGAAAAACCAATTACTAGAATTAGCAAATAAAGCCTTATTTAAGTAAAGGGGAAACTCTAATACAAAATCCATTCATTAAGCATGATAATTTTGAGAGTTATTTCCTTATTTATAATAAGGCCTATAGAAACAACAATTTAGATCCTTAGGCGTAACAACCCACAACGACAATTGTGTTAGCTGCATTACTGTCACGTAACAACACAAAGATCCTTTATTCCTTTATATAATGTAAACTGCCAGCCATCCAAGTTTCTTTTGTTGCACCCTGACCTATGATTGGTCCTGCCCATTTCTTCATTCACTTGGCCCTCTTCTAAATTTAGGCCACCTTTCATAACAATTGGGCCTACCCCTTGATCTAAGACGTTACCACGTAGTGGCAACCTTTAAGTGTATACTGAGAGCATAATCCTTTCGATTCACTAATAGTTCAAGAGATGATTGAATAAATGATGTTAAAGAGATAAAATTCATAATTTTTAACATTATTGTACATAATTGCATGTGATTTAAACTTAAGCATAATCAAGCTTGTATGTAAGTGGTGTAAACTTGAAAAAATATAAATAATGAAAAAGTGATTTATAATAGATCTTCAAGTAGAGAATGTAGATGATGGTATAAACATAAATACGTGGTTGAATTGGTTTAACTTTGTTGAATGACGTGTTATAAAATGGTAGCACTCCAGAAAGTTAATTTTATGATATTGTTAAATGATCAATTCATTTCATGGTCCCACCAAATAACAAGCTCTAAGGGTTGTAAAAGTGGTTATTCTTCGAAGATAGAGAAGGAAAGGTAGAAGATATGGAATGGTCTTCAAAAAAGAAGAAAACAGAGAAAAACACCATTATGCCTTAGATGAAAGAGTAGAAAAGGCTCTAGTAACAAAAATGAACACCCAAAAAAGAGTTATAGAGTGCCCAGAGAAGGGATAAAAGAGATTAAGAGAAAACACATGAAAAATTGAGGTGTGAGCAAAGTTAAAGGAAAAAATGGAAGAAAGTGAAGCAAAAAAGATAAGGAAAGGTTTCAAATTCTAATGAGAAGTAAGGAAAGTCAAAAAAATGAGTAGGAGAACACCACTATAGAGATTAAGCATTTGAGAGGAGAGAGTACTAAAACATGAAGATCCTTATTTTTCACTAGAAAAATCGAATCTTGGAAGAAGTTAGAGGAGGATGAGTGATATTAAAAAAGACAACCTAGTTGGCATTGATAAGGCACTCATTGTCCACATAGGCAATCCATGTTATACCACATTAAATCGCATTAGAAGTGCAACTAACAGCAGAGGCCATACTAAAAAAAAAAAAATCTGAAACTAGAATGAGTGGTTTGAAAAAAATAGAGTGTAAGGATCAATTTATAAATTCAAGTAAATTATAGAGAGTAAATAATCAGATTTTCCTTAAAATAATTTAAAACTACTTAAGAAACTATATTTAGGAAAAATAGAGTTTTCTCCTCACGAGTAATTGTAAAGGTTTAGAAAACATATGAGGAGATTCATATAGTCAACATATTTTTCATTAGCCTTTTTTTTAATATATTCGAACCTTATTTATAAAGTTTGGTCTAAACTATTATGCATTTTCCTAAAAAAGTCATTTAAATTAAAATTCCATTAATGCTCTAATTGTCATTTGGCTGTCTTAAGGATCTTAAAATATTTTTTATTAACATTTTTTTAAATATCCTCAAACCCTGTTTATAGAGTTTTGTCTAAACTTCATGTATTTTTCAAAATAAAAAATCACTTAAATTAAAATTCTAATAATGTTCTAGTTGCCTTTTGGCTAGCTCAATAATCATTTGATTGTTAATCATCAAACCATATGACTTCTAGTATTAATATCTTAACTTATGTCAAGCCGACAACTCAACAATTTTCAATTTTAAATATTTATACATTTAAATAGTAATACCACATTATTTTTAATGTTTCATGGAATTTTATTTGAAAAGATAATTTGATAGGTCGTTAAACTATCAAAATTAAAAACTCTATTTGGTCTTGAGACATTATAGTAAAGTATGAATAGGGTATCAATCCTACGAGGAATTAATTCAATTAGTTACTTTTAAAATTGATTAAGATTTAACTTTAAACAAAACCATAGAAACTAAGAAAATTAAGATGCAATGGCACCTAGGACTTTAATGCAAATGGACCAAGTGTTGATTGGAATGAAATTAAATTTTGGAAACTAAAACACAAAATTAGCAAAGAAACAAGAGCTATTGTATTAAATAGATTGATATAATGAATCAATTAAGGGATTGTTGACACCACTAAGACACATATGTTCTAGTTCAATTATTATGATTTCCAATTTATACTAAGTCATTGGTTTAGATAATTAGAACGCCAATTAATCTAGCTTTTATACTAGTTAAGCTTGAAATGTTCTAAACCTAACCTTAATTGAAATTTGATTTAAGAAACACATGTTAAATTCAATTAACAATCACAATAGAAAGCACAACTACTTAAGAGTTTCTAGCCTAACATAGTACTTCTACTCTTGGTTAGATTTTTCTTGAAACAACAAAACAATTCATTGATTAACAAGTTACTACTTTAATTTAAATCATATGGTGCATACAATCCTAAACTAACAATAGATCATACTAATGGCATGTTTATATGACAAAACTAAACAACTAAAAGCATAATCATTAACAATAAATCCAAAAAATTATAACAACTTAGTTTGAATCAAAATATAATAATCTCAAACCAGAAACATTCTAAAATCTTATGGTTTCCACATTACCCTTAACCTAAAAGAAAATTAGCCTAGTATCATGGAAAGCAAAACTCCAATGAAAAAATAAATCATGGAAAAGTATAAGAAAATAGAGAAACTTGTTTGAAATACAATCAAAATATGCATGGCTTCCTTAATCTTGTCTCCAATGTTGTCTTCCTTCTCTTAGTGGAAATATCACCTTTAAACACTAGGTCTGAGAATATGTGTGTAAGAGAGAGGGTGAGAGCTTGATGAGAGTTTTTATTGATGAAGAAAGAGGTACCGCAAGTTCTATTTATAATAAGGGAATTAGGATAGAGAGCTTATACAATACTTTAAGAAACTCTAATAATTAGGAAACACTAGAAATTAGGAAAATAGCCTTATAAATGGAAACCATTCATTCGTTGACCAAGTCAAAGTATAAAAAATGTCATTCTCCCTCTTTTGGTCATCTTTTATGGTGTTGATAAGTGTCCAAGGTATCTCAAATCAATCCAAGTTAAAATCAATAAAAAATCATACGAATCAATACAAATGAATTTTTGAATACTATTTTGATTAGGATTTCATGGATTAGGACTTCATGAATTTTTGAACCACTAATGATAAAAATCACATAACTCTCTTTATAGACCTCCAAATTAGTTGATTCCAAATCCATTGGAAACTAGACATCTTGGGCTTCAATTTGAGTATAGAGTAACTATTTTTAGACTTAAAATGAAGAAGATACATTCTAACAAAGTTGGACCTAAGATTTTCCTTCGTGCACAAGTGACAGAATTTGCAAGCTCTCTATTTTAAGCAATATAAATGAATTTATGATTAATTTAAGGAACACTGTTAGTCAACAATTCAACACTTTGTCAAACTTTTAAATTTGTCTCCAAATTCTCCAATTCAGCTCCAAATTGTTCTCTAGCTCATAAAACCCTACATGACACATAAAAGAACATAAGAACAATAAAATACTTAAAAAACAATCAAATTAAATAATGGAAAGTACATAAAATAGGTGTATGAAGTGTACTCATAATTAGTTTAGAAAAAGAATTTTTTTGGAAACAAAAATTTAGGCTAATGTAGAGATAGTACTCAAGTGTTTAGAGATATAAAAATTATTAGAGATTAATTATAAATTTTTAGAAATAAAAGAGATTGATTATGCTTTTTGAAAAAGATGAACGCTAATGTTATCATAAAAATAAAACTAAAACAATTATTAATTAGATGTAATGAAAAGTAGTAAAAAATTATTAATTATTATGTTCAATAGATGCAATAAATGCTCCTTAATCAGGTTAACATAACCCTTTTTAATATTATTATTTGATTGATAATCGGCAATTGGGAATTTCCAATAAGTTGCTATTGGTTTTTCTCATATGTTTTATGAACTTTTCTGTCAATAAAAAAATAAACTTAAAAAAGATTAGCTTCCACATGGCTTCCAGAATTTTAAGCGGAAGTTTTTGTGCCCTTAAATGAAAATTGATAAGACAAGAAAAGATAATTCATTTGCCAGGGCATTTTGCATTACCTTCACATGTTATCAATTTATAAGATTAAATCAAAATTGTTCATTCAATCAATAATCCAACACCGTTTTGATTAAAAACAAAAAATTTAGCAGCATTTAAAACCATTGAAGTTTCTAGAATGATTGAATTTTTATGTTTGTGCTAAAATATTAATGAATTTTCTGTTGTTAATTTCTCAAATGCACAGGTTCTTCAGGTTATTCAAAAGTCAAGTGTGACACAAATCGTAAGAAACATCATTCATCTAATTAGAATGAGAAAAAGAAGGATAAAAAATAGCAAATTTTTTGTCTTTGTTGTTATGTTTAAATATGGTTAAACTTATCTAAAAATTAGACTTAAATAAAATTTTTTATTTATTGCTATCAAGTTTTGCAATTAACATGAATATGTTTAATTAATAATAATATTAAATATATAAAATTTAATTAAAAATTATAGAGTTATTTATAAAAATATGCACATAATTTAATAGTTATTGAAAAATCATATATTTATTATATTTAATTAAAAAATATAGAAAAAAATAGTAAAAACCAAATGGAATGGGTGTGAATTCGCAAGAACTTTACCTCCTCCGAGTCAACAACCCCGCTGGGACCCCCTTTATTTTAGCGCCAAATTCCTTTTATTTTCACTTTTAACGGAGTGGAGACAGAATCTTTGAAATATAATTAAATAAAAAAGAGAAAGAATCCCTCGTTTTCAACCCCTGCGATTTCATGCGGCTATCCAATCACTAGTCAACACGTTGCCACACTAAATCGCTTCGGATGCACTTGACACGTGGCTTCCCGAAATTGAATATCTTTCCCTTGGGTGGTTCCTGTCGCACCTGATCATTGTTCACGTCAGACAATTCAACTCGGACTTTCTCTCGTGGAAAATTATTTTAATCGAACTCAAATCCAACGGTCAACAAAGATAGGACACTGACCCTTCTATGAATTCCACCCTCCGATGGATCCTTTCATCGTAGACCGTCCGACTAAGGAAGCTGAGCAATCTCACCGTTCAATATTTACAAAATTGAATTTCAAAAGCTTGGGAGAGAGAGGGAGGAGGGGCGAAGAAACAAAAAGGTCCCTCTCTTCTCTTCCTGAGGAGTGTCTCTTTGCTCCTCTCATCTTCTTCGTTGTTCCTGCTTCTTTAATCCCAGCCTTTTTGTTTTCTGACTACACAAATTCTAAAATCTCTAGATATCTATTGGTGTTTGGATCAAAGCCCCTTAAATTGTGGGCGCTATTCGCCAAACTTGGCCTTACATTTTGAGCTGCATAATCGCGAGGTGTTGTGTCTTTTTTTATTCTGGGGGATTTGAGAGTATGTATTGGATCTGAAAGTCAGTGTATTTGAGGTGATTTATGGAATATGTTAGATTACTGAGCGAATAGTCTGTCGGTTAAGTTAATTTTCAATGAGAAAAAGGAATTTGGAATTCGCGGTAAAATTTTGATTTTTTTCATCTCATGGGAGAAGGTGAGGGGGGTGATTGCCCTCCGAAGAATGTATTACCAGATTCTGGTGCAGCAGCGTTGCCGTTGGATGTTCCCGCGAAGAAGCTAGCAAGGCAACTCGATTTTACGGGTTTTGGGGGGGTATCGGGGAGTGTGGCCTTGCCAGAACATCCGCAATTGCAAGTGCGGCCTCAGTCACGCCCTCAGTCACTGCCTCTGGGACTGACACAACAACCCGTGGTTGTGATGCCAGTGCCGCCGCTGGCACCACATTCTTCAGTGAGAGTTGGGTAAGTTGGTTTGACGGTAACTCGGTTGATGTTTTTATTTCTAAAGGACGTTGTTTGTGCAACCTTAATTATGCGTTTCTGGTGAGAAATTTATATATTTTCAAAAAGAAAAAAAATGTCGCATTTGGAAATTCTGGACTGGGGAGTTCATCTTATTTCTTATAAATATGTGTAAAGTTCCTTTTCCATGCTGGTTTTTTTTTTTTTTTTTAATTTGTTAAGTTAATATATGGCTTTAAAATGGAAATCACACTTTTGAATGGAAGACTTGATATTTCTGCGTGGGCCTCTAATGCATGTGCGATGTTTTGGGTTTCACTTAGCTATTTTTGCATTCACATTGTCATTTTCTTACTATTTCCCGTTTGCTTCAGTTCTTATTGACATTTTGTTTATTACTTATATTGATTAGTCGTAATATCTTCTCTTTAGGGTGAAATATGTTTAAATTAGCGGACACTTTAAATACTATTGGTTGCCCTTCAAACACAATGTTTAGAGTTTTCAACAAATATCCAACCCTTCCTCAGTTTTCCATGTTTGGGAAATATTAAATTAGTGTCCTAAAATTACTCTTCTGTTATGCTTAATCAATTATCTTTTAAGGCTTTAAGAAATTTTCATCCCTATACCAAGTTCGTTTACTTTTCCTTTGGTAGTCTTAAGGGGCATGGATTGTGGTCACTCTGTCATTGGGGATGCTAGAAATAGTTTTTTTCATCCAATCACTCTGTATCTTATCATTCTAAGGTGAAGCAAACAATTTTTTTTTTCCTTTCCTGACATGCACCATGCTTCCATAGAAATATTTGCACTGCCCATGCTACGCTTTCCCCGTATATACTTCTATCCTGTCAAGCTATGTCTAAACTTTTTGTTCCTTATACAAATCTTCCTTCTTCTTTTTTTCCTCTCTCGATTATGTTCTTTTCAATTTTTAACAATAGTAAGAAAACGACCACTAGAAATGAGGCAGTCATTTCCTAATACTGTCCTAGGGAGTGCTTAATATTAGATTGAGAGAATTGTTTATTCTTTCGTGATTTAAAATGATTGTGAATTTATTATGTTAGTATTATGCTATAATGATGAATATTGATATTAACTATTGGGTATCTTAATTTATTGTTTAGTTTGATAAGCTTGAACTTATGCATCTACATGTGCATTAATGGATATTAACGAGTAAGATATCTACCATGAGATAATTGCAAATGTCTTCATATTGATGCTCAAGCTAAGTTTTGGTTGCCAATTAACTTACATTTCTTTATCCAGGAAACCAGAATCTCCAAAATCAAGATCAAGACTTAACTTTGAAATGAAAGAGTCTACTCCAAAGAAGCAAAAACAGTGCAATTGTAAACACTCAAAATGCTTAAAGCTGTAAGTAAAACCCTTATTTTCTCCCTCTCTGTTTCTCTTGTTGTGTACATGTGCTTGCAAATATATTAGTTCCTGTTTGTGTGTGAGTGCTTATGTGTTCACCAATTTGTGATAATATAATGCGAAATTGGTCTTAACAAGTCATCCACTATCTTGTATGGGTATGCAGTCTTATTTTGCTTTGTACTACACTAGGAGTGTTCTCCTATTCTCAGCAGTTCGTTTTTTCTTTCATATGAAGTAAAAGAATGAGTTAAATGACTTCTCATTTATTAGTTTTTTTATTAATATTTTTGGTTTATGGATACGCCCATAATTTCTTATCTTGGGGCCTGATGGTGGAAATAAATGGCACTTGCTAATGTCTAGCAGTTTCAGCTCTCAAATTTGGACTAATCTAGCAGGCTTAATATCACTGCTTTGCTTACTCTCCAAAAAAAAAAAAAAAAATCACTGCTTTGCTGACTTCAGAAATATGTTTTTTTCTTTTTTCTAATTTTAAATATAGTTAAGTTGCTGTATGTAGTTAATTCGAAGATCTCATTGTATTTTTCTCCTTTTTCTTGGTATCATCTGCTCCAGTTTTGTTATTTGTTTCAGTCCTTTGTGTCTTGAATTTTCCTTAATTTATCAAGCCCTAAAAGAGTTAATGAGAATAAGAAGGAAAAAGTGCTTTGGTTTGTTGGCAGGCAAATGTAAACCCACTAACAACTGAGGCTATAAGGTATTATTATAAACAACCTGGGTGAACTTGAGTTGGTCCGCTGCAGGATTCAGTGGTTTGTGTCAGGGCAATTTCACTCTTTCTGGGACTAACTCTCTGATTCAGCATGATTGAACACGTCTGAAACTACAATGTAAACAAGAATACTTGGGAACATGTAGTTAAATTGTTGACCAAGATTCCATAAAACAGCTGGAAACATCTCTTCCATCATGAAGTACATGTGGTGATCTTCTGGCACTGTTGTCAAAGTCACTATTAAGTACATGCATGTGCGGTTTTAAAGTCTTTGGTTGCCATAGTATTATGGATATCCAATAGACTCAATTTTATGTGAAAATTAGTGTTCCTACCTCATAAATTTATTCAAAGAGGAGCAAAGGAATATTAGATTGCAACATTTTACCTTGGCATTCTTAACATTTTATCATTTGGCACAGTTCATTTGTTTGCCAACTGTTAGCCGCTCAAATTTGATTTAAATATATGAAGCTAATATTTGAAATGTCTTGAGCAGATACTGTGAATGTTTTGCATCGGGAATATATTGTGATGGGTGCAACTGTGTAAATTGCTATAACAATGTTGAAAATGATGCTGCTAGACGAGAAGCTGTCGAAGCTACTCTGGAGCGCAATCCAAATGCATTTAGGCCGAAAATTGCAAGCAGCCCTCATGGAACACGTGATATCAGGGTATGTAGGTCCAATAATGGTATCTGCTAGTTCTTTGCAGCTGATTTTAGTGAAAAGGGCTTGTTATCTTCTCATTTAGTTCATTGGTGATCTTCTTGGATGAATAATGTTATGATAATGTTATGATATCTGTATTATGATTGGAGTTCCTCATATTGTATTTCAAATAGCAAAAGTTTCTATTCTGATAGTTGCATAATTCCTTTCTCATGAATTCAGGCCTTTTGCTTATGACTGAAAGAACTGCTTCTTGGTGCTACTTTTGTTTTACTCTTTTTAAAAAAAGAAATAATCAAGTTCCTTTGGTATTAATTATTTTTATTACTTGTGATCCCTTCCCTTCCAAGATGTTGATTTAATTTTCACTAAATTATAATTTTGATTGGCTATTTCTTTTGTGGATGTCCCATAATTATTACCTTCTTAGAGACACAAATGCATTTAATTTTTTTAATTTTATTTATATTTTCCTTTTGCTCAAAAGGAAGATGATGACAGAAGTCATTATAAATTGCTAAAACTTAATTAGAAGTAACTCAGATTTCTCACAAAAAAAAAAAAAAAAAAAGAAAAAAAAAAAAAGAAAGAAAGAAAATAGAAGTAACTCAAACAAGATAAAGTTTTCATCCAAGTGTCTATATCGTGGTTGTCAAGATTGAAATCTTATGTGAGATTGATCAAGGGGCTACAAAGATTGAGTTGTAAAATTGGATAAAGGATTGATAGATCCAACCTCTAATGCAAGGTAACAATGTAAAATATACATGTACATAAATAAAACCCACAATTGAACATAATACCATCAGCTTTAAGCGTAAAATACTCAAACAATATGCAATTTAAATAAATAAGACCCATAACATGATAATAATATCAAAGGAACTCGTTGGAAATTACAAGGATCAGTGGAGTTATTTAGGAATGTAAGATTGTAGGATTTTAAGATTTAAATCAAGATCTTGACAACTTTAATCTATATTAAAAATTGCTTCTGCACTAGTTGGACTTTTGGCAGTATGGAATTATGTAATGAGAGGAATATATTGTTAGCATATCTGGCGAATTCTTTTGGCATATGCTCTCAGTTAATGAAAAGAAGAAGGAATATGTTGAAGGATTCATTATGGTATATTCTAATCTTCCTTCTTAGTATTTTTTACTATCTGTGAACTTCAAAATAAATGTAGGAGGAGACCGGGGAAGTTTTAATATTAGGGAAGCACAACAAGGGCTGCCACTGTAAAAAGTCAGGGTGCCTCAAAAAGTACTGTGAATGCTTCCAAGCCAACATTCTTTGCTCTGAAAATTGCAAATGCATGGACTGCAAAAATTTTGAGGGAAGTGAAGAGAGACAGGCTTTGTTCCATGGAGATCAAAATAACAGTATAGCATATATTCAGCAGGCAGCAAATGCTGCCATAACTGGAGCTATTGGATCCTCTGGTTTTTCGTCCCCTCCAGTATCCAAGAAAAGAAGAGGTCAGGAGCTCTTCTTTGGGCCAACAGCCAAGGATCCATCTGTTGGCAGGCTTGGGCAATTTCAGCAGGTAAACTGGCTCTTTGCATGAGTTCTTAAGGAATCAGAGAACAGGTCTCCGGTTAAATGACAATTTTATTTACCTGACCCATAAGGGGTTGACATTTGTCCTGATTTCTTTTTAATTAAGATGTACTTAAACATGAATGAGTCTTTACTAAGTTGAAGTTGGTTGCCCTCAAATCATTAAAATACTATATAGTTTCTAGCTTCATATTATGATAATTCACAAGCTACTCAAAAAGCTTAATTTCGTAATAGCCCAGGATTTGTTTCATTGTAAGTTGAAAAGCATGATCTGATATGTGGATTTATAATTCATGTCTGGTTTGGCCCAATGTGTATATTTTCTGATTTTGAATAGGGTAGTCATAGTTACAACTTACAAGCTGAGTCTGAGTCAAGACTTAAGTTTCAATATCATAATCACTTAAACAACTGCTCCAAATCTTAAAGCTTATTAATTAAGTTGCTAGTTCATTCTGCAGTTTAAAGTGAATGCTTGTACCAGATCTTTTGGTTGCTTCACCTATATTGAGGTCACTATCATATATTTTTAATGTTTACCAGGCAAACCATGTCAGAGGTTCTGCACCCTCCTCATCCTTGTCTTCTGTCCCTGGTGCTCGGATTGGAACTGCTGCATTAGGCCCTTCAAAATTTTCATACAGGTAAAATTGGTTATGTTCATGGAGATGAAGATAAGGGTGCTTAATTTAGTTACTGACTCAATTACTGTCGAAGGTCTCTTTTGGCAGACATCATACAACCACAGCACTTGAAGGAGCTTTGCTCAGTTCTCGTGCTAGTATCAGGACAAGCTGCAAAGACACTCTCAGGTATATTGACTATTGAGATTTTGAGTCACCAAAATGCTACTGCTTTCAGAAGGACATTATGTCTTCATACACTTTTCCATGTATCAATAGACTAGTATATCTGCATTTACTTATGTGCATGAGTCTCACCTTTAGAAATTTCAATAATTTCTTTTATTGCTGCCTTAGTGGGATGTTTAGTCAAGCTGATAATATTTTTTTTAAAAAAAAAGATCAACTTATTGCCTTATTTTGCTGGAAAATTTATTGGTTATATGTTTTTCCTTTATTACTTTTCATAGAAATACCTGAAGATGATAAAAGTTAAGCAGCATGTGACATGAGGAGTTGTTGTCTGTAAAGTAATTGAGCATTTTGCTTATACTTTGTATATTGTTGTTTATATATCCCGTTGCTTACAGGATTTAATTTATGAATTATAAATAACTAAGTTCAACCAGTTTCAATTGTTGAATTCGCTGCAAGCAATATTTTTCTCTATGGGAAGATCAGACAAGCAACCGTAATAAATTAAGATAAGTTATTCCTGAAATAAATTAATGAGTGACCATCTGGTGCATCTAAATGTTCCCTCAATCTCAAGTAATGTGAGTGGTCATATAATGGCATAGCGTTAATTTATTTTTTCTTCACACCAATTATTTATATTTATATGACTCAGACCAGAAAAATTTAGTGGACAACCATACTGAAGATCAGACAGAGACTTCCCTTGCTTCTTCAACACAAGAGCAATTGCCTAGTCAAAAGGAAACTGATGTTGAGAAAACTACAGCCGATGATTGTTTGAGTGCAAACCAAACGGATAAATTCAGCCCAGATGATTCCAGTTCAGATGGTGCTGATGTCCCAAAGGGGAGGCCAATGTCTCCTGGAACTCTGGCCTTGATGTGCGATGAGCAAGATACAATGTTCATGACAGCTCCCTCTCCTAATGGTTCAATGGCCCATGCCTGCAACACATCTTCACAGTCTGCTTGTGGACCAGGCATGACAGAGGTGCACGCAGAGCAAGAAAGGATAGTATTGACGAAGTTCAGAGATTTTCTAAACAGGGTTATCACTATGGGAGAAATAAATGGCAAGTTATTATTCTCCCTCTTATGGACTTAGTAAGTTTTAGGGAAAATTCGCAGAACCCTCACCCTATTCCACCCCACCAAACAATGAGGCTTTGGCAAATAGACCCTTAGCCTTCAATTTCAGCAATTACCTCGACTTTGAAAAATGTCTTAATAGCCAGTTTTATTCTTATCTGTTAGTTGCTGTCTTCTTTACAACCGCCATACCTAAGTTTCCCTACCACCGTTTTATCCATTTTCCATAGATTCCTTGACAGAAGAGTTTATGCTTAGATTTCAAAACCTCTAAAACTAGCCATTTCACAGGAGCCTTAAGTCGCTTTATTAAGACTCAATGCAAATAGCAAAGTTGATTGCCAAAATCCAAAAAGTTTAGGGGCTTTATTTGCCAAAACCTGAAGTTGGGAGGGAGGTTTCTTTAAGCATTCTTCCCTATGAAGTAAAAGTCAACTGTGAAAAATGATGGATGAACTGTATGGAGCATGACATGAAGATGGCCTGATAAGTATAGGAAATAACATAATTGGTTTTCTGCAGTTGGTTAGTTACATCAGTACAAATAGCCAGCTATTAAATATTCTATGCATTGTCTGGCATTTTTAATCTTATGACGCCCAATGAATTAGTTTTAAAATGTTTTTATTGCCTTCACAGAAAAAGTATGAAACTTTGTATTTGGCGTTCCTGTGTTGCTTCTTGTGAAAGAAGTATCATTTTTCAGTTGTATAGACTAACTACTTATGATTCTTGCACTAACTACTTTATTGTTTATAGTGCTAATTTCTTTTCTATTCCCAATTTCAGAAACAAAGTGTTCTTCATTAGCTAGAAGTGAATTAGTGAGTCAAAAGGACCCAATCAGCAGTAGTGTGGGAAATACAAGTACTGAGACAACACATCAGCACGTAGCCACTAGTAATGGTGTTCCCAAAGCTTTAGTCCCACTGATGGCCGCAAGTATGAACATGATAAATTCAACAGCTTTAATCCCTGGTAATCTTGCTCCTGAAAATGGGGACAATAAGCCAAAGATTGAGAAGGAGATATGAAATGATTCTAATGTAGATGAATGTGCAGAGAAGTCATTGAAAGAAATTGTCAAAGAATATTGTGAAGGTATGCTACAACCTCTCTGTGATATTATTCACACTGCCATTCTTAATTTTCTGGCTTCTATTGGAAGGGGGCTTCAAGATAATCATTGTGGCCTCACTATCAATTGAAGCATGATAATTTTTTAATAAAAAAAATAAAAAAAACTAATTTTTGTAGTCTTTTCATCGCGAAGCTTGTAAATTGCAGAGTTGTAATGTCATTAATTATCATTTAGACCTTGTATTCCAATGACTTCCATAACTTGTAATTTAGAATTTCATTTTCAAATTCTAGGTACTTTTGTTCATTAGTATAACCAAATAAAGAAAGCAATTTTGCAGTGTCAGCTGGATTACATTACATAGAATTGCTCGAATTGTAAGTTTACGGTTAACTAATATACGATTTGTCCAGTTTATATATGCTCTTTCATTACATTCTCCAAAGTGACCATGGTGCTTATATTTGATTCAAAATGGAAAGACATACATTGCTACTGTATTTATTCAGTTTTATTATCTTGGATCTGGTTTGGCCTTTTAAACGTTTTTATTTTAGGTGTTGTCATTGTGGTTTATTCTAGGGGTAAATACGGCCTGATCAGGTTGAGTATTTTGTAAGACTCGATCCCAATTTGGTTTGGCTTGGTAAGTAAATAGGCATGGTCAAGTTACTTTAGGTTCGGGTTTGTCTATATATATATTTTAAAAGATTTTATTTTATAGAAATAAATATTATGAATAAAAACAATTTTTTTTAAAAAATTGAAATCTGAAATAAACATAAAAATGGAACAAAAAATTAAAATTTTGAATGAAAAATGATTAAAATTTGAAAAGAGTAAATATTTTAAAATTTTATTTAAAT
Source organism: Delonix regia (assembly GCA_037074485.1). Taxonomy (NCBI): domain Eukaryota; kingdom Viridiplantae; phylum Streptophyta; class Magnoliopsida; order Fabales; family Fabaceae; genus Delonix; species Delonix regia. The sequence goes on along the minus strand of CM073449.1, from coordinate 28,599,433 downwards.
AAAATAATTTAAAATGAAAATAATACCTAATTCGGTTCATGTGTGAACTTAAAATTTGGCTCAGTCTTGTTATATGACTTGACTTTGACTTGATAAAATTTGCAAGATTTCTAATTTTAATTGGGTCAAATTGATTAACTAAGCCGATTGAGTCGATGATCTCACTTAATCTATTCTATTGAAAGGAGATTATTGCTCAAGTTTGTTAATAAATATAATTTTGGATAATGGAGTCGATGTTCTATTTTGTCAAAGGATAATCATTCACGACATGCAAGTTACTTGTTTGGCTTGTTTTGCTTATAGTTTTGTTCTTTGGAATATACCTCTCAAGGGAGATTTGAAAGATTGAACAGTGGGATTGGGAATCTGGATTGGTTGCATCGTCTCGTCTGGTTGTACAATTTTGTTTAGCGTGGAATGTTAGATTAAATTTTAAGACTACGGTCGAAATTGAAAATTTTGACCTCTGCAATCATTCAGTTTAATTTTTGACTGTCAAATTTGCATAATTCTTTTAATTCAAGCATTTAGTAACAAATGCAAGGAATCTGTTGCTAGGATTTGAAGGTTTGTAATGATAATGCAAACACAGAAATTTTATAACCAAAAGCAATGTATGAGTGGCCTCTTATGAATCGTACGTGGATATTGTAATGGTTACCACTTGAATGTAGAAAGAGTTACTTCCAATATAAGTGCCATTGCATGCAAATGTTTTTCTTATAATTTTTTTGGGATGTAAGAGAGGTTCATAGACCTAAGAAGAAAAATTATACCGTTATTATATGGGGGTAAAAGACTCTTCTAAAATCATGATATAGAGACTTTTAAAATCATCTGAAATAAGGATACTTAAGTTTTCGGGATGTCTATCAAACTCATGGATTTCTAGAGAGAGAGAGAGAGACAAGTTGTGGTTGGCAATTCAATCTGTGCAGCAATTTTCTCATTTAACGCCTGCGTAATGTTAATCTTCCATTTCATTGCCATCAATTTCTTTGTTCTTTGAGAAGGTGATTGAAATTGCAAATAGAACAATATTTTTCTACGGATAATATCAAGAATTATTGTACAATAAGTTCAGATAATAGTCTTTCTATGTCCATCCTTCTCAGCATTTTCAAGGTCAATTAGAATACTTTGAAGTTCTATGGCAAAAGAATTTGTAACTCCTACCTTTAAGGCATATATCTTAATACATTTTTTTCCTGTAATATTGGAAATTGCTTTTGGACCTACTTGACCCAGTACTTCCCATACTTGATCTATCAAAGTTGATTTTAAGCCATCTCATGTTTGGAGCAAACCATTTGATGTTTTCTAAACAATGAACTTAACAATTTTTTTCATCCAATTATTTGGCAAAATGATAGATATCTCTTAGACATACTTGATAGTTACTTTAATAGGATTATGAGGACAATAAAAGTTCCTTCACGGAGAAGCATATATTGCATGCTAATTACTTGCTAAGTCCAAGCTTTACATGTATTTATTGCATCTTAATTTTGTAAATATATTTTTTAAGAAAACGTATAATTACATTTTTTATTTTCTTGAGTTTATATATATATATATATATGTTAAGAAGTAAAAATTTAAATAACTTCTTACTCTTCCCATATATAAATTACAGATCTCTCTATTAGTTGTTCTGGTATTTTAAATTTGTATTCTTTTGTTAAATTGTACTTGTAGTCTTTATAGTCTTAATTTTTAATTTGATTTTCATAACTTTAAACTCTATAATTAAATCCTTCTGTTTTTTTTTTTAATTTAAAGTTTCATTAGTGTGTCATTAAATTTGATTAAATCAGTCAATCAAGTGTCAAATTGGTGTTATAAATATGTTTAATTTATGTTAATGGAAAAAAGGTAAAAGTAGATGTAGTGAAATTAGTTTACATGTGCCTCATATAATGTGGTTTATGTTAAATGGCTTGAATGATTTGACTTAATCGCATATGTTTAAAGTGATAAAAAAGTATACATTAATCATACTAACCAAATTCAATGACACATAAACAAAAGTTTAACAACAAAAATTAAATTAAAATTTAAGGGAAAATGGGGATTAAAAAGATAATTTAATCTTTTTCATTTTATCTAGTAACATATGGCTTGTGAGAAAAATCACCATGTATGACAATTTTAGCTAATTTATATTTAGGTAAATTAAGAAAATGATTAATTTAATTACTCTAACAACGGCTTCCGACAATTGTCACTGCATTGTGCTTTCGGCTCATAAAGGAAGATAAGATATTCTTGCCCAGACAATGTACATAGAATGTAATCTCCAACATTGGAGTGGTGTCAATTAATTATATTTTGTTGGGCCTAGTGTAGTGGGCCAAGGTAGGAAGGTTTACGTTAGGAAAAAGGGAAATCAGATCAGTGGGGCTGAGGCAGCGGGGAAGGAATCTTCTGATAATTAACTAAGCACGTGTGCAGGGTGGAGAGAGAGAAAGAGAGCTGACCGATATGGGGCGGGTACATTGTACGTTGAGTTCGGTAGTGAGGCAGGAAAGGCGGAGAGTCACTGGCCTATTTAATGCCAGTGGGTCTGAGTAGCTCTTTGCATTCTTACTGCATTTTCACTGGGCTAATTCCTCTTCTGAGCTTCTCCAGAGAAGGATTTCCCTTGCATATACATAAATAACACAAATATTCAACTTCTGCTACGTGGGTCCCCATTATATTTAAATAAGATTTGATGGTTTTGCTCCACTTTGATGATGATAGTGGCGTTTTATTATGAGAAGAAATTCTTCTCCTCTTCTCGGCGTTTTCGCTATGCCAAAAGTGACAAATGATTGCTGTATCAATAATGTTTTATTTTTTCATATGAAGTTTACTATTACAGTATGAATTCTCGCAATCTTCAAGCATAGGAATATAATAAAATTCAATCGATATCCATAAATTAATATATCAGTTTATGGGATCTCATAAAAATAATAATTATTATAGTTAATCAAACAAATATATAGCATTCTGGAAATTTGAATTGCACTTCCATGCATTTTAAATTCCATTGAGTTTGACATACCACAATCTAAGCGCGACATTGGATATATTAATTTGCTCTTTTATTCCTTTAATTTTTCATGAAATAATTTTATAATGACCACCACTACCTTTTCATGGAAGCAGGAGATTAGGAATGATTCACATTAGTATCTTCCTCTTTATATTACCACAACTTCTTCCCATATTTCACCTTTTGATATTACTATTTAATTATATAGTTGTACGTGTTTTTGGGACCCAGATACCAAAGATCCCAATCACATTAATAAAGGTAGATAGATCAGATTAAATTTACAGCAGCGAAACTAATGGTGGGGAATTATGAAAGTTCCAAAGTCATGCTAGTTTCTCCATGGTACGCTAAGGATTCAAATATTAAACATCTCAACGGTTCAAATCCACACATACATCAAACTTAAAAGAGAATCAATCTCAGACGGAAGCACAACAAGGAGATGCTATGTAATCCCAATAATAATTCAAATATATAATTCATGGACAGCAATATGTCCGAAAACTAGAACCCAGAAGACAAAATCTCAAGGGATCTTAGAATCAGATAGGATGCTTTGTTTCTCTCTCTCTTTTTCCCTTTTTTTTTTCTTTTTCAGGTTTTGAGGGGAAGGGGGTTTGTATATTGAGGAGCCAAATCTCATTAATTCTGAAACTTTCAAATATGCAAAGAAGGAAGCAAGTAAAACGATCTTTATTTCCTACAACATCCAGTAGGCGATATTTACTCTTATAGGCGTGCCTTTGGCCTTGGAATAGATGAAGCAGGTGCACTCTGCAGTCAAAATAAAACACATTGTCAAGTAATTGTTCTTGTTTCTCAATAAACGCGAATGTATCCGCATTGAGAGATAACGAAATCTTTCTATGGTTTAAGAAGCCAGTCTTCATCATCCAATATTTCTTTCAACTTAAAAATCCATAATTTAGCAGCATCAAGTAGAAATACACTTCCCACTATTGTTTAAAGTAGTTGCGACTTACTTGAGTGATCTACTTGTCATAATCCTACCCATATAATTTTAGTAACTGCAATTTCGTAGTTTCAATTTTCAAGATATCCAAGGTTGCCATGTACGTTGAAGACCCATAATTGCCCCGAAAATAAAGGGATATGATGCCTGAATGGTATGTCTCGTATCCTCACTTCCAAATATGTGACCAACATACTAAAGCGTCTCAGACAAGTGTCCTAAAGATCTGGTAAGTGGTAACCACACGTGCTTGTATGAAAATGCCTGCATTAATCCTATTTTGATGGTTTCTAAAAAGTCACCAATTTGTAGTTTTTTCATTTTTTTCAGTAGAGCTCCTACATGAAGCACAAAGAAAAGAATTGAAAAACAAAAGTCCATGAAATTTTGAATAGATTAAGAACAAGATTCTTACCAAAGGAATGCCTTTCACTGCTCTTTCTTCCAAATACCTTGATGGTTTATAGAAGTTACCATATAACTCTGACCATTTTTTCAGACGTGAATATACATAATTGGCCCCAAGCAAATCTGCCCAGAAAACAATGCCACCCCTGCCACGAAAAAGGGATTGTGAAGAGATACAAATTAAGGTATAAGGTACGCTGATGCAGCTTTTAAAGTGCTTAATAAAAAGTGCTGGATTAAGTACACAGGACAGACAGTCAATTTCTACTTTTTGCAGAGGAAAAATTGCACACTTATAAAGATCTTGGTTGAAGATAAACAACTACTTGAACCCAGAAAGATAAGAATACTTTATAATGAGTTCAAACAAAATGCAACTTGTTACGTCTCATCACAACAGCACGATGATTTTTATCACAGCTTGAGTCATTCATACATGAAGTTTGCCCTTGGTTCAAAAATATGAATATAATAGATATGGAGAGTACAATGCACAATAAGCACAAAATTTTAAGCAGAAAAGGTTAACAGATTCTCATATACATGCAGGAATGCATATTGGCCACATATTACACATTAAACTAAGTAGATAGGTAGAAAAATCTGACACGAACATGGGTAGTATAGGATGCCTAAATTCCATGTCAAGTAATATGGGATATTTAGTGGGGTACTTAAGGAGTGTGGTTCTTCCACTTGCAAGCTGATTTTCAAGGGTGGATTCTTCACACTCCTTTGGGTCCTATCAATTGATATCAGAGCTTGTCGTCAACGTTACGGAGAGGGCTACCTATGGAGGGGGTTCTGACTGGCAAGAAGGCCAAGTGAAGTGCCATAGAATGTAGCTGCTAGGATCTCGACTCCTCAAGGGCGGTGCTATGATAGAAACATGGGTAGTATGGAATGCCTAAGTCCCACATCGACTGGATGAGATGCTTGGGTTGGGTATTTAATGGGTGTGGTTATTTCCCTTACAAGCCCTTGGGTCCTATCAAAATCACTCATAATAGGTCATTATCTCCTTGCCACTCCACCAGGCTACTCCTCCTCCCCTTTCCTTTTTCCTTACTTCAACTTTTATTCCCCTTTTTAATATTGTGTGCATTCTACATGTAAATTGCACTTGGTTATGCCCGCTTAGTCCCTTACTTAGTGCAAATAAATAGCAAAGAAAAAGAAAACAAAGAAAGCAAAGGCCCACCTGTAAGAAGGGAAGCTCATTCCAAGAATTGATGCAATGTCAAGGTCTGATGAACGGACAACAATTTCTTCATCTAAAACATGACATGCCTCATTAACTACTGGAAAGAGTACCATCTCCAAAATATCTTGGTCAGTAACTGATATAGGCTGCAAAGTAACAGTGAATTCAATTCATCCAATGTTGGGGAGACATTTCTATAAATCACTGGGAGAAAAAGCTCGGATTAAAGTGCTACTTGTAGGTCAATACTGTCAAGTCAACCAATGCAGCACTGAAATAATTGAAATCTTTCATGTGACAGTGCCAAAGAAAAGTACCTTTCCGCTGGGCATAATATTGCAGAGTCTTCTAGAATCCACAATAATTGGTAGAACTGAAGGATCAGGTTTTGGCTTGCTACCCTTTTCATAAATGTAGTACCCTTTCCCATTGTTTTTACCTGATTAATCAAAAGAGAAGTGGCCAAAGGCAGAAAGCATTAATTACAAGTTACAACCAGGCATAATGTGTGGTGGAGGACAAAGAAGGATTCTTGTAAAAGGTAATAGATCCTGTATTACCATTTCGCCCACTTTTGACCAACAGTTCAACCAGTGGAGATTTAAATGTACGATCAGGAAATGCACCAGCAAATTCTTTTGCAACTGCAAGGGCAACTCCATACCCAGCCAAGTCCTGAAGCCTGCAAGCCACAAAATGGTCAACTTCAAACTGAAGAAAAAAAGAAAAGTGAAAAAAGCAAAAATGTTTTCATCCTTTGCTCAACTAAGTTGCCAGTGTGAGGCTTATGCCTGGTGCCTCATGTCCTCATGGCTTAATCATTACACTTTTCAATATCCAAGCCCTCTCTTTGGCATATGCTAAGTGGCTTGGGAGTACGTTTCTAAATGTCACACCAACTTCAAACAATGTTTATACAAATAATAGGATAATTGACCCAGAAATATTTGTTAATTTCACAGGAAAAGAGCATGATTCTGAGATTATGAATTTTTATTCCTTGCAATATCGATGAAGATGTAAAACATTTTCATTAACATATAATGATAATATGGATACTTTCTAGAGAAGAAGTTTACTGGAAAGGGCCCATAGGAAGGCCAAATTTGCTGATTACTCTGTCAATTCTGAAAACGTCCACACCCAAGTTGACCAATAAATGAGCACCTTGTGAATACGGGAAGAAGGTTCTGTTTACTGCAAAGCCAGTGCAGTTACCAACCACCACAGGAACTTTTTTTATGATTTTCCCAACAGTCATCAAATCTAAAATTACTTGTGCAGAAGTTTTCTCTGTGCGTACAATCTCCAAAAGAGGCATAATGTGAGCAGGACTGTAAATAAAAAATGTGAAGTCAGAAAGCTTCCATATAACACACGCCTGTTTGTAGAGGCAATTAATTACAACTGGAACACAAGATTGGACAGAAATTTAATCTCAATCGGTAAGTCTCATGTCATCAACTGCTGTAATGTAGAAACTGCTCAATGGTAGGGACAGTATACTGAGTAAAATACATCAAGAACAACGACATTGCAACTGCAAACAAATGTCTACTATAATGCATTATGCTAGCTAATTAATTAAATAGCACATGGTCAGGCAGTCAGTATTAGGTGCACATTAAGAAATAACAATAACTTCAAAAAAAATATATGATAAAAAAACCATGTCAATTTTTTATACCCATTTATGCCGAAATTCAAAATCATTTATCTTACCTATCTCTTCTTGTCAAAGGCTCAATCAGATTCTCCGCAAACCACATTTCAGAATCCAGTCTAAAATATGGTATCTTGACAGATCTGATTTCCTTGAAGTACAGAAAATGAATAATTTCTAATTTTTTTTCCTGACAGAAGAAATTGTAGAATCTACCTCTCACACATAGCTTCTTAGTCATTCAAATTTATGCAAGAAATGGCTTCACTAGAGCCAAAAAGGAAAAAAAAACCAAAAAGTATAGGCCACAAAAACAAAACAGAAGAGTACTAATACATTGCAGCATAGTAAGGTTTATGATCCATTATATTCCCAGAGCAACAGCTCCCTTACCTTAGTTGGTAGTACAATTTTTTTGTAAAAGAAAGGCTGTAAGAGAAATAAGTTGAATAACCTGAAAAAATGAGCTCCCACAATGCGATCTTGAGAGCTCAACCTTTCACCAATGATATTAAGATTGATAGTTGATGTGTTTGTAGCTAAAATGCAGTGAGGAGGGCAGGTATTCTCAAGATCCTTAAATATAGTTTGTTTAAGACTAACATTTTCAATCACAGCCTGCAAAGAGAGAAAAACATTAGTTGACTTCCAATAATATTAGCGCATAGTCATGTTACATACAAACATAGGAGCCAGAGAAAATGAACTATGAGTGAATCTGACATACAAGGGCATTTATCAAACTTCTTTAAAGCACCAATTCAAACCAAGTCAACTATTTTCCTATTACAAGAAAAGTGACTTCCCTGGCGCACAATATCCATATTACAAAGAAAAGATAAGACTTCAAGCAACCAACCTCAATGACCATATCCACATCTTTAAATTCTGAGTAATCAATAACACCTTTAAGCAGAGAGAGTGTTCTAACTGCCCTATCTTTTGTCAACTTTCCTTTAGTTACTAAGCCTCGAACATTTGCTGTCATACAAGATGAAACAAAAGTAAAATGTAAAAAATTGTCATAAAAATGAACATTTACACACATTAGGGCTCAGGGATCAGAATTGTTTAAACTTGTCCTTCTTTCCGTAGTTGCTGAAGTTTTAATTTTTCCAAAATGATAATTAGAGGCCTTCTACTATTTCATCCTAAGCATAAGTCTGTCAGAGAGCAATTTGAACTGAACATGCTAAGAGTCACTATATTAATGCCTTAGGAAGTATATCTTCAAAGTTACAACAGCAAGTTCCTTCATAGATAAGGCAGATTCAATATATAATATTTGTAGCAATTACTTATTTATGACAATGGCCTGCATATATATGGGTGCAAATGCCAATGGCAACAGTCTGATAGCACATGATTTGAATATTAAAAATGTCCAAAAAAATAAAAAAGAAAACACAATCTATAAATACACTATTTAACATTTAAAGCAAATCAAAATATTCTAATCATTAATACAACATCCAATTACAATTAGCCTTCTTTCCCCAACTTGTCCTACTTTTCTCACATGAAAAAAGAATTACCTTCTATTAATTTTATTCCCTTTAGAAGATATTCAGAATTAACTTCCTTGAGTATAACTTGTATGTTGCTTAGTATAAGAGCTGTAGCAATGCCAGAACCCATTAGACCACCCCCAATAACAGCAGCTTTCTTTATATTTCTTGGTTTAAGTCCAATATCAGTTACGTTAGGCACCTGTCAAGGATAGAAGTCAGATAACACATTCAATTCAAGAAGAGAGCAAAGGCCCACTGTCATTTTCCAAGGTCAACAATGGACAATGATATATCCACATTAAAAGCATAAGAACCATACAAAATGTTGATACGTCAATCATTGTCTGAGAAGCATTTAAAAGATTTTTTTTGTCACATATTTGAACAATAACAGGTTATCTGATTAAAATTTGCCACTTCAACACATCCTTATCATGCCGTTTATTATCCACCGGCAGAAAGAAACAAAATCTTAGCCCCAGACTTTCTTTTATAGAACTGCATTGCTTTGGAAAAAACTGGAAGTACTGTATCAAAATTGACCTACAAAATTCCAAAAGAAGCACAGAAGTTTCATGCAAAACAACAAATGTGAAAGCAAAGAATAGAGTTCACCTATTCAAGTTGTCTAAACATTCTTTGTGACCCACAAAAAAATCCACATTCCACTACCCACAGAGGAGGGTCATATCTAATTTAATACCTTTGATGTTGCACGCTGGGCAAAGAAAACATGGACTAGACATTTTGAGGTGTCAGATATGACTAACTTCTTGAATAGCTCTGCCTCCTGCAATTAATTTTTAGAAATTAGCCAATCTGTGAAGTGATCACATCATGAGTTACAAAAATCAAGTGGCAAAATACTTATGAACTTAGAAGCAGCATCTGTCCCCATAGGAAGAAGACAATTATAGAACTACCAATACCAAATAACCTCATAACTAACAAAGCATGCATTTCCTCAAACAATGAAAGAACAAAAAATACCCTCAGAACTCCGCTGTAGCCTCCATAAACTATTCCATGCTCAATCACATCTATGCAAGCCTGGTGCTGAGGCATATGTGGAGCAGTCCTCTTGACCTGTTGTCTGGCAATTTTCAATGCTTCGCGTGCTTCAGACAGGGAACTAAGTTTGTCTGTCCTATGAAGTGAACGTATCCAAGGTTTGCGCCTCTCTCCAATATCAACAGCCCACAGCCGAGATACCTTCAGCAACTCTTCAGGAGACACAATAGCATCAATAAGTCCCAGTTTCTTCCCTTCTTCAGATATGATTGGTTTAGATGTCTGCAAGAAGTACAAAATTGAACTGACCATAGTGCATAAATGAGTTAAAAGCTGATACTATTCATGGAGTATGCACAGCTCTCTGTTTATTATGGTTTACACCCATCTGCCATTCCCCGTCAAATAAAAGACAAGCAAACTAACAAGCTATAGAAACACAGCACGAACATAGAAGTGCAATAAATTGTAGGTTTCGCTATGCCCACAACATATTGGAGTATATTTGATTTTACGTATTAATTCAACTGTCAAGCATAAGAAAACCCACACCTAACCCCAAGAAACTTAAAAGTGTTATCTTTTCCAGTAGTAAGAGCTACTAAACAAAGTCATACACAATAATCAAGATCCAATCAAGACCCATGCATGGCAACTACAGAGGCTATATCTGTCAAATTTAAAATGGTGCCATTACTTATAAAAATTTATCGTAAATGTAAGCTTTTTAGTTTTCTTTCTCATTCTTACCCGTCCCTTTTCTTTCTATTCAATCAACATTCCCCATATTTTACTTCAATGTAGTAAATAAAATGCAAGCTCCAAAAAATTGAAAACTGAAAGGAAAGCATCTTACCAGCATCATTTCAACCGCTTTAGACAGTCCTAGAAGCCTTGGAAGACGCTGTGTACCTTATAAATTAACAATACTTGTCAACAAATTAGGGAATGCTATTAAATGAAGAAAGATTGGTAGGTCCTAATCTTGAATACTGAGGACATTCATATGCAGACAAACCTCCAAATCCAGGAATCACTCCAAGTGTCAGTTCTGGAAGGCCCAGTTGAGTTCTTGGAGCAGCAATACGTGCATGACATCCCTGTACACAGTGTTATTAAGTTTCAAACAGTCATGAAGATATTGAAATGACTTTGCCCATGAAAGGCGAAGGGAATGTTGTGCCTGCTCAATAACAAAGACTAACCATAGCCAATTCTAAGCCACCTCCAAAAGCAAGTCCCTCTATGGCTGCAACAACAGGCTTCTTTGAATCTGTAATTATTAAGAGCATTAATAATTTTGCAATGATTAATACTAACAGAACCATCAAGTTAAGTTCCCAAGGTAGGCTTCTGGAATAGTCACAACCTTCAATTGTATTGACTACTAGTTCCACAGAGACGTCAGGGACAAGTGTGACATCCCCTGTCAAGAAAAACAGCAAGTAGTGCACCTTCGTGGGTCATGCTCAAAACCAGAATTTAACTCATTTTTTAAGTATCAATTATTCAAAATGCATAATCTAATCATTGCGCACCAGTTTGATGAACCTTCTGCATCACACTGATGTCGAAGCCACCAGAAAACTTCCCACCCTTGCCTGAAAGAAAACTCAGAACAATCAGAATCATTTTATTTTGACAATCAAATAGTCGCCCAATTTTATTTTCTGGAATATTAGAGCGAGGGACAGGTTTAAGGCGATGTTTGTCCTCAATGACCCATTAACACCTTAAGGATGCATGTCAAAGTTATCTAGTCCTTAGCCTAATTTCCTTTCTTTTTTCTTTTTCTTTTTTTGTCTGTTACGAATAAACCAAATCCAGTGCCATAAAATCACCGCATAGGTTCAATCAATAGAAACTTTACCAGTCAAAACTATAGCCTTTACATCATTTCTTCTTGTTGCTTCGTCGAACTTCTCCTTCAGCCCTTTTATAACTAAACCAGAAAAACCATTCATATATATAACATTGAAAGGGAAGGAAAAAAAAACAACAATTGACGAAAACGAAAATAAAAGAAAATCTGAAGCTCACTTGGAATAGCCAAGGCGTTTACGGGAGGGTTACACATAGTGATAACAGCAACCCCATCATTTCCGACCTCCAATTCAACCTTAAACGCTGCCATTTCTAAGAGACCTAAATCCTAATTTCCTTCCTATTGGAGTCTAAGTCTTATCGAACGGAGAAGGAGGTGAGCTTCAGAGGAAAGGTGATAACGGTAGTGGTCGTGGCAGTGATTCCAATTTCCAAAGGGATGGATCAATGCAACTTCTATAATATGGGGAAAGTAAAGGGACCCTTCGCTGAGGGCTTCGCTAGCAATTTCCATCGTGACTTCGAGTGTGAAAATCGACTCACCAACCCGTAAGAATATTCCGCATGTGCGCCACGTGGATAAGATGCAATAAAGGAGTTGGAATCAGGTGGACGTCACCATGAATAAGTTTGAGAAACTATGGAACCTGATTGGTGGAGGCTTGCAATTAGCCAATCACACTGCACCAATTCGATACCTGCAAAACTTACCCAATGCCAACGCTCTCGCAAGTATTACCCAAGGTTTTATTTCTTTTCCAAAAGTCGAAAGGAAATGTCCCACGTCAAGCACAAATGGAATAGTTGGCCAACAAGAAGTACTGTTTTTTCCTTTTTGGCCAGAACGCGTGAAGTGCTTCAACTCTTTCGTTTTTAGACGTTTGGGTTGTTGAACATAAGGAAAGAAATTGATTATATAAGTGGAGGGGGGACGAGGGACCACCTTGGCCCTCCACGGCAAGATTCTTATTTGATATGTGTGTAATTAGGTTTTCGGCATAACATTATTATATGGCCCCTTCATATTTAGAAAAAAAATTATGGTGATTATTTTAAACAAAATAAAATTTAACCTTTTATTTTTAATTTTTTTCAATATATGTTTTTGGTTCTTTTAGAGTCATTTCAAGTTGTTTGATTGAATTTATGCCTCCACCTTACCTTTACTTTCTCTTTACTTTAAATATTTAATATTCATCTTTTAGTTTTCACTTAATTACATTCATTGACATAACTTTAAGTTGAGACTATACACTCAACACCTATGCACACTTCACACCTTCATTTCATCTTCTTTAATTTAATTTATATCTTATTATTCGAGTTCACACATTTTTCAAAAATCTTCATGGTCAATGCTTTTATTTCATTTTTGACATTATAATTTATTAATTTTTGATTCAATTCATTTTTTTGTTTATATCTAATACTTTCATTTTTTTGTTCATACTTTCACTTTATACTATGCAAAACTAATGTATACTTGCACACCTTACTAATGGTTTTTCCTTTACTATATTACATATTTTGTTTATCCTTTCTATTCAAGGATTAATTATTATATATAATGCTTCCTTTTATTACTTTGACTTATTATTTTATTATTAGTTAATGTTTTTGTCAGTATTGTAATAATAAATTTAAAGAAACAAAGAGTTTTTTTGGTACACTTATTCTATATTTTTGTTTTTATTGATGCACATTGCAATTCGAAAAATGTCTGTATTTGCAAAATAATGCTATATATATATATATATATACACACACACACACATGCATATATGTGAGTGTACATGTGAGAAAGCACTAAGAAAAATCAATAATATAGTGTGAGGTAGTGAAAGGCTATTTCTTTAATGATATATGCACACACATGTAACAAATATGTAACACACTCGTGCGCGCGCGCATATATATATATATATATATAAAATACTCATTTAATAAGCCAAAAAACCAATAGTATAGAAAATAGAAGATGCCTAACAGAAAACAACAAAACACCATAACAAAACAAACAATTTACACAACACTTAAAAAACAACAAAGAAACATAATCAACCACCCATTTAAGCACATTCCCTTTGCGGCCATCACTACAAATAGCTTCATTCTTTCCCATGCGAACTAAAGAGAAAGAAACACTTGAAGAAGAACCAAACAGATCCAAAATGTCATCCTCAATTACTGCACACCTATAATCACAATAAATCTTCTTACCATTCACCACTAGCCGATAAAAGGAGGCAAAATCTATTTCAAAGCAAATATTCTAAGACTGAACATAAGCAAAAAAATCTAGGGCTTTTCTAAACCACCCCAATTCTAGCTACACCAAAAATCAAAAAAAAAAAGAAAAGAAAGAAAAAGAACCATCAAAATTAATTTTTACCTATCCCACCCCTGGAGGAACCCACCTTAAATCCTCCTCAAAACATTGCTTATCATAGCTCCCCTCAACAACTAGACCATTCACCCTCCAATATTCCTCAACTAGATACATCATATTATGAATACCTTTTATAGAATCCACTTATTCATAGTTAAAAACAAAATCACATCTCTGCTTCTAGATCAACCAACATAAATATGCTTGTACAACCCTATTAAAATCATTCATCCTTTTATTTTCCATTAGCCACCATCTGCACCAGATATAAAAGCATGTAATCTCTTACCTCTTAATAAAAAATGATAAAGGACACTCAAACCACACATTGACAACCCAAGGACATAATAATAATACATGCTCAGTAGTTTTAACTTCCATCATACAAATTGGGCACCTTCTATCTCTTGCACACTTTCTTTTAACTAAATTCTTCATCATTCCTAAACATCTATTCACAGCCCCTCACAGAAAATGTTTCACTTTTTTTTTTTGAACAATCAACTTCCAAATAGCATCCCAAATATCTTTAAGGAGACTATAATAGCATTTTGGGTTCTCATTCACCAAAGACTTAGCCCAACTTGTAGCCTAATCTCACACTATACTTGCTCCCCTTTAATCCTGTCCACAATAATTTATCACTTCTATGAATCATCGGGATAAGGATTTTCTTAATTCCTTCTCCTCTTCATTGGAAATCTATCTCTTATTTAGGCTAGTGTCCTATCTCCCATCTCTAATAATATCAGCAAACCACTATACTTCTATATCCTCCCTTTTAGAATTAGTTGTTATTCTAGAACCCTAAATACTTAGTATCCACTTATCCTTCCAAATATTAATTAAAAGCCCATCCCCCACTTGCCAACACAAACCCTTAGCCAATAGGTCCCTCCCTTGAATCAAATTTGACCAAGCCCATGAGGCCCTATATCCCTTGTTAATTTTAAAAAAGTTAGAATGAGGAAAATATTGACCCTTTAAAATTTTGACCCATAAATCATTTAGTCTTTGTATAAGTCTCCAAGCACTCTTAGCAAGTAGAGCTAAGTTAAAATTCTTAAAATCCCTGAATCACATTCCTCCTTCCCTCTTATCCTTCGTCATAATGTTCCCTGATTTCTAATGAATATTCCTTTTGCCTTCTTGTCTTGTTGTTAACCCTACTAGAATTTTGCTACTTCTTTGTCAAAAGTTTTCATACGTTTTCTTTGGAAATTTAAAACAGGACATAGGATAAATCAAGATAGAATTCACTACTGCCTTAATTAAGATCTCTTTACCAACATAAGAAACTAACCTCTATTTCCAAGCCTAATTTTTTTTTTACCATATGATTACTGATATACCTCAACGTTTGAAATTTTGATCTTCCCCAAACTTCTAGTAAACCCAAGTAAATTTCAAGATCATCTGTTTCCCTAGTATCAAGGGCATTCATCACCTCTTCCTTAACCTCATCTGAGCAATTTCTTGGGAAAAAAATGTTAGACTTTTCTAAATTTGGCAATTGACCTGAAGCCTTGTAACAAATATTAATGATTTCATTCATTTTTTTATAGTTCTCTTTCTCTGCCCTGAAAAACAACAAAGCATCATATGCCAAAAAGCAATGGGTGAGAAAAAGACATCCTTTAGCAAGCTTAATTCCTCTTAGTTCGCCTTCCTCCAAATTCTTCTTAATCATAACAGATAAAACATGTGCGGCTAAGATGAAAAGATATAGGGATACTGGATCCCCCTACTTTACCCCCTTTCCCTCAACTTAACCATATTCTTGCTCGACAATTGAATATTAAACTTTACAAATCTTATACATTTCAAAATTCTGTCAACCTATTCCTAACAAAAACTCATCTTTAATATAACACCTATTTGAAAAACCCATTCATTCCTATCATATGCCTTGTTCATATCCATTTTGATTGCAAATTTATACTTCCTTCTTATATTCTTGTTCCTAAGATAGTGAAATGCTTCATGAGCAATAAACATATTACCATAAATCAATCTCTAAGGCATAAAGGCCATCTGATTAAGATAGATGACTCTAGCAAGAACCCCTTTTAATATATTATCCAAAACCTTCAATATTACTTTATATATAAAGTTACAAATGTTGATGGGTCTAAATTGTCTAACCAATTTTGGATTATCTATTTTTGGAATCAACACCAAGTTATTAACATTAATCAAATTCAAATAATCAACATTCAGTATAAAGGGTTATACCAACTCCACAACTTCAGTTCTCACCTTAAGCCATGCTACCTGGAAAAATTACCTTGAAAATCCATCAGGGCCTTGTGCTTTGAGAGCACCTAATTGAAATACAACCTTTTTAACTTTCTCTTTAGACATATGCCTCATCAACATATTGTTATCTTCATATCTAATACAAACATCAACATAACTTAAAGCCTCCTACATACACTCTACATTAGAGGCTGAAAACATATTAGAAAAAAATTTAGCAAACGAATTAGTAATATCCCCCTCTTCAACCAACCAGCCCCCAAGCCCATCGCTAATCCTCAAATTTTTGTTTCACTATCTTTACTTAATCGTAGAGGCATGAAAAAACTTAGTATTTCTATCACCTTCTTTGAGTTAATTCACTCTTGATCTCTAGCACCAGTATTTTTCTTCCCCATCCCATGCATCTTCAATTTCTCAGACAATCTTTTCTGCTTCACTAGCTTTCTCCACTGTTAAAATTCCTGTATTGCAAACCTTCAATTTCTCCACCAACCGAGCAATGAGGAAAATCACTTTACTTGATTTAATTAACCCCTTGTACATCTTTCCCGCCTAGCCACAATACCAGCCACCCTCCTATCCCTTCCCTCATTCAAAAACTTCTAACTCTTCCTAACCATTTCAAGAAACTTCATGTGTTCACACCAAAATGCTTCAATCTTAAACTTTCTTGGTGTCCTTCTATACTAAAAGTTTGGATCCATACATATCATATGGTAGTTTGAACCAATAGAATCAAGATGAAAACCCATAGCCTTAAGAAATTTCTCTCTGAATTATGCATTACCTAATCCTCTACTGATTCTTTCCTTAATATGATTATCACCAAGCCTCTTGTTATTCCAATTACACTCCAAGTTCATCATCCCACAGTCAAATAAAAGACTCTGAAAGCCTATAATCTTCTAAACAACTCTAGTTTTATCCCCTAATTTCTCCTCTTTAGACACCATATCATTATAATCTCCTAACCATAAACACGATTCCTTCAGCCCTTTAGCCAAGCCCATCAGATCCTCTTATACATTCCTCCTCTCTGCCTCCTTAGGTGGTCCATACAGAGAATAAATGAAATTGAGAACTTATAAGCTCATAAAATCAATTTTTACGTGAATAAAGATTCTGGATGCACTTAAAATCTCCATTATTATTTCATCATTCCACCAAATAGCCAACCCCCTTGAAAGCCCAACAAGATCAACTACAAAGCCATACTTGAACCCAATTTCTTCTTTACTTTATCTACCTTCTTATTCTCCATTAAGAAAATAAGCATGGCTTATTCACCCTGAAGACCACCAGAAGGTTTTTCATTGCCAAGGCCACCCCAAGACCTTGGTAGTTCTAGGATATGAACCTCTTGGCGCCAGGATGACTACTTGTGGCTAGCCATAAATGCCATTAACTTTAATTTCACTACCTTCTAGATCAATCTTTGATTTAAATACAAACCCCTCATTCTCAATTCCTTTAGCCAAACTAAAATGACTCTAAAATTACTTCCCTCTTGAGGCTTAAACTCAATATCCACCAACCCTACATTGTTCTTATACCCTTTTCTTAATCTTCTTCCTTTTTCCTAATGGACTTCTACTACCACAGGTAAAGGGTGATATATTCACCTTCTTGCTAATAAACTTCTCTGTAATCTTTTTTTTCATATTGTCCTTCTGAAAATCACTTTCCTTTACACTTCTTTTCAATCTTACATTACTCTGCTTCCTCAACATATCAGAGAGCATCGAAGAATGACCAAAACGAACCACTACCATATTATCATTTTCCTCGTCAGAAGGGATTGCAACCATATACCCAAGATTTACCTCTAAGACTAGCTCCCTACTAACCTATTCAATTTTTACAAGCACTTCATTATTGACTTCAGACATAACCCTGGGCTCCTCCTTAATCAAAAACATAGGATCTACCCTCAGATGCTTCTTGCCTTTCTAGACAAAATCTTTTTGGTTTACCCTATCATTTTTCTACTCAAAAACCATATTGAGCTTTGAAGTCTCCTGGCCTAAATATTTAAACCCACATCTATTTTCTTCCTACCCACCCATATCTTAAAGCTCATCACCAAAATTAAAATTCATACCCCACTTTAAACAACCACCCTCATCTCATGTGACCCAATAACCTCAGTTTCCTCCTCCACAACAGCAACTTTTTACTAACACCTGTCAAATTTACACCTCTCCTACCAAGATCGTTATGCAAATTACCACCACGCCTAACATCTTCCTTTGTCTTACCCCCTTGCGCATCATCTTTATTACTTCTACTCTCATTCATCCCTGTTCTACCATCCACCACCTCACACTAGTCCTTACGCAATACAATCATAGCTTCCTCTAAGTTTCTGACAGGAGCAGTACTAAACCATTACCCAAATATAGCTTCCTCTATATTTAGAATCGAGAATCTATTCTCCTTCTTGCAAACTCTTAAATCATGACCAATACAACCATACTTATAACATAAATTTGGCAATCTTTCATACTTCACGGTCACCTAAATTCTGGAAAGTCCAAGCCTTGGCACCTAAAAACCTGTAACCAATGACTTCTTCATGTCCACTAACACTTTAACTCTAACAAAATTCTTCATAATTATGCCATTCCTCATTAGACCCTCAAATAATTGCACTTCGCCAATCATCGAACCCAATCTTACTGTGTTACTGCAATTCAGAGCTTCTAAAGGTAAGTTATGAAATTGAACCCAAAAAGAGCTAACATTAAAATCCATCATTTGTCAATCATAAATCCTAGCCATATTTAAAGATTTAGCAGACAACCCAAAATAGCCTATGGCCTCCTACGCTAAGATTCCTCTGTATTCATCTATCTTTTCAAAAATGAAAATAAAGACATGATCTCCAATCTCCACAATATTTAACCTCTTTTAAAGATTTCAACCCTTCCTAATCATTGACATCATTATACTTTTGTTTAGGATTTTTTCTGTCATAATCTTTCCTGTCAGCGTCATGCCTTTACCCTTCACCCCATTATCCCTGCTCTAATCTAGAACTAGAGATTGTCCCCTACCCTCACTACCACCACCCCCCTAAAGATTGATCTCCATGCTTCTAGATTCACAGGGAATAACTAAAGCACTCAAATCTAATTAACAAAGCCACATAAACACTTAAACAAACCAAACAACACTGAAGATGAAAGACACAAGTGAGCACTAGCATAAAAAGAAGACCTCATACTCTACCAAAGTAGAGAAACCACGAGTTCCCATTACGGAGAAAGATATGGCTATCATAATAAATGAAGTATCAATTATATCACCAAAAATTCTCACACGCTCCTTTAAGCTCTATAGTCTCTGTAACTTCAACACACATGTGAAAAATGTAAAAAAAAAAAATATATATATATATATATATATTATTTTTAATATATATGTATATATATTCATGCTAATAATTTTTAAAATCATTTATCTTTCTTCTACATAATAAATTAAGGAATTGAATTTTGAAATATAATTTTATTTTTAATTATTAGATGACCCAAACATGAATTTTAAAATTTTTAATCATTTCTAGTGAAATTACAATTTTATATTTTAATTTTTGCGTGACCAAATTTCAAAATTCTAATGGAATTGGAATTGAAATTATAATTTTTTTTAATTCTGATTCTAATTCTTTGTACCAAACTAATCCCTAAATGGAATTGAGTTCATGGCTTTCACTTTGATTAGAAAATGAGAGCTCAAACTTTTCTTTCTTTTTATGAGAAAATTTAGGATTTTATTAAGAATATTGATGATGGTGGGTGGTTGATATAAAATTAAAATAGAGTGATGCACTAGAAAATAGAGATAGGGTTGTTAGGCTATTTCACTTGGGATAACTCTTATAAGTTATAAGTTTAAATAGTTAGCCCATTTAAATTTACTTAATTTGGTGGGTGAAAATTTGACTCATTAAATTAGTTAAATGAGCTTTTTTTTTGGTCTAAAAATTTGTTAAACGAGTTGTTCTACTTAGTTTACAAAAAAATTAATAAAAAGTGATTGAAAAAAAAGTTTTCAAAAAGGAGATTGGTTCTAAAATTTCTTCCAATGAAGAGGATTATGAACATAAAAATATTTTATAGTTTTACTATCACTTCTAGCAAGCCCAATATATCATGGATATGTTAGCTTAAAATGAAGTGTCACCAATTTTAAAATATATTGTGAATGGAACACACGGTTCGGTTTCAAATGCATAAAATAAAGTTTGGAAAATTAATGTTATCTTTAAAAAGAGATTATAAGTTTTAGAATAAAATAAAATTCAATTTATATGATTGCGTTGTTGTTGGATTGAAAATGTAAAAAGTAATGCAGCATTTTTGTCAGTTGCCATGTAAACCAAAGTTAGGTTACCAAATGCTAAGCATATACATTAGGGCCCTATTTGGTTCATGAAAACGTATATGAGGGAAAGAGAATGAAAATGAGAATGTGAGTGGAAGTGGAAATGGGAAACTAAGTAAGTACGTTTGATTACATGAAATGGAATGGAATTGATAGTCAGAATTTTTGTTTAGTATGGTGATTGAGGAAAGGAATGGAAAGAATTAAGGTTAACTTACCATTTTGTCCCCATTAAAATAAAATGCCAAAAAAGCTTAAGGCTGCCATGTTTATCTAGGGTCATTTTAAGATGAGTTTCTTCTACTTTTTTGACCTATTTGATGAATGCTTATGACCTTTTTTTTTTTTTACTTAGGTGGGCGTCCCTTTGATCAGTTACCTAACCACCACAATGCTTGCATTATTGGCATTGGAGGTGGATTCAATGGGCTTAGGCTTTTAGTCAAGGTTGGAGGTGTGCCCACCATTGTTGTAGCTATCATCTTCTTCGGAGGTTTGGGACTTGCAGAAGAGCTAAAAAGGATGGTGGGCAAAAAGGTGGTGGTGAAGCTTGGAGAACATATTTGGTCATTTTAGCCTTTGGTTGTTGCTTTACATATTCACCTTTCATGCTTTCCTTTTGAACTTACCATTTCTATTTCTTTATGGATTTTTGTTCAGATGGGTGGAATCATGAACATTACCCATTCTTTGCTTATACACTGAACTTACCATCTATTTGGGCGTTGACCATCTTTGCTAATTTATTGAACATTACACATTTAGAGAGTGGTGGGTGGATGACAAGACTGTAGTATGAAGACAACAAGCATTCCTTTGATTTTTTGAGGGAGATAACTCTCCCACCAATAAGGAAGAGAACTTGCCTGGCGGAGAGGGATTCCTGCACTTAATTGCGAACCAAACGTGGGAGTGTGATTCCCACTCTCATTCTTTTGGCAGATGCAGTGAACCAAATATGACCTAGATTCCTCAAAAACTTTCCTTCCATAACTTTTATCTTATTACCTGCTGGTTTTTTAAAACACAGTTTCAGCCTATAAAACTTTAAAAACCAAAATTTCTTTTTGGCCAAAATAAACTATTTTTTACACCAAAATTTTAGTTTAGAATAAATATAAAATACCAAGAATTTCCTTCCAAAAATCACTTAATTTTAAAATATTTGTTGTAACTAGAATAGTAAAATGTGTTTCATCCGATGGGTCAAACTCAATGGAAGCACAACACTTACTTTTTCTTTTTTATTCATATACTTGACATTTATTTATTTATTTATTAAAATTTAAGTGACTCGTCCTCAATCACTTGTTAGTAAATTGAAAAAATATATATTAATAATAAATTAAAAATTCTTATCTAATGTTATGTAATATGTATTATATATATAATACTATTAAATTATATATTTCTTAATTTGTATATAATATTATTTAATTAAATAGAAAATGCAATCAAACTAAGTTGAGGATTTGGATCTTCTAAAGTATAATATTTATAAAATGTTTCTAAAATTAGGAGAAATAGAAAGAATAAACACACTAGGTGAAAAGATAGAAAATTGATCACTTACATATTTTCACTCTTTGGGTCACATTCTCTCTAAATTTAATGAGCACTTTATTTACT
This sequence comes from Delonix regia, assembly GCA_037074485.1. Classification (NCBI taxonomy): domain Eukaryota; kingdom Viridiplantae; phylum Streptophyta; class Magnoliopsida; order Fabales; family Fabaceae; genus Delonix; species Delonix regia. Next base: position 28,577,121 of record CM073449.1, on the reverse strand, counting down.
TTATACTTTATACAATCTTTTTTCTTAAATTGACTGATTTTATTTATGTTTATTTCAGCATTTAAATATAAACTTTCAAGCATTGCCTTTTATATATGTAGCAGTTGAGCTTTTGTCATTTTTATTTAAAATTGAAATTGTAACAAACATATAAACCCTTCAAGTAGTGTGTCCAATTCGAAGCAAATCCAATGCAAAAAAAAAAAAAAAAAAACAACAACAATAATAATAGTAATAATAATGTGATCACTTGTAATTGTCATGATTTTTTTAGTTTTCTTTAACCAAAGAAATAAAGAGAAAATATATTTTTAATTTATAATGCAAAATACTTAATTTTTTTTATAACAAATTAAACTATTAAGAATACGTATAGGTAATCTACTATAAAGTTTAATTTGTACTCTACTTCTATTTTGGTTGTAAATCATCAAAATAGAAAATTGAACTGAGTGAAAACAAGTAGAACGAGTTAAAATCTTTATCTTGGCCTATTGAATGAGTTAAAAGGGTCACTAGAAAAATAAATAATTTTAAAAAAAGGAAAAACAAATAATATTAATTGTAATAATAAATATCCTTCAAAATTGAAACTACTATATCAAATAATTATATTTAAACTTAAAACACACAAACAATGCCTTTATACTATAACAAGTAAACCAAAATAATTATTTAAGTAGCTAATATCTCATCAAATAACTAGAAAAAAGTAAAATACGTAATGAAATTTAAAACTTCTTCAATAAGAGCGTTTGGATTTTTTGAAAGGTTAATTGTTATAACAAAAGTTTAAATATAATCCAAAGTCTTAAAATTATTAGGACTAAGATTGTTAGGTTCAACCCATTTTAAGGTATCTATAATGAAGATTGTGTACCCTACATAATTTTTAACCTTACTCATAAATTATAATCAAATCATATCATAATTTGATAAACAAATTCCTTAGAAGAGGCATATCAATAATTGCCAATCATCTCCTTCTAAAATACAAGTCTCCAAATGAAATAGTTATTGCATAAATTCCCAAATTAAAATTTTTATTAGCTAAGATTTTGAAAAATAATATTTTTTATTATAATATTAAGATAAAGAAGCCAACAATTTAATATGTATTGTTTTATGGCCAATTATTGTTGGACTTAGGCCCTTTGTTTAGAAAAGAAGGACAATTATTTATTTATTCCCTATAAATTTTTAAATATAACCTTATTCTTTATTTTTTCTCATATCAATCATCATTGTTTCAAAAATTTTTAAATTTATCCCTATCTTCAAGTGAACCATTAACACCATTTAAACCACCACTGATGAGGAACTAAACAAGTCAACTTAGATGTCAATAATATGCCAACTCAGGTGCCAAAAAAAATTGGAATCAACATGGAATACAAGGCCTTTGTAATAGTGTAAATGACTTAATGTCCATATATGAATACAGGGAGGGGAAGAGAGGTGCTAATAGCCAAGGCATTTCAAGAGGCAAGGATTTTATAGAGCTTTAAAGTGGAGCTATTGTCATAATTACTAAGAAATCAACTTTAAAGTGGAGCCAATGTGATAATGGATTCATGTGACAATGTGGGCAAAGAGGATAAAGGTGCCAAGTATGTGAAGCAAGGGGCAATTATGATTCATAAACTAAACCCATATGTGATTTATAATATAGATATATTAATTTTACTAAAAGTCATGATTGCTATATTGGATGATCTAAACTTTATAAAGACACGTGTAGATCAACCCTAAACTCTCTTCCATTATGACTCAGTGTGTCTTCTTCCATGGCCTATACTATAATGTATATCACTACAAAAAAGGTTCATTGTAAGTGCAATTTTTCACATATAACAGTAGTTTAATTACCTGCAGTTGATAAAACTACAATTAAAGCCATTAGTTGCAGTTTATATGCATCGCAGGTAACTATAATTAACTGCTGCTACAAGTATGGCAATGTTTGGTGTAACCACAACTATAAAGCAGGTGGAATAATTGTGGTTTGTTACTAACCACAGCTAAATCTCCTATTCATTTAGCCACAGTTTTCTTATAATCGTGGCTAATTGCTTTCAAAATTAATTTTTTACATGATGTCGTAGCGACTAAAGTTTTGATTTTTCTAAAAATTGATTTTAATATTGAATTTAATTTTTTTCATACCTGCTTATCATAACTCAGTTTCAAATAGCAAATACAACAAATACATCACAAGACTTATTCCAACAGTTCATAATATCATTATAAAAATCTCACATTCAAACATGTTTAGTCTACTAATCATCTTAAGTAATATAAAGATAACATGGTCATGATATAACATCATCCTCAAAGTAGTCCAACATTACAAAATCTATTAATTTTCTTCATTTGATGCAACTGGAGAATGGTATGTTATAGTTACTCGATGTTAACTTGCACAATCTGGTACCTAAATTGTAGTATAAAAAATAGTAAAACACTTGTATAGAATATATTACAAGGTTTACTTAGAAATTCAACTTATTAAAATAAACTAGAATGCATATATTGAGAACTTTACCATTGATGTCAGGAAAGTGACAAGCTCGGGAGGCATTTGACCCTAAGTTTTGTGTAAAGAAATTCATCATTGCCTTAAATTTTTAACTTTGGTCTTGTACTTATGCTATTTAATCTTGTATTTTTTAGCTTTGTCGTTCAATCACCGATTGCATTTTGTATAAATTGAGTTTGCAACTATACAGTAAAAAGACAAGATGAGTTTTCTCCATTACAAGAATGAGAAAAACAACTAAACACTTGGGATGGCGATGCACCTAATCCAAACCCTCGAATATGACCTACATGCTCTTGCCTTCCAAAAGGAGGCTAATGAATCTTTAGGAGAAATTTCTAGAGTCTTGGATATTGAGCTAGACTTGTGAGCAACAATCTTTTTCTACAATAACTAGAATGATTTGAAAAAGACACATGAACAATGACAATACTTCCAAGTAAGACAACAATAATAACCTCAACAATTATACAAATAAATTACTTCCTAACAAATGAAATGAAGTACACTATAATCAACCAATTCATAACTCAATTCATTTCATGGTAAAAAAATGAATTAAAGAAATATGTTCTCTTGTTATTTTGACATCATCATTCATGTATGCCTATATGTTGTCCACATTTCTCTTTTACAAACTAGATGACCTAATTCTAACTCCTACAGTTAACAAGTATATAATGACACATATATATGTTAAAAGAAAACGACATTATAATTACTAAAAATTGATATTATCATCTCCTCCTTTTTCTCATGCTAAACTCTTCGTCCCCCCCATGTGAGGTATAATTTGCTTCTTTCAATTATCTCTATTTTTTAGGAAATTTTCCTATTCATTAAAAAAAGATAGTAATAAGCATGTTTCAATACAATATATCCAAAAACCTTAATCTTTGAGCTAAGATGATAATCAACAAACAATGTTCAACGATCTTTATTAAGGCCATCAGGATATTTAAGAATCAATGCTCTTAGTTACAAGCATCATCCTTCCTACTTTACCACAAATCTTATCTCGCATCTTTCCACTCTATCTAAGAGACTTCAAAATATAGTTCTTGTGTAGTTTAGTGCTAACTACAAATTTATCCTTCAAGATAAAGAAATACAACTAGTAGTGATACATTCAAAAAATGTAGTCAACATCAAAGTAGACAAATATAACCTGAATAGTATTATTATAGACATTATCCTTATATTTGGATGGAACTATTTTCCAACTAAGATAGTTGAAAGGAAATAATTTAAAGTCCTTACCAACCAATCTTAAGAATATATTTAATAAACCACCGCCAACTCCAACTAGCTGACTAGCAGGGTTCCATTTCAAGACAACCCACTTACCACAGGAAAGTTACCAAACATAATTATAAGTTAAAGTAATTGACTTTACTATGCCATCATTATTTGTGAACCAAACTTTAGCATATGAAATTAATTTTGTTTGAGTAAAACACAGGTTTTAATTTTTATAGTATTCATACCAACAACATCAATAAGCCAAACTCTCTTATGTGATGGTGGACGTTGAGGTTGTCAAGGAGCTTCATTTGTCTCACCCTCCTCATCATCATTAGTATTTACTGTCTATTTTTTGGAAATGGAGCATTTTCATAGGTTCTTACCTCAAAGGGAGTGTCCAAGGTGGGAAGGATATGTTTTGAAAAGCCACCCTCACTTGCAAAGGGATCACTGTAAGTTCCACTGTGAAAGTGTCTTAAGCTACTCATCTTGTTCAATAAGTGTTTCATCTTCAAACTTCCTACCAATAATTCAAAACAAAATAAATAAAGAGCTAAATATACAACATATTTTTAGCATATAGTTGTGTCATAAACAAAGAGATGCAATATATCCAAAACAGAATGTAGACAAGTATAGCTAAACACTTTACCAATGATATATTTCCCTCTTATGGAAATTACACATCCATGTTCTAAGGTTGATATGGCTTTCATCCATAATATGCTTTGTCATCACTTTCTCCCATATCATATAAGTCATATGGCTTAAGATATATGGGTATACTCAAGTTCTTCTTTCACTCGTCATCCACATAACAAACCATTTGAGCTTTCAAAGCTTAAAAGCATGGCTTATGGCCTTCATGATCTCTAGTGTGTAACAATCAGGCAAAGTTCCTAATTGTAAACCCTAAGTCATCAAACTTGATCCCTCTTTGATTAGTTGTGTTGGCTCATTTACATTTGAACATAGTAAATGTAAAATGACTATGATAGTTTAACTCAATTATATCCACTAACTTTCCATAATAATGAATACCATTGAACCATATATTTCCATTGCTATTACTGGCATAGCTCTTTATACCAAATGTATCAAAGACTCTGTTATTTTGCTTTTGTAGCCTTTGGTCTCAATCTATGATACAAAATTTGAACCCATTAACATTGTAAGCATTATAATACTTTGCACAATCAATTGGTCCTAATGTTAGAAACTTTAAATCATTTGAGTGGATTCCCTATGGTTACATGTTATTTGAATAGGCAAAAATTGATAATTTTGTTCTATCTTAACTTACTAAAGTAATGAATGTAAAAGGTATATATGTATGTTTTCCTGATGAGAGAACTAATCAACAAACTCTTCATGAACTTTCTTCTTAAATTTTGGAAGAAGATTATGTACGACTTCTTAATTGTCTCTACAAGTGCTCTTTGAATTTCCTACACGATGTGAATGTAAGCATTTGGTATAAGATGATTATATTTCAATGGTAAAACAAACATAATGAACTTGCTGAAGGAAAGACTTAACTTCTTTAAAATTAATCAACACAAGTTAATGTACATGCATCTTCTCCACTGTTGGCCAATTAAACATAGGTTTAATTCCATCTAAATATTTCGAGCAAAAAGTTAAGACCTCCTAATCCTCAACGATAGATACCTTAGGTTGAGCTTTATTACGTTCATAAGATTTCAATTTTTCTAATACTTAATAAAGAACAAAGCACTATAAGCCTCATGTGTAAATTACGAAAATTGAAATAAACAATGGTTTAATTTTTATATACATTCATTTCAATTGGATACATCCAACGATACTGAACAGGGTCTCATTTTGGTTCATTGACTAGGTGTATAATCAAATGAACCACAACTGTGAAGAATGATGGTGAGAAAATCATCTTTAAGTGACATAATGTCATAACCACTTTATCTTGAAGTTAGCCAATATTATGTACATTCAAAACTTTATTACATAGATGTCTAAAAAATGAATACAAATCAATTAGTATTGTAGATACTTGCTTGGGAAGTGTTTTACTCATAGCCGAAGGTAGAAGTTTCTTAATAAAAACATATGAGTCATGGTTTTTCAATCCTCTAATCTTTCGTTGCCTCAAGTCAATACATTTAAATATGTTGCTTGAATAACTATCTAGCACGATATTGTTCTTTAAAATATTAATAAATAGGGACTTGTTTGCATATGTCATTGTGAACAGTGTTAGAAGATATCTACCATGTTCATCCAGCCAATGATAAGATCATATGCTTATTTCTTGTAAGTCTCTTTGTGCCTTTTTCTAATATCTTTTAATTTTCCAATTCATTTAACAAAGTGAATATGACATCATTGCATGCATTTGGCTTACAGAAAGTGCATATCTTAACTTTAAGGTAACTTTTAGACCCTTTGATGTCAAACTTTAGAGATGGCTATTTCATCATAAGTTATAAATCTCTTCGAGACCTTTTTAATAAGTAATGGTTTATCAAATTCGGATATTAGAACAAAAAGTTATAGGCAAAACATTGAAGCTAAAACAGAAGGTTGCAAATTGGCACCTATATTGACCAAAGAAATGGTACCAAGACACTAAGACGCAACAAATGAAAGGTAGATTAGTCTTTTAACATTTGAGAGCGAAATAGATAATTTTTCTAAGGGTTTCTAAGACACAAAAGTCATTTTGAAGCAAAAATAAAGGATTTTCTTAGCTCTAAGGGTTGGGCTTTGTTAGAGGAAGTTATTTCAAGAGAGTTTTAATGGAGGAAGTCGATTTAAGCTTCGAAAATAAAATTCTTCATCTCTTTCTTTTCTTTTTCTCTTCTCTTGGTTATGTTTTATGAGTTGTACTATATTGTAATCATGGGTTTGCTAGGCTAAACCTTTATTTCTCAGGCATTGTGGACCCTAGACATGTAGATTGTTGAACTTTGTTACATTTTTACTTGAATTTCATTATGTATGGAGCCATTCAATTCAAATCTTATTTGTTTCATTGTTGATTAACCACCAATTAGGATTTATATTGAGGATCTGAGGATTCTTGAAAGAGAAACCAAAATTTAGTCATAAGAGTGAATACCATAATATTGACTTTGATTTGTTATTGAAATTAACTAAAATTGTTTTTAAGGATAGACATATAAGTATCGGACATGCAAAATCGTAGTAACATTACTTAATGTGTCTCCCCGAGTAGTTCTTATAAAAATATAGGGAATTAATTCAGAGTGATAGAATTTTTAAGGGATCGACAAAAATTTATAATGACGCTAGAGGCTAAAATTACTTCATAAATAAATGAATTTAAGTTAGGAAAGTAACTATTTCACAATTAAATTGCCTTAATAATCCATAATCTTAAGGATGTTTTCTGTGCTAAATTCATCTCATTTTAAACTTTGTATTATCTGACTTATTGCAATTACTTACTTTTAGCTTGAGAATTTGATTGCTAAATTAGGTGACTACAGGAGCATTAGTAATTAATAGCTATTAAAACTAAAATTCCTAGAGGACGATAGTTGATTTTTACTACTATATTACTTGTTGATAGGGTACACTTGCAGTGTGACAATTTGCTCACAATAAATGTCAAGACAGTGGTGCAATAAGTTAGTCTCCCTAATATGGAAGTTAAAAAAATATACTTTTCTTGTGCCATTGTTAAGAGCTTAACTTAGAATCACCAACTCCCATAGATCTTCAGCCATGAGTTTCAACTTCTACAACTTTCATGAATAGGACATTAACATTCTTAACTTGCTTTAAAATTTATGAGCCATTAAGTGTACCAAATGGATTATTCTTCTCTATCTTTCCATCAAATTGAAAGCAAGCTAATATAAACTTATGACTTTAACTTAATAAGTGTCGGTGATCCATAAAGCATCCCTTTTAACTATAAGAAAGTTGCATAGGAGTTGAGCTAAAATTACAAGATGGATATGCTAACCTAATATGCGTATTTCATCCACATAAAGTTCGTAGACATGGAAAGTCACTTATAATCCATAACAAAGTTGCCAACATATTGAATAATTGATTCTTATATGAAGCATACAATTGAACGCCAATGTCTTACAACTCTTTTAACTATTCTATTAATGGTTGCAAGTAAATATCTATATTATTTCTCAGTGCTCTTTTACTTGGAATGATCATTAAAAGAAAGAGTGAACTCAATTTCATACACATCTAAGGAGAAAGATTAGAAGGCACTAGATCACTCACCAAATGTTGCAACGAGTGTTTAAGTTACCAAATGGATTGAATCCATCAGTGGCTAAGCAAAAGTGTATGTTCTGAGGATATGCTACAAATTAAGGATGCATTATGTCAAATTTCTTCCATGCTTTAAAGTCCCTTAGATGCCTTAACATGTTATTTTGACTATTTTCCTCCGCATGTCATCGCATATACTCAGCTATCTTAAAAGATATAAACATCCTATACAATCTGGGTTTCAGTAGAAAATATTTTAATACTTTTGTAGGTAACTTTTTCTACTTTTTACCACCACTTCCAAGACATTTATTATTGGTTTTCCACCTAGATGTATTTCAATTTTTGCAAGTTCTTGTTCAACATCCTCCCCCGTATATAACATGTATGAATTTTGGTATAGTCAAGTCCAACTTTATTAATTGTTTTCTTTACCATATACAAAAATGATGGAATTTTAGCAATTTCAAAAGCGCCTAGCAACAATGTTATTATTATCGACATTGTCTTACTAGTTATTTTACACAAACACTTTATGTGGTACAATTTTACTAAAAACAATAACTTTAAATATTTTGCAAACCCTTCTTACAAATTTTGTTGTCCGTCCTTAATTAATTCAAAGAACTATGCATTATCGTTAGTCATCGTATGATTTCATTTTGTAACATTACTTTATCTTGATCCATGATTAATTGTTTGAATGATGCCTAAAAAAATATTTGACTATGTCCATTATTTAATTATTGACATTAATACTTTTCGCAACAACATGTGGTATTGTTGGATTTTTAGTTATAGTGTTTACATAATTTTTTTTCCCTTGTCAAAGCCAAAAAAGTGTAACATTTCAAAAAAAAAGTTGAATAATTAAGTGATCTTACATTTCTTTTCTAATATGTCATTTGTTAAACTTATATTTTATACATAGACATATTATTTTACCCCAACATTATTGTTAGCAAATGTAAAATTTAAAAAATTATTCACTTCTTTCCAATATTGAGTGGTATTTCGAGGCATATCAATCCATCTCTTCTCCATTTCTTATGCCAAATATGTCTTCAAATCCCCTTAATTAATTCTTTTCAATATAAAAAAAGGATATAAATCATACATCATTAACTAATATTGAACATTACCTATCATTTAATTCGAACAAATAAACAAACAAGCATATAAGATTTGTACAAAAATTTGACATTAGAACAATACACACATATAAGCAACACATAAGAAATAAATTACAGAAGCTACATCGTTGATTCCTACTGGATTCCACAAATGATATGGTTCATTTTTAAACAAGTTAGACATTAGAACAACTTAATTTATTAGCATAAATGACAAGATGATTGTAAATGATTAGTCTAACAAAATTTCTCAACAAACAATACGGTATAACAAGCAACATTTGAGTGCCTAAATAATTATATAATTTTATTGCCCAAATTTAACATACTAACATCAAGAAATAAATTGCAAAAGCTATATTTGACCCAAACAATGTTCATGTTCATTTTGTTTTTCATAGCAGAAATGTTAAACTTTTAAAAAAAGATAATATTATTTTTTAGAAAAAATAGAAAAAAAGGAACCTGGATGTCAGCAACAGGTAGAATGGATCAAATAATTTTTATTAATTATTACTAGAAATAAATAAAAAAATAATTTTTTATTAATTAATATTAATAAAATATTTTTTTTTATATTTTTTAGCTACCGGAGATTCTCCCGTTACAGGAGAAAATCCGAGCTCCCAGCAACAGGGGATTCCAGCCGATGAACGACCGCCTGGCAACGAGGAGAAGCAGGCGACGTTGTCCAGCCAAAGGATTAAGACCGATGGCGACGGGAAGTTAACAGATGAGGGGTACAGCGAAAAAAACGAAAAAGGACACCAATCGAAGATTGGCGACCAGCAAAGGCGAACGAGGCTGGCAGTTGGATGTCTGGCGAAATTTGATACATGTCGATGGCAGCTGACTCGGAGACGACATCTCTGGAAGCTAACCGCGTGGCAGGGAAGAAATGGAGAAGAGAGGAAAATGATGGAGTGCTGCGACGTCTGCGCGATCTGATGAGGACTGAAGCAGCTAGCTGCGGTTCATGCAGAACTACGGCTAATTAGAGTCGACCGTGGCTAATTAGCCGCGGCTACATGAAGTGCGGCTAATTAGCTGCGGTTCTAAGAACTGTAGCTATGTAATCGCGGCCAAGTGGCGGTTTTTTTTTAGTGTATAAATGTGATAGAAGTTACATTCAAAACCCTTGATAATGGATTCTTCGAGATAGTCAGTGTTTTTCTGTACTCACTATTCTCTTCCCTTAAGCTCTTTTCACTTTCTTTACTATTTCCTTCTTGGTATTATCTCTTTTTCTCATTCTGAGCTTCACAGAAGTTGAATGCTCTCTGTTGCTCTATTGAAAATAGTGATTCTTCTTTTTTTCATTTTTCTCCGCATTCTTGCTTCCTCCCATGCTCTCTGGTTCTTCTCTTCCTTGGCACCCTATCCTCTTTGCCGACATTGTCATGTGAATCCATTGTCACAATGACTCCACTTTAAAGTTGACTTCTTAGCAATTGTCACAATGGCTCCACTTTAAAGCTCCATAAAATCTTTGCCTCTCAAAATGCCCTAGTTGTCAGCGTCTCTCTTCCCCTCCCTCCATAAAGTCGTGCATCCTTTCATATATGGGCACGGAGTCATTTAAGCTGTTAAAATGGCCTTATGTTCCGTTGTTGATTTCAATTTTTTTTGGGCATATGAATTGGCATATTATTGACAGTTCAGTTGGCTTGTTAATTTGTACATAAGTTGCGGTTTGTGCTAATGGTTCACTCAATTGAAAGGACTGACTTAAAATTTTTTGAAACAATGAGGACTAATTTAAAAATATGTTTATAAGGATCTATTGGAAAACTCATAAAAAGTACAGGGGGTAGATGATTAATTTTTCTTAAAAAAAATATTCGTAGAGAGAACAAGAAACGACACCGTTGTGTTCAATTATCATCCAGCATTCTTTGGAATATGGAAACTGGTTGGCATACTGGGGGGGAAGCGTGGTGTTACCGCGCAGCCAAACATGGTAACGTCGAAGGTGGTGTCTAGGTTATCGTCTCGATTGCGGCCTGTTGCTCTCAATCTCACGAAACCATCATTCTCTTCGCAGCTTTCCCAGCTCAAATCCGCCTCCCAATCTCAGCTCTCTGCCTCTGGACGACGCATTTTTGCCATTTCACGGTGCGGAATGTCGAGCTCTTAACATTTCCTTTTGGTCTCCAATAATATATATGATTTATTTATTTACTTTTTACTTGAGTTATCTAAATTCTTGTTTTGATATTTGGATTTTCCCATCAATTTTTTCCTGGGTTTTTGTTTGAGCATTTGTTTATGTTTTTTGGTTCGCGTTTCGGTCAGATTACCTGTGGAGTTGGGTAGCTCAGGATCATTGATGCCATTGCATAGCGCGGTAGCTTCAGCTCGATTAGTATCAAGCTTGTCCATAGAATCCCGGTGCTGGGGATTAGTTCCTCAAGGTGCGTTCTTTTATATGTGTTGTAATGTGATTGGCTGTTGAATTGGTGACGTGGATTATGGGGGAATGGTCCCGAAGTACTCTTAGCAGGGAAATTTATCGCGCAAAACCTGAATGCTGTTTCTAATACTCTATTGGTGAAATACAGTGGTCTATATTGCTTTAGATAAGTAGCTTGCTTACCTTTTTCGTCTTTGCAATGCAAGTAAGTTAACTTAAAGCTACATTTTCCCTCTCTAACTCTATGGTTTGAATTGCATAATATGCTGACTAAGTGCTTCTAGTAGTAGTGGGAAAGCTGAATATTGAGGAGTGGAATTTGGAAGGTCTTTGAAGAATCTTTAGATACATTCATCAATTTATTCATCCACTCTCCACTTTCCCATTTACCCTCCTTTGAAATACACTCCAGTTGACTGAATCGATTTTTCTCCTAGCGCTGGACCTGCCAATTCGGGACTCTTAAATTTTCTGTTGGATTGGAGTGTTCCCTTTGTTGTAACGGACGGGTTTGAAACCCTGTGTTAAGTATATAAGGAAGTCTATTGTCTTACTTCAGCGTACTAGTGGGCAAACTCAAAAGTTGGGTTTGTGGTATTAGCTTAGAGAGAAGAAAGTGTTCAGCTTCAAGTCTGATAGCCCATACAATTTACTATTAGTTTCTTGAGATGACAAATTAATTTTCAAGTGTTTCCTGCTCACATTTACTTGAATTCATCGTTATATCCATCTATGGTAGAGGTAGAACTTGATTATTGAGAAGATTATTATAAAATCATAGACACATATACCTTTTCCAGCACTTAGAAATTAGAACTATTTAGATTTATGATAGAACTTACTTAGATCTAGAAAACCATAGGCTTTCCTTTCCAGGCCATTTGGTGTGCTGAAACTAATCATGGGGCAACCAATATCTTTGAATGTATAGTAATTTGGTTATAGCTTAAAAACATTTTCATTTGACCCATGTAACATCAGGCTCTGAAACTGTGCAAGCCTTAATCTAATACTAAAAATATTGAAAGGTACTAAAAATTAATCATGTTCATTGTGTTGATATTAATTTGTATTAAGTTTTGGGAAGCTAACTCCAGAACATGAGTATTAAGAAGAGATACTTCAAAGCCACTTGGTGAGTCTAGGGGTGAGGGGTGTGAATAGATGATAAGAGGTTTTAGTTTCAAACTTTTGCTCCAACATGTGCCCAAAAAAAGGATAATGGAACCCGGCTAATAGGCTACAGAATTCAAGAGAATCCATTGATATTATTTACTGAAAACAAGCTACTCCTCAGTAATGCAGACTTAGCTCAGGGACATACAGTATGGGTCTGAAAAGCAAAAGAAAGAAATGAAGAAACACTCCCTGACTTTTAAGAGGTCTGGTCTCTCCCAAATTCCACCCCAAACTTTTGATACCCCCTTCGCATCTCTCAACCTCTCTAACATCTGTTACTACTCTCTCTCTCTCTCTCTCCTTCCTCCCACTATGTAAAGAGTTAGTTAGGATCCCCACTCTCCTCTGCCAACTCATCACCTCCCAACCGCTTCTTTTCTTCTGTCCTACGATAAACCTTTCCATAGTTCATGCCCATGAAACCTGGGCCCATCAAAATGATACTTCATGCATCAAAGAGACAGATGTGAATGTTTTTAAATAACTGCATAAAATTGTTATTTTTAAATCTACAAGCCAATAAATTCAATTTCATTGTGGCCTTTATGTTTTCTTCATCAGAATTGCAAAAATAGCCTGAGACTGTATGAATTAATAGCTTCCTGTGATGTGGTCATCTGTTAACTGTGGGTTGAGCCTGTAAGATAGTTGTGCATGTAGGGCTTTATGTTTTATCTGACTTTTATCTGACTTGAAGTTCCCTTTTTAATGCCTGAATAGAAATAAGTTAACACTTCTTTTTGTCTATTTTATAGGTATATCCATGCCTTTATGACAGTACCTATATGCAGCTAGTTGGTGCTGGGTAGCATTTCTGTTTGACTGCTGACTGGGGATCATGTTTTGTTTTCTTTTCGTTGTAATTTGAAGGCCTTGAGCCCTTGACATTGGCTGCTTGTCTTGTATCTTTGAGGAACATCAGTGCAACTAATGTTGCTCACTTCTTGGATGGATTCAGTGGTTATGGATATTTCTGTTCGGGATTTTTTGGGGTTTTTTCCAGGCACCGGCTGAGCTTTTTGTTAAAGACAGTGCAATATATTTGAGGTTTCAGTTCGTTAGTTCTCAATTTTCCCCTGATTACTACAGTTCTACGACATTTCTAAGTAATTATCAAACTAGATATAACTATTTTAGGCATTTGATCCTTTGGGGAAGACATTGTTGTATACCGTGAAGGTTCTGTGCACAGGGTTTAAATAGGTGTATTGGGATGATAACATGTAGTTTCTTTTGAATGTGGATGTTAATTACACAAGGTTCCTATCAAGATCCATCCCTATATTTATATCAGATTGTGAAGCAATGGCATTGTATTCACTAAATGGAACACCAACACCTCGCGGAGTTATTTGTACCTTTGCTTAATTATGGGTAATTAGACATCGGAGTTGCTCAAGCAATATGCAACTGGTGCAACTTGCCCAATCGTTGTCTTTTCGCCTCATCGTACTAAAAGGGGAACACTTGCCGTTGTATCTGTGTAAACATTTGTGTGTTTTGGTGTAAAATGCAACTCCTTCGTGACATTTAAGTCGTAAGAACCATGGAGATATGAAGACACGGCTCGCAAGATGTACAAAAATCTAGAGATATTAATCGAACATGTGGCCGCGGAGTCGCTGATTGGTTTATATATGAAGTTTATTTTGTGATATTCGCTGTCCCAAACCCAAATGATACATTGGAAATATTGTGAAGCTCCAATTATATATCGTACAGCACAAAGGAGCCATGCTCGAAGTATGTCACTCGTAAAACAGTCTGTAGTCTGATTCACGCATTGAGGAAAGGAAGAATTGAGTGATAATATGAAGATAACTGGACTTTTTGAGGTTTAAATCTGATCTAAAACAAGGTTTTCCATTCAAAAGTCTGTCTATTTGCTGCCTGTACAAAGGACAAGATGTCCATCAAAGAAATCTGTATATATACTGTAGATGGCTCTTTAATTTCAATCAAAGATAACTGGTTGAATTTCAATCCTCTTTTTTTTTTTTGTCGATTAAATGGTATTTGGTCATTTTTTTTAGTCTTGAATCCTCGTTAAATAGCTTAAAGATTGAATTAAATTGTATTTGGACAACATACTCGAACATTCTAGACTAACTAATCCCCATTCCCACTCCACCCCAACCCCAACCCAGTCTTCTTTCCATATATATATATAGTGATACTGCTAGGTGGTAAATCCCATTGTAAGTTTACTTGCATATACCGTTGGAGCTGTTCATAATAATGACTCAATTAATTACGGCATTGTTATCCTAGTTTTATAGATGAGGCATCCTTATTAGTGAGCATATATCATATAAGTGTTAGATAAAATAATTGGAGAGAATAGAGAAGATGAAAATTGTGCCTAGAATCGTGTATTTATTATATTGTCTTTAAGATGATATTTGTTCCCACTATGTTTGCTGCAATAGATCATTCGTAGGAATTATCTCAAACACTTAGAGATTCACATATAGTAACTTTTGGAAATCTCTCCTAAAGAACTTTTTAAGAAGTTTAAGAGAAAGAGTAAGGATGTCTTATCAAACTCACATTTTTAATGATGATCATCTTATTCTAATATGTAAATAAGTCCTATATATAATAAGATTTTGTACAAACACAACCTTTTAAAAAATTATATCTTTTCTAAAGAGCTATGTTAGTACATAGAGCCTTCTTTTCAAATTTAAATTTCAAACAAACACAACTCTTTTATGCAAAATCATATATTTTTTAAAGAATTGTGTTTGTATGAAAAAGTCATATATTTTAGTATTTAAATTTTTAAACAGACTAGAAAATTTAATTTGAGCTATTGGATTAATTATTTATTTTAAGACATAGTTTTTCAAACTAGTTATTTCCAATAATCCCCCACTTAGTTTAGAAAACTAAGTCTCTTCCCTAATCCATAAAGCTATGCATAAATATAAGTGTCTTTCAACTTGAACTTACTGTTAGTATAAGTATTTCAAAGTTCTAACAAATTGATGATTGCATTAAAGCTTTGAACCACAATACTTACATTAAAATCGGAAGTACCATACATATAGTCTTATCTATAATTTCAAAGAAATTCACAAAATTTGTAGCACTTATATGGTCATGTGCTTCATAGCAGGTTTGCTATATAGTAGTTAGTCGCTCTTTAAAAAATTTTGACCGAAAAAAATTTAAAAAAAATTGAGAGGAAGTCGTACAGCGACATAAGATCTAAACCCAAATTCTTGCTAGGAGCAACACCACTCCTTATGTTCACATAAGTGTATTCCTTTAATCCTTAATCTTTTTAGGCTTTCAAGAGTTTAACTCACCCTAAACACTTAAGTTCTTATTATGTGCACTCAACTTAGAATGACAAAATATTTTTTAGTGTATCCAATCACTTATTAGTAACTTGTTTTTAACCCATTGAACATTTAAACTAGATTTGGTCTAGTTAAAGGTTAGGTTTCCATTACTAATGACTATATTTGAGGGGTTTCAATTGCATTCCATTGAAAATCCCTCACAATTTTGTTTTTTGAGTCCTTTTGATTTCATATATACCAATTTATTTCTCAGTTTAAGATGTTGAATTGTGATTACATTATCACACATGAAATATTTCAAGCTATTATGTCTAAATGTTTGTTAAAATTCACAATATATTAGGCATATACTACATAAACACAATACAAAGAAATTAATAGTCGTAGTTATAGCCACAACTTTTTTATTATTCATCAATCATTTTTCTCATTGTCCATTGTTTTATGTATCACTCACTCACACATTTCCTTATCTAGGGGTAAAAATTATCTTTTAAACATGAATGAACACAAAATCAAATGTAGACTCTATCTTTTATATACACTAGTAATCTAAAATATTCAACCAAATATATGAAAGTTTCTAAATTTCAGTCTAAAATTCATATTTATTTCAAATATCTTAGAACAAATTATAACTCTCAATAACTAGTACTTGGATATCAACTTTAATCTTGTAGTTTGTAAATTATAAACCATATTTACCTTCTCTACAAAGTAAATTATTCACACTACAAAAATCCAATAAGACCAATCAAACAATTAAATATCCATTCTTTGATTTATTTTTGTGAAATATCATGGGATCCTTTATCTTTTAAAACTAAGTTGTTAAAATTTTATAACCTTTTAACAACTTTTATGTGTCAAAAAGGTAAAGACAACTTTTGGACAATGAATAAAAGATGGTAGAAATTTTGTTACCACTTTTTGACAAAAATAAAGTTGGTTAAAAATTAGTTGCCGCTTTTGATAAAAAGGGGGATAAAGTTAGCAACTTTTGACAAAGCAGAAGATAAGGTTGACACCTTTTGACAAAGTAAAAGATAAAGTTAGCACCTTTTAACAAAGTGAAAGATAAGGTTATTTAAAATTTTTGAAGAGGATGCTTATAAATATGACATTTCCTTTTGGGGTTTGACATTGGAGTGTGAAGAGTTGTAAGAGTGGTAATATCTCCTTTGTTGAGAGAGAGAGAGAGAGAGAGAGAGAGAGAGAGAGAGAGAATTGTGTGTTTTCTTATTTTTGAGAGAAATTTTGATTGTTCTCTCCTCACATTCAATGAAAGGTTATACAATCTCTTGAGTTAGTGAAGGTCTTTCTCACTCTCGTATGCGATTTTTCCTTCATATAGAAGGATTTTTCATGTAAATATCTTGTGTCAATTCTTTTTTTCTCATTCTTTAATATTATTGTCTAGTGTCGCGATTCTTATAATTGGTACTATAACTTGTTAGTGTGTTAATTATTTACATATCGTATGCTCTACGACTGCCACTGACTAGTGAATATTCCACTTAAAAAAATAATAAAGATTATTCTCACTTATTATAAGGTACTGGGTAATATTCACATGTGTAGTGTATTATTCATACGTATAGTTACTGTTGACAAAAAATAGCGAGAGTTACTTTTTCTCATTGTGGAAGATGAAAACAAAGGCTATCTTAAGAAAAGATAATTGTCTTATGACTATCAATGAAATACCAGTATAATTTATAGATAATAATAAGTGGAACGAGATAAATGAGAATGCTATTGCAAATATTCATCTTGCACTTGCATATGAGATATTGTTTAACATAGAAAAAGAGAAAACGACAAAAGAAATTTGGGATCATTTAATCAAATTATACGAAGCCAAGTCACTTTACAAAAAAATTTTCCTTAAAAGGAAATTATACACTTTGCGAATGTAGAAAACTACTTTTGTGATGGAGCATATCAACACTCTAAATACTCTATTTTCTCAACTCATATCGTTGGGTCACAAAGTGAAGTCGAATGAATGTGTTAAAATTTTACTTCAAAGTCTACTAGATTCTTATGACCAACTTATCATCAACCTAACCAATAATATTCTTACGGACTACCTAGTTTTTGATGACATTGCACCAGCCATTCTGGAAGAAGAAAATCGACGAAAAAACAAAGAAAGCAGGTTGATTTGTTCACAACAAACGGAGGCATTAGCAGTGATAAAAAGAAGATCAACAGAACATGGCTCAAGTGGGAGCCAAAATCGGGATAGATCAAAATCTAAGAGTAAGAAGAATATCAGGTGTTTCAAATGTAATAAAAATAGTCATTGTAAAAATGAATGTTGGCATTTAAAGAAGAACGTAAAAGCCAAAGGCAAAGATACTGAGTCATCAAATGCACAAGGATGCGTTACAAGTACCTCAAATAATTAAGAACTTTTATGCAGCAAGGCAACAACAATTGTTGAAGGTAGAAAAAGGTTCAGTGATATCTATCTTGTAGATTCAGTAACAACATGGCACGTGGCCTCACAGAGAGAATGGTTCCAATAATATAAACCTATCTCTAAAGGATATGTGTTCATAGTATATAATCATTTCTTAGAGATTGCTGGAATAGGCACCATCAAATTAAATATGTATGATGGTACGACATGTAAAGGGTTTTAAGAAAAATCTATTGTCTTTAGGATAATTTAATAACAATGGGTGAAAAACCCATATACATGATGGAATCCTAAAAGTTATTAAAGTCATGATTGTAGTTATGAAAATAAAAAAGATAACGGCTAATCTATATATGCTTAAAGGAGAAACACAGCAATAAGAACAAGTCTCAGTTGCATCAACAAATTCAGCAACCAAGGAATCAATGATATCGTGGCATTGGAAATTTAGCCACATGTCAAAACATGGATTGAAGGTTCTTGCAAAACATAATCTTCTTCTTGAACTTAAAAAGGTCTCTCTACCATTTTGTGAGTATTGTGTTACCAGTATGCAGCATTAGTTAAAGTTCAGCAGCTTTAAAAAGAGAAGTAAAGCTATCTTAGACCTAGTTCACTCTAATGTTTAGAAAGCACCAGTGTTATCCCTAGGAGGAGCAAAGTATTTTGTGTCATTCATCAATGACTACTTCAAAAGATGTTAGGTGTATCCTGTCAAGGGAAAGAGAGATGTGTTTGAAGTTTTTAAAACCTTCAAAGCATCTTTAGAACGTGAATCTAAGAAAAAGATCAAGTGCTTGAGAATAGACAATGGAAGAGAATCCACAAGTGATGAATTTGATACTTTCTAGAAATAAGAAGGTATCAAGAGGTAATTTACGGTGGCATACACTCCACAACAAAATGGAGTAACAGAGTGGATGACTGGACTTTATTGGAAAAGACAAGGACAATGCTAAAAATTGCTAAATTAGCTAAGTCATTTTAAGCAGAAGTAATTAAGATAGCTTGCTACATGATTAATCGGTCCCCATTTACCACAATTGATCTGAAGGCCCCAACAGAGATGTGAAATGGGAAGCCCGCTGACTATTCAAAGCTCCATGTGTTTGAAAGCCCAGTATACATGATACATAATGCAAAGAAATACAAAGCTAGATCCTAAATCCAAAATATGCTTATTTTTGGGATATTCTGATAGAATAAAAAGGTATCGCTTGTGGGATCCTTGTGACCATAAAGTTATACTTAGTAGGGAAGCTATCATTCCTAAAGAAAAGCAACATGTATATAACTATGATAGCACATCAAAAGAAATATCAAATACCACTACAATCCAGACCGAATGAGGAGAAAAGAAATCAAAAGTACTAGTTTCTTTTGAAGTAGCACAGGAGAACGATGACCAAGAGCAATATGATCTTGTAACGCCACAAGTTTGACAATTAACTCAAAAGAGAAAAGAACTAGTTTGGCACTCAGATTACATTATGGAAGGAAATGTGGCATAATGTCTACTCACAAAAGATTGAGAGTCTTCTATTTTTATAAAGGTTATAAAAAGCTCAGAAGCTTCTTAATGGTTGGCAGCAATGCAAGAAGAAATTAATGCCCTCCACAAGAACAAGACATAGGATCTTGTTCTACTACCAATAGGACAAAAGGCCATTAGGAACAAATAGGTGTACAAGATCAAGAGAACTAATGATGATCAAGTTGAATGATTTCCTGATAAACTGGTGGTAAAAGGATTTGCTCAGAAAGAAAGCATTGATTACAACAAGATATTTTCTTTGGTTATTTGACTCATAACAGTTCGAGTAGTTTTAGCAATGTGTATTATATTTGACTTAGATCTAAAGTAGTTAGATGTAAAAACTACATTTCTTCATAGAGATCTTAAAGAAGAAATTTATATGCTCTAACCAGAAGGGTTTGAAGAAAAATAAAAAGAGATTATAGGTTGAACAAATCTCTTATACAGTCTCAAACAAGTGTTGAGATGTTGATATAAGTAATTTGATTCCTTCATCATGAGCCTTAGATATAATAGACTTAATGCAAACTCTTGTACATATATCAAGAGGTTTGGTAGAAATGATTTCATTATTCTGTTGATGTATATAAACAATATGCTGGTAGCAGACCTTAGCAAAAACACATCAATAAATTAAAGGCATAATTAGCAAGGGAATTTGATATTAAGGACTTGGGACTAGCAAATAAGATTCTAAAGATATAAATTCATCGAGACATAAATAACAAAAAGATATGCTTTCTCAAAAGAATTATTTAAAGAAGATTTTATGATGCTTCAATATAATATTGTTAGCTAATCTCTAACCCACTTCCTATTAATTTCAAGTTATCCTCAAGTATGATTCCTGTTAATAGTGTAGAAGAGAGGAAGGAAATGTCTTCAGTACCATACGCATCAGTAGTGCGTAGCCTAATGTTCCTATGATTTGCACAAATAGTAAAGTGGTTAGTCGATATATGGCAACTCTTGACCAAGAGCATTAGAATGCTGTAAAAAGAGTCATTAGATACATTAAAGGGACCAAAAGTATTGCATTGTGTTGCAAAGGATCAAATTTCACCATTAAAGGCTATAAAGATTCAGATTTTACAGGCGATCTTGACAATAGCAAATCCACCAGTGGTTATGTGTTTACTCTTACAAGTGGAGCTATAAGTTGGGTTTCAAAACTGCAACTTATTAAGCCACTTCAACAATAGAGGCATAATATATTGCAACTACACAAGCTAGCAAAGAAGCAATTTGGTTATAGAAACTTTTAAAGGAGTTTGGGTATGATCCCAGGAAAATTACACTATTATGTGATAATCAAAGTGCTCTCCACTTGGCAAAGAATCTGACATTCCATTCTAAGATGAAACACATACGAGTTTAATATCACTTTGTTTTAGAAAAGATAGAAGACTGAAGTGTGGATATGCAAAAAATTCATACTAAAGATAACTTAGCAAACAAAGCTAGTGAACATTGATAAGTTTGTATAATGTAGATCTTCTATTGGCCTAGTAAAAATGTGAGCAATAAGAGATAACAAGAAGGGAGAAGACTTTGATACCACCAAATTTAACTTTAATTAGGAGATTGTTAATAAGGTAAAGATAAATTTGGTGGCAATTTTTTTACAATTAAGAAAAGATGGTAGAAATTTTGTTACTACTTTTTGAAAAAAAAAAAGAGTTGGTTGAAAATTAGTTGTCATTTTTGATAAAGAGGGAGATAAAATTGGCATCTTTTGACAAGGTGGAAGATAAGGTTGACATCTTTTGACAAAGTAGAAAATAAAGTTAGCACCTTTTAATAAAGTGAAAAATAAAGTTGGCACCTTTTAACAAAGTAGAAGATAAAGTTATGACCTTTTGACAAAATGGAAGATAAAGTTAGTACATTTTGACAAAGTGAAAGATAAAGTTAGCACCTTTTGATAAAGTGGAATATAAGGTGAAAATTTTTGAAGATGATACCTATAAATATGGACTTTCCTTTTGGGTTTTGGCATTGGAGTATGAAGAGTTGTAAGAGTAGCGATATCTCCTTTGTTGAGAGAGTGAGTAGTAGCACTTCTACTTGAGAGAGAAAGATAATTTTGTGTTTTCTTATTTTTTAGAAAGAGTTTCATTATTTTCTCCTCACATTCAAATAAAGGCTGTAAAATCTCGAGTTAGTGAAGATCTTTCTCATTTTTGTTCGTAGTTTTTCCCTCATACAAAAAGGTTTTCCATATAGATTTGTTATGTCAATTTTTCTTTTTCTCATCCTTTAATATTATTGTCTAGTGTCACGATTCTTACATCATGGATAAGCCCAACTGTATCTTCTACTTCTGAATTCAAGATAACAATAGTTCGTGATATCCAATCATAGAATAAAATTCCATTTTATCTATCATCATTCCACATGTTTAGATAACCATAAGATAAAATTTGACAAACAATTTAATCTGGTGTATTTAAAATAGTTTCTCTTTTAGAAATGATCATGTTGATAATAAGTTTACAATTTGTAAAATTCACAATCAATGTACTTAAATAAAATTATAAGCATATAATACTAATTCTATCTTGTCAATTCACTACCAACAATATTATTTAAAATTAACATTTCATAATACAATCATCATTTATTCTAATTAATTTAGAATTTACATGATAATCACCAATTATTCTAATTAACATAAGAATTTCATATGATAATCATCATTATGATAAATCACATACATATATATATATATATATATATATATATATCACTATTTAAGTCCATATAAAACTTATCTAATTTTTTCTTATAACAACATTAGATAAAATGATACTCAAATAATATGCATATATATAATTATTAGTCTTGAAAGATAAAAGAATATGATATCTACCTGGACATAAAAACGCTCTTGCCAATAGACTACACCACTTCATCTTCTCCAAATCTCTTCTTCAAAATTTATTCTCATTTCTTTTAATAATCATTTCTTGAATTGAAATACTCATAAAATAGTTATAATTAAAACAAATTAATATTTCATTAATTGACTCATCACTGTATATTAGCATACTATAAAATAGTATTGGCATTACTTTTTATTTTTTTTCAGATGCAAAACAAATCCACCAACGAATGCTTTTTTTTTTTGAAAAAAAATTAGAACCGTCAAATCCAAAATCATATATAATAGAATTCCTTTATCAAATACTATATATAAATATATCATGCATATTTATAACAGAATTACTTCAACACATATACCAATATGCCTTGCATATCATGATTAGGATACCTTTTTTTTTTTTTAATCTCACATATTATATAATATTTTAAATCAATACCTTCATTCAAAAAACAAATGAATATCAACCGTATTGTTAGGCAATGAAGACTTCAAATTTTCGTAGTCTATAGCATCACGAGTTTGCATCACAAAGATATGCTACTCATGCAATCTTGTATTTCTCCGGTTTCTTCATATCCATTGAATGAATGGAAACCATTCCAGATTGACAATCATCGTGTTCTGGGTTATTATACATACATATATACATGGTATCTTGATACAGAGATAAGAGTGTGTGTGTGTGTTTATATATATATGAGAATAGAAGTAGATACAGAGATATATGATGTGATACCCATTGACCAATTATACCACATGTAATCAAGATGCCTATCTTTCTTCCCAGTGGCGCACATTGCTTGGATTGGCCTCACGAGGGCATGATAAGGAAACTGCCTAATACCAATATCACAATATGAAATATGATAATTATTCAATCAAAATTTGATACCTTTGTATAACCCATTCTCGAAGTTGCCAATTGCTGTAAGCCTCCACTTCCTGTATGCAATTTTTTTTTTTTTTTTTGTGGAAATTTTGCCTGTATGTATGCCTCTTGTGTGCAAGAATCAGTATTAAATAGAATCTTGCCATGAGATAAATTGTTGCCATGCTTTAAGCCATGGGAAATTATGAGTAATGATTTTCGGGAACCATCAAATGCGTTTCAAACCCAATTAGATCATGACGGGAAACACCATTAAAAAAAATATTTTCATCTTTTTCAAATATCATCAAGACTTCTAAACTGAGTTAATTTTCATCTTCTACAAATATCAATTTAAGATTGCCAGATAAAATAATTGTAGAGAATAGAAAAGATGAAAATTATAATCAGGAATGTGTGTTCATTGCACTGTTTTTAAGATAATATTTACCTCTACTATATTAGTTGCAATGTTAATGACAAATCACTTCTAAGAGTTATTCTAAGTACTTAAAGATTTATAGACAACAACTTTTATAAATCTTTTTCAAAGAACTCTTAAAGAAGTTTAAGGGAAAGAATAAAAATGTTTTGTCAAACTTTCATTTTTAATAATGATCATCTTATAGTCTATAAACGAGTCATATTCATAATAAAACTTTATACTGACGCAACTCATTTTGAAAAATTATATATTTTTTAAACAATTATATTAGTACATAGAGTGATCTTTTCAAATTTAACTTTCAAACCATCACAATTCTTTTATAAAAAAGTTTTATATTTTTTGAAGAGTTTTATTTATATAAAAAGTTATATATTTTTATATTTAAAATTTTAAATATACTAAAAAATTTAATTTAAATTATTGGATTAATTATTTAATCCAACACGTTGTTCAAACTAGTTATTTTAAAAAAATAAGTGTATAATGTATCTCACATGAAGCTTTGCATGTGCTGTGTAAACCGGACAAAAATTAGATCTCCAACCATTCATGTGCCATTCAAAATGTAACGAGGGAGGCAATTATTGGTATTGTATCCATCCTATTGTATGGGCTAAAACCGAGAGATCACTGAAGGATTAGCAACACAGTCTTGTCATTACCTAAAGAATTACAGGTGTATCTCACTGAATAGCTCTAATCTATAATTGTCCATCAAACATCCAATTTCAAATTCGTCGTGATGTCTTTACATTAGACTGTGAGTCTGTGAGTCACTTACCCCGCCTTTTTTTTTTCTTTCTAATAATTCAAGCCCAAAAAAGGTGAACAGAATGTCACGGGACTGAAACTGTTGATTTGTCATCTTCCTCTATATTATGCTTTGCTGGTTTGTTTGTTTGTTTCAGCATTTCACAAGCCACAAGCAGTCACAAAACTGCTTCTTTCTGACTCTTATCAGGGGGACAAAAACAAAAGTTTACATCCACAAGTCTCACTGAAGGAAAAAGGAAAAAAGAGAGAGAGCAGATAAGAAAACGCTTCATAGTTCATAGTCTACCTTTGCGTTTATAAGCATTATTTTCATACCCCAACTTCTATATCTCCTCTGAATCAGTGACAAAAGCATGGAGACTGAATGCAAGCCTTCTTCCCTTGAAACCGTAGAAGCTGAGGTGGAAGAAAGCATGAATTTTTACAAGTCTCTTCAGGTTCATATGTATATATAATCAGCAATATCATATTGTTTGTACCTTGTGTTATTATTATAATTTACATTATTATAAAAAAAGTCAGATGTTCGTTCATGGTGGTTGCGCAGGAGCTAAGAGAGCTGAGGTCTCAGCTTCACCATGCAGCAGATTACTGTGAAACTACGTTCTTGAAAGGCAAAGAGAATACACAGTGAGTAATGTGAACGTTAATATCTGCCTTCAGGCTTCAGCTTCTATCTCTCGTTGATTGAGTAGTCTTTAGCAGTACGCTATCAGATTCAGGATTCATTCACCTTATGGAGAGTCCTGTAAACATGGCCACAAATTATAAATTAGCTAACTTTTCTGGGCAAACAACGCTAAATTTTGTTGGGAACTTCTGAGTAAGCAATTGGGCTTAGAAGTTTATATCTGTTCCAGTACTTTACTTTCTGATTTTTACGAGCAGGTTTGATTGGTACTGTCCAGACCGACTGACTATTGATGACTTAGGCTAGGCCAGGCTTGAGCCCAAGCCCAATGTATTTTACACAGGCTTAGGCCCATATTTAAATATGGTCTCTTGTCACTATTTGTCTGGTATACTCGTATTGACAACTTAAAATTCTGTTTGGTTGTATAGGGTGGTGGAAAACACAAAAGAGTACTTATGCAGAGCAGTGGTTACTGTTGTAGATCATCTTGGAAACGTATCCGCCAATCTTGAATGTCTTATTTCTCAGACCAATGCCTTTTCTGAGGCTGAATTACGCATTAACTCCCTCAAGCAAGTTAGTATCATTACTTAGCAGTTCTCAGATAGCCAAAAAAAAAAAATTTTGATTGTTATGTCTGCATAGAAATAAGGGCTTAGTGTTCTTGACTAAAACAGAGTTGTAAATTAAGTTGGTGGTTTTTCACAGAGACTTCTCTCATGTGAACAATATGCTCATAAGCTTGCCCTTGCAAATATGCGATGGAGTGAGAATTTGCCACACTTCCATTCCCGTTATCTATCATCAGGTAACTGTTTCATGTCGCCCCTTCGTTCTTCCCCTAGAAAATAAGAACTCCTGTACATATATGACGTTGTACTGTTACAATTGCTGTTCCCCTGGTTCTCGTTATAATTTAATTACTTTTTATAAATGTTCTCATTGATCAGCACCCACCCTTGAGAGATCAAGCAATGAAATATCAAGGTACTAAATCTAGCTAATCCTAAAAGAGTTTGGTCAGATGTTTACTGATTGTCAGAAAAAACATTACAGCCCTTATGACAATATTCTGCATTTATTTCTTTTTTAAAAAAAAAAAATTATCTAATGCAGGGATTCTGAAGGTACAGTGCCTTCGAAAATCAAAGATAAGCATGTAATGGAGACAAAGAAGCCACATGTTGCGTACACTCACAAACCATTTCCAGCACAGAACATAAAGTCAGCCACAGCTACAAGTAGGGGACACAGTGAGACATTATGTACTTGTACATTATGGCGATGCATACACAAACACATTATATCTGACACTGACATACATAAACATCTTTATGCTATACAGTGGTACCTATTCGGGACGGATTGTCAGTACTAACAAAAGTCCCAAATCCTACGTTTCATTTCCAAGTGAGTTTCTCAATTCTTGATGCGTACATACTACTTATTGAACTGGGTTCAATGTGTTCTGTCATAGATTTTTTTAATTGTGAATGGCTGGCTTTGTTTGCAGTGCACCCAGAAGGTTGGACGCCATAGAAAATCATTCCATGGAAGTGACATCTTATGGCTCATTCGGCGCACAAAACGAACACAATGAAATGATTGCGTCGCCATCTAGTCTTAAATATTCTGTTTGTTCATCTTTGATTACTTTTTATGTTTTATTTTTTCCTCTAGTATTCCCCCTCTCTCATCTTCCTCATGTATATGCGGCTGTTCAACTTCAGTGTTAATTCTGTGATTAAAAAACCAAACATTATCATGAGCGTATACTCATATTTTGATCCACTTTCGAAAGTTGTTACTTTTGTAGCTCCAAGGGTTAATATAACATTGTGAACACTAGTTGAACTTATGGACACAGTTCTAAGACCAACTTTCCTTGGATGACAAGATACTAAACATATTACTTTACAATACACTTAGAAAAACACAAGCAGCCAGTAGAACCATATGGTTAATCAAGGATTCATGTACAAAACTCTTCAACCCCAGTTCAGAGTTTTCTAAAAGACTTTTAAACATACATATATAAAAATATATACACACACACACTCTTGAATTCTTTACCCTCTCATTGACCTCTTTGGGTGACTACAATGCTACCATAATAGGTCATTATAGACTTGCTGGCTAAGGCTCGCCACATATTACCGTTTTTTTTTTTTTCCTAAATAATTATGGTCGAGGATGTCTGTTTTAAATTGAGTCTAATTTAAATTACCTCCACAAATTGGTTTAAGAACACTCTAATATCTTATATCTTATATCTCATGCTACAATTTTGAAGTCATAAATTGTTGTAGGACCGAAGAATGCATGCCAAATGCCAATGTAATGCTACAATAATGATAGGTACCAACCAAGAATTGCCATATTCAGTATTGCAAAACGCAGCAAGAGTTTTGTGACAGCATTTAAAAATGCTGTTTCAATGGCTTGCTTATCTAACACTCACCTGCAATCACACGAGGTGCAAATATAGATGAAGTTAAATTGAAAGATTGAATCATAGATTAATTGTAGATAGTTATTTCAGAAAACAAAAAAAAAATTTGTGGTAATACATGTTTGCATTAATACATCATTAGGTTTGAGCCTAAGAGTTTTGAATTATACAAATTTTCTCACCATATTTAAGTTCTAACATAACCAGAAAAATAGAAAAGATGAAAATAAAATCATACAATTCTCTCCCTCCCCCAGCCCCACATAGCCGAAAAAAAAAAAAAAGTAAAAAAAACTTTGCCTATCCATGTTTCTGAATTTTATGTTATGTGTTTTGTGAGATTTTGCAAAAGCTGCAGGCAATTAGCAACTTCAAAGTAGTAAATGTTAGATATTGAACCAATTGGTTATTATAATAATAGAACACAACTAAAATTAATAGTAATATTGCTGAAGAGATCACATTGGCCGGCAAATTAAAAATTAATACATACTCTAAAAATTAAATTAACCATAAAATTTGTTAATACCAAAATATTTAACAATACAATCTGAACACTTTACAACATTAAGGATAGGTGGGGTTAAGCGCCTTTTAAACTAGTTCAATAGTAGAAAACTGATGCATTCGATCATGAAATTTGTAACAAGTAAAATTATGTCACTAAAATGTGGTGGAGAAGAATGTGGCCAATTGACAATAAAATTTTAAATTTAAACCTTGGTCTGTCATATAAAAATAAAAGCATGAAGTAATTTCCAGAAAGTGTCTAGTTCAAGGCTTCAAGTAAGAAGAGTTCAGCTCAGTACATCCTTGGTAAAGTTCAAAGGGCATCCTTCTTTCTTTGAGCTAGTCAATTTTAACAAAACTGAATAGCACCCTTTATAGCAAAAGTAGAGATTTATTATTTTACATGTTTATATTATATATAATTTCAATAATTAATATTTGATAGAATTTTCAAAATTTATCTTTTTATATCAACTCATCTTCATTACCAATTTTGCATGCCACTTGTGTCATAGTACGAGGCCAATCATTTACGTAGGAAGCCAACTACCCTTTAAGCAGTTAAATCTTAATTAAGAGTCTTAAGCTTCCCTCTTCGACTTTTTGCACTGTTTGTTTCATTTGTACACTCTTTGCAACATGCGTATGGACGAAATCATATGCCCCCATTTTCAAACCCGTTCATAATCTTTCAACGATTCCTGAGTCTCATACTTCCCAAACCTTAGAGCTCTCTCTGCTTTGAAAATTTAAAGCTTTCAAACTCTCACACATGATTGCTTCTGCTACTTTGATGTCGATCTGAGTCTCTTGCAGCTCATTTCCGTGGATGAATCTAGTGGAATCAGGTCTTCAACAGCGGAGTGGCATTTTTGAACATTTTGGTGGGTGTTGCTAATATGGGTTCTGAAGGTTACTAACTAATTCAGGTGATTCTGGATACACGGCTGACGATTTCATGAAGGTTATGATTTCAAATCATTAAAAAACTGTTTTTGGTAGCTTCTAAAATCTTAAGCAGGCCTTATTACTGTTATTTTTTTCTTACCCCTTTCAATGTTCAGTTGTCACAAGTTCCGTTGATTCCTAGATCGTTTCCAGCTTCCAAGTTATATTTTCTTTGATTTTTACATATTTTAAGCTCCCTCCCCTAATGTATTAGTGGCTGAGAGTTCTATGCTTAACGATCAATGGGTTGATAAGTTAATTTTTTTTCATTATGCTATTGATATGGCTTTGTTTTATCTGTACTTTTTGTTGACATTGTTTTGATGAAGAGGTGACTAATTATTTATTTTATACGTCTCAGTGGAGCAAACGAGTATTGTTTTTGTCTGATAAAGCCAAACTGTGAGATCCAAGACCAAGAGGACAAGACCATGTAAGTATTCTATGCAAATTATTTTATGAGATCTAGTGCCCGTTTTGGTTCTTGGAACTTTATAGCAGGTCAACTAGTTGATAAAATTTCTGTGACAGAATATCTACCGGGACTCAGTCATGCGTAGAGTATTCATGACATGTGATGAACCAAAAGGAGTTGTGGAATGCAAGACATTCAGGAAATGCAGGACTGGTTCTAAGAAAATGGAGGGAAAGTCTGGGAATGCCTAAGAAATTAGGTATGTCTTTGACAAAAAAACCAGACAAAGAAGAAATGATAGTAGAAGGATCCACAAAATTTTGCGATCCATCTTCCTTACAGCAGCTCATGGAGGTCTCTGGATTAAACAACATCATTGATTCATGGTTTAGAGGTCCGAGGCACGATGGAAGGTCTGAAGATATTGCAGAACATTTGTTAAAGGGAGCTCTTGATCTGCAAGAATCTCTAGTCATGCTCCGCAAGTTGCAAGACGCTTCACAGCATATGACCCGTTTAAAAACAAACCAGAATGAGAAACCAAAAAGAGGCAGAATTGATGCCAAGATAACTGATAGAGAACATAATGATCAATTTAGTGATCAGATAATGGGATTTCGAAAAACATTGGACTTCTTATGATGATTCTTCGAGGAATTGCTCTTACGGATTGGATTCAGCATCAGAAATTCCCTCAACAAGCTCAAGCCAATCTTCTTGGCTTCATAAAGACAGGCTTTTTTATTCTTGTTTTTCATCAACAGCTTTGAAGAAGGAAAGATGACCCAATGTAGTTGCGAAGCTAATGGGTTTAGAAGAATTCTCCTTAAGGCCATTTCCGGCTGCTGCGCAGAAGCAGTTGGAGGGTGAAAAGATTCTGAATCAGAAGAGACCTATATTTGAGAGAGATAAGCCTAAAGTAAGAAAGAGTGAACTTATAGTTGAGAAGGTTGATCCACAATGTAAGAAGATCCTAATGAGGGAAATTTTTGAGACTATGCATTTTAAAGGACTTCTGAAGAAGTGTTATGTCAAAGGGCTTAAGCTTCAGACCCATCATTTCATTGATCCCATTTCCAAAGGGTTTGATGATTTACCACCCATTCTGCTTATGAAATCTCGAAGTGCTCCAAACCAGGAATCAGTAGAAGAGTTTTACCTGGGAAAATTAAAAGTAGAATCAGTTCCTTCGAAAACTGTAAAATGCAAAGATGGCTCCTCTAACGTGGGCAAGAAAATGGAACAAAAAGATGGGAACAAAATGCTTAAACGTTGTGAAACTGGATGGAAAAGAAATCGAGCTTACCGAGAAGGCTCCAAATATGATACTGTATATTCACGTTAGTCACACATTATCAGCACACCAGCAGAGGATGTCTCAGAACCTAGAATTGTGGCAAGATCTGAGGATCAAGGAGAAAGTACCTCCACAGAGTTGAGAAAGCCACAAAATGGGCCCGGAATCTACAAAACTGAGATATACCAAGAGAGCGCAGCTTTGAACACATTTCAGAGACAAAAGCAAAAATTAAAAAAAACAATTACTGATTCCGAGGACCAGGGAATGAATCAGATGAAGAGGCAAAAGCCTTATGCAAAGCCTGAAGCAGCTAAACTAGTTGTAAGTCTACTTTTACAGTCTTGTCACTAGGCGAATGTAAAAGTGTGTAACTTTCATGTAGAAAGTAGAGTTCATATAGATGATGCAACCAATGAATGAATCGAGACTTTCAATCTGAGTTTTAATGAAGTACTCTGCACAGGTGGAACAATTAGAACATGAAGAAGACAAAAGCATTGCTATTCCTCATTGAGATGATTGCATTGATATTAGAAACATCCCTATAGCGGATGAGGAACTCCTAATTGAGCATGAAGTAGAATCAGTTGATCCATCTGGAAATACGATTGCAGGTAAGCTTCTCAAGTTAACTATGGTGGTTTAAGGTCATGCATGTTTATAGAAGTATGCATGGCTGAACATAAATCATACATGCATCAGTCAGGCTTGTCCATTTGCACTTGTCATGGATGGCGCGAAACTATGCTTATCTCTAATGATATGAAATTGGCCTCCATTATTTATTTCTTAAACAAATCCAAATAGTTTGTAATTTTGAATAAAAATTAGAATTAGTCAAAGTGAGTCAACCCAACTCATATAAACTGACCCACCCAATCCAAGTTGGTGGGTTAAATAAGTCATATAATAAGGTGGTGGGTTAAAAATTTCAACCCACCCTACTTGGTGAGTTAAACAAGTTGACTTGTTTAACCAACCAAAAAGTTAAAAAATATAAAAATAAAATAAAAAATTATAAAAATTCAAATATGACTTTCTTTAAACACATTTTGTTTAATTAATCAATTTATGTATCAGTATAAATAAACAAAAAAATAACTAAATAAAAAGCAAGTTTCAACAAATTAAAACAAGTAGAGTAATCCAATAATTCAATAATTCATTAATAGTAAGAATATGATTATGAATATAATATTCAAATCTAGCAAATTATAAATAATAGAGTTAATTTTTTTAAATAGGAAAGTACAGTAGGTTGGGACGTTAGACTGAGTGAGTGGAAATTTTTTTTAAAAGAAAACAGGCAACCTGTTTAACTTACAAGTTAGCTCATTTAACTCGTAGGTAAAATGGATTGAGTTGATAGAGGTATATTAAACGAGTTCTCAAAAGAACTCCTTAACTCAATCCACCTCTTAGGTGGATTACAGAAGCTTGACCCAATAGGTCGAACCCATTTTGACACCTCTAATAAAAACCATAAATTATAAAACTGCTGAGTTTTTTTATCGGTTCCTGTCACATTATAGTTATGTACAGAAAAGTTCGTAGTTTTCAGAGTAGTCTATGTAACATCTCTCTCATGGATTTGATATAATGCAGAAGATTATAAACAGAGTCAGAGCTCTTCTGATGATGTTACGATGCTGAAGTTTGAACATGAAGGTGATAATTTTCCTGCTGAACAAGCTCATGAAGGCACCAATTTCAATGAAACATATAGCCACACCGACAAAGAAGGGACTGAGTTCAAACATTGGCTTTTAACCAGTCAATCATGTATTGGCAATGCAAAGAAGCTCCTCAACATTAATGTGGATTACCCTATGATCCTACAAAAGTATGAAACTCATGCGATAACAACTAACCTCAGACTCTATCTGGATTGTGCAAATGAACTCACCGAGCGGAAAAACCTTAAAGCATCACAAGCAGTTCGACCTTTCTTGCCAACTTGTGCAGGAAATCTAGGATTACAGATCTCTTTAGGTAGGTTCATGAAGAAATCTATAACGCCATGGTGAGTCTGAAAATTTACAGTGATATTTGCAAAAACTTTCTGAGGATAATCTTTACCCA
Source organism: Delonix regia (assembly GCA_037074485.1). Classification (NCBI taxonomy): domain Eukaryota; kingdom Viridiplantae; phylum Streptophyta; class Magnoliopsida; order Fabales; family Fabaceae; genus Delonix; species Delonix regia. Next base: position 28,543,776 of record CM073449.1, on the reverse strand, counting down.
ATGATGGAGATAATAGTGGAATTAGAATATGTAATTGAACATGATCACAAATTGGGAGAATAAATAAATTAACAATTTGACCTGATGAAGACGACATCGTTGATATGAGTATTGGTTGAATCTAACAAGTTCAACCCACAATGCCTAAGAGCATTTTTTAGAGTGTTTTGACAACAGAGAGAGAATGACAAATTTAGTGTATATAAAACTAGGACTTTAATGTGTTATTTATAGGATTTTATTTCATAATATTATTAATCAATGTTATTCAGTAAAATCCTCCAGAATCTTTAAAACAATTTTAAATTTAATTAATCAATCAAAATTAAGTCCATAAAATCTCTATCTAGATAACAATCTTAAATTAATAATCTGACGGGATGATTAATAATACTCTTGGGCTGTGGGTTGGGTTTTTGCCTAGCGGGTTTGTGGATAATCGAACCCATCATCGATTATCCACACATATTCAAATAAAACCCAGTCTATTCTCAATTTATAAATTATAACATTAATTGCCTAATTAGAATTAACAAGGTACTAATCTAATAAAATAGTTAACGCTAATCCATATATTATTAAAATATTATAACAATCTCCCACTTGGAAGCATTAATTAAATTATTATATCAATAAACGAATAACTAATCAGGTATAATAATGTTCTCATAAATACACGGATGTGTATATATTTATAAACCATGCAAGATTCAGTGATGAAACTATACACAAAGATCACTGAATACTATAATTAGTTATAACATGAAATTAATCTAATAACATAATTAATGCTAATCCATATAATATTAAAAATATTCTAACAGGAGAGACATATAAATTGCAATGGGCTGATAAAAGGAGTATGGGATTGGAGTTAGGGGCTTGGATTTCTGCAGATGATACTGAGCAAGTTGTCAATGAAGTAGAGAGCCTAGTTTTGAATGGGTTGATTGAGGAGGTTATTATAAATTTATGATTACTTATTTTGAACATATAGATAAACTATGAAATTTAGGTTATATTTGGATGGAAGGTCAAGTTAGGAGTAGCAAGGAATGGAATGATTAAATTGGAATAAATGTATATTTATATATTTTTATGAAAATGAAATGGAATGAAAGGGAGGATCTTTCTACCTAGTCATCTAAAATATTATTTTTGTTGTTTCCCAAATTGGAGTCAATGATGGAAAGTAATGATTCACTAATTAAAATATTATTATGTCCTTTCAAATTTTTTAAAATTACAAGTTTATCTCATGTTTGTATTGTGAAGTATTTCTTCTGGAAACTTCCTTTCTTCAACGAATAAAAAATTTCATCTTTATCTCTTTGTTATATTGAATCATTAATTAAAATTTCAAATTTATTTATTTAAAATAATTTTAAAATAAGTAATTTTTATATATTATAAGTTGTTTGCATAATATATATATATATATATATATAAATTTTATTTCAAAAATATGTTGTATTTTGTGAGTTGAAAAATCAAAAGAAAAAGAAAATAGAAGAATTAGTAAAAGAAAGTTAAAAAAAATGAATAGAAGAATGAGTCACATTTCTATTTCATTTATTGAACAAAGATAAAATTTTTAGTTATATATTTATGTTATAAGAGGTACTATTGAAAAAAAAATAATTAATAAATCATTTCATTCCATTTATTTAATTGTAATTTTCAAACAAAAATTTTAAAAGTTTTTCATTTTCCTCGTTAAAACTTTCAAACAATATATCTACTTAAGTTATTTCATTCCATTCAATATTATTCTATTAATAACTATTCAATTTCATCTTCCCTTGAATTTCCAAAACATAAACTTAAAAAATCAGTCTTTAACTTCATGGGTTGATTAAATTGATAAGAGACTGAGGCATTGGAATCATTGGCTGCATAAGTTTGATAATTTTGCGGTGGAAAGTAATACTAGTAAGATAGTTTATTATACATCGTTTTTGGTGTTTATTTACAGAGCATTCTTTAATATATTCTAAGTTACAGCATTGAAAATGTCAAAACAGAAGGAAAACATAGTTAAGGTCATTTAGTACTTTCAAGAATTCCTACCATACTGAAATTTTTCTAGTACATTTCCGTTATTCTAGCCTTGTAAACAAACTACCGTTAATGCATTTTTTATTGCTTCCGAATAAAGTTTAGAAATGATTTGATAAAGCTAATAACTCTTAGAAAATAAAAACGAGAGAAGGAGCTTTATTCTATAGAATAGATAAAGCTAATAACTCTTTCTCTTATTTTATATAGAATAGATACCCTTTGTAACTTTCTTTACTCACTGCGCCTTTAGCAAAAAACTTGAAACATATATATTAAAGCAATGGCTAGAAAGGAAATACTAATTAAATAGTTTTTGTTAATAAGGATTTACATAATAATTATTTTGATTAATTAATTTTTATTGGATAAGTTCTAACTTAAATATATTAATTGAATTCTCAAAATAATTATTTTAATCGATTAATCATTTGAAATTCAGTTTATTAATATACTAAATTTGAATAAGCTTTATTCTATTCAAATTTAATGCATAAGATTTGTTCCTAACATGATATGTTTCATCCAAATTTCAAATGCCTCACAATGGTTATTATTCACTCAAGTATACCTTCTTTCTGTGATCATTTAAATTAAAAAAATAATTGTGCGCGATCATTTTGTATTGTATAGTCATTTTAAAATTTTAAAAATCACAACATCTCTTACTGGACAGTAAGGAATTCAGATTCCACTTTTTATAAGTATCAGGTTCATGTGTTTTGAGCAGAATTTTTTAATGAAATAAGCCTTTCCCATCTTTTCTGGTAATTCTCCAAAGACACTATTGCTAGGCCTTGGAGATTTGGGGTGTGTAACAAGATAGTTGAAAATTATAAGTACTTTTCAGGGGACCAAAATTATAAGGTATAACAGTCTCTAGATAAAAAAAAAAAAGTTGAAAAATTATCCTAAATTGGAGAAAAAACACCCAAAGTTGGAACCCAACGCACCATGCCAACCGTTTCATGTTTATTGCTAGGATCATAAAAAACCACACGCCACACATTAATAGATTGAAAGAAGCACTTCGAACCCATAAAAGCAGTTTACTGTGTAATGGAAAAAGTTCTAATTTCCTAATGTGGGCAACACTAGAGATGTAATTAAGAAAATATGGAGATCGAGAGCCTGAAAAGATAATGCCATGGATTGGATCTAACATATCTACGTCTTTTCACGAAGTATTTTTCACACTTGTACCACATGCACGTACATTTAATGGTCACATGTTAATCTATACAAGGCTCTATATTATACAAATCAAATGTAAGATTCTTAAGGGTTGATATTCTAGTAGAGGTGGCAAACCCGCAAGGACATATGAAGCTCCCCTTCTAACAATGACACACCAAGAAAGACTGATTTCTTGAGTGAGAGTACACAGAGGCATGTAATTTAACATCTATGTACAATAGTTGTACTGTTAATATTTGTTTTTATTGAGCATAGTAAAAATAATTTAGTGATATGAGTCATATGATTCTCCACGCTCATTTGAATAATTTTAAATTCAAAATTTATTAAAATAAGATATTATGAATTAAGATGTAATTATAAATAAAAAAATTTGTTTCTATTAAATCTCTTTTCTCTATCCGTTTATAAAGTCCACGAAGCAATAGGTTCTTTCATCGTTTGGTTAATTGAAATTGATATTTTAAACAAAAATATACAAAAGTAACTATTTACAGCCATTTTTTGTCGTCGATGTAAGATAAGCCAGCTCTTAAGGGGACAGTTGGTAAGGTCTATTTGTCAAAGGCTAGTAACGTGGTTGATGGGAATAGAAATGTAGACGTTTAGTTGAGTCTGTTCAGACTTCTTCAAAAAGGCCTACCTTTCTCTGGAGAAAAATATAAAATATTTATATTTTTATTTTTATTTTTATGATAATTTAATCTTTAAAAAATTAATCATGTCAAATTAAATTTTTTCTTATTTTTATTTTATATAAAATTAATTTTCTATAAGTTTATCAATTTATTAATTAAAAATTAACGAATAATTACATCAGTTCAAATAAAAAATATAAAAATTTAATTTAATATAAATAATTTATAAAAAAAAAATTAAATTATCACGTGATAAAACAAATAAGAGATTTTGTCCACACATGCCGTTGGATTGCTATTCTCATGAAATGGAGCTCTGGAGAGTAAAAAATAATTTTACCGTCATGCCCGCGTAAGAGTAACCAAAATGACAAGAATGCCATTATGGAAAATCTCAAAACCCTCTCACAATTAAATTTAATCATAACTTACAAAATTTGTACATTAACTCAATAAATTCAATTTAAAAAATTAAAATCTAAACAAAAAAGACCTAAATAAAAAAATCCAAATTATAAAAAGGACTTGGTTTATACTTTTTTTAAAGTTTGATCCAAGTCCAAAATATTTGAATAAATATTTTTTTTATTAATATAAATTTGTTATATAACAAAAAATTTAGTATAACGTAATATTTTAATAAAAAATAATAATTAATACCACTTATTTAAAATATTTATATTAATAAAATAATTCATTTATATTTATAACATTTTTATATATAATCTTATATGTAATAGTAATAATTATTTATATTATTTATTTTAAATTTTAAATAAAAATTAATTTGATCTTTTTAAAAAAATTTGATTGGTTCAATAAGCCCGGTCTAAAAAATATATATATAAATTTAAATAAAAAATTTAATTAAAATATAAGTGTAAATTTTGTTAAATCCAAATTTAAACTCAGTTTTAAAAAATATGACCTGATCATCTTATCTACTCTCTTATCTACTCTCACTCTTGCATTGCGATCTCCCCTCGGACATAATAACATTCGACCATCCCACTTGGCATTTGGCAATGGCATCTTTGTCATTTACCAGGTTTTGAAGGATTTGGGCAGGTATAGACTATAGAGCAAGAATTCGAAGGTCAGTGAACACATTTTGTTTCATGTTTTGAGTCAATTAAGGCTTATCTACCAGACCAGTACGCCCAACCCCAAGTCTTGCCGTGACATCAATTCAGCATATTTCATTTTGCATGAACCATTTTGCTGCAAATGTGTATTTTAGGCCGTCAAATGGGACTGATTAGTTTGAAAAGAAAGTAAGGTTTAAATTATATTGACTAAATGCAAATTCAAAATAATTTGTTATATTTGTATTTCAATCTTAATAATTTTAAATTTTGTTAATGAACTTAACTTATACATCAGCTTCTTTTTATTTATATATATATATATATATATATATATATATATATAACTATAAAAATATCAGTATGTAAATTAAAACTAAACATATGATTAGAGATTTAGAAAATTATTAGAAAAATAAAATAATGCTAAATTGACAAATTTACAAACTGATTTTTCAAATTTTTATGTAAAAATAAAAAGATGAAAGTTGTAAATTTATAAATTTAGAAATAAACGACTTTGAATTCATAAATAAAATTAAAAAAATAATAAACGTATTTTAAATAAGCCTCCGGTCAGAATATTCTTAAAATTAATACAATGAATGGTTTCGATATTTGGAACTCTAATGAAAAAATCTCATTAACGAAAAGAAAATTGGAGAGAAATTTCGGATTTGAAGATGAATAGTTTTTTGCTCGTTCGGAACTTTGTCATTTCCCCTCCTCTCTCTTTGACTGGGACATAGTTGCAGAAGTGAGGCATTCAGCTTTTGAATTGTCAAACGGCGTCGCTTGCTGGGACTGCCGGTGATGGGCGATGACCAATCGTCGATGATAATGGCTACCAGAGACAAAGATCGAGAACTTCTCATCCCTGTGGCGGACTCCGGCGACGAAGATGCCGCTTCCAAGCCTTCGTCTTCGTCATCGTCTTCGCATCATGCTGGCCGTGAGGTGATCTCTTCATCCGTTACTTTAGGGATTTAATTCACTTGCACTTACCTATGCTTGCTATGTCGGCAAATAAAGAAAAACGATTAAAGTTTTACCATAGTTGACTTTATGTGATTTCTCACGACCACATCGAATTGCTTATGCGGGATTGTGCGCATGCTTTCTACGTTCTGTTGACTGTGTTGGTTTAGGATACTTATTGGAGTTCCTTTGACTTGGATTAGGACTATTTTCTGGTGTGAAAAGATTATCAATTAGGGATGATTCTTGAATGGCAGCTTCGTTTTCTTGCTAATTTTGTGATCCCTTTTAATTCTGAAATTGTTTTGATATTATATACACTGAAATCATCTGCTTTAATTTTCACTGAATTGAAGCTGTTTTGCCAAGGTATATGCACTTGTTTAAGCGCCCATAGCACGAGTTAGGCTATCGTGTTAAACCTCCATTTGTTATTTCCAAGGCCTATCTAGGATCAATTAATAGTTATATCAGGAAAATTATGTTTCTATTGTCTTTTGAATATAACCCTCTACATTATTTAAGGGGTCTCCCAAAAACGAACTTTTGCTTAAAGAAAGTTACCCTCATGATTCCTGAGGCATCTGTGAATGGCTATTATGCATTACTAACTCATCCATTGTACTCCAGTATTGTCTATTTCCCTGCCAAGCTGCTATAACCATCCTTTTAACGTGAATATTTCTGTTATATTACCAAAGATGTGTTTGGGCTAGATCTACTATTAATTGAGGGATTTTGACAATGACTTTAATGGATAATTAATTGACATAACGAAGCCAAAGTATGCATAAACAAAATAGTATTTGGGGTGACCTGGTGCATCATATCTTGAGCACAGAAAATTTATGAATTAAGAATGTATTTGAGTTGAAAGATTTAACCCTATGATTATCTGTTGTCATTCTCTTTTTCTTAACTACAAGTGCGACTACAACATCACATATATGTAGCAAAACATTTAGTTAAAAAAAATAAAATTAACAGGTCAACTTATAAATTTTAGTTGATTAAAAAAACATGCAGTATGCTATGTACATTTTTAAGCTACAGAGAAAGCAATTTAGCTAACCTATTATGAACAATCTTCTCAATATCTACTAGACTTGTATTCATAAATTGAACTGGTTTTTCACATATTTTAATTCATAACAAAATGTTCCCTCCATTTTATTTGCATATATCTTAACTCTGAAGTATTTATCTGACAGATTGCTATGTGTTGTTTCATCATTTTGTAGACTTTTTACAAAGTTGTTAGGAGCTGGGCGTCAAAAAAATTCATGACTGGCTGGTGCGCGACTCTTTCTTCAATCTGATATCTTGCTACCCAAGCCATGTATGCTATGTCATTGCAAATTCTGACATATGCTCACAGTGGTTATACCTACCTTTTTACTATTATGTTGTTCTCTCCTGAAGAGATGTGTCCTTTGCATACTTTGCATTCTATAAAATTATAATCTCAATTTAGCTACAATTCTTGAGCCATATTCTAGTTTTACAGGCATTTTGGTGTTTATGGTGTGTGCAGTATGAACTGAAAATCATAGAACTTATTAATCACCTTATATTGGAAAGCTTCAACAGACCTGCTTGATTAGGATGAGAGGTATATTCCTAATAATCTATTCAAAGTGATACTCCTTATTTAATAGGAAATCCAAATCAAAGTAATTACTGTGTTTGTGTTTGTGTGTGCAATATTCTGCATTGCAGCATTGCTTGAATTGAAAATACATTTAAAAGACAAAGTGATGGAGTAATTAATAACATACAAATCATTGAATGTGTTAGCTATAGAATACTTGCTGCCAAGAATGTTTATTCCTGTCCACTGTTTTCCTTATTACTGTTATAGATCCATGTGTTGTTAATCCTGCCCCATATTGGCCCATCTGCTCATTTCAGATCACATATTGCCTTAGTAACTCATTTTTGTCTATGCGGCTTTTGTTTCTTGCTCATACATCCTGAAGTGTCTTGATTGGTTGGAGCTTTAGCCAAAAACGAAAACAAATGAACAATTAAGGAGTTTCTGCCACACTTATAGTTTTTGCCCTCTTTGTTCTTATGTCTTGTTTGTCCTCTTGTTATGCTGTCATCAAGTACAAAGTGCATGCCCACTTTTTATCAAAACCACTTATTTTGTAACTATTGAATTGCCATGCCAGCGTTTCTACAGCTCAATCAATTGCTTGCAACATTTAGTGGGCAGCCAAATGAATGTATTCATATTTTAACCTTGTCTTATGGTGATAGCTTGCTTACATTTGGTTATTTTGCAGTGTCATTTTATTTCCGATTGCAATTACTTTCTATATCACATGGTGGTTTATTCATTTTGTGGATGGATTCTTTTCTCCAATCTATGCTCAACTTGGAATTGACATTTTTGGTAAGTGCTTCTGTTTTATGGTATTTCACCATGTCACTTTACCTCTTATGTACTTTATGTGCGTGATGAAGTGTTAGGAAATATGTGTTTTCAATTTGGAAAAAGATTCACTAAAGTGCAATGCACTTTAAAGAGTAATGTGCGGAATGACTGTTGATGAAAATATCAACTGTTTATATCTGTGTAAGTTACAACTGTATGTGTAACTAGATAACAATTTATAGATCTGAGAATTGGCTTCCTTGATTTTCTAATCAAGGATAACTTCCTGCAGTATATTCTCTAAAGTGCCCCTATGCTGTGGAGGAGCCAAATGCTTTTGACTTCCACTGTTTATTTTGTCTTGTCCATTGCAGGGATTTTTTTAAGAAAAATATTTTCTTGAGGTTGTTAAAAAAATTGCTATTTAGAAATCTTGGATGGACATTATAGTATATATAAATTCTATATTCATAATATTCATTTTATTTAGGTTTTACTACATGCAGCCCCCCCTCTTTGAAAGTAGAAATGCACAATAGGGCAACAAAACTGGTGGAAGTAATTATTTGGAAATTAGAAAAATAGTTGGCTATTGTTGTCTCTATCATTCACCTGATGGTAGTGTTGAACAAGATGTTGATATTATTTGCTAATTTTTCTTGATTAGGTCTTGGATTTGTAACTTCCATAACTTTTATCTTCTTGGTCGGGGTTTTCATGTCTTCATGGTTGGGTGCATCTGTATTGGGCCTCGGCGAGTGGTTTATTAAGCGAATGCCTCTTGTTCGTCACATTTATAATGCCTCTAAGCAGATTAGTGCTGCTATCTCACCAGGTGTGTGACTGTGTGTATCCAAACACCTCCTCTTTATAAGGTATTAATGTAAACATGTTGAGTGAGAACAATTATATTGATATATTTGTTGTCACAGATCAAAACACACAAGCCTTCAAAGAAGTAGCCATCATTCGGCATCCGCGTGTTGGTGAATATGCATTTGGATTCATCACCTCATCTGTTGTCCTCCAGGTTCCTAAGGAGCTTTTTTATTTGATAGATTTCATGTTTAAAAATTATTCTTTCAGCATTAATAGGAGTTTCTTAACGTGTGACATGGTATTGTTATATAGTATGGGCTGTTTTGTTGCATTATGCTTATTCATTGATACTCTGCAAATATTTGACTTGAATGTGTTACATACTCATCCATATGGTACATGTATTGGATTCACATATGATGGCCACTAATTGTGTAATTTTTAGGATAAAACTTCATTGGATGGCTGCATCCATTATGATAAAATGGCCACTAATTATTACCACTTGCCATTTACTGATGTAGTGTATCCCAAAGTCATGTACATCATGACAATTTGAGTTACAAACAGATTTCTTGATATAGTCCATCATATGTTGTCCTCAACCCTCAATTAAAGTGCCTTCTAGATGTTAAATTGTGATCCATAGAAGTTAAAAGTCAGGGAAATTTTTATCAAATAATCATTTAATGTACTTAGTTGAGGTTGACGAGAATGAGTTAGTGTCAATATAATATATCTGTGGTTATTAGAACTTTAAGCAACTTTACATGTTGAATCTTATACTGCTTGCTTGTGCAGAACTATTCTGGAGAGGAGGAGCTATGCTGTGTCTATGTTCCCACGAACCATCTTTATATTGGTGATATATTTCTTGTCAACACCAAGGATGTCATTCGACCAAACTTATCAGTCCGTGAAGGAATTGGTGAGTGGTTCTAGCCTTTATAGATAGCTTAGTCAACTTTGCACGCTGCTAGCTTGCTACTAATATCTCTGAGTTGGGCCTGTTTCGTATTGAACTCTTCTATGCAACTCCCATCAAAATTTGAACAAAGTGGTTTTTGGTCTTAAAACTTTGGGGATAACTTACCGAGAGGGAGCAAATAACGAAGTTATGGACTAACTCGTGCATTTTAAGTTGCATATATTGTGTTAGTTTTCATTAATGGGGCAGGGTGTTGCTTGTTCCTGTCGGATGCTAAAAGGTAATTGCATGAGAAATTGTAATAGAATTTATTCCAGTCTAGTTTTAAAATATAATCCATTAGTATGCAGCTGAATTTGTTTTAAAATTGCAGAAATTGTCGTATCTGGAGGCATGTCAATGCCACAGATCCTGTCCACGCTGGATCCTCGCGTTATGCCAGTGGATAGAATTACACCTGTCACCTGACAGAAGCTGAGGGTGAAGAAAATAGTTGTAGTACCTTTTATGTTTTTTCCCTGGTTTGATATGGAGCGAAGGGCAATGCAATATTTGAATTTACATGAGTTATTTCTGAGGAATAGTTTGTCAGATTCTGATGGCATATATAGCATCGTTTTCTGTGTTATAGAAACTAGAATTTAGTGTTTGTTTGGAAATATAATTTGGGTAGTAATATAGGCCCATGCTCGAATTGTTTTACTCTGTAGTTGGAGTCTAATTTGCCTATCTGCGCATAATTTAGTGGATACACGCTTGTTTGTTGATTCAATATTGTAGTAGTGCCGATTTCTGGCTTTACCCAATCAGTCAGTTCATGTTGCTAGCAGAACCTATGGACCTCTAAACTCCTTGCAAGTGTGGATCCCCTCCATTATTTTTTCCAATGACCTTCAATTTTTTATAAAATATATTTTTTAAAAAAATAAAAAATATTTTTACAAAAATGTTTATATTAATGTTCTAATTCTTTTTATAGAAAATAATATTGAGTTGAAGAAATAAAAAAATTAAAATATTTTTAATATTTTACAATTTATTTTGTATATTGTAGAGTATATTATTTTTTTAATCAGATATTATTTTGTATAAAAAAATAATTTAAAATATTAATATATTTTTATTTATAAAAATAATTATTTTTATTTTTTAAAATATATAATTATTAAAAAGTTGAAGGCCATTGAATAATCTCCTTGTCTAACAGACTCCCCGTAGTTTAGGTTTAGTTTTCCTAGTTAGAAGTAAAATCAGTTCTTTTTAAATTAATCAGGGAAGTTTTTTTTCCCCCCTCATTTCTTTCTTTTTTTCTTTTTTTTTTTCATTGTAAACACACCTGCAAGTGCAAATTGTACAGATTGTGAAATTTATTTTTTTGGCCATTGAAATTTTAATGTGTTTGAATATCTTAGATATGACCTATTATTTTTTATCAGTAATTTAATATTAATATTCAATGGTCATGTATATTAGAATAGTATAGCTTAAGCTGAACATGTATTATAACAATTCTAAAGTTCCAAACAAGTTTTAACCGCACAAACTTTGAATCTAGTCATTTTTTCAAAAAATGGAAGTAGATTCTTGTATGAAATTTTAGATGAAAACAAGTTATGAAAATTGGAGACTTAATATTAGAGTGTATGTTTTGAGAAAAAAGAAAAAGGAAGGTGAGAGAGTGCAGCTTTTAATTTTGGTGACGATCCATCATATAATTTTCTTAATATATATTGAATGATTAATTTTTTTATTACAAAAATATAACAAAGCTGACGACAAATTACTGGCAATGACCGAACTTTGATTTGACGATTTTTAAAATAGACAAGAATAACAAGATTAAAAGTCTAATTCAAAAATGAAAAAAAAATTATCCAGTTAAAAATAATAAAAAATTATTGTACAATTAAATAATTGATGATGTAAAAATTTTAAACAAATGTAAAATTAATCTTCATTTAACTCAGAAAAGGAATTATACTATTACAATTTTCTTCCATACGAACAATATTTTTTTATTTTAAAAATGGTTAAACTCTTGAGGCGCCGGTTAACTAGCCGCGCATCCTTCGTACATTCTAGAGACTTGGTTGAATACGTCGACTATCGAAACCCTAGCTCCCACACGCTCTCTTTATAAGTAACAGCTATCAGTATTCCATATCTCGCCGTAGCCTCGCTGCTTTTGTAATTTTGTTTCTTGTGTTTTAAGGGTTTCTAGCGTCTTGCCGATGATCATTCCTTCTCGCCATCGGCTGTAGGAGGCGTCGTCCCTTGATTCTTCTGGTAGTTGTGTCTTTATGAAAGATCTCTCTCCTTTTTAGTGCTTGATGGCTTTGTTCTAACGGAAAACATACGGGACAGTGACGATTTTAATATTAAGGTCTCGTTCGTCGTAAATGGCCTAACGGGCCTTGCCGACCATCCTGATAATATCACCACCCATATTCCGAGTCCCATTGATGATGGAAAAGTTTTATTCATACAAAGAGATTTAGTAGTGTTTAATGTTTTAGGGTTTTTGACGTTCCTGGATCTTGTTTTCAGTAGTCTTTATCGTTTGTGTCCCTACATGATTTATCGGCCAATGATTAAATCATAAAAAATTGACAAGCATATGTCTGAAGTATTTCATGTAGAGTGATCTAATCTTCTCTATGAGGCCGATAATCTGTTCTTTGTTCGGTGTTCTGTCTTTTAATTTCTAGATTTTTTGGTTCACCATTTGAGTGAATCTGTTTAATTCGAAATCTTTTTCTCTTTATATTGCATATCCTTGTGAACGTTTCAGTTGGGTGTTTGATTGTCTTCATCGTATGCTTAGTTTCGTTGTGCTGTCCTGCCGATGATGAAACATATGGTATAATGTAATGTATGAGATTTCGTGATTACTATACCACTACTGCCTTCCTTCTGAGGCCGTCGATTGCTACTCTACTGTATTGTTCTCTGCAATGTTTCGTATACGCTTAGTTTGTTTTCTTCTAAAAGTATATCGTTGATACTGTTGGAGCTCTATTTTTACATTTGTTGTTTGCCTTTTCGAAATTGAGGTCTGGTGTGAAAGATGAATTGATGGCTGGGTCATGTGATGATTAGAAGCATAGTTCAGATGACATTTATGTGATTATTTCATTTTAAGTCTTTCGCTCCTATCTGATGACCCCTTTCTATTTTATAATGTTCCACATTCCACTCTCATTAATCGGTGTGGAATGGAGATGTGAAAGTATTTTGGACTAGTCTCGGAATTCTTGTTTACCTCTACATACACGTACTATATGGGACTCATGTCTGCCCCTTTAGCAGTATTAATGAGTGCTTTAGGGATGAACAAGTCCCTAATATTCATCTTATCCATCCGATTCACTTTGTCAGCTTTGTTCTTGATATCTTGCTGATCATTATAGGATGGAATATGAGGAATGCTTAAGATTGCTTTAGGTTAATTTGTTATCTTTCTCGATGATGACAAATCCAAAGGCTTGTTTCTCTAAACATTCGCAGTGGCCGCCTTAGAGCTTTCGCCTTCGCCAGGCTTGAGAGCTAGTGCTGCAATATTCCTTCCTTGGATGTCTGAGGTCATATTTCATAGCATTTTTCACTTAAGTAGGTTTATAAGTGTCTGCCTGTAGTTGGTGGCTATGAATGTAATTTTTGTTTATATTCGTTGGGAAGAGCTTTTTGTCTTGACATATTATTCTAAATAGTGATGAGGTAGATTTGCTATCTCATAATAAATATTGTCTGTGATGACATCTTTAAAGGCTTGTTTCTCAAATCATTCGCAGTGGCCGCCTAAGAGCTTTCGCCTTTGCTGGGCTTGAGAGCTGGTGCTGCTCTAATCCTTCCTTGGATGTCTGAGATATTTTGTTCTAGAGTCCCAGTTGTATGAGCTTTTTATTTTGAAGTGATTCGCCTTGTATTTTTTATTGTAGATTTGTCCCTGATGTATTTTTTTCCCCAAATAGGGTTTGGAGTTTTGACTATACTGAAAAACTATTGATCTTCCAATTGGTTGCAGCTAATGTTTGCCATTGTCCTTGATCACTTTTTAGTATTTTTGTTATTGTGTTTTTGAAAATGTCTGTTGTGTGACCGTTATGAGAAGCTCGGATCAATTTTAATGGTAGTGTTTGTGAAATAAATAAATGCCCGATGATGACAAATGCAAAGGCTTGTTTCTCAAAACATTCGCAGTGGCCGCCTAAGAGCTTTCGCCTTTGCCAGGCTTGAGAGCTAGTGCTGCATTAATCCTTCCTTGGATGTCTGAGGTCAACTTAAAGAAATCTTTTTTTTTGTTAAGCTTTATGATCATCGAACGTTGTTGACTCTAAATATTTGGATTATTGTTTATGGATCTTCATATGTAAAGTTATAAGATTGCTAACTTCCCTGATACCTTTTATGACGTGGGCGAATTCGATCATATTCAACTTTATGCTCACGGCTTTACTTTAGATTGTTATTTAATCGCAATTCCTTGCTACTTTAATGAGGTCTTGCTTACCAGTCTTACTAATGGGTCTGAAGATATGAAATTTATATTTTTTGGTTTTGCTACGACATTTTCGTTTAGGTCTTTCAAACACCTTCTGTTTACATGACATTCTGAAGTACAAAGCTTTTAATAATAATGTCAGTGATGACATCGTGAATAGGATATGTGGCTGCCATTGAGTTGTTGCCTTCGCCGGTCGTGGGAACTGGTGCTGCTCTAATTCTTAGATAGCAGAGTCGGTTTCTCGTCCATAATTGTTCTGGATAAGTTTTTCATTTTATATCAGTTGTACTTTTGTATTAGAATTATCTGAGTTGTATTTTTTCCTGTTGAGTGCTGGAGTTTGTAAGTTACTCTCAGATTCGTGTAAGAACTTCAGATCAAGTTGCCATTGCCTTCAGTTTCTCACCTTTGGTCATTCTTGTGGTTGTATCTGGATACGTCTGTTGCGCTTGCTATTAGAAGCTCAGAACAATTTTGATTGCATTGGCTGTTCATGTAAATTTAATGCTCAATAATTACGAATCCTGAGGCCTGTTTCTCTAGATGATCGCAATGCTTGGGAATTTAGGGCCGAATGAATTTAGTTCTCGCCTTCGCCGAGCTTGGGAGCCAGTGCTGCAATAGTTCTTCCTTGGATCTTAGGTCAAAAATCAGTATTTTTCAGTCAGATATCCAAACATCCAAGGAATAATGCGCATGCAAATGTGCCATTTCTAAACCTGTTGGTGTACGAGGCCGAGGCACTTGTTTCAGACTTATTGAACCAGTGTTTTATGATATTCGTTTAGAGCTACGTTCGATAGTGCCTTATTGTATGTATACAACATTGAGGTGCAACAGCATGTGCCTTGTGTCCAATTGGCTTTCTGCACTGTAATATTTGGCAAGGAAACACATACTACACAAGCTCTGAGGCCGGTGCGTTGTAATTTGTTTAATATATTGGGTTTAAGCTCAAGGGTTCAGTATTAAAGTAGGATTTGGATTTTTAGTATTTCTGAATTTAAATTCACAAGATTTGAATATTAAATTTTAATATAATAATTCTGATTTTAATAAATATTAAGTAATTTTTAATCGTTTTTGAAATTTAACTATTAAATTTTATTCTAATAATTTAAATTTTAACAAATTCACTTACACTTAAATTTTTAATTTTGTCAAAATTTATTTTCTATATTTTTAAATTTTGCTAAATTCATTTTCGCCAAAGTAGATGCACACATTTAAGTGTACTATTGTGTCATATATAATGGTATCTTGTGTATTATGTTGAAGACCATCACCAGACGTGAGAATCATAGCCTGTCATTTCGGCTGTTCCACGTCCACGTAAGCGAAATTCTCTGATACACATGTAATTAGGGGTGATTTAGGTTATGTCTGGTGGAATTTAAATAAAACTCAGAGATTTGGTTTGGTTCTATATTAGGGTAAAAAAGTTTATTCTAAAACTCAATTTGGCCTAGTATGATTTGATAAGTAAACATTAAAATTTCTAAACAAGAGTTTCAAACAACAAGTCCTCATGAAACAATAATGGGGATGTTAGAATATTTTTAATATTATATGAATTAGCATTAATTATGTTATTAGATTAATTTTATATTATAACTAATTAGATAATTGATATTGTAATTTATAAACTAAGAATGGACTGAGTTTTATTTTTTTTGTGGATAATCGGTGATGGATTCGATTATCTACAAGCCCATTGGGCAAAAACCCAACCCACAGATCAAAAATATTAGTAATCATCCCGTCAAATTACTAATTTGAAATTATTACATAGAGAGAGATTTAATGGACTTATTTTGATTAATTAATTAAATGAGAAATTGTTTTAAAGATTTTGAAGAACTTTTTTTAATAATATTGATTAATTATATTATTAAAATAAAACTTTATAAATAACACACTAAAGCCCTAGATTTTATATACTAAATATGTCACACACTCTCTCTGCCGTCAAAACACTCTGGGTTGAATTTATTAGATTGAACTAATACTCAAATCAACGATGTCGTCTTCATCAGGTCAGATTGTTGATTTATTTATTCTCCCAATTTGTGATCATGTTTAATTATATGTTCTAATTCCGCTTTCAATTGGTATCAGAGCCACAGTTTGATGGACTTTGAAATTTTTAAAATTTCTTTTCTCTAATCTCGTCTTCGTAACATGATTTAGCATATTCTAGTTTCTCTTCTTCCTCTTCCTTTTTTTCTTTTTGAATGGTCTTTATGGTAATGTAAGTGTAAAAAGGGTTGGCTATGATGTGAAAATATAGTTGAATTTAGAACACATCATAATATTGTATAACCAATCACTTTTGGCCTATGGTCATTTATCTTAAAATTTTGTCACCATGACCTTCCATGAGCCCATTTAAGGTCTAAGAAGGGTGAATTAGAGAAGATTGAGGTTAGATAAATATTTTGAAATATCTAGAGAAATATTGTATAAGTCATAACAAGTTTAGGATAAGAATTTTGATGAGTAAATTTTCTTGTAGATTATGAACAAAAAAAATTTTAATCTTTTTCTCTGGATCTCATTTTCATCAGAGTCATTTTAAGGATTATAAAATTTTATCCTTCTTTTTTTTAATAATCATCGCCTTCCTCGGTCACTATTGCCTGTAAGAAGCTCACCTCTCGACATGAAAATTTCTTTCCCTATCACCATTCGAAATAGTTGTGGTTGCCAGTGATTCGAACAGAGACAGTCACAGCTGTCAACTTGGGTCATCGGTGTGCCCCATCTCGAACCAACGAACCAATTTTGAACTGAAAAGATTAAAACGGTCCCAATTTCAAAGTCTAAGGAGTAGAAAACCGGTGAGTTGATTCGACTAGCTAGAGGTTGAAAAAGCTCACCCACGCGCACCACCAGCACGTATGGCCACATCGCCGATTAAATGAACTTCAAATTTTTTGAAATTAGCTTCACTCACCCTGATCTAAATTATGGTATTTTTTTAGAATTTTTTTAGCCCTGGAAATAGGAGTCTTGAAATTTTTGAAAATTAAGGGCCTTAAAATAATGTGTATATAAGGTATTTTGACCTGAAAAATTTTATGTAAAGATTAGAAATAATACGAAATAATATGTTCAGTTCACTTTCCCTGATTATGTGTAAATAAATAATAATCAATTTCCTTGCGTTAATTATTAGATTTTATTACTAATTTAAGCACATGCGTTAAAAGGAATAGGTTGTGTGTGGAAATTATAATGACTCTGTTTCACATACGCCTATTGATTGTGTACTCGCCTATCGTGGGCCCAATCATGGTGATATGTCTTTTATAAATTAATACCATATTTGTCATTTAATTTCCTACATTTTTTTTGAATAATTTAATTACCATTATCATGGATGAGTCTGAATATTGTGATAAGTCCACTAGAAATAGTGTATGTAAGTATTATATTGACAATGGATATGCTCTATTGGTATAACATTGTCAATATAATTAAGTATATGATTGAGAAGACTATTAGACAAAGTATTCATAAGAATGACATCACAATTGAATATTTTAAAGCGGTCAGTAAGAAATTTAAGAAGTTTGAAAAGACTTAAAAAGGCTTATTATCTCTCTTTGTTAGATAACACTCACTATGACGAAGTGTCAGGAGTGTGTGAGTACATGATGAAGCTTGTTAACTGTTACAACAAGCTGAAATCCTAAATGTGGACTTGGATGAGAGCAACCTAGTTTATAGAGTTCCCTAATCCCTTTCAGTTGAGTATGGGGTCTTGAGAATCACTTATAATTCCTAAGAGTTAAAGTGGTTTATTAATCATATGATGTCTAAAATGACTCAAGAGAAAGAATCAATAAAAAAGGTGAATTCTCATAATTAATGAACTATATTTCACATGGTTTATTCAGCAAGGCTGGAAATGTGAAATTGAAAAGGAAAGAAAAGTGAAGGCAATGCCTATGGCAAGAAAACGTATGGACTCAAGAAAAGCAATAAGAATAATAAACCATCCTTAGATTGGAAGGAAGTTCGATTACAGTTAGCTATGTAGGTACTGTAATCACAGATGAAGATTGCATGAGGATGTGCTGTGTGTGGATGACATCCTATTGGCCAATAACTCAGTGTGCTTATTAAATGAGACAAAGCACATTTTGTCATACCACTTTGATATGAAAGATTTAGGTGAATCTTTTTTTATTTTTGAGAATTCAAATTCACTGTGATAGATCTTGTGGCATTCTTAGTTTGTCTCAGGCAACCTATATTGAACGAGTGTTCAAGAAATTTGATATGTATTCTTGCACTCCTTGTGTACTTGTGCAGGTGATAGGTTGTTTAAATCGTTATGTCCTATATGATGAAGAGAGAACTTTGATGGACAAAGTTCCATATAAATCAATTATTAATAGTCTAATATATAGGCTCAAGTGTGCACACGTTTAAACATTGTTTTTCGATGTTGGTGTGCTTAGCAGATAGATTTAAGTAATTCTTGGTATGATCATTAGAAAGTTACAAAGACAGTTATGATGATCCTGAACCCACTTCTAATCGCTAGTTTTGTGATAGTGGTTAGGGAATATAGTCAAGGAAATCAATTTCCGTCATGTGTATATTTTAAGTCTTGACTATTTTGTTGCGACATGACTCTATTATACGCTTCTCTTAAAGTTACAAGAATTTCAGTTGTATCAAATTTTGACAGTCAATTCCTGTTTGTTAGAGAGAATATCTATATATCTCATACTTATTTTAAGTGATCCGTTTACCAACACAAACCCATTAGAGTTTTGGAAATATATGACTCTTGGGTATATTCGAATTTTGATGTGTTGTTTTGGTGAGAATCTTACTTGTGTTCTTAAGGAACACTTTGGCATATTTTGGCACTTATAACATTTGTTTTCCTATCAGATTCAATGTTTTTGTTATGTCAAAATTTTAGATATAATTCATAATTGAAATTTTTCTAGCATTTATAACAATGCTTTCCTTATTGGATTCAATATACTTGATCCATGATTTCATTTCTGAATTTTTGTTATCTCAGACTCACATGGTTCATATTTACAGTGAGCACATGATGACGGATCTGTTGACCAATGTCTACCCATAGAAGTAATTCAAATTATATAACTCATATGAGTCTTGTTGAATTTTGATGTAGCCTTGGTCTAATGGGAGTATGAGTCGAGTCCTTAAGGGGCTTTTATCATGCAATTTGACACAAATTTATGAGTTGAGTCCTTAAGAGGCCTTTATGATGCAATTTGACACCAAATTTCTGAGTTGAGTCCGAAAGAAACTTTTGCATTGTAATATGATGCTTCAAATGTCATTTTGTATTCCATTCTATTCAGATATTGAAACTAATCTATGACAATGTTAATATCACTTGTTTCCCAATTGGATTGAGTGATCTTTGTTGTAGTTTTATTTCTAAATTTTGTATGGTTTATAGATATACACATATCTATGTGTTTATATGAATATTAATTGCCTAATTATGTATTTTTTTATTGACCTAATAATTTAATTAATGCTATCCAAGTGGAAGATTGTTAGAATATTTTTAATATTATATGGATTAGCATTAATTATGCTATTAGATTAATTTTATATTATAACTAATTAGGCAATTAATATTGTAATTTATAAACTAAGAATGGACTGGGTTTTATTTTATTTGTGGATAATCGGTGATGAGTTTGATTATCTATAAATCCACTAGGCAGAAATCCAATCAACAGCCCAAGAATATTAGTAATCATCCTGTCAAATTACTAATTTGAAATTGTTACCCAAAGAGAGATTTAATGGGCTTATTTTGATTAATTAATTAAATGAAAAATTGTTTTAAAGATTCTGAATGATTTTTTTAATAATATTGATTAATTATATTATTAAAATAAAACCCTATAAATAACATACTAAAACCCTAAATTTTATATACTAAATCTGTCACTCTCTCTCTGCCGTCAAAACACTTTGAGAAACACTCTTAAATATTGTGGGTTGAACTTATTAGATTGAACCAATACTCATATCAACGATGTCGTCTTTATTAAGTCAGATTGTTGATTTATTTATTCTTCTAATTTATGATCATATTTAATTACATGTTCTAATTCTACTTTCAGGAGACTCTTACCTTCGTAATACCTCCTTCCTTTGCAACTAAAGGACTAGATGAATGGTGACATTGCAATTAATTAAATGAGCACATTTACTCTATTGTCGTCCAGCAGTCAAATTATGCCGGGCTAGTCTCGCAAAAACAAAAGCCGACATTGACCTTCATTTTCAAGTAGGCTCTTTTCACACTTACAGGAACTCTCTATATGTCTATGATGCATTGTTTTCACTCTAAAGCTTTATTGTCAAGATGGGTTTACTTCAAGTACGTTCTCACATGCTGTCTCATACAACTAACAATAACCTAGTTTTATGTCTACCACACCTTCCACTTTGTCAGGCATTGCCCCATACCTATGGAGTTAAATTGAAGAGATTTGGGATGAAATTTGGATTCTTTGTTATTACAGCAAGTGTTATAAATACAAAAGGAAAAAATAATCTCACACGGTTAAAAATAGTTTTAAAATGACCTATATGATTATATTTATGCTTACAGCACTTGTTGCAATAGCAGGTGATCCATTTTACTTGGCGAGTTGATATTTTTTGTGTAAAGTGTACCTAAAATTATGATACTTGACTGAAGACATACATGCTCGTCGGCTAATACTTGACTGAGCTTACGGTGGTCTGGCAGATCAATCTTGCGTGCAAGATTCTTGATACTCAGGCCGCGTCCCAATCTGTTTTAGCTACATACAATTCTTCCATTGGGTCGTCAAATATAGACACGAATCATATATTGATTCATTCTGATAACTCACGCCAAGTTAATCTTCCATTTCGGCCTTTTTCAAAAGCTTGTTCGTCCATCACCAAGCTGCCTAGCATCACCTTATTGTCTTCTGGTGTCCCATCTAACAGTAGAAGTGTTCATTTTTTGCTAACCAATCCTCTACATCATCATTTGTAAATCTTGGGGGAAGTTGCAATCATTTGCATGGGGTTCCTTCATTTTGCCCTCCCATCCACTCACGCTCTCTGCCATGGCCGAGGATCGGAAGCTTTGATGCCAGTGTTAGGTATCAATTCAGCATCAAAGGGTAAGATGGACATTGAAAGGGAGAGAGAGAGGATCAGAGAAGGAAAAAAATCTGAGAGATTAGAATAAGATAATTCCTTTCTTGTCCTGTTCAGTGCATTTCAATCCGGCATATCCCTGAGATCATCATAGCTACCCAACTGTCATAGTTTCTAACGACTACAAGATAATTTTCCCTTTTTTCTCAATTTCTTATTTACGAATTACAAGAACATTTTTTGATTGTTAATTGATGTATCATCGGTTCCTCGGCTCAGCCACGAACGACTAAAAGGCAAGCCACGTTGCAACAGCTATAAATACAATCTTTGCGTCCTCAGATATGAAATTAAACCAATTTCGCAGAGGGCTCGAAGACTTACCTTTGTCTCTGCCTGCCTCTCAAATCGACCTTCACCATTGCCACCATCATCTGAGTCCAAGGACGCCTTAATTTCTTAGATGGAGATTGAAGAGGTGGCAATGTTCCAACATAGGGTTTTGAAACGATGGCAATGGAGGGAGTACAGAGAACAATGGCATCTCTTCCTTCCAATGTAGCACCCAAACTCAAGTTTAGGATATGGAGATGGTGAGAGTTTCATAGTTTCATTTAAGCAGGGAAGTTAGGAAGATGTATCTTATTTGTTATAAAATCTCATCACGTGTTTAATAGGGATATCCACGACATGGGCCCCCCTTGAACTCCATACTCATTTTGGGTTAATTAAACTGGTAATTTCTGTTAAAGAAAAAATATGATTTTGCTTTATGATGGAAAACTATGTGGATAAAGGAGGAGGGGGGGGGGGGGGGGGGTGGGGAAGGCATACCAATTTTGTCGGATATAGTGACCAAATATATACTAATTTGCATAAAAGTAGTCACAACTGCATTGCAAAGGCATACGAAGATTTGTATGTACAATCCATAATTATATAAGTTAATATATTATACTGTAAACTGGTATTCCTTGTACATCCCATTGAAAAGTGAATTCACTGCGTAGCAACAATTTAACAAATGCAGTTTATACTAGCATTCTGTCAAAATTGCAGGTGTATATTCCGAAGTCCCTGAATAATATCTACAGTTTCCCCAGCTAAGACTCATCAGCCTCGTTTGCAGCCATGAGAGCAAATTGAATCTATTCACAGAAGAGTTTGCGTTTCGCAGTAAATCAATGTAAGATCAGCACAGCTGCAAGTTTCCTCGTCAGCTTATTGTCACAACTCTGCAAGAACCAAGGAATGGCTTAACAACCTGGTTTTGAATTTGCTGCCTACTTACAATCAATGGCTGGACCCTGAATGAACATGTACGAGCAAGAACCATTGAAATGGTAACACTCTGTATGCTGACGGATGAAAACTCGTATCCTTTGACTATCATCTGACTTCTTATGTTGCCATTGGACGATCTTTCTGGATAAGCTACCATAACGTCAGGTATTTGCAATATATTAGAGTGAGAAGCACCAAGTTTTTGTTCCTCATAAATCCTGTCCAAGCTCACTGGTATCTCTTTCCCTCCAAAATTATGATTTTCTTCAGGTTCTTCAGAGCCATTTAAAACTCTCTTGGCTTCTTTAAATAAACCAATGGCACGCCAAGCATCAGCAACCAGGTTCTTAGTTGTCATTTCAGGACCAACACCCCTCTCTTCCATAATTTTGAGCAGGTCTTCTGCTTTCCATGGTTGTTTTGCTTCTCCATACCCCCAAATTAGAGTTTCATAAGTTTTCAGGTTTGAGGGAACTCCCATTTCACACATTTTCTCATGAACGTGAAAAGCTCGATCCATTTTGCCGGCAGCACACCACCCACTAATGATGGTAGTGAAGAGAACAACATTTGGGTGCACACCATATTTGCTCATGGAAGTCAGAAGGGCCTCTGCCTTTCGTGGCAGTCCAGCACGTACATAACCTTTGGCAAGGATGCTAAATGCATGGATGTCAGGTTCTATTCCAGCCTTCACCATATCATTGAATATCTCCTCACAGTTGTCCATAAGCCCAGCTGAGCTCCACGCGTTCATAATGGTGCTAAATGTTACTACATCTGGTTTGACCCCAAATTCTTCCATCAACGTCAGTGCCTGACAAATTTACATTTGTAAATCTGATGGTTTCATAACAATACCAAATGCATGTAATATAATATTTCTTTCTTAAAGTATGTTATGGTTATATTCCTACAGTGCATTTTGTCACAAAAACAGAAAAATAGAAAGACCACTGGACTCCAGTTATTAATAAGATTCAGAGGACCGAACAAATTAAACAATAGTAGAAAAAACTATCTTATGACAGGGACCAGATTTGAAAATTTACCTCATCTACTCCATTTGTGTCCATAATGTCCAAAAATCCTTTAATGAGAGAATTGAAAACTACTAGATTTGGATGCACTCCGAGTTCCTTCATTCTGTATAGAAACCTCAAGGCATCTGCCATTTTCCCTTCTTTACAATAGCCACTTACTATGATACCACAAGTACGTTCATTAGGAGACACTTTGTTGTACTGCATTTTCAATAATAACCCTTCAGCTCTCTCTGTCTCTCCACTCTGAGCATAAGCCCTTGCCAGAGTGTTGTACGTCACAACATCAGGCTGCAGGCCAGAAGCCACCATCTTGTGCACAGCATTCCATGCCTCTTCCAGTTCCTTTTTGGTACACCAGGCTTGGATGAGAATATTGTATGTTCTCTCATTGGGTTTCACATTTTCATCTTGTGTCATCATTTGTAGCAATTTCATAGATTCATCAGGTCTTCCAGCAACTCCGAATCCTTTAATGAGGGTGTTAAAAGTACTGGTTGTAGGTTTACATCCATACTGTTTCATCTTTTGAAAGATTTCCATGGCTTCATCAACATTGCCAGAATCAGAAAAGGCATTGATCATGGCATTAAAAAGTATTGAGTCAGGCTTCATGCCATTCTCTTCAATTTTAGAAAGAATTGCAGGAATGGACTTGAAGCGCTTTTGGCGGGTCAGGGCAGCCACAAGAGTTGTGTATGTTATAAGAGTTGGCCTGTGTCCTTCTTCTAGTAAGCCATTAAAGATGGCCTGGGCTTCCTGCGGCTTGCCCCTTCCAATCAACGCATTCATCAGTTTTGTTCTTGAATGAACTGTCTGACAACTGTTGCGGCCCATACAGATGAGACAACGAGATTCTTTACGTGGCTCTTCTGGAGTTGAGCTTAATTTTGTTTGGCTGCTCTTGTACTGCTTCAGTTTCTATTTCAGAATTACCAAAAGTTGAACATCACCTTCCATCACATATGAATTGAGCCCTAACTCATCCATGTATTATTATCACAAATATATTCATCCTGGCACTAAATTAGCAGAGAACAAATATAACAGCATAGGATATTGATAGTTGTCTTTGCCAAACAACATCAGTCAGGATCTAATGATCAATCATCAAAATTGTTAGTTTTAACTTATAGAGGGTTCAGATATTGGAGCCAGCAAATTATCAGAGGTGTAATTACTAACTTTATAGATTTTTCAATTATTGGGGAGTGAATACTGTTTCAAGTTCCAAAAGTATCACAAGGATTTAGATAATACATTCCACAGATTATCATAGGTGTAATATCCTTCAAAAACTGGGGACAGAATAGTGTCACAAGTTCTAGTATTTACTTTAAGTATTATAAAGACCTTTTGACGTATCAGAAAGACAATAAATGAATAAGAAGATTAGGACAATCTCAACGATCACTAATCATATCTTCCTTCTGATAGTTAGAATTTGTTTAGCATCTTGAGAAAGAAAGAAAGATTAGAGAAGAACAGAGAAGCAGAAAGAGAGAAAACATCCACAAATCTTATTCCTTGAGCCTTCCTTCTGGTTACAAGTATTTATAGGAATAACAGAATTAACTAACTAACAGATTCTTAACCATAACAGAATTAACTAATTCTGTTTAACTAATGTAACTAATCTGTTATATTTTAACAGATTCCTAACCATAACAAATAACTAATTCTGTTTACTAATCTGTTACATATCTCCAACACATCTTTGGACACTAGATTGAACCATTGAAGTCATCTTAAAGATCCCGAAAGAACACAATTTATAGTTTTATAAGGCTTCTGGCGATCTATTATAGACTTAAATTAAATGGAAATCAGAGTAAAATGCTCATTCAGATAATCAGAATAAGTTAACCAAGGCAGCTTGGCCCCACCCATTATGTTGAAATATACATATTTTGGTGAATAGATCAACATTCATGCAAGTCTTGTTTAATTATAGAAGAGTAATTCAAACAAAGCATCTATCTCACATGCATGAGACACAATGGTGCATATCCTGATCTTGAAAATTACAGAATTGCTAAACAAAAATCTTTATGGCCACCGATGAATAACACAAACATCAACTTTCAGCTAAAACATACCAGTTGATCCAGTTGGGTATGCCCTTTCACACTAATGGTTGAGTTGACATGTATGTAATTCTTATGGTCAAGGAATAAGGGAATTTTTCCTTGTAGTCCTCGCATGTTGATGCTATTAAAATAACAGAAATCAAGAATGAATAGGGTACTAGCACTTTTCCTTTCCCAGTATACTAGTTCTTGCTGACAAAGTGATTGCAGATTGTATTAGCATGTAATAAATCTACAAGGTCGTGATTATAATGCTCAACACCCTAGGGCTGATTATAAATTAAAGGCAATAGTTAGGACACAGCGCACTCACAGATAAATAGTTAAGATAACATGAGAAAAAGTAGCAGTTCAAAGTACCATGAAAGGTAATTCTTTAACTCCTTTATTGCTCATGAGAGCTCCCTTCTGGCTGCCATCCATGATGATGAATAGACTTGATCAGATTCTCACAGTTGTTTTCCGCTTTTCAAAACCTCAACGAAGCACCTTGCTACCCACGCCAAAATTTGACACTGGAGACCAGACCCAAATGGATTTTTAACTATTACTCCACATCATAAAGAGATGTCTTTTCCCGGCTTTGTACTATGAACAAGACAGCGACGAATCAATAAGAAAAGGTCACCACTAAGTCGTAAAGTTGAAATGAGAACATGCGAGCAAGTATTCTAGTTTAATGCATATAAAAATAGAAAGGCATGTCACAAGATGAACCATTGATTGATAAACAAAAAAAAAAAAAATGGAAAGGAAAAAGCCCACTGCATGAATATAGAAATTAATAAATTAATGCAGCATTGGAAACCAGAGGCAGAGAATTGATCATATATACCAACAACATTTGCCAAACCCTTCAACCCAGGCTCAAACTGAAAAATGGGAACCCATATCCAGATCATACGCTTGGAAAAGAAAGGCGATGATGCACATACTTGGGGATCGGAAGCAAAATTATACAGCGAAATTTACGATTTATATTCTGGAAATGCCAAAAGAAAGGAGTTTGAAAGGACACAAGTGGAGTGGGGATGCCTCATGTCATGACTTGCGAGTTGAGGAGGAGAGAGCAGAAAACGATGGACTTAATGCATGTAGGCAATTGTAGAGTACTGGATTCGGGTGTGTGGCATCCGCTGTAGATTCTTATCCACAAATTTTTATCACTGCCAGATTTCGCAGCGCTTTTTTGAGGCCATGGCAAGAAAAAGACAAATGAGCGAGCACATTATTTATGGGATTGGTGTGGCCACGCCAGCCTTCCATTGGCAA
The DNA here is from genome assembly GCA_037074485.1 of Delonix regia. NCBI lineage: Eukaryota > Viridiplantae > Streptophyta > Magnoliopsida > Fabales > Fabaceae > Delonix > Delonix regia. The sequence goes on along the minus strand of CM073449.1, from coordinate 28,516,345 downwards.
GGTCCAATTTTACCACGTCTTTATTTTCTTTCTCAAAGAAATATTGGAGAATTTTCAAGACCAGCGTATGCATTGGCTACGCCAGTTGTGTGTACAGGTTCTGTTAATTGTGTGTACTGAAAGGTATGCAAGCAATTTTTCTCGATATTCCATTAAAATTACAAGATAACTAATTCAAAATATGACCATACGGTGTATTAAAATTGATAGCCTTCTCATTTTAAAAAAAATAAAATAAATGTGTATTTTTTTGTACGTGAATGTCAATGCACACACATAAACGTATGTAGTATATGTGGGTGTGTATAAACTATTAGGTAGCCCGTTTTTATTTTGCTATTTTATATTCGTAAAGTTTATAATATGACAATTTATGAATTACGCTGATAGTAGAAGGTGTATACATTGTTTACGTCATCATGTTCAATTCCAAAGCTAAGATGAATTTCAAATAAATTGGAGGCAAATTTCGATCTCGGTTCCTCATTGAAGTTATTTTGACTGCAAAAATTAGATTAAATTAAAAAATAAGAAACCAAATGATTTTCAACTAATGGTACTCTGAAAGATATGAAAGGAATGAACTTCATTGTGGTAAAGTACTAATTAAGTAAATCACATAATATTTTATTACAACCTTAAAAAATAACAAGATGTAAATGGGTCATATCACATAAAGTGTATTTATTTTAGCCTAATTTACTCAATAAAATTTAATTTTTTTCAAAAAATAATTATCATTTTTATAGTTTTGTTATTAATTTTTAAATAAAAATATGATAAATAAATAGCTTTGCAAATAAATATATAAATTTTCAGAATAAATAATTTTTACAAATAAATTAATTTTTTTATATTTCAAATTGAGTTTCTTAAAAATTCTTTTACACATATCATGTCTAATAACATAAATATAAAAAATTGTAAGTAACTTTTCTGTTCACTCTCAAAGGTAATTGTTAAATGTAATTACTATATAATATATTAAAAAAATAAATCAAATGATTTTCAGGTAATAGTATTGTGAAAGATTTGAAAGAAATGAACTTCATTGTAGCAAAGTATTAATTTAATAAATCACATAATATTTTATTAAAACCTTTAAAAAATAACAAGATCTAAATGGTTCATATCACATATAGAGCTCGCATCCAACTTTTAAAATTTGATAAAAGTTGAGTTTGAATTCAAGTTTAGATGAAGTATAAACTTATATTTTAATTGAATTTTTTTATTCATATTTTTATTTATATTTTTTAAGTTGAATCAATTAAGCTTTTTAAATAATGATCAAATAATTTATTATTTAAATTTTAAAATAAATAACATAAATAATTGTTATTATTACATATAAGATTATATATAGAGAAGTTGTAAATATAATTAGATTATTGTATTAGCATAAATTTTTTAAATAAAATGTGTTAGTTTTTATTTTTTAATTAAAATGTTACGTTATATTAAAATTTTTTAAATAATTAATTTTTATTTATTAAAAAAATATTTATTTAAACTTTTTGAATTTGAGTTTTAAAAAGTTTAAATTTAGTCTATTTTATAAATTGAGCTTTTTCAATTTGAGCTTTTTTTTTAGCTTGAACTTATCAAGTCGGATAAAATTTTTAAATTATGATCAAATCTAATCACATAAAGTATACTTATTTTAGCCTAATTTACTCAACAAAGTTTAATTTTGTTTTGTTTGTTTACAGGCCCAAAAAAAGTTAAATTTTGTTTAAAATAATAAGTATCATTTTCTATTTTAATTAATTTTTAATGAAAATATCATAAATTAATAATTATGTAAATAAATATGCAATTTTTCACAATAAATAAGTTTTACAAATAAATCAATTAATTTTATATATCAAATTGAGCTTTTGAAACATTCTTTTTACAGAACCCCTTGCTGAATATCGATGGAAGCTGAATTGCAGAAGTTATCGATCACTGAGGAGGAGGACGAGGCCTGGCATATTGACGATACAGTGGTGTTTGAAAACAATCCCTCAGATACACCTGAATTGATCCCGATTGGTACCTTCCTAACATCAAGCATCATTAACTATCCTGCTATGAGAAATACGCTAGCAAATTTGTGGCACCCAATCAGAGGAGTATGCATCAAGGAACTTGGGGAAAGAAGATATACTCTCAAATTTTTCTTCGAAGTGGACATTGACTGCGCTATCGATGGAAGCCCCTGGACCTTTAATAACCATTGACTGGTTTTTCATTGTCTCAAACATGATGAAGACCCCTATATCGTTGAGTTGAATTGGGTAGATATGTGGGTCCAGATAGTCTAATGGCTGAGAGTATGGCAGTTCAGTTTGGTAACTACATCGGAGAATTCAAGCAATATGACGCCAAGGCAACAGCGGATGGAAGGATTAACATCATGCGAGTTCGTGTGAAAAGTGATAGGAGACTGCCTCTGAAACGCAGGAAATGCCTTAAGTTGAAGAATGGTATGACTGTTTTCTGTCAATTCAAGTATGAAAGGCTCACTTTATTCTGCGTCCTTCGCGAGAGATTAGGTCATTCAGAAAGCTTCTGCAACATCCGAGCTGTTCAGGGAGGAGGAAGAGATCTACCTTTACAATGGGACATATCGGTTGGGGCGGCCGTCGAGGGGCAGCAGTGGTGAGCTCACAGCTCCGAGACGAGCAAGGAGCGAAAATGGCGGGATTTGAAGGCGGCAGTCACAATCATAATCCTACTGGCAGATTTGTCGGACAGCTTTCGAGGGATCCTAATAGCAGTAGTAGATATATGGAAGTTGAGAAGTTTCAAGATCTCAAGAGTCAGCAAATTTGTTGCAACGACGTAAAAACAAATGGGCCCCAACGTGTTGGGCCCAGGGGAGGAGGATAATCCAATCATTATTACGGAAAATAAAAAAAGGCTTTGGTTTTGGGGAGGAAACCAAAGCCCACAGGAAGAAGCAAGCATAAGGCTTCTGCAGTAGGATTCGCTCCAATAATAGGTAATATAATAATATTTTTTATTAATTTAATATTTATAAAATATTATTATTTTATTATATTTTATTACTGGGGCGGATCCAGTAGCTGTAGTGGATCCAGGTGCCCCTAGAAGCTCTAGATATGAACATCAGCACAATAATAAACTCAGAAGCAGCGTGTCCTACTCAGCAGGCCTACCAAAAGCAACGAGTCTCCTTAGCTAGAACTATTGGGGTCTAAGTAATCATCGAGCAGTTACTTAGGGTTATGAAAGAGCTCACTTATAAAGCTAAGCCCAAGGTAATTTTTTTAATTGAGACTCTAGTGAATAAAAGACGTATTAAGGAAATCTAGGGACAACTAAGGATGGGGACCTGTTTAGCAGTAGATTGTGTGGATAGTAGTGGTGGTCTTGCTCTCTTATTGAACAACAATGTTTCAGTGGAAATCATTAACTTCTCTAGACCCTTCATAAATACCAAAGTCAGTCTCATTAGTGAATCAGATTGGTGACTAATAGGTTATTATCAGTTTGCCGAGAGACTAAGAAGAAGTAGTGCATGGCAAATGTTAAAAGATCTCAATAGGATGAACAATTTCCCATGGCTCTGCATTGGTGATTATAACGACCTATTAAGTCCTAAGGAAAAACTTGGACGAATTAACCACCCTAATTCTCTTTTCGTGGGCTTCAAAGAAGTAGTACAAGAGTGTGGCTTAATAAATTTATCTTTTTCAAGCCTTCAGTTCACCTAGGAATGCAAAACTATGTAGTCTACTAACGTCTTGATTGAGTTATGGCTGAATCAAGATGGGTGGAGCTTTTTCCCTAAAGCTCGACGGAGGTCCTACCGATTACCTACTCAGATCATTACCCCCTATTAATCAGAATGTCGTCAAAAATCATATGCTCCAAAGGTAGACTATTTAAATTTGAGAATAACTGGCTGATGCATGAAGGCCTGGACGAAGTTGTCCAATGTGGATGGAACCAAATCTCTATGACAAAAGTGATGGATAGACTGGATACCAGTAAGGAAGAGATCATTACATGGTGAGAGGGAATCAATGAAGACTTTCAAAGCCAGATTAAAAAGACTGATGCATGTTTAACAGCCATAGGGGGAGCAATAACAATCAACAATATTGAATATATTGAGCTGAAAGAAGGAAGAAATATATTATCACTACAGGAAGAAACCAAATGGAGACAAAGAGCGAAAACCCACTTGGTACAATATATGGAGACCAAAATACACAATTTTTCCACTACTAGGCATCATCAAGATGTTCAACAAACATAATTAAGGAGCTAATAAATGATCACGGGCAAGTTATAAGGGATAAAGAAGGCCTAAAATCCATTATTATGAATTACGTCATAATATATGAAAGCAGCTCTGTGCAACCTATGGGGGTATTAGACTTAATTCCAAAAATCGTGTTAGAGCTTATCAACAAAAAGCTTATTACTCCCTTTAGCGAGGCCAAATTTAAAAAAACAGTCTTCCAAATGCATCCAAACAAGTCACCTGGACCAAACGTTTTCAACTTGGCCTTCTTTCAGAAATTCAGGAATACAATTGGCACTTAGGTGGTAGAAAGCTACACTAGATGGTTACATAATGAAAGATTTCCCCATAAACTTACAAAGACTTTAGTGGTACTAATTTCAAAGATTAGCTCACCTCAGTTAATAAAAGACTACAAGCCTATCTCACTATCCAATGTGATTTATAAAATTATGGCTAAAGTATTGGCCAACAGATTAAAGAAAGTGCTCATATCTCTTATCTTAGAACATCAATCAACATTCATCCCAGGAAGATTAATAATAGATTATGTCTTGGTTGCTTGTAAACTCATTCATACCATGAAAAGAAAGGGTAGAAGGCGTAAAGGATGGGTTGCCCCTAAAATAAATGTGAGTAAGGCATATAATATAGTCAATTAGAGTTATCTAAAAGGTGTGATAATTAGAATAAGATTTGAAAACAAATGGATAAAATGGATGATAATGTGTGTCCAACATGTCAAATACTCTTATAAGTTAAATAGAGACATTATAGGCCCAGTCATTCCACATAAAGGATTGAGACAGAGAAATCCTTTCTTACCTTATTCATTTTTCCTTTGTGCAAAAGGGCTAACAACACTTTTAAGAAATGTGGAACATGGGGGGCAGATCTAAAGATGTAAAGCTAGTATAGGAGGACCAAAAATCTCCCATCTCTTATTTGCAGATGATGCATTGTTCTTATATGAAGCTATTGAGTCTGATTGCAAAAACATCAAAGAAATTCTACAAAAATATAAAGCAACTTCAGGTCAATCCATAAACCTTAAAAAAATTGGTATCTTTTTTAGCTCTAACATGAATACTGCTGTAAGAAACAAATTAATGAATATTCTGGAAATCTATATACACTGATTGATCATGGAAGATACCTTGGTTTACCATCTATTATTGGAAAAAGTAAAAAAATCCAATTTTGCCTTTCTAAGAGATAAACTTTGGAAAAGAATTCAAAATTGGAAGAATAAGTTTCTATCTCATACAGGTAAGGAAATTCTCATTAAATCAGTGGCCCAATCTGTTCCTAGTTTTTGCATGTCCACCTTTCTTATACCCACATCTTTATATGAGGAATTACAACGTATGATGAACTCCTTCTAGTGGGGCAGTACTCAAGAGAACAATAAGGGAATAAGATAGGCAATTAGAGGATTGGGCTTTCGCAATCTACATTGTTTCAATATGGTTATGTTAGGCAATTAAAGGAGGAGATTAGGTTATGCTCCAAAAACACTTGCCTTTAAGGTTCTAAAAGTTAAATACTTCCAAGATGAGGATTTCTTGTCTGCTTAATTGGGTTCTAATCTGAGTTTTACATAGAGGAATGTATGTTCATCCCTGTCTTTATTCAAACAAGGTATAAAGTGGAAAGTTGGCAATAGTAAACACATCAGCATTTAAACAGACCCATGGCTACCACGTAATAGGAGTTTTTACCCAATTGACTATTTGATAAGGTAGAGAGCCTTATATTGTCGTGTAAACCGAGATAGGATATTAATAAACTTAAGCATATTTTCCTAGTAAAAGATTTGCAGGTATTCTGGAAATACCTTTTAACATTACTAATAAACATGACGCAAAGATCTAACACTATAATAGCAAAGGGCACTACACGGTAAAATTTACATATCATGTGGTTTTCAACCTATATAGCGAACAACAGCATAGCCATTCTCATGTTCCATGGCAGAAAATCTAGAATAGACCTACCATCTAAAATTAAGGAATTTTTTTCTGGAGAGCTGTAAAAGAAATCCTTCCTGTCCAACAGATTAAAAAGTTCTAGGAAGACTAGGGAAAGCTAAGTATTCATCCCTAAAGTACTTGTTTCAGTGTTTATGTAGCCGAGTTTTATATAAACTGGCATAAAGAGGTTATGGAACAATTTTGTGTTGTCACGTGGGAAATTGAAGGCAAAGGAATGAGATGGTTTGGAATGAAAGACCACAGAAAGTAATATGTGCAAATAGAATTGCTATTCAGTTCTTGTTTAGTTGGAAAAAAGCTCAGGATATCAAACTCTTTCCTTCCCTTGGTATAAACGAACTTGTAGATGCAACCAATTTCCATCATTCTAATACTTGGAAAGGTTTCGTTGATGACGCAAATTTTTTTTTTAGGCAGGAAAGTCAGGCTATGGAATAATCATTAAAAACCATAATGGATCGACTCTACAAGTCGTTGCTAGTTACTTTCATGGAGTTTACAGGGTAAATATCATCGAAGCTCTTGCACTGCATTCTACAATCCTTTAGGCCTCCATTATCTATCATCTAAAGGGATCGTCTTCTCAGATGCATAGAAACTAATATCAGCCATCCACTCCTACATTAAAGATTCTTCAAAATTCGACACTATAGTCTAAGACTGCAAATTGATACTTGTTGTAAATCCTTTCTCATGTGCATAAATCAACAAACAAGAAAATGAAGTTGCTTATAATTTGGCTTAACTATCATTACACTTTCATGATTTCTATTTATGGGATGTAACTCCAAACTATTATGATCAAATTCAATAAAGTTAAGCATATTCCATAAAAAAAAACACAAATATAAAAATTTGTAAGTAAATTTTTTGCCCATATTCAAAAGTAATTGTTAAATATGTAGAGAAAATGAACACATGATAAAAATAAAACTGTAGCAAATAATTTAATATGACATAGAATTTTACCTAGAAAAACCCCAATAAGGTAAAAAAACCACGGATAAGGAAGAAATGACTTCACTATGAGAAAAATATGAGTTACACTTCATCTATATATAGTAAGGATAATACAATATTTTTATATCTCTTACTAATAGGAAAATATTAATCTCACAACTCTCTTTTTACATAGGATTGCTCCTTTCTTGGTTGTGTGAAATGATATTTTAAAGCTCTCTATTTATAAGGAATGATAAAGGGCTTCAATATAATTTTTAAAGGATTAAATTGCAATTATAAATATTTTATCCTTTTTTTTCAATGGTTTAGCCACCAATCACATTTTTTACTTCTATGTTAGGCACCTTCTTTGGCAATATCGTACTTGAAAATTTGATTAAAAATTAATCAATCTTTACACCATTTTTTCTTCCTTGCCATCTCTTGTTGCTCATGTCTTTGCTAAGCCAATAAAAGATCAATACCATATAAACTTATCAATGTTCACTGGCTTTGTCAATGCATTTACTATATCATTTTTAGTATAGATTTTCTGCATATCCACACTTTCTTCTTCTACCTTTTCTCAAATAAAGTAATATTGAACTCATATGTGTTTAGTTTTAAAATGGAATGTCGAATTCTTCGCCAAGTGGAGAGCACTTTGATTATCACATAATAATGTAATCTTTTAGGATTGTACTTGACCTCTTCTATCAATATCTGCAACCAAATTGCTTCTTTGCTAGCTTATGTAGCTGCAATATATTTAGCCTCTGTCGTTGAAGTGATCACAATAGGTTACAATTTTGAAACCCTATTTACAGCTCCGTCTACAAGAATAAACACAAAATCACTAGTAGATTTGCTATTGTCAAGATCACCAGCAAAATCTGAATTTGTATACCCTTTAATGGTGAAATCTAATCATCCATAATACAATGCAACATTTGTGGTCCCCTTAATGTATCTTAGGACCCTTTTTACACCATTCTAATGCTCTTAATCAAGATTTGTCATATATCGACTAATCATTCCCACTGTTTGTGCAATGTCTGGTCTTGTACAAATCATAATGAACATTAAGCTACCTATTGCTGATGCGTACGATACTCAAGACATTTTCTTCCTCTCTTCTTCATTACTAGGGCTCGTGCTTGACGATAACTTAAAATTAACAGGAAGTTAGGTAGAGATTGGCTTACAATCTTGCATATTGAATCGTCACAAGATCTTTTTTAAATAATTCTTTTGAGAAAGCCAAATCTTTCTATTATTTCTGTCTCGATGAATTTGCATCCTTGAATCTTGTTTACCAGTCCCAAATCCTTTATATCAAATTTCCTAGCTAATTGTGCCTTTAATTCATTGATCAGATCAATGTTGGGGCTTGCTACCAACATGGCATCTACATACAATAGCAAATTAATAAAATCATTTCCATAAAACCTCTTAATATATGCACAAAAGTCTGCATTAAGTCTGTTGTATCCAAGGCTCATGATGAAGGAATCAAATCTCTTATATTAACATCTTAGCACCTATTAGAGATTATATAGAGATTTGTTCAACCCGCAAACCAAGTTCTCTTTTCCTTTTTCTTTAAACCTTTCTGGCTAGAACATATAAATTTCTTCTTTAAGATCTCTATGAAAAAATGCATTTTTTATATCTAACTGCTTTAGATGTAAGTCAAGTGTAGCACACATTGCTAAGAACACTCGAACCATTGAGTTGAACAATCAAAGAAAATATCTCATTATAATCAATACCTTCTTTCTGAGCAAATCCTTTCACCACCAATCTAGCACGATATCATTCAACTTGATCATCACTAGTTCTCTTGATCTTGTACACCTATTTGTTCTCAATGGCCTTTCATCCTTTTGGTAATGGAATAAGATCCCATGTCTTATTCTTATAGAGGGCTTCAATTCCTTCTTGCATTGATGCTAACCATAGAGAAGCTTTTGAACTTTCCATAGCTTTTTGAAAAATTGAAGGCTTTCCATCTTCTATAAGTAGATAATATGCAACATTCCCTTCCATAATGTAATCTAAGTGCCAAACCGGTTCTTTCCTTTCCTGAGATGACCGTCAAACTTGTGGAATCACAAAATTAGATTGTTCTCATTCATCATACTCTAGTGTTGCGTTAAAAGAATCTAGTACTTTTGTTTTATTTTCTCCTCCTTCAATCTGCACTGTGATGGTCTCTATTATTTTCTTTGAAGTGTTATCATCTTTATGTATATGTTGTTTTTCTTTAGGAAAGATGACATCCCTGCTAGTGGGATCCTGCAGGTGATACCTTTTTACCTCCTCAGCATATCCTAAGAATAAGCATCTTCTAGATTTTAGATCTAACTTAGTAATTTTTTGGGCATTGTACATCATGTATACCAGACTTCTAAATATATGAAGGTTTGTCTAATTAGATGGCTTCCCAGTCCATATCTCTATTAGGGTTTTCATATCAATTACGATTGATGGTGACCAATTGATCACGTAGCAAGTTGTCTTAAGTGCTTTTACCCAAAATGAATTAGCTAATCCAGTAATTCTTAACATTGCTCTTGTCCTTTCCAACAAAGTCCTATTCATCTACTCTGCCATTCCATTTTGTTGTGAAGTGTATGCCATCGTGAATTGCCTTTTGATACCTTCTTGTTGACATAAAATATTAAATTCATCACTGGTGTTTTCTCCTTCATTGTCTGATCTTAAACATTTAATCCTTTTCTCATATTCACATTCCACACATGGTTTGAAGGTTTTGAAAACCTCAAACTCATTTTCCTTTCTCTTGATTGGCTACACCCATCATCTCCTAGAGTAGTCATTGATGAATGACACAAAATACTTTGCTCCTCCTCGAGATAAGACTGGTGCTTGCCAAACATCAAAGTGTACTAGGTTTAAGATAGCTTTACTTATTTCTTTAAAGCTATTAAACTTCAACCTATATTGCTTACTTATAGCACAATGCTCACAAAAAGGTAGAGAAACCTTTTTGAGTTTGGGAAAAAGATTCTGCTATGCAAGAACCTTCAATCCACGTTTTAACATGTGGCCAAGTTTACAGTGTCATGATATCGTTGATTCCTAAGCTACTGGATCAGTTAATGCAACTGAGACTTTTCTTTGTTGTTTTGTTTCTTCTTTAAGCATATATATGTTGGCCGTTGTCTTTTCCACTTTTATAACTACAAGCATGCCTTTAATGACTTTCAGAATGTCATCCTGTATCTGGGTTTTATACCCATTATTATCAAATTATCTTAAAGACAATAGATTTTTCTTGAGACTATTCACATGTTAAACCTTATGGATGGTGCGAGTCATGCCATCATACATCTTTAGTTTGATGGTGGTGGTGCTTATTCCAAAATCTCTAAGAAACGATTATCTCCCATAAACACATATCCTCTAAAGACAGGTTTATAATGGTGGAACCATTCTCTCTATGAGATCATGTGTCATGTTGCTGCTAAGTCTACAACTTGAATATCACTAAACCTTTTTCTACCATCAGTAATTGTTGTTGCCTTGTTGTATGAGACTTCTCCACCATCTGAAGTACTTACAACGCATCCCTGAACACTTAAAACTCAGTATCTTGGCCTTTAGCCTTTGTATTCTTTTCAAATTCCAACACTCATTTTTATAGTATCCTTTTTTATTACACTTGATACATTTAATATTCTTCCTACTCTTCGATTTTGATCTACCTCAATTTTGGCTCTCACTTGAGTTACGTTCTATTGATCTTCCCCTCATTACTGTTAATGCTTCTGCTTGTTGTGAACAAATTAACCTGTCTTCCTTGTTTTTGAGCTAATTTTTTTTCTTCCAAAATAGTCGGTACAATGTGATCGAAAACTAGGTGGTCCACATGAACATTATTAGTCAGGTTGATAACGAGTTGGTCATAGGAATCGGGTAAGCTTTGAAGTAGAATTTCAGCACTTTCATTCACCTTTATGTTGTGACCCAACAATGTGAGTTAAGAAAATAAAATATTTAAAGTGTTGATGTGCTATGTCACTGAAGTAGTTTTGGACATCCGCAGAGTGTATAATTTCCTTTTTAAGAAAATTGTATTGTGTAGTAACTTGGCCTTGTACAATTTGGTCAAATAATCCCAAATTTCCTTTGTTGTCTTCTTCTCGTCTATATTGTACAATATCTCATCTGCAAGTGCTAAATGAAGATTTGTAACTACATTGCCGTCTATCATGTTCTATTTATTTTCATATGTAAATTCTACCGGCCTTTCACTAATAACCATATGACAATTATCTTTTCTTAAAATGACCTTTATCTTCAGCTTCTATAGTAAGAAATTACTACCATTAAACTTTTCAATTTTAAATTTTAACGTCATTGCTTCAATCACTATATATTTGTGAGCAAAAATAGCTTCTACTATTTTTCGTGAATAGTAACTATACATATGAATAGTGCACCATACATGTGAATAGTACCCAGTACCTAATAATTTGTGAAAATAATTTTGTTTATTTTTTTATGCAGAGGATTCAATATATTAGTGGCGGCCACAGAGCATAAGATAAGTAGATAATAACACCTAAATTGGCTCTGAAACCAATTGTAAGATCAAGCGCTTACCACTAGGCCAAAAGCTATAGCTGTTAGTCAGGACGCAACTCTATTTCCTTAACAATGACTTAACATAAATACCACATTTTGAGTGTGACTTAACCCTACATTTGGGCCTCTGCCACAGGACAATTAATACCATACTTTTTAGTTAACAATCCCCCCTTAGCAATTACCTCACTGGGAATCGAACATGTGACATTGGCTGTGATACCAATTGTGGAGAAAATAGATATCAAATAGAAACAAAACTGTAGCAAATAATTTGAGATAACAAACAGAATTTTACGTGCAAAAACCCTAATAGGGTAAAAAACCATGACAAGGAAGAAAAGGCTTCACTATGGGAAAAATAGGAGTTATACATTCTCTCTATGTAGCAATGATAATACAATATTTTTATATATTTTGCTATTCAGAGAATATTAATCTCAAAACTTTCTATATATCTCACAACTCTCTCTCTCTATATAGGATTATTCCTTTTTTGGCAACTGTGAATACCCCATCCCAAAATAATAAGAATAAAAATTAATAATTAATAATGATTAATTCATTAATTAATCAAATGTAAAATGTTTGAGTCACAAAATAAAAATCAAATATGGAAAAACAGAACACAAAATTAAAATATGAAAAATAAAACAAAAAATAAAAGATAAAAGATAAAATACAATGAAAATCATAAATGAGAAAAAAAAAGAAAATAAAATTCAAAAAAAGGAAAAAAAAAACACCAAAAATAAATGTTGTTAAAAATGCAAATCCCTACATGCCCATGCTGCACGCCACTCCCGTAGACCTACACACACATGTTGGTTTGGGAAAAAGGCAAAGGAGAAGTGTTCATCCATGTTTTCAAGATTTTGAAAAGCAAGACCATGACAAAGCAAAAGGGGGAGCGGTTAAGAAGAAGGAAATGAGATAGAGAAAAGTTTAAAGGGGGAGAGATATGGAGAAAGTAAAAGGCTGCTAAAAGCAAAGAGGCTGAGCTATTTGAAAATAAAGAGAGAGTTGTGCAAGGAAAGAAAGAAAGACAGGAAACGTTAGATCGTGAATGACAGCAAAGGGAGAGGGAGGAAAAGAAGCAAGAGGGGAATGGAAGAGAAAGAAAGAGAAAAACAGCGACTTGAAAGGGAAAGAGAAGGCAAGAGGGATAAAAGGTTAGAAAGAACTGAAACTCGATACCGAAGGAGAGGAGAGCCTGAGAGTGAGAGAGAGTTTGGAGGAGAGTGAGTTTTTCTGGAGATATTTATGCATTGGTTCGAAATAGAAAGAAAGGGAGACTGAGAAGGAGGAGAAAAGGGTAAGCTCATAAAGGAGAAGGAGAACATGGCCTTGAAAACCTCGGTTTTTCATGTCCAAAAAACAGTAAGAACAAGGCAGAAAAGAGAGGATAAGAAGGAACTTTGAAAGAGAATAAGACAGTTTTTACACCTTTGTTTTCACATCTAAAGAATAGAGAACAGACGAGGCTAAGAGGAGAGAAACCTTGAGTAAGAGCTATGAGACAATAACATAAATGAAAATAGAAAAGAAGGGAAAATGAAGAAGGCACCCCCAAACTAGACATTCATCTTGTTCTTGCATCAAAAAATAGAGATAATCAATCGACAATTACAGCTTGGCAGTCACTTAAAGAGTATTGAAGGTTCTATCCATTATTTACCTTAAACTTCATAACATTCAAATATACACTAGCAGGGTGATAATATTTTGACAAAAATGCAAAGAGTTCACGTGAGATGAAGGGTGTTCATATTGTGTTTGAAAATAGGGGTTGAGTTTATGCTTTAAACATGCTTATATACTTCGTCCAATTTGTGTGCTCTACTAGTAGTGTTTTAGTCCAACTCCTTTTGCTGTGTTCATTAGTTATTGGATGGATTTGTTCAGGTAATTTGAAATGAAAAATGGTAGTGATTAAATGACATTATGCCTTTGTTTCTTATGGCGTCACCTTCATTCAACTTGCATATGTCTTTGGCCTATGTATTTTGCTCAGTTTTGTCCTTTTCTTGGTAATTATATTCAAGCTTGGGTATGATTAATTTATGATAAATTCTTGATTTGTTCCCACTCAAGTATGCATGTATGTGCCTTACCTAGTGGATTATGATATAAGATTAGCATGTTTTCCTTACCTTGACAATGAATGCTTTCTTTTGGATTCAAAATAGGTGAGTTAGGCATTTTCCATTAGTCCACCTATTGGAATCACGTGAACACTTTTGGTTTCTTTCATGAGGTGGCATCATTATTTTATGGATGCATTAACTTTACTCAATATGGTTTTTTTTTTTTACTCTTTGTTTAATATATAAAAGATGTTAAAGTCTAGGCAAAGTCTTGTAGTGTGGTATCTATTTTGATTTGTATGTGTGTGTGTATATATATATATATTAAAATATGTCTGTTCTAAAATAAATAAATACGCCTAAAATGTTTTTTGCTTTGTCACGTGAGATTATTAATCTTTTCAAGTACTTGAGAATTAATTAGTAGAAATCGTATAAGATCCTTAGTCTCTTCATATTTTGAAAATTAACTTTTTTAAAAATATATATAAAGGTGGGACAATTCCAAAATAAAAAAGGCTTATTTTGTCCATTATTTGTAATAAAAAAATCCTAAAAATACTTTACATTATAGTTTCACTTTCAAAATTAAAATAAAGTTCAAAAATCCAAAGGAAAAAATTAGAAAAGAAAATGAAAGGAGTAAGGAAGTTATATTAAGTTAATTTCGTAAATTAAAACACATCAACCAAATTTTAATCTTATTAATTTGTTTAACCTTAACTCTTAACTCTCCTATTCTTTTCAAAAAAGAATAAAACTACTAACTAATTGTCATGTTTTTTACGTTGAACTACGTAAATTTTGATCTTCATCGCAAAATATGTAAATCTTAGGTTTTGATTCTAGGTCAAATTTGTCATTGTAAATATTTTATTTTTCTTTCTTTATTTTATTTTCTTAATTTCTTCATTATTTTCCTTTTTATTTTTGCATGTGATTGATAAGAGTAATCTAAATTTAAATTAAAGCTATATAATTTTTGCATAATCAACTTTGGGTAATCGTTTTTAAGAACAAATACTATGGGGTACCTAACACCTTCCTCATGCACAACCGACTCCCCAACTTGAATTTTGGTTTGCAAACCACCTTATCTTATAAATTGGTTTTCCAAAATTTATTTTTTAAAAATTTTGATAGTAACTCTTAAATTTTGGTTTTCGTTGTTTAAGTAAAGATTAAAACGAATTCATTTCTCGCACCTTGTGGTCATATTTCAGGTGTGACATTAATACATTCCAAAAAAAAACATAATAATAACATATTAAAATATAAATTAAATATTAATATAAAATAATTTACTGTTCAATCTTAAGGATTTACAAAATTGTTAGAATTGAAAAGTAAATTAATATTTTATAAGTTATTTGAAAAATAAAAAATGTAAATTAACAGATTTTTTTAAAAATGAAATTTATAATCGAATTTTAAAATATTAAGATTAAAATATAAATATAATAAATATGTTTACTATTGCATATAATAATAATGACTTCAAACAGCATTATTGAAGATGAACTAATTGACCAAATTTGTAATTGACCTTAATTTTTTTTCATTTTTACACTGCCTGCTGCCTATGCCAAAGTTTGTGTGTCGAGATCTCAAGGAGATAAGACAAGAAGTCTTCTCGTGAAATGCCAGACCTAACCAGATTGCGTTATTGCATCGGCGGTTTCACGGAATCTGTAGTCTTTCCCGTATTATCCAAACTTGATATTGTTCTCTGCCACGAACCCCATAACATAAAATGATGCTGAAGCTGTGGAATTGGTACACCAACTGCCTATCTGTTCATCCGGTTAAGACCCAAGTGATTAGTTCCGGCGTCCTTTGGGGCGTTGGCGATATTGCTGCTCAGTACATCACTCACTCTGCTGCAAAGAAGCGTCTTCAACTATCTGTAAGAAATACTTTCTACTCAATACAAGCATCTCACTTCAATCCCTTTAAATGTATAGTCTTTTCTTCCGATGGGTTAAAAAGAAAAATTCTCAATTACCTTGGACAGCTGTCTGTGTCTGTGTATTTCCATTATGTGAATTTGCTGTTGAAGGCTGAAGGTGCATATGGTAACATTTGGAATGCCAATTTCTTGTGCCCTGTCTTGTATGGTTGGATGTAATCAATCAGTTTATTACCCAGAAATCAAAATGATGGGATGTGACAAATGGCATTTGTTTCCCAGTTCTTATTGCAGGCAGATAGGTATAATCATGATTGCCAGATGGTTGAATCTGGGAGATAGCAGAATTGCTATTCTAAAGATGATTTTCTTTTATAGTAGTAATTGCTTGGATGGAAAATATGCCGCCAAAACCCGATATATTATTGATTTTTTCTCACATTCGTGAAATTTAGGTTTAGATGGTCTACCTATATTTCTTCCCAACTTTATTTGGATTTTGATATGTCCCTCAGCAGTTCCAGTGATTTTCCTTGCTACAAAATGAAATTGACATTGGCATTTTCTGGTTGTAGCTGATTTTAATGTATAGACTGTTGCAAGGTTTCTTATCAACCTTAAATTATCTATGATGTGATAGGAGGCAGATGCTAAATTTATGATCAACTGGAGGCGTGTGGCTGTCACAAGTTTGTTTGGATTTGGTTTTGTTGGGCCAGTTGGCCATTTCTGGTATTTGTTTACTATGTTGTTTATTTTATTTGGGCAATGCGGTTTGTTTATCAGTGTTTATAGTTAAATAAAATATGTACAAATAATACCTGGGGAATTTCTGTATAAGTCATGTAGTTCATCCCCACAAAAATTCTTCAATTTTATGCAAGGGCCATAGACATTAATTTGCAATGATGTAGAGCAAGGATGACTTTATCTGTTGGAACTTTAATTCAGTTTGTTACAAGATGACAACACATCCAAGTTTTGAAACATGAAGGAAGCGTGTGATCATTATGTCAGAGTAGATTGCCATCAAGTGTAGGATATTTCTGGAGCTAAGTTTCTTGAAACCAAATAGATCTTCTCTGTCTGTGACTGAGTTTATATTTTTTTCCTTGGGTGGTATGACCATCTTAGAAAGCAAGGATTCATATCAATCATTAAGTGTAGATATTAGTTTGTCCACAATATAGGTTTCACATTTTCTTTCAAGATCTTTTATCTGAAAAGTAAGTAGCGAATTTTAGTCAGAAGCATATATATATATATATATATAGCTTACTATTTGAAGATGGCTACACCGAGAGAATAAATTTTGAATCATAAGTATGTGATTCAGAAGCAAATTGCTGATTTTGACAGCCTCTAAGTAATGTGGCAAAGCACACTATATTGCACATGAACCCTGTATATATTACCAAAATTCAAAGATTTTGATCAGGAAAAAAGTGCGAGCATCCCTTGTAACCGCTACTTTGGTTAATCACCGGGATATCAACTGAATTTGCTTCCATGTTGATTGTTTTGGGAATTTAACATTCAACAATATGATGTTCATTTTACTTGAAAACATGTTTGAAAAAAAAAAACTGCTCTCGTGAAAATACTTCAACGAAGCTGAATTATATTTCCTGCTGCTTAAACCTGAATTATGATATGAAGACTTGAGCAACAAACCAAAGATAGTGCCAAAGAATTTGTACTAACATTAAACTATCCTTTTATCTTGTAGGTATGAAGGGATGGACAAGTTTATAAGGACGAAGCTTCAACTACAGCCAAAGTCTGTGCGATTTGTAGCTACTAAAGTGGCAATGGATGGCATCATTTTTGGCCCCATCCATTTATTTGTCTTCTTTACTTATATGGGATTGTCCGCCGGCAAGACTATTCCACAGGTGAAGGAAGACTTGAAGAGGAATTTCGTCCCAGCCTTGCTATTAGAAGGTGGCTTGTGGCCTATAGTGCAAGTTGTTAATTTTCGGTATATCCCTGTGAAGTACCAGCTTCTCTATGTAAACCTGTTCTGCTTGTTGGACAGTGCTTTCTTGTCATGGTTGGAGCAACAGAAGGATGCACCTTGGAAGCAGTGGTTTATGTCATTTGGCCGTTTAAAGGAAAAAGGAGACCAATGCAGCAGATGAGAATTAAAATTGAAATATTGTAGTTCCCCATTCCTTCAATCTCAGTCATCTTGTCGACAGCATTTTCTCCTCTAGTAACATGTTGGAACATTATTTGATGAAATTCAAGTTTTCACAATTGTATAATTCTTATGAATATTTTGATGCATGGGAAGAAGTCATTGTTTCGGTTTGATGTTTAAAAGGGCATTATATAGTTTTATTTGCAAGCCATGCTGAATTTGAAAGTGCAAAATTTTCCGAATTCCTTTACTTTTGTTTATTTCCCCCCTCCCTTCTAAGTCTGGTCTCACCTAAAAACGATGTTGGATATTTGATTCCTGAAGAAGGGGTAATTTCTAAACAGATTAAGCGGCACCATTCAAAGATAAAAAACCTCTTCATTTCAAACGAGGCAACGTCTGAATTCCTCATTTTATACGGCTAAAATGCTAAATAATCTATTTCACCTGCCGCCGGCAGATCAAATTAATTTTCTTGTGCAGCAGAAATGAGATTAGTCCCAGGTAAAAACATGAGAGAGACTAGCTCGTGTGAATCACAGAAAGCTTGTTCATGCTCTTCGTAAGTCTCCTTCGAACTGTCATGCCTGTTGAAGAAATTTGCTACAATGACGATCAGCTTTGCTCTGTATGGATTTTACCATGGAATAAAGCTTCGTTGCTGCAATAACCCTGATACCCCGACCTGCATTACTCATTGAACCTTTTAGCCGAGTTCCATGATGATCTACCAGTCAGCATTGATCCTTGCAAGGTAAATCTAAGTCAACTCTTACCAAGTCCATAGCAGGCTAAATGTAAATTTCTGGCCCAAGGTGATTACAATAGCGCTGCTACTTATACAACTTCTCTGCTCTATCATTTCCAGAGACACTTCCATTGCCATTAGCTTGAGATCTATCATCCCTCTGACTTAAGATTTTCGGTAGGTTTTCTTGCGGAAGTTTGTTTGGTGAGAAGCAGATTAAGGCTTCCGGGCCTCCGCAGCTTGGATGCTGTTCCATCTTCATCATGTCCACTTTGGTTGCCTGGAAGTTGTGAGATTCAGGCAGTTAGCAATTTCTCTCATTTCAAACTGGGATTCGAAAACCAAAAAATTTTGAATCATAATCTATAGTGAATTACCATGTCAAACCTGAGCAGTAAGCCTCGTCCTAATTTGAAGAACAGTAAAATATAGAAGTGAAAATACGGGAACTCTTATACTACGAGAATGAACTATGACCTCCCCCAAGTGGTATGTTTGGCTTCAATTCTGCATGTACAAGCAAGCATGGGCAATGGCTGAAATTGACAGCCTGGAAAGGAAAAATGCATAGTTAGGTCCCTATTACATACAAGTACTGACCTCAAAGAAAAGATTACATGAGGAAGAATCCACAAGAGTATGCCTTTTAAATATTTTCAAAATTTTTAATCATGTGATAAAGAGACTTCAGCTTATCAACCATGGAATCCAGGGAATTTTATTAAATGAAAATAATATTCAGGACGAGTTTGTGACATATTCCCCTCATGACAGAAAATTCAGACAAGAAGGCTATATTAAAAAGTAGAAGTAAACTTGTCTTGTCACTGTTATAGTAAAAAACTCAACTTACTGGAATGCTTACTAACTGTCCATGCTGATTGACCAGGACAGGCAGGCTTCTTCTGGCAGCAACTGGAATAGATTTTAATAACAGGAGAGCTTTCTGTGCTGATACACTGGCATAATGTAGACATGGGGTTCTCTTTTCGATCATCTGCTCCCTTTCACTCAATGCTATAGCCCCCTGTTGCAGGAAATCATTGGAAGAGGGATGTTTCGACAACTTGGCAAGATACAACCAGTCAGATTCAATCATGTTGCGCACTTCAACTCCTGTGTTATGACCAACAACACAAGGCATGCAACAGCAGTTCCAGCTTTCCACACCCAAATTCATGCCACCACTAAATAAATCAGAAAACGCACCCTCAGGAATTTTTTCTTTCAATTCCCATGTAATAATAAATCTATTCATGAAGTAACATATCTGCCCTGGCTCGAATGTAGTAACAATATCAACTTCCTGCTTGGGAGTGGAATAGGTATCGTCCCCAGCTTTAGATCTGAAGCGATCAGTCTCTTCCTTCTGCAACTCAATAAGATTCCCATAGGTTGACTCACTGATTATATTTACTCTTTTTGCTTCAGTCAGTACTAACTCAGGTGCCACATCCATAAAATGTACATCTGACGCATCTGGAATTAAATAACTTGCATGCAATTTTCCATCCTCTATAATATTTCCCATCTCATTCAAAACACAATATTCCTGTTCCCAATCAGAGCATGACTGAAAAACTTCCATCTTTAAAGGCAGAGGACAGTCAACAGAACAGCAAACCAAGACTCTAGACCCTCTAGAACCAGGATCCGGGCAGAGGTAACAACCAGCAGCTGTGAGAGAATTCTAGGGGAACAGTAAATTCTAATCACCAAATATATATTGGATTAATATTACTCTGTTACACACACACACATATGTAGGCACACAGAGAGAGAGGGAGAGGAAGGATCAATTGACACCAATATCAATCAAGATATATCTTAAACAGTTACACCATTAAATAATTAGATTAATTTCTTTCAAACTTTACAGCTGGATTTAAACTTCTAATCATAAAGATCATACAAAATTTTACATCAATCTAGCATTGTTTTGCACTCTATCAATATACTAAAACATTAATGCTCAATACACTTTTCAATTATAAAAGACTATTAACTGTTTGATTGCAACTTATTGATATTTAACTTTTCTTAAATTTGTTATGTAAGATTAACATGATAATTACTTCCAATTCAACAGTTGGATTAATGAAATTCACTTCCTAGAATTAGATACTTAGTGGTGCAAATGTGGAAGCCTATATGAAGGGGAAAAATTGAATCAATTAATATATTTAACATCCCTCCAATAATGCGTTGATGAAAGTCCTAATTACAAGAGTTTAAGGGCCAGGGTAAGTAAGACAAATGATCAGTCAAGCATGTACCTTTTGCATTGACAGACTAATCTTTTCTCCACATTTATATAAAGCATCAATTATCACTAGCATGAGGCATCCATCAACTATCCACATTCAATGTTCTTGACATATATCCCTTTGAGGGGTTTAATGAGGCACTAGGCATTGATGACACACTAACAACCGAGCCATTAACAGAGGGTCAACTAGATGTTATTCAAGAAGTAATTGAAAGGGACCTCAATCTTGTCCCTTCTTGATGAAGTGGTTTGGTAAACCAGCAAGTGAAAGTACTGGGATTATGGAGGAGTAGCTGAAGAGGATTGTTCCTGAAAATTATGCTGAGACTGTCAATATTTTCTCAGACATGAATTTTCACTTACCTGAGGCCCAAGGCCAGCCTACATTAGCCCACAGATTTGTCCCTTTTATTTGTGTTGTCTTTTTTTTTTTTAATTCCTTTTCTTGTGTTGTTTTGTTTTGTTTTAGTTCTCTTTTGAAACGTCATGAGCTCAGCATGTGATCACTAAATAAGCTTGAACAAATCAACTTATGTTTTGAGGACTAGCAGTCTAGGTTAGAAGGAACATCTTATAAAAGGGGGTCTTTAAGCTATTGTCATGAGATTTAGTTAATTTTGAAGAAAGATAATGGCTTATGGAGTTTCCAAGAGTTTCTTCACCTAGAACTAATTGTTCTCCCACAATCTTACTGTTAGCTATTTTTTTTCTACTTTACATTCTTTTAAAATGTCAGGTTGCATCACAATGTATTTATAAAAAATACAGTAAATTGATAAAGTTAGAGAATAAATGACATAATCTGATTAACAAAATAATCTATATAAAATAAAAGTACCATTAAAACATTAATACCCAAGCTATTCACAAGCCTAAATTGAGTATTCCCTGCTTGAACTCAAGCCCAGAACCTAGCCAAGCAAGCTCAAGTAACAAACAGTCAATTTGTTTATGCTTCCAATATAAGAGGCAGTAAAGAACAACCAGGGTCAAAACCATAACAGAATCTCAAAGAAATTTGGGGGAGAGTAGTGCATGTATATATTGTGTCCAAAAGCAGAAGATGGCTAAGCATAGAAGCTTTCCATTGCATGTGATTACATGTATTGCGATTTCTTTTAATGAATTCGAGTCTATAAAAATACAAATTCTTGCAAAAACTGCTTGGGTTGTGGACTTCTTCAGGGTCTATAGAGAAAAAGAAAAGATGAAAAACAATTTAAAGAAAAGGTAAAAAGCAATAGCCTTCAGCATAGTAACAATTGACGGGGATTTGAAACCAAAAAGGCCAGTGGACTATGAATAAATGGACTGATTAGAACATCAATGTGATGAAGCAGATTTACCTTGCATGGAAAAGTACGAATGTAATCCAACAGCAATTTTAAAGCACTACCTCTGATTGGCCTTTGCCTTTGTGATATGAACTAAAATAGCAAATTAGACCACTATTACATTAATTTCCACAAACTTAAAAGGGTTTGAAGAAAAATACTGATGTATAAGATCTGAAGTACCTGCAAAACCAAGGATATAAACTTGGACAGGCATAAATCAACAATTATTGAGGGATTAAGAATCTTCAAATCAATAACAGCATATCCATGCTGCCAACAAAAACCAACACCCAACCCCATCAACAGTCAAAAGGTAAATTCTCAGAAAAGATTATCTAAGGATACTTGTTACACAGGTACCATTTCTAATATTCCATCAGTATAACAGTGCCATAATCATCTTCAAATATTAACCATGAATGGATAAGATGGGTCAAAGGCTTACCTCCTTGATGACCACAGCTTGATTTAACAAGCTATAGCAAATTTGATCAATATATAACCGTGTCATTCGACATACAGAAATGACTGATTTTAGCTCAGACTTGAAAGCAGCTGCAAATATAAAATTAGTCATCCAAGGAACTCAAAGCCTATGATTGCAAAAATTAAAATGAAGCAATGAGTATACTCACTGTGCTTGAAAAACATGAAATATGCAATAAAAATCCTAAAAATAGAGGGTCTTAGACTCTCGACTATATTAGTCGTCCTGATTTTAAAATGGGTTAAAATCTATTAGTTTATTCACACTCTGAATGGTCAATTAACAATGGACCAAGAAAAGTTTGACTTTTCCAATTTTCATCTTGTTTCTCCCTTCAATCTTTCCTATAAAAATGACTTCTGCTTTTCAACCCTTTACTACAAATATTAATATCATTTCTTTAATTACACATTTCTGCATTGTACAAGAATCTAATTATGAACTGACCAGAGCATATGAGACGAATACTGTAAAGTAACTTCAACCCAGAGAAGAATTAAAAGCACTTGTCAAGAAAATAGAAAAATAAATCACACACTCATCACAACTTACGTGATGACAAATTATTTAGGGACATTCTTATCCTATTACGTGCGAATAATGGACTTTGATTTGTTGGGTCTTCCACCCAATCCTTACTACCCCCTTGGCAAATCTGTAAAGATAAGACAAATCAAGAATATCATTCAGATGCAAGGAGGGCAAAATAAATATATACAATGCATAGACATATAATTTGTTATATCAACCTTGTACATATCTTCTTTTGAAAATTCTAAAAGAGGCCGCACAAGAAGGATGCTGTAATTCAGTGGAACTTCACCGTAGGAGTGTGTATGTGTGGAGAAAATTTGGGAGGTAAAAGGCATGCCAGCAAGTCCAAGCACACCACTATTCCGAGAAAGCCTTAAAATAAATAACTCAGCCTGCATTGTGTCTGAGAAATCACTACATGTCTAACATGCATAACAAGCCTTCAATGTTGCAACTAACTTGATAACAAAGTACTGCATTTAAAACTAGAAATCTAATTATTTTATAAAATCTGAGCTTAAAAATGCTAATAGCATCAACATGTCATAGATGCAATTAGATAACATAAATTGGGAAAATGGAGATGCAGGAACAAAGAGCATTGCCAACTAAACCTGGTCATCAGCATGATGTGCAATAAGCAACACGCCAATCTTGTGTTGGGCACAAACTTTTTGAAAAATTTGATACCTAAAGTTTGAAATTAAAAACGAAATAAAAAATTTGCAATCAGCATACATTTTATCAAAGTCCCTGTTGCAGACTTTTAACAATATTTCTCTTTATAAAGTTAAGATACAATAACCTCATTTCACGAGCAGCTTCTTGCAAATGACCTAGTTTTGGCCTGCCATTTGACCAATCACAGTGGGCAATCTCACATCTGATTCCTATTATAAAGTTAGGGTTAGCAACGAGTATAGCTGAAAATGTTTAAGAAACGAGAGTCACATTACTATAGTACATATATAGCACCCAGATATGGATGTACCCAATTCTGAAACCCGGAGACTAACAACGTTGGCCTCATGTTTGCTCTCTGCTCGCAGCCCATGATCAACAATTATTGCTAATAGCCCGTCAATGAGACCACCATTCTCAGCATTAAGACCAGCTGTTTTCCACCACGCGGTTAATACACAAAGTGCCATACTGTCAGGGCCACCGGAGACTCCTAAAGCTGATAGGAAAACATGAATGGAAACATAAAATAATCATTATTAAGGGAATCAGTATGTTCCTTGCATCGTTGAAAATGAAAAATACAGAAACCGTGTCTTTAAAGTAATTTTATAATATAACTTATCACCATTTCATTTCATTCTGAAAGAATGTATAATGTATGAAGTGCTTGTGTCTTGAATTTACAAAAAAAAAAAGGCAAAAGATTCAATTTTGCCGAACATTCCCGTGAACCGTGTAGAATCTAGTATCGGCAGTTGGTGGAGTCAAACTAACTAACCAATTCGATGGTGAGGTTTAAGCCCCGCCATGGCCATTCGCCTGGAAAATGCTTCTCTGTACTTAGACATGTCGATTGGGTATTGGGTAGAAGAAGAGTCGCAAGAGCAGCGAGCAAAAGGAACATAGCGAGGTTGATGATGGTAGTGATGCCGCAGCGGGAACCCGAATAAAATGTTGCATCTTTTGTGAGGAATTTTAGAGATAGACGCTAATAGAATATTTGCAGTGTCTGTCCTGCTCTGCGAAGATAGTAGGAGCCCTCGCGCCATAATACCTTTTCGTCGGTCGGGGTCGTCAGGGACACTGCATTTTTAAATCCGCAATACGGCATACGGTACTAGGATGGTTTTCAGTTTACCCTTCTATTGCTTTCGTCCCAACATAATTATTTATTCCTTGAAATAAAAAGGGCAAAAAAAATATGTAATTTAAACTTTCGATTGTTTCATCTCCCGATTAAAGACATATATAAACTAAATTAATACGAGACATAATATCCCTAATTATTTAGAAAAAATTAGAAAGAATTAAGAAATAATAAATATATCTAGTTGAAACATTTAAAGATAATTATTTATAAGTAAATTTTAAAGATTATGGGTAAAATTGTAATTTTTTATTCTAAGCAATTAGGAGGGCAAAGACAAAATGGTAATTTCATACTTTAAGCATACTTTGAAAATTTTTTTTATTGGCAAATAAACAAATAGAAGGGTCAAAAGAAATATGAAATAATTAGAACATATTTTAGGTTGAATTTTATCATGTTCAAGATAAAATTTTTCTAAGATATTAGAACTATGAAAAACATTTAAATAAGAAAAAGGCTAATATTGTTTTAAATAAACATTCAAAACTCTAACACTAAGTAAGTATATCATAGAAGTAAAGCCAAATAAGAGGAATTTAAGAAAGAAAATAGAGACAACATGGCTACTGACCACTGATGATAAAATGGTAATTTGACAATAGGGGGCAAAATAGTCATTTCATATAACCCCAACGATAATATGGTAATTTCCATGATCAAGCCTTATATTTAGATAAAATCTTTACCATTAGATCAATATCACATGACTAAATCTTAGCCATATATTTAGCCTAAGTTATAACCATTAGATTAAAATCACATGATTAAATCATAACCATCCATTTAGATCAAATTACAACCACTAGATTAAAGAAATTAAATCATAACTTTACACCTAGATTACATCATCATCATTAGATTAAAATCATATAATTAAATCATAACTATTCATTTGGATTGAATTACAACCATTTGATTAAATAAATTAAATATTAGCCATGCACTTAGATTAAATCATCTTCATTGGATTAAAACACATGATTAAATATTTACCACCCGTTTTGATCAAAATTCAACCACTAACCATCCACTTAATCAAAACCCTGATTAAATCCTAGTTGTTGAATTATCTTTTAATACCCCCCACCCTACTCTATCCCTTCAAATTGCATGCACATCTTATTCTATGACTGACTTACCAGATTTCACTCACACTTACATCTTTCACTTTGGCACACTCTTATTAAAAAAGGAGTAAGAAGACTTAAGAGAATTGCTAAGAAAAGTATATTTAGGTAACATGATTTAGCATATTTTAGGTATTATTCTTCTCTTTGCTTTTCCTTCTTCTTCATGAATTGATCTTTATACAATATAAAGTCAAAAGCTTTAGCTATGGTGTAAAGATGACTTACAATATGCTAAATCATGTTACTTGAATAAGTCAAAGTGAAGGATGTGAGTGTGAGTGAGATGAAATGGGAGTAATTTGAAGGTACAGGATAGGATGTTGAGTATTTAAATAAAATTCAATAGTTATAATTTAATCAGGGCTTATAAATCCTATGATTAAGATGTGATATAAGTAAATGGTTAGGATTTAACCGTGTTTGATCTAATGGTTGTAATTTTGTCCAAGTGGACACGTAGGGTTTAATCTCTTAATCTAATGGTTGAAATTTGATCCAAATGGGTGACTAGGATTTACCATGTGATTTTAACCCAATGGTGACTATTTAATCAAAATGTAAGCATATAATTGAATCTCTTTCATCTTATGGTTGTAATTTAATATAAATGGATAGCTAAGATTTAATCATGTTACTTTAATTTAATGATAATGATTTAATCTAAATGTAAAGTTAAGATTTAATTTTTTTAATACAATGGTTGTAATTTGATCCAAATAGATGACTATAACTTAATCATGTGATTTTAATTTAATGGTTATGACTTAGTCTAAATGTATGACTAGAATTTGGTCCCTTACTTTATCAGTTATTATTTAATCCAAATAGATGACTAAGATTTAATCATATGATTTTTATTTATTGGTAAAGATTTGATTTAAATGTAAAGCTAAGATTTGATCTTAAGAATTGGATGATTATGACATAATCTTATATATAAAATATCTAAGATTAATTATGACGTTGGTCATATGGGTTAGGGTGATATCACTTTTCCTTAGGAAAATTATCATTTCACCATTGGTATTTTATGAAATGACCAATTTGCCCTTGTGGTCAATTACCATTTTACCCCCAATGATTAGTACTCCTATTGTCTCTGGTTAATAATATATTCTGTTAGAGTTTTGAGTTTTTTTTAATGTCTTAGAAAAAATTTACCTTAAATATAATAATTTTTTATGTAAAATTTGTTTATGTTATTACATATTTCTTATGAGCTTTTGATTTGTTTATTTGGCCATAAAATTTTCAAAATTTGTTTGGAGTGTGAAATGATTATTTTGTCCCTAGTCTCCTAATTGCTTGGAATGAAAAATTACAATTTTGCCTTTTAAGCCTTAACTTAACCTATAAGCTATTCTATTCAAATGATTAACTAAGTGTATTTACCCTTTCTTAATTATTTATAATTTCCTCTAAATAATATAATTTAACAATCATTAAAAATTACGAAATTACAAGAATAATATACAATTTTTGAAATTATGTAAGTGAGACATTTTAATTACCATCCCAAATATAGATAGAAAGTTATCTTTGATACATGCACGGTATTGATTAAAATGACAATATATTTATGTTTATCATAAGTGAATTATTTGATATGTGTTTTGTGACTATATTGATATAATTATTATATAACATAACGACATTGGATAGCAAAGTGTAAAAATATATTAATTAAATGTTAATTTAAAATGATTATTGTATTTATATTTTAATATAAATATTTTATAAATTTTGTTTGTGAATCCAAAATTCATTGTTTATAAATTTATAAACTGATCCTTTTATTTATTTTATTTTTTAATAGTATCAAATTTTTAATTTCACTCTTATTTGTAATTTCAAAACTAATATTCTTGAAAAGATTAGTAAAAAAAAATTGTAGGAGTAAATTGAAAAATACAAATACAAAAACTTTTGAATTCATGAACAAATTTTTAAATTATTGAAATTAAAAGATAACAGATAATTTAATGTTAAAATCCATTTATTCTATATTTGTGTGTCATAACCAGTTCTATCAATTTTAAAGTTACATACAAATTTTACTTTATTTTTATAGATAAAGTTGCCATAAAATTAGGTTAATTTTATTTATACCATTTGTTTTTACCCATAAATTATTTTTATCGGCCTGTTAAATTTTCCTTCCATCTTTCATACTTATATTTTACTATTCTTTTATTTTAAAAAATTATGTTTAAGTTTAACATATTTAATTTTTTGATAAATTGTCACATGATTGAGTCTTTACAATTATTTGATATATAATCTATTTATTAAAATAATTTTAAAATACCTAAAAATTTAAAATAAGTTTAATTTTTCTTTTTTCTTTTTAAATTTTACTCTCAATTTAGTCATTTAAAAACAAAGTCCTTCAATTTAATCCGTCAAAATTTTTTAATCAAAATGGTAATTTTATCGAATAAATTATATATAATTAATAAATAAAAGGTCGTATGACCATTAACTCATAATTTAGTCTTATTTAGGTAACAATTTTTCCTGAACGAGGGTATTTAAGCAAATTTTATAAAATCAAGTGATTTTTTTTTTTCAACTCACTATTACATTTTAATTCATAATATATGTTTTTAAAAGGATTCGAATCCAAAACCATTCGGATGAGTGTGAGAAACCTTACCATTGGGCTACTGAAAGATAAACAAGTGATTGTTAAAGCATTGCTAACACGGAAATGCTACCCCGACCCAACTCATAATAAATAAACAAGTGATTGTTAAAGCATTGTTAACAGGGAAATGCTACCCCTACCCAACTCACAAAGAGAAAAAATACATTTTTAGTTCTTCACATTTTGTTATTAGATCAATTTGGTTCATAAAAGATAAAAAATACTAAATTA
The DNA here is from genome assembly GCA_037074485.1 of Delonix regia. NCBI lineage: Eukaryota > Viridiplantae > Streptophyta > Magnoliopsida > Fabales > Fabaceae > Delonix > Delonix regia. Next base: position 28,487,178 of record CM073449.1, on the reverse strand, counting down.
GTCTTTCAAAGATTGCATTGGATCACATTTGGTCATTTTGTTATGATTCTACTAAAATTAATCCTAGCTTGACCATTTTTTGCTAATGTAACACATTATCTGCTGAGGTGGATTAATAGTTTGTCCTTTCATTAAATAATTTGGTCCATCATCTTGTGTAATTAAATCGATTTAGTCTTTTATCTTTTATAAATAGATTATTTTGGCCCCTTAATTTTTGACATTAGATTAATTTAGTCTCTCATCTTTTTACACTAAATCAAATTGGTTTCTTAAATATTTTTACTAGATCAATTTGGTCATTCAAAGATTTTAGCATGATCAAGTTAGTCCTTAGCAATAAAAATAAATTAATTATGGTACCACTTTCAAAAAAATTTAATGTTGACTAAAATAAAATAAGAATACAAATAAAATTTAACAATAATACGTGATAAAGTATCTATTGTATTAACATAAATATACACATATTCACGTAATAAACTCAACAAATAGCGTGAACAATTATAAGTATCTATTGTTGAGTTTATGCATGTAACTTAAACTCCCAAAATATCATTAAGTCTTACCTTATCACAAACATAATTATAGCATGAACAATTTGAATGTTACTATTAAAATTACTTTTAAAATTATATTTCATTTATAAGCTCATATTATAATTATAATAAAATTTAAAAAGCATACATTATTGTAAAAAATAAATAGTTTTAGATGGTTATATGTGATTAATTAACTCTTTGTGTTACATAAATAGGATTTATGTAAATGTCTATAGTTCTAAAATTATATTATATAAAAATAATTGAAGATTACAAAAAGAATTATCTTATGTTTAAAAGTTAAGAAGATTACTGTTGATTTGAAAATAGATTATGTTACGCTCAAAGTTTATTAAATATATTTTTTCTTTTGGGATGAACAAGTTTATTAAAGATATGAAAATATCTAAATAATAATTATGTAAATCATATAAGTAGAAGGAAATTATATTATTTTTTAAAAAATTAATGCTTGCATAATTTTTTTCATATTATATAATATAAACAATATAATGGAAAAGGAAATTAAGAAATATTATTGAAAATATAAAAAATATATATGATAATAAGTTGAAATATATAAATGAAAAGAATTATACTTTATAAAATTTATTAAATGAAGTAAAATATTAATAAATAATTGAAATTAATTACATTGTGTTAGTTAAGGGAGAAAATAAAAAAACTACTGAATTATCCATCAATTTGGATACTGATGAGTTATATGTGTTATGTGGTTTTAGAGTTGAATGTTAATGTAACAGATAAAATATTATGCATTATATTAAATTCTATTAGTATTTTTATTTTATTTTAATCAACATAAATTTTTTGAAAATGACACCATAATTATTTTATTTTTATCACTAAGGACTAACTTTGATCATGTTAAAATCTTTAAGAGATTAAATTATTTTAGTGACAAAAAATGAGGGACCAAATTGATATAGTGGCGATAAATGAGTGAACAAATAAATTTAGCGTTAAAAGAAGAGGGGTTAAATTGATCTAATGTTGAAGATTGTGGGACTAAATTGATATATTTGTAAAAGATAAGTGATTAAATTGATCTAGTAATATAAGATGAGAGACAAATTATTAATCCACCTCAACAGATAACGTGTTCTATCAATAAAAAATGGTCTAGCTTAGAATAATTTTAACGACCATATGACAAAATGATCAAATTTGATCACGCCACAATTTTTGATGACTAATTTAGTATTTTTATCTTTTAAGAATAAAATTAATCTAATAATAAAAAGTAAGTAATTAAAATATATTTTTCCCTCGTGGTCGCAAAAGCTTTGCTTTTGTTTTGGGAAAATTTGTATGAAGATGGACTGTGTCCATTGGAAAAATGTTTTAAAATGCCAAATTACTTTTTAATTAATTTTTATATAATTAAAGGATAATTTTTTTTGAACTAAATCATTATTTTATTTCAATAACTGTGAGCTTATTCAAGTCATTTCATTATATATATAAAAATATTTAAGGGTTTTTTTCCATACATAATAAAAGCAATATTGCATAGAAATGACTTGAATATATTTATAACTTTTTTTGGCTTGTCATAAAAATATGAGAGCATTTTAATCAAAATACAAATGTAAAAATTGTTAACCTCCAATAATAAATTACCAATTTCATGTCAGCAAAATGCAAATTTTAGAATTGAGGTAAGAAAAAAATTGATAAAGAAAAACTAAGTGGAAACATAAATATTTTAATTTTTAAAATTTATTTATAAAAAATAAGCTTGACATAAAAAAAATTAATATGTTAATAATATTTAAAAATATTCAATGTATGAAAAAAATTTCTTGATATTTTTATATATAAATATTTTATAAATAAATCTTAAAAACATAATAAAAGTTGCATGTAAAAAAGTGCACCTGCGGGAAAATAAAATCAAAAGAAGAAAATAAGCTCGGAGGACTCAGTTTGGACAAATCGTTGTTAACAATAACGGAATACAATGTGAAACCTGAACAGTTGAACTTCACTGAACAAAAGCGAAGCGAAACAACCTGCTCTTCATCTCCGATGCGGGAACTGAACTTTCCCGCCAAATCAACGAACTTCCGGTGCCTTCCCTAGTACCGTCATGGGCACCCACCGGTGGTCCATCCTTTATCTCTCGCTTCTCTTCACATTCATCGCTGTCTTTCTGTATCATCTCCGGCCCTCTGTTGATTCTTCTCAGTCTCAAAACCTAACCCTAACTTCCTCGAAACCCATTTCAAATTCCACAGAAAATGTCAAGATTCACCCTGAAATCGCTCGGCATAACTATATCGTGCGGTTTCTTGAATACAAGAGAGCCGAAGACTACCAAATATATCTGCAATCGAACATTCGATCCGAAGGGTGGGGGTGGATCGAGAGGCGAAACCCAGCTGCGAAGTACCCCACTGATTTCGGGTTGGTTTCGATTGAAGATTCGGTGAAAGAGCGTTTGATCGAGGAGATTCAGAAATTGAGTCTGGTGAAGGATGTGAATGTGGATATGAGTTATCAGAGAGGCCTGCTTAAGGACGACAGAGATAGAATCGGTGCTTTTGTGAACGGAAAGAAGCGGCCCGGTAAAATATTCACAGCGATGTCTTTCAGTGAGGGACAGGGACGTCATTCTTCCAAGATTAGCAACACTTCTGTTGATTGGGGGCGGCAACTCCTGATGCAGGTGAAAGTTTTGTTTTTCGTTTCTTTCAGGGGCTGGGGTTTCTCTTGGGGTAAATTCTTCTTTGATTCCTCTGGGACAAAACAAAAACTAAGAACTTAGAAACACACAGACTCGTTCACCTTTTTTCTTTTTGGGGTACAATTTTTTCTATTCGTGAGAGTATGCAGTCTCTGAGATTTGCCTCATTCTAGCAGAGATCTCAAGTTACTTCCATGTTTGGAGCCGAAGATCTTTGGGCAAAGGGGTACACTGGTGCAAAAGTCAAAATGGCCATATTTGATACTGGCATTCGTGCTAATCACCCTCATTTCCGTAACATCAAGGTATTGCTTACATGAGGTGACATCGGAAACTTTTTTAGGTTTAAAATGGTTTTTGATAGATGTTAGATTATTTGATTTTGAGGACCTTTACAGGAGCGTACAAATTGGACCAATGAGGATACACTGAATGACAATCTTGGACATGGGACTTTTGTTGCTGGTGTAATTGCTGGAGTAGATGCAGATTGTCTTGGTTTTGCACCAGATACAGAGATTTATGCATTTCGAGTGTTCACTGATGCACAGGTAATGCACGTTGGATATTATCACTTTGTTCTTTTTGCTGCGTTTTAGTGGCATTTCAGTTTATCCAAAGTATCTAGTTTCCATTAATATGTACAAGTTTATTACCTAACTATTTTTTGCATATTAGGTTGCAATTTTTTTTTTTTGTGATTCTTTTGCTAATATTCTCATTTTATAAAGTTTGACAAGAATTTGAGAAGAATTCATTCAGCCCATTGCAGGTATCTTATACATCATGGTTCCTTGATGCCTTCAACTATGCCATTGCTACCAATATGGATGTGCTGAATTTGAGCATAGGTGGACCTGATTATCTGGATCTCCCATTTGTTGAGAAGGTAATTCATTGTGCCTGTTTGAGGAAGAAGAGATATGATTATGAAGCACAGGCACTTCAGAAAATAGTCATCTTTATGTCTCACGTGTTAGGTGTTCATATTAGACATGATCCAACACTTCAAGTAAAGCTTTGACAGTGTAGATTTTATTATGTTATTGTATGTGTGTTAGTTTCAAGTTTCTTAGAACCAGAGCAAGGAAAGTTTTGATTCAAATATAAAGTGATTATGTGAGAGATAAATCTTTTGAAGGATCTTTTTTGAGCTAACTTTGATGTAGAAATCTTCACATAAGAATGGATTTTTTAAGATGAGTGATTACTGTTACTGGACTCGAGCTTTTAGGATCAACTCCAATATACATAGTTATTTAGTTTTTGAACTTTGGCAAATACTCCCTCAATGTTCTATTTTATTTAGTTTGAGGAGGATAACTACAAAGCCGTACTTAATGAAAATGGTAGTGGCTGTAATTCTTGGAAAACTCAGACAGAGCATTTTATTGTCTCTACCATAATGTTGTTATCTAATGAAACCATTATTTGTTGCATGATTTGTGTACATCTTTGTTAATTTTTTCTTGAATACAGAATCATTCCTTTTATAGAGCTTTTTGTTGCTAACTTGTTGATCAGGTCTGGGAGATAACAGCAAATAATATTATCATGGTTTCTGCGATTGGAAATGATGGTCCACTGTATGGAACTCTGAACAATCCTGCAGATCAAAGCGATGTGATTGGTGTTGGTGGAATTGACTATAGTGACCATATAGCCTCCTTTTCCTCACGTGGTATGAGCACCTGGGAGCTTCCTCATGGGTAAGATATACATATTCAATTCTGTGGCTTTTATCTCGTTCATCCTGCTTCAATGGGTATCAAATGAATGCAAGTCTAGTGAGGACTGTGAGCTTTTGTTACCTGCATGATAATTTAAGTGCCATAGTGATGAAAAATAATGCTTTCATTGGTTAAAGATCAAGCAATTTATTTTTCAGTTAGTCTGGTCATCCTCCAAATTTATTCAAGTAGTGTTTCTCCAGCATAAAGAGCGACGAGCCTTCCTGAAATGTGAAGTGGCATGGTGGATATGTAACATGTAATACTTAAAAAGGAAGAAAATGGGTTCTACACCAGGCATTTATCTCCAAATTGAAGTTACACTTGCCTTACATTCTCTATGTAAATTGGAATTTTGGCTTTTCCGTATGTCTGGCTTATTTGCTTTGGTCTTTGCCATGCTTTTTATTGGCATACATGTTTTATATATATATATATATATATAATGTTCTTTTTATTTATTATTTCTGTCATTCTCCTCATTTATATGCTGGCTGGATTCTTATTGATTGTAGATGTGCAAATTAATACTGACATCCTTACTATGCAGTTATGGTCGTGTGAAGCCAGACATAGTCGCATATGGCCGGGACATAATGGGATCCAAAATTAGCACAGGTTGCAAAAGTTTATCAGGAACTAGTGTTGCCAGTCCTGTGGTAGCTGGTGTTGTATGCTTGCTTGTTAGTGTCATCCCTGAATCGAATCGAAAAACTATCTTAAATCCTGCAAGCATGAAACAAGCATTGGTTGAGGGTGCTGCAAAGCTTGCTGGTCCCAACATGTATGAACAGGGTGCTGGAAGAGTTGATTTGTAAGTTCTCCATTTTACCTGGCTCGTTGTCTTTATATGAGTATATATATATTGTTAGTGCATGCAGTCTACCCTGGCAATAGTAACTGTCATTCTTATATATGTCTTTTGTTAATCTTTGTGTGTTCTGATTTGTTAGCTCTACTGTCAGGTTAGAATCGTACGAGATTCTTAAGAGCTATCAGCCCAGGGCAAGCATCTTCCCCAGTGTTCTTGATTATACTGATTGTCCTTACTCATGGCCCTTTTGTCGTCAGCCACTGTATGCAGGTGCCATGCCTGTCATCTTCAATGCCACTATTTTAAATGGAATGGGTGTTATTGGCTATGTTGAAGCTCCTCCAACATGGCATCCTTCTGATGAAGAAGGGAACCTTGTAAGCATTCATTTTACATATTCAGATGTTATCTGGCCCTGGACTGGTTACTTGGCACTTCACATGCAAATTAAGGAAGAAGGCGCACAGTTTTCTGGAGAGATTGAAGGTAATGTGACTCTCAGGGTTTCCAGTCCTCCAGCTCCTGGAGAGAAAATCCCTCGAATTAGCATCTGTGTGCTTCAACTGAAGTTAAAAGTAGTGCCAACACCACCACGATCTAAACGAATTTTGTGGGATCAATTTCACAGCATCAAATACCCTCCTGGTTATATTCCTAGAGACTCCCTGGATGTTCGTAATGACATCCTTGACTGGCATGGGGACCATCTGCATACAAATTTCCATATCATGTTCAACAATTTACGAGATGCGGGTTACTATGTTGAAACACTTGGTTCTCCTCTTACATGTTTTGATGCTCGTCAGTATGGAACACTTCTGTTGGTGGATCTTGAAGATGAGTACTTTGCTGAGGAGATTGAAAAGCTGAGAGATGATGTCATAAATACTGGATTGGGGCTAGCTGTCTTTGCTGAATGGTATAATGTGGATACCATGGTAAAGATGAGATTCTTTGATGATAATACACGGAGCTGGTGGACCCCTGTCACTGGAGGGGCAAATATTCCAGCACTTAATGATCTCCTGGCTCCATTTGGGATTGCTTTTGGGGACAAGATTTTAAACGGTGATTTTTCACTTTTGGGTGAGCAGAGTAGATATGCATCTGGAACAGATATAGTGAGGTTTCCGATGGGTGGTTATGTACATGGCTTTCCTTTCTTGGATAGTTCTGAAAGTGGGGCCACTCAGAATGTACTGCTGACTTCTGGCATGACCAAGGTAAGCTGAGAGGGCAGTATCTATTTTATTAATGATTATTAAGTAATAGTTTAGAGATGGTAGCTTTTGAAGAAAATTTAATTATTGGAATCTTATTAATTCCTGAACTCATCAGGGTATTCACCCCTCTGTTAGACTAGTGTATACAGTAGCCATTTGGCATTATAAGATGTAGTTTGATTTATCACTAAAATTAATTATGATAACTTCATTACAGAATGTTGAATCAGATTCTTATGAGCCCTAAAGTTGTAGGGGAAAGATTTCCTCAAATGTAGGGATATTTCTTAAATATGATACTGAAGTGATTGTGTTCTCTTTTGGTGAAACAGGCAGATTCTCCAATTCTTGGTTTTACTGTGATGGGTGAAGGTCGCATAGCTGTGTATGGGGACTCTAATTGTTTGGATAGCAGCCATATGGTTACTAATTGTTATTGGCTTCTCAGGAAAATACTAGATTTCACCAGTGGGGATATTAGGGATCCAGTGCTTTTCTCTGATTCAGTTAAACAAGATTCCTCATTGTATGAAGATGACAATCAATTGCCATCTCGCCGAACTGATGTGAATTTCTCTACATATTCTGCAGTTGTGGGAAAGGAATTGATCTGCAGAACTGATACTAGGTTTGAAATATGGGGAACAAAGGGCTATAGTTTGCAGGTTAGAGGAAGAAATAGAAGATTGCCAGGTTATCCTGTGATTGATTTGGGTAGGGGTTTCAATTCAACGCTTGATACTTCTAATGTTGTTAGGCGTCCCAAGTTGACTGTAAGAAGTAAGAGTGACTCTCTAGGGAACAGGTACTTGGGCCTGTTCTACGGGGATGAGGTAGGAAACAGAAAAGAGCTGTTGAATTGGTTCCTTAAAGATGGAGTGTTCCTTCATCTTCCTGTATGTTTGTAATAATTTCAGATTTTGCATATTTCTGATGTTCTGAAATTTCTGATATATCTTGCAGCTTGATGCACCTTTGCTGGCTGGTAGTCACTGGCTTGTTCCTGCAGTAGTTGCAGCAACTGGTTAGTAAAATCAGAATTTGCCATCCAATGTTGCTTTAATATCTGTGTTGTGTTTTCATTGCTTTTTATCTGCCTGCAGGTATTTTGCTATGTTTTTGGCGCATTCGCCAAAAGCGACGTCGACGAAGGAAAGGATCAGGCTCTAGTAGATTAGCCAATTTATAGTCCAGCATTAGATTTTCTAAATTATTGTAACATTAGCTGAAGAAATTTTCCTGTAGCATAGCAACAAATTCAAGAAATTTTCCATACGCGTCCTTGTAGGAAGATAGGTTGCCGATCTCTCCCCTATAGAGTTATAACCTTTTTTGTTTTGGATGCTTTTCAAGGTCACAAATTTTCAGATAATAAATGAGATGTATTTCTTGTTATTTGTTATTTTCGTGTATAGTGAATGATGGTAAAGTAGATATTGTAGTTTCCATTATGTTTGGTATATTTTACGAGCTACTCAAGTCAACTCATCACTAATATTCACTTCAGTAATGAATTTTCAAATTAGGTTTTATCCTAAAAAATAAATAATTTCTCTGAATTCTGTGGGGAGATGAAAATGAACAATAGATTTGTACTTTCCAGTCATTGATTTCTCATTTCTTTGTTCTACGATAATCCGCGTCGAAGACGGTGGCATTTTTTTTTTTCATTCCGAAGAAGCTTCTCTGTCGGTATCTGAAATATTATAAACTTTATCCATGTGCTGTTCACAGGCTTGAGCCTGGACCACCAAATCTTCCCTCTTCACCAAACGTGATGACCATTATCTTGTGAATAATTCCACGCGACGAAATTGCCTCGTGTAACTGTCAAAAGTAGTTCACTTTTCTTTTAAAAAAAAAAAAGACGACGACTCGGCGAATACCTTCTACTATAATTTATTCTTTTGGCTAGACATGGTCAGAAGTCCCCTGGAATTTAGGTATCTCTTTCTTTGCTAACATTACGGGGCCACGATCTGAAACTTGAATATCAAGCACTTTGGTTTTTCCAGTACTTTAAATTTGACGCATTCATGAATGAAGCCGGGTTTACCCATTCAAAGACACACATGGTTGATAAATCCAGGAAATTGAATCATCACGACACGAGGATGGCAGTACAGGAAGATGGAGATTGCAGGGCAGCCCCTATTTTGTTACTAATCAAACGGGTAAGAACAACATTTGACGCATTTCAATGCAAATGATGAATCAACAAATGAAAGAATTGAAATTGTTACTTTGTCGTATATATACCCTGAGCAATACAATTTAAAAGCTGAAAATTTGTGAAAAATAATTTGGTAACTCACCCGAAACATCAGTCAAAACACAGATGTATAATCAAAGGATATAGATTTATACATAATAAATGGAAAGAGCTGTCAAGAGCTTCCACTGTAACCTTGGCTGTTTTTCATCTTTATCATTTCCATTCCCGGGTGGTCTGGCGGCTTTGGCCTTCGCTGCTTGAGCCAGATGGGTATAAACTGTTGTCACTCGCAGGTGCGCTGTATTCGCTGCTTACGCCATGCTCCTGGGTTCCCAATGCCATTTTCCTGAATTTTTTCATGTCTTCCTTGTATTGTGCAGTGTCATAATCTGAGCTTCCCCGAGAACTGTAGACAGTGCTGTGTCCAGGTTTAATTCCCTCGTTCAGATCTACCAGAGAGACATCCCCTTCCAGGGCACGAACAACCTGTAACAGTTTAGAATTACCGAGTAGTTAGAAGCATTGCTGCATATAGTAGTCAGTACTCGGAACTTGAGTAAAAAGTTAGACAGGATTGCTGAAGTTCAACATAGTTCTTTTAAATTAGCAGCACAATGACACTAGCCAGGTTCAAAACTCTCATGGAAATGATCTCCGTTTACTTGTTTTCCTCAAACAATATCAATCGTACAAGATGCACTAGAATAAATTCTGCGTTTTACCCTTAATGGCAGGCCATATAAATTTAAGGCGTACCAAGCATAAGCCATTACTTGCTTCCATACGAAACTGCTCTAGGTACTAGTCAATCAAATGCGGGCCAGGAAAAAAATAATAATTTACCTGGCTCACTTTTGGCCTATGCCGTGCTGAATGGCGTGTGCAAGCAGCAGCACATGCAACCATGCGAGCCATTTCATTGTGGTCATATTCATCTTTGAGTCTTGGATCAACCAGAGAATCAAAATCTTGATCTTCCAAAGCACGGGTAAGCAAAGGCCTTGCCTGTGATAACAAGAGAGATACAGTCAACTTAAAGGCTGCTCCAAGGCATCTTTTCTTTCAAGTAAAAAAATGCAGAAAACTGTCTTCTTTTGTGAGCATACATGCATTTTACACAAGATAAGGTCGAATGTGTAAATTTAGACCCAGAAAGTTGGAACATCATTTTACTCACCCAGTCCACTAAACTATCCTCCATGAAAGTATGACTTGGGTCAACTGGTCGATGTCCAGTAATCAGCTCCAGGAGCATGATCCCGAAGGAGAAAACATCTGATTTGTCAGTGAGTTTCCCACTGGAAGCATATTCAGGAGCCAGATACCTATAGCAGCAATCAATGTTGCACAATCACATCAATATTAAAATGGATATGATTATGAACATATTCTTAATACCCTAGTTCTTTTGGAGGTTGTTAAGCAATCAAAAGAAAGTTGTTCTCACCCGAAAGTCCCCATCACTCGAGTGGAGACATGAGTATTGACATCAGAAGAAAACTTTGCAAGCCCAAAATCAGCAACCTGCCAACAGAGAGTAAGAAACGTCATCTGAATTCAAATTCAAATACTAAATCAAAAGATGTAATTCAGAACTAATAAGAGATGTTGGCTTCCTATTGATGTTAAACAACTATATTTGATTTTCCATGGCATTGAAAATGATGCAACTATCTCTACCATAGACAATATTTATAGAAAAGAAAAGCACGTGCAGAGTTAGAACAATAAAAGGCCTTATCTTCTGGCCATCGACGAAGTTTCTTAACCTCATATATGCTAACGATAAGGAATGAAAAAACGAAACTACAGAACTTATTACCTTTGCTTCAAACTTGAAATCCAGAAGTATATTAGCAGCTTTGATATCGCGATGGATGATCTTAGGATGACCTGTACATAAAGATAAATACAATAAGCACTCAAGTTGTTACATCTAAACCACACCCAGATTCATAGCACATACAATCCTCATGGAGATATGCCAGTCCTTTTGCAGATCCTAATGCAATTTTCACTCTTATGGGCCAATCCATAGTAGGTCGTCCTTTTCCTGCAGTACATATATTACAATGATAGCAAACTTAAATGGTTGATCGTCACCAATTAACATTGCAGCATAAGATAAATGGAGTCGGCCACTTAAAGTAATACTGAATAATTACTGTTCATCACACAATATATTTTCTATTGCCTAATTAAGCTTAAAGAACTAAACAGTGAATAGTTTTTTAACACAGTAGATAGCTAAACACGACGTACCATGTAAGTGAAACTCCAGTGTATTGTTTGGAACATATTCATAAACAAGCAGCCTCTGGTATCCAGTGATGCAGTATCCAACCAAAGAAACGAGATGTCTGTGATGAACGCGGCTAATGATCTCGACTTCTGCTTGAAATTCGCGCTCTCCCTGCCCACTTCCAGCCTTTAGCTGCTTGACAGCCACTTCCTTCCCATTTGGAAGGGTTCCTTTGTGCACATATCCAAATCCACCTTGTCCAAGGAGGTTGGCATCAGAGAATCCATTCGTTGCCCGAGCCAACTCTTCATATGTGAAAGTGCTCTTTGTGAAACCCAATGCAATACCAGGCGAAGGAGGTGGGAGTGGATTTTCGCCACCTGAATAGTTGGAACCAGATCCGCCACTGCCACTCAGGAAGGGTGGTGGTGGTGGAGGCTGAGGTACATAAGCTGGTGATTGGGGTGGTCGTGATGCAACTGGTGGCGGGGGCGTTGGCTTTTGCAACACTGAGACAACATGGTCTGCAGGAGGGGGAGCATTGTGTTGCCACTGACGTGGAGGGCCACCATATTGATCATCTGGCAAATGTGAAGAATTAGAATCAAATGAATATTGATCACTAGACAAATATCTCAGAGCATCATCACAAAACAAAGTCCACCAAGACTCCTCCCCCTCCCGAGAAGGTAACAAGGAGCCCTTTCTGTACAATAATAATAATAATTTTTTTTAGATTGAACTAAATCGTATAAATCCAGATAAGCCTAATGTAATATGCATTATAAAACAGCTTCGCTACAGATTTATAGCTGTTCAGGAAAATTATGGGTCCAAAAATAATTCCATAACCGTAAGGAGGTCGCATGCAGGAATGTCAATGTTTATAGTTTGAGAATTTGGATACATCAGCATTCAAAATTTGTGAGTACCACAAGGAAAAAAAAAAAGGCATATTCGAATAAAAATTCTGGAACTCTTGAGATAATTTTCGTGGCCTATGATCAGATCCACAAACAGAGTCAAATAAGAAAGGTTTTAGGAGAGACAGAGAGGGAAAAAAAAACGCATGGCCAAAAGGAACAAACACAACTCGATTAATCTATTTTCAAAATGAACACCATGAATAATTAATTTTGGACGAAAATGAACTCATTGTCGTTAAAAGATGAGATACATTATGGTAGACTTCACTCAAATTCGATCTCTCACCTTTAGGTCCCCGTGGCGGCACATAGTATCCCTCATCACGTCTTCTCCTCTTCTTCCTCCTACAACATATGCACAAAATGCTCAACACTACAAGAATCGCAACAGCACCAACGGCAATTCCGACAATAACACCGGTTGACACAGTCGGCGACGAAGGAGACGCCGAATTTGACGCAGGTGGCGGCGGGCTTCGGTTCGGAGTTGAAGGCGAGCCAGAGCTAGACGAAGGAGGAGGCGGTGAGCTGTGAGTCACCGGACTCGGTGGACTGTTGGTACTAGACGGAGGCGGCGGCGAGGCCGGAGACTGCGGTGGCGGCGAAGTTGACGGCGTGGACGGTGAGGGTGGTGAGGCAGATGGAGGGCTGGGAGTAGGTGTAGTTGGCGGCGGAGGCGAAGGAGTGGCCGGTGGTGGAGCAGAGGGAGTAGCAGGGGGTGGTGCAGCAGGGGTGACCGGAGGCGGTGGAGAGGTTGTGTTAGTGGCCGGCGGAGGAGGAGAAGTGGTGTTAGTGGCCGGCGGAGATGTGGGGGCTGGAGAACCTCCGGGAGACGGCGAGGTTGACATTGGACCCAAAGAATATGTCAGATGACAGAAAAAAGTAACCGGTAAACACAAAATGTGAAGCCAACTGCAGAGAAGTTGATTGATGAAGCTCTCTCTCGCTCTCCCTCTCTCTCTCTCTCTTAGCACGATGATGTGAGAGATAGGTTGAAGGAGCAGAGTGACGTAGAGTAAGGAAGTGTTTTAATGGGGTGGAATGCGAATGCCAGTACGGGAAAGAAAGCGTTTCGTTCCCGGAGGAGTTTCACACCTTTGATTTGAAGCTTCTATTCTTTCCTTTTTTTTTTCTTTTTTAAGAATAAATTCAACCAACCAACTAGGACAAAAGGTGACAGTGGGACCCACAAGACTAGCTCGCGGCTCATGCTTGATACAAATATAATATTCGGGTAGGGATATATTCAAATTTATTTTATAAATTTAGAAATTAATTATTTAGACCAAAATATAAAATAAATCACATTTATTTCATATATTTAGAATAAAATAAAAATGAATTCTTCGGTTTGGAATATTTCTTCGTGTTTTCGCTGTTCGGCACTTCGGCCTGTTTGGTCATTGTTCTATCGCCACACTTGACATTTGTCATTTTTTTTTTTAAGTTATTCTTTTTGTGCTATCCGGCACTGAATACATTATTCGCACCTACTTTCCAATCTTTTCTTTGAGTGTAATTTCATTCAACTTTACATGCTGGCCATGTTATTTTTGTCCTCCATTGAATATTGATACTATTTATCACATGACATAGATATTTTTTTAAAATAGCGATGGTGACTAAATTCAATTAAACATCTTTTCAAAAAATAATTTCCTAAAATTCATGTCATACATAAATTTGTAAAAATTGATTTTGAGCTACACTTAGTCACTTGTATCTTAATTTTTATTGTAAAGTGTATTCTAATTATCACTGACATACTATTATAGAATATTAATTTACGTGCACCTAAGACTACTAAACTAAAACTAAGAAATAATTTATACTTTTCAATTACAAATAATAAAAAGTAACAGAGCAGTATTTAATAAAGCCTTTTTCATCTAATACAAACTTACAAAATTTCTACTATTAAAAAATATATATAGAATGAAACAGATACAAGGTTTCAAAACAAGGTTTTTTGTGTCTAAATACTATATGTCTTGAAAGAATCTGTGAAGCATAAGAGAAGGAATATTTTGAGGATTAGATTAGATATGTGGAAGATGAGCGTCAATTAAGGAGGTGAATATGAACTCACACGGAGAGTGGGGACAATTTTCCAAAAATGTATGAAAAGTGTCAAACCCCATAAATTTGTAATTCCTCATCGGTGATAAATGGTCTTTTGAGTTTATAAACTTATAATTTTATTTTTATTAATTTTTATAAGACAATAATTATATTTATGAATAAATTTACTATCATATATATGAATTATTAAATTTACATTATAATATGGCGAAAAATACAAGATATTAGTATATTTAAATACGCGTAACAACTACCAGTCTCTCTTGTTTTTTTTTAGTACTCAATTCTTATTTCTAGCTAGCACAATTTGAATATAAATCACATTGCTATAAAAACTATGTGAACGCTAGTTGTCTAAACCCTTTTTAAAAGTCATTAACTAATAATAGTAATTATTATTATTATTATTATTTTCCGGAAGAGTGAGTGAGTCAAACATTTGTAAATTATAATTTTTTTATGGTGTCATTGTTTTGTACACTTATATTTTGTACTTAGTTATATTGTAGAAATATAATTATAATAATATTATAATTATATTTTTATGTTATAATTAGGTGTATGAATATATTAAAAATTTTATCTCTTTTTTATAAAATATTGTATTTTCGCAAAATTTAAACTTTCTGATGCAATTAGGAGGCAACACAGCTGGTTATTGCCAACACAAACGAAGACTCCTTTATTTTTTTTTTGGGGGGCCAAAAGACTCATTCCAGAATAAAGGAATAATATATATGCCAAGTTGTAATATTTAAACCCAGCATCAGAGGTCATTATTATCAACTTGTAAGTTGTAACCCATTATTCTCCTTCCATCCAGTAATATTAATATGAGAAAAATATATTTTGAACCTATACATTTTTTTAATTAAAATTCTAATAGTATTACATTATTGTTTGTTTATAATTAATCATATTCTGTATTGACACTTAAAATATGTATAATTTTTATTAATGAATAAAATAAATAATAAAATAAAATTAACTCATATATATGATAAAATATTGACAATGACTAAATTAATAATTATTCAAATTATAAAAATTTTAATTTTCAATTATAAAAATGAAATTGAAAATTGAATGAAATGATTAAAAATACAATTTTTTAAAATTAATTTTCATGGTATTGACTGTTTCTTTTCTCCTATTATCGTACCCTTTTGTATACTACATAAAATTCAACTAATTGCAGGCCCTTCAGGTCAATTATAATATTTTGAGCACCGATTTGGTCAAAGGATATCATGGTCTCCCACAAACTGCATCTACCACTTTTTTTTTTTTTTTTTGGCCTTTTCTGTTCCCAAGTAAACATCATCTCCAGTTTTAATATCCTGGACATATGGAATTGTAGACAAATGGACACACTCTAGTTTACATATAGCAATACATCATCATGTCACATCCTTTATTTGATTCTTCACTGTTGGAAAATAAATCCTTATTTAATCCTCTCATACTTTGTTCTTCCTTTGAGAGATAAATAGAAAAAGAGAAAAAAGAAGGGAAAATCATTTTGCCATTGGTCATAATGTAATTTGTCTTTCCTTTCTATTTCTATTACTAATTATATTATCTACTTTCATTCTCATTTTCCACCTAGAGAAAAATTATTTGTTCATCCCAATTCTTTGTAAGCATGCGAGTTCTCATAAATATTTTGAATTTTTTTTATAAATTTTGAAAAAAAATATTAATATATATTTAAAAAATTAGATTTACAGTTCAAACTTTTTATTTATATTATCTAACAAGTTTTAATTAAATTCATAAAAATTATAAATATATAAATAACAAGTTTTACAACAAATTCTAAAAGGTAAAATAGATAACACTTAATAAGATAAATTTATTCTAAAAAAATAAGTTTAAGAAAAAGATAATTAAATTTAAAATAAAACCATTAAATTAATACTCACTTTTATTTATCCTTAATCTTAATTTACAAATAATTTATATTATTTTTTTAATATTCACTTCTTATTCTTTATTACAATGTAATTTATAAAATATTCTAAAAGTAATCTCATATTGTTTAAGTATCAAAGAAGTGGAAAACTAATATGTAATTAGTAGAATTATTTTTTAAGTTAAATTAATTTTTCCTTTTAATTATTATAAATATTAATAACAAGTAAAATAACTAAAAATACTAAAATAACTATATATATATATATATATATATATATATAAAATTGGCAGCGATCTCATAAGATGGGAATATGATCTTCGTTCCTATTCTTAGTCTTTCCTTAAGAAGAGTTTTTCCCTCGTAGCCATTTCCACGAAAATAGAAAATTGAAATGAAAAATTTTAAATCCATGAATATCTCTAATTTAGAGACCATTTGCCCTAAATGTAGCGTGAAGAGTTCATCATGTCAAGGTCAATACCAAATGATGAATTGGCATTTTCTGCAAAGATTATGAAATAAAACTACCAATTCAGGGAAATAAGAAAAAAAAGCATCAATTTATGCTGAATCAAAGCTGTAATTATGGGAGTTGTAGCTGATAAGGAGGTGCGTTTCTTTATCAGAGACATTTACAACTGAAAATACCAATTATGGACTTGCCCCAAAAAAAAAAAAAATCAATTATGGCGTTTATGTCGCATGTAAAAGCTAGATTACGACAGATTGTTGGAATTTTTTTTTTCAATGAACGACAAAATATCCACTAAAGTTGATTATGGTGAAGGGCATTTAGTTTTAAATTCTTTATAATTTGAGTGAGAATTGCACTGAAATAAAGAGGAAAGAGTGAGTGAATAAAGCTAAAAATAATAGTCTCACTTATCTTTTTATTTTTTTATTTTTTTTATCGATATGTCTACATTTTTAAAATTATTTTTAAAGGCATACAACAAATTAAAACTGTAATTATGCAATTACAAAAGGTAAAATAAAAAATTAAAATTAAGTTATCAAGATCAACACAACTGGCAATATTTGTGGAAGGAAGCCAAAAGTATAGCCATATATCCTAAAAGGAATGTACGAGGCAGTCACGCAGGCCTGCAAGGACTTAAAAGTAATGTGTCGTAGGCTTTGAAATTTTCATCTTTGGGTCACAGAGAGCCATTAGGCATGCGTTTAATTTACTTCTAGAATTTTGACTAAGTGTTTGGGACAAAAAATTTGGGTTTCTCTGTCTTGGCCTTTGACAAACATGAACAGCATGAACCTTCTAAACTGTGAAAAACCATGTTACACCATTAAAAAAAAAAAATTTAAACCATAAGCTTTTTTAACATGTTCATTGAGTAAATTATGTTAACATATGTAATTAATTGTGAATTAATTATTAAATTAATTAACATATTATGCCTACTAATATTAAATAATTCAATTCAAGTTTAACACTTTTTTTTTGTGAATAAATTAGATTATGTGATTGGACAACTTGCTTGCAAAACGAGAGGGATTGGGAATCCCTGGTGTCCTTAAATTCTTATTAAGGCCCTTCTAAGATGAATTTTATGCCTCTATCTTTGACAATTGACAGCCCATAATTAAAGAAAAAAGGTTTCAACTCTTAAGTTTATTGTGAAGCTAATTATTCTATTTATACTCATTTAGTTCGAACGAACTTTTTCTGTAATTTTCTAATATTGAAATTTGCAACTTTTGCTAGTTTTCTCTCCCTCGTTATTTTCTTCGTCTCTTTACTTTAAGATTCTTAAATTAATAATCGATTCAAGCATCATTATAGATATGTTTTGTATTTTCATTTTTATCATCCTTATGAATTTTCTTGCATAGTAATCATCAAAAGTTTGGTTCACATGGAATATTTGTTAAAAATTATTAGTAATTGCTTTCAGCGCAATTGTGTAATGTGGTTTAAATCACGTTAGAATAATGTTATTTTTAGGAAATATTTTGCTAAATTTTTTCTAGAACTAAACAGACCTTTCTAAAAAAATTTTGGAACAGAAATTAATAGAAAGAAAATAAGCTTTAAAGATATGCCTCATAACCCGGAGAATTATATATAATATTTGGACAACTTGCCATTGGAACATTTCTTGTACTGCGTGTATTAAACCCAGTAATGTTAGTGGCAGCAAGTAATAGTAAAAAATATTTTGATAAAATCTAATTTTTGAATAGGTACCAAAAATAATTTTGTCAAAAAATTGGACCACATGATCTTATCGCGAGAGAGAAGTCTTTGATTTGTATTAAATTTAACCCCGATATTTCATACTCGTGTGCAAAACCTTCTCTTTTTCATAACTTTACTCTCTCAAGCTACGTGGTTCTTTTTTTTTTTTTTTTTACACACAATGTTTCAACAATATTTACCTTATCGCCGTTGTGATTTCAACACATGAGGTGGGCATGTATGAATTCCAATCCAACAGCAAGGATGCTGTGACATTTTGCATCATTAAAATAATCATACATAGTTCAAGAATGTGTAAACAAAAAATTGATCATGTAATTATTCAACATAAAATATAATACATGAATACAAAATAGGGACAATAAATTAATAAAGATTTGACATGATGAAGACAACATAATTATGATACGTACTGGTTGAATCAGAATAATTTTAATCCCCAATACTCAAGAGAGTCTGTGAGTGTTAGACGGCCAGAGAGAGTTATCGTATTGTGTATTTCAAATTAGGAAATCAGAGTATAATTTATAGGGTTTTATTTTAATAATATTAATTAATTATATTATTAAAATAAAATCTTCAAAATCTTTAAAATAATTTCTTATTTAATTAATAAAAAAATGAGCCCATTAAATCTCTTTCTGAGTAATAATCTCAAATTAATAATCTGACAAGATGATTACTAATACTCTTAGGCTGTGGGTTGGGTTTTTGTCCAATGGGCTTGTGGATAATCTAACACATCACCGATTATTCATAAATAAAATAAAACTCAATTCATTCATAGTTTACAAATTATAATATCAATTGCCTAATAAGTAATAACAAGATATTAATATAATAAAATAATTAATGCTAATCCATAAAATATCAAAATTATTCTAATAATCTCTCACTTTGATAGCATTAATTAAATTATTAGGTCAATAAATAAATACATAATCAAGCAATTAATATTCACATAAACACAAGGATGTGTATATATTTATAAACCATACAAAATTTAGAAATGAAACTATACACAAAGATAACTGAAACCTATAAGGAATCAAGTGATATTAACATTTCCATAAATAAGTTTTATTATCTGAATAGAATGGAATACAAAGTAATATTCAAGATGTTATATTATAATTCAAAAGTCCCTTAAGAACTTAATTCAAACTCTCACTAAACCAAGGTTATATTAATATTTTCAACAACACCTATGTGAGTCACATGATTCTTAAAGACTCTTATGGGTAAGCTTTTAGTCAATGGATCTGCTAACATATGTTCACTAGGAATGTGAAGCAAATGAGTCTGAGATTCGGCAACCTTTTATTTGACAAATAAGAACTTAACATCGAAGTGTTTAGTATGATTGGAGTTCCTATGATTCTAAGAAAAACTAACAACAGACGAACTATTGTAGTATATGTTTAGAGGTCGTGATATAGAATCAATTAAATGCATGCCAGATATAAGTTTCCTCAACCATATGGCCTGGTGGGTAGCCTCATAACAAGCGATATACTCTACCTCCATAGTCGAGGTAGTTCTTACTGATTGCTTATAATTTCTCCATGAGATAGCTCCTCCAGACATCATAAAGATGTATCCAAAAGTGGATTTACGATCATCCACACAAGATGCATAGTCAGAATCTAAATAACCCACAAATTTCAAGTAGTTCAAATTCCCTAAAAGTAAGCATATGATGTTTTATACCTTGTAGGCACCTTATAACTTTCTTCGCAGACGTCCAATGATCAGGATCAGGATTACTTAGGTATCTACCAAGTACACTGACAGCAAAAGTAATATCTGGTCGTGTGCATACCTGAGCGTACATAAGGCTGCCAACAGCAGATGCATATAGAATCTTATTCATTTTAATTTTTGAATCATCATCTTTGGGACAAGATAATTTAGACAACCTCTCACCTTTCTGTACAGGTGTGGCACAAGGAGCGCAAACATGCATGTTAAATTTGTTCAGTACTCGATCTACATATGTTGCCTAAGATAAACCAAGAGTGCCACAAGATCTATCACAGTGAATCTGAATTCCCAAGACAAAAGAGGCTTTACCAAGATCTTTATGTCAAAGTGGCATGACAAAACATGTTTAATCTCATCCAACATAGTCACTAAGTTAGTGGCTAATAGTATGTCATCAACATACAGTACGAGTATCATGAAGTTGTCTTTGTCAAATTTCTGATAGATACATTGATCAGCAATATTCTTTGTGAACCCAAGTGAAGTGATTATCTGATCAAATTTCAAATACCACTGTCTTGAGGCTTGTTTAAGCCCATAGATGGATATTTTCAACTTGCACACTAAGTGCTCTTTCCCTGCTCCAATAAATCCATCAGGTTGTGTTATATAAACATTCTTAAGTAAATCACCGTTTAAGAATGCCGTTTTGACATCCATCTGATGAAGTTCAAGATCCAATTGTGCAACAAGAGCCATTAGAACTCTAAAGGCATTTTAGTAGATACGGGGTGAGAATGTTTCCGTATAATCAATCCCTTCCTTTTGATTATAGCCTTTAGCTACAAGTCTAGCTTTGAATCTTTCAACTTCACCATTGGCCCCTCTTTTGGTCTTAAAGACCCATTTGCAACCAACAGGTTTACAACCATTTGGTAACTCAGTTAATTCCCATACATGATTACGAGACATGGAGGACATCTCATCATTTATAGCCTCCAACCACTCAGATGAATGAGAACCTGACACAGTCTCATCATAAGAAACTGGATCTGTGCCATTAACAATGTCTGACCCAAATTCTTACAAGTACACTATGTAATCATTTGAAATTGCAGGTCTACAAGTCCTCTGTGATTGTCTTAAATTAACGACTGGTTCTCCTACATTAGCTATAAGAGCTTCTACAATAAGATCAATCAAATTCTCAACAAGATTGTCATCTTGTATATCATGATCCACAGGTAAAGATGACAATGATGGTATGGGTAAAATGGTATCCACATAATGTAGGTTGATTATTCTAGGGACACTACTCCCATTGTCCAAGTCATCCTCAAAATATAATACTCTGTCAGATTCAATGACCCTGGTAGTGTGACTGGGGCAATAAAATCTGCATCATTTGGATCCTGAACAATACTCAATGAAGAATCCGCTAACAGTCTTAGAATCAAGTTTCTTGAGCTACGGATTATAGGGTCTCACTTCTGCTCTATAACCCCATATGTGAAAGTGCCTCAGACTAGACTTCTTACCAGTGAAGAGTTCATATAGTGTCTGTTCAACTGACTTACTTGGAACTTGATTCAGGATATAGACTGTTGTCTTAAGGGTGTTACCTCACAGAAATTCTGGTAACGAAGAGTGACTGATCATATTTCTGGCCATGTCTATCAAGGTGTGATTACGCTTCTTAGCAACTCCAGTTTGTTGTGGAGTGCCAGGTATAGTATACTGAGCTTCAATTCGTTGCTCCTGTAAGAATAGAGCAAACAGTCTAAGGTTTCTCCCAGTTTTAATATACTGCCCATAATATTCTCCACCTCTGTCTGATCTTACACTTTTGATTACCTTCCAAAACTTTAAGTCAATAGTAGCCTTAAATGCCTTAAAGGCATCTAATGAGTTAGATTTATCATACAACAGATCAATCCAGCCGAATATGGAATAGTCGTCTATAAAGGTTATAAAACATTTGTAATTACCCATAGCAGCAAAAGTAATTGGTTCACTAATATCTGTGTGGATCAATTCCAAAATAGTTTCAGATCTATTAGCCTCTTTCTTCATAGCTCTAACGGGAAGTTTTTCCTTAATGCAATCAATACATGATTCAAAATAAAAAAAATTTAAGTCATGCAATATTCCTTGTCTAACCATTCTTTTTAATCTCTCTTTAGATATATGATCCAAACACCAATGCCATAACATGGAAGAGTTCTCATCAGTTCTTTGGTGTTTATGTCAAATGACAACATTAATTGATGCCACAGAAGTAGAATCTGAACAAACATTTGCATTCAAGCAATATAAACTACTCATTAATCTAGTAGTTCCAACAATGACTGAATTAAAGTAAACGTCAATTCTACCATTTCCTTGCAAAAAGGAGTATCCATGTTTGTCTAATATAGAACTTGAAACCAAATTCCTTCTTGAAGAAGGTACATAGACAACATTATATAATATTAAACTTTGTCCAAAATACAAGTTCAAATCTACAATTTCTATGCAATTCATTACAACTAAACTTCCTTCCAATCTCAAAATGGTCTTTTCCCTCTCATTTAGGCTCCTCCTGTCTCTGAGCCCCTGTAAGGAATTAGTTACATGAACAGTCACTCCAGAATCTAACCACCAAGTGTCCATAAAGGTTTTAAAATTATTGGATTCAAGACAAACTAGAGTTAAGGGAGAAATTTTAAGAAAGATACTTTCTTTCTCACGCTTGTAGTTCAGCTTGAAGCAATTTGAGATCTTGTGGCCAGGCTTCTTACAGTAATGACATTCACCTTTAAATGTCTTCTTTTTCTGACCCTTATTCTTCTTAATGTTCTTCTTAAGCTTAAAAAACCTTTTACTATCAGTCTTGCCTTCAAGTTTCTTTCCCTTAAGTTTCTTATTTCTAGCATTGCTTGATGAACCATGAGAGCACTAAATGACCACGTGAACTCGATTTCTTTAATGACTCCTCCTACTGAGTCATGATGGACATCATTTGATCAACTGTTCATTCAGCTTCTTGAGAGTTATAGGTGGTTTTGAGAACCCCATATTTTGTTGGAAGAGATTGTAAGACTCTATGAACAAGATAACTATCACCCAAGTCCATATTTAGAGACTTTAGCTTGTTGAAGTAATTCACCAGCTTCATCATATGTTCATATACACCAGACACTCCGTCATAATGAGTGTTATCCAATAAGGAAAGATAGTACGCCTTCTACGTCTTATTAAATTTTCTTGAACTTCTCACTTACAGCTTTAAGGTATTCTACAACAGTGTCCTTTTTATGAATGCTCTGTCTGATTATCTTCTCTATAATATACTTCATAATCGTTAAACAGATTCTGTTAAACTCATACTATTGCTTATGATAAGCTCTGTCAGCAACACTAGACTCAATAGTAAGATCTGCCGATTTTGGTTCTCTCATGGCCAAATCTTCCTTAGAGATTATCAAGTACATGTCAAGGGACTCATGCCAGTCAGCAAAGTTCGTCCTATTCAGAGTTTTCGCCACAGACAGTTGTTGGAACACGGAAATTGATGCAACAAAATTAAGAAACATTAATTATGTCCCAGAAACATAATTATAAAATAAGGTTTCCTTTACAAAATTCAACTTATGCAACTATATCACAAGATATTTATTATAATCCTACTTAAAGTTTTGGATTACAACAAATCAAGAAAGAAAACTTATATGTACCACAGATTTGACCACAAAGAGAAATAACAAAATGCATCCATAGTTTCCATATCGATATGATATAAGTAACAATGAAAACATTGGTTTAAAAAATGCTACTAACCATTTGTAAATATATCTATTTCACAAAATTATATTAACAATGTCACACTGATAGGATATGTCCATTGTCAACATAATAATATATATATACATTCTCTCTAGTGGACTTATCGTAATATTCAAACTCATTCTTGATAATGGTAATTAAATTATTCTTAAATGTAGGAAATTAAATGACAAACACGGTATAAATTATTTATAAAAGACATATCACTATGATTAGGCCCACAATAGGCGAGTACACAATCAATAGGTGTATGTGACCCAAAGTTACAACAAATTCCACATGCAAGTTATTCCTTTTAAGGCATGTGCTTAAATTAGGAATAAAATCTAACAATTAATATAAAGAAATTAATTATAATTTTGCTTACACATAATGAAGAAGAATGAGCTGAATATGTTGTTTCGTACTATGTCTAGCCTTTACATAAATTTTCTTAGATCAAAATACCTCATCTACACATTATTTTAAGGCCTTAAATCTTCAAAAAATTTTAAAACTCCTATTTCTAGGACTCAAAAAATTCTAAAAAAATCACCATAATTTAGATCAGGGCGAGTAGAGGCTAACTGTAAATTTTGAAGTTCGTTTGATTGACGGGTTGGTCACACGCACTAACATGAGCCAGCGGTGCTCGTGGGCCTCACCTACGCGTATTGTCTTCAACCTCTGGCGGGTTGAATCGACGTGCCAGACCCGAAAATTGACCCACTGATTTTCTGCTTCTCAGCTTCAAAATCGGGATAATTTTGATCATCCTTTCACGATCTATAATTCCCTTGTAGCGGTTTCGTGTGATTCCTTTCCATTTAAGTTAAATTTTCATTTTTGTTCAGTAGTGTCGATTTGTTAGTTCAAAAATGGTTCATCGATTTGAAAATGGGGCTCACCAGTGACGCAAATCAACCACAATGACTGTCTCAGTTCAAATCACTGGCAATTACTTTGAATGGCGGCAGGGAAAAGAAATTTTGTGTCAGAAACTAAATTTCTTGCCGACAATGGTGAAGACGAGAATGATACAAAATTATAATAAAAGAGAATTAAAAAAAAAAAATCCATAATCCAAGGCTTTGGTGAAGACGAAATTCAAGAATAGAAATTTTAAAAAAATTTCATAATTATTTAACTTTGGCACTGATACCATTTGTAAACAAAAAATTGATCATGTAATTATTCAGCATAGAATATAATACATGAATACAAAATAGAGAGAATAAATTAATCAAGATTTGACTTGATGAATACAATATAATTGTGATGCGTACTGGTTAAGTCAGAATAATTTCAACCCCTAATACCCAAGAGAGTTTGTGAGTGTTAGACAGCCAGAGAAAGTTATCGTATTGTGTATTTCAAATTAGGGAATCAGAGTATAATTTATAGGGTTTTATTTTAATAATATTAATTAATTATATTATTAAAATAAAATCCTCAGAATCTTTAAAATGATTTTGCTCTTAGGCTGTGGGTTGGGTTGCTATCTAGTGAATTTGTGGATAATCAAACCCATCACCGATTATCTACAAATAAAATAAAACTCAGTTCATTTATAGGTTACAAATTATAATATCAATTGCCTAATGAGTAATAATAAGATATTAATCTAATAGAATAATTAATGCTAATCCATAAAATATCAAAATTATTCTAACAGAATGATCACAGTTTAAAAAGTTGCATCTTTGTCGTATGATAAAATATATGCGTTGTGATATGTATATGTCTTTTTGTTTTTTCCTTCTTTGGTAAATAAATTTGGATTTTGAATTATCAACAAATTACTTCCTTACTCTTAATTAGTGCCGTGACTAACGGAGGCCAAATGAATATATTAAAGCTTGTTCATGCCTCACTTGTAATATCATATGTGACTGGAGTTTGTTTAACACTACATGTGTGCTTCTTCGTCTTCTTCTTCAGGGAAAATTGACTGATAAAAGTAGAGTTGATTTATTTAATAATATGAATGTTATAATGAAAAGCAATGTTTACCTTGTGTTTTGGGTTTGACAATCAATCATGCGGTTTGTCTGATAATAACTTAAAAACTCCAACTTTTTAAAATATTTTTTTAAAGATTAATTTCGACTTTGTAACGTGTCTGCCATGCTACTCCAAATACACGGTTATTGGTACTTTACGATTTTGAATAAAATGAAAGATATGAGATATATGAGTAACTTCCAACATTGATAGATTGGGTCCTACACGCAGAAGAAGTCTGGGTAGAATAGGGTTCAAAAGTTCAACAATCTCAAGCGACATGGACGCACTGAAAGCAACGGAGCGTGAGAGAGGATGCACACACCGTCGTCAGTGGAAGTGAAGTTGTGCATCACCATCCATCCATCCATCCGTCTTGGAAATTTTTGTAATTACATTTATGTTCAGTCATTCAAAGCATCACTTTCCCATTCTCTGCACTACCCATGTATTATATCCATTCTGCACTTCAAACTTCTTAAAAAGTCAGAGAAGTCGTTTAGTTCACGTAGTTATAGCAGTTACAATGGATTTAATTTACGGGATCAAATTCATTTAACTTACTAAATTATTATTTGTTGAGTTATAATTTTTAACTCATTTGATATAAGTGAATTAAACTAATTCTGTGGAATTTGAGAGATAAATAGAAATAGTAAAAAGAAAATAGATTTTGCCATTAGTGAGAATGTGATGTGGGACAGTTCATCATGTCAAGGTCGGTGCCAAATGATGACTTGCCATTTTCTGCAAATACAGGGAAACAAGGAAAAAAAAGTATCAATTTATACTGAATCAAAACTGTAATTATGGGAGTTGTAGCTGATAAGGAGATGAGCTTCTTTATCAGAGACATAAAAATATGTATGCGCTGGATTGAAACAATTCTAAAGGCTTAAATTAATTTCAGTTTTTAATATTTTTAATATGTTTTAAAATTTAAGTTTGAAACAAATATAACTCGATATATAAAGACAAGTTTTCAAATAAAAAAAATTTGTGTGTGCAAATAGTCTTTATATAAATAATATTAATTACAAATTTAATAACATTTTTTTAAGTAAAAAAATTATCTGATAATGCAAAATACTCCTACTTAAATTACCAAAATACCCTAATTAAATCATTTTGCCATCAAACTCTATACTCCCTCGTCATCTTTTTTTCGCTGTTGTCACTATGCAAACTTCATTGTCATCATTATGCAAAGTGCTTGCTGGAGATTAGGGCTGCCGGAGCACGTCCACCATTGCAGTATCACTGCTAGCTTGAGTACGACCTCCACCAGCCTTCAGGTGGAAAAAATATTGTGGTTTTTGACGAATGGACAGTGGTCGAATTTGTAGCACAAATTTCATGACTCTAGTTGCATTTTACTTCAATTTAGCTTAGGAATTCGGTTTTACAATGATTTTCAACCAATTCTCTTCTTTAATCACTGATCAATTTGATCAAAATAGCCTCAAATTGAAGAGTCCTAATTCGCAGCACTATTCACTTCAAAAAAGAGGCAAATTTGAGCTCAATTCGGAGTAGTTGTTTCAAATTGAGTTAAAACTTTATATTATAAATAAATTTCACATCCTTTTCCCTTGAAATCACTGTTCAATTGTGAGTTCTACCTTCCATATTTAAAAACCCTAAATTATTAGTGTATGTATAATCTTTCAGGAGGTGAAATTCAAATTTTTAGGGTTTCTCAAATATTATTATGCATCTAAGAAGTGATTTAAGATTATTTAAAGTTTCAATTTGAATTATAAATTGAATTGCTAATTTTCCTTATTTTTCCTAGATTTTCATAGAGAAAAAGAGAGGAAATTTGAATGGGAGACCTTATATGGCTTGATTAAATAGCAATGAACAATAATGCAAGTCAAATGAAAGATTTTGAAATTTAATTTAATAATCTCTATAATAACGTTGGTGTTGGTGGTAGGTTATTAGAATTTTAATAAGTGCATAGTGGAGTAGATTGAATACAAGTAAAGGCCATGAGCATTTTGGGGTATTATCAAAGAATGTGGGTTAAAAATTTAATTTCTTAAGATTTTGTGAAGCAAAAAGGGCAAGTGGAATCGAATAAGTTATAAGTTAAAATTATTTATGAATATTAGAGGTTAAACGCATTTTATT
This sequence comes from Delonix regia, assembly GCA_037074485.1. Classification (NCBI taxonomy): domain Eukaryota; kingdom Viridiplantae; phylum Streptophyta; class Magnoliopsida; order Fabales; family Fabaceae; genus Delonix; species Delonix regia. Next base: position 28,458,910 of record CM073449.1, on the reverse strand, counting down.
TAATGTAATAGGTGACTAAGACAATTGTCAACAAGGAAAGGATAAACATGATTAGGGACATGTTGGTATAATCCTCTCATGTAAGTAAATATTATTAGCTATACTTTTTTTTAATATTTCAAATTTTTTTTTGGATTTAGTGATTCTTACACACTCTAATGCCCTAAGAACAATTTTCGCAAGAAAGACTGTTTGCTTTCAAGAATTATTCTATTTTTTTCAAAATTTTATTAGATATTATCATAAGTTTTATTTACAACTGTATTGATTTTTGTATAATGATTTAAATATTGACTGTATTGAAAATTTAAAATGTTATTGTTAATAGATGACCACTTTATTGATTGATTTCTATAAAGATTTAAATAAAAGTGCTTTATATGGTTTCTATAGGCTTTTTAAATGAAGTTATTTTTTGAAAATTTTATCTTATACAGAACCCTGTAACTAACAACAGTAGACATTAACTATAGTACACCATAAACTATATTACTGTACTGAAATATTATACTGTACCACTGAATGTATGTGAGTCATTATGCTCACCTTCACAATTCACTTGCCTTGTTAAACTCTTTATAGCAAATCTCCCTAAAGTTTAATATGAAAAGAAGAATTCATACAATTTTACAGGGCCTAGTGGCATGACATACTTCACAGCCATCCTGGTAGTTTCTCCATTATTGGAAAGGCATCAAACTACAAATGCTAACCAGTTACATAACAACGTATAATAATTAATTTACCACATTCTTATTCTACACATCTATAAATTTCCTTTTCCTTACTTAGCACGCCTAGATGGACTCAGAAGACTTTATACTATGCTATTTCAATAAGTAGTATGTTTAGAAAGACCATGCAATTATCACATCTAGTATCAACCAATTTTAAATATATTTTAAAAATAAAATCACGCCTTTGATTTTTGAACCAAGTGACAATTGAATGGAAAAATATATTTGAGACCAAAATCTTAACATAAAGGGCTCTGCCTTTTTGTTTGGCAATAAAAGTAAGCATATTAATTTCTTTACACTTGCAAGAAATAAATATTAAGTTCAGCCAAAGCCATTGAAGATAATTTGTATGATATTAATGCCAATTACAAGGGTATATATGGACCAAGAAGAATGGAGAAGAGAAAATTTAAGTTTACCATTTTTTCTTGATATAGATAAAAATTTAGCATTTCTTTTACTTAGAAAATCTCTGGATTGAAAATAATAAATAGAAACAAAATTTAAAAAAATAAATCTAAAAAATTGTCTAAATAATAAATTCCATGCCCTCCCCTTCTCCAATGTTCTTCTCAACCTAAACATACACTTAATGTCATGGCAACTCACAAGACACATGGTATCTAAGAAAGGAAAGCATGCACTATGAATCTAAAATGCTTACTTTTAGAATTTTGCAAGCTAAAGAATAGCAAAATTTCTAACACAAACAACTCATCGTATCTATAGTACAACATATGCCAGATTTTCTAGACAGGCAGATTACACCAGCTACTTCGGTCCTATGAGTCTATCATACAGAAAAATGTAAGCATATTTAAAACATTATGAAAATGTAGCAACTTCCTAAGAATGAGACACTCATAGCAGTGCAAAGACACCAGAATCTGGATTTTGAATTTTTCTTCGCTAAAGAAAAGGGCACAAGATTACATTCTTACGTATCTTTTTTTGCTTCCATGAATAAGTTAGATTTAGAATTATTTTTAAATTAAGCATGCATATTTCGATTGTATTCATATAAAGGGTTCTTCATTTTATCTGGTTCACATTTATTTTCCTTGGATAGGTCTAATAAGAAAAACTTCTAAAATTTTTCATATTCACGATCATCACCATTAGTGGCAGAGGGAAGGGGGATTGGTAGGGGCCTTGGCCCTCCATCCCATCTTGCTTGCTGTATACCAAACATTATTTTTTTGAATAGATAAAGAATCAAACTTTCCAACCAAATTTACCCCTCATATGAGTAAAAGCTATATCTTAACTCTTGTGTAAGAAGCTTGCTATACTTGAGTGCAAAGGGCTTGTTATTATCTAGGCTCTTATCTTCGCCCTCGCTATAAGCGTACGAAGCTTCACTCTTTAATTTTTTCTATGATGTTTTTTTATTGTATTTCTTTAATGATTTTCTATTTGCTCTTTGTATGTGTATTGTCTATAACATTTTAAACTATTTTTACATATATATTTGATAAATTGTCTTACTTATTATTATGATGATGATGATTATAACAATTATGTATTTATTTATACTTGAAATTAGTTTAGAATTCATAACAAACTAATCAATGAGACACATTATAAACATAACTCATTTAGAATTAAAGTCAAGTATGCTATTGCATGTTATTAATTTTTAATTTTAACACAACAATAAGTATATATATATATATATATATACTTATAATACATATAAACTTTTTACAAAAAAATATTATGGATTATAATATAATTTGGCCCACTTAAAAGAATTTTTTCTCCTACTACTTAGAAAGCCTGTGGAGTTCAAGTTTAAGTTCGACTTCCAGTCATTCCATTTCTAAACCCCGTTGATGTGACTCTTTAGTAAGAGCACTGCTTCCACATTCACCAACATAGCCATCATCACTTACTGCACTACCATTAGCTTTGTCATCTGAGACACAATATCCAATAATACTGAGACAACATTCCCTAACAAATTCTACTTCTATGATGATAAATAAAGATATAAGCAACTGTTAAAGAAACAAAGCAATATGGGGCAATAAATATAAAGGAAAGATAATAATGCTTGAATTTATGGCCAAAGATACCTGAGTAAGGTGTCTGACATAGTCCTTTAGTGGTTAGAGTTTAGCTTCTTCTCATGGGACCGAGCTAAGTACAATTTAGATTCCAACTCTACAATCTAGTTTTTTTTCTTGTTCTATTAGCAAATGACTTAGTTTTTGACTCAATTCATATGATAATATTCCTTGGGATTCATTTCGACACACCCTTCATCTCCAACTTGAAACTGCAATAGAATTGCTAGGTTAAACCCACATGAGCTAGGGAAGATGAAAGTTGCTCCAAAGAGTAAAATTTAAAGTGCAAGAGGTGCAAAACAAAATGAGAGGATCATAGTTTTTGAGTCCGTGCACAAATTACCTAAATGGGAAAAGCCAAAGTAGTTTTTAAAAAAATTTCTTATCCTATAGCATTTTTAAAACACACATAATCATCTCATTGAAAGTTGAGACAAATGAAGACTGCAAAATAGGGGACATATATTCATGTGTTAGATAAACAAAATGATATCCAAGAAATTCACCTCATGTAATTGTGGTATCATTTCTTTATAGTAAGGATTGTCAATAGTACACCCAGAAAGCTTTTGGAGTTCAAGCTTAAGTTCTGCTTTTAGTCATTTCATTTTTAAACCTCGTTGATCTGACTTTTCAGTAAGAGCACTATTTCCACCATCATTACTTATTGTATGGAGACTTGAAATTCTGACATTAGTGCCTCTAACCTCACTGCTTGTCTTTTTAAGTATTACTTCATTACTGCCACTGTTTTTGTGCAAGTTGAAATCATAGTTAACAAAGCCCAAAACTTTCTGCTTACGTGATGATCTTCTTTTGTGGAGCTTAGATTTTAGTTCCTGAACAACTTTAACTATCTCACCCATGACCTTGTTCAGCTTATTGATCTCAAATTTTCCAGCTGACATCATATGCATGATTCCACAGCTAGGTCCCCAACCAAATAAGGAACCATATGAAGGAATATAATATGATGTGAAAGGAGCAATAAAAAGGAGCAGTGCAATATGCCTGGCAAGTAGCAACAAATGAGCAATAAAAAGTAAAATAGTAATAATTTATGCACAAAGAAAATTCGCAGGAATGTATTGAAGTTAAAGATTATTCTTGTTGGTTTGTAAAACTTCAAGAATATTGAGAATAAGAATGATACTATAAAAACTAGGAGTTTTGCTGCCACACTGATTTTAGGTTACTAAGACTAGTGGACTGTGGAAAAACAACAGTTGCAGCCATCATTATATTCTTCAAATACTATCTAAATATTCACATATGAATGATATGATATAGTTGCTAACTACCTGAACAACCATTTGAAAATCTTAGAATTACATGTGATTCATTAAAGCAGGGGCAGTGGGAGAAAATTTGTTTTAGGGGGCCGAGTTATAAATTATATTATATTATAAAAAATTATATTAATATATATATATTTTGTACATTAATATAAAACAAACATAAAAAATAGTACAAATTCTATTTTATATTATAATTTCATTGGTTAGTTTCTTGTGAAATATAAAGTAATGTTATGCATAAATAAATAAATTATTTATATGATGATGGAGATGATAATAATAATAAGAAGTAAAACAATTTATAAAATTTATATATGAGAAGAGTCTAAAATGTTAAAAACTATGCAAATGCAATGTGTAAGTTTAAAAAATAGCAAACAAATAGAAAAAACATCATAAAAAATTATTAAAAAAAAGTGAATATCAAATAAAGTGAAAGAATGACAAAAAAAAAAGATAAAAAATTAAAAAAAACTAAGAGAAATTATTAATATTTACTTTTTCAAATTTCAGTATGCTAACATAAAAGTATAATAAAAAACCCTTCACTTTCATCTTTGAAGTTTTGGTAAGATATTGTTTAAAAATTTTTCTTTTTATAATTGTATTATTTACAAGTATATTGCTAAAGTAACATGTTATTTATAAATATAAAGTAATAGTCAATAACATTATTTCTTTAGAAAAATAACATATATTTTATCAAATTATCACTATATAAATTATATTTTTCCTATAATATAAAATTTCATTTTTTTTAAGTAACATATATAAGCTTTTATATGTGTGTGTATATATATACACACACACACATATACACAAACACATAATAAATTCAGAATCAATTAAATATAATCTTTCGTATGCAATTTTTAAAAATAATTCAGATAATAATCCATATCTTCAAGTTTCAACGAACCCAAATCACAAAATGAACTAATGCGAATTAGTGATGAGCTAAAAACTAAAAATAACAATCACGTCCAAATGTTGAAAGTTATAGTTAGCATTTGTAATGAATTTTTTTAAAAAAAAAAATTAAGGGGAGGGGGAATAGTTTCAATCTTCCACAGGTATGAATTGTCCATATTTAAACTGATTATTCTTTTCTTTTATATAAAAAAGAAACAGCTGACCATCTTCTTGCAAATTAAAATGGCAAAAATTGTGAGTTGCAATGAGCGAGCGTACGAAGAAATTAGACACAAACAGAGCATACGTGCACTTTTTTTTTTTTTTTTTATTATTATTATTTATAATCCTATTGCTTCATTTAACAAAGCAAATTTTTTATCATTATTTATAATCCTATTGCCATTTAATTTAGATTCAAAACAACCATTTGGAAGTACAAGAGGTCGCGATTATCCTTGCATTGCTTGGTTCAATTGATAAAGTGGTTAGCTTCGAAACCAATAGATCTTGCTGCAGCAGATGTTAAGAAAACCTGCCATATAGTAATTGGAAAAAAAAGAAAAGTGATTTGGTAAATGATGGGATAGAAATAGTCGAAGAGTAGAGTGATACAACAATATAGCCATGGGAAGTTCTTATTTTATATATAAAAAAATTTTACAATTTTTTAACAAAATTTAATAATAATTTATTTTAAAAACTAATTTAAAAAAATAAAAAATAAAAGCGCGACACATTGGTCTTGATTTTATGCAAGGACAAGGTGAGTACCCATTTTCTGCAATGATTATGAAATTTAAATATCAATACAAGGGAAATTAACCAAAAAAAGCATCAATTTATGCAGAATCAAAACTGTAATTATGGAAGTCGTAGATAATGAGGCAAGTTTCCTTGTCACTTATCAGAGACATTTACGAGTAAAAATATCAATTATGGCATATACGTCGTATGTAAAAACTAGATTAGGATAGATTGATGGAATTTGTTAGAACTCTTTAAATGGACAATAAAATAATCAAAAAAGTTTATTGTGGTGAATAACATACAAATTTGTCTGCAATTTTGGTGAGAACTACACATATAGTTAAAGAGAAATAAAAAGAAAAAAAAAAAAAGGTAAAGAAAGAAAGTTAAAAATGATAGTCCCCGTGCCCTCCCACTCCTTTATATCACACCTTTTCTCTGTGAAATCAAAATGAAAGAAAAAATTATCAACATCAACACACAATAATTATAAGGTAGCCACTAAGGGTGAGCACAGGTTGGACCAGGTTGAGTTTTTAGTCGACCTAAGACCCAATCCAATTAGGCCTGGGTAGTGATTGAGTCGGGTTTGGTCATTTTTTTTTAAATATGAATTATTTTGTAAAAATAACTTTTTTAAAACAAAAAATGAAAAGAAGAATTTTGAAGGGAAATAAAATAGAATTAAAAAAATTTTAAAATTTGGAATGAAAAATAATAAAAAGTTGAAAAGAATTGGTATTTTAAAATTTATTTTAAATCAAATTTAAAATATATTATAAAAATAAAAAAAATTGAAAATGACCCAATCCAACTTGATAAATTTTGTAAGTTTTTTTATTTGGCTCAATTATAATTCTACTTGATATGTGATCAGACTAAGCCAAATTTATTGGGTTGATTGGGCCACTTATCACTCCTAGCAACAAGTAGCTGGCAATATTAATGGAAGCCAAAAGTATAGCCATGAATTCAGTGTATTGTGTTAAAATATTTATTTAATTGTAAATTAACATTAACTTATTAAACCTAGTAATATAAAATCATTTAATTTAAGTTTACTATTTCATAAATAAATTAGATTATGTGATTCAACATCTTGTAAAAAGAAATGGACTAGCGATAGGGTGGTTAAAATAGGATTAATTTATAAAGTTTATCCGTTTTATTTGTCACTATGGTAGGTTAAATTATTTAGTAGAATTATTATAACCTAATATGTGAATTAGGTAGATAGTCCATCTAACTTGATTATTTTTGTTTTGTACTAATCCTAATAACTTTTAGAATTAAAATTATATTGAACTTTTGTAATAACTACTATTTTTTAAGACAAGATTTAAATATTTATGCTAAAGCAATTTTAAGAAATTAATTGCTTATTTTAATTGTTTGATGAGATAAGAACACTTTAAATAATTATTTTGGTTTATATGTTAAAACTTAGAGGAGTTATGCGAGTGTTTAAACTTTGGATTTAATTATTATAGAAAGTTGTTTGAATTTTTGTGGATACTTAATATAATAGATTAGGTAAAAGTTTCAATTTATTTAAATAATATATATTACATATATTGAACTAACCCGGATTAGGTTGACCAATTTTAACACTTTTAATTAAGCATCATAGTCACCTTAAATTTTTTGGCCAAAAAAAAAAATCCCCTTTCATCGTTATTATAAGCCTCGTAAGATGAAACTTGCCTCCACCTTTAATATCAAGTAATCTCAACTCTTCGTTTATTCTTAAGCTATCTATTTTATTTATACTCACTAGTATTTGACTTAAAACGGATAAGTTATGATTCTTGAATATTTAAATATGCAGCTTTTCCAATTTTTTCCTCCACTTTTTTCTGTTATTTCTTGCACTTGAAGTTTTCTAAAATAATAATGAATTCAAGGAACATTACAAGTGTATTATTCAGGCGTTACTTTTTAATTTCATTGTTTTGAAAAAGTATGACTAGGCATTGGAAAGAGAATAGAATATAAGAAAGTTAAATTTGTTTTATTTAAAAAGTAATAAGGGTTAACTAATTTTTTTTTTTCACAAAAGGCCAAAAGTATATTTTGCACATATTATATATATATATACTAGATGAAGGTTTTGGGAGGGGAAGATGGCACACTCTCAGCCTCCTCTTAACTCGACCTTTGAGTGAAAGTGGAGTTGTGTATCACCGTCCATCCATTTTAGAAATTTTTGTTGTACATTTCATTCAGTCATTCAACGCATCACTTTCCCATTCCCTCCTCCATCCCATATATTATATCCATTCTACGCTTCAAACATTAAAAGTCAGACGAGTTGGTTAAATTCACGTAAATTGGGGTGTGATTTATTAGGTGAACTCATCTAACCCACTAAATGATATATTGAGTTGTAATTTTTAGTTTACTATAAGTGAATTAAACTAATTCAACTTATTTAACTTGTGGTTATTGTGCTAGTTCAATAAATTGATTGATTGGTCTACTTAAAAAATTTTGTAAATTTTTTTTGGTAAAATATTTAACATTAGATAATCTCAAATAATTTTTATCCTTTGCTTTTTAAATATTTAATATTTAATTCATTATAAACAACATGAATGAATTTTTAGTATTAAAATTAAATATTTGTCTTGAATATTTTTGTTTGGAATTTCTTTCTTATTTTTTTAATTTGTTAATCCTACTTGATGGGCCATATTTAGCATTAGAGTTTACTAATTTGAAGTGAGTTAAACAAATTAGTCTGTTCAATACACCAATCCTCGTTGGCCAATCAAGGTGCTTGTTTAGACACCTTTACATGTGGTGAATTGAATTTAAATTTTATCAATTTATTAAATTTATGTCATGGGCTGAGTTTAAATTTTATTAGCATATTTAACTTTGAAATTGTTTTAATTTAACCTATTATTTATTTATTTTTACTAACCTTGTAGATTATAACCAATATTAAGCAATACCCATTCTCGAAATTACGATGTAGTTTTACCCTAAACGCAAGTTTCGGACACACAAATATTATACAACTAATATGGGTTTAATTTTAGTTGTAGTGAGACCTCCACAAGAGATGATGTTTGCATTTCTTTGGCCAAATGTTTGGATGTGTTACATATTGCAAATACAGATAAACATAAAGAAAATGGAGATAAAAAGGAAAACAACCTTTTGTTTTGTTTTTTATTTTAAAATCTTTTCTAATAAATTTACCAGAACATCCCTTTACCAATAATAAATTTATGGTAAAATTCAAATATCCTTTCTACTAGAGTCATTACCAAGTCTAACTGAATTTAGGCTGATTTCAATTTTAGATTTGATTTAACTCAAAATTCTCATCTAAAATAATAAAATTAGCGATTCTAATGAATGAATCACTACATTGACAATATTGCATATATATATATATATATAAAGACAGAAAAAGATTGTTTGAAATAAATAAATTTTAACATGAATATCCCTTATTAAAAAAAAAAAACGATACAGTTATAACATGCATAAATTAAATTAGATTAAAAATGTAATATTCATTACAATTAAATGAAGGCCAGACGGGCCATCTGCATCTAAATAAAGAAACGCTTCATTGCATTTGCAGTGTACTATATACAGAGAGCCCAAAGAGCACATTTAAGATCGATACATATATAGCAAAATGTCTGAGCTCATAGTTGAAGGCAGTTAAGAAAGTTGACAGACCATCAACAAAGGGTTCACATAGATATGGTGGGAAAAAAAGGTCCACCTGCTTCTTTCTGTTGTATTGATGATTTCAGACACTAATATGCATATCCTTTAAAAGCAAATGCACTTTCATATCGCCAAGACATCAAGTGCCAGGCAAGTTGCTGCTTGTGCTTGAAAGAATTATGAAGGCACAAACAACAGAAAGTGAGAAGACTGATACCCAGGTGTTCTCTGTGTACATTTCCATTGCATCAGTGAAAGAAAACTGGGCACGGTTTTCAGCCCAGTTCCGGAGTCGATCTGCCTCAGCTGCATACAAAGCTCTGCCCTGAGATGTATAATTTTTTATTGTTAATTGTTATTTTTCAATCACTAAATTAACAATTATCATCCTTAAAGAACTTCTTGCAGCATGGCTATGTTGTGACTTGTGAGTCTATGCAAACAAGACAATGATGGATTAAGAGTTTAAGACGTCATGCCCCAAAAGATATATTACCTGATCATCAAACCAGCGACCTCGTCGTAACCAGGCAGTGACTAAAGCTAGTAAGATTCTAGGAGGGGTCAAGTAATTGATGGCCTTGCCTGTTCCCTTAACAACCCGCATCCGAGGAACCAAAGTTCTAGCAACAGTTTCAGGAAGCTCGCAGATGATGTTAAACATTTGTCTATTTTGTACGGTTGAGCCACTGTGCAGAAGACATAGTATGGTTTTAGCGCAATTATGGAGCAGTAATCACTTAACTTTTGAATGAAGAGAGTTATAAGATATGAAACCCAAGAAAGTTCTAAACTGTTGAGAAAAGAGGGAATTCAATGTAACATACAAGACACAAACCTATTTTCCTTATCAGGAATAAGGAGCAATAGAACATCTTGAGTGTAATAGAGGAAAAAGAAGTTGGAATTTGGAACTTTCTGAATTAACAAACTCAGGAAAGTGATCCAACAATAGGAAAAACAGTTCAGAAAACAGAAACAGGTTCAATTTGAAAAGTACCTTAATAGCAGCTCTGTAAGAACCATGCCTGGAGATGCTGTATGGACTCCTACTTTAGATCTCTTGCACTCCTTCAATAGTGATCCTTGAAGCTGCCGTAGGCCACACTTTGTAGAACCATATCTACAAGTCAAATATGAAAAATGAGTATGCATCGTAAGCATCACCATGACTTTCGAAAAACATGAATCTCTATGAGTAAATGTAAGTATAAAAAAATGGTGGGAAACTATTGGCATCCTCCTAAAATGAGAAGAAATTAAGTCCCAAGAGTATTAACTCACACAGCTGTCAGAGGGGTGCTGGAACCTCCAGAACCAGCACCATCCATATTAAATACGTGGCCCCCATTGGGCTGGTTTTTCATTATACGTATGGCCTCTCGAGTGCAAATTATAGATCCAACCAGATTTGTTGAAACAATCTACAAGCAAATCAGATGGCAGAAGCAGACAAACTTTAAGATGAGACTGAAGATTGAAAACGAATTCAAGTATAAAACTTGAACATCTCTGATAAACCAACAGACAGTTAATGCCATAAATATTTTCTTTAAACAATGAAACTACTCATTAACACATACCTGTCTAATATCTTCATCACTAAATAGAAGCAGAGGTCTAAAACCTTTATTTGTGCCAGCATTGTTTATCTGAGTTCAAATATAAAAAGTAACAGGTCACAAACAGAAATAGAGACTGTAATCTGCATAATATATGGAATCATCACATGTTTTAATGTCTTAATAATGATAAACTTAATGGCCCATGAAAATTACAAAATTTTTATAAAAGTAAATTTTCATTGCCATTCTATTTAAAAGAATCTTGTCAATCATCATAACATAGTGGATATTGCTATCAATGATATTAACAAGTAAATCCTACACAAAATGACAGGAAAAAGTAAATCCTACATAGATCACAATATTATTATTGAGTCCAAGTGTCCAACAAAAAACCTGTTGGAAAGCATTGTTGAGATGAACATAAGTAACATCAGTTTATGATTGAGAATCAAATTATACAATTTCCAGAACTAATTATTATCAGTTCTGTGTCATAGCCAGAAAGGCTACAAGCCTACAACACTTACCCAAAGGTCAATACATCCAAGCTCGCTGACAGCAAAGTCTGCCAATCTCTGCACATCACAAGGCTCACAAACATCACAGGCAATGCCCAACACTTTTGCATGAGAGAGCTTTGTCAGAGATGAGCCAACTGCAGTGGAAATGCCTTCCTTTAGGTTTTCCTCAAGCTCTTTTATAGTTGCTTGCACAGACTCAGGGCTGCCTTCACCAAATATGACAATGGAAACATTGATGTGAGTGATATGTAGATGAAAACCACACAATACATCAAATTTCAATCTCTATTTAACTAAAAAGTTGTCATAATCCAGGACACCACCTGCGAGAGGTAACAATCACACGATCTCCGGAAAGAAGAAATTCCCGTGCAAGTGCTTTACCCAGTCCTCTTGTACTGCACAAGCCATTTAGAAGATGCAGCAAACAATGTCATAAAAACGTCAGTAAATTTTAAATATCATAGATTCATAGTACACTTCCAATTTGCAGACCCACATGCCAATGTAATGATAATATCTTCTGAGATGATTTGATAAATACCAGGTCCAGTACGAGTCAGATTTATAAGATTGTATAGGTACATTAAACACCAAAAATATGTATGTTCTTTAACTGAATTCCTTTGCAAGAGTTTAAGAAATGAGACATCCATGTAACATGATACACAATCCACAAAAAACAAAAAAAAAAAAGAACAAGAATAATCCATTAAATTCAATGATTCTCAGATGACAAGTTTATAGTCAACAAGCATAAGTGATGAAATTTCATTAGACAAAGATCAAGAAGCTCTTTAACAGATGAAGCAAATACCTCCCAGTTATGACAACATTCCGTGGACCAGCACGACAATGTTCGTCCAATACCAAGTTAGCACCTATCATTGTTCCAATGATTACTCCTCCAAGCCAGCTATACCATATCAGTGCATCCATCTGACTGTCTCCACCTTCACAAAAATTGCAGACAATTTAACATCTGATATGGTATACCAATGCAAATAAGAGCAAAAGGTTTGCATACACATTTCTGTTAGCAGAGATGTATATATACCAACCTGACATCTGAAATCCAATAGCAAGTATTACCCCGGTGCTCGTCATAGTTACAATATATCTTCCAATTTGAATAGCAATCTGGTTTTTCCAAAGAGAAATAATTAAAGCCAATATTTAACACAGCACAAGACAAATACATATGCTGCGGCAATTTAAAAGTTGGATGCATCTGTCCAGTGGCCAAAGAAAAAATATATATTAAAGTTGCTACTCTACCAGAGTAATGAAAAAGAAAATTTACTGACAGGTTAAAAAACTACTGTGAATGTCTAGAGCCTGTTACTAGGAAGAAACTATATGCATGATAAATGTTATAATTCAGCAACGACAAAAATTCTACCAAAATATCCGCTTTCTAATAACTCGAGTCACTTTAAAAATAAGATAAAATTAAATAAACATAAACTTGCGGTTCTCCAATATAGCCCTTAGTCAAGCACTCAAACCTTAGACAACTAATCAAGAAATTGTTCAATCTTATTCGCTACTCATCTGTAGACCCGTCACATCTAATTTTAAATCTAACTTGACTTGAAGAGATGGAAATCCCCAGCAAAATTGTTCTTCTTGAACTCAACTTGCTTTTGCTTTTCTGTTGATATTGTAAGTTAATGAGAACAAAGAACCACTTAACGAACCAAGGACCCAACGACAAAGAACCGTGTTTTCTATTTTGTTTCAACCTAGTCTACTGATGATGCCAAATTTCCATCAAGTCCACGAAAAACTTGAATTTTCTACTTCCACTGTTTCAAACTGAAGCATAAGCTACAGAAAACAGGATCACCATTGTACTGAAACTTAATTTTAACCAAGCAAAGTGGAGAGCCATAAATATTTGAATTCTGGAGCCTAGATCACTTGGTCATCGAGGTTTTTGATGCCACATCAAAACCATTTCAACTTGAGGGCATATGCTGTTAAGTAGTTCAAGTTGTAATTTCCAACTGTGTTAAACAAAATAACTTAATGATCAAGGCATGCGGATAATTTGCAGTAGCTTTAGTTTCAATCCCCTCATGTAAGGAAAAAAACAACAAAATAGTAATATCTATACGAAACAACTTACTGAGGATAGCACCTCCTCCACCTTCGCCACTGCCTGCCGATACTCATCATCTGGTTTTGAGCCAGACTCGAAAGTCCTCAACATAATAGACTTAATGGAACCCCAAAACCCATTTTGTCTTTTCAAGTTTTCCTCATTCTTCTTCAAATTCTGACGCTTTCCTTCACTTTCCTGCTTTTTCTCCTCCAAATGCCCTCCATCCTCGGTTTTGAACGCCCAGCACTGTTTCAAAGAAAGCCCATCATGGTCACCGAGGATCCTCCGCGAACTGGGCCAGAAAAACCCTCGTCTGAGCGACTTCCTACTATGGTGGTCTTTGAAGCAAAGGTGGTAGAAGCTTTCTGGGTAAACGTGAAGCTTCACGACTGTGGCCATGGCTGTGAATGAAAGAGATCGTAAGAGATGAAATTCATTGAAATATGAAACAAAATGGGAAATTGGCAATTGGGTAATTTATTTATTTATTGACGCCTCTATTTTTGTAATTTTGTGGCCGAAAAAATCAGGCGTGTGCACAGATTCGCGGGAGATCTACAAACAGAGTGAAGAAGAAAGAAGGTTGAGTAGACCACACATCAAAGCTATCTCATCTTTCAGAGATTGAATGACACGTGGCCATGTGGGTCTGTGTCCACCTCGCTTTTTCTTCTCGGTCTAGTGGGTTGTCAACCGAAATTGAATCATTGGCCAAAAAAAAGAACCGACTTTGAATCTATACGTGGTTTTCGTTACAAGAGGAAAACAAAGACATATTTTACGAAGTAGGAGGATAAAATTTCTCCCATATTTCATGAATATCCACTTGATGCCTCGAGCCCTTTGGCCTTCATCCGGTTTTTGTCGTAGTTGTTGTTATTTTTCTTAATGGTACTTTTGTTGTTAATATTTACATTTTAAATTGTGATATTAACAGATTAAAATATTTTTATGATTTATTTATTATAAAATTATTATTTTAATTTTTTTTCTTATTATAATATTTAAAATTATTTTTTAAGTATTAAAAATATTACATTTGATGTTTTACTTTAGAAAGATATCAAATTTAATTTTTTAAATTCAAAATTTAGAGTTGAATAAATGAATTAAATATAGTATTTTTTTTAAAAGGTTAAGTATTAAACATGATATTTTTAATTAAAAAATTATTTTAAATATTTTAATAAATGTAAAATTAAAATAATAATTTTATAATAAAATAGAGATAAAAATATATTTTTCTTTATATTAATATATTAGGAAAGTAGAAATTAACTTTTACACAACAGTTTTAGTAAATTAATTAAAATAGGCACCACTGATATTATGACAAGAATTAAATGAAAAAAAGGAAGAGTTTGAGTTCTCAGAACTATCAAATAATAAAAAATTTAACATCTTAATATATCGAATAAATCTAAGTATATAGTCTCATTTTCATAATAATTCAATTTTATTTTTAATTAGATTATTTATCCAAAATGTACTGACTAATTTACGAATTTATTGACTAGAAATTTTTTATTTACTCGGTATTCTTAATTTACTTTCAGGTTAAATTTTAGAGAAAAATAACATAGAAGCAAAGTTGAATTAATTAAAAAATAAATAAATAAATTAAATTAAATTAAAATTAAAAAAATTATCATTAATTGAAGTAGAAAATTAAATTAAAATTAAAAAAAATTAATTAAAAGCGGATTTAAACCTAATTTTAATTTTTGATAATTTTATAATTTTTATCGATTTGTTAAGCTATAAGTATGCGACTCTAAGAAACATATGTCCCCCTCATTGTTATAATATTACATGCAATCTATCTTTAAGCTATATTTTCGTTTCTTGCGGCTTCTCTACTTAGATTGTCACCTTCCACGATTAATTGAAGAGGCTGAAATGTTAGTGTGAAGATTCAGAGTTTCAGACGCAAGAGTCGGAAGCGGGCTCTTCGTTGGCTGCCAAAGACCCTGGCCTGAAAATTATCTTAAAACTACCGGACTCCGATTCTCTCACCCTTAATCGATTTTCTCTCCCACTTTTCTCTCAAATATCGTATCTTTCTACCCGTTTTTTGCCGTTGTTCCTTGGAATTCAGGATGCATAGGTCTCAGGATCAACGGTCAAGATCTGCTAAACCAGTCACCATTCATGGCTACGCGCAATGTGGGGACCTTGTTGGATTCCGGAGCTTGCTTCGAGAAAACCCATCTCTGCTCAACGAGAGAAATCCTGTTGTAAGATCCATTTCTCTTGATTGGATTTTCATGAATGGGGCATTTCGCAAAATGGGTTATTGGGCATTGAAAATCTTTTTTGGCCTTAAATCTTCTCTGTCAACATTATGGCTTTGGCATTATGGATGAGTTTTATTTTAGCATCTGGACTAACGTCACTTTCAAGGCTTTCTCTGGTCTAAATTGAGGATTGAAAAAGCACATGAATTTAGATCTTTTTGATATATTTCTTGGTGTATCCTTCCATGGCAGTCTGTGAAATAACAGGAAGTTTTAGAATCAAAGAAACAATCATGTTTTATGTAATTGGAACTGGATGTATTTGCGTTCACCAGAGGCTATGGGTTAGGTTGAGCTTATGCTCTTACTGTTGTTTTCTGTTAAAATCTTGAAAGTCATTTCATTTTGCATTAAGGTATACAGCGTGGTTTTTGAATGTAAATTATGCATAATTATTTTATATAGTTGATGAGGAGTATAACGATATATAATTAGCTGGTAAGAGAAGGCGGCACGTGCCTAAGTACAAGTCTAACTGGAATTATTTGATTAAATTAATGTTTCTTATTCCATGGTATTCTATGAAGTATGCTGGGTGATATTAAAATGGCTACAATTCGTTTTTCTATTGATAATGCTAGCAAGATTAAAAACCGATAGAGAAAAGTGAGACAAGAATATCGCTTTCTTTGAAGCTTTATGGCAATTGCTATTTATGCTGTTCGTTGGTGTATTTAGTTGGAGCCATGTGCTTATATATTTGCAAGGAGAAGACTATCTTAGATGTCTTGTCGTGGGATAGGATTATTTTAATGGCTTCTCTTTGGTTATCATCTCATGGGTTTCTTTGACAGATATGTAGAGGGATTGAAGAGCATTATTATATTGATGACCGTGTTTTATACTGGTCTTTTTATTTTCTAGGAGGATAGCTTTTCCTGCTCAATTGTCACCCCTTTTTCTCTCTGACAAAATTTGTTTCATTTAACAAAAGTCGTATTAAAATGGCTCTGCAAGTATGAATATATTGAGAAGCAATTTTTGGAAAATATTGAGGATTTTGATTTGAGTCAACTGCATTTCTATGATGTCTTAAGGACCAAGTCAATTCTAAAGTTTAAGCTTCTAAGTGAAGGCCCATGGATAGTTTTACTATAATTTCTTTATGCCCCTAAGACTAATGTGCAATGGACTTGATTTGTTGACAAAACACAGGCGCATCATACCTTGTGCCGAAACTTAATTTTAATTAAAAGAGAGAGGAGTGGCAAGAATGGAATTCTTGACCACCTGGTTATAAAGGCTTTGATAGCATGTCGAAGGACCAATACAACTCAAAAGATTCAGCTATTAAGTGAAGGCTCACAAATAACTTTATTATAATCTCTAACTTGATGAGTTTTTGGGAAGTGACGAATATGATGAAATGTCCCCATTGTATAAATTTAGATGATAATGGTTTAAAAACTGAAAAGATGAAGACTACTTTTTTTCTTTTTTTCTTTTTTTAAAAGAAAAACTTAAGATGAATCAATTGTGTGTAATGTGAACCTTTGTTTAAGGTCATGCAGTAGTCTATTTCTCTTACAGCTTCCCTTTTGAGTTTTGGTTCTTCTGTAGTAAGACTAACATAAGGTGTTCTTTGCTTCGTTGTTAAATTTGTTGCTTGGTTGTATGCTAGGTTTAATATTTAACAATGACTTCACATGGCTTCTCTTGTCATTTTTCTATTGGATGTCTGAGGATTCAACCTATCTTATATGTAGATGGCTCATACACCGCTTCATGTCTCTGCTGGCCACAATAGGGCTGAGATAGTTAAATTTCTTCTTGATTGGCAAGGACCAGAAAAGGTTGAGTTGGAGGCCAAGAATATGGTAGGTAATACTTTTTCTTGAAGTTCTTACTAGAATGTAACTTTGTATAATAATCTAGAATTTTAGAAATTTTCTCCTAATTCTGAGGAAGTTGTTTTTATATTTCATAACAGTATGGAGAAACTCCCTTACACATGGCAGCAAAAAATGGATGCAGCGAGGCTGCACAGCTACTTCTTGGTCACGGTGCTTTTGTTGAAGCCAAAGCAAATGTGAATTTTCTTGTCACCTCATCTGTCATTTAATAAAGTACTTTTAAACTGAGATTGTTTAAATGCTTTATTTGAAGGTTTTTTATCGGCCTATTCTTGCAGAATGGTATGACACCTTTACACCTTGCTGTTTGGCACTCGATTCGAGCTGAAGAATGCTCAACTGTGAAAACTTTGCTCGAGTTCAATGCTGATTGCTGTGCTAAGGACAATGTAGAAAATTGAACTTGATGTTTTCAGTTATTTTGACATATTTTTGGAGAAATCTAAATAGAGGCTCAAAACTGAATTGCAGGAGGGGATGACTCCTTTAGATCATCTTTCACAAGGCCCTGAAAGTGAGAAACTTAGGGAATTATTACTCTGGCATCTCAGAGAGCAGAGGAAGAGACGGGCTATTGAAGCATGCAGTGAAACAAAAGCTAAAATGGATGAGCTTGAAAATGAGTTAGCAAACATTGTGGGTCTACTTGATCTAAAAGTACAATTACGAAAATGGGCAAAGGGCATGCTTTTGGATGAAAGGCGTAGGGCTCTTGGTCTGCAAGTGGGCACCAGAAGAGCCCCTCATATGGCCTTCCTTGGCAATCCTGGAACAGGTTATTGGTGACATGGTTTTTACTATAGTGTTTTGTTTAGGATTGGACTTAGTTAAGGTTTCTTCTATCTTTGCTATCAGATTTTTTAATTAACACATGACAAATGTATAAAAGACAAATAATGAAATAAAAATTATATAATATAATTCGAAAATTATACAGTTACCTGCAGAAACTATGTTGTGATATTATTGGAAAACCATATACATGACATGTTTTAATTGCATGACAATATAGCAAAGATATAAAAAACTGCATATAATTTTTATTTATTTTTGGTTATTATCAGTATTGGAAAGTTATCCTGCACTGCATTAAAATTTTGTTTTTCCATTTACAAATTCGTGGTATAATGTGTGTGTGTATATATATATATATATATATATATTGTTGCAGATTTATGTCTTCTAATTTTACTGATGACAAATATTTTTATTAGGATGATCTAGATAGACTTGACTTATGTTTTTGAAGCTAATCAATAAATATAAATAGATCACTGAGCTGTCCTGTTCTTGTCCACTACCTACTGTTGCACTTCAGAATGTCAAAGGCCCCCTTTCATGTTCTACCCATTTCTCATCACTTTGTCTATTAATGCAGCCTTACAACTTAATGCTTTTGCACTGACTGTGCACAATATAATTGAATTATACATATGATTGTGTTCATACTTAATTGATCTAGCTTTAATTTTGTACATAAATGAAACTGCCGCTAGATCAATCTTGACTAGTGACAATTTTTATATTTGTTAATTCCAAATCTTTCTCCCTTATCTATTATGTTAATATGATGTTATCTCGCATTTTTGTTTTTAGAATTCTGTGTGGTAACAGTAGTTAATTGTTGTGAACAATAGGTAAAACAATGGTAGCTCGGATTCTTGGAAAACTACTCTATTTGGTGGGCATCCTACCTACCGATAAAGTAACAGAAGTACAACGAACTGATCTGGTTGGTGAATTTGTAGGTCATACTGGCCCAAAGACTAGGCAGCAGGTATGTGATTGGCTTTGAAATCCTCCTCTTTTTCTTGCTCTTGGGAGCTGAACTTGTACACCTTACTTAACAATTGATCTTATACATCATGCACAGATCAAGGAAGCAGAGGGAGGAATTCTCTTTGTTGATGAAGCTTATAGACTGATACCAATGCAGAAGGCGGATGATAAGGACTATGGATTGGAAGCCTTAGAGGAGATTATGTCTGTCATGGACAGTGGAAAAATTGTAGTTATATTTGCTGGATACAGTGAACCAATGAAGCGGGTTATTGCTTCTAACGAAGGTTTCTGTAGGCGGGTGACCAAGTTTTTCCACTTTAATGATTTTAATTCTAAAGAGCTAGCAGAAATTCTCCACATGAAAATGAACCATCTAGCAGAAGATAGCTTGCTGTATGGATTCAAGTTGCATCCCTCCTGCAGTTTTGATGCAGTATCAGCTTTGATAGAGAGGGAAACGACAGAGAAGCAACGCAAGGAGATGAATGGTGGGTTAGTAGATACTATCTTGGTAAATGGTAGAGAAAATTTGGACTTAAGGCTTAGCATTGACTGTATAGATACAGAAGAACTTCTTACTATGATACTAGAAGATTTAGAAGCAGGCCTTAAGCTACTGTCACAGTAATATTCCTGATTGAATGATATTCTTGCTTGCGCATTGCTTTTGGCAACCTGTATTTGGTAGAGTTTCTCCTTTCCATTGAATTGGACTTAAATGTTTACTACCGTTGGAATTGGATCATGTAGCTGCATCATGAAGATTGATCAAGAATGAGTCTCCGATAATAGGCTATTCTTTCTTCTGGATATATTTACCTTTGTAAATTTGATAACATGGGCCTCTGAGGCCTTTTGTTGTATTGTTTTGTTTTGTTTCATGAATTGATTTGTTCCCTTATGGATTTTCGTCCGACTTGGAAATGTTATGTTAATTGAAAAAAAAATTTTATTATCCTATCTCTTTTTTTACCTTTTTCTATTTTTTAGTAATTAACGCTCTCCTATCTAATAGCATTGCTATATGCTTGAGATTAATAAAATTAAATTAGCGGACATATTTTTGCTGGATGATTTATGTATGTAGAAATGTTAAGAAACAAATAACAACTCTGTCATGGACTCCTTGTCGCAACTATTAACAAATTAAATTAGGATGACATGGAAAGAAAAATAATAAACAGTTCCAGGAATATTTTCAGGAAGCGAGAGATTTTCTGGCTGGCCAGAACCAAAAGGTAACCGAACAACAAGGGCAGGGATGGTAGCAGAGTGATTCCCATCCTATTTTTTGTAAATGCCATGGCAACTTTGAATTTTTTATAACAATTAAAAAAATAAATAATATTAATATATATATATATATATATATTTAATAATTTAAAATTGAAGTTAAAGTCAATTGTTTATATTATTAATCAAACTTTAGTTAAATTCATAAAAACTTCAAATATTGAAATAACAAATCTTATAACAAATTCTATAATATACAATGGATAACTTTTATTAGGATAAGTTAATGCTAAAAAAAAATAAGTTTAACAAAAAGATAATTAAATCTAAATAAAATTATTTAAATAATTTCAATTCTTATATTTATCTTTGATCTTAATTTATGAATAATTAATATTATTTTTTTAATATTCATTTCTTATTTTGATTACAATATGACTGTAGTTCTCTGATATTTTAAAAATAATTATACTATTTTATTCAAGTCTTTTAAAAAATGAAAGACAACTATATAATAAGTTAAATTAATTTTTTTAAATTTTAACTATTATAAATATATATAACAAGTAAAACAATTATATATATATATATATATATATATATATCTCTCTCTCTCTCTCTCTCTCTCTCTATCTCCCCGATGCATCCCTAAACTTCCCCATCCTCACTAATGAACCTTTTGCCATACTAAAGGAGGAAGGCATACCAAGTAAACAACGAAGAAAAGTGTTGCTTATTTAATATTCACTTTCGTAAGCGAAACCTGAATCTTCCATCACGGGAAAACCCGATTTTTTGGTTATCCACAAGGCCTGTAAATTCTCTCTGTTTGCTCGTAGGGAGCAGAAATGGTCTTAACTTCATTTTCGATCATTTATTCTTCATCTTCGTTTCCTTCCAATTCCAACTCTGATCTCCCTTCTACTTCTACTCCTACTAGAATCAGACCCCTTCAATTCTATTCACTCCATAGTTCTATTTCTCCTGTTACAATCACTAGAGCTTCTTCCAACCAAATTATAGAAGATAGGTCTGCGGGGCAGCTTCTGCAAAATAACTCCGTTGTTGATTTCATGAGATTCAGGCGAGGGGCCGATGGAGGGAGTTGGGAATTGCAGACGGCTGTAGTGAGCTACAAAAACAAGTTCCCACAGTCTCATTTGCTGCCTTTACTTCAGGTGCAAACCGCAAAAAGAAGGCCTGTCTAAAAGTTGCATCTTTTGTTTTCGTGGGTTATTTATTATGATTTTCTGTTTTTACTGATGATGTAGGTTGATTTGGTTTCGACAATTCACGTCGCAGATAAAGAGTATGTCTTGCTTTCCATCATCAATATTTTAGAATGGGTAATTCCAAAAGCAACTCATGCTAGTGGTTTTAGTAGCTCTTATTGAGAATTTGGGTGTCTAGCATTTCGAAATATGAAACGGAACAGAGAATGTGCATAAGTGGTTTTCAAAGATTGATCTTCCCTTTTCAACGTGTGTTATGAGATCGAATTGCAACAAAGAGTATGTTTGAATGGTGGTAAAAGGTGCAGTAAGCAATGTAGTATTGCTATGTCGAGTTTTTATCCTTATTTGTGATTATTTTCATAATCATCTGTGCCTTTGGTAGCACTTAGTGAGTTTGTTTATTTATCTATTGAATGTTTTATTTTTCAAAGAAGTATTGGTTAGAATGATTTACCTTTTGTAAGCAGGTATTTTCAGACCCTCCAGAAGGAACTTGAATTCTATGATTGTGTCCTTTATGAAATGGTGACTAGCAGGAAAAATCTAGAGAATAAGAGACACCATAGTGCTACAAAAAGGCTAAAAGGCTCACGCACAAAAGGTATTAACATTATAAGGTGCATCCAACGACTAACAGCTCAACTTCTGACACTTGATTACCAGTCCGACTACCTCAATTATCAGGCTGATAATTGGTGCCATGCAGATCTTGACTATGAGACCTTCGAATTACTTCAGGTTTTTTCACCTTTTAATCTTTCTAGCTCAATTCACTATGGTGCACAGGTCATGAGGGGTATTCTGAATAAAAGTTTGGAAATTACGATTTCTTTCTAGCCAATAAATGATTGCCTACCCATTTGGTGTCACTGGGGTCTAGAGTGATAAAATCATTTTCACCTACCAATGGGTTTGAGAACCATCTTAAATAATAGAATTAAGTTTTAGGTGTTATTTGCATTGCCTTCATCAGAAAAGTAGACATGCGCATTATTGACGTTCATTGTTCAGGTCTAATATTATTTTTCTCCCTGTTATTTTAGGCTGAAAAAGGTGAAAGCTTCTTTACTCTTGCAAGAGATGTGACTCTTCAATCTGCAAAGGCAGTATTGCAGTCAGCATCAGTTCCAGAAGATCTTGACTCATGGAGATCCAAGCTCTTATGGGTTTTGCATGTACTTCTCAAGCCATTTGTTGGCCTTCGTACCATTGGAAGCATTTGTGCTGATATGGGAAGTCAAGCATCTGAATATACTGAAATAGAGGCATTGTCGAGGCTTGATTTTGGTGCTGCAGTGAAGGTCTTCCTTGCAAAGTGTCTGACATCTGAGTAAGTTTCTGCTAAATCTTTCTCTTGATGTTTTCTCTGTTTTGTATATTTTACCCAACAGAAACTTATACAAACTATTTATTTTGTTGGTTTTTTAGTCATGAACACAATATATTGAGTCATTTGGGTACACAGGCTTTGTTGATTATGCCTAGTGTTGCAATTGTTGAGCTACATATATTATCACATTAATTTTCTTTCCTGTGGTCAATAAATTAGTCACTTATGAATGCAAAATTCTTCTTGTGATTTGTGAAGGTTCTTCAGACATGTAGCAGCAGAGATAGAGGAGGGATCTGTTATAATTGGTGACAGAAATAGAGCTGCAATGGAGGCCCTCACAAGAGCTATTGAGGATGGACACAAGAGGATTGCCATACTATATGGGGGTGGTCACATGCCTGATTTTGGGAGGAGATTGAGGGAGGATTTTGACCTATTTCCATCTCGTGTGCTGTGGATCCCAGCTTGGTCCATAGAGAAAACGAACCTTAATACCGTTTCATTCCCATTTCTGAAGACAATAGCCAGAGTCTTGAGTTGGCCGTTGAATGGCTATCAGACACTGGCATTGTTCATTTTTTCATCACTCTTGGTAGTTGATCTTTGGTTCTGGGAGCACCTATTTGGCACCGCAGTTAACTGAGTGTCTCATGTTGCATCAGAACTTCTTTAGTATGTAGATAATGAACAGGTGATATGATCATTGCCATTGGATTCGGAATATTTCACATCACTTGGGATGAGGGAGTCTATGCCAGTGTTAGTGCTGAAAGCTTTGTTAACAAATATATAAATGGCCCAGCTAATCCCTTTTCCCAAGTTTTAAAAGCCTGTGATCATTTGCACCCGCAATGCCTGGTTGTAATCGCCCATCATTCTTCTGTTTGGTTGCAGGGAAACCTTTATGAAAACGAAATTGCCTGTTGTAAAGATTAAGTCATCGAGCATATAAATATTAGAGAAATTTTCTATTTTTAATCTCTCTCTTTCTTTTCTCTGTATTCTCCTATCTTTCTGACCTCCCTCTATATTTATGAATATTGTTCCGTAGTTAGTTGATTGGTTCATTACAATATGATGCATGTATATAGAAAAAATTCCATAGAATATGGAAGTTCTACCATGTAGTCTTAGTTGCACAAACCCCAAGTCTAAAAGCGATTGGAAGGGTTAACTTGAACAGTTCTTTTTAGTCATTAATATGTTAAATCGTGAAACCCATGACTAATTATTTTTTGTCCTAGACGGAGGCTCACGTGCCTTATGATAGATCTTGCTCATATCATTACAAACGGGGATATGATTCAAAACGTCATCAAATCTGCTGTAGTTCTTAAATTGTTTTATTTAATGAAAATCAACACCATGCTTGGGTTTATTAATGCCCAAAATACATTTCTTTAACAGATAATTCTGTTGCTGTATATGATATGGAAGATTTCTTGACTTCAATTGACAAATAAAATTATATCAAAATCTTTTCCAACCACTAGCCTCACCCACCAAGCCTGAAAAAGAAAGGGATCAAATCTCTGCTGATGTGAATGTCTTATATCGTTTGTTTCTAAGCGCATAAATTTACCAGATTTACTAAAATTGTCTCTGGCATGAACACTACCGTGTGAGTCTGTGACCCCGCCAATGGAAATTCTACCATGCTCCTTTCTATACATGTGACACCGCAAATTTTAGTGTCAAACCGAATTTAGTTCTGCTTAAGGCAATCAAGCGTTGAAAGTTGAACTATACATATGTGATCCAGTTATTGAAAACCTTAAAGTTCGTCTTCTGACTCAAACTGATGGAAACTCTGTAACACCATCAATTTCTGTTTTCTGAATTCTTTTGTGGTCGCTTTTGCTGGCTAACCACTGATGTCTCGTATAGTCCAACACTCTGATCTTCCTTTACCTCATTCCTTTTTAATATCTGGACGAGTATGGGGACCTATGCAATTATAATAATAGCATTTTTTTGTCCCCTTGAAGACTTTATGGATTGGTTCCAGGTAACCCATGATTGCTAGGAAATGGTGGGAAAGGTAGCAGCAGGAATCAAATAAGTCTAGCGTTGAACTTCGTATTAGATGTATGCTAGGCAGTTTGTGCGGTGCTGCCACTTTGGAGGGATTGAATTCAATTCTTAATTTGAACATTTGAGCATATACTTACTAGTACCTTATTGGATTGCCTATGAATTAGTATTGGCATATATCTTCGGATGTGCCATATACCGTTTAATCTATGATATTTGAGAGAGAGAGAGAGGGCTAAATAATTTTTTATTGGACAGTGTGTTAATGGCTCAGTGTTTAATCAATACTGCAATATATTGTAAATAGGTTTTTCGTGCTACCTATATCATAGAGAAATATTTCATGAAAGGTTTTGTTTGCCCTTTCAGCCGAAGTTGTTGTATAAGAAGTAACAGCTCCATTCTTATCAAGCCTAGTCAGATTTGTTTTATTTTGTTGGTTTAGTCAATTCTCATGCATAAGCTTGTAAGAGAAAAGGAACAATAATTTTGGAATGGAGGAAGTGGGCCACCCTTCATCCTCTGTCGTCCTGCACGTGTTGGATAAAAGTGTGATGTATTCCAAAGACTTACAAGAACTGCTATAACTTGGGCACTTGTTCCATCACGGTAGCAGAGCTCTGGGGTGTAGCCACTGGATTGGAGATGATGGTCTCCTTAAATTATCAGCAAATCATTATTGAAATGGACTTCAAAGTGGCGGTGCAGCTCATCAATGAAGGAGTTCCAGCTATTCACCCCTGCTCTTGCTTGTTAACTACATCAAAAATTTAATCTGTAGAGATTGGGTTGTCCAAGTGGGCTATGTATATCGTGAAGCAAATTCTTGCACAGATCTTCCAGTTAAACATGGTCACTCAGATGTAATTAGGGATGTGAAAATCTTTTCTGTTATTCCTTCCTTTCTTTCCCTTGTTTGTTTTGCTGATTTATCAGATAATAGTTTTACCAAGATTGTTAGTAGTTACGTGCTCTCTTTGAGCCCCTTGCTAATAAAAAAAAAAAGAACTGCTATAACTTGTAGCTATGTGTGGCGCAGTTACTTTGTTGACATGGCTTGCTTTTGTTGAATCAGTATTTCTGTAATATAAAATAGAGGAATACTTTGCGTTCACACTCAAATATCTGAAATGAAGCCTCTGAATTGGATGATTAAGACTCAGAAAATATCCACAACATGTTGCAAACTTTTATAGAAAGTGTTCATGTGATGATTTGGGTCAATGCCACATTTGGAGACAAATAGATGCATACTTTCTTATGGGACCCTTTAATAATTCGGTTCATGTGATAGCTACTTTTCACCCAACCACCATGTGAAATGTGTGAGTTAAGAACATTTTTTTTGCATAGTTTTATATTATTAGAGTAATATAAATTGTATGTCGTGTGTCATTTTCCCTAATATTAAATTACTGATATTTTAAACATTGATCCTAATACATTAGACCAGAAATCGCTGCAATTTAGCTGGTCATGGTCTTATATGTAATTACAAGCAATAGGCAATTACAAGCAAAAGGTGTCTTATGTGCAGCCTGGACCAATAATTTAAGGAACATGTCACTATTATAAACGCCAATGTACTGGTTTTCTGATCATTATTTTAACTATATTAGTTGTTTTTTTGTTTTCATCTTCTCTGGAGAATGGATTTGGAAGATTGAAAATATTAAAAAATAACTATAAACCTTCAAAGAGAAGTCAATTAGTTGGAGATAAGAAAGCTTAGAGGAAGAAGCCATTAGATACTTATCACATATCCCCTATTCAAGGTTTCGTACAGGTTTTGAAACACCCCTTTTATTGTTCCGCATTTCCTCTTTCAGAGATGCAAGACAGTTCTGATATAGAACATAGCAAGCACCGTTATTACTACCACCCTCTTCCTGCTTCGGATTCTTGTGCTGCAAAAACTGATGTGAAAAATGAGAGAAGAAGAGAAGGATCATGGAGAGAGGAGGATGCTGAAGCTGGCTCCCACGAAAACAAGCTTCGACTCAATAAATATGTACTTGCTAGTGCTATTTTAGCATCCACAAACTCCATACTTCTAGGCTACGGTGAGTAATTTCATCAAAATCATTTCAATTACCAGCTAGACTTGAATCTAAATCAACTTTTGTTTCGATTGAGATAAAAAGCATATTTATGCAGATATTGGGGTGATGAGTGGTGCTGTGCTGTTCATAAAGGAAAATCTGAAAATAACATCAACGCAAGTAGAAATCCTGGTGGGTTGCCTGAACGTATGTTCATTGATCGGATCTCTGGCCTCTGGGAAGACTTCAGATTCTATAGGGAGGCGTTACACCATAATTCTAGCAGCATCAACATTTCTAATTGGTGCACTTCTAATGGGCCTGGCTCCTTCATTCGCATTCCTCATGACAGGACGTCTAGTTGCAGGCATTGGAGTAGGCTACTCCCTCATGATCGCTCCAGTATACGTCGCAGAGCTCTCACCTTCACTATCTCGAGGCTTCCTCACATCCCTCCCAGAGGTCTTCGTCAGTATTGGAATTCTTCTGGGTTACATCTCCAACTACGCTCTATCAGGTCTCCCAAATAACATAAACTGGAGGCTAATGCTTGGTCTAGCAGCCATTCCTGCAATTGCAGTTGCATTGGGTGTACTAGCAATGCCAGAGTCTCCTCGTTGGCTGGTTGTCAAGGGAAGGTTACCCGAAGCAAGGGAGGTTCTGGTAAGAACGTCAGAGACAAAAGGAGAAGCTGAAATGAGACTTGCAGAGATATTAGAAGCTGCAAATGCAAATTCTGCAGGGACCAGGCATGGAGAAGGGGTTTGGAAAGCCATGTTTGTGAGACCTTCTCGATCTGTCTTGCGGGTTCTTATTGCTGCCATTGGAATCAACTTCTTCATGCAGGCTTCTGGGAACGATGCTGTGGTGTACTATAGTCCACAAGTGTTCAGGGAGGCTGGGATTCACTCTGAGAAGCAGCTTGTTGGTGTTACAATTACCATGGGAATCGCCAAGACTTGTTTTGCTTTGGTGTCTGCCCTGTTCTTGGACCGGTTTGGGAGGAGGCCCATGTTGTTGTTGGGCTCGTCTGGCATGGCGATCTCGCTGTTTGGGCTGGGCTTGGGCTCCCAATATCTAGAGCAGTGTGATAGCAAGCCTGGATGGGCCATTGCACTGTGCGTGGTTGCAGTGTGTTGTACGGTCTCTTTCTTTTCTATTGGGCTTGGGCCTATAACATGGGTATACTCATCAGAGATTTTCCCGTTAAGGTTACGGGCCCAAGGTTCGGGGTTGGCTATTTCTGTGAATCGGTTGGTGAGTGGGGTAGTGTCCATGACATTTCTTAGCATTTCCAAGAAAATAACATTTGGGGGTATGTTCTTTGTTCTTGGTGGGATAATGACAGTTGGTACGCTTTTCTCTTATTGCTTTCTGCCAGAAACCAAGGGTAAGAGCTTAGAGGAGATTGAAGCTCTGTTTGAAGATGAGGCACAGTGAGAATTACTTCAAGTCCTTGCTTGACATAAAACTCTGCCTGTACAAACCAATGTGGTGATCGCCACAGAGAAAAGAGAAAGTGTGTGGTGTCGATAATTTGCTGTGTTTGTTTTCTGCTTGGTGAGGCACAGAATTGAACGTTGGAGTATGGTGATGAGGAAATCAATATGACTTTATCTGGTTGTAGGTGTGGTTGCGCATGATATTCTTTGTACTACTCTTGTACTTCTGTGAGAGTGGATAATGTATAGATTCCCATTCGTTTTCATAAAACAAAATTTACGAATTGCAAGTGTATGGCCTTTTTCTGTGATATAAGTGAGAGACTTCTAATTCCCAGTCCAACTTGACGTGAAACTGCTATTGTGTGTTTCAATAATGCACAAGCCTTTGATGTACAAACTGTAAGTTTGTGGGTTCAGATTAGGATAAAGTATTGGGATTAAATAAACCCATGCTTTGTCCAGTTACAAAATATTGTGACCTGTTTATCTGCTTTAAAATGTGGAAATTCCATGCTACTCTCAATATTCTGGTGTAGAGTAATCCCTCAATAGTTTTGCAGCTAGTGGATTCTGATGTACGATGCTGATGAAGGAAGTTCATGATCATCCTGTGCAGAAATCATAACCTGACTCCCAACTTAACAACTTTATACGAACAAATTGAATCTGAATTTCACTGGTCATACGCAAGTGTTAGGAGCAAAACATAACTTGTTTGTTTCTGTTACTTCAATACGTGAGGATGAAGACAAAATACACTTGGTTCACGGGTGGTAAGTCCTTAGTAAAATTGGGTTTTCTGCTCATCAAATCACACGTACCCCACAGGCACATACGGGTTGACATTATAATCTAAAGCAGTACTCACTTTTCATGTCTCAGTTACTTTTTCATTGTGTAGCTCCTCAAAATGTTGATTTTTTAGCTTCTGTTAGGTTTACTAGTTTGTACTATCTCCTGTGGTCACTGCTACTCTTCTTGCTAAGCTTGCTTGCTTCAATTCAAACTTCAAATATTATTACAACTGTTTCATGAACTATCGTTGTCCAGAAGCACACAGAGTCAGTTTGGTTCAATGCCCCTTGTCTGCTACTGCAACTGTAATCTCTTGAGCTTGATTAACTTAACGATAAGGATTTGAATTTCTGACCTAATCACTTGTACATGGATACTATAGCCAATGCAAAGGACAAGCTCATGAAATCGTAGATATAAAATGAATATAATAACACAAGGACCATACGTCATGAGCCATATGTCAAACACTATAACACCTTTCCCTGTCCTCATTGAAATGAAAAAGGAAAAAGAAATGGGGGTCTGAGATTTTCAGAGCCATTTTTATTTAATCATAAGCAGAGCAAATCAGAGGAACAGTGTATCAAGAAATCCATGGAATGGGCAATGGTTTTCCTCTTGTCATCGAGCTCGTTTGGTTTCGAAAAGCTGACTGAAACTATCCTAAACTGTCTGTTACTACTTGGTAAGCATTTTAAGTAAAGGGCAAGAGCTGCTCTCTTTCATGTGTCTTTTTGTGTTTGGAAGCTTCCAAGACTTGGAAGATGCCATTTAGAGAGAGAAACGCCTTGACCTCATGTTTCCAAAGTCCTCTTTTAGTACTGATGTTTGAGTGGGATTAAGGGACTAAATAAATGGGTTTATTAATTACAGTGTCTCAATGGTTTTGGGAAGATGAGATGTAGTACTGAATAGTACTCCCAAATATTCAACTTGATGGTGTGGCCAAAGACTTAGAGCCTCTAATATTGTCTTGTAACCACCGGACGAGTTGAGGAAGACACGAGCATGTGGACAAAGCCCTCTGTATAATATCCATTTAGATGACAACATTGAAAAGGTGACAATATTAACTTTGTCCTCCACTCTCATCTCACATCTCGAAAACCATACTCTCTCTCTCTCTCTCTCTCTCTCTCTCTCTCTCTTCTTCTTTCTCTGTCTGTGAAACATTCACTATCAACTTTTGTAGCTTTCTATATTCATTTCAGAGAAGTGAGAAATACATTGGGAGACCCACCCCCCCCCCCGAGAGAAAAAAAAAAACCCTCCTCCCCTAGCCTTCTCATACCCTTCTGCATTTTGAAAAAAAAAAAAAAAAGAGGAAAGGGGTCAAAATCATCTGGGGAAATTGTAGATGATAGATTTAGGATGATTGATCTGTAGTTCGTACATTATTGAACTTCATAGTGTTGGTTTAGGGTTAACTGGTTAAGGTAGTGGAAGCGATAATTGAAATATGCAGAAACATGAAATGGAAACTAGCTACCGCTTTGATGGAAATGATCTGGTCAAGAGTCACTGCTCAGACATTAGTTATAGAAACTATAGGATACACAGTTAACTCCATTAGAGTGCTATAAAAATAGGTACTAGGTAGGAGCTTAGTTACCCTTACATGCATGCATAATTGTCTTTTGAACTGAATCATATTCTAAAGGAGGATATGAGCTTGCAGAAAAAGAAAAAGCATAAAATTTGATTTTATTAATAAAAAAAGGTTAGTAGTAGCTTTTGTGTTTCTTTTTTTGGAAAAGGAGGAGGGCTATATATGGAAGGGGGATACAGTAAATAATTGAAAATTACTATTACATATATCTAGTATACCTACAGACATTTACATGCTTCTCCCCATTCCCTTCACTATCGTAGACTACTTGATGTAAATGTCATCAAGGAGTTAGCTTGCTGTTATGTTTTACTGTCACCATGAAAATAGGTGTAAACAAGCTCCTGCAAAATCATCAACCTAAAAAGGTTAAGCAAAAAGTCTTTCAAGGCTTAATTATCAAACTCACATTTATTGTGGATAAAAAAAATGATTTAGATATCCTTGTCTTTATTTTATATACTTTTACACCATATAATATTTTACTACAGAATGTGATTTTCATTCATTCAATCGTTGAATTAGAAGTTTTCATATCAAGTTTTGAAAAAACTAGATAACTATATATAAGTCTACAATTAAGTGGTTAAAAATCTTATTTTTGAAAATATATATCGTGGGTTAAATTTTATATTAATTGAAGGGAAATAAAACATTTTGAGAATTTAATGCTAAGTTTCACAAAAAAAAAACTTTATGATAAGTATATAAGATTATTTCTGATAAACACCGATATCAATTGATCACTACTCTTCTATATATACACACATGTATACATTTCACACAAAGAATTAATAATAATAATAATAATAATTAAAAAAAGGAGTGAAGTGGGAAGGTTAATTATCACGAGATTATATGTGGAAGAAATCAAGTTTAGGTGAAGATTCTTGCAAAAGGCAATGGTAATATAGCATGCTTTTGTTTTGTTTCTGTTATCGTTACTGGGGTATACGGACTTCTTCTTTATATATATATATATATATATATATATATAGTATTTGAATTTCAAACATCATTAAGCGCCTGCAACTCCTTCAATTAACGTCTTAGATATCATGGTCCCCTACCATCCTTGTATGTTCCAGACCAAGCACACACTGCATTGGTGGTTTTTTATTCCTTTAAAAAACCAAACAATTAGTCAATATTATTTTAATAAAGAATTGCATTTATCTGATTACGTGTAAAGTAACAGGTATAATTAAGCAGCTTGCTTTGGACGTAATAAATCTCCGTATTATCTCTAAACTTGAATCCTTTTTACTCCAGCTTTATATGAAAACTAGGCTTTACAAACTTCAAAATTTTAGTCTTTAAACTATGTTAGTCTCCACCATTCAATCTCTTTGGGGTTCGAAACTAACTTGGCGAGCAAGTGAACATTGTGCTTCTCTGGTAAGCCTCTTGTTTTGGTGTTCTTGTCCTGGAAGTTTTGCGGTTTTTACAGTTTCACCCTTGTCATGGTCAACAAAAGTTATGGCAAAGCTTCAGAATTTTTATCCATGTTAATATAATTTAGGGGTCCTCCAGTATTTTGATCACAAAATGTATATAAATTGAACAAAATTCGCGTACCACGCTAATTAATTAAGATATGTTGAATTCAGGGTACTGTGAAAGATTATTTAACTTGCCATTAAAAATTTATTCATAGATAAATTTATGAAAAATTAATATACACTTTACTGAATGTCAAGGTAACAAGGACTTGTGTCATGGTATTTCTTTGTGATTAAATAAATGATTAATTCAAAATGAAATTCAAATTGAACCAAGTAATTTAATTATTTACAGATAAGTAGGACAATAAAGTTGTCCTCATCTATAAAGATTCAATAATTATAAGGCTTAGAGGCCATAATCGGCGGCCACGTTAGAGAGTGAAGGTCAATGAGAAGTGATTAGGGTATAATGAACTAATTAAATGAGCTTCTTTTGAAACTAATGATAAGTCAATGAGGACAAAGAAGAGGACGAGAAAAACAGCATAAAGTTGGTTCAGAACCTTTTGAAATCAACATATATACGACTTCCACTTTCGGTGTCTCATGCATTTATGTCTCTCTCCACTTCCTATCCAGCATCGCTATATTCTGCTTCTTCTTCTTCTTCTTCTTCAAAAATCTCTCTTATCTGTCGTACATTCTCTCTGCCTTCCTTCCTTCCGTTACTCTCTGTTTACTCTGATGGAAAACCTTCTCAAAATGCGAATCTCTCGCATGTTCCGATCCTCATTCGGGTCGTGCCGGTCCCGTAACTTCTCCGATGTGACCGAAAAAGCCGTCAATGCCCCTCACAGCCAACGGGGCTTCAACCTCATCGAGCCATTGTCCCCTAAAGCCCGTCCCCTTCCGTCCATTTGCAGACCCAAAGCGTCAGAAACATCCGAAACTATTGATTCGCTTCCGAGAAAGAAAGTTTCGGAGTGGCCGTCATCGCCGTTCATCTGGGGCAATCCCAACGGAAGGTCGTGTCCCCCTGTTTCGCCAATCACGCCTCTGAATCCAATCTACGAGGACGAGTTTGGTTATTGTGAGAAAATGAGAAATTCAGGCAGGAACAAAAGGAGTAAGAAGAAAAAGAAGAAGAAGAAGGATACTCAGAAGAAAAGAAAGCCCTCAAATATGTTCCCATTTAACTCTTGCGCACAAGACTCCAGCTTTGGTGGGTATTGGTGGTATAGCAGCGACGACGACGACGGAGAGGATGAAACAGACACACTTTTCTCTTCTAGAAGCCTCTCTTCTGATTCCTCCCGGTCCCGCCGCCGCCGGCATCGATCTCGCCTGAAGAAGCAGGACGGTGGTCAAGTGGGTTCTGGGAATCGGAGTTCCGAAATGGGTGTGATGCCATTGCAGGGGAAAGTGAAGGATACCTTCGCCGTAGTGAAGCGATCCAGCGATCCTTACAATGACTTCAGGACGTCGATGGTGGAAATGATAGTTGAGAAACGCATATTTGCGCCCAGGGATTTGGAGAATCTCTTGCAGTGTTTTCTGTCACTTAATTCCTATAATCATCATAAGATCATTGTTGAGGTTTTCACTGAGATTTGGGAAGCTTTGTTCTCTGACTGGCTTTAATATTCAGAAAAATGATCTCTGTTATCTGTGTTTGTTTCCAAGGAAAATAGTCTAGCTCTAACTTAGTTCGCATGTATGATACTCCATTTCCTACTCAATCGAAGTTACTTCTAGTTTTATTTTTTCTCTTGTCTTGTCTCTGGGACTGAATCTTCTTCTCGTGGGGTTTCCTTTTCCTTTTCTTTTTTGTTTGGCTTCCCGTCGTGATTCTTCATTTGGATATACTGACAAAGAAATGTATTTACGATGGCTGTGGTAAAACAACGAAATGAGCTTTAAAAAAGATACGTCCCATTGTTCTGTTATACATTTTGGCTTGATGAGAAAATTATATGCCAGGCTTATATATATATATATATATCGTCGTGGAAAAGATAGTTCGTGTGGGAATGGGAAACATGGTGGCTCGGCGTTGGACTTCTGGACCTGAAACTAGAAAAAGATGGTGATGGGATGGGATGCTTTTGTTTGATTTGAAGCCAATGTTTGAAAACACAAAAAGTTGTCTCACTCCCTTGCGATGTTCTATTGGACCTTTTGAATTTCTTTTCCTCAGGATGCGTCAAAAGAATACAAAAAGGTTAGCTCGTTTTCAAAAGTCCCCCCGCAAGACAAAAGTGTTTTTTGTTTTCCATAGAAAATTTGAAAGTAATTGGGAATCACTATACTAGAAAGAATCCTCTCTTCCACTCAGAAGCTGCGTTACTAAGTGAGCCTGCCTTTAGTTAGTTTACTTGTGTCACTTTTTGTTCTTAAGCAAAAGGTATGAAGTGAGTGAGATTTGTTTCTCCTTTTCTTTTTCTTTTTTTTTTTTTTTCCTTTGTGGGAGTTAAAAAAGTAACTAAGAAGAGAGCGAGATCTGCGTTTCCTAGTTGTGAGCTGGAAAGGGAAAAACCGTTTGGCCCATGTGGAAAAACTGTTTCTTTATCTTGCCCAATGGTCAAATATGAAAATTTTCTTAGCCAAAAAATAGAAGCCAGAACAAGGTGAAAAGTTGACCCAATCTCTGCAAGAGTAATATACTATTCTCCTCTGGGATAGAAGCCAGAACAAGGATTCACATGCTGCATGCATATTTTTATGTTCTTGTTTTTTTTATTTAAATCCATATGATTCACTTATGAAACATCAAGTTGAAGCATACCCATGTCAGTTTCAATTCAACTTAACCTGTCTTGGCTCTGTGGGTTACTCAAGTTATTATAAGAACAACCATTATAAAAGATTCCTCGAATTTTCCAAATAGTTTCCCTTGTGACAAAAACCAACGAGCAGATACTCAATAATTTAGTCATAAGAGGTTGCCACTGTGCCAATGGACATTAAAATTAGAACAAAAACTCATATTGAAAATACAATTATTTGCAGAGAAGAGACAAAAGATATCATAGTTAGGGAGAGAAAACGTTGTTCGGCTGCATTATTAGAACACTACACATTCAAACATTTGAACTAAGGGTTCATTGATTCACATAATTGTATTACAGTTGGGGGGGGGGGGGGGGAAGTGAAAGGGCTAAAAGTAGGAGGAAGAAAGGGGTGTGTGAAAGAAGTGGGAGGTGCATGAAAATTGAAATGAAAGAGAAGGCACAAGGGAAGGAGAAACTGATTGCAGAAAGAATGAAAAGAGAAGAGGCAGAAAGGTGTCTGGTATTATACTAAAAGCATGAAGCAGAGGTGGGGACTGGAGAGTGAAATAATGGAGGGGCGTCTCAGGTATGAAAGCTATGTCACAGTACAAAGGGAGAAACAGGGAGGGAGAAGCAATTAATACAATCTAGGAGGTCACTTTCATTTTTGGGGATGGAGGTTCGTGCTGTTTCTAAAACGAGAATGTCACGGTGATCAACCCCATTAATTCTATGTCTCTGTTCCGTTACCATTCTCCATTAATGATCGCATTTTTTGGGTTCTCGAGCTCTGCTTCTCAGTTCTCTCTTCTGTCTCCCTGCACTACTCCAGATACCCCCCGATTAATTATGCCCACATGATGAATGTTATTTTCATACCATTTTTCACACTACCCTCATTTATCTATCTTCTCTTCATAAAGGATAAGTATATTTTTCTTTAAATTTTAATTATTTTAAATAATTTATCATAAATTCTTTCTTGAAAGTTTAATATATAATCATTTTAATATACCTATTTTGATTTTTATTTGATTTAAGAGAACAGTATTATTTAAAAATGTTTTTTAAAAATTTTTATGAAGAGTAAATCTCTTTCATTGTAAGTATTTAGGAGCACGAGAAGGGCAATAAATTAGTTGCAGTGGTGAAATTTTGGAATATGGGCCAGGATGATAGAGATTTGAGGGGGCCGGTGGCCTATACGATCCTGTTCTTTTTGTCGGATGAATCTCCGGTGTGTTTCTCTTGACTACCATTTAATTTAAAAGGTCAGGATTCATAGTTTAATATTCATACTAAATTCTAATCTTTAAACCTTAAAATCAAATTCGAAGGCCGCCAAAAATCAGTGTGACGCTCTACTGACTAAAAAGGATAGTTATGCATAAAAATAGCATTATTATCATTTAAAGTGAAAAGAATTAAAAAAGTAAAAAATATAGCAAATATATGTACCTATCCTCGACAATCAACAATTGGTAGTATATTAACTATAAAGAATCTGGCTTGACATAATGCATTTGATGCAATTTGCCTAAGTTTCTTTTTCTTTATTAAATATTGATTATTTTGAATTGAGGTTAGAGGCATTTAAAATCACAATTGCGCACTGCACAGGTGGTTCCAAATAGAAACAATCTTTATCCAAAGAATCTATGCCCGTGGCTAAAACCATCATTGGTAAGTCAGTGCTCTTGGTGATCATATATGGAAAAATACAATCGTAGATGTGCACTTGGAGTCTATTTGGTACATCATATGATGTTTAATAGGATAAATTTTAATAATTTAAGGTCCAATAAGATGAAATCTAATAAAAATTTAATATTATGGAGTGTTAGGTGTGATTGTATAAGATACTATTGAATTGCATAAAATGGTAGTATTTTATTTTTGAAGACACATTATATAATACTAGATAAGATAAAAATTGACTATTCTAACAAAAATATCTTTTACTTAAAATAAATTATATCCATCAAAATGCTCAAAGAAAAAATTTTGATTTTTTTTCTCTAGCACTTATACTCATTTATACTAATAGAAATATATCGAACGAACAAAATTAATATTTGAAATAAAGAATAAATAAATGAAACATTATTTTAGTTCCTCACACATACGGTATTTCTCAATTCGGTTGCTCATAAAAAAAATTTTGCAATGTGGTCCCTCACAAACATGATATTCCCCAATTTCGTCCTTAAGATATAGGTATTTCTCAATTTGATCTATCACAAATAAAATCATTATTAATAATGTTTTTCACGTTGTTCAAATTAAATTATTTTTTGGGATATTATTGATAACTATTTTATTTGTGAGGGACCAGATGAAAAAACATCCATATTTGAGGGACTAATTTGATAAGACAATTTTGTGATGGCTTAAATTGAGAAGACAATTCAAAGAGGGATCAAATTGAAAAATATTTTATTTGTGAGGGATCAAATGGAAAAAAAAATCTATGAGCTCATTTTTTTAAAAAACAATTTTATTTGTGAGGGATCAAATAGAAAAACATACATATGTAATGGACTAAATTGAGAAGACAATTCAATGAGCGACTAAATTAAGAAGAAAATTCTACAATGGATAAAATTGAAGAACATCTTACATGTGAGGGATCAAATTGAAAAATTTTTCTAAAAGTTCTTTTTTTTTTTATATTAATTTTTTTTAGGATATCATTAATAAGAATTTTAGTTATGGGATCAAATAGAGAAATATACTTATTTAAGGGACTAAATTGAAAAGATGCTTCTGTGAGGGATAAAATTGAGTAGACAATTTTAATGGGGATCAAATTGAGAAATATCTTATATGTAAGGGATCTAAGTTCGTATTTTTTAAATTAACTTATTTTTTAGGATATTATTGATAACAATTTTTTTTTTTTTGAGGGATCAAATATAGAAATGTATATCTATGAAGGACAAAATTAAAAAGGCAATTTGTGAGAGATTAAATGGAAATACAATTAAGGATTAAATTGAAAATATCTCATCTATGAGGGACCATATTGAAAAAAATTTCTATGAGGGACTGAATTGAGAAATATTTTATATGTTAGGGGTTAGAGTAAAAGTAGAAATTTAAATATATTAAAGCTATTATTAATACAATCAAACCTAAACAAGCCAAGAGACTAGATTAATATTAAATGTAATTACTAGAATTGACCATATAAGCTTATGGAATAAGTGGTGGAGCCTAGACTTAAGGTTAATGGAGGCGTTATATGTTATTAAAAAAAAATTGTGAAGAACTGATAATAAAACTAAATGCATAAATGTTAAATCATTTAAAACTGAATTACATACATTACAATTGTTTTTTATGTAATTTTATATTTTTGAAATTATTTGACAATCACCTCATTGTTAATACTATTAAAAATATCTTTCTCAATATAAAGTCACTAAACAATCATTCATCTATGCATCTCCCATTCAACTACATAGTCAATTTTTCATAATCTTCATAGTTGAAAATGTTCTTTTACCATTACTGTGGCTATAGGCATTATCATTGCTAAATTTAATAATAGATAAACTAATGGATAAACAATATGTCTTCTAATCTCCACTAGCTTCTTTGTGATTGCAAGACAACTAATTTTTTTCAAAAATGCAAATTCAGCATTAGTACACATATCAATTATGTAAGTCTCAAGTTGATTATTAAGTATCACCAAATCAGTTGAAGAAAATTTATGTGGATAAAAACTTGCAAATTCAATCAACTTGGTCTTATTAAAAGTTGAACACAAATTAGATAGATTCAAACAAGTCATACAAAGAAGCAATCATGTATTTGTCTCAGTAAAACGATCATTTAGCTCTTGAAGTTGCATGTCCAGAACAATATAAAATATTTCAACATGATAATGATGGTTTATTGAGATATCTTGTGTTTTACCTCCACGTTGCAGTTTCCCTTTAGACGAAAAAATCTCACCCATATGTCATTATCATGTATATTACAAAACAAAGTTACTTTATACAATAAATACTCACATCTATAATCCTTCATAGCTTGTAATCATTGTTTTGAAATGCTAACCAAGTTTACAACATTTATGATATCTTGATCCTTCCTTTGCAATGCCCATAACAATTCATTTAAGATTTCCAACGCAATTTTCATTAAATGTAATGCAAGTGCAAAATCAAAATCTTGTAACAAATGAAATGGACCATTAACTATAGCTCTTTGATCTACATTTGACCAATCTTTCTTCATAATTTCAAGCACATCAATCATAGGAGAATATATGAATATTAAATTAATCTACGTTGCCTAATATAAACCCCAACAAGTATCAACATTTCATTTGAGACCAGTTTCTTGATTTAAGCCTCGTCCACTAGGAATTTCTCCTTTCTCCAGTGCTTCTTTTAAGTTTCCCCAACAATATTCAACAAAGTAGATACTAAATTAAAAAAAGAAGCAACTTGAATGTGATTCATAGCATTGACTACTAATGTAACCTATAACTGATGAGCAAAACAATGCATATAATGCAAATGGATTTTCTTTTAAAATCAAACATTTGAAACCATGAAATTTAACTTGCATGTTACTAGCACCATCATAACCTTGTTCACGAATGCTTGATATAATTAGCCCATATTTGCAAAACAATTCATCATTTTTCATTTTCAATGATAAAACAATTGTATCACTAGCATACACTATACCAAGAAAGCGCTCATTAACACTTCTCTTTTTATTAACATAATACAAATCAACAATCATTTGCTCTTTATTTGATATGTTGCACAACTTATTAACAATAATGGCAAAGACCATTCCCAAGATTATTAATAATAGCATTGTTGGTTTCCAATGCGGCAGTATGAATAATATCCTTTGAATTACAAGGGTAGTTAATTAATTATTTTTAGGAGCCCTTTCTAAAACAATATCATGACTACGAAATAGTCAATCCTTGCTTTAAAAGAAAGCAAACACAATCAATTGATGCAATGTCTTCAATATTGATCATGAACTTGTTCAGATTACTTTGCAATAACAACTTCAATGTGATGATTTTGATTCATCAAATCTTAACATTTCTTATAAGCAATGTTGTGAGCACTATTAGGACCTTCAACATAAGATCAAAGTCTTTTTTCCTTGTTCCAATTTGTAAATCCATCTATAAAAAATGTATCTCCACCTGATTGCTTCTCTAACTCAGGCCTAAAAAGGTCATAAGACAAGCAAAATGCTGTATCTTTTTTTATACTATACTTCAACTAGTTGCCAAATTCATTAAACGAAGAAGGACAAAGTCTTTTTATAAAATTCCCAATTTTTCTTGTAGGAAAATTATGTTGATTAGGTTGACATGGTCCTTTTTGGAAGTGTGCTCTTTGTATCTTATCTCAGTCATTAGGATGGTAAGCTGAAATTTTATTTGTTTTCCAAGATTTGATGACAAATCTTCTCAAGTAATATTAGTTTGTTGTTGCTTAACATTTGAATCATGAGGTTCATATGAAGATTGTTCCTCTAATGACAATGTTCTCTTTAAAAAAATCTTTGCATTTTCTATTCAAAATTGAAAGAATTTTCAATTCATCTGTCACAAATCATGGTTTAATATAATAAGAAAATAATGAATTAATTAAAACATTTACCATTTTCCATTAAACATATGCATATATCAACATTAATCTCTTAAACATATTCATGTCTTTATAACTTTTTAAAATCAAATAATAAAAAAAAATTTCAAACTACAATATAATGATATGATATTTCAATGCTATTTAGTTGATATTCAAAATGTCAAAAACATATTCAAAATGCCAAAAATAAAAGATATTCTAATATTATTTAATTGATGTTACACTCATTCTAAGCATTATTTAATATGATATTCTAAGCAGCCTTAATACTTCAAAATAATTATCCTAAACAACACTCCTTCTAAAACATTATTTAATATAATATTCCACTACTTCAAAACTAATAAGTTTTTATAGTTAGACAAAAAATGCAAAATTTCACTTTTAATTGAAACTTTTATTTCTACACATGATATTTCTTCCAATGCCAATCTCTTCTTTCTTTGTTTATATAAAGAGGGAGATAAGAGAAAAACAAATTATATTTACAAAAATATAAAAAATAGAAGGAGGATACAAAAAAAACAATGTGGAAAGAAAAATTTACCTCTTTAATATTGATAATATGACCAAAATGAGAGTTTGATCTTTGAACCTTCCAACTT
Organism: Delonix regia; assembly: GCA_037074485.1. Taxonomy (NCBI): domain Eukaryota; kingdom Viridiplantae; phylum Streptophyta; class Magnoliopsida; order Fabales; family Fabaceae; genus Delonix; species Delonix regia. The sequence goes on along the minus strand of CM073449.1, from coordinate 28,417,128 downwards.
GCCAATGCTTACTAAGAACAAAGAGCCAAAAAATAAAATAATAAGAGAAGAAAAATGGAAAGATGAAGAAATTTATAGAGAAGTGAGATATCTGATATGATAAAAAGAAAAGTACAAAGAGATGGAAGAACAAAAGCTCATGTTACAAATGGGGAGGAGTCAATGAAGAACAATGAGACAAAATCACACTTTTAAGTTTTATGCATGTATTGGCTAAACAAAATGAATGCTCTATGTGGGAAAAAGAGAGAGAGGAGTGAAGTGATTATTAAGTGATAAAAGAATATTGACATACATAAAAGAAAATAAGAGAAATGTGTGTGATTTGATGTTGATAGGAGAGGAAAGGTAACGTGTAAGAGTAGATATGAAGTGGGAAAAGAAAAAGTAAGAAAAAATTTAATTTTAAAGTATTTTTAAGATGTATATAATACATGTGTGAATTTATTTGGATCAAGTTAAAATATTAGATAAGAAAGAAAAATATATAAAACAATTATATATATATGGTTCTCCAATGAGTTCAAAATATTAAAATGTATTGGCATAATATCAATATCCTATATCCTATATGTTGGATAAGGGGTGCTCATTAAGTAAGACTGAGTAGTAATTTTAGGTATTACCATTTAACCCTAGCTAACCTGTTATATAAGACAAGCCAATTATACAATAATTAGACTTTTGGAGTTTTTGGCATCTTATACACTTAGAGAAACTTGTAAGTCGTCTTACTTCAATATTTTTCCTTAATTGGTATCAGAGCTTAGTTGACCTGTTTCCTAGATTGATTTGAATAATTTATTGGGATCTATAAATATTAAATGTTGTATTATTTGGGGCTTTATTAATTTAGGATTCAAAAATTAAAAATTCCCTTGGAATTCTTGTTTGTATGCAAATAGAAAGCATAAGGCTTTCCACCTTTGTCATTAGCAATAGTGGCTATGAACAGTGCTCCCATAGGACGATTGCTTTTAATGGTGGCAACGTTCGTCATTGTTGCTGCCAACACGACCTAGATGATGAGGGAAAAGAGCTTGAAATCAAGCTCTAATGTAATGGTGGCAAAAAGGGTGGTGCTTGACAGTAAAGTGAAGCAATGTTTGGCACCGCATCCTTTCTAACCAATGGGCAGTAAGGCATGGCAACGGCAACGCTTGTGAGTGGGTAGTCAGTGAGCAGGGACACTAACCTTTATTATTGGTGGTGGCAAGTTGAAGGAAGAAGATAATGTTACGACTTCTCTTTTTCCTTCCCATGTGCCAAGCATGTGACTTTTTTTCAAATATAATAAAAAAAATTTTAAAGTCCACTAAGTGATTTTGGACTTTACAATTTATTAAAGTGATTCAAGGCCTTACAATTTTTTTTTTTAAATGATTATGGGTTCTTTTGTTGCATATTTTATATAATACATAGGTTCAATCTTTTTAAGTCCATAATTTACAAACATTTAGAGATGTTCCAAATATAAATTGATATTTTAGCCATAAATGAATACAATTTATTAATTTCCTTTTTTATATGGAAAATTATTTTTTAAACCCTAATAAATTTACCTTTAGTAATATATGATTACTTGCCATTTTTATGTTAAGAAGTTTAACATTATTTCATTAAATTTTTCTTATTAATTTTTTCCTTAGAAAATTTAGAAATTAATTTGTTAATTAGTTTAACATGTTTATTGATAAATGTTAATTAGTCTAACATTATATGTTTCATTTATTAATATGTTAATTAGTTTAACATTATATGTTTGATTTATTTATATGTTAGATTAGTTTAACATGTGATAAATATATTTGTTAAGCATGTGATGCATGTCTTATTCATATGCTAATTAGTTTAACATTATTCATAGATTTCTTTATGTGACATTATGTGTTAAGTGATAGTAAAATTTAAAATGTTAATTTGTTTAATATTTGTAAAATCATGCTTTACAATTTGTGAGTGGTATGATTGAGACACTTGACACTCTCGCTTCTGCTTTATCCACCACTACTCACGCGGTTCTTTCCCTTTAAGGTGGAAGGCTCCCCTACCGATGCATTTTTACATCCCATAGCTTTGGCAGATCGCTTAGCCCCGTTCATCTTTGGTGCAAGAGTGCTCAATCAGTGAGCTATTACGCACTCTTTCAAAGGTGGTTGCTTCTCGGCAAACCTCCTGGCTATCTCTGCACCCCTACCTCCTTTATCACTGAACGGTCATTTAGGGGCCTTAGCTGGTGATCCAAGCTGTTTCCCTCTCGATGATGAAGCTTATCCCTTATCATCTCACTGGCCGAGCTTGACCTCTGTTATTTTGAGGTCATATCTAGTATTCAGAATGTTTTTTATTTTGTTAATTTTCACTTTGCTTACTACCTAAGGATGATGATTGACACTTCGTGTTCTTTTGACTTCGAGTTATGCCTAAGTTTATTAGCCTTATCAAATGATGCTTAGTGTCATGATATGTATGCATGGTAAACATTAAATTTTACATATTTTATTTTATTTATTTGATCCTTATTTTATGTTTGTCTTTCTTTTTGGTGAATAATGACTATTACTTCTAAGAGTATTATTGTTGAGCTCAATAAAGAGTAAAAGCTAAATAGTGATAATTATGATATCTAGAGTATGAAATTTCAGTATCTTCTGAAAGAGCAAGAGACTCATTAGGCTCTAAATGATGTCACAAAAGAGGTAGAAGTTGGTAACACGGCCCAACATAGGCAAGAGCATGATACTTATGACACTTGGAAGGAAGAAAAACTCAATTACTTGTATTACATTACTGAGTACTCTGAATGATGTCATCCTAAGAGAATTTAGGCATCAACAAAGCATTCTTTGACGATCAAGTTTGACTTTTATAAAAAAATGCCTAAAACATTCTATGAAGAAACATCTAAGGCTAATGACAAACATGATCAAAAAGCTGAGAAATGATGGAAATGTCTTAACAGATAAGCAATAAATCCAAGCTGTCATTCATTCTTTGCGTACTTCGTGGGAACATATGAAGATGCATTTTACCTATAATGATAGAATCACAACTCTGGAAGATGTCCAGAGGCTCCTCGAATTCGCGGAAGAAAGGTTTGAATTAGCCAAACCAATACCTAAGTTACATATGGCAACCTCAAGTTAAAAATGTGATTCAAAGAGAAAGAATTATGGAAATAACAAAGAACCAGCTTAACCTATGAAAAGTTAAAGACAGATCAACAAGGCAAAAAGAAGTAGCAAAAAGTGAATATGACAAAAATTAAGTGCTACAATTGCCCTAAGCTTTCCAATAAGGTAACTTATACTACTTATGCAAGTTAACTTTGTGTTTCTAGCTCTATTATGCTAACTAAATGTTGTTCTATATGGATTGTAAACTCAGGAGCCATGGACCACGTAGTGCGGGATGGTGAAGCCTTTGTTGATTTTTGACAAATTTTATATGAAGCATTCTGGATATATATGGATAACAACACTAAGGTTACTATCAAGGGATCGGAACATGCAAGTTAATCCTGCATGGTGGTCAAGACCTTATTTCACATTATATCCTCTATGCACTTCAAATTCGCTAAAATGTCATTTTAGTTTTGATTTTTGTTAAGTTAGGCTATGATTTGTTTTTCCATGACAATTCTATTAAATTGAGTTATTGTTTAGTTTTTTTATGGTTTTGGATATGTAACCAAAGATTTTATTTCTATGAATTTGGATGATAAATCTTATAATAATAACAATGTCAATTTTTCAATGTTTGCCTTTACACGTGATTTTAATCACGATGTACATATTTGGCATGTTAAACTTGGTTACATTGGCTAACAAAGAGTGCAAAAGTTAGCAAAAGAAAGTTTGCTTTCTGGCATTGAACGAGTTGATTTATCTATGAAAAAACCTTTCAATAAAGCAACCAGACCAAATTCCCATTGTAATTAGTTTATTATGACATCTGTAAATGTCAAGGTTAGGCACAAAGCAAACTATTTCATCACATTTATTAATGATTACACTTGTTTTGGATAGGTCTATTTAATTTCTCATAAGTCAAAAACATTAAGTTGCTTTAAAAGTTGTATAAGCTTAGGTGAGAATCAATTAGATAAAAAGATTAAGGCTCTTTGAACCATCGTGGCTGAGAATATTTGTTAGCTCAATTCAACGAGTTATATGATGAAAAATGGATAGGTCATCAGTTGACTATTTTGAGCTCTCCATAACCAAATGGTGTAGTAAAAAGAAGGAATAGAACAGGCTAATCTGCTAATCATCTATTAGGGTAATGCTTTGTTAACTACAACTTATGTACTTTATCATGTGCTTACAAAATCAGTTGCAACCACTTCATATGAGTTATGGACCTGACAAAAGTCCAACCTAAATATTTTGAAACCTTGGGAATGTGTTATCTATACACATGATTTCTCTCATAAATATGTCAAATTGGGCCGAAAAGGAAAGAAAAGTATCTTTATAAGATACTTTAAACCATAAAAGATCATGTGTTTTTTGGTCAGTAAGACAATAAGAGCATAATTGAATTCGAGTAAAGAGATGTCACATTCTTAGAGAATGAATATCCTAAGAGTGGTGAGGTAGGTCAAGACCTATCCTTATTTGAGACACAAGATCTAGACAAACAAGGGCCACTTCATTCAAGTGGGAGGATTATAATAGATAATGAATTAGTTTCTTATTAGCAACCTCCTTCATCATCAGATGTGAATGAAAGTGCTCTTAAGCTAATTACTCCAAATGGGAGTGACCAAATTGATCTTGATCTAAGTAAAAGCAAGATCATCATTCTTGATCCAAGTAGGAGTAATATTGATCCAAATGGGAATAATGAACTAAGATTCAATTAACCACAACTAAGATGCGGTTCACGTAAAAGGATTCCTCGTTAACAATATGAGATACAAGGTAGTAAACTTTTTACAATGCCCATGCAAAATGAAGATGAGTCCAGAAATTTAAGTGAGGCTCTCTCATCCCCTTCTAAGGATAAATAAGCTAAAGCTATAGAAAAAGAAATAGAGTCTATGATATTGAAATCGGCTAGCACCCAAGAGGGGGCAAATTGGGTGTTTATAAAAATTTAAGATGAAAACAAAAATTCTTTCCCAAATTAAAAACTTGAAGCAAAAGGATTTTCAATATATAAGTATGGAAAACAATAAATAACATAATTAAAGTGCAACAATAGGAGAGTAAAGGAAGAGAGAATGCAAACAGAGCTTATCCTAATTCAGCTCCAACTTAAGCCTATATCCAGTCCCAAAGCAAATAATTGAGATTTTTCCCTAACTTATAATCCGTTACAAATCTTTAAGAATACTCCCCTTAAAACCAAATTCTCTTGAAGTAAAACTGATGAACCTCAAGTTGAACAAGAAGCTAACTTAAGCCAAGGAGCTTCATCTGGGCTGATTACACATTCTATGGCTAAGAAGATTCAGGCCATGGTTGTCCAGCAATTCAAAATAGAATCAACCCATTTAGGATCCAAGCCCAATTTCTATATGGAGCCTAAGTTCGAGTGGGCCAATTTGATCATGTGTTATAATGAATAAATTATGAAAAGTCAATTATGCATGTGATAAATGCATATGATGAAAGTTGAAATAAGTATTGGTTAAAGTCTAAGTTAGATAAGTTAGGTGATCTACATTAGGTGAAAAGTTTATGTTAGGTGGATTTCTATGCATGTTTTTTCCAAATTATGTGAGAATTAGATAAATCTTAGACTTATACCATGAGGGTTGTTCTTGGCTATAAATATAAAAGTTCTCAATGAGAAATACAACCTTGAATGCTTTGAAAATTAGCTTAGCCTCTTATATGAGAATTTCTTATCTAAGTTTTCTAAACTTAGTGGTGAAATTATCCCCGATTCTTATCACTCTCCCTCTTCTATTCTAGAGTGTGGCAAATCAAACCTAGTATTCTTGAGTGTGGCGTGCAAACTTATCATTCGAGATTGCTAGTTATTCTATCTTTTCTTCTTTTCATTTACTTGTGTTTAGAGATTGTTTAATCTAAACCTCCTTGAAGCATATCATTTTGGTATCAGAGCTCCGGTTGAAAGTGGGTAGAGAGAGAAACACTTGAGAAGAGTGTTTAAAGTGAAATATGGCTGAAAACAACGCTACCAATGTTCCAAGAGGGCTTTCATTGGAACAAGCCCAGATTATGGGCATACAACAAAATCAACAAGAAATGAGGGAGTGATGATCAGGGGAACAAACTTAACCTCTTTGATTCCCAAAGATGTATCAAAGTGGAATGAACAGCGACAGGAAAAGATAAGTTCCAACAACATTGTTGATACATCTAGAGGAAAGGACAAGGTTAATGATGCAAAGAACTCAAAGAGGAGCAGAGAAATTAAGTGCTTCAAATGTCTTGGTTTTGGACACATTGCTTCTGAATGTCCAAATCGAAGAGTGATGATTGTTCAAGGAGCACAAGGGGAAATTGAAAGTGAAGATAAAACAAAAATTGAATAGGAAGATGACGAGCACATTATCGAGTTTCCAGATGAAGGAGAGTTAGTTATAGTTCGACAAATTTTGAACTCATAAGCTAAGGTAGAAGATGATCAACGTGAGAACATATTCCATACTAGGTGTACAATTGGTGGAAAGGTTTGTGGTGTCATTATTGATTGAGGTAAGTGGAGAAATTAAACTTGAAGACCACAAAGCACCCTCGTCCATACAAGCTACAATGGTTGAGTGACCAAGGAGAAACTCAAGTCACTAAACAAGTTCAGGTACTATTTTCTATTGGCAAGTCTTACAAAGATGATGTCGTATGTGATGTTATACCAATGAATGCCGGTCATTTGCTTCTGGGAAGACCTTGGCAATATGATAGTAGAGCCATTCATGATGGGTTCAAAAACACCTATTCTGTTACCAAGGATGGGATGAAGATTGTCCTAGCACCTTTTAGTCCTCAACAAGTTCTACAAGATCAACTAGCAAAGAAAAAGAAAACGAAGAACTTATTTGCAACTAAAGGAGAAGTTGAGAGAGCTTTGTATTCAACTAATCCAATATTGATGCTAATAGTGAAGGAAGCTATGCCAACAGAGGTACGTTCTATACCTCCACTGATTAAGAAGTTAGTAAAAGAATTCACTGACTTGTTTATAGATGAGATACCAAAAGGATTACCGCTAATTAGAGGGATTGAGCATCAAATTGATCTCTTTTTAGGTGCTACTTTGCCTAATAGACCAGCCTACCGGTGTAATTCAGATGAGGCCAAGGAGTTACAATGTCAAGTAAATGAGTTACTGGAGAAAGGCTTTGTGAGAGAGTCAATGAGCCCTTGTTCAATACCAGCTTTGTTAGTGCCAAAGAAGGATGGAACTATAAGGATGTGCATAGACAGTCAGGCCATAAACAAAATCACAGTGAAGTATCGGTATCCTATCCCTAGGCTTGATGACATGCTTAACGAACTACATGGCTCTACAATCATTTTGAAGATTGATCTCAAGAGTGGGTATCATCAGATTCGAATGAAGGAAGGAAATGAGTGGAAGACAACCTTCAAGACGAAGCATGGGTTGTATAAATGGATGGTCATGCCATTTGGTTTGTCAAATGCCCCATGCATTTAATGAATCATGTCTTACAAAATTTTGTTGGAGATTTCGTTGTGGTTTATTTTGATGACATTTTGATTTATAGCAAAGATTAGAAAAAGCATAGAGAGCACCTGAGGAGGGTCTTTGAAGTATTGCGAAAAGAACAATTAATTGGCAATCTCAAAAAGTGCCAATTCTGCCAAGACCGAGTAATTTTTCTTGGGTTTGTGATTAGTCGGCATGGAGTTGAAGTTGATTGGGAGAAAGTTAGAGTTATCAAGGAATGGCCTATTCCTACAAACATTTTTAAGGTGCAAAGTTTCCATGGATTAGCATCCTTTTATAGAAGATTTGTGCAGAATTTCAGTACTATTCTAGCACCCTTGACTAATTGCATCAAAGGGAGTGGTGACTTTAAATGGAATGTAGCGGCCTAACGAAGTTTTGAGATCATTAAAGAGAAGTTGTGTTCAACACCAATTCTTGCACTCCCTGATTTCTCTAAAACTTTTGAGATTAAGTGTGATGCATTAGGTATTGGAATTGGAGCAGTTCTTATGCAAGATAAGCATCTCGTTGCTTATTTTAGTGAGAAGTTGAATGAGGCAACTTTAAACTATTCAACTTATGACAAAGAGTTCTATACATTAGTCAGAGCCTTACAAAATTGGGAACACTACTTGTTACCCAAGAAGTTTGTTATTTATACCGACCATAAGTCATTGAAATATTTGAAGGGCCAAACCAAGTTAAACAAGCGACATGCTAAATGGGTGGAGTTTCTGGAGGCTTTTCCCTACGTCATCAATTATCAAAAAGTAGCAACGAACGTGGCTGCAGATGCCTTATCTCAAAGGTATGATTTAATATCATTGTCAAGTTGATGGGATTCAAGTCAATGAAGGGCCAATATGTAGCTGATCTTGATTTTTCTACTATATATTTGGCATGTGAAAAAAGTGCTACTAACGGTTTCTATAAGCATGAGGGATTCTTGTTCAAAGGTTCTAAACTTTGTATTCCCAATTGCTCTGTCAGAGAATTATTAGTAAGAGAAGCTCATGGGGGAGGTTTGGTAGGACACTTTGGTGAAAAGAAGACATTAGAGATGATCAAGGAATACTTCTTTTGGCCAAGGATGATCAAAGAAGTGCATCGAGTGGTGGAAAGATGTGCAACTTGCAAGAAAGCAAAAAGCAAAGAGGTTGCACAAGGTTTGTATACGCCATTACCAGTTCCTGATCAACCATGGGTTGATTTGAGTATGAATTTTGTGCTTGGGTTACCAAGAACTCCAAGGGGCAAAGATTCTGTTATGGTAGTGGTAGATCAATTTTCAAAGATGTCCCGTTTTATTCACTATCACAAAACTGATGAAGCTTCTCATATAGCAGATTTGTTCTTCCAGAAAATTGTGAGATTACATGGTATTCCAAAGAGCATTATGTCAGACCGAGATGCCAAATTTCTGAGTTATTTCTGGAAAACATTGTGGAAAAAGCTTAGGACAAGATTACTTTTCAGCACAACTTGTCATCCTCAAACTGATAGGCAAACTGAGGTAGTCAATATAACACTTTCTTCCTTACTTAGAGCTATTGTTGGTAAACATATGAAAGATTGCGATGAATGCTTACCGTTTGTTGAGTTTGCCTACAATAGAAGTGTTCATGGTACTACTAAATATTCTCCTTTTGAAGTGGTTTATGCGTTTAATTCTATCACACCAGTTGATCTAGTACCACTACCATCAAGTGACAGATTGTGCATCGATGGAAAGAAAAAGGCTGAAATGGTGAAAGCTCTACATGAAAATGTAAAGCAGCAGATTGAAAAGAAGAATGCTGCTTATGGAAAAGCAACAAACAAAGGAAGGAACCAAGTTCAGTTCATGCTAGGTGATCATGTTTGGATTCATCTTCAGAAGGAGAGGTTTCCCAATAAATGGAAGTCAAAACTTATGCCCAGGCTAGAAGGTCCATTCAAGATTCTGGAGAAAATAAATGACAATGCTTACAAGGTTGATTTACCAAGAAACTATAATATTTCTGCCACATTCAATGTAAGAGATTTGACGTCATACTTAGATGATAATGAAGACTTGGATTTGAGGATAAATCCTTTTGAACCCGGAGAGAATGATGAGCCTTAAGTTGAACAAGAAGCTAACTTAGGCCAAGGAGCTCCATCTGGGCTGATTACACATTCAATGGCCAAGAAGATTCAGGCCATGGTTGTCCAGCAATTCAAAATAGAATCAGCCCATTTAGGATCCAAGCCCAATTTCTATGTGGAGCCCAAGTTCGAGTGGCCCAATTTGATCATGTGCTATAATGAATAAATTATGAAAAGTCAATTATGCATGTGATAAATGCATGTGATGAAAGTTGAAATAAGTATTGGTTAAAGTCTAAGTTAGATAAGTTAGGTGATCTATATTAGGTGAAAAGTCTATGTTAGGTGGATTTCTATGCATGTTTTTTCCAAATTAGGTGAGAATTAGATAAATCTTAGACTTATGTCATAAGGGTTGTTCTTGGCTATAATATAGAAGTTCTCAATGAGAAATACAACCTTGAATGCTTTGAAAATTGGCTTAGCCTCTTATATATGAATTTCTTATCTAAGTTTTCTAAACTTAGTGGCAAAATTATCCTCGATTCTTATCACTCTCCCTTTTCTATTCTAGAGTGTGGCGAATCAAATCTAGTATTCTTGAGTGTGGCGTGCAAACTTATCATTCGAGATTGCTAGTTGTTCTATCTTTTCTTCTTTTCATTTACTTGTGTTCAGAGATTATTCAATCTGAACTTCCTTGAAACATATCAAAAACCTTTCCTTGAATTTAATCTTTCCTCAAGGAATATATTTGCTTGAAATAAAAAATCTTTTTAAGAAGGAAATACTTACAACAAAAACTCTCAAAAGAGCAAATAACATAATTGAAGTTCACCAGCTGAAGAATAAGCAAGAATATAGATATTTGAGAATATGAATATCTTAAGATGTTTTTCACTTTTTTTTTTATGGTTTCTAAGCTCTTGATACATATATTTGTTGCCCAAAAAAACAAGAGAACTATTTGAAGCCAAAGAGAAATTCATATTTGTACAACTTGATTGTTGGAAGTAAGTAGGTCCCTTTGTTGATTTTATAGCCATCCTATATTCCCATAACCACATCTTTGGATGTTCATAGATCCTCCATTTTAACTTTATTTTTAACAAAATATATATTTATAAAAATCTTTGTAAGTTTATTTTCTATCATGATAAGTTTCATTGAAAAATTCTATCTGGTTGTTGAGATATTATAGAAAGAATGACAAAAGGTCATATAACAAATTGATATATATATATATATATATATATATATAGCTGTAATTTGATACACTCATAACTCCTTAATATTAAATTAATTCTAATCATGTGATATATGATTAGAAAGCTGTGTAAGTCTATTTTCATGTGAAATAAACTTCATTTCAAAATTCTTACCCATTAGCGAGATATTGTTGGAACTGTGATTAGAGGTTAGAAAAAGTGTGATATCCACACCTACAACTTTGACCACTATAACTTATTAATTTCAAAACCACTTTAAGCATGTGATATATGACTAGAAATATGTTTAAATTTATTTTTAGATGCAATAAGTTTCATTTCGAAATTCCTTTGATTTGTGAGATATAATAAAACCAGTGATCTAAGGTAAAAAAAAAAATTATATTAAAATCAATATATCTCTTATCTTTTTAGTTAAAACTTATATTTTGAGGATTAAAATGTATTGGGCCAATAAATGTAAGCCCAAATGAATTTAACAAAATAATAATAAACTCATGATAATTAGTCCAACTTACAAGCTAAATACTTGGTCAAATTTATATATCTCAATATGTATATTTTAATAACAATTAGTATAATATAAACATTTTTTCCATGCATATGAGATTCATATAAATATATATATCCAATTTGGATAATCTATTGGATATAATCTGAGCAAATATATATCATAATTAATAAGTACATATTTATCATCATTAAAACTTATAACGTATAACCTTAGAACTAATAATCTTCTCCATTTTTTATGATAACAAATCACCAAAGAAAAAATATGTCAAATGATAGATATAATGAACTCATGCAAATATTTATATTTTTCTTCATCCTTCTCCCTCTATTTGACATTAGCCAAAAAATGTTTTAAGATGTATAAAATTTAAAGCACATATTTATGTATTAATTAAGTAACTCATATGGTGAAGTAAATTTAGTAATGGTTAAGTCTCATCAAAACTTATTCTTTCTTTAACATCATAATTGGAATTTGAAATTATATTATCAAGTATATAATTCAAATTTCAAAAGATAATATCAAACATGACATTCTTCCCATTTTTTCAAATATTAAGAAAACCTATATATTTTGATGCATCAAATGACTTTCCATCTTCATCCATGTCCATTTTTGCTAAGGAACTTATTAGAGTTTCACTCGATTTTGCATTTTCCATTCCAAACTTTATGAGTAAGTCCTTAACATACTTAGTTTGGCTTATAAAAATTCCATCATTTTGTTGTTTAATTTGAAGCCCCAAGAAATACTTGAGTTCACCGACTATAAACATTTGAAATTCACCTTGTATCATGTCAACAACCTTGTATCATGTCAGCAAACTCTTGGCACAAAATTTCATTAGTAACACCAAATATTATATCATCCATAAAAATTTGAACAATTAAAACGTCATGATTTTTCTTTCTAAAGAACAAGGTTGTATCAACCTTTCCTCTTGAAAAACCATTTTTAATAAAAAAAAAAAAAAGGTGCTTAATCTTTCATACCAAGCTCTTAGTGCTTATTTTAAATTATATAGAACTTCTCTTAATATATATACATGATTTGGGTAATTATGATTTTTAAAACTTGAAGGTTGTTTAATATAAACTTCTTTCATTATGTATCCATTGGGAAAAAAACGATTTTCACATTTATTTAATATAATTTAAAATCTTTTATGCATGCATATGCTAAAAGCATTCTTATAACTTTCAATCTATCAAATGGAGTAAATTTTTCGTTATAGTTAATTCCTTCTTCTTGATTATATCATTTAGCAACCAATCTAGCTTTATTCCTAGTGATAATTCCACATTCACCAAGCTTATTTCTAAAAACCCATTTGGTGCAAATGATAGGATAATCATTAGGTCTAGGAATAAGTTCTGATACTTGATTTCTTTCAAATTGATATAATTTTTCTTGTATAGCTAAGACCCATTGTTCATCATTTATTGCTTCACCAATATCCTTAGGTTTAATTTGAGAGAGAAAAGCTTGATGATTGCAAATATTTCTAAGAGAGTTTCAAGTGGTTAGCCTTTGAGAGATATCACTTATAATTTGATCCATTGGGTGATCCTTTTTGAATTTCCACTCTTTATGAAGACTTTAAGCTATATCTTGCTTATCTACTTGTATTTCCTCATATTGCTCCATTTGATATTGGTCATTCTTCCTAGTGAATTCATCTTCTTCCTTAGCTTCTTCTATTTCTTATTTTTTTCTTAAGGTAAGATTATCAAGTCTCACTACAATATCATTATCTGATACCTTTCTTGGCTGAAGAAGATTAGATTCACCAAAATTTAAATGAATGGATTCTTTAACAATCCTTGTTCTTTTATTATACACCCTATATGCCTTGCTATTACTTGAATATCTTAGAAAGATTGCCTCATCAGATTTCACATCAAATTTAACCAGGTTATCTTTACAATAATTATGCACAAAACATTTACAACTAAACACATACAAATGATAAATGTTAGGCTTCCTTCCTTTGTATAATTGATAGGGAGTTTTATTCAAAATTGACTTTATCAAGGCTCTATTTATGACATAGCATGCAATATTTACTACATAAGCCTAGAAATGCTTAAGAAGATTCCTTTCATTGAGCATGGTTCTTGTCATTTCTTCTAAAATTCTATTCTTCCTTTCTACAACACCATTTTATTGTAGTGTTCTAGGTGTGAAGAAGTTATATTCAATCTCATTTTTATCACAAAAGTCTATAAAAAGATTGTTTTCAAATTCTCCTCCATGATCACTTCTTATTCTTACAATCGTCAAACCTCATTCATTTTGAATTAACCTTACCAATTTGATAAAGGATTTAAATGCTTGATTTTTGTGAGAAAGAAAAAGTGTCCATGTAAATCTTGAGAAGTCATTTATAACAATAAGTACATAGTAGTTTCCACTAAGATCATTGTTCTAGATGGCTTAAAAAAATCAATGTGAAGTAATTGCAAAGGTCTTGTTATGAAGACAATATTTTTGGCTTTAAAAGAACTTTTAACTTGTTTTCCTTTTTTGCATGCATCACACAATTTGTCTTTTTCAAATTTTATTTTAAGCAAACCTATGACTAAATCTTTCTTAGCCAGTTTATCTAAAAGACTCATATTAGCATGGGCAAGCCTTTTATACCATAACCAATTATGATCATTTACACTAATTAGATATTTGGAGATTAGAGAACGTTCATCATCAAGATTAATTATGTAAGCATTATTAATTCTTTGTCCTACCAATTTTATCTTGTTATCATCCATATTCTAAACTATGCAGAATTTTGAATTGAAAATCACTCTATTGTTTTTGTCACATAATTGACTAATACTTAAGAGATTATGATTAAGACCTTCAATAAGAAGTACATTGTCAATGGAAGTAGAAGAATTCTACTAACTTTTCCTATCCCTATGATTTTTCCTTATCTTTTGCCACCAAAAGTGACTCCTCTTCCATTTTTGGGCTGAAAAGAGATGAACTTAGTTTTGTCTCCAATCATGTGTTGGAACATCCACTATCCAAATAACATCTTCCTCCAATTACTTTCATGCATACTTATATAAAAAATTAATTTTTTTTTTTAGGTACCTAAATCTTTTTAGGTCTTTCCATGTTAGTTATACCTTTAAGTACCCATATTTTCTTAACTCCTAAAGACATATCTTTCTTATAAGCATAAGTATACAATCCATGTCCCTTCTTTCCACAATAATAACAAGTGATAAAAGGAGTACTAGTCATAGAGGTAGGAACAAAGAAGTTTTTATAATATTTTTTCCTTTTGTTTAAATTATTCCCTAGTTCTGCTTTGTTAAAACACTTCTTTGTATTCCAAGATATTTAATGTGTCTCTTCCTTTAGTAAATTTTGCTAAAGTATTTGTTAATTCTTATTTTCCTCTTAGAAATTTTTCACATTTGCAAAGTGGAGTTTTTGTAATCCTTTCTTTACAAGAAGAATGCACTTTTTGAAGTACATTGTAGTCATATTTTAAAACTTTATATTTTTTTTCTAAAAAGCTTTTGGTTTTTATCAATGAGTCATTTTTTTCCTTCTCTTTCTTTAATTCTTCAAGAGATAGGTTCTTTTTTTTTTAGAAGAGGTTAAAGCTTTAGCAATTTTAAGAAATTCATCATGTAATTCATCAAAGGTATTTTGTAATTCATCATAAAAAGGTGAAGAACTTACCTTATTGTCTTCACTTACCATGAGATAGAGATTTACTTCTTCATTTTCTTTTTCATCTAAATCAATATCACTTTCTCTCCAAGTTGCAGAGATATATGCTTTCTTGTTTTCCTTCCTTTTTCTTCTCTCATCATTTTCTTACTTTCTTATGTATTGCGAATATTCCCATTTGATGTAAACAATTTTTTTACACTCATAACATGTGGGAAGTTCTTTTCTTTCTTGATTCCTTGATCTTCTTCCACTTAATTTCTTATTTTTTTGAAATTTTCCAAAATTCTTAACAAATAGGCTAAAAGTTTCTTTATCAATGCCATCAATTAAGGTCAAAATCTTCTTCCTCTTGGTAGGATGAAGTAGCTTTTAGTGAAAGACTCCTTTTCTTCTTGTCTTGATCTTTAAGAAATAGTTTGGGTCTTGACTCATGTTCTTGAAGATTTTTGAAAAGAGCTACTACTGATTTACCGAAGCTCCTTTAGCTTCTTCAATGACTGTCACTTTAGGGTGTTTCTCCATAGGTAGAGATTTTAAAATCTTGTAAACCTATTTAACTTGAGAGTATGTTTTACCTAGTGCAACTAAATGGTTAACAATATGAGTAAATCTAGTTTGCATTTATTAAATTATCTCACTAGGATTCATTTTAAACAATTCATATTAATGTGTAAGATTGTATATCCTATTTTCTTTAACACTAGTGGTTCCTTCATGGGCTATTTCTAAGACTTCCTACATTTCATTTGCACTATCATAATTGGATATTTTAAAGTATCCATCTTGACTAAGTGCACTTGTGAGGATGAGTTTAGCCTTAGCATTTAACAAAACCTTTTTCTTGTCTACATCATCCCATTCACTCTTTGGCTTAGGTATAGATTTCTCACCTTCATTTTTAATTGGCTTAAATGGATGATTTTTTATAACCTCTCAAAGGTCAATGTCAATAACTTCAAAAAATAGTTTCATCCTTAGTTTCCAATATATATAGTTTTTCATCATTGAAACCAGGAAGTTTGTTAATAGAAAACCCTCCAGGCAACACACTATCACCAAGACCAGTCATTTAACTCTTGAGACTATTAAGTCTTTAATACCATGAGCCTAAGATCTAATACCACTTGTTGAAATAGGCTGGCACCCAAGACGGGTTGAATTGAGTGTTTATAAAAATTTAAGATAAAAACAAAAATTCTTTCCCAAATTGAAAACTTAAGCAAAATGATTTTCAATATTTAAGTATGGAAAACAATAAATAATACAATTAAAGTGCAACAACAAGAGAGTAAGGGAAGAGAGAATGCATATAGAATTTATCCTAATTCAGCTCCAACACAAGCCAACATCCAATCACTCATTAAATACTTGAGATTTTTCACTAACTTATAATCTGTTACAAATCTTCATGAATACTCCCCATAAAACTAAACTTTTTTTAAGAAAAACCTTTCCTTGAATTTAATCTCTCCTCAAGGAATATCTTTTCTTAAAATAACAAATCTTTTTAAGAAAAAAAAATACTCTCAAAAGAGCAAATAACACAATTGATGCTCACCAATTGAAGAATAAGCAAGAATAGAGATATTTGAGAATATGAATCACTTGATATGTTTTTCACTTTTCTTTTTGTGATTTTTGAGCTCTTGAGACATGTATTTATAGCCTAGAAAAGCAAGATAACCGTTTAGAGCCAAGGAGAAATACAAATTTGTAAACTTGATTGTTGGAAGTAAGTGGGTCCATTTGTTGACTTCATTTTCATTCTCTATTCTATAGCTACATCTTTAGATAGTTATAGCACTTTCATTTCAACTTCATTTTGAACAAATTATTTATTTCCAAAAAGCTCTATAAGTATATTTTCTATCTTGATAAGTTTCATTGAAAAATTCTATCTAGTTGTTGAGATATTATTGAAAGAGTGGCAAAATGTCAGATAACAAATTGATATACATAGTCGAAAATTGAGATACACATAACTCCTAAATAATAAATCAATTTTAAGCATGTGATATATGAATGGAAAGCTGAGTGAGTGTTTTTTTGTATGAAATAAACTTTATTTCAAAATTCTTACTAGTTAGTGAGATATTATTGAAATTGTGACTAGAGGTTAGGAAAAAATGTAATATCTATACCTTCAACTTTGACAATCATAGCTTCTTAATTTCAACTCCATTTTAAGCATGTGATATATGATTAGAAAGATGTTTAAGTCTATTTTATGATGCAATAAGTTTCATTTTGAAATTCGCTTTAATTTGTGAGATATAATAAAAATAGTTATCCAAGGTTCAAGAATGACTCCATTAAAATCAATATATCTCTTATCCTTTTGGATCAAACTTATATTTTGATGACCAAAATGTATTAGACCAATAAATGTAAATCTAAATGAATTTTAAAAAATAATAATAAGCCCATGATAGTTAGTCCAACTTACGAGTTAAATACTTGGTCAAATTCATATATCCCAATATACATATTTTAATAACAATTAGTAGAATATAAATATTTTTACTATGCATATGAGATTTCTATAAAATATATATATATATATATATATATCCAATTTTGATTGTCTATAACATTAGAACCTATTGGATATAATATGAGCAAGTATATCTCATAATTAATAATTACATATTTGTCATCATCAAAGTTTGTAACGTAGAAACTTAGAACTAACATATAAGAGTCAACAATGTTTAAGAGCTTATTGACCTCATAGACAGGCATAAGGCTATTGGGAATGAGTGGGAAGAGAAGAATCAATGGCACAATCAAAAGATTTAAGGTTTGGCTGGTGGCAAAAGGGTATACATAGCTAGAAGGAATTGACAATGAGAAAACATTTTCTCCTGCTTCACGATTTACCTCTATTTGCCTACTTCTAGTTATAGTAATTTGTTTAAATCTTGAATTACATCAAATAGATATAAAAGTCTCCTTCTCAACGGAGAATTAAATGAAGAGATTTACATATAACAACATGAGGGTTTCATTAAAGAAGAACAAGAAAAGAAAGTTTGTAGACTTTTAAAGTCTATTTATGGCCTTAAGTAATCTTCAATGTATTGATATATTTGTTTTCACAATGTTGTCATCTCTAATGGTTTCACTGTGATAAGTGAAGAAAACTATGTATATACCAAAAGATCTAAAGACAAGTTTGTGATTATGACATTATATGTTGATGACATAGTCATAGCTAAAAACGATATAGAGTTCATGAACGAGGTAAAGACCTGGTTGTCATCTTATTTTGTGATGAAAGATATGGGTATAGTTGTATACATTCTTAGAGTTAAGATTTCAAGAACTCGTTTTAAGAAATTGTTATATCTCTCGCAAGCGAATTACATAAGAAAAGTTATGGAACATTTTAGTATGGATAATTGTAACTTTATAAATACTCTTATCAATGCTAGTCAAACCTTGGATGTCAAGATAAGTTTTAAAATTGCCAAAGAAAAAGAGTGTATAAGCTAAACTCCTTATAGGAATGCAGTCGGTTAATGTATGTTATGATGTGTACTAAACCTGATATCTATCAAGCAGTTGGCTAAGTAAGTAGATATCAAATCGACCTAGGTTCTAAACATTAAAAATCAGTAAAAAAAAGATTTTAAGATATTTAAAAGGGACTGTTGATTATGCGTTTTACTATCAAGGTGGTAAAGATATGTAATTGGTAGGATACACAAATACATATCATAAAGGAGACTTAAATAAGCAAAAGTCTACCTCAAGATATGTTTTCTTACTTATTGATGATATCATATCATGGAGTAGTAAAGAAACAATCTCATGTATCCTTGCTCATGATGGAAGCTAAGTTCGTGGCTCTTTCTTCAATAGCTTACGAGGTTGTTTAGTTAAAGAGATTATTGGAACATTTGTTGGGTAAAGCAGAAAATACTGAACCAATGTTAGTTTACTATAACAATAAGGTTGAATTTCATATACTAAGGAACCAAAGTATCATTACAGAAACAAACACATAGATATCAAATATTATGTGAAGGACATGGTTACACACATGACTATACATGTGAAGTATATATCTACAGATAAAATGTTGGCTGATCTATTGACCAAGCCTAAACCCTAAACCCTAAACCCTAAACCAAGCCTGTTCCTAGTGGTATGTTTGTGAAATACACTAGATCTCAAGGATTGGTAGAGTTTAAAATACTTCATTTGTTTTCTTTGTCATTTTCCCATTATTCCTTTTTAATGTTCTTTGACAATCAATAAAGTTTGATTTTCATGCTTATATATATTTATCTGAGTGTGATGTACATTTTATGTTTGTTCATTGTTGTTAAGTATGTTGAATAGGCAAAAGGGTTAACCTTCGTACAGAGGTAACCACCTTAGTGTCTTTGTGACATTAAAGATGAGATAAGTTTTTAAGTGAAATTATTAAGAGGATAATTTGAGAGCATCTGTACTTAAGATCATTTAAGTCGTCTAGGGTCATATGATTAATTTGGTGAAATGTGTTCATCATTCCTAATCTACCTTTGTTGTCAGATGTGAATTTAAGATATTATGTAAATCAAAGAACTTATTTTTAGACTTGTTATGTCTAAATGTCATCTATATAGCATTGCTTATGAAATAGACATACATTCAAGGGGAAAATGAGGAATGTTGTAGTACATATGTGTATACCATGTATACAAGTGACAACTATATGGGTTAACATGAATGTGATCTCAACTTATATTGTGTAAAACCTTTTAGCCTTTGTAGTAGTTCTATATTTTGACGAGAGGCTATATACTCATAGTTGATGTATCGAATTAATGCTCTCACAATATGTTGGTCGCAAGGTCTATTCTCCCTGTATGAATAATTGCATATTATAAAGAAAAAGTGTTCTTTTAGTTTACTAAGAATTTGTTTCTTGGGTTTAGAGCATATAAGCACTCCCATTACATGTGAGTGAGAGATGTTGGATATCATATAAATTCACCCATAAGGGGTGCTTATTAAGTAAAGGTAGAATGGTAATTTTAGGTATTACCATTTAATCATTACTAGCTTATTATTTAAGGCAAGCTAGTTATATGATAAGTAAACTTTTGAAGTCTACGACTTCCTATACACTTAGAGAAAACCTACTGTTACACTACAATCATGGTGAAGGGAATTTAGGTTGTGAGAATTATGAGATCTTTCCAATATACCATGAAGATCTCATCCAACCAATGATTTCAATCTTCATCAAATCCTGCTTTTGCTAATAAGAAGAAACCTATAAGTCTCCTTAATTCAATATTTTTCATTCACTATATATATAATATAAAAAATATAGGGTAACATGCCTCCGCCCTTGTATATGTGCCCCCGCCCCTATATACAAAACACATGATAAAGGTGAACCACATTATATAAACTTATATAATTCAACATTATACAATGTGCCAAACAAGCTCTTATATACTCTTAAAGCTTACCATCATGCATCGTGTACCCGCCATCTAAGTGAAATACTTTCATAATTGTCAATTCTTAGACTATATAAAATTGAAAGACTCCTTGAACATTTTTTTTTATGCTCTCTAAGTTTGTTAAACTAGGTATTAAAATATTTATAGGAATCCTCAAAATCATTTTTACATTAGAGGTCAATCATATGTCATACCTGAACTTTGACACTACTGTAAAATGTATTCTAAAACCATCCCACCAAGCTATCACTTATTACTAACAATTCAGTCACAATGTTGGCTAAATAAATTTTAGAGTGATATCAATAAAGAATTTTTTTTTATTTATTTGGGAAAAAGTAAAGAAGGAAAAATCAACCATATCCGAGATATGTTGTAAGATACAAGAGAAATAGGAGCTTGTACTAGGAGTATGGATGCTTCTCTTCCTTCTTTTTTAAATAACTTTTAATATTAATTTTAGAAAAAATTATTATAAAAACAAATAAAATAAATATTAGTAATTCGTTTAAGTATTATTTTTAAATACATATAATTATTATTTTAATATAATTTAGTATATTGTTAGTGTACAAACAAAATAATATTCTGTTGAAAAGAAATAAAAGCAACATCCTCTCCTATGTGTAGCATAGGAGGAATGCAGAAAGACAATTCTAATGATTATATTCTTATTAAGATATTATCTTATTAAAAAAATTGAACAATTTTTAATATTAAAAATTATTACACCCTAAACTTTACCGTTTATTTTTTTCAATAAGGTAATATTCTGTTAGTATATTGAATCTACACTAGATTATATTTAATAATAATAATAATAATAATATGATTTTAAAAAATTAAAATGTCAATAACAAAAAAAATTAGTATTAACTTTCTGTTTATGAAGTTAAAAAACACAGAAATTTAACCCCCCAAAAAATAAAATTGCCCGCACATGCAAGGAAGAGAGGATCCGTTCGCCTTGGGGTAGGTTGTGATTAGAGTCGGGGCAGGATATGATTTCTAAGCAATCAGTAACAAATGAAATGACCGGGTGTTGTTGGGCCAAGTTGCAGACCAAGGACTTTCAGGCCTCAGCCCATTATCCTAGTTAAATATTTTCTCTTGATTCCTATTGTGCTTATATATATATATATATATATATATATCTAGACACACTAAAAAAAATTACTATTTTAAAATAATATTTTTTTAGATTTTGAATAATAGTATTATCAATAATTGTATGAGATATGTTATTTTTTGTTGTGATTTTAATAAACAAACTCCACGGAAACCAGTTTTTATTTTTTTATAAAAAAATTGTTCGTTTTAAAATTTTTCGAGAAAAGTGTTTTAAGTTTTGGGAAAGCATTCAATATATTTTTTTTTTTGACATGCTAAATATGCGCTTGGAAATGAGGATTATAACATCTTATTAAGACTAAAGGGTTTCGAAAATTTGTAGTATTTTAATTATGTCAAAAATAAGAAAATGATATTTTAAATATGTACAAA
Source organism: Delonix regia (assembly GCA_037074485.1). NCBI lineage: Eukaryota > Viridiplantae > Streptophyta > Magnoliopsida > Fabales > Fabaceae > Delonix > Delonix regia. Next base: position 28,395,007 of record CM073449.1, on the reverse strand, counting down.
AGAGGCAAATGAATATGAGTTATATTGGGATATAATATATGGCTTAAACTTGGAAAATTTGGCCCAACAATGTTTTATATTCTGAAATAATCGAAAGTCAAAAGCTTGCATGTAAAGCCCAACAATGTTTGTTAGGCCCAGTAGCCCAGCTCTGCCTCCTGAACATTCAGCTAGCCCATATTAGATTTTGCTTGATAGAATAACTTCAAGAGAGGCTAAAGCTGACTGCTAATATTCCCTATACCGTTGCTCATGCGAAAATTACTAATGCGACTCCTAAAACATCTGATAAAGAACCTGTAGCATTCTAACACTCAAACGGTGATATATTCAGAAGGAAATGTTGCTATATTCCCAACTACGCTCTCATTCTTGAAAATGTAACCTCTCCAAGAAACTTGTTCATCTTCCTAGCCAAACTCTTCTAAGCAGTTCAAAAAATGGTGGGGTTAGCAATTAATGCATTGGAACTCTGGCATTTAATGGCTGCTTGTTGAAGCTTACAAATTTGAGGTGAGGGTCATTTTTCTAAAGTTTGGTAAAGCAAATCAATATGGTATTTAAAGAGGCTTATATGCATTGAAGAAGAAACTAAGAAGAATATGAAAATTATTGTCATATCTATTGCTTCTTATTGTGCTAAAAAAGGTAGAAAAGAGTTCACTCTAAAAGGTTTGATGTGCTAATATTTCTGTATATTTCTATATGTAAGGTATCAAGTATTGATTTTACTTACACTCTGCATGAACTTGTGATTAATCTATGTTTTTCATCTACTTTGTATTTTTCAATAAGGTCTTTAAGAGTTGCTGCATCCTATGAGTCAATATGGATTATAAATGTTTAAGGGCATGAGCCTGTTGATTTAGGTTACCATGTTGGCTAAGCTTAAGATATAAATTCATCTCGTATTTTAAAAAATAAAACATAGAGGTGTGATCCCTAGAGATTCTCCAGGATTGGATGTAAAAATAGAAAGTGATTAAACCTTTAAAAAGAATTTTCTCATTGTATTAGTGATTTTTCAATGATAATATAATTCTCTTGTATGATTAAAGAATCAATGTAAGATTCACTTTGAACGTGAATCAATATACATCATTAGTGTAATTCTTCTTTAATTTTGATCTCTTTATCTTTATTGCATGAATTTGAAAAAATTGTTTTTGATCATGTTAGTTCTCATGAAAATACTTCTCACAGAAATTCAAAGGAAACTAAATTTATTTATGCTTCAAACATTGTTTGACATTCTTTTAAAAATATCAAATTCAGATTTGCTTAAAACTTGTGATAGGTTTATCTATTCTCTAAACTATGATTTCATTGTCTTCCATGAACTCAAACTTCCCAGTTATTGTTATAACAAAGTAATTCAAAAAAACTCTTTTTATCTTGCATTCTCATATTTTGAATATTTGCAAACTGTGGGAAACATGAATGAAATTATTCACCATTTTTTGTTTAAATCACTTTTGGCCACACCCACTTTTAGAAAGCTATCATTCACACATCTCTATAGATAGCTTAATTTTAGCAAGCACTTTATCAAATAAACTTAAAAGTTTAAATGGCCAATTCACATCTCTCTTGGCCTCCTCTGGACTAATATGAAGAATATAAATTTAAATTTGGATATTTTTAGAAAAAAATAATTCAAGAGTAATTGGAAAAATGGCAAAATTATACTTTTAATTCTTTCACTTTATTTCAAAACTTGCTCTTGTTTTTTAATTTAATTTTATTTCAATTTGGTCATTAATTTTATCTTTAAAATTTATTTTTATCCCTTATTTTTATTTTGTTCTAACTTAATCCTAAATTGATTGTACCTCCTATTTCATCATTATTTTCAGTTTGTTCATATGTAACTTCTCTAATTTACAAAAATAACTCAAATGTTTCCTTCTTCTCAGTTGGTTAAGTGAAGAGTGACTTTTCAATTTGGATCATAGCTATTTTTTTAATCAATTTTAAAGATATATAGACACAAAGTAAATAAATTTTATTTAAGTGACAAATTCAATTTAAAATTATGGAACTACTTAAACAATGAAACTCTTTTACTTTATATTCCTATTTCTTTAAAATTAAAAAATAATAATAAAGAGAAAATAAAAGAGAATCCAAATTAGTCTTCTAACCTTCAACTCTTAGCTTCTCTCCAACATGGATCCCACATGTCATGATGATATCCTTTCTCGTCACCAGCTGTGTTATGTTTTATTATTTATAGTTTTTGTTTTTTTCAATGGAAAGAGTACCATTAGTACTTGACCTGTCTTCTCTGGATTGACCGGAGGCTTCTGGCCAAATCAACGGAAGCCTCCTAATACGTGAAAGGATGCGCTTGCCCTAATGGAACTTATTTGACTAAATATGTTTTTTGAAAATTTTAACAAAAGAAAGGAATAATACTTGTTAATTTGTTTGAAAATTATAATAAAATTAATATAATGAAATAATTTATTAATTATTTTTTAATGTTATTTTTTATAATATAAATATATAATTAATAATTTTTTCGTTATTTAATATATATGTTATGGTATTTTTTTATTTTATTTATTAATTATCTTGTTCATATTTTTTGTCTAATATAATTATTATAAAATATCTATATTGCTTTAAAAAATTTTAAAAGACAAATTTAAAAAGCAAAAAAAAAAATTATTGACAAAAAATTTAAAAAAAAGATGAAATTAATCTACATCATAAATTCTTTCATTATCTCTTTTTTTTTTATTTTGAAATTTAAAAAGAAAAGAAAAGACAAAATTTATGACTATAATGATGAAAATTATATAAAGTTGTAACAATTGGAATGAACATCCGTAGGTGATAAGTTTATTAGTAATAAAATATAAGTATATTAGTAATTGAATTTTTTTAGTTCACTTTATTCTATTTTTGATGATGAGACACTAAAATTAAAATTTTGGACAGCAACGAAGGTCTTTGTGTTCCTTTCATGTCATTCTATTCCACCTTAAGACTATGTTTGGAAGTTTAAGGGAGGGTGGAATGGAGTGGACATTAATGGAATGATATGGAATATAATAGAGTGAAATGATTTGAGTATACATGTTGTTTTGAAGTTTTAATTAGGAAAGATAGGGACTTCTAAAAATTTTTGTTTAAAAGTTACAATTAAATGAATTGAATAGAATGACTTATTAATTATTTTTTTTAATATTACCTCTTATAACATAAATATATAACTAATAATTTTATCTTTGTTCAATACATAAAATAGGAATGTGACTCATTTTCCTGTCCATATTTTTTTATTTTCTTTCACTAATTCTCTTCTTTTCTCTTTCTTTTGATTTCTCAACTCACAAAATACAACATAATTTTGAAATAAAATTAATATATATATCTTATGTAAATAACTTATAGTATGTAAAAATTACTTATTTTAAAATTGTTTTAAATAAATAAATTTGATATTTTAATTAATGATTCAATAGAAGAAATGTAAAAAAAAAATTAAATTTATTATTCACGGAAGAAAAGAAGTTTTCAAGAGAAATGTTTCATGATGCAAACATTAGATAAATTTGTAATTTTAAAAAAATTTGAAAAGATATAATAATATTTTTAATTAATGAATCAATCCATTTCATCATTGACCCTCCAATTTATGAGGCAATAAAAATAATATTTTGAATGGCTAAGGAGGGTTTTAGAAGCCCTCCCTTGCCATTCTATTCCATCCTCATAAAAATATTCAAATATACATTCATTTCAATGTAACAATTTCACTCATTGTTACTTCTTCTATCACCTTCTATCCAAATATAGCCTAAATAAAAAATTTAAATATAAGTATAACTCATTTTAACCATTCCATTAATTGTCACTATCTTTTAAACCATCCATCTAAATATAGCATAATATTAAAAGTTAAATCTAAACCATCTATCTAAATATAGTCTAATGTTAAAAGTTAAATCCAAGATAACCATCCATAGGATAATGTTGAAAGTTAAATCCTATGATGAGTTGAAGATATACGCACATCATCTCCAATTTCACCAATTTACAATACGTGACGTTTATAACAAAGAAGGATACTATAGCTAATAATTCTAAGTTGACAAAAGCATCAAAGTTAATATGCTAAAGGGCTTAATAGAACTTTTTGCTTAAACATATAGATATTATTAAAGAGACGAAGGAATTTGAGTTAATTTTTCGAAGTTAAAGAATTAATTTAAAATCAAAATATTAAAAATAAAACCTGAAGTAAACTAAAATGATTAAGGGTTAAAATAATAGGTTGGTCTTCCAATTTAAAATAGCCTTTTAAATTTTAATCTTATATAATAAAAAAAATTTCAAGTAAAAATTATCATTATTATTATTATCATTAATTTAACAGTATTAATTTCCCTAATTATATAGAAGTTACAAATATTTTTTTTCCATCCAATCATCATTTGAAAAACGCATAATTCATTGAAAGAGTTCACTTCTGTTAGAAAAAAGATGAAACTTATAATAAAGTTAAATAAAATAAAATAAAATAAAGAATATGAAATTGCATTTCTGGCCTGGGAAAACAGGGAAAGAGAGGCTTAAAAGTGTGATGTGTCTGGGCATCCAAATTAGGAATGAATACGAAGGAAAGGGTATTCGTAAGTGGGTTTTGTACGATGTAGACTAGTTCCAAACCACTGAGACGCGTGGCCATTTTCGACTGCTCGAGCTAGCTCTTATGTACTATGTAAGTCTACCCTGTAACCATCCTCATCCGATTTGACGTTAGCGTTGGTTAGTCTTCCTCTTGCTCTACGCTCACCCTCCATTCCCCACTTCTCCATACTCCATACTCTGCTTACAATGGAGCCCTCACCACCAAGCTTTAGCTGCTCTGTCACTGTCTTCTCTTTTGGCTTCAACTCGCAGCTTCCCACTAACCTAAACTCCTCATCTTATACTTAGTTTGATACTAAATAAATACCTGCATTTCAATCCTCTATTTAACTTCTTTCCTAACTTCTCACATGTTTCCTTGTTTGGAGGAACTATTCGTAGCTTCCTCATGCTTCGTACATACGACAATAAACCACTTGAAAGGGGTTTGTACGTATTTTCATTATGAGTCAAAACTCAAAAGCGAGTTTTCAAATCAATACTGTTTCGCTTTTTCGGGTGATGCACATGCTTCCCATGAAAGCGCTTACTGTGAAAGTCGAAATTTATGGGACACAACGATACGAGCTTTTGATTCTTGGAGATAAGTGGATCATTGAGTAGCTTTTTGAATAGTGTTAGAATGTATTGGAAAATCATGTCACGTGATTTCATTGGACAGTCAATTCTACTAAATGGGGAGTTTAATCATGATCTGTTTCTTCTATTTAAAACCTTCATTAATTAAACATATCTGCAGCATTCAACTTGGGAAAGTAAATGCTAGTGATTGTCAAACGTACACGCAGCGTGGTAAATTAAGCCAATCAATCAATAAATCTGATCAGTGATAACTGGAAGAAAACCAGCAAACGATAAAGACAAAGCAATGTTTATTTAAAAAAGGTCCAATTCAACAACCACCCGCTCCTTTCATTCTTCCAAAGAGGCTACACACCAACTCCACCTTCAAAAGTAAAAGCAACGAAACTTAATATAACTTATTTATAATGGGAAACAGTCACCATCTTCCACACACTGATAAGAAAGAGAAAGGAAAGGTTTGGAGGTTGTGGGTCCTGTTAGGAAGCAGAAAGAAAACAAAGGAGCGTGTGAAGACAAAAGAGGGCAATCAATCCAAGGGAATTCTAGGACAAAAGTTAAAGAGGCTTTAATGGCTCTCCTGCTTTTCTCATCTGTATAAAGAAATCTTCGGTGAGATCATATCCTTCAAACACAACCCCAACATCATACACTTCCAAATCACACAGTTACATGTTATTCTCTGTCTCTTCTCTGCCCTGAGAAACCCACCACAAAATCTGATTTTTGTACGCCAATTTATACCGTCACCAATGCTGCTAAGAAGCTCCATTTCCAACACCAAGAAGTTCTTCCAAAGGACCCTTGAGAACTTCAAGTCTTTCTTCTCTCCAGGCTACCAAAGGCTTCCCAAATCACCCCACAACCATTTTTCTTTTTCTGTCGCAGCAGCTTCTGTCATGGACATAAACAATAGTACCCCAACTTACGAAGACTTGGAGACGTTCTATGCTAACTTCACCGAACAATGGGATTCACAAAATGAGAAGCCACGGAGGGGAAGCAAGAAGAAAACTGTGCTGTCGTCTCCAACAAAGCAGGAAATGCAGGTCTATGATGGAAGCCTCGTCAGTGCAAGCCCTGTCCAGAAGAAGATGGAGAAAAGAGAGGAATTTGATAACCAAAATAATAAGAGGATCATAGCCCACCATAGGGGAAAAACGCAAGATTCAACACTATTAAGTTCTGTGGGTGTGAGTGCACAGAGAAATTGTTTAGTAGAAAAGAAGCTGAGGGAGTTGGAGATGTTGGATAAGGGCAATGTGGATCATGTAATGGACATAGAAGAGGTTCTTCACTACTATTCTAGACTTACTTGCCCAGCTTATCTTGAAATTGTGGAGAAATTCTTCATGGAAATGTACTCTGAGTTCTTTGGTCAGGCATCACCTGCTACACCTCGCGATGTTAAATCTAGGTTGAAGCATAGATCAGTGAGGTCTTAGGCCTGCCTTTTGCCCTCTTTCTGAAATCCTTTCCCTCCCATATCATTAAACATTTTGTTTAGTTGATTTCATTCTCTGTTTATTGACCTTGTATTGATAAATGATGAAAGCTGCTTTGGTGTGTCTAAATAATTTAATTTCTGTTCAATTATATCATTGATCAATCAATGTGACAAACACTTACATAAGAAAGTTGGGTATAATTTCTGAAGATCTAGCATTGCTCTCTTTCTGGAAAAGTAAATATCTTTTCAGATGGTTTTGTTGCTGCACCTACCTCTTCAAGTGTAAAACTGATGGACCGTCTCTTTTCTTTCCGTTTTTCCTTCAGCAGTAATAACTGTAATCAGAGTTTTCCTTATGATAGACAAGAGAATTTTCCTGATGGTAATACTGCATATATGTAAGCAAACTCTGCTTTAACAATTTGATGCAGCATTGTGTAGGGTAAAATCACAACAGAACAAGAAGCTAATCATCCTACAATGAAGTCACATATATATGACTATCCAGTTCAACTTGTCCTTTCTCTCAACAGAAAGATTTGTCCAATTTATGGTAACATCTGGTGAGAGGGGTCTACACGGTCCTCTGCCCCCAACGACAGGTTTCACCATTTACGACTTACACCCTAAATATAATATCAATCAAATGCTTTATGAGAAATCTTTGGTATAATTTTCTTGAGGGCAAATTTTTTACAATAATATAAAATTTGCGGTAAAAATTTGGACAGTTAGATTTTGATTTAACGGTTCATATTTTTTTTAATTTTTTTTCGTACAGAAAAATTATAAACTGTTGGATCCAGATCCAACGTTCGCATTAACATAGAATCTGCATTAATGCAGGGATCCACTGTGAGTTTTCTTCGGTTGAATATAGACACCGAAGAAATGCAGTGTTAGATATGGCCACATGGGTATGTGCGTTCAGGCCTATTCTGAGGATGGGCCAAATTAATGGATCTGTAAATGGGCTGAATAGGAGGGCTTAATGGACCTCATCGGCATATGATTTTTAGCTGGGCCAAAGTCTCGACAATGAATGAACTTAAGAAGGCATTGTCTCTTTTAACACAATGTGGCTCAGTATATTGACTAGCTGAACATCGAGGTTGGCCCATTGGCCATGCTTCAATAGGTTTGATTTTCTGGCCCATGAGGTTCAAGACGAAAGTATGCTTGCCAAGGGATGCTCTGTTATTGATAGATAGAACAGAAGATATAGGAGGATCGTGCAATGCATGTGCTAGGATAGGGTCACATGGTTGAATGGTGATGCGAGTGGAAAGGAAAAGGAGGAAAAGTCCAAGAAATTGAAAATGGGGAGGGTAAGTACAGAATCCGAGGTTCTCCACTAAGCATGGTGATGGTGGATCCCATCAAGCTAGAAAGCTAGAAGATAAATCCCAGAGACACCCTCAAAGCCAAAGTGTGGTAGGATATTGTTGTTATGTGCACCAGGTCTTGTTCCTGGGGCAGAGAAGGATTCCATTAGTATCCATTCATATTCCAAGAAAATGGACTCTTTCCACTAGGGAAACTTGCCGTGCTGAGATGGACTCTCCCCGTTGAGGCAACACTTTGGGAATTCATGACTCTGCTCTTTAATTCTGTCCCTCTCAAATTCCTGTGTTTTTGTATCTGCATTATGCAAGAAGGGTGATTTGATGTAGAGATACTATGTTCTGCTTCTACTTCTGATCTCTAACTTTATATTATTGGAGCTTAATTGATGGATTGTCATTTCCATTGAAAGCCCCTTCCTAGCTCTTTCCACACATGCAAATCGGATCTGTTGAGAAATCAAGACTTAGTGAAAGATACAGATTGTTGACCCATACATGCGTTATTGATTGATGGTCCACTTCCACTCTAACTTAACCCCCGTAATTATTGGTTGTATCATTTTCACAGCAGTTGTGCCAAAATCTATCACATCGATCTTAGATCATTTCTAGATAGAAAACTACAAATCTTTCACGTAACTGCGCTTGATTATACTTTTGTTCACAACCCATTTGCTGAAATTTCTAGCTAGCGCAAGAGTTGAATAAACATACTTGAGTTTGGAATCAAGATGAAGCTAGCATATGTGTGGAGTGGCAAATACGTGCTGTTCTTTACACGTGCTTTGGTAGCTACTAGCTGGTAATATGAGAAACAGGAAAAGGAGGAGTGTGATGGAGTGCTTTCACGAAAGTAGAAAGTGCAACTTCTCTGCAATAGCTGTATGCTTTGGAATCCCATGACATGTGGAGTGTGTAAATGATTGAAGAAGACAAGTTGGGAGTGGTGGTCCACAGAAGAGAGGCTAAGAACAAGCGTAGAAAGATGTGAAGTAGCCATCTACATATTCCTTTCTTATGACCTGACTCTCTGCACAACTCTACATATGTAGCTTCCCCTCATGCCCATCATCACTATTGCTTCTCAGTTCTGACCACTCGGCATCATGTTCACTCTCTCACGCACACCCGCCTGCATGTCTTGCCCTTTTCATCTACGTAATAAAGTGGTGATCATGAGCACACCCATATACAAACCAACATCTACCATCCTCCTCCGTATTCTTTCTCTATACAGTAAATATCTCACCCCATTATAAATTCACTAGACTTTTGCTCTTAATCAAGGCTTACAAATCTCCTTGATTAGGGACAACTCTAGCTCCTACAACTATTAATGGTGCTGTTTAGTTTCTGAAGTCACCCTGCCACTCCTGCCAAATGAAGCAATCGTTGTTTGTCACATCCATCAAACTCACGTTACGTCTTCCACCTTCTCAGTGTGTACTATTCAACTTGAGTACCACCACATCCTTCACTTTCTATATATAGTGTGAAAATATTATTAGATACCACTTTATTAATCATATTGTCACAAAATTTAAGACGATTTTTGTATCAGGGTTATAAATTTTTTATGTCAAACATGTAATAAAAAATTTATGAAATGGGCTTATCTTTATAATTTCCAAACTATATAACACCTTAACTTTATTAGAGCGTAACTTTTAGCATATAACTATTTTGGACTTCATAATATGTTTATAAAAATCTTTTTCAGAGCTTGGATTGCACAAGGAGTGACTAATTTCATGTCCAATTTTGACTGTTTTCTAAAATTTCAATACTATATTAGTATTTTCCCTATTTTTTCCATTTATTAATTTATTTTTAAAATTTTTTTCAAAAATTAAGTAGGACATCATATAAAGATTTTCTTTGTCACTTTTTTGCAACATACTTTGATAGATAAAATTTTCAAACTATTCCACATTTTGCTTTTTTTTTTTTTTTTTTTTCATTTTTGTGTGTTTTTATTGTGTCCATTTTATTATTAACTCTTATTCATTTGTAAATGTGAACATGTTAAAGGCTTCTTAACTAACCAAAAAAAAAAAAAAAAACATTCCAAAATGACAACTAAGTTTTTTGAAATTTGAAAGTGAAATTGAGTTATATGTTGTGGTGTTCGTATAAGTTATAAGATTCAATTAAAGCATGCATTTGTCTTGCTGCAGGAAAAAGTTAGGCAAGTGGTGTGCATTCTCTCCATCTAAAACTAATTAATAGCAAATGGTCCTGCGGAATAATATATAATACCCAATAATACGGTCATTACAATAAATTTCTTGGACCACTCACAGTAAAGGCAGTAAATTATATGAAATATATGAATGGTCCACAATAGATTCATGATCATCACCATGTGTGCCCCCATGTGTGCCTCAATACTTAAACTTGGAATTTGCAGATGGTATGTTCCACCTGCTACCAGTCATTTTCAGGACCATTCACTATCTCTACTGTACATTTCTAGGGCATTTCCTGTTCATAATCGTATAGATCATATTGTCCTTTCAAATTAAGTACTACAAAGAAGATTAATTAATATATGATTAACTCCATTTACGTTAAAAATGAGCAAGACTATGTAGTCATTCATTGATTTTGATCCGTTTATTCAAGCAAGCAAACTTCTAATTAACTGAAAGTTTTTAGTGTGAGTTGACTGTGATTATGATGATTGACTTGTTAATATATATTTAAGAATATTTAGGAAAATGTGTTTCTTAATGGTATTGGCCATAGTCATCCTATTAATTAATTGTTAATTAAGTGTAATGATGGTGTCATATTCTGGAGTCCTGGTAGTATCGCCGTCCAACCTAGCTTCATCACAATCACTGCATTATCATTATCACTATCATATACAGTTGCATCAATTATAATTATTTATAAAGAATATCAATAACATTGTCATCATCTACTACCAATATGCTCTACCTCTAGCTTCTCCTTACAATCACTATCCTCATTCGTCACTATATAACTTCACTGTCATATCCATTAATTTCACCGTGTGAGGCCTGGGCAACTTGTATTGAAATAACAGGGTTTCGCTAAATCATGTAGTACAGAAAATCTCAATCCCATTAGGGCAGGACCAAGCTTGAACAAGACAGATTACGAGTCAAAAGTATCACGAACATTTGATACAATCTTCTGAGCTGTATCTTAAGAAAAAACGATTTCAAAGTATTAGTTTGAAGTTCGCTGTCACTTTAGTACACCACATGTAATTAAGCTGCCGCAAAAGTTAGATATATAGTAATCGATATCTAACCTGTAAGGCCCCGTTTGGGCAACGTTAATTGATATCAAGGTATTATAGATATGAATATAACATCTACTTTCCAACAATACATTAATCAACTAAATGTGCCAAAATAAACATGGGCATTTTAACGACGAAGCATAGTGAATTGAATTGCACTTGCACACTGATATTCCAGAAATGAACATATATATATATATATATATATATATATATATATATATATATATATACTTTGCTTTAATTACGACGAAGTAGTTTGTTATCACCGCTAATTAAATCTAGGAAATCTCTTCAAATCTATTTCATTGCTTTGAGAATTTTTGTCTTTTTTTTTTTATAAACTAAACCAAGTGAATTCCACATGGACTAGAAGAGCTTTAATTTGTATATTTGAATCATTGAATGTATAGTGGCAGATAAATGTAAAGAGAGCATAAAAATTCGTATAAAATAATTGAAATTACACCCATAATTAATGAGCATGGTGGGGGGGAATCTAGGAAAAGAGGAACAGAAAATCTTAGTGGGAGAAGGTGAAACATGCTCAAATCTAAAAAGAGAAGAAATGGTGGCATTATGTGGAGAAACTTTTGGCTACAAATCTCCAAACGTAGGCTAACTTTTTCTGGATATGCTTAACATGCATCTTTTTGTTTGTGAATATAATTATCATTTTAAGGTGATAGGTTAAAAGGTGAAAGGAAGATGAAGATGGTCGGCAGGCAAGAAGAATTAAGAAGAACTAAAGGATATGGCATTAAGGAATGTCGTGGGTCAGGCAATAATTAGTAGGCCAAACCTTGCTGGTCCTCTTCTGAATTCTACAATTAGAGAGAGAGAGAGAGAGAGAGAGAGAGTTTTCTTCAAAAATTTAAAAAAAAAAAAAAAAACAGAAAAGAAAACGTTTGATGTTGATAGTGTTTGTGTAGGTTTGGGACTTGGGGGGGATAAATGATAAGCTGTTCATTTAGAAGCCAAGGATTCGATTCTTCTTAATGGGCTCACCAACTCAATACGGTCGGAATAAAACACACACCAACAATATTACACTTCTTCAAACCCTAAGTAATTAACTCCCCGCATTATTGTCATTTTCAATAAATCCAAACCAAGGTTTATCTCTTTTTAGCATTGTGTATCTTGTGCTACTACATGGCAATTATTCTTTATCATTTCATTTGTAGTAGGCATAGTATAAACTTATATGCCCATTCTTCTCCAGTTAATAAGTTGATAGTTTTGCAGACATATCATCAATTAATTTGCAAGTACATTAATAATTAGATGCTTACCTAAATTTTTTATTTAAGTGTTTACTTCCATCATTGGTATAACTGAAATGTAAAATATAAAAAATTCAAAATTTTTGTGTTCAATAATGATATTGATTTCTTCTATTAATAATATAACTTATTATAAAATATATTTTTTTAGAGTTTTATACCAATATTATTTATTTTATGTTAAAAATTTATTTATGAAAATACTTATGCGTAGTGTATTTAATGCACATGTTATTGTTGAAATTAAATAATCTCAATTATTATATTTTAATTGGCTAATCTTAAATAAAATATTTTTTGAATATTTTTTTTATTTTTATTATCAAATAATTTTACAATTCGCTAAATTTTAAAAAAATTATTTTCTGATTAATCAAATTAATAATTGTTATATTTTATGAATGATAGATCATATGAAGGTATTTTAGTCAGAATAGGTCAATAAGTAACTGTAGCTAGGTATTCATCTGTTTTTAAAAAGGGTTTAGTATGTATAGTACACCTTTTGATCAAATATCCTTTAGAAGATGGCATATTTTGAACGGATTTGGATTTTCTTATCTAAAAAGTTTACGGGAGAAAATCATTTGAACTGTTAGTTTGTCCAAATTATTTTAAAATTTTTTTCTTTTAATAAATATTTTTTTTGGAAAAAAGTTTATGATAATATATAATTTTTTTTAACATTTTAGATTTTTTATATAAAATGATATCTTATTGAAAATAAATATAAACCATTTCTAATAATTTAGGGCCTGTTGCTTATATCTTAAGTTTGTTTTTTCATATAGGATAATGTTAAGATTGAAAGAGAAAAAATATAGATAAGTTCTAACAATTTACATCCTATTATTTATATTTTATAATTTTTTATTAATAAAATATCATTATATATATAAATGATCTAAAATATTCATAAATTTTTGTACATTATCTTATTTTTTTAAAAAAATTAATTTTTATTTCAATAAAAAAATTTTAAAATAATTTAGATTGTCATATTTCATCTAATGATCGAAATAATTTATATGATTTTCTCTTATAATCTTTTACAAGAGGAAATCCCAATCCAACATGTTTTTAAAAAAAGTAATACACCCACACAACAAATAAAAGTTATAATTATACGGGAAACATTAAGGAATTTGTACTTTTAATGGATCATGAATTTCTAAATATTTTGATAAAAAGGTTATTGCTTTAATTAATGTTTTAAAAAGATTGGACGGGTCATTGTTGCAGAGCGATTCGCAGTTTAATCTAACTGCAAGCAAATTGAGATTAAATGGTTTTTTAAATATAATTTAAATTATAAATATATAAATATTTTGTAATTATATGAATTTATTGAAAAATAATATTTAAAATAAATATATAAATATTAAATAGTATAAAAATTAGTAAAAGTATTTTGCATATTTCAATAAACTAGTGTAAAATAAGTGGTAGATTTTTTTTTTTCAAAAAAGAAAGGATGTCTCTTGTATAAGTGTCAATTTGATTCTTTAAATTGTCTATGTTAACACAGTCTCCCAAAAATTTTAAAGTCATTAAAACAAGTCATTCCATATTGATGATGTACGGGTGAGGGATTATTTTGTTCTAACAACTTTAAGATTTCTAAAGAATTATTTTAATAGTGAAGGACATACGGATAAAAAAATAAAAAATTAAAATGGTTCTTTTCTCAAATTTTTAAATATCATATAAATCTTTGGTACAAAATGGCAAACTCTAATTTATGGAATTAAAATTTATTTTTAAACAAACAATTTTTGACTAATTCAGTGTAAAACGTGAACATTCTTTTAAACTAATTTTATAGGTTTTTTTACTAGTTCAAACAGTTATTGATTGATTTCTTATCTTGTTTAATTTTGAAAGTTGAATGAACTCAATTGATAGCAAGTTTTTTAAATTTTCTAGTTGAATACAACCATTCCAATCCAAAATTTTAACCCGTAGTTGTAATACAAATGCCATCCCAAATGTAAGCATCAAACTTTCCAGATTGAGACAAAAGAGAGTGAGAAGCTTGTGGTTATGCATGAATTTGTTCACTGCAAAATGACAGACTGAAAGCTCTAGGTGATGATTGATCAATATGAGAAGATGTGATATATGTATTTTGTCCTTTCATCTCTCACTAGCTAGCGAGTAGCTACCACTTTGAATTTGAAATATGGCCCCCTACTCTATTCTCCTTCATCTTTGAATTCGGAGTTTAATAAGGATGCAGTTTTCATGTGCACTGGACTTGTATTTCAACCCTAACTTGTCATACATTTATTAGACCCTCCCAGTAGCCCATCTATGGCAGGTTTTTGTGGACTTTTAAGAAGGTGGTCCGATCGAGTTCTTGATGACGATGGAAAGACCTGGCATTGAGGCAATGAAGATAACGATTAAAGCAATTTTTAATTGACCAGTTAAATATTGAGAGGAAAAGAAGAAAAGAAAAGAAAAGGTAACCTGCATAAGTTCAAAGATAAAATAGAGGGCCACTTTCATCTTCATGGGAATTGGGACCTTTTCATAGTCTAATGGACTTTTTCTTTTTATGCCATTGTTTTTTTCTCTCCTTTTGAACGCTTTTCTCTACAGTATGATTTCCATCTGAACAAGATGATGGTCCCCTACAGCTATATAGCTCCAAGTTATAACTAGTTTTACCATATAGCTTGGAATTATCTCGAACAAATAATTCAGATATAAGTATAACAAAAGTAAGGTCAAATATGATGAAAACATATCACATAATTTCTATACACTCAGCATATTGCCTAAGAGGCTAAGACACATAATATTGAAAACCCTTAGTTCTCTCAAAAAGAAAGAGAAAAAAGAAAAAACTAGCCAGCTAGGTAGATATTACGACAATGTACAAGATATACATATTTATAAATGACAAGCACGTAATTATAAATTTCAACCCACCAAGCTAAAAATACACATCGATCAAATCCCTCAAACAGGTGTAAACTCAATCCCAGTTTTTGTATATGATATATAGGAATCGCACGTCATGCTTCTTTTTTCCTTTCTTTTCTGATCAGTTGCATTCCTTTTCTTCTTTTTCGAGTCTGCTGTGCTCAACTGGGAGAAAAACTGTTTGGGTACAAAGCGTTGTGTGAATGGTGCCTTGAAGGGCCATCCTTTTTCTTTTGCTTTTTCTAATCCAAAAAACATTAATTTGTGTCTTTGTGATCGCATCAATATGCAAGTGGACGAGTGAACTCCATTACATGGGTGGCCTCTCAACTGCTTTCCAGCTACGTTCAATGTCTTCTGCAATTCGCTTTGCGTCCATGGAGGCACCAAGAAGGCCACGTTTGGTGAAACCCACAGCATATAGTCCATTTTCTGCTTTCCATCCGTTTGGGAATGGTTTCCTGGGCAGCCCATCTTTCTCACTAAACATGTCACTCCCCTGATATCACAATATTTTAAAATTCAACTAAGCCCACCATGCATATCATTAATCAATCAGCTTATTTACAGTTTACAATTATGGATAAAGAGACTAAGAATATGATTGGAAGTACGATGAGAAGAAAATAGTGAAAATTAGAGAAAAATGAAGGGTTAAATGATAATTTCCTTTATCCTCCTCTTTATCTGATAAAAGAAAGAGAACTTTGGAGGGTTAATTGAAATAATTTACAATATATTAGTTTTCAATGTTTGCTATCAAATTTCATATTAACATCCAGACAAGTGATTCTTTTTATAACTTTTTTACAACTTGCTATTTTATATATATATATATATATATATATATATATATATATATATATATATATTTGAATCTTTCCAAAAAATTCACCCACATGTTTTTTCTTTATTATAGACTTAATAGCAAATATTTAAGAAATTTTACTTATAACCCTAATCTTATTTGAAAACCCATCATTGCCCTTAAATTCTCATTAGTTCTCCCCAATAAGAAAAAGGTTTTGATTAAACATAACATTCCCTTGGCTTCTCCTTCGTTATTCCCATCCAAACACACCAAGTGCCAAAACCATGATATATGCCAAACGGAGAATGAAAAGGAATCACCTTTAACCAAGAGGGTACGTTGCTTTTGTAACCAGTTGCCAGAATGATGGCATCAAACTTCTCTACTTTACCATCAACAAACTCCACTGCATGCTGAGTTAGTCGTGAAATTCCCCGGCAAACCTATATATTCCAGAGGAGAATGTTGGAGACGATGAGAAGAAGCAGAAATGTAAATTTTGTGTTTTTTCAAATCATCTTTACCTTAAAAGAAAAGTCACATTTGATTTGATTATGACAAGAAAACAGAACAATAATCAAGAACCCTTTTGGGGATTTGATTTGTGGGAGTGGAGAGATCATCTAACCTTGATTTTGCCACATTTGATCTGAGCAAGTGTCCCGACATCCAAAACTGGCGTCTTGCCATACAAGTTTTTGAGCTCTAGAGGACCAAGCTTGGGACGATTAAGTCCATATTGAGCTGTGTCCCCAAGCATGAGATGTGACATCAGGAGCAAAAACTGATCCACAAGCCGTATGGGGAACGACTTGAGCAAACACATCGATAACCCGAAAGTAGATTTCCCAAACATCTGCTGAGGCAAGATATGCACCTGCAGCAGAACAAAAAACAAAAAAGCTCTCTAGAAGTTAGCCTTTTTAGGAGATTGTAGGCATGGCATGAGGGCTAATCACAATCGTTCTTTCAAATTAATTTCCAGATGTTTCTGGAAACACTGACAACAGTTCAAGGTTTTGAGATGCTCACGATCGTGTTTTCAGTTGCACATGCATAGGAATTCCAAGAAAAGTGAGTCCACACAAACCCTTAGAGACTTATAATATGAATATAAGTAAGCTCACCGTGTCTCTAACCACAAGGGAGGGTCGAGCATTATGATTGCAGAGGTCCAAGCAGACTTCCATGCCAGAATTCCCACATCCAACCACCAGAACGTTTTTTCCACAGAACACACTCCCCCTCTTGTACGAGCTAGTGTGTATAATAGGCCCTACGAAATCATCCATCCCTTCAATTTGAGGCACTACCTCCTCTGCATTCTCTCCTGTAGCCACTATGAGCCATTGACAAACATATTCCGTCATCTCCTTTTTCAATCCCTCAGTCTTCACTCTCCACCCATATCTATGATCAAATTCTGCGCTGATTACAGTGTTGCTGAAAGCAGGTTTGATGTCAAAGTGAAGAGCATAGGCCTTCAAGTAAGCAAGAAACTGCTGTTTGGTTGGATAGGAAGGGAAGTTCTTGGGAAATGGCATGAGAGGGAGCTGGCAGAATTGTTTAGGGAGGTGAAGGCGAAGGCGATCGTAGGTCTTGAATTGCCACATTGAAGCTAAGCAATCGGACCTTTCAAGGATGAGACTTGGGATTCCTTTGTGTTTAAGGCAAGCAGCTGCGGCTAGCCCAGATGGACCAGCACCCACTATCACTGGTCCACGAACACATACAGTCCTTATTTCTCTTTTAGCCAGCTTTACCATTGGAGCATCGTAATCGTGCACTCTTTTGCCCTCTAGCTCCTTCAGGTACTCCATCAACTGCCAGGATTGACAAAAAACCACACGCAGGGTAAGAAGAGTATGATTGATTTCAAGAATTCAGAGCTCGCCAATTAAGCTGACCATGTTTAATTTTTGGAAGAACTCAGATATGGGATTTCTGGATTTGGGTAATAGAGAGTTCTGAGGGCTTGAATTGCTAAAATGAAATCCGAATATGAAGTTTGTTTGTGTTCGAAACCGGTAAGTAAGAGAGTTTTAGAGGACCTAGACACATAAACGAACCAATATATACTGTCGAAAGCGAGAAAGTTTGATGCTATTTCACAACGGATTTAAGGGGGTGTGGGGTTTAATATATATATATATATATATATATATATATATATATATATATATGTATGTATATATGAATTGGTCACTCAGTGGTCATGAAGGTTGAAGGGCTTGGTTGTGTGGGACATGTTATGTTAGTAATAATAACTAACATTGACCAACAACAGCCTTTCATCCACCCGAAGTATAACTTACACACAATCACTGGGCGACTGAGGGAGAACGAAGTTCTGGCTTCTAACTACAAGGGCAAGTATTCTATTGATGGCAGTATAGATGAAGAATAGTACTTGATGGCTAGTCAATCCCAATGATAAGATTTTAGGGTCCATGGAGAGTTCTAAATGCTTATTTAATTTGAAGGCTCTCACTGTACTAGTCATGATGCTCATTGAGAAACACAAGAAAAAGTAGAGAGATTAGATGCGATACTTATGGATTAGCAATCACATAAACCTTAAGAAAATTGTAGCTAGCCCACATAGCACTTACAAAGCTTAGTCTCTAACCAGTGTACTGCTTTAGTGTATTAAATTTATTCTCATTAGACCCAGGTGTTAATAGGTAACATGTAAATATATATATATTTTTTAATTGAACCATAAAAGAATTTATGTTTTTTTAGTGAAGAATCTAATAGTCCTTAATGAATTCAAAGAAAAATTACCATTTTGGAAAAACAAAAGACCACAAATGTACAGGAGAAGATGCTTTTAAAAGTGAGAAATACTTACGGAAAAACTTTTATGGTTTACAAATAATTTCAGTATATATATCTTATTTTCAACAATGTTTAAGGAATGTATATAGCAATTAAAAATAATTAAGATGAAAGCTTAACACATGATCGAAAGAAGAGATCAAATTAAGATGAGATGGTGATGAATTGTACCCTTTTAAACATCATATTTGATGCATGCAACTTTTTATCTTCAAGTGTTGTTCTTTCTAGGAGCAACCATCTTATCTTCAAGTAAACATGTTTTTTTATTTAATAATTATTTACATCATACATAAGGAATATGATATTTTTGACAAAATATAATAAATCATTACTCATTTCTTAGGATGCATTTTTTATCAGTGACATTGAGTTATGTAATAAGTATCATATTTGATGAATTTGAAAATGAATAGAAAATCGATGAGAACACTACCAAATAATATCAGAATTGTCAAGTTAATGTAACTAGTTAATTAGATGCACTGTGGAAGTGATATGCTGAGCTGATTTTTTCGTTTATTTTTTCAAACTGAAAGAAAGGATATCAAGAGAGACCAAATATTTCAGAAGAAATGAAATGTAAGGAAATACAATAAACTAATGAAATATTATGATGGAAACAGTGACAGATTCATTAAATTTTAAAATTTTAATTTTTATATGTAATTTATCTTATATTTTTAATTTAGTTCTTTAATTTATAAGAGTTTGTCTCCTTAAGTTATAAAAATTTAACCTGCTTAATTTAAATAATTAATTCAAATATTTTCACTCTCTTTGAAATAGAATTTTATATCCCCTAGATGAAAAGTTGCCAGTCATTTAGAAACTGATAAGACTTAGTTTAATTTTGAGCTCCTGGTGGGTTACAGTATTAGAAGCCCCTCTAATCGGTTCATCGTTGCACTAGGTTGTCAATGGCACCATCTAAATATAATGTCACAATTCGTTTGGATAATAATTAAGTTTCTTCCTAAATGTCTGTATATATATATTTCTAGTTCGTCCAAGATTCTTTCTTTTTTGAATCCCTTCTGACGCGTGCACAATAAAGCCCTTTTATGATTTCCTCTTAGTTTCTTTATTTTATGAAATGTCTTCCTTTTTCTTCCATGAATTGATACCTCGGGGCCTTTATTAGTCATATGACTTTCATACTTTTAAGTTTTTAATTAAAGCTGTGATATTGCTACAAACAACGTCTAGCTACTTGAATTTGATACATTTTCTGGATGAACCAATATACTATTTTCCGTATATTATCGAAAACTTGGGGTTATAATTGGTAAATTAAAATATAATATTAATTTTCTTGGCTAATTGGAAGCAACTTCTGAACATGAAAACAATAATAATGAGAATGTATTTTTTCTTCTAGTACTAATTTTTTAAAAGACTATTTTCCACTTTCCTATATTTTCTTTTCCTAAACTATAATCAAGCCAAAGTCCATGTATTGTCCTTAATTGGCATTGCTTAGCAATATACTATTAAATTTTCTATTTTTACAGGGACATATCCGGCCCCAAACTAAGAATGAAATAAGAGACAATTAGGCTTCACCTTCATATATTTTCATTTCTTTTTCAAGTCGATGAAGACCTTATATATTTTGATTATATGATTGATAAAAATAAATAAACTTAATTATATATTCTGATCACTCTTGTTCTTTTTTTATCCTTATATTCTTAATGCTTATATGCTGAAAAGTAATATTACCTTATATATTTCGTAATTTTTCTAAAATTTTTATTTAAGTCAAACATTTACAGATAATTAACCTGAATGCAAAATTCAAAACCCTACATCAGCATCGGTATCCTGACCTTGCAGGTCCCTCAAATATGCATGCGCTTGTTTGTCTCTGCCACCAGCATTGAAGCTCGTTGGCTTTCTGATTCTTCAAGACAAAAATTAGAATGGTTTGATTGGATGTTTCAACTTTAAATTCAAGAGCTATGTTTCAAAGTCAACTCATGAGTATACTAAAGCACCATGAATTGTCATGTAAAGTAAATACTAGTTACGCACCATGTTACTAGAAGAAACGTTTCAGGCCGTTGTTGGTGCCCACGATCCTCACCAAAGACTCTGACAAATTTTTCTGCCTAGAGACCAGCGCCTGTTCCTTCGAGCAACCCTACCTACTCCTTCCCCTCCATTCAGAATATCCCTTTTCCACTCCTTCCTATATATGCCACCTTCTATATGTAATGCAACTCCAAAAGCTGATTTTGCAGTTCGATACTCTGCCTTTACCCTCTCGCCAATTAAAGTAGTTTTAGCAGTACGTACAATTACCAAGGGAAAAAATATTAGGAATTTAAAAGCAATTAGCACTACATGCATTGCTTTGCTACTTGTGTCTATATACACACACATGTGTGTGTGTATAGACACACATTTTCACTAGAGGCTAGCAGTTGAATTGTCTAAAGAATAAAATGAGAGTGTGTGTGTGTGTGTAGACTATATAGACACAAATTCACTAGAGGCTAGGAGTTGAATTGTCCAAAGAATAAAATGAGAAATATGCGGTCCCAATGGAATTAACTATCTATATATAAGATTATTGTCACGTTTCTGCAAAGTGATTGCAAGTTAAATACATAGCGGTGGGTGCATGGGGTAGACTATGACCATTTAGGTGCATTCGCTTCAAGTCAACTGAAAAACAGCAAAAGGCCTCGCTTTACGTTAAAGGAGAAACAGTATAATATTAAAACCCACATGTAAACTAATTAGGTTTATCATAGCAGTCAGTATCAGTTTGAATTGGAAGGGCATGGATCGAGGCACTATAATTTAAAACTCGTCTCTGAGCCAACTTCATATATTATAATGCCAATACAAATGCAAAAGGCTATATATATGTATCTACTTGAGGGTTTATAAAGCTGCTACAAGTCTTTTCTCTAACCCTATAAGGTGAAAAGATAAATAAGGCATTTGATGTGCATGTGAGTCAGATATTTCCCAATGAAGCATTTGGGGTTTTTTAAATTGTCATTAAGCATATGTTTCACTTGCATTGTCCATCAATGTATATCAGCACTACATATATATATATATATATAATGTATGTATGTATGTATGACCCATTGGGCGCACTCGAACATATAAAACAATCCCCAGAAGAGTCTAGGCATCCTAGCCTTTACAAGTACTTAATGTGCTGATCACTCCTAGCTAGGGTTCCTTAATTTGTTTTAATGCACTTTCATTTTCAACCTTTAAGAAAAATCAGTTCCCACAAAAATTAATAATAATAATATCTTCAGGAGCCTGCCTCGTCTCATTTTGTCAAATACAGGTAATTTTTTTATCAAAGTTTATTATTAATTTCTTAATGTCATCTATGGATCCTCCACTGTTTTCAAAAAGGGAAATGAAAGAAGAGGGTTGGACTTGTTTATTGATTACTTGCCCAAGAATGTCAAAAATGTTACACACGCAATGCTTTATTCTTCTTGGAGGATCGCATGCTATTCCATTTCCTACCATTCTTATTTTCTCACTCTTTAATATGTATGTTAATATGTATATATAACATATATATTAACATACTTTCATTAGAAGCTAGCTGGTTGAGGTTGACTAAAAGAAGGGAACATAAAGCACCTGAAATCAACTGAAACAGCAAAGCGCATAGAATCTGCACATAAAAAATCATCTAAAGCTACATCTATGACTTTCACACAAAATCTCCTCATTGCACACAATTTGCATACATTTTATCACAAGAAATGCTGTTCTGTTAACTTTTTGAATCACTACCTTGTGAAAAGTAATTCTTCTGAATAAAATATTCATTTTATTATGAGCACCCAGGTTCTTCAGCAATATATATATATATATATATATATATATGTATATATATATATATATATATATATATGTATGTATATATATGTCGCTTCTTGAACAAGGACCATCTATAGAAAGAAATATAAATAGAATGATAATTTCGAGTTTTGAGGAACATTTTGTGACGCGGATAAAAGGGGAGAAAAGTTTTAGTTGTGCAAGTGTTGTGAGCAATGATTAATACATGTACTTTAAAGCGTGCATTTTCTTCATCTGTAAATCATCGATCTTTGGATTATATGAGGCCCGAGATAACTTTGCACTGTGGAAAATAGTGTGGGTGATTCTTCGAACAACTGAAGGGCAACCATCTTACTAGAGAACTACATATTATAATTAGTTTGTGCTAATAATTAGCTTTAATTCTTCAAATAAAAAGCAAAAGAAGGCTACTAAAGTATGTGCTACTTTTGATTTTTCAGCATTGTTTGATTAGGACTGTCACTCATGATATCTATTGAACTCAGCAAAGTTTGAAAAAGAATATTACTTTTACAACAACCCATGGTGATTCGATTTTTTTCACTCAACATATGTCATGTTCTAACTCTAAATGTCCAGAAACAGTGAATGAACTTCAATTTCGTTGAAGTGCCATAGATATAATTTATAGTACCTATAGATCCATTCGTTCTCCGATTTTCGTGGGAGAATAAAAATTAATTGACACTTGCAAAGATATTTTCTTTCTATATACTTTCTACATTGCTTTTAGGCTTTTGAGAATGACAGGTGATGCACACCAAAGGCCAATATTGCTTTGGTAATTTTAATCACACAATTTGTAAAAGCTAATTTTGGTTCATTGGGCAGTTTTAGTCCATGACGAATTGAACAAAAAGCACACCTGCTAATCATGGAAATGCATATTGCAAGCCACCAAATATATTAATTTCTTAAGAATATTAATTAGGCCGTAATGAATTCCTTTATCAATTTCTTTGTTTAATCTCAACGTAATTAATAATGTCTTCACCTGACTTAAAGAACAATGATTGATTAAAATACGCACAAATTGACCCCAATCACTATAATAACTTGACCTTGACATTACGAACTCCATCACAAAGATTCTTTGGAGTTCAAAATAATTATAATTGATCAGTGAGTGACTATCTTTGTCAGTACCCTTTCAAAACCTAAACATACTGTGGAATTAAGAATTGAACTAGTTTGTTCAAAATCAAACTGGTTCATCCTTGCACTATATGACAAAGGAATCTGGATGAGTGGGCACCGTTTGTTCCACCATGCTTACCTTTTATGGGAACCTTTGAGAATAATAAGGTGTAGCCTTTAAGCACTTTCGAAAGCGTGATTAGACATTTGTGGGAATCATTCTCTTCTTTATGATTGGATTATAATTGATATGATTTTAATGTAAAAAATTTCTTATCTTAATCAAAGGTGTTGTGTGTGCTTACGTCAACGGTGACATCGTTACAATGTTTCCTTGTTAAAAACGTTGATGATAGTTGTTAAAGTAAGGCAATATTATTTTAACCTCTTATCTATTAATGCATTTTTTAATTTAGTTTTTAATTAATTTTTATTTTTAATTTAGTCTTTAATTTATCATAATATTTTTTATTTAGTTCTTTACTTATTAGTTTATTTTTAATTTAGTCCCTCAATTTTAACTAAATTTATAAATGTGTTAATATTATTATTAATGAGAAATTAAAAATTATAATATTACAATAATTGAAGATTGAATTGAGAATAAATAATATACAAATTATTAAATTAAAAATTAAATGATCAATAAGGACCAATATAATAATTTACCCATAATTATACTTCTCGTCAGAAATGATGATAAGAATTAAGCACCAACAAGTGAAGATTTGAACACAAAAGGCACATACCTACATGCCATTTTAGATAAATTAACGCGTGAACATAGTGGACAGAAGTAAATTTACAGCTTAATTCGCTAACATCTTCCAAGAAGGTTCTATTTCTGAATTACACTTAATTGGATGAAACATCCTAAAAAAATTGGAAGTGGCATACAATTATTATTATTATGCTATTGGTTGAAAAAATTATACTAAAGTACTCAGCATATATAAATATGTTGGAAAACAATCCAATTAAAATGCAAGAGTAATCAAGGGGGAGACCACCAAAAGTGGCCTTAATTAAATTCAAACTTAGATTGGTTCGAATGCTGCATGTATATTTCAAGTGGCATGCAATTTTTTTTTTTAAAAAAAGGTACAAAAAATAATTGAGTGATGGCGAGAAAAAGTAAAGTACAAAAGATAGGGTTTAGAATGTACAAGTAATTGAAGACAAGTACAATGAATTTAAGGAATCTGAATGTAAGTTTTGAAAGCTTTAGATAGTTCAGAAAATTACCGTATCCTGTAAATAGAGGATCTGCTTTAAAATTTAAGTCACCTAGGATGTAAGATTGTGAGTTTTTGCAGAAAGCAACACTAAAGGGTCATTATTATGCAAAGTTATATTTAAAGCTTATAAATTTAACATATTTATTATGAATAATTTAAGAATTTAAAATCATTTTGAGTCTAAATTTTATTTATTTTTAAGTGCTTTGATTTGGGAGTCTTGCTTAGAATCACTTCAATATAATTATGATAATTAGATCTCATACTCTTTCAAAGTAAATAAAATTTTATTTCAATATCTTTTAAAATAACTTCAACATTTATGGTCCTTCATAATAAATTATTTGGGTGAGCTAATGATACCTTTATATTATCATTTTGATATATTAACTTTTCCTCAAAAAAACAAAAACAAGTAGATATGAGCCTAGCTATATACCTCACATAGTTGAACTTTATAACAATTATGGCCCATATGTTATATTGAAAATTTTAATAACAAACATTTGGTCATTTTTAATTTAAGTCTAATTTATCCAATACAAATTATAAAGAAGCCAACCTATTCCAATTGAAAGGATGTAAAAATTGGAACGTAGAATCAGATATAAATAGAATTAATTATAACTTGAAAAGTTCAACTAATATGATAGATTTGACAAAAAAAAAATATGAGCCTAAGAATTAAAGGTTGCACTACAAAAAAAAAAAAAAAAGCTTTTCTAGGAAAAATCTCTTTTATAAAATGGGTTAGACTCCATTTCTTTTTTAAGTCCAATCCAACCAAAGTAAGTTTGGAGAAAAATATAAAATTAGTTTCTCACTTTTATATTTTATGACGATTTCTAACAAATTAATTGTGATAAATTAATTATTTACAAATTTAAATTTGTACAAAATTAATCTCTTCATTTGTATTAATAAGAAACCGACTTTATATAAAATAATATTTTTAAATGACCAATTTGTCACGGCTATTTGTAAGAGTCAAAATTGTCACAAAGTATAAAAATATGAGACTAATTTTGTACTTTTCTCATAAAACTAACTCAAATTTAATTCAAGATAATTGTATATAAATTATAAGTTTATGTGACATAACATCATAATAAAGAAACAATAACTAATGTCCTCTATCTAAAAAAATGTATTCTAGTATAACAATTAATTTATATTTATAACTTTCTTATGTACAATCATACAAACACATATAATCATTAATTACATTATATATCTCACACATTAATTAATATATAGAATATTCAATTCAATCCCCCGTCACTCCATCTTAATTGCAATTTATCCTCTCAATCAAACATTAGAGTTGGTGCAAAATCTACTTTATTTGTGGTGGGAGACAAGGGTATCCCTACCAAAGGATTATGAATTACGAGAATGGAAGACCCTTACTAATAAATTGTTGATTAAAGATGCATTATTTAATACGAAAGTCGAATTTGGAGGGATTTAAGATCGATGCACCTCTAATGAGGAGTTATAAAAAGAATGAAAAAGAATGAATCATTCCTCTCTTTTTTTTTCCCGCCAATAATGAATGATACCATTGGAATTAGAGAAAAGTGAGATAATAAAAAGATTTAGAAAACAAAAAGAAAGAAGAAAAACAACAAATTGATTGAACCAAATCAGGTCTCAAAAGCAAGACACGTTTTCCGACCTCTAGTTACTGGCCAGCCATGTATACTCGAGGCTAGACCCATGGTTTCAGGCATACATATTAATTATGATTTGTGATTCTAAAATGTAAGACACGATTGAAAGGTCATTATAATTTTCCCAAACAATTTGATTTTCATCCACAGATGGATTATAATTGATAAAGTAGAATAACTAAGATGATAATATAATTAATGTAAGCAATGTATATAATAATTAATTCGCCAGTATCATTGTATACAAACTGTACCGAGTTGCTTTTCATTATTTATTTAGAACTTCAACTATATGCTTATTTTACGGATATATATTTTACTTTCTCTGCTGCCTTGACTTGTAATTACTAGTTGGTTTTTCCCTGAGCTCGTATCCCCGCTTGGTTTAATGAATTAGACTCAACACAACTCCTAACTAAATTTTATAATATTGTGAAGCAAGAAAATGCAATAAAAATAATAAATTACCCATAATTAGGGATAGATTCAATGGAAGCATTGAAGACGGTGGTCTCTTTAAATTTTAAAATTTTGATTTTTATATGTAATTTATTATTTTTTATTTTTATATATAATTTTATCTTATATTATTATTTGATTCGTTAATTTATTAGAACTCTCTTCTTTTGCTTCCCTTAAAATCAAATCTTAAATTCATTCTTGCCTATTTAAATTATAATTAAATTCATGACGTACATACCCAATAGTTGCAGTTGTAGGAATTTGAAGTCGAATCCCGATTGCCTAAGGAAGACGAGAGTTTGCATATACTTCTATTTAACGAAATGCGTTTAATTAGTTAAACATTTATTTGAACGACTATACCAAATAATAGTAATAAATAAGCATTTGTAAATTTTTATTGAATCAGAGAACGGCTAAAAGTTTAGTTAATTCATTCTTTGAAATAAAAACTCGTTACTATAAAATTTAGAATGCAAGGAACTTGAAGCTGCAAAGAGACAGTGAAGCTGACGAGGTTCTCGACGTCTTCTTTGGAGCTAACACCCATTGAAAACAAAGCTGTCAACGACGACACCGTTGTTTGCACCATCAAAGCCATGAACTCCCACATCATCCATGTGCTCGAGTTGAACAGGTTCGACCAGATATCCGACCTCGACCCATTTTGGTAGTGGAACACTCTCCTCAAGAACACAAATCATCTTGCTCTGAAAATCTTCATCGCTATCTGAATCATAAATAAAACTCATATGCTCATATGAGTTTTATTCCAACTCAGAAACAAACGTGCCACATCAACAAGTTACTAACAGCTAGTAGACGGAGGGGCTCTTTTGGGTAATTGTAGCATGAGTGGCGGACACATGAAAATTTTGATCAGTGGGGGGACCAAAATAGAAAGAGTGATAAGTTGGGGATTAAAATGGGAATTTTCTCTTTTTTTTAATCCCTTTTCTAATAGGCAAACCCACTTTTTATACAAAATCCAAGCCAATGGCCCAACCCATATAACACATTTGTCCAAGAGAAGATAAAATCTCGTCCGAAAACATTGGAAAAAGACAAATTGGAACATGCTTTCCAAATTTCACAAGCACGACAACAAAATGGTGGGTTGACCCTTAGAATGCTAGACTGGGCTAGTATTTTCGGCCTTGCATTTTGCATACAAGTTTGGGTCAAAGACAACGACGACATATGGGAAGAGCGTAGTTTAATTTGGATTTTCTGTACATAAACATATAAATTTATTGTATTTAAGATAAGTCATGCCATTTAATTTTTATCTTATTATTTAAATTTTAATAAATATTAAACAATTTTTAACAAATTTTTAAAATCTAAATCGTTAAATAATTTTTTACTTTACCAAATCCAAATCTTAGTCTAGTTGATTATATCTTCCCCAACGTCGATGTTGCCACTGTCGGATATTTCAGTGAGATTTTTTATTTGGGTTGATAGACAGTGAGATAAATATGAGTATTTTGAGTAAATTAAACCGAAGAACTGAAGTTGAATGCAAATGCATGGGAAAGATAAACCGGACATGTGGCCCAGCCCACAATGTATGAATTGAGCCTGGTGGGCTGTGGCCCAGAAACCCAGTGAGTTCAATGTTATTTCACGCACCATTCCTAGTTGTGAAATTCACAACTCATATAAAAATTAACGAAGATTCAGGGAATGGGTATTAATATGAGTTTCAACTCATTCAAAAAAGTTAAAAAAAAAAAAAGAAAAAAAAAGAAATTGAGAGTAGAAATATCATTTTGACACATTTACACTTTGATTCAAATGCATTTTATATGAAAGAGTAAAAACACGTCATAGATGATGATAACACTTACTTATTGTTAGATTATAATAAATGATGATTTGGGAAATGAGTTATAATATAAGTTAATCTAATTCAACTCATTCAAAAAAGTTAAAAAATAAAAAAATAAAAATATCATTTTGACACGTTTACACTTTAATTTAAATGCATTTTATACGAGAAAATAAAAACACGTCATATGATGACAACACTTGCTTAATGTTAGATTATAATAAATGATAATTAGTTTTGAATTAACATCAAATTCCAATCAATACATTATTGTTTACTACTTCCATTATTTAACACTTAACAAAGCAATAACAAACCAACACACCCTAATTTAATTGTACGTGGGCGTTTAAGAGCCGCAAAACTTTGCGACCATATCTAATATTCAAATGTCTCGCCACAAACGACATCGTACCCTGAATACATGGCCCCCATATTTCCTCGGATTGCCCATTTCCCCATCCACCACTTGTCCCTTCTTCATTATTAATTATTTATTGCATTGTACTTTGTGACTTTGTGTAAAAGTACGTAACTAATGTGTGTCTCACGAGTATACGCTGGAGTTGGGCCTAGTGTTTTAAATTACGCCCACCCAATCACATGGCGGATGAGGAGGGTGGGACCTGACGGTTAGTGGAGAGTGGAGGGTGATGGATTCGGCGTTCCGGGCAATGAGGTAGCCCCCACGTGGTTGCATGGGCCGAGGAGTGGTCCCCACCAAAAAGACCGCAAGGGAGGGTGTAGAGTCCTCAGGTTGCCTCCACTCCATTATTCTGAAGCATAGTGGGACCCCGGCGAAACCCGTCTTTTCTCATGACGCGTCTCTTTTTTTCCTCAACTTGGAGTCGAATATTCCCTCACAAGGGTCCCTCCACCATCCCATTACCGGAGGGAGAGACCATATTTGCCATTGGGTACCAAACCCTTTAAAAAAAAAAAAAATTATTCGGTTTAAATATTTAAAAAATTTATAAATATTTCTGAGGCTGATTTTTTCAGATATTTTAAAATTATATATTATTATAAAATAATATTTACTATAAATTTTAAAATAAATATTAATTTTTTATGAAAACAATTAAAAAATTAAATTTGAAGCAGCTCAAACTCTCATCTTTATATTACAACACTTCATTGTCTGATTTCCTTTTGTAAAAATCCATAGCAACAAATATACAACTTGAACTTTAAAAAGTAATTGTACGAATTTTAAAAATTTAAATGTATGGCTGGCAATTTGTATATAATTATAGAATATAATTTCATATATAAATTTTAAAAACTCGAGCTGTCCATTTACCATAACCTTATTATCTTTACAATACAGCATCCCATTCTTTACACAACCAACAATTCAATTTTTTTTTTAAAAAAATACTTCTTTGTTAATTTTTAAATTTAATATATTAATTTATCAATAAAACCAAGTTTAAAAGACAGTCAATATTAAACTTAATAATAATAAAAAAGAACAATTCTTCAAGAAGACAATTGGAATTCATGCAATTTTGAGAGATGGAAAGACCATTAGAACCAATAGATACAAGAAGTTGGACAATCTTTAAACAGGGAATCTAATCTAACATGAATGAGGAAAGAGACAAAAGTTAACAAATCATTAGATACGTTCTGTATTAGGAAAAAAAAAATCGTCTCACAAACCTGCATACACTTTACACTCTTTCCTTTTCCGTTCATCTCTGGATTTTAAATTTCTCCTCAAACACTTCCTAATTTCTAGTGAGAATTGGTAGGTAAATAACTACCTTAACAATGATATACAAATAGTCATCCCCTATTTTGCAACTTTTCCCCCCTAAAAAATCACTGCAAAATTGTACCATTTAAAAGAAACATACAAAGAAGAGAACATATGTATGAGGTCTATATGTTTTTTTTCTTTTTCATTTTCTCGTGGATACTAAATACAGATGACCCAAACTATTGTCCCCTCACGTCTTTGCCACTATTTACGTAAACCTTTAATATATATATATATATATGTTATAAACAGAGTTGGATAAATTAAAAAAAAAACACGCACACACACGCAAAAGAAGGGTTATGATTCAAAAGTGTAGGAGAGAGAAAAAGATGAGGATATAGGAGGGTGAGGGCCTACCATGTTATAATTGGAGCAATTTTATGTATTGAGTTATATAGAGAGAAGACCTTCAAAGCCTACAAAAGGTCGTACAGACTCACCCTCACGTGTTTCCATTTGAATTTCCATCTTCTTTTGTCATCCTCCCCTATTTTATTTTCCCACGGCTTCATGTCTTTTGAATCTCCATTTATTACGTGAAAAATAAAATATGATTTTCTTGAAACATATTTATTAATTATGAGATAAATTAAGCGAAAATTCCTTGCACTAGAGAACATCAAATCGCACAGAAAATAGTTCAACCTTCCTACTTTGAAATGCTTGACATTTCAAGGGTGACTGATTTATCTAAGTGTTGAGATGTGAGATAAAATATACAAAATTAACTGTCCATATATAGATAACTCAATCTTATTCTATTATATATATGGTAATAGCTCCAGTTACATTGAGCTCCAACTTTTCAGTGTACAATGTGAGGTATTTCACACTTGAAATTAGCACTAAAATTTCAATATCTGAGAGATGAGAAAGTTAGATGAAGGGGGGATATATCAGAAGAGGAAAGAGATAATTTTATCACTTAAAGGTTTTGATAATTTTAGTAATCGAATGAAATGAAAAAAAAAAAAAATCATCTAATGCTTGGGTTGTCATTGTTAGGGAATTAGTATATTAAGGGATAAATTTTTAATTTTTTAGACTGGAAATTACATTGTGATTGGATGTTTCAAGGTTAGTAAACGAAATTTTTCCGTAAAGTAATATCCCCTATTCCAAAATGATAAATTTAATATATGTAAACCTCACATTTACCATGAAAGTATATATAAATTTTTCTGGAACTATTCTTTTGACTAAAATGACTTTCGGAACAGGATTATTTTATCAAAATTTAATTTATTATAAACAAATTTATGACATTTTTATCTACAATATTACATATTTTATGTTTAAAATTATACATAATTTATTTTAGATTTTATTAAATAATAAAATATTTATAATACACGCATAAAATAGTGTTTAAATTAAATATTATTAATTGTTATCTTTAAGTTAATTGTTTAAAGTTTTTTGAATATTTTTTCATTTTTATCGAATAGTTTTATAACTTGTTATTGAAAAGTGTAATTATTTTATATTGATCATATACATATTTAATATTTATTATAATATAGGAAACATATTTGTTTAAAATAAACAGAAAATTGTAATTTATTTTCAATTATAATATATATTCATAATTAAGATAAAAGGTTTGTAATTAATTTTATTGGATAAAATAATTAAGATTTCTCATTATTGAATGAAGAGTATTTTTTTCTCTATTATATTCAAATTATCTGATGACGAATAATTTCATTAATATGGTGGGCCGAGAAAATCAATATCATGAGTGATATTTGATTGATGTTACCAATGTTGTTAAACTCACAAGTTGATTTGGTAAACTCGTCAAGTTAACATTTTTATTTATTAAAATCGAGTTAACTCAGCTTCTAACTCGTACTATGTGTTGACTCGGTCAAACTCACATTTAACTCGTGCAAATTCGTTAAACTTGTCGAGTTTAGATCAAGTTGAATAAGTGCTTTTTGTATTATGTATTTTGCAAAACTTTCACCTTCAAGTCTCAAAACTGTGGTCCTCCCATCCTCAATGCCAGTGTCCCTGCCCCCTTGTCCAACATGGTTATTTAGTCAACTTTTATATTTAACAATCACCTCATTTTGCAAGATTAACATAGAATAATTTTTATATAAAATTTTGATTTTTATATTTTGAGATAATCAAGAACATAAAAAAAATAAATTAAATCTATCACTCTTAACATTTGTTGATATCTTTTATTCAAAATGTTAATATCTTTTTCTCATGAGTCATTTTATATTATTTGAAACTGTCAATTTTTTATATAATATTATGAACAATAAAAGATAAAACATATATCTTGTTAAAATTGTATTAGATATATTTTTTAATATTAATAGTGCAATTGGATATTCAAAATAAGCATGTAAAATTGCCTCTCATATTGGTTTTTTTTTTTTTTCTAAGGATAACAAATTTACACTCATTTTTTATTTAGTTTTTAGTTTTTAATGGAATATCCCATTCATTTTTTATAATTTTAAATATAAATAATATTTGAATAAATCTCATGTTATATATTATATTTTAACTATGTAATTATATATTTAAATAATCATTTATTAATAAAGGTAAACTCTTATAATTCTATGTTATAAGTTTACGATATAAGTTTACACTTCCTTTATAATTCTGTCTAAACTGGTGAGTTTAAGAACTTTAGATGTCACCACTTGTCATTTGGTGCAAGCATTTAAGGTATTTATCATTTAAAATATTAAAATTTTAAATTATTCTAAAAGTATGGACAATTGTTTTTACTCAGAAACCTTAGGGACTTTAAGAGCCTGATCCTTTTATCATGTGCAGATTTTAAAGATATAATTTTAAAATCTTTCGTAATAGATATTTTATTATTCACTCCCAAAGTGGTATATTTGCTTTTAATTTGATTACATGTCGCGTGAGTCTTTGTGGAGATAAAAGATTCCCCTTCTCATTTTCTTTAAGATGTGTGCTCTCCATGGCCATCACTGGTTAATTATTATTAGCCTTTTTTTTCATATGAGTTTATTGTGCTAACGAAGAGTACAAAAATTAGCTAAATCCATTATGAATTTAAAGATATTAATGGAATAATTTTTATAGTTATAAAAACTCACAAAGTTTAAGCTCTTTCAGTTACTATATTATTAATCCCTAATCTATGAAATTAATAAAGCTTTTTTTCCGCTTCAAACACCAATGACACCGTTTTCAAATAAAATGTTATTATATATAAATTTTATAATGACGAAGTAGTCATAATTAGATCGTACTCGTACATATTGATTATTTCTGATAATAACTTGTGTACTTTTTGGATCAAGAGTGTACTTAATTAAGAATTTTGCTAGCATTGCCCGTTATTAAATGAAGAGTTAGTACACGAAGTCGCTGCCTTGCGAATTGCAAGAGAATTTGCACTTATCCCTAATATTATTTGGCTTCTTTCTCTATGATTTGATGTATCAAATATCTAAGCTTCATTAGTCATTACAAAGACTTATCATTCCAAGTTAACCAAAAAAAAAAAACTATTTTTCTGAAATAAGTAATGAAACGGGAAATAATATCAACTCCTAATAGAAGAATAATGATTGATTTGCCATATACAGTCAATACCTAATGAAGGCTTGCATTATTAGCTTTCAAGGCACTCTTAGTATTGCAACTATTCCGTTTACAGTTTAAATCCTTGTGTCTATACAACTGTGTCCAACCGTTGGTAAAAGATCATATTCTGACTTTCTTCATTCTAATGATCGTTAATTAGTAATGAAGTGACCATTTCAATCATTGTATGACCTGCATTTATAATAAATTTGTAATAATAATTTTGTTGGGAAATTTTTCAGTAGGATTTTAGTAAGGCTGTGGGGGTAACAAGTGTATCAGCAAAAAGATTCCAACAAATTGGTCCTTTAGAGTGCATCCAGTATAGCAAGAGAGAACATGGGTCTCCTAAAGGGGATTTCCCCTTAGTTGCTTTGTTGTATAATTTGCACATAAATTCACTTAAAAAAATATAAAGAACTGCTTAAAACTTGCAAATAGGAATTACAGAAAGTTGTACAGAAAAACAGTGAGTGACTTGTTGATAATGTTTCCGAGTGTCTTTCTTTATTAATCACTCGCTTTTTATGTGTTCTCCCCCAGGTAGAACACATCACATGTCTAGTAGTAAGGTGATAGCTTGTCATTCATATTGTAATTGAATCACGATAATTGCATCTCTGCCTCGTTTTCAAGAGTACTTCCTAAATATTCGCTAGTTTGTCAGGTTTCATCGTATGTTTACAGGTGGCCTAATCAATATCACTCTACGTACTCAACTGAGAGCTGCCTTCGTTTACATGAATTTAGCTTCACTGTAGTGAACTTGAACTTAAAGCCTGCTTTGAACATAACAAATGGAATGCAATTGCTTAATTACTAAGCTTACCGCATTGAGACTCATGGTTTATTAACCTCAGGTATGGCATATATAGAAACTTTCTAGAACCAGTCACATTCAGCCTTCTTCTCTATGCATGGCGTCGCATTTCTTGAACGCTCACTTGTTAACGTGTAACTACTCAGCTAGGGTATGTAATTAAGTAATCGTTCACATCGTCCATAAATAAGAAACTTCACCACATTTCAGGTACGCAATCTTTATCATCCTGTTACTATCCCGAATCGTATTCATATATAGCTCTACAAATGACTTAGGCATTGGAGTTGGCGAAAAAATCGACGGACTAAGAATCACTCGGCCAAAGAAGATATCTATGAAATAAAGACTTAATTTGTTGAATTGAAATATTAAGAAAGGTTAAATTTTGTAGTTAGCATCAAATTAAAGAGTTTGAATCCAATACTACCAAATGTTTTACGGCGTGAATTGTTGGATCAAAATAATTAATAATAATAACATGATATTAAATCCAACTACAATATAGAGCATGTATCCAAACTCCAAATTTAAACTAATTAATATACTGTTAATAGGACAGGATATTGGCGGGAGTGGTTAATTGGGGAATCCTGCTCGTTCTTATTTGGTAGGAATTGCTTCTCTTTAATTCTTTCGGCGGGAAATATGCGTGAGATTTCCAAAATCAGAGGTTAGGTGATAAGGAACAATATCATCATGCATATTACTGAACTCCTGATTCCTTACTACTATTCCAGTTTTTGTATCTTCTTATAACACATTTAACAATCAACCAACCCCACATATATAAGTAATTATAAAAAAAAGAGGAAATAGAACTTAATAGAAAAGATAGAATCCAAGATAAATCTTGTGAAGCAAGCATAACTAAAAGCCACCTTCCAACAGCGAAAATGGATAAGGCGGCGGCGAACTGCTCTGAGTCTCCGCCTCCATTTCCGTAAAATACGTCATTGGGGCATCACTGTTACTGTGGCATCCCGTATACGTCCCTTCCAGAGGCGGCCACACTGGTACCGCCGTCGGAACGGCGGTGTCGCCACCACCCTGTTGACTTTTATTATTTTTCCAAGGAGGCCTATCTACCAAAGCTTGGCTGTGGCCCCACCAGAACGGCGTTTCCTGCGGCGGAGATGACTGACAAATATGATGGACTTCGAAACCAGTTTCCGGTGACGATGATATTATACCTCCCACAGTTGCCTCGTCTTCTTCCACCTCTGCCTTGACGGCCATGCCGGAAGAAGATGAGGAAGAGGGGGTGGTGGTGGCTGATATTAAGCGCCGCCTCTTCTCCGCCAGCTGCCTTGCTTCTCTGTCCGCCAATATGCGAGAAAGAACGTGAGGATCCTCCACTACCTTGCACAGAATCGCCATCATTTGCTGAGGTCGTCTCTCCGTAGCCTCCAGCCTCTTGTTCATCCCTTCCACCTCCTTCTCCAACGCCTTCTGCTCCTCCTTCAACCTCGCTATCTCCATCACTATCACTTCCTCGTCCAATTCCTCCTGCTTCACTCCCATCCCCTCGTAATACACACTATTCTTATTCTTAGTCTGCTTCCTCCTCACTATATTCACCAGCAGCTGCTTCTGCCCCCGCAGGAACCACTCGTTCGCAAACTCCCATCGATCTGGATCCACCTTCTTGAATCCCTATCATCAATTCCATCACACGTAAATTAAAGAGTAGTTTCATCAGAAATGGTTGTGTAATTAAATCAAAACTCATAGAATTGGCGAAGCTGGAGGCTCACATAGGTATTGAGCTGACGAACGAAGCTAGAGAAGTTGTTGTGCTTAAAATACGCAGGTAAGATCCTCTGCGAGAAATCCAAAGGGTCGATGACGATGAAGCTGTTGTTAGCTCGCCCCCAAGTGACGAGAGTGTCGGTCCTGGGATCGTTGACCATGTGATACGTCTTTATAACGAAGGGCGCAATCACGTTGTTCTGCTCCATCCCATATACAACTCTCTCTGTGAAGAAGGGATGGTGAAGAAGCCGAAACGACGGGGAGAGAGATCGTTGTGTATGTCACAGAGAGAGAGAGTGTGTGTGTGTGAATCAGACTATATCTGAGTTCTTTTCTGTTTTGGGGGTTCGCTTTCTTCAGGATGATGGAGCACCACCGCTATATATAAAGGGACGCCCGCACAGTAATAGAGACGCTAACGTGGCGATCATCGGGAAGGTCGGGATATTTTGCATACGGTCACGAGATGGGCCCCACGTCGCTCGTCCTTTTTCTTTTATTTTTTTCCTTTTATTTTCCAACATTTTTTGGTATACATTGAGATATTTTGGAAGGGGACTGATGATGTGAAGGCACGCGCGTATTGGGAGAGTGGAGAAACGGAGTGTGAATGAGTGAGTGACGTGGTCCCCGTGGCCTCGCTAGCTTACAAATGGTACTAAACGACAAGGTTGTTTTTGAACAGGCGCTGCGAATGAGCTCTTCTAGCTTTAGTGCTGGCGTTGTCACTTCCAAATCGTTTTTAGAATTTAATTGTCATCTCATATTTCATTCAACAGATATAAGTGTTAAAATTTTAGAGACCCTGTGATCTTTTTGGCAAAAAGGACAAGAAGAGAGATAAAGATGAGGTTGTCTTTTTTAGAAAGCAGCCATAAATTATGAAAATTAAAAATGCTTGATTGAAAATAACAAAAAATTAGTATATAAAATAAACCCCTAATTAATAGTGTGTTGGATTTTATATTTAAAAAATTAAAAAATTTATTTACATATCAAAACATGAGTTTATTTTATATAGTCTGGCTCCATTCAACTTTGTTCAAGGGCTCTTGTACTCAGAAACGAGTTTATTAAATAAGAAAATTATTTATATTTATAAACAAAATTTTGTTGGTAAGGATCCTTGTAATTCTCATCTAAGACTCTCTAGATTTCAGTAAAAAGAAAAAAAATTATTGTTATATTAGATAAATTATATTAATAACAAAACTTAATTTTTATACAATAATTTTTAAATATAAATTACGATAAATCATACTCACTTTTGATCTTGACTAAATTTACAAATCAAATTGGTTTAAAATCAAATTTATTCTAACTCCAATCTAAAATGAATCGATGGAGTGACTCAAGATTCAATCATTACTAATTTAATTTAATTTTTTCCTTTTGAAATGTTCATTTCCTTCTTACCCGTTTCCTCTATATTGATCTCTTTCTTCGATGCAGCTGATAAAAGATGGCAGTAAACCAGCACGTGAAAGAAAATTAATTAGCACATGAAATAAATGGCAATGTGAAAACAGAAGATAGTTCTAAATATATATTTTTTTTGGTAGAAAAACATAGCAACTACATCAGGTCAAGTCGAAAAAGAAAAAATTGGAATGCAGCTGATGACTGAAAAAACAGTGTCATTGCAATATTTTACAACTTCTGGGGATATTAAAAGCTATAACATTACAAGTGATCCACTTTTAACAGAACTAAAAAATTATAGAGTCATAATTGGAGCATTAAAAAATTGGACGAAGTAATAACATGATGAATAAAGGAAAGTAGAAGAGTGGGTCTGAAGAGAGGGGTTTGGATTCGGTTGCTTGCAGTGCAGATTCGGTTTTGGCATCATGTTTGAGCAAAGATAGGTGGTGGGTCAGGGCCTAAAGAGAGAGCTATGTGTGTCGTATTGTGGTTGGTCCACGTGTATGCTGCTCCGTTGTTTCTGCGGTGTTTCAACCTTGGGGAGCAGCAAATTGATAATTTCATACTCTTCCAAATTTTTATCGGGTAAATTAATAGTTTTATTTAGCTAGCAACCAATATAGTTGAAGCAATGTGACCAATACGGAGGCCTTTACTCTGATTATTAACTAATTTATTTAATCCCGTGTTGAGCGGGGTTTTAAACAAATTAGTTTGTTTTTATATATATTTGTATACTTCAAATAAATAATATTTGTAAGGGTTAATAAAAAAATTAAATTAATTAATATATTGTAATAAATATTATGTTGAAATTAAATATGATCTTAAGAGGTAAGCAATCTTGATAGAATAGTAAAGAGAGATTGGTTTTTGTTAAAAGCACAACAGTTAAATCGACCTACGAGAAGAGGTGGAGGTGATAAACAATGTGTAGCAATAATGCAAGGAGAGCAACAATCTTACAGAAATCATGAGTTGAATGGGATAAATGGTACCAAAAACAATGAAGAGACACTAACTGTGTTTGAGGTGACAGTTGAACCAATAGAAGATGAGAAGAGGTGAAGATGAACAGTGTGGTAATAGTGATGGAAAGAGATCATAGATCTTGTAGGAACAATGATATCTATATATATATATATATATATATGGTTTAGCTAACAAGTATCTTAGGATACTTCTTAGGATTATTTATTATACATTATAAATGATTCTTAACAAATAAAATTAGTTAAGGATTATTTATAAAATATTAATAATAATAAATGTTTATAAACTAATTTTATTTGTTAATGTTTATTTATTATGTGTTATATATGAATCTTAACTAGTGTCATAAGGGTACTCATTAACAAAATCCATATATGCATATATATTGCATTATTTTCATCTATTAATAATTTTTTTTATTTTATCATTGACTAAAAGCATTTGAACATCATAATTGTTAAATTTATGTATTTAATAGGATAAATATAATTTTCATTTTCGTTTTTCTTACTAAATTCATACTAAAATAATAAAAATAATTATGTTGAAAAAAATTGAAGAGTTATTAAGTTTTAGATTAAAATTTTATTTTAAATATAACTATACAAACACTCATGTTAAAAAAGAAACAAGTTATTAAATGTAATGCTAAAATCAATAAAAATAATTATGTTAAAAATAACCTATGAGTCATCACATAGAAAATCGAATGTTTGATTAAGAGACATTTCATTGATTAAATAGAATTTCACGTTAAAAAGAATTTATTTTACACATATGTGTGCGCCTGTGTGTATATATATAACTATTGAGGATGATATATATATATATATATATATATATATATATATATAAAATTATTGAAGATGGAATAAAGTTTTGTTCTTGTCTTTCATAACTAAAGTATTGTTTAATTTAATTTTTTATAATAATTTTTTAATTAAATTCCACATAGTTAAAGTATTTTTTTTAATTTGATCCTTTATAATTATTTTTGTTTATTTGGTTCTTTTCAAAAATAAAATTATTATCAATAATATTTTTTGTATATTTGAAATTAATATATTTTTTAATGACATTATTGATAATAATTTTATTTATAAAAAATTAAAATAAAATATATTGTTTATGATGGATCAAACTAAGAACACAATATTATCCATACAAGATCAAATTAAAAAAAATAATTTTATAAAAGATTAAATTAAAAAATATTTGACGTATATATATAAAGGCTAAGATATGGGCTATAGTCATGAGTATGAGTACGTCCTTGCTTTTTGCATAAAGGAAGATCCTTTACTTACCCAAAGCAGCAAAGAAGTGAGTAATATGATTGCCTTGCATATATAGTAATCTACTTTGCCCACTCCACGGCTCAAAGTGCTCCAACAACTTGTGGATCATATTCCATCTCAACATATGCCTCCCTGTGTCTCACCACCAACCATTAACTCCAACGCGAACAAATATTAGTTAATTTTAATCCACTTATTTGTCACCTGATTTATGTATTAGTTTTACTGAAATTATTCAAAAAAAGTTGTGAAGACTATAAAAAAAAAACTATTTTATTAAAATTGTTAAACTAAATCAACTATCACAATATAATATCTAGAGTTTAAATATGTTAAGATATTATATAGTATCCACCCATAAAAGGGTTGTCATTAAGTAAGAGTAAAATTGCAATTTTAGAAATTACTACTAAACCCTAACTCAAACTAGCTTTTATAAAAAAGCTAGACTAATATATGATATATAACAGAGATACAAATAGAATAGTTTATAGAGATTTTAGACGTTCAGAGACGAATACCTATGAGTAATTTGCAGTCGAAATTTGAGAGGAGATTTAGATTGTGAAAACCTGAGATACATCTAACACATTGTGTATATACAATTAGTGATACCCTAACCCTGGCTAGTTTTTTTAAAAGAGCTAGACTATTATATGATACATAACAGAGATACAAAGAAAATAATTTATAGAGATTTTAAACGTTTAGAGAGAAATATCTGCGAGTATTTTACAGTTGAAAATCGAGAGGAAATTTAGGCTGTGAAAACTTAAGATACACCTAACACATTGTATATATACAATTAATGATCCCAGTTTGAGTTTGATCAATTTTTGTAATAAAAAAAAATATGTAAATTTCCTATCTCTAAATTAAATTATGAATATATTCTTTATTTAATTTTCATCGATTATAACTCACATCCAATGACAATGGGACTGAGTGTCAGCTAGCTATGTTACTGCTATATATTTCTTGATTATTATTCAGAGAAAAGATACCTGAGGCTTCAAAATGGATGCCAAAGTACATAGTTTTCTAGCTATAATTCTCACTAACTTTCTAGGGTTATTGAACTTGCTTTAGTATTGTATTGGAACATATTGCTTTCTAAGTACAACTTAAGGTTTATTTATTTATTTTTTTAGTTTGATAAAATATTGTTAGAAAAAAAAACACTTACCTGGTAGTGTATTAACTCAATCATATCATGATAGAAAAAAGTTATATAATTTGATTGACCTAGTATTTCTATATATAATTTGATTGACCTAGTATTTCTATATATAATTTGATTAAACTAATATATTACCTTATCCAGTCACATAATTGTATTAATTTTTACCATTACTTTTTGATACAAGAGTACATATGATCTAGATTATGAAAATCAAAACCGTTCGCTGTCCCTTAAAATTATAGATATATAGATACAATAAAAAAATGAACAATTATACTTTTGTAATCTCACGGTCTCACCTATTCTGTTCTTTAAGATGCATTTCTTTTCTTTTTTTAAGAAAAAGAAATAACACCTCTGCAATCTCTTCTCCCTCTCCATCCACAGCAGTGTCAGTGGTATAAAAGAATGAATAGCTACAATACAAAAACTTAAAAAAGCAGCATCATGGGTGAGTCAAAGAAAGTTGAAACAGTGTCTTCTATGTTTTGACATAACCTACAAACTTTCTTTGTTTGTTTGGTGATCGATAATTAGTTTCCTTTTCAGATATAGTGATCCCATTGCCCTTTGCTTCAAGGTATATACTTCAGGACCTACTTTCCTATGACTATGACCTAAAACACACCTGGCATTAATTTTGTGGATAAACACATTGACTCTATCATTTTTAAGTTCATCTCACAATTAATTAATAGTGAATCAGATACAAATCCACCAAATCTTAAGTTTCAATTCGTATCTTTATATATATATATATAGTGCTAGATTTGATTTCGGCTTTTATAAACAAGTATTCAAACTTAGTTACGTAATCTTGCATATATAATAACGTTGGGGCCAGACTGAAAGAATGAATACCTGGATTTGACATTCTTGCTCAAAGTTAGATCACTAGAACAAATAGTAAAGCAGATGAGTGCAGTCTCTGATTGGTTGGTTAATCAGAAGAACTATTAGTGTAGTGAAACAGATTGAGTAGCTCATTGGGTGGTTATTATTGGTTAAGAGATTTGAAAATTGAGCACAAAAGGTTTTCTTAGGGTCTAAGTTTGATAAACAACTCCACATATAGCAACACTCTCCAACATATATATGGATTAGAGAGTGAGTCCACCAATCATATTTCTTGAATTGCAATTACAAACAAACAAAAATTTTCCCTCATGTTTATCTCTCTCTGCTAAGTGTGTTTGACTATTAATTTTACCAGCTGGGAATTTGAATAGTAGTGGAAATCGAGGACAGTATCATGATTTAAAATATCTGGTAGG
This sequence comes from Delonix regia, assembly GCA_037074485.1. NCBI lineage: Eukaryota > Viridiplantae > Streptophyta > Magnoliopsida > Fabales > Fabaceae > Delonix > Delonix regia. The sequence continues at coordinate 28,351,518 of CM073449.1, read as the reverse complement.
TCCTTTATTTCATAAGCATTTAATTTGTTGCACAATTTTTCTGATAATAGTATAATTCGCATGTAATTGTCATATATTAATATTAATTCTTCTAAAAAAAAATTGTATTTGATAACCTAATAATTTGAGTAAAGCTCTATTTTAGACCCTCACTTATGAAATATTTTTCAATTTAATCTTTCATAAAATTTTGTTTTCAATTAGATCCTTTACATATAAACACTTAACAATTTGATCACTTACAAATAAAATTATTATTAATATTCTAAAAAATTGTAAAAGATATCATTGATAACAATTTTATTTATGAATGACTAAACTGATATATCTAAGTCTAAGAAACCATTTCTATTAGGGACTAAATTGAAAAATTACTTATGTGAAAAGAATCAAAATGGGATTTTACTCTTATAATTACAAATACCTAAAAATTCACGTTCAAAAATTTTTCCTCCAACTAACATATACTTCAAAATTTTAATAGCCACCCTTTGAATGGTATACAACGGTGTGAAGGAACCGAGGTTTTGAGGGGAAATATTGATGAAAGAGACAGATTTTAACGTAAGATCAACGAAATTTTGAAGTATTCATCACAAAGATGTCAGTGTGTGATCCGAAGGAAATAGAGGCAGATCTAGAAGAATCTTATGATCTGCCTCAGGCGACTCGAAAATGTGTCTTCAAGAAGGGTCCAGAGAGAGATGTGTTCCACTTCATGTAAAAGAGTTTCTTCAGAGCTGTTTTTGGATTTTTAGCTGTCACCATTTGACCCATTTTTTTTTCATTTTAATTATTATTTTTCTTTATTCTGCATCGAAGGGAATATGCCGTTCTACAGATGATTTTGCTGATTCAAATTCCTGTGCATATACACAAACATATACTTTGATGAGTAATGTGCCCACATAAATATAGATATATTTAGTCACATCTTCCATTTTCGCTTTTGTTAAAACTTCATTCCTTGTGTTCGTGAATGTTGTCATTTTTCCTAACAACTTAAAAATCATCCCAATGCTAAAGAATAAGGGGATAAATTTTTTGAATCAAAATTTTTACAATACTTAAATCCATCGAATATACACAGTTTTCACTGAATTAAAAAAAAATCAAATAAAAGAAAATTTGAAAATAATAAGCAGCTCACAATATCCAAACAGACAGAAGGGTTAGGTCAATGAATATAAACCCTAACTAGTATATATAAAGTAATTAAATCTAACAGATGAAATTAAGTTGAAATCTCTCTTAATATATATTTAGTGGTAACCTAATTTATAACGACTTATTCAATTATATAACTAAACCATTTAAGCAATTTTGAATTATACAAGAATGTTAATATTTTGATATTATTTGAAATATAATTAGTTAATTAACTGAATGATTAATTGATACTAATTTACAAATTAGTTAATTAATTATTCTAGCATATACAAGACTTTGACAAATAAAAGTTGACAAGTAGAACCTTAACTATTGTATTCTGTCGCTGTCCCAAGGCTGCCATCTAGGTTTGCATAATGTCTATGCAAAACAAGGCAAGAGAGTGCAGTATGTAGAGGGTAAAAGAAACCAATCAAATTACAAGTGGTGCCATTTCTCCTTGATTCCCATATCTCAATAGTCCAAACTCTGCCTTCAACATTTCATGTTTATATATTGCGGTAAGTAACTATATTCAGTATGTTCAATTTGCCAACACAGACAAGTTTTGTAGGTTAATGAGATTGGTTCCTATAATTTTCTTCACAACCATTTGTATTATTTTAAGGGAACTATATCAACGTCTTTTAGTTAGTGAGCATGAGAAATATTGCACCCAATAATCATTATTCTTTATCGTAGTAATAATTTCTTAATTTTGTGCGAATCCACTAATTAATTATGTAATATGTCATGTTAATCTGAAATATAGTTATCAAAACGAGTCAAATTAGCATGTTACTTTGGTAAGTTAATCATGTTTGGACAACTCTAACCTTTAATGGGGTTCAAAGGCATGATATGCAAAGTTTGACTTATGTTCTTAAATTTAATTGAGTACTGCAACTACTCTTGGACTTGAGCTGTTTGGTATTATGTGCATTTAAGAATCAGCTTGACTTCAGCCAAACCTAATTTAGAATATGCAGTAGTATCAAGCAAATATTATAATTCAAGCACTTCATGGGGATGAGAAGAGAAAAGCAGTAAATTCTTCTAGCTTTATTAGTGGCAGTGGTACTATTTAGCGCCACATAAGTACTTGGTGAATTTCCATTAGTTATATGGCAATATCTTGAGTCGAAAGGAGTAGCTAGGAACGTGAGGGAATAATAATAGCACCCTAAAGTGAAAAGGCATGATAGAATATTTGACGATCGACAAGGGCACAAGCATGATCATGATTTCTGACACGGAATTGCATGTCTCGCCAGATGTCCACCTAAACTATTACAATCATGTCTTGGACAAAGCAGAAGGGAACAGGGACAGCCAAAGACATAGGAAATGGAAGAAGCAATATGATTGGGCAACTTAAAGCGTCTCTTTTGATCAGTGGTTCTGTTGGAGACAACAGGTGGCACGAAACATTAGGTGTCAAGCTCAGCCAGAATTTGTGATGTTGCCTTCGATGTTTGGTGTAATTGTATCAAGGAATGACACATCACCTCTTGAAAAATGAAAATGGATAGCTATCAGTGTGGCCACGGGGGGTATGCATATGAAGATGAATTTTGAAGGTCAAGGTATCAATAATTTACCACATTTGATATCGTCAACCCACCTGTTTAGTCACACATCAAGTTCCTGTTTTGGAAGCCGCGGAGATGGTGGCAAACTGGGGACAAGTGTCTAAGGGCTACTACATGGAATTCAATTGTCATTTTGCGAGTTACAAATGGAATCATCAGACTGGAGGGGAAGCCACCAATTGATATTTGATATCTGATATTATGGGTCTTGTGAAGTGTGAACACAGCAGCCATTATACATCACATGGGCCATCAAGAGTGGCAATGGACAATTTGAAACTCGCCATTCAAATTGTGACCATAATGAATTCGGGGAAATTACAAGGATGAAACCCAATTTCCTGCAATCGAGGCCCTACAAGTGGGGTTCAGAAAAATCACAGCTTTACATCAACTGAACCAAAGAACTCGAAAGTTTTTCCCCTAGAGCTTCCAGCGTTATACACAGGCTATTAGGCCTTCCCTCATCTTCACTGAAAGATCATTCCATAGTAGTGTCAGTTTCGCATCGCTGTAAACGAGGGGCTAAAAAAACAAGGGACGCTGCGAAATAATGACAAATAACCAGACAAGACCAACACTCCCTTGTCAAAATTAATCAAGAATGCGGTACAAGATATGAAGATTAGATTCATATTTGCAAAACAAGCAAACCTGAAAAGGGTAGTTTCACTATACATAATTTACACCTCAGGTTGTGACAATAGTATGCCATATAAGCATTCGGACATAAATATGTATATAACCAAATTCACTGCGAGCCTCAGCTATAACTCGTCTGATGAAGTAGTAAAAGTAGAATTATGCACTCTAATGACCATCATAATCATGTTGACGGTTTAGCACACTGGAAACAATCCATACGGCAATATATCCTCGCAGCACTGTACCAAGTGCATAGAGGATTTCACATTAACAACATTCCACCCACGTCTTCATTAGCACTATCCCCACGGAATAAGTCATTGACTAGAAGATTCCAAAACATTATACTCATTCAAAAGTTTCTGAAATTGAACCAACTGTGTCTGCAACTGAAGAATTCCTGCAGCCTTCTGTGACAAAATGACATTTAATTTAGAAATATAATCATCCAGTGGAGTTCCTGGTTGGTCAGCTTCAACAAGTAGATTCATCTCCTGCACAAAGAATAACAGCCTTAAAGAAAATCCCAGGCATTGGAAATAATCTGAAGAAGTTAAGACATTGTTTATACCTCCCTAATGATGTCTATTGTCTCCTCCACTTGTCTCCTATGAGCAGTTACGAGATCTTCCTCTTCCTAATTACCAAGCAAAGCAAGCATCACTCAGCTATTTAACCCAAAACTCATACCAAAATAGCAAACCCGGAATATCAATACCTTCAGCAAGGCATTTAAATCAGCATCAGAATTAGAACAATCTGCCAGAAAATGTGGCAGTTGCACACGTTTCACATTAGAGTCTGCCTTCCTCTTGTCCTCCACAGCAGCTAATTTGTTGGTATCTACCTTCTTGCTAGTCTTTCGTGCTCTGTCATGTTCATAATCATAAGTTTGTCCAAGGTAACCAGTTTCATTATCAGCTATGTCACTTTGACCACCTCGTTGACCCTTTTGAGGGTCTGACAATGATGCAGCCAAATTTCTGCCCATCCTACCAGTTGGAACACAATCCACATCAACTGCAGGAGAGGGTTCTCGTTCAAGTTGTTTGGACCAACCAAATCGGTTCATCTCACTGGAAATATGACTTATCTCTTCATCAAATGTTGCTTCATGCGATAAAACTGAAGATGAAGGCAATACAGTTGAGTCTCTAAGGTTAGAAGATGAAGAAAGAGGATCTCTTCTGGAGTTGCTCCCTTTTGATAAACTCTTCACCCTGAAGTATAGATGTCAATTAGATTTATTTATGATACTAATAGAATGAATGATTGTTCACAATTATGCCAAAAAGTTTTGCAAGTACTTACCTGTCAGCGTATCTTAATGTGTTAAGAGTGTGCTCACATGAACCTGAGCTTGGGGAAATGCAAGATATCATTACAGTGCGTGAATCACCAACAAAAGAGTCTCTCAGAACTTCAGTCAACTTACTTCCTCTGAATGGGATATGCCCCTGGTCATTGTCTAAAGCTCTAATGCATTCTTTCAAAGCAAGTAAGCTTTTATTAATTTCAGCACCTTCAATCCTGGAATATAGAATTACAACCAAATTAAGTATTTAAATAGAAATTCTAACAACGTTACTTTTGGAAAGCCACAAAGGATATAAATATATATATAACACATCTTTTAGTACGTCTTCTAGTCTGTCAAAAGGGAAGATCAGGTAACAGAATCTGAGGTGGAACAATGATGTTAAATTGATTAAATGTGAAAAATAAAATCTTACCTTGTTTGTTTATCATTATCTGTAGTATCAGCACCACGTTCACTTCCTGCAAGATCTATGAAAGAAAGCTTGCCGACAAGTCGAGCAGGCTTTGATTCAGTCTCATCAGCTGATCTCTTGATACAAAGTTGAAGTATAGCATGTGATCTAGAGGATTCCTCATTTGCACCAGTTGTACCAATGATTCTTGTGGCATTTCCTCTCTCAATAAAATCCTTGATTGTCTCAACATTAGATACTCTGTATTCTTGCAAGCCAACAATGCAAACCTGTTGTTTCCCATCCTCCCTCATGCAAAGTTTTCTGCAAAAGCATAAATTTATAAGGCAAATAAACCTAAAGGAAAAGACTTTTTCTAACCCACAAGTAAACATGGCTTACTTTCGATCATTGAGGAGATCAAAAACTTTTCCCCCATATATTTCAAAGAAACTAACAAACAATTGGAAACCTTGGTTCTGGTACGTTTGGTGCATTAATCTTAATATATCTTGGGATGCTTTGAGAGGCAGTGGTTGCATAGTATAAGTCTTTCCACTCCCTAAAAGATAAAGAAGGATCATAACTTTAAAAGTATCCAGAAAGAGAAGAAAAAAGCAAGGTGATTAGAGAACACATGAACTTATTACAAAATAAAGCAGTATTTGCAGACAAGATAGAGATGTATTGCACACACCTATTATTTAAAATGATAACATATAAATATGGAAGAATTCTTTTTAAGTTTAAAATCCCCTAACCTCTCTTAAAGAAATCTTGAGTGAGTAATCACAACTGCCTAAAGTGCTGCATATTAGGCAGCACTAGTTACTGCCTATGATGATACAGCTTGTTTCAGAGAATTATATAGTTAAAAGACCAAATAAATCTTACTTTTCACTGAAATTAATCAAACCAAAAACCAATCTGGTTGGTAAGGTTAAAAGCACAAGGCGTACAGGGACTGTCTTATGCTATAAGCCTTCAATCTACAAACATAGGCATGATTGCTGCTTCGTTGAATTTTGAATTATATAAGCTTCATGGCCACCTAAGCTTTAAATCATACAAACAATTTAAGTCATCAGTCATCTTCACTTTTAAGTTTATCTTTCTCTATATTGTACTAGGAATTAAATAATATGCTGAAATATTTAGCGAACATCAATGTTTTATCCATTAAGATATTGTGAACAGAGTCAAAGTTCCATTCAAATCTTAAATGTGGAAAGATATTCCTATTTACCTATTATTTTTCTCAATCAACAATAAGCAAACTACTTGCCTGTTTGGCCATATGCAAAGCACGTTGCTTTTGTTCGTCGGAAAATCAGCGGAACTATGGGTTCCACGGTCTCAGCATACACCTAGAGAAACAAAATAATTAATCTAGCAAAACCAGTGGAATTATCAGTCAATGCTGTAACAAGAATTGGAGCTTTTTATATACTTCATCATTTGAAACATCTTCACTCAGCACAGCATCAAAAAGAAACTCATGTTTCTCAACATATTCAGTTAAATCAACCTGCAGGCATAGGTGAAGTACAATTAGATATATCAAAGTTTCATTCACAAAAAGATTGATATAGTATGAACATTCCAGACGTAAAAACTCAACAAGTATTTGAGAACATCTAATAGAAAACTTTCAACAAATTGGTGTCCACTGCATCAATCTTCCTAACTGTAATTGGGAGAAAGTGTGCATATTGGAATTGATTAAACAAAGATCAAAGAACAAGAAAGGTTTTTTAAAAGGTGTGACGGCAATTTGAGCTAAATAGAAGCATGTATGGAATTGAAAAAGCCAATTAAATGTGCGTATAGCTTGGCTGGTTCATTGTCCTTATGGAATGCTATTAAACATAAGTGACTTGCCAATGCAATTGAGACAACAAAGAGTCTCCTACGGACGTAACAAAACATGAGGCAGACTATCATGTATGGTGTCAAGTTTCAAGGTTTTATAAAAACAAAGCCTAAAAGTAGTAAATACAAAAGACTTTTATGTTATATAGTTGAGTTGACTCCTGCATTCCTTTGTAACAAGAAATTTTTATGTTGATATGCACTGATGCTTGGAGAGAAGCCACAGAATAATCACTGTTCTATATTAGGTACTTTCAAACCTTTATACTTTGCATCTAAAATCTCTGAGCAAAAGTTCCCCTTCATCTAAAGATAGTTCCCCTTCGTCTAAAGATTTAAGTCATGTCAAAAAACAGCATGCCTTCATAGGCAAGCAGAAAAGGCAATAAAAGCATCTGTACAGAAGGCTAATACTGAAGATTGATTATTTATCTTTCAGAACAAATTCAAACCATGTGACATAAAAGTCTAGCATTTTAAGACTACTCACCTTGAGTTTTCTTTCATGAACCGTGAGAGAATTTGAATTTATAGTGACAATGTCTTCCTCTTTCTTAGCTATTTCTTTCTTATTTATCGGTCTCTTGCGTACCTGCAATATTGGCGTGGTATACATTAAGTCTAAGTGCCATTGTTTACTTAAAAGATAGATTCAAATTAATAGAAAGAATCACAGGAAGATGCATACCACAACTTTGATCTTAGCAACATTGTTTGTCCTGTCTTTATCAGCTGAGAAACTTCCAAGATTGTTCTCAGGCAAGCCTCGTGATTTGTTTACAACTTTGTTGGTAGAAAGAAATGGCTCTGAGTCATGAAAACTTTGACCATGAACCGCTTGATCGATCAAATATTCATCATCCATATTAGATATCTAGTGACAATGAAATGAAAATATCAATCAGTTACACGGTGGAAACTAGGATCAATCATGCCACTAACTTAGCCAAAGCAGGGGAAGTTTTGTGCAATCAGAGACATAAGAAATGTAATTATCATGATAGGATATTGGCAGTTCAGCTTTGATTCACACCTAATTCCATCTCATAAACCTTACAAACCACTCAAATTTATCTAAGTTCGGCGACTGAGCTAAATAACCATACGTAAGTGCATGGAAATAAACCAAACCTCGGGTAAAAGCTCGGTATCGAAGGAATGAAGATCAAATAGGCCATGGGTAAGCGCAGTGGGCAAGACTTGATCATCATCGTCCTTCCTCCTGTTGGAAAAAGACCCAAACTCCTGCACCCAAGAAACGGTTGGTTTCATTGATGATCCAGTAACACCCCTGATTTCAGAAAATATCAAAATAAAGTAAGAAGAAGTGAATGATCATGGAGGGAACCTCACCTGCGTCAAAGTGGAAGACTGAAACCATCTTCCGTGAGAGGTTGCGTCGATGAAGTTGTCAGAGTTTTGATGCTGATTATGCACAGCCGAATTAGATCGCGGCATCGGCCTACCAATCACACTCATCCTCTACCGAAATTCCAATCAATTCCACCCCACCGCAGCTCCAGTTTCCCAACACACTGTTGCAACCTCGCAGGAGATGTTTCGAATGCTTCCGAATTTAGCTTTGTACTGACTCTGAAAACAAACACTGTTCTGTATAGAAAGGGGAAGAAAATGATTTTGAAACTTCAATAGGGAGAGCGCTCTCCGTCACTAACTTACAGCAGAGTAACACGTAACGAGGAAGAACAGTAGCGGCGCGTGATTTAACATTGCAACTGAACAAAAGAAAGGAGGAGAGTGAGACGTGTGGTGGGTCCAGAAGTTTTTGAAAAAACACAAGCACGGTCCACCTGTGAATTTGAAGGCCGAGCCACGCTCGTTGTAATGGACGGTGGGTGCACGCGCAGTTCTAGTGATGTGCCATTATAGGAGATGCACTATATTATGTTGGTGTGGTCTGTGGGGTTCGTAAATAAAGTCAAGTAATGAAATACCTCGAGAGGGAAAGTGGGTGATCAACAATTCAACATTAATGTTTATTATTATTTAAAAAAAATTAATGAGTTTAAAAATGAGATCACGTTCGATTTATTTAGTTAAATGAGTGAAATATTATAATTAGGTAGATGTTTATAATCTTAAAATATGATTTCTAATATTTCCTATCATATATTTTATAACTTTCAAAATATTTTAATTATACTATAGTAGTTTTTATTTATATTATTGTCACTCATAAATTTATCTTGCAAACTTATGAAGAGATATTATATACTAAAGAGTATAGATGAGATCTAAATGAATTAAAACTACTCTCTTTCTATCCTTTCTTTTCTCTATTTCTTACACTTACATTAATTTTGTAATACATTATCAATACGATTTTTATTCATTTATTGGGTTTGACTTATGTGATTAAATGATTTTTTATGTTATGTTTAAATTTATTATAACGTGAGAACATGAATTTAAAAGGTTAGTCTCTAGTCGAAAATTTTTATTTTCAAAAGAGGTATATTATTTATTCATAAAAAAAGAAAGATAGCTAATGCACTAATAAAAAATACAAAAGAAATGGCAAAGATAGATCCGAAGTACACGCTTGATACCAAGATGCCCACCAACACAACAATTTTAAGCATTCTTCAATAATGAGAAAACAAATTAAATACTATACAGTATTATTTGTTATGTGTTATGAATTATTAAATTTGTAGTAATATCATATAGTCGTCACCAATTATTTTGATTATAATTTATAATATACAACAAATAATGTTGTATTATCCAAATTTGATAAAGCAACATTTAACATAAGTGTTAATATAGAGCTAATATGTCTTGCTAGCGAAATGGAGTACGTGCACAATCCTAAGAAATGAGATTTATTGTGTTTGTACAAATTCTTCATATCTCTTTAGATCGTACAGTGTATATATATTTGTTGAATACGTGAGTTCTTGACATTTTTGGGGCATGTCATTTTTTAGGTGGAAGAGATTTTCTTCTTATTGTCTTCTTTGAGTCTTGCTTTACAAGAGATTGGCTAAACCATAAGCCCTTTGCATGTTTGGTTTTGAGGCTTCTGCAACAAATGATGCTCCAATTTGACACTCTCGGTTCCTTTAACACTAAGCTTTTATTTTTATCTTCTTTCTTGGATTCTTTGTCATTTTATCAAATATATATAAATAAAATAATTGGTTGAATCTTAGGATAAAATAGAGGTGAATATCTAATCCAATGGGCTAGTTAACTCAGTATGACTCAGTCATATTGAGTCAGATTAAACCAGGTGAAAATTTACAAATTTTACTGGATCAGATTAGGTCACGTAACCAAACAAGGTCTTAAATTCATACAAGACCTCACCTAAGTATTATTTTTATTTTTTTAATTATTTATTTCATTTATAATAAATGTTTAGAATTTTTTTTTAATTTTAGTAACTTTTCATTCTAAATTTTAATTTTAATTTATTTCAAATCTTATTTTTTTATTTTTTATTAAAAAATTATTTTAATAAAATAAAAACAAAAAAAATAATGAATTGATACGAGTCAGACCTAGTGTAACGTGGCCTGCCCCAATTGCTTATTGGACTAGGCTATGTCTTGGGTTTTTTAAAAAAACCTAATTTAAAATTAAGTCGATTCTCATATCATACAAAATTTTGACCCAATTTAGCCCATGTGCACCCTACCAATGATATTGTTACTGAATATAAGGTTATAGTTTCATTTTTGCTTTTTTTTTTCTTTTTTTAAAAAAGAAGGAACTAGTACTTTCTTACAATTGAACCAAAAAAAAATCATAAATAATGAAATGGAGTTACAATTTACATGACTTGCAGAAACATAACTTGAAATTCCACCCAAGAAAAATTGACTTATTTCACATCAGTTATTGTCCCTCCAATTTATTTGTTTTCCAGAAAATAAACCTTTTCAAAGTGATCTATAATAGGAAAAAATATTTTTGGCCAATCATGATTTCATTAAATTGAAGAAGAAGGCAGTATTGGAAACAGAGGAGAACACCAAAACAGACAAAGCACATCGAAAATAAAGCAAACACACAATGGATAAACAACACCAAAGTGGGAAGGAAAAGAAAAGGCTCAGAAGCTTCAACCAACAACCACACGAGAAGAAATAAGATTAGCATCCAAAATTGATGATAGAGGGGGTGAGAGGTGAGAACCTCAGGCATTAAGTCGCAACCCCTTTCTGGCTTCTTTAGCAAGCTAGTCCACTGCAGAGTTAGCAAAACGAGAGATCCAACCAATGGAGCAACGACAAAAAGAAAACAAAAGAGACTTAGCATCTTGAACCAGACTTAAACAATGCCAATCTAGACAAGAGGAATTTCCATGTAGAACTATAGCTAGTTGTAAGTTATCAGTCTCAACGATGGTAGATTGAAAGTTGTAGGCTAAGGCAATATGTAATCCCTTCAACAAAGCCAATACTTCACACATAAAAGCAAAAAATACAAAATAAGCAAGACAGCAAAAATACAAGACATCACCATCTGAATTGTGAACAATAATTTTTATTCCATTCATTGAATCCTATTAGACACTCCCATCTATGTTAATCTTTACTAGCCTAGCGGGTGGCAATTGCCAACAAGAATTCGTGCCAATACTGGAGGCCTGCTAGCTAAATGGAAACCAATTGGGCAGATAATATTGTTTTTATATTCTTGGTGGACACTTACAGCTTGAGTGAAAGTCAGAAGTGGGTCTACTTGATTACGCTCAAAGCATTAAATACTCCTAGCATTCCAAATATACCAGCAAATATAAGCAATAAGAGTATGAGTGGAACTTAGAATGTTTTTAATAGTTAAAAAGAAATGAAACCAAGCATCAAATTGCAAAATCGTGTCTTCATAGACTAAAAGACCTAAGCTGCTCTGAACCAAATGATTTTGGCTCTATCACACAACAACAAGTGTTCTATAGTTTTAGAGGAGCATCCACAAAGAGGCATATAGGGGAAGCAATACATTTCCTCTTTCATAAAGCCTTAAAAGTAGGTAGTGACAGTGCACCTAGAGGGGGTGAATAGGTGTTCTTAAAAATTTTGTGAAAATTATGATTTTAAGAATATAGTTCAATGAAAATATTTTTAGTCAACTATAATTTGTAATAAATAGTTGACTGTAATAAAATACAATCAACTAAATTTTTCAGCAGTGCATTCACTGTATTAGAAGAAAATAGAGTTAACTGGCAATATTTTAGTCGACTATAATTTGTAATGAATAGTTGATTGTAATAAAATTAAGTCGACTTAATCTTTTAGTAGTGAGTTCACTCTATCAGAAGGAAAGATAGTTAACTATAAATATTTCAATGAACTGTATTACTTGAAAAGAAAAAATAAATAGAGAAATCAATTAACTATAAAATTTGAAGTTGACTAAAAATAAATTGAAAAAGTTTAGGGATAAAGAATTAAACACAATAATTTATACTGGTTCGGCCAAACACAATGCCTACTTCTAATTCTCTTGACTTCTCCAAGAGATTTTCCACTAAGAATTGTTCTTTTACAACTTGACACAAAGTTTTCTCATGATAAATCCAAACACAAGACTTTTTAGCTCAACCTCAAACTTTAAAACAATTCTCTTCTCTACTGAGATAGAGGTACAACACTAGTAGCAGGAAAAAAAAAAAGAGTTTTATGAATCCTACAAACTAGGTTTTCACTAAAAGTTCTAAAAAAAATGTTTTAACAAGCAAATAAACCAGAAACTAAGCTCTAAGAAGTAAAACTTTTGAATATTACAGTATGATTTTCTCTTTAGTTCTTCTTCTATCTCTATCTCTATTTTCAAAGATGGTAGCTCCACATATATATAGCTTTCTAGAAAGTAGTCATTAAAGAGCAATTAATACTACATATCTTCATGATGAGAGAGATATTCAGGTTGTTCCTTCTTTGATTGCCATGAGGTACAAATTTTAGCTCTATTGTGCGTAGTTTTTCTTGGTAAGCTGAGAGCGCCATTAATGGCCGCTTTTGTCGGTAACTCCGGGCAAAAACAGAGGGCACAAAGAGGATGGAGCAATGGGTGTTAAAGAAATATTGAGATTTGTTTCATTAGTATAACTTATACATACCGTGCTGGAGAGATAAAATCATGAGCTATCTTCCACTTTCTCAGACTTAATATGGGCTGACATTAAATGTCCAGACTTGCTTATTTCTTTGATGTAGGCTAGGCATGGTTTCCAACATTTGGCTTGTCATTAATCAAACATGGGTTTGGGCCATTTACTTTTGGGCCAACAATCTCTCCTTTTTGAAGATGACAAAACCAAATGGGAAAACTACTAGAGCTCTCCCTGAAACTAAGAATCTCTCTATTTTCACATAGAAATATATATAACAGCCAACACACAGTAGGTTATAAACATAGGATAATAACAGTAATATCACAATAATAATAACATCACAGTATTAGTCATTCAAGTATCATCACAGTATCATTCATTCAAGATCAATAACATCACAATATCAATCATTTAAATTTCATCATAATATCATTCATTCAAGATCAATAACTATTAAAATGCAACAAGATAAAGCATTGTCAAAGTATTACATAATCCCGATAATATAGTTAACTGAAAATAGAGTAAAGGAAATTAAAGTTAACTAAAATTTTCTCCTCCTTTTTGTCATCACTCAAAATGAGGAATTGTTGGCCCAAAAGTAAATGGCCAAAACCTATGTTTAATTAATGACAAACCAAATGTTGAAAACCAAGCCCAACCTACATAAGAGAAATAAGCAAGTCTGGACATTTAATATCAGCCTATAACAGAAACCTATATTAAGTCTGAGAAACTGGAAGATAGCTCATGATGTAACTGTCATAATGAGTATAGAGGGAATACAAAAAGTCTCTGACAGATTTGACTTGATGATCAGTTAAGCACACTGTTTTGGGTCTCTCAATTTAGATTGACATTTTTTGCCTCAGACATAAAATCAGCTAACTCAAAATAGTATAGTCAACTACATTTAAAATAGTTAACTGAAAAAATTTTTGCAGTTGACTTGTTTGTTTAAACTTTAGTTAACTGAAAAATTCATAGTTAATTGTGTTTTTAAATTTAAGTTAATTGAAAATTTTTCAGTTGACTGTTTTTATAGGATTTTAGTTAACTAAGAATTTTTAGTCGACGGAAAAGACAAAAATTCAGTTAATTAAAAAATTTATGGTTTATTAGAAAAAGTTCAGAAAAACTTATTTTTCATACAATACAGTTATTCCAAGTTTAGAGCACAAAAATTTAAACTTGTCTTCATGAAGAGGCTTGGTGAAAATTTCAGCAAGCTAATATTCAGTCTAAACATAGTTTACCTCAATGGTTCCTTGTTGAACATGATTTCAAATAAAATGATGAATAGGGTTCTTTGTTAGGCTTATAGCACTCGTGTTGTCGCAGTAGATAGGGATTTATGAGAGGGATAAAGAGTAATTTTCAAGTTGTTGATTCATCCACAAGAGTTGAGTGCAACAACTTCTAAGTGATATATATTCTGCTTCAGTGGTAGATAGTGCCACTGAGGTTTGCTTTCTACTGAACCAAAAGACTAGGGCTTTGCCAAGTATTTGACAAGTTCCATTAATGCTCTTTCTATCTAAATTGTCTCTTGTAAAATTAGAATCTGCATATCCAACTAGATCAAACGGATTAGTTCTATGATACCATAGGTTATGATCTTAAGTTCTTACTAGATACCTAAATATTCTTTTAATTGCAACATAGTGTAATTATTTAGGACTAGTTTGATATCTAGCACATATGCAGGCACTATTCATAATATCAGGGCAACTAGCAGTAAGATATAAGAGAGAACCAATCATATCTCTATACATTTTTTAATCAAAATCCTTACCATTCTCATCCTTGTCTAAGTGAGTAGAAGGATTCATGGGGGTTCCCATAGGTTTTGCATTTTCAAATCTGAATATGTGAAGTAGTTCTTTTATGTACTTAGTTTGACTGATGAAGTTTCCTTTATATGTTTGTTTTATTTTAAAACTAAGGAAAAATGTCATCTCAACCAATATGCTCATTTCAAATTCACTTTGCATAAACTTAGAAAATTTCTTACACAGATCATCATTAATACTTCTAAAAATGATATCATCAACATAGACTTGTACAAGTATAGTTTCTTTGTTAGTCTTTCTAATGAATAAGGTAGTGTTGACATTTCCTTTTTTAAAACCATTTGATATAAGAAAATTGTTTAATCTTTCATACCAAGCTCTAGGAGCTTGCTTTAAGCCATAAAGAGCTTTTGAAAGTTTATACACATGGTCAGACAATTTTTCATTTTTAAACTTAGGAGGTTGTTTGACATACACTTCTTCATTTTAAAACCATTTAAGAATGTTGTCTTGATATTCATTTGATATAATTTAAAATTCATGTGAGAAGTATTAGCAAGTAACATTCTAATGGATTCTAATATAGCAATAGGAACATAGGTTTCATCATAGTCAATACATTCTTGTTAAGTGTATCCTAGGCCTACTAAATGAGCTTTATTTCTTATCACTTTTTCCTGCTCATCCAACTTGTTTCTAAATACCCATTTAGTCTCTATTATGGAAGCATCCTTTAATTTTTCAACGAGAGTCCATACCTCATTTCGTTTAAATTAGTTCCGCTCCCCTTGCATTCCTAGGATCCATCCTTCATCATTTAATGCCTCATCTACTGTTTTAGGCTCTATTTGAGAAAGAAAAGCCAAATTGTTGTTTTGCTTGAATGATGATTTGGTTCTCAATCCTTCTTATAGATTTCCAAGAATGAATTGCATGGGATTGGTAGGTGAGTGTTTCTATTCTCTTGGAATTCTCTGTTCTGTTCTAGATTTTTCCAGTTGACTGTGTTCATTTTTTAGTTGACTGAAATTTTGATCTGCAGGAATGTTTTGATTGGAGTACAGTTGACTGCATTCATTTTCCAGTTGATTGAAATCTTGATTAGTTTGAGTTTTTTAATTTCTTTTCGAATCAAACTCATTTTCTTGATTTTTCTGAATTGGGTGTTAAATAGAGATGGGTGTAGGATCATCATTATCATCAGTGACTACAAATTTCTTAAAAGTTAAGTTATAGTCATCAAATACCACATGCATGGATTCCTCTACTATTAGAGTACATTTGTTGTAGACTCTATATGATTTACTGGAGGTGGAGTATCCTAGAAAAGTACCTTCATCACTGCGAGCATCAAACTTCCCCAGGTTGTTTTAACCATTGTTGTGAATAAAGCATTTGCAACAAAAAGCATGAAAATAGCTAATATTGAGTTTTCTTCCTTCCCAAAGTTCATAGGGTGTTTTCAAGAGAATAAGCCTTATTAAACAACAATTCAAAATGTAACTTGCAGTATTTATAGCTTCAACTTAAAAGTATTTAGGTAGATCATTATCAATAAGTATAGTTCTAGCCATACCTTGTAATGTTCTATTCTTCTTTTCTACCACACTATGTTGTTGTGGAGTTTTAGGAGAAGAGATGTTATGGTTAAATTCATGCTCATTGCATAAATTCTCAAATAGTTTGTTTTCAAATTCACCACCATGATCACTTATAATACTTGATATTAAATACCATTGTTCCATTTGAACTTGCTTGCAAAATATTTCAAAGAATTTGAAAGTTTCATCCTTATGACTTAAAAAGTATATCCAAGTGTATCTTGTGTAGTCATCAATGATAACAAAAGTATAACTCTTTCTACCAAAGCTTCCTACCAAAGCTTCTAGTTTGAGTAGGTCCAAACAAGTTCATGTGTAATAATTGGAGTGGTCTAGAAGTAGAAAAGCAATCATTAGGTTTGAAAGAATACTTAGTTTGTTTGCCAAGTTGACATGCATCACATATATGATCATTTTCAAAGTTTAATTTTGGAAGACCTTTAACAAGATCAAGTTTAGAAAGTTTTGAAATGAGATGCATGCTAACATTACCTAATCTTTTATGCTAAATCCAGTAGTCATTACAAATAGATGAAAGACATGTAACATTTTTTTGTAAATAACTCTTCTATGCTTAAAATGTAAATGTTCTCATGTCATTAACCAACAAAAAGTGTTTTGTCACCATTTAAGACTCTATAGCAAAGTGATTCAAATATTACTTTGTAGCCTTTGCCACACAATTGACTTATGTTAAGAAGATTATGTTTGAGTCCTTCTACAAGATACACATTTTTTATATAGCAATCACGAAGTAATTATACCTTACCTATGCCAACAATTTTACCTTTGTTGTTATCTCTGAAGGTGACCAATCCTTCATCCTTTATTGATATAGAAATGAACTTGGAGGGGTCTCTTATTATATGTCTTGAGTAGCCACTATCTAAGAACCGTTGATTTCTGAAAATTCTTCCTTTGAGGCAAACTTACAGAAAAATTTACTTTGTTTTAGGTACTCAAACTTACTTGGGTCCTTTCTTATTAGTATAGGCAGCAAAGGTGCCTTTAAGCATCCATATCATATTACCTTTATGGTATTTACATTTGTAGTAAGCATGTCCTCTTCTTTGATAGTGTATACAAACAGTTTTGGAAGAAGATTTTATAAAGAAATTTTTGTATAATTTTATAGAGTTATTTTTTTCATAACCAATATTAGATTTGTCAAAGCTACATTTTTGTTTTCCTAAAAAGCATATTTAAGTTTTCTTCTCCTTTGACAAAGTTTGCTAGGTCTTTAGTTAATATAGAAACTTTAAGTTGTAAATCCTTATTTTCACTTAAACCTTTTCACTTTCAGTTTTTAGAGTTTGAAAATTTTTCTCAAGCATATGTTTTTCTTGTTCTAAACTTTTGTATCTAAAAAATAATTTCTCAAAGTCATCAAGCATTTCATTTAAAGTATTTTGTAATTCTTCTTTAGAGGGATCAGCAGTTACTTCATTTTTAGATGTAGCCATGAGGCATAGGTTGGCTATTTCCTTCTCTAACTCCTCTTCTTCTTTATCTTCATCATCATCACTCCATGCAGTAAATGCTCTTCTTTTGTTTAACGTTTTGCTGAATTTTTTCTTCAAGAAAGGAAAATTAAAATGAATGTGGTCATGTCTTCCACATTTATAGAAAATTATGGGATTCTTCCCTTGATTATCTTTCTTGAACTCTTTTCTTAGGAAGTTCCTTTTATTCTTCATAAGCTTACTTTTTTGTCTAGCATATTTCACAAATTTCTTTGAGAAGAATGCTAGGTCTTGTAGGTCTACTTCACTTTCATCATCCTCTTGCTGTTTAGAAATTGTTGCAGCTTTTAGTGCAATATTTCTTTCCCTTTTGAGCTCGTAGCACTTAAGGTAATTATTTTGGTAAGCTATAAGAATTCCTCTTAATTCATCATAAGTTAACTCTTTGAACCTTGAGCTACTTTCAATGTTGTCCACCTTGGATTTCCAGCTTTCTAGGAAAGACCTTAGCACCTTTTTTACTATTTCATGATTGGTGTAAGATTGTTTAAGTAGTTTTAGTTAACCCATAATTTTGGAGAATCAATTGAACATAGCTTCTATGTCATTATTTTTCTTCATTTTGAACAACTCCAGTTCATACTGCAAAGTACTTATCTTAGAATCATTTACATTTGTTGTTCCTTCATGTGTGACTTCTAGTTTGTCCTATATCTCCTTCACAGTATCACAAGTTGAAATTTTATCATACTCTTCACCGCTGACAACACAGTAGAGGATGTTTATGGCTCTAGCATTTGCTTGAATTATCTTGATGTCCTCCTCATCATATTCTTCTTTAGGTTTGAGTTCTTCTTTTTCTGTTTTGGGAAATTTTGGACCTTGCTCAATGACCTTCCACATCGGGTAATATGTGGCTTATATGAAGATATTCATTCTATCTTTTCAGTGTGTATAATGATTTCTATTGAAGTATGGTGGCCTTTAAGTTGAGTGTCCTTCATTGAAATAAGCTCCCTCAAGGTGTTGTGAAGTCATTTTCTGTAAAATTGATTTTTTTCTCCTGGCTGTAAGGCACAGATCAAGTGAGACCGAAACTTTGATACCAATTGACAGTGTATTTAGAGAGGGGGTGAACAGGTGCTCTTAAAAATTTTGTGAAAATTTTAGTTTTAAGAATATAATTAACTGAAAATATTTTTGGTCGACTATAATTTACAATAAATAATTAACTGTAATAAAATACAGTCAACTAAATTTTTCACTTATACGTTCACTGTATCAAAAGAAAATAGAGTTAACTAGAAATATTTTAGTTGACTATAATTTGCAATGAATAGTTGATTGTAATAAAATAAAGTTGATTTAATCTTTCAGAAGTAAAACTAGCAAAAAAAAAAAAAAAAAGAGTTTTATGAATCTTACAAACTAGGTTTTCATTAATAGTTCTAAAAAATGCTCTAACAAGTAAATAAACTAGAAACTAAGCTCTAAGAAGTAAAACTTTTGAATATTACAATATGATTTTCTCTTTAGTTCTTCTTTTGTCTTTATCTCTATTTTCAAAGTTGGCAGCTCCACATATATAACTTTTTAAAAAGTAGTCATTAGAGAGCAATTAATACTGCATATCTTCATGATGAGAGAGATATTCGGGTTGTTCCTTCTTTGATCACCATGAGGTATAGATTTTAGCTCTATTGTTTGTAGTTTTTCTTGGTAAGCTGAGATCGCCATTAATGACTGCTTTTGTCGGTAACTCCAGGCGAAAACAGAGGGCGCCAAGAGGATGTAGCAATGAGTGTTAGAGAAATGCTGAGATTTGTTTCATCAGGACAGCTTTTACATACTGTGTTGGAGAGAAAAAATCATTAGTTGTCTTCCACTTTCTCAAACTTAATATGGGCTTCTGTTATGGGCGAGATTAAATGTACAGACTTGCTTATTTCTCTTATGTGGGCTGGGCTTCATTTTCAACATTTGGTTTGTCATTAATTAAACATGGGTTTGAGCCTTTTACTTTTAGGCTAACAGGTAGGAATCCCTTTGAAGCTCGCCATCAGAAGTGTTTGATCTTAGAAAGTATCTGTAATTTCCAAAAGGCCTTTTAGTAATATTTGGAAATTAGAAATAAGGGTGTAGCTTCACTAGTCAAAGAAAAATAATGGTGCTTTATGAAAACTTTATACGAGGCTTTGACCGAGAAAACGCCATTAGACGATCCTACCCATAATAAAGAATCACTTCTAGGAAACTGAGGCAGCGGGATACGTTAAATAGCCAAAATTTCTTCATGTGACAAATAAGGAACCACAGCAGACAGGTTTCACTATCCATCAACTATGAAGTTAGGAACATAAGTACTGTTATAGTCATCCGTAAGAGAAGAAGAGGCTAAGCGTCGATTCTGAAAGTTTGGGATCTAAGCATCTTGCCAAAATTGCACCTGGTTGCCATCACCAATATACCCGATTAAATCTTCCTTAATGCTTCATGCCCTTTTAGAATGCTACACTAAAGCCAAAAAGCCCGAGCACCTTTTTTGGCTTAGAGAAAATCAAAATTTAGGTAGTAAATGCTTCTCAATACCTATACCCAGAATTCATTAGGGGCATTGAGGATATGCCAAGCAAGCTTTGCAAGTAAAGAAAGGTTGAAAGTAGCAAAGTCTTTAAAACCTAATCCTCCAGAAGGCTTGTCCATAGCCAAATCATTTCATGCCTACCAATGAATCCTATGTTCAATATCCTTTTGCCCTTACAAAAAATGTGACAGCATGTTATTAAGTTCAATACAAAAATTCTTAGGGAGCTTAAAGCAAGACATAGGATATATGGAAATAGCATTTGCAATAGCCTTGATAAGAGTCTCACATCCTTTGTAAGAGAGAGAGCTTCTATTCCATCCTTGTACTTCAGCCTTGACTTTATCCTTAACAAATCCCAAGGTCTCCTTCTTTGAACGACCCCATAGGACAAGTAATCCTAGGTATTTCCTAATAGGGATATCTAGGATTGAACTTACCTTTTCATGTATGGTGGGAGGTGAATTCATTAAGAAGGGAAGACAAGATTTTTGCAAATTAATCTTTTGACCCGAAGGACCGCAATATCCATCAAGAATAAATTTCATTGTATAGCAATTCTTCGAAGGAACAATAGGGGGTCATTAGCAAAGAAACAATGGAATAGGATAGGACACCGTCTTGCCAACTTAATTTTCAACAATTGGCCATGCTGGACTTCTTGTGAGATCATGTGGGATAAAACATCAACCACCATTATGAAGAGATAAGGAGATAAGGGATCTCCCTGACGCAAAACCCTATAGGGCTAAATAAGAGCCACCTTCTTGCCATTCAACAGTAAATTAAAATGCACCGAAGAAACACATTCCATGATTTTACGAACCCATTGGTGACAAAAGCCAAATTTGCAAAGAACCTTATCTAGAAATTCTCATTATATGCGATTGTAGGCTTTATTCATATCAAGTTTAATAGCAAATTCAAATTTTCTACTTGTTCTCTTCTTTTTCAAGTAATGGAATGCTTCATGAACAATAATAGTATTATCTTGAATTTGTCTCCCAAGGATAAATGCTCTTCAGTATGGCGATATCATTTTAGAGAGTAAAGACTTAATCCCTATCACCATAATTTTGGAAAAGATTTTGTAGGAAAAATTACATAAGCTGATAGGCCTAAAGCTACCAACCTCATCTGCCACATCTAATTTAGGGACCATAATAATGTTTGTTTCATTGAGACGAGATAAAGAGAAGCCATTTTAAAAAATTCAGAGACTAATTGACAAACGTAATCACTTACAGCAGCCCATGAATGTTGATAGAATATGCCAGAGATTCTGTCAGGTCCATGAGCTTTCACCCCTTCAAGATCAAAAGTTGCCTCTTTAACTTCATTCAAAGTGACAGGCTGCAGCAAGGTGTGATTATCGTCATCCGTAATGATGGGAGGAACACAATCTAAAATATCACCAAAATGTCGGGCACCCACTGAGGTAAACAGAGATGAGTAGTACTGGGTAAAGCAGTTATCAATATCCACTTCTATCAATCCATACACCTTGCAAGTTTTTTATCCTCACCACCTTATTCTTCTGTCGAAGCTGCATGCGGGCAAAACTGCGTAGGATTTTATTAGTCGTGAAAGGATCTTTGAAAGCAACCATCTTGCCAATTCGGAACCCCATGCAAATAAGATTAGGATGCAGCATTCCCTCTTTGGGCAGCCCATGAATTTGTATCCAAAATGGACATGATTGGAAATTGAGTTCGGCTACAGATAGTAATGGAGTCCAAGGCTTTAAGACCAGTAGCATCCCAAGCACCTTCCACGGGCAATCATTTAGAATCCTGGTGTAATCTACAAGAATGCCAAAGTTAAATAGAAAAAGATGATCACCAATATCTGATATCATCCCTGTGCCCTAAGATTCCAGTTTTTGGTAAGCAGGGATTTAATTGTTCTGCGATTATATCGCTTGTGCGTGGTTAACTTTCCGACAAGTGTGGAACTCCCAACTCCTTGTTCGCCAACACTAGACCAGTCTAACGAGATGCCACCAAGTGTATCATCCCCTGGAGTTTGACTTGATGAATCCATGTGAAAACAAGGTCTGAATCATAACAGATGAAGAGAATTGATATAGAGTTGACGAGATCGTACAGGAAACTCCCACAAAGAGAGAAAACCACTCCCACGAAGAGGGAAAAAAAAGGTAAAAAGTTTAAAGTATGATAAGAGTTCCATTTGGGAAAAGGAATATTCAACCACATGAACTATTGATCTTATATATCTCCACCTCTTGCAATATTTAATTTTATAAAATCTAAGTATAAATTTCTGATAAATTGACCAAGTAGTCAAATAGAAGAGCCGTTGCTTTTGAATGATTAGCACTTTCTTTGGCCAAGTTTTTTTTTTAAGAAGAAATCGTTAATTATTTTTATTAAAATTACTTATTTAAATTTTTTAGGTATTTAGCCAAATTTATTAAATAATTTTTCAAATCACAATCTACTCTTATTAATTTGTCTTAAACTCTGAAAAATTTTTAAGTTCCACATTATTATAAAATATTAGATAAAAATTTTGAAATTATCACTGAGATTCTCTAATAAAAATTGAAAATTTCAATAAATATATTGCTGGAACTATAACATATTTTAGTTAATAAAATATAATATTCAACATTAAAAAATTCGCTCAAATTTTTACCTTACTACGATATATTTATAAGTCAAAAGTTGGAAATAAAAAAGAAATATTAAAAGCTTATATTTAGAAGCTAAATTTTATGAACATCAAGTTGAGATGGCCGAGTTGGTCTAAGGCGCCAGATTAAGGTTCTGGTCCGAAAGGGCGTGGGTTCAAATCCCACTCTCAACATATAAAATTAATTTTTTTAAAAAATTCATCTTTTGCGGCGGTAATTAACGACAGGTTCGTCTAAAATTTTTTTTCCTGTTTTTGGTGGCGATACTTGGATCAGATTCGGCCCAGTAGATTTGCGTTTTCAGTCCGTTATAGCTGCTTCAATAACGTTTAGCCATACACTTTTTCCAAAAAAAAAATTTATAACCTGTCAAACTGTTTACAAATAAACAACTACTTATTATAAAATTTAACAAATAGCCCCAAAAAAAGAATCAAAGTGACTCCCTCTCCCGTTCCTAAATCCTAATCTCTTTCTTACTAAAATTAGTTTTCACATACAAACACTCATTCTTAGCCAAAATTAACACTAACTATCATAATTTACAATTAATAATTATTATTATTCTACATTGAAAAAGGGATAACATAACTAAATATTAAAACCTAAATTTATGAAGTTTACAAATCACTCTATTAATAATGAAGTATTATTTTATATAATTTATACATTGTATTCTATATGCATTTATTGAAAATTATAGATAAATGTACAATTTTATGTATTATTAGAGAATTATAATATATTTCATTATATTTTTTAAATATATATAAATATATGTAGTATAAAAATTTATAGCTTTGTTTTTTAGCTTAAATTTCATGTGTGAAAATAAATATTTTATATATATATATATATATATATAACAATGTTTGAGAATTATTCAGGATACATTGAATAAAAGAGTCCAATTTGATAATATTTTATGACTTGTTTAACAATATTCAAACTCATATTAGAGTTTGCTCTTTTCTTAATCATCTAACCTAATTACATTAATACCCGACTCACAATTACACATTGGTATGAAACGAATTTTGGTGAGTTTGGTAAATTCTGGGTAATGGTTGTTTCTACCTTCTAAACCTAATGTTTTTTTTTTTTTAATTTGTTACGAACATAAAGTTTTCTAAATTTTTTTGTTGTGAATTTATACTATTTACTTTTTCTAATAGACTTAAAAATATTAATTTTAACTATGTTTAACTTAGTCTTAGGCTTCATTTTTTAATAGCTTCCAAATCTTTGATTCTATTCTTAATTCAATTTACAAACGGATGTTTGTGGAATTATTAGAAAACAAATAAAGAAAAAAAGTTGACAAATTCTAAAGGATTTGACTTTATAAATGAAAATTTTAAAATATCATAATCAAAATACAATTACAATAAGTTATTTCAATTTACTATTTAATTAGGTTAATTATCTGATGGATTATGAGAAGTGATTGTATTAATTCACTTATAATATGATATATCAAAATGAAGATACATGGCTATGACATATCTAAATATATTAATTAAATACCAATGTGAAACAATTCGTTGTGTATAAATTTTAATCCAAATATTTTTAAAATTTTATTTACAAACTCAAAAGTTATTTTGAATTTGTCAACCTATTTTTTTATTTTTTCAGTAACCCAAAAATAGTACGTAAACATTAGCTTTGGATTTGTATTATCCTGCTTCCGACACAGAATGCATCTCACATAATTGATAATCATATATATATATATATATATATATATATATATACATACATACATATATATATGTATGTATGTATGTATGTATGTATGTGTGTGTGTGTTATGAAACTAATAAAAAATATAAGAAAAATGGGAGGAGCATTCTCATTTACTTACATATTTTTATGTTTAATACATGACTCTATTTATAAGTATTGTATCATAAAGGAAAATTTAATGTACATGAATATAAATTAATTTTACATAATGGTATAATATTAATAATTTTGGGGTTATTAGGTATATGACGTAAAAATTTATTCTTTGGAGTTTATAGATATCTACATAAATAAATAATTTATAACACTCTTCATTAGTTGTTCATTAACAAATAATGTGCCTCATTAAAATTTTATTTGAAAAAACTTCATCGATAAAAACATAATGAATGAAAAAGAGTACATAATATTTATAACATTTATTATAAGTTGCCTTGTTAAAATATTTTATTAAGAAAACCTAGTGGTACAAAATTTTTGTTAAGGAAAAAAAGTATAACGCATTTTACTTCATTTGATGACAATTTCATATAATATCATCTTAATACTATTGACTAACTTATTAAATGTGGTTGTTGGTGATATCTTAGTGAACAAATCTGTTAGATCATCACATATATGAATTTGTTACACATCATTCTTCTCAAATCATAAATGAAAAAGAATTTTGATGAAATTTGTTGTGTCCAATCTCCTTTAACATATGCTCCCTTTAATTGAGTTCTACATATTGCCTTGTCTTCATATAATACTGTTGAAAACTTTTTTCTAAAGGAAAATCATATATTTTCTTAATATGTTAGGTCATTTGACTTAAGCGAACTTAAACCACCTCATGTATTGTAATAAATTCAACATTATTTGAGAAGTAGTAGCTAAAATTTTCTTTCTAAAACTTAATGATATAGTTATATCCTCACATATAAAAACCTTGAATGGGATTAAGCTTTATATATATATATAAAGTAAATATTTACATTTGCATGGTTAGTAAGTACAAGTTTAGAAAATTTGAATAAAATTAATCAATATCAACAATTGTTCAAATATATCAAAATATATGTTTAATTTCATTTTAATATCTTAATGTTGGAGAGGAAATGAATCTTGATAAAATGTATAGAAAATGTTATATTTAGTTGTGCATTATTAGCAATAAATATTATAGCCCTAATAGCATGAAGATATGATATTCTTGGATCAAGAAATTTTCCATTATTTTATTGAGATTGATGTGAATCTTTATTTATATAAATCAATCTTACAACCATTAAGGTACTCAATGAATATGCTTCACATATGTAAAGTCTCATTTGAATTGATGAAACAAATTTCACTGGTTAATTGTACAATTTATAAGTTGAGACATAACTTTGTTTTCTAGAATTTTCCATTTCAAATAATCTATTATCATTGGAAATTCTTCTAGAATTCCATCAATTAATAAGCAATGATAAGTAATGAGATTCCAAATTCATTTTAAAAAGCATGGACAAATACAATCATTTATTATTTTTTTTCAAAAATTTTACTACTTAGATTTATAAGTACTTTCAATAAGTGTATCAAAAACTAGAATTCGATGTTTCAAGTATTATAAATCCTTTTGGAATTTTCATGTACATAATGTCATGAAATAATTTTCATAAATAACTGGTGATCATAATTGTTAAACACATAATATGTATATCATATTATGTCTAACTAAGTAACTGTATCCAGCACAATTTAATATAGTCCCACAATCAAATGCCAAGTTTGGTGAAAAGCTACATGATTTATTATTCTTATTTCATTTTCTCACTATATTATCTATAACCTATTGGCCTTATACCTTCAATTATTTGGATTATAAGTCCAATAAACTTTCATGTGTTAATATCATTGCGTCCCTTCCACTTTGGCCAAGTACTTCTCAATAATTCACAATCATCACTCAATTCATTTCTATAATATTGTGCACTATATTTTTTATATTATCAACAACTATTTCTTTTCAAATTCCATATTTTCTTTTAATTCTTATAACTTATTGAGATAACTTCACATTATTACTTTCAAGTGCCAAAATTTCTTCTAAAGATATAAGTATGTCAAGATCCCTTCAACAGAACTTGCCTCCTTGATTTGACCATCTAAATTATATGCTATCTTCATTTTCATTTTTTATGAAATTAGTCATTAATATAATTGGAGCATTTATAACTGATAAGTAATTTCACTGATCCATTTGGGTTAACATAAGTCTTTGGTAGATTATTTGCTATACTTTTCAATGAACTTTTTTAATATTCACTTGTCATATGTGAGGGAAAAAAACAAAATACTAATGCATATTACATAATATTTTTCTTCAATTGTCTATTTTCTCCCTTTGATTTTCAGATAATTATATAACCAAATGATGATGAACAAACAATGCCACAGATGTATCTCCTTCAAATATATATTATAACATTTTTTTAACTTCAAATGAGAACTCATCTTTGTGTATTGTGGTGGACAAACAAGATTATCAATTGCACATTCAAAAGTTTTTATATAGGTAATATTTGGTACACTCAATTTTATTGGGGAGACATTTCAAATATAACTTGTTAGCTTGATGCGTATAGTATACTCTTAAAATATATATAAAGCTTTGTTATGACATGAGAATTGGTCTAAAAACTAATTAGAGGCATTAAGCAAATATTCAATAATACCATATAAGAGTGAAAACATGGGTAATTTAGACTTTTCAACAGGTATCACAATAAAAATTTTAATAATCAAATTTAGGGTATAATTTCATCAATATTGTTAACAAAAAATTTTAATTATATAATTTGAAAATTATGCACATGTGCAATCTTGCAAACTTTAGGCTGCAAGTTAATAACAATGTTATAATTATCCTAAAGATGCATCTATTAATAATAGTTTAATCATTAATATTGAATGATTGGGCCCATTTATCAATTGGACATATTCCATATACACAATACATAAAATTGCAACTTTAACTAGTAATAGTCTAATGACCAATTTGCCCCAAGAACAAGTAGTATATGAGATTTCATTAAATAAAGAAAATTCAGGTTTTTTTAGTAAAAAAATAATGTGAATTATCAATTTCTTTCACATATTGACTCAGGATGACCAAACCAATCATGCCAAATATTTGTGAACTTCTGGCTTACTTTCTCAAGTGGTTTTATCAAACTAATATAATATTATCCTTGGAAAAAGATCTATATTCTTTTCAATATCCTCGTTCATGTTTTTCACTATGAATCATTATGAAATAAAGCTTTTAACCTGTTTTATTTAAATATAAATTGGTACAATATTTGAGTAATATATGCATGGTACATATAATTGCTCTTCAGGAGCTTTATATATCTCGCAAAATTGTGCTTTTATTGCATTTCATGGATAATAACTATTGGATCACTAAAATCCATTTTAAACATAATGATAATTTTTCCCTTCATTTGTGTGCTTAAGTAATAGATTAATATTTGGGTATATCAATCCCATCACGAAAATTCAAAACCCATCATAATAGGACCGAATGAAATTTGTAGGTTTGAACATTTTATTTTAATACCATATATTACCATTTCAATTTTGCTATCATAATTTTCTTTCTATCCTTTAAAAGGTATTACACAAACATCAATAAATTAGACATATAATAGTGGACTTGTTGATCCGTATACATTAAAAAAATATTTTTTTTTAAATATAACATATTAAAAAGTATTACATTCTAATACTATAAAAGTTGATACTCGAACTTATATCATCCAAGATCCCTCAAGTGTCTTAAAGGCATACACTACGAGACTGGTGAAATTATATATATATAAAAAGCACCCTGACTCGGAAACAATGTCTGAGTGAGAGTGACAAGACAGGTCACCTAGTGTTCTGTCTTGTCGTGTGGCAGGAGCAAGCAATCTATAAAACAAAAACCAAAAAAAAAAAAAAAAAAAACACACACACACACACACACACACACATATATATATATATATATAATATTTATATTTTATATATTATATTTATTTTTACAATTAATAATATTATATTTAATTTATTTAATTATATTTATATTATTTATATATTTGTAATAATTTTTAAAATAATTTAGTATGAAAGAAGAAGTAAAATTAATGTAAAAAAAAATTGTTGGATAGTGAAAATTGGAAAAAAGTGTTTAAGTATGAGCAATAAAATGCATGGTGAAAAAAAATATGGAAATTAAAAAAGAAGTAATAAATATATTTGGTAGGTTATGGAAATGATACTTAGGAGTACGCTAATAAAAAAAATGATTCAAAGTACATATCATGAGTACAAGGTTTTAAGCATATAATAATAAGAATATGATACAGAGGCTTATTCCTTGAAATAATGATTATCAATTCTACAACGAGGCCTTCTCCTTGCACGCAATGGTAATCACGACTCTAACTATGCAACCTCTTTTTCTTATTGCTCTTCGTCATCGGTTGCACCACAAGATACACATGAAAAAGAGCAACAAGAAAAAGAGGTTGCACAATTAGAGTCGCAACGACCATTGCTCGTAAGGAGAAGGTGTCATTGTAGAACCGGTAGTCATTATTTTGATATATAGGCCTCTATATCTTATTCCTATTATTATCTGCTTAAAACATTGTACTAGTGGCATGTACTTCAGATTTTTTTTTTCTTACTAGTGTACTCCTAAATATCATTTCCATAACCTACTTGATATATTTATTACTTCTTTTTTAATTTCCATATTTTTCCTCTATGCATTTTATTACTCACACTTAAACACTTTTTTTTTCCATTTTTGCTATCGAACAAAATATTTTTATGTTAATTTTACTTCTTCTTTCATATTCAATTATTTAGAAAATTATTACAAATACATAAATAATATCAATATAATTATAATATTATAAATATATATAAATTATATATATATATTATCATATGATATTTATATTATTATAATATTATATTATAATATATATATATATATATATATATATTATAACATTAGAGTATATGTGTGAGGGGCCTTAAAACCCATCAATTTTTTTTCTCACAACAAGACTTGGAATATTTGATTTTGAGTCCTTTTTTTTAAAAAAAAAAAAGGCTAAATCGGATCTACTGATTCTAATTTAGCTAATATATATATATATATATATATATATATATATTTTAAAAAAATCCATGTGTGACTTGGAATGGATGATTCCGAGTCACAAAATGTAGCATGTCGCTGCAATGCTTTTTAATGTATTGTGTTTTTTAAAAAAAAATATTTCACGTGTTTGCCTCAATAACCCTACAATAGTGTCTTTATGTTTATATCCATCAACGATTCCAACTATTCCATTTCAAGTGAAAATTATGACAATTTGTCACTATATTGTCATATATGGTCAAATATTACAAAATAATGAAGAAAATGTCTAAGTATAATATATATATATATATATATATATTTGATATTATTTGCTTACAATTTAAGGAAAATACAAATTCTTTCACTGTTGCTTATCACAAACATATTCACTACATGGAATATGAAAACAAAAGCCTATAAATCAATTTATTTTTGGAAATTGGTATATGACAGAATAATGGATAGTTCTATAATATAATATATTTTTCACTTTAGGAAATATAGATACTAAATTTTTATTGTTGATTTCTTTTGACATATTCATATTATACAATATTATATCACACACACACACACACACACATATATATATATAAAAGTAAATCCAGTAAATGTATCATCATTTTGGCAAATCAAAATTGCATTCATATTGCTCGCCTTCTCTTAAATATATGTAATGTTAGAAATTTAATAAGAAATAAAATAGTTTATAAATAAGTAACAAAAAACACACATTTTCTTAATACAAGTTTAACAAATATGCTACTAAGATACTTTTTTTCCCTATTTTCTTTTTCAAATGTTACATATAAATATTTATTATAGGTAAGCAAGAAGTTGCAATTGACATTTTCTTTTATGATCATAAATTTTTTTCTTACAATTAACCAATTATTTATAAATGAATAACAACATGAATAATAAGCATAAGTAAGATAAGATTGTTATGGGTTACATAAATTGCTATACTAAAATGCATTGTCCATTCAATCTTTTGTAGCCTTAGGTTTCAAAATATTTTGACATTTTCGTATGATTTCTAGTCATAATATAAATTGTAACTATTAGTTATAAAAATAATTTTATGCTATATTAATATTAATGGTAGGTTATTATTACTTTTAACACCATATTGACTCATAGATCATTAGTGGTCAATGATTTATTCATACACATGTTAAAATAGAGGCTTTCCAATATTATTTGGTGGCATGAAGCACATAGCTTTAAGGGTTATTGTGAACAAAATTTTATAACCACTTAGCTTTCTTTCAATTCATCACAATATGATATGCAATTATCTATGAGCAATATCCATTTGAAGATGGAGTTGTTAACCATAAAATAACTAACAATAGTGTAACTTCTAGACATCCAATTATGTTTAGCCTTTTGATTTTTAAAGCATTTTCTAATATCAAATTGATAACCATATAATATAAGTAAATCTTGAATCAATAGATAATATAAAATAAAAACAAAAGTTCCTCACCTTATTATGATGATTGAAAAAGTTTTAGAAATTGACATTATACAATCATAATCTATAATGATTTGCCAATGAACATTATCAATTAGATGCATGACAATATATTTAGAAAAAATCATAAAAGAAAATTCTTTGTCAACTAGTATAATACATAATATTTATAGAACTAAATACTAAAATGAATTCAATTATTATAAGATTATTTCAACAATATAACATTTTAAAAAAATAAAAAGAATAAATAGATTACCTCAAATCAAATAACACAGGAAAAAATTTGATTTGAACCAAGAACTTGAAGCAAAATTGCACATATAAGAAGTTATAAAACTAATAAAAAATATAAGAGGGAATAAGAGATAATTAAGAAGATAAATGGGAGGAGCAGTCTCATTCACTTAGGTATTTTATCTTTAGTACATGACTTTATTTATTGGCTTTTAATCATAAAGGAAAATTTAATGTATATAAATATAAATTACTTTACATAATAGTACAATATTAATAATTTGGAAGTTATAAGACATATGAATCTAAATAGTCACTCTTCGGGGTTTTTGAACATCCACACTTAAATGATTTATAACAATATAGAGGTTATAAGTTTAATATATTTATAACTCATTTTAAATATTAAAATTATTTTGGATAAAATTTTTTATTTTTTAAAAAATTGTCTTGAAATTCTCAAACTTATATCGTAAAATTATTTTATTATATATTTTGAGAGTTTTAGAACAAAATCTTTTATAGTAAAAATAATTAGTTCCTATACGTTTTTAAAAAATTTTAATTTAAAATTTCAAATAAATTTTAAACTTAAAATTCTTTATAGTAAAAGTTTAAATTTAAAATTTATGGTCCTGAATTATAATTCTCTCCCTCATATGTGTGTCTTAAGCTTTGATTCTTCATTACTGTTCATACAAATGGATGAAATTGTCAACTAGACCAGGCGCTGCATTAAGAAATTAGCTCTTGTTTGGTCAAGTTTTTGTTTTTTTAGAGAAGAAATCCTTTTTTTTTTTTTTTGAAAAATTACTTATTTTAATATTTGAGGTATTTTTCCAAATTTATTTAATATTTTTCTGAAACAAAATTTATTTCTTTCTTATAAATTTTTGTCTTAAACTCTAAAAAAAATTAAGTTATTGCTACAAAATTCTCTAATAAAAATAAAAAGTTTGCAAAATGAAATTTTAAAAATTCAACCAATAAATAACTAGAATATAAAAAGTCTTAACTAAAAAACATGATAATCAAAATTAGAAAATCCACTTAAATTTTAACTATACCACCATAAATGTAACAACGAAATTCTCTTGAAGGAATGAAATATCTAAAACTACATATCAAGTATTTAATATTTATTTTAGCAACACAATGGACATCAAGTTGAGATGGCCGAGTTGGTCTAAGGCGCCAGATTAAGGTTCTGGTCCGAAAGGGCGTGGGTTCAAATCCCACTCTCAACAAATTCTTTATATTTTATTTATTTAATTTCAATTCATTTGAGTAATAATCAAATTAATTCACTATTATAATATTCACTTATCTACTAACTAATTAATATTTTTAGAATTATTATACTTTTTATATTGAAAAAAATATATAACTAGTTACTTAATACTAAATTTATTAAGTATTCAAGTAACTAAATTATTACTGAAGTATTATTTTACATATTTTACGTACTATATTCTGTATGTATTTATAAAATATTGTAGTATATTTATATGCTTATGTATATTTGTACTACAAAATTTCATTATAGCCCCTCAGCTCTTCATTGTTAATTGGTAGTCTTTCGCTACAGTTTAGTTCAGACTGTCTCTTTGAACTTTCACTTGACACAGTTTGCATGAAATACAAGAGTGATGAATGCAGCTTTGCTATAAACAACTGAAATATGGTGATTGCATGACATATCCAATCTGATCCTCCCGAAGAAGACGAGGAAGAGGAAAAGAAGAAAGAGGAGGCGAAGAGGATCCAGATAAGGAAGAGCCTGACAAGCAAGAACTAGTAGTTATCATTTTAACTGGTGACTGGTGAGCATCAACCCAGTTTGTCAATTTTGTTCTACTGCTTTGAGCTGTTGGATCACCACTACGAGGCTTTTGTTCAGAGCATACGGCATTATTTAATATATTGTGATCTGAATAGAATATTACTTATGGGTGCACAGGAGATGAACCAAAGTGCCAGACTAGTCAAACCAATTAAACCTAACCAATCAGACTGGTTTGGAATGGGGTGATTGTCTTGTCGTATATTTAAGTAGGATTTAATTAGGTCAAGTTTTTTAGATGTTTGCTTTTATGTTTTCTAGTTAAAACAAAATATTTGGTAGATATTTTTTGGAAGATTCAGTCATGTGGTATTGAACTGTTAAAAAAAAAACAAAAGAAAACAAGTGTCTTGTTTTTACTGGGGAATTTCATTGTAGACATCTAAGAACTATATATACTGAAGTTTTGTCCGTTTAGAAATTGTTTTGGTTAGGGTTTTAAAAGATTTTGAACCGCACTAGCCCAATCAAATTTGATCAATAATAGCCTTTAGACTTTTCCATCACATGTGACTTGAAGGTTTAAACTTCAATAATTCAGTCAAAGATTTAAAAATCATTCAAATATCTTCAATTTTAAAGACTCTGTTAAACAACATGGTCAAAATCACTGAAATGAATGCAATAGTTTTTACTGAAGTTTAAGTTAATTGGGGTAAAAAAGAAGTTGGAATGGATGATTTTCTAATTGCTTGCTAGTTTTACTTATAAGGTGCTTCAAAGCTCGAAAATATGATTTATGATTTAAATTTTATTTATTTATAAAAGTAGTAATAAGTAGTAATAAGAAGTAATAATTAAATTGTTTTTAATAGCGATTCTTACAAAAGCACATTCATATAAACAGTTTCAGGTGAACAAAGATTTCTCAGCAAGTGAAGCATGCACTACTTCATACGAATTGAACATATGAAAAACCTTTAGATGAAGAAGGGAAAAGGAAAATAAAGTTATGGCAAGAGGTGAGATTGCCCCACTTTTTCTATCACTTTCTGCTGAGTCTATACCTTTTTTCTTTTCTTTTCTTTTCTTTTCACCTTTTACTCTCTCTTCTTGAATTCAGGGTCAACTGCCAGAGCTAATTGCTCAACTTTTGAACTTTAGGTGAGGGTTAGGTCTGAATGTTAGTTACAGTTGAGCTGTGAAAACTGGCAAATGAACACGATGGCCTTCCCCTTCTCTCTCGATCTAAATTCCTTGGGCTCCATTTCTGAATACTGTTCACTCACCACAGTCATGGTAATATCTGATTTTCCACGTCTTGTTATTCTTCCGATTTCTCTGTTTCTTTATATGTATAACAAAGCAAAGCCTTTCAGGCCCTAATCGTTGTTCATGTCAATGTGTTATAATTTTATAATATACTGAACAACCTGCTTCTCATGCAGTCTATTACAACCACGATGTTCATGTCCATAGTGAGGCTTCTGACATCGCTAATTATTGATCCTGCTCCATCTGTATCAACCTTGCTCTATTACAGTGGCCTTCTTCCTCAGAACATCGTCCTCACAAGAATGGTCCGGCATGAGATGCTTGATCAAGAAAATTACCTCTTTCGTTTTCTCATCAGCTTCATGAGCTGTTTAATTTGAACATAGGCCAAGATTTTGATCCCCCTCTGTTTTGGGAGAAGGAAATGTGAACAGTAGTTTCATGAGGCACGACCATGAATTACTGAGGTTGATGCCATTGTGGGGTGCAATCTTTCTTAGTCATCGTTGATCTTATTGTGAGAGATGGTTTTTATATTGAGGTAAATTCATTGGGTTTAGTGAATATTGAGAAATTAAGTTTTGGTGTTCGTTTAATCCAATGGAACATTTAGTTTTCTGCATCTGTTTACGGGACATGGCTATGAGGAAGCAGACAAAATTTCTTTTTATTTGTTATTTGCTTCTTTGAGAGAGCGAATGAATTGATATTGAATTTTTTTTTTTTGAATAGAGTACATTTTTATTGAAGAAATACGCAGCAAATAGTTAAGAAATTACAGGTTAGTTTGTCATAGGAAAGGTAGAGTTCATGATATATTCCAGATTATCAACACGCCTGTATCATATGAGCTTAGCTTAGATGATTGGGTAGGGAAGGGTAAATTTTTTATGTTGAAATTTTGATGTGTCCTAAAAAACTATTACCACTTATCGCAATTAAATATTTATAGATTTGGATTAATTGCATTTGGCGCCTTTCAAATTGGATTGTTCAGTTCAAATACTGGATAAAATTTTTGGATCGCATGAAGTCGTTTATTTTAATTTGAGTTAGCAACGTACAGTACTTCAACTAGAGTCATCGAATCTGCAAATTTTGGTTATATTGTAGCAAATCCAAGCCTGATATGTATATGTTCAAAAACGACAAGAAAATGTAAAACTGAGTCATATATATAATTATATGTTTATGTTTTAACTTCTTTTGGATCCTTAACCAATAGTGAACAGAAAAACTAATTTTATTGAAAAACCCTTGGCCGGCCATACGATTGACCCTCACCTTCGAGCGTGGCTGTGGAAGGTCCAACCACTATAACCAAACTGGCTTCCTCTGGCACTAAACCATACTGAAAGTTTTGTAATAAATAACTTAATTTCTTATTAAATTCTATTACAGTGGACATTTAGAGCCAATGATTAAACTTATGATTGTTTAAGGTCTCGTTCCCTGCTAAGTTCAACCATATTAAAAGCTTAAACTATAAAAATAGTTCTTATCTCTAACAAAATGAGATATAAACTACATTCCAACATAAGGATGCCAAAACATTTTAATATATAGGAATTTTCACATGGACTATTTTATTTGAAGGTTTGCATTTGGGGATAGGAATGAGGAAGATCTCTCTAAAAGTAGTTTGGAAATAAGGACAACGATCATGTTCTTTACTTTTTAAGATCCTTATTTATGACAATTTTACTATAATATTTTAACATTTTATATACATGTATTACTATTAGTAATTATACTATATCTTCAAATTTAAAAAATGTGAATTTTTTTGCAAAGACTATTCTCAATATGTAAAAGACACTATTTTAACTAGTAATATCAAGTTAATATTAGATTGTTACTTACACGAGCTTGTCTTGATTGATGTTTCAAATGCAAAAATTTTGATATACAAGGTTGGTCAAAACAAAATGGACCAAAATACCTAACTTGCACATAAGGAATAAACAATGATAAAGACTTTACATATGGTGGGCAAAATCATTTATTGTTGAAAAAAGATTGGCTAGTGTTGACAAATTTATGTGGCAACTAATTTAGTATTCTAATCCCAATAAAATTATTCTTTTAATGGCTCTTACTTTTCTTTCTGAATGATTTTATTGTGACTTATACATTAAATCAGTTATCACATAAATATGTAAGATTAACTAATATTTTTCCTTGTTGTCAAGACCACTTGAACTTGATGTTTTTTATTTATTGAATTTATTATTTCTTCAAGTTTTTTTTTGAATTTTTAGGGTTCGTTTAGAATTTGTTATTTCAATTTTCAATTTTTTTGAATTTGATTAGAGTTTATTGAATAATATAAATAAAGAGTTTAAACTTTAAATTTATTTATTTTTTAAAA
This sequence comes from Delonix regia, assembly GCA_037074485.1. NCBI lineage: Eukaryota > Viridiplantae > Streptophyta > Magnoliopsida > Fabales > Fabaceae > Delonix > Delonix regia. Next base: position 28,314,292 of record CM073449.1, on the reverse strand, counting down.
TTAATTAATATTATCATTTTGTAATTTATTTTTTAAAAATTGAAAGATTCGTGGAGATTTATATATTCGTAGAGATTGGAAATGAGAAAAAATTCCCTTTGTAATGGGAAGTAGAGATAGAGTCTCCACATGCAAAATTGTTATATCTAGTTGAACACCAGCCCCCTACTCAGTATAACAAAATAAATTTCTAATATTCATATGTCTAAAGGTTTCTAATTATGATTCTATCACAAGGAAAAGAAAAAAAAAACATTACTAGTTTTGTGAAAGGTTATTCATCATTTAGGTTTTTAAACGTTGGTACAATATGAAGTCTAGACTTTAATTAAGCATCATGTTAGGTAAACACAATGAAAATGACACTTCATAGTTTCATTCTCTTAAAAGCTCATTTTGTTATGGAAAGATTAAGAATGAGAATGGAAATGAGTTTTGATTAAATGAAATCATAAGCGTATGATTGTGTTTGGTATGATATTGAAAAAAGGAATAGAAATGAGAATGAAGATAAACTAAATTACCAAAATATTCTTGTTTAAGAAAATTAGGTTGTTAAGTAATTATTTTTAAATTTTGTAAAAATAAATTTTTTTCCATCTTCTCCTTTGACTTGGATTTCCTACATTTTTTTTATAGGTCGTCGGATGGTGCATTTCCTTAGATTTAAGTCATTGAATTAAATTTTGAACCACTTGCAATCAAAATTAATAAGTTTTTTATTGTACACAATTATCAAGATTAATCTGAACTGTTAAACTACACAATTATTTTAATATTAACTATTGGATCCTTGCATTTCCTAAGAAATGAAAGGAATCCAAATTCCTTTTTCTCCTTTCTGTTGGGTTGTAATTTTGATATATTTAGTCTTATTTTGATTATATTTTTAGTGTTTTTCTAAGAAAATCAAACTATTTATATTTATTTTGGTTAGTTTCTAGTTAAGGAGACAATTTTGTTGAAATTATTGAAATTCAAGCTGAAATAAGACATGGACAAGGCTTGCACTACTATTGAGTTGAATTCAAGAAGATAAGTCATGTACACAACTAAAAATGTTAATTTTAAAATTGAAAATGGATAGCTCAGTGTCTTTAACACATTTCTCTCTCTTACTCATTGGGAAACGTAACAAGGAGCATGGGAAGTTCCATAATAAATTTTAGAGAGCAATATCCATATTTTTATTAGAGAAAATTAGTGGAAAATTAAGGGGAGTTGAAATATTTTAGTTATTATATCATTTTATTTTCTTATGAGAGGCGCACTTTTAGATCTAGGTTTTTTTTTTCTTATATTCTTTCCTATCTCTCTTTTGAACTTAGTGAGAGAAAATAACTCAGATCAAATTTCAACTGTATATATAGAATTTTAGTGTGGATTTTGGATGTTGACAATCATGGATAACTAAATTCTATATTATAATTAAGGAATTTTGTGTGGTTTCTTAAATGTTGTGGAACTATCTTAACTTTCTCTTCTCTTGTTCTCTTCTTGGTTGTTTACTTTCAATTTTAATTGCTTCATTATGAGTAGATGAATGATTTGAGCCCACTATTTATCTTATCCATAATTGATTGTATGTCAATTAGTTGAGGTAAATATGTAATTATATACTTTGACCAATACAAGTGAAAAATTAGTGTAGGAATTGTTGAATACTTTCTTCTACATTAATGAAATGTGAATGATGATTTATTGAACATCATTTATATTTTAGTAAGTTAGAAATGGTGGCTTTTTGTTCTTAATACAGTTAGACAATTAAATTATAAGTGTATATTTAGAGTTATTAATTAATTAGAGGTTGAGTTAGGAGTTTCTCTTAATTAACATACTTGAAAAAAACATGGGTTGCTAAAGCTTTTTAACAACCATAGTTATTTATTAAAAGAAAAGAGGAATTTATATGGAGTCGTGCCTATTCCTAGGATTAACTTGGAAAAATCATACACTACCTCCCTCAATTAAAAACTTATCTCTCATTTACATTTCTTTCACTTTAATTTGCTTCAAATATGAATTGCTTAATTTGAATTTACTTATTTAACTTTTCTAATTTAATTGTTATTAGTGTTAGTTTTTATTTGACAAATCCCTTGTTTTTCTTTTTACGTATTATTTTTGATTTATTTTAACCATTAGAATTATCATTTTCTGTGAATACGACTTTATTCATTATTATTGTAATATATATATATTTACGTATTATAATATAAATATTCACTTAATCTTAGAGAATATTATTTTAATAGATTTGACATCCACCACTTCCATGTCAAACCATATCTTGAATCTTAAACTCTGGCAATTTGTTCCATTTTTTCATTCTTCCGTTCATTTTGTTCGAAATGGTGAGGCTCAATGATCTGCGTTCAGTTCATAACGACATTATCGCGCTCTCTCGTCTAAGATTGTCCCTTTCTCAGCATCATCCCTCTTCTCTCTCTCTAGAAATCGGCATGGATGGACTAAATCAAGCATCTTCCACCTCCATTTTTAGAGAAACCAGCCATTGACAAAGATAAGGAAAATATAGATCAAGCATGGGAGATCAAAAAAAATATAGAAGAAAGATAGATCCACCAATGACTAAAAACGAGGATTCAAAATAGTCGAGACGCTGGCAATTGAAAAGGATGATTCAAACAAATGTTACTGTAGGCAACCTAAAACAATGTGGGAAAGAGACGAACTACCAGAGCATAAGGGACCATAAAGTCATAAAAATTAATTCCTAGAAATCAATTTGATTCCATCACGTATGTGAGGGAGAAGGGACTCCCACACTTGAGGAAATACTCACTCCATCTGGAATGAGAATGCCTACCAATCCAATAACCAAACATGAAATGGACCACTCCTTCAATTTTTTAAACCAAACATGACTTTAAGAAGTTAATATTAATCAATTCTCTTGCACATGGAATAGGTTAGAAATTTAGAATAAGTTTAAAATGTTAAGTATGCAGACAAAGGAAAAAAGTTAAGTTTGATTAGACTTCATGTGGATTGGATCACATCAATTTAATTCCTAAATTTTTCTTTTAATAAGCAATTATAGATGTTGACGCCATACCCGACGATCAAGGCATTAATTTTTTTTTTTTTTGTGCCCTTTTCGATCAAACCAAAGTAGTTGGATAACTTTCATTTCCGTCAAACACGCTTTTGCTCATTCGATCATATTCTTTTTATTTTTTATTTTCCTATAAATTGCTTCCTTTTCATATAAATAAGTGATAATATAAATTGCATTGTAAGCGATTGGCAAAAAAAGAAAAAAAAAAATTGCATTGTAAGTCGTAAGTCCCACTCAGATTACGATCCTTCTGATACGCTGATGTTGGGTTCGACAACTTGGTCGGATGGTCTATTCCTGAGGTCATATACCATTTTCATTTCCTACTATTTTAACATCATTTTTTAGTAATTTTTTTTATTTATAATATGCTGATCTATAATTAAATTGATATCGGTAAATACCTAACGTCTCATCTTTTGTATTATTCAAGTTCGGCTTTAAAAATGAAGACCGGAGCATGAAATTTGCTTATCAGTCGTCAAATTATTATTATTCTATTAGCTTCCTTTATTTAAGTAACATAGGACAACCTGTCTGTAGCACATCACTTCGTGTTCTTTCGTAGCACTCTTTTTCTTTTTAAATATAAAGGTCCAATCACTTATATAAATTAATTGTGATAATAGCCTCTCACGAAATACTCTTACAATAAGAATTCAGATTTCCGCTGTATAATCCGTCGGCTATGCAATAAGGACTTTTGAATTAAATAAAACTCATAATATTTTGTGAACTCTATTTTAATCTGACAGCCCTAGCTGCATAATTAAAAAAAATTGTATAATAGAGAATCCTAATTTTTACAATAAGCATACCACATTAATTTGATTCCATCCATAATTAATAAAATATATTAATTTATTCATAATTCCGGTATTTTTTGTATTATTAACAAAAAAGTTATACATAGAGCAGAGGAAAATAATTTTATACCAAGAAACAACTATTGGACAATTTCCTTTTTTTTTTGTTGGTAGTTTGGGATTCATTTTCTTTTTTGAAGAATTTGAAATTTATGTTAAAATTGTTAAAACGGAGATTCCGGCATTGACACAACAGCTATGGACATTATTCCGAGTTGTACGAACCTGATAGATGCCACCTATACACATATTCCGATCAACTTTTGATCGTGACCGTTCGCTCCTTTCCCCAAGTCATCGAATCAGCGGTCACCATCACTCCGTTTCATCAAAACTCACTTCCTTATCCGCAAGGGATAATAACCTGTTATTTTAACCAAATTATCCCTCCAACGTTCACATGGTCTCGTGGTCTCATGGTCATCATTCATCAACCGCACCTTTGTATTGCTCTTAATAACAAAAGCCAAAGGTCATTATCGTAACTTGCAAACATGAATTTGTCACTGCAAAAGACCCACTGAAGCGGCTTCAGAGAGAGCCTTTGTTAATTCGGAATTTAATTGTTCTCTATCCTTCTTCCTCCTCTTCTTCTCCATAGAGTTCTATGCTATTGCCCACTCGTATATGGATTTATCGATGGGGAATCTCATAATCTGAATCAATCAAGTAGTTACTGAGTCGAGTTGCCGAGTTGAGTGCTGTCTGAGATCCAACATGTTGGACGGACTGCTTGGTCGAGGGTTCGCCGCTAAGGGGTTCGTTCAGTGACCTTATCTCTTTGTGTTTGTTATGTCTTAATCCGATTTGGTCGCTGATGATGGAATGTTTAAAAAGGAATCTGAGAATGTGGTTGTAAATTTTTGCGTTTTCTTTTTCTATTTTGGCAGCAAAGCGCTGATCAAGCTGACCAAGAGTCGGATCGATGTGATAAGGAGGAAGAGAAAGGCGACTGAGAAGTTTCTAAAGAAAGATATCGCTGATCTGCTAGCCCATGGTCTAGATATCAACGCCTACGGAAGGGTAATTGATTTATATCTTTATGTAAATTATGGTTTGGATTATGTTTCACAGCTTACACGATCTCTGGGATGAATAATTTAGAATATTCCATTTCTGGTAATTTGTGAGGTTGGTGCCGAGCATGTGAGATTTGTAGTTGCTGGAATGCTGATAATTGAAGTATGCTTTCCTGCATTCTCTGATAATCTTTTGGTTTTGTGAAAAATTTAGCCTACATAAAAACAACAAAATGAAAAAGGGAAAAGGAACTTAAGTAGAACCTAAGAAGCACGGATTCACACACTGACACCTTGATAAAATTTGAAGTGTCCTTGTAAAATGGTTTCATGCCATGTTTAATACCGCTGACATGATGTCTTTTTCTGAAGTGACGAAGCTTCAGTGGGAACTGTTTCTCCTTAGCATTTCTGTTATGATTTGCCCTTGGTATCTGACTGATGAATATCTGTCTCTTTTATTCATTTAATTAATATGTACTTTTTGAGACTTTTAATTCCACCTGCAACTACTTTCTGTGTCCAAAAATATTTTCTGAAAGACTTGTCTTTCTTGTGCGGTGGTGAAACAGGCTGACGGGTTGCTTGTTGAATTGACACTGTCATCTTGTTATGATTTTGTTGAGAAATCCTGCGAGTTTGTGTTGAAACACCTATCAGTGATGCAGAAACTGGGGTATGAATATTTTTCTATCATTTCTGCTTAAAAATTGATGTCATTTCTTTCTCTTAAAAAAACTTGAGTTACGGCTGATCTAATCAATCTGCTGGGCTTGTTGGGTTTATTATTGCTCATACTTGAAAACAAACTGTACATGAAATGTAATTATATGGGTCAAGGACATGAATAAGGAAGGCGCAACGGAACCACACATCTGCATGGATAAAGATGCAAAAAGGATTTCTCATATAAAATTTAATAATTTTATGTCCGGTCACTTTTTCTGTGTTAATTTTTTGAAAGGAACAATATATCAGCATTTTAAGTTGTTCACGCATCACACTGGGGAGTCTTTTACAATGTCAATGTGTTCCTAGTGGAGTTGAGTGTTTATTTTTATTTTCTTATACATCATTAGTGGGTCACTTTCCCATTAGTAACTTCATTTTCCTCCTGGCATGAACATCAGAATTTGTTTTCCATGAATGACACTTAGTCATGAGTTCTCAGCCTTAATGGTCCTCAGTATCATATGCACATGTGTGCGTTGATAGATTTAACTCGTTTCTAGCCATGCTTAGCTGTGAGCATTTAGTCTTTTTATGTTAGAATTAACTTGATGGCTGATGAGGGTGGGGAAGGAAGTATGTTGTTGTAAAAAAGTTTTGTTTGCTGGCCAATATAGATTGCTTGGACTCCAGTGTGATAAATGCTCCCCTGTCTAATTGCTTCCATTTCTTTTACAGTGGTTGCCCTGAGGAATGCAGGGAGGCTGTATCGTCTTTGATGTTTGCTGCTGCAAGATTTTCTGATCTACCAGAGTTACGCGACCTCAGGCAAATATTCCAGGAGCGATATGGGACTTCCCTGGAATGTCATGTGAATCAAGAGGTCACTCATTATGTTTTTATTTATGAGGGAATTGTAAATATCTATGACTTGTTCCTGAACTGACTGACTAAATTGTTCATTATCAGTTTGCTGCAAATGCGAATTCAAGGTCTCCTACATTGGAGAAGAAGGTCCGCTTGATGCAGGAGATTGCTTCAGAGTTTTCAATAATGTGGGACTCCAAGGCTTTTGAACAGAGGATGCAAAATCCCTCTGCCCACTCGCAGGTGCTGTCATCAGCATTTCATTTTCATTGTATGACTAGCTTCCTTAATAAACAGTATTGTGCCAATTCTTAATCTGCTCTAAATGAAATAACTTTGCCGCATAGTATTTCTCATTTTTTTAAGACGTTAAACCTGTTGGAGAATGTTCTTGAAAGTGTAATGACTTCTTATATATCACTTCTACAGGATCGCAATATTTATAATTATAACCAATTGATTGACAACAATAAACCATCACATGACAAGAATGCTACCACAAAAGGAGTCAAGTATGATTTTTTGTCGCAGAAAAGTCCTGACTATCCTAATGAGGGGTGTAGATTTCACAATGGCAAGGAAGCTGATGTCTTAGCAAGAGATGATCACAATCTGCAGTTTGGATCCAAACTCCCTAGAAATGGATTCAAGCAGGTAAATGGTGGAGATGAGGTCATTCCGAAAAGGGGCAGTCGTGATATTAGTTTGCCAGGAAAGCAAGACTCTACAACTAAGAAGAGTGATAGAGGCTATTGGAAGGAAGATTGTATGCCAGATTCAAATGGACCAGGTTGTTCATCCCAGGATAAAAGAGTGGAACAATCTGATGTTGGTTCTAAGCTGCATGATAGTTGGGGCAATGCCACTTCCCAAAGAGAAAGCCACAACACTGTAACTGCTGTGAAGGCAGATTTGATTCCTAGTCATGCAGGATTGCTTTTGAAGAGTAATGTCAATGAGCCATTTGCTGTTAATCGTGGTATACCTGAATTTTATGACTCCGAGAGGAAAGTTCAAAAGGATGAAACACTTAGGGTGAAGCCCTGCTACAATAATGCCATCCCGCCTCCTTATGTCAAATCTAATTCTAAACAGAAGAACAGCACACGTGAAGCCAATATAGGATCTTCACATGTTCATGGCGATGGCATTGCCAAACATCCTTCAGTGTATGATCAACCTCATGCAGCTACTATATCCGAGAGGAGCCAGTTAGGTTTGGATAATTCTGACCCGGAGAAGCAGGTTAGTAGACATGCAAGACTGAGTAGACGGAGTCATGAAAAAGAATTCTTTAATCAGGAAGATATGCCAGAAGGCCCCATATTAAGAACAAAATCCATGAGGCGGAAGCACTCAAAATCACGATCTAGTCACAATGATGACAGTGCTGAAGATGTGGGAATCATGACAAGAAAATCAAGGAGCAGGAGACGAGATGAATTAAGATCTAGACATGGTCTGCAAACGCTGTTTGATGATGAGCAGCATCGGAATGATGAAGAGGAAAGGGTGATAGATAAATTACTGATCCATTATAGTAGAAAACCATCCATCCCTATGCCTGAAAAAGCAAGAAAATCTAAAAGCCGGCATGCACATCAAATGGATAACTCAGCTGGAGAATTTTGTAAGAATGGAAGCAGAGGGGAACCTGGTGAGACACCAGAGATGGTTACTCTTCCACCTCGATCCATTTCCCTTCCTCGTGAAGAAACAGGAGCAGAAAAAGTTAACAAAGTATTTAATCGCGCTGCTTCATTTCAGCCAGATAGATCTAATGAAGCTCGACATGTACATCCTAAGTTACCGGACTATGATGATTTGGCTGCAAGGATTGCAGCCTTGAGAGGAACTTAAGGGAAAAGAACCTAGCAATGGATATATGCTTCTTTATCTGGCCTTGATTGCAGTAATTATGACCTTCACGGGAGGATCTCATATTCTGGTGGTGTTAAAGATTTAAGGGGGGTGCATTGATGGCAAATTATTCACTACTCCGCTGCTATACGTTTATAGACATTATCTTACTAATGCAATCACAGGTTAAACGTACTGTTAATTCAATTTTCTCCCCGCTTTTTTTGACTGTAAAAGTGTTTGTAACTAAATTCACGGTGCTTTTGCTTTCTAAAAGTCGATGATAAAACATATTGAGATAGCGGATAATATTGCCAAAGTTCTTGCTCATCCCCTCCTCCTACATCCTAAAACTGAAAGGTTATTACAGTTCTATCTGTTGAACAGTACTCTTCATTTTATTTAGTGATAAATAACAATCGTACAGTGGTTTTTTTTTTTTTTATTTGCAAAAACCAGTGTAGTTTAGAGTTTAAATTTTAAGGAATAGAAGAATGCCGGGAGGATCGATTTCCACTTCTCAGTGAGTGTGGGTGTGGTAAAGTTTACGGTAGACACTACAAAATAATGCGAAATGACCAATCTGTCCTCGACGGCCAATAGGAAACTAAGAATGCACCCACGATGAACATTAAGATGGCGGGTAAGTGATAGGATTTATGATATAAAATTAAGTTTAATAACTTAATATAACGATGCCCTGTTCCGTATCATTGATTCCCATTCTGCATATTGACAATTTGATATGAATGGGTGGTTCAATGTAATATTTTACTTAACCATTCAGGATAAAGGGCTGTTCCCGCCAAAAAAGAGTATCTCAGTGTGTGTGTGTGTATATATATATATATTTACTGCACCTCTTCTACTGCCAGCGAAAGGAAGACACACAGACAGAGGGAAAGGCCAGTGCTCCAGGGAGATGAAGGGCACATCCAAAGTAATTATGGGTGCTACATTGCTGATGGTGGTGAGCCTTGCAGTGGTGCTTGGCCTCATACTAGTCCTATTAACAGAGCTCTACTGTTCTCTTCTACTCCGCCGCCGCCGCCGCCACCTCAGAAACACCAGCTCCACTGCCATCCCCACCGCCGCCCAAACCACCGCAAGCAGAACCAATGCATTACCTTCACAAACCTGGTACCCCCAAGATCAGTCTCCTCCGCCCTCTAGTAGCATTTATGCACAGGGAGTTCTCCAAGCTCCAAGAAGCTTTCTTCTTCCTGCACTTGCTCGCAATGAAGACATGGCTGAACAAAAGAAGCAGCATTCTGAGCTTCCCCAATTTATCCAAATCCAAACCCAAGAATCGATAGCACACCCACACCATCAGATTGGACTTCTTTCTGCTTCTTCCCCACCTGCATCGCTCATCCCTAAAGCTCCCCCGAAGCCAACTCAAGAAAACCTAGTGCAAGGTAGCATTAATGGAACTATTCCTGTTTGTTCCAATAATTCTTGCAATGGCGGGGAACAACTTGTGTACATTTCGAATCCCATCTATGAAAACGACGAAAGCAAGTCTAGTAGTGGAGCAGATACTTCATTTGAAACACCGGACACTTCACCTTCGCGTTTGGAAAGAAGTGCCTCCTCCGGCGACGATGACATGGTAGCTCAGGCATCTCATTCACCTCCTCTGTCTCCAATGAAGAAGCTCCCACCAGAGGCTTGCTCTGTTTCTCTTAGTCATGCCAGGTCCTTGGGAACTTCAGGCAGTGACTCCCACAGTATCAATGGTCTCTCATCGTCATCCTCTGCTTCCCCCTGTACTTCTCCTTCATGGTGATTCATCAATGGCGTAATCAGGCTGTAAAGTCTTTTGTTCTTTTGTTTGTGTTTACTTTGTTTTGTGAGTAAATTATTGGTAACAACAAAAGTAGCAGCAGCAATGCGAAGGGGGAAAGCTAGAAACACCTATCTTTGCAGGCGCATGGCCATGGCACATCTATCCAAGTCACGCCTGTGCCAACTCAATTTTCCCCTTGCTTTCCGTTCTTTACTTGTTACCTTTGGGAAATGCTTTATAGTTTAGTTTCCATTTGCTTTTACTTTGGCTTTTTGTGAAATAGTTGCATTTCCAAGTCGCAGTAGCAGTTGAATACGAGCTCCTGTGTTTCTTTTTTGTTTCTCTGTTTTTGGTATATGTTCCATGAAGACTGTAAATTTGGGAGAGTGCACGTGAATTTTCAAAGGTGGGCCTTAAAGAAAAATCTAAAAGTTGTTTTTGTTATTAAACAATTCTATCTGAGTTTTTGAGGGTCCTTGAGTTATGATTCCAATGCATTGAAGCCTACAAAAAATAAAAACTTTGTCAGCTGCAAAGCATTCTGTCCATTTCGATGAGGACGAACCCAGTTGTTTTACTGGAACTCCATTAGGCAATAGGCTTCAGTTGTTCCAGACTTCCAGTGCATTGATTGTCCATGTTACGTTCAGTCAGGTGTTTTAATGTACATGAAAAAAAAAAAGCCCTATTTTCATAAAAGTACAATGAAAAAGAAACAGAAGATCCTCCTTCATCTTTCACTTTCCTCAACGTATTTAAATTTTGTTCAGATTCCTATCCAATAGTTATCTTCTGTCTTCTCTAAAAATTTAGAATATTAAATTGTCTGTTGTACGACAAAAAATACTATAATACTATTAAATTATAAAATTGATTGCACACATTTAAAATTTATTCTTGTGGTCATTTTTAAAGGCATAAAAGTTCAGCAGAAATTGGGATACCTTTTCCATTTACTAAGAAAAATAATGGCCAATTTAACCAAGGACTTATGTGATGAAAGGTAACTCCGTTAATATTATCATCTTGCATTGTATATACGGAATACGGATGGTTATTGGTTACAGTCCCTTCCTGGTATTTTATCTTGAGAAGATACTTGTATGACAACTCCAACTAGCAAGATGAACAGAAAATCATGAAGTTTATATCAATCTTTGCATTGATATATATATACCTAAATGTCACTTTTAACATATTCATTTCCTGGTACTCTCCGAGGTTTCATCTGAGTAAGAGTTCATGGCTCTTACAGTAGCATCTATTGTCTTTAGTTCTGACAATGGTTTATTGCATATAAATGAAGACGACGAAAAAGCATCTAATTCTACATGTTTAACGATGTCTTAAAATGTAAATTGAAGACATTATCCATAGATATACTTTCTGTGCCACTTGCACAGTGCTCTTCAACAAATCCTCTGGGAGGCCTGCTTGAAGAACAGATTAAGAATGAAAAGGAAAACCATTACATGAAATCTTCATTTCTTTTCCTCTGGACAAGTACAGAAACAGTGGATGTATCGCCCATAAACATACCATAAGTTAACAAACTTTTAGAAAAGATGAAATCATATTGCATGTGAAGATATCATGAAGAGCAACAGAACAGTGTTCGGCTTTCTTGAGTCCTGCTGTGCAGCTCGATTCCAGTTTGACGTGAAGGGTTTGCTTTTGCCAATGTCTTAGCTGCAATAAAGGAAAAAAGTATGTTTCTATGAGTAACAGATAGAAGTAGATTGAATCAGTCATTGGGGTCAGGTAGTGTTCTCACAACTTTCACAGGGTATCGCTTTTAGCTAGCTATAATACCTTGAAGAGGGAATGGAAGAACATTTACCTATATCATAAAAAAGCTCGTTGACATTTTGTGCAGTTTTTGCTGAAGTTTCAATAAAAGACAAGCCGTTCTCTTTCGCATATTGCTCTGCTTCCTGCATTAATTGATACAAGTTTTAATTGTTTAAAACATGAGTTCCTCAAGATGATGATAAACTAAGAACACAGCATTAGAACTACCTCATATCCCACTGCTCTCTTTTCTTTCAAATCAACCTTGTTAGCCACCAAATATGTTACCAAACTTGGTTTTCCTGACGTAGTTTCATCAAACAAAGCAAACTATATATCAAATTAGTGTCACATTATTTTTAACTCATGCTTTCAAAAAATCATCTTAATTAATCTTGAGGAAGAAAATATCTCATCTCAGCAAATTTTAATAGCTTGGAACGCAATTCATACGTCTGATTTCTGAACATTACGATATGGATCATACTTCTTATGGCATACAATGGAATGAATTAATGGAAAGTCTATATAAAAAAATCGAACCCTTTAAAATGAAAGTGAATAGTATGTCGATGACATATATATTTAAGTCTGTGACCAACTATGAATTTTTCTTGCCACTGACCTTGGTTTTGTACTTCTCGAACCCACTTCTTTGCTCGCACGAAGGAATCCTGAGTCAAAACATGAAGCACTTAGCAAATTGGGTCAGAAAAACCTCTGCTTCTGGTTCAGAACTTATACAAACGATCAGTCATAGCATTAGCAATTTGAAAATGAAATTGAAAAGGTCAGGAATTAATGTAGGAAAGAAAAATTAGTATGGAAGCCCCATCAATGAGTTACCATGTTTGTCATGTCATAGACCACTACAGCAGCAGCAGCACCACGATAATACATAGGAGCCAAACTATGGTATCGCTCCTGCCCTGCTGTGTCCCATATATCTAATCTTATTGTCCCTTCATTTAGTGACAATACCTGTGTGAAGAATGCTGCTCCTATTGTTGATTCCTGGAGGCCTCTCACTTTTAATTCAAGGCAATCAACCCAATATGAAGGCCAAAACAAAGCGAGAAAATTTAAAGAACACTAACCTGGTACTCAGAAAAATGACCTTTAACAAATCTTAGCACCAAACTTGTCTTCCCTGTTCCCATGTCCCCAAGGAGTACCTACCAAGACATAGGTGATGATCAAACAACTAATTTCTGTCTTACAATCATATAGCTGGATTGTTTAGTTCCCTGATTATGCATAATTGGCATGAGAAATTATAAAATAACAAAAATAGAAAAGGGAAGACATACCCACCAGTTTGGCTTGTGAAATCTTGTTTTTTGTCCTGGCCATAGCTAATCGATGGGATTAAGAAGACTAAGTGTTGAGTTTACTTGAGGAAGCTTTTGGCATATTGAAATGAGAAGCCAGAGATAGAAACGAGGGTTTCTCTCCCATCAGAAGGGAGCTATGATTGATATTTCTTAGGCTGAGACAAGTGGTACTGTGACCAGAGGAGAATGGTAGTTTTTTTAGTTGGACTGGTAGGTACGCTAGTTTCTATGCTTTGTTTTAGCTGTATTGTTTTGTTTATACTTATCCTTTATCAGGAAAACAAGACCAGAGACAGACTCCGTCATCAAGTTCAAACTTTATGAACTCTAGATTTAAACATGGGAATTCGATTGAGCCATAAATGACACGTCAGATTCAACAGCTTTATTTACAAATGGAATGACTTCATAAATGACTCAGTTCTTATCCATTAATTACTGTCATCTTTGTTTTGGTTTCAGAAATGGTTTTGTCTTTTAACTCGGGTAGTTGCAACATGGCAACGTGCAGAGAACAATGATTGGAGCTTAGTGGCATCCAATAATATACCTAAGAATTGAAGATTATCCAATGTAGTTGGTCAACTTTTTGTGTGGCTTGTACATGAAACGCAAGCAACCTATGATTGATGTTGATAATTCTTTAACCATTTGTCCAAATTTGTACGAATTCAAAGGGAAATTGAGTTGCATATCATGACAAGCAAGGCCATGCGTACCATTATATACTGCTTGCACAAAATGAGTAACCAAAGCACCTTTTGGTTTCACAATTTTTTAACCTACTTCTATGCTGGACCATAGATGATTTTTAGTTGCTCGTTGAGCAATTAGAGAGAGAAATAGGAATATAAACCCCTTTTAGGTAAAGAAGTAAGGCCACTTCTTTGTCTCTCTAACATCAGAATGTGTAATTTAAGAGAGGATCTGCGTCGGTTGTGAAGGTAGAGTGGAGAAGACAGTATTGCTTGTTAGGCTTCTGAATATTTTGGATGGTTATGGTCTCATATAAGAAAAAAGCAGAGTCATTGCTAATGATGCCATCTTGCTTGGCGTTATTGAGAATGAAATTGAGACCACAGCCCCAAATGCCATTAGCCTGTCATTTTATTAAGTGGCCAGAAATGGAAGCACATAACAAGCTTTGATATTTTGAAAGAAAAAAAATTAATCTCTTATATTTTGTATTGGGATCAATTTAGTCTTCTAAATTAAAAAAAAAATGTCATAATAATTATTTTAAACTAAAAACGTAAATCAATTTGGTGTTATTGTCTATAAGAGAGGATCTTTATTTATTTTTTAAATAATTTTGAAACTTTCTATTACTAAAAAAAGTATTGAATTTAAATAAAAATGTAAACCACCAAAATTATATTTTCCCCTAATATTTTTGCTCTCTTTTTGAGTTTTGTTGATTCATGCTTACGTATTCCAATAAGATTTGGCAATACATGTGCTACGTGTCCATTCCACACAAAGAAATCACAAGCCTTCCACATGGCTACCCTTACCCTCTTCCATCATCATTATCTTTAGTTTCTCTTCTTAATGTTTGGCAAAATCAAGTTCTTCGATTTGATTCCTCCTGGGATTCGGTCATTTCCAAATTATTTATCACTCCCTTGATCCATTTTGCATTCATAACTAATTATTTAATGTCTATGCAACTCTGTATGATTAATTAAAAGAGAATATATATATATATATATATATATATATATGGGATAAACTTTTTTTAATTGAAACATCAGAAGTATAAAAGTGTTCAATACTGCCATGGTAAAGTATATTTTGTAGATAAAATGTGGTTTCTACACTTTAGTATTAAATATATGGAGATATTAATCTAAATTAGTCTCTAATTAGTATTGCTTATGCCCTACATAATAGTTGTTGGATCTACATATTTTTTTTAAAAATATATTTAAGATGTAAATCAATCATAAATTCAAAACTAAATTATATATTTTTAATTAATAAATAATTAACCAACTGACTTAATTAAAATTATATAATAATTATATTTGTGTTTACATTAAGAGTATACATATAGGAAATAAATTTAATAAAGTTAAAAATTTAAATGTAGGAGAATTTGATAAAATTTGGATTATTAAACAAAAATGTTCTATTTCATATTTTAAAAAGTGATTAAAATTTATTTAATATTTATTAAATTTTGAATTATTAAATAAAAATTTAATAAAACAAATATTTGTAAATTTAGTAAATTTGAATTCTCACATAAATGAAAACAGCAGATGATATGTTGTTTTCTTCTTGAAAAAAGAAAATGCTCTCCAAGCACCATTTAAGTTATTATGCATAGATATCAATTCATTAATTTTTTATAAATATATTTAACACAAGTATATCTTGGATTTTTTACATTAAAAATTAAAAAAAAATGATAACGGACAACATAATTTTTCTACATCTTATTTCGTTTTAAAAAGATCTTTATCATTGACCACATAAAATGAATTTAAAATGTTAACCACTATCCAATTACAACTTCCACCATACAAATTAGTCGAATCCTTTAAATTCCCCACTCCTCCCATAGTGTTGGGTGTGGTTTCCACACAAACTAACCAAAGCTCCTACCATCAAGATTTTTAAACCAATCCCAGCTTTCAATTTTTTTAAAAAAAAATTTGATTTTCCTTTCTTGGGGATGGCTTCTCAATCTGAGGCTGAGAATAAGCTGAGAGTTTCAGTAGTATCGCCAAAAGGTCACAACGGCGGCGCCGGAGTGTCATCGTCGCCCACTTCAAATTCCCCAAAAGTGCACTGCTTATGTTCGCCGACGACACATGAAGGCTCCTTCCGATGTCGTTTTCATCGCTCGGCTTCCATCAAACGACCCAAGTCTGATCATAAGCATGCCGTTTCTCTCGCTCCTCCCTCTACCACATGATCCTGCTTCTGATTCTGCTTCATATCATATCTCCATCTGGTACCTTGTTAATTATCTTATGATTTCTGTCTTTCTTTATTTCTTACTGTTTTTGTGGCTTACGATTTCCAAATTACATGTAAAAATAGATTAATTACTATAAGATAAGTCATGATCTTACGTATTTGTATATATATAGCTTTTAATTATATTCACTTAAGTTATTCATCTTCTCCTTCTGTTTCTTGCTATAACAGAATTTCTGAGTAACTGAGAAGCTAGCTAAAAAGAAATTTGATTAAGCCAAAGCTCCCAAAGTTTATCTAAGCTGATGGAGTCCTTCTTTTACTCGATAATTGGAATTTCTTCGTTATGACTTAATTGAGAACTCCAGCAAAAAATTTTCGTATTCCCTAATTGAACATAAGAGAGAATCAATCTCATATAGCAAACGATATTGTTTCATATATCTAAACATCGTTATTATAATTAGGGCTGAAAACAACTATTACTATATATGGCTTTAATTAAGAATCTATATGGATTAATATATGCATGATATGATGTAATTTAATTGGTTCGCCAATTTTGATGTCACTACGAAATATCTAAAGCGTTTGGATGGGTTTTGAATGGCCAGTAGTATGAGGGCGTATTGTTTATGGATGAAATTGAAATTAAAATAGAAATAGAAGATAATGAAAATATAATCATAAGGTCAAAACTCAACAAAAATGGTGGCCCATGATAAAGACAGTAGCAGAGTGATCTATTTCCACACATATACATATTCTCTTTGTCACTTTCTTCCTCAATCACCCCACTGGCCCTTCTCAATTAAACATGGAGGGGTATAAGGAATTTGGATAAAAATACAAATAGAAACAGATTAATTTTCTTGGCAGTACTTTTTCTTGGAGAAAAATTAAACATATAGTATCATATAGGCTCCAGTGAGGGAATATAAATTTTATTTACGAAAAATACGAATTTTTATTTAATATTTATTCAAACGTGAATAAAAAAAAATTTCTACGACAACAAAATATCACCGAGGAGAATACTTAAGTTAAGTGACTAATCATCATTATTAAATTAATACTAAAGGAAAATCTTACACGAAATTATATATATAAAAGTGCCATTTATATAGTGATGGGGTTGATGGCGTTTCCTTCACTCTTTGGGTCATGGTTAGAAATGTAAATCAAAGCTTAATATTGTAGCATGAAAATTTTAAAAAATGCCCCACTATAATTTTTTGAAGTTTTCACTATAGGAAATGTAAGATGTTGTTATATAAATGATAAATTAATTTTGTGATAGTATATAAAACTATCAGAGTTTTATAAAAGAGTCTTTAGTCTAATCTATATGTATGTATACGAATTCATTTATGAAGTATCCATAAGCTTTATGGCAAAAAATTAGAAAGGAGTATATATTTTATATTTTATTAAAGATATTTCTCTGAAGATATGTCACTAGACCTATATATAGATTATGATAAATGACAATTTCTTTCAATTTGTTCCAAATTCCTCTAATCTTGAAAAGAGTATATATTCAATTATATACACCCTAGCTGTCTGCATTGAAAGATAATATTCTTTTTCAATATGATTTATCATTATCGAAATTGACTAATAATATTCTTTTTCAATATGATTTATTATTATCGAAATTGACTAAGGAATCCGTGACATAAAATTATATATAAATGTTACATCCAACCTATCACAGTCTTCAATTTTCTAAATCATTTTATTTTTTAAATGTAATGATTAAAAGGAAAAAAAAATAGCATGAAATGAGTTGTTGCGCTAATTTTTTGAACTTGAAAATTTGTCACTAGTTTGTTCACTTTGTTGACTACTCTGAATAATAGACCTATAGAGTTAAATTTTACATTATTTTTTAATTGCTTTTAGGTTATTTTTTACTGCATGCCATCATTATTATTCGACCTCTTTGTAGACCCAGTCCAAATAACAAGGGTAGGTTTACATATTTAAAGCTTTTTTTAAATTAAAAAAAAACCTACGGAATAGTTAATTAAACGCGTCACAATTAAGATTAGGTAAACTACTTGTTATTCAAATTCAAAATTGGATGACTTGTACAAGTTCTTTTTATTTTAAGAGATTTATATTGGTCCTAATCATCATGTCATCGAGGACAAAAGATATTTAAGCTTATATCTGAATGACTAACCAGTAACTAACGAAGCTACAATGGGCTATTTTGCAAAAATCCTCTCTCGAACAATCACTATATGGTCTTTTAAAGTTTTAAAATTAAAAATATAGGTATATCAATTTTCACTAAGAAATAAGTTCTTAATTTATTTTTATTTTTAGCAACTATATATATCTCATAAACTGGACATATTAGTATGAGACAAATAAAAACTTGTTATATCAATTATTAGCTAGGGAATCTAAGTGGCATATGAAATAATGAGATTAAGGGTGAAATAAAAAAGAAGATTTATTATTGAAATTTAAAAATTGAAGTGCTGATTTTTCTATTTTAAAAGTTAATAGAATTATTTAAAAGTGGCCAAAAATTATAAATGTATTTGGATTTTTCCTAAATGGCCGTGTTCATTTATCTTTCACAAAACAGAATAGCATAGTGCACTAGGTTCTAACGGTCTGATATTAATTTGCAACATCCGTTGTTTGTGGAATGGGTCATACGTCCTACCGATTGAGTCATACTTCAATATGCAGGAAATTTTCGTTTATAACCCTAAGATGTAATTAATTATTCAAAAACAACTTAAATTTTATAATTATTTAAATGTATTTTATCACTTTTTAATGAATAAAAATGATCTTAAAAAATAAAATTAATATGGTAATATATGCAAAAACATTTGATAACGACAACGAACATGATTTGTACAAAATAAAAATTACTATATTAATAATATAAGTAATTATTTGTTAGTTTAGTTATAATTATAATTAAAATTGATATGATAACAAATGGAAAAACATTATAAGTCATTGTCATAATAATATAATTAGTTATTTGTGAGTTAAAACAAACTTAAAACTTAAAGTAATGTGGTAACAAACTTAATAATAATTGGTAACTATATATAAAATGTGTAATAAATGCAAACTATTGTGGTAATAAAATCATAAGCTATTTATGAGTCAAACCAAATTAAAATTTAAATCAATGTTGTAATAAAAATTAGTAGTAATGTTAGCAGAATTGATTTGTAAATGTGACAAACCCAAATGACATCATCCAAATTAACGTGATGATGGATTATAATTTCTACATCTAACTCATTTATGGTTTACCTCATGGCAACAAGAATATATAGTAATATACAATGTTGTCTTGAAATTGAGACTCATGTCACTTTTTAGGAAATCTCCCTACAAGACGACTTGTGATGAGTGATTGCAATAAAATAAGAACCTTCCATTGTTAATGCATTCAAATTTAGCATACATGTCATGTGTCTTAACTAAGATCATGGTATTTATGTAAATTTTTTGTTGGGAGCTAAGCAAATAACACTATTCAATGTGTAAACATTCCCATGCAATTCAAATCAAATATTCATATGCGCACAAGTATCCCATTAGCACCATAGTGCTTTGTTATTAGAATTTCTACCCTTGTAACATGATCACTTAGTATCATCTCAATGTTTGGACCCACCCTATTCTTCCAACAAGACATTCATTCTTTGCTAGCATGAAGTTTTTTAGCAAGCTTTTCATTATGCTCATTGATCAACATGACAATATGAAAATCGAGATAAGGCTTACTTGTGAACATCACCTTCAATTTCCATCCACTTAGCCAACTCAAGAGAGAATGACCTTAGATTTCTCATTCCTTTTATAAATTCAATGTCCAGCCAAATATAAGCAACTTTATAACAACTTCAATACATCTTCCTTGCACTTTCTTTTGCCACTCTTACATGCCTTTGAGAATTCTGTGCTGATATTTATCGTCCAAAATACTTCTTTTACTACACCAATTATTGCATTGCGGTGATATGAAACTAAGGTAATTTGCACGAAACATGTCAGTTTTTTTCACATTTTAAAGAAACCACACCTAGTCTTTATATGTCTATGCACTCACTATTGCATATGCAAATGGATACAGTTCATTATTAACATTGTATGTGAAGGCAGCCAAAAGAGTCCCTAAGTATAGTCCCCTCAAGTGGTAACCATTAATGAATAATATTGGCCTTGAGTCAAGCATAAAACCAATTATACAACATCCATATAAATGAGACATGTTAAGTTTACTAGTTTGATTTAAGTTTATTACAAATATGTTTTATCCATATTACTTTACTTGCTTACATTTGTTACAATACACATTTCTTACTATTGAGGATTCCCTGACTAACAAGTGGACTTCACTATTTTTACTAGTTTAATATAGTTAATAGTGACTTATTTTAACCTTTCTTTTAACTCAACTACACTAAAAGGTAAAAATATATTATAATGTTTTGAACATTGCAATATTGTATAATTCACTTTATACAAATCAATTCTTGAAAGAAAGACAATCAAATTTTAATACCAAAGTTCATGTTTATGTTTATTACTATCTTGTTCTGTTGATCTTACATTCCTTGCTACCACATGTTATAATGAAAATTTCTTACCATACCATGGCTTCCTAAATTTATAAGTATGTTTTACTATTATTATATGTTTAATATGTTATATGGTAACTTGTTGTTTCTTTATTTTCTTTTCTATACAACAAGGGGTTTTCTATATTAAGATGTCAAAATCGCCTTTCCCACCTCTTTACTTCAACAGTATAGGTAATAAAAGGTAAAAATAATGTGCTGATGAAAATTTATAGGCTAGAAGAAATACTAACATTGTAGGTTTATCCAAAAAAAATTGTAAGATGAGATAAAACACTGAGACTTTATGAGAAATTATGAGTAAAATGAGAGTTTTTAATTATTAGTTTAGGGGTATTTTTGTCTATTAAAAAGTCATAAAATGATTTTAGGTCCTTAAAAGTAATTATAAAACTTAAAGCTCTTTTAGTAATTAATTGCATCTTATGGTCTTAAACGAAAATTTTCCCTTAATATATTTTACTAGCTAACACAATTTGATGTAATTTAGGGAAAAAAAAAAAAAACTCATATCCAATTGCTTATATTTTTACTATACTATAATTTAATTAAAACATGACAAGTGTTTGGTTCTTCAATTATATTATAACAATAATATAGTTATTATAGATAACTATTTTATTTTCAAATTCAATTATAATTAATCAAATATTAGTCGTGTTATACTTTACAAACAATATAGTAAAAATATAAAAAATTACATATATAAATAACAATTAGTCAGGACTTGTGATAAAGATAATATAGCAAAGATATACAAAAGTATTTGATTCTTGACCTCATAGGCCTAGCAAATGACGAGAGAAAAAATTAAAGTGCCCCATTCAAGTTTGTAGCTCTAGTATATATGACCATTAGAAAGAGAGAGAGAGAGAGAGAGAGAGAGAGAGAGAGAGAGAGAGATATATATATATATATATATATATATATGTATGTATGTATAGTGACCCTTCAACATGTTGTGAATTAAAGTAGGTTTTATTCTTTGCATAGATGTAAGCATGAATCACTCAAGCTTCTAGTTACCCTTGAATTACTATTATTATTATCATTCATATATATATATATATATTATTCTGTGGGGGCAGGGCTGCACTACCATAGCTAGTGGAAGAGCGGACAACTCTTATGTGATCACCCTCCTCTTGTACATTACTTTCATTTTTCATGCGTCCACAATTATCTACATGTTGCCTCCTTATTAATTTATTTCTATTCTTCCTTCCACAATTATCAGATTTAAATTCATGGTACAAACAAGAAACCAGAAAAATCCTTTTTCTTCAAAGTTTCACCCACCTTCCACAAATCTCTTTTTTTTTTTCTTCTCTCTTCTCTCATAAAATTTCCTCATTCCCCAATTTGCTGTTTTCAACGGAATAAATGTCCACAAGAATATAAAAGAAGTGTGATATATACTATAACATTAGATTAGGAAGAGATCTTTATATATAATTAAATGGAATGTAAAGAATGCTCACAACAAGGGAAGATTTAATTTCTTTTACATATAATGCGTTACTAGGTTCCACAAGCGAGAGTGACACCTTTTTTTTTTAAAAAAATCAAATAGTTTGATTCAATGACAATCGTAAAAGAAGAAAAAATTAAGAGAACTTAAGTATGGCCAAAAGAAAGTACTTTAATCAGTATATGCTTTGATGTAGAGTCTCAATGTGTCACTAGACAACTGCCGTTGTTGATGGATCTTCTACTGGGCCACACATTCTGGGCATGATGGTGCCAACACCATAATGACCTTGGATAGCTCAATGGCGAGCACACACAGCGCCTGATTGTACCCACCTCGTTAGAGACGCCAACACCTTGTTCCCCAGAACCACCACCACTCTCCCCTCCCACAACTTCGTTTGCAGTCGCAAGTGTCTACATAACAACCCATCTCGTAGTCATTGCCAATCTTTTCCTGCTAACAAAAGAAACCACTGCAGGATGACACATCCTTCTTCATCTTTCTTTATGATTAATACATATGTGCCTTACTTTCTGAGTTTTAGATCTCTAAAAGAAAATTAAGAAAAGAAGAATATGGCGTCATGAAGTAAGGAAATAAAGCTTTAGGTTGTAGATAGATTCAACTAGAGAAAAGTTTGTAGCTTTTCCTCTTTCTTAAGGTTGAGGTTGAGGAGATTTTGCTCCAATGCCTACTACACACTAAAATTCTCAAGGTGGAATCACATATCTAGAGCTATCTATACTAAAGATGATGCCACATGGGAATATATGGTGTTTCTACGTGGCATCTACTTGGTGAGTCATGATGTAAGGAATAATTCTTCTGTGGGGATAGGGAATATGTATATTCAAAACCCATAATTGTTTTCTTACTTGGTTTCTTAGGAAATGTCAAAAGCAAAAAGCTTAGATATATTATAGTTAAGAATGAGGATACATGTGTGTGCATTGGTGCTTAGAAAGAATTATTAATGTCAAATTCATGATTATTGATGAAGAATGATAGATTGCCTCATCATATTCTCATCCAAACTCTTCATTATCTTTCAAACACTTTCCAACCCAGACGTCTAACCAAAGCTCACATATATATGTGAGGGTCATTTTCACCATTAAATTACATATTATCAATATAGACACAAGTATTTTATTAATTTAACTCTTTTGCTAAAATGTCTTTTCACGTATCTTAGAATATTCAAGGATGTAGGTAGCCTCACCCAAATAAGCTTGTTGTATCACAACATCTCCAAACTCCATAAAATTGTCGAACTACAATGTCTAGTGCAATTATATGCCTTATAATCTTATAGAGTTTAACTAGCATCATCCTTATTTTGTTTTTCTCCATATATATAATTTCCCCTTTTCTAATATGTATTTTGGCAATGATATAGAATGGTTAATTACGTAATTAGTGTGAACAAAAGTGGGAGAAACATAAGAATTATAAGAAATTTTATAAAAAGAGCAATATAAAGAAATTATAAATTCAGGGTGTCGAAGCGATCTACATCGCAAGTTTATCAATTTGATGACTTGAGCCTAAGCTTGGAAGGAAGAAAGTAATCATATATTTCACTTAGTAAAAAAAAGTGATTGGCCTCTTTATCGATTACCCACCACACATGATGTAAAAAATTTGTATTTATATAGTTATTTTGATGATCAACTTGATTGACTTGAATTGTTGGACATGATGACATTACCAAACAATATCAATGTTAATTATTTTAACTTTTTGCTTAACTTGTCACCTATTGGAGTAAATATGCAAAGAGGGAAGGGTGAGAGGTTTATACCAATTTGAAATTCAGTAATTATGGAGTATAATATTAAAAAAATAAAAAGCTATCAATTAGGTTATGCCAAATTATTATTTTTTCTCTTGCTATCTAAAGGTTAGTGTAACTAGTAAGAATTTTTTTTTTTAAAAAAAAAGAGTTCTTTTTAATTTCAGTCCAATTCTTTTGAAAATTATATTTTAGGAAGAGTGCACACTCAAAATTATGTAGGAAGGAAATTGCTCAAAGTCCAATAATAGCTTTATGATAATGACAACGTCTTTTTTTTTTTTTTTTTTCTGAAGTCTTCATCGATCAAGAGAACCACCTTTGTTAATATTGAGAACCAACAAAACGTATATGTTGACCTAAACTTAAAGAGTAAAAAGGGACAAATAGTTGAAACCATAGTGGGCCTTGTCACAAGATTATCAGCCCAATCTTTTTTGGATGTTGTATTAGCAAAAGTGTCTAAATATGAGGATCCCTGAGAACTATTCTATCTGAGAACCATATTTGAAAATTTTTTCCTTTTGTGGATAGGGATAAAGGAATACTCTTCTCGAATGAAGTTTGAAGATGGAGGAATACTTTTCCTAAAGGAAATTTAGGAATGAAGATACAGATCATACCCTTTGTCCTATGGTTATTCATTTCCGCCAATTCTATATAAGTATTTTAAAAAAAATATATATATATATATATATATATATACTAATTTTTATATTTTTGTATTTCACTTGTTATCTATAATTATAATAATTAAAATTTAAAAATTTAATTTAATTTGAATAATAATTTCAGTCATTACATATTAGTCTTCTATTTTTTCAAAACTTGGATAACATAGTAGAATTACTTTTAAATACTTCAGAGCTACAATCACATTGTGATGAAGAATAGGAAATGAATATTAAATAAACTAATGTTAATTATTTGTAAATTATGATTAAAGATAAACATAGAAATTAAAATTATTTAAATGATTTTATTTTAAATTTAATTATATTTTTGTTAATTTCTTTTTCTTCATAATTAATTTATCTTATTAAGAGTTGTCTATTGTAACTTATAAAACTTGTTATTTGAATATTTTTAATTTTTATGAACTTAATTAGGGTTTCTTAGATAATATAAACAACGAGTAACGGGATATTCCACACTTATCCCAATTGACATAAAATAGTCTTTAAAAGCTTGAAATGTAAATTCACCAACATTATCAATATGAATTGTCTTAATAAGATAATCAAGAAATTGAACTTGCAATCTTATTATTTAAGCAAGTAATCTTGCAAATGCCATATTACGTGTTGATAATAGATAAATATGTGATTATCTAGTAGATGCATCTACCAATACCATAAAGTATCTAAATGGTTCGCAAGATGGAGCTACATGTCCACATATATCTCTATGAATGCGTTCAAGAAAAAACAAGGGATTCAATCCTAACTTTTGCTGATGATGGCCTTATAATCAATTTCCCTTGAAAACATGCAGCATAAGGGAACTCATTTGATAAATGAATCGTCTAGTTATTTAACGGATGTCTATTTGAATTCTCTATAATTCTTCGCATCATTATTGAACTAGGATGGCCTAATCAGTCATGCCAAACTATAAATGTATCCTTTGAATTAGTAAACTTTTGGTTCATTATAACATATGCTTCAATTGTACTAATATGCGTGTAGTATAAGTCAGAGATAATACAGGCAACCTTTTTAATATACGTTTTTCTACCAAGACAACCAAAGTGATATGGAGATACTCGATATCACTTTCATTTACAGTCTCAACATACCCATGAATCGTGTGGTCTATCATTCAATGAAAAAGCCGCAATGACATTGTATGAAGATAATGATGCTAGCATAGCCCAACTAAAAGGAGGATACATCAAAGGGGACAGGACTAAGTATATCTCACCAAAGTTCTTCTTCACTTTTGATCTTCAAAAAGATGGCAAAATTGATGTCCAACAAATCCATTTAAGTGATAATCTAATTGATTTGTTGCATTACCAACTGCAACATTTGAGAAGCTGGTTCACCAGATTGGAACGCGCCAACTAAGGAACCTCCAATGATGCTACAGTAAGGGGGAGATACATGTTATACTCTTTTTCCCTTGGCCATGGTTTTGTCCCACTGGGTTTTCCTAGTAAAGTTTTTAACAAGGCAACCAATAATGCATATACTTATTGTGGACATTTAAGGGGGAGTGTTATAAAATATTATATGTGAATAAGTGATTTCATATAACTTGAACAATTCCTCAATCCACCAAAACTTATATCGGAAGGGATTCGTGTTGATAACGTGTTGTAAAATATGTAAAAAGAGTATTTCTATGAACAAAATATATGAAAGAGATAGAGGAGAAAGAGTATTTATTTACTTAATTCATAAGCGTTATCAATATCATCACACAAATGTTTCTATTTATAAGCTAGGGAACCTTAAAGTTAGAATGCTGAAGGTTGTCTACACATTTATAGAAAATACCAAAAGTTAGAATACTAAAAGTTGTATACTTTTATGTAAAATACCAAAGGTTAGAATACTAAAGGTTGTACATGAGGATATTAAAAAGTATTAGGCATTCACATATAATATTTTATAATAGTAACATTTAATTTTATCTTTTTTTTACTATTTTGTCTTAAAAATGGAATGTCTATGAGTATTATTTTGTCTTGATGTATAAAGACGAGCTGTTTTGACCTTTCAAGTTTTAGTTTGACAAATTCCGCTCCTCTCATTTGACAATGAAATTTTGCTGCCACTGAAAATAGAAATCACTTAACCATTTTATTCCAACAAGTATCTCAATTTATAGCTTAATCTCTTAAATTCATTGTTATCAAAAAAGAAGTATGAGAATATATATATATATAATTGGTGAATATAAAATTATAATGGAAGGAAAAATTTTAAAACTTTTGAAAGGTTAGTTATTTCTTTTTTAATTTTTGTTTCCTTGATTCTTAGTAAATCCTCTTGTTTTCCTTTCGTTCCATTTTTTCCTCCCAAAAACCTTTAAACTTAAAAAAAAAAATGCAATTTGGTATTTAAAAGATATACCTCATAATGTTTTTATTTTTGAATTTATTTCTCTACATAATTTTAATTGTAATTCTTTACACATTAGTCTTTCTGTCAGGTTAAATTATATTTTTACTTCAGTTTATATTACTAACTCAAAAGATCAATAAACATCTTGAGTTACAGATTTTGAGAGAATACATAGAGTAAAAAAAAATTTAATATTAAATATAAAGAGGAATTTTTTTAAACATAAAAGTTTCTCAGATTCTTATTCTTCTCTATTTTGTTTTTCTAAAAAAATCCTTACTGTTGCATTACAAAACATTTTTTTTGGGTGGTGATATTGCGTTTTAATTTTCTTCCGACATGTTTTGTTAGTAAAAATAATGAGAAATAGAATAAGAATGACCTTTGGAATGAAAATGGACTTTGACGAAAAAGAATCTTGAGTCAATATACTTGTTTGGTATAATATTTAAAAAAAGATTAAGAATAGGAATGAGAATAAATTAAATTATTAAAATATTTTTATTTTTAAAAAATAAAATATTAATTAATTATTCTTATATCCTTAAAAAATTATTTATTATTTTTAAAAAATTATTATTGTTAAATATTAATGTTATAAAAATAATTGTTAAAAATTAATTATTATTACAAAAATTAAAAACAATTATCACAAATTAATTATTGTATAATATTATTTTTTTAATTTTAAATTTTGTAATATAATAATTATTCTTAAATTTTGTTATTTTTAATTAAAAACATAAATTAAAATTCAATAGTTATATTTTAAGTTTTTTAATATAATATATTATTATTATTATTCCTCTTGAAAGATCAAAGGTAAGAGGCAAAGGGACAATTTTATAAAAAATTATCCATTCTTATGCAAAATTTTACAATCCCACCACCCAAGTAGGTAATTTACATTTCCACATTTGTGAGAAAGAGGATTACTAAAAAAATCCATTTCCTTAATAAAAATCATTCCAGACTTAAAAATAAACTCAAATTTCTTTTTTTTTTCCTTTCCCACCCTTCAACTCCCTCCAATCGAACATGCCACGAGTACTTTCATTTCTGATACCGAGTCAAAAACGCTGGCGCGTCCCTTCCAACTCAAACAATGAAGCCGCGTCCTCCGTGATATATTCCCTCGTCTCTCTGCCCTATAAATACCTCTCTTCCCTCCTTTTCCTCTACAGTTTCCGTCGACTTCACCATTTTCTTCTCAATTTCTCTCCCAATTCTTCCATTCCTTCCGATATGACTAGGTCCGGAATCTTCGGTTTCCCATTTCTCTCTTTCGTGCTCCTCGCTCTGTCTTATCTCGCCCACGCTCAGAATCTCTCTCCTTCTCCCGCTCCTCCTCCGACCAGTGATGGTGAGTAACCTCAATTTCACTTCCAACTTTGATTTCATTTTGAATGTAACGATTCTGCAAACGCTGATTTCTTGTGTGAAGTGCTGAATTGCATTTGTGGTTTGTTGGTTCTAACGCAGGCACTGCCATCGATCAAGGAGTAGCTTACCTTCTGATGTTGGTGGCGCTGGCAATCACCTACTTGTTTCATTGATTTTGCAGTAGTAGAGCTATATGATTAATTTCATTCTTTTTCATTGTATTTTCTCTCTCTTTATAGAGGAAAATTTAGGATTTTCTGTAATGTAAAGTATCAATAAAATTATTGATTCCTTGATGATCAGCTGCAGTCCTGCTTTTCAGTATGAACTGAATGATTCCTTTGTTGGTATTTATTCCTTTTCTCTTTTCTTTCTTAAGCACCTATTCTTTTGAGACGCGGTTTTGCTTTCTATCTTAATCCCCACTTTTCTTTCTGCGATAGGAAATAAAGAGGAAACTGCAAAAGTAAGGTACCACTGAACATGGGGTTCCAGTTACATACAGACAAACTGGTCAAGGTCAAGCCCTATAATTTTAAATGCTACGCATTCTTAATAGCATCTTTTAAAGTAGGTCACACTCTTCTTAACAAAGGCAAAACAACAATTATAGGTAAATCAATGCCAAATCACCTTTTCTCACAGCACTTTAGTGCAAGTGGAGAATGCCCAACACTGGCTATCTGTCTGCCTGGAATAGTTAACATAAAATTAATTTTGAATTAACATAATTTCAGAAATTTAATTTTGTTAAATTTCTATTTTAATATGTAAATAGGCTTTTTAACTATTCCAATACTAAACCATATATACTAAAGACCTGCAATGATGTTTTGGAACGTAGGCTTGTTTAATAATTGATATTCTAGCTCCAATCACTAAATTACAAGATATGGAGTCAAAAATTATACCAACTCGCACATGGCACAAATTGGCAATGATGTGCAGCGTGTCACGTGCTCACGTGCTTCTGTTGGAACATAATGCGATCCACATAATAAGGGAACGAAAATATTTCAGTGGCGCAGGTCTCGGGGTGTTCTAATTCTAATAAAACACACAAAAAGTTCTAAACTTTGGCCAGGGAAGTCGACCATTCTGGGAAGCCTAGAAAGGAAAAGAAGCCCTACCCACTCTTGCTTCAGTTTCAACATTCACACTAGCTACCATATTATATAGCCGAAGCACAAGGCTTGTGGTGCAGCAGCCATGGATGTCAGAAACTGGTGCAGTTCAGGCAGCAGAACCATCCAACTGGGAAGGTGTGGGGATGAGGTTGACTATGGGAGGTCAGGTAGTAATGGATCAAGCAAGCTGAAGTGGAAACTGCTGTGGATGAAGTTTAAGAAGGAGAAGAAGAGGCTGTTTGTGTGTTCTACTACACCTCCTCTGCATGTTCCTTACTATGATCCACACACTTACTCTCAGAACTTCGACCATGGCACTGCAATGGATGAACCAGACAATCTTTCTAGATCTTTCTCCGCACGCTTTGCCCATCCTTCTGCACTACTTTTAAAGAAAGGGGTAGCATAGTACTGTGGTGCAGTGTAGTAAAGTATAGGCTGAGCGCAAGCAAATTTGTGTCTACCATGTCTGATTTACACTTCTGCCAAATACAGCATATTAGTGCTAGCACTAGTGATATCTCTTTCTCATTTTCTGGCTGCCTCCTCTGTTTGTATGAGCAGTTGTTACTAGGTAGTTATTACCACTACCATGCAGAGTTGTAAGATGTGTATATTTTATATATTTACATGTTAGAAGTTAATTTGATTGGTAGCCCAGAATTTCGTGGAACTTGCTTTCATTTGTTAGGGAAAGAGACAAACTAATTCAGACTGAAAGATATAAAATTTCCCCTTCAATAAAGGAACCAACCTTATGCTTCTTCTTGTCAATGAGATCCGATAGTAATAGCATTGGTCACAGCCTCACTGGGAATGTAATGTGAAATCTATTTACCGCCATTGAAATGAAAGAAATCAACTAATATCAGTGTGTCAGGGGAGAGGGGTTTTGAAGTTTGTGTAGTGTGACTTCTTTGAGAAGTTTTGATCAATTTAGCCCTGAAAAAGAAAAGAAAAATAAGGAGTGTGAAACAAAGTAACGTATTGGTATAGTGATTCATGATAAAAATGATAAACTATTAGTCATTAATGGGCATCAAAAGTCAATGAAGTAGGGAAGCTCCAAGAGCCAGAGATGAAGTCATTGTCATTGAATTGCTCATATCTTTGAAGAAACTTACAGACCCACCAGCTGTGGCGCACTGGGTACATGGCAAGGAGCATTATTTGTCACATAGAGTATGGAACAGTGTAAGTACTTAAACTCGCATCCTTCCCCATGAAAAATTGATCTCACTTGTGCTATAAAGGTGAATTTGAGACTAAAATGATTTTATACGCTATTTTATTTTGTTCCTAATAGCACCAACTTACGTTAACCTACTATTGCCTCCAATCAAAAAGATAGTGTGATGCAAAGAAATAAAACAGGTGGTTTTTTGTCCATGAGGATTCTATTGACATGTCGGTGAAGAAATTATCTAAAAATCATATTAAAAGATATGAAAGTTTTATCAAAACTTTTGATTAGAAATTATGTTAATTTTGTTTGTGTGAAACAACTGAGTAGATTATAACTTACCAATCCTTTTTCAATTGACATGCCGGTGGAGAGATTGTTTAAAAATCATATTAAATTTTTTTAAAAAAATTAATGAGATAATTATAAATAAAATTAATTATTTATATTTTGATATAGCTGCATCAAAATAGTTATTTTTAAGTAAGATTTTTAAAAGTAAAAGTAAATTATGTATTGATGTTATTTGATATAGGTTATTCCTATATAAATAATTGTAAAGTAAAATAATTTTAAAAATTTAAAACTGATCATATAATACCTTTGAATATATAATTCGACTTATATACTGCTAACATTCCTTTCTCGGTTTTCTTCTTCTTCTTTCACTGTATTTATGCAGATTTCATTCGAGCGAGTCATTTTGTGCAATCTTTTCCCAGTTTACTGGGGGGGGCTACAGTGATACGACGTAGCTGGACATTTATCATGATGTTCAATTGGAATGGAATGTCGGTAGTTGATCTTCTTCTACCCAAGTACTGAACTGAGGTTTAGGGTTTTCGTTTCAGAATGTGACCACCGAAACGCCAAAGCTACGATATCAATCCAACAATGGCGACCCAGTTAGTGATGAGCACAGATAGAGTCAAGAAATTCTTCGACGACCTCGAAGCGCAAAGGTCTATTCTCTCCACTTGCACCCAACTATATACGACCCTTTCGAAACATTTCTCTTCCCTCGAAGATTCAGTCTCCCAGAAATCCCAATTGATCGAATCAAACTTTCAAGCGTTGGAATCCCATTCTCAAAGGACCCTCGAATCCCTCGATCACCGAGAGAATTCTATTCCAGAGCGCGAGTCCGCTGCGGCCGCGCGAATTGAAGAACAGAAGGAAGCAGCTTTGGCGGAATTCGCAAAACCCATTTCTGGAAATGTTGAATTGTCTGAAAACCTGAAATCTTTGTCTCGTAAGATGGATTCTTCAGCGTTGTTGAGGTTCATCGTGTCCAAGCGTAAAGAATCAGCGTCTTTGAGAGCCGAGATAGCGCAGGCCATAGCAGAGGCGGTGGACCCGGCAAGGTTGGTGTTGGATGCATTGGAAGAGTTTCTAAATAGCAAATCGTCAAAATCTGGGGTTACAGATAAGCGATGGGCTTGTGGAATTCTGATTCAAGCATTGTTTCCGGAGACTAGTTCTGCTGGCAAATCGCCAGAATTTTCCAAAAGCATTGTTAGCAGAGCAGCTGATTTGGTGGAGTTGTGGAAAGGGCAGATGGATAGTGGTTCAGAAAATGGTGCTGTCGGTGCGGCCGAAGCGGTTATGTTTTTACAGATGGTTGTGGGTTTCAAACTACGTGGGAGGTTTGATGAGCAGTATTTGAGAAAGTTGGTAATGGAGTTTGCGTCCAGAAGGGATATGGCGAAGATTGCTTCTGCATTAGAATTTGGGGAGAAAATGGGAGGTTCGTATAATCCCACACCTTATGTCTGCATGTCAGTTTATCGTTTTGCGTATGCTTCGTAATTATAAGTTATTGGTGCACTTCGAATATTTGGATGATCATACGTTAATAATATCAATTATTAATGAATATGTGCGTGTTTTCGCTGCCTTCTACTGGTCAACGTACATTGGTGCAATATATGAAATATTTGTTATGTCCACTCACAAGTTTCCCACCTTTGGTTGTATGTTGATCAGTTGATGGTACTTCTTGCTTGGTGACATTGTTCATTTGTAGTTTAATTTCATACAAAACTGCTTATTTCAAACACATTCGTAAATTGGAGCTATTAGTTTGCTGCCTTAGTAACTATCATTTATTCTTTTTCTCACAAGGCTGACCTCTTCTATCTTTTACCCTTCTGACTTTTTTATCTGTTATCTTTTACGTTTATAGAAATAATTGAAGACAGACGTGTTACTCCCGATGTATTCGTAAATAATAATTTCTTGAGTTTAGAAGTAAAATTTTGCTTCACATTAGTTAGCGAAAAACATGATAGAAGTTATGTTTCAAGGATGTAAATAAGTTAGGAGTAGAGCTGAGGTGTACTTGGGCTGCTGCTGATGTGTTTAATAGACCTCTTCCATAGATAGGGGTTGCCCTCAACCTCACTGTCTCTGTCACAAGCTTCCCAATATACAGAGAGATTCTAACCGTAGTATGATTCACATTCTTAAAAAAAATTTACAGCAGAGTAACTTCTGTCTCTTGAAATGTATGCTAACAATATCAACAAGTGAGCAGTTGCTATGTTTTGAGATTATTAAAATACATATTCAAAGTTCGTTTGAGTGCCAATCTTGGAAGCATGAATATCATAGTAGACACTGTACACGAGATGGACTTCATGGAACAACAACATCTGAAATGCCCTTGTGTAATTTAGAGTGTCTTGATATATCTAGTATGGGTATTAGACATGTATTGGATGTGGATGCAGTTCTTTCTAAAAGTGTCCATGATTATTAGGAGCCAATGAACTTCACTCGTAGTAGGATTTGACCTAGGTTTAAGAAACTCTCTTATTTACAACTTTGTTAAAGATTCTATAATAATTAGGTTATAAGCAGTATATTGAATGTTTTTCCCCCTACAGGATGTTAGGTCTATATTTACTAGCATAAGAGAAGGGAAATTTTGCAGCAGGGCATTGCAATCAAGCTATCATAATTGAAATTTCTCGATACAATGGAGCAGCTTCTTGAGACTTTTAATGTTTATTAAAAAAGATTTTGCTCGCTTCTTGTATTTGGAAATGGTTTAGATGGTTTTGGAAAGCATTTTCCTTGCTTATCATTGTCAGATTAACAACAGCCCTCCAGGCTCTTGCCTTTCTCTTATTACCTATCTCTACTCCACATCATGGTACCTATATCTTATGTATCTTTTCTTATCTTACCATGAATCCGCCTCTAACTCTCAGGGTACCTATCTCATTAGACATGTTACAATCTCCTTAACATTTTTCTACTATATTGCAAGCTAGACGTATCAAGACTTTACTTTTTGTCTTCAATAATATCCTTTGATAAAAACAAACTATTCCCAAATCTGCTTTTTTATATCTTCTGAAAGAATGTAAATCTATAATGTGTTCTTTCTAGTGATTCAATGCCACCATCATTTTGATTGAGTGGCGTAAGATAATTGGTTGAAAAATGCAAACTTAGTCATGTGATGACCCTTCAACTAACCTACTTCTTTTGTTAAACTTAATCATGACTATACTTAGTTTCTGCCTTCATGATTTTGAGTTCTTTCCCAGTATTTGATGAAATAAGTTTTTTTATTTAGTTTGATTTACTGAAATGATATATAATCTTACAAGATCAGCTTTGGGGGATGCTGTATAGTAAAATTAAGATACAATAAATCAGAACATAGTCCAATCTTTTGGTTTTGTGATATCAATTGTTAATTCAATGAATTTGCAAAAAGCATTCTACATGCTGGTGTCTATATATGTTGTTATGATGTTTTGCTCCTTGGAGCAATATGGTGTAATCTGTAATGATTAGTTATCGACCATTTTGATTTTCTACTACATTATTATAGATAGATTATGTTTAGAATGATGAAAGAAACGTCTATTTTATTAGATGGAGTTGTGGCTTTTTTATATATATTTTCAAGTTAGTATCAGCAAGTTCAAGTTTGAAAATTTCATATGAACCTTGATGGGTCTGCAATATTTAAGAGGAATTTATATTATGGACTACAGTTACTAGGATCTATGGTGTCCAACCGACACGCGTCTCCTTGCTTTGAAGGAAGATCTGTATGTCAAGAGAAGCAAAAGAAATAAGATGCATCTGATTTGCATTAAAATCAAATAGGACCATATGCCGTCAGAGCCCAAATCTTATAGAAAATAAGGAAACTGAGTGTGCAATTTGACACTCTTTTAAGTGTTAGAGCATAGCAGAATTTCATTAGACTTGTGATCATTTGACATTTCTTTTCATGTGAAGAATTTCACCAGAGTATACATGGACTAATTAAAGCAATGGTTCTATGCAGATATTATAGATGAATTCGTTAAAAACGGTAAAGAGATTGAAGCTGTTTATTTTGCTTCAGAATCTGGTTTGACTGAAAGGTTTCCTCCCGTTAACCTGCTCAAGTCCTATTTGCGGAACTCCAAAAAGAATGCTACTACTATATCGAAGAGTGGAAATAATAGTCAGGCTGCAGTGGTCTGGATTACTTCCTTTTTAATTTAGCTTCACATATTATGTTAATATTCTATTGAATCATTCTTTCTTAAATTGAACTCATTTTACAGGATGAGTCAAGCACTCTGGAGTTAAATGCCATTAAGGCCACCATCAAATGTGTAGAAGACCACAAACTGGAATCAGAATTCAACCTTGATAGTTTGAGGAGGCGAGTTGCTCATCTGGAGAAAACCAAGGCTGAAAGGAAGAAGAGTTCAGCTGCTGGGAGTAAATCTCAGAAGCGGGCCTATGCGTTGGGCAGCACACGAGCTAGTGGATCCAGCTCGTTTCGGCCGGCTAAAGTTGCCAAATTTAATTCGTTACCATCATTTAATCG
The DNA here is from genome assembly GCA_037074485.1 of Delonix regia. Classification (NCBI taxonomy): domain Eukaryota; kingdom Viridiplantae; phylum Streptophyta; class Magnoliopsida; order Fabales; family Fabaceae; genus Delonix; species Delonix regia. The sequence goes on along the minus strand of CM073449.1, from coordinate 28,278,577 downwards.
GAGGAACCCAGCTCCTCCTCCACAGCCTAGTCCTGTCTCAAGATTTTCTGGATCATATAATTACCCCACTCAGACTGTCTATGATGGCCCTACTGCTATACCATATGGAGCAGCTTATGGAGCTGCCCATACTCAAAGCCCTGCTGGATTAACTCAACAGCACTACTCACTCCCTGGTGGTTCATATGGAGGACAGACTAGCTACGGCATTTATGATTACGGAAATGCTGCCCCACCTTCCTATCAACCTCCATACACACACTAGACCAAAGAAGCAGTAAGTTGGTGACACCTTTTCTTTTCCTGACGTTTGAACCTGTTCTATCAATATCCCTTCTCATGGATTCCTGGAAGGAGTTTTTTTTTTTTTTTTTTCTTTTTCTTTTTTAATAATTGACAGTGCTTTAGGGAGGTCCAAGTCCTGAAGTTCTAGACTAAAACTATAGTAGATTTTGAAAGCTGTAGCCACTAAATTACGTTATACCATTTAAAATAATAATTTGACAACATAGACGATTCAAATTTCATGTATTTTTTAATGGTTGGGATTAATTTAATAATTTGTGCAGTAAAAAATTTTAAATTTTAATTGCATATAGTTTAAAATTTTGATTCAACGATTTAAATTAAAAAAAAAATGTACTGCAGGAAAATATAGAAAATTCAATTCATCATAACACGAATGCTGTTATGTATTATTTGACATTATCTGGTTCAACGAACGGAGTATTAAATATTACTTTGACTTTATCTGTTTAAGAAATAGACAGAAACTAAGAACGCAAGCAGATTAGGATTTCCCCGCGGGCACTGGCGGTGGGGTCAAAAGTCAGCGTATTTATTCAATTTTTTGGATTCCTTCAGATGATAATAATATAAATTCGCTAAAATACTAATAAAATTAAATACACGCATTAAGCTGTATTTGGACAATTGAATGAGTCAATAAAAATTTAAAAACAGGTCTATGATTTGCCGGCTAGGAGCATATACGGTGACAACTTGAGTCTAGATAGGGGGCCGCCTGCTCAAGTTTCTTCTTACAAATGGTTGCATAGCATGACTCCAAGAGTAAATTAATGTTAATTAGAAGAAAGTGATAACATAAATTATTTGCAAACCAATATCTCTATCAGAAATCACAATGCAGATGCTAATTGTTTTCTTAAGTTTTCAAATTTGGATTTCTCAAATGGAGATCTTTGGTTTGCTATGTTCTTAATTTTATCATTTCATATTTATTATAATGTTTGACACGTTATTATGTGAGAATAGGGTGGCAACAAGTAACATATTGATTTCTTTTATTTTGTATCTCACATGGTAGAGTATTATTATTATTTTTATTTCTTTTATGTTACCCAACTATTTTTCTAATAATTAGCTCTGCAATAATTTTTATTTTAGAAAAATTATAAGATGCGTATATAATATAATATATCAATTAAAAAAATTACATTGTAGTGTATTTTAATAAAGTCTGTATGATCTTTTACGTTTTTAAAGTATATGCGTATTCATAAATAATACAAAGTGTATAAATTAATAAGATATCATTTATTTAAATAGAAAAGAATATATTTGCAAATTCAAAGAGTAAATAACATTTATTAACATACACACAAAGAAATATCTACGATGTGAAATACCACCGATTACCGTACCAATTTCAAGGATCATAAATCATATATATCTACGTCGTATGGAAGAAGAAATCATAGTATCTATGATATTGCTAGGATCAATGCCTAACCGTAAATGCATCAGATTAATAAGAAAAAAAATCCATTTATAGAATTATCCGGAGAAAACGAAATCTAATCGATATTTGAAAAAATATATATATAATATGTGTGTATGTTTATATAAGAGTGGGAGACATGTTCTTCATATATTAAATGAAATAACTGGAGAGTATTATCATGTACCCAAAATTGAGGCGTAAAATGTGAAAAGATGCATAGACATAAGTGCTTCGTGTGTCGTTTATGTTTCATGAACGACACAGCAAAATCCCGTAGCCCATACCAAATGCTTATTTACTTGTATTATTCTTCTCAAACAATAAATAAAAACGCTTTTTTGAAGCTAAAACATTATAATTATTGTAAGGAATAGATTACACTCCTTCCAAAACAAAATCATAATTTAACTAAATTTTAAAAGAGATTAATGTAATGTACCCCATTGCTTCTATTTAAAGTATGATGATTGAATGTAATCACATCAAAAGATTGGAAGTGAAAAGATGGAAATTGAAGAGATGAATGGGCTTCTTATATATGAAACCGCGGGACCCACCAAATATAAATAAGGTACAGTTCATGCACATCCCTTGCCCGCAAATTTTAACAATTTTGGTTTTGATATATTAATTTTAATAAAATTATTTAAAACATTAATTTTATTAAGACTAATATAAAAAAAAAAAATTACACCTCTATGTCGTGCTAGTCGGAGGTTGGTGACACGTGCTAGATCATACGGAATCACTTCTTGAGAAATTAGAATTGTAGTGGCCTTTTTCATTTTAAAATAATCATTAAAAACTTTCTACAAAAAGTACAATATAAATAGTTGTGTTTTTCAAGAGAATTATTTAATGATAGTTTTTGTCAATATTATGTTTGATAAATTTATATATTTTTCAATGTTAAAGAAGAGCTTGATAAATTTGAATATGTGTCAAATTTGAAAAAGTTAAACGATGGTTAATAATTTTCAGTGAGAATATTTTTATTTTAAACAAATAATTTATTATTTTTATCTATGTTTTCGAAAAAAATTAATTTATACTATCTGTTAACATTCAAACTATTTTTATAATCGTTCAAAAACAACTCAATTTCTTTGTAAAGAACTTAATTAAACACTTTATTTCAATAAAAAATTTATTTTTTTGAAAAATAAATATCTTAAAGCACCAAAGACCACATAGGCTTTTCAATAATTTCATGTTTAACCGTCGTAAATAAAACATGTCAAAATAGGCGCATAAGTTTTTGTATATACATTTAGAGTGAGATAAATGAAAGAAATAAAATTGAATATTTTTAAATTCTCTCTCTCTCTCTTTTGGCAAGTGACATAAACTAATATTGTTTTCTGTACATTAAAATATTATATATGTGAGCATGAAATTGATTGGAGGCTTTGAATATAATAGTGATCCTTAATTAACCCATGGTATTAGGATAAATTATCCACATCATTATTTTTTTAACAACAAGAAAAAATGTTATACTGTTAAAAGTCGGTGTGTTGTACAGTATTATTTATTCTGTGGTATAAACTTTAAGTCATTCTTGAATAAAAAATATAATTAATTATATTTAATTATCAGTGCTAAAAATAAAAAAATATAATTATATTTTGAAATATAATTAATTCACTAATTCTTTTATTATATAGCTTTTAGATAAACAATTAATTTAATTATAAATAAATACTAAAAATAAAAAAATTAATTACATATATAATAAATATATAGAATAAAAAATTACTACTAAAATAAAAAAAATATGACTAAAATAATGTTATTATTAAATAATAAAAAAAAATTTATTTTTAATTTAAAATATGATTTTAAACATTTACAAATATGGTTAATAATATTAATAAAATCTTTTTCATTTTGGCAGCCATGTGCTGGTCCTAATATAGTTTTTATGCACCAATCACTTCCTCTCTCTCTTCTTCCCTCCCAATCTCTCCACGGCAATTCTCTCTTTGTTCCACCTCGCTGGGCTGATTATGGCTCGATTAACTCAAAGAATTTGATCCGACTTCGTCATATAGAGTTGGATTATAATTAGATTAAATAAAAATATTTAAAATTTTCACAGACTTAAGTTGGGTCTTAAAATTGACATGAAATTTGACCTAGTATTAATTTTAAATTTTTTTAATTTTTATAATATATTTTAAATTTAATTTAAAATACATTTTAAAATATCAATTCTTTTCAACATTTTTTATTTTTCATTCCAAATTTTAAAAATTTTTTAATTCTATTTTATTTTCTTTCAAATTTTATTTTTTTCATTTTTTAAAAAGATTATTTTTATAAAATATTTCATATTAAAAAAAATAATGACCCTGGCTTGGGTTCTAAAAATAATATCCAATGTGATACGGACTAAGTCTTGGGTCAACAAAAAATTTAACCTGATTTAACTAATAATTACTCCTACTTCTCACTTCATATTTCATACACATTCTCCCAAAAAAAACAAACAGGCTTGGAATCACTTATCTTAGAAGTTATTTAATTTTTTTCTTTAATAAGATAGAATCTTATATTAAAAAAGATATAAAATGTTAATATTGTATTTTTGTATTATTATATTTTTTTGCTAAAAATTTAATATTTATTAAATTAAAGATAAAAATATGTTCATATCTTGTTGAAAAAGAAATATACCGTGAAGTGAACTTTCTGACTATATTACTGTGATAGAGATAATTAATGTTTTAAATCCTTAGCTAAACATAAAATATATTGACTAAAATTTTTTTAATATTTTATTCGGCAAATGCATTGAACACGCATTCAGTAATTCGTATTTGTTAAGGAGGGAAGACTTCCTCTTCCTTACAAATTTTCTAATAATTAAAAAGGCAAAACATTTGAAATGTATTTTAATAATTTAATTTAATCGAGTATCTATATTCTTTCTGTTTGAATGTTTAAATAGGTGAGGAAAAAGAAAAGGAGAAAAGCTTCATGATTATATAAATTACATTTTGAAATATTAAAAATAATAATTAAAGACAAGTAATTAATAAAAATAGAGTGGGTTACTTGACTAGCCTCTACCTCCAGTCTGTGTCATCTAGAAGCTTTGCTTTCCATGGGTTCTTGTCACTTCCATGTCCTTCACCCAGAAAGACGGCAATGCAGTTCAATCGGTTTTTTTGACTGATATTCTGTTAAAACAAAAAATCATTTAATGTCTGACATATTACGCTCCAAATATTTTTTACTCAGATGCTTCAGGAAAGAAATTTGTGTTCTATTCAGTTCTGTCTACTTTTTTTTTTTAAGGCACGTCAACGGGGGACTTTTTTAATTTTTTAAATATATAAATAATAAATAATAATAATAATATTTATATTAAAAATTAAAAATATTAACAAAATTGTTTTAACCTTTAACTAAAAAATTTTTAAAAATTAAAATTTCCAAAATAAGATTAATCAAAAGTATTGCAATACTTACTTTGGAAGTTGGATAGTTTTATAATAAATTTTATTAACTAAAAAGTAAGCATTGCAATGGAGATAATGACTATTTTAACCATTCACTTTATGCCTTAATATTAATATAGTACTTCATAAATTTGAAGTGTTAAAATAATCTTTTAAAAATTTAATACTAATTGAAAGTAGTCCCAAAAAATGATTATGATTAGCTTGCCCTAAGCTTATATAATTAAGAATATTGTATTAGTAATTTAATGATTAATTAACTATTTTAGCAAAATATAATCCTTTATAGTAAATTATTTTGATTTGAAAGTATATTTCCTTCTCAGCAATATAAGTTGTTTAATTATAATATATCTTTTTAAATGATACCCCATAATAAGAAAGAATTATATTTTTACCCCTGCCCAAGTCATCTTAATCACTACTTCTAATATCATAAATTAATTTTATTTTAGAAGATAAATAATTTTACTAACATTTTATTAATAGAAAATTAAGTATTTTAATTTTTTCACATTATTTTTTAAATTTTTAATTTTTAAAGTTTATTTATTAAAAATTAAATTAACTTTGTTAATTCTTTTAGTTAAAATATACTTTAAAATAATAAGATTTTTCATATAAATAATATTATTTATTATTATACTTTATTTTTAAAAAATAAAAAAGGGGGAAGGGCTTGTAGCTCCACACATTAAATAAGTCCTGCAGAACGTGGAAGTTCTACACACATCCACGTTCTGCACGCATCTTTTTTTTTTAAAAAAAAAAAAAGATAGACCGTGTATTGTCTTGGAATTTTCACTAAGAACAAAAATTGCTTAAGCATTTAGATAAAAAAATATTCTCAACACAGGATATTAGACATTATAAAGATTGTGTTCAATCTATCTTCTATATTATTTTTTTAAAACTATTTTTCATTGGCCAAATTGATGTGATTTGATTCTTTAAAGTAAAAGAATCGGTAAAATACATTTAAAATAAAAAGAGATACAAGAAGTAGAATTGTATATGAAGTCCAACTTTTTCTTTTTTTACTCATTCTCTCTTCTCTATTTATTATTTCTATTTTAAAAATATTTTATACTTTAATAAAATTCAAACTATAAATGAATGACTTATTTAACGTTTAAGCATAATGTTTTAATAGTTTCCATCTGTCTACTCAAATTCTTCATTCGACTCTTCTCCTCTCAGTTCTTTTTGCGAGTATTCTTTACAGTTTGCTTCTCATTAACCATTTTGTGCACAATATTTATCTAATGATATTATATATACATATATATATATATATAGTTATAATGTATGATTGACATAATTAAAAGTCTATGGGTTTAGACTTTGGAGATCTTAGCTTGATGTATCTGATCAAATTCTGTTAAGATGTCAATTTTGATGGCAAGTTCTTTTAATGCTCAAATAAAAAGCTCTTTACGGGCAATAATAGACGCCTTTAAAGATATTTTATGATGGCAACCCATTGAATCACTATTAATACTAAAAGCCAATTTCTTTTTTGTAATAATACAGTGCCTATGAAGTTGTTATAAAAAATTATTATATTATTTAAGTTAAAAATAGTAATAACGCCAGTTTACAAACTAGTATTCTTAAGGAACATTTATTATATTTATTGATCGTAATAATTATTTTTTTATTATTTTTTATTACATTTAATTAATATTTTTTTTTTACTTTTTTGAGTAATCTTTAATTTTTTTTATAACAACATTATCTTTCATCCTTTCAAGAGGTACAATTAATATTTTTATTTTTAAAAATTTATAATCAATTTCTAACTATTTTTATATCCTCACACACTTAAGTAGTAGTATTTTTACATTACCTTTAATTTTTGTTTCAAAAAATTTTTGTTCATGTTAAAATTAATATTTTTAAGTAAAGTTTTATGAGATATTAAGAGTAATATGAAAATATTACTTAGATATATGAATATCTATAAACTTATTAATAATTCATTATAAATTTTTTAAGAATAAAATAGATTAATTATGTCTTTTGAAGAAGATGAATAATAATATTGATATAAAAATAAAAATAAAAATTATTAATTAAATGCAATAAAAATAATAAAAAATATTAATTATTATTGTCAATAAATATAATAAATATTCCTTAATTAATATCAAATAAACAAAGTTGAAACTTGAAAGAATGACAGTTACAGAGCCTATATATTATCCATTAAATTATTTTACAAATATATTATATTATTCGAATGCTAGAAAATTAGTTCACCACGTTACGTCATGGATGACGTTAATTTTCTCAAACGCCTTAATGTTGAATATACATTTGAAAAGGTATGGCAAAAAAAAAAAAAAAATGGAAAAGGAAGTGTTGATGAATATGGATTGAAAAAGGTCTGGCGAAAAAATAAAAACATTTGTAAAGGAAGCTGAATATATTATATTTTATGTTAATTTAACATCTTAATTATGTCATTCGCGTAGTACATATACTATAGATGTGAAATTTAGCGACAACACACATGCCACGTAAAATATTTCATTTGACATTGGAATATTAAATCAAATTCAAATTAAAAGAATAAAATTAAATGAAGTTACAACTTTTATGAAAGCTTAAAATGTTATCGATCATAATATAAATCAAGGACTAAAAGAATTTGGTCAAAAAAATTAATGGCCCCTTGTATTTAATACTTTATATCATAATGATTTATAAAGTCAGAAACGTGGCTGCGATAATATCCTTTGGTTCAAACAATAAACAATAAACAAGAGAAAAGAAGAGAAAATGGACCATGGACAGTATTTTATTTATATGCTAGTTGATGAAAGTACGTTAGCATTAATATTTATGAGCACTTATATATATATAAGTTAAAATGATAATAATTGTATTTTATATGTTATTATTATATAAAAGGAAAAATTCATATTATAAAAGTGATCTGATTTAGGTTAAAATTATGATAGGCTTCATTTATACCATAAAGTATAAATTTATATGTTTATATATCTTTCAGACAAAAAAGTATATAAATATTTAATTATTTAATTTTTAATTTAACGATGGGCCTTATAAAAAATTAAGGTAACATATATTTTTATGAAAAAATGTTATAATCTTGAAATTATATATATGAGATTTTTTTTTAATATTTTATCTTTAAAAAAGGAAAAAAAATACAATTCTCTTAAAATTTATATATAATAATTCGGAAGAATATCAGAAATATAGGTTGTGGTACACTTTTGCATCTGATCTACTCAGATTGATTTAATGAAAAGTTCATAAAATAAATTTTATTCCAACAGTTAGCACAACCACAATATAATATGAAAAGACAAAGTGGGAGTACCTCACAATGAGAAGCAATTTTTATGTCATTTATTTATTGTTTTGTCTTATTTCTCCATTTAATTTTCTCAATTTTTCTGTGGGCTCTCCCAAACGTCAACATTGCCAAGTCTGAGAACTCAGTCCCACTCGTTTTTCTGTATCTTTTAGTCGTTATTTTTATTTTCAAATTCTCACCTAATTTCTTAGGTGTTAAAATAAATATTTTAAATTGAAGAATATTTAATCTTTCGAAAAATATAGTTTTCTACATGTCATGCAATTCTCGAAAGAAGTACCATTGATCTCAAGTTAAGATTTATACTTTTAAAATGCTCGGCCATGTGATTTGTTGTCGGTAAAAGCCAGTACAACACATGAGAATTTGAACAGAAAAAATTAAAATAAAAAACTTGTCGTCAGTCTGTTGCTACGATGGGATCTCAAATCATATATAATAAATATTGAATTTAAATCTAGGCTAGATAAATTAGAATTGAATTTAGGTATAATTTTAAGTGTTTCTGATTAATTTTTATTTTCTGAGAACATAACAAGTAAATTTTGTTCACTTATGACTTGATTTTTATATAAAAAAAAAGTTATTTTACTAGGCATGTTTTTACTGTTTTTTAATATCGTTTTCACAAATTTCTTCACTAAAAACATATCTATATCATAATGTTTTCATCAGGGGACAATAATACTGTTGTAATCGCACTTCATTGATTTTTTTCTTTAGACGAAGAAAAAGACCAATAATTTTGTAATACTATGTTTGATTTAATATTTAAAATATTTAAAAGGTTGTTTGTATATTTAAATAAAAATTTATTTTATAAATATTGTTATTTGTTTTATTTTTTTAAATTAATTTTTTCATCAAATTTCATTTGTACAGAAATAAAAAATAATTATTTTTATTTAATAAATTTTTAAACATAAATTATAATTATATAAATTAATTTTAAAAATTAAATTAACTTAAAATTACGTTAATTTAACACACCTAATGACGTGCAATATAAAAATTTGTTTTTGGTCAGAAGCAATAAAAGAACATTAATTATGAAGTTACGTACCACAACAATTTTGGATTTCTTGGTTTCGAGGCTGTCACGAACACCGAGCCAAGCTAGAGTATAATAATAATAAATAAATATATATATATATATATAGATAATGCTCGAGTGTTTTTGGCCATATATATATATATATATTGCACGCGAGAAATAATAGGAAGTTAAAAGTGATAAAAATTATTAATTTAGTTTCTCTAAAATAAATATTTTTTTTAATTTAATGGGAGATGAAATGCACTGTACTAATAGTAATAACCGCAAAATAATAATCCTAGAAGATTTTTTTTGGTAACAATTTGCGGCATATGTCTGAAGCCATTTTTTTTTCTTTTACATTTATCGGAGCTGTATTTATCATATTTATAAGTCTTTTTCTCCTGTTCTTTCTTTTTCTATTTTTTTTTTGGGTATTTTGTTAAAATAATGGTCCTGGGTCTAACTTATATGGTTTTTTTTTTTTTTGGTTTGATCTAATCTTTCGAATTAATACATATGATATACCTAAACGTTAGACTTTCTTTTGTTTCGATATCGTATTAAAACAATTCTGTTACTATCCAAATACTTTTATATTGTTAAGAAATTTGACGAATTTGATAAGTGAAAGGAACAAGAATAATTCTTTTGTTGCAGCACCATGCATCATGATATATTTTAATTCCAGAGACTAAATTAATAGAACTTTTATTCTCATAACTCAATAAGAAATTGTGGATACTTTACTTTGATGAGAAATCTGAGGATCCAAATCCATTGATACTTTTAGATTTGGCTCATTTAAAATGAAATGAAATTTGACTTGCTTTCAAACTCAGTTCATGATATTTTAAAAATATGTATAATTTATAATATATGTAATACAAACAATTTTAGTATACTTGCTCACGGAATAATATTTTACATGTATAAATTGTATGAACTGAAATAAATTTTAGTCCAAATCAATTTCAAATTCAAATTGCTTAATCCATTTATAACTCCCAATCAGCAAGACTATTTTAGTATCCTTGCTGAGTGAGATCAGATATTATCACATAAGTAGACTGAAAATAACTGAACGTTTTGTATAAAAATTTTATTATGTTATTATTTAAATATTGGTTTAATTATAATATTTCTTTGAAAACATGTCTGGGCTAATTATATTTATTATTATTTTTCTATAAATGACACTATCTAAAATCGATATTGAATATGCCATGTGAAATAAGCTCCAAGTTAAATTAAATATTAAAAGGAACAACACGGTTTAAGTATATAACAGGACTAAAGTGAAAATCAACAATTTGTCCAAGGGTTTCATGCTCGTTGCCACCTATGAACGCCAAAAGCTTTGTTCAACAATAACGCCAGAGATTGTCAGATTTCGAATTAAGTAATTAATAATTCTAACACGAACATCACCTCACAGGTGACAACCGTACTTATCACAATAATTAAGAATCAAATGTATTAAAATATGAGAAGCATAATTCTGACTATTCCATCTTTCGAGGAGAGAATAAACTTCTTACAGTAAATCATTAATCGTGAATTTTTAAGATTGAAGAATTAAATAGTTGGTGTTTGTATTCTGTAGAAGTCCAATAAGTTATGTTTTACTACAATAAACTAAATTTTTTTTATTATTTTGCTTCAAATATATTAGGATTGTTCATAGAATTCCAACCAGAGGTAAATTAACCAAAGAAAGAAATTAAGCTTGTTCATTGTTATATGGTGACTGACACATGTCTATTACGCAGCGGAATTATGAGAATGCTACAGTTTCTACAATGATGGATGTTCGCTTTATATGGCATATCAAAGAGATGTTTTATTTCAATGGACAGATTTTATACACTAAAATCCATTAACATTAAAGTTTCAAATTTTAATATTTAAATCAATATTTTTATGATTTTTTTCCCATGGAAGTAAAAAATTTAAATTTATGTGAGTTAGATAATAATGTTCAATTTGAGATGATTCAACTTCATGTGCAAGTTCTGAGAATTTGTATGACATGTAGGGCTGATGATTATTGTTTTAATTATAAAGGAAACTTTTTCGTTACAAAAGAAACTAATTTTTTATTAAAAAATTGCATGATGGTTAGTGGTTCATGTTAGTATATTATGTAATTTTTTAAAATTCTTAATAATAGAAAAAACTGACATTTTTTTTAACAAAAAAGAATTATTCCAAGGAGAGAATATTACATGCCATGCCATGATTATTAATTACTGTTTTAATGCATTATATTATTTAGAAGCATAAAAGAAATCCATACCTAAGAATAAAGACTTTGTATTTATGTTTTTTTTTTTTAAAAAAGCGTCACTTTAATCAAGAATCTTGAATATTAATTAATGGCCAGGACCAGGATTGTGGATGAAGTGTAATTAAATTAATGAAGAACGAGAACGTTAAAAATCCATAAGCCAATAAACTACTTTTGGAAATTGGGACATTTATCTTTGTTTAAGTGGTAAGTTTTCTCTAGTCTTAATTTACCCATAAGCATGACAGAGAACAGAAGAAAACCCACCGTGATGCCGTCAAAATCGACCAAGCACGCCATTAAGACGTAGCAGCCTGTAGTCCCCACACTCAGATGGACAAGTTTTAAAATATCGGTTTGATACAGATACACAGTGCAACCTCTTCTGCGCTTATAATAATCCCCGTTTTTACGTCTCTCTCCATGCCTTCTTCTTCTTCTTGTCTCTATATATCTCCCAATATCCTCCCACCATTACGCCATAACACCCTCCCCTTTCCTTTTCTCTCTTTCACTTTCCTCTCACATGGCTCATCTCTCCAATGGCCACCACCATCCTGATATCGCCTCCATCAAGTTCACCAAGCTCTTCATCAATGGCCAGTTTGTTGATTCCCTTTCAGGTTATCTATGCTTCTCCTCTGTTTTTCTCTTTCTTTCGTTCTCTATAATTTTCTTGGTATTCACAACGTAACTTTCATCTATACTGTGGATGTGTAAATTTTTCTGGTAGGAAAAAAAGAAAGAAAGAGCATGTATTGATGGTTTATGGATTTTGTTTGATAAAACAGGGAAGACGTTCGAGACTATTGATCCAAGAAATGGAGAGGTGATTGCGAGGATCGCCGAAGGCACGAAAGATGATATTGATCTTGCTGTTAAGGCGGCACGTGAAGCCTTTGATTCTGGACCCTGGCCACGCTTGCCTGGCTCAGTACGTTGTACTTTGCCTTTCTCTTTTTTATACTACTTTCACATATATGAATATTCGCACTCTATTTTTTCTTTCCTTATTTCTTTTCATCTTTTCATTTTTTGTTGCCGTCCGTAATTCATTTTTCAATATATATTTCAAAAGAAAAAATTTGCGCTGGAGTCTGGACATAGGGAGCCTTTCGCCATGAGTGAGTTCCATTATTGAGAAGGATGGTCAAAGCAATAGTTTTAAGATTCGTACAACTATTTTAGAATTTACAGAAAACTTGAATTTAGCAAGCACGACTCTATGAGAAGAAGACTGAAAGCGCAGACAATTTTGAGAAGTCTCTCGTTCATTTATTATTATCAATATTCTTTTCCATGTGAAAAGAAAGTTTTTGTTTGAAAGGTAACCACTTCATGAGATTCATATATGACATTGACGTTTGAATTATTTTTGGAATTATATGAAATTAATCGGGACACGCCCAACTTATTTCGAGGAATTGAATGAGCATCCCTCTGCGCTGGATTTTTTACTTTAAACCACTAACACTGAAGTGAAGTCGCTGCTGTATCGTAGCCTAAAACTCAGGTCAACACTTTAAAAACCAGTTTCACTTTAGGAGACATGTGATATCTTACCTCGTCACATTAACACAGCCAAACAAACTTGATGTAATGCTGATTGTAGAAATTAATAGATGAAATTGAAAGTGGTGATTGGAACTGATGGGAATTATCAGGAGAGAGGAAGAATAATGATGAAGTGGGCAGAGTTGATAGACCAGAACGTAGAAGAACTGGCTGCACTGGACGCCATAGATGCAGGGAAGCAGTACCACTGGTGTAAGGCGGTGGATATACCTCAGGTGGCGAATACTCTGAGATACTACGCAGGGGCTGCGGATAAGATACACGGAGAGGTGTTGAAGATGGCGAGGGAGTTCCAGGCATACACTCTGAGGGAGCCGATAGGGGTGGTGGGACACATCATTCCCTGGAACTTCCCCAGTACCATGTTCTTCGCCAAGGTTAGCCCGTCCTTGGCCGCCGGCTGCACCATGGTCCTCAAACCCGCCGAGCAGACCCCTCTCTCTGCTCTCTTCTACGCTCATCTTGCCAAGCTGGTATGCTCTATATTCCCTCCCAACCACTTACCTTCGTTGACTTTCTTTTAATTTGGTTTATAAGTTTAATTTTGCGGTAATTATATACGTGGCAGTTTTTGGAGAGAGAAGCATGTGGGGCCCATTAGGACTCTCTTGCATGGTTTTTTTTTTTTTTTGATTTTGGTAAGGACAACCAGATAGACTGTGCAACAGGACAGCAAGAAATCCTTGTTCTTCTTCTCTTTAATCGCAGCCCTTATAACTCTATCATTTTATGCTGGAAAACAAAAAAGCTAAAAATCAATTATAGAAAGAAGACATGGAATCCCCTTCCAACAGGGGATGTTGAAGTACACAAGTTTTAAACCTTATAGGTTACATTATAAATTTGTAAAATTACGGACATCAAATTAAAAAAGTTAGTAAAACTATTAGGACTAAGAGAGTATCTCTAACCTTTCATGTGCTTTTGGGTTTGTTTGTGGCCTAACTGATTGGGATTTTCATGTTTCTTCAAAGGCTGGAATTCCAGATGGTGTGCTTAATGTAGTACCTGGATTTGGCCCGACTGCTGGTGCAGCTATTAGCTCGCACATGGACATTGATAAGGTAATTGACATGTCAAGCATTTGGTGAAATTTAGTAATTAATTAAGATTGAAGAGTGCTTATTACAACTAAACTCGCCATTTTACTGTGTCAATATTGTAGGTTAGCTTTACAGGTTCAACAGAAGTAGGACGAGAAGTGATGCAAGCTGCAGCTAAGAGTAATTTGAAACAAGTTTCACTTGAATTAGGAGGCAAATCACCCCTCATAGTATTTGATGATGCTGATGTGGACAAAGCTGCCGAGCTTGCACTCTTAGGAATCGTATTTAACAAGGTCAAATTACCTTCAAGAAGTCACGTGAGCAAGCGATTATTTATGACACTAACACTATATCTTGGTTTGTGGTTCCAGGGAGAAATTTGCGTCGCAGGTTCCCGCGTGTTCGTCCAGGAAGGTATATATGATGAGTTTGAGAGGAAGTTGGTGGAGAAGGCAAAAGCTTGGGTAGTTGGGGACCCTTTTGATCCTGAAGTTAAGCAAGGTCCTCAGGTAAGCAAGTCTATACGTAGATATGTTTACACTAGTTGTACAGCATACAGAATCCTCCTATATTTATGTGTGTTTATTGACAATTTTTTTGTTTGTAAACTGCAGGTTGACAAGAGGCAATTTGATAAAATTTTATCGTATATAGAGCATGGAAAGAGAGAAGGAGCCACCTTGTTGACTGGGGGTAAAGCAGTGGGCACCCAGGGATACTACATTGAGCCTACAGTATTCGCTAACGTTAAGGTGAGTTTCAAGTTCAACTTCACAAGACCTTCTGATCTGGTATCTGTAGCAGAAAAGGTCACCTTCTTCAGTTTTATTTCAGGAGGACATGATTATAGCACAAGATGAAATATTTGGGCCTGTGATGGCACTAATGAAGTTCAAGTAAGTCACAGAACTTGTTATCCTTTTTTATAGTCTTCGCAATACCAAGTTCATGAACACTGAAATGTGTTGCTTATACAAAAACAGAACGATTGAGGAGGCAATAAAAAGTGCGAACAATACAAGATATGGGCTAGCAGCAGGCATAGTGACGAAGAACTTGGACATAGCAAACACAGTGTCGAGATCCATTCGTGCAGGAATAATTTGGATCAACTGCTATTTTGCGTTTGGGAATGACGTTCCTTATGGAGGGTACAAGATGAGTGGATTTGGGAGAGATTTTGGACTGGAAGCCCTTCACAAGTACCTCCAAGTTAAATCTGTTGTCACTCCCATTTACAATTCTCCTTGGCTCTGAATGTATCGTGCGTGCGGGGCTTTGTATTATCAGGATATATATCTCCATTTTAATCAAATAATAAGAGAGCACGTGATGTTTTGTTTGTAGATGGCAAATTTTGATTTGGAATTTCCTCTTGTACAGATTTTTCAATTGTATAGTATGGACCATCAGATTAAGATGGAGCCTACAAAATATTTTGTAGGCTCCACTTAATCCAACGATCCTTGTTGTACAATTGATGAATTGTACAAAAGATTCGGATTCACAAATTTTACACCTTTATCTATTTAGTACATGATACCATTATGTCCGATCACATACTTTCTTGTCAACTTGTATTGTATTGCAATATATATAGGACATAAAATGCGATCCTGCCTTATAATTAGTACTGTTAACGTTTATGTGGTTAATTTTAGCCCAAAATGTTTACCCCATTGGCCCCAATATGATTTGATGCTAACAAAACCAAATGCCCAGATATTCTCAAATTTCCTAAAATGAAGACAATGGGTACTTGGCAGGACTTGTTCATAAATGCTCCTTCTTTATTGCTTAACTCGAAGTCCCTTTTCTACTAACAAGAACATGTGTAGGGTATAATTTGGATTTTTCTTTGTTTGCATTTCTTGAGAGTTGTATTAATTAGCAGTTTATATTGACAAGCCAAATTAGTGAAATTTAAAATTTTGATATGTATTATATAATCCGAAGGTAAGCAATTGCTTTGAGGAACTACAGAAAATCCTAATTCGTGCCGGGTACTTTTACTCCATTTATCTTATCCTGAATATTTTATTCTATTAGCTCTTGCTTCCTCCACTTAACAAATACAGGTTATTTATGATATATTTAATGCAAAACTTCGCTGTACTTCCTTTCCTCCCTTTTTGGTTAAATTGTTGTAGAACAAAATCAACAAAAATCTTTACGTGCCGCGTAGCCTCAAAAAGCAAGAAGGTTTGCCTACCACATTATATACACTACAATTATTTATACAAGGGCATGAACCCAACACCTTCACGTACATTCTTCTCTACTCGCTTTATATGTCGATTCTTTTTAGAGAGCATTTTGGTAGTAAATAAATTAAAGTACAAAGATAAAGATATGTGTGGAGAATTGATGTTAAAATGGATCAACATACTACTAAATTAGTATAATTTTATGAAAAGAAAAAGAGAATGACGCTATCTTCTTGTTGAGTTCATTTTAGTCTCAAATCTTGTTGCTGGTTCTCATTGCCTTGTTGATGCTCTCCTCATTTTGTTCTTGATGCTAAGTTTTTAAGTCCACAGAATGTGGGCTTAATAATGGGCCTTCCATGTTTATTGTAGTTCATTTTTGTCAGACCTATCTATTTGCAGCGATGAACATTAACTATTAATAAATTAAAGATCATACTTGTGGAAGAAAATGACCCTTAATTGGTGATCAAATTATAAGCTAATATACCAGTAGTACCGAATGGGAATTTTTGGACTTCCACCTAGGATCAAATTATAGCACATATAAGCTAATAAATTAAACTATTAAATTACTATTTTGTTCCCACAATATATGTGTAGAATACCAAGATAAAATTCAGATAGGTACCGAATTGGAATTTTTGGGGCTTGTGGCTAATGAAGATATGTTAACTCTATTATGTCCCATAAAAATTCATTGAGAATTTAACTCGTTCATGTCAATAAAAATTGGAGTAGAAATGAATTTATATTTTGTACATTTTTTTAAGCGTCTATGTGATTACCAAGCTCAAACTTGCTTTTTTGGATACATGATAATAAACCTACAACTTTAAATCACTTACAAACTTCTCAAACCTTTAGTGTTGGTATCACACTAGGGCCATGTCTGGTATGCAGGAAAATGGTTGATGGAAATGGAATTGGAGATAGGATTCCATTAAAACGGATGTTTGATACGTAGATTGAAATCTTCAAAACTTTACATTTGAAAACCATATTACCTTAATCACGGGAGTCAACATTCCATCAAGGACCTTATGGAATGCATGTTTTATGAACAAAATTACCCTTCACTCAGCCATAAATATATCTTGTCCTCTTGCATTTATGTAGCTCTAGCACCCATTCTGTTCTTGCAGCTTAGTCTCTGTGTTGGTCATGTTATAGCTTGAGGTCCTATTTCGATCTAATGTACATCAGAAACCTATCCCGGTGAGTGCTGATAATGCAGCTTATTTTTCTGTGCTTCATCGTCCCTTTTTCTATGCATGTTGTCGCCATTGAATGTTGGTCAAAGTCTATTTTTTTCCGTTTTGATTAGTGTTGTTTCATGTTTTTTTTTTTTTGGTTTTGTGTTTTGCTCATAGTTAATTTAAACACCCATGGTTTTATGTTTTTTGTTCTAAGAATGGAATGCTTGTCGACTATTTATGAGTTACGTTTTCATTTTTGGAATATGGGTTTGGTTATGTAATATTGTCTGTTTACATAACCTCTATATTATGTTAACTTTTTTTTTTTAAAAAAAAAAATAAGCATATCCATATTTTAGTAAACAAAACTAAAGTGAAATAGGTATGTGCATATTTCAGTAAATAAAATTATGGTGTTATGATGCAAGATATATCTTTCCTATTTTTATATATTTCAAATGGGATAGTGTTTTGACATCAGATACATAGGTGTTTTCAAATATCATGCTTTCTTTGTATGTTTTCAAGGTAAGTAGGTGTTTCAACATTGATGCATTCTATAGTAGGTGCTTGAAGCAAAGGGTTTATTTGAACAAAAAATGATGATAATTGAAATAATAGAAGACAAGGGAATGGGGAAAATTTAGCCTTATATCTTTCTTTTTACTATCATGTAAACCAAAAATGCTTATCCTATTTGTATGAACTAGCTATTCCATTAATATAATAATGGACCAAAATAGTTGAGAAATGCTTGTTTATCTCTTAGCTTGGTGGTTAAAAAATGTTGAAAAGATACATAAAATTGCCTCGATATTGGAATAGAAAGGGTGAGGTCATTGTTAATGTTTTAGGGGTATGCTCATGAGATACATAATTCATGTATGCATTACTGGGTTAGGAAAGGTCTTCCACTGATGGAAGGGCCTTATGTGATGCAATCACAGAAAGGAAAGGCCTCAAAGTGCCCGATGGTGAGTTCTTTGATAATTGCTTCATTACCAATTCATATATATTACATGTGCTGCAATATCAAGTCATCGGTTTGCGTATGATACAATTTAGTAATATTTGGTTGAAGCAAGTTTCACTAACTATGAATGTTTTCTAGCCCTTTATAGTGGACAAAAGTACCATTTGAGTGAATAATGATAAGGGTGTCACCCAACTAATCCTCAAGAATGTTTTAATATGAGATATTTATCAACCTGAAATGTCATTGAACGCTGTTTTGGTATGCTGAAGCTCCTATGGGCTATCCTCTAACTACTGTCAATCCTATTAGTCAAGTTTGGGTTTTCTTTTAATAGTCACTTTGAAGAGCTAAGAGGTAAGTGATCACACTCTCTTGATCTAATTTTCATAAGCAACATTTTTTAGGTTTTTGATTGAAATAAAGTAAGATGAAAAAGTTTGTCTTGTTATGGATAATGCATGTTTTGGAAATAGAGATTGGGGCAAAAAAATGTTTATTTTAATGATAATAGATATCACTTTAAGTAAGGACCTTAAAAATTTTAGTTTCTCTATATAGGAGTTTTAAACTTTTCATTTTTTAAACCATATTATTGATTCACGAATTTAATGTAATATAATGACAATAGGTTCTAGTTTAATTAGGCATTTATTTTGATCAAAGATGTTAAAAATTAACAATGATACCAATATATTGATTTTGGTCAAAATTAGGCTTTTTAATGGGTTACATTATAAATCTTTCACTTAAGGACTTCAGATACTTTAAAGAAGGGAAAGTGAGCTTGAAGACATGGTAGCTTATTTTATCCTTAAAACTTGCATTTTTCTATAATGCTAACTTGTGTTATCCATTGATGCATTGATTATAATTTACATATGCTACATGAATTTATAAGAATATGTTCATGCATTGTTAGAAAAGAAGAATAAATAAAGGTTTTGTTTTCCTTTTCCTTAATGTGATGATCATCCATTTATAAATGCAAGAGATTACCTTACCTAGAAGTAGGAAGAGATAAAGCATTCCCCACCGAGAGGACATATAGTATTCTTCACCTAGAAGTGAGAAGAGACGTAGCATTCCCTAACTAGAAGTGGGGAGAGATTAAGAGTCTACCTCACTAAGAAGAGAGATAAGATGTAATGTACGTAACATTATATGTATACAATCAATGACATATTTGTTTATAGCAATGGATTGAATTGTATGACATGTTTTAAGGTTGGGTTAATGCTTTTGAAATGTGGCTATCTATTGAGATTTATATTTCATCCCTTTTTGTTACTAATATTAATTCTAGGTGCCCAAGAAGTTACCAAATCAACCATCCAATAGAATTAGAAATCCCTATGAGAATATCTACTTGGATTTTTTGTGTTTGGGAATGTAACTAAGTGTATATTAATATTCTAAGACTTAAGTATTGCAACTATGGGGTTATGTATTGTTGGATGTAAACTTATGCAGCCATAATTGTCATTGAAGGAAACAACTATGTATATGTTTATTTGACATGTTTATGAATATTAACAGGAAATCAAACAAAATGAATTTAGAATAATATGAAATTTGGTATGGTGTTTCTTGACATGTTAAACCTCTATTATAAAAATTTCTAAAGTCATTGAAATTGTGCTAGTAGGGTTAATAAACCCAAATATTTTTCATTATAGGCATAGAGACAAAGTTAGACATATTCTTTATTTCCTAGAATTGAAGAGGCTAATGAATGATTTTTAACCTATAATTTTTATGACATGTCAAGTACAACCTAGGAATGTTCATGTCAAATTTCATAAAATTTTGGAATATTTTTTCTTAAATTCAAGGCCAAATAAATACGTCTCAAATTCAAGGGATTAAACTGAATAGTTTAGAAATTAGTTTGGTTTAGGTGGAATTCAAAAGTTTCTTGGCCTTATATTTTAATGACAGAAATTAGACACAAATTAGTTTATTTCTTAAAATTTTTAGATCTTTTGAAGAATGAAAACTATATTTTTGAAATCTATTAAAATAGGGCTAATTTTATGAAAAAAAAAAAAATTATGGCAAAAAAGAAATAAAGTTAAAGAAAGATAAGGCAATCTATATGTGAATTTACTACTTAGAAATAAAATAATAACAATAATTTAAATAAAAAAGGAAAAAATGTTTAATTAGTTTTAAAATTTTGAATGAGGCAAATATATAGTAGAATTCATGTTTTAACCCAAATTAAGTTAAGGAATTATCTTGTATTTAGATTTAGGTATTGCACATTACTGGTGGAGTGCTTGATGGAGTTGTTAATGGAAGGCAAGTTTTTGATAGATAACAACTTCAAGGTTGGACATTTG
This sequence comes from Delonix regia, assembly GCA_037074485.1. NCBI lineage: Eukaryota > Viridiplantae > Streptophyta > Magnoliopsida > Fabales > Fabaceae > Delonix > Delonix regia. The sequence goes on along the minus strand of CM073449.1, from coordinate 28,257,346 downwards.
AAGACAATGGAAGGAATGTTTGTGATCAAATCTTCGAGATGTGGCATTAAAGGTGTTCCTTCATCCAATCATGCATGAAGTCTCTCAAAACAAGCTGGAAAACTATGTTTGATATAGTATATAGTGCAAACATTTTGGGGATGGGATCCAGATAAGAAATGTGTCACTACAGAGCAAGCGGTATTGGATGAATGTATTAAAGTGAGTGTTATATCTAATTGGTTATTTTCTAAAGTTGTATTTTGTTTGTGTTGTCTCTAAGTTGTTAATTTGTGAAGTAGTCTCTTACATGTATGTGTTATTGCTTATTTATTGATTTCAAAATTGTATATTAAATGCATGTGCTCAGTTATGTTTTTCCATGTTTTCTTTTTATAGTGAAAGGAAAAGGTAGCGACTTTTTGAAACAAGCATTTTCCCCACTTCGAAGAGTTGTGCATGGTATGGGAAAAGGATCACAATGGGGGAAAGATGCACAATTTGCATGTAACATTGTGGAGGAGTACAAAAGTGGAGAATGAAGAGGCCACAGAATTTAGACATGATGTTAAGGCTAATCCTGACTTCTCGAAACTGCCAGTTGAACATATAGTTGAGGCCTTATAACATCGTCACTAACAAGCTGTGTAGCTGTGTTGATCGGCTTGCAAGAGATACAAAAATGGATGTAAAGCCTGAGTAATTGTATTTTGAGATGTTTAAGGTTGAAGGACTAATGGAGGATGAGTTATATTGTGCTCACATCAAGTTATTTAACTTTGAGAGGTTGATGGTAGTGCTCAAAAGCATCCTTAATGCACCCAAGGCTGTATGTCTCCATCACATAATTGAGTAGAGGAGTGATTGTGGTATTCTTTTAAACCTTTTTGAGTCATACGGGTTGTGACACACGTAAGTGATTTTTTGTGTATGTGGGACTTAGCCATAGATTAGCCATATAGAATGTTATGTATAGTTAATCATGGATTAACCATTTAGTATGTTATGTATGGAATCTACATATGAGTGTGTTGTAACCCTTGGACATGCGGATGATATATGAATATGTGCTTATGCAGCACCAATGCTAATGAAATGCTAATTTTTTGAAATAATAGGCAGAAAATTATATTATAGTTGACATAATGTTATACTTGATATGTGTAATTTGGTTATAGTTGAATTTCTCTTTTTAATGGTTTAATAGTTATATGTAGGTCCTCATTGTTATGTTCATATTCATGTTCCCATTGTGAAGTTCTATTCTGACATGGTTTTTTAGGGTAAATATTTGTTGTGAAAGAGCTTTAAGTATAAATATAGTTTAGAGCATATAGAATGGGATATATTAAAAAGTTATGACATAACAACATTTTAATTATACTATATTTATGTTAAGACATAGCAAAATTATAATTATGATCAAGCTTTCATATCCTTAAAAGTTAAATATGAAGAGGAAGGGATAGGGTCCTGACTTGTAAGTTTATTCTCCATGCAAGATTTTGAGACTAGATGAATAAGTTGAAAACTTTCACCATGATATAAAAGCGTCAAATTGATCATTCAAAATAATGCCATTAATTTAAAAAACTTTCAACCATTTGGTACATAAAAGAGAAACCAAACAAATAGAGTTGGAACTACAACATGAACTTAAAATTAGCATGAAAAATTATAGTAAGAGTTAAATATCATTGAACTTATTTCAATTATATGTAATTCCATATGTCATACATAGTAAAAATGAAACATAACTTAAAATTAGCTTAGTTGATAGGATTCAAAAATTATAGCAAAGCAACAACTATATTCCATCTGCTCTCATTAGCTTGCCTAAAGTTTTATGATACAAACACAACACATAAGCAGAAAAAAAAAAAAAAAAACACACACACACACACACACACACACAACTAATGGCTAGGATCAATATCTTCACTCTTACCAATTTGCCTTCCATCTTAGAAAAATTCAATATACATAGTGCATGTATAATATCTACTATTGTCACTTCGCTAAAGGTCATGTTATGCCCACCATTGTTACTCAGATAAGTGTTCGCAATAGGTGTCAACCATGGAAAAAATTTGCTTTTATGTCTTTCGTATTTAGCATACAACGTTTTTGGGTTTTTGTTAAACTCTGAAATTTTGATGCATATTCTTGTGCCACAATTGTAGTTCACATTCTTGAATCTAACACTCGTCAAGCCACTTTTATCCCCAACACTATATATAGCCATGACAAATCACTGGTCAAATTTAAAAGCATTTTAACCTTAAAAAACCTGTACAACCTAACTCTTCTTAACAGTGATAACACCAAAAAATTAGTAAGCAATGATAAACAAACATTTTGAATTAAAATTATATCAAAACTATTAACCAAATAAAACTTCAGCTTTTTAAAATTAACTCATGTTGGAGGAAATTACTACAACCTATGAGCTATTTGTAAGTAAAATAGAAATCACTAATTAAGAACTAAATCATGGGAGGAGATGTGTGTATATTCGTGATTAGAGAACAAAACCAAGAACTTGCATTTAAATTTATAAAATTGGTAATATCTATAATTAGAGAACAGAGAATGGGAGAAGTGTGTATATTCGTGAACGATTGCCATATCAAGAGCATTACAACAATGTTAGAATAAACAATAACAGTAATTTGACAAACCATAGTGATGCCAATGACTCTACAAACCCTTACATAATGTTGGTGTCACACCCCAAATCCTTGGAGTGAGACCGGCATAAGACACGAGGAAATTCTCAAACTTACAAGCCAACACTAGATGGAAATCCACAACCATACCAACATTTTTACAATTTGCACCATATTTAAAGCAAGTCTTGCCTTTTTATAAGGATATGCAAATTATATACAACACAAAGATTTTGTAGAAATTATAGTAGAACCTACCCAGTAAATAGGACATCCCAAAATTACTACAAAATCATATTAAGCAAACAAATATACACAAAGAGAGCTCCGCTCTCATCAGAGTGCACCAAAACAATCATATACTAAATACAAAAAGTAAGGAAAGCTCATCTGTAATTAGAATACATATTAAAAATGAACAAAATAATAGTTGCTCAACGCTATCTATATACATCTAAAAAATGTACTACACAACAAAATAAAATATGTTAAACCCTGCAGATCCAAGTGGGCTCACCCAAAGGAATCCCTGTCAATCCTTAGCTTCCTCTAGGAATTCACCAGCTTCCCTATCTGAGACAACAAATTTTTTGACAGATAACACTCCAAAATTAGTAAACAATATACATAAATAATTCGAAATCAAAAGCGTGAACATGATTTGTATGGATTAAGATAACATTTAATTTATAAATAACAACAACCAGCTATTTGATGCACATTGTAAAACATGTTTATTTCCCGAGTCAAGATGTCTTATAAAGTAAAAAAGAAAAGAAATAGTAGATTCTTAAATATCTATTAAGGGGAATGATTACCATGGACTAGCTATAGATATTTGGTGTGGCATACAGCCTACAAGGGTAATCACAATAAGCGAGGACACATAATCCTCGAGGGTTAGTAATCAACAAGCGTGAGGTCATAACTCATGATTCGTCCGCGTGTGATGGCCATCACATGGGGCTAGCACCTTCATTAACCCTGCTAGCTAAGTATTTTTCCAAGGTGCACCAAGGGCTAACAAAACTACTGTTTGCTACCAGTGTCCTAACTAGTCCTTCCAAAGTTAAGGAAAATAAAACAAGCATATATGAAATCAATTAGCATTTCAATACTATTTCATCTAGTGGTTATACATAACCGTATGCATGAGATTTCTCAAAGGTCTTGATCAAACCATACATGATATAATTATATAATCATGTCAAGAAAATTCATTTACTTAGAATTTACAATACCAATTAATAAAATCATAATGGTATTTGTAAAACATCTCCTAATAAAGAAAAAATGGAGTATATATAACAAAAGAGTTGGGAGTGCTATTTGTACACTTGAACGTCGTTAATTATAGGTAACCAATGCTTTAACTTGGGTGACAACCTTAGCCCTAAAAAATTCCCATGCTAATAGAAAAAGAAATGAATTATTTCTTTTTCTCTTCCCCTAAATAGTTTTGGCATTAAGCTCATATCGTAAGTAATCACCTCATAACATTTAATTTAACACTTAAGAGTCTCTCTATTGCTAAAAAGCTTACTATCATAAGGAAACAAGGTCTTATTCATATAACCCAACAAGAATTTCCACTTAGGCATATTATCAAGTAATAACCAAATTATCAAGTCTCATTCAATCAATTCTCATTCATTCAACTCCCATTATTAAATTTCTCTAACTTGCTTAGACTATAGGTCATTTACCATGGACTTTTGCACATATTTAACCCTTCCTATAGTCCTTCCATAAATGCAAAAATTCAAGGAAAATATGAAATATTACTAAATCATTATTCCTATCCAAACAATAAATTTTAATTATTCCAATTATTGCTTTTATGCTACTGATTGAAGCCTCAAGTTCAAAAGTTCAGTTTGGTCTCTCAAGAACCCTAAATTGACGTTTAAATTAGGGTTTTTTATCTTAAGCTCGAATTTCTTGAAATTGACAGCAATGAATGGCCGAAAATAAAGAGAAATTAATAAGGTATATCGAAATTTGGCAATTCACTCACCAATCCTAGCCCAATTGGATGAAAATTGCAACTTTGCTCTTTCTTGGAACCCTAGCGCAAACTGCTAAAATCTGCTGTAATTACTGATCGACAGAACATGGGATTAAAGGGGAAACACTAGAAATTATGCTAGGAACAAAACCCATATTAGAAACACTGAAGAAAATCGCTTACCCATGCTGAATTTGCTTTGCGATTTCGATGTTCTAAACCATGAAACTTGCTGGTTTTCTCGTTGGAAAATGGTGACTTCTGGCCAGCTATTCAACGACGACGACTACACAAGTGAAAGGGAACAACTCTGGTGACACAGAACTGGAGCTTCCGTACGGTGTAAAAAAAATTCCCTCCATTGCTCTCTGCTTCAAACTCTCAAGGAAAAAGGTGTTATAAAACCAAGGGCATTTTTGTCATTTTGCATCTAGGGACACATGTCAGTGCCTAAACAAACAAGGGAAGTTAGAATTCAAACCCTCAAACTATCTATGCACATAAGGTCTAACCACTAAACCAGCTTCAATTTCAAAATATATTTTCACTTCAGGAAAAAAAATTTCTTAAAATTTTTTCTTTTCTTATTTTTCATTAACTAAGTAATTAAATATAATTATCCTACTAATTAAAATTTGTTGGGTTTTACAATTGGCAACCCGTAATACATAATATAGGAGAAAGAACACCATAGCAAAACCTAGTTACAACAACTATGGAGTTTTACTTGTTGAGAGCTCATTGAAGTATCATAGGAACCCTAATCCTAAATGTGACAAAGATGGCCAACATGGAAGGTTTAGTGGACAAAGATGGCCGACTGGGAAGGATTATTGAATGTCTAACGCCAAAACAAGGACAATTGACCTTGTTGGACGAAGATGGTTGACACGAAACTGATGTGGAGATGAAAGACATGCTAGCCTGATGATATGCGATGGAGAAGTTCTGTCGTGCAAAGAAGAAGGGCTTTTATTTTTAATTTTATTATTTGTATTATTAGAGGTGTTTAGATATTAATCTCACTTTGTTTTCCAAACTCCTTTATACTAAATATAAGAAATTTTTTTTATTATTCATTCCATTTTATTTCATATCAAATAATATTTTTGTCTTTTAAGACTTTATTGCATTCCATTCCTTATTTCTTTTTTCATTTCCACAAGTTATTCCTACATACTAAACAGGGTATATTAATCTCATCACCCTGTTTATATATCTCAAAATTAGCATCACATTTTTGTTTTATACCCGTCATAAATGTTCATTAGAACATAGAAGTCAAACGGTCAAAATTTAACATTTAGAAGAGAGAATAGAGTGGATCACCAAAAGAAAGAGGAAAGAGAATAGAGTAGCAAATATTCATTAATCGGGATTCCAGGGGCATTTATTTCTTTTATTGGATAGTTCAGTCCACAGGAAATAATCTTCATGCAGAGCATCCCTTCCAAGTTCTGAAATTTTTTTAAAATGTTAACCCACAAAGGATGCAACAAAAGACAAACTGTGAAACAACGTTGTTAACTGGCCATGCATAACCGTTTTTCGAAAGAAACAGTTTCAGAAACTAGTGAGCTCCAATGGGGAACGGTGAAGAAGACAGGGAAAAGAGGAGAGATTCGACGAAATTCAAAAGAAAACAGATGGGAGTGTCTTGCATGCTGAACACCGAAGTGGGAGCCGTGCTGGCTCTAATCCGTCGCCCCCCGGAATTCAATTCCCCATACCTTCCCTCCGACGAGAATTTTGACTCCGCCGCCGTCAATTCCCTCCGATCCCTCCGCTCCCTCATCTTCAACCTCCACCAGGAATGGCGCACCATCGACCCGTCCATCTACCTCACCCCCTTCCTCGATGTCATCCAATCTGACGACGTCCCCGCTGCCGCCACCGCCGTCGCCCTCTCCTCTCTCCTCAAGATCCTCAAACTCGGCATCTTCGACGACCGCACCCCCGGCGCCAGAGACGCCATGGAGGCCATCGTCAACGGCATTACCTCCTGCCGCCTCGAGAAAACCGATCCCGTCACCGAAGACGCCGTCATGATGAGGATCCTCCAAGTCTTAACGGGCATCATGAACCACAAAGCCTCGTTCTTACTCTCAGACCAAGCGGTTTGCACCGTTGTCAACACATGCTTCCAGGTGGTTCAGCAATCTGCGAGCAGAGGCGATTTGCTTCAGCGAACCGCGAGATACACAATGCACGAACTTATTCAGAGTGTGTTTTCCAGGTTGTCCCAGATCGAGGTGAAGGACGGGGAAGAGAGTTCTGAATCGGACGCCGATGATGCTGGGGTTTCAGATTCTGGGTATGGAGTTCGGTGTGCCATTGATATTTTTCATTTCTTGTGCTCGCTGTTGAATGTGATGGAGGTGGTTGAAACAGAGGGCTCCAGTGCTCACTCTGTGGATGAAGATGTTCAGATATTCGCGCTGGTTTTGATCAACTCGGCTATCGAACTGAGTGGAGATGCGATAGGGAAGCATCCCAGGCTTATGAGGATGATCCAAGATGATCTCTTTCACCATTTGATTTACTATGGCACGTGGTCCAGCTCCCTTATCTTGTCCATGATTTGCAGTACCGTTTTGAATGCTTATCACTTTCTACGAAGGTTAGATTTATAAGTCAACTGTCATGCATGCTTACTCTAGACGGTACCCTGGATCGTTTTTGGATAGTTTTAGTTCTCTAAAACAAAAATCATGAACGTGTTTCTTTTTCCTTAAATGGTTAGGTTGGAGATATATAGAGTAAGTTGTAAGTGTGCTTACTATGTTTTAAGTTTAAATTACGGTGTACATAGCACATCAACTCGATCTAGAAGCTTATTATCAAATGTATGATATATCCATTGCATGTTATGAGGATTCAATTTTCATTTTTTGTTTTTGTAGGTTCCTTCGTCTCCAACTAGAAGCCTTCTTTGGATACGTGCTTCTGAGAGTTGCAGCTTTAGCAAACACAGTTCAACTTCAAGAAGTTGCAGTTGAAGGAATTATAAATTTTTGCAGGCAGCCGACGTTTATCATTGAAGCTTACGCAAACTATGACTGTGATCCATTTTGCCGAAATGTGTTTGAGGAGATTGGAAAATTGCTGTGCAAGCATTCGTTTGCAGGGAACAGCCCTCTAACTTCTTTGCAAATCCAAGCCTTTGAAGGACTAGTAATTATGATTCACAATATCGCAGATAATATCGACAAGGAAGACGATTCGAGCCCTTTAGGTCCCTACTTGAATCAAATCACTGAGTATAGACCCTTTTGGGAGGAGAAAGAGAAAGACGATAAAGACGTGGAGACTTGGGTGGAATACGTACGCGTGAGGAAATTACAGAAGAGGAAAATGTTAATTGCAGGAAACCATTATGGCAGAGATGACAAGAAGGGCCTCGAGTATTTAAAACATGCTCAACTAATCTCTGATCCTCCTGATCCAAAGGCCTTTGCTTTCTTCTTTCGCTATACTCTTGGCCTTGACAGGAACATGATAGGGGAATATCTAGGAGACCCAGATGATTTCCACCTCCAAGTTCTTAAAGAATTCACAGCAACCTTCTATTTCACGGGCATGGTTATTGACACTGCATTGAGGTTCTATCTTGAAACTTTTCGATTGCCGGGAGAGTCTCAAAAGATTCAACGTGTGCTAGAAGCATTCTCGGAGAGATTCTACGATCAGCAATCCTCGGACATTTTTGCAAGCAAGGACACTGTTCTTATTCTAAGCTACTCCCTCATCATGCTTAATACCGATCATCACAATCCCCAAGTGAAGAAGAAGATGACAGAAGATGATTTCATAAGGAACAACAGAGCAATCAATGAAGGCCAGGATCTGCCCAGAGAATACCTCTCCGAGCTTTTTCACTCTATTTCAACAAACCCGCTTCTTGCTCCAACTAGTACAAATGTAGACATGAACCCTAGCAAGTGGATTCAGCTCATAAACCGATCCAAAGTAATGCAACCCTTCATCCAATGTGATTTTGATCGTAGGATGTGTAGAGACATGTTTGCTTGCATTGCAGGTCCAGCAGTGGCTACTCTTTCTGCCTTCTTCGAGCATGCTGATGAAGATGAATTGCTTCATGAGTGCGTTGAAGGGTTATTCTCAGTGGCTAGGATTGCTCAGTATGGACTAGAAGACACTCTTGACGAGCTCATAACATCGTTCTGCAAATTCACTACACTTTTAAATCCTTATGCCTCCACAGAAGAGACATTGTTTGTCTTCAGCAATGATTTGAAGCCTAGAATGGCAACAGTTGCTGTTTTCTCTGTTGCAAACAACTTCGGAGACTCAATCCGAGGTGGTTGGAAGAACATTATAGACTGCTTGTTGAAACTCAAGAGGCTAAAGCTACTCCCTCAATCTGTTGTTGAATTCGACGATGCCCCTGGTGTTGGTTTTCCTGTTCGTAATTCAAAATTAGGAAGTCGACAAGTTTCTAACATAGCTAGTCACTTCTCACTCATGTCGCAGGATGGCGGGGAGGACAATTTGATCATTGGTTCTGAATTTGAACAGAATGTGAAGATGATCAAACAGTGTCGAATTGGTAGCATTTTCAAGAAAAGCTCGAACATCCCAGAAGACTCTTTGCACAATCTCGGACGATCTTTAATATTTGCAGCTGCTGGAAAGGGTCAAAAATTCAGCACACCCATTGAAGAAGAAGAAACTGTTGGGTTTTGTTGGGATTTGATTACTGCAATTGCATTAGCCAATGTTCACAGATTCCAAACGTTTTGGCCTCAGTTCCATGAGTACCTTCTAACAGTTGCTCAGTTTCCTATCTTCTCCCCTATCCCTTTTGCAGAAAAGGCCATTGGAGCACTTTTCAGGGTCTGTGTCAAGCTTCTGTCTACACATCGTGCTGATAAACTCCCAGAAGAGATTATTTTCAAGTCCATTAATCTAATGTGGAAGCTCGATAAAGAAATTATTGACACTTGCTGTGAGATCATATCACAGTCAGTTATCCAATTGGTCGCTGAGTATCCTGGAAATTTGCAGACACAGATTGGGTGGAAGTCAGTTTTACATATATTATCAATCACAGGGAGGCATCCTGAAACCTACGATCGAAGTGTTGAGGCCTTGATCTCGTTAATGTCTGATGGGGTCCATTTCTCACGCATCAATTATCCATTCTGTATAGACTGTGCTTTTGGTTTTATTGCACTTAAGAACAGTCCTATGGAAAAGAATCTCAAGATTCTGGATCTGTTATCTGAGTCAGTGAATTTGTTGATTCAATGGCAGAGGAATCAGTATTCAGATCCAGGGAGTGGTTTTAGTATGGCAAGCAATACAAGTAGTTCTTCCATTGAGGACAATCCGAGAGGTGGCTATGCAAATTTCACCATGAATCTATTTGTGAAACTAGGAGAAGCATTTAAAAAGACAAGCCTAGCCCGGCGAGAGGAGATAAGGAATTATGCAGTTCAGTCTCTTCATAAGAGTTTTGATCTGGCTGAGGAGCTGCTTTTTACTTCAGCAAATTACATAAGCTGTTTCAACCTTGTGATATTTGCAATGGTGGACGATCTTCATGAGAAGATGTTGGAGTACTCAAGGAGGGAGAACTCAGAGAGGGAGATGAGAAGTATGGAGGGGACACTCAAAATTGCAATGGATCTGTTGACTGATGTGTACTTGAGGTTCCTGAAACCAATATCTGAGAGTAATGGATTTAGGACGTTCTGGTTGGGAATATTGAGAAGAATGGATACTTGTATGAAAGCTGATTTGGGACAATATGGCGCGTCGACCTTACAAGAATTAGTACCAGTGTTGCTCAAGAGGATAATAACCAAAATGAAGGAAAAAGAGATTTTAGTGCCACGAGAAGGGGACGATCTGTGGGAAATCACTTACATTCAGATACAGTGGATTGCACCTGCTCTTAAAGAAGAGCTATTTCCTGATTAAGGCCACACAATGTTTATTAAATTACTCATTTCGTTCTCACCTCCCTTCATTTTTGTAATGTAGATTTTCTTTTTCTTTTTTTCCCCTCAATAGAAAATTAGAAATAAGAGTATTTTTTTTTTTTGTGCCAATTTCATCATCCTGTAAAATATTAGATTCTCTCTAGATGGCCTCTCGATTTTATTCTTCCAGTTTGCCCATGTCAAACACTCACAAGAACAGTGTTCATAACATTTTCACCCCCAAACAGGGAGGATGGTATTTTATTGAACCGTTACGTCGGCGAGTAATAGATGACATTTACTTTGAGGAAACTAAAATTGTAGTTGATAATTCGTATAATCTGGATAATGAAACCAACTTCAAAGTCGTATAAGATAGATATGAGATGTCATAGATTGAAGTTCACAGTACCCTCCTGACCCACACCACAGGACCATTCCATATTTCATTTTGTAAAATAATTGACAATGCCATATCAATTTAAACTATAGTGAACAATTTTGCAGAGAGCCAAAATGGAATAAGTCCTTTAACGACCGGAGAAAAACTAGCGATACAATTTAAGCATCTTATAACTTGCTTTCTTTCAATCTCGAGAGGGATCTGAAAAAAAAAATTTACACTTATGCAAGAAAGCAAAGAATCACTTTCTAAAATCATGTCGAAAAAATATATAAAATATAATCAGAATATCGACTTCATAGTTATCGATTTCCTAGACGTCTTTATATCTTCATGCTCTAATTATTACAGAGGGAGGCCTACACTCCCCTTCCAGGACAAATCCAAACTAAAGGATGAAATCAAGCATTTGTGGTTAAAATGGGAAGAAATCAATAGTCAGCATAAGATGAAAGGTAGATCACAATTTATTCTGGTTCAAAAATATTACACTCTTGCAACAACTTCCTTCTTGTCGGAATACGTACAGGGGACTGCAACTTAACTTATAGCAGCCCATTCCAGCTTGTAGACGAGCAATCCTCCAAAACTGTTGCACTAACTTCAGAAATCACCAAATGCCAACCCCTAACATAAAGTGAAATTAAGAAAGCACCTCTAATATAAATATAAGTAATATCATTTCATGATTGAAGACTTATATGTCAGGCACTGCATGAAATTAGCAATCATACAAGTACATGAGACGCGTATGTACTGGATGTAATACATAAAGGTGTGGCTTGGAGGCATTATTAGCTACAAAGAATATATCATTTGATGTATAGAAAGGTGAACTCCCATAAAGTTTAATTTCTCATGGGGCTAAACTTCCCAATAACAATATTTCACATTCTGAAACAATATATGAATGATGAGGAGAGGCTCTTTCTTTGTAGTTCTCTTGAGAATAAAAAGTGGGGTTAGGAAAGATAAACACTGTAGAGTCTGAACACCATTTCTTCATTTGATCTTTCGAAAAAATGTATATCACAAATCCTAATCAACGCAAATATATACATCATCCAGCTAATATTAGGAGAGTCCAACTCTTATTACACCGGTTTTTCCAACAAAGACGAAACCTAATCAAAGAAGTTGTTGGCCATTCCAAATAATGAATAATGAACCATCTCATCATCAGTCATCATCCTAAACTGTCATCCCATAAGCTAGTAGTAGCAGTTGCAAAACGTGCTTTCACAATTCACTAAAACAGATGCTAAACATGTCAAATTGCCAACGTCTAACACCTTTCCATTAAGCCTTTAGTCTGAAGAATTCGATGTCCTTGTACATATGATAATCCTCTCAGTTTGACTGAGATAATTATGTTAATTTTGTCCAATTCAAGTCAGGTTTACTGGACCTACGCTAGCCCATTCCTTGATATAGACATTACTCGTTCCTGTTAATTAGACCATCATTAAGGTTTTATTTCATCCATGAAGCCATCAATGGGATTCCATCAGTACATTACAGATTATTCTAATTTGTAAGGCATCAATTTCTGGCTCCATCTCCATCTTTGCAATCCAAGGCTCCTTCCAAAGCCATCCATCTTGACAGGCCTAATTTAAATAGTAAGCCTGACCTACATAAAATCAATATGTCATATGCATGTCCATGACTAATCTAGAAAACTAAAAGGGCAAGAGCATTTACCCCACTGATAAAGAAAGGATTCACAATAAAGAGGACAATGAATCCTCACGATCATAGGAAACTTTAAAAGTTACTGGAATAAATCATATTCTATGCTAGCTAAAATCCTATAATTCTAAAGCACTAGACCCCCCATCTGATTACATTCTTATCTGGAACTAGACCCTAACTGGTATTTACTTCTTCTTTCTTTATTTTTGCCTGAAACAAGTATTTCATGAACAACTTAGGGAGTCATTCCAGTGCTCGTTAAATAGTATAAATTTATATGAAAATTTCTTCCAGAGACATATGGAAACATGTGCTACAGAGTCCAAATATGAGGTCATTATGCGTGAATTGAGTCAGCATGTATAAATCTCACATTTTTTTTGGGCAGAGGGGGAATGCTGGAAAGGCAGAACCAAACCATGCAATCAAGATTAATGGCTTTGTCTTGATTACTAAAAGCAGGGGCAAAATCTTCATATCACTTTGGCATCTCTTTCAAAACATACAGGCCTTTCTTTAAGCATTGTTGATGCAAAACACAATTCTTTTAGATCATCATTGATTTTTTTTTTTTTTTTATATGTTAATTGGTAAAGAGCACTGAACGATAAGCTGTCACTTCGTGAACCAGGAATTCAAGTAGAAGCTGAAGTATGAAAACATACAATATAAGAAGAAAAGAGAGTCAAAGCATAACAAGATCAATTGCTTAGGGTTATATTCTTGGTCTGTATTAAGAGGAGATACGTTATACATTAAGTTATCTTTTCTCATTTAGAATTTCTACTTGAAATAAAAAATAATATAACACTAATAAATAACTTTGGACAGCATAACAAACCACAAACATCAAGAAAAAGGAGACAAAAATATCTTCATCGCATAACTATAAGCAATCCAATATGCCAAGTACGAGCAAAGATATTTAAATAGTGACCCACCTACATCATTCACTGAGATTCTCTGCAGAAGCGTCTGTGTCTTCCTCATCTCCTTCCTGTATTTTTGCAATTTCAGCCTGGGCCCTTTCTAAAATGTGCTTCTTCTGAAGCTCTAACTCCCTATTGAAATCCATCCTCATCTTCTCTAACTCCATCATCTGCTGCCTCTTGCTACTCTCGATTTTCTCATATATCTTCCCAAACTTTTGAATAGAGTCTGCCAGCACCCTATAAGAAGATTCCTCCTCCTCATCTCCTCTAATCCCTGTCCTCCTCGGTGGAAGTCCATCCAAATCATTGTCTTCAGAAGTCTCTGACTCCCCAGGACTATCTCTCATCTCATCAAATCCATTCGACCGATTTAAATAAACCCTTGTATTCATGAACACATACTCGCCACAATCAACTCCACAGGGTAACCCATATTCTTGCCTCGCTGATGAGGCCATTAACATATCCATCTTCTTAAAATAAGCCCATTTAGTCGAATTCAGCCCCATTTCATCCATTTTCGCCTTCTCTTTCTTGTACCTTCTTTTCAATTTATCCAACATATTCCGACACTGGGCCTCCGTCCTTTCCATCTTCAGCTCCTCCGAAACTTTCTCGGCAACATCATGCCAATCCTCAGACCTTAAACTCTTCCTCCCAAGTTGAAGAAATTTATCTCCCCAAACCTCTAACAACACAAACGTCGCGTGCTCGGTCCACTCATCTGCCGAATTACGACTGCCATATGTAGGTTTAACACGAGGAGCAAACTCATAGTTTGAAAGAGCAGAACCCCGTAATTTCCTCTTCTTCGGGTTTTTCTCAAACTCGTCAACATCTTCAAAATTCCCACCATAGCCATTTTCCCCATCATCATCGTCCTCGTCATCGTCGTCCTCTTGGACATTTCCTCCGACATAATCATCCAGTTCATCATATTCTTCAACTTCGTCGTCTTCCTCGTAGCGACTGGTTATTGGGCGATGATAAGTAACACCCCGAACCGGATGTTTCTGGCGATGAGAAGGGTTACTGCGGTTCAAAGAGTAGGGCTTCGGAGGGTACCTTGCATCATCTTCCATATCATCCATTTACGCCCAACGCGAATGACGATATGCCCGAACCCAAATCGACTCTTTAAAATTCAAGATTTTCCGACGGACGAGAGAGAAAAAGGTTAAAAAGACGAAAAAAACAAATAAGGACCGCACAACAAACCAACAACAAAACAAAAAGAACTTTCTTTGGTGGTGGTGATATTTTCTGGAGAGAATTGAATTCGCTAGGGTTTAGTGCGTAGCAGCAGCAGACTACGCTTTGCGAATGAGGGCAGAATTGGGAAATTTTCGGATCGGGAGGACAAACCCGAATCCGATGTATCATATGGTACCATGGAAAGTGCGCAAGAGCGAGTGGCTCTATGGAAGACAGCTGCAATCGCAAATCGTGCAAGTGGCCGTTCTACGCACGTGAGACAATCGTAACATAGGGCTGGGCCGAGCGACGATTCAATTGTGGGTCCATCTGAGCCCAAGAATAACTGCAGCGGACATGTGGAACGTGAGCTTCTATTGGCAATATAGTCTAAAGACAAAAATTTTATGTTGGTCCCCCACTCTTCCATCTATTTCTATTTTGGTCACTCATCTTCAAAAATTCAATTGATCCCCCATTGAGTTGAAACTCTCCCATTTTAATCCTTTCGTCATTTCATTGTCCATCAACATTAGACTTGGGTAGTTAAATACTGAGTTAACCATCGAAGACTGACTTGAAATCTAATCTAAACTTTCCCTACCAAATTAGACCAACAATAAACCATATTTGGCATAAAACTATTGCGAATTCTACTTCTTATTTTCTTCTTGTCCGCCATTATAACACTTACCATCTCCTTAGCTCCACCTCTATGCTTCCAACATAAGCCAAACTTGTTGTGTCTTAACAAACATGGTGTAAGGGAAATAGATAATTCTTTGATTAACCAAAAGCTAGCCTCCAGTACCATACCATATGACTAGACTTGATCATAAGTTAAAAAGCTTTCCTGACCTGATAAGTCCAACCTAAAAAAAAAAAGTCCAAACCCAAAAACTTGATTTGTAAAATAGGTCGGTCTTGAACTTTTTTTAAAGCCTAGTCTGAGCCTAAAAACTCAAATGAATACTTTTTAATTATTAAAAACTTATTATATAAAAAAACTTAGGGTATTGTAACATTTTGATAAAGACATAAAAACTAATACCTCTTATTTAAAGGATTTGTGTCAATATAACAACTCATTTGTATTTATAACTTCTCTACATATAATCTCATATGTAATAATAACAATTATTTATATTATTTATCTCAAAATTTAAGTAAAAAATTGATTTAAATTTTCTTTTAAAAGCTTGATTGACTTAATAGGTTTGACCTAAAAAATATGAATAAAAACCTAAATAAAAAAACCTGATTAAAATACGGGCTCGGGCTTTTTTCTGAACCCAAATTCAAGCTTTATTTTTAAAATTCGACCCAATGATCAGGTCTACATATGACCAGCGACTGAAGAAACCTTTTGCAACCCCTTACCCTTCACGCTGTTAAATTTGTCTAGCAATCTGTTTAAAGACACTAAATGTGACACTAATTTACTTTCTCCAATTTCTGTGATGGCTTTTGCTGCAATCAACATTAGACCTGATCATTGAGCTAGACTTTTAAAAATCAGGCTTGAATTTGAGCTCCAAAAAAAGTTTGAGCCCATATTTTATTGAGACTTTTATCCATATTTTTTAGGTCAAACTTATTAGACCAATCAGGCTTTTCTAAGTCATAATCAAGTCAGTTTGTTACTTAAGATTTAAAATAAATAACATAGATAATTGTTATAATTATATGTAAGATTTTATATAGATAAGTTATAAATATAAATAAGTCGTTGTATTTGCATAAATCATTTAAATAAGATGTATTAGTTTTTATTTCCTTATCAAAATGTCATGTTACTCTAAGTTTTTCTTTAGAAAAAAAGTTTTTACTTATCAAAATAGAATCAAACCCTTTTATAGATTAACAAAATTTCAAAATTAGAATTTTTAAAATGATAAAAACTAAAAAAAAACATGAAATAAAAACCTCATATCTTTCATGTACCAATGAAATTCAATGATCCTAACAAAATCCAAAAATAAAAAATCAAAACAAAACTATCACTTTTCATATTCAAACAAATGAAGAAAATCAAATCACTTATCTTGTTACAATAAACCTAAAAAAAAATCCAAAATTTGAAATTAAAAATTAAAAATAATAATAAATTTGAAAAAATTCAAAAACTTGAAACTGAAAAAATTATAAATATAGAAAATAAAATTTAAACAATAAAAAATTAGAAATGAAAAAAGAAAGATAATGAAATCAGAATATCTCAGTTCAACTGCACTTGACTATAAATAAAGATGAAAAATATAAAACATAAAAATATATCTTATTTAATATAGGTTTTTAGAAAATTTTAACTAAAGAAATTGAGGAGACATAGAAACTATATATATATATATATATATATATATATATATATATAAACGGGTAAGGGGTAAGTTGGAAAAAAAGAGAGAGAGAGAGGAGAACACTTGAGCAAAATTGAGAGAGAGAGAGAGAGAGAGAGAGAGAAAAGGGGTCGAGAAGAGAGTATTAGTTGAAGCTAAAGTTTTGAGGTTAACGCTTGATAACTTTGCTTTTTTATTTTATTCTTTTTAAGGTAATATCTTCATATATTCACTCTTTCACATATAAGCCATGAGTAAATTTGAATAAAGATAGTTCAATAAATGCTCATAAAGGAAGGAAAATAGGTATAACAATGAGTTTTCGCACTTATCCTTACTATATGTCATTTTAATTTTAAGATAACATAGTTGCTTAATGGATACATGCATACACCATCACATAAACATGTGATTATTATTATTTTCTTTTCATTTTCTAGAGTCACTATGTGAGACCTAACGTCTTCTCAGACATCTAGGGTGTCGACTGGTTGAGGCATGTGAGACCTCTCGTCTCCTCAGATTTTATCCAATATCAGTTAATTGTGCATTGTATTCTAAATTTAATGCTTTTAAATTTATTCAAAAATTAAAAACAAAATAATTGTTCAAAGTTTACTTTCTTACTTTCAAGTTTTTCTTTTTCTTTCTCCTTTTTCCCTTTTTCTTTCTTTATTTTTAAAGCAATTGCATGAGGCCTAACGTCTCCTCAGGCATCTAGGGTGTTGACCAATGAGGCCTGTGAGACCTATACCTTTTTAGGTTTTACCCAATATTGGTTTATTATGTTATAAATATATCTTATTTACAATCAACATCATTTCCCCTTTTAGAGAATGCTAATAAATTTTATTAAAAGAACAACCAAAAGATAGAAAAAAAGAGTGAAAATAAAGATAAGATAGTGAGATTAAACTAAATTCATAAATTAAAAACAGACTAAATTTCAGATTCCTTTTGTTTATGAAAATCTATTTAGTTTTAATTATCTTATTTTTTTCGCAAAAAATAATAATCATCAACTAACTGACATACCTTTCTATTTGAACTAAATGGACTTTAATTCCTATTGCAGAGTGCATAGGCCCTAGGCTTTAATTCTAGGTCAATTTTGCCCTTTGTAAATATTCATTTTTTTCTTTTTAATTTTGTTATGTTTTATTATTATTATTATTACTATTATCACTACTATTATGTTTGCATTTGTTTTGATGAGTGTAACCAAAATAAAATTACAGCCATTAATTTTGGTTGACTAGTTTACAATAATCGTTGCTATGGACGAGGGTTGTAGGATGTTTAGCACCTTCCCTATACTCAAACAAACTCTTGAACTCATCTTTGTTTTCACATACCTCCTTGTCATTTCTTTTGGTTTTAAATTGGTTTTCCAAATTTTTTCTTAAAAATTTTAGTGGTGACTCATGACAAAGTGCTTAGCTTAACTTGAGGGTTTTGTGCCTTCAATGCACCTTGGAAATACTTAGATAACAAGGTAATAAGAGATGCTAGCCTTATGTGATGGTGATCACACGTGGATGGAGGAATGACGAAACATAAGCTTGGGACTCATGACAAAGTGGTTAGCTTAAATTGAGGGTTGTTTACCCATAATAGATAGTGATATTCCCTCAAGGGTTGTGTGCCATTGATAGATGGTGATTAGTGATTACCCTATAAGTTGTGTGCTCATGACAAATGTCTCATGTCCCTGTTTTCCCTCTTATGCATCGTTTTCAAATTAATTATTTTTCAATCATAAATGCTAAGCTAAAGCTTTTACTATTGGTTTTTTAAGGCTCATGAATGCCTTGACTGTTTGATATTGCGTTTTAGTTAATATATTGATTGGTCTTATGTTCACCAGGTTTATTGTGTAATTATTTTCTTAAACTCTTTCTTTATTGTTAAATTATGTTATTTTGTTTTTTTTTTTATATGCTACTTGTTGGGTTTTACTATTTAAGATGGTGTAATAGAGTAACCTCCAAGATATGAAGATAGGATATAGATCTCTATTGTTGAGCCTTGCCTTGATCCATGAGGGTTGAATTCCCCTCTTGTTTCACTTTTATATATATTGATATTTTTATGTTGATAGATATATATTTAATCTAGACGTATCCTTGATGAGCACAAGTAAGGTTCCTCATCCTTCTTATTGATGTATATTAATTGTTTTATTGTATTAAAAGTTGAGCTCTCTTAGGATGACTGGTATGAGTTTATAAGCAATCATAAAAATTTTGGGAAGTCTTAATTTCAGGAGAGCGTTTGCCAAAATTTCTATAAAATCTCAGCTTTGTGTTTGATAGTTGATGGTTAAATTAGTGTCTAGGATATTTAGTATGTAGTTCGTACTGCATTAATGTAAATAGGTGGGTTGTGAGTTACCAATTTTAGGCTTATAAAAGCGAGACTTTCCTCGCTATCTGCATCAGTCGCACTCTAAGTTTTTGGGATGCAACATCATGTTTAATTATAGTGAGTCGTTAGATAAAAAATTTAGTAGTCCATATTTTTATTAAGGACCGCATGACCACATGTAGTCATATTTTCTATTTATAAATATAAACTATTAAATTTTTATCTAATGATCTACCATAATCATATATAACCTTATGTTTCTACTATAATATAAGGTGATCCAGATTGAAAAAAAAAAAAAAAAAAAAAAGGCAATGCCTATATTATTTAGAATATATGCAACACAAAATTTAAAATTTGTTATCTTTGTTGTATTCAAATATTTCATAAATAGGTTTTTTGTCACTTGAAAAACTAAACTTTTTGTGTTAAATAAAAAATATGAAAATATGAAAAAAATATCTCATATGTTAGCTCAACTTGAGCTGGTTGGTGAACCTTTAGTTAAATGATCATAAAAGTTCGACTATATCTTAGGTTCACCAGTCATCTCAAGTAATCTCAAGTTAAAAGATTGAATAGTACATAGGCAAGGCTGTTAGCACTTGTGAACCGAAAGTTGGAAATTAAAGCATCCATATGATTCCAAACCAAAAAAATCCCACATATCATCCTTAACAAATAGCAAGTAATGGATATATTATGGTCAGTCAAACAATAAATTCCAAATTAAATATAGTAATTAAAGTGTAGACTAAAATTCAGTTTCGAAAAAACCTTGCGAAAATTACATTTAAAGTTTCAATGCAACTATTAATTTATTAGCCTCATTAAGACCCTACATATCCATCAAGTTAAACATTAAATCTATTTTCCACTTCACAAAATTAAAAAGAAAATATCCTTGCCAAAGTTTTTAATACTTAGTTTGTCATTGTCTTCATGTTTTTCTTCCCTCTCAACCTCCCCATTGCCATGGCAACCAAGCCAGAGAATGGCAAAATGTTGGCAAATAATAAAAACCAAAGACTTTAGAACATTTTTTTATATCATATAGATTAATATTAATTATGCTATTAGATTAATCTCTTGTTATAACTAATTAGGCAATTAATTATTACAATTGATAATCTAAGAATGGATTGAGTTTATATTCATTAAAGTTAATCACTGATAGGTTGGATTATTCACAAGCCCACTGGGCAGAAACCTAACACACAGTCCAAGAGCATTAGTAATTATTCCATCAGATTATTAATTAAGAGCTTATTACCCAGAGAAAGTTAATAGGCTTCCTTTTCTTTGAATAATGAAATAGGAAATTATTCTAAAGGATTTATGAGGATTTTATTTTAATAATATAATTAATTAATCATTATTAAAAATAAACCCTATAAATTACCTTGGAATGTCCTAATTTTAACACAACTAAGACGATAACTTTTTCTAGCCGTTTACTACTGAGATCTTTTTTAGATATTGTGGGTTAACGTTATTTTTATTATTTGGCATAACACAAGTGACACTGAAGTCAGATTTTAATAACTAAATTCTCTCTATTTTGTATTCATATATTATCCATAATTACTACATGGTCTATTTTAAAGACCTGCATGACTGAGAAAGGTGTAGCATCTCAGAGCAACCAACCATCATTTTGCAGTCATGGCCCTCCATCATCGTGTGGGAAACTGGACTGCAAAATGGATGAGAATAAATGGATTCAAATTGAACTAGAAGATTGCATTCAGAGAGGCAAGTATTAGGCTGTTGATGTATACGGGCCTGCTATTTCAATAGATTGTTCTGAACAAATTGGGTGCATCGTCCTCCAGGCTCAGTTAAGATATTCCTATACATGCTGATGGTAATAAGTTCGAGGCCAAAGACTAAACTGATGGTATAAAAACTAAATTAATGACAACGGATTTTTAAGGACTAAATTGATATATAGCAACAATGCCTAAATCTCCACCCACACACTCTTAATTTGTTTTTTTTCCATACATGAGGAATATAAATGAAACTCACACTGGGTGTACAGTAGTGCGGTGTACTGATCTCACAAGTAAAGCTTGTTATAATATTGACACGAGTGTTTACTTTGTTGGCCAAATAGATCCATATTGAATACCCACCATCTACCTGTTGGCTGTATGGGTACCCCTACTCTGACAGTACAGTCACTGTGATGGCATTGTGTAATTCAAGTTCCAACATATGCTCTCGCTGCACCATCGCCATGCAAATTAAGTGATGAAGCGCTGGCTTGTCAGAAACTCCCCATTATAGCCTCATTGACACTGTAACTTGCAGAGAAGTGGTACCATATAGAGTTAATGGCTGCATGAGACACATCCTTGCCCTCGCGGAAAGCAGAGAGTGGGCAAATGCCCAGTTATGAATGCGAAAGCAACTTCACGTTCGTGAGCATGTGGTAGAGCTGGACACTGTGCGGTCTATCAAGGTAACTTGTGACTCTGCAATAAAAACCACTCCTAACTTCCCACTGTACATTAAATTGTCGGGAAGAATGTACATGTTTGCTTAGTTACATGCGCATGATATTTTAAAATATAAAAGTTCCTCAACTTACACCAAAAAAAAGATACTGCTATACATTTCATCTTTTCAATAGCGTTCAAGACTACAAAAATATATATATATATATATATACTACATTAAACTTTTCAATAGCGTTCAAGACTAGACATGTAAGTATTAAACACAAATGAATATATATATATATATATATATATATATATATATATATATATATATATATATATATATATATATCGTGCTTATAGGTTAAAATGAAATGTAAGTAACGCTATTAAATTTAAAATTGGAAAAATGATCTATTTCTTAGTGTAAAGTTTGATATTTTTTTAATTTGAAAGCTTAAAAAAATTATTTTCAAGTGACTCAAAATACAAGAAAATATTGTATTTATCATTAAATTGTTTCACGGTCTATCTCATCTAACCTACTACTATATATATGCGTGCATGGCAACTGAATGTCTCATGCAGTAACCGAACTGTATTCATTAGTTACAATTAAATCATCATAGTTAAAGTCAAAACATGGTGATCGAGAGGAAGTTCACTGCTCTTCTTCTTCTGGGTCTATGTTTAGTTGTAGGATACGTTGATGCAAGGAACTTGAAGAGCGTGAAAGGGAAAGATGTGAAAAAGCCGGAGTCGTTTCTCGGGGACAGCCCCATAGGGATCGGTGTGGGTGGTGCCGGAGGAGATGGAGGGTATGGCGGGGGAGGCGGAGGAGGATATGGAGGAGGAATAGGGAAAGGAGTTGTGGGTGGAATTGGAGGGTTTGTAGGCGTTGGTGGAATTGGAGGATATGGAGGCATTGGAGGAGGAATTTTCAAGGGAATTGGAGGAGGAATTGGTGGGGCTGCTGGAGGTACCTTAAAGCATGTTGACGCAAATAAGCAGCCTTGAAAGTGGTATAAACTAGTTCTGTTCTACCCAATTTGTAATGAATAAAGCTTCATATCTATAGTTAGTTGGTTATCGATCTTCCTAATAATTCTGCACCCGCAGGTAAAATCTATGTACTCTTGTTTGGGTTTTCATGATTGTATCTCCAGTTCTGTTGTAGCTTTTTGTAATTCCAAATTCTAATGCTTAAAATTAAAAGCCCCAAAATGAATCTCTCGTTTTCATCTTGTCGCTTGTTGAGATATAGAAATATATAGTTTCATGTCAGTTTATATGAAGAATGAAGATATTGTTGAATTCAAGTTGGGACCTGTAATATCTATATATTATATATAAGTCTGTTGTAGTATTTTTGTAATTACAATTTCTAATGCTTCGAGAAAAAAAAAAAAAAAGATGAATCTCTCGTTTTTTATCATCTTGTACGTAGGTAGCATGTTGAGCTATAGAAATATATGTTTTCATGTCACTATGAAGAATGAAGATATTGTCGAGTTTAAGTTGGGACTCAAGTGTAATATCTATCTATTATGTATTAGTAAAGTACCCTCTATTTAATGTGGGGCTCTCTTTGACGGATGAAAACGTTTCGTTGATTAAACCATCAACTCTTTATGTAATGATTTTTTATCTTTATTATATATGTATCGAGAATTTTTTAAAATGTGTAAATTTTGTATAGTTAACAAGAAAAATAATAAAATAATTAATTTTTATAAATTTTTCATGGTCAACAAAAAAAAATAATTAATTAATTAATTAATCAGTTCTCAAAATGAGAATTTTTTAAACTATAAGAACTTCTTTTGGAGTGAACGACAAAATTAATGAATTATTTTTTGAAATTTAAGAATTTTTTGGAGTAAATGAAAAAATTAATAAATTAATTAACTGCATCTTAAATTATAACTTCTTTGAAGTTTGGAACTTTTTTTTAGTTAATATGAAAATAATAAATAAATAAATTAACTATATCTTAAAATTTTTTAACAAGGAACTACAAAAATAACTTAATATGGTCTAAAATTAAAATAAAAAAAAATAATATATAGTTGAATGATTTATGATAGTGCCCTCTCAATGAGTCTATTATTGTCAATTATCTCCCACCAATTTCATATAACCAAATTTATGGTCTTTTTTTAATTTTTAATGTTTTCATTATATCACAATATATTAATATATTCAATTTTTTTTACTAACACTTACATTGTAAACTAATTTTAGTTCAAGAGGAAATAATATCTCTAATTTTTTAACTCATTATTTACTTTAGTCTCTTGTTAATTAAGAAGATGACAAAAATACACTTGTCAAAGCATAACTCAAATAAAAACTTTTAGGGATTACATTATATATAGATAAAATTTAAAAATCAAACAATTGAAGCTCATATATCTTTTAAAAACCAAAACTAATGTTTGATCCTATATTAATTAACAGAGTAAAATATATTTTTGGTCTCCCACTTATTACAAAGTTATTATTTTTGTCCCTCACTCATTGAAATACCTAAAATAGTCCCTTACTCATTTAAAAATATTATATTTGGTTTTTCACTTTTTTAAAATTTATTATATTTAGTTCCTTAAATTTAGGATTAAAGGTTTAGTAGATATACTAAATTTGGCAATTAAGGGACTAAAAATGTATTTTTCTCTTAATTAATATGTTTAAAAAAATGACTTTATATCTATATATGCATTTTTTTGGCATGCACTAGTTAAATCATCATTGGTTTGACGATAGGGATTTAATCCTTATATACTTCTAACTGTCCGGGAAAAAGAAAAAAAAAAAAGAAATCTATGAGGTATATACTGAGAGCAAAATCAAATGAAAATATCTAAATTAAAAATTATTCCATCTTCTTGTTTGTTCCTTGGGATCTACCAGAGCTTACAAAAACTAAATCGCGGGAGATCTCTGGGTAGATTTGACAATCTTGAGAAGCCTCATGTTGACTAGTAGAAATGAGTTTTTGGAAAAGCTTCGCGTGATTTTCCAAAGTTGCCCGATTCGATACAATAAGTGAAACTCCAGAAGAAAAAAAAAAAAGTTTGAAAAAAATTTTGATTAGAAAACCCAGCTTGAGAGGAAAAAGTTTGAGTCAATATTTTTTAATAAAATATCATTTAAAAAAACTTAATATAATTTAATTTCTTAACAAAGAAATAAAAATTTATATATTTTATTTAAAGGATTTATATCAATGCAATAGCTCATTTGTATTTATAAATTTTTTATATATAATCTTACAAATAATAATAACAATCAACTATGTTATTTATTTAATAAATAGATTTAATCATAACTTTAAAAAGTCTATTTAACCTAATAGGTTGCCTAAAAAATGTGAATAAAACCCAAATATAAAGATCTAATTTTTAAAAATTCAACCCAATAATCAAGCTTAATTGCACTTTCATCACCAGTTAAATAGATGAAATTACTAGAAAATAACAGTCACCTACACTTTTGTGTATGTATAGCCCAATATTCAAATTTGGTATATCGGTACATTCAGATTATTAGAAAATACTGCACATTAGTATATTTTATTGAAATTTTGTGTAAAAGTTATGTATATAAATAGAAATTTAACTTTTAATGTAGTGTGTCGTCAGGGAAAAATCCAATTTCAAAACAATTTAACAATAAATTAAGTTTATATATATATATATATATATATATATATATATATATATATATATAAGAAAAAAAAAAAGTAGGAAAGGGTCATTTTTTTATGTTTTAACCATGTGCATTTTCACTAACTAAACAATTTGTGCAATGAGAAAATGATCATTTTGGTCTCCTATATTTTGGCCTCAGTGTTAATTTGATCATTAACAAATTTGTAGTATCAAAATGATCCTTAAAAAATTTAATATTAGTATCCTCAAAAGAGTTATGATGAACTTAATAAGATAATACTTTTAACTAATATTAAATTTGTTAAGGATTATTTTAATACTCTAAACTTATAAAAGACTAAATTGACACTTTTCTCATTTGTGCTATATATATATATATATATATATATATATATATATATATATAAATTTTTCAGCGAGTCTCTATCATCTTTTTAAGGAAATTTAAATACCCAAATTAAACATAATACTGTTTGCTTTTGTCAAAATGGAATATAAAAAAACTAAATTTTTTATTGTAATATTATGCTCAAATTGGCCTTGTTGCCTATACCTTCCAAGTTCAGAAAGATATGCTCAAGTTCAAAGAGGTTTCACTTTATAAATATAATATGAAAATTAAATTAGGTAAAGTACCAAAAGAATATCTCAATGTATAATTGTGCTAAGTAACCCAAATGGAATACTCATGAGATCGAGGATGGGCTTTCGCAAGATTTCAATGGATCCCTATTTTTGTCCTTTTAAGAAAAAAATTTCCTCTTTCAGTGGAATGAAGCCAGAAAACCCAAAGGACTAGAGAAATGCTTTTAAAAGAAGATTATTTTGGAAGTGAAAAAGAGATCATGGATCTTTAAGCTCCAATGGACACCATGCAGAAGATTTTTCTTTTGGGATAAAGCAATAGAGCATGCGCATATATTAGTTGATCAGTGATGTGAGTATTTAATAATCACAATATTTGCTTTATCAAATGAATCTCCCTTATATATCTGTACTGGATTCTCAGAATTCTTAAAGGGTAATATTAATTTATCCCACTTTGAGTTCAAATGGAGAATATGGCTACCAATGAACTATATATGAAGGAAACTCCATTACTAATTAATTACTATTAAAAACACCTTTCACTTCTTGGATTGGTTCATTACGTATATCCTTATCTCCTTCAATCCTTCTGGCCAAAAATACAAAAAGGCTTACGTATTCCTCTTGAGGTAAAAAAACAGGGCATGAATTTAATATTCTGATAAATAATTGCTAGTTCATCAAAGAAACATGAGTTTTTTAAAATAATCAATTTTTTGGATCAAAGTAGTCTCTAACTAAATATATATTTCAAAATAAAATATAGGATTAAATTAATTTAAACAACTATATGTATATTATGTGAATTTTGGACATCGTAACTGTTTTACATCATTACATTTTTTTTGTAACAAAAGAAGTATAATATTTTGAGAATAGAAAGTGAGGAAAAAAAAAGTCGGTAAGAATAGAACTCAAGTGTATCAAGAACATAATACATATTTAAAGTAATATTATTTGAGTTAAAGTTCTTAGATGTCAAATACATTGGGGCCACTCTACGTATTCTTTCTTTAATTAATGAAGCAACTTTCTTTTTTAAAATTATAATGATGTTTATTCCTCATTTTTGCCCAACTATTCTCGTTTTGCGATTTTGCTTTTTCAATTTCAGCCCCTACAGTACATGTCGAGATATTTGTGAATCATCCTTGCATGTAATTAAGTTCATATGATGTTTCACGCGCTAGCAAGAAAGTTGTTGTTTTGATCATAACTATGCCCCATATTTGTCTACCACTAAACCATAATTTCAGTGTTGTACTCTGTGGTATTTCCTGTTCTTACCCATTTTTCCTATTGCTCCAATTAGTGGCCTTGCTCTTTAGCTCCTAATCAAATTAAGTTGGAAAGAGCCATGATCGCATCAAACTATCTGATATATGCATATGTATGCCATACAATTAAAAAAGCTTAACTTCTTGCTAACAATATTGACTGGAAACATCGTGTATAGTTTAACCTGATATTTTGTGTCCAGTGGAGGTCACATTGTGCATTATTTATAAATTTAGTTGACACACACACACACAAGTCCCGGCCCTAGCTAAAATATTTGTCAAAACGCGCCATAATATCCCCATAGTTTGTTTTGATTACTTTTTTCCCCTACAATCATGATGATATCTTTTTAATTGGTAGAACATGATGATGACGTACGTCCTTTTCTTTGGTAGAATTCGATGTATGTCACAATTTTATAGCACAATTGTCTCAAGTATACATTACTTAATAGTAATAGGATAAATTATTGATCTTTATAATTTATGATTATGTTAATTTATAAGATAGAATTTTGCCATATAAACAATAATATATGATGCAAGTAAATCCAAAACACATTTTTGCTTGATGTGAAATAAATATATTATTTTAATCTTGTATCTCTCAATATTATAATATTAAATATTAAATATTGAACTAAGGGGCGAGCACCAACTTAAATGGCTTGGCTAACTCGGTTTGCTTATATCGAGCCGGGTTGGGATGGTCCAAATAAAAAAATTGTATCTTTGACTAAGTTAGTGATACCAAAGGGATGGATTATAATGATACGGGAAGGATAACATCTAAGGAAATTATTTATGCAGAAAAACAGGGTACAAAAACCTTCCTATTCGAGTCAGGAAGAGGGACTCTGATGAGCATTCTGATATAGCCTGCCTATTCCCCATTACACCCTTCTCTATGTATACTACTCAAAGGATAAATGTTAACCCTCATTATCTCTTCAACATTACCGTTACACAGTGCGTCAGTATCCTTTTGCATGGGAATCTTTCTACGGGTCCCGGTTCATGCACATCATGTAATCCTAAGTCCATAATAGCTTTTGTCTTATCCTCTTTGACGTGGCTTCCTCTTCTGTTGTGTCATTCTTTTCCTTCTCTCTCGAGTTGCTTGGGTCACATGTTGGGTTTTGATGAAGCTGGGCAATGGGCTGCGTATTGAGCTAGAGCTTCGTATCAACATCCCCATCTTTGAAAACAACCTTGGCCTTAAGGTTGATGTCTGGGAAGATAATCTTGAGTTGTTCAAGGTTCTCCCATGTGGCTTCCTCCCTTGGATAACCTTCCCATTCAACTAGCACTTTGTAACTTTGTTGTTCATTCTCAAAGTGACTCCCCATGTAATCCATAATTGTTGAAGGTTGAGATGGAGAGAATATTAATTCTTCTGGTATCTCCATTGCACATCCCATTGTATCCCCATGGAATTCCTTTAACATTGAATATGAAACACCAGGTGTATACGGACTGTCATCAGGTAAGTTTAGCTAGTAAGCCATATGTCCTACCCCTTCTTCAATTTAAAAAGGTCCGCAATACCTCCAATTCAATTTAAAATTCAACCTCTTTGTCATGTATCGTAGTTCATATTTCTATAGCTTTACCATCACTTAATCCCTCACTTTAAACTTTTTCTCCTTTCTCTTCTTATCTGCTATCTTCATCATCCTCTGTTATGTCCCTTTTAAGTTCTCTTGGAGATATTTCCATAGTTTTTCCTGATGTTGCAATATTTAATCTACTTCCTCTACATAGGAGTGTCCTGCTTTATATAAAGGAAACACAAAGGGATTTAAGCCATATAGAGCCTTATATGGGGTCATGTTGATAGCGAAATGATAGGACGAGTTGTACGAGAGCTCAACCCAAGCTAAAAAACGGTACCATTCTTGCAGTTGTTGTGCTGTGAAAGCCTTCAAATATTGTTCTAAGTAACGATTTATCACCTTAAACTATCCATCCGTCTAAGGATGATGTGCAATACTGTAACACAATGTAGATCTACAGTGTTTAAGGAGGCTCTTTAAGAACTTGCTATGGAAAAAAGGGGTCTCTATCAGACACTATCGATTTCAGAAAACCATAGTGTTTGACCACCAAATTGATGAATAATGTTACTACCGAGCTTGCCATGTAGTGTGGTTTAAAGGCACCAAAATTTGCTACCTTCGTGAGTATGTCAATCACCACCAATATGGTCATGTAGCCATGGGGGAAGACCAATAATGAAGTCCATGGTAATATGTTGCCATGGTTTGTTCGGTATTAGTAATGGTTGCAGTAACCCCTTCGGCTTTGTAGTTTCATACTTGCTCATTTTATGCGTTATGCAGCTCTGGATGTAATTTTTGATAGCTTCCCTCATACCCTTCCAGTAGAAGATTTCTGTGACTCTCTTATATGTCTTCAATGCCTCTGCATGGCCCATTACAAAGGTGTTGTGAAACTCATGCAGCTTCTACATTAGATGTCATTATCATAAGGCACTAATATTCTCTGGTTATAGTATAAAATTCCTCCCTTCTTTGTATATTTGCTTGGAAGTTGTCCTTCATTATATTGGCTGTGCAAACTCTGGAACTCCTCCTGTTCCTCATTAGCCTTAATGATCATCTTCAATACTGGTCTCTTTATGGCTGTAAGACTATGAAAATGTCCTCCTTCATTCACCTCTTCCTCAAACGGCCTCGACAGAGCATAAACCATCTGGTTCGACTTCCCACTCCTATATACTATATCATAATCAAACCCTATTAGTTTAATTAAATAGAATTATTGCTCAGGAGTTTGGATTACCTGATGCGTAAGTTCTTTCAGACTTTTATAGTCAGTTTTGAAGATGAACCTTCTGCCTAGCAAGTAGTGTCCCCATTTCATTACTGCTTGTGTAATGGCATACAATTCCCTAACATAAGTTGATGCCCAGGAAAGTTTCTATTTGAGTATTTTACTAAAGTAAACGATAGGTGTCCTTCCTAAGACTGGAAAGCTCACACTTTGTTCTTCAATGCATCCATCTCCATAATGAACGTCTTGGAGAAATTTAGTAAAGCTAACACGGGTGACTTTATCATCTAAACCTTGAGTTTTATGAAGGCTTACTATGCATTAGTGTTCTATCCAAAACCATTCTTCTTTAATAACTCTGTGAGAGGGTGTGCAATGATGGCATAATTCTATATAAATCTCCTATAGTACCTCATTAAGCCTAAGAAACCTCTTAGTTGTTTGATGGTTGTGGGCACGGGCCAATCCAACATTACTTGGATATTTTTACCATCTACTTGACACTAATCACATGTTCAAGGTACTCCATCTCTTTTCAATATAAAAGGCACTTAGTAGCTTTGGCATACATTGAGTTTTCTCTTAGCACTTGCAACACAGTTTTAAGATGTTGGATGTGATCCTCTACAGTGGAGTTATACACAAGTATGTCATATAAATATATATATATATATATATATATATATATATATATATATAGCTACAAACCTCTTTAAGTAGGGACCAAATATCTTGTTCATCGTTAATTGAAATGTAAAAGGTGCGTTGGTTAATCCGAAGGGCATGACAACGAACTCATAGTGCCTCAAATGAGTTCATAAAGCAGTCTTATGTATGTCAGGTTCCCACATCCGAATTTAGTGATACCCTCATCTAAAGACCAATTTAGAAAAAAATGCAGCCCTATTAAGCTTGTCCAAGATCTCATCTATGGTAGGTATAGGGAATTTATCCTTCACGGTTATTTCATTAAGAGCTCTGTAATCTATGCAAAATCTCCAACTTCCGTCTTTCTTTTTCACTAAAAGCACTGGTGAGGAGTATGGGCTTTAGCTATCTCTTATTATCCCTGTTCTTATCATTTCCTCTACCATCCTCTCAATTTAGGTCTTCTAAAATTGAGGATACCAATAAGGTTTTACATTGATTAGCTTTGCCCCCAATATAACAGGTATACAATGATTAATCTTTCTGATTGGTGGTAGCTCTTTTTGTTTTTAGAAAACATCTTTGAATTGCTCTAAAACTTGCTTCACTGTCTCTAGTATTAGTGGATCCTCTGTTTCCTCCCTGGTTTCTATTTTTTGCAAATGATACAGAGATGTTATGTTTTCTTCATGTACCATTTTATGAAGGCTCTTACGAGTTAGAGGTGTTTTCTTCAAAACTGCATCCCATTATAGGTGAACCTTCCTCTTTTCAAATTCTAATTCTAATGTTAAATTTCTATGATTAATTATCACTAGTCCAAGAGTTTCCAACCACTGTACTACTAAAACTATATCAGACCCTTTAAGCTTAAAAGGATATAAATCAATAGTAAATTTGTGTCCCTAAATTTCTATAGCTATTTAATGTGGTGTTACATTTGAGGTAAGCTGCACTACTAATCAATACCTTAAACCCACTTGTCATGTGCATTGTCAACCCCAATCTTTCAACGAAATCTGTCCTGATGAAATTGTGGGTGCTGCTGTTATTAATAAGAATCCTTAGTTTGACACCTTGGTACTATCCATCATCCTTAATGTACTGGGATGAAACTGGCCTTCAGAGCTTTGAAACTAATCTTCAGTATAAACTCATCCCCTTTCCCAACTTATTCCTCCCCGCCTTCCTCGCATTAGTGCTCTCATAATATTTCTTTAGCTTTTTCTTGTCTCACTAGTAAAAAATATGTGCTCTTACAGTTATGTCTAGGTTTATACTTCTCATCACAATAATAACATAACCTTTTTTCCCTCTCAGCTCTCAACTCCATCACAATCATCTTCTTGTATTGAGGTTCTGTCAAAGAGCTTCCACTACTTTTCTAAATGCTATTCCCCATTGCTAACTTGCTTGGATCATATGGTACTATCTGGGTTAAAGTTTCAAAAGGTTTCGATGCAGCAGAAGGTAGTAATTTCAAAGGTTGCTGTTTTAAACTAGAAACCAGGTTCCTTTACTTCTATTCATGTAACTTGGCTAATGACACAAGTTGAAAATACATCTGAGGCTGAGCTAATAGCACTTCATACTTCAAGTAATCTTTCAGACATGCAATGAAGAAACTTATTAGCCACTATTCTGATAGCCTTGTTACCTTTATTATTAATTCTCCAAATTTGCTCTGGTAATCTGCTATGGTGCTTGTCTGTTTAAGGTCTTTGATAACTGCCTTAGGATCGTCGTAAATGGTCGCTCCAAATTACAGCAACAAAGCATGCAGAAAACTCTGCCATCCTTGGATAAATTCATTTTTTATGACCCATTTATACTACAAATAGGCTGGGCTATTCATATGAAATGATGCTATTTTAATTCGCTGCTTCTCTGGACTCCATATACATAAAAAAACTCTTGTATCTTGAATGTCCAATCTTTTACTTCAGACCCATCAAAATGTGGGATTTCAATTTTCAGGTTCCTCCTCATAAGGAAGTTTTGAGAACCTCCCATAAAATCCAATTCTTTCTGTGCAGTGGGGTTAGAACTATATTCAGATGAGCTTTAATTATGTAAGAGTTTCCTAAGCATGATCTCCCTACTCCGGAATGACACTTGAAAGCCATTTATTGTTTCTTCCAAACTACTCATCCTGTCATCCATGGCACCAACAATCTTCAACAAATCTATTTGTACAGCTTCTAGCATCGCAAAACAAGTTCCTACTGCCATGGCAAACTCTCAACGAAAGCACCAAAATGATACTAGAGGGATGGATTATAACAAGTACGAGAAGAATAACATTTAAGGAAATTATTTATGCAAAAAAAAAATGGTAAAAATACTTCCTATTCAAGTTAGGAAGAGGGACTCTAATGAGCATTTTGATATAGCCTGCCTATTCCCCAGTTCACTTTTCTCTATATAAACTACTCAAAGGATAAATGCTAACCTTCCTTTTCTTTTCAACATTACCATTACGTAGTGCATCACTACCTTTCTATATGGGAATTTTTCTGCGCGACTCGATTCATGCACATAAGGTAATCCCAAGTCCATAACGGCTTTTGACTTATCCTCTTTGACGTGGCTTCCTTCTCTGTTGTGTCATTCTTTTCCTTCTCTCTTGAGCTGCTTAAGTTACTTGTTGGGTTTTGATGAAGCTAAGCAATAGGCTGCGTATTGGTCTGGAGCTTCATATCAATCAAGCTAAGTCACATAACTAGGTCAGGCCAAGTCCCAGGTTCACTCAAAACCCTAGCCCGAACCAATATTAATTTTTATAATTTATTTTTATTCTATTTAAATAATTTTAGTTATGTCTTTTTAAATGTCAATTATTTTCCAATTCTAATCTTAATTTTTTTACTCATTCTATTTTCTATTTTAAACTTTTGAAATTTCTTCTGTCAAAAAAATTATTTTTCCTAATAAAAATTTTCAAAATTTAAATATAAAAAATAATATACCTGACCTTGTCACTAATCAAGCCTAACCGGATTGAACCAAATCTCATGTCTTGTTGAATCCTAGTCCAGCTCAATCCAGCCTATGAACAACCCTATGTTGAACTACATATTTGAAGAGTAAAGCATTAACTCCATAAACATGGATCAATTAATTGACTCAATTATATTATGCAAAAATTATCATACCTAAATATGATCAGAATGAGAGAAATTTAGGAATAAATTAATATAACCTAAAAGTGCAACAACCATGGTGTATATTTTAAATGTAGAAGATTAGAAGAGAATTACAACCCACAAAACCCAAGTTGACACAAAGAGAGTTGTGCGCAGAAGAGAGAGGCAAAAAAAAAACTAGGGCTTCACTAATAGCTAAAGAGTCCTTTTATTATCTTAAAAAAAACCCTTAAGCCAAATTAATAAAATAGGTTTTAATATTTCAATTAAACAAGCTCATTAACAAGACTCATTTAAATGAAATCAATTTATCTCTCAATCATCAATTCTCAATTAGTAACATGATGGGATAATTACTAATTAAAATTAGATTGTGAGTTAGGGTCTTTACCCAATAGGTTAGTAGATAATTCAACTATTACTGATTATCCACATTTAACAAAAACCCAATCTATTCTTATTTTAGATTAATATTAATTTTCTAATTAATTATTACACAAAATTTTTCTAATAATAAGATTAATGCTAATTCACTAAAATTATTCCAATGTATTAATAATATAATAAAAAAAATCCAACATGTTATTTTATAAGGGTAGTTGCAAAACTTGATCAAATCCCATTACAACGTATATATTTCTCGAATTAAAAAAAGAAAGAAGGTTGATTATCCCTCTGCTATATACATTTCAGTTTAGTTTTGATCACTTGACTTGTATCGAATATATTTCTATAACTTTGGTTCGACTTATCTTTCTTATTGCAATGGAATATTTTTCCGGCGATTGTAAATTAATTGGACATATCATGCTATATATCTATCCATACTCTATATGGCAATCGAAGCGATACGATGCCTAAATAGGTTGCTTAACTTTTCGGGCAAACATTGTAATATTGCTTTTTAATTTTGCAATTTCACCATATTTGCTAGTTTTTTCTCTTTTTAAGTTTGGATAAACACTGTAATATTGATGCCACTATTTAAGTTTAGGTTGAATGGTTGCGATTGAGGTTGTAGTCAAATGCGTTACTGGTTGATCGATGTGATTTAAGTTAGTAGGATGATTGAATTTAGAAAGCTAATTTATTAGATGACAGTGCCTCATGACAATTTTTATATTATTTTATTAATTTTTGGTTAATGTGAGACGTATCTGCAGGATGCCTCGCACGCGTTTTAAATAATTCAGTTTTATTTGACGTTTTCTCTAAATTCAAAAGAAGATTCCTTATTAGCTCCAACTCGCTTTATTGATTTTGTATTGATGGATCTTGACAGAACAGGAAGGGTTTGTCTAGAATAGGATAACAATATGGAATAATATACTTGATTGGCTTAATTTGACTTTCCCGAAAATATACCGGTGATGAATTTAATTTGAGTAATTAATTAAAGAAAAATTAAATTTTGCAATAATAAACTTATCTACGCATGGTTCTTATTACTAAAAAAAACTGTACTTATTTCTAATATTTTTAAAATTAATATACATTTGTGTGTGTGTGTGTGTATAAAAGAATTATTTGTTGACACGGAATTGATAATTTAATGGATAGATTTTTACAAACCTAAACGAATCTTGGATATATATATATATATATAGAGAGAGAGAGAGAGAGAGAGAGAGAGAGAGAGAGAGAGAAAGAGTTTTATATCGCTGCTAATGTACAAAAATAAATAAGTTAATTATAAAAGAAATATGCAAAGTTACCAGATGAAAATTTATTTTTTAAGAATTTAATATGCCTAATTATATGTGTCTTTACAAAAAAAAAATATGAATTATATATAATAGTTTTTATAAATGAAGTGTGCTGTCCTTCTCCCACAACCCTAAACGAATCTTGGAACCACATTTCACAAATTGCATATCTCACCACCCTATGAATTGAGGGCACATGACCGAACCAGCTAGCTAGCAAGCACCCACATTACATTTAATATCATATTAATTAAGACTCAGAGTCTTTAACTATTCAGTTTCTAATTAATCTTACTTTGTTTTGTTCTTGCTGGAACCCTAGGCCAATGTTTGAGAGGTATAGTGGAAAGTGATGTGAGATGTGCCTGATCCCATTAGACTTGCACTTACTAATTTCCAACTTGAATCATTGTTTTCACTTTTGATGTGTGTCACACACACACACACACTTCTCTTTTTGATTCAGTATTGGGCAACTGAGGGAGGTTTATTTGGAGGCTTGTGCAACACATTTTCGCCTCTTTATTGGAGGTCAGTATTCAATCTCCCTCTCTTGCATGCCAACAATCCTATGTAACAGTTTTTGTTGATTTCCGAAATTTGTTGCAATATCCTTTTGGCATTATTATATTGTTTTTCAAACATTGATGCATGTCCTCCTTCATTAACATCCTTATCTATCATATCAATGGAATGAGTATGATTAGTTTGAGTTCAAGTTGATATGTGTGGTGTGTTAAACAAACCCAGTGTATGTCTGGGGAAGGCTGTTTCCTTTCAAGCTAATTACAAACAAAGGGTAGCTTCCTTACGATTGTGTAAGAATGGATCTAGAATTTAATTTTTAAAAAAATGAAAATGATTAATATACCAATATTTCAGTTTAATTTTAAATTTTCAACTCTAGAAATTTAAGAAAAATGTTCGCACACTTGTTACGAATCAACATAAGATTTTTCAAGCAGAAAATGATGAAAGTGGTAGGTCATTATTATTTTCAATCCTTTGTCGTTGAAAAAAGATTTAATCTTTCTATAGACCATAATCTAATAACATGAAATACTATATCAATCAATAATGTATCTCATTTATTTGAGTTTAAGCTCTTTCCAAATTCAAAAGAAGAACTGAAAAGGATATACAGAATGAGCTTTTTAACCAATACAAAGTATTTTATCATTGTAATTAAAAAGCCAACAATGGAAAAACTTAATGCTGGTCACACAAAAAAAAAAATCTTATAATAAGGAGGTCGAATTTCAATTTCCCAATAAGCAAGATTTTAGTTTTGGAGCGCAAAACATTTATCCACTTGAGAAGAATAAGCATTCTTTTTCAAAGAAAAAAGGCAAAGCAATGGGTGTTCTATTTATAGAGATTTAGCTGACACTTAAGACTGATTATGGGGTGGGTTAAAATTTATCAATTTAAAGTATTTGTCACTCATTCATGACCTTCAACAAGAAGAAAACTTATAAAAGAGAGGAGATTAGCAAATGAATAGTTTTTTGAAATGTGAATTAGCTAAAAAAAAAAGAAGTGAGTGTAATAAGGTATTTGTGCTTATTATAATTCAAGTCTTAAATGACGATTAATTACTTCATAGCCTAAATGTAGATGGATAATTTTTTTATACTTTATAAAATAAGATTTTCAAGAACAACTTTACAAATTAAAATTTTAAATGTAAGAAATAAAAATTATCCTTTAATTATAAAGTAATGGAGACAAATTCTAACAAACTAAGGGGCACTAATTCATATCAATCAAGGAATCAAAAAATTATAAAATAAGATTACATATAAAAATTAAAATTAAAAAAGTTGACCACTCCTCCCCCACCCCATTGTATCTATCCCTATAAAGATTCGAGTTCATTTAAATTTTTACCTCTTCTCACAAGAAAAAAAAAATTAGGATTTAATGACGATAATTTAACCCCCGCATTTATCATAAATATAGCTAAACTAAAATTTAACCGCAATTAAAAATAAAGTCATCACTAAAATTGACTTTAATTACAGTTAGTGAGTAACCATGATTAAGACCAAATGTAGTCCTAACCACAATTACTTGTACATCTCGGCTAGGAAGTAGTCTAGCCACATTTTGTTTGAAACATGGCTAAAAGCCTAGGCAGGCCTAGCCACTGTTGCCATTAAACCGTGGCTAGGGAATGGCAAGGATATCACTGGCTTGGCCTTTGGCCTAGGCTTTTATGGGTTACTTATGCAACACATATTCGCCTCTTTATTTGGAGGACAGCATTCCAACAATCCTAACTGCTTTTGTTGATTTTCGAAATCTGTTTCAATATCCTTTTGGCATTATTATAATAATTTTCAAACTTGATGTATGTCCTCCTTAATTAACATCCTCGTCTATCATATCAAAGGAATGAGTTTGATTAGTTTGTGTTCAATTTGATATGTGTGCTTCCCAGTGAATGTCTGGGGAAGGCTGTTTCCTTCATGTGATTCGTTTAAGCCTTCAAGCTCGCAGACAAAAGACAAAAGGGTAGCTTCCTCTCAATCACACCAAAGGTTTAGCCGACATATTTATAATTCAATTTTAAGAGAATTAAAATAATTAACAAAACTATTATAATAGTTTAGTTCAACTTTTTAATTTTGATTTTAAAAATTTTCGAAGAATGTTCATAAGCTCGTGATGAATCAATATAATATTTTTCACCAAAATGAATTGAAAGTTCAGAAAAAGAACCAAAAAGAATGCACAACATAACCTTTTTGAGCAATACAAAGTAATTTGGCATTACCCTTAAAAAGCCAATTTAATACTAATTACAAAAAATCTTAAATTGTCAAATCTTAATTTTCTAATAAATAAAATAACTGGTTTAGGAGCACAAAACATTTATCAACTTGAGAAGAACAAGTATATTTTTCTATTAAAAACAAGGCAAAGCAATGGCTGTATTAAGAGAGATTTAATTGAGATTTAAGACTGATTGAGGGGTGATTTTAAGTTCATTATGTTAAAGTCTTTGCCACTCCTTCATGGCCTTCCACAAGAAAGAAACTCACGAGAGAGAGGAGATTGATAAATAAATGGTCCTTTGAAATTTTGTGGACTAGCTAAAAAATAAGAGCCTAATAAGTTATTTGTGCTCATTATAATTCAAGTCTTAAATGATGGTCACTTTATAGCTAAATATGGATGGATAAACTATTTCTACTCTGTAAAATAGAGGAAAATACTTTTTTGTTTCTTACCTTTAACAAAATTGTTATTTCAGTTTCTCACTTATTAAAATGTCAAAATGATCCCGTCACTTATTAAAAATGTTATATTTTATCCCTCAATTTTAAAAAAAATATATCAAATCTAGTTCCTTTATCAAACCCTAAATTCTAAATCTCAGGGAGTAAATCTAGTAAATTTTTAAAAAAGTAAGAAATTAAGTGTGACATATTTCAATTGATGAAAGACCATTTTAAGCATTTTAATGAATAAAATATCAAAATGACAAATTTGTGATAAGTATGGGATCCAAAAAGTATTTTACTCCTATAATTAAATTATGATCTTTAAGAACGACTTTACAAATTAAAATTTTAAATTTAAGAATTAAAAATTATTCTTTGATTATAAAATAAGAATGACAAATTCTAACAAATTAAGGGGTAAGAGGACTAATCAATCAATGGACCAAATGAAGAATATAAGACAATATTATTTATAAGAATTAAAACTTTAAAAGGTCTAAAGAGGATGACTGCCCGTGCGCCCCATTTAAATCTATCTTTGCAAGGATTTGAGTTCATTTATATTTTTGCCCTTCCTCACTACCATAAAAAAAAAAAAAAAAACTAGGATTTAACAATGATAATCTAGCCATAGTTATCATATACGTGGGTAAATTGAAAGTTAACTACGTCATAATAATTCTGGTTAAAACCATATTTTAACCATAGTTAAAACATGAACGATTACTAAAATTGACTTCAACCATAGTTAGTGAGTAGCCATAGTTAAGATCAAATGTGGTTCTAACCACAATTACTTGTAAATCGCGGCTAAGAAGTGACCTAGCAAGCCACAATTTGTTTGAAACATGGCTAAGTCAAGGTCTAGCCACGATTATCATTAAGTTGTGGCCATGCTATTGGCCTGGCTTGTGGTCTAACCATGGTTAGTAGTTCATGCTGTGACTAAGCTTTGTTCTAATTACGAATTACAGTAAATCGTAGCTAGGTTCTAACCATTGTTAGGCCTCATTAACAAAACCTTACCCCACTCCTCTCGCCTCAGTGTCGTGCACGCCTTTTCTCCCCGCACCCCTTTATTCCTTTCTTCTTCCTCTCATACACACCTTCATATCATGCTCATGCATGTATTGTCAATGGACTTTGTCGACATCTTATTAAATTGTTTACATTCTATTCCCACCCCCTCCCCAACAAAAAATAGAAAAATACTATATTCGGCACCCATAAACTCAATCAGTGACAAATATACAAGTACTAGAACCAAAACATGATTTTATGAATAAAGTGCATGTTTGATTTTCTCATTTTCTATTTGTAGATCATGTTTGGTATCTAAATTAACTCACATTTCATTGAAGTAAATAAAAATATACTTTTATGTTTATCCAAAATCACTTTAATAAAA
The DNA here is from genome assembly GCA_037074485.1 of Delonix regia. Taxonomy (NCBI): domain Eukaryota; kingdom Viridiplantae; phylum Streptophyta; class Magnoliopsida; order Fabales; family Fabaceae; genus Delonix; species Delonix regia. The sequence goes on along the minus strand of CM073449.1, from coordinate 28,216,889 downwards.
TTAAAGTTAGTTTAAAATCAAGTTTGCACAATTTTATTTGAAACATGCACTTTAATTGCTTGCAATGTAATCTCATTCTTTGAATGCTGGCAAAAAAAAAAAAAAGGACAACAACATGAATGAATTTGCACTCTATTTTAGCAATCGGGATCCCCTGATGTAACAATAGGGTATGCTATAATTTTTTTTAACTAAAAAATAATTGCGCTCGATCATTATAAAACTGTTAAAAATGACAGCACTTTTTACTTTACAACGGAGGATCTATTTCGCTATTTTAAGACAAGCCAATAGGGTTGGTAAATATGGTCAGGTCTCACATGCATGTTGTTAAGTGCATCTATCAACATAGATACAAGTAGACGTTACTTTATGGAATTAATTACATTTTTGTTAATACATGCATACATACACACAAAAGACACAGCTATAATATATATATATATATATATATATATATATATATATATTTGTGTGAAATATAATTTAGTAATTTTATATCATATGTTAGATTAAAAAAATTATAAATGGTTATCATACTCCTACGATCAACTGTATTTTGAAATTAAAATTGAGAGATTTGTATTTTTATGGGTAAAGTATCTGAACTTAGTCAAATATATGTATCGATTGGTCCTTAATTCTGAGCGTTTATGCATGGCAGCTCATATCTTTATACTCTCAGTTACTGACTACGGGCATGACATGATACTATGCTAGCGTCTTTTCTATCCACTTGTGGTTGCATCATTAGCTGTCGAACAATAATCACATGATGTTTTCTGAAAACGATATCCATATTAATTTCCGAATTCCCTTCGTTTCAGTGTCAAAGATTTGTTTAAGCAAAGAACTCACAGAAAAAATTTTAGAAAAATATCTTTCCAGTATATTTTTCTGAGACGAAACTAATTCTAATGACAACTCATTGGTTATTGCGACAATTTTGTGCTTAATTATATCTTATAATTTATACTATATTTTCCCCTTTTCTTCGTTCTCTAATTATGTCAGAAAGTGTTGATGCTTTATGTATTAATTCACCCTGCAAGTGTCATGTCATATATATTGTTCTATCTTCATAATGAAAAAAGAAGGCCACAAACAGCCATAGTTATACAGTCGTTTGAGATGAATGAATACCTACGTAATTAATTAAAACTCGAGTTCCAGATTAAATTAAGCACAATAGATGATTGCCTATATGCTTGCATGACCATGTAGTCTAGCTCATATGATACAAGTTAAAAATTGACGTGCATTTTATGTTACGATTCAATCTCTACTTTGTTTTTTTAAAAAAAAAAATTATGTACCCAACTTAAAGATTGAGATCAAAAAGTTTTATAAAGATATTGATAGTATCTCATATTTTCAGATCTATTCTGTTACGTTTGTGATTTAGTAGTTAGTGTTTAATATAGTAGAGTTATTCAAATTTGCATCGATCACCTCCCATGAAAAATGCTTATAACTAATTTTGATAGAGCTAGCGGGGCATCCATATATATATATATTTATCCTCGTCAATCAAAGTCATCCATTTGAGTTAATAATGATCTGAAATAATGGAAGGAAATATCCCAACTTCATGGTATAAGGCATGAATTTGCTATAGCTAAATTAATTAGGGGTTAAGCTTAGAAAGCACGTAAGTACGAAATTAATGAAGCAAAAATGAGTTGTAAACGGAGGAAAAACATTCGGAAATGAAGGAAGGAGGTGAAAGTCAGAGTCAGAGCCCAAGTTAGTCTCAAGTTTCGCATCTCATCAAACTTTTTTCTTTCTTTATTTATTTCTTTTTCTCTCTTTCCTCCTTTTATAACTCTCAGTCATGTCAACTCTGAAACCTAGCCGTTCATTCACTATTCTGTCAACCACTGCTTAATTATTCAACCCCACTCGACTCGCTACAGTTGTCACGAGACCCCTATATATAACAACCTTTTCTTCCTTCGCCACCACTAGCTCTATCTTTCTCTCAACTAAATCATCCTTGTCTTCTTTTTCTTCTTCTTCTTCGCAGTGTGTGCTGTGGAATTAATATAACAGGAAGGAAAAACAGTTATTTAAAAAAATTTAAAAAATAAGAAGAGTTAATAATGGATAACATGGGCATGGGGGGGAGCTCCAGCGGGGAGGAACACTCAGTGAACTTCTCGCGCTCAAGAGGGTTCCTCACAAAATTCAAAGTAGGATTGAAGGAAACGTTCTTCCCGGACGATCCCTTCAGGCAGTTCAGGAACGAGACGAAGACGAGCCGGCGAGTGATCAAAGGCCTGCAGTACTTCGTCCCCATCTTCGAGTGGCTTCCCAATTACAATTTCCGTCTCTTCCTCTCCGACTTGCTCGCCGGCCTCACCATCGCCAGCCTCGCCATCCCTCAAGGCATCAGCTACGCCAAACTCGCCGCCATCCCTCCCGTCGTCGGCCTCTGTAATCAATCCTCTCCCACTCCGCTTTCTGTTCATTGCAATATACCCTTCATTCATTTATTATTCATTCATTGAATTTGTTTGTTTTATGTATATGATAATACGATACCAGACAGTGCCTTTGTTCCACCTCTTATATACACCATTTTCGGGAGCTCAAGGCATATAGCAGTGGGGCCAATAGCATCATGCTCATTGATCATATTTGAGAACATTTCGAGCGTGGTATCTCCCGACACCGACCCAGCCTTGTACCTTCATTTGGTTTTCACCTCCGCCTTTATCACTGGTTTGTTCCAGGCGGCTCTAGGTTTTCTAAGGTGAAAAACAAATCAACAAACTCCTCATTAATTTATTAGTGCTATATAAATATATATATTTATTGGGTTGTGGGTTTTGAGTAATTGAAGAATTATATATGAGTTTAATTTGGTGACAACAATGGCAGGCTAGGGATATTGGTGGATTTCTTTTCGCATTCAACTATCACAGGCTTCATGAGTGGCACGGCAATCATTCTAATCCTCCAGCAACTTAGGGGCTTATTAGGCCTAAAACATTTCACCACTAAAACCAACGTCCAAGGTGTGATCCACGCCATCTGGCACTACAGATCTGAGGTTCGTATCAGACAGATTGAATTGAAACACTCCAGACTCCAAATAAGAACAGACTCTTTAATTTATCATTAATTTTCAAGGTTAAAAAGCACTATCTTCTTTTTGAGTAAATTATTGTCTCCTGGCACATCTGAAATTGCCCAAGTCTTCTATCTGTTTTAAAAATATATACCTATTCTTGAAATTAAAATATATGTATATGCAAAACTATATTATCATAAACAGGTATTGAATATATTTTGTCAATATAAAATAGTGACTTTTTAAATTTTACGAGCGATGAACATATCCAAAAGAAAAATTTTAAGATTAAATGATTTAAGGACAAAAATTTAAGTTCAAGAGCAACCGCGCGTTGGGCATATCTAAAGAGTATTTACCCTTTCTGTTTTATAATGATATCACAAAATCAACTTTTCATAATTGCGTTGAAGGAAACTTTTTGTAGAATATTTTTTTGTTGACCTGTTACTTTTTAGAAGAGATAAGGTGAATTTTAAAAATTTAGTATCAGTGTTTTAAGTTAGTGACAAAATTGACTTGACATATTTTCATATCGTACTAAGCACTTAGTATTATTGTATTTATACTTTGCCACTTAATTTTTTTTTTTTTGGAAAATTCATGTATTTTAGTTTAAAATGTAGTTGCTTTGGATTATTGACATATAAAAATTTTCTATGGCACGTTGCGACTTAATTGACTTGAAACTTTGCCTCTTTGTGTTGTCTTTTCATTCACACATCTTTGCAATTTTGGATTTAAATTGTTTACAGTTGAAAATTTAAATTTATTGCATTTTAAATAATCTATATCATTAATTTTTATCAAATAGTTTCTAACAATTTTATTAAATTTAAATAATTAATTTTTTCTCTAACGATTTAAATTTTATCATATTTATTTTTATTTAAATTTTCAATTTCACCCTTTCCATTTTCTCGGCAAAAAGAGAAAAGCAAATATAGAAGCCATGCGCCAACATCGAACAAAAGGAAAAAGGAATATTTGAGCTTTAACAAACTGATAATGATGAATGGAGAGTGTTTATTGCAGTTGATTATCCCATATTAAACTGAAAAGACCGGTTGTCTTATTTTTTATAAAAACGTGGATGATGTAACCTTTTTTGTTTTTGTTAACAGATAAGGTGGGAGACTACCGTTCTGGGTCTGCTCTTTCTTATCTTCTTGCAGTTCACTAGATACGTGGTGAGTAGAGTGTTTCCAAACATGCATATGGTAGAAAAGAACAGATTTTAGCTTAAGCTTCTATATCAGTACTTCAAAACTTACCAATGGACAAATCAGTTCATTATTTTATGCTTTTATTTAGATTTGGATACATATGTATGTATATATATGGAAGGATCTACGTGGAGTTAATGGTTGGGACCACTGTGAAGTCCCGCAATCTATGACCAATAATCGCGGCAAGACTATTCTAAGAGAAAAGCCATGTTTTCTTTTCAATATGATTTTGCAGAAAACCAAAAATCCAAAATTATTTTGGGTTCCTGCTCTGGCTCCGATCATAACAGTAGTGGTTTCTGGTATTTTTACCTACCTTGTCCATGGCCAAAAACATGGAATTGCAATTGTGAGTAACTTCCCTTTACATTGCTTTCGTATATACACATAATATATTCCAATTTTTTTAATATATGAACTTATTTTAGGTGGGTCACCTGGACAAAGGAATCAACCCTCCCTCTATTAAGTATTTAAACTTTGACTCTCGATATATAAAACCGGTGGCGAAAGCTGGCATTATCACAGGCATTCTATCCTTGGCGGTAAGAACTTCCAAACTCATATTTTACAAAATTAAATTATATATATATATATATATATATATATATATATATAATTATATTTCTTTTGATTTTGCTACCTTGAAAACATTTCTTATGTATGACCAGGAAGGGATAGCAATAGGAAGAAGCTTTTCTGTGATTGATAATACCCCTCATGATGGAAACAAGGAGATGATAGCATTTGGCCTCATGAACCTTTTCGGTTCTTTCACTTCATGCTACTTGACAAGTGGTATATACATGCACATATAAAAGTATTCACACAATATTCCCAAGCAACATGTATAATATATGAAACTGATCTCGTACTTAAATTTAAAAAAAACTGTAGGACCATTTTCGAAAACTGCAGTGAATTACAGCGCAGGGACAAAGACACCCATGTCCAACGTAGTACAGTCTTTCCTTGTTGCACTCACACTCATATTTCTAGCCCCTCTCTTCTCTTACACCCCCATTGTGGCCTTATCTGTCATTATCATATCTGCAATGATTGGCCTCTTCGACTTCGATGAGATGATCCACCTCTTCAAAGTCGACAAGTTTGATTTCCTCATTTGCATGGCTGGCATGTTAGGGGTCGCCTTCATAAGCATGGACGTTGGCCTTCTTCTGTCTGTGAGTACTTAATCTATAGCTTTCAATCTTTTGATTCTTCTTAATTTATCTGCTAACTTAATTACTCTGTGTAATGAAGTTGGCTCTTGCTGTACTGAGAGCACTCTTGTATGTGGCTCGGCCTGCCACGTGTAAACTTGGAAAGTTACCCGACTCGGGTTTATACCGCGATATGGAGCAGTATCCAAACTCATCAAAGGTCCATGGCCTTCTAATTATACAACTTGGCTCTCCTATTTACTATGCAAACTCCATTTACGTCAAAGAAAGGTGATTTCATTTTGCTTTCCACCTAACCTACTTATTTCATGTCCCTCCCAAATGAACAAAACTTACATTATTTCTCGAAACATCTGGTTTTAGGATTATGAGATATATTCGAAGCGAGCAGGGCGCTGGAGATGTCATTGAGCAGGTCATACTCGATTTGTCAGGTGATGAACTGTCAAGACTAAAGAATCTTGTTGGAAACTAACTCTATTAAGAGAAAAGACAATAATTGAATAGGTTCATGTTTTCTGACTATTTAAACTTTGATTATAGGAGTGACGTCGATTGATATGACTGGTATCGAAGGACTGCTGGAGACACGAAGATGCTTGGAGAAAAATCATATACAGGTACATTACCATAATGCATCATTGTTCATCTTTTTTGTGCTATGTTCTGAGATATGCGTAATCAACTTTAGACGTAATATTTGACACACAGATATCGATAGTGAATCCAAGACTGGGGGTGATGGAGAAGCTAATTGCATCTCGCTTTGTGGACAAGATTGGGAAGGAGTCATTCTTCTTGACTTTGGATGATGCAGTGATGGCAACTCAATATTCACTTCGCAAAGCCAACAAGGGTGACACGCCTGTCTAATAAATGAGTCTTGCTTTTCTCAAAAATAGTATGTTAATGTGTAGATGCAAGCTATGTTGCTTTCGCATAGTAGGAAGTACTGTCTATGTTTCTGTTAGTTTAGGAAATTTTACATTTCCCGTTACTTCCCTCTCCCACTCAGGGTAATAGTTTTCTCTTTTCTCACGTATGTTACCCCGTAATTAATCCTGAAAATTGAGATTTTGAAATAAAAGAGTATATGTAACCACCGTAAATATTAGTCTACATATCTACGTGAGTACCGAAATTGCGAGTTTCAATTCATCTGTCTCAGGTTGTGAGTTGTGCGGTGCGAGAAAAATCTGAGTTCCACATGTTGTTCTCTTGTCCTCAAGACTTCGGGACAATTTTTTAATGTGAATAGTGAAAAGATAAATAGTTGGCTAGAAGATAAAAGTATAAATTATTGTTACGGAAAATTAATTCAAAAATTAAAACAGAATAACAACTCTCTAAAGACTAAAAAACAAAAAATTAAAAGAAGCGTAGTCATGAATCTACATTTAATAAGAATTAATCTACCTTCGTGTTAATTGACGAAGCAAGAACCCTATAGTATTATAGATTCTATAATATTATTATGAACCATTGAATCTTGATTCAATAGTTTACATATTTTTTGTATAATAAAATTAAAAAATATAGGTCATTAAATCAAAATCCAATAATCTACAACAAAATTCTACAGTATTGTAAGAAATCACTGCTCACCAATTGATACTCATCTAATCTCATGCTTTCATCCGAGCCTTACGCCTACATGATCAGCTCAATATACTTGCTCTGTTTTTCTTTCTCTGTTTATCCCACATCCCATTTTTTGAAACCCCAAATTAACCTGCATATCCGTCTTTTATAGCAAGTGTTCAACCTTCATTTCATGGCCACATCCTTATGTCCTAACTATCCTTGTCCAAACTTCCAATTTACCGGTGACCACAACAGGATTGGGCCCAATATTTTTTAAAGCATCCCCTTTTTACCATAGCCTCGTGCCCCCTGTATATTTGAACTGTGACCCTTATCATCTCTGCAAATCCCATCTTACAAGTCTTGCCTATGATGCCTGCCTGCAATGGAAACTTCGTCCGACACATTTGCATGCCATTCTGACATTGTTAAGCAATATGCTTGACTATACCGTCACCTAATGTTGATCTCGATGTAGATTAATTTCGGTCCTGAAGGCTGTGATCATTGGTATACATTGTGCCTGGTTCTTTATGTGGGCTGTTACATTTGTGACACGACCCAGAAGGGCACACAAAAATGAAAGTAACCATTCTGATGGAAATCTTATACTTATGTCGATCAGATTCTTCTCTTAATATGCTCCAGAACCACTTGTTGGTTGTCACTGGACCATAAACAGGTATTTGGTAGTTAAAATGAATCTAAGTAGAGTATTATGTACAATAAAATATCTTAGCTTCCTTCCTTAGTTAAAATCCGTTAATTTATTTATTTTTTGTTTGTTTCTTTCGCTTTTTCTGTTCTTACTTGAATTTATACCTTTCATATGTTAGAATATTTTAATATTATATGGATTAGTATTAATTATGCTATTAGATTAATTTTATGTTATAACTAATTAGGCAATTGATATTGTCATTTATAAACTAAGAATGAATTTGATTTTATTTTATTTGTGAATAATCAGTTATGGGTTCGATTATCCACAAACTTATTGGGCAAAAACCCAACCCACAGCCCAAGAGTATTAGTAATCATCCCGTCAGATTACTAATTTAATATTGTTATCTAGAGAGAGATTTTATGGGCTTAATTTTGATTGATTAATTATATTTAAAATTGTTTTAAAGATTTTGGAAGATTTTACTGTAATAATATTGATTAATTATATTATTAAATAAAATCTTATAAATAACACACTGAAACCCTAGTTTTGAAAACATACTAAATCTGTCACTCTCTCTTTCTCTGCCGTCAAAACACTCTAAGAAATGCTCTTGGACATTATGGGTTGAACTTGTTAGACTCAACCAATACTCAGATCAATGATATCATCTTCATCAGGTCAAATTGTTAATTCATTTATTCTTCTAATTTGTGATAATATTTAATTACATGTTCTAATTCCGCTATCAAATGCTATCAGAGCCACGGTTTGATGAACTATGAAATTTTTTAAATTTTCTTTCTCTAATCTCGTCTTCGTAACATGATTTAGCATATTCTAGTTTCTCTTCTTCCTTTTCCTTCTTCTTCTTTTTGAATGGTCTTCATGGTAATGTAAGGGTAAAAAAGGTTGGCTATGGTGTGAAAATATAATTGAGTTTAGAACACACCATAATAATGTATAACCAATCTCTTTTGGCCTATGGTCATTTGTCTTAAAATTTTGTCACCATGACCTTTCATGAGCCCATTTAAGGTCTAAGAAGGGTCGAATTAGAGAAGACTAAGATTAGATAAATATTTTGAAATATCTAAGGAAATATTGTGTAAGCTATAACAAGTTTAGGATAAAAATTTTGATGAGTGAATTTTCTTGTACATTATGAAAAAAAAAATTTAATCCTTTTCTCTAGATCTTGTCTTCATCAAAGTCATTTTAAGGATTATAAAATTTTATTTTATTTTTTGTAATGATCATCGCCTTCCTTGATCACCATTACCGACAAGAAACTCACCTTTCGGTATGAAATTTTCTTTCCCTATCACTATTCGAAGCAGTTGTGGTTGCTGGTGATTAGAACAGAGACAGTCATGGTTATCAACTTGGGTCACCGGTGTGCCCAATTTCGAACCAACGAACCAATTTTGAATTGAAAAGATTAAAACCGTCCCGGTTTCGAAGTCTGAGAAGTAGAAAATTGGTGAGTCGATTCGGCCTGTTAGAGGTTGAAAAAGGTGCGTGTGGGCGAGGCCCACGCACACCACCAGCGCATATGGCCACATCGCTGGTCAGATGAATTTCAAATTTTTGAAATTAGCTCTACTCGCTCTGATCTAAATTATGGTGATTTTTTTAGAATTATTTGAGCACTAGAAATAGGAGTTTTGAAATTTTTTGAAAATTAAAGGCCTTAAAATAATGTGTAGATAAGGTATTTTGACTTGAAAAATTTTATGTAAAAACTAGACATAATATGGAACAATATGTTCAGTTCACTCTTCTTGATTATGTGTAAATAAATTATAATCAATTTCTTTGCGTTAATTATTAGATTTTATTCCTAATTTAAGCACATGTGTTAAAAGGAATAGGTTGCGTGTGGAAATTGTAATGACTTTAGTTCACATATACTTATTGATTGTATGCTCGCCTATCGTTGGCTCAATTATGGTGATATGTCTTTTGTAAATTAATACCGTATTTATCATTTAATTTCCTACATTTTTTGAATAATTTAATTACCATTATCAGGGATGAGTCTGAATATTATGATAAGTCCACTAGAGAGTGTGTATGTAAATATTATGTTGATAATGGACATGCCCTATCGGTGTGACATTGTCAATATAATTTTGTGAATAAAGCCTATTTGTGGCTTGTTAGCGGCGATTTGTTGATTGATGTATTCATGGTTTCTTATATCCTATCAATATGGAGATTATGGGTGCATTTTGTGTCATTTCTCTCGATAAGAGCTTCCTTGGTGTGCATGGGTTTTCTTAATTTATTATAGTCTGAGCCCTTAGGCAGGATATGATAAGTATTTTGTTACACAGTTGCTGAAGCTGAGTCTTGTTACGAAAACTTTGTTATATATATAATTATGTATCTAGGACATAATTATATGTTTCTTATTTGTTTTTCCCTCAATTTCTCTGTTCTTGCAACTATTTATGGTGAAAACTCTGAACAGAATAGACTACGATAATTGGATTGAGTCCCTTAATATGTATCTGGTGATCACCAAGGGAAGTTTAAGTATGAGAGAATCTAAGCAAGCGAATCTCACCGCTGAGTCTAGCGCTGTTGACAAGGCTTACCATAAGCAGTTGTATAAGTCCAATAAGATTTGTTTAACTATCATTAAGTATACGATTGAGAAGATTATCAGACAAAGTATTCATAAGAAGGACACTGCAAATGAATATCTCAAAGCAGTTATTAAGAAATTTAAGAAGTTTGATAAGACTTAAAAGGGCCTATTATCTCTCTTTGCTAGATAACACTCACTATGATGAAGTGTTAGGAGTGTGTGAGCACATGATGAAGTTTGTTAACTGCTACAACAAGTTGAAATCCTAGATGTGGACTTGGATGAGAGCAACCTAGTTTGTAAATTTCCCTAATCCCTTTCTATTGAATATGGGATCTTGAGAACCACTTATAATTCCTAAAAGTTAGAGTAGTCTATTAATCATATGATGTCCAAAATGACCTAAGAGGAAGAATCAATAAAGAAGGTGAATTCTGATAATTAATGAACTATATTTCACATGGTTCATCTAACAAGGCTGGAAATGTGAAATTGAAAAGGAAAGAAAAGTGAAGGCAATGCCTATGGCAAGAAACCATATGGATTCAAAAAAAGCAATAAGAATAATAAACCATCCTTGGAGTGGAAGAAAGTTCGATTCCAGTTACCTATATAGGCACTATAATCACAGATGAAGACTTGCATGAGGATATGCTGTGTGTGGATGACATCCTATTGGCTAGACACTCAATGTGCTTATTAAATGAGACAAAGCACATTTTGTCATGCTACTTTGATATGAAAGACTTAGGTGAATCTTTTTTTATTTTGAGAATTCAAATTCACCGTGATAGATCTTATAGCATTCTTGGTTTGTCTCAGGTAACCTATATTGAACGAGTGCTCAAGAAATTTGATATGTATTCTTGCACTCCTTATGCACTTGTGCAGGTGATAGGTTGTTTAAATCGTTATGTCCTAAATGATGAAGAGCGAACTTTGATGGGCAAAGTTTCATCTGAATCAATTATTAATAGCCTAATATATAGGCTCAAGTGTGCACACGTTTGAACATTGTTTTTTCATGTTGGTGTGCTTGGCAGATATATTTAAGTAATTATAGGCATGATCATTAGAAAGCTACAGAGACAGTTATAATGATCCTGAACCCACTTCTGATTACATCTATACAATGTTTTTAAATGAGCTGTTTTGTTGAGAAGTGTCAAATGGACATTTACAACTGCATTACATATATATATATATATATATACACACATATATACATATATGTAAGTGAAGAGTATGTCGCTAGTTTTGTGATGGTCACTAGTTAAGGAATATGGTCAAGAAAATCAATTTCTGTTATATGTATATTTTAAGTCTTGACCATTTTGTCACGACATAACTTTACGCTTCTCTCAAAGTTACAAGAATTTTAGTTGCATCAAATTTTGACACTCAATTCCTCTTTGTTGGAGAGAAGATCCATATATCTCATACTCATTTTATGTGATCCGTTTACTAATACAAACCCATTAGAGTTTTGGAAACATATGACTCTTGGGTATATTCAAATTTTGATGTGTTATGTTTAGTGAGAGTCTGAGTTGTATTTTTAAAAAACACTTTGGCATATTTTAGCACTTATAACATTTAAGTAACTTTGACACGTTTGAACATTGTTTTTTCATGTTGGTGTGCTTGGCAGATATATTTAAGTAATTATAGGCATGATCATTAGAAAGCTACAGAGACAGTTATAATGATCCTGAACCCACTTCTGATTACATCTATACAATGTTTTTAAATGAGCTGTTTTGTTGAGAAGTGTCAAATGGACATTTACAACTGCATTACATATATATATATATATATATATATATATATATATATACACACATATATGTAAGTGAAGAGTATGTCGCTAATTTTGTAATGGTCACTAGTTAAGGAATATGGTCAAGAAAATCAATTTCTGTTATATGTATATTTTAAGTCTTGACCATTTTGTCACAACATAACTTTACGCTTCTCTCAAAGTTACAAGAATTTCAATTGCATCAAATTTTGACACTCAATTCCTCTTTGTTTGAGAGAAGATCTATATATCTCATACTCATTTTATGTGATCCGTTTACTAACACAAACCCATTAGAGTTTTGGAAACATATGACTCTTGGGTATATTCAAATTTTGATGTGTTGTGTTTAGTGAGAGTCTGAGTTGTATTTTTAAAGAACACTTTGGCATATTTTAGCACTTATAACATTTGTTTCCCTATCGGATTCAATGTTTTGGTTATGCCAAAATTTTAGATATAATTTAGAATTGAAATTTTGCTGGCATTTATAAAAATGTTTTCCTTATCGGATTTAAAATCCTTGATCCATGATTTCATTTCTGAATTTTTGTTATCTTAGACTCTCATGATTCACATTTGCAGTGAGCGCATGATGACAGATCTATTGACCAATGCCTACCCATAGGAGTAATTCAAATTATATAACTCATATAGGCCTTATTGAATTTTGATGTAGCCTTAGTCTAGCGGGAGTATAAGTTGAGTCCTTAAGGGGTTTTTGTGGTGCAATTTGACACCAAATTTATGAGTTGAGTCCTTAAAAGGCTTTTGTGGTGCAATTTAACACAAAATTTCAGAATTAAGTCCTAAGGGGACTTTTGCATCGTAATATGATGCTTCAAATGTCATTCTGTATTCCATTCTATTCAGATATTGAAACTAATTTATGACAATGTTGATATCACTTGTTTCCCTATCGGATTTAGTGATCTTTGTGTGTAGTTTCATTTCTGAATTTTGTATGGTTTATAGATATACACATATCCATGTGTTTATGTGAATATTAATTACCTAATTATGTATTTGTTTATTGACCTAATAATTTAATTAATGCTATCCAAGTGGGAGATTGTTAGAATATTTTAATATTATATGGATTAGCATTAATTATGCTATTATATTAATTTTATGTTATAAATAATTAGGCAATTGATATTGTAATTTATAAACTAAGAATGGATTGAGTTTTATTTTATTTGTGGATAATCAGTGATGAGTTCGATTATCTACAAGCCCACTAGGCAGAAACCCAACCCACAGCCCAAAAGTATTAGTAATCATTTCGTCAGATTACTAATTTAATATTGTTATCTAGAGAGAGATTTTATGGGATTGATTTTGATTAATTAATTAAATTTAAAATTATTTTAAAGATTTTGGAGGATTTTACTGTAATAATATTGATTAATTATATTATTAAATAAAATCTTATAAATAACACATTGAAACCCTAGTTTTGGAAACATACTAAATTTGTCACTCTCTCTGCCATCAAAACACTCTGAGAAACGCTCTTGAACATTGTGGGTTGAACTTGTTAGACTCAACTAATACTCAGATTAATGATATCGTTTTCATTAGGTTAAATTGTTAATTTATTTATTTTTTTAATTTATGATAATGTTTAATTATATGTTCTAATTTTACTATCATCATATGCTTTAAATCCGAGCCCTTCTCATTGTTCAAGGAATTACTATCCAAATCATCACATGACCAATTCTGTTTACTTTCTGATAAACACAATATTTTGGCTAACATCAAGGTGGTCAGAGACTTGAGAATCAGAGAACTAGCTAAAACGTGCTCTTACAAACACACATTATTCTGTTGGAAAAAAATATTAATATCCTACGTACTTTTGAAGTATTTTAGCATAAATTTTTCTCTCAGGTGTGCCAATTGAGCTGGCATTAAAAAGGTTGCGTATTTCATTGGCTTTGGATGTTCAATACGCGTTAGTTTGTAATGAATGCATATACTCTGTCATGGTCAGTTTGAACTTTGAATAGTACGAAGTAGTTTTGTTCTAACGTGCCGACAAGATAATGGGCTAAGAAAAGGAATAGCTTTAGGCTTTTAGCCTCTTCCTTTTATATATCTCTCACCTTCTTTGCCTTCCTGAACTCACATGAGACCTGAACAGCGCAGCAGAGAAATACAAAGTGGTTGCAGGTGGTGGGGTTCATGCTATTGCCTGCCTCCTTTCTTATTCCCACTCCGTTTCATTGGTTCATAATGTAACGTTGCGTCTGTAGATTTTGTGCCAGATACGTTGTATGTTATGCAACGAAAAGAAAAAGAAAATATGCTAGCTAGTATGCCGAAATTGAGGAGTCCATAGGTTATAACAGTGATATTATTTGTATTGGTTGTTGACAAAGCAAATGTACCGGTAATGTTAGAAAAATGAGAAAAAGAAAATGCGTGATTTTGTAGATTAATTTTTATAATTGTGCATGGCAAAAAGTTTTAAATTTTGATTGGAATTAAAATTTTTGATTCAATAATTTAAATCTAAAGGAATTCAGGAGGATTGGTTGGTCTTATTACATTTAAATGGCAGTTGATATAATATACCAGTTTCAATAACATCATTCTTTTAATGGTCTTTACTCTTTTTTTAAAATGATTTTATTAGAATTGATACACTAAATCAACTGCTACCTAAATGTACAAAGACTAGTTAATATTTTTTCAATACAAAAAATGCACCATATGATGTCCTACAAAGAAACATAATAAATTTAATTCAAAAAATTAAAAGATTCTGTATTTTTTTTTTAATTGTGTAAATTTTGAATGAATTGCACAAATTTGATTTTTTATATTTACTAGTAAAAAATTGTATTTGATAATTAAATTTTATAATTATTAAAAATTATAAATTTTAGTTAGATAGTTAGCATTAAACAAAGAAACAAATTTATATGCAATTTTTATATTATTATTATACTATTTTTAATTAAAATGTAATAAATATATAATATTTAATTAAATTACAATATATGGATGGTTATTATATATAATTGTATTATTTTGAAATTAAATTATATAATATTTATATAAAAATATAAAAATTACATAGAAATTTAGTCCTTAAACCAAATGGGTAATTCAATGCAATTTAAGCCCGAAACTAAACAAATTAGAGATCCATACATGTAAGGAAGCATGGATGATTTCGAGGATGCTTTTATAAAGAGGAAGGACAGTATCTTATCATCTAACAGTACAAGGGGACATTTTAACGCTAGTAGTTGTGATGTGGCGACGCTGGCGAAATTTTGCTGATTAAATAATATAATTTTAAAACTAATAATTTATTAATTCAATGTGTATACAATTTCGTCATGTTCTTGATGCATTCAATGTGGAGATCCTAATGGGTTTTCATTTAGTGACAGCGAAAGAACTAAGAAAGAGTAATTACCTTACTATTATAACCAAAATGACATGATCGCTATGAGTAATAAGGTATCTCTCATTTTTGTAAGTCTAATTGATTCATTAAAAATTAGATATTTATTCAACACATAAAATTTTCATCAACTAAAACTAAAATAGAATACTCATAAATATATATGTCAAAAATAATTAGTTATTTTCGTATAAAAATTTTTATAGAATTTCTCCTAAAATATGAATCGATCAAAACTTCTACAATTAAAAACTTGACATACAAAAGGATGGAGAGCTTCGCTCTCCAATATACACATATCCATCAATCATTCATCAACAAAACAATAATCAAAATTTTCACAAATTTACAATAAAAGAGAAGTTATTGCCCTAACAACAACAATGCTCACTAAAACAAAAAACATCCACAAGCTCCTACTCTATAAGTGGATGTTTTGGATTGACGCTATAATCTGAAAAATGTTAGATATTGTAGGGTGAATAAAAACTCAATAAGCAGTTAATATTAATTATACAAAAGGAAGGGATAAACTGACTATAATAGAATTTAAGAAAAAAATCATATTTTATCTTAAAACTATACAACTTTCATGGTTAATATAAATGGTATGGTATGCGTAACAGACCTTAAACTTCAACAAAGGCTTTGATAATAAAATTATAAAATCAACTTTAAGTAAAAATATATCAGTACATAAGTAACATAAGAGTATCTCAAAACCAATGGAATACTTGAGAACATCCTACAGAACCATTAGATATTAGAAACCAAACTAACCCAAGGCTAGTATAATCAGAATATAGCATATATCATTCACGAGCTTCAAACTTGTAATATTCAAAATAATAACCTTAAGCCTCAAATAGAGTATCATAATAGTAGCATTATACTCACTCATATCAAATACAGATCGTAGTGCACTACGACTAATGTCTATTGCCGTTATCTATAGGGTCATGTTTGGATGCATTCCCAATAATATCTTTAACATATATAAATCCGCAATTAAATATTGGGACTTCAGAAAACTCATAACCACACTTTTTTTATAAAGGCAGATAAAAGTATCAAATTTCAAAATCCTAACACTTTATGTGTACAGAATCAAAAACCCTTATAATCAAATAACCAAATATTTCATGAATATAGAATCAGAGTACTTTCAAATATAACAGAAAATTTAGAAGTTCAAAAATATTTTAACTCAAAAAACTTAAAACTCAACGAAATTCCAAAATGCAAAGTCATTAAATGCATTAATGTCAATATTTCAAAGATTTCAAAATATTAAAATGATATTTGTAATTCCAGAAGCCAGCCCCAAGGCACAAAGAGATCAAGAAACAATATTTTCCCAAATAAATATCAAAAAATATAAATATAACATAATTATGATTATTTACTCACTTGCTAAAGTCCACATAACTCATTCCCTTACTACAAAGTAAAGTATAACTGCTATGACCTTTAAAAAATAATCTTAAATGTCTAATACTAAGCAACATCTTAACTAAGGTAAATTATAATAAAAATGCCCCATAATTATTCGTCTTAATATCTTTAGTTGCCATAACTAGCACCCATATTCGCATTTGCTTAGAAAATACATCGGGACCTAAATGCTCCATAACTTAAAGTTGCAATCTTGCCAATATCTAACATAGATAAATTGCACTAAAATATCCCAAAAAGTTAAATGATGCTTATATAACCACATAATTAAGTCCTTATAGACTCCCCATTCAAATTTTCATCCTTTTTCTTTATGGAAAATCTAGGAAAAGTCCAAATAATTATTAAATTTACTTAAAATTTATAACGATAACTTCTAATAACATTAATTCACTTCTTAAATGCTTAAGGATATCATAGGAGTCCAAAAACTTCAATTTTCATCTCTCTATATGTATACACATACACTTCCAATTTGGAGATTTTCAATTTTAAAGCTAAAATTTACAATTGATCAATAATTATAGGGGAAAGAGGTACAAAAATTACCTAAGATATGAATCTTTAATCTAATTTGATGAGATTACATCGAATTGAGCTCAAACTTGTCACTTTCTCATGTGAACAGTACCAGAGATTAGAGTTTGTCAATTATAAGCTTATGGAGTGAAATTTACCAATGAAAATAAGGTAAAAATGGCCAAAAAGCATCAAGAAACAAAAGCCATAAGCTAAAACAAAGCAAAATGTACCAAATTTGCTCAAAAATTTCAATGAAACCATGCCAACAATGCTTGCCAGAATTCTTGCGTTTTTTAGCCAACTAAAGGCCAGTGAAGGTTGAGTTTAGGCTGGCGAGGGTGCAGTGATGTCAAACAACCACCGACAAGCTCAAACAACGATGATCACAACAAAGCTTAAGCTAGAAGAGGAGAGAGCATCAGAGTATCGAGGAATGAGGTGAAAACACGAGGGAGGAGAATTCTGACGAAATTTTAATCCCACTAAGGGCATATAGGTAATTTCTTATATGATACTTTGTAATGCCATATCAAAATTATAGGAAATACCTTATTTACACACTTTGGGATTCAACTACAAATGTTGGAAATGCGTAGAATAAAACTTAAATATTCATGCTAACTTCTAGTTTAGATATAATATTATCTACATCTATATTTTATACTCCTCAATTTTTCCTTTTCTCTTTTTCAACTTTTTTTTTTGTTTCATCCTTATTTAAAATTTATATTGATCTCAAATGCATTTTTCTCCATTTTTCAACTCTAAAAATTTTAGTAATAAAAACATTTACCTAAAATAACTTATTTTACTTACGAATTTTATAACTATTACAAATATGGCCAAACAATACTAAAAAAAATGGTGAGATTCTACTTAACCGTTAAAGGGGAGCTTACCTCGTATATAACATAGATTGTATTATAAAATTATCATTGTCATTGTGACACATGAATTAACCAAAAAATATCTAATAACTAACTCATACACCTCAGACTATGTACAACTAATAATACACCAAATAAAGAATTTGACATCAAAAAATGTATATTTGAATCATTGTTGGCCTAGAAATTGAATAACCCACTTCTTGTAATAGAAACTTCATCCAAGCTAGCTTAGCTCTAAGATTTGCTAAGGCTCGATATCAAATTCTATGCTCAATAGTGAGACCACCCTTTGCTTTCTAGAAGCGTATGAAATGAGTGTCTCCTAGAAAGACACAATAACTAGCCATAAATTTGTTGTCATATGAGCATACAACCTAGTTAGTATCCGAAAAACCAACCAAGTCAAAGTTCTGTGTTGGTTTAATGAGTAAGCCATGATGGATAGTGCCAGCACTCACTTAGCAACTCACCTATGTACTGTTGTTGGAGAGCTAAAAACTTGACTTAATTTGTTGACCACATTAAGACATGTTTGGTCTGGAATTTGTTAAGTACTGAAATCCTCCAGTCAAGCTACTATGCAAAATTGGTTTTGTCAGTGGGTCTTTGTCATTCAATGAAATCTTTTTCCCTGCCATCATGGGAGTTAGACATTGAGCAACATTGATCATTCCATATTGCTTAAGCAAGTTCAATATATACTTGGTTTAGCTCAAGTATAAACTAGTCTCATCTCTTAATACCTCAATGCCCATAAAATAATGCAACAAGCCATGGTCTTTGAGTGAGAACATTCAGTGAAGCATATGTCCTTTTGCATTACATAAGCCCCAATCAACCGAAGTGGTCCACAATCTATCAAACCAAGCTCCTAGAGCTTGTTTTTGATCATAGATAGCCTTTGTAAGTTTGCATATGTGATCAGTATGTTGAGGATTCTTAAAACTTCTGGGTTGTCTTATAAACATTGTTTCTTGCAAGTCACCATTTACGAAGGCATTGTTGATATCAACTTGCCTAATTTCCTATATAAAAGCGACAGTTAAGGTAAGAATATTTCTTACCATTGAGAAGTGTGGAGAAGAAAAGAAATAGAAAAGAGGACAGAAGGAGATACTCTATTATGGAAATTGAATCCTCTACATTACTGTAAAATTTACAGTAAAATGTGAGCCATTAAATTATTCACATTTTATTTATTTATTAAAAATAATAGAATAAAAAATAAAATGTGAGATCCAATGACTCACATTTTATTGTAAATTTTGCAGTAAAATGTACCTAGTGCAAATGATCTACAGGTTTCTGACACTTGTTTGATGCTTGTGTGTGATGTCAAGTCAATTCATATTAACTATATTGAGATGATAATGAATGAAATGAATCAATAATCAAAAGAAAAAAAATTAAAATACAAGGACTTACTTTAAAAGTTGATGAAAAATGTAAGGACAAATAATAATTTTTTCATAAAAAGAACACACACGGACACAACTCTTTAATTCTTTAATATATTTGAATCTCGACTAGAAACCTAACGATAAAACATATAAAAATAATTTCCCATACGAGAAATATGGATTCCGTTCATGTGAGAGATCAGAGAAAGCATCGTTGGTAATGAGATCTGAGCGTCTGAACATATTATAAAAATCCTGCAATAACTTCAGTTAAAAACTAATTAAATATTTAAAATTTTTGAAATAATGACATGTTCGGGTAGTGTAATAAAAAACGTAATCATTGAGATAGGTTCTAATGACATCAATTGATTGCCTGGTTAGTGAACAATCTGAAATAATCAATGAACCAAATGGGAGTAGTGGCTGATTGTTGCTAGTCTTGTTCTTAAATACATATGATTTAGGGCTAATTGTACAATTTGGATCTTTTTTATTTTCTTTAAGTTAATTTTTTATTAATTTTAAAATAGATAAATATAAAATAAGTATAGAAATTGCCACTGTATAGGCAAAAAAAATTGGCTTTAAAAAATATGATTAATTGTATATGATTTGATGATTTATTATAATAAACAATAATTATATTAATATCAATTACACTCAATCTGGACAAGCCGGCCTTTTCTTCTTATCTAAGAAATCATAATTAACTATCATTAATGAATAAAATAAATTATATATCAATAAAGAAAGTGAATTCACCGCTATATAATAGATTTATTGTATAACGGTGGATTAAAAAAAAAATTTAATAATTAAAAATTAAAAAAAAATTATATTTATACTTGCCGTACAATAAATTTATTGTAGTAATCCAGATCCATCCATAAAAAATATTATGTACAGTGCACGTTATAGTGCATATTATCTTCTCCTATCACGGTAAAGTTTAATTGTAAGGAATACATATAAATGAAATCAGGTCAAATTATAACTAAGATAAATTTGATTAATTAGAAACAACCAGGGGACATGTTCTGATCAAACGTACGTGACTTGAGAAAAATAATGTTAATGGCAAGTAATTCATTTGATTTCAAATTTCAACCTAAACTATTATAGTTCATGATTCTGCAGTCTCCAAGGGAAACACGTCCACGTGGTTGGCTGGTTGCCCTAATCTCTCCCCACTCTAAACAATGCAAATTAAACAGTCCCGCAGCAGAATTACGTAAGACCATGGTGCAATTTTAAAACTAGAGTGAGGGCAATTTAGTATTTTCATAGAAATTTTCATTATCTCCCGTGAATATAATCATTTGAGTTTTAGTACGAGAATTTTAACGAAATAAGATAAAATTTGAATAGTTTAAAACTCATTATGCTCCAAATATGTAAAATATATTTGTTTATATTGATACATATATGATATATTATAAAAATAAAAAATTACGAAGCAAATAAGTTTTAAATAATGTTAACCATATTCTGAGACCTTTTATTATTTGTTATGTTATAAGAATGAATTTCATATAAATGAAACTCGATTTGAAAAAATCATTCATTCAAAATTTATTTTTAATGAATGAGTAAGATTTAAAAAATTTAAAAGTTAGAAAAAGAAATAATTTTTTTTTCTCTGGTCTATCTATAGTCCTTTTCGTAATTACTCCATCAATGGAATGCGATGAGGGAGAAGTGGTGGGGCCATTCCCCCATCGCCGACGATCAAGCCGTACAAGACGTGACGCGTGGACCCCAACCATAATACTTTCGCTGCTTCATCCTCTTCTTCTCGCAACTCATAATTATGTGTTGTTTTGTGATGTTGGAATCAATGGCGGTGGGTCCCGCGAAGATATGAAGGAGATACCATGAACGGTCATACGGACGCGCAACATGGAATAGCCTGCTTCAGGATGCTCAAGCTTCCTGGTCATTTTCAGTCTTGCCGTTTGACTTTCTATGCTAGCCATGATGAAACTTTCTCAAGCATTGTGTTACAAACTTGTCCCCTTAATAAGTTTATATATGACTTTAGCTCTTTTTAGTCTTTCGTGATAGTTAAATTAGCCAATTTCAATAAATTAGATTAGCTAAGAAGGCAATAAAAAAAAAATTTTGTAATGCTTTAAAATTTGAATGTTTAGATGATTTACAAATAAAGTTGTTACTTCTATTTACACAACTCTACCTTCTCAATAGATGATAGTGATCAACCTAATCTAATACTAACAAAGGAAGTGGTGCCCTAAATAATTCCAGCCATGCTCCCAAGTGTGTACAACACCAACCTGAACCTTGTGTGGATACTAATTGTCACAGACTTGTTCCCTCGCATATGACTTTAGCTTCTTCCTACCCTCGTGATAGGTAAGTCAATTTACCTCAATAAATTAGATTGGCTAAAAAGGCAATTGAGAGATAACTTTGTAATGCTTTAAAGTTTAAATACTTTGATGATTTGCAAATTAGGATGTTATTCCTATTTGTACAACTTCACTTTGTCAATGAATGGTGGTGATCAACATAATTAACGGTAGAAATTGGTTCTTTAGAACCCTATATAAAAATATCTAAAATATAGAATATTCAAGGAATGTTATAAGAATATCCATATAGTATTCTCTTTCTATATTACACTATGTGTTTCTAGGAATTTTTAAATAATTCTATATACAAAACTATAGAATTCTATGTACAAAAGTCTCTGTAAACTTCAAGTTTTAATGCCAAGACGAAAAATGTCATAGACAATTGGAATTATTTTATAAAGAGAGAACATATTTAGAATTTGTAAAATTCTCACAATCCCATTATTCATTTGCACAAAATAATTCAAATTCTAATTTCATGCCATTCAATCTAACCGCCGTGGTCAAATGTTTAGGCCCGTTATACACTAAAATATTAATTATTTAGAGTGTCTGTAGAGATTAAGTGACAAAATAAATAGGAAAGTTTGAGTGACATAAATATCATACTCATTTTTTCTTCTATTAAATTCTTTTAATCTTTTATTAACATTAGAGATATGGTTATCCCCATTAAATTTTATAGTAGGTTGGGTTGCAATTTTAACTTATTTAATATAAATCAATTAAATTAATCCAAACTCATTTAATGAGCTAACCTATTGGATTGGCACACTTAAAAAGTTTCATAAATTTTTTTTATAAAAGATTTAATACCATATAATCTCAAATAATTTTTATTTGTATTCTATCTTTAAATATTTAATATTTAATCAATAATAGATCATATGAATATATTTTTAGTATTATAATTAATATATAACTTTGTAATTGAATATTTTTTCTTTGGAATTTTTTACATTTATAAATTTTATAGTGGTCAACTAGTTTAACCTACATAATTAATCAAGTTCACTTACTCGTGTGGGTCAACCTTTATGGGTTTAATTGACTGACAATTCTAATTTGAGACATTTACATATTTTATAACTTAAAAAGAATCATCTTAGGCGTTTTTACCGTGCATTTTTTTTAATTAATGAGTAATAAAATTAGATAATAGAAGTAACGCACTTTTCACTTTGTCCTAAATTACGTCTATTTTGGGTAAGGTACTATGTCCTATATTACGTTAGTCTGTCTTTTCAAGTATTAATGTATGTTTGAATTTGTATTTCATGAAATATCATATTCTAATGTTTTCGTTTATATAAATTAAATGTGTTTCATTAAATGATTCAAAAAATATGTATCATCAACTTTTTTCTTTTAAATTAACTATTGGAGATTAGCTTAATAATTGACGAGGTATATTTTTATTTTGATTATTTAAGTTCAAAGTTCAAATTCTTCATTTTAAAATTTTTTAACCATATTAGATTGATACAAAAACATATCTCAATTATTAATTTGTAATAATTTTGTATCAATTAATTAATAAATTGATTTTTTAATTATATTTTTAAAATATTTTTTTCTTGCAAGGAAAGTAATTATTATGACATCTTTTGATCCCTTTATTGGAAGAAATTTTCATCATTATTCATAATTTTCAGAAATAAAGAGTACTGAAAAAACAAAAGCAAATAGAGATAAATTAAAATACATCAAATTCATTATAATATTAAAATTTAAATTAATAGCACTCGAAGGTTGATTAATATGCATAATTTGTTGTTAACATTACATTATTATTACAGTTACAAAAATTGGGATTGTGATTATTTCTTTTATAACAAGGGGAGAAGTTGTCATGGAGTTTTATCACGTGACATGTGGAGAGATCCGGAAAATAAAAACTTACCGAGGGTAATGCAGTAATTTCGCAAAGCGTTTCCGGCTGTTCATTTAACAGCAATTGTAGCCCTACCCAACTTAAAGGTGAAATTCAATTCCCTGTCTGCAGCGAGGTCCTCTCGTCCCAATCCCTCAACCAAAATGCTTTACCCGAAAATCTCGTGAGAAAAATATCACGAATTCTCCCGAATTAACGAACCCAAAATCAAAAATTCAAAAATTAAAAGTAAACAATCTGGGATTCTGGAACCACCGACTCTACGGTAACCTCCCTCCAATTTTTATTTTTTTTTCTGTAAAAAAGGGCACTGCAACTGCAATTAATAAAAAATTATAAATAATAAATAGAATAAGAAATACTTTATCGAGAGTGCAATTTTATTCCTAATGTGGAGGGAAAGATTTCAATTGAAAACGGCATTTTCCTCAAACCCAAACCAAAGTAGAAGCATTTGGGATATCAGATGCGTCATGTGAGATGAAGAAGAAGATCTGCTCCAACCCTCTTTTCCTTTCCCTTCTTCTTCTCCTTTCATTCTCTCTGACCACACTCTCTATCTCAGCTTCAGAGCACGTTCCCATTACTACAAATGGAGCTCTCACTCACGCCGAAGCCATCTCCATCAGCCAACGTCAGCTTCTCTATTACAGAGACGAGTTCGGTGACAGAGGAGAGAACGTGTCTGTAGACCCTTCTTTCGTTTTCGAAAATGATCGTATCCGAAGCGCCTATATAGCTTTACAAGCTTGGAAGCAAGCCATTCTTTCTGATCCTACCAATCTCACTGCCGATTGGTTTGGACCCAATGTCTGCGACTACACTGGGGTTTTCTGTGCTCGCGCGCCGGACAATCCCAAGATCCGTACAGTCGCCGGCATTGATCTCAACCATGGCGACATTGCAGGGTACTTGCCCGAAGAGCTTGGGCTTCTCGTTGATCTTGCTCTGTTCCACATTAACTCCAACAGGTTCTGCGGTACTGTTCCCCACAAGTTTGACAAACTGAAGAGGCTCTTTGAGTTGGATCTCAGTAACAATAGGTTCGCCGGGAAGTTCCCGGAGGTGGTTTTGAGGCTTCCCTCTCTCAAGTTCTTGGATCTGAGATTCAATGAGTTCGAAGGGACAGTACCCAAGGAACTTTTCGACAAAGATCTGGATGCGATCTTCATTAATAACAACCGGTTTGTGTTCGATCTTCGAGACAATTTTGGGAACTCTCCGGTGTCAGTCATCGTCCTCGCTAACAACAGGTTCCATGGCTGCATCCCCGCGAGCTTGGGCAATATGTCAAATCTCAACGAGATCATTCTGATGAACAATGCCTTCCGTTCGTGCCTGCCGTCAGAGGTTGGGTTGCTGAAGAACTTGACTGTATTCGATGTTAGCTTTAATCAGCTGCTGGGGCCCTTGCCAGACACAATCAGAGGCCTGGTAAGTCTCGAGCAGTTGAATGTAGCTCACAATTTGCTTTCTGGGAAAATTCCAGCTAGCATTTGCATGATACCCAATCTACAGAACTTTACGTACTCTTATAACTTCTTCACTGGCGAGCCACCGGCGTGCTTGGCTTTGCCGGCTTTTGATGACCGAAGGAATTGCTTGCCGGGGAGGCCATTGCAGAGGCCAGCAGCACAATGTAGGTCCTTCTTGTCTCGGCCAGTGGATTGTAAGTCGTTTAAATGTAAACCATTTGTTCCTTCACCTTCCTCACCTTCGCCATCGCCCGTAGTGGTTCCCTCACCACCACCACAAATTTCACCTTCGCCATCGCCCATAGTGGTTCCTTCACCACCCGTTGTTCTACCTTCTCCACCTGTTTATATTCCACAACCTTCACCTCCTCCGCCGTCGCCAGTGTCCCCTCTACCATCTCCGGTTTATTCTCCGCCACCACCCCAACCTGTCTATTCCTCGCCACCTCCTCCGCCTATGTATTCTCCACCACCACCTCCACCTCCACCTTCACCACCCCTACCTGTCTATTCTCCGCCACCTCCTCCTCCCTCACCACCCCCACCTGTCTATTCTCCGCCACCTCCTCCACCCTCACCACCTCCGCCCTCACCACCTCCGCCATCTCCCCCTCCACCATCACCTCCGCCACCTGTTGTATCCCTGCCTCCACCATCTCCATCTCTACCACCACAGTCACCAACTCCAACGCCTTCCTATTGTGTCCGGTCTCCACCACCGCCCACTCCTGTATTCTCCCCTCCTCCGACTACGCCATACTATTATAGCTTGCCGCCGCCGCCGACGCCACAGCATTCTCCTCCACCTCCTTACTCACTTCCACCGCCAATTTATCCCACCTTATCACCACCTCCACCTTCTGTCCATTCTCCTCCTCCAGCGCTCCATTCACCACCTCCACCATCTCCACCGCCTTGCGTGGAGTCAACTCCACCTCCACCTTCACCCACACCTGACCTGCCATCACCATCCCCATCTCCCCCACCCCCACCTGAATATACTTCTCCACTTCCTCCCACTGTCCATTACAGCTCCCCATCTCCTCCTCCACCTGCTCAATACAGTTCCTCACCACCACCTTCTCCAGTTCATTACAGTTCACCACCATCGTCTCCATGCGAAAATCCACCACCAGCTGCATACGGAAGCTCACCGCCTGCCCCTGTATATGAAGGGCCTATGCCACCTATCTTCGGAGTCTCATACGCATCCCCTCCTCCACCTCCCTTCTATTAATTCTTTTGAGAAATTCGCTCCTCTTACCTTCCCTCTAACAACAAGGGAATTCAGTTACTATGCCGGCCATTTCTCCTCCACACTATTCCTGTATCTCGTCAATTATGCTCTCACTTTATGTGGAAGGAAAAAAAAAAAGGAAGGGTTTGTGCAACGCAAAATATATTACTAGCATTATTCTTATATGAATATCATCAATGGTTGTAAAGAAACAGAGAAGAGCTCACAGTAGAGGTAAGAGGAGAAAGTCTCTCCATATTTTGAATCGTTATGGATATTCGAGTTGTGAAATAAAAATGGCAGAGAAGGAGTACGTTGCAGAGAAAATGTATGTATAGGCATGAATTGGAGACCAAGAATTCAGGGCTGCCAAGACAGTAGCACCTCTCTGCTGCTGCTGGTTGCTTATGGGGTTTAATTTTATTGTCTCTCTTATATCATACTATTAGTTTTGTTTCTTTTGCTTTTGAAGTTATAGTGTAATTTATGAACATTTCACCTGTATTGATTTTGTGGATTGAGATAAATCCATGTTCTTCTCATTGTCTCAATCAACTTCTGCTGGGACTGAATGCTTGTGAACCAATCCATGTTGATGGTGTTCATATAATGTGAGTTCATACCCGGAATTATAGATGCTAAGGAAAGGAAAAATGCCGAGAATTGGAGGCATCTCTTTATCCGAAATTGTTGTATGCCTCAACCTCACCACACCATTTAGAGCTATGCTCAATTTGTCATTCAACATACCTCCATTGTAGTTGGCATTTCTCACTCCATTTGTGTTAATGGGCATTTGGCAAGTGCAAAATATTTAATATTCATGCAACACCTCGAGCTGCTTCTTTTTCCTTTTTGTGGAAAGTGTTATTCCGTAACTACTGAATATTGGATTCAAACCTGAAATTATGGTTTTGTCTTATACCAGCTGTTTAAAATTGTCCACAATCTTCGATCGAGGCCACCGCCAGTCTTCAGGTCCCGATTCAGATCATGGTGGGTCCTGAATAGTATCCCTAGAACCATCGAGGAGTCCTTTCTGGACACATTTTTTTTTTCATTTAATTAATTTCGTTTGAGATTACTCTCCATGTGCAAACCTTCACCTTAGCTTTGGGATTTGAATTGAAATCTGATTACTTTGGCCACGTATCATTTACCATTGGAATTGTGAACATTGTTGTGCCTGTGGGAGTCTCTTTCACGTTATGTCTCTGCTTTTTCACTTACTCATCCAATTTTAACCGCGGCCATTGATGACACCAAGATTTCATGCCTGCAATGAAACTTGGTTGGTCACTGTATATTTTTTTTCAAGTAGCTTTTGCTTTTAAGTGGTTGTGCTTTGTGTCATCCTCTTTTGGGTATAGGTCACTGAAAGTAATTTCATACAAACCTTGAAACTGAGTTGGACAACAACATCGTCATCAATGAATAATTAGGCTTTTGTCATGTCAAATGAAGCTGATATTTCATGCTCAAGCGTGATGTTTCATTTGTCCAATTCACAAAACTGAGAGGACCTAAAATGAAAGCATCTGGTTCCATAGAGTCCCGGAATGCATATGAAATTAAAACCCATGTTGGATTCATTAGACGCTATTTATGAAGTCCCTTTCTGATATATAATTCATTGCTGCATGGTGTAGAATTTGGCACAGTGGTCTTCCTAAACATATGACGACAGGGGAAATTGCATCTGATAAACTTGTTTTTGCAGATACAAGAAAATGTGCATTTACAATAGCCATTTGATTTGAACCTTAAATACATACTTTTGCGTTAATTTGCTCATATATGCTCTCTCAAATTGGAAGGAAGTATCATAAAAGTAAAAGGCCTTTATGCTGAAGGCATTGCGGGTCATTTTCTCAGCAATGGCAACTATAGTAATTGACAAGGGAGTTGAATACAGGTCTGGGTAGTAGGTTTGGCCTCTCAATTCATTGGCCACACTTTATATTACGGGGTGGAAAAAGATGAACAAACAATAAATTACAGCATTCATCTTTCCCTGAAAAACAAGAAACTATACAAGGGAAGACATATCCCATCACCGAAGGGATAGTGATTTCAATGAAATGGGCCCTCCATGACAGTATTCACATGGCATGTAAGGGCTTTTCCCACACAACATGAAATGAAAATATTTATGTTTGAAGTTGGCTGGCTTGTTGTATTGCCTCAAGTAGGAGATGTATCATTTAATTAGGCTCCTACGGACAGCCTGTGATTAGGTCAAGCATATTAATGGCATTTCACAAAGTGACCCTCATGTTCTGGACCCCATCTTAGCGTTAAAAAGTGCAGACATGTGTCTGATTCAAGTAAGAAAAAGAATGCCTATAGAAATTTTGAAAGGGGGGAGATTTGCAAATTAAAATTACCTTGCCCTTCTACAGATTTTTTTTTTTTGTTTTTATCTTCCCATAACAATCTGTTCTAACTTTGTTGGTTCTTATTGCCGTTTAATTAATCAGAGATCTGCCGATTGGCATGTCCCCTTCTCCTCCATGAAAAGGAAAGTTTTGAAAATTGATTTGAATTTCTAAAAGCTTAGAAAGAGTATGTTCATTTATTTTTCACAAAAAGTTGATTTATCACTTTTAAGATTCTCCTGCTAATTTGATACATATAGTTGAAGGAAGCAAGCAAAGAATGTCATGTTAAAGCTGACAAATAGGATTTTTCGTTTTAGTTATGAAGCAGTTCCAGGTATATAAATGAAGAAAGGAATAATAATTATATTAATTTTTTTTTATCAATTATTACATCTTAATTTATAATATCTATTATCACGAATTTAAAACCAGTCCAATAGGCTTAAGAAACCACGCTGAACTACTATTGTTATCATAATTATACTAGTTATTACCCCGTACAAAGTTGATGATTTTGCCGCAATAGATGGACTTTTAATGTGGGTACAATAACTTGATAATGATGTTTTGAAAACGAAATACATAATAAACAGAAACTTGAAAATGATGTTAATAGAACCATGTTCATTTGGATATTGACGTGGGATTTAAACCCATCAAAATTCAAACACGCCCACAATTTTATTAAAATTCCCAATAACGAGAATGTTCGGTTTGGTGCCCATTACATATTTGGTATGATTCCAATTCCCATCATACATACTGACAAGCTCCTGCCATTAAGTCTATATTTGTCTGGTCATCTTCCCCCAAGTTAATCATAGAATCAGCTCATGGCTATTCCTCAATCGCCTTATACTGTGTGCCCCGGGGCTGAGGCATTCCTTAAGCCCAATACTAGGTTTGGACCCATACTTTTAAACTTCTATCTGGGCTCAGAAATGTCTGTGGCCCAATGGACCAGATCTCAGTTTGCATGAGAGAGATAGGCTTCTTCAGTGGCGCTGTTCCATAATTTGAAGGCGCACAATAGTCGTACGAAAAACAGTGAGAGTTTACTTGAATACTCTTATCTCACGTTTCCCAATACTCTATTGTAGAGAGTAGCAATAATTTTCAGCCATCCATGCTTAAAAGTCTTCTGTCATGCGTTCTAAATATATCGGGAAACGTGAGCTAAGAGTTCAACAATGTCAAATATATTTGGTGAGAATCTATATATTTTGGACATGCTCTACTCTTGTCAAACATAGTAGCCAAGGTCCAAACAAGGGAGGGAGCCATTGTAAAAAAGTTATTTTTACCCATAAAGTGATCTCTATTAACTTATATTTAATAGGAATTGATTGATCAAATTTACTCAAAAATCTTTAAGTATGTAATCTTACGCAACAGATCACCCGTATTAGCATCTATTATAAGAGATTCTTCAGTAATAGATACAGGTTGTCATATGAAGATTAAATAATTTAAATTTAAATATTAAAAAGTAACTTAGGACTACATGTAGTCATTAATAAAAAAATTTTTAATTATTATATTTTTATTTAACGATCTCTCTTTTATTTAAAAAAATGATCTTTTCCACGATTCGTAATCTTACTCTTCTTGCCCATTTTAGTGTTGTTTGGCAATCTCGGAACATATGAACCTTTTCTTTCCTTAGCTGATGTTTTGTGCGTTCAATTTATTCTTTCTTACTAACATACGAGAGAAAAAGTAACTCTGAAATGCCATAAAATATATTGATGGGTATTAATACACTTATATGGTATTTGAGTATGGTGTGTTATTCTAATTAAATTTTTTAAAGAAAAAAGTGGAAGTCTCACCTATAGTAATAGATATTTATTAAAAAAATAATTTGATTGAATTAGCACACTACTAACTTCAACTACTTGTAAGTTTACTAATACTAACAAATATTTTCTTGCCATTAATATATATTATATAAAAAATAAAATAAGTTTCCTTTAATGTAAGAATTTATTAATCAATAAAAAAATTTTATTGAACAAATTTTTAACTATTAGTGCGATGATTTTTTATATTTTTTAAATACATATATTCATAATTATTTGAAGTACATAAATCTTTTGTAGTGAATGAAAAAAACAATAAAATTATTAATTTGTCTAAGTTCTTTGTAATTAATGAAAAAAATAATGAAGTAACTAATTAATTAAATTAAAAATTTTTTAGAGTGAATGAAAAAATTAATAAATTATTTTTTAAATTATAAAAATTCTTTTAAGTAAACTAAAATAAATAAATAATTAATAATTTTAGACATTTTTAAGTCGTTGAAAAAATAATAAATAAATAAATAAATTATCTTAAAATTTTTAATTTAAAATTATAAATATAACTTAATATAATTTAAAATTTAAAAAAATAATATATAATTAAATAATTTATAATAATATTTTTTTAAATATTATTGATTTAAAAAATATAGACATATAATAAAATAAATTATTTTTTGTAAAAATAAATTACAAATGCCACAGATATTGAGATATTTGCGTTCGCGAGCTTCAAGATAAAGAATACCCAATGATTAAGAAAGCAACGGCTCCTTGATTGACGATCTCATAATGGATGTTAATTTTTCTTATTCCCCCATGCCACCTGATACACAGTCAAATAAACAAATTTTTTTTTTTTAAATCCATCTATGTTGGCTTGAGTTATAAAGGAACTTGATATCTTTTACGTAAAGCTTTATAAATTTCTGCCTGTATAAAGAGTATATTATTAGAAAAACTATTTTAATATTGGGTATAATAATATTTAATTATAAATTAGTCAATTTCGTGTTTTTAAGAATTAAAGATAATATAAAAATAATAATAAATTCTTTTTCTGATGAAAATGTTGGCTTGATACATGTACTATTAGTAATCGTTTTTATTCTAAATAATATTTCAATTAAATCATAATTTACGATTTTGCTTCCAACTGTCTAGCATGTTTGTGATCCAAACACCGTCACAAATGCCACCCTCTTCTCAAAAATGATCACGCGCTGTACGGCGGATTTACTGTGCACAGGTGATATGTTATTTTAAAGAAATTTAACAAAATAAAATTTAAAAAAAAATTGTTCGGACAAAAGCTGTACCCCACTCTTTCACCGCCTTCTTGTGTCACAACGCAGGGTATTCATCATATTCAACCAACTATTTTTAAAATTGTGATGTAATTTGATATTTCTTCAGATCAAATTTCATGCGACTCTATAATTCGAGAGGCATTTTTTAAAAAAAAAATTAATTATAGTATTTAAATGGAAAGATGTTATATCATCAGCCTTAAGAATAATTAACGTCGTACAACCTGTAATGTTCTAATACAATTATTATTGTTTGGTGACTTTATATTTGTATTAATACACTTAATTATAATATAAGGATTAATTATAATAATATTATTAATAATATAATTGTATTTATATTTTTATATTATAATTAAATGTACTAATATATTTAAAATTGTGAGTACACAATAATGACATATTAAATTCATGCACAATTTTTAAATTAAAAAATAACAAATTAATAATAATGTATATTTTAATTTAAAAATAATACAATTATTCATATAAATTATATTCATGTTAAAATATAATTATATATATATATATATATTTGCCTTGTTTAATAATAAAAATATATATATAAAAACTGTATATAAAACTTTTATGTTGGCGAGGACAGTGAAACTATTTTGTTATTGTTTCTTTCAGTTTTTTAAGATTCCCTAATCATTAAGCTGAAACTTATCTAATTTCTTTTCAACATGTCGAAAAAGAAGCGTAATATCTGGAACATGAAACCGTCGTGGTCAAGTTTAGCGGGACAAAAACTATTCGTCGTTTGACTCTTTATCTTCCCTTTTATTCTTTTCATAGAAATACCTCACGCTTTCCTTTTTCTTGCTTTCTCATGGATCCAATGACACACAGAGTAATACGACAGCAGCGAAGAGCCAATCAGAGAATGTCGTTTTCGTTCTGTTCAGAGAATAGCGATCATCGCTCTCACATGTGGGCCTGCGTAAAGACTCTGATGTTCCTTGACTTGCACCACCAAGTTTCCGGATAAGCAAATAATATTCCTTTCAGGAGTGAAGGAAATGAAAGTTCAAGCTTTGAAGCCTCGATTGCTCAGAAAAAAAGCAGAAAAAGCAAGCTTCTTTGCATTTTTCGAAGCACACGACACGGCATTTTTGGCGTCTAAGGAATTAAAACGACAGTGTTTATTCGGTGATCAACAATGTCCAAAATAGAATGGTGTCTTTGTCTTCCTTTCTTCATTTTGGCTTGTATTTACCGTCTATAGTGAACTTTAGTTATATATAGTGTTATTATCATGATCATATGTTTCGTCTAAACTACAAGTGTTAACTTATATATGCTTATCAAATTTAAACAAACTTAAACTGATTATTATTAAGATAAAATTGCTTAAATTACTGAAATCATGATAATTCAAATAATTTGAACCATACTCATAATACAGTTCATTTATGGAAAAAATAATTTTCGCCAAACCCTTGTGTGTAATTATCCTTTTTTTCTAAAATTATTTTTACTAGAACAATATAAAGAAGTATATATTAAATTATATTAGATTTTCTCTTTAACTTTAAAAAATAGACACATAATGAGTAATTTTATTACTCATGTCACATATATAAGTGCAATTCATTTATTTTATATTTATATTTCTTTTAAATTGAGATAAATTAAGAAAATATTAAATTAAAAAAAATGTAGACCTATTGAAATTAAACGGGAGTCACTTTGCAAAATGGAGAATGGAATAGTTTTTAGTAGTTGATGTTACCAGAGATTGTTTAGTAAGATTTAGAACTATTAAATTTAAGATTTAGAGTTTAAGATTTAGATTTTATATAAAATAATATTTTATTAAAAAATCAAATAATTTTTAATATTTTACCATTTATTTTACACGTCTTACAATAAAATTTAATGAAACGAATTGCCTTTAATAAAATTTATAAATTTTTTTATATTTATTAAATCTAAAACTATTGGATATAACTCCAACTTTTACTAAAAATTTTTCATAATCACTTCTGGTGAGGATCCATTCTCAAGCATATTGTAGTCCAACAAAGCAATCAAGTTTCCTTCAAGATATAATAGACAGGGCATGCTAGATTTGCCTCATTAATTGTTCTATAAACGAAGAGGTTAATAATTTGCATTACGGCCTTCTCTATGCTATTCAAACTTATCATTATGCTGTACGTAATGTATTGGTTTTAAAACCAAGAAAAATAATGCACGCTAGTCCTTATAGACTACAGTATTTGAAACTTCTTCCAAAATGAAGTGAATTCAATTTTTAAAAAATATTTTAACTTAACTTTTCTAATTGGATCCTCTCCATTCCCTTTGTGCTTCCAAAGTACCAAATTCTAGGCACAAATTAACTTCTATACATGAAAATCTGATGTCCATATATAGTCAAACATAAAGGTAAATTGCAGAAAAACAAAGTATCACAAGCCAACATCACTAATCATTAAAGATTGCATGGTAGGAGTGCACATAACCATCCAACACAAACTTGTTTGATTCTTTGGGGTCGGGTTAGGTAACTGGGTCATATATATCATTTAGAATTGATATTAGCGTTGACATATAAAATTTGATATAGATTGAGTTAGGTATCGAGTCAATATTTTTATCTAATTTGATTTGATGTATATATTTTTTATTATTTTAAGTTTTTAAATAAAATTATTGATATTTTAGAAGAAAAACTATTTTTTTTGTTAAATGTAAGTAATTTTTATTAATATAAAATATCTTATTTATCAAATATAAATCAAGATTTTTCATTTTTTTAAAAAATTTAAATTTAAATTTGTAAAAAAATACATTCATATGACCCAGCGCAATTATATACCAAGTCTCTCGAGAGTGACTTCCATTTTTTGACCCGATATAATAACTTGACCTGATCTTGTTCACTCCTATTTAGATTTGTTTATTTTATAGTGAAAACACCAGGTTTATTTTTTTTTTGTTCTTAATCATTAAATAAAAATTTAATTGTTTGTATTTATAGATAACATATATATTTACATGTATTTGTTTTTTATTAATAAAATCTAAATTATTAAATTTTCATCAAACTCTTCATGTACTAATTATGTGAGAAAATCCAAAAAAAAAAAAAAAAATTGTCTTTATAGATCACAAATATATCTATAAATAGTCATTTTTTATCAATCAAAATTTGAATAATTTTCATTCCCAAAAAAAAAAGTAACTCCATTATATATATTATAAGCCTAAAACCCTATTTTCATTGTCATTTTTATTAAATTCATTTTAATACTTAATTTTAAATTAATCAATTTTGTGCCTTCAAAAGATGGATTGAGTATCGTACTGATAGATAATATATTAAAAAAAAAGTTTGAAACACTATTTTCATTGTCAATTTTCTTTGAAATCACGTTTTCTTTTGTGTTGTCCTCTCTTCTTAAAATTCTCACACCTACTACTTCAAAAAGCAGAATCAAATATTAAACACGAAACTCATTCCTGCCTTTTGGTGTGAAATGAAACAATGCAATACAAGCATCACAATTCTAACGCCTAGATAGTGACATGTTCATTTGCTCTTGATATTACCTACCACTCCATCGCATACATTGTGTTCCCAAGCTTTTTAGCGTAAACTAAACTAATAAACGTTATCTACATGCAAGTGTTAATATTAGCATCTTATTTTTGGGACCTTCTAGTTCCTTTCCGTAGGTTCTTTTAATTTATTAAATTTACTTTCCGTAAAAATATTAGTATAGTTTAATAAATTGAGTGCGTACAGTAGATTTTTCGTTAAAACAATAAAAGCTTACAAAATAAGCAAAGGGTAAAAATTATCTACATGTGCGAGGAGGAAGGAATTGTTGGTTGAGGTGGGAAAAATGCGTGAAAGGCACAACAAACCTGAAGGAGAGAGAAAGTACAGGAAGCTTACGGCGGGAAAAGAAAGAAGAAGAAGAAAAGCTAAGAAAGCAAAGTAAAATCTTCAAAAAGCAATCCCACATACATACTCTCTCTCTCTCTCACACTGCGGTATCATTTTGATAAGAGCCGCAAGGGCTGGTTAACCGAACGGGAATTCTCTTTTCTGTTTTCTCTCAAAACAAGGAGAGAGATTGACAAGCCAAGCAAGCTTCTTCAAGAAACACTGGTTCAGAGTTCCCTCAGATCTCCGTCTTCTTCTCCGGCGCATTCATCCTCATTTCACTATTGCAGGTACTTTCGTTTGTTGATCTCTCAGATTCTTTGCGTTTCTATGAATTGGATTGCTATTTTCATTTCCCTTGCTAGGATTCCTTTCCGTCAGTTTTTTTTGGCCCCTATTTATTTTTGTTCTGAGCATCTGCATTTGCTTATGAGATGATCTGATGTTAAAATGCTAAGCATATTGTGAATTTTTTCGCAAGAAAAAAAATAGTGAAATAGCAAAAAACCGGGCGTAGATTTATTTTCTCTAGTTGTCTTTTTAATAATTTTTGTACGGTTGCTTCGAGTGAGAGGAAACGAATCACTCCACTGCTCCCAACTTTTTCTAATGAAACTTTTGGACTCTTAATTGACTTCTTACTTGGATATGTTTAAACACAATGGGCAAGATTTAATTTACTTTCTAATCATATGCTGTTCTTCTTTTTCAAAACAACCAGAGTCAAGTCGGTTTCTGTTTCTTTGTTTTCTCCTCTTCTAGGGCCCAGTTGAGTCGTTCGTTAATACATTGATTCCCTTCTTATTTCATATTCTTCTACTCTGATACATATTGGGGATGGTCAAACTACTCAAAATGATTTTCATTGTTGAAGGAGGAAAGACATTTTTGTAATGCTGCACCATATGTTGTTGCCGGCATACACAGAGTATAACAGTTAGATATAGCAGAGACCTCTGGAATAGTGACCTCGAGTCCGACGGTTAGTGCGTTTTTACGCGCACGTACCCCCTTGATTTCAAATTCTTGCAAAGCTTGTCCATCTGTTGTTTTTACCATGGTACGATGCAAAGAGAATTTGAAAGTTCATGAAGCGTTGGTCTTTTTTTTTTTTTTTTTCTTTGATTGGGAAAAAAATGGAAGAATCGGCTTGTGAACATTATATGTTCTATCTACCTTCAATGAATAACGAAATGAGAACCAAAAAAAAAAAGTCTCCAAACTATTAGTTTTTCATATTGAGCCACCCCCCCACCCACCGGAAAAAAAAAAATTGTTGATACATACCTTTACACCATCTTCCTCAACAAGGGGAAAATTGAAAGATCAATCTGGGATGTGTAAGACTTGAACTTAGGAGAGGAATGTTCTTTCAAATTAGTGTGGAACGTCACCGAAGGATATGATTCTTAAAATTATTTCTTATTTGGCGATAACTTGGTCGAAGTCAGATATTATTCCTAACATGGGGAGAAAGAGAATTAGATATTATTGGGAACTAAAGAAAAGTGAATGATTCCGCAAGACATACCGTTTGAAGTGTCGGAATTTGCGTTTAGTCCATGATGTAGGTAATGCTTGGCCAAAAATATTATACGACGGGTAGGAGTAAGGACTCAGTGAAATAAATATTTTTCCGTTATGTGAAGGCAAAAATGGAAGTTAACAACTTAACATTGTGTTTTTCTGCATTACAGGGGAATAGCAGAGCTTACCGGAAGAGACCCACTTCTTCTATGGTCCACCAATGCTCCCTGTAAAATAGCTGTATTGAAGTGGAGATGGAAAGTGGTGCTATTCGCAGTAATAATGAGAATTTTAACATATATAAGGATTCTTCTTGGTGCAGTCAATTCCAAAATGCATCCAATCCCTGGATGGCGAGATATGCCTATGCCT
This sequence comes from Delonix regia, assembly GCA_037074485.1. NCBI lineage: Eukaryota > Viridiplantae > Streptophyta > Magnoliopsida > Fabales > Fabaceae > Delonix > Delonix regia. The sequence continues at coordinate 28,178,781 of CM073449.1, read as the reverse complement.
TGATTTTTCTAGTTGCAAATCTGCTGGCATGGGCAGCTCGTGATTATGGTCATGGTGCTTTAATCGAAATGAAGAGTAAGATTGCCTAAATCCGTAGAAATAAATAATTTTCACATCCTATCACCATAATAAGTAGTTTTCTGCAGCTTTTGAGGCCTTGTTCTCCCTCTTAATTTTGCCATTTGTATTTTCTTTAGCTATGTAATTTTCTTCCTAACACTGCATACTGGTCCTTTGAAGGATCACCATGAGTTACTTAGCCTGTATTTCTGACATCTTATCTGAACGCATGCTTTTTTGGAGCTATCATGTCATGAATTACGAGATTTGTTGCTATTTGCATCTGGATGAACATTTAGATATGTCTCACATGCATCCAAATATGCGTTCATTGCAACAATGGTTAATGACAAGGTAGAAGAAGAAAGCAGGTGACTTGTAAATTTTGAATAGCACAAGTGCTAATCAATCAGTCTGTCTAAAAAATTAGTGGGTTGGACTAATTCAATATTGTCAGTAAAACTTTCTTCCCAACTTAAAGTTATCTCCGTTTAAACTTTTTAGTTTATTATAATGGCACTAGCTCAAAATCTAGCATAAATTGGACTTTCAGGATTAAAAGGATGCGATGGTGGGAAAGACTGTCTGGGTGCAGAAGGCGTTTTGCGTGTGAGCTTGGGTTGCTTTGTATCCTTTGCAGTTACAAGCATGAAATCTAGTTGATAGAGGCTTTATGTATGGCTTGTAAAAAGGAAATAAAGCTTTAAGTATTAAATTAACCAGTGATTTAGTCAATATGTTCAATTATAAGCCACTAGTCTTTGCTCAATGCGTGACTCCTATGATATTCAGAGTGAACCTTAATCCTAAATCAGATATTTTATATCGTAATGTTTATGTCAACTGTTGGTACTTCTAAATTGAATGAAGCCAGAGATACATGGCACTCGGGGTGGTGGTCAGTCAAGATTGTTCTCTGGGTTGTGATGACAATAATCCCATTTTTCCTTCCTTCTGGCATTATTCAGCTCTATGGTTGGTAAATTGCATCGTTCAGCAAGCTTCCTATTAATATTGCATCCTCCATAGGGCATCAAAACTTGCAATTATACCCTTTGTCATTTCCTTCTTCGCTGACATTTTTTTTTTCCTGGCAGGGGAGATTGCACATTTTGGTGCTGGGTACTAACTGCATCTCAAATAAATTACTTTTACATCATATCATTTTTTGAACTGATTTGTGATTCTTAAAAACGTTTCTATACATCTTTTCTCAGGGTCTTCCTCCTTATTCAACTCATAAGCATAATCAGCTTTGTTACGTGGCTGAATGATTGTTGTGTGTCTGACAAAAATGCAGGAAGATGGTGAGAATTTCTCAGTTATAAAACTACCAGAAACATACTTCCAATGAATGAATAATTTACTTTAGTGTGTTGTAATTATGTAGATAGTTGAAATTTTATTCAAGTAAGACATTTTCTATGGTTTTTGGCTATTTATTATTATGTTCATATATAGAGGAAACAATTGAGAAAGTTTTTGAACTTTCTTAGTGTTAGCCTTCTCGCAGCTTTGAAATTTCTCCAGAGTCAAGAGTGGGCTAACTACTTATCATAAGGTCAATTCTACTGAAGTTTTTGTAAGCAATAAAGTCCACTTATGTGCGAAACTATGGAAGAGAAAAACCTAAAACTATGTTTCTTCTTTTTTCATTTTGCCCCTTTCCTTGTAAAGCTCTTACAGGTTGACTACAAGTTGAGAAATTTAGAATTATTTCATTATTAAGATGCCTTTTTCTTAAATATTCACACTAAATTTTGATTTCTGTGCAGCCAAATCCATGTGATGTTATTTGCTACTACTGCTTATGTTATTTGCTTGGTGGGGATCATTTTGATGTTCATTTGGTATGCGCCACAACCATCTTGCCTCCTCAACATTTTCTTCATTACTTGGACTTTAGTTCTTCTCCAACTCATGACAAGTGTGTCTCTGCACCCAAAAGTAAGTTCCATTTGTTACAGTGTCTTCGCTATCAATCTGTTTCAGCTTCAGACATAACTTGCTAATTTTTCCTGCAACAGGTGAATGCTGGCATTCTAACTCCAGGACTGATGGGTCTTTATGTTGTGTTCCTCTGCTGGTGTGCAATTAGAAGGCAGGGCTACCAATCTTTGCCAATAGTTTTGCTCTTCTATCAATTTAACTCTGATGCATGGGGCTTCGACTGTTTAGTCCATATTCTCTCCCATAGAAGCATAAATTTAAAATTAAACAAAAAACACAGGCAGCTCAATCTAACATTTCAATATTTTCTTTTCATTCTGGAAAAATCTAAGTGAAAGCCACCTGTTAAGTTTTGTTAAATAATTGCATTTATGATCTTCCTCTCTTGTTTTCATTTATGCTGATTTTAAGCGGGTGATCTTTGTGTTTGCAGTGAACCAGCAGAAAACAACTGCATTAGGAAGTCAGACTCTGCCCCCAAAACCGACTGGCTTAGCATCATTGTAATACCTCTTATTTCATATTTAAATGAAGTTTGAACTTGGTACCTAGAACTGCTCTTATAATTGATAGTGTTGAAATTATGTCTATTATGTATTTGAGCCTCTGGATGTTAGACAGCTTTTATTTACCCCATTTTTTCTATGATATGAGTCTGTTCCAGATGTTTGCTCATTACTAGTTTCATGTGTATGCCTCCATTTACAAAGCACAAGGAACAAATTAATTCTGTTGCCAGAAAAAATATGAATCAATACTTCATGTCTTTATCATGAAAACCCTTAGACATGCTTGATAATTTGCATATTTAGTTATATATATTTATCATTTCTTTATAAAGGCTTGATAATTTCAATTTCTATAGCTTTCAAATGCATGATCTAATGTCACTTTTTGATTCATTTATTGACATGTGACAATGACTTTTGTTGGCAGAGCTTTATTGTTGCAATACTGGCAATTGTTGTAGCCACATTTTCAACAGGCATAGATTCCAAATGCTTTCAGGTTAGTTCGCGAATCTAAATCGAACTTGAATTTAAATGTTAGTTTCTCTGTTACTTGTCTGAAAGAACCCTGCAGTTCAGGAAGGATGATACACCAGCCGATGATGATGTTCCATATGGTTATGGCTTCTTCCATTTTGTTTTTGCCACTGGAGCAATGTACTTTGCGATGCTTTTGATTGGCTGGAATAGTCACCATGTAATGAGAAAGTATGCAATTCCACTTTTGTTTTATCAATACATTTTTATGTTCACCTAATGTGCATGCATCTCTGAGAGGGTTTCTTTTCTTCTTTTGTCCCCGAGAGAAAATTGAGAATAAGAAACGAGAGTATGCATCTCCAGTTCTCCACCTGTTAATCCTCAAATGACCACATACGGTTCCAGATGCCCATAAACCCAATAAATGTGGTTTCCATATGATTCATCGTGTAGAGGTGTCTTTACGTGGCATAATATAATTCTAGGTCTGAATACTTGATTGTGCTAAAATAATGATCTGCATTGCCACAACCAAGATGTTATGTCACTGAAATCATCAGTTAATAGTTTATTTTACATTTGCTATGATCAAGTTTATTAATGGTTGATCCTGTTTTTCTTTAAAGCATTCATTAGCATTACAGTGATACCTTTATTCTTCTGCAGATGGACAATTGATGTGGGCTGGACCAGCACTTGGGTTAGAATAGTAAATGAATGGTTGGCAGTTTGTGTTTACTGTAAGTATTTCTGGTAAATCTGAGTCTAACATGAATATTTTGAATCTTACCTCAGCATTTAAAGATTGGGATTTAGTTGAACTATTTCCGTATTGCTGAGGCATGTAGCTTTTATCTTTTTGCAGTATGGATGCTGGTCGCTCCGGTCATATGGAAGAGCAGACACAATGATTCTACATGAAAACTTCCAATATATCATATTATCTCTAGTTTTGATTATTGGTGGAGGGCTCCGATCTACAACTTGTCCCATGTATCTGCTGCGGACTCCTCCTACCCTGCCAGATGGGATAAGGAACTGCAACACAGGAAAATCTCTGGCAGAAGCATGGTTCTGGCAGCTATGCACATATACTGATTCTTTTTTTTTTTTGAAAAAAATTTCTCATGGAAGATCTTTAGTCCTCTTGCTCCATAGAAAAGATAACATGCTTTCAAAACAAATGTTTCCTTACCTGTAAATGTATCGCTGAGGGAGCATATTGTAATGCAGCATAACTTAAAAGATGTTAATTAGAAATTTAGAATGTTCAATCATAATTTGTCAGGCAATCAGTTTTGAAGATCAGAAAAGTTTTGCTGCAGGCTCTTTCGCATTTATTTTTGGTGTTTTATGCTGAATAGTGATTTTCTCGTGAATGATAAGAAATTTATGGTGTCTGGATTGGCTGTGTGCGTTTATGATTTGGTCCAACTGATTTTTGTCTTAATGCAGAACCAAAATATTTTTTTGTTTCAGTATAAACTCTTTAGAGGGCAAATGTGATTTGCAAACAAAAGTCTAAACATGTATCTTATTTTGCAAATTCCCGTAGGTCTTCTAATCCAATACGAACTTCCATCAACCTAAAACATAAGATCGAACACGACCTTCAGCATATTACTTGATAAAGACAATGCAGCATCACCAAGCTGTGGCAAGGCCAAAATGGTATTCCTTGTCCACCCAAGTGCAGTCATTAGAGTGTACAATTTCCTCCTTTCTTTTTTCAAAAACACATATTTTGGCAAACATTAATTTTTTCTTAAAATAATTAAATAAAAAGATTTAAAATTATAAATAACTTTTATCTTCCGTACAAGATACCATTTTCCTGAGTGCATAGTATTAATTTTTTTTTTTAAATATTAAACAACAAAAACAAAAAGACAAAAGTTTTTGCCTATAATTATTTTGTTAAATAAAGAAAGACCGGATAGCTTTTAACGTTAAAAGATTTTAGGTAAGTTTTTTAAAAAATTAATATTTGCCAACTTTTCAAAAAAGAAAAGGAAAAAATATTTATTGCATTGTCATCTTATTTAGAAGTATAGAACTCAAGTGGTTAAAAGTGATATTGCACAAAAAAGTATTTTATCATTTTAGTTTACATTTTTTCTTTTAAGTAAATACTTGTCAAGATTTTGAAAATAACAGCAAGGAATTCATATGCACGTCAGGAATCCATTAAACATTGCAGCATGTGTCGTCTTGCTAGAATGGTCAGACAAAAAAGTTATTGAACAGTGAAAAGTGAAAACTTGATTCCCATGATGTGATGCGTTCGGTTCTATGGATACCACAAAAGAAATCAGTTGAGGAAGTGATGATGTAATTATCAATTAAGGGTGATTTCGTGGGGACATGTCCCCTCCCGTCCATTTTTCTAAAGCAATCATATAAATGATAGAAAGAATGAAAATCAAATAAAGTGAAAGAATGTGAAAATGAAAATAAAAGAATAGAATAAGATTTAAAGAAAATAATTTTCATATTTTAGTATTTTTAATATAATTATAAATAAATAATTTTTTTACTTTTCAATTTTCTAAATTTCATTAAGATACTGAATAAAAAAATAATCGTTTTATTTCATTATTTTAAAGGAGTATAAAATTATTAAAAAAAATTATTATTCACAAAGACTAAAAATAACAATCAATTTTTCATTTAAAGTATGACATGGATTAAATTAGTATATGACATGTTAATTATATCAATTATTATATATTATATAAATGTGTGCGTCGTGTGTTTTTGTGTGTGTTTGTATATATATATATATTATACCTTTTTTAAAAAAAATAAATTTTTAAGATTCCTCAATGAATATAATTTTTATGTATATAAAAAATATAATAATTGATATAATTAATATTTCATATACTAACTTAATCTATGTCATACTTTAAATGACAAATTGATTGTTATTTTTAGTCTTTGTGAATAATTAAATGTTCTAAAAATTTCATAAGTACTTTAAAATAATGAAATAAAAAAAATATTTTTTGAACAGTATCTTACTAAAATTTAAAAAATTCAAACGTAAAAAAATTATCTATTTACAATTATATTAATAGACTAAAATCTGAATATTATTTTCTCTAAATCTTATTCATACTTTCATTTTTATTTTCACATTCTTTCACTTTATTTTATTTCATTCTTTCTATCATTTCAAGATTTTTTTTTTGGTAACTTTGTTTTAATGTTTTTCAATTTATCCTTTGCATTTCCGCTGCCTCTAATTCTCACGTCTATTCTCAAATAAATGTTTGATATATAGTGTTAGATCAAAAGCTCTTTAGTATTTTGATTATAACAAACATTTTAAAATTAAGTGATTATTTTCTTTTAAACAGACAAATACTCTGCGAAACAAAGCCAGAGCTCATCTGCAACAACACAAAGTTGAGTAGCTACGAATCCCCGAAAATCGTTAAAAACTGGACTGAAGGAGCTGCGATCATTCTTAGGATTGGCAGACTTCTAAGTTAAAAATACAATTTTGATAATTCATGTTTTACTTTAAAATTAATTTGGTTCTTCAAATATAAAAAATATCAAAATAATTCTTTAAAGATAAAATTTTTAAAATAATAAAGATCCTCCAAAGATCACTTGTAATTCTTTATAGGGACTAACACTGTTTCTTTTGATACTTTTTACTTCTGGAGAGGTAAATTGATATTGTAATGAAAAGTGAGAGATCAAAATATTTTTTTTTTCGAATTGCCAGACTGTGAAAGGAACTGCTGTGCTTTCTCATGGAGTTATACAGTTACCCCGTATTATCAAAAGCTGAAAGATGCATCTCCAACTTCTTAAAACAATGTTATGTTTGGATGGATAATTTACGAGAGAGTGACATAAAATAATTTTGAACTTATGTTTGAATTTTTTTTAAGGTGAAGTGAGATCGTAAAGGAAAGACATCAAAATCTTTTCTTATTATCTAAAACTTCAATTTTGGTATATTTTTAAATTAGAGGATAAAAAATGAAATGAAGTGATTTAAAAAAATTAAATTACTAATATACCCATATCTTATTACTAATATACCCATCATCTATGGAAGATTATTTCAATCATTACAACTTTATTTAATTTTCATTATTATGATCATAACATCTCTCTTTTATGTTATTGTTTTATTTAAAATTTCAAAATAAAAAAGAGAAAATGAAAGAATTTATAACGTAAATTAGTTTCATTTGTTTTTTTTTAATTTTTTGGGTTAACAATTTTTCTTTTTGATTTTTTAAATTTGTTTTTTAAAATTTTCTTAAAGAAAAATATATTTTGTAATAGATGTATTAAACAAAAAATATGGACATGATAATTAGTAAATAAAATATAAAAATACAAACAAAAGAATAACGTAACATTATGTATTGAACAATAACAAAATTATTAATTATGTGTTTATATTATAAAAAATAATATTAAAAAAAATTAATGAGTCATTTTATTTTATTTATTTTATTATAACTTTCAAACAAAATTAATAAATACTTCTCATTATTCTTATTAAAATTTTTAAATAATATATTTATTCAAGTCATTTTATACTATGTCATTTTATTAATGATCATTCTAGTATATTTCTCTTAAATTCTCAAACATAACCTAACGGGAGGCATTTATTATACTTAGTAGTAAACCCTCGAGTACATATTGGGTTAGCAAACAAGAACACCATTTCGACATTTGTAGCAAGCAAAATTGATGGGATACAATACAGAAGAGGGAAACATAATCAAGTAGCTGATGGGTTGTCCCAGGAGGAGCAGAATTGCTACAGATGGCAATGTCATCCGCTTTTAGAGACCAAAAGGGGCATTAGACAGCAAGCGTGGCAGCAGGACGAACAAACAATTACATGACTTGATTGAGAAAATGACAGAATGCACCAACAATCATTCCAACTACATAGGATGATGACATATCAAGGGTAATAAAGGAGATAGAAGATAGAGCAGTTAGTTACTTGAGCTTGTTGAAACAATTATTCAGTATGCTTGGATTGGTGTATGACTAATATAATTTTGATTTAATTTGATTTTTAAAAATGATTTTGATCAAATGTAATGTTACATCATCATAATTTATATTTGAAAATAGACTTTTCTCACTTAAAAACAATTTTTTTTTTCATTTTTATGCATAAAAGTTTCAAGGGCAAAATTTTTTTTTTTTAATTAAACACAAAAATAAAAATATTTGTAAAATAAATCATGTTTAGGTATACAAACAAAAATCTCTGGAACACTATCACACACACCTATAATAGTCAAGTTATAAATAAGAATAGTATAACAAAAATACAGGCTTGGAAGTAATAAAACTCTGAATTTCCTTAAATTCCCCTTTTCTTCTCTTTATTTATCATCTTCAACAAGGCAAGTCATGAAGATGGCACTCGACCAAGATCCTTTTGCTGGGAAATTACCCTTTTCAGTTAAATAATGGCTTTAAAAAGCTATGACCAACAAGAACCAACCAATCAAAGACGTTGACGATGGCGGAATCATTCGCCACACCGAGAAGAGTGGGAAATGCAAGAATGGGGGAATGATTTGCATAAAAAGGAGAAAATTGGAAGAGAATGAGAGGAGTATCTACGTGCCCTAGTTCAACAATCGCACAATAACTCGGCAAATCTGAAGCAAATAATGAATGACCTTTGTCTAATATGCTTGTCCGAATGTTGCACAGACAGCAGATGATGAAGTAATGAGCTATAATTTACGTGGACGGGCCATGTTAGTCACTCCGATGATTGTTAATAGAAAGTTCAAGTCACACGAAGTTAGAACTTCAAGAGATCAATAGTTTAACTTTTGCATTTAGGAGAAATTACAGAGTCTCCTTAGGATAGATGAAATGGCATGAAATAGAGGGGCTAATTTCATGTGTTACTATATTTGAAAGTTTTTTGGAGTGAAATGAAGTGACAAAAGAACTTAAACAATTCGGTTCTTTAATTTAATTTGCAAACCTTGAATAATCAAGGAATGAATGAATTATCACAATGAAACCTGAAATTTCCCCCCGGGACTGGGGGTGGGGGAATCGATTCCCATGCATGAATTTTCATGCTCCCGCAACCACATATCCATTCACTGGATATCAACGTAACATATTTCTCCACAACATATAAGCAAACTTGACCATTTTCTAGCTTATTATAATTTTGGTATGAAATAGGGTGGAAAAAAAACCACTCGGGATAATTCCAGTAAAAATGTGGCACGGAGACTCAAAGTTGACTAAATAGAAACATGATTTCATGTACTTCTACAAATAGAAAGAGCACGCCAAAACTAAGATTACGAAACATACAATACAGCAAACTCTGAAAAAAAAAAATAATAATACAACTGTACGGCACCAAATAAACACACCACCAACCAATCGTCGCTACACTTGCAAATGAACACATGCTGCACCCAAAAAATTTCCATGAAGGGGTCTCTGCACCAATATCAGCTCCTTATTTCTCCCCTCTAAGACATACCCCACCCAGGAAGGCAGATTATGTCTTCCTCTTTCCTATAGCAATAATCAAAATTTACACAGCCAAGTGCAGATACTTGACTCTAACCCAAGGATGATCACAAATCTCTCATTGACTGATAAAATGATGGAAACCAAAACTTCATATTTGTACAGGGAGCAACAAGGTGGTGCTTGTTAAGAAGAAGCCAGATAGGCAAAATTTTCACTTCATCCAAAGGGGTTCCCTCCAGAAGGGAAGGAATTTGCAGCAGCAGGGGTTGAGAACATACCAGACTTCTGCTGACCTGGATTTGAGAAGCCAAAAGCAGCTCCCTGGGTACCAGAATTCCCAATTTCTTGATGCCTACGCAATAAAACACAGCCAAATCATCAACATTTCCGTACAATCACAATAAATTAATTTATGCACAAAATATTTTGACAAACAAGGGCCAACAAAGACTCTAGAGCTCAGAAATTTCACCCAATAAATTAGCCGCCTAATCAAAAAACAAGTTCTGCTAAAATTTTACAATTTATATGAACTGGGAAAGTAGATGAATAACTGCACCCAAAAGATGAGCTCACAAGAACAAAGGAACAACCTAATCTAAAAAAGCCATTACAGAAAAAACAATTACTACCACGATCAGAGAGTAGTTAGTTACCTTGGCATCGGAATGTTACTTGGCATCTGTTGCCCCATGTATGCCCCTGAGATTTTCAAAGCACAATTCAGGATAAACAGCTAAAAAGGAATAGCCTTAGCATAAAACGATCAACCAAAGATGATGAAGAGGGAGGAATAAATATACTTGGTGCCATTGGTGATGCATGAACTTGTGCCTGACGGGGTACTACTGATCCATATATTGGTGACTGGGGTGAGTTCCAGGAAAGTGATGGATTACCCAGGCTTGAAGGGTGCATTACACCTGAAGAAGGCGATATACTAGGCAGAGCACCTTGCAAGGATGACATGGAAGGAAACTGCATCAATGGAACACCAACCACAAAGCATCAATGAAAATTTGTGATTAACTGATAAAAAGGTCAAGAAGATTATATAGAATCAAATTTTTATAGTAGAAACAGATTAGGTAAATTAATATTAATTTTGCCTTGATACCACCCAGTGAGTAATGCATATTTTAGAAGTTAGCATGTCTATTTCAATGTTCCAGGTTCCAGCTTTGTCAATTTGAGGTGATCAAACCGAAAAAGAAGAGTAACTTTTCAGCAGTTATTGAGTATCATTCTTCCGATAATAGATATGGCTCCTCTAAAGTGCAAGGTGTGCTTAGGAGCATAATTTATGCAATAGTAACGAATGATGAAAAAATTTCTCGAGTTAATGATTCAAAGGCAAACAAAACCCAAACCAGTTAGCAGGTCTCCCATCAATAATTGTTGAAAAGCACTTTCCTCTCTAAAGCAACAGATGCACCTGAGCAGAGCCTAACATATAAATATGCTACCCAAATATTAATGGTTCAATGCAGTTCTCATGCATGACCTAGCAAAATATAGAAGATAATGAATTTTCTAAATTTCTTTGAACATTATTTACAATTGAGTGAGCAGATCTTAGAAGACTCAAAAATTGGCAATGGTCCACACTATCATTTCAAATTGACAGAAACCACATACTGTTGGGGCTTGAGCCGGAGGTGGCTCACTGCTTACATCAAATGGATTTGTTGATTTTGATGACTGTGGAAAACTTGGCATGGGCTGTAACAGTGGGCAGACATTCATATGAGAGAATTGCATTGTGTGCTGTTGTACAAGTCACGTAAAGAAAAAAAAAACCATGAAAGCCTATAATTGTTGGATTATAACTGTACCGCTGGAGTACTATATTGCATATAGATACCCATGCCAGGAGGAGGACCCATTTGCCACCCTGGAACTGAAGAAGGGAAGGATTGATACTTTAGGGTAAAAAGATCCTGCAGAATATCATTAACTCCAGTAAGATATACAAGACACACAAATGTGACCTACATACTTTATGATGCAAAATGACAAGAAAAGAATACCTCAGGAAGTTCTCTTCTTCCACTTGGTTGTACTTCTACTGTTGAAGGCTGTGAAAGAACACCAGAGCTAACCTCATTGGCAGGTTTTGAGACAAGATGGGATGCATGTGGCATTGCTGTGCTAGGGTGCCCTTGTGTTGTGGGCACTGGAGATACACTCCACTGCTGCAAGATTTTATTTTTTTTTGCAAAATATGAGCGTGAATAAATACTCCAAAGGCAATATACAGAATGCGTTAGAAGGCTGCTCTGTAAGTCCTACCTGATTATTCAAAGATCCACCTGCTGATGGGATAAATTGTTGAGTAGTAGGCTGACTAACAGTGGTAGGGAACACAGCTTGTTGATGCTGCACACTGGCCCACTGGCCTACATCATTAAGAGGTGACACTGTCGTCAATCCAGGGGCTGTTACAGAGGCACCACTCTGTGGTACTGATGAGAAGTTGCCAAGTGTTCCAGTTCCAGCTCCAGCAGCAGTGGCAGCAAGAGCCGATACAGGCAGAGGCCCTGCAGGTAAAACAGATGAGTCAATAGCTCTAGGCCAAAAGTCAAAATGCCCGTACGAATAACTGTTTCAGCATTTGGATCACCTTGGACTCCAGAAACCTGAGCAGCTGCAGGTGATGGTACTGACAACTGTGACAGCACAGATTCAAGTGGATTTAAATTTGAAGGAGTTTGAGTTGTTTTTGCCTGAGGGCCAACATCAAAAGATGCCCAGTTGTCATCACTAGAATTTGCTGGCTGCACAACTGACTGAGCCACAGTAGTTTGTTCAGCTTGAGGATTTGCTGGAGCAACAGGAGGTTCAGGCTCAGAATCAAAGTCAATAAGGCTCTTAGTACTCTCAAGCTTAACTTCTGCAGTGTTTCCATTACTTGATGCCAAGCTACTGGAAGATGCAGTTCTCTGCAATTGTAAGCAATCAGTTATCACGTTATAATATTTGTGTTGAAAACAATGTTGGGTTTATTACAAAGCAAAGAGGAGACAAGGAGAAATGTTATAACAATAAATGATAAAGGAAGCAAATACTGAACTGCTACCTAATGAAAAAGTAACAAACTAACTAGGTCCAGAAATATTCAACAAGCTGGTGCTCATGCTAAGTGTTGATTCCCTTTTATCATTAGATGCTTACCAGAAAGACCACAACATTGAAGGGATAATAATAAGTTCACTGGCAACCAACAGTTTATTAAAGAACTAAATGATTTTAATAATAACAGCATGAATTAGAACAGAACCACTTGAACCTCAGAGCTATATCCAGTCAAATGTTTAGCACTACTCTTAATAACTAAAATCTAACATTTAAACCAAAAACTAGAAATTTCAAGCATAATGAATCAAAAGCAGCATACCTACTGCATGATTGACACACGTGCAAATCCTACGGATATTTACTTTATATGCAATATAAACTAAATTTTTATTGGAAGAATGCGACCAAACATAGTATTCTCTAAAGACGCGAATAGACAGCTGATTCATATCAGCTATAATTTCACTCAAAAATCATTAAGTTTAATGCTAGTAAATTCATGGACAAGATGTTTGGATCAGAACTGTTTTAAATCTTGATCTTTGAGACTTCCACCGCAATCCAAAGAAGGTAAAAGCACAAAAATGAAAAATATATAAAACAGCAAATCAAGGCATCAATAACTAAATATAGATTTGATAAACCAAAGTCACAGCAAATTAGCAATGCTAAACGGATCACTGATAAACACTCAACAAAATTCACAGCAAAGGTAATGTGCAGCACCATGGCCCTATGGTGGATCACAGATAAATATATTAATAATTTCACCTGTGTGAGTGCAGAGCCTTCAGCAGCCCTTCCACTGTTTGTTTTAGGAGGTTCACTTATTCGAAGGGGTACAACATTTTCCCCCAAAATATCTCTAACAGGCCGTACAACAGGCGAACTTGAAGAATCTGGATCTTTGCCTCGCTCAGGTGATTGCCCTTCCAGCTTAAAATCTCCATCAGACATTCTACGATCTTCAAATCTCCTACCATCTCCAAATCTTTCTTCACGACGCCAGTCATTGATAATAGGAGGACGACCAGGGCTTCTCTTAGAGTCACCATATTGCCTACTTTCTTGATCATATCCAGGACTTCTTCCACCAGGACTAGACTTGTCACTGTAACGACGTTCGTATGTGTTCTCATATGGTGGGCTTCTAGATCCCCCCTGATATGTCTCAACTCTTTTGTTTTCATAGAAATCATCCTTGTCACCCTGTACAATATGCAAAACAAAGAAGAATGAGAAAAAAATAATAATAAACTGACAGATTTAACTAATTCTAAAGCAGAACCAACAATGTACTAGTTGATAACTTGTAACAATTTTTTTTTATTACTGTTAGAAATAGTGGATCCAAAAGGGGACAAGGAGCAGTTTACCATTTTAGCTCTTGGTGGTTTGTCGTTAGCCCTGTCACCACTGAATCTTCTATCTACATAAACATGCTTAATGAAGTCCCGGAGCCTGTTGACATTACTGCAACCAAGCATGCCAATCAGAAAAGTGCACGAGGCAATTATACATTGATTAAAGGCAAGTACTAACCTGCTATCAGGGAGAGAATGGCGTTGCGGATCCCATTCTTTAAAATAAATTTCCTTTGCACGCTGCAAGCATTAGATAGAGCATAATTCAACTTTAGAAAAGCAGTAACATCAGCACAACCAGATGAACAACTAACATAACTTCTAGCACAAGCAAGCATATCTACCTGATTTCCTCCTTCCTGAAGTGCACTAACTTCTTGTGAAGTAAATTTAGCCATCGAAATTGATTTAACTCGATGTGTAAATTCCCGGCTGAAAATTATCACAAAAAAAGCAGTGCAATTGCAAGTATCCTCCAGTACATCAAACTATATCATAAACAAGGTAAAGTTTATACTCACACAACATGAGAGAGCACACCCATGATTAGAGACATATTTGAGACCTATATGTTGCTAAACAGTGATAGGTCTTGTAGGTGTGCTGTATACAATTTATGAACTTCAATCCCTTACAAGCAATTACCAAAAATTGGCATCATGAGTTATAAAGATGTTTCAACCTTCCGTTTTTATTGATATAGAAGATTATAAGCAGAACACACATGGAAAGTATGTAGCCAAAAGGCATATGACAATATTCAACTCCATTTAATTGAGGAATATTGGTCAGTGTAGCAGGCCCCCAAGCACTATAAACATGTGCATCTGGAAATTGGAAACCAAGAAGGATGAAAGAACTTACTGTATTCCACTACAGTTTGTGCAAACAAATGTCCAGAAATTTGTGCACACATATTGGGGTCCCTGCTTGGCAGCAAAGAGAGAAGAGAAAAGTATTAATGCAACAGACCAGCCACAATATCAAATTAAATAATTTCCTCACAAGGTTAGGAAGAGTGCAATGAGACCATTCTAGAGATGTTTAGAAATTAACAGAATTTTGCCAAAAGCTATTCTAAATGGTTCTATATAAACGCCAAAAAAATATTAGTTGTTTAGATTCAATATAATCTCTTCATTTAAGGCTCCTTTTCCTTGAGAGGGATTTAAATCTTCCTGAGAAAACTCGTTAGTCCAAAATCTTATGTTTTGAAATAAAGAATTTCCATAAAAATTATTCATAATTTTGTTCATGGGACGAAAAAACTTTATCTAATTCCTTTGCTAAGCATACAGTATAATAGTTAATCATAGTTTTTTTTTTTTTTTGCCCCCAACAAAGCCTTAATTTAGGAATCTTTACCAATTGAATGTGGCCGATATGCTTTTCATTTTTTATCATATTGCTGAAATTATAATTTTAGGAAAATTTCAAATAACTGACTAAAATGGCTCAATCAACTACTTTAGGATATATATTTGAAATTAATAAACTCTGCTTAGCTTGATTTGGGCTATTTCAATAAATTAAGCCAAAAACATAATAGATCTCCAATAAAAGCTCATGATGCCAAACAAGTCTATATAACTCAAAGTTAAGCCTGCCCAATTGCCATTTAGAGGATCTTTTCAAGAAGTCCATAAGTGCTTGTGGTTTAATTCATGAAAAAAGACCTTTCAGAAAACCTGAATTTTTAAGTTTTTAAATTAAGTTTGAAACAGCCTTTTCTTGATTATTTTTTTTTTAAATTTTTATTTGAATATTTTAGATATTTCAAAAGTTTCCTTGTTTTTAAAAAATGAAGAGGCTTTAAAAAAAAAAAAAAAGCCTTTTCAAAGGACTAATATCTTGTCTATAATCGTTATTAATGAATTCTTAATGCAAAACAAGCATCTATTTTATTTGACACAGGTTCCACACCCCCCTCTTTTTTTTTTTTTGGGATAAAATAGAGGTTGCCAGATAAAAATTATTAGCATTATGTAAAACCAAAGCAATGAAGGAAAGGTATGCTTGTGGTTAGAAATACTAGATGCCACCAATACTCTTATTCTTCAATTTAGCATCAATAGCAATACTTATCATTATTGAATGAGGAAACAAAGGGGAATTTTGAAGGGATAATAAAACACATATGCACAGAAATCATGTTGTTGACTACAGCCTCTCTTAGAGCAAGGCCGAAACCTGAGAGTATACTATTAAGTATCAACTTTCAACTATATACACTGTAATGATGAATTTCATTGGTTCACATGCTATATACAGGTGAAGTCTAACTGTATATGCTGCCCGTTTAAGCATATTCAAATAATATAAAAGCAGAAAATGCATTACATTAATTTTGATGACTTCTTTGCTGCAATAAATTAACTCTTTGCAATGTTTGCTTCTACTAGGTAGCAATCTATTCAAAGTTACAGGACATAATTACAGAGTCCAAATGAATCTAACGACAATGAAACACGGATCACCAATCTCATGCAATGCCATAAATTCAGAATAAGATGCAAAAAGTGAAAATCACATTAATTACTTTTGACTTCTAAATCAAGATAATAACCATCATACCAGGCTGCTGCAATTAATACATCTGCGATTCGCCTGAAGTTTCAGAAGACCCCGAATAATTCGTTCATTCTTCTCATCTTCCTTTAGTCGGTTTGCCATCTCCACCTCTGTATAGATTAAATGAAGCATTTGGTATAGAACATGAAACGCAAAACTAAATTACAAAAGCAACGAACACCCACTAAAACAATTTACATATGATTATCAAACCCCCATTAGATTGCTCGAATAGCTCGATAAATAAACCAAATTAAACCAATAAATCCGCGTCAAGCTCAATAGGGACTGAGAATAAGTTGATTTTCAAATAATGCATCTAAAATTTTTAAAAAATCTCGCTTGCCTTTTCTTAGCCAACAATTTTCCCAGCAACTTATTCAAACAGCAAAGCAATCGAATGAACTAATCATATCAGATCTGAAAACTAAGCAATTTCCTAAGAAGCACAAAACACGCGGACGATCTTCTGAACTTAATCATTACTTGCTTTGAGCCCTAAAGGAAGTTGAAGAGAAAAAGTAGAAAAGGAACCGACCTGAATTTGGCTGCAGGCGAAGAAATAGTTCAACTTGCGCAGCTTTTTCCTAAGCCGAAGGTGATGACCAAGAGATCCCACCACTGCACACACACAGATCCTCCTGAATTGGTAATTACGGCTAGTACATACAGCTCAGAGAGGATTGCCAAGTTTGCTTTTGCTTTTAAAAAAATCAAATCAATGAAAAATGAAAATAGAGAGAAGAGGGGGGGTTTTGGACATTTTTTTTACGGTGTTATCGGGCAGAAGGTGTGCTGTGTCCGTTTGAGGGGGTGCCTATTTTGATGGGGTTGGTCCTTATGGTTGATTTGTTGAATTTGCAAGGACGGTCCATGCTCTGGTCTTACATGGCGTCTCTGCCTCATCTTGTCTCGTCAATTAATTAATTACATTTACCATTTTTTTTTCTCTAGAAAGCAAATTGAATTTAGAAATTAGAACCTTTTATTATCCTGTCTCTATGATTATTTTACATTTTTATTATTAAATCCGTAATTCAAAAAAATATTTATTTGCATATTTTTACTTTAAAATTATAGTAAAAATCAATTAAAAAGTAAAAAGAATAATGTATTTAGACTAGTCATGACAAGTCAAATATAAATGTTTGAATTTCTCTATAGAATATATATTAAAATAAAATAACGCTAACAAAACCAAAATACTCATATATTTTAATTATCTTAAAAATATGTATTTATTTTGCTTTGAAGAGCTATAACGAAAATCCAACGTTGATTAAACTTTCCTTGTTTTTCGTTCTTTGAGATCTTCCATTTGAAGCCTGTTATTGATATTTTTCCATTTGAAGAGAACATATGCTTTAAATCGTTTTGCTAATTTAAAAATTGGGGTTTAACATCTAAACAGGATTATCTTTTTTTAGCACGATTGCTTTTCTGCCCTTTTTCCTGTTACACGACTTTTTTCCTAATTAATTAATTTAATAGATCGCGGTGCAGTTCCAGAAGTTTTGGATCTTTCCATTTTCGTTCAATTTCATGGTAATTTAAAGAAAATAAAATTGTGAAACTGTGAAAATTGATAAAAAAATTATGAGAGTTAATGTATGTTTGGATTAATGTTAGATTAATTTTTAAAATTTATTTTTATCAAACGTGATTTTACATTATTTATATTTAAAAAATTGTTTTAAAATTAATTTTTATCATTTATATATATTTCATTTAATATAAAAATAATTATTTTTTATTTCAATGTAAACAAAAATTTTGGAGATAACATTAATTTTTAAACAAAATCAAATGTCAACCTAAATAAAAATATTTTGCAAAATAAACTTTTATTTAAATGTTCAAAATGAATATTTAAATTTCCCAAATATTCAACCATACATACTATTAAAATGTAGTGGATTTATTTCCACGTATGGGCTCATATGAACTTTTTGTTTTTATAAAAGGTTACAATTATAACTCATAAATTTAAAATATTTATTATGAAATATTTTAAATTTTAAAATTATTTTGAAAAGTTTAGAAACCAAAATATTTTTTTATTTTAAAAAAATTGTCTTGAGATTCTGGCCTGTACTCTTTTACTGTATACAATTGTACTTTTTATTTTATATTTTCAAAATTTTCAGACATAATCATTTAAAGTAAAAAAAAATCTAATATCTTATATATTACATATTCTAAACTTCTTTTGTCTTCGCCTTCACAGATTCTTAAATCTAAAATATGTATATATATAAATTTTTGGATTCAACAAGTCGTTGTCGTTCAGGGCACAAAGGAAGAGAAATCGAAGTGACTGTTGTGTGTCGTTTAGTGGGAGTATCACGATTATTGTTTGTGAAGATAAAAAACGGAAGCGTCACATAAGCTCCATCATCTTCTATAAACTGTTTTAAACGACGAAAAGGAAACTGTTACAACGTTTTCGCACCCGATTAGATATATATATATATATAATTTAATTAAAATATAATAATATATAATTTAATTTTAAAATAATAATATAATATATATAATAATTATATACGTATAATATAATCGAACAAATCACAACATCTATCATATTTTAATTAAAAGATAGTAGAACAAAAATTTAAAGTGACTGCATATAATTATTTTCGTGCCATTTAATTTTTGGAGGTATTAAACTTAAATTAATATCCGATATTAACTTTTAGTACCTGTAAATTTAAAACAGAGGCGCGTTCATATTTACCAAATAATATGTCGAATTAATTTTGTATATCACTGACACAGTGGTAGTTAAGATATCTTATTATATTTTGTTAAAAAAATAATAATAATAACTCAATTTATTATATGCATTCGTATGATTAGAATTTTCTCAACTTAAATGTATATTTTGGTTAAAATATTTTCAGACTAATTTATATTTTGATATATTTTTAAAAAATATTTTATAATCGTTAACATTAAAGTTTAAACTTGAATAACCAAGATAAAAAAGTACAATTCTTTAATTTCCCTTAAATTTAATATTTAATAATTGGTGGTTGTAGATGCTTGTACATATTTAATGTTTAATAACTCCTGGAAACTAATATATAATTTTACATTATATTAAACTATTTTTTATAAGAACAAGAGCACTTAATCAGAACAAAGTGTATGAGAATAACTTTTCATTATAAAAACAACATTTATTTGAATTTTAATGAAGAAAAACTACGCAGTATGTTGGATGATTGTATATCAAAACTGAAATATAAAATTGGAATGTTTTCATAAGTTTAAATTTAATATAAACTAATCAAATAAGTTTAACAAATTAACCAACTTAACTGGAAACAATTTTTTACAATAATATGAACACGATTGTTCTTGTTAGTTTTTCATCTACACTAATACTTATTGGAGTGTATGTCTAAATGTACAATATGTACTTTTTTAACATTATATTAAGTCACTATAATTTCAATAAATGCTTATTGACATTATTTATCCAAAAATATATTACAATTAAAAGATTGACTACAAATATAAAATGAATAATGGTAATAAAACATAATTATATATGACTTAACACTTTGGATTATGCTTGTAACTTATATTGATTTCTTCGAAATTTGGTAAAAGGGATCATGGTTCAAAGATTATGCCGGCCTATGAATATCTTGGACCCGTAAGTCACTCTTAACATAATATTTATTATCATTCTATTATACAAATTTTTATAAAAAAATAAAATAAACAATAAAAATATTAAAAATATTTTGTTCATTTAAAATTGTACATTATACATTTGGGAAGAGGATAGACATATAAAAAAAAAAAAGGACAGTAGTCATATATATATATATATATATATATATATATATATATTTTAATATGTATATTATATGTGTCACTCTATCATGTGTTACAAATGATGCAACACGTATAGACGTAATTGACATAGCTTAAGAGAATAAACTTTGCTTATTTTGTAGTGATTATTTTGAGATAACTAGACAAACTTTTGTTTAAACAAATATTTTTAAGTGGTAACAAAAACACTTTTTCTATTGTGGGAAGGAAGTAGAGAACTGAAACTCCTCCTTAAAAGTAAATTTTATTTTATTTTTTGAAAAAAGAAAGGACCTCAAATTCAAAATCATTAATTATCATAAGTAATTTTTACCTTTTTCATCAATTTTTTTTAAAATTACATGCTCTTTTAGGTCATTTGTAAATAAAAATACTTTTTTTTACCTATGATTTGCTAAATATAATAATATTGAGAAAAACATTTATCAAGTAATTTTGTCAAAACATAAATAAATAATTTTAAATGCAATTGTTTATATATTTATTAACAACTTTCCCCCTAACAGATGTACAAATGTTTAATAATAATATGACAAACGTAAGTTTTAATCAGATAACATATAGTTATATGCTAAAACATACATAATATTATTGAAAAATATATCCTTAATATGTTTTAATTGAAAATTTTGATAATAAAAATATAAAAAAATTATATATACACTTTTTTTTTTGGCAATGCTTTTTTACACAACTCCATTTGAAAAGAAATAGTTTCGAAATAGGTAAAAATTTACGCTAAATTCAAAAGGGTTATGTGGATAAGTGCGATGCATCGTCTGTAGTCTGGATAATTAGTGAAAAATTAAAGAAAAAAAGAGAGTTAAGAAAAAAGCTAAATTTATATACATTTTACTTTTTTACATCAATCATTCATTCTCTCCTTTCCTTTTATTTTATTTTTTTAACTACGTGCCTGCAATTCTCACTCGAACAAAAAAAAATTCATGCTTAGATAACTGTCTATTATGGGTGAGTGATATTCCAGCAAGTAATTTGTTACGGTCGAGATTCTACTTTGGATAAAGAATGAAAATATAAGATGATGAGTATTTTAATAATTAATTGACTAAATTTTAATATATAATATGTGAAATATTAAGATAGAAATTTATTTATGTCTCAAAAATTAAAATAAGATTTTTTCTTTTTTCATATTAGAAACCTGCTCTGAGTCAAAATAAAAAGTTCACAAACTTTAATAGGCCAAGTCAAGCTGCATAGCTAGACTGTACCGAATTTTGAATTCACTCAACACCGAACTTGGCTTGAGCTAAGTATTGTTTTTTTTTTAATATTTTTTTATTTTATTTATAATAAATATTTAAAAATTTAATTTTTTAATTTTAATCACTTTTCATTTTAAAATTTAATTTAATTTTTAATTTTGTTGTATTCATTTCAATTTTTTATTTTTTATTTTTAATCAAAACAATTATTTTTATTAACAACAATTTGTTTTAATAAAATAAAAAGATAAAAAATAAATAAATTGACCCAATTTATCTCAATCATTTATTGGATCAAAATCAAGTCAGGTGTCAAATCTTAAAAAAAAAAAAAACAAGACTCATTCTAGGTCTATTTTTAAATTATACAAAAACTCAACTTGACTCTATTCTATTTTTTCTTTTTAATAAAGAACAAGACAAAACACTCAAGAAAAATAAAACTAGAGCAAGACACGAGTCAAAGGTGACAAACATCCTATGAGTCAGTAGTAATAACTATGGAGGTGAAACTAGAAACAATATCAACAAATTTAAAAGGAAGAAATTGATTATGTATATACTTAGCAAATGTATCAATAACGAAATTTGCTTCACGAAAGATTTGAGAAATTTGGATAAATCAATCCAAATCCAACCAATGTCTAATAGCACGAACCAGATAAAAGCTTCTATGCAGATTATTTTGTAAATTCTAAACCATCTTAACTACAAGCATGGAATCAAGTTCCATAAAGATGGACATAAACCCAGCTTCAAAACAAATTTTGAGCCCATAAAGTAAACCTCAAAGTTCAGCATTAGTAATCGTGTAGTTAGAGAGCTTGACGCTGAAACTCTTGATAAAATTGTCCCTGCTATCTCTTAACAGACCTCTACAAGTTGTAAAACCTTGATTTGAAACAAAATCATCCATATTAAACTTAACGACATAGTCAGAAGGAGGAATCCAATAGATATGCCAAATTGTGAAATCCTTGATGGTCATTTTTGTAAATTAGAGAAAAGAAAAGGAATGGTGATAATTCAAAACCAAAGCAGCCATATACCTCAAGAGACTCAATATTAATCTCTTCAAAAATTATTCTATTTTTCATCTACTAAATTTTAACACAAAAGGAAAAAATATGGAGCCAACTCACCCCATTAAAGAAAGGAGCTATTTTTTTAAGATTTGAATCCAACAACTGAATGCAGTTTCTTTGAAAGAAACTCAAATAAAGAGAGTTAGGCGTAATGCTATTCCATACCAAACTAGCAATAACACAATCATTAGAGTCACAAAGAGAACAAATTGAAGAAGCAACCAAAGACCGACAATGGCAAACAAAGTTGTTAAACTCGCGAGTTTAAGTAAACTCATAAGAGATAGGTAAACTCGTAAGAATTTGCCTCGATTAATAAATAGTTATCAAAATATGTAATTTTATAGTTTAAATACTATATATACTAAAAAATTATCCAAATGTAATTCAAATTATACTTAATTAAACAAAAGCTATTCATATTTCATAATTTGTAATACTCAACATAAATATTTTAAGATGGTCATACATAAATAATTATTCAATATAACTAATTAAATAATTTTTATTTTATTTTATTTAATAAGTACATATTAAATGTAATTTTATTATTTTTTTATGCATATGCGAACTTGTAATAAAATAAATTATAAATACTTCATGTAAAAAGAGCTTGTCTATATCTTATTTAGTCTTGAATTGAAATTATTATATTGCTGACTTTACAAGCTAGTTGACATGTTAAAATCGTAAACTCAGTAAGTTAATTCGCGAGTTTACCTGAATTTGTACTAAGTCCGAGTTTATAACGAGTTAACTTGTTTTTTTTATGTACAATTGTAAACTTGTAAACTTAGATAATAAACTCACGAGTTTGACAATTATGATAGCAAGGACTATTGGTGAGAAGGGTTACATAAATAATAAGCCACATGAAAGGTTGAATACACTAAGGAACATCTAGTTTCCAAATTTTACCAAAGAGATCATATTGAGAGTTCTAATTAGTTCTAAAACAATAATTAAAAGTTGATTTACAATAAAACATACTAGTGGTATTCGGAAGCTAGGGCATAGAGTTAACATCCTCAGCCAAAAGGGAAACTCTTAGAGGAATATCCACACAATCAGTTGGAAGGACTTGATAAAGCTTCAGAACAGCCCAATCCCTTTTTAAGAACATAATCAACCACTAAATCATCCTGAATATTATCATAAACACTAATGGTAGCAAAATCTTTAAGATTATGAATTCCCAGCACCCAATGATCAATCCAAAAATGGATCGAATTATCATTCTCAATTCGCCAAAGAAGATTACAATAAAAAAGCACCCATATTTGAACAATTCCACACAGAAATTAAATACGACACTGCACTGGCGAATAATTGGAATAATTGCATCAGGACAAATTGTTTACTACAAACCACCTTTCACCCATAAATCTTCTCTCTTATGAATAAGGTTCCAAGCTTGCTTCATAATAAAAGTTTGATTGAAATCCAGAGCTCTTCAAAAACCCAAGCCACCAAACTTCTTGGGTTTGCAAATATTATCCCAACTAATCAACTAGATCTTCTTCTTATCCGTGGAACCATTCCCAATAAAATCCTTACAAATTTTATCTATATGATCACACACCTAAAGAGGAATTTTTGTAGTTTGCATCACATAAATGAGAATGGAAGCAAGGACTGACTGAGCTAGAGTGATTCTCCCAGCAAGGGAAAGAGATTAGCGTTCCAACCATTCAAACAATTTATCATTCTATCAATAAAATATCAGAGGAATATCTATTATGAAACAAAAGAACACCCAAATATTTTCTTAAATTATTAGTTAAATTCATGCTAAAAAACTGGTTAATATCATTTCTATTATCTTGAGGGACATTCGTTGAGAAATAAATGCCAAATTTCAAATTATTAACTTTTTAACTCGAGCTTTTGCAAAAAACCTTCAAAGTTTCTTTAATAACGTGTGCTTGTTGAATAAAGTAGTATTGAATTAAATAAAATCATTTGCAAAGAAGATGTGAGAAAGGATAAGGTCCTTCTTATTTAAAGAAATATGTATAACTAAAGAGATGAATTGAGAAAGTTTCTCAATACATAAAGTAAGAAGATGGAGAGAGATAAGATTCTTTTGATTGATCCCTTGAGGGAAGGAAAAGGTCAATAGCATAACAATTTTAGAATAATTACATATCAACATAAGTAACATTCCACCAAATTATATTGATAATATTTTCTGGAAGCCTAATATCACCATGTTGTCTCTTATAAAATCTCATGATAAGGGGTTTCTCAAAATCTGTTTAAAAGTTATAAAACCAATGTTAACCTTTTCGTCAAAAAAAAAAAAAACGAGAAGAAGAATGAAAGAAAGAGTGCCATATTTCATCTCTTTTTGGGCCACATGTGAGACAGAGCCGTAGTGCAACTGAAAATTTCGTTCTCTTTTTATGTAGCCTAAAATAGCAACGAGAAAACCGCATAATCTCATAGAGCTTCAAGAATCTGCTTGTATTCTAAGAAAACTTGCGATTCTATTGTGCCTTGGCTCAGAGTCATTCGATCGGAATGCCGCAATCAACGGCGGACTTGGAAGAAAGAAAATCAGCGGAGGCAGAGTCCGAGAGTGACGTCCAGTTGCAGCATTGCAGTGGACCTTACGGAGAAGGGAAGCAAGTGGCGGCGGCGGCGACGACGACGACGACGACGAAGCCAGTAACCGATAGGAGATCCAAGAAAGTTATCGGAGCAGTGCCACCGATGACGATGGTGGATCGGGTAGGCTTAGTCTAGAACCGGCGTAAGATGACGAGGCGTCCGATATAAACGAGCTTGAGGAGTTTGGAGAGGAAGGGAGCGAACTTGACAAGGAAGTAATAGGAGGATAACTTGAAAACATTAGTCAAAATGATGGCGAGGTTCAAGAGATGGTTCTTGTGAATGAGGGCAACGAGAAGGTTGAGAGCAAGGAAGGTTTCGTGCCTAAGTCTGGTTGGCTCTACATGCATGATTACCGCTCTGAAAGTCGCCGCTGTGGCTATGGCTCTGGCATGTATATGCATTTCTTCCTCGATTCGTTGATATTATATTGAATACATTTATGTTTACGTAAGTGTGTGTCCTGTTGATTAGGTTATTTAGACACTATGTCGTTGCTGTATCACTCTGAATTATATACGGTTATGTCTCGTGGCTTAGATTTTTTTAAATTTTTTAATTTTAAAGTTTGATAAATTACGGTGATGTGCAAATTCAACAAGAGTTTTGTTGTCCCTAAGTTTTCGAAAATGTTTTTGCCGATTCTTTCTTCTAGATTTTATTTATACATTATATAAGGGTGATTCTCAGTGTATGTGACAGCAGCATAGATGAGATAAGAGAATATTGAGAACAAATTATCACCAGTAAATTTGGAGCCATTAGATATAAAACATTATTTTAAAAAATATTTATTTATAAATTTAAAATTTTTTTTATATCTATTAAATTTAGAGTCATTGAATTTGGATCAAATAACTCTAAATCTTATTGAAAAATCTCCAATAACCTTACCTACTAGATACGATAGAACAAGAATATTAGAGCCTGACATTGATGCCTGACACTCCTTTTGCGATTCACTATTAATGTTTTTCTTAAGCATCCTTCGTCACAACAATTAGCATTAGCACTTCTATATTGTGCTAATTATTTTAAGATCTTAACAATTTCTACATAAAATTTGCCAAGTAATCAGTACTTGTTGTGTAATATATGCTCGGATTCTCCTTCAATTGTTTCTCCGTCATCCAGGATACTATGCTCGGAGTGAAGTCGTGGGACTGCACAACTGAACTTATGTGGGGGCATGACAAGTTTGAAGAGATGACGCTGCAGGAAATATTAAATAACAGTTTATGTAATTTTCGTTTAAAATCTGTTACATGCTTTCTAGTTGTTTTGCATTTCCTGTTACTTCATTCCACGAGAGTCAAAGTGATAATAATCAGTGTAAACTAAATTATTGAATTATATAAATGTGATGATCACACCTTAATATTTTTAGTGAAGGGAATGAAAGAATACAAGTATAACTTCAGACTTTCAGGTGAGAGATTTATATTGATCTCTTATTTGTGAAAGTTTATTGATTTCTGGTTGATATCATTGATCGAATGAGATATTTACAGTGTATTTGGTGTATTTCAGGTTTTCACAGCCTAAACTTTCTCTTGAATGCGATTGCAGAATACTCGCAGTTATTCTATCAAAAGCGTTTCAAGTCTCACTTTTTAATGAGTTGTCATCATCGTATACTAGTCTAACCCTATTTATAAAATACTAATTAGAGTTAGGGTTTAGTAGTAATTCTTATAATTACTATTTTACTCTTATTTAATGAGTACCTCTTATGAATATACATACAATATAATATTTTAATAAACTTATTTCCTAAATATTATACGATATTTTAACATTTAGGATAAAAGTGCTCTTAAGAGTCATCGTCAACAACAAGGAAAGAACCAGAGCAAGGACCATAGATATGCAAACACAAACAGATTTAGATCCCATGGCAACTTTGGATATCAGAACAGAACATCGAGAATTGTTAACGGAAGAGGCCTATAAAGTATAAACCTAAGTTAATAATTTACTTCATTTCCAACTTACAATCTCTATTGAACATATTTCATATAAAATTTTTAGCCATCTTATCTTCAAATTTGCTGACCCCGCAGACCTGCAGGAAAGAATGGCAAATTCTAGTTCCTGAGGAGTGTCACCGCATATGCCAGCATTCTGTTCTAATTCACGTGGCCATAGGATGCATCAAGTGTGGATTCTGGCTTGCCTCTGTGATTTCTTGAGTTCTTCTTGTCATGGCATCCTAAACACACAGAGAAGTAACGAAAATATGGTGGAAGTAATAAATACGTACCAACTTTTTCCAGAAGGACGATAAACATAATAACTCACTTCCCAATTCGTGCCTGCAAATGCATCAATGTATAAATGTGCTGGGAGTGATGCATCTAAATCTAATATTGAGGAATCCACTCAGCTGGTTGATGACGAACAATACATTCATCAGCCTACGCTGTTTCCCGTCTTGGCTGAATCTCCCCAAATGGGAGAAGAGACAACGAGTTTACCATTTTCAAAAGTTTAGTTCTCTTGTCGTCAAGGGTTGCAAAAGCTTAGCCTTATTACAAAAGTTGTGATATTGTTAAATAGATGCCACTTTATGTTGTGGTGGAAGTTTTTACTGAAGAGGCTAAATTTATGTCCAGGCAATGCAGCACTTTCTGTGTAATCTCTTTCATTTGAGTGAGTGTTAACCTGCAGCTATGTAACTAAGGGGACTGCTTTTTTGTGCGGTTGGTGATCATGCTGTTTGGATATTGGCTTCTGTAGAATATGTTCCTCAGTCTCAACTATGTTTAAAGAAATTGTCTGGTCACAAGGTATGCTTCTAGCTCTTACATTTGTGTCTTTAGATGTGTTCTTGACTTCTCAAGCCTGGAAGGTGAGATTTAGCCTTTAAATTGGAACTCTTAAAATGGTGATCTGGTACAAGTAGTTTAGAGATTTTACCGAGTGCTGCTCATTATAGACACATTTTACGGATGCCTGTTATGATCCATGTGTCCATTTTCTTTGTAGACTTTTCATAATATTAAAATGTTATATGACGCTGAGAGTACTCTTGGCTTACACAATTTGCTCCTAATATTACCTTTTAATTTCCACTACTAAATTAAAAACGCAAAATTTCAGGAATTTACTGGAGAGATTATCAAAATTTTAACCTCATGCTTTACTAAAACGCTTTGAAATGGCAGTCTATTTATTAGTTCTAGCAAGTGATGGTCTAAATTAACTTTTTAACTCTGCTTCCAATTTATTGATATCTGTGTAAAATTTAAAAAACATGCCAGAGAATTATCAAAGTAGTAGTATGGATTGTTTGATAAGCCTAATTTAGCTTCATCAGAAAAAAAAAAAAATCATTATATCCTATGTTAAGTTCCTCTTGTTACTTTGACGATGCTTTTTTACCCTCCTTGCAGCAATATAATTAGCAAGACTCTCTTCAAGATTTCTGTGCAGTTTGAGAGAGGATGCAACCAAACCTTGTGAAATCAACAAACCCCCAGCGGATATAAGTGGTTGGCATCAAATTTTTGTGAAGGACATGCTCTTCTGTGTGATATATTCTATTTCTCATTCAGCTTCACAATTTGTTGAAAATGGATTTTGTCAGAGACAGCTCAAGTCTCAAAGGTATTCTGAACCTTGTGAGTGTTCTACGTTTGTGTCACTAATTGCCTCTGGTTCATGTCTTTCTTGCAAATATTCAAAGATGAACTATGCCTTCTCAAGAGATGCATAGTTCCTGTAATTTGCATGTGAGAAGGTAAGTGCAATGATCACTTTTATCTGTACTATTATGATATATTGGCAACGATCTAATTGCTGCCATCTTTCTATTTCATATAGTTTGGGCTTGCTGTTTTTGTCGTTGCAGTTCAAATAACTAAGCTCTGAATCTTGTGCTTGCACTATAAAAAATATCAAGTTCATATGCCGCACCGTACAATTTATTTTATTGGTATTATATGGAATCACTTTACCCGACACCTTAAAAAGTATTTTTTATATTATATTTAAAGTGTCATATGCCGTGATGCATTTATAATTTTAATTACATAATATATTTAGTTATAATGTATAAATATAATTATATCTCTATATTATAACTAGTACACTGATACATTTAAAATTATAAATATATTAAATATTTTACCTAACAAACACATAAATATATATTTGAGCTGAGGAAGGGAATGGGAGATGGAGTGAATGACCCACTCCCTCCAATATATTTTATTTTATTTTTTGTTTGGTTTTATTTTAATAATTTTAAATTCATTTGAACCTCATATCTTAATATGTCTAAATAAAAGGGGTAAAAAGAGAAATATTTGAATTGCATTTTAATAACATAATTTAATCTAAATGAGAGAGAATATATATTTTCTCAATTTATATTATGTTTGGTTGGAGGGAATTGAGAGGAAGGAGAGGAAAAACTCATGCCCATGTTTAGTTAATTTTAAACATGGGAATCTCCATTCCTATACATGAGGGAATGGACAATACAATCTATAACGGAGGGAATGTGGACCATTCCCAAGAATCATTTATGAAATAACTATATTGTCCAATTTTTTTAATGCATCTTGTCTCCTTTGTTCTATGGTTTCCGCCATTCACCCTCAGTCATCCATGTCCATTCCCATACATAGAAGATTATGCTTATACGCTCAATAGTTGACACAAGATGATATTGTGAAGAAGATAAGGAGAAAAAAATATATTATAAAGTCAATAAATAATAATTAATTTGTGATGATATTTTTAAATTTTCATAATAATAATTAAAACTAAGATTTGTATAAAGTATTAATTTTTTAACAATAATAATTTTCAATACAAAAATAATTAATTTCTTTTATAAGGCTATTATGGTCATTTATTAAATTCTTATTCTCATTCTTACTTCTTTTCTAATGTCATACAAACATAATATACAAGTGATAGAATTCCATTCCTTTAAAACCCATTCCCATTCTCATCTCCAACCATTCTAAGAACCAAACGTTACCTTAGTATGTCTAATTAGGTGAGGAGAAAAAAGGAAAAAGCTTTGTATGGTTTAATTATATAAAGGTAAAATCTTTAATGCACTCAAAATTATGAGTGTACCAATGCATCGAATTATAATGTTGAAATATAATTGTAATATGACTATTTTTGTATGAATATTATTATAATTATGTCCCTACATTATAACTGGATGTACTAATGTATTTAAAATTGTGAGAGCACTAAAGATGACACCTTATATAAAATTACTTTAAAAAACATTAAAAATAAAATTAATTAATAAAGAACATAGAAATCAAAATAGATAAATTCATACTTATATTAATACAAAGAATATGGATGATATATACTACATTCATGATAAAAATACTATTCCAGAAATATAATAATAAAATAATTTGACATCATATTTGTTTTTCTTAATATTGTCCTTATAATACACAAAATCTACTTACTTTAAAATAATTTTAACTTTTTATATTAAAATGACCTTAAAATTCACATATATATATATATATATACACACACACACACACACACTTCGCCATTTACTTATTTTAAAATATTCAAAATAATTATTTTTCTTCCAAAAATTAAAATTTTAAAAGTAATTTTGTATACAATATGAAATTTTTTTCTCTCCCATTTTAGACATACTAAATAAAGAAAATATAGATATATTCATTGAAATTTGATTAAATTAAATTATTAAAATACAATTCAAATGCTTCTCTCTTTCTTTCTTTTTTTCTCCTATTTAAATATATTAGATTATGAAGTTCAAACACATTTTAAATAATTAAAATAAAAAACTAAAAAAGATACAATAAATGAAAAATTGGAAGGACAGGTTTAGTCACTGTCCTTTCTCCATCCTCAAATATATGTAATAAATGTGAGCTCAAATATATGTTATATATACATAATATGAATTTTTTTTCTAGTGTTGCATACTAATTGCACAAAGTGGTTCCACGCGAGAACTAGGATATTTTACAGTTGAAATCATCATCTGCAAAGTGCATTTAGTATAAAAGTGAAACAAAAACAATATTTTTTTTTTTAGTTATACCTCTTATATCATGACAAGAGGGAGAGAGTTGAAGAATGAAAATTAGACTAAATTTACTTGACAGTTAATGTCATTAGTTGTTGAGAATTTGAATTCGTTCCATGTGACACATCAATAATTTTCACAATGCAAGATTCGAAACATTAGTTATCTAGATTGTGACAAAGTTAAAAAGCCTTCACACACGTTTTTGTGTTCCCCTGTCATTCCTTTAAATCTAGTTATGTTAGGTGGAAGATGAAATTCATATGTTTCTGCCATTAGCTAAACCCTGTTTAGTTAACATAGCATAAGCAAGGTGCCTCCATAACTTAATGGTCAAAATTAGGACATACTTGGTCATAGGGTAGTCCTTCCAGATTCCAGCTCTTGCCATGTAATATTGGAAAGAATTCATATTTTCAATTCAATCAGTTTAATTAGTGACTACCACTCCTTCAGACATAGTATGATAAACCTTGTTTCTCTATGATTTTGTTTATGCAGACTATTAAATATGTCACCAACTTATCTCTTTAAGAATTTCAAAATTTGATAAAATATTCCAAAGTTTGGTAACAACTTTAAGAATTTCAAAGTTAGATGAAAATCTTTTAAAAGTTGGTAGTAATTTGTCAATGGTTGGTAATCATCTTTAGAAAATATGCACGGAAGAAACTTCTTGAATTATTGAATCAATAGTTTGCTAGTACTATAAATAGAGGGATGTGATAATGGGAGTGTGTGGTCAAGTGAGAAATTGTATATAAGTGTGTGCGAAGTGAGAAGAGGTGCAGAAAGAAATTTAAAATGAAATGTGTCTTTGGTAGTTATTGTAATCTTGTAGAGAGCAATGAAAAGTTCTTTCAATTAAAGTCCATATTATTGCTTCTTGTATTCTACAAGTAGTATCAGATATAGGATCGTCATACAAGGAAATTCTACTAAAATACAGTTAGGGACTGTAAAGAAACTCCGTTAGGAATTAAGCAAACTTGGGGTAAGTGCAGGGCACTATCAAAGTCATTATGGCTGATATGTCAATGAATACATTCTTGGTTGAGAAGTTAAATAATGACAACTATTAGGTCTAAAGTGTTGTAGTTGAACTTTATCTAGGAGACCAGAATCTGTGGGACATTATTAACGGAGATGAAGTGATCCCACTAAAAAATTCAAATGAATTAAAGAAATGACATATAAGAGCTGGAAAGCCTATTTACATATTAATTTCTATAGTGGAACCACAATTCGTTAGATACATTAAGGAAGCCAAGACATTAAAAGAGGAATGAGATGCACTTGCACACTATTTGTGAGGAAGAATGATGTAAAGCTACAACGACTGAAGAACAAGCTAGTGTTAATTCG
This sequence comes from Delonix regia, assembly GCA_037074485.1. Taxonomy (NCBI): domain Eukaryota; kingdom Viridiplantae; phylum Streptophyta; class Magnoliopsida; order Fabales; family Fabaceae; genus Delonix; species Delonix regia. Next base: position 28,146,063 of record CM073449.1, on the reverse strand, counting down.
ACAAAATGATATGTTGGTAAGCGAATATTTTTCAAAGATCAAATATATTTGTACTGAGATTTCAAAATTACATCTAGAGAATGCTATTACCAACACAAGAATACGGAGAATTATTATCGCAGGATTAAACCCAAAGTTTCATAGTCTTATCATTGTTACAAGAGGCTGGGCCAAGGAACTAACTCTAGTAGAGTTGGAAAGTATATTAGCCAATTAGGAGGCTTTGGATTCATAAATGTCCAAAACTTCTTTGAAAGATAAAGAAAAAGTCTTCTTTAGCAACTAGAAAGGCCAACAAAAGGAACATAGCTGGAAAAAGAAAAGAGATAATAAAAAGCATTAAAACGATTGGCAAAGAAACCGTTATAGGAGAGACTCGTATTGAAGGGGAGCTATAATTGTGGCAGAAAAGGTCACTTTGCTAGAAATTGCATAGAATCGTGAAGAAGGAAATGCTATAAATGAACACTATAGTGACAAAGAATGGGACTTTCAAGCATGCTTTGCAACCACAGAAGAATTAGAAGAGATTGTATTAACTTGCTTTGAAGAACCACAGGAAGATGTGGCACTAATAATGTTAAGCAACAAATCTATCAACTACAAAGAAGATTGGATTGTTGATTCCAGATATTCTAACCATGTGACAGGAGATAAAAAGAAGCTATTAACAATGTCTAAATATAGAGGAGGTTGAGTTATTGTAATAGCAAACAATTCGAGATTGTCAATAACTCAATTTGGCAATACGGAAATTAACCCCTGCCATAGTACATGGAAAGTACATCTATAAAATGTCTATCATGTACCAGGAATGAAGAAAAATCTCCTATCAGTGTCACAACTTGCATCTAAAGGCAACTATGTGGTGTTTAGGCTGAATGATGTCAATGTATATAGAAGTTTAGATCCAACTAGTGCACTAATTATGGAGGGCAAGCGTGTAGAGTCTGTCTACGTAATGTCAGCACAAACAGCATACGTAAATAAGACAAGAAAAAATGAGAAAGCATATTTGTGGCGTGCAATTCATAGCCACATTAGCTATCTTAAGTTGAAGTTGATAATGAAGAAGGAAATGATTAGAGAACTTCTGCAACTTGAAGTTCAAGATGGTATAGCTTGTTTGAGATGCCAGTACGATAAGGCACATCAGTTACTATACGAGTTCATTTTCAGAGCTAAGAAACTATTTGAAATGGTATACTCTGATATTTTTGGACTAGTAAAGCAAACCTCAATCAGTAGGTATTGGTATATGATTACATTTATTAATGACTACTTAAGGTATGTATGAGTAAATTTTATGAAAGAGAAGTTAGAAGTATTATCTAGATTCAAGTTGTTTAAAGAGAAAAATGAAATGGAAGCTGGGTATAAAATTTTGTGACTACGTTCCGACAATGGAAGAGAATATACATCTAAGGAATTTGACAAGTTTATGTAGCAAAATAAAATATGGCGATAACTAACATGCCCCAGAACACCTTAACAAAATGGGGTTGCAAAAAAAAAAAATCAACACTTGGCAGAAATTTGTCAAAGTATGTTGCATGCCAAGAATGTAACATTATGGTTCTGGGTGGAATGCATGAAAACTATAGTTCATATAACCAATAGGCTACCAAAAACAAAGCTTGATTTTATATTGCCCTACGAGAAGCTCTGGAATATCAAACCTACTGTAAGTCACTTCTAAGTGTTTGGTTGTGTGTGTTATGTTTTCATTCTTGACCATCAGCGTAGTAAGTTTAATAAGAAGACAATTAGGTGTATATTTGTGCATTATAATAATCAATGGTTGAAAATGTTAAGATATAACCATAGGTAGATGTTATACATCTCACAATATAGTATTCGGTGAGGCGTCATCATAGTGGTCACCGTAAGCTATAAATCTTCCTGATTCAAGAGAGATTAAAGAAAAATTATAAGAGAAATTAAATGAGCACGAAAGTGAAGTCCAACCAATCTTTGAAGTCAAAGTGAAACCAATGATTGAAGATGATAGTTTAAGAGCCAAACGAAGTGAAAGAAGCCCTTGGAAGACAAGAGTGCATGTAACACTAAAAGAAAAAAGACCAAGTTAACTTGAGGTTCAAGAAAATTTGAATGAAGAAGATATTCCTCAGTCTCAACAATTGCAGAGATCAACAAGGCAAAGAAAATTGAACCTGAAGTATGCAAATCCAGTAGTGATTGAAGATGGAAGATATAATAAGCCAGAAACGTATGAATAGGCATCTAGTACCAAAGAATGGAAGAAAGCTATGGAATAAGAGATTAAGGCATTGAAACAAAACCAGACATGGGAGTTAGTGCTAAAACCTAAATATGTACAACTCATTTCATGCAAATGGGTGTATAAAGTAAAGACTTGTCCTAATGGATCAGTTAAAAGATATAAAACTCGACTAGTGGCATATAGTTTTTCCCAGAGGTATGGATTTAGCTATGAAGAAATGTTCAGACCAGTGGCTAAAATTACCATTGTATGAGTATTGTTGGCTCTTGCTGTGAGAAAGTCTTAGAAGTTGTGACAGGTGGATGTGAAGAACGCATTTCTGCATGGAGAATTAAATCAATAAATTTATATGAATCAACCAAGAGGATTTAAGAGGAAAGCTCATCCTGATTATGTATGCAAGTTGAAGAAAACTTTGTATAGGCTTAAATAAGCACCAAGAGCATCGTATGGAAAAATTGTTGAATTTCTAATACAAAGTGGATATTCAGTAGCACCACCAGATTTAAATATGTTCATAAGAGTTTGAGAAGACAAAGTGATAACAGTCTTAGTGTATGTAGATGATCTTATCATCACTAGATATAATGAGATTGAAATTTATCAAATTAGAGTTAATCTAATAGTACGCTTTCAAATAAAAGATCTTAGAGAACTGAGACATATTTTGGGACTTGAAATTGAATGAAGTTTATGTCAGTAGAAGTATATTAGAGATCTTCTACAGAGTTTTAGAATGTTAAATTGTAAACCTATCTCAACTCCAATGGAAGCCAATGCAAGATTTTGCTTAGTTGAGGGAAATGACTTTGAAGATGTCACCATGTACAGACAATTGGTAGGAAGTCTGATATACTTAATGATGACTCGTCCAGATATTTTTCATGCAGTTGAAGTAATGAGTTGATTTATGCAACATCATAGAAAATCACATTTCAAAGCAGTACGACACATTTTGATATATGTCAATGGTACGCTAGATTATGGGATATTCTACAAGAAAGGAAATTTATGCAAGTTAAAAGCATATTGTGATGCTGATTATGCTAGTGATCATGACACGCGTCGTTCAACTATTGGATATGCATTTGACTTAGGATCAAGAGTAATATCTTGGTGCAGTAAAAGGCAACCTACAATATCTCTATCAAGCATGGAATCCAAATACAGAGTAGCAACGGCATTTACACAAGAAAGCACGTGGCTGATACAGTTACTAAGAGATTTAAATCAATCAGTGGAATATCCAGTAGAATTATATTGTAACAACATATTAGCAATTTGCTTGGCATAGAATTTAGTTTTCCATGCTAGGACAAAACATGTGGAGGTACATTATAATTACATTCGAGAAAAAGTATTGCAAGGAAAAATTGACCTGAAGTACATTGACACAAATCATCAAGTTGCTGATATACTTACCAAAGATTTAAATAAAGTCAATTTTGAAGAATTTCAAAAGCGACTTGGAATGACTTCAAGAATAACAATACAAGAGATTAGTCGGTAAGGAGGAGTATTAAATATATCACTAACTTATCTCTTTAAAAATTTCAAAATTTGGTAAAATCTTTTAAAGTCGGGTAAGTTTTTCAAAAGTTAGGTGAAAATCTTGCAAAAGTTAGTGATAAGTTTTTTAAAAGTTGGTAGTAATTTGTTAAGAATTGGTAACCATTCTTAAAAAATATGTATGGAAGCAACCTCTAAAATTGTTGAATTAATTGTTTGCTAATACTGTAAATAAGGGATGTGATAATAAGAATGTATGCCAAAGTGAGAAGTTGTACAAGTATATGAGCAATGAAAAAAAAATGTACAAAAAAATTTAGAGTGAAATACATAATAAAAAGTTTTTTTAATTAAAGTACCCGTTCTTGTCTATTGTACTCTAGGCACTGACAAAACACCGAAGAATCTCTTATCCAAGTTTTCCTTTTTCTTTTCACATTATACCGTAGTGTGCATAACATACAATGAAAATGGAGGGGAAATGTTCTCCGAAATTTGCGTTTGCTTCAGGTACAGATATTGATCCGTAGTTAATGCGATGTCCAGTTTACCATTACTGTAAGCACGGGTTATGTTCCCCGATGTTGCTTCATTGGTGGAAAGTGGAAGCCGTATTGACGGATTTTAGTCGGTGCAGAATGCACAAGATTATGCTGCTGTGCACTCCAGATAGATATGTCCCCAGTTGGCATCAACCCTGCTCAAAGATAACAATGATTGATTTAATTAAATAATCAAAATTTACGTTGATCATAGCTTACATGGGATTACACAACCAATGCCTACTTGGGGTTACACTTCACGGTAAGAGCTCATTAGAGAGACGAGTTTTCTAGAAATTTAGCAATCATCCTCTAAATCAACCATTTCATGCCCAAATCGGGTCGAAAACTTTTCCACTATTGAAATTCCCGAAGCAATTAACTGCTACAACCTGCTCCTTCTCTGTTTTTTGTCAGCGTTAGGAGAACCAACCTGGACAAGGAAGCCCCGGGCTGAAGAAAGTTTGAGTGCACAGAAAAGCCACCTAAACAAGTAAGGTGCATATATTATTCTTATAATCCTTTGTCATGGCATCTTCTATTCTATGCCCTCTATAGTGGATCCCATTCTAAGGTAAACCAACAACATGATGTCATATCGCGCACTATCATTCTGCTCTTGCGCCGTCCTTATAAAATCCCCTTATTTATTCTGCCATTTCATGGTTCCTTCATGCGAAATGCTTTTAGGGCACCACAGTGGGTTTGGTCTTTGTTATGCTAGAAGGTCCACAAGAGCTCCTTCTCCTTGTGACATGACCGTGAGACGCTTGCCTTTCTTCTTTCTTTTGTGCATAGTGTAATTAACTTCTTATAAAAGCAAAATGAACTGCCTTGGCCTTAATCTACTTTTATCGTTGCTCAAGCGAAACTCATGTGACTGGCAAGCCCTGACATGGCTTATAGCCCCCATCTTTTTCAAAATTCCCCTTGTGCTTCCGTTGAAAGGTTCCACCATCACATGGGCCAACCTGTAGATAAAAGGAGCCTTTATTTTACACTATTATTCAATGATGCAATAATTTGAAAACGCTTGGTTGCTTATGCTGTCCAATAATGCATAGCCGTACGTCCCATTTTGCGCTATTTTAATAGAAGGCGAAGACAAATTCGTCAGCATATAACTTCAACTCTCTCTGGGTCACGATCAATTATCCTATCTATTCTTCCCCTTTTGCCTTTTGGCATATAAAAATTTCCTAATGACATAGTTTAGAATGTTAAGCATGCAAGCCTCTCAATCAAGTTTTTTCTCTAATGATATAGTTCACGACGTAGACCGCATGCTTTGTCACCTGTTGCTCTTAAATCTTTTTATACATTATATGGTTCCGCAATGTTGTCAATTAATCACCGTGCACTAGTGAGTAATGTATAAGCATCTTACTAGAATAATACTATTCTAACTATTTGTCACATAGTGTGCCTCTCACCCTTTGATTACGGCATCATTTTCTTTTTTTTTCTTCTGCTTTCAATTTGCATTACAGTTGTATTACCAAATATGCCTTGATTTTGTTCCTTTATATTTGACCTCTTTCCCATTCTTTATTTAGAAATTTGAATTTTATAATTATTTGTTTATCCACATGGATCTATATACATATTCCTTTTCCTCCGGCTCGGGCTAACCCTCATCACATTCACTTATCAACCCTGTCATTCCTACTTCCTGTCCCTTGATCACTTTTTTCTTCCTTTCCCAATATCTCCTGTTTTTATCATACAAAACAAGTGCCTACGCTATGACACCTATTTGCTTATTTCATGACCAAAATAGTCACTTTGGGACACTTCCCACACTATGTCTTTAGTGGGTCTGTTTTATTTGTTTTTATTTTGGTCAAATTTTTAGTGGTTCATCGCATGGCAAATTCAATAAACTGGTTCCATTTTTTATTATTCTTCCCAAAATTCATTGGGTTCTGTGCACTTTTGGCTTTCCCAATAAAATTTGACCTTAAACTTCTTGTCCTCCCCCACTCCCACCTTAATATAAGATATTCTAAGCAACCTGCTTTGGGTTTTCATCACTCAAGCAGTTAGTTACGCCGGAGGTTATAGTTGTGAGAACAGAGAACCTCCTTCAACTCAGATTTGCCTCAGAGTGGATCATAAGAGGTTGACATGGGTAAACTTGGTAGGATGTTGGACACGTTCTGTCTCTCTTCTGGCTCAAACTCGTGCTTCTGTGTAAATTCCAGGGAATATGATGATGAGTTTGAGAGAAAGCCTTTGGTAGCTAGTGACACTGATCAGAAACTGAGACTGAAGGACGTAGTTTCCGGAAAGCAGACTTTGGCTTTTCAATTGAAGCCCAAGGTGAGCCTTTCAACTCTTTCTTCCGTCAAGTCACCAATCTTTCTTCTCTGTTTCTAAAATGAAAGAGAAGTTAATTTAGCCAGTTTGGTATTAGACAGCTTGTGTGGATTAATTTGATATTCTTCTAATGATGGGATATGCAGATAGTGATATTGAGGGTGTCCATGCACTGCCATGGATGTGCAAGAAAAGTTGAGAAGCATGTCTCAAAGTTGGAAGGTGAGTACATTGGCATTCTTGTTTCCATGTTTTAAAGACCTTCATCAGTCATCAGACTATAGTAGAATGTCTCCAGAAAACTAAAGATTAACAGTATGAAATAATATTGTTTTTAGGCATGCTAGCTTCAAGCTCTATTCTCCTCAAATTTTGTTACGGTGTGTGTGAACCTGGTATTCTTTAGCATCAAGAGCTAAACCAAATTCTGTTAATTACTGACTTTGTGTTCAGCAGTAAGATAAATCCAATGAAGTTGTCCAACTGTCCATCGAAGGAAACAGATTATTTAGGTCCTTTTCTGACAAAGCAGTGTCATATGCGAAAAAGTCAACATTATTGTTGTTTATTCGCAGTATTTGGTATTTTTTTTTTCTGTTTCTATCTCTAATAAATAATGATTGCCTCTCTCAACTTCCAAACAGGGGTGAGCTCATACAAGGTAGATCTGGAAACCAAAATGGTAGTTGTTATTGGGGACATTCTTCCCTTGGAAGTGTTGGAAAGTGTCTCTAAGGTAAAAAATGCAGAACTTTGGGATTCTCCATGAAGAAGAAAATTTTAAACACCGCATCCATTTCCCAGCAGATTTCACATTGACAAAGCAGAATGAAGAAGCTTTATATTTTCTGTCATTTTGTCCTCTTATACGAAATGTATAATACCCATGCCAATTCTCCCGCTGGAAAGTAAGACTGGAAAACTTAATGTATTAATGTCTCCCTCTGAGACTTTAGAGATCTATTATTCTATTTACACGTTTGGCCAAGATTGTGATATCTTATTCTCCCCTTACATCCTATTTAGGAGCTTCTATTATTTATATTCGCTAAATCACGCAATATGCTGGATGAAATTAATTGCAGCGACAATAAATTTTAATGCTACTAATAAAGAAAGAGCATGAGTTAGAGTTTGAATGTGAAACTCTGGTTGGTCGGCTATTCATCGAAGAGTAGCTTCAGGAGGGGGCAGAGCACCACAACACAAGTTATGTGGCAGGTAGATTCTTAGGTAAACGTGAAGAAGTACAAGTTAAAGAAAAAGATCTATGCTTATGTTAAACTTTTATCTCTTAAAGATTTGATGACAATAAAGATAAGATCTATGCTTATTTGGTGACAACCAATGACAGGGAAGGCAAAAGATTTGAGAAGATCCATTATGCGTAGCTACTCTTGTTGCCTTTAGCAGATTACTAAACTGTGAATGTGCCCCCAGAAGCTAACAAAATAAATATTAAATCACAGACTCTGAGGTTCGCTAATACAGTCTGAGTTTGATAACTTGTTGAGTCAAAAGCAAAACTCGTGAAAGACAGAGCAGCACAAGGAATGGCTTTGCTGCCAAGATAGCTATCACCATTAATTGTATGTCCACTAGCTCTGCCGTCCTTTTCATCTTCTTTCACACGTTATTGAGTCCCATGTTCTCAGACAATTAGGGGGCATAACGCAGAGGTTTTGTTTCTCATGGTAAGGAATTTTGTTGGTGGATTTCACTCTGGTGAGTTTATTATGTTTTTTCTCTTTCCTTTTTAGTAAGAGCATAACTGATACATATTTAGTTATTGGGAATAGCTATCTTGCATTGATGGCTTCCTTAAAAGCTGTTAGGTACTGGGTTTGTAAATTTTGCAGCTTTCTCTCAAAATGCTGTTCAAATAGAAAATAACACAACTTCTTGAAAATACAAGGGTAAATTGTGATAACCTCCCCTGAGGTTCAAAGAAATATCATTCGGTATCCTTTAGCTTGCAATTTTACTCTGCATGCTTCTATTAATAGTAGCTTTTATAACACCCCCAACGATTAAAATGTCGTTGAGATCTAACCCAGAAAAAGACCTCACATGTACTTTCTATATCCCCAAACATTTTGTTTCTTAAATTGCCCTCTTGAGAATTTCTTCCTTTATTTTCAAACGCCGTCAAGTTGAATTTCTCTTCACCTTGCTCTTCAATTATTTCGTTATTTGAGCTGAATTCAAGAAGTCTTGAAGCAACTTACTTTTAAGTGTGTTGTCTTTAGGCCTTAAGTTTTTCTAACAAAAATTACAAATAAGTGTGTACAGAGTAAAATAATGGGCTCATAGTTGGGCCTCAATTTTCAAGGCAGCCCTAAGACTAAGGATTTAAGAAGCTCAAAAGTCAAAATAGCGAGTAGATTTTTCAAATTACGTTATACATGTTGAAGGGTCATTCTTTTGACAAACTCAATATCTTATCAACTCACTCTTGGACGTGGATTGTCCCTATCAGTGTCACCTTGATAATTACCTTTTTTTTTTTTTTTTCCTAGTTGCCTATAGATAATTACCTTACATTAACGTATATTATCTTTCATCGTTCATGCGAGAGACAGAAGCATTAGAGCTACTTTGTTTTACTATCTCTTCGAAGATTTTAGTGTTAAGTATTTGAAAATTTTCTAATTTTTTTTAATATATATATATAATATTAAAAATATATGTATTTAAGTTAATAAATAATATTTTAATAAAAATAAGTTGAATTTATAAATAACATACTTTTTAATATAAATAAGTTTTTGTATATTTTAAAAAATAACAAATTGTATAATTTCAACAAAATTCATGAAGTTGGATCTAATTTACTTAAGTAATAATAAAAATTATTATTATTATTTTGTCGGGGTCTTCTATGTCTATAATTAAGAAAACTCAAGAATTACATTCAAATAATAACCAATTTTCATTTTTTATTAAATTAGTTTAATAAATTTCACAATCATTCTAAAAATTAGAAAAAATTATATTTTTAAGTCCTTATATTTTAAAAATTAATAATAGATTTTTATAATTGAAATGATTTACAATGTCCCAGTACTATCTTTTTGTCAATATTATGACATATATGTTAATTAATTTTATTTTATAATCTATTTTTATTTCTATTGTTAATATAAATCATATTTATTCAAAATATAAGACAATATATAATTAGTTATATTAACAAAAAGTAATAACATATGTAGATAGATTTAAAGAGAAAAATATAAAATCAGTTTCTCACATTTACATTTGGTGATAGTTTGATTCATTACAAATTAATATTTTATAAATTTAAATTTGTACAAAAATAATATTTTCATCTAAATTAATAAGAGATTGATTTTGAATAAAATAAAATTTTTAAAGTACTAATTTATTATAGTAACAAATTGTCAGACAGATAAAAATGTGATTCTAATTTAATACTTGTCTCTGTTAATTCAGAAACTAAATTAATATTTGAAAATGATAACGATTTAATTTTAAATTTCAATTATAAGGACAAAATTAAAAGTTAATTGAAATTTTTGGGACTAAAAATATCATTTTTTTTTTAAGTTATTAATAATTAATAACCCGAATGTTGAGGCCAATGGGGGGCATAGTCCAATTAAAGATCGAGCGGCAAGTGATTTAAGCAACGACACGTGTCCATCAATTATCGATGGGACCAGAGCGGAACGGGATTTGGAGGATCATCCGCATCCCTCATTTCCCACGAGGGATACGTCGGCAAAATAATCCAAGTACGAAAATGTAAAACGCAAAAAAGAAAAATTAAGAACGAGGCGAGAAGAGGGGAAACGCGGATCCTTTTGCAATTTCCTCTCGAGACGCGAAAGCAGTGTGCAAATCAACACCATGAACCCCAAAATTCCCTTCCTTTGTGCTGTTCTTCTGCTTTTTATATCCTCTTCGTCCCAAAATCCCAACCGTAAAACCCTGAATTCCACTCCTTGGCCATCTCCGGCTCACACTGAGCTTACAAATTATGGCTTCCCCGTTGGACTTTTACCCGCCGCCACAATTTTAGGTTATGCTGTTAACCGAACCTCCGGCGACTTTTCGGTCAAACTTGGCGGCTCGTGCAAGATAACGCTCCCTCCCGATAACTACGTCGCCACCTACTCGAAGAGGATCAGTGGAAAAATTGTCAAGGGTAAAATAGCAGAGCTTGATGGTATAAGGGTCTGGGCCCTCTTTAAGTGGTGGTCTATCACTGGGATTCGCTCTAGTGGCGATGACATAGTGTTTGAAGTCGGAATGGTCTCGGCGAAGTATCCGGTGAAGAATTTCAAGGAGAGCCCTGCTTGCGAGGGCCAGCGCTCTGCTTCTTGAAAGGTTCGGCGTCCCCTACTTTTTCATGCTTTGTTCTGCTTGCTGTTACTGAACTCTTGATTATAAAGGCGATATCTTATTCTTTGTTCTAACTTCTAATCTTTTGGGATGTCAATTTAAAGGGGTTTTCTTATTTAGTGCTTTCTTTCAATTAAAGTATACGTGCTTATTATTTCTCCAGTTGATAAGGATCAAATTTATCGATACATTCCACCTACCAGTAAGTTGATAGCTATACATTCTGCATAGCTTGAATATATGCGACTTGTTTTCGAATAAAAAATCATTCTCTTTATTGACTATTCCCTTATTTTTCTTTGGTTCTTTTTTTTTCCTCTTTTTGTGACCTTAACTTTCTTTTCTTGGTTTACCATTTTGGAATTGCTATTTTCTTGCGATCATGGTTATAATTTTCCATTGGGGACCGCTCTTGTAAAACCTTGCTTGCAATCGAACCATTCTACTTGTTGCTGTTAATTGATCGATCATTGATTTGTTCAGAACATTTTATGCATGAGAATATAGCTTTAGATAGAATAGAAGTATGAAAGAGTGGTCTAAAATAGGTCAGTTTTCCTTTTCATTTTTGATATTATTGGATTGCAAACTATGACAGCTAATGAATAAATAAATATGCCTACGTGTTTGGTAAGCATCATTCCTCTTTAAAGATTTTATATTATGAGCGTGAGTTGTGACTTGTGAACAATAGTAGGTTCCAACTACAAGTAGACGTTGTGTATTAGCTGTCATTACATGGATATTGATTTTGAGTATATTTAGGTCATCTTCGCTTCAAACAACAGTGGTAACATGATTAGATTTTTGTTAAAAGATAGTCCTAATTAGGCTATTAATCATTAATCATGTTTTTATTTATTATCTGAGTTTTGACTAGTTTTTGATGAATTTCACTAATGCTAACAAGTTTTTCTCTTTTATAGATATAATCTTTTGATCAATTATTTCCTGCCTTACTTCGTGTAGATTTTTTGTAGCATAAAGGCAGGAAGGTCTGATCGTATTCATTTGTAAATTATTCCCCTTCTCTTTTGTATTAGTTATGTGTATTATATCTTCCATCGATAAGTTTCTCGTACAGTATACGAGAATGTGGAACATAGTTCTTGTAAAATGCTTTTATGTTACTGCAGACTGCAGTTGTGAATTAACCTTAAACTCTTCGTTCTTAAATGATTACTAGGGTTTATTTCTTCCTTCTTTTTTCGAATACTGTTTCATTGACTATAAATAAGTGGGTTTTTCATGATTGAGTGTAGTAAGTTGGTTTTCATGAATCTTAGGCAGTTATGTGTTTAACCTTGAAACACCCAGTTTTGTTTTTCAGTGGGTGCTATATCTAATAGTATCTATTAGACAATAATGTTGTAGTTTACTAGAAAAATTCTAAATAATAGAGTCTCAGTAAATTACTTTGTATGATGGTTCCTAATCAATCTTATTTGTTTCTGAGTTGTCTCATGCTGTCATATACTGAGAAATGCATTATGTGGCCGTCTCCTTTCATAAGGATTCATGGAATTTAATTTTTTTGTACTTCATTCTGTTCCAACTGTACTTAGCTTTTGGTCATAGGCACTAAATCTTGCAACAATACCTTTATATTTCCCCTTGTATTGCTTGTGCAATTTTGCTTTGGCAAGGGCTAATATATATTTTGGGATACTATTTTCAACATGGGAAAAGATATGGAGAGCTCAAGCTCTCCAACAGTTGGATCATGTCTCGAGATTTGTGCATAATACTAAAATTTTACTTATTATATAAATTTCAAGATGATCCAATGGTTGAGAACTCAACCGCGAGTTCTGATGGTTCCTAATCATTATGTGTTTAAAATAATTTTTAAAAATAAATTATTATTAATTTAAAAAAAAACTGTAAAATTTTTTTCATATATAATATTAATTTTTTAATTACAATATATATATTTTTTTTTTTTTTAAAGAACAGGACCCTCTCCTGTTCCCGCGTGAACAGGAGAGGATCCTGATTCGAGCTCTCTCTATAACGAAGTCCTTCCATTGTTACATTTGATAGCCCCGGTGCCCCTATCACCAAGCTAGATCTGACAAGGTATTGGTACTGAGAAGTTGAGGTACTTAGCATTGTTTGCATCGCAATAAACTGTTGACAGTCCAGCAGTGGGGGCCACTTAACATATAGTTGTAAAAACAGCCAGTCACATCTGTTTGGTACAGCTTGTTTGGTTCAGGGTGATGGAGCATTATTCTTCGTTTAGTTAGGTTCTCCATAACCAAATGTAACTTTAAAAAGAGAGATCTGATTATAAAAGAGGCATATTTATGGATTTCAAGTTGAAAGCATTGTCAAATAGACCAATGTGTGTTTCACGAATTAGTAGTCTGATAAAGTGAGAATAAAAATAGAAATGAGGTTTCATATCTTTGTTGTCAGGAAAAATTTATGCTTCGTTTGCTTCAGATGGACTGGAGAAAGGGCTTTTCTTTCATTTTAACATCTTTTTGGAAAAATTCGTTTTTTCTTTTTTTGGTTGTAAAATTCATATTTAAGCTTGAAGTCAATGCAAGTATACATTGGGGTTAGCTTCTGAAGCCAAGGCCTACGACTGGCTCAACGTACTGGTATGATGGTCTATGTCATAGAGCTGTCAAATAAGTGGTTTACCCAAAATGGATTCTCTCCAGATCCTTACGTAGATGACCTCATTCTCTTATCATACATAAGTAAGTGTAGCATTTTCTGTGAAGCTGAAGATGTATTCGGTATATTTTATATGAGTGCTCTAAGGATCTAGAATATCTGCATGGACGATGGTAGTCTTAGAATTTTGTGCAGCTCATTTCTCATGCTATTTGAGATTTAGATTTTGAGCTTTCAAATGACAAAAAGGGAAATCGGGTTGGATTACCGCGTAGTATGTTCGGCCCTTACTAGGTTCTAGGATTTTTTTTGAAAGCTCAAATGTTGCCAATCTCACGTGCTAAATTGCATAGACACAAATCTATTCTCCCACTCCTTTTTCTCATTCGATGAATTGGACTTCATAACACTTGCTTTGCTGCGACGCAAAGCATAAGCACTATAGTTTGATCTTTATATCTCTCTCTACATCTTTTTCTGGGGAGAAAAGGTTGGTTGATGTGAATTCGAGTAGCCTCGTTACTGTATCTCTCTCTCCTTTCTAGACTCATGCATGAAACAGGTTTTTGTGTCCTGGAATCTATGCTGGTTGACTTGTTTTCATGTCCTGGGATTACGGCCTTCTCTCCTTCTTTACGTTTTTCGTTGTGGTCTAACGTGGATCACATCTTACGAAGTCTTGATCCTTAACATTTTCCACCCCTTTATGCAGGGTACAGGGTACGTATTCGCTTCCTCCGCGGGTTAAGCAATGCGACAGTGTCCAGGACCCACCATGCAAATCAACCTAACGCCGGTTGTATGGTTAATGAATATTACGAAGCATAGTGCATTATGTAACTATATATGCCACTGCGAATATACTCTGCTGTCATATAATGGATATTTCGCATATCTTGCTTAGCTGCTACTCTTTCGAACTCCAATATGGCCACTTGGAACATTGTATATTTGATATTCTCGTGCTATCTACTTTATCTATATCAGTATTAAATTATGTACCTATTCCTATTTGTAGAAATGATTTTCTTTTTCGATTATTATTAGTGTTGCCATATTTGAATTAATTTTAACGTAACAATCATTGCAATTTTTTTTTACAATATTTTTAAATCGGGTTTTATAAGAAGCACTGAGAGAAGTACAGTTAGAGAAAAGTTGTTTGTGTTAAGCGAGATCGTTTTATATGTATATTTATCAATGTTTAAGAAGCAACTTATGATTGACAATTCTCAGTGTTTATACCTTTAAATTACTTAAAGTCGTATGTATTTAAGCTGGCAGACCAAACAAATTACTCATTATGATTTTAATGATTTTTTTTTGTCTTTAAAATTTTTTTTATTTGATTTATGTTGTATATATTATTCAGATTTTATTTTCTATAACTCAATTAAATAAATTTTGAATTTAATTAAAATTAATTATGTTAAATATTTTAAATCAATTACCCGTTCATACAATATGAATTGCAAAGGTAAATGTATGCATGTCGTTTTTAGTAGTTCAACAAGGTTTGTCAAACACAATAATATTAATAGAAGTGCATACTAAATGATTTTATCAAACAAATAAGTACGTCTCTTTCGTAATGTATCTTATTACATTCACCTAAACAAAATTGTTTCAGTTAATAGATATACAGCAATCTCAATGGTTCATTTAGTTATTTTGATAATTCCTTTTGTAGTTGGATTTTCTCAGAACTTTTACCTCTCCAAAGACAATCCAAATTTTTTATTGTCTCTCACTCTCCCTAGTTTCTCTCATAATAATTTAATTATTAAATAAAAAATTAATAATTTATTTTTTAAAATATTCACTTGCGATCTAGGTTATTAAATTTTATTCAATAATTTAAATATCTTAATTACAGCTACAGTTGAGTTGAGTTTTCTTGTGACAGTAGGTACTCCAACCTCTTCCAAAGACTAACATCATAGTTACTACAATTGTAAGAGGAACCCCATTTTCCCCCTTTCATTCTCTTTTATTTTCTCTTCTAGTCTTCATCTTATTACAAAGCTTTTTCCCTCGAATGCCTTCTCCTCCTTTTTTGGAGCATCTTTAATTTCTTCCCTTTTATTGCATGCTAAAGCTCCCATAAACTATCCTATCACTCCCAATAGAACTAAAAAGTATAAGGAATCTGTTAGCACTTACGGTTCCTATTTCTCGAGTGGTTCATGAAGACGGGTCACGTACCTCTCCAAACATAGGTTCTCTAGATTTTAAATGAAGCTAAACTTAAATTCACAAGTTCCAAATGCCATCATAAACAATAATAATAGATAAGCACTCAAGCATTGTAAAAGATTATAGTGCAATTGAAGACAACTAAAGCACTTAAAAAAGACTCCATTACATCTCATGAGAGTCAAGTGGTTATAGAAATATAGGCTTAAATCAATAAAGACAGTAAAACAAGTAAAAGAAATTGAATTGAAAATCAGTTCTTTGTGATGTTTTTATGTGTTTTGTTTTTAATACTTGTAACAATGTTTACCAAATCTATATGAAAGACGACTTTTGAAGATTTAGATCGCATGGAGATCTTGAGAGATGTGTTTGTTGTCTTTTTATAATTATTTCATGCCGAGTACGGTACGGGTTATTAATTTTTCAAGTTTCAGAAAAGTGTCGTCTTAGCACTTTATTTTAAAAAAGTGGGTCTATACTCTATACTGACTGTACCTCATTTACATGGAGTTCAGTGTCAGAAACATTCATCAATTTCTTTCATTAAATAAATTTTAGCTAATATTGAATTTTTTAAGATTGTGAGCAGCATCTTATATTATAAATTATGTTATGTTGTATAAAAAAAATATAAACATATTATAATTATATTTTAACAATAATTTAATGTTTACAATTTTTCTAAAAGATGCCTTTAAAATGGAGAGAATTTGTTATCTGGTTAGAAATAAGTTTCTTCCGATTATAATTTTATATTAGAATTAAATGTGTTTATGTATTTAAAATTATAAGTGTATTAAATTTTTTATTATAATTTAGTGATAATTTTTATTAAACAAAGTTAACTAAAATTGACCATATATATTTATACAATATAATGTGTACAATAAACTAAGATGAATTGCATTATATAAATTTATATAATTAATTTTTGATAAAATCTTTAGTATACTTATAATTTTGAATGTACTAATATACTCAATTATAATGTAGTTACATAATTTTAAGATAATTATTTTTTGGGTTAATATTTAAAATAAAAAAATTATATAAATTAATATAAATATACTGATACATTTAAAATTGTGAGTACATCAAAAATGACAAATTAACTTTATATAATATAACAAACTAAACTTTATGCTAAACATTATCTTACTAAAGAATCCAATTAAGTAATTATTCAAATTTATTTTGTACGTATACTATATAATGATTGATAATGCTTTCTTGACATATTAATAATAGGTTACTTTTATCTTACTATACTTTTCTCTCAAGGTGTTAAATTTTTTAAATAGAGTATTATTAACAAATTAGAGTTTGGGTGTTAGGAATTTAGTAATTAGTTACCAACCCATATAAAAAGACATTATTAGTACATTAAAAGTATATTACCAATAATAACAATGACGCGCGTATTAAATTATATTTTATATCTATGCATATACCAATATAAAATGACAAAATTTTCCATGAAAAATTCATGTACTTTTCAATCTAGCATCACACTTACGCTAGCCTAGAAGTTTAAACAAGAGCCCCACAAAATCCCGAGTTGATATAGTTCTTGAAATTGCTCATATGGTACAACCTTTTAAATATGCATTATTAAATAAAAAATTAGAAATTGCATTTGATAAAAAAGACACTCCTTCTTATTGGGTGCAGTCGTCAAAATTAATTTAAATTATTAAATCACACATTTTATTAAATATTAATAATTAAATTTATACATTTTTCTATAATTGCAACAAAATCCGAATGAACCTAACCAAATCCTCCAATAACTATATCGCACTTTGTATATTGATGTTAATTACATGTCAGAAATTAAATAATGAAACATTTATAGCATTTTTTCTACATCAAGCTCACTTTTGGATATTCTTCATATAAATGTATAAGAGCACCGAATCTGATTTATGGATTACAAGATTATAATAATAACAATATTTTATTTGAGGACAAAACGAATAAAGAATATTACAGTTAAGTACTATATGTTTAAAATATTTACTAGGAAAGATTTTAAATTTTTAAGTTATTTTGAAGGACTTATACATCAAAATTTTTTATTAAAAATTATATTTTCAGACTTTGGAAATATATAATAAAATAATTATATGGTAAAATTTAGGAATTCCAAAGTGAAGATTTTAAAAATTAAAGAAATCAGTTTCTCAGTACTACAAAATAAATTTTAAAATATGAGATTTTATAAAATATTTTAAATTTGTAATTCTTCGGTTGAACTTTCTATTTTTCAAATAAATAAGGTGGACCACACAATAGCAGACTATTTATAACTATTTAAAATATAAAATAAAAATATTTTTTAATCCTTCACTTATCAAGTTACTATTTTAATCTTACTTATTTAAAATTTAATAGAAAAAATAAATCTAATAATTTTTAGAAGACAAGAGACCAAATATACTATGACCAATAAATAAAGAATTATTTGTAATATTTTCATGAATTAAAAATTTAAATAATAATTTTATAATAATTAAAAACAAAAAATATATATTATTAAAAAAGTTACATAAAAATTTTTATTAAATAAAATCCTTCAAAAAAAATACTTTAAATTGAGACAATAAATACATAAAAAAAAATCTATTGACTAATTTTTTTATTAATATAATGTATTCATTTTAATAATATTATTGTTTGAATAATTTTTATTTATTTTTAAATAATTTTATTAAAACTAATACTTAATTATAAGAGTTGTCAAAATCACACACCTACCAACAACGCTACTGGGACGGCTTCTTCTTGCCTCTGTGTGTGTGCTGTACTAAAGCAACATCGATACCAAAAAAAAAAGAAGAAAAAAGGTACCGTTCTCATGTTTGACGTGCATCTTTAAATACAAAAGATTGACTCGTTCTTTTTCTGCGTTCTCAAGATTCTGGTCGACACGTGTTTCCACTCCTCAATTTTCTAATCACTCCCTTCTAATTCTAATTATTCCATTTCTTAACCCTCAACAAATCACCAATTCTATTCACACATATTTTTGTGTCTTCCTATGCGGCATTTTAAAATTTTAAAAATTTTAATTTTTATATATAATTTTATTTTAATTTTTAATTTATAAAAATTTATTTTTATTATATTTAATTTGAAGACTAAGGACCTATTTAATTGTTATAATTAATACAATGAGAATGCAAATGAAAATGAAAACATTAAAATATTTTTTCGTTGGTAAGTAATAAGAATGAACATGTTTTCTTTTATTTTATTGGTTAATCGATTACACATAGAAATTAATTAAGTAATGTGCATATTTTACCTTATTATTTCTTATCATAAATAACCAAAAAAAAAAAGACAAACATCTCTTTAAATTATTAATTAATAATATAATTATATATTAATATATATTTAATTAATAATATAATAATATATATTTAATAATAATAAAATAATAATAAATAATAACAAATTAGAGTTTTGATGTACTACAAGAGTATATTTGTTTAAAAATTATTATAAGTGAAGACACTTTTATCAAGTATATTTTCATTTCTAAAATGTCAATCTCATTTTATAATTTTAATTAAAGAGAGAACTCTCTCTTATACGAGGAATAATAAATTTTTTAAGAAATAAAAATAAGAACCAAATCTATTAACTGAACATGAAAATACCTTAATTTTAATAACCAAACGACCCTAACTCTATATTCTTGTTCCTGCCCACTCACATATTCTTTTGTGTTTTTGGGTATATTTTCATTTGCTTGTTCCTTTGGATTTCGTTGCGAACTTTAGCATAATATGAACGTAACGTTTACTATTATAATGTCAGAATCAATATCATATTACATAGCACGTCTCGCAATGCCAGATCGCGCGTAACCACTTGAATAGTTACATTTTTTTGGTCAATATTATATTTTTTTTGGCCAATGGTAAATATTATATGTTTGAGATTCGAATCTTGATACTCTAATGTTAGAGAAAAAGATAAAATGCACCAACTTGCCTTTTTTTTTTTTTTTTTTCCATTCATTCATTCATTTTTGTTTCCCTAAATACTTTACAGAATTTTGACGTTAAAGATTTAAATCCCAATAAACATGTATTGAATTGTCGCATGGTCGGGATTTTACATTCGTATTCTGATACTTAATTTGACCTTAGTACTTGGACATATGCAAATATTTAAATAAATTTTAATTATCCTATGAAACTTATTGTTCTCGAAGTAAATAAACTAACTTAAACCAAGCGCTCCCGAACTTTATTTTTCCTGTAGCATAATATGATGGAAATGAACACTCCAATAAAAACAAATATAAATAGGCAATTTTATGGATAATGGCAGCTTCACGCGCAGTAAATACCGTGCTGTTTACACGTACCAATGACACGAGGAATCGCCACTTTATGTACTTTTTCAGCTGGGGCAGAACCTAGCTAAAGTCACGGTTATTTACTATTCTTCTTATTCCTTTTCTTTTTCCCACTTAATATATATGAGTTTCGGATTGACGTTATTGCCCTCCGTGAATGAACGGACTCCTATCTCTTCTCAACATCCCATTTAAAAAATTCACAAAAATTCAGACTTATAATTTTTAAACATTAGTGAGATTTATTGTTAGTGCGATAAACACCAAAAATATAACTCTAACTATAACTTTTGAGTATATCATACAGTTTTCTT
The DNA here is from genome assembly GCA_037074485.1 of Delonix regia. NCBI lineage: Eukaryota > Viridiplantae > Streptophyta > Magnoliopsida > Fabales > Fabaceae > Delonix > Delonix regia. The sequence goes on along the minus strand of CM073449.1, from coordinate 28,125,567 downwards.
AAAGAATTTTTCTAAAATTATTAAAATTTTTAAATATTTTTAAAATTCACATAAAATTCTCATAAAACAACAAATTATTCTATATTTTAATTCAATTTTAAATTTTTTAACTAAAATGCTCTTTATTAACTTACATACTTATTTTAAATTTTAAATTTTAGAATGAATATATTTTAGAGAGAAATTTGAAATTAAACTAAATTTCAGTAAATTGTTTCTCTAAAAAGAGATGCATATATATATATATATATGTATGTATATATATGTTAAAAATAAAATAAGTATTGAAATATTTTTTACAGAACTTAGAATAAAGTATCTATAATTTATAGTAAAGCTTTGTTAAAATTATAAAATTGATTGTACTAGTATAATTATTATGTGCACATTAATTAAAAGACACATAATAAGAATATGTCAAAAGATATTAATATTGTGCCAACTTAAAATAATACATTCTATTTAAATTTTAACCTAATTTGAACCCAGTTTGTTTGAATTTTCAATTTTTTTTACTTTTATTTTCTAAACATTAGTTTATAAATTTATTAATTCACTTCTACACTCCTTTTATTTTTTGAATAACTCCCCATATCCCTAATGTATTTTTATTTTTAATTCATAAACTAATATTTTTATGAGATTACTAAAAAATAAAAAGCATAAAAATTAAATTAATTTTTCTAAAAAATGTTGAATTCATAAATAAATTCTAAAAATATTAGAATTAAATATACAAATATAAATTTTATTTTAATTTGAAATTTTTGTATATATTTTTTTTAATACAACAGATAATTATTGCATTAGTATATTTAATTTTATAATTACACACAAAATTTTATTTTAATTTACATATTTATTTTCAAGTAGACTTTCTTTCAATTGACTTTCTTGGGGTATGTATGTCCATTCAAGTCATTTAAAACTGAATAGGGTGCACAGATAGGGGGAGGAGGGTTCGAAAAGCCGTGCATCAGAACCAAACCCTGGCCTTCAAACTAACACAAGTGCTCACGCGCCATCCATCCACGCGTGAGCTCCCTACCTGCTCTCAGCTCCCTAAAACGTGAACGACTCGTACAAGTTCCTCTCCCCCTCTTTGAACCAACTAACAAGGAAGAAGTTTCTGTTTGGATTCATGCTCTTTCGGAGCAAATTTCTCAGCTTTGCTCCGCAAACCCTTGATTCGCCATCATTCGCTTCAGGTGCTTCGTGCAGATCCTTTTCTCTACTTCTCTAAGCTTTTGTGAAAAATACTTGTTCCTTTTGCGTATTTTCGACTCTTTTTCTCCGCAGATTCGTCCTTGTTTTTCTTAGCTTTGTTTTTTCGTTCCCGTTTGTTTTTCTCTTATCAAATTATGCATCTTTTCCATGATAATTTTGTAAAAATATGAGCTTTTCTTCTTTCGTATTTCCCATATTGATATCGTTTATATGCTTTCAGAAAGCTCTCTCGATTTCCTTCTTGTTAATGCGCACAATGCATATAGGAAGAACCACAAATCGTGATGTTTGCGATTTTATTGTGGTTCTACCCGTCTCGCTACGTTATGTTTGTTGTATATATCTCTATATTACGTTATTTTCCATGTTAGAATTTTTTTAAATACAAAATATATGTTTTTCCTATCGAATTGTGCCTTTACAATGTTGTGCGGAGAATTCTATACTCCGCAGTTTTTAATCTCTTGGATGAAGCGTAGTAGGTTGCATTAAAAGGGAAAAATAATTTTGGTAGTGGAGTGTGATTTGTTTGAAGGTTTTTCATGAATCTATGTAATTTAGTAGGAATTAATCTTTATTAGTTTTCCTGTCCCACATTGTATTATCATAAGTTACTCCTCTTGGCTTATGATGTTCAGTTCGTGAACCACATTCTGGCATTGAAGTAATTGGATTGCCATCGCACCCTTGAAAAGTCATTACATTTTGTTTGATAAAGGGAAAATAGAGGAGACAATCCAAAACAGATGCTCGTTCTTGACATCGCTGATAGTTATTGTTTGATCTTAGGATTCTAATTTCTGAATCAAGCAAGTTAGTAACTCTGTTGAAATCAGTGAAATACTATCCTTTTAATTTTCATTGCTGTATTACCATAAGTGAGACTTTACTTGTTAGTTTCCTTTTTCTATTCTTTGGGAATCAAGTAGGTCATTACTCATACATGACACTTTATTGATCTTCCTGCTTATAACACACTTACGATTTTTCTTCTTTTGTCAGACAACGGCCATTCAGTTATAGTGTTTAGCTCTTAGGAATGGATTTAGAAGAAAAGTTCCTTGCTAAAGGTATGGTGTTGAGCTTCTTTTGGAGTCAGCTTTTTTAATAGTTAGAACAATTAGTTTTCCTTTTTATTGGAGCTATAATGCTGAGGGTTAACTCTGGTAATAAATATTTTGTTAATCTGTTTGAACTGAGATATGATTTTGAATATAACTGAAATTGGACTTCTGGAGAGATGAATGAATGATTTTAAACTCTCTTGTCTCCATATGATGTGGTCCAATAAATTTGTGATATTACCAGTATGTTACCATTGATATAATTGCCGCTAGTCACTTTAGAATATGTTACAGTCTAATCGCTTGTAAAGACCGTTTTGTATTTCAGTTTTGGTTCCACTGTATAGTGTAGAATTGAAAAGTGAACGCTTTTACATGGCCCTTTTGCCTTATGTTATCATTCTTATCTTATAGCCTCATGATTTATAGCCCTTGAGCTTAATGTACTAGATCAAGAATCTACAGCTTTCTTTTTTATGCCCTATGGATCATTTGGAAATAAGATGGTCTTTTAGCTGTCTACCAAATTCTTGTATATATATATATATATATTTTTGGGTATGAGAGTAAAACTTGTTTTGGTCTGTATGACAAAAAATTATGCAATCATGTGCTGAAGTATTTACATGGTTGATAAAATAACTAATATGCCCGAGAATTGAGATTAAATATGTTGTCTTAGTATTTTCTTTGAGTAAAAAATCAATGTCATATTAGAATTTTTTGTGAGGTATAAGGTACTGATAATTACTGAACACATATGACCATTAATTTGTATTGTTCTTGTATTTTTGTGTGGTTCCTCAGTTTAGTAGAACTTTAAAAGATAATTGTGCCTGTGGGTAATATTGGGCTGCCTTTCCTGCTGTTCTTTTTTGTTATTTGTAGTTATATCATACTAAATGAAAATAGAACCGTTTGTCTTTGTTATACCTTGAGAAAACTACATGGTACTGCTAAGGAAAATAATGTGGAATATTTAGTATAAGAGATTCCATATTGAAATGTTAATGTTTTCTAAACATCAACCACCAAGGCTGCAAAGTCTGTCTAAAAAACCTATAAGGGCTTTTTGTCAATAAAATATTTTTTTGGTTTTTGATAAGTATATCCTACTCTCAAATAATCTTTCTGTTGTATATATTTGATTAGTAGCATATTAAGTTAATCCATTTTTTACTTGAAATATTCAGCCATAAGTTGTGATCTCTTAATAAGATTCATTTTTTTCATATGATGCACTATTTCCTGCTTCTGTCATGGACATGGCATAATATAGTGATTGAAGGACAAAGATCCTTCCTTATTTAGTATAAATTTTGGAGTCTGATTGGCGTTATTAATGCAAAGGAGGTCACTATTGAATATTGGGGGTTTCAGATTTGGAAATGATAGTTAGCTGAACTACGAATATGATAAATGTTATATGTTACAATAAAGTATAGGTTTATGGCTTACCATATAATTTTATGGTGATATGAATCAGACTATATATGTAATGATATAGCGGTTCACCTCCCCACTAGCTGTCAATGTGATTGCATTAATTAGGTTAGCATATCTCTTGTTAAAATACACAGACAATTGAATAACATTGTACTTTTCTAACTTTTCAAACATAAAAAGATATCAAACTTTTGATAGACTACTTATTGCTGTCCAAGTTTTTCAAAATCTGATTTGAAATATTAACATGAAGATTATGTATAATTTAGTAGTTGGATCAAAGAAAATCACATTTCACAGCAAGTTATTAGGATGTAAGTGCATAAAGTTTTACATTTGTGTGTGTCTATAAAGCCATTCATTAGTATTAAAAAAAAAAAAAGGCTCTTTGTGACTGCATCAAATTTAGCATATATGAAGGGTTCTTCCAAATCTTAATAAAGACACCTTCTCTTTTTTGCATATCTAGGAAAGATTTGAGTTATTGATTTCCTTGTCTCAGTTTCCCTTGTAATCTTTGGTCTAATTAGTGTTTTGGTTGTTTAATGTGCATGTTTGTTTGATGCCTCATTTATCCCTTCACCCCTAGGTGCAAAATTGTCTTTTGGCAAGAAATTTGATCTTGTTGTTAATGTTTTATAAATACCATTTTCTGTACAATTCTAAGCTAGCAAATGAGAGGAAGGATCTTGTTCATGACTTGTATACCTCCTACTTTAAGGCTACAATTGGGAGTTTTTTAGAGGATGGAATTGAATGGTCATTAATGGAATAAAATGGAGTGGAATAGAAATGTTGGAGTTAGTGTATTATTTGGGAATTTTAATGAGAGGAAGGATAGACTATTTTAACTTTTGTTTGGAAGTTATAATAAAATTAATGAAATAGATTGGCTCGTAAATTATTTTTTCTAATATTGTCCATATAAAATAGACACATTACTAATAATATTTTCATTGTTGAATTCATTATACATGATTATCATTGTGAGAGAGCGAGAGGTTTTTTGCTATTTGTCTTTTATGGCAATGAATTCAAAAAAAAAATTTAATGGAATTTGAAAGAATTTTGTAGAATTTTATTATTAAATTTTCACTAAAAATTATATATTTACTATATTTTCAGTTAGGTTGGTCATTGCATGAAAGTTAACAAAAAGATTATAAGAATATTGACATTTGATATTGAAATATGAAAATCATGAAAATAAAGAATAAAAGCTCACTAATATTACTTTCTAAATGTGATAGCAACTTTAGGATACATGCAGTAAAAATATCCATGATATATGCACCATGAGGAAAGATTTCGATGCTACTCTTCAATTACAAAAGAAGCATGATGATGATGATAAAGGCAATAGACTTTCTCATTTGGTTATAATTGTAATTATAATTAATAAGATATGGGTATATTCGTAATTTAATTTCTTAAACAACTTCATTCTATTCTTAACCCTCTAGTTTGGAGGGACACTAATATTGGAGTTTTGGATGGCAAGGAGGGGTCTTGGTGTCCCTTCCTTGCCATCCCATTCTACTTTCAAAAAAACATCTAAACATAAGTCTAACCCATTTTGGCCATTTCATTCCTTGCCACTCCTAAGCCATTCATCCAAACCTAGCCTAAGATAACTTATAATGTGGCTGTATCATATTGGGATTTGTGTAATTAAACTTGGGGGCATGAATCCTAGCCTTTTGCTTTGCAGTTGTTCATCAAGTATTGTCATAACCAATTCACATTAGTTGTTTGTCATGGCTGCTTTTTTGCCTTTTTCAAATGGTTTTGCCTGATATAATCTGATATTAGCATTTGGTAATTGCCTTTTGGGTTATGATTTCAACATTGTTTTTGGGAAATTTTACATGGTTTTAAAATTGAATCGGGATTATCTTGAAATTACTGCTATTGATGCTAAGAGGTTTTTGTTCAGAGAAAATAATTTATGATGTAGCACTGGGATGTTGTTTCCTGATCAAGTGTTTTTGATTTACAATACAAAGAATAAAGCAGCCTGATTTCTCATTATTTGGATATTATCCTGATCAAGTGTTTTCCATGCAACTTCGGTTTGCTTTCAATTACATAATTGAGATCCTGTGGACTGTACTCAGTTCATACTTTTATATCTTCTCCTTCATTCTGTGTTTCCATTTTCTAATACACTATTTTGTAATCTTTCTCCATTCTACTTGGTGAAAGGGGGTCCGATATAGTCTTGCTGTATCTCATGGCATTACAGGGGAATGTCAATGCTTCTTATGTGGGGTTAAATTCATACTGTTTTCCCCTTCCCGATTGTTCATTCATTAAAGAGGCAAGTAAGCCATTAAACTTGTGCTTATAATACCATTCCCTAGTTTCCCTCTCAGTTTCTACTATCTTTGCATTTATTTAACACTCAGTCCCTTCACTAAATATGTTGTTTTATTATGAAACTGTTTTGGTTTTTTGTGTAATAAATTCGTGTGGATTCTTATTAAACCTATTGATTCATTGCCTTCTTTTAGTTGCTGCAAGATATCCCTTATGGAGGATGGGTCTAGGTTTCTCCATTAGATGCATAGATATATTTCTATTGATGTAGGATGCAAGATGCAAGATGTCTGACGCATATATAATGCCTAGGTAGATAGCTGACCTGGCTTAGTTTGTCTGGTGGAACTTGAACTTATAAAAGTGATTTTCCATGTGCATTTTTTAGGAGCTGAGATAACTGGTTGTCTTTTCTATTTTTATTCCGTTAATCATGTCTGTCTGTGAGTCTGGGTTCTATTGTTTACTCAAGTTCTGTTTTCCTTATGTTGCTGCTGGAGACTTACTTTGCAGTTGGTTATTGCTGTGCAGTTTCTGGTCTTCAAAGCCTTTCTTCCAGTGTGCAAAGCACTCCGGAGAAAAATGGTCATTCAGATGATGCCTCAAGAAGTCCAGAACTCCTGCAGGAGTTCTTGAAATCTGGTCCAAAAAAGGAACTTCTTCGAACGTGCTTTGATAAGGACAAAAAGAACATTTCATCAAAAAGCAGGATGACTGAAAATAAGTCAACCAATAAGATCATCAAGAAACAGGACTCAAAAAAGGCTTCTAGCAGCAACCAGCCCTCTAAAAAGCAACATAGAAAGGGAGAAAATCCCACAAGGCTCCTGCCAGCTCCTGACCAGTCTTCTGATTTTGGGCATGCAAACTCCTGGATCTGTAAAAATTCTGCTTGTAGAGCTGTTCTATCTATAGATGACACGTTTTGTAGAAGGTGCTCTTGCTGTATCTGTCACCTTTTTGATGATAACAAAGATCCTAGTCTTTGGTTGGTCTGCACATCTGAATCTGCTCAGGGTGATTCCTGTGGATTGTCTTGCCATATTGAATGTGCCATTCAACACGAAAAAGTAGGAGTTGTTGATCACGGACAACTGATGCAACTAGATGGTGGTTATTGTTGTGCATCTTGTGGTAAAGTTACTGGGATACTTGGGTAAGTAATATTCCTTGCCTTCTGAGTTATGCATGATATATGCTCCCCTTCGACCATTAGAAGAAAAAAAGGAAAGAGAGATTTAATGAGGCTTTTAGTGAATCTGATTTAACTTGCAGGAACAATTCCCTTCTTGATCTACATTATGAATGTATCTTAAACAAATGAATTTAAAAAGAATTTACTTATATTATTCAATTCTCTCTCTGTCATGCACTAACCTAGATATGCTTCCAACAGTAAAACAAGCTCGCAACCGTTGCAGTTTTTGCTATGTCTTTGTGTCTTGTGCTGGAAAATGAACTCCACTAATTGCTCAGTTTTTATTTGATAGTGAAGTTGAAAATTGAAATATATTATTGATTTTACCATATGTTGGTACCATAATCTTAAGGCCAATGTTGATGACTTTGGTGATTCATGTTCAATGATGGCAGATGCTGGAAGAAGCAGCTAAGTATAGCAAAAGATGCTCGGCGTGTAGATGTACTCTGTTACAGAATATATTTGAGCTACAGGCTTCTAGATGGGACTTCGAGGTTTAAAGAACTGCATGAGATTGTACAAGAGGCGAAGGCTAAACTGGAAACAGAAGTTGGTCCAGTTAATGGAGTTTCTGCCAAGATGGCACGAGGCATTGTCAGCAGATTATCTATTGCCAGTGATGTGCAGAAGCTGTGCTCCCTTGCTGTTGAGAAAGCTGATGGGTGGCTGGCCACTGTTTCCAATGTAAACCCAGATTCCAGAGGTTGAAACTAATACTTTTTGGTTTCTTTATTTCATCTTGCTTTTTCATCAAGTTTCATTTTTGTGGTATATGATGACAATGATTAATTACAGAGGGTTCACTTCCTGCTGCGTGCAAGTTTGTTTTTGAAGAAGTAACAGCTTCCTCAGTCAAAATCATTTTGATTGAAATGTCAAATACATCATCCGAGGACATCAAAGGTTTCAAGCTCTGGTATTACAAGAGTGGGGAGGAATTGCATACTAAAGATCCTGTTTGTGTTTTTCCAAAATCTCAGAGGAGGATTCTGATATCAAACCTCCAACCTTGCACAGAATATACATTTCGGATTATATCTTACACTGATATGTGTGACCTGGGTCATTCTGAGGCCAAATGTTTCACCAAGAGTGTTGAAATAATTAAAAGAAATCCCTCTTCATTAGTTGCTTTGAATCGTATTAAAGAAAACCATATAACTGGAGGAACTTCTTCTGACTCCAAAGCAGAGCCCAATCCCACAATGGCAGACTCTGGATTTAAGGTTCGAGACCTGGGAAAAATCTTGCGTTTTGCTTGGGCTCAAGAACAAGGTTGCTTTGAGGGGTTTTGCTGTGCTGATGTGAAAAATTGTTGCGTAGGAAGTGAAATGGTCAGGCCTAAATATTCAGAAGAGACTTTGCCTAAAGTTTCACGAGGCCTTGATTTAAATGTTGTTTCGGTTCCTGATTTAAATGAAGAATTAACACCTCCTTTTGAGTCTTCCAGGGATGAAGATAATGGTTGCACTTTGCAGCAGGCAGTTGGGGCAGATGATGACGCTGCTTCTCATGATATTGAGAAAAATGGTTTAGCAAGATCTCATGGTAGTGGTGACTCCCAAACCTGGACCCACAGGCCAACTGGAGAAGTGCCGGCTGTTGACTCTCGTGTGGATGCTGCCTGTAGGAAAAGAGTCGCAAGCACAAATGAAGAGACTCATGATTGTGACAGCACTTTAATAAATGGATCTCCTTTACGCATATCTGATGGTTCGTGTTCCCTGGATGAGAACTTCGAGTATTGTGTGAAAGTAATTCGTTGGCTAGAATGTGAGGGTCACATTAAACAGGAATTTCGGTTGAAATTGCTAACATGGTTTAGTTTGAGGTCAACAGAGCAAGAACGTAGGGTGGTCAATACCTATATTCAAACTCTGATCGATGATCCAAGTAGTTTGGCTGGACAACTGGTTGACTCTTTTTCTGATATTATATCTAACAAGAGGCCAAGAAATGGATTCTGCGGTAAGCTATGGCATTAATTATGCGCGTGGAATCTTGTTCATTATACAAGATTGCTATTTACTTCAAGCCCGCCATTTTACAGCCAGAAGGCACCCTCTGATTGTTTTTGCCTACCGTGTACAGGCATTTTTTCTATTAATCACCGAAAAGTGATTCATTTTAATTGCAGACAATTTGTCTGGCTAAATGGATAGCTTTGATGATTGCAGAGACAGTAACTCATTTTTACTGGGAGGGGAGTCTTTGGATGTGAAATTTCAGGATTTAGAAGATATTTTACTCTTTCCAAGTTACTGCAATTGTTTTCAGTTATGAATTTAATCATTGAAGATATTAGTATTGAAGTTACTTACTTTCATTTTAATTCAGATGAAATGATCTCTAATTTTGTTCATTTCCCACCTTTCTTTTATATATCCTTGTTTCCCCACTTGCTGTTGAGCAGGCAACATGCAAATGAAATGCTCTGCTTCATCCACTCTCAATAATGCTGCTTCTACAAAGATTTTTAATTTATGGCGTGGGTTTATGATGGAACCTGAGTTGATTCTGCTGATTATCCTCACAGAGTAGTACTGATGATATTAAGTGACAAGGAATATTTACTAATTAGCTGGTTCATCAAGTTGAACTGCTGATAAATTGGAAGCATAACTAGCTTGACACTTTGTGCATAGTTGTGAATGAAATTGTGCGCACCAGAACATCCACCATATCTAGTTTTTGATTCGCCTTCGTCTGGAAGCTTGGTACCAAAGATTAAAAGTAATTGCTGCCTTATCATTTGGAGGATGTATGCTAAACACAATAATTATGGACACTCTCCTAATGTTGGAGAACTTGCCGGCACCTCTTCTCCATCAAAATTAAGTGAAATACCCTAGTTGTTCTCTTCTTCTTCTTTTCTTTTTTTGAACATAGCTTCGCTAATATTTGGTTCCGTCCTTGGCACGCGATGATCAGACAACGTACGAAACATTATCATCAACTTGTCGTTTAATATGTCAAGTGGCATGCTGGTTTCGCATGTATGTGAAGGAAATATATGATAAATCTAGTATAGTGTTTTATAGTATGATGAATTACTTTATAACACACTACCGAAATTTGAATCTTCACCGGAGGAAAGAAAAATTAAAATAGTATTACAGTGATTGGAATTTGATAAAATGTCATATTGTTTAATAGGAGTCAAATATGAAAATGAAATTTGTTTTAAAGTTTGTCACAGCCCATAATATTTGATCATGACCAGCACATAGATTAAATACCATAAGGTTAACTTAACCTGGCAAGCCGACAAAAACGCACTCAAACTGACCATACAAGGAAAGCAAAATAAACATGCACACTTTCAATTTACTGCCCACATGTCACATTTTCAAAACATGATTTTCACTTCATTAGAGTCAATCACGGGTTGCCATGAATCTGATAGAACCTTCCCCGGAAAATTGACCTTCCCCATTCTGTACAAGAATAACTAATCCTAGAAACATCGTAACTTTCACTTGACACAATACAACCAAACATCTAATACCTGCCACAACATGTAATTTGACATCAACAAGCGTCCGATAAAGAGGACATGATCAAAGTGTCATTGATGTATACAATTCCAATCGCACTTCAATCAATTATTTCCTGATCTAAAATATGTAAGGAAAAAGAAGTGAGTCACACCAATGTTGTGAGTATATAAATAATAAAGTATACGACAGGAAAAGTAATGCATGTATTAGAGTTTTTTAAACCGACGAATTGCACTATGAGAAGTGAAATAAATTCACATTGGGTCATTAAGGTAGGGTTGATGATAATTTAAAAGGTCTGTTTAGTTCGATAAGTTTAGTTTAAAAAAATAAAATTAAAACAAAAAAATTTGATTAGAAAAATTCATTTTGTAAAATGGGTTGGGTTTAGATTTTTTAAAAGTATGACTCAAAGTTTAAAAAACTAAAATCAATATTTTTTTAATAAAAAAATTATTATTTTAAAAAAAAATTTAATATCTTATAACATCTTAGTTAAAAAAATAAAAACTAATACTCCTTATTTTAATAATCTATATTAATATAATAATTTATTTGTACTTATAATTTCTTTATATATAATCTTGTAAGTATACAATTAATTATATTATTTCTCTTAAGTCCTAAATAGTAAATAAACTTGATTATGATTTAAACAAGTTCGTTTAACCCAATAAATCTAATTCAAAAAATATAAATAAAAATCTAAATAAAAAATTTTAATTAAAAAATACGTTTAGACTTTTTAAGTCCAAATTTAAATTTACTTTTTAAAAGCCTAATCTAATAATAGGTCCATTGACATGATATAATAAATTATATAAAGTGCAAAACACTCGTTATAAAGTTTGGAAAATTCCTATGGAATGGGTCTCATAACAAAGAACCATCATCAAGTGCCACTGCATTTGATATATCCCACGTACCACATTGGGTATCAAAGCAATGTTGTGACAATATTACATCTACTGCCATTACCACTGTATCTCAATGTTATCATCTAGCACCCCTGTGCCTTATCACATTATCACACATAGTATCTGTGCAATGTATCACAATATTACAGGTGTAGTGCCAATCCACAATATCACAATACTATACCACTGGTTATCTCTTCAAAAATTCTTTCTTGTTTATTAGTGACTTGCATCATGAGCATTAGATGCTCTTTTCCCAACCTGTTCCTATCATAATTTAACTCGTCATGCAATAGCCTATTAGATCCTCACTAAGCTTCATCTAAAGTTGGAAATAGCATTAGATCAAAATCAGTGAAACTTTTGCCATTGCTTCATAACAATTTCTCCAGCTTAATGAGAGTAAAATTCTTCAACTCTTCATCTAAAAGTTGGGAACGTGACAACGGTGATTACTAATCATAAAATTATGACATAGGAAATGATATGATAATCAATTTTGAAGAATTAACAGCTTGAATTCAAATACTTAAAATGAAAACAAAATTAATAACTATTACTAACCATTGTATCTAAGTAATTAGGGGTATTTAACTCGATTAACCTGATTTAGTCCAATCAAAATAAAAAAATTGCAAAGATATTGAAGATAGGTTGGATCTATTAACCAAGTTAGGTCAAGTCAAGGTTCAATCTCTACTCGGCCTAATTCAATTATATTTTTATTTTTTTGAATATTATTTTTTATAATTTAACTTATTTATTTTTATCTATAATTAATTTTAAACATATCAATTCATCTCAAATCTTAATTATTTTTCACTTCAAATTTTAATTTTTTGTCATTCTATTTTTTTCAGCTTCAACTCTTTTTTCTATTTTTATTAATTAAAAATAAAATTTTCAAATAAAAAATAATTTAAAAATATTTATATATCCAACCCAGACCCGACCGCTTATTTAAAGTGAGCCAAGTCTTGAATCAATTTTTTTTTGCGTTTATCTTTTACCAAATTAAGTTCTACATTATGTTCAAACTCATCTCGATATTTGAATATCTTCTTGTGTAAAACATCCTTTAAGGATAATTCCCAGTGCTTTCCCGAACAAATTCTGAAGTTGATAGTTTTTGAGAACAGCTATGTTACATGGAAACGTCTCAATTATTTAGCTGTCCCCTAAAAATTGCATCTTTTATAGTGTCAACATACCCTTTATCGTTGTCCAATATGCGCATTGCATCGCATGCTTCTTTGATTAAATGTAGGCTAAATTAAAATGCACTCTATTAAAATTTAGGTAATGTATAATTAATCTCCTGTTTTTTTTCAAATTGATTTAAACTTTTAAATCTATGCAAATATTTCTACTGTCATTAAATAAACTTTTTGTATAATTAATTCCCTTAAATTTTAAGTTGAGTGTAGATAACTTCTTTAAATTTTAAGTCATGTGCAAATGATTATCTTATTTATTATTATTTTGTAAGTGAAATAATTAGTTAATTAATGTCAAAATTTTATTTGCCTATAATTTTAAGTTTAAAAGAGAGTGTTATATTTGATATATTTACAATTTTAAATATACAATTATAATATAAAAACATATTATTATAATTATGTTCTTATATTATAATTGAGTACATTGGTGTACTTAATATATCAAATATTTTATTTTAAAAGAGTTTATTATTAAATTTTAAAAGTTTAAAAAATTCTATGCAAATGACCTAAAATTTGAAAAAAGTTCTAAATTAGCTTAATATAAAGGTCATCGAAATTAGAATTATGCAGCTTATCCTTTGCCGTCCGTAAACTCTTACACTTATATATTTTACCTGTCCATGTTTTTCCTGATAATTTCAAAATCAAAAGAATCATGAAACTTAATTTAAATAATTATAAAATTAACAATTGCAAGAAATATTAAACAATAAATAGATTTTTTTTAACTGCTTAATTCTTAATAATATTTAAATGTTAAAAAAATAAAAAAAATGGAGTCGTAAATAGGAGTTGCTATAGTATTTTTAATTTTTTGTTGGGTACCACTGTAGTTAAGGATTTAGTCTTTTTTTCTTTAAATAATTTTTATAGCACACGTCTTAAAATGTCATGTTTTATTTAAAATATTAATGTTAGAGGACTTTCAAAAGAATATTTGTAATTTAGGCAACTTTTTACCATCTAAAAATAATTCATATCATAGGTGTCAGGTCTGGTCTAGTAGAATATTGTAATTAATGGAAAAATGAATTCTGATATCTTCATTTAATAAATAATATAATTATCATGTGAATCATAAAAATGTTCAAAATGATTTAGTTTAATCTATGTAGTTTAATATAATATTTAAAGCTAAGATGTATGTTTTTTTAAAACCCAAATTATATCAATTAAACAATAATAAATTTGAAGCATACTAAGAGTTTAATTTGGGCCACATCCCATTTTCAATACATTTTAAATTATTTTGGCCAAGCAAACGGATTAAAATTTTTTAAATAATACCAACTGAAAGATGAGGCTCACAAACTGTCACTCGCCTCTGGTTTCATCCTCAGTCGTTCTCTTCTCTCCCACGACAATGCAACTTCCACATGCTCCATCCCCACCGCACCTTTCCTTCCAAAGCTCAAAGGCACAACTAAGAGGTGAATTCTACTTCATCTGCTTCAGATTCCTACTCCCAAATCTTTCCGCTCACCGCCATAACTTTGGATTCTTGTTGTAGGATTGCTTCCTTCGGTGAATTTTTCTGCATTAGTTGCTATCAATTTTTCTTTTCAGCCTCGAGGGGGCCAAAAGTTTACATGGACGTCTTATAAAAGTTCCATTTTGTGCTCTGGTGCAGCTAGAGCGGCTCCTGTTGAAGGTAATTTGATTCTTTTCTTGTGTGCAAGGCAGAAGATTAGTTCTAGTATGGGAAATTAAATGTATGTAAGTTGCAGAATATACTGGAGTTATCTTACGACTTTAACCTCACTTGTTAATCGGCAGCAGGCTTATTAGCATAATGAATATGGGTATTTGGAATATTATATGTTGCTGATGCTATTCAATGTCTTCATTGTAAAGGGTAACTACAAGATATTCAGTGTTTGTTGCTTGTGTTTTATTATGAGTAGATATACTACTTGATCAATCTTTGGTTTGTCAAGTGTTATCAAATCTTCATATTTTGCTCCAAAGAGCAGATTGCACTTTAGAGAGTGAAGTGCCAGTGGGTTTCTATTGATGAAATTTTCATACCTTATAGAAATCTAAATTATTGATTTTATCATCAATGGTAGTTGTACTTTACTTTGCATTTTCTAAAGAACACCCTGCACCTTAGAGAACTTTTATTACTTTAGCAAATTTGATGACATTTACCACTATGAATTATGGATTCTTTCTTCTTGTTCCTTTTAAATTGGAAACTAGATTTTGTCTTCTTCATTTAGAACCTAGGTCTAGTACACCCTATGGTGTGCTCGGGCTTGTTCAAAATGTATTACATTCAACAGGGGACAGCGGCCAAATTGACACATAATGTCTGGATCTTGAAATATTCCATTACTATTTTTTAGCTCCTTGAACATCATTCCTGTTTTTGTGACAATTTATGCATTGAAATTCGTTGCCCAAATGGACATATGCGTCCAGCTAATCTTACAAGAGTTGGGAGTTGGACTTCAGAGCAAGTTTAATGGTTTAGAGTTGTCAACGTAAAGTGGCTTGGTTCCATGATTAGAATCTCAGTAATTAAGCTGAGTAAGTGGTATTCCAGATTCCTGTTTGAGTGCAAAGATCTTTTGCGTGCTAATATGGTTTAACTGTTTAAGACAAATGATATTTTAATTCACGTGGGGATTTGTTGAGATATGTGTAAGGGTGAAAATTTTATGTCCGTTCGGTGAGAGAATGGTATGGATATTGATTCAAGATATTGTCTTTAGCCTAATGACTCAAGATTTTCTTGAGGATGATAGCGTTTCTGCATGTATTGTACAATTTTAAAGACTTTTATGCAGAACAGCTTGTTACCAAAAAGAAATAGGCCCTAAGTAATTTATCATTGAAAACTTGTAGTTTTTCCATCCTCAAATCTGCAGTGATTGATATTCTGGTCACTTAAGTTCATTTAGTTCTTTATAATATATGCAGCTGGCACTTCTGCAGTTTCAACTGGAACAGCTGAGGATGATGTGCTGAAAGCCTTGTCACAGATCATTGATCCAGACTTTGGAACAGATATTGTTACATGTGGATTTGTGAAAGATCTTCAGATTGAGGAAACTCTAGGAGAGGTCTAAAAAGCATGGACCTGAAATTTTCTGCTGTTCGAATGTAAATAATACTGTTCTTACCAGAAGTTTTTTTACTTTTTTTTGTCCCTTTGAATCTCAGGTGTCATTTCGGCTAGAGCTCACTACACCAGCATGTCCAATCAAGGACATGGTAAATGATACAATTACCATTGTTTGAGCAACAGCTGATGTAGGTTAGAGTAGTAGACTTTTTCTGTAGATTCATTTCATAGCAGTGAATATAAATAAAATATTCCATCCATTTTCAATACATTATAGATCATTATTTATTTCTAATTCCTCCCAGATATCACATATCACAGCTGTCCCATTCATTGATGTATTTTTTTGAAATCTCATCATTGTTTTCAAATCCCATTTCCCCCTCTTTAAGCGTGATGTTTGAGGTCTGATGTGATGTAGAGACTGTAAACGAGTATATATGATTGACAGTTTGAGCAGAAGGCAAATGAGGTGGTGGCAATGCTTCCCTGGGTGAAGAATGTGAAAGTCACAATGTCAGCACAACCAGCCAGACCTGTATTTGCAGGGCAACTTCCAGCAGGTCTACAGACAATTTCAAATATTGTGGCTGTCTCCAGTTGCAAGGTTGACCTTTTGGGGAGTTTCTTTTATGATATGCTCATCTTGTTATGTTAAGCTGTTTATCAAAATTTGGGGTGATTTTTTTCCCTTTTCAAGCTAGTAAAATAGCTATTTTAAGTCTTTTTTTTTTTTTTTTATTCAATATGTCACCTTAATTCTTTGTTTAAAGACTATTCTATAGAAAGGAGACGTAGAGAACTTTGCTTTGTTTATATGTATTGGTAATTTGTCAGATAACACCTGCAAATATATCAGCTTCCAGTTGGATTTCAATTGGATACAAACTACCTGAAGTTATTTTTTGCTAACAGAAAAGAAAATACATTCACTTTTTAATTTTCTAATGAAAGCAATATTTCTGATTCAAGAATGCCAACTATGCTGTTTCAACTAGAATTTTAGAGCTTGACTCTTTCTTGTTTGAAAGATGAGGCAATTTATGTTCTAGAATTCGATTTGCCATCATCAATTCCTTGTATTGAAACTTGCAGGGGGGTGTGGGAAAATCAACTGTAGCTGTAAACCTTGCATACACTCTGGCTGGTATGGGAGCTAGAGTTGGTATATTTGATGCTGACGTTTATGGTCCGAGTTTACCAACAATGGTCTCTCCTGAAAATCGACTGTTAGAAATGGTAATGTATGAAATATCAATTGATTTATCGCTTGTAGTTGAGTGAAGTGCTGGAAACTAATTGTTCTGAATATTGCCGTAGAATCCAGAGAAGAGGACCATAATTCCAACTGAATATTTGGGAGTGAAGTTGGTCTCATTTGGCTTTGCTGGACAAGGACGTGCAATAATGCGTGGCCCAATGGTTTCTGGGGTTATTGACCAACTTCTGACTACTACTGAGTGGTATCCTGTTCTTAAAAATAATTCACTCCGCATGGAAAAGGGCAAAAATAATATGCTATTGGAATCAAACAAAGCTTGCCGTTTTATATAATTGTGTGTTGTATATATTACTTACAGCATACGTGTCTATATATTTCAAGATTATTTTTGGCCCACTCCATAGTCTGGATTAAAGGTTAAATCTACTTGCTTGATATATAATCTTTAATTGATTGTTCTTGATATGTAATCTTGACTTCTTAAATGTAGGGGTGAGCTAGATTACCTAGTTATCGACATGCCCCCTGGAACTGGAGATATTCAACTGACTTTATGTCAGGTTCTGCTTTTACCCTTTTGCCCTGGTTTTGTGGACTAAAATAGTATCAACTTTATCTACATTGTACTTTCTTGTTACTAATTATTCCTTTATTGTGCTGTTGTAAATTACATTCAGCTGCCCATGAATCCTATAATCCCAAAGTTGTTTTTTAATACTTCTTCAGTTGCCAATTCTCATGAAATTTGATATGGGTCCATTATTTCTTCAGGTAGTCCCATTAACTGCTGCTGTAATTGTCACTACTCCTCAAAAGCTAGCATTCATAGATGTTGCCAAAGGAGTTCGGATGTTTTCAAAACTTAAGGTGGCTCTTTGTCTTTTGAATGACCTAAACATTCTAGGATATTATTTTTCAATCTCATATGCTTGTAACTGTTTTGCATTTGTTTTATCCTTCCTCTTTGACATTTTGCCAAAATAAAAAGGACATGTGCCAATGTACTTTCTAGTCATATAATTAGTATAATTTCTATTTGATACATGTCCACTTTTGATATTTACATATATTTCTCTATTTTTTTTTATGTATAAGGTGCCATGCGTTGCTGTTGTCGAGAATATGTGTCATTTTGATGCTGATGGAAAACGATACTACCCATTTGGTAGAGGTTCAGGTTCTCAGGCATGGATATTCTGTAAATGTTTTCTTATCTTCATTAAAATTGAGGGGAGAATAATATAAACCTCTGTATGCTAGTCAATTCAAAACAAGCACTAGTGTACTACTTATGACATGTTTCAATGGTTTGATCATATTTGCAGGTCGTCCAGCAGTTTGGAATACCTCATCTATTTGATCTTCCCATTAGGCCAACTGTATGTCCTATGTCCTGTTTTAGACTTTGAAATTGCTCTGCTCTTACTTGTTTGATTGTGTAAGTCAGTGCTTTCACTTATATTTTATTTTCCTTGCATGGTACATAACCTAGGTAATGATTTTTTTTTTCCACCTGGGAGGGGGGGGGGGGGGGGGTGGGAGAAAATGAAGGAAAATTTCTAGCCAATTCTGTATAAAATCTATCCTTGTAAAGGACAGTTAATTGAATTAGATGATATGAAGAAAAGCCTCTCATCTGCAACTCCCAATCATGCAAGGAATGATTTAAGTGGGTATTGTAATGGAGCTTAAGAAACATCGATATAGGTATAAGTATCGGATACGATACAAGACAAGACGTGAAATATGTCAATTTCAAAAATTTTAAGATATGGGTATAGATATATTTGTGTGTGTATGTATATATATTTTAGCAAATAGGGTTAGTGATGAAGAAAGATTATGTAAAATATGGTAAGAAAAGAAAATAAAATGAAAGATAAAATGATAAAAAAATATCACAACTAATAAAAAAAATGGTCAGAAATATTTTAACACCAATTTGATATTATTTTGGCACATTTTGAAATATATTCCGATACTTATGTAGATGTATCGTAT
Organism: Delonix regia; assembly: GCA_037074485.1. Lineage (NCBI taxonomy): Eukaryota > Viridiplantae > Streptophyta > Magnoliopsida > Fabales > Fabaceae > Delonix > Delonix regia. The sequence goes on along the minus strand of CM073449.1, from coordinate 28,106,377 downwards.
TGAGTATCATATCAAATACTTATCCAATACAGATACGGACATTTAGAATTATCCATGCTTCTTAAAATGCGGCACTTCACTTCAATACTGCTTATATTCTGCCACCCAAGCATTGTTGTTATTCATCTACAGGCTACCTTAATTTCAAAGGGAGCCTATTCACCTCATAAAGGCAATATCTTGCGCAACTATTTTACCAAAAGGACAGTTTCAAACTCAAATACATAGCCCTTGTCTGTGAAACGTAACAAGACATTATGTCTCACACATTATTTGAACTGGCCATCTATTCTGTCGCTTAAGTGAACACTTTAATATCTCTATCCTCCTAGTAATCAGTGCAGAAAGAGGAAAAAGGGACATGAATTATGTCAGTAGACAAGAGGGTGCTTACCTGGTAAGGTTACATCCTGTAGACAAATGCAAGAAGTTTCATCCTTCTAATTGTTTCTAGAGTCCTTGTAAAACCCCATATGGTGAAGAGAAATACCACCTTGTACGCTTCTTACATGTTTTTGGTTCAAGTTACATTTCTTTTGTAAGCTTACACACAAGCACCAAAAAAGAAAAAGACTCAATTTCTAATTCTTTTCAATAGATAAGTAAATCCTACTTTGCTACAAATCACTTTGTAATTTGTATGGTATGTAAAATATGATTACGTTGAATGTAGCAGAGCACAGATTACAAATGCCTCTATCAAATTCACTATTTTAACAATAATAAAGCCACCATTAATTTTCAGATTCAGAGTTAAAAGCTGAAGCCTCCCTTCTCTACCCTCCCCCATCTTGCATCTCTCTCTGTGCTTTTCAGTTATAAACAAAATTACAGTCTAATAGAAAGAAAAAACTTTTGATGGCATATCCAAGTCATACTCCAACCTGAAAATGCTATGGCCAAGCCATATAAAAAGAGAAAACAAGAAATTGTATTCTATTGGTTGGATATATTTTTGGCAGTATCGTAGGTGTTGGGTGTTGACATGTATTTGAAACTGGTACACGACCAAAAGTATGTACAACTGTGCTTGTCGACTTGTGAATTCTTATAGTAGTTTGTAACATAAATATACAGTCAATTTTTGAAACTTTTATGTTTATGCGAGCCATTTAAAAGATCATAACATAATGCAAATGCAAAGCAAATAATGAGAAAAAAGCCAAGTTTATTTCGAGTATTTACACATTTAATTATAACAGCTATCTACTTCTGGAGATAGTGGAATGCCTGAAGTGGTTGCTGATCCTCTAGGTGAAGTAGCTAAAACTTTCCAGAATCTAGGAATATGTGTTGTGCAACAGTGTGCCAAGATACGCCAACAAGGTATGCTATATGTGCTTGTTGATATTTGGAGAAAAAATGCTTCCCAGCAAATCTAGTCCTAGTAAGTCTGTTTTCATATGTACTTAACTCTGAGATCCATAGTTGGTGATTAGCTGCAAAACTGTTTAACTAGTGATTAATCATTGCAGGAAAATGCTAAAAACCTGACTGAGTTATTTACATTTTTCAAACTTCATCTTGGCTTCATTAATTTCAAGTTTCCTGATGGGTACTCTGGGCTTTTATCATGGCTCAGGACTACTATAAGAACTTCCTAGATGTCCAATACCTTATTTGTGTCATTTATGAATACAGAATTGCAGTTACTTTAAGCCATTCAGTTTGGTTTTTCTTTTATTGATATACATTTTGCTTTCATTCAGTTTCGACAGCTGTCGTCTATGATAAATCAATTAAGGCAATCAAAGTGAAGGTGCCTGATTCAGATGAAGAATTTTTCCTGCATCCTGCAACAGTTAGACGGAATGATCGCTCTGCTCAGAGTGTGGTATGCTGATATTTAAGAGTGAAGTTTCAATTAAAAAATCCATAATGAAATATGTCATTTAATGAAAGCTGTGCATAACATTTTGGTTGCTGCACTTTATGTGTTTTCTACTAACAACGTAAAATATTAGTAGATGATAATGGAACTCTTATAGGAGTACTGCTCCAATTACTTGCCATTTGTCATAAAAATTTTAATGCAGAAAAAACTTGGGCCTTTTCATGTGTTGCTTCATCAGAAAGGTAGAAGGAATTAAAATTTATTGTACCTGTGGTTGGGCATCCATGTTTGGTCAAATTATATTTGTGCATGCGTGGATCTTGTGCATGTCATGGTCTCAATCTAATGGGTAGTTAATCTTATTTAAACAGGATGAATGGACAGGGGAGCAGAAATTGCAGTATGCTGATGTTCCAGAAGATATTGAACCTGAAGAAATCCGGCCTATGGGAAACTATGCTGTTTCAATAACTTGGCCTGACGGATTTAGCCAGGTGATATGATATGGCATGTCAGATGTGATTATTTCCACAAAAGAAAAGCGTAGAGTCACACAGTAGTGAATTAGCTTTTTGTAACTTGTACCTTTTCCATGCCATCTTCACGATTAAGCTAGATGCAAATATCTTCCCCTGATCCCTCTATAACTTTAAGATGTTTATTCTGATCAAGGTCGTGGTTTATGGCTTCTTTTATTGACCACTTTCTATCTTGATACATATCTGTGCTTGAGTGTCCTGCATCATGCAAGCAATGAAATGCACCGGTAGCGCACAGACACTTAAGGATTTGTGTCCATGTCAATACATGTTAAGACATAATATTAGGCACAATACGATACTACATGGCAATTTAAATTACATATCGACAATTCAAATTTTGCAATACACAATGCGCGTGTTAGAGTCCATATCCGACAGGTGCACTAATAGGGCAATAGATGGGCAAAACAGAAATAATGTCTATCTCTCTTCTGGATTATATGTCCAGTTTCTTCATGAGCTAGCTACACATGCTGGATTCCTAAATTTGTCATGGATTTAGTTTTTCAAGTGTGGAAAAATTGTGCTCTCTAGTTATCATTCATTAATTATTTCTGCCATATATGCAGATTGCTCCGTATGATCAACTGCAGACAATGGAACGGCTAGTTGACGTTCTTCAACCAACAGCACAATTGTGATTTTTGCCTATTGAAATCATCAGCTAAGTTCCTGCCTGTATGATAGCTCTAGGAGGGCTTTAACTCTCCTTCAATCTGGACTTCTTTGATAGAATATTCATTATTCTGTAATTTATAGGTTGGCTAGAGAATACCTGTGCTCTTCAAATTTTTTGCTTTACTCTCTTTTGTTCCCTCGAGTAGAGCATATACTCACTTCTTTTCCGTGAATCTCTGTATACCATGTATAACATAAAAGTGAGTACTCTATTACACTGGATCACTAGTTAACATATATACTTGCCGTGTTTCATCTTTCTCTCTCTCTCAAAAAAAAAAAAAACAGAAGGCAACTTTGGAGTAACTTCAAAGGGCAGAGATGTCTTAATTCTACAAGCATATTGGCTTGATTCACCATTTCACCTTGATTAAATAAAAATCATTAATGCATTGCTGAAATTCACAAAAGAAAAAAATCTTGAGACTCAAGTCTAAAAAATGTCAAAGTTAGAAGCTAATTATGTAACAATACATCTTATCACACATTACATTCATAGAGTAGTTTGTTGTTATTCTGTAATTATTATGATGCAATTTTGCAATAAAAATAAATATTAATCACAGTCTATTGTAGCTGTTTCTAACGAACAAAAATTATTGCTCTAAATTTTCTCTTTACTCATAACTCCACATTTATAGCCGTGAATAAAAATCAGGCACGAGTTCATCACCTAAGCGACGAATAAGTCACTTCCAAACTACAATACTAAAGAAAAAAATTGAAACATCAATCACTCTAAATGTGACATCGTAAATAGAATCATAGAACTAGTCGTTAAGTTTTGCACAATATCTCGTTTAATAATCTTTTATAAAAAGGAACGAATTTGGTAGGAAGTGCAAACATTATGTCCAAAATGGATCACTTGGAGATTCTTCAGTAACTAGGAGTGATTAAAAAAATATCTTTTTAATTTAATGTATTTTTTTAATTTAATATTATTAAAATATTAATTTTTTATTATCTTTAATTACTAAAAAATTTCTGATAACAGGAGATAATCCGGATTGCATCATGTCTGGTATTTTTATTTCTTGCAGTCCAATATAACCTTACCCGACGCGAGCAAACAACTCGATACTGCTCGTAATATCAACGAAAAGGCAGGGGTTAAACGGTCAACAAGTTGAAATAGCGCTCCGTTGCCTAGACTGCCCTTTTTACAGAAACCACCCCGCCACACGGTCAATAGAAAAGCATGCGAAGCCTATTGCCAGTTGGTGGAGCTTCTCATTTTCTGAGTTCCCTCAGCTACCCTCTCGGCAAATCTACCAAGCTTTTGCTATCTACCCGAGCAACTGCGACGATGGCCACTGCCGAAGAGTTGGTGAAGGGCAATGTTCATCCAAACGGCGTCGCCGTCATCACCCTTGATCGCCCCAAAGCTCTCAACGCCATGAACTTAGGTTTTCTTTTGCACTTTTTGTTGTGTGCTCTCGCTAAGTAGTAGCTATTTTCCATTTCCTTGAGTATTTTCTGTCTAATATTGAGTTAAGAAATGTATCTGGACGTGTGCTTCTGGTTTATTTAATTGAGTTACAATAAAGAGTAATGGGGAGCTCGTGGATTATAGAAAATGAAACTTGAATTAGTGTTATAAGCACCTGGAAATTGGGGGAGTATATTACGGGGATATTGAACGTAGATTGGTTGACTTTTTAGGCGTCAGGGAAAAACAAAGGTCTGTGACAGTCTTTCATATTTCACCAAAAGTAGGGTGTTTCTCTGTGAGTGAGCGGTTTCTCTTTATGCTAACTTGGAAACATATATGTGGTGCAGATATGGACGTAAAATATAAAAGTTATCTTGATGACTGGGAATTGGATCCAAGGGTCAAATGTGTTCTAATTGATAGCAGCTCATCTCGGGCCTTTTCTGCAGGTATGATTGAGTTATAAAGAAACACATAATTCCCTTCTCTTTTTCAGCCATTTATGATGTTAATATAATTCTTGCATATGTATGTTATTGATAAGTTCTTTTGCAGGGAATCTCGTTAAGATTTGAGGTTATTTGGTTTCGAGTGTTAGGTAAGTTGTGAGAATCACCATTGATATTCAGTGCAGGAATGGATATGATAGGGGTTTTTGCTGAGATTCAAAAGGTCAAAAGCTCACCTTCAGTGAAGAAGGTTTCATTATAGTGCTTGGTTTCTCTTCCAGTGTATTATGCTATAACACATGCTTCTGGAACTCCCATTTTTTTATGTGCATATATGGATTATATTGTTGCTTAGTTGTCTGTCTCTATCACGTGTAGTCATCATCATCTTCTGATGCTATACTACTTCATTATCATAAACTGTTATTTCAAATAAATGTCTCTCTCAGTGACTGTCTATTTAGTAACCATGATCTTAGTTTATCTGCAGGTGGTGATGTGAAGCAGATAACAATCAAAAACCGTCTATCAGATATGATTGAGGTCTAGTTGTGTCCTTGAAATTATGTCATCTGATTCATATAACCTTTACGGTTTATTAAAGTCATGTCATATGAATACTTTTCCATATTTTTCCTTAACTTTTTTAGTTGTAGACCATTCATGTCTTTATTTATTTTATCGTTTATAAGAAGTATTACCATGACTGCTAATTTAGTAGACTCCCATGTAATATTTATTTTCCTTAACTTTTTCCTTAACTCATGAAACTTGGCTTTAGTATTTTTGAACTTGACTCTTAATACCTTTAATATTATAAAGGAATTTGGTAATGTACGGTAAATACAATTGTTGATGTTTCTTGGGGCATCAAGTTCAAACTATAAAGTATAAAATATGCATATTTTTCTTTTTGATTAAAGATATCATATCTGCAACTTTGGAGGTCTTGCACTTGTTCTATTTGTTTCATAAAATCAGTGTTTTAGGAAAATGATTAATTCAAAGCAACTCTTGGTGTTTGGTGTGCAAAGCTTATAGTGTTATATGGTAGTAAGAGACTTTGTACTATGTAAGGCAAAATATTTACTTTAGACTCAGAGGCCCAATAAGGTTAATTCACCATGTTTTTGCTTGATGTATTGATTTTCCTAGACAGTCCTTTTGTTTTTGGCATAGTGAAGTGGTTTGGCAGTTCTAGAATAGCCAGTTTGGAATCTTCAGTGAGTATTGGGTTTGTCTATCTGATCTTGATCAGTTTTTAGCTATATGGTTTTGGGAAAAGAATGGAAATGTGATCATCTGGAAAACTCCTATTTTTGCAGGCTCGTGGTGTTTGTGGTTAAACTAAAATGCTAGAGTTTTTAATCAATAGATTTTGCGTTGCTTCTTTGAGAAATTGTTATCTTTTTGACCTCCCTCTGGGTTTCAGCTTGTGGTCTTTTTAGCAGGGTGTTGGATTTACAAAGTAGTTGGAAGGCTCTTGAGCTTATATTTGTTTTGTTTTTTAATATTGTTTTTGGAGGATTCTTTACCCTCCAAGTGAACTGATGGAAATGACCAAATTGAACCTAGGGTTTTGGTTTGGTTTGGTTTGGTTCAGTAATGATTAAAGTAGTAAGTAAAATAAACTTGGTAATTACACTTACATATAGTTCAAGTAGCTAAAACTTAAAAACTGAAATAAAGGAAAAGCATGGGATGAGAGGTGGAGCAGCATCTGATAAATGGAATAGAGGACTTTTCAGAGATTTGGAGGAAGAAGGGATTAAAGATACAAGTTGAAGTCTAGGCGTTTTATCGCCAAGATTATCCATGGGACATTGTTTGCTAGAAGGCCAAAGTTGAAGTGGGTTACTTGCATTTTGACCAAAATAAAAATGCATGAAAGTTTACCTTTTCTCCCACCCAATATTTTCAAATGCATGCTTTATTTTTCTTCTATTATAAAGTTGCATCTATAGTTACTTGATTACCCTTTTGACAAAGCCATTTTCTTTTCCCTTTATTATGATCTCCTTTGGGTGATTTACTGTATGTGCCGACAAGAATTGCAAATGCAATTTGGATAGTTTTAGACAAATTTCTTTGTATCAATCAAAATTAAATTTTGTTTATGGTAATGTAAGGTCAGCATTGTGTCAAATTTGTGTCTTATTCTATCTTTAGTATTTTGCATGACTTGTTAATGTATTATGAAAATTAATGGGCCCATAATGCTGCACTTTTCAGATTTTCTCAGCTGAGTATTCTTTGATATGCAAAATCTCTCAGTACAAGAAACCATATATAAGCCTCATGGATGGAATAACAATGGGTTTTGGGATTGGGCTGTCTGGTCATGGCCGCTATCGTATTGTAACAGAGGTCTGCTCACCTTATGATGGTGGCTTTGGTATACTCTAAATTTATGACATTATAGATCTTTTTTATGACATTTTTCACTTACATGACACATTTCAGAGAACTGTTCTTGCAATGCCAGAAAATGGAATTGGTTTGTTTCCAGATGTAGGTTTTTCTTATATAGCAGCACTAAGTCCAGGAGGAGGATCAGTTGGTATGTTTTTAGAATTTTATAGCACTGAATTCCTCTCTGTTGCTTTTATTGGATGAACTTATATCCGAAGGGTGGTCAAAGCATCATCTTCTGTTTATCTTATTCTTCTTATGCACTACTTTTTGTCATCATTTGCCCTCAAAATGCATGTATATGGTCTTAACTCTTAAAAGTTTCAATTGATATCTTGATCAGTTTTTCTTAGATATAGTTGACTGGTTGTTTCACTTTCTTTCAATGGGATCTCTAATTCACATGTTAATTTGATAAATGGACGAATTGCAGGTGCTTATCTTGGATTGACTGGAAAAAGGATTTCTACTCCTTCAGATGCAATATATGCTGGCCTTGGAACTCATTATGTACCATCTGGAAAATTAGGTTCATTCAAGGAGGCCCTTTTGGCTACTGCCTTGTATGTCTCAGTATAAACTACTGATGGCTTCTTTTTTAACAATAATAAAAATAACAATAATAAAGCATATAAATCATCCTTTTTGCATACTTGTGGGAGTTTCTTGGCCTGTTATTTGGTATCATTCTATGCTGGGAAAGTAACTCTAAATATACTATCTTTCTCTATTGTTTGAAATGAAGAGAAATCTGTGTCTCCTGAGACTCCTGTAAGATTCTCACTTTTTAACTTCTGCTTGGATTAGATGCATGTAACACTGATAATACTTAAATCTTTCGGCTACATTATAGAATATAGGATAGCTGTGAGTATGTACATGTATACATACCAATATTTAAAGATGGTGATCTTGCCAAATTCATTAATCATACAGTTCCGAGGATCCACATCAGGACATCAAAGTTCTTTTAGCAAGATATGAGTCTGACCCTAAGCCGGAAGCACAGTTGAAGTTGCTTTTACCTCAGATAGTTTCATCTTTTGGAAAAAATAAATCAGTTACTGAGACAATTGAAGATCTAAAAAAGCACCAACTAAGCACTGATCCTACCGGTATGCTTATTGACATATTTGCTAATGTTCAGAGTCGTAGATTGATTGATTAATTGTTTATTATATTTGTTTACTTTTTACCTTTGCTAGTTGTGGAGTGGGCTAACGAAGCTCTCCAAGGTCTTGGAAAGAGTGCTCCTTTTTCGCTTTGCTTGACGCAAAATTACTTCTCTAGAGTTGCCTCTGCGCAAGGAAAAAATGAGAACGAATTATCCACTGTAAGTCTGCAGCTGTCTGAAATGAATCCGTAGAATTTGGCTTTTTTTTGTTTCTTGGGTTGCTTCCATGTTTTCGACTTATTAATGTAACGTGTGTATTACACCTGCATCTGGACATATTCAGCTAACTGGTGTAATGAAACTTGAGTATCGCATTGCCTTAAGGTCTTCACTGCGACATGACTTTGCAGAGGGTGTCAGAGCTTTATTAGTAGACAAGGATCAGGTTCCCTCTTTTTCTCACAACTGCATATTTAGAATTTGATCGAGAAACTTTATCATAGTATATCACGAAAACTGGGAATGTGTAGGTGCAATTTATATTGTAAAATACAGATGTTAGTGCTACAAAAATTATGTAATTTACCTGCCGGGTGCTCGGTGTATTGATAAAAAAATGCAAAATTATGCTTTGTGCTTAGTTTCTTTTTTCTGAAGCCTGGTAAATATTCAAGATTCAAGATTCAAGAAAAACTATAACGTAAAGCAATTTTGGTATAAGTTGTTTCCTTAAAATGGTAGATTCAATAATTATTTTCCTGCAGAACCCCAAGTGGAGACCATCAAGCTTGGAGGAAGTTGATCGGCGTGACGTGGAAGCGGTCTTTGAACCATTGGAACCAGGAATTGGAGAGTTGAATGTAATTTAGAAGGACACTATATACTTGTATTGATTCATCAAAAATATTTGAGATACTACAGCAAATAATTAGGATATGGTGTTATCCTACATGGGCTGCTGTTGCCAATGATAGTGGCATGGACATGGACCAGGTAATGTTGGAAATCAAATGATTACGTGAGTAAAATCAGTGTTTTAAAATTTGGATCAATTGGAAGCCGGTCAGGCCCACATTCTATACATTCTCCAAAAGTCACTTGAACCGTAACACTGTTTTGGACTAATCAAAACGAACCAGACCATGCTGTACAGTTTTTATGCTCTACAATTTTTTTTTTATTGATTTTTTAAAATGTTTAACTAAATATTTTTTCACTTAACCCTGCCAATGGATCATGATTGGATCAAAACCGACATGTATTAGGAAATTGATATTAACTTGGTATGGAAACTAAACAGAAAAAAGTAAAAATTTGGAGGGACTGAATTCGCAAAATTTCATTTTCATGGCTTTTTAAGCATTATGCCACTCTTTTAAGTTTTGGGCCTACATATTTGAGTCATTTGATTATCTCTCAAGCTTGCTAAGCTTAAAATATTAAAAGAAAGACACATTTGACTTGCAATATATTATTCTGTTTATATTTCTTTTGAGAGTTTTAAGTTTGAAGTTCAAACATATAATTGTTTGTAATTTAACATATATCATAAATATTCAAGTTAATTAATAGTTTTTTATATGTTGATGACTTTAATTCAATCATCACCTAAATCTATTAACCCATAAAACAACAACAGTTTCTTCAATTCAATATTTTTGAAACATCGAGTAAAATCAGAGTCACGTTATGTCTAAGATGCTTGCTTTTCGCTCGAACACATTGCATCTCTCGATGAATAATTTCCTCACCCGTTCTTGAATAGAATTTATTAAATGCCATAAGTTTTACAAGACATTAATGAACAAGACGATCTTGAAGTTTAGACAATAATGATTTAACCATTCTAATCGCTCAATAAGATGGATAAGCTTCGACCGCTGAGACTCTGACCGAACTAAGTATTAAAAGAATAAGAAGAAAAAACTAGAGATTGGACACAAAAATGCTCGATGATAAGATGACCGGAGATCAGTAGTCTTGCTGGAATGCTATGAACAATCTCCAATTCTTAAGCTTCGTAGAAGATTCAGATATCCAAGACGTTCGGGATTGATGTACCTGAAAAAATACATATTAGTTTTGTACACCCGTATAAAGTCGCACAAGTATAATTGTAATTTACAATATTCGGTTCTATTTTGAAAGCAAGGAAAACATAATGTCTCTGCTTTACCAAAAGCCCATAAAATCTACTTTGGGAATCACAGAAACAAACCAACCTCGCTTTCCTGAACTATCATTACAATACCTCAGGTATTTGACACCAAAAAAACACTCGTATGAATGACGTAAAATGCTATAAAAAAGGATATTAAACATTCACTATATAAAAAGAAAAAACTAATTTTGTAACATCATTTGACATATAAATTAACCTTTTAAAGTTGAAAACACAAAATTATCTACTCAAGAGACATAATAATTATCAAATACACTAATTTAGGTCATCATTCAAGCATAATTAATTTAGGCTCTTCTTTAAATAATGGGGTTAGTATGTTCCAAATTAATATTGACTCTTTAAAAATATTTGGTTTAGACTTATCAAGTTAACTTCATATAAAAAAAGACACCCCTACTTAACTGAGGCGCCCAAAGGCGCTTGCCCGGACTGCTCAACAGGCTGAAGCTAGTGCCTCTCACCCCAATAGCGTTGAGGGTTGAGGCAAGCAACTGTTATAACACTGTTTTCAACAAATCAAAGTGTCTAAATACATGCATATATTGAAAAATTTTAATGTACATGCGTCTCTGATACAAATAGGAAAGTGTGAATGTAGAGAAAGTCAAGCACAAGAAATACCCATGTCGAAACAAGAAGTCAATGATTACAAGAGAGCAATTTGGCTTGAAGAACTGTGTTCTGCGTATGACTTCTGCAACTTGCATAATAGGAAGCAGCTTAAAGCTATCCACTTCTCCATCTGACATTAAATAACCAGTCATTACAAAGAAAAATTCTCTACAGGAGATGAGGCCACCTCTTGAGTATTATAACACGATCACAAAATATCATTGAAGAACACGACTGTTTAAATACTTACCTTCATTTTTTGGTACAAAACTTTCAGGAAGTTTCAAATCGTAACAGAACAGAACATCCCTCTTATATCTGTATCCATCTATGTCCATATAGGAAACAGCTCCAACTGGTATGGCTCTGTGAGAAAAGCAAACTACAGCATTAGAAAAAGAGAAGACAAGTTTTTATATTTTTTTTAGGTCCTGGTTGATGGTTGTTACAAAGGATAAGTACAGAGCTGATAAATATGTTGAACATAAAATAGGAAGCACAAAAAGGATGATGAAAGCTCCCCGTTCAAAGAAAATTAGGCCAAAGGGAGGGTAATGTTGGTGTAATAAACCTACTCAATAGAGATGGATCTGGGTATTCCAGCTTCCTCTTCACATTCCTTCACAAGATTCTCCCAACAATCGATCCCATGTGGCTGTGATTTTATAGTAATAGCTAATTAGAATCTGAAAGATCATATTACGAACTAGAAGAAAATTCAGTAAACACTTGACAATGTCAAGGTATTAGCCGATTTCTTTAGTCATTTGATGTTGTACATGAGTATCTCTTTTCATTCCTAACCACAGAAAGGACAAACTGACTTCCAAATATGGAGCCAATTCCATTGAATACAAATGTTCAGATATCTGCTAATCTCGGGTTTTTACTTTTTATTGACCTACTCAGCAAGTAGCTACACACCAGTCCTCCAGCAACTAGATGATCTAGCATTCCGGGATAAGTGGGTTTCACAGGACTTCTCTTGCCTATCCACAGATGTTTCTGCCCATTCCGCTCAACATAGCCATTCATATGGACTCCATAAGCCTAATCTTTGAAGGAAAAGGAAAAGTATTAATGAGGACAAGTAATAATCAGAAACAGCTTTTTTGTATAATTGGGTCTATCAATTAGAAATCCAGTTTTTGAACAAAGTTATACTAGAAATGTTTGGAGATAATCTTCAAAATGGTGCAAAACACCAAGAATGTGAAATTGGCTTAATTTACAGCAAACCAAAAAAATGCAAGTTCAAGATTTTGATTGAATTCGACAATGATTTTACTGGAACATGTTTGTTCTCAATAGTAGAACAAAACAATTTTAAAACTACGAGTCCCTGGACAGATCTGGCAGCATGACATCTAAGCAAATATGGCTACAAATGAGTATAATGACAGAGAAACTTAAAATGCAAGTTTAGTTATTCTGTATAAGAGCATTTTACACGTACCTTTATTCCAAAATAAGGAGCTGCAGCACGTTCCAACGAAAAGAAAATGGGTGCACCAAATGATGACGTCACAGGGTATAACTGATAAATGATGGACAAGAGGCATAGGTATAGGTATTAGAAAATCTTGCAAGAAAAGGATGTCAACATAGACACCTTCTTTACTTATCATAACCAGTACCTCATTCCGTATACCTGGAATCCATTCCTCTCCCAAACACTTGACCACATCTCCAACCGCACTGGTTCTCTGCTCAGGCGTCTTCAGTATTGGATTTAATGAAACATACTCATCAAAGTGAGAGCCATATAATTTATCTTTAGGGAAAATGAACACATCCCTGAAGGTCTTCAATCGGTCAGCAAACCTGAACAAAATTGAAGTTTAGCTGACAACTCTGTCACTATCGTTGGCTTCGGTTAATAATAGCGCTAAAGACATGATTCAGCTAGGATCCAACATCATAAACCAAACCAATTGCCTCCATGAAATAGCTAATTAGGACAAGAAATGAGCATCATATAGGGACTGAGTTTGAGAAAATTTTACCCATTGTGAATGAATCCAACAATTTGGTCCTCAATGACAAATGGGAGGAACTCATATTGCTTTTCCTACAAGCCGATTCAGAATTAATAACAAACACCATGTATACCATTCGCCGGGAGTCCAATAAATGTAAAAATTTGAATAGGGAGACTCCTAAGATTAAGCTATTGATAAGCATCAAATATATCTAAAAACCCAATTTTAAAAAAGAAGGAGAATAGCAGAATTGGGAGTCTCAAGAATTCCTGCAGCTCCTGAGAACTTACTGAACCACGATTGCATAATTGGACTTTCTCGAAGTAGCCTTGGAGATAAGAGCTATCTTCTGTCGCACCTCCAGGTTGAGGTATAGAATAGACGTCGTCCCATGAGAAATTGCCCGTGATTGACCCTAAAGAAGAAGCGAATTTGATGGGACTTCCTATGCAAGCCGTGACGCGCGAAGGAAATGGAGCTGCGAATCTCATGGGAAAAGGATGAGAGGCTCCGGAGGTGAAGAGGATAGAAAACGAAGAAAAGGCTCTAGAACTGCAAGTGGTAGTGAAATTGCATAGGTACGCCATTCCGATTACTATGACTCTGCAAGCTTAAGTCACCTGAAGTATTAGTCTTCGAGTTATTGATCAAGACTCTGAAAGCTGGATTCCGATTACTGTGCTGACTCGGGTTCTGGTGTTTATGTTTTTTATTATTTTACTCCAAACTTTTTTATAAGGACCATAAATTTAAAATATTTACATTGAATGACCTTACATATTATACTTATTTATAAGGATTCTTTAGATTTGAAGTGTAAGAACAAATATGCCCTTAAATGACTCAAAACTTCGGCAACTGTTTCAATTGATGAAGACGCATAACACGGTTTCTCGTTCAGTTGATGAGCCATAATCATCCTTTCTCTCACTCTCTGTTTCATGTTAGCCTCTTCTCTTTGTCCCTTGGCTACTCTGTATCTCTCTAGCCCAGTGTCACTTTCCTCTTCCTTGCGTAGATTATAATTCGTTTTTAACATTTCATATTTAGCGTTTGGTGTCAGATTTGTTGCTCTTCAAATACCCTCTTCATATCATCCATAGCTCAATGGTACTGCCATTTAGAACCACCCTCTTCATATCGGTACTGCCATTTAGCTTCACGGTACTACCTTCTTTCCCTCGCTTCACTCTTTTTGTACACTTTTGTTTGAGTTGTGTCTAATTATATTGGATTTAGTTAGTATCTATATTTTGTCTAATTAAGAAAGTGAAAAAAAAAAAATCAAACAGAAGTGTTTGAATTGATGAAAAGAGTTGTGTCTAATTAAGAAAGTGAAAGTGTCTAACAAGTCGTTTATTATAGTTTTCGACAATTGAAGGTCTTCCACGTGCAATTTTTGTGGGACTTGGTTAACCATCCAAGCAACAAGTTTCGAGAACCAAAAAAGAAACCGAAATGGGGAAGAAAAAGACTGAAATGATACAATGGACGTGTAATGTTTCACTTGATGATCTAATTTGTAATCTCCTATTGGTTGCAAATGTCCAATTGTGTCATGATTTGCAACTAGTTTACTGGTTTCAAAGGTTGATTGGTCATGTAAGTAATATAAAAGTACTTAATATTACAATCTAATTATGAAAAAAGCTTGTTCACCAGTTTAAATCGATCAGTATTGATGTTGATGTTGATGTTAATGTTGAAGACTTGTTTATGCTTGGTATTCATAAACACAAAACAAATGCATTGTATCCAGTGGAATTAAAAGTGACTTGATTTTCGTAATTCTGGAAAGCCCACTGGATAATGCACCCAAATGCTGGTTAAGTAGAGAAGGCAAAAAAGAAGGTTTCACCGTATTCAACTCAACTCATCTTCGAACTTTGAAGTTGGAATCGAGACTAAAGGTGAAGGGCCAAAGTGTCTTCACTCTCTTTGTCACATTTAAAAAATCCAGAAGGTGTCCGGCATAAATAACGAAAAATAAAACTTCATTTCTACAATAAAGTTATAGAAAATATAAAAAAGAATAAAGACTTTTGCCTGCAGTCATTTGAATACATTTAAAATATTTATACCATAAATTAAATCTTTATCAACGAAGTTATAGAAAATATAAAAAAGATCACAGGCATTGCAAGAAAATATGAGGGCTCACCAAAGACTTTATATCATATGCTTTGATCTTGAATGGTTCTATTTGATTATTTGAAAAAATATAGGTGAATAGGTAGCATCTCAAAAAAATAAAAATAAAAATGTAATATAAACAACAAGAAAAGAGTTAAAGAGAGCAATGACATAATAAAGCTGACAAAAATAAAATTACCATTGTATCAATTCAAAATCAATAACTATAAATAACATTTGTCATGAAACTTCATAAATTGTCAAAATTTGCATAAACTTTGGGAAATCATTAGCAAAAGTTCTTGTTTGACAAAGGTAAAAAAACATTGAAAATTATAATTAGTAAATAACAGGACTATCATAGGACATAACTTATATGTTGTAGGCACAGTCCACAGGGTAATAACAATCTATCAAGGCCACAATGCTCTCATGATAAGCTTTCTAATCCATCGTGAGTCCATTGTTCATGCTATGTTATTCCTCTGTTCATGTGTGATGATGTTACATGGGGTTAACATTTTCTATCACCCTACTAACTAGGTGCTTTCAAGGTGAATTATAGGCTAACAGATCTACTGTTAACTATTAGTGTCCTATTTTAGTCTTTTTAAAGTTTAAAACATCCGTCGTGCATAGGTCATTCACTATTTAATACACCGTCAGTACTCATGTACTAGTATTTTGATTTTGGTAGCAAAAAAAAATTCTTTCATTGTAAATATTCAACTCCATGTACAATTTCATTTGATCAAAGGAAATGAACTATAATCCTTTGTAAAACAATTTCATTAAAATATGAATACCTCTGTAAGTAGAAATGAAAGTTTTAAGTAAATCAATGCTAACATGAAATTTAAAAGTATGCAAATGAATTATTTAATATGATTGGAAATGTTATTGCTCACCTGGTGACAAGGAATAATTCTAACTATTCATATCTCCTCTCCCTACCCTAGGTGAAGTGCGCTCACAGTAGATCCCCTATAAGAGTTGAATACAAGTGTAACCTAATTCATTTTCTCTTTATGACTTGTTCCTCTATATGAATTACCATTACCAAGATAATCAAAAAGATATGAACCTGTAATTTCAACTTTTATAATTTTTTCCAATTTATTCATAACAAAAACAAATGATTCACATATACATATATGTATCACTTACAAGCTGCAAAAGAAGGGATTTTCACTATCCTCAACATTCTCACAACCACAGATGAATAAATAAATGTGTTAAATGAACATTAACTCATTACTTAAATTCTTTTCACTTGTCCATTCTTTTACCACACTATAATCTATGCCGTAGTGGTTGTCACCATTTAAATCTTACTCTCAAAATGCACATATTCCTACACATATACATATAAATGCACAAGAATCTATTTCATGTATAAGTTGCATTTCCTAACTTCAATTCTTATTTATTTCCAACCTACTCATTCACCTAGCACACTTCACTATTCTTCCTAACAAAGATTTACCTTTAAATTTTCCAAGTTTACCTCACTAAACTTAAACTCTTACAGTCATTCCTCCTTTCTCATAAGGTTGATTGATGACGAACTACAGCCAAAATTTCAAATTTAGCCCCAAACAAAATCCCAACACGCAGCCATGGGAGATTCAACAGTTAACTATTTTTTTTTTTTTTGGTGACGAAAAGCATATCATAATCAAAAGAACATGAAAATTTTGAAGATTGCCTACCAAAATCGTGCCTCAATGTTTTTGAAAATGAGAGAAAATCCCCACGTCGGTGTTCTCAAGTTTCCTGGCCAGAATATGCATTGGAGGTGGCCGAAAAATAGGGGGAATCACAGGCGGTGTGACATGGTGACCGAATGCATGTAAGGGAGATGGAAAAGATGCTGCCTTCATCATGCAGAGAGAGGCGCCGAAGGGAGGAGATTCAAACTTGGTACCCAACAGAATAATAGAAAGGGAGGGTGAGGCTTTTAGCCTCAATTTTGAGCGTCATATATACATAATCTATATTTAAGCCGCTATTAATTTCTATTATTATTTTCTCTTTAATTAATTTAAATTTTATTCTTAATCTGACATCTTCCTTTTTTTTTTTTTTTTTTTTCAGCCAAGGCACCAACGATATTCTTTTTCTTAACCTCTAAAATAATTTAATTCGAAGGCCGAAAGTCTATAGGTATTACTCCCACTCTTCAGTTCTGATCCTATCTTCTTTGATGTTCTGATGCGATGCGAATCTATGCTGCGTGTTGCAGAAAAGAGAGCCAACTTGGACCCGGCCCAGAATAGCAATCGGAAAAAGATAAAGTTTCTGACCCTCTTTATATTTTCTGACCCGGCCCGCCTGCAAATACTGTGGCCAAACTAGGTTAAGAGGCTAGTGTGCAGCATAGGATTTGCAGGAGGGAGGTCTAGTCATGGATGTTTTGTTTGTGGTATATTCATGTGAGTAGGCATGTTTCTTGCTCCAATACAAAGCAAAGGGTATCCTGTTTTGTCATGTACGAAGTTGTCAACTCAGTTTTAAAAAGGATATAAGGATATAGCCTAAATTCAATTTCATGTTATATAAGGATGCAATGTTTAGAGCGTAATCTTAACGCAATAAATTTGGACAAAGGTTGCATTCAAGTTTTCAGATACCATATACAATTTCTTTTTTTCCTTTTCCCCTCTTACCAAAGCCCACCAATTTTGACCAGGGTTACTTTACCATGAGATTGGGAATTTGTTCATGTATTGCCTACACAATGTGCCAATTGCTGCAAATGATAACAAAAAGGCTCCCTCAATTGATAATAGTAATAGTAGAACAAAACGA
This sequence comes from Delonix regia, assembly GCA_037074485.1. NCBI lineage: Eukaryota > Viridiplantae > Streptophyta > Magnoliopsida > Fabales > Fabaceae > Delonix > Delonix regia. The sequence goes on along the minus strand of CM073449.1, from coordinate 28,088,190 downwards.
TACAGCTGTTCAAATGACTGCCGAAGTATAATAGTAATAATTATAACGAGACCCATGATCAACCTAAATGTAACTGTTAAAACCGGTTACAGCAGCTGGTTAAGAAAAACACAATCCAGCCCCACAAAAGCAGACCATCATGACCTTATTTCTAATAGGTGAACTATCATACGAGTACAACCACACCAATCTAGTTTCTCACATGCTTTTTGTCCTATCTGATAGTGTACACTATTTTACAATGTAAAATACAGTCATATTTTCTTCAAGGTCTACTTCTCCTCCAAACGACAAGAAAAAATTAAGAGTTGAAGGCAAAGGTGACCACGCGTACAGGGCAGCTCTATAATTTATACACGTCTATTGCTTCATCTAATCACGCAGAACAGTGATTCCCAACTGAACGTTATGGGCATGGCAGAGTTGCTTCGGTAAGAAATGAATTTGTACAGGTATTCGCATATTCAAGTCACTAACTGCTAATCTGTCCTTTCTTCCTCAATCTTAAAGCCCCCTGGTTAACCTGATGGGGATTGGACTTCACAAGCAGCAAGCGAGACATAACATATGACAAGAGTTCCTCATGGTGGGAGAAGGTGAAATCCAGATGGGCATATTCAAACTCATTATATGACACATCCACACCAGCATCCTTCATCCATTTATAGTGCTTTCTAACCATTGAAGGTCTTATAACTTTGTCCTTCTGTCCAGCAACCAGATCAACAGGAATATCAATGAGCTTATAGCATTCACCCAAGTCCAAAGGCTCAGGCGAACCATACGCCTCCATATTAGCAGATGCACTCCCATGATCGAACATCCTAAATCTTCCAGTGCGCTTCATCTGTGCAAGATGGAGAGCAACACGGAAGGATACTCCTGGCATGTCGTTCATGTTGTAATGTGGTAATCCTAAAACTCCAACCCAGTTTGAGCTGTCTCCGCCAACAACATAACTCATCAAAGTTTGAACCAATCCACCCACTGCTGGTAGGTTATGCAGATCCCGCGCTAACTTGTTGAGAAGCATACGGAAAAATCTGGTTGGTATATAGAAGGCGGGCAGAAGAGGAGACACAATTGGAGCCAGCAGAAATAACAGATGCTCCAACACAGAAAAAACCACGTTGGAGTCATCATGAAAACCGGCAGGTGATAATAAAACCAATCTTGAAAGTCTATGGGGCTTCTCTTCAATCCTACGTGTAATAATGTACATTATCATCGCAGCTCCTCCTAAACTATGGCTGATTGCACAAAGCTTGTAAGGCTGATCACCATTAGACTCTTCAATATCAGGTTGACTAAGACTTAATTCAGCAGTTTTCACTTGATGAATTTTCTCTATCATTGCAGGAATATCCTCAGTCCCATGTTCATTGATGGAGTACCGCCAGTATCTGTGCATACCATCAATTAAGTTAGAATATTATCATCCTGTCACCTCACAGACCAAAAATGTATAACAAAAAATAATAAGCTGTAAAACCAAATCATTACATTAGACACCAAACCAACAAAAAAATAAAGAGTTTTCTTTTTGAACTGAACTTACTCGTGTGAGGAGATGTCCTTGTTAGTATGTTCCCTAGAAACCAAACCACGAAAGTTCCCCAAAAATACATCATAACCTGAGAATAAAATAAATTTCTGTAAGTATTCATAACCCCAACATTGGCAAATTCTCTGAAGCACACATTATATTCAACATATAACAAACCTTGATCATAGGCTGCAAAGGCTGGAGAGCCAACAACTCCATTAGATACCCAACTGGACCAAAAATTTAATTAATTAGTATACCACTAACATCACCACAACTTCAGGGAAGGAAAGTTAAAAACAAGATGAATTTAAAACCAAGGCCTGAACATTAGAGCCAAGAAAAGGAAAATCCTGACATCCAAGGAGCTCAACAACTAAGTTACTTTTCAATTCTTGATGAAAGAAGAAATTTATCACTGTAAGAGGAGCAAACAGTACATTGGAGCAGGGAAAGATATTCCCACCCCCACCCCTTCTCCCCAAATCAACAAACTAGTGGACAAAAACGACAAAGCAGCAGAAGCACATTAATACAGTAGAGCTCACCAATCCCTCAGCATGTCTAACATGGAAACCACTTACAAAAAGGGCTTAATGCCAAAAAAAAAAAAAAACACCTAAGTAAACAAATCTGATCCATAACAAGGGCAAAGCGTAAATTTTCTTCAATTATATAATATGAGGATTATGTTGCAATCAAATGCATTAGACCACTACACAGAAGTCACACCTCCACAAGACTTCACCTCTTAACTCCTACCACAGCCTATGTAAAGAATAAACAAAGATTGGTCCAAATTGGGCTGACACCAGATTTTCACCCACTCCAGATATAACAAACTGCAGCAATTCATAAACAGGACCTTGCAAATTTTTTAGCCAGCCGCATGCATTCTAAAACAGCAATCTGAACAAAGAGACACTTCTAACATAGCATGGTCCCTCCTAATCAATCTCTATGACTCATTTCCTCACTTGTACTTAAATCCAAATTATTCAAGATAGAGGAACTACCCTTACCATGCACTTTCCACTTTCCAGAAAATTATATGAGCTTCAACTTAACAACCATAAAACACAAATGGAAGACCCATAGTATCAACTAACAATCTTACAATCTTTAATTTCATCCCATTAAAAAAATGAGCTGTTCAACAAGGAACAGACGACAGAAATTAGGGAAAAAATGAACATCAAATTGTTGAACAACTATTAATCCGTTTGATCCCAATCCTAGTCATGTATGATGCATCTATTGACAATATATGGTGTCAATAATGAAAATCACAGGAGTAACAAGTGACCCAGATAGGGTTCTAAAATTACTGAAAGTGACAGGTAAAAGTTCTCTTGACTATTCTAAAGGAGTGAACATACTCATAAAAAGATTTGGCAGCAATTGACTTAACAAAGCTCATAATGCAACAAGAAACTTCCCAACCTACTTAATAGAACATGTGTGCTCCAGTGCACATATATGTAGTTATCTGTAACCACATGACACGACCGTATATAGGGTCAGAAAATTCCGGCACCATGATCACCTTCACATTTCTGATGTAATATGACCATACTGAAGCATAATATATTGTTTCTCCAAAAGAGTAAACAATTACAAGCATAAATTACACCATACAACTCTTTCACTCCTCATATAAGTGAACTGAATCATACAATCAAATCAAAACTAAGCAAGAAAGATACAACAGGATGACTCACCCCATTGATGAATCCAAAACCCCATGCTGAAGATACACAGCTTTTCGTGCATCTCGTCTGTCACATCAGATTGCAAGCATTAGATTTTGCACACTGCAAACCTCCTTAATCTAAAATTATAATGACATCAATATTGATCTCTATTCCTGACAATAGTGAAACAGTAGGGATTTTTTTTAGTAGAAGAGAAAAAAAAAAAAATCAATCAGTAGCATGCAAGATGTGTCCAAATCTGTTGTGGTTGACCCTAGATAACCAAGATGGGATGAATTAATTTTTAACTTTGGAAGTTAACTAAGTTCTATAATCAAGAGCAATAATTAAAATTATGGAGGATCATATAATTTGCCTAAAGGGCTTTGTTTTACCTGGGTATTCTTTCCAAAAGAAGAACATATCCATCAGCAGTAATCACGTGAATGGCTTCATATGGGTACCTGTCATATGAAAAAGAAGCAAAGATGAAGCAAACATGCAAATATATTTGAAAAAGAAGAGGAGTAAATGCAGCTGTGTTATAGTGTTTTTACCCAAGCTCTGTTATGACATCCTGACATGTCCGGGCATCCGTATTCAGAGAATGATGAAAGTGGGTATTCCTCACCATAGGTGTTGGTTCATTATCCACAAGTGTAGCTGTAGGAACAGAGGCATCCACAAAGCTATCATGATCATCTTCAACACCACTTTCATGAGATGAAAACAAACTGAATAATGTCCTAAAAGCTTCTGATGGGGAAAGAAGAAGATGTACTGCCTTGCGAACAACATCAAATACACCTTCTATGAATATTTCTATGGCTAAATGAAGATCCTGGATGACCAAAATATTCAGTTAGCAACATAAAATTACAAGAATTCAGAATCAATGTAACAAAATAAGAAAAGCATAATCCAAACTAATATAAATAACAATTGTTAACAACCTCTATGACTCCACGTCTCCGATCAGTAGTACGGTGAATAATGTGGTCCTTGAGACTTTGCACTCTCTTATGTGCACGTGAACGTGAAGAGAGCTGGTTTCCAGATATAGACAATGCTTTTGATGCCCTAGAAAAAACCAACTGGAAAAGACGAAATGGAATTCGCAGCAAGAATGTCACAGGAAAGAAAGCCCAAAATAGGATATACTGGATCCAATTCAAGCAACGCCTATCATACTTGGTAAAATTAGTCCCAGATGCTCTGGAACTTTGAGATGAAGGTGATGCAGGATATTCATATCTATCACCATCTGCTTCTCCCCATGACTGTTCCGGAGTTGAAGTATCAGAATCCACAGAAAGTTCATGAATGAACTGGTTAAAAGAGGACACACCACTACCCAAGAAAAAAAAAGATAAGATAAATGAGGTCAATATCAACATACAATATTACTGATATCACATAATCAAGTTATAGGGGTAGGCATACATTAAAAGACATAACAAAACGCTTGATCAGCAAGTTTTCAAATAATAAAAAAATAAAAAATAAAAAAATGATGATAATGATGATGATGACTAAAAAAATAAAAAGAAAAATGATGATGATAATAACAATAACAATAATGTTGGAAAGCATGTGTTATTTCTGAATACTTCTATAAATTACTTAATAAAAATAGGTGTTCTAGATAATAGGAGCTTTTTAATATTTATCTTCTATTTGTTTCAAAAGTTCATATAAAAATTCAGGGTATTTGATCCTCTAAACATATTTTATTGAATAGAAACCATGTACATATGTAGAAGATAAAAAGGGAGTACAAAATCCTAATCCAACTAAAAGACATAACTCTCAAAATAGGATAACTCTATCCTAATCAAAACAAAACACTTAAGCTAGTCCTAGAAACATAGAGGCATTATTCAAAAATAACTGAAAACAGATAAGCTTTATTTAAAACAAAACAAATAAAATAACTCTTAAACAGCTTAATTAAAATAAACGTAGAATAACACGTAATCTTCACCACTCCCCCTCAAGTTGGGTATTCCCAATTCAGAGCTATTCATCTAGCAGTGTCAATCATCATCCCAAGACCAAATCCTGCTTGGGCAAGAATTCTAGAACCCATAATTTTTCTGCGGTATTCTGGTCCTTGTTTCCAAGTATAATAATTCCAATTGTTCTTTGGTAAAGGGATTGGTCTTTGTCTGAGTCGTTTCTTCATTGTTCCACTAATTCATGGTTTTCATCTCTTGTTTATGGGCTTCCAATTTGGTGGCTAGCCATGAATTTTCCAACAGACAACCCTAATAAGACCAGCGTTGTTGCAATGGTCACACCAAGATTAAGTTTTTCATTCCAACTTGTTGTCAAATCCTTGATTGTTTACCCCTCAAGCAGCCAAGGCAGAGATTTTCATGACTATTATGGGTATTTTGGGAAGCCAAAAGTAATTTTATCGCTTTTCTACTTCTAGAATAACTTCGAGATTAAGTGTCCTTGTGCCTATTATCCTTCCCCCTACTTAATCAAAGCCACGATTAAGTCCCAATAAGACTTGGAGATACATTTTTTCTCCACAATTTTGATGTAGTTCGCTACATCAGTTGCACTGCTCCAATAATGAGTCAAGCAAATCTTCTTGTTGCCAATGCCATGTAAGAAAAGATGAATATTGAATTACAAGCATATCTTCTTGTCTGTGTTCATGGAGAATACTCTCAATTTCAAAGAGTTCCACCACATTTTCACTGGTGGAGTATGTACCACGAGCTGCTTCCAAAATGTCATAGGCTGCGGTGAAGAGAAGAAATTCTCTCCAATTTCTATGATCATCAAATTATGAGCCATGACATTTCCAGATTGTTTTCAGCTTTCCAGAGTTTGAATTTCAAGTCTACCATGTCAGGTGCCATTGTAATACCTATGACATAGTCATCTGTGCATCTACCACAAAAAAACATCATCAATGATTGGCTCCATTGGAGGCAGTTTTGCTCATTCAGTTTATGACTTAAAATGGGCATGGGTTATGTGTCCATGGCTCCCTTTGCATTTGACGCCATTGTTGAAAGAGGAAGAGAAGAAATGGTTTTCCCTGTGTTTGCGTTTATCATGGCAGGATGTTGGCTAATTTTGAAGATATTAATGTTCAAGCCATTGAAGGCCCTAAAACCAAGTAGAAATTCAGGGTATTTGATCCTATGAACTTATTTTATTGAATGGAAACCATGTACATTGATAGAAGATAAAAGGGAGAACAGACTCCTACTCCAACTAAACGACATAACTCAATATAGGATAACTCTATCCTAACCAAAACAGAACACTTAATCTAGTCCTAAATGCAAAGAGGCATTATCCAAAAATAACTAAAAAATAAGTACGCCTTAATTAAAACAAAACAAATAAAATAACTAAAAAAACAACTTAATTGAATAGACACATAATACGTAATCTTCAACGGTTTTTCTTCTTTTCTAAAGCCTCCGTTGCAACTTTTATTGGCTAGAGATAAGGCTGAAGATAAGTCCTTATCCTTTGATTCTTATCGTTAGACAGCTAATGTAGGATTTGAGTGGCACGGTTGTTGCTTCCTCTTACTTTACATGTTGACTATTTGCATTCATCAATAGGATGAAATACAGTATCATTAAACACTGAAATTATTTCCAATGATGATGATGATCAGAAGTAGAAGTGTGATAATGTCGGAGATTAATGCCAAAATTAAGCAAGCAAATAATGATAATTGATAATAATTATTAAAAGAAAGATGGGACAAAAAAGAAAAAAATACAAGTCCTGTTCAGATCCTCAAATCAATTATAATTTAACTTCAGATTATAAAAAGGAACTTCAATTCCAGTAAGCTCATAAATTAAGATAGGAGGTGCAATGCCCATACTGAAGGCGCAATGATAAGACCATACACATCAGAAGTTCAAGCAAATCAAATCACACAAATTTGAACTTTGCCTCATGTCCAACTATATTGTTAAAGGCACAACACGCCTTATGCATTAAAGTCTACAGGACTGTATGTGTGTGATATATGTACAAGTAAATTTTTTAGAGTATTTCAAAATATTTCACCAAAAAATAGGTACAGGAGTTTTTCTATATATATGGAATTTCTACAATCACAGTAATAGTCTAGTATATTTAACAGAAACAGATAACCCAAAGCAACTAATACTAATTCCCCAGCTTTCATTTATTTTCTAGTTTACTTTGACTTCATTCTATAATAATCTCAGATCTCCTGTCCATTTTGTTTACCAAGTCCCTAATCATCATATATTTTTTTCTTGCGTTAGCTGCTTTTAAAACATTAATAGACCTACTATAATTATTTCAAAAACTATAAAGCCTAATTGTCCTTCCTTTTTCCATCTCCTCTTCTTTCCTTTTTCTTCTTTAATTAACTTAGTGCCATTGGCAGAAATCTGCACCTTGCCAAAAGGCAAAATTGGCAGCTATGCATCCTTGAAGACACCTCACCACAACCATAGAGAGGTGCACCAGTGAAAAAGCCCAGGTGCTTTTTGCCCCAACGTGCATGCAGAGGTGGACCTTTAAACCTACACACAACTTGCATGTGGTACATGACACTTGGAATATAAACTGCGATAGGAAAATCTAATATTGGAATCATCATTATAAAAAAGCTGAAAAGGTTACCCATAACTGAATTAAAGACTTTTTAACAATATTCCCCAACCACAGCATATCACCCATTGTCTTAAGGCTGAAGCTGATAGCAACAAATCCAATCCAACTATGCATAGCAACTATCAAACTTAGCATAATGACACTGCAAAATTTTCAAACACTGAAATGTCACACAGAAGTTATAAACATCAGGATGAAAACTTACTTTTCCATCCAACGTGGAAACCGGGGTCCACGAAAGGTTGGCCTGAGCTCCCAGCCATGAATACCTTCAAGTATAGTAGCTTTCCCAGGTAATAACGTCAACAAAAGTGCTGATACTCCATTGATCAGCCTCACAATATTGTTCAAGGACTCATAAGTAAATGTTTTTACTGATCTGCACAGAAAATGAAAACAAATGCAAATGCTCATCCTTGGCCACATATACAATTGATAATGGCACTATAATAGAAAAATCTGTGGCTTTATAATTATTGCAAGCATACACAGTGGAACTTCCAACAAACTCAATAGCATTGAACTCCAAAACTTTTTCAGCCTAAACAAATTTTTCAATAGATCACTGCCTTGAAGATATAAAGCGAATCTTAACAACAACAATCACCAACTATTTAAAAAAAAAAAAAAAAGAAGAAGAAGAAAACATCTGATTTTAAAATCTTCATAATCAAACAGAGCAATAAGCATTGCTGAACATAACTTCTGTGGGAAACGAACTATCTATAGATGCCTCAGCCAAGACATCTCTCTATATTTTCAACTATCACGAGATTCCATTAGCAATCACCATAATATATCATTGCAACTATTGATTACTTAGGTAACTCAGCTGATACACCTCTGCACTTTTGCCATTCCACTTTCAGGATTATCATTGCAGGAATGCTCGATTCTAAAAGGACATAAAAATCATATTTCTTAAAGTCTCCTAGTGAAACACAATAATCCAAATGTCAAACTACTATAGTTGAAAAACGAAATTTTGATAAAATTTTGTAAACCCCTAAGGATTATTTTGCCTTTAAAATGCTAAATTGTAACCCGGATGATTGACTGCATTGATTCAACTTTTCAACAATTAGCGTTGAATCATAATATTGGTAAAGTACCAAAAAAGGAAAAAAGAAAATACCACCATCGGTTATAAAATATATGGACAGCTGCATTCAGCAAGCAACCGATACCCATGGAACAGTCAAAAGGATACCAGGGAACCGATTACCCAGAACTCATATAACTGCATAAATTTAAATCAAATAGCAAATTAAAACATGTACTGATCACTTGCAGCCGCACAAAAACCAGAAAAATGAAAAATCAAGCAGTGAAGAATGCTAGATTGAAAAAATCTTGCCATTGAATCGTCTCCGCAACAACATCCATTACAATCAAAACATAGATATTCAACTACCATGATAAATATTCACAACCATACATGGCCTTACTCTTTAATGACAGCGAGGACGTCGTCAATCAATCCTTGCATCCTGTGTATAAAGTTTAGACCTCTCTAAGCAATTGTTGTGAACGAATCATAAATGAACAAGGTATATGAAATCGAGAAAGAGAAACGCAGAATCAAAGGTGAAATTTGAACCCGCGACAGGAATAGGACGGTGGAATTTTAAAATCAGGGCCTGATAATCTGTGGACGAAGAAGACGCGGCGGCGATTTTTGCCTTCCGAGGAGAAGTCAGGTGACGTCAGAAATTGGAGGTCTCTGATTGGACCACAAATATGTGTCCCTTTCTGGTTTTGTTGTCGTGGATCACAAATTCATGGATACACGTAGCTTATTCGCCTGATATTGTAGAAGCATCTGGACCTTTAAGAGAATCAGTTAGAAATCAGATGAACGGTTGAGATTGTAAAATGGATGGCAGGATAACAGAGACGTTACTGACTTACACGTGGCACTACCTGACAACATGGTTATTGGTTGATGAGCATGGAACCGGAAAATCAAACCCATTTCATTTAAATAAAAAAAAATCCAAAAAATTATTTATAAATTATTTAAATTAGTAACTCATTTGTGAAATTGTATTTCTTACGTTTTGTGTAATAAATATAGTATGTCACTTAAATTAATTTTAAATTTCAATATTTGAGAAAAAAGAACAATTATCTAATGACACTAATTATGAATTGATATTATATAATTAATTAAAATAATAATTTTTATTCATCATTGATTAATTATAGTGGTAGCAGTTATTTAAAGTTTAGAAAATAATGATAATTCAATTTCTTAAAAACCGTATCTGGTGCTCCCCTAAGGAATTAGTACTCAAACTCAGATATTATAACGAGTGCAATTCTAAGGCTCCGTGCCCTTTTGAGGCCATGTCCACCTGTGTAAAATCAAAATGAATTAATTTAATATAATAATTAATTTATTTGCGCGCATGCTTCAGAGATTATTATTTTATTATATTATGTATTAATACATTTAAAATTAATAATATTTTTAAATGTTAGTAAAATTTAAATTTAGTAATATATTGTAATATAAACAAAATATAATAAATTATAGAGACTCTATAAAATTGGTTATGTAAGATTAGTAAGACAAAAATAATAATAATATGTCTATTAAGAAGGCATCATAAAAAATAATTCAAATATATATTGTTTTATAATAATTTATTAAAAAGAGATAATTAATTAATTCATTATTTTTTTTTGGTTGGCTTAAAAAAATTCTAACTTAACAAAATTTTTTGATTTAAGAAGTAATTAATTAATTTATAAATTTTCTTATTTACTTCAAAAATTCTTATATTTAAAAAATAATTCATTAATTAATTACTTAATTATTGTTTTTGTTGATTATAAAAAATTTATACAAATTAATAATTTTTTTTTTTTACGTTGAATATGAAGAATTTATACATTTCGACCAAATTTTCATATGTGTATAGAAAAGATAAAAAATCATGGCATAAAGATCTAAATGTTTGCTCAACAAAATCTTTTCGTTAATCAATAAAGTTTTAATATTTAAAAAAATTTACTTTATTTATATATAATAAATACTGACTTTAAATATCTTAGATAAATTTAAAGTTCATCCAATACGAATAAATTCTTTACTGTAACCTTGGATTGTTTGATGGCATGACTTTCTTTATGATAAAATTAGTTTATTTATCCATACTTGCACAAACTTTATTTATCTAATTTTTTATTCACTTTAAAAATTTCTTACAATTTGAAAAGTTTTTAATTAAAAACGTGATTAATTTATTTATTAATTAATTACGTTATTATTTTTTTTGTTAACTACAAAGAATGTACACAAATTAATGACTTTATTATTTTTTCTAACTTCAAATAATTTTTTATTTAAAAGGTGATTAATTAATTTATTATTTTTTGGTAAAATCTTTGGTGCACTCAGATTATTATTTTTTAGATTAATATTTCAAATAAAAAAATTATATAAATTAATATGAGTACACTGGTACACTCAAAATTGTGAGTACACAAAAAATAACACCTTATTTTTCTCATTCACTTTAAAGAAATAATGATATATTAATTTTTTTTTATTCACTCTAAAAATTTCTTATAATTTGAAAATTTTTTAATTAAAAACATGATTAATTTATTTATTAATTAATTACGTTATTATTTTTTTTGTTAACTACAAAGAATGTACACAAATTAATGACTTCATTATTTTTTTTATTGAGTATGAAGAATTTTTACATTTTAAAGAATTCTTGATACATGTATAAAAAAGATAAAAAATTATTGCATAAAGAGTTGATATAAACAAAATATAATAAATTATAGAGACTCCATAAAATTAGTTACGTAAAATTAGTGAGACAGAAGTGATAATAATACGTCTTAAATATATATTGTTTTATAATAATTTATTAAAAAGAGATAATTAATTAATTAATTATTTTTTTTTGCTTCAAAAAAATTCTAACTTAACAAATTTTTTGATTTAAGAAGTAATTAATTAATTCATAAATTTTCTTATTTACTTCAAAAATTCTTATATTTCAAAAATAATTCATTAATTAATTACTTAATTATTATTCTTTTATTATAAAAAATTTATGCAAATTAATATTTTTTTTTTTACGTTGAATATGAATAATTTATACATTTCGACCAAATTTTCATATGTGTATAGAAAAGATAAAAAATCATGGCATAAAGATCTAAATGTTTGCTCAACAAAATCTTTTCGTTAATCAATAAAGTTTTAATATTTAAAAAAATTTACTTTATTTATATATAATAAATACTAACTTTAAATATCTTAGATAAATTTAAAGTTCATCCAATACAAATAAATTCTTTACTGTAACCTTGGATTGTTTGATGGCATGGTTTTCTTTATGATAAAATTAGTTTATTTATCCGTACTTGCACAAACTTTAAAGACAATTAATTTATTTTCCTAATACATTTTATCTAATTTGTTTGGCCACGCATTATACATGCCTTGAAAAAAATTAGTTTATTTCACTCTATATCAATATATTTTAAATTAACAATATTTATAAGTATTAGTTTAGAATTGAATTTAATAATATTATGATATAAAGAACATATAATAAATTAGAGAAATCCCGTAAGATTGATTATATAAAATTAATGAGAGAGAAGTGATAATAATGAGATCATTGAAAAAGTATTATCATAAATCATTTAACTATATATTATTTTCTTTTATTTTAATTTTGAATTATGTCAATTTATATTTATAATTTTTTATTAGAAAATTTAATAGACAATTAATTAATTAATTTATTATTTTTTTGTTAACTTTAAAAATTTTTTGAACTTTAAATAATTTTTTATTTAAAAGGTGATTAATTAATTTATTATTTTTTGGTAAAATCTTTGGTGCACTCAGATTATTATTTTTTAGATTAATATTTTAAATAAAAAAATTATATAAATTAATATGAGTACACTGTTACACTTAAAATTGTGAGTACACAAAAAATAACACCTTATTTTTCTCATTCACTTTAAAGAAATAATGATATATTAATTTTTTTTATTCACTCTAAAAAATTCTTATAATTTGAAATTTTTTTAATTAAAAACGTGATTAATTTATTTATTAATTAATTACGTTATTATTTTTCTTGTTGACTACAAAGAATATACACAAATTAATGACTTCATTATTTTTTTTATTAAGTATGAAGAATTTTCACATTTCAAAGAATTTTTGATACAAGTATAAGAAAGAAAAAAAATTATTGCATAAAGAGTTGATAGTTTGTTTAACAAAACCTTCTAATCGGTCAACGATGCTCCCATGACAAAAGAAGTATACTTTATTTATATACAATAATTTTTTTGTTTATTATAAATAACTTTTAGACTTTAAAGAATGATGTACTTATTTTTTTTGTTCACCCTAAATAATTCTTAGGCTTCAAAGAATGATAAAAGGTAGTTAATTAATTTATCAATTAAATAATTTATTAATTTTTTGGTTGATTTCAAAATTTATGCACTTCTAAGAAATCCCAATATATGTATGAGACAAGTAAGGAGTCATACAAAAACTTAAGTATTTGATCAAGACTTCTCATCCATCAAACAAAGCTTTCACATTAAAAAAAGCTTACTTATTTAAAATATTTTCAAATTTTATTTATGGTTTTAAATCATTTTTTAAATTTAAAATATTTTCAATTAATTCTTTAAATTTCAATCTTGTCCAAAAAAAAGTGAAATTTGTAGATGACATAATAGTTATTTATTTCTCTGCTGACATTGAAGTCACACATATATACGTATATATTTTTCATTTTAAATTATGATATGATATTCAATAATTATTTAGAAAAACATAAAAGGGGAAAAAGGCACAAAATGTAAGCCACATGGAAAAACTAGGGAACATCTCCCTTACAAATCATTTGATCCCCATCCTCTATTTTCCCTTTTAAGAATTTGGAAACCCGCAAGACTTTTTTTGGAGGATAAAAGTGAGAGTTGAAGGAAGAAAAGGAATGAGAATAACTTGGAAGGAAGACAAGAGGGGGGAGACGCAGGTGATGGGGAATGATTCTAATCTACCCCAAGAATTATTGGAGGATATCCTATCAAGGGTGCCATACAAATCGTTGTTGCGATTCAAATGCGTCTGCAAGTACTGGCACGCTCTCTTAAGTGACCCAAATTTCCTATTCCGTCATCTCTCAAACTTCATGAAAAATCACAGCCTCGGCGATAGTGTTCTCCTCCGGCTTTCTTTCCCCACTATATTTGGGTACGGCATGGAAAACTATAAACTTTTTTCCTTGTCTAGCAAGGATTCTTCAGCTGTTGATACCATAATGCCCAAAATCAACATGCTTTCCACAAAGTTCCGAATCTCAGGTTATTGTAATGGTATACTGTGTTTGTCAGTTGTCTATTGGCTTTGCAGTAAAGAGGTTATATTGTATAACCCAGCCACCAGAGAATTCAAATGTCTTCCTGACTCAATTATGCGGTCCAATTCCTCATCTGCTTTAGCTGTTGGAATGGGATATGATCCTCAAGCTGATGATTTTAAGGTTGTAAGGATTTGGTCGGTGGACACTGGTATATACACTACAAATCGTGTAGAGGAATATTCTCTGAATACTGATTCATGGACAAGACTGTACAATTCCAATGCTAGGGATTTTCTTTTTGGTGATGATTGTTTTGCTTTGTACTTCAAAGGAACTTATTATTGGTGGGCTTCCAAACGTAGCGACAAGTCCTCAATTATCCTGGGATTGAGTATGGGGGACGAGGTTTTCCACAAGGTGTCAGTGCCACGCAAAGTCGATATCAGCAAACCTGATGGTAGATCTCTAGCTGTGTGGAAAGAATCCATCTCTTTAATTTGTTGTTCTTGTTTTGGTCTGAACACGTCAATTGACATATGGGTGATGGATGGATTTGGTGCCGAGGGTTCTTGGACCAAAATGCACAGTATAACTAGTCTACTAGAAGAACCTAAACCATTAGTTTTCTGGAAGGGTAATGAGCTTCTTTTGGAATTGTCTAGTGGAGAGATAAAGTCTTATAATGTTGATACTCACCGGATCAACAATGTCAAGATAGAGGGGCACCCGGTTCGACGCTCATCTCAAGCTGTAAATTACATGGCCAGTCTTGTGAAAATTAAGGGGGGTAATTACCTTACGTGATGTACATTCTTTTTGTCTCTCCTTTTTGTTTTGTGCTCTTTGTACATATTCTCCTGTTTGAGGAGTATTCATAACCCTCCTCTGTATTTAATGCCGTTTTAATGATGTAAGGAAGTGCCACTTAAAAATTTGTGCAGGTATTTAAATATCATTTTCATGAATCTGCGTCTGCATATCGGCAGATTTCTGGTCCTTTTAATACAACCTCTTACTGAGTAAGTCAGATACGGATCAGAATTATTAGTTATTTGGTGTTTACATCCATTGTTGCATCGAATGTAGCTGTCCACTTGGATTAGCTCCTTTGTTGTTGCTCGCTCTTCTTTTGATAATCCAACAGTCAGTTTCTACTGTGTAAGTTTATATGAGAGCATAGGATGACTTGGTTACTCTGACCACCATATAGAGAAATATCTGCGATTTGTGAACACTCATGAAATGCACTGACTACCAGGCAATCAGAATGTGACTAGTGATTTTATGAGAAATTATTAAAAAAAAAAAAAAAAAAAAACTAAAAGATAACTCCCCTGTTTTATCTTGACTTATTGAGATATAATAAGTTGATGACACTTATCATGTACATGCAGTGGGTGCTTTGGTGGTTGCATTGTGTATAAGTTAGAATTCTTCCATCATAAGAGATTTTCAGAAACCCTGGATGATGTGTGGAGTGGTATAAGACTGTGGATTCTGTAACTAATGTCTGAAGTTAGTACCTCATTCTTTTTTCCTTTTGCAACCAGCTGTTAATGGTGAAGCAAGCTCAAAATCACGATCATGAAAATTTTCTTTTAGGGAACATTTCCAAACTAGGAATCCTTTTTTTACTTCCGTAAAAATCATGATAATCATATGCACTTCATTTCTGACCTCTGAAATTGGTAATTGAATATAGGCATCTAGATTGGGTATTTACCCTTCGATGATGAGACGCATTAGAGATATGCAACAAGAAAATCAAAAGAAGCCGTTAGCAATTTTGAGAAACACACGGCAGTCTCTGGAAGATCTGAAATATGTTTGAATGCTTTTGGTGAAGATTCAATATCCAATAACCTTTCATCAATAAACTTAAATTTATGTATTCGGTATCGTATTTTGATTCAAGACTTTAAAAACATTAAGTCTATTAGTCCTTTCTATTTACATACATATATATATATATATATATATATATATATATGCCTATTAAGATATTGAGAACTATTTTAGTTGAAGTATGTATATGCTATATGCTATATTCAATCCCTCTTTCTTTGACCACACAAAAAGAAAATTCAATCCTTCAAAGCGAAGTTGAAATGGAATTGTTATATAGTGATGGTGGTTCTGGTTTTCACTAATGAATTGAACTTGGTCTGCTGATGTAATAATTGCGTTGTTATACTTTTTGCTGGCCAGATACATTGTTACATTCTTAGTTACTTTTGTTCTACTTGATTTATCACTTTGGAAGAATGAAAATTTAATTGACCATAATTCCCCGATATTCCGCAAGTCTTGATCCTTTTCAGTAGTAATCAGTTGCAGAAGCAGAAGTACTATCCCTTGTACGGCTAATTTATAAATTCTTCCAACCATATACATCGTGACAATGTCTCAGTTGGTATAATTATACTAGTAAGCATTAAAAAATATAATTTTTTTTTTCAAACACAAATAAGCAAAAGATGGCTTCCTACTCAACCTTGGTTTAGATATTGGGCTCTTTCTTCTTTTTTTTTTTTTGGCTTTCGATTGGCAACACACAACAGTATAGAATTTCATATTGCTTAGAATGGGACAATATGGTTAGAAGTAGTTGTTGAATTGAATTTTTTTAAAAATGTTTTATTAAAGGACAAATTTTCTTATTCTTCTTCTAAGTCGTGACTAAGTATTTATAACAGCAACGTCCTATCATCTAGGAATAGTTCATAGAAGTGGAGTAGGAATATCAATAATTTCAAAGATTCACATCGAAAGAGAAAAATCAACATCTTAACATTAACAAAGAAAACATTAAAAGATTCTGTTGTTTAACTCTTAAAACTATTTTATATATAGTTATTCTAGAAAAGAAAAAAAAAAAAGGTCATTTTAACTCTCTCTACTCATACTCCTGTCATATATGTATGCCACAAGTTTAAAAAAGATCTATATATGCCGCAGATTTTTATTTCGTGAATTATATAAACATTTTATTTTCCTCTATAAAATTTTAAAATTAGACCGAAGGTAAGAGAAAGAGCATAAGAGGTAGTCCCGGATTTGGTGCGCCGACGTGTCGCCATATTAACGCTTCAACGATAAATTCAGTGAAGACCGTACAAAATCATTTCTGGCAGCGTCAATTGATTTTCACAGGAAGTAGCTCTATTAAGTGTTAACCACACGGAAACTAAGAGAGAGAAGCAGAGAGACAGTGAGAGGTAAGAGCGCAGCCATGGAAGCTGCATTGTGTAGTCGACTTGCTCTTTCTCCCAATCACGTTTTGAATGCTACAATTTCCGGTACATATTCTGTCTATCTTGAATCTCTTTACTGGTAATTTCATGAAGAAATTGCGATAATTTATTTAGTTCAATCGAAAATTTTCGGGTGAAATCCAATCAAATAAGGGAATACTGTGTTTGATCGATTAATTATCGCAGTTCTTAACTTCTCGTGTTTAATTCAACCAATTAGACTGGTTTTCATTATTATTGTTCAAATTTCTAATCGCAGGAGATAAAAATTTTCTTTTCAAATATAGCAAGGATCGGAGTACTCTAATGACAGTATCAGCCACTAGATTAGGAAAAGGTGGTGGGTTGTTGGAGAGGCCAACCATAGAGACAACAACACCTGGTCGAGAATCTGAGTTTGATTTACGGTAATTACAGTATAGGTGCAGAATGGAATTTTCTAACTATTTAATGGGTATCCTATTCCTGTTGATTTGAACATTTATAATAAACGAAACAGCTTAAAAATAGTCCATAGAATGATGAAAAATTCGAGGGTAGTTGAGTTCATGCAGTCTGTTAAAGGTCTGTCTTACAGATATAAATTAAATTCCTTCCAGCTTTCAGATTAATGGATTCCTTGACTAACTTGACCAATTGTGCATGTTAGATGTTAAATTCCCCAGCTATATGCATTCTATTGTTGTATACTTCAATCAAGGAAACCTGACTACCAGCTGGAATAATTCATTGTGAATACACATTTCTATCTGGAATCAGGTCTTGGGATTACTGCAGAGCATAATTTTACATTGTGATTACGTTGAGAATTGAGATTGTGGTGATGGTGGAAAAATGTAATTCACCGCAACCTCAATATAGCTGCAACAAGCGATGCAATCCACTACTAAAAGTATGATGTTGGGAAGGATATGTTTTTCCGCGTTTGAATTGAATATATCTATTTATTTTCTCACCTGTTCCTCATGATGTCCATTTAATCTCACCCCGCCCCCCTCCTCTCTCTCTCTCAGTAGTCTTGCTGTTTACATCTGATTTTCATCGTGCTGCTGAACTGCTTAAACAATAAAATTAAGCAGTATCTTGCAAGTACAGACCTTGATCTTTTTCCTACTGCACTGCAGTAAGATGTGCTGAATGAAAGCCATGTGTAAAGTCATGTTTTCAGACTGTTCTTGTTTGGGTAAAACTAATAGAGGCACTACTGTTACTGGTTATTTGGAAGCGAACTTAGTGAAAGTGATGAAATGCCAGAGTAGTGGCCTTGGTATTTGCAATTTAAGCATAGTGACCTGTTTACAGTTGTCTGAAGTATTATTTCTGGTTACCTAGCTGTTCTTCTATGTCTAATAAAAGAACACAAGAATATATAAATTTAGAGTTGGGTAGGAGACTTACATTGATTTCCTAATTTTGGAAGCTTATTGATCTCTGGCTGAGATCACTGATCGGATGAGATGCTCACAATATATTTGGTGTATTTCGAGTTTTCACAGCCTAAATCCCCTCTTAAGTATAATTGCAGAATACTCGCAGATATTTTAGTTAGAGCGTCTCAAGTCTCACTCTCTAATGAGTTGTTCTTAACGTACACTAGTCTAGCCTTATTTATAGAAGGCTAGATAGGCTTAGGGTTTAATAGTAATTCTTATAATTACTATTTTACCCTTATTTAATGAGTACCCTTTATGGGTGCACACAATATAATATCTTAACAAACTTATTCTCTAGATATTATACGATATTCTAACATCTCCCACTCACACATAATGGGAGTGCTCATACGCTCTAAACCCAAGAAACATATTCTCGGTAAATCAAGAGAACACTTTCTCTTTATAATTTGCAGTCGTTTATACAAGAAAAGTAGGTCATGCGACCAGCATACTATGAGAGCATTAATGCTATACATCAGTTATGAATATATAGCCTCTCATTTAGAAACGCACCTGCATGTAGATTATAAAATATACATGTACCCCAGATCATAAGAATCACATTTATATATCTCCTAATGATCTCATCTATCACAATATCTTGTATTCACAATCATGACACACAAGTCATAACTGGTATACCGGTGAATACAGAATAATGAGATTCTCTTTATGATCTTCCTCTTCTCACAACCCTATTAACACAAACTTAGTTGGATCCTCTATCTTAAATAAGGATAGGTCTTGACCTGCCTCACCCTTCTTAGGATATTCATTCTCTAAGAATGTGACATCTCTAGATTCAAATTCAGTCACGCTCCCACTGTTTTGCTGACCTATAAACACATAACCTTTTGAGGTTTCTGAATATCTAATGAAGATATTATTCTTTCCTCTCGGGCCCAATTTCCCATACTTGTGAGAGGAATCATATGTATAGGCAGCACATCCCCAAAGTTTCAAAACATTTAGGTCAGACTTTCGCCCAGTCCATAACTCATATGGAGTGGTTGTAACTGATTTCGTAGGCACACGGTTAAGTACGTAGGTTGTAGACATCAATGTATCACCCCAATAGGTGATTGGCAAATTAGTCTGTGCCATCATAGACTTAACCATCTCAAGGAGTGTTTTATTCCTTCTTTCCGCAACACTATTTTGTTATAGAGTACTCGGAATAGTCAACTGATGAATTATCCCTTTTTCATCACATAATTCATTGAATTGAACCGACAAATATTCTCGGCATCGATCGATTCGAAGAACCTTAATTTTCTTATCTAATTGATTTTCTACTAAGTTCATATAGTTTTTAAAGCAACTCAATGCTTATGACTTATGAGAAATCAAATAAACATAACCGAAACGTGTATAATCATCAATGAATGTGATGAAATAATTCGCTCCCTGCCAGGCCTATGAATGGCCGTGACATTCATAGGCCCACAAATGTCAGAATGAATTAATTGCAGTGAAAAATTAGCTCTGGTTGCTTTACCAAAGGGTTTTCTTGCAGATTTTCTAGCTAGATAAGATTCATAAGTAGACAAATATACACGTTTAATGTCGGGAAGCAAACTTTCTTTTGCTAACCATTACATTCTTTGTTAGCCAATATGACCAAGTCTAGCATGTCATATATTTACATTGTGATCATAATCATGCGTGGAGGCAAATATAAAAAAATTGACATTATTATTAATATAAGATTCGTCATCTAAATCCATACAAATAAAACCTCTAGTTACATAACCAAAACAAAAAAATACTGAGTCATTACTCAATTTAACACAATTATCATGGAAATTCAATTGAAAGCCTAGCTTAAGTAAAACCAAAACTAAAAGAACATTTCGACAAATTTGAGGTGCATAAAAGGACATCATGTAAAATTAGGTCTCGACCATCACGCAGGACTAACTTGCATGTTTCGATCCCTTTGACAGCAACCTTAGTGTTGTTGCTCACATATATCCAAAATGCTCCATTGGGAACTCGCTGGAAGTCAACAAAGGCATCACGATCACGCGCTATGTGGTCCGTGGCTCTTGAGTCTACAATCCACACATAACAAGATTTAGTAAGCATAATTGAGCTAGAAACACAAAGTTCACTAGCATAAGCAATGTAGTTTACCTTTTTGAAATGCTCAGGGCAATCACTCGCATAGTGTCACTTCTTTTGGCAATTGAAGCATTTAACATTTGCTGTATTGACTTTTTGCTACTTCTTTTTGTCTTGTTGATTGGTTTTTGGCTTTTTCTTAGGTTGGGCTGGTTCTTTGTTTTTTCCCCAGTTCTTTCTCTTTGAACCACGTCTTTCACGTGAAGTTGTCATGTGCAACTCAAGTATCGGCTTAGTTAATTCAAGCCTTTCTTCCTTAAGTTCGAGGTGTCTCCAGACATCTTTTAGAGTCATGATTCTGTCATTGTGAGTGAGATGCATCTTCGTATGCTCCCACGAACTAGGCAAAGAGCAAATGACTGCTTAGATCTACTGCTCGTCTTTTAAGACATTTCTAGCATCTTTTAGCTCAGCGATCATATTTGACATCAGTCTCAGATATTTCCTCATTGAATGTTCTGGGCGTTTCTTATATGAGTCAAATTTAATTGTTAGAGAACGCAATCTGGATACGGACGTTCTTCCGAACCTCATTCTCAGAGCATTCCAAAGCCCCATAGCGCTTTGGTGGTCTTTAAATTCCCTTAGGATGTCATCATCCATGGTGCTCAGCAATGTAATGCAAGCAGTGAAATTCTTTTTCTTCCAAGCGTTATAAGCTTTACGGTCCCGCCTATGCTGGTCCGTGTTTCCAGCTTCTGGCTCTTCCATAACATTATTGAGAGCCTCAAGAACCTCTTGCTCTTCCAGAAGATACTGGACTTTCGTACTCCAGATCTCATAATTGTTGCTGTTTAGCTTCAACCCTTTGTTGAGCTCAGCGACAATATTTTTGGAAACCATAGTCATTCTTTACATAAAAAGAAAGATAAAATTAAATCATGATCAAATGATTAAAAAAAAATGCAAGATTCAATGTTCTGCATGCTTACAAATTATGACACTAAGTATCGTATGAATAAGCTAATTAACATGCATAACCTGGAGTCGAAAGAGCACTAAGTGTCAATCATCGTCCTAAGGTTGTATGTAGGGTGTAATTCAACGAAATCATATCACAACTATGTGTCCTAATCATGCTACAAACAAATTGTAAATCATGACTTTTCAAATGCTAAACAGATTAACATTTGTTAACTAACGTGTTAAACTAATCAACACATTAATAAATTAATTATATAATGCTAAACTAATTAACATTTATTAAATAAACATGTTAAACTAATTAACACATTTAATTGCATAATGTTAAGCTAATTAACATTATACGTTTAAATTTTCTATTGGAAGAAAATTAAAAAAAAAATGTTAAACTAATTAACATAATAAGTAATCACATATTACTTGGACTTGATATTTCTTGAGATATGTTAATTTTTCACAAAAAATTAATTACATTTATTTGAGGCTAAAATATAAATACATAAGTTATATTTTTGAACATTTTAAATATTCATTAATTAGGGATTTAATTATTAGGCCTTTAATTATTATTTTTGGATGGGCCACATGCCCAATTTTAAAAAAACTTAACAAAAAAAAATTAGCCAAAAAAAATTTTAAAAGCCCTATTTTCTTTAAAATATTTTTAAAAGCTCAAAACAATTTTAACAATGAGTTTAGATCAAACCTTAAACTCAAAAAATTTTAAGGTCTCAGATCCAAAAAATTAGGATTTTTGAAAATTTATTTTATTATACATATATATATATATATACACATATATATTTTTAAATATTCAAAATTTAAAAAAAAAACCTTATTTTTTAATTTAAAAAAAAAAAAAAGGGTTCCAGCATCCTCTTCTTCCCTCTTCTTCTTCTCTCCCTCCCCCCCCCCCCCCCCAGCTGTTTTTGCCGCTGCTCCTCGCTGACGACAGGCATGAGGAGGGAAGCCGTTGGTTTCTTATTCTTAGTCGATGGGTTCGTTGCTTCTGAGGGAGAGATTTAGTTTGTCTCCTTCTTTTTTTGAATTGCGGCAGAGAGCATGGAGGGTGCCAGCGACCATGTTGCCGGCAACAGAAGGTGCCGGGGGAGGGGGAAGGATCGTTGGCGACCTCTGTCGCTGGCAGCAGTGAAGAAGGTGGGGGAGAACCATTTAACGCAGAGGGGAGGCTGTCGTGGAAGAAGACGCTATGTGCAAAGTTTGAATTTTTTTTTTTGGTCACAGAGGGTGCCAGCGACGTGGTTGCCAGCGATTGCAGGCCTTCGGGGAGTGCCGGCGACCATTGTCGTGCAGCAACAGTGAGGAAACTTGGCAGTGCCGGCGGCCAGATTTCTTCCTCAGGCAGGAAGAGTTTTTCAAAAAAGCATTATTATTATTTTTTTTTGGGGAATCCTAATTAGTTTAGCCTCAAAATAAAAAATTTGATTCCAATAAAATATATAAATGATCAAAAAACCAGCTTACTAGCTCTCTGATACCAATGAAAAGAATAAAAAAACATAAGAATATATAAATTCAGAGTTGGGTAGGAGACTTACATTGATTTCTAGTTGGGATCATTAATCGGATGAGATACCCACAATGTTTTTGGTGTATCTCGAGTTTTCACAGCCTAAATACCCTTTCAAGTATGACTGTAGAATACTCACAAATATTCTAATAAAAGCGTCTCAAGTTTCACTCTCTAATGAATTGTTCTCAACATACACTAGTCTAGCCCTATTTATAGAAGGCTAATGCTAACTAAGGTTAGAGTTTAGTAGTAATTCTTATAATTACTATTTTACCCTTATTTAATAAGCACTCTTTATAAGTGCACACAATATAATATCTTAACAAACTTATTCTCTAAATATTATACAATATTCTTAACATGGTTGGATTCAAATGGCATAGTCTCGTAGTAGTGTTGGAATCACTGTCACTTGAATGCTTTAATAGGAAACATATTTTAGCTTAATTTCTTGTATTATTCTAGTCAAAGTCTTTTAACTGCATATCTTCTTTATTTTCTTCTAATACTTTGTTAGCGAAATGTTTTCTTTGATTTAAAATGAGTTACAACATAATTGGCAAAAGAATTTGTGGTTGAATCGTTTCTTTTGCTTTTTATCTTCAGAAACAAAAAGGATACTATGATTCTAAAGTAAATGAATTAATTTCTGGGCATTGACCCTGGTTTTGTGTACAACATTTCATTTTTGCTGCGTGGTATAATGATGAAGTTGAAAGCAAAAGGAAATGGCGAAATCTTGATGGCATGTAATGTCTTGCAGGAAATCAAGGAAGACATCCCCGCCTTATCGAGTAATGCTGCATAATGACAACTTCAACAAGCGGGAATATGTTGTGCAAGTGCTGATGAAGGTGATACCTGGAATGACACTTGATAATGCAGTAAACATAATGCAAGAGGCACATTATAATGGGCTGGCAGTGGTAATCATCTGTGCTCAAGTGGACGCTGAGGAGCACTGCATGCAGTTGAGAGGAAATGGCCTTCTTAGTACAATTGAGCCTGCTGATGGTGGCTGCTGAACAATCAAGTGCTTCAGTCTGTACCAGTTTGATTAGTGCGCTCATATATGGATTGTACATATAATATATCATATCCATGCTGTCTTGTACTTTAAAAATGAACTAAGCTGAGATTAAAAGTTGTAAAGTAAGTTAGAAACTAGGAAAGGGAATGTTTTATGTTACATAAACATGCAGGTGTTCTTATGTAACGCTACTTGAGTACTGGTAAATATTTGCATCAAATTGTGCAATTGACTTTAAACTATTTATTAGTACAGTTAACTCTAACTCTTTAATAAGAGATCCATCTTTGCTCTCTGTGTGATTGCCAAATGCCAAAATGTTGATCCGTTGGCGTCTAACTTGCAGAAATGATATTGGTCACAATAGCAAGAAAACAAACCTGTCTCAAGTGCTTTCTCTGGATAGAACAATAAAAAATTATTAAAAATCTTTCAATTTTAATTCAAAGGCAATTTGAAAGCCTAACTTTACAGTTTTTAATCAAAGAAAAATTTATTGTCTAGAACTAAAATAAATTTCTTTTTTTTTTAATTCAACAACCTAATTATCTAAACTAGAGAACCGAATATTGAGTTCAACTTACATGACTGGAATTGCCCTTTGTAATGAGTTTTGCCTAAATATATGTACTTGGGTCACCGTGTCTATATTTTTGCTTGTTAAACCATTGGTATAACTGTTAGAACTCGTGGAGGTGGGGCTTCACTCGCTAATGCATTCATCCACGTATGAGAAAGATTTCATTTATGGTTTTAATATCCTTTCTTAACCCAAAATCTTCATAGGTTTAGAAATCAATTTACTTATATAACCCTCATACATTTAATATAAAACTTTTTTTCCACATGTAGAATTATTATCCAACTCCCCCCATCATTCTTAAATAGGGAGGCATGATTGACGGGTTGGGATGGGTGGACAATAATGTCTTCAACAAGATCTCCCAAATCTAGGAATTAATATCCACTATCATCCCAGACCACAAGCTTTACTTCATTATACTGTTTGTACGGTTTTTCATTTATTGTCTTTTAATTTAGATAGTTGTATGTGTCACTAAATATTATGAATAACTTTTTCTGTTAAAAAAATATTAGCAATGATTTTAAAAATAAAAATTTCATTGTGTCTAATAAAAATAATTTAATAATTAAAATTTTTTACATTTATTTGAGTAATTTTAAACTTGAATTATAATAAAAATAGATATTAATAGTTAGTAAAATAACAAAATACAAATTTTATTACAAAGAATGTTAAACATAGTAATATGTTGGACGGCGATTATGCGCCTGAATGATACAAAAAATTTATAAGAAACAAACATGATCTGACAAAATTAATGATGCTTAATGTAGTGTAATGGGATGCATAAAGTATATTCATAAGGAATTGCACAAATCAAGGAGCAACCCACAGCGAAGCAATTAAAATCCATCCAAGACTTGCCGCTCACATGAAACCTATTTAATTCAATGGACAGGTCCTGCATTTCCAACTACCAGAATTATGGCATACATGGTCCTCTATACATATATTTAGAAAAAATTGCATTCAATTACATTTCATATGATATTAAAAATAAAATTATTGCATCATTTTTAAATTCTATCATTAATTTAGTTATTTTTATTGTGTATAAATTATAATTTTTTTGACAAAAAGAAATTAAAATTTTATAATACATATTAAATATGAAATAAATCGGTAATGTAACTAACTATCAGGGTAATTTACTTTTATGTTTGAGAAGATCAATGTGGCCAGCTACACGACGAAATGCATCTTGGGCTCAGCAAACTTTTTCCACAAATGCCGCATGAAAAGTAAGATTTTAATTATGGAAGTGTGTTTGGCAATAACTTCTCAGATTTACTTCATGTTTAGATTGGCGTGGGACAACATAACTTTGTGTTTAACTTATTTTTTAAAATTAATTTTGATCTACTGTAATTTTATATTATTATAATTCTTAACTTGTTTTTTAAAATTAATTTTAGTCTATTGTAATTTTATATTATTATAATTTATGTTTGATGACTTTAATTTAAAAATTAATTTTTGTTATATATATAATTTATTTAATATAAAAATAGTTAATTTTTATTTATATATAATAAAGATTTAAAGAATAAAATTAATTTTAAATAAAATTAAATATAATTAAACAATAATATTTATAAGATAAACTTTTATTTAAATTCAAATGTACAAACAAATTTTTAAGTCTTTTCAACACTAAGCCATATGATGAGTCTAACAAGAAAATGACATTCACCAATGCTGGTTTTGATTAAATGATTGACAAAACTGTAAATAGACAATTCTGAATCAGGGATGTTCAAAGGGGTAAACAGTTCAATCAAGGGTTAAGAGAAAAAACATGAGAAGGCAGCATTGACCGGCAGAAACTACCGTTAGCTTAATGAGTAGAATGATTTGTTCATGTGTGCCAAACATGACAGTATTGCCGCGACAATAAAATATTGAGTAAATTTATGTATAAGGTAATAAATAATTTATAAAAATTATTTTATTTAATCTTTTACGTATAAAATACTTATGTGATCATTATGATTCATTATATATAGAAATTTCTTAATTTAATTTTTTATAAATAAATAATTATAAATAATATTTTTAAAAATATATTAATTTTAAAAACATAAAATATAATATTAATAATAATTTTATTTGTAAATAATTAAATTAAAAAATATAAAATATAATTTTATTTAACTTTTTACATATGGCATATATTTTTTTAATTTTATTCTTTATAAAATCATTTTATCATTTTAATTAATTATTTATATATATTAATTAATTTAATTTTTCACAAATAAAATTATTATTAATGATATCTTAATTTTAAAAATAAGAAATATATTATTAAAAATAATTTTATTTATGAATTACTAAAGAAAAAAGCATTTACGTGTATAAAGGACTCAATTAATAAGATAGTTTTATAAAGGATTATATTAATAAATATTTTATTTATGAGAACAACATCAAATTCAAAATACTATATATATATATATATATTTATTTATTTATTTATTTTTTTCCCTTTGCCATTAAGATTTGAACAACAAGCATATAGGTTCTTCATCATTTGAATATAATTTGTATGTTTAAATCAAAATATTCCTAGTTTATATCTAAATATTACATAGATAAATGGTCGAACCCGACCTTTCCCAGATTTACTCCATTCATCCTCCAACTAATGTGACGTAAGCATCTATCTCCAATCTTTTGGAACGGATAAAGCCAAGCTCCACTGCTCCTTCACACACCCACACTTCTACTATAGCCGAGTTTTTCAGTTTCTGGGCTCTGCTCTCTGCAACCAAAAATCATGGCTATGACGAACCAAGCATTCCTTTTCTTTGCCATAGCACTTAAATTCTCTTTTTTTATTCTTCCATCTACTTCTTCTCGCAGCTTACCATCTGAGGCTTCTGAACTACCCACCACTGTTCTTGATGTGTCCGCCTCACTAGAGCAAGCCCAGAAAGTCCTTACCTTCAACCCAGAAATGCTTGAACCTTATAAATTACAAGATGAAGAAACTAGGAGTACCCCCACTTCTTCTTCCTTCTACGTTCGATTACAACCAAGAGAAGCTTTACTCAATTCCCAGCACGGAGACTATAAGAACCTGGTACTGACCCGACTCGAGCGTGACTCGGCCCGAGTTAAATCGTTGACTACCAAGCTCGAGCTAGCCCTCAACCAAGTCAAGTCGGATCTGTACCCGATTGAAACGGAGCTCCAACCTGAAGGTCTCTCGACGCCGGTGTCTTCCGGCATTAGTCAAGGAAGCGGCGAGTACTTTTCCAGAATTGGAGTGGGACAACCAGCGAAGCCCTTCTACATGGCTCTAGACACCGGAAGCGACGTCAACTGGCTTCAGTGCCAGCCTTGTGAGGATTGTTACCAACAAGCCGACCCGATTTTCGACCCGCAAGGGTCTTCTTCCTACAGCCCGCTTTCCTGCGATGCCCAACAGTGCCAGGCCCTGGACATGTCGGGTTGTCGGAGCGGCAAGTGTATGTACCAGGTGTCGTACGGTGACGGGTCCTTCACCGTCGGCGAATACGTTACGGAAACGCTGTCGTTTGGGAATTCTGGCTCCGTGAACCATATCGCATTGGGGTGCGGCCACGACAACGAAGGGTTATTTGTTGGTTCTGCTGGGTTACTTGGACTCGGCGGTGGCGCACTGTCCCTCACATCTCAGATCAAAGCGTCGTCGTTTTCGTACTGCCTGGTGGATCGCGACTCGAGTAAATCGTCGACTCTAGAGTTCAACTCGGCCGCACCCGGTGACTCGGTTACCGCCTCGTTACTGAGGAACAGCAAGATAGACACTTTCTTCTACATTGGACTCACCGGAATGAGCGTCGGAGGCCGAACGATCTCTCTGCCACCGTCATCCTTCACGCTGGACCAGTCAGGAAGAGGCGGAATCATTGTAGACTCGGGAACGGCCATCACTCGGTTGCAGACTGAAGCGTATAACGCGCTTCGTGACGAGTTCGTGAGACAAACTCAGAACTTGCGCTCCACTAGTGGGGTCGCTCTGTTCGACACCTGCTACGATTTTTCTTCGCTTAGGAGTGTGTTGGTGCCAACGGTGTCGTTTCAATTCGCCGGCGGCAAATCTTGGATATTGCCGGCGAAGAACATCCTGGTGCCGGTGGACTCCACCGGAACTTTCTGCTTCGCATTTGCTCCGTCGTCACAGTCCTTATCCATCATAGGGAATGTGCAGCAACAGGGGACACGTGTCACCTTTGATCTGGCAAAGTCCATAGTGGCATTCTCGCCCAACAAATGTTAGATGTGAACTTACTTTTTGAAACGCCCTTTATAGCTCATAAAGTGGAAAACCAAAAAATTGGTCAGGTTTGGATTTTAATTGTATCCGTGATTGCGTAAGCGAAAGTAATTTATTAGGCCGTATCGTATTGTGTAGGTGTGGGCACAGAGATGGGCCCACCCTACTAAATTCCAAAGAAGCGTTTGGGTTTGAGTTGGTGTGATTCCTTAATTATATTATATAATTGTAATTAAGGTCCGTTCTATTTCTAGTTATTAGACTGCAGGTACAGTTCATACTTTAAGGTACAACTCTACATGTTTGACTATATGCCACGTGGCATGCAAATTCTTTTAGAACCTCACTTAGAGAGAATTTGTTTTTTTTTTTTCCTGTATATGTAATTTGATCATACTGTGTGCAAGCTGTCAGATTAGGATTGCAAGCACCTTTGGGTGAGATAAGCAATGTTTAATATTCAAAAAGTTATGTATTGTATAATTTTAATTAATTAAATGGTATAACCAAAATAAAATAATATTCTTGTGTTTGTATTAGAAGATTCCATCTAAGTCGGTATCAACTAGTTAGTCTAGCTCACTAGCTGGATTCATTAACATCAATCCCAGAATTTGGCATTGATGTTAATGACTCTTCAAGAGGGGTCCGTACTATCTGCTTAATTAGATTTGGTCATGAGAAATACATAATTATGTATAAAGTGGGGACAAGGGAGTCTATAACTGTAAATTCCCTATACGTGCGTCTAATGATTAAATTTATACAATGACGCTTGTGAATTGGCAATAGATATTTGTTTTGTGTACAATTGTGATAAAATTTTCAGTTCAATTATAAAATTAATTGGATTATTATATAATATATTGAGAAGAAAATATACGTGTTATATTATATTTATATTTATTGTATATTAATTTAAAATAATTTGTTATATTTATATTTTAATTATAATATTTTAAAATTTTATTTATGAATTTAAATTATTTAAAATTTTTTAATTTACTTTATTTTTATTTTTTAATAATTCACACAATATTAATTTATTATTTTATTAACTTACTCTTATATGTATAATTTTTTTAATAATTTTATATTTTTATTTTTAATTTATAAACTAATATTTCATAGAATTATTATAAAAATAAAAGATAAAACTTATGAACTAATCTCCTGTTCTGTTTTTTTTATATTTTCTGCGTAAGTAATTGGATCATACTGTGTTCAAGCTCTCAGATTAGGATTGCATACACCTTTGGATGAGATAAGCACGTTTAATATTTAAAAATTATGTCATATTGTATAATTTTAAATAATTAAATGATATAAAGAAAATAAGATAATATTCTATTGTTGGTGTTAGAAGATTCTGTCTAAATCAGTTTCAAATGAAAAAAAATATTAATCGGTATTAACCCTTATGTGACTATTATTAATTCAATTAAATTATTTTTTAAGAATTTTTATTTTATTTGTTTCGACTACAGCATTTACAATAGGATATCTGTATATCTGAATTCGTTAGCATCAATGCCGATATTTGGTCCCCATTGGTGCGAGTGATTCGAGAGGGGTCCTTACTATGTGCTTAATTAGATCAAGTCTAAGATGAGACATACATAATTATGTATAAGTGGGGACAAGGGTGTCTATAACTGTAAATTCCCTTTTAAGTGTATCTAATGACTATATTGGTACAATGACACTTGTGAATTGACAATAAATATTTAATTACTACACAATTTAATTGAAATTTTTACTCACATGTATTAATTTATCTCATTATAATATAATATTAATACATTTAAAATTATAGGTGAATAAAAAGTTGTAACTTTTAATTAATCAAAATTTATAACTTGTTAAATGTATATATTAAGCTAGTCACTTAAAATTAAATAAATATATAATTTCATATGCAATCTGGAGTCTGGCTTCCCTTTACTCGTGGGTTCTCTTCTATTCACTAGAGCAGTAAAGCAATCTTCAAATCTAGATTATCATTGGCGCCGTCTGTTGAAAACTTGGATCTTTCCCAGAAAATTTGTTAAAGTTTATGGGAACTTTTAAGTCTTAGCTGAAAAGCGAATTTGTCTTGGAGATAACATTTGATAAAGTGTGTTCATTTTCTTTGTAATCCAAAATTAAGTATAGTTGACTCGGCACAGTTTTCTGAATTAATGCGGGGTCCATCTTCGTGATTATCGGCAAAGTTCTTTTGCATGGAAAGTGGGTAATCCTGTTACTGTCGTTTTGAGCTGATGTGAATGAGGACGACGACAGTAAACGATAAATCACAATATTCAAAATAAATAAATAAATCCCTATAATTTAAGGGTTTTGTTAACAAGGGGGTTAAGAAAAGGGTTGAGGGTCATTTATTGTCGTATTAAATAATTTTTAATTAATAAAATTAGTTAAAAGATGATTTATTGTACACATCAATAATAATAAATATTTATAAATTAATTTCATTAATTAAGGCTAATTTATTATGGGTAATAAATTTCTGTTAACAAAACCCATAATTTCATTTTAAATTTTGTTAGCGAGTGTTCATCGGTTAAAAATTATTTATTACACATAATAATTAGTTAAGAATAATTTATTGTATCTATTACTAATAATATCAAATACAAGTAATAATCTCTAAAATCAAACACCTGATGTTTATCCTCCAAAAATAATATGATTTGTTTGATTGAGCCCACTAGACTCCGCAAAAATGTGGGTGATCTGTGGCCAAAGCTTAAATCCCAAACTTGAGGGGACCAATGAATGGTGCTCTTGCATTTCTCTGCACCAAATGCTTAAGGCATTTGCAAATTAATATAGCTTTCGATCATAATTATTAATAAGGAAGGAAGAAAGTATTGGCTTCTGAATTTGTCATTCTCATTTTCAACGAAAAGAAAAGAGAGAAATTGGGACGTATAGTTAGAGGAACAAAGTTGGAAAGAACGTACCTAACTTACGGAATTGAAATGGTAATACAGAGAGCGAAAAAAATGAAAACTTTCCCATGAGTGCCCTATTGGTGACTTGTTCTTTTCACTTCGGTCCTTTATAGTTTCTACAAGTCAGTTATACTGAAGGGGCATTAGAGGACTCGCGCTCGTTGACGATAACATTTTTTAGTTGGGGCCATATGACTTCCAATATACTTTATGTCAATTTAAGCTGTTCCAACTACCTGTCTATATTCGAGGAACATTCGACTTTTTGTGAAGAGCATTCCAACCACGAGACTCTTTTTCTTGTCTCCAGGTATACACCAATTATTGAACCAAGTCGTCCAAATTTTTATAATTTATAAATCTTCTCAATTTTTAACTCCAAACCCATTATTTAGAGTAGGACAAATTTAAGATTTGATTCCAATAAAAATAAATTTTTTTGAATTAAGTAGCTAAGAAATTAAATTAAAAATATGAGATAGAATTATATATAAAAATTAAAATTTTAGAAATTTAAAAAGCTTAGACCGCTTTCCCTCCTTGATCGATCCTTAATTGAGAGGCTTCAATACCAAATAGATATAGAGATCAACTAATCGCACACTGGAACACATCGATCGCGGGGCTCCCGGAAAGGTATACGATGGCGTCATTTCATAAGAAAAATTGAATTGTTATTTTGCCTTTAAATGGCAAGCATGCATTCAACAAGATCGTATACTGTTGTTACGTTGGAATGGACACGTAAAGCTAAGTAAGCTTTGATTACAATGTTATTTCTCGTGACAACGAATTATTTTCACCGTCAAATGTCTATATATATAACCGCCTTTCCTTTTCTTTTCGTGCGGTCCGTTACATTCTTTCGTGAAGAAGCTTTAGTAGTTGCATCTTGTTACGCATTAATCACTCTGAAATTGCTTTACGTCGATCACAGTGTCATGAAAATTATGTGTAAACGTACGGAAAAGTTTAATAATGAAGCCAAAATGTACTTCCATATATGCCATTAAAGTTTTATGGATTTTGCTAATAATTATTTTTAAGATATTGATTAAGGAATATTTGTTATATATAATAAATAATTTTTAATCAATAAAATTATTTTGAAATAATTTATTGTATTCATTATTGATAATAATAAATATTTATGGATTAATTTTATTATTTATTTTTTATCTACTAATTGTCTTTGTTTTTAAAGCAAAACACCAAGTAATATTATTAAATTTTAAATGTGCTTGGGGTCAAGACCCTTACACGAAAATGTTCTAATTGAATTGAAGAACAGGTTATACTGTGAGCCTCAAAGTTTTCCTATCTTCCTACCCAATTAACTACTATGTCTCCACGTTGCAAAAGGAGTTCCCTGCATTCACTGATGATGGAGCCAAGTTCTGAAATATCTTATACTTTAGTGCGATTAGCATTATAAACCACTTTGGCATTTGTGAAAACAATATCTTTGCCAAGCAAATAGATAGCGGCCCATTTGACTATTTCGCAAAGGGCAACAACTTCTGTACTTGCAAGTGAAAAGGTACCTGGAAAGTGTCCAAAAATGATGTACATGGTGTTGCCTTCCTTTGACTTAAATACGATACCAAAACTTGTCTTAAGATGGCCAGAGAAGATGGCACTGTCCGTGTAGCACACCTAATCAACATTATCAAGGTGAGAAGACAATGCTTGGTAGTGTGAGGGTCTATTGGGAACCTGTTGTGCGCTGCGCTTGTTTGCTTTCCTCTAACATGTTAGGATGTGAAAGGCTTCCAGGACAATATTCTTTAGGGTTTCAGATATGTTTCTCTACATAAACTCATTCCGAGCTCCCCAAATTCTCCACGCAATAGCATTGAACTCTTCTATGATGCTTATTGGAACAAAACGCAGAAGTGAGGTCATGCAATTTCTCAGGTCCTGATGATAGAGTAGGGCTGCATGATCCCATTAGTTCCAACATTCACGTGCGAAGTTGCTAGAGAGTAATGCATGGTCAGAGTCTTCCTCGTAGGAGCAGCGTTTACGTAGGCTTGAAATAGTTGCTCCACCTATGAGAAGATTCAAATTTACTGGTAGAACTCATCTGCATAAACACCACATAAAGTCCTTCATCTTTTGAGGACATTTTATCTTGCATATGGTGTTCCAGTGCAATTCCTCATCATTCTCTGGACCTACATTTGTAGAGTTAAGAGAAAGAAAACGCTCCTGCAACAGGAGATCTAGGAACGGATCGTGTAATAAAATAATAATATTTTATTAATATTAAATTAATAAAAAATATTATTATATTACAGGATTCGCTCTTGTTGCAGGAGCGAATTTAAATACAAAGAAAACAACTTGATTCATGGTATATGTACCTCAATTACCATAGTGCCAAATGAGGGTGTCCCTTTTATTATTATTTGTCATAGAAATGTTAAGAATTGCAACTTGGTCTCATTGAAGGTTGTCTTGACCAAATCTACATTCCACCTTGTTCCATGGTTGTTGAATAGATCTTTCACATCTCATAAGATCCCCTTGATCCATGTGGATCCATAGGAATAAAGTTATGATTGCATGGAAGCCAAGGATCACTAAAAGTGTGAATGGTGCACCCATCCCTTACATGCCACCTAGCCCACTTTTCTTAACATGTCACATGAGGCAAGTATACTCTTCTAAGTATAGCTCTGGTTGGTACTCAATTGACGTTCTGGAAGTTCCCATGGGGAAAGTATTTAGTTTTGAGAATTCTAAAAGAAAGAGTGGTTGTTAAAAAGACATTATTTGATCTTGCTTGCTTAACATGGCAATGTTAAAACAATGTAGGTTACGAAAACCATTCCACCTTTAGCTTTCTTGTCACACATATGCTCTGATGATATCCATTTGACTCCTTTTCCTTTATTGCTACCCTACTAAAAGGAGGTCTTCATTTTTTGGAGGTCGTCAAAAGTAGAAATAGGAATAAGAAATACACTCATGCAGAAAGGGAACAGTTTGTGCAACTGATTTAAAAAAGATCTCCTTTCTCGCTATTGAGAGAAGCTTATTCTTCCAAATTTGAATCTTGTTATAGACTTTATTTTTCAAATAACTAAAGATTGCTTTCTTGCATCTATTTATAAGTGAAGGGAGACCTAGGTATTGCCCATGGTCTATTGGGTCATGGATCCCCAAAATATTGCGAAGGGAAGTACAAGTCTCCTTTCTTACATTTGGGGCAAAGAACATGCCCCATTTCTAATAATTTATGAATTGTCCAAATGCTAGCTCATAAGTAGTAAGAATATGTTTTAAGCGTCTACACTCATCTTTATTTATTGGGCAGAAAAAGAGAGAATCATTTGCAAATAAGAGATGAGAAATAGCGGACCCTTTCATACTTGTTTTACAACTATGGATAGAGCCATTCATCTTTGTTCATTTAAAAAGGGTCATTATACCTTTAACACAAATAATAAATAGGTAGGGAGAAAGGGATCCCCTTGTTTGAGGCTTCTTTGGGCGGTGATTGGTTTAGTTTCCTCTCTATTGAATAAAAAGCAATATTCCACATTTATGACACACATTATCATCAGATCAACCCACTGCTTTCTAAATTCTATCTTTATCATGATAGCCTCTAGATAATCTCTATTTTGATAGCAACTAGCCCTTTTTCGCCTAAACTCCTCTTCTTCATGGTATGCATTAGTTCAAAAATTTCTACGACATTGTTAGTGATAAGTCTGCCAAGGATGAAAGCAAATTGATACTCTAACATGATATTTGGGAGGGTTTTCTTAAGTCACCTTTGCTACAATCTTGTACAACACATTACATAAAGAGAAGGGTCTTAGATCTTTCAGTGTTTCAGGTGAGCTAATTTTTGGAATTAGCACTACCAATATGCTTGCCATATCCTTGGATAGTTGTAACTAACCACCTATGGTAGCAATCAAATACATCCCTTCTAATCACATGCCAAAATTTTTGGAAAAAAACCGGATTGAAACCGTCAGGTCTGGGGGCTTTATCTAGATGCATTTGGAAGACAGCTTTTTGGAATTCATCCGTTGAAGGAACAAGTTGTTATCATCCTGAGTAACTGTGCTATCTACATGACGAAGTACTGGGTCTTTAATAGTAGCAGTGACCGAGAAATATTTGAGAAATAGGAAGTTACAAGCCCTATTAGATCATCCTTGTCATGATACCAAGTGCCATCATCACCTTTTGAAGCCCTTATGTAATTATTTTTCCTGCGAGATGAAGCCTGCATATGAAAATAACAGGTGTTTTGATCGTTATTTTTGAGCTATAACTGTTTTGCATGCTGCTGCCACTTCATCTCCTTTTTGAGCAGGAGTTCATTCTTTTAGTCTCAGAGGGTGTTTATCTCTGTTGTCAGTGGTAAGAAGCTAGACTCAGCCATCATCAACTCTTGAATTTTTCTGTCAAGATCCCGAGCTGAATAAAGGTAGTTCGAATTTTTCAGCATTGCCCATAACGTCAAAGCCTCTCTACACTCCCCTAGTTTAATGGTAGCGTCTATGTTGTTCCTCTTCTCCTAGTGGGTCGAGACTACTTGTTGAATTTCTTGCTTTAAAAGCCATGAGTTTTTGAATCTGAATGTTCTTATACCCTGTGGGATCTCATCAGCATTTGTTGTCACCAGGATCGGGTTATGATCTGAGTAAGTGGCATTTGACATGGACATCAAGCTATTTGGGAACTAATTGAACCAATCGGTATTTATTAGAGCATGATCCAACTTTTTTTAACTACACCATGATCAACATTGCGCTTCTCCCACATAAAAACTGTGTCAGAGGAGGCGAGGTCTTGTAGCCCACAGTCAATAAGTGTGCTTCAAAAGCCTTCCAGAAGGGGTGTAGGGTGATTCCAGCCTCTCATTTTTTTTCCTGCATGTATCATATCATTGAAGTCCCCTAAGTATAGCCATGAGTTGTTGGCTTCCGAGGCTAGTGATCGCAACATGTCCCAGGATTCGCATATTCTGTTCCTTTCAGGCATACTATGGAAACCTGTTAGGAGGCAAAAGTCATTCCTCTGTCTTCTAACCTTCTTGTTGATATGATTTTGGGAGTAGCTATTAACTTCTATTGCCATATTGTTATTTTATAAAATTACTAAGCCCCTGCTTCTACCTTGTCTTTCCACCACATTACAATTATCATAACCAGTCAATCTTTAAATTTCTTCTATATGGGTGTGTTGGACCAAGGTTTTCATAAGGAAAACTAGATTGGGCTTTCATTTTCAGATGAGCTCCTTAAGAGCTTGAACTGCCCAATGGTTGCCTAAGCCCCAGCAGTTCCAAATTAGGATGATCATGATTGCCAGCGGGCTTGTAGCACAGGTCCTACTGATTTGTTTACCGAGTGAAGAGAAGAGTTGGTTATCATATTGCATTGCAAGCCCATGTTAGAACCTACCTCATCTGGTACCGTGAGTCTTCTAGGCCTATTTTTACCTTTGATCTATTCCATAGGTGAATCTTCCGCTGTGGGGCCAATTACTGTTGTATATCCTATTGGCTTCTCCCCAGGGTATGTTGATAATTTTTGTCCCAAGGGTTAGCGCCCTTTGACTACCGATAACTCCCTTCCCCTTTCTTTTCCCTTCGTTTAGCAACACAGATCTCGGGGATATTGTCAAATTTGAATTTAGATATGGTATCATGTTAGCAGGCACTATATTCTCCTTTTTTTGTTTTTGTTTTTTGGGATTTGAGCATAAACCACCCTGATTTGGTTCTCTCTAGAAATAGCCTTGTGTGATTTGGTAGCCTGTCCCCGTCATCCCCCCTAAGCCATACACTAGTCGCCGGTGGATTCCATCGTGAAAATGCACGGAGAGTGACTTCCTAGTTCATGGGTAAATCTCTTCCACCTCTTGGAATCATCCTCATCTTGCAAAAGTTTCAGAATAGCCCTCCCAGAGGGTGCCAAAGATTAGCCAGAGTATTCCTCATTGCCTGGAAGTTTATAATGATTATGGTGAGGAAACATCAGCATTCGTCTACAACATAATTGCCTTCTAAGCCACCATTGAGTGGGCCAAAATTCCAGGCATCATTTTCCTTATCTGCTATCGAA
Source organism: Delonix regia (assembly GCA_037074485.1). NCBI lineage: Eukaryota > Viridiplantae > Streptophyta > Magnoliopsida > Fabales > Fabaceae > Delonix > Delonix regia. Next base: position 28,049,740 of record CM073449.1, on the reverse strand, counting down.
AGATTTGCTATGTTAGGATCCATCGATGTCAGTAGGGGGAGCAAACCATAGGAAAGAAATTAGAGAGGTTCTGTAATCTAAAACTGCCATTGAGAGCAGACTTTAGAAAGCACAAGGCTTTATAGGGAAGAAAGACGTGCCACTGAGAGTAGACTTTGCTTGAATAAACAACACATTGTAACAATGATTATGTTTAAGGAAATTTCTCCTCTCTTCTCAGATCTCTCTCATGGAAAAAGATTATTTGTGGTTGGCTTGTGTGCATTTAGCATAAAAATACAAAATTTTTTTTAATTTAATAAATTTCAATGTATCAAATGTTGTTCAAATGCATCAAATAGAATAAATTTTAAATACAGAGAATTCAAATTAATACTCTCACATTGCGTTAGGCTCAAAAAGTGAGCAGAGGATCTTGATCCGTCTAACCTACTGCATTAGGTTCAAATAGTGAGTAGAGAATCCAGATCCCTCTCTCCTGCTGCATTAGGCTAAAGTTAGAGGAATGAGAGAGAGAAAGTGATGATATCTACTAATCGTCTTATTTACTCATTATGTGCTTTACTTCAGGCGTTTTACTCTTTTGTTTCATGTTTACGGTTCTCCATGGCACTCAACTCAATAATTTTAAGGGTGATTTATAGCTTGGTGTCATGTGATTTGATTTAATTTAATATTTTATAGTTTTAAATTGAAATTCAAGAGCTAAATCATTTGTATATATTAGTACTTTCCTTAATCAACTTTTTAATGAATTCATTGAAATTTATTTTAAATATTTAATTTTCTTATATAACTATTAATTTTCTATTAATTGAAAATTAAAATGTCTTCCTTAATCAACATAAGATTCGTTTAATCTTGCTCGAAATGAATTATCTAATTTTGTCATACATTCATAATTACTTTACGAAATTCGCATAGTTTGTTATGCATTGAAAACTAAAATTCTTCTCATAATCAATTAACATTTTAAATTCAACGCACATGAGATAATATTTTTCAATTTGGCTATGAAACGAAATTTCTAATTAACTCTATATTCTGTCATTTGCTCTGAATGAGTAATCTCTTTACAAAATTTCTAATTTTTTGAATCACACACGTCCAAAATTTTTTTTTTAATCAAAAAAGTTAACAAGATATGAATATACTAATTAACAATCATACAAAATTTCAGTTATAAGATAACAAAATGAAATCAAGTCAAGAATTTTGGTATTTTGTTATTAGATAACTTGCTACAACCCTGCGCTGCCTTACACCGTTCAAGAATTTTGGTATTTTGTTAGCAAGACTGAAATCTTAATAAAACAGGCACTCTTTATCAAGACGAAGAGACAGACAATCCTCATCGTTTGTATCACTTGCATGTTCTTAATATATACTAAAATATCTACGGTTTCACAAATCAGAAACACAGATCACGTACATGCAAGCAAATCGAAGATGATTGTTGAAACCCACAATCTTGAAGCTGACTTTCACAAAAGTGGGCACTTTCGCCTCCTGTAATTATGCCTTTTAGGAGATGCATCAAGAGGGTCAACCCCGAATGCTGCAGAAAGTTGGCGAAAGTTCCAAAATTTGTTCTTTTCTTACTATGATGAATTGATGTTTGCCATTAACGAAGGCCTAAATCATGCGACTTTTCCTCATATAATAATACCACTTCTTGATCTCGTATGTGTTTGCGAATTAGTATTCCTTCTGCATGTAAAATGCCAAAGAAGTAAATTAAGTAGTGCGATTAGTCTTTCAACTAATTGGAAGAGAAGATAGCTTTAGTATTTATTTGGAAAAAAATTAAATAGCAGAGACTAGCAAGGGTTATTAGACTCTAATAGAATTTACTTAATGATCAATATGAAAAAAAAAAAAAAAAAGCAATGGTGATGGCTGAAGCTGCAGCAGCACCAACTAACAACATTCCACCTATAAGAGTGTCCACCTTGTCAAGGATCAAACGAGGATAGATGGGGTGGCAGGCAGGCAGAAATAAGCAGATCTACTGTATGGCTTTCCACCCAACAAATTTTTTAATTTTAATTTTATGTTGTTAAAAAATTTTAAATCAATAGATTATCCCTATACAATAGATTTGCTATACAACAGATGATCCGTTTTGAATGAAAATACTCACCATTATAAATACAACATATTGATGATGCGTGGAGACTCTGCAAACAATATAGGTAAAAGATTACATTCAAAACATTGTGAATATGTGGTGGTCAAATTACACAGCTTATCACTTGATGGTTAGAGTTAATTTCATTATTCTAATTGTGTAATTTTGACCAATCCAATTCAAGGGAAACGTAAGATCATATATTTGATTATAGTGAATTGTTAAATAAAAATTGAATAGTTCAAATTTTTATATAGAAAATATAACTATTATATTAATTTAATATAAATTTAGACTATTAAACTTTTATTTAATGGTTCATCATAATCAAACATGATTTTATGTTTCATTCAAACCATGAGAATCCAAATTGAATTTTAATATTTGGACCCGATTTATATATATAATATTTAATAAAATTTGCATTTTTAATTCCTGTATTTTAAATATTCTATATTCAAATTTTATGTGCTTAAAATACCCGAAAAGTTCTACAATGATTTGGAAATTTGATAGTGGATTAAAAAATATTTAACATACCCAATATTTATATTGACCTTACAAAATGAAACTCATAATATATTCTTAAGCTTCAAACTTTGTAATTATTTATAGTGTGCATAGAAAAATATTTTTATAACAAAAGAAAACATAATAAATAAAATTTATATTATATAATTTAATTTGTATACATAATTATATATATATATATATATATATTTAATCTACTTAATATAAAAATATTAGATACTGGGTATTAAATAGGCATACTGTATCCGACCAATATTATTTTGAATATTCGGTTTCAATACCTATCCCTAGTTAATTGGGTATCCGATTGTTAGAAACCCTTCTTAGCATTTCTTTCGTTCCCTTCAATGTTTATTTTCATCACCGCTGCTATCTTATGTGTACGGACAAATTCCTTCAGATGCCATTTAATTAGTGAAAAGGTTATAGAATAGTCAGGAGAAAACATGTCGGAACAACTTAACAAACGAGCGATGATATTTTTTGATAAGAAAGATAAATTATTAATAATGCTAGGCATTGACTTATGTCGTGGGAATTTGAGCTCTTACAAGAAGGCACGTGTTGACGTAAGAGCATTCTAGGAACTCTGCTTTAACAAATAAAAAATTTTGTACGAGGCTCTCTATGGATGGCGGTCGTTTTATTTTAGTTTTTTCTTCTAATTCAGAGTTTTGTGGCTGGGAAGAGATGGCTTTGCACACGATATGCTGAATGCAGAGCTTTTTCTTTTTCTTTTTTGCAAAGAAAAAAAACAAATATGTAAAACCTATACAATTACAACTCGTATTTTACTTTTAAACTGAAAACAACAAACGAACGCCATTACATTTCACAGCATATTTGTATAGACAAACACCGCTATCTATGTTGTTATCAATGATCAATATGTACAGTATATATGATACTTATTATTAGAATATTAACAATGGGTTCACTCCACTTGAGTAATGACCAATAAATGAGTTGTATAACAATTAGAGTCCACGGGGAAGATTGGTTATTTTCTCTCCAATCAGGGATTCCTCCGAGCCATTACTGCAGGGAAAGAAATACAATAGAGCCAGTGAAATCAACCTAGTATTATATAAACGAAATTCTTCGTCAAATATTTACCTAAGATAGCTCAGAGCTGACATTCGATAAAGACAGGTGAAGACCAGAATATGCAATCCAATAGTATAAAAGAAAGCAAAAGTTCGGGCATACCTGCAAGAGCATTCTTTATCAAACAAAGATGCGCAAAATTTTACTATCCACAAAAACCAGATCAAAAGAAAGATACGCTCAACGTATTCAAGACACTAATAGTGCAACAATTAAAAGTTGAAATAAAATCCTGAGGCAGTATCTTCAATAAAAAAGAATGTGACATCTATGCCAACATGTTCTCATGGAATAAAACTTTTGCTACCGGCAGATTCTGGATCTATAAGGAGCCAATTGGCAGAGCGAGCAAGTCCTAGACAATTTTGAGATAGATCATAATATCTTCAAAGGTAAAACAAATACTGAATATGGCATCATCAAGGATCCATGGGACGCTAAAGTAGATAAAGACATCGATACAGAAAACAGAACAAGTATCAATACAATAAATTAAAGCCTCCAACCCATGAAAGAAAATTATGATGTTGGGTTATGAGCTCTCAGTAATTAATTACCATTAATTAAATTGTGAGATAGATTATCAAACAGGAGGAAACAGGTAGTTTGAATCATTAGAGTATTAATTAAATATAGCATAATCATACTTGTTACCGAGAAGAAAACGTCCACTGCTGAGTGTGATTCTGTCCCTGAATCCTAACTCCTTGTATCTTTGATCACTTTCCTAATTCCATGCAGAATAGATAGATCAGCTCATAATAATAAGCAAACAACAATAATTACAAATAGATAACACAAAGTGAGAGACAACTAATTTGTGTTGCAAGGTGCTTACAGGCTAAGGATAAGAGACTTGAACAAAAGACTTCCCTCATCGGGAGTCCAATAAATTATTTCACAAACAAAAGAATCTGTGAAGGAAAGTGGTGTTCCACATCATCGACTTTAACATATCAATAAGGTTCCTTTCAAGATCTTAACATCTGGTTTTTGTTGTCTCAAATAGATAGGAATTCTTCTATTTCAACATATACATCCTTCATATATTAGTCAGGATAATCTAAACATTGTGAGGATAAAAATACTTAATGCTTCACTTAAGGATGCATGGGACATGTCGACCTTTTTTGAGAATGCTGCAAAAGGATTTATGTCATCCTCGTATATCTTTTTGTATTTAGATTCAACATCTGACGTGAAACCACTTTCAAGATCTTCTGCATACTGTACACAACGATAAACTCAATTAAATCTGAAATTCAGGAAAAATTATCAAATATAGGGGGAACAAGATAACTTGAAGAAAGTAGTAGCGTTGTATCAAAACAGAGAAAGATTTAGACAACCTTTTTGGAGCCCCTCAAAACTACTTTCTCAGTATTGTAATCTTGGACATAACGAATCTTCCCATATAGTTTCACATTATCAGCTTTGGTCTTTTCCAGCTCCACCGATAATTCTCCAATCTTCTCCTTCAACTGCCTTACTTCCTATTAGAAAAGAAAATTTCAGCTGAGTCACATTGCCACATCCATAATCTAGAATTTGATTGCAGTAATTATAGATATAAATAAAGTCAAATTTGAAATTAAACATACCTCTTCTGTCTGTCGCAAGCGTGCCCTAAATCTATCCCTCTGATTACAAATGACTTTAAGCATTGAGCTCTGGTCTTGGTCTAAGGGTACATGCCTTGGATCAGAAGTCTGATACAGAAAAGGCAATGCCAGAAGTTATAAAATTAATATGAACAGACTTGCAAGGTAGTGCAGAAGAAATCTGGAATTGGAATTAATCACTCGCAACAGGATTATCCAGTAAATAGTAAATAGTGGCAAAAACACAATCTTTTGATCACACATTAAATTTCAGGGAAATTTAAAATTTCCAACCACTAGCATTTTGAAGTATCTAAGTAAATATATGGAATCATGGAAGTATCTCAATAGCTTAGGCTGCTAGGAATGAGCCTACAGTTGTTAAATGTCCCCTCACATAAAGCCCATTTGGCTTTCATGCACTTGGCCACCATTATAGCAGGCTAAAATTTAATTTAAATGTGAGAAAGGGGGGGTGTTAAGGATCAAACTTCTAACATTTGGCCAAAGAGGCCGCATCCTCTATCATTAAGTCAACTATACCAAAAGCTTAAGTTGTTAGGAGATTGCGTAGGAATGATTTTAATTTATAACTCTACCAGATTGTGTACCTATATCGGCATTCTCCATTCTCCCAACTGTAAATACCATGAATTGCAGGATGAACGCTAGATGCTCCCACTTATAATTTCTCTTTATAGGAATACATAATGATAAATTATTTTTGACAGATGCTAATCCTAACTGTTTAACATCTCTGCTTAAAATTATTCAAATGCAGCTGGAATTCTTAAGCTATTTCACAAAGTACCAGCAATGTTTACACAATGTTTATTAGTACATATTCTAAATTTCATATGCAATTCACACCTAGCCAAAAGAAAAGAAATCTAATCTGGCTGTGTTATTTACTTAATTTATTTACTACCAGGCACACAAATAAACTTTAAAAAATAATTATGGAGAACTGATTAGGTATCCCTATTAGACAAAACAGTAATAAACAACATTTGGGATTAGAGAACCAATTTTCAATTGCTGAGTGTATGATAATTGGTTTCTATTAAAGAGAAATTTACCTCAGTTGCCTCACCCCCGCCAGCCTCTGAAAGATCCCAGTCATCAAGAAAAGGTCCTTTACGATCCTTAGAATTATAACCCTGTATCAGAAAAGGCATGTAAGGTTCATAAAATAAATAAGAACACAAATGTCATCCTAATTTATAAATGAAAAGAAAGGAGAAAACAGGGGCTCATTTCCATTAAAGCAGCAGATACAGTTATAGAATGCTTAGTGGTCGTTGATGCAAACCTTTAGTATATCATCTTCCAACTTCTGTATCAATTTCTGTTGTTCATTGACCTTTACTGTAAGTTCTTCTATCTTCTGTTCTGCTGCTTCCAATAAAGATGCTTTCTCAGAAAACTTGACCTGACAATGGTAGGATGACATCTAAATAACTACAGCAACAGCAACAACATGCACAAATATTCTTAAAGGCCAGTCTCAGAAAGGAAATTGAATGGTTATTGATCCCTCAGCTTGGACAAGGTTCAATTGGAGGAATTATGGGACATCCTCATACTTCTTGCTTTCTTTAGCAACTACACTAGAAATTTTCAGTTTTGTATGAGTTGATTACCTCACTTTATTCTTAGAAGTTGAACAAAAAAATTGGGGAGTGAGGAGAGGAGAGAAGGAGGGGGGGGGGGGGGGGTGGGGAGGGGGGAGGGTATGGGGTATAGAATTGCTCAATTTGTCTCACTTTCAAATAAACGAAGTTTATACCTTCATCTGTGTCAGTTCATGTTCCATTTTCCGGTTTTTGTCAAGAAGAAGAGACTCCATCTTGCTCATCTCCTCCCCACTTGTAGCCACTTCCCAGTCTTCAGCCTCAATTGAGTTATAACCCACTGCCTGCACATAGAACCATAAGAGGTTAGATAGATAATGCATAATTAGGTACCAAAATGAAAAGTCATTAACTTAGTTATACTTGTAAATACCTAAAAACACTAGAGAAGACAGAGAAAACTAAAATCACCTGCAAAATCTTCACTTTCTTCCGCAAATCATCGACCATTTTTGCTGTTGGCCTTGCATGAAGCTCTTTCTTCATCTCTTCAAAAGCAGCCTCCTATACAAATAGGGGGATAATAAAATAGAAGTTAGAGCACACAAAGGTAATTCCTGAAAGAAGAGGCTAATGATGAATGTATAAGTAGTGCAGAACATCAATGAATACGATTCTGATAAAAAAAAAAAAAAAAACTAGAAAATGATATACATAAAGTTAAGGTTATGAGCTCACATCTTAAATAATTTGATCAGGGAAAGCACAAGATTTGGTGCTCATGTAAATTGATTAATATGACTTCGTAACAATTTGCTAATATAGGGACCTGGTACAACCCAAAACCCAAAAAATATGGGATCAAACTCTTCAAGCATTCAAAATCTTTGGTTCATTTATCAGGTAAGGAAATAATACTTAAATCTGCCAACCAAACTTCCAATCAAGTCACAGCAGAGTTACCCTCCAGTATGTGAATGTCTCAAGCCAAATGCAATGCATCATATCAGACACTGATAGCTGAATAACATAGGCATCAGCAATGAGAAAACAAATCAGAGATACCACAACCCCCAAGCATAAAAAATTAAATATATCCTAGACATCTTGCTACTGAATCTGACATAGGGTGAAAATTTTGTGGTTTTAGTCTTTAACATATCACGCTTGCAAGTTTATTGGGTCTGAAACCATGGATTAAGGCAGGTGCCCATCACTTGCTAATGGAGAATGGGATAAGAGATAATTTGTTATTTATTTGTAATTTAGTTATTGGAAATAAACTTATAGATATTATTTGTAATTTAGTTACTTAGAATAAATTTTGGAATTAGAATTATTTAAATTTAAGTATTTTATTAGGGTTTTAGTTTTAAGTATTTCAGTTTCCTATTTTATTTTATTTTAGTTTCCTATTTAGGTATTTTAAGTTTCCTATTTTGTAATGGGCCTTTTATTGGAGTCCTAATTTTATCATTGTGTGTTAGGATTATCTATAAATGCCCTAGGATTTATGTTATGTGGTAGACTATTTTGATTAAATAAGAATATTGTGTTAACTTAGGGTTTCTCCTCCTCCTCTCCCTCTCTTTTTCTCTCAACCCCCCTTGTTTCCCCACTTTTTTCCCTCTCCCCTATGGTGTTCTACATCACTTAAAAGTACTAGCATAGGGGTTCCAGTGTATTGGACTTCGGAACTTGAGGCTAATACTATGTCAAAGAACCAGGGAACCTAATCTAAGCCACTAATTTTTCCTCTTTGCTTTTATGGCTGTCTGGCAAAGGAGAAACTTTAACTTGCAATAATCTTTCTACTGGATTTGCATGTACAATTAAAAAAGGTAATATAATGAATTTGTTTCAACGTAAACATCTGGCACCAAAAGAAATTAGAGCTACAGATGAAGTACTCATAAGAAGGCCTGCTGAAACATCACCTTTTCATTGAGCATTGCAGTCAATTTCTTGATGTCATTCATGTGCTGTTCTCGCTCATTCGATAAGGTTGTTTCAATATTGTGCAGTTCCATGTTCAATTCAGAGATTAGCTTCTCTTTGGCATTTAAAGAATTCTCAAGCATTCTATTTGAGTCTAAATTATCACTGCAACAAAGATAAACAGTAATCAGAAGGCCCAATGAAGAAGAAACACACAGAAAAAGGAGGAAGAATTAGGGAAGCATGCATGTGAATGTGCATATAGAGTTCAATGGATAGATAGACAGACAACAAAACAGTTAAGCACCACTAAATAGCTTTCAACATAATGCGTTCTTTCTGTTGGCAACTAATAATCACTCATTCATTGCTTGGCTAATAATACTTCCACCAATGAAAGACCAACAAGTTGGGGGATTCATATAATCACTTCCCACGTCTTTTTAGTACATATGGAGAAATGCGATATTTTGCTCATGCAATGAGGCTCTACGAAGACTATTTGGAACATGGTAGCAACAGCTGGAATTGGAACTTCACTTGGTTACAAGAAAAACAGCAAACTGAAGGCATAAATTGCATTAATTTTGTTGCTTGATAAATAGGAAAGTATTTTGTCCAGCTGGTTAAATTGTGAATGTTATTTATTTGAGTAATGGAAATATGTCTAAATGAGTACAGCTACTGTTTAAGTTTTTGCTTTGTTCCTTTGGATGTAAGAGATTTCATTTATCCAACCAAAAAAGAAAAAAAGAGGAGGAGAGGGGGCACCACATACCTTTTCTTGGTTTCAGTCTCTTCATTTGCTGAATGCAACTGAGATTGGAGAACTCCCTGCACAGACACAGAAAGATCAATAGAACAGACAGCAAACCTGGTTGAATGTGAAAAATAATAAGCAACATGAAACAAGTTTCGTTTCTTTTGATGTTAAGAATTTGCGTTATTGTAGGAGGTGGTAATGTAATTGAAAAAAAAAAAAAAGTAATTTTACATCATGAAGAATCAAGAAAGACATATATAAATACATAGTCTGTTCATCAAATAATTGATTAACGATTATTGATTACAGACTTTCCAGAGTCTGCAATCTTATATTCCTATTTCTTATGCACATGTGGGTGATGACTGTCAACGTAATAATGAAGGTGTCATGAAATATCGGGTATAAGGGATCAGCCTATCACAGAGTAAAGGAAGTTACGCTGGCAAGCAAAACATTAATTGCAATAGTTTATGACACCACCTATGTTGCTATCAATACTTTTCTCCTTTTGTCTTTTTCCCCCAAATCATTTTAGACAGATAAAGAAGTTTTGTTAGAAGGAAGGAGATACAATAATACATCATTTGCTTTGACAGTCTTTTTCTCGCAAAATTTTGGAAGATTCAATTATACAAGTTGTCCAGTGTTTCTTTTTCGTCTTCAACATAGGAAGATTCCCAGGTGTTTCTTTCATTCATTCATGGCTGTAGATGAAAAAACTCTCATGTTAAATAGGCGTACATCTATTTACAGCAGTGGCATCTTATTTTTAGCTGAACAGGGTACTTAATATAGTTCCAAAACATTGTACTACAATATTTCGTATAGACTGGAACAGTTAGAAATAAAGCAGCAAATCTTCAAGAGTTTGAAAATGGAGGTTCAAACCAGATGTGATAACAAGAAATCATGTATTTCAAAATTAAAAGACTTGTATATTGCACCTTCTCTCTCTCCAAACTAAGAAGCCGTGTTTGTGCCCGTTCAACTTCATCCATCAGAAGGTTAACTTCTGATTGCTTAGCAGCCCTCTCTTCATCTGAAAAATCAAGAACACAAGATCATTTTAATATAATATAACTTGATAACTTATAATTCCAATATGCAGAAAGAAACAGCAAAGTGCTAAAATCAGATTATACTGAGTCATAACAACTGACATTAAAGATTCAAGTATATGGCCAGAATTGAAATGAAAACTAGCTGATTACCAGATTGAGCACGGAGTTCAAACAACTGGTTTTGTGCAAGTTCATGTAATTTCTGCATGTTGGAAACACTTTCTTTAGCTTGCCGCAACTGGTCTTGTAATGATTGTTCCCTGCATGAAAAGGGGATCATAAATCTTGGTAAGTAAGGCCAAGATAGAAAGAGGATGGTTCCAATAGGTGAGATATGGTCAAAGCGCAGCACTAGAAGGACAAATACGTATATTCAAATAAATGACAGTAGTCTCAAAGAACTTGCAATAGTAGCCAAGAGGATACCTTTCTTTTATAACTTCCAACGTTTTCTGGTTCTCTTCTGCCAGACTGCGTTGCTTAATCTCAACAATTTCTTTTATTTTTTCTTCCATCTGATGCATATCAGTTCAGTAGTAAATTGATTGAAGACAGATAAGCATAGTATATAATCAAATTCAAAAGGTTTAGAGCATCTTGACGTAATCTAGTCGCATTGCATATCATAAGCTAATAAATCATTAATACATGATCAAAAGGAACTTAGTGTTCTTCACCGACTTGAAAACAAAGGTGTTATTTGGCCAAAAAAGGAACACAAAGTTGTTAAATATTATTTAAACTTAAATTAAAAAACCAGAGACTCATAGTAATTGTGGAGCTTGCCAAAATTTAGTATTAGCAGTAGACATTTGGTGACATTGGCAGTCATGGCAAAGTTATTTATCACAACACAAGTAGCACGTGTCTGCATTCCTTCATGTGCATGCACATTTCTGCAAACATATCCATACAATTGGCACACAGCTCATTCAAATACATAGGATTTACAATTCAAAATCTAGTTATTTGTAAAAAAAATATTTTCCACAGGAATGCAATATAAGAATATATAATTCGTGGAGGACCAAATAGAAAATTCACCAGTATGTCAAGGACCAAAATAGGGTATTTCTCTCAATAGTATCATATAATGTTCATAATGTAAAGCTTTCCAGACTTGTAATTACACCTAAAGTTTATTCACTGTCATAAAGCTTATAATATTAAAATTGGACGTGAAACAATTTCATGAGAAAATAAGAATGAAAACAGTTATGCCATAACATCCTCATGATAATAGATGCATGCATGTGCATACAAATACAGAACAGGGTAAAAAAGTTAACACACAGACAGGTAAGCTCCCAAAATGAAAATCAGACAATGTCATTATGCAATGGCATTTGTAATATCCAAAGCATTTACACCTGTTGCTCTAATTGCCGATTTCGCTCTTCAAGTCTTCGTATTGTAGCCTGTTGATTCTTCAAGTGAGTTGCCTCTGTCCTGAATTCCTCAAGCTCAACTTGCATTTTTCGGTTCTCAGATTCCAGCTCAGACAACTTGAGATCTTGCTCCTATATAAAGAAATTATATCAGAATATCAGTAAGCACATAAGTTCCCACACACAGTTACACAGCTTAATGCATGCTGATGACACACATTTGTTTCATAAATACAAAGCAGGAGAAGTGACAGCTGTAGAAGCAGGCAAAATGGTGAATTCTAAGAAGCATATTGTTGGAGGCTAAGTTCGATCTCCATTTTTATGCAAACCCATGTACATGTAGCTATTAGACAAAAGTAAATAAATAAATAAAGACTAAAAACAAAGACAGCCAACTATTTGAAACATAAACTTACATAGTTTAGTGTTCAAATGATCGTATATTTCACATTGGTAATATTATTGGTAGTTTAGATGCATTTACATATACGTAGCTAATGTAGTTGCAACAAAAGCATAGAAATAGCATGGTAGTTGCCGCTGGGATATATGCTAATGTATATGGCGGTTGCTCACATGATAATTGTTGGTAATGTGATTGTTTCCCTGGTATATGGTACCGATAAAGAGCAAAAGGAATAGACATAAACTAATGGTGGCAGCAGGATGGAGTTGATTTATTAGGTCATTTAGTTCAAATGATCAAGAGATGCAAATAAGAATTGATGCGGAACCATGCTGGTATCAAGAATTTCTAATTACAACTGATTGACATGGACCTGCCAATGACTTGCTTAGCCTTCACTGTTATTACGACTATACCACTTCAAAGAATGCCAGCATTCCTTTTCTACCCTATATATGAGAATATTCTTTAAATGGTACATCCATATGTTAAGTAAACTAGTTTGAAACTCTTCAACAAATGCATATCCCAAAACTGAGTCATGCTAAATCAAAACTCAGTATATGCTTGGCTACAGTTTTATAATTAACTAGTGTCTCCTAGCTACACTCTTTTACCAGTGACAAATCACCATCTATTTTGAAAAGCACAAAATGTGAAGGTATTGATGCTTATAGAGCACTAAGAAGTACGAAATGAAAACAATGCTTGGAAAGATTCACATGAATAACAGGCTATGAATATGTATAATTACTGAAAATACTGCTAATTGGAAAAAACCACCTTTACTAACATGAACATCAATAAATGTCTCCCAGTATGATGTTAACATCATTTTCATGGATTAAGACCAGAGAACTACACATACATATCTATCCCATGCAATTATACGAAATACATCCCTCAAGATTACAAAAGTTCTATCATGTACACATAAGATTAGAAAATGCATTAAAATTGACCATTTAATTTGTTCGCATGGGCCAACTAAGTGAAATGCTGGAACTCACAGCAATTGATGCAAGAGCTGGATACGGATCAGGAGCCTCATATAGCTTTTGATAGATGTTAAGAAAAGCATTTTCTCCAAATTTTGCCCTCTTAGTAAGATTATCCACCTCTTCTTGGTAGCCCTTAAGCAAGGTATTAAACAGGCTTAACTTCTCCTCAGGTGAAGCTTTCCTAAAATCTGTGGGCAGCATAATTTGCTTCAGTTTCCAAGACAACAAATAAAACCAAAAAGAAACTGAAAAATATAAATTGCAGTGATACACCCCCCCCCCCCCCCCCCCAAAAAAAAAACAAAAGAAAAAGAAGAAACTCCTAAATTTCTATGTTACATGGTTGTGGGTAGGATTATGAATGTAACCTAATCATCTCGGGTCACTTCATTATGTCTATCTTTCCCCTATATTTTGGAAACAGTATCTAAAGCATACCTCGAGTGCTCTCTGCAAGCTTCCGCCTATTTTTCTGACTGTTTTCCTGGTTTTCTGCAATTCGGAGCCCCTGTTCATCCAGTATGGATTTCTCCTTCTCTAAGTCAAAATCTGTAAAGGAGTAATTATAAAATATTTGCAGTTTGCAACCATTATGATGCAATTATGCCTTTGGTTCATAATGGGGTATTGTTGAGCATTAGTGCAACACTACATTAAAAAATTGGCATTATAACATGGAGATCTCCAAGTCAGGTTGAATACTTGCATTAAACAAGAAATTAAAGGGGAAAGTAAAATAAAATGAATGTAAGAAAGTGTGTGACCATTGGGCATAGTCATGTATACCATACATAATGCATTTGGCATTCTAACTGCAAATGCTATAAAGGCATAAATTATCCAGTAACATAGTATTTTGGTATCATCATTCTAAAAAGAGAAAGATTATAGGAAAAATAAACTAGGATATTCAATCAAAAAATTCATAAATTCATCATTCCTCTTTGACTATTAGACCAGAAACAATATGATTGCAGTAATCACCAGATTTATACAGCATTATTATCCTTTTATTAATTACTGAACTTTTCATTGACTAAGTAGTAACTCACATCAAGTCTGAGTTAATAAACATAGACTAAAGTACAAAATCAAGCAAGTACAACATCTGCAGTAACCAAAATGAGAACTTCATACAGCATATGTACCAAAACTATCAATATTTGACTACAGTGTAAAACATACTGGAACATATAAGATGTAATAGAATTACAACAAAGCAGAATAGATGCCAGAAAATTAAAAACTTGAAAATTATGCATTCAAACTTGACAAGGACATGCAGTTGAAAAGACAAACATGGTGAAGACTATACACTCATTCCTGTAGACAAGTATTACAAATTTATAATTTTAATCTTCCATATGACATGCTGAACAAGAGACAGAACATAATGAACGTTACAAACAGACCAAATTCAATGAGTTTATATTATTGCTTTGATGCTTTGTTCTAAGTCTATGGCACCTGTCTTTTTCTTTTTGCATAACTACTCTTCCACCTGCTGTGGTTCATTACTCTAAAAATAACTGAGCAAATAGTACTCATTTAAGATGAAAAAGTGGTATTAAAGAGATAAATATTTGGTATCATCCATTTTAAAAATTTAAAGTGGTATAAACGACCTATCCTGATACCATCTCCGAAAATACGAGTGCAGAGGAAAAAACTGTCTCTAAATTGTTCAATACAGCAAGCTAAATAGGATAGTTAACTGACCATTTCCCCTCCATTTCTTTGTAGGATCTTCGAGATCCAACCTATGCTGATTTTACAAAGTCATACGTAGATAGAAAAAATTCTATTCACTGAGTTTGACATTAAAAAAAGACAAGAATGAGTCCATTTAGGTCAGATCAAGATGCCTGAAAATTATATTTCAAAGTGAGCCATCAATTTGAGGTTTAATTAAAAAAAAAAAAACGAAAAGAACCTCATTAAGCAATCATACTCATGATCTTCACCTCATCTAACCAATCAAGATTTAGAAGTAAACAGCCAAAAAGGTTAAAGCTCAAGAAGAACAATTACTTAGCGCTTGGCTGAATTCAACGATCCAGCAAAATCAACTAAAACGAGTAATTGAAGTTCAATGCCCTCGAGAAAGATACAGCATAATGCTGACAAATAAGTGAAATATCTGATACCTTTCCAGAAGCCGGAGACGACTGAAACCGGAGAAGAAGCCGAAGATTTGGATTTGTCTCTCTCGGATCCACCTTGCGGAGCCTCCATTTCTGCACTTGTGGATTGTAACGAGTGATTATGTTGATCTCTTTAGCTTTTACCAAACAAAATTCTTGGCTGTAATGTGGGATCAACAAAACGATCTTAACGTTACCGGATTTTGTCTAATCGGTTTGCTTTCAATTTTTCCGAGATTGATATATGAACAGCAAGTGCCACACCACCGCAGCTGGTCTGGGTTCGTCCCTTTTTTTTTTTTGGGAAAAGAAAACTGAGCGTAATCACGATTGCGGGTAACGACGAGGATGGGCTTACTACCCGGGCTTGATAACTTGTGTCCTGTCCAAAATATGTTGGGCCTCTTGAAACAAACACAAAAGAATAGACAAAAATTGCCTTTTGGTCCCCTATTCAGTCCCTCATTTTCATTCTCATCTCCCACTCTTTCAAAAATCTAAATTAGTCTTTCATTCAACTAAATGTCCTTCATACTAATCTCTTTCTTAAGCCACCATCTAAAACCAACTTACGTGGCATGTTAAGTGTTGATGTGGTTAATTTGTGGACAATCCATTACCATTTTAGCAATTCACGTGGGCTTAAAACATATCAATCAAACATGTCAACCCATCCACAAAAATCTTTGTCTCATTGCTCCGACCCACCTTGTCGCTACCATCTCCCTGTCATTGTCATCTCCTTGTTGATCTTCTTTGTTGCCATCTCATTGGCGTTTGTCTCTAGCATCTATGCATGATGAAGGAGAGACACACAGTCAAAGATGGGCATTCGAAATTGCAAAATGGGAAAGGGCAAAGATGCAATAGACAAATGCCATCAAGATGGTGACAGAGAGATGATAGTGACAAGGAGATGGCAATGACAAGGTGGGTGTTAGCAATTGAATGAAGATCCTTATGGGTGGGTTGGGGTGTTTGATTGACATGTTTTAAGGCCATGTGGACTGTTGATATGGCAGAGGAATATCCATAAATTACCCACATCAGCACCTAACGTGCCATGTAAACTGGCTTTAGAGGATGGCTTAATAGAGGGACTAATATGAAAGACATTTAACTGAGTGAGGGACTAAATGGGCATTTTGTCTGAACATAGAGTGCTACAAGACTCACTGTTCCAAGACTTTAATGACCTTGACCCAAAATTTAAGAAAAAAAAAACACATTGGTCATGGACTCTTGTGTAGTGAGAGAAGCTCTTATCTATTTCTAGATGTTTCTTCACTTTGTAGTTGTATCTTTTCTACTCTTACTTTCCATTTGACCCCTATTCCCTTATGGTGGCTTCACATTAAAACAATAAACTTGATTATTTTTTACTCTCTCTTCTCCACATTCGGTCATTGCATGTTTGCGTTATTGCTTTCTTTGCACTTCTTGCCATGTCTTTTGATTTTTGTACTTCAAATCATAGTAATTCAACTTCCTCTTAATTCTCCTTTAGAATTCCTCACTAGGCATTCGCTTCTTCCTTCATTATTGAATTTTTCTTGATTGCTTTCACCTTTTTCTTTTTCTATTTCATCTTCGGTCTTGGACTGGTTTTGTTTCTTGTCTTTTAACTATGGATATTTCTTTGTAAGGTTTTACTTTCATATCATGGATATGCAATAAGTTTTAACGATAGGTATTTTGTGGTTGAAAAGTGGTTCCATTGGTTTAAACTCTTTGGCTTTTTCAATTGATTTATAACAGTTTCTGGCCCCTAAGGAATGAACATTTTCTTAGAGTACATAATGACACACTGAAATAATCATGAGATTATTAAAAGACTTGCTTGGTAGCTTTTCTGTTTGATATTAAAGTCATTCTTGTAAACCGATTGGACCTCACCTTGGGTGGAGCATAGGATGATTTGTGGGTATTAGGCAGAGAAAAGAACATATACTTAATTGAATTTCAAAACACAGAAGACTACACCTTCATCTTCAAACAAGGATTGTGGTTGGTATTGAACTCCTTGCTCATCATTGAAAGATGATGGTCAATGTTGTCTTGAAAGAAATCGTTGTCAAGAGAATTACTCTATGGGTTTAGTTCTGGGGGCTCCCTTTTGAATATCACAATGATGAGGTAGCAGAAATTTTGGGTCACATGGTAGGGGAGCCTTGAAAAGTTAATGGTGGCTTTCAAATTCTAAAAGCCTTTACTTTCTCAAAGTGCAATGTATGATTGATCATTCCTTCCTTTTCTAATGGGTTTCAGGATGAACTTGGATAATGGTAGGGATATATGGGTTGAATGTTGGTATGCAAGAACTTTTAAAGATGTATGTAATGCAACAGAGTAGGACACATTGTAAGGGTTTGTGATTGGTTTATCAATTCAGTGTTCATGGCTTAAGAATCTTTGAAGCAACATATCAAACACAAATTTGATATGTTAATGGCTTTTAAAAAGAAGCAATCCTTTAAGAGCACTGCTAAAGTATACTGGTGTGAAAGTTGTAATGTGTTTGTTGGAATCTATACACGCAAGTGCACATGATTGAGATAAGT
This sequence comes from Delonix regia, assembly GCA_037074485.1. NCBI lineage: Eukaryota > Viridiplantae > Streptophyta > Magnoliopsida > Fabales > Fabaceae > Delonix > Delonix regia. Next base: position 28,031,528 of record CM073449.1, on the reverse strand, counting down.
AATAAAATGTGAGTAAGATATCGTTCCCACGAGGACTTAGTTTTAATGTTGGACTAATACTACTATTAAACTTTTAATTCAGGTAAATAGATTAAATGTATAATTGAATAACTAGACAATAATACAAAATTGAATAAACAATCAACTAAGTGAATCTAGAACTTTGGAGCAATGGAGCCTGGGCACTGGAATCCTAGTGCCTGAGCATTACTATTCTAGAAACAGTGACGATTGGTGTCACGACTTGAGTCGGTAGGTCATGATTGGCATGGGGATGATTTGTCCTTTATCCTTATAGACCCGTCGGAACCCATATAATGGCAGAATGTATATAAATTCACATTAAATAAACATAGATATCATAACTTTCCATGCAGACATTTTTTGATATTCATAGTAATACATCAAACATTTAGCCTGTATACAAGAGAGCGACTGAACTAGATCATAAAAATATGGAAAGACATAGCTCTAGCAGTAGGTTAGACTCACCAAGGAATTAATCACCAAGATAAAAATTCCAAAGGTGTTTTGGTTCGACGTTGACATATGAAAAATGTTAAATAATGGGGTGAGTGGAAACTCGATGAGTAGGTAATTCTAATATTGTAGAAAATAGCACAAACTTATAATGGTACGACTTTCGAAATTTAAAACTAGATATCATACAGTCGTAATTCAGAATTATGAAATAGAAAATAATAATTAATATAATGCACTTAGAAATTTCCTACAGAACTAGTTATAATTACAAAATACAGAGCTAGCCCAAGACTAGTGATAACAGATAAGAATTTATACTCATTCTGCCATAGACTTTGAGTAAATATCGTAATAGCCCTAGGCCTCAAACAAAATATGGTGGTAAGGTTATAATACCCAACCTTATCAGATTACCAATTACAGTGTAGTACGGCTAACGTCTACTGCCATCAGCTAAAGGGTTCTATTTTGGACACATTCCCAATATTTTAGAAATAAATAAACATCCATGTTCTGATATCGAAAATTTCATAATCATACCACTTCAGAGTTCATATTTTAGTATTTCTAATAATTTAAAATTCAAAATCATAATTCAAAATAATATCTTATATAATTAGGATTATCTACTCTCTTGGGAGGAGTATACCAACCTTCTTCTATTCTTGATTATAATTCCGATGTTGAAAATTTTCTAATAACCTAAAACATTAAATAAAATACTCTTATCATCCAGTCCTTACAAATAAATTTAATTATTTGATTATGTCACATACCTAATTAATTATCCCTTATTCGTTTTTGTCCAATTCACCTATTTCTTTTCTAAATTTTGGAAATTAAATATATGGGTCACTTAAATAATAATTAAAAATACTTATAACCTATATTTCATTATTATTATTATTATTATTATTATTATTATTATTTTATTCAATTATTTCATTATTCACTTATTAAATTTCTAACACCTACCATCACACAAATTTCACTTGAGGGTTATCTAATAAATTTCAATTTTTCCATTTAATCTTAAATAATATTTATTATCATCCAGTCAAGTCAAATTAATTTTTCCCTTCTAATTTCCTTCCTTTTTCTTCATGAAAAATCTAGGAAAATTACTAAAAATTAGAAATTCATTCTAAAATTCAAACGAAAATTTCCAAAAATTATAAATCACTCTTTAGGTGCATGAAAAAATTTAACAAGTTCTAAGAACACAAATTTTACTAAATTCCCAAATTGCCCCTAGACTCATAAATTGGGGTTTGTTAATCCGAAAGATAAAATTCACAATTGATCAATGATTTTCAAGGGAGAAAGGTGTAAAATTTACCTATGAAGTGTAATCCTAACTCAATTTTAAACAAACAACTCAAATTGACATCAAATTCACCTTTTTATTGCATGAGCAGTGCCGAAATTAGGGTTTTTCGATTTTGAGCATATTAGACCAAATTGATTAGTGCAAATAAGGGAGAAAGGGTCGAAAAACATCATAGAACTGAAGCCTTAAGCCAAATTGAATATAAAACACACCAATTTCATGAATTTTATGCTTGGATTTTGGGTGAATAGGGCTGCTAAAAAATCGAAGAAATTTTGGCGATGTAGCAGCCGGTGGAGGTCACTGGTGGGCCGGTGGTGCAACTGTAGCTTGGAGAGCCAAAACAACGCCGATGGCTGGTGGAGATATTTGCACAGTGACGGTAATAGGGAACGATTTTTCCAGCAATATGGCCAAAGGGGAGGCTGTCGGTGGTTGGGGATGGGCCAGTGATGATGCCGGTGACTTGCCGATGAGCTAGAGTGGCTGTTGTCAAGAAGAAAGAAGCTTTGAGTTTGAACCGAGAAGGAGGTGTGAAAATGGATGTAATATGATGTTTTAAAGATATAATTAGGTATTAAGATAATATGAGTGTGAGTAGTAGGTATAATTATGATGTTAGTTTAATTAGGTGGGTTAATAAAATAATGTTAGTGGAAATAATTGGGATATTAATTTAATTAAAGTGGGAATAGTGGGTATAAGTAGGTGTTTAAAATAATTATGTGGGGATAAAATATGTAATTACTGTGATAAAATATTTTTAGTAGGAATATTAAGAATGATTTGGGTGATAAAATATTTAAGGTGGGGATATATATATATATATATATATATATATCCCCACCTTAAATATATATATATATATATATTATTAATTTTTTTATAAGGGTATTACAGCTGGGCGCTGAACCTTAGACTGTAAAATTTCAAAGTGTATGTTTGGTCCTAGGTGCTAGAATTTTAGCGCTCGGGCGCTGAGTCTCTAGAATTATTGCCCGGGCACTGGACTTTTAGTGTTTGAGCGCTGGATTTCTAGTACCTGGGTACTAAATCTTCTTGTTTTTTATTTTTTTTACTTTTTCTCCCTTCTTTGCTAGTACTTTCCAGTTTTATTTTCTGTAAATTTATCACAAGAAATGCTTAAATCTTTACTTAAAATGGTCAAAGGTAAGTTTACAAGTTATAAATGAAATTTCTTTGAAAATAATGTGATTTTATTTATAATTTAACTATTTCTACTATCAATATAGTTTTAGATAACTTTCTTTTAGAGAATTATCATAACGCCTTGAAAATATTCTTACCAATTCTCCATTATATACAATGTAGTTAAGGAATTATGGTGGAACATATTCGATCCAAAAATACTATAAATCTCCATATTTAAACTTTCTGTGTCTAGTCCTTACTGAAGAAAGGTTGAACTTAAAATTCTTTTAAAAAAAATTCTACATATATAAAACTCAAACTCAAAATAGTGCAATTTAGTCTTTCTTGCCTTGACATGTACTACTTTGATTTGATTGACTAAATGAAATCAATTTCAATTGCTCTTACATTTAACATTTCTAAGGACTTTATCAAATCTTATAACAATCCAAAGTCATTTGGTATTTTATCTAGCTATAAACATATACTAAACAATTTATAGGAAAAGATATGTTCATTTTAGTTTCTATTTACTATATAATTATATATGGCTTCTTCACATAACAATAATCTATTATGATAATACATCACAAAATAAACATATGCAAATTAACCATCACTACAACTTCTTAAACTTGTGGCCCTGCATCTCATGGAGCATCTTGTGTATCTAAAATTTTGTTGGATACAAAAGATGGGTTAAATGAATAACCTAATTATAGTTCAAAATATGGAATTCCAATTATCCATAAGGACTATACATAGTTCATGCTACATATAAGATCACTTATAGTCCAAAGTGCAATTGTTATCAAACAATCACAACATAATTGTCATCAAATAATTAATTAGTGTAATAAAATTCAAGCTTTAAGGACAAAGATTAACTACATGATCTTTGAGTTTCAAGCTTACTCTTTCTTGATAAAGTGCCCAATTCCTTTTTTTAAACTCTCTTAATCTCTTATGTAAATCTAAATTTTCCATAAGAATGCTTTTTCACTATAACCAAAACTTTACTTACTCCCTTCCTTCCTTTACTTTCAATGAGTGAAGGAGAAAAGGAAAAAATGTATGCAGTTTATAAAGCATCAAAATGAACTTTCAACACCTGAATAAATGTTTGTGAGGTCATATGAAATAAATTTCATTAAATACTTGTCATATTCTTTTCAGGTATGTGGGTTCTACATACTAAATTCTAACTACTTTAATTAAATTCATATTTAATATGCATGCCCCATTATTTGCCACTTTTTCTACGCTAGTTTACTTTTTTCACACTCGTTTTGCATTCAATGAAATGGATGGTTAAAACTATAGTTTCTATCTATGATAATTTTTTTCTTTCATTTTAGTCCCTCTAATTTTAATTCCATTTTCTTGGCACTTTAGGTTCTTATAGACTAACTAATAATTATAAGTTAGCTTGCTAAAATTAACCTTTACCTAATTGGGTGTCATAAATTTTCAGTATACTCTTAATAAATTTACATTTTTAATTAAGATAAACTTAAAAATGATAGAATGTTACAAAAGTCAAGAGGGTGAATTTTTTCGTGTGCATGGGAAAGAACCTGAACCACTAGTAAACACATGTTGCCAGCCAGATAAGCCTTGCAATCCTATATGTATATACAATGACTTATTCTTCTCTAACTTATTTAATCATTTAGACCAAAATCTCGATAAAAATTTGCTTCACGTGCCTCAGGGTAGAAATACAGTAGACAGCATGGAATCAGATCCTCCAGAGCATTTTTCAATGCCCCAAAGCAATGACAATTACGAAAACCATCAAGTGGGACCAATTCCTATGTCTTCTCAGTTACCACGCGAGCAAAGGGATTCTCGGGGGGTTATTAATTTGTTTTTCTGTTCTAATAATGAACAACTTCCTTTTGGAAAATTAAATATAAAAATGGAACGAAACAGCTAGAATTTTGCACTTGACCTTTTCATTTCGGATCTTGAGCAGTTCTTAATGATAGACATCGAAAATGTATTTCACCCGATTGAAAATACGGCTGACTTACGATAGGTGCAAGATGAAGATCTGATTAAGAATCAGATTAACATACATTCTACTTCCTCTTGTCCAACAGATGCAAATGATGAGCATCATTTAGGGGAGGTTAACTAGTTAAATTGGTCTCCCATTATATCTATGGAACCAGTTCACCAAGTCACCTATTCCTTATCTACCTATGATGTTGCTGCTTCAAATGATAGTCTGGGCATAGTGGATGAGTTCCTCACCTCAGAATTAATCTCAATCTCTCAGCATGTCATCCTTAATGTACCTGATTTTCAGTTTGTAATTAAATTATTGTCTAATAATATATTTTTGCAGGGTACTACTTGCTCGAGGCTAAAGCACACTTCCTCTTGTTTTGTTTTTGTTTTTGTTTTTTTGTTTTTTTTGCTAGTTTTATCCAGCATTTTAACTTTTGCAAGGTCTCTTCATTATTCATTGGACTTATTTTTTGACATGCACGATGATAGCTATCAGAATCTTGGGCTTACTTCTAAGCTTCTTGATAATCATACTCTTTCATGGCAGTCTTGACTACACCATTAATGTATTCTATCTTGTGGAGTGAACCATTCTTATGTTACATACCTTCACTTTCAGAGAGGACTTGAATAGCATCTTTAGCTTCAAGCTGTATCAGTTTTGGGTTAAGATAGTTTCACGCTAAATACAGTTGGCAGCCTTCTGAAACAAGGTCTCACCTTTTAACTGGCCATGTGCTATCTCGAATTACAAAAGATAGACAATATGCAATTGGTGTTGTCTCATATGCTAACCTCTAGCATTCAGTAGAACAACATATCAAACTATCAAAAAAGCGCAAATGGCAGTTTTTCAATAGACATCATGCACGAAAGATAAGAAGAATTTTTAGCACATTTCAAATATCTTATAAGTGAATTTGCTTAGAAATTGACTCTTGTAGAAGCTTCCCATAGTGCCGTAAGTCTTGTAAGTTGGAACTGTGTGGATTTAGGATGCCAAGTTGCCAACAAAACTACCATTTTTTGTTTTTGTATTGCGTCAAAGTAATAAGGCTATAAAAAAAAAAAAAAGGAGTATCATTAAATTTCATTTATTAGCATGAGCTGAGTCTTCACCTTGCAGTTTTATCCTGACAATAAGGTTCATCTATAGCTTTTTTTCTTGGACCAATAATTTCATTTAAAAATTAAAAGTAACAAAATTTGAAAAAAAATTCTTTTTTCCATGGTTACTAATATTTAGAATGAGTAAAACTCTATTTTAGTTTCTAACGAATAAAATAGATTTTGATTAAATTTCTCATAAAATTGCATTATTAATTTACTCCATTGCTGATATTTTGTTTTTTAAAATTTAATCCTTCATATAATTACTTTATCAATTTGTTTAATTAGATATTTATATTTCCCAATTTGGTTATTATATTAATTTCTCAGTTTAGTCTCTCCCAAATAAAATCATTATGAATAATATTTTAAAAAGATATTAATTTAAAAATAAGAAGGATACTGGTAATGATTTTATTTGTGATGGATAAACTAAATTAATAAAATAATTCAATAAAGGACTAAATTAACAATATTATCCATTTATGAAAGATTAATATAAGGGTTTAGTCTATTTATAATCACAAGTTAATGTTTTTTGAATTATCTTTAAAGATTAATAACAAACTATTTGTTATTAATAAATTGTTTTAACATATTTTAAATTCAAACATACTAATATTTTAACTTGTAGTTATTTATTGATGATAATAGAACAGTGACTTAAACCAAAATTTGTTGTAGAAAATATTAGGCTTTTAGAGTTCATTTGTTTATTGTCTATTTACTAAATGTCACTCTTTTTGAGGAGTGGGTTAAATTTAAATTATTTATTTGATTTATATAAAAAACTAATATAAAAATTTTAAAATGAGTTGAATTTAAATTATGTAAACAAAAATTTAATAATACACATTTTATTAACTTTTGAAAACAAACATTATCAAGAACTTTAATAGTTAATTATTATACAGATAATGGGCAGAATGATTCTCATTGTTTTCTCACTTTTCAGTTTGGTTTCGGTAATAAAGGATTACCTTTTTTATTGGTCACTATTATAAATGATTACTTAAATTCTGAATGTCAGGACAAGAGCTGCACGATAATAGTTTTAAATAGTGGCAGAAGAGGAAAATTACTCCACGATACCACTTATACAAAAATGAAGCGCTACTGCGCGAGTCATTTCTTGTTTATTTTTTTTAAGCATATTTGCCTCACAAGGTCATAATTTGTGTTGCTTGTATGCATTTTTAAAGTTGAGTTGTTTATGAATTACAAGTTCAGCTCTGGTTTCTCCAAAGGAGAAACGTATATCAACCCAAATAACACCGCCCAAATACAATGCGAAGCTAACTGTTCTCAAAGCATATGAGAGAAAGAAAGGGATTTGTTTCATATTGCCAAATATAATATCTATTCGCAAAATTAATTTGTATAATCATCAATCAGTTTTGATTACTGATAAGCAACGGACGATAATGCCAATCAATTTTCACGATTGTACAGGTGGATGTGTCTCGAGTTTAAGAAAAACGGAAAGTTAGAACGGTTAGCACAGAAAGTTGAGATCCAATTCAATGGCTTGCTTAGTAAACCCCTACTATCAAGCAAAACTAGAGTATTTCATTACAAAGAAAGTTCAACAAAAATTTGTCCACTATAATAATATTTGTTCTTTCCCTGTAGCAGTATGTACATCCAGGATGCAACAACCTCTACACATAACAAACAACTGTTTGCAAACGAGATGATATAAACCAAAATTGCATTCCAGGTTTTAACTCATCGAAACATACATATTATATAGGTACCGGAAATAAATATATAATTCTGTAGGTAATCGCCTTCATGAAGTACCTTGTCTCTCAAGTTTCACCTATAAAAAATACGTGGATATCAGACAAGATCAAATGTTGATGGTGGCATCCCAAAGCCTTAAAAGTCCATTACGACCACCACTGCAGATCCTTTTCCTCTCCAGGTCTGAACTAATACATCTTACCTGCTTATCATAATAGGCCATTGTCAATCCAGGAAAACAACCATTGATCAATTCATTTATCTCACGATACACTGAATTTCATTGTTGTCAAGCTCAAGCCAATGGTAATGGGACTGAGGAGTGTAAATCAGGATTGTATATATCACAGACATATATGCACCGTTACATGGCAAAGATTTCTTTCTCTTGAAGTCACTTATCCCAATTAAATTATCACAAAGTTTACTGAAGTAAGTTCAATGACACTAGCAAACTAACAGTAACGGCAGTAATTGGAGTTACAAGTACATCTAACATATTTGGAGAATTTGTGCATGCACAAAGAAATAAAGTTCATTAGTAGACGCAAAGACTACTATCTTAGAAACATACCTATTGCCAATTTGAAGTGGACCAAAAAAAAAAAAACAAGAGAGCAAAGACAAAATGCATACCATAGCGACTGTTTTTTGTGGTGTTCTGTAAAGCTGCCAACCACCCATCTTGGACCCAGCGCTAGAAAAGCCACCAAGTCTTTCTTGGGGCCGGTGAAAGAGAGACATGGAGTTATCAGCTGCTCCAATTCCTAACCAGTGTTCCCCAGCATTGATAGATAATATGGCACCATTGTGAATAGTTACATTTTTAACGCACTTTATACCTCCTGCACGTGCAATGAGTGTAACATTACCAGGTGGTACCAGATGAATTTTGAAAAATAATGCATGGGCATTACACCATCACCAACTAACAATAATCATTGCTATTACTGAAATATGAACTAGCTAATTATCTCTATTTGACACAGCAGCAAGATTAAGAGGCCATATGGGTGGAGTGAAAATACCATGACAATGATACATTAGAACGAAATATTAGTTTCACGAATTGCTGCAGAATACACTTCAGTCACGGGATGAATCTGAGCAAATGATTGAGCACAAATACTATAAATGATAGTCTCAAGGAATTCAACTTAGGATACATCGTGGTTCAATCTACGGTGGAAGACATCATACCTAGGAAACTGATGGTATATGCCAAACATCCTTGCGTAACATTCTATTCAAGTATTTCATTTCTTCCAAAAATAAAATTCCCTTCGTAAAAAGGAATTTTCCACTTTTGAAAAGGTTTTTCATTGGTCAGAAAAATATTTTGGCAACATCAAAAAATGCAGCAAATGTTTTCCAGTAAGTTATAATCCCTAAAACAAGCAAAGCCTCTGAGAAAGAAGATACACTTGTGATTTCTCAGAACCATGTGCATCTGTGTCTATTTCCCACATCTTTACAGATTTGATGTCATCTAAGAAGACTAGACATTGCAACGGACAAAACAATAAAGCAAAATCTAAAGAGTCCATTTGCATTTTAAGGTTTTGTATTGCATCCAACCCGATTGCTCACCACAACACACATATGGCTACAACTGCTTTCAAAGTGTCCATGCTTCATAAAATGTCATTGCAACTGGAGGCTCAAAGACATGCTCAACGTGTTTAGACAGATTATGGCCAAAGGAGTTATATGACAAATACTAAGAGTTCATGTTTGCTACATGAGTATTCTAGTTTCCTATGTACTTAGAAACCTATATATATTTGGCCCAAAAAGGAAAAAAGAAAAAAAAAAAAGAAACCTATATAAGATAAACACAAAATTTCAATATACTTTTATTATTTAGGACAAATACAACGTAATATTAAAATTTTCATACTTTTTGAGTCCAAACATTATATAAGTAGGTCTCTAAATGCAATACTAGAATTCCTATGTACCAAACATCATTTAAGGGCATTCCAGTATGGAAAACTATAATTTCAAATCCCTCAAAGCAGGAAGGGAACCACTAGGACTTTAGGATACAGATTTAAGACTGAAGAGCAGAGAAAGTTCTTTCTCTAGAGGGCAATCTACATTGCTTATCAATTAGTAATGCCTAGTGAATAATAATGATAGTAACATAAAATGTCTTGCGCAATTGCAACATTAAATGGTATACAACTTTACATATTGCCCAAACCACACAGAAACTAAACATCAAGAACGCAGAACAGTTGAACACCGAACAATCCAAGATGGCCAAAGCTCTTACCTTCATCATTTTCCCAAAATCGTAGAAGGCCATCGGTTGACCCTGGAAAGGAACATTTTATGTTTAACAGTTATGGTTAGCACTTATTCACGAGCACAGTACAAGAAACTTCTCTCATTTTAAAATTCTCTCCAAAAAACAGACAAAATAAAGAGATCAATTGACAGCATATACAAAAAATTGTGATGGCACACCTGTTATAATTCCTTTGTCGAGGGAAGAATACTCAACACATAATATTGGCCCTGCATGGCATGCTAGAACAGCATCACATGTTCCTCGAGAAACAGACCATATTCTTGCTGTCCAATCATCACTACCAGTAATTAAAGTGTCGCCAGCCATTCTTATAGACCTGCATTTTTAAAATTGGATCATATGGTTCCTTTACCTTTATAAATTTAATGTACAGTATGAAATCAGTAATGAGTATAAAATCTATGTGCTCTTCATTTACCGTATCCATTGTGTATGTCCTAAAAGCTTATGCATCTGCCTACCCGCACGGATGTCCCATATGTTAGCAACCCTGTAATGCACAACACATTAGATCATAGACAACAAATCAATTGCAAAATATCTCTGTCAAAAATGAAAGCCAGCATCAGAAATTGAATTTTATGAACGTACGCATCTCTTCCAGCAGCAGCCAAGACTCCTGCATTGTCATCATATTCCATGCATAGGACAGCACTAGAGCAACGACCAACTGTTGCAACACAAGTATCAGTTCTAACGTCCCACATCTTCACAGTGCCATCATGCGATGCAGTTAGAACACGCTCTCCTGAGAGCATGCGCACACAGCTTACCTACAAGGTTGGCTGTCTGAGTTTAGTTTCAATATCCAGCGCACAATTTGTTTACTGATTTACAGAATGTCTACATTGTTATTATAGAACACAGCCCAGAAATCTTCTAAAAGTAAATATACCTGTGCGTCATGACCTTTAAGCTCTTCCAGAAGCTGAGTTGTTTGCTTATCCCAAACTAAAACTGACTGATCATCAGACCCTGAAACAACCTTTCCTCTATCTGAACTAATAGCACGAACAGTTCTGCATTTAAAGTTGCTAGCTTATTGTGTATGATGGTTTATACAACAAAGTTAATAACCATACAAGAAATTAACAACAAAAGGGGGAGTCATGAGGGCGTGTACACACAAACACAGAGAGAGAGAGAGAGAGAGAGAGAGAGAGAACCTTCTGTGTCCTTGTAAAGTTGCCCTGAGTTCAGAACCCCGAAGACTGGGATCCCAGATCTTAACCTGCATTAGTGTTTATGCACTACAAATATCACCAACTTTGGCTATTAAAAGGCAAAGGAAACAGAATTTTGTGCTGAGTAATTCCATAATAAAAGAAAATAATAAGATATTGACACTTACAGTACAGTCAGTGCTTCCACTAATAAAGAAGCCAGCATCTTCACGGTCACCCACCAAATCCCACACCTCTCGCTTGGTAACACAATGAAGAGCAGTAATGGCACCATTATGACCCCTAAGTATGCGAACATTGGTTTGAAGCTTCTTCTGCCCAGCGGCAGGTAGATCTTGTTTGCGAGCAGTCTCATTCTCATTTGTGGCTAAAATCATAAAATAGCAGAAACAGTTATACTGATATACTATTTAAGAATCAAGAAAAAATAATCATATTAGAATATTATATATATCAAGGACCATTTGATCTATTTAAGGTGCTAGGTGAACACCATTGAATAGTTTTACTATTATCTCTAACATGCCTCATATCTCAAAGCATTATTAAAGTATAGGCATACCATACCTTGTGCTGAACATGTGATACAATGATAAAGGCTATGGAGAACCTAAGTGGAACTCCTAATGGATCAAGAGTTTATTCAGATTCTGAGTTTATAATTATCTAGATTCTAGAGTCCTACAGATTGTTTTTGTTTAGGAGTTTTAGTTATCCATTATCATTATCATCAAAAGTTCATCTGTTAGTTGATCTCTAACTTTATAATACTACAAATACGATAAGGGGCTGCTGCAGTAACATGAGTGTATGTGCAAGCCTCCTCATTCACCATATTTTTGTTCATATCCTAAATTTTACAATGACCATTTCATCCTAAAATCTTAATGTTGGAGAACAACACACATTGAAGAAGACGTGGTTTACAGCATCTCATCTATTATCTTTTATATTTTTAATATTAGTCAGTATTTATTTTGTTCTAAATGACATCATCTCATTTAATTTTAATTATTTTATCATTCTATCATCATAGGTTAGTTATATTTTAAATTTTTGTTAGTTAGGCTGTTTGGATTGGTTAATCTTTCCGCTTCCAACCCATGTACTTATCTACGACTTGAATATTTGGAATCATAACAATCAGACCATCAACTCTCTGAATTTCTTTACTTAAATTGTTAGTTGAAGGCCCCAAAATAATTTTTTCTAGCATATTGTTATAACATGAAGTACCACCATCAGAAGTCCATCTACGAACACGGCTGAATGAGCTAGATCTAGATGCTGTATCACGGCTGAACATGCTTTGCACCCAGCTTCTTCCAGTAGCCTCAGCAGGTTGTTGGTGCTCATCTTTTGCATCTTTTGTATGTGGGGATGGTAAAGCAAGGGATAATAAAGACTGTGCCTTCATAGAGGTGATTCCCCAATAACCATTGCGTAGTTGCTGGATATGCGACAAGAACCCCCTAAGTTTTATCTGAAACAATCACACAAGGAATATTTTAGCGAATATTTCACAAACTAAGCAAAGTTTTGGTAACAAAACTTTAAAACAAATAGATTAATTAATGCTAATAAAGAACATCATCCCAAAAAAGAAAAAGGATAAATAACACATTTAACTATGTTGAGGACCATCAACAACAATGTGTACAGCTCACAAGATCAATTTAAAGAAAAACAGAGAGAGAGATGGCCATGGGGAATGATGTAGGACAGCAGAGAGAGAAGGGAAATAGTGGGGAAAGGTAGTAGGAGAAGAAGAGAGGAGAGAGAGAATTAGGTTAACTCAATAATATTCAATCAAATAGTTAGCTGATAACAAAGTGCTTTGGGTTATTTATAAAGAACCCTGTAATGAAATAAGATAATATAAAATCCTATCAAAATATCTAAATGCGAAATAATTCAAATGCATAATCCTAAAGAAATTGAAATTGAAATTCCTATATTATTCAATCTTAACAAAATATCTAAATTCAAAATAATTCAAATTTCTAGATTATTCTAATTACCTAAATCTTAAAATATTTAAACCTATCCTTAATAAAATCTAGGGTTTGTTGTGCTTAACATATGTCTTCAGTTTCTTATCATTTCCCTTTGTCTGGGGATAACTCTCCTTCAGAGAGGAAAACTATTGGCACGACTCTAAGAAGGTTGGATCCAATCGTTAAAACTCTTTTTTAGTAATCCTAGTAGCATCATAATCTGAACAACCTTTCCAATGAACAAGGTAACGACGAAGAGGATCCTTTGACAAAAGTATAGTTTGGTCAACTAAAATTGCTTCAATGGTCTCAATAGGTGGTGGGACTACAGGAAGAGAAGGTACGAGAGAAGGGTGAACTTGGGTACCTGTAAACCATCCAAAAGCAAAAGGGGAGGCTTGAAAGTGCCTCGGTAAGGGAATAAATCTTCAACATTGAAAATTGGACTAATGGTCATAAGAGGAGGTAACTCGAATAAGTATTGCATTAGATCCAGCTTTCTTGAAAATATGGAAAGGACTAGAGGCTTGGGCATGCAACTTTTTAAAGGAATTTTTAGGATGACGCTAAGGACAAATGCAGGCCATGACAAAGTCATCCTTATTAAAATTTTGAAAGTGTCGGTGCACATAAGCAAACAACTTATATTGTTTATTGCTTAATGCAAACTTTCGCTTAATCTCAGCATGTAATTTACGAAAGTGTTGGGCAAATGATTTTGCAGAGTAAAGATTCGAGATGTCAATGGGATGGATCTCAATTCCCAGGTCTATCTCCCACTAGAGTCCTAAGCAAATCTTTTAAGCTATGGTTTGTAACCTCAGTTTACCTATTAGTTTGTGCTAAAGAGAATTTTAACTAAGGGCCAAAGAGTTTCCATGGGGTTTTCCAGAAATAACTAAAACTTGACATCCCTATTAGAAACAATAGTAGCGGGTAACCCATGCAAGCGCATAATCTCTCGAAAGATCTCTCGAAAGAACAACTTAACCAAAAGAGAGACATCGGTTGTCTTACTACATGAAATAAAGTGAACCATTTTTTAGAACCTATCCACAACAACTAAGATAGAATCATGTCCTCGTGCCATGCGAGGTAAACCTAAGACAAAGTCCATACTAAGATTTTTCCAAGGCGAGTCAGGAATAGGCAAAGGAGTATACAACCTCGTGTTTTGTTTCTTGGCCTTGGAAGTTTGGCAAGCACGACACTAAGATAGAATTCTAGCGACATCACATTTCAAAGAGGGCCAATAAAACCTATCTTCAACTAAGGCTATGTCTTATCCCTCTCAAAATGACCAGCTAAACCTCCAGTGTGCAATTCCCACACAAAAAAAATCCCTAATGGATGTATGAGGAATGCATAACTCAGACCTACGAAAAAGATGACCATCGTTAATGATAAAATCAACCTGACTATGACAGTTACCCACACTTACTTCCTGAAATATAGTGCTAAAGTCTGGACAAGAAGCATACTCATCTCCTAACCTATCAAATCCTATAATGCTAACACTCATAGACTTCACGACATTGAGCATGCAACTTAAGCCGTTAGTGGCTTTATTCTCTACCCCAGAATGATGTTTCACAACAAAGGTGAACCCTTGAAGAAACTCTACCCAAGCTGCATGTCTAGCATTTAAGTGTTTTTGGGATTGGAGAAACTTAAGGGCTTAGTGGTCAGTGTACAAGACAAATTCCAGAGGGAGAAGGTAAAACTTTCCAATGTTCAAGGGCTTTAACAATCGCATAAAACTCCTTGTCATATGTGGAGCACTTTTGCTTTGCCTTATTGAGCTTTTCATTGAAAAAGGCCACTAGATGGTTTTCCTGACTAAGAACACCACCTATTCCTATCTCGAAAGCATCACAAGCAACCTTAAAAGTTTTGGCAAGGTTTGGGAAAGCTAGTAATGGACTCAAAGGCTTGTGAGGCTATAGGGGTCTAATGAAATTTGTCCCTTTTTAGATAGTCTGTTATAGGGGCCATGGTGGTATTAAATTCCCTAATGAAACGCCTATAAAAGGAAGTTAAACCATATAAGCTATGCGCTTCAAGAATGGACTTAGGCTGAGGGCAATCCCTTATGGCCTTGACTTTTTCAAGATAAATGACTAATCCCTGTTCGAAAATGATAAACCCAAGGAAGATGACTTGATTCCTAAGGAAAGAACACTTGGGGAGATTGACGTAAAATTTTTCATATTGAAGGGTGAGAAGGACCTGGCAAAGGTGGTCTAAGTGCTCTTTCCTAGACTTACTAAATACCAATATGTCATTAAAGTACATAACCAAGAATTTTCTTAAGAAAGATCTAAAAATGTGGGTCATGACTCTCAAAAAAGTGCTAGGAACATTTGATAGGCCAAAGGGCATCACTAATCACTCATATAATCCATCCTAAGTTTTAAATGCGGTTTTTCATTTTGGTGGTAGCTGTTACGAATATCAATTTTGGATAACCAACTAAACCCAGCTATGAGGTCTAGCATGTCTTCAAGCCTAGGGATAGGCAACTTATATTTGATAGTGATTTTATTGATTGCTTGACTGTCCACACAAATTATTCAAGTTCTGTCCTTGTTAGGAGTTAGGAGGGCAGGTACAACACAAGGACTAGAGCTATACTGGATATATTCCTTTTCTAGTAATCCCTAGACTTGCCCATTTAATTCCTTGTCCTCTGGATTCATTCTATAATGTGGGAGATTGGATAATTAAGCCCCTGGGATTAGGTCAATAGCGTGTTGAATATCCTGCATAGGTGGGAGTTCTAAAGGGAGCTCATTAGGAGCAATGTCTTGGAATTCTCTTAAAAGTTGGGATACTTCACTAGGCAAATCCTCACTAACAATCGAGGTAATTCTAGTGGTAACCTTAGGAACTAGGGCAACTAACACATTGACCTCTTGGCTTTCTTTCTCAAATTGCCTATGGGTTAAGAGGTGAAGGTCTTGACTCTTGATCCTTTGATTCTTAGGTTTTGTGGACATTATGGGCTCAAACTTAGGTCTCGCAGGTTGCAACAAAATGTTTTTTTCCCTCATGGTTGAACACATATGTATTCGTCCTACCACAATTAGTAATATTATGATCATAAAGCCATGGTCTCGCTATTAAAACATGAGCCACATCCACAGGAAGGACATCACAAAGAACTTCTTCATAGTCATTGAAGGAAATTGAATAACGAACACATTCATAGATAATTCAGGGTAGGAGACTTACATATTTCTTTTGACTGCGGAAGCTGATTGAATTCTGGCTGTGATCACTAATCGAATGAGATACCCACAATGTGTTGGGTGTATCTCGGGCTTTCACAGCCTAAATCCCCCCTCGAATGCGACTACAAAATACTCGCTAGTATTCTTCTCAAAGCATCTCAAGTCTCTATAGACTGTTCTTTTTTATTTTAGTTATTTATCGTATAATAGTTTAGCCCTTTTATAAAGGCTAGCTAGGGTTAGGGTTTAATTGTAATTACTATTTTATCCTTATTTAATGAGCACCCCTTATGGGTAGACACTGTATAATATTATAATAGAATTAAACCTTAGATATTATACGATATTCTAATAGTCACCAAGTTTATAGGGTACATGACATTGTTGGGTAATAGGTAAAGAAGTTTGATCTACCCAAGCTACATGAAAGGATGTAAGGTGTGGTTTTGGTCTTAGGCCAAGTCTATCTATCCCTATAGTGGAGACAACATTTTGTGCACTACCCTAATCAATGAATAATTTGCATGGCTTACCTTTACACTTCATAAATGTGTGAAAAATACTAGTTCTCTTCCATGAATCGCTGGATACTAGGACAGATAAAATACACCTCATCACACTAACATGTCCCGATCTTTGGTTAGAGCTATTTACAATAATCTCATTCTCAATATCATATGGACACTCAATAGGGTTGACCAATATATCTACATCATCTAGGTCATTTGAATCATTAGATTGATGCTCGAGGATCAAAGTGCATTGTGGGCACCTAGAGGCAATTTGGCCTTTAGAGTGGCAACGAAAACACTCAAGGGTGGGGCCATTAGGACGTGAGCTAAAACCAATGGATTCATTACCCTTTGTGATATTACTCTTAGTAATTGGAGTGGAAGGGAAGATAGGGATAGCCCTAGGCTGAGGTATTCCTATTGAACAATCACCTGGGGTCAAGCTTTGAATTTGTCGTGACTCTATGCTGTGGGAGGAGAAACGCCTGACCGGGGTATACCTAAAAAGGGATTCAACTTCTAGTGACTGTCATCCATGGCTCTTCTTGTATGTCGCATCTTAAAATAAGATCATCAAAGCGGGTCATGTACTTAAAAACACTAGATGTTTGCCTAAGGTTAAGCAATTGGTTCAGTAGTTGACTTCGGTAGTGAATGGGCAGATATTTTTCCTTCAATTTCATTTTCATTTCAGCCCAAACTTATATTGGAGGTTGCCCTAAGCATTCTAGGCTTCTTTGAACAATTTATCAGTACCTCTTAACAGACCCAATAAGTTTCATCTTAGCAAAGCAGACACGCTGAATATTAGTCATGTCGTGCCAATCAAAATAGTCCTCAATATTGGCTAACCAGACTAAAAAGATATTAGGGTCTAAGGTTCCATCATATTCAAGAACCTCAACTTTAATCTTTCGAGTGATATCACTAGGGTCATATAGGTCACGTCTATACCCTTCCTGAAGATGCCTTCATACCTCCTAGGTTGTTGCTTTATGTAGGTTGGCTACAAACTCAGGTTGTCGGGTGGCATACTTACAATTAGGTCTTCTAACATACCTAGTATTAGAGTTTATGAAAGACTGATTCCCATTAGAGCCAATTATAGGAGTCTTGGGATGGGGTGGACAGACATACTCTCTTCCTTAAAGACCTCATCTACTAGGGGTTCCAAGTAGGTCATCCTAAATTTTTACCAGTATGCTGCCTATTGCTTAAACTAAGGGCATCCATGACTTCCTCAACTTGTTCCCTAAGATTGTCTAGACCCTTTTGCAAGTTTTGGATATTTTGTTCCATGGAAATTTGTGAGAGAGTGGGGTTTGGTTTTAAAGGGGTATCGTTTCCAAGTAAATTCTTTGTAGTGGTCATGCAAAAAGTTGATATGCTGAGATAACTTAAAAGCAGTAAACAAAATAAATGGACACTAATCGACACTTAGACAAAATTAAAGAGGATGCCTATTTTTCTTTTTGAGACTAGGGTTTGTGGGTTTGGCTAAGGGATAAGTTGGACCCAAGTTGCCCCCAACACAAATTTCGAGACCCTACTTATTAAGCTTGTCTTTACGAGAGGGTAACTTAATGCGGATCAAGCCCAATAAATAAGGAATAACTAGGGAGAAGTCTTCACAATAACCTACTAAAAGTGTTAACC
This sequence comes from Delonix regia, assembly GCA_037074485.1. Taxonomy (NCBI): domain Eukaryota; kingdom Viridiplantae; phylum Streptophyta; class Magnoliopsida; order Fabales; family Fabaceae; genus Delonix; species Delonix regia. The sequence continues at coordinate 28,012,792 of CM073449.1, read as the reverse complement.
CTACATGGAAACCGTTATATATAATTAATAACACTGGGTAATTAATGGGCACTAAGGACTAACAAAAGAAGATAAAAGAAATATGATTCACAATAAAAGAAGGGAGAAGAATAAAGAAAAGGTAACAAAGCAAAGAAATTAACAGAAAAAGGCAATATACTTACTAAAAGAAACCTCTAATGTAACCATTAATCAAAATTTTCAAAGAAGGATAGCTAACTTTAAGAGCCAATGAGTAATAGAAACTCCCCAAATACTTTCCCAATAGATGTAGGAGGTGTGTAGGAATGGATTGGGTGAAACAGAGGCCAAAATCGCAAAAATCCTTCGTTGGTGAGTGTAGGCGCATGGGACGTGTGAAGCCACGTGTAGCACCTCTCGCCGATGCGTGGTGGTGCATGTGGTGGCTTTTGTGGTCTAGCTGAATTCTTCCTTCTGCGTTGACTGGTGGTGGTGGTTGGAAAGTGGAGTTTTTAGGTAGATAGAGGTGGGTTTGTGTTTTCTAGATAGTTTTCGACGAAGTTCAGGCAAGGGTGCGTGGCTGGAGCAAAGAAGGATCAAGCTCTGGTACCAAATTGATGTAGGCCACCAGAGCAAGAAGAGAAAGAGTGGGGAAAGGCAGTAAGAGAAGAAGAGAAGAGAGAGAGAATCAGGTTAACTCAATAATATTCAATCAAATAGTCTACTGATAACAATGATAACAAAGTACTTAGGACTATTTATAGTGAGCCCTGTAACAAAATGAGATAATATAAAATCCTAACAAAATATCTAAATTCGAAATGATTCAAATAGATAATCTTAAAGTAATTCAAATTCAAATTTATAGATTATTCAATCCTAACAAAACATCTAAATCTAACATAATTCGAATTCCTAGATTATTCTAATTACCTAAATATTAAAATATGTAAGCCTATCCTTAATAAAATCCAGGGTTTCTTGTATTTAACATATGTCTTCAGTTTCTCATCAGGGAACTTAAGACCCAAGAGAAGACTCGGTCTTTCTCCACTATCTTTCTATAAGATACAGCATCCTCAATGTACTTCCATTTTTTAACTTCATACAAGTTGAGTTGCTGCCAATACTTCACAAGCGTACTATAGTATCAAGTGACACATACTACACCTTGTTTCAAATCACGAATAAACCTTTGAATCTGGAACATCGTTGCTGTATTTTCAAAAGGAGAGTAGGTCTCCTTCACAGCTTGCCAAATCTCCTTTGCAAACTTACACACAAAACAGTTCTCTCCTACTTTGATAGTGATAGAGTTCAACAATCAAGGCATGATTGCATTATTCTCTGTCCTCCATAATTTTATTTTGAATTGGTGATGGGAGGTTCAGCAGCTTCTCCCATGAGATACCCCTCCTCGCCGCATCCGATAATAAACATTAAAGTACTTTGTGCCCACTGCAGTGGCCAGTGATCATTAGTAGTGGATTCTTTTGGCAGCCATAGGAGCAGAATAAGAGTTGCTGAAATTGTTTGGCTAAATCTTTGGCGTGGGCACATGCAAGGACTCATGTTGAGTCCATGGCATTTGTGTGTAAGGCTTGCAGTAAGCTGAAGGTGATCATCACTTTGTTTCAAGCCCCAGAGCTCCGATACCATGATGAAAAATGCAGAGAAAACAAACTCTGTTGTTATGTTATTTTTTTCAGAACAGAACGATACACAAGGAAGGAGGGAAGATGGCTGCAGCCCAAGCCAATTTGAATCCCACCATAAAAGGAAACAAATAACATGAAATAATAAAATATGATTTCTAACTTAAATTAGCGACTAAAAAAGTAAGGAATCAACCAAAAGGAATTGACCAACAATAACAAAAACATAAAGCTAAGCCCATCACAAGAGAAAAACACTAGAAGCAAAGGACCATCAGCGTTGAACAAATTAGAAAGACCTTTTGAGGAGGTTAAGAGTGGACCAATCAATAGAAAGTTACCCAATATTGTTACATTCCTCAAGGAACAAGAAGACCCAAAAAGAAAAAATTCTACCAGAAGGGAAATAATATTATTATGTCATGATTACTTATTGAGAAAGATTCTCTTTGTTTTTTATACCTTGGAGGCCAAAAAAAAAAATCAATGTCTCATTTACTAAATTCATATTTCATCTTTGAATTTCAATATTCCCATAAAATATTGTCACCAAAGCTCTTCATCAGATCCAGTATTCTAGTAATTTTTTATTCACATGACTAGGATTTTCGCAGAGCTCAACTTCCCCATATCTGTGTCTGGTTTGCAATGCTTCCATGTATCTTAAATTGTAAACTTAAAAAGAAAACCATGCATTGAAAAACAGAATTTAACTTACAAACTGCTTGGAGCCAACGTTGTTTCTCTCGGCTATTGTTTCAATCATGAACCAAGCATCATTATCAGGAAGTCCTAGTCCAACCTACATAATGAGAAAAAAAGAGTTTCAGCATTTGATGAATATAATGAAAAAAAGGAACCAACTTGCCTTTCATGAAATTAAGAAAGGTAAAAGGGAAAACTAAGCACACGAAAAGAAAAACAATACCATGTGTGATGCCACTACAACAAGCTGTGCTGTCACCAGAGAAGAATAGTTGGCTGACCTGGCATGAGAATGGACTACTCATAAGCAATGATCTTCTTATGGAATAATACAGAAGCATCTAAGTTCATATATCTTAAACCAGGAAACTTGAACGATGGGATAAGTAATTGAAAAGAAAGAATGAATACATAGTCATATCCCTATTTCAAGAGCCAGTGGACCATTAAGAATCAATAATTGACAAGGAATCTGTGTAAAGGGAAAAGCAGATAGTCTTCATCTTATTGATGGGGCTGGAAGACAAAATGGAAGAAGCAGGATGAATAAAAGTAGTGAATGATGTTGGCCAAAAAAAAAAAGGAAGTCAATAATGTATACAAGCTGCAGGCATTTTCTTTATTCAATTAGTATATACTACACATTATTCAAGGCATGTCACAAGAAAATATATATATATATATATATTTCTATATCAAGAAAGAGAACGCACAAGATGACCATATATTTCATTTCTTTATTACCTAAATACAAGAAGCACCACTGACATTATACGGTTCTTCCTCAGTTTCTCAGGGTAAACTAACACCATAAATATGTACCTTTGAGAGTTTTCTAGCAAATAGAGGCACACCACAATGCTACTCTTATAAGCCAATAAGTGCAACAACATCCATAAAAGGGAATACAGGAGTATGGCTAAAGCACAACTAGACTGATGCCATTTGGCCTATGTCAAGCTTAGTTTCGTTTTCAACAATAGAGTGGTGGTATGTCATTCTTAGCACTTCCAAATTTTCTTCACCTTGCTGTATACTTTCATGATTTCAGACCCACTTTAAGATGATTCTCTGTATTGCTGAAGTTCATCTTGCCGTGAATTCCGTTTAACATTGCCTGAAGATTTAAATCATCCTATTCATTTAGCATACATGTGAAGATTTAAGGGTAGAGGGTTGAACCCTGGAAGGAGAAAATAATGATCACCTGATACGCTCCTATTTAGGTGCCTCATCATTGTAGGGACAAATTAACCACATGAATAAGCCCTAATACAAATATGTTGGGACATCAACATGGCTATGGTCAAAAGGAGGGCTACAATTTCTTTCCCCAAAATAGAAAAAAAAACCCACACTGTAATCAGGTGGATGATAGAGCTGTTGGAACTATTACTAGGTTCTCTGATCTAGTTAAGAAAACAAAGCTGTAGACTAAAAAACAGCTTGACCAATACTTTTCGAACACAAAACCAACTTAACCAGAACAGAGTTGTTGTGAAAAGTCCACAGCAGATACAGCACATGCATCGCCATGCTCATGGCGCATGATTATAATATAGGCACGTAAAACAATTGCACCTTCAGTAGAAAAAAACATGCAAATTGCAAAATAAATAAATAGAGAAATATTTATTGGACAATATCATACAACATAAAAATGGTTTGTCTTCAAAAGAAAAAACTTTATTGAACTTATACAAGAGAAGGAAATGAGGTAGAGGATGAGCATCCTTACACAGGGAAACAAAAGACAATTTAAAAAAAAAATTAAATACATGGAGGATTTAAAGGATTTATGAAACCCTTACTTGTTTGAAGATTGCTCCATTAAATAGTCAAAATAACCTTCCCAAAACCTGCAAGGAAATTACATGAACTATGTTAACAATACTAATTTTTTATTATCAAAATCCTCAAGAAAAGAATACTAAAAATGATACAAATATGTCGGAATTCTTGGGAATTAACCAAAGATAATATCATGTTTTCCCCTTGATTACTGTGTGCTATCTCCAACAGCTCTATCTTATCTTTTGTATTTTTATTTTCCGTTATCATTTCTGTTTTATATCTTATTTAGTTTAATTTGACTTAGGGTTATCATTGACCTGATTTTGTGGGATTCTTGTGGTAATTTTGTAACCATGGTCCCTATATATATCTTCTACGCCAATCATCAAAGTACGAGAAAGCTTTGAGCTTTTCATTCTAGAACTTCTACATGGTATAAGAGCCACGCTGGCTTGAACCAAACCTATGCCTAAACATGATTATCAATCAGTTTTGGATGAAAATGTTGCACTATCCATCGAGATGACTACTCAAAGTTGTCCAACTACCCTTGACACTGAACTAGTCTTAATCACATGTAGCCATTCAATGGAGTCAATTTGTTCTCATGTTCAAAGAACTATCTATATGGGCAAGCTCAGCAGATGCCAAGTACAAGATTTGGCATGCTAAGAATCATATGGTGATGACTTGGTTGGTTCATTCAATGGCCACTGATGTAAGGGAAAACTTTCTCTGATATAAGAACAATTATGAGATTTTGTAAGCTGCTTGAGAGACTTATTTTGCCCAAGAAAATGTTGCATGGGTGTTTAATATAGAAAGTCCAATACATAAGCTGAAATAGGGGGAGATGCCCCTGCACCAATACTTCAACCTGCTTAACTCGTCGTTGACAGCATTTGGATGCGTTGGGGACACAAACATAGGAATGCATTACTGATGCAACAAACTACAGAATGATTGTTGAGCCACCAACTTCCTATACTTTTCAACTTTTTAGCTAGGAATAGATGGAGTTACTCTGGAAACTTTGTGCACCAAATTGCACCTTCAATCGATAACGCATCCAAAAATAGTGGTAACAATGTTACTCAATTAGGTAATCTTACTACTGCATTACATTCTACATAAAAGACAATATTTAGATTGTGGAATTAGATGCAGTAGACTGTTGCAGCATACCCACATAATGTCAACTACCTCATTTATTAGTCTCACTCTTGTATTTATTAGTCCAACTAGTAATTCAACTATTGTATAAATTAGTCAAACTATTGTATTAAATAGCCTCATTTCTAGTTGTAGATTTTGTATATAAATATCCATGTTATCAAAGTGATTCAACTAGGTGAAATACAAGTTCTTTCCCTTCACTACATAGTATCAGAGCTCTTGGCTCGTTTCTAGGTATCCCAATTGCCATTTTTTTCTAGTTCATCCTTCTGGAGAAACTAGGGTAATACTTTAGGTGGCTAATTTTATCTCACTGCGGCACAGAGGAAGACAAAAGATTTCGGTCGGCTTGTCCCAACTTTTCGGTGGTTGGAAACATAGCGCGTGAATATCACGTGCTGACGAAGCAATTTGCGCAGTGCATCACGCGCTGACGCGTGACGGATCTGTTCCGTCTTGTATCAATTTTCTGGCGGTTGAAATCCTCTTTCCGGCACTTTCCCGCCCAGCCACTGGTGCATCTCAATTTTGAACTCTTTTGCCAAATTCATTCTTGAGTCCAGACTCTGTTAAAAGCTTTAGCATTGTGACTTGAGTTTATATAATCTGAGTTTGTTGTTGGAGAACCCTCATTTTCTGTGTAAGATTGTCTGGTAATTGATTCAGCCTCATTGACTTTGGTTGTTAAATAGGCAGTATTTTTATGATTGACTTCCTTCTTCAAGTTATCTCTTAAATTTCACTTTTTTTTGTGAAGAAGATTATCAGTTATCTTTTAGTCAATCAAAGCCAGCCAAAACCTTCAGGTTTGACACCATAAAACTACTTGTCCTACCTGTAACCCAAGCCCTGTTTTTTTACTAGTTGAATTTTTCTTCCAGATGTCCTTAAGCAACCCTTCCCTCTTCTACTATTTTTTGACCTATTATATCCCTAGAAATGTCCGGAGTCACTATATCCTCCAAAACCAATATGACTGAAAATTCCAATGTAGTTGGGAATTTATAGAACTTACATCCCAATTATCGGTTGAATGGTAGAAACTATTTCAAATGGTCACAACTTGTCCAAACCATATTGAAGGAAAAAGGAAAGTTAAACCATATATTGGGAACTGATCCCTTAAAGAGTGAGAAGCACTATGAAGCATCGGATGAGGAAGATTCTATAATAATGGCGTGGCTCTGGAATTCCATGAATCCAGAGATAAGTTATATATGTATGTTTTTCACCATTGCTAAGGAGATATGGGAGACTGTTAAGCAGACTTATTCTAAGGCTAAGGATGCTGCTTTGGTGCATGAGCTCAAAATTAAAGCTGCAGGGATTCGACAAGGAAATAAATCTGTTACAGAATATGCTAACATGCTGAGAAACATTTGGCAAGAAATAGACCATTACAGGTGTATTGAAATGAAGCGCAGTGAAGATGCAACAATACTGAAGAATTTTATTGAAAAGAATCGTGTTTATGATTTCCTTGTAGGACTCAATGTTGAATTTGATCAAGTCCGAATTCAACTTCTTGGAAAAGATGAACTACCATCCCTTAACCACACCATTTCAATTGTTCAGGCTGAGGAGACTCGGAGAGGTGTAATGCTTAGTTGTCCACCTATTGAAGGGTCTACCATGATCCTTAATGGTGGCAGACATCAAAGTCTAACACTCGAACAGCCTAGAGAAGACAAGAAAGGCAAGGCACAGGATCGTGATAATCTATGGTGTACCTATTGCAAAAAACTGCGACATACCAAGGAGTATTGCTGGAAATTACATAGAAAAAATATGAAAAGTGGATCAACAAAAACTCAAGGGCAAGCCCATTTAATGCAGCCCAACCAAGACCAACCTCCAGGCCTTGAAGGATTCAGCAGAAATGAAGTTGAAAGACTATGCAACTTGTTGGAGACCTTAGAGCAGCTTCCTGGTAATACCAGTACTTGCTCTCTAGCTCATTCAGGTAATCTCTATCACTCTTATGGGTTAAATGTCTCAGATAAATTAATCCAGGATTCTTGGATCCTTGATTCAGGAGCAACAGATCACATGACCTATTCTTCTTATTCTTTTAAAACTTACACTCCATGCCTTAACAATAGGAAAATATCGATTGCAAATGGTTCACTTGTTACCGTAGCAGGCTTTGGGAATATTCAACTATCTCCCTCCTTTGTTCTTAGAAATGTTTTTCATGTTCCTAAGCTATCCTCAAATCTTATATCCATAAAAATACTCACACAAGATTTGAATTGTCAAGTAACTTTCTTCTCTACTTCATGTATTTTTCAGGACTAGGATACGGGGAAGAGGATTGGGCTTGCTAAGGAACAAGATGGACTTTACTATTTAGTGCCACCTACAAATGCTGATGATATCAAGATTCCCATGTCCTTGTCTTCCTTTTCTGGATCCTTATCAACTGCGAATATAATTTGGCTTTACCACTGTCGTTTTGGTCACCCCTCCTTTGGAACTTTGAAAATTATGTTTCCTTCTTTGTTTAATAAAATTAATCTTGCCAATTTTCATTGTGAGACTTGTGAAACAGCAAAACACAACCGAGTTTCCTTTCCCATCAGTCATAAAAGAAACTATTCTCCCTTCACTCTTATTCACAGTGATATCTCTGGTGCTAAATGGTTTGTTTCTTTCATCGATGATTGCACTAGGGTTTCTTGGATCTTTCTTCTAAAAAATAAGTCAGATGCGAATATACTGTTTCCTAATTTCCATAGCATGATTCAAAATCAGTTTGGGGTTAAAATTAAAAGGCTTAGGTCTGATAATGCGAGAGATTACTTCAATCACACATTGTCTTCCTACCTTTAAAAGGAAGGTATAATCCATGAATCATCCTGTGTATATACTCCTCAGCAAAATGGCATAGCTGAGCGGAAAAATGGACATATCTTATCTATGACTCGTGCCTATCTATTTCATGCAAATATGCCTAAATCTTTATAGGGGGAAGCTGTGCTTACTGCTATATACACTATAAACAGATTACCTTATCGTATTCTAGACAATAAAACTCCTATGGAGATTCTCTCTCAATTTTATCCAGATCTAAGAATTACCAATGGCCTTACACCTCGCATATTTGAGTGCACTGCATTTGTACATATTCATAACACTGAAAAGTTAGATCAAAGAGCCCTTAAATGCATCTTCTTGGGATATTCCTCTACTAAAAAAAGTTACAAATGTTATCATTATGCTACAAAGAGGTTCTTTGTTTTTGTTGATGGTACATTTATAGAACATCTTCCTTATTTTCCTAACCCTTATCTTCAGGGGGAGGACACTAGTACAGAAGATAAGGAAGCATCTTTCATTGATATTTCGTCTTTTCTTGACCTTTCCAGGCCCATGTCAGAATCCAACCCTACCACTTTTGACCTCCCACTTGGTTCTGAATCTAATCCTAGCACTTCTAATGATCATAAACCCATTTTGGTTAGTCCCCACATTGAATCGGTAATGAAGAATAACACCAATCTTGATAATGTGAGGCATTTGCAGGTGTACACAAGAAGGGAGGCTCTAGCTCCTGAACCTGTGCAAGCCCAAATCTCTGCACCTATGTCTAGTAGTTCTAAAACTGAGGTAAGCACAAATTCTAACCCTAGCTCCTTAAACATTGATCTTGATGTTCCCATTGCCATTAGGAAAGGAACTAGAGAATGTACAAAGCACCCATTATATCCTCTTTCCAACTTTGTGTCATTTAACAAGTTTTCTCCAACTCATAAAAACTTTCTTGCAAACTTAAATTCCATTGTCATTTCAAATAGTTTATCTGAGGCACTAGCCAAGGAGGAGTAGAGGCAAGCCATGAAACTTGAGATGGAAGCATTAGAGAAAAACAAGACATGGGAGTTGGTCTAATTCCCAAAAGGAAAGAAACCTGTAGGGTGTAAGTGGGTCTTCTCAATTAAGTATAAAGCTGATGGATCACTGGAAAGATATAAAGCACGGTTGGTTGCTAAAGGGTATACTCAAACTTATGACATAGACTATCAAGAGACCTTTGCTCCAGTTGCCAAAATGAATACTGTGAGAGTCCTGTTATCATTAGCATCCGTTTACAATTGGACACTTCAACAATATGATGTGAAGAATGCTTTCCTTCATGGGGACTTAAATAAGGAAATCTACATCAATAGTCCACCTGAATTTGGAGACAGCACAACTGCAAACAAAGTGTGTAAATTGAAGAAAGTGTTATATGGTTTGAAACAATCTCCGAGAGCTTGGTTTGGAAGATTCACCAAAGTAATGTTAGCCTCTAGCTATAAGTAAAGTCAGGGAGACCATACTTTGTTTATTAAACACAAGGATTCAGGGGTAGTCATAGTCTTGTTGATATATGTTGATGATATCATTGTCACCGGAGATGACAAGATAGAACAAGAGGAGCTCAGGAGACAAATCTCCTAAAAGATACAGGCAAACTAGCAAGCAAACCAACTGATACGCCGATTGATTCAAATCATAAACTTGGAGAAGCCAAGGATGACATTGCTATTGACAAGGAAATGTACCAGAGGTTGGTGGGGAGACTTATCTATCTTTCACATACCAGACCTGACATAGCATATGGAGTAAGTGTGGTAAGTCAGTTTTGGCATAATCCCATACAAGTACACTTACATGCTATTCACAGGATTCTACACTATTTGAAAGGCACTCCAAGGAATGGGATATTATTCAAGCGGAACACGGAATTAACTTTAGAGGTCTATACAGATGCTGACTATGCAGGATCAGTGATAGACAGAAGATCTACTACGGGTTATTGTACTCTCCTAGGTGGTAAATTAGTAACTTGGAGGAGTAAAAAACAAAATGTGGTAGCCAGGTTTAGAGCTATGACACTTGGAATTTGTTAATTATTGTGGTTAAAGATCATCTTAGATGACTTAAAAATCAAGCGAGTTGGACCTATGAGACTGTACTGTGACAATAAATCTACTATCAGCATTGCTCATAATCCAATGCAACATGACAAAACAAAGCATGTTGAAGTTGATAGACATTTCATAAAAGAAAAGCTAGAAAGTGGTCTTATTTGTACTCCTTATGTGTCAACAAAAGGCCAGCTAGCATACATCTTCACCAAAGGGCTCAACAGTGCAACATTTCAAACCATTATATCCAAGTTGGGAATGCAGAACATCTATTCACCAGCTTAAGGAGGAGTGTTGCAGCATACCCACATAGTGTCAACTATTTCATTTATTAGTTTCACTCTTGTATTTATTAGTCCAACTAGTAATTCAACTATTGTATGAATTAGTCTAACTATTGTATTAATTAGCCTCATTTCTAGGTGTAGATTTTGTATATAAATATCCATGTTATCAAAGTGATTCAACAAGGTGAGATACAAGTTCTTTCCCTTCACTACACAGACCATGATGGCTAATTCAATGTTATTTGACAATTACACTCCATGTTCAGCTCCTTTAAAAGTGAAAACTGTTGATGCAACTTTAAGTGTGACTGGAATTGGTGTTGTCACAATCTCCGAACATATTATACTTAAAAATGTGCCTTTTGTGCCTAATTTTGCTTGCAATCTTCTCTCAATGAGCAAAATTTTTAAAGACAACCACTTTGTTGCTCACTTTTCTAATCATGGTTGTGAATTTTAGGACATGGTATCTAAGAGGACAATTGGCAACATTAAAGCGAAGGCCGGTCTCTACCTTATGAGTACAAATAAAACAGGAAATTCTGCTAGTGGTGGTTTTGAATTGTTAATGTGGCACTATAGATTAGGCCACCCAAGTTTTCATTATATGAATTGACATTAAAAAATGAAGAATATAAAAAATTGACTAAGCAACTTATTATATATGATACATTAGAAATAAATGCATGAAAGAGGTAGCTACTTTCTAATGCACTAAACCAAAAAAAATAATGCACAGAACTTAAAAAAAAATGTTAATGCACAGAGCAAACCAGACAAGCAATCTATACACCCACTGATGCATAGAACAGAAGAAAAGAACAAGGCAAACAATGCACAGAACAAGTGAACCAGGATTTCTCTACTTCTATTGTATCTATACACCCGAAAAATGCACAGAACAAGGTGAACAGAAGAAACGAACAAATCATAAAGGATTTGGCACAGCAGAAAAAACAAATTGGAGATGCAGTAGCAGAACTAACCAAATAGGAGTTGAAGGCACAGGTTAAGTTTTGAAGAAAGACTTTTTTTTTCGCTAATTTCCTTTTTAATCTGCTAGGTCTAGGTTAATTCTGGATTTTTTTTTTTTGAAGAAAGATGTTTTGGAGCCATTTCGAGACGCACTAGCGTCGTTTTGAAACACACCATTGGGTTTCAAAATGTTTCAGACGTATTGGACCAAAAAAATGCTCTGGATACGCATGGACGTGTCTGTGCAACCTAGGCCTTAATCCATGGCAATGTTCGGGGACCCTCCAATATAACTAGCCTTTAGGGTTCTAGGTCATTTGTAACCTTTGTGGATGAACATACAAGGTTAACATGGGTCTATTAGAAAAAACAAATATAAAGTTCCCTTTATTTTTATAAAACTTTCATCACCCCTCTCAAACCCAATTGCAAACTCAAATCAAGGTTCTAAGTTCAAACAATGGAAGAGAATACTTCAACACCCATCTTAACTTTTACCTAACTAAAAATGGCATCCACCACCAAAGTACTTGCATTCACACACCCCATCAAAATGGAAAAAGAAAAAATAGGCATCTTCTAGAGGTTGCTTGGTCCCTCATGTTTACCACCAATGTGCCTAAGAATTTTAAGGAAGAAGCTGTCCTTACCACATCCTACCTCATCAATAGAATGGCATCAAAGGTCATTAACTTTCAAATCCGCCGTCAGAAACTTTGACATTCCTACTACACAATTAGCTTCATCTCTACTTTGAAGATCTTTGGCTGTATAGCCTTTGCCCACATCCCTCACAACAATAAACTTGTTCCTAAAGCCTCAAAATGTGTTTTCCTTGGTTATTCTTCAGCCAAAAATGCTACAAACACTACTCTCCCACACTAAAGAAATTTCTTGTACCAACAGATGTTAAATTTTTTGAATATCAATCATTTTTCAACAAACATCCAATTAAGGGGAGAATCTTAAGGGTTAATGGAGTTTTTGTCTTAAAGAAACTAAGGCTAAACCAGTCCCTACAGCTGAACCTGAATCTAAACCTGTTTTCATCACTAAAACCGAGCCTACCACTACCAACATCAACTATGAACTTGAAGCTGTCTCCAAATCTGAGCTTCGTTTAAGCCAAGAACAAGCTGAAAATTATACTGCTTACTTCCTTAGAAAAGGAACTTATTGCTTATTCCAGAAAAAGAAAACTAAAGTTGTAGAGGCTGATTCTTCTCTTAAGCAAGGCCAAATAATTTCAGGTGTCTCCTCAAAACAAAACTACATTGTTTGGATATCCCTATATCTTTTAAGAAGGGTACAATACAAGAACTTATACTAAACACTCTATTTTACACTTGGCTGTCTATAACAAATTATTGCCCACTTATCAGGTGTTTGTTGCTAACATCTCCAATGAAAAATTTCCCAAGAACATTTATGAGGCACTCAAATTGATGAGTGAAGAAAAGCAGTACAAGAAAAAAAATGAAGGCTCTTAAACAAGATGGCATGTAGGACTAGTTGAGTTACCTAAAGGGGAGTGTTGTTGGATGCAACTAGATCTTCCACATCAAGTCTAACTCAGACGGAAGCCTCAACAACTACTAAGCCAGACTTGTGGCTAAGGGGTTCAAGAACATATGGAATAGACTTCTTGGAAATTTTGCACCTATTGCAAAGTTTAACTCCATTAAGATCCTATTGTCTTTCATGGTCAACATGAATTGGCCTGACATCAGCTTGACATAAAGAATGTATTCCTCAATGGATATCTTGAGGAAGAAGTCTAAATGCCAACTTCGCCTAGATTAGAAGAGCATACTAACAAAGACACGGTGAGCAGATTACATAAATTCCTTTTAATGCCTCAAGCAATCTCTAAGAGCATGGTTCAAGAAGTTTACTTAGGTTGTTAATGGCCAAGGTTATCACAGGGTCAGGCTATTCATAATATCTTTACATAGTTCTCTTCTCATGGTAAAATGGCAGTTTTAGTTGTCAATGCTAATGACTTAAGGATCTATTTGGTTGATGGAAAGGGTGGGAATGGGCTTTGGGGGAATGGAATTTTAGGTCCATACACTATGTTTGGTATGATATTAAAAAAGAATGGGAATGAGAATGAAGATAGGTCAAATTACCAAATATCCCTATTTAAAAAATTTGAAATATTAATTATTTATTCAAAAATTTAGAAAAAAAAATCCTTTCATCGTTTCCTCCTTCTCAGTGAAACCAGATTCAATGAAACTAGATCCGGTGAAGCATTCTCGATAAAGCTCAAAGCTCAAACTAGATCTAGTCGTGAATGATCTTCTGATCTCCAAATCTCTAGAAACATCAAATGTAGGAGATGATCTCCAAAAACATCAAAACGACGAAGCTTAAAGGGACGTTCAGAATGATTTTAGAGATGCCAAGGTTGATATAATTCCTCTCCTTTCCCCTCTTGCTTTCTCCCTTTGAAATCAGAACTGCAAGATTGTTTAGCCCCTGTATTCATCTCGTGCATTATTTACTTGGGTGAGATGACCAAGCACAGCGAAAGGGGTCTTTTGATTCTTTGTTCTAGTCTCATTTAGAACGGCACAACTTGGCCGAAGCACAGCAAGATGTCGGTGCACAGTCTGGCTGGCCAGCCAGCCCATGATGGATGTCTGAGAAGAATAAGAACGCATCTGAACAGGAAAGAAGAAAGGGACAAGTGAGAGAATAAGGAAAAAGCTAGAGGGCATAATGGTCAATTTCTATACTATTCCCAAGAATGCTCTTGATTCCTTCAACATCTGGAGGCATTGAACATTCCCTTATTTCTGGGAACAGACATTCCTAAGGGAGTGGGAATCCAAAGCTTTCTAGCAACCAAACATACCTTAAACCCTAAACCCTAAACCCATTTCCATTCCTAGTCTTTCCTCTCAAATCCAACAACCAAACATACCCTAATTGTGACTAGAGATTACTTAGAAGAAATAATGAACCCGATGAGGTCAATTGCTAAGGAATTTGAAGTCAAAGATCTTAGCCCCCTAAAGTATTTCTCAAGGGTGGAAGTCAGGTCAAAGGGGGGAATTGTTACATCAGAACAAAAATGCACTCTTGACCTTCTTAAGGAGGTTGTTATGTTAGGGTTGAAAACCTGCAGACACCCCTATGAAGGCTGATTACAAGTTTAAATTGAAGGGGATTGTTGGTTGATGTCATGCTTCTTGGGATTAAACCAAAGACATTATCTTGATTTTTCCCCTTGATTCTCATGTGCAACCACCAAAAACTCTATCTTATCTTTCCGTCTTTTATTTCTCATAAATGTGTTTTAAAACAGGATTATAATCTAGCTGATTTTCAGTGATTCTAGAGGTAACTTTTTCACCATGGTCCCTGTATTTATCCTCTATGCCATTCGAAGAAGACAATCATTATAATATGAGAAAACCTTGAGATTTCCATTCTAAAACTTCTACAAAATATATCAAAAAAGAAAGAGCATAGAATCCTTCAATATTATAATTTATAAGCAACTCAATCCACTCATAGGTTTTTCAGCTTTCATACAAAACAAGAAATCACAGAGCAATATTGGGCATGGGAACAGAGATTTGGATATGCTCTTAATCTTCCAGACAAATTAGAAAACCCCATGCCACATTAAAGACATTAAAATGATGACAAATTTTTCAAAACCTATTTTAACATATTGGACAAAAATTTACTATATGGTGATGCTTCATCTTCTACTTGTATAAGTTTATATGAATAAAGTGCAAAATTGCATTTAAAAAAATGTATCAGAAGCACAATTTCTGGAAAACACATGTTTGATACAGTACTAAAATTGATCTGATTTTTTATTATAGCTAAATAAGCCATACGACCCGATTTGAAATTTAAATTTTGATTACTTTTAGTTATAGCAACCTCATGAGCTACCTAGTTCTTAACCTTGATAATTCCCATCTATGTACGATGATGTTCATTGCCTCATGTGGTCCCCCAAGTTGGATACCACAATCCAATGTTCTAATACTTTAAAATGCTGGAAAGTGGAAACTAATGTTACAGACAAGTCTCATAATTCTGGCTCAAATCTTTAAAAGCACCATCCTAGAAATTTAACCTAAAGGCAGTACTAGTCAGATAGTTGTTTGCTTGAGTCAAAATTTGTTGAAAATAATAGAGTAAAAACTATTCATGATCCCCAAACAAGCCAAGGAAAGTTATTAAGAAAAGCATCAGTCATGTGCATTTAAGAGGGAATGAAACAGCAACCAAGCAATGAAAAAACATATAACTGTTAATGACAAAAAACTCCTGATGATCAAACCATGAAGAAATAGTTATACATAATACATACCGTAACTCCTCCCAAATAGATAGAGAAATAAGATGGCGCTGGACATAGTCAGACACATTATTTATGTCTTTCTTGTACATGTCAGAAGAAACTTCAAGGGCATCTCTGATAGTCAACAAGTCATTCCGGGAGGTTGCACGATTGATAGCAGTTTTGAGCTGGAAATACCAAAAAATTTAAAAAGGAACAAATGAAGTAGGAAAAAGCTTCCACAGAAAGACTATTTACTGAATTATAAGCTAATAGAAATTTTATCATGCTATCTCATACATTTTTAAATTAGCATTTCTTGCGATTTTGTAATAAGTAATTGTTTGGCTCAAAAATAGTAATGACAGTTTTAATGTGACAATATTTAATTCAATACACCATTTTAATTGCAGAAGGACAAAACGTGTATTTAAACATTGTTTTGACACTCCAAAATCCTGGGCCATCTGAGGAGAAAAATTTCTTCTATTGGCTTCATCAGTAAAATGTATCAATACGGGTATGAGTATCGGATACGACACAATACAATATGTTTACGTCAATTTTAAAAAATTTAAATACTAGTACAGATATATTTGTGTGAATATGTATATATATTTTAGCAAATAGGATTGGTGATAAAGGAAGATTATATAAAATATGGTAAGAAAAGCTACTAAAATGTAAGATAAAATGATAAAACAGTATCACAACTAATAAAAGAGTGATTAAAGCACCAATTTCACATCATTTTGGTGCTTTTTGAAACATATCCTACAAAAAAAAAAAAAATTTTGATACCTATGCAGGTGTATTGCATCGAGTATCGTATTGGATACATCTTTGATACGAGTACGTCTCCTATTTAAAAGTATCCGTGCTTCTTAGCTTATTATTCATGTGGGTAGCAGACAGTATTATGAACCCCCCCC
This sequence comes from Delonix regia, assembly GCA_037074485.1. NCBI lineage: Eukaryota > Viridiplantae > Streptophyta > Magnoliopsida > Fabales > Fabaceae > Delonix > Delonix regia. The sequence goes on along the minus strand of CM073449.1, from coordinate 27,996,079 downwards.
CCCCCCACCTCTCTTTTTTTTCTGGAAAAAAAAGAAGCATACTGCAAAGGTTGTCCATTATAGTACCACAGTAACATGATGGTGAATCTCATTGACGTTGAAGGAAGTGAGGCAAGGGCCTGGTTATGTTAATAATGGGAGAAATGTCAACCAAATTGATGAGTGTAGCTCAGGGTTACCTGGCTGCATATCGAGATTGCTAAATGGCAAAAGTGCCATTCATATATCTAATATATATATTTTTTTCCTGGATAACATATATGAAGGATATAAGGCAAAAAAAAAGTAAAGAGAAAATAAGGCATGGGATTTGTTTACCAATTCTTTCACCGCAATAAATTGTTCTTCAGTGAGCTGACAGTGCCAACCCTGATAAAGATATCAAGCATAAATTTGATCATTCCAAAGAAAGAATATAAAGAATGGATTAATTAATTATCAGTGTGTGCTTATTAAAGCTACTAACTGAGTGTATGTGCTCCCTTATACATTCAACAAAACCACTACCACCAATCCCCTCTGCATCAGATTCAATCAGGGCTGCGAAAACCAAAAAACAATTACTCACTTATTAGCAAGCTCTTAAGGGTGCTAAACTGATATTTGTGTATGCAACAGACAGAACAAATCTTGACCTTGTAATAGCATGAATGTTAAAATCTAGTAAAAAGCCATACCAAGTATTGTTCCATATTCAAAGGATGAAAGTGGATCATCTGTTGGTCCCAGTTTAAGAAGCCGTAGCCACAAACCCTGTTTCACAGATATATAAATAATGCAAAGAGAAAAGCCGAAAAGATAAGAAGATGCTACAACAATTCAAACATCAATAAGTCAACAGAAAGTCTTCAAAACGCAAGTAAAACCAGTTAAGTAACTCATAGTACATCATTTACTAAAAAAAAAAAGAAGAAAAAACTCATTGTACATCATCCATTCAAACAACAGGGAAGATTCACACCTCTGCTTGTCCAACAGAAATTTCATTACTATTAGACGATGTGGAGAGAAGCTCTAGGATCTGGAGTCCTTGTATAAAGTAGGACCAACTACACACATTGCAAGCTCAGCAAGAACAAGGAAAGATCAAGTATAGAGGGAAAAGCTTTGATCCTTGACATCATCTATTCAAGTGCCAGGTTACCATGTTTTAAGTTCTGAATAATTCCTATTCTGACACTTCTTTCACACCTCTCACATGATTTATTTTATCTTTACCTATCACTTACAATGATCAATTGTTCATATTAAACCAATGAAAACAAAAGCAGGCAGTAGGAGATCAAAATGAAGTGGCACGCAAATGACATTTCCCTTATGTCTTCCTATAAGAGTTGATCATCAATGTGTACCTGGGAAATAATTAAAAATGAAACTAAGATAAAATTTGAAATGGATATATTCCTTTGTAGATGTGGGCCTAGTAATAATGAAATGTAATGTTATTCTCATAGAGTACCAAGCCTGTCTAAATTTGACATCTATTGGTGGTTTTAAGGCCTATACTGAACCCATCCTAAGTAGCTTCCAAAAGATGGCCTTGTGTAAGCTAGAAGAAAATAATTCTGTCATTGCATCTTAGTGTTCTGCACAAAGGGAAAAAGAATATATATACAGAAACAATTTAAATCTAACTCTACCCTAGATTACGCAGATGAATCCTTAAGAATATGTAAAAAATTAAATTTAAAATCTGTTATACATAAATAAAATCTTCCTAATTTCTACCGGTAAATAATGGTCCAATATTTGGCCCTTTAATAGCCCAATATCCAGCCCACTAGGTGCCGGCAGCCATTAGGGCTTCCCAATAGGCCTTAATGACAATCTTCTCCAATTTTGGCAAGGACACCAATTGGGAGGAATGGCAACCCACATCCGACTTCACCAGGGACATAGGACATCCAGAGGCAACATAAGATGAATTGCCCCACAAGAAGCAAACTGCTTAATCCATCATTCCACAGGGGCACCTCAATGGTGAACATTCACATACAAATAGGAGATCCTAGGTTCAAATCCCTAAAATATGGAGGGACGTTGAACAAAAGGAATGGACTGCCATCAACAGGTAACCTAAAAACCTGGATTTCCAAAGAACTGGATAAAAAGATAAAAATTAGAATCAACAATAGGTTTCTGGTAAACTGCTGTTGCCTGTTGATGATCATGCGACCTGTGCCTGTTTTATTCCTCTTTATTTTATTGTTATATTGTATTTATTTTGATTTAGTTTGATTGCCTAAAATTATGGGATTAAGGGCAGATCTGTTTAGTTTATTTCATTCCACCTTTGTGTGGGAAATACCAAGATTCTAGGATGGAATTATCATGGGATTTTTTGGGATCTTAGTTAGGAAGGTGTATAATTGATTACCTGTATGAAATTGAGAGATAGTCAATCATGTAACTAAAGCACTTATGGTGAGGGGTCAACTGTCAAGTAGGAGTAATTAGGCCAGATTCTTGCTACCATTTAATGCAGAACCCCCCCCCCCCCCCCCCCCAACCCCAAAAATGTATTATTTGTACATAATACAATTTACCCACTTTATCACACGGTTTTAGAGTTGGCTTTCCGGCCACAAGGAACTTTGTTTTTGTCGGCCTTCATTATCAGATTTTTCTTGCCCATACCTGTAGTGCTTTTTCCTTCCCCTGTTTTATTGATTTGAAAACAGAGCCTTTCCTTCCCCTGTTTTATTGGTTTGAAAACAGAGCCTATATTTTGTTTTGCCTAGACTGGACCTTCTTTGTCCAGCTCTCTTAAATTTGTTTCCAACTCTGACTATTCCTTGCGAACAGCCCTGACTTCAAAAAAAGGGAAAAGGAAAAAAAGAAGGATCTGTTTCAACTTTTTTCCCACTCCTCTCTTTCACTTGACCTGAAACAGGGATCTTTGACTTTAGATTTTTGTCACTCGTCTAGACCTTCATTGTCTAGTTTTCTACCCTGTTTTCACCTCTCTGGCCAGTTCTGGTGTTACTGTTTCACCATGTCAGAAGTGACCATAACCTACAATTCCACAATGGCTGAGGCTAACCGTCCAGTGGCTGAATTGCAAAATATTCAGCCCAACCATCACTCCAACAGAAAGAACTACTTGAACATTCAAGTAGGATTAAGAGAGACAAGATTGAGAAGCTCATAAGCATGTGTGAAAGCCTTGAGATGCCTGCAGGTAATACTGGTAATAAGGGTACTTGTTCCTTTGCGCTAATAGGTAATACTCCTAGTTTCCATGGTTTTAATGTCTCAGACAGACCTACCCTGATTTCTTGGTTCATTGATTTAGGAGCTACTGACCATATGATCTACTCTTCCCTTTAGTTTAATAGTATTAACTTAATACATACACTCCATGCCCTAGCAATATGTAAGTTTCTGTTGTTGATGGCTCTCTCATCTCTGTTGCAGGACTAGGAGATATCCAGATAGCTTCTCCTTTTTTGTTAGAAATTTCTTCATGTTCCTAGGCTGTCTGCCAATCTCATTTCTATACAAAATACTACCAAAGAAAAGTATTGTAACATATAACAAAGGAGATTGCGGAAAATATTTTGTTGTATCCAATGACCAACAAGGTATGGCAGGAAGCCAAGAAAGCCTATTCTTCTGTGAAAAAACAAAGCTGCGCCATATGAAATTGAAGCCTTCCACCATGATTACTAACAAGGTGAATTGGGGTCACACATTACTATAATGACATTACCCAACACTAGCAACATCTAGACCTATATGAGACTCATCAGTGGTCTCGTGTACTTGATGCCATGTTGCCACCTAATACAGGCAACTAAAGGAGATGAGAATCCACAAAATTTTTTCCACGACTCAACTCAAGCTTTGCAGAAATTAGAGCATAAATCATGAGCCTAGATTTTTTACCTTCTCTAGGTGTGGTCTTCTTTGAAGTCAAAAAGGGAGGAGAGTAGAAAGAGACTAACTTCAGGCAATAACCCCCCATGGGGGGTAAAACTATTTCTAAATAAACAAGAGAGGCCTTGATGTGAGCCTCAATAATACCTGAATGGAAAAAGACCATTCAAGTGGAAGTGACAGCTCTGGAAAAGAATGGGACTTGGGAGGTTAGTGAACCTTCTAAAGGAAAGAATCTAGTGGAGTGCAAATGAATCTTCACAATCAAATATAACGTTGATGGAAGCATTGACCATCACAAGGCAAGGCCAATTGCAAAATGGTTTACCCAAACTTATGGTGAGAAATATAAAGAGCAAAGTTTTAAATTGTAGATGCAGTTGCAGTTACAGTTACTACAATTGCAGATGTTGTGAATATCATAATGCAAGTTGCAGTCATTGCAACTGTGATTTCTAAAATTGCAGAAAATGTTGTTATATTTTCCACAATTCTCTGATTAATTTAACAAATAATATCAAGGAATTTATATCTAGTAAGTGTTTTAACTACTATTTTAATTCAATATACACTTCAAAGTATAAATAATTAATAAAGATTTTAAAATACAATGCCTATTAAATATAATGTCCATCCATATTAATTCAACATGTGCAAATTTTATATAAATAATAAATAGCCGCTTTGTATCTAATATACTTACATTAATTTAATAAATACCCATGTTATCGAATTAATATTCTATTTACTCTTCTAAATTTTTTTCCTCTTCCTCAATTTTTTTCAATTTCTTGTTCCCTTCAAATATTCTCGAATTTTCACTCTTACCCAATCATTCCCTATTACTTTTTTGCCAAATCTCACTCTCCCACTATCTTAACTTCTCTCTTGCCCAAAACCCAAATCAAAAGCTTCAATCCCACTCACCTGGATCATGCTTGCCATGCCACATTTACATGCTAGCCAATAGCATAATATGCCCAAGCGATGCAAGTTTGCTAATGCAACCACTTATCATAGTGCTTCACAAATAGAGCACTCCTCATTCCCTTATTTTGGCAAATCACCTCATAATTGCAAGTTGAGGCAAATGCAGCTTAAGCTAAATCCACAATAATGCGGCCATGTCTTTTGAGCGCTTCGTAATTTAGATTGATGCTAAAAAAAACACTAGTGCTTTTGTGGCTATATTCAACACTATTAATGGTCTTCTCTCCGAGGCTACAAACTTGGATTAGCCTCTTCATCAACTAAATGTGAAGAATGCCTTCTTAATTGATGACCTAGATGAAAAAGTTTGAAGAAGTCTATGTGGAAGTTCCTCACGAGTTTGAGACAAGAGGTGATATGAAACGGGTTTGCAAACTTCATAAGTCGGTTCATAGCCCCAAACAGTCTTGTCAAGCTTGATTTGATAAGTTACCAAGGCTATTATAAGTTATGGGTACACTTAGGGGCTATATGACCACACTCTATTAACGAAGTTATCTACTAATGGTAAACTAGCTATCTAAACTATTTATGTTGATGAAATTATCATCACATGTGACTTTGTTGAGGAAATCAGAGGTAAGATGCTCTCACTAGAGACTTAAAAATGAAATTCCTTGGTCACCTAAGATACTTTGGATTTAGGAATAGAAGTGACTAGCTCAAAGAAAGGTATTGTTGATCTTTGGGAGAAGACAGGAATGCTTGGGTGTAAATTAGCTTAAGACTTCTATGGAAACCACTTATATAAGTCTAAATAGAATGAAGAAAGCCCTCTTATAGATATCATAGGCTACTTAGGAAGCTCATATGTCTCTCCTATACTAGGCTAGTCATAAGTTTTCATATGTGTGTTGTGAGTGACTATATGAACAAATCTACTGAGAGGCACATGGAAGTTGGTACAAAATCTCGAGGTGTTTGAAGATGACCCTAGGAAGGGAATTTACTTCAAGGGAAGTCAGAGAAGCATTAAGGTGTATAAAAATGTTGATTGGGCAGGATCCAGTATTGATAAAAGGTCCACTTCAAGGTGTTGTACCTTTGTTTAGAGGAATCTGGTAACATGGAAATGTAAAAACAAATTGTGGTTGCTAGAACTAGAGCTGAAGCAAAGTACCAAGCATTATCACAAGGCACTTGCAAGGAATTGTGGTTGAAGAGACTCCTCAGAAAGCAGAGAATTCCTAGAGGGTCTTCTGAAAGTACTTTGTGACAATTTGGCAACTATAAGCATTGTAAAAAACTTTGTGCATTATGATAGAGCAAACCATGTGGAGCTAGACAGACATTTTATCAAAGAGAAACTTTACTCCCGAGTGTTTTAACATAATCATCCTCCCACTCAGATTCAACTTTCAAGTAGCTGACCTACTGACAAAGGCAGTGTCAAGGGTGAAGTTAAGAGCCTAGGTAGCAAGCTGGGAATAATTAATCTCCATTCTCCAACTTAAGAGGAAGTGCCAGTGATCAGAGTCATGAAGCTAGCCCAAGACCATGCCTTTCTGTGTCTTATTTATTTACTTTCCTCACTTATCATTTATTTTAGTTGACTAAATCTGTTTGTTTCATTCCTTTTTATTTCATCGTTATCTTCTGTTTATTTTGATTTAATTTGATTTCTGATAATCTTGGGATTAGGGGCAGATCTGTTGTTTTTCTCTACCTTTGTACTTGTTTACATGAATAAAAAGTAAGGGAATCAGGAAGCACAGTATTCTAATTATTCGTATCAGAAATCTACAGCTGCCATATATCTTCTATACAAAATACATGTAAAAGCATCTTAAAACTTCTGAATTTGCATTGAGCATGTTAGTTATATGGCTACAAGGACAGAAATAAGCTTATGCAACTACAGATACAAGCATGTATTTGTAGATGTGCTGTCACACACACGCACACAAACACATTGAGGAATGTACATAAAAGAACAAGAAGTTACCTGCAGCTTAACCTTAATATCCAACACCATGCGCTCCCTTTCTGCCTGAAACCATTAATTTGTTTATGTTAGGGCCTCTTCAATCTACACTACATTAACATGATAGAAGCATTGAATTAATAAAATAATCCCAGTGAATTTAACTTACAGCTCTCTCCAGAGGACTAAGGCCATCTGCTATAGGGTCCTTACTGCCAAATACAAAAGGTGAACTATAAGAAGGAAAGAAAGATGAAGAAAAAGTAAAATTGTTCAAGCAGACATGACAACCAGTTATTCAGTAGCAATGTAAAAAGAATAAAGCAGAAAGCATTACTCACAACAGATGAAAAAACTCATTATCTTCCAAGACACACAACAGTAAACGCCCAGAACCTCATAATTCTAGATTCATCATAAACAACATTGTGATGCTTTGCATAACAAAACAGCAGCCTTAAATTTGCAGGTCAGAGAAGAACAATAAGGAATTGGATCACTGCTTTTTCTTTTACTGACAGGGTTAAATATGACCCCTTGTTAACTTTAATGTTTTTTCACTAGAACTTAAGCAATTGCACATAACCTTCATGATCAAATTAGAAACCAGATACAAAAGTCCCACAGCTTTAATTATCCAAAGAATTTTAGTCTTCATACATCCTGACATTGTCAAGGTTGTTGACTGAGGAGGAAACTAGGAAGTAATTAAAGAAATATATTAATTTTAAAAGCAATAAAATGAAGGAGCAAAAAAGTTTTGTACAGAAATCTTGTGATCTCATTCACCAAAGGCAAAATGGCTTCCACGATACTGACACCTATAACAACTGATGGAAGACAATCAGATAAATTCAAAGGCCTACTTCCATTTAGAAAACACTAGTTGATGGTAAGCTAACTACTCCCCTACCCTTCCTTAACAAAGGCATGATAGGATGACTTCAGCTAGAAGCTTTACAAGATATCCTTTCCTATAGATGGATATAATTATCTATATTGTCATTTGTATTTGTTGGTGATCCGTTAGTTTTTTTATTTTTTTAAATTAATTTTGATTACATTGTATTTTATTTTGATAACATTATCTGAACATTATTAGTATCTCAATATTTGAATTGTATTATTTCTGTTTTTATCTCCAATTTTTTAGGGTCTTTACGATGGTTATCTTATCTTATGTATGTTGTTATCTTCAGGGCATTTCTAGTGGCAGGTTTGTTGTCTTTGACCTTGTCTTTAAATTCCTTCATGGTGTCAGAGCACAAATGATGCCTGGCAATCCTCTATTTCAACTTGGTCAAATCACATAGATGAACACCGAAACACAAGGTGGAGATAAATTGTCATCTGAGATGACTTCATTGTCTCCTCACACTGTTATCACGTCTTCCTCTCCCATTATCCACTGCTTATTTGAATCCTCACTTGTGATTATCACAAGCCATCACCAAAATGAACGTTAAACCAACAATGGTCAGGTGGCATAATGCTAACCATTCAAGGGAGAGGTATCTCAGGACCAGCTGCCCCCTCAAACAGTGGTGATCCCAAGTATAGGGTGCGAGAAACTGAAAATAGTTTAATTGTGTTAGAAACCACAAGCCATGGCAACTTGGGAGTCCCACATCGGGTGGAATACCACTTGGTGGGGGGCTTACAAGACCTTTGAGCATCCTCTTCTTATGAGCTAGCTTTTGGGAATGAGTTCTATCCAAGGGTTCCATCAAGTGGCATTAGAGCAGTTTCAATCCCGGGCAATGGCGGCAGTGGCTGGAGAGGAGTGAAAGGGAGAGGAGCGAAAAGGGAGAGCCTCCAAAGGGGAGAAAGGCTTGAGTACCAATCGCCAACGCCATGAACGTCGCTGTTTAAAAGGGCAGAAATGTTAGGAACCACAAGCCAAGGTAACTTGGGAGTCCCACATCAGGTGGAAAATCACTTGGTGGGGGGCTTATAAGACCTTTGAGCACCCTCTCCTCATGAGCTAGCTTTTAGGGATGAGTTTTACCTAAGGGTTCCATCAAATTGTGTCATGGTTGATCAATTCTAGGACAATACGAATGAAGAAAACTTTTTACTATACCAAGCAGCCAACAAAATTTGGGATGCAGCAAAAGAAGCTTATTCCTTGATCAAAATCAAGGCAGTATTATTTGAAATTGAAGCATTTCTCCAAGATTGCAGACAAGGTGATATGGGAGTTACACAATATTATGATGTTCTCAAAAGAAATTGCCAGTAGTTGGACCTTTGAGTCCCATCCATGGTCATGTCTGGCTGAAGCAACCTACTTCAAACAACTCAAAGAGGACAAGAGAATCTACAAGTTCCTTCTTGGCTTCAACTTAAACTTTAAAGTGATCAGAGAGAGAATCATGAGCCATAATCCAGTAAGTTCCCTTAGAGAGGTATTTTTTGAAGTTAAGGGGGAGGAGACTAGGAAAAGACTAACCTCAGCAATTCAAAAAATTCCCCTAAAATATCTAAAACATCTGCCTTAGCGGCAAAAGGAACACTGACTGGTAAAAAAAAGTTGAAAAAAATGGAAAACCTTGGTGTGAACACTGAAAAAAGGATGGCTATGCAATGGAGGATTGGTGGAAATTACATAGGAAATTAAGAGATGAGACATATGAATCAATGGTGATCAATGAGAAGATGACTTAGAATGAGACCAACCATTTCACCAAAGAACAATGTGAGTTGTTGCAAAAATTACGTGGAAATTAGGAACAAAATACTTAAGAAAAAATTGTGAATTCTAGTTCATTTGCTCAAGAGGGACTTGGTAACAAAGAAGATGATTGACAATACTAGAAAAATAGCTCCAAGCTGGGAATACCCAGCTTAAGGGGGAGTGCTGGTGATCTGTTGTTTTTTTAATTAATTTTGATTTAAGTTTTATTTTATTTTGATAGCATTATCTGAAAGTTATTATTAACTTAATATTTGAATTGTATTTTTTTCTGTTATTATCTCCTAATTTCTAGCTTCTTTAGGATAGTTATCTTATGTATGTCATTATCTTCAGAGGGATTTTAGTGGCAGGCTTGTTGCCTCTAGGTTTTTTTAGCATTGGACTTTCTTTTCAAAAGAAAAAAGAGAATCAGAGCAACAAAATCTCTGAATTCATTTAGTATGCTAACATCTTCCCAGCGGAAGAAATGCTTTCCAAAAAGCATTGCCTAAAATGACTAAGAATATCACACTCAGGACAATTTTCCTGGCCAATACCAGCAAAAGAGCATCTTAGACTTTTCAGGAATCATGCTAGTCAAACCAGAAATGGCGAGTCACAACTTTCCAGCAATTCACAGAAGAGAAGGTGCTATGAGTCTTATGAGGAATAAAGGTTGTAGAACAGTGAACACTGTTTGTTGTGAGGAAGAAGACGATAGTTCTTCTCATTTTTGATTATTAGTTTTATCTTTTTAGAAAAAACTGTTAGTATACTGAAATTAGTGGTCCAAAAAGTCAAAAAGTATCTTGGGAAGATCCTGCATACAGAGAACAATTATTAGCATCAGAAGTTCAGAACCTAAAAATATTTCTTTTTAATCTAAAAGCTGCCACATGAAGAGAAGAGTAATTGAATATCAGAACTTCAATTTTTTTTTTTGGTTATGTTTTTTTAACGTTAATTTTTTTAAAATTATTAACTTCCACCTAACCTAATATATATGGTTTACTAATTCCTATGTAACCTAATAAATTTGAGCATCATTATATAGTATATGTTTTTTTATATAATATAGATTTAACTAATTTTCAATGTGTCTCTAAATCATACAATTCAATACGATTTATGATTCACGATTCAAAAATTAAGGCTTTGATTCACGATTTGAATTTCAATTCGATAACTATGCTGTCATTACCTTGGAGTGTGCCTTCCAGAGTACTCAAAGGCATTACTTGCTGCAGCAAGAATCTGCTGCCTCTTTTCTTCTTGCTCTTCAGTTCTGATGTTTGAGGGAAACCTATCATAAGTATATTTGGCACCAGATCCTGAAGAACCAAAAAGAAACCATAAGTAAAGAATAAGTTATACATAGAAAAACTTACAGTTGCAAGAAAATTTGGCTAGGATGACTTTCATTCACCTGATACTCCAACATCAGAATCTGATATTGTTATTATGTCAGGCTCTACTGAAGATGATGGAAGAATTGACATAGGATTTTGGCCCCTTCCAATTGCATCTTGTAGCTTATCCAGTAGGTTATTGCTGTTTTCATCAGAACCTATACCTCTCTCCAAATAATCCAAGAAACCATGAGAATCTAAGAATTGAGCTATCTGTGGAAACAAAAAAAAATTAGTATTTGCCATTGGTATATGACATCACTTCTAATTGGAAAATATAGTGCACATGATGACACAATACCATGGGTTCCGGGGGCTGGTTAGTAGATCGAGAACGCTTTTTCAGAAAAGCTTGAGTGTTGAAGATATGAGTTGCACTATTTTCCTGATACCAAAAAAATATTCTCATTAAAATGGTTAATATGAAAGGTGAAAAACCATGTCAAAGAATAGAAAATTCATACTATGAAATTGCGATAGCCGCTTAAAAGTGTTGCAAAGAACTTCAGGAATATTAACCTGCACATAAAATGTGGTAGTGAGAACACACATCAGATTATACATTATAGACTGGACTACACCAATGTCTGGTTTGCTGCATATGTATATGATGTTCATTGACAAATTTACTGATCCCCCTCATACTTGATATGTTCTTAAAAACTTCATACAAGTTAAAACAGGCTGCTCTAAAATGAATTCAATCTGAGGATTAGGTACAGAAAGTCTCACAGAAAGCACAAGCCAATCATCAAATAAATAACTTATGGCTAGCTAATTATAAAAGTTTTATCACCTTTAGATATGCCAGGGGAAGACGTATTAGTAAAGGCCTAAATTCATCTTTCATATACCTCATTTCTTTGTTTTTAGTCTGATGACACCCACCTTTCTACCCAAAAGAGAAGATGATTGACACAAACCCACAGGATGCAAATACTCAATTCTTTTATGCAGAGCAATAAATACTAAAAAAAGTTAAGGAACAGAATCTGCATCAGAGTTAAGGAATTTTGATGAAAAGAGTTAAACTGACAGGAAGACAAACACAGACAAAGGAACTCAAACACAAACATAACATAAATGGGACTTACAATGAACAAAATTCTAATTATTCTGGATAGCACTAGGGTTTCCAGTTCAGCCGTACAAGACTTTCAATACAAATTTAGGAATTTATCATTATAAGCAATTTATAGTTATTTTAGGGATCTAGAATAAGTAAGATTCTATTTGATTTGGAACTCAATAAGGATTTCTCATCATTGTGAAACTCAAATTCTCATGGGAATGCTCTTGACAGTAAGGTTAGGTTTATCCGGTCAAGGTTCTAAGTGTACTTTCAACCCAGTGCTCAAAATGCAGCATTTCAACTATTGAATATCAGATCATTTAATGCCAAACTTTCATACTTATGTCTGTAAATACTAAGGCAATATCTCATGTACAAAAATTACAAGCACTACAAGCTTCACAATCTGCATAACAGGAGCAGAACCAGATGTACAGCATAATGGTCTATTGCAACAGAATTTCAAGGAAGCAAGAAACCTCCATAACAAAAGAATAAATCATATTATGGTGATTACAAAAAGCAACACCAATCTAAGCTCTGGAAGATTATATTCCTTTTCTGAATCTTTTTGAATTTTATATAATGTATCCAAAGAGATAGCTGTTTATTAAGAGTTAAATACATATACTAGGAAAGCAGTGAGTACATTATGCAAGTCATGTAGCTGGTATTCAAGCATCACCTTAGCTGAAGGTCATGATCATCTCCCCATTGCTTGCTTCCAGACTTAGGGTAATGCTCAGATACACCACATAATCCAGCCTTCATCTCATCAATTCCAACTACATTGGGATATAACAACTTCAACATCTCACTACGCAGAAAGGCAAACTCAGGCTCTGGAATAGGCGGAATTTCCTCTGTTGTAGTGATACGATTATACTCAAGGTCCACAACAACTACCTACAGGAAGTCAAAATTCAGTATGAAATCAACAGATTTTCTTCACATGCATGCCAACTTCAATCAACAAAACCAAACATTGAATTAGTTATGCTGACAAGAAATACCAAATTCATAATCAGTTACTCAGGACATAGAACACAGATTACCAAAAGTATAGAGATAGTGGAACCTAAATGATAGATACGACAATAAAAGATGCAGGAGAGATGATTATAACTACTTTCTTTTGTTCTAGGAAGCCTCATAGTTTTATTTAAGTAGGTTCACATCAACTGTAGAGCAACTAAAGGCACAAATGCAGTAGCTCCAAATTAAGACACTCCCTTATCTTATCATTTAGACCAAAAAACCGTATGTCAATTAGGCCACCATGATTATAAGATGTAAACATTGATCATTCAACATAGAGAGCAGAAGGAATTTAAGGATAGTTTTCTTTATTGACTTTTTCCCTCTATGAAGTATAGAAAAATTGCCAATATCATCAATGTGTAAAATGACCAGTAGATATATTTAGTTTATAGCCACAAAGAATTGCTTTAGTCAGCCTAATACTAATAGTCAACACAACAGTTCCCATGACAAACAGATCATAAATTATTTCTTAGATCAAATGAAGTATGGAAGAATTACAGCCAACAAGTGATAGTAAGTCTAAAGAAAAGCAGAACCAGAAGGTATGTCATAAAGCCAGAAAATATATCTCAAAATGGAGCTGGAGAAGAAATTTTAGTAATGACTTACACCATCCATTGCCAGAGCAGAGGTATCCACGCCTGAGTGGAGGCCCATCATATATGGAGTGGGAGCATCGATATAGTCTACTCCACTGAAAAATAGCAATGGAATGTATACGTGCTTGAGCAAAACAAAGAAAAATAATTAGATAAGAGTCAACAAAAATCATCATGGCAATTTCTCATCAAATATCATATGCAAACAAATTCTCCCCAAATAACAAATGCCTGAGGAGCACAGAAATAAGGGAGAAATCCATATCAAAACTTAATTATGATAAACAAACCACACCTGCCATCGGAATGGGTAAATTAAGTGACAAATGGCCTCTGATGCAAGAGTAAGAAGTGAATACCTGCCAATAGATTGTATAGATAGAAGTCATAGAATTTACTGACTGAATTAAACACAGAAAGTTTGAATGATAAGTTACCAAATAAGTACGATGAAACTAATAATACAGAAAGAATTAATAGAGTAAAACACCCCAAATCTCAAGTGTATCAAATGAGGTCCTTAGTTGCAAAATGTAACTCACAGATAAGTGGTAAATAAAAACAGCGAAGTTCATAATTTATAAAAGAATAGTAAGCCTTTTCTAATAACTTTTTTTTCTTTAGATGTGAACCAACATTTTGAAATTTGAATAAGGAACACAGAAGTCAAACATATATATATATATATATATATTATGAGGGACTATACTAAATTAAATGTCCATGGTGGATAAATCAGCTATACAATATGCATTTTGACACCATATTGATGTAAATTTGAAGCAGAGTGTACATCATACGAAGGTTCAGACACAAAACTCCATTAAGGTGATTCTTCTGGACTCCATTCCATGTATAACTGTCACCAATACCAGTCAATACTAATGATGAATAGAAATGATTTCCTTATTGCACAACCATGTTGATCATACCACAATAGCTAATAGTATTAGCCAAAGAAGTTTGACTCCCTCTAGGGGAAAAGAAGTCTAAAATAACAAATAGGTACGGTCATTTTGAGAGGGGAGTTAAATTTAAACACTTTCTGAGACTTTTCCAGCAGATGTAACTATCAAATCACTTGACTTCATCAAATATCATAGGGTCAACAACCACAGGATGGAAATCCAAATGGATTCCACGTGAACATTAAGCATACTAAGATTGATTCAGAAAGGTAAAAGTATTGCAGCATACCCATAGTGTCAACTACCACATTTATTAGTCTCACTCTTGTATTTATTAGTCCAACTAGTAGTTCAACTTTTGTATGAATTAGTCCAACTATTGTATTAATTAGTCTCATTTCTAGGTGTAGATTTTGTACATAAATATCCATGTTATCAAAGTGATTCAACAAAATGAAATACAAGTTCTTTCTCCTTCACTACATGGTATCAGAGCTCTTGGCTCGTTTTCTGGGTATCCCACTGCCATTTTTTTTCTGATTCATCCTTCTGAAGAAACTAGGTGGCTAATTTTATCTCACCGCCAGCACAGGGGAAGACAGAAGGTTCCGGTTGGCCTGTCCCAACTTTCAGGTGGCTGGAAACATAGCGCATGAAGCTCACGTGTTGACGAAGCCTTCTGCGTATTGTATCACACGCCGGCGCGTGACAGCGCGTGACAAACTTGTTCCGTCTCGTCTCTATTTTCCAGCGCTCGAAATCCTCTTTCCGGCACTTTCCCGGCCAGCCACTGATGCATACTCACTTTTGAGTTCTTCTGCCAAATTCCTTCTCGAGTCCAAGCTCATTGTTAAACACTCTAGCTTCAGCAACTTCAACATTGTGACTCAGGTTTATATAATCTGGGTTTGTTGTTGGAGAACCCTTATTTTTGTGTAAGATCGTCTGATAATTGACTCAGCCTCATTGACTTCGGTTATTGAATAGGCAGTATTTTTATGACTGACTTCCTCCTTCAATTTATCTCTTAAATTTCTCATTTTTTGTGAAGAAGAATATCAGTCATCTTTTAGTCAATCAAAGCCAGCCCTCAAAGAGCTAAAGTTTTTTTCACTTATTTTTAACCAAAACCTTCAGGTTTGACACCATAGAGCAACTTGTCTTAACTGTAACCTAAAGCCTTGCTTTTGCAAGTTGAATTTTTCTTTCAGGTGTCCTTAAGCAACCCTTCTTTCTTTTACTATTTTTTAGCCTGTTATATCCCAAGAAATGTCTGAGGTCACTATGTCTTCCAAAACCAATATAACTGAAAATTCCAATGCAATTGGGGATTTACAGAACCTACAATAGTAAAAACTATCTCAAATGGTCACAACTTGTCCAAACCATATTGAAGGGAAAAGGAAAGTTAAGCCATATTTTGGGAAATGGTCCTTTGAAAAGTGAGAAGCACTATGAGGCATGGGATAAGGAGGATTCCATGATAATGGCATGGCTTTGGAATTCCATAAATCCAGAGATAAGTGATACATGCATATCTCTCACCACTGATAAGGAGATATAGGAGACTGTTAAGCAGACTTATTCCAAGGTTAAAGATGTTGTTTTGGTGTATGAGCTTAAAATTAAAGCTACAGAGATTCGACAAGGAAATAAATCTATAACAGAATATGCTAACATGCTGAGAAACATTTGGCAGGAAATGGACCATTACAGGTGTATTGAAATGAAGTGCAACGAAGATGTAACAATACTGAAAAGTTTTATTGAAAAGGATCATGTTTATGATTTCCTTATAGGACTCAATGCTGAATTTGATCAAGTCAGAATTCAACTTCTTGGAAAGGATGAACTACCATCCCTTAACCACACTATTTCAATTATTCAAGCTGAGGAGACTCGAAGAGGTGTAATGCTTAGTTGTCCACCTATTAAAGGGTCTACCATGATCCTTAATGGTGGCAAACATCAAAGTCTAAGACTCGAACAGCCCAGAGAAGACAAGAAAGGCAAGGCACATGATAGTGATAATCTATGGTGTACTGATTGCAAAAAGCCGTGACATACCAAGGAGTATTGCTAGAAATTACATGGAAAAAATATGAAAAGTAGATCAGCAAGAGCTCAAGAGCAAGCCCATTTGATGTAGCCCAACCAAGACCAACCTCCAAGCCTTGAAGGATTCAGCAGAAATGAAATTGAAAGACTCAACTTGTTGGAAACCTTAGAGAAGCCTACTGGTAATACCAGTACTTGCTCTCTAGCTCATTCAGGTAATCTCTATCACCTCTATGGGTTAGATGTCTCAGATAAATCAATCCCAGACTTTTGGATCCTTGATTCAAGAGCAACAGATCACATGACCTATTCTTCTTATCATTTTAAAACTTACACTCCATGCCCTAGCAATAGGAAAATATTGGTTGCCAATGGTTCACTTGTTACCGTAGCAGGCTTAAAGAATATCCAAATATCTCCCTCCTTTGTTCTTAGAAATGTTCTTCATGTTCCTAAGCTATCCACAAACCTTATATCTATAAAAAACTCACACAAGATTTGAATTGTCAAGTAACTTTCTTCTCTACTTCATGTACTTTTCATGACCAGGATACAGGGAAGAGGATTAAGCTTGCTAAGGAACAAGATGGACTTTACTATCTAGTGCCACCTACAAATGCTGATAATATCAAGATTCCCATGTCCTTGTCTTCCTTTACTGGATTCTCATCTACTAAGAATAAAAATTGGCTTTACCATTATCGTTTTGGTCACCCCTCCTTTGGAACTTTGAAAATTACGTTTCCTTCTTTGTTTAATAAAATTAATCTTGCCAATTTTCATTGTGAGACTTGTGAAACAGCAAAACACAACCGAGTTTCCTTTCCCATCAGTCATAAAAGAAACTATTCTCCCTTCACTCTCATTCACAACGATATTTGGGGACCATCTCCTATTCCTAATATCTTTAGTGCTAAATGGTTTGTTTCTTTCATCAATAATTGCACTAGGGTTTTCTTGGATCTTTCTTCTAAAAAATAAGTCAGATGTAAGTACACTGTTTCCTAATTTCCATAGCAGATTTAAAATCAGTATGGGGTTAAAATTAAAAGGTTTAGGTCTGATAATGCGAGAGATTACTTCAATCACACATTGTCTTCCTACCTCCAAAAGAAAGGAATAATCCATGAATCATCCTATGTATATACTCCTCAGCAAAATGGAATAGCTAAGCGGAAAAATGGACATCTCTTATCTCTGACTCGTGCCTATCTATTTCATGCAAACATGCTTAAATTTTTTTGGGGGGAAGTTGTCCTTACTGCTACATACACTATAAACAGATTACTCTCTCGTGTTCTAGACAATAAAACTCCTATGGAGGTTTTCTTTCAATTTTATCCAGATCTCAAAATTACCAATGGCCTTACACTTCACATATTTGGGTGCACTGCATTTGTACATATTCATAACACAAGGAAGTTAGATCCAAGAGCGCTTAAATGCATCTTCTTAGGATATTCCTCTACTAATTTAGGTTACAAATGTTATTATCCTGCTACAAAGAAGTTATTTGTTTCTGTTGATGTCACATTTGCAGACCATCTTCCTTATTTTCCTAACCCTTATCTTCAGGGGAAGCACACTAGTACAGAAGATAAGGAAGCATCTTTCCTTGGTACGGAAGATAAGGAAGCATCTTTCCTTGATATTTTGTCTTTTCTTGACCTTCCTAAGTCTATGTTAGAATCCAACCCTACCACTTTTGAAAATCCAACTGGTCCTGAATCCAATCTTGGCACTTCTAATGATCCTAAACCCACTTTGGTTAGTTCCTACATTGAATCGGTAATCAAGGATAACACCAATCTTGATAATGTGAGGTATTTGTAGGTGTACACAAGAAGGGAAGCTTTAGCTCCTGAACCTGTGCAAGCCCAAATCTCTGCACCCATATCTGGTAGTTCTGAAACTGAGGTAAGCGCAAATTCTAACCCTAGCTCCCTAAACATTGATCTTGGTGCTCCCCATTGCCATTAGGAAAGAAACTAGAGAATGTAAAAGCACCCATTATATCCTCTTTCCCACTTTGTGTCATTTAACAAGTTTTCTCCAACTCATAGAAAATTTCTTGCAAACTTAAATTCCATTATCATTCCAAATAATTTATCTGAGGCACTAGCCAAGAAGAAATGGAGGCAAGCCATAAAACTTAAGATGGAAGCATTAGAGAAAAACAAGACATGGGAGTTAGTCCAATTACCAAAAGGAAAGAAACCTGTAGGGTGTAAGTGGGTCTTCTCAGTTAAGTATAAAACTGATGGATCACTGGAGAGGTATAAAACATGGTTAGTTGCTAAAGAGTACACTCAAACTTATGGCATAGAATATCAAGAGACCTTTGCTCCAATTGCCAAAATGAATACCGTAAGAATCCTGTTATCATTAACATCTATTTACAATTGGACACTTCAACATTATGATGTGAAGAATGCTTTCCTCCATGGGGATCTAGATGAGAAAATCTACATGAATATTCCACCTGGATTTGGAGACAGCACAACTGCAAACAAAGTGTGTAAATTGAAAAAAGCATTATATGGTTTGAAGCAATCTCTGAGAGCTTAATTTGGAAGATTCACCAGAGTAATGTTAGCCTCTAGCTATAAACAAAGTCAAGGAGACCATACTTTGTTTATTAAACACAAGAATTCAAAGGGAGTCACAGTTTTGCTAGTATATGTTGATGATATCATTGTCACCAAAGATGACAAGATAGAACAAGAAGAGCTCAGGAGGCGTCTAGCAAATGAATTTGAGATAAAAGAGTTAGGAAAATTAAAGTACTTCTTGGGAATTGAAGTAGCATATTCAAAACAAGGTATCTTTATTTCTCAACAAAAATATGTGACAGATCTGCTAAAAGATACAGGCAAACTAGCAAACAAACCAGCTGATATACCGATTGATTCAAATCATATACTTGGAGAAGCCGGGGATAACATTGCTATTGATAAGGAAATATTCCAAAGGTTGGTGGGGAAACTTATCTATCTTTCACATACTAGACCTGACATAGCATATGCAGTAAGTGTGGTAAGACAATTTATGCATAATCCCAAACAAGTACACTTACATGTTGTTCATAAGATTCTACACTATCTGAAAGGTACTCCAAGGAATGGGATATTACTCAAGCGGAACACGGAATTAACTTTAGAGGTCTATTCAGATGCTGACTATGCAGGATCAGTAATAGACAGAAGGTCTATTATTGGTTATTGTACTCTCCTCGGTGGTAATTTAGTAACTTGGAGGAGTAAAAAACAGAATGTGGTAGCCAGGTCTAGAGCTAAGGCAGAATTTAGAGCTATAAAACTTAGAATTTGTGAATTATTGTGGTTAAAGATCATCTTAGATGACTTAAAAATCAAGTGGGTTGGACCTATGAGACTGTATTGTGACAATAAATCCGCTATCAGCATTGCTCATAATCCAATGCAACATGACAGAATAAAACATGTTGAAGTTGACAGACATTTCATAAAAAAAAAGCTAGAAAGTGGTCTTATTTGTACTCCTTATATGTCAACAAAAAGTCAGCTAGCAGACATCTTCACCAAAGGGCTCAACAGTGCAATATTTCAAACCATTATATCCAAGCTAGAAATGCAGAACATCTATTCACCAGCTTAAGGGGGAGTGTTGCAGCATACCCACATAGTGTCAACTACCACATTTATTAGTCTCACTCTTGTATTTATTAGTCTAATTATTGTATTAATTAGCCTCATTTCTAGGTGTAGATTTTATATATAAATATCCATGTTAACAAAGTGATTCAATAAGGTGAAGTACAAGTTCTTTCTCCTTCACTACAAAAAGAAACAAATAGTATTCTCTCTTTCATAAGGATTCTACTTTCACTTTTGAAAAGCTAGAATACAGTGTCATCAATACATCATATTCAATGATGCACAGAGCAAGCACTAATAAAAGATACAAAATAACATTAAATATACCACTAGCTTCAAATACTCAGTTATGATCTACTTGAAACTCCATGGTACTATAGATTTCTTTTGGATAAAATCCATGGTAATATAGATGGCAGTGTGGAAAATAGAGCACTGCAATTAAATAAGTCAACATTGAGTTATTGGCCAAATGAAATATCCATCTTGTAGGCTTTACTAGAAGCTTGCCTTTTTTGAAGAAATTAACTAGAAACTATTTCAATGATCTTAAGAAAGAAAGGTACTTGTTCGCTCGAAGCAAAATCCTCCTCTCAAGCAACACAGCAGTAAAAAGTGTCATTAAGTTGTCAACATCCAGGCACTGCACTAGAGGCTGAAATGATATCTGCTTGCAAAATATTGGTGAAATGTCAAATAATAGACAAGAACATGCAACTAATATTGTTTTAAAAATAAAATTATAGGGCCATACATCAGCATGGGGGAGCCCATCATTTGGTGGAGCCTCCACAGAAAGCAGACAATTCTCAATAGCAAACAGAACTCGCTCTCTTCCTGGAGTTGGCAAAGGTACATTGGACACCGCATGTGCTATAACATCCCATAATGGCTTGCTGAAATTGTGGTTGAGCAGGGAACATTAAATGCTTGGAAACAAAATATTATGGATACTCAAGTTTTATCTAAGAAAGACTTCAGCCACACTTCGAGCAAGACTATGAGAAAACTCAGAAATGAGAATTATATGTCGATTATGAAACTGGGAAAAGGATTATTGCACACTTTAATGATAAGAATATCAACAGCTGGATCCATAACAACACTAGTAAGTCATTTTCCAGTAGAGAATACTTACCTACTTCCATTTGGAGAAAAGCACAGAGCAAATATTTCCTCTAATGTACTCCGAAGTACACGGAAACTTGGCGAGCGTGAAACTAGACAAATGCATTTATCAGCAAAAGAATTTGCTGGTATCCGGTAAGCATCTGCTATATCCTCACAAACTGGATCCCGGAAAGAAATGCAACTAACATATATTTTTGAACCATCACCCTCTGCATCAAACTTTTTAAATTAAAATGATATCCTAGAACAATACCCACACAACAAGGTAACAATGATGCAAGCAAGCAAAACTCGCAACCTCTTGGTAAAATAAACTCACAAAATGTGTAGAAAACATGTCAGGGCATCATGACGAAAGACAAATGCAAGTATTAATGTAAAATGTTGATATGTATACTTGATTTACTTTGAGATCGCAATGTAAAACTATATCAGAGTAATTTAGTGTAACAACATCATATAAAGTAGAATGCACAAAACATCATACTTCACAGATTTGCCAAACAAGAATATGGTTTTCATTAGTACATGCATAGGAAAACTCAATGAAGCAGTTCTACTTGATAAGGAAATGTTCTGACAAATGTAGAGCTCTTGATACAACTCAAACTACTGGGTAAGCCTGTAGGAGTATCAGAGCAGACTATGTTTCCATTTTGATAAAATATAAAATACTATTAGAAAAGAAAAGGGTGAAAAAGAAAAAGAAGAGGATAAGATTCAACCAAAAATAAGAAAAAAGGAAAAAGAAGAGGATAAGATATCCTTCAAAAATTGGTATAGAATCAATACTCTATTATTTGAAGACATTGGCATGCAATGTGGTATTCATGATGTTGGTGTGGAGAAAGTAACCACTGAAATGTTCATTTTACCACATCTCCCAAGACAAAGAAAAGAAACTAAAAATGCCATTTCTATTTCCTTTACTTGATAAAGGAAGGTTCCATGGGGAGATAGCATTCATTGGCTATTATCTGGAGATAGCTACTATAAATTAAGAGAAGGAATTTATCATTCTATATTTTTCTATATTAACATGAAAAGTGAGTACAAATATTTACAAGGAGACTGACTAGAACTTAGTCAAATAGTCTCAATAGAAAATGACTCCTAATTTACAGGAATAATAAAATAGATAACAGCTATTTCATAATCCTAATAAAAAAGGGATAGCTCTGACTAACCAAAACTCCTATTGTGAACAATAAAACATAATTCAAATATAGAGAAACTAATCCTAATAGGACAAGGAAAAGACGCTAAAAGAGGGCATGTATCTCAGTAGTAGGGTTTCCAACACTCCTCTTCAAGCTAAGGAGTAAATATCAAGCATATACCCAGCTTGAAAGATAACTCCTCAAACTTAATTCTTGATAGTCCCTTGGGAATAATGTCAGCCACTTGAAGACGACTAGCACTATTGTTCAGATCAACAACATTTGACTCGACCTTCTCTTCGATGAAATAATAATATATCTTAATTAATTAATGAGACCATACCCTCTGCCACTACCATTAATTAATGCTGAACAAAAGCCCAGTTCTCAATTGAGTGACCATGTACTCAAACCTCAAAATTCTCAAAATAACAATCTAAACTCAAATGAGCTCTGATTCCATGTAAATTTAAAGAAAGAACTTACATTCTATATGTTTCAATATTAACAAGAAAAGTGAGTACAGATATACATAGGGAGAATGACTAGAACTTAGCCAAACAGTCCCAGCAAGAAACAAATCCTAATTTACAGGAAGAAAATAAAATAAATAACAGCTATTCCCTAATCTTAATAAAAAAAGAAAAAAAAGGGATAGCTCCAACAAATCAAAATTTCTATCGTGAATAATAAAACATAATTTAAATGTAGACAAACTAATCCTAATAGGAAATGGATAAAATACCTAATCCTCATAGGAAAAGGATAAGAGACTAATCCTAATAGGAAAATGATATGACAATAAAAGAGACCAAGTATCTTAGTACTCAGTTTCCAACAAACTACCATTATTAGTTACATGCAACTAAGTAGGATTTTCTTGCAAAATAGCTCCACATCCATAGCTCTAATAGAAGTTATCTTCTCATGTTTGAGCAGCAGATCATAAATGTATGTTGAAGTAACCAACTAGATAAGTACAAGCAGATCAATGGAAGTCACAGCATTCTTTATAAATGGAGCAACACAAGGGCTGAGCATCCTCTCCTTAACTTCATTGTCATTAAAATTGCAAGGTGATTAAAGGTAAATAATGAGAATGCCCCAAATCAGGGATTACTTGTGCTGCTGAGGTGCCATTCTTTGATTACACAGCCACAACGGTGTCCCCTCACTCATCCTTTGTGAAAGAAATTACTTGTCTTGGATTTTGGAATACATGATTGTATAAATTCAAGACTTCAGTTTTTAGATTCCTCACATCTGTAGGATGCTTCTCTATAGCTAGAGTAGTTCATCCGTGGGGCATCTTTCACATAAAATTTAATAGTTCAAGAAGAAGTACTCAAGCTTTGGAGCCACGATGCTTCCATTATTACGAAACAAGGAACTTTCTGGCCGTTTGTTGTTGTATGCATGCAATGCAGTATCTCCCAAACAAAAAAACCACTTAATTATTACTACGTCTTGAGAGCCTCTAGGCTAGTTCCAGAGTGCGGAGTATTAGAATGGTGAGATATATGTGAAATTTCCAATCATTTAGTAGAAGGTGCACCACTGCCAGATTTGCGAGGTTCACGATATAAGGCTAACAGGGAGTTCTAACGGAACGTCGAAGAACCAAAATCTGAAATTCTAAAAATAAAGAGAAATGCTTGTACATAACGTTACCAGTCAATACGATCGGATAGCTCCGCGGAAATGTGGAGGGGTCATTGGAATTAAACCCCGAAGAATAGAACTCCACACCAGCTGGTAGAACACACTGCAAGTAATTATCACTCAAATCAGATCGACTTGAAACTGGAAGACAATTCAGAGATGAATTCTTAAAATTAATTAATGAAAATGCACATACACACTTTAATTAAAAAAAAAAAAAAACGGATATGATATAAGGAAGTACTGCAAGAGCTTTTTTGTTGTTGCAGAGCTTACTGTAGGAAGCTGAGGAGGTGGAGGAGGGTAGAGAGAGTGATCGGGCGGAGGGTACTGATCGAGAAGAGATGGAAGATACATATAACCAATCCCGTGGAACCCTTTGTTTCCGTCAAGAGTTCGAATCTCGGGGCCGATCCCGCACATCACAAAATGCTCGAAAATTGGAGCCATTTCAGAGATTTGTCAATGGCAACTGAATAATACAATGTCCTCTCCCCCTTTCCCTCTCTAAAAATGGGAGAGAAGGGGGTGTGCCAAAGTTGTTCCCAGATCTGGCTCTCTTGGTTTCTCCAGTTGGTGAACGTGAATATGAATTTGTTCCAGATTTCAACTTCGATTTGAATGCTTTTGTTTGGAGAAGGGACTCCTATCAGTTAAGCATGTCGATAAATTGAGACGTTAAGATGGTGAAAATAATCAGAGTTTCAGTTCTGCGATTGGGAAATGAAAAAGCAAATTAAAAAAAAATTGTGAAAACAATCCGCAGATGTTCAGACGCGACCACGGGGAAGTCTCCTACTGTTGAATACTTTTCGCTGTTCACAGTTGGCTCCATCGACAAAAACTATAGTTTGAACACTAATATGAATCAATATATAAGATTATTATTATTGTTTGAAAACCAAAGACAAAAGGCACTAATAAGCATGAACAAAAGTATCTGTTTTATTTACCAAATGTCTATCCAAATTTCAATGACCACTTTCTAAATATATAACAAAATAAATTAAATAGCTAATATTTGAAAAACAAAAAGAAAAATTTACAATTCTTTGCGAAAAAGTATGGGCTGCAGTGATGAACGTGGGTTGTATCCAAATATGTCATGAGTTATTGAATAAAATATTAATGGCTTAGTAATGTAAAGTGATGGTAAATAAACATGTATCATATCTTAAAAAGTATGTGAATCTAGTTTA
Source organism: Delonix regia (assembly GCA_037074485.1). Taxonomy (NCBI): domain Eukaryota; kingdom Viridiplantae; phylum Streptophyta; class Magnoliopsida; order Fabales; family Fabaceae; genus Delonix; species Delonix regia. The sequence goes on along the minus strand of CM073449.1, from coordinate 27,970,732 downwards.
AAAAAATTAAAATAAAAAATCAGAATAGAAAAGCTCAATTTTTAAAAGGGATAGATTTGAGTTTTTTTTTTTAGGTTTGACTCGAGTACGAGTTTAAAAAGTTTGAATAAATATTTGTTTAATTAATAAAAATCTTATTATATGAAAAAATTAATGTGATATTTTGATAAAAAAATAAAAATTAACTTTTTTACAACTCATTTTGATAAAACAAAACTTATTATACGATTTATGTCAATACGACAATTCATTTATATTTATAATTTCTTTATATATAATCTTATATATAATAGTAATATTTATTTATATTATTTATCTCACATATTAAGTAATAAATTGATTTGACATTTTTTTAAAATGTCAGATTGACCTAATTCAAAATATATAAATAAAAGCTTGGGTTTTTTTTTAACTCAAATTCAAACTTATTTTTTTAAAATCTAGTATGATGATAAGGTGTAATTGTGCAATACTATGTTATGGCTTATTATATGAAATTGTAATGATTTAGATTGATATAGTCATCTTGCAACTATGTAAAGGGTTATGAATTGAAAATATAATGATTTAAATTTGCTAATAGTAAATATGATATACTCATCTTGCAACTATGTTATGGGTTATTAAATGAAAATATAATAATTTAAATTTACTAATAGTAAATTTGATATAGTCATTTTTCAATTATAAAATTAGTTGCATTAATGTAATCATTATATGAAACACTTAAAGAAAAAATATGTGACAATGACATATTAAAATATATTACTTATATGTCAACAAAAAATAATTTACTATACTTATATTTTGACCCTAATATTTTTACATTTAATTTATGAATTCAAATATTTTTAAAAATTTTCAATTTATCTCGTTTGTTTTTTGATTTTTAGTAACCCCACAAATATTAGTTTATAAATTAAAAATAAAAATAAAAATTATAAATTATAAATTTATTAGAAAAATAAATAAAGTATAAGGGTAAGTTAACAAAATTATAAACTAATATTTCTGTGTATGTTATTGAAAAATAAAATATAGAGGGAGGAAATTGAAAAATTCATAAAGACATTTAGGCACATAAATAAAATTTAAAAATAATAAGATCAAAATATAAATACAATAAGTTATTTTAAGTTGACACTTTGTTATTATATGTCTTTCTCTTAGTATATTATGTAATGATTGTACTAGTATATCCAATATTATAGTTGTATAAAATATTTTACCTTTTATTAATAATTACAAGCCATTATATTAATTAAGATAATTACATATAAAAAAACCTTTGGAACAATTGTAAAATTAAGTCGTCTGTTACAATCATTACAGGTGATTAAATCGTTAAATTGCTCTCATCTACTACAGTTGGTTAAGAAATAAAACAAAACAGAATAAATTACATTAACCAGATGAATTTTAACGTGCAATCAATTTAAGCATTCGGCCTATGTAAATAGATGAAATTTTGATTCAGATAATATATCATGTATAAACAATTATAGGTCACACAGGTTTACCTCGCAGTATATCTGGACGAAAATATAGTTTTCATTCTCAAACTTCCATTTACTTTTCATCTTTCTTCGCATATGAATTTTGCAAAAGTATTTTATTTAAAATTGGCCCATCAATTTTTTATAAGGGAAATACTATTGTGTTTAGTTATCAAATATCTTTTAAATGCTTATGTGTTCACAATAATCTGTTCATTTGACAAATATAAGTAAATATACAAAAAAAAATGTTTTTAACATTTAGAGTCGTGCAATGTATCGTCTTCTATATTTGAAGTTATAAATTTTGAATTTTGTGCAACATAACTTATTAATTTTTTGGTTGAAAATCTTAACATTACTTGTTTATGTAGGTTAAAGAAAGTTTAAGTTAGGAAAAGATTATCCATCTCAACTTTAGAAGTTAAACATAGACCCCACAAACCTTTAATTTTAAGCAACATAATCCCCCTATCAGCTTTTTCTTTTTGTTAAAAATCCTAACACTACTCAGTTATGTAAGTTAATAGAAGCCAAGTCAACAAAAATAAAAATCCAAAATATAATCTTAAATGACAAACGATGACTTTTGGTGTAAAGAATATAGAAAAATAATGACAAAAAAAAAACCTTAATGACCACTTAAAATGACAAGTCCAAAATTAACTAAAAGTTCATGTTACAAAAACTTGAAAGTTCAAGAATTTATAGTATACTTTTAAAGTGGAAGAAGATAAATTGCATTCCTAAATTGAGAATCATTATTTGCATTTTAACTATATACAAATATTTCTTCTTCTTAAGTCTCAGGGAGCTTCTTAATTAAAATGATATGGTAACATATACATACAAATGAAATCACATCGAATTATAAATAACATAAAATGTAGAAAATATCAATAGATCTGCAAAAATCTCTTGTGATGGTTATGGTTACAAGTACGTGAAATTTAGTCCTTGACTAGAGATGCATGGATTTAAGCCAAGAAGCATTCACTCTAATGGTTAGCGCTTAGATGTACTTGTTACTTACCTTTCTACCTTGTGCAAAAATTTTCTGAAGTCTGAATTGAAGCTGTAAACATATATGGCTATGCGCGGAAAACAAAGATACTACATGACATTGAACAAAACAGGATGTCCTCATCATTAGACAGTACAAAAACAACATAACTAATTAAAAAAAGGCTGTCCTCAAAAGACAAAGTAGAAGGCTATTGTCTCATGGAAGAAAAGAATAGTAATGTATTTTTTTGTAAAATTGAATAGGCAAAACAAGGTACTAAATTGATATGACTAACTTATTACTAAAGGTAAAATCACAATATACTATATTTGTTAACACCACTCAAATCACCTCAGGTCATTATTTCCACCATTTTAAAATTTTCTTCCATGCAAGATTGTCATCAACTTTTGAAAAATTGTCACCAAACTTTGAAATCCAATAAAGATAAATAAGTGTCATATTTAATATTTTTTCAATGTAGAAAGGCAATAACATAATGAGATGAATTGCTTATGTACACAGCTCCACGAAATGCATAAGGCTCTAACTTCTTTATGAATCTATATTGATAAAGAAAAGTCCAAAACTAGTTACAATAATAAGCATATGTCTAATACATAGTGTAAAGCATTTCACTATCACATACCTTGTTTTAGCTAGACATACATAAGTTTACTCCGAACGGCTTCAGAATTGAGCATGTGCCTCGGGTCAATGAGCGGTATATACCATATCCCTATTTGAGGAAACCATTGTTCAAAACTCAGCAACACTTACTGCGAACATGCATAGAAACATATTTACTATCAAGATGAGCAATTCAAATATGAATTTATGCAAATCTTTGCCATGTTTCAAACATCTGTAATATCCTGTCTCAAGCTTCTCTCGACCAATCCACATGAATTATAGGATCTTTAAAATTGACAATCTGCAATTTGCTGCCATGGACCTAAAGTGCAGCACAGTCGTTAACATGGGTATTATAATCCAGGACCCCAATATAGTATGCAAAATAGTAAAATAAATAGCAGCTACATACAACTATCCTAAAGAAATGGCAAATTGAAGTATGTAACTGTATCATTTTGCAAAAGCTATTGCATATCCGCATCCATAATGGCCATACAAGTACATTAAGAGAAGTGAACAATTGAAAGAAAGCGACAAGAAGAGGACACATATAATCCACACTTCAAAGTTGGGGAAAACATATGTGAAAATTTTATTATTATAGCATCATGACATATCTTATTTACTTTCACCATTTTTTGATCAACATACCCTACTTGAAGGCTAGTTGGACCCTCAAAGCAACTGTTAGGCATTTAACACTACAAAAAATTGTAGACATAGCGACGGAGTAAACTCCTTAACGACAGAGAAAGAAGTCGTCGTTAATAATCAGGCTTTATGACAGTCACAATAGGACCACCATAAAACCATACACTTACAACCATTGTTAACACATAAAAAGGTTTGTTATTCGATGACCTCTGATTTAATGGATTGACGACGATTGTGAAACAACCGTTATTGTTTTCTGGTATAATGACAATCGATATAATGACCGCTGTTAATATTTGACCTAATGAGGGTCATTTTTTTTTTTATTGTCATTAGGTCATTTAGAAAATAGATATGGGGTTTCTAGTTCTTCCTTTTTCATGCATCCATGGGTGCCTAAAATTTTCTTGCCGTCACAATTTGTTCGCTCTCCACCATTGAGGTTTTCCATCTGTGAGTGTCTGTCTGTCAATCTCGTGAAGGTGTGGTTCTTGCTGTCACTGTTCACTCTTTTTCTAGCCTCGCTATTTGTTCATTGTCAGCCATTCAGCTTCGCTAGTCACTATCTGCTGGTCAGTTGCTGGCCAATGTTGTCAAAATTGCGATTATAGGTGGAATTGGAAAGGGGGTGGACTCATAACGTAAACTCGTAATATAAAATCATAAGAGTTTCTTACATCTGTTATTTAAGTTATTGAACATAATTATATAACAAAATCACATACTTTTCATTCAAAACAACATACAAAGTTCAATAAAGTCCACAATCCATAATTCATAATCCATAATGTATAATACATATAATCCATAACACATAATAAATAATAATCATTCATTTAACATAACCAACTCTCAATACAAATTCAATAAAGATCATCAATCCCATGATTATCATCACTTCCAGAAACTTGATCATCACCCATATGACTTCTACCTATCTCATTCTCATTCTCACCATTATTATTATCTTCTTCCTCATCCTCGAAGTCATCATTGAAATCCATATTGTGGGATTGTTCACCAACACCAGTACCAACAACATTAGCATCAAGCTAAACCACCACATCACACATTTCTATTGCTATCAAAAGAGGATTAACTTGAATAGGTTCAAGGACCTTATCATCTTCATCCACATTACCTTCATTTCCCATCTCCTTAATTATCCATTCATCAATAGAATGAATATCATCAAAATCATAAATATGAGTTCTTGTAGTTTGCTTGCTTTTTAACTTCAATTGCACATCACAAATGCTAAGTCATTCATCGTCTTTTAGTGTAAGCGATTTCTTTTCTTGGTGTGAATCTAAACAAAATATAAAATGTTGATAAGTATTCTAACCCCTAAAAAATTAAAATGAAAATGAAGAAAGAAAATAATTTACAATTTTAGAATTACTTACCTTTTCAAAAACACTCTAATTACGTTCACACCCAGAAGAGTTACAACATAAGCTAAGAATGCGAATTGCTAATTTTTTAAGTTTTGGGCATTCATCTCCATAAGCTTCCCACCATTTTGCTGGGCCCACTTGTGTTCTTAATGTTTGTGCAGAACCACAACTAAATATGCCCTTTGCAAAATGGAATTCAAGTAATTGGAACTCAATCTTATCTTTCTCCCTCTTATCTTTAACTAGTCTTGCTACACATTCATACAACCCTTGTATAACTATATAATCAACTTGGAACTCAGTGTTGAAGTGAAAATAAGGATTGAGGTAGTATGCAGTTACATGTAAAGGCCTATGTAATTGAGCATCCTACCTTTCATCAATTATGTTCAATATAGGCTCATAGTTGCAATAATATAAAAACATTGAAGTCTAAATACATCAATAAAATTACAAATAAAGACAACATCATATGGTATACTATTTAGTATTAACCTCCTTGAAACATTATTGAAGTTCATCTTAATTTTTGTCTTTGCACTTTCTAATGCTTTATATATGAATCCCATTGCTGGTTTCTCATCTGAATCCACTAACCAAAGAACTTTAATGAGAGAAACAACAACTGTGAGGCAAGTAATAATATTCTTCCACAACCTATTATCCATAACTCTTCTTGGCACTTCCTTCCCATCTTTGGTAGCTTATCTTTCCATTCCCTAGAATTAAATAGATTTATCAATGCTACTTTATGCTCATTAAGACAACCTAATGTCAAATAAGCTGTGGCAAAATGAGTCACAGTTGGCTTAATTAAGTCTCACCCTTTTATGAAATTTTTCAACATATTGATGAGCATTGATCTTCAATAAATGTAAGTTGTGATTCTTCTACCCTTACATATGGTTTCTTTATGCAACTCCAGTTTTTTTTTTCTAAATCCCCCAACATCAAATCAATGCAATGGACTGCTCATGGTGTCTAATATAAGTGTTTTCTTTTCTCCATCAATTTTTTTTCTAGCTACCTTGTAATTTGCAACATTGTTTGTTATTATTTGCATCATATTCTCTTCTCTCACTTTCTCAACAACTTCATCAAGCATCTCAAACACTTTGTCAACAGTCTTGGAAATATGAGAAATGTCCAGTGAATACAAAAACACAGTCCCTTTATGACTATTAACCAAAAAATTGCAAATGAAAACCTTTTATTATCCATCCACTCATTATACATGATGGAACAACCCATTTTTTTTCTACTCTTGCTTAAACTCTTCCGGCAAGGCATGTGTGTTTTTAGTTTTTAACTTCTATATTTAAGTATTTTTCTCTAATTTCATAATAGGATGAAGGCTTGAACCCTTGGTCATATCTTCCAAAAATCTCACACATCTTAATAAACTTAGGATTTGTTACATAATTAAAGGGAATGACACTTATGTGAAAAAATCGAGCTACTTGTTGGCAAGCTTCTTACCTAATGTCCTTCTTGAGCATGTGATTAATGGTAGATTGTGAGCTACCTTGGCCACTATTATGTTTTTTTGGAGCTATCAACAAATTCATAAGGTCATGAGAATTAGAATGTCCTTGAGTGCCCTAAGTTTCCTCTTCACCAACATTAACCCATTGTATTTTCCTTTTAGAAGATGCATATTTGACATTAATAGTATGTTGTTACACTTATGCCTTAACATTATCTGGAACACTAACACATGGTTCAACATCTATTCTAGTGCCAACTAAATGATGTTGAGCTTATAGACTCTTCCACTATAGACTTTGCTACAATAACTACATTGAACTTTTTTACCATCCTCACTAATATTCTTCCCATGTTTCCACCTTATATCATATCTATTACCAAGAAAATTCTTCCTTCCAGTAACTACATTTTTTCCATTAGGGGCTAATGGACCACTTGCACTTAAAGACACATTTTCTTCAGTGTATTGTAGCAAAAACAATAAATAAGTTCATATTAGCTAAAAAGAAATCCTAATCCTAATCTCTTAACCATTGCAATAAAGAAATAAATCTAACTATAAATAAGTAATTGTATTCACTAGAATTGAACCTTATTAATTTAACCCATATTGAGTCAAGCTTAAACAAACCTTACAGTAACTAAGAGGTTATTGAATTAAGTTGGGGATTAAGGTTTCATCAACTTTAATTCACTTAGCTTTTGAAAATGTAGAAGCCAGACCTCATTTTATTATTAGCAGTAGCACACATTTTCAAAAATCATAATCATCTAAATTTGAAGATTGTTATGGGGACAGGTTCAAACTTAAACCCAAACATCATTTTAAATTTCTAATAGACTATCCACAATACAAGAACCAAATAAACAATAAATAATTCCTACAAATGCAAAAGGAAAAAAATTGTAAACTGAGTTTTTTTAATTTATGAAACTAGCAAGTGGTTAGAAACTTAGATAAGCCTTCTTTGTAGTCATGATAATTTTCACTGAGAATGAGTAAAACAAAAACTTATAGGAAAGGAAAATTAGATAGAATGAATAACACTTGTGAGAGGAAATTTGGCAACTAAATATTTCTTTCATCCCACGATTATCATTAGCAAGCAAGACTATTACAACTTACAAGGCAAAGCAAAGAGGAATACCTCGTGATTGTGATTTTGTGACAGAGCAAGAGATGGATGAGACCATGTCCTTTGACACGTCGATGGACTGAAGAAACAAAGAGGGAAGTGGTGACTTGTGAAGCAAAGACAACATCATGAGAGGATGAAAAAGACTGGTATGAAGTCTATGAGCTTTAAAGTGAAGAAGATGATAGACATGAATGAAAGCAGAGAGCATAGCATGAGTTTAGGTCGAATTAGGTTTTTTTTATTTTATTTTAATATAGGCTGTCCAAAAATTTAGGCTTTACTAAAAAAAAAAAGCCTGTCGCATACCTATCGATGAACTCACTCAAACTCACTGAGTTTACTAATTCTATGCAAGTTAAGGACGAGTTTAAGCAAGTTTGTCCTAATTCTAATTTTAGTTCCAATTTAACTCGAAATTCCTAACTAAGATCATAGAATCAGCTAATCTACCGAGTTAAATCACAACTTTGACAACATTGTCGCCGACTGTAGGTTAGTCACCGGTAAGTGGGTTGTTTTTATTTATTTATTTTAGCTCCATTTGACATTTTTTTTTACTATTATGTTAATTTTAGCTCGGGAATCTTAATATTATGAATGATTGTGCATACAATATATGTTGCTTGAGTGGTTGAGATTGATTTAACATTTTTTTTATATACTAATAGGTTGATTTTAGTTTATGATTAGTATTAGTTTGCATGGATTAGGTTGATGATATGCTCACTATTGTGTATATGTTGTATGTGTGTTATATTGAATTAATTTGTTATATTGTAATGTATAGTGAGTATGTTTTGAGTGAAGATGTTGCAATGTATAATGAGTATGATGTATGTGTAATAGGAATGCTTGTAATGTAAAAGAAGTATGTTTTGAGTGAGTATATTGTAATGTTTCCTTTTAGTATTTTTTAGTGATAACTTTATTGATTTCACTTTTCCAGAAATGGATAGGTCTTGGATTACCAAATTGTGAAATACTCTTAAATACTTAGAGGGACTTAATGGATTTTTAGATTTTGCACGTGCTAATACGAGTGTTAAGGGTAAAATAACATGCCCTTGTCTAAATGGCCAAAAAATGTCATCGCGATGACTTTTACAAGGGTTAACGAAAAGCATTGTTGTTTCATTTGTGATGGCGGTTTCTGTGACGTTTTCATCAAATGTCATAGAACCCCTCTATGACAATCAAAATTCTCACCAAAACTATTAAAAACCCATCGCAAAAACTATTTTTTTTCTTGGTAGTGTAAGAACAACAATAACATCTTATTCCTATGTGTGGTTAAACTGTGCTAAAATGTTTTATTTAGAAAGATTCATTAACTACAACATAGACCTTTGAGGACAAAATGATCAACTTCTACCATTTGGTTCAGGTCAAATCTAGGGATTTAGTTGGGTCATACCACAGTTAGTACTTAGACTTACTTGTTTTAACTCAATATTTAATAATTATTATACTATATAAACAAATAATATAAAACTAACTGAGAATTATAACACTAATATTATTATTAATAATGTCAAAATCACCCAACAGGTCATCACAATGTCCTCATTTTTGAATTAATTTGTGCTCATCTAAATTGACATATGCCATGGTCAACCTCTCTAACTTTATATTACATTTTATATATATATATATATATATATAATTTAGTTTTTGGCCCTATATATAAGAGATAGAATTTTCATTTAACTATTACTTAAAAATTATTAAATGCTGGCTTTTTCAAATAAAAAAAATTAACTTTCTCTTTTATAACATTTTTTAATGTACTTTTATACTCAACTCTATGCTTTTTTAGAATCTTTTTAAGTTTCTTTATTTAGCTTTACTTTAATCATGTTTATCTGCTTCCTCAACTTGTTATTTATTTTATGTCTCTAACCTTCACTCTTTAATTTTCACTTAATCATAGGCATATAAGCAACTTTAGATAAATGTTTTAACACTTAGCAACACTCTTTAAATTTAACAACTTCACTAAATCTTCTTTGGTTCAATTCATTTTTTATTATTCAAGTTTTACACCTTTCTTTAAGATTTAGCTATTGGCAAGTTTCATAGATCATGCTTCATTTCATTATAGGGTTCAATAACTTATTAATTTGTGATTCATTACTTCATTGATCATTTTGTTCATGCTTAGTTGCTTCATTTTTTGTTCATTCATTCACTTCAGCTCTGTGCAAATCTACTACATGTGTACACCTTACTATCGATCTTCTTAATTGTATTGTATATTTTGTTGAATTAATGTTTGAAATATATTAAAATAATGCGGATTGGTATTAATTTATTATTAGGACAATTATTTTGGTTAATCAATTAATTAAGCAATTATTTAGACATATACACCAAAATGGATTAGGTTTGTGTTATTTGTGGGTAATCAGTGATAGGTTGAATTACCCACAAGCCCATTGGATAGAAGCTTCAACTTGTAATCCAAGTTTTGTTAGTAATTATCCTATCGTATTACTGACTAGTAAGAGGAATATTCCATAAGCACATTTAATTTTAAACTTGGCACTTCTGAGTATTTGAGATAAAGTGGGGAGTTACAATTTTCTTCTATTTTAATTTGAATATTTTATTTTATTAAAAGAAATAATTATTTCGAATGATAAATAACTTCCCCACCTTTTTTGAGCAATCATCAAAACATATTTTTTAGCTTATCAATATTCTCTCTTCCTCTCTGAACTTTCTCTGACTTTTACGTACGAAAGGTTTGGGCAAAGTAGGTTGCTATCTCTACTGCAAAAATTTATGGCTCCAATGAATCTACATTCCAGATAAGTTTTCTTTCTCATTGATTATTGTTTATGTTCATTATAATCTCCAAAAATTCTCTAATAGTTGGCATCATAGCTCTAGGTTCTATGAATTTTTATCATAATTTATGTATGTGCCTTAATTAGAATTTCTGCTTTGCTTCATCAGTCCCAATATATGTGTAAAACAAGGTTAAACCTAGATTAATTTTTTAATAAAATTCATCACAATTCTTGGTGAATTTCTGAAAACAAAGTTAGGCCTTTCATAAATAAGAGAATTTAGAACAAGATGATGCCCATTGTGTACCTAGAACTGAGATGAGATGGTTGACCCTTAGAGCTAAGGACCCACAAAAAAAAATTCGAGCAAAATTACTTGAAGTATAGATCGTGTTTCACAAAATAAACTTAGGCATTTTGTTTATGAGGTTATTTTGAACATGATTCAACCAATTTCACTCCCAAAATCTCTCAGAATCATGATCTACCATTGGAGCTCGAAAAAGCTTGATGCCATTAAATTTTTTAACGTGATTCCTCCCAAATAATGCTTTTTTTGTCAAAATCACCATAGGGGATCCATAGATTGTGAATTAATGATCATTTTGATGCCTATTTCGATGCTTAAAACATTGTATTTTATTGGGTTGGGCAACTGGTTGAAGGTTGAGGATGATTTGCATGTACATAAGAGCAAAGCCCACTCGCAGTGGTGGTACGTGTATACCACTTGCTGGTCTTTTGGTCTCCAACCTTTTCTAGTTCAACTCCACTTGCCATGTTTTAATTTTTTGTGATTTTTTCAAAATTTTTTAAGCCCTAAAAATAGGAGTTTTGAAATTTCTTGAAGATTTAGGGCCTAAAAAATAGTATGTAACAGAGGAATTTTGACCTGAGAAATTTTTTTATTATGACTAGACATAATGAGGAATAGAATACTCAATTCACTCTCCTTAATGATGTCTAAATAAATTAAAATAAATTTATTTTTTATAATTAGTTAATGTCATTCCTATTGGTCGAGCCATGATGGTATCAAATTTGAGGCTACTTTTATTAAAGTAATTATGATTTGTGACACATAATTATTGGTATATACCCTTAAACAATTATTAAGGGTAAAATTTGTCACCAAGGAATGTCGAGAGAGTTTTATTTATATTAACAATGGACATGCCTTGTCTTGATAGCCAATTTGGCTAAATTGCTTAACCATAATAATTCATGTCACTCATGATAAATAAGTGTGTTGCTTAAAAGTTTTTTAAACAATTAGGACAATAATTTCATAACAAAATTCCTTAAGTACATAGAGGAATTGGTCTCAGAATTAAATTCAGCATTATACTGAATTTATAAAGGCATAATTTTTAGCACAAATGAAATTTTTGGGCTTATAATACCATTATAGAAAGCTCATTAAGAGTCTTATGCCTAAATAAATTGCCAAAGGCAATTCATTCTAGTTTCATGCCCAAATTCTATCGTCTTCATTGACTTTAAGACCTTTAAATTCAAGATACTTGTTTTGGCCTTTATATAAAAGACTAATGATCATTGTTTAAAGCCATAATTAACTTCAAGAGTGGTAATTATTCAAAGCCAATATATTATCTGTTTGGAGATTTTCTAATTTGAATAAAATTGGAGATGAAAAGGATGATTAGTTTTATATTCTTATTACTTAATCATGTATCATTTGAAACAATTTGAAATCCAAAGTGTTGGCTTTTCCTTGCTTTTAGGCAAGATTAAGTGATTTCACTTACCAAAAAGATCATTTGGGCTATTATCACCTTACAATTGTGAACTCACCTATCGTGGGACCATTTGTAAGGGTGTTTTATTTGTTTGATTGATGTGCCTATTTCAATTAATTTTTGTAGGATAAATGTGTTGGCAATGGATACACCCTATTGGTGTGGCATTGCCAATGTAATTTGTTTTTTGTGAAAGAGATAATTAGATTGACGTCTTAATTCTTCTTCTACTCTATCGGTATGGAGATATTAGAGACATTGTGATTGTGTAGGTTTTTTTGATGAATAATGAGTTTTCTTGGTTTATTATAATTCGGGACCCTTATGAGGGATTATGATAAACAATCTTGTTAATATAGTTAAGTAAGCTGAGCCTTTTGGAGGAAATTGTTTTATAATTATTGCAAACACATAGTATATGTTTCCTAATTTCGTTACCTCAACTCTTGTTAACAATAACTATTAGCAGTGAAAACTCTTTGTGGGATAAATTATAATAATTTGAGAAAGTCCTTAAAATTTGTTTTGGCAACTACACTGATAGCCCTTGACCTTGGGGTGGAAACACCTATTACACTTAGCAACAATTTCACTATTTTGGGGAGAGCCCTTATGGAGTTGTGACACACCTAAATTAGAATGTGTGTGTGAGAGTGTGAGAAGGCATTAATAAGAACAATAATGGAACATGTGAGGGCCGCTCTGGAGACAAATTAACCAACTTGTTGAGGCTAGAGTAAGACCATCCTTGGAGTGGAAGGAAGTTTGATTGCAGTTAGTAATATAATACTGTAATCTTAAACTTGTATTTTGAACATTATTTGACTTTATGTAATAAAGTTTACATACTATCATCAAGGAGGAATTTGAATTTCCACTTTTATATTAAACAGACATGATAATCAGATTTTAAAAAAAAAAATAGAAGAATTAATATCTTCCTTGATTATGTTATTGTCTATGTTATGACATCAGTTTTTAGGTCATATCTTTATAAGGAGATTAAGAATGGATGGTTAGACTGGGAACATTACATGACTAAGATTTCTCAGACTTTTGAATCCTAATGGGCCAAATCTATACATGAGAATATTTTGGACTTAATCCACACAGATATTAGTGGACTTATAACACATATTGCCATAGATGGATTTGTTGCATGAAGCGTCTGAATCTTTAGATGCCTTTAAGGCATTTAAAGCTATTGTTTAGTTGGAATATGATGTGTCAGACCAGTTGAGAACCGTGATAGGTTATTTAAGTCATTGTGTCCGATGGGAGGACTTTGATGGATAAAGTTCCATATCATCTACTATTTGTAGCCTAATATATGCCCAGGTATGCACATTTTAGACATTGCTTTTCTTGTTGGTGTGCTTGATAGATATCTAAATAATTCTTGGCATGATCATCGAAAGGCTACAAAGACAGTTCTGAAGTACCTTTACAGTATAAAAACATCATATATTGACTTTTAGGAAATCTGAATAATTTGAGATAGTAAGATATTTTTATTTAGATTATGCATTATGTATTAATGATCGTGAATTTATTTTTGTTACGTCTATGTGATGTTTGGAGGAGTTGTTTCGTTTAAAAGTGCCATGTAAACACTTACAGCTACCTCAACCTTGCATGCATCTTTATGATGTTTAGAAGAGTTGTTTAAGAAGTGTCAATTAGACACTTACAACTACCTCATATATATTAAGTGAAAAGTGTGTCACTTGTTTTGTGATGGCCATTTGTTAGAGAATATGGTTAAAGGAATGAATTTTTTATTGTGCATATATATTGAGTCTTGACTACTTTCATTGCGATAGTGACTCTGTTATGAGCTTCTCTGAAAAAAATTACTAGAATTTTTTATTGTGTGAAATATTTTGATTCTTAGTTCTTGTTCGTTGAAGAGAGAAGATTACTTAATCTCATACTTATATTGAACATTTAGGTGATACATTCACCAAAAATTTTACCCATTAGAGTTTTGAAAACTAATTACTCTTAGGTATTTTTTAAAATTTTGATATCATGGTTTAGTGAGAGTCTGAATTGTGTTCTTAAGGGACACTTTGATATATTTCTGGTATCCATAACATTTGTTTCCCTATTAGATTCAATATTTTTAATTGTGCTAAAAATTTTGGATATAATTCAGAATTGAAACTTTGTTGGCATTTATTGCGTTTTTTTTCCTATCAGATTCAATGTTCTTGATTCATTGTTTCATTTCTAAATTGTCTCTTTATATCAAACTCATATGGTTCACATCCTTGGTGAACATTTGCTTATGGATCAATAGACCAAAGGCCACCCATAGGAGCTCATATGGGTCTTGTTCAACCTTTGATGTTGTCTTGGTCTAGCGGGAGTATGAGTTGAGTCCTTAAGGGGCTTTTGTAATGTAATTTGACATCTTAAATGATCCATTCAGTTCAGATAATGATTTCACGTTATTATTACATCATTTGTTTCCTTATCGGATTCAATGATATTTTGATGTTTTATTTTTGAACTCTGTATGGTTTTTATATATATTTTAGTTTCTTGATTTTGATTGATATTTGTTTAATTAGTTGTCTAATAATCAATTAATACCATTCAAGTGGGAGATTATTGAATTAATTTTTGAAATATATTAAAATAATGTGGATTTGTATGAATTTATTATTAGGACAATTATTTTAGTTAATCAATTAATTAAGCAATTATTAGACATATAAACCAGAATGGATTGGGTTCGAGTTATTTGTGGGTAACTAGTAATAGGTTGGATTACCCACAAGCTTATTAGGTAGAAGCCCCAACTTATAGTCCAAGTTTTGTTAGTAATTATCTTATCATATTACAGACTAGTAAGAGAAATATTCTATAAGCATATTTAATTTTAAACTTAGTAGTTCTGAGCCGTTGAGATAAAGTGAGGAGTTACTATTTTCTTTTATTTTAATTTGAATATTTTATTTTCTTAAAAGGAATAATTATTCTGAACGATAGATAACCTCCCTACCTTTTTTAAGCAATCATTATAACATATTTTTTAGCTTATCAACATTTTTTCTTCCTCTCTAAACTCTCTTTGACTTTTATGTACAAAAGGCTTGGGCAAAGTAGGTTGTTATCTCTATTGCAAAAATTTAGGGCTACAATGAATATACTTTTAAGATAAGTTTTCTTTCTGGTTGATTATTGTTTGTATTCATTATAATCTCCCAAAATCCTCCAACATATTTTGCTTATCCTCTTTGTTTGAGGATAATTTGTTATATATATATATATATAATATTTTGTTCCTATTACTTGTATTTTGAATTATATTAGTAGTTAATATTTTATCCATATTGTGATCATAAATTTTGGAAAGATTAATGTGTTTGATTTAATTAGTTTATATTTTAATTTTTACTAAAATTGTTTGTTTTTAGATTTTGTAATTGAAAAAAAAAATACAATTACACTTTATATTGTTTTATATTTAATATTGACTCGAGATATATTTGAATAATATATATTATTTTTTTTATACCAAATACCTTAATAGAAGTTTGACCCCCTCATTCCATATTCTTGATATCGCCACTATTTGTGCTCATCTAGCTTAGATAAAGGAGTTGGTTTTTTTCATCCTTATCCTCCAATATTAAACAATGCCCAATTGGCCGTGTTAAAAATATTTATTTTGTTTAGACACGGCAGTTTGGATTATTGATGGGTAAGTGGGTATTATCCATTAAAACATTTTAAAACGAATCTACAGTACCGAACAAAAATAAAAGTCAACCATGTCAATTTAGATTACCACACCCATTTTTTTAGCCAAAAAAAATCAGAAATTACGTCCTAGTACTTGATTGCATTTCTTATTTGTTTATTAAATTTAGATGTGATGAGGCATATAACCTAATGCTTTTACAATGTCCAAACATCTCGAAGAGCTTTGCTTGATAGAGAGGAATGAGAAAGAAGAGGAAAATAAATGGGGGACGGATGGGAACTTTCCTTTGGATTTCCTTTTCTGCATGGTGCATAATAAGTAGGTAGCAAGGAAAGCGAATATAGAATTTTTGTTAAATTTGGATTTTTTTAGGTTGTGATGTTAGATAAAAATTTAATGGTTTAAAATTTTAATAATAAAAATAATCACGCACAGTTATTTTTATTATCAATAGATATAGACAATTAAATTTTTATTTAATGAGTGACCGTAAAAATTGACCCTCATTTTGTGGAAAGATGAGCAGATTTTAACTCATTTTTGTTGGGGGCCTCTACATGTTTATATTATAATTAACCAATAAAATAAGACTACAGGAAACAAACGTTAATAAGGTCAGTACACAAAATAAGATAAATAAAATTAATAAATTTTATTCTTTAATTATAAATCAATATGTAAATAAGAATGCTTACAATTTAGTTATAAATAAATAATAAAAATTAAAAAATATAAAATAACATATTTATTTTAATTTTAATGAAAAGAACTAAAATACATCATGTTCATAATAAATATATTTAATTAAATAAAATAATAAAGTAATTCGACATTATATTCAGGCTTTTCTGTTCTAGTTTTATGAAACTAAACAAGGAAATGAAGGTACATTTTTCTTTGCCCCTTATTATATCAAACAAGGACAAAGTAAAAGAATAATTTGTCCACTCTTTCTCTATCCTCATGTTGAGATTGCATTCTCGCTGACTTGGAAGAAGCCACTTTTTCTTTTAATTTCTATCCTCAAACAATTTTCAACACATATTTATGAGCTTAGGTTATGAGCATGAAACCCTCAGGTCGTATGCAATCTCGAGTTGTTGAATTACAATAATCTCATGCAATCATAATCATCTAACATTACACAATGTATGTAGCTCATACTCACATACAGCATGAGCAAGCTCCTCAGGGTTCAATTCTGAACAATGATCTTAATTTTTTATCATCAGTAAACTTCCTCTTAATGGTAAAAAGAAATAGATTCGATTTCAAGAAGTTAAAATTTATTCAAGTTCAAGTATACAGGTTTTCTTTCTATATATATTTCTTTTTCTACGTGACCTTCTATCAAGAAACTTTATATTATCTTATTAGGATAATGCTTGGTATTCTACGTCGTTTGTTGCTTTCAAGCCTCAACTGCAGCTTCGTCGGCTACTTCATTGGCCATATTAAAAGTAGATTTAGTTAAATGATCAACAGAATCTTCTGGTGGATCCAGTGGCATTACTGTCTGCATCTTAAATTCATCCTTGGATATTGTGTACTGTCTCCTTCTTTGACCATATTACTATAAATCCAATTCAAATTCTACGTGGGAATATAATGTTATATTTAATTATAATGAATTGTTAGATGAAAATTTAATAATATATATTTATAAATTAAAATATAATTATAAATAATTATATTAATTTTATATAAATCTATATTAATTAAACATGTATCTTATTCCCAACATCATAATTAAATGGCTATAAATGGAAACCAGATGAACCCATTTTCAGTGAAGCATTAAACCAAACATGTTTGCGTCAACAGTAGCAATTCCTGCAGTAATCGTTCTGATGCTTGTATTCATTCTATCTACTGCCATAATAATACGGCGTCCGAAACAAAGCAGAGGTGGTCGGAAACAGCCACCGCCGGGTCCACCGGCACTGCCAGTCATCGGTAACCTCCACATGTTGAGCAAACTCCTACACCGCGACCTTCAATCCGTGGCCAGAACATACGGCCCCATCATGTGTTTGCGGTTAGGACAGGTACCGGCGGTGGTAATTTCCTCCTCTGAAGCTGCCGAGTTATTCCTCAAGACCAACGACGTCATTTTCGCTGACCGTCCCAAACGTTAAGCTAGCGACATCTTTCTTATGGGCCCAAGGGCCTGGTGTTTTCCAAGTATGGACCCTACTGGCGCAACATACGGAAATTATGTATATTGCTTCTGCCTAGTGCATCAAAAGTGGAGTCTTTCGCTCCTCTGAGGAAGGAGGAGTTGGGGATGGTGGTGAAGTCGCTTGAGAAAGCCGGGGCGGCCCGTGAGGTTGTCGACTTTAGCCAGGTTGTGTTGAGTCTTATGGAGAATATGGTGGATAAGATGATATTGGGTTGTAATAAGGATGACCAATTTGATTTAAAGGGGCATATTGAAGAGGCGATGAGGCTGAGCGGAGCTTTTATTCTGGCAGATTATGTGCTTTGGCTTGGGAGATTGGATCTTAAGGTATGAAGTAAACTACGTTGTTTCAATTTTTGGGTTCAATCGAGTGAACTTTTGAAGAAATAAATTAAAGTACTTTTTTTATGCATGTTTCAAATCTGTTCTTTCTGTTCTGCTGTCTAACAAAGGTGTAGAAACAGGAAACAGTAGGCTAGGTGGGAAAATGCGATTTTAACTAAACTTTTGAATCCTTTAAGCCTCTTGGTCTCTTCGACTAGCAATATATTATTGTTCATTCTCATGTTTGTTCAGTTATTCAACTTTAAATCTATATATAGCCCCCCATGTGTCTGATCTCACTGTTGCCAGGATATTAAATACATGAATAGGGCCATTTTGCTGTATTGTCTTGTTCAATAAAATAATACTCAACTATTAATATGTCTAAGTTCTCTTCTAGGGGTGTTCAAACTCCGGGTCAGGTTTGGTTGGATATAAACCAATGGCCGAGTTCAAGGTTACGACTGTGCCATGACCTGGCCTGATGGAACCGGTGATAAGATCGGGTTGGGGCGGGCTAGGTCACCGGATTTTTTTATAAATTTTTTATATTTTCTTAATTAGATCTTAAAATTAGTTTTAAAAGGAAAAAAATAAAAATTATGATTTGTATATAATAATGAAATATTCTACATTAATAAAAATTATCTATATTTGACATAGACAAAAAAATTGCTATTTTTTTAAAAAATACTAAATATATATATATAAACATATAAAAAAATTTAAATATATATATAGATATATATATAATATATATATATCACCGGGCTGGGTTGGGCCAATGTAGTGACCCAGGACCTGATCCTTCATGATGGACTTGGTACTCATGCTCCGAATGATTTTGATCCAACCCGAAATGACTAGGTTGGATCGGGTTGGCCAAGTTGGGCCAGGTCTTAATCACCCCTATTCTCTTGTATTAGGGATCAAAATGAGCCATCAAGAAATGTAGTGGAGCATTGGACGAAATACTAGAGAAGATAATTAGGGAGCATGAAAAGGCTATTAATACAAAAAAGGACCAACAAGACTTTGTAGACATATTACTTTCATTGATGCACCAATTAGTGGATGGACAAAACTATGACATTGATCGAACTAACATTAAGACTGTCATATTAGATATGATTGCTGGGTCATTAGGAAGTTTTGCTTTAGTCATTACGTGGGCCTTATCTAAGCTTTTAAGGCATCCAAGGTTTATGAGAACCTTTCAAGACAAGCTAGAAACTGCGGTTGGGATGAACAAAATAGTGGAAGAATCTGACTTAGTGAAGCTTAATTACTTGGAAATGGTGATCAAGGAGTCCTTGAGATTACACCTTGCTAGATCATTAGTCATTCGACAATCAATAGAGGATGTTGTGATTGATGGTTACTACATAAAGAAAAAAAATGAGCTATAATTAATATGTGGACAATAATTATCATAACCTGAGTCAATAAGACATGATTGGCATGGGGAACGAGGTATCCCTCATCCTCATAAGCCTATTAAATATCTTAATACAACATAACTTTAACAAATACATAGACCTTCATCTGATAAACTCAAAGCTAATATATATGCATAAAACTATCAAAAGAATCAGTTTAATCTATATAGAAATTTCAGCAGAGTCTCCCCTAAATTATGGACCTCTCAAAATTTTACAACAAAGCTATCTGATATATAACATATAAAAAGCTCTACTCTCCCACATATATGTACAACACAACCCACTACCATAGAAATACATCAAGAGAATCAACCTGTATACAAGGAAGTAACTAAGTCTAATTACAAAATGTACTATAAGAAACTATCACTCTGGCAACAGGCTAAGCTCATAAAAAAAAATAAAAATAGAAACACTGTAGCTTTTACTCCATATGTAGGTGTTATTGATTAGTGCTGGAATTTGAAATGTTAAATAAAGGGGTGAATGAAAACTCAGCAGGCAAATAATTCTAATAATATAAGGGGAAGGACAGAGGGAGATTTTATCACTAAAACTTTCTTTGTTCAAAACTGGATAATTTACAAAGATAATTCAACGGTTCCAAAAGCAAATGGAAAACCATTTATTGTCAAATAAGTCCAACCTTAATTTTCAAATCATGTTCTTAACTCAAACAAATCAATATCTAATAAGAATTTACAACATCCAATTTAATAGAATACATTGGGAATCTCTTACAAAATCATCATATGTTCAGAATGTAGAACTAGCCCAAGGTTAGTGTAATCTGATTAGAGCAATTATCCACTATTAGCCTTAAGCTCTAAATAATCATAATAATGGCCTTAGTCCTTAAATAGAATATGGAGGTAAGGGCATCGTACCCAACCATATCAGAATACCAATGGCAGTGCACTACGACTAATGTCTACTGCCGTTAGCTACAAGGTCCTATTTTGGATACATTCCCAAAAGTTTCTTAAATATACCAAAAAAAAAAATCCATATTTAGAAATCAAAACTTCAGAGTCAGACCACTTCATAATTTCATATTTGAATAATTCAAATAATTCAAGAATACAAAATCATAAAGTCCATAAAGCCAACAAAATTCCTAGGTATCAGAATATGCAACAAAATTTATAAATTCAAAAGTTTGTCCCAAGGTACCACAGATAAGAAAAATTTATATTTTGAAATAAATAACTCAAAATAAAAATCTTGCACAATTAGGATTATCTATTCATTTGGTCAAAGTACACATAATTCAACTTTCCTGATCACAGCATAAAGTGCAACTGTTATGACCCTAAATACAAATGATATACCTTTAATATCTTATTTTAAGAAACATTTAAACTTAATTCTAACAAATTCCCATAATGAGTTGGCATTTAATATCCATTATGGTACTTTATGCTTTTCTCTAAGGTCATTCGTTATTTCTCATGATAATCTTAATGACCATACTTAATACATAATTTCACATATACAACACAATTACTTTAGCTACCCAAATAGCTCATAAATTTATCGTTTTATCCTTTCCACTAGCCAACTCAATTAATTTACACTAAAATATTCCAATATCTATAAAAATGCTCATATGCCTAAAAATTCACTAATTCCCATTAACTTCACCTCTCATTTCTAACGTTATACCTAACATAAAACCCTGATGCTTCTAATTATGAAAATAACATTAAACACTCTTGCCAATCATAATTATCTTAATTGTAAATTCTAATACCATACTAATTCCCAAATAGCTCCATCCTTCCCTCTATTAGCTCTTAAATTATCCAATATTACCCATTGGGTCAACGTTTATTTCAACAACAACCAAGTAATTTATTCAGTAAATTATAATCACTTCCAATGTGTTTTCATTCATCAAGTTTCCTTTAATCAACAATTGAATATAAAGTAATTTGAGGAAAATTTCCAAGTGACTTTCCACTTCAACAACAATTTCCAACAACTCAACTTATTCTCCTTTAGGTCCAATGACACTAAGAAATCAAGAAATCTCCATATATCATCGCTTAGCACACTTTAACCCTACCAAGAAAAAATGGGTTTTTAATTGAGCAATCCAATCATCAAATTGATACTTGGGAAGTGTTAGATACTCACCTAAGACCAAAACCCTTAAAAGAGTCCCTTTAATTCCCTTCAAATCAATCTCTAATTCCAAATTTGAATTTTTAGTCACTATTCATGTTCTTCATCCAAAATTAGGGATTTCCAAATTCAAGCACTAATTCATGAAATTGGGAGCTTAAATGGACAAAGAACAAAACGAAAATGACCTAAGATATGAATTCTTAACCCAATTTGATGAGATAGCATCGGATTGAGCCCAAACTTGCTACTTTCTCTTGTGAACAATACCATAGGTGGGGTTTTTTTTATTTTGAGTTGATGGACCATATTAATCAGTGTAAGTGAGGGGGAAATGGCCAAAAATGATGCAGAAACAAAAGGCCTAAACAAGATTGAAGTAAAATGCACCAGATTAGCTTGAAATTTTAGTGGAGATGTGCTAATCAAAAGCTTGTCATAATCTTATGTTTTCTGGCCAACTACAAGCCCGCAGAGGTCAAGCTTTGGCTAGTTGGGGAGGCAATGATCCTGACAACCACTAATAAACTCCAATGGCACTGGCAAAGGCGATCTGAGCTTAGGAGGAGAGGAGGTGCAAGTGAATGTTCAATGAAGAATGTGAATTGTGAAGAAAGAGTATTATGATGGTATAATAATCCTACTAGCGGCATATAGGTAATTTCCTATATAATTAATTGTAATATCAGATCAAAATTTTAGGAAAAACCTAATTTACATGCTTTAGGATTCAATTAGAGATGTTGAAAATGCATGGGATAAGGCTAAAATACTCATGCTAACTTCTAGTTTAGATATGATATTATCTAATCTATTTTTTAATACTTCACAATATTTCCCCTATATTCATCTATATATATTTATATATTTTATTGGGTGTTACAATAAGACGAGATCCTAAAGTATGGTATAAGGCTAAAGAGTTCTAACCAGAGAGATTTATTGACAAGAATATGGACTTTCGAGGACTTGACTTTGGATTTGTACCATTTGGCATTGGTCGCAAAAGATGTCCTAGGATACACTTAAGCCTAATTATAGTTAAAATTGTTCTACCACAGTTGGTTCACAACTTTAGTTTGGAACTTCCATGGGGCATGGCTCCTGATAACTTAGACATGAATGAGAGATTTGGACTTGCTTTTCCAAGAACGAAGAACTTATTTGCTATGCCAACATCTAGTGTTCTTTACAAGGGAGATCATGATAAATCTCTATTGAAGTTTGTTTAAAATCCCATGTAAAATGATATGGTATGCAAAGGAGTTGTAATATACATGGGTTGAGGTTTGATTTTATTTTGTGCCTAAACCCTGTATTATATCCTTTATTAAGTTAGTAAAAAAGTTTTTGTTTTTCTAGTTTTTTGTAAATTACTTATTTTTTAGGGGAAATATTATTTGGTGCATGATTGTATACTTTATTTTTTTGGGCCAACATTATTGTATTGCTTATTGCAAATGAACAGGAAAGAGGAGAGAGAGGTCATTAGTGGATTAAGGGGCATTGTATGGCCATGGCCCCGTAAGTCTCGTGTGTATATATATAATATGTGTGAATTAGTTTTGACCTTCCATAAAAGAAAAAAAATTCATTTGACCCCTATTACCTTTTAAATAAAACAAATTAAGTCAAAAATTTTTTTTTTAAAATTTTGTGTATCATATTCCCTTTCCTATGCCTTGTTATACTTTTTAATCATTTTCTTTCTTAGTGTATATTTACATTTGTATGTTAATATAAAGTATAAACTAAAATGTAAAAGAATGAATGCCATAGTTTTTTATTCTTTTTTCTTTCATTTCCTAATTCTTTCATTATTTGATCACCACTTTAAATTAATTTCTCAAGATATTTTCTCTCTTTTATTTTTAAATATTTTTATCTTGTACTTTACATTTACATTTGTTTATAATTTTTTTTAGTCTCTCTTGATCTCTAAGTTTGATAAAATGTCTTATGTATTATTATTATTAGTAATCATCAAATTATATATAGATATATATATATATATATATATATGTATGTATGTATATATATATATTATATTACTTATTATTATTATGATTATATATATATATATATAATTTAAATTAGCTTATAATTCAAAAAAGCTAGTCTATGAGATGAATTATATAAAATAGGACTCATTTTAAAAGTTATGTTCCATTTCATACATGTTTTATATTTTATTGTTGTACAAATAATTATAACAATGTCTACCATATGCATTATTAATTTATCTAATTTTGTGTATATATACATATATATACTATAATTTGAATCTTGGCCCCCTAAATAAGTTTTTCTGCCTTCATCACTGACAGAGGTGGCACTGGATATTTGTTGAATCAAAATAAAATGTCGAAGCAAGTATTTTGATGTGCAAGAATTTGGTTAAAATCTTTGAAGAATTTTTATTTACCAGTGACAACTCACTTTGTGACTTTGAAATATGAAAAGGTCCTATGTAATGAAACACATGTATTAAGGTGAGTTCTTGAGATAGTTATAAAGTTATGGAAAAAAAATTTTAAATTAATATATTTAGCATTATTTTGCTCTAAGAAAATTATTCTTAATGTTTGCAAACGCCATAGTATGTCCAAATAGATGAGGAAAAAGGTCAAACCAAAAACCTAATGTTGAAAAAAAAAATCAAACAAAAATATTGAAATAAGGCAAGAGTTTTAACTTTTGTATGGTGAAAGGGAGAAGAGAAATAATAGAGAAGGAAAGAGAGAGGGGCAGAATGGAGATAATGCTCTATTTAGTGGGATAAAACTTGAAAGTAGAGTATGATGGGAGAGAGCATGAAGGAGAAGAATCAGAAGAGATTGGAAGCATGAAGGCAAAGAGCTCGTGAGTGAGTGATAGTAGATGGAGAGAAGAGAAAGAGAAGAGATCGAGACAGGAGGAGATAACAGAGAAGATTCAAAGTGAAAAAAAAGATACAAGCAATGGGAAAGGGATTAACATATTCAAAATGAATCACTTGTTGTAATAGTAGAGAACACCAATATTCTTCTTATCCATAGATTTAAAGGATGAGATGCATTGTTGTCAAAATTGTAATTTAACTAAGTAGAATTACCAATTTTGCGATCCTAGATAGCAATTTCATGTTAAATCACAAATAAAATCGGAATTTGTGCTAACTCGGTCAAACTCGCCATTGACTCACATAGACTCGGTAAACTCGGCGTGTTTGACCAACTTAACCGAGTTTGCATATCTATAGCCTAAAAATAAAAACACATGAGAGGCCCAATATTTCTTCCAGCCGTGTTAATGGCCCAGCCCTGTTGATAGCCTAACAGATCACCTGAGTCCTGATGCCCAAAATTTCTTTGATTTGTGATCACCTGCATCAGAGCATCATCTAACCCTAATCTACCTTTGTTCTTTTTTATCTCAATTTGCTGCATTGCTACTATTCTCCTCTTCGGCTCTCGGTTCATTTTGTTGCATTACCTCTGTTTTCCTCTCCTACTCTTGGTTTGCCTTGATGTAGCATGACTCAAATCTAAATCCCTAATTACCTTAGCCCTTAGCCACTACCTCTATTCTCTCTCGATGGACCAATTCATTCATCCTCCTCTCTTTTCGGTGCTCGTAGACACACAGTAGTTTGGTGAAGGTTGCAACAATGTGGAGAAGGCCGCAGACTCCAATGAAGATCGCAGCTTTCTAGTGTAGCTCGTAGAGATGCCATTGATGCCGAATAAGGCCAGTAGTCCATCATTCCATCACTGTAGCTTCTGCAGGCTAGCCTTGGAGGTAACATTTGTTTTTGTTCCTTTATTTATCAGTCATAATTTTTGTCATGCAGCTAGTAACTCTATCAATGGCTTCCCCTATATACTGTATTAAACTTCCATTGTGGTTGAATAACATGAGATATTTGTCAAGAGATTTAACTAATACAAGTATTTAGAATGTTGGGAGTTGTAAGATCTAATTATTTCGAAGTAAGAGGGCAAAATTCAAAGGTAAAAAATACCAATAATTCATGTGATTTGTACATAAAGCTAAAAATGGAAAAGACAATCAATAGTGTGTCTTTTGCGTGTGAGAGAACAAGTAATGGCTAATATAGACAACCATAATGAAATTATTAGCTAGAAATGGCAACACTAAATGAGAACTAACTGGCTTTGATTTGTCATGCATGAAGAAATTGCGAGATTTGAGGGATATGTATTTATGCTAATCACACATTAATTGGTTGGAGGCCTAATCTGATTACATGTTATGAATGGTTAAGTTTCACTAAACAAACATATAAGATTGTGTTGGAAGGTTGGCATGGGACGAGGTTTATGTTGTAATCAGCATTCAAACATTGGTATCGCATCACAACCTACTTTGACCATTACTAATTAATCTATTCTTCTCATGTTCCTCTTTCTAATGCATTGTTTCTGCCACCAATTTTCATCCCCAAACAAGTAAACTAAATACCCCATTATTTGTATGCTTGCATGGTGCATGAATGAAACCCTGTATTATTAGGAAACCCAAAAGTGTGGAGTTCATTTTTTCCTTCGTGGTGTTCAATATTGTGCATGAATTTATATTGATAGTTTGTTATGTTAAATGGATGATTATTATGTATTGTGTTATGGATTATATATTATGAATTATGGATTACGGAGTTTATTGAACTTTGTATGTTGATTTGAATGAAAAGTATGCAATATGGAATGGATTGTGGATTATAAAATAATATAAGTATTTATGTATGAAATTTTAAGTGATTTTGTGATATGGTTATGTTCAATAGCTTAAATAACAGGTGTAGGTAAACTCTTATAATTCTATGTTACAAGTTTACATTAAGAGTCCACCTTCCCTTTCTGAGTCTACGTAGAATCGCGATTTTGACAACATTGATGAGATGTGGTCTTTCCTAGTGCATTTTGTTTTATTGTAATTTAATAATTTTTTTATTGTAACTTAATGATGTTGGAAAAAAAATTAATTTAACAATATTAACAAATTAATGAAGTGTAAAAGTTTGTACAAATGTTATAATTTAATTAAAGAGCATTATATAAACATATAAGAAAATTTATTTAAGGTTTTTCTTATGCATTATCACTAGTTTTATAGTCTTTTATTACGTGATATTTGATCAATTTATCTTTCATTTCCAAAAAAAAGTAGATATAATGTAATTTTTCATGTCAAAAAAGATTTTCAAATAGGAAAAAATATATAGTGTAATTAAAATGTCTTTTAAAAAGATAATGAAAATAATAATAATAATAATAATAAGTATTATTATTATAACCAAGTATATATTGTAGGAACAACTACAAAATTGGTCTATGTGCTAACCTTTAAATAGCATAGGTATATAAAAAATCTATATTTGATTTCTCTTTCATCACCCAAATCATAGAAAAAGAAATAAATATTGCCACAAGTCATTTTTATGATCCCCTAAGAAATAACATGAAGATACAAAGAAAGATAAAATTGGATACATTTAGAAATGATACACATGGCTATAAAATCCAATTTTAAGCAAGGGTTTAACAAACTAGTTTTAGCCTGTGTACAAGACCGAAGACAAGTAGGATCTTTTAAGGAATCTATAGTAGGAGTAAGAATCTATAATAAGAGTAATATAGATAAATTTACAGAATGGACCAATCTATTTCAATTGCTTTCCAAATTATATAGTCAAAATTAAAGACCCAAATGTTAGAAATTTATTAGTTTTAGAAATAGCTTCAGATGCTTTGTGGGAAAAAGGAACAACTCCTATGTTACTTCAATACAGAATGATTTCAAAATAACTAAGACACATCAAAAATTTAAAGCTATAAAAGAATCCCCTTCAAGAGAAACAATGCTACTAGAAATAGGAGAGTCAATGAAAGCCACAGTATTAATTCCATAAACTCTAAAGCATGAAGAAATAGAAATTCTTACCTTCCTAGGTTAGAAGACCTAAAACCCTTAAAGAAATTGGAAATAGAATAAAACTTAAACCTTTGAAGAAGACATATCTATTAAAATGTTTAACAGGTCGATGTCTTCTTCCAAAGCGAAATCAAGACAATTCACCTATTATACAAAACCTAAGAATTCAGTAGATAGCTGAAATTACTTTGGGTATAAGTTAAAAGGGGGTAGATTTTGATGCAAAAGACTTGAACTGATATATAGGCCAAATAATTTAGAAACTTAATCAGAAATAGATAGAGAATTTTAACCTTCAGATTACCAATCGTTGAAGTCACAATTAAGAGTTATACAAAAAGAAAAATATGAAATAATAAAGATTTATTAAGAAATGAATTTATGCTAACAAAAAACTAAAAATGGAGAGAATGGTTTTACTTGACATTCATGAATGAGGAACAGATTCATATTAGAGAAGAATGGTAAGAAGAAATGGAAGTGATATGTATTTCTTTAATTAGTTAAAAATGTAAACAATAAAAGATATAATTTGTTTGCAGAAAGTAACCTTTCAATCAAAACTATTACATCCAGGATAAAAAATTGGAATTGTAGAAATAATATTTATGTGGCAGGTATACATCCTCCCTTAGAAGAAATAACCATAAAAATAGGGGAAGAAGAAGTAATAACCTTACCCTTAAATTAAATCCCTAAGACAACAAAGGAGTATAGAAGATACAACAGCAAAATAATCATTTTAATCAAATACTGCACATTATGAGCCAACAATTAACTTGAATAGAAAATAAGTCAGAAGACAAAGCAAGTATAGAAGGCCTATTAGGAGAAAGACAGATAAACCTTAAAACACCTATATTCAAATACGAAGCCATACCTTTAGATGAAGCGAAGCACATAACATTAAGAAAGTGGGAGTTACGAGATAAAGGTAGTGAAGAAGCCAATGAGATACTTAAACAAATAAATTAGAAAACTAGAAAATTAAGTACTATTGATAAAAAATAAAGGGGTATAAGTTAATGTGATAACCAAGGTAGAACAACAGTTTAGAAATGAAGAAAATTTAAAAATCAATAAAATAAAGAGAAATTATAATAGTAATTTTGGAAACAATTCAAAAAATTGTTACTCAAGACCAACACTATTAGATTTACAATTTGTAAAAAGACATCAAATGACAGCCTTTCACTATGATGAGAGATCCATTTACAAGTGGAATGTAAATGGATATAGTAAATATGAGATAATGAATGTAGCCTAACAAATGATGATGGGAGTAGTTGCATATAGGATAGAAAACAATAATGGTGAAAATATATTTGATATCCTACTGCAAAGGTTTACAGGAAGCCTCAAAGTATGGTAGGAAAACATATTAATGGAGCAAGACATAATAGAGATAAAACACTACCATCAAACTAGGATAAACACCCAATGATAAGAAGAGAAATGTGTAGACAATATAATCTAATTAGTTTATGAAGTAATAAAATCATTTATTAGAGAACCTACCATAATACGAGAAAAGTATTTACAGCAATTAATGAATTTAATATGCCAAACCTTGGCAGATTTTAAATGGTATAAAGATAATTTCATTCCTAAAACATTTTAGAGACAAGATGGAAATTCAGATTTTCGGAAAGAAAGATTTAGTTCAGGGTTATGAAAACTATTTGCAAAAAAGGTAAGAGATGAAATTAAAAGAAATCAGGGTGGATGAATAATCAGCCTACTAACATATGGTCACATAATTAATGTCATAAACACAATAGGCTTAAGACTATGTAATGATATGGAATTGCAAAGAAAAATGTATTTGGAAAGAAAGCAAGGTAAGCTAGAATTAAAAGATTTTTGTGAACACTAAGGTTTTGAGAAAATAAGAGGCCCTTCTAGAAAAGAAAAAAATTAAGTCTATGTTTAAGACATAACCTTTCTATAAAAGATATAAGAAACCCAAAGAAAATTTTAAGAAGAGTTCTACTAAGAAAGAAATTATAAAAGAAATAAAAAAAATAGTTTGTTATAAGTGTGCCAATTTGGCCATTATGCCAACAGATGCAAAATAGAAAAGGAGATAAGAGAACCAGACATTAGCAAAGAAAACAAGCAAAACCTTTTAAGAGTATTAATAAACAACGAATTTTTGTCTAAAAGTGAAGATTTGACACCTAGTAAATATATATATATATATATATACATATATATATATATATATATATATGATACAAGAAGAATCTAATATTGAAACTTCTAGGTCAAAAGAGGAATAATGTAGGGGTAAAGGATTATGCAATTACAAAAATTGCTTAAAAAAAGGAATAAATATCATTTTTAGGGAAAATATTTATTTTCTAATATATATGATAGACAAAATAGATAATGGGAAATTAAAGAGACAATACTTGCTAAAAGTAAAAAATATACTAGTTCAGGAAGATAAAAAAGAAGAGCAGCCACCATTATTAACCATGAAAGATGTTTTAAGAAGATTTAAAGAAAAACCTCAAGTCGTGGGGATTAAAGAATTACAACAAGAAATAAAAAACATAAAGGCAGAAATAAGACAACTAAAAGAAAACAAAACTTATAAAGATTTAGAGATTTTATAAATAAAAGCAAGATTGTAAGACAAGAAACAAACAAAAGTAGAAGAAGTAAGTGAAAAGGAATAAAACAAAGAAGAAGAAGAGATAGCTAGAGAACTAGATAAGGAAATATTCATATAGAGGATATCATGAGTTCTATACCAAAAATGGTATTGCCAAATGAATTATTCATAAACATTGAATACTCAAGAAATTTAGTACTAGAGCTTATATAATTGCATCCAAGAAAGATTAATTCCAACCAATTATTATGAGAAAACTTTAGAACATTGACCGAAGTAAATGGCTTAAAACTAAATATACAATGCCAACTTTCAAATTTGCATATATGTTATAAAGGGGTATGTTTCAAAAAAGTTTTCACGTTAGTTAAAAATTTGATTGAACCAGTAATCTTAGGTACCCATTTCTTACAATAAATTATCCCATTTAAGGTAACCCCTTTAAGAATAATCACAAAGATTATAGGAAAAGAAATATGCTTTGAATGGATAAAACCTCCTATAGAAAAGGAGATAAAAACAAGAATCCATTTATAAGGTAAGTAGACTAAAAAATAAGGAAGATCAGGTTAATTTCCTCTATAAATAAATACATTCTAAAAGAATAGAAGAATAACTAGGTAATAATAAAATTCAACAATGAATTAAAGAAATTAAAGAAAAGTCTGAAAATGAGATATGCTCAGATCACCCAAATGCAATCTGGGATAAAAAAAAATGTAGTAAATTTACCTTACAAAAAGGATTTTAATGAAAGAAATCCTTACTAAAGTAAGACCGATACAGATGAAAGGGGTACTAGAGTATTGTAAGAAAGAAATACATCAATTGCTAGACAAAAAGTTAATAAGAAAGAGTAAATCTCCTTATAGTTGTTCAGCATTCTATGTGTAGAATCAAGCTAAAATAGAAAGATGAGCCCTAAAATTAGTTATAAACTATAAGCCATTGGATAAGGTCTTAGATAAGATATCTAATTCCTAACAAGAAAGATTTGTTAGGTAGATCACATAGTGCAACCATTTACTCCAAATTTGATATGAAATCTAGGTATTATCATAAGGTAGATATAAAATGGCATTTACGGTTCCTTCTAGGAACTAAGAATGGAATGTAATGTCATTTAGATTAAAGAATGCACCTTCAGATTTTTAGAATATAATGAATGATATATTTGATGACTACAACAAATTTACGATAGTTTAAATTGATGATGCTTTAGTACTTTCTCATTCGATAAAACAACACTTTAAGCATCTTCAGGGATTTTATGAGATAATTAACAAGAATGGTTCAGTAGTTTCATCATCAAAGATGCAATTATTTTAGACAATAATAAAATTTTTAGACAGAAATATATCAATGATTAATCACCCCAACCACTAAAGTTAGATATTGCTAATAAGTTTCCTAATAAAATAAAAGATAAAAATCAATTCCAAAGATTTCTAAGTTGTTCAAATCATGTAACATTTTATCCCCAACCTTAGGATAAAATTAAAAACATTATTAAGAAAATTATAGAAAAATCCTCCTACTTGGAATGAGGGAATGACCAAAATATTGATCAAAGTAAAAAAGAAAAAAAGGAGTCAAGCAGTTGCCTTGCTTAGGTATACTTGACCCTAACAGTCTCATGATAATAGAAATAGATGTTTCGAACATAGGATATAAAGGAATATTAAAACAGAAAATAAGGCAAAAGGAACAAGTAGTAAGGTACCATTTAGGAGTGTAGACGAAAGCCCAACAAAAATATTCCACCATAAAGAAAGAAGTTTTATCTATAGTCTTATACATCACAAAATCTCAAGATGATTCAATCAATCATAAATTTATTTTACAAGTTGATTGTAAAGTAGCCAAAGAAGTTTTATATAAAGACATAATTTGGTTTCCAAACACTTTTTGTAAGCTGGCAAGTTATACTTTCATGTTTTGATTTGGAAATAGAATTTATCAAAGGAAAAAAAAATTTCTTTTACCCAATTTCCTTATGCAAGAAATTTTACCGGGAAAGCCTTTTCAAAACAACATGAGTTCTAAAGGTGACCCTTCTTCCAAGGGAGGAAGGGGAAGCAAAGACAAAAATATAGCCATAGCTCCGCTAACTCTAGCAAAAACCAATATAGCTAGGACTATAACCCTAGTTGATTTTGCTACAAACAAACCTTCTCCATTATCTAAAGATACGTAACCCTTTTTTTAGACAGTAGTAAAAAATATACAGGCAAAAAAAGTGCCACAATACATTTTAAAAATGTATGTTTTGTGTCTTTTAGAGCCATAATAGATTCGAAGCAATGTCCAATATACCATTAAAGCCATTTTCCCTCCTCATCAACAAGGCAAGATTTGGAATTTCATTCCAAGAGATTTAAAAAAAAGATAGAAGATATTATGAGCTTATATTAATTGATCTAAATTCAACAATAATCAGTCACCAGAAAGATACAAGTGGAAGAGAGCAATGTTGTCAAAATCGCGATTCTACCTAGACTCGGAAAGGGGGGTGGACTCGTATCATAAACTCGTAACGTAGAATCGTAAGAGTTTACCTACACTTGTTATTTAAGCTATTGAATGTAACCATATCACATAAAATTTCATACATAGTTCATAATTCATAATCTATAATATATAAAGTTCAATAAACTCTGTAATCCATATCCATAATCTATGTCCATAATCCATAATATATAATCCAAATCAACATACAAAATTCAATAAACTCTGTAATCCATAATATATAATCCAAATCAATATACAAAGTTTAATAAACCCTGTAATCTATATGTCATAATCCATAATCCATAAGATATAATCCATCACACATAATACATAATAATCATTCAGTTAACATAGCAAACTCTCAATACAAATTCAATAAAAATCATCAATTCCACGACTATCATCACTACCAGAATCTTGATCATCTTCTATATAATCTCCACCTATCTCATTCTCATTCTCATCATTATTATCTTCTTCTTCATTTTGGAAGTCATCATCAAATTCCATATTGTTAAATTGTTCACCAGTACTAGTACCACCAACATTAGCATCAAGCTAAACAACCAAATCACCAATTTCTATTGCGGCCAAAACAGGATTAACTTTAATAGGTTCAAGAACCTCATCATCTGCCTCCACATTATCTTCATTTTCCATCTCCTCAGTTATCCATTCATCATTAGAATGAATATCATCAAAATCATAAACATGAGTTCTTGTAGTTTGCTTATTTTTTAACTTCAAATTGCACATCACAAATGCCAAGTCATTCATCTTCTTTTGGTGCAGTCGATTTCTTTTCTTAGTATGAATCTAAACAAAATAAACAATCTTAATAAGTATTCTAACCCCTTAAAAAATTAAAATGAAAATAAAGAAAGAAAGCAATTTATAATTTTACAATTACTTACCCTTTCAAAAGCACTCCAATTACGTTCACATCTAGAAGAGTTGCAGCATAAGCTAAGAATGCGAATTGCCAATCTTTTAAGTTCTGGGCATCCATCTCCATAGGCTTCCCACCATTCTGCTGGGGCTCTTAATGTCTGTGCAGAACCACAACTAAATATGCCCTTTGCGAAATGGAATTCGACCAATTGGAACTCAATTTTGTCTCTTTCTCCCTTATCTTCAACTAGTCTTGCTACGCATTCATATAGCCCTTGCTTAATCGTATAATCAGCTTGGAAGTCAGTGTTGTAGTGAAAATGAGGATTGAGGTAATATGCAGCTGCATGTAAAGGCCTATGTAATTGAGCATCCCACCTTTCGTCAATTATGTTCAATATAGGCTCATAGCTGCAATAATCAACAAACAATCAAGCCAAAATATATTAGGGATAAAGACACTAATATAAAATATATTTGTTTGTATTTACCTCCTTGAAACATTATTAAAGTTCATCTTAATTTTTGCCTTTGCACTTTCCATTGCTTCATATATGAATCCCATGGCTGGTTTTTCCTCTGAATCCACTAAGCGAAGAACTTTAATGAAAGGAGCAGCAGCTTTAAGGCAAGTAATCATATTCCTCCACAACCTGTTATCCATAACACTTCTTGCCACTTCCTTCCCATCCTTGGTAGCAGAAAATTTGCTATCTTTCCATTCCTCAGAATTAAATAGATTTATCAATGCCACTTTATGGTCATTAAGACAACCTAATGTCAAATAAGCAGTGGCAAAACGAGTCACAGCTGGCCTAATCAAGTCTCTCCCTTTTGTGAATTTTCTTAACATATTGATAAGCATTGATCTTGCATAAATGTAAGTTGTAATTCTTCTACCCTTACGTATGGTTTCTTTATGCAACTCTATTTTCTTTTCTAAATCCTTCAACATTAAATCAATGCAATGAGCTGCACATGGTGTCCAATACAAGTGTTTTCTTTTCTCCATCACTTTTTGTCCGGCTGCCTTGTAATTTACAGCATTATCAATTATTATTTGCACCACATTCTCCTCTCCCACTTTTTCAACAACATCATCAAGCATCTTAAACACTTTGTCAGCAGTTTTAGAAATATGAGAAGTGTCTAGTGAATATAAAAACACGGTTCCTTTAGGACTATTGACCAAAAAATTACAAATGGAACGTCTCTTATTATCCGTCCACTCATCAGACATAATGGAACAACCCACCTTTTTCCATTCTTGTTTAAACTCTTCAAGCATGGCATGTGTATTCTTAACTTCCATATTCAAGTATTTTTCTCTAATCTCATGATAGGATGGAGGCTTAAACCCTTGGCCATATCTTCCAATAATCTCACACATCTTAATAAACTCAGGATTTTTTACACAATTAAAGGGAATGGCACTTGTGTAAAAAAAACGAGCTACTTGTTGGCAAGCTTCTTCCCTAATATCTTTCTTGAACATGTGATTAATGGTTGATTGTGAGCTACCTTGGCCACTGCTATGTTTTTTGGGAGCTCTCAATAAATTTAAGAGGTCTTGGGGATTTGAATATCCTTGAGTGCCTGGAGTTTCCTCCTCACCAACATCAACCCTTTTTTTTTTCCGTTTAGATGATGCACATTTGGATTCAATAACATGTTGTAACATTTGTGCTTTAACATCATCCGAAACACTAACACATGGTTCAACATCTATTCTTGTGCCAGCTAAATGATGTTTAAATCTATAGACTCCTCTACTATAAACTTTGCCATAATAACTACATTGAACTTTTTTACCATCCCCATTAACATCCTTCCCATGTTTCCACCCTATATCAGATCTATTACCCGAAAAATTCTTCCTTCCAGCAGCTACATTTTTTCCAATAAGGGCTGATGGAGCACTTGCACTTAAAGACATATTTTCTTTGATGTATAACAAAACAACAATATATAAGTTTATATCAGCTAAAGAGAAATCCAATAAAGCTAACCAAAACAAAGATGAATAAATGTAGAAAATAAATTCAAAGATAACATAATAAGTTTTATAATTTGTTCAAAATAATAATAGCTAACCAACTATATTACACCCCATTCCAACATAATAACAATTTCATAATTTGTTCAAACACATCTCCCTAGCACCATTTATATCCCTATTATACACTCCAAGAGCACTACCACTCCCTAGCACCATTTATATCCTTGTTCTTCAAATAACATTTGACTAGAAAATGACAGATAAATACAAAGTTCTTTTAAAGCAATCAATTTATAAAGTGACACCTTTATGCACTAAAACTAAATAATATCATCAGGTTCCTGCCAAATCAACCTTGGAGCATAAATGCAGTCACATTTTATAAAGATATCCTTATTTTACTCTTTCTTACATGTAAAAGAGAAGAACAAATAACTACTTATTGAAAAAGATATTATATGCTAAAATGCACAAAATGGAACAGAAAAATCCTAATTCAAACAGAAAGAAAAAAGAACAAGCCTGAAAAAGCAATAACATAGAGGATATCGATACAGAAAAGTGTGCAAAAAATTTCAGATAGTAAAACAATCTCATTTTCAATTCACCCTACAAATTGTAAATTTGAATGATAAAAAAAAATCAAGCAGATCGAAATGCTTTGGAAGTAACTTCAGCTTCACAGTTATGGAACCCACAGTGATTGAATGTGTGTGAAAATAACACACAGAGAGAGAGAGAGAGAGAGTCTGTGAGAGAGAATGCCTGAATCTGAGAGTATTTGCTTCTCTTTCACGTACCAGAGGAGGAAATTGCAGCAGAACACAGCAGTGAGCAGCAACCAGCAATGAGCAGCCCTTTCACGTACCAGAGGAAGAAATTGCAGCAGAATACAGCAGTGAGCAGCAACCAACAGTGAACAGCCCTTTCACGTACCAGAGGAAGAAATTACAGCAGAATACAGCAGTGAGCAGCAACCACCGAGCAACCAACAGCGAGCAACGACCACCGAGTAACCAACAACGAACAGCAACCACTAAACAACAACTACCAAACAGCGAACTCGGAGGAGCAGATTAACAGAACCAGCCACCGAGCAACGACCACCTAGCACCAAGCACCGAGCACCAAGGAGTGAGTAGCAACTGAGAGGAACAACACTGGAGAGCAGGCACAGTGAATCGCGACCACCGGTAATGACAGATCGACAAGAAGTTGAAAACAGAGGACTTAGGGCGTGATGAACAGTGACGAAGAAACATAAACGCAGCAGTAGCTTGGATTCTGTAGCCTAGTGTGAAGGATTAAGGAAGCTTTAGTTTGGTTTGGTTGAAGTTGATTCATTTCACAAAGTTGGGCAGCACTGGGTCTGGAACTGTGGAGCAGGCTACAGCAACGTTGGGCTTCACTTCACTGCTGCTTAATGGGCTTATCACAGAGAGATTTTTTTTTTTTGGGCTACAAAGGTTAACTCGTTTGACTCAGTCAAACTCGCCGATTTTACCGAGTTAGTCTGAGTTAGTGGCGAGTTTGACCGAGTCAATCCTGATTCCGATTCTAATTGCGATTTAACACGAAATTGCCATCTAGGATCCTAAAATCGACAATTCTAACGAGTTAAATCGTGAGTTTGACAACATTGGAAGAGAGTATTCATAAATAAAGATTGCAAATATCTTATCACACAAGGGTTGGAGGCAATCTTCATTTACGGCCAAGAAGTTCTTTGTAAACTACCATGACATAACTCATAATTATTATGATTATAAAGAGGCTAGGTATAATGTTTTTTACTACATAAACTAATTGGTTTAATCGTGATTGCCGTAACAATTTTTCTAATTGGTTCCTTGAATGGTTGCATACTTTTGGACTAGTACAACAAATACTTCCTCTTGAGGTGGAACAATGATACAAAGCCTTTAAACAGGCAACTGATTTTGAAGATGTAGAGAAACCCTTTTACTTTTTCTATCGCTTCAAGGTTCCCTGAATGATGAGTTGGAGTTTTTCGAGATAAAGGAAAGGGATCCTTATCCTACATTGAGTTATTTAGTCAAAAGTTTTACGGTGAAGTGGTGGAAGAAGTATGATAAAAATTATGTAGATGTTAATTAAATGAATAAATGGATAACCACGATTAGAAGGTTGGATGCTTCTACTAATTAGCAAACAAAAGCAAATGAATGGCCGAATTTGCAGCTATCTCCAGCCTGAAAGATTTTGCTATAAAGATTCAAGAGTGATCTTCTTAGTTAACATCTTCCTCCGAGGTGGGCTCCACCTCATAAGAAAATGAGGATGACTGTCTCATAATAGATGTTGATTCAGTTATTCAGCCATAATGACACTACAATTATAATATTGAATTTTGAAAACCTTTGCAGTAAAACAACAATCTGATGGAGTATTTGAATCTTTTTTTAGAAAAAGTTTGGTTATCAACACTCAGTGGAGCATGGGAATCATCTATAGAGAATGCAATATCAATAGAGCGTGGGAATCTTCTACAAGAAATGAGATTGAAATGAAGTTGTAATGTAATGTAATGAAAAGAGGTCTTCTGTTATAAAAGGGTCTTCTTTCACAAGGTAAAATAGGATTTTGAGAACCCCATCTTAGCTTAAACCCAAAAGCTTTCAAAAGGTTCACCCATCCTTCGAAAACTATCTTGTAAGTTTTTAATTTGTACTTTCAAATTGTAACGTTGTTTTCTACTTGTGGTCAACG
This sequence comes from Delonix regia, assembly GCA_037074485.1. Classification (NCBI taxonomy): domain Eukaryota; kingdom Viridiplantae; phylum Streptophyta; class Magnoliopsida; order Fabales; family Fabaceae; genus Delonix; species Delonix regia. Next base: position 27,931,889 of record CM073449.1, on the reverse strand, counting down.
CTTTCATATACATATACATATACATATATATATATATATATATATAGAAACAACTATTTTTCTACTTTATTTTGTTATTATTGGTATCAAAGCCTTTTACTTGTTCCTTTAACCAATATTGTAGGAATATATTATATTCTTTACTACTACTACTACTACTACTACTACTACTATTATTATTATTATTATTATTATTATTATTATGTCAATATCAATCTCAAAGTCCTCATTTCTCAGTTAATTTGGGGTTATCTGGTTTGGACAAGGGGGTTGGCGTTTTCATCCTTATCCACCGATAGATTAAAAACAATGCCCATGTTAAAAAAATGTTTATTTTGTTTAGACATGGCACTCTGGGTTACTGGTGGGTAACTGGGTATTATCCATTCAAACATTTAAAACAAATTTACAGTACCAAACCAAAAATAAAAGTCAACCATGTGAATTTAGATTACTAAATCCATTTTTTTTAACAAAAAATTTTCAGAAATTACATCGTAGTACCTGAATGCCTATTTTCAAAAAAAAAAAAAAGACAAAATTTTTTTAACTCACTTGATTTAAGCTTATAATTTTTCTTATGAACAAGCTTATAGTTTTTAACATCTGTCCAATTTTAAAATTTATTTTATTTGTACAAACTTCCATAAATTTTCTATTAAAGATCAGGTATTTTTTATTTGTTTATTAGATTTAGATGTTATAAGCATAACCTTTTGCTTCGATCATGTCCAAACATCTTGAAGAGCTTTGTTTGGCATAAAGAATGAAAATGAAAAGGGAAAAAAAATGAGGGAGGGATGGGAACTTTCCTTTGACTGTAATTTTAAGAAGGAAGGGGAAAAAAAGAGCTGTTGGCCTCACACCATTTTTGCTAGGGTTGAAAAATAACTTGGTAGGCCTGTTCAATTCAGTCCCATTGGTCACACATGGCCTGATATGATATTATTTAATTTTATTTCATTATTTTTTTATACTTTATTTATTTTATTTAAAATAACTTATTTATGATAAATATTTTAAACATTAAATCTTTCAAAGTTTTAATCATATTCTATTTCAATTTTTTTCCATTTAATTTCCTATTCATTTAAAACCTTAAACTTTTTCATTTTGTTCATTGTGAAAATTAATCATTTACTTTTTACTCTTTACCTAAGTTTACAAATTGGTTCTTATACTTTATTTTTCAAAAATGGTATTTCTTATTATTTTAATATTTTTAAAATTAATCCCTATCATTGATTAAATCCTTAACAATATTTGTTATATACTGATGTAGAGTGTTCAAATAAAAAATAAGACATTTTATATGCCAAATAGATACCAAAGCCAACTTAATGCGAGACGACCTTTTTTTTTTTTTTTTCTTTTTTCAAATATTCAGAGGAAAAGTGGCTCTCTTTGCAACTAATTTCCAATTGATCGCACGGTCTCCAAATCCAACAACAAAATGCAAGTACAAGCTCTGATCCACCAGCTCGGTCTCATAAACGCTGCCCAATCTGTTATTGGCAATGATTTGAAGGTTATTGCGGCGTATGCATTTAACTCCCCAGTTTCCGGCGAAAAATACCAAATTAAACCAAGTTGGTTCTGCCGAGATGAAATAATGTAGAAATACATAATAAAATTATAAAGAACATGTTGATGGAGGAATAACTGGCTACAGTAACATAGGTTTGATGGAATAATTGGGAATGAAAATAGAAATGTATTTGGGAATGGAAATGAATTTTAGTAAAAATGGAATATTAGACATATTTATTATATTTGGTATGATATTGAAAAAATGAATATGATTAGAAAGAAGGATTAATCAAATTATCATAATACAATTTTTAAATATTAAAATTTTAATTATTTATATTTTTAATTTTGAACAAAACATCCTCATCTTTAAAATTTTAAAACCATAAAGTCTAAATCTTTAAAACAAGAAAAGAAAAGATATTGAAAATATTTTGAATTAAAACAAATAAAAAATAAAAAAACATTTAAAAGTTTAAATATAAAATATATTTTAAAAGATAATTTCTATCTTATAAATTATTAGTAAACTAAATTTCTTATTTTCCGTTAATTGGCACACTTTAAATATAATATTGTTCACAGAAAATAATATTTTTTTAAACAACTATCCTAAATGCAACACAATTTATTATCGTCGTCAACTTTTTACGTTAATTGAAAAAAAAGAAAGCTGTATATTCAGATTTTTTTTTTTTTTATGTTGCCACTGTCTCAGAGAAATCAGAACTAAATATTAATTTTCATTCTTAAACAAAAAAAAAAAATTAAAAAGCTCCTTCTTCTTCCTTGTTCGTGCTGAGGTTGATGATCATATGGGTAAATATGGTTCTCTCGTGTCATATCTCCAATTCGGTCTCAGATGATGACCACTTCACACAGAACAACCAAATGGCCATGGATTGAAAATGGAAACACAGATCCTCAACTTCGACCTTCCCACTTTGTAGAGAAAATAGACAACAGATATAAGTAAAATTATAGCAAATAATTTGAAAAAAAATGTGACACAAATTTTATATGGAAAACCCCAATGAGATAAAAATTATAGACAAGGAAAAAAATGTTTTACTAAAAGAAAAAAGAAAAATAAGAGTTACATCTTCTCTCTATATAGCAAGGATAATGCAATATTTTTATATTTCTTGCTAATAAGAGAATACTAGTCTCACAACTCTCTATATATTTCTTCTCTCTCTGTATAGGATTGTTCTTTTTTTAGTTGTGAGAAATATGATTTTGAAACCCTCAATTTATAAAGATTGATGAAAGGTTTCAATACAATTCTTAAATGACTAAAGTATAATTACAACAAAAAATTTCTCTCATTTTTCTTTAGACGTTTACTAACTAAAATGGTAGGCATCATTCGTTGACAATCTCACACTTGAATATTTGATTGAGAATCAATCAATCTTCACTGCATTCTTCATTCCTTGTCATCTCCTATTGCTCACATATCTACCAGGCTAATAGAAGATTTTTACCATATGAACTTATGAGTGTTCACTGGCTTTGTCAGTGCATTTGTTAGAGTATCTTTAGTATGGATTTTCTGTATATCCACACTTCCTTTTTCCATTTTTTCTCAAACAAAGTGATATTGAACTTGTATGTGCTTTGTCTTCGAATTAAATGTTGGATTCTGCTAAGTGTAGAGTACTTTGATTATCACAGAATAATGTACTTTTCCTAGGATAATACCCAAGCTCCTTCAACAATATCTACAACCAAATTGCTTCTTTGCTAGCTTATTTAGCTGTAATATATTCTGTCTCTGTCATTGAAGTGGCTACAATAGGTTGCAGTTTTGAAACCTAGCTTATAGCTCTGCCTACAAGAGTAAACACGCAACCACTGGTGGATTTGCTATTGTCAAAGTCACCTGCATAATCTGAATATGTATAGCCTCTAATGGTAAAATCTGATCCTCCATAACATAATGTAACATCTGTGGTCCTTTTAATGTATCTTAAGGCCCTTTTTACAACATTCTAATGCTTTCGGTCAGGATTTGCCATATATCAACAAAACATTCCCACTACTTGGGCAATGTCTAGTCTTATGCAAATCATAGCGAACATTAGGCTATCCACTACTGATGCGTAGGGTACTTGAGGCATTTCCTTCCTTTCTTCTTCACTGCTAGGACAATTACTTGAGAATAATTTGAAATTAACAAGAAGTGGGGTAGAGATTGCCTTACAATCTTGCATATTGAAGCGTCACAAGATTTTATTTAAATAATTCTTTTAAAGAAACCAAATCTTCATGTTATTTTTGTCTCGATCAATTTGCATCCCTAAAATCTTTTTTGCTAGTCATAAGTTCTTCATATCAAATTTTCTAGCTAATTGTGCCTTCAATTCATTAATGTGATCTTTGATGGGGTCTACTACTAGCATGTCGTCTATATACAACAATAGAATAATGAAATCATTTATACCAAACCTTTTGATATATGCACAATAGTTTGCATTAAGTCTGTTATATCCAAGGCTCATGATGAAGGAACCAAATCTCTTATACTCAAGGTTGTCAAAATCACGATTCTAGACAGACTCGTTTTGGGGGGTGAACTCGTAACGTAAAATTGTAAGAGTTTACATACACCTATTATCGAATACAAGTTGAACATAACTATATTAAAAAAAAAAATAACATTCATACATAATCCATAACCTGTAGTTTCATACTTGTCATTCAAATCTACAAATATATTTCAATAAACTCCATACATTAATTCTCATTCAACATTACTAAGTCTCAAAATCAACAATAAAAGTTTACCATAGTTCTTCAAATCCTACTATATTATCATCATTTCTAGAGTCTTCACTTTCATCATCTCCTACTTCACAACCATCATTTTCTTCTTCTTCATCCTTAAAGTCATCAACCAATGCCAAATTTTTAGAAGATGCACTACCCATATTAGGATTCAGGTCAACACAAAATCATTACATATTCCTTCCATAAGCACAAGAGGTTGAAGAACCTCATCATCATCTTCCTCATCCTTTGACATTAACATTAACATTGCTTCTCCTCCTAGACACAAATAAGACCTTTTAGTGTAGTGACCAACTACTCATTTCCACTTTTCAAATTAAAAAAATGGAAATAAGTTTTTTTTTTCCTCTGAAAAATGGGTAATTATTTAATGATGGAAAACAATGTAGTGAAAAAAGGGGCCAATACTAAATTATTATAGTTGAAATTTAAGAACAAATTAGAAAATTGGAAATGACAGTCAACAATCTTAAACCTCTCTTTCTAAACAAAAAATTGGCATTTTTGGAACATAGAAATTAATGGGTGATAAAAAAAAATTAATGGGAGAAATATTTGGCTTCTTATCTATTCTGTCACATTCATATAGAAGTTTTAACCGAATAAAAATTTTGATAGCAGAAGCAGGAAGCACAGGAGAAAAAACCGAACATGATTCTTCAAGAAGATGTTTCACTGTCCAAATCTCATCCTCGTATACATACATAAATAATATTTTACAGTATTAATAGCAGAAAAAGTTGATGCTTCTGTACTGAAATAGAGCACCAGCCAAATTGAGCAAAGAGTAGAGAAAAGATACCATAATTTGTTCACAATCCCAAGAACTAAATTCTATTGAAGGATGAAAATCATGGAGCAAAGAAAAAATTGAATGTAGAAAAGAGAAACCGTGAACGCAAATGCCGTTAAAGACATTGAAAGACAGAGAAGTCCAGTGAAAGGTGAAGCTTTAAATTCAGAATCAAGCAAGAACAAGGAAGGAAATGAACTGGAAGAGAAGTAAGAGTGAGATAGAAGTAAACAAGTTGAGACCCACCTCTAATTCATAAACCCACATCGAACCAAGACTCGAGATTATGAATCGCAAAAGCTTCGGCAGCTCGAGGTTGTAAAAAAGCTTCGACCACCGTTGCTGCTCTAATCAACCGTTGCTGGCTTGTTGCTCTGCTACTGTACAGTAAGGCATAGGGTTCGGGTTCGTTAAAGGATGACGATTTGAGGAAGATGTTGATGCAGATTCCTTCCTCAACTTCTCGCTGTGCTGTGCATTTCATTTAGCCGAATATGGGTTAGCGTGCGTTTTGGGTCTCAGGCTTAGTATTTTTTTTTTTTTGGCTAATCTAATGGGCTGGATTTTGGGTGTTTCAGACTTTTTAATTTAAAAAAACATAGCTTTGGGTTGCATAATTTGGGCTTACCTTAACTCGGTAGAAACTATCAAACTCGGCGAGTCAAGCGAGTTTGACTGAGTCACTGGCGAGTCTGACCGAGTCAATGACGATTCCGAGGCTATGTCCGAGTTAGATCATTTTGGTCACTTACAAATGTAGACTCGGCGAGTCAATCGAGTTGACTCGTGAGTTTGACAACAATGCTTATACTAGCATCTTGACACCTATTTGAGACCATTTAGAGATTTGTTCAACCTACAAACCAAGTTCTCTTTTCCTTTTTCTTTAAACCCTTCTAGTTAGAGCATATAAATTTCTTCTTCAAGATCTAGATGAAGAAATGTAGTTTTCACATCTAACTTCTCCAGATTTAAGTCAAATAAAGCACATATTGCTAAGACCACTCGAACCGTTGTGAGTCAAATAACTAGAGAAAAGATCTCATTGAAATTAATGCCTTTTTTCTAAGCAAATCCTTTTACTACCAGTCTAGCACAATATTGTTCAACTTGATCATTACCAATTCTCTTGATATTTTATGCTCATTTGTTCCTAATGACCTTCCATCTTTTTGGTAATGAAACATGATTCCATGTCTTGTTCTTGTGGAAGGCTTCAATTTCTTCTTGCATTGTTGCCAACTACAAAGAAGCTTCCTAGCTTTCCACTGACTCTTTGAAAATGAAAGGCTCTTTTTCTTTTGTGAGTAGACAATATGCAACATTTCCTTCCATAATGCTGTCTAAGTGCTAAACTGGTTCTTTTCTCTCTTAAGTTGATCATTGAACTTGTGCTCTGGGGCTGCTTCAGAAATATCTAATACTTTTGATTTATTTTTTGCTCCTTTAATCTACACTATAATGATCTCTCATATTTCTTTTGATATCATCTTTATGTATATGTTGCTTTTCTTTAGGAAAGATGACATCCTTGCTAATTATAACCTTATGGTCAGTGGGATTCCAAAGGCAATAACCTTTCATTTTGTTAACATATCCTAAAAATAAGCATCTTCTGGATTTTGGATATAGCTTTGTAATTTCTTGGGCATTGTACATCACATATACCAGACTTCCAAACATATAGAGGTTTGTATAGTTAGCTGGCTCTCTAGTCTATATCTCCATTGAGATTTTCATATCAATTGTAGTTAATGGTGACCAATTGATCATATGGCAAGCTGTCATGAATGCTTTTGCCCAAAATGACTTAGCTAATTTAGGGGTTCTTAACATTGCCTTTATCCTTTCTAACAAATTCTTGTTCATTTGCCCTACCACTCCATTTTTTTGTGGAGTGTACGTCACATGAATTGCCTCTTGATACTTTTTTATTGACAGAAAGTATTAAATTCACCACTGGTGTATTCTCCTCCATTGTCTATTCTTAAGTACTTGATCTTTTTCTCAAATTCATGTTCCATATAAACTTGATCTTTTTCTCAAATTCATGTTCTATATGTGCTTTAAAAACTTTAAACCCTTTTCACTTGATTGGGTACACCCAACATATTCTGGAGTAGTCATCGATAAATGACACAAAAGACATTGCTCCTCTTAAGGATAAGACTAGTGCTTGTCAAACATTGAAGTGCACTAGGTCTAAGATAGTTTTACAAAAGGTAGAGAGACCTTTTTGAGTCTGAGAAGAAGAATATGTTCTGTAAGAACCTTTAATCCACGTTCTAACATGTGGCCAAGTTTACAATGACACCATATCGTTGATTTCTTAGCTGTTGAATCTGTTGATGCAACTAAGACTTCATTTTATTGTTGTGTTTCTCCTTTAAGCATATATAAGTTAGTTGCTATCTTTTCTTCCTTAATAACTACAAGTTCACCTTTAATAACTTTTAAAATTCCATCCTGTATCTAGGTTTTGTACTTGTTGCTATCAAATTGTCTTAAAGACAATAGATTTTTCTTAAGACCCTTCACATGTTATACCTTTTGGATGGTGCGAGTCGTACCATCATATATTTTTAGTATGATAGTACTAACTCCAGCAATTTCTAAGAAACAATCGTCTTTCATGTGCTATATTGCTACTGAATCTATAAGCCATATATCACTGAACCTTTTTTGCCTTCAACAACTATTATTGCTGTCGTAACCGACCTTTCGGCGGAATAGGATCAAATGGTTAAAAAAACCGATTCCCAAAAATGGAATTTTGAAAATCGATTTTATTTGGAGTCGCCACCAAAATTTTTAATGGAAAACTTTGGAAAACCAATTTAAATAAAATGAAAAAAAAAAGGCGAAATGGTCTGCGAAATCAGAGATGGGTTCAGGAGTCTATTTGGGTGTGGGAAAGGTGTTAGGCACCCCACAACACTCGCCCATAAGGATGGTTACCTTAAACTAGTCAGTTGAAATAGAATATGGCCTTTAATTAATCTCAATTACCCTTTTATTGACATGGATGCATGTTAGACATAGGAGACAAAAAAAAGCGAGGATGCATGCAAACAGATGGATATTTACAAAGGGCGGACTTGACCTAGGATGAAAACCTAGGGCCTACGTACCCTACAATAGGGATCAAAGTCTATGTAGTTCGACCAAAAGGCATGTTTTGCAGGTTGGTGGTTTTTTGATTTGTTATGAGAATAGGAGGATTTTAATTAAAACGGATCATTGTAAACAAAACGGGATTGGAATTTGGTTTGTATGTTTTAATTTACTACAATCTGGTTAACCTCATTCTCCTGATCTCTTCACATTTTCTCTTTTAAAATTTTTTGTCGATTTTATTATTATTATTATTTTTTTTTTTTAGTTTTAGGAGTCTTGGGAGTTCATATTTCGGGAATTAATGTATGATTTATCATGAAAGGAATATTTATTTTTTTGAACTTTTGAATTTATTGTTGGTAAATATTGATTATTATTATTATTATTGATTATTGGTAAATAATTTAATTCGAGTGCTATTATTTATTTGTTTACCCGTTTATCTTTGAATGAATATATGCTAATTTTTGGGTTCTATGGGGATTAAAATCTCACACGAGCCCGGGAAGTCGAGGAGAGAAAGGTATTCTCACACGATTCATTTTGTATAAATATTTAATCAAGGTTAATATTTAATTATTGTCCATTTATTTATTTTTTGTATTATTATTATTTCAGAATTAGTTATAGGGATTTAAGGAGATTAAAATCTCACATAATCCCCGGTAATCGTGGAGAACGATATTCTCACACGATAATTTTGCAAATAATGGGAAGCAGTTCATTAAAGCAGACATTTTAATTATGATTTAATATTTAGTTATCATTCATTTATTTTTCACCATTCACTCATTAATATTTCATTAATATTATTGTTGCTTTTCAATTATTCAATTTATTGTAGGGATTTAAGGAGATTAATATCTCATATAATCCCCGGTAATCGAGGAGAACAAAATTCTCACACGATAATTTTATCCATCATGACAATATTTATTAATTATCATTCAATTATTTTTCACCATTCCTTCATTAATATTTCATTAATATTAATTGTCATTCCTTTATTTTTTTCACCATTTATTCATTAATATTTCATTAATGTTATTATCACTTTTTCAAATATTCAACTAGTTGTAAGGATTTAAGGAGATTAAAATTTCACATAACCCCTGGTAATTGAGGAGAATAAAATTCTCACACGATAATTTTATCCATCATGGCAATATTCATTAATTATCATTCAATTATTTTTCACTATTCCTTCATTAATATTTCATTAATATTATTGCTGCCTTCCAATTATTTAATTAATTGCAAGGATTTAAGGAGATGAAAAACTCACATAATCCTCGGCAATCAAGAAGAACAAAATTCTCACATGCTAATTTTATACGTAATAGCAATAATTAATCAAAGTTAATGTTTAAACAATGGTGATAAACAAAATTAAAACAAGTTTAAGCAAATGAACAGTAGCACCTCATATTAGAACGCGTGAACAGTGCACATGCATGAGATTGTCTTGAAGCAATTCGAATGAACAGTGACATACATGCAGAAATCTCGGCAGTGGCAAACCGTGCAGCCATACCTGTGCGTTTTCAGCTTCTCCCTTGTGCTCCAATGAAGAATGTCCTTCTCCTCCTCACTCACCTATGGTAGATGGACCTCTAACAGCCCCAAATCAGCTGGTCTCGGCTGGAAGTGCAGAAATGGCGGACGGCTTCGTTAGACAGCTTTGTTGGAGTTTCTGGTTGGCTTCAGTGCTGGAAATGCTGCAGAACATGTCTCTGCTTCTTGGCTGGAAGGTGGAGGCTGAAAGCTTCCCTTCTTCTCCACACTTCCTCTTCTTCCTTGTGCTCCCTAAGTTCTCCTCTGTTTACCTCTGTTTTTTGAGCTCAAAACAGAGTTTTTTCTCCTCCATGGTTTAACTTCTATCCATCCCTTTGCTGCCACTTTGTTTTGCATTCAGACTTCCTTGTTTCTGCTCATCATTTTGGCATCCGACTCTCCATTTTCTGCTCCTTGGATGGTCTGAACTTCAGCTCCTTTTCACTCCACGATTTGGGACGTTTCTCCACCGTTTTCTGCACGCTTTCTGCACCAGTTTTCTGCACCTTTCAGCTCTCAGTTTCTGCCTCGTTTAGCTTTCGATTTCACTTAGTTTCTGGTTCATTTTCTCTTCTGTTTTTTCCCTCACGTGGCTGCCTTGTTTTCTGGTTTCGTTCAGCTTTGTTTTTCTCCCTCACGTTGCTGATTTCATTTTCTTGTTTCGTTCAGCTTTGTTTTTCTCCCTCATGTTGCTGGTTTCGTTTTCTTCTTCAGCTCTTCTTCCCTTCTCGGTCACATGGTTCCCTCTCCCTTTCAGCGTGGTTTCTGCCTTCTCTTTCCTTCCTTCTCTTCTCTTCTCCTCCTCCCTTTTCTTCTCAGCCGAGGCCTCCTTTATACTCCAACGTTTATTCTTGCTTTCTCTGGGTTTGTTGCTCTCCTTTATACTCCAACGCCACCTCCCTTTTTCTGCCATGCTGCTCCTTTTTCTCCTTACTTTTTCTGCAACTTCCAGCCACCACTTTGCTGCTCACGGTCCCCTCCTTTTTCTGCCATCTCCAGCCACGCCACACTCTCCTTTCTCTGCACCAGCCACTCTCCTTTCTGCCTCCTCTGCAGAACTAACTCCCACTTGCTTTTTTGTCCCCCTTGTCCTCTTGTGCATGTGTGTGCATGAGTGTATGCATGTGGTGAGTGTGTGTGTCCGTGGGTGAGAGTGTGTGAGAGTGTAAGTGTGAGTGTGTGAGGAGGTGTGTCCGTGAGTGAGAGTGTGAGTGTGTGAGAGTGATGTGTGTCATGTGTGTGAGGGCAAATGAGCATATGGGAGCAAATGAGCATGTGAGAGTGTGTGAGTGTGAGCAAGTGAGAGTGTTTTGCAATTCCATTTCAAGTATATGGCCTTGTTCATTTTATTTCTTTGCAAGATGATTGCCATGTCTCTTCTTCAAACATATATCTTGAATTTTCCTTTTTATTATTTTTGGTTCTTATATTTGGTTTTTTCCATATTACTTCTATTTTGTTTGCCTTTTGCAATTTTGTTTTGATTAATTGTTATTATTATTTTTTAGAAATTTTTTTAAATTCTATTTATTATTATTACCATGATTATTATTATTGTTAATTCGGGTGGGGTGTTCACAATTGCCTTGTTGTATAAAACTTCTCTATCATCAGAAGTACTTGCAACATATCCTTGTGCACTTGACAACTTAGTGTCTTTGCCTTTGACCTCTGCTTTCTTCTTCGAATGCCAACACTCATTTTTGTAATGTCCCTTTTTGTTACACTTGAAACACCTAATATTCTTTTTGCACCTTAATTTTGGCTTCTACTTAAGCCATGTTTTAATGATCTTCCTCTAGTCATTGTCAATGCCTCCGCTTGTTGTGAACAAATCAACTTGTTTTCCTTGTTTTTACGCTAATTTTCTTATTCCAATATAGCTGGTACTATGTCATAAAAAACTAAGTAGTTCACAAGAATATTATTAGTCAGGTTGATGATGAGTTGGTCATAAGAATCTAATGGACTTTGAAGCAGAATTTCAACACATTCATTTGACTCTATTTTGTGAACCAATGATGTGAGTTGAGAAAATATAGTATTTAGACTACTGATGTGCTCCGTCACTGAAGTACTTTCAAACATCCGTAAAGTGTATAATTTCTTTTCGAGGAAAATTTTGTTGTGAAGTGACTTGGCTTTGTATAATTTAGTCAAATGATCCCAAATTTCCTTTGTCATTTTATTTTCTTCTATGTTGGACAATATCTCATTTGCAAGTGCTAGATAAAGATTTTCAATAGCAGTTCTATCCATCTCGTTCCACTTATTTTCATATGTGGATTCTATTGGCCTGTCACTAATAGCTGCAGACAATTATATTTTCTCACGATAGTCTTTATCTTCATCATTCACAATGAGAAATTACTATCGTTGAACTTTTCAATTTCAAAATTTGTTGCCATTACTTCAATCACATTTTATTTGTGAGCAAAAATATCTCCCACTATTTTTTGTGAAAAGTAACTGTACATATGAATAGTCACACTGTACACGTGAATAATACCCAGTACGTTATAATTGGCGAGAATAATTTTACTTATTTTCTGATGTTGAGGATTCACTATATTTGTGGTATCCACAGAGCATGCAATAAGTAGATAATCACACACCTAAACCTCGCCTTGATACCAATTGTAGAGAAAATAGACACTGGATAGAAGCAAAACTGTAGCAAATAATTTGAAAAAAATGTGACACATTGATCTTACCTATTTTTACCTTACCAATTAATATCAATTCATGGGATTTTATGAGGATTAAAGAACTTAAAATGCATAATTTGGTAATATCTTGTGGTAATTTGGAATTAGAGGCAACTTATTGGAAAATGTGCTATTTATGTATGACATTGTAACACTTGCTAAGTTAATGCAAAAAATTTTCTTTTAGCAAGAATGAAGGTATAAATATTTGTAATGTGTAATACTAATCAAATGTGAGCTTTGGTTCAGTGGTAAGGAAAGTCATTTGGAATTAAGAGGGCTTGGGTTCGAGATGTAGCTCCCTCCTCCTTTAGCATTTTTTTGGTGTTGACACTGGCACCCCCAGGCAATATTACAAAAATACCCTTCAGTATACCTTTTTCACACAGCTTTCTTCTTCCTGCAGCTGAATGAGAATTTCGTCCCTTTCAATTTTTGGTTTTTGCTCCACCCACTGCTATGTTCAACCTTCGGCCAGCTTCCTCCATCACCAGCAAATCTTTCTAGGCAGCCACCGCTTGCCATTGGGCGACGACAGTGACTTTTTCTGGCGGTCTCACATCATAGCCACGGCAACGAGTTTTGCAGCGATTTTAGTGAGTTTTAATTGGTTTTTGCATGAGAATAATGTTAGGAGAAGCATTGTCGGCCCTTTCCCATTGAATTTTAGCTTTGGAAGCATGATTTTATCGAAATTGTTGAGAGTTGTTCTAATAGGAACTAAACTGAAACGTTTTGAAATTTTGGGGTTTTCAGAAAATGGTGAAATTATGAAGTTTAATGGGTTTAAATTGGTCTTAAAGGAACACATTTAAGGTGTATGACATAAAACCTTCGTGCTTTTCATGGTTTTATTTGAATTGAAGGAAAAAGTATGAAATGGGGGACTAAAGTGAACATTTACAAAGTTTTTAAGGCAGTGAATGTAAATTGATGAAAATTCTGGGAAAGTTAAGGAATGGAATCAGGAAATTTGATCTAGGGCTTGTTTTGAGTAATAAGAAGGGAATGGAATATGAAATTGGAAATGACAATATGAAGAATTAAAAAGAATATGTAATGAAGTAATGGTATGGGATTATGGTTGTCTTATGACTTTGTTAAGGCATTATAATGAACCTGAATTGATATGTTTAGTGATGGAAATTGAGGAAAGTATATTTTGATAATATAGGGATTGTGGGTGAACTTTATTGTTAAGCAAGAGAAGAGGATAAGGTTATTTAGTATACGACATCCTCAAGGTAAGCGGTAGCTTTTTTCACTGTATAATTACCATTGTATTTATGGTAGTATAATTGTTAGACTTGTTAGTATTGCACATGAACTATGAATTATGATTAGTATGTGATATTCATGTAAAATTTTTAAAAGAGAGATTTGAATAAAAAAAGGTAATGTTTTATTAGATAATTGATATTGAAAAAGGAAAACTTATAAATGGCAGTTCCTTAGATTTAGGGAGGACAAGATAAGATGGATGTTTTAGCACGAGCTTGCGACTCACGACCGTATGAGTAATTTATCCCAAGATGTTGTGTGCTCTCGACCGTGAGATGCTGCATGCTCTTGACTGATATGAATAACCCGAGGGATACATATCCTCGACCGTATGGGTGATTTACCCCGAGATGTTGTGTGCTCTCGACCGTATGATTGATTTACCCTGAGATGTTGTGTGCTGTCGACAGATGATTAAACTACATGGGCCACGAGTCCATGACCGATGCTTATTGTCTGATAGTCCTCCCTAAAATCTAGGTTCTAAGCCAACTGTATTATGAATAAAAAGGAAAGTTTTTACATATCTTTAACAAGAACCCAAGGACTGAGTTTCCTTGACAGTTTGATGTTGGTTGATGGAAAAGATTCTCTGAGGGTTGTGGATCCTCGACCGTGAAAATGTGATTTCCAAGGGTTATGTACCCTTGATCGATTTAAATTTTCCATTGAATGAATGTTATTGCATGTTATAGTTTAAAGTGTTAAAGGTTTAAATCATAACTTATGAAAAACTGACCGATTTAAAGAATATTATTGATTTATTACTGGAAATGCTACCCGTTTATATTTTAATGAATTTTAGGCAGCCATCCTGAGCAGTTTACTGATCAAGAGGGCTAAAGGAGCCCTCTTGGCATTGTTGACTTTTTGGTTTCTCCATTTTGTTGAGATTTTTGTTGTATTTGGTATGTAAATGGTAAAGATGTAAATCGATGTAAATGATATGTATGACCACAGGTAGATTCCCCATTCCCCTTGTGTTGTAGTTGTTTCTGGATTGAATTGAGAGCTGAGCTCTCTTTTATGTATATGAATGTGTTTTGCAGATGTTTGTAGAAACTTCAGGAAGTTTCAGTTACAGAAGAGACTCTACCGAAATTTCTACAAATTTGATATGAATGCGAATCTGTTTGGTTATGAATTTCTCCTATGTATGATTACAGCTCAGTTAAGAACCAACTTGTTAAGCTTACAGAGGTAGGCTAGTCTCGTTATCTGTGCTGGTCACACTCCGTGAGTTGGGGTGTGACACACATTGTAATTTTTCCACTAATTTGACTTAAATTAATTGAATTGGAGATATTACAATATTTGAATTCTTGCGTTACAAGCTAATTCAAAGACTAAGTTGGAAGAAATCAAAATTGAGGACCAAAAAAGTCAGAAAATTACAGAAAGGACTAATATTGTGATTGCTATGTAGTTCACCATGGCGAAAACCAATTGTGTGCCCTTCTTCTCTGTGTAGTTTACTATAGTGAACTCTACCTAACCTGCATCATTTTTAATTTTGATCCAAATCCAATTGGAAGATCTGACCTAACTCATCTCCATTTAAATACTAGGGTTTTTGCTGGCTTGAGGCATCCAACAAGTGAAGGAGAGGTTGAGAACTCATCCACATTCACTCCTTTCTACATTTTTTTCATCTTTCCATCATTTTTCTATACTTCCATGGGTGTTCTTGGTGTTTTGGAGCTTGGTGAAGCATCATTCTCGACTATGAGCATCTCAATATCACTTGCCCAGAGGAGCATTGAGGAGACTTGAGCTTGGAGCATCAATTAGGGAGTTTTCTAAATCTTTTTCATCTTTTCCTTCTTTTAATCATTGTGTTTTGGTTAAATCATTTTAGTTACATTGATAGGTTGAACTAATTTGCTCTTAAATTTCATATGTTGGATTGGATTTTGGGATTTATGTGTTGATGTGTGTTTTATAAGGATTATTGCTGCACTTGATTATAGAATTATTGGGTTTGGTATAATCCAAGATATCTTATAATTGATTATGGTAGCTTGGTAATACTTGGTTAAGTTGTTCAAGTTATTCTCACATCTTTGCATGATCTCTCATTTGTGCATTAAGAAGGGCAGTTAATGTTGTTGTGAGCCTTTGGGTTTAAAGGTTTCATAAACAAATTAACTTATCTAGTGTTTGAATGGTATTTCAAACCTTTGGTTTTCAAAAGAAACTCTCATTTATCTTTTAAAAAGCTAGGAAGGCCAAATCAAATCTCTAATGAGCATTTCATCATCATTTGCTTTATATTTTCACTCCCTCATTTAGTCATTTTGTTAACTCACATCTCATATAAAAAATCTCAAAAACAGTTATAGATAAATTGCATTTTACCCAATTTCAAAAGACAAAGGCAAAACCTTGATTTTTCCCCATTTCTGCACATATTTTGCATTCAAATTACTTATGAATAAATTAGACTCTTTGAAGTAAATACAACCCAAATTGCATCATTATAGTACATTCTCATATTCGGTATTAGCTTTTGACACCCTAGTGATGAGGGTTCGGTCACACACAGATTTTACATGGAAAATCCCAATAGGGTAAAAACTGCGGTTAAGAAAGAAAAAGTTTCACTATGAGAAAAATAAGAGTTACACCTTCTCTCTATATGGCAATGATAATACAATATTTTTATATCTCTTGCTAATAGAAGAATAATAATATCACAACTCTTTATATATTTCTTCTCTCTCTCCATATAGGATTGCTTCTTTCTTGTTGTGAGAAATGTGATTTTGAAACTCTCAATTTATAAGGATGGATGTAGGGTTTCAATGCAATTTTTAGAGGACTAAACTGCAATCTGAACAAAATTTTTCTCTCCTTTTTCTCTGGACAGTCACCAACTAAAAATGGTAGGCATGATCTATTGGCACACTCTCATTTCGACTTCCTTCTCTCTCTTTTCTCTATCTCTGTCCATCCTTTGGTCTAATTCTCTCCTTGTCGACAATGATTTTTGCCAGCGACATTCAAAGGGGCCTTCCCTCTCGTCAATCTCAATCTCTTTTCCTCATGCACATCAACAACCACCACTGGCGACAATGTTGTGAATGATGTTGGGAATGTGTGTTCTCACATTGGAGATAATGTAGGGAAAGGCAAAGAGGGATAAGAGAATACGAAAGAATAACAAGGGTATAATAGTCATTTCAACCTCTATTATGAAGTTTATTTAGCTTAGAATAAACAAGTAAGAATTAGTGGAACCGTGAAAGCTGTTAAACCTTCACTTAATTGCAGAAAGAAATAAATTTAAATTTCAAGGAATTAAAATTTTCGTAACAAAAATAATTACATGTTTTCATTTTTTTTTACCATATATCTTTCTTTGCTTACATGACCCATCTATAAGAAATCTTATTCTTATTAGGATAGTACTTGCTTAGTATTTTATTTTTTTCCATTTAATGTTACATTTTAATTTATAGTATTTACTTTCACTAATATTTGAACCTAAGACCATTTGGATGAAGACCTACTATTGAGCTAATCCTGTTATGATCCTTTAATACCAGCCATCATCAAGGTGGGATTTTCTTATTTTACAAACTGGGAAAATGCTTATCTACATCGCAATTTGCTTGTTGCTTTCAAGTTTCAAATGTAGCTCAGGCGGCTACTTTAAAAGTCAATTTAGTTTACCGATAAATTAAATCATGTCGTCCAAGTGGCATTACTGTCTGTATATTTTATTCACCCTCGGATCTGGAGTACTGTCTCCTATTTTGACCAGATCACTATAAACTGAAACCGGAGGAACCCATTTCAGTGAAGCATATAATCAAACATGTTTGCTTCAACGTTAGCAATCCCAGCAGTAATCGTTCTGCTTCTATTCATTCTATCCACTTGCATAATAATATGGCGTCCGAAACAAAGCAGAGATGGTCGGAAACAGCCACCGCCGGGTCCACCGGCGCTGCCAGTCATCGGTAATCTCCACAAATTGGGTAAACTCCCACACCGTGACCTTCAATCCATGGCCAGAACATACGGTCCCATCATGTCCCTGCGGTTAGGGCAAGTACCGGCGGTTGTAATTTCCTCCTCTGAAGCTGCCGAGTTATTCCTCAAGACCAACGACGTCGTTTTCGCCAGCCGACCCAAGCTTCAAGCAAGCGATATCGTTTCTTATGGTTCCAAGGGCCTGGTGTTTTCCGAGTACGGTCCCTACTGGCGCAACATGAGGAAATTATGTATGTTGCATCTTCTTAGTGCGTCAAAAGTGGAGTCTTTCGCTCCGATGAGGAAAGAGGAGTTGGGGGTGTTGATGAAGTCGCTTGAGAAAGCCGCGGCGGCGCGTGAGATTGTGAACGTTAGCCAGGTTGTGTCGAGTCTTATGGAGAATATGGTGTATAAGATGATTTTGGGTTGTAACAGGGATGACCAATTTGACTTAAAGGGGCATATTGAAGAGGGAATGAGGCTGACCGGAGCCTTTAATCTGGCAGATTATGTGCCTTGGCTTGGAGGATTGGATCTTCAGGTATGAAGTAAACTTCGTTGTTCAATTTTTTAGTTCAATCGAGTAAAATTTTCACGAGATAAATGATAAAATAGGATTTTGATGCATGTTTCAAATATTATTTTCTGTTCTGCTGTCTAACAAAGGTGTAGAAGCAGGATACAGTAGGTTACGTGGGTTAAGTAATTTGAATCCTTAAGCCTCTCAGTCTCTTTGACTAGCATAATATTGTTCAATCTCATGTTTGTTCTGCTGTTGAACTTATAATCTGTAGCTCCTCACGTGTCTCTTCTCACTCTTGCCAGGACTTTAGATACATGAATAAGGTCATTTTGATGCATAATGTATTGTCATTTTCGATGAAATTACTGAAGGATTAATCTATTTAACTTCTTCTGAATCAGGGATTAAAACGAGCCATCAAAAAATGTAGTAAAGCATTTGACGAAATACTGGAGAAGATAATTAGGGAGCATGAAGAGGCTATTAATACACGAAAGGACCAGCAGGACTTCGTAGACATATTACTTTCATTGATGCACCATTCCGTTGATGGACAAAACTACGATATTGATCGAACTAAAATTAAGGCTATCGTATTAGATATGATTGCTGGATCATTAGGAAGTTCTGCCTCAGTCATTGTGTGGGCCTTATCTGAGCTCTTAAGGCATCCAAGGGTTATGAGAACCCTTCAAGACGAGCTAGAAACTGTGGTCGGGATGAACAAAATGGTGAAAGAATCTGACTTAGTGAAGCTTAGTTACTTGGAAATGGTGATCAAGGAGTCCTTGAGATTACACCCTGCTGGATCATTAGTCCCTCGTGAGTCAACAGAGGATGCTGTGGTTGATGGTTACTACATAGAGAAAAAAACACGAATTATGATCAACTTGTGGGCAATAGGAAGAGATCCTAAGGTGTGGGCTGATGCTGAAGAATTCTATCCGGAGAGATTTACGGACAAGAATATGGACTTTAGAGGACTTGACTTTGAATTTATACCATTTGGATCTGGTCGTAGAGGATGTCCTGGAATATACTTGGGCCTAATTACAGTGAAAATTGTTCTAGCACAATTGGTTCACAGCTTTAGTTGGGAGCTTCCCTGGGGTATGGCTCCTGATGACTTGGACATGAGTGAGAGATTTGGACTCTCACTTCCGAGAGCTAAGAACTTGTTTGCTGTGCCAACTTCTCGTATTCTTAGTGCGGGAGATCACGATAAATCTCACTAAAGTTTCCTTAAAATCCCACGTTATATGGTGTGCATAGGACTTGTAATATATATGGGGTGTTTTATTATATCTTTTTATCAAGTCAATGGGGAGTTTTTTTTTTTTTTTTGTAATTTACTTCATATTTTCTAGTGAAAATATCATTTGGTGCGCTAGAAATTTGCTAGATTCAAAATGGAATGTCAAAAAGAACTCAAGAAAAATCTTTCTCATTTGATTGCCAAAAACAAAATTAAATCGAATGAGAATGAAAAAGAGAGTGGAAAGAAGAATGTGAATAGAGTATAATAAAAGTAATCATTTTATTTAGTTAGATATGGAAAGGAAAGAAGAAACATTACCTTTACAATATTTAATTGGCTAAAAATCATTGAAAAGGAAATGTAATGTGATCAAATGACAAAAATGCTCCCATTCTGAAATATTATATGTTTTATGATGTAATAAATTGTTAAAAAGAAAATTGTATTTAATTTGTTACAATAAATTTATTATTATTATTATCATGTTTATTTTACTAATTAATATTTAAAAAATGGTAGTTGAATTATCAATTATAAAGAAATATCAATATTTAATTTTCTATTTTGATGTGTAAAAATATTTTAATACTACAAAATAATAAAATTTTCATAAAAAATTTGTCCTCTTTTGTCAGCAGGTAGGGGCATTTGTCACTTAAATTTCATTTTTTTAAAAGCTATGAGATTCCTTAGCCTATCTAAAAGAACAAGAATTCCTTCATTCGAGGTAAAGTGGTAGAATGCTAATTTGCCAACCAAATATAAGAATATGAATTCTATTACTCCAGATCTATCAACCATACATGCACTAGAGTTTTTATTTAGTAGGGACAATCACGCTTTGGATTTTTCAAAATTACAAAAAGCTAAAGAAATTTGTTCTTAGTATTAATATATTGAGAGTTATTTCATATTATTATTATTAACTACTCATTTTGTTTAATTATTGATATTTTCGTTTATTCTTACTTTGCTTCCAACTTACTGGAAAATGGAAATAAAAATTTCTCAATGGTACTAAGTATATCGCAATTTTTTATAATGTATAAATTTTAAAAAATAAAAAGAGGACCATGTAATTTAAATATTTTAAACACAAATGATTTTCTTTTTATCAGCATTAGCCAACAGGCCATGTGAAATCCTCATTTTAATAATTAGTTTGTGCTTATCTTTTCCCCTTGCTCTCCTCCCTTCTATTAGCTGCTTGACTGTTGAATAATACCCCTTTCATTATTTTTTGGTTTCATGTGCTCCCACAGGAAAGTCGAACCTAAAGACCCGAAGCCCCACCAAACATTAACAAGATGTGGGGTATCGGAAAAACTAAAAATTAAGGAATTTAGAGGTTGAACTCGTATGATTTTTTGTGACTTATAATAGGAGCACCGACCAATGTCGCAGGTTTAAATTGTTACAATGGTAAATAGTAGTACACTAGAAGAAGCTGAGAAAGTCGTCGAAAAGTTCAGTCGCTACGTAAATTGGTTATATTTTCATTTTGTCTGCTGTACGGATACTATACAGCCTGCCACGGACCTTAACTCCTGTTTATCCATCCTGGAAAAAGTTAACTTGTTATGATATATAGAGTTACAAGCAGAAAAGAAAACACAAACTTGTAATATGCAATTTTTGACAGTAGTAGATTTGGATCTTCAATCTTGTGGTTTAAACTTATTATTATAAATATATAAAATTTTTTAATAGAATTTTTTGGACTGTTGGATTTTATTACTATAAAAATATAAAATCTTTTAATAAAAAGTTTTGGACTATTGGATCTGTCACAACCTGAGCTGATAGAGTATGACCGGCACGGGATGAGTTATCATTTATCCTCGCGAACCTGTCGGAACCCTCATAATGGCAGAACTTATATATATACATATTAAACAAACATAGATCATATAACTCTTCTTACAGATAGTTTCTAACACACCATAGTAATACGTTAAACATTTAGCTTGTATACCAGGGAATGACTGAACTAAATCATAAAAATACTAAAAGACATAACTCTAATAGTAGGCTAGACTCACCAATGAATTCATTATCAAGATTAAAATTCCCAAGGTGAACATTTTAGATTGGTGCTGAGATTTGAAAAATGTTAAATAATGGAATGAGTGGAAACTCAGTAAGCAAGTAATTCTAATATTGCAGAAATTAAGGCAAACTTACAGTGGTATGTCATTTTAAATTTCAAACCAGATATCATATAGATATAATTTAGTAATATTAAATAGAGAAAAATCATCAACAGAATGTAATTGGGAATCTCTTACAGAACCAATTATAACTACAGAATACAAAACTAGCCCAAGGCTAGTGATAACAGATCAGAATAGATACTCATACAATCATAGGCTCTAAGTAAATATTATAATGGTTCTTGGCCTTAAACAGAATATAGAGGTAAGGGTATTATACCTAACCTTATCAGAATACCAATAGCAGTGCACTACGATTAACATCAACTGCCGTTAGTTATATGGTTCTGTTTTGGACATATTCCCAATATTTTGAGACAATTCATTATCCATGTACAGATATCAGAAATTTCAAAATCGTACCACTTCAGAATTTAGATTTCAGTATTTCTAATAATTCAATATTCAAAATCATCATAAATAATTTAAAATAATATTTTGTATAATTAGGATAATTTACTTACTTGAGAAAAATATACCAACCTCCTTCTATCTTTGATTATAATTCCTTTGTTAAAAATATTCTAGTCACCTAAAAATATTGAATAAAATACTTTTATCATCCAATCCTTATAAATAAATTTATTTATTTTAATTTTATCACATACCTAATTAATTATCCCTCATTCATGTTTATCCAATTCACATATTTCTTTTCTAAATGTTGGAAATTAAATTTATGGGCCACTTAAAGAATACTTTAAAATACTTATAACCTATATTTTATTTTATTATTCTTATTATCATTATTATTACTATTATTATTATTATTATTATTATTATTATTATTATTATTATTATCATTACTATTATTATTATTTTTACTATTATTATTATTATACTCAATTAGTCTATTATGCACTTATTAAATTTTTAACACCTACCATAACACAAATTTCACAAAAGGGTCATCTAATAAATTTCAAAATTTCTATTTAACCTCAAATAATATTTGCTATTATACAATCAAGCCATTCATATTTTTCTTTCTAATTTCCTTCTTTTTTCTTCATGAAAAATCTAGAAAAATTACTAAAAATTTGAATTTTGTTCTAAAATTAAAAATAAAATTTCTAAAAATTCTAAATCACTCCCTAGATACATAAAAAAATTTAAGAAGTCCTAAGAACACAATTTTCACTAAATTATGGAGTTGCCCTTATGCTCCTAAATTGGGGATTTTCAATCCGAAAGTCAAAATTTACAATTTATAAGTGATTTCAAGGGAGAAAGGTGCAAAATTCATCATAAAAGTATAATCTTAACTCAATTTAAAGCAAACAATCCAAATTGAGCTCAATTTCATCACTTTCTTGCATGAATAGTGATTTTCGTGTATGAATAGTTTCCAAATTGGTTTTTCTTTGATTCTAAGCAAATTAGACCAAATTAATTAGTGAAAATGAGGGAGAAAGGTGCAAAATCAATGCAGAAGGTGAAACTCTATGTTTAATTGGATTAAAAATGCACCAAAATCGCAAATTGAAGCTTCGAATTTTGGGTTGTTTTTCAGTATATCAGGTCGGCGGAAATTTGATGAAATTCCGGCGGTGTGACGGCTGGTGGAGGTGGCTGGGAAGTCGATTGGGCAGCTGTGGCTAAGAGGAGTTGTCGACGAGGTTGAACGAGGCCAGAGGAAGCTTCGGTTAGTCCAAAAAAAAATCGCACCGTGAGGAGCTTTGATGTGATTTTTCAGCAATTTTCACTAGTGGGGAGGTTGCTGGTGGTCAGGGATGGTCTGGTGGTGCTGTTGGTGGCTCGTTGGTAGTGGTGATGATGGCCAAAAGGGAGGAATTGCTGGCAGCAAAATGAGAGCGAGGGTGTGTGAGAATGATGGGGTTTGTGATAAAATTTTAGTGTTTTTAGGATATAATTGGAGGTTAGTTGAATAATTGAGGGTTAGGTGAAATTATTAGAAATAATTGAGAATTTTTAAAATATTTTAAACGAAAAATATTGTTATATATATTTTATCATATCAAAATTTCCCTAACAGATACTTGGTTACCGCATTTAATTAATTTACAAGTATTAAAAATGTACAGGGTGAGGTTTATGTATTAACTTTGATTACATTCTCAGATAAAATTTTATCTGCATCTATATTTGTCTCTAACTGAGTTCTTTCTCTTCTTTTTTCTCTTTTTTTTTTTTTTATGGGTATTACAGGATTTTTGCCCAAAAACTCACTCAGCAATAGGTGTATACTTAGTGTCTAGTTTTGTTGGACTGTACTTTAAAAAACTAGTTTGAAATTTATTCAATTTTAAATATAATTGTTAAAATGGGTCTAACTCACTAAGTTGACTTGTTTAATCTATTTTAGTAGATCGATTTAAAATTTGTAATTTATTTAATATAGATAAGCTAAGCTAATATGCGGGTTAGACGAGGTAATTTTGTAGATTGATTTATTATTGACGCATTAATATTTTGATGAAGTTAGAAGATTTGATAGTTACATATGCTGGAACAATCTTCTCAGAGGATGTTTAAATTGTGTCTCGCTAGTTTTTACTCTACGTAACCTCTCATCTCAAAATGACCATACTTGTTTTTTATTCTAAACTTTTTTCGTCCCGTCAGGGAGTGGAACCTTTTTTATTTTTACTAATTTCATTATTAGATGTTGTGGTATGACCAACATTTTTGTGAATATATACTGGATATATTTTTTATTCATGTATATGGCGTTTAAGTTGATCGTCAATTATGCATTTTCTCTTTTACGTTGTTAGTATAATATTATAATTTATTAGGTAGATATAATTATTTAATGCCAGTTTTAAATCAGTTTTAAAGGGAAAGGTTTTTATATTTTATAAATTTTATTTACATTTATAAGCGGTGAAAATCATTATTGCATAGAGTGACAAAAAAATTTGTTATTAGCATATATTTTTTGGTTTGAAAAACAAATATAAAAAAAAAAAATCTAAATTGTCTCTAATTTAGAGGCATAAATTAATTTATTAGAGACAAAATTTCTGTCTCTGACCAGCAAGAATTTGTACTCTCCAATCAGAGATGGAATTTTTGTCTCTAATTAGAGACGATCATTTGTTTTAATTTTACTTTATCTGAAGATGATATATTTTTTTTTTTTTGGTCTCAGAATTTAACAAGGACACTTTGTAATAATATTTTAAAGACGAAACTTTTTGTAATTATATCCTCTCTCTCTCTCTCTCTCTCTATATATATATTGTATATATCTAATTATGTCATATTAAAAAAGTCAAATTCAATCAAGGATAGAGTGAAAAGTTGAAACATTAAGAAGGCTTTTTCAAAATTAACACATAATGAGAAAGTGAGGTTCAATAATTTATGACAAGTTCTTGTGTCTTAAATATTGGCGTTTGTGTTTCCTGTTGAAATGCTATATATCCTCGTTTTAATTCGATGTTGATTTTGTTACGGTCTTTCTATGAAGAATATTGTTATACATTTATATTATTATTTTTTTTCAAAAAAAATTGCACAATCTAAAAAATAAAGAATAAAAAATGCATATATAAATAACAATTAAATCTTTAATATAACTGAAGAGAGTAAATGAACATAAATATATTCATAGTTTTAGGTAATAAACTTATATTGATCTCATATTTGTAGAAGCTTATTGAACTCTAGCTGAGATCATTTATCGAATGAGATACCCATAATGTATTAGGTGTATCTTGAGTTTTTACAACCTAAATCCTCTCTCGAATGCGACTGTAGAATACTCGCAGGTATTCTACTCAGAGCATCTTTAGTCTCTCTCTTTTAGTGAGTGACTAATCGTATAGTAGTCTATCCCTATTTATAAAAGGCTAGCTAGGGTTAGAGTTTAGTAGTAATTCTTATAATTACTATTTTACCTTTATTTAATGAGTACCCCATATGGGTGGAGTCGGTATATATCTTAATAGATTAATACCCTAGATGTTGTACGATATTCTAACATCTTCTACTCACACATAATGGGAGTGCTCATATGCTCTAAACCTAAGAAACATATTCTCGGTAAATTAAGAGAACACTTCCTCTTTATAATCTGCAGTTGTTCATATAGGAAAAGTAGGTCGTGCGACCAACATACTATGAGAGCATCAATGCTATACATCAATCACGAATATATAGCCTTTCGTAAAAAACACACTTGCATGTAGATCATAAAGTATGCATGCACCCCAGATTATAAGAATCACATTCAGATATCTCTCAATGATCTCATCTATCATAATATCTTGTATTCACAATCATAACACACAAGTCATAACTGGTATACTGGTAAATATAGAATAATAAGATTCTCTTTATGATCTTCCTCTTCTTACGATCCTATCAACAAACTTAGTTTGCTAGTCTAGACATGTCTTGCCAAACTGAATCATTACTCATAATCCTTAGGCAATACGCTAAGATAACAAACACCAAGTTGTATATTAAGTAATTGATCAAAGTCTAAAGGTACAAATATAGAGCTAACGTAAAGGCTCAAGGGTATCATACAATCATGAGTTGACATCGCACTCATGTTAACCCATATAGTCGGCATTTGCATACATGGTATAAAACATGTGCTACAACATTCCTCCTTTTCCTACGGAGTGTATGTCTATTTCACAAATAATATTGTACAAATGATAGTTTAGACATCACAAGTCTAAAATTGAGTTCCTAGATCTACACAATGTCTTGAACTCACATCTAGCAACTAAGGTAGATTAGAAATGATGAACTTGTTTCATCAAATCAATTTTAATAACCCTATGTCATCAATCAGACGACTTATATGATTTTAAGTAGAATTGCTCTCAAATTATCCTCCTGATAATTTCTTTTAAAATCTTGTCTCATCTCTAATGTCACAAAGACACTGAGGTGGTTACCTGTGTGATAAGGCTAACCCTTTTGTCTACCTGACATACTCAATAATAAATAAGAATGTACACAACATTTAAATAGAGATATGTAAGCATGGAAATCAAACTTTATTGATTATCAAAGAACATCAAAACATCTCTGTTTGTGAACAATGGGAAAAATAAAAAATACAAATGAAGTATGCTAAATTCTATGCAATCCTAAAGACCTAACATGTCTCACAAACACATCTCTAAAAATAGATTTGGTCAGTGGATTTGCTAGCATCACATGCGTAGACACATACTTCACGTTCATAGTCTTACATGCAACCATGTCCTTCACATAATGATATTTGATATCTATGTGTTTGGTTTTACAATAGTACTTTGGATCCATGGTGTATACAATCGCAGCCTCATTGTCGCAGTACACTAACACTAGTTTAGTGTTTTCAACTTTGCACAATAGTTGATCCAAGAACCTTTTCAACCAAATAGCCTATTGGGCTACTAAAGATAGGGCCACAAACTCTGACTCCATCGTGGACAAGGATACACAAGATGGTTTCATACTAATCCATGATATGACACCATCACTAAGTAAGAAAACGTATCTTGAGATGGACTTTCACTTATTTAAGTCCCCTCTATGATCAGTATTAGTGTACCCTACCAATCATAGATATCTACCGCCTTGATAGCAGAGCGCATAATCAGCAATCCCCTTCAGATATCTTAAGATCCTTTTTACAGCTTCCCAATGTTTAGGACCTGGGTTGGTTTGATATCTACTCACTAAGCGAACTACTTGACAGATATCATGTTTAGTACATATCATGGCATACATTAGATAACCGATCGCATTCCTATATAGAGTTCAGCTCATACGCTTTCTTTCCATAGTAGTCTTAGGACACATTTCGACATTTCGACTTGTGTTGATAGGAGTATCAGCAGGGTTATAACTTTTCATACTAAAACGTTCCAAAACCTTTTTGATGTAATTCTCTTTAAAGAGATACAAGAGTTTCTTAGAACAATTTCTTGAAATCTTAACTCCAAGAATGTATACAGCTTCACCCATATCCTTCATCTCAAAGCGAGATGACAACCAGGTCTTTACCTCATTAATCAGCTCCATATCATTTCCAGCTATGAGTATGTCATCAACATATAATGTCATAATCACATACTTGTTATTAGATCTTTTAGTATATACACAGTTGTCTTCACTCATCATAATGAAATCATTATAGATGACTATATCGTGAAAACAAATATACCACTGCCTTGAAGATTGTTTAAAGCCATAGATAGACTTCAAAAGTTTACAAACTTTTTCTTCTTAGTCCTCTTTAATGAAACCCTCAGGTTGTTCCATATAAATCTCTTCATTTAATTCTCCATTGAGAAAGGCAGTCTTTACATCCATTTGATGTAATTCAAGATCTAGATAAGCCACTATAGCTAGAAGTAAACGAATAGAGGTAAATCATACAGTAGGAAAAAAAGTTTCCTCAAAGTCGATTCCTTCATACTATGTATACCCCTTTACTACTAGTCAAGCATTAAAATTTTCAACTGTGCCATTGGCTCTTTTCTTGATTTTGAGAATCCACTTGTTCCTAATAGCCTTACGTCCCCTTAGAAGATAAACAAGTTCCTAAACATTGTTAACTTTCATAGACTCTATTTCCTCTTCCATAGTTTTAATCCATT
Source organism: Delonix regia (assembly GCA_037074485.1). Classification (NCBI taxonomy): domain Eukaryota; kingdom Viridiplantae; phylum Streptophyta; class Magnoliopsida; order Fabales; family Fabaceae; genus Delonix; species Delonix regia. Next base: position 27,903,566 of record CM073449.1, on the reverse strand, counting down.
TATCCTTAGAAGGGGATAAGTGAGTCTTTTTCAAATTTCTCGACTCATCTTCATTTTGTAAGAGCATTGTAAAAAGTTCATCACTTTCAATCTCATCATTGATGAGGAGTCTTTTTACGTGAACCACGTCTTAGTTATGATTTATTGAATCTTGTTTCATTGTTCCCATTTAGATCAATATTGCTCCCACTCGGATCAAGAACATTAGTCTCACACCCACTTGGAATGAGATCCGTTTGGTTACTCCCACTTGGAGTAACTGGCTCAGGAATACTTTCATTTGCATCAAATGATGAAGAAGGTTGCTGATGAGAAACTAATTCATCATTTGCTATAATCCTCCCACTCAAATGAAGTGGTGCTAGTATGTTCGGATCCTCTATCCCAAATAAGGATAGGTCTTAACCTACCACACCCTTCTTAGGATATTCATTCTCTAAGAATGTGACATCTATAGGTTCAAATTCAGTCATACTCCCACTGTCTTACTGATCTATAAACACATAACTTTTTGAGGTTTTTGAATATCTAATAAAGATACTTTTCTTTCCTCTTGGACCCAATTTCCCATACTTGTGAGAGGAATCATGTGTATAGGCAACACATCCCCAAGGTTTTAAAACACTTAAGTTAGGCTTTCACCCAGTCCATAACTTATATGGAGTGGTTGCAACTGATTTTGTAAGCACACAGTTAAGTACATAGGCTGTAAACATCAATGCATCACCCCAATAAGTGATTGGCAAATTAGCTTATGCCATCATAGACCTAACCATCTCAAGGAGCGTTCTATTCCATCTTTTCGCAACACCATTTTATTGTAGAGTACTTGGAATAGTCAACTGATGAACTATCCCTTTCTCATCGCATAATTCATTGAATTGAATTGATAAATATTCTCGGCCTCAATCGGTTTAAAGAGCCTTAATCTTCTTGTCTAATTGATTCTCAACTAAGTTCATATGGTTTTTGAAGCAGCTCAATGCTTTTGACTTGTGAGAAATCAAATAAACATAACTGAAACGAGTATAATCATCAATGAATGTGATGAAATAATTCGCTTTATACCGGGCCTGACATTCATAGGCCAACAGATGTCAGAATGAACTAACTGCAGTGAAAAATTAACTCTGGTTGTTTTACAAAAGGGTTTTCTTGCAGATTTTCCTGTTAGACAAGATTCACAAGTAGGCAAATCTACTTTTTCAATGCCAGGAAACAAACCCTCTTTTGCTAACCGTTGCATTCTCTGTTGGCCAATATGACTAAGTTTAGCATGCCATATATTTACATTGTGATCATAATCATGCGTAAAGGCAAACATGGAAAAACTAACATTATTATTGATGTAACATTTGTCATCCAAATCCATAGAAATAAAACCTCCGGTTACATAACTAAAACAAAACAAAAAATTGAGTCATTACTCAATTTAACACAATTGTCATGGAAATACAAATCATAGCCTAGCCTAAGTAAAATCAAAACTAAAATAACATTCCGACGAATTTGAGGTGCATAAAAGACATCATGTAAGATTAGGTCTCGATCACCACGTAGGACTAACTTGCATGTTTCAATCCCTTTGACAAAAACCTTAGTGTTATTGCCCATTTATATCCAAAATGATTCATAAGGAACTCGCTGGAAGTCAACAAAGGCATCACGGTCATGCGCTATGTGGTCCGTGGCTCCTGAGTCTACAATCCATATAAGACAGATTTAGTAAGCATAATTGAGCTAGAAACACAAAGTTCATTAGTATAAGTAGTGTAGGTTACCTTTTTGAAAGGCTCAAGGAAAACACTCACACAGTTTCCCTTCTTTTGGCAATTGAAGCACTTAACTTTTGTTGTATTCACCTTTCGCTGTTTCTTTTTGCCTTGATAATTAGTCTTTGGCTTTTTCTTAGGTTGAGCTAGTTCTTTGTTCTTTCCCCAACTCTTTCTCTATGAACCACGTCTTTCACCTGAAGTTGCCATGTGCAACTCAGGTATTGGCTTGGCTGATTCAAGCCTTTCTTCCTCAAGTTCAAGGTGTCTCTGGACATCTTTTAGAGTTGTGATTCTGTCATTGTAAGTGAGATGCACCTTCATATATTCTCATGAGCTGGGCAAAGAGTGAATGACAGCTTAGATCTACTGTTCATCTGTTAAGACATTTCTAGCACTTTTTTAGCTCAGCAATCATATTTAACATTAACCTCAGATGTTTCCTCATTGAATGTTCTAGGTGTTTCTTATATGAGTCAAATTTGATTATTAGAGAACGCAATATGGATATGTATGTAGTTCTAAACTTCATTCTCAGAGCATTCCAAAGCCCCATAGCGCTTTGTTAGTCCTTTTATTCCCTTAAGATGTCATCATCCATAGTGCTCAACAATATAATACGAGCAGTGAAGTTCTTTTTCTTCCAAGTGTCATAAGCTTCACGGTCTCATCTATGCTGGACTGTGTTTCTAGCTTTTGGCTCTTCCATGACATTATTGATAGTCTCAACAGCCTCTTGTACTTTTATGAGATACTGGACTTTCGTACTCCAGATCTCATAATTATTGCCATTTAGCTTCAACCCGTTGTTGAGCTCAGCAACAACACTTTCGGAAACCGTAGTCATTTTTTACGTAAAAAGAAAGATAGACTTGAATCAGAATTAGATAATTAGAAACACGCAAGATTTAATGTTCACCATACTTACAAATTATAACACTAAGTATCATATGATTAAGCTAATTAACCCATACATAACCCATAATCGAAAGAGCACGATGTGCCAATCATTGTCCTAAGGTTGTATGCAAGGTGTAAATTAATGAAATCAAAACACAACTAAGTGTCCTAATCATGCCACGAACAAATTGTAAATCATGATTTTTCAAATGTTAAACAAATTAACATTTGTTAACTAACGTATTAAATTAATCAACACATTAATAAATCAATTATTTAATGCTATACTAATTAACATTCATTAAATAAACATGTTAAACTAATTAACATATTTAAATGCATAATGTTAAGCTAATTAACATTATATGTTTAAATTTTCTATTCAAAGAAAATTAAAAAAAAATGTTAAACTAATTAACATAATAATAAGTAATAACATATTAGTTGACTGAAATTTATTGGGATATTAAAAATTAATTTTTCATCAAAAATTAATTGGATTTATTTGGGGTTAAAATATAAATACACAATTTATATTTTTGAACATATCAATATGTTTATTAATTAGGGATTTAACAATTAGGCCTTTAATTATCATTTTGGATGGGTCATATGCCTAATTAAAAAGAACAAGGCCTAACTAAAAAAAAACTCTCTGAAAGGCTCAAATCTTCTTTAAAACTTTTTTTAAAGGCCCAAAATAAAAAATTTAGGCAATGAACCCAAATCAAACCCTGTAAACCCATTGGCTTAAAAAAAAATTTAGGTTTTCTGATCCAAAAAAAAATTTAGGGTTTATGAAATTATCTTTTATTTTCAAAATTTCAAAAATTGTTTTTTTTTTTCAAAAAAAATGCTACAGAACAGTTTCTTCATCCTTCTTTCCTCTTATTCTTCTCCCTGCTGCCTTGTGAAACATGGTTCACATCTTCCAAAAACAAAAATGGCAATTTCTGCCTTGAGGGTGCCAGTGACCACGTCGCCGGCAACAGTGATGAGAAGAGAAGCTTCTTTGCTTGTTTGAAAACAGAGGCGATTGTGTTTGTTTGTTTTTGTTTTTGTTTTTTTTTTTTATATGTTCAGCGGCAGAGAATGGAAGCACCAGCGACATGGTCACCGGTGACTTCCCGTTCTTAGGGTGTTGCCGGCGACCACTATCGATGGCAACAATGAAGATAGTTAAACGAAGACGCGTCTATGGCATGAGAGAGACTTTCTCAAGGAAGAAGAAGTTCTCCAGTTTGAAAAAATATATTCAAAAAATTTTTTTAATTAAAATGGCCCTAAATAAAAATTTGATCCCAATAAAGTATGTAAATAATAAAAAAACCAGCCTACTAGCTCTGATACCAATGAAGAGAGTAATAAATATATTCATAGTTTCAGGTAGGAGACTTACATTGATTTCCTATTTGCGGAAGCTTATTGAACTTTGGCTAGGATAACTAATTGAATGAGATACCCACAATGTATTGGGTGTATTTCAGGTTCTTACAGCCTAAATCCCTTCTCGAATGTGACTACAAAATACTTGCAGGTATTTTATTCAGAGTGTCTCAAGTCTCTCTCTTTTAGTGAGTGCCTAATCGTATAGAACCCTATTTATAGAAGACTAGTTAGGGTTAGGGTTTAGTAGTAATTCTTATAATTACTATTTTACTTTTATTTAATGAGCACCCTATAATATCTTAACAGATTAATACTTAAGATATTATACGATATTCTAATAATAACTTTTGTTTGAGTGCATTTTTTTGCCAACAACTTTTATTTGAGTGTTAAATATTGAAGTTGTCGTGAGTAATAAATTTGTTAATTATATTATTTGTAATTATATTGTAAAATAATAAATAGTTTTTATTAATATATTATCTACGAAAAATATAAATGAAGATAATGCAATTATTCTATATATAACAATATCCATTAATCATGATTAGTTGTGAAAATTCATTTTCATCAAAAAGAAAAATGTTAACACCAATTTATCTAACAGCAACTTGTAAGTGTAAACGGCGGCTTCTTTCCGTAACGATTAAAAAAATATAGCGGCTTCCTTTTATATTTCGTATGAAATAAATAAATTTGGCGGTTTTTGCCATACCAAATGACAATGGCAGCTTCTTCCATTCATTGTCAATAACTGAAACCTTTAAAAGTATATTTTTATTCCTTCAAAGGATTTATGGAACGAGACTTCTTTCTAAAAAATCATAATAAAAAGATAAAATTGTCCCAGTTTCAAACATTAGTGTTTCAGCAAAGTAGTCAAAAAAAAAAAAATCGAATTTTATAGTTAGTTGTATTACGTAACTAAGTCAGGTTAAATCCTGAATTTATGCCTGACCCAATTATTATTTTACTTTTTATATTATTTATAATATATTTTTAAAATATTAATTCTTTTTGAAACTTTTGTCAAAAAATTATTTCATTCTATTATATACTAAACATATTTTTTTCTTAATCATTTTATTCCATTACTTTCTATTCGTTCTTCATCTCCTTTTACATTCTAAACAAAATTCCTGTGTCACCAAAAGGATTCACAATCTGACTCCGACATTTTAGACTAGCTAGCTCAATTTTCAACTTCTCTGCTGAAGACATATTGTCTGGATGGAAATACTGCATTAAACAAAAAGCATCCCAAAGGGCATCAAATCAGTCAAATCTGGCTATGATACTCTAGATTTTAAATTACGGACACCTGATGAACTACAAATTAAATACAGACATCAATAACGACATTCAAAGAATAATATCGAAGAACCTTCCATGTACCAAAAAAGACATCTGATCTCACCATAACAGTGCATCAACAGCAATTCAGCAATTATTATTAGAAAGACCAATTAACATAGAAGCATAAGTACGCATATGTGAGTAATATATGTTTATTCACTTTTGATTAATTTAATAGCCATTCAAATTTTTCTGAAAGTAAGGGACAGCAACTAGTATATATGCATCACAATTGTTAAGATTGAGTTAAAACTAAAATTTTAAATAAATTAGCATGTGTAATTAACATTTTTTTTTTTTATGAACACATCACAGGAACACTGCCAAAAATTGTCCAAAATGGTGTCTAATGTTGAATATTTGCTGCAACACATGATTCCCAAAGTCATCCTCCAACATACATTTATGCTCAAATGTGGAGGCTGGAGTTTTGGATATTAATATTTATGGCCCATGCTTGGAAGCAAGAGTTGACTCCCAAATCTTCCAATTTAAACTTTGACATCGAGACTATTTCATTGAGCAAATAACGTAATATATATTTATTAAAAACAGGGCCATCACTTTTTTATATACTTTTTTTGAGCATTTTTTCTCATGATTTCATCACATTTAAATTATTCAACTCTTCGGCCGATCTAGCATATATTTATTTTTGTCTAATTCAATAGTTTATAATATAAATGTTTGAATACTTCAAAAATATTCAGTGTACCTCTTATATTTATATTATTAAAAGAAACATAGACATTGTTCAGTGTATATTTTAACGAATTAATATATAAGAATTTGTTACCTCAAATTAATCCTGAGCCACTCACACAATTGTTCTGGAGTGAACTTCTATGATTGTTTTAGAAAAATAAATTTAGTTCATATTTAATTAAAAAATAATTAGACCCTAATAATTAAAAAAATCTTAAGGCTCCGTTTGGTACCAAGATTGGAATTAGAATATAAAATTATAATTCTAATTATAATTTTATTATAATTGGAATTGATTTGGAATTTTAAAACTCATGTTTGGATCATATAAAGAATTAAAATATGAAATTGCGATTCCATATAAAATTGCAATTCTACTATGTAGGTGAGTGATAAATATTATAAAAAAGTGTTAGCATGTGTATATATATATATATATATATATATATATATAGACACACACACATATACGCATAATAAAAATAATACGAAAATTAATTTTTTTAATCAAAAATTTTCTCTTCATCTAATTTAGACAAGATAAAATAATTTGTATAGTAATTGTAACACCACATTGTTCAATATGTAATAATTATGTTTTCAAAAAACTAGTTGATTCAAATTTAACATATGTGTGTACAAGTAATATCCTTTCATGAGTATGAATATACATGCATGTATGATTTTATGTTATAAGCACACATGCCTACATGTGCATAATATGTTTTCATGCTATGATATGATATTGTATTTGTATATGTATAAACATATACATAAATACAATATAATATCATAAGTGAATGATGTCATGTGACGTGCTTATGGTTGCTTACATTTAAGTATGTATGATATGTATTTTACACCTTCTGAAATTTACGTGCTATCATGTGTTTGTGTGCATACATACTTTTGTATATATGTGTAGAATCATATGCCTACATTATATATTATTTTTTAAAGTTGTGTTGCATAAGTGTTATATATATTTACATATACATCCATACATGAAATATATGTCATACCATATAGAGGCATAAACATTACATATTCATTATATATGTCATATTATTTTAATTATCTATTTTTCTATTATTTTAATTAAATTTATGTTATGATTAATTTTTAAAATATTGATTTTACATACTAAATCTTAATGTTTTTATTTCATTCCTTTTTTCATTTTAAATCTTATTTGTTTTATTTTTTTTATTAAAATTGTTTTTGTTATATTTTTTTAATTTTTAAAATAATGAAACATAACCTATTCCAATATGACTTAGTCAATCTTAACTAGTTCTCGAGTCTTGAAAAAGTAACTCAATCATAAAAAGAAGAACATGTAGTGTTAAGTAAAAGAGTTATATTTCAATTTTGAGTTTTGGAATTATAACTTTTGAGATTAGGGGTAAAAATTGGAAATAACATTTATTAGTTAATTTTCTAGGTGCATAAAATTACTAATGTAATTCTAAAAGATTAACCAAACCAAAAAATTAAATTTTTTGGGTCCAATTCCAATTCTATACTCCAATTCATAACACCAAAGTGGGGGGAAAGAATTCCACGTGAACACTACATACTAAGATTGATTTAGAAAGGTAAGAGAAAAAGATGGTATTACTTTCATGTTTGAAAGGCTATAATAAGGTGTCCTCAATTGTATCATTTATCCTATGACACACAGAGCTAGCAAGCGGTAATGAAACAAACAAAACAAATAACATTAAATATACTATTAGATTCAAACAATTGCCATCATATATAATAAATTAAAGTCTCTTTTGCCAGAAAGTATTGATTAATTAGCCAAGATATCAATTGTTGTGACTAATGTACGTCACTCAGCCAATCAGGTGCATACTGGCACATAAATAAGAAAAGACAAATTTATAACACAAAAATAAATTAAAGTAAATCATATGGCACCTTAATCCCACCTTGCAGGTCATTCTTTATATGTTTCAACTCGTACTAATGTTATGAGTATAAATTTAAATAAAAAACTTACTTCAAATGATTAGTTCGTTAGATAACTTAGATTTACAAACCTCATTCTTTCTTAAAGACTATTTGAGGTGGACACGTAACAAAAATCTCACGCATATTTCTTTTATATCATTTAGTGTTCTCAATTGTAGAATGTTTATTCTAATTGTTAGTCAAGGTATTATAATGATTTTTTATTGCGTTAATATTCTATACTTATAGTATTTGTATATTGTTAGTGTTAATAATTCATTATTAATACATTAATAAAATGTTATTAAAATATGGACGTAATTGTCTGTTTTAAATTCATCCGAATCTCATAAGCTGTTTTCTCTGACCTGTGTCACTATATAAACAGAAAGATGACGATCCCATTTTCACCGAAGCATCAAGCATATACAACAAAAACCATGTTTCCTTCAACATTACCAATCCCATTCCCAGCACTAATAACTGTGACACTCTTCTTCATTCTATCCACTGCCATAATTATGTGGCGTCCGAAACAAAGCAAAGATGGTCGGAAACGACTACCGCCGGGTCCACTGGCTTTTCCAGTCATCGGAAACCTCTACTTGTTGGGTAATCTCCCACACCGCAACCTTCAATCCTTGGCCAAAACATACGGACCCCTCATGTCCATGCGGTTAGGGCAGGTACCGGTCGTCGTGGTTTCCTCCTGTAAAGCCGTCGAGTCATTCTTCAAGACCAACGACGCCGTTTTCGCCAGCCGTCCCAAGCTTCAAGCCAGCGAGATCCTTAATTATGGGTCCAAGGGCTTGGTTTTTTCCGAGTATGGTCCCTACTGGCGCAACGTAAGGAAACTGTGCGCCTTGCATCTTCTCAGTGCCTCAAAAGTGGAGACTTTCGCTCCTCTGAGGAGGGAGGAGTTGGGGCAGGTGGTGAAGTCACTTGAGGAAGCCGCGGCGGTGCGTGAGGTTGTGGACGTTAGCCAGGTGGTGGTGAGTCTTGTGGAGAATATGGTGTATAAGACGATAATGGGTTGTAACAAGGATGACCAAACTGATTTAATGTCGCCAGTTCATGAGACTATGAGGCTGGCCGGAGGATTTAATCTGGCGGACTATGTGCCTTGGCTTGAAGGATTGGATCTTCAGGTATGAACTCATGAACTTATACGGTTGTTTCAATTTTGATGCATGTTTCCAACTTTCTATGCTTCCAATCTGTTATTTTTGTTAATTTGATGATGTGGAAGGAAGATACATTTTATTTTGTGGACGTATCCCAAACCGAAACTGATCTTTTTTACCATGTTTCCTATTGATATACGTGTTTTAGCATAAATAAATTTTTGGACCCATAAACTTCTCAGAATAGTTCAATCTCAACTCTAGATGCTAAATATTGATTAATCTATTCTTCCTGTGCTAGTCCCCCTTCCTTATGCCTCACCCCATCACTCTTGATGGTTTTAGTTAATTACATGAATAGGATAAGAATATTTTAGGAGGGATATGGCAGTGATAATTATTTATAAATAAGAAATTAATCCATGATTTTTTAAGATTTAAATTAGGGATGATATAATTAATTGCTATTTCTTCCATTATTTTATACGCACGTTCTTCATGTTTCATAGTTTATTTGAGAAACTGTTGACGGTAGACTTTTTCATGGAGCTTACTGGATCTCCATCGATCCTTCTTTCTCTTTTATTGGTCCTACATAATACATATCATAGGGTCATCATTTTCATCTATGCGCGTGAGACAATTTTTTTTCTCTTTAACACTATTATCTGTTTATTGCCATTTTCAATTAAATTAATATCCAATGATGAATATTCATTTAACTTATAACATATCAGGGATTTAAACGAGACATCAAGAAAACGAGTGAAGCATTTGACAAATTGCTGGAGAAGATAATTAAGGAGCATGAAGAGGCTATTAAAAGTAATGCACAAAAAGACCGACAGGACTTCGTTGACATATTACTTTCATTACTGCACCAATCCGATGATACCAACGACGAACAGAACTATGGCATTGATCGAACTAACATCAAGGCCATTGTATTAGATCTGCTTGTCGGGGCATTAGAAACTTCTACTTCTGTCATTGTGTGGGCCTTATCTGAGCTCTTAAAACATCCGAGGGTGATGAAAACCCTCCAAGACGAGCTTGAAAATGTGGTTGGATTGAACAGAATGGTGAAGGAAGAGACTGATTTAGCGAAGCTCAGTTACTTGGACAAAGTGATCAAGGAGACCGTGAGATTATATCCTTCAGGATTAGTCCCTCGAGAGTCAAATGAAGATGTTGTCGTGAATGGTTTCTTCATCAAGAAAAAAACACGAATTTTATTCAATATATGGGCAATAGGACGAGATCCTAAGGTATGGTCTAATGCTGAAGAATTCTATCCAGAAAGGTTTCTCAACAAGAATGTGGACTTTCGAGGACTTAACTTGGAATTTATACCATTTGGATCTGGTCGCAGAGGATGTCCTGGGATGAACCTGGGCCTAGCTACAGTTAAACTTGTTCTAGCTCAGTTGGTTCATTGCTTTAGTTGGGAGCTTCCGCAGGGACAGGGTCCTCATGACTTGGATATGAGTGAGAGATTTGGCGGCCTCACACTTCCAAAAGCGAAGAACTTGTTTGCTATACCAACTTATCGTATTCTTCGTACATGAGATTTTGATGAGTCCCATTAAATAAAGTTTGTTTAAAGTCCAATCTACAATATATGGTGTGCAAAGTAGCTATACCTGTAATTTGCATGTGCTGCGGTTTTATTTTATTTTTTTTATTTTATTGCCATGTTAATTTGCTTTTTATATGTCAGCGTGAAAGTTGGGGGAAATTAATATAGTCTATTCTAAATTTTATTTGGTGTGCCTTGGAAAGATTGGGGTTTGAGAAGAAACGAATATTTTGACAAATGATAACTATTTTATACTCTCCATCCCATACCTAGGGCTGCGAGTTGAAATGTTGATTCAACGGGACTTACAGTGTACAGTATCTAATGCTGTATAATATGCTATATAATATCGGATTCCGACGCCTAGGATTGGAGGAGTATTTGGGAACGACGGTTTAAAAAGAAAACTTTCAAGCAACACGTGGCAATAGACAACCAATATGATAACCACAAATGTTTGTGTAGGATCGTGTTCGACGACTTCTCCTTCTGGGTCCTTGATAACACAAAATGGTAGCAGTTCATGACCGCACCCCGCGACTAGTTCTGCCACACTTGTCCGTCTTCTTCGATGAGCTGGGTTTTTAAATGGGCACAAAGGGTTTTTGGTGGTGGGGAGGCAGAAAAAATTCAAAACGAGAACAGACAAGGAACACCCTAATTGTCACACTCCAAACTTTCGGATTGTATAGCACAGATAATGGGAATAGTCCATTTTTGTAAGCCTATCACTATGTTTTTTGACTGATTATACTAATGTATAAATCATACAATAATGTAAATTTATGGAAATCTGAATACCAAGTAGATTAATAATCATATATTTTTATAGGAATTTTGTCAGAGTCTCCTCTATAACTGAGGCCTCCCGAAATTACTACAAATATTTGCCCATAAACAACAAAATCCAAAAAAGATAGCTTAACTTTCAGATCATCCAGTAACTAATAAACTATAACAAAATAGGGGAATAAAAAATCTACCTGTGGCCATCCATACACATTTATAGTTATTTACATTTTTAACAAATTACACTATTACAAAAGTATAAAACCCCAGCAAAATAAGGAAATAAATATTTTGTAGTACCAGTAGGGCTCTTCTATTTTTCACATTCAGAAAACTGTTTAGGATGGTTACTTGAAATTAAATAAAAAATAAACAGGTAGCATTCCAGTAATAAAACCAATACAAATACCTTGAGGTATGCAGAGCTCTTTGCAATTTAATGCATAATAACCTCCCAAATATCTAATAATATGCTTGTTGGCACTAACCATTTAAAATGATCAGTTCTCTGTGAATCAACATTTAAATCCTTACCATAATAAGCCATAAACATGCATTAATTATATGTAATATAACAATAATCGTCATGGATTCATTTCCATGGAAATCAAGTCGATCAAGGGTACATAGCCCTTGGAAAATAGATTTATCGGTTAAGGATCCATAGTCCTCAGGAAACTTCATCATTGATCAAGGGAACTTAATCCTTAGGTAATTTAAATCAGACAGTTGTGAGCCACAAGCTCACGCTATTTAATACATCTAGTACCTACTTTTCATACAACCTTCTTTTTATGGTCTTTACATGGCATCACATACAAGTCATAATTCAAGACTAATCAAATCTAGCAAGCTATTCCACTATATAATGATGTCAATGGTAAATAACATCATTTAACATGTCATACTATTGAAAGAACTACCGCTTACTTGGGGGATGAAGTATTCTAAATAACTTTCCCTTCTTTTTCTTGGTTATAGAATATTCCACAAGACAATCCCTATAACACAAAAATACAATTTCCTTAATTCACCATCACTAACACATTAAAATAGGCTCATTCCAATGTTTCTTAACCAGTTCATAAATTAAAAAGACTTACTAAAAACAACCAAAATATCTACAATTCTCATACTAACCCATAATATCAACTCAATACATATTTTAAATTAAGAATAGTTTTCTTCTTGTAGTTCATATCATTTCCATAACCAAACTCATGTTAAACCTCCTTATTTATCACTAAAAATCATACCTTAGCCTTAGCTCATTTTCCTTGATTCCACCACATGACTTGCTCTATTCTCATCACTTTAATTCACTTCCTTATGAACTTACGAATTATTCAATCACATCCCGATTTGCCATACATTAAATCTTTCTTTCACCTTCAACCAAGTTTCTAGATAAACATCAATACAGATCACTTCAAAACAATTAATCATATGCCTAAAATACTAGCTTGAGTCAGTAAACACAATTCTATGTTAAACCCCAAAAATAAAATGTTTGGTTTGGTCCTTAGGAGAACGAATCTCAAAAACTTGTCCAAAAACATGCTTCCAAGACTGAAATTTAAAGGGAAAGGACTAAAAATCAATCCACCATCAACATCTCCATGAAAAACCGAGCAAAAACTCATCGAAAAAATTGTTGAATCTTCCTCCTCATGGCTGTTAGATGCTGAACGATGAAGATGAGGTGCTGTCACTAGAAACAACAAGGCACGGTGGTTAAAAGCATGTTGTCAGTAAAGAGGGACATTGGTCGGGAAGCTAGGGCGATGGTGGAGTAGCGAGTGGGAGGAGAAGCTAAGAGAAGGAGATTAAATTTTCTACAGAAAAGTTGCTTGAGAAGGAAAAAAAATGAAGTGAGGGGCAACTTAGTAAATACACATGGCAGGACACATGGCAGCACCAAAAATTTTTGGGAGAGTAGGAAATTAAGGCTTGAACCTGGGCCATTAGAATATGGACACCAAGGTCTTACCACTAAGCCATAGTTCATTATCTGATTAACAACCTACACCAAGGACATTTATTCTTTTACTCTTTCTAAGAACAAAACTTACAAGTGTTACACTAATCGAGAATGAATTTTGCCCAATCCGAATGGCGACATTTTGAGATAGTTAGTTTTTTCAAAACAATAAGTTAAAACAGACTTATGGAAGAAGGTAGACCAAGAGATGAATTAAATGGCCATGATCAGTGAAAAATCTATAGTAAAATAGTAATATTGTAGGTGATACTTTTCCTCATATTCTTTCTATCCACTACTAGGGCTGAGCATGGACCTAGAGAACTCTGGAAACCTAGCCTGGCCCTGTCATTTTAGGCGAGGTCATAAAATAAATGGACTAACAAGAAGGGGAGAATCCAGGCTTTGGTACCAGGCTGGGTCAGGTTGCGAGTTGATTTCCTGGTTAAAATACCCGGCTTGGCCTAGTGCTAAACTTTTTTTTTTTTTAGCATATATGTGCTGAATATGGAAAAGAAGGTCACAAAAATTATAGAACTCATTTCATTGCATACCTTTCATCATTCACCTTCGAAGTTTAACCCTGTCCTAGCCTTGCTACTGCAGCTTTGATCGTTGCCGGCAATCATTATGCTTTACCCCGTCGTTCGTTTGCCGGCGTTCACCTACTCTGTCTGTCACTGATTATTGGTCCTCTATCAGCTACTACTTCTTCATATTCAAGTGTATGTTCCTAAATAGGTATGGATCATTTCCAACACTTTTTTTTTGTTTAAGCAATTACTTCATCAAAGTTCATTTCGGCAACTGATGAAATTGAAGGTATCTTGTTTCCATTACTGGTTTTATTTAGATTCTTTTTTTTTCTTACATAACATCCCGATTCTTAATACCCACTTTCGTTATTATATTTTATGTCCAAATGCATCAATCATAAAAATGTAATTTTGACTAGCTGTGGGATAATTTGCCGTTGTTTATGCATTTGATAATGTGTTAATGGCTTCTAAGCACTTGTGCTTTTCACTATTTTGGCATATGTGATTGACTGGGCTTAGAAGTCAGGGAATGGAAGGATGTATCTTCAAAATAATCAACTTTAGAGGCCATTTGATGTAGAGAAATTTGAATTTTATAAGAAACTAAAATTTGGATTATTAGTTTAGTAAGAGTATTTGTTAGCACATGCTAATGTATTTATAATCAATTGGAATTGGTAATGAAATTTTACAAGAACAAAGCTGGAAGCATATTGAATTGAGAGGAAGAGGAGGGTATAAGTAGTGAAATGAGTTTGGAGGCTTTGGGAATTGTTGGAAATTGAAATGTTCAGCATAAAAGAGGGGGATGATTATCTGAGATGAATTAGGAGTTTTATTTTTGTAAACAAATTACTTTAGACTTAAGAGCTTATGGTTAGAAAATGATTTATGTAATTGATTTGAATTAAGATTAGATTTATTGGGTTTTGTGAACTAGGAAGTAAAATTCCAGGGAGCAATAAATAGTGTGTATCAGTTAAAATCCCTTAAATTAATGAGTGAACTCCCACTTTATTTTCTAGCATGCAAAGAAGTTGAGTATTTGCTTGAAGTTGATTTGTTTTTTGAATGCAATGAAATTGATTGTCTCCTTAGCCCTCTAAAATTGCCAGGGATCCCTGAAATTGATTGTCTTTTGAATGCAATGAAATTGATTGTCATTCTGGAGGTTGGGTGGCATAATTAGGTGTCAATTAGTTAATTGTCTTGTAGGAATGTACAAGTCAACTAGTCCACTAATGATGGTGACAAATATTAAATCAAGTTTATTAGTCTTCTTCAAAGGAAATTGTACTTAGTAGATACTAGAAGAGGTCATTGTAAAATGGACAATAATGGATTATTAAGAGCATTGGTACTTTCTTTCTTGGTAAATTACATTAAAGTATGTAATAATTTTTTTTGGTATGAGATGAAAAATTGTGGAAATTAGACTTTCAATTCTTTTATCACTTTACCTTTCTTTGGTAAAGTTTATGAATGGATGAAATCAATCTCGGGACCTCTATGCCTTTTGAAAACAACCTTGCAGCTCTTATGCCATCTAAAAACACCTATGTGCCTTCAGATGCAAACACTACTACTGCCTCAGTTGCAGCTACCAATTCAACTGTTGTGGGTACAAAGAGAAAGGGCTCAATCCTCAAGTCTTTTGTGTGGGAACACTTTGTGAAATTTCCATTGGAAAAGACTAATGGGGAGGTTAAGGCTACATGAAAATATTGTGCCGCTTCTTATGTGTATGCCCCAAACAAGCATGACACTAATTCCTTAAAGAAACATTTGCTTAGATGCCAAAAAGTATCCCTATAGGGCCCAAGAAAAAAAAAAAGCAGTCTATATTGGCATTACTTGAACCTTTAGGTGGAGCCCAATAAAAAAAATCTAGTCCCTCACACCTTCAATGCAGATGAATGTCGCAACACTCTAGTTGAATTTGTGATTTCTGATGAGATGCCTTTTTGTGTGGTAGAAGGGCGTGAGTTTCAAAAGTATAGCAACCATTTAGAGCCTAGATTCCAAGTTCCATTTAGATTTATGATTGCTCAAGATTGTTATAAGATTTTTGTTAAAGAGTATAAGAAAGTCAAAATGCTTCTTAAGAAATCTTGTATGCACGTTTCACTCACTACAGACACTTAGACATCAATTCAAAATTTCAACTACATGTGTCTTGTAGTACACTTTATTGATGAGAATTGGAGGTTACAGAAGCAAATCTTGAACTTTTCTATAATAAAAATCATAGAGGCAACACAATAGGGAAGGCAATAGAGAAATGTCTGCTATGGTGGGGGATTGATAAAGTGTTCACACTAATAGTAGATAATGCAAGCTCCAATGACACTGCTGTGATATACTTGAAAAAACGTTTGAAGAATTAGAATGGATTAGTGTGTGATGGAGATTTTTTGCATGTAAGATGTTTTGCACAAATTTTGAACTTAGTTGTTAATGACAGCTTAAAGGACCTGAATGCCTCTATATTAGCTATTCGCAATGCTGTAAAATATGTGAGGCCTTTTCCTACATGACTTAAAAGTATCAAAGAATTTGTTGAAAAGGAAAAGATTAAGTCCAAGAGCCTTATGTGTTTGGACATTGCCACTTAGTGGAATTCTACTTACTTGATGTTAGAACATGCTCTCAAATTCCAGAAGGTGTTTGAAAGGATGGAAGATGAAGATGAATAGTATACAACTTACTTTACAAAAAATATTTATCAGATTGGTCCCCCCACAATTGTAGACTGGAGTAATGCTGGTGTATTTGTTGAGTTCTTGCAAGTATTCTACAGTGTGACCTTAAAAATTTTTGGCTCACTATATGTAACATCAAATGTGTTCTTTGATGATCTTGCTCTTGTTCAAGCTATGTTGTAGGCAAGATATAAACATTCAAATCCTTTCATTAGAGAAACAACAAGAAAAATGAGAGGTAAGTTCAATAAATATTAAGGGAAGCCAGAGAACTTGAACCCCTTGTTAGTTGTAGGAGTTATGCTAGATCCTTGGTTCAAGCTTGCCTACATAAATTCCACTTTAAACGACATGTATCCTAACCCAAATGTATGTGAGGCTATGAAGATGATGGTCAAAGATACCCTGTATCGTTTGTATGAACAATATTCTAAAGGTATTACTAATGAAGTGCCTCAGCTATCTAAAGATATTAGTGGTAGTTCTAGTGGTTCTTTGGATACCAGGGGGTACAAATGCCTTTGTTTATGCCTGTAGGACTGATAGACAAATAGCGAATTAGCCAAAGGAGTAAAGGAAGTTCAAATATGAAAACAGAGTTAGAGAAATGCTCTCAGGTTAGTTTCACAACATATATATATGCCTCCATCTTTCTTTCTTTCTTTCTTTCTCTCTCTCTCTCTCTCACTCTCTCTCTCTCTCTCTCTCATTACATTTATGGCTTCAAAGAAGGAAAGAAAGAATTGTTTTTATGTGATACTCATTGCACTATTATGCATCGATTTAGAGTGCCATGTGCTGTTGATGAAAAGATAACCAGAAGTTGATAGGAAGAAGTGCCAAAAGTTCACATCTCCAAGGTAACATATACAAATATTGACTTATTTATTTTAGTGGATTTCAGAATTTCAAGGAAATTGATTAATACTAACATGTAAATTAAAGTTAGAAAGGGTATAAAGATGAAACATAAAACATTATTCTTATTCATTTTAGTGGGATTTCTCACAATGAAAAGACCAACTAATTATTTTATGATTGTATACTAATGTTATATAACTGTTAGATGTCCCTTTGCTTTTCCTTTCTTTCTTTCCATTTTTTTTTTCAATCGGTCCCATTAGGGAATAGATGCCTTTTATGATTTAAAAAAATAGGAGGAAATGCTTTCTATCAAGCTCGGAAGACTCGTTTTACTTAGCCCAACTTGATGAATTCCAGGTCTATCCCAAGCCAAGCCGGGTCTAGGGCCAGCAAAATAGACCCGAGGTCTATATCAAGTTGGGCCTCAGGTTAGTGACATACCCGACCTGACCCAGTCCATGCTTATCCTTATCCACTATCATGCTTACTCCATCCAAAACGAAGAAAATAGATTCATTTAATTCTTGGAACAGCTCATTAATTTAGAGAAATTAAAAATTAAATTTTATCATTTTGAATTTTGAATTTAATCCAAATCACAACAAATGTCAAAGTGAGGGCTTGCGCAAGTTTACTGTAGGAAATTTTCCACAAAGAAAACAAAATACATTAATTTGATGCAGGAAAAAGAAAGAGTGTAGTTTCAATACCTTCCACCTTCCAAGATTTCACCCACAATTAGCTTTTTAATATATAAATTACACAAGATTTTTTTATAAAGAATTGTCATAATTACATTGTATACACTTTATAAAGTTAGTTTTATGCGATTCTATTTAACTTTATGCATATGCATTCTTTAATAAAATAAAATAATCTAATTATCTTTATTATCATATTGAGAATAAAATCATATTGTGCTAGAGGTTAACAAAAATTGTTAAATTTGACAATCCTTACCTGACTGTATCATTTAGAGACTTATTGTTCTTACCCATTTTTATCATACCATTTAATATCAATTCATGGGGTTTTATGAGATTTAAAGAGCTTAAATGCATGATTTGATAATATTTTATGGTAATTTGGTATTAGAGGCATTTCCTACAAAATGTGCTTTGTAAGTGTAAAATTGTAATTGTTCCATTGATTTAACTTAAATTAATTAATTTAGAGAATATAGGATATTACAATATTTAAATTCTTGGCATTACAGGCTAAATTCAAAGACTAGTTGAAAGAAATTGCAATTGGGAACCAAAAGAATCGAAAAATTATAGAAAAGGGCCAGTGTATGCTTGCTGTGTTTTTCACTACAGTGAACTCATCTCGGCCTGTAAAATTTTTTATTCAGATTTTAACCCACCTATGAGAACTCGACCTAACTTACTTCTTTTTAGCTATTAGGGTTCTTTTTGCTAAGGGGCTGACCAGAGACTAAAGGAGAGTCCTAGAGACTCTCCTTCTTCATCTTCTCCTTTTATGCTTTCATGGTTGTTCTTAGTGATTTGGAGCTTGGTGAAGCATCCCTCTCCACCATGAGCAAATGAACATCACTTGCCTAGAGGAGATTTGATGAGGCCTGAGCTTGAAGCTTTAACTAGGAAGTTTTTCTTGTTCTTTTCCATCTTGTCTAGCTTTGTAGTCATTATATCTTGGTTAAGTTATTTTTATTACATTTTTAGGCTAAACCATATTGCCATAACTTCTATATTATGGATTGGATTATGATATTTATGTTTTGATATGTGTTTTGTAAGGATTATTACTACACGTGATTGTAGAAGTATTGGATTTGGTATGATCCAATATATCTTATGATTGATTGTAGTAACTTGGTAGCACTTGGTTAAGCTGCTTAAGTTGTTTTTACATCATTACATTGATCTCCCATTAGTGCATTAAAGAAGGTAGTTAATGTTGTTGAGAGCCTTTGGGTTAAAGGTTTCATAAATAAATTAATTTACCAAGTGTTTGAATGGTATTTTAAACCACTTGTGGAAATGGTTTTCTAAAGAAACTTCCATTTATCTTTTAAGAAGCTAGAAAGGCCGAATCAAATCTCCAACGGGCATTTCATCATCATTTGCATAAAATCCAATTATTTTATCAATTTTTTATTATAACTAAAATCCTAAAAACATTCTCATTTGTTGCATTTCATTCAAATTCCATCCATTTGATAAAAACAAACACAAAACCCCAATTTTCCCCATTTCTTCACACATTTTTGCATTCAAATTACCTAGGAATAAACTAGGCTCCTTGAAGTGAATTCGAGCCAAATTGCACCACTATAGTGCATTTTTGTATATGGTATTAACTTTTGACACCCTAATGACAAGGGCTTGGTCACTTATATTTGAGAATTATTTTATTTATCAAGGAATATTGTCTTTATTAGATTTATTTAAATATCATTTATTCATTTCATACATGATTTATTTTATACACAAGTTATATATAAGAATGAAATGGTTATGAAGATTTCGCAAATGGTAGATTAGAAAATTTGAAATTAATGCAGTAAATTTGTTGAAGTTGATTTTTTTCTAAAGATTTTTGAAGTTGTGAGTTTTATTATTTATTATTTTTAATTTTTTAACTTGATTGAATTTGTTAGAATAGTTGAATTATAAATTTGAGTTTTAAACTTCAAGTTTTTTGTTTTCAAATCTATCAATTTTATTTTATGAAATATTAATTTTATTATATTATTATCAAAAAGTCATAATTGATGACAATAACAAGGAGTTGGGTGGGACACAGGATCAACTTTCTGCATGTCATATGTGATTGATATTACTTCACGAATCATGACATTTTTTTTAAAATACTATTACATCTTAATTCATAATAACTGTTCTCACTACGACTTGAGTCCAAGACCACTTAAATGAGCGTGAAGAGCCCTACAACTAAGTTACTCCTGCTATACTCCATATGACATTTATGTTGAAATAATTTTTAAAATATTATGGATTAGCATTAATTTATTATTAGTTCAATTTACTAGGTTAATTAATTAAGTAACCAATTTTGACATAAACTAAGAATAGATTGGGTATAGGCTAATTGTGGGTAATTAGTGATAGGTATTAGAATATGGTAACCAACACCTAAGAGGGGTGAACTGGGTGTTTACAAAAATTTTGGTTATTTTCAAAATTTCTTTACAAAATACTTGTTGTAAAGATTACTAGGAAGCATATGAAGGAAAAATACAATTATATCAATGAAGGAAAGATTTATGTTGATGTTTAGAGTATGTGTGTGTATATATATATATCATTACTTCAAATGTCAATAACAAATATAGAGTATAAATACGATAATTTAGAATATAAAAAGTTTAGGGAAAGAAAATGCAAACGTATAGATTTATCTTGGTTTGACTCCAACTCAAGCCTATGTCCAATCCTTAAGCAACCTCTTGGGATTTTCCACTATCTCAATGATCAATTACAACAACCTAGGAAAACTTCCCCCTCAATTACAAATCTCAGGAAAAACCTCTTCCTAATCCCAAGCACTCACTGCTTGACTCTTTCAAGGAACCTCCTTGAACATAATTAAGGGAACCTCCCTCTCTACCTAAACACTCTTTGCTTGACACCCTAAAGGAATCTCCTTAAGGTTCTCTCTTTCAAAGAAGAAAGAAATACAAATGAACAAACTCCCTCAAAGAAGTAGATATATAAGATAATGCACTAAGAACTCAAATGATAAATGCAAGTTTTGACTCAATGATAGTTGTTTCTTTCTCAAAGATGATATAACAAGTTAAAGATCATATTCTAGCATTTAGTTCTTATGTTTTTTGAGCTCTTGAGACATGTACTTATAGCCCAAAAAATCAAGAGAATCGTTTAAAGTCAAGGAGAAATTCAAACTTACACAACATGATTGTTGGAAGTAAGTAGTTCTATTTGTTGGCTTTATGACCATCCTCTATTCCATATCCACAACTTTAAATGTTCATAACTCCTGGATTTCAACTTCATTTTGAACAAATTATATTTCACTAAAAAAGCTTTATAGACTTATCCTGACAAGTTTCATTACAAAATTCAATTTGTTTGTTGAGATATTGTTGAAGAGTAACAAAAGGTCAGATAACAAATTGATATACAAAAATGCCAATTGAGACATTCATAATTCCTTTATTTTAAATCAATTTTAAGCATGTGATATAAAAATGAAAATCTCTGTGAATCTAGTTTCATATGAAATAAACCTTATTTAAAAATACTTACCAATTAGCGAGATGTTGTTGAAAATGTGACTAGAGGTATGAAAAAAGTGTAATATCCATACTTACAACTTTGTCAATCATAACTTCTTAATTTAAACTCTATTTTAAGCATGTGATATATGATTAGAAATATGTTTAAGTCTATTTTCATATGCAATAGGTTTTATTTTAAAATTTCCTTTGATTTGTGAGATATGATAAAAATAGTATTCCAAGGTCCAAAAACTACTACATTAAAATTCATATCACTCTTATCTTTTTAACCCAAACTTATATTGTAAGGACCAAAATGTATTAGGCTAATAAATGTAAGTCCAAATGAATTTTAAAAAAATAATAATAAGCCCATGATAGTTAGTTCAACTTACAAACTAAATACTTAGTCAAATTCATATATCCCAATATGCATATTTTAATAAAAATTAGTAGAATATAAACATTTTTTACCATGCACATGGGATTCCTACCAATATATATATATATATATCCAATTTTAATTGTTTATAATATTAGAGCCTATTGGATATAATATGAGCAAGTATATCTTATATAATGGATGATTCAAGTATAAAGTATTACATGTTAATGATTAATCAATTAAGTACATGTTGATACTATATGTCTAACTCATTTGTTACATATTTGTCATAATCAAAACTTATAATATTGAACCTTAGGGTTAACAATAGGTTGGATTACCCACATGCCCATTGGGTAGAGGCCCCAACCTACAGCCAAAATCTTGTCAGTAATTATCCTATCATATTGATGACTGAGAGGATAAGAGGAGAATATTCTATAAGCATATCTAATTTTAAAATCTAGGTAGTTGAGAAGTAGGAAGTTACCATTTTAAATAATTCAACAATTTTATTTATTAAAATAGACAAGTACTCTGAACGTGCAATAACTTCCCATATTCTAAGGACTCACAAGATAACTCTTTTGGCTTATTTAAAAGTCCTCTATGACTCTCATTCTTTAACGTACAAAAGAAAAGGCTTTAGGAAAAGTAGACTACTATCTTTACTACAAAATTTATGACTACAATAAAGATCTACATTCTAGATAAGTTTTCTTTCTCATTGATTATTTATTTGTCTCCATTATAATCTCCCAAATTTTCCAACAATTAGTATCAGAGCCTAAGCTCTAGATCTAACAACTGCTAATCTACTGAGTTCACAGAAGTTGATGAACTCAGTATTAATTTAAGTTTTCTGGATGGAATTTGTCACATGTATATGGAATTTCTTTTTTTGAAAATAGTTTTGGGTTATTGTAGATTCAGAAATTTTGAACTTGGTACCCATAGCAGAAATACACCTCCATTAACATTTAGATCTAGAAAAATTTTTG
This sequence comes from Delonix regia, assembly GCA_037074485.1. Taxonomy (NCBI): domain Eukaryota; kingdom Viridiplantae; phylum Streptophyta; class Magnoliopsida; order Fabales; family Fabaceae; genus Delonix; species Delonix regia. The sequence goes on along the minus strand of CM073449.1, from coordinate 27,880,293 downwards.
AATTAAATTACTCTATGTATAGATGGAGTTAGCCAAAATGAATTTAAGGGCTTTATTCTATTAGCCTAGGCAACTAACCCCCAAGAGGGAGTGAATTGGGTGTTCACAGAATTTTTATTTTTTTTTTAAATTGCTTTATAGAAATTCTTACTATGAATTGTGCGTGGAAGAGTATGATGAAAAGCAATCTCTTGGAGTTTTCTACTATCTCAATAATCAATTACAACAACAATAAGGGAGAACCTCTCCCTTAATCTCAACTCCCAGGAAGAACCTCTTTCTTATACTTAAATAAGGAAACCTCCCTCTTAGCCCAAACACTCTATTGTTTAACTCTTTCAAGGAACCTCCTTGAGCTTCTTTCTCTCAAAGAAGAAAGGAATACAAAAGAATAACCTCTCTCAAAGAAGTAAATATACAAATGAAGCTCTAAGAACTTAAATGATAGAGAATATGCAGATTTTAGCTCAATGATCTTTGTTTCTCTCTCAAAGATGATATAACAAGTTAAGGATCACATTCTAACACTGGGTTTATCTCAAAAATATATTTGGAATGTTATATTTATATATCAAGATGAGATATAACTATTGTACACTCAAAAGAGCCATTATTTTCTTTTGAAAATTGTCTCTGAGATCGACCAGTTGACTGCCCATCAAAATATGACCATTATTTCAAATCTGGGACTGACTAGTCAACTGTCAGCCGCTGACCAGTTGACTACTCACTTTCTGCATTATACTAGTTGACTTGTCATAGGTGACTACTTGACTGGTCACTTATAATGACGCAGTCCCAACTTCAAATGGTCATAACTATCTCATTTTAAATCAAATTTAAGTGCATGACCTATTGTTGGAAAGATCTTAAAGTTTATTCCCAATGAAACAAGTTTACCAAAACTAAATATATTTTGGGAGATATGATTAAAATAGTGACTAAAGATCAAAATAGTGATTAAGTTTATAAGGTCGTAGCTTTTTCATTTGAACTCTATTTTAAGTGAATAGCCTATCATTGAAAAACTCTTTGAGTCTAGTTTTTAATGAAATGAGTTTTATATAAATATCTCATATGGTTTGTGAGATATACATAAAATAGTGACCAAAGGTCAAAAATGATTTTAAGCAAAATGTATATCTCACTATCTTTTATGTCCAAACTTATATTTTGAAAACAAAAATATTTTGAGCCAATAAATGCAATTCTAAATCATTGATTTTCACAAAATAACACTTAGCCTATGATAATTATGCCTATTCAATCCATTGGCTATATTGATGTATCCAAGCTTCAAATCCTTAAGTTCTTCATTGCTTAGAGCTTCTTTCCTTCTTGCTATCTTTGTGTGAAGCATGATATTGATATTTCATTCTTTTCACTTCAATGCCCACTCTTCTTTCTTTGGATCATCCTATGCATAATAGATATTCAACTTGCAAACCAAATAGTTAGTCCCAATGGTTAATCAATTAAGCACATATTACGATTATATTTGTAACTCATATTTTTCATAGATTTGTTATCATCTAAACAATCTCAACATATTCCTTGAGAAACTTTGAACAAAATGAGACATATTTTGAAGCCCAATACACTTGAATGGAGGATATACAATTATAGCTCAAAACCTTTTAACATTTGTCACACCCTAATACTTAGGGCATGAATGGCATAGGCAAAGTGGATAAACCCCATGACCGCAAGCCAAACAATCAACTTAGATATAAACATTCATAAAACAATACTAGAGATAAAACAATCACTGACACTTTATAGAAATTTCGGCAGAACCTCCCCATAAATATGGACCTGCTAAAATTTTATAGGTTATTTGTCAGCATTTACCAACATTTTATGAGAGCCTAGCTCTCATCTACACCAAAGTACATGCAACATACATCATTGCTAAGCTTAAAAAAGCTGAGATCCCTGTCTATAATCATCTAGCCTTATCAGTTTAGTGTAAATATACATTTATATACAATCCCATACAAAAGTATGGAAAAAAATTTCAAAATTCAAAATGCTTAGCCCTCGCAAAAAAAAAAATAATAATAATAATAAGAAAAAGAAAAAAGAAAAAAAACTAAACAAGCTCACCAAGCACCCCCTAATCTCCACCCTCAAGGTCCGGAGCCAGATTTGACTAAGAATCTAAAAGATTAAAATGAACAGGTAGCAATTCCAAAATGAAGAATGTGATCACACGATAATAAATGAAAAGTTAAATAAAATAATTTTTCCCAACCTTAAACTGACATGCAAATAGTCATAAAGAGGGTAAAAAGCATACCAAAGTTGCATCGTAGTCTATAAGTGACATTTATTATAACCTTTGATATTCTCATACCAAATAATGATATGGGACTTATACATGATAACAATTAAAAATGTGTTTATCGGTAATGGGCATTTAGCCCATGAATGTTCTACTATTGGTCAAGAGCACAAGCCCTTGGGGAAAGTTTATCCATGGTTGGGGGCCTATAACCCTTATAAAAGAAACATAATCGGTCGAGTACAAGTATCCCTTGGAGTAAAATAACAATCGGTCGTAGGTCTCTAACCTCATGCTATAAATTCATCAATATCCAACCATGCCTAATTCTGATATTCCACTTATATTATTGCTTCTTTTTCTTTACTATTTTATGACCTCATGTCATCATTTCTGACTATCATGAGAGGAATGTTAAATTCCTTATGAAACACTATTATAAATGAATTTAAGAAGAGATTCATGTTCTACTAGAGTTTAACATACTAATCAAGTAACCATATAATTAGAGTACATAACTCTATTAGAATTACTACCGCTCACCTGGTGTGAAATACTCTATCTAATTCTGCCTCTTATCTAACCTTTAGAGAAAAATTCTCAAGACAAGTTCCTATAACATGAAAAATGCAAGACAACTAGTTTCAGTCTCTTGTTTAAAATTAAATCCATTATCAACATCATCCAATCGAAAGGTATAACCCTAAAGCCTTAAGTCAATCATTATAACTCTTCACATTTACTTGACTACATCACTAAGTACAAATCTCAACTGAATAACTTTCTTACAATTTTGAATGAAAGTTTTTTCTTTATTATTGTTATTTTTATTCTCACTATATTATATATTATTACATGTCAAAAGGGCATAATATTAATACCTAATGTCCTTCTAAAAATTCATTTCTTTACCATTTAATTTCTTGTCATCACATATTCTTCTTTCCTTTTATCATTTCTATTATGATGTTTCACTAAAAATTTACCATGTGCTTATAGCAAGACACCATAATAAATTATTTATTTATTTAGTTTTATTTATTTATATTTATTATTATCTTTTTATATAATTTAACAACTACAAATTGATCTCCTACATCACTTAAGTCCAATGCCAGCCCTAAATCAAGCGGTAAATTTTGCCCTAACTCAAACCCTAGATGAGCAATATACCAAATTCCAAAATTAACCACCCAAATTCAACATTTTATCCAAATAATCAGAGGGGAAAGGCTAAATTTTCTATAAGATTGAAACCCCTAAGAGAAATTGGAAAAATTCTTACCAATTTCACCTAAATCAAGCTAAGGAAATTTGAATTTTCACCCTAGAACATTGCCAAGCAACTTATCAAAAATTAACACCTTAAACCATGCTATCAAGGCTAGAAATTAAGGGGAAGGATGAGTTTTAAGTGAGGATTAAAACCCTTATGAAAAATTCGAACAAATCCTTACCTTTTTTGCTTAAATTTTGCACAGGAACAAAGTAGCACTAACGAATAGGAAAAGGGCAGGGTTCCTTACTAGAAAATGGTGAGCAGCAGTAGGAATCTCACGACAGTGGTCGTAGAACAATGACAGCACTAGAGGAAAAAGAAGAATGAAGCAAAAGGTAAAAAGAAGCTTGGGAATTCTTGGCCAACATCGAAGAGGAAGAAGGAGATCAAAGGAGAAGAAAATAAATAAGGGTAAAATGGTCAGTTAATGCAGGTGGGACATGTGGCATTGCCAGGGAAAAAATAGAAGGATGGGGAATCACAAACTTGAACCCTTTACCCCATGGTTAGGGTGATTGAGTTTTTCCACTAAGCCAAGCTCACATACATGCTTGAATTTACCCTACTTTTATTTATACTACTATTGTCCCTATTAAATTCATTCATTATTTTATTTCATATAAGTGCTGCATAAGTTAATTTGTAGGTTTTACAATTTTGAACCAAAATGCTATCAAATGCTTCATGTTTAGCCAAAAGTAGCTTAAGGGACTTGTAGATCATTGCACAATGGTCCTTTTCATACCTATTTCAACCCCTAACACCTGCGATATCTAAAACTACCATTGAAACTCCATAAGCATAAAAAACCCTAAATTTTTTGAGCCACATTCCTCCTTATTGCTTCATCTTTTTACCAAAATAACCATGTGGGACTTGTAGATCATGACATGGTAAACATTTTGGTACCTATTTTACACCTTAAAATAGTATATTTCATCGGATCAAAAATTGGGTTGCGAAATGGGTCAGGTTGACCCGTATAGTGGAAGAAGACGATAAACAACGTACAACGACGAACCCCACTCGCACCTTTGGCGTGTGAGGGCATGTGGGAACACTTCTAGGGCCAACTTGGGCCCAAAATATTTGTTCCTACATAAATTTTCTATTTTCTATTTAATGGTGATTTTTGTGGAATTTTTGTAAATCCAGAATTATGAGTTTTGAAATTTCTTAGAGATTTAAGGCCTAAAAATGCAGTGTGATGATACTACTTTGACAAGGAAAAATTGATGAGTCAATTATATATAATAAGGGACAATAGATACTGCTCACTCTCCCTAATAATACTCAGAGGAATTATAACAAATTTATTTATGTAATTAGTTAATATTATATTCCTAATGCAGCACGAAATGATAGAATGAGTAAATGGACTCTTTTTTGGGCCATCTACACTTAGTGGTTATGTGTTCACCTATCGTAGGCCTAATCAAGAGGTTTTTGGCTTTGCAAACCACCATTGTTATGGTTATTGTCTATTTAATCTTGAAAGTATGCATTAAATCATTGAGAGAGGGGTTATTGTTGAGACAACTAGCAGAAGAGAGTTTGATTGTGTTGGCAATGGACATGTCCTATCGATGTGACACTGTTAATATAGTTTTTTGAATAAGGTCTATTTACAACCTGTTAGCAGCGATTTGTTGATTGATGTACTCATAGTTTCTCATATCCTATCGATATAGAGATTGTGGGTGCATTTTATGTTGTTTCTCCCTATAATATGCTTCCTTGGTATGTATGAGTTTTCTTGGTTTGTTTTAGTTTGAACCAATAGGCTAGATTATTATGAACATTTTGTTACACAATTGCTGAAGTTGAGTTGTGAACACCCCATCCCTAATTGTCTAACCATCTAATTAATTGATACACTAATTAACTAATAATTAGGCAAATAGGAACTTCAAATGACATTTTCTATTGGGGGACAATTTGGAATTAAAATAAATAATGGGTGATAATTAAATAAACTCAAAACCCAAATATATATATATATATAAATTAGCTAATTAAAAAAATTATAATAAATCAAAGCAAAACTATAAAAAATAAAAGAATATATATAAAAAAATTAAAAATTCAAAAAATTCAAAAATATTAATCATAATAGTGTAATAAAAAGAAAAAATGGAAAAGGCTAGTAAAAAGAATAGACATGTTATGCTGGTGAAAGCTGCAAAAAGGAAAAAAAGCATTGTTGAGGGAGATTTGCAGGAGCCAACGTAAAAGCTTGTTGAAGGTTCATGAAGGCAGAGGTGGCTGTTCCAACAGGCAGAGGTGGCTGTTCCAACAACAGTGACAGGAGCAGCATCACATCACGGAAAAGGGCAGAGAAAAAAAGAGAGGAAAAAGGGAGCGACGGTGGTTTTGAGCCGACTTTTTTTTTTTCTGTCTAGGGAGTCCTCTCTCTGGCTTCCTGCAATAGCTGGCCGTTTTCTCTCTTTCATGAAGGTTTTCAAGGCATCAAAGATAAAGATCAACTGGGGGTTGTTCTGTGGATTCGGGGTTGAAAAAGTTTGATTTCTTCTTTTCTCTCTTGGTCGTCTCTACCATTATTGGGTGCCTCTTTTTATTCGTAGGTTTCGGTTTTGTTTGATAATAAGAACTTTATATGTTGTTTCTAGTTATGTAGTAGGATGACTGCCTTCTTTTTCTGCCTCTGAGGAGCTCTTCGGGTAAATGGTGGGCAAGGAGAGAGGTTGTAGACTGGCTCACATGTTTGGTCTCAAGGAATAGTCAACAACATTTAGATGATTTGACAGAGGAAGGAAACCGAAAAAGAGCTGAAGGAGGGGGGTGAAGTCTCCATGCGCAGCAACTTAGAAAAGAGAGAGAGAAAGAGTGAAGGCGTGTTTTGGCTTTGTAGAAAGAAGGAGACTACGCGTTAAAGCCAAGCCTTCTTTGCGAGGAAGAAGTGGAAGGAGAGGAGAAAAAGAAAAGAAAATCAAAGCTCTCTGGTTCCACCCTCCAGACCCCTCATGCTCTCACTCTTCTCGGGTTTCTTCTTCTTCTACAGGAGAGAGATGGACTGAGGGAGACTGAGCCGAGGAAGAAAGAGAGGAGACAGAACCGAGGAAGAAGGGAGCTCGAGAAACAGTGGCCAGAGGGGTGGCGCAGCCAGAGGTTGAGAGTGCAGAGAAAGAAAATGAAAAACATGGGAATAACTAGAGGGAAAAGGGGCTAAGTAAGAGAGAACCAAATGAGAGGAATGTGGCCCTTTATGAAGTTGCTCTATTTTTCCCTGTTATAGTGAGAAGAAGCAGAGAACCTCGTAAGAAGAAGAATAGAAGAACTATAGAACACATTTTACAATTTAATAAGGAGGTGTGAAGTCTTTATTAAAACAGCTCAGAAGGAAAAGAGGAGACATTGAGGGGCAGTGAGTTGAAGGAGAAGAAACGGACAGAGGAGGAGTCACAGACAGAAAAAAAACAAACCAAGGAGAAATGGTGGGCTGAAGAGAGAGGGAGAGAGAAAGAAGCTCAAACTTGTTTTTCTGCATATAAAGACTTCTGTTCCTGTAGAGAGAGAAACAGAACCAAAAAAACTCGAGAGACAAAGAGGAGAGCATATCTCTGTTCAGAACTTCGTTATCGCTTTCTGCATCTTAAGATTTTAGTCTTTGTTTTGCTTTCTTCAGAATATTCGTTGAAGCTTGGAAGTTACTGTTCTTGGCTCGCTTCAATCCGACTCTCCAGGTTCCGGTCCCTGTTCGACTCGGTCCTGTCAATCAGTTCCTCTAAAAAGGATTCCTCGTTACTTAATTGCTCCCTCAAAGCAATATCGCCGACTCTATTTTGTCTACCATTCAGTCTACCTAGACGTGAGCTCACATTTACAATACGAACAACAGCAGCCGTAGGCTTCACCAATGGGATCATAGCTTCAGTCATACTCTTAACACCATAATAATTTGTTGCAATAACTTTACGGGCATTTTCAATAGAGTTATCAAACCCAAGATTGAAATTAACTCCAGCATTGTTTACCAGAATATGAAAACCACCATATTTTTCCTGCAACCATTCAATAAAACGGTTGATGGATGAAGAATCTAATACATCCAGTTGATGTGAAACCACACCAAGACCACCTTCTTGCAAGGCCTTAGCTGATTCACAACCAGCACTTGCATCTCTTGACGTCAATATAACAGTCAATCCATGTCCAGCAAGTTGTCTACAAATCTTAAATCCAATACCTCTATTTCCACCAGTAACCACAGCAACTATTTCCTTGGACCACCACCTCTAGTGATCAAAATAGGGAATGGTCCTGAGAATCGATATCTCTTGCATCCTCTTTTCTCTTTGTTCCTTTGCTTTCTCTTTGTTCCCCATACCTTTCACGTGTCCTATCACCTATGCTTCGGCAACTATGAAGCTCGCCCACTATTTCGAGTTGCTTGGAGTCTCTGAAGTTCACACCACAGATGGGAAAACACGGCTTCTTGGTGGCAAGGAAACTGCCACATCTATGTTCTACCCTCGAGAAGATATGGTAGACCAAGGTTACACAATCTTTGGGTATTTAAAAATGCAAATGGTGATGGATCATGGTGGATGCTGTGCTGCACATGTTGTGTTTGGTGAAGACATAATAGATGGGGAAGAGATGATCTAGAAAAGATAACGAAGATTGCTAGGGAGATGGTAATCAACTTTCAAAATAGAAGGTTAAGGTTAACTGCTTCGAGGAAAAAGGGTACATAGAAGAGACAGAAGAATTTGCAATGAATGCTTCGAGGGACAATCAATACATATTGGACTTTGTTGCAAGGGAAATTTGGAGAGGTAAGCAACGTTACGTGCATGCATGCCTAGTAACTCTACTTCAATTTTGGCATTCTAATTTATTTTTATTTTATTATTATTATTATTATTTTATGTCAATGTAAGACTAATCTTGGTCTCATGGGTAAAGTTTTATGAAATTATCGTGTGAGAATTCGGTTCTCCTCAATTGCAAGAGATCATGTGAGATTTTAATCTCCTTAGATCTTTTAAAAATTAGCACATTTGTTTTTAAAATAATAACAATTGAATATTGACTTAAATAAATAATTTCCATTATTTATGAAATTATCGTGTGAGAATTCGGTTCTCCTCGATCGCATGAGATCATGTGAGATTTTAATCTCCTTAGATCTTTTAAAAATTAGCACATTTGTTTTAAGAATAATAGCAATTGAATATTGACTTAATTAAATACTTTCCATTATTTATAAAATTATCGTGTGAGAATTCGGTTCTCCTCGATTGCATGAGTTCATGTGAGATTTTAATCTCCTTAGATTTTTTAAAAATTAGCACATTTATTTTTAAAAAATAATAATAATTTAATATTGACTTAATTAAATATTTTCCATTATTTATGAAATTATCGTGTGAGGATTCGGTTCTCCTTGATTGCATGAGATCATGTGAGATTTTAATCACCTTAGATCTTTTAAAAATTAGCACATTTGTTTTAAAAATAATAATAATTAAATATTGATTTGAATTAAATATTTTTTCATTATTTTCAAAACTATTGTGTGAGGAGTCGGTTCTCTTCGATTGCATGGGAATATGTGAGGTTTTAATTTCCTTAGTTCCCTAAAATTAATATACCTCTATCTAATAATAATAATAATATAATAATGAGAAAGAAAAAAACAATCATAATTAAATATTCATTCTAATTAAATATTTCCTATTATTTATGAAATTATCGTGTAAAAATATAGTTCTCCTCAAATACTTGGGGTCGTCTGAGATTTTAACCTCTTTAAACCTCGAAATTTAGTACATACTTGTTTGAAAGATAAATAATAAGAATGATGATAAATAGATAAAATAATAATAATGCAAAAATGAATATTTTAATTGAATTTTTACAACATAAATAAAGTCAGGGTTTTATAAATTTAACGAATTAGAATGCCATGTTCAAAAATTCCAAAAATGGCTTTCTATTATATTTTGTTCTAATTTCAATCCTGATTTTAAAAAAAGAAATAAAAAAAAAGTGAAACAAAAAAAACTAAAATCCAAAAATTAAATAAATTAAAAAACTCAAAAACATTCCTTTCATTATAATTACATTTCAAATTGCAAAAGAAATAGAATAGAATATAAACTTCCCAAAATCCCAAAAATCTCATTCCGTAATCATTTCATTTAAATTTCAAAATAAAGATTAAAATTCCAAAAACAAACAAAAATTAAAGGGTTGAAAAATGAAGAGATCAAGAGAGCTAGATTACTTAGGTTGCTGTATATTAAAACACACAAATCCAAATTCCAATCCTGTTTTGTTTACAAAAATCTATTTAATTTGAACTCTCCTATTCTCATCACAAAAATTATAAATCACCAACCAACATACATGCCTTTTGGGTCGAACTACGTGGACTTTGATCCCAATCACAGGGTACATAGGCCCTAGGTTTTCGTCCTAGGTCAAATCCGCCCTTTGTAAATATCCATCTATTTGCTTTCATTCTTGTCGTTTTGTCTCCTCTGTTTAACAGGCTTGCATGTCGATAAAAGGGTAATTGAGGTAAATTTAAAAGCCATATTCTATTTCAGCTGACTGGTTTAAGGTAACCGTCCTCATGGATGGGTGTTGTGGGGTGCCTAACACCTTCCCCACACTCAAACAGACTCCCAAACTCATCTCTGATTTCGCAGACCATGTTGCCTTTTTCTTTTTATTTAAATTGGTTTATCAAAATTTTCTATTAAAAATTTTGGTGGCGACTTCAAATAAATTGATTTTCAAGACTCGTTTTTGGGAATAAATTTAAATTACACTTTTATTTTATTCCGCCGAAAGGTCGGTTATGACATGAGTCTTGTTACAGAAACACAGGTCTATAATTATGTGTCTAGGACATAATTAACATTTCTTATTTGTTTTCCCTTAACTTTTGTATTCCAGCAACTGTTGTGGTGAAAACTTTGAACGAGATAAATTATGATGATTGAATTGAGTCCCTTGATATGTATCAGATGATCACCAAGGAAGATTTGGCTATGAGAGAACTTAAGCAAGCGGACCTGACTACTGAGTCAAGCATCGTTAACAAGGCTTATCATAAATAGTAGTATAAGTCTAATAGGATTTGTCTGACTATCATTAAATACACAATTGAGAAGACAATCTAACAAAGCATTCCTAAGAAGGACACCACAATTGAGTACCTGAAAATGATGAGTGATAAATTCAAGAAATTTGATAAGACTAAAAAAAATGGCTTATTACCTTTCTTTGTTGGATAATACTCACTATGACAGAGTATCAAGAGTGTGTGAGCACATAATGAAATTTGTTAACTACTATAACAGGCTAAAATCCTACAATGTAGATTTGGGTGAGAGCTACCTAGTTTATAGAGTTCTCCAATTACTTCTAGCTGAATATAGGGTCTTGAAAGCCACCTACAATTCCCTAGAGGTAAAGTGTACTATTGATCAAATGATCTTTATAGTGACTCAAAAGGAAGAGTCAATAAAGAAGGAAAATTCTCACATGTAATCAGTGAACTACATTTCACACAGTTCTTTTAGCAAGGCCTTGTATGAATTTTTTATTGGAAAATTGGAGCAATTATTTCGTGTATTGGGCTCATGAAGTAGAAGTGAGACCTTGTAATCCACAACTTAAGAAACTTGATTCAAGGATCGTCAATGATTCTATATTAAGTATTGTTCTAGATCAATAGATAGTATATTTTATTGTCCTCCTTATACCACCAAAGTCATTGAGTCTGATAGAGCATTTTATTTTAAGAATGACTTGGATAGTGAGAGTAATACTCATAGAATTATTAATCTACACAATGAGGATACTGTATTACCCATACCAGTTTTGTCTTCTCCACCTTCTTTTGCAATAACAAAGATCCTACTGAGAACCAAGTTGATCCTATTATGGTTTGTCATATCCACCTTTATGGCATTCTTGGTTTGTCTCAAGCAACCTATATTGAACGATTGCTAAAGAATTTTGATATGTGTTCTTGTACTCCTTGTGCTGCACTTATGTAGAATGGTGAAAGGTTATTTAAATCATTGGGGCCTTAAATGATAATTAAAAGACTTTGATGGACAAGTTCCATGTACATCAGTTGTTGGTAGTCTAATATAAGTCAAGGTGTGCACATGCTTGGACATTGCTTTTCTTGTTGGTGTCCTTAGTAGACATTTCTTTTAGGCATGATTATTGGAAGGCTACAAAGAAAGTCATGAGGTACCTTTAGGGTACAAAATGTTGACTTTCAAGAAATCTGAATCATTTGAGATAGTATGATATTTTGATTCAGATTATACATTATGTGTTGATAATCATGAATCCACTTCTGATTACATCTATATGATATTTTGGAGGAGCTGTTTAAGAAGTGTCAATTGGATACTTACGGCTACCTCATATATATGAGTGAAAAGTGTGTCGTTTGTTTTGTGATGACCATTTGTCAAGGAATGTAGTTAAAGGAAAGAACTTTTGTTGTACACATATTTTGAGCCTTTACCACTTTTATTGCAACAATTATTCTATTATGGTCTTCTCACAAAATTACAAGAATTTCATTGCATCAAATATTTTGATTATCAGTTCCTGTTCATTGAAGAGAGAAGATTAGTGAATCTTATACTCATATTGAAAATTTGGGTGATTCGTTTACAAAAAATTTACCTATTAGAGTTTTGAAAACATATTACTCATAGGTATTTTTAAGATTTTGATGTTTTGGTTTAGTAGGAGCCTGAATTGTGTTCTTATGGGATGCTTTGATATATTTTGGCATCTATAACATTTATTTCCCTATCAGATTCAATGTTCTTAGTTATGCCACAATTTTGGATATAATTCAAAATTGAAACTTTGCCGACATTTATTGTAGGATCAAATGTTTACCACTAGGCTAAATGTTGTAGTTGTTAGTCAGGGCATAATTCTATTTCCTTGACAACGACTTAGCACAAGTGCCAAGTTTCGATTGTGACTCGGCCTTACACCTGGGCCTTCGCCATGGGACAGTTGCTACCACATACCTTGGCCACTAATCTCCCCCACAGTAATTGCCCCGTTAGGAATTGAACACATGTCCTTGGCTTTGTAGGATCAAGCGCTTACCACTAGGCCAAAATTTATAGTTGTTAGTTAGGGCATAACTCTATTTCCTTAACAATAACTTAGCATAAGTGTCACGTTTCGATTGTGACTTGACCCTACACCTAGGTATCCGCTACGGGACAATTGCTTCAACACACCTTGGCTAACATTTGTAGCATTGTTTTCCCTATCAGATTCGATGTTCTTGATTCATTGTTTCATTTATGAATTTTCTCTTTATATCTGATTCATGTGGTTCACATCCTTGGTGAACATTTGCTTGCAGGTCAGTTGACCAAAGGCCACCCATAAAAGCACATATGGGTCTTGTTCAATCCTTAATGTTGTCTTGGTTTAGTGGGAGTATGAGTTGAGTTTATATGGGACTTTTATGATGTAATTTGACATCTTAAATGTCCATTCGGTTTAGATTTTAAAACTATGGGTAAGATTATATTAATATTATTTGTTTCCCTGCTAGATCCAATGATATTGTATTTTTTAACTTTGTGTGATTTTCTATATATATGTTGGTGCTTAATTTTAATTGATATTTATTTAATTAATTGTCCTAATAATTGATTAATGCTATCCAAGTGGGATATTGTTGAAATAATTTTTAAAATATTGTGGATTAGCATTAATTTATTATTAGTTCAATTTACTGAGTTAATTAATTAAGTAACCAATTTTGACATAAACTAATAATGGATTGGGTTTGAGCTAATTGTGTGTAATTGGTGATCGGTTGGATTGCCCACAAGTCTATTGGGTAGAGGCTCCAACTTGTAGCCTAAATCTTGTCAGTAATTATCTTATCATGTTGGTGACTGAAAGGATAAGAAGAGAATACTCTATAAGCATATCTAATTTTAAAATCTTGGTAATTGAGAAGTGGGAAGTTACCATTTTAAAATAATTCAACAATTTTGTTTATTAAATTAGACAAGTACTCTAAACATGTGATAACTTCCCATATTCTGAGGACTCACAAGATAACTCCTTTGGCTTATTTTAAAATCCTTTGTGACTCTCATTCTTTAAACATACAAAAGAAAAGTCTTTGGGAAAAGCAAACTACTATCTCTACTACAAAATTTTTAGCTAAAATAAGTATCTATATTTTAGACAAGTTTTCTTTTACATTATTTATTTATTTATATTCATTATAATCTCCCAAATTTTCCAACAATTTATTGTACTATGGCTTGCACTTTGACTTTTATTACCGTTTGGTCTCACTCATTTACGCAGGACAATGGTACATTGGTCAAATAAAATTATTTAATTATTTTTATTATAATAAAAACATGTCAAAAATGAAAAAAAATTATAAAATTGAGATTTCCCACACAAATTATTCCATTTAATGACCTATATTCAAAATATTTTGTTTCCTCGCCTCATGAGGATGGGGGGAAGATCTCATTGAGGGTAATTTGAGAACATGTTAGAATTAATACTCCCAACTTCTTGGGATCCTATCTCCGTTATTCTTATTTAAAGACTACTAAATTTATTATATAAATATTTTATTTCGCGGGCAAGTCACATATAATAATGGAATGGTGGTGAAGACTTCAGGCACGATGGATAAGAAAAATTGAAATTATTATATATTTTTAAACTTCCAAAACTTGTTATTTGAAGATTAAAATAATGGGGTGGTCGTTCAACTTCAATTATTGTCTTAAAATAATTCCTTAAATTTAAAATGTTTTAAAATAGTTCTTTAAATTTAAATTTTATCTCATTAAAATTTTTTAGTGAAAATTATTGATAATTTAATGTCTATTATGTTTTTTTGGGTTACATAAAAGCCATATATATATATATATATAAACATTTTAAATAATGACATAGTATCTAATAATCATTTGCAAAAATTTAAAAAAAGAAAAAACACAAAACGCAGATTTCAATTTCAAATAAGACAAATGTACTCGGTGCTCCCTCGCAGAACATTAATTTTAATCATATTCAATTCTAACGGCAATTATTGACACGCCTACGAATATCAATTTTCGTATTTCAGAGACAGAGGATCTAGACGTGCAATTCTGACAAGATTATATTCCAATGTTTAAATTGTGAAATCCTTTGAGGTAATTATGGGTGGGTTAAGAGGTTAAGGAAGGAGCAAGAAGAATTTGAATTTGGTGGTAAAGATTGATATTCATGAATCCGTCTCTTTTGGTTCAATTTGCCCGTCATATTATCTTTCATGATGCTCTTGAAGAACTTAGATCTAACTGTATTTTTGAGAAGTTACTCAGTTATGAGTAGCGATGTTCAAGGGTCAAGTCGGACTAAACTTGAACAAACCTTGAGACTTAATATACTTGGAGATTGGGGTAAAAAAAATTGCCTCGAGACTTGGCTTGACCTGATATGGTTTGATAAGTGATTATGTCAAGTTGAATTTAATAGAACCAAATGAGTCCATCTTTAGTTTTTTAAACAATTTCCATTTGCAATCTTTTTAATTAATAAAACATTTTTAAAGAAGAAAATAGAAAAAATTAAAGTTGGAAGGTGAAAAGAAATAAATTGAGAAAAAAAATTAAGATTGGAAAAGAATTGATACATTAAAAATTTATTATAAATAAAAATAAATTCAATAAAATTATAAAAAATAATATATTAAAATTAAAAATATAATCCGGTGGGGTTAGATTGAGTTGTAAACGAATCTAAGTCAACTCAGCCTAATTATGAGACCTGACATGACCCGATAAATTTGTAAATTTTTACATTTAAATCTAGCTTAACTTAATCCAATATAATTAGTCGAGGCCAACTTAGATGAGCAGGTTAGATATTCAACCCTAGCCAAGAGAGATGAATACTATGATTTTTGTCTTTTATTTCTGCAAATGATGATTAGATGCTTAAAATGCAATATATATATATATATATATATATACACACACACACATGTGGCTTCCATGTAAGTAGAAAAATTAACAGCCCCTTAATTGTTAATGGTTTTTACTAAAGTTTTTTAATGAGACAAGATTAAAACTTAAAGGACTATTTAAAAACACTTGAAATGTAAGGGACCATTTTAAAACAATAAATAAAGTTGAAGAATCATATCACTATTTTAACCTTATTTAAATTTTGTTTGATACTTGAAAAAATTAATAGTTAAATTCTTATTCTTTACATAAATTTATACATATTGGTCCCTACTCAACTCCCAAATTGATCACTCCTTTTTTGATATTCTGAAACATTAAACAAAAATAAACATCTTTAATTGGTGGGGCATGCTATGATGGTCCAAATTGAGTGCTATGACATTTGAGGTGGCCTATTGCTGAAAGCATTTCAACCATTTGAACATGATTGTACAGGATAAACAGGGCTCAACATGTAATTTTTAACTTATCCATTTCTTGTTTCTTGGATTTTTCCACATGGGTTCTCCTTGGATTCACTTGTTTTCGCCTCTAGGTTTCAATCGTGGGTTTGTCTTTGTCTTTCATATCTATATTTACTGAGATTGTGGCTCCACATTTGATCACTATGTTGTTGTTTACTTTGATTGATGTTTTCCTCTTTCTCGTCTAATATGAAGTTGATGCTTTTAAAGTCATTGATCCATTTTTATCTGCGATTGGTTTGATGTTAGGGTCAAGGCTGGCCTTTAGGTTTAGATTTGGATTAGCTCTGAGTCCCACATCAGCCATCGGATTGCACAGTTAATGGTTGGATGAAAATTTTTAACCTCATGAAATTATCTATTTTAATTTAAATTGTCATATTGGCGCAGTTTTTCAACAAGAAGCGTTGGGTTAGTCAATTTTGGCTACACTACTACAGTAAGGGCCCTGTTTGGTTCCTGGCTTTAGAGGGTAGAAAAGGGGACCATTCCCTCGTTTGGTTGCCATTTTAAAGCTGGAGACCCTTTCCCTTGGTAATGTTGATTCCCTCAGATGTGGGACAACCTAATCCCTAGCTACATCGATGGAATGGGTCTGCTTCCAAGGGAATGAAGCAATTCTGACTGAAATACCCTCCTGTAAGAACAAGGCGAGACTGATTTGAGGTGAAGGCTATCCGATACCAGTTGTGAGAAGTGGCTCAGTCGACACCTGACTTGCAGTCACCGAAGCTAGTCATCACCGGTGGAGATGACGGTGAAGAAGGCGCAACGCGTCTTTTCCTTCCATCAATCTCATCAAGGGCAGACCATCTCCTCTCTTACCAACTCTCTGATCAAGTTGATCTGACAAACGATGAGCGATGATGACTTCGAATGTCTATCAACCCAATCCCACAGAAAAGAGATCTAGAGAGAGATCTGGAGTGAGATCTATCGAGACCTGAAGCATCCCTTCGCCGCCGCCGTCAAGGTCTGTCAACTTCGGCATCGCAATCTGGAAGAGAAAAGAAAGGTATGATTCTCCATCAATGTTGTTTTGCCGTCGAAATCCGTCAACCCATCAACTCTTCCATGGCTGATTTTCTCACATCAGTCTCCTCCGTCGATACTAGTGAGATGTGGATGCAGAAGATATATGAACAAAATTATTTTTTATTTAATTAATAAACAATAATTCATTTCTTTAAAGGGTTATTTTTGTAATTTAACTAACTTTCATTTCATTTTCATTCTCAATTTTAATATCATACTAAACATATTTCAGATTCTATTCTATCAAAATTCATTTTCATTTCCAAAGTTTTTTTTATTTTTATTTTCATTTCTCACTCTCTTTGGGTTTATAACCACTAAATTCAAGGATTAGGTTTGCTAGAAACCCTAATAATTGGGGTTAATATCAATCAAAACTTCACTCACTGCTTCCATTTTTTATAATTTTAATTCCTTGCTAGATAGCAGTGTTGCTGTAATGACTGTCCAACAATGAAATTAAAAAAGTTGAAATGTAGGAAAAAATGATGAATTGGATTGCATACAGGGGATCCAAAATTTATCTTCTTTATGTTCTTCGTGATTAGATTTAGACTCAAAGGTTAATAATTGGTGATACGTTTAACTAGTGGTTCATAAACGGTGATTTTTGTTTAAATTTTTAGAATAATTTTTAAAATAGTAAGTCATCAATTCAGGAATTGAGATATTTAACTAGGTATATAATTGTCCAAGTCAACATTATACTAATGATGTGAAGAGCCTAGCTAATGTTAGGGATTGAATTAAAATTTTCATAGACAAAGATAACTGATTGGAAAAAATTGAAGTGTAGGAACTAACATACAAATACAAGTAAAATATAGAGACTAAATGATTAATATTTTTTGTAGTCAACTAGAATTTATTAGAAACTTTAAAAAAAGAGTTGAAGTTTTAAATTTCAATATGTTTTTAAAGGTATAAATTTTATAGTATTATTAAAGAGAAAAAAAATACTCATTTACACTTTCACTTATTATAAAATTATTATTTTAGTCTCTCACTCATTAAAATAACTAAAATAGTTATTTACTCGTTAAAAAATGTTACAATTAGTCATTCATTTTTAGAAAATTACTAAATCTAGTCACTCTACCAAACCTTAAATCATAAATTTAATAGACTAAATTTGATATTTTATTTAAAAATGAGAAATCAAGTGTGACATTTTCTAATAAGTAGGGATTATTTTGGACATTTTAATAAGTGGGGAACCCAAATGAAAATTTTATAATAAGTGAGAGAAAAAAATATTTTACTCTATTATTAAATGTGATTTTCAAAATTTTTTCTAAAGAATTTAAATCTATCAATAGAAACAAAGATTAAAGAAAATGTAAAATCTTTTGTGCACTCATAATTTTGAATATACCAATACACCTAATTATAATATAGGTACATAATTATAATATTATTATTTTTTGGACTGATATCATTATAATTATGTCATTTTATTATAACTGGCCGCATTGATGTATTTAAAATTGTGATTGCACACACCTAAAAAAAATCATAACAAGAAAGAGATTAGAGAAATAATTAATAATGGGAACAATAAGGACCGAAATATTTCCTACCCCCATCATGCAGGATAACCATCCTTAGGGTTAATATCAAGTTCGTTATCTTTATTATTATATTAAGAATTAATTTACAATCAATTTAATTCATATAAATATATTAACTTTGATTTTAATTCCTATGTGCAAGATATTTATTGTAACATTTGCCAAGTTTGATATAAAATTTTTGTTCTTAGAAAGAACAAAAGCTTAAATATTCATGGTGTCTGTTATTAGTTAGATAATGAGCCATGACTTAGTGGTAAGGCATGACATTTGGATTTTGACGGCATGGGTTCAAGACCTAGCTCCCTCCTTCCTTAGATTTTTTTGGTGCTGACACGTGTCCTCATAGGTGAAATGACAAAAATGCCCCTCATTTTTCTTCTTCTTCTTCCTGTCATTTTCTTCCTCTGTAGTAAATGTTTCTTCTCTACTTTCTGCTTTTGCTCCTTCCACCACCACAATCCACCACCGTCTTTGTTTTAGGCAGTGTCCCTTATCACTGGCAGCTCATTTCCAGTCACCGAGGCTTAGTTTTCCAGCAATAGCATCTCCTTTCCGTTGATTACTATTGGTAGCTGAGAAAAGAGAATTTTCAACGGTTTTTTGGTGAGTTTTTCTCGGTTTTTTAAGAAAATGTTGATGGTAGATGCATTTTCAGTCCTTTCCCATTGAATTTCAGTCTTAGAAGCATGTTTTTAGACAAGTTTTTGAGATTGGTTCTTCTAAGGAGTAAACTAAAAATTTTCCAAAATTTTGGGGTTTTATAGTGAATTGTAAAGTTCTAGAATTTAATGGGTTTAAGTTGGTATTGTACGGACATTATTAATGTTTATGAAATGAAATCCTATTGTTTTTCATGCCTAACCTTGGTTGAAGGTGAAAGCATGACAATTTGGGATGAAAGTGAAAATTTAGCAAGTTTATAAGGAAGTAAATTTAAATTGACGAAAAACCTGAGTCAATTATGTGGTAGAATCAATTAATATGAGCTGAGGCTTATTTTTAGTGATAATAAGGAAGTTGGACATCAAGTTGGTAATGGAAATGTGATGAATTAAAAGAAGAGAAATTCTTCTTAATTGGGATTATGTGTTGAGTTGATGTTATGGGATAGTATGAGAATTATAGATATTTTGGTTGTTTTTGGAAAATTTTTTCCATTTATGAACTTATTAAGAGGCATTATAATGAGCCTAAATTAATGTGTATTAGTTATGGGAATTGAGGAAATTGTACTTTTGTGATATAGGGATTATTGGGTAAAATGTCTTATAACCAAGAGAAAGGAACCTACTTCACCCACCAGGTAAGCGATAGCTCTTCCAACCGTATGACATGTTATATGATGTTTGTTTACCGTTACATCATTATATGGTAACATAACTTGCTAGACATGATTAGTCTTGAATTATGAATTATATGTGGTGCCATGCAAAAACCATAAAAAGAGGGTTATATGAAAAATGAATACTAGATGTCTTAAATAGCGTGTGCTAATGCTTCATGACCGTTTGATTTAAATTACCCAAGGGTTAAGTTCTCTTTACCGATAATAAAGTTTCTGGAGGGCTGTGGATCCTTGACCAATAAATATAATATCCAAGGGCTAAGTACCCTTGATTGATGGTAAAAAATTTTTCCTGAGGGCTATGGATCCTTGACTGATAAATGGGATTTCCAATGGCTATATGTACCTTTGACCGACTTAATTTCTATGGAATGAATCCATGATCATTATTGTTAAATTGCATGTTTATGACTTAATATGATAAGGTTTTAAATGTTGATTAACAGAGAACTGATTATTTTAAAAGGTATTGTAATGGTTTGCTGACTAGGAGGACTAGAAGAGCCCTATTGGTATTACTAAGGATTTGATTCCTATTTTTGTTGGGGTTTTGTATTTTTTTGTAATAGTATAATTAGTTAAAAATGTAAATAATTGTAAATGGGTATAGATGACCACAAGTATATTCTCCATTCCCCAATTGTGATGTAATTGTTTCTGGATGATCTGAGAGCTAAGCTATCTTTTGGATATTGTGGTTTTTGATAGATATTTGTAGCAATTTCAGGAGGTCTCAGTTATAGAGGAAACTCTACCGAAATTTCTACAAAATATATAAATGTGAATCTGCTTGGTAATGAATTTTTATAAATTTTCATTATGTATGATTTACATTTCGGTTAAGACAACATCGTGTTAGGCTTACAAAAACGAATTATTTCCGTTATCATCTATGCCGGTTGCGGCAAAGAAGTTGGGGTGTGACATTTATCCTCACGGCTTCACCATGTGTCATGTGTGCTTGATATTGCTTCGCTGCATATTACTTTTGACGCATACGTGCTAAGAGTATTGTAGCATCTATCTTCTCTTCTATCACAATACAGCTTGCTTTGCCATAACAAACCATTCACAATTATTATGTAGATTTTTATAATGCATTGGTCTCACTTATTTATGCAGCTTTATGGTACATTCATTTCCGATTAATTAGCTTCTGCATCTCTGAAGCAAACAATCAAACATGTTTTCTTCAATATTAGCGATCCCTGCTTTCCTCTTTCTGGCATTCATATTCACTCTATCCACTGCCATACTCTATTCAAAACGACTTAAAGATGAGCGAAAACGAGCACCAGGCCCCCCATCCCTCCCGATCATCGGCAACCTCCACATGCTGGGTAAACGGCCACAGCGCACCCTTCAAACCCTAGCCCAAAAATACCGTCCCATCATGTCGTTTCGGCTAGGACACGTACCTGCCACTGTCGTTTCCTCTCCTGAAGCTGCCGAGCAATTCCTTAAGACCCACGACACCGTTTTTGCAGCCTGACCCAAAATTCAAGCCTCGGATCCGCTTTCTACAGGAGCCAAGGGACTGGTGTTCGCTGATTATGGTCTACACTGGCGCTATGTGAGGAAACTGTGCATTCTTTAGCTTCTAAGTTCGTCACAAGTGGAGATGTTTGCTCCTTTAAGGAGGGAGGAAGTGGTATTGATGGTGAAGTCGCTAGACCGCTAGAGAGAGCTGCCGCGGCGTGTGAAGTTGTGGACACTGGTGAGGTGGTGGGGTGCCTCATTGAGAACCTAATGTATAAGATGATACTGGGACGAGCTAAGGACGATAGGTTTGGCTTGAAAGGGCTGATTAACGAGACAAATAACTTGCTGGGAGCATTTAATCTCGCTGATTTTGTCCCCTGGTTAGGTGTGTTTGATGATCTACAGGTACGCTATTCGCCTAACTGCAAGTTTTTTTCTTGTATTCCTGTGTACACTTGTTCAACCCGCCCGAATATCAGTATAACACTTTGTACATTTTAAGTAATGATAAGCTATCCAGTTTATATATTTTGGTATTATTACATATAAGTTTTATAATTTAGAACGTACGTGTGAAATATTGGGGAAGCGTTCAGATTATATAAATTTATGCTTTTGTCGATGAATTATGAAAGAATAGTTTATGATAGTCTATAGATAATAAGAACTTGATAAATGGATTACGTTTTGTAGAATAGTATTATCTTGAAACAATATGTATTGAGCGTATATATACTTCTTGACATAACAAGCTATTTTGCCAATGCTGCCAGGGTTTGACACGAAAGTTAAAGAGAAACCGTAAGGCACTTGATGGTGCGTTGGAGAAGATAGTCACCGAGCACGAACAAGCTCCAAGAGTACAAACAGTCCAGCACCATGACGGTATTGCTTTCTTTGATGCGTCAACCCATGGATCTACACGAGGACCAAAACCATGTCATTAATAGAGCTAACCTCAAGGTTGTTATATCAGATATGATTGTTGGGGCATTTGAAACTTCTGCCGTTGCGATTGAGAATCTTCAAAATGAGCTCCAAAATGTACTTGGAATTAACAGACTGGTGGAGGAGACTGATTTAGCAAAGTTGAGTTACTTAGAAATGATTATTAAGGAGACTTTAAGACGTTATCCTATTGGACCTTTACTTGTCCCTCGAGAGAGTACAAATGATGTCACAAATAATGGTCATTACATAAGAAAAAAGTCAAGAATAATAGTGAATGTATGGGCTATAGGGCGAGATCCTAAGGTATGGTCAGACGATGCCCGTATGTTCTATCCAGAGAGGTTTGTTGATAGCAATATTGACCTTCGAGGGCATCATTTTTAATTGTTACCATTTGGTTCAGGTCGCAGAGGATGCCACGGGATACAATTAGGTTTAACTACAGTAAAACTTATTGTGGCTCAGTTATGCATTGCTTTAGTTGGGATCTTCCTTGTGGCAGACTCGACGAGTTTACGTTTTTAGGAGAGAAAATCGAGTCGACTCGGTGCATGACTCGGATAGCACTCAAACTCGCTCCAACTCGGTTGAATACAAGCGCTCCAGTCGTTGCAACACGTTGTTCCACTGAGCCAACGCTACTCTCATAGATATATATACAATGTTTTATATATATTGACTCTTCATCCTTTTTATTTCAAAAAGTGGCAGCTCCACGTCTCAAACACGGGCTCTGCCTATCACTGCGGCAAGTTATTCCGCTGATCCAACGCTGCTCTTATGGATGTAGATGCAACCTTTTATATATATTTGCTCTTAATCATTTTTATAGTTTCTAAAAAATGCCAATTCCACTACTCCAAAACCATTCTTATGAATAAGCATAAAACGTTTTATATATATTTATTCTTCATCCTTTTATAATTTCAAAAAGAATAAAACTTAAACGATTTGAACATACACACAAAGAAAAGTGTTTATTTGCATGTAACTAGCATCATATAATTTGTTGCACTTATTTTTTGAATTTTATTTTAAATTTATTTAAAAGAATCTTTATTTGTGTTTTAATCTAAATTATTTAAATATTATTATATTAATTTTTTTCTTTTTTAAAATATTTATAATATGATATTTTACCCAAAAATAATATGAAATTAATATATTGTTAATTTATTTGTTTTAACAAAATAGTCTTTAATAGTCATATTTATAATTGTATAAATAATTTTAATTCAAATTTCAAATTATTAGTATTTGTTTATTAATACCTATCATATTTAAATTTTTATATATAATATTAAAAAAATATTTATGTTTAGTTATCACTATTTTCACTATAGTTATACTAGTAGACCATTAATAATTACTTTCACTAATTCAAAAATTAGTTTGAATTTTAAAATATTAATTTTAATGATATAATTATATATTTCAATAGTTAATTACTATTATAGGTAAACTTTTACGATTTTACGTTACGAGTTTACGTTACGAGTTTACCTCCTCAAAACGAGCCTACCTAGAATCGCGATTTTGACAACATTGCTCCTAATAAATTGGACATGAACGAGAAGTTTGGCCTCTCAAATCCAAGAGTCAAGCACTTGCTTGCTGTTCCAATATATCGTATGCATAATTGAGTTCAAATTCTCTATAGTTTCTTTTGTAAATTTTGTGTATAGTCGAAGAGAGATTGGCATAAAATGTGAGGCTATTGTTGGAAGTAGCTTCCAACGTCAGAAACTCTCTTTCAATCTAAATTACAAAATTTAAAACAACCTTTTGAAGATCATTGTTCTACAAAATAAGATAATGACTACTCGCAATTGAAAGTTAGTTTAAGGTGCAAAGTATATGATTTCATGTAAGATACGGGAAGCATATGATCTGACTTATAATTTGTAATGTTTGTTCAATGTAATATGTGTCAAGGTGTAGGTGTTTTTATGCTTCAATAATATTATTTCTCTTCCCATGTAATTTTAATTAGTCTCCCTAATAAGTGAGAGGGAAGTTATATATGAAATTTTCAAGCATCCTCAATCAAATTTGTTTCTTCCAAATAAATTTCCTTCGTAACATTTAAGTGACCATTACCAAACTCTTTCTGTGTTTTAAAACTCTTGGTATTGCTCGTTCAAGTCCAAGTTGTTTGATTTGATTTTGAACAGCAGATCATAAAATTAATTTTATTATTAAATCGCACCTAGTTAACTGTTTTTTTTTTTGGTAAAAAAAAATCCCATCTAACTATTCAAATATATTTGTCTCTTCTCATGTTTAGTTAAATTACATATGATATTTTTATTATTTTAAAAATTATTGTTTGTTGACCTGAAATGTATAACAGATAAGAAGATTTGAAATCAATGCTTTATATTTGTTGAAATTATTATGTTTCTAAATTTCTTGGACTTGAAGAACTTGTTATTAGAATTTTTCAGAAGATTTAAATAAGGAGATCGAGCTTTAAATTAATTTTTTTGTTTTTCAATTATAATTATTTTGTTAATTTTACAAAAAATTTTAAATTTCTTAACAATATTGAGAATGATAAAAGAAAATCTCCCGTAACAAAAAATGAAAATGATAGAAATAATTAAGAATAAAAATGAAGAGTTGAGATGCACTTCCAATCCAGCTTCATGGGATAACCATTTCTTAGGTTAATATCAATTTAGTTATCTTTGTTATTAAATTAAAAATTCAATTACTGTTTCCTCAAAACTAAACAGAAAAATAAATTCGAATTAAAAAAAATATATTTCTGCAATATTTATCAAATAACATAAATTAATTTTTTTAATTGTCATATGCAAGATATATATCTTCTGCGTATGTGTGATTGATAAGATACTTCTTCACTGCAGGTTACTTTCGCCGTATACTTACAAGACTATCTAGAATTTATCGCCTCAATCATTTAATAAGGCCTGCTCTGCCTTAACCACCAATTTCCAAATATGATGTAGAATTTTATAACCCTTGGTCCCACTTTCTATTTTCAGTATAAGGGGACAATTAATTTGCTCCCGCTGGACCGCATTGTAATGCAAATGCTCTGCCTTAACCAGAGGAAGCATGGCCCCAAATTTTGTCTTTTGTGTGTATATATATATATATATATAAATTAATTTTGGCCCTTCTTAAAATTTTTTTTTTTAGTTTCAATCTCTAGCTTTTCAAACAGAACAAAGTCACAGAAAGTAGAAAACCTAAAATTTGAATATGATGGAATGTGGCCTGCAGTGTACTGCCCAATACTCACTAAGTTAGCTTCGCCTTCCATTGCAATCCCCACACAACATGTCTCTTATGAGGCTGAGTACACCGCCTGACGAAGAAGAGGCACTCGTCAGAAGAAAAGTTGCATCGCTGAGAACGAAAACAGAACTTGGCGGAAAGAAGAGAGCAGATTTAAATTTGGGGTGCAAAGCAACACGACTGCGACAGGTGAGTGTTTATTTTAGCGGAGTGAAAGAGAACTTTGATATTTCTACCCCTCGTGATGCTGTCAAATTTCTTTGGATTCTAACAATATTTTGGAATCTACTTTGATTTAGTGCCAGGAAGATAGAACCGAGGAGACAAGCATATATTTTGAATGAATGCTTTGAATGAGACAAGTATATATATAATCCAAGAGACAAGCATATACTTTGCAATAGCAATATGTGAGCATTTGTTTGCCATGCTTTGAATGAATGTTTATTTTGAAATGTATTCTTTCTATATTTTTTCAAATAAAGTCATACTAGATTTGTTAAAACCTATTAGTAGTCAAATAAAAGATTTTGTTCCTCCTTTGTTCTTTTTTTTAATTCATGGCTTGAATTTTTATATTTATTTATTTATTTTTAAGTTTTAAGAAATAGTTTTTTTTTACCCCTCGGGATGCTGCCAAATTTTTTTGGACTCTAACAATATTTTGGAATCCATTTTGATTTAGTGCCTGGATGACAGAACCGAAGAGACAAGCATATATTTTGCAATAGCGACATGTGAGCATTTGTTTGCCTTGCTTTGAATGAATGTTTATTTTGAAATGTACTCTTTATATATTTTTTCAAATAAAGTCATATTAGATTTGTTCAAACCTATTATTAGTCAAATATAACATTTTGTTCTTCCTTTGTTTTTGTTTTTTTTCATGGCTTGAATTTTTTATATTTATTTATTTATTTTTAAGTTTTAAGGAATAGTTTTCTTTTTAGCTTGAAAGATATGATTAAGAAAATAACTATTAAGTCCTTTCTTTAAGAGAAAAGAGAGAAATGATATTGAGGCACAACTTACTGTACCAATTTTATATGTAAATGCTAACAATGAAAGTGTTGTTAAGCAATTTGCAATGCCAATTGAGGAGCCACCTATCCATCACATTTCTTCCAAAGCTATGAGGAATGAAAAAGAAATAATCAATATTAATACTTTTATATGTGATCCAGGTAGATGCCCACAGATTTATGATTATCGCATCCATTAACAAGAAGATATACATAGGGTACATATAAAGTTTGATCCATATCAATTTATTATAGATGTGTATCTACTTTCTAGTCAAAATGATCATCCTTGTTGATTTCAGGCTCTTTAGTTTAAAAGCTTTCCTTGGTTAGAATATTCACCAAATAAATATGCTACCTTTGGCTTTCCATGTTACTTATTTTCAAGGAAAACAAATACATTTCACTTCAAAAGGATTTAGAAATTGGAGAAAAGAACAGTGGAAAAGATTGTGCATTTTTATTTCATGTAGGAAAAGTCCTAATTCACCTCATAATGTTGCAATCAAGTGTTATAAAGGTATGGAAAATTAATTATGCCATATTGTCAAAGTGCTATGCAAACAAACTTCTCAACAAATTCAAAGTAATCGATTGCACTTTAAAGCTTCTGTAGATGCTAGTAGATGGTTAAATTTTCAAGCTTACAATTTTAGAGGACATGATCAAAGTACGAAATTTAGAAACTGAGATAATGTTATCGAAGTGATACAGCTTTTAGCTTATTATAAGAAAGTGGATGATGTCGTCTTAGAAAATGCCTCACAAGATGCAAGATATACTTTACCTACCATTCAAAAAGAAAATTTAAATGTATTTGCTAGAAAGGTGAAAAATGAAATTTGTAATGAAAGTAGTGATGTAAAATTTTGTTTTATTGTTGATGAAGCTAGAGATGAATCTAGAAAAGAAAAAATGACTCATGTTCTTAGATTGTTGATACCCAAGGATTTGTCAAGGAGCGCTTTTTGGATGTAGTACATGTAAGAGATACAACCACAATTACTCATTCAAGAAATTTGTGCATTATTATCTCATCATAATCTTGACATTCAAAATGCTTAGGGTCACGAATATGATAGAGCTAGTAACATGTGTGGAGAGTGGAGTGACTTACAAGCTTTAATTTTCCAAGAATGTTCTTATGCTTATTATGTACATTACTTAGCTCATCAATTACAATTGGCTTTTGTTGTTGTAGCTAAAAAAGTAGTTGATGTTCATGCTTTTTTTTTTTTCTATCAAAACTTAACTACTATTGCCAATATTGTTGGTTCTTCTTGCAAATGCAATGATGAATTACAATCTACTTATACAGTTGAAATTGCTCATTTAATTGTAAATGGTGAGATTGTAACAGGAAGAGGAGTCAATCAATACACATTATAGAGACCTGGAGACACTAGATGAAGTTCTCGTTTCAATTCAATTTGTCGTCTTTTGCAAGTATTTATTGCACCTAGTTCAACTCTTGAAGATATAGCAGACAATGGAATAATTTACTCTCAATGAGGTGATGTACTTATGCTTTGAAATTATTAATGTCATTTGATTTTGTTTTCATTTTACACGTGATGAAAAAAATCATAGAAATTATTAATAAGTTTTGCATCGCAGTGCAACTAAAATCTCAAGATGTTTTGAATGTCATGCATTTGGCATCTAATACAAAGTTATTGATTTAGAAGTTATAAGATTATGGTTGGGAAAGTCTCTTAAGAAAATTTTGTTCAATCTATAATAAGCAAGCTATTCAAATTCCTAATATGAGTGTTTCTTTCTTTGACATAATTCCATCTCAGCATAAAATAGATAGTTACAATTGAGCAACATTATCATGTAGATATATTTACTAATGTGATAGATTATTAGTTGAATGAATTAAATAGTAGATTCAGTGAGCAAGTAACCGAACTTCTTATATTGTGCACATCTATGGATCCTAAAAGTGTTTAAACGTTCATTTAGTGCTAGCAATATATGTGACCTTGTGGAGAAATATTATCCTTATGATTTTTTTGATAAAAAAAATTCAATTTGAATATGAATTGCAACATTATGAGCTTGATGTACTTAAGGATATGAAATTTCAGTATCTACCTATTGATTCTGACTTATGTCAAAAGTTAGTAGAGATTGGGAAGTTAGTTTTTTATCATTTGATTGACAGATTGATCCAACTTGTTTTAGCTTTTCTTATGTTAATAGCAACTATCGAATGAGCTTTTTCAGCAATGAAAATTATTAAAACAAGACTTTATAACAAGATGGAAGATGATTTTCTTATATATTACATGATTGTTTATATTAAACCGGAGATTACTACAAATTTTACTATAGATGCAATAATTGATTAATTTTACATTGTGAAACATCATTGGGCACAACTTAAGAAGTGAGGTTATGATGGTTGATTCAATACCAAATTTGTTTTATATAGTATATTGTTGATAAAAATTCTTTTGTTAAAATATCAAATGTTTTACTTAATCTTTGCACTTTACTTTATATTTTTGGCTATGCCATTTGCCTAATTTAATCATGACATACATTTTCGTAATCCGTTGGTCCCATAACATTACGTAGCTTTTTGGTACATTCTTTTTTTGCAACTTTTAAAGGTTTCCATTTTCTTTTTATGATCCTTTGGTTTCCATTTTTTGTACAAGAGAAAAGTTAATTTTCTCTTACATCTTTGAAGCAAATAACCAAACATGTTTCCTTCAAAATTAGTGATCCTTGCTTTCCTCTATATGATATTCATATTCATTCTTTCCAATACTATACTTTATCAAAAACAACAAAAAGATAGCAAAAATGAACACAAAGACCCCCATCCCTCCAGATCATTGACAACCTCCACATGCTGTGTAAATGGCCACACCACACCCTTCAAACCTAGCCCATAAAGATGGTTCCATCATGTTGTTTTGGCTAGGATACGTCCCTACCATTATTGTTTCGTACCCTAAACCTGCTGAACAATGCCTCAAGACCAACAACACTATTTTTGTAACCTGACCAAAAATCCAAGTGTTTGATTTGCTTTCTACTAGAGCCAAGTGACATGTATTTGTTGAGTATGGTGTGAGGAAATTATGTACTCTTCAGCTTCTAAGTGCGTCAAAAGTGGACCTTAGTGAGGTGGTGGGGACATTGTAGAAAACATAATGTATAGGATGATACTTATATGGTAGTTGATTTAGTTTACTAGCCTCAATGAAATCATTCAAAAAGAAGAGTACGAGCCATGAAAGGAATGATTTTATTGGGACTAGTATAACAAATCAATCACCACATAAGTGTACTAGGATTAATTAATTTTTTTTCTCTTTTTTTATATTTGACTTGAAAAGGGTTATTAACGAATCAATGAGGGGTTTTCCCTCTATTACTATGTTTAGAGTAATAAATGAGCTAGATCTTGTGTCATCTTTCATATTAACTAAAATGCTTAAGGTAATTTCGTTTTAGGGAAATGTTAGCATCGTGGGACTCAAAGTCCTATGACACTGACAAGTCAAGATGCGTAGTATTACATTATATGACCTGATATTATTAGGTAGGGGTGCTTTCAAGCCCAATCATATTGGGCCAGTTTAGGCTAGGTTAAAGAAAAATTTCAAATTTTACAAAGTCAGGCCAAGTGTCGGTTTCACATAGGGTCGGCCCAGCCTGATTATTATTATTATTTTTTTCTTGATTTTTTGTTTTATTTATAATAACTTTTTATTTATAATGATTTTTTTAATTTTAATTTTTTTTCCAAATTTTAATCACTTTCGATTCCAAATTATAACCTTTTCCATTCCATTTTTTATTCATTTCAAATATTAATTTTTTTTATTTTTTTTAAAAAATGCTTTTTAATAAAAATTTATTTTTATATTAAAAAATTTCAAAAATTAATATATAGACCTAACTCAGACCTGATGTGACCTAGCCTAGCTCAGTCAATTTTCGGGCCAAAATTGGACTGGGTTAAGTCTTGGGTCTTGTTGAAACTTGACTCAACCCAACCTATGTTCACCCTTATTGTTAGGCAAGGAGCGAAGGGATGCTACACTAGTGACGAGGGTGTCCCCCATTACCCCGTATATTATAATTAAATAATAGATATTATTATAAGAATTTATATGTTATCAATTACTAATAATATATATGTTAGAACAAGGCAACTAACACCTAAGAGGGGGTGAATTGGGTGGTTACAATAATTTTATTTCTTTTCAAAATTACTTTGCAAAAGACTTGTAATGAAAGATACTTAGAAGTGTATAAAGCAAAACTACAATTATATCAATCATGGGAGATTTAATGTAGATACTTAATCAGCCTTGTTTTGAGAAAGGTTCTCGTGCTTTAAAAAATTCTAAAACATTTCATAAACAAACTTGTTTATGTCTCTTTTTTTATCATAAAGATCAAGGGCAAAAACAATTTCAAATTCTACCTAAACCAAGCTAATTTATGAAACTATTTAGTTTGGTTCCTTGAATCTGGGATGGATCTAGTTAGCCTTGACTCTAGGAAAACATTACCCAGAATTTTATGGGATTTGGCATGACATACCTAGGTGTGTACTTGACATGTCCTAAAAATTTCAAGTTGAAAATAATTCATTTGCCCTTTAATTCTAGAAATTAGAAAATATGCCAATTTTGTCTCTGTGTAGTTAATTCAAAATGTTTAGGTTTATTAATCCTACTTGCACATTTTTCAATGGCTATAAAACTTGCTAGAAAGGAAGTTTAACATATCAGGAAACATCATACCAAATTTTAGATCATTCCATATTTATTTTGTTGGATTTCCTATTGATACTCATAAAACAAGTCACATTAACATGTACATAGTTAAATCTTTCAATGACAACATTGTCCAAATAAGTTTATATGTAACATACTTCAAAAACACATAACCCTATGGTTATAGAAAGATACTCTACATACTTGAGTTTTAGGATATCAATTCATAGTTAATCACATTCCCCTATATAACGAAACTAAGAGCATATCCCCATTGGGATTTCTAATTTCATTACACAGTTGATTGGGTAACTTCATAGGTGTTAAGTAAGGCTAACACCCAGGAGGGCAGGTGCATTGGGGCTTATATAAAATTTTCTGTAAATTAAAATCCTTTAAAAATGTTTGTCAATCAAAGTGAACTTTATGAATCATAATAACAAATGTAGAATGTAAATATGATAAAGGAAGATAATGGACACAGAGATATATCTTAGTTTAACTTCTACCCAAGCCTACATCCTGTCTCTAAGCAACTTCTTGGGATTTTTCATTATCTCAATGAATAAATAAAATAACCCAAGAGAACTTCTCCTTAATCCCAAACTCTCACAGCTTGACTCCTTCAAGGAATCTCCTTGAATACATATAGGGATACACTCCCCTTAAACCTAAGCTCTTTCTTAGCTTGACTCTCTTAAGGAACCTCTTTGAGATTCTCTCTTATAAGAAAGAATGAATTTCAGATAGATGAAACTCTCATAACAGAGTATGTAGAACAATAAAGCACTAATGTAATAGAGAGCTGATAAGAAGATATAATTAATGAAATAAACACTCTTGAATGTTATTGCATGTTGATTCAGAGTCCATAGGTTGTATTTATATAAATAGAAGTCTAATAAATTTGTAGAAAGTGAGTGGGAAGTTAGGGATTTCAAAACATATTTGTTATAAACCCATTATGGCTTGTCTACCAGAGCCTAATCGACTGCCCTCCCATGGCCAGTCTACTGGCCCTACTTTCCCTCTTTAAAAATTTAAATCAAGACCCTGATAGTCAACTGTTTGCCTATGGCCAATCGACTGGTCTCTCATAATGAACTCCAAGTTGATTGGTCTTAAGGCTCGCAATGGATTGGGCTTGATGAAGGTATGGCCAGTTGACTATTGACTAGTGGTCAGTTGGCTGGTGATTCAATGAAAGCTTCCAATCGATCAAGGTTCAAGCTAATAGTAGACTAGGACCTCTCAAAAGGAGGCCAGTCGATTGGGACCAAGTGGCTAGTTGTTTGGGACCTTACAGAAAGCTCTCATTCTATTGGGAAAATGTCTGACGACTGGCTATCAAGGTGCCAGTCAACTACTAGGCTACTGCCAGTCGACTGAGGACTTCTAGAGTTCCTTAAATTAGTTTTTCTTTAACCTTTAAGACTTAGAATTAATTTTACATTCATTTTAAACATATTTGTTGGCTCAATATCACTTACAAAGGTTCCTAAGACATGATAACACAATAAAGAATATCTATAATCTATGTATTACATTGAAAAACTTTCTTCTAATGTTTGTTTTCATCAAAACCATAGTCTTTAGCAAATAGGCTTAACAATCTCCCACTCTTTGATGATGACAATCTTGAAATGGTTAGTTCTTCTCAAAGAAAGGATTTTCAAGTATATGTGTTTTTGAAACACTTAATTCTTTAATAGTTGATAGTATTCTCAACATTCAAAACATCAACTTCCAAGCATAAGTATTCATTCAAGCATTCCAAATTTATGAAATAGCCAATCAATATAACAAAGTCTCAATGAAGTTTACTAAAATAACTGTCAAATGATTCAAATAACAATTAAAGTAATGACAACTAAAGCAATAAATGTCAAAACATTGACAATCTCCTAACAACTCAACTAACAACTCCTATTCCTATTTCTCCCCCTTTTGTCACATTAAAATGGGAGGAAGAGAACTACAAAATCCTACATCTAAGTACTTTAACCTGAAGAGATTGCTCGTGATAGGCCTTAATATGCTCAAGGTGAGCATTCATATCCTTAATGGTCTCTTGAATGGTTTGCATTTGAAGACTAAATGTATCCATCTTTTGGTGTAGGGCTTGTATCTCTGTGAGTAGGATCGACTCAAGTATGAAAATGGTCTTAGGACATGCCAGTGTATAATCAATAGGAGCTAGAAGTAATGGAGTTATGGGAGCATTAGGCCCTTTTTCCTTTAGTGCTACAAAAAGAGGAAGTTGGGAGGAGCCAAGGTGATCGATAGGTACTATAGGTGGAGGCCTTTGGGCTTTAGGGGTTTACCTAACCCACTAACCCTAAGGGGTTTTAGTAAACCCTATTCATTGCAAATTGTTGCAGCTAATTAGCAAAGGGACTCTACGCCATCCTTAAAGGGAGAGACACCATAGTGTTGAAGGATAGCCAAGATGATGGTCACAAATGGTAAAGAAGAAATCTTTTTCTTACAAGCAACCATCCTCTAAATGATGACCTAGGTAAGCCTAAAACTCTGACCTTCCAAGATACACTTCATAATGAATAGCTTGGGCTCACTCATGTAGGCAATAACCCTGGATTTGTTGATTAGATAGTGAGCAATGATGTAATGTAGCAGCCTATTCTCCAATGATAGATCATTGACATTTGGTTGCATATTAGGATTCTCTAGGGAGTTTCACTGATCCTTTATAGTGCCTCCAACTTATCATACCCAGTGACTATCTTGAATGAATTTGGATTGTTGGTGAAGTAATGACAATAGGAGGAGGAAGTTGAAGTGCCTCTACTAGAGTCTAATCCCCTAGGACAATTCTAGTCCCTCTAACTTTAGTAGTAAGAAGGTAGGTAGTGAAGTTATAGGTGAGGTTAGAGTAAAATGCCCTGATGACCTTTAGGCTATAATCCAGCTTGAAACCCAGCAAGTTATCTAATCCAACATTAAAGAACAAATTAAACAGTTTAACCCTTTTTCTTGGAGGAATTGGAGATGAACATACTTACTAGGGAGAACATTCCTCTGTTTGAAGTTCTCAATGAAAGTCATCTCTTGAGTATGGGAATTAAATAGTAGAGAAGGAGTGCAAGAGGAACTGCTTGATAGATTCTTAGTTCTTAAGGACTTGGTGGTAGGTCTCTCAGCCATCAATGATCAAGAAACTCTAAGAAAGAAATAAATATAGAGATTTTTAAGCATAAGAATGAGGAGAGCAAAAAATCCTAATTTAAACCATTGAAGCCCTAGATGGTGAGGATTAATTGGTGATTTGAAGCAATTAGGAAACAAAATCACTAAGATTTATAGGGATTTGGTTAAAAATTATAAAGCAAGAAAGAAGGGAGAGCAATTGGCTAGTGAAATAGTAATTGATATGAAAATTAGGGCTTCAATTGCTCTAAATAGTGAGTTCTGGCATCGACCAATCGACTGGCCCTTGGTTCCTAATTGACTGCGGGCAAATTTTGTCAGGGGTTTGCTCTCTAGAGCTTCCCAATCAACTGACCACTTCTTGCTAATTGATTGCTCCCTTACAAAGAGCCCACAGTTAGCTACTCTAACCTTCGATCCTTATGGTAGTTAACTGTTCCAAGCTAAAAGTGACTAAGTGATTAATTTTGGACTAATTTCTTAATTTCTTGAAACCATTTCACTTATATATTCACTTATACTTAGAATTGTAACCAAATTAAGATAAATATCATGCCAAACAAAGAGATATCTTCAAGAATCATCATAAACTTCTTGTAAAACAAATTGAGACCACTCTGATGCTTAAGTTAGTGAATGTTTTCTTCAAAAGAATGGTGAAAAAATTTAAATTTTCATTTATACAAAACATTAGGATTAACCATTCCAAGTTCACTTTTAATAAAATAAAATCTTTCAATTGATAGAGGTTTAGTAATGATATCAACTAGTCAAAATTTAGTTTGGACAAATTCAATATTGATAACTTTCTTTTGGACAGGTCTCTAATGAAGTAATGTTAAATTTCTATATGTTTAGACCTTGAATGCATAATGGGATTTTTGGTGAGGTTAATTACACTGGTATTGTCTTATCAAATTGGAATCTCTTTAAAGGGGACACCATGATTCTCTAGTTGCTGCTTCATCCAAAGGTTTTGAGCACAATAATTACCAGCTGTAATATACTATGCAGTGGACAATGCTACATTATTTTGCTTCTTACTAAACCAAGAAATAATAGAATTTCTAAAGAATTGGCATGTTCCACTGGTGCTTTTTTTGGTACTTTTACAACCAACAAAATTGACATATGAATATCCTACCATGGTATTAGTGGATCATTTTGGATACCAAAGATCCATTTGTATTTTGCCAGTAGTGTATTTAAATATCTCTTTACTACTTAGTGATGATAATCTTTAGGATAAGCTTGAAAGCAGGCACATATACATGCACTAAACATAATATCTGGCCCACATGTAGTTAAATATAGAAGGGATCCAATCTTACCTTTGTATTTTGAGATGTCATAAGGTTGTCCTTTCTCATTAGCATCCATCTTTATTATTGATCTCATTGGAGTATCCTTGACTTTGACATTTTCAAATCCAAATTTCTTAAGTAATTCCTTGACATATTTGGATTGACTTATGAAGGTTCTATTTAATTGTTGCTTGATTTGAAGACCTAAAAAGAATATAACTTTCGCCATCATAGACATTTCAAATTCTCCTTTCATTATTTCAGCAAACTCTTTTCATGGAGTTTCATTAGTGGTTGTTGTAACCGAACTTTTAGCAAGAAGAATAAAAAATGTTATATATTGATTCCTAAAAATGAATCTTGAAAATCAATTTATTTGGAGTCACCACTAAAATTTTTTACGAAAAACTTTGGAAAACCAATTTAAAATAAAAAGAACAAGTCAAAATGGTCTGCGAAAACAGAGATAGGTTCGAGAGTCTATTTGAGTGTGGGGAAGGTGTTAGGCACTCCACAACAACCATCTATAAGGATAGTTACCTTAAACTAGTCAGCTGAAATAGAATATGGCCTTAAATTTATCTCAATTACCCTTTATTGATATGCATGCTCGTTAAACAAAGAAGACAAAAACGAAAATAATGGAAGCAAACAAATAAATAATTACAAAGGGCTGACTTGACTTATGATGAAAGCCTAAGGCTTACGTACCCCATGATAGGGATCAAAGTCCACGTAGTTTGACCAAAAAGGCGTGTCTATTAGTTGATGATTTGTAAATTTTGTGATAAGAACAAGAGGGTTTAAATTAAACAAATTTTTGTAAACAAAACGGAATTGAAATTTGGTCTATGTGTTTTAATTTACAAGGACCTAATTAATCTAACTCTCTTGATCTCTTCATTTTTCCTCCTTTTAATTTTTGTTTATTTTTGGAATTTTAACCCTTATGTAAATGAAATGATAATGGGCAAAGATTTTACATTTCTGGGGGGTTTAGATTGTTTGGAATGAACCTAAAATATTTTTAGATTTATGAATTTATTTATTTTTGGATTTTTAAAGTTAGAATGTATTGTTAAAATTGGAACAAAATTATAACGAAATGCTATTTTTCAGAATTTTTGAATTTATATATATATATATATATATGGGTTTTTGGATTTTTTTAATTTTGAATGTGAGATTATGATTAAAAGGATTTTTTTATTAATTTTTTTATATATTTTTTTTATTTGAATTTATTATGAACTTTAAACTATAATGGAAAAATATTTCTATGGTTTTTAAATTTATGATTTTCATATTAATTGTTTTTTTTGAAATTTTAATTTATTTTAATACTTAAAGTAAAACTAGAGTTAAGAAAAATATTCTTAGGATCTTTAGTTACATAATAGGTAGAACAAACTTCCCTTTTTTTAATTAATTCATCCCAATATTTTAAATGTTAATTTTTTAAAACTTGAGGAGACTCAAGGTCTCATGCGATCTCTACTAATTAACCCTTGGATGCTTGAAGAGGCAAGTGATCTCACTCAGGAACCCAAAATATGGAATAAAATAATTGGAAATTCTTCAGGATTTTAGTTTTACGTATTTTTAAGGGTTTTGAAATTAGAATTCTTTTAGTCTTATTTTTAACAAGATCAATTCCCTTAATCCTACAGTGACCTAAGTCCCACATGGCTTTTTTTAATTAATTAAATTTTATAAAACACCGACTTAATCATTTTGTAAATAATAGAAAATACTTTTATTTTTGCATTATTATTATTATTATTATTATTATTATTATTATTTTAAAACAAGTATGTACTAATTTTTAAGGTTTATGGAGATTAAAATCTCACACGACCCCAAGCATTCGAGGAGGAAAATATTACCGCACAATGATTTTCTTAGAACCTTACTTGTAGAACTAAGATTAGTCTCACATTACTATAAAAAGAAGATAAAATAACTATAATAATAATTAAAAAAAATTAGGATGACCGAAAATGAAAAATTGGTTCCTGTACCTAAACAAAATTACATGCGTGGATATTTCTCACCTGGGACATTTAACTTCTTGCCTTTCTCACTATCGGTTCTCCCTCTCCAATGGTCCTCCTCCCTTCTCCTCAGTTCTAATTCGTTGCTCAGTGGCCCTTTGTCAACTCTCTTTCTCCTCTTCTTGCTTAACCCACGACCTCTCTCTCTTCCTCCCCAGTTTTGGACTCCCTGCTCTTCTTTTTCACTTCTTCTTTCCTTTTCCTTCATTTTCCCTTCTTCTCTTCCTCCTTGTCTCAACCTTCTCGGAGCTTGCCATGACACTTTCCTCTCCTCTCTTCCTCCTCGAAAATCTCCTTCCGGTTAACGTCTCTCTCCTCTTCCTTCCTCTGTTCAGCTCTATTTTTAGAGCTCAAAATAAAGGTGTTTCTCCTCTTCTTTTTCCTTTCTCCTTCATTTCTCCGTCCTTTTCTCTTTTCTTTTCAGTTTCCTTCTTGATTCTCCTTCTTTGTTTAATCTGTGGCCCTTTGTAAACTCTCTCTCTCCTCTTCTTAGCTTTAAACTCTTGATCTCAGGTTTTCCTTTCTCAGTCTCAGCTTTTCAACCGAAGCCATGGTCTCTTCCCCTTTTTTTCAGCTTCCCTCTTTGTAGAATGCTCTCCTCAGTCTCAGCTTCTCCATAACCTCTCTCTTTTTCTCTCCCTTTTTTACCTTTGCCCGTGATGCTCTTTAACTCTAGCCATGTTCCTCTCCCTTACGCCACCTTTTCAGTAGCACATCCCTGCACCTTTGCTGTGTCTCCTGTGCCTTTTATACCTTGTGTCCTTTTTGTCTCCTGTGGGTGTGTGTAAGAGTGGTATGTTAGAGTGTGTGAATATGTGTGTAAGTGTGAGTGAGAGTGTGTGAGTGTGAGTGCGAGTGTGTAAGGGTGTGAGTGAGAGTGTGCAAGAGTGTGAGTGAGAAGGTGTATGTGTGAGTGAGAGTGTGTATGTATGAGTGAGATAGAGCTTGCATTTTTATTTTGATTTTAATTAGGTGGCTTTTCTTTCCTTTTTGGATTTAAATTAATTCAAAAATTTTGAATCTATTTAATTTTCTTTTTGCAAGATAATTAACATGTCTTTACTTCAAACACTTATTTTGAATTTTCTTCTTTTATCCTTTTTAGTGTTATATTTTTACATTTTGATTTTGTATTTGGTTCATCCCATTTTTTATTTTATATTTTGCTTTTTGCATTTTTGTTTTAATTATGTATTTTGTTTTTCTTATTATTATTATCATTATTATTTTTTATTATTTTGTCTCCATATTTTATTTTATGACTCCCATTTTGCATTTATTTAGTTATAGGAGTAACTAGTTGATCCATTATGTAGTTATTAATTGTTTATTTTTAAGGTGGCGTGTTCACAGTGGCACCAAATATAATATCATTCAAATAGATTTAAATAACTAAAATATCATTTTTCTTCATTTTAAAGAACAATATTGTATCAACGTTGCCTCTAAAGAAATCATTCTTAATGAGAAATGTACTAAGTCTTCCATACCATGCTCTAAGTGCTTACTTATGACCATATAATGCTTTTCTAAATTTGAATACATGATTTAG
This sequence comes from Delonix regia, assembly GCA_037074485.1. Lineage (NCBI taxonomy): Eukaryota > Viridiplantae > Streptophyta > Magnoliopsida > Fabales > Fabaceae > Delonix > Delonix regia. Next base: position 27,840,732 of record CM073449.1, on the reverse strand, counting down.
AAGATTTTGATTCTCAAATCCCAGAGGTTGTTCAACATATACTTTTTCCATTATGTATCCATTGAGAATGACACTTTTAACATCCATTTGATACAACTTGAAATCATTTATACATGTAAATGCTAATAACATACGAATTGCCTTTAGTCTAGCTACTGGTGCAAAGATTTTATCATAATCAATTGCTTCGTCTTGATTGTAACCTTTTGCAACTAATCTAACCTTGTTTATAGTACAATTCCATATTCATCAAGCTTATTTCTAAAAATCCATTTAGTGCCAATGACTAGATAATTATTAGGTCTAGGGATAAATTTCCATACTTGACTCATTTCAAATTGATTTAACTCTTCTTGCATAGATAAGACCCAATACTCATCTTTCATGGCTTCATCAATTCCATTCGGTTCAACTTGAGATAAAAATGTTTGATGATTGCTAATACTTCTAAGTGAGTTTTAAGTTGTTACCCCATTGGAGACATCACCAATTCTTTGTTCAGGTGGATGATCCCTTTTGTAGTTCCATGGCTTTGGAAGATCTTGAGTGATATCTTCCTCTATCTCATGATTAGATTCTTGTTGCAAGGAGGATTGTTCATCTGTCTTGACAGACTCACTTTCATTTTTGATTTCTTAGGTTGCTTATTTGTATTTTATTGTAAGATTAATAAATTTACTACAATTTCTTCACAAGATACCTTTCATAGCTCAAGAGAGTCAAATTCATCAAAGTTTACGTGTTTGGATTCTTCTACAGTCATGGTTCTTTTATTCTACACTCTAAATGCTTTGCTAGAATTATAGTATCCTAAGAAAATTGCTTCATCAGATTTTGCATCAAACTTATCCAAATTATCTTTTCCATTATTAAGCATAAAACATTTACAATTAAACACATATAGATAGGAAATGTTGAACTTTCTTCCTTTATATAATTTAGAAGGAGTTTTTCTTAAGATAGGTCTTATCATTGCTCTATTCATAACATAACATGTAGTGTTTACTGCATCTGCCTAAAAATACTTAGAAAGTTTTCTTTCATTTAGCATTGTTCTAGCCATTTCCTTTAGAGTTCTATTCTTTCTTTCTATAGCTTCATTTTGTTAAGGAGTTCTAGGAGTAGGAAAATTATGTTCAATTCCATTATCATCACGGAATTCCATAAACAAGTTATTTTCAAACTCTCCACCATGATCACTTCTTATTCTCACAATGGTCATGCCTTGTTTATTTTGAATGAACTTTGCCAATTTCAAAAAAAGATTTAAAAGGCTTGACCTATGTGAGATAAGAAAAGTGTCTAAGTGAATCTAGAGAGATCATCTACAATTACTAGTATGTAATAATTTCCTCCAAGATTCATGGTATTAAAAGGTCTAAAAGGATCCATGTCAAGTAATTGTAGTGGTCTACTTGAGGAGACAATTCCTTTGGATTTAATAGAGTTTTTAATTTGTTTTCCTTTCTTACATGCATTATAGAGTTTGTTTTTATCAAATTTTAATTTGGGTAATCCAATTACATGATCTTTCTTAGCAAGCTTTTCTAAGAGACTCATACTGGCATGGCTTTTATGCCACAATCAACTTTCATCATTGACACTCATTAGACATTTTAAATCAATAGAGGGAACATCATCTAAATCAATTACATACACATTGTTAACCTATGTCCTATTAGTACGGTTTTCTTTTCATCCAAATTTTCAACTAGACAGTGTTTTGAATAAAATATAACTATATTTTTCTTATCACATAATTGACTAATGCTATGAAGATTATGATTCAATCCTTCAACAAGAAGTACATTGTCAACAGAAGTGGACAAGTTCTTAGCAACTTTTCCTATACCAGTGATTTTTCCTTGCCCGCTACCTCTAAATGTGACATTTCCTCCATTCTTCGATTGAAGAGAAATAAACTTGGATTTATCTCTAGCCATATGCTTGGAGTAACCACTATCCAAGTACTATTTGTCTCCGGTAGCCTTCATACATACTTGTAGAAGCATTAAATTTTATTTTTAGGTACCCAATTCTTGTTGGGTCTTTGAATGTTATTTGTTCCTTTAAGAACCCATATTTTTTTTCCTTCCAAAACTTTATTCTTATGGCAAGAATAAGTGTAAGATCCATGTTCGTTTTCACCATAGTAGAAGCAGGTAATAAATGGAGTACTAGTCATAACTGTTGGAACAAATAAGTTATTATAAAATTTATGTCTTTTATTTGGATTATACCCAAAACTTGCCTTATCAAAAACACATCTTTGTTTTCTAAGCAAAATACTCAATAAATCTTTCCCTTTAGTGAACTTTACAAGAGTGTTTATCAAATCTTTCTTTTCCTTTTGTAGAAGTTCATAACTACAAGTAAATTTTGCAGCTTTATTTTTTAGAGAAAGATGTTCTTCCTTAAGGCTTATATAGTTATGCTATAATATTTCAATTTTTTTTTTTAATATGGTTTTTATTTGAAGTAGTAAACTATTTTCTTCTTTCTCCTTTTTTAAATTATTTTCAAGAGATGAAATTTTCTTCTTTAAAAGATTTAAGACTTTTACTATTCTAAGAGATTATCATGTAAATCATCAAATGCATCTTGCAGTTCTTCATAGGAAGGGAAAAAACTTACCTCTTCCTCTTTAGCCATTAGATAGAGGTTAGGTTCTTCATCTTTTTTAGCTTATGAATCTTTAGCACTTTCTCCCTATGTCACTGATAGGTAAGCTTTCTTCTTTCTTTTCCTATCCTTTTTTCTATACTATCTTGCTTCTTTAGAAATTAAGGACACTCTTATTTGATATGTTCTGGTTTTCTGCATTCATAGCAGATAAGTTGATCCTTGTTTTCTTGACTTCTTCTAATTGGTCTCCTTCCATTGATTCTTCTGCTGTTGAAGAATTTTCTAAATTTCTTAACAAAGAGACTAAGGGTTTCTTTATCAATTTCATCCAAAGAATCATTGTTGCATTTTTCCCTTTCTGCATATACTGATGTTGCTTTGAGAGCAAGACACTTTCTCTTTTCATCTTGTTCTTTACGAAGCTGCTTTAACCTTGGTTCATATTCTTGAAGGTTTCTAAAGAGAGCTGCAACTGATTTAACTAATGGCCTTTTTGCTTCCTCAATAGTTATTACTTTTGGTTGGCATTCCATGGGAAGTGCCTTCAAGATCTGGTAGGCTTGATTTATCTATGAGTATGTCTTCCTTAAGGTTGCCAAATGATTAACAAAGTGAGTAAAACAAATTTGCATTTCATTAACAGTTTCCTAGGATTCATTTTGAACAATTCATATTGTTAAGTAACATTATGAATCCTAGACTCTTTACACCAAATGTTCTTTCATGGGCTATTTCTAAAGTCACCCACATCTCTATGACACTTTAACAATTTGACACTCTAAAGTATTCTTATTGACTAAGTGCATTAGTAAGAATGAGTTTAGCTTTTTCAACAAAACTTTTTGTTTTTTTATATCATTCCATTCACTTTTAGGTTTAACTTTGGTCTTGCCTTTTTCAATTTTCATAGGCACATACGGACATTCCTCAATCACATCCCAAAGGTCAATGCCAACAGTTTCAAAGAAAACCTTTATCCTTAGTTTTCAATATGTGAAATTTTCATCATCGAAACTAGGAGGTTTTGTAATAGACAACCCTTTAGGTAACATATTATCACTAAGTCCAGTTGTTTATACTCTAGAGATAGTTAAGTCTTTAATCAAGAGCCCAACCTCTAATACCACTTGTTGTGTAAGGCTAATACACAAGAGGGAGTGAATTGGGTGTTGTATAAAATTTGTAGTAAATCAAAATCCTTTAAGAAGGTTTTTCAATCAAAGTAAATTTATGAATCAAAATAACAAATGCAAAATGTAAAAAGGTTAAAGGAAGAGATTGAACACAAAGATCTATCTTGGTTCAACTTCTACCTAAGCCTACAAATTGTCCACAAGCAACCTCTTAGGATTTTTCACTAACTCAATGAATAAATACAACAACTAAGGAGAACCTCTCCTTAATCCCAAGCTTTCACAACTTGACTCCTTCAAGGAACCTCCTTGACTACACTTAGAGTTACACTCCCCCTAAACCTAAACTCTTTCTTAGCTTGACTCTCTCAAGGAACCTTTTTCAGATTCTCTCTTACATGAAAGAATGAATTTCAGATAGATGAAACTCATAGAATAGAGTATTTAGAACAATGAAGCACTAATGTAATAGAAAGCTGATAAGAAGATAGAATTAATGAAATAAACACTCTCGAATGTTATTCCTTGTTGATTCAGAGTCCATAGGTCATGTTTATATAAATAGAGGTCTAATAGATTTGTTAGGAGTGAAAGTGAAGTCAAAGATTTCAAAACATATCTGTTATAAACCTATTATGGCTTGTCTACAACTGCCAGTCGACTACCTTCCTATGGCTAGTCTACTAGCCCTACTTTCCCTTTTGAAAAATTTAAATTTGGACTCTAATAGTTGACTACTTACCCATGGCCAGTCGATTGGTCTCTCACAATGAACTCTAAGTCGATTGGTCTTAAGGCTGACAGTGGACTAGGCATGATCTAGGTGTGGCTAGTCAACTACTGGCTAGTGGCCAGTTAGTTGGTGACTCAGAGAGAGCTCCTAGTCTATCATAGCTCAAGCTAGCAGTAGACTAGGACCTTTCAAAAGAAGGCTTGATAGCTAGCTGGCATGCTGCCAGTCGACTGCTAAGCTATTGCCAATCAACTAGGGACTTCCAGTGTTCCTTATATCAGCTTTTCTTCAATCTTTAAGACTTATAATCAATTTTACATTCATTTTAAACATTTTCTATTAGCATAATATCACTTACAAAAGTTCTTAAGACATGATAATATATTGAAGAATATCTAGAACCTATGTATTACATTAAAAAACTTTCTTCTAGTGTTTGTTATTATCAAAACCATAGTCTTAAGCAAATAGGCTCACCATTAGGCACCTAGAATTAATATTTGTGACAAAAAGGGATAAGATATAAATCTTAATAGTTAGCCACATTTCAAAAGCTTAAATTTTAGCCTTAAAGCATGACATAAAATTCAATCCATTGTTATAAACGTATGTACCATTGATTGTATACTTATAATGCTACACATATTATATCTCATATCACTTCTTAGTGAGATAAATTTTCAATCTCATCTCAATTCTTTGTGGGGATTGCTACATCTCTTTTGACCTCTATGTGAGAAATGCTATTTCTCCTCCCACTTCAAGGTGGGGAATGCTTTCTCTTCCCACTTCTAGGTGGATAATCTCTTACATTTATAAATATATGATCATCACATTATGGAAAGGGGAAATAAGGTCTTTATTCATTCATCTTTTCCCATAATGCATAAACATATCTTTATAAATTCATGTAGCATATTCAAATTACAACCAATGTATCAAAGCGTAACATATGAAAGCATTATTGAAAAAGGTAAGCTTAAGGATAGGACTAGCTACCTTGTACTTTTCCTTCTTGAAAGTATCTATTAAAATAGCCTGGCACCCAAGAAAGAGTGAATTGAATGTTTATAAAAATTTAAGATAAAAACAAAAATTGTATCCTAAATTGAAAACTTGATGCAAAATGATTTTCAATATATAAGTATGGAAAACAATAAATAACATAATTAAAGTGCAACAATAAGAGAGCAAGAGAAGAGGGAATACAAACAGAGCATATCTTGGTTCAACTCTAATCCAAGCCTATGTCCAGTCCCAAATTAAATACTTGAGATTTTCCACTAACTTGTAATCCATTACAAATCTTCAAGAATACTTCCCCTAAAACCAAACTCCCTTTAAGGAAAACCTTTCCTTGAACTTAATCTCTCCTTAAGTAATATCTTTCCTTGAAATAACAAATCTTTTTAAGAAGAAAATACTCACAACAAAAAAAACTCTCAAAAGAACAAGTAACACAATTAAAGCTCATTATTAAGAATAGAGATCTTTGAGATTATGAATCACTCAAGATGTTTTTCACTTTGTTTCTTGTGTTTTTTGGGCTCTTGAGGCATGTATTTATATCCCATAAAAGCAAGAGAACCATTTAAAGCAAAGGAGAAATTTAAATTTGTACAACTTGATTGTTTGAAGTAAGTAGCTCCATTTGTTAACTTTATGGCCATCCACTATTTTGTAGCTGCATCTTTAGATACCTATATCTCCCTCTTTTCAACTTCATTTTGACCAAACTATATGTTATCAAGTCTCACTACAATATCATCATCAGATACCGTTCTTAGCTAAAGAAGGTTAGATTCATCAAAATTTACGTGAATGGATTCTTCAACAATCATTGTTCTTTTATTTTACACCCTATATGCCTTACTAGTACTAGAATATCCTATAAAGATTGCCTCATCAGACTTTGCATCAAATTTGCCCAGGTTATCTTGACCATTATTAAGCATAAAACATTTGCAACCAAACACATGCAGATGAGAAATGTTAGGCTCCCTTCCTTTGTATAATTCATGAGGAGTTTTATTTAAAATTGGCCTTATCAAGGCTCTATTCATGACATAGTATGTAATATTTAATGCATTAGCCCAAAAATAATTAGTAAGATTCCTTTCATTGAGCATGATTCTTGCCATTTCTTTTAAAGTTATATTTTTCTTTTCTACAACAACATTTTGTTGTGGTGTTCTAAGAGCGGAAAAGTTATACTCAATCCCATTTTCATCACAAAAATCCATAAAAAGATTGTTTTCAAATTCTCCTCCTTGATCACTTCTTATTCTCACAATCATCAAGCCTTGTTCATTTTGAATGAACTTTGGCAATTTGAGAAATGATTTAAATGCTAGATATTTGTGAGAAAGAAAAAGTGTCCATGTAAATCTTGAGAAGTCATATACAACAACAAGTACATAGTAGTTTCCACCAAGACTCATTGTTCTAGATGACCTAAAAAGTTTCATGTGAAGTAATTGCAAATGTCATATTATGAAGACAATGTTTTTAGCTTTAAATGAGCTTTTTGCTTGTTTTCCTTTTTGACATACATCACAAAGTTTATCTTTTTCAAACTTTATTTTAGGCAAACCTATGACTAAATCTTTCTTAGCCACTTTATCTAAAAGACTCATACTTGTATGGACAAGCTTTCTGCGCCATAACCAATTACCATCATTTACACTAATAAGACAATTTTTAGTCAAGAAAAGGTTCATCATCAAGATTAATTATGTGATCATTATTAATTCTTTGTCTAACCAATTTTATCTTGTTATCATCCATATTCTCAACTATGCAAAATTTTGAATTGAAAATCACTCTATTGTTTTTGTTAAATAATTGACTAATACTTAAGAGATTATGAATAAGACATTCAACATGATGCACATTGTCATTGGAAGTAGAAGAATTCTTACCAACTTTTCCTATCCCTATGATTTTTCCTTAGCTATTGCCACAAAAAATGACTCCTCTTACATTTTTAGGTTGAAGAGAGATGAACTTGGCTTTGTCTCTAGTCATATGTTTGGACCATCCACTATCCAAGTATCATCTTCCTCCAGTTGCTTTCATGCATACCTATATAAAAAATCAATTATTGTTTTTAGGTACCCAAATCTTTTTGGGTCCTTCCACGTTAGTTGTACCTTTAGGTACCCATATTTTATTAACTCTTAGAAACTTATCTTTCTTGCAAGCACAAGTATAAAATCCATGTCTCTTCTCCCCATAATAAAGACAAGTGATAAAACGAGTACTAGTCATGGTGGCAGGAACAAAGAAGTTTTTATTATATTTTTTCCTTTGTTTGAATTATACCTTAGTCCTATTTTATCAAAACACATCTTTGTTTTCCAAGTAAGATATTTAATGTGTCTCTTCCTTTAGTAAATTTTGCTAAAGTATTAGTTAATTCTTTTTTTTTTTTTTAAGCAATTTTTCACATTTGCAAAATGAAGTTTTTGTAATTTTTCTTTGTTAGAAGCATGCTCTTTTTGAAGTATATTATAGTCATGTTTTAAAACTTCATATTATTTTTCTAAAAAGCTTTTGGTTTTATCAAAGAGTCATTTTCTTCCTTCTCTTTCTTTAATTCCTTTTCAAGAGATAGGTTATTTTTCTTAAAAGAGGTTAAAACTCTAGCAATTCTAAGAAATTCATCATGTAATTCATCAAAGACATTTTGTTATTCATCATAAGAACGTGAAGAACTTACCTCGTTGTCTTCACTTGCCAAGAGACCAAGATTTGCTTCTTTATATTCTTTTCATCTGAATCAAGATCACTTTTTCCCTAGGTTGCAGAGATATATGCTTTCTTCTTTTCCTTCCTTTTTCTTCTCATTTCTTTTTATTCTCTCACCATTTTCTTACTTTCTTATGTATTGAAGACATTCCTATTTAATGTGACCCTTTTTTTTTTTTGCATTCATAACATATGGGAAGTTCTTTTCCTTCTTGATTTCTTGATCTTTTTCCACTAAATTTCTTATTTCTGAGGAATTTTCCAAACTTCTTGACAAATAGGCTAAGAGTTTCTTCATCAATGCCATCAGTTAATGTATTATCAAAATCTTCTTCCTCTTGATAAGATAAAGTAACCTTTAACAAAATATTCTTTTTCTTCTTATCTTGATCTTCAAGAAATTGTTTAAGTCTTAGCTCATATTCTTGTAAATCTCCAAAAAAGCTGCTATTAATCTTGCCGAAGCTCTTTTGCCTTCTTTAATTATTGTCACTTTAGGTTTCCACTCCATGGTTAGAGATTTTAAAATCATGCACACCTTTTCAACTTGAGAATATGTTTTACTCAGTGTAGCTAAATGGTTCATAATATGAGTAAATCTAGTTTGCATTTCTTTAATTGTCTCACTAGGATTCATTTTAGACAATTTATATTAGTGTGTAAGATTGTATATTTTACTTTCTTTAACACTAGTGGTTCCTTGATGGGCTATTTCAAAGGCTTCCCACGTTTCCTTTACACTATCATAATTGGATACTCAAAAGTATTCCCCTCTTGACTAAGTGCACTTGTGAGGATGAGTTCAACCTTAGAATTCAACAAAACTCTTTTCTAGTTTGCATAATCCCAGTCACTCTTTGGCTTAGGTATAGATTAGCCCCCATTAATTTTAATTGACTTATATGGACCATTTTCTATAACCTCCCAGAGGTCAATGTCAACAGCTTCAAAAAATAGTTTCCTCCTTAGTTCCTAATAAGTATAGTTTCACTAGTGAAACTAGGAGGTTTGTTAATAAAAAGCCCTTCAGGCAACATAGTTTCACTAAGACTAGCCATTTAACTCTTGAGACTATTAAGTCTTAATACCAAGAGTTCAAGCACTGATACCACTTGTAGAAATAGGTTGACACCCAATAGGAGGATGAATTGGGTGTTTATAAAAATTTATGATAAAAATAAAAATTCAATCCCAAATTGATAACTTGATGCAAAATGATTTTCAATATATAAGTATCGAAACCAATAAATAACATAATTAAAGTGCAACAATAAGAGAGTAAGGGAAATTCAAATAGAGCTTATCTTGGTTTGGCTCCAACCCAAGCCTATGCCTGGCCCAAAGCAAATACTTGAGATTTTTCACTAACTTGCAATCCGTTACAAATCTTCAAGAATACTCCCCCTAAAACCAAATTCCCTTTAAGGAAAACCTTTCCTTGAATTTAATCTCTCCTCAAGAATATCTTTCCTTGAAATAACAAATCTTTTTAAGAAGAAAATACTCACAACAAAAAAAACTCTCAAAAGAACAAGTAACACAATTAAAGCTCATTAATAAGAATAGAGATCTTTGAGATTATGAATCACTCAAGATGTTTTTCACTTTGTTTCTTGTGTTTTTTGGGCTCTTGAGGCATGTATTTATATCCCATAAAAGCAAGAGAACCATTTAAAGCAAAGGAGAAATTTAAATTTGTACAACTTGATTGTTTGAAGTAAGTAGCTCCATTTGTTGACTTTATGGCCATTCACTATTTCATACCTGCATCTTTAAATACCCATATCTCCTTCTTTTCAAATTCATTTTGACCAAATTATATATTTCCAAAAATCTCTATAAGTCTATTTTCTATCATGATAAGTTTCATTGCAAAATTCATTCTGATTTTTGAGCTATTGTTGACAGAGTGAAAAAATGTCAGATAATAAATTAATATACATAGCCGCAAATTGTGATGCTCATAACTCCTTTATTTTAAATCAAATTTATTCATGTAATATATGATTAGAAATATGTGTGAATCTATTTTCATATGGAATAAACCTCATTTCCAAATTCTTACTAGTTAGTGAGATATTGTTAAAATTGTGATTAGAGGTTAGGAAAATGTGTGATATCCATACCTAAAATTTTGACATTCATAACTTCTTAATTTCAACTTTATTTTAAGCATGTGATATATGAATAGAAATATGTTTAAGTCTATTTTTAGATGAAATAGGATTCATTTCAAAATTCCCTTTTGAAGTATGATAAAAATAATGATCCATGGTCGAAAAATAACTCCATTAAAATCCATATCTCCTTTATATTTTTAGCCTAAGCTTATATTTTGAGGACCAAAATGTATTAGGCCAATAAATGTAAGTCCAAATGAATTTAACAAAATAATAATAAGCCCATGAAAGTTAGTCCAACTTACAAGCTAAATACTTGGTCAAATTCAAATATCACAATATACATATTTTAATAACAACTAGTAGAATGTAAACTTTTTTTACCATTCGTATGAGATTACTATAAATATATATATATATATCCTACTTTGATTATCTATAATATTAGAGCCTATTGGATATAATATGAGCAAGTATATATGATATAAGGGATGATTCAAGTGTAAATTATTATATGTTAATGATTAATCAATTAAGCACATGTTAATACTGTATATCTAACTCATTTGTTACATATTAGTCACATATATGTCATCATCAAAACTTATAACATTGAACCTTAGGGTTAACAATATCCAAGTCATTGAGTGAAAAGATTATAATTTAGTCCAATCGAGATATACCAAAAATGCAATACATGTCAATCTACAATTAAACATATACTAATCATGCATAATGTTTCTCCAAACTTCTAGTCCCCTTTTATTTATACTTTGAGCTATTAATTATTTCATTAAGTGAGTTCTAAATTAAGTTATTCTAATCTATCCTAAAGTCCTAATTTTTACTATTGATATTCTTAATTAAACCCTTATAAATTTCTATTACTCGATTTTAGCTAAGAAACACTAGAACCTTCAAAAAGCTTAATTTTAACCAAAACTAATTTATCCATATCATCACCAATTTCTAATATCTAGAATCATAATTTTACCTTAATAAGTTCCATTGACAATATGTTACACCAAATATGTGTATCAATATTATGACTCCAAAATTGAAGAGTTTCAAACTCCTAGTTAGAGAAACTTATTATTTTTAAGGTCCTTATTAAAAGAAATATCTATTATGATTTAAATAAACATTTTACACCCTTAATGTCCATTCTAAAAAGAGCATAATCCTCCTTTTAAATTCTAAAATCCATTAACAAGACTCATCATTCATCTTACTTCGTATCTATAAAAAAAAATCCTTAGAATGTTGCTTAAAAATATATTAAGAGACAATGATAACTTACATCTTAGCTCTTCAAAATGACCACTAAAAACTCAAGCTTTAACACCTCCTTTAACTTTGTCTCATTCTAGAGCTACACAAACTCCTCTTAAACCTTATGCTCCATCCTCCTTGGCCAAAAGCTAGATCTTCTCATTCTCTCTCCTTTCTCTTTCTTAGTTTCAGCTAAAATGAATAAGAAATGAAAGGAATGACTGCTTAAAGTGAAGATGACCAAACCATTAATTAGTATAAGACTTCCAACTATGAAAATGTTTCATTTCATTAATTAGTATAAGACTTTCAAATATCAAAATGTCCTATTTCATTAATAAGTAGAAGACTTCTAACAATCAAAATATCTTACTTTATTTTATCCTATAGGCTCTCACTCTTTCATGCATATAGATCCCTTTTGGACTATTTTTGTAATTTTGACTTTATCCCCTTCTGCCTTCCCTATAGTAGAAAGTGGTGTTTCATAGGTCATTGTTGTTTTTTAAGTCCAGGAAATAAATTTAGATTGGCCTAAAGTAGATTTGATGGAAGAGAAGAGAAGAGAAACCCCTTATAGCAATAACTGGATTAGAAATTTTAATACAGCTTAAGGATGTTGAAGATGTATTTGGTAAAGATGTAGAGGATGAAAACTGAAGAAGAAGACCTCAAGGATCTGCTACTATAGGTTGTGGTCTCCAAGAATGGAGTAAGAAGAGCATATTTTTTCAACTTTCATATTGGGAGAACTATTTATTATGGCACAATCTTGACTCATGCACATTAAAAAAAATGTTTGTGACAACGTGCTGTTCATTTTACTAAATGAGACTAGGATATCAAAAGACCATTTAAATACACGATAAAACTTATAAGACTTGGCATAAGGTCTGATATATGGCTAGATAATAATGGTCGATGTCTCCTAACTTTGTTCACTTTGACCAATGCGAATAAGGATATCTTTTTAAAGACTTTAAAGAATGTTATTGATAACTCTTTAAAAGAAATTTATCTAGAACATTATTGATAACAAAAACACTTAAAATATAGATAAAATCTCATTGATCTCAAAGAAATTTCATTTATATCTTGGAAACTCACCTTTAACATTGTTAAGCATAGGTTTAAGCATCTCTTGTGATGAATTTATAGGAAATGAAGTCAAACAAGCACAAGTAAAAAAAGGAGGAAAAAGTGAAAAGCAAGAACATTCCAGTGCCCGGGCACTAAAAATCAAACTCTTAGGCATCAATTCCAGAGACCCAACGCTCGAGCACAAAAAATCTAATGCTTGGGCGCCAAATTTACACTTCAAAATTTTGCAATGAATAGTATTGTGCCCAGGTGGGTGCTAGTTTTCCAAAAAAATAGCGCCTAAGCGCCAAAACTAAAGAGTTGGCACCCAGTCACTATAAAGACAACAACGGGGCACCATGCATACCAAAAAACCACAACCTAGGTGCCAGAATCTCAGTGTCTAGGGCCAAATGGGTATCGCCTGGGCGCATTGCCTGAAACCCTAATATGCTCAAATGATTGTAGACTCCATACTCGACCCATACTTCACTTTTAATGTTCTGAGGCCTCTATAAAGGGGCCTAAGGGCAAGAACCAAAAGATCCAAATAAAGATGAAGCATAAAAAGGAGTGGAAATCACTTAGGGAGAAATTTAAGTTGAAAGTTGCTGAGGAGAGGGGTGGTTTCAAAGTGAAGGCTCTATATAGTCTTTCCCCATCTAAACACCTCCTATTCCTCTTGCTTCTTGTATTCTTTGTGCTTTTCTTTGTTATTTGAATATGTACTAATGCCCATTAAAAGCTAGCAAGTTTTGTCTAGTATTTTGGCTTAACCCTTTATGGGATTACTTTTGTATGGTTGTATTTTCTAATTGATGTTTTAAATTTAGTTTACTTATTTTCATTCTACTCTTAATGCTTTTCTAAGCTTAATCACCTTAGAATTGAACAACCATTTAGGCTAACTCGACAAGGAAACCATAAATGAAGAACAAGATGAAGATAATCTTTATTTACATGCTGAAAGAGTAGTAAGTATAACAATTAGTAGCCAAGACAACAGTACTTGATTGTCTTAGATAACCAAGATTAAGGTAGCACTTTACATCAACTGTGTTCTCAGCTGGCTTTGATAGAAATATAGGGAGTTGGGGGAAGCAGCTAGGTTTATGATGATTCAATAAAACTTCATAAGTAATTGAATCCTTAGGTAAGTAAATTAATTCATAACTCATGAGGAAGTAACTATCAATACAAAGTAACTACGCATTGAGGTGAAGTCAAGGTGCTAAATTCATTTAGTTGTTTGTTAACTTAATTTTGCATTATTGTCAAGTTATTACACAATCCATCCATTTACCTGATTTAGAAGTTTGATAATAGTATCAATCCATAATTAAATCTAAGTCCCTGTGGGAATGATATCTTACTTTCTCTTCATTATTTTTTGCAACCACGTGCACTTGCGTTTATAGAAATCTACAAACAGTTACTGTGCCTGATAGTTATTCTAGTAACATATCTAGATACATTGATTTAAGGTAACATAAGATTGGTAGTTTAAAGAGTCATGACTCACACATTCATATGAAACAACTTCTACCATGGGTAATTAGACGATCACTTCTTAAGCAGAAGTTAGCTATTTTGTTTGACTTATGTTCATTCTTCAGACAATTGTGTAATAGAGTGATAAACATAAATTAACAACTCTAAGATAGAGTTGTTCATACATTGTGTCATTTGGAGATGATATTTTTGCCATCATTCTTCAAAGTTATAGTGCATTTAATTATACATTTAATTGAAGAAGCTAAGCTTGGATGTTATTTCCAATACCATTGGTTGTACCCTATAGAGAGGTAATGTCCAATGTATTTACTTTTGCATTATAATTTCTACCATGTCTACTTCTTGACTTAATTAAAGTGCATTACAATTAATATAAACTTGAGAAAATTAAAGTCCTTCGTATGAAATATGGCACAGCTAGAGGGATAAAAATTTGAGTGTTACTTGGCCCAAGAAGTTTTAACTTTTTGCTTAAGATATTTGAATGGAGTAGAGATCATATTTAATCAACTAAGACATGTTGATAATGAACGTGGTGTGGGAGCATCCAATGCTAATTCTGTCTTTCCATAAATTAGAAGACTAGTTAGTGGTTTTGAGTACTTTACTCTATCTCATATGGAAAAGTTACAAACACATCATCTTGTGTTGACCAATTATGGTGCAGTAGACCCATTTCTCTAGTAAGTAAATTTTAATCACTGGATAAGTGCATAAAACCACAAAATCTAATTGTCCTAAACATATTTACTATGTAAGGAATTTAGAGACCATGTAAGGAAACAATCAAGATGACGCATACAGTTTTCTTCTGAGATGGATAAGAGGGTTCATCAGGAGTTCGTTGAGTTGTTTTCTCAATGTGTAAGTACTTGTACATCCTTGACGATTGATTTGTATTATGTATTTATCTGATATATAGTTCATAATTGTTTTTCATGATAACAAATGATGTGAATACATCCCATTTAGTTGATATTAAGTTCCTTGCCAAGGGTCTATTGGATAAAGCACGATGTTATAGTGCATACAATGTTAACGAATTAAGAAGGTGAGAAGTTGTACATCCAAGCTTCAGAAGCTCAAATGGTACACTATGTGGAAGATGAGTTCAATAAAAATTTAAGTACGGTTATACAGATAAAGCCATGAGACTTGTGTGACATGGGTGATGATGATGAAGGTTGTTATTTATACTAGTGAGTCATTCCATGTACAACACTTCGAACAATTATTCCTAGATGATGATAATAATTTACACTTGTCAAGGTTTGCATATTCTTTTTATTATATATTTGATAGATTTTTCAAGTTCTTAAAGTTATGTTATATATATTCTTAAATTGAACTAATATTGATTTTAGCCATTAATAAGAATTGCGAAGATGAAGAGGATCTCTAGGTATTCTAAATCAGCCTCAGCTAGTGGACAAGGTTCACTGAGCATTGACACTTTATTGTCAAGCACTACCACTTCTAGTGATCAATCAATGCCATTGCCTCCAACTACCTCAATAGATGTTTCAAATGAATAACCTACCCAACCATGTACCACTAACATTATTAGGAAACAAGAAGAAGAGCCTACACAACTTGCATCATGACCATGTAGAAGAGGATGGACTGTTAATGTCATTGGTAAGTTAACTAATTAATGAGATTTAATGCAATGTTGGTGCTTGTATGTTCATGCATTAACTTAAAAATTGTAGAGAGAATGGTCAAGTTAAGAATAGGTACCTAACAGTCCATGATGTTTGGACTCTTCTGAGGGGTGAGAGAGTGATTGTACCATTTAACCCTAACAACTAGCTCACTAGAAAAGGAGGTGGATTATTAGATATCTTTCTTAGGAGCATTATGAAAGACTTTAATAAATTACCCAATAGTTATAAAAATTGGTACCACTTGAATACTAAACTAACATATTTATAGACCAAATATAGGTAATAATGGATTTGCTATCTAACTTCCATATGGATTCAACAATTTCTTTATTGATTTTTATATCATGTAGGCAAAGTTTATTGTTAAGGAGGTTTATAAGAAAATTATCCTTGAGTCCATAGGATGCAAATGGAAAGATTTTTACTTTTGGTTATTTATGTACATAGATGATGGAACAAAAACAAGAGATGAGTTAATTGCTACAACCCCAGAGGGCATTCAAAAGGAGCAATGGACATCATTTATTGATTATTGACATGACCCAAAAACTAAGGTACAATAAAACTATATATTTTTCCTTTACTAGTTTGTCTTTGTATCAATTTTTGATAATCTAATTAATATGCTTTGGTCAAATACATGGCCACTATTGCAAAAATAAAGAAAATAGAAAGAAGCAAATGATTCCACACACTGGTGGATTGAAGAGTCTTGCATGCAAAAAAGCTGATATGGTGAGTTTATATTAGTCAAAAATATTACTCAAATGTTGTATGATTGTATGATATGTTACATTACGAAAAACAAATGTAGGAGGAAGAACGCAGTGTCCACTTTCTCGAGGAGAGGTTTGGAATGTAGTACACAAGAAGTAGAGCTGTCAAAACGAGTTCAACCCACCTAGTCGAGCTTGTCTAACCCACCTCAGAGGTGGGTTGGGTTGAGGGGTTCTTTTAAGAACCCGTTTAGTATACTTCTATCCACTCAACCCATTTAACCCGTGAGTTAAATGAGCCAGCTTGCGGGTTAAATAGGTTGCCCCTTTTTTAAAAAAAAAAATTTCACTCACTCAGTCTAGCACTCCACTCCACTGTACTTTTCTATTTAGAAAAATTAACCCTAATGTATGTGTTGTTTTGTCTCTATTATTTTGTAATTTTTCAGATTTGAATATTCTACTCATAATCATATTCTTATTATTAATGAATCATTGAATTATTGGGTTACTCTACTTGTTTTAATTCGTTTAAAATTGCTTTTTATTTAGTTATCTTTTTTTGTTTATTTATATTGATATAGAAATTGATTGATTAAATAAGACATGTGCTTAAAAAAAGTCACATTTGAATTTTTATAATTTTTTTTAATTTTTTGGTGGGTTAAATGGGCCAGCTCGCTTAACTCACCAAGTGGGGTGGGTTGAGATTTTCAACCCAACACCTTATAGTGGGTTACACGGGTTGACTCATTTAACCCACCAACTCAGATAGGTCAGCTCGAGTGGGCTGAGTTGGCCCATTTTGATAGCTATAACAAGAAGGTTGATGGATCGTTCATAAATGAGGATGCTTAAGTTATTTATGTATGTTTATGAACTTTATCATGTTATATTATTTATTCCTGATTCACTCTTGATGGTTTAATATTGACATGAGTTATTGTTCTTTTATTTTGAATGAATATGTAGGAAAAGATAGCTAAGTTTGAGACATCTGGCTCTTGTACATAAGCAACTTCCCTACAAGACTCATTAGCACTGGCTTTAGGGACTTAAGAACATTCTAGGCAAGTCTAAGGAATGAGAATATGTGTTTGCCCTTCGCAATTGTTTGGACGTCATGCTAATAGGATTTCACCACCTAGATTGTTCTACCATGAGTTGCAGAATTGCATCATTTAGAGCTAAAATAGTAGAAAGAGACCAAAGAAATAAACATTAAGAGCTCAATTGCTAATATGGCAGCAGAAGAATGACAAACAAATGCAATCGTGTCTTTTCTCCTAAAAAATGTTCAAGGACATTTGCCTCTAAAGTTCACATCCATACTATCTTGTGGGGTATTTCTTTAAACATTTTTATCTTGTATAAGTCTTATGTTGTAATGTTCTTTTATCATTATTATTCAATTTATTGTTTATTAAAGGTTGCATTTAGTTTTTAGATACCTAGTGAGCAAGGCAGTGCAAACCCGCTTTTAAATTCATTTCCATGTCCTCTTAGTAGGAACAATTAGCTAGTTAGGATGGTTTACCATTGTTTGTGGTTAGACTTTGTAATTAGTATCTCATTATGTTTAGAGTTTACTATGGTTTCATAATGACTTTGATTCTAATTATGTTTAAAGTTCAGTATCTAGTATGCCTTATTGGCTTTGAGTATTAGATCGTGTTGTTGTAAAGAGGGATTAATTTATCATATTTATAGGATATTGGTTTAGAAAAAAAAGACACAAAATTAAAGCATAATGTTTAAAATAAAACCTATTAGTTGTGGTTTAAACTATTGCCTTAAAGAATATACAAGTATTAACAATGGTTTATCTAAAGACATTATAACAATTCTTATCGACTGTCACAGTGGCATGTTATAGTGACGGTCACAAAAATAGTTGCAAAACCATGACATTGTGACACTTTTTCTAACCATCGCAGCGGTATGTTATTACGAGGGTTAAAAATTTAATGCAAAACCATAACACTATAACAATTTTCTTAACCCTTGCACTAATGTGCTTTTGCAATGACTTTAATGATGCTTTCTTGACCATAGTAAAAACATGTCATTGTGACAACTTCCACAAGGGTTACCAAAAAACATTGTTGTTTCATTGGTGACGGTGGTTTCTGCAATGTTTTCATTAACCATTGTAAAACCTCTATGCGATGGTCAAAACCCTCGTAAAAGCAATTAAAAAACATCACAAAAGCCATTTTTTTGTAGTGTGTGCAGTTCATCATAAAATTCCAATAAATATGTTTTTTGCTCAAATGACTAGGAAAAGCTTGTAAAAGTTAAATATTATAATTTTAATCTTAGAAAAATATATTCTTTCATTTTAGTTCCTCTAATTATTCTTAAACTTTTGACTTGAAACATACAAAAATATGTATTCTTAAATTTCTTCCTTTTTAGTAGGGTTACTCTTTACTTCATATTATATCTTGGGATGTAATTAGAAAACTTTCATATCCTAATGACCCATTTTTTAATATTTACATTTTATCCTCACATAGATTATGCCACTAGCTAAGGTTATTTTGGAATGTTATACGTCCACTCTAGAATAGTATGCTATTGAAACAATATGTCTTATGCATTATATATTTGACTTAATAAGCTATTTAACTAATGTTACCACGGTTATCAGGAAAGGGTTAAAAACTGAAGAAGCCACATAGGAAGCAGAAGAATATATGAGTAGGAATTACCCTAAATTATTTAGTTAGAGGTGCAAATTTTTAGGGGCAAAATTCTTAAAAGAATGTGAGAATTGTAAAAGCCATAAAAAGCCAATGATGTCAATAAAAAAAAGTTTAGAAATATTTTTTAATTTATAGTCACTAAAGTCATTGATTCTTTAATTTAAAATTAGTTTAGTATGTTATATTGTAAATGAAGATTTAGTCAATTTATAAGCTATATATATAAATGAAATAAGGCCCATATATGTTGGAAATTTATATGACCTTAATTAGCTTAAGATTCCTTTAATTTCGTAAAGGACATTTTTAGGTTAATTATGTGACATTTAAACTAAGCTTAGATTAACCAAACTACATCACTTAAGAAAATTCACATAGTCACCATTATCCAAAAATTTATAAATGATGTCAATAGGTATGATTTTGTTGAAAGGAAAACTTAAATAAATCTTTGATAAACCTTTATGAAAACATAATCATTTGTTCTGATAGATAAGATCCCTTAGTGTCCTGGAAGCATATATACAACAGAAGGTAAAAAGGTACCTTTAAATAGGTAGCTTTCAGCTTCTCCCTCGCGCATCTTACTTTTCTTTGAAATATTTTATTTATTGATAGCTATCTACATGTGACATGTTTTATATGTTTGCCATATGCATGCTAGTAGGGAGATACCCGTCAAGTTTAGTGTCATAAGGTTTCCCTGAGATTGGCCTTCATAATTTGAGGTAGCATGAAACCCTGAATTGGTATGGAACAATGAAAGGATCAAGTTTCCAAACAAGGCCCATCTGGTTTTTCCCAATGGAGGGATAAAAGGTTTTCTTAGCATGTCATCATGTTGATTGCTTTTCTTATGTGATTATATGTGATTTATGCATATTTGATGTGTAAGGGCTAGAAATAGAATGTTTTTATTGAATTGCTAACTTCTGGGATTGCAAAATCTTATGTTTTTATGTATATCTATTTCCAAGTAACTAGGAACCTAATCAAGAAGTAGGACATTGACCTTTAGGATGTGATTGAAGAAGGTCCATATGTACCTATGAAAGTAAAAGAGGGTAAGACCTTAGTCAAACCTAAAAGTGAATGGAATGAAATAGATAAATGAAAAGTTTTATTAAACAATAAAGCCAAACTCATTCTTACTTGTACACTAAGCCAAGAAGAGTATTTCAAAGTATCAAATTGTGATAGTGTAAAAGATATGTGGAAGGCTTTAGAGATAACTCATGAGGGAACCTCAGGAGTAAAAGAGTCCAAGATTCATAATTTTACACAAAAATATGAAGTAATCAAGATGAATCATAGAGAAACTATTAAAGAAATGAAAATTAATTTTACTCACATTGTTAATCATTTGGCAGCTCTAGGAAAGACATACTCATAAACTAACCAGGCTTACAAGATCACAAAAGCTCTTCCTATGGAATGACAACCAAAGGTGACAACAATTGAAGAAGCAAAAGGTCCATCTGTAAAATCAATTGCTGATCTTTTTTGGAAACTTTTAAAAGCATGAGCCAAGGTTAAAGCTGCTCCTTGAACAACAGGATAAGAAGAAAAAGAGGCTTGCTCTCAGAGCTTTATCATCAATGCATCCAGATAAAGAAGAATGCTATCATGATTCTCTGGATAAAATCGATGAAGAAACTCTTGGTCTCTTTGTCAAGAAGTTTGGGAGATTCTTCAATAGTAGAAGAATGAATGGAAGGAGACCAGCTAGAAAACCAAGGCATATCAAATAGGAATGTTCTCAATTTCCAAAAGAACAAGACAGTTCAGAAAAGAAAAGAGGGAAAGAAAAGAAAAAGGCCTACTTATCTGCTGCTTGGGGAGAAAGCGATAAGGAGTCAGAAGATGATGATGAAGAAGCCAACCTCTATCTCATGGCAAGTGAAGACAATGTGGTAAGTTCTTCACCTTCTTATGATGAATTACAAAATGCCTTTGATGATTACATGATTTTCTTAGAATTACCAAAGCTTTAACCTCTTCTAAGAAAAAAAACCTATCTCTATAAAAGGAATTATAGAAAGATAAAGAAGAAAATGACTCCTTGATAAAAACCAAAAGCTTTATAGGAAAACAATATGAAGTTTTAAAACATAACTACAATGTATTTCAAAAAGAGCAAGCTTCTTGCAAAGAAAATATTACAAAAATTTCAATTTGTAAATGGGAAAAATTATTAAAAGAAAAAGAAAAATTAATTAATACTTTAGCAAAATTTACTAAAGAAAGAGACACATTAAATATCTTACTTGGAAAACAAAGATGTGTTATTGATAAAGCTGGACTAGGATATAATTCAAACAAAAGGCAAAAATATTATAAAAACTTCTTTGTTCTTACCTTCATAACTAGTACTCCTTTTATCACTTATTTTTATTCTAGAGAGAAGGGACATGGATCGTATACTTGTGCTTACAAGAAAAACAAGTCTCTATGAGTTAAGAATATATGGGTACCTAAAGGTACAACTATCAAGGAGAGACCCAAAGAGATTTGGGTACCTAAAAACAAAATTTGATTTTTTATGAGTATGTATGAAATCAATTAGAGGAAGATGGTACTTAGATAGTGGATGTTCCAAACACATGACTGGAGACAAAGCCAAGTTCATCTCTCTTTGACCCAAAAATAAAGGAGGAGTCACTTTTTGTGGCAAAAGCCAAGCAAGAATCATAAGGATAGGAAAAGTTGCCAAGAAAGGTATTTGATGATGATATTGCAATGAGACTTGATAATCTTACCCTAAGCAAAAATCAATAATTAGAAGAAGCCATGGAAGAAGACAAAGTAGGAAAAAAAAAGATGAATTCACAAGGAAGAATGACCAATCTAAAGTGGAGCAATATGAAGAAATACAATTAGATAAACAAGATGCTGCTCAAAGTCTTCCTAAAGAGTGTAAATTCAAAAAGGATCACCCAATGGATCAAATTATAGGTGATATCTCTCAAAGGGTAACCACTTGAAACTCTCTTAGAAATATTTTCAATCATCAAGCTTTTTCTATCTCAAATTAAACCTAAGGATATTGGTAAAGCAATAAATGATAAACATTAGGTCTTAGCCATGCAAGAAGAATTAAATCAATTTGAAAGAAATCAAGTATGTGAACTTGTTCCTAGACCCAATGATATTATTGGCACCAAATGGGATTTTAGAAATAATCTTGATGAAACAGGAATTATCACTAGGAATTAAGCTAGATTGGTTGTTGAAGGATATAATAAAGAAGAAGTAATTGACTATAATGAAACATTGGCTCCAGTAGCTAGATTGAAAGATATTAGAATGCATTTAGCATATACATGCATAAAAGATTTTATACTATATCAAATGGATGTGAAAAGTGCCTTTCACTATGGATACATAATGGAGGAAGTTTATGTTGAACAACCTCCAAGTTTTGAAAATCATAATTTCCCAAATCATGTATATAAATTGAGAAAAGCTCTATATGGTCTAAAACAAGCACCAAGAGCTTGGTATGAAAGACTAAGCACCTTTTTTTATTAAAAATGGTTTTTCAAGAGGAAAGGTTGATAGTACCTTGGTCCTTAGAAAGAAAAATCATGACATTTTAATTATTCAAATTTATGTGGATGATATAATATTTGGTGCTATGAATGAAATTTTGTGCAAAGAGTTTGATGACATGATGCAAGGAGAATTTGAAATGTCTATGATGGGTGAACTCAACTATTTCTTTGGGCTTCAAATTAAACAGTAAAATGATGAAATCTTTATAAGCCAAACTAAGTATGTTAAGGACTTGCTTACAAAGTTTGGAATGGAAAATGCAAGACCAAGTGAAACTCTACTAAGTTCCTTAGTAAAAATTGACATGGATGAAGATGGAAAGTCATTCAATGCATCAAAAAATAGAGGTACGACTGGCACTCTTTTATATCTAACCACAAGTAGACCAGATATAATGTTAAGTGTTTGTATGTGTGCCCATTTTCAATCTTGTCCAAAAGAATCTCATTACATGGCTATAAAGAGAATTTTTAAATAACTTTGCGGCATACCTCAAATGGGATTATGGTATCCAAAAGGTTTTTCTAGCACTCTAGCGGGATTTTTTTTATACTGATTTTGCTGGAAGCAAATAGAAAAAGCACTAATAGGACATGTCAATTATTTGGAAACTCTCTCATATCTTGGTTTAGCAAGAAACAAAATAGTGTGGCATTGTCTAGAGCTGAAGCTGAGTATATTGTAGTAGGTAGTTGTGGTGCACAAATTCTTTAGATGAAACAACAACTTGAGGATCTTAGGGTATTCCTCAAAGAAATCCCAATCCATTGTGATGATACTAGTGCAATAAACCTTACCAAGATTCCAGTCATGGACTCTCACACTAAACATATAGATATCTACCATCATTTTATTAGAGATCATGTCTAAAAGAAAGATATTACACTTGATTTCATACAAACTAATTTTCAACTTGCTGATATTTTCACAAAACCTCTTTCAAATGAAAGATTTTGGTTTATAAAAAGAGAATTATGCATGGACAATCCTAATGAACTTTAAAATAATTTAAATGTTTCAATTGAAATTTCAAATTATCCTTACTGACTTAAGCATCGGTGTGTTTACTATTATTTTTGCAAATTTTCTTAATATTTGAAAAGATAAGAAGAATTGCATGTCTGATTATATCATGTAAAATTTGAGTTATATAGTTGATAATATAATTTTTAATATGGCCTACATATTTTTAATCATCATGGTAATGAAATAATGATAAGCTTTGATGAGACCTATCCTATACCAAATTGCCATCATTATATGATTTACATGAATAATAAAGGAATATGTGCATAAACTTTTCCATAGACCTTTTTTGTTGATGTCAAATAAGGGGAGAAGGGGAGAAGAAAAAGATATGCTTGTGCTTATTACATTACATATATAATTATTAAACATATTTTTTCTTTATTGATTTGTCATCATAAAAAAGGGGGAGATTGTTAACTCTAAGGCTCAATCTTTTAAGTTTTGATAATGACAAATATGTGACAAAAATGTAACAAATGAGTTAGACATATAGTATGAACATATGCCTAAATTGATAATTAACATGTAATAATTTATACTTGAAGCATCTCTTATATAAGATATACATACTCATATTATATCCAATAGGCTCTAATATTATAGACAATTAAAATTGGATATTTATAGGAATCTCATATATATGGTAAAAAATGTTTACATTATACTAATTGTTATTAAAATATGCATATTGGGATATATGAATTTGACCAAGTAATTAGTTTGTAAGTTGGACTAACTATCATAAGCTCATTATTATTTTTTTAAATTCATTTGGACTTACATTTATTGGGCCAATACATTTTGGTCCTCATAATATAAGTTTGGGCAAAAAAGATAAGAGAAATATGGATTTTAATGAAGTTGTTTTTGGACCTCATATTACTATTTTTATCATATCTCATAAATTAGAGGGAATCAAAATGAAACCAATTTCATTGAAAATAGACTTAAATATCTTTCTAGGCATATATCACATGCTTAAAATAGAGTTGAAATTAAGAAGTTATGATTGTCAAAGTTTTAGGTATGAATATCACACTTTTTCTATATCTCTAGTTATAATTTCAACAATATCTCATTAACTAGTAAGAATTTGGAAATGCGGTTTATTTTTAATGAAAATATACTCATACAGATTTCCATTCATATATCACATTCATAAAATGGATTTAAAATGAAAGAGTTATAAGGGTCTCAATTTACAGTTGCATATATCAATTTGTTATCTAACATTTTGTCACTTTTCCAACAATATCTCAATAGCCAAATTGAATTTTGAAATGAAACTTATTAGGATAGAAAGTAGACTTACAGAGCTTTTTGGTGATATATAATTTGTCTAAAATGAATTTGAAATGAAGGAACTATGAACATGTAAAATTGCAGCTATGGACTAGAGGATGGCCACAAAGTTAACAAATGGAGCTACTTACTTCCAACAATCTAGTTGTACAAGTTAGAATTTCTCCTTGGCACTAAACGGTTCTTTTGCTTTTTTTGCCTATAAATACATGTCTCAAGAGCTTAGAAATCACAAGAAACAAAGTGAAAAACATCTTGAGTGATTCATACTCTTAAAGATCTCTATTCTTATTATTGAGCTTCATTTGTGTTATTTGCTCTTTCGAGAATTTTCTTGTTGTGAGTATTTCCTTCTTGAAGAGATTTGTTTTTTCAAGGAAAGAAATTCCATAAGGAGAGATTAAATTCAAGGAAAGGTTTTCCTTAAAGAGAGTTTGGTTTTAAGGGGAGTATTCTCAAATATTTGTAATGGATTGCAAGTTAGTAGAAAATCTTAAGTATTTGCTTGGGGACTGGACGTAAGTTTGTGTTGAAGCCAAACCAGGGTAAGCTCTATTTGCATTCTTTCTTCCTTTACTCTTTTGTTTTTTCACTTTGATTGTGTTATTTAGTGCTTTCCATACTTATATATTAAAAATTATTTTGCATTAAGTTTTGAATTTGGGAAAGAATTTCTATTTTTATCTTAAACTTTCATAAACACTCAATTCACCCCTTCTTAGGTACCAGCCTATTTCAACAGTATAAACTAATTAATTTTTTTTATTTTTTTGTGCTTGACTAGAATTTATAAAAATTTAAATAAAAATTTGAAGTTTTAAATTTCAATTTTTTTAAATGTTATTTTTTTACTATATTTTCTAAAGAATTTAAATTTCTTGATAAAAACGATGGTAAAAAATAAAATCATAACAAGGAAAAGATAATATAAAAAATTGATAATGGAGACAAGAAGCATAGAAATATTTCCAATCTCATCAAACGGGATAACCATCCTTAAGATTAATATTTAAGTTAGTTATCATTATTATTATATTAAAAATTAAATTACGATCTCATATGTGTCATATGTGATTGATACTACTTCACTGCATATTACTTTTAACACATACCTGCTAATACCATTGTAGCATCTATCTTCTCAATTATTATAATGCAGCTTATACTATTTACAAAGTCATTCATATATTATTTTGGGTAAATTTTATTAAAAATATGAACTAGATTTTAATTATCTACTGGTCCCACTTTTTTGATCTCCAATATATGAAAATAATTAATTTCCTCATGCTTAATTGCATTATACCAATTTACAATTATGACATAGATTTTCATTATCTAGTCCCACCGATTTACGTAGCTTTATGGTGAATTCCTTCTTGAGCCTTTTCTAATAGGAGTCTAGTTTCAATATAAAAAGCATAGTTGATTTGCACTTGCTTCTCTGTGTCAAACAATCAATCATGTTTCCTTTAATGTTTGTGATCACTGTTTTCCTCTTTCTAGCATTCACATTCATTCTATCCACTACCATACTCCATCCATAATCATAAAAAGATGAGTGAAAATGACTGCCAGGACTCCCATCCCTCCCAATCATCTGCAACCTCAACATGCTAGTTAAATGACCACACTGCACCATTCAAACATTGGCCCAAAATACATTCCCATCATGTTGTTGCAGCTAGACACATCCCTACCATTGTCGTTTCATCCCCTGAAGCTGCCGAGTGGTTTCTTAAGACCCACGATACTGTTTTTGCTACTTGATCCAAAACTCAAGTGTCAGATCCGCTTTTTACAAGAGCCAAAGGACTATTGTTTGCTGAGTATAGTCTATACAAGTGCCATGTGAGAAAACTATGTACTCTTTAGCTTCTAAGTGTGTTAAAAGTCTTAAAGGACGGTACCTAACAAAGGAAGAACAAATTATGTTAAGTAACCAACTATAGAAAAAAATGGGAAATTGTTTTATAATTGTAGCTTAGTCCTTTGAAAATTGCATTTGAAGCCCTTCATATTTCCCTATAAATAGAGTTTCGAAACCTTATTTCTCATAATCAAGAAATATAGAGAAAGAGAGAGAGTTATGATATTAGTATTCTCCTATTAGCAAGTGATATAAAAATATTGTATTATCCTTGTTATATAGAGAGAAGATCTAACTCATATTTTTCTCATTGTGAAGCCCTTGCTTCTTTGTCCATGGTTTTTAACCGGTTGAGGTTTTTCACATAAAATTCTCTATGTCATCTCAAATTATTTGCTATAGTTTTGCTTCTATTCTGTGTCTATTTTCTCTACAATTAGTGTTAAAGCCAAGTTGGGTGTGTTATTATCTACTTAGTGTATGCTCTATGGCTGTCATTGATAGAATGGATCCTCCACATTAGAAAATAAGTAAGATTATTTTTACCCATTATATGGTACTGGTACTATTCACGTGTATGATACACTATTCATACATACGGTTATTATTTACAAAAAAATAGTGGGAGCTAGTTTTACTATAAATAGACTGTGATTGAAGTAATGGCGGTGAAATTGGAGATTGAAAAGTTCAACGACAATAGTGTCACATTGTGGAAGCGGAAGATAAAGGCTATCCTGAGAAAAGATAATTGTCTTGTGACTATTAGTGAACAACTATTAGAATTCACAGATGGAAATAAGTGGAACTAGATGGATAAAAATGTAGTAGCAAATCTTCAACTAGCACTTACAGATGAGATATTGTTAAGTATAAAGGAGAAAAAGACAATGAAAGAAATTTAGGATCATCTGACCAAATTGTACGAGGCCAAGTCACTTTATAACAAAATTTTTCTTAAAAGGAAATTATACACTTAGCAGACTTCAAAAACTACTTCAGTGATGGAGCACATCAACACTCTAAATACTCTATTTTCTCAACTCACATCATTGGATCACAAGAAAGAGCTGAATGAATGTGCTGAAATTATGCATCAAAGCTTACTAGATTTCTATGATTAGCTTATTAACAACCTAACCAATAATGTTTTTGTGGACTACTTAGTATTTGATGATATTGCACTAGCAATTCTGGAAGAAGAAATCAGTGCAAAAATAAGGAAGATAAGTTGATTTGTTCACAACAGAACGTGGTTAAAGTGGAAGCCAAAATTAAGGTAGATCAAAATCAAAGAGCAAGAAGAATATAAGGCATTTCAAGTGTAACAAAAAAGGATACTACAAAATTGAGTATTGGCATTTGAAGAAGAACACAGAGACCAAAAGCAAAGATACTGAGTCACCAAGTGCTTAGGGATGCATTACAAGTAAATCAGATGACAAAGAAGTCTTATACAGTGAGGCAGAAATTGTTGCTAATAGCAAAAAGAGGTTAATTGATATCTAGCTTGTAGACTTAACAACAACATGGCCCATAACCTTACAAAGAGAATGGTTCCACCATTATAAGCCTATCTTTAAAGGATATGTGTTCATAGGAGAAAAGTATTTCTTAAAAATTGCTGGACTAGGTGCCATCAAATTAAAAATGTATGATGGTATAACTCGCACCATCCAAGAGGTCTAGCATGTGAAAGGTCTCAAGAAAAATCTATTATCTTCAAGACAATTTGATAGCAACGAGTATAAAACCCAGATATATGATCACATTCTGAAAGTCATTAATGGCACGCTTGTAGTTATGAAAGCAGAAAAGATAGTGGCTAACCTATATATGCTTAAAAAAGAAACACAAAAACAACGAGAAGTTTTAGTTGCATCAATTGATCCAGCAACTGAGGAATCAATGATATTATGGCACTGTAAACTTAGCCACATGTTAGGAAATGGATTGAAGGTTCATGCAAATTGAAATCTTCTTCCTTGACTCAAAAAGGTTTCTCTACCATTTTGTGAGCATCTTGTTACAATAAGCAGTATAGGTTGAAGTTTAACATCTTTATAGAAAGAAGTAAAGCTATCTTAGACCTAGTGCAATATGATGTTTGGCAAGCACCAGTCTTATCCCTGGGAGAAGCAAAGTATTTTGTGTCATTCATCAATGACTACTCCATAAGATGTTGGGTGTATCCAATCAAGAGAAAGGAAGATGTGTTTGAAGTTTTCAAAACTTTCAAAGTGCGTGTGGAACTTGAATCTAAGAAAAAGATAAAATGCTTAAGAACAGACCATGGAGGAGAATACACCAATGATAAATTTAATACTTTCTATAAACAAAAATGTATCAAAAGGCAATTCATGGTAATGTACACTCCACAACAAAATGGAGTGGTAGAGCAAATGAACAAGACATTGTTGGAAGATCTCAGGTACAATCCCAGGAAGAGTACACTATTCTATGATAATCAAAGTGCTCTCTACTTGGTAAAGAATCTGGAATTCCATTCTAAGACAAAATACATACTGTTCAATATCACTTTGTTCGAGAAAAAATGGAAAAAAGAAGTGTCAATATGCAGAAAATCCATACTAAAGATAACCTAATAGATGCACTGACAAAGCCAGTGAACACTGATAAGTTCATATGGCATAGATCTTCTATTGGCCTAATAGAGACGTGAGCAACAAGAGATAGCAAGGAAGGAAGAATGGTGTGAAGATTGATTGATTCTCAATCAAATCTTAAAGTAGAAGATTGTCAAAGGGTGAAACCTAACAAAGAAAGAAAAAATTAGCTCCGCCAACAAGAGTGAAAATCCAACCTTAAGTTGATTTATTGTCATTTGCACAAGTTACCCAACTAGCATCAGTGTATCCCTCCAATATAGTTGGAACATTATTATAAAATAGTCCTAATTTTGATGTCTTCTTTAGATATCCTAGAACTTTAGCAATTCCTTTCCAATATTCTGAATTAGGATTGCTTGTATACCTAGAAAGTTTGCAAATAGCGAAAGAAATATTGGGTCATGTACAATGCATAACATACATTAAACTTCCAATGGCACTAGCATACTTAACTTGTGCAACTAAGATGTTAGTGTTTTCTTTTAAGTTCAGTGAATGATCATAGGGTGTGCTTGCCTCCTATATGTTTAAGTGTTGAAATTTAGTTAATACTTTCTCAATATAATAAGATTGATTCAAGGCATAACCCCCCACTATGTTTTGTTACTTTTACCCTTGAGAATGTATCTACCTCTCTAAGATCTTTCATTTAAAATTTTGATGATAAATACATCATAATATCATTCACAGCAACCATATTTGTCCTAAAAATAAGCATATCATGCACATATAAGCATATTATAACGCCATATTCATTTGTGAATTTTAAATAAGCACACTTGTCAACATTGTTATGCCTAAAACCATGAGACAATATGACTAAATCAAATTTTTTATGCCACTATTTTGGTGCTTGTTTCAAACCATATAATGACCTAACTAACTTACAAGCTTTCTTTTTATTTCCAAGCAGTACGAAGCCTTCAGGTTGTTCCATGTAAACTTTTCTTCTAATTCACCATTTCAAAAGGTTGTCTTAACATTCATTTGATGAAAAAATAAATTATTCATAAAGGCTAAGGTTAATAAAACCTTTATGGAAGTTATTATTATAATATCATATAATATATAGGGTTTAAATATGTTAAGATATTATACAGTGTCCACCCATAAGGGTTGCTCAATAAGTAAGGGTAAAATAGTAATTTCAAGAATTACTACAAAACCCTAACCCTAACTAGCCTTTTATAAAGGGGGTTAGAATATTATACAATGATGGACATATAGACAAATATACCAAGAGAATAGTCCATAGAGACTTAAGATGCTCTGAGAGGAATACCTGCAAAGCATTCTATGGTTGCATTAGAGAGGGGATTTAAGTTGTGAAAACTCGAGATACACCCAATACACTGTAGGAATGTCATTCAATCAATGATACCAGCCCGAGTCCGTTCAACTTCCGCAATCAGGAGAAGTATGTAAGTCTCCTACCCTAAATTATCTATGAATATGTTCATTATTTAATTCAATTCATTAGTATATGAGCCATAGGCTGGTTTCCTAATCAAAATGCATGTTTTATTGGGATTTAAGATATTATTTGGGGCTTTATTAATTATGGTTTCTTAGATAAAATTTGTTTGGAAAATTTTTCAAAATTTCCATTCCTTCCAAGAACTCACCCATCCCTACCCAAATTTCTTAAATTAGGGTTTCAAAATTCATTAAAAAAATTCAAAAATTAAAAAAAAATTCAGAAACCCTAAACTTTTTTTGGGATCTGAAACCTAAATTTTTTGGTTAATGGGCTTATAAGGTTTGATTTGGGCTCATTGCTAAAAGAATTTTGGTTTTGGGCCTTTAAAAGAGTTTTCTTTGGCCATTCGTTTTTTTTTTAAGAGTTAGGTTATGTTCTTTTAATTGGGCATGTTGCCCATCCAAAATAATAATTAAAGGCCTAATTATTAAATCCCTAATTAATGAACATCTAGATATGTTCAAAAATCTAAATTTTGTATTTATATTTTTGCCCCAAATAAAGGCAATTAATTTTTTGTGAAAGTTAATTTTTTATAACCCAATAAATTTCAGTCAAGTAATATATGATTACTTGTCATTATGTTAATTAGTTTAACATTGTTTTTTTTAAATTGTTTTTTCAATTTTCTACCTATAGAAAATTTAGAAATATAATGTTAATTAGCTTAATCATATGTATTTAATTGTGTTAATTTGTTTAATATGCATAAGCCCTTACCCTTATATTATTGCTCTTTGGATTCGTATATCAACTTGAAACCCAGAACTACAGACTACTGGTCCTGAGAGATCTGTTTTATATTTATGTTCTTGGACTAACAATGCCACGTGCGAGATCCGTTATTTGTTAAAGCATTAAATGCATATATTAAATATGTTAATTAGTTTAGCACTATATAATTGATTTATTAATGTGTTAATTAGTTTAACATGATAGTTAACAAATGTAAATTTGTTTAACATTTGAAAAATCATAATTTACAATTTGTTTGTAGCATGATTAGGACACTTAGTTGTATTTTGATTTTGTTGATTTACTCCTTGCATACAATCTTAGGACAATGATTAGCACTTTGTGCTCTTTCGACTCTGGGTTATGCATGGGTTAATTAGTTTAATCATACAATACTTAGTGTTATAATTTGTAAGCATGAACATTAAATCTTGCATGTTTTTTAATTATCTGATCCTGATTCATGTTTGTCTCTTTATTTATGTAAAGAATGACTACAGCTTCTAAAAGTATTGCTACTAAGCTCAACAAGGGGTTAAAGCTAAATGGCGACAATTATGAGATCTAGAGTATGAAAGTCCAGTATTTCCTAGAAGAGAAAAAGGCTCTTAACGCTCTCAATAATGTCATAGAAGAGCCAGAAGTTGGAAACACGGCCCAGCATAAGAAGGATCATGAGGCTTCAACGCTTGGAAGAAAAAGAACTCCACTACTCGTATTACGTTGTTGAGCACTCTAGAAGAAGACATCTTAAAGGAGTTCAAAGACCACAAAAGCACTATAGCGCTTTGAAATGCTCTGAGAACAAGGTTCGGAACTACATCCATATCCAAATTGCATTATCTGATGATCAAATTTGACATATATAAGAAACACCTAGAACATTCAATGAGGAAACATCTGAGGCTGATGTCAAATATGATCATTGAGCTAAAAGATGCTGGAAAGGTCTTAATAAATGATCAATAAATCCAAGTCATCATTTACTCTTTGCCTAGTTCATAGGAGCATATGAAGATGCATCTTACTTACAATGACATAATCACAACTCTAGAAGATATCTAGAAGCTCCTTGAACTTGAGGAAGAAAGGTTTGAATCAGCCAAGCTGATACCTGAGTTACACATGGCAACTACAGGTAGAAGACATGATTTAAAAAAAAAAAAAGCTAGGGAAAGAACAAAGGACCAGCTCAACTTAAGAAAAAGCCAAAAACTAATCAGCAAGGTTAAAAGAAGCAGTAAAAGATGAATATGGCAAAAGTTAAGTACTTTAAATGCCAGAAGAAATGACATTATGTGAGTAATGCCCTAAGCCTTCTAGAAAGGTAACCTATACTGCTTATGCTAGTGAACTTTATGTTTCTAACTCTATTATGCATACTAAATCTTGTCCTATGTGGATTGTAGACTCAAGAGCCACATACCACATTGTAAGGGACCTTGAAGCCTTTGTTAACTTCTGGCGAGTTCCTTATAGAGCATTTTGGATATATGTAGACAACAACATAAAGGTTGCTATCAAAGGACCAGAACATGCAAGTTAGTCCTGCTTGGTGGTCGAGACCTGATCATACATGATGTCCTATATACACCTCGAATTCATCAAAATGTTATTTCAATTTTGGTTTTACTTAGGCTAGGGTATGATTTATATTTCCATGATAATTGTGTTAAATTGAGTTATGACTCAATTTTTTAGGGTTTTGGTTATGCAATCGAAGGTTTTATTTCTATGGATTTTGATGATGAATCTTACATTAATAATAATGTTAGTTTGTCCATGTTTGCCTCTACACATGATTATGATCACAATGTAAATATATGGCATACTGGACTTAGTCATATTGGCCAACAAAGAATGCAATGGTTACAAAAGAGTGTTTTCTTCCCAGTATTGAATGAGTATATTTGTCTACTTGTGAATCTTGTCTAATAGGAAAATCTACAAGAAAACCCTTTATTAAAGCAACTAGAGCTGATTTTCCACTGCAGTTAGTTCATTCTAACATCTGTGGGCCTATAAATGTCAGGGCTAGGCACAAAGTGAATTACTTCATTACATTTATTAGCAATTATACTCATTTCGGTTATGTCTATTTGATTTCTCATAAGTCAAAAGCATTGAGCTACTTCAAAAACTATATGAACTTAGTTAATAATCAATTAGATAAGAAGATTAAGGCTCTTCGAACCGATCGAGGCCAAGAATATTTGTCAGCTCAATTCAATGAATTATTTGATGAGAAAGGGATAGTTTATCAGTTGACTATTCCAAGTACTCCATGATGGCACAGGCTAATTTGACAATCACCTATTAGGGTGATGGAGTGATGTCTACAACCTATGTACTTAACCATATGCCTACAAAATCAGTTGCGACCACTCCATATAAGTTATGAACGAAGTGAAAGTCTAACCTAAGTGTTTTGAAACCATGGGGATATGCTGCCTGTACACATGATTTCTCTCACAAGTATGGGAAATTGGGCCTAAGAGGAAAGAAAAGTGTCTTTATTAGATCCTCAGAAACCTCAAAAGGTTATGTGTTTATAGGTCAACAAGATAGTGGGAGTATGACTGAATCTGAATCTAAAGATATCACATTATTAGAGAATGAATATCCTAATAATGGTGAGGTAGGTCAAGACCTATCCTTATTTGAGATAGAAGATCTAAACGCACTAGCACCACTTTATTCAAGTAGGAGGATTATAATAGATTATGACTTCGTTTCTCATCAACAACTTTCTTCATCATTAAATACGAATGAAAGTGTTCGTGAGCCAGTTGCTCTAAGTGGGAGTGGCCAAATAGATCTCATTCCAAGTGGGATTAAGACCATCATTCTTGATCAAAGTGGGAGCAATATTGATCTAAATGGGAATAATCAAGTAAGATTCAATGAATCACAACTGACACGTGGCTCACATAAAAAGACTCCTCGTTGATGATAAAAGATTGAAAGTGGTGTACTTTTTACAATGCTTATACAAAATGAAGATGAGCTAAGAAATCTGAAAGAGGCTTTCTTATCCCCTTCTAAAGATAAATGGACTAAAGTTATGGAAAAGAAAATTGAGTCTATGAGAGTCAATAATGTTTAGGAACTTGTTGATCTTCTAGAGGGACGCAAGGCTATTAGGAACAAGTGGGTTCTCAAAATTAAGAAAATAACCGATGGCACAATTGAAAAATTTAAGGCTTGACTTGTAGCAAAAGGGTATACACAGCAAGAAGGAATTGATTATGAGGAGATGTTTTCTCTTGCTATACGATTTACCTCCATTTGTTTACTTCTAGCTATAGTGGCTTATTTAGATCTTGAATTACATCAAATGGATGTAAAGACTGCCTTTCTCAATGGAAAATTAAATGAAGAAATTTATATGGAACAACCTGAGGGTTTCATTAAAGAGGGCCAAGAAGAAAAAGTTTGTAGACTTTTAAAGACTATCTATGGCCTTAAACAATCTTCAAGGCAGTGGTATATTTATTTTCATAATATAGTCATCTCTAATGGTTTCACTATCATGAGTGAAGACAATTGTGTATATACCAAAAGATCTAAGGACAAGTATGTGATTATGACATTATATGTTGATCACATACTCATAGTTGGAAATGATATAAAGCTAATAAATGAGGTAAAGACCTAGTTGTCATCTCGCTTTGGGATGAAAGATATGGGTGAAGCTGCATACATTCTTGGAGTTAAGATTTCAAGAAATCATTCCAAGAAACTCTTGTATCATTTGCAAGAGAATTACATCAAAAAGGTTTTGGAATGTTTTAGCATGGAAAGTTGTAACCCTGCTGACACTCTTATCAGCACAAACTAAACATTGAGTGCTGAAATGTGTCTTAAGACGACCATGAAAAGAGAGCGTATGAACTGAACTCACTTACAAGAATGCAATCAATTGTCTAATGTACATTATGATGTATACTAGACCTGATATCTAACAAGCAATAGGCTTAGTAAGTAGATATCAAATTGACCCAAGTCCTAAACATTGGGAAGCTGTAAAAAGGATCTTATGATATTTGAAAAGGACTGTTGATTATGTGCTCTACAATCAAGGCAGTAGAGATTTACGATTGGTGGGATACACTAATATTGATCATAGAGGGGACTTAGATAAGCGAAAGTCTACCACATGATACATTTTCTTACTCAGTGATAGTGCCATATCAAGGAGTAGTAAGAAACAATCCTGTGTATCCTTGTCCATGATGGAGGCAAAGTTCATCGCCCTTTCTTCAGCAGCTCATGTGGCTGTTTGGTTGAAAAGGTTCATGGATCAATTGTTGTACAAAGCAGAAAACATTGAACTAGTGTTAGTGTAATGTGATACTGAGGCTGCGATTGCATACACCAAGGATCCAAAGTACCATTACAAAACCAAACACATAGATATCAAGTATCACTGAAGGACATAGTTGCACGTGAAACTGTGAATGTAAAGTATGATCTATGCATGAGATACTGCAGATCCTTTGACCAAGCCTATTTTTAGAGAAATGTTTATGAGACATATTTGGTCTCTAGGATCACGTAGAATTTTGCATACTTCATTTGTAATTTTAATATTTTCCCATTGTTCATAGTCAGAGATATTTTGATGTTCTTTAATAATGAATAAAGTTTGATTTACATGCTTACATATCTTTATTTGAATGTTGTGTACACTCTTATTTATTGTTAAGTATGTCGAGTAGACAAAAGGGTTAGCCTTCTCACATAGGTAACCACCTCAATGTCTTTGTGACATTGGAGATGAGATAAGATTTTAAGAGAAACTATCAAGAGTATAATTTAATAGAAACAATACTTAAAATCATTTAAGTTACCTAATTGATGACATAGGGTCATTAAAATTGATTTGATAAAATAAGTACATCATTTCTAGTCTACCTTAATTGCCAAATGTGAGTTTGTGTAGATCAAAGAACTCAGTTTTAAACTTGTGGTGTCTTAAATATCATCTGTATAGCATTATTTGTGAAATAGTCATACACTCCACAAGAAAAGGAGGAATGTTGTAGCACATGTATCATACTATGTGTGCAAATGCCGACCATATGGTTTAACATAAGTATGATCTCAACTCATGATTACGTGAGACCCTTGAACCTTTACGTTGGCTTTATATTTGTACTCATAGACTCTGATTAGATACTTAAGAAGTAGGTTGGTGTTTGCTATCTTAGCATGTTGCCTAAGGATTATGTGTAATGATTCATTTGGCAAGACATCTCTAGAAAAGTGAGCTAAGTTTGTGTTAACAGGATCACGAGAAGAGGAAGATCATAAAGAGAATCTCATTATTCTGTATTCATCGATATGCCAGTTATGACTTATGTGTCATGATTGTGAATACAAGATATTATGATAGATGAGATCATTGAGAGATATTTGAATGTAATTCTTATGATCTAAGGTGCATCGATACTTTATGATCTACAGTACAAATGTGTTCTCGACAAAAAGCTATATATTCATAACTAATGTATAGCATTGATGCTCTCATAGTATAGTGGTTGCATGGCCTACTTTCCCTGTATGAACTACTGTAGATTATAAAGAGAAAGTGTTCTCTTGATTTATCAAGAATTTATTGGGTTTAGAGTGTATAAGCACTCCCATTATGTGTAAGTGGGAAATTTTATAATATCATATAATATCTAGGGTTTAAATTTGTTAAGATATTACACAATGTCCACCCATAAAAGGTGCTCATTAAGTAAGGGTAAAATAGTAATTTCAAGAATTACTACAAAACCCTAACCTTAGCTAGCATTTTATAAAGGGGGCCAAGACTATTATACAATGATGGACACATAGACTGATATACTGAGAGAATAGTCTATAGAGATTTAAGACACTCTGAAAGGAATAACTATGAAGTATTCTGCAGTCACATTAGAGAAGGGATTTAGGCTGTAAAAACCCAAGATACACCTAATACACTATGGGTATCTCATTTGATCAATGATCCCAGCTAGAGTCGGATTAGGTTGCGCAATCAAGAGAATATGTAAGCCTCCTACCCTGAATTATCTATGAATGTGTTCATTATTTAATTCCCTTCAGTTATCCTTGTAACTGGAGCATAAGTATCAAAATAGTCAATCCCTTCCTTTTGTTTAAAACCCTTAGCCACTAACCTTGCTTTAAAAGCTTGTATTTAACCATTTGTATGATATTTTAGTCTAAATACCCATTTGCAACCTATAGGTTTTGATCCTGGAGGTAAGTCTACAAAGACCTAAGTGTTATTTGATAATATTGAATCCATTTCATCATTAATAGCTTCCTTCCAAAAACTAGCATTTCTTGATGTCATGGCTTCACTATAGGTTTTGGGACCTTTCTCTATATCCAATAAAATGGGTATATGACTTATAACACTTTCCCTGGTACCTTCAACTAAGAAAAGAATAGAATGGGAAGAAATAAAATCATAGTCTAAATGTTTTTCTTATCTCACTCTTTAACTCCATCTAGGTTCAATTTCGATTTAAGGTACCATTACTGAATTTCTAAGAGATGTAGTATCTTTGTTTTCATCACTAGATACTTCCTCATGAACTATTTCTATAGTATCATTAATAAGTTTATTTTCAAAGAATTCTACACTTATATTAGATTCAACATATAAAAGTTTATATGCTTTTGAGTTTTCTACATATCCTACAAAAACACATTTTAGGGCTCGTGGTCCTAATTTCCCTTAGGTTCTGGGACTCTATAAAATGCTAAACACCCCAAAACTTTAAAGTAATTTAAATTTGCCTTTCTTCCTTTCAGTAACTCATATAGGGAAGTTTTGATTGCCTTTAAAGGTATTTAATTTAATACATGATTAACAGCTAATAATGCTTTTCCCCATAAATTTGTAAGCAAACTTGCACTTAGAATCATGGCTTTTGTCATATCTACTAGTGTTCTATTTTTTCTCTCTAGCAAACTATTTTGTTGCGGGGAGTAAAGAGCACCAGTTTGATGTACTATACCATTGTTTTCACAAAACTTTATAAATTATGTAAAGAAATATTCTCCACCTCTATCACTTCTAAGTATTTTTATTTTCATTTCTCTTCGGTTTTCTACCATTGACTTATAGTATGCAAACATTTCAAAAGTTTGATCCTTGGATTTCATTAAATACACATGTGTATATATTGAAAAATTGTCAACAAAAGTAATAAAGTATCTATTTCCTCCTTTAGTCAACATGCCATTTAATTCACGAATATCAGAATGCACAAGTTTTAAGATTTTGAAATTTCTTTCGGTAAAAGGAAATGTTTTTCTTGTCATTTTAGCCTGTACACAGATTTCACATTTATCATTAATTTCGTTTTCACATGTAATAAAACCATGTTTTGACATATACTTTAAAGTTTTAGAATTAACATGCCATAATCAACCATGCCATAAATAAAAAGAATGATCAATAATATAAGTAGAAACTAAATATTTTTTAATAATGCTTAAGTTGAACATTCCATCACAAGAGTAACCCTTGCCCATAAATAATCCATTCCTAGATATTACAAGTTTGTCAGAATCTAAAATTGCCTTTAACATTTCTTACATAACATAATTGCTTAGACAAGGTTCATTCTAATTTCTGGAACATAAAGAACATTTTGTAGTATTAATTTCATTCCAGAAGTGAATTGTAACTCTATGCTACCTTTACCAAGTACTTTTGTCGTATTTCCATTATCCATCAAAACTTCTTGTCCTTATTCTACAATATCATAATTCTTGAACTGATTCTTGTCATGATAGACATAAATCATTGCTCCTAAACCGTACCACCAATTAAAAGACTTAGTAGTGACTGCCATGTTTAACTTAGAGATCAAACTAATACGCAATTTAGAGACCATAGCAACAATCTCATTAGATTCAGTCTCAACCATATTTGCAATATTAGTATTTCCACTCTTTTGCCTTTTCCAGTATCTGTAATCCTTTTTAAAATGTCCTTTCATTCCACAATGAAAACAAGACTTTGTTGTCTTGTATAGTTATTTGGAATTAGTAGCAGCAGACTCCAGGTTCTTCCTTTTGTTTTTCCTAGAATAGTTCTGGTTTTGATTGTTTGCATTTGCAAAATTAACCTTGGACACAGATTCTATATACTTTCTTTGTAAAATTCATGTTTCTTGTTCAATATGCAAATGCTTCAGAATTTGGTCTAAGGTAAAACTCTCTATGGTATGCAATAATTTCTTTCTATAATCATGCAACTTGGGGGTAACTTTGTAATGCTTGCCCCCACTTGCATAGATTCAAGAATGTCAATTTTTATATCTTTAGGTTTACAAACCAAATTTTGTAGATCATGAACTTGGTTTAGAACAGGTGCAGAATCATGTAATTTGTAATCAAAATATTGCATGATAAGAAACCTATCTTTTCTTTGCTTTTCTGTATTGTTTTTGGCTTCAAGAGCATCCCATATTTCTTTTGGTGATGTCAGAGATGAGTAAAGATCATACAGGCAATTGAATAATGTGTTTAGAATATGACCACAACAAAAAACTTCATCCTCAGTCCTCTTCTTCATTCCACCCTTACTTGTTCTTATTCATCATCACTAGGAATACCATGTGGACCCAGTATAGTATCAATCAGATATGAAATCTTCATGGTAATAAGTAGAAACAACATTTTATCATTTCATTGACTGAAAATTGTTCCATCAAATCTATCTAGTTTGATGAAATCTTGGTTCATGACTTTTAAAGCTAATTTATGGGTAGTCCCCATCTTCAGAAGTATCACCTTAAAATTGTAGAAGAAAAGTATATAACTAGAATATATATATAAAAGATGAAAATAGTGCCCAAAAACATATGTTAACTACATTGTCCTTAAGGTAATATTTGCCCCGACTTACTTTGCTGTAGGGTTAATGACAAATCACCCTTAAGAGTTATCCTAAGCACGTAGAGATTTACAAACAGCAACCTCTGTAAATCTCTCTATGGAAAGCTATAGAATAAAAATAGAGTGGAATTCTGAGAAAAGAGGAAGATATATTCTTTTTCTACATTTTCTAACCAGTCTAGATTTGTATTTATAACTTGAATCTATACGAATGCCTCTATATAGTTTTATTCCTTTGAAAATTATATCTATTCAAAATTTAAATAAAAATATGCTCATTGGAATAAAAATATGCCTGTGTCAAAAACTTGTTCACTGAAATCTATACACATGAGTGACTATGATCGTGAAAAGTAATAAAGAGTGAGTAAGATATGGTTCCTACGAGGACTTGGATTTAATTCTGGACTGATATAATTATCAAGCTTTTAAATTAGGTAAATGGATGAAGTGTATAATTGAATAACTTGACAATAATGTAAAATTGAGTAAACAAACAACTAAATGAATCTAGCACCTTGACTTCACCTCAATGTGTAGTTACTTTGTATTGACAGTTACTTCTTCTTGAGTTATAAATTAGTTTACTAACCTAAGGACTCAACTGCTTATAAAGTTTTGTCAAATCATTATAAACCTAACTGCTTCCCCTAACTCCCTATATTTTTATGAAAGTCAACTAAGAAAACAATTGATGCAAAGCGCTACCCTAATCATGGTTATCTAAGATAGTCAAGTACTATCGTTTTGACTGTTAATTGCTATACTTACTACTCTTTAAGCATGCAAAGCGAGATTATCTTCATCTAATTCTTCATTTAGGATTTCTTTTTCAAGTTAGCCTAAATGCTAATTAAATTCTAAGGTGATCAAGCTCAAAAAAGCTTTAAGGATAGAATAGAAATAAGTAAATTGAATTCTAAACATCAATCAAAAAATACTGCCATATAGAAGTAACCCCATAAAAGGCTCAGCCAAAATAATAGATAAAACCTACTAGCCTCTAATGGGAGAGAATAAGAATATATGAAGAATGAGGAAAGGGAGATGTTCAGAAGAGGAAAAACTCTATAAAGAGCCCTCATTTTGAAACTACCCCTTTCATCAACAACTCTTAGCATAGATTTCTCCTTAAATGATTTCCACTCCTCTCTATGCTTCCTCCCTGCTTCTCTACCTTGCCACTTGCTTTTGGGACACTATATATAGGCCTCATAACCCTAAAAGTAAAGTATAGGTCGAGTATTGAGTCTTTAATCATTGAGAAAATTAAGGTTTCAGGATACGCACCTAGGTGAGGCCCTTTTGGAGCCTGGGCGCCAAATCTCTAGTTTTAGCACCCAGGCGATGAGATTCTGGCACCTAGATGCCATCGTTCTAGCATGCATGGTGCTTGGGTGCTATTTTCAAGCTTTTCTGCAGTTATTGGTGCCTGGGCACTAGAATTTTAGCTCTTGGACACTATTCTTCCAAAAAACTGGCTCTTAAGCACTATTTCTCTAGAAAACTAGCTACTATTCAAAATAGCAAAATTTCAATGCTTACATTTGGCACCTATGCGCTAGATATTTGGCATTCGGGCATAGAGACTCTGGAATTGATGACCAGGCGTTAGATTTCTCGTGCCAATGCACGGGAATCTTCTTGTTTTTCACTTTTTCTCCCTTCTTTGCTAGTATTAATCTTGCTCCAATTCCTATAAATTCATCATAGGAAATGCTTAAATCTTTGCTTAATAATGGTCAAAGGTTAGTTTCCATGTTATAGATAAAATTCCTTTAAAATCGATGAGATTTTTTTATATAATTTAAGTGTTTCTGCTATCAATAATGTTTTAAACAACATTTTTCATAGAGTTATCGTACCCCCAGACTTGAGGGTTTGCTTGTCCTCAAGTGAACAATTCCAATCATGGATTCACCTCACCTTTGTTCACAACATCCAAGAATTGCAAAATGCATACAAACCTTTAGCTCGCATCAACTCTATCAATAACCAAAAGTACTATTGAATTCTTAGATAATATGCAATCAACTAATTCTTCCTACCTTAAAATTTTTTTTCATTCCTTTTGAAAACACACATAAATGAAATATCCTATTTTGTAACTTTATTCCATATGCCTGCTTTTCACTCCACTCTCCACACTTCTTAAAGGAACACAATGTCAGAAATCATTAGGTCTTTACAAGCTTGTAATGTCAAGCTTAGGTAAGGGTAGATAATAAAGGTGTTTTAAGCTCAAACCATACCATAAACAAGTATATATAGGGGCAACATTCCCATGTATTGTTAGCCTTTCTTTTTACCAAAGGTATATTTTTCTTTCTACTCCCTCTTCTTTTCTTGTATCTTTCTCGTTCTCTTTATCTTTTATATTTTTTTAGGATCCCTATTCTTCATACCTTCTACATAAGATATAGGCTATTTGATTTTTCACATGTTATAGTCCTTATTCTGTCTCTTTGATATACATGGTGTAAATAAGGGAGTTAGTTAGTGTGGCTAGGTGAATGAGTGTTAGAAAGAGAAGGAAGGATATTTAAGGCTCAAAGGGGGACATCTAGGGATAAAGATTTTTTGGTTAAAATGGCTCAATCTATTCAAGAAATGTCTAAATCCTTTTTTAAATAATGTGTTACCTCTTAAAATTTTTACTTTAAGTTTTGATCAAATAGATTCTAGAATGTAGTTCATAAGGAACAAATCAAAGTGCATGCATTCAAATGTTTAAAATCATTTTTGAGGTAAGTAGATTCAATCTCATGTAATTTATTCCAAGTTTCCAAAGCACTTTATGCATCTTGACAATAATAAAGACAGGTAATAGTTTCATATGCTTTCAATATCATCTTTACAGTCATGCTAATGGAAAGTTAGTTGCTTTTTTGAGTGCAACAATTAAGTGCTTAATATTGAGTGCAAAAACTACTTATATTTTTACTGATTTCAAAATTTCCCAATATAGCAGAGATTATCTATGTTTATATGCATTGATCCTTCCCTCAGACTTAATCTAAGCCGTATCATTACTGCTTAGCCTATTCTTTCAATAAAATAGGATAAAATAGGGCAATAGTCAAACTAAAATTTGAAGGAATAAAATACTCCCCTATCTATTTAAAATTCCAATTCCTTGTCATCCTCAATGATTTTGGATTCATTCTCCACTTTTTGAGGTGCTGAACTCCTTTCCTACGTATTTATATGGTGTTTTTCAATGAAATCATAATGAAACTCAAAAAAATAATGAGAACAAAATAAAGAAAATTGC
Organism: Delonix regia; assembly: GCA_037074485.1. Lineage (NCBI taxonomy): Eukaryota > Viridiplantae > Streptophyta > Magnoliopsida > Fabales > Fabaceae > Delonix > Delonix regia. The sequence continues at coordinate 27,796,628 of CM073449.1, read as the reverse complement.
AAGAAACTTGGGTTGCCTCCCAAAAAGTGCTTCAGTTAGAGTCTTCAGCTAGACTTTTTCTCTGATGTACTAGGGATTACTGATCTCTCTTGGTTTAAGTGTCGTGTATCAACATTCAAGTTGACAACTTAAGTGTGGTTGTCAGCCACTGGTTCAAGTGCTTTACTACTATCGTCTGCCATAACAAGAGATTCTTCCCTTCAACTCCTCAATAAGTTTTTGACTTTTTTGAAAGTTCTTTCAATTTCAGATTCCATAGGTAAAACTTTTACTTTTCCCATGTGTACGCATGCACTAGTACCTGAAAGATCAACAACAAAAAACACCAAAGATAGTGTAAAACTCTTAATAATAGCCTCAACTAAATTAAAAGCCAAGTCCCTAGTAATGACATTAAAAACTTGATCACTGAAATCTATACACGCAAATGCACGTGATCGCAAAAAGTAATAAAGAGTGAGTATGACATTATTCCCATGAGGACTTGGATTTAATTCTAGACTGATACTATTATCAAACTTTTAAATCAGGTAAATGGATGGAGTGTATAATTGAATAACTTGACAATAATGTAAAATTGAGTAAACAAACAACTAAATGAATCTAGCACCTTGACTTTACCTCAATGTGTAGTTACTTTGTATTGACAGTTACGTCTTCTTGAGTTATGAATTAGTTTACTAACCTGGGGACTCAGCTGCTTATGAAGTTCTGTCAAATCATCATAAACCTAGCTACTCCCCCTAACTCCCTCTATTTCTATGAAAGCCGGCTGAGAAAACAATTGATGTAAAGTACTGCCCTAATCTTGGTTATCTAAGATAGTCAAGTATTGTCGTCTTGACTACTAATTGCTATACTTACCATTCATTAAGCATGCAAACAAAGATTATCTTTATCCAGTTCTTCATTTAAGATTTCTCTTTCAAGTTAGCCTAAATGCTAATTCAATTATAAGGTGATCAAGCTTAGAAAAGAATTAAGGACATAATGGAAATAAGTAAAGTAAATTCTAAACATCAATCAAAAAATATTGTCATACAGAAGCAACTGCACAAAGAGTTCAGGCAAAATACTAGATAAAACCTACTAGCCTCTAACGGGCATTAGTACAAATTCATATAACAAAGAAAAGCAATAAGAATACATGAAGAAGGAGGCGAGGGAGGTGTTCAAAAGGGGGAAAACTCTATAAAGAGTCCTCACTCTGAAACCACCTATCTCTTCAGCTACTCTTAACTTAGATTTCTCCTTAAGTGATTTCCACTCCTCTCTATGCTTCTTCTCTACTTATCTACCTTGCTGCTTGCCTATGGGACCCTATATATAGGCTTTAGAACACTAAAAGTGGACTATTGGTCGAGTTTGGAGTCGTCAATCATTACAACAAATTAGGGTTTCCAGCAGCATGCCCGGGTGAGGCCCATTTGGATCCTCGGCTCTATGTCTTTAGTTTTGGTGCCCAAGCACTGACATTTTAGTGCCTAGGTGCCATCTTTTTAGCATGTGTGATGCCCAAGCGCTAACTTTATAGCACTTGGGCAATATTTTTAAGCTATTCTTTAGTTTTTTGTGCCTAGGCACTAAAATTATGGCGCCTGGGCACTATTTTTCTAGAAAATTGATGCCTGGGGGCTGGAATTCTGGAGCCTAGGTGCTACTATTCAAAACAAGAAAGTTTCAAATTGCACATTTAGCGCACTGGATATTTGGCACCCAGGCACTGAGTCTTTGGAACTAATGCTCGAGCACTTGATTTCTTGTGCCACAGTGCTGGAATATTCTTATTTTTCCATTTTTCTCCCTTCTTTGCTAGTGCTTTTCCTACTCCATGTCTTGTAAATTCATCACAAGAAATGTTTAAATCTTTGCTTAATAATGGTCAAAGGTAAGCTTCCAAGTTATAGATAAAATTTCTTTGAAATCAATGAGATTTTATTATAATTTATGTGTTTTTGCTATCAATGATGTTTTAGACAACATTCTTTCATAGAGTTATCAGCATTATTACAAATATGTTTACAATTTAGATTGTGTGCATGCAATACCATATTGGGAAGAGTATACGCTTGCTTTTATTAATGAAGTTTAGAATAATGCTTTATGCTAGTCAATAGATAATAACACCTTAATGAAAGGATTATGTTCACTAGTTAATACATATTGAAACGGTATGTATTTAGCGCTATGACTTGAAGAGCTATTTAACTATGTTGTTAAGGTTTGACATGAAAGTTAAAGAAAAATCGTAAGGCACTTGACAATGCATTGAAAAAGATAGTCACAAAGCATGAACAAGCTCCAAGAGTACAAAATTTCCAACACCACAACGACTTCACAGACATATTGCTTTCTTTTATGCATCAACCTATAGATCTACATGACAACCAAAACCATGCCATTTATAGAGCTAACGTCAAGGCTATTATATTAAGTATCCAAGGGCGATGAAAATATCATCAAATAGCAATATAGACCTTCAAGGGCATGATTTTCAATTGTTACCATTAGGTTCAAGTCACAGAGGATGCCCAAGGATGCAATTGAATCTAACTACAATTAAACTTTTCATTGCTCAATTAGTGCATTCCTTTACTTGGAAGCTTCCTTATGGCATGTCTCTTGATGACTTAGACATGAATGAAAAGTTTGGCCTCTCGATTCCAAAAGTCAAGCCCTTGATAGCTATTTCAACTTGTCGTATCCCTAATTGAGTTTATATTATCTCAAGGTTTTTGTTGTTAATTTGTATAACATTGAAAAGAATTACATAAAACCATTGTTATCAAACTCGCAAGTCAACTCAGTTGACTCGACGTGTTTGTGTTTTTAGGTAGCGATTTCCAACTAACTCTGTTGTTGACTCAGAGTTAACTTAAACTCACTTTGACTCAGGCTTAACTTATCCAAACTCATTCAACTCAGTAAGTTGAGTTCATTTCAAGCAAGTTGACTCAATGGTCTTCTTCTACTTGTCTTCAAAAAATGCTGCCCCAAGAGTCAAACTGAGGACCTCCAGTCAACAATCTACGTGCATCTCCAACATGCTAACATTGTCTTCTATTATATATGTGCAATGTATTAAAAATATTTGCAGTTCATTTTCTTACTTAAAAAAAACACATCTCCTTTGACTCAAACCTAGACATTAAGGGATAAAGGCAGCACTCATTATTGCATAACCAGTAAGAGCTTCATGTTCATCATCTGTAATGCATTATATATATATATATATATATATATATATATTCTCAGTTGGCTTTTTTGTTTGGAAATTTTATTTTGAATTTTTCATTAGTTATGGCTTAAAAAGTCATCTATTATTATCTTTTGACCTATTTTAACAAAGTAATCTTTAATGATTATATTTATTACTCTATAAATCATTTTAATTCAAATTTAAAAGTACTAGTATTTTTTTATTAATAATTATTATATTTAGATTTAAATATATAAAATTTTAAGAAATATCTATAGTTAATTATCACTTATTCAACTATAATCAAACTAATGAACTATTAATCATTGCCTTCATTAGTTTAGTTATTAGTCTAAAATTTAAAATATTGATTTTAACTATATAATTGCATATTTTAATAATTATTTCTTATTATAATTAAACTCTTACGATTTTACATTACAAGCATACATTTCCCAAATGATTTTGCCTAAACTCGTGAGTTTGACAACCTTGCATAGAACTAATGAGTATTTTCTTACATTAGAAACTTTTAACTTTCTACCATTCAACTTTATAGAAAATTAACTACCTTTAGAGGATCTTTGTTCTACATAATTAGATAATGAATTTTGGAATTAAAAGTTAGTTTTTAAGGTGCAAAGTATATGATTTCATGTAAGACATCACATGCGAAGCATATTGACTATTATAAATTGTAATGTTTGTTTCAATGCAATATATGGGTCAAGTGTATAAGTGCTTTTGTGTATTTTTCTTCCCATGTTCTTACCCTCCCTTTGTGAGAGGAAGTTATTTGAAAATTTCAATAATCTTCAACCAAATTTCTTTCTTCCAAATAAATTTCCGTCCTAGCTAGCAAGTGGCCATTACCAAATGTTGGAAATAGATTTTTAAACACTTGTAATAGCTCGTTCAACTCCATATTGTTTAATTTGATTTTATACTGGTGATCATGTTATTTAATTTTAACAATCACACCCAGTTGACCATACAATTCCCATTTGACTATAGCTTCTAACCATGCAACATTGGGTTTTGCTGGTACGTATTCAATTTTCTATCAAGAAAATAAGTCTTGCACCCCTTAATTACCGTTTCCTTTCATTAAAAAAATTTAGTAACATTTTTTATATGTTAATTACCTAATTTTTCAATTAAAATATTATAAGTATATAATTTATAATTAAAATATATAAATATATAAATTTTTACCAATAAATATATAATCTTCCTATTAAAATGTATATACTTCATGTCGTACTCAAAAATTAAAAAAATATATAAAAAATTACACGCAAATTTATTCGTTTTGACAATTTAATGGAAGGGCTTTTTCAGCGGGATATATTAAAAAAAAACACACATTTGTCAAATCCCACTATAAAAGGGAAAAAAAAAAAAAGATTACATTCCAATGCTATATTTTATGGAACTCAAAGTGATTTAATCTGAATTCCCAAAAAATGTGAGGGGAACTTGAACTATTTCAATATGGCTTTTTCCTTTTGTTTTGAATTTTTTGAGGAAAATATAATACATGCTAAAATAGTCCAAGTTTACCTCCCAAATTTTTTAGACTTAAATTAGGTGAGCTTGAGTCCCACAAAGTATAGAATTAGGTTGCAATATATATATATATATATATATAAACACACACACACGGTGGGAATTGATAAATTCTTTTCTTTTTTAATGTATCTAGCCTAAATTGTCAAACTTGTGAGTTTCAGTAGACTTGTAAAGTTGTTGTAAACTCACAACGTTGTAAGAGCTTACTTTTATTAGTAAATAGCTATTGAACATAACTAAATGTTTAAAATAAAAATAAAAATTTTTACATGAATACAAAATACTATATTAATAACCCAAATAATAATACTAGGGAATGATAAAAAAAATTACTAGGAAACTATATACTTGAATCATAGATTTTTTTTTATTATAATTAATTAGTTAGAGATTAAATATAAAATTTTTTCTTGAAAGTTTTAAATTTAAAATATATTAAAAGAAAATTAAAACCAAGTTTTGCCATTATAATACTCACTAATTTATAAATTTAAAGTAATTAGAATTTAAAATAATAAGAATTTTAATAGAAATAATAATGTAAACAAGTTAAAGTAAATTATATATATATATATATATATATATACTTTAAAATATGAAAGAGTTAACCATTTAATCATAACATAATATGTTATTTGTTGTTAATTAGAAGTAGAATGTATTAGAGTCATAACAATATAATTGTATTTGTAAAATAAGCTATATTTTTTTAATATTTAATGGTTGAAATAGTTGGGTTGAGCTAAAGTTATTTAATTTTACTTAAAAAGTTTATTGGAGTGCTTGATTATTTAAATTTGGGAATGTTGTCTCTTAAATCCTCTTTGTTGATTCATATAGATTTCCTGATCCAATTCTCCATGCAGAAATGCATTCTTCACATCCATTTACCACAACTTCTAAGACTTTCTAGTAGTGAGTGCCAATAATACTCATACAGTGGTAAAAACCACGTGCCACTAGCCAAGCTTTGTATCTTGTAACTAATATGTCTGGACAAGTTTTTACTTTATACACACATTTACAGGAAATGAGATGTACATCTTTGAGTTTTGGTATTAACTCACATGTCTAGTTTTGTTTCAACACTTCAATTTCTTCTTCCATAGCTTTCCTCCATTCTTTGATATTGGACACTTTTTCATACGTTGCTATCATATTATGTCTTTCATCTTCAACCACTATTGCATTGGCATACTTCAGGTTTAGTTTTCCTTACCTTATTGATCTTTGTAATTGTTGTGGCTAATGAATATCTTCTTCACTCAAATCTTCTTGCTCCTTGAGTTAAGTTGGTCTTTCTTTTTTCAGCATTGCATGCACTCCTATCTTCCAATGGCTCTTTTCACTTCGTTTAGCTCTCAAATTGTCACCTTTTATTACCAGTTTCACTTCGACTTTAGAGATTGGTTGGACTTCACTTTCATGCTCATTTAATTTCTCTTGTAATTTTTTTTCAATATCTCTTGAATCAGAAGGATTTGTTACTTGTAGTAACTACCATGATGACGCTTCATCAAATATGTGAGATGTATAATATTTGCCAGTAGTTGAATCGCAGCATTTTCAACCTTTCTGATGATTATCATAACTCGTGAATATACACCAAACTGTCTTCTTGTCAAATTTACCATGCTGATGGTCAAGCATGAAAACATAACACACACAACCAAACACTTAGAAGTGACTTGCTCTGGTTTGATATTCCATAGCTTCTCATAAGCCGACATAAAATTAGCCTTCACTTGTGGCAGTCTATTGGTAAAATGAACAGTGGTCTTCATGCATTCTGCCTAGAATCTTAGTGGTACATTCTTGTCATGCAACATACTTTGACAAATTTCTGCCAAGTGTCAACTCTTTCTTTCTGCAACCCCATTTTGTTGAGGTGTTCCTAGGCACATTAGTTGTCATCGTATTTTATTCTACTGTAGATACTCGTTAAAATCCTCAAATGAATATTCTCCTTTGTTGTCGGTACGTAAGCACAAAATTTTATGCCTAACTTTCCTTTCATTTTTCTCTTTAAACATCTTGAATCTAGATAATACTTTTAATTTCTCTTTCATAAAATCTACCCATATATACCTTGAGTAATGGTCAATGAATATGATCATGTACCGATATCCATTAATAGAGATTTGCTTTACTGGTCCAAAAACCTCAAAGTGCACCAGTTTAAATGGCTTTTCAACTTTGAAACTAGACTCCTCATATGGTAACCAATGTGTCTTACAATACTAGCATCCTACACAAACTATACTGTCTCACACTTCAAGCTGTGGAAGTCTTTTAAGCATTTCCATCTTCATTATTAACATTTCGTTATGATAGCTGACGTGGCCAAGCCTTGCATGCCACAAATTTGCTGTCTCATTTCTTCTTGTCTTATTTACGTACAATGTTTATACCAACATTACATAGACAGACTCTACAAGCTTACCCACTATAATTGGTGCACCAGTTGGATCTATACTTTTATATACTATGACATCCTTCAGCACGAACACCATATAGTTGCCTTCAAATACAAGTTGTAAAACTGATAGGAAGCTTTTCTTTATTCAAGGCACTTGGTAGACATTTTATAGATGTACTTCCAATGTACTATGGCAGGAATTGATTATAGTACTGCCAACATGGTTTATTAGTGTAATGCCTAAAAAAATATTACTTCTCTACAATTTAAAGTTTATGAGTGTCTAGTTTTTTTAAAAAAAAATAAGTATTATTATATTATAATACTCTTGATAGATAGGAATACCCTTTATGTCTTAAAATTTACTATGTATTTAGTTTCCACTTTTCTAAGTCTAAATTGATCTAAAAGCCTTTAGCATGATTCATGTTCCAGAATGATCTTGGCAGGGAAAATATAGTAACCGCACTTTCTAGTGACCATTTAGGCAATATAATCTTGCCATATATTTCAGGAGTTATAGGATGAATTACTTTGTCAAGGAACTCAGGATCAAAATTATTCATTTAGGTAGCATAGCCTACCATAGTCTTACATGTCTAAAGTCTGTAAGGCTCCATAAAGGTACTATTTCATTTTATTTTAATGTCTTATTTTGCTTATTTTATTAAACGAGATTCCACTAATATTATATACATAGTATGTAGAAGTTTGTTGTATAAAATATATTGATACTTTTAAAAGACTAGTTTTAAATATATACATGTGTGTGTGTATAGAATCCATATCAAAATAAAGTAATTAGATATTTTATCTAAACCAAAATGCTTTTTAAAATATTCACAAAAAATATACTAAACAATTTATGTGAAAAAATATTTATAAATACAAATAGATAGATAATAGTCATGTAATACTGACATATTATACACATCTTCCTTATAATAAAATACAAACAACTATTGGCATCTTAGTTTTATAGCCTATTACATCGTTTGCTTTCCTCTATCTTTGTAAGAATGTTTACTTGAAAAATGTTAATCAACTTGGGTAAGATTATAAATCTCAGTAATCATGTACCTTATTCATAATATACAAGCATCATTATCATACATACTATAAGAACTAAAAGTATTAATCTAGGCTATGTAACTCAATGCATATTTGGTTTCTCTTGTAACCACAATTCCATACATGTGGCTACCTCAACATATCATCATCATGATGATCATCATGTCATAATATTGGTCAATTCATCATCATGATAAGTTTTAATAACTCGAGAGTTCAATATATCTATAGAAATTACTTTGTGGCAATTTACAGATTAACAAAACTAACTAAATGCATACATAGCAAAATATACTAAAATACATCAATAACGCAGTTCTAAACAAGTATATAAAGAATAAGAATATTAACTATCTCTTACACAAGTTAAAGGCAAAACAACTGCTACCAACTCTAAGCATATGTGGGATAATTTTTCTTATATGGTCTAAGTTGTCTAGAGGCATAGGCTACAACTCATCAAGACACATCCTAAACCCTTCTTGGAAACATCACTAATAAATTATAAGAGTTTTAATAAGGTCAGTTAATCCTAATATTGGGGTTAAGGTTAACTTACTTTTAGCTCTAGAAAACTAGCCTCACATCTGCTATCCCACATAAAAGGTTGATCATTCATGCTTAATCTTGTCAAAGATATAGTTAACTGGCAAACCTAAAGAAATACATGATCTCTTGCTTCAAATTCCAAGGTCATACCTAAAATAAAATTCCCAGCACATGTATATCCAAATTTCATCCATAGTAAACATAGATATTATATTTCAAGTAGTTGTCATATATTATATTTCCTAATTTTGGAATATTAAAATATTAAGGTAAAATATTAAATTTCCTCTGAGTCTTAGCAACTTAATTATGTATCCTAAAAAATATATAATACCTTCTGTCCTTTTTGAGACTTTATCAAGAAAATATTCCTCTTTTCTAGTCCCTTAATGTAAGTTTTTTCCTTAATCATAATTCCACAATGTAAAGTTAACATCATTTTCTTGACTAAAGCATATCACGTATTACTTTAAAGGAGTGCTTAACTTTAAATTAAGGCTTCTATACAAGGTATACTTGAAGAAATTTTTTGAACAATGAATATGTTTTCAAGGATTTAGGTTAATAACATAACTTGAGTTAAACTAAGAGGCTGATTTACTTCTTGTTGTATGAAAATGCATAACTGATCCTAGTTTTGTAGCTAAGAATGGCTATTTGTTATCCCTCAAAGTTACATGATTATCACTTCCAGCTTTACTATTTACCATACTTGCTTCGATTGTTTTACTTTTAGTTGTCATCTCAGAAAATTATTGACTTTTTAAGTAATAACCTTTACCCTAATTTTTATTCTCAAACCCTTCTCGAAGTTTCTAATTTTCAATGCTTCTTCATGGATATGGCTTATAAAAGGAGTTAATTCCTAAAACTTAGCCATATACTCATGTATAGACATGTCCCCTTGCTTTAACTGAGTAAACTCAAAGATTTTTATAAGGGTCACTATCTGAGTTCTTCTATCAGCCATGTCTAACCTACCTATAAATATAAATTATACAGTTTAAATAAGTTTTTTATAATCATAAGAATCCTACAATAATATTTATAAGCTAAAGTTTTTCTTAAACAATTCATTATTTGTTGCCAAGATTTCTATCTAACCTATAATTCCTTCTTTCATTCATTTCTTAATTGTTCAGAGTAACTCTTGATATTTCCTTCATAATCTTAATTTTAGCTCTCCATGGGCTTAGTCATATAATGATATGTATTAGAAATCTTGATGTAAGCTATCCTAGAATACAAAATTTGATACCTACACAAGCTACATACACTAAGAAAATATCTCACTTCAAGTTTAAATAATTAGTCTAACATAATGTGTTACTGTGATTCTAGCTTGTCAATTTATCTCCTATTTCATCATTATTTCACTATTTTGTCATCTTTGTTCTAAAATTTCCATTCAAATCATTCACTATAGTTTCATGCTTAAGTTCTTATTCGGGCATCAAGTATCACCACCAACTATTAAGGCTTATCACTATGGCCTTTATCATAATGATTTCCTAAGACAAGTGAAATTTGTTTCTTACCCCCTAATTGGCTTGGTTAGACTTGTATCAACTTAGGTTTGCTTAAGGACATCAGAAAAATTTAAAAGCCTTGGAAATCCTTTAGATATTTTTATTATTCTTGGTGACGAACGAGGGTTCCGTTCAAAATACTATAGTCGGGAATCACAAGCGAGATTCTTTACCACCATCCCTACAATACCTAAGCAGAACCTTACCTTGCCACAATCCATATATAGGACTAGTTTTATCACCTAACAATATCCCTACAACATAATACATATGAATCTAAGAAAATAATCTCTAACAAGAATTGAAAATTATATCTCGAGCCTCAATTTGGATTTCAACCAGCCATTATTTCACATCATAATTTTCCTTTAGCATCATGGAAGATAAATATGAATTCCTCAAAGTGCCAAACAATGCATTAGCTAAATAATCATATCTAGCACCTCAAGAATTATAGTTCTTCATCAAAATTCTTAACTCAAGGTACATTGACATCGCCTTCCAATATTTAGGTTTTTACCTATTTCCTCACTATAATCCAGTAAACTTCATAAATCCATTAACTAATATTTCCTCACTATAAGCTAGTAAACTTCATAAATCCATTAACTAATATTTCATCAACCTAGAATAATTCCTAATGCAATAATAATTCAATAGAAATAATCTATTACCTCAAGTTCTATAGCTTAAAGCTTTATCAATCCTAGATATCTTTATTAACCATTAGTCTAGATAGATTATATCATTAAGGTTTAAATTCCACAAAATAACTAAATTCTAAATGCAGCAATACTATATCACCTTAATTTCCCTATTCCAAAATCATTAATCATGCTGCCAATCTATTAGCCCAATCATACTAATCAAATATCATCAATAAAATATTGATAGTCCTTAAAATTTCATGCACAATCATTCAAGGCTTATAACCTTATTATAAAAAAAAAAAAAAACATCAACCTAAATCCAAAATTTTGATAAATTATCCTTAGTAAACTATCGTAAAATTCTAAATCAAGACAAATATCCCTAAAAATAGATCACCTATGTTATCTAAAATTGATCCTACCTGACAACCATCCCAAATAAATATCCATAACAGACATACTAATATCCTCAAAAATATCACTAACCATAAAGATAAAATTGCTTGAGCCATACATATCTTTATTGTGATCAATTAACTTAAGCATACCTAGTTGTCTTAAGCACCTGAAAGTCACAGTTCTGAATATTCTTCAATCATAACTCCTATATCCAAACTCAAATTTCCAATAATTGGAGCCACTCATAATCATATAGTCAATAATTCTAAATGCACTAATTGTGTAACATCCCTAATTTAATGATTTTTAATATAACCCAAATTATTTAAGGGAAATAAAAAAGAATTAAACAAAAATAAATATGTCCAGTTGAATAATTTAAAGAAAATAACCTATAGCTTAGTTTTAAGGCATATGGGCAAAATGGTCATTTTTTAAAAATGCTAAGGGCAAAAATGGTAAATTCACAAGGCCAAGGGTAAAATGTACATTTTGAAAAATGCGAAGGGTAAAATGATAAATTCACAAGGAGGGACATATTACCTTAGCCTATAGGGCCCACACCATAATAAAATATTAAATATCTGTGTGGCCCATATCATAATTGTATCTTAGATAGTTATGATTTGAGATTGAATCATAACCATTAGATTAAAAATATATGGTTAAATCCTAGCCATTGAATTCTCTTTAAATACTGTACACCTAACCTTTTTTCTTAACACCATTACCAACATTCTTCCCCATACCAATTTCACTTTCTCTTACCTCTCTCCACACTTAGATCAAGAAAGAAGGAGGCAATTTTAGGAGAATTACAAGAAAAGAGAGCGTATCCAAGTAACATGATTTTGCATATTCTAATTTCTCTTCTTCTCTTTTCCTTATTCTTGAATAGTCTTCATGGTAATCCCTTTTTGACCTATGGTTATTTATCTTGAATTTTTGTTACCATGACCTTCCATGAGCCCATTCAAAGTCTAAGAATGGTAGAATTAGATAAGATTGAGGCTAGGTAGATATTTTGAAATATTTAGAGAAATATTTTGCAAGTCATAACAAGTTTATGATAAGAATTTTGATGTGTGAATTTTCTTGTGTGTTATGTATCCTTACATGAATATTTTATTATTTAAGCTCTAAAATTCCCTATGTTATTGTGCATTTCAACTTTGTATGATGGGGTGACAATATGATTAAAAAGTGAACTACTCTTTGTGAGATTAAACTATTCCTGTACAACATGTACTTATTGATAGTTTGGAATTCCATTTGATAATAGCTGGTTATGCCGCCTTAATATATATTGTGAACCTTTGATAATGGATGGTTATGCTGCCTTAATATATATTATGAACCGTTAGTAATGGATTGCTATGCTGCCTTAATATATATTGTGAACCCTATAAGTTCTTTAGCAAGGCTTTATATCTCATTAATCCTGTAATTTACGACAGGTTATACCTCCTAAATGATTACAAGAAAATGGTGGGTCTGCTGGGGGATGCCTCAATTAAAGGTGGGGTCGCATCTGTTGGTCAGGTGTCATACATTAGGGTTAGTGATACTCGATCACCTAGGAATGACAATCATATGTTGGGCTTCGTGAGACTTAAATAACCCAGATATGACTTCCCAAGGCCTAATGGTTGAGGACATTGTTTACCTTTGTTTGCTATATATTTGCAAATGCATATTTGTGTGTTATGATATCTGACATCCATATATATTTCATACATATCATAATTTGTAGTCATATTATATTCCATGAATATTTCAAGTATCATATATGCTTTTTCATGTTATTGAGAAAATAGTTCTCATGATTCTATTAATGCTTTTTTTTATATGATGAATTACCAAATTTCTCGTGAAGTTCAAGCAAAATGGATATTTATCCTACCAATTGGGAAGTGCATGTTAATAAGATCATCGTTGTAAAATGTAATATGGCCTTATGCGCCATACCACTTATATTCATGTCACAAAAGTGCATGAATCTTACTAGTTTTTTTTTTCTCAAGTCCTGAATAAGTCCTTAATATTAAGCCTAATTTTGACATATACAGATATAGATATAGATATAGGCCTAATACCCCTTCTCCCAGTTTTGTTAAATTATCTATACAAATGTATGAACATTTATTATCTATAATTATACTCTTGTGTTTTAGATATTCTAATGCATCTTTCATAATTCTTACTTCATAGTAATATTAACTGAAATGGTCATAATTCTCGCTTTATAGCAAAAAAAAAAAGAGATTGTTAAGCCCATTTGCTGAGAGATCAAGGTTTTGATGATAACAACACAAGAAGAAAAGTTTTCATATCTATTACTTAGGTTCTAAATGTTTTCAATGTTTAATCATGTCTCAGGAATCATTGTAAATGATATTGAGCTAACAGGAATCATTTAAAATGAATGCATAATGAATCCCAGGTCTTAAAGGTTGAGAAAAAACTTATTTATGAGTTTTTGTTAGTGAATAGTCAACTGATCACCTTCTGAAAAGCCCCCAGTCTACTGCCAGCTTGATATCTGATCGACTGGGCACTTTCTATGAGTGAACAATTAACTAGTCATAAACCAGCAGTCAACTAGTTACTTTCCTAGATGAGACCAATCTGTTGTTAGGTTAAGCTTATCAATTGGGAGCTCCTTGTGAGTGAGTAGTTGACTGGGCACTTGCCAGCAGTCGACTGGTCATACCTAGATCAAGCATCAGTCAACTGCAAGCCATGAGACCATCGACTGGGAGCTCTCTGTGAGTGGCTAGTCAACTGGTCAAGCCTAATTGATTTGCAATCGTTGCGATGGCATGGTTTTGTGATGGTCAAGATACCTTCGTTAATGTTGTCACAAAAACATGTTATTGCAAGGATCAAGAAAAGTGTTGCAATGTCATGGTTTCGTAACAATTTTCCTAACCCTCACAATATCTTACCACTACAATGGTCAGAAAAAGTGTTGCAATGTCATAGTTTTATGACTATTTTTATGACTGTTACAATACCATGTCATTGCGACGGTTGATAAAAATTGTCATAATATCTCATTTTTACAATACAATGATTTAGATAAACTGAGGCCTTACGACAACTCATTATGACCTTTATAAGTCTTTGTTTAACGATGGGTAGTTCACTACCCATCATTAGGTTAGTGGTCTTACAACGGTCATTCCAACCATCGTAAGGGCATCATTAAGACCCTTCTTTTTTGTAGTGATAGTTGTTTAGGATTCTTCGCAAACATTTTGTGACGTGAAATCTATAGTATAAGATTGTTTGAGCTAGATTGATTGTAAAAAATAAAGCATAAGTCCAAATAGGTTGCATAACATTTAGCACAATTCAAGTTTCTTTTATCCACTTGTGATATACAATTTCAAAAAGTTTACTCTAAGTTTAACTAGCAAAGGCAGTTATAGGTTTGGGTTTGAGCCCAAACTCAATATTTTCTTTATTTTTTTGGCCCAAATTCATGGGGTTCTAATCCTTTAAATTGATTTTCTAATTTTTCAGAAATTTTAATGTAATTTTATTTGTTTCCTAATTTTATTATAAGATTCTGCATGGAACAGTCTTCTAGAGACATATAGTCATCAATTTATTATAAAAGGAAATTTTAAATGTGCACTCAGTTTTTTATAAGACTAAAAAATATTAGTCTTTTGTGATGTTTGGCTAATTACAAATGATACTTTTTAAAAAAAAAAAAAATTATACTTGATTCTATTAACCTATAAAATATATTGTAAGAACCTTCCTTTAAATTAATTTATGTCGACAAAGATTATTTTTTACAAATATTTGCTTTTTTCAAAATTAAAATTATTTGAGTATTTTAATCATTTATTAAAAATAAAATCACAGCTTCAAGTTAGAGGTTTGCCTTTGTCCAATTAATAATCAAATTTCAATCATATTATACAGAAAGTTAGCTTCGCTTCAAAATAAGTAAATTGCATCGAGAAAATGATTAGTTTCTCCCTACTTATAGCCTCGGTATTAATTTGATACTTTACAAATTTGTAGTATGAAAATGATTACTCAGAAATTCAAAAGTAATTCCTTAAAAAGATTATAATTAGTTTGACAAGAGACTACATTTGATTAATGTTGAATTTTTAAGAGATTATATTGATACTTTAAATTTGTAAAGACCTAATTAAAAGCGAAATGCTAATATAGTAATTTTCTAAAATTGTATTAGAAGTTAATTGTTACTTTTGCATTAAACTGTTACTAGCAAGTTTTAAAGCATTATCAACACAAGCAGAATGTATTATTAATTACGCTAATTAACTTAACTTCTCAATTCATGTGCAGAGAAGAATCTAATAATTATTTATATTGTGGACCAAAAAAAAAAAAACAAGAAACTCATACCAAATTAGTAGTCTCTCCCACTCATTTGTTGACGTGAAATGTATAACAGATAAGAAGATTTGGAATCAATGCTTTATATTTGCTGAAATTATTTTTTTTTAAGTTTTTTGAACTTAAATAACTCATTATTTGAATTCTTTTAAATTTTTAAACTTGACTATAATTTGTTATAAACTTTAGATTGAATGTTTATGGTTTCATTAATTACAATTATCTTATTATTTTTGCAAAATATTTAAATTCCCAAAGAGTAATGAAGATGAAAAACAAAACCCTCCATATAGTAATGAAAACAGGAAAAACAACTTATGGCAAAAAGGGCGCATAGAGAGGCACTTCCTAACCATTCCTAATATTAAAAACAATTTATTTATTTTTGTTACTATATTAAAAATTAAATTTCTGCTCCATCAACAACTAAACAGAAAAATAAGTACGAATATATATATTTGTGCAATATATATTAAATAACGTAAACTAATTTTTGTAATTGCCGTATGCAAGATATATATCTTCTGCATATGTGTGTTTGACATTTCTGCACCGCAGATTCCCTCTTTGCTGCATACTCAACCATTCCAATAAAAGCTTACTCTGCCTTAACCTTCAATTTCCAAATAAGACGATTTTATATTATATTTTGGTCCCACTTCTCCTTTTTCATTATATGAGGACAATTAATTTGCTCTTGCTGGACCCCGTTTATAATTGTTATGTAGACTTTTATCATCTACTCCAATTATTAGGGTTCGCTGCAAACCCTAATAATTGGAGTTCAATTACATTCAACACTTCAATTACTCTGTTTTCCCACTACAGCTTCATAACGATCAGGTTCAGATTCTCAGGTCGGTTGGTAATGTGTTTAACTAGTGGTTCATAAACGATTATTTGTATTTAAAATTTTAGAATATATTCCTTTTAAAAAGTGAGTTATTAATTTGAGAGATGAATTATCATTTGATTATGTATATAAACAGTTCAAATTAGTATTATATTAACGGCGTAAAGATTCCCCCAATGGCGTAGACGAAATTAAAAAAATTTTAAATAATAAAGACTAATTAAAAATTAAAGTATAAAAATCAATTTATAAATTTACTTAAAGCAAATTACATGATTATTTTTTCTTTTATTTTATTTTTGGTACTTGATTAGAATTTATTAGGAACTTAAATAAAGAGTTGAAGTTTTAAATTTCTTTTTTTAAAAAAAATTAATTTTTATTATTTTTATAAAGAATTTAAATTACTCAATAGAAACGAAGATAATAAATAAAATAACAAGAAAGAAATAAAAAAATAATTGATAACTGGAAAAAAAAAACATAAAACTATTTCTCACCCCATCTCTTGAGATAACCATCTTTAAAGTTAATATTAAGTTAGTTGTCTTCTTTATTATATTAAAAATCAAACTAAAATCTCATATTAGTATATTGAACTTCGATTTTAATTTCCATGTGTAAAATATTTATCTTCACCATATGTCATGTGTGATTGATATTTGTTTCACTGAATCACTGCATACCTGCTGATACTAACGTAGCATCTACTTTCTCTCAATTATTGCAATACAGCTTGCTCTGCCTTATTTTTTTTTTTATCAAAGATTAGAGGGCAAAATTACCTAGTGTATGTAAATAGGTCGAATGTCTACTTAAACATACTCACATATATTGAAATCCTTCTTCAAAGCACCTACAAAAGACCTCTTAAGCACATTGCCAAGCATACCCACTCTCGACTTTTCCAAGCCAGGCTCACTACACATGGGTTTGTTTTTTTACCAAATGCTAAAATGGCAAAATTACCTAGTACGAATGATACTCAAAGAATCCGAATGTCTACTCAAACGCACCCACTATTGGACGCTTGCTCTGCCTTAACCACCGATTTACAATTATTATATATATTTTTATTATCCATTGGTCTCACTTATTCATGCAGCTTTATGGTACATACATTTTCAATTAATTTGCTCCTGCATCTCTGAAGCAAGCAATGAAACAAGTTCCCTTCGTACCGGTGATCCTTGCCTGTCTCGTTCTAGCATTTATATCCGTTGTATCCTTGCTTATTATTATTTTTTTTTAAAATACCCATGTGCAAGATTTTATCATCACGGCTTCTCCGTACGTCATGTGTGATTGATATTGCTTCACTGTATATTACTTTTAACTGATACCGGCTGAGACTATTGTAGCATCTATCTTCGCAATTACTACAATGCAGCTTGCGGCTGCCCTAACCACCGCATTTACAATTATTATGTAGATTTTAATGTGCGCCCAACCGATTCCGTGTTTCACTCACATGGGCTGCTGCTGCAACATTCATATTCATTCACCACACTGTCTCACGCAATAACTATCTGTAAGATTAATATTAATTTAATTATCTTTGCTAATATATTGAAAATTAAATTATTGATTCATCTACAAATAAGCATACATTAAAAAATGCATTAGAATAAAATTATATACTTTTGCAATATCTATCAAATAACATGAAGTCAAGAACAAATCTTTTTTACTGTTACCCTATTCTGGGGGCACTAATTGCCTCGTGCGTTGGAGTATTTTAACTGTTATGCTATATTGAAGGCATTAATTGCCTCATTTCTCACGCGATCATCTCTTGTTTAGTTTTCAGCAATGCGTTTTTTATTTTTATTTTTATTTTGAAGGCATTAATTGCCTAATGGTATTAATTTCTTTTGTTTAATAATGTTAATTATGAGTCTAGCTTTTTATTTGATTTAACATATTTATAAATAATCTGTAAAAAAAATAGATATCAAATAAAAGTAAAAGTATAACAAATAATTTGATATGACACAAAATTTAATGTGAAAATTTTTAATAAAATAAAAATCACAAACAAGAAAAAAATAATTTTACTATAAAAAAAATAGAAGTTATACATCCTTTCTATATATAAGAAAGATAATACAATATTTTTATATATCTTGCTAATAGAAAAAAAAAATAATCTCACAACTTTATCTCTATATAGAATTGTTCATTCCTTGATTATGAAAAATGAAGTTTTGAAGTTCTCTATTAATAAAAAAAAATGTATAAAGAACTCCAATATAATTTTTAAAGGATTAAATTGCAATTACAAGAATTTTCTCCCTTAATTTCTATGATTGGTCACAAACTAAGAAGAAAATGTTGTCTTGTAGGTGCCTCCTTTTTTGACATAATCTAATCAAAAGAAATATATTAAAGAATAGTTAAGGGAGATTATATTAAATCATGAATTTTGTGAGCAATATTGTATTTAAAAGTATAATTTTTTGCATAATATATCTTTATTTTAAAAATAAAATTAGTTAATTTTTTTATTAATATATTTGAAAAAATTATAATATTAGACTAATTATTAGTATAATAGTTATTCCTATCATATAAAAAATAAAATTAACATTGTATCAAATAAAAACATATTTTTGGATAAAAATAAAACAATATATTTTATAATACATATCATAATGTTAAAGAACTTAATTAATTTTAAGAAGAAGAATAAGGATTTAAGCAAATATGAAAAAAAGAAAAAGAAGCATGATTTGATGGAAGCAATTATCATTTAAGCAACATTAAAACAAAAAGAAGAAAATGGTAAAAGCAACGATGAGCAGGTGAGGTATATAATTGCTATTGTTAAAATATCTACAAATATTTTAATTTAGCTCCTACAAGTAAAATATACAAGTATTTTATTAAATTTTGTTAATATAATTAATTATATAATGTCATAATACTTTTAATATATAAAATTTATAGTAATGACAAAAATTAAATTAAATAATGAAACAAAAGATAAACAAAACTGTAAAGACCAAACCAAAAAAAATATCAATTTTTTTATAAAGTTGCAAAATTTTCCGTACTCTCTCTCCCTCGCCTGCTCTCTCTTCCATCAAAAAGTAGAATGTAAATTATATGTATTATAAAAAACTTTGTTTTCCTACCAGAAAAATATGTTTTTTATATAATATTAATTTTAGTTTTATTATGATAGTATGAACTACTAAACTACTAATAAGTCTGATATCATAATTTTATTTTAAATAAAGTAATAAAAACAATTAACTAATTTTATTTTTAAAATAAGGATATACTATGCAAAAAAAAAAAGTTCTTTTCAAGGCAATATTACTCTCACATAAATTCATGATTTAACAAAATTTCCCTTAACTATTCTTTTATGTATTTATTTTCATTATAATATTTATAAATTTATGAAATTCAATGAAAAAACTAGAATCTTTGTTAACATTGTTGAACAAAAGAAATTAACACCGTTAGGCTCATAGTTAATAACACTACCACAAAAACATAATTAGCAAAGAAGTAGTAGTAAAAAGAGTTAAAAGTGGAGGATTAATTTAAAAAATTAAAGTATAAAGAACAATTTATAAATTTATGCAAAATATATAAATTAAATAATTAATTTTTTTTACTTGATTCGAATTTATTAGAAACTTGAATAAAGAGTTAGAGTTTTAAGTTTCAATTTTTCAAAATGTTATTTCTTTTATTATGTTTTCTAAAGAATTTAAATTTCTCTATAGAAACAAAGATAATTTAAAAAAACATAACAATAAAAAGATAATAAAAATAATTAATGATACAATTTAGATTCTTTTATGTTTTATTCTTACTGTTATGCTAAAAAAAATAAACATAAAGTAGATGATATTTACTTCCCAATTACTTATTAGGCAGTGCGTTTTATAGCCTACGACCGCGCCAAGTAATACCAAGGCACAGAAATATACAACGCAGCGCATCACCTTCACCTCTTCCTCTCTTCCTCTCTCTAACAAACAATCAAACATGTTGCCTGCAACACTACCTTTCCCTCCTCTTCTTCTTCTCGCGTTTGTTTCCATTCTATCAGCTCTGCTATTCTCTCATTTCATACGAAGAAAGGATCACCGGAAACAACCGCCAGGTCCACCGGCCTGGCCGGTCGTCGGTAACCTCCACCTGTTGGGTACCCTCCCACACCGAGCCCTTCAATCCCTGGCCGAACGGTACGGGCCCATCATGTCCTTGCGACTAGGACAGGTCCCTGCTATTGTGATCTCTTCCCCTGAAGCTGCTGAGCTTGTCCTCAAGACGTACGACACCGTTTTCGCAAGCCGCCCAAAAACTCAAGCATCTGAATTCCTGTCTTATGGATCCAAGGGCTTAGCTTTCTCTGAATACGGTCCCTACTGGCGCCACGTGAGGAAACTCTGTACTTTGCAGCTTCTTAGTGCATCGAAGGTTGAGATGTTTGGTCCAACGAGAAGGGAGGAGGTGAGAGAGCTGGTGAAGTCAATCGAGAAATCGGCGGTGGCGCGTGAGGTTGTGGATCTGAGTGAGAAGGTGGGGGAGCTTGTAGAGAACATAACGTATAACATGATATTGGGGCGTAAGAGGGATGATAGATTTGATATGAAGGGGCTTCTTCAGGAGGTAATGAGCTTGGCCGGAGCTTTCAATGTTGCAGAATTCTTGCCTTTGCTGGCCCCATTTGATATTCAGGTATCATCTTCCACTAATCTCCGTAAGAGTTTCAATGCATTTTACAGTGACAATTACTTTTATATTGGTACAATGTGAGTGTACGTAAGTATATAGTATGTTAATATATAATTAAAAATAACATTAGTATTAAGTAATTATTAAATATTTATTTAATAATTTAAATTTTAATAAATATTAAATAATTTTTATAATTTTTAAAATTTTAAATTATTCTATTTTTATAAAAAATTTAATTTTTATCAAATTTATGTCTCTTTAAATTTTCAATTTTACTATAAAAATCTGGTGTCATTAAATCGAAATTGAATGCTTCCAAATTTAAAATATTTAATTTTAAAAAAATATAAAAAGTCAAGTAATTTTTTTAAAATAAATATATTAATATTTTAAATTTCTTTTATACATAATAATATTTTATTGAGCAAAATAGAGATTGAATTATACTGTAAGACATATCAAATAAATTATAAAATATTAGTAACAGTTCAATTTTTTAAATAAAATATTATTTTATATAAAAAATTTAAAATATTAATATATCTTATTTTCAAAAATATTTATTTTTCATATTTTTATAAAAAATCAAATCTTCTAAATCTTGAGCTATTAGATTTAAATTTAATAATTCCATTTTATTGGAGAAAGGAATCCTCTCCTGGAGGGTATCCATTCTCATGCATTCCCCTATTCTCGTTACCGTATTTCTCCTTTTTTGTGTTTATGATTCAATGTCACCCATTAGAGTTATCCACACATCCTTTTCTGCCGTAAGAATACAGTAGGCCAAATGGTTTATTCTGCGTAAAGTCAAGAGCTTCATTTTCATACGCTGATCGAGTTTTGGTGGTCTACTTAGAGATCAATTTCTTCTTGGGCCATCTTCGTTGTTTTATTAATAAAAAATTAATAAATTATGGATATATCCAAATGTCTTATTTGTATTAGTAACCAACAAAGAGATCAATTATGGATATTTTATATTTATTGACCTGTTATATATATTTTCTGATGACCTATGTGCTTACGAGGAGTGAAAGCCTAGGAAGAAATTTGTAACATTTCTTTCCACTCCTACAAATAATTACCCAAAAAAAATCGTACATAGGACGTAGTGCATAGACATGATATTGGTCCCTTAATTTATTTATTTGTTTCAGTTTAGTATTTTATTTTAACTTTCATTTTTGTGTCATATTCATCCTTTTACATTTTATTCATAAAAAAATTACTTTGAAACACTAAAGAAAGTTTAAAAAATCATTTTGAACTGCTTAAAATAACTAATAGGAAATTTGAAATGGTAAATATATAAACTTCAAAAACAAACCAGCGTAGAGAGAAAGTTAAAAAAATTTAAGTGTATGACAGTTTAATATATTTGAATGCAATACCCAACTCTTTTTCTTTTCACTACCAATATTTATAGCCTTATGTCTTGTTTGTAAAAGAAAAAAAAAATGTATGATTTAACCAATCAATTTTGGCATAATGAAATTATTTTTTAAAATTAAACAATTTAATCATAAATTTTAGTCAGATATTAAAGTTAATCCAAAAAGCTATATGATTTAAGAATTTTTTTATATCATAGTTGTATGGATTTTGAAATTTCATCATAATTTATTTCTTTTTAATTAATTTTAAGAATAGAATATGATATGAATATGATACATTTTATTTTCAGCTAGCATTTTTAAAGGAATACAGGAAAGCAAAATGAAAAAAAGAAAGATACAATAATATTATCGTAATAACAATAATAATAATAATTGAATGTGCATGATTATCGCTCTCCTCATTGTACTGGTTTCGTGGATAAACTCCAGGTTTTATTTTTTTAAAATATATATATATATATATATATATATATATATATATATATATATATATTCGCATTGCGTAAGGTATTCCCACATGATCTTAAAAAAAAAAATTGTAAGGAAAGTTTTTGCCTTTTTTTTATTTTTATAATTTTAAGTATAATCTCTATTATAAATTTCTGTCAACTGTCACTTAATGTTACTAATAAGGTCATCTATATACTATTTGCTCTAAATATGCAAATTTATACTAATAAAAGATGTAAAAGTAGTAAATAATAAAGTGAAATTAGTTCATTGTATTACATATAGTGAACGCATCAAGTGAGTTGTATAAATTGGCTGAAATGACACATGTTATGGACATTAAAATAATAAAAAAGACTTAAAAATAATAACCGTTAACATTCAATACAAATGTTTAAATTATATGAACTAAAATAAATTTTGAGTGAAATTATACCAACTAACAGAATAATTTTACCATGAAGTTGATTATTAGTTACCAAATACAATACCAAACAATTTAACCCTTTGATTCAGGGCTTGACGCGACGCTTAAAGAAAAATACCAAAGAACTTGACCAGATGTTGGAAAAGATCATTAAGGAGCATGAAGAGGTAAGTGATGGGCAGAAAAGGCAGGAGAAGGACTTTGTCAACATTTTGCTCTCTTCCATGAATTCTCAAGATGATCAACAAAGTCATGTCATTGATCGTACTAACATTAAAGCCATCCTTCTAGATATGATTGCTGCTGCATTTGATACTTCTATTGCTACCACTGTGTGGGCTTTCTCAGAACTTTTGAGGAATCCAAGGGTGATGAAGAAACTCCAACACGAACTGGAAAACAAAATCGAAACATGCAACATGGTAGAGGAGGCTGATTTGCCAAGGTTGAATTACTTGGACATGGTGATCAAGGAGACTCTAAGACTACACCCTGTTGGACCATTACTACTTCCGCGAGTTTGCATGAAGGATATCACACTCAACGGATACTACATAAGGAAGAAGTCACGAGTCATTGTAAATGCGTGGACTATAGGGCGAGACCCTAAGATATGGTCAGATAATGCCTTAGAGTTTTATCCAGAGAGGTTCATGAATAGTAGTATAGACCTTCGGGGACATGACTTCCAACTCATACCATTTGGTTCAGGTCGAAGAGGATGCCCAGGTATGCATTTGGGCCTTATTACGGTGAAGCATATTGTAGCACAATTGGTGCATTGCTTTAATTGGGAGCTTCCATGTGGCATGTCTCCTAATGAGTTGGATATGACTGAGACATTCGGCCTAACAATACCAAGAGCAAATCACTTGCTAGCTCTTCCATCTTCTCGCCTCGTTGTTAATTAAGGAATGATACTTAATATGACTATTTTTTTTTCTTAGGTTGATTTTCGAGCTGAATATTGGTTGCCACCTTATCATATTAGTTAATCAATATATATAAGACATGTATGGAATAAAGTTTTACCTTTTTGTTATTATTGTGTGTAATTATAGGTGGACAATGTAATTTTTTTTTTTATTAAAGTGGTCAAACCTTTTGTGTTTGTTAGTTATAGTTACATTTTTGCTTTCATATTTTCAATGAATTTTATATATTGATTGATTTTTTTTGGTACATTAGGAGATTTTAATTAATGATTTATTATCCTAACTTTTTACATTTATAACTAGGATTGTTTATATATGTGATTTGACAACCCAATAAACCTTGTCTGGTAGTCAAAAGAAAAAATTTCAAGCATGAAAAATAAGATCAGGTGATCTTTTAGGTCGGGTCGGGTATGGGGCAAACACATTTCTTAAGTCAACCTTGGGGTCTTATAAATATTTTTTTTTAAAAAAAAAACATAATTATTCATTTTTCCTATGCATATCTACTGTGGCTTCTCTTTATTCCCCTTTCTCCCTTGGAAGTTGCAGGAGGCACCAGAGAAGAATCTCTGGTCGTTGCCTCTCCTGAGAGCTAGCCTAAGAGCCACCGAAGCACATCGTCACTCCCTTCTCTTGTCATCGCCTTGTCAATAGGATCTGCCATTTTCAAGCTTCAACGCTTAGGGTTGCGTCTGCCATTTTCAAGCTTCAACGCTTATGGTTGCGTCTCCCATTTTCGTTCTTCATTGTTTGTGTGTTGAAATTCAAAGCAAATTTAGGTAAGCTTACACTCTAATGGGGTGCTACTGACCCAGCCATTTTCGTTCGTGCATATGCCATTTTCTTTCTTGGGTGCTATTGCTTGCGTTTGTCACTTTCATCCTCCATTTTCGTTTGTCATTTCTTCTAACTGTCTTCACTCTCGTATGACTTCAACCTAGCCTGCTTGTTTGTTCACTCATGGGCCTGGGCCCATTTGCTAGCCCAATCAGCATCCAAGTCAAGGACTTAGTTTCATGTATGTAAATTTGGGTTATGACGACAAGCTCAGAAAGATTTTTTCAATCATATATAATGAATCAAACTTATTTTGAATAGAAATTATAATAATTTAGATTACAATCTCTGTTTTCCAACAATAAACCTCTCTTTTAAATTTATAATGCTTAATTAACCCACCCTATAGAATCATTTGCTGCACGTTTCAGGTCAGAAAAGTACAAGGAAATTGCTGGATGGGGTTAATTTCTCATCCTCATTTATTTATAAAATATTATTCGTTAAACATCTGTTGTATGATAGTGATTAGAATTGGATTTCGAATTATAATAAATATTAAATTTAAGGCCAACAAATAATTGTTTGATTTCATATATCTAAGTCTAATCTTCATGCGCTTCTGATATCTGTCACTATATCTGAGATTTTATATATAATCTCTTTAAAAATCAATTTCAAATATAGAAATTTGAAATCTCCAAAGTGATGTTCTATTTAATTCAGTTTTAGTCAAACAGGCAATTGAATAATCCTAAGTCTGCACTAACTAAAAATTCAAATTTACATATAAATATGGCCAATTCCATGTCATTTGTCATAAAGAGATATTTTATGACCCAATTAAATAATAAGATAATAAATTCTCAAATAATTGATAATCAAATTAAAACATTTATCCATCATATTATTCTTTTTTTTTTTTTTCCTTTTAATCATGAAGAAAGCTCAAGTAAGAACCCATTAATTCAGGAAAGAGAGAAGAGAGTATATAACTGTATCTTTGGATCAAGGTTGGGACCAAGAATGTTATACATGAGTGACCCCTCCTTATTTCTTATCTCAATTAATTTTGGGGTGAATAATTTTAAAAGATTGATTTAGTAATAAAATAAGTGTATTTTTAATTCAATTAAAAATAAGAAAACGAATCCGCTCTTAAAATTATTTAAATATGAACTCAATCTCAACTTATGCAAAAACTAATATAAAATATTCTTATTATATACCAAATTAAAGAAAATTCTGAATTTAGCTTACAAGTTCATTTCATTGAGCACTATAATTGAAGACTCGAGAAATAAGTAACGTTATTCACGTTTTCACGAAGAAGTTTGATTAAATCCACATCACTAGATTTCCAAGCAAAAGATGATAGCACAATCTCCACCTGCAGGGACATAAATGATTCTTAACGGTCAAAATCATAACAAACAACAAAAATGTCCATTTCATGGTCCACCATAGTCATTATCTCCCTTCCTTCGCACTTTAATATCTTCATAAGGATACGTTTAGATATATGATGGAAATATGGTGCTTTTTCTTTATGATGTAACTAATTATTAAATATTATTAAATATGTAATAATAATTTACTTCTTCAAATGAATTTATTATTATAATCAAAATCATTAATTACTGTCCACAAATTTTTAAATAAAATATTGCATAATATATAATAATTAATTATATCATAAATAGAAAACGCTATAAATATAATCTTTTTGAGAACATGTAATCTTCACTCTTTTTTTTTTTTTTCATATAGATAATGAAATGTCAAAGAAAGATTTTACAAACCTTTCAAGCTCAGCGTGAATAAAAAAATATTTTTCTTAACCTTCCAAATAAATTGCCAATTGGAGAGATTAATAATATAATAAGATGACTTATTTGATTAAAAATTTTAAAATTGAAATTTACCTTCACTAATTAGACAGATTCTAGACACACAACCCCTTGCTAATTACACTCTTGTGTGATGATGGGTTTGTTTTATTAGGATAATATTTAAAGAAACTTTATCAGCCATTATTCATTCAAATTAACATTCCAAATAATGATTTAAAGGGTCCCTTCATTTGTTCTTCAAAATCTCAAACATTATCATGATTTGAGTCATTCTATAATGTGTATTTTATTCTATTAAATCCCCAATAACCTATAATGTTCCAATTACTAGTGTGGCAAACTATATCATAAAAATTACAAAAGACAATTGTGACTTCGCTGCTGATAACTTTGATTGTAGTAACACCTGGTCTAACATCAGAGATTCGAATCAAATGCAACGTTATATCACTTTGTTTTTTTATGCATTGACTAATTAAAAATATATATTCAAACGTCAGCATATCTATTCACAGTTGTATACTTATATGTGTATATTTTCTTATAAAAGTTCTTAATCGATCTTTCGCCGTATGGATACAAGATCCTTGAGAAAGGTAACAATAAAGTAAATAATAGATTAGCATCAAATTATAAACATTAAATTCACCCTCATTTTATGACTCAACAATATTAAAGTCATTTTCAAAATTATAATATTTGAATTCAAATATTAGTTAAAGTTAAATTAATAAAAAAAAACCACTTTAAATTCTCAATAACTAAAATTATTGTTATGTGAATTATTAGTTATTGACATTTTTAGCTTTTCCTTTTTTATAACATGACAATGAATATAACTTATTTTAAGATTATTAATTAGGACGTTGGATATACACAAAATTTTTGTTAATTTCACATTTATATTTACTTGACCTTTAATAATATTTATTTCTGACGCTTCTATTGTAATTTCTTTCTTGTAGCATATAAACAATTAACATTCTAACTCATTTTAGATAAATATTAAAAATTCATTCAGAGAGACGCGCGCATGCAAAATGAGATAGAGCGACGTTCATGTTGACCAGTGGGACACCGCCCTCTTTCTTGTAAATTGTAATTACAATTAAAAAAAAAGTGATAATGTTATGTATTCTAAAAATATTATTATATAATAATTATAAAATGTAAATTAATTTTTCATTAAATATTTTACGTCCAATTATGTAAAATATTTATTCATTTACAATTAATACATCTTAAAAATATACTAGATTTTCATAATTAATAAGTATAAGAAATCTAAATAAATAAATAAATAAAATATTACTTTTCATTTAAAAATTAGAGAAAAGTACCAAACGATTCCCCACTATTATACTTCGTAGTAATTTGTTTCCTTATAAATTTAATGTAATAAATTAATTCCCCAAAAATTTTATTTTATAAAAAATTAGTCTTTCATTAATCCAAATAAAAAGGATTAATTTGGTACAAATTTAAATTTGTAAATGACTAATTTGTCATAATTAATTTATGAGAAATCAAATTATCTTAAAGTACACAAGTGAAAAACTAATTTTGTATTTTTCTTTTTAAAATTATTATATTGTAAAGTATAATATTTTTTAAGTTTTGATACAAAAAGATTTTGCTATTATAATCGCTATTGTAAGTATTTTGAGTCGTTACATAGAAAAAAAAATAAAAATCAGACGTATGATCATACGACTCAAAATAAGTGCTATAACAGCAGGAATGTGTTTATAAAACATTTTAGTATATAAGCTAATTCATCCTCCTCTCCTCCAACTCCAATACATCCATATGCCATGATCTGTCCAAAACGACTGCAATATGTCACCTACAACAACACTAGCCATTCCAATAGTCCTCCTTTCATTAATATGCATTCTACGAGCAGCCCTGTTGCCGCCAAAACGACGACCACCACCACCACCTGGTCCCCCAGGCTTGCCAGTACTAGGTAACCTCCACATGGTGGGCACCCTCCCACATCGTACCCTCCAAACCCTCGCCGAAAAGTACGGTCCTATAATGTCTCTGCAGCTAGGACACATCTCAACCGTCGTGGTGTCCTCCCCAGAAGCCGCCGAGCTCTTCCTCAAGACGCACGACGCCGTTTTCGCCAACCGCCCCAGGATGCAATCCACTCAGTACACTTACGGTCCAGAGGGCGTAGCTTTTGCTGAGTATGGTCCTTATTGGCGCAACGTAAAGAAACTATGCACTGTGCATTTTCTGAGTACGTCCAAGGTTGAGTCTTTTGGAGGGTTGAGAAAGGAGGAGGTGGGTGCCATGGTGGAGTCGCTGAAGGAAGCGGCGGAGGTGCGTGAGGTTGTGGACCTTACTGAGAAGGTGAGGGTGCTTATAGAGGAGATCACTTGTAAGATGATACTTGGTCGAAGTAAGGATGATAGGTTTGATCTGAAGGGTATTCTTCAAGAGATCATGAGACTTTCTGGAGCTTTTAATCTTGCAGATTATGTGCCTTGGCTTGCCCCGTTTGATCTTCAGGTACTAAATAACTATTCATGGTTCTATATGCATCTCAGAAGTTAATTGAGCAGAAGTTGAAATAATTTTATAAGAATATAATTCTTTGATGTTATACTGTAGACAAAACACTGACTCAAGTTACCTTGCACAAAATAAATAAAAATATGAGTGGCAGGTAAATGATCAAATTCGTGATTAAATTATTTAAATTCATAATAAAATTATTTATAGTGTTTTAGTCATCATATCATGAACTGTTGAAATTAAATTGTTCTTGGCATATATAGTATCAACGAAACCTTTATAACCAATTGGTTTGATCTTTACCGTTTTTTCTACTTTCTTAGTTGATATAAAGTTTTAGCCCTACGTACGGTTGACATCAACCTTGTCGAGACTTTAAATCCAAGTGGCTTTTGTGTAAAGCAAGAGCCATTCACTTAATAATTTAAGCTGTGGCAATGATAATGAGTAAAAAAGTATTATAGTCTCTATCTTCGAGCCCATATTTAGCAGGTAATATTTTTTTTGTCCGCATTGAATTATTGAATTCTTATTCACACGGTTTGAATATTTTATCCATTCCTACTAAAAAGCAAAGGCCTATAAATTTCTAACTATTTCATGCTCGTTTTCTAACTTATTTTAAAATATTTCTAATTATTTGTTCTATGCTCACGATGACCTTTGATGATTTTTAGTCATAACCCATTTATAAATTGCCACTAATTATCAGGGATTGACTCGTCGAATGAAAAAAACCAGCGAGGCACTCGACAAAATGTTAGAACAAATGATTGAGGAACATGAACAGGCTCCTAGTCAACCTGGGCACCACAAGGATTTCATCGACACATTGCTTTCACTGATGAACCAACCCATGAATATCCACGACGAACAGCCCCACACTCTTGATAGAGCAAGCATCAAGGGCCTTCTTTTGGACATGATCATTGGTCTTTCCGAAACGGCAATCACTGTCATCGAGTGGGCCATCTCGGAACTCCTTCGGCATCCACGTATCATGCTAAATCTTCAAAAAGAGCTCACAACCATAGTCGGAATCAACAAAATGGTGGAAGAAGCTGATTTAGCCAAACTAAGCTACTTAGATATGGTTGTGAAGGAGACCTTAAGACTGTACCCTGTGATACCATTACTGGCACCTCATGAGTCCATGGAAGACACAGTGATCAAAGGCTATCACATAAAGAAGAAGTCAAGAATAACCATAAATGTGTGGGCAATAGGGAGAGACAAAAAGGTGTGGTCAGATAATGCAGAGATGTTTTATCCTGAGAGGTTCGTTAATAGCAACATAGATGTTAGAGGGACGAACTTCGAGCTGATACCATTCGGGTCGGGTCGTAGAAAGTGCCCCGGAATACTTTTGGGGATGACAATAGTGAAACTTGTGGTGGCTCAGTTAGTGCATTGCTTCAACTGGGAGCTTCCTTATGGGATGGTTCCAGAAGAAATGGATATGAGTGAGAAATTCGGGCTTTCTATACCCAGAGCCAAGCATTTGCTTGCTGTGCCTACTTACCGTCTGCTTCATGAAACATAATGGATTAGATTGACGTACACTATGGGTTCTGGTCTTTGGTCAGAAGTCTAGGAATAAAGATATATGGAAGGAAACACGAAATTGATGTGCCTCATAGATATACTATTGATCATTGTAAACTCAACTTATTGTAACATAGTTTTACATCTTCATGCATTAACATATATTTCGGCCGGCCAGTGCAATTATTTCGTCTGGAAGATTTTGTGAAATTTCATTGATGCATATGATAGCTATACTTCCAATGATACAGAAGTGAAGTAGCATGTATGTCTAAAAAATTAAATTATTTGTTTTAATCCATTAATAGTTTTAGGTTGTTAAAATGAGAACAAAAAGAGCTCATCAGTTATAATACTAAACATAACCAAACAGTGTACCATCTAAAATAGATTCTATACAATATTACTACACCATCTAAAAGAACCAAACAATTATATCTTTCTTTCAACTTTTTTCTTCCTCTTTCTCGCTCTTCATATAGATGAGGATCCAAATTACCTACCATCTTGACATTGTATATATGCGTGATCTAAACTGAATAATTAAAGTCATACGTGTCATACATATAAATGGATTTTACATTATGATCTATTTTTATAACTTTTATTCATATAAATCAGTGTTAAAATAGCATAAAATTAACTACCATGACAGCAGTTACCAAAGTTAAATGAGAAACTAATTTAAAATATTAAAATTATCAGGGGCGGAGCTAGGACCAAGAGCAATCTTTTAAAAATGTTTTTTATATTTTATTATAAAAAGTTACATTTTAATATTATGTTTTTTAAAATAAAATTCTTTCATTTAAACTTTTAAATTAAGCTAAATGAAATTAATTTATTAGCAGTATATTAACTTTTTTCCTTTTATATTTAAAGATAACTTTAAAATATTACACTATTTATTATTTTCTATTTTAATATTAATTTCACTATCTAAGTACGTATGAAAACATTTATATTTGCTCTTTACTTATATAATGTATAAAGATATACTGAACAAAATAAATCATCATTTCATCACATCATGATAGTTAATAAACAACCAAAAATAGTATTTTGAAGGAAGTAAATAAATTTATAATTGTCAATATACATATAAAAAAAAAGTATTTATAGAGAATTATAAATATCATTTTATCCATCTATTTTAACATTTATAGGGACAATTGTTCAAAGTCTAACTAAAAATAACATATTGACATTTAAATTTAATTATGTTCTACTTAATTATAGTAAAATTACAATTTACAAAAAATATATCTAATGGTTACAAAAAAATTAAATATAAAATTACATACATAATACATATGTGAGTCTTATAGGTTCAAACTAATATGTTAAATAACAAAAAAATAATAATATAATCCAATCATCAAATTCAATAATTTCAGTGAGTTCAAAAAATCAAATATATATGGGGGCAAAAAAATTAAAGTTTAATACAATGTATATAAATAATAATAATAATAATAAAAAGTGCCCCCCTTCAAAAATTTGTCTGCCACTGAAAATTATAAAGATCCCATTATAATTTTTTTAAAGGTTTAGTGAAAAGAATTACAATAACTAAAAGAATAATTTACCCACATTCCAACCAATAAAATGTCAGGGAGTCCAACGAGCACGGAAACAATATGCACGCCTTAAAAAATCTCGACCGTTAACAACAAACTAATGTGGCAGATGAAGACGAAGTGGGAAGAGAAAATATTTGGAAAGTTCTCTCAGTCATGCTCAATTAGAAAAAATAGAAAGAAGTGCAAGCAAAAATTTTACATTACTTTAAAATGTAAATGTGTATGTCAAAACCCGTCCACTTCTGGACAACTTTACACTGATACAAAGAAACTGCTAAAACAAAGCCTCAGAAAGATACGAAATACAGAGAAATAAGCAAGTTTTCTCTATTCCATTGACATAGGAAAATTCTAGACCAAAAATAATTAATGACAATAAGCAGATTCATCTAGTTGTGCTTCATGACTTGTTTGCTGGATTGTAGCACTTGGGAGGCAAAAAACCTAACATCAACATCTGGATCCTCACTAAGCTCTACCAAACAGGGACGGATGGTCTTCTCAACCACCTTCATTGTTCAAATGCGATTTGGAATATGAGAAATTAAAAAAGAAAAAACTAAAATGAGGGTTAAAGCATGCATGGAATGAGAGACTGAAGAACTTCAGAAAGTAGCATGCATGGAATTCCAATTCGAAAAAGCTAATATCTTAATATCTCCACGGCGCTAGCATTGGAAAAATTTTCAAAATTCAAGCTATAATAGTTTGTTTAGTAGCATATTAGAATGTCAAAGCATCCGCTTGAAGTATGTTACAGATGAAATGAAGGGTTAAATCGCAGCAACTTACCGACTGATCAACTGTTGGAATGAGAGACTAAAGAACTTTAGCTACATTGAATTTGATATTGAGAACCCTGCAAGAGAAACAGTCAGCAATGATTCCAATGATGACACGAGATTGAGGGTTCATCATCATTACCTATCTTTTGATGCATTTATGACTAGAGGAAGTAGTTTTGAAGAGGTGATCTCTGAACCCAGAAAGGAGCTAGCAGAGAGATTGCATGTAGAATGGTCATCCGATAAAGGTAGTGTGGATCGTTAATCATGTCCAAAACTTGCAACAAAATGTGAGGTGCTGGATGAATACCACGCTAATTTTATTTAACATAAGCATTATGGTGTGCTTTAAAAAACCTTAGCGTTCTTTAAACAGAAAGAAAATTTATAGACGTTAGTTTCCTCAAATAGAATTTGTCACACCCCAACTCCTGGAGTATGAATGGCACAGATAACGAGACTAACCTGCCTCTGTAAGCCTAACAAGTTGGTTCTTAACTGAGTTGTAATGAAACATAGTAGACATTCATAACAAAGCAGATTTGCATTCATATCAAATTTGTAGAAATTTCAGCAGACTCTCCTCTATAATTGAGACCTCCCAAAGTTTCTACAAATATTTGCCAAAAAGAATCATAGACATAAAAGAGAGCTCAGCTCTCAATTCAATCTAGAGACAACTACAACACCAGGGGAATGGGAAATCTACCTGTGGTCATACATATCACTTACATCTATTTACATCTTTACCATTTACATACCAAATACAACAAAAATCTCAACAAAATGGAGAAACCAAAATGTCAATAGTGCTAACAGGGCTCCTCTAGCCTTCTTGATCAGCAAACTGTTCAGGATGGCTGCCTAAAATTTATTAAAACATAAATGAGTAGCATTTCCAATAATAAATCAATAATACCTTTTAAACCGGTCAGTTTTTTATAAGTTATGAGTTAAACCTTTACACTTTAAACCATAACATGCAATAACATTCATTCCATGGAAAATTTAAATTGGTCAAGGGTGCATAACCCTTGGAAATCACATTTTCATGGTCGAGGATCCACAACCCTCGAAAAATCTTTTCCATTGGTCAACATCAAACTGTCAATAGAGCTCAACCCTTGGGTTCTTGTTAAAGTTATGTAAAAACTTTCCTTTTTATTCAAAATACCGTTGGCTCAGAACCTAGATTCTAGGGAGGACTATTAGACATCAAGCATTAGTCATGGACTCGTGTTCCATGCAGTTTAATAATCTATCAAGAGCACATAGCATCTCGAGGTAAATCACTCATATGGTCAAGAGCACACTACATATTAGGGTAACACACCTATACGGTCGAGGGTATGTATCCCTCAGATTATTCATATCGGTCGAGAGCACAAAGCATCTCGGGGGTAAATCACCCATACAGTTGTGAGTCACAAGCTCACGCTAAAACATTTGTCTTATCTTGTCCTCCCTAAATCCAAGGAACTGCCATTTAATATCAATTCTTTAGTAAAACATTCCCCTTTTTATTCAAAACTCTCTTTTACAAATTTTACATGAATATCACATATCAATCATAATTCATAGGTCATATGCAAGACTAACAAGTCTAACAAGTTTGCTACCATAAATACAATGGTAATTATACAGTGGGAAAAACTACCATTTACTTGGAGGATGTCGTGTGCTAATTGACCTTATCCTCTTCCCTTGCTTAATAAAGTTCACACACAATCCCTATATCATCAAAATATACTTTCCTCAATTCCCATTACTAAACACATCAATTTAGGTTCATTATAATACCTTAACAAAGTCATAAAATAGTCATAATCTCATACTATTACTTCATCACATATTCTCTTTAATTCTTCATATTGCCATTTCCAATTTCATATTTCATTCCCTTCTCATTACTCAAAACAAGCCCTAGATCAAATTTCCTGATTTCATCCCCTAACTTTCCCAAATTTCATCAATTTACATTCATTGCCTTAAAAACTTTCTAAATTTTCACTTTTGTCCCCCATTTCATACCTTTTCCTTCAATTCAAGTAAAACCATGAAGAGCACTACGGTTTTAAGTCATACACCGTGAAATTATTCCTTTAAGACCAATTTAAACCCATTAAACTACAGAATTTTAAAATTTTCTGAAAACCCCAAAATTTCAAAAATTTTTAGTTTAGTCCCTGTCAGAACAACTTTCAAAAACTTGGCTAAAATCATGCTTCCAAAGTTGAAATTCAATGGCAAAAGGGCCAAAAATGCTTCTCCTAACATCATTCTCATGAAAAAACTGATTAAAACTCACCGAAATAGCTAAAAAACTCACAGTCATGGCTTTGACATGAAACTGTCGGAAAAAGTGGTTGTTGTCGGCCAACGGCAGGCAGTGGCTACCCAGAAACCTTCGCCAGATATAGAGGAAGTTGGTCAGAGGTTGAACATGATGGTGGCTGGAGCAATAAGTTGAGACCGAAAGAGCAGAAGATTTTCGTTTTCTACAGATGAAGGAGAAGCTTCGCGTAGAAGAAGGCTATAACGGATGGTAAAATGGTAATGTCACAGAGGGTGACACATGTCAACACCACAAAAATGCTAAGGGTGGAGGGAGTTGCATCTCAAACCCATACCCCCTTGGCTTCGGATGACTTGCCTTACCATTGAGCTAAAGCTCACATCTGATAAGCATTATACATTACAAATATTTATACCTTCATTCATGCTAAAATAAAAATTTTTGTATTAACTTAGCAAAATTTACCTAGCAAGTGTTACAAAATTTTTTGTTAAGATTCATGGATTTTTCTTCTTCTTTTTCTTCCATTTTGTAGAAAGTGAAAAATTAAAAATGTACTAAAGTAGGCTTAATTTGTAAATCAGATAGCAGAATTTTGTCTAAAAGCAGAACAAGGTAAAATAAATTACTAATATAATCAAGAAACTGAATATTACAACAAAAACAAAAACATCAGAATGAACCTGAGGAATAATATGTTGCATTGCCCAATCCGGTCCAAATTTATCTACTAACCGTTTCACTTTGTTAGCAGCAACATCACGAATTGAGTATACCTACAACCATAGAAGTGGCAGACAAAGTTGGTATAATTCAGTTACCATGACTTAAAAATATAATGAACCAAATAGCTAGCTTTTTGACAAGAAAATAAGATTTCCTTGTAATTACTAAGAATTAATAAACAATAATTGCATTAATAATTAAAAAAAAAAGCACAGAAGATGAAAAATTTAAAGCATTATAAATTATACTATGGATTACAATCAATCATAACTGCTTTAGCACAAAGCAAGTATTTCAATCATTAGTTATAGTCAATTACATGGACTTCAAAAATAAATGCAAAACTGATTAAAACATAAAACTTACTTGTTTCACAAACCTTGTCCTTTAGCCATTGCATGCAAAGAGCTCCAAGCTTATCATAAAAAAATCCAACACTTAACTGACTTGCCAATAAGGGTATATATTCTATGATTACAAGACAAACTTTCCAGTGGCGATCCTCAGCAAGCTCAACAATAGCTGGTGATAGAGACTGAGATAATAGATCAATGCCAATCACCTACATCAACATGTATATTACAATGCTTCAAAAGAGATCATTTGTTAAAATAAAAAAATAGGTTATAGTGTTCAACAAAAATTACCAATCTAGAGAATATTCATGTTTCAACCACAAACTTGGTTCACTTGATCAAGCTTGTTGATATTGATCAGCTTGACATTAGGAAACTCATCTTTCAAAAGTGAAAGGAAAATAGGCAGAAGCTGCTCAATTGTTGCATCCAGCAATCAACGCATAAATGGAGAAAATGCAAAAAAGATATAAGCATCCTCTAAACAACAGATACAATCGAAGGGAACTGTTCCAAAAGGTGAAATGAGTATAAAAATAGGTTCACCACATAGGAACAATCAGTACATGAACACAGAAAAAGAATAAGACATCAAATAGGCATATATATCTACTACTCGTGTGACAAAATATCTATGAGACTAGCATCTTCATTCTTGCCGTGAACTCACAACCTTGTCAATTCTCTTTTCTATTTCTTTGATAGAATAGGAGCTTTAAAAATCAAAACTATCCATTGACTAAATGTTAAGTTCCTACATTTTTTATGTTAAGGTCCACACTTTAGAGACAGCAAGAGACCTATCCCTGCCAAAAGTATATAATATATTATAGAAGAATATCTATTTCACCAGATGATATATTTCAGATAATGCTAAAACAAATAACCTTTTAAGGTTAATTCACAAAAAGATATAACAGAATCTACTACACCATCCCAAAGATATCAATGTTATCAGCACTCATAACAAAACCAAACATATATGTTTAATAACAGATCTATAAAATAGCCTTATGCTAGTTTACAAATTAAAATAATTGAACCCATCATCGATTATCCACAAATTAAAATAAAACCAAATTCATTCATAGTTTACAAATTATAATATCAATTACCTAACAAGATATTAATCTAATAGAATAATTAATGCTAATCCATAAAATGTCAAAATTATTCTAACAATCTCCCACTTGGATAATATTAATTAAATTATTAACTCAATAAACGAATACATAATCAAACAATTAATGTTCACATAAACACATGGATGTGTGTATATTTATAAACCATACAAAATTTAGAAATGAAATTATACACAAATATCACTGAAACCGATAGGGAATCAAGTAATATTAACATCTCCATAAATAAGTTTCATTATCTGAATAGAATGGAATACAAAGTGACATTCAAGATGTCATATTACAATTCAAAAGTCCCTTAAGAACTTAATTCAGACTCCCACTAAACCAAGGCTACATTAAAATTTTTAATAACACCATATGAGTCACATGATTCTTGAAGACTCTTACAGGTAAGCCTTTGGTCAACAGATCCACCAACATATGTTCACCAGGAATGTGAAGCAAACGAGTATGAGATTCAGCAACCTTTTCTCTGACAAATAGGAACTTAACATCAAAGTGTTTAGTGCGACTGGAGTTCCTATGATTATGAGAAAAACTAACAGTAGATGAACTATCGCAATATATGGTTAGAGGTCGTGATATAGAATCAACCAAATGCATGCCAGATATCAATTTCCTCAACCATATGGCTTGGCGGATAGCCTCATAACAAGCGATATACTCTGCCTCCATAGTCGAGGTAGCTGTTACTAATTGCTTACAGCTTTTCCATGAGATAGCTCCTCCAAACATCATAAAGATGTATCCAGAAGTGGATTTATGATCATCCATACAAGATGCATAGTCAGAATCCGAATAACCCATAATTTCAAGTGGCTCAGATCTCCTAAAAGTAAGCATATGATGTTTTGTACCTTGTAGGTACCTTATAACTTTCTTCGCAACCCTCCAATGATCAGGACCAGGATTACTCAGGTATCTACCAAGTACATTGATAGTGAAAGCAATATCAAGTCATGTGTATACCTGAGCATACATAAAGCTGCCAATAGCAGATGCATATGGAAT
Source organism: Delonix regia (assembly GCA_037074485.1). Lineage (NCBI taxonomy): Eukaryota > Viridiplantae > Streptophyta > Magnoliopsida > Fabales > Fabaceae > Delonix > Delonix regia. The sequence continues at coordinate 27,757,482 of CM073449.1, read as the reverse complement.
CTTATTCATTTTAATTTTTGAATCATCATCTTTGGGACAAGATGATCTAGACAACCTCTCACCTTTTTGTACAGGTGCAGCACAAGGAGTGCAAGCATGCATGTTAAATTTCTTCAGCACTTGATCTATATAGGTTGCCTAAGATAAACCAAGAGTGCCACTAAATCTATCACAGTTAATCTGAATTCCCAAGACGAATGAGGCTTCACCAAGATCTTTCATATCAAAGTGGCATGACAAAACATGTTTGATCTCATTCAACATAGTTACTGAGTTACTAGCCAGCAGTATGTCATCAACAAATAGTACAAGTATCATGAACTTGTCTCTGTCAAATTTCGGATAGATACATTGATTAGCAATATTCTCTGTGAAACCAAGTGAAGTGATTATCTGATCAAACTTCAAATACCACTGTCTTGAGCTTGTTTAAGCCCATAGATGGATCTTTTCAACTTGCACACTAAGTGTTCTTTCCCTGCTTCAGTAAATCTGTCAGGTTGTGTCATATAAACATCTTCAAGTAAATCACCATTTAAGAATGTTGTTTTGACATCCATCTGATGAAGTTCAAGATTCAACTATACAACAAGAGCCATTACAACTCTGAAGGAATCTTTAGTAGATACGGGTGAGAATGTTTCCGTATAATCGATCCTTTCCTTCTTATTATAGCCTTTAACTACAAGTCTGGCTTTGAATCTTTCAACTTCATCATTGGCCCCTCTTTTAGTCTTAAAGACCCATTTGCAACCAATAGGTTTACAACTATCTGGTAACTCAATTAATTCCCATACATGATTACGAGATATGGAGGACATCTCATCATTCATAGCCTCTAACCACTCAGATGAATAAGAACTTGACACAGCCCCATCATAAGACACTGGATTTGTGCCATCAATAATGTCTGACTCAAATTCCTACAAGTACACTATATAATCATCTGAAATTGCAGGTCTACAAGTCCTCTGTGATCATTTTAAATTAATGACTGGTTCTCCTACATCAGCTATAAGAGCTTCTACAATAAGATTAATCAGATTCTCAATAAGAGTGTCATCTCGAATATCATGATCCTCAAGTAAGGATGACAACGATGGTATGGGTAAGATGGTATTTACACAATGCAAGTTAATTACTTTAGGGACACCACTCCCATTGTCCAAGTTATCCTCAAAATAGAATACTTTGTCAGATTCAAAGACCCTGGTAGTGTGACTAGGACAATAAAATCTACATCCTCTAGATCCTGAACAATACCCAATGAAGAATCCACTAACAATCATAGAATCAAGTTTCTTGAGCTGTGGATTATAGGGTCTCACTTCTACTTTACAACCCCACACACGAAAGTGCCTCAGACTAGGTTTCTTACTGGTGAAAAGCTCATATGGTGTCTTTTCAACTGACTTACTCATAACTTAATTCAGGATATAGGCTGTTGTTTTAAGGGCATCACCCTACAGAAATTTTGGAAACGAAGAGTGACAGATCACGCTTCTAATTATGTCCATCAAGGTGCGATTACACCTCTCAGCACCTCCATTTTGTTGTGGAGTGCCAGGTATAATATACTAAGCTTCAATTCTTTGCTCATAATTGCTCAGAATAGAACAAACGGTCCAGAATTTCTCCCTGTTTCAATATACCTCCCATAATATTCTCCACCTCTGTCTGATCATACACTTTTGATTACTTTCCTATAATTTAATTCAATAGCAGCCTTAAATGCCTTAAAGGAATCTAATGAGTCAAATTTATCATGTAATAGATCAATCCAGCTAAATCTAGAATAATCATCTATAAAGGTTATAAAATATTTATAATTACCCATAGTAGCAGGAGTAATTGGTCCACTAATATCTATATGGATCAATTCCAAAATAGTCTCAAATCTATTAGCCCTTTTCTTCCTTGCTTTAGCGAGAAGCTTTCCCTTAATGCAATCAACATATGATTCAAAACAAAAAAAATTTAGGTTATGCAATATTCCTTATCTAACCATTCTTTCTCTTCACTCTTTGAAGATATGACGTAAACACTGGTGCTATAACACGGAAGAGTTCTCATCAATTCTTCAACGTTTGTGTCCAATAATAGCATTAATTGATGCCACAGAAGTAGAATATGAACAAACATTTGCATTCAAGCAATATAAACTGCTCATTAATCTAGCAGTTTTAACAATGACTGAATTAAAACAAACATCAATTCTACCATTTCCTTGCCAAAAGGAATATTCATCCTTGTCTAATACAGATCTTGAAAGCTTATGTATATACACTATCTCTAGTGGACTTGTCGTAATATTCAGACTCATCCATGATAATGGTAATTAAATTATTCTAAAAAGTAGGAAATTAAATGACAAACACGGTATAAATTATTTATAAAAGACGTATCACCATGATTGGGCCCACGATAGGCGAGCACACAATCAATAGGTGTATGTGACCTAAAGTCACAATAATTTCCACATATAGCTTATTCCTTTTACGGCATGTGCTTAAATTAGGAATAAAATCTAATAATTAATACAAATAAATTAATTATAATTTATTCACATATAATCTGGGAGAGTGAGCTGAGTATGTTGTTCTGTACTATGTCTAGTCTATACATAAATTTTCTCAAATCAAAATACCTCATCTACACATTATTTTAAGGCCCTAAATCTTCAAAAAAGTTTAAAACTCCTATTTTCAAGGCTCAAAAAATTTTGAAAACATCACCATAATTTATATTAGGGCGAGTGGAGGCGAATTGTAAAAGCTTAAAGTTCGTCTGACTGATGGTTTGGCCACATGTGCTAACACACACCAGCAGTGCCCACACATATTGTCTTCAACCTCTAGCGGGTCGAATCGACCTGCCAGATAACCCATCAGACCAGAAAGACGACCTGCCAATTTTCTGCTCCTCAAGCTTCGAAACTGGGATCATTTTAATTGTCGTTTCATGATCTACAATTCCCTTGTAGTAGTTTCGTGTGATTCCCTTCCATTCAAGTTAAATTTTCATTTGAAAGTTTGCATTCCAACAATAAGTTCAGTTTGAACTCAGGGAGAATTTTTTTGACGCCGACGACGTGAAACATCGGTGGTTATCAACCGATGATGGTCACCGGTGATGGTGGATGTCGCTGGCAGTGAGCAAGAAGGGAAAATAACAAAAATCAAAATAATAATAATAATAATAATAATAATAATAAATGCATGTATACTAATAAAAAAACAAGCTTGATGAATACGAAGATCAGAAAAGAAGTTTTAGAAAAATTCCATAGTGATTTAACCATGGCTCTGATAAGGATGAAATTTAAAGAAGGAAAATTTTAAAAAAATTTCATAATCATTTAACCGTGGCTCTCATACCATTTGCAAATAAAATTAGATCATGTAATTATTCATTATAGAATATAATACATGAATAGAAAATATAGGGAGAATAGTTAATCAAAATCTAACTTGATGAAGACAACATAATTGTGATGCGTTCTGGTTGAGTTAGGATAATTTTAACCCCCAATACCCAAGACAGTCTCTGAGTATTTGACGGCTAGAGAGAGAGTGATCATATTTGTGTATGTCAAAATTAGGGCATCAGTGTGCAATTTATAGAGCTTTATTTTAATAATATAATTAATTAATATTATTAAAATAAAATATTCACAATCTTTAAAAATTGATTTCTTATTTAATTAATCGAAAAAATGAGCCTATTAAATCTCTCTAGGTAACAATCTCAAATTAGTAATCTGACAGGATGATTACTAATGCTCTTAGGCTGTAGGTTAAGTTTCTGCCCAGTAGACTTGAGGATAATCGAACCCATCACTAATTATCCACAAATTAAAATAAAACCCAGTCCATTCATAGTTTACAAATTATAATATCAATTGCCTAATCAGTAATAACAAGATATTAATCTAATAGAACAATTAATGCTAATTCATAAAATGTCAAAATTATTTTGGTGCCATTCCCATTACAACTGAAGCTAATGTAGAGTGAACATGTTGAGATGAATCTGTTGATAAATCCTATGGCAGGCAAACTTGATCAGTTGTGAACTTAAAACAAACAAAGTCTGTCAACTATTACATGCCAAAAGTCCAAAGATTTCTATGAGAAAGTGTACCTTTACACATGGTAGAATATATTGGGTAGCTAGTTCTGTATTCAATATGCGAGAAAACTTCATTACTCTTCCAGCAGCAGCAATACATACTTCAACCTCATCATCAAGCAGTAGCCAAACATAGGCAGGAACCAAGTCTGGCCTATAAATTACCATTATTACATACAGTAAAATTAGATTTTTTACATTACACTTTTTGCAAATCACAAAATAGTTTCTTTGGCTGACTGAAGAATACATATTTAACAATATCACCACTTTCAAACTAGATTATTAGATAGCAATCGGGGGAAAAAGCATGTGTACTAAGCAAGAAAAACAATCATTCAACAGGTTGTAAAGGTTACCTGGAAGGCTCAGGACCAATAGCTTCACAAAGCTCATATAGCTGATTTGTAACCATGTGACAAACACGCCATGACTTATCCTGGTCAATAAGTAATTATATTATTTATCACATACAAACTTCATTTTCATAACAACATAAGCCAAGAAAATCTTCAATAAATCTTTTTTTCATCTGCCTCTCCTCTCTAAGAAAGACCAAGGAAAAAAATTTTTGAAAAAAATTTTCAAAGTGAAGGACAGGCATATGAACTTGGAAAGCAAGTTCGTAACTGATTAACAATAAAATCAAGAGAGAATCCACCACTTATACACTTGCATCCCACGTTTTAACTATAATTTATGACTACTTGGCTCTCTTTTCATCCTGAACTTTACTCTTCTTCATCATGAAATTCCAAATGACTAGTGATAAGAAAAAAAGGAAACCAAGAGGGAGAGTGAAATAATTCTTTCATGGAAAACTATAACAGAGAATGTACAACTTCCCATTTGATATAAATGCTTACTATACTTGTGAGAAATTGACTATGACAGGAAGAATATGTGCTACACAATCTTGAGGGTCCAACAATTTCCCAAGAGTTGCACAGCCCTCAATAGCAAGTAGCCAAACAAAATCTTGTTCTGGAAGAACAAGAAATGATTAAATAATTCTTATCCAGTAGATATTCATGATGAGAGAGATATTCAGTTGCTCCTTCTTTAACCACTATGAGGTATAGTTTTTGGCTCCAATGGCGCAGTTGTTTCGAGTTTTACTGAAGCACCATTAATGGCCACTTCTATCAGCAGCTCTAGAAGGCAAGAAAGAGGCGCAGAATGAGTGTGGTAGTGGGAGTTCAAAGAAGATCTGACATTTTTCTCTACACAATAGCTTTTTGTCCTTTATTGAATAGATGAGCTATCTTCCATTCTGTTTTACTGGTATGGACTGAGAAGTGGGCTAGAATTTGAATTTGTCCAGACTTGCTAATTTCTCTTATGTAGGCTAGGCCTTTTCTTTCATCATTTGGTTTGTTATTTATCAAATATGGATTTAGGCCATTTCACATTTGGGACAACAATCTCCCCCTTTTGATAATGACAAAACCAAATGGAGAAACTTGCATGAGCTCCCCCTAAAACAAGAATCTTTATAGAGCAATGAATATAACAGCCAACACACATGGATAATATTATAGTAAAAAGGATTATCATACTGACACAATGTCATTCATCATAGTAACATCCGTTCAAGATTAGTAATATCATAGTAATATTCATTTAAATATCATTAATCAGTCATTCAAGATTAATATTATCATAATAATATTTCATTATCATCCATCAAGGTCAATATAGCAATGTAAGGTACTGTCAAAGAAATAAAAATAATACAGAATCCCAAAAAGACAGTTAACTGAAAACAAGTGCAAGTAAATTTAAGTTAACTGAAGTTTATTCTACCCCTTTTTGTCATCACTCAAAATGAGAGTGAGCAAAAAGAAGGGTCATCATGGGTTATGTGTCAATCAGAAAGAGAAATCCCACATAGTCAGCAACGCCTCGAAGACTGAAGAAGCTGCTGAAGACCCATATGAGATTGAAGGATTGTGTTTTGAAGGTCTTAAAAACGTTGAGTCAACTGGGATTTTCACTGTTGCAGGCAGCCTTAGCATCTTGGATATCAGTGTTTAGTGTGTCCTATTGCTAATTGTAGGTATTTAGTTGCCCACGAATGATTGACAGCTCAGATTAAACCTCACTCAATTGAATGTGCATGGAGTCTATAAGAGTGAGCATCTGAGTTTGGTTGTTAAGTAGGATGTTGAGGATGTAAAGTGGGTTGGGAAGAAAGCTGCCCACTGAGGAGGAGGGTTCTGTTGGAGGTGCAGAGGAGGATGGAGGCATAAAAGCTTTAGGAGGATAAGAAGGAGTGGGAACAGGTTAAGCTAGAAGGATGTTAATGTCAGCCATTCTTACCCATTGATCATCCATAAAATTATACTTCATTAGTTTGAAGGATGAAGCATCATAAGTGGCAATTATTTTTTTGTAGGGGTGTTGATCCAAATCAACTCCATGATCTCTGAATATCCGAGTAAGAAGCATGCCATAAGGAAAACTAGAGGTTGGATCCAAGTTGGTACTACTTTTCAACATATATTGAAGTATCCAATGATGTAAGTTTACGGGCTGTTGAGCATGCAAGCAGAATAGCTGTAGTAATTCCCTCTTACTTAGCACTTATAATAATCTAGTCCTATGAAGCACGCATGTGGCAATCATGTGTGGTTAGACTCTGTCCTTAAATGAGAAAGCTAGCCCATTCAGTTTCTGACCTTGTAAAAATTCACTCCTCTCAACTAGTTCATTCTTGACCTCTTCATAAGTGAAGTTGAAGGATTTAGGCCATTTGCTCTTAATGAAAAACTTATCCTCAGCATCAAAATACGTGTCCAAAAACTTATTCGGACTCCATCAACCAAAGACTCAAGGGTGGACTCATCACCCAGAACAGATAAATTTGTATAAAACTTTCTAACTAAATCTTCATAAACCGGCTCAGATAAAGTAAATATGGGGGACAATCCTAAGTTTTGTATCTCTGGTTCAACAGGGATATGTATGTTGGCAAGCTTGTCAAAATGTACAATTCAGCCATGTGCAATAAGTTTATAGACAAAATACTGTCTATACTTGGTCTCATGGTCAGTTGATCGAAAATGTCTCAAAATGTGAGAAGAGGAAATACCATTTCCTTTAGCATTCTTAGGTTGGGAAGAGGAAGTCGTGTTCTTTGTTGGGGGTCGAGTAGTCTGTGGTGGCAGAGGAATCTCCACTGGTGTTTCTTGGGTCTTGACATTTTCTGCAAATGTAGGGATTTCTTCAGGCATCGGGTTCTCTTATACAGTGATAAGTTGTTCCTCTTCTTCTAGTGAAGATGAAGGAATAACTATTCGACACTTTCTTCTGGAAGTTGTAGATTTCGAAGATGGCGTCGAGATTGGTGATTCAGTGGCTATGGGAGCATCTTCACTCACGGGAGGCAAAGGCTACTCCTTGATGGTTGTCGCTGGAGGAGGTTAGGCTGCTGCAGATTGATGTATGGACCGTTGACAAGAAAATGTAACATTTTCAGCCTCATTATCACTCGCTGCTTCCCCATCTTTGTCTACAGCTTTTTCATGATCAGATTCAGACTTAAAGATCAATTATTGGTAATGCATTTAAGTGTTAATTCACAAACAATGACTTTGGTTTATTTTTTAGAAAATTTTAATAAAAGTGAGTTATCAATTTGAGAGCTTAGTTAGCGTGAGCAATCCATGTCAAAACTATACTAATAATGTGAAAAACTTATCTTGCAGTGTGGATGAAATTAAATATTTTTAATATGATGATGATTAATTTTTAAAAAATTCAAATAAAAAAATTAATTTACAAATTCATATAAATTACGGGAATTAAATCATTAATTTTTATATTATCTTTTGTACTTGATTAGAATTTATAGGAAACTTGAATAAAGAGTTGGAGTTTTAAATTTCAATTTCTTAAAATTTCTTTTTTTTTTTTTACTATGTTTTTTAAAAAGAATTTGAAATTCTTTATAGAAACAAAGATAGAAAAAAAATTATAAAAAAAAACCCATAACAAGGAAGAGATACTATAAATAATTGATAATGAAAATAAGAAGTATTTCTTACCCCATCAAACAGACCATCCTTAGGGTTAATATCTAAGTTACTTATCTTTATTTTTATATTAAAAATTAAATTACAATCTCATATATATATATATATATATATATTTCGATTTAAATACCCATGTGCAAGATTTTTATCATCACGGCTTCTCCGTACGTCATGCGTGATTGATATTGCTTCACCGTATATTACTTTTGACTCATACCGGCTGAAACTATTGTAGCATCTATCTTCTCAATTATTACAATGCAGCTTGCAGCTGCCCTGACCACCGCATTTGCAATTATTATGTGGATTTTAATATGCCCCCAACCGATTCTGTGTTTCACTCACATGGGCTGCTGCTGCAACATTCATATTCATTACCATACTGTCTCACGTAATAACTATTTGTAAGATTAAGATTAATTTAATTATCTTTACTAATATATTGAAAATTAAATTAGTGATTCATCTATAAATATGCATACATAAAAAAATGAATTAGAATAAAATTATATACTTTTGCAATATCTATCAAATAACATGAAGTCAAGAACAAATCTTTTTAACTGTTACCGTATTCTGGGGGCACTAATTGCCTTATTCTCTGCGCTCTGGAGTATTTTAACTGTTACGCTATATTGAAGGCATTAATTGTCTCATTTCACGTGCGATCATCTTTTGTTTAGTTTTCAGCAATGCGTTTTTTAATTTTATTTTTATTTTGAAGGCATTAATTGCCTAATGGTATTAATTTCTTTTGTTTAATAATGTTAATTATGAGTCTAGCTTTTTATTTGATTTAACATATTTATAAATAATCTGTTGAAAAAATAGACACCAGATAAAAGTAAAATTATAATAAATAATTTGATATGACACATAAAATTTAACGTAAAAAATTTCAATAGAGTAAAAATTACGAACAAGGAAAAAATAACTTCACTATAAGAAAAATAGGAGTTATATATCCTCTCTATGTATAACAAAGATAATGGAATACTTTTATATCTCATACTAATAGAAAAAAAAACTAATATCACAACTCTCTATATATCTCACAATTCTCTCTCTATACATGATTGGTTTTGGAGCTTTCTATTTATAGAAAAGTATAAAGGACTTCAATGTAATTTTTAAAGGACTAAATTACAATTACAAAAATTTTCTCCCTTAATTTCTATGGTTGGTCACCAGGAAGAAAATGTTGTCTCATAGGTGCCTCCTTCTTTGACATAATCTAATCAAAAGAAATATATTATAGAATAGTTAAGAGAGATTATATTGAATCATGAATTTTGTGAGCAATATTGTATTTAAAAGTATACTTTTTTGCATAATATAGCTTTATTTTAAAAACAAAATTAGTTAATTGGTTTATTAATATATTTGAAAAAATTATAATATTAGACTAATTATTAGTATAATAGTTATTACTATCATATCAAAAATAAAATTAACATTGTATCAAATAAAAACATATTTTTTGATAAAAATAAAACAATATATTTTATAATACATATCATAATGTTAAAGAGCTTAATTAATTTTAAGAAGAAGAATAAGGATTTAAGCAAATATGGAAAAAAAAAAAAAGAAGCATGATTTGATGGAAGCAATTATCATGTATGCAAAATTAAAACAAAAAGAAGAAAATGGAAAAAGCAACGATGAGCAGGTGAGGTATATAATTGCTATTGTTAAAATATCTACAAATATTTTAATTTAGTTCCTACAAGTACAATATACAAGTGTTTTATTAAATTTTTTTAATATAATTTATTATAGAATGTCATAATACTTTGAATATATAACATTTATATTAATGACAAAAAATTAAATTAAATAATGAAACAAAAGATAAACAAAACTGTAAAGACCAAAAAAATATAAATTTTTTTTATAAAGTTACAAAACTTTCCGTACTCTCTCTCCCTCAGCTGCTCTCTCTTCCATCAAAAAGTAGTATGTAAGTTATATGTATTATAAAATATATTGTTTTTTTATCAGAAAAATATGTTTTTTTATATAATATTAGTTTTAGTTTTATTATGATAGTATGAACTACTAAACTACTAATAAGTCTGATATCATAATTTTATTTTAAATAAAGTAATAAAAACAATCAACTAATTGTGCCGCAATTAGTGCAGAATTGCGGAGGAGCTTGTGGAGGACATAACGTGTAACATGATATTGGGCCGCAAGAGTGACGATAGATTTGACATGAAGGGTCTTGTTCAGGAGGGAATGAGCTTGGCCGGAGCTTTCAATGTTGCAGAATTCTTGCCTTTGCTGGCGCCATTTGACTTTCAGGTATCATCATCCACAAATATCGCTAGTCTTTTTCTTTTGTGTGTTTATGATTCAATGTGACCGACCCTACAATACTCTGTCAATGATATCTCAATTCCATTATCTACCGTAAGAATATAATAAGCCAAATGGTTTATTCTGCGTAAAGTCAAGAACCTCATTTTCATATGGTGGTAGAGTTTTGGTGGTCTACTTAAGAGTTCAATTTCTTATTGGGCCATCTTCGTTATTTTATTAATAAAGATAATAATAAATTATGGATATATCGAAATGTCTTATTTGTATTAGCAACCAAGAGGTAAATTATGGATGTTTTATATAGACAATAGTTTCGGATGACCTATGTGCTTACGAGGAGTGAAAGCCAAGGGAGAAATTTATCACATTTTTTTCCACTCCTAGTAATAACAAAAAAAGTTCTATATATAGAATTAGGACGAAGTGCTTAAACATTGTATTGGTCCCTTAATTTATTCATTTGTTTCAGTTTAGTATTTTAAATTTCAATTTTTGTCATATTCATCCTTTTACTTTGTATCTTGATTACTTTAAGACACTAAAGAAAGTTTTTCTGGTCAACAATGACAGTAAAGAAAGTTAAAATATCATTTTGAAATACTTAAAATAATTAGTACAATTTAACAAGAGGGGATCCATTTCTCTTGTAACACATTAAGGTCATTCGGTCTAGATTTAATTATCCTAAATTTTTTCATAAAAGATATTTTTAAAAAATAAAACTTAATTATTTTAGAAATAAAAATATATTAATATTTTAGATTTTTTTTATACAAAATGATATGTTGTTAGAGATAATAAATAGTAAGATATATAAAATAAATTGTGAAATGTTAGAAGAAATTCAGTCTTTTTATTTTCTTCAACCAGATATTATTTTGTATAAAAACATCTAAAATATAAGTATGTCTTTATTTTTAAAAATATTTAAATTTTAATTCTTAAAAAATATTTTTTATAGAAAAATTTAGGACCCTTTTCTACTAGAGAAAATATTCCCTCCAATTATTGGAGGGGATCCAAACTTCTAATATTGCCTTCTCGCCTTAATTAGTGTTTAGGGAAGATTGTACAATACACATTAAGAAATCAAATGTACTAAAGTGATTAGTGATGACTTCTGATCATTGTGCTAGGAACATCTTTCCAAATCTACTTGTAATGTATAGTTAATGTACTAATAACCAACAACTAATGGTAACAATGTGTAATTATCATCTTTAAAGGTGCAATTAGTAATACCTTCTCTTCATATTAACTCTATAACTTGTTCGAGATGCAACCATTCAATATGCAATTTGATATATCTTTAATTTCCCTCAATTTAAAAGAATATAGATATAAAGTGAGAGAGATTCATATCAAGAGAATTTAGGATTTATACGAGACTTGGTCACTTTATATCTATCTCTCTCTAAAATTGAGAGAAATCAAATTGGGAGGATCCAATATAAAAATTAATGTGGTAATATGAAGTATATTCTTATATCCTTCTCCTTCACCTCCACCCTTCTCTGTTTTTATTCTCTGCAGAAACATCTTTTGCAGCTTTTACAAGCCAACTAATATAAATGTTAAGCCACCTTGATGTGTTCTCATCTCATCTCTTGATCCCTTCATCGAAATCAAATGCAGGACTAGATATTAATACTTATTAAAACTTATTTCTTTTCCACGTACTTTTTTGTCATTTTTGAAAAAATTGAGGCTACATTTTTTATGTGGTATTTATATTGTTTCATTCAAATTTTAATTTATTTTTTATAATTTAACAATTTGCAATTGGATCTTAATGGTTTTTAAAAAGAAAAAGAATGTCAAAATCCCTCATGAACTTTGGATTACCTGTAAATAATCATGTGGGCTTTGAAAATGAGAAACTAGATAGTTAAACTTTCACACTTCAAGAAATATATATGTCCTTCTATATATCTAGTTTTTCCTTTATATAACATTGTTAGCTTAAAGGACCCATCAAATTTTGTTATAATTGATATGCTGGCATTAGGGATAAATGGGAGATTGTCAAGTCAATTATGGGAAAATTTGAAGGGATGATTTGAGTTAATTTAAGAGGAAATAGAAAAAAACAACAACGACAACAACTTATTTCTTTTAGTATAAAATTATGGAATCTAATTTTTAGTTTTTCTTTGAGTATAAAAGTTAAGGGATTTGATTTCTAGTTTTGCAAGTTTAAGTGGCAATTTACATGTGATCCTTAACTCAAGAAAAGTTTTCGCTTTATTTTTATTTTTAATTTAGTCTCCATTATTAAATTTCTGACAATTGCCACTTAATGTTACTAATATGGCCATCTATATACTATTCTCTCTAAACATGCAAATATATACTACTAAAAGATGTAAAATAGTATATAATAAAAAGTGAATTTAGTTTATTTTGTATAACATAGTGCACCCTATATCAAGTGAGTTGTATAAATTGGCTTAAAGGACACATATTCTGGACATTAAGATAATAAAACTAAATTAAATATAATAACTGTAAACAACCAATACAAACTAAAAACTAAAATAATTAAAAATATGGTGAAATTATACCAACTAATAGAATGATTTAACCATGAAGTTAATTATTAGTTACCATATATTGTAACAAACTATATAACCCTTTGATTGATCAGGGCTTGACGCGACGCTTAAAGAAGGACGGCAAGGAACTTGACAAGATGTTGGAAATTATCATTAAGGAGCACGAAGAGGCAAGTGATGGGTAGAAAAGGCAAGAGAAGGACTTCGTCCACATTCTGCTCTCTTCCATGAATTCTCAAGATGATCAACAAAGCCATGTCATTCATCGAACCAACATCAAAGGCATCCTTCTAGATATGATTGCAGGCGCATTTGACAGTTCTGCTACTACCTCTGTGTGGGCTTTCTCAGAACTTCTGAGGAATCCCAGGGTGATGAAGGAACTCCAACAAGAACTGGACAATGAAATCAGAACAAGCAAAATGGTAAAGGAGGTTGATTTGCCAAGGTTGAATTACTTGGATATGGTGATCAAGGAGACTCTGAAACTATATCCTATAGGACCATTACTAGTTCCTCGAGTTTGCATGGAGGATATCACACTCAACGGATACTATATAAGAAAGAAGTCACGAGTCTTTATAAATGCATGGACTATAGGGCGAGACCCTAAGATATGGTAAGGCCTTAAAGTTTTATCCAGAGAGGTTCATGAATAGCAGTATAGACCTTTGGAGACATGACTTCCAACTCATACCATTTGGTTCAGGTCGAAGACGATGCCCAGATATGCATTTGGGCCTTACTACAATGAAGCATATTGTAGCACAATTGGTGCATTGCTTTAATTGGGAGCTTCCACGTGACATGTCTCCTAATGAGTTGGATATGACTTAGACATTTGGCCTATCAATTCCAAGAGCTAACCACTTGCTAGTTCTTTCATCTTATCGCATAACTATTAATTAATGATACTATGAAGAATAATTTTATTTTTCTCCTTTTTCTTTTTTGTTTCCTTTGGTTAATGTCTGAGATGAATAATGGTTATAGCCTTCATTATCATATTAGTTAATCAATATAAGACATGACAGTATTACATATAGAATGAAGTTTTTACCCCTTTTTTGTTTTTATTGTATTTAATTATACGTGGACAATGTAATTTTCCTTAGTGAAGTGGTCAAAGCTTCTGTATTTATATATATATATATATATATATAGTTTCATTTTTCCTTCCATATTTTCGAATGGGTTTAATATATTGATTGATCCTACTTTTTGTACTTGAGATGTTAACCAATTATTTCCTGCTGTAAATTACCAAAACATTTTACATGTATAATGACTTATCCAATTAATTAATATAATATTCGGCATGTCTTGACTAGTGAATTACCAGAAAATTTTTGTTCTCAAAATTTGAACACTGACTTTATATATTTAAAACACTTAAAATCCATATACTTAGGCCCTGTTTAACTCGGAAGAAAATGAAGCAACAAACTAGCGTGAACTTTTAGAACAGAAATGTAAACTGAATATGCAGGAAAAAAAATTCTATAATTTTATTCCATTACATCGTGAACCCAAAAACATAATTATGAAATGAAGGAATGAATGGGGTAAGGTACGACAGGTTTTTCACTGTTTGTCCTTGCTGTTTTGTTTACATTTATATCCTTGTGAGTTTCTTGTTTTTGGTTTTGCCCCATACCAAAACCTGCAGATTTAAATTCCTCATTCCAATACTGACAAATAATATCTCTACAAGCATTGTACTTAATCCAAAATTTTTCAAATTTAACGAGCTTCCTTTTCATTCTCAAGTGTCTAGAAGCCATGGCGTGTTCATATGCAATGATGTGTTTTGAAACCATTCCCAAAGTATTGTCCCAAGTAGTAAATGGGGGAAACCATAAATAAATGAAATAAAATCTTGCTGTCTATTTTCATTTTGGGTTGTAATATGAAACTTGTGGGGAGTATTTTGAATGATACTGCACTCCATATTTCTCCCTCACATCAAGTAGAGTTGTTAAAGTGGTTAACTTGACCCACCTGAACTAATTTACTTGAGTTAATGGGTTAAATGAATCAACTCATTTAACCTTCCATAAAGTGGTGGGTTGAAAATTTTAACCAATCTCACTTAATGGATTAAGCGAGTTAACCCGTTTAACTCACTAAATAATTAAAAATTATAAAAATTCAAATGTGGCTTTCTTTAAGTATATATCTTATTTAATCAATCAATTGTTATATCAGTATAATTAAATCAAAAAAATAACTAAATAAAAAGCAAGTTTCAATGGATTAAAACAAATAGAGTAATCCAATAATTCAATAATTCATTAATAATAAGAATATGATTATGAGTAGAATATTTAAATTTGGCTAATTATAAAATAATAGTGACAACAACACATACATTAGGTTAATTTGGCGCACTAGACTAGGTGAGTGAAAAAGTTTTTTTTTTTTAAAAAAAGGCAACTAGTTTTACCTACGACAAACACACACCTATGTAAGTTTTTTTTAATATGAATTTATTGGACATACATTAATGACACTTTATGTAATTTTTTTTAATATTTTAATTTAAACTTAATAAATTCACACATATATTATATATATCTTAAAAAAAAGACTTTATTATTACTATTCTTTTTCTTTTTCTTTTTCTTATCACAATAACTTAAAATTTGACCTTCTTTAACAAGTTTCCTCTCCTTCCTCTCTTCTACTTATCACATCATTTTACTTTGTTGCAGACGTCTCTTCTCTTCTCTCTCCAACCATCAGTTTTCTCAACATCCCTTCATTCTCTTGCTTCTTAGTTCTCATTTCTCCATATCATCTTCCTTCGTTCAACTGACATTTCTTCCTCTCCCGTACATGCCCAAAGCCACGAAAGCAAGCTTCGGTCTTCCTCTCAGGTAAGATTCTTCTAATCTTCTTCCTTTCATTTTTGTTTTTATTGTACTTTTAGTTAATTAATTGTACTTTTATTATATTAAAACATGATATATGATATGTGTGTTGCAAATTATATAGATTTTGGGTAAAAAATGAAAAATTTTATAAAAAGAAAATCGTCATTAGAGCAACAATCTTCATCTAAGCTTCAAGAATCAAATCTTTAGCAACAATAAATTAATATTAATTTAAAAAATTTGTCATCAAACTCTAAAAAATAAATTAAAATTTCAACTTATCATTCTAATGAATGAGATAAGATACGAAGAGCATACTTGCAAAAAAGACTGTATAATATAGTTAATTATATATTTATATATATTGACTGAAAAATTTTTATATGATTTAGCATTTATATATTTAGCTGATATTAGTTATTATCATTTATTTAAAATCTTTTTAAAAAAAATATTTGGCATAAGATAACCATATTACGTACTGGATTTATTTGTAACCTTTTGTTCTGGTAACATAGCTTCAACCAGGAAAGCAAAGGTTGATTGATATTTACAAGATCGGGATTTAAATTGTTGAACTGTCATGGCCTTCCTCGTACCCGACAGTTCCAACGTATCTATTCATGTCTAAACCCAATGGGCCAATGAACAGTTTTCATGTTCAACCTCATCCCCTTCAAGTATAGAAGGTATAGGAGTGAAATGGAGTTTTGCTTCATTGTCTTCAGATGATAATAGCCTAAACGGAATTTGCATTTCTTGAGAGTTTTGGAGCTGCAGAGTCAGTGTTATGGCCAAAGTCTGCTTTTTCCCAACCTGTGTCAAATTTATTGGCATATTTTCCCGACTTTAAGTCAATTTTTTTGACAGCTACACTATCTCCCAGTAGCCAAGATTTAAATGAAATATGAGGGAAGAACTGGAGCAATGATGAAGAAACAGCATTGTCTAATTAAAAGCTTCTTAATTATTATGATTCCATTGCCTTGAGCCATATATATAATGTCTAATACGTATATTTTTCGTCAGCGACGCTCCCGATAACGTCTGATCGGTACTCCTTCCTTGACTACTGTAGATAGAAGCAAACAAACACTGAACCAGGTTGTCAGTATCATGCATATCACTACCTGAATCACTTTCTAAATCCTGCAGAATAGGAATGAAAAGATCTGATTCTTTTGGTGGGGTGTAATTAACAAGTATATAATTTAATGATAATTAGCACATTCCATATGTTAGCAATTGTTTTTCCATTTGCCGGCGACAATGCGGCACTTAATTTGACTATGGAGTAGGTACACTAGGTCTCAGACCTCTTTAATAAACACATTCATAGATAATTTAAAGTAGGAGATTTACATATTTCTCTTGATTGCAGGAGTTAATTGAACTCTGGTGGGGATCACTGATCGAATGAAATATATACAATGTATTTGGTGTATTTCAAATTTTCACAATTTAAATATCTTCTCTAATGTAATTCTAGAATACAGAGCTTCTCAAGTTTTTATAAACTATTCTCTCGACAAATTAATTTGTATCTTATCTATTGTATAATAGTTTAGCCCCTTTTATAAAAAGTTAGTTAAGATTATAGTTTAGTACTAATTTTTAAAATTATTATTTTATTCTTATTTAATGAACACCCATTATATATAGATATATTATAATATCTTGACAAATTTAAACCTAATATATTATACCATATTCTAATAATTATAATAATGTTTAAATCACACGTCCAAATGTTTAATTGTTTATTTCCCAATTACTTATTAGGCAGTACGTTTTATAGCCTACGATCCCGCCAAGGAATCCCAAGGTACAGAAATATACAACGCAGCGCATCACCTTCACCCCGTCTTCCCTCTAGCAAACAGTCAAACATGTTGCCTGCAACTCTACCCTTCCCTCCTCTTCTCCTTCTCGCGTTTATCTTCATTCTATCAGCTCTGCTATTCTCTCATTTCGACCGAAGAAACGATCACCGGAAACAACCGCCGGGTCCACCGGTGTGGCCGGTTGTCGGCAACCTCCACCTGTTGGGAACTCTCCCACACCGAGCCCTTCAATCTCTGGCCGAACGATATGGGCCCATCATGTCCTTGCGACTAGGACAGGTCCCTGCTATTGTGATCTCTTCCCCTGAAGCTGCTGAGCTTGTCCTCAAGACGTACGACACCGTTTTCGCAAGCCGTCCAAAAACTCAAGCATCTGAATTCCTGTCTTATGGATCCAAGGGCTTAGCTTTCTCTGAATACGGTCCCTACTGGCGCCACGTGAGGAAACTCTGTACTTTGCAGCTTCTTAGTGCATCGAAGGTTGAGATGTTTGGTCCAACGAGAAGGGAGGAGGTGAGAGAGTTGGTGAAGTCAATCGAGAAATCAGCGGCGGCGCGTGAGGTTGTGGATCTGAGTGAGAAGGTGGGGGAGCTTGCAGAGAACATAATGTATAACATGATATTGGGGCGTAAGAGGGACGATAGATTTGATATGAAGGGGCTTCTTCAGGAGGAAATGAGCTTGCTCGGAGCTTTCAATGTTGCAGAATTCTTGCCTTTGCTGGCGCCATTTGATGTTCAGGTATCATCTTCCACTAATCTCCGATTGAGTTTCTATGCATTTGACAGTGACTTTAACTTTTATATTGGTACAACGTGAGTGTGCGTAAGTATATAGTATGTTAATATATAATTAAAAATAACATTAGTTTAAGTAATTTTTTAAATATTTATTTAATAATTTAAAATTTAATAAATATTAAATAATTTTTAAAATTTTAAATTATTATATTTTTATTTAAAATTTAATTTTTATCAAATTTACGTCTATTTAAATTTTCAATTTTACTATAAAAATTTGGAGTCATTAAATCCATATTGAATGATTCCAAATATAAAAGATTTAATTTAAAAAATATATATAAAAAGTCAAGTAATTTTTTAAAATATATATATTAATATTTTAATTTTTTTTATACATGATGACATTTTATTGAACAAAATTGAGGCTGAATTATACTGTAAGATATGTAAAATAAATTATAAGATATTAGTAACAGTTCAATTTTTTAAATAAAATATTATTTTATATAAAAAAATTAAAATATTAATATATTTTATTTTTAAAAATATTTATTTTTCATATTTTTATAAAAAATCAAATCTTCTAAATCTTGAGCTATTAGATTTAAATTTAATAATTCCATTTTATTGGAGAAAGGAATCCTTTCCTGGAGGGTATCCATTCTCATACATTCCCCTATTCTCGTAACTGTATTTCTCCTTTTTTGTGTTTATGATTCAATGTCAGCCATTAGAGTTATCCACACATCCTTTTCGGCCGTAAGAATATAATAGGCCAAATGGTTTATTCTGCGTATTATGCATATATCGAAATGTCTTATTGTATTAGTAACCAACAAAGATGTCAATTATGGATATTTTATATTTATTGACCTGTTTTATATATTTTCTGATGACCTATGTGCTTACGAGGAGTGAAAGCCTAGGAAGAAATTTGTAACATTTCTTTCCACTCCTACAAATAATTACCAAAAAAAAAAAATCATACATAGGACGTAGTGCTTAGACATGATATTGGTCCCTTAATTTATTTATTTGTTTCAGTTTAGTATTTTATTTTAACTTTCATTTTGTGTCATATTCATCCTTTTACATTTTATTCATAAAAAAATTACTTTGAAACACTAAAGAAAGTTTAAAAAATCATTTTGAAATGCTTAAAATAACTAATAGGCAATTTTAAATGGTAAATATAAAAACTTCGAAAACAAACCAGCGTAGAGAGAATGTTAAAAAAATTTAAGTGTATGACAGTTTAATATATTTGAATGCAATACCCAACTCTTTTTCTTTTCACTACCAATATTTATAGCCTTATGTCTTGTTTGTTAAAAAAAAAAAAAAAAGGTATGATTTTACCAATCAATTTTGGCATAATGAAATTATTTTTTAAAATTAAAAAATTTAATCATAAATTTTAGTCAGAAATTAAAGTTAATTCAAAAAGCTATATGATTTAAGAAATTTTTTATATCATAGTTGTATGGGTTTTGAAATTTCATCATAATTTAATTCTTTTAATTAATTTTAAGAATAGAATATCATATGCATATAAAACATTTTATTTTCAGCTTGCAATTTTAAAGGAATACAGGAAAGCAAAATGAAAAAAAAGAAAGATACACTAACATTATAATAATAACAATAATAATAATATTTGAATGTGCATGATTATCGCTCTCCTCATTGTACTGATTTCGTGGACGAACTCCACGTTTTATTTTTTCAAAAAAAAATATATATATTTTTCCCCATTGCGTAAGGTATTCCCTCTTAAAAAAAAAAAATTGTAAGGAAAGTTTTTGCATTATTTTTATTTTTATAATTTTAAGTATAATCTCTCTTATAAATTTCTGTCAACTGTCACTTAATGTTACTAATATGGCCATCTATATACTATTCGCTCTACATATGCAAATTTATACTAATAAAAGATGTAAAAGTAGTAAATAATAAAGTGCAATTAGTTCATTTTATTACATGTAGTGAACATATCAAGTGAGTTGTATAAATTGGCTGAAAGGACACATGTTCTGGACATTAAGATAATAAAACAGACTTAAAAATAATAACCGTTAACATTCTATACAAATGTTTAAATTATATGAACTAAAGTAAATTTTGAGTGAAATTATACCAACTAACAAAATAATTTTACCATAAAGTTGATTATTAGTTACCAAATATAGTACGAAACAATTTAACCCTTTGATTCAGGGCCTGACACGACGCTTAAAGAAGAATAGCAAAGAACTTGACGAGATGTTGGAAAAGATCATTAAGGAGCATGAAGAGGCAAGTGATGGGCAGAAAAGGCAGGGGAAGGACTTCGTCAACATTTTGCTCTCTTCCATGAATTCTCAAGATGATCAACAAAGCCATGTCATTGATCGAACCAACGTCAAAGCCATCCTTCTAGATATGATTGCAGGCGCATTTGACACTTCTTCTACTACCTCTGTGTGGGCTTTCTCAGAACTTCTGAGGAATCCAAGGGTGATGAAGAAACTCCAACAGGAACTGGAAAACGAAATCGGAACAAGCAAAATGGTAGAGGAGGCTGATTTGCCAAGGTTGAATTACTTGGACATGGTGATCAAGGAGACTCTAAGACTATATCCTGTTGGACCATTACTAATTCCTCGAGTTTGCATGGAGGATATCACACTCAACGGATACTACATAAGGAAGAAGTCACGAGTCTTTGTAAATGCGTGGACTATAGGGCGAGACCCTAAGATATGGTCAAATAATGCCTTAGAGTTTTATCCAGAGAGGTTCATGAATAGTAGTATAGACCTTCGGGGACAAGACTTCCAACTCATACCATTTGGTTCAGGTCGAAGAGGATGCCCAGGTATGCATTTGGGCCTTACTACAGTGAAGCATATTGTAGCACAATTGGTGCATTGCTTTAATTGGGAGCTTCCACGTGGCATGTCTCCTAATGAGTTGGATATGACTGAGACATTCGGCCTAACAATACCAAGAGCTAATCACTTGCTAGCTCTTCCATCTTCTCGCCTCGTTGTTAATTAAGGAATGATACTTAATATGAAGAATAATATGAGTATTTTTTTTCTCTTAGGTTGATTTTCGAGCAGAATAATGGTTGCCACATTATCATATTAATTAATCAATATATATAAGACATGTATGGAATAAAGTTTTACCTTTTTGTTATTATTGTGTGTAATTATACATCAACAATGTAATTGTTTTTAATTGAAGTGGTCACCTTTTGTGTTTGTTAGTTATAGTTACATTTTTTCTTTCATATTTTCAATGAATTTTATATATTGACTGATTTTTTTTTGTACATTTGGAGATTTTAATCAATGATTTCTTATCCAGACTTTTTACATTATAACTAGGACAATATATACATGTGACTTGGCTACCTAATGAACATTGTTTGGTCTGATGAGTCAAAAAAATTTTTCAAAACATAAAAAACAAGATTAGGTGACCTTTTAGGTCAAGTCAGGTATGGGGTCGATACATTTCTTAAGTCAACTTTGAGGTTTTATAAATATTTTTGTATGAAAAGAAAAATGTAATTATTCATTTTTCCTAAGCATATCTACCGTGGCTATTGTTCGTTCCCCTTTCTCCTTTGGAAGTTGGGATTTGGATTTTTTTGCATTTATATTCTTACATTTGAGATTTGGACAATTAAATGAGTAATTAAATATTTATTTAATAATTTATATTTTAACAAATATTAAATAATAGTTATTAATTTTATAAAATCTGAACCATTAAATTTTTATCTAATGATCCAAATTTCATAAACTTCACTTGCATTTGGGACAAGTTGGTGGTTACCTCTCCTTACAGCTAGCCTGAGAGCCACCGAAGAACATCATCACTCCCTTCTCTTGTCATCGCATAACAGGATCTGCCATTTTCAAGCTTCGACGCTTAGGGTTGCGTTTGCCATTTTCATTCTTCATTGTTATACATGAGAACCCATTAATTCAGGAAAGAGAGAAGAGAGTATATAATTGAATCTGTGTATCAAGGTTGGGACCAAGAATGTTATACATGAGCGACCCCTCTTTATTTCTGATCTCAATTAATTTTGGGGTGAATAATTTTAAAAGATTGATTTAGTAATTAAATAAGTGTATTTTTAATTCAATTAAAAATAAGAAAACGAATCCGCTCTTAAAATTTTTTAAATATGAACTCAATCTCAACTTATGCAAAAACTAATCTAAAAATATTCTTATTATATATCAAATTAAAGAAAATTCTGAGTTTAGCTTACAAGTTCATTTCATTGAGCACTATAATTGAAGACCTGAGAAATAAGTAACGTTATTCACGTAGTCCCGAAGAAGTTGGAATAAATCCACATCACTAGATTTCCAAGCAAAATATGATAGCACAATCTCCACCTGCAGGGACATAAATGATTCTTAATGGTCAAAATCATAACAAACAACAAAAATGTCCATTTCATGATCCACCATAGTCATTATCTCCCTTCCTTCGTACTTTAATATCTTCATAAGGATACGTTTAGATATATGATTGAAATATGGCGATTATCATATCTTTTTGGAAATATGGTGCTTTTTCTTTATGATGTAACTAATTATTAAATATTATTAAATATGGAATAATAATTTACTTTTTCAAATGAATTTATTATTATAATCAAAATCATTAATTACTGTCCAAAATTTTTTTAATAAAATATTGCATAATATATAATTATTAATTATATCATAAATAGAAAACGCTATAAATATAATCTTTTTGAGAACACGTAATCGTCACTCTTCTTTTTTTTCATATAGATAATGAAATGTCAAAGAAAGATTTTCAAAACCTTTCAAGCTCAGCGTGATTAAAAAAATATTTTTCTTAACCTACTAAATAAATTGACAATTGTAGAGATTAATAAGATGACTTATTTGATTAAAAATTTTAAAATTGAAATTTACCTTCACTAATTAGACAGATTCTGAACACCAAAACCCCTTGCTAATTACACTCTTGTGTGATGATGGGTTTATTTTTTAAGGATAATATTTAAAGAAAATTTATCAGCCATTACTCATTCAGATTAACATTCCAAATAATGATTTAAAGGGTCCCTTCATTTGTTCTTCAAAATCTCAAACATTATCATGATTTGAGTCATTCTATATTTCATTCTATAATGTGTATTTTATTCTATTAAATCCCCAATAACCTATAATGTTCCAATTACTAGTGTGGCAAACTATATCATAAAAATTACAAAAGACAATTGTGACTTCGCTGCTGATAACTTTGATTGTAGTAACACCTGGTCTAACAGCAGAGATTCGAATCAAATGAAACGTTATATCACTTTGTTTTTTATGCATTGACTAATTAAAAATATATATTCATATAAAAGCTCTTAATCGATCTTTCGCCGTATGGATACAAGATCCTTGAGAAAGGTAACAATAAAGTAAATAATGGATTGGCATCAAATTATAAACATTAAATTCACCCTCATTTTATGACTCAACAATATTAAAGTCATTTTCAAAATTATAATATTTGAATTCAAATATTAGTTAAAGTTAAATTAATAAAAAAATAAACCACTTTAAATTCTCAATAACTAAAATTAGTGTTATGTGAATTATTAGTTATTGACATTTTTAGCTTTTCCTTTTTTATAACATGACAATGAATATAACTTATTTTAAGATTATTAATTAGGACGTTGGATATACACAAAATTTTTGTTAATTTCACATTTATATTTACTAGACCTTTAATAATATTTATTTCTGACGCTTCTATTGTAATTTCTTTCTTGTACCATATAAACAATTAACATTCTAACTCATTTTAGATAAATATTAAAAATTCTAAAAATTATTACAAGAAAAAATACATTCAGAGAGACGCGCGCATGCAAAATGAGATAGAGTGGCGTTCACGTTGACCAGTGGGTCACCGCCCTCTTTCTTGTAAATTGTAATTACAATTAAAAAAAAAAGTGATCATGCTATGTATTCTAAAAATATTATTATATAATAATTATAAAATGTAAATTAATGTTTCATTAAATATTTTACATAATATCTTACGTCCAATGATGTAAAATATTAATTCATTTACAACTAATACATCTTAAAAATATACTAGATTTTCATAATTAATAAGTATAAGAAATCTAAATAAATAAATAAAATATTACTTTACATTTAAAAATTAGAGAAAAGAACCAAACGGTTCCCCACTATTATACTTTGTAATAATTTGTTCCCTTACAAATTAATTGTGATAAATCAATACTTCAAAAATTTTATTTTATAGAAAATTAGTCTTTCATTAATTCAAATGGATTGATTAATTTGGTACAAATTTAAATTTATAAATGATTAATTTGTCATAATTAATTTATGAAAAACCAAATTATCTTAAAGTACACAAGTGAAAAACTAATTTTGTATTTTTCTTTTTAAAACTATTATATTGTAACGTATAATATTTTTTAAGTTTTGATATAAAAAGATTTTGCTATTATAATGGCTATTGGAAGTATTTTGAGTCGTTACATAAAAGAAAAAAAAAAAAATCAGACGTATGATCATACGACTCAAAATAAGTGCTATAACAGCGGGAATGTGTTTGTAAAACATTTTAGTATATAAGCTAATTCATCCTCCTCTCCTCCAACTCCAATACATCCATATGCCATGATCTGTCCAAAACGACTGCAATATGTCACCTACAACAACACTAGCCATTCCAATAGTCCTTCTTTCATTAATATGCATTCTACGAGCAGCCCTGTTGCCGCCAAAACGACGACGACCACCACCACCTGGTCCCCCAGGCTTGCCAGTACTAGGTAACCTCCACATGGTGGGCACCCTCCCACATCGTACCCTCCAAACCCTCGCCGAAAAGTACGGTCCTATAATGTCTCTGCAGCTAGGACACGTCTCAACCGTCGTGGTGTCCTCCCCAGAAGCCGCCGAGCTCTTCCTCAAGACGCACGACGCCGTTTTCGCCAACCGCCCCAGGATGCAATCCACTCAGTACACTTATGGTCCAGAGGGCGTAGCTTTTGCTGAGTATGGTCCTTATTGGCGCAACGTAAAGAAACTATGCACTGTGCATTTTCTGAGTACGTCCAAGGTTGAGTCTTTTGGAGGGTTGAGAAAGGAGGAGGTGGGTGCCATGGTGGAGTCGCTGAAGGAAGCGGCGGAGGTGCGTGAGGTTGTGGACCTTACTGAGAAGGTGAGGGTGCTTATAGAGGAGATCACTTGTAAGATGGTACTTGGTCGAAGTAAGGATGATAGGTTTGATCTGAAGGGTATTCTTCAAGAGATCATGAGACTTTCTGGAGCTTTTAATCTTGCAGATTATGTGCCTTGGCTTGCCCCGTTTGATCTTCAGGTACTAAATAACTATTCATGGTTCTATATGCATCTCAGAAGTTAATTGAGCAGAAGTTGAAATAATTTTATAAGAATATAATTCTTTGATGTTATACTGTAGACAAAACACTGACTCAAGTTACCTTGCACAAAATAAATAAAAATATGAGTGGCAGGTAAATGATCAAATTCGTGATTAAATTATTTAAATTCATAATAAAATTATTTATAGTGTTTTAGTCATCATATCATGAACTGTTGAAATTAAATTGTTCTTGGCATATATAGTATCAACGAAACCTTTATAACCAATTGGTTTGATCTTTACCGTTTTTTCTACTTTCTTAGTTGATATAAAGTTTTAGCCCTACGTACGGTTGACATCAACCTTGTCGAGACTTTAAATCCAAGTGGCTTTTGTGTAAAGCAAGAGCCATTCACTTAATAATTTAAGCTGTGGCAATGATAATGAGTAAAAAAGTATTATAGTCTCTATCTTCGAGCCCATATTTAGCAGGTAAAATTTTTTTTGTCCGCATTGAATTATTGAATTCTTATTCATACGGTTTGAATATTTTATCCATTCCTACTAAAAAGCAAAGGCCTATAAATTTCTAACTATTTCATGCTCGTTTTCTAACTTATTTTAAAAAATTTCTAATTATTTGTTCTATGCTCACGATGACCTTTGATGATTTTTAGTCATAACCCATTCATAAATTGCCACTAATTATCAGGGATTGACTCGTCGAATGAAAAAAACCAGCGAGGCACTCGACAAAATGTTAGAACAAATGATTGAGGAACATGAACAGGCTCCTAGTCAACCTGGTCACCACAAGGATTTCATCGACACATTGCTTTCACTGATGAACCAACCCATGAATATCCACGACGAACAGACCCACACTCTTGATAGAGCAAGCATCAAGGGCCTTCTTTTGGACATGATCATTGGTCTTTCCGAAACGGCAATCACTGTCATCGAGTGGGCCATCTCGGAACTCCTTCGGCATCCACGTATCATGCTAAATCTTCAAAAAGAGCTCACAGCCATAGTCGGAATCAACATAATGGTGGAAGAAGCTGATTTAGTCAAACTAAGCTACTTAGATATGGTTGTGAAGGAGACCTTAAGACTGTACCCTGTGATACCATTACTGGCACCTCATGAGTCCATGGAAGACACAGTGATCAAAGGCTATCACATAAAGCAGAAGTCAAGAATAACCATAAATGTGTGGGCAATAGGGAGAGACAAAAAGGTGTGGTCAGATAATGCAGAGATGTTTTATCCTGAGAGGTTCGTTAATAGCGACATAGATGTTAGAGGGACGAACTTCGAGCTGATACCATTCGGGTCGGGTCGTAGAAAGTGCCCCGGAATACTTTTGGGGATGACAATAGTGAAACTTGTGGTGGCTCAGTTAGTGCATTGCTTCAACTGGGAGCTTCCTTATGGGATGGTTCCAGAAGAAATGGATATGAGTGAGAAATTCGGGCTTTCTATACCCAGAGCCAAGCATTTGCTTGCTGTGCCTACTTACCGTCTGCTTCATGAAACATAATGGATTAGATTGACGTACACTATGGTTTCTGGTCTTTGGTCAGAAGTCCAGGAATAAAGATATATGGAAGGAAACATGAAATTGATGTGCCTCATAGATATACTATTGATCATTGTAAACTCAACTTATTGTAACATAGTTTTACATCTTCATGCATTAAAATATATTTCGGCCGGCCAGTGCAATTATTTTCGTCTGGAAGATTTTGCGAAATTTCATTGATGCATATGATAGCTATACTTCCAATGATACAGAAGTGAAGTAGCATGTATGTCTAAAAAACTAAATTATTTGTTTTAATCCATTAATAGTTTTAGGTTGTTATAATGAGAACAAAAAGAGCTCATCCGTTATAATACTAAACATAACCAAACAGTGTACCATCTAAAATAGATCCTATACAATATTACTACACCATGTGCAATGAGAGAGTGTGATACTGATGACAGGAGAATCATGAACAATTATATCTTTCTTTCAATTTTTTTCTTCCTCTTTCTCGCTCTTCATATCCATGAGGATCCAAATTACCTAACATCTTGACATTGTATATATGCGTGATCTAAACTGAATAATTAAAGTCATTCGTGTCATACATATAAATGGATTTTACATTATAATCTATTTTTATAAGTTTTATTCATATAATTCAGTGTTAAAATAACATAAAATTAACTACCATGACAGCAGTTAGCAAAGTTAAATGACAAACTAATTTAAAATATTAAAATTATCAGGGGCGGAGCCAGGACCAAGAGCAATTTTTTAAAAATGTTTTTTATATTTTATTATAAAAAGTTACATTTTAATATTATGTCTTTTAAAATAAAATTCTTTCATTTAAACTTTTAAATTAAGCTAAATGAAATTAATTTATTAGCAGTATCTTAACTGTTTTCCTTTTAAATTTAAAGGTAACTTTAAAATATTACACTATTTATTATTTTCTATTTTAATATTAATTTCACTATCTAAGTACGTATGAAAACATTTATATTTGCTCCTTACTTATATAATGTATAAAGATATACTGAACAAAATAAATCATCATTTCATAACATCATGATAGTTAATAAACAACCAAAAATAGTATTTTGAAGGAAGTAAATAAATTTATCAAATAAAGTATTAAAATTTATAATTGTCAATATATAAAAAAAAGTATTTATAGAGAATTATAAATATCATTTTATCCATCTATTTTAACATTTATAGGGACAATTGTTCAAAGTCTAACTAAAAATAACATATTGACATTTAAATTTAATTATGTTCTACTTAATTATAGTAAAATTACAATTTACAAAAAAATATATCAAATGGTTACACAAAAATTAAATATAAAATTACATACATAATACATATGTGAGTCTTATAGGTTCAAACTAATATGTTAAATAACAAAATAATAATAATGTAATCCAATCATCAAATTCAATAATTTCAGTGAGTTCAAAAAATCAAATATATATGGGGGCAAAAAAATTAAAGTTTAATACAATGTATATAAATAATAATAATAATAAGTGCCCCCCCGTCAAAAATTTGTCCGCCACTGAAAATTATAAAGATCCCATTATAATTTTTCAAATTTCAAGCTATAATAGTTTGTTTAGTGGCATATTAAAATGTCAAAGCATCCGCTTGAAGTATGTTACAAATGAAATGAAGGGTTAAATCGCAGCAACTTACCGACTGATCAACTGTTGGAATGAGAGACTAAAGAACTTTAGCTACATTGAATTTGATATTGGGAACCCTGCAAGAGAAACAGTCAGCAATGATTCCAATGATGACACGAGATTGAGGGTTCATCATCATTACCTATCTTTTGATGCATTTATGACTGGAGGAAGCAGTTTTGAAGAGGTGATCTTTCAACCCAGAAAGGAGCTAGCAGAGTGATTGCATGTAGAATGGTCATCTGATAAAGGTAGTGTGGATCGTTAATCATGTCCAAAACCTGCAACAAAATGTGAGGTGCTGGATGAATACCACGCTAATTTTATTTAACATAAGCATTATAGTGCGCTTTAAAAAACCTTAGCGTTCATTAAACAGAAAGAAAATTTACAGACGATAGTTTCCTCAAATAGAATTTGTCACACCCTAACTCCTGGAGTGTGACCGGCACAGATAACGAGACTAGCCTGTCTCTGTAAGTCTAACAAATTGGTTTTTAACTGAGTTGTAATGATACATAATAGACATTCATAACCAAACAGATTCGCATTCATATCAAATTTGTAGAAATTTCAGCAGACTCTCCTTTGTAATTGAGACCTCCCGAAGTTTCTACAAACATCTGCTAAAAAGAATCATAGACATAAAAGAGAGCTCACCTCTCAATTCAATCTAAAGACAACTACAACACCAGGGGAATGGGAAATCTACTTGTGGTCATACATATTACTTACATCTATTTAC
Organism: Delonix regia; assembly: GCA_037074485.1. Taxonomy (NCBI): domain Eukaryota; kingdom Viridiplantae; phylum Streptophyta; class Magnoliopsida; order Fabales; family Fabaceae; genus Delonix; species Delonix regia. The sequence continues at coordinate 27,727,591 of CM073449.1, read as the reverse complement.
ATCTTTACCATTTACATACCGAATACAACAAAAATCTCAACAAAATGGAGAAAACAAAATTCTCAACAAAATGGAGAAACCAAAATGTCAATAGTGCCAACAAGGCTCCTTTTGCCCTCTTGATCAACAAACTGTTCAAGATAGCTACCTAAAATTTATTAAAACATAAATGGGTAGCATTTCCAGTAATAAATCAATAATACCTTTTAAACCGGTCAATTTTTCATAAGTTATAAGTTAAACCTTTACACTTTAAACCATAACATGCAATAACAGTCATTCCATGGAAAATTTAAATTAGTCAAGGGTACATAACCCTTGGCAATCACATTTTCATGGTCGAGGATCCACAACCCTCGAAAAATCTTTTCCATTGGTGAACATCAAACTGTCAAGGGAGCTCAGCCCTTGGGTTCTTGTTAAAGTTATGTAAAAACCTTCCTTTTTATTCAAAATACCGTTGGCTCAGAACCTAGATTCTAGGGAGGACTATCAGACATCAAACATCGGTCATGGACTCGTGTTCCATGCAGTTTAATCATCTGTCAAGAGCACACAGCATCTCGAGGTAAATCACTCATACGGTCAAGAGCACACAGCATATCAGGGTAACTCACCTATACGGTCGAGGGTATGTATCCCTCAAATTATTCATATCAGTCGAAAGCACACAGCATCTCGCGATTGAGAGCACAAAGCATCTTGGGGTAAATCATCCATACGGTTGTGAGTCACAAGCTCACGCTAAAACATTCGTCTTATCTTGTCCTCCCTAAATCTAAAGAACTACAATTCAATATCAATTCTTTAATAAAACATTCCCCTTTTTATTCAAAACTCTCTTTTACAAATTTTACATGAATATCACATATCAATCATAATTCATAGGTCATATACAAGACTAACAAGTCTAACAAGTTTGCTACCATAAATACAATGGTAATTATACAGTGGGAAAAACTACCATTTACTTAGAGGATGTTGTGTGCTAATTAACCTTATCCACTTCTCTTGCTTAATAAAGTTCACACACAATCCCTATATCATCAAAATATACTTTCCTCAATTCCCATCACTAAACACATCAATTTAGGTTTATTATAATGCCTTAACAAAGTCATAAAATAGTCATAATCTCATACTATTACTTTATCACACATTCTCTTTAATTCTTCATATTGTCATTTCCAATTTCATATTCCATTCCCTTCTCATTACTCAAAACAAGCCCTAGATCAAATTTCCTCATTCCATCCCCTAACTTTCTCAAATTTCATCAATTTACATTCGCTGCCCTAAAAACTTTCTAAATTTTCTCTTTTGTCCCCTATTTCAGACGTTTTCCTTCAATTCAAGTAAAACCATGAAGAGCACTACAGTTTTATGTCATACACCTTGAAACTATTCCTTTAAGACCAATTTAAACCCATTAAACTGTAGAATTTCACAATTTTCTAAAAACCCCAAAATTTCAAAAATTTTTAGTTTAGTCCCTATTAAAACAACTCTCAAAAACTTGGCTAAAATCATGCTTCCAAAGTTGAAATTCAATGGGAAAGGGCCAAAAATGCTTCTCTTAACATCATTCTCTTGAAAAAATTGATTAAAACTTATTGAAATCGCTAAAAAACTCACAGTCGTGGCTTTAACATGAAACCGCCGGAAAAAGTGGTTGTTGCCGACCAACGACAGGCGGTGGCTGCCCAGAAACCTTCGCCGGAATGGAGGAAGCTGGTCAGAGGTTAAACGTGATGGTGGCTGGGGCAATAAGTAGAGACTGAATCAGGAGAAGATTTTCGTTTTCTACAGAGAAAGGAGAAGTTTCGTGTAGAAGAAGGCTATAACGGAAGGTAAAATGGTAATTTCGCATAGGGTGACACATGTCAGCACCACAAAAATACTAAGGGAGAAGAGAGTTGCATCTCAAACCCACGCCCCTTTGGCTCTGGATGACTTGCCTTACCATTGAGTTAAAGCTCACATCTGATAAGTATTACACATTACAAATATTTATACCTTCATTCTTGCTAAAATAAAATTTTTGTATTAACTTAGCAAAATTTACTTAGCAAGTGTTACAGAATTTTGTGTTAAGATTCATAGAGTTTTCTTACTTTTTTTTCTTTCATTTTGTAGAAAGTGAAAATTAAAAATGTACTAAAGCAGGCTTAATTTGTAAATCAGATAGCAGAATTTTGTCTAAACAGCAGAACAAGGTAAAATAAATTGCTAATATAATCAAGAAACTGAATATTACAACAAAAACAAAAAAATCATAATGAACCTGAGGAATAATATGTTGCGTTGCCCAATCCGATCCGAATTTTTCTGCTAACCGTTTCACTTTGTTAGCAGCAGCATCACGAATTGAGTATACCTACAACCATAGAAGTGGCGGACAAAGTTGGTATAATTCAGTTACCATGACTTAAAAATATAATGAACCAAATAGCTAGCTTTCTGACAAGAAAATAAGATTTCCTTGTAATTACTAAGAATTAATAAACAATAATTGCATTAATAATTTTTAAAAAAAAAAAAGCACAGAAGATGAAAAATTTAAAGCATTATAAATTATACTATGGATTACAGTCAATCATAACTGCTTTAGCACAAAGCAAGTATTTCAATCATTAGTTATAGTAAATTACATGGACTTCAAAAATAAATGCAAAACTGATTAAAACATAAAACTTACTTGTTTCATTAACCTTGTCCTCTAGCCATTGCATGCAAAGAGCTCCAAGTTTGTCATCAAAAAATCCAACACTTAACTGACTTGCCAATAAGGGCATATATTCTATGATTGCAAGACGAACTCTCCAGTGGCGACCCTTAGTAAGCTCAACAATAGCTGGTGATAGAGACTGAGATAATAGATCAATGCCAATCACCTGCATCAACATGTATATTACAATGCTTCAAAAGAGATCATTTATTAAAATAAAAAAAATAGGTTATAGTTTTCAACAAAAATTACCAATCTAGAGAATATTCATGTTTTCAGCCACAAACCTGGTTCACTTGATCAAGCTTGCTGATGTTCATCAGCTTGACATTAGGAAACTCATCTTTCAAAAGTGAAAGGAAAATAGGCAGAAGCTGCTCAATTATTGCATCCAACAATCAACGCATAAATGGAGAAAATGCAAAAAGGATATAAGCATCCTCTAAACAACAGATACAATCAAAGGGAAATTCCAAAAGGTGAAAAGAGTATAAAAATAGGTTCACCATGTAGGAACAATCAGTACATGAACACAGAAAAAGAATAAGACATCAAATAGGCATATATATCTACTACTCATGTGACGAAACATCTATGAGACTAGCATCTTCATTCTTGTTGTGAACTCACAACCTTGTCAATTCTCTTTTCTATTTCTTTGATAGAACAGGAGCTTTAAAAATAAAAACTATATATTGACTAAATGTTAAGTTCTTACATTTTTTATGTTAAGGTCCACATTTTGGAGACAGCAAGAGACCTATCCCTGCCGAAAGTATATAATATATTATAGAAGAATATCTATTTCACCATATGATAAATTTTAGATAATGCTAAAAACAAATAAACTTTTAAGGTTAATTCACAAAAAAGATAGAACAGAATCTACTACACCATCCCAAAGATATCAATGTTAACAGCACTCCTAACAAGACCAAAGATATATGTTTAATAGCAGATCCTTAAAATAGCCTTATGCTAGTTTTTCCTTTCTAAACAAGCATTCAATAGATAAATGTCCCAGGCTCCAAATAGTCAGCTTTATGTTGGCACAACAAAGTATGCATCTAGATAAAGTTCCATACCTTCCCTAAAACTGGGGCCATTTGCAAACAAAATTGGATCATGTAATTATTCATCATAGAATATAATACATGAACCGAAGATATAGGGAGAATAGTTAATCAAAATCTGACCTAATGAAGACGACAGAATTATGATGCGTACTGGTTGAGTCAGGATAATTTTAACCCCCAATACCCAAGACAATCTCTGAGTGTTTGACGGCCAAAGAGAGAGTGATCGTATTTGTGTATGTCAAAATTAGGGCATCAGTGTGCAATTTATAGAGCTTTATTTTAATAATATAATTAATTAATATTATTAAAATAAAATCCTCACAATCTTTAAAAAATAATTTTTTATTTAATTAATCAGAAAAATGAGCCCATTAAATCTCTTTGGGTAACAATCTCAAATTAGTAATCTAACAGGATAATTTCTAATACTCTTAAACTGTGGGTTAGGTTTCTGCCCAGTGGGCTTGTGGATAATTGAACCCATCACCGATTATCCACAAATTAAAATAAAACCAAATTCATTCATAGTTTACAAATTATAATTAATGCTAATCCATAAAATGTCAAAATTATTCTAACAATCTCATACTTGGATAATATTAATTAAATTATTAAGTTAATAAAAGAATACATAACCAAACAATTAATGTTCACAAAAACACATGGATGTGTGTATATTTATAAACCATACAAAATTTAGAAATGAAATTATATACAAAGATCACTGAAACCGATAGGGAATCAAGTGATATCAACATCTCCATAAATAAGTTTCATTATCTGAATAAAATAGAATACAAAGTGACATTCAAGATGTCATATTACAATTTAAAAGTCCCTTAAGAACTTAATTCAGACTCCCACTAAACCAAGGCTACATTAAAATTTTTAACAACACCCATATGAGTCACATGATTCTTGAAGACTCTTACGGGTAAGCCTTTGGTCAACAGATCCACCAACATATGTTCACCAGGAATGTGAAGCAAACGAGTATGAGATTCAACAACCTTTTCTCTGACAAATAGGAACCTAACATCGAAGTGTTTAGTGTAACTGGAGTTCCTATGATTCTGAGAAAAACTAACAGCATACGAACTATCGCAGTATATGGTTAGAGGTCGTGTTATAGAATCAACCAAATGCATGCCAGATATTAGTTTCCTCAACCATATGGCTTAGCAGATAGCCTCACAACAAGCGATATACTCTGCCTCCATAGTCGAGGTAGCTGTTTCTAATTGCTTAAAGCTTTTCCATGAGACAGCTCCTTCAAACATCTTAAAGATGTATCTAGAAGTGGATTTACGATCATCCACATAAGATGCATAGTTAGAATCTGAATAACCCACAATTTCAAGTGGCTCAGATCTTCTAAAAGTAAGCATATGATGTTTTGTACCTTGTAGGTACCTCATAACTTTCTTCGCAGCCCTCCAATGATCAGGACCAGGATTACTCAGGTATCTACCAAGTACATTGACAGTGAAAGCAATATCAGGTCATGTGTATACCTGAGCGTACATAAGGCTACCAATAGCAGATGCATATGGAATCTTATTCATTTCAATTTTTGAATCATCATCTTTAGGACAAGATGATCTAGACAACCTCTCACCTTTTTGTATAGGTACAGCACAAGGAGTGCAAGCATGCATGTTAAATTTTTTCAGCACTTGATCTATATAGGTTGCCTAAGATAAACTAAGAGTGCCACAAGATCTATTACAGTGAATCTAAATTTCGAAGACAAAAGAGGCTTTACCAAGATCTTTCATGTCATAGTGGCATGACAAAACATGTTTGATCTCATTCAACATAATTACTGAGTTACTGGCCAGCAGTATGTCATCAACAAATAGTACAAGTATCATGAAGTTGTCTCTGCCAAATTTCTAATAGATACATTGATCAGTAATATTCTCTGTGAAACCAAGTGAAGTGATTATCTGATCAAACTTCAAATACCACTGTCTTGAGGCTTGTTTAAGCCCATAAATGGATCTTTTCAACTTACACACTAAGTGTTCTTTCCCTACTTCAGTAAATCTGTCAGGTTGTGTCATATAAACATCTTTAAGTAAATCACCATTTAAGAATGTTGTTTTGACATCCATCTGATGAAGTGCAAGATTCAATTATACAACAAGAACCATTACAACTCTAAAGGCATCTTTAGTAGATACAGGTGAGAATGTTTCCGTATAATCGATCCTTTCCTTCTAATTATAGCCTTTAACTACAAGTCTGGCTTTGAATCTTTCAACTTCACCATTAGCCCCTCTTTTAGTCTTAAAGACCCATTTGCAACCAACAAGTTTACAACTATCTGGTAACTCAGTTAATTGCCATACATGATTTCGAGACATGGAGAACATCTCATCATTCATAGCCTCTAACCACTCAAATGAATAAGAACATGATACAGCCCCATCATAAGACACTGGATCTGTGCCATCAATAATGTTTGACTCAAATTCCTACAAGTACACTATGTAATCATCTTGAATTGCAGGTTTACAAGTCCTCTGTGATCATTTTAAATTAACGATTGGTTCTCCTACATCAGCTATAAGAGCTTCTACAATAAGATCAATCGGATTCTCAATAAGAGTGTCATCTCGAATATCATGATCCTCAAGTAAAGATGACAACGATGGTATGGGTAAGATGGTATCCACACAATGTAGGTTAATTACTCTAAGGACACCACTCCCACTGTCCAAGTCATCCTCAAAATAGAATGCTTTGTTATATTCAAAGACCCTGGTAGTGTGACTGAGACAATAAAATCTGCATCCTCTAGATCCTAAACAATACCCAATGAAGAATCTACTAACAATCATAAAATCAAGTTTCTTGAGCTACAGATTATGGGGTCTCACTTCTGTTCTACAACCCCACACATGAAAGTGCCTCAGATTAGGCTTCTTACCGATGAAAAACTCATATGGTGTCTTTTCAGCTGACTTACTTGGAACTTAATTTAGGATATAGGCTACTGTCTTAAGGGCATCACCCTACAGAAATTTTGGAATGAAGAGTGACTGATCACATTTCTAACCATGTCCATCAAGGTGCAATTACACCTCTCAGCAACTCCATTTTGTTGTGGAGTGTCAGGCATAATATACTAAGCTTCAATTCCTTGCTCAGAATAGAGCAAACAGTCCAGAATTTCTCCCTGTTTCAATATACCTCCCATAATATTGTCCACCTCTGTCTGATCTTACACTTTTGATTACTTTCCTAAAATTTAATTCAACAATAGCCTTAAATGCCTTAAAGGCATCTAATAAGTTAGATTTATCATGTAATAGATCAATCCAGCTAAATCTAGAATAATCATTTATAAAGGTTATAAAATATTTGTAATTACCCATAGTAGCAGGAGTAATTGGTCCACTAATATCTATGTGGATCAATTCTTAAATAGTCTCAGATTTATTAGCCCCTTTCTTCCTCACTCTAACGAGAAGCTTTCCCGTAATGCAATCAACACATGATTCAAAATCAAAAAAATTTAGGTTATGCAATATTCCTTATCTAACCATCCTTTCTAATCTCTCTTTAAAGATATGACCTAAATGCTGGTGCCATAACATGGAAGAGTTCTTATCAATTCTTCAATGTTTATGTCCAATGACAGTATTAATTGATGCCACAGAAGTAGAATCTAAATAAACATTTGCATTCAAGCAATATAAACTGCCTATTTATCTAGCAGGTCCAACAATGACTAAATTAAAGTAAACATCAATTCTACCATTTCGTTGCCAAAAGGAATATTCATCTTTGTCTAATACAGAACTTGAAAGCTTATGTATATACACTCTCTCTAGTGGACTTATCGTAATATTCAGACTCATCCATGATAATGGTAATTAAATTATTCTAAAAAGTAGGAAATTAAATGACAAACACGGTATAAATTATTTATAAATGATGTATCACCATGATTGGGCCCATGATAGGCGAGCACACAATCAATAAGTGTATGTGACCCAAAGTCACAATAATTTCCACACATAGCTTATTCCTTTTAAGGCATGTGCTTAAATTAGGAATAAAATCTAATAATTAATACAAAGAAATTAATTATAATTTATTCACACATAATTAGGGAAAGTGAGCTGGGTATGTTGTTTTGTACTATGTCTAGTCTATACATAAATTTTCTCAAATCAAAATACCTCATCTACACATTATTTTAAGCCCCTAAATCTTCAAAAAAATTTTAAAACTCCTATTTTCAAGGCTTAAAAAATTTTGAAAACATCACCACAATTTATATTAGGGCTAGAGGAGGCGAATTGTAAAAGCTTAAAGTTTGCCTGACTGACGGTTTACCCACAAGCGCCAACACATGCCAATAGTGCCCACACGCATTGTCTTCAACCTCTGGTGAGTCGAATCGACTCGCCAGATGACCCATCAAACCCGAAAGATGACCTGCCAATTCTCTGCTCCTCAAGCTTCGAAACTGGGATCATTTTGATTGTCATTTCATGATCTATAATTCCCTTGTAGCAGTTTCATGTGATTCCCTTCCAATCAAGTCAAATTTTCATTCGAAAGTTTGCATTCCAACAATAAGTTCAATTTGAACTCAGGGAGAAATTTTTTTGACGCCGACGATGTGAAACATCGGTGGTTATCAATCGATGATGTTCGTTGGTGATGGTGGATGTCACTGGCAGTGAGCAGGAAAGGAAAATAACAAAATAATAATAATAATAATAATAATAATAATAATAAATGCATGTATACTAATAAAAAAAACAAAATTGATGAAGACAAAGATTAGAAAAGAAGTTTTAAAAAAAAATTCCATAGTTATATAACCATGGCTCTAATGAGGACGAAATTTAGAGAAGGAAAATTTTAAAAAAATTTCATAACCATTCAACTATGGCTCTCATACCATTTGCAAACAAAATTGGATCATGTAATTATTCATTATAAAATATAATACATGAACAGAAAATATAGGGAGAATAGTTAATCAAAATCTAACTTGATAAAGACGATATAATTGTGATGCGTATTGGTTGAGTCAAGATAATTTTAACCCCCAATACCCAAGACAGTCTCTGAGTATTTGACGGCCAGAGATAGAGTGATCGTATTTGTGTATGTCAAAATTAGGGCATCAGTGTGCAATTTATATAACTTTATTTTAATAGTATAATTAATTAATATTATTAAATTAAAATATTTACAATATTAAAAAAATGATTTCTTATTTAATTAATCAAAAAAATGAGCCCATTAAATCTCTCTAGGTAACAATCTTAAATTAGTAATCTGACAGGATGATTACTAATGCTCTTAGGCTGTAGGTTAGGTTTCTGCCCAGTAGGCTTGTGGATAATCGAACCCATCACCGATTATCCACAAATTAAAATAAAACTCAGTCCATTCATAGTTTACAAATTATAATATCAATTGTCTAATCAGTAATAACAAGATATTAATCTAATAGAATAATTAATGCTAATTCATAAAATGTCAAAATTATTCTAGTGCCATTCCCATTACAACTGAAGCTAATGTATAGCGAACATGTTAAGATGAATCTGTTGATAAATCCTATGGCAGGCAAACTTGATCAGTTATGAACTTAAAACAAACAAAGTCTGTTAACTATTACATGCTAGAAGTCCAAAGATTTTTATGAGAAAGTGTACCTTCACACATGGTAGAATATGCTGAGTAGCTAGTTCTGGATTCAATATGCGAGAAAACTTCGTTATTCTTCCAGTAGCAGCAATACGTACTTCAGCCTCATCATCATGCAGTAGCCAAACATAGGCAAGAACCAAGTCTAGCCTATAAATTACCATTATTACATACAATAAAATTAGATTTTTTACATTACACTTTTTGCAAATCACAAAATAGTTTCTTTGGCTGACTAAAGAATACATATTTAACAATATCACCAATTTCAAACCAGATTATTAGATAGCAATCAGGGAAAAAAGCATGTGTACCAAGCAAGAAAAACAATCATTCAACAGGTTGTAAAGGTTACCTGGAAGGCTCATGACCAACAGCTTCACAAAGCTCATATAGTTTATTTGCAACCATATAACGAACACGCCATAACTTATCCTGGTCAATAAGTAATTATATTATTTATCACATACAAACTTCATTTTCAGAACAACACAAGCCAGGAAAATCTTCAATTAATTTATTTTTCATCTGCCTCTCCTCTCCAAGAAAGATCAAGGAAAAAAAATTTTCAAAAAAAATTTTCGAAGTGAAGGACAGGCATATAAACATGAAAAGCAAGTTCGTAATTGATTAACAATAAAATCAAGAGAGAATCCACCACTTATACACCTGCATCCCATGTTTTAACTATAATTTATGACTACTTGGCTCTCTTGTCATCCTCAACTTTACTCTTCTCAGTCAAAAACCTTTTCATCATCATGAAATTCCTAATGACTAGTGATAAGAGAATAAGGAAACCAAGAGGGATAGTGAAATAATTCTTTCATGGAAAACTATAACAGAGAATGTACAACTTCCTATTTGATATAAATGCTTACTATACTTGTGAGAAATTGACTATGATAGGAAGAATATGTGCTACACAATCTTGAACGTCCAATAATTTCCCAAAAGTTGCACAACCCTCAATAGCAAGTAGCCAAATAGAATCTTTTTTTGGAAGAACAAGAAATGATTAAATAATTCTTATCCAGTAGATATTCATGATGAGAGAAATATACAACTGCTCCTTCTTTGACCACCATGAGGTACAGTTTTTAGCTCCAATGGCGCAGTTGTTTCGAGTTTTACTGAAGCACCATTAATGGCCACTTCTATTAGTAGCTCCAGGAGGCAGGAAAGAGGCGCAGAATGAGTGTGGCAATGGGAGTTCAGAGAAGATCTGACATTTTTCTCTACACAACAGCTTTTTGTCCTTTGTTGAATAGATGAGTTATCTTCCATTCTGTTTTGCTGGTATGGGTTGAGATGTGGGCTAGAATTTGAATTTGTCCAAACTTGCTAATTTCTTTGATGTAGGCTGGGCCTTTTCTTTCATCATTTAGTTTGTTATTTATCAAATATGGGTTTAGGTCATTTCATATTTGGGATAACAATCTCCCCCTTTTGATAATGACAAAACCAAATGGAGAAACTTGCATGAGCTCCCCCTAAAACAAGAATCTTTATAGAGCAATGAATATAACAGCCAACACATATAGATAATATTATAGTAAAAAGGATTATCATACTGACACAATGTCATTCATCATAGTAACATCCATTCAAGATTAGTAATATCACAGTAATATTCATTTAAATATCATTAATTAGTCATTCAAGATTAATAATATCATAATAATATTTCAGTATCATCCATCAAGGTCAATATAGCAATGTAAGGTACTGTCAAAGAAATAAAAATAATACAGAATCCCAAAAAGATAGTTAACTGAAAACAAGTGCAAGTAAATTTAAGTTAACTGAATTTTATTCTCCCTCTTTTTGTCATCACTCAAAATGAAAGTGAGCAAAAAGAAGGGCCATCATGGGCCATGTGTCAATCAGAAAGAGAAATACCACATAGTCAACGACGCCTCGAAGACTAAAGAAGCTGTTGAAGACCTACATGAGATTGAAGGATGGTGTTTTGAAGGTCTTGAAAATGTTGAGTCAACTGGGATTCTCACTGTTGCAAGCAGCCTTCGCATCTTGGATATCAGTGTTTAGTGTGTCCTATTGCTGATTGTAGGTATTTAGTTGCCCACGAATGATTGATAGCTCAGATTGAACCTCACTCAATTGAATGTGCATGGAGTCCATAAGACTAAGTATCTGAGTTTGGTTGTTAAGTAAGGTGTTGAGGATGTAAAGTGGGTTGGGAAGAAATCTGCCCACTGAGGAGGAGGGTTCTGTTGGAGGTGCAAAGGAGGATGGAGGCATAAAAGCTTTAGGAGGATAAGAAGGAGTGGGAACAAGTTAAGCTAGAAGGATGTCAATGTCAGCCATTCTTACCCATTGATCATCCATAAAATTATACTTCATAAGTTTGAAGAATGAAGCATCATAGGTGGCAGTTATTTGTTTGCAGGGGTGTTGATCTAAATCAACTCCCTAATCTCTAAATATCTAGGTAAGAAGCATGCTATAAGGAAAACTAGAGGTTGGATCCAGGTTGGTGCTACTTTTCAACATATATTGAAGTATCCAATGATGCAGGTTTATGGGCTGTTGGGCATGCAGGCAGAATAGCTGTAGCAATTCCCTCTTACTTAGCACTTATAATAATATAATCCTAGGAAGCACGCATGTGGCAATCATGTGTGGTTAGACTCTGTCCTTAAATGAAAAAGCTAGCCCATTCAGTTTCTGACCTTGTAAAAATTCACTCCTCTTAACTAGTTCATTCTTGACCTCTTCATAAGTGAAGTTAAAGGATTTAGGCCATTTGCTCTTAAAGAAAAACTTATCCTCAGCATCAAAATGCATCTCCAAAATTTCAGCTATGGTACTCTCATCTATTATTATTCGGACTCCATCAACCAAAGACTCAAGGGTGGACTCATCACCCAGAACAGATAAATTTGTATAAAACTTTCTGACTAAATCTTCATAAATCGGCTCAAATAAAGTAAATATGGCGGACCATCCTAAGTTTTGTATCTCTAGTTCAACAGGGACATGTATGTTGGCAGGCTTGTCAAAATGTACAGTTCAGCCATGTGCAATAGGTTTAGGGACAAAATACTGTCTATACTTGGTCTCATGGTCAGTTGATCAAAAATGTCTCAAAATGTGAGAAGAGGAAATACCATTTCCTTTAGCATTCTTAGGTTAGGAATAGGAAGTCGTGTTCTTTGTTGGGGGTCGAGTAGTCCGTGGTGGCAGAGGAATCTCCACTGGTGTTTCTTGGGTCTCGACATTTTCTGCAAATGTAGGCATTTCTTCAGGCACCGGGTTCTCTTCTATAGTGATCAGTTGTTCCTCTTCTTCTAGTGAAGATGAAGGAATAACTATTCGACACTTTCTTCTGGAAGTTGTAGATTTCAGATATGGCATCGAGATTGGTGATTCAGTGGCCATGGGAGCATCTTCACTCACGGGAGGCAAAGGCTACTCCTTGATGGTTGTCGCTGGAGGAGGTTGGGCTACCCCAAATTCATGTGTGGACCGTTGACAAGAAAATGTAACATTTTCAGCCTCATTATCACTCACTGCTTCCCCATCTTCGTCTACAGCTTTTTCATGATCAGATTCAAACTTAAAGATCAATTATTGGTAATGCATTTAAGTGGTAATTCACAAACAACGACTTTGGTTTATTTTTTAGAATATTTTAATAAAAGTGAGTTATCAATTTGAGAGCTTAGTTAGCATGAGCAATCCATGTCAAAACTATACTAATAATGTGAAAAACTTATCTTGCAGTGTGGATGAAATTAAATATTTTTAATATGACGATGATTAATTTTTAAAAAATTCAAATGTAAAAATTAATTTATAAATTCATATAAAGTACGGGAATTAAATAATTAATTTTTATATTATCTTTTGTACTTGATTAGAATTTATAGGAAACTTGAATAAAGAGTTGGAGTTTTAAATTTCAGTTTCTTAAAATTTCTTTTTTTTTTTTTTACTATATTTTTTAAAACGAATTTGAAATTCTTTATAGAAACAAAGATAGAAAAAAAATTATAAAAAAAACCCATAACAAGGGAGAGATACTATAAATAATTGATAATGAAAATAAGAAGTATTTCTTACCCCATCAAACAGACCATCCTTAGGGTTAATATCTAAGTTACTTATCTTTATTTTTTTATTAAAAATTATATTACAATCTCATATATATATAAATTTCGATTTAAATACCCATGTGCAAGATTTTTATCATCACGGCTTCTCCGTACATCATGCGTGAATGATATTGCTTCGCCGTATATTACTTTTGACTCATACCGGCTGAAACTATTGTAGCATCTATCTTCTCAATTATTACAATGCAGCTTGCGGCTGCCCTAACCACCGCATTTGCAATTATTATGTAGATTTTAATATGCCCCCAACCGATTCTGTGTTTCACTCACATGGGCTGTTGTTGCAACATTCATATTCATTACCATACTGTCTCACGTAATAACTATTTGTAAGATTAATATTAATTTAATTATCTTTGCTAATATATTGAAAATTAAATTAGTGATTCATCTATAAATAAGCATACATAAAAAAAAAGAATTAGAATAAAATTATATACTTTTGCAATATCTATCAAATAACATGAAGTCAAGTACAAATCTTTTTGACTGTTACCCTATTCTGGGGGCACTAATTGCCTTATTCTCTGCGCTCTGGAGTATTTTAACTGTTACGCTATATTGAAGGCATTAATTGCCTCATTTCACGTGCGATCATCTTTTGTTTAGTTTTCTGCAATGCGTTTTTTAATTTTATTTTTATTTTGAAGGCATTAATTTCCTAATGGTATTAATTTCTTTTGTTTAATAATGTTAATTATGAGTCTAGCTTTTTATTTGATTTAACATATTTATAAATAATCTGTTGAGAAAATAGACACCAGAAAGAAGTAAAATTATAATAAATAATTTGATATGACACATAAAATTTAATGTAAAAAATTTCAATAGAGTAAAAATTACGAACAAGGAAAAAATAACTTCACTATAAGAAAAATAGGAGTTATACATCCTCTCTATGTATAACAAAGATAATGGAATACTTTTATATCTCATACTAATAGAAAAAAAAACTAATATCACAACTCTCTATATATCTCACAATTCTCTCTCTATACATGATTGGTTTTGGAGCTTTCTATTTATAGAAAAGTATAAAGGACTTCAATGTAATTTTTAAAGGACTAAATTACAATTACAAAAATTTTCTCCCTTAATTTCTATGGTTGGTCACCAGGAAGAAAATGTTGTCTCATAGGTGCCTCCTTCTTTGACATAATCTAATCAAAAGAAATATATTATAGAATAGTTAAGAGAGATTATATTGAATCATGAATTTTGTGAGCAATATTGTATTTAAAAGTATACTTTTTTGCATAATATAGCTTTATTTTAAAAACAAAAGTAGTTAATTGGTTTATTAATATATTTGAAAAAATTATAATATTAGACTAATTATTAGTATAATAGTTATTACTATCATATCAAAAATAAAATTAACATTGTATCAAATAAAAACATATTTTTTGATAAAAATAAAACAATATATTTTATAATACATATCATAATGTTAAAGAGCTTAATTAATTTTAAGAAGAAGAATAAGGATTTAAGCAAATATGGAAAAAAAAAAAAAAAAAAGAAGCATGATTTGATGGAAGCAATTATCATGTATGCAAAATTAAAACAAAAAGAAGAAAATGGAAAAAGCAACGATGAGCAGGTGAGGTATATAATTGCTATTGTTAAAATATCTACAAATATTTTAATTTAGTTCCTACAAGTACAATATACAAGTGTTTTATTAAATTTTTTTAATATAATTTATTATATAATGTCATAATACTTTGAATATATAACATTTATATTAATGACAAAAAATTAAATTAAATAATGAAACAAAAGATAAACAAAACTGTAAAGACCAAAAAAATATAAATTTTTTTTATAAAGTTACAAAACTTTCCGTACTCTCTCTCCCTCAGCCGCTCTCTCTTCCATCAAAAAGTAGTATGTAAGTTATATGTATTATAAAATATATTGTTTTTTTATCAGAAAAATATGTTTTTTTATATAATATTAGTTTTAGTTTTATTATGATAGTATGAACTACTAAACTACTAATAAGTCTGATATCATAATTTTATTTTAAATAAAGTAATAAAAACAATCAACTAATTGTGCCGCAATTAGTGCAGAATTGCGGAGGAGCTTGTAGAGGACATAACGTGTAACATGATATTGGGCCGCAAGAGTGACGATAGATTTGACATGAAGGGTCTTGTTCAGGAGGGAATGAGCTTGGCCGGAGCTTTCAATGTTGCAGAATTCTTGCCTTTGCTGGCGCCATTTGACTTTCAGGTATCATCATCCACAAATATCGCTAGTCTTTTTCTTTTCTGTGTTTATGATTCAATGTGACCGACCCTACAATAATCTGTCAATGATATCTCAGTTCCATTATCTACCGTAAGAATATAATAAGCCAAATGGTTTATTCTGCGTAAGTCAAGAACCTCATTTTCATATGGTGGTAGAGTTTTGGTGGTCTACTTAAGAGTTCAATTTCTTATTGGGCCATCTTCGTTATTTTATTAATAAAGATAATAATAAATTATGGATATATCGAAATGTCTTATTTGTATTAGCAACCAAGAGGTCAATTATGGATGTTTTATATAGACAATAATTTCGGATGACCTATGTGCTTACGAGGAGTGAAAGCCAAGGGAGAAATTTATCACATTTTTTTCCACTCCTAGTAATAACAAAAAAGGTTCTATATATAGAATTAGGACGAAGTGCTTAAACATTGTATTGGTCCCTAAATTTATTCATTTGTTTCCGTTTAGTATTTTAAATTTCAATTTTTGTCATATTCATCCTTTTACTTTGTATCTTGATTACTTTAAGACACTAAAGAAAGTTTTTCTGGTCAACAATGACAGTAAAGAAAGTTAAAATATCATTTTGAAATACTTAAAATAATTAGTACAATTTAACAAGAGGGGATCCATTTCTCTTGTAACACATTAAGGTCATTCGGTCTAGATTTAATTATCCTAAATTTTTTCATAAAAGATATTTTTAAAAAATAAAACTTAATTATTTTAGAAATAAAAATATATTAATATTTTAGATTTTTTTCATACAAAATGATATGTTTTTAGATATAATAAATAGTAAGATATATAAAATAAATTGTGAAATGTTAGAAGAAATTCAGTCTTTTTATTTTCTTCAACCAGATATTATTTTGTATAAAAACATCTAAAATATAAGTATGTCTTTATTTTTAAAAATATTTAAATTTTAATTCTTAAAAAATATTTTTTATAGAAAAATTTAGGACCCTCTTCTACTAGAGAAAATATTCCCTCCAATTATTGGAGGGGATCCAAACTTCTAATATTGCCTTCTCGCCTTAATTAGTGTTTAGGGGAGATTGTACAATACACATTAAGAAATCAAATGTACTAAAGTGATTAGTGATGACTTCTGATCATTGTGCTAGGAACATCTTTCCAAATCTACTTGTAATGTATAGTTAATGTACTAATAACCAACAACTCATGGAAACAATGTGTAATTATCATCTTTAAAGGTGCAATTAGTAATACCTTCTCTTCATATTAACTCTATAACTTGTACGAGATGCAACCATTCAATATGCAATTTGATATATCTTTAATTTCCCTCAATTTAAAAGAATATAGATATAAAGTGAGAGAGATTCATATCAAGAGAATTTAGGATTTATACGAGACTTGGTCACTTTATATCTATCTCTCTCTAAAATTGAGAGAAATCAAATTGGGAGGATCCAATATAAAAATTAATGTGGTAATATGAAGTATATTCTTATATCCTTCTCCTTCACCTCCACCCTTCTCTGTTTTTATTCTCTGCAGAAACATCTTTTGCAGCTTTTACAAGCCAACTAATATAAATGTTAAGCCACCTTGATGTGTTCTCATCTCATCTCTTGATCCCTTCATCGAAATCAAATGCAGGACTAGATATTAATACTTATTAAAACTTATTTCTTTTCCACGTACTTTTTTGTCATTTTTGAAAAAATTGAGGCTACATTTTTTATGTGGTATTTATATTGTTTCATTCAAATTTTAATTTATTTTTTATAATTTAACAATTTGCAATTGGATCTTAATGGTTTTTAAAAAGAAAAAGAATGTAAAAATCCCTCATGAACTTTGGATTACCTGTAAATAATCATGTGGGCTTTGAAAATGAGAAACTAGATAGTTAAACTTTCACACTTCAAGAAATATATATGTCCTTCTATATATCTAGTTTTTCCTTTATATAACATTGTTAGCTTAAAGGACCCATCAAATTTTGTTATAATTGATATGCTGGCATTAGGGATAAATGGGAGATTGTCAAGTCAATTATGGGAAAATTTGAAGGGATGATTTGAGTTAATTTAAGAGGAAATAGAAAAAAACAACAACGACAACAACTTATTTCTTTTAGTATAAAATTATGGAATCTAATTTTTAGTTTTTCTTTGAGTATAAAAGTTAAGGGATTTGATTTCTAGTTTTGCAAGTTTAAGTGGCAATTTACATGTGATCCTTAACTCAAGAAAAGTTTTCGCTTTATTTTTATTTTTAATTTAGTCTCTATTATTAAATTTCTGACAATTGCCACTTAATGTTACTAATATGGCCATCTATATACTATTCTCTCTAAACATGCAAATTTATACTACTAAAAGATGTAAAATAGTATATAATAAAAAGTGAATTTAGTTTATTTTGTATAACATAGTGCACCCTATATCAAGTGAGTTGTATAAATTGGCTTAAATGACACATATTCTGGACATTAAGATAATAAAACTAAATTAAATATAATAATTGTAAACAACCAATACAAATGTTTAAATTATAAAAACTAAAATAATTAAAAATAAGGTGAAATTATACCAACTAATAGAATGATTTAACCATGAAGTTAATTATTAGTTACCATATATTGTAACAAACTATATAACCCTTTGATTGATCAGGGCTTGACGCAATGCTTAAAGAAGAACGGCAAGGAACTTGACAAGATGTTGGAAATTATCATTAAGGAGCATGAAGAGGCAAGTGATGGGTAGAAAAGGCAAGAGAAGGACTTCGTCCACATTCTGCTCTCTTCCATGAATTCTCAAGATGATCAACAAAGCCATGTCATTCATCGAACCAACGTCAAAGCCATCCTTCTTGATATGATTGCAAGCGCATTTAACACTTCTGCTACTACCTCTGTGTGGGCTTTCTCAGAACTTTTGAGGAATTCAAGGGTGATGAAGGAACTCCAACAAGAACTGGAAAACGAAATCAGAACAAGCAAAATGGTAGAGGAGGCTAATTTGCCAAGGTTGAATTACTTGGATATGGTGATCAAGGAGACTCTAAAACTATACCTTATAGGACCATTACTACTTCCTCGAGTTTGCATGGAGGATATCACGGTCAACGAATACTATATAAGGAAGAAGTCACGAGTCTTTGTAAATGCATGGACTATAAGGCTAGACCCTAAGATATGGTCAGATAATGCCTTAGAGTTTTATCCAGAGAGGTTCATGAATAGCAGTATAGACCTTCGGGGACATGACTTCCAACTCATACCATTTGGTTCAGGTCGAAGAGGATGCCAAGGTATGCATTTGGGCCTTACTACAGTGAAGCATATTGTAGCACAATTGGTGCATTGCTTTAATTGGGAGCTTCCATGTGGCATGTCTCCTAATGAGTCGGATATGACTTGGACATTTGGCCTATCAATTCCAAGAGCTAACCACTTGCTAGCTCTTCCATCTTATCGCATAACTATTAATTAATGATACTACGAAGAATTTTTTTTTTCTTTTTTCTTTTTTGTTTCCTTTGGTTAATGTCTGAGATGAATAATGGTTATAGCCATAATTATCATATTAGTTAATCAATATAAGACATGACAGTATTACATATAGAATGAAGTTTTTACCCCTTTTTTGTTTTTGTTGCATTTAATAATACGTGGACAATGTAATTTTCCTTAGTGAAGTGGTCAGAGCTTCTGTATTTATTATTTTTTGTTGTTATATATAGTTTCATTTTTCCTTCGATATTTTCGAATGGGCTTAATATATTGATTGATCTTACTTTTTGTACTTGAGATTTTAACCAATTATTTCCTGCTGTAAATTACCAAAACATTTTACATGTATGATGACTTATACAATTAATTAATATAATATTCGGCATGTCCTGACTAGTGAATTACCAGAAAATTTTTGTTCTCAAAATTTGAACATTGACTTTATATATTTAAAAAAACTTAAAATCCATATACTTAGGCCCTGTTTAACTTGGAAGAAAATGAAGCAACAAACTGGCGTGAATTTTTAGAACAGAAATGTAAACTGAATATTGAGGAAAAAAAATTCTATAATTTTATTCCATTCCATCGTGAACCCAAAAACATAATTATGACATGAAGGAATGAATGGGATAAGGTGCGACAGGTTTTTCACTATTTGTCCTTGCTGTTTTGTTTACATTTATATCCTTGTGAGTTTCTTATTTTTTGTTTTGGCCCATACCAAAACCTGTAGATTTAAATTCCTCATTCCGACACTGACAAATAATATCTCTACAAGCATTGTACTTCATCCAAAAATTTTCAAATTTAACGAGCTTCCTTTTCATTCTCAAGTGTCTAGGCTGAATAAAAGCCATGGCGTGTTCATATGCAATGATGTGTTTTGAAAGCATTCCCAAAGTATTGTCCGAAGTTGTAAATGAGGGAAACCATAAATAAATGAAATAAAAACTTGCTGTCTATTTTCGTTTTGGGTTGTAATATGCAACTTGTGGGGAGTATTTTTCCCCCCACATCAAGGCAGTGCTCCCCTTTTCCCTGTTAGGTCAGTACTATACACGTTGGCAGGGACGAAGCTACATACTCGTCAGGGGTACATATATATATATTCCTTTATAATTTAACATTTTGAATTTATTGGACATACATTAATGACACTTTATGTAATTTTTTTATTTAATATTTTAATTTAAACTTAATAAATTCACACATATATTATATATATCTTAAAAAAAAGACTTTATTATTACTATTCTTTATCTTTATCTTTTTCTTATCACAATAACTTAAAATTTGACCTTCTTTAACAAGTTTCCTCTCCTTCCTCTCTTCTACTTATCACATCATTTTACTTTGTTGCAGACGTCTCTTCTCTTCTCTCTCCAACCATCAGTTTTCTCAACAACCCTTCATTCTCTTGCTTCTTAGTTCTCATTTCTCAATATCATCTTCCTTCGTTCAACTGACATTTCTTCCTCTCCCGTACATGCCCAAAGCCACGAAAGCAAGCTTCGTTCTTCGTCTCAGGTAGGATTCTTCTAATCTTCTTCCTTTAATTTTTGTTTTTATTGTTTTTTCCTCCCAGTTTTCTTCTTTTGTGAATATGATTTATTCAGATTCTTTTTCTCTTATCACTCTCCTAATATAAATAAGGGGAGAAGAAAATAGTAATAAAAAGACTATGAGTAGAAATGTAAATATATATATATATATATTAGTCTTTTTTTTAATACTAATACTTTCGAATTATTTGAGTTCAAGAGTTTACTAATATTGTAAATATGTTTGAGAAATTAATGTTGATATATATATATATATATATATATATGTTTAATATTTTTAGTTAGTTAATTGTACTTTTATTGTATTAAAACATGATTTATGATATGTGTGTTGCAAATTATATAGATTTTGAGTAGAAAATGAAAAATTTTATGAAAGAAAATTGTCATTAGAGCAAAAATCTTCATTTAAGCTTCATGAATCAAATATTTAGTAACAATAGATTAATATTAATTTAAAAAATTTGTCATCAAATTCTAAAAAATAAATTAAAATTTTAACTTATCATTCTAATAAATGAGATAAAATACGAAGAGCTGCAAAAAAGACTATATAATATAGTTAATTATATATTTATACATATTGACTGAAAATTTTTTATATGATTTAGCATTGATATATTTAGCTTTATATGATATTAGTTATTATTATTTATTAAAAATCTTTTTTAAAAAAATATTTGTCATAAGATAACATATTACATACTGGATTTATTTGTAATCTTTTGTTCTGGTAACATAGCTTCAACTAGGAAAGCAGAGGTTGATTGATATTTTACAAGAAAGGGGATTAAATTGTTGAACTGCCATGGCCCTCCTCGTACCCGACAGTTCCAACGTATCTATTCTTTGGGTGGAGCGTAATTAACAAGTATATAATTTAATGATAATTAGCACATTCCACGTGTTAGCAATTGTTTCTCCTTTTGCCGGCAACAATGCGGCACATAATTTGACTATGGAGTAGGTACGCTATGCTGGGACTCTCTATCTCTGACCTCTTTATTATAATCATGTCTAATTCACACGTCCAAATTTTTATTTCTTTATTCCCCAATTACTTATTAGGCAGTACGTTTTATAGCCTACGATCCCGCCGAGTAATACCAAGGCACAGAAATATACAACGCAGCGCATCACCATCACCCCTTCCTCTCTCTAACAAACAATCAGACATGTCGCCTGCAACACTACCCTTCCCTCCTCTTCACCTTCTCGCGTTTATCTTCATTCTATCAGCTCTGCTACTCTTTCATTTCGGCCGAAGAAACGATCACCGGAAACAACCGCCGGGTCCACCGGTGTGGCCGGTTGTCGGCAACCTCCACCTGTTGGGTACCCTCCCACACCGAGCCCTTCAATCTCTGGCCGAACGATACGGGCCCATCATGTCCTTGCGACTAGGACAGGTCCCTGCTATTGTGATCTCTTCCCCTGAAGCTGCTGAGCTTGTCCTCAAGACGTACGACACCGTTTTCGCAAGCCGCCCAAAAACTCAAGCATCTGAATTCCTGTCTTATGGATCCAAGGGCTTAGCTTTCTCTGAATACGGTCCCTACTGGCGCCACGTGAGGAAACTCTGTACTCTGCAGCTTCTTAGTGCATCGAAGGTTGAGATGTTTGGTCCAACGAGAAGGGAGGAGGTGAGAGAGTTGGTGAAGTCAATCGAGAAATCGGCGGTGGCGCGTGAGGTTGTGGATCTGAGTGAGAAGGTGGGGGAGCTTGTAGAGAACATAATGTATAACATGATATTGGGGCGTAAGAGGGACGATAGATTTGATATGAAGGGGCTTCTTCAGGAGGCAATGAGCTTGGCCGGAGCTTTCAATGTTGCAGAATTCTTGCCTTTGCTGGCGCCATTTGATATTCAGGTATCATCTTCCACTAATCTCCGATTGAGTTTCTATGAATTTGACAGTGACTTTAACTTTTACATTGGTACAATGTGAGCGTACGTAAGTATATAGTATGTTAATATAAAATTAAAAATAACATTAGTATTAAGTAATTATTAAATATTTATTTAAAAATTTATTTTTAAATAAATATTTAATAATTAGTTAATAATTTTTTAAATTTTAAATTATTATATTTTTATTAACAATTAAATTTTTATCAAATTTATGTCTATTTCAATTTTCAATTTTACTATAAGTTAAGTAATTTTTTTTAAAAAAAAATAAAGTAATATTTTAAATTTTTTTTATACATGATGATATTTTATTGAACAAAATAGAGACTGAATTATATTGTAAGATGTGTAAAATAAATTATAAAATATTAGTAATAGTTCAATTTCTTAAATAAATTATTAGTTTATATAAAAAATTTAAATATTAATATATCTTATTTTTAAAAATATTTATTTCATATTTTTATAAAATATTAAATCTTCTAAATCTTGACCTATTAGATTTAAATTTAATAATTCCAGATTTTATTGGAGAAAGGAATCCTCTCCTGGAGGGTATCCATTCTCATACGTTCCCCTATTCTCGTTACTGTATTTCTCCTTTTTTGTGATTATGATTCAATGTCACCCATTAGAGTTATCCACACATCCTTTTCTGCCGTAAGAATATAATAGGCCAAATGGTTTATTCTGCGTAAAGTCAAGAGCTTCATTTTCATACGCTGATCGAGTTTTGGTGGTCTACTTAGAGATCAATTTCTTCTTGGGCCATCTTCGTTGTTTTATTAATAAAAAATTAATAAATTATGGATATATGCAAATGTCTTATTTGTATTAGTAACCAACAAAGAGGTCAATTATGGATATTTTATATTTATTGACCTGTTATATATATTTTCTGATGACCTATGTGCTTACGAGGAGTGAAAGCCTAGGAAGAAATTTGTAACATTTCTTTCCACTCCTACAAATAATTACCAAAAAAAAAAATAGTACATAGGACGTAGTGCTTAGACATGATATTGGTCCCTTAATTTTATTTATTTGTTCAGTTTCGTATTTTATTTTAACCTTCATTTTGTGTCATATTCATCCTTTTACATTTTATTCATAAAAAAATTACTTTGAAACACTAAAGAAAGTTTAAAAAATCATTTTGAAATGCTTGAAATAACTAATAGGCAATTTGAAATGATAGATATATAAACTTCAAAAACAAACCAGCGTAGAGAGAAAGTTAAAAAAATTTAAGTGTATGACAGTTTAATATATTTGAATGCAATACCCAACTCTTTTTCTTTTCACTACCAATATATATAGCCTTATGTCTTGTTTGTAAAAACCAAAAACAAAAATGTATGATTTAACCAATCAATTTTGGCATAATGAAATTATTTTTTAAAATTAAACAATTTAATCATAAGTTTTAGTCAGAAATTAAAATTAATTCAAAAAACTATATGATTTAAGAATTTTTTTTATATCATAGTTGTATGGATTTTGAAATTTCATCATAATTTAATTCTTTTTAATTAACTTTAAGAATAGAATATCATATGAATATAATACATTTTATTTTCAGCTAGCATTTTTAAAGGAATACAGGAAAGCAAAATGAAAAAAAAAAAAAAAAAAAAGATAAAATAACATTATAATAATAACAATAATAATAATAATTGAATGTGCATGATTATCGCTCTCCTCATTGTACTGGTTTCGTGGATGAACTCCACGTTTTATTTTTTTCAAATATATATATATATATATATATATATAGATATATATATATAACATTGCGTAAGGTAGTCCCACATGATCTTAAAAAAAAAAAAATTGTAAGGAAAGTTTTTGCATTATTTTTATTTTTATAATTTTCAGTATAATCTCTATTATAAATTTCTGTCGACTGTCACTTAATATTACTAATATGGCCATCTATATACTATTCGCTCTACATATGCAAATTTATACTAATAAAAGATGTAAAAGTAGTAAATAATAAAGTGAAATTAGTTCATTGTATTACATGTAGTGAACGTATCAAGTGAGTTGTATAAACTGGCTGAAATGACACATGTTCTGGACATTAAGATAATAAAACAGATTTAAAAATAATAACCGTTAGCATTCAGTACAAATGTTTATATTATATGAACTAAAATAAATTTTGAGTGAAATTATACCAACTAACAGAATAATTTTACCATGAAGTTGATTATTAGTTACCAAATGCAATACCAAACAATTTAACCCTTTGATTCAGGGCTTGACGCGATGCTTAAAAAAGACTAGCAAAGAACTTGACAAGATGTTGGAAAAGATCATTAAGGAGCACGAAGAGGCAAGTGATGGGCAGAAAAGGCGGGAGAAGGACTTCGTCAACATTTTGCTCTCTTCCATGAATTCTCAAGATGATCAACAAAGCCATGTCATTGATCAAACTAACATTAAAGCCATCCTTCTAGATATGATAGCTGCCGCATTTGATACTTCTGTTGCTACCTCTGTGTGGGCTTTCTCAGAACTTTTGAGGAATCCAAGGGTGATGAAAAAACTCCAACGTGAACTGGAAAACAAAATCGAAACAAGCAAAATGGTAGAGGAGGCTGATTTACCAAGGTTGAATTACTTGGACATGGTGATCAAGGAGACTCTAAGACTATACCCTGTTGGACCATTACTAGTTCCTCGAGTTTGCATGAAGGATATCACACTCAACGGATACTACATAAGGAAGAAGTCACGGGTCATTGTAAATGCGTGGACTATAGGGCGAGACCCTAAGATATGGTCAGATAATGCCTTAGAGTTTTATCCAGAGAGGTTCATGAATAGCAGTATAGACCTTCGGGGACATGACTTCCAGCTCATACCATTTGGTTCAGGTCGAAGAGGATGCCCAGGTATGCATTTAGGCCTTACTACAGTGAAGCATATTGTAGCACAATTGGTGCATTGCTTTAATTGGGAGCTTCCACATGGCATGTCTCTTAATGAGTTGGATATGACTGAGACATTCGGCCTAACAATACCAAGAGCAAATCACTTGCTAGCTCTTCCATCTTCTCGCCTCGTTGTTAATTAAGGAATGATACTTAATATGAAGAATAATATGACTATTTTTTTTTCTTAGGTTGATTTTCGAGCTGAATAATGGTTGCCACCTTATTATATTAGTTAATCAATATATATAAGACATGTATGGAATAAAGTTTTACCTTTTTGTTATTATTGTGTGTAATTATACGTGGACAATGTAATTTTTTTTTTATTAAAGTGGTCAAACCTTTTGTATTGTTAGTTATAGTTACATTTTTGCTTTCATATTTTCAATGAATTTTATATATTGACTGATTTTTTTTGGTACATTAGGAGATTTTAATTAATAATGTCTTATCCTAACTTTTTACATTTATAACTAGGACTGTATGTATATGTGACTCGGCAACCCAATGAACCTTGTCTGGTAGTCAAAAAACTTTTTTCAAATATGAAAAATAAGATCAGGTGACCTTTTAAGTTGGGTCGGGTATGGGACAGACACATTTCTTAAGTCAACCCTAGGGTCTTATAAATATTTTTAAAAAAAAAAAACATAATTATTCATTTTTTCTAAGCATATCTACTGCGGCTTCTCTTTGTTCCCCTTTCTCCCTTGGAAGTTGCAGGAGGCACCAGAGTAGAATCTCTGGTCGTTGCCTCTCCTAACAGCTAGCCTGAGAGCCACCGAAGCACGTCGTCACTCCCTTCTCTTGTCATCGCCTCGCCAATAGGATCTGCCATTTTCAAGCTTTGACGCTTAGGGTTGCGTCTGCCATTTTTGTTCTTCATTGTTTGTGTGTTGAAATTCAAAGCAAATTTAGGTAAGCTCACACTCTACCGGTCTGCTACTGACCCAGCCATTTCGTTCGTGCATATGCCATTTTCTTTCTTGGGTGCTATTGCTTTCGTTTGTCATTTTCATTTTCGTTTCATTCCTTCTAATCATCTTCACTCCCGTATGACTTCAACCTAGCCTGGTTGTTTGTTTACTCATGGGCCTGAGCTCATTTGCTGGCCCAATCAGCATCCAAGTCAAGGACTCAGTTTCATATATGTAAATTCAGGTTGTGACGACAAGCTCAGAAAGAATTTTTCAATAATATATAATAAATCAAACTTATTTTGAATAGAAATTATAATCATTTAACCAACAATAAACCTCTCTTTTAAATTTGTAATGCTTAATTTACCCCCCTATAGAATCATTTGCTGCACGTTTCAGGTCAGAAAAGTACAAGGAAATTGTTGGATGGGGTTAATTTCTCATCCTCATTTATTTATAAAATATTATTCGTTAAACATCTGTTGTATGATAGTGATTAGAATTGGACTTCGAATTATAATAAATATTAAATTTAAGGCCGACAAATAATTGTTCGATTTCATATATCTAAGTCTGATCTTCATGCGCTTCTTATATCTGTCACTATATCTGAGATTTTATAAATAATCTCTTTAAAAATAAATTTCAAATACAGAAATTTGAAATCTCCAAAGTGATGTTCTATTTAATTCAGTTTTAGTCAAACAGGCAATTGAATAATCCTAAGTCTACACTAAAAATTCAAATTTACATATAAATATGGCCAATTCCATGTCATTTGTCATAAAGAGATATTTTATGACCCAATTAAATAATAAAATAATAAATTCTCAAATAATTCATAATCAAATTAAAACATTTATCCATCATATTATTCTTTTTTTTTTCTTTTAATCATGAAGAAGGCTCAAGTAAGAACCCATTAATTGAGGAAAGAGAGAAGAGAGTATATAACTGTATATGTGGATCCATGTTGGGACCAAGAATGTTATACATGAGCGACCTCTCCTTATTTCTTATCTCAATTAATTTTGGGGTGAATAATTTTAAAAGATTGATTTAGTAATTAAATAAGTGTATTTTTAATTCAATTAAAAATAAGAAAACGAATCCGCTCTTAAAATTATTTAAATATGAACTCAATCTCAACTTATGCAAAAACTAATCTAAAAATATTCTTATTATATACCAAATTAAAGAAAATTCCGAGTTTAGCTTACAAGTTCACTTCATTGAGCACTATAATTGAAGACTTGAGAAATAAGTAACGTTATTCACGTTGTCCCGAAGAAGTTGGATTGAATCCACATCACTAGATTTCCAAGCAAAAGATGATAACACAATCTCCACCTGCAGGGACATAAATGATTCTTAATGGTCAAAATCATAACAAACAAAAAAAATGTCCATTTCATGGTCCACCATAGTCATTATCTCCCTTCCTTCGTACGTTAATATCTTCCTAAGGACACGTTTAGATATATGATGGAAATATGGTGATTATCATATCTTTTTGGAAATATGGTGCTTTTTCTTTATGATGTAATTAATTATTAAATATTATTAAATATAGAATAATAATTTACTTTTTCAAATGAATTTATTATTATAATCAAAATCATTAATTACTGTCCAAAATTTTTTTAATAAAATATTGCATAATATATAATTATTAATTATATCATAAATAGCAAACGCTATAAATATAATCTTTTTGAGAACATGTAATCTTCACTCTTCTTTTTTTTCATATAGATAATGCAATGTCAAAGAAAGATTTTCAAAACCTTTCAAGCTCAGCGTGATTAAAAAAATATTTTTCTTAACCTACTAAATAAATTGACAATTGTAGAGATCAATAAGATGACTTATTTGATTAAAAATTTAAAAATTGAAATTTACCTTCACTAATTAGACAGATTCTAAACACCAAAACCCCTTGCTAATTACACTCTTGTGTGATGATGGGTTTATTTTTTAAGGATAATATTTAAAGAAAATTTATCAGCCATTACTCATTCAGATTAACATTCCAAATAATGATTTAAGGGGTCCCTTCATTTGTTCTTCAAAATCTCAAACATTATCATGATTTGAGTCATCCTATATTTCATTCTATAATGTGTATTTTATTCTATTAAATCCCCAATAACCTATAATGTTCCACTTACTAGTGTGGCAAACTATATCATAAAAATTACAAAAGACAATTGTGACTTCGCTGCTGATAACTTTGATGGTAGTAACACCTGGTCTAACAGCAGAGATTCGAATCAAATGAAACGTTATATCACTTTTTTTTTTATGCATTGACTAATTAAAAATATATATTCATATAAAAGCTCTTAATCGATCTTTCGCCGTATGGATACAAGATCCTTGAGAAAGGTAACAATAAAGTAAATAATGGATTGGCATCAAATTATAAACATTAAATTCACCCTCATTTTATGACTCAACAATATTAAATTCATTTTCAAAATTATAATATTTGAATTCAAATATTAGTTAAAGTTAAATTAATAAAAAAAATAAACCACTTTAAATTCTCAATAACTAAAATTAGTGTTATGTGAATTATTAGTTATTGACATTTTTAGCTTTTCCTTTTTTATAACATGACAATGAATATAACTTATTTTAAGATTATTAATTAGGACGTTGGATATACACAAAATTTTTGTTAATTTCACATTTATATTTACTAGACCTTTAATAATATTTATTTCTGACGCTTCTATTGTAATTTCTTTCTTGTACCATATAAACAATTAACATTCAAACTCATTTTAGATAAATATTAAAAATTCTAAAAATTATTACAAGAAAAAATGCATTCAAAGAGACGCGCGCATGCAAAATGAGATACAGTGACGTTCATGTTGACCAGTGGGTCACCGCCCTCTTTCTTGTAAATTGTAATTACAATTAAAAAAAAAAGTGATCATGCTATGTATTCTAAAAATATTATTATATAATAATTATAAAATGTAAATTAATGTTGTATTAAATATTTTACGTCCAATTATGTAAAATATTTATTCATTTACAATTAATACATCTTAAAAATATACTAGATTTTCATAATTAATAAGTATAAGAAATCTAAATAAATAAATAAAATATTACTTTACATTTAAAAATTAGAGAAAAGTACCAAATGGTTCCCCACTATTATACTTTGTAATAATTTGTTTCCTTACAAATTAACTGTGATAAATTAATCCCTTTAAAATTTTATTTTATAGAAAATTAGTCCTTCATTAATCCAAACGGAATGATTAATTTGGTACCAATTTAAATTTGTATATGACTAATTTGTCATAACTAATTTATGAGAAACCAAATTATTATAAAGTACACAAGTAAAAAACTAATTTTGTATTTTTTTTTTTTAAATTATTATATTGTAACGTATAATATTTTTTAAGTTTTGATACAAAAAGATTTTGCTATTATAATCGCTATTGTAAGTATTTTGAGTTATTACGTAGAAAAAAAAATCAGACGTATGATCATACGACTCAAAATAAGTGCTATAATGCAGGAATGTGTTTATAAAACATTTCAGTATATAAGCTAATTCCTCCTCTTCTCCTCCAACTCCAATACATCCATATACCATCATCTGTCCAAAACGACTGCAATATGTCACCTACAACAACACTAGCCATTCCAATAGCCCTCCTTTCATTAATATGCATTCTATGAGCAGCCCTATTGCCGCCAAAAAGACGACGACTAATGTTGTCAAAATCGCGATTTAACTCAGTAGAATCGTCGATTTTACGATCCTAGATAGCAATTTCACGTTAAATCGCAATTAGAATCGAAATCAAGACTGACTCAGTCAAACTCGCCACTAACTCGTACAGACTTAGTAAACTCAGCGAGTTTGACCGAGTCAACCAAGTTAGCATATCTGCAACCAAAAAAAAAAACACATGAGACTAGGCCCAATGTTTCTTCCAGCGTTGATGGCCCAGCTCTGTTGATAGCCTAACAAATCACTTTGAGTCCTGATGCCCAAAATTCCTTCGATGTGATCACCTGTATCAGAGCGTCATCTATCCCTAATGCCTCTGTTCTCTCTGATATCTCAAGTGGCTCACTTCGCTACATTGCCGGCTTGCCGCTATTCTTTTCTCCGGTCTCGGTTCGCTTCGCTACATTGCCTATCCTCTCCTGCTCTCGGTTCACCCTCATCACTTTGAGTCCTGATGCCTAAAATTCCTTTGATGTGATCACCTGCATCAGAGCATCATCTATCCCTAATGCCTCTGTTCTCTCTGATCTCTCAGGTAGCTCACTTTGCTACATTGTCGGCTTATCGCTATTCTTTTCTTCGATCTCGGTTCGCTTTGCTACATTGCCTCTCCTCTCTTGCTCTCGGTTCACCCTGATGCTACATAACCTAAATCTAAATCCCTATTTGCCTTAGCCCTTAGTCATTGCCTCTGTTCTCTTGATGGACCGATTCATTCATCCTCTTCTCCTCTCGGTGCTCGCAGATAGTAGAAGAAGGTCGCAAGTGCACAGGAGTTTGGTGAAGGTCGCAGCTTTCTGGTGTAGCTCGCAGAGATGACATTGACACCGGAGAAGGCCAACTATCCATCATTCCGTCACCGCAGCTTCTATAGGCCAACCTTGGAGGTAACATTTGTTTTTGTTCCTTTATTTATCAGTAACAATTTTTTTCACGTAGCTAGTAGCTCTGTCAATGGCTTCTCCTCCATTGTGGTTGAATAACATGAGGTATTTGTCAAGAGATTTAACTGATACAAGTATTTAGAATGTTGGGAGTTGTAATATTTGATTATTTTGAAGTAATAGGGCAAAATTCAAAGGCAAAAAATACCAATAATTCATGTAATCTACACATAAAGCTAAAGATGGGGGGAAAAAAAATCAATAGTGTGTCTTATGCGTGTGGGAGAACAAGTACTGGCTAATATAGATAATCACAATGAAAGGTGTATATATATTATAAAAGAATATGGTGTCATGGAGTCATGGACAAAAGTGATCAGAGTTCTAGAAGAATATGACCTAATTCTGAGGAATGTGTTTGCTTTAAGGATGAACAGGGAGATAATACTAGAATTGAGAAATGGAAAGCTTATCAGATACAATCCAACAACAAAAGCCATTGATGAATTGGAATATGAAGTAGATCATGTTTTTATTAGTTATCATAAGGAGAGCATATTCTTATTTGACAAAGGAGAGGGCTATATCAAGGAAAAAGTCTAGTATTGTCCTGTGTTAAAACCTTATCTCCTATTGTCTCGCAATATTTTCATACATGTCATGTATATCCATATAGAATATAGATATCAAGACATTTTAATCTAGCTTTATCTTTATATCCTCAATTATGCTTTTGTATGCCTTGTACATTGTGTTATATAGTTCCTGTCCCATTCAAATATGAGTTCAAGTTGCTTAATTTGTTGGTTTGACAATTCAGAAGACAATCTAAGCTACATGTTTTTGCTACGTGATTTATTAGCTGGAAATGGCAACACTAAGTGAGAACTTACTGGCTTTGATTTATCAAGCATGAAGAAATTGTGAGATTTGAGGGATATGTATTTATGCTAATCACACATTAATTGGTTGGAGGCCTAATCTAATTAGATGCTACGAATGGTCAAGTTTCACCAAACGGACACACAGGATTGTGTTGGAAGGTTGGCATGGGATGACGTTTATGTCGTAATCAGCATTCAAACATTGGTACCGCATTACAAGTTTACAACCTATTTTGATCACTACTAAATAATTTGTTCTTCTCATGTTCTTCTTTCTAATGCATTGTTTCTGCCACCAATTTTCATCCCCAAACAAGTAAACTAAATACCCCATTTTTTGTATACTTGCATGGGGTATGAATGAAACCCTGTATTATTAGGAAACCCCACAGTGCAAAGTTCTTTTTTTCCTTTGTCGTGTTCAACATTGTACATGAATTTATATGGACAATTTGTTCTGTTAAATAGATGATTATTATGTATTGTGTTATGGATTATATATTATGAATTATGGATTATGAACGATGGATTATGGAGTTTATTGAACTTGTATGTGATTTGAATGAAAAGTATGTAATATGGAAAGGATTGTGGATTATAAAATAATATAAGTATTTATGTATGAAATTTGAAGTTAATTTGTGATATAGTTATGTTTAATAGCTTAAATAACATGTGTAGATAAACTTTTACAATTCTACGTTACGAGTTTACGTTATGAGTCTACCTTTTCTTTTCGAGTTTACGTAAAATTACGATTTTGACAACATTGACGACGACCACCACCACCTGGTCCGCCCGGCTTGCCAGTACTAGATAACCTCCACATGGTGGGCACCCTCCCACATCGTACCCTCCAAACCCTCGCCGAAAAGTACGGTCCTATAATGTCTCTGCAGCTAGGACACGTCTCAACAGTCGTGGTGTCTTCCCCAGAAGCCGCCAAGCTCTTCCTCAAGACGCACGACGCCGTTTTCGCAAACCGCCCCAAGATGCAATCCACTCAGTACACTTATGGTCCAGAGGGCGTAGCTTTTGCTGAGTATGGTCCTTATTGGCGCAACGTAAAGAAACTATGCACCGTGCATTTTCTGAGTACATCCAAGGTTGAGTCTTTTGGAGGGTTGAGAAAGGAGGAGGTGGGTGCCATGGTGGAGTCGCTGAGCGGCGGAGGTGCGTGAGGTTGTGGACCTTACTGAGAAGGTGAGGGTGCTTATAGAGGAGATCACTTGTAAGATGATACTTGGTCGAAGTAAGGATGATAGGTTTGATCTGAAGGGTATTCTTCAAGAGATCATGAGACTTTCTGGAGCTTTTAATCTTGCAGATTATGTCCCTTGGCTTGCTCCGTTTGATCTTCAGGTACTAAACAACTATTCATGGTTCTATATGCGTCTCAGAAGTGAATTGAGCAGAAGTTGAAATAATTTTATAAGAATATAATTCTTTGATGTTGTACTGTAGACAAAACACTGACTCATGTTACCTTGCACAAAATAAATAAAAATATGAGTGGCAGGTAAATGATCAAATTCGTGATTAGATTATTTAAATTCATAATAAAATTATTTGTAGTGTTTTAGTCATCATATCATAAACTGTTGAAATTAAATTGTTCTTGGCATATATAGCATCAACGAAACCTTGATAACCAATTTGGTTTGATCATTACCGTTTTTTCTACTTTCTTAGTTGATATAAAGTTTTAGCCCTACGTACGGTTGACATCAACCTTGTCGAGACTTTAAATCCAAGTGGCTTTTGCGTAAAGCACGAGCCATTCACTTAATAATTTAAGCTGTAGCAATGATAATGAGTAAAAAAGTATTATTATAGTCTCTATCTTCGGGCCCATATTTAGCAGGTAAAATTTTTTTTGTCCGCATTGAATTATGGAATTCTTATTCACACGGTTTGAATATTTTATCCATTCCTACTAAAAAGCAAAGGCCTATAAATTTCTAACTATTTCATGCTCGTTTTCTAACTTATTTTAAAAAATTTCTAATTATTTGTTCTATGCTCACGATGACCTTTGATGATTTTTAGTCATAACCCATTTATAAATTGCCACTAATTATCAGGGATTGACTCGTCGAATGAAAAAAACCAGCGAGGCACCCGACAAAATGTTAGGACAAATAATTGAGGAACATGAACAGGCTCCTAGTCAACCTGGGCACCACAAGGATTTCATCGACACATTGCTTTCACTGATGAACCAACCCATGAATATCCACGACGAACAGCCCCACACTATTGATAGAGCAAGCATCAAGGGCCTTCTTTTGGACATGATCATTGGTCTTTCCGAAACGGCAATCACTGTCATCGAGTGGGCCATCTCGGAACTCCTTCGGCATCCACGTATCATGCTAAATCTTCAAAAAGAGCTCACAACCATATTCGGAATCAACAAAATGGTGGAAGAAGCTGATTTAGCCAAACTAAGCTATTTAGATATGGTTGTGAAGGAGACCTTAAGACTGTACCCTGTGATACCATTACTGGCACCTCATGAGTCAATGGAAGACATAGTGATCAAAGGCTATCACATAAAGAAGAAGTCAAAAATAACCATAAATGTGTGGGCAATAGGGACAGACAAAAAGGTGTGGTCAGATAATGCAGAGATGTTTCATCCTGAGAGGTTCGTTAATAGCGACATAGATGTTAGAGGGAAGAACTTCGAGCTGATACCATTCGGGTCGGGTCGTAGAAAGTGCCCCGGAATACTTTTGGGGATGACAATAGTGAAACTTGTGGTGGCTCAGTTAGTGCATTGCTTCAACTGGGAGCTTCCTTATGGGATGGTTCCAGAAGCAATGGATATGAGTGAGAAATTCGGGCTTTCTACACCCAGAGCCAAGCATTTGCTTGCTGTGCCTACTCACCGTCTGCTTCATGAAACACAATGGATTAGATTGACGTACACTATGGTTTCTGGTCTTTGGTCAGAAATTCAGGAATAAAGATATATGGAAGGAAACAAGAAATTGACATGCCTCATAGATATACTATTGATCATTGTAAACTCAACTTACTGTAACATAGTTTTACATGTTCATGCATTATCATATATTTCGGCCGGCCAGAGCAATTATTTTCATTTGGAAGATTTATGAAATTTCATTGATGCATATGATAGCTATACTTCCAATGATACAGAAGTGAATTAGCATGTATGTTTAAAAAACTAAATTATTTGTTTTAATCCATCTATAGTTTTCGGTTGTTAAAATGAGAACAAAAGAGCTCATCAGTTCTAATACTAAACATAACCAAACACTGTACCATCTAAAATAGATTCTATACAATATTACTACACCATGTGCAATGAGAGTGTGATACTGATGACAGGAGAATCATGAACAATTATATCTTTCTTTCAATTTTTTTCTTTCCTCTTTCTCTCTCTTCAAATACATGAGGATCCAAATTACCTACCATCTTGACATTGTATATATGCGTGATCTAAACTGAACAATTAAAGTGATACGTGTCATACATCTAAATGGATTTTACATTATAATCTATTTTTATAACTTTAATTCATATAAATCAGTGTTAAAATAACATAAAATTAACTACCTTGATAGCAGTTACAAAATTAAATGACAAACTAATTTAAAATATTAAAATTACCAGGGGCGGAACCAGGACCCAGAGCAATTTTTTTCAAAAATTTTTATATTTTATTATAAAAATTGCATTTTAATATTATGTTTTTTAAAATAAAATTATTTCATTTAATTTTTAGATTGAACTAAATGAGATTAATTTATCAGCAATAACTTAACTTTTTCCCTTTTAAATTTGAAGGTAACTCTAAAATATTATATTATTTATTATTTTTCATTTTAATATTAATTTTACTATCTAAGTACATATGAAAACATTTATATTTACTTATTACTTATATAATGTATAAAGATATATTGAACAAAATAAATCATCACTTCATAGCATTATGATAATTTAATAAACAACCCAAGATAATATTTTGAAGGAAGTAAATAAGTTTATTAAATAAAGTATTAAAATTTATAACTGTCAATTTATAAAAAATAATATTTATAGAGGATTATAAATATCATTTTATCTATCTATTTTAGCATTTATAAAGACAATTGTTCAAAGTTTAACTAAAAATAACATATTGACATTTAAATTTAATTACGTTTTACTTAATTATAGTAAAATTACAATTTACAAAAATATATCAAATGTTTATACAAAAATTAAATATAAAATTACATACATAATACATATGTAAGCCTGATAAGTTCAAACTAATATGTTAAATAACAAAACAAAATAATACAATCCAATCATCAAATTCAATAATTTCAATGAGTTCAAAAAATCAAAAATATATGGGGGCAAAAAAATTAAAGTTTAATACAATGTATATAAAAATAAATAAATAAATAAATAAGTGCCACACCTCCCCTCCCCCTTCTTCAAAAATTTGTCCGCCACTGAAAATTATAAAGATCCCATTATAATTTTTTTAAAGGTTTAGTGAAAAGAATTACAATAACTAAAAGAATAATTTACCCACATTCCAACCAATAAAATGTCAGGGAGTCCAGCGAGCACGGAAACAATATGCAGGCCTTAAAAAATCTCGACCGTTAACAACAAACTAATGTGGCAGATGAAGACGAAGTGGGAAGAGAAAATATTTGGAAAGTTCTCTCAGTCATGCTCAATTAGAACAAATAGAGAGAAGTGCAAGCAAGAATTTTACATTACTTTAAAATGTAAATGTGTATGTCAAAACCCGTCCACTTCTGGACAACTTTACGCTGATACAGAGAAGAAACTGCTATACGAGGAAAACATAGCCTCATAAAGATACGAGATACAGTGAAATAAGCAAGTTTTCTCTATTCCATTGACATAGGAAAATTCTAGACCAAAAATAATTAATGACAACAAGCAGATTCATCTAGCTGTGCTTCGTGACTTGTTTGCTAGATTGTAGCGCTTGGGAGGCAAAAAACCTAACATCAACATCTGGATCCTCACTAAGATCTACCAAACAGGGACGGATGGTCTTCTCAACCACCTTCATTGTTCAAATGCGATTTGGAATATGAGAAATAAAAAAAAGAAAAAATTTACATGAGGGTTAAAGCATGCATGGAATGAGAGACTGACGAACTTCAGAGAGTAGCATGCATGGAATTCCAATCCGAAATGACTTACATCTTAATATCTCCACGGCGCTAGCATTGGAAAAATTTTCAAAATTCAAGTTATACAGTTTGTTTAGTGGCATATTAGAATGTCAAAGCATCTGCTTGAAGTATGTTACAGATGAAATGAAGGGTTAAATCGCAGCAACTTACCGACTGATCAACTGTTGGAATGAGAGACTGAAGAACTTTAGCTACATTGAATTTGATATTGCATGTAGAATGGTCATCCGATAAAGGTAGTGTGGATCGTTAATCATGTCCAAAACCTGCAACAAAATGTGAGATGTTGGATGAATACCACGCTAATTTTATTCAACATAAGCATTATAGTGTGCTTTAAGAAACCTTAGCGTTCACTAAACAGAAAGAAAATTTACAGACGTCAGTTTCCTCAGATAGAATTTTGTCTTAAGATTAGTAGATTTTTCTTTTTTCTCTTTTTTTTATTCCATTTCGTAGAAAGTGAAAAATTAAAAATGTACTAAAGCAGGCTTAATTTGTAAATCAGATAGCAGAATTTTGTCTAAACAACAGAACAAGGTAAAATAAATTACTAATATAATCAAGAAACTGAATAATACAACAAAAACAAAAACATCATAATGAACCTGAGGAATAATATGTTGCATTGCCCAATCTGGTCCGAATTCTTCTGCTAACCGTTTCACATTATTAGCAGCAGCATCACGAATTGAGTATACCTACAACCATAGAAGTGGCAGACAAAGTTGGTATAATTCAGTTACCATGACTGAAAAATATAATTAACCAAATAGCCAGCTTTCTGACAAGAAAATAAGATTTCCTTGTAATTACTAAGATTAATAAACAGTAATTTAAATAATAATTAAAAAAAACACAGAAGATGAAAAATTTAAAGCATTATAAATTATACTGTGGATTACAGTCAATCATAACTGCTTTAGCACAAAGCAAGTATTTCAATCATTAGTTAGTCAATTACATGGACTTTAAAAATAAATGCAAAACTGATAAAAACATAAAATTTACTTGTTTCACAAATCTTGTCCTTTAGCCATTGCATGCAAAGAGCTCCAAGCTTGTCATCAAAAAATCCAACGCCCAACTGACTTGCCAATAAGGGTATATATTCTATGATTGCAAGACGAACTCTCCAGTGGCGATCCTCAACAAGCTCAACAATAACTGGTAATAGAGACTGAGATAATAGATCAATGCCAATCACCTGCATCAACATGTATATTACAAAGCTTCAAAAGAGATCATTTATTAAAAGAAAAAAATAGGTTATAGTTTTCAACAAAAATTACCAAACTAGAGAATATTCATGTTTTAAGCCACAAACCTAGTTCACTTGATCAAGCTTGCTGATAATGTTCAGCCTGACATCAAGAAACTCATCTTTCAAAAGTGAAAGGAAAATAGGCAGAAGCTGCTCAATTGTTGCATCCAGCAAGTAACGCAGAAATAGAGAAAATGCAAAAGGGATATAAGCATCCTCTAAACAACAGATACAATCGAAGGGAACTGTTCCTAAAGGTGAAAGGAGTATAAAAATAGGTTCACCACGTAGGAACAATCAGTACATGAACACAGAAAAAGAATAAGACATCAAATAGGCTTATATATCTACTACTCGTGTGACGAAATTTCTGAGACTAGCATCTTCATTCTTGCCGAGAATTCCCGACCTTGTCAATTCTCTTTTCTATTTCTTTGATAGAACAGGAGCTTTAAAAATCAAAACTATCCATTGACCAAATGTTAAGTTCCTACACTTTTGATGTTAAGGTCCACACTTTGGAGACAGCAAGAGACCTATTCCTGCCGAAAGTATATAATATATTATAGAAGAATATCTATTTCACCAGATGATTTATTTCAAATAATGCTAAAACAAATAAACTTTTAAGGTTGATTCACGAAAAGATAGAACAGAATCTACTACACCATCCCAAAGATATCAATGTTATCAGCACTCCTGACAAGAACAAACATATATGTTTAATAGCAGATCCTTAAAATAGCCTTATGCCAGTTTTTCCTTTCTAAACAAGCATTCAATAGATAAATGTCCCAAGCTCCAAATAGTTAGCTTCTTGTTGGCACAACAAAGTATGCATATAGATAGAGTTCCATACCTTCCCTAAATTTGGTGCCATTCCTATTACAACTGAAGCTAATGCAGAGCGAACATGTTGAGATGAATCTGTTGATAAATCCCATGGTAGGCAAACTTGATCAGTTGTGAACTCAAAACAAACAAAGTCTGTCAACTGTTCCATGCTAGAAGTCCAAAGATTTCTATGAGAATGCGTACCTTCACACATGGTAGAATATGCTGGATAGCTAGTTCTAGATTCAATATGCGAGAAAACTTTGTTACTCCTCCAGCAGCAGCAATACGTACTTCAGCCTCATTATCACACAGTAGCCGAACATAGGCAGGAACTAAGTCTGACCTATAAATTACCATTATTACATACAGTAAAATTAGATTTTTTACATGACACTTTTCATAAATCACAAAATAGTTTCTTTGGCTGACTGAAGAATACATATTTAACAATATCACCACTTTCAAATCAGATTACTAGATAGCAATCAAGGAAAAAAGTATCTGTACCAATCAAGAAAAACAATCATTCAACAGGTTGGAAAGGTTACCTGGTAGGCTCAGGACCAACAGCTTCACAAAGCTCATATAGTTGATTTGTAACCATGTAACGAACACGCCATGACTTATCCTGGTGAATAAGTAATTATATTATTTATCATGTACAAAAAAGCAACTTCACAAAGTTCAT
Organism: Delonix regia; assembly: GCA_037074485.1. Lineage (NCBI taxonomy): Eukaryota > Viridiplantae > Streptophyta > Magnoliopsida > Fabales > Fabaceae > Delonix > Delonix regia. The sequence continues at coordinate 27,687,331 of CM073449.1, read as the reverse complement.
ATAGTTGATTTGCAACCATGTAACGAACACGGCGTGACTTATCCTAGTCAATAAGTAATTATATTATTTATCATGTACAAACTTCATTTTCAGAACAACGCAAGCCAGGAAAAACTTCAATTAATCTATTTTTCATCTGCCTTCAAGAAAGATCAAGGAAAAAAAATTTTCAAAGTGAAGGACAGGCATATGAACATGGAAAGCAGGTTCACAACTGATTAACAATAAAATCAAGAGAGAATCTACCACCTAATGACTTGCGTCCCACGTTTTAACTGTAATTTATGACTACTTGGCTCTCTTTTCATCCTGAACTTTACTCTTCTCAGTCAAAAATCTTTTCATTATCATAAAATTCCAAATGACTAGTGATAAGAGAAAAAGGAAACCAAAAGGGAGAGTGAAATGATTCTTTCATGGAAAACTATAACAGACAATGTACAACTTCCCATTCGATATAGATGCTTACTATACCTGTGAGAAATTGACTATGACAGGAAGAATATGTGCCACACAATCTTGAGGGTCCAACAATTTCCCAAGAGTTGCACAGCCCTCAACAGCAAGTAGCCGAACAGAATCTTGTTCTAGAAGAACAAGAAATGATTAAATAATTCTTATCCAGCAGCACATGTTAAAAAAAAGGATAGGAATAACAGATTCTACTCAATGCATGATCATACGAACTCAACTTGCAATTATGTATCATATGTGTCAAATAAACTAAGAATGTCTCTTAACTATCTAAGAAGAGAAAAAAAAATTTATGTTAGGACCCTGAGAAATAAAGTCTCATCTAAACTATAAAATCAAAGGTCTTTGGCTACATGTGTGATAAGAATATTGCAACAATATAACAATAATGTCGATTTATGATTACCGATGGAGGTATATGTCAATACTTGTTAGAGAGGAAAATAAAGCACCAAATATCAATTGAGTATGGATTTGTGAGGTTAAAAGACAAAAGCATGAAACACGCCATAGGCACTACAATATATCTTTTCATATTTCCTATTTTCATCACCCACGCCCCCCGCACCCCAGAAGAAAGAAAAAAAAAGTCACTTCTGATGAGGAAAGCTGGAAATAGTACATAAATGTCAGATACCATCTCGCGTGAGAACATCAAACATGGACATGATGTTGGTTTTCAAGTGAGTTGCTTCAACAGTGGCAGCAAATTTTCCCAGGTTTGTCGTAGCAGATCTCCTAACTATGGGCATCTCATCTTGACACAGCTGACCATATATAGTTCTCAGCTCCGTTTTTGATGTCTCTGGTGCACTAGGATAAACTATATGGAACAAGCCGCATGACGAAACTTGTGCTGTGAACCACTCACCAGCAGCCAGTCTCTACATGATGGGGATTATAAGGAGTGAATGATTAATGCACTTCCATTATAACTGCAGCTAGGTACATTAATGTCAACATGGAAGATTGAAAAACTAAACAACATGAAGAAATGAGGCATTAATACGCCACTTATATCATACAGAAAATAAAAGTAAAGCACATTCTAAACCTGAAACCTATTATTTGTGGTGGTATATGTTCTTTAACAAGACTTGGGAAATTAGATTTAAGCATTAGAAAAAAAACCATGGCTGATTAGTTTAAGTGTAAGAGGTTCAGCTATGCAATATACAAGTTGGCATACTTTATCTGCGTCTATATCGACTCACTCCCCTATACTCAGAGTGAATTTTTAAAAGCACGTTGTCCAGCCTTCAAATTGTACTAAAAACAAAACCCTGTTACAACTTCTAGGTGTGCATGTCCAACAGTTTGAGACTGTCAAGCACCTATAACCTCACCCACAGCAAGATGTGAAGGTCACAAATAATACTTTTTTGTACAGTGGAGGTCAATGGGACCATTAAGACTGCACTAGGCAAAAAGTAGTAACATAGTAAGGAAAGTAAGAAACATAAACTACACCCTTGAATCCACAAAAAGCATTAAGTAAGACTAATCCAAAAAGATAATAAATGGATAACCAGGAAAACTATAATTAATACTGTAATAATAAAATCCCATCTCTAGACCCAATGAACAAAAGAAGTCAAAACTAAAAACCTTTCATATGATTCTAAAATGCATAGTATTCAGTAGGAACCCATATGACTATGACAATCCTTAAAGATATTACAGAGCCCTGGCAAAAATAAGATGAATGAAAAAGTAATGTAAACTTCCACCACTGGGTCAGTTATGCCAGTTCTCCTGCCTTAAATCAATCAGGCATCTAGAGTTGTGGCATGTCTTACTTGGTGTCCAAACACCAATAGAATGACAGATAACATAGGAATTTTTACTGTGTCACATGCCGACAAATTAGTGAATTGAGCCATAAACTAACAAATGCATAATCATTAAAGATTACGGACCAACAAATCTGTAATCCTTTCCATTTTATTGCTATTTATTCCCATCAATAATTTTTTGCAATTTGAAAAAAAAAATTAGGGGGAAAGGGGGGTAAATAGAGCTATGTACCTTTATCAGAGGAATAAAGTAATCGACCAAGTCATTGTCTCTCATTTGAGCTCTAATTCTACATAGTGACTCCAGTGATTTGTCCCTCACACAAGTTTCCTCAACCGAGCAAAGGGCTTCTAATGGAGCTAGTAGCACATTGGCATGCTCTACACCTCCAACATAAGGAACAAAAACCCCCAACTCCTCCGCCATTGCAAGAAGCACCTCTTCATCGTCGTCATTGTTCTCACTGAGAAAAGGAATCAATTCCTTCCTGGTCCTTTCCTCCCCAAGTACACGTGCAATTGTGGAAAGTCTGTGGATCGAGTTCAATCTGAGCTGGATATCTTCGTTCTTTAACTCATCAATCAAACTGCTCTTGGCTATAGAGGTTCATCTATCATAGCCATCTTGTCCCCCTAAACTACACATAGAAGCGTGTTATAAAACAATTCCTTTGATGCTCACTCACGAAAAGTAGTGCTTCATTATATCTAGTGCTGAGTATCCATTGGGCTAGCTATGATTTGATTGTTCACTTTCCTCAGAGAGATGCTGTCAGAATAATTTCAATATTTATGAATTAGCATTAATTATTCGTATTTTGTTATTAGGTAATTAATGTTATAATTTGTAAACTATGAATGGACTAAGGTTTATTTTAATTTGTAGATAATTAGTTATGGGTTCGATTAGTTACAAGCCCATTGGGCTGAAACCTAACCTACAGTCCAAGAGTATTAGTAATCATCCCATCAAATTACTAATTTGATATTGTTACCCAGAGAGAGATTTAATGGGCTTATTTTTCTTATTAATTAATTAAATGAGAAATCGTTTTAAAGATTGTGAAGGGTTTTATTTTAATAATATTGATTAATTATATTATTAAAATAAAACCTTATAAATAGCACACTGAAACCCTTAGTTTTAAATATATAAAATATTATCACTCTCTCTGCTGTCAAACACTCTGAAAGACGCTCTTGGGCATTGAAGGTTGAATTTATCATACTCAAACAATACTTAGAGTAATAATGTCGTCTTCATCATATCAGATTGTTAATTGATTTATTCTCCCTATTTGTAAGCATGTTTAATTACATGCTCTAATTTTGCTATCAAATGGTATCAGAGCCTCTGGTTCTATGGTTATAAAATTTTTTCTTTCTCTGAATTTCGTCTTTGTCAATGCCAAGTTTTATGGATTATGAAATTTTTTTAAATTTTCTTTCCTCTAATCTCATCTGCATCAAGCATGTTATGAAAGATTTAATCTACCATTATCAATTTTAAATTATTTTCCAGATCGACCCGTTACTTGGACAGATACTTGTTACTTACATGTTAATCTTGTGTTCATCATTGTAATACTTCATCAGTTGCTCAGTGTCGGTGGGCTCTTCATCAGTTGCCAGCGAGACTTAGCGTTAATATTGACGCTCATTCACGTCACCGGCAACTCGCTATTGTCGCATAGCCATCGTGCTTTCTCGTCGCCGGCAACAAATGAAATCCCATCGTTAGACTTAAAATTTTCAAGTGAATATTTCACTCAACTAGGACGGAACCACTCAAAATAACCATCAGGACTTTAAAAATCATGAAACAACGATTAAAATGGTGCCAGTTTCGAAGTCTGAGGGGCACAAAACCGACATGTCACAGTCAGGTTCTCTAGGAGGTAAGAAGGTGCACATGGACAATGCCCACGCGCACCTCCAACATATGTAGGCATGTGAAGCAACACCATAAGTCAGATGAACTTTGAATTTTGGAATTTGCCTCTACTTGCCCTGATCCAAATTATGATGATTTTTTCAAAATTTTTTGAACCCTAGAAATAGGAGTTTTGAAATTTTTTGAATTAAGGGCCTTAAAATAATGTCTAGATAAGGTATTTTAATCTGAGAAAATTTGTGTACAGACTAGACATAATATGGGACAATATTTAGCTCACTTTCCCTAATTATGTGTAAATAAATTATAATTAATTTCTTTGTATTAATTATTAGATTTTATTCCTAATTTAAGCATACACCTTAAAAGGAATAATTTGTGTATGAAAATTATTGAGACTTTGGGACACATACACCTATTGATTTTGTGCTCACCTATCATGGGCTAATCATGATGATATGCCTTTATGAATAATTGATACCATATTTTTCATTTAATTTCCTACAATTTTAGATAATTTAGTTACCATCATCAAGGATGAGTCTGAATATTACGATGAGTCCACTAGAGAGAGTATACATACATGTTATGTTGATAATGGATATACCTTATCCGTATGACATTATTAATATAATTCTATGAACTAAATACAATTACGATTTCAAGTGAAATAAACAAATTTACGAATGGTTAGTAGCAATTTTAAAACAATGCTTCCATTGTTTCTTATTTCCTATTGATATGGAAACCATTGTTGCATTTTGTTACTTCTCCTTATGGTCAAATCTATGGTATACATGAGTTTTCTTTCATGATTTGTTGTAATCCAAAACTTTAAATGGGATTATAATACACATCTTGATGATACAGTTGCATAAGCTAAATTTTGTAAAAGGAAACCTAGTTTTTATAATTATGTTTTCGAGACATAATGTTTCCTAATTTTGTTTCATCAGCATCCGTGTTCCAGCAACTGTCTATGGTGGAAACTCTAAATATGATGAATTTTGATAACTAGCATGAGTCCTTCAACATGTACCTGATCTTTTCCAAGGAGGATTTGGCCATGAGAGATCCAAAACTGATAGATCTCACTGCTAAGTTTAGTGTTGCTGATAGAGCTTATCACAAGCAGTAGTATGAATCCAACAGGATCTGTCTGATGGTTATAAAATACATTATTGAGAAGACAATCAGACAGAGTATTCCTGATAAGAACACCGTTGTGGAATACCTTAAGGTTGTAAGTGAAAAGTTCAAAAAGTTTGATAAAACGCAGAAAGCGTATTATCATTCGTTACAGGATAACACTCATTATGATGGAGTATCTGGTGTACATGAGCATATGATGAAGCTGGTGAATTACTTCAACAAGCTAAAATCTCTAAATGTGGACCTGGTGAAAGTTATCTTGTTTACAAAGTCCTACAGTCTCTTCCAGCAGAGTATGGGGTTCTCAGAACCACATACAACTCACAAGAAGCTGAATGGACCATTGATCAGATGATGTCCATCATAACTTAATAGGAGGAGTCATTAAAGAAATCAAATTCACGTGGTCATTTAGTGAACTACATCTCTCATGGCTCGTCAAGCAAGGCTGGAAATGAGAAGTTTAAGGGAAAGAAACCTAAAGGCAAGCCTAATGGTAAAAAGTTCATTGAGATCAAGAAGAGCAATAAGAAGAATAAGGGTCAGAAGAAGAAATTTAAGGGTGATTATAATTACTGTAAGAAGTCTGGCCACAAGATCTCATATTGCCTCAAGCTGAAGTATAAGCGTAAGAAAGAAGGTATCTTTCCTGAAATTGCCCCCTTAGCTCTAGTTTGTCTTGAATCCAGTAATTTTGAAACCCCTATGGATACTTGGTAGTTGGATTTTGGAGCGACTGTTCACGTAACTAATTCTTTGCAAGGGCTCAAAGACAAGAGGAGCCCAAATGAGAGAGAAAAGACCATTTTGGGAATGGAAGAAAGTTCAGCTGCAGTGGATTGCATAGGAGCTACAGTTTTGAACTCATATTCTGGACATAGTTTAACTTTACATAACGTTGTCTATGTACCTTTCTTCAAGGAGGAATTTGGTTTCAAGTTCTGTGTTAAACAAAGATAGATATTCTTTTTGGCAAGGAAATGGCAGAATTGGTGTTTACTTTAATTTAGTCATTGTTGGAACTGCTAGATTAATAAGTGGTTTATATTGCTTGAACGTAAATGTTTGTTCAGATTCTACTCCTGTGGCATCAATTAATGCTATCATTGGACACAAACGCTAAAGAATTGATAAAAACTCTTCAATGTTATGGCATCGGCGTTTTGGTCACATCTCCAAAGAGAGACTATAAAGAATGGTTAGACAAGGAATATTGCATGGCCTAAACTTTTCTGACTTTGAATCCTATGTTGACTACATTAAGGGAAAACTTCTCGCTAGAGTTAGGAAGAGAGGGGCTAATAAATCTGAAACTATTTTAGAATTGATCCACACAAATATTAGTGGACCAATTACTCCCACTATTATGGGTAATTACAAATATTTTATAACCTTTATAGACGACTATTCCAAATTTGGCTGGATTGGTTTATTACATGAAAAGTCAAACTCGTTAGATGCCTTTAAGGCATTTAAGGCTACCGTTGAATTAAAGTCTAGAAAGGTTATCAAGAGTGTAAGATCAGACAGAGGTGGAGAATATTATAGAAGGTATACTGAAACTGAGGGAAACCCTAGATCGTTTACCCTATTCTTATAGGAGCAAGGAATTGAGGCTTAGTATACTATGCCTGGGATTCCACAACAGAATGGAGTTGCTGAGAGGTGTAATCACACCTTGATGGACATGGTCAAAAGCATGATTAGTCACTCTTCGTTACCAGAATTTTTATAGGCTGATGCCCTTAAGATAGCAACCTATGTCATGAATCAAATTCCAAGTAAATCTGTTGAAAAGACACCGTATGAGCTTTTCACCGGTAAGAAGCCTAGTCTAAGGCACTTTCGTGTGTGGGGTTGTAGAGCAGAAGTGAGACCCTATAATCCACAGCTCAAGAAACTTGATTCTAGGACTGTTAGCAGATTCTTCATTGGGTATTGTTTAGGATCCAGGGGATGCAGATTTTATTGTCCCAGTCACACTACCAAAGTCATTGAATCTGACAGAGCATTCTATTTTAAAGATGACTTGGATAGTGGGAGTGGTGTTCCTAGAGTAATTAACCTGCATTGTGTTGATACCATCTTACCCATACCACCGTTGTCATCTCTACTTGTAGATCATGATATTAGAGATGACACTCTTGTTGAGAATCTAATTGATCCCATTGAAGAAGCTCCTATAACTGATATAGGAGAACCAACCCTTAATTTGAGACGATCACAAAAGATTTGTAAACCTGCAATTTCATATGACTATATAATGTACTTGCAGGAATTTGAGTCAGACATTGTTGATGGCACAGATCCAGTTTCTTATGATGAAGCTATGTCAGAATCTCATTCATCTGAGTGGTTAGAGGCTATAAATGATGAAATGTCCTCCTTGTCCTGTAATTATATATGGGAATTAACTGAGTTGTCAGATGGTTGTAAACTCGTTGGTTGCAAATGAGTTTTTAAAACTAAAAGAAGGGTCAATGGTGAAATTAAAAAATTCAAAGCCAGACTTGTAGCTAAAGGCTACAATCAAAAGGAAGAAATCGATTATACAGAAACATTCTCACTCGTATCTACTAAAGATGCCTTCAGAGTTCTAATGGCACTGGTTGCACAGTTGGATCTTGAACTTCATCAGATAGATGTCAAAAAAGCATTCTTAAACGGCGATTTACTTGAGGATGTTTATATGACACAACTTGACGGATTCACTGAAGCAGGGAAAGAGCACTTATTGTGCAAGCTGAAAAGGTTCATCTATAAGCTTAAATAGGTCTCAAGACAGTGGTATTTGAAATTTGATCAGATAATCACCTCACTTTGTTTTACAGAGAATATTGTTGATCAATGTATCTATCAGAAATTTGATAGAGACAACTTTATGATACTCGTTCTGTATGTTGATGACATACTCTTGGCCAGTAACTCAGTAACTATGTTGAATGAGGTCAAACACGTTTTTTCATGCCATTTTGACATGAAAGATCTTGGTGAAGCTTCTTTTTTCTTGGGAATTCAGATTCACCATGATAGATCTTGTGGCACTCTTGGTTTATCTCAGGCAACCTACATAGATCGAGTGCTAAAGAAATTTAACATGCATACTTGCACTCCTTGTGCTGCACCTGTACAGAAAGATAAAAGGTTGTCTAGATCATCTTGTCCCAAATATGATAATTCAAAAATCAAATGAATAAGATTCCATATGCATCTGCTATTGGTAGCCTTATGTACGCTCAGGTGTGCACACGACCTGATATTGCTTTTGCTGTCAGTATACTTAGTATATACTTGAGTAATCATGGTCCTGATCATTGAAGGGCTGCAAAGAAAGTTATGAGGTACCTACAAGATACAAAGCATCACATGCTTACTTTTAGAAGATCTGAGCCACTTAAAATTGTGGGTTATTTAGATTCTGACTATGCATCTTGTGTGGATGATCGTAAATCTACTTCTAGATACATCTTCATGATATTTGGAGGAGTTGTATCATGGAAGAGTTGTAAGCAATCAATAACAGCTACCACGACTATGGAGGTAGAGTATATCACTTGCTATGAGGCTACCCGCTAAGCCATATGGTTGAGGAAACTGATATCTGGCACGCAATTGGTTGATTCTATATCACAACCTCTAATCATATACTGTGATAATTCATCTGTTGTCAGTTTTTCTCAGAATCATATGAACCTTTGTCGCACTAAACACTTTGATGTTAAGTTCCTATTTGTCAGAGAAAATATTGCTGAATCTCAGACTCGTTTGATTCACATTCCTGGTGAACACATGTTGGCGGATCCATTGACCCAAGGCTTACCCGTGGAAGTCTTTAAGAATCATGTGACTCACATAGAGTTGTTGAAAATTCTGATGTAATCTTAGTTTAGTGGGAGTCTGGATTAAGTTTTTTTAGGGACTTTTGAATTGTAATTTGACATTTTTTGAATGTTACTTTGTATTCCATTCTATTCTGATAATGAAACTCATTTATGGAAATGTCAATATCACTTGATTCCCTATCGATGTCAGTGATATGTGTGTATAGTTTCATTTCTGAATTTTGTATGGTTTATAAATATGCACATATCCATGTGTTTATGTGAACATTATTTTGCCTAATTATATATTCGTTTATTGATATAATAATTTAATTATTGCTATCCAAGTGGGAGATTGTTAGAATAATTTCAATATTTATGGATTAGCATTAATTATTCTATTAGATTAATATCTTGTTATTAGGCAATTAATGTTATAATTTGTAAACTATGAATGAACTGGGTTTTATTTTAATTTGCGGATAATTGGTGATGGATTTGATTATCCCAATTATCCACAAGCCCACTGGGCAGAAACTTAACCCACAACCTAAGAGTATTAGTAATCATCCCGTCAAATTACTAATTTGATATTGTTACCCAGATAGAGATTTAATGGGCTTATTTTTTTGATTAATTAATTAAATGAGAAATCGTTTTAAAGATTCTAAAGGGTTTTATTTTAATAATATTGATTAATTATATTATTAAAATAAAATCTTATAAATAGCACATTGAAACTCTAGTTTTAAATATACAAAATACTATCACTCTATCTGCTGTCAAACACTCTGAGAGGCGCTCTTGGACATTGAGAGTTGAATTTATCATACTCAACTAATACTCAGAGTAATAATGTCGTCTTCATCAGATCAGAATATTAATTGATTTATTCTCCCTATTTATAAGCATGTTCAATTACATATTCTAATTTTATTGTCAGATACAACTTTTACCTTTATATTCTTAGCAATCATGTACTCACATTAAAAATTAAGAAAAAAAAAACAGTGATTGATTGATAATTTCTCATAAATAGCAACGGATATCAAAATCAAAATTTGCGTCTTGATCTCAAGCAATACAAGTAATTCAGCGAACATTTGGACTACGAGAAGGGGCAGCATAGAAAAAGTAGCGTTAGTCAAGAAAAGGGTAAAAGGGAAAAAGTGAAAACAAACCCAATTATATTGCATCAACCAGAGAGAAACAGAGGGAGCAAAAGGAGAGCTAGACCTAAGGGAAGCGTAAAACCCAGAAAAGGAGAAAGGTTTTGGTGTTGCACCTGACGGGCTTATTTGGTGAAACTTCGAAGTGGATCTAATAAGGGAAGGTGGTGAAAAATGAAAATGCCGCGGATCAGCGGTTTGAAGAGATAGAAAGTGCTTTATAATTTTGCATGAAGTTCAGCATTCTGGAGTGTTCCTCATTTGCTTTTGACCAAACTGTCTTGCATTGTTCATCGAACAAATTTTCAAATTTCGCCCACCAGGACCGTACAAGCTAACGCCGCTAAGTTACGGTCTTTGTAGTTTAATGCTGCGGTTTACTAAAACAGTAATAAAGTTTTCGTCGAGGGATCATAGGAAGTCTTTCCATGTCATTGGATAAGATGCATTCAATGCTTATGAAAACAGTTTATTTAGTCGTCATTTAGATCTTTTTCCAAACAACAAAAAATATTTTTTATCTTTATAATTTTATTCAGATATTAATTTAGTCTTCATAATTTAAAAATTAATAATTAAGACCTTACAAGTTATAAATATATTAATGTATCACCTTTTTATTAAAATTCTTATAATATTTTATCAAATTTCACTAATTTAATTAATCATATAATATCATAATACTTTAAATATGTATAATTTATGCTAACAAAATATATAAAATAGATAATAATGTAAAATAAACTGACATATATAGTAAAATATTGATAGAATTATAATAATGAGAACTAAATTTACAAATTTTGTACACTCTAAAGACTTAACTATAAATTTTTAAATTATATAGATCAACTTAAAAATCAAGTAAGATTACAAAGAAAAAATATATAATTTTTCTTATTTATAAATATGACAACATTACTATTAAAACACTAAAACGCAAATAATAGAAATTTAAAATCTTACACTAAGAAAATACTCAACTCAATTACTTGTTGTCGATACTTTTCAATTTTCTATTAAGGTCTATCATATAGAAGTCTTCAAAATTAGATCAGTGATCACTTTTTAATTCTTAACTCCGAAAAGCTTAAATTTTTAAACCACAGCATATAAATCCTAAAATCCTAAACTCGTATTGTAGGATATAGAGTTTAAAGGGTTAAAATGTCTAATTGTACATTAAAACAAAAGTTTGTTTTATAAATAATTTCTTTTGATTGGATATAAATTATTTTTAAATCATTTTTGTTCTCCAAATTATTATATGCATAGAAAGGGAAAATCTAACTTGTGTATTGGACAACCTATATTAATGGTCAAATTCAATTTTCACATTACCTTTGACCCAAATCAAATTTACACAATTACATTAATTTAAAATTAAGTTTGCACCACTCTAATCTAAACATACCTAAATAATAAAATGCCTTATTAAACACTAAACCTAAAAGTCTAAACTATAAAATCCTAAATCTTAAAACTTTGAACTCCTAAGCCACTAAATCATAATGCTAGCTTCTAAAGTCTAATGCTCTAAAACTTGAAATCCATTTTAAACCACAAATTCTAAAACCTTAAACCAAGAAATTCTTAAAAAATATAAACCTAAACAATAAACTCTTTTTTCATAGGATAATTTGGTTTGTTTCAACTATCATGAGAATGGAAATGGATAGTGATGACATGGGTGTACTCCACCGATTCTGAAAGCTCACGTAAGAGGGCACTGTCATTTTGCCTTTGATGAATTTGTCACTATTAGTGTTAATCCATATCGGTAGGAATTAACTTAGAAGATGGAACAAAAATATCCAAAATATTTGTTTCAATTAATACACTTTCATATGAAAATGTGTAAGTGCTTTCTGATGTCCCACAATATCTTGAAGAGTCAGGGCTAATGGTGAGTCAAATGGTCTAAATTTAATATTTGCATGGAGAAGACAGAAAGGTAAAATAACTTTATTGGATTTTCTATTTGGAAGATCAAAGTCAGCAGCAACTTGGGTCAAATTAGACTAGTCAAACGTGAAGAAGCCAGGAAATGGATTACCTGTATTTGAATTTAAATATTGGTGAATGTAATTTAAATGGTTTGATGAAAAATTTAAAGGTTTAAATTTTTAAAAATTATTAAAAATGATTTAATATTTATTAAAATTGAAATTATTAGGTAAAAATTTATTAATTTGAATTTACTTAAATGCAAAATTTTAAATTTTTAAATATAAAAAATTCAAATTCAAAGAATTGATAGTTTCATTAGAGTTGATGACGGGGCCTCCTTCCTTTGCCTCACGAGGTGTGATTAGTTGTGACACATCAAAAGCCTGCTTGCCAAGTTATATTCAAAATCACAGAAACATAATAGATATTTAATATTAGGATCAAATAAAAAAAAGTAAGTGCATAATGTAAGAATTTATTAGAAAAAAACTATAGAAATCAGTTTTATCAAATTAAGTAATATAATTGTTTAAAGACAGAATGAGAGTGAAGACTACAAAATAAACCCCCGATAACAAACGTTTTTACTTTTATACTATAAGTCCAAAATTGTTTTCCATACATTTTATGCTGAAACTTAAAAGGCGCTAGGATTTAAATAACATCCTGGTGCAACACAAATATGAGGGAAAACATTTCGATAATTTGATATCAGAGTTTAAAAACGAAAGACAAAATTAAAAATTATTAACATGATAATAAGTTTTACATAACCGTTTGTTTTGATTAATTATGTACAGTGAGTAAATTTCTAAGAGTAAGTGAATAACTCAAAATAATATACATTATTTTAATTATTTAACCAAAATTTAAAAATAAATTATTTGCTCTCATCATCAATGCAAAATTTGAGCCTTCATATAGCATGCCTTGAAAGTAAGAACTGCAAAATATGTTGCCCCTCATTTGAACTCTTCACCACCGAACAGCAAGCAATTGCAGAAAATTGAAAGACATTGACAACCAGTGAACACAAAATAGCTAACCAAGAAGACACAAGATTCATGGAGTGGTGTGATCCATCCTCAACTAAAGCACTTGGAAATGTTGGACAGAAATTAACACCCTCGAGCAACATATTCTCTAGCACGAAAAAGAAAACAGTTAACTTCATCTATTATTAGTAAGAAAGTATGAAACAAGTTCTTAGCAGTTGAGATAACTAATCATAAGATTGCCCTACTGAGGAAGTTTAAAGCAAGTTTTTATAACTTGCCACAGACAAAATTTAATTAGTTCCGGTTCCAACGATATGTCTACAGTAATGAACACAAGGCAGCTTGCTGTCTGATTTAGCAGCAGTAGTGAATTGGGCATAGATTAATTCTTCTCCTTGAGGAAAACAAGTTCAGAAGGCCTAAGCAAAACCATACATCATTGGACTTCCATAAATTTCTCTCCAAATTTTGCCTTTTGGCTTTAGATTGATCCTTCTAATCTGATTATAAGGTTTTGAACCCAATAAATAGAATGGGAACAAATAAGGGTCATAGAACGTTTTCTTCCATGTGAGAACATCGCTGACAACAACCCAACATCAGATTCCATTGAAATTTATAATGAGAAGTGCAGATTCCATTTTTGAAATACCCGCATTTAGGAGCTATACATGAGAACTAGTGTTCGTCTCAATCTCAGTCCTTAAATCTCAGACAGTTGCACAGTCTGGACCAAAACCCACCGTTTGTTAATGGTACTTGCTGCTCAAGTGGGTCCTTAAAGTTTGCTTTCTCACTTAACTCGTCAAATGAGTCAACAAGGTTCTGCAGCCTTGCCACAAATTCAATCAGAAGGGAAGTAAATGTAGCTAGAGATAGTGAACTAGCACTTTCATAAGTTTTTGATTCTTCCTCCTTTGTCACTAAATCAGCTTTAAAGGTTATAGGTGCAGGCCAAGATATCTGTTTCCTGAACATGTTTTCTGTGGTAACAACTGCAGGGACAGCAGGGTTAACATTAGAAGCAACGTGGCCATCCCAACTTTCTCCAACTTGAATTGATCTGAGATCAAGCACAGCTTCACTGAGAGACTTGTACTCCAGAAACTTTCTTTCTTCATCCACATTCAAGAGGTCTTCAGGATCACCCTCTTCTCTTGGCCGGTTTCCAATTTCCCAGCTCTCTGAATCTACAAGAAGGTAAGATTTTTTATCAATCTTCTGTTGCAATTCTTCTGCTGCCTCATGTACTTCGTAAAGAACGTCTACTGGCCCTAGTTTCTCCATCTTTTTAACTTTATTTCCAAGTTCGCGTAATACTTTGGCCCCTTCACTGCCTACCCTCTGAAGCTCAGTACGGAAAACTTGTCTTTTCTCCGCTGGGGCCTACATATCAAGAAGGAAGTTTACTATGGCATATACTTCAAAAGACTATTCAACAAAAAGAAAAAATAAATTAAAGAACCATTAACTTCACAGTCAAAAAGAATATTCTATGGTCAATTTAGTTTAGGTGAAATTTTAAGTTCCGACTTCCTACATTCTTAGCAACAAACAACCATTAAACCTCAGTCATTTGGCAACATAATTCAATATAATGTCTTTTTCCTTTTTAAGCCTGAATGTTCTTTGTCTCCCACCAAAATTAACTTAGGACCCGTTTGGTTGCTAAAATCAAGGTAAGGAAATAGGAACATGTTTGATTGACAGATTGGATCTTCATTCTCATTCCTTAGGAAATTTACTCTCCCTCATATAAAGAAAAGTTCTCTCCTTAGTTAAAGCCATAAAATAAAATTAGTTTCCTAAAAATGAAAATATGTTTGACAAAAGTATCTTCATTTAAAATAATTTTTGGATTAAAATACCCTTGTGATACATTAAAACCCTAATTTATTATTTATTTATTAATTATATATTATTAAATTATTATTTTTAATTTTATTATTTATTTTTATTATTATTTATTAATTATTTATTATTTTTAATTTATTTTTATTATTTATTTAATTTATTATTGTTTATTAATGATTTATTATTAAATTATTATTTTAATTTTTTATTATTAATATTATTTTATATATTAATATATAAATATATTATTAATTAATAATTCGAAGAGATGTCTATTTTTTTTTTGTTTTATAATAAAAGATAATATAATAAAATATGCACATCACCTAATTGATTCTCAAATGTAATCTACTAACCAAACGAAATAAAAGTAGATATGTCCATTCTTATTCCTTTTCAACCAAACAACATTTTAATATTCTCATTTCCATTCCTATTCTCATTCCCATCATATCAATTCTAACATTCGGCCCATAGTTTTCATATAGTAATCTATCCTAAAACTCTTAGTGGAACTAATACAAGCAGAGATTACAGGAAAGAAATAGAAGTGAAAGAATGAAATACAAATCAACATGTGGATGACCAGACAATTGAGGCCTGAGTTTCTTTTTTTTCTCTTTTGCATAGAAGAAACAACATTAGGCCTATTTCAAAAGGAAGGCATATTTAAAATCCATAGGTGCATCCCAAAATAATAACAGCGTTACAAAAAAAATTCCCAGATAAGAGGTACCTGTATTTCAGAAAGTATACATCCATGCATAGCCATAACCATAAACGCACAATGCCTTAGTGCCCCGCTTACTTTCACATAATTCTTCCATGGATATTTAAGCATCTTATAATGACCATGAGGTGGCTCCCAGACGGCAAATCCCATCTTCAATAGCATTTTAAGTGAGTTAGAAAGAAAATTAATATCAACATTTATTGATAAAATGGGTAAAAAATTGAAGTTGATAATACCAATGCATCCTCTTGGCTTGTCGATTCAACAGCTGATCTATAGCCACTATACACTGGGTCATCAGCAGCCTGATAAGTTAGAATTTTTGAAGGAACCCTCTCATATTCAATACAGTTAAGGTAGTGCTTCACAACACCTGAAAAGAAGCTCAACAAAGTCATTCAAGTAAGGAATTGAGATTGAGAAGCAGCAAATCTATATTCTCTGCATGTGATAATCAAGATTGCAGACAACCTTCTAAGGATGTTGCAACACCCATAAAATTTTTGACCACCAGATTATGTAGATCCTCACCAGCCCAGATTGGATATATACACATATTTACTCCCAATGAAACACCAGCACCAAGGGCAATGAGCAAAAATCTATTCACAGCTGTTTTAACAAATTCCCCCGTGTGATATCCAGATACAGTAATGAAACAATACGTGATCAAGAACACACGAAACCCATACTCATATGGTTTCAACGTTGGGTACAGTTTTGCATAGGTGGCACAAAATCCTAGCAATACAAAGAGCTAGTCAGAAAACTAGGCATAAGCCAAAGAGGCCATAGAAAAAAGGTGAAAGACATGAAACAAAGGCATAAACCAACAAAGTAAGAGCTGAAAGTGATTAAAAACCGAACCTACAGTGAAGATGCTGACAACAATTATAAATTCTTCCCAATTTCCAGCCAATGCTGATAATTCGGCCATTCCCAATGCTAGTCCTCCAGCTGATAAAGTCCCCAATCCTCTATTAAACCCTTTGCTAAGAGTTGCCCCTGTAGAATTTTATTGTGATTAACTATAATTAAGTGAAAGGTTGATACTCACCGAAAGAGTAGCATGAAAAATAAAATTCACCAACGAGGCTGAATACAATGATTTTGTGATAAAATATTAGATACGATTTTAAAGACCAAATTATTAGATGAAAAATTAAATAAGCAGTAAAGACAAAATGCCAGTTACTTCATGTTGAATACACGAACAAAAATAAAGACAAGTGAAACTACAATGGCTTTAGAGCAAGCAGCAGAAGATGATAACATACGGATTTATCAAAATGAAGGACAAGAGTTGTATTAACAAACAGGATTATGAAACTAATAAATTGGGTGGCTTGAATTATTTTGACTTGAAGCCTGGTTAGTCAAATATTTTATTAATTATCCAATAAAATAAAAGAAAACAACACAAGTAAGATTCCCATTTAAGTCGTAACCTTTGTAATTTACGGGCCCAAAAATATAAAATAAAAACAAACATTGTAAATTGCTTTCCCTGCGCTTGGAAGGAGACTCGACTAGATCGACCTTCAGTCACCACTACTTTACTTATGAGTTATGTCTTAAATAAGTAACAGGAGAGATTTTATGCAGTAACCACGCAATTCGCATGAGGCACGTGAGGGAAAAAAAGAAAAATGGAGTCAATAAATTGAAGAAGACCCCCAAAAATAATTAAAAAAAATAAAAAGTGAAAAATGAACAAAAATTCCGGTTTCGGGGGAGATTAGAAAAATCATCATACCTATACTGAACTCAAACACGACCACCACAGTCAGTATAGCCCAGACGGAATAGCGACTCATACCCTTGAAGGGCTCTTTCAAGAAAATCAAGAGGGAAATCAGCATCAAAGCAAGACCCATTTTGGCAGCGAAGATAACCTTCCTTGGATCAGAGCGACCCATATCCCATGCCTTAATAGCAACGCGCTGCACTGTCTTCCGGCCGTTGATAATCCCATCGGAGAGAGCGCGATAGGAGCAGCAACACCTCCTCGAAGGCTCTTCTTCGTCAGATTCGGGCATATTGATCCTTATCTGGGAATACCCACCCTTCATGGACAGCAGCCTCTCCTTCTTCTCTGCGAAATTGTACCTGAAAGACCCCTGTTTTGGAATTTTGGAAGACATATTTCACCAATGAGATTGACGCGCCTATTTAGAGAATCGACTTTGGATTAGAATTGGAAAGTCAGTAAACCGTAAGACCAGATTCGGATCGAAGAATCAATTGGAACAGTAATTGCTTCTATCTCTCTCTGGCTTTGGGAGGGAAACATCAACATCACTGCGGAGTGCTGCAGTAATAAATTTAGTCAGTTAGAAGAGACGGGATGAAACGACGACGTCCGCAATCAGATCGGAAGCTGGCAGGCACATGTGAATCGCATCCGTACAAAAGGTATTTCCATTTATATCTCCAAGATGAAAAGCACAAGTCTGGGCTGCTAAACCGACTGGCTATATCCCGTGCTAGCCACTTAAAACCAGACACGTTATGGGTGAAGTGCCCACAGCACTCATGCATATACAGACAACGGATCAGAGATATTTATTTGACAGTATTTTGTTTTAATAGAAGTAAAATGGGATCTTTAAAACGAACGTATTAATGACACAGTTATCATTTGAAGTAGCTCACGAGATTTTTTGTATTTTTTTAATTTTGTGTAATAACTTTTTATTATTTTTATATAAGTGTCAAAAAATTTTAAAATTAACTAAAAAATGATGAATTAATTAAGTTTATTTTAAATTAAAAATTTTTAAAAACTTAAGAATCTTTTTATGGTGAACAAAAATAATAATAAATTAGTTAATTGTCTCTTAAATAAAAAAACTTTAAAACTTGAGAATTTTTTAGAATTAATAAGAAAAATAATTAATTAATTAATCACTTTTAAATTTCTTAAAAAGAGATTACAAATAAAACATGACATGATCTAAAATTAAAATTAAAAAAAATGATACATGGTTGAAGGAGTTATTCAACGATTTAGAATGTCTATTATTATATACCACTTCAAGTTAAATGCAAGGTCAAATTGATTTCATTAGTTTGTGAGATTTTAAAATTTTTTAAAAGAAACAATGGTGGCTACGTCATAAAATTAAAAAAATCTCATAGTACTGTTGATGTAAGACAACGGAACAAGAGAAAGGAGAGAAAGGGGAACAATGGAGAAAGATAGTAGAAGAAGAGAGAAGAAATTAGATTAACTTAATAATATTCAATCAAATAGTATAATAATAACCAAGTGCTTAGGGCTATGTATACAGAACCATTTAACAAAATATGATAATATAAAATCATAACAAAATACCTTAATTCAAAATAATTTAAATTCTTAAATTATTCTAATTATCTAAATCTTAAAATATATAAGCATATCTTTAATAAAATCTAGTATTTCTTGCGCCTAATATATGTCTTCAGTTTCTCATCATTTTCCCCCGTCTTAGGAGAACTCACCTCAAAAGAAGAAAACTGTTGGCATGACTCCAACAAGGCTGGGTCCAACCGCAAAAACTCCTCCTCAGTAATCCAAGTAGCATCAAAATCTAAACGGCCTTTCCAACGAACAACATAGCGACGAAAAGGACCTTCTGACGAAAGTATAGTTTGGTCATCTAAAATTGCTTCAATGGTTTCAACAGAAGGTGGGACTACAAGTAGAGAAGGTATAGGAGAAGGGTGAACTTAGGTACCTGCAAAACCATCAGAAAGCAAAAGGGGAGCTCAAAAACGCCTTAGTAAGGGAATAAATCCTTAAAATTGAACACTTGACTAATGGTCATATGAGGAGGTAACTCTAATAAGTATGCATTAGATCCAAAATTCTTGAAAATGCAAAAAGGACCAGAGGTTCAGGCATGCAACTTTTTAAACGAATTTTTTGGATAACACTCAGGATGAATACGAACCATAACATAGTCACCTTCATTAAAGTTTTGAAACCGTCGGCGTACATTAGTAGACAACTTATATTGTTTGTTGCTTAATGCAAGCTTTTGCTTACTCTCAGCATGTAATTCACGATAGTGTTAGGCAAATAATTCTGCAAACTAAGTGATTCAAGATGTCAATAGGATGGGTATAAGGTCAATTAATTGGCACAGGTTAAAGCCATGGACAATCTGAAAGGGATTTTTGCCTGTGGACCTATTGACCGAGTTGTTATATGCAAATTCAACTGTAGGTAAAACTAAATCCCAATTCCCAAGTCTGTATTCCACTAGACTCTTAAGCAAATCTCCTAAGCTATGGTTTGTAACCTCAGTTTGCTTATCAATTTGCGAGTTAAAGGCTAAAGAGAATTTTAATTGAGTGCCAAAAAGTTTCCATAGAGTTTTCCACAAATTATTAACAAATTTGGCATCCCTATTAGAGACAATAGTAATGGGTAACCTGTGCAAGCGAACAATCTCACGAAAGAACAACTTAGCAAAAAAGAGGCATTGGTTGTCTTACTACATGGAATAAAATAGGCCATTTTTTAGAAAATCATAAGGTAATCCAAATTCAAATTTCAAGATTATTCAATCCTAACAAAATATCTAAATTCAAAATAATTCCACTTCCTAAATTATTCTAATTACTTAAATCTTAAAATATATAAGCATATCTTTAATAAAATCTAGGGTTTCTTTTGCCTAACATATGTCTTCAGTTTTACATCAGTTGCCCTCCCAAAGAGCCTATTGTCTTTATTTCTTTCTCATTAATTTCACAAACCAAAGTGTTAGCATTAAAGCTCAACCTTTAAGCCAAAAATAATAGCATTGTAATTGGGCAAATTATATTATACAATCAATACATGTCACGTCATAATACATTACTAAATTTAATTTTCTACACTTTTTTCAATATATTAAGTTTTTAATATCTACTAACTTCTAATTTTCTATTAATATCCAAAAAATTGTTGATAAAAAATGCATAGACATATAGTAAAACACAAAAAAAAACTAGTCTAAAGTAATTGTCCTGTCACATGGTAAGATAACAACACATGAACTAAAATAAATTATTTAATGTTAATTTAAAATAATTTATAATGTTTATATTATAACTCAAATGTTTTTATTTTATTAATAAACCGAAATTCCTTATTTATAAATTTGTTAACTTATACTATTTATTCTTTTATTCTTTTAATAACCTTCAAAAATATTTGTAAATGCTTAATCTTGTTACTTCTTTAGTTTCTAATAACTTCTAAATTTTTAATTCTATTTGTATTATAATATATAAATTGATGTGTTTGGGGGTTATTAAGAATTAAAGAAAATAAAGCGTATAAGTTGACAAATTCAAAAAAAACTATATAAATCTGGTGTTATAAATGAAATTTAAAAAATATTAAAATTAAAATATAAATATAATGAATTGGAATTGACTTACTACAGTTAGCATATTTTTCCATATTATTGCTAATGTCATGTGTCTTCTTTTTTATGTATCGTGTAGTGATTAAATCAACCACTTTTTGTATATACACCCAATGAATTTACTATTAGTTTATATATATATATATATATATATATATATATATTACATTACTATAATTAATTCATAGAAATTGAATAATTAGTCCCTGTAGTTGCCCTCTTTTTGTAGTTTAGTCTCTATAGTTTAAAACTTTTCAAATGACTCCATACAGTTTTCTTCCTACAATTAATTATGCATGATCTAGCAAAGTAAGTATTTCATATGGTTGCTGACATAGATCAAATGTTCCCACATAGGCACTATAAGGTACATTACGTGAGAGAAAACGCATTTGTTAAACCATGATATATGGCTAAAAAGAACTAAAGCCTCATGGTGTCTCGCTAAAATTGTTGCAAAAGGAATGAAAGTAACTATTGGATTTACACAAAAGTACACTTCAATAATCCTTTCATTTTCTATTATACAAGGTATGAACATGGAAAGACAATCAACAAAACAAAACTCTTCATTGAAGCTTTAGGTTGATCTACCATAAAAAGAGACACTTTCATAGTTGTCTCCACAACTTATAGTCATATATGTTAAACACTAGCTCAGTCTATGCATAGTATTTGTACAATAATCTAATGATCAGCTCTTAACCACATTACATTAGTGCTTAGACTTAGTCATAAAAGTTTACTAATGGTTCATAAAGAGTCGGCTTGTGACATGCAAGATTTCTTATCTCACATAGTATTTTAATCGATTTTGAGGATATTAGCCAAATTAGTTTTACCATTAATAAGTTTCTAGGTAGAAGGAACTATCATGAAATAGAAAGGCACCGTAGGGAATGGGAAGGAAATGAACTTTTTGTTGTAGAATTTTATTGAATTTGAAATGGGTGTTATGTTGCATAATAAAAGAGTGACATTTCGTTGACCTAGATCTATCTTACACTTACCTACCATATATATTCAAGTTAGTTGTAACAATAAAGAAGTGCTTACTATGTTTTAACTTTAAGTTAATAGTAATTTCTTACACTTACCTACCATCTATAGTTTTTCTCTTCTTCTGAGAGAAAGCAAACTTGTATAATTAGTTTGTGCATTGGTATAATAATGTTTTTTTACACATATACATTGAGAGGTTGTAGATTATTAAAGAGTTGTCATTACCTTCTTTAACATGCAATTTACATGCTTGTACTTGACAAAAGAATTGAACATAAGAAGATGCTCTAGCTCCAAATTGGTGGATCCCCTTTAAGTACAAGCTCACTCTGGACCCATTTTTTGTGTAATACTAGAATGGGATCGATTTGCAACAATGGCTAACTTAGTATTAGCTAAACTTTATGAAAGGATAGATTATTTATAGATTCCTTCACAACATTTACTAGTAAGGGTGTTTTCCATGGAAAAAACCTCCTTTGATTCCTTTTACAGCGTTTTCAACGAGACACCACAACACCAATTTATTTTGCAATGCTTTAATTCTTTTTTGGCCAAAATATCATGTAATGCACCCTTCATTATCTATATGGAAACCTTTGATCCACATTACTAGCCATGTGAAGGTCTAGCTTTGCTAAATCATGCTCAATGGATGGAGTTTAGACAAAATATAATGGCAGGGAGTGAATTTAAAAGGGTAAGAAACCTATAGGTAGTCATTTGAAAAATTTTAAACTACAAGACCAAAATACAAATAGAGTAAATTAAAGGACCAATTGTTTAATTTTCCCATGAATTTTAAATGTTTTTATTCCATATAATTTTAACATAATTGACACATAATCTTATTAAGGTCCTTTATTTTAAATCTAGTTTAAATTATAATTAAATTGTGCGCATGTGTATGAAGAAATTATATCCAACTCTTCCGCCATGTTGGTTAGCATTTAAAACCACGTGCAAAGTGATCACATTTTTATTTTTTATACTATTACAATGTCTTTTAAGTGAGCTAACCAAAGTCAGCAACAGAGGTATAACTTCATTTCTTATCATCTTGACACGTATAAATTGTAGAATGATGTATATATTTTTCTTGATGTATTTTAGTATTCTGTCATTCTTTAAATTTGCATATAAGTTATAGATTCTTTCAATTCAATACACAAGCAATTTTTACCTTCTCAGATCTTAATATTTAATTAAATATCATTCTCTTTATATGAGCCATGAAAAGTAAGGGGATCACGAATCACAAACAATTGTGAAGCACAAGTAGTAGTGTCAACCATTATGGAATGAAAGAAAGGAAAGAAACAAACAAAGAAGTGTCATGAACGACTTACTATGGTACCATGAAGACAATGGTTCTTAACTAATTTAAGATCAAAGAAGGTAAAAATTGCTCATCTAAGAATGAACAAATACTAAAATACATCTAGAAAAATATATACTCCGTTCTACAATTTATACATCTCAAGATAAAAAGAAACGAACATGTGTATCCATTGTTGACTTTAGTTAGCTCGTTTGAAGAATGTTGTAACAATATAAAAAATAAAAACGCGATCACTTTGCACGTGGTTTTGGATGCTAACCAACGTGGCTGATAAGCTGGATATAACTTCTTCTTTTTGATAATTTATGAATTTTTTTACTTTATAGGAAAAAAAAAATTTTAGGAGAGGCATAACAATTCATTTGGCTTATTAGTGACAAATTTATTTTAATTGGACACTATTTATTGGTTTATTGCATATAAGATTAGATTTAGATACAGTTTTTTTTTTAACTTATAACAAGTGTATAATTAATAATAACATACAAAGTATATAATTTAATTCAAAAATCAAACAATTATTTGTAATAACTATACACATATTATGATAATATTATAAAATCATATACATTATTACATATTAATTAGAGAATAACGTAGAAAAAATATAAAGAACAATATATAACTTTTTGCTTAAATATATTTTTTAGCATCAACACTATTAATTTTAAATTTTTACCTACTAAGAAACCATTTTATGGTCTATCCACTCCAATTATCTGAACTTAGCTTTAGTTGTTAATAGATAGTATCTTACATGATAGAGGAGCACTTACCAAGTAAAGGTTTGCAAACTTTTTTATTAGTGCATGCCAATTTAATTCCTCAAACATCCTAATCCTTGTCTGACAAAACTATTTGTTCAACATGCTTAAAGTGTTGTTTTTTTATTTTTTTTTAATTACCAATTGACCTTTGGTATAGGTATATTGGGTTTTATTTTTAGGGCAAATCACCCTTTAACATTAATGATAATTTTGTGTATATAATTAGTAATAAACATAAAATTCTAACAAACGTGCAAAGATCAAATTAAAATGTTTGAGAGTAAAACTTTGAATAGCTTACCCAAAAAAAATAGGGAATAATTCAATTGTCAAAATAATGGCTCCTAGTTCTATAGTAAGACCTACGTCTGTCTCTATTCCAACTATATATCATCATCATCATCATCATCGAAATCATCAATATCATTGTCATCTTATTCTGTTGGTAATGGTTGGATCACAACACTAGATGATGGAGTATTTAAATCAAAAAGTGGTGATTAAACCGAAGGAACTAGTTGTCTTGGAGTCATAAATCTCTGCTAAAGTGGATTTGATGAGCTGCCTGCCTGTAAGAATTGATAAGCATGTTCAAATAAGAATATTGAAGAATCTGAAAATAATGACGTAAACAACTGATATCTAAAATGTTGTTGTAAGGGGATTGTAGGAAAAAAAGGCATATAGATAGTGGTTGAGACGACACATACTAAAAGGTGCTAGCACCTCCAAAGTCAATATGTTCATGAGGCACGATGGAGGAAGATGGTCCAACCCCTCCAATGCCTCGATATGGTGGTGTTGAATATGTGAAGGAAGAGAAAGGACCACAATTAACAGGCATGTAAAAAGTAATAGCACTGGTAGTGACAGGATACCAGTTACCATACTCATCAATTAAGTTCCTATAAGGAAATGTACCTAAACACTCATTTCCCTTGCTTGGCCTCTGGAATATATGGACCTGGCAAATAAGTTGCAGGTGGAGCAAGCTGAAAGATCATGACTCACTATGTTCCTTGAAAGCACATAACATGTTCTTGCAGTCACGATTGACAGTCTTGGAAAAACCTTTAAAATTTGACGGTGGCATGCCATGAGTACTCAATCTGTATAAGTTCTCTGCTACATCAACCTGAAAATTTACATGGATATCATAGGGAATAATTAACATAGCTTGTATGCACGAAGGAGAACTGAAAATATGATAAATATGAATTTTGTAACAATCTACCATGAAGCCAACATCACTACTAGTAGGATGGATCCACCATCGTGCATTTCATCATCCTATCTCATTTTTTATTTTTGTACTTCTACACTTACTAATTATTTCCAAAAATAATACTAATTTTTTGGTTAACTAAATTATCTTCCCACCTTAACAGTAATTTTTGGACATTAAAACTTAATACATTTATACAATTATTATTGTTGTTATTATTATTATTACTATTTTCCTAGTTTTATAACTTAAATTATATCAAAATATATAGTTCACAACCCTTTTAATCATTTTAGTTATATTCCAACCTCATATTTCATTTTCACATTAATTTTTCACTCTTGGTGACTAATGTTGTAAAATGATAAATATTTTCCAAATTTATTAATTAGTTTTCAAATTTGAAATAATTTTTCAAAAATTTATATTTAGCTCACAAATTATCACATTATTTTCTTTAAAAACATTATTTTTAGTTTATTTTACAACTCTTTTAATGTTTTTAGCTATATTCCAACAACATATTTTATTGGTACATAAATATTTTACCATTTGTGACTATTGTTTTAAAACGATAATTATTTTCCAAAATTTAGTAATTATATATTGACCATAATAATTATTTTTTGACTTTAATATTTATTTTTCGAATTTAATAATTATTTAAAAATCATTTTTCCAAAAAAAAAAAAGATTAGTTCATAAATTATTAATTACCAAATATTCATTATTCTACGAAATTAATATCCTATACTTTAATAATATATTTTTCTCATTTTCAATAATAATATTTTTTTTTTGTTTCACTAGATATTTTCTTTTATTATGATACCAAAAAAAGATATTCTAATAATAAGTTTATGATTAAAAAAATTAACACCAAACTTTCTTAGTGATTTTTTCTAACAACCTACTCGTAAAATAATACATAAAACAGTAATAAGAAACATGATAGTATAACAATTTATTTCATTACATACTTACATTGTCTATATCTGTATAAGAAAATAGAAGAGGTTAAAGATGTTTCTTCCTCTTTAGATCAACGAACTAATAGTGAAACACGTAAAAGAATTTCAAGATGCAAACAAAAGATGGAAGAAAGTGAAGAAGCAATATCGTGAAATGATGGAACCACAATTTTTATAGATAACTCTGATGGCATTTTTTATTTTTCACATTTGCATGTCATTTTGTTCTACCTAGACAAAATACACAATAATCTCTATTCACCAATGACAAATTGCTATGTGGCAACTATATGCTTTTTTACCATTCATTCTCATTCTTTCACAAGTCAGGGTTGAATTTAACTTTGACCAGTCTTTTGTGCCTGTGTCAGTGGGAATCACTTGCAATGCAAGTGTGTCCATTTGACACCAATTTTGGATTTGCCACAAATCTTGCCTTCTTTCCTTCCACTTCATTCCAATAAATTTTAAAATGTAGCTCATATGCAAATCATTATTAATAACAAACTTAGCTTTCAAAGTTCAAGAATAATGTTAACAGTGATACATTCTGAAAGTGTAGCCATGTTTGAAAGTTGATAAATATTTACTTGAATAGTATTCTTATAAGCATGATCTTTGTAATTAAATGGAGCTTTTTTCCAACTAGGACAATTAAGAGGAAATAATTCAAAGTGTTTAATAATAGACTCTAAGAATGTGAAAATTTACTTGCTAAAGAAAAAGGATTAACTTCTCTACATTTGTTTAACATATGTCTACGTGCTTACATCTTTTCAATTGCAGATAAATTAAATGAACTATAACCATCAACTAGTTTTCCAATATATGGGAATAAAGTGCAAACATCATATAACCCTACATTGGGTCGATCATCAACACAAGCTGGTTAGTTAAACATAATCTCAATTTCATCTTAATATCTTGAACAAAATTTTAAAACCTAATGGGCTATGTAACCCTCAACTATGAAACCCTTAGGCTAAGCTCTATTATTTATATAAAAATTTTATTTTACCTAGATACTTAATGGAAAACAAAGAACCACATGCTTTGGGTGTAACTTGTGTAAACTAAAACAATTACTAGAATAGTATTAATACATTTGCCTCTCAAGTGCATACATTCACTAATACTGAACAAGGCCTCCAAGTTTAGCTTCATTAACATTATATGTACAATTAAATGAACCATAGCTATGAAGAATGAAGATGGGGAAATCATTTCCATATGATACAACATCAAAACCACCTTATCCTAGAGTTGATCAAGTTCTTGTATATTCAACACTTTATTACACAAATGTCTAAAAATCAAACACAGATCAATTAGACACTTGCTTAAAAAGTGTTATTCTCATTGCTAAGGGTTGAAATTTCTCTATAAAAACATTTGAGTCATGATTTTTTATCCTCTAATCTTTATTTGCCTCAAATCAATGCACTTGGAGATAATGCTTAAGTATTTATCTGGTACGGTAATATTCTTTAAAACCTTAAGAAATAGGTACTTTTTTGCATTTGTCATTGTGAATAATGCAAAAAGATATCTACCATGTTTGTTATGCCAAAGACTAGACCTTTCTCCCATTTCTTGTAAATTTCTTTGCGCATTTATGTGATCTTTTAGCTTTCAGGGTTCATTTCGCAAAGTAAATATGACATTGTCACACACAATTATTTCGATATGCATGACATCAAAATTATGGCATAATAATTTGTTCTCTCAATATGAAAGTTGAAAAAATATACTTTTCTTTCTCCATTGTTGAGTGCCTATCTTATAATCACATGTTCTTTGACATCTTCGACCATGGCCTTCAAGCTCCACTTCCTTTCTAAATACAACATTGACATTTTCAACTTGTTATAAAATGCCTAATCCATTAATTGTTATAGGTAGATTTCTCTTCTTTACCTTTCCATCAGAACAATTATGAGCAAGCATGAATTTATGTCTTGAACTCAAGTAGCAACAGTGACACATAAAACACCATTTTCAACTATAGGAAAGGCACATAGATGTTAAGTTAAAATCACAAGGTAGACAGGCTCACCCAGTATGTATATTCTATCCAAATAATATTCAAGCCCTAGAAAATCACTGATAGTCCACAAAACAACTGCATGCATTTTAAAGACTTTATAGTTACAGGAATCAAAGTCTATGACACTGACATTCTATTATTCTTTCAAAATCTCTATTAATGGTTACAAATAGATATCAATACCATTTCTTGGTGCTCACTTACCTAGAATTATCATTGAAAGAATGAATAAACTCTGCTTCATACACACTTAGGGAGGAAGATTATAAGGATAATTTTTACCAGCCAAATGTTGTAGTTAGTTTTAAGTTACCAAATCAATTGAACCCAACAGTGGCTAGCCCAAGCTATACATTTTGAGGTTCCAAAGCAAATTAAGGATGCATTATGTCAAATCTCCTCCATGATTTAAAGTCCTTTAGATGCCTTAGCATTGCATTTCATGTATTCAACTATTTTAGAATACATAAACATTGCCTACAATTAAAGTTTCAATGGAAAAATAGAACTTTTGCAAGTAACTTCTTTTACTTTTTACTATTACTGGATATATCTTTACCCTTTGATTTCCATTTGGATGTATCCCATCTTTTACAAGTATTTCGTTTTGCATCCACCCCCAAGTACAAATGCAATCATGGACACATGCATGCATTTTTGTATAGTTGAGCCCTAGTTTATTGATCGTTTTCTTAGCCTCATAAAACAAAGGTGAAATTTTATCTTGTTTAAAAGCATTAACTAATAACTATAATATCAACCACATTGCCCTTCCAGTTATTCTATACAAACACTTAATGTGGTACAATTTTATTGAAAATAATAATAATTTTGAATATTTCTCACACCCTTCATACAAACTTTGTTGTCTATCTCTAATTAATTCTAAAAACTTTGCACTATTGTTGAACATTGTATGATTTGATGAAGAAGACATTACTTCATCATTTTCAACACAATAGTAGTTAGGAAGATGCCTGAATGCATCATAGACCATATCCTAGATGGGGTCATTGACATAAATCCTTTTCCTTATCACATGTGGTAATATAGGAGTTTCAGTTCTAGTGTTTACAACACTTGTCTTTCCATGTCTAAGCCAAACAATGTCACCTTTTGGAAATGGTTTAGCAATTAAGTGGTCTAGCACTTTTGGTCAAGTAAGCCACATGTTGAACTTGTACTTTGGACATAGACATATTATTCTACCATCAACATTACGATTAGCAAATGCAAAATCCAAAAAATTATTAGTCATTCCATGTATTCATAGGTATTTCGAGGCATATCAATTTAGCTCTTATTCATTTCACAAGATTTTATCTTACTTGAAATCCTCTACAAAGTTTCTTTACTATACCATAAAATTATAAACCAAACAATATTAATCAATGTTAAACCTTATCATCCACCAAAAATTAACTATCAATAAATTGACACTAAGTATTTAAGTGCACAAAAAATTCTATAAAATTTGCTCAGTAATTAAAATTAAATAAATAACACAAGAATGCAATTCTAAAAGTAAGCAAATAATCATATAAGATACTACCAAAGTTTGACAATACACTAATCAAATAGTAAATAAATTACCTATCAGTACAATACACGTATATTCATTTAAACAACATGTTATCAACACAAATCGCCATAATGTTCTTTACAAATATTAAATTTTTTTTAAAAAGAATATACATAGATTCAAACAATAATTTAATTGCAAGGTCTAAATATGAGTATCAAAATGAAAAAAAAAAACATATGATTTAAAGATGCAAGTTTAGAAAATAGAAAAAACCTACCTTAAATTGCGGCTCCAACAGTTAATAATGGGGTGGCAGTAGACGATGGTAGCTACAATGGCTATTGTTGTTCAGCGTGGTGTCAGTATAATACCCAAAGAAAAGCATAATATAAAAATTAAATAATAATTTATCTTATTTTAAGAGTTGAAGAAGGAAAGAAAATTTACTTGAGATAGGGATAAGATTTACATGATAATGGAATACTTAAAAAAGAACTTCAACAAATACTAAATATAGATGCAGATGAAATTTTATCTGAGATAACAACCAATGTGAGTGCTTAATCCTTATCATGTACATTTCTAGCACTTATAATTGAACAAAGCATAGAAACTAAGTATCTCCAAAGGAACAAATTTGATCTGATAATGCAAAATATTCCCAACTAAATTACCAAATTGCCTTAAGTGGATTATTTTTTTCCTTCAGACTAACTCATCTCCTCGTCATTTTTCTCCTCCCCGCATTCTTCACTATGCATGTCAATCTTCCATGCTTCTAACCATTTTCAGCCACTATTTAACCTTGTCGGTGAACTTCTAGCATCTTAGCATCCTCACCAGGGTCACAGCATCCTCCACTGGCCACCAATTTCCCAAAAAACGTAGCTCCATCGACGATGAATAGTGGCACAATTTCCAACTCAAATTTCAGAGATTTAGGTGCATTTTACTCTAATTTAGCTTAAGAATTTAGTTTCTTAGTGAATTTTGGTCAACTCTTTGCCCTAATCACCAATCAATTTTACCAAAGGAACCCCAAATCGAAGAACCCTACTTCGTGGCACTGTTCAAGCGAAAAAGAGGCAAAATTGAGTTCAATCTGAGGTGATTGCTTCAAATTGAGTTAGAACTTCATATCCTAGGTAATTTTTGCATCCATCTCTCTTAAAATCACTTATCAATTGTGTGTTTTAACTTTTGTATTGAAAATCCCCAATTTTTTGTGTATGTGTAATCCCTCCTTTATAGTATAGCATTGGGATAGTTTCTTTTTGGGGAGCTCTACATTGTCCACAAGGGCAAGAATTTCTTTTGTTGTAAATATGGTATATATATTGATCTTTAGTGACTCTATATGTTATAGGCAGAGTTTTATAAGTTATATATATATATATATATATATATATGTATATATACTCTATATAAAAATTTGTGATTATTTTAATTAGGTTGTATGATTTTTTGTTAGTTCATGAAGGTGAGTTATGTCTCACCCTTTGTATCAGTCACACCTCTTGTTTGAAATATAACATTTAGTCTCCCTGATGCGTGAGCAACCTCAAGTTGACCGCATGAGGAGCAAAAAAAAGAAAAAAAAAAAGTACAAATTGAAAGAAAAAAATAAATTAATAAGGCTACCTTTATAACCGACGGTAGTCCTTCGACCGACAGAACAGGATGGCGAAGGGTTTCACTGGCGTCAATTGAAAGTCGCAGGGGCAATGACAGCTGGGACATGTTATCTGAGACCAACGAAAACAGGAGGAGGGACATGTTTTAATATGGCAACATGTAGGTGTTACCTACTACGTGACTTATGAACCGCAGGTAAATACCCATTCTTTTTTTAATCACAGGTACTACCTACGATTTACATTATAAATCGCAGCTAATGTAAACATTAGCCGTGGTTGTGGCAATGGCAAATATATAATCACAGTTAATGTGTGATTTTTCATTTGTAGTGTATAATTCCGTATGTGATCGGCAAGATTAATTAATATTTGATTCTCAATCAGTAACAACATATGCAGCTTTTTAAGCAAATACAGAGGATGACGTTGCAATATCAATAGGCATGTAAAGAGAATTGGATTCTAAAGTTTATAGTATTAAAAATTGAGGATGGCCTGTTACTGATGTACAAGGTTAGGTGATTTCTAGGTCCGCCATTGATTCTTGTGGTCCATCTATGGTGCTTGCCCCGGGGTAGATGTCATGATCACAAGGAGTTTACCATTTTGTTAATGTATTGCCAATTTCCAATGAGATAATGTCCCACGCATTGGTTTCTACAGGCAGTCAGACATGCTCAACACTCTCTATTAATGCAGAAGGCTATTTAAGTCAAAACCTTACTTCATAGCTCCATCTTTTCCCTTTAGTTTTCTTGATGGGGGAGTAGTATTTCATCGAAATCGGATGAAAAGCAATGGCTGTGATTGACGGGCTTAAAGTGCAATGGTGGTTGGAATGTCAGTGGAAAACAGGGTGATAAAAGTCTAGATACGGTTGGATTTGTATTTTACTTTGAAGATAAGGATTGCACTGTCCCTCTGTGTGCCAAACAAAGTACAAAATGTTTAATTCTTTATAAGCTTAATCAGATGACCATGTTATGGATTGTTGATTACGCAAAAAAGAATGGGACCCACACAATCTATTAATTTATTGTCTTTAGGTAACCCTGAAGTGTGCTTCTAAAAGCAAATATATGGTTAGGTATTATGTATGTCAATTTCTAATCAAATAGAATATAAATGAATAAAAGTATCACTCAATTAGTCATAAGACTAGGTATTACATGAAAAAAAGTGTTATGTCTTTAATAACTGTGTTGTATTTAGTTTTAATAATTTTTATATTAATATGTTTCAAAATTTAAGATTTAGTATGTTCAAATGACAAGATAATTATGTGAAAGGAGTATATGGACACTATAATTAATTATGAAAGGTTAAATAAGCTTATTATCTTTTTCCTTTCTTGCATGCCCACCATATCATGCCAGAGATATTAACCCTAGCATATAAAACCAAGCCTATTTTAATTTGTTTAGTTGAATTCTATATAACGTTTTTGGATCGGTTTAATATTACTTGAAACCCAGATCGTGGTCATGTCACTTATCCAAAGCCTTAAAAAGGACAAAAAAAAAAAAAAAGACGCATAAATAATCAAAAGACTAAAAATTGACAAAATTTGTACTAGCAAACCTTAAACGTAGAATATTACAAAACTCATGCGTCTGTAATTACGAGTTACGACTCTCTCTCTTTCTGTTTCAATCTGCTTCTAATTAATAGAATATGGGATAATAAATAATTTATTATTTATTTATAATTTAATTATTATAAATAAATCTAAGAATTTTAATTATTTTAATTTTAAATATTTTATTATATTTTTAATTATCCTTTTTTAAGTTCTAATTTAATATATTGCTTAATATTTTGTTCCGTAACGAGTCTTTTGATAGAATCTTAACTTGAAGTAGTTTAGTTTTTAATTTCATAATGACCTTTTATTAGAACTTTAATTTTATTATTGTATGTCAAGATTATTTATAGATAATTAATATACTTTGATTGATTAATAAAAACTTTAAATATCACCCTAAAGTTTCCTACTCTCTCTCTACTTCTTCCGTCCTTTCCCACCTCTTTCTTGTGTCGAGAAGAGTCCAATCCAACAATTTATCGTAGGCTTCTGCTCCTCGTTTTTATCATTGTTCTGGCTATACTTTTAATTATAATATCTCCAATAATCTGCAATTAGTCTTCTTCTTTATTATGTTGCAACATCTTGATCAGGGATGAAGCTCCCACACATTATTATAATCTGCTTTGCCTCTTCTCTATCAGATGGGCTCCGGTTCTAGTAGAACCAATGAAATACAGAAATAAGATAAAATTTATTTGAAGGCTAACCTGACATATCAAGAAGGAGATGATGCATTACAATCTACATTGATCCTTAATATCTCCATGCATGCATGAGTACTTCAAACGAAAGCGAAGGTAGGGTTCAAATGGTTTTAATAATTAGCTTTGGAACTTAAAGAGAGAAAGATGATGATTGGAGCACGCCTTCTGTGTCATGAAATCAATCAGAGAAGGGGTGGGGGAGAAAGATGCTTCAGATTCGAATAGTGTAAATGAGCAAAAGAACACTACATTTTGAAAAGCAATGAGAGTAATTTTGAGAACCAAAATAGCGTCACAATAAGATGGTTAGCGTTGCCATTAGTTGAAAAGGATTCTACCTTCTAATTGCCGAATAAAATTCTCTTTATTCTTGATTTCTTTAGTTCTTTATGTTCTTAATGGCCACATAAATCCCGAGTTTTTTCCTTATCTTTCTGCATACTCTTTATTTCTTCACGATCTCATTCAAATTTCATCCCTCTCAAAATTGGGTGAAATTAATGCAGTGGGTACGTGACTTCTTCCCTACGATTTTATTTATGACAAAAAAAAAATTAAAGAATTATATATTTAACTGCGAAAACAGAAAAGAATATTACAGTAAAAAAATGCAATTAGGATCTTTTATTACAGGCCCGTTTTGAAAATTTTTGTTTATATTAAAACTACTTCTTTGTAAACGGAATTTCATATGATGTACCATAAGAGAAAAAATTGTGTTTGACAAAATCATTTCTATCGATCTATACTGTTGGTGAACTTAATACAAGATTAATAGAATGACATTAATTATAACCCAAGAAAAAAAAATTACATTTCATCACATAAGTTAAATTCATTTATAGAGAACTATAGAAGGAAATTATTTATAATCGTAGTATTTGTAAGAGATAAAACAAGTTCTATAAGATAATAAATTGAAAAATATATCATTCAGGAAAATTTAAAATAGGATTTAACTCATTTAGTAAATCATTCAAAATAAAGCTATTTTTAATGCCATATTACTCGAACAACATATATTTAAAATATTAGGTAAAATGTAAGAAATAATTATAGTAATTAATAATTTTATGTGAGGGTACTTTTGTCTTTATACCATAATAATTGCTCGCACACCGTCCAAGAATCCTTCTAAACCAAAGCCAACCATCATGCCCCTAACGTCAAGGTGGGGTAATTTCTTGAATTTTATTTTTATTTTTTCCTCTTTTTTTTTTTCTTTCGGCTAGTGTAATGTCTTTAATTGAACAATAATTTAACGACCAAAACAAAAATTCACTGCCGACGCCTTTATTTTAGTGAGATCGATGGAGGCCCAAAAACAAAGGTGAGACATATCCCTTATTCCCTTTTATGGGTCTATAGGCCCGGCTTCCACACCGTCCACTATAATTTTGTCAATTTCACACACAAATCTAGTTCACAGGTTTTTTCCTCCTCAACCCTAAACAGTCATGCTTTTATTGTCGACTATTCTTTATAACACACACACACACACACATATATATAATGAATCTTTTAAAATTATTTTTAAGGTTTGAGAGATATAAAAAAATAGATTGAAATAAAGGAAATATACTCCATATATACTTATATTTCGTGTCGCCTTCTTTCTGACTTTAATAGTAATTTACATACTTTATACTTTAAATTCTTACTTTAAAGGGACTCAATTATATATATATATATATATATATATATATATATATATATATATATATATAGTCAAGTCATTCTTAAAATTGCTAACACCGGATAAGTGATATTTTCTTTAAAAAAAATAAGTTTAATATAATGTTTTGATCTCTTAATTTTATTTATTGTTATGAATTAGTCCGTTAGATTTGAAACATTGTAAAATAGTTTTTTTAATTTTAAATTATTTCAAATTTGTCCCTTAAATATATTGTATAAGAAAATTTGAGAAGAGTTTAAAACTTAAGAAATTATTTGAAAACTTTTCAAATTTGAGGGACTAATTTAAAATAATAAATAAAGTTAAAAAATTAAAATATATTTTTTCATTTTTTGTTATAACATGATATTTGATTAATATATGTTGTTTGTTTATCATCGTCATCTATCAAATAAAAAATCTCATAAAAGAATTATGTTTTTTTCTTTCATCTTTTTTAACTTTATTTCATTACATAACATGAAAAAGAATTAATAAATACAAAATATAACTAGTATGAACAAGAGATTCAAATGCCCAACTTTTATAACATTCCTCATAATGCATTATTCAAGAAATATTATTAATATTTGAAAATTTATAAATAAGAACAAAACATCTGCATTATGTTAAGAAAAAAAAAAGGAATATAAGAGAAGGGAAAAAAATTAACAAAATTAAAATAATATAAGTTTATTATTATTTATTATTTAAATTGATTTCTTTAAGTTCAAAGCATTTTAAATTAGATTGTTAAAATTGAAAAGCTTTGAAAAGGCGTCTTAAATTTTTAATTCATTTTAAATTTCTTCCATATTTAGGAGTATAACCAAGGTCGTTAAATTTATAAATTTAGGTAAACTCGTAAGAGTTTGTCTCAATTAATAAATAATTATTAAAATATGTAATTTTATAATTTAAATATTATATACATTAAAAAATTATTCAAATGTAATTCAAATTATACTAAATCAAACAAAAATTATTTATATTTTATAATTTGTAATACTTAACATGAATATTTTAATATGGTCATACATAAATAATTATTCAATATAACTAATTAAATAATATTTATTTTATTTTATTTAATAAGTATATATTAAATGCAATTTTATTATTTTTTATGCATATTTAAACTTGTAATAAAATAAATTGTAAAGGCTTTATAAAAAAAATTATCTATATCTTATTTAGTCTTGAGTTTAAATAATTATATTAATGATTTTATAAATTCATTAACATATTAAAATTATAAACTTGATAGATTCGGTAAGTTAACTCATTAGTTTACTTAAATTTGTACTAACTCTGAATTTATAACAAGCTGATTTAAATAATAAACTCGCGAGTTTGACACGAACAAATTTGTGACAAATTTAAAAATTAACAAAGTATTTTAAAAAAACTTCAAACAAATTTGTGCCAAAATTTGTAAAAAAAAATTTAAACCAATAATTTAAATTAAATGACCGTGATACTATTTTAACCAAAAATGCCGAGTGAAACTTAAAACGAATTTTCGTTAAGAGAAACAGACCAGATAAACGGCTGCTATTTGGAATGACCATCCACAGATTTCTTCTTCTTTTTTTTTGGCTTACAATGAAAATGACAGTTTGAACCCCAAAAAACAAAGGGATACGTTAGACATAGCCAGCCTCGCTTAATTCAAATTCAAAGTTAAATTTAAAATCAAAATAATAAAAGAACGTCCACCATTCCACAAGTACAAAATTGCGAATGGCACATATCATCTGGTTCTAAAGTCTGAACCCAGCCTGGTTGCTAAAAGGAAAAAACTACTCGCTAAATTTTTACATCTACCACATACTGTCTATGTTTCTGTGGTTTCATCGTCTTCATAAATTTACATGTCACAAAATACATTCAATGATTATCACTAGACGACCATTCCCACAAAACTCTTCGCCACGCGCCGGTCTCCGTTACATAGCCTGTAACGACTCCGACCGCCACAATACATCGTACGCTTCTGGGTAATCGAACAACCCATCTAATCCTACACTATTACCCCCCATGTTGTCTTCTGTGCCTCCTAACCCTACCGTCTCGTAATTTCCTATTTCATTTTCAAACCCCAATAGCCCACCCGCATCAACTTCTTCCGACCCGACCCGGATGAGTTCGTCGCTGTCGGGTTTCGCCTCCTCGCTTGGTGTCACCGACGGCGGTAGCCCAAGCTCGTCGTCGGACGCTTCCAAGAGGTATCCCAGGTCTATTTGCAACTCGCCGGATTCGGGTACCGGGTCTGGGAGAACAGCATCCGGACCCGAAGCAAGTATCTCTTCCTCGAAGCTCTTGATTACAGAGTCCAGACCCTGCATGGAAGTGTCGCGCTCGGGAATATTATCAGTGTCGTCAAGGATGTTGAGGAGGTCGGTGTGGATGTCCCTCGGAACCGGCGAGTCCAGGATCGGGTGAACTCGGACGAGTTCGCACCCTGAGTCCACACACTCCTCCCCCGAGTTCACCCGGGTAAGCCGAGACTCGGACGAGTTGACATCAGAGTCCGAGTCGACTCGGGCAAGCTTGGACACCGGCGAGTCGGCGTCCGAGTCATCCCGGAGTCGCTTACTCTTGTCATTACAAACCTCCATTGTTGCCTAAAGATAGATTGGCGTTTGGGTGACGGAAAAGTAAAGAGCAGGAAGTTAAAGAAATGGAAAATTGTGAAGATAAGGGAGGGTGGTTCGCAGGTGGGGGTGAGGGTTAAGTTCAGAGAGTGTCGGGTGGAAGAGAGAGAGAATGAGAAGTGTGAGGGTGGGAGGAAAGAGAAAGGAGGGAGGGTATATATAGTGGTGGGAAAAGTGGGGATAGTGGGAGTCGTCCACTTTAATGACAATGGCAGATAGAGAGAGGCGCGTGGTCGTGAAGAGCGGAAGGCTTTAATTAAAAGACGCATCACGAAAGTCTCGTTATTTTTACTTTTCCTGAACCTGCATATTAAAATAATATAATACTTTTTTTAGGATTTTTTTGGGACATGCTTTATTTGCTTCTTTTTTTTTTAAAATCAAGTGTGTGGAATACGTAAATTTGACTGTCAGAAGTTAACTCGTACAGTAAATTTTATGTGTATAACTTAATTTCTGACATATTAAAATATTATTTTGATATTTAATTAATTAATTTTATTTTTTATTCATTTTGATTTTGATTTTTGGTTTGGTAATTTATTCTTAATTTCATTTCCTTATTATTTCTGTCTTAAATTTAAGCTTTTACTCATTAATTCATTTTTTATATTTTTTTTATTAATTTGAATATCAACACATTTTTTATTCAATTTTAAATAATTGTATTAAAATATAAATTGATAAAAAATTAAATTAATAATAAATTAAAAATGATGGCTAAAATTAAAATAAATTAATAAATGAAAAATGAATTAAAATAAAATAATAAAACATCAATTTAAAAATTAATTAATAAACGACGAAAATGATATATATATATATATATATATATATAAATTGGGGAACAAACTAAATTTAAATTTGAGGGTGAAGTCCGGGGTGGGGCCCACCAACATAGGGGAAATCATGTGGTTGGTTTCATGCTTTAAGGGGTTTTGGGATGGGAATTTTGGAAAGGTCACATTGATGATCAGGTCAGGTCACCCGCACTGGTGCACCGCTGTTGATGGATTCCCTTTTTTTTTTTTTTTTTTTTTCTCTCTGCTTCTCTTTTTAGTACTCTTACTTTTTTATTTTTATTTTTATGAACATTAATTTGGCTTCAATAAAGTCCCAAGTCCTTTCTATTCTCAAGGGAAAATAAAATAGAAGTTTCTAATTTTTGAGCTGATATGTGAGAATGAATCATTGCAAAAACTAAAAACACTCCTTCACAGCTGAGCGGGCGCCAATTGTGCGGCTTT
Organism: Delonix regia; assembly: GCA_037074485.1. Lineage (NCBI taxonomy): Eukaryota > Viridiplantae > Streptophyta > Magnoliopsida > Fabales > Fabaceae > Delonix > Delonix regia. The sequence continues at coordinate 27,647,695 of CM073449.1, read as the reverse complement.
CCCATGGAATCTGTGGTTGGAGTTATATAGGTGTATTTGACATTCATTCTGGATTGGAGACTGATTTTCGGCTATGTAGGGGGATTCAGATTTAGCGTCCAGTCCGAGCCAATTTCTCCGATTCCACCTAATTATTTCAACACGTTCACGTAATCTTTTCTTTATTCTTGTTTCTCACACTTTCTAATTCGATATTTCCAAAAAAATAATAATAAACATTGTACCTATTTACAATTTCAACATTAAATTGATTTAAGTTACTCTCATTAGGGGAAGTTATTCCTTTTTCCTAAGTTTAATCAATCGCAAGAGGATTTGTAAATTTGAATTTGGTTAAAACTTAGTTTACATAGCATTGGTTTATTTTTGAAATTTTTTTTTTGGAATTGAGTTTTGGTATTAATGTATTTCATATAATGTATGAATAAATTTTTTTTTATTTTTATGTAAATGATAGTGCGAGAAACAATCATAATTTTGAGAAAAAAAAAAATTCAATGTCAAACCAAACAGTTTTATTTTGTACATATCCATGATTTAGTACACAAATGAATTTTTAAATTTTTTAAATGCTAGACTAAAGATATGATTAATCAACTTCATATAAACAAATTAAATTTTTATCCAAACAATTATATAAATATTGAAATAATTATACCTTTTTTTCCTTTTTGTTTAAGTGAGATGGTATCTCCCGTAGAAGTTGATTTTTGACCTCCACAAATAGAGTATTTCATAATTTAGATTTTTTTATAAAAATTGTTTTTATTAATATGCAACCTAACAAATAATTTTTTTTCACTTTAACCCTTCATGAATATCTTCATTATTAAATTCCTCACATATAAATATTTTTTAAGTTGGCCTCTCATAAATAGAAAGATTCAAACTTACGTATAATTTTTTATATTTTTGTTATGTTGTTAGCAATTAAAACATTACAAATGTTTGGTTTGCAAATTATATTATAATACGTATATCATTATTATAGATAATTATATTAAATTATACATTATTATTTGTTAACCAATTATTTTTCATATTTCAATTAAAAAATAATATAACAAAGATATAAAGAATTATATATGTATATATATAAGTCTAATCATAAACAAAACTGCAATCAATAATATTTTTTTTGTTTGTCCATTGTCAATGAAATCAATAGATGCGATGACATGTAAAATATTATTTCAATAGGTTACTAATAATATCATTCCGTTAATCTACTGTTAGTTTCATTTATACTATATAAATAGAAAAAAAAAATTATTGATAATAGTTTTACTTACTCGGGACGAAATTAATAAGTACCTTATTGGTGAGGAGATGAAAAAAATTTAACTCTACAAGTAACCAAGTTTAAATGTAATTTTATAAAGGACTAATTAAAAAATATTTTATTTAAAGGACTAAAATAGTATTATTTATTTATTTATCTATTTAAACTGACAACTTGTCGCGGTATAAACTTATAACAAGTTATTTAATGGCATCATTTAATATTTATAGTTAACATTATCAAGACTTAATTAATTGCTTACTATCTGTTAAATAATGACCGTTTCATTCATTTAACAGATAAAATTTAAAACCGACTCGATTTATGTTTATTTATATCATGACATACACATCACAAAATTGATTATGCAATATATTTGATAATATTAGCTCTGTCTCTATTAACTAAAATCTTTTAAATAATATCCACTTACCATATTATATTATTGGCATATTAAGATATTAATAACAATACTATCTTCCCGCATAATCTTACTAGTTGTCATACATCAGCACAGAAAAAGAAAAAGAACAATAATAAATTTTTTTATTTATTTTTTGCTCCAAATAGAAAATGGACTCAGTATAAGTCAACAACAAAATTTCAATTCGATCCTGAGCTTGAGATACTTAATACCTAACTTAAGACTTCCTCGGTTGCATGAATCTAGTAAACTGTAATTCTTAATTTATCACATGCTGCCGTCAGCATGGCTACCACGTGAGGACGCGGCCGCAGAGGATTCCTCCTTCCGCATCTGCAATGTTAAGTACGTGTCTCGAAACTTTAAATTTTAGCCTCTAACATTTTTTATAATTAAAATTAAACGCATAGAATAGTGTGGGGCTAATACTTTAAAAGATAGTTTCAGTAATTTCCAACATTAAAATTTCGAATACTTGGTCCAACACCTTTTCTCCAATTTTCTCAATTTTGTAAAAATATTTACAAGTCAAAATTTAAAAATTTGAACGCATTATATTTTGTTGCGGAGCTTTACTTCTTTAGAAATCAAAATTTCTTACCATCCTATTATGTCAAAATTTATATATATAGAATCGTTAAAAATATTTTTTACATAAATTTTTTTTTATAAATATAGCGATAAAACAACTATTCTACGGATTCGATGCACATCATTTTTCTCGAATTATCTCGGCTTTGAGTCAAAGTAAACAAAAGGGCATATGCGTGGCCGAATTTAAAGGATTCGATCCAGAAATAATTTTTTGTATTTTTCTCGACTTATCTCAGCTTTGATCTGGAAATGATTTTTTAATAAAAATATAAAAATTGGAGGCACGTTTTTCTGTCAAGTAAGCTATTTCCAAGGCAGACCTTGATACCCACAACGGCTATCATGTCACTCGACCCTACCTAAGTTGGGGCCCACTTTCAGCCTAACCTAACTCCAAGTAGAGTAGAGCCACGTCATACCAACTAATTACTTTTTTTTTCTCTCTCTCAGGAAGGCTCGTGGCGAAAAAAAAAAAGAATTATTCTTGATACATAGTAGATAATCTAATGTATTTGTTTTAGTAAAAATATTAAAAAAATAATATTATTGAGATTGTATAGCCTCTCCATGCCGACAAGCCAGTCGAGAAGCAGGAACCTAATGGCTAAATTTAAGAAACATTAAAATTTTCCTCTTTTTCCATAGATTTGCATTAATTTTCCTTTTAATATAATTAATGTAATTACTGTTCTTAAGCTTATCAACATCAATAATTATGACAATAGAAGCAGTAAAAATAAATAATAACATAAATTAAGTCTTACCTGAAATTTGATGTATTTTATGTTAGTGACCTAATTAAATTAATTCAAATTATGTATATTTTAAATGTCAAAATAATATATATTTAATTACATTAACAAATTTTACAAAAAGCTTATAGAAAGATAAAAATATAAAATTGGTCATCACTTTTTCACTTTGTGATAATTTGATGCTTCACAAATTAAGTATAACAAATTAATTTCTTACAAATTTAAATTTGAGTAAAATTATTTTTGTCTATTTAAATAAATAAAGAATTAATTTTACATAAAATAAAATTTATAAAAAAAATTAATTAGTCATAGTTAATTTTTGAATAATTAAATTATTACAAAATATAAAAGTTAATGATGGATTTGATACTTTTATCCTTATAAAAATATAATGATAAAAAATAAATAAAAAATAAAAATTTAATCATATACACTAATTTTTTTAATTTATGCATAAATATAGAACACAAAAATGATTCTATAGAAAGTTTTACCGCTAAATTAAATAAAATTATATATAGGAAAAAATTCTATTTTGATATGAGGAAACTTTTTAAAAGGGTATTTTAATATTTTAGAAATTAATAAAAGGAATAATAAATGAAGAAAATAATGAAAATCACATGATAGATGACGTTGGGGTTGGAGTGACGGCCCATTCCATTCCACGTATGCAAAGGTAAACGTCGTTATGGGGGGCGACGGAGACCGCTTCCCGAAATGGAGAAGTAATACACACACACGCAGAGGAGTCAGGTACTGCGGCTTTGCATCATGCATGGGCGCCAACTCATCGTGATGTTGAGGACACGTGGAGTGGGGGCCACACATGCCGCGCAGACCTACCTTCTAGATGCAACCGACTATTCCGGTGAGGAGTGGAACGTTTGGTGGCGACACGTGTGACTATGCGTCAAGGCGGGACGAGGCACGTGCAGGCGGAATCCGGAGTTGAGTTGTCCGTTATTCATGTCGGTGGGTCCCACCTCGTCACTTAGGTGATGTGTGTTTTGAACGTTGGTTCAATTCAATTGCTCTCTTCTTTGCACTCTGCTCTCTCTTAAGGTTACACCGGATCCTTCTGGCTGCCCTGTGGGCTGCGGCCAAGGCTGTACGGAGCTAACTTATTTGGTGGATTAACGGTGCTTCCAAAAATTACAAGGTACTCGTGTTTTGGACACATAATTAAATATTGATTAGATTAATTAATTAAATAATTGTTATCACATTTTTTAATTAATAAAAGTGTTGTTTTTCAAAAGTTGAAAAATAAAAGTGTTGTTTGATAGTCATATTTTCGTCAATTTCTCTAAAGATAATTTAACGTCATTATTGGAAGAAGACACAAATAAAAAATGAAATCAAATAAGCCTATAGCGACTATTTTATGGATTTTTTTTCCTTAATTGAGCTAAACTGTTTTTATTTAGAAATTGAAAATAATAACAAGGCATCTTTGTTAATTTGAGAAATATAAAAGAAAGAAAGAAATAGAAGTAGTAAAAGTGAGAAAATGTGTTAGAGAAGAAGGAAGAAAAAAAATTAAAAATTTAAATAATATTCTAATCCCTTAATATATTTATGATTTTAAATTATTTTTTAAGTTTAAATCAATGCAAATTGGTATTTTAAGTTTTAAATTTATAAATTTTTTAATACACAGTATGTAAGGAATAAATTTGTCACAAATTTAAAACTTAACAAATTATTTTAAAATATTTTAAATAAAAAGGCGAATTTAAAACAACAAATAAAGTTGAACTACCGTGCCACTATTTTAATCTATCAATTTTATACCAAGGTATATCACATGCTTAACAAAACCAAACTAATCCAATTTCAATTGGACCGATTCAATCTAATCCAACTACAACTGACTTATCAATTAGAATAATTAAATGAAAATTGTGCAGACCAGATTAAATTATTTCACTTAATCGATATCTAACATTAACATCCAATTAAAATTATCTTACACATAAAGAAATTACATATATTTAAATTGTGGTGTTTTATTCTTTAGGACTTGAAATTTGATGTTGTACTCAAATTTTATTTAACGGACTTTGTTTATAGCATAAATTTTGATTTTTATAGTTGGATTAAATTTAAAATTACGTTAAATTACTTATTATCCGATTTTCTTGAATAATAATTATTGTTGTTAATTAAATACAAAAATTAATGATAAATTAAAATTTTAAAAAAATCCAATCAATCAAAGCTCATTAGATTGTTTGATGATGACTAATTTCACTAAATTAATTTAATGGAAGTTTTAATCATTCAATCACACACTAATTTATTTGGTTAAATTGTTCAAGCCAAACTAGTTTAAACTTATATGCACTCCTACACCTAGGGATAATAATTTTGTGAGATAAAGACATGGAGTGTGTCCCTCTTCTCATTCTCATCTTTAATTATATCACTTATTCATATCCTTATGTTTTACTTTTAAGGAGATTTTTTCCCATTCACAATCCCCAAAGGGATGTGGATGTTGAACCAAGATTTTGAAAATTTTATAAAAGTTTTAAAAAAATAAATAATATATATTTAAAAGACAACTTATATTTAAAGCTCAAGCTCATTATCTATATTATCTAACAAGCTTTAATTAAAATTTATAAAATCTACAAATATTTAAATAATAAGTTTTAGAACAAGTTATATAAGATACAATAGATAATTCTTAATAATGTTAGTTAATTGTTTTAAAAAATTTTAACAAAAAGATAATTAAAATTTAAAATAAAATCATTTAAATAATTATAATTAGTATGTTTATAATTAATCATAATTAAAAAATAATTAATATTATTTTTTAAATATTTACTCCCTATTTTCTATTATAATAGGATTGTAGGTCAGAGATATTTTAAAAATAATCATACTATATCATTCAAATCTTAAAAAAATTAAAAACTATTATGTATTATATAATGAGTGAAATTATATTTTAAGTTAAATTATTTTTTAATTTTAATTATTATAAATATAGATAACAATTGAAATAATTAAAAATATAAAAATTAGTACATATATTTATTTATTTAAAAAATATTTATATAAAATTAGCAAAAATTGAGACTTCACTAAGTGGGAATATGATTCTCATTTCTATCTTCAAACTTACTTTGGGACTAATTTACCCCTACTCCCATTCTTATTAAAAAAAAAAAAATCTAATACAAGTCACTAAATAAGACAGTCTGTCTTCGCATAAGTATTTAGATTTGAAAATCCTTCATCATCCTCACCAACACCATGATTATTTATCAATAAATTGAATGCGAAAACAATATTAAAAAATAAAACGTTAAAATATTGAATGAATTGAAATAACACGTATACCTCAAGTGTCAAATTTTCATTTGTGTCAGTGTCTAGAGCAGTCTAATCTCAACAGCTCAGATTATTCATAAAGCAAAACGGTGAGCTCCCACCGTCAAGAGCATAGATTTGAATACCAAGACAATGCTGAAAGAGGCATTAATTTTGAACATCGATAAAGGCGTCGAACGAGACATATATAATTGCAGCCACAGACATGCACATAGGCGATGTGGGCCTTTTCTGGATAGAATTTTCAATTTTGATAGAAATGTATATTGGCACATTGGGTGGCTGGGCCACTTACCAATTGAATGTTGAAACGTGGTCCTAACCCCAACTCAAGCACCATCCAGTCTATTCCTTAGCAATTTGGTATACACTTTTACTTTATTATATAATATAATATGTATGCAATAAAAACTTGAATTATTTAATTTAAATTTTTGTTATTTAAGAAAGTGAAATTTTACTTGCTATATATCTATCTCTATTTAGTGTGATAGAATGTGAGAAAATTCAAATTTGAATTTATCTCCTAAGCTAAGGTGATGTTCCGTGCATTATTTGATTCCTCCTTCTACTTGCATTGTACCCAACTTCCAAACGACTTCATCTCCATGTTGATTTCTTCTTCGAAATAGCCACTCCTCAGTGGCCCCATCTTCTATCCATTTTGATTTGTTCCTTTCACTTTCAGTTTTAAAGATTGAAGAGTGCAAGTTGATAATGGACTGATGGGTAGCGAAAAGATTTATAGGAATTCGTGAAATTTCAGTGTAACTTTTCTTATATCTTATTTAAATAATCGATGCTATAATAATTATAAAAAGTACACAGATATTTGTAAAATTAAGATTTTTGTGTACAAAAGTATTTGTAAATTACAGTTTTTATACAAAGTAGATTGTAAAATTAAGATAGACAAAGTGGAGAAGGTTTCAGGATATTTATGAAAATTTTCGGTATGCTTAGCTTTGAAAGGAATCATATACAATCATGCAATCCTGACAAAGATGATATGTCTCTGCAGGGATTGTTTTTATTCATTTTATAATGAAAAAATATTATTTAAGAGCTGGATACACTCTAATTGATGAAATATTAATACAGGATACGCCATAATTAATTTGTAATTTCTCACTTATTAGGTGTATGTTTGGATTAATTTTGTATTAATTTAATTTTTAATATTAGTTTTAATCAAATATGATTTTATTTTATCTTTATCTATGTTTGGAAACTTTTTTTGAAAAAACTGATTTTTGTTATTTATTCAATTTGTTTAATGTAAAAATAATTATTTTTCAATTATATATAAACAAATGTTTGGAAGACATAATTAATTTTGCAAAAACTTAATCGTCAAACTAAATGATAATATTTGTAAAATAAACTCCCATCTAAATATATAAATAAACTTTTAAACTGTTAAAAATAAAAGAAATAAATGATATTTCTAGACTTATATATGAGTAGCTAGAAGTCTAATTCAAAGAATTAAAAACCAATTTCACTGTCATATGACTCATATCTGATATAAAACAGTTATATCTTAGATTTCAGCGATCTAAAATTGTTAAGAAATATTTTGGTAGGTGCGGTGGTTCTTCCAACTCTTCTTTTAATGATCTTCATTATACAGTTAAAGAAGATTACACTGTTAATTAAAATAATAATAATAATAATAATAATAAAAGATCAAAATAACCATAGTGAAATAGTATAGTTTTGGAGTAAGACCATCCGTATATTCTGAACGCAATATGCGTGTAATATATAACTCTTGCACTAAAAAAATAATGTCAGTGAAAAATATATGTACGAGCTAGGTATGTTATTATTGATTTTAATGCAAGACACACAATAATTAGTAACTTTATTGTTACATTGAACGATATAAGAAAATAGATTATTTTAGAGTTATCAATTAGGAAGTCAAGGAGTTGCATAAAATTATTATTATAAAGTATATTTGATTTTTGAAGGAGGCTAATTAATTAATCTTTAAACATAAAAGAATTAATTATCAAACATGACTATAAGGAGACATAATTTAAATTCTTATACATAAAAAATATAAAGGGATGATTAATGTATTCAGAAACATCATTTTTGTTGGTTATGACCCGACTAAGTATTAAATATTAAATAATATTTTATTATAGAAAATTATGTACAATAATTAACGAGTTTAATTATAATAATTAATATATTTATTAAGATAAATAAAATATTATGATATATTCTATAATATTTAATAACTAATTTCAACAGTTACAAATATAAAAGTGTAGTTAAATTCAATTAACATGTAAATAGTAAAATAAACACTTTTTATGTGAGAGTTCTGTTAATTGATTATAAAGTTCTGTTAAATAAACTCTCAATTTTTTATGTAATAATTTTTTATTTATCTCATATATGTATTAAGATTTTTTAAAATACATAAATTTTTTATAATTAAGTATTTTATAATATTATGATATATTCTATAATATTTAATAACTAAGTATTAAATATTAATTAATAATTAATCGCTTCTTAAATTATTTTTTTTAAATACAGTTAATTTAAAATGCATTAATACATAATAAAACAAATTAATAATCTCTAAAATCTGTACAGTTACCAAACAAATAAACTAATTTAAGAGTCATTTATACTAATAAAAAATCACCGAGAAAAGTTGAATCGAAGATTTGAGTAATTCAAAACTGATGAAAGCAAAGTAATAATGTTGGTCGGTGTAGTGGTAGGTCGTTTTCAGGGACAATATGTCCAAAACCTAACCACCCAGCTGCCCCTCCCAAACATGTTTCAGGTAATTAAGGATCTACATACTTCCCAATTTTAATATTATCGTCCTTCATGTCATTTCCATGAAATTACATTCTAGAACATATATAACTAGAGACTTATTATGCAAGAAAAAATAATACATCTATAAGATTTAATTTGTTAATAAATTATCACTAACAATTTATTTAATTGTTGTTGGCACGGGTACGGTATATATATGTTAACTTGATAGGTGGAACAAACATATACACATGTTAAAAGGTGGACTGAATAATTAAAATTAAAATATCTAGATACTAATTTAATCAATTTTCAATTATGATAGATTTCATACCTACCTCTATTTTATTTCCAATATATATATACATGTTCAAAGTTAAAAATAATTCAAATAATTTTGAGAATAACATTAATTACCTTTATTACAAAAATATTTCTAAAAATGTATTTCAATATTATTTATTTTATTTTAAACATTGTAAGTTTAATTTGTTTTATAACTGGAATTTAAATATTTTAATTAAATATTTAATTAATACTTAATAATAAATAAGAGTATTTTGATATAGAACATATACAAGTATAATTTATATTTTTTTATATAAAAACATTAATGATTTTGAAAATTAATAAATTTTTAAATAAAAATGAGTCATATAATTTAAGTGGTTTAATTCTTTTTAATAATTAGTTGAAAGTTAATGAATGATTTATTAACCGAGTCACAGATTGCATCTAATTAAGTTGGATGTTTTTGGCAGACAACAAATGGAGTGAATCATGCATCACAATCACATCTAAGTACCCCCACGAAGAGGCTCGGATAATAATAATTATTATTATTTTCTTGGAAAAGATTATCTTTCTTTTTATCCGAATCTGAAGCATATCTTGGCACTTATATAATGAAGAAATCTGGAATATAATTTTATAGTATTTTAATTCATTTTCCACACACTTTTCTCCTTTTGGGTTCTCACTTTCCACACCATAAATGATAAGTGACCATAGAAAAGCATATATGTTTCCACCTCAATAGAAGCAGCATATGTACAAATCAAAGTAGTTTAATTGCTAACCACTAACTTCGAATAAGTATTGTTTAGAGCATAATTAATATATTATTGGGTACATATATACATTGTTGAAGTTGCTTTTGCTTTTCAATATGTAATTTGTATTGGTCAACTACGTAAGTGCTACTAATGTGTTAATGGCTACCATAATAGCATGACCTTCCTCGACATTTGTAAAGATTTTTTTTAATATTATTATTTAGAATCAAATATTGTCAAATTTAATATTAATAATAATTCTCGTAACATCGCTCTTTTTGAAAGGAACCGAATTTAAAACTTTATTTAAAAAATATCAAATTCTTTATCACTATCAACATCTAGAGGTGTCAAAACAGGTTTGATCTATTGGGTCAAGTCTGTGTAATCCACCTAATAGATATGTTGGGTTGAAGGATTCATTTAAAAACTTGTTTAGTATACTTCTATTAATTCGACTCGTTTAACCCACGAGTTAAACAATCTAGTTTGCGAGCTAAACAAGTTACTTGATTTTTTTTTTTAAATTTCACTCACTAAGTCTGGCACCCCAGCCTATTGTACTGTCCTATTTAAAAAAATTAACCCTAATGCAAATGTTGTGTTATCTCTATTATTTTGTAATTTGTCATATTTGAATATTTTGCTCATAATCACATTCTTATTATTAATTAATAATTGAATTATTATATTACTCTACTTGTTTTAATCTATTGAAACTTGTTTTTTATTTAGTTTTTTTTTTGGTTTACTTATACTAATATAGGAATTAATTAATTAAATAAAACATATGTTTAAAGAAAGTTACATTTAAATTTTTATAATTTTTTATTTTATTTTATTTTTTAATAAGTTAAACAGGTCAATTCACTTAACCCACTAAATGAGATGAACTGAACAAACTAATTTATTTAACCCATCAACTCATATAAATTAATTTAAATGAATTAAATTAACTCACTTTAATAACCCTACTTACGTCTTATCAGTGGTTGTCGTAGGTTTGCAAAAGCCTTTTGTTCATAACTTCATATATACACGTGAATTCGTATTCTCTGATTGTCAAAAGTAGCTGCCTGAATTAATTTCATTTAATCACTTTGGTCAAAATCATATAACTTTTACACATTCTTCTGTCCTTTGACAATAAAAAAATTCTAAATTTTAAATGATTTTATAGGATCCTATGACTATATATCTTATTTAATTTGAAAAACTTTGATTGGAGACCAGTACCAGCGACGGACGTACATGAGTACCATCCAAAGTTGTGAGAAAACGTCATTAAATAAAATATATTAATCTTATAATCGTTCTTCGTAATATATATATATATATATATATATATATATATATTAATCTTATAATTTTAAAACGTCATTAAACTATCTTCCGAGAGTTTCGAAATTCATTAAAGGAAATGACAAAATTATTAAGTAGGTGGCACAGCGAAGGAATGAGGAATAATGTGACAATGTTCTTCTATGTGGTGGTTATGGAAAAGGATGGGATACTGTAAATCATACACGGAATATAGTTCTTTTTCAGGGTTGGATTACTTTTGTAATTGACAAGGGATAAATGAGAATCAAGTGACAAGAAAAAGTGTTAGTTTTTGTTTGGAGTATCAATAAAAGCTAAAGTAGTTAACCCGTGTGTTTTGATTCATTGGTACTACAGTGACTTTTACAACTAAAAAGGTTTAAATTTATGGATTAGACTTTTATACACAAATTTTTATATTTTTTAATTAAAACATGATAAGTATTTGAATGATCAATAATAATATTTTATTTAATTTTAAAATTAAGCAATTAGTTGCAATAAATATACACATTTTTGTAATATAATAAAAAAATAAATATTTATTATATTGTAATTAAATAATAGCGCAATAAAGATATAGGAAATTATATATAAATATTTTTTAAAATTTTAAACAAAATTACAAGAAAAATAAAATAATTAGATTAAGGTAATTGTAAGTGCATCAATATATCAAGTTATAATATAAAGATATAATTATAATAATATCAATATAAAAAATAATAATATTATAATTATGTCTAATATCAAATAATTGAACGGATATTTCATTTTAGTCAATTTTCCTTTTGTCATTTATGGAAGAATAAATCACAAAATGTGAATGTTATCCAAATAACGAAAATGTTATATATATATATATATAATGTGTAATTTAATAATCTATTCTTATATGACGAGGCTTTGAGACCACCGCACATTAAATTTAATGTACAACTTATATATGATGCTCAATAATTTAGTGTCGTTGATGGACATATTTTAATGTTGTGTTGTATAATTGTATGGGTTAAAATCAAGCAGCAATTTCCATTACACCTTAATCAAGATTTTAATTAATTCAAAAACTTTTGGCACGAAACTATAAACATAAACTGCCTTTCGATTTAGCTAATAAAAGTCTAAGATATTGAAGTACCAATTATTATCTCAAAATGAAATTAATTTGTCCAGTTTTATTTTATGCTAGCATCCTCTATTTGTTTGCATACATGGATTCGTTAGGGCCTTCTTAACAACTTTTCTTTTTTCTCTCAAGAAAGAAAAAAATACATTATAAAGAAAATTATTGAAATCTTAATAATACTGTGACAGATCTAAAATTTGATTTTATAAAGATTTAAAACTTAAATTAGGGTAATAAATTCTTACATGGTAAAGGAATAAATTATGACCGATTAAAGATCAAATAAAATAATATATATTAAAATTTAAACTATGACGCTAGAAATTCATCTCTAGATGCAGTGGTTACCTACTTGTTATTATAACCTTTAATAAAAAAAATAAAGTAATATTTGTTACGAAGATAACTTTATAAAAGACGTGTGATAAATATTAAACATAAATTAATGATATTCACATTTTTAATATCAAACTTGGGTCATTTGTTCACAAATAAACTTTATTTGAGATTGAATAATTAAATGGACGAAGTTTGGCATGAAACACGTATGCATAAATATTGAGACTTTGGATATGATGTTGACATAAATGGCGTGGCTCCTTGGCTAATCGAAAGGCATCTTACTTTATATTTTCCCTGCCCATCATCCTGACAAAAGGGGAATAATATACGTCAGCAAATTCGATAATTTTAATATTTTTAAAAATTATCTCTTGCCCAAAAAAATAATTCTCAAAGCTATCGTTGCAAAAAAACAAAAAAAAACAAAAGATTCTCAAATTGTCACGTAATTTATTCTTGCAAAAGCATATCTTCCTTGTGCAGCTTTTTCAGCTCCCCACGAACAAAAGTGCTTTTTCTGAAATTGCTTTGCTGTCATGTTTTACAAAACCCATTTAATTGGTAAAAAGTAAAATCTGAATATAGTATTTTATATAAAAGCTTCAAACACGGAGAGCATGATTTTCACGAATTACCTAGCCTAAAACATAAAAGTCAAATGATATTCTTTTTTAGATATCAATATTAAGAATTTTTTATGTTTATAGGTTCCTTCCTTCCTTTCCTTGAAAATGGCCCAGGGAATCAATTATTTTTACAAAACTTTTTACAATTACTTAACGTACAGTCATTTCTATTTTAATATTATGGAAATTACAAAATATTCAGAATCGTTTAGCAGCATCAAGTAAAAAACATAGGCTGCGCTAAACTCAACTGAATCTTTTGCCGCCAATATATAATTTATATACTAAATATTAATATTATAATATCTAAAGTACTCACAACTTCTCTGTTCCATAAAATGAATGTCCTTCATTGCATTTGTCTTCGGAAAAAAAATTGCTATATATTGAATGCTGTTGGTGGGTTGGGCCACTTCGTCCAATACTGAATTTATTGGGCCCCTATAAGTTTGTCTTTGGAAGAAAAAACATGGGCCTAAGAGGCCCAATAGGGTTTAGGGTTTGACAGGCCACTTCGTCCAATGCTGATTTTTATTTGGGCTAGGTGAATACAATAGTTAATTAAAAACATGGCTTTCAAAATGAAGACAATGAATACGATGATTTTTAAAATGGAAACAGAGTTTAATATTATTTTAATTTTAAATTAACATTTTTCATTAATGACATCATTGCTAAAAGTGATGTAATGAACATTAGATTGTAAAATCGATATATTAGTATCTTAATAAAGTCTATGAATTACTTTAACACATAAACGACTTTGCCTGCTAAGAAAGAACGTGAAGTTGTAAGAGAAGTACGTGATTGATTGGAAGTTTTTTATGGTTTTGGCTGTGACTAGGTCTAGGAACAAAATATCCCAAATGCAATGTGGATTTTTCTCTGATTTTAGAGGATAAGCTATCATTAAAATGAATGGCTGAAATGTCTTGTTGAAGTGGATAGGAAGATGACATCATTATGTTAGAGAAGTTTGAAAAAGATTGGAATGTCTAATTCATGGCAATATGGTGTTGCTGTGATGACTTTGCTCAAGTATTACTTCTCTCACAACACTATGGTAGAAATTCTTCAAACCAAGTTAATATGATTTGCCAACTATGTAGTGAATTGGATTGTTGAGGGAGTAGCAACATTCAACATAGAGTAAGTTCACCGGGAGATCTTGATCTAAGCTTCGATTTCAATATTGGGTTGAGAGCCATAGAGCCTACACCGTTAGATCTTGAAAGTCGGAATATATTGATGGACTTGACACCATATTTTTAGATTCTTAGCTTAGGTTTACTTATGGGAATAATTAGGATGAAAATGGAAATGCATGAGAACGTGAATGAATTTTGATAAAATAAATTTTATAACTCGTTTATTATGTTTAGTATATCATTTAAAATAAGATAGAAAGGAAAAGTTATCTCACGAAAATAATATTTTTTTAAAATACATAAAATATATTTTTATTTTTTAACACGTATTTTCCTGTGTTGATCCAGAACCTTTGCGTCCTTCTGTGCCCATTCAATGGAATGGAGGATAGAAAAACGGTGTCGATCCATTCCCCACAGGGCATGAACGCAAACATTCATCGGAGAACAAAATCGAAAACCACCATTTTTGTTCATTTTCTCCATCTTTCCTCTCTCTCGTCTCCTTTTTCTACACCCTTTCTCCTTCCTTTTCGTTGAAGCGTCGCTGGTGGAGAAGAAGGAGGATGAATCAGAACGATGATTCCGATAGAGTAGAAAGAGGAAGGGGCGTCTTGCGGCAAAAACGATTCCGGTGAAAGATGCTGTGATTCCAAGAGAAGAAAGAGGACAGAGCAGGACGATGATTCTGATTCCGGCATGTCCTGCAGTAACGACGAATCCGATGGAAAACAGTACACGCTTATTCTTTTTCTGAAATATCATTTTCTACATTGCTTTGCTATTCGATTCATTTGATGTTCATTTATTGGTGGACGAGGACACATTCTCTCTGCTGTCATGTATAATGGTAACAGGATGCGTTGAATAATAAAATTTTTGAATTGGAATATAATTGTAATATTATTAATATAGTTTTTATTATAATGAGATATATTTGTGGGTGCAATGACAATTACACTATAATTTAGATATATGATATTTTTTCATTTTAATTAACAAATACTTATTCTAAATAAATAATCAATTTTTTTTTGGGTGATAGTTGTTTTAGCCAAGTTGTGACGGCTTTAGTATCAATCAATTAATTTTACTAACTATATAAGCGGCACTATATCTATCTAAATTTGTTATATCACTCGTATATTTTCCTTATTTTTCAACAAATTTATAATTTTTTAATTTTATTCTTATTTTTAATTTATAAGTTATTATTTTATAAAATTACTTAAAATAAGAAGTAGAGGAAATAATTTAAAAATTTTTAAATTCATAAATAAAATTTAAAAATATTGCAATTAAAATATAAATATAATAAATTATTTTGAATTAACATATAATTAATATATTTTAAAATATTTTTGTCACGTATTAATTATATAGGTACAACTATTTTTATAATTATATCAAATATGACATTTATATAATATTTGAATATAAATCTAATTAATATAAAATTTAAATTTAGCTCGAAAAAGTTATTATTTACATTTTAAGACGACAAGAAAAGTTAATTATTATTCATTTTTTGCCAGAATTATTATTAATTGTTAAAAGGTTAAAGATGAGATGTATTAGGCGTTAAACCCTAAAGTGCTCAAAACTAAACGACAAAGAATTTTTGTATGTAACTAGTATTTATACGTATGACGATAACAGTTGAATAAAACTGAAATTAAGTTAGTGACTTAATTCATAAAAATTGCTTATTCATTAATTTATTCTCTTAAAAATAAAAATTTGTTAAGTTAATTTATAAACGATCAACTTTGTTTCAATATAATTTTTTAAAGATGAAACATCTCAATATAATTCCCTCAACATTGTTAATCAAATTATAATACTTTTAAAAAGTGTACGTGAATATGTGAAACAAAAATATCATTTTCAAAGGTTAAAGACAACTGAAAAAAAAATTATATTATTAGTTAATATATAGGACTTTTTTAACCATTTTGATGAGAAGATAATATTTATAAATTAAATTAAAATGTAAGCTTTCAAAAACTCAATTATTAATGTATCCAGGTTATAAGTGGTTTGGATGAAAGTGCACACTAATTTCTCATTAATAAATAAATTGTAAACTATTACTTAATCTACCCCTTTGCTTGTATCAGTATCTCAAAATATATATTTTTGTAATTTATATTAATAAATACACACAGCATATATAAATAAAATGATGAATAAATTATATAAATTTCTCATGACTTTTGCTTAACCTCTATTTTCAAATTGTAAACAGGTACTTTCATGAATAAAAAATTAAATTACAATTTTCTTATTGTGTAAATTTAATTTTTTTATTGAAATATTTTTTGATAGCCTAAAAGTTCATTTTTTCCTAACATATTCTCTTTTATGTTTGTATAAAATTATTTTAATTAAAATATATATTTAAAAAACAAATGAAAGATCTATTTAATTTCTACAAAATTTAGAGAAGTCGCTTATATAATTCACTCAATGTAATAAGACCTAATTTGAATAGATATTAATATATTTACAAACCTAAAGTTCTTACAATTATTTAATCCTATAAAAACAAACATAAAGATACATGACAAAGCCTGATCTGTTCTTTTTCTTTGGGATTAAATGAGGGGACTTTGAACCTGAAACTTGAATCGGCCAGAAATATTGACGGTACGTTCACCCGTTCTACAGGCCACCGCTCTCCGCCGCCTCAGGAGCCGCGGCGTTCAAATCCAAACCCTCATTGATCGGCTCCTCCTCATCATCCTTCGCCAACCCAATTCCGCCGTCGTCCCCGACGTCGTCGAGGTTCTCTCCGTCGTCCACGGTGTCGTCCGCCTGCTCCAACGCCTCCCGCCACTCCTTTCCCCCCATCCCTTTCCCATCAAAGTACTTCACCGCCTCCTTCATCCTTCTCAGTATCGCAAAAAACTCGTCGACCTCATCCTCCGTCGGCGCCACCGCCCCATCAACGCCTTCGGCGGCGGCGCTCTCACTCCCAGAAGCAACGCACTCTTTCTGCTTCACCTTCTTCAATCTGTCCCTCTCCTGGTCGTGGCCCTCATTGATGATCACCCTCTTATTCCTCTTCTCTACCTCCATGACAGAGAAATCAGAGCTTAAAGCGCGGAATATATCCGTGGGGACATAGATGTGTTTGTGCTGAGAAATCTGATTCCAATATTCCGAATATTAATTTACCGCTATTTGTGGAGTTGGCAATGCTTGCTTTGCATGTGTAATGTCATTATGGGGGTGATATAATAATAGTTATTTAGATGACTTTAGGGTGTGGCCATGCTTCGCCGTTAGATTATTTATGTGTGATGTCATTCAGATTCCAACTTTCACGTCAATCTCATTACTAATACTCATCATGCAATTCTCGTCCTGGACTCGAGAGTCCCGAGTCCCACGCTTTGCAATCCAACGGTCGCAGATTTTCTGTTTTTTCATAATAAACATTAATTTCTTTTAAAAAATTATTATGAAAAATTAAAACATGTTTAACTCTAAACCTTACTGACCAGGGAAAAAACTCTAAACCTGAAGCTCAACAGTTTAAATCTAATACTGTTTAACATGATATAAATGATATTGATAATTTAAAAATGTTAGTATTAAACACTTACAAAATTATTAATAATTTTTTAAAGACAAAATATCATTTTATAGAAGTGAAAAAAATGGCATATAAAATTTATTTAGTATTTTTTTTTTTAATTTTTAAGAATAATGGTGTGAAAGAAACTTTTACACTGGAACTCAAATGGCAGTATTTTTTATATTATTATAATTTTTTAAAACAATTTAATAATTATTAACATTTAAAAATTTATAAAAAATTAAATATTCTCCATTTCCCAATCCAACGGATCTAATGACGTACTTTTAACAAATATAACTCTTTCAGAGAAAGTGTCAAAGAAAATAACTCTTTCAAAATGAAGAAAAGAACCAAGACTAATGTCATTGCTAAGATTCTTTTAAGAGAGCAAGTTCATTAAAAATGAAAAGAAGGAGAAAGTTTCCACAAAACCAATTTGGATTCTTTACGTTTTGCTGATAACATGAGGTCATATATAATCATAGTAAATTATTAGAAAAAAAATTTAATAATATAGAATTATATTAAATTAATATAATTACTTTTAGTTATATTTTCAATTTATAAATTTAGATAAATTTTTATCCAATAATTTACTATAATTCAACATGATTTTATATTACAACCACATAACAAAATCAATTGCTACAAAATATTTGCAATAGTGATCTATGTTGACCGATAATGACAGTCAATTAACACTTTAAACTAAAGCCTAATTCAAATTTAACTATACTTGGACAACAATACAGAAAACTTTCAACGAAAGGAGGGCAATTTGAATTTCAACCCAAGCCCCATGAAAAAGTATCCAACCCCATATAATAATTTTAAGAAATTAGTGATTCCACCTTTATTCCATGCATATTCTTTTTTTTCTTTTTCTGTGCATTTTCTCTAATCTTCTTCATGCGAGAGTAATTAGGAATAGACAGAACGGTGAAATTCTAAATTTTGTTTGATAGACTTTCTAGATATAGCTCATCTTCCTTCCTCTTCTCCATTAAAGCACCTAGGGTTGTCTTACCGGAGGAGAAAAACTCTGAGGTACGGTGAAGAACTGAAGATAGGTAAAAACCCTAGTACAGTGTTTCGTTCGTATGATTCATCTTAGTGCAAATTCACAATCAAATTTATTATTCATTAGATGAAATTTCACTTCAAGCATTTGTAGGCTTGGAATGTAATTCAAATAATTATCCTTGTAGATAATAAATTTTTTTCTTTAAATAATGAGATTCATATTAAGTGTGTGTTTGAATTGGAGTTTATAAATTTTTTTTATAGTAAAAAAATAAGTTTGTATAATCATAATTTATGTTTAAAAATTAATGTAGCTTATGTAGTACAAAAATAATTTTTTAATCTCTATGAAAATAAAGGATTAAACCAAAAAAATTAATATTATTTACATAACAAATGCTTATTTCAACGTGCAGATAAGGGATAATATGAGTGACGTACACGTGAAGGTGGTGGTTGCGTTTGTCGAAATTAGAAGTAGTGGGATTAGGTGGGGATGACTTCAAAGTGGGCTTCCTGGAGGGTTCCGAGAGGACCATGGATGACCCCTTCTGTCTTTGGTCAACATTTAAAACATGCGAATGGGAAAATGCTCAGCTTTGTGATGTCCACGACTCAATCTTAGATAAGAAAATATTAATCGGTATTTATATATTTATTTATATGATAGTTGATGTGTTGTGTTTTAATTAAATTATTTTTAATAGTTTCTATTTTTTTCCTTTGATTGATTTTACTGATATTAATATATTACATTAATTACTATAAAAATGTAATTAATAATTTTTTTTTCTTGTGAATCTCACGGGGTCAGAACCAAATGGAAGCATTTGATTGGCCATTCTAATCTTAATTCATTTTTCAATCTACAGCCAGGTTGGGGACTTGAGAAATATCAATTACATTTTGTTATCAGAGAATTCATGTATATTCAAAATATAAGGTTTGATATTGATAATTATTCACTAGTATTTTAAATAATATGAGTTATACATTTTTGGAGCTACACAGAAAATTGATTCCATTGACTCTGATATAAAAGAAATCATGCGGTCGTGTATGAATATATATTTTATTGTTCAAGGAAAATGCCTTTTTCCTTTTTAATTCTGCGACCAGATATACATGAAAAAGGAAAAAGCACGTTAGCATCATACTCAAGTAGCATATGAATTTTCTACGGGTGGGCCAAAAAACTAATATTTTATTTAAGTTGAAGTTGGGGGAGTACAATTTTCCAATTTGGTGGGCTACGAATTTCCACAACGTGTCTAATCCACAAGGGCCCAATAAGATGAAATTTGCACCCTAATATTCTATAATGGGCTTCAATATTCAAATTAGGTCCCCCCATAAAGCTTATTTTGACTTACTTTCTTTAAAAGATACTATCACGTGAGGTGAGGAGATTAAAAATCAATAATATAGTGATTAATCAGTGAAAAGCTAATTAACTCGTTAGAATTATTGTAGATATTTAATATATATAAATCTTTCATAAATTATTGTTTATTTGTCTCTCTTAGAGAAAATTAGTTTGTTTTGTTATATGTTTATATATTTTGATGGAATAGTTGCTTTTACCTTGTGCTAGTCTTTCAGTTATTATTGTAGTCTTCCCTACCTTGGGGTCCCCTAAAAGACGGAGGTTGTTTTTCTTCCTTTTGCATAATATTTGTTGGAGTCTCTCTATTTATTTGTGCCTCCCAATGATTGGATTCAACTTGCTCTTCACAATTTCAATAATGCTTATCCTTACCATTTAACTATTTATGTAAATTCATTAACCTTTGTGACTGAAAAAAAGTATATTACATAATTTTTACATCATAAGTTTGAAATTTCATTGGCAAGAAAACATTCATCTTTAAACATAAAGGCAAGAAATAATTTAGCCTTTTTTACTATTTTTGTCATCTGGATTAGGTCTATCCTATACATATTTAATGTTTACATCTTAAGTTGTCCCTTGTCAAGATTTTCCATTGCAAATTCGAGTTTATGTTTTAGCAAATCACTTTTCAGTTTTCTTATCTCAGGTTGACTTACATGGAGTTTGAAAGTTGCAAAGTTATTAATGAAAAAGAGGTAGGCATGTGTTTGATGTTTATATACTATAAAAAGTAACCCCAATAATATGTGAATTAAACAAATAATTCATCGTATCGCACACCATTTTTAAGACTACTATTGTAGTTCCCTTCATGACCTTGATTAGGCATTATAGTGTAAAGTCAATTTTATAATTTCGAAGGAGCCTAGAAAAGCAAGTTCATTCAAGTAAGAGATGCAGTTTATTTTGCCTTTGCAGGATTTGCCTCATTAGCTTCTAACGAATATTCAAAAGCTATTGAAGACAATTAGCATCAATTATGCAGGTTTCCAAAATCGAGGCATACTTTATTATAGGCATTGGGTCACGATCTATTTTGTTGTCTATCTATAATTACTGCGTTTAACACAATATAGACAAAAAAATGTGACCGCCTTCCAATTTTTATGTAAATAAAAATAATTATGCTTTTCACAATATAATTATCACCTTTGTTTTTCTTGTTAAATTTAAGATTAAAAATTTTATTCTAGATATAATAATAAAAAAATTATTCTAAAAGGCAATTAATTGAAACTTCTATGTTAAAGGAAATTTTCTTTAAATATATATAACAAATAATGGATAATAGATAGATAGATTGTCAAATATATGTATTTAATAAGGTAAGTAGAATTTTCATCCTCATTTTTTTTATTAAATTTAAGCCTAAAACAATAAAAAAAATTATGTTAAAGGGAGTGGAGTGGTTAAATAGAGTATATATACATATATATATATATATATATATATATATATACACACAGACACAGTAGAAGATGTTGTTGTCTTTTGGAAACAACTATAGTCATATGATAATTTATTTAAGATAAAACTAGTTTATTTGTCTGTATAATGTATGGGCCTTGAAAAAACATTACTTTGTATTATTATATATTAATATATTTTAAATTATTAGATTAATTGAAAGGATATTATTATAAAAATTTTTTTTTGACGTACGAAATAACTTTTATTATTGTTCTTTATAAAGAACTCTAAAATATCAAAAATTGATGAAATCACATTTGATTTTACTTTTAACTTTAAATGATATAAATCGATGAATAAATTATTCAATTATATATCATTTTTTCTTACTTTAATTTTAGATTATGCTAAATTATATTTATAATCTCTTATTATAAAATTTAAAAGACAATTAATAATTAATTTATTAATTATTTTGTTAACTTAAAAAACTATCCAAATTTTAAAAAAATTTTAATTTAAGAGGCAGATAATTAGTTCATTAATCTTCCTATTCATTCTAAAACTTTCTCAAATTTTAAATAATTTTTTATTTAAAAGACAATTAATTAATTAATTCATTCATAATTTTTTTCGTTGATAATGAAAAATACATTATTTTTATTGTTAATTGTAAAAATTTTCAAACTTTAAAAAATTATTAATTTAATAAGTGATTAATTAATTATTAACTAATTACTTCATAATTTTTTTTCGCTAACTGTCAAAAAATTAACACACTTCGAAACAATTTTGATATGTTAGTTTTAGTATCGAGAATTCGGCTTGAGTACTTTAATGGTTGAAAGGCTTGTATTACAATGGCTTGTGATTTCTTATGCCTCGTAATTTCTTTTACAGGGACATTTGTGCATTGTACTTTACTTTCATATTAGCATGTCACCCAATTTTGCCTCATTTTCTAAATTTTCTACAAAATTAGAGATTACAATCTGAGGGTGGGATTATGATCTTCACTACATATGCTACTGACTTCACTAGGAGAGAATTTGAGCTAAATTTTAGGGAAAATATTGGGCTTTTTTTTATTGTAGTGCAACCATAGGGATAATTATTATCCCATATGCATAGCCACCAAAAGTATTCACTAAGTGTTATTTTTTTGTTGTTTTCACAAAATAGCAGCTTGGTTCAAGTCACAACTTTGTTGGTTATGTCAAATGCCATATCGTAACTAGTGAGTTATGGCTTTAGGGAAGCCATAACTAGTTTTATTTTTTTAAAATTAATTTTAAGTTGTGGCCTATAACAATCCACAACTCATAAAAATATTTTTTTTAAAATCTCAATTAGGTTGTGGCCTAGCTTAAATTTACTTTTTTAATTTAAATTAATTACTTAAGATTAATTGAAATAATTAACTAATAATTTTATTTTTTTTTGTTAAAAATAAATTTGTTGTCAAATAATTAAAAAATAAATTACTTAAAATTCATTAAATTTAAAAAGTAAATATATATTTTATTTAAGTGCGAATGATATAAATATATGTTGATAGATTATGAAATTAATATATTTGAAAACTCGTAGATATGAACACACATATATATAAACTACAAAGCATAAGACTTTGACTAATTTAAAGTTCAATGGAAATGGAAAAAAATCTAATGGAAGTAGTGACTACCAATACCACGTCAAGAAGCTCGACAAACTTGGTGAAGCCTATAAGGTTAGTAGGCTAGGAAAATAAAGATGGACCAACACCCCTTAACCTTGCTGACTAACCATATAGGCTTTAACAATATTGATGCTCCATTTATGCTCCATTCCCCTTGTAGTCTCCCTTGGGAGGTTGTGATATATCTTATTTCATCTTGACATAGTTGCTTATGTATCAAGGTTCTCTTTCGGCATTGTTTGCCTTTAGTTCTCAGTATCAGTCTTCCGATCACTACCTTGTCACTCTGCATAAGTTGATTCCCCCAGTTCAGTTGTCTTGATAAGATTTGAATTCTCCACCCAGTGCTACTTTAATAGCCCTTAGGAAGAAGATGACTAAGATGAGGATGAAAACCAAGGAGAAGAGGAGGAGCAACAGCCCGAGCATCGTCGTCGACAGCAAGTTCATCAAGCTCCTTGATGTGAGATTGGTAACCACTACTTCCATTATATTTTTTTTCTTTTTTATTGAACTTTAAATTAGTCGTATGCTTTGTAGTATATATATATATATATATATATATATATATATATATATTTATTTATTTATTTATTTATTTATGTTCATATCCATGAGTTTTCAAATATATTAATTTCATAATCTACCAACATATATTTATATCATTCACACTTAAAATAAAATGCATATCTTTTTAAATTTAATGAATTTTAAGTAATTATTTTTTGATTATTTCACAACAAAATTATTTTTAACAAAAAAAATAAAATTATTACTTAATTATTTCAATTAATTTTAAGTAATTAATTTAAATTTTAAAAAAATAAATTTAAGAGTTGTGGTTTGACATAGGCCACAATCCAATTGAGATTTAAAAAAAACAAAAAATTCATGAGTTGTGACTTGTCATAGGCCACAACTCAAATTAATTTAAAAAAAAATGAAATGGAAGCAGCCTGTTACGCAACTAAAATGGTCCAAGCCAATACTTTGTGATAACAAAAAAAAAAAAGGCATTTCGGTAAATACTTCTGGTGACTGTGCATATGAGATAATAATTATTTTCATGATTGTACTATAGTAAAAAAGCCGAAATATTGTGTTGTGTGTCAAGTTTGGGATTTCTATTGATTAATCGAAAAATTGTAGTTCTTACTGCACTAGTGATTTTGTAAACAAATTAGGTCAAAATTAGGGATTTTATTTGTTGGCAGATTTAGGGGATGATATGGGATTTCAATTAACTGAGGGAGAAATTTCAATTGTCAATGTATTGGGAATTAGAAATTTCACGAAGAAATTAAAAAATATGAGATAAAATTAAAAACATAATTAGATATCCCAATTAAAGATAATTTAAAAGATATTGTGTTGCATGTGTTGGAATTTGAGATTCACTAATTATGAATTTTATAAGAAAATTAAAAATATTAGTTGTCTCAGGTTACCACAGGACTGTATTTTTAAGTTTCTAGAAATTTGTGAGGAAATTGAGTCACTTTGAGAACTTGAAATAGGTAATCTCAACATAATCTGGTGAAAATCATTATAAGCATTTTATCATATGAATGGTAAATAATATAAGGTATGGGATGAGCTTGGGCCTTAGCCAACACAAACTGCAAAATCGTTTGGGTGAGCCCAAGCCCAAATCTTACCTGACCCTGCTTATAATGCATCTATACAATGAGTACAGACATAATTTTATATACCTACAGCACTAAACAATAATTTATAAATTGTTAAATAAATTTAGTTTACTATTAATTTTTTTTAATTCAAAGTCGTGTGCTTTAGTTTTACATTATTATTGATCTAGATCCTTGATTTAGAGACAGAATTTATTTATTTATAAATATATGAAGAGCAGTAGGTAGTTACGCAAATTTTAAAGATGTGTGAAATATACTTTTCGGCCCAAAAATGATACATGTTTCTAATGATTTTATTATTGAATATTTAAAAAAATAAAGTTTGTTTCATGAAATATTTTAACTAGTTTTTCGTTTGTCCTTCATTAGTAAAAAAAAAAAAAAACATATTCTAGAGACTATTGAGTAGCAAGTTCAACTTTATCAAATAATCATATAATTCTCAAATTTAAAGATCAAATAATAGAGATGTGTATCTTTTTGTTACAAAAAAGTATATTCCCTTTAGATATTTCTTATATATATATATATACACTTCATTTTTTTTTTCCAAAAAAGAAATTACAAAATCACATCATAAGGTCTTGAACTAAAGGAAATTATAGCATTCTTCTTACATTTCTAAAAAACTTTTTTATTGAGAAAAAGGCATATATAATGATAATCGGTGTATGGAAGGCTATAAAAACGTGAACACTAATAAACCAAAATGAGAAACGATTTAAAATAACATCCTGCTCCGCAAAGCAAATTCATTGTCTTGTCCACTTACACACTTCATCAAATACTGATGCAGTAAAAAAAACAAAAAAATTGAATTAGTGTTCATTAAAAGTCAATTATCAGCACGTCACGTGACGAGAGCCACTTAATCATAGTTATATGGAGATGGAACACACATAATTTGTTATGCCTTACAGAATAGCCAATTTCCATTACTTATCAATCAATGATGAATTATGTTCGTATATAATAAATAAACATGTCATAGTCACTCAAAAGTACAGGATGATAATTTAAAATAATTTAAAAAATAAATAAACATGTCATAGTCACTTAAAAGTAAACACGGTGATAACTTAAAATAATTTAAAAAATTCATCTAATCTCTTAAGTTCAATAAAAAAATCAAACTTAAATAAAATATTTAAATTACAAAATAAATCAGATTTAAGTTTTTTTAAAAAGTTAGTCTAAATTCAAAAAATCTAAATAAATATTTTTTAATTAGTAAAAATTTATTATATAATAAAAAATTTTAGTGTAACATAATATTTTTATAAAAAAATAAAAATTAAATTATTTTATTTAAAAGACTTATATCAATATAATAACTCATTTGTATTTATAATTTTTTTATTTATAATATTACATGTAATAATAATAATTATTTATATTATTTATCTCAAATCTTAAATAAAAATATTAATTTGATCATATTTAAAAAACTCAATTAATCAAATAAACTTGATCCAAAACATATAAATAAAAATTTAAATAAAAAAAATCTAATTGAAATATAAACTCATATTTTTTTAACTGGAATTTAAACTTAATTTTTAAAACTTTAACCAAAGCTCCACTCAAAACTAATGAAAAGCTATCCTATTTCTTTTTACTGAGAATGGGTCTTCACTAACCAGATAAATATTTATAATCATTTGAATTTTTATTCATCATGACATGAGTCTTGAGATAGATGTGGTTCTTATCTGTTCCTCTTCCTCTTTCAAGGGGTATGAATCTGTTCCTCACTGTCTTTCTCGTCCAAAAATTGTTATCGTTTCCAGCTAAATTACAAAAGAAGCTGAGGAACAAAGTTTTCAACTTTGCATACTGCATAGGCCCTTGAATCTTGATTAGTTTCACTATAAAATAAAAAGAAACAACCAAACAAAATATATATCTAGATGAAAGAAAAGGCATGAATCTTGCTGAAACCAACATGTCAGAGAAGCACAGTTTACTTGTACCTGACAGGGAATCCGAATCTCCACCTTAATCACTGTAGCTGTTCATCGGAACTCAACAACATAGTAATGTC
The DNA here is from genome assembly GCA_037074485.1 of Delonix regia. Classification (NCBI taxonomy): domain Eukaryota; kingdom Viridiplantae; phylum Streptophyta; class Magnoliopsida; order Fabales; family Fabaceae; genus Delonix; species Delonix regia. The sequence goes on along the minus strand of CM073449.1, from coordinate 27,620,087 downwards.
ACAAGAGGCCATGGTCTTGTCAAATCCACTGTTCATTACTTCTGAAAGGAGAGGCCTTTGTTTTTTTTTAATTTTATTTTATAAGAAAGGAAAGGCTTTTATTACTTGAAGAAGAGGCATTGCAGATTTCTTGTTTGGATGCAAGAACCTTATTTTGTCCGTTCATCCAAGGGTTGGGGATGAAGGATCAGTTTATCAAATAATATATTCTTCGTGTTTTCAACGCCACGTAGTGATGTATAACAGGAAAGTGGGCATGCAGGTCTTTTAACTGTTTGCTTGTCCTTTTGTATAGGAAGTTGGGAAAGGAAAGAAAAATCACTTTTTTTGAGAAAACGATGGGAAAATGACAATGTCTCTTCGCTGCGCATATACAATCTCATGGGAAGCTAAAGTCTCTTTTCAGTCTGCATGACCTCAACTAACACCACTTTGGTACTGTTGTAGCAGTATTCATCAGACTTATCTGGGATTGAAGACCACGCTGTTTCAATATTGTATGAGCATGAATCATTTTTCGGGCAGGTTGATTTAAAAAAAGAAAGAAAGAAAGAAATAATATGCAATCTCTCCTTGGCATTTGGACCAATTCTTTTGAATTACGTACCATCACTTTATGATGTAACAATCCTCATAATAGTGTTTTTTAGAAGAAGAAAGATAACTACTTTGAAAGAAGATGGATTAAGGATATATAGCTTGTCCGTTACAACTGATTAAGATGTTAACGTTAATTATTCTTAATTATTAGGATGAATCGAATATAATAAATGAGCATGGATGAGGACAAAGCCTCCCACTAGAAAAGAAAAAGAAAAAGGTCCCACGACGGTGCTAGAAGAAGAATATCTCAGAGTACAACTACAACTAGAACCCTTCGTATAAAAGGAGCATCGAGGGAGGGACCATCTTGCAGCACCTTCATCATGGTCCATATCAAATGAGCTTAAGAGGAATATTGAGATAGAAAATGGAATGCAAGCATGTGTGTATAAAAATGGGTAAGACACAGAAGTGAAAGGTCAAAGGGAGCTCCTTTCAGTCCAATACGAAGGGCTGAGGAGTGGCAAGAGCTGCCATCTCATGCATTCGGCCACCCTTAACTTTTCCACAACACAAAGGTTAAGTTTGGCCAGGTGCATGCTATGGGTGCAACCCCATCCACCTGCTTAGCCCACCCATTGGACTGAAGGGAGCTCCTACCAACCTTCACTTCCTTTATTCTTTGTCTCCTTCGCTTTTGCAGGCTTCATTTTTCTTCCATTTATGGTGACTTTATGTAGTTAGCCTCTTTTATCTCTTTCCTTTTTTCTTGTTCAGAAGTTTTGAACAGGTTTGTCTCCTTCTCATCCTTTTGCTATACTTCTTCTTTCGTCTTCTTGCTCTTAACGGTCTTGAGTTTTCCACTTTTCAAGCTTTGTGTAGCAGAAGTAACACTGCTGAAGCTGATGATGCTGTGTCTTCAAAGGGAGAGGATCACAAAATTCCTTGCACTTGTAACTTGCAGGCTAAACTCTCGCTTCAGTCAGGAGAGACTTCACTTCAGAGTATCATGCTACTGCTTTCCTGTACTCACCCACCCCAACCCTCCTGTAATGTGTATGAGAAAACAGATGACACCAGATCTTGTTATATTGCATGAACAGAAATGAATATTTCCAGATCTTCTAAACTAGCTACTACTATTTGTGAGGTTAATATGAGTATTCCTTGGACTGCTATCTTCTTTCTATTGGCACTTATCGTTAGGCAATAACAAGATGTATAGAGTGAGAAGTCACTAAGAAAGAACTGCTAGGTAAGGCCATTAGAAGCGCAGGCACTTATACAATTGCAAATAACTGGCGCAGTTGTGGTTCCTGGTAAGCCTTAGTAAGGCAAATGAACCGTAACACAACTAAACTGCAGCTTTGGCACTACCCTATTACATAACACAACGTTCACTAGAGTGACTTGACTATCTAGCAAACCTCAAAGTGATAAGCATCAAGGTAGGAAATGTGTAACTTTGATATGAAGATATTGAATATGTGTATCATGCAAAAATGACTTATAATAATTAGAATATAACTAAAAAGTATACTTGATGTCCTGCAAGGTCTGAAAAGGATGTGGGAGGTGTGTGCCGACTGTTTAGGTAGACTCTGCTGGAGGAGGTTCAAGTGAAATTTTATGTTGATCTAATATTATTAGTAAACCATGGTTTGACTTTTGAATCATTGGTGCATGGAACTAGAATCATTCTTATTGAAGCAAAATTGTAAAAAAATTCTTGGTATGAAGTTTGTGGGTCATAGTCAGTTTTTTTCAAATAAAATATTTGGGCATAGGATTTTCACATTACTTATGAAGAAGCAAAAGAGTACTTAGTGGATAGAAAGGACTTGCTTCAAGGTTCCAAGTTTGGTGCCATATCCTTGAATGTTACGGTGATGGCCCATATTGTTGGCACCTATATTCTACCAAAGGTCAGATCTTTGGAGGTCTTAAGCCATGGGGATGTGTTCATTCTTTTCTGTTTGGTGACTCATGCACCACTTTAATTATCTCCTTGTTGGATCCTATGTTATATGGTAGAATATGGAGGGAGTCTCAAGGCCAAAGCATGTCTCTCATATGGAATGTTATTGACAAGAATCTTCAAACACTTCAGAGTGAATCTTGCAGAATGTCTTGAGACAGCGTATAAGATGCAACATCCTTCCACTTAATGAGGTTTAAACAATTACATGGGAAATGGATTAGAACCTTTAGCAAAGAACCATCACCAAGATCCATATACCTCCCCTCCCTCTCCAAGAACCTTAGCTGAGCCTACTATCACTTAACCGTCCTCCTCAATTACTCTAGGCTCCCATCTTCCAAATCCATTTGAGACTCTGATCAAAATAATGAAAATTATGCTGCAGATCCTTGGCGGAGTAGACGCTCTTGCAACAGCAGCAAGCCAGCAAGCAAACACGACTCTGAATTGGAAGAGATCAAGATGGCTATGGGACAAAGGTAACCAAGCTGCACCACAAGTTTGAAAGCCTCTCCACCTCAACATCTTCGGAAATGAAGCACAATGTAGACCACGAGGTCTTAGCCTACCTTACTCGAGGCTTTCTCCCTGGGCTTTTCTTCACCCTCTGGATGACCTGCGAAGGTCAAAACACTACTAAACTTTTTGTAAATGGAAACCTTTAACTAGCTGACTTTTGGGTTGCCTTATGGATATTTTGTAAATATTTTTAGTGACCTCTACATTGTATCAACGCTATCTAGTTGGATCATTAGTCGATGGTTCAGATATTCTGTGGCTAACATACTATCATTTGTTGAATAAATACTACGTTTCTCCAGTGCTTCCTAAATTTACGTCGGATGACATGTTCTCTCCATTGTCCAGTATTGTTAATGATTTTGTAACTGTCAGTTAAAATTTGAATTTGCCAGTATCTGCAGGATAATCGTGTTATCACTAGTCATCAAAATAGGGGACATTGTTTGACAACTTGTTAATTGACACACCTTTGTCAAAATAATAAATGTCTCGAATCTTGAGTCGTCAAAATTATTTTATTTATATCCTATTTTTATTGATAATTTTATAAATAAGTTTATTTTAGTTTAAAAATAAGTATTTCAATTATTAATATTATTATCCTATATCTTATTCATATGAAATTACAACAAATAATTAAATATTCCGTACAATAATTAATATAATTTAAAATTAATATTCATATGAAATTGATTCTATAACTTTTAATTTATTAAATAATATAGTAGCATTATATGATCAATTGTAAAGAATATTAAAGTGACTGTAGACTTATATTTCTTTCATTTTTTGTAATTTTATACACGTGTCCAATAAATAGAAGGAATCGCGTTTAACAATATATAAAAAAGAAAAAAAACATAAATTAAAAGATACATACGCACTTATTTACTTATTATTATATTTTTTATTTCGATTGTGAAGTGTGGAAGAGTTTTTTTAAGACTTAATAATGAATATCTAATGCAAAGTAAGCACTATGAATTATATTTTGGCTTAATTTTGGATAGCACAAAGGGTATCCTAATACGTAAAAACAATTATAACATTATAGATTTGATTCATTCCTATACTAAACACTATCCTACAAAAGAAAATAAATAAATATATATATATATATATATATATATATATAAACACCTAATATAGTACACAATTTAAGTACATATACTTCTTTTAATTTTGTATAAAATAATAAAATATGTATTTAAATGAGTATTTAATGTGCTGTCATTTTAATAATTTTTAAGTATATATATAATGTTTTTATTTCATTATTCCCATTGTGTAAAAAACTATGCATAAATATATATATATATATATATATATATATAATTTGAAAATGTGCAGCACTTTGCTTGTTCTCTATGTTTTTTTTTTTAAATTCTCATTTAATAAGCTGAACATAAAAAAAAAATCGATTAATCAAACCAATAAAATGAGTCAATACACAGTAATAAAATTTTAAATTAATAATATTTATATTTAAAAATAAAATAAATAAAAATAATGAAATTTATATGAACATTTTAATTAAGAATTATATAAATTATAGTAGAAAAATTGTGGAATTTCAATTTATTTTAGTTAAAAAATTAATCTTATTTTTTTAAAATTATAATCTCATAAATAATTATATTTCAATTTAAAAATTAAATATCTTAATTATTCATACGATTGTGAAAAATTTTAAATAAAAGATTGATCTTTATTTAAAAATTCCATAAAAATTTATATCTCTTTTTTCTTTCTACCATAATTTCCATTTAAATCATATTTATATATTCATGATATTTTCTTAAAGGTGTTTACAAAGCTATAATGAAGAGGATGATTACATACGAAAGTTGGAAAGGTGAGATTTTTCTTCCGTAATTTTATAACATAAGTGAATATGTTAAATATATATTCAATAATTATAATCATTCTTTCAATTTTAATCTTCTCTTTTATTTGCAATAAATATGTAAGTACAAAATGAACATTTTCTATTATATTTTCATCAAATATAATTTTATTTCTTAATTATTTTTTTAATCATATTATATGTTATGACATTTAAGTATTATTTTATTATTAATTTCCCACTTCTCAAATATGTTCTACAAATTTAAATTTAAATAAAAAAATAATTAGAATTTTGAAATTAAAAATTTTCATTATTCTAAAATGATATTAGTAAAAATTAATAAATTCAATAATTACAATTAAAGGCTATAACATTTTAATTTATATTTTTATATTTATTATTATTTAAATATATAATTGCATCTAAAAAAGAAAATTAAAAAAAGAGAAAGAAAGAAAAAAAGGTTATGGTGCGTGCAATATGGGTTGCGACCAACAGGAGGCCGCAACCCATTTAACATTGTAAAGTTTCGGTTGGTCGCAACCTTACTTAAATTTAAAAAAGTAATAATAAAAAAAATATAAAAAGAATTGTTTTGGCAATCCAAATATTTTGTTATTAAAAGTAATAGAAACAAGGTGTACGGACAAAAGTTTATTGTTGGCTCCCACGGTTTCACTAAGAAACCTCAGATTTCCCTATAATAACAAGAATAAATAAATTTCGTGTAATGTGAGTAAAACATGAAGTCAAAGTGAATCTTTGAAGCATTTATAATTTTAAATGTATTTATGTATTTAATTATAATATAAAATATATTATAACAATATTAATTTAAAAAATAATAAGATTACAATTATATAATTATATTATAATTAAGTGTATTGATATACACATATTTTATCTTAATTGAATACAAATAATAGAAAACCTGCCACTCATTGTCTTGTTTGACAAAAGAATGTGACCATGGAAAAAAATACAAATGCAAAGGTTAGTGAGGTTTTGACTAACACTCCCTTTGTTGAAATAAAAAATAGTTGAGATAAAACTATTCCACTTATATCCTTTTTTTTTCATATAATTGTGGTTTGTTAAATATTACAAATACTTTGTTTAAAATTTTTTTTTTATAAGGTTGTGAACTGTATCAACCTACAACCTTATATTATTTTCGTTGGGTCTTGGTTATGTATAATGAGAATTGCAACGTTCATCCCTCATATTCATTGGGAGGCAAGTTTCACTGATGCATTCAATGAAGAAGGTGTCTTTCTTCCCTTACTCCACTTTTAAAATGATAAATTTTATAGATAAATAAATTTTTTATTAATAAATAAAAATTAATAATATTTATACTAAAATAAAATATAAATAAAAAGTAATAAAGTTTATATGAAAACCTTTAATTAAAAAAATATAAATTATGGTAAAAAATTGAAGAACTTTAATTGATTTTAAATTAAAAATAATTTTATTTTTTAAAAATTATAATTTCATAAATATTATGTTTCAATTTAAAAATTGAGTATCTTAATTATCAATACTATTGTGAAAATTTTTAATAAAAGATTATCTTTATTTTAAAAGTTCATGAAATTCTATACCTCTTTTTTCATTATACCATAATTTCCATTTGAATAATATTTATATATTCATTAAAAAAGATCCCTTTTGTTAAATGTGTTTACAAAGCTATAATGAAGGGGATGACCACATATGAAAATTGGAAGTGTGAGATTTTTTTTTTGTTGGTAATTTTATAATATAAGTGAATATGTTAAAAGCAAATTTAAAAAAATAAAGTGATGATATTATAAACATTAGCTAATCAAATAATAGCTCACGCGCGTTTCATTTTTAAGATTAAAATGAATATAATATCTTAAATTCAATTCTTAAGCTTTCTCTTTTCAATGTCTCAAATCATCATTTTTCATAAAAATTTTGTTTTCTTCTTGCAGGTATGTATTTGCAAATATGATTTAAAATTTCTCATATTAAAGTTTTTAATATTAATAATATTTAAGAATTTTCAAAAATTTTATTAACTAGAAACTTAATAAAAAGATAAAGGTGACATGTTTTCTTAAGGTTATTTAGCACCATAAACAATCTCTAAATAATGTGGTTTTCTTACCATAAGATAAGATTTATCCTTTAACTAAAATAAATTACACATAGTTCTGTTATTATGACTTTAACACTTCATCCTTGCATTTAATTCTTTCTTCTCCCAATTTTAACTTTTTCTTTTATTTCTAATTTTAAGTATATAATTACAAAAATGAATATTTTATATCCAATATTATATATTCATCATATATATATATATCAATTAAAATTTTTGTCTTATTATATATTATGACATTTAAATATTATTCATTATTATTTTCCCACTTCTCAAATATTTTCTACAAATATAAATTTAAATAATAAAGAAATACTTAGAATTTTGAATTCATAATTCAAATTTTAATTATTCTAAATTAATATTAATAAATTGTTAATATATTTCATAATTATAATTAGATAATATTAAAATATTTAATTTGTAGTTATCATTCAACTTTTATATTCCTTTGTATATATATATTATTTAAATATATTATTATATTTTTAAAAATATCAAATTAAATAAAAACATGACAAGAAATTTACAATATTATTCTTGTCGATTATATTTAATTATAATAAATCATTAAAAAATTTAATAATTTAAATTTACAAATAAAAAATAGAATTAAAAATAATTATATTAATTTAGTATAAATCTAAGGCTTAGTCTGTAATTTCATTAACTTTGTATAATAAATCACTCTAACTTCCGAGTCCGCAGTATTATTAATCAACGTCAACGAGTCCACGGTATTATTAATCAAAACCAAGTTAATCCAAAGACACACGCATAAGATTGGAATCTAGGACATCAAATCTAATTTAATCTTAAGATTAATGTCCCTCGAAGTACTGATTTACTACAACGTTCCATTTGCTGACTATTTCTCTCAACTTTTTTGAACGTACACTGAAACGCTATATACATTTCATTTGTAAGATTTAACATAAACAAAATCGTAATGAAGTATACTTTAAATTAATAAAATTTTTATACCAAAAAATTATTCTACTCATCCTTCTTTCTCTATGGGAACATGATAACTCATCAACAACATAACGTTGATCTCTATTCTTCGTCTTCCTTCCCTGCCTATCGAGCCGTCTATAATTTGTACATGGAATTGGCATCAGCTGATCATGATACCTAGCCAGAATGATCAGTAACAAGATTTAACTTATACGTGCTAACATCAGAGCCGTTCATATCTCTATTCCTCTTTGCTTGTTGACCCCATCCCAAAGTCAACTCCAGCTCTAGCTCCCCGTCCTCGGCTTCGGCTTCGGTTCGCTCGTCTCTCTTCGCCGGCGCCGCTGTCTCGACGGTGCTGCTATCAGCTTCCCCGCTCAGACTCCCACTTCCACTTCCACTTATGTGCTCGCTCACCCCCGACCCATCCAACTCGCTCCCCGAGTGAGCCATCAGCTCGGCTCCCGCCGGCTCAACTTCCGACTTCCTCTGCTTCGCGCCGGAGCGTTTGAACTGGCTCTTACTCTTTACCTTGTGAAGCTTATCAGAGGCACACGAGTTCCCCTTTCTGCCCACGTGCCGAATATCGCACGATTTCAGCAGCGGACTCACGCCATCGAAAGCCGACTCGGGCGACACCTGCGTGATCGGCTCACCTCTGAGAACGGCTTCGACGGCGGCTTGACAGAGATGCCAGCTCCCGGAGGAGAGTAACCCGGCCGAGCCGAAAATGGGGTTAACAATCCGGCCACAAGCTTCATAGAGCAAGGACTTAAAAATCGCTGCAAGGAAAAGAACCAAAAGCAGAGTTAGAACTCAGATACCATTTTAACTCGTCGAATTTTCTGAAAACAAACAATAGGTGAGTGTTAACTAGTGGAGAATGACTGTTCACCTGGTCGGAGGTGGGGGGCTCCGGAATTGATGAGGTTGATGAGGCCGGCGCGGCCGTAGAACTTGGCGAGGAAGAGGGTGGCGTTGGATTGGGATTCAGGAGAGGGAATCCAGTGAAGGCAGGGACGAATGGAGCAATCGGCGGTGCAACCTTTGCGGAGGACTCGGCATCCATTACAACTGAGGCGCATGATTGGGTGTGTTGCGTAGAATGTGTTTGGGAGGCAAGAAAAGAGAGGAGGAAATGAAGGAAAATTTGAGTTGGATTGTTGGGAAGTGAAGGAGAATGAATGAGGTGTCGTAATGGATGAGGAGTTTTAAAGAGAGGCATTGCCGCGGGTTTGTAATAGAAACTGGAAAACAAATTGGATCCCGCAGCTGTTTCCCACAAAACGGCTGTTTTGCATATCTGGTTTTTCGTCCTCTTTTCTCGGACACGTGGGATAACTGGTTTAAGGAGATATCCAATTGAACCCTATTTTCTTATTTTCATTTATGTATTATCTTATAGAAGTATATATATATATATAATTGTTATCGACCCAAAAAAAATTGTTACGTAAAATTTTTAGCTTCTCTTAAAAGTATAGTTGTATTATTTAGGAGTGATTCAAATAATAATAAGGCATGTTTGAATCCAGTTGAAGAATTTCTACAATGTTAGAGGCTGAAAATGCACACCTGTGTAGAGCACAGTCACAAATTTCGAGGGAGGATAATCATACTGAAAATTAAATTTTTGTGAAAAAGATAAAAATAATATAATTAGTTCATAATTTTACCACAGAAATTATCAAATAATTTTATAAAAGACTAAACTCATATGTAATTGATTATATATTTTATGTTGTTTTTTAATCATAACATGATAAATATTTAATTAATTAATAATAATATTTTAAATTTAAAAATAAAATAATTATCTCCAATAATTATATATAGTATAATATAATTTTTAAAAAATAAAACACTTGTTATATTTTAATTACATAACAATATAATAAAAATATAAAAAGTGCATATAAATTTTTTTGTTCAATAACCGTAATATGTAATTAATTTAAGAAATGACATAGCTTTAATGCGTACATCGAGATAGAGTGCATCGAAATACGAAAAATCTACATACTCGTTAAATGTTGACTATTAAATAATAATGCATAAGAGACTAAATTTAGTGAACGAAAGGGGAAATAAGAGGAATGAGAGAAGAGAAACCGTTTTATGAATCCCATCCATTTTTTTTTTTTTAATTAAATTTGCTCCATATGTGTGTACCTATTTACTAAACGTTAAATGCCGGGATGACCAAGAATAGAAAGCAGAGGGTATTCCGGATAATTCAGACTCTCTTCTTTTAATTTTTAATGTTTTTAGATTTATTTTTTATTTAAAAAATAAATGGACAAGGTGGTGGTGAGGACTCACGGGTGGAGGTAGCACATGGAAACAATGAGATGGAGATTGAAGAAAGGAAAGAGCGTGATGATTGGAGAGTGAAGTAGAAAGCGCGTAAGGGGAAGAGAAGTTTCCGGGAAATGAGGAAAGGACAAAAGCGTAGAGCGGTATTAGAAAGGGAGGTGTGGAAAGAGGTGGGGACTGTGGGCGCCCTTGGGAGGGAGAGCCTACGGTTTTGTAGTGTAGTATTATCCGAGAAGCGTGGAGAGTGGGATTGTGTTCTTGTTCAATCACAACACATCTTCCTCCCGCCGACCTTTTCTATTTTTAAATTTGATTAGTATTAAATTATTAATCCGTGTCTGCTTACTTACTCATTTAAATTGAATAAAATAGAATAGTTTGACAAGGAGATATTGTTTAAAAATTTTAATTTTTATCAACATTATTTAAAGGTAGTAGAATAGAATAATTTATTAATTATTTTTATAATATTATTTTTTATAATATAAATATATAATTAATAATTTTATTATTGCTTAATATATAATGTTAATTATTATTTTATTTTATTTATTAATTATTCTAGTCATATTTTTGGTTTAATATATTTATTAAAAAATATTTATGTTTCTTTTAAAAAATTTTAGAGGCAAACTTAAAGAGTGAAAAAAATAAAATGGTTCACAAGAAAAAAATCTATATTATAGACTCTTTTATTGTTTCTTTTTATTTTAAAATTTTAAGTAAAAAAAAAAAAGAGAGATCATGATTATAATGATAAAAAATTTGATAAATTTGTAATAATTGGAATAGTTATTTGAGGATATGAATATATTAATAATAAGATATGAATATACTTTGTTTCATCCTTAACCTCCAATTTAGAGAAATACTAAAATTGAAGTTTTAGATAGCAAAAAAAATTCTTAATGTATTTTTCTTGTCATTTTATTTTATCTTAAAAACATATTTAAATATAAATTTAACATATTTTGACTATTTCAATTTTTTATTACTCACTCTACGCTATCCGGAAATTTCTTTCTCCTGTGCTACTTTCAGTTTCAATCATTCTCCGTACCTATGCACCTCGTTTTAGTTCGATTTATTTGTTACCACTTTTACACAGGAGCTACACTTGCGCGGAGGGAGAAAAGATTTTCCAAGGTGGCCAATAATGAATTGTAATGCATTATATGTTTTGTAAGAAAAATTATATTTGATAAATATATACTTTTATATAAAAATAAGTATCATCTTTAGTGCACTCATAATTTTAATTACATTAGTACACTAAATTATAATGTAAGATATAATTGTAAGATTATTATTTTTTAGGTTGACAATATTAAAATTATATTTTTATATTATAATTAGATGTATTAATATTTTTAAAATTGTGAGTATATCAAAAATTTTATTATAAAAATAACAAGTTATATAAACATTAAAAGTTAAACAATGCATTTATGATAATACTATTATAATTATTTGTGCAACACAATAACATAAAACATACACGAAAATAATATGAACTATAAATGACTCACATTTTATATGATGTATTTTATTGGCTAACTTTTATGAAATATAAGTAAATTTCAAATACGAATATATAAATAGATTTATTGATTGTATTATGATAATGATAACAATCATCATAATAATGTTAAGAGAATTATAAAACCTAGGTGAGAATCAAGAGTCTGAAATGTTAGAGACAATGCAACAGAAAAAAATAAGTTATAAAAACAAAATATAAAAATTATTATAAGAAATTAAAAAAAATAAATATCAAATAAAATGAAAGAGTAAGGAAACAAAAATAAATAAATAGAATAGATTTAGAAAAAATAATGATATTTACTCATTAAACTTTAGTCTACTAGCATAAAAGTGTTAAAAAATGGCTTTTACTTTCATTATCTTTTAACTCTCGCAAAATATTGTCTTAACAATTTGTTGCTTTTAAATTTATTTTCTAAAAATAATTATTGAACTAGTAAAATAATCAATAATTTGTAAATATTTGCCTAGAAACATGTTGGCAGTTAATTTTGTCAGCACCGAAAGGCTCGGACGATGAAGACCAAAAGGCAGCCTTTGATGAAATGAAAGTAGACCGTAAATACAAATTTGAATGAAGTTCAATGTATCTTTGTATTAGAATAGTCAAGTAATGATTACTAATTTTTGTTATTTTAAAAATAAAATTATATGTAAAACTATAAATTCTACTATATGATTTTTTTTTGTTTTGTAAATTTTCTTTCTTAAAAACTTATAGATAAATTTTTTTAAGAATATGAAGGGAATAAAAGAACACAAATATAAATACATTTAGAGGTTTCGGATAGGAGACTTACATTGATCACTTAATTGTGGAAGTTTATTGATTTTTGGTTGGGATTACTGATCGAATGAGATACTCATTGTGTATTGGATGTATCTCGTGTTTTCACAGTCTAAATCCTCTTTCGAATGCGACTGTAGAATATTCACATGTATTCTACTCAAAGCGTCTCAAGTCTCACTCTCTACTGAGTTATTTTCATCGTACACTAGTTTAGTCATATTTATAGAATGCTAGCTAGAGTTAGGGTTTAATAGTAATTCTTATAATTACTATTTTACCCTTATTTAATGAGCACCCCTTATGGGTGCACACAGTATAATATTTTAATAGACTTATCCCCTAGATATTATACGATATTCTAACATCTCCCACTCACACATAATGGGAGTGGTCATATGCTTTAAACCCAAGAAACATATTCTCGGTAAATTAAAAGAACACTTTCTCTTTATAGTCTGCAGTCATTCATACAGGGAAAGTAGGCTGTGCGACCAACATACTATAAGAGCATTAATGCTATATATCAAATACGAATATATAACCTCTGCTAAAAAACACACCTGCATGTAGATCATAAAGTATGCATGCACCCAAAATCATAAAAATCACATTTAGATATCTCTCAGTGATCTCATATATCATAGTATCTTGTATTCACAATCATGACACACAAGTCATAACTGGTATACCGGTGAATACAGAATAATGAGATTCTTTTTATGATCTTCCTCTTCTCATAATCTTATCAATACAAACTTAATTCGCTTTTCTAGACATGTCTCGCCAGACTAAATTATTACTCATAGTCCTTAGGCAACATGCTAAGATAGCAAACACCAAGCTGTATCTCAAATACCTGATTAGAATCTAAGGGTACAAATATAGAGCCAACATAAAGGCTCATGGGTCTTACACAATCATAAGTTGAGATTGTACTCATGTTAACCCATATGATCAGCATTTGTACACATGGTATGAAACATGTGCTATAACATTCCTTCTTTTCTCACAGAGTGTATGTTTGTTAAATAATGCTATACAGATGATATTTTAGACATCACAAGTCTAAAATTGAGTTTCTAGATCTATACAATGTATTGAACTCACATCTAGCAATTAAGGTAAACTAGAAATGATGAACTTATTTCATCAAATCACTTTTAATTACCCTATGTCATCAATCAAGCGACTTATATGATTTTAAGTATAGTTGCTCTCAAATTATCCTCCTAATAATTTCTCTTAAAATCATGTCTTATCTCTAATATCACAAAGACATTGAGGCGGTTACCTGTGTAAGAAGGCTAATTCTTTTGTCTACCCAACATACTCAATAATAAATAAGAATGTACACAACATTCAAATAGGGATTTGTAAGCATGGAAATCAAACTTTATTGATTTATTAAAGAACATCAAAACATCTCTGTTTGTGAACAATGGAGAAATACAAATGAAGATGCTAAATTCTATACAATCTTAAAGACCTAATGTGTCTCACAAACACATCTCTAGAAATTGGCTTGGTCAGTGGATTTGCTAGCATCTCATGCGTAGACACATACTTCACGTTCACAGTTTTGCGTGCAACCATGTCCTTCACATAGTGATACTTGATGTCCATGTGTTTGGTTTTGCAATGGTAGTTTGGATCCTTGGTGTATGCAATTGCAGCCTCACTATCACAGTACACTAGCACTAGTTCAGTGTTTTTTGCTTTGTACAACAATTGATCCAAGAACCTCTTCAACCAAACAGCCTCCTAGGCTACTGAAGATAAGGCCACGAACTCTGCCTTCATCATGGACAAGGATACACATGATTGTTTCTTACTACTCCATGATATGGCGCCATCACTGAGTAAGAAAACGTATCCTAAGATAGACTTTCGCTCATTTAAGTCCCCTTCGTATCAGCATCACTGTATCCTTCCAATCGTAGATCTCTGCCGCTTTGATAGCAGAGCGCATAATCAGCAGTCCCTTTCAAATATCTTAAGATTCTTTTTACAACATTCCAATGTTTAGGACCTGGGTCGATTTGATATCTACTCACCAACATAATTGCTTGATAGATATCAAGTTTAGTGCACATCATAGCGTACATTAGACAATTGGTTGCATTTCGGCAGTCTTAGGATGCATTTCGATGGCAGTCTTAGGACGCATTTTGGAGCTCAAGGTTCGATTTGTGCTAATAGGAGTGTCAGCAGGGATACAACTTTCCATACTAAAATGTTCCAAAACCTTTTTGATGTAATTCTCTTGTGAGAGATACAAGTGTTTCTTAGAACGGTTTCTTGAAATCTCAACTCCAAGAATATATGTAGCTTCACCCATATCTTTCATCTCAAAGCGAGATGACAACCAGGTCTTTACCACGCTAATTAGCTCTATATTATTTCCAGCTATGAATATGTCATCAACATATAATGTCATAATCACATACTTGTCCTTAGATCTTTTGATAAATACACAGTTGTCTTCACTCATCATAGTGAAACCACTAGAGATGACTGCATTGTGAAAACAAATATACCACTGCCTTGAAGATTGTTTAAGGCCATAGATAGACTTCAAAAGTCTACAAACTTTTTCTTCTTGGCATTCTTTAATGAAACCCTCAGGTTGTTCCATATAAATTTCTTCATTTAATTCTCCATTGAGAAATGCAGCCTTTACATCCATTTGATGTAATTCAAGATTTAGGCAAGCCACTATAGCTAGAAGTAAGCGGACAGAGGTAAATTGTACAGCAAGAGAAAAAGTCTCCTCATAGTCAATTCCTTCCTGCTATGTATACCCCTTTGCTACTAGTCGAGCCTTAAATTTTTCAATCGTGCCATCGGCTCTTTTCTTGAATTTGAGAACCCACTTGTTCCTAATAGCCTTGCGTCCCCTTGGAAGATCAACAAGTTCTTAAACATTATTGACTTTCATAGACTCAATTTCCTCTTTCATAGCTTTAGTCCATTTATCCTTAGAAGGGGGTTAAGAAAGTCTTTTTCAAATTTCTCGGCTCATTTTCATTTTGCAGGAGTATTGTAAAAAGTTCACTGCTTTCAATCTCATATCGATGGTGAAGAGTCTTTTTACGTGAACCACGTCTTAGTTGTGATTCATTGAATCTTATTTCATTGTTCCCATTTGGATTAATATTGCTCCCACTCGAATCTAAAATGTTAGTCTCACTCCTACTTGGAATGAGTTCTATTTGGTCACTCCCATTGGAGCAACTGACTCAAGAACAATTTCATTTGCATCAAATGATAAAAAAGGATGCTGATGAGAAACTAATTCAGCATCTGTTATAATCCTCCCACTTGAATGAAGTAGTCCTAGTGCATTTGGATCCTTTATTTTAAATAAGGATAGGTCTTGACCTACCGAACCCTTTTTAGGATATTCATTCTCTAAGAATGTGACATCTCTATATTCAAATTCAGTCACACTCCTATTGTCTTGCTGACTTATAAACACATAACCTTTTGAGGTTTCTGCGTATCAAATGAAGATGCTTTTCTTTCCTCTCGAGCCCAATTTCCTATACTTGTGAGAGGAATCATATGTATAGGCAGCACATCCCTAAGGTTTCAAAACACTTAGGTCAGGCTTTTGCCCAGTCCATAACTCATATGGAGTAGTTGTAACTAATTTCGTAGACATACGGTTAAGTACGTAGGCTGCAGACATTAATACATCACCTCAATAGGTGATTGGCAAATTAGCCTGTGCCATCATAGACCTAACCATCTCAAGGAACGTTCTATTCCTTCTTTCCACAACACCATTTTGTTGTAGAGTACTCGGAATAGTCAATTGATGAACTATCCCTTTTTCATCACATAATTCATTGAATTAAACCGACAAATATTCTCAACCTTGATTGGTTTGAATAGCCTTAATCTTCTCATATAATTGATTTTCTACTAAGTTTATATAGTTTTTGAAGCAACTCAATGTTTTTGACATATGAGAAATCAAATAGATATAACCGAAATGAGTATAATCATCAATGAATGTGATGAAATAATTCGCTCCATGTCAGGCCTTGACATTCATAGGCCTACAGATGTCAGAATGAACTAATTGCAGTGGAGAATTAGCTCTGGTTACTTTACCGAAGGGTTTTCTTGCAGATTTTCTAACTAGACAAGATTCACAAGTAGATAAAGCAAACCCTCTTTTGCTAACCGTTACATTCTTTGTTGGCCAATATGACCAAATTTAGCATGCCATATATTTACATCGTGATCATAATCATGCGTAGAGGTAAATATGGAAAAACTGACATTATTATTAATATAAGATTCGTCATCCAAATCCATAGAAATAAAACCTCTAGTTACATAACCCGAAAAAAAAAACTAATAAAACCTCTAGTTACATAACTCGAAAAAAAAAAACTGAGTTATTATTAAATTTAACACAATTGTCATGGAAATACAAATCATAGCCTAGCCTAAGTAAAACTAAAACTAAAATAACATTCCAGCGAATTTAAGGCGTATAAAGGACATCATGTAAAATCAGGTCTCAACCACTACATAGGACTAACTTGCATGTTCCGATCCCTTTGATAGCAACCTTAGTGTTGTTGGCCACAAATATCCAAAATGCTCCATAAGGAACTCGCCAGAAGTCAACAAAGGCATCACGGTCATGCGCTATGTGGTCCATGGCTTTTGACTCTACAGTCCACATAGGACAAGATTCAGTAAGCATAATTGAGCTAAAAACACAAAGTTCATTAGCATAAGTAGTGTAGGATACCTTTTTGAAAGGCTCAAGGCATTCACACGCATAGTGTCTCTTCTTTTGGCAATTGAAGCACTTAACTTTTGCCATATTGACTTTTTGTTGCTTCTTTTTGCCTTGTTGATTAGTCTTTGCCTTTTTCTTAGGTTGAGCTGGTTCTTTGGTCTTTCCCCAGCTCTTTCTCTTTGAACCATGTCTTTCACTTGAAGTTGCCATGTGCAACTCAGGTATCAACTTGGTTGATTCAAGCCTTTCTTCCTCGAGTTCGAGGTGTCTTCAGACATCTTCTAGAGTCGTGATTCTATCATTATGAGTGAGATGCATCTTCATATACTCCCACGAACTAGGCAAAGAATGAATGACTGCTTGGATCTGTTGTTTGTTTGTTAAGATATTTCTAGCATCTTTTAGCTCATCGGTTATATTTGACATCAGCCTCAGATGTTTCCTTATTGAATGTTCTGGGCGTTTCTCATATGAGTCAAATTTGATCATGAGAGAATGTAATCTGGATACAGACGTAGTTCCGAACCTTGTTTTCATAGCATTCCAAAGCCCCATAGCGCTTTAGTGGTCATTGAACTCCCTTAGGATGTCATCATCCCTAGTGCTCAGCAACGTAATGCGAGTAATGAAGTTCTTTTTCTTTTAAGCGTCATAAGCTTCACAGTCCTGCCTATGCTGGGTCGTGTTTCCAGCTTCTAGCTCTTCTATGACATTGTTGAGAACCTCAAGAGCCTCTTACTCTTCTAGGAGATACTGGACTTTCATACTTTAGATCTCATAATTGTCACTGTTTAGTTTCAACCCTTTGTTGAGCTTAGTGACAATACTTTTGGAAATTGTAGTCATTCTTTACATAAAAAGAAAGACAAACTTAAATCAGGATTAGATAATTAAAACACGCAAGATTTAATGTTTACCGTGCTTACAAATTATGACACTGAGTATCGTATGATTAAGCTAATTAACCCATGCATAACTCGGAGTCGAAAGAGCATGAAGTGCCAATCATCGTCCTAAGGTTGTATGCAATGTGTTAATTAACGAAATCAAAACACAACTAAGTGTCCTCATCATGCTACAAACAAATTGTGAATCATAATTTTTCAAATGCTAAACAAATTAACATTTGTTATCTAACATGTTAAACTAATCAACACATTAATAAATCAATTATATAATGTTAAACTAATTAACATTCATTAAATAAACATGTTAAACTAATTAACACATTTAAATGCATAATACTAAGCTAATTAACATTATATGTCTAAATTTTCTATTGGAAGAAAATTAAAAAAATGTGAAACTAATTAACGTAATGATAAGTAATCACATATTACTTGGACTTGATATTTATTGGGATATATTATTTTTTCACAAAAAATTAAATGCATTTATTTGGGGTTAAAATATAAATGCACAATTTATATTTTTGAACATATTTAGATGTTTATTAATTAGGGACTAAACGATTAGGCCTGTAATTATTTTTAGATAGGCCACATGCTCAATTAAAATACTAGGCCCAACTTTTAAAATTAGTTAAAAAACTCTTTTAATAGGCTAAAAAATTTGAAAACCCAAAATCATTTTAACAATGAGCCCAAATCAAATTCTATAAGCCCATTAAAAATAATAGGGTTTTTGAAAATATCTTTTATTTTCAAAATTTCAAAATTTGTTTGTTTGTTTTTGAATTTTTGAATTTATGAATTTTTTTTATGCTTGGCGGCTCAGGGGTGCTGGTGACATGGTTGCTGGTGACTGCGGACACCCTCAGTTGAAGGAATGTCGTCGATGGCCAGTCCAGATCGATTCGTAAATATCAAGATGTATAAGTGCAATTTTTTTTTTTTAAAACCATAATTTCTCGGCTGACAGGAGTATCACTAGCGACGCGACAGCTGTGAAGCAGAGGAGCTATCCAGATTTTGAAATCTGGAAGAGTTCTTCGACTAAAAGGATGCTTCTTTGGTGGCAAAAAAGAAGAAGCTACTGTGCGATGAAATTTTTTTTTAACCTTAATTAAAATAGCCTAAAATAAAAAATTTGATCCCAATAAAATATATAAATGATCAGAAAACCAACCTTAGGGCTCTAATACCAATGAAGGGAATAAAAGAACAAAAATATAAATACATTCAGAGGTTTCGGGTATGAGACTTATATTGATATCCTAATTACAGAAGCTTATTGATCTTTGATTGAGATTACTAATCGAATGAGATACCCACTGTGTATTGGGTGTATCTCATGTTTTCACAGCTTAAATCCCCTCTTGAATGCAACTGCAGAATACTCGTAGGTATTCTGCCTAAAGCGTCTCAAGTCTCACTCTCTAATGAGTTGTTTTCATCATATACTAGTCTAGCCCTATTTATAGAAGGCTAGCAAGAGTTAGGGTTAAGTAGTAATTCTTATAATTACTTTTTTACCCTTATTTAATGAGCACATCTTATTGGTGCACACAGTATAATATCATAACAGACTTATCCCCTAGATATTATACGATATTCTAACATTATATATACACACGCGAAGGTGGAGGGATTGGGGGGGTCATAGACCCCACTGGTCCCCCACTCTCCTTCTCTGAGCTACATATAAGAGAAAATTTATAGACAAAAAAAGAGAATAAATTGAAGTTATGTGTATCTAAACTAAACATGATTTTTAGATATTTGTGTTTTTTCGTTATCAGGTATTATTGATTATTAAACGTTAACATTTGCAAGTTCAATTTTTTTTCTAATTCCTATTATCCCAATAATATTTTTCCCAAAATTTTCTTAAGTATGTGTTTAGCTAGGTGTTTAAAAGATAAAGAATCACGTTTGGACAACCAAATTTATGTTTGTGCTACTTGCTTAGTTATGCATTGAGATCTCTTGCAAAATCATATTTACCTCCCAAAATCATGTCCACTTTGAACCGAGGAAAAGGTGCTTTTGCATTTGCGCTACATTTGGTTGAGAGAAAATAACCAAGGTTCCTATGTTTGCTTTATAAAAGATCAATGGCATCCTTCAGGCTCAGTAAACTACTCTCCCTTACTAGAGGCAATCCGCTTTCCTTCGAAATATTGATGGAATCGAGCAACTCTTCCAGGAAAGATAAATGAGTGTATGAAAATACCCCTTCCATTATCTCAACGTGAACGGTGTTCCTAATGAAGGAAGAAAATGGTCAAAAGGAAGCACGAAAATAGAAGCATAATTTAGCAACAAACAAGAAATAAATTAACATTTTTTTAGTAAAAAGAATTCTATATAATTTTTTTGATGAATAAATAAGTAAATTTTAGTACACTCATAATTTTGAATACACCAATACATCCAGTTATAATGTAAGGACATACTTGTAATATTATTATTTTTAATTAATAATATTACAATTATATCCCTACATTATAACAAAGTGTACTAGTACACTAGAAATTATAAATATACTAAAAATTTTATTGTAAATTTCATATATATTTATTGAGGGCATATTTGTAATTTTATTAACATTCCTTTTCCAGTTTGACGTGATTTCTTCCTACCAAATAATTAAAGGTAAATGCATTCCTATTCTTTTTTATGTCTTACCAAATGTAGTAGATTTTTTTTTTCTTTTTTTTTTTTCTATTCTCTTTCTCATTCTCTTTCCTTCTAAATT
The DNA here is from genome assembly GCA_037074485.1 of Delonix regia. Taxonomy (NCBI): domain Eukaryota; kingdom Viridiplantae; phylum Streptophyta; class Magnoliopsida; order Fabales; family Fabaceae; genus Delonix; species Delonix regia. The sequence goes on along the minus strand of CM073449.1, from coordinate 27,599,031 downwards.
ATTTCTGGTAACCAAACGAGATGTTGGGTTGAAGATATTCATTGTGGCTCTCTTTCCTTTGTTGGTCCCTTTCTCATTTCTACCCTTTACTCTTTCCTTCCTTCATTCAAAATATCTTTTTGTTTTCAATACATCTTGGTTAGCTTTCAAGCTGGTCTAGACAATGCTTTTGGCTTAGAGGAGCATATGAGTAGTCCACACTCTTTCTTTTAATACACAATATTTTACAATTGATAATTAAGATTTTGTTGTTCATATCATGAAAATGTAAATGAAAGAAAAGGAAAAATTTAAGACCAAAAGATACAATTTATTACCTTTCATAACCTTATGTTTTATAGTTACACTGAATGATCTAAAGTTATTTTATGACTTTCCAATATACAAAATTACTTATAGCCTCAATAATTTTAATTTCCTATAAAACATGTTTTGTTAACATGTGGTTTGAATGTTCCTCCCATCATATAGTCTTCTCTCACATTCTATAACTTTATCATATTCTAGAAGACAAGAAACATGTTATAAGGAAGTATGTTCTTGATTTTTACAAGTCTTGCAATTTTTTTAGATTAATTTGTACTATTAGTATTTTTGTTTGAATTTGAATCTTCATCATCTAGAACCATACTATCTCTACATTCCATCATCCATGCCAATGAAGTAAGGAAGAGGGGAAAAGCCATTTTCATCTTATAATGAAAAACTTTGTTGCGGAAGAAAGAAAATTAAGAAACAACAAAGTCATCATATATCACATTAAAAATGTAAAAATAATAAAACTCTTTGGAAGCTTTAGTGGTATGAAATTTTTATTATAACAAGTGGTAGCAAACAAAGTAAAATTAAATAACCAAGGTAATAATAAATACAAACACAAATCTTGGTATTAAAATTAGTGTATTTTGTTTACAGGAATTAATTTGAATAAAGTGAATGATAAAATGGTGCATGATTCTAAGCATTCTAATATATTTCTACCTTTTAGTGTAATTGAGTCAAAAGTTAGGTAAAAACAAGTCATCATTAACTATATTAGACAAGTAAAAATAGTTAAATCCACTTGTTAGACAAAAAAACATTCAATAGTAAATATATATATATATATATATATATATTGTATAATAGCATGTCACACCCCTAACATTGTTATGCTTATTCTTGAAAGATATCTCTATAGTTGTAGAGTTAATCTCATATAACTCCTACGCATGAATTACTTGCACGTAGCTTATTAGTCTCCCACTATGACAACCCTTAGTGCCCTTATCTAACATTTACTGATGCAACTATTTCAATTCTAAAATCGCATTAAATCTTATTATGTTCAATATACTTAACCTCTAATATCATTTCATGTAACAACACCCTAAACTTTGAAATTACTTACTAGGTTATCGGCTTTGATAAGGCTAAAAATTTACCTTACTAGCTAATTATTATAGATATCATGATTCAAGTTGCACTAATTCTGACTTCATCTTTTTATTAATTCATGATATGATACTTTGTATCAATTTCATTTATGATTAACAGTAACCTAACTATAGATTGCCTTGCCTTGCAATATTCCGTTGGGACAAAACAATTACCATAGTTAAACAAACAACAAGTTTAATGCCATTTACCCTTAATTAACTGAAGATTAAAGATAAATCATGGTGAACTCGTCACTTACACCAAATCCTTCCCTACTTACTTGGTCTCTGGTCCCTTTTCTCAATTCTAATTCTTATTATCATAATATCTCCTTTTCCACTATTGTCCAATAATATTGAAGCAAAATATTGGTAAGTAAGCTATTATAACTTTACTAGTCAAGACTATGTTAAGAAATTTGAACCAAGGTACCTAGAAACCAAAATTTACTAGACTCCAAACAAGATTGACGCCATCACGTGATCCAAATTCGAAAACCAACCATAACATATCCAACAAGTTGCTTATTTAGTCTTGTTGTGGAACCATTCACATGCTTTTGATAGTCTCATTTCATCATAAGGACAAATACACAATCTCTATCTCTAACTACCAATGTTAACTAATTTAATATCCTTATCATTTAGCAAGGACTAAACCCTATCTCTTCCATTATAATCGCACATAGGAAAAAGTTAAATCACCATCTTTGATCAATAACAAGCAATGCTGTATCCCTTGCTTACCATACAATTTCTATTTGAACATAACTTACAATGTGTTTCCAACTCAATGAACAATGTAAAACTATAAGATGTGTAATCACCTTCTTGTCAAAAGATCAATTAACCTCATTAAAAATAACATGTACCTTAGGGCACAATCCTTATTATAAAATAGCAATACCAATAGAATGTATATGCAGGGTATAAAGACAATTTACTGCTCTGTTCCAGATCACTAGAAGTGAACCAATAATAAATAAAAAATATTTGAGCCCCTTTTAGTCCAAATTACTAAGGTGACCATATTTACTTAAACCATATTCAAACCAGTGCCTACTAATTGACCTTATAAAACTATAAACCATCTACTTGCAATTGTCTTTGAGGAGGAAACAAAGACATTAAAGAAATAATATAAGATCCTTATGTGAACCAATAATTCGACAATCTAAAAGGTCAAGCAAGAAAACAATATAACTCATGAATTTTAAAAAGCACTGTAACTGTAAATTTAAAACAAAAAGGTTTAACCTGTTAGACTACATGTTTTTTTTTTTTTTTCATCTATTAATAACCAAGAGGCCATTTACGACCATAGCTCATCCATAATCTCATTTACCACTAAGGTTTAGTCTTAGATATGTCCACACATGATGAAGGCACTTTAATTAACAATTACTATTCACCATAGCAATGTAATAAGCATAAGTCCTTCTCTTGATTAAACCTATCCTTGTTTAGAACAGAATTAGAAAATCATATTCATACTCACTTAAAGATTTAGAGCTTAAAATTCAAGCAAATAAGACATAATAGAGTAACTAATATTTATCCTTATGTCCACTTGAGTTGATTAAATCTAAACACATATTCTTTGGGTTCTTCCCTGAACATCATCATGTAATAAGCAGAAAATACCTATTTACCCTATTCTAAAACTTATAAAGATCTCTAGATTTTATGCTCAAGTGTTCTTTAGTAACCAAAAAAGGTGAACACAAAACTAATAAGTTTACTATCTCAATTAGGCTAACATTTAGAACAATGTGGATTAGTCCTACCTTGGAAACCTAATTTGTTTTGTGCATAACTAAATAGGCAATCTTATCCAATTGCCTTGAGATTTGATAGAGACATTACTTTATAATTTAACTAATAACGACATAAATTTGAGCCTCAAACTTCAAGTTTTCTCTTTCTAGTTTTTTTTTAAACAATGGTCAAATTGTCAATGTTTAAGAATACTAAATTTGTTTATAATTAAAACATATACCAACCTTGTTCCACAACACTTAAACTTTCTAGATCAAATTTTCAAGATGTAAATACGTCCCATGTCGTATTTTGGGGGTTTTTGAGGTCATTTACTAGTCATTGAATAAATGATTTGAAATAGTGCAAGGACTTTCTATCTTAACTCCTAATATAACTAGCTTACCTAAGCCTATTCTTACTAATAACTAAAGAGTTTCCTTGCTGATATAGTCGGTTCCTTCTCCTTTTGATGGTTTTAGTTTTGAACTTCCAACCTTAAGAGTCATATTTTAAGTTTTAATTTATTCATTAAATTATGGATGCTTAGGGACACAATTCATTTGATCAAGTGATAAATTGCTAGTACATTGCATGTTCACTTCATCAGAGTTACAACAACCTTATGTACTTGCCTTCACTCATTTTCCTTTTGATTAGCACCTCATTCTCCCTATTTGAATGCCTATATAACAATGAAGTTCTTACTATTATCTAAATATTACATAATTGAATTCTCATACAATCATAAAACTACACTATCATAAGTTCATTTTCTTTTGATTACAATAATTCTCTTTTTCCCTCTTGGCATCCGCTTTATTCTCACTATTCTCTTAACCAACTTCCTTTGATCTACACTTTTCCAACTGCATAAATATGCATGGTACAACCTCTAACATCCCTTATGTGATTTTCGTCAGTGATTATCTGACTTTAGCTCCATATTATATTTTTCTATTGAACTTCAATTTGTTATACATCACTTCCAATTATCTTTAATGTCTCAATCTCTCTTTACATGGTACCTTAATAATATAAACCACAATATAGCTTAACACAAAAAAAATTGCTACATAGCTTTTATTTTGCCTTTATCACTATTACACCTTGGTCTTACTTTACTGCTTGTTTTTCTTCACATTCTCCTATAATCTTTGAATTTCAATGTAATTGCATGACTACATTTTTCTTTTACTCAAATTAATACAAGGAATCCCATGAAAGTAATTAGAGGACTCTCTGTTACTTATCCATGTCATTCTTTTGCTTCAAAAACATTCTTATGCAAGTTCATAGGGCTAAGTTGAATACATAAGGAATATGACAATGACAAGAGTTTACTACCAGGAGCACTTTCTATCCCAATAGCTCAAATGGATGTGATTCACTATATCTTAATGAAGAGCATACTTTGATAATACAATTCCTATTTAAGACAAGAGGGATAACCTTGAGAGAGAAAAGAAAGGCACAAACTTCCTATAAGGTCTCAATAGTGTTGTAGTCATAATTATGTTGAGGATTCATAATGAAGACTGAAGCCCTATTAAAGAGCACTTGCTCCATATGTCACAGGGACCTAAGTAGGTTCTGATACTAATTTGTCACGCTCTTAACTAAGGAAATATGATTGGCACGGAGAATGGAGTAAACTTCACCTTAATAAACCAAAGTAAACTAGACAACTTAATCAATTTAAGAACGAAGCAACATTAGGAATAGTTTTTATTTTTCTAAACTCCATCAATCCATCACTAAAAGAAAAATATATTGATTATACATGAGTATATATAACCTTCATGTGGAAATTTCGCAAGGGTCTCCCTTGAAATATAGACTTCTTGAAATTTCCATAATTAGAACATGTGGATATCAAAATGTGGAAAGCTACACTTTGTCAACAAGTTTGCAATCAGACAACTAATATGAATACAATACAAATACCAATCTATGCTGGTGACAATAAGAGTTTCTAGAATATAAAATTTTTGTTTTTCAACAAAAACAAAAATAAATAGTGTCATTGCGGACAATGCAAGACTCATTATTGCGTCACTAAACGTGGCTCTATGCAGCAGAAGAATACTTGAAACCAACACATTATCTGAAAAACGTAGAGAAGACAAGGGTGAGTGTTAACACTCAATGAGTAAATATCATTAACTACATAAGGAGGGGCATAAACAAAGACAATTGAGTTTTTCACAATCACTTCTGTTATTGTCTTTAACGCAAATAACAACGTTGGAATCAGAATTGGTGCATTCAAGAAAAACATGAATTGATATAATAAAAATTTCATACTTTATACCAGTTAGAGATACATTGCAAAATAGAAAAATAAAACTTTTTAAAGGTCCCAAGTTTTCAAAACACTACAGTAGAAAGACATCCCACAGAACCAATAGTAAACCAGCAATCATATGCTAATTATTGCTAGTAGTAACAGTAGAAGACATTGACCAATAGTTAGTAAATTGGCTCACAAATAGTCAATGGAACAACATAAATGCCTCAATATAGTGATATAGTTCTTGGCGCACCATGATTAACGGTTATTGCCATTAGCTGTAAGGTCTTATATTTCCAAAGAAACATTTTCATTTAAAACAACGTAAACAGATTTAAATAGATAAGCAGTGATTCTTTAGTCCAGAGAGTTTACAGAGTCCCATAAAACAAGGTACTTGTAAATCAGTATGAGACACCTTATAAAATCATAATTTTTATGCTAGATCAAAGATGCTTTGTAAAAACAAAAGATAGTAATGAATATTCAAGTCATGATTTTAAGATATAAAGGATGAAAAAAAAATAGCACACGGTCCAACATTAAAACAGTAATTAGTGACTAGATGTTGCTAGTAGTAATAGTGTAGTACAATAATCAATTTCAAATATCCCATAAGTGATTTGCCAAATATCCAAAAAGATATGCAATATTTGGAAATAATAATTCTTCTAAAGTCGTGCAATAAGCAATCCATTTAGAAATTTCATGAAAACCATTCAGTAGCTATATTTCAATACATAAATAAATCTAGTACAAGAACTCCTTGTAGCAAAATTTTCCAGAGATCCCATTATGTGTTGTAAAATCCTCAAGTAAAAATTAGTATATTTTAAGATATCTATTCCCAAGGCACTAGAGTGTATAAATTCATTAATTCGTAAAGGAAAATTCAAAATACAAAAAAAAAAGAGCATAATTAGTAACATTTACTCACCTAGAGAGGTATACACTAACCTCTTCTTAATTCTTACAATTTCCTTGATCACAATAAGTCCTAAACACTTATAACATCAAGCAATGTGCTCTCAACCTTTATTATCCTGAAGTAGTTTAAAATATTATATCAATCTATTTATTTAACTATTTATTTGCTTCTAAACCATAACATAAGCCTCACTGTTTAAACTCTTAATTTTCTAAACAAAATTTCCTATAATCATCTCCATCTCCACTTGTACTTCATATTTTTAGTAACTTGAGTAATCAATCTCTTGGTTCAAATTTATTTCATGATTTTCAAAAATACTTAAGGCTTTCAACTTTATCAAACATGCTTTGTTGTGCACTTGTGCAAAATTTCAATACTTTACCATTAACACTAATGTGGTCTTAGAGAGCATACAACCAAGTTCCAAAATCCTTTATTAAGTTACCTTTATCATTCATGGCCATTTAGTCAAGTCCTAAGAGACTCTCCATTCAAATTTTCATCTTTTTTCTCTATGGAAAATTTAAGAAAATTCATGATAAATATTAAATCAACTTAAAATTTAAAACGGTAACTTCTAATAGCCTTAATTCACTTTCTAGATGCTTAATGATACCAGAAAAGTCCCACAACTTCGAATTTCATCTCCTTACAAGTTTGCACATTCACATAAAATTTGAGGTTTTTCAATTCGGAAGCTAAAACTCGTAACTAATCAATGATTCTAAAAGAGAGAGATGCAAAAATTACCTAAGATGTGAAGTCCTAACTTAATTTGATGCAATTACACTAGATTGAGCTCAATTTCCCTATTTTTTTCATGTGAACAGTACCCAAAATTAGGGCTTATCAATTTGGAGCTGTTTTGATCAAATTAAATGGTGGAAATAAGGGAGAAGTGTCCAAAAATCACTAAGGAATCAAAGTCCTAAGCTAAATTGAGGAAAAATGCTCTTAAATTGATGAAATTTGGCCAACAATTGTGTTTGAGACGTGTTTGCTAGAATCTTTGCTTTTTCTGGCCAAAACATGGGCAAAGTAGAGAGGGATGCTTTCAGGCCAGTCAAGGTGCAGGGACACTGTACATCCACCAGCGAGCTTGAATGGTAGTGACACATAATGGACAAATAAGGGTGTTGAACACGTCAAGTTGAAGGAAAACATGTGGGGGAAGGAATTCTGATGATGAAACCATCTACCTATGGGCATTTAGGTAATTTTATTTGAGAGGATATTTGCAATATTAGATCAAAAGCTTGAACTAATCAGATTTACACACTATGGGATTCAACTATGGACGTTGGTATATAATGCATAAAATATGATTTAGGCACTCATACTAACTTCCAACTTAGATATAACATTATTTACATTCTTATTTAATATTTCTTGAATTTCCTCATTCATTGTTCCATTATCATTTAAAATTTATGCTTATCTCAAGTATATGTTCTTCCTTTCTCCAACTCCTAAAATTGTGAAAAAAATTTCCACCTATAATAACATATTTAACATAAGGATTTTCATGGATATTACATAGCAAATGAAAGCAACCAAGGTTATAAGGATGAAATAAAATGGTAACAAACTTAAATCAATGTGATAAACTTAGAGTGTCTCTTATAGTTAACTTGATTATGTCTCTTATAGTCAACTTGATTATATTAAAGTATATGATACAACATTATCTTGTTCAAAACATTATAACATATTTTTACCTTTTGATGTAGTTGACTCGAAAGCAATTTACTAGTGGGATAAAATTTGTCTTCAGTATAAATGGATTAAAAAATAGTTAATTTATTGCCAAGAGGGATATGTTGCTACTTTCACACAGGTGGGAAGATTTAAACTGTTTAAATATGGAGTTACCCCTGATCCCATTGCCATAAGAAAAGTCATAATTGAGCCAAATATAGAAAACTCAATCTATCATCACATTGCAGTGGATAATGCCATATTAGTTTATCAAAATTACAAATCAACTCAACTATCATTATTGTTGGATTTTGCCTCTGTCACCAAAGTGATTTTAATTTTAACTTATGTTGAATGCACAAATAACTTATGATTTTATGATCTTGGTTTACCTTAGTTACTGTAATAACCTAATATATATATATATATATATATATAATGTAACATCTTAAAAATATACAGTTAGAGATATATAATCTTTATATGGTTATAAGTAATATTATAATTTCTTAATTAAACTCAAGATGATTTTAAGAATAATATTTGAAAAATAAAATAGAATTTTATGGACTAAAATGAAAGAAAAAAATAGGATTTAGGGTATAAATTATATTTTATTAGGGACTAAAATAAAAAGAAATAAATATTTTCTAGGATGAAAATATAATTTTAACATTATATAATAATTTGCATAGTAAATTGTCATCAAAACATTTATGCATAGTAAACTATAGTTAAAAATGCATTTAGATATTATTTGTATAGAACCAAATAATGACTTATATAGTTTCAAATAATAACTTAAAAATTTGTATAAATAAAATGAATATTTTTTAGTTTTCTCATTCAAATATAAGAGAAAAGAGCTCATGGAAGAAGCTTTTTTTTTTTTTTTTTGGGTGAGAGGTAGCTTTGTGGATACTTCTTCAATCAAGGTTGTGTAGTAGGAATATGGGATCTCTACTATCGATCCCTATTGGTGAGTGTATAAATAACAAGGTAGCACCTTTCATTTTACTTTATGATTATGTTTCTTTGCCCAACTTTTATTTTCCTTATTCCATGCTCTGCGTCACATAGGGGAGACAAATCTCTAGTTTTTGAACTCTTCAACTGCATATATATAAGATATGATGTATACATATGTATGAAAACACGATGATATATGAGATTACTAAGTTATATGAATTATTTTTATTGTGAAAGATATTTGGTACATGAGAAGTGCAAAGTGAAGGCTATATTATATAAATTAAAGAAAAAGTATTATATACAATGTGAATGTTGGAATACCATATATTGTGAAAATTGGTATTGTGAATATCAATAGTGTACTAAGATAAAGTTGTGTTGGGACTCTGAACTTTAATTATTTCTATTACATCAATTTAAAATTTTGTGATGGTGTTTTATCTAAGTTTATCTTCTTTAGTTAACGTATTATTTATTTATAAATTTTAATCATTTATAATATTGTTACTTTTTTTTTCCTATAAATTGCTAATAATTACCTTTTTATTCGTTCCATCGTTGAAACTATATACTTAATTTATTTACTTGTGGTAATTAATATGTTAAATAGTATATTATTTATTCATATAACTTATTTACACGATTTACTTATATTCAATAGTTTTAATAATTTAAATGTTGGATGAGAATTTAAGTATGAACCTCGTAGCCGTTAATGGCGGTAATGACCTTGCTGCACCTTATTGATGAACTAGTGACACGTATTCAATGAAGAGATATGAGTATGAGATATTGAAACATATCTAGTGAATGGATACATATATGAGATATTGAGACCTTTCCAGTAAAGGGATACGAGTATTCAATGAAGGGATACAGGAATGTGATATTAAGACATATCTGGTAAAGGGATATGTGTATAAATTATTAAGACGTATTTGGTAAAGAGATATAGGTATGAATTATTGATATGTATCCAGTAAATGGATACAATCATAATGACCTTAATTCTTTCCTTAATATCCACTTCATACAAAATTATAAAGTTTAGAAATGGTATTTTCATTGAAACTTGTTTCTTTACTTAAATGTTTGTTAAAAAACTCTAATGCCTTTATTGTTTCCCCTTCTACTTACTTTAATATTTATGCACTCACTAAGTCAGTGGTAGACTTACACCTCCCTCTTTAACATTTTACTGACTAGTAAGTGATAAAGTAAGTTAAGACTTTCTTGTTGCTCAGAAATTTTTAATACATCATTTTCGATCAATAACCATATATGTCTGATTTCAAGGTTGTGGCTACCATATGTTAGCTTGTTTTAGGTTTATAAATATTGTAAAGTGATATAAGCCTTGTGTAGGCTATTTCCATACTATACTAAATGTATAATTTGAGAAACTGGTTTATTGATATCATTGTGATATTATTGAAATATGACTTGTTATACAAGTTTAGAAGATATTGAATTTTGGAGAGGTCCTGCCAAATTTTAGATAATTTCTAAAAAATTTCTTTAAATTATATTTTAAAGTGTGTTTAATGTGTTTTATCAATATATTATGAACTTTTTAAGAATGTTATCTAAAGCTTATTAGACTAGGTTGATTTATCTTATACGCAAATCATAACCAATGATTTTGGGTCGTGACAATTACGAATCAACTTTACTATAATTACTGTTGGTTTTATGCTTATTAACACAATACTTTTAGTTTTAACTTATGTTGGATTCACAAGTGATTTATGATTTTATTATAACCTAAGTATACCTTAATTAAGAAATTTAATTGTAATTATCATTGGTTTTAATGTTTATTACTTCTAAGATTCTAGTATAAACTTAAGTTAAATGTATAAGTAACTCATAATTTTATTACGTATCAACTTAGTTATAATTACTATTGGTTTTTTACGTATCAACTTGTGTCATATATCACTTAATCTATTTTTAAGGGTATATTTATCCAGTGAAGAGTCATAAAATGACTTTAGGTCATCCAGTACAGTTACAAAATATAAGATATTTAAGAGTAATTAATTACAACTTATGTTCCTAAACTTAAATATTTCAAAAGAAAAAAAAACTAAGGAGATATTGTATTGAAATACACCACTTTTAATTTTTTTTCTATTTTTTATATATTTATTATATATTTTAATGATCTTTTATTATTATATGCAAAAATTAAACTTGTTAAAATGGGTTGGATTCCGTGTTTCGACTTGTTTAAGTATTTTGGTAGATTAAATTTGCATGCTTACACATATCCTCTTATTTTCAATAAGACCATTTTAATTCAACATGTTTAACCGAATCATTTAATAAGACTAGCTACTTAAATAGTTATTTTACTTTGATTGTTAAAACTTAAATGAGTTTTCTAAATGTTTAAAATTTAGATTTAATTGTTTGAAACAGTTATTTAAATTTCAAAAAGTACTTAGTAATAATATGAAAATACCCATTATTGGCCTAGAAAAAGGATATTTATATTAGCTGTATAAAATTTGCTTATGTATAAACCTATGAAGTAATTGGACATGGGGACTAATAATGAACTTAGTGACCTTAATTTGGTTAGGTATTTTTTGAACAAAGTTAATGTTGGACGGTTGGACCATTTAATGCATTGAATATCACTTAGATTAATTAATCAAAATAGATACGGAACAATTAATTTGAAATCAATGCAAGTTGCAGAAGGATTCAAGCCAAAACATGCCTTCAAAACAGAAACACAGTGAATAAGTTGGATAGATTTGACTTTATTTGCTAAGTCTATTAATGCGATCTCATGATTCAAGCTAATCTCAATTTTTGATAATATAAATTTTCCGCAAAAGGTATGCTTTTTTTTTTTTCAATGGCAAAAAATCTGAAGCTCATTCATTGAAGACCATGCTACACCTTTGCTTCCAAATCATCAACGAGTGCTTGCCAATTTATTTTATTTTATTTTATTTTTTTATAATTGATCCCCTGCTACAACATGTATGCTGGGCAGTAGGGGATCCAATTTGAATGATATATGAAGCTCCTTTTGTAAATTCTCACAAAAAACAATTTCTTATTATTGCTTTTGTTGATATCACTATTATGTCTCCTTTTACTCATATGGATGTTTATGTTCTGAAGGATTAGGCTCTGTGTTGTTGTTCCTTTCACACTTCAGTTGTATATTCTGTAATGGAGTTCAATTTAAATTTTGGCTAGTAAATTTTTTCTAATGAATTAGGAAAAATATAAATAGAAAGTGTGTGAAGGAAAAAGAAAATGTTAATTCATACATACTTTCACTTTTTGGTGTCTTTCGAATATTATAAAAAATTTTACAGGCCAAAATTTAAAACATCGGTTAATGAGAGTTCTCTACAATATTTTAATGGAATTGTAATTTTACGATCACGCCGTTTATTTAATTTTGGATGTTGGATTAAAATTTAATTAAAATTGCATGCAGTCAAAATTAAGATTTTTATTATCATGATCACTAAATTTAATTCTATACTGTTAGATTTGTGCAATTTCATTAATATTGACCGTCAGATTCTTGCATTTTCTAAGGAATACAGAAAATCTATTTCAAAAGATCCACAATTCTTATCAACTTGTAATTTTTCACATGATAGCTATATTAATCCTGACGATGGATGACTAGATGACAAAGAATTATGGTAATTAATGGTTAGATTATTTAAATCCAAATGAACTTATGAAGTATGTGTATTTAATATTTGAATTCAACAAGGATAGATCTTGTTTAAAGGGTGTCGAGCTATTTATCACTCGGGCCAATAATTGTTGGTAACTATATAATTAGAATTAATAATAGCTTTTTATAAATATTTTATCAAAAAGTGCTTATCATTGATTGCGACTGAAATGTAGTTATTTCAACAATCTTCATGTAATCTTCAGGCCAAGAAGCAAGTCTTCACGTATAATTCCTTTTACAATTTGTACTAAAGATGTAAACTTCGTAACTTATATACTAAAACCTTGGTTCTTTGATTTGTCCTTTATTTTTTTTTTAGGTTTGGATCTTAAATATGTATTTCTATAAATTTAAATGATCATGCTAATAATTACATATATTATATTGAATTATTAGTCAAATAATTTGGCGTCAGCATGCCATTTATCCCTTTTATCAGTAAATTACACGAATTCTTAAATTTTGCCGAAAATATACATACTTATCCCCTATTTTCAAAATATGCACTTGGTTTTAATTTCAAATTTTTTTGACTAAAATACCCTCAATTAATATAAATATCTATTCAGTGCTTTTTAGGCAAATGAAGAGTATACAAATTAAATTGAAGTAGCACAACTTTTTGTTTCGGTAGATATATGTGTAATTTTAGCCCAAAAAAAAAAATACTTGTGTAATCTTTTTTTTGTTACAAGCATTCTATCCTAAAATATACTTAATTCATATTTTTAAATAAATATCCAAAACAGTACTACTATAATCTCTTTCTTCAACTTTAACCTCCATCTCAAATGGTTTTAAATGCATGGGAGGGAACTTTATTTAGGAAGAGCTTAACAAAATTTATCACTTTGTTTAACTTTACTTAAGAAGAGCTTAGAAAAATTTATGATCAAAATTAAGTCTTATTGAATAAATTAATAGGTGATTAATGGGCATAATCTCAAAAATGTAATTCTTCTAATATACACGTTAATCTTCTGCATCACATGGTTAAACCGCTATTTGTATTCTATAAGGAATAGTTTGCAAGGTGTATATTTCTACTTGATAGTGTTTTAATGGAAATAAATTGAATAAAGTTAGTAATTTAAATGCAGGTTAATTTGATAAAATCTAAACTATTAAATAACAATTTAATGGCACAAATATTCTTCAATGCAATAAATTTGACATCTCTAACATAAAGAATCCAAATCATGCTTCAATTTGGTATAATAATCTTAAAAATATAAAAAAAAATTTTATATATATATATATATATAAAAGAGATTACAAATAATTAAGGACACATCCTTAACTTTAATCCTAAATCATGAATCATACTTATCCCATCCCAAGATTGAATTTTAAAGTTTGCATTTTTTAAACTTGCCCTGATACTAAATCAATTATTGAATTACTTAAAATCAAATGAAAAAAACAAATTGAGTTGAGTTGAAATTGCCGTCCTTATAATCACTCTATTTGTCATTACTTGCCGTTTTTTATTTTTTTTTTCGAGACTCTATTTATCGTTTCAAGCTTTATATAGCAAAATATAGAGATTGGATCTCATTCAATTCCCATAGCGAGCTAGGCATTGTCTACTTGTGTAGTTTGCTTGTAGCAGATTGTTAGGATTAATTTTTTCAACTTTACCAAACCGAAAATTATTGATTTTAATATCTCGACTTTATACACTAATGGTTAAATTTGCATAGTTCTTTAATATTAATCATTTGATCTGCCTATTTATTAAAAAATACAAAATATTTGAATAATAAGTGGTTATGTTTGCATATTTTAGGTTGTGTGATGATGTTTTTAATGAGATTAACAAGTTGTGTTTGACTACCAAATAGATAATTCATGGGCCACAACCACTAATATTAGGCCATGTTTGGTACACAATAGTAAGTTTGGATGGAGATAGAATGAGAATAAAATGAGAATAAATTAAAATGAAAAGAAAAATTTTACTGTTAAAATTTGTTTAGTATGTTAGAAATAGAAAAAAAAAAGTTGCAAAATTTATTTAATATAGTAAAAATAATAATAGAATGAAAACATCGATATACCCTTTATTAATGATAGAAAAATAATAAAAAAATTTGAAATATTCAATTTCAACAAGGTTAAAGTATTTGCAATGAAAAAATTTTGAGAAAATCCCTTCGCTAGAATGGATAAAGTGGTGTCTTTTATTTTACATATATATATATATATATATATATATATATATATATATATATATTTGTTTTCTAAGGCCATGATCAAAGATACGATAAAGGCTATCTACATTAGTATAGGAAAAATCCCATTTAGCAAAGGAAACTCCTCTTGAGATTTGTTGGTCACAAATTCCAACAAGCAACTGAACCGCTTGAACTCATTGGCAAGCCACTCAACTCAAGTAAGGGCATTTCTTTGTGTTGAGCCTTCAACTCTGCAAATCGAGCACAGCTTTCTGGTACTTCGACGGAGATGCGTTGGCGAGTGATGACTATTGTAGATAACCTTCGGTGCTACTTAATCACGATAGGGCTCAGATGAATGGGCTCTTGTATAGTGCTACTGAATCAATCAGTGCTCCTCAATTGTAGGAATCATCCATCATACTTTCAGTCCCGTAATGGAAAGTGCTCTCTCACTTCTAATGGAATGAGCATTCCCCAAGACATTTAAATGACAGCCTACCAAACATATTCTATTAAGGGATTTCCCTCTCCCTTATCCCTTTTTCCCTCCTACCAAACGGCACCTTCCTGGTAGAACTGTTTTCGTCCCATTTATACAGAGCAAAATAAAAAATTTTAAAATAATTTACCAAAAATAATAATAAAAAGAGGTAATGCAAAAGTGGGTTAGGCCCAGGGAACAGTGGACCTTCAAAATGTTCCTTATTGGTGGGCCCTCGGACAGGGAGGGAGGCAAAACGGTAGCACAAACTAGAAACACGTGTCGTCATCTTAGTTGTGTAGCATGAAAATGCCAACTATTTCAAAGTCACTGTATGTTATTTTTTGGCGGGGATGGGGGTCTGGCAATGGCGCTGCAACCGTAATGTGACGCAGAGAGCATTGCACTCCTATTCTTTCGGTATGCTCGGTCCATCTCCATCTTTCTCATCAATTCCTTCTGTACACGGAAATTTGAATTTGTTTTTTCAAAAAATAAATTTACGTTGAACTTGTAATGGCTGTTTCTCTCTGAATGCCGTCTTACAAGCTTGATTCAGTGTCAACGTCTGGCTGCATCGTCAGGATGGATTCTCCTGTTTCGGTATTTTGTCAATTTTAATTTCTGGGTTTTGTTTTGGTGTGCTTCTCGATACCTCGTTCTCGAAATGACAACAATCTATATTCAATTGTAATTGTTGGCACGGCTTATGGTTCTTAGGATTAGATATATGATTTCAGCTAAACTTTGCATTAGATAATGTTACGTTAATTCTTTCCAAGCAATAGAACCCATGTTTGACCTGTGCTGCCGTTCGTTTCTGATGTTGAAGCGCTGCGTATATATGTTGCATTGTTTAACTTCAAACTTCCGAGAATATTACATGATGGCATCTCTCATTTTCTTCCAAATTCCAGTCACATATGTTCCGATCCCGAGATTTTCTGTGTGTTTTAGTTTTCTCTGACGCACTCAATTAATTTGGTGCAGGTGCAGCGACGTATGCACTGAATCAGGTCTAATTGTTCTGGCGGTTTCTTCTCTTCCATCTTCAATTTCAAGGCTTTACGTGCTCAGGTAAAACATAACGGTTCATGGTGAGGGATGACATTGCATAACATAATGTAGAGCGTCAATTCCATAACTCAACTTCAGTATTTGCTCAGGATGATATTTCATCTTTCAAGATTTTTTTTGTCCTTTTTTTTTTTCCTGTGGATTATACAATGAGAATAATTTTAAGCATGTCTTCATAATCATCTGAAGTTGTGTCCCTCCAGGAACCTAGGAATGAATCCCCAATCTGATAACCACCATACAGAGCTCGGAGAACCAGACAGCCTAAGTGCCATTTCCAGTGGAACTAATTATACGCATTCAGTATCCATTCATGGTGAGATTGAAGGTACGGAGATTGATCTTTACCCTCTTAGTAATTATTTGCATATTACATATATTCATTAGCTAATTAAGCTTGCTTTATTTCAATAATTTTCAGCCAAACATCGAGTGATCTTGGTTAAGTGGTTAAACAATCTTCTTCCTTCATTAAACTTACCAAAGAATATTAGGGATGAAGAGTTAAGAGAATGCCTGCGTGACGGCACAGTTCTATGTCAGATATTGAACAAGCTACGGCCCGGTTCTGTGAATGTGGTGATGGATTTTAACATTCTTAATCCCTTCAAGCTATGATTTGGCAATTCAGTTTTAGAGATGTTGGCTCAGACTGGATTCTCTCTTGTAGGTTAATGATTCTGATCAGTCTTCACCGCCAAACTCAGAAAATGTCAAAAGGTTTCTGGCAGCCGTGGAAGGTTTGGGGTTGCCCCAGTTTGAAGCATCAGACCTAGAGAAGATGCGTGTAAAAAACCTCATTTTGTGTCATGAATTCAAACAATAATATCAAATTTTGTCTATTTCTGGTTCATAATTTCAAGCACACAATTAATTTTGCTGAATTATTTGATTTTTTTTTTTTTTTTTCTTTAATTGCGCTTGTTCAAGCTCCTTGATTGGATTCTGATTATGGCCTTGTCTCTTGTATCGTGTAGGGATCTTTAAAGGATGTTGTGGGTTGCCTTTTAAAGATTCGGAGTTTGCAGAACTCTCTGGGAGATGATAATATTTCTGTAATTAGTGCAAAATCTGATAACTTCCGCGGAAATACATCTCACAATTCTCCAACATCAGGAGAAGAGCATAGGAAGGTTTCGTCTGAGTCAAAGTTACAACGTGTATTGCGTAGCGCGGGTAGGCCATTCTGAGCCAAAGTTTTAATGTGTAAACACTGCAACTTATACGTAAAATCTCATATATTGGAGGGTACAAAACAAATGAACTGTAGTGTAACAAACTGGCAGCACTAATATGGTATAAAAGTCATATATATTTACATAAGCTAGTCATTTGTGTGCAAAATGAAAAGAGACAGAAAGGGAGAAGGAAAAAAACTCTCTTCCGGTGTCAAGGACATACTGCCTAAGCGGAAACATATCTCCATTGATTCATTTGACTAATTACATGGTGATTTTGTCTTCAAGGTATCGGCAATTGCTTTTACCCAGCTCCAGAGTCATCAGGTGCTTTTACGCATCATGTTGGGCATAGGTTCCATGAAACACATAAGTTCCATGAGGTGTTTCAACTGAAAAATGGAAGCTATTCAGATCTTCCTGCTTCAAAAATTTCAGAGATGATGAAATCAAACGTTTTAGAGGCGAGAGCTCTTAGTCTTCTTCACACCATCAGATTTAGATATTTCATATATATATATATATATATATATATATATATTCTTTCCTGCTTAATGCATCATTGATTTGTTTCTACGTCTAATGTTGCAGAATGCTTCTACTCAGTACCTTCTAACCGTCATGAATGGTGTTTTAGATGAAAGTGCTGAAAGAAGAAATGGCGAAATACCTCATGTATGGCCTTCGAGGCTTTGGTGTTAATTACATATGTATATAAATGCATTTATGAGCTTACAATTATATATCGATGCAAAGGGCTTGCACACGCACATGTAACATGTATAAAGTTTCATAAGCATTGTCTGACATTGTTTTCGTTGCTCAGCGTCTGGCTCCCTTGCTGAAAAAGGTTGTGCATGAGATTGAGCGACGTATAGCAGTTCAGGCAGAACATTTACGAACTGTATGTGTATTAAATATTTCGAAAACTAGTTACTTTTGGTTTCTTCTTATTACACTCTTATTTCTTACCTTGTGCCTTCAGCAAAACAATCTTTTCAAGGCTCGTGATGAAAAATATCAATCAAGAATCAGAGTTCTTGAAGCACTTGCATCTGGAACTAGAGAAGAGAGTGAGGTATCACACTACATTTGGTCATTAGGTTAGAAGTGGATTTATTTCAAATATTCTACGACTGTGCATAGCGGTATAAATATTTGATTTATCAGAGTGAACTTTTTGTTACAGATGGTTGCAAGCCAGCTTCAGCAGTTGATGGTATTATGCTTTCTTACTTCTCAAAATAAGTACATTTTGATACACTTTTAGAGAGAAGATAAAACGAAAGCTTTTAGTTGGATTGTTCTCATATCATCTGTAATTTGGGCTTTTTGGCCCTTCAATACAGGCTGAGAAGACCATGGTGGAAGAAAAGAAGAAGGCTGATGAGGAAAATCTTATTAGGTTGTTGGAAGAGAAGGACCACCTAAGTACGGAACTTTCAACATTGAAGCAAGAACTGGAAACAACAAAAATAACTTGCTTACAGTTGGAAGCAGAAGCTGCGGGTGCTAAAGGAGAACTGAAACAGAAGTCAAAAGATTATGAGCTCCAATTGGAAGATTTAACAAACAAGGTGAAAGAACTTGAGGCTTGTTCTGATTCAAAATATCAAAAGTGGAACTTGGAGAAGAACCAATTGCAGAATGCTGTAGATTTTCAATATAGTTCACTACAGGTATGCTTATATATGTATTATTGTCAAGCTTTAATTATTTTGCTGTCGAGTACTGTAATTTTCTGCTGAATTTGCAAAAATCCAGAAAATAAAATTGTCTTGGCAATCCATTATGCAAGAAGTCATGAAAGAGCAAAAGATGTACATGGAGGAATGCAATCGATTAGGTAAGCCTTGTTATTTGAATGTCAATTGTGTTTCTTTCGGCGGGCTCTGATCATTTAATTTTTAACGTGTTCAGGTGTAAATCTTCAACCATTAATAGATGCAGCCAATAAATATCAGGATGTTCTTGCTGAAAATCGAAGACTGTTTAATGAAGTTCAAGAATTGAAAGGTGCTTTACATATGTCTGTTAACTGGGTTATTAATCTGGGTGTTACATGAATTCATATGAAACTTTCCTGTTACAGGAAATATCAGAGTATATTGTCGAATCAGACCATTTCTTCCTGGACTCAAGGAAAAACGGTCTATTGTAGAACATAGTGGTGAAAATGATTTGGTTGTAGCAAATCGCTTGAAACAAGGGAAAGAAGCTCTTCGAACGTTTAAGTTCAATAAGATCTTTGGTCCAGCTGCATCTCAAGGTTCATTTCTATGTACTTTTTGTTTGTGAAGATTATGCTTCATATGGGTAACAGATTAACTGTTCTGCTGCCTATGCATATCACACTTTCTTGTTTTGTTATTTTGTTGATAGAGTGATGCTTTACTCATGTTTCTGCTCTTGATGATGCAGCGGACGTATACTCTGATATTCAACCCTTTATACGATCAGTACTTGATGGGTACAATGCATGCATATTCGCTTATGGCCAAACTGGTTCAGGGAAAACTTACACAATGGTACGAACCCTCTGTACATATTGATCTTGTTCCATGCCTCAAGCTAATTAAAGGAACTCCTGATTCTAGAAGATAATTTATCTCAGAGTGGTCCTAATGGAGCAACAACGGAGAGTTATGGTGTTAATTACCGAGCTCTAAATGACCTCTTCAGCATTTCCAGCGGTAGAACAGGCTCCATAGTGTATGAGATTGGGGTTCAAATGGTTGAGATATATAATGAACAAGTGCGCGATTTGTTGGCAACCGATGCTCCTAAAAAAAGATATCCTTTTTTAATATCTAAGGGTGCTTCCATATACTTCATTCCATTTTTCTCTGCCTTTTAAATTTACTCTACACGAATGAAGAAGTATATGTTCCTGGCTCTAATTTCCTTGATTTGCACACACTTGAGATATTGACTCACTCTCATCCCAAGGGCTTAGCTGTACCTGACGCTAGCATGTTCGTTGTTAAATCAACTTCAGATGTTTTGATGCTAATGGACATTGGATTGAAAAATAGAGCCATGGGGGCCACGGCTATGAATGAAAGAAGTAGCCGCTCTCACAGGTAAGATGTATTCTCCTCTCATATACATTCAATATTGAAAGCTTTCTTACTATTACGATGACACTCAGTTACTTTATGCAGTGTGGTCTCAATTCATGTTAGTGGGAAAGATTTACATTCTGGTTCTGCTCTGCATGGTAATCTTCATTTGGTAGATTTGGCAGGAAGTGAAAGGGTAGATCGCTCTGAAGCAACTGGGGATAGGCTTAGGGAAGCACAGCATATAAACAAGTCACTATCTGCCCTTGGAGATGTCATTTTTGCTCTTTCACAAAAGAGCCCCCATGTACCATATAGAAACAGCAAACTTACTCAACTCCTGCAAAGCTCTCTTGGTATGTCATTAGAACATGGTTTCTAGATTTGTCTACCTTTTCTGGTAGGATTTTCTGTTGAGCTTCTGCTAAACTACTTACAAATCTCTTGGATTTTTCTTCATAGGTGGTCACGCAAAGACTCTCATGTTTGTCCAACTTAATCCAGATGTAAATTCATTTTCTGAAAGTCTGAGTACCTTAAAGTTTGCCGAGAGGGTCTCTGGAGTTGAGTTAGGAGCTGCACGAAGTACTAAAGAGGGCAGAGACGTTAGAGAACTGATGGAGCAGGTGCTTAACTTATTGTGTTCTCTCATGTAGTTTCCCATTCATCTTAATAGTATACATGTTTTGAGAGAATAATTTCTTAAACCCATTTCTTCCAACCATTTGGTTTCTATGCTACAAAAGCAGTAGCGCAGATTAATTGTTTCAATTTTTCTGCCTGCATTTACAGTTGGCTTCTCTCAAGGACATTATTTCTAAAAAAGATGAGGAGATTGAGCTGCTACAATTACTTAAAGATGTCAAAAATGTCAGTTCTGAGAAAGCCTATTTGAGGTATGGATCTCCCTATACAAGCAGAGATTCTATAGGCAATACTCCTAAGCGTGACCATAAAGCATCAGGGGAAAGAAATATGCAATCTGAGGCCCATTTCCAGCAGCCAATGGATGGCCTAAGACAAGAAGATGAAATTTTCCAGTTTCCCAAATTTGCTGGGACTAGTCCTATAAGAGCTGATATTTTTCGAATTGCAAATGAGGATTATGGTGGAAGACGAAGCGACTTTTCCGAGGGTGGCCTTCTGGGAACAGACACCGATGATTTGTTTGATAATAAAGTTCTCACTGAAATCAAGAAATCGCCATATCGCACGGTGAAGTGAGTTGTGCTTATATTACTACAGCTTTGACTGCTGTCCTTTACGTTCCTTCTCTATAATTTCACTGCAGCTTCACATATCTCAATATCTTTGACAGCGTTCTGAATTTCTAATGGAAGATTATGATTAAACAAGAATTTGAATAGCAGTTCAAATTAGTTTTGAAATTGTATATTGTGCAGATCAAAAACAGTGCCGAAAGTTGGTGGAGGACTCATGGGTCAGAAAAGTCCTGCAAGGGCAGACATTTTTCGACACGCGAGTGCAGATTATGGTGGAAGACTAAGTGACTTCGCCGACCGTGGCCTTTCTGTGGGAACAGGAACTGATGGTTTCTCCAATCACAAAGCTCTCACTGAAAATTTAAAATCACCACGTCGCACGGTGAAGTGAGTAGTGCTTTGGCCATTTCTGCTTATTAAGTTCCCCACACCTTAGTATATCTCACTATCTTTGATATATTAGATATCACAGCAGCACATGGTATTAAGTTTTGTGAGTCGTTGTACATCATAAATCGCATTATCTGACGTCCCAGACATGATTTAGCTCATGATGACCTATAAATACAAAAATATTAAATGCTATTCAAAATGACTCTATACTTGAGTCCTCATAAAACATCAAAATATGCAATTTG
Organism: Delonix regia; assembly: GCA_037074485.1. Lineage (NCBI taxonomy): Eukaryota > Viridiplantae > Streptophyta > Magnoliopsida > Fabales > Fabaceae > Delonix > Delonix regia. The sequence goes on along the minus strand of CM073449.1, from coordinate 27,576,401 downwards.
AATAGTCATACTCACATTTTGGTTTTGAAGTGTTATGTTATCCAGATCAAAAATAGCATCGAAAGTTCCTCAAGTCTCGCCGAAACGGAGCCAACCCACATCTACCACGGTTGCACTCACAAAGGATACAATGAAGAAGTCCCCAAGTATGAAAAATTAAAGTTTATTATGTAGTGTGTGTGCGTATATATATATATATATATATATATATATATATATATATGACTGTCAAAGATTTAGTTGTTATATTAAGATTAATGTGAGATTGTAAAAATTAAATCGTGACAATTATATCTATAACTACTATAGAGTACTTAGGAAATTCTTGCTTTTGATATATCGTGTGCTTCCCAATTGGCAATCCGCTTACGTATGCTTTACATTTTTTTCAGGTATTAGAAGAAGCATCAGTAGTGGCCATATAAAAGGTTCGAAACGGTGGCAGTGAAGAAAATGGCATTTTTTAACATTTATTTATTAATATTCTCATTTTACACGTAAATTTCACCTACACATGTAAATATAATTCTTTTGACTTCGAGCCATGAATTTGAAAATTATTTATTTTCAGGTCAGCAGAATGAGTAGGATTTTAGTACATAAGTAAAAGCACATGATATAAAAGTAACAATAGTAATATTAATAATAATATAAACTAAAAAACAATTAATGATATCTATTTATTTTAACATATTATTTTTAATATTATTACTTTTAACTTCTATTCTATTGATATATAAATTGAAAATTATGCTGGTTCAGAACTGTGAAATTTTTTCATATAACTGAAATAAGGATTTTGTTTTCTTTTTCAGATAAACTCAACCCACAGAAAGGCGTCAAAAGGCCTTGACTCAAATGACACTTCTTCTAAACTTCTGTTTGATGATTATGATCCATATTAAAGAAAATGGTGTCAAAGAACCTTGACTCAAGTGGCTTCTCCTCTTCAAACATAAGAGGATTCTAATGTACCTAAATTTGATCCTATTTCGCTTCTTTCCCATGAGCTAGAATGATGACTTCATTTTAAAAAGTTGTTTAACTTAGATTTCAATGAGGTTGTACATTATTTAAAATTAAAAAAATCCGCCTTTAAATTTTGCTCATTAACATATTACATATTCAGTATTGATTTTTACAACCGTTTGAATGATTGATATTAGATGCTACATATTTAGAATCAAGATTTTTTAAATTTCTTCTTGTAAGAGAGAGCGGATAAATAATAAAAAAGTGCATCTGATACACATTTATCTTTTCAAATTCTAAAGTTGTCATTAAATATTAGCGGTTGAGTGACTTTTTTTAAAAAAAATTTAATGCCAAATTGTCATTAAGTTTTTAGTTTAGAGTTAGGCGAGACTTCTTGTCGTTCAACTTTATAGATATTATTGGTTTTGACACCGAAAAAAAGTGTGTGTGTAATTTCTTCTGTAAAAACAAATTACTGTCTGTGGCTGTGTTATGCCTATGCACTTCAACAAGAAAGATTATTTGTGCGTCAAATACATCAATTTACAAACCATTCAACAAATACTTCCAAAAAAACATATCTAAAAAAATAATACAAAAATTTTATGTGGATTCATTATTTTGATAGACAATAGTCACTATTCTAAAATGAATATATAAAGTAGTCCCATTTTTTTAATGAACAAAATTACAAATCCTTTCTTGTTCCTAACTTTCCAAGATTCTGATCACACCGTTGTAGTTGATCCCAAGGTTTGGCTTGTCGTCATCCGTAAACAAGAACCAAAATGGGCTATTTACAAGGGCACAAAGCACTACCTTCTTCTATTTCGCTATTTAATATTTTAAATAATTGTTAAGTCCTTCCTTTTTCTAAAATCAAACATATAAAGTAAAAGTTCATTCTTAAAGGATGGCAAATTGGTAAGATTGCAAACTTTGCTTTTGGATTTGAAATAATCTGTCAAGTTGACTCCTAAACTTTTGTTCAAGAAAAAAAAAAAAAAAAAAGAAGTAAAAGACTCTGTTACTGTTGTTTTACACATTTATAACATTTTTTAAAAATAATTACTAAATGCTTTATCAGTCAATTATGCTTTTAAAAGGAATCATTAATAACATATAAGTAAACTATTTGTCCTTAGTTTTTACTTATAATATTTATAGTGGCTTAGCACTAAAATTTCATATGATCATAGTCCTTATGTTGGAAGTCAAAATGGGAAAAGAGGACTGAGACTATATCGAAGCAAATCTTGCAAATGAGTTAGCCCAAGAGATAATAATTAAAATTGGATCGTTTGACCTTGACCTTAGATATGGATAACATTTTAAATGCTAGGATTATATATTATTTCATTTGAAACAGTTGTTCGAATAGGTTAGGATTAATGAAGCTACCTTATTCATTAATTAAAACTACATACTCATATTAATCGCAAAACAATCTCAAGTATCTGCATGATAGTTATGTTCAAAATAATTGGTATATAACTTTAAAATAATATTATCAATTACGACAAAGCAAAACAATTTATCAATTTAGGTTCAATTATTTTAAAAAAATTGAAAATACAATACTAAACCTATCGAATTAGTCTGATGTTAATAAAAGACTTCGAACATGCTATTAGTGCCTCAACCGATTAATGTTAGAGTAGTTCACTTATATGTTTCAAAATATTTACATTTTTCTAAATTAATAACTCGAGGAAGAATTCATGTTCCAGCAAAACAATAATACTTTTGTTAATAAGAATAATACTAGTAACAACATCTACTCAAGCATATAATATGGGTTAAGGAAAAAAAAAAAGAAATAAAGTATTCCTTTTTCTTTCATCGCCTCTCTCTTCCTACTTTCCTTCTTTCAAAATTAAGTATAATTATTACTTGTCTCCATAAAAAATACTATTAAAACTATTCTTCAAGTGATACATTAGAATTTAGACATGCAAATGTAATTTTGTTATCGATTTAATACTCTAACATTCTGATAGTAATTAAAAAAAATTTACTATTTAGATATTTTTAAAGTTTATTCACTACATATAATCATCTATTACTTCAAAAAAAATATTGCATTTTTTTAATTAAAAGTTTTGAATAAGCTAAGTTAATGATCGCTTATTATTTTTAATGATAATTTATTATTTTAAAACCTCACATCAAGATACTTAATAACTTAAATATATATCGATATCAAATCTAGGGGGGGCACAAGGTGTAGTTGCCCCTCTTAGATGTTTAAAATTTTAATTTTTATATGTAAATTTATTTTATATTTTTGATTTATTTCTTTAATTGATAAGAGTTTATTCTCTTTTTGAATTGTAAGAATTTGTTTCTCTTCATTGCAATTTTTTGATTTGAAAACTTTCCTTTTCTTAGTATCAAATCTTAGATCTCTATCCCTAAGCAAGGTAACTAGAAGTTGCAAATAAGTGTTCACAAAATTTTTAATTATCAGGCGATTACAAATATCATAGGTGTCAATTAAGGCTATCTTAATTCAATTAGATTCTAGTCCTCAAAGGATCCAAGTTCTTACGAGTGGAATGACAACTCAAGCGTCGAAATAAAAAATCCCCTTATTTAGAACTATATTGGTTATAACATATTTCCATTCAAAGTGCACTTAAAATTATTCATTTTATGGATAAATATAAAATTCAGAAGAATATGATTGGCATATGGAATTTAATGGATATGACGCTTTCCTTAAATAATTAATCCAATAAAATGTAAGAAATTAAAAGAACTTAGGTACTCAATTTGATAGGTTCCTGAATTAGCTCGAGGTTGTACGAAGTTTCTTTTACAAAAAGTTTAGTATTGTATAAATTTAGACAACTTTTATTATTATTTTGTATTTAAATATTTAATATTTAATTAACAATAAACAAAATGAATAAATGTTTAGTATTAAAATTAAATATTTAGTTTAACAATTAAAATTTTTTATTTGATTTTGTTAAAAAAAAAATTTTCGTATTTTTGTGCTCGGTTAAGTTTTCTAGCTTACTAAATTAAGTATGTCAAAATATGTATGATCTCGCATGCGTGGGTCAAATTAATTTATTTTGATATTTTTAATATAAATAAAAGATTTTGAAAGCAGTGCCTCAACCTATTACTATTAGAGTAGTTTACTTATATTTTTTCAAAATATTTACTTTTTTTCCAAATAACTCGAGAAAGATATCATTTATAAATAAAACACAATAGTACTTTTCGTTATAGTAACAATAATAAATACTCACGCATATAATGTGGGTAAAGAAATCTTAAAAAATAAAAATAAAAGATTCCTTTTTTTCTTTCATTGTCTCTCTTTTCCTACTTAACTTTTTTTTTTTTCCAAATCAAATATAATATTACCTCTTGCCATGAAATCTACTATTTAAACTATGTCCTCAAGTGGTATATTAAAATTTAGACATGCAAAGTAATTTTGTTATTTAATTCACCCTTCCAAAATTAGATAGTTATTAAATAATAATTTACTATTTAGATATTTTTAAAGTTTATTGACTACATAAAATTATTCATTACTTTAAATTACAGTTTTTATTTTTTAAAATTAAATGTCTTGAATAAGCTAAGTCTGCCATCTTTTCATTGATCACCTATTATTTTCATTGATTATTTAATATCTTAAAACTCTCATACTAAGATGCTAAAACTTTTAAACATATATGATGTAATTAGATGTTGTAAATATATTTACAAAAGCTTTAAATTGTTACTAAATGATTAAAAATATTAGAGATGTCAATTAATTGAGGTTATCTCAACTTTATTAAATTTTAATCCTCAAAAGTTTCATGGTTTTATGGGGAGGGAAGAGGAGGAGCTCCAGTTCCCTAGCCCCAATTGGAGCAGACACTTGTTCACCATTTTTATAGAAAAAAAAATATTAATTTGTCTAAAAACTTATTATGATATATTGAACGTATCAATTAAAATATAGTTCGTAGAATAGAATTCCAAATAAAAAGTTTTTAAAAAATCTCCCTATTTGAACTAAATTTGTTGTAACCTATTTCCATTCAAAGTACAATAAAAATTTTCCATTTTAGAGGCAAATTAAAAATTTAATAGAATATAAATTATATGTGAAATTTAATGCTAATCGTAACAATAATACCCTTTCCATAGATCATTAATGCAGTCAAATCTGAGACATTAAAAGAACTTAAATGATCACCACCTCAAAGTTTGTATCTAAAGGTGTGCACATGAGAGGCCTTGCCTTGCAGCACTACAAACAAACAAGCTACATATATGATTATCTCCTCTTCCATTGTAGGAACTCAGATTCAAACAATGAGGAGCCTGCCCATTGGCGTCGTGCTTCTTCTCGTTCTGTTGCTCACTAGCGGTAAACGAAATTCTTTACCATATTCACAGTCGTCGTATGAGTGCTTAGCACATTTCTTTTACTTTCAGAATTCGACTTCTTGTGTTTGGGGTTTAAATGAAGTACTATGAGAGTGCAGGTGAAGGAGCGATGAAGGCGAATGGGAAAACATGCGAGACGAGGTTGCATGGAGGAGGGTGTGATGAAGCAAAGTGCAACGAAGAGTGCAAGAGGGTTTATGGATCGCAGGCTTTCGGAATCTGCATTTCCTACGAGCAGCCCATTAATACTTGTTTTTGTCGCTATCCTTGCAATTAATTTCATCATGTCATCCCGGAAGACCATTCTATGAATAAATCATAAACTTAATTAACTTCTATCCTTTCTTCTTTTTTATTTTCTTATAGTCCTCATTGTATTGGCTTATTATCTATTTTCTATAGTAATGATCATTTTAGTCCCTCGAAGCATGTTTACATAGTCGGAATGAATTCGATACATGGTCATAGTGCAGTAATTATATGTCTAGTTGATAAAATGTATGTTTAAATTGGTGCTGAGTTAACTTGAATTTTAAAATTAATTTTAGTTAAATATAGTTTTGCATTATTATGATTTATATTTGAAATTTTTTTTAAAAATTGATTTTTTTTCATTTATATAGTTTATTCAACATAAAAATAATTATATTTATATTTCTGTGCAAACAGAGTTTGAAAGGAAAAATTAATTTTAGAAATAATCAGATGCTAAATCAAGCAACAATATTTGTAAGGCTAATCTCCATTTAGATATACAAACAGATTTTTAAACTTTTCAAATGCTAAACCAAATACATTTTAAATGCTTTTTTTCGCGTTTTGACTATGAACTTCAAACACAGTTAGTTGCAATTAAAACTCTTAAAGAAGTATAAAGAAATGAACTAATTAATAGTTAACATATATCAGGTAATTAAACTATGTTAGATTTTAATTATTCTAGTTAATAACTAATTCACTAAATTTTTGGCCTAATTTTTTGGCTCCTATATTAAATTTTATTTTCTATTTATTGGTAATTTTTTTTCAAATTTTTAGAGAATTTCAAAATATGAGTTATTGAATATTCAAAGTATTCCAAGCTAAATTTTGATTAGGTACTCTCCGAAGTTTGGATTGAAATTTTATATGTGTATACTAAGTGCATTCAAGTACTATATATTTTCTGCACTTTTGAAGGTGAAGTATTTTGATAAGGAAAATAATTTATTGATAAAATTATGTCTTTATAAATTAAATATTGTATTGAATTTGAATTTTAAGCCCAATTTTTGTGTGAATTTCATTAATTTGATTTTGGAAATTATGGTACTAAACATTTCATACTTGAAATATGCACTCACTTATTATGGACAATTAAAAAATATAAGTATATGCCTAAATATGAGGTCTAACTTCAAATAGGCATAATTGTTAGCACATGAAGAATTTTTGTGATTACAATACCAATTTGGAAAGCTCATTCAGAGTTTGATGCCTAAGCTAAGTGCGAAAGGTAACTTGGTCTAGTTTCATGCTCAAATTTTATCATTTTCATTGACTTTTTGATCTTTTTTGGGAAACTTGGTTTTAGGCTTCATATATAGGACTAATGAAGTTGGTTTGAAATCAATTTTTCCTTTTAAAATATTGCCAATTATCCAAGACATTTTCTTTTCTATGAATTCAATTGAGATATACTGTTTTAGGCTTTTTACCACTTAGATGTTTTATTTTCTTTTGGGAAACTTGATTAATCGCTTTGTATAAAAGTCAAATGGAGACAACAAGCACTTAATATTGCTTTCATGAATGGTAACTATAAAAAGCCCAATATTATCTATCTAGATGTTCTTTGATTTAAATAAAATTGGAGATTAAAAACATGATCTATTTTATAATCTTGGAAAGCAATCATGCATCCTTTGAAATAACATAACATCCAAGGTGCTAGCTTTTGCTTGATCTTGGGTATGATTAAGTGATTTCACTAGCTGTGGAAAATCACTTTAGCTATGCAATTGTGAGCTCACTTATCGTAGGACCTATTGTAAAAGTGATTATTGATAAATTAATATTATATAGTTATTGCTGGATAAGTTACATTGACAGTGGATACACTTTATCGATGTCATACTGACAATATATTTTAATATTATTGAGATCCAGTTGAATTAAAGTTTTAATATTTCTTATGCTTTATCGGTATAAAGATAATAAAGACACCAGGTTATATGAGACTTTTGATGTTGATGAGTTTTTCTTGGTCTTTTGTAATCTAGGACCCTTAAACGGGATTATAATAAATAATCTTGTAAATATAGTTGCATATGCTAAAACTTTGGGGGGGAATTTGTTTTATAACATTCATATACGTAATACATGTTTCTTAATTTCATTACTTCAGCTCTTGTATTAAACAACTATCAATAGTAAAAACTCTTAATGGGATAAACTATGATCACTTGAAAAGTTCTTAAAATGTGTTTTGGCAATTACATTGATGGCTCTTGCCCCTGGGATAGATATACCTATTAAACTTAGCAACAAATTCATTGTTTTTTTATAGCCTTTCTTGAACTATGACACCACCTAATTAGAGAGTGTGTATACATGTGAGAAGGCATTAATGAGAACAACAGTGAAATATGTTAGAACCACTAGGAAGAAGGTTTAAATAACCCAATAAAGCTTGAAAATGGTTATGACATCTCCCTATTTGAAACCACTCGATTTGAAAAAGTGTCTAGTGTTCAAAGAATACATATTTAAGCTTATGTGCATTATCATAAAGCTTAAATCCTTTAGTCTTGTTTTAGGAGATAAGGTCCACATATGACATATTTTTGGTATCTCTTGTCTCATTTTAACTACTAAACACTTTATATGATATCCAACTAGATAATTAGACATTTGATGAATTGATTGAGATTGTTCCTTAAACGGAGAATCTCAAAGGAAATAGGTAATACTCCTACTATGAATTCTTTGAATTTTGGATCCAGTTGTGAATTGAATGTAGGTTTACTAAAAATTGAAATCCCAAGTCCTAATTAGTTCTATGAATAGTGGATGGTAAATTTATTTAATTTGGCTATTTTGGGACTTTGTGATGGAAAAAGAGTTTTTATAGTAGCTGAATCATAAGATATTAGACTATTGCATATGTCTCTCAAGCTTTAGCTAATATAAACCAAATGTTGTTGAGCTTCAATTTCTCAACTATTTGAGTTTTAAAATTCTATAACTAAATCTATTATTACAATATTATCCATTGTAGTGAGATAAATGTTTAATCCACATTTTTGAAGTAAAGTTAGTAAGACTAACTAAACATAACATCTCATACTACATGGATATGGGATTTTAATATAGACTTTATAAAAAGCATTTCATTTTTAGCGATAGGTGCAAAGGAATAAGTGGGAGTTTAAAACTATTAACCTCTTGTGAGGCTCCGGTTTTTTGGTAATATGGTATATGTCATCGTGAGACCGCTTGTGTTTTTGAAATTTAGTTCCATCGTGACAAGTCTTGAGATTTTTCAAGGATATATTGTTAATTGAGTTGTCATAGAATTTAAAGGTGCTCTTGTCCCTTTTGTAGCGCACTTATTCAGATAGGTGAAAGAGATGTCATTTCTCAATGTACCAAAAGAGAGTATTAACATAAAAAGAAATTTCTATTTGCTTCCACTGTTGGCAGGTTGATGTATGTTCAAGTAAGTACTTATATTGATATAGCTTGTGCTATAACGTGCTGGGTATATACTTGAATAATCTTATTTCAAATTATTAGACAACTACTTAGATAGTTGTGTTTTACTAAGATATTAGGAATCACATATTCTATTAGAGTAAATATGACTCATTTATAATCATTGATTATTTGGATTCAAATTATGCAATTAGCATAGATTATTTAAAATATATTTTGTATATACAACTTATGATGTTTTGGGATGAGCTATTTTGTAATAAAGTGTCAAATAGACATGTATATTTTTCTAACTTGTGTATACATCTATATAATATTTTGGAAAAGCTGTCTCGTTGGAAAGTGTCGTGTAAACACTTACAGTTGTCTCAACCTTTGCATGCATCTTCATGATATTTGAAGGAGTTGTTCTATTGAGAATTGTCAAATGGACATTTGGAGCTACCGCATATATATGAGTGAAAAGTATGTCACTTAGTTTGGGATGGCCATTTGTCAAGAAATGTGTTCAAGAAACATATTTTGAGTTTTGACCATTTTTATTGTGATATTGGTACTATTATGAACTTTTCTCAAAATTAAAAGAGTTCTAGTTGCATTGAACTTTCGGTACTAAATTCTTGTTCATTGGAAATAAATTTTTTGAATCTCATACTTATGTTGAACATTTTGTGTGATCCGCTTACCATAAATTTGCCTATTAAAGTTTTCTAAAAAACTTCTAACTCTTAGGTATTTTGAAATTTTGATGTCTTGATTTAGTAGGAGTTTTAATTATGTTTTTAAGAGACATTTTGGTGTATTTTGACATTTATAATATTTGTTTTCCTATCAAATTCAATGTTTTTAGTTGTGTCAAATTTTGGTTGTTCTTATATTTATGGTGAACATTTCGTGTGATTTACTTACCATAGGCTTACTATGGACCAGAGGCTTTCAGAATCTGCATTCTTACAAGTAGCCCATTAATACTTGTTTTTGTCGCTATCCTTGTAATTAATTTTTTCATGTCATCCTAGGGAACAATTTTATAAATAAATCAAAATCTTAATTATTTTCTATCCTTTCTCCATTTTCTTCTTCTTCTTCTTTTCTGACTACCTCATTGGATCAACTCATTATTTTCTATGGTAATGATATTTTTGCTAGTCCCTAGAAATATGTTTAGATGATTGGAATGTACATGGCCATAGTGCAATCATTATGTCTCATTAATTCACACCTTTTTGCGTATTTTGATCACTTTGAACTTTAAACACACTTCATTGCAATTAAAAGTCTTTAAAAAAGTATGAAAAAGTAAACTAATTAATAGTTAACATATAACTGTTAATTAAACTATGCTAAATTGTAATTATTTTAGTTCATAATTTTTAATAAAAAAATTTACTAAATTTTAATCTATTTAAAAAATTGCTCAACGACATTAAAGTTGATTCAAAGATATCAAATAATATCTTTAGAGATAAAGTTTTGTCCACTAAGTTTTTTAAGCAAGGTTTTTTATAAGGCAAATTTTAATAAATATTATACATTTTGGGTACTTTTTTTCTTCATTAGTTCTTATTGCATTAAGTTTTAAGTAGTAAGGTTTTAATCAAGCATATTATTTATCAATGAATATCCAAAAAGAAGCTAAGGCATGGCTAATGGCAGAAATTGCTTTGTTTTGTGTTATAAACAAACCAAATATAAAATTATTTGTAAAGTTTTTATTTATTCATTCAAAGCTTAAACCAAATTAGTTCCTTCTTATTTGTATATTAATCTCATCAGTGAAGTTAAAGAATATTAGACGAGGCATTTTTTCTAAAATAGCGCTTCTCATGGTGTGAGAGGCATTGCCTTTTGTTGGGTGCTTTCAAGCAATACTTTTTGGCACCTTTTAGCACCTAAGTAATGCTAGGGTTTTGTATGAAGGTTAACTTTAAACGTTCAGCTCAAATATTCAAGAATAGTTAACAACTTCATATTAAAAATAATATTGAGGTTTCGTTTGGTATGTAAAAAGAAAGAGAATGAGAAAATGAATGGGAATGGAGTAGACAGGAATAGAAACTTTTAAGGCAAAATCTAGTTTGGTATAATGGGAAAGAAAGGAGAAATGACATTCAAATATTTGTTTAATAGAATAAAAATAAGGATTAAAATAAAAGCATATTAGATAGAAAAAAACAAAATTACCTTTTGTCAAATTTATATGATGATATAGTTAAAATATCTCGGGTCATTTTAGTAATTTAGCTCTTAATCCCTTAGCATCCAACATGTTTCCATAACCCATCTAATGGAAATTGCCCTCTCATGATGATTGAAAATGTGACTCCCGGGGCTCATGTACTTCCGCACACAAAATGACCATTTTTCTCTCTCCTTCGACAATGTCCTTTCCCAACCCCCTAAATCCATTGTGCCAAACTAACCCTAAGTATTATTTAAAGCCAAAACCAACCTGACCTTAAAACCATATTTAAACTTAATGTTAAGTGAAATGATAGTTTTGCATAAGTGAGGAACCAATAAAATAATATTCTCAACTATTAAATATAGAATAATGTTATATTTGTTTTCATAGACTTAAATTTAGAGTCATTTTAGTAATTTAGCTCTTTGATCCCTTAGCATCCAACATGTTTCTATAGCCCATCTAATGGAAATGACTTTCCTATGATGGCCGAAAACATGACTCTCAAGGCTCTTATACTTTTATTAAGGGTGAACAATGACCCAGTCAACTCGACCCAAACCGATTATATCATGGCGGACTATGACTAGGCCAAATAAAAAAAATTTCCATTTTAACCTAGCTAAGTTGGGTCCCCGAGTGACATAAGGTCTGGCCTAGCTTGGTATTTATTCTTAATTTTTATAATCTATTTTAATTTAATTTATACTAAATTTTATTTGTAATTAAATTTTAAAATATCAATTTTTTTTAATTTTTAACTATTTTTCATTCCAAATCCCAAATTTTTTTTCATTCCATTTTGTTTCCTTTCAAATCTTAATCTTTTTTTTTTTCCATTTTTTGTTAAAAAAAATATTTTAACCATTGAATTTTTTTCTTTTAAAAAAAAAAAAGAAACCCAACCTATACCCAATTGAACCTGACCCAATCTGACTATTAACCAAGTCTTACTAAGCCGGGCCTGGTCTAAGGCACCCAAGTCGACAAAAACCTAGCATGGCTTGACCTGACCCTTGTACACCCCTAACTTTCACACACATTTCTCTCTCTTCTTTGGCAATGTCTTCTCCCAACTTCCCAAATTCATCGAACCAAACTGACCTTAAGTATTATTTGAAGGCAAACCCATTTCAATCTTAAAAACATATTCAAACTTTAGGTTTAAGTGAAATTCTAGTTTTGCATATGCCAAGAGTCAATAAAGTAATATTCTCAACTATTAAATATAGAATAATATTATTTTGTTTTAATAGATTTAAACTTAGGGCTATTTTAGTACTTTAGCTCTTAATCCCCCGACATCCAACATGTTTCTATAGCCCATCTACATAACTGACTCTCCCATGATGGTCAAAAATGTGACTCTTGATACTTATATACTCCCACGCACCAAATGGTCATTTTTCTCTTCCCTTCAACAATGTCCTCTCCCAACCTTCCAAATTCATTGCATCAAACTAACTCTAAGTAATAAGTGAATCCAACCCCATCGCAACCTTAAAACCATATTTAAAACTTAGGGTTAAGTGAAATGATAATTTTAGGAACTAATAAAGTAATATTCTTAACTATTAAATATAGAATAATATTATATTTGTTTTAATAGATTTAAATTTAAAGTCATTTTAGTAATTTAGCTCTTAATCCCTTGATGTCCAACATGTTTCCATAGCCAATCTAATGGAAATGACTCTCTCGTTATGGCTAAAATGTGACTCCCGATACCCTTATACTTCCATGCACAAAATAGCCATTTTTCTCTTTCCTTCAGCAATGCCCTCCCCCGGCCCTTGCACCAAGGCTCTCCTAAGTATTATTCTAAGTCAAATCCAACCCAACCTTAAAAACATATACACTTAAGGTTAAGTGAAATTATAGTTTTGTATAAGCTAGGAACCAATAAAGTAATATTCCCAACCATTAAATATCGAATAAAATTATTTTTTTAATGGATTTAATATTACAATCATATGTATTAATTATACAAAAATAAAATTAATTTTTAAAAACTCTTAACTATTAAAAAATTAATATTTCAAACATTTAGTTCATGAACTATTATTCAATATTCAATAATTATTATTTTATAATTATGAAATATGAAGTTTCTAAAAACATAAAAACCAATTAAACACTTAAATGATAATTAACCCAGCCAACTAACGTTTTGGTTTTAACAAGGAATACACCACTGAAGATCAACTTATTTCATATTAACCTAGGAAATCAGTACCAGCGGGGTAATAAAATTAAAATATTCATTTTGGCCAACCAAATACTACATGTATCTTAGAATTCTAAACCCGTCTAAATTAAGCCAACTTAATTATCACGACAAACAAACACATGAACACAAGTGAAGTCATTAACCTACAAGAACTCAATCAAAATTATCTATTATTATTTTCCAGATTTGGCCGAGAAAGCGCCAGCTGTAGAGTCACTATTTCACTAGAAAATGGCGCAAGTGGCGTCGTCCATCCCAACCCCAACCCTTCACAAGAAGAAGAAGAAGAAGAAGAAAGCCCCACGCAACTTCCCCAGTCAGATAGGGTCCCATTCTGATGTCTCAACCACAAACCCCACCTTCATTCCCACCTATACATATCCCCACCTCTCTCTCTCTCTCTCTCGCTCTATATATATATAAAGCCCATACATGCACCTCGCACTTCCTCGTTTCCTAGTCAGCCTTTGTTGAGCTTCCTTTTCACATCACTAAGCACTTCTTTTCTCCATCTCCTATCTAGCTATTCAACATCACAATTGATTTTTAAAACCTGTGGCAGCCCTCCAGATTTGACCATAGCATGTGCTTTTAAGCTTCCTCAAGCAATATTCTTTTTTCCATCAACAACAAAAAGGTTCATTCCTAAGCTTTAGTATTAAATACTTGGCATACACATCATTGTCTCTTTGAGGTTATCAATAGGCAACACATTCAAACAGGGCACCCACAAAAATTTTAATTTACAAAAGGATATTCCAGAGATTAATCCTCAAATGTCCTCCAAATTACAATTACAAGGGGAGGATCTGAATGACGATACACAGAACAGTTACAGACTCAGCATGAAAACTCCCATCAAGTTTCCATCTCTAAGACCCATAATGTAAACCTAAAGAGATGAGAAAGGCTTAGCTTTCTCTCTCTACCTTGTCCTCTTTTATTCTTCAGAGAGAAAACAAAAAAAGACCAAACAGGAAAAATGTTTCTCACAATCTCCATTTTACATGACACATATCTTAACTCGCGAACATGGACTCTCATAGACCCTTATATACATATAATACACTAAAAATTTTAAATTAACGATAGCTCCTCTCCCAAAATCTCCTCTGCTCTTTGAACTCTTGGAAACCTTTGATCATCTACCTTTTTTCCTCTGCTTCCTGGTATCAGGAACTCTTTTTTTTTTTTTGGGTTATGAATTATGCTACAGCAGAAATACTGCAGTTTCGCCTATCTCTGCTCAGGCAATCAAAGCCTTCGATCCTAACCGCAGCTGGTTTGTGGCCAAAGCTCATTCGAACACAACCTCGAGCTGAGGAAGATGATGATGATGGCGAAGAGGGTGTGAGTGCGAATGGATTCAAATTCCCATTTCCAAATTGCTCATCTTGGATCACAGGGTTTGAAGCCCTACTCGGTGGAGATCCACAGAAATAAGGGGGCGAACAACCCACTTGGTTCCCAGATCTCTCAGGGTAGCTTTCCTGTACAACAACATTGAGAAAGGCTTTAAAGGTTAGATTTTTTTGGACTAGATGGAAAAAGATGCAATCATCAAGAGGGGCATGTATCATAAAACACCAAGATTGGTTTTTGTCTGATATTAGGAGATTGAATCGGATAATAACCTTGGGTAGAATGATATCTAGAAGCTCTGCCCGAACAACTACTGATGAATCTTCCATGTCCGACTGGTAGCTGTTTAGTGTAGAAATAATTATCAAGTTATAATTTTGACATAGAAAAACTCAAGAAAGATGAAAGCAGCTATTTTTTCTCCAGGAAAAAAAATTTTTAATTATAAGACAGGAATTACTTGAACATTGGCCGTCTCAAGGGTCTGATATGGTCGTTTGGAATTGAAACGTTTAGGAGACCCAAGCGACGAGGTTTCGGGCAAACCACCGACTCCTTCCTCATCTCCTCGCAGCTTGTGAAGGCGTTTTGTTGGTTCCTGCAGCAATTCATCTCTTCTCTTTCTGATACTTCAAAATCAGAGATCTCTTCAATGAAACGCCTGCAACGACAAGAGTCAAAAGAAAAATGAACTCCTGGTTCAATTTGCCTTGCTACTTAGAAATCTAAGGAAAATTAAACAAAAGCCAGACAAATCTGAGCTCTATACCACCATCAACCTTCGATCCAAAGATTAAATTTTTATTCTTCCAGAAAAAAGGAAATACCCCTTTTCACAAAGTTTAGTGAGCAACTAAAGAAAACCCACAAAGACCTAAGATTTGAGTCTTTTAAAACCATAAACGCACAGAGAAACAAATTCGAAAACCATAACTGCGTTTCTAGATCTTTCCCCAGAGGGACCAAAAACACATAGGTTTAGAGAAAAGGTAGGAGGAAGGAGGACAGTACCTAAGCTGCCTCAGAGATTACTCTGAGAGGAGAGGAGGACGAAGAAGGGAGAGCGAAATTAGGGAGTTGCAAGCAAGATGGACAGAGGAAAGAAGAGGACGAGAGAAGAAACGCAAATGGTTTGGCACCTTATTCATAGAGAGAGAAAGGGAAAGTCGAGTGTAGTAATGCTATAGTAGAATCAGTTGCACGGTTTGTACATACGACCATGTCTGGAAGCCGTCCGATTGATCAGGCCAGCCTCGGATTCTGTGACGCAACGTAGGGTGGGATTGGATTCTGCGAGAGGTCTACTTTATTCGCTGACGCTGACAAAGAGAAACGATCTGATCCACAGGGTGGCCGCATCGCATGTCCCTGCCAGCTTTTGAAGTGAAATGTCATTTTTGCCCTTCCATATTCCCTGCCTCGTGGTTTCAGAGGGACATTTAGCTATGTGAACTCTTGTATTGTCCCATGATTGTACGGCAGACTACAGGCATGAATGCTTAACATAGCAATAATCCTCCCTTAATTTAGTTTCACAATTTCTCAATTAAGCATATGAAAACATTCTAATTTTAAAGGGTACGATCAAAATACAATAATCTTATATCCACAACCCATCACATAATATTCGCATACGCATTATAGTTGAGAGGCGAAAGCAGATATCATTTTTTGGTCTAATTTTCAAACCATTAACAACCAAACTACAACATGCAACAAAAGGCTATGTGCATTACTGGTTCAATTATTTGACCTCGCATATATACACCTCATGCAGATGTGAAAACGTTCCAAACTAATCCAAAAAAAATGTATAAATTGAAGGAGGCTTTTATACATACGTATATATATATATATATATATATATCTATATATTCCATTCAAAAGTGAAAAAAAGGATATATAGGACTTTGAACTTTGGCAGGTGCTGTGCTGAGGATTGAAGTGCGCATCCATTGGGAGCATCACATCCTAACTTTTGGGTTTCACTTTATTTTCTGTTTTATCACTGTCTCTTATTCCTCTGACCTCAAATTGGTGGGACTGTTTTTATTTGATGGCTTCTTTATTATATTTACTTGCTTTTTCCTTCTTTATTTAAATGTCGCCCCTGATTGATGACTTTACAAGTGGATGTAGATAAACATAAGATTTATTATAAGGCCTATTAAGTCTAATTATAGATAGAATTTTGAACCACTATAACTTCTAATTCGAGATAAGTTTTTGTCATAATTATGTCAATTGAATTTATCAAGTTGAGGTCGTTTAAAGAATTATATTTAACCTTTTTCTTTCTGGCATAGTTTAAAACTATTTTATTTTGTTGTTTATTTTAAAATCTTCCTTTTCTATTTTGTAATTTATTTTATTTTATTTTTTTTATAGGAGAGGATCATCAAATCTTTGGCTGCTTAGTTCAGGTATTTATATGTTACTTCTAGTAATTCTATAGATATCATAAGTAACGATTTTAAATCCAACTAATAATTCATACATTCTCTTCTTTCTTAAAATAATAACTACAACAAAATAATACAATAGATATTGGAGAGGAACACTGGAAAAAAAGCTCGTCTAACTATTAATGGAAGGTTAAGAAAACTGCTTTTTGTAGTAGAACTGATACTATACATTAACTATGATGAAGAGCTTTTGGTAATGCAAGAAAAACCCAATTATCATTGCTAATTATAACCTTCAGTAACTCACATATAATACGGTTCCTGGCAATGCAATTAGAACTGTTGTCTTCTTTAGATATTTTTTAATATATGAAATAAAATATTATTTTAATCCTTTATTTTTTTTGTTAATTTTAATTTGACATCTCACTAATTTTCATCATTAGTTTAATTCTTCACTAATTAATTTATTCTCAATTTGATGTATTATTTTTTTATTCTTAACTTAATTATTTACTATTATAAAAATTAACAAATTTAGTTATTTAATTTTAAAACACATTGATGAGAAACTAAATTAAAACTTAACTTAAAAGTAAGAGATTAAATTGATAATAAAAATTTTTAAAAATAATTTAAAATTAACTAATAAATAAAATCTTAAATTATATTTTATTCTGGGTATATCTCAAAGACAATCAAACTTTTTTTTTTTTTTAAGGAAGGAATTTACCTGTTGGGACTTAATAGTTGGATGGCTCTATGTAACACCCACATGACATCTCAATCCAATGTTAATATTCTATTCTCTATTTTTCGCCATAATGTGAGAAATTATTAAAATTAGAATTAAAAATTTTGGGCACTTCACATGTAGGAAGTCATAGTAGGAATTTAAAGTGGGCACGGTGGGGCAGGCATGGACCAGCTTAGGTCTGTTGGATCACCAAAGGATAGCCATTATGATTCTGTTCCAAAGACCCTACACTAAAAGTAAAGATGCTCCCTAAAGGCTTAAACTAATATTACTATCAATCCCAAATATTACAAATCTTTTTTTCTCTATCTTATGATCATGCCAACAAGTTCATGCTAACAACTTTTTTGCCACGTTACTTATAAGTGTTTTTGAACTACTTTTCTAACAATATATATATATATATATATATTATAATTTTTGAATCATGACATCGATAGTGGAGATTAATGTTAAAATTTTCATAAATATGTAATAAACGTTTTCTTTGAATTTTATATTCATAATTTTGGCATTAATGTATAATTAAGAGTGATATTTTTTGCTTTCCTTCATATACTTCTTGTGTGTGCGTGAAACAATACAATTTATGTGTAAATCAAATTTGGGGCAAAGGGCTTTAAATACATTGCAAATGGGCTGTATCATTTCAACCAAGTTTTGGGGTGTTGTTTTCATCTTTTAAAGAACGAAAACATCCAAAATGTCATTTGGATCATAATCGTTGTTACTGGGCCAAAAATTGTTCTTCATTGGGTTGAGCCCAAAGCCTTACTAATATACCATTTGAACAACTAATTCTTGCTAGGCCCATATGTAATTTTCAGAAGAGCAACTGATAACTTCTCTATTCAAGGTGATCAGACTAAGGTTGTCAAACTTACGATTCTAGGTAGACTCGTGAAGAAGGGTGTAGACTTGTAACATAAAATTGTAAGAGTTTACCTCTATTTAATAAATTGAGAAAAATTTATATGTGAGGGACTAAATTGATAAAAAAATTTTATGAGTGACTCAATTGAAAAGTATTTTGTTTGAGGGACCAAAATAAGAAATAAATTTTATAAGGAATCAAATTAATAAATAACCTATTAGTGAGAAATTAAAAGAGATTTTGTTCATTTGGCCAAAATAAAATTCAAATTATAAAAAAAATGAAGGACATTATTAATAATGATATTATTTGTGAAGGAAGAAATTGAAAAATATTCATAAGGGACTAAGTTGAAAAAAAATTCTATGAAGGACTAAATTAAAATAATATCTTACTTGTGAGGGATTAAAATGAAAAATAAATTTTATAAGGAATTAACTTTAAAAAATACCCTACAAGTAAGGGACTAAAAAAAGATTTTACTTATTTGGCCAAATTAAAATCAAAACTTGTACATATATAATTTTTGTCATATATATATTGAACATTCATTATGATTAAGTGGTTAAAATCTTGATAGTGCGTTTTGAGTTTTGAAGCAAACTTTGTTTCAACTAATCAAGTTAACTCGTCGAGTTAACAACCATGGATCAGACTACCATATATAAACCCAAGAAGCAAGTACCAGACTACCATATATAAACCCAAGAAGCAAGTACCAGAGTAGGAAAGAAATAGAATCATATTAAAAAGGTTTCAGAGATATCCTTTTTCAAAAGAAGGAAAAGCAAAAAGTAATCTCAACTCTCAACCATCACCAATCTATATTGCTCATTTCCTAGAGGGAAAACTAAATGAACAGGAAAGAAAAAAGAAAAGAAAGGCAACGTCTCTCTTCTTTCTATTTTCACCATTTGGAAGACTAATAAAGCCACTAAGAAAATGCATAAATGAAGATTGAAGCAAGCTACAGCATCTCAAGCATTTATTGAAGATTTCTCACCCGTTTGAACAAGCTGGAATCTGAAAAAGTACATGTCTAAGAATTTTAGGGTGTTAGCAAAGCTGAAATAAGTTTGCATTACATTATTCTCAGTCAAGTGCAAGCTGTCCAAAGGGGAGAAGTAAGCGAGCTACCGTTTAAAATGGCTATCACCCTTATTGCCGGACGTCTAAGGTCAAAGTTGGAAAGATCAAGGAAAGGACAGCCTATCTGAGGAAGGGGCTAATAAGTTGAAGAAAAAGTCGGTGGCTTTTACTGAAGGTAAAAAGAAAGGAGGGATAAAAAAGGGTCGCTTGTAAGGAAGTCCAATAGGCTATGAGTATGAAGGCAAAAGAACCACAAAAAGGTCAAGAGTCAATTAGTAACACAGTGGGTGAATATTCTTCAAGAATTAATAGATACTAATCTTTCACTCTTTCTCTTGACAAGTTTGAATCTTCTATTGAACATGAGTAATGATCAAACTAAAAATAAAAATAATTAAAATCAACACTAAATTTATAATCTTCTTTTGACCTCCTAATAGATAAAGTGAAGGCTCTTAAGAACTCTCAGGTCTTCTAAGATGAATCCTACTCTTTCTTCTCCTGGATCTATAAAATGTATTTTTGAACAGGCCAATGAGAATAGATACTGATCCCTTACACCTAAAACGAGAATCTGCATTGGTCTCCTTTAAATTTATCGCTAACTCATTAAACCCTTTGATAATTGATGAAGAATTTGATTGTCTATTTGAAAATATGAAGCTGCACTTTTATGGGAGAATTTCTTATGAGGTCAAATATCTAATTAATCTGAATTGTCCCCCCGAGAATGCGGACCCTCCTGAGTCACAAATTTCTCCATCCGTTACTGCTACCTCCCATCCCATGCTCCTACTCATTTATTGGTGGTACCCTTAGATAAACCTCTGACAGCAGTTGCCTTATCCAATTCGTCTCTATAGCTTTGAGATTATTAGCTTTTAATTGTACTACTAAATGGCTCTTTCTTACTTCTACTGCTTGAGGTTTTAACTCTTTTGGTACCATTTGTTCCAAAATCTATTTTTGCAAATTGTTTGACGTTAGCAAATTGTTGAAGAAAATGCTCCCAAAATATATATATCAATTAGATTTAATTATGTTAAATAATACAATTTACGAGCAAATCAATTTTGGGCCAAGGTGTTACATGTATATGAAACTATAAACATATTTCAAATGGACTAAATCATTTTAAACTAAGGTTTTGGGCCTTATTCTGCCCAAAAATATGATACAAATGGACTGAACCATGTCTTCTAAAGATTCAGAACTTTGTAACATTTTGTTTGGTTCAGAACTGTTGTTGTCAACCAAAAAATATCTCATTATCACATTAAGCCCAAAGCCTTGTTAATAATATTATATAATATAGCTCTTGCTGAGCCTACAATGTACTTCTCAAAAGACTATGACTCATTTTGATACTTAAAAAAGGGAATAGAAATGAGAGCGAAAATGAGTATTGATAAAATAAAATATTATGATCCAAAATTATGTTTGATATAATAAATAAAGGAATAAGAATGATAATATTATTTTTTTCTAAAATTAGTAAAAACCAAAATTCTTTTTTGACTAAAAATCATATCTGAGTTACAAATGTCATCCATTCACTGTCAAAGTTGCAAAGTTGATTGATGACAATAGATTGATAGTGACAAAGCTAGAGGCAAACAACTTAGATCGACAATGGAGTAGAGACAGATTGACAATGATTTAAAGAGTTGTTGTACCAGATCAACAATGACAAAGCCAAAACTAATCGATGACGAGTTGCAAAGTTGTTATGCCAAATCAATGGCTACAGAGCAGGGATGGATCGACGATGAGTTGTAGAGTACCTGTACTAGATCACGATGATGGAGCAAAGATTAGCGAAGGAGATAGATGATGGTGAAGAAGACAAACGCAGACAAATGAGATAAATGACGAAAGCAACAAACATGAATGAGACATTAGTCTTTCATTCCCTTGAGTTAGAGTACTTTCTTTAGCTTTGGTGATGAAAATAATTCAACTTTTTTATTCAAGTGCATAAATTTTTTTTTTAATTTTTAAAATACTATAGTGTAAAATGTATTACATCATGATACTATAATTTGGGACTTAAATTAAATCAATCCAAGTCTCAATGTACTTTTTTTTTAGGACTTGGAGTGATTCACTCTAAGTCCCCATTATCATTTTAAACAAAAACAAAAAAATGATAGAGAGAGAAAAAAAGGGAAAGAAAATTAGATCTGATCATCAGGTGAGACTTTTAAAAATCAGGCTTGGATTCAGGCTCAAAAAATATTCAAGCTTTTATCCATATTTTGCCAATCGAGTTTTTTAAATAATAATCAAATCAATTTGTTATTTAAAATTTGAGATAAATAACATAAATAATTGTTATTATTACATGTAAAATCATATATAGAGAAGTTGTAAATATAAATAAATTGTTGTATTGATATAAATTCTTTAAATAAGAGTTATTAATTTTTATGTATTTATTAAAATGTTACGTTACACTAAATTTTTCTTTAAGTAAAAAGTTTTTACTAATTAAAAAAACATTTATTTGAGCTTTTGGATTCGGGTCGAGCTTTTAAAAAAGCCTAAGTCTAGTCCATTTTACAAATCAAATTTTTTTATTCGAGCTTTTTTTGCTTGGGTTTTATTTTTTTGGACCAAGCTGGCTTTTTAAATTATGATCAAGTCTAGAAAGGGACAGAGACAAAAAAGAGAGAGAGGGAAGGAGAGAGGGAAGGAAAGTGAGAGACAGAGAGATATTAATAATATATAAATATTAAACAAATTTTTTTAAAAGGTTTATATTTTAATAAAAATTAATTTTAATTTTAATATTTCAAAATAAAATAAAATAGAAAAAAACATACTTTTGGTCCATTCACTTATCATAAAATTATTATTTTAGTTTCTTACTTATCAAATTATCCAAAATAATCACTCGCTCATTAGAAAATGTCATACTTGACCCTTTATTTTTTAAAAAATTACCAAATTTAATTTCTCTACTAAACTCTAAATCCTAAATTTAAAAGATTAAATATGATATTTCTTTTAAAAGTAAGAGACCAGATGTGATATTTTCTAATGAGTGCAAAACTTATCAGAAAATCTGGTATTTTTCTAATAATTTATTCTAAGTCAATAAAAGTAAAGTTTATGTATGTAATACTTTTTTAAAAAGTTTAAGAAAAAAGAAAAATCCAATACTATAAAAAGTATTACATCCATATACTACAATTTAATTGACTCGCAATAAATTATTAGAAAAATGTCAAATTTTATAATAGTATCGCATTCATTATAAAATATTTATTTAAAAAAATACCAAATTTAGTCTTTTAGATTTGGGGTTTGAAAAATACTCCATTTTAATCCCCCACTTATCACCTCTTTTCTTTTTTTTCAGTCCTCCATTAATCAAAATTCTCATATGAGTCTTCAACTCATGCTACAATTATCTAAAAGAGTCCTTCTGTTTTCTGGTTGTTAATAACTTGTTAATGTGGTACATTTGTTACTGAGTTGGAATGAAACTCAACATTAATTTATGCATCATTCCCTCCACATAAGCCCTCCATGTGTATATCCATATCTTCACTGAATCATCACCTTCGTTACGTGCTTCATCCCCAGAGCTACGCCTTTCATGTTCACACCCATCACTCTATCGAGCTACTCGATGTCTAAGTTTAGAATGCTATTGTGGTGCTCCGACTACATTTTGAGGATGGCAGCATTGTTGAAGATGATGTCAAGGTGGCCGTGTCAAGAGACGGCGAAGCTGACAAGGTTCTCGACGTCTTGTTTGGAGCTAACATCCACTATGAATAACACCATCTTTCTGAAGCATCCCTTCTTCTTCTTATTCCTATTCAACTTCATCCAAGAAATCCCATAAAAAACTGTTACTGCTAAAAGTTTCACATCTTTCTGAAAGTTTCCCTAAGGTTTCAAGCTAGTTGAGAGGCAACGACTCAACTAATTCAAGAACTTTAAGTCCAAATTTTTTTCATGATTCAAATCTCTGAATTCTCTTGGGTTTCTGAATCATCGTAACTGAAGCCATTTCTAAACAAATTCTTAAAGCTCTGTATCTGCAATGAGCAAATCTGGTTCTCTGTATATATCTTCTTTTCTATTTCAAATTCACGAGACTTTGAAAACATGGGTTCTTTGTAACTTTTTTAAAATTCCATCCTCCACATCAAGCATCATAGAAAACTCCATCCCCCGAACATACCAATTTGGACTTTTTTGGATCACAAAAATGCAAAAGGGACATACTTCATACTTTGTTCACATTCTATAGGAATTATCAAGCGACCTTCCAATGAATTATGCACAAGATGACCAAACAGGAAGCGCGAGAACCAGGTCTGTTCCTCGAGCATCATTTATGATCCGGATAGCCATGAGGATTTCCAGAGCAAGATGATTCGTGTTCTTGAGGAGGGTGTTCCACTACCAATACGGGTCGAGGTCAAATCTCGGGTTGGAACTTGTGCACATGGATGATGCTAGAGTTCGTGGCTCTGATGGTGCATATAACGGTGTCGTTCCTGACGGCGTTATTTGCAATGGATGTTGGCTTCGAACAAGACATTGAAAACCTCGTCAACTTTGCTGTCTCTCGACACGACCACCTCGATATCATCTTCGACAATGCCAGCGTGCTTAGAAAGCAGTCGGAGCACCACAAGAGCATTCTGAACTTGGACATCAAAGAGCTTGATAGAGTGATGGGTGTGAACGTGAAAAGCATGGCTCTAAGGATGAAGCACACAGCGAAGGTGATGATTCAGTGAAGATATGACTGTATACATGGAGGGCTTATATGGAGGGAATGATGCGTCAAGTGTTTGTGTGGCAAAAATTGATGTTGAGTTTTATTCCAACTTAGTACAAACGTGACATGTTAGTAAGTTACTAACAGCTGGTCGGCGGAAGGACTCTTTTGGGTAATTATAGCATGAGTAGAGGACTCATATGAGAATTTTAATCTATGGAGTACCAAAATAAATAAATAAATAAAAGGTGATAAGTGAGGGACTAAAATGGGATATTTCTCTCTAGGGTTTAGAGTTTTTTATATAGATTAAATTTGGTAATTTTTAAAAAATAGAGAGTTAAGTATAACATTTTTCAATGAACAAGTAATTATTTTGGATAATTTAATAAGTAAAGAATTAAAATAATAAATTTATAATAAGTGAATGGATCAAAAGTATATTTTTCTCTATTTTATTTTATTTTGAAATATTAAAATTAAAATTAAGTTTTATTAAAATATAATTCATTTAAAAAATATTTTTTATTTAATACTTATATCCTACTAATATCTCTCTCTTTCCTTCCCTCTCTCTCTCTCCTTCCTTCTCCCTCTTTCTCTCTCTTCATCCATTTTTTGTATTTTTTTATATGATAATGAGGATTCTAAAAAAAAAATACAGTAGGACTCGGAGTGTATCACTTTGAGTCTGAAAATAAGTATACTGAAACTTGGATTGATCTCAAAATTATAGTATTATGATGTAATAGTATTTTAAAAATGAAAAAAGAATTTTATGCACTTGAATCAAAAGATTAAACAACTCTTCCATGTCACGTGGAAAAGCGCACTTCTAATGAATGAGGTTTTCCACCAATCAAACACAAATTTATGCCTCTCCCTCTCACTCTTCGTTCCCTCAGTGGCCTCTACTATGTACCAAACAAGCCCTAACTCGTGACTTCTTTATTCAACGTGAACAAACCATTGAATTTCTAAATCTATGCAATTTGGTCTTCTATGTTATCTTTTAATAAATTTTCGATAAAGATAAACATAGAATAAGTGGAGCCCATTATAGTAATAGGCCATATTCACTCTATGTCTATATTTAAACTCAATCATATGATATTAAACTACGGAAATCTACACATCATATTTTAATTAGAGGGACCTAAAAGTAATACCAAAATCTCGATTTTTAGTTTATTACTTTACAATTACATGAACTATACTACATATCGTCCAAACATTTTTCTATATATGAAATAAATGATATGTTTAATCTCATACCTTTAGCTGGTGTTTAACCTCCATGTTTGAAGCTCATGCTTGACCTGAGGAGGGTCATTGAGTTGAAATCATTGCATGTTGATAATAGAAACTCACAGAAATAAGAAAATTTACATATAAAGACCAAAGAAGTAAAAAAATAAAAACTAAAAAGTAAAAAGTTTTGTGCTAAACGAAAAGAAAGGGATAATATATAGTTCGATTTACTTTGAAAGTAACAAATTATACATTTCATGATACTCCGTCTACAAGCTTAGCTTTATATAAAATTGAAAATGAAGTTCTGGATGCATATGAAAAGGAGATTTTATTCCTTTATTTTTCTTCTTCCCAAAACTAAGTGGGATCCTTTCATTCAGGGAAAGAAAAAAGGAAAAAAAAAAAAAGGAAAAAGAAAAACTGTCTAAATTGTCTACCATTCCTCGAGTCTATCACATGTGCTCTAGCGACCTTTATTATTCTTGCTTGTAAGTGTGGCAGTGTTGTCTTGATTATTGTTCATCTGATTCAGCCAAAATCCCCTGCAGATAAACCCTAATTGAAAATGCTAAAGCAAAACTAAAGCTCCTCTTGTCTTTATCTTCATGTTCCTTGCTTTGTCTCTGGTCTTTCCCTTTCAGTATTCATCAATATTCATCTTTAACTTTCCCTTCCATGGAATTCAGGCTCCAAAACCCATGCATGCTCTCTCTCTCTCTTACTTTGATATAGGGTCCCTCCATTTTCTTTAACCCTAATATTTACAAAAGTATGCTGTGGATATTCCTCTTTGTGCAGGCCATGCACATTCATGATCCAGTCATCAAGCAACAATACATAGTAATAAATAAATAATGATAATACTCTGGTGGGTCAATGTGCAGGGAAGAAAAGTGGTGTGGAATCTCTTTGAAGCTTTCCATCCATCACTCTCACTTTGCTCATCTTCTCTTCACACCAGTGCAACTGTTCTTCGCTTAAATGGTTCATTCTTAAAACCCTACACACAATTTTTAGGTCTATCAAAGCCATCAAAATCTCCATCTCTTCTTCCACCTTCAGCTTCCTCTTCCTCAGGCATTTGCGGGAACGTCGAAGATCTTTCACCTTCATCTTCTTCTGCATTACATATTTAGGTGGTCGTGGGGACAGAAGTATGTGTCAGTTAATTAATCGGGAAAATAAATTAAGAATGAAATGATCTGGAAAGCAATATCGATAAGGGGTAGTAAATAGTAATTATAAATTAATTGGGAGCTTGCCTTTTGATTAACTTTCTTCATGAGCCGAAGTAGTGTTGGATCAACCAAGTTTCTTCGGTTTCTCTTAAAGTAGGCTGCTATGATCTGACAGGGCTTTTCTTTATCAGCCTTGAGGAAATTCATGAAAGTTCTGATCCCATCTTCCATTATCATAAGAAATGATGCTGACGATATTCTTGAGTGAAAACTATCCCCTTTCTCATTATCCTCCGAGTCTTCAGAAACAAAAAAAGAAAACATTACAGATTCGGTGATTACATCAGTCAAGTGGGTCCATATTAAATTAGTTGAGGAGAATATTGAGTAAGAATTTTTTTTTGTTGGTCCTGAACATTACATGATTTAACTAATTCATCTCTAAATTTTAAAAATATAATAACTTATTATTAAAAATTTTAATTCCTTACTTGTTAATCCAAAATAAAACAAATGTACCAGTTCTAAGAATAAATAAACAGCAAGTTAAAATTGTTCGTGAATGAAGTTGTGTATTCTTAAGATTAAGGCATCGAATAGTTTAGGCATGCATCTTCCCAGAATGAAACAGTATATTTTCTTAGGAAATATAATAATATAATTACTATTTTCATTCAAAATTTGATAAATGAGTAACTAATATTTTAAAGCATTTAATTCTTATAGTTGATACAGAAATAGAAAAAAGAACTCATAAATTGAATCAAGGCATTTCAGTTAACTAACCTCGATACTCAGGCACAAGGAGCAATTTTGGAGCCAAAAGCCTCACTCTTGCATAGATCTCAGGTCTCCTGCCATGCTCGTAAGGCTCATTCTCAATGTATCTCTGCAACAATACTTGAAATTGCTGGAACTGCTGGGCGACACTGGCAGGACAACCTGCATCATCATCACGGCACGATGCTTTCTTTGACTGAAAATTCTGATAGTTCCAATTCAGAGCTTCCCATGTCAAGCATATTTGTGCCACATACGCGGCCTCTAGTTCCCCATATGGATTTTGACGTATATGAGCTGGCGTTTTGTTTATACTGGAGAACTTGTACACTATACGCTCTGATATCGATCTCGGAGACACTTGGATTGATTTTAAAGACTCTGGGATTCGGTCACAATGTTCAGAATATTTGAAACATGGAGTAAGTTTGTAAAAGTTGAAAAACAAAGTGTTTGTTTATTACCAGTTTCGTGAAGTTTCTGTGCGCTAATTCTGTCTAGGAATGTCATTTCTTCATCGTATTTTTGGAACACAGTGTAAGATTCCCACTTGGGGCAACTCCTTCTGGAAGAAGAAGAAAATGGGTCCTCTGTTCCAGAATCTCTGCAAATAACAGAGCTCCTCCAGTCTGATGAACTCTTAGATGTAGACCCCACAGTGCAAGAGTCACCGTATATTTCCTCTTCATCCTTTTCTTCAACAATCAACTTCTTAGTTTTCAAATTGGTCGGAGCAAAAACAAAGAATCTGTCATCCCCCGCAAGGTTGGCCTCCTGCACCTTCTTGTTTTTTATGACTCTATCTCCAACGTGATCCTCTGCAAAAAGTAATAATATCTGTTACTGAGTGTTCAAACTGAATCATGTGAATGATATTTCTAATTATAGAATGGAGATGATGTGAAGTACCGTCCCAGTTTTTGTCGCTGTCCACCAAGTCGCTTTCAATTTGGACAGAGTTTAGAACAGAATCATCATCAGCATGATCTCTTACAGCTGGAGCAACAACGTCGTCATCTTCTTCTTCTTGTTGTTCAACAACCTCTTCAGTTTCAAAGTCTGAAACAAGTGGGGATCTATGAACAGACAAGGTTTGATCAGAGGCATAGTGGTTTTCTAATTCGCAGTTATCTTCAACTAAACTCTCCCGAGGGCTTATGAATTGGTCTTCAGACAAAGAACAAGTCCTCTGACTCTGAGGCTGGTTGTAGTGCAGAAACATAAGACTTTCCCCGCCGCCTATGATGTCCGCCACCAGATGGTCTCTCTCACCATTCTCAACATCAAAACAACACCTTTCTGCACTTTCTTCTTCTTCTTCTTCCTCCTCTTCATCCTCGGAAAACACATATTCATACTGCTGATCTCTGCAACATACCACAAAAAGCGAAAAAAGGAAGAAAACCTGTGAGTTAAATCATAGCTTAATGAGCAACTTGCATGTCGGTGGGTGTGAGAAGAGACCTTTGGAGGATGGGGAAGTTGCCGATGACGTTGCAGAGCTTGAGGAGGAGAATGGAGGAAGAGAAGAGGAAGAGGAGGAGGAGGTGGAAAGAGCTGGAGGCATTGTAGAAGAGTCTGACGAGAGCTTCTTCTTTGGAACAATATGACATTGTGGTGTGTGGTTTGCTTTGATTTGATTTGCTTTGCTCCAAAATGATCTCCAAAGCAACTCCACCACTCTCCAAAGTCACTCCTAAAAGAAAGTGGCGGCCTTCCGTCGCCTTCATAACGTGTATCTTTCCTTGGTCAACATTGTCCAAATCTTATACCCGAAATCCCTGTTATGTCCCTGTATTGCTTCCTTTAATTTACCCTCTCATCTCACATGTCCCAATATTAAAAGACTTCAGCATTAAGGGTAAACATGTCGTAGAGTTCTCTCTGGGTTCATAAGAGTCTTGCGGCTTCTCTCTCACATTAACATCTAAGCTTTAAACGATTTTTTTTTATTTTTAAAAGAAAGGCTATATATAATTTTTTTTTTTTTACATGTTATCAAAATATACCCTTATATTTGTTACTTATGTATCATAATTGATCAATATAAAATAATTACGTTTTTAAATTTGATAACTTGTATAATGATTGAAAGAATGTTTCACAAATTCAATAAAAAAATTATAAAGTTTAATAAAATTTTATAATAACTGAATTTAATTTTCAAAGCAAATTAAATAAAGTCAAATAATTACATATCCTCATAAATTATATTTTTAGTATAACATTAGTATTATCTTTGGAGGTATTTTGTTCATCTTTTGGTTCTATAGATTTATATAATATAGGGTAGGGTAATGCAATTTCAATGACACTTGTGAGAGAAGCGAGTAATTTATCCTAACATGTATTGGCCTTCCATCGACATTAATTAGGACGATCCATTTGGAAATAGGATAGATTTAGGTAAATTTTTTTACCAGTATTTGTTAAATTAACAAAAAAAAATATTTATGACATTTTTATAATAAATTTGATAACAAACAGTTAAAAATTATATTCTGTTCTTAAAATTAAATATCATTGTTATTTATCAAAAAACACATGTATATCAAAACTCTCGGTATTTAAATTCAGTAATGGACTTACATTTATATTAACGTTTCAGAAGGGTTTCATGGCTTCTTTCAGGATACTAGCTTAGGAAAAAAAAAAAAAAAAAAAGAGAAAAGAAAATCGCATAAGGGAATCGTTTTTATTATAATTAGCATGAAAAGAACGTACTTATTGTTTTGTAGTGAGTTTTCACTTTTGTGCCTTCCCCAATATGAATGTATATTTGAAATAAGCAAAAGGACGTATGGAAACAAAAGCAAAAAAAAAAAAAAGAAGAGACCAAAACCAACCTACACGCATAGGAAGACAGATGAAGTTAGCTTTATAAAAGAATTATAAGATATTTTTGGCGGAAAAGTAGGATTCAAGCTGTTTAATTTAATTTAATTAATAAAAATGGAATAGAGAATGCATATTCAAGGAATGCATGTACTAAAGTATAGTTTGTCTGACCCAGAACATGGAAGAATTTTCTGGTTTAATGGGAGTTTGAGTGTATTCTTTACCTACTAATGGAATAAAGAGCCTTTCTGAAAAGATGATATGGCTGTGTCAATTTGGGAGTTCTTTAAGCAATCTTCTTAATTTGATACTTGTCTTTGTCTTGGCTAATAAGATTGCAGATTGCAGAACAATTGTTGTTCATGCAGATTTGTTAAAAAATAGTTATTGGTAAATATAAAATATATAATTTTTACTTTCAATTTTAAAATTATTTTTTGCTTTAATCAAAATGAATTTAGTTAATTAAATGTGTGAATTTATGTCAACTACTTATGATAAAGTTTTCCACAATATTGATGAGTGGGCCAAATACATAGGGCATTCCTTAGTCTGGTCTAATTATTGGAGATTGAAATAATAAAATATTAATACTTTATTAATATTAAATTTAAAAAATATATTAAATAAAAAAATTTAATTACTTCGGAGAATCTCCAATAATTAGAATTAATCCATTTTGGAGCATTCCCATGTGTGAATTTTTAATTGATTGGTCAAAGTCAGGGTGTGGAAACCTATATTTTAAGTGCATAATAATTGGTTAATTACTAATTAAACAAATAACTAATTTATGTAATATAAGGATTTTACTTTTAATATTATTAATGGAACAATTAAATCCGAGTAAGTAAAAACCGATGTAATTGAAGTTATGACAAATATCGTAAAAAATGGCATTACAAAATATAAGTTTTTTTTTAATAGCACATTTTATAAATTTTAGTAAGCTTTTTTATTAAAATACAAAGAATCTTCAACTTGAAGAGTTATAAATCACTCCCCCCGATCGACTTTAAAAATTAAATAATAATTGTTTTTTTGTTCAGAATTTTAGTTTTGTATAGCGTAAGCCATTCCTTAATATTTTCTGTTATCTATATAGAACGAAAGAAATTACATGAATGAAAAATACACTTAACTTGTCTTCAAGTGACAAACAATTAGTTTTTTTGCTACAAAGGAGGAGAAGATGACATTAAACGTCATTTTTTGTTACTTGAGCTAATGGATCAAGTGTATTTCTTGTTCTTGATTATTTTAGCTTCTTTCTAATTACTTATATATAAACAAGTGGTGTTATGATTTTGAACCAAAAAAATTACAAAAAGGGGTTATGTTGCACAAAGTAAAAAATTTAAAGTATAATTAACTTTTAAAATAAAAATAAATAAATTACACAACCTTCTGAATTATGAGAAATATCTTTTTGGATTTGCATGTACAACTTAAAAACTATACATTTTAATGACGTCACAGACACAATAATAAAGGGGAGTCGTATTTGATCGAATCACTTAAATTACCAATAATTTCTTAATCATTGTTCAATCAAATCACTCAAGTAAAGAATCATTTGTTTAATCACTTGATGTAATTATCTATGAATTTACATCAAAACTAAAAGTACACTATCATTGTGAATAAGACTGAAAAATAGAAAATGCGCATCAAATACAAGGTTTAAAATAAGTCTAAGTGTAGAACACTTGTGTATTTATGAATTTTAATCAGTATATATATATATAGTTTTGGATAGGGATTACAAAAGCCCCCAATAGAAGCAAAGTGGATGGTTCTTCACTTAAAATAGATTGTAACAAATAATAATTAAAAAAAATCAATAAAAACTGTTGTATAATATTAATACTGTACAGCAATAATTCCCACCTCCAAACACAAAAGTCTATTTAGTCATATAAGGCCTGGTTGAGTATTTAAAAAAGCTGGGTATTCTCCGGAAATGGCCCACTTGTTTAAATCAGGCTTGGATCCTAAGTGGCCTTAATTTTTGGATCCGCTGGGTCAAATGGAATCCTTTGTTGGGTTTGGTATATTTCCTATGTAATGATTTTACGTTTTATAGATAGTGAATCTACTTCATGTCCATATAAAAAGTTGGTGAATCAACTCGATGAGTTGGCTAAAAAAACAAAGGAAAGAAAAAAAATGTATCAATGGATTCTCTCAAATCTTTGATGGGCCCTATCATGGGTTTCAATTTAGGAAAAGTCATTTCTTTTTTTTTTTTGTAAACATAGGAAAAAAAATACACTGAGATTTCAATTTGCAAATAGTAACATAACAATCCGAGAATATCACAAATAAAAGCAAAAAAGGCTTACAAGTAAAAAGACAAAAAAATAAAAAATAAAAAAGCCTTTTATGCAAAGGAGTGAATTTTATCTTCAAATGAAATCCATTACACAAAAAATTGGAGTTAATTTTCCAAATAGTTTTATCAAACACATACATTATAATAAAATATGAGTTGGAACAAAGTGTGTGATGTGTATGGAAAATTCTGTGACCAAATTGAAGTTACTCTTGGTTTTCTCACACCTTGGTTCTGTAACTTTCTTCTTCATCCTTGTGCATCCTCCCTTGAGGCTTCACAAGACAAATTAGGATCTGTCAAATTTGAATGTCATGTAAAGAGTTCATTTAACATTGTTATGTGAGAAGAAAAATAGACGCAAATCTATTTGTGTAGTAGGTCTTATTTGGATTGTGAATATATAGATGTGTGCATAACACTATATCATCGGAATTTTTTGAGCAAAAATGCTTAATTTAATATTTACTTCATTACTTATTAGCCTATTATAATTGATTTTTCTAATTTCATCCATCACTTTGATATTAGGCTGATGCTATTATTGTAATATGCGTGAGGGAATTATTGTGGTGTGATCACGGCTCATTTTATTATATGTGTGTGGGAAACTATTTGAAAAATTAACTCCAAATTATTGTGTAATGGATTTCATTAATTGATAAAATTCACTCCTTTGCATATAGGCTTTTTTATTTTGTTTTCTTTACTTTAGCTTGTTTTTCATTTTTATTTATGGTATTCTCTATTAGATAAGAATTATTTTGTTACTATTTGCAAATTGAAATCTTAATTTTCATAATAATGTTATCGCCTGAGCCTAATTTAGGAGACTAAAAGCTCATTTGATTCATAGAATGGTTATGAATGGGAATTGGAATGGGCTAGGGAATGACAAGGAAGATAAATTAAATTATCAAACTATAATTAAAAAATTAAAATATTAATTATTATGTTTTAAAAATTTAATAAAAATAATTTATTTTCTACTATTTCTTCTCTCCACCCTTTTCCCTTTCGTCCTGTGTTTGTCGGAGCTTCCATCGTCGGCGAGAACAACAAGCTTGAATCGCCGGCAAGGATGTCTTCTCTCCACCCTCAACGACGACAATTTGTAGGAAGGCGATGGATTCGTAACAACAGGAGCCAAAGATTGTCTCTCTTTTTTTTTTTTTTTTTTTCTCTCTTTCTTCTCTTTTCCCTTCCCCCTCTCTCGTCCAGGATCCATCAGAAACCACCATAGTTGTTCTTTAATTGATATGGCTTCCCCCTTCTCTCTCTTTCTCTCTCATTGAACTGCATGAAGGCGGGTATTGCGGCGTACGACTGCGACTTGATGGTGGGCGCCAATGGTGGTTGGTGTCGGTGGTGGTGGGCAACGGTGGAGTTAGGTGTCGATGGTGGTGGGTGGTGGCGACAGAAGGTGTGAAGGTGTGAGGGATGAGAGACAAGAGGGACGATGGGCATTATTGTAAATTGCTATTGCATTCCCAGGAATGGAGTGGATTACCTTGCAGGATGGAGGGTTTGTTGATTGCCATATATTTGGGAAAGAACTTTACCTTAGGAATCACATTACCTTATAATAATTCTATCAAACATGGCTCATTTCCATTCCCGCCACCTCCTTCTGATTTTAATAACCAAACATACCTTAAGAAATTCAGAGATGAAGCCCCAATAAATGGTAGCATCTCTTGTTTGTGTTATTGTCCCCATTCAAGTAGATTTGTGTCTATTTTTGTCACTATATGGTATGATTACATTTTTGTGTTTAATTTTTGTCTCTATGTCAGATTTTTTTAATAATGTCACAGGCTATTCGAAAAAAAAAACATAGGACCTAATTATGCTATTCTTAAGTCCATTTAAATGGGCCTAGCAATGGTCCACAATCATAGTTAGGCAATGTTTAAATATGGTCCCCTTTTTAACATGGTCCAAGCCACATTTTTTTTATCTTATACTACCTAAGGTTAGGTTAGGTTAAGGTTTACCTACGGTTAGGTTAGGTTAAGGTTTAGTCACAATCTTAAAAATCGCAACTAAACCACTGTATTATGGCTCTCATTGCCTATAACGATATTGTTGATAATTAGTGGGAAGGGTTGTAGTTAATTTCTGTGCATCTTTACAATCTATATTTCTTTAACAAGATGAGATTTGATCATGTACTAACATTGCCTTATATTATGTTCATGAGCAGAAAGCTATCATATTGAAAAGAAATAGACCATAAATCCTGAATGAGTTGGCAAGCTAGAAAGGGAAAGATATACAATGTTAGTATTAGGTCTATGATAAAATTTAAATAAAAAATTTTAATGTTCTTTATACTAATTTCTTTTTTAAAAAAGGAGTGACATATATGGCACAATTCTTATTGAGTAATTCATTGCGGATGGTTGAAAACAGTTAAACTGCACCATTGCACTTGTCCGTAATTGATGAGATCTTGAATTCCTTCTTATTGCTACTCTATTCTAAATAAGACGTACGATTGAAAATGTAGTCTTTAGTTTTTTTTTTTTTAACCTTTTACTTTCAATATTCTGTTGTCTCTAAGTGTGTTCCTCAATGTTTTTTTTCTTGTACAAGAACTTGTAATCTTTTTGTCAGATTTTTACTACTTAGAGAGAGAGAGAGAGAGAGAGAGAGAGAGAGAAAGAGCGGGGTAGGAAGATCAGAGAGAAGTTAAGCGAATTACTTGTGCTTCTAGAAACCCTAGTTAATTAGCGTAAAGCACTGCAGATAGTATGCATGTGGCCACGTATTCACATTATTGACAAAATTCTTGTTAGGATTGAATTTTGAGAAGCTTTGAAGATTAACCGACGAATGAAGAAAAAGATCCCACGAAAATGCTTCCCCTTAGGTAATATACACACAGTCTTGTGGGTTGGTGACCATTGTAACCACTCATAGCTAGTAATAGTAATATATTCGTACTTCATCATAATTCATTGAATATACGAGAAATGAAGAAAAACGTATTATACATATATTACACCATATTTCCTCTAGTGCCCTCGTTTTTACGTTCTCTATGCTGTGATGTGGTTCTACTCTGCACGTCTTTTAATTGATGCATATTCTTGATCATTAATGAATGAACCGAGGTAGTTGATGGACAAGGTCATGAATGAAGGAATTGATGAGATGCATGAATCTATGTAGTTTTAATATATGAAGTGGGCGCTATATTGATTGCTTAACTAAATATATAATCGGAAACACTGATTTGAAGTTTGTTCATTCTGGATAATTATATACTTTTTATTAATATCACGATGTTTGTGTAATTATCGTAAATAATGGTATAATTTTTAAATAAAATTAAGTAACTCTTTTGTATAATTATAAAAGTAGTTATATTAATTTAATTACTACGTGATATATTAAAAAGAAGATATATAATAATGAAGAATCAAAATATAGTGATTATATGTCAACTTATAATAATTTATTATATTTATATTTTTAATATGTTATAAATTTTATTAATAAAGCCAAAATTTCTTCAAATTTTTCAAATACCTCTTCTACTTTTTTATTTCTTAATAACCTCCTAAAAATTAATTTATAAAATGAAAATAAGGATATAATTGGAAATTCAGGGAGTTATTGAGAAGTAAAAGAAATACAAATGTAAATTAATAAATTTACAAACTAATGTTTTTATGGAGATTACTCTAAAATAAAAAGTAAATAGGGTAAATTGAAAATTTTAAAAGAAATTTTGGATTAAAATATAAATACAATAAATTGTTTAATGTTAACATATAATCAATATACTTTGACATAAAACTATCATATATTTTTTTTCAACGTGTCACGTAATGATTCTATTGATATAATAACTTTTAATTTCAATTAGTTATACACTTTTTATATTATTATTGATTAATTATAAATTTGTTACGTGTTAATTGGAAATTTTGATAACAACATAAGCAACTTTATTGAGAAAAATCACAATTGTCCCCCACATTTTGCCTCAATGACAAATTGGTCCTCTATGAATTTTGGGTGATAAAATTATCTCTCAAAATTTTATTTGTAAACAAAATAGTCCCTTATGAAGGACATTTTGTCCCTAAAAAATTGGGAGAATGACTACTTTTGTTTATTGATGAATTTTTGACAAAATATTTTGTCACACCAAATTCATTGAGGATTAGTTTGTTATCGAAACAAAAAAAAAAACATGGGAGGACCAAAATTACCTTTTCCTCCAAAAGTAATCCATCATGGAGGACCATTTTGTCCCTTAAGAATTGATATAATGACTAATTTTTCCTACTAATAAATTCTTGAGGGACTATTTTATCATACCAATTTCATGAATGGCCAATTGTCACTAAAACAAGAATTAATTAAAAAAAAAAAAAGGGAAGCCAAAAAGTCTTCTCTCTCCAACTGCATTTAAGTCTTTTATTATACAAGAAATATAACGTGTATAGTGTCCTTAGTATCTAAATCTAATATCCTGATTATACCTGTCATGGCAAACTATTAGAGTAGTTTAAATATATTGTATTTTTTTTATTCAGAGTCATATCTTAATTTATAATATATGTTCTCACCAAAATTTGAGTTTAAAATTATTCAGATGAGTATGAGGAGCTTTATTACTAAGCTACTACTATGCCCAAAAAATATGTGGCATTTTTATTTTTGTACGAATAACTTTTATAACTGTGCTTGAGTATTGAATTTGTTCGTGTTCCCACTGGACCAATTTACGCGAGGTTGGCAAAGGTTTTGGTGGTTAGAAATGGGTGAAGGTGGTTGGACAGGATCATAGAAAAAAAAGGAGGCGGAAATTAATATCGCAAAATGGACTCAACTCAATCCCCTCGTGCACAATTAATGGGCACTATATCCTTCCTAATAAAAAAATATATATAATATTTTTCCATATTTTCATATATTGAATATGACAAAACACAACGAGAGATAGAGTCAAGCTTGCAGGTGTTTCTGGTATGTATTGTTCAGTAAATATTCCAAAACCCATGTGACAATCCCGGAAATCCACCCTATAACTGAAGTTTCGTAGTTATTTACGAAGTTCGCAAGAGGGGGTTAGCTGCCTGTGTTTGACAAAGATATAAAGTCTATCTCTGGACGCTTCTTGCTGTAGAGAGGCTATTAATACCTGTTGTGATGTTATTGAGCTTACTTTTGGAGATCACGTCATTCATCGTGTACTTCATTTTTTGGTGAGCTTCTTCTAGGGATATTCAAAACCAGAGTGCAGGTAAGATCAATGGAGGACAATCTACCTCCTGGGTTCAGATTTCATCCCACAGATGAAGAGCTCATCACCTTTTATCTAACCAGCAAAGTGTCTGATGCTAATGGTTTCACATCCAAAGCTGTAGCAGTTGTTGATCTCAACAAGTGTGAACCTTGGGACCTCCCTGGTACGTATAGTTTCATTTTCATACTCCTTAATTCATTTCTCCTCAAGTCCTCATATATATGCTGGGTTTCCCTTCTATTCTTGTTCTTATAGTTTGATGATTTATCATGAAATAATTTTCTGTGTCTCTACATGTTTGATCTTCCTAAGGTCTTATACACTCAAGTTTTGACATCCATTCATCTTATTAATTGTGCGTTTCTTAATCTAGATTGATAAGCTAAATAATTTAGAATAATGCTTAGGGAAGGGAAAGAAAAGAAACCACACAAGAAAAAACGGAAAACAAAATGAATAAGAAAGTAGATGAGTTACTCTTCACTTTGATGTGATAGGAGACAAGAAAGAACAATAAAAGAAATTTAATTTAAATTAATTAAATTACAATTTTTAATTTTTTAATGAATATATATATATATATATACACACACATATAGAAATGAGTTACTGTGCAATGTTAAACTTTCACTATCAATGTTCATGACAATAAAGTGTGTCCTTGACAATATCATTAAGAAAAAAATTTATATATAATTTTTTTATGTATTTTTGTCAAGTGTTGTTCAATTAAAACATAATAAATATATTATTTTTTAATAATTTCACAATATATGTATAGTATTGTATATAACTATAAATATATATATATATATATATATAAAAGTGCGCGCGCAAATTAAATTATAATTTTTATATTATTATTAATTAATTCTTCATTTGTCATTTGAAATAAGCAATTGTTCTACCTAAGTTTAATGGCAATTATACAGTTGATATAATAAGCAACCAGAAATAGAACCATGGCTTCATTGAAATTATCAATATATGTGTTTCTCTCCCTTTGCCGTCTCTTGTTGGACGGAAATCAAACAGTGGAATCCACAGGAAGACAATCCGTCCTGATCCTTTCTTTTCTCTTAACTAAGTATACCAAACTTCAATAGTAACTGGTTAGATGAGTTTGCTCCCCTCTTTCCTTTCCTTTCCCCCTTACTTTCCCCTTCCAAATTGAGCATAAAGTAAATGAGACTAATTGCTTTCCACTCTATATAAGATCCCTTTCTCCATGGATCCTAGGTTTGTCTTAACTCTGAGAATGCTGATCAGTCATATTGATGTTGATATAATAATTAGCATATGATCGTTTATGCCTCATGCAAAACTGACATAATGTCTGTTTTCTTTTTAGTTTGTTTCATAGTTTGTCTCTTCAATTTTTGCTTCGCTCACACGCTAGCTTCATAAAAGATTTTAATATAATATATATATACACATGTATGGTTGACAGTGACATCCTCAACAGCGTGTATATATTCCTAGTTATCCATGCATATATACTACGAATGAATAGTTAACAGCGTGGTGAATTAATGGTGATATAGGTAAGGCTTCGATGGGAGAGAAGGAATGGTATTTCTTCAGTTTAAGAGACAGGAAGTACCCTACTGGACTTCGAACCAACAGAGCAACTGAATCAGGCTACTGGAAAACCACGGGCAAGGACAGAGAAATATTTCGTGCTGAGGTCCTGGTAGGGATGAAGAAAACCCTTGTCTTCTATATGGGCAGAGCTCCCAGGGGTCAGAAAAGCAATTGGGTCATGCATGAATACAGGCTACACAGCAAGCACCCCTTTACAACTTCTAAGGTATATTTAGTATATCAAATCTTCCATGCATGAATTCTCTTTTATTTAAACAAAAATGTATTGAATGAATAGTTTTATTATGAATAAACTTGAAAAATATATGATTTTCTTTCATTTGTAGGAAGAATGGGTGGTTTGTAGGGTGTTCCAGAAAAGCATATCAGCAGCGAAAAAACCACGAGAGACATCATCGTCGGCCCAAGTATCTCTGGAGTCACCATGTGATACAACCTCAGTGTTGAATGAATTCGGTGACGTTGAGCTTCCTAATTTTAGTATTACAAATCCGTCAAGTGGACTGATCACTGACAATATGCTAGCACAAACTAATCACAATGGCGACATTCACAGTAATATTAATAATGCAAACACGAATATGAACTGGGCAGCAGCTGCAACTGATCAGGTTCCCTCTCTTCTTCCATCACTGCCTCTCCCATGGCCTTCTGGAGGGTTAATGCTGAATCCCGATCTTTCACTGAACTCCTTGCTTCTCAAAGCATTGCATCTCAAGAGCTATCAACAAGCTAATTATAATGATCATTTAGCATCGTACATGTCTCAAGCGGTTTCCAACCTTGGAGGAACTGATGTAATCTCAAATCCCAGTGCTTCTTCCTCGAAAGTTAGAGAATGCACGCCACATCAGCAGCGGGAGAAACCATTCAATTTGGACTCCGTTTGGTGAAGCCGTTTAGTTCACATTGAAGCTAACATTTTGTTGAACTTCTTTGTCAATGCATGTCCAACTATATTCCTGAGTACAGCTGAAGTTCCTTCAATATTATAGCTCATGTAATTAGAGTTCAAATGGGGAAATTGTATATCACGGTCAAACTCTCTCCCCTCCATCTCAGGGAGGAAAATCCTCCTTATGAGTGTGGTTCAAGGTGTATCATCTTCCATGAAAGATTTCAACAAGCACTTTCTTGTTTCTAAAATAATATGTAATGTTTCAGCTGCGCATAATCGACTCTTTCTATTTGTATTATAATATTAGTATTTTTCGTGCAATATAATATGCATGTCCAACATAAATGGCCCAAAGAAAAAGAGAAAAAGAAAAAGTGCTTGCACGATATGTTAATCTAAAGTTAAAAGTTGCAATAAATAGGTCTAGTTCTACTAGGATATGTGAAGCAGAACTGTAAGAAAACATGAAAGCGATCGTTGGTGAAAAGGAATTATATTTGAAGAATGATAGTATGATCCCAGCTAACTAATGATCATGCCGACCAGGCAAGGTTTTTTCAATCAATTTATTGTATATAAATAAAGTAGTTTTCTTTTAATATGAAAGTTCCATTAATTGATAAGAAATTCTAATTGATCAAATTTTAACTAGCACTTAGTGCAATGATTCTTTATCTTTTTTATATATTTGTTGTAAAATTTTTTAAAGTGTATAAATTTTTATAATTAACCAAAAAAATTATAAATTAACTAATTAATTAATCGTCTCTTAAATTGAAAATGTTCAAAGTTTAAAATTTTTTTAAATTAAAAAAAAATGAATTTTTTGTTATTAACAAGATAAATTATGAAATAATTAATTAAAGAATTAATTAACTATCTGTTAAATTAGGATTTCTTTAAAATTTGAGAAATTTTTATAATAAATAAGAAAATTAATAAATTAATTAAACACCTCATAAATAAAAAAATTCTTTGAAACTTGAACAGTTTTTAAAGTAAATAAAAAAAATAAAAAAATAAAAAATTAATTATCTTTTAAAATTTATAATAATAAATTATAAATATAATTTAACATGGTATAAGATTAAAATAAGAAAAAATAATATATAATTAAATAGTTTTCAACGATTTAGATCGTCTAAAGTAAAAAATAGAGTCAAATATAATTTCATCAATTTATGATATTTTAGAGTTTTTAAAAAAAATTAAAAAGATTTTTATGATAATGCTATCTTAATGAATCAAAAATTTAAAATATATTCGTATATAATAATATAAATTATTTTTTTTTTAAGATCCTTATAAACTAGTTTGATTATATTTGTAACTGTATAGCTCGGCGGATATGGGATTATTATTTAAAGTTCTATATATAAAGAAAAACTTAATAATATATATAAAAAGCTACTTAATGACATACTAATTCATTATTATAATCAATGCGCCGTTTTGTAAATTGTCACTTAATCGTACACTATTATCTACAAAATTTAAAATTTTTGTATCTTTGGCCAAAAAATTGTTCACGTTTTGTTATTCTTAAGTAATCAACTCAATTCAAATTAGTCTCTTTACAACTTGAAAAAAATTTGAATACTAATGAGTCAAATTTCATTATTCTTTAAGCTTGATCTTATTCACTTTAATTGGAACAAATTAAAAATAACATTACTGTAAACTCTAATGATGACATATCACATATTCCTAGTTTATTAAATTTATCATTATATTATATAAGAATTGAATTAAAATTATAAGAATTATTATTTGATAAATTAAACAGTTAAATTGATATAATTAATAAATAATATTTTATACTTAATAATTTAGACTGCATAATATCATAGGTTTAAAAATAATACTAGTTATTTATTACAAGGAATAATGGCAGGCCCAAACAAACTTTCTGATTAGAAACGCCCATTTGCAACTTCTATAAATGAAGCCCAGTTTCTCATTTTCTTCCATGTTTGGCCCAAAAACTGAATGACGATCAGCTCCCGACTACATAAACATTAGCCATCGATCTATGGTTTGCTCCGCTGGTGACAATGGCGGGAAAACAAATTTCTGGCGACGGCTTATCGGCGAACCTCGCCGGAATGTCGAAGAACCAGCTTTATGAGATCATGTCTCAGATGAAGGTATATACGTATCTACCTTTATCTCGTCTACCTAATTCCTTCAACTCTGAATTGCTTCTTTTCTCTGCCTCTTCTGTTTAATTCTTAATTTTCTTCTGAATACCAACGAAATTTCTTATTGACGCTTGCGTTTCTTCTTTGTTTCGCTCCCTCGGTGTCTCCGGTGCGGAATTTACGAACGATTGATTCAGAGTCTGATCGAACAGAACCAGCAGCAAGCGAGGCAGATCCTCATTCAGAACCCGATGTTAACTAAAGCGCTTTTTCAGGTTCCTTTTTCCTTTTTTTTTTCCTTATATTTTGTTGTAATTGATATGTGGCGCTGGCGTTTTTGCTTTTCCATTCACTCTTGCTATTGGTAAACTATCATGTGAATTATGTTTTCTATTTGCCTAGTGGAATTCGTAGAATTAGGGCTTCTCATGTTTATATATCTTTCCTTCTCTTTTTGGTTTATTGAATACACGCATAAACCACCGGTAAATTTTTAGTTATGTGTAGTATTATTCCTTTCCGGTTTTTATTTGAAAGTTCTGCGAATGAGCATTTTCCCCTAAAATTAGAACACTCTGTTTCTTTACTGTCTCACTTGCTTTTCTTCCTTCTATGTATCTTATCACATTTATACCCTACAAATTTTGAAGAAACTTAGTCTTAGCAACATTATTTTGTCGGGAAGGAGAAGCCAAGGAAAAAAAAAAAAGGATAGAAAGAACGAAAGGAAAAACTACTGTAGTCCGCGCAGCACGCTTCTTAGGTTGGTTTTTGTAGAGTTAATTATAAGTGAACTTTTCTTTCCGACAATTCTACCCCAATTTTGTATCTCTGGTCCTGCTTTAATTGTTTTGGAATTTGATTCGTACATATAATGGATTGGGCTTGCTCGGCTGTTGCGTATATATTAACTTTCTAAGTTAAAATGAAAAACCAAAACTCATATGAATAAACCATAGGTGTTAAGCTTTTTGTGATTGAGCATAATTATTCACATGTCACAAACTTATAAATCAGTTGTATGAGTATAGGAACTTATGAAGTCACGACACAGCCTTGGGTAATTGTACAAGCTTTCGACATTGATGCTCCCCTTTGTTCTTTCTCTCCAACTAGACACCCAGCAACTATCTTTGTAGATCACTTTTATAATTCTTACAACCATCATTAGAATAAAATTGCCATTGATCTCATCTTTGGATTAGCTTAACAAATATGCTGGTGGAGTAGATTAGCCAATAGTGATCGAGCTTGGATTGTATTGAGGGATTGTGTGATGGGAGAAGAGAGCAATAGAAAGCTGTTAAGATGTTGAGGTCATTTTCGGTAAAAGACATCAAGGAAAGCTAATTAGATTTTTCTATTAAATCAAACTTATAATTTGATGGTTACCATGGAATGTATTGCCTGGGTTGGGGTTACCCAAGTACTTAATTTCATGTTGTAAACTAATAATGTCCATGCCAAACAGCCCAAGGAACATTTGGTACATGAGAATCCTAAATGTCAAGTACCTTGAAATACTAAGTATGAGGTATAGAGTTATATTACATATGGAAAATCAAATTCTCATTATTTTTGAAACACTTGAATTTTCAT
Organism: Delonix regia; assembly: GCA_037074485.1. Taxonomy (NCBI): domain Eukaryota; kingdom Viridiplantae; phylum Streptophyta; class Magnoliopsida; order Fabales; family Fabaceae; genus Delonix; species Delonix regia. The sequence continues at coordinate 27,531,786 of CM073449.1, read as the reverse complement.
ATACCTTATAAGTTATACCTAATATCTTAGGTCTAGGTTTCCAAAGATATTTGTAATTTAGGATAGGATATCTGCATGACAAACATATCTCCTAAATATACTATGTATTATTAGAAAACATGTTTTTTTTTTTCTACGAGACTTATACACCTGCTCAGTTCTGCTTTGAGTTTCTGACATTCCGTTCATGATATAGACAATTTAGTTTATAGATTTTGTTTTCACTTTGGGTTGACTTTTCAATGACAAGCATAAAGGTTCCATTAGTCACTTATTGGTACAAAAGTATTCTCTACCTAGCCATTTAATAGTGGTGAATCTTGTTCCTTTGACCTCATATCTGCAGTATTTGAGCTACAGAAGTTTTATGTATATAGGTAGTGCCTATATATGAATAGTAAAATGGTGGTATCAGCCATCAGTTACCTCTGCCATCATTTTATCATTAGACTTTAAGTTTAATACAAGGATAATAGAATGCTAATGATATGTCAAGTAAGGAACTGTGAATATCATTAAATCTGAAATGTACAAGTTGTGAGAACTTGATTGATACGAGTCCCTTGTTAGAGTGATCTTTAACAAAAATTAGGAGTAAAAGGATGAACTTGTCAAAAGTATAGATACAACCAAGTCTCCATGGTTCTTAATCAAAGTTCTTCTTCCTTGTATTGCTGAGCTTTCTCTTTATCTAGCATGAATGTGTATTCTCTCTTGCCTGACACCTGGTTTAGTTCCCCCTCCCCTCTTTTTTTTTCTCTTTTGATTAACAAATTATTTAAAATGCTTTTTGTGCCGGTATTCTTAAGCATTTAGTCATGAGCTTCTTAAATGCCTTTGATTTTGAGGTTTTATTAAGAATTGCTGTGTGTTGTGACGTAGTGATTGTGACTCTTAGGAATTTGTTTATATGTCTACATCCATTTAAGTTATATTCCTTAGTCCCTGAGGTTTACACATACCTATATTTATGTATTTCTGGTATTTCCTTTTGAATTATAGCAGGAACCATTATAATTTATATTGGCATATAGTCTTGCTATATACTTTAGTTGTCCCAGCATCATTCTAGTTATTGTCATAAACATTGATATCAATAAGTCTGTGGCAGTATTGTACTTTGTTTCTTTTTTGCATTAATTTCAATGTTTTTCTATGGGGATGCAGCCAGATCAACATTGGTTATTCTTTTACTTTGAATCTTATTTTTTCTGATTTGCTTTTGTTTAAGCAGGCACAAATTATGCTTGGAATGGTGCAGCCCCCTCCTGCGGTATGCTTTTGACTTCATTAAAACATACGACTATCTTCGCAAACTTCCATTGGTGGATATGTGTATATGATCAATATTTTGTTTCTAGATTCCAAAAATTCAGCCAGCAGTCCCACAGGACACTCAGCAGTCAGTACAGTTGACTCAACAGCCAAACATTCAACCTGCTCCATTTTTGCCTGGGCAAGGTGGCCTACAAGATCAAGTGAGTGTATCTCAAACCCAAATTCCTCCAAGGAAACACCAAAACCAACCTCCAGTGCCAATTTCATCTGCTGCTATTCCTGCAGTGAGTCATCAATCTCAGCCCATGCCTGCACATTCTTTGCAGATGCCACAACAGTCGAAAGGACATCTGACTCCCCAAATGGCCCCAGTGTCTCTTCCACAATCATCACAACTTCCAAACGTACCTCCACCTTCTCTTCATTCATCTTCACAGCCACATCAAACCCAGATTCCAAATGCTTCTAGTCAGCTGCAGCAACCATTGCAAGCACCTGGATTCCCACATATGCCTTTACAACCACCAATGCAACCACAGCCCAGGCCGCCTTCAGTACCCAACTTCCATAGCCAGTACCCCCCACAAATGGGTGGCAATATAGGTTTTCAACATGCCAGTGCTTCTCACAATCTTCCGCAGCCCATGTTTCATGTAAGTTTGTTGAGTATTTCAGCTTAGCATTCATGATGTAAAGGCATGTTAAATTGTAACAATATGTCGTCATTAATTAAAATTTTCAGCCAGGTGCAAAACCTCCTGCTAGTGTTGGATCAACATTTCCACAGGGCCTGACACCCCTTCCAAGCCAACCAACTACTCAGTCACCTTATCAGGTATGCTTGAGCTACACCGTGAAACTAATAATTGGTACTTGGCACGTTGAGTACAGGATAATTACGCTAGAATCTAGATGGATGCCTGAATTCTTGGCTTTTGGGGGCTTTTATAGATCCTTTATGACCCCTTCTATATTCATTATCATGTCTGACTGGAATGTATTTAAGCTGGCCTATTAAACTCTGACTTGTCTGCTGTAGAAGTGTGTTTTGATTGTGACATAGGTTTAATTCATCCTTATTAAATGTTGCTATCTGTTAATGATAATGGCACTCTTACAAAGATGACTGTGGTATTTATTCTGTACAGCGAATATGCTTTTGACACAAATGAAATATGGAAAGGTGAAAGCAATAAGAACAGTACGGAAAAGAAAAAAAGTTAAAATAAAAAAAAAATGGCATCTTCCGCCTTATATTATTTTCTAGGATAAGTTCAATCAATTTGAAACAGTCCACTGTTAAAGAAAGAGGTTTCCATCAAATATATTTCTCCTTTATCGCTTCAAGTAATTGTTTCAGCCTCATCACTATCCTACACCTTTGGATATGGAGGAGTTATTGTCCTAGATTGAGGGACTTATTGTCCTTTTGTCTTGCCATTCCTCCTACCCGGCTGTCTTTGTTGAGGCTAATCCTCATTGAGCTACCAAACTTTTTGGATAAAGGTTTTTCCCTTTTTCTTCTGGATCGCTAGTGGTTTTTTTCCCTTCTCAGCACATTACTTAACAAATAGGTATTTCTGAAAAATTTTAAAAATATTCAAACATGATTACCATATGATTCCATCATTTGAAAGTTGTTTGAGGTACTTGTTTCAGTTGCATTTTTGCTGATTGTTTCCCATGCTGGTATGTGAACATGACTAAAACTTAAGTTAATTTTGGTAGTTTAACTTCCCAATAAACCCAACCTAGGTAACCTGGCCTCAGGAGCAGTGTCAGTCATGATAATGTCTACATAATTGTCTGTAATATATAATTGTTGGTGATTTATATGTTAATGGATGCTCGTTTGTCAGGTTGGGGGTTTGCATTTGGGGACTGACTTCGGCAACCAAGGAGGAAACGGAATGCAAGTTGATAGAGGGCCTTCTAGGATACCTGGTCTCTCAGAAAACATGACACAGCTTTCTGGTCCCCCGGGACCTCCATCATTAGTTCCTGGTCAGATGGGTGCTGGCAATCAGCCTCTCAGACCTCCTTCGGTAATTGTTATGATCCAGCTATTCTTTTGTACGACTAATTGTGCTGTTTGTTGATTTTCTCGTGTCTGTACATTTTGTAGTTGACACCTGAGATGGAGAAGGCACTGCTTCAGCAGGTCATGAGCCTCACACCGGAGCAGATAAATCTCCTGCCTCCAGAGCAAAGGAATCAAGTGCTACAGCTGCAACAGATGTTGCGCCAATGAAACAGAAAACTATTTACGAAGGAACTTTGATGATTTGTAGAAGTTTTTTTGTTTCACTAATAACTACTATTCCAGGTACATCAGGATGCCTTCCAATTTAAACATACTTGTTGGCAGAGAAAATTGGAGCATCTATGTTCAAACTGAGTGGCTGCGATGAAGGGTTTCTACATAAGCTGACTCGTTTCATCTTGTGACATAATAGGCGATCTTTTTCTTTTTCATTTTTTTCCCGCAATCTGGCTTGTCTGCAGTGAGTGAATTTCTGGATCTTTCATGTAATGGCAGTTTGGTAATCTGATTTTCCCTTAGGGCCCATTTGGTTGTCCAAAACAAAATAGAAAAAATGTGAATAAGAATGAGAATAATAGTAAGAATAGAGTTGAGTGAAATGGAAATAACCCTTTGGACATGAAAAGGAAAGAAGTATTACTTTTGCTTGCAATGTTTGGTTGACTTTGCAATGCTCGGTTGACAGAAGAATAATAGAAAAGGAGAAATAATATGACCAAATAACTAAAATGCCCTCATTTCAAAATATTATATATATATTTTTGGTGTGATGAATTATTAAATATGAAATTTTATTATATTTATTTCAAGTAATTTATTAGTATTATTATTATTATTATTATTATTATGTTTATTTTATTGATTGATATTAAAAAAATGGTTTTTGAATTATCATTTATAAATAAATATGAAAATTTTAATTTTTTTAATGTGTAAAAATATTTTAATAATGCTGATAATAAAAAATATTAAAATATTCATTAGTATTTTTCAAAATTTTAAAATAAATTTTTGCATAAAAATTGATATAAAAGATTTCAAAATATTTGTTTTAAATATTTAATTTGTAAACAAGATGCACTTCGTTCAAGGCATTCCACTGCAACTACTTTAGGGGAATGCTTCCTCCCTAAGGAGAGTGGGAATGCATACAAATCAATAATAGCAATGGGAATATTGTATTTTCCCATTTCCATTCCTTTAAAATTCTCTCAACCAAACATACTATTAGTGGTTAGGTGGGGTCAAATTTAATGTATGTTATTGTTCTGGCCCTTTGTAGCTGTACAGCATTTTACAGTTAACATTCATATTCCTGAAAATAATCAGGAATTTTAGTCCTATTACCAAATACCATCACATAATTATTTTTTTTAATTTTAAAAACCTTAAAGTCTTTTTAATCTTAGTTAATTTCTTTAGTTTCTGCTACAGAGGGACACATTTATACGCCGTCCATTTAAGGCTGGTTTTGTACGGGAACCATTTATTTCAATGGCGTGGATTGAAAGAGAAAGAAGAATAATTTATGGCAGTCACCAGTAAAAATGAATTCCACATGTATCTGATCAAATATTAAAGAACTGAGCTTTTACAGCAAGAAATTTTGCAGAGAGTGATTAACAGACGAGTTTGCTACCAGTTTTATGCAACTGTCAAAATGTAAATCTGACACTACGTTTGCAGTGTGCCTGGATTTCGCATACAGCCAGCATTAATTGGAGGACCAACTTAAAGATGGATCAGGTTTAGAATTTGAATAAGTATTTGAGTCAGCTAAAATTTAAGTTCTTAATATAAAGTTTCTCATAAAAATTATGACACGTAAATAAGTTTTTTTAAAAAAACTAATTATGTGATATTGAGTTATAAAAGAAAATATCTATTTGGCTTTTTTAATTGTATAAAAAACAAATAATAAACAATTAAAAATTCAATCTAAAATTTCCCTTGAAATAATTATTAAAAAAAAAAAAATTGACATACATGTGCTCTTAAGAGTTAAGACTAATTGAAAATAATTTTTTTGGCTGCATTTGCACAAATAAAGTATTAATACTTGTGTAATTACAGAAATTCCAAAATTCTTTTCGCTCTCAATACAAGCGATATTGTAACCACTGATAACCGTGAGAGTTGCAACAATCCATTCAGAATTATTTATTTCATCCGCTTTCCGCAATCTCTTACTCTCACCCTTTCTTTCAGAGTCTTCTGGACATATCATTTAGGACATTCTTGATGTTGAATATTATATATTCTGATTTTTAAAAAAATATTAAATAGTTAAGAAGTATTCTTATTTGTATTTCTGTATCATTATACTTTTAAATTATTTAATATTATTTGATAATATTATATGATTTACATTATTATTCTTAAAAGTATTTCTACAAAAAAAAAAAGTGAGTGCACTAATATTTTGTTCCTAAGAAATACATCTTCCTTCAATTTAATCATGTAAATTTTGAATACCTCGTTTAATAAGCGTTTCATATTCAATTTAGTTCATGCATAAAACCTGTCAAAGAGGAACATGGTGAACTTATTTTTTGAGTGAAAAAACAGATAGTGTAATTTAATGTGACGTTCATATGCGTATTAAATGTGTAGTTATTGTTAAAATATGTTATATATGGAAATAGTATAACTTCATATAAAATTATTAAATTTATATATTTAAACAAATTCTTAAAGAGGATATAAATTTACGATGTAAATATATAAAATTTTTAATTTTTTAAATAATTAAGTATCACAATGTATAAGTATATAATTAAAATGCATGTAGCAAAATTAATATATATTTGTATTAATTTAATAAATAAATATACTACAAAATTATCCATTTCTCTCGAATTTATTATTCTCGTAAAATCTTTTCCTTCTTCCAGTATTTTTTTAATTTTTTATTCTTTTAATATTTTCTCAAATTTTGTTTTATGCCTAATTTTCCTTTGCAAATTTTTTTTTCATTTTTGGGCCCTCAAAAATCAGATTCATTTGATCATCTCATCGTCACTTCTACTCTCTCCAAATGTCCCAAAATAAATTTACCATAATCCCATCATGTCCCTTCATTTTGGGCCACCTTTCCCATCCCCTTCATCAATCCATCAGATTCATCCCTCCCCTCCAAGTCTTCCCTCTCAAAAAAGGAGATAAACTTTGAGCCACCTTCATCTTCTCTTCTCTTCCCAAATGATTAAGCTTCTTCTCTCCAGTTACATCATTGTGTTTTCATAGCTTGGACATTTGCACTTTAGATCATACTTTTAAAAATTGAATTTGAATTCAGGTTAAACAAAAAATATGAGTTTGTATTTTAATTGAACTTTTTTATTCAGATTTTTATCTATATTTTTTGGACCAGACTTATCTGAATTTTTTAAAGAACGGTCAAATCAATTTCGTATTTAAGTTTGAGATAAATAATATAAATAATAATTATTATTATATATAAAATTATATATAGAGATGTTATATATATAAATGAATTATTGTATTGACATAAATTATTTAAATAAGATAATTTAGTTTTTATTTCTTTATAAAAATGTCACGTTATACTAAATTTTTTTTATATAATAAATATTTATTAATGAAAAAAATACATATTCAAGTTTTTTGGACTCAGGCTGGAGTTTGACCCATTTTACAAATCGAACATTTTTATTTGGGGTTTTTTTTGTTTAGGCTTTATTTCTTTTTGGTTAAACTCATTGAGCTAAGCATGCTTTTTAAATTATGATTAAGTATAATTTACACAAATTCTTCAAGAATCTATTCAAATTCTTGTTGAATTTGAGTCCACATGTTAGGTTTCACGTTTACTTTTTGTTAAACTATCAACTCAATAAGCTTGTCAACTTAACTCGCAATTTTGACAATAATAATAATATAATTTTTTCATGTGACATTATATGCTTAGTCATAACATACTTTTAGTGACAATTGTATAATAACCTTTATCTTAAATCATATCCAATATGTTTATTACTAAAGCATTTTGCAATGTATTAGAATAAGACATTCAAATGTTTCTTTTGCCAAAAAAAAAAAGTTCAGACTTTAAAAGATCAAGAGTGACTTAATTATGTAGTCCCTAAAATGTTACTATAATCACAATTTAATTCTTCAAAGATTTTTTTTTTAGTTAAAATGAATCTATCTTATGACAAATTTTCTTCTAATAATAAATGAAAGGTCGTGAGCTTTAACCAACGTTCTTAATAGATTTTAATTTTTTGCATTTAAATTTTTTACATTTAAGACTTAAATTATAAAATTTTTATCCAATAATTCAAATTTTAATAAATATTAAATAGTTTAACCAACTTTTTAAAATGTAAAATATTAAACTTTAATCCAACAATTCTGATCTTATTAACTTTATCTGTAATAAAAATTTCTCAAATGTAAAAAATTCACTTTTCTTGACCTACCCAGTGATATTTTTTTGTTGTTAAAAATAGCATTATTTAAACAAATTTCACACAGTCAAGTAGTTGTCAAAATCACGCCAATTCAAGAACAATGTTGCTTAAATGACATTGCTTCAAACAAAACTTCTATCTAAGCAAGTTCAAATCATGAGTTAACAATTTTTCAAAATCTAAGTCATCAATTTATATAAAAAATTTCTTTCATTTACCAAAATTTCAGTATAAAAACAGAAAATGAAGGCAAGAGATGAAGTGATAAATGATGAATCCCAAGGAGGGCAGAGGCAGTCATAAATGAGAAGGTGAGCAAGTATTAACTCCCTTTCCAACAGCCATCAACTTATTTAACTTACCATTCATTCCAATCTTCTCGCATCCTCTGTTCTACTCTCTTTCCTTCGCGCTTCTTTTGGAGCCTCTTCTAACTGCCCACTTCGCACTTACTGAATCTCTCTCTCTCTCTGTTCTATTTATGCATTCTCTTTCATTCTAACAGTTTCACAGAAAACAGGGAAATGGCAGAAGGCATTGAAGGAGGAATAGAAGGAATGAGTGAGGAGCTTCACAACATTTACCATTCCAACTTGGATGAGGCACCCGCTAGGCGTCGTGCTCGTGAAGCTTTTAAGCATCTTCAGTTTGCTCTTGATCACTGCTTGTTTCAGGTCCTTCTTCCAAATCCTAACCACATTCAGCTTTTCACAAAGATATAAAGACATTAAACTAAACTGCTGCTGTGAACAATGATTTGAGACTAAATCTTATACTAAACTTTCCAGCAAATCAACACTTATATTTTTGTGTTGAGATGGTCGCTTGGCAATGTGTATGTGTGAGTGACCGAAATGGTCCAAAACTGTCAAATTTATGTATAATATATGTGAAAACAGAGAGGATATATATAGCTCATTTCTATTTCTGAATTTGTTGCAGTTGCCAGCTGATGGTGTGAAGATGAAAGAGGTAAAGCACTCTGAAAGTTTTGTGCATATACGGTTTGACTGTCTTTTCTTATATTTACATCAGATCTCGTTCTTTAAAAAGAAGAGTCTGAATATTCTATTTTACTCTTGTTATCAATCATCATATATTTGCCTTCACCTTTTCTGTCACGCCTCCATAAATCAATGAACAGATTTTGTGACAATAACATTAATTATATCATATAGCTTTTTTCATTCTTTCAGTAAGTCATACTCTAGTTTCGTTAATGACCAGAAGGGACATCTGGGATACTTCTTGTGTTGAAAATTTGGAGGCATGAGATGTTGCTTCATTCCAAAGTTAAACTAAAATTGTGTATGCATTCTCCACTCATGGTGTCATGGAAATGCTTAATATTTGGTTAATCATTTCAATTATGTGCGTACAGGTTTATGAGGTGAATTCTAGAGGATTAGAAATATTCTCTAAGAGCTGGCTTCCGGAAAGAGCTCCTCTGAAAGCAATTATTTGTTATTGTCATGGCTATGCAGACACTTGCACGTTTTATTTTGAAGGCATGAATATAACTACGCTCTTTTAAACTTACTTTATTTATGTACACTGAAAAGAAATATATATAATTGGGGTTTTCATTCTAACTTATATGTAATATCAGGAGTTGCAAGGAAGTTAGCATTATCTGGATATGGAGTATTTGCAATGGATTACCCCGGTTTTGGCCTCTCAGAAGGTCTACACGGCTATATTCCTAACTTTGACAATCTAGTTGACGATGTCATTGAGCATTTCTCCAAAATTAAGGGTAGGATTGGTTTTTCCGTTGATTTCAGATCATACAGTAACCATTGGATCCATTTGTACTTCGCAGTAATTTTGCAAAACCCCCCTATTTTTGTTTGAGTTGTTTTTCTTTTTGTCTCTCTTCATATCAAAAGAAAGGTATAGATTCATACCTCTCCTGTGACAAAGTAGTGTTAAAGCTATAGAATCATAGATGAGAACACTTCTCTGTCTTCATAAACAGTGGCTTGCGTTTTGGTTTCTCTTTCCCTCCATCTTTATTGCTTGAAATGCTTCTGCTAGAATAAACCTGTATATATGCTACTCAGTTTTGTAGTTTGGAATTATTCTTGAATTGATTTTACATCTACGACATGCAGCCAGAATTATCACTCAAAACTGAAAGATAGATTTTACTCTAGTTTATGTATCAGTTTTTTTATTTGATTTCTTAAATTAGATTTTTTAGTTCGGGAATTTGGGCTTATTATTTGTTTATTATTCTAGGTCTTTTGGACGTTGGTTTTCCATATACTGCACAATCAGTTTCTTTTTTTGTCTAGGTTTGTTAGTTATGTTAGAGAGTTTCCTAGTCTTGGTTGATTCACCAGTTCTCAGATTAATATCAAGAAATCAGATTATTGAACTTTTTAATTTTAGAGTAATCTTTGTATTATCTTTCGTATTACATGTATATATGTACGACAGAACAAGTGGAATATCAAAACTTGCCAAGCTTCTTGTTGGGTGAGTCAATGGGAGGAGCCATTGCTCTGAAGGTGCACTTCAAAGAACCTACTACATGGGACGGTGCTGCTCTTATTGCTCCTCTGTGCAAGGTATCTACATGAACATCAAGCAGGAAGAAGATCTTTGACTTCTTGATCTTAATTTATGTCAGCAAATTAACCAGTTTTATTGGGTAGTTTGCAGAGGATATGCTTCCACATTGGTTATTGAAGCAAATACTAATTGGTGTTGCCAAGGTTCTTCCCAAAACTAAGTTAGTTCCGCAGAAGGAAGAGGTGAAAGAGAATATATTTAGAGATAAGAAAAAGAGAAAACTGGTGGGTATTGATGCTTATAACTTGAGAATATATACATCAGCACGTGCTTGAATTAGAGAGATAAAAATGCAGAAAAGCATCCATGTTTGTCTATTTGCTATTTATTTTGTTGTGAATTTCATGCTCGTCTTAGAGTTTCTGTAATTTTTGTTGTAGTAATTTTGACTGATTTACTTCAGGCACCCTATAATGTATTACTCTACAAGGATAAACCAAGGCTAGGAACTGCGTTGGAGTTGCTTAAAGCCACACAGGAGATAGAACAACGATTGGAAGAAGTATACTTTACGCAACTGACTAACTTCTTAATACTTTTAAACTGCTTTTCTTCCTTTATATGAACATACAGTTCATCAATATTAAAACTGACTAATAACTCTGAAAAGATACAAATGAACAAGTTTTCTGAGATCTGTTAATTGTAAAATTACTTCTATGGTATTAACACAAACATATTTGTGTATCAATAGCAAAGCTGGGATATCATTAATAGCTTTTTTGTTGAAGTTTCCAGTGGAACTTAAATAATTCTAATTGCTAGGTCTCTCTGCCGTTGTTGATCATGCATGGAGAGTCTGACATCATAACCGATCCATCGGCTAGCAAGGCCTTGTATGAAAAAGCTAGAGTTGCGGACAAGAAGCTCTGCCTCTATAAGAATGCTTACCACGCTCTGCTTGAAGGTGAACCTGATGAGACTATATTTCACGTGCTTGATGATATTATATCTTGGCTTGACGAGCATAGCAGCAGAAAAAACACTCATTGATCATCTTGTGAGAATTGTTTGCTGCAAAACAAGCCATCACAAAATTTCGGTTTATGTATTTATATATGGATAGTGGTTCGTGAACTCAGGAAAATCTATAAAATTCCAGTTATGTTCAATGCTTGAATAGCAATCCATAGTTACTTGCTTGGCTGCTTATATTGCGTTTTCTCTCAAATTTTATCAATTCATGCATAGCTATGGAAACAATCCGCTAGATTAAATTGTCATAGAAACTTCAAAGTATTTGCAGAAAAACTATCAATATTCAACAGTGAATTCTGAGACTCTTACTTGAGTTGTCTTCATTGTGGTTGTACACACACACACATCCCATCGCAGGCTTATGTTTCTCTACAAGACTCCTGAAGCTAAAGCAATTAAAATTGAAATCCTACTTGGGATAGGTGAGGGATTTACAACTTCGAATTGCAAGGACCAAATTGTTACTCATTAAAAGTATAGTGAAATGTTGAATTTGTCCTAGATATCAAGAATTAGCAACATACACTAACCAAACTTAACTATAATTTTTAATGGCCTGTGATTAGACTCCAATATAATCACCTAACAACTTGTAAAAGAACTGTTTTCCTCTAGCTTACCCCAAACTAACTTTTACCAGATTATGCCCTCTAGGAGAGATTTACAGCAAATAAGTTTGGAAACCCTCTGATGAAGCACAAGCTCTTGGAGGAAACCCACCCAAAAGATTATCCTATTAGGGGGTAGAATGTAACACTGCAACTCCAGAAACTCATAGACAAAAGAAAACATACATATCAGAATCCTTTTATGGAGCAAAAGGGAAGCTCCATGAGGCTAAGCTCCTTCAATTTTCTTCTCTGCCCCTAACCTCGTTTAGACAACAACGTAAGAAGGGAAATGAAGGTCGCTAGGGTTCTCCTCAAGGATATCAAGGATGAGATTAGTAAGAGAAATTACCGAGGGATTGTCATCCATAGGCTGTATATCAACTCCTTCACCTCCCATCAGTATGAGTTGATTTCCTGCATCACAAGCACTTAAATTGCAACGTGAAGGCTCTACTACATCTCCAACTATTAGTTTTTTTGCACAAACAACCTCGAGGATAGGATGTCCCAGAATCAGACGATTCCTTCCTAGCTTCAATGTTATGTCATTCACTTTAGCTTCTGCCGTGATCATTTGCGGTTCATCGGTGGCATCTTTGCTTGGGTCATTGGCGGTGTCTTTGCTCGGGTCATTATTGTCCAAAGCAAGTGCTGGGACTTCAATGCTTGTTGCGTCTTCAACTTTGAGCATCGACAAGAGTGGAGAGCCAGTGATGAGATTTGTAGATTACAGCGGCAAAGTGGAGTGTACAACAGGTGTGGACGTATTGCCAGTGGGTTGATCCAACAATTGTTGAAGCATTTGGTTAATGCTTCAAACAGTGGCATCTAGATTTGTCATCCAATTAACAATACAAGTCATTTGGGATATTAATTTATTGGAAGGTTCTTGATGGTCATCCAGCCGTATGTCTTCAATGAGGATGGTGGGAGGATAACCATTTGTTACAATCACAAATACTAAGGTAGATGGAAACATAGAAGTGAAGATAGGTAACCTCTTTTGAGCAAAGGATGGAGCTTCAAAAGAGTCTAAAACTCCAATTTTCTTCTCTGCCTCCCTTAGTCTCACATGACTGATATATATTAGAAGGATAGTGTTAGGTTCTCTTCTTTGGATCTAAACATCTCTTCACCTATTGGGCCTTGCAGGGGTGTGGGGCTATAAAATGTGGACCCATGTATTGTAACATTGAAGTCCTCAAACTTATCCTTTTCTCAAGGAAACCTCCTCGATATGGGACTCTATCATAACACCGACTTTAAAGAGCGAACGTTAGTCTACAACGCTTTACTCGGCGACGGTTGAATCAGTGTTGCTTTACTTTACCACAGTCAACCCTTCAACTAGTAAGCTCTTTCACCGATCAAAACCCTACGCAAGTAGCCCTCTCCATCTCTCCATGATGTCGACAACCAAGTTATAATACCATTAAATGGAGCACAAGCTCTTGGAGAGAATCCACCCAAAAAAAACTTAACTATTAGAGGGTAGAACTCCTGAAAATTATATGGCCTTTATCTCAAGGAAACCTCCCAATGTAGGACTCCATCACCCTCAATAACAACATATTACAAGAGAAATCACTTTCATGTTCTCACAGAAAATGTATTCAGACAATAGGCTTAAATCAGAACTCAAAGAATTACAAACAAAAGCAGAGCACAAGATTTTGTTTATCTATTCTCTAATCCTTGGTTCTGTTCTTGAGTGTCGTATATAGTGGAGCCAGCTATTGGAAACGGCATGACTATCTTCTACTGCTCCTCTTTTCTAGTTGTCTAACAGCAGCTGTTCTGAATTAAAATGATAAAATCCAGCTGCTCTTTATTTAACTTTTGCTGATACAGAAAACTGACAATTTCCAGCTTGTGCGTTTTTGTCTTTCCAGTTCATCATTAGACATTGGTTGAGACACGAGGGTAGCATCTGAAGATTTTAGATAAAGACCTTACTCCCAGTTGTTTTGTTCTAAACAAGTGATCTACTCATGTGATTTCCTGTTGCAATTTGGCTTGTAGCTCACTTATTTCAAAATTTGTATTATCTTCGGCTTTAAGATGTTTTAATATATTGTTCTACTTCAATCAAATCAAATTGCCTCCTCAATTTCAGCTTCAAAAATTTGCAAACAGAGGTTGAAGCATTCAGACAGCTGTTATATGGCCTCTTGATTATCCTGCACATAGGGAAAATGACTAATAAACCCAGAAAAAAAAAAAAAAATCTGACTTAAACACTCAATAAAACATAGCAGGAAGTTTCATTCTTTAAAACAGAAAAAAAAAAAAAAAAAAAAAAGCCCTCATACTTCAAAGAAAATTTCAAAAGTTGTGCTTACAGAGACCATATCTGTCCCAAAAATCCATTGAACAAACATCCGTACAGTATCGAGGAGATACTGTCCATTAGAACAGAAGGCGCCAAATCACAAAACTAAAGTGTGGCATGGCATCAGAATTACAGAATCGAGGAGATCATTATATTTTGAAATGCAGGATACAAAAGTCCTAGTTACAAACTTCTGAGTGAAGCATTTCATATAGCAAAATTAATACCTAGTTAGTTGCGGGCAATCAATGGTGCCGCCCAGAAGCAATGGAATTTCTGCACAAATAAGTCTAACTGTCTCCATAGGATGCCCATCATCTTTGAAGCTTGAAAATTCAGAATCTCCATCATCTTCCCAACTAGTGTCTTCCTCATTATCATAGCCATCAGAATCGTCATCCTCACTCAGCAAATAACAATTGTATATATAGATATAATCTACTTGATAAATATATTTGTAGCTTGCTTTCATCTCGCAACCCCGGGCCATTTTCTCCCCTCTTCCAGACAGCAAATGACAACAAGGACATTCATGTTACGCGAAGTCTCATGCTCTCGTTAGATACAAAACCACCTATGTCTTCCATAAAAAACTGAACAAGCACGAGGAACTTATAAACGCTAGTGTTGCCATTTATAAAGAAAATTACAATTGCCAGGACCTAGTTTATAACTTCCCCAAGGACAGCAGATGAGAGTGAGGAGGAGGGCTGAGCGTATGGTACCAGGGTGAACTCAGAGATCTGGTCCATGCTGCAAAGGCTCTCCATGTTCGGACTATCATCAAGCTCCAAATCTTGAGACATGCCCTATAGATCGTTGAAAAGAAAAAATTAGTACATGCAGACAATTCAGAGAGCCTGCTGGTGACCAGTTATATGTCCAGAATAAATGTAATTATCACATATAAATAAGCATAGTGAGAGCGTTAAATGAAATGTTAGGCAAAGATGTGGAAATCTATATAATGTAGGACATAAATTTACTTCAAAAAAAGAAAAAAGAAATTTAATGTGGTTGAACCCTGACAGTTTTGCAATATGATTGGTAGAAGCATTCTCACATGATAAGCAAAAATCATTGGTCGGTCTTAGCAAGGAAGGCAGAATCACCTCAAACTTTCAATTGCAAAGCTTGATTAAGACTCTCGAGGCCGGAAAGAAATATGTGAAATCCAAAATATTTGGAGGAGAGGGGGGTTGGTGTGTCAGACTTCTCAAATCGTGCTTTTGAAGTAATATATCACTGGAAGTGCAACAAGTTATGTTGTTTTTAAGGTAAAGAAAATTATATAGATTATAACTTTTAGATAAAAGAATAAACTGTATCAGAAAGAGATGAAAGACAAATTGTTTAAGGACAAAAAATCTTCCAACCAGAAAAAACAAAAATAACTATGAGCAGAACAAAACAAACAAAAACTATATGTATCATAATTAGGAGCAAACTTACAAGTTCTATGTTCATTTGTTCTATAGTTTTCTCCAATTCAGTTATATGCTGACCCAGAGCCTGCAAAGCCACTACTAGATCAAATGTGACATCACAGATATACAAAAGATGATTAGATTAATACTTGTCATATTAAAGGCTGGAACCTCATGGCATTGCGTGGCTACTGATCGCTTCAATGCCTTTGCTTTGGTCAGAAGTTTTCTGGGCCTCAGAGTAATCGGCTGTCTATAATTTTTTCCCCGATAGTAAATGAGAATAAATCCTTTATTGGCTCTTTCAATTGCCACAAGTATTCCACCACTCTCAGATTCCAGTAACCTTGCTGTGTCTTCAACAAAAGCAAGGGTCTTTTGTGTTGTTATCAACTTTACAACTTCTCGATGCTTCCAATGCAAATGCATATTCTCAATGACACCATCAAAAACATCACGTATGCCTGGAGATTATGGTGAACAAAATGTTAGTATTGCAATAATGCAAAATGGCAACTTTAATAGAGCTGAAAATTACGCACCAAGTGGCAAGTATGGCTTCATTCTTAAACCAACCCTGCAAAACATTACACGTTCTTCGTCCGTGATTGTTTCCTGGTCATAATCAGGACCAGCTCGAACCATGGATGCTTCAATTTTAGCTAACAGCCTTTCTGCTCGAAGCTTTTTGGCCTGGGCCTGTTCATCCATTTAGAGTATTAAATATGCATAAAGCAAATTAAGTGTTATAAAGAAAATATAAACGCTAATCTAAATATACATAAATCAATATAAATATATCAGTCCATCCAGCTATTTAAGCTGCATTGTTTTTATCTTTTTAGACTTATTTAAGCTGCATTGTTATAAGCCTGTATTGTTAAAAATTAAAATAGATACAGCCTGCTGTGCTAGATTTAGAAAAGTAAAAAATCCATATTAAACCTTATAGTGTACTAATTGACAAACCTAAAACAACAAAATTTATTGAGTAAAAATTAGGTTGACTGGACTTTTAATTCCACCAAGCAAAAATTCCAAACTGAGGCCAAATCCTATATCTACTATGTATGCCTATATCTCCAGATGCATTCTTGAAGCATAATCTTCATAAATTAAGTAGACACTTACAACAGCTAGTTTATCTTCAATTTTTTTGACAAGCTTAATACTCTTGGCTTTGGCAGCTTCTTCAATCATCTTCTCATGTTCTTCAGTAGATATGTCCCTTCCCCAACGAGCCTGAGCCTTATAGTACTCAGCTAATGATCCTGCCTGGGCTGTTGCTTCATCTTTCCCGGATGGAGTTGCATAAATTGATCTACACCTCACCATCTCTTCAACATCCTGAACCTGATTAACCAATTCCTCTCTTTTAGCCAAAACTGCAGCCACACTTGTTGGAACAAAGTCCTTCCCACGATATATTACAATGTAATACTTATTCCTTAGCAGCAAGGTTCCTCCTGTTAAATTCTGTGGCATAAACGAAAATCAAAACATATTTAAATCAACACATTTAATGCATGGCTCTGTATGCTTAGTGTATTTAGTGTTAGTAAGTAATGACAATAAAGCAAATCACAAGCCTATGTAAATAAGATATTGCTTCAGTCAATATCGCATCAGCCTAAAGAATGCATATCAAAATCTACAATCTGATAGAGATTTATCCTCATGATAACATGGATAAAGTTTTAAGTCTACTAAGTGAATCTGGTTTTGAAAACATTGAAATTTGGAGAAAGCATATCAGTTCTTCAAATCTATAATCACCTATTTATTATGCTTTTCTTAGATTATTTGCAAGCTGATATGATTAATAGAACACAAACTTGTTCTCATGATATTATTCCAAATACAGATCCTTCAAAGTATTTATGAATTATAACAAATAATAACACAAGATTTAGCATGCACCAACATTGTATGTGCAAGGAAATCAATTAAGGATTAGTAACTGAACTATGAATTCTGATATTTCAGTCACTTATTTTCCCACCTGATTATATTGGCTTTAAATTCTATTATGTATTTTAATTCAACGGTAAGTACTTTGTCCAGAATACAATGTCTTTGGCTTAATACAAGCACAAAATTCATGCCAAGTAACAGGAAATTACATAGAGCAAACCTTGAGCTCCTGAGCCATTAGCTTATTGTTTGTATTCTGGATACCACGTTTGACAACAATCTTCACAACTAAGCTTTTCTCCCAAACCTTAAGAATAGCACATGCCAGACCTTGATGATTTCTATTTCTCCCTTGATAGTCAGTAAAGATGTTTATCAGAAACATATATACAAAATAATGAATAATATAATGTAGCAAATGAATAATACCTAAGGCAAAATGACACGGAAGTGATTTGGCAAGTTTCCGTAAATTTGTGATCTCTGTATTGGTTAGTCGAAAACGCATTCCAGTAGGAAGACACCTAAGAGGTGTTTTGTAACCAGAAACTGTAGGAGGAAGTAAGTCAGCATCAACAGGAAGTATTCCTGTACCCCACCATTCGACAAAACAAGGACCCAAACCATCAATTAGGCTGTTGTACTCCGCTTCCTCCACTGTCATGTTCCCAAGCTGTACTTGATTCCTCACTATTGGCTTACTCTTTTCCAGGGACGCGGTTACATTACCATCCTTTGATTTTAATAAACTGCTCAGAGAGACATCTGGTACAAAAGTGCCATCACCTTCCCTTTCATTGGGTCGGCAGCTTGATGTAAGTCCTTCATAACTACGACCATGGTAAACCATCATAGGACTTCCTGACCTCCATGTAACTAATCCTCCAGTTCGACGCTGTCCAACACTACAAGAAGTCAGTTCTTTCATATGTTCTTTAACACCTAATGTAAATATCAATATACACAGTAAGGATACATTATTCTGCTCTGCACTATAGTCCCACACAGCAGCAATGATAACTGACCTGACAAATAAAGCTTGGGCAAAATATCAACTAACATTGCACTTTTAGTGCAATATGTAAATTACCTTGGTATACATTCTGTTGAGAGTCATAAGTTTGCAAGTTGCAATTAAGACATGTACTTGAAAACCATCAAAATTATCATAAGAAACTATCAAAATTAAAAGAATAAAGTAGCCATATTTTTCACTTGCATTGAAAAGATACCAAACTAATACCCTTCTCCTTATTTATCATAAGAAATTATCAAAATTAAAAAAATATATATACGGGAGCCTCTAATGTTCATTGTTTATGTAGCGAAATGATATTTATTTCTTGTACATGTCTCTTCTTTGCTCCCTGGACAGCCAGTATACGTTACAGGCATAGGGTTTGCCTTGTTCCAGGCAACTATTTGGGGAAGTTTATTATTCAAAATGATGTCTAATCAATGGTCAACACCCACAACAACAGATTTTTATAATATAAGTAATAATAAAGGTCATGCAACTCCGCATTCTTTACTGAAAGACAAGGTTCTAGTCAATTATAATGAGAAAAGTTTAGTTGCCTTTAAGTTCATCGCATATATTTGTCGTGCTCTTTATCTCCACAAAGTTATGGTATAATCATATGAAACTTCTAAGAATATTTTATCAGACATGGATTTAAAGAAAAGATCTATGTAGTAGTCTTCAACAAAAAAGCATGTCTCACGAAAGAAGACCACCACCAAAATGTTTCAGACTTGGTGGTTCAGGGAGAGACATAAGTAGCATACAACCAGCATAGACAGTTTTTTTTCAACCTTAGATGACGTGTAATCAAGGAATAACAAGGGGTTTGCTTGATTTTTTTATAGATATGCTTCAATAATAGCTATCGTCTCAAATCCAAGACTTTAATGGCAACTTATGTGGGTTTACCACGTGTCATACTTAACAACTTGTCGAAGATTGAACACAATGCGAATAGCGTGAAAGGAAAAGAGAAAGAAATAGATTTTTAAAATAATTTAAAAATTAATTTATTTAGAAATAGCTTCCAAAATTTAACTAAAAAAAATTTGAAAAATCAATTTAAAACAAAAAAAAATGCAATGTGGTCTGCAAAAATATAAATGGATTCAATAATATATTTTAAGTGTGGCAAAGGTGTTATGTATCTCATAATACCCATATGTAAAGATGATTATCCAAAACTAATTAAACAAAATTAATGTAATATGATATTAATTTTATTTCAATTACCTGTATCAAAATGCATACATATTAAATAGAGAAAACTAAAAAAAAATAATAATAAAAATAAATAAATGGATATTTACAAATGACAAACTTAACTAAAATGAGAACATAAGACCTATGTACCAGCGACAGGAATCAGTCCACGTACTTCATTGAAAAGGGCATGTCAATTAGTTAATATTTTCATTTTTTACAAAACAAACAAGATAGTTGAAATCAGTTTGATTTTCATAAATAAAATGAGTTTGAAATTTGATTGGTGTGTTTTAACTATAAAAAAACATTATTTCACTTTCTTATACTTTTCATTTTCTCTCTTTTGATTTTTTTTTAATTTTTGAATTTAGGTTTTATTGTAACTCTGGAAGTGAAACAAATTATCAAGAGAATAGTATTTTAGGACTTGTAGATTTCATGTTTTTAGGAATTTTTGAAATTGGAATTTTCTTATTTTAAATATGAAAGAGGAAAGGAATTATTGATGAAACAATGTTTTAAGATTTTGGAACTTAATATTTTTTATTTTTGAAATTTGAAATTTCTTGTTTAAATTTGAATTAGGAGTGAAATTGTTAAGGAAATATATTTTTATGATTTTTGAATTAAATTTTTTTGAAATTTTAAGTTATTATTTTATTTTTTTTCATAATTTTATTAAAAAAGCAATTTCATTTTAATATTTGAAAACTTAATTGAAAGTGGGTCATTGAAACCTAAGTTTATTTTAAGTGCGATGGACCGATATCGGATAGAACCTAAGGAGGCATAAGGTCTCACTTTGTCCCATCGATCGACCCCTAATTGCTTGAAGAGACATAAGGTTTCACTCGACAATTCCTAAATAAAAGTATTAATGACATGTTACTTTTATGATTTTTTTTAATTTATTTTGGCATTATGGGATATCATATGTTAACTTTCAAAGTCTAAAAAGAATCAAGATTTCACATGATTTCTACTGATTAGTTTTTAAGTATTTGAGGAGACTAACAATCACATGTGGCATAGAAAAAAAAAGTCAAAATAAATCATTCTTTAATGTAAAAAATTGCACTTACTTTTGCATTTTTTTAATACTTTCAAAGCTTATGAAGACTAAAAGTCTTACATAATCTCTACAAGTTAATTAATTTTTTAGCACTTGGGAAGACTGACAATCTTACATGACAACTTTTTAGAAAGAAGGCAAAATTAATTATTTTGTAATTAAAAAATATTTTATTATTATTCCTTTATTTATTTATTTATTTTAAAAATTGCATATTAACTTTCAAAACCTAAAGAGACTTAAAGTCATGCACATCTTCAATTTGTTAATTTCCACGTGCTCGAAGAGACTAACGACCTCACACAATAACTTTTAACTAAAAAACTCAATGATAAAGTATTTTTGTGATTTATAAATTATTTATTTTTACATTATAGAAAATCATATGATAATTTTCAAAGTCTTAAGAGATTGAGATCTTACATGATTTTTACTTATTAATACCTTGTACAACTTAAGGGATAAAAAGATCTTACACGGTGACTTTAAAAATAAAAATAAGATAAGATAAAGCATATTTGCAAGAATAAAATAAAGGATCTTACACGGTGACTTTAAAAATAAAAATAAGATAAGATAAAACATATTTGCAAGAAAAAAATAAAGCAACAAAAAGCAATCACATTGGTTGCCCACCCTTTGAGAGTTGGCTTCTTGCATTCTTTCCTTGCTCTAATAATTGGTCTTGCTCATGTAATAAAATAATATGTTGACAATGGGATTTAATTTTATATAAAAGGACAACATTGAATATTAAATTTAATAATAAACCAAATTCAAATTAAAGAAGTTAACCTCACGTGAAATCAAGAAAATATACACTAGCTCAACATAGGAAACAACCAAATCAAACATGGCAATAATAACATATCAATCTTACTTGGCAGACATGTCCTTCCTTTATTCATGATATTCTATAATCATATTTACTTTTTTGAGATTGCTAACAACATAATCACTAATAAATGAAGGTTCTCCCTACTAAGGAAAAAAAAAAAAAAGACAAAATAACGAAAATAGTAATAAGAGAAAAAAAAGGAACAGGTGGTTCAAACACATAAATAAGGCTACCTCAATGAAAGCATTGATTTAGCAACCCACACCTTACAGTTCTACTTGATCTTATGCATTTTCTCATGCTCACAACTTGGATATCACATGTTGGCCCAAAAAAAATTGGATATTGCATACTCGTAACTAGAGAGAACTCATGGAAAAACTCCACACCAACTCAAACACCCATATTTGACTAATTTCAATAGTTAAAGCATCAACAAAAAAGGAAGTACGTACCAACATGTTTATGTCTTAAAAATGAGGCACATGAAAATGAATATTAGCGGAATGAGAATCTCAAAGTTACTTAAAGTCCTTGTTTAATCATCTTCTTGAAGCTTGGAGCTTCACGCTTATCTTCTCCTTATTTGTAGAAGTGTCTTTATTCTATTAAGTAAAGAAGGGGCTTCGTCTTTCTTACTTTATTCTCCTTCTTTATCTTTCATTCTGAGCACCCTTCTCATTCTTGTTTTTCTTCTTCTTCTTGTTTCTGTTATCATTTTTCCTTTCAAGTTAATCTCTCCTCTTTGTTTTTCTGCATTTGGGCAACAGAACATGGGGTGAAAAATAGCCCCTTAATCCACTCCTTCCTTAAGCTTTACTCTAGCTCTCTTCTCTTCCTTTTGTTTTTAGCCTCTTAATTCTCCTTTTCTCTTATGTTCTCTCTCTTAAGCTCCCTTAGTCTCACTTCTGGTCTTTCTATTTTTTCTCTTATGCTTCTTTATCTGATCTTTCTACTCTTGTATTTTACGTCGCCCCTATTTTTGGTGAAGAAAGTAAAGAAGCACAACCTTCTTCATCCTCCTTTACTCATCGTTTTGTCTCTTCATTGTTCACTATTTCTTCATTTTTTTTATTTTTCCTTGCTTTAGCCCTTTCCAACTTACCTTTTTGTTGTTTCTTCACACTCTCACTCCCTTTCTCTCTACTGTAGCTCTTTTTTCTTTTTTTTGGTGCATTTTTTTCTCTCACATTATTTCCTCCTTATCTTTTGACTCACGCCTCCTTCTCTAGCTCACTCCATCTCATCTCTCTTATCTAGTCTTCTTCACACACTAGCTAAGATATAGGCCTACCCCTCTCATATTCTTTTTATTTTCTATTGAACTTTTTAGCCTAGAGATATGGAAAAGAAGTCTCCTTTTTTATGCTCTTGTTTTGATGTTTTTAGCTTCTTTTACCTTTATTTCATTTGCACCTTTTTCTTTGACTACATCACACATTTGTTTATTTTGTCCTTCCTTTGCTATGCCTAGATTAGATAGGTACAGAGGAGAGTTAGTATGTTGCAGTAAAAATACGGATGGTAGGTACCTCATTGTTTATTTTAGCTGCATATGTCATTTTTTGTTTCTTTCTTTTTATTTTATTCTTTCTTTTCTTTTTAATTAATTTAAAAAGCATTGATCACTATTTATTCTTTTTAAATTTTAAAATTTTTTACTTTTTTTTTATTTTTTTATTTTAAAGCATTCCATTTTTATTTTGAAAGTTATTTTAGTTTGGTTAATATGTTTTTAAACTTTTAAATTTCAAATTCTTAAATTTTTAAATCTTCAATTTTCTTTTTTGATTTTTTTTTTTCAAATTTTGGGTTAAGTGTTCACACCACATTTTTTATCTTTGCTGCATGGCAAGTAACATGAACACTGAATTCAAGATTGCATGGCTAAAGGATAAGTTCAAGGAAATTGGTATGTCATTAGTACTTATGCTTTACACTTACGACTATAATAAAAGTTGTCATCTTTATGAAATTTTTATGTTGTATAGGTTATGCGTATGAGTGTCATCAAGTTGATGAACAATTAGAAGAATTACGTTGAATGCACGACTGTGCAACAACATAGATTGCAAAGACACTGAAGGAAAAATGGACATGTGCATATGACATTAGATGCCATAATTATGGTCACACACTTATTTTTTAAAATCTAACTCACTTTAAGGAATTTAGGTGTGATGGATTGTCCATGTCACATTGTCAACCATGACTTGAAAACTCATCATTACTTTATTTACAAACTTGACACATATCACAGGCCATATAACTAGTCCGAGTAAGTATATTTATTGTCTACATCATTGTTTAACTTGTATATTTACTTATATTAATAAATTATTATTGAATGTAGGATGATAGAATCTTTCGCCTATGACATGTCCAACATGCATATTGACTAGGTAATCCCCTATTGGTCGTAGTTGACAAACTTTGACAGGCAGAATTTTATGGTGTTGCTAGGCTTGGGTAATATGACTTCGATTTGGCACTTGTATCAACACTCATTGAGAGGTGGGATCATAAGACTTATACCTTCCACACTACACATGGAGAATGAATTATCACATTTGAGAATGTAGTCGTGCAATTGGAGTTACCATGTGAGGACACTACAATATCTGGTTGCACCGACTATGATTGGCTTAATGTAGGTGAATTGTTATTGGGGGTTTAGCCTCCCGCTAACAAGATAGATGGCCAGAAATTAAGCATTCCATAGTTGGTCGAGTAGTTTCATGACCTCCTAGACAATGTAGATGACGAACCATATTGCAATTTACCCGTGTATATATCCTTTTGCTGATTGGGAGTTATTTAATGTCCAAAAGGTTTGGATACAAGGTTTATCTCATGTACCTTCCACATTTGATGGATATGGAAGCTGATGGCAAGTGTAGTTAGGAGTTTGCCATCTTAGCACATTTATATAGAGAGATTTATAATGCCACGAACTACGATGAGCAAAATATAGGTGGATGCTTGTCACTACTTCACCTATAGGCATGGGATCACTTCTTATGGCTAACTTCTTTAAGACTTTGACTTCCAAACCCTAACTAGAGCAATTTCCTTTACTACCCTTATTGGGTTTCAAGTAAAGGAATGTTGGATGACCACTAAGGCCGAGTAAGTATGCCTTACGATAATATAAGGTAATTCTGGATGAGATGGGAGACGATAAGGTCTGTTCCTAAAGTTCTTTTTTTTATCATACATAAATTATCTAATAATTATCAATAGTTATTCTTTACTGTGATTAATATAGATAAGCCCATATAGCTTAACAGGTGATTTGTTACTGGGGGTTTAAGCGGGATGGCTAGAGACCGAGCATTCAATGGTTGGCTAAGCAGTTCATGACCTTCCGGATAATGCATATGACAAAACCATATTGCAGTTCACTCGTGCATATATCCTTAAGCTGATTGGGGATTATTTAATGTTTGACAATTTTGGATACTGGGTTTATCTCATGTACCTTCCACATCTAATAGACATGGAAGTCACCACCAGTCCAATTGAGGGTTTGCCATCTTAACACATGTATATCAAAAGATGTGTAATGTCATAAACTATGACAAACATAATATAAATGGATGCTTATCACTACTTTACTTGTGGGCATGAAATCACTTCCCACGGCTAACTCTTTCAAGACCATTATCTCTAGACCTTAACATAGAGTAATTTCCTCTACTGCCTATGTTGGATTTCAGGTAAAGGAATGTTGGATAACCTTTAAGACCAAGTGAGCATGCTTTACAGCAATATAAGGTAATTCTAGAATTGATGAAAGATGATGGGTTTGTTCCAAAAGTTCATTTTTTTATATAATACATAAATTATCTAACAATTGCCAATAGTTATTATATAATAATCAATGCAAATAATTTGG
The DNA here is from genome assembly GCA_037074485.1 of Delonix regia. NCBI lineage: Eukaryota > Viridiplantae > Streptophyta > Magnoliopsida > Fabales > Fabaceae > Delonix > Delonix regia. The sequence goes on along the minus strand of CM073449.1, from coordinate 27,506,151 downwards.
CTCATATAACTCAACAAGTATCCAGCAAATTATCCCTGATTATTATTTGGTATTCTTAGATATCTAACAGGCTTTTGTTCCCCTTATCTATTTTCAAATCATTAAGTAGCATAAGTGCAATCATGTGCTTCACCCATTTGCCATGCTACAACCAATACCTATTGAACTAGTCAATATGTGGGCATATCATACGTTGGAACTAAAAGGAAAAACCATAAAGGATTAGTTACATGAGCACACTAGTTTTATTGCATTATGGAATAGATGGCATGATGCAGTTGGTGATGCTTCAATGTCTATCAAGCCCTTAGATAAATCTGAGTACATGTGGTGGTATTGGAGACACACGTGATGATGGATCCATCTAACTACTTGTCACCCTTATATAATTTATAATCTCATTTTTTCATATACATACATATTAAATTATTTTTTACCTTGTGTTTCTTTAACTTTATTCAGACAAATATCGCTGAGAAATAATACACGCTCAACATTTATGACCTTCCATCATTGGTTATTATAGACTTTTGTCAAACTATTAATCAAGACTGCAAGAACATATTACATGTTCTTGGTGAACGTGAGTCCTTGATCTCTCAGCCTACGCCACCTGCAATTGAATTGCCTCATCTGCATATACCAGAGGGTAGGCCAAGGAAATAGGTACATAGATACATGTCCTTATACGATCCCATTATTGATGAGGCTATTCAACGTCATTACGCAAATTCTGGTCATACCAGTTCATCCTCCTATATGTCATCTCTTACATAGCCTCTCATATAGGCTCCATCTACACTTGCATCAAGATTTTGCATATGGATCATTCGCATTATTATTTATTAATCCATTTGCATTCTCCATTGCATATTCCACTTTGTTCTTTGAGTCTGGTGAGTCATCACATGCAGTGCAACTATCACTCCACAGTAGCTAATTCCTCCAATTCAATCTCTAACTTTAATCTAAATTCTTACATAACTACTACCATAAGTCAACTAGCAAAAGAGGAAGATAAGGGTAATGATGATGATGACACTCTACATTTGGTGTAACACAAACCTCGCAGAGTTACCAGAAGACCTATTATAAAATTAGAAGCCATTATTTTGACGAGTTATTATCATGGAGTATTTTCTTTTTCTTTTTCTTTAAATCATACTTAAAGCCATAGCTATTTGTGTAAGTGAATGTCCTACCTATTTTGGCAAATTTTTTATTTCATGTCAATGGTGGCGAGTTCGTTTATAAATTTTTTTAAAAAAATTATTAGTCACCATAGGTGATGATTTATCATTAGAAAAAAGAAATCTCAACCTTAATTAGTCACAATACGTGATGAGTTTGTTTATAAATTTAAAAAATTTTTAAAAAATGATTAATCACCATAGGTGATGAATATCAGTTAGAGAAAAAAATCTTAACCTTAATTAATGACAATTAGAGATGAGTTACAATCAAAAAAAAAAAAAAATATATCATGATTAGTCACCATAGGTAGTTACAATAGGAAATTAAAAAATAAAAATCCAACTCAATTAGAAACCAACAAAGGCAAATCCCTTTAATAAGGGACAAAAAGTCCTCCATGAATGTGTTACCAATAATGGCAAGTTGCCATAAAATATTGGCAAAAAAAAATTTTAAGCATATTGAACAATTAAATTTGTCAAAAGAATATTATAATTTTCAATTATTTTAATTATAATATTACAATAAAAAAAGCCACAAAAAATTCTACTTTTTCCCTTCTCTCTTTTTATGTTAATTAGACCCCCTACACTGATGGAGATCCAATGTACTATAACCAACGTTTCGGACGCTTTTGTGCATCTTTTGATTCTCTTTTTGTTTTCTTATATTGCTTTCATGGCCAAACAGGGCAGCCACTCGCAACCTTGCAAACAAGTGCCGTATATTGCTTCTTTTGTTTTTTGGTTGCCAACGCCGTATATTGCCAATTATATGGGAGTGATTTGAAAATGGTGGATCGCCGCTAATTACTCCTAATTGCATGAGTGTCAATTCTCAAAATAACAGTAGGGTGTAGTCATTCATCAAAATAGCACGTTATATTTTAAAATTAAAAAAAATCAAATTGATGAAAAAATATGTAAAATTATCTTTTACCATTAATATTTTGACTATAAAAAATTTACACTCAGATCGTCATATTCCTTTGAACATAGGCATAGCAACATGAACAAGCTTTTCATGAATGTATACGCTGTCTGTTAAACTAGTGTTTCAATAATTAAAAAGGATTATAAATCCTTTGAATTTTATTTTATAATTTTTTCGTAAATTTTAAAAAGACAAGAATCCAAAAAGGAGAGAGTATACAAAATTCTTTTGGTTTTTATTTCTTCTTTTCATCCATTATCTCTCCTTATTTATCGCTCCAACTCAAAAAAATTTACCTTGGAGGCTCCAAGCTCTTCAATGACGTGGTGACTTGGTCTCGCTGCCACAAGTGTTTCTTCCGGTCAACTCTCTTATCCCACACCAGATATTAATTCAAATAGCTATTTGCTCTGGACTCAATATTAGAGGAAAGATTGCAAAAATTAATTTTTTTAGATAATTAATAATTGAAAATTTTATTTTCTACGTAGATTTATTTTTAAGTTAATAACAATGATTTTTTTTTTATTATTGAGTTCACAGATATTATTGTAAATATTAAAGTAGTTGTAAAAAGAAAGTATAAATTCTTCAAAATTGAGAGATATATTTTTTATTTATAACAAATTTTATGCCTTTATAACTTCAATTTTCTAATTTATATTGTTCTTTCTCATTTTGAGAGTTCATCGTTTAACTGACTCAATAAACCTCACTGAATAATTTTTTAGTGCGACATGCGAGAATGAAGAAGACGCATCATCCTATCAGCCCGTTGCTTTTCATTTACAGTATTCTACACAATTGTTATATGATGGGCGACTATAAGACTCACTACTAGTCTGAAAAACATGTACAAATTCTATTACTCATAATTACCATAAAGTAATATTGTACGTGGAAAACAATATGTACTACTGAGGTAGTAAAAGAGAGTCAGTTCCCGGAGGACCTTCTGCTCAAGGAAGGAGAAGAATTAATGATCTCCTGGCCTAGTTCCTTAATTTTGCTGAGAAGAAGCATTTGCTCTGTCTCCAACTGGTCTATATATGATTCCTGCGTATCCTCTAGCGTTTGAAGCTCACTTAAAGTTGTAGACAGTCCTTCAAGATTCCCATCCTCTATTAAAGATCGAAACCTAACCATGATCTCTTTGATCTGATCAAGTTAAAATGGTGTTAGAACAGACAACATAAAATGGATCTTTTTGGATTCGGAAACAGAAGGGATGATGAAGAAATATGCAGTATCAAGATGGTGTTTGTTATAATTAATACTTCATTAAAATAAGTGTTTTTGTGAGACATCAAATGATCTCTCACCTGAGTAGGAATTTGGTGTAAATGACTCAAGGAAGGTTCAGAGTCTAGACTAGGTCTCTTTTGCATCTCTGGAACTTTTCTGGTAATTTGGATGTGGATCTCGCCCTTTCTGACCTCTTGGAGAGGTATCCACTTATCTGCTGTCTGGTTTGGAGGCAACCTTTGATATTCTACAACACATTCGCCTATACTTGATGTTGGTAGTAAAGCATTATGATCTTTAACGTACAGTAACAGTGGACTCCCATCATCAGGGAACTCCAACGTCTGGTTCCATTTAGGGTTGAGAGTTCTGTGTATAACCTGCCAGACAACACAGCTAGTAAGTAATTAATCTTCTAAAGACTAAAATAATACAGAGAAAGTGTGATAATTACTGGCAATAGTACAAGTAACTTTGCATTTACTGGCCAAAAGAAAGACGACTTTGCATAGTTTACTCAACGTAGTGCTAGACTACCTATTGGTATCTCAAAAAAATTTTCCAGGTGTTAAAATATGACACGTGGAGGCACTTCTTTCAAATAAGTTAATCATGCGGTACAAACTGAAAAAAAAAAACCATGTCATGTTTTTATCAGAGAACATGATAGTAAATATCTAAAAGAACTGCACTTAAGATTTGCAATTTGTGGAATATATTTAACAATATATACTTGCCCCCATTATTTCGGGCAATTCAATTAACTTCGCACGGTTTACATAGAGGGGTGCAGGGAAAGTATCATATGAATGTCTAGCGGGGTGTGATCACTTGAACTATTCTTAGATGCACCATTCAAATGAGTTCAGAAAACCCTCGAAACCCATTCTAAAAATGGTTTCCTCTTGATCAGAGGAAAGAAGCATTTTTTGAATCCGCAGAAGACGGAGGAAAAGGGAAGGCAAAATCGTATATAGCCTAGCACTTTGAAATCATAGGCTGTGCCGTCAATATCATCAGTATGCATAATGTCAAAAAGATAAAATTGCAAATATAAGGACATCCAGCTTCGCGAAAAAGAAATAAGGATGCAGTATTCTAACCTTTGTCCTCTTCTTCAAGCTTCCATAGTGTACCCTCACATATGGATCACTTGTCCCTCTGAGGTCAGCAGCAATGAGATCCCTTGCTTCAATCAGAACAAGCTCAATCCAACCATTGCCTGAGCCCAAGGCTGAACCCTGGACAACTCAAAGGCATAAAAAAGCATGTTATAATGAATATTCAATGGGTGAAAAGAAAGATAGTGCACAGATATAAGAGTGTCATAGTTAGTTGCATCTTTTTTTTTTTTCTTTTTATTATTCTGTTAGCAAACAAATTAAAAGAATCACTTTTTTTTTTTTTAATGCAAGAAAGCATACCCTTGATCCTTCTTGGTCGTCCACCCTAACTGCTTCTATTTGAAGTCTTATCTCTCCAGAACTAACTCTTTCAAGAGGAATCCATACATCCCTGATTGACCCTTCCACTAGTCCCTCCAAATTTACAGTAGCACTGCCAATGTTTTCATCTCCAAAAGTTTCTTCACTAAAGCATTTTATTTTTAGATATTCACCACCACTAATCTCTTCAAATTCAAAGGTTTGATTCCAGAGAGGATTAGAAATATGAGCAGTCCTTGTTCTATGGCCAACCTGAAATGATGATTAACAGCAGAATCAGATAAAGTATAATTAAGCACTCAAATATCATTGATCGCCTCATATTAACTGCATGAGGTTTCAGATCAGTGACAGTAGGAGTTAGTGTTATAATAGACACCCAATGTTACCCACCTTTCCATACTGCAATTTTACGTATGGGTCAAATTTTCCAGTTTTGTCTTTTGCACCCAAATTCTTTCCTTCCGTAACAGTAATGTTGAGTTTCCTTCCAGTTGTTGGCTGAAGATTTGATGAACCATTTAGTGATTGCTGAGAGCCAACACGTAAGTAGTTCAAGCTATGCGAACCATCAGAGAATTGCCACTCTTTTACTACAATTTTCACTTTCAACTACAAAAATGAAATGATATGAGGTAATATGAACAAAATATCTCATTCACCAAGGACTAATCAATACTCAGGAAAGTAAATCAATTATCAATTTCTGAACAGAAAATGTGATTAAAAGGGCATCTTTAGCTTACTCTATTACAAAATATCAGTCAGACAAGAACACAATTAAAAGTATGCTATAACAAAAATCTAATGTACCAATTTTCCATCTATTTTAGGAATTTGATACAAGAAATTCAGCCAACAGAGTACAACATAATGCTATTGCCGTTGCCAGCATTACTCCAGAATGATTATCTATATGGACTTCTCCCTTAGTTTTAATTAATTAACATCAGATATAATGTTTCAGCTTGACAAATTTTAACCATAATGATCGGGATATAAACATAATCCTTTTCCTGCGGCATACAAAAAAGAACAAAGCTATTATACTTTTCATGCAATCTGATACAACTGGATTCTAGTTTCATTGCTAGTCAGTTGGACAGCTTATGCGTTTTAATCAGCAAAGAAGAACAACCTTTTTGGCTTGTATGAAAATCACAAGCTGCTGCAGCCTATTTTAACTGCAGATAACTACAGTGTCTCTACAATAAAGCAAAGTTAGGTTTTTTTTTTTTTTTTTTTGGTTTTTAGGGGGGGGGGCGCTAAAATTAAGGGACAAATTGTAACAGAGTCAGAAGTCTGATATTGTACCTCTCCTGAACTGGGTCCCTCAAATGGGACAACCATTTCAACTTCATCTCCACAAAGCTGTGCATGCTTGGCTATGACACCAGAATCAGGTCCTATTGCCCACATTATTGTTGAATCATCTTCAACGTGCCTCATCTGATCAAAGACAAAAATTAAAGTTAGCATAATACAAAAAAGGCTGAAAGTGAAAATCCTGTTTGTCTAAGAATATAGATGATTGGTAGTTGGTATTCTGCTGTAGCTGTAATTAACTATCCAATTGCTAGATCAAAAAGGAAACATCAGTGAAGGTACCTTGATTTCACAACTTGTTAGATAGTCATACTTCACACTGCCAGGAGCACACTCATAAAGATTGAAACGAAGAGTTCCTGTATTATCATGTAAAACCATATTAAATGTTGCATCCCAACGTGGAGTTGAACCCATTCTCACATCTGTTCTCCTGGTCAATTCCTCAAGTTCTACCTCTACAAATGTCTGTAGGTCCTTGTCATCAAAGTTATCTTCTAAATAGCCATTAGTTCCATTTGGTTGCCTCCTAGAGGGGCTTCCCTTGAAGCAACTCCTAGAAATTTTATTTGCCGAAATCACTTGAACGTATATAATGCCTCCAACAGCCCTTTTCCTTAAGTCTACTGCAGGCAACGAGAAACAACGGCGACGAGGTTCCACCATTGTTTTAACCAAGGTGTCTGTAAAAAGTTTAACCTGCATAAAATGTAAATGTAGAATCAGCATGAAACTTAACAATGAGCATATAAGGCCAAATATGAAATCAATATAAGTTTAACAGACAACAGATCTTAATTTGACAGAGAAATCAGCTTCATGCAAAAAGTTCCATGAATTAAATCCTCCACATGTACAAATATATGTTCCTTCTTCTCTTCTTTGATGGAGCGCTCTTTTAATGCAACAGTCCTTATACTAAATCTACATGCATACAGAAACATATCTCAATGAACTTGGCCACCAGACTGAAATTAATTGACGTACAGAGTCAGCTTTATTATATGCACTGCAAAACCATCTCTAAAACAATTGTCACTGAACCAAAGGCTTATATAACTTTCTGTGACAGCGCCAGAAAAGACAATTTAAGGAATTTAACATAAAAAGAAAATGCACTTTTGTTATACTTGTTATAAAATGTAAAACTGTAAGTGAAGGATTGAAGAAACACACCAGCCAAGAAGAAACACCAGGCAACTCAGTAGCAGGTAGTGATTGGCTTCCACCACTTCCAAAGGCAACTCCAATTCTCACCTCAGGAGCCGATACAAATGAATATAAAAGTGCTTTACCGTCCAGAATCGGTGTAAAGAGAAGCTGCAAAATGTAAATGAATGAGTAGAAGAATTATATAAATATACCAAACCAGCTCCTTAGCGATGCTACAATGTAAGGGCCCAAAATCTAAAGGCATGTATAAACTAAAGGAAAAACCTTTTCTTTTGACTGTGGTTTACTGGTAATCATATCATTTATAGTGCTCAGAGCAACAAGTGTCATTTACATGCTTTTACGATCTAACTTGACCTCCTAGGCTAGTATTTGTGTCACCTACTTTGCTTTATAAAAGCTTCGTTTCATGTCAGTTAACCATTACACTTACATATGAAGAGAAAATGAAAAATATAACTTTACTTACGTCACCCTTGATATGAAGACTGTTAACCACAATCCGAGCAGTTCCAATCAATGGCTTGGCAAGCTTAGCAGACATCAAAATACTCATTTCATTTGTGTTCCAATCAAAACACAGTCGAAGGACTTGCTGTCAAATACCAAAAGAATATAAAAATCTCAGATACCTGGAATATATCAGCATGTAAAGTATAGAGCACAGACATTAACAAAGAAGAATAGAAAGACAGACTGCCTTTAGGTAACGGAAAATAGTTCACCAATGTCAACTTCTAAAAGGTTATTCCAATGGGTCAAAAAGGAGGTTCAAATTAATTTATACATGGGATCCTTTTTTAAAATCCTAGAATTATGGATTTAATGTTTAATTTTTAATTAGTCCTTTAAATTTACCCTTTGTTTATCAAGTTATTATTTATGTTACTTTTAAAAAAAGAAAAAAGCCCTGGATGATGATATTAACATAGATGATGACAGAAATGCATTCCCCCCTGGGCCCCTCTGATTAAACAATTTAAAAGTTCTGAGGAGGAAAATGACATTCTTCATTAAATAACTAAGATGGCATACGCTGGTGATATCAGAAATGTGAAGCAAAATGAAACCTGATCACCAATTGTTGACCATTGCATCCCTTGAAGACCCAAGCAAGGAGGGCAAGATCCAAGTGAAAACTCCTGCAGCTCAACTCTTTCCTACATGACAGATTGCTTCAGTTTAACACCCATGCACCAAATTTTCAGCATAATTAATTGTTCAAACAGTTTTGGTCAAGACACACGAAATTCTACTCAGAAGGAAGATAAATGTCACTTACTATAAGTTTCGGTTTTCGCAGCTTTAAACGTTTCTGCACACACAGAAAGAAAGAAAATTTTAATTAGTTCATCTATCACAAAGATCATGAATGTCTCAACTGTGTGTTGAAGAGAATGGTGACCATCATCATACGTAGCGTAAAATAAGTTAAAGTCACCATCCACCAATAAGTAGTTTATCCACTCTTTCAATTTTCTTTCTTTAACAAGAAAAGAGAAGAAAGGTCAACGAGGAATATTTGCACTTTAGAGCACAGCTGTAATGTTAACTTTCTGTGTCTCTATTCTTATATAAGGGACAGAGGCAAAATCTGCTCCTTTTCCTGAATAAACTCAAACAGATTCTTAAGTGGTCTAATTTAGCCATGAAAGAACATATGCTGAAAAACATAGGATTGAAAAACTAACAGGGTAAGTACTAAAAAAGATGATAACATACATCAATCATTAATGTAGTAACTGGAACGGGGAAAGAAATTTCACCTCAACTATAGCCGCTAATCTTATTGAAAGCTTTGGGTTGAAATAGCTGGACCAAACTTCTGTCAATAGCTTATTCAGCCACTCACAGTGCTCCAATGGTGTCATGGGCTATAAGTACAAAAATTGAAGTCAACTTCATAAAGCTCTTCAGGAACGTGAAAGGGAGTGAGGAAGGGAAAAGATACCGAGTTATTCAATATGACTCGTTTCCATTTCATATTTAAATCCTCCACAAGCTGTTTGCGTTGATAGCTCCCATACTGCAAATAAAAGAGAAGTATCCTGTATTAGCTGCTATATTAATTGACCAAATGAAAAAGAATTGCTTATATCATATATTATTGAGACTTTTCAAAACCCAAAGATGATAAAAGAGGAATTTTTCCTTGCAAAGAATTTAGAATTGTCATTATTACAAAACAAAGATCACTTCTGAGCAGAAACTCCACCATAGAACTGAAGTCAACTAAACACATTACAAGTTTCACACAAGAACAAGTAGCTCAAGATCAAATACCTATATCGTCATTGCTTAATGAATAGTAAGAACTGTTATTTCTCCAGATAGTTACAAACTTAAGAATAATGCTTCCATTACTCCTCCACAAAGCCCAAATGCCCAATAGATTTTATATCACTAAAATGCTAACAGCAGCTAAAATATGAATTGACTTGGTAGGCATACACTTTTAGTATTGCGCTCTTGAGCTGGAACGACCTATCCAACTTCTAATTATTTTTTCACCCAGAAAAAAAACAAAACAAAAGTCCGTTCAATTATTGTGAAGAAAGAAACTTCACTGAATATGGATGCTGCAAAAAACAATTTGTTTGTAGCAAGATGGTGAAGCAAGGCAATTTGCCGTAATTCTCAAGCCAATATTAGTGACAAATTAGGGGAAACGGAGCTGAAAGATCCTCTTCCTCGCCTCTTTCCCCTCAGGGAAATCAGGGGAAAAGAATACTAATTAGTGGTAACCACCGACCGATTAGAAAAAGAAGCAAACAGATACAATTAAAAGTTACACTAAATTAATAGATTTTTGGATAACGTAAACGCAAGTAATCTTTCAAAGGAGGAAGGAAGAGAGAGAGAATGAATACTCTGTACCTGAAGAGTTACCCATACAGCAAGTACAAGAGGAATCCAATTGGAAAAAGAGAATGCCCATCTCTCAATAGCCCAAGCAACCAAAAGCAGAGGAAGGAGGAAAATAATTTGGGGCTTCTGCTCGTGAAGATAGTTGAAGAAGTCAATTGCTGCATCTTCAACATTGAGAAGCAACCTTTTCTTTCTACTCATTGTAACCAAACCAATATGTTTTATTCCGATCTTATTTCCTCTGCTAATATACCCGCTAATCACTGTTAGCGCTTGCTATCCATGGAGGGTGGAGAAAGCAAAGAGGACACAGAGGTGCAAGAAATCAAATAAGGAGATATTTTTAACGTTGACGAATCTTGAATGCGAACAGAAAGAAAAGTAAAACTGGAGAGCAGCCATTCGTGCCATCCATCATGAAGTAAAAGATAAAACATAGAGTAAATTACACAGTTTTTTTGAAAATTGGTTGAAATTATATGAATAATTTTATTTCTGAAATATATATTTTAGTTTAATTTTAAATTTTTACTAAAATATTTTTATAAAACTATATAATTAAGTTAATAAAAATTATAAGGAAATTTTTAATATTGAGAAAAGTGTGCATATTTTGAATATAAAAAAACTCGTGTAATTGTAATAAATTTAAAAAAGAAATGTAAAATAATGTAATAGAAAATTTAATGAAACCAGTCAGCCACAAGGAAAGTCCCTAGAATATATCGTTATAAAAAATAATAAACAATCGGGGAAACATGTAAGGGCGTTCTGTTTGTCCGGACACTTTCAAACGTCACATAAAATAACAAAACCCAGACTCTTGTTCGGGTGGTCCCACTTCAATTTTGACTTTTCTTAGCCATCCGGCAGGCTTATTTTCCAATATTAAATAAGAAATAATATCACACTACAATCATTCAATTGGTTGAAAATAAAAAATTAAAACATTAATAAAATTGTCATTATTAGTATTATAATTATTATAAACGAATATTAAAAACAGGATCCAACGACTGAAAAATCTCTTGGTCTTCTTCAAAATGCGTTGCGCGTGGGACCCACGTGGGGAAGAAGAGAGCCATTCTTAGTCTTTGCACGTTAAGAAATTAGAACCGCAATTATGTTGGTTTGTTTTTTTATGGGGAAAACTTAAGAAGGAAAAATAGTGGGAGAGCATGGTGAAAATTGAAACCTTGGACCAAGGATTGGTGTCCCCGATTATGACAACAACTTTACTGACTGGCTTTTGTAGAGCTTCAAATTTGTTGATTTCAAACCTGGTTCTTTGTGCAAACCATTTGAAAGTACAACTATGGTTGCTTCTTGAAACCTTTCTGGTTATGGGTGCAACAATAATAAAATTCGTTGTATATTTTTGTATTTTATAATAATTTAATTTTTTTTATAAATTAATTGTGATAACTTAATTTTTTTATAAATTTAAATTTAAAAAATTAATTATTTAAATATTTAAATTTATACAAAATAAATGTTTTTATTTAAATGAATAAAAAATTAATTTTACATAAAATAATATTTTTAAAATATTAATTTATTACGATTAATTTATAAAAAAAAATTAAATTATCACATAGGATAAAAGTAGGGACTAATTTAGTACTTATTTATTTATTTTCCTTTTACTTCTTAGTAGAACTCATTTTAATAACTTCACTGTATTAATTTCTTGAATGTGTTGGATTTGGAACTTAGGTTAAGGCTTCCCTTTAATAGATTTTGGCTTACAATATTCCTTTCTCTTTGGTGTGATTATTTGGCTTCTCATCGTGGACAATTGTTCGCATTTGATTGGTTTGTCATTTGGGACAATCTCTTATCGAAGATTTTAAAGTGATTAAGATAAGAATATATCCCAATTTGAATGACCTAGCTAGTGATGCAATTTCTGTATACATCATCGGCGAATTATTTTAGGTTGTATTTGGATTAGTCAATTTTAGAAAAAAACAAAAATTTGAGAGAACTTTATTTGATTTTCATTGAACTTCTTTTTGGATTAGGAAAAGTGGAGTTTTGTTTTTTTTTAGTTTTTGAGATAATTCAATTAAGTAAAATTAAAAGAATTTTTAGACGATTAATTTTTTTATAAATGTATTTTTTATAATATGCATGCAAACATGCGTGACTAATCTATAGGCAAGCTTATATACATGCAAGTTCACACAAACATGTATATAAGCTTTTTTTTCTCTTTCTAAATTGATAAAATGTTTAAAAATTCAAAATTTAGAAAAATTAAGAGAATTGAACTTAATATACCATCATTGTTCTATGACTCAATGGAAGGGAGAGCAAAACACACCTTATATGTAATAGTTTTTCATTGTTACAGAAGATTAGATACAAAATTTTTTTTAGAAAAGTATAAAATTGATTTTTTACTTTTGTATTATGTGACAATTTGATCCCTCACAAATTAATTGTAACAAATAAGTTCCTTACAAATTTATATTTATATAAAATTAGTCCATTATAAATTCAAATTCATACAAAATAGTCAATTTATTTGAATTAGTAAATAATTAATTTTGTAAAAATAAAATTTTTTATAGATTAATTTGTCATAGTTACTTGTAATTAACTAAATTGTCACAAAATATAAAAATAAATGACCGATTTAATACTTTTCTCAAAATTTTTTCATAGAAAAAGTATTGTTTTATAATTTATTAAATATAATTTCAATATTCATTAATAAAACAATCTAAGTCAACACTATATGAGTAAATGTATATTTTAATGATTTATAAATATAATATATTAATTACTGATTACTCATTGAATATATTGAATAGTCACTTCACCAGAACACTAATTAAAAAAAGTTACATTATTAATTATGCTTAATAATAAGATTCCATTGCATAATCTCTTGGACTGGTCCTGCATATTTTTCTTTTCTTTGATCATTAATTAGGGTATGTCCTTCCATAATGTGGAGATTGTTATAAGCCTTTGATATAGTTAATTCAAGTGTAGATATATTAATATGGCCCAAAAGGTTAGTGACACATTTAGGCCACAATTTGACGAATGCTAAAAATTAGTACAATAAATGGAATTTAAAAACTCTAATCCCATCAAGCAACAGATGTGGAGACACTTCACCCTTTTTTTTTTAATCCTATTTACGTTTTCTTTTCTTTCTTTCTTTTTTTTTAATAATTTTGTCTTTCCATGTAGATCGGGAAGTTCTTTATGCAGCTTCAATAATTAAAAATTTAGAGCATTTTGATCTAAAAAATTAAGTAAATTAAAATAGTTATACATGGCTACACATAAATATTTTAAATAGGGTCATTTTTATTTGTAAATTGTGAAATATACGAATATATTTATTTATAATTAATTCAATCTATTTATAGTTTTAATAAATTGAATCAAATTAGTCATATCCCCTTAATAAATAAAAAAATTATTATTGGGGCACCTATCGTCTTTCTGTCCCTGGATTCTATTTTAGATTGTAAAGGACAGTTTTTCTTTTGGGCCAACATAATTAAAAAGATTAACTTGATCAGCAATACAGAACGAAACAATTCAATCCAAAACCTGTCAATTTTTTAGTTGAATGAAAACGACACCAATTTATTACATATTTTGTGGGGAATTACAATTAAGAAAGATAAATTTAATAGAATCTTGTCGTAAAACTTTAAAAACACATAATTAAAAAGTTTTAGAACAGAACCCAAAACCTCATGACAATGCAGTACAAAAAAAGAAAATTGCTTATTCCTGAGTATATTGTGACAGGGATAAAAGAAAAAAACACAAAAAAAAAAAAAGGGGGACAAGCTTAATGTAAAAGGAGACAGATTTGTAATATATATGTACTTTTGGGAGTTAGATAGTTTTTTCTAGTTTGATAAAGATAAAGACTTCTGAACTGTGATGTCTATATTCCATTATGAATGAATGATGATAGGCTATAGCAGCGGATTTAAATGCTGCTCTCCTTGCTGGACCACAAACATGCACTAACTCTTATGGTGGTCTCTGTGATGGACCACACAGATGCACTCATAACTTTCTTCTTTTTTTGTTCACCCAAAAGAAAAATCATCTTTTATTTAAATATATTATTTACATTTTTTTTAAAATATATTAAAGTCCAACTATTAAAATTTGAATCTTAAGTTATGATGGATCACTGTAGATATTAAATTAACATAATAATATGCAATTATATTTTTATCAATAAATCTTAATTATTAAATTTCTATTAACTGTCTATCGTAATCAAATTTCACCAATATAGAATTCGAATGGCAATCCATAGTTGAAGGACAAAACACAATCATTATGCATTCTATGATGTTACTTCCAGCTTTCTGAGTTCAACAATTCTAATAGTATGTATGGGCCATTGATGTGAATTATTTTCAACACTTGCAGTGCCTTCTTTCTGGATTTCACAGCAGAAAACTTGAAAGTGACTTCGTTTTTTTTTTTTTTGGCCAATAGCCAAAAGCCAGCCTGCAGCATGAAGACTGGATTCACATGCAAATGGTATCAATATTCCATCAACTTCATTATTGGTATCACTGGGTGATGGGTCCTTTAATTATTGTCCAGATTTAAACCTAGCCTCTTGTTAGAACTCAGATTTCTTTTCTTCTTAAACAGACACTGCCTCCAATATTTTGCAATATAACTAGGCCCTTCAACTATTTAGGCCTGAACTTGGCTTGGCCTCTTGGGCTTTGTTGCAACCATGATTAACTTACTGGTACTGATTAGCTCCTTTTTATTTTGTTAATTTGATCTTCAAAGATGAAAAGTCCTTTAATTTAGCCTCTCATATGTTCTCTTCCAATCAAGATGATCTCACTGTTAGGGAAAAAGAAAAGGAAAGAAAAAAAGAAATCCAACCTAATCATTTAACTTATAATATATATGGACTTACCTAAGTATTTTTCAACCCAAAAAAATGTCATTTTGCGTCAGAGATGGTTCTCTGAGCACCTTTTTGGTTAGGAGAAAATATTTTTAGGGTTAAATTATGATCTTATTTTTGGAGGATCGATAGGAGAATAATCTTTCAAAAATGAGTTAATTAATATACTAAAATTTAAGAAAAATTACTATTAACTCTAAGGTTCAATGTTATAAATTTTGATTATGACAAATATATGACATATGAGTTACAAATATAATATTAATATGTACTTAATTGATTAATCGTCAATATGTAATACTTTATACTTAAATTATCTTTTATATGAGATATGTTTATTCATATTATATCCAGTAAGCTTAATTGTTATATATATATATATATATATATATTCTAAATTGAATATATGAAATTATAAGAATCTCATATATATGATAAAAATGTTTATATTGCACTTATTGCTATTAAAATATGCATATTGTTAAATATGAATTAGACTAACTATTTGTTTAACTTGCAAGTCAAATCTTTGTATAAATTGTCTAAAGAAAAAAGAGTAGGGCATTGAAGTGAAGAGAAATATCAATATCATACTCTACACAAAGATATAACAAGCAAGAAATATGTCTTAAGCATTTTAAAATTTAAAGATTGGAAGATTTGGAAGCTTAGTTACATCAAGATAGCCAATGAATTAAATAGATATCATTATCATAGGCTAAATGTAAATTTGTAAAATTCAATTATTTAGATTTGTATTTGTTGACTCAAGATTTTTTTATTCTCAAAATATAAATTTGAACATAAAAGATAATGAGATATAAATTTTATTTAAAATCTTATTCTAACACTTAGTCACTATTTTACTTATATCTTATAAACCATATAATAATTTGCTATGAAACTTATTTCATTAGAAAATAAACTCAAAGGGTTTTCCAATGATAGATTCACTTAAAGAAAAGTTCAAATGAAAAAGTTATGACTATCTAAAATTGAGTCATGAAAAATGGATTTTGCATAAAACTATTTTTTAACATTTGGCCACTTTTTTTTTTTTATCATATTTCCAAAAATATATTGAATTTTGGTATAAAACTTCTTACATTGAAAAATAAACTAAAAGATTTTTCCAACAATAGTTCATGCACTCAAAATATATGTAAAATGAGAAAGTTATTATTATTTAAAGTTGCGTTTATGTCACTAGAAGTGACTAGTCGACTACCCCTTACCGCAAGTTGATTAACAAACCACATAATCAAGCTAATGATCATATTTTTGCTGGTAGTCAATTGGGAGACCCCCGACAATCAATTGACAGTATCAATATAGCTTTTTCAAAAGTAAATAACGACTTTTTTGTGTATCTAATGACTATATTTTATATTGATCTATATATATGACTTTCCAAACATGTTTTAAAGTATAACCAAGTGCTATAATGTAATCTTAAACTTGTTTCAACTTTTTTAAGAGAGAAACAAATATTGTTGAGGCAAAACTTACATATTCTCTATCATTTGAGTTCTTAAATCTCCATCTTGTATATTTACTCTTGATAGAGTTTGTTTGAACAATATTATTCAGCTTTAATTTTTGTTAGATAAGGGTGGTGCATCCCTTAGGAGAGAAAGCAGAGAAAGCAAAAGTGACGAATCTTTTAGAGTGAGAAATAACTATAGTTTGAGTTGAATGTTATAGAGGCTCACAAATGCCCAATTAAACTTATAAAATCAGTGGAGAAATCTCAAGTGAAACCTTGAGGACTAGATGTAAGCTTGAATAGAGCCGAACGAGGATAAATTTTAGAGTTTGTTTTCTCTTACCCTCTACTCTTTATAATTTGAGTTGCGTAATTGATGTTCTATTTTTATTTTAATATGTTGCATGAAGTATTGTGATTTTTTACTAAATACATTCTTTTATAACCACTTCAAGTAATTTAATTGTTAAAGAGATTATATAATTGTTGAAGCATACTTAGAGACAAACTTTTGAATTAAGTTTAATTACATATACTCAAGTAATATGTTTTTGGGAAGAAAACATGTTATCTTTATACTTCAAACATCAACATTAAATATCCCTTAATTGATATAATTATTGTCATGCTTCATAATCTTCCAAGTAACCTTCATGACAAGTATTTTGCAAAGGAATTTTCAAAATTAACCAAAATTATTCTAAACACCCAATTCACCCCTCTTAGATGTTAGTTGCCTTGTATAACAATTGCACTAACTTCCCAAAAAGTTTAATTAAATTATGTTTAATACTCCTTTTGTTTCAACAAAACAATCATATGATTTTCTCAATACTCATTTAATTTTTATCAATAAAATTAAAATTTTGCACAATATATATTCTTTTGAGAATGAAATTACTTTATTGCCTTTACTATTGTATTAAGAATAGAGTCAGGGTCTCATGTTGAAGTTTGACATCTAATTATATACCACTTAGACATTCTAATAAACAAGTAACATGTAACATACAAACTTAAATACAACAAATAGCGGGGAAAATAAAGGTAATAATGCTTGTGGAGAATATTGCTTTTGAGTTATGTTATGGGCGGAATATATTTCATGCATAGTAAATAATAAGTAATGTATTACAGTTGTACTTGATTATACCTTACAAAGTTTGTCCCACTCAATAATTTTGGCTTGAAAAAAATAAAACCAAATGAAAAATGTTTATTTTATACAATGGGTTAAGTTCAGGTTTTTTTAAAGTTTAGTCCAATTCCAAAAAGTCCAAATCATTTTTTATGAAAAAAATGTATTATTCAAAGAAAAAATTGATGTAACATAATATTTTGTTAGATGAAAAAACTAATATCACCAATACAACAACTTATTTATATATATACAACTTCTCTATGTACAATCTTATAAGTAACAATAATAATTAACTATGTTATTTTTTTCAAATCTTAAATAAAAAATATATTTGATTATGACTTAAAAAAGTTTGCTTGACATGATAGTCACAATCCAAGAGATAAGAATAAAAGGTTAAATAAAAAAATCTAATTAAAAAATTGATTTAAACTTTTTTTATGTTCAAATTCTAGCTCTATTCTTAAAAGTTCAATGATGAGGTTTAATTATAATATATATCAAATGTGCGAAGAGACGGATAATAATTTTATTACAAAAGGGATTTTAGGAGTAATTTAACAAAACCACATAGAAATGTAATTAAGATGTAATAACTCTCTCTTTCTCTCTCTATAAAGTAAGTCATACGTAATTTATTATAAAGTTTATATGTAAATTTTTATATATAATTGTTGCACGATATTATTTATACTTTGTCTATTAAATTCAAGCCAATTTATTTAAATTTACAAATCATTTCAACCCACAATTCATTCACGTAAATTTACACTTGTGAACACTCCACCCCTAATTACATGATTAATTTACCAATTTATTAACAATTAAACAAATAGAAAAATTAAAAATGACCAAGACTCAAGTGACATTCGCAATTGGGAACAATTTAAAATTGAAAATAAATAATGAGGGAATTTTGAGACAAGCAAAATAAAAATCAAAAAATATGATAATTAATAATAATAAATCAAAGTAAAAATCATGAAAATTGTAAAGATAAAATTGGAGAAATTAAAGCCAAAATACCAACAAAAAAAATTTTAGAGAAAAAAAAAGGTGGGGAAGAAGAGGATGACCAAAAATGGAAGTTTTAATGCATATATACATACAACAAAGATTAAAGTCCACGCAAAGGTATATTGGAGATCCCAAAATAAGTGAGGAGAAGAGACAAAGAGTGGGAAGGCAGAGTTTAGCACATTATCATTTTATAGGAAGGATGCTACTCCCCCACCTTGCAAACCTAGAGAAAAACACAAAAATGGTAAGATGCTAGCTTTTTGATACTCCTATCTGCTTCATCTAAAGGAAGGATAGCAACAAAAAGGATGAGCCAAACTTATTCTGCACTTTGCATGTAAAGCTTACACGAGAAGGAAGAAAGGACAATGCCTAGCTACAATGGGCAGAGTAAGAAGCTAGGAAGTAGCATGCAGCATGGACAAGACCCAGGGATAAAGAGGGTGCCTCTTTTTTTTATAAGAAGGGATGACAAACCGAGAATAGAGAATAATTAAAAAAAAAAAAGACTGAGCTAAAGGAAGAGGAGGATAAATCGAGAATAAAAAAAAGAAAAAAAGATTGAGCTAAAGGAAGAGGAGGACAAACTGAGAATAGAGAACAAAAAGACTAAGTTGAAGAAAGAGAGGAGAAAACCGAGAATAGAGAACGAAGGGACTGAGCTGAAGAAAGAGAAGAGAAAATCAAGAATAGAGGAAGAAGGGGCTGAGATAAAGAAGGAGAGGAGAAAACCAAGAATAGAGAACTAAGAGATTGAGCTGAAGAATCGAGAAGGATAGCACTAAGAAGAATAGACTCGAGAAGAAACAAGAGACTGAGCTGAAAACAAGAAAGTCATGGATCGAAAGAGAAGCCATAAACCGAGGAGTCATACCATCGCCAAGCATTTTTTTTTTGTTGGCCCACCAGATTAGTTAGTCTATACATATGTGGTTTGCATCTTACATGGTAGCAGTGTGTTTCCCTTTTATCTCATGTTCGTTGGTCCTACTCTTCATTTTACTCACTTCTTCCCTTACTCCTTCCTTTTGCTTGTTTTATTGCCATTGAGCATGGGTTTTCCTCCTCTCCCCCTCCTTTTCCCATACCGTGAGAGAGTTACCATTGCTGGAATCAATTCCTCTGCTCATACACATTAAAACAGAGGTAAACGGAGGCGAAAAGCACTGCTGAAGGTGTCCATCGGGTCCCTCTGTTTCGTTGCTCAACTTCTTTTCTTTTCACGTCCTTAGTTTCATTTCTTGGTCTGCCATGGATGCATGTAGAAGCTTGGCTGTCATCGTCCCTTTTTCGCTGTCTGGTTATACTTAAGAGAAGGTGAATGAGTGTTTCGGTTTAGTGTCTGAGGGCGTTAAAACTTGCTGCATAATATTTGAATGTGGCTAATAATCTTCTATGTTGTGTCCCTTCATCTCGCAGCATCACTTCTTCTCTTTTCCCATCCTTAGTTTCACTTCCTGGTTTGTCATGGATGCATGTAGAAACTCGATTGTTATCTTTCGTTTTCCGCTGTCGGGTTATGCTTGAGAGAAGGTAAGTGACTGTTTCGATTTGGTGTTTATGGGCGTTAAAACTTGCTACATAATATTTGAATGTGGTTAACAGTCTGCTGCACTATGTCCCTTCCATTTTACTACCCGAAGCCTAGCTCAAAGTGTGCAACGTTGGTATGTTTTATCATTTACCTTCATTATGTTGGACTCACTGGTTGCAAGCTGATGTTTTACTAATATAAAAATAAATAAATAAAGGCAAGAGTTAAATAGAGAACAAGAATGATATATTTATATGCCTGCATATGTGTGTTCATAGGTATATATACATATAAGGTAAAAAGGAAAAAGTGAACCAAGAAAAAGTTGCTTTTTTTCTTCCTAGAATGTCCATGTGCATGTCTCGAATCTTAGTAAATCACGGCCTTATACAAGTCTTGCATGTTTGATGGTTACTTGGATGCAAACCCAATATATATATATGTGTGTGTGTGTGTGTGCGCATAGGTACATATACATATAAGGTGGGAAAAATGAACTAGGAGGAAGTTGCCTTTCTTTTTCCTAGAAGGTTCGTGCATGGCGTCTTAATTTTTTTTTTCGTTTGGTTTTTAATTATTATTATTACTTCATTTGTTTTTTTTTTTGTTTATGTCAATATGAGACTAATCTTGGTTCTATAAGTAAGGTTTTAAGAAAATCATCGTGTAGGAATATTATTCTCCTCGAGTGGCTAGGGTCGTGTGAAATTTTAATTTTCATAGACTCCAAAAATTAGTACATACCTGTTTAAAAATAAATAAATAATAATAATGCAAAAATAGATATTTTAATTAAATATTTTTCTATTATTTACAAAATGATTAAGTCAGTGTTTGATAAAATTTAATTAATTAAAAGTGTCATGTGGGACTGGGGTCTCAATAGGCTTAGGAGAATCGATCTTATTAAAAATAAGATTAAAAGAATTCCAATTTCAAAACTCTTAAAAATACATAAAAATAAAACATTGTCATTATCATGTGAGAATATTAGTCGCCTTGAGTGCTTGGGGTTGTGTGAGATTTTATTCTCTTTAGACCCCGAAAATTAATACATACTTGTACAATAATAATAATAAAAATAAATAAATAATAATGCAAAAAAAATAATTTAATTAAATATTTTCTATTATTTAGAAAATGATTAAGTCGGTGTTTTATAAAATTTAATTAATTAAAAGTGTTATGTGGGACTTGTGTTTCGTAGGCTCTGGGGAATCAATCATATTAAAACAAGACTAAAATAATTTTAATTTCAAGATCTTAAAAAAAATGTGAAAATAAAATCCTAAGAATTTTCAAATATTTTATTCTATATTTTGGGTTCTCACGTGAGATAGCTCATCTCCTCACGCATCTAAAGTTTAATTAGTAGAGATCGTGTGAGACCCTGAGTCTTCTCAAATTTCATAAATTAACATTTAAAATATTGGGATGAATTAATTAAAAAATAAGGAGGTTTATCCTACCTATTATATAACTAAAAATCCTAAGAATATTTTTCTTAACTCTAGTTTTACTTTAAGTATTAAAATAAATTAAAATTTCAAAAAGTAGCAATTAATACAAAGATCATAAATTCAAAAACCATAGAAATATTTTTCCATTATATTTTAAAGTTTAGAATAAATTCTAATAGAATATATATATATATATATATATCTAATTAATTATTAATTAAAAATCCTATTGATAATAATCTCACCTTCAAAATTAGAAAAATCCAAAAACCCAAAAAAAATATAAATTCAAAAATCCAAAAATAGTTTGGTTTCATTCCAAAAAAACATAAACTCCCAAAAATCCTAAAAATCTTATCCCATAATCATTTCATTTAAATTTCAAATCAAATTCTAATCAGGTTGTTGTAAATTAAAACACACAAATCAAATTCTAATTCCGTTTTGTTTATGAAAATCTATTTAATTTGAACTCTCCTATTCTCTGTGCAAAAATTAAAATTTTCTAACCAACAGATACGCCTTTCTGGTTGAATTACGTGGAATTTGATCCCTATCATAGGGTATGTAGGCCCTAAGTTTTCATCCTACATCAAGTTCGTCATTTGTAAATATTTATTTGTTTGCTTTCATTTTTGTTCTTTTTGTTTTCTCTATTTAATGAGCATGGTAATTGAGATAAATTTAATGCTATATTTTATCTCATTTGACTAGTTTAAGGTAACCGTCTTTATGGATGGATGTTGTGGGGTGCCTAACACCTTTCCCACACTCAAATAGAATCCTGAACTCATATTTGATTTTGCAGACCATTTTACCTTTTTCTTTTTATTTTAAATTAGTTTTCCAATGTTTTCCGTTAAAAATTTTGATGGCGACTCTAATAAATTGACTTTGAATATTCATTTTGAAAATAAATTTAAACCATTTTTTATTTCTTTTTCGCCGAAAGGTCGGTTACGACAACACTTCACCCCGGTGCAACAATTGTTTGAAGAAGGGCCGTACAAACAAATTTTGATAACTTTATCTAATAAATGTTGTGTTATAAAAATCATATAATGCATATCTTTAAAGTGTAATTGTGTATGAGAGTTTTTCAATCACATTTGACATATGTAACTGTATATTTATTAATTATTAATTTAGCTTATCTTCAATACAAAAATTCAAAGTATATGTAAATTACAATATTAATCAAGTTAAGTCAGTCATAAATAATTATATAGATATATCAAATAAAATTTTTAAAACTTATTCCTGACATTAGTTTCCTTTAGTAAAACAACAAAGTTTAAGTTTGAAAGACAAAAAGATTTTTTGATTTATGTATGATAATAAAATATCATTTTAACAAGCATCATTAATAACTAAAACTTTTTGACCAAGCTAACGAGTGTTATATATTTCTGAGGTAATTCATGGTTTCAAATTTATGGGTCAAACTTTTAAGGGCGTTTTAAACTTCGAAGTCAAATCTTGAAAATTTGTGCTTTGAAAGTGTTGGTAGCTGACAATGCCTGTCTCATTATAAAGCACATTCACGCTCACATTAAAATAATAGGCATAAAATTAAGAACTATTTGATTAGCACAAAGAGCTTACCTTAATTGACCTTATTCATCATGCTTTATTAAAATTATACAACAAAATTCTCTCAAACACATAAACCATCTCAATCATTAGTCTTTTTCAATATGTTCTCTATTATGTTTTATATATTAAAAAAACTAAAGAGCCCAGTTAAGTGAGCTAGTTAGCGTAGAATCTACATTAATTCAGGGACATATAATCAATTGATAGATCTTTGCTTTATTTTAAAATATATATAACCTAACCTGCAATTAAAGAATATGACATTCTTTTGTTCTTTTACTTTTGGTTGACAAAGATAGAGCATCAATTTGAACCACCTTATTCTTCACGTGTATGCACAAAAAAACAAAAAAGAAACTCAATGGGGTCAATTTTAACTAATTTATGGAACACATGGGACATGGCCAGAGACTCCAAGACGAAGGGTATAGGTCCACTTGTTCATACGCACTACTTGTCAATGAGATTGTAAATTTGATTCGACATGGTTGACTTTGAGGTGCTACAAGCAGTACGGAAATAGATTGTGACTTTGAAATTTTAAATACATATAAATTTGATATAATTTAAATTATTAGATAAAGCTCTTAAAAATTATTTCATATTTATTAAAATTTAAATTATTAGATGAAAATTTAATAATTTAAATTTTCTTAAATGTAATAAATTTGAATTTTCAAATACAGAGAATCTAGATCTTGAAGGGTTAGGGCAAAATTTCTCTTAAGATACATACAATATGAAGTCTTATGAATTCTTCGATTAACAAACTTAAAGAATTCTCTGAATTTTTCACTTGAGTTTCTAAAATTATATTAATCAATCTCAATTTGATGACTCTATTTGATACAAAAGCCTCTATTTATATAGATCAATGAGCACGAGAAGAAGTTATGACTCTTCGTTTTGGATGTGTATTTTGAATATTTACTATGATTATATATAAATATTCACAATTGATAGATATTTTTAATGTCTTTTAATGTTGAACATTAATCATAAAGGAAACCTTTCATATGTTTGCCTTTTTTGAGAAAGAAAGAACCATCCTTTCATATGTTAGACTATATTATGTAATCTTTTGGTTCAAGCAAATAATCACATTAGTCTAAACAATTCTCCTTATCACGAAAAATAATTTTGTTTATATATAAAACTTTTATGCAGTTCTCTATTTTAGACTCTTGTATACCACACATTATACATAATATCATAATACATTATATTCTTGTATATATCAAATATATTTTTAGCTTTTATGATTCAATTCAATTTTATTTTATTTTATTCCTCATTCACATTCGCATTTATATTCCCATAAAACTTATTATTGCTGACCAAACATGACTTTAATTTTATTCAAATATGTGTGAATTATACTAAGTAATCCACATAATTACAAGCCAAATGAATTTGTGATCTAATTTTCTTAACAAATGAACTATTTTGGTAAAAATAATTTTTATTAGTAATAACAAACAAGATAAATTAGGTAAGTTTTTTTTTTAAATATATGCTATTAAGTGTTTGGGTGAACTATAGTTTACCTTATCTTATTTGATCTAATAAAAATTTTTCTTCTAAGGTGGTGTTTGATATAAAAATGTTTAGATGAGTGTATGTACCTGGGTAACTGATAAAAATATGTTTGCTATTAATTTTTTCAAAAAAAAGTATAAGAAAATATATTTCATCCCCTAAATTATCGCATAATTACACTCTGGTACTTATACCTTAAAATTTAGCAATTAATACCTTCAACCTCTCTTTTGGAGAGAAAAAGAACACTTTACCCTTTTAATTATAAAAAAAATGGAACAGTGATTTACTTGTTAATTTTAACATCTAGTAGTCATACAATCAACGTTTAAGAGATTTAAAGTTAATTTTTACTATTTATTTAAAGAAGCTATTAATGTCACTTTAAAAAGACTTTTCAAAGCATAGTACAAACTTACTCGTCATCTCAATTAAATAGCATGCATAAAAATTAAAAATGATTTTTTGTTTATCGTTTTTGGTCAAGCTTTTTGTTTATCAAGGTCAGGGTTTTTAGATTTTCTTTGGATTATTGTTTCTCGAGATGATATTGAATGCGCACTTCTCATATAAATAAATATATATATATATATATATATTAACATAATGCATTTAATTTTATCACAGAAAATACTCCCCAAAAGAATAAAACCAAATTATTCTGGTAAAATGATCTCGTGTGAATGGTCTCAAATGTAAAATGCAACGTTGGCAAATAAAGGACATAACCAAAAAAAATAGTATTTGATATAGAAAATTTTTAATTTTTAAGCATTTTGAAGCTTATAAATGATTGAAAATAATAAAATCTCACATATATGTTGATCAAGAATCTTTAATGGAGATGACTCTTTAACCATTTCTTTCAGATACTTGACAGCTGATCAAATTATTTATAAACAAATTTTAAGTGTATAAAAAGCAAGATGTTCAGCACAAGTAACACAACAACGTAAGTGAAATAAATAAACGATTGAATTTTTATGAATGATCTTTTCTATATGAGAATTTTGTACAAGTTATAAGTTATTATCCAATGGAATATAGTCTTTATTATATTAGTAATATTTGGATAAACAGGAGATAATACTATAATGCCAAATAAAAGAAACAAAAGAACAATAACATTTTTTTTTTTTTTCATTCAATTCTAGATAAGGATGCATTTAATTTCATGGATGCAATGGAACGAGAATCATGATCTACTGACGTCCACCTAACTCACAAAATCAATAAAATGAGAATTAAATTTCGTATCATAAATATTATAGATTATGGGTACGTATTTTTTAACGAAAATATCATGGATTTATTGTTATTAATGTACAATAATCTCATGTTTAAGCATAATTACTTGTAATTGAACTGCACATTAGTTACCCACAATCTATATATATATATATAAAGTAAACTCCCTTAAGCTTTATTCAATTAATGAAAAGATCATTTGATCAAACATTAAGGTATAGTGCAATGATTCCTTCCTTTTAATATCATTGTTTTTATTAAATTTAACAACTCTTCAAGGCCAAATTTAACAACTCTTTAAGACCCTTCCACGTGATTGTTTTTATTGTTATAGTCTTAAATTTAGCAAGAAAAATGAAGGTCAAAATTATACTTACCCAACAAATACATAAAATTAATTATTATAATGCCCAAATACTTTTAGTCAATGGTAAAATAAAAAAAAAAGTTACAGATAGATGCATGCATGTCAATTAATATTGGGGTTTTCAAACACTTTTAGTCAATAATAAAATAAAAATGTTGTTAAATATATGCATATATGCCAAATAATATTAGGGTTCCCAAATACCCTATTGTCCAAATACTTTTATTTAATGGTAAAAAAAAATTGTTGAATAGACGCATGTACACAAATTAATATTAAGGTTTCCAAACATTTTTAGTCATGATAAAATAAAAATGGTTGTTAAAAAGTTGTGAAAGAGGAATTATAGCACAATTCATCTCCTCTCACTCAGTGTTCCTTCAAGATTTCTCCTCCTCCTTTCCTCTTAAGGTGATTCAATTTTCGTTCCTCCAACACAACTAGTCCCTCTTCGTTGTTCAAGTATGATTGTTTTTCATTTACAATTATGTCAAATTTTAATATGATGTTTATCATAATAAATTAATTAATTTAATTTTCTATTAACACTCACAAATGTCATTCATCTACAATGTATAAATATATATAAAGACAAATTAATCTTTTTAAAAGCTTGCACAATGCGTGGACAAAAAAAACTAATTTTCCTGTAATATATACCACTTAGCTTAACTTAGCAAATGATTCATTATTGATAAGGATGGAGTTAGTTGAGAGCAGATATCCTTTGCTAGTCAGCACCCCATGACCAACAAGGATTATCTATATATATATATATATATATATATATATAACGTATATGGGTTTGAAAATATTTTAGGAACAACATATATACTGTCCATCATATTATCCGCTTTTGATTTAGTTTAATGGCAAATATAATCCTTCTAGAATTAACAAAATTATACCCGTGGATTAAATCGCTCTTACTTGGAGTCTAAACAAATTAAACTATTCTCTAGTTACTCAAATATTCTGTTCGTTAACAACTCATACTTAGTTGGATCGTTAGACATAGAATTATAATTTTCTTTATTTTTCTTAAAACTTAATTTTTTTATAAAAGAATATATTCGAAGTTAAAACAGAATAAATTTTAGAGTTAATTACACTAACCCCCTTTGAGTTTTGTTGAAATTATATGTAGTCATTAATTCATTGAAAAAACTAAAAGTTACACTTCTTAGCATTTTTATCTAAAATTGTCTCTATCAATTAATACAGATGTATTTAACTAAAATAATTATTTTTTTTTTTGCATATTTTTTATAGAGGATATTTTAGTTAAAAATTTAAAATTAAACTAAAGTGTATATTTAAAAATAGAAAAAATTATGCAATTTTTTAAAATTAATAAAATTCTGTATAAGATAGTTAATTGTAGGTCATACTTGCTTAACCAAAGCTTTTCTCTTATCTTGATTAATCTCAATAACATGTATAATTATGAATTCGGGCTTAGTGTAATTTTTTTTTTTTCGTAAAATTAGAGAAAGATAGAGGAGAAAGAGAGAATAGATAGAAAGAAAAAAAATGAGTCTCATACACTCATTTCTCTCTCTCTCTCTCTCTCTCTCTCTCTCTCTCTCTCTCTCTCTCTTATATCTCTCTAAACTTTAAAGAAAATTTATAAAAAAAATGTAAAAAATCCATTTGAATAATGATATGGGTAAAAAAGTAAGGCGAGACTGAATTCTGAGAATTTTGAGCCTTTTAATTATTATTCTTAAAATTTATGCATAATAAAAAAAATTATCTTAACAAGAATGTGAAAAGAGCTTCAGCTGTTTGAAACCAGCTCGTCTGTTCAGTTGTGAAATGGAATGAAAGCAGAAAGTGGGAGGGACACGCCTACGGTTTTGATAGAAGCCGAAGCTGAATTTCGAGCCGAACGCGCCGCCACACCTGAGCCGACAAACATGCTCCCAACACCACATGGGGCCCACCCCTCTCAACCGATTCCCTCCTGCTTCTCCCGCACAGACACCTCTTCCTCCCCTCCTTCTCTCTTCAAGCCTCCTCATTCCCCAAAATACCCCTCACACACAACCACACCATTCTCCCAAATGACTAAAACACCCCTCCCTCCTTCCACGTGGTTCACCATCACTACCCGCATGACATTCACATCCACCCTCCGAAATTTAGAAATCCTATATATGACTCGCATCTTCTTCCTCCTCCCGCATAATTCAACCTCTTTACAACACCATTTCTAGCTATACCCTATAACCTCCAATTCTTTCTTTCTTTTTATCTCTGAATAATTCACAGTGCATTGCATTGTGCTGATTAGTTGCGACCCCTTTTGCCCGAAGCTATGGGTCCTGCACCATTTCATCCCAAGAGAGAGATCGTTAGTGATCACCGTCATGGCTTGTGTCCTCCTCCTCTGAAGATCCACAAGGATTCTCATTCCATCAAGAAATCGTCGTCGCCGCCGCCGTTATCGTCGTCTTCTTCTTCGTCGTCGTCCTCGGCGTCTTCTTCTCTCGTCAATGGCGTGATAGGGGCCTCCAATAATAAGCCTCAACAGCAGCGGCACCCGGTGATCATCTACACGCACTCTCCAAAAGTCATCCACACTCATCCTAGAGATTTCATGGCATTGGTGCAAAAGCTCACGGGCCTTTCTCGCTCTGAGAATGATGTTGCCGCCGAACCGCCGCAGCCGAAACAAGAGCCCGGGAATGCCGCAGGGTCGTCGGCTGCAGATAAGGACGGCGATTTTAAGAAGGTGGCGGTGAATGAAGATAATGAGACGTCGTCGGTGATTACGGACGACAATAACTGCAGTAGCAGCATCGGGGACGCGCAGGTGAATTCTTGTTTCATGACGAATCCGCCGATTTTGGATCCTCCGTTGAACCCTTACATGATGAACTTGCCGGCGTTTACGCCGAATTCGGCGGAGTTGTTGTGCTCGAATCAGCCGTTTTTGAACTACGATTCATTGTTCTTCTCTCATAACATAAGGAGCTCCATGAATCCATCCACCGCCACCTTAGAAGGGATGAACGATTTTCGTGAGTATTAATTAAGGTTCTCTGCTTTCCTTTAAATTTTTGTGCAAATAAAAGTTCTAATTTTCCAAGATAGAACTTAGCTTTTCCTGTTCGAAACAACTTGTTTTTTAACATTGAAACTTCATAGACAACTTTGTATTTACAAGGAATAACAATCATATTATTCATAGACTGTATGATTCTTTTATTGATATTCAGATCAGAACAATTAATAAAGAATGATATAGCTTTCTATGTGTAGTTATCCTTCTTTGTTACCTTCAGATCGCGTTGGCATGCTTTCTGGATATAGGTGTGAATAAGTTTCTGTGTTCATATGCTTCATTTCGTGTACAAAGTATGAGAATACGAATTCATTGAGGATCATAAAACAACCTTGCAAAAGAACTCGAGATAATATTTTTAAGTGAAATCAGTAAGTTTGATCAACTTGATTAATCTTTTTGAAGTCATAAATTAAGGACAATTAAAATTTTCTCTTCTTTCTCTTCCACTCTGTTGTTGGAACAAATTAAGAATAGTTTGCCCTAACAGCCACAAACAATATTTTCTTTTAGTTTTATTTTTCTTTTCCTTTCTCTATAGTTTTTGTATGTTTGTTTTGGTTTTATTTTCTTTATTCTTTGATTTTAATAAACTTTTCCAGAACATCATTTTTCCCGTCCTGTGTTTCTCAAGGTGGGCATCCAGACCAGACCACCTGGTACCTCTTGCTTATTTTTTTTTTGGAAGGGGGTACCTCCTGCTTCTTGGTGGTTGGTGAGCAACTAACATTGTCTTTTTGGTCAAGTGAAATTGTCCGTAACAATAAACTCAGGAAGGTTTTTTTTTAAACAAAATACAAAATTAGCATGAGACAGATGTACTTGAGTGGATTTCTTGCTGACAGTTTTATTTCACTTTCTTTTTAAAATTTTTCATGATGATTTTGGAGAAGAATTTGTTCTGTACTTGAGTGGAGCTCGACCTTGATATATTACAATAATAAACGACCATCATTATACAAGTTGGAAACTATAGCCATTCGGCAAAGGTGGAAACCTAAAATTTGAATTGGAGAAACATGAACGTGAATTGGTTGACTCGTGTTGATGAAGTCAAATTATATGGGTGATGCAGTAGATGATGACACGATGAATCAGATCCTAGGTGAGAAAAATATAAAATTGGTTCTAGCATAGCCAAGAGATTTCACCGTCTGTAATTTAAAAAGTGCCTCGCACAAATATTCCGGGCATTTTTAAAAAGGAAGAGATTTATTTAATTTTCCAAATCCTTTACTGTACTTCCAGTGTTGAAAATTTTCACTTTCAACATCTGTGTATGAGAGGGCTCATGATCCTCTCCCATCATTCTCTCCAGTTTTTTTCTTCAATCAAATTACAGCCGTCCATTTTTCTTGTGACTGAGAGATATACTGTTTCTGCCAACAAAACGGACGTCTCAGATTTCACTGAAAAAAAAAACTTGAGAAAATGACGGGAGAGAATCCGAATCCATATGAGAGAACACATTACACAAACATGTACATAATTTCACAACAGATGCACGATCACTTTTTCTTCTTTTCCTCTTTATCTCTTTCAAGGACAACTGGAGCTGCTGGTATGCTAAACCACCATTCCCGGAGTCTTCTCGTACATTTCTCCGTGGTGGCCATTCTGGGTGGTGAATATCTCGTAAATATCTCCAAAAATACTAGTAGAACCATGTACTTACTGGGTATGAAAGCCAGAACCAAGGCTGCTGATAGAAGAGCCCAGGCAAACTTCTCCGTGGCCTGATTATCACAAGAAGGGATCAAGTACTATTACTAAGTGGGATGAAAGTTCACTACTGAAGTTGAAAATAGCTCTCAGAAATAAAATTTGTCAACAAATGCATCCAGGCTTCTGTATAGAAAGCAGTATAATCACTAATCAACAACTGGATATGAGAGACAACCTGAGGGAAAATGGACAGTAACAAGCCGCGCAACTTGAGCAGAACAATGTTACCATCCTGAATGATCTGTTCAGCTTGAGAGATAGCATTCTGAACTGCCAGAAGCTGCTCCATTGTATTCATTGGTGGAGGAGCTATTACTTTAACTTCATCAACTGGTCTACCTTGGTTAAAACATCGTGTAATTAACAGAAAAGCTGCAACAAATATAAGCATCACTGCCACTGCATAGCCAAGCCATTCCCTGAAATTCATATATGATCTAAGATTAATAAAAGAAGGCAAATCTAAGATTAACGTGACCAGAAGCAAAGGCATGAAAAATCCATCAAAATAACTATCACTTATCACTATTAGTCATTCTCGCTTGTTAATCCTTCTCTTCCCTTGTTAATCCTTCTCTTCCGCCACAACTCATTTCTCATTAACTTAGCCAGTTTAATGGGTGTGCCAAAAAATGTTAGTAGCCATTGATACAGTACAATTACATTAAGGTGCCATTTTTGGTATATTCAGTTTTAATGTAGGAATACAATTATAATAATATCAACCCAAAAAATAATAATATTACAATTATATCTTTATATTATAACTAGGTGTATTGACACACACAAAATTGTGAGTGCATCAAAAATTTTACTTTACATTAATCATGTTAACAGCATAAAAAAATAGACATATATAGCCCTAGCCTATTTTACTAACCTAACTGCATACTGATTGCACAAATTATCTAGGCGTCATTTAAATAGAGCAACAAATGAATAACTAGCTCAATCTATGATGTGTGGCAGAACACATGACCTCTAGTTCATTGGCATACAATCACGTTTACAAATCTCTTGTGGCTAACAAACCCTGTCTCCCATCATTCATATCCCATCTGGAATCATTCTATCTTAACTGTCCATATAATTCATATCCCAGGGCCAGGTCAGTTAAGTCTGGCCCTAAATTTATACATCTTCAGTATAAGTATTTCTCCACATGTAAGAAATCTGGCCATATAGGTTAACATTGGTAGATATTTGCTCACGTGAGAAGTCAACATAATACTGTCTCAAGTCTCAATAGATTCCCATCCAAAGGGTAAATAAATATTTAACATTTTAAACTGTTGTATAAGGGACATCAGTTGCAAGCCCTGAATCTCAAAAATCAGATTAAACAGTCCATATTTGTGACTCACACTCCACGTTTAACCTCTAAGGGAGACAATAGAAGAAAAACAAGGAATGTGTGACAGGACTAGGTTGATTTAGGGGGGATGGGTAATGAGATGATGTAACATTAATTTTTAAGATCCAATTACAAGAGAAATTATCTTGATTATCAAAATAGACTAATTTTTTCTCGAAAATACATTTGGATAAGAAAAAAAAAAAGGCAGAACTTGAGTAATTTTAACTACTAGACCTGTTAAACCTGTTGGTCAGAAAAATATATGAATTAATTAAAGTCCTTAGCCAGCAACATAAATGGTTAGATGCTCCATGCTTATTTGCGAAACTTTTTTATTGTTAAATTAGTACCAATACTCAAATCAGAGTAATTTCGTTTACAAGCTTTGCTAATTTTTCTAACATATTGTAAATCTTATCTTAATCCCATATCTCAAGTTCTCAGCAAATATAAGGTCAGCCAAATAGTAGTCACTCTCAATATTTATTACCTGTAGATGATATAACTAAAGATCAAACAAAACCCCAATGACTTCCATGGATCATCCCAATATGCCAGTGATTGAAGAGACTTTCCAAGTTCATTTATAGGAAAAAGTAACTCCTGCAAGTAAGGTAGCAGTAAATGATAAGTTGCAGTGTCGACATAGAATAATCAGGGTAGCTAAATCAACTGGAAGGCATAGATACAAATTTCTCTCTTTGTGTTGAATTGATTATCATATAGTTTGGCTTCAGTCTAGTATTATTGTTGTTTGAAGAAGGAGAAACAAGGTGTGTTATCTTATAACATGCACAAGTACAAGACCTATAAAGTAAAAGGGTGAACAACAGATGAAGGAAAGTGACAAACTAGTACCTTCATGACAGCCAAATTAGTGTCCATACCATCAACTTTAACTCCATCAACAGTTGCTTGTGCAGATACTACCTTTTTATAGTTGTTCGTAGATTCTTTGACTGCTCTTTCCAATGGAGTCATTTCTCCAACAGATATCTCACCCACAGCAAGCCTGCTCTCGTTTGAGGTGTTTGAACTTGTTCCAAATACAAATCCTAAGTTAGAAACCATGTCCAAGGCTGAGATAGAGTGCATTCCACTTCCAGCCTCAGGCTCATTGTTCTCATCCAACTCCCTAATGTTTGACATACTTGAAATTGTTTCTAATATCAAGTCCCCACCTGGAAGTTGATCACACAGATTGAACATGAGAAGAGTCTCATGCCGTGCAGGGGTTGTAGAACTAATATCTTGAATGGCTTGTAGGCGCAAAATTCCTAATACAGCCTTCCAAAGTGCTTCATCCCGTGAAATCCCTTTGAGGTCATACTTGTTTACAAATTTATGGACATATAGGATTTCCCTGATGATAGCTAGCCAATAATCACGACGAGCATGGCCTTTAAGCTCTGGAAATTCTATCACAACTGGTTCTGATCTACAGGAGAAAATTTGAAGTTGCTACCAAGTTAAATTTTCAGATAATATCCAAGGGAGACAAGTCTCATATATCCTAATGCCAAGTGGAAAAACATATGGCCCATTATCTACAAAAATAATTGCCTACAAAAATAATTGTGCAATTACTTACAAGGACGTTGAGTTATAGAAGACAGCCTTATCAAATAGCCGAGTACCCCATGGTCCAGTCAACTCAGGTTTTACAACCTGTTTGAGATCATCTGATAAGTCATATCTTTTTGGCTTGTCATATGATACAACACGGAGAGCTTCAAAGTAAAGTGCATGGTCTGTCAGGATTAACCTACCTGCATCCAAGTCAGGAAGAAAATTTAGATACAATCTTGCATATAACTGTGCAAACTTTACTCCATTTGCATTGCAAGTATATTTATTAGTATGTGATGGGGCATAAACTTAAAAAGATAATATCAAAACATATTTATAGGCAAACTTACCAGGCCATGTGGATATCCCTACGTGTTCAAGGACTGGTTGTGTGGTGACTGTTCCATCCACCTCCAGAATTTTCTCACCTCTAGATGACCGAATAGCAGAAAGGAGAGATGACTCTGAATTGTTCTTCATTTTTCTTAATGCTCTACAAAAAAATATATAAGTAAATAAAAGCAAAACTATTGATATATTAACCTCATTTAGCATATAAAATTACATTATTGATCATTTTGGTTAAGTAAATAAAAGCGATAAGCCTGGATTTTGGCCCACAAATCAAAGCACCTATTGAGAAGCAAATAATAAACCTAAAACCAACACAATAAATCAATTTACTTTCTCATTCCTCCGAGAGTGCTCCCATATTAAAAATTTCAATAAAGTTTTGCTTCATTATGAAATTCTATCTTTAGATCCTTGATGATGACAATATTTTTTTCATAGTTTATTATCAGTAATTGGTCTTTAGAAGGTAGTTATGTCAATCTTAGTCATTTCAAAATTGCAAAATATGATAATACTGTTACATAGGTGGCAAACAGTTTAAGATAACTATTGCAGTTACCTACAAGGGATTATATCAAACTAAATTTACTAGAAATGATTATCCATAACTCATAACAAAAATACATGGGATCCTTGAGGGAAGCAGTAAATCAGCACTGCAGTTTAATAGACAAATAAACTAACATATATTGCAAATTTACCAAATGCCATGCAGATTTGCAGACAGAATGTATCGCAGTCAGATTGTGTCACGGGCTGAATGACATTTTTGAGTCTAGATATTTATAAAATCAGATATCACACAACAATAGTTGTGGCTCGGTCAAAGAAGAAATGTCCTCTTTGAAGGCCTAAAATCAAGTTATGCATAGAACATTAAAAGTGTGGCAAGAGTCAAGGTGCCCTCAGAAGTTGGCACGGTCATATGCTTGGATTTTCTAAGGAGTCCAGGGCCAGAAGGATATGTATTATTTAGGTAATTTTTGACAATGGATTGAGGTTCTGCCTCTTCCTTTCTTCCTTTCTTATATTTTAGTAGATAATTCTACACGTGGATTTTAAGCTTCAACTAGTTCAATCATTCAATTTGGAGCAAATATATAAATAGTGCAGCAGACTAGTTGCTATTTCACTACTAAAACAGCATACAGTTGCATATGTATGGTGTATCATTTCTAAATTATAATAGGAAAAATTAAAAATTCATAGAATCAAAACAAAGAGAGTAAGTAACACTAAAGTCCATATTTCATAGACTAGATGATGCTAAAAAAATTGCGCTTCTGTTAACTAAATATGAAGGTTCTCCTCAGACATGTAGAAAATGCAGGACAAGTAGTTTTCATAAAAGAAACATTAAAGCCAAACAAATGCAGAAGCAACAGCATACTGGAAGCTAAAGGCTGTTACCTTTCTAAACCACTTAGGTACTTGTCATAGATGGAGAATTGAAGACGACCACCAGTTGATGAACTCAACACCTCAAAAAGATTTTCACTTATGACGATATTGGCTATGATGGGAACAGCAGGAGCTATACGACAGAAAGCTTCTGAACCAACAGATACATCCTCATTCACCTTCTAGAAAATAGGAGGCCCATCTTTATTAAGAAGAACTGAAGTACTAAAGATGAAAGGAATATTTAGGCCCATCATTTTTGTCTTAAAGACTAGACTACTAAGGACATTACAATGTGTTATAAAAGGTAACAAACAACTAGGAAGGTGTATAGTTAAAAAGCATGCTATATGCATTTGATTTTTAGCCAAAAGAAGTAAATTTAATAAAATATCAAGTTCATAGACTGAGAAAGAAGGCATTTTAAGTATGATTGATGTTCATCGTTAGATTGTAATGCAGATAATCAGCAATGACAGCTAAATGCATAATAATGTTCATTTAAAAATATTCCAGTTATTTATATGGCTGGCATACACCACAATTTACAGTTTAGAACTTCAACCTCCAGCAAAACACATAAGTATTAAATAAGACAAGATTCTCAAAATAATTTCAAATTTTTTTCCTATCTTTCTGTGATTATATACAACAGATCTTCAACACAGGATTGCAAGAACAATCCCACTTGTACTTAAAAAACATACATTAAGCAATGGTTGGCTGGCAGCAGCTGGGGCCTCCCAGGCTAGCATCATGTCATATGTCAAGCGTCGGAACTGTTTATCAGAAAGATGAGCAATGACTTGTGTTGATAGAGCAAGTGCCCTAAAACAGCAATATTCAAGAAAGTTCCTTGCATATTGTGATGGATGCTTTATAGTATCAGATGCCTCATGGCTGAAGCATTCCTGAAGCTCGCTTGAAGATTTTTCAAGAATTCTGCATTATTTGTTTTTCTTCAAGTCAATTAAAATTATTGGCGATTGTGTCAAAATCATTGCAAAGGATATATAAGGCTCTTCACCTTGAAAATCAGTCGCAAAAGTTTGAAGGTGCCATTAATGATACCCTTAATGGAGTAAGAAGTGATAAGTACATATAAGATGCAAAGAAGTGCACTTACTTTGAGCATCTCCGAACAACTATGTTAGCAATAGGAGAGAGCTCTGGGATCCAATTCGTCCCAGCAGAAGGTGATGTTTCAATCTCCTCAGAATCTACCTTGAAGGAACCTGGCTTACGAAGCAGCCATTTAAATGATCCGTCTCTTATCAGGCCTTCAAGCATATTTCTGGTTTTGCTTGCTGCAGCCATCTCTCTCCACTTCACGGTTTTATTGAGTCGAAGAAGAGATTCACTCTTTAATCTTTATTACAGTTCTTGCATTTACTGAAATACATATATTGCCAACACAGTAAGATGCATCAAGACGAAATCTCAAAGTTGACAGATCAAGAACCAAACTACTACTCATAATAGAATAAACAAATCAAATCCATCTGTTATCTTACGAGGCCTCAGTTGGAGAAGACTTCCAGAGAACCGAGGGGAAGCAACAATTACAAACACCTCTCAATAATATAACAGAAACAAACCGTACTGCAGCAGTGCTTACAATTTATGGTACTTTTTCGAGAGTCACACTATATTGCTCACAGGATACAATTTTATTTGTTGAACTGATAAGCATCAGAGGGTCATTAAAGCTACGAAGAACATATGCAGATTTATGATAACCACCGCGGTGCTAAGAGTTAAGAACACTTGTACATTCAAACTCAAATATGAAAACGTGTGTTTGAACTGGCATAAACGCATCAGACACTCATCGAAATTCCAAAGAAATTCATAGAAGAATTTGAAACAAAGAACCATTATTCGGTAAAAGCCTGGCCCCAATAAGCTGCGCTGAGCCCAAAAAAGTGACCCACCTCAAAATGTACAGTTAAGCAGCAACATAAAAAGCCTCAGCTTTGGCAAAGAAGATATACTGAACCCCGGCAAAGTCAAAAGAAGCCGACCATCGATCTTATAGACCAAATGGAATGTGAATGAACCCATTTCGACAAATTGCGACATTCATAATATTCCATTTATCCACAAACTTTAGGAAGAAGGAAGCACGAACTTGGGGAAGCTGGGTAAGAGAAGCATATGATTCTATCTTGAGTTGGGGTTTATGAAAAATCCCGGGATAAGAATAAAAGGGCAGAGAGAGAGACAGAGAGTGATCAACCTCCTTCCGAAGACTGGAGCAGAGTGTTCACCGGATGGGATGCAATCACCAGCCCTCAGCCCCACCGATTCGATGAAGGCATTTCACGCATGTTTTTTTAATTATTATTTTTTCATAAATTAGGATAAGTTTTGGTTTGATTTAATATTATGTTATATTTTAGCTAAACATATCATATGATTTTCTTTACATGTATTTGTGTTGTAATTTTTTAAATTCTCATTAATAAAATTAATTATTCTCTGAAATGAAATTATAATTTTATTTTAATTTTTCTATGACATGAAGTTGATATTAATTTCAGTTCTAGTATGAGATAACAATTCAGTATGTTAAAAATAATCAAAACAGTTTCTTTTTAAAATAGAAAAAGTTTGACACTAACTCAGAATTCTGGAACATGAGAAGGTAAGCTTAATAAGTAAGAAAATGCGTTTTATTTTGATTATTTAAATTTGAATGCTGATGTAATAATTAAAAAATATTTTCAAAATACACTAAATTAATGTGAGTGTTCTCTAAAATTATTTTTTCAAAAAAATATTTGATATTAAATAACACACAAATTAAAAGATATCCTAACAATAGCACAAGAATAATAAAAAAAGAGTTTTTATGGAAAAAAACATTTTTGTATACATATATGATACTAGACGTAATTGGAATATATTTACTATAATTTTGAAATACTAAAAATTAAGTTTATAAAATTTAAATTAAATTAGATAATAAAATATAAAAGATAATAATGCTAAATACATAATACTATATGTGAATATCCAAATTAATTCACACGGTTGTTGTTTTTGGTTACAGTCTTTGACAATAGACGAGCAATATTTAAAACCAATAATAAAATACTATGACTTTCCAAAATAATAAAATTTGTAAGTAATTTAACTCATAGTTTTAAATTTTAAACTCTTACTTCATCATTAATCAAAGAGGAAATATTTCAAGTTTCCAATCGTGTCATATAATAACGAAGGTCATAAAAGACAGCCAGAATCATAACCATTCAACAAAAGAAAAGGTGCCCTACCTTACCCAATGATCTTTTTTTTTTTTTTTTTAATTACAAAAGAATTACACGATTTTAGAAGCACCGGTAAGAATAGGTGCATGAATAATAATCAAATCTTTGATATTATGCTTATATCAATCTTACACATTATAATTCAACTTTATGCTTGTCATTTTCTATACAATTTTAGATATAGAGTGGTATTTTATACTTTCTGCCCCACACAATCTTAATGTATTCTAAGGTGGCTTTCTCAATAAAATTAACTAATATTATTTTACTTTTGTAGATGGGTTTAACAATGCGCATGATTACAAATAAAAATGAAGATTTAAAAGATGATTATTTCGTAATCCAAGGAGAGGTGGATAAGTTTCTAACTCTATAAATTAGATATTAAGTACCACTTTATTGATTATAATTGGAAATTTAAGAAATAAAAAATTATTCATCAATTATGAAGTAAGAAAGTGAATTTTTATTAATTAGAAAAATTAAAGTGAGAATATAAAATTAAATTATATAAAAAATTTAAAATTTAAAATATTTAACATTGAATTTTCACAGTCTGGGCCTTTTCCTTACTTTGGGCTTCCACTATAGCTTTAAGATTGATCATTTGGGCCCTCGCCCTTTCTAGTCCAAATGGAAGGGCCGAGCAAGCTTTGGTTTGCAGATTGGCGAAGCTTTTGAGGCCCATCTACCTTTTGGCCCAAGGAACAAAGCAAATTTCCTTCAAAATTCGTCGACGTTCTATCTGATTTTGTTGCTTTTCCTCATCAAATATTTGCATGACAAACAAACGCAAGAGGGGGAAAAGAACAAAGCTCATAAAATCACCATACATTATTGTTTTGCTTGATAGAGATGAAAGTAAAAGCAATGAGCTTCAAGAAAGGGAAAAAATGTAAAATGAATGAAGTAGTGTGAAAATGAACAATAAATAAACACAGTGTCACCATTTACATTCTATTGGTTTACAAGTAGAAAGTAGACAGAGGCTGCTATGATTATTTAACATTCATGTTAAATTAATTAACTCACATTTACCCAATTTTACTTTAGATTAGTAGTCAATTAACTTGCAAGCAATATATGGAGAATTAACTGTTTCAATTACTAAGAGTGTATAAATCATATAATAATTAAAAACCCATCCTGTTAAGTTAACTTCACTTGACCTTAATAGTGGAAAGTGAGGATGGTGCCTTTAAAAAGATAACAAGAAAGCTTTGTTTTTTAATATGAAGTCTGAGATCAAATAAGCACATACTAATGATTTTTGCTTCCATTTTGGAAATTTTGGTGGGAAAATGATATCAGCTAACTACTTCCACTTTCACTTCACAAGCTTGATGATGGTGAGCCCCCTTGGGTCCATGAACTTGCCCATGTTTATTGCTAGTCCTCTCCAACTACTACCTCATAACATGTGTCCCAAAATCTAAATCCTTAATTATTAGCATAATTGTCCAGCAAAGAATATGCAAAATTAAAAAAAAAAAAAAAAAAGGATAACAAAAGTCTAGATATATGTGCAAATTCACATTTTCTTAAAGTAATATTTGCTCCCAAAGATGGAACGGGTTGTTTATATTTCTATTATTATATTTTTAAATAAAATAATAGCATGTGAAAAAAATTCTTTAAAAAACCCAATTACATGATACTCAATAGTAAAGATTATACAGTTATCATATTTCAATTAAAGAATTTGTGCAAGTGCTAAGTAGTTTTGAAATATAAATATTAAGTATTATTTATTTCATATTTATTCAAATTTTCTCTCCAAAGGACTTCTTTTAACGTTTGTGAACTGTAATTTATATAAATTTTAAACCTTTTAATTTATCTAATATGAGATTTGAAAACACACTTTCACATGGACATTATTTTTTTTTTCAAATTAATTATTCCTAGCAATAGTAACAGATTTTTAAATGAATCTGGTCTATCAAATCTACTAAGATATCAAAAGCAGCATGTTAAAAATAAATCTCATACAAAATAGTGCCTGACATATTTATATATTTATTGATGATAGACTCAAAAACACTTTCTTCAGATAATAAAAGGTACAGCATTCATCAACTTACTTTGGGACCCTCTAAGTCCCTATTCCTCCTCCATATTCATGCATATACTTAGCTCTAAGAGCCAAGTAAAGAGACCATGGTCAAAAGTGGGGCAAACAAGAAAGATTGAGTTGGCATTAAAAGTGGCTTTGAAAGGTTGAGAAAGAAGCTCTTATCATATTTCAGAAGTTGAAGAACCTACATTGCCCATCCTCTCTTGATCGTGCTCTGGCCCATTCAACCTGTCCTCTTCTCCTAATTTCATGGATACAATGCATCCATCCCTCCTTCCCTTGTCACTAAACAGAGACACCAAATTATGTTATGATCTTATAAATATTTTTCTCTCCCCCTCAATCATTCACTTAATCAAGTGGCAACATCCATAAAATTTCATGAAAAAATATTCATTTATTAAAGTGGGTTCCCTAGCTAGCTTGTTCCTTTACTTGGATTTGCCCTGTGTTTTGTTTTCTTGTACTTGAAACCTCCTCTTTTTACTCCCAAAATGGACTAGAAAATAAATCCTTATTTTACTGACAAAGGGCATTTTCATACAAGTTGTTGCAGACAGTATTGCTGTTTCCTAGGTCCTACAAGACATGGACCTCCTAGTTGATCCATGATGGCCACAGCTTGGTCTGGATCCATGTGGTGAACTTGGTAGAACAAATGCAATTACTTTGGTATCTTTGTATCATAGTTTTTCAGGTGGTTTAATTTGCAATAGTTCTGGCAAAATTTGGAACTGTAATGTGGAGTTTATGTGGGTCTTTATTCAATTTTTCTTACATTTCAAGCAGAAAGATGAGAAATGAATACATGCATGATCATACGTATATATCTTTCAAAGTTTAGATAGCAAGTGGATGGAGATATGATGAGAAAACAACTGATCTTAAATCCAAAATGACTGCAAAAATTAATAATATGATTTTTTTCAAAAAACATCGTTTTTTTTTTTAAACCCAAATGATAAAATGGACACCTTTTTAAAACTTCATATAAAATAAACGTCCCACATTGGCATTTGCATGAAAAGGCCTTATAAAAAACCATATTATCAAATTATCGAGTAACGGTTCACTATAAATTTCCGAGTGATTTATCTTATTAACACCTACCCATGAGCAAGTTGAACAAGTTTCTTGAAATACAAATACCAATTCATTCATTCTTTCCTCATATTGTGGATCCGAATATACTTTTGCATTATATTTTTAGTCATGTTAGCTTAACATGGCAAACTTCGCACGTCATCTTTTTTTAATAATACTATAATTATTCTTTTTAAACTGGTAACCTAATGATGAACCTTGAGATATTTCTTAACGTACGTGAAGGATTGTACATGAATACGTAAAAAAGTAAGCTTTTATTGATTTCCAATTGATTTCTTCACATAGTTGGGGGATTGTACAAGCAAGAATGTCCACCTTTAGCTATAGCATAATGTGGAAACAAATTGGTAATTGAATTTAAAAAAGAAAACAAAGACAAATGGAGCTTCCTCTTTATGTATTTTTTATGGTTGTTGAGACAGAATCATAGAACATCCAAAACTGAAATCAGAGGGGCCAAGTTGGTTGAAAGCAATAAGAAATCTCTCCACCATATCCTTCTCTCCCATTTCTGGATAACCCTTTTGCCTCGGATGCCTTGGCTCTCTGACACAAATCAAATCACAAAGAAATTATTTCTGCATCAAAGCACTTTTTGATTTTCCTCCTTCAATAAAATTCAAACCTGCATTGTTTCTAACGCATCTATCTCTAGATTGAAGTCGTAGAAGGTACTAGCTGCCGTGAGTTTCATGGACAGGAACTGCAAGTATAACCAAATACAAAATGAATATCATACTTTGATGTCAGATACATACTTTGCTTGTAATTAATAAATGAATATCACTTCTTTGCTTCTAAATTTTCAACTTTTTATCGCTTACCTCCACTTGATGCTGCAAGGAGTGGACATAGTTTATGATCTCGTCCAACATCACTGCCATGCCCATGGTCTGCAAATCCATTCATCAATATGGTTTTCGATTTATGATTTAGATATAAATACAAAGTGAGCTTGTAGAGAATATATATACTATATGTTTTTCTTTTACCTTGTAACATCCTGGGACAATATTCTGCAAGCATCTTATCTTTTCATTGATTTTCCCTCTCCTAACCTGAAACATAAAAAAATAATAGATATAAACGTAGTAATCAAACCCACATTCATCTGAAACTAAGAGTCAAGAAACATAATTTTCTATTTGATTTAGGGTGTTGGGTATTGAAGTTTTCTTCTGTTCAGGAATTATACCCTTTCTGCTAAACTATGACTGTCCGTAGCTTGTCCTCTTCTGGCTCTGACATGAACCACCTCCTTTGGTTTAGCTTCATCTGTTACATTGCTCTTCACTCTCTTAACTCTTCCAGAACTCTAAAAACATGCAAAACATGTAATCCATGAATTCCTGTCTTGCATACAAAGAATGAAAAGATGAAAATAAGCAGAAGAGCATGAACATTACACTCTTCATCTTGCTTCCACATTCAGAAACTGCAGGAGTTGGATTTGCTAAACTAGTCTCTGGCACATCCATCGCTTTCCTTTTTTTACTGTCATGGATTTCATTTTCTGCTGGAAAAGCAGGGAAAGTTCCTTCCAAGTTTCCTGGAAAATCAGGTTCTTGAGAGGAAGGAATCAAGCTCTGGAAGTTCAGACTAGAATTGTCCAGGACAGGTGGGTTCATCATTCCTGTGAATTGGTTTATAAGTTCCAAGCTTGGATCAATATCTGAGAAAGGAAAAGAGGGTCTAAGGCTTTGAAAATCTGTTGTGAATTCGGCCATGTGATTTGAAACAAGAGAGTTCTTGAGAGGCATAAATGGTAGATAGGTACTGTGGGCGAGAATGGTATTTATATTGAGGGATTGAAGTTACATTTGATGAAAAGGAGAAGCACTAAGAGGTGGCCAGGTGGCAGCTCAAACTTCTCCATTTGTGTTCCCTTGGTTGGGCCCCATATACAGTATAAGGCAAATATGTCAAATAACAATATGGGGCCCATGTTTTGTGAGACAAGCACTTCCTATTTTTGGACCCTTTCAAATTCTGGGGTCCCTTAATTTGTTATCTTATATCTATTTATTTTTATATTTTCAATTGTAGGAATACATTTAGTTGAAGGCACAGCTAGCTGCAAACTTCTCCGAAATATAAATATTATGTTTTTTTTTCCTTTTATATTAAGTTGTGTCGACTTCGGATGAGTATTTAGGACTAGAACCTTATCCATTAAGTTTCAAATCTAATTACAGAAACGTATCCTTTGAAATATTGCAGAGTATAGGTTGAGAGAGACGAATGGCGTAAACTTCACTTTCAATCTCTTTCACTCCAGTTGCATCTTGTGCAT
The DNA here is from genome assembly GCA_037074485.1 of Delonix regia. NCBI lineage: Eukaryota > Viridiplantae > Streptophyta > Magnoliopsida > Fabales > Fabaceae > Delonix > Delonix regia. The sequence goes on along the minus strand of CM073449.1, from coordinate 27,461,424 downwards.
TATTGTAAGGGATTTGATTTAGTTTGTGTTGACCCAATAGTTTCACCACTGAACTCCAATTGGTTTCATGAAACCCTCGGTCTGGATATATTTAATATCTATAGAATTCGAGTTCATGTCAACTTATGTGTAATAAAAGAAATGTAAGGTTTTAGAAGCTGGAAGTATAGAAAAGAACAGGATAGAGATCAAATTTAGATACATCAAATTCATTGACACTTTTGATCAAGAGGTACAAGTTAAGTCAAAGCTCTTGAAGAACCACACGCTCTATTGAAAATGAAAACCAATTTATTATCTTAGCTCGAAGTTTAAACTTAAATATAAAGTCCAAATCCAAATTGAACAGTGAGCACCATTACAAAATTTAACTGTCACCATCCCCTGCATGCTCCTTAGTGAAGGCAAATTCTTTCAAAGAGTCCTGTATAGATAGTGGGAGTAAATTATGTGTGATACTAAAATTATCATCTATCATCTGAAACTGTGCTTGTTTAACCAGCTGGTACCAACTTCATTATCAATAACCTATATGTACATAATCATTGTCAATATCATATTCTGTCCAAATATGATCATTGGGGCCATGACTGCAGAAAGCATTCAGCCACAGCTTTAATTGTCGCATTGTTCAATACCATGAACCTCACGCCCTTTAACAAGTGTTGAAAAAAGGTTGAAAATCTAGTCTCATAATTGAGCATGACTTGCTGGATTAGCAAATTGTATTAAGCTGTTCAAGCTTTCAATTACTACTGTGTCTCCACGCCTTGGATTTGGACTGGTACTTGAGAAATGAATGAACCAAAGTTCACAAGTCACAACAGGCCTCCTCACATGTGGGGTGTGTGTTTGGCATATGGCAGTTCATTCAATCTTCATAAATGCTTAGATTCCTATTTCTCTCAATCTAAACACTAAAGCAAAGTAGATATTTATGGGTTTGCTTTGGCAAGTAGAAGTACCTACCCAATACTAGTAATAGCCCTTTCTCAAAATGGGTATAAGTAAAGTTGCGTAAATTTGCACATTTGGTTATTGGCATAGGGGAGTTGGCTAATATTTTGTAGGTAATGTTGTTAAGTTTTATAACAAAATTAGAAAGGAGAATTACACTTTTGTCCTTATAGTTTCAATTATTTTTTAATTTGATCATTATAGTTTAAATAATTGTAATTAAGTTCTTAGTATGTATATATGGACCCGCTGCGTTCGACTAGTTTAATCTACTATTATGATAAGTTGGGTTAAAATTTTTGCTCATTTAATATAGATGAGTTAAAGTAACTTAACTCATTTAACTCGCATTAAACAAAGTAGCTCGATGGATTAGTATGTTGATTTACTTAAGAGTTTTTATAGAATTTTTTTTATACAATGTTTAATATTTCATAATCCCATGTAACTTTTTTCCTTCATTTGTCTTTAAATATTCAATATTTGGTTAATAATGGACAAAATGAATAAATTTTTAGTATTAGAATTAGATTTTTTTACTTAATTATTAAAGTTTTTTAGGTTTTAGATACTTTCTTAACAATTTTTTTATTTTAATAATAGATTGAGTTTAAAATCTTAACCTAACAAACTAAAATGAGTTAAACAAATTAATTTATTTAACTCACTAACTTACACATATCAAGCTATTTAATTCACGTGACTCTTTTTTACAACTCTACAGTTAATAACATCAACAAAGTCCATCTGTTGATAAATTGGAACAAATTACATCAACAAAATTTAGTAGAATATTAACCTGATTTTAAAAGTAAAATCTAAAATTAACACATTCGTAAATGGTAATGACCCAATTACAAATTATAAGGACTCAAATTATAATTGTTTTAAAATAGCTATATATATGAACAATTTTTATTATTGGATAACAGGCAGCTTGTATGATTTGAAAAACGTCTATTTTTCAGAAAGTTCTATCAGAGTTTTTGCAACCCCCAAATGAGCGAAGTGCCTTATGCAAAATGAAATATGTGGATTAAGTATTTAGTAATTGTGATTCAATTATTGCGCTTTTCGTAATCCTTACGTACGCTTGTCAAACTGTGTTGATAACCTAATATAGTCCTAAATTGGTTTCATCATGAGCTGATCACAGCTAGAGATTTGAAATTGTATTAAAGTATATTGATTCTTTAAAACAGAAAAAGGTTTTTCTATATTTTATAATATAACTTGATGAAAGAAAAAAAAGTACGCAAAATGTTGTTAAATTTTTTACTAGTAGATATGGGCAGGTACCCCTTACCCATAATGGATATGATGTGATTGTGCACATTGTTAGTGGGCATTTAGGGGTGACGTAGAAAGACAAATAGTTAAATTTGGGACAAACTTGACGATAGAGGTAAGTTGACAACCCTAGAAGTAGTTCCTAGTTTGACAAGATGATATATACATGTTCGCATATTATAAACGTGCGATGAACTTGCCCATGCTATTGCATTTAGTCTTTGGAAATATATAGGTATACACCAAACAAAGAAGAGAATACCATATATACAAATTTAACATCTTAACCAATAAAGATGACTACTAGGCTGCATTTGCCTAACGGATTGGACCACAAGAGATATTATCAATTTATTTGTTTGTTGTAATAGAAACATGAGGTCATATTTAATCATAATAAATTATTAGATTAAGATTTAGCAGTTTAGATTTATAAATTAAAAATATAACTACAAGTAATTTTATTAATTTAATATAAATCTGAATAATTAGATCTCTATCTAATAATTTATTATGATTAAACATAACTTCATGTTCCAACTGCAACATAAAGGAATCGAAATTGAGATATTATATAGTACTTGACATTAAAGTAAAATTTTTTTAAAGTGTTTTTATTAGCAATGACAAGAGTTCTTAAATCTGGGATCCTTGTGATTGATTATTCCATTTGGAGACCAGTGTTTGCTGATGTGTTTTTCAATGGACATTTATGGGATTGAGGGAGATGATCTTCTGATAATAAGTTGAAGATTAGGATGAATATTATTTTTTTCTTGTAGCAGGGTTTTCATCTCGGTTAGTTTTACATGAATATTATTAAATTTTCATATACATGTCTTATTACTTTGTCATTTTTCATTATTTTACTCTTTATTATATTTTTATTAATTTAACATTAAACAACTTTTCTTCTCATTGTTTCCCATTACCTAATTGAAGATATAGATATTGGTGTAAGTGGACATATGGTAAGAATACTTTATAAGCTTTATAATATTTTCCCTATATATTAAACACATTTTAATGATATTTTTCATAATGAATATAGTTTTACATAAAGAAAAGTATTAAAATTGTCTTTTACTTTTATATTTTGTAACAATTTAGTTATTTATAAATTAAACATGATAAATTAGTCCTTTATGACAGTTATGACCTTCACAAAGGCTATTAAAAAATTGTCGCAAAAGCCATTTTTTGTAATGAAAGAACTGATTTTGTATAAATTTAATTTTATAAAGACATAATTTGTCACAGCTAATTTGTGAAGAGCTAATTGTTACAAAATACAAAAGTGAGGGACCAATTTTTAGTCTGTAAAGTTTAGCATTTGAAAAGTTCAAAAATCTACTTGCATATCTAAATAAGAGTTTGACTTGTAAATATTATTGTTTAATTTGACATTTGACTTTTTGCAAATTCAATTTTGCCATCCAAACCCTTGTTTGCACAAATTTAAAAAATAGTTAGCAAAAATCAATTTTCAAACATAAATCACAATAAAGCAAAATTATATTTGACCAAATAAATTTGAAAAATTAAAATGACCCAAAATTACATTAGTTTAATGTCAATCCAAACATATTTTTGTCCTCAATTGTGTGTGTATATATGGAGAGTTAAAAATTTATTTTTTATTTATTAAAGTTAATATTTCTTTAAATTTGAACTTGTAAAACTTGTTATTTAAATATCATTTTCTTTTTATTTTGAACTTAATTAAAACTTGTTAGAGAATTTAAATAAAACTTTAAGTTATAAATTTAATTGTTTCTATTTTTATTCAATAATTTAATTTTTTATGACTAAAAAATATTTTATTTTGTTATTTTATATAGAAAAATTCGAAATTCTTATAAAAAAAAAATGAGAGAAAATTTTCCCAAATAACGGGTATAAAAATAAGAAAAATAATTTACAATACCTCCCTCATCTCATCCTCATACTTTAATTAAACTCTACCTAAAAGCTATATCAAATTAGTTTTATCCTTTTACTTACACCTTGGACTTTTATGCACATATCCAGTCAGAGAAAAATCGGCTACTATAGGTTTGGTAATATATACAACCTAACAATATATATCCATTGAATTGCACAGATCATCTTCAATATTATATCTTAAATGCTAGTATGCAAACCATTTTTTCTCTTTTTTTTTTTTTTCACACTATATGATGCAAGCGCACATAAATTGAAATCTTGAAATTCTAAGTTAATTAATTGATTATATTAAATAATTAATTTTTGCATTTGACACTGTTTAAATAAAATGAGTGCTTATTATAAATTAAACTATCTATAAACCCATATTAAAAAATAAAATTTATGTATAGTCAAATTTTAGAGTTAGTTATCTTTTGTATATATATATTAGAGTTTCACCCCCAAGAGATAATCTTCTTGTGCCTATTTGGATATTATAAGTTGTTATCATTCCCCGTTCATTTTTTAGTGAGAATTTAGCATAGATCAATAGATTCAACTATCATACCATGTGTGATTTAAAACGATTAATTTCTCCCTATTTTCTTTTGTCGGCAGCTTCAAGACTTTTATTATTATTATTATTATTATTACATGATAAAATAATAATTTTGGATTAAAATCCATTGCAGTGTGTAGTTAGAGAAAGATGGAAAAAAGAATTAAAAAAAAAAGATAAATAAATAGGGAGCGAGTTAGTATATATTTTTATTCTTTTGTATCACTCTCTGTTCTCTATCTTTTTAATTATATGCATATAGTTTATAGTCAAACTGTAAAAAAAAGAAAAAATCTATTAACCTAATTAAGATCTCCTATTGACCACATATCACACTTCCTGGCCGTTCACACATAGTTTATGTCATTTGTACAAAACAATGCTCTATTCATAACAAAGAAAAATGAACAACATTAAATGTTGAAATACACGTTGAATATATTGGGTCAAATGTGTAGTTCAAGTTGCAGAATATATATAGAACACAAAATTGCATGCAGATTAATGGGCTTGATTGTATGATTTGTAGTGTTCAAATTATGAACTCGATCCAACTTCTAGGCCAACAACTAGTCCAGTTTCAGAATCAGCATAGCCTAGTCTTGTTCCTTCCTTTTTGTTTTTTAATCCAAAATCACATGCTCTCAAGCTTTATCCTATCTGATTCTTAATGAGCCGGATTGACTTGCAGAACGGCAGAAGAAAGAGATGAGGCCAGCCCCTTTCAAACCCAACACAGCCTTCAACCTCTTAAACTCGATCACTAAATCATTTAAGACACTCTTGGTAAATCAAAGCTCAATCCGGAACTATATATGTATCTTCAGTTTTCACCATGTGCTACAGTTTAATTAACTTTAGCTTCTTCACGTACGTGTTGGAGTTATCTTTTATGGTAGAATAAATACGTTGTAATCATATCTATGACTATATCACAATCATAATTTGTGTGCCGACTTGTGCCATCGTTATCTTTGTGAGTGTACGACCACTCGTCATCGTCATCACCCTCCTTCGATTTGTCTGTCCTCTCCACCATTTCTGTATGTGACTTTTGCACATACCGAGCAATTAGCTGCTCAAGTAATGGAGCCTTCCCATTCGCTTGCTTATTTTTATTTATGTTACTCTGTTCAAACCACCACTCTCGTCATTGCAGGTCAAATTCATAGCAAAAAATAAATGAAGAGTACATTGATATTTGAAATATACATATTATCTTAAAGTTTGAATTTCTTATTTTGGTTTTTTTTTAAAAAGGTATTTCATCATTTGTAATCACATCACATAAACCCCAATAATTGGAAATTTATATTATTAGATAAGATAGCCTTGAAGTGTTCATTTGTATAATGTTATTACCAGTTTTAGTGACCAGTGTTTTATTGTTATATGTTTTGGTCATAATTGGAAATTCTGGTAGGATCGAACTAGTGTCCTTCTAATTTTGAGGGTCAATTTTCTGATCTCACGAACTTCATAGCCTCGTAGGCTGCCCTTTTCGCAAATACTTGCACAACTTTGTCACTCAACCTCATTTGTCTCCTGTCTCTTCTCGACATCTGTATCTGATTCAAATCTGACCACATCCTCAACATTTATTGAGCCTCTCAATTTTCAAAACGTCGTTTTTGGATTATTGTACCTACGCCCAATTTAATAAAATATTATTTTAATTCTTTACTGGATTTTTTAATTTAATTTTTTTATTGACTTTCGTATTAATCTAGGCTTTCAATTGCTAATTTATTTTTAATTTTATTCTTTATTTATCAAAATATTAATACATTTACTCTTTGAATTCTGATTAAACTTAAACTAAACTCATTAAAACTTAAATTCATAAAAAGCTAAATTGTAAATAAATTGATAAGTAAGGTATTAAATTAAAAATAAAAATTAATAAATTTATCAATAAGTAAAAAAGTAAAATAATATTTTACTCTATGTCCAACGTAAAAACTTTCTTATTTATTGTCAATTCACTTTACATTAGAAACAAGTTCACGTGAATGAGATTTGTAAGGAGAGTATAAAATCTAATCCTCCACTTTTGTGTTTTTGTATTAATTTAATTTTTATAAATTAATTACAATAATTATTAATAAATTTAAATTTGTACAAAATTATCCTATTAAAATTTTAAATTTTCGCAGAACTAATTCTTCTTTTTAAATTTATAAAAAATTAATTTTAAACAAAATAAAATTTTTACAAATTATCACATAATATAAAAATAAAACATCAATTTAATACTTTCCTCAATCTGTACGGAGGGAATTGGCCGTCCATAGACTTGTCAAAAAGGTTTTGCTACCGTCTTCTTCCTCTGTAAGAAGGAATAGCATTTTAAGAATTAAAAAATTCTGGGCAAGCGCAGCCCAATAAATTAGGGAAAGAGAAAATGTAGCAAATTGAACCATGTATACCGCCATTAGCGGTAGCTCAAGCAGAATAACGATGTGCAGAAAACACAGAAAGTTTTAGATGTGTATGTGAGAAAGTCAAATATAGCAGGAGTGAAAAATCGTAGTAGACTTTTTCAAGATGTCATTATTCTGTGTGTTTGTGTGATCTGTGATGTGGAATTTTTGGAGAAATATGAGCCAATCAAGATGAAACTGTGGTCGTAGTGTGAGATTCCTCGCAGGCTTTAAATGCCGCCCCACATTACAAAATTTCACCACGTTTTCTTTCGATTTAAATAATACAAATATGTTTCAGTCAAGCACGTTTCCGATAGCTTGGAAGAGAGACCATTGACACCAATGTATTCAAATTATGGCCCTCTCTTTATCGCCCATAATATGAAGCTTTCCTCGCATTTTCAATATTCTTTCTCGTACCTTCCCAGTTTTCACACTCTTTTTGCATTGAGAAGCTTAGACACGAGACAATAATTTTTTTTCTTTTAAAAAAGTATTAAGTATAAGTTTGAGCTATGTGAAAGATCTTGAGTCATTATCCAATCACCTAAAAATAAATAAATAAATTTTAAAATATATATGTCTTTAATTTAAAATGTCTTATCATATTAACACAAAGTGTAGCTCTTTTGATTTATGGCATCAATGCTTAGTAGGATAATAGTAATAGTGCTCGGTGAATCACCTTTTGAGATTAGCGTTGCTCCTTTTTTCACAAAGAAATGCTCTTCTTTTTGACACTTCCTCTTTCATCAGTGAACGTTACCTGGATCATCTTTTAGAACGTCGAGAGTAACAATCACAAAAGAGACAGCGATGCTATTGTCCATATTTATAGCAGAGTAATTTGCTTTCACACTTGAGTTGATGGTTACTGATACATATAAAGTAATCAGTGACAAATGAAGTGCCATGAACATTTCATGGCTGGCAATGACGACCATGCAATGTAAGCATGAGAAAGATGATAGTTATGGTTCTCAGGAAAATAACTGAAGAATTAGATTTAATACAATTGTTTATATTTTTGCTACTAATTCCCGAATTGAAATATAATCAATATATAATATAGCTTAATTGAAAAAATTATAAAAATTTGTCTTGTTATAATTAAAAGAATCATTCACTTATTATCCTATCATTTGACAAATCAAATAATAAAGATGAAAGTATATATATATATATATATATGCATATAAAATTCTTCTTCATAAAAAGAAGAAGAAGAAGAATTTATTTATTGATCATAGTGATAGTCGCATGTTCTCAAAAACATTATATTTATGGCATTCGTTACTTACAATGTAATTGAGAATTACATATCATACAATATTTTATAAAAATTTTTGTGGATAATAATTAATAATTTGGATTATATTAATAAGTTTAAAGGTGAATTTTTGTTCATATTTAATAATTAGTTACGTCATAAATAAAGATTATTGTATTTCCAAAAACATATAATCACTACTCTGAAATTTATCCGGAAGAACTCTGTTGACGTCATCATATATGGAAAACAATTGAGAGTCTATTAGAACAACATGGTAGTGCTAATTTCTTATTTGGGAACCTCGTGTGACAAATTACTAGGAATCAGAAGCTGTCGTTTTGTCTAGAAGCAAGGTAAGATGCCGAGCAATGAACCTATATAGTAATCTTGTATATCTATCTACTCTTTAAAAGTTTCCAATGGAAATGACTATGGAAGATGAATGGAAGCTGTCTTGTGGAATTTATTGACGTATTATTATAATTCCTTTAGAAAAGTATTAGAGTGTGTAGTACCCACTTTGACCCTTACTCGCCCCCCAAATTGGGGTATACAGTGTGATGGTTTAAACTTTAGACCTGGGACTTGTATAGTTTGTGTAGGCCAATTTGCTTTCTAACTCTACCTTCTATACTCTTTCAAGTTCTCTTCTGCGTTTACTTATTTATAAGCTTTGTGTTCTAGGTTTTTCCTCTCAGTGATAATACTGATGTCTTCTTCAAAGAGCGAGAGCAATTGTAGTGAAGATGATAATGAACTTAGAAGAGGACCATGGACTCTTGAAGAGGACACTCTGCTCACCCAGTACATCTCTACTCATGGGGAAGGGCGATGGAATTTGCTGGCAAAACGTTCAGGTAATCTCAGAAGAATATAACAGAAAGGAAAATAGAAGGGAAGCAATCTTTATGCTAATTCTGATTGGTTTTCTGTAATTTTTCCTTTTGTGATGCAGGGTTAAAGAGAACAGGAAAGAGTTGCAGATTAAGGTGGCTTAATTATCTGAAGCCAGATGTAAAGCGAGGAAATTTAACCCCAGAAGAGCAGATTTTGATTCTTGAGCTCCACTCAAAGTGGGGCAACAGGTGATCATTCTATTCTATTCTATTCTATTCTATTCCATGACTAGTTATCTATGACTAAGATTTTCATTACCTTTTTGGGATTTTCGTTGTTCGTACCAGGTGGTCGAAGATTGCACAACATCTTCCTGGGAGGACAGACAATGAGATCAAGAACTACTGGAGAACTCGGATTCAGAAGCAAGCAAAACACTTGAAAATTGACCCAAGCAGCCCAGAGTTTCAAGAATTCGTTAGGCGATTTTGGATGCCAAAGTTGCTCCAGAAAACAAGAGAAACACCTTCTTTTCCTGCCATGTCAATCCAAAACCAGACCATTCCTTTGCCTTTTGACTCTGTTTCTCAGTATTCACAGTTAGAGACAGTACCAACACTGATTCCTTCGCAGGGACCTTATGTGATGAATGAAACAGTTCAGAATAGTTCGTGCATGTCCACTTCTTCTTCTTCTTCAGAATCATCATACATCCCAGAAGTGTCTCAGTTCCATGCCTTAGATAACAGTGACATGAGCTCCTTTGTGTATGATGGCTACTATGTAAACAACAATACCTATGACATGGAAACATTCAATTTGGCAACTACAGTGGCTGCTGAGGATATGGAAAGCAACTGGGTGAACAATGATATTTCATGTAGCATGTGGGGCATGGATGAACTATGGCAGTTCAAAAACTAACAGGAATAAGAATTTTGGGGTTCTTTTTGTAAAAGACCAAAGACTATCCCATGATATTATTTGTTGTCTCTGAGCAATTGTTTAATAATAATTAGCTGCTAAATTTATGTAGAGGGTAATTGATTTGTTGTACAAGATTAGAATTCGTCGTTGTTCTGCCCTGCTTTAGTCTGATGAGTTCGTTTTTGTGTTAATCTGTTGAGAAGATTCAAAATGTGCAAGGCCTTGACACACTTGGATATTGAGAGTGCAAAACGACAAGAATTATGAAGCCAATACATTGTAGGTCTAGTGTCACGTATCTGGTTTTGGGCATCAAAGATTTGCATTTTTTTTTTTTTTTTTGGTTTTGTCTCTCATATTAAGCTTGAATGAGAAGCAGGATTCAACTCTCCAAAAGGGTATCCTCCTAGGTCCTAAATATGTTTAATACTAGAATATGTGTTTCTGAAATTATTTATGTGATGAAGACGCGTAAATTTTGCTTAATGACGTTAGAAAGACTGGAAAAGAAGCTAATTACAGTTCTGTACATGAGTAACTTGAGCTCTAAATTAAGCGATTAAAAATGTGATAAACAAAGCAAGTAAATTATTAAATGTAAAAGTAAGGCAGTCGTAATGCAAGCTTTAGCTGAGGATTCTATATGGTTTTTGTTACATCTGAACGTGGGCCTTCGATTGGGCTCTTTGACTATCGTTTGTGGCCATACTTCTTTTGATTGCATTATTAGGCCAGTTTAGCTCCCAGCTTACTTCATTGGGCTTGGGCCATCGGCTAAGTTTTTTGTTCTAACAATAGTTTTGGCTTATTGGACTTTTAAGGGATGATTGGCAAGTGACCAAGCCCAAACTTCATTGATCCAACCAAACGTACATAATATTTGATTGCATTAGACAACTTCAGACCAAGCATAGGTCCTTGCAGAAACATGCTGTAGTGTCTAGGCCATGGATCACCACATCCAGCACCGGAAAAGTAATTTAAAACATATTTTTTTTAAATTTTAATATATATATATATATATATTAAATTTGATATTAATAAAATATTAATTTTTTATTATTTCTCGTTACTAGAGATTCTTTCGTAACGAGAAATAATCCGGATTCATAATATTTACATCTTGTTCATATTATGGCGAAACCATTATAACACACGTGCTTGAATAACGACAGAATAAATTTATGTAAATTTAATTAGTTTGAATTAAAAATTGATGCATCGGTTATATCATATTAAACGGGCTTATCAAGAATGGTGTAAGTTAGATTTGGCTAAAGCTTATAACAAAAATATTATGGACCTTCTAACTAGTTATGTCAACTATGACAAAATATCAAATTTAATGCTACAGTATCAGTTTTAATCTTCCTATACATTATTATTTTTGTCAATACTTATGCATCAACAATCCGAATAGCAACCATTCATGTTATTATTTATTGATTTGTCAAGAATTATTATCGCATATGTTGGTTATTGCTTAATATTTTGAGCCTGAGAATTGTCTCCTTCACTATATCATAGGTTTTTAATACTACAATAGTTCATTCCTTTGATTCATTACTATAGTTGAATTTGAATTCTCTATTGGTTGCCAATGTAATCAACCGAGGCCGAAAAAAGAAATGATGACAATGAACAATTAGTGAGGCAGTGACAACAGTAAGAGAGAAAAATGTTTTATTGTAGAATAGGCATTTATTATTTTCCTAATTAGTTTTTTTTTTCAATTTTTTGTATTTATAAAATATGATAGTTTATATATAATTCATAATTTACGTGATCTATTCAATTAATATTATAATTTATTTTTTTTTATTTAAATGGTGTCAAATTTTTTATTTAATTAATCGAATAGTAACATAATATTATTGAAACAAAATATATTATTATTAAAAAATTTTAAATTACTGAAAAATAAACCTTAATGAAAATAATTTCCATTAAAATTTTAAATTAAATAGTTAAAGTAACTTGGAGAGGTCACTTCTAAATAAAAAAAGAATCCAAACAATTTGCCTTCATTTATGGCAAGTTACTGAAAAAATTAAAAAGAATAAAAATTAAGCATTTAACGCTAATAATTTTCTTAGAAGGCAATTTTTAAAATTTTTTTTAAATATTGTATTAGGTTGAGAGCCTTATTTCTTATGTTTATCACAGACTTATTAAATATTCATTAAGCACAACACATTAACCAAAAAAAAAGAAATGCGCTCAAATACATTTTATGGATAATACCTCTTGCTAAATCTCACACGTCCACGTGTACAGAACAACTAATCCAAGTCGTTCACTCGACCTTTATAACCCAAGAGCAATCCCAACCCCTAGGGTTTTCACTATACTGCGAAAACATTCCACGGGGTCTCGCCCTTTCGCAGCAGATCTATCAGGGGCTTCCAACTTCCTGAGGTGAGTTAGAAACCTGAAACTCATCTGAGCTTTGGTGCACTCTGCAAAGTTATTTGAAAAATCAGTGAAAGATGGGAGAAAAGTTCTCTCTTTTAAGTTCTCTTGGCTACCAATGTAGAGTGACGGCTGTTTTGAGTTGTTGATCGATGGTTCTGTCTTGTGACACAAATTGATTTCGCACGGAGAAAATTTTTTTTCTTGAGAAACGTTGTATGCTTTGCGATGTCATCTGCTTCGACCAAACTTTATAGAATTTATTGTTGAATTGTCAATTTGAGGTTTGCCCTTATTTTTTCTCCATTGTGATTTATATTCTCTCAATGAGATTCAAGGAAATAAACTATCTTTTATCCGGAATGAATTAGGATATTGCAAAGTTTTTCTGGTTTTGTCTGCAGTCTGACATGAGGATTGTAAACCATAATCCTTGTTGGTCTGGGCTGCTCTAGGATCCTTAGCTGGACGTTTCAGGAACCCTGAAAATGCATTCCGTATCCTAACCATAATTACTCCATTGAATTCCTCTCATGTTAATTGTAAGCGCTAGATGCAATGCAATTTATCCCGACTGAGGGATGTTGGGACGATAACTTTTTGATTCAGCTTCTATTACCTTTAGCATATTTTTATTTTGTAGCTAGATGATCTTCTTTCATACCACTCAGACTCGTTGCGAACCCTTAGTTGAAATTAAAATACAGTCGTTAACACAGTTGAGAGTAAGTGTCCTGTAATTTGAAAGGAAGTTTATATATACGAAGAAAATAAGTCTCCTATATGTTACGTTAACCATTGTATTTGTGATATAGGTTGTGATTTTTGTATTCTTTAAATGACAATGCTCTGTTTGTAGCAAAATGTTTAAACCAGGCTTACATTTTTCACTCACGACTTAGTTTTTTAGTAATATCTGTTCTTTAGTTATATATAATTAGGTAAATCATTGATATTATTTCCCCTGTATTATTTGCCTAGAGTTGCGAAGATGTACACATCAAGGAAGAAAATTCACAAAGATAACGATGCTGAGCCAACTGAGTTTGAAGAGTCAGTTGGACAGGTTTTACTTTGACATTATTAAATATTTCTATTGCTGCAAGGCCATAACTGCTAATATGTTGTTTCCTTTTTGGCAACGCATAATTTATTGTTCTGTTTAATTTTATTGTTGCAGGCATTCTTTGATTTGGAGAATACCAACCAAGAGCTGAAAAGTGATTTGAAAGATCTATACATAAATTCGGCAGTGTAAGGATGTGTTACATGCTCGTGTTTGAAGATTTATGTGATTTGTCTGTCTCATGAACGACTTTTTCTTGATGTGCAGCCAAATTGATGTAACTGGAAACCGCAAGGCTGTGGTTATTCATGTTCCCTACAGATTGAGAAAGGCTTTCCGGAAGATTCATGTTAGGCTTGTCAGAGAGCTTGAGAAGAAATTCAGTGGGAAGGTAAGCAGACCCTTACATCCTCTGTATGGATTGAACACAGATTGTCAGTTGGCGTCTTGATATTCATTTTTAATATTATGTTAACTTATTTTGGTAATTTGATAGTATCTGTCATTGGTAAGGGTAATTAATTGGCTTAGTTATTCTAATGTAGTTTTTTCCTCTGAAAAAACATTTTGACCATTTCATGAATAAATAATGTGAGAAACCTTTAACAGTGCTGTCTCAACATTTACTAATAGTAAATAATTTGGTATATATCTTGCTAATGAATTGGTAAGTTGTAAACTTGTAATTCACGAGTTTGCTTCCCTTGTGTATGGGTTCCGTCATCCATATCTTGTTAATGGAAGCTAAATTTATTTAGGAGATTTATCATGACAAATTTCTGTGTTTCTCTGTTCAGAAAAAGTTGTCTCTTGTTTTTTCCGGGTTTGCCCCATATTTTTGCTTTATTGAAATGCTTGTTGAAATTTAAAATTTTGTCTATCCTTTATCATTACCCTTGGTTTTAATACATGGAGCGGTTCTGGTTATCTGGCAAGTTGAAGTTGAGCAGGGTGCTCAGCAATAGCTGAAGCTTTTTTCGTTTGGTTTAAGTTGTTCAGTTATAGCCTACTTGATGTTTAAGCACTTTGTTAGAAAGCTGTTTTTGTGATCTAAGTGTCGACTTTACAACTGTCAAAACAATGGGAGAAGGGGAAATGAACTCTGGTATAATGACCCTAGTCTTTCTGAGAAACTGAAGCAGCTTATGCGCTACCATTTTCATTTGATGAGATGTTTTCGTTATATATGTTTTGAATATTTCTTGCACTTGTAGGATGTAATCTTGATTGCCACCCGGAGGATATTGAGGCCTCCAAAGAAGGGTTCTGCTGTGCAACGTCCTCGAAGCCGTACACTCACTGCTGTGCATGAGGCAATGCTGGAGGACGTTGTATTGCCTGCCGAGATTGTTGGGAAGCGTGTTAGGTATCGAGTAGATGGATCTAAGATTATGAAGGTAAATTATTGTTGCCAACCAACTTTGATGTTACTTATTTTTCAGTAGCTATCAGATTTGAATATACGTCTATAGGTAACCAGGCTAATTAACATATATTTATATCCTAAAAATAAGTTTCCTACAATTCGATGTGTCAGTGAAATTTCTGGTGGTGGGTAATTGTGTTCAATAAGGGAACAAGTGGGTAGAACATCTCGTGTTTTATTAATGCCAATTGTGATTGTATCGTCCATCTGTGAACAGGTTTTCTTGGACCCTAAGGAGCGGAACAACACTGAGTACAAGCTTGAGACTTTCGCTGCAGTATACAGGAAGCTGTCGGGCAAAGATGTTGTGTTTGAGTATCCTATCACTGAGGCTTAAGAGTTTCTTTTTGGCTTGAATTTTTTAAAAAAATTGCTTGTAGTGCATGCTAGTTAGAATATTGTGGACCAGTTGGCTTTCATTATGAACTTAATTTTGTAATGTTTAAAAAAAGTTACTTTAGTCTGATTTTATTTATGTAGGATTTGGATTTGCGACTACATCTACGAACTTTCAATTCTGAAATTTGTAATTTTCAACCTTTGGAAATTAGGTGTTCTTATTTAATCCAAATAGATATGATGGAAATAATTATTCTTGTTCATTATAAAATCTAATTTTTAATTTAATTTTATTGAATGTCAACACAGTTGTTGAAATGCCAAATATTAATTGAGGTAGGCTAATTTTATTTATTATGTTAAAATAATTTTTGTAATTTGATACGCAATAGAATAATTATTTAATTATCAAATTTGTTTCATGAAGATATTTTTTTTAATGAAATTGGTTTTATTTCTAAACGGTTGTCAATGCCCTGTGTTTAATGGGTGAAATAATATATTCTATTGGATAGGTAGATCTTGATGGCTGAGCAAAAAGGTTCTCGTGTCTTCAATTTTGTTTTTTCAATGACGAAATTGCAGATTCAATCAACATTATATTATATTATATGCATACAAAATTAAGACGTAAAGTAAATAAAAATAAACATTTTGAAATAAAGAAAAATTCTTGTCATCGCTCCGTTCCGAGCCTCTTTCATCGCCCGGACAATGAATCTGAAGAACAAAGTTTAAATTGCAACAATGGCTTGTGAGTATTGAAGGCATAAATATTTCGTCCAATTTGTCAGCTCCGTTTATTTTTGTTGGCCATCATTTGTCAACTCCGTTTTGACAAGACGATTGAAGGAAAAATCATGAGAACAAATCAAAACAGTTTGAATTTTAACCCACAAAAAAAAAAAGTAATAATATGAAAGTGGAGCTTGAATTTTAATAATGGCTAAACTTGAGTTTTTGAAAAATATAATAAGAAAATTAATCATTTGGTTCTTGTAAAAAAGTATTAAAAAATTATTTAATTATTAAAAATTAAGAAAATATAAGTACTGATTAATAAATGAATACTAACAAATGGAATAGATTTGTTCTATTGATATTTGGTATCACTTGGAAAAGGAAATATCATTTTAATTGTATGTTTGGTGGAATAAAAATAATGTTAGGAATGAAATAACAAATTGAACAAATGATTATTATAGTTCTAGCCAAAAAAAATTAAAATGATCATTTTTATTTTACTCTGTTGATTTTAATAAAACAGTCTTAATAAAAAGGAGTTGCAATGCATTTTATTCTTAATTTGCAAAAAAATTATAATGTTAATACACCTATGTTGCTTTACTCTGAGTTGAGATGTGGTATTATACAACATTAGATGTTCTGTATTGTGAGTCCTTAGATATGATCTAACAATTCATAATGCACAATATCCAATGTTATATAATAGGCATGTGGAAAGTTTATATTCACTTTTGCCCAATGTCAAAGCCAAATTTATGTTTGCGCCAATTCAAAGCTTGTTTTCTCACATTAAGATTTCTCCATCCGGCCTAGGGAAAAAAAAGATGTTTCTACATAAACACCCATCCCTCCTTCTCAACTCAACTCGGCTTTTTGACACATATTCTTATTGGAGGGAGAAACTACTAAGATTCGCTACAACAACTCCGAAGTTCAGATATGTTTTTTTGGAATTTTTTTAATAAAACGTTTTCTGGATAGTGGCCGCTATGTTTGACACATGCCACTACCTATAACATGGGAATGGCTACATTATATTTTTGGTCTTCATAATTTTATTTTATTTTTAATTTAACTCCTATAATTTTAAAATTGATAATTAAATCCTTATAATATATAAATATCTCAATTTAGTTTGCACAGTTAAAATTATGTAAATACTATATTAATTTTATTGATACAACTAACTATATGCTGTCTTAATTTTTTGAATATATATGGTTTAACTAATAATAAAAATAAAAGTAGATAATGAAGCAAAATTAACTAACATATAAATCAAGATATTGACAAAAAATAATAATATGAACTAAAACGTATATTATTTAAATTATGACGACGATATTATGAATTAAAATAGATGATAAAAAAAAGAATTTTGAGAGTTTTAGGAAAGAAATTCTAAAAATTAATTAATTAATTGATATTTTTTATCTTATACTGGACTTATTTCACATTTATTGAACATTTAGCTATTATTTGCAAATTATATAATTGGCACTTAAAATTGAATATTTAGAATAAAATTCAATTTTAAATAATAATTAATTTACTCATATTTTTATTTTAATTTTGAACTATATGATATTTATTTAATTTTAAATTTAATTGATAATTATGTTATTAATACTTAACTTTACAACTAAAATTGCAAGATAGGCTCTTTGTGACTCGATTGACCCTTTTCCTTTTTTGTGAGGATTATAAGACTCTTAGCCATCTCTATGTTTGATATCTTAAATGTAAATACTTTGTACGAATCACTATGTAGAGGCATAACGAAGCATAACATATAAATATGGAATGGAAATTCTGAATTACAATACGTAAAGGAAAAGTTAACTACCTCTGTTGCTATTCATCTTTAAAACTTATCTTCTTTCCGAGCATCCAAGGCAATCTATGTGGGTTGGGGCTTCGGTTTCTTATGCTATGATCGCTCCTCCTATAATATTTTGATCTCTCTTCATTTTTTCGTACTTCCATCTCCATTCTTATTGCATTAAAACACATCAATTCTCCACCCTTCATCCTTCAGAATTTCCCACTCGAAATGTTCTGGTTTTACTTTATTAAAACAGAACTTTTACTATGTTTTCTTCTTTAGGATTCCTCCCACTTTTATGTTGTTATGATACCACTTATCTTGTTCCATGCCTTCACTCAACTAGAACAAGTTCTATTTATAATGTATCAAATTCCACCATTTCCTGCACATGGTTGTTATGTGTTTTGCTAAGGGTTAACTAAGCTTGCACCATGTCACATGGTTTTGCCAACATAACCACTCAAATGCTTCTTCAAATGCAATACCCCATCCATTCATTGGTAAACTAACATTGTATTTGACAATGTTCAAAATGGGAGATTCAAGAAAAGAAAACACTGACATAGAGATAAAGATATACTGACCATGACTTAACTAATTAGTAGAGATGAACAACGTATTGTGCCTAGTGTTCTAAGGAAGCAAGAGAGTTGAAAATGTATAGAAAAAACCAAGAAAGGGTCATTTCTTCTTTTGGAAAGGGAACTCATATAGAAATGTTCCATAAGCGACCCTTTTATAGTAACCTATAATAATGAAAAAAGTGGTTTAATTTTACTAAAATAAACCATCTAATTGTCTCAGTTAAATGAGCTCAATCTTTCTTAATCAACTCTAGTCAACGATCTAATAGGATAATCACTAATTAATAGTAGTCTGTAAGTTAGGGTATCTACCTAATAAGCTTGTGGTTAATCTAACCAATTACTTATTACCCACAATCAACAAGGATCCCATCCATTCCTCATTTAGATTAATAATGATTGCCTAATTAATAATCATATAAAAATTGTTCTAATAATAGGATTAATGTTAATCCACAAAATAATTTGAAAATTATTTTAACAATTTCTCACTTAGTAGCATTAATCAATTATTATGACAATAAATTAATTAACAAAACTAAGCAATCAATATTCATCAGAATACATACATGTGTGTATATAATAAACCATGCCAAGTTCAGAAAAGAAACTACACAAAATCATTGGATCTTATAGGATAACAAGTAATGTTAACATTGTAGTAGACTTAATTTCAATATCCAAATATAATGGAATACGAATGATATCTTGATGTCATATTACACAACAAAAGCCCCTTGAGGCCTTCCTTCTAGCTCCCATTAAACCAAGGTTATATCAAAATTTTTAACAATATCCATACGAGTGACATGACTTTTAAAGATTCACAAGCCTTTAGTTAATGAATCTACCAATATATGTTCACACGATATGTAAACCAAATAAGTGTGGGATTTATCAATCTTTTCTCTAACAAACAGAAACTTTTCATCAAAATGTTTAATGTAACTGGAGTTCATGTGGTTCTAAGAAAAGCCAACAGTAGATAAACTATTACAATATATAGTTAGAGGTCGTAATAGAATCAACAAGGTACATGCCAGATATCAATTTCTTTAACTATATGCCTGGTATATGACCTTATAACAAGTGATATACTATACTTCTACAGTTGAGGTAGCTATAATTGATTGCTTGTGACTTTTCCACGAAACAACTCCACTAAATATCATAAAGATGTATCCAAAAGGGGGTTTATTATGCAATTAGTTTCAAATATCTAATAAAACATTTTCTTTTATAACCATGCAATTAGTTTAAAATATCCAATACTATTTGCCAAATATCCAGAAAGACATGCAATATTTGGAAATCATAATTCTCCAAAAGTCATGTAGTAAACAATCTATTTAGAAATTTTAGGAAAACCATATAGTAGCTAAATTCAATACAGAAGTAAATCAAGTATTTTATTTTTTTGGCCTGCAAAAGTAAATCAAGTATAAGAACTCCTTTATAACAATATTTTCCAGAGATCCCATTATGAGCAGTAAAATTGTCAAAGAAAGATCATTATATTTTATGATGCCTATTCCTAAGGTACAAGAGTATACGAAATACTTTAATTCATGATGAAGCTTAAAATACAAGAAAAAAACAAGCATAGTTAGTACTATTTACTCACATGAAAGGAGTACACAAACCTCCTCCAAAAGACTTCCTCAACTTACTTATTCCCAATCAATATCCTTAGTACCTATATAAACATACATCGCATTCTTAGTATCTTGCATAAGAAATATACTAATTAGATATATTCTTTTTTTTTTTTTTTTATCATTTCACCTTTTTATTCACTAGTAAACTTCACTATTAAAAATCATTTGAATTGCTAATGCACTAAACTACAACCCTTCTCCAAATTAAGGGTCCAAATCTTCCAATATTAATGCCAACTTTCATCTAAGTACCACTTTAAGTGATCCTATGCATGACTTAATTACAAGAAGGAAACTAAATGGCTTTTCAACAGCTTATTTAGCTTAAATTTAATCCAATTCCACATCTATACACCATCAACATAATTTTTCCTTAAACTTTCATATTCATGAACCCTAACCATTCAACTTCATTAATGACTTAGAAAATGATATGCTCATAGTCCAAAATATATTCACAACATTAAATAATGCTTGTTGTCTCAAATATTTTTCAATATGCTTTATTTTGCCCTTACTCCATTCAAGAATTTATCAATTCCACCAATGCAAAATTAGGGGGGGTGGGTGAGTCAATTAAATTCAAGAATTAACCATTAACTTGAAATATTTATCCAAAGTCACACAACCAACTTCAACAATGTTTTACATTCATTTTTATTTATGGAAAATTCAAGAAAATAAAGAAAATTAGCAAACTAGCTTACAACTCAAAATGAAAAATTTTAATAGCCTTAAGCCTTCCTTTGCTTCGTGATATCAAAGGAGTCCAAAAGTTTAAAATCTCTTCACCTACAAGTACACATAGACATAGCCAAATTAGGGTTTTTCAATTCTGAAGCAAAAAACTTGAAATTGGCCATTGATTCTAAGGGAGAAAGGGTTGAAATTTACCTAGGATTAGAAGCCACAAACTCCAAATTCAAACTTTTTGTGCATAAACAGTGCAAATCACACATGAACATTACCAAATTTAGGATTGTTTTTATTTTGAGCAAAATTGGTGAAATTAATTAGTGTAAATGATGAAGAGAGGTTCAAAAATCTTAATAAAGTGAAACCCCAACACAATTTTGGAAGAACAATACCAAATCATGCCAAATTCATTTGATTTGCGATGAACACGTTGCCAAAAGGGGTTTCGCGATCTTGAGAGTATTAGATGCAATTAATTGGTGCAAATGGGTGAGAGTGGTTTGAAATTCATGCTAAAGGTAAAGCCTTAAAAAATATTTAAAGGAAAATGCATCAAATCGAGCCTAACTAACCTTGAAATCACGCTACACTTAAGCATACCAAAAACTTGCATTTTCTGGTTAAATGGAGGCCCGAGTAAGATGATTTCAAGGTATGAATAATGGTAGATGGTGATAAAAAACTCTGAGTGGAGGCACAGTGAACACACCCAGGGAAAGGAGAAATGCAAATGGAAAGGGATGTTAGTGGTAAAATAATCCAATTAAGGTATTTAGGTAATTTCTTAAAGGATATTTATACTATTAGATTAAACAAATTTTGAAAATATCCCACCTATACACTCTGGGATTCAATTGTAGGTGTTAAGAATGCATAACATATGGCTTAGGCACTTATATTGATTTATAACTCAAATATAATACTATCTAATTTTATATTTAATATTTTTTAAAATTTCCTCTTTTGATGTTCTCTTAATTAAAATTTATAGTTGCCTCAAATGTATTTTCCCCCTTTCTCCAACTCATAATATTATGTGTATAGATATTTATATATATATATATATATATCTGGTGTCATCTTTAGAGCACTCACAATTTTAAGTGCACCAGTACATCCAGTTATAATATATGGACATAACTGTAATAATATCAACCCAAACAATAACAATGTTATAATTATGTCCCTACATTATAATTAGATGCACTCAAAATTATAAATGCACAAAAAATTTTACCTATATATATATATATATATCTGTGTGTGTGCGTGCGTGTGTGTGTGTGTGTGTGTATATATATAATTCTCACATGAATAACTCATTTAACATATAGATTTCATGGTAATTACAAATACAAATTTTCCCTAAATATATTATATGTGCCATTCACATGTTATGTAGTGGTTTAAGGTTTATGGTTTAAAGTTTATATTGGGTCATTCTCATGTTTAAACTTTCATCTCTGAGTAGTTAACATATAGTTAAAAAATTCAAAAACATATATATATGGAATTTGGAGCTGTTGCAACACATTTAGTGGTTTTTCTCTCTAATCAAAGCATGTGTCAAAAAGCTCACTTAGTTGTATATGCAACATTCTATTTTGTTCTAACTCAAAATCTATGGTTTTGAGATAAGGCAACAAATTTTTATTTTTGTAAAAAAAAGTTAGGGAATTTAATCTGAATTTTCTTATAAATTTTCTACCTCGAACTAGTATAGTCCAAACTCATACAAATTATAATATATGAGTGTAATGCTTTTTGTCCAGTGAGATTTGAAAAAATAATATTTATTTCATAATATATATAGCTAAAAAAACCCTCTCCTTGCTTTCTCTTTCCATAGCTCCTCTCACTTTTCCTCTTCTACGTGTGTATACCAAGGTTAACCAATTGATAATTTACTAATAAATATTTAGTTTCCTCTAACTTCACAAATTTGGAAAACTTTACTTCATTTAATTGAATTTGGGACCATACGTCGCTGCCTTGTCCGATCCAATAATGGATTGGACATCTTTTTTCTAGAAAATATTTACTATAGTATTGAACAATTTAATACTACTAATATTTATGTTTGATAAATAAGTAATTTTTGTTTAAAATTTAAAATTAATCTTAACAATGATTTATGATTTAATTAAATGTTTTTGACCAAAAAGACTAAAGTACAATATTGAAATGAAAATGAACTCTCACTTATGGTGGATTATTGACAAATAAATTACAATTATTCCTTGTCAAACACAAATAACTACAATAAACAAGAAACATCGCAATAAAATAATTCCCTTCATTTACTATTTTTGTGTTAAAAGTCATATATGAACATTTTTTTTTTTTTGGAAAAAAGATTTTGGATCTATTAAGTGCTATATAGAGATGTATGCCTCCTCCTACACATTAAAACTAGTTTATTTGTTTGTGTGTTGCATGTGCCTTAGAAAAAATTAGTTTGTTTTACTATATATCAATACATTTTAAATTAATAATATTTGTAAATGTTAATCAAAATTTAAATTTAGTAATATATTGTGATATAAAGAAAGATAAATTAGAGAATGTACATAAAATTAGTTATGTGAAACTGGTGAGAGAGAAGTGATGACAATAGGCTCATTGAGATGACACAATCATTAACCATTCAAATATATATTGTTTTCTCTTATTTTAATTTTAGATCATGTGAAGTTATATTTATAATATTTTATTAGAAAATTTAAGAGAAAGTTAATTAATTAATTCATTATTTTTTTTTTGACTTAAAAAAATGTTTGAACTTAAAAAAAAAAATTTCAATTTAAGAGGCAGTTAATTTATGTTACACCCTTAACCAAGATAGTGATTGGCATGAAGGGTGAAGGATACCCTACCTACGTGAACCAATAGAAATGCATACATAATCACATCAAACGGTTAATATATACAATCTATATAAATTGAAGATAATTAACTAATACATTACATAACTTTTATGTGAAAATTTTGGCAAAGTCTCCTTTGAAATATGGATTTCTTAAAATTTCCATTAACAAACATACACATCAAAATATAGAAAGTTCCGCTCTCGTAAAAATTCCCAGTTAAATAGTCTAGTGTATATATGTATACAAGCACACAAAACCCTACCTGTGACATATGGAACTACTAGAGTTCAGTATATATAATATTTACAACCCAAGAATACTCTTGCCCTTGCAAAAAATGCAAGGTTCACCAAAAGGAGTCTATCTTGACGTTACATTATATAGGAGGGGCCAGACTCAGCACTATTATATGAAAAATGTGGAAAAATAAGGGTGAATGATAACCACTCAATGAGTAATACCACTAACTATACCAATAAGGAAACAGACAAATGGTAGAGTTTTTCATAAATTTTTAAGCATTTTAAATAAAAACATAAGTTCTAAATTTCAGTATAAAAGTCAAATTTATGATAATAAATCTTCCCTTGCTCAAACATAATGCACTAAAAGTAGTTTGAATCTATAAATTTAAAATTACAAGTGTGGAAGACATCCCATTGAACCAACAATAAATCAATAATCAAGTACTAGCATCTACTAACAATAACAATATAGTATAGTGCAATAATCAGTTGTGGCAAGTAAGTTCACGATCAATCAGTAATACGGCATAAGGCCTCAGAACAGTAACAGAATACATGGTGTACCATGGCTAATACCTACTACCATTAGCAGTTGGGTTCTGCGTTAGACGTATTTCCACAAAATATTTTCTTTAATAACAAATAGCAACATAATTTGGTTTCAAATAGATAAACAATATTCTTTCAATTTAGGAATCATATAAAAGTCTAGTATTTAAATTCTATTGAAGAATAATACCACAATTAAATCATTTCTCAATTGCTGATAAATTATAAACAGATAACTATATAACAATTTTTTATAATATTTGTTAAGGTTTTCAAAATAGTTTCAAAAAGAAAACAATACCTTTTTAGGAAGCACGTTCTCAAGGTGGCAGAGCGTAAAAATATACATTAAATCATATGAAAGACTTAAAATATAGAAAATAGGTATAGTTAATAATATCTACTTACCTGAAGAGGGTTGCACCAACCTCTTCCTAACTCCATTTACAATTCCCTTGTTGATAATTGTTCTAAATATCTATAACATTAAGCAAAATGCTCTTAACCTCTAATATCCATGGATGATTTAAACCTTTCTATCTAACTATTTTATCTAGTCATTCATTTACTTTTAGCCTATGATTTCTTCAATTCCACTTATACTTCTTACTTTTCAATATCTTAAGAAATTAAATTCTTGGCCCAAATTCATTCATAATATCCCAAAAATGCTGAAGGCCTTTAATTCTATTTAATACACTTTGTTATGCACTTATAAAAAGTCCAATAACCTACCATTAACACCAATGTGACCTTAGAGATTATTCAATTAAAATTTCAAAATCCTTCATTAAACTTACATTATCATTCAAAGCTACTTAATCAAGCCATATATGGTCTCCTATTCAAATTTCCTCCATTTTTCTCTATGAAAAATTGAGGAAAAATAAGAAAAATTAGGAATTTGACTTATAACTCAAAACAAAAACTTCCAGTAATCTTAAATCACTTCACAAATTCTTAATGATATTAAAACTTTGAATTTCATCTCCCAACAAGTTTGCACATACACATAAAATTTGGGGTTTTTCAATTTTGAAGTTAAAACTTACAATTGATCAATGATTTTATGGTAGAGAGGTGTGAAAATTACCTAGAAGATGAAGTCCCAACTCAATTTGATGCAATTACACCAGATTGAGCTCAATTTCCCTACTTTTTCATGTGAACATTACCAAAAATGGAGGTTCTTCAATTTTAAGTTGATTGAGTGAAATTAATCAATGGAAATGGAAGAAATATGGCAGAAAATCACTAAGAAGTGAAAGTCCTAAGCTTAAATGATGAAAAATTCACCAAAATTCGATCAAATAGGCTGAAATTTTGCACATGTCATTGTTTGTCGAAAATATCGCGATTTCTGACCAATTAAAGGTTAGTGGAAGAAGCTCTTAGGCCAGCAAGGGTGCTGTAATGCCGGACATTCACCGGAAAGGTCGAATGGTGGCAAGAATGACCTAAAGGAGAAGGAAGTATGGGTAAGTGTGAGAAGAAGTGAAAATGCAGGAATGAAGAGAAAATGATGGAAAAATAAAACAGTAAGGGTATTTAGGTTTTTTTTTTAGCATATCAATTATAAATCTAGAAATATTATATTTACACATGTTGGGATTCATCTATAAATGTTAGGAATTCATAAGATATGAGTCAGGCACTCATGTAGCTTCAAATTCAAATATAATATCATCTGCATTTATATTTAATACTTCTTAAATTTCCTTTTTGAATTTTCCATTATCATTTAAATCTTATCCTATTCTTAATTACATTTTCTTCTTTTCTCCCACTCTTAAAAATAAAAAAAAAATCACCAAAAATAACTTATTTTACATATGTATTTTATAGGTATTACAATTTATTTATTAATTAATTACTTAATTAATTTTCTCATTGACTACAAAGAATTTATGCAAATTAATTACTTTATTATTTTTCTTGTTAACTATGAAGAATTTATACACTTCAAAAAAATCTTAATACAGGTATAAAAAAGATGAAAAGTCATTGTATAAGAAGTTGAGAGTTTAATTAATAAAGCTTTCTCATCGGTCAACAATGCTCCCACTTTAAAGGGAGCATACTTTATTTATATATAATAGATGAAATTATCATTACTTTCTAGAGTTTTGAGGCATTATCGTACACTAAAGACCTATACGATTAGTCCTACGTGAAGTTGTTAAAGCTATTATAACGTCCTCTGTGACACAAAACTATATTGGCAAAAAAAAATGTAGTTTAACCAACTAAAAGTTGACACGTATTCATTTTTTTGTTTCCTATACATCTTAATTTAATTTATTATTTTTATTTTTGCTACAGTCTTTAAGTGTATATATTACATGTGTAAGATGCATTCTTCATATTGTGAATAATAGAGTCTCTATACCTAAAAGTTTTGTAGCTCTTCATGGTATCAAAGCAATTAACGAATCCTTCATTAATCATTTACAATCTTATTATTGGTTTCTCTGTATATTCTGGTTTTCATGGAAGAAACTCAAACACTTTTTACTTCATCAACTTCCAATTATCCTCTAGCCCTCCATGGCTTTGATAATCCTAGAATGTCTTTAGTCACAGTACCATTCAATGGCATGAGTTGTCACTCATGGAGTAAATCCATGTGCATTACTTTGGCTGCTAAGAATAAGCTCATTTTCATCACTGGTAAAGTTCAAAAACCAACCGAAGACTCAACTAAGTATGATAGCTGGGTTGGAGCTAATGCAATGGTGGTTGCTTGGATCTTAACCTCCTTAACTAAGGACTTGAACGAATCCTTTGTTTATACTTCTTCCATGAAAGATCTTTAGGATAAAATTGAATGCAGATTTGGTGAATCTAATACCCATTAGAGTACTAACTTAGTAAGGAATTGATATCCACTACTCAAGGTAGTTTACCTCTTTCTTTGTACTTTACCAAGCTTTATAAGCTTTAGGATGGGCTTGCTTGTCTTGTACCTTTGCCTCATTGCATTTGTGGCTACTATACATGTGGTGTCTTTTCCATTATTACTAAGCTTTATGAAAAATGCCAAACTAATAAAGTTTTTAATGAGATATCCTATGATGTGGTTAAGAATTAGATTCTCATACTTGATCCATTACAAATTTAGATAAGATTTACTCTATGGTTCTAGCATGGAGAAACAACAACAAATCTCTACTCATACTCTTAGTGTTGTTAACAACAATGCTCTCACGATTCCATTTGGGTCTTTTACGATTTCCAAGGCTCGCATCTATTTGCAAGAGCAATTCTAAAAAGAAAGATAATTTGAAATATGATTGCAATTGCACATATTGTAATACAAATGGGCACTTAATTAATTCATGCTTAAAAAAGAATAGGTACCTCGACAAGTATAAGGATCTCAAGAAGAAGCAATAGAAATAAAGTGTTAATGCTTTTGTTTATAACTTGTCTACACCTTTATATGATGTTTCCAAAGCTGATTTTACTACTATAATTGCTGAGATCATTCAGCATGTGCTTTCTAAGTTTTTGCCTCCTAAGAATTCATTAGATACATATGTTAATGCAGCTTGTTTAACTAATTTTGTAGGTAATTTTGTTGATTTTGCTTGTTAAGTCCTTGATGGTATTGGTAAGGATGCTTAGATAATTGATATGTGAGCTACCAATCCTGTCTCTCACAATTCATCTCTTTTTTTAGGTTTTTTCGCATTTAACAACTTGTTCACTTTCTTAATTACTAACCTCAAACTGTAACCTATATTAAATTTATTGTTATTCATCCCTACACCTGCCTCTTTAAATCTCCCACAATCCTTACCTAAATCTAGCACTTCCTCTACTTCTGTTACCAGGCATAGTTCTCATCCTGCTAAGCAACCAAGTTAGATGATTGATTATGTTGTAGATTATGTTCCAAAACTTCTCATCTACCACATACATACCATTTCCACTTATCTTCCAAATTTTCACCTAATTATTTGCATTTCTTAACTACCATATCTGTTATGTAGGGACCTACTTCCTACTATCAGGCTAAGGCTTGCAAAGAGGGATTATTGCAATAAGTGAGGAATGCATTGCTCTTGAGAGGAATTAAACTTGGGAATTGACATTTTTACCTTTTGGGAAGAAACCAATTGGTTCCAAATGGGTGTATAAAGTGAAACTTAAACCAAAGGGAAGCATTGACAGATATAAAGCTTGACTAGCTACTAAAGGTTATAATTAGATTAAATGCATTAATTATGTTGATAGTTATTCCCCTATAGCTAAGTAAGTAGCAACTCAACTTGTGTTAACTTTGTCTACTGCTTTTACCTGGCATGTTCATCAATTAGATATAAATAATGCCTTTCTTTATGGTTTCTTAGATGAAGAAGTATACATTCTTCCACTATAAGGGTATAACAAAGCTATTAAGGGTCAAGTTTACAAGTTAAAAAGATCTTTATATGGCTTAAAGCAAGCTGTAGTTAGTGGAACCACGAGCTTACATCCACGTTACAACCTTACAATTTCTCCTAGTTGTCACATGACTATTAGTTGTTCATACTCAAGTAATCATCTTACTTGTATATGTTGATGTTGTTCTTATTACTAGTTCTTCCTTGGGTGCCATCCAATAAGACTTATCTTCATTGTCAGTTCACGATAAAAGATCTTGGTCTAGTACGATTCTTCCTTGGATTAAAGATTGCATGGTCACCTTTAGGGCGAAAGTATATAATGAATGTTCTTCAAGATGCTGGACTCCTTGGAGCAAAACCTACCATGACTTCTCTTCCCACCTTTTATAAATACTTTATAGAACAAGAAGACAACTTATCTGATCTACCACCTTATCACAGAGTCATTGGACGTTTGTTATACCATGGCTTTACAAGGCCTAATATCACTTACGTTGTGCAACTTTTAAGCTAGTTTATTCAATCACCATGTATTACTCATTGGCATGCAGCTATGCATTTATTGAAGTACCTAAAGGGTTGTCTATCAAAAGGACTTTTTTACCTTATTCAAACTTCTTTATTCATTTTGCCTACTCAGACGCTAACTAGGCCTCATGTCTTGACACTTGAAGAAGCCTCACTAGCTATTACATTTATTTATGAAGTTCTTAGGTCTCTTGGAAAAGGAAGAAGCAAACAACAATTTCTAGATTTTCTATAGAGGATGAATATAGGGCCTTAGCAACTACAATCAAATGGATTTCTTATGTCATTCATGATCTTTAAATCACCATTCCATTACCCATTCCTCCTTGGTGTGACAATAAAGTTGCACTTCACATTACAACTAACCCTGTTTTCTATAAGCATACAAAACTTTTAGAAATTGATTACCACCTGGTGAGAAATGAGTATAAAGTAGGATTCATTCAACCCAAGAATATTTCTTTTAAGCAATAACATGCTAATTTATTCACCAAGTCACTCGCTGTTGATCCATTCCACGTTATCCTTTCTGAGTTGGGATTGATTAACTACCACTCTCTAACTTGAGAGGGGATGAAGTCCTATACGATTCATCATGCATGCAGAAGACTCCAATCCAACGTGAAGTTGTTATAGCGTCTTCTATGAAACAAAGTTATATTGACCGAAGCAAATGTAGTTTAACCAACTGAAAGTGGATACATATACATTTTTTTGGTTTCCTATACATCTTAATCTATTTGGTGACTTTAGTTTTGCTTTAGCCTTCAAGTGTATATATTACAAGCATAAGATGTATTCTTTGTACTCTGAATGATAGAGTCTTTATACCTAAAAGTTTTGTAGCTCTTCACACACAGTACCCTCTTTTCTTTTGAGAAATACTCCTACTTTCCTTCAATCTTTTTGCATAATACCTATAAAATTCCGAATCAAAATTTTCAAGAGCTTTTGAAAGGAACTATTGGACAATAAATGAGGCAATTCTTTAAATTGAAATTGTTGTATTTAAAAATTTTGAAATTTTTAACCACACATAGTCACCATAATTTAATCTAATCCGTCAAATTACATAGTTATTTCAATATCGATTATTAGATTCATATATTTTGAACTAAATGTAGAAAATCTGAATGAATAAAATTCCACTAAGTTAATGTGTTGTACAACATAATGGAACCTTAATATACAATGGACTCCATTATTCCATTTCACTATCACATATTTTATAACATTAGGCATCCCATTTTTTTTCCCCTTCTCTTCTCTTTGCTTTTTGTGCCATCTTCAAAACTGAGACAAGTGCAAGTAGTCTTATCTTCACTTTACTAGAGCTATTAAGATGGGCCAACTTAAGCTAAACCCATAGATTGATCCATCACAAATATATTAGATAGATTATCTAATCAACCTATTTAAATGGATATAAAAAAACTGTAACTTAATCCTTTAAATGAATTAAACTTTTTTTTTTCTTACCAACTTAAATGGATTAAACTGATTCAATCTATTTCATCTGAAGAAAATAACATGTCTTGTAATTATAATTATCTTCTGAACTCTAAATTACTATCTCAAACAATTCATTCAAATTCTAAACACCTATACAACTCTTTCAATTTTTAATAATTAAATGAAAATAACTACTTAACTAGATGATGCCTCATCAAACAACTACAATAAAATAAAATAAGTGATGAAATAATTCAAAATTATTTATTAATTGTTGTTAAACAATAATCTACAAATATAGAAAGGATTGATTTAGTATATTCAAAAAATAACTTATTTCCTACAAAATTAATATTCAAAAATCAAATTATTAGTTTTCTCTTAATTTAATATTTTACTGTGAACTATGCATTAAAATATTATCTCTTATTAAATGTGTATTTAGATTAGAGTTAGATAAATTTAATTTTGACCAAATATGATTTTGCATAAATATTTATGATCAATGACAAATGGAGGTCTAGAAAATAAAAATAATTTTGAAAAAAAAAATAAAATGACAAATTCAATGAAAAATTGTTTGTAAGATAAACTTTTATTTTAATGTACAAATTAGCTTTTAAACATTTCAAGTATTAAAATAAACTTTTATATGTTGATACATGAGTCTCACCCTCATCAATTATAGAACAAACACACAAAATTGCCTTGAACCAAGGCATCCATCTCACCAAAGTTGGCAATAATAAAGCTATACATGGTGATGATAATTATAATGTTATCGATTTTGTTTACCTAATAGGCTGAATGTAAGATTTCTTGGAATCAATTTAAACTTGTCTTTAAACATACAAATCTTCATAGGATGATACGGTTCATAATAAATTAAAGTATTAAACTCTTCTAGTGTCTCTGTATTATTTAAATGAAAATTAAATAACTAAGTAAATATGCCAATCCTCTATTACAGAATAATACGAATCCAGAATTCAGAATTATGTAAAGATTGCAAGAACTCACAGATCAAGCTAAAAGTAGAATTATCCCCATCTTGGAAGCCACAACCATTTTAACATTTACCATCAGGAAGGCACAGCAATTCAGGTAAGTACATAAAAACCCAGGACACATGCAAAGAGTCAATATGAATTTACCAAAGTGAATGTACATCATATAGACCCTACTACTCTATAGCATCCACTCTACTGAGTTTTTATTGACTCATTGTATATTTTACTAATGCATAAAGTAAAGATAAGAGAGGGAGCTTAGAGACAGGAAAGGAAAAAGGACAACTTTAAAGTGGCAAAACCATGCATCTTTGCATGCAGAGAATATGTTCACATATGTATTCCACGGTTCTTGTTTCTAATCCCTTCGTTTGGCATTCCTCTACGCAAATTAGTTCTTTTCTTCTATGGGCAACGGAGACACAAGCTTGAGCTTTACCATGTTCTCGACCACCATATTTTATGTCAATAGATGAAAAGGCAGGACTTAAAAACCCACAACTTCAACTTTATTAATTGTCTCTGTCTGAATTACTCCAAACAAGACCAACAGCATACTCATCATCAGAACCAATCCCCTCCTGACCATCTGATAACAAAATTTTGATCATGTAATTATTTAGCATAGAATATAAGACATGAATGCAAAATAGGGAGAATAAATTAATCAAAAATTGACCTGATGAAGAAGACATAATTATGATGTGTACTGGTTGAGTCAAAATATTTCAACCCCTAATTTCCAAGAGTTTCACTGAGTGTTTGATGGCCAGAGAGAATGATCATAATTTTGTGTGTAAAATTAGGGCTTCAGTGTACTATTTATAGAGTTTTATTTTAATAATATAATTAAAATAAAATCCTTCAGAATCTTCAAGATAAACTAGAGCTAAGAGGGCAATTTTAGGAAAGATACCTTCTTTCTCATGCTTGTACTTCAGCTTTAGGCAATATGAGATCTTATGGTCATGTTTCTTACAGTAATTACAATCACCCTTAAATGTCTTCTTCTTCTTACCCTTATTCTTCTTATTGTTCTTCTTGATCTCAAAGAACCTTTTACCATTAGGCTTGTCCTCAGGTTTCTTTCCTTTAAGCTTCTCATTTCCAGCTTTGCTTGATGAATCATGAGAGATGTAGTTCACTGAATGACCACGTGAACTTGATTTCTTTAATGACTCCTCCTCTTGAGTCACAATGGACATCATTTGATCAATGGTTCATTCAGCTTCTTGCGAGTTGTAAGTGGTTCTAAGAACCCCATATTTTGCTAGAAGAGACTATAGGACTTTGTAGATAAGATAACTCTCACCCAAGTCCACATTTGGAGATTTCAACTTGTTGAAGTAATTCACCAGCTTCATCATATGCTTGCGTACGCCAGACACTCTATCATAATGAGTGTTATCCAGTAAGAAAAGATAGTACGCCTTCTGCATCTTATTGACCTTCTTGAACTTCTCACTCATAGGCTTAAGGTATTCTACGGCAGTGTCTTTCTCAGGAATACTTTGTCTGATTGTCTTCTCAATAGTATACTTTATAACCGTCAAACAGATCCTGTTGGACTCATACCACTACTTATAATAAGCTCTGTTAGCAGCACTAGACTCAATAGTGAGATATGCCGGTTTTGGTTCTCTCATGGTCAAATCCTCCTTAGAGATGATCAAGTACATGTTGAGGGACTCATGCTAGTTATCAAAATTTGTCTCATTTAGAGTTTTCACCACAGAAAGTTGCTAGAACATGGAAGTTGATGAAACAAAAATTAAGAAACATTAATTATGTCCTAGAAACATAATTATAAAATAAGGTTTCTTTCACAAAATTTAGCTTATGCAACTGTATCATCAAGATGTTCATTATAATCCCACTTAAAGTTTTGGATTACAACAAATCGAGAAAGAAAACTCATATGTACTATAGATTTGACCACAAAAAAAAAAAAACAAAATGTATCTATAGTTTCCATATCGATAGGACATAAGAAACAATGAAAGCATTGGTTTAAAATTGCTGCTAACCATTCGTAAATGAATTTATTTCGTAGAATTATATTAACAATGTCATACTGATAGGGTATATTCATTGTCAACATAATATGTATATATATCATCTTTCTAGTGGACTTATCGTAATATTCAAACTCATCCCTAATTATGGTAATCAAATTATTCTAAAATGTAGGAAATTAAATGACAAACACGATATAAATTAATTTATAAAAGACATATCACCATGATTGGGGCCCACGATAGCTAGCACACAATCAATTGGTGTATGTGATCCAAAGTCACTACAATTTCCACGCGCAGTCTATTTCTTTTTAAGGCATATGCTTAAATTAGGAATAAAATCTAATAATTAATACAAAGAAATTAATTATAATATATTTACACATAATTAGGGAGAGTGAGCTGAATATGTTGTTCTGTACTATGTTTAGTCTCCATATAAATTTTCTTAGATCAAAATACCTCATTTACACATTATTTTAAGGCCTTAAATCTTAAAAAAAAATAAATTAAAACTCCTATTTTCAGGGCTCCAAAAATTTTAAAAAAATCACGATAATTTATATTAGGGTGAGTGGAGGCTAACTTCAAAATTTGAAGTTCATCTGACTGGCGATGTGGCCACACATGCCAACACACCCATGTGTTCCTTTTTCAAGCTCTGGCAGGTCGAATCAACCCGCCAGATGACTCGTCAACTCGCCTAATCGACCCACCAGTTTCAACCTTTTAGACCTTGAAATAGGGATTATATTGATTGTCTTTTATTGATTTACAAATTTCTTGTGGCTGTTTCAAGTGAATCTTTCCCAGTTTAGTGAAAGATTTAATTGAAAAGTTGCATTCCGTGGGTTCGGTTCCTCGGTTCAAAATGGGGCTCACCGGTGGAAAGTTATATCGGCTAAGGGCTCACTGATGACGCAAACCAACCACGGTGGCTATCTCAATTCCAATCGTTGGCAATCACTTCGAATGGCGGCAAGGAAAAAGAGGAAAATTTTCAAGCCAGAATATTATGTTCTTGCCAGCAATGGTGACCAAAAAACAATAATAATAAAAAAAAAATAAAGGAAAAATTAAAATTTCATAATACAAAAAAAAAAAAACATGGTTGTGATGAAGACTAAATTTTGATAAAGAAATTTCTAAAATTTCATAAACATTTAACTTGGCTCTGATACCATTTGATAACAAAATTTTGATCATGTAATTATTCAGCATAGAATATAATACATGAATGCAAAATAGGGAGAATAAATTAATCAAAAACTGACTTGATGAAGAAGACATAATTATGATGTGTACTGATTAAGTCAGAATATTTCAATCCCAATTCCCAAGAGTGTCACTGAGTGTTTGACGGCTAGAGAGAATGATCGTAATTTTTTGTGTGTAAAATTAGGGTTTCAGTGTGTTATTTATAAAGTTTTATTTTAATAATATAATTAATCAATATTATTAAAATAAAATCTTTTAGAATCTTTAAAATGATTTCTTATTTAATTAATAAAAAAATAAGCCCATTAAATATCTCTGGGTAATAATCTCAAATTAGTAATTTGACGAGATGATTACAAATGCTCTTGAGCTGTGAGTTAGTTTTATATGCAATGGACTTGTGGATAATCGAACCCATAACTGATTATTCACAAATTAAAATAAAACACAATCCATTTATAGTTTACAAATTATAACATTAATTGTCTAATCAATAATAACTAGATATTAATATAATAAAATAATTAATACTAATTCATAAAATATTAAAATTATTCTACCATCAGCTTCTTTTCTCACCCCTTCTTTGGTCTAGGTACTATAAGGCGACAATAGCTTTAGTGTTTTCTTGAACGTTAGAAGCTTATTATTTATAATGAGAGAATCACCATTTTGATCCCAAAGATAGACCCATTCTCATTTTGGTCCCTCAAAGATGATTACTCTCAAAATGGTCCCTCACAGATCCAAACCCCCCTCATTTTGGTCCTCCTATTTATTTTCTATTAAGTTGAAGCTGACGTGGCAGTTAAATTATAACTTGGCATCTTACATGTAAAAACTTCTTTTCCTCTCTTACACAGCACCCACACGTCACCTTAGGTTTTTTTCCACCAATTCAGACTAGTGGCCTTCAGTGAACTAGACGAACAAGAGTTGCGAAGAGATGGGTTTCTTCATACCCTTTCGTGAACCAGACAAAAGCTTGAGAGGGCCAAGGCATTTCAACCTTCGGTGGCAATCTCAATTACTACTTGCTACCACACAAGCTCGCAACTGTAGGAGCAAATCCAAAATCTCTTTCTCTCTCTCTCTCTCTCTGAAAATATTGAAACTCATCTCCACTACTTTTTTTGGCCTTCCAGCTCCGCTATTTAACTCTATTAAAAAATCACGCATCCTTTTTTGCTCAGGTACATGTGCATATTTCTAGTAATTTCTCTGTTTTCTTGTTGTTTTCCCTCTTCCTTTATCCACCAAAGCGTGCGAGTACTACTAAGTGGTACGAGGTGATGAAATTAAGCTGGAATTGTGAATGTACCCGCACACCAATGGCAAGCATTTGTAAATAAGTACTCGCACACCAAACTCAACCTTTACTAGCACTGTCGTCTATGTTTGCAAATTTTTTATTTTAATAGTGGTAATCATTAAAGCCAGAAATTTTGTGTAATCTACAATTAGTGATTTATTGCAAAGGAAAAATAACATAAATATAAGTAGCACATATTTGATAAATTCGCATGAAATGGTGAATTGAAACCCTAAAAAGTTCTCGTGTCTAACCAAAAACCATGGCACCGACCCTACACAAACTTGTAAGGTCACCCATCAATAAGTCTTTCAACCTTATTATATTTTCCATCTTATTAAGCTGTCGGTTTAAGCAAATAAAGTCCTTCGGTAGAACTTAAATTTATTATGATGCAACACATAAAGCTCTTGTTTATAAATATATTATTAAACTAAAAGAATAACACAAAGTTTCTCATCATATAGGCACTAGGTAGCTAGGAGACTTTGTAAATGAAGTTCCATCTCTGATCCATGTCATCTCGTAGGATGTGCGGCATAAATTATATATGTAGCCTATAACCCATTATTCTTAAAAACTGAAGGTGTAATTATGAGCATACAGGCGCATTGTGCGAGCCAGTTAGGAGTTGAGACTATCCTTATAGGCCACAAACCATCGTTAATTCACCTAGAAATGCGAGATTTTTTTTTTAAAAAAAATTGGAATCAAGTGATATTTAAACCAGTTTCCTCTCATTTCCATTTAATCTTTTTTTTTTTTGTCAGACCATTTAATCATCTTTTTAATCCAGTAAAAAACAAATCATTCATATCAAAATTAAATATATATTTTATCATTAGCTAAGCGACAGATTTAGCTCTCTCAGACTCTGGCCATTCTCTACAACAATATGTCCAACAATATGCTTTACAAGAAAAAAAGAGAGTAATAAATTTTCAGAGGAAGAGAGGGTTTGTTTCCACTTTGAAAGCTACTGCCAACATGGAATCAGATTCCACCCTCTCAGACTCCGACAATTTTCCTGTGTCTCTGAAAATTGTTAATGTTGCCTTCAAAAATCTGATCTCAGATTGGGAAAAATGGACATTAGTACTTGTTACTCTTTTCAGCCCCCTCAAGCTTTCATCTAGTTCACTAAAGGGCACGAAGAAACCCATCTCTTGGCAACTCCTCTTAATCTGCTTCACTGAAGGGCGCCAGTCTAAATTGGAGAGCTAATGTGTGAAAGAGAGATAAGATTTTTTACATGTAAGATGTCAAGTTATGATTTAACTGTCATGTCAGCTTCAACTTAACAGAGAATAAATGGAAGGACCAAAATAAGGGGGGTTTAGATCTATGAGGGACCATTTTGAAAGTAATAATCTTTGAGGGACCAAAATGAAAATGGGTCTATCTTTGAAAGACCAAAATGGTGATTCACTGTATTTATGATATTCAATTAACATTGTTAATAGTGAAGCAATGACCTTTGGTTACTGGAATAGAGACATTTATTCTAAATTCAAACACTACAATTATGAATAAGACGCTTGGATTTAACGAAGAGCTATTTTGAAGTGACACATCGTGATCTTAAGAGTCAGTTTTCGTGTGCTTTTGAATTCAAAATTTATTGCAACGAAATGCGGATAAAATTGTTCTATCATGGTGCCTGCCAAGCACAGCTAATCGACACAATCACTGGTAGGCTACGGCTGGACTGGGAAGTGATTTCGTGCTGATTCTCACTGTACTTGAATCTCAAGCAAGTCTATAGCTGTAGTAGGCTATCCTTTAAT
This sequence comes from Delonix regia, assembly GCA_037074485.1. Classification (NCBI taxonomy): domain Eukaryota; kingdom Viridiplantae; phylum Streptophyta; class Magnoliopsida; order Fabales; family Fabaceae; genus Delonix; species Delonix regia. The sequence continues at coordinate 27,423,090 of CM073449.1, read as the reverse complement.
TCCTTCAAAAAGAAAGGATTTCTAACAACCGGAAATTAAATATTACAGTGAAGACTAATATTTGAACTACTGAGAAATTCTGATGAAGTCATCTATACCTGGACACAGTTAGGATATGTTTAGATTGGGGGAAAAAAAAGAAGAAAAGAAAGAAAGGGAAAGCTTGAATTAATGTTTTAAATTTCCTTCTTAGTTAGATCTAAATCAAATATTTCTTCTATTTCTCTTCTCCATTCTCATCAATTCAAACATGCCATAAAGAATCCTCATTGTTGGTAGCTAGTGCGACTTACCCACTATATTAAGTGGAAATAGGTGCCTAGGGTTCATTATATATACAATCGGGTGACTCTAACAAACATTCATAAATTTTATAGTAGTAATTCACTAATTTGTGTCTATTTACTCTAGTTATCATCATGTACGTTACTTATTTAACATGTCAAGTGAGATTTTATTTTTAATTAAAATAAGTGCCACGAATTGACACAACTTTTAAATTATCCATCCATTTTGTATATGGTTTATCTTGTTAGTTAAATGGTTTAACTAGAAATTATAGTAGAGCCCTGCCGGACTGCCAATCTGTGTGCATGCGCAAACTTTTTCTCTCCTTTTTTTTGGGGAGGAAAGGAGGGAGTTATAGTTTCAACTTTGAAACTTTTAATTTATCAAGCTGTGTGATTTTGCATGCAAAAAAGTGTCGTTGGTAAATTTTGGCCAATGTGACAAAAGATCCATTGAGTTGCATCACAAAAATATAAGGGAGTTATATAGAATTATAAATTACATAACATCACCAGTTGTCCAGATTGCTTGATATAACTTGCATCACATTTTAGAGTGTGGAAAGGAAGACCTGTACCTTAATTCTATATTACGCCAAGTATTTGAGGAAGAATCATATGTTTGTGTTTTTTTTCTATCCGGCAAGTCCTGTTGGAGCTGGTAAATAATCCAATGCATGTACATATCTGTCAGATAACAATAAACATATTCAGACTGAAATAAATTGACTAAGATGATTATCCCAAGACAAAGTTAAGATGGACTGGTTCACATATTAAGTTGGAGCTGCCAGTTGTAATTAACATTCAACAAGTTTAGATAAATACATTATTCCGCATTATTAAAGCATAATCAACTCTGCCTTCAAATCAAGTTGCAGAAAATCATCTAGATCTGCAAGAATTTTATGTGATGCTAAATTTGAGCTTGCAATAATGATTTCCCCCCCTCCCTGTTTAGCACTGTTTATAGCTGATTCACCCTACATCTCACTGTGATCAACCATTTTGCTATGTTGCATATGACCATACGAAGTAGATAACCATTGCCAAGTGCTCTAGGGAGCTATGCATCTGAATAAGTGAGTTTCCATTGCTTAAGAGAGGGAGAGACTTCGGAACATCGCAAGATCAGTTTTGTCGCCTAGAGGGAACCCACCCATGCCATGGCACTTTATCTTGCAAGAGAATCAGCTTTACAGAGCAGAACCTCTCTCTTTGATGAAGGGGACTCAGAAAATTTACTAATATACCTAATCTATCAATATTTGTTTTGTTTGCATCAATTGAATGAAGAAAGTAGGCCATAAATTGACAAAAAGAATTAAAGAACTAGAATTAGAATCTACCTTATGACAAGATCACAACACCCAGATAAACGGCCCCACAAAGAAAGATGAAAGATATTAAACCCCTGCAAGTAGAGTATGGAATCAATCAAATGAAACAGCACAGACTAGATACGTGATATCAGGTTACTTTATCCAACCAGCTCAATAAAGCCAAAAACAAAGTCCAATCAGCACTTCCTAATTACATATCCTCACCAAATAACGCCCCATCCAACACCAGAACAAGGGCAAGGACACACTTCTGCAAATTTTTCAGCATCACTGGAGTGAACTCTACGAGAGATCAGATCATCATAAATATCTGCATTGTCATGTTACAGTTATTTTATCACTTCAAGAAGGGCAATGTAATATTAAATCAATATGATTTCATGTCATACCATATACTGAAAACAAGCTGTTCATTACACCTGCACATTAATTAAGAAAAGAGTTAATAGTAAAAAGATTTTAATAAAATAATTGAATCAAATGAACTACAACCAGGGGGCAGGAGTTGACCAGTGCTCCCCACATGGAGATAAGTCTTTGTACAACCTAGAAGATAGCATCAAGGGCAAGGGAAGGGTTGCAGCAAGGGGCTTCAAAATTCAAATATGTAGAATTGACCTTGACAGAATTATAATTTGTTTCTCAAATGTCCCTAAGCACTGCATTTGGTCCTCTCCACCCATATATTTTCTATATCTGACCAAGGAATACAGCATTTACCTATGAACAAGATAATGTACCGTAGAATTCGAACTTGGGTTGTCTCTTGCAGAACCCATATGATACCAAGGAAAATGATAAATCCTGAAACATCAATATACAAACATGAACTGAGAAACATGATGCAGCAGGTCTAACTTAAAGGAAATTGATTATATTTACTAAAAAGGTACAAACCAATACAAAGTCCTCGAAGAGTCCACTGCATGAAGATAAAAATAAAGATTTAGTCTACATGTATGAGATAAACCTAGCATACTGGATAAATATCATCCCAGCAAAGGCACATGTATTCCAGATAAAATTATACATGCACAAGCATGGATGCAGTGACAGGACTAAATTTGAAGTGTCCACACGGAATTTAAAATGTTGCTTCATGTCTTATACAGGTGTCTGGTACATGTTGGACATGGACAAGGCTCTTTTCTAGAAATGTCTGTGCTTCATAGCACACGCACTGAATTTTAAAACAATAATGATGATATTTGATATCATCAATGTGTTAGTATATTCATGAATGAAACAGTAGCAACAAATGACACGGCTCATTGGTAAAAGATAATTTAGTATTTATCACTTACATTTTTTGCTACAAAGAGGACAATAAGTAGAGCAGCAATGAAACACCCGGCAGCTATTCTTGCAGTAAGAAGATTTGTCGATGCAAGTATCAAGATCATACCCCAGAAGGATGAACCAAGATCTGGATTGCCACCAAGACAATAATAGATTAAAAGTAGAATATCAAATTGACCCAAACATTTATGGGCGATAACATTGATGATGATTATGATAATCCATGAAGATTGTAAGTAGTATATATAAATCAACTGCTGCAGGTTTAATGGTAGGCACAGAATCTTATCCCAAATTAGAATGAATTAGATAGTTGAAAGCCCTGGATGTCCACCTGGTACATGAGAGCTACAAATGCAATCAACATGAAAGGATCAAAAAGTGAATAAAAGAAGGAAACGTATTAGACAATACATCCTGCTGGTAAGATCAACCAGTATATGCCTCCACGTGTTTGGGTTGTGCCACCTTCATCCGCATGAACTTGAATTCCTTCAACCTGCAAATAACATAGCTACAGCATCTGAGGTTGAGAATAGCTAAGGAAGTATTCATAGAATATAAACAACCAAACTCATGTGGGTCGTCTTGGACCCACAGCTATCAAAAATCAAATTTTTGTACGAACAGACATGTGTATAAGATCTACAAATGAATTGACAAAGATGGTTTTGCCAAACAGATATTTGTTAAAAGGGGTTTTCTTTCTGAATCTCTTTTCTTGACATATCACAAGAGGGGAAAATAAGATGGCTCAATTGTTCATATAAAGCAGGATACTATCATACTAATTTTTATCACCTCCTGGACAAAAGGAGTATCACATAGTTACAGCAGATCCAGAATCAACATTGTAGAGGATGAACAGCAAACATGCAATTTAAGTAAGACATGAGAAATTTATCTACTACAAATAACCTCTGTAGTCTGTAAGGTTTATCTTTATCTCCTTATGATTTACTAAACCAAGGTCAGAATCATGTGTTTGAGTATAGACTGATATCACAGATTAATGAAATCAGTAAGATAACATGTTCCGTGGAGATCAGAGTCATTATATAAAATATGTGATAAAAATGGTTGCTTTATTTTTTTTTCAAATTTTAAATCTAAATCAGATAGAGCAACTTTCAATTAAATCAAAAGATGTACTCTTTGACATTTTTATCAACATCAGAAATATTAATATCTCACAGGGAAGGATGTAAGGGAAAGACAGAGATTCTCACATGACCACATGTAAGTTTACAAGCAATTGCATGGCTCGTCTCGTGCAGAAATACGGTAACAAGCTTAAAAGGTGTGAGTAGCACTGTTCTCCATAGCTGCAAACGATAAAAGAAGGATTCACAGGGAGATCATACATAGATAGCATATTTTATATACAAGATACTAACACATAAACATTTTTGGTATAAATATATCCGGTTCATCATATGGCTTAAGTTCAAGTGAACAATTAATGAATAAACATTAAATCATTCTTAAATTCCAATACGGCATTCAGTCCAAAATTTTAATATTTGCAACGAATAAGTGCAGAATTTGGAGAATCTGTTCATAACCAAGCTTGTTCTTAACTGACGTCATTGGCGAAAGAATCAAAAGAAACTCTTTGTATATGACAAGAAACCAAACCAATTTGCAAAGTGTCGCCGCTATTTGAACGATTTAGCACACTGTTACGAACACTTCAACCAACCGAAGTCTTAGCTCTTAAAAGGAAATGGAGTTCATTTAATGGATCCAAGAGAGTTTAGTTCAAGTAAGATATCGACTGAAAAAAAATAAATAAGCCCAAGAGCAGAGAGTTATACCGCGAGTATTACCACAGTGCAGACACTGACTGTGATCAGAAACACCACCTGCTCGTGGTTGCAACAGTTCTTAAGCTCCCAATTTGGTCTCATTTAGCTCAATAATGGAAGAATGAAAGCTGACTCCTTTAAAATTGAGATCTACAAATTATAATGCAGGATGCGAGAGAGAGAGAGAGAGAGAGATTCTGATCCTCAGAAATGTTGACATTGGCGAGCTACGATAAAAGAAGAGAGTTTGAAAATTTTGAAACTGTAAAGACTGCTCAACTTTTGAAAGACGGAGTTATTTTCCTCATAACGACGAAAAATACGAAAAAGATACTAGGAAAAAAAATCAATATGTATTTTCATTGAATTTTAAAATATAATAAAATGCATATTTACATTTTGAAATAAAATAAAAATATCAAATTTTAATTAAAATTAATTGTAAGATGTTTGGGGACCTCGATAATTTTCTCTTACCAATATTGACTTCAAGATAAAGATAGAAATAATGAGAGTCATTTACATTTATTTATAATTATGATTTAAATTTAGTTATAAAAAATTAAAATTTAATATTTTATTTTAATTAAAAATTTCGGGATTTTTTATAATTTAAAATTTATATATTAATTCTGTGAGGCGCCTATAACTATTATAATTAAAGAAATTTTAAATAAAGGAATCAAACAAAAAAAATATACTCAACTTATAATCATAATTTTCAAATTTAGATGGGTTAAATAAAATAAAAGTATAATTTAGGAATTATAAAAAAAAATATATATATATATATATATTTGAAGCGTCACTTGTTAAGAGGTGAAATTATGATATAATTAATAGATAAAAGATTTATGTAGTTTATTATTTTACTTCCAACTAAATTGATAAAAGTTACAATAATTACATCATAATTTTTAATTAATATTTTTTTTATTATTTGTTTCATTTCTATCCTCATCTATTATCTCTAAGGGCAACACTATTTTAACCATTTCCATATTTATCCTCCCAAATATTATGGAGTTGCTTTTAGTGAGCTACTGTTTTAAGTTGTCACACTCAAGAACTTTCCAAACAAAAGTTTTCCTTAACATATACTCAACCTTCCAAATTAGGATTTTTCTCATGTCATATCTGAATTACATTCACAAAGAAGTTGCAAACAACAATGCAATAAACTATTGCAATATTAAGGTATCTTTCTAAATTTGTAAGTATACATCAAGTAGTGCTCCTCAAAATGCCCAATACAGCAAAAAGTCTTTTGTTAAAAAAGACCAAAATGATTTTTGGTCTAGAATAATAATGGTATTAAAAAAAGAATGCCTTTGACCTACAAAGCTGACTAAACCCTACAGCGTGTGAATGGAGGTCATCTGCCTTCATTAAAAGAAGAAGTGGAGATGTCATTTACAGAAAAATCCTCTGCAAAACTAGACTTGGTAAAAGTGGTTGTAGTCCAACGTCCACCACGGCCTTCAGTTCCTGGTTTAGATGGTCTGGCCATAGTAAATGAATCACTTGAGAGCATCAGATTAACAGAATTCATGTCAGGTCTTTCTGCTACTCTTGCTTGGCAGCACAACAAACCCAGCTGAATGCACATTGATACCTCATCACCATCGTATTTCTCAAGGGTTGAATCAATTAAATCATGAACCTTCCCTCCCTCGTATAGTTTCCATGCCTACAAGTACACAGAAAATTCCGAAACTTTTGAAGAAATGGCCGTTTATCATGCTAGATTATCAGTATCAGTTATCTGAAATACGCCAACATATACGAAATTCAAGAATATAAGATTTTACATACTCCGAGAAGGCTACAATAAAAAGCTGGAAACCAAACATCAAAAGCTATGTATTACTTGTAGAAAGAATATTGAGATCAGAAATTACTCATATACATGCAGTCTTTAGGGTACTAGCATTTACAGACACAGTTGAATATCCAAGACAACCATATTCAGAAAATGATGCATTTTACATTATAGATGCAGATCATTAATCATAACAAAACTTGGGGTTCATTGTCTTAATCATTCTGTGTAACAAATTGTATCCACGGCTTGTCGCATCATAAACTCACATAGCTTAAAAGATCTGCCTTTTCTTCACCAAGCTTCTCGTCATGGTTTTTTCTCCCACTAACAATCTCTAACACCAAGACTCCATAGCTAAAAACATCTGTCTTAACAGATAAATATCCACGTATTGCATATTCAGGAGCCATATAACCACTGTATTCATGAAAATAAAAGGGTAAGAATGCTTATATCTGAATAAAAAGCAAAGGATGCGAAGAGACTACTCACTGTGTACCAGAAATCCTAAACGTCTGCAAATGAGTGTCCTCCCCAGGAAACAGCCTCGCCAAGCCAAAGTCAGAAATTTTTGGATTTAAATTTTCATCCAGTAGTATGTTACCAGCTTTTATGTCTCTATGAATAATCCTTTCTGGGGCCTCGTCATGCAGGTAGAGAAGTCCTCTAGCCACACCTGTAACTATTCTCAACCGTGTAGCCCAGTTCAAAGATGAAGAGTTCCTTTTATCTGAAAATTTTTGTACTGTCACTCACTGCCCACGGACTCACAGAAAAAGAAAGAGAATTATAAAGTCTTGCATATCTTAGTCTGCGTCTGGTTGAAAGATCATTACCAAATAGAAATCGGTCAAGGCTTTTGTTCGGGAGATACTCATAAACAAGCATCTTTTCAGGTCCTTCAGCGCAACAACCGAGTAGTGTAACCAAGTTCTTGTGCTGAACTCTGAGTAATAGTTTGACCTCATTGGTGAATTCCCTAACACCTTGTCTGGAGTCTATTGACAGCTTCTTCACAGCAACTTCTTGACCGTTAGGCAGCAGCCCCTACAGAAAGCTGGCATATGTTAACTGCTCTTTTGCTTAACCAGGGAATGGACATCGATACCCAATACATTAGCTAGGTTAATAAATTAAAATAATCGTCTTCTCCTTGTCCATAAATAGATTGATGATTAATTTTCTTCTATGACGACCCAATTGCAAGGTAATAGAGTTCATATGAACCAGCTTTTGGGGGTGTTCTCTTCTCCCAGAGGTTACTATGATCTTCTTCCTTTCATTTTGGCATCCAGTTGATTAGCTCAGAAAACTTTTTATAGCTAACTGCTTTATGTATTGTCATAAACCATATAAAAATAATGTAATCTACATCTAATAGTCATCGATGACAACCATTCATTTTTCGTCCTTTTCTTCCCGTCTTTTCTTTTCTGTATACCCAAACAAATAGATGGATTTAAGGTAAGGAAGATAAGGAACAACTGTAACAGCAAATTCATTGGACAAGAATCTCAGTCAACCAGACCATATTTCGCACTAATAACTCTCTTCCTTATGTAAATATACACCTTCGCCTCTAAAACAATGACAGATTCGAACTCTGCAGCATTATTGCATCACAAAATCAGAAAAATGGCAGCTGCGTTAATTCAAGGATCGTGCTGCGAACCATCAAACACGCACAGGGAGGCATGAGTTATAAGGGCCACCTTCTAAATCGGCAACATACCTTATAGACAGGACCAAAGCCTCCATGTCCCAACTGGTTCAACTCTGAGAAGAAATTGGTGGCTAGTTGCAGAGTGTGGAGGTCGAACAAGAGGTCCCAAGTGCCCGACCCATCGTACGATTGTTCACCTCGAGCCTTTAGCCTCTTCTCTAAGCAAGAGCAAAAGCTACACAGAAACCTCATGGGACGACGTCCTCCACGAGCTTTCTCCTATATTGAGCGAGCACAAATTCCAAGGAGCCTTACCGAATAATCACAACTCACAAGTAAGGCTGTGTGAAACAAGTTGGGATTCTTGGAATGACTGGTTGGTTCAAAGTGTGTCCATTGGGTTTCCTATATATCTTGTCTCTCTTATTCTTTGTACTATGAGAGAGAATAGAGATAAAACATTTAGTAAATAAGTATATGAGTTTAAGAGTAAGCCAAACCAATGACTTTTTGGGAGTTAAAGCTTCCAGGTAAACTTTTTTTATTCAAACCCAAATTTGACTTTTTTTCAATATTTTTATTTACAATTATTTATTTATATATATATTTTAATTTTTTATTATAATTTTGTATAAAAACTCGTTGAATATTTTGTGCAACATATTTTAATGAATAAAATCTTGAATATTTTCTTGAATAATTATATTGAGTTTTTCCAAGTTTCACAATATAAATTCAGTCTATAACATAGCTTCCACGAAATGCTTGTGTGTTTTAATGGATATCAAACTCCAAAGCTGACGACACTGAGCATTTAACATCAGCTTTCATTTTCGCTCCAGCTTTTGTGTACTACAATTCATCCTCCACCAGTCATCTTCCAAACTCCACGTCTGAGTCATAATTCTACGCATAAAAATAATATACCTTATGTTTTTCATGGTTTATGGACTATTCTCGTCTTATAATAACGACCAAAAGAAAAATGTAACGGTAAATGACGTTGACCTCATGTCTGATACAAATTCGCCATTGCTCAGACACATGTCCGACTTATGAATTATTAAAGTACAATATACAGAGGGAAAAAAATTTATAAATCGATTCATTTAAAAAATTCTGAAATAAATACGGCGATGATGGAATAATATAACTTGCAGTCTTACTAATTAATTAAGAATTATTACTGAAGGCGAATAGAAAACCAAAAGTGCATGCGTAGTGCAAGTTTTATGCAAGTGGAGCCTTAAAATATAGTAAGGCAACTGTCCTAAGTTTGTTTGCTTTTGGAGAGTACTTGTCATGATGAAATAGATAATGTAATTTTCATATATGAACATTTTGATAATGTCAAAAACATACATGATTAAATGAATGGTTTGAATTCTAAGAGGAAACTTTGACCTCCGAGGACGACTATAGCTATTGTTTAGGAGAACCAGGCAAAGAAAATTGTGTTCTAAGGCCGATAGTGTGCTTATAAATATGATATCAAAATGCAGTCGGCAAGCCTCCTTCTTGAGCGCTACGGTAATATTTTTTTTCCATCTCAGAGGTCCAGTTTGTCGACATTAACTAAGTAATGCGAAGGATATTTTAGTAGTTATTCAAGTGGGACTCTAAATTAATGAGGTAATTATGACTTTTTCTTTTTATAAATTAGAGAACATTCTAATTAAAAGCAAAATCTAGAGAATGGATACTTTTGAGTCAAATGCATTAACATTTAGAAAGAAATAGAAGCATCTATAGGGATTGAATAAAAAGAAACAAGCCTCGTATATTTTTACTCTTCCTGTGTTATTATCTCTTAATTGTATATGCATTTGATTATAAAATATTTATAATATAAAAATTATAGGTAAGTTGCTTGTTTGATGGTTGTTTTTAAAATAGTTTGTAGTTTTAAAAATAAAAGAACAAAAAAAATGTTTGGTAATAGGCTTTTTATTTATTGTCGTAAAAACTAAAAAATAAGAAAGTGTTTTTAAGAATAAAAACAAGAACAATTTCTAAATACTTTCTCTTGTTCCTCAACATTATTTTCATTAATAACCAGATTGTAATTTTGTAAAAGAAGCCATTTAAGTAGAATTGTGAGTTATGTTTAAACAATTTGCAGTCAAACCCAACAGGTAGTAATTGGTTAGGTTGGGTTATTTTATTTCATTGAGAAAAATGACCTTTTCAAAGAAAAATAAAAAATAATATTTATATGGGAAAAAAATTTAAATATAAAATTAATTAATATTTTAATAATTTACATTAATAAAAATTATTTTAAATAAAATAAGAAATAATATTTAAAAATAATACTAAGTTCAGTTTTTGATAAACTCGACACCCAATATGCTCTAATTAAAATGCACATGAGCATTTACACATACATATTTATATACTAAGCATGTAACATATACATATGCACAAATACAAATATGGACATAATGGATGTGTTACACATGCATGTATATATATATATATACATGTGCATATCTATATATATATATACTAAACATGTAACATACAAAATATATATAATAAATATGTTATGTACACACACGTAGATGCATGCGCATTTTTGTTCGTGTGCACAAACACTTAACAAATATGTAACAAGATATAAAAATATTATATATATATATATACTAATATTTCAAAAAATAATATAATTGTACACACTATATATTTGTACACACAAGAACAACATAATATTATAACATGACATTATAATATCTATATGATATAACACAATGTTTTACATGCATATCCTCACACGTTCATAATTAAACATTTATTGCTCACACTTCACATGTCAAATAATCTATTTAAAAAATTTTAGTTTAAATGCTAAATATGATTTAGTGTTATAAACACTAAAGAAAACATATTATGTCATCTAATCTATAAGAAAAAGAAAATTTTAAAAAAATTAAATTATATATCATTTTTAATATATACATTCATGCCAATCATTTAAAATTATTTAATATTTCTCTAAATAGAGAAATTGGAATTAAATTTAGAATTATAAGTTTATGTTCTAATTCTCTAAACATAAATTTTAAATTAAATTCTTAGTATCAAACAGAAATTTAGCATTTTTAAAACTTATTTTTGAATTATTTTTTTTAATTTTAATAATTTTTTAGTATGTTTTTAAAACCAAATTATTCAAATAGATTTTTTTTATAATGAGATTCTATTCTATAAAATAATTTTACAAAACTATACTAAAATATAAAAATTAAAAAATAGAATTAAACAAGCCTGCATCCTTGTCCCTTATTGCTGAACTGATGTTTGCGGTGGAAGACTATTCCACCAGTTAACTTCTTCTTCTTTTTATAAAAAAGCATTATGAACAGGGATGACTTCAGATATTGTATTTAAAAGAGAAGTTAATCGAGGCATTAATTGTTGAAGGGACATCAGACTTTTTGCTTAACCTTCGATGTTTGTCTAAAACTCTAATTATCTTTGCTTCACCACACTTCACTGGCGATGATCGGAAGTTGCACGAAAGGATTTTAAACTTTTGTATTAAGGAGAAATAACTGGGTAAGGCAATTGAGTTACGACTCTCGATTTTTATTGTTGTTGCTTGATCCCCATAACAATTTATGGTTTTATTGCTTTTTAGTTTTGAGTGAAATATGTGTATTTTATCTCACTTTAAGAGTATGACTCAAACCAACGGTAAAAAACAAAGACCAGAATGTGGTTGCCCGGTAATTAACAGGAAGAAAAGTGAAGAAAAATAAACTAGACAATAAAGCAAAAATTGACCAATACTTACTGAATTTCTCAAAAGAATTGCGTCTACAATTCAACCTATATTATATTATATATAAGTAAAGTAGCGTAAGAAAAGACTCGGTTAAAAAAATTCTCTTCTTCGTGCGATGATTTTTTATATTATTGTATATGTGTTAATAATTTTTTGAAATACATAAATTTTTTAAAGTTAATAAAAAATTTGATAAAATAATTAATTAATTGTTTCTTAAATCAAAATTTATTTAAAATTTAGATTTTTTAAGTCAATAAAAAATAAATAAATAAATAAATAATTGTCTATTAAAATTTTTTAATAAAAAATTATAAATATAATTTGACATAATCTAAAATTAAATAAAAAAAGTTGAATGATTTATAATAATGCTTTCTTATAATCTATTATCATCATTTTTTTCTTACAAATTTAGATAACTAATTTTATAAAATTTTTTAAATTTTTTTATATTTTTTATATATTATAATATATTACTAAATTCAAATTTTCAATGGAGTACTAGTTTTTGAATTGTTTGAATCTGAGCTTTGATTGCAAGAGAAGTGATAACGCCACCAATATCAAAGCATGGATAAAGTTAGAACTTGCGAATGATATTGAAATGCTTGATTGCTATTTCCCAAAACTACCCAATTGGCCCTCTTAATGTAAATCATTCTTGGTCACTTACGTAACTAAGAGCACGTTTCAACGGTTGCATTTAAACTTGTTGCCTATTTCAAGTGTAATTTTCAGCTAATCATTCATCGTTGTAAAACATAAACTCTCAAAGATAAAATAATAAATGTGGGTACTACTTAATCAACTAAATAACTGTTATTTCAACTAAATGTAAAGGAGCAAGGTAAAAGAGTTGTATTCAAATGATTGGGCCCATGAGTATTTGTCTTACTTCCTCCCTAATAGCTTGACTAAGTTTGATTTCATTAGTACTGTTTTAGACTTTTGTTAGGTTGGTTTTTTTTCTTTTTTTTTCTGGACTTGTTCAGTTTAATGGGACTTGATTTACAAGGGGACAAAACTACGTGGGCCTACTGTTAAAAAAAAAACCTTTTCCTCTTTTGTCTTTGTAGGTAAATATTGCAAAAGAAATCTGAAAACAAGTAAATTGGACCAAGATGAACTTGACCCAAAATAAAAGGATAAATTGATCTGGTTGGGTTTTACACTGCAATGAATTGTCAAGATTTCTTGCACTAGGTGCTTTTAGGTGATTTTATTGTAAAATTTATAATAATAAAAAATTTAAGGGTTCAAATCTATTTTTTAAAAATATTTATAAATTATAAGATTAAATCTAACTATCTAAATCACTATTATAAAAAATATGTCTGAAACCACTTCCATTTTTAGTTGAAAAGACAATTAAAATAAATTGGTAGACTTTAGTTATAGAATAGGAAGGTAAGTTTTAGACACTAAATTATTAATTTACTTTTAAATTTATTAACATATATATATATATATATATATATATGAATTTTTTCTAACTCATTTTTATCTTGTTTGTTTTCAGTTTGATTGTCACTGAAATTGAAATTGAATCTATCAAATCTTGAGATGTCTTCAACATCCCTGAGATGTGGTTGAAACAGATTTTGCAAATTTTGATTTATCATAAAGTTAGATAAGGAAAAATATTTAAATAGATTAATGTTTAACATTTCTTTCAATAATTCATGTTTTTGCCAGGAAAAAAAAAAAAAGAAACTGATTTTGATAATGTCCTAATTTTGAGTTTTGACTTTGGAGTGTCGCACAGAGAAGTTTTATTCATCCTATATCAAAGCAAATTTGCCATATAATGATGAAGAGATATTATAGATATATAAACTAAGAATCCTAAACCTTAGGCATAATGCATATAGCTAAAAATTTCTTTAATATATGGCAAAAAGTCGTAGGGGAAAATAAAAAACGATAAACTTCACGTTAAGATTTTATAAAAATATTCATATTGAGATTATCTAGAATTTATTTATTATATAAATCACAATTTGGCAATTTGTATTTTAACAAAAGGCGGAGGAAGGGTGTGTAAGTGTGTACTACCCTTCAACCTTTGGTAAAGTATAACGGCGGAGGAGGGGAGTTGGCAGAGGCCATGCCCCATCTCTTCAATTATTTTAGTTTTTATATATATATATATATATTTTATATACCATTTCTTTTAATAAAATTAGATATATAAGGTTCTTGAAAAAATTTGTGTATAAAAAATATGACAATTAATATAATTAATAGTCTACAATTCTACAAATATATATATATATATATATATTATATGTCATATTTTTATGATAAATTGATTCCTATTTAATCTATACAAATAACAAGTTTAATTTATTATTTTTATTAGTAATATAATAATAAAATTTTAAAAATTTTGAGACACACCTTAAAAAATTTTAGAAAATTTAAAAATAAAAGGTATTTTTTCATAATTTTATTTTAATAAACTAAAATCTAGATAAGTGAATATTACCATTATCTCTAAACCTTTTTTATTTATTTAATTTTCCTTTTCTTCATTCTTAGCTTAATTTGATATTTATTATTTTTTAACTCGCCGTTAACATTTACATTATATCTAACTTTTCAATTTTCTCTCACTTTTAGGTCAGATGAATTGTTTTATTTATTATTATCATCAAATCTAATTTTTTTTCATTGAAATTAGTTTATTGTAGAGAAATGTGTGTGTGTGTACAGTAGAGTAATTATAAAATTATTTTTTCTCCCTTTTAAAATGGAATTTATCTATTTATTGTGAATAATTCATCAGTTCGCCAAATTTGTTTTCTTCCAAGAAAAAGAAGGAATAGAAGAAAAAAGTAATGTCATCGCGACGTACGAGCGGCCAAACAGACCCTTAAATCGTCCTGTGCTGCCATATTTGCCCTCACGTGAAAGAACAATGGCAAACCTATTGGCATTCTGATCGTATACATCGTCCTCCCCTGATCTCTGCCGAAGCCGCCATTGACGATCAATTGTAGTTTATTCTCACCAAATAAAGGTCCAGAGGGTCGATACTTCTGCCTCCAGATGTTGTTTGTTTAGAAGAAGGCTATAATATAAAGATTCAGAGAAAATGAGGTCTTCTTCAGAGACAATCAACATCGCTGCCGTTGCTCAGAGAATTGATGTCGATAATCGGATTTCTATGCGCTACTACTTTCGGATCGCTGATAATATCCTCAAGCAGGTCTGTGTCTCCTCTATTTGACTTGATGATTATGCTGCTGGGAATCACCGTACGCGGGACCTTCATATTCTTAGCAGGACTCCCTTAGCAAAATTTGAAACCTTTATTTACGAGTAGAAACAAAATAGGGTGTTTGGGGTTTATGATAGCTATTCAACTTGATGATTAAAGTAGTTGCCTGAGCTGCTTTAGTGTTGTGTTTGGAAGATGAGGTCTAATTTTGATTAAAATGGATATGAAATAGTTGGTATTCTGCAAACTAGTGTTAATTTCTTAAGTTATGCCCCTCTGTTAATCGTGGTTATTGGTTCAGTTTCTAGTATTTGAATCATTCAGGTTCTTTTGTTTTTAATAGATGGTTATTCGCTTATTCTGGAGCAAGGAATTTGTAATATTTCTAAGATTTATTAGGCATACATGTATATATAGAAGGGGGAAGGGAGGATCTATTGAGATTTGAGACATTGGGGCAGGTAATTGCTTATTTGTGAATTGTATATCTCACAGCAAATGTTATATTAGAAGTTTGCATCTTATTAGGTTTTGCTAGTCAAATTTCATTATTGTTGGAGAATGGAGATTTATCATTATTACAGTAACAATGTTAATAATTAACTATTAAACAGTTTTGAGTACAAAAAATATTATGGTAGTTAGTAGATGAAGTACTTAAAATATAATTAACACACATGGATGTCACTATTTAATTTTATATTTTCATGCAAATTTGCTTCTTCCTTACTGTTATGTTCAGCATAGTATATGAAATGATTAATTGATTCTTTATATTAACATCTGTTGCACTTTTTTTTACTGATATTGCACTTTCAGCTCCTGATTTTATTGTCTTACTTTCTTTTTTAATTTTTTATGCAAATTATAACAGTAATATTTCATTTCTTATACAGTTGCTTTGCTTGAACTTTTAGCTCCAATTGATTTTGACATTGCAGGCTGACATCTTTCGGGTGGAGAAGAATATTATTGATCTATATGTTATGCTTCTAAGATTTTCTAGGTATCAAAATATTGCAAGTAGCATTATTTTACCCGTGATATGACTTAAAGGTTTCAGTTGAATATAGTTCATTTGTTTGCTATGTTTGTCATAATACTGGATTGAGGGACCTTCCTTTTCTCTCGTTTTAGTTTGGTGTCTGAGACAATACCATGCCACCGAGATTATAAAGCATCTCCACAAAGCAAGAAAGTTGCTTTGAAAAAGGTGAACAATTTAGATCTTTCTGAAAAATGAATATTTGTTTATGCATAGATTTAGATGTAATCTGGTTTTAAATTTCTTTCTGTAGAAATTGCTAAATTCTATGAATGAACTAGAGGAGTTGAAACCATTGGTACAACAGAAGATCAATGAACTTAACAGAAGACAAGCCTACCAGAAAAATGGGTGGGGAAAAGCTCATTCAAATAATTTGATTCAATTTTCTCCAGTCAGAAAGCAAACTATTGTCAATGGTAGTCAAACAAAGGTAAAAGTTTGCTTTGAAGCTTGTTGCCCGGCAGTGATAATCTCTCCTTTCAATTGCATCAGTTCTCTTGGTTGTATGTGTCCTTCATTTTTATTTGTGCTCCCATTGAAATGTTTCGTGTCCATAACTCCATATGCTATTGTATATCTGACCAGGCAGTGAGACCAGTTGCTGGAGATTTTGTTTACCAAGGATCAAGGGGTCAGCAGTTTTCTTATGCTAGGCCGGTGGAAGAGCACTTTCAAAGGCTGTGAGTATTGGAATGTTTTGATGTCATGTGTGATTGGCCTCCATATGGTGATGGATATTACCTAAGTTTTTGTTCTTTCTTTCTTCACATACATGCATAAAGTATGACTTTCGTTGTCGGAATCTTTACTTTTTATATGTCATTTTACAAAATATTCTGCATATGAAAGCTTGACAGTGCTAAATGGACTTATTTGTGAAATATTGGTATTTTTGGCTATCTACTTATCCTGACAGTTTGTCCTAAGAGTAATTTGATTTCCTAGTGTTTTTTAAATTACTGCAATTATAGTCAACTGAGACATTTTATATTGTCAGATGAACTGCCTAGGTCTTTTGGGGGGATTTCGCAAACTACTTGTCCTATAATGGTGGCAATGAAGAGGACTTTATGATGTGATTATTTGATATAGGTGTTGTTACTTATTGATGTTTAAAGCTAATTTCCGTTATTTCCTATAATATAAAGTTTGCAGAGTTATATTGTTTTAATCATGTTTTTGGATTTTAGGCAGTGGCCTAGGTAAACATCTCTTATATGTTTACTAGCCATTCCCAGTAGAGCAAAACCTGTAGACATTTAACTGAGAACAATTTTTATTATGTTTGAGCCTTCAATATGTCACTAAATTGGGTTAAAAGGAGGATTGCTTGTTATATTCTTTATCAGTAGCATCTTCATAATCAGGAGTACATAGATTCGGTTTTTCTTTTCTCTCAAGTGTCAATTTCCAAATATGTTCAAGTTAGGTTGTATCTTTTAACCAAGATTGTAGTTTGTGACTGTGCTATTACTGAGGAGATTATACGGCTTATAATGATTAAAACATTAGAGAATCTTCTAAATATGTTATTTTAATGCAGCCAGATGTTAAGCTATGGAGTCATCATGGGATCTTTTATAGACATTGTGTTCTCAATTATGGCTTTATGGTGCCATCTCTAGCACTTGATTTTGCGTTAAATTTATATTCCTGTCATTTGGTTTTCCAATAACTATCCAATGCTCACATGCTATAGTTTGCTATTTTCTAGGTTAACACTCTAATGACATCAAACTCCCCAAAGCTAAATATATTCATTTTATAGATGGATTATGGATAGATGACAAAACATTTGGATATTTTTATAACCAAATGCTGCACATGTCTTCATGTTCTTGATTACTCTTGCAATTTTGCTTTGATTATTGTAGATCTCTAACTCTTCCACGCCCGAAGGAGGAAACTCTCTCCAGACATTCCATTTTAGGTCCTAATGGGCTTAAAGGGCAGTGGCAGCCTCCTATAAGTGATAAAGGGGTATGCTAGTATTTATGTTTACTTTCCTTTTTCTCAGAGATCATCCTGACAGTTCTTTTCTGAATGTAGGTCAGGTATCCAACCAACATAGACCTGTCCCCAGTTGAAATACCAAGGTTGTTATCTATTTTCTGAGTTTCTATGCCTTTTTTTTATTATTGCCTGTCAGTTACTTATGAAAAGGGATATTCTATTGAACACCCCAATCTGATTCATGGACCTATATTTAAAGATGGAAATTTCTCCCCAAAAAAATGCATTTGAATGTGATATATTAGAAGGATCCTTATTTTTAAATTTTGAACCCATAAAAATTTGTAGTCCATGCTGTACTTGTAAGCTGGACCCTTTGTTTATTTTGATATAATAACTAAGTCAATTATCCTGGGTTTTCTTTCTGAACAAACAGCCTTCAACAGTCCGTGGAAGATGGATCACTGGATAAAAAAGATAATAGCATCTCTGACAGCAGTAAATTGGATCTAGAACCAGTTATTACTGAGAGGGTGGATTGCCAAGCCCAACATGCTGAGGAACCTGTTTCTCTGATCTCTTTTGAAAATTTAGAAGTCCCCCTTTCAACAGAAGTGATCAGACAGCCTTCTCCTCCGCCTGTACTCGCTGAAGTACAAGATTTAGTCCCTGCACTGTCACCACATGTTACAGAGGCAGAATGTAAGATAGAGACTCCCTCATCAGATGAGTTTGTTCGTGCTGAAACACCTCTGCAACTTCACATTGTGAGAGTCAATAATCTTTGCTCATCAAACTTTTGGCATATTCTTCTTTACTTTACATGTCATGGGAAACTTAAGGTTTTTCTGAGTATCTACTTTATTAGCATATATTTAATATATATAAAAGTTATAAAAATTACTAACTGTTAACTGTTGATATAAATGTAACATTATGCTCTCATTTCCTAACAGTTGTTTCTATTTTGCAGTCAACTGCTTTGATGGAGAATTTTATGAAGCTTGCCAAGTCAAATACGGACAAAAATTTAGAGACTTGTGGTGTCCTTGCAGGTTTGCTTGTAAGTGCTGAAAACATCTTTTGACATAACATACATGGATAGATCCAAGAGTGGGTGGAACCCCAAGATATTATTGTGCAGTAACTTTCTCAGAAACAAACTTATTGCTGGCCCTCCATTGCAACAAAAAAAGAAAGTCTGGAAGGACCTTTGTTTCTTATGTTCCAGTTTCATGGTATTGCCCTGGCAACAATTTTGTGTGGGTTCTCTCTTGACTATATGTTTGTTTGTGAACTTGTTAGACGCATGGCAATCTATATTAGGTTGTAAACATTTCACTAATAATGCATTAGGATCTGCAAGCCTCAGTCTTGGATCTGTTCCTCATGGTGCAAATATTTAATTGAGCTGTAAGATTGTGATTTTTATTTTGCAAATATTCCTGTCTGCAGAAAAACAGAAAATTTTATATTACATCTCTTATCATCCCAAAGCAGGAGTCAACATCAGATTCTGTACGAATTCTTTCATTATAAACCTTTGGGATAGTTAGAATTATTTTCATATTTTATAGAACTGACGTTTATTGTACTTTCTGGGCAGTGTCAGACCACAAATGAAGAGGAAATTTTTGAAGTGCAAGACAAGTTATCACTTTTCCCCCTTGGGTGGATTCATGTGAGTTATTCATGCACTATTATGTGTGGTTACTGGTCTTTTTTTTTTTTTTTCATTTTTTTAACCTTTCGAATCTAGTTTGTCATAATAGATCATCCCCAGTATCATATCGTTGGGTCATATATCATCCTGTATTTATCTAAACTATCACTTAATATTCTTTCAAATTTCAGAGTCCATGTTTAAAGAGCCACTCATAACTGTTACTATTAGATTAATAGTGCCCCTCCCCCATTTCTGTATTTACCCGTATAAATAGATGCCTGGGTTTTCAATTCACCTTTGCTTATGTCGTCATTTGTCTTCCTTTTGTACTTTTATAGTTGCTTGTCCAGAGTCTATGTTGCAACAAAATATTTACTAGCATTGCCTCTCGATCTTGTGTGTGGGATTTGATATTTTATAAACCATCATGTTATTACTTCTAAAAGTTACACCATGAATACAGAGCTAACAGCTTTGATAATCCTTTTGTTTTGCCCTATTAAATATCTAATTTTTCCTTGATTGCAATTTGTGTGATTAGATTTTGCTTTGTTGAAAAGAATTTTTTCTTTGTTTGAGAAGTTAGGACGACAGTGCCTGCTCTTTAGCTCTTTAAGAGAAAGGATATGTGGGTTGGTAGAACTTAAGATTTAGTCACATACTTATTGTGAAGTTGGGAGTACATTTTCCATGACACGCTCAGAGTGGTAATAATGTCTGAATTTATGTCTCGGTTTTAATTACAGTAATAGTGAATTCGTAAATCTTACTAGTTTAAAAGTTATCAAGAGTGACCTTAAATCACTCAGATTGTTTCATGATGAGATTGATTCACGAAGAGGTGAATGATTACTTACTGGCATTTGTCTGCTCTAAAGTAACTTCGCCACAGAATTTCCTGATTATGTTGCCATGTTGCTCTAAAACTATAAATAATTGAGACACAGACAATTTAAAAGGAGGGAAAGCGCATCTAAAATCTGGAGAAGAATGCTTTGGAGGTCATATTAATCTTTCACATTTAATACCAAGTGAAGTCCTCCCTTAGCTATGCTCCTACACCTTAAATTTCACCAATACAGTAAAACAGATTCCTGTAGAGCTAGTTAAACGAAGAATGCACCTAAAGAAATTTTTTGTAAGCTTCTAAAGCCATTTGGTTTGGCTTGATAAAGCACTAGAGTTAGTATAGCTGTGCCTGTCCCTCTCATCACTCTGAAGAGGTACAAAATTGAACATTGAAAAGAAAGCATAATTTGCTAAAATTTTGAAAGTACAATTAGTTATTGCAGGCCTATAAATTGTAATCTAGTTCCTCAGAGGTGGAAAGAAAAGAAAACAAAAAACATTTTATTAGTTGCCCAATTAGTTATTGCAGTCTTATCCCCTAATGGATAGGGGAGTGGCATGCCAGCTCAAGTGACAGTTTATATGGTTTGGGGATCAATCCCTAGTTATTCTAGGTGGATCATCTTCTTTAAGAGTAGCAATAAAATTTCAAATGGCTAGTGTTATGGCGGGACTTGTTAACAGATTTATTTAAGGGTCTTTTGAATGAAGAGATGATGTCATGTTGATTGAATTTTTCTCATTACATGAGCCTAGTTTATCTTGGCACATAAACTCTGGTGTTTTTCTAAATTTCCAATTTTCACTTCATAAGTCTTTCATAATGTTGTAAACACTGATGTTTATTATGTATATTTCTGTATCTCCAGACCCATCCTACGCAATCTTGCTTCATGTCATCAATTGATCTGCACACCCATTACTCATATCAGGTGAGTTAGTGAGTTTTTTAATATTTTAGTGAAGATCTTTATCATTGATATTTTATGCCAAGTCTTTGAAGGTTAATTTATGCTGTTTGATATTTGGAGATGGGAGTGTAGTGAAGTACTGTTAATTATTGAAAAATGTTTTATAATAATTCCAGATCTCTTGTGAGAGATTTCTGTTTAATAATAAACTTGTGGTCTATGATATCATTTCTTTATGCAGCGCTTTTCTTCCTAGAAAAATAAGTTTGATGTAATATCAGTGCTCCAATATTGTCTTTATATATTTTTCTCCATATCTTATGCTCATGCTTGCTGCTGCTTTAGATCATGCTGCCAGAATCTGTTGCAATAGTCATGGCACCAAGAGATAGTTCGAGGTAAGATCACAGCTCAGAAGTTTGTTGATCTAGGGAAGTAATGTTTTAAGTTACGGTGTAGGTGAGGTTAAAGTTGCAACAAGTGATTAAGGTCATAGATATTAAAAATCCCTGTGATAAACATATTTTCATTAGGAAGCTTGGCCCGTAATATTTGAAACTCAATAAATGGCACAATAACTCTGGCATATAAGACCTTTTAAAATAATATCCTAACCTATATGTTAATCTAGTAGGAATCCATCAAGTCTACCTTCCTTTCGTCCTTTCCCACTAAAAAGAAAATGGTTGGAATATTCACAGATTTTACGTATTAAAAGGGTAATGAGTTTGGGAGCTGAAAAAATTATGTCTTCAAACAACTAACCGCGGATTTCGTTTGACTTGTACACTACAGGAAACATGGCATCTTTCGTTTGACAGCTCCGGGTGGCATGTCGGTCATAAGACAATGCCAACAGCGTGGCTTTCATCCCCATAGTCAGCCTCCAGATGGTGGGCCCCTATACAAGACCTGTACAGATGTTTACATGAACCCAGATTTAAAATTTGACGTCATTGATCTCCGATAATTAGATCTTGTAATACTTGGATAACAATCCAGTCATCCAATTGTTCATATACCATGTTTTACGATCAAATTAGTCATCATACTATATTAACATTCGAGTTTGTGAAAAGAATATTTTTTTTCCTTATGTCACATAATGTTTTGGTATGAAGGCATTCCCAGCCCATCTACCTCTTCATACTCTGATAACTTTCTTGTAGATGATGAGCGCAAGGTGTGTTCCATTGATTTGTTATGGAATAAACTACCATTTTGGTGCTTAATACTGTCACAATGTATTCTTCCACATTGTCAATTTAGCTCTAACATTGTTATTTTTTAAAAGACTAGATTGATGTTGTTAAAATCTTTTAAGGGCAATGTATATATAAAATGGTCCTTTGATTCTTTTCTCGACCGTTAAACCGTCGAATTTCCCCCTGCAAATGAAAACAAGAACAAGGAAATGTGGGTAGATGTCAAAATGGCTTTTGCCTTTCAAGAAAGCATCAAAATCTTCCTCGTGTAACAGGAATTCTGCTTCTGTTGTCACTTTAAAAATGATTTATTACTTTAATCTTTAAAACCTTCAAAAATTAAAGTAGAGCTTTTCCTAAAAGAAAAAGGGCTTCTTTATTTTGGACTTTGCAGCACGACCCAACAAGCTGTAAAATAAATAAGTCTTATCACAAAAGCTGATATTAATAATAGGCAAGGGCTGTCCCCACTCTTTTGTGATCACCAGGGAAATACAGACCAAGAATTGTGCTTGATTAAATTTTGAAAATATGGGAAATTTCGTTTTGGTGCCAACAATATAGCACTAAATAGTTAGAAAAAAAAAATAATAATTATAATTCATTTTGTTGGACTCTTGATAATCCAAGGATCAGATTTGAACAATTGATTCTTCTGAAACAACAAAGTTAATAAAGTGTTGATAATAGGTGAATCTACTCAAACCAGATGAGCTTAACGTACAGAGCCAACTCGAAGAAGTTTGAATCTTGTTCATATACAAATTTGACTGTAAAATTATCTCAAAACAGCTTGATTTGGCTCCAACAGCAGTATTGTGTTAAGGACGAAGAAATCAAGATTGATGTAAAGACTTTTACCACAACACAACACAAAGGGAAATTATTATCACACACCTACAACAATGACGAGAACCCTAGGCAAGCTATAGTTAGCCGATATCTATTAAAGTGGTGAATATTGATCTTTGTTGAATGGTTGGAACCAGGGGTACCTCTTGGTCAATGAAAGATAACACTCACACTGTCAAATCCATAGAGTCTATTTCTTCAGTCCTCACAGATGAGTAAGGACACCTCAACAGGGGGGGGTGGGGGGGCAACGCCACCTATATAATTGAATCAATCCAAAAGTTATGATCTATTGCAGCAGTGATGTTATATATATATATATATATATATTTCTTGAGTTTGGGTACGCCAAAGCAACCAGGACAAAGTCACCACACCATTTATATGACAATGAAGATAGGTCTCATTCAATGTCGATTATATGGTTTGGTTACATCATTTGTTGCACCAACCAAAGGTTTCTGGTCATGCCAGTTAATTGTGGGTACGAAGATGCTTTCTTTATGAGGGTCTTTCGTGGAGATAGTGGGTGGGGGTGGGGTCCCATGCAATGGCAAGTATTAAGATCATCACAAACAATGACTATTCTGTCATCTCGCATGCATGCTAACTTTCCAAATTTTGGTTACACTGTCTTTGTGAAATTGGGGACCAACAGTCATTTGTAGGGGTCCATCCTCTAGGGTAAGGTTATGTCATCCAGTTTCATATAGGGTACACGTTAATTATGATTTATTTCTATGCGAAACAATTTTTTTATTGGATCGTGTAATTTATTTAATGTAGACCTCAAACCTTAAATAATACATTAAATTAAAATTTAGGATTGCATGTGATTGATATTAAAATTTTTTATCAGATATCCAATTTTAATTTAAATCATTAAATTTGTACAATACTTTCAAGATACAGGAAATCTAAATCGATTTCTTTCTCTAAAGTCTATTAACCTCTTTCAAGATTAACTTGTTGCAATAGTATAATCTTATTACTGTTTGAATTTTAAGGGATGACAATTATTGGTGTTAGGATAGATACAACATTATTAAAATTAATATAATAAATAAGAGATGGGGTATATTTTGAAGTATTTGATGAAATGTTACATGGTTCTTGAAAATATGTGAGCATGTAAACATAAAAAATAAGACAGAGAGAATTTAACATACATTGATTTATAATGATTCAAATCATTGTTGTTTCTATTTCGGCTCTCTAACTTTTGAATTTAAGAATTTAACAAAACTAAATACTTAATAATCACAATGGTTAATCTCACAACACTAAGTGTAGTCACAAGACTTTTAACAATACCTTGACAACCCATAACAAGACTCACTTATATGACTTTTACACCAACATTTTGGCAATCTACAATAAGGTTAAGCCACGCAACTTTCATGCTACCATTATGGCAGCCTACAATGAGGTTCAGTCATATAGACTTTTACAATACAAGAAAGCCCACCAAAATTATTTCAAATTCCACAAACTATATTTGATAAGATAAAAAGAGAACTTTCTTCCTTACATAGTATACACACTCTCACACAGAAAAGTATGTGAACTACTAAAACTTAGTCATACAAACTAGAAGAACACAATTTAATTCTATGAATGAATTGATCAATCAAGTTCTGTACTTCTTCCAAGCGCTACATATTTATATTGAAGAAGTCTAATAGCTAGTTCTCTATTTTGATAAGTTTTTCAACTGGTTTGCTGGTTATGAAAACTCTAGTATGGTGCAATCATTTGCTGCAACAATCATGGTATTAATGAAGAGATTCTTTATATTTGGCAACAATATGGAGAGAGAATATTTATGTTTATCCATGAACTTTTATATATATTGGGCCAATTTGAATAACTTGTTTAGATTGAGCCATCTATCTGAATTTGTCAGACATACACAATGATTTGATTAGATAATATAATAATTTTTGACATAATCAATAAATAAGAATATAATAAATACTTTAACAATTAGATTATTAGAACCATCAACTCTTTTTGTGATTAAAAAAAATTACACATTAGGCTCAATTAGCTTGAAATGAATTTACTCGTTTTCATCCAAAACGTCAATTTGCTACTAAGTCGGCAAAGAAAATTTTCGATATCTCTGAATACATAAACAGGTTGCATGCTAATAACAAATTCATTTTTTATATTAATGTATGGTATTAAATATTTAGAATAAATATTGTTGATATTGTGTCACTTAATTTAATATTTTAATAAAAATTACACAATTAATTTTATTTAACAATTGAATTAAATTATACATTTTATTTAATAATTTGTATTTATAAGTATGTGAATAAAATAGTGCTAAATTTTTTTTTAGTACTACTGGAATATTGTACACATTTTCAGAGTAAACCGTTGTGTTAAAGAATTCATAAAAGGAAATGTAAGAAGTAATATGTAATATTATTCATTACTTAAATATCCAATAATTGGACCAATTAAACAAAATGTCACGACCTGAGCTAATAGGGCGTGACCAGCTCAGGGATAAGGTGTCTTTTATTCTCATGAACCTATTGAAACTCTCATAACAACATAACTTATATAAATTTACATTAAATAAGCATAGATCTCATAATTCTCTATATAGACAATTTATGACACACCATAATAATACATCAAACATTTAGCTTGTATACAAGGGAGTGACTAAACTGAATTATAAAAATAAGAAAAAACATAGTTCTAGTAGTAGAGTAGGCTCACAAAAGAATTAATCATCAAGATTAAAATTTCGAAGGTGGATATTCTGGGTTGGTGCTGGAATATGAAAAATATTAAATAATGGGGAGAGTCAAAACTCAATGAGTAAGTAATACTAATATTGCAAAACTTAGAGTAGGTTTACAGTGGTACGCCTTTTAAAATTTTAAACTAGATATCATCCAATCATAATTCAATAATATCAAACGGAGAATAATCATTAACATAATTCATTTGAGAATATCTTATAAAATTAATCATAATTACAGAATATAGAGTTAGCCCAAGGCTAGTGATGATATATCAGAACTTATACTCATTCGATAATAGGCTTTGAGTAAATATTATAATGACTCTCAACCTCAAACAGAATATGGTTGTAAGGGTATCATACCGAACCTTATTTAATTATTAATCGTAGTACACTACGGCTAACGTCAATTGCCGTTAGCTACAATTTTGGACATATTAGCAATATTTTAAAGATAAATAATTATCCATGTACAAATATCAGAAATTTTAAAATCATACTATTTCATAATTCAACTTTCAGTATTTCTAATAATTTAATATTCATAATCATCATGAATAATTTAAAATAATATTATGCATAATTAGGATTATCTACTCACTTGTGAGTATAATTCCTTTGTTGATAGTTTTCTAACTATCTAAAAACATTAAATAAAATACTCTTAACATCCAGTTTTCATAAATTTAATTATTTAATTATGTCACAAAATTAATTATTCATTATTCACCTTTATCCAATTCACCTCTTTCTTTACTAAATTTTAGGAAATTAAATATATGGGCCACTTTCTTAATTAATACTTCAAAATACTTATGACCTATATTTCTTTTTATTATTCTTATTATCATTATTATTACTATTACCATTATTATTATTATCATTACTATTATTGTTATTATTATTATTATTATTATTATTATTATTATTAGTATTATCATTACTATTATTGTTATCATCATCATTATTATTATTATTATCATAACTATTATTATTATTATTATTATTATTATTATTATTATTATTATTATTATTATTATTATTATTATTATTATTATTATTATTATTATATTCAATTATTCCATTATGCACTTATTAAATTTCTAAGACCTACCATCACACAAATTTCACTTAAGGGTTATCTAATAAATTTCAAAATTTCCATTTAACCTCAAATAATATTTATTGTTATCCAATCAAGTCAAACAAAATTTTCCCTTCTAATTTCCTTCCTTTTTCTTCATGAAAAATCTAGGAAAATTACTATAAATTAGAAATTTGTTCTAAAATTCAAACTAAAATTTCCAAAAATTCTAAATCACTTCCTAAGTGCATAGCAAAATTTTAGAAGTCTTAAGAACACAAATTTCACTAAATTTTCAAATTACCCCTAGACCCCCTAAATTGGGGTTTTTCAATTTAAAAGACAAAATTCACAATTGATCAGTGATTTTAAAAGAGAAATGTGTGAAATTCACCTTAGAAGTGTAACACTAATTCAAATTGAAGCAAACAATCTAAATTGAGCTCAAATTCGCCTCTTTTTTTAATAAATAGTGACAAAATTAGGGTTATTCGATTCTGAGCAAATTAGACCAAATTGATCAATGTAAATGAGGGAGAAAGGTGTGAAACCACTGTAGAAAGTGAAGCCCTATGTTTAATTGGATTAAAAATGCACCAATTTCATGAATTTTGAGCTACTAAAAAAATTTGAGGAACTTCAGCGATGTGGCGGGCCTTGGCGATTGTTTGGGAGTCGATGGGGCTGCTGTGGTGGAAAGGAGTCACTGGCAACCCTTCACAGTGGTCGAAGCAACGCCAGTGGCCGATGGGAATATTTGCACAATGAGGGTAACGAGTTACACAATTTTTCGACAGTTTTTGCCAGTAGGGAGGCTGCCGGTGGTCGAGGATGGGTCGGTGAAGGCGCTGGTGACTCTCTGATCACTCTCCGGTGAGCTAAAGTGGCTATCAAAGGGAGGAACTATGAGCTATGTATTGAACTGAAGAGAAGCTCGCAAGAATGGTATGAATAATATTTGATGTATGATTTGTAAATGATTTGAGGATTATAGGTAGAGGTTAATTGTATAATTGGTCACTAATATGAGTTAGGTGGAGTCAATGGAAATAATTCAAAATTTAAAATATTTTAAATGGAAAATATTATTATTATTATTTTATCATATCAAAATTTCCTTCACAGATACTTAGTTATCATAATTAGTTGAGTTAAAAGTGCTAAAAATGCACATGATGATACTTAGACACTAACTTTGGTTATAATTTTAGATAAAATTTTATATACATCTATATTTATTTTTGACTGAGTTCTCTTTTTTAGTATAAACTTTTATGAATATTACACAAAACATATAGTAAGTTTTTCTCATTGTTTATTGAGATGACACTAATTTCGTTTAAGAGCATACTTTTATGTGATGACATTGGCTTGTGGGTTTTTAATTTTATTTTTTTCGCAAATGAAAATAAAAAATACTATTGAAGACCGAAGAATGGTTCAACTATAACATTTAAGCATCACTAATACTTGAAAGTTCTGGTTGAATATGTTGGATTTGGTTGGTAGGTGGAATGTTATTTTATTTAGCAAGCCAATGATTGAAGATCTAGCTTTGGAAAATTCTTAAATTAATGGAATTATATTGTTTCTTTCTATTGTCTCTTGGAAGTATAAATTGACTATATGCTTAGTAGTGTCTCAAACTCTGATGAAAGGACATGAGATAGATTATGATAACCACGATCATATATATTATCTGTGAAAAAATGAAGTACAATTCCAAGCTCAAATGGCTTAGGTACAGTAACAGTAAAACAACCTAACTTATAATATAGAAGAACCATGACATGGACAGTAAACAAAATTAATTTTACTTTATTAAATTATTTTTAAACAAAAAATATTTTTACAAAATTTATTGTTAGATTTATAGTTCTTATAATAAAATCATATTACAAAATTTGATATTCATGTAAAATTGTATTTTTAAGTTTTATTAATTAATTTTGCAATTAACACATATGATATATACTTCAAATATTAAAAAATTTAAATTATTTGATAGCATGCTTCTAGTTATTTAATTTTTATAAAATTGGTATAAAGGATTAAACTATTTATTAACTATTTTTTATCTAACAATAAAGTCCATAAAAATTATTATTCATAATAAAACATTTAAAAGTGTAAATGTATCAATTTTTACATCAATGTCCATTAGTTTTTCCTAATTGATACATAACTCCATTTTCTTTTGGCCAATGATTGCTATCATTGAAGGAATCTCAGACTAACAATAATTGAGAAATAGGATTCTGCAATTGAAGTTACATTCATATTAACCCAAAAAAGAAAACCACAGTTTTGTCTATCCTCATGGCAAATAATTATTCAATCTAATATTAACTCTGTCATATATGGCAGTGGACAAATCAAAATTACTTTTTGTCAGCAAATCCATAAGAAATAAAGCAATAATTATTCAGTGCCCTTGAACAAAAGAAGACGAAAGAACATTATTTGACAGTACTTCACCACCTAATTGATTATTATTTATTAGACAACCAATTGTGATAGCTTAAATAGAGATGAGACAGTGTTTCCCTACCTTAAAAAATAAAGTATGTGATGGGAAAAAAAAAACAACAACAATTGGCTTCATGTCAGTGATTAGGATAAGAGCCTTCAAAGTCTAATATCTTGAAGAATAAGTCTTTGCCTGGCTGGCTTTTTCAAGACAAACACTCCAAATATTATTCCCTCAATTCAGCAGAATTGGATTGTCGTTGCAGTCACATTCCTCTAATCAAGCACCACTTGGATATATTGATTATCCAATCCATGGAAATATTTATTATACTATTATAATATTAAAAAGTTAATTTGGTGCTTTATCATCATTTATATTTAGAACTATAAATAATTCTCGCTTAAATTTATGATTTAATTCAACCATGATTTAAAATTAAGTTATAGAAGAACAAATAATTATGTGATAATATATCATTTGCAGTAGTAATGACGATTAGTGAGTATAAAAAATTGTAGCCTAAAAAATTGAATTGGACTGGCGAGTTTTGATTGAAAAATCAATGAGTAGGTCATAACTCTAGTTCATTTAACCCTTAACATCGATTTAAAAAAGAAATTAAGAGTTGGCTTTTTATTTTTATTTGTTAATCTAAATCAAAGTTTTAACATTCTATAATAAATATCTATCCTGTTCAACAAACTCCACCCAACATATTTTAAATATTTTACAATATAATTATAAATTTGATTATAAAATATTATGTGTACATATGTGTGTGTTTATATATATACTTATATATGTTTCAAAAACGGGATTAATACTAGTTTGACCGCAATGAACCGTAATATACTTCTTATTGAGATTCAATAATTGGTTTAATTTTTAAAATATTGCTTAAAACAAGAATTTTCCGTCTACATTTTTTTCCCACAATTTCTAGGTTGCCAACCTTTTATCTTCTGAAGCCATATATTGTGTCTCTTTTTTTGTTTCCGGTCTCCAACAATTATAGACAAAAGTTCCTTTCCTTCTGCTTCTTTTACAAAGAAGAATACTCAAATCTCCTTTTGTTTTTCAACATATTCTTCCAATTCCCATAGGATCTCTCAACCTCTCCAAATCTGAATAAAAGGCTAACACCTGCTCTTCTTTTTGTCCCGCCTAAAGGCTCAACCAGATCCTCCATTTTCCACTCTCTTTTTGACTTCCATATCAAAAGCAACCAGTTTTTCAAACCTTAAGGCTCTCTTTCTTGAACTCTATAATTCCTGTGGTTATGTGCTCAGAACCAAGTTCTCCTCGTCTCTCTTTCTCCCACGAGCAGCTAAAACTTTCACCTCTCGACCACGATGTTCCTCGCAGAGACACTTCACTGATGGAGTCAAATTCTGAGTTCGAGTTCAGCATTAGCAGAAGCAGCCATGAGTGTGAATCATCCTCCGCAGATGAGCTTTTCTCTAATGGTGTGATCCTTCCTATTCAAATTCAAAACAAACTCACCACTAAAAAACACACCCTTCGTGGAGAACCTCCTTATACCAGACTCCCTCCTCGTCCATGTCCTTCCAGTGTTGAGAAAACGAAGAAAGACAACCTCAAAGAACCTCGTTGCAGGTCTTTCTGGGGATTAGGTAGAAGCAAAAGTCTGAACTGTGGCACAAAGGAAAGCCTCTTCTTTTCGTCACCGCTTCTGCCTCGGAGCAACTCTACTGGTTCAGCGACAAATCCGAAGAGAACGAGCTCGAAGGAATCAGGTAAGAGTTACGGAGGATCTTCAATATATACTGCGCAAAAATCTGCTTCTGCTAAGGGCTATGGAGGATCTCATTATGGCAATGGTCTTCGGGTTAGTCCTGTGCTAAACGTACCAACTTACATTTCTAAGGGTACTGCAAATTTCTTTAGCTTGGGTTCAGTTTTACGAGTTGGGAAGGTTAAGAAGAGCAAGAAATGACTCATTTGTATGCAACAGTTGATCCAATCATCTGGATTTGATTACTACCTGCTTGCCATGGATTTTTCTTGGGTTTTCTCAAAATTTACTAGCAAAACTTCATTAATTTTACTCCCACAAGTGAATTTTTAATTTTACATTTCACGTATCATTTAATTTTCAATTTGGTTTTATAGTCATCAAAATACTCATAATATTTTTTTTTCTCAATCCACGTAAATGATAATATGCAACCTTACAAGTATGTTAATAATTAGAAAATTTTGTATATAATTCTTTATATTATTATTATTAAATTCTTTAATCAAAACATGACAAGCATATTACACATTAGACTTTCCTTGTTATGCTTTAATAAAAAAATTACACACCAGAAAATGTTATAGCTAGTAATAACATAGGGAATTGAATTTAAGCTTAATTTTTTAAATTATAATTAAAGAATAAGTGAAAGTTCAAACAAATTCACCCAAAACAAAACTGAAAGTTTGGATCGGAAAAATATTGTTTCTGATGTGGATAAGAAAGGGACGGCTTGGGATGGTAGTGAATGAGGTTAATTTTATGTTATAGCAAGACAATGATGGGAAGGAGAGAGCAGAAAAAATATAGAAGATGAAGATAAGAGTGTTACAAGCTTGGGGAGACAGAACAATGGGATTCCGTCCTTTGTGTTTTGTAATTGTCTTGTTTTGTTTCCGTGATTAATTCCTCTTAATTAAAAATGAATGTTTGTGACCTTTTCAGTGATTGTTTTGATTAGTGCATGATGGTGGTTTATTCATATGAAATATATATCCTTTTTATTCAACTAATATTTTGTCTCTAATGGCAAGTTAATGGATCTTGAGGTGGCAATTTCATGAGGTTTCCCTCTTTCCAAAGTTCATTTGTTTTGATGCATTTCTATCAACTAACCTAATTGTGCACTATCCTTTAGTTTGTCTAATAAATTTGCAGTGATGCTTTTCTCAGTTTGGATACAGTGAATCTTCCTAATTGAATTAGGATTTCTTAATTTTGTTTTCTTATAAATTTCTTTTAAATAATGAGAAGAAAAAAAGAAAGAAGTTGGAGAATAAATATTATACAGTCTTAATATTTCTTAAAAATTTAAAATAAAAATTATAGCACCAATTCACTTTCAAAGTTTGTGTTATTTCATATTGGCAGTGAGTTTTGGGCATACTGGAGAATCTAACTAAACCCTAAATACTAAAAACATTCAACAGGGTTGATTGATGCCTTAATTAATCAAACTGATCGGTAGAATCATGAGCAGGTGAAGTGGGTACCCATTACTCCATCATTGCTTGTAGCAGCTTCAACTTGGAATCAAGAATCTTATTTTTTAAATCAAAATTTTGAGCGAAGAGTAAGTTATTCTTTTAATCTCTGAAAAGTGGCTAACTAATAAACTTTTTTATTTTTAAATAATTTTTTTGAAATACTTCTATCCCTTCATCAGTTTAAATTACAGATTTAACTTTCAATTTTGCTTATATAATAGAATAAACATGATTGAAAATATCACAGAAATTAAAATATAAATTATTTTTCAGGAACAAGAACTGTAATTTATTCTTGAGTGTTCAATTGGCAAGTTCAAATTTCAATGTCTAATTATGTGATGATTTTGAGTACTTGTTGATTCAAACTTAGCGTTCTTGCTCCCAAAAGAATCCAAAAGGGGAATTAATTTCTCAAATGGTCTTATCATTGCTCTCATGATGTTCTAATTCAAGTATTTTTCTAACTCTTCCATAATTTCAGGAGTTACAATAAATTTTTTCAGTCTGAGATTTGGAAAACTATACGCCAAATCATTATTAGCCAATTTGTTTGTGTATGTGTATGTGTTTACATAATTATTAGTCAATAAAGACGTCAAAAAGTGGGTACATGGACATGGTCCTAAAATACTAAATAGCTAATCATAGTATATGGTTGATTAAGGACAAAGGAGCATGCTCGCTCTTTATTTTATTTTATTTTATTAAATGTTTAAGAATTTCTTTAATGTCAATGTTGATGGTTCGTTGAACTTATGAGATACTCCATTCATTGAATTTTGATAATTGGAGTGCATTAATGTGAAGGAAGCATTACAGGCTTACAAGGTATTATAATAGAAAAAAATATTAGTTGGTTTTGACACATTTATATCATAATTGATTTGATGTACTAATTTTAATAATATTATTTTTTTAATAATCTTCATTTTTTTTAAAAAAATAAGTTTATTAAAATTAATACACCAAAGCAATTACCACCTAAGTATAACAAAACTAGTTTTTTTTTTTTGTCATTATATTAATGTTAATTAGTATCACTACATAAGATTTGGACTTACTCTCAATTTGGGCTTTTCATTCAACAAACTACAAAGTAGTCAACCAAGGACCTGGGCTTTTCATGCTCAAGCTTGGCCCAAATTAAAAAGAGTTGATACTTATCCAAGTCAAAGGCCGAAAAAGAAATAGAAAAATAAATTGACACTTTTAAATTAATTATGCTTTTACATATATGCTAGAAAAAAAATTGAGGAGAAAAATTTTAGATCATGCATAGTATTATGCTCGAAACTATTGATTACACACAATTTCTACTTAACAAGAAAATTGTTAGATAAAATAGAAAAGGAAAAAGCAGTAATTTATAATACTAAAAAATAGGCTAACAATTTATTATATAAGTGAAACTCTAGTCAGTATAAATGAGATAACTACCTTTAGTATTGAATTGTAAGTTGAAGTCTTTTTCCAACATCAGCTCATGGATAACCCAATTTATATCGAGCTATTCAATTACATGAACTAATTTATTTAAGCAATGCTATATGAAAGTTAATTATTTAATATTATTTAAAATATATATATTTTTAATAAAAAAGTATACTATGTCAATTAGCCTAATAATTAAATAATGCTAGTCTGCAAATTAATAAATTAATTTTATAATCTTCTACTTTAATAACATGAATTAATTGTTAGGCAAAACAAAATTTGATAAATAAGATATTCCAATAATATCAAATAATTAATAGATATTATAATAAAAAAATTTCAGAAATGAAACAGTGAATGAGGACATCAAATTTGATAGGAAAAAAAAAATAATGTTATACATGTAAACAAAATTTCGTATCTGAATTAAATAAAATATAAATAAAGTTACTTGATTAATTCTCGGTTATTATTTTTAAGCTTTAAGTTTAAAAACACTGAGTTGCGCATTATTTTACTCACATACTCAGACTTTTTTTATTTCTTAATATGCATATTTTCAACTTTTTTTGTTTAAAAATTTATTATATCTTGTATTTTTGTCATAGTGATGCGTCACATTTCACTGTACATTGACTCAAAAACAGGAACGTCATTAAAGTATAACCGATTTATAAATGTCACCGACGTGAGAAAAGATTGGAGGTTGGGAATTTATGATGGCAATAACAAGTAACTAAGACTAGCGAAAATTGCTCCAAAAATTTTAGCAAATGAACATATAGTGAAGATGATCGGAATTTTATTTTCTCCCTGATTTTCTATTTAGTTTAGGCAATTTATATAAAACTGTGAAGAAGATTTATCCCAAAAAAGTTTTGCGATACAAGGAGAAAAAATGAATTTTGTTATCCCTGGGTAAATCCATTTAGATGCAACGCAAGAAATTAAAGCTGTAGAAGCAACCACGTATTGCTGTTTGGGATGACGACAGCAGAAATTTATTTATTTTTTATATGCAAGTTGGTCAGTAAATCTTTCATTTAATTTGTACATTCTATGACATTCTCAAACACATTGAAACAACTTTAATTATCTCCCTAAGGTATGCCATTTGCTTACAAAATTTAAGTTATTCGAAAAATGGTCCAGAATACATTACTAAATTAGTATTTTGGTATAAACGCATTATAGTGTGTTTTTACTTGCACCTCTGAAATATTAAGCATGCCAATTAGTAGTCTTGAAATATCAAACCCAAAAAAAGAAAATTCAATTTCTAAATGATAGTTTCATATATATATATATATATATATTATTTCCCTTAAGGTAATATATTTAATATAAATATCATGATAAATAATTAAGTTGGGGTTGTCTGGGCCTAGCTTTTTAGTACTGTGCCTAGCCCGAATCATATTCAGGCCCAGATCTGAAAGTCTAAACTTCGCAGCCTTAAAGTTTAGGGTCCAAACCCGAACACACTACCACGCTCACGTTGGTATGTTCCCCAATGCAATGACAGCAGAATTCGAAATATTACCACAGCAACAACTATAAAAATTGCGACTTAGGCAGCATGATGGTTTTGAGTTTTGACCTTTCTGAAGCGAGAAAATCCAGAAACAATTGCCTACCATTCCAGATGCAGTGATACAACCTTTGTTGAAGATGATCACCATGCTTCCACGGAAATGAGAGAACCTGTTACTTTCAATATTCTTGTTTGAGTTTTTATCCACTAACAGAGGCAAAGAACAATTAGGAACAGCAGACAATGAGACAAGGCAAATATGTTTCTCCTTCGTTCTTTCAGTTGAAATTTGAATGGAAAATTATTCAAAGCAGCAATTTTCTAAATGAACTTCAACAATGTTCACCAATGAAACAGCCTCTGCAGTATTTACCTCTTCTTTGTAGAAGCAACTGCGCTTGCCTCTCACCAAAAAGACTCCTTTAGTTCACTTCAATAATGGACCAAAAGACTCCCTTTGTAGAAGCAATTGCTTTCACAATATGGGGAAGCCAATAGAGAAGCTGAAATAGCTAGCTTTTCTATCCTTTTTATTGATGAGTGTTGCAATCCAATATAGAAAAGCCAAAACGAGTTAATTTTGAACAGTTTTCACATATTGGTTGCAATATGGTTAATAGTGACAAAGGTTATTTGCTAGATTGTTCATGTATATTTAGCATTATAGTTGGATAAATTTAACGTAGTATTACATTATGTTGACTTTTTGTTTAACGCGATGATGAAGGCTTAGTTGACCTTGTTAAGATACAATCATACAAAGGAAAAAGGATTACCTGTCATCATACTTCAATCAACAGAAAGATACTCCACTGCATCAGTATTCATATTCTTAACAACATAAAATTTCCAAGCTCCTTGATTAAGCTAAACAAATCTATATAGGCCAATTATTCTCTCTATAACTGGTAAACCTAGCGCCATATATATATATATATATATATATCTAAATAGGAAACTTCCTAGTATCATATTTATTTGTCATCAAATTAATTCTGATATTAGATTCCAAGAAATTATGTTTAAGTGGCTTGATGAGATAGCCTGGTATGATGCACACAGAGTAATAAACTCAATTAAGTTGTCCCCTAACATGTGGAAAAGGGTAACAAATTTGTTCTGTAAGAGATGAACAATAACTTGATGCTTCCTAATCATGTAGAACACCGGCAGCCTTTACTAGATACATCAAAGAAGGATCGTTCACTTGAATGTGTTCCAAGCCAGGAAGTTAAACAAACGAGTAGTTAAAAAGTGCTATTGTTAATCTATATTCTATAGCATCTGCAACTGCAAGCAACTACATTCAGATAACAACATGCCAGAATATCCTGTTTATTGAAATAAATTTCTCATTTACATGGATGATTTGGCTATTACCATTATTTATGTCACAAATCACAGTGCGCTAGAAGTCGGCAAGCAACATATTTGAGGCTTCCAGTACCCAACTTTGCTGTCATTTTAGCTCCTGCAAGAACATTAGTCAGATATTATCGTTAGTGATCCAATGTGGAAATTCAAAACTTTGATACGAACATTAGACAAAATAAAATGCTCAACTTTACCTCATTCAGGAACATCAGGAACTTTGTATGACTCTGCAGTGACCTCTGTCAGCCACAATCCTGGGAAAAGTGACTGCAAAAATTGGACCAGAAAGATAAAGTTAAACCCAAAAATGAAGTATTTTATGACGAGATTTTAAGTTCGAGACACGGCCAACGACAAGTAAATTGATTGAAATTCCGATCTTGCAAACATTCCAGAATTTCTTCACTACTGAATTAAGCAGAATTTTCATATTTTTAGCTTCAGAGAGTGTTAAAAGAAAAACAATATCAAGTTGTCAACAAATTTGAAAACAAGATTGTACAGTCTTACGTCTAATTTCCTCTGAACAATCCGAGGCCTCTTCTTAGGCCTTCTGGGAGGCCTTGTCCCAACCATAGCCAAGAAATCTTGTTCCACCTCCTTCTTCGACAGGGCAATCGAAAACTTTGCTCTCTCATTCTTCTCCACCAAGCCTGAATTCTCCTTGTTCACCGCCACAGCTTCACCGACCTTCTTCGGTGACGAACCTGAGTCATACTTCCCCTCTTCTTCATGGGGTGCCTTACACGCAGCTCTTCTCGTCCTCAAATTCCAAGGCCCCGCATTCGCATTGGCTGCCGTTTCGTCAAGAATCGAAACTTTGAGCTTCTTCGCCGCCACTCTGAGATCGGTCGTCAGCTTGTCGCGAACTGCCTCGACGGTATTATCACCGTCTTTGTGGGTATTGGATTTGCGTTTCAAATCGTGAAATGGGGCTTGCGTTGGAGACTTGGAAGTTCGAGGGTCGATTCCTTTTTGCTGTAATTGATGGAATTTCAATCGGAGACGCGAAGATCGGCGATCAAGTGAGGCTGGTTCTGTCTCAGGCTCAGGGACGTTTGAGGGGACCTTGACACACCTCAGGAATCTTTGGCTGCCCCATTTCAAGCATGGCAAGGAAAAGTTATGGAGTGGCTTTGATCTTTCAGGGTCCATAGCCATCATCGGCTTCCGCACTGTAGGAGAGACTCTATATCATGGTCATTCTGAAGCAATACTAAGCTTAGGTGGGTCAAGTTTTTGTTTTTCTCAGTCTTCTTCTGCGTCTGTTAAAGCTCCCTATATATGAATTTATGGTGGGAATTGAGAAAGATATTTAAATTGGAGAGGGATTAGAGAGATGGGTATTCCTTCTCGGTTCAGGAAATCGCCGGGAGTGTATATAACATTTACAACAACGAAACAATGAAAGAGAGAGAGAGAAGAGAGGGAGTTAACGTTCTGTTGGAGTCGAGTCTGGCTGTTGGTGCTGTGTTGAAGGAAAGCTATTTACTATTTCTAGAGGGGCCCCCTTCTTATTTAAAAATCTGCTTAATTTAAAAGAAAAAAAAAGTATGGTAATCATTTTTCAAAATATTCACAAAATACACTATTATATTTACCCATCACATAGAAATGGTAGTAATAATATTAAACTAAGAAATGGGAATATGAATCTTTTATATATATATATATATATATTATGATAAGATTTTTTATTTGGATGAAGTAATATCTTTTTTAGTTTCAAATATAAAGATGATAATTTATACTAATAAAGTAATCATGAATAATATTTATTTTAATTAATAATCAGCTTATAAAATTATAAAATAATAATATTTCTACTCTCTCCGTCCTGATTTTGCATTAATTTTCTAAGCCCTTTGTTTTCTTTAAGATCCTTTTGGGAACTAATATATCAAAGTTTAAACGTAAATGTAATTATTTCATCTACGACTTTTTGCACAAGAAGAAAAAAATCTTTTATCAATGCTATGGTTTAATTTCCCCGCCAAAAAAAAATATTTATTTATTTATTTATTTAAACCTGAGCAATTATCTTTGATGATGATTTTTTTTACTTGGTGAACAACGGGCCTCTGGCACAATTTTTATGATCAATTAAAATGCTGTGATAATAAAACCAAAGAAAACAAACAAAAAATGAAATGAAAAGTGTTGGGTCCTTTTTCAAGCTATCGTGGACCAAGTAAATACTATTTGTCTATATACATGAAATTATAATGGATTCCATAGCCGTTGTCTTTATTTTGTTATATTGAATATTAAGTGGTATACGATATTTGTGTTAAATACATTATTAATATCTAAGGTATTTAATCTCATTGAAAACATTAAAAATGAAATAAAACTATTTTTAATATTTAAATTATTAAAAATAAACAATTTAAGTTTTAAAACTTTTTATATTATTAATTTTTATTTAAAAAAAAATTTACAATAAATTTTAATTTTCAAGTCTAGAATAAAATATTAGCATAACTAATTAACTATAGATGATTTTCAATTTAGTAGAACTGGAGTGATCTTAAAAAAGGGGAAGGTTGAGATGCGAGACAAGCATACCAATAAATTAGAAAACTGTCATAATCGAAAAACACAAAATCGTTATTATTATGAAAAGGAAATTGTGACTCTATGTCATCTATTACGAAAATTGAGTTTCTTGTCAATAATAATTTTTGGTAAACAGAAATATTTAACCAAACTCACAATATTCCATTATGTGAAGATAATCCTAACGTAGCAATGATAATTCGACAAAATTGGGAGAGTCCAGTCAACGAAATGTCTATCTCCAATCATAGCTCCAGTGCATTTGCCATTGGACTCATGCTTTTAGGCACCTCATCTTACTTCTCATATAACTTTGAATGTCACCGCTCCTTTAAGTTCCTCAGCTGTATGCTTTTTCTCGATCATTCTTTATTTATTCTATATAATTTTTACCATAAATTTTATTCCCTGCTTCAGATTACTTTATCTTCTTCTTCCACTTTTAGAGACATATAAAACCCTAATAATAATAATAATAATATCAGTCTTTACAGAAGATCAAGACTGCATCTTACTGGATTCATTGACTGAATCAATAATTTTCCTATGCGTTTTTCTACCTTTATTTTAAAATTAGTTAAAATTCATAAAATAAGGGAATTATAAATGAGAATCTATGTTAATAATATATATATATATATATATATATTAAAAGGAAAAAACCGTAATTGATGCTTCTTAGCATGAGGTATTAATACCGTACCAGCGTACCTCATTGAAGCCAATGAAATGAATGATGCCACACCTTAACAAGCTTCAATTACTGAACTCAAGAATAGGAAGAAAGAAGAGATGAAAAGGCGCTGCAAAATTTTATATTGCATAAAGAAAAATACGCCAGATAGTTGGTCTGTAAATGAAAATTGACATCTATAAAATTAATTCGGTGCTCCTATCTTCGGCTTACGAGACGACAACTCAGTAGAGGCCTCTACACCCACTTCATTATGTATAAGATCAAACGGTGACCAAGTTCCAGGTTGAGGGAAAATTGAATAGGCTATACAACTATTTACAAATTGTGACTACCTGGTCTTGTCAAAAGAGACATGCTAAGAGCAGCGGGAATTTGATGGCTCACACTTGATCACCCGGGTATTGTATGAGCCACAAAATTCACACTTGTGATATAACCAGTGGAAGCGCGAACTGCCCTTTCGTTCACAGTCATGGCACAGTATGTCCTGCATTGCCATTACAATAAACATATGATTAACAGTCAACAATGACCAATCGCCACAGCCAGTGATGCCTGTTTCTTTTTTATTTGAGCTTTTTATATGGTTGTAAACCTCTTTTTAATATTGCGATAATGGCAACAATTTTCAAATTTCATATAAAATATACGTGCAAAAGAAGCAAAAGGAGATGCAGATCCGACATACCTGATAACGGTCCCTGTACTCTTCAGGAAGCTCCTCAGCAGCCAATAAAGCATCAAGCATGCCGAAGTAAACCTGAGTAGGTCAAGAGACAACTAAGTAAGGTGTGTTTTCTACCTTTCATGCATATTTCCATTCCAAAGCAGCACCAGAAAAATTCATAAGTTTTACATTGTGCATTGAGAATCATATCCGAAAACCCTACTAAAAGATGAACTTAACCCCCAACAGATGGTTGACAAAGAACCTTTCCCACCCAATCGCCAATCCAAACGAGGGGGAAAATAAACAATCTTTACTCTAGCAAGATACTCAAGGCTGCATTTAAATAGATCCTCACAATAATAGGTATTCAGACTTTACATGTGAATTCAAATATGATCATTTATCTTAATTCACTACTCCATACTCATAGGGATTGTATTTCTGTTAACACCAGTTAATTAGTTATCTCAAATTCCAAATTTAAGAATGTGCCAACTAATTATAGATTTGTTAAATTCTTTGAAAATGCAAATGCATGTTATCAAATGCATCCTAGTAAAATATTTCCTTCCTGTTTCCTCCTTCTGCCTAAGTTTTTCCCTCTTGAATTACATCATCAACTGACATAACTAAGGGAGTGCTACTGTCCCAAAATGACGATTGGACCCCTAAGGTTTCCTAAGTTCTCTCCTGTTTATATCATTCAATTCAATTCAATTAACGTTGGCTTCAAGTTCATCTCCATTATGCAAGCGAATGAACTATAATGAGCTAGCATGCACAAATTGATTAGTGTACATATTAGGACCTGCCTCAACTTTTGCAAACTTATAATTTCACGAGAAAAATTGAATTGCCAAACTTTTGAAGTGATAATCAGTTGGCTATTGGAAGGAAAATTAGGACTTGGTATCAAATCAACAAATTTCCTTACATAGAATTTCCCTTTTGTGCTCTTATCATTTGCCTTTTTTTCTCCACCTTTATGATTTTCAATCAAGGATTAACAATACTCAAAAAGGATTTTTATAGTCAGAACAAATTGAAAGCAAACCACAAAACAATCTCGGGAGATTAGACTCGATACTGACTAGATAAAAAGAAAGTCTTCTTACCGCCATATCTCCCAATGATTTGCTGCAAATTGGACATGTGTAGTGACTACAAGTGTATGCCTAACATTGTAAGGGAAAGTATGAGAATGGATCCAAAACCTCTT
Organism: Delonix regia; assembly: GCA_037074485.1. Taxonomy (NCBI): domain Eukaryota; kingdom Viridiplantae; phylum Streptophyta; class Magnoliopsida; order Fabales; family Fabaceae; genus Delonix; species Delonix regia. Next base: position 27,380,308 of record CM073449.1, on the reverse strand, counting down.
CAGAATTCTTCTTCTTATTGAAAGGGAAAAAAGTGAAAATAAAAGACAAATGACTTGTAACCTAAAACAGGCAAGAAACAGACCTGAAAGCAAGCTGAATGCATATAATGGCCACATGGTAGAGCTCTGACTGTGGCACTTGAAGTGAATAAGAAGTCACAGCAAATTGGGCAATTCGTTTCTAAGCCTTTCTCCAGGCACTTATGAGATGCCGATTTTATCCCCAGGCAGCAGTTGCATTTCATACAATGAAAATAATCAATCCCAAGCCCTCTCCCCACACGGCATAAATTGCAAAACGGGCAATGATAAACATTCCTGGAAAGGAAATATACAAGTTTATTTGAAAAATAAAATCAAGAGACTAAAAAGGTTGACAAACTATAGCATACTCATTTATATCATATTTTTCTAACACAATCTTATAGCAGAAAAGATCCATAAGTATAAAGTAAGCACATATGTATATATGAGCATCAAAAGAAATTTGTGATATTTAAGCATATGGATTTTATCCTCCTTTCGTAGAAAGAAGTGATTCCATCCATCAGAGAGTATCTTGACAATTGCATCATGGAATTCTAGTAACAAGAACTGAAATTCTAGATCAAAAAGCCTAGGAACTTGAAGTATGAAGCAGCATATAAGAAAGATTAAGTGCAGCCAAGAGGAAAATTTGTGATTAACAAGTTCAAAGTCCAAATTGAGACTGTGTACTTGTTCTGACTTCTCTGCCTGCTGCTATAAAGGTACATATAGATAATAAGAAAAACTGAAAATCTTTATATACTTTTATCAAATTAAGCTCATTAAAATGAAGGAAATAGTAGTTTTCATACTAAAAATCCTATATTTTAAAGTAAGAATTCAGCACTCAACATTACCTTTCATCATCAAAAAATTTGCATATATTGCAATAGTATTTTGCCATTGAAAATCCATTACATGAAGGTGTCAGGCATATAGGTCCAACTGCCTGTACAGTCAGGCAACGCATACACATCATTTCTGATGTTGCTTTTCTGCAGTTGATCAAACAAATAGTTAGAGGTATAAATAGTTAAAAAAATATAAATGCCACAAAATATTACCTATCCATCAAGTGATCGCTCACATTGTCATGGCAAAATCTACAAGTAAAGAACTTGCCACAACATGCAGCTCGAAGTTTGCAGTTTCTCTTATAGTGTTCACACCCAAATATTTGTCTCTCCTGGTCCTTAAATGACGCCGAGCGTCCTTCTATATCTTCACCATCTGAAGACTCCTCAGCTATACCTTTAGGCAACTTTTGCTGTGCAGCTATCCAGCGACTGCAATACACACATAACTGGTCAATAACTGGAGATTCAAGACAATATGACAAAGTGCTGAGAGATGAATGTGCAGTTAACTATGTGTTAATTATACAAAACAAGAAAGTTATGGTCACAGGGCAAACCTAGTCATTAGATTCTGCACAAGATATGCCTTTCTCCTTGGATCAAGAGTTGAGTCCTGATAAACCTTCCGGATCTCTGACTCAAGCTCATTCTGATTCATCCGGAATATGTCTTTCCAACCAGGCTTAAACATCTGATCATTCAGGTCCAAGTTTTCTTGATATTCAGCAGCTAGACAGGAAAATAACACATTACAGTTGTGACCATCAATATTAAAACTTCCACTAAACATGAAAGAAACAAAGGGTATCAGAAACCTCGATGAGAAGCATTTTTATCTGATGTTTCTGTTAGTGATATAGCCGCTGGACTTTCTTTCCAGCATTCATTAAGCCATTCATTGAACATGGTATTCTTAGTTGCCTGCTTCCATGTGTCCATCATTTTGTTCTGTTCATCCTGAGTAAGTGCAGAAGTTACCCACGGTAACATTGACTGGAGAACTTCAGCCCCTGTAGTTCCAATTATCCGGCCCACTATCTTGTCTTGTTCTTCCACAGTGAAATGTCTCCCAAACAATGGCCAGAGCTCACACTCTTCCCTGAAAATATGCTGATCCAGGGTCACTCTTATGGATTTGCACATCCCTTGAAGTTTAGTTGCTAGCTCATTGTACTTTCTGATATTATCTCTAACATTGGCATCAGAAGTTTCAAAATTACTTTCATTTGACATAGTGGTCCTCTGCAAGTCTTCATGAAGGAAAGAAAGCTCAGAAAGAACACAGGAGATATCTTCAAATAATTTTTCTTCCTGTTTATGGTCCAGCATATATGAATGACTCACATTATGAAGGGACTCTTTGGATTCCAGTGCTGGAAATACTATATCATCTTCTGCATTACTGTGAGCTCTATATAAACCCCACAAGAGACGAAATCTTCCATTAAACTGGCGAAGAATAATCTCATCACTGTCAATAAGCTTTCCAGATTCAACATCTAAATACTCCAAATCTTTGCGTATAGCTTTGTGGAATTTAAAAATAGTATCAATTGGCCTTTCTGCGGAGTTATCACAAGAGTTGTTATCTGTTTCCCATATGAAAAGGCTGGAATTCAGAGATGGGGCAGAAGAGCTGAATGACAAGGAGCGTAAAGACTTGACGGTAGAAAGGGAACTTAGCCCCAGATTTTTACTGCTTACTCCTAAACCTGGCACACAACAAGATCGAGCATTACAACATTGTTTTTGAATACTTTCAGTCCCTGAAGTTTCAGGGACATCTATATTCTTGCAGCACTCCAATGTGTTTTGCTTGACTGGTCTTTTGTTCTCATCTACTTCAACAACTACTGAGCAATCTCTAGCAGAAAATGTAGAAGCACAAGGACAGGACGACTGAGCGAAATTTTCTTCAATATCAGAAAGTCTTTGAGCAGGACAGCAACCTGATGCACTTGAAGACAAACACATGCCATCATTACGAGCCTTGCAAGCCCAACCACAGAAAAGTGTGACTAGAGCAGAATCTGTTGCTGGAGCTGGACAGATTGACAGTTAGTCAGATGCAAAACAAATGAATAAATTTGTCATTTCTTTTAGCAATTGGAATATTTAAATAGACATAGAACCTGCCAATTTCATGTTTTTTAGAAACGTCTTCACCTCGTCCTCAGTTAATGATCCTACCAACCATGACAGGACGCGTTCAATTAATTTCAAAGGCATCATGCACAGACTTTGATACAGAAGTTCACGTTGCCTTCTGAAGCTAAAGTGCTTCCGAGCAAGTGGAAGAACCTTCAGGTGAGTTAAAACAAAACATACTTCAAATTCAATAGATTAAATGGTAGCAACAATATTGCAACTTTCTTGTCAAGACTCACACAATAAAGTATCAGTAATGTGCCATCAATCAAAGAAATCCTATGTTATATATTTCTACAACTAAAAACCAGAAGTTATCCATATTAATTAAATCTTTGATAAGGTACAAGGTAATTTCCAAACATATATGGTACTCAAATCCCACCATATTTACATTTCTCACTAGCCACGAAGAAAATTATTGCATGAAAAATGAAGGTAAAAGTAGGCTCACTTGAACTTCTTCATTATGGAAATGCCTCTGTATAGTTTCCATTATCTGATCAGCATGTGAGCATAACTTGGAATAAAATTCAGCTTCTGAACTAGATGCTGCTCCTTCATTTTGAATGGCTTCTATTAAACTCCGAAAGTCATTAAATTGGCTTTCTTCTTCAGCATGCTCCTGGAAGAAAGAAAATTCACCACCTACTGCTGGAAATATAACATTGTCCTCTGCGATACTGCATTCATAGAAATCATCAAATTTTCAAATTAGAAAACCATGAATTATCCAAATAGAATGATTCTTAATAATCCTTTTTGCACACTATAATTTTGTAAGACAAACATGTTATCACTCTTTATATAATAGGACGTTAAAATAGAAAGATCTGCCCACAAACATTTATTGCAAACATAGTCCACGATAACATCCATTAATATTTCCTATTTTACTCATTTAGATTGAATTGTCATACTTTGCTTTCCTGTTTTCTTTCTATATTTATCCTTTGCATATTTTACATATAAGTTGGACAAATTGACAAGAACAAGAGAATCAGGCGTTTCAATAGATTTTGCTCTCCTCTATTTGATGTTCCTATTATCTGTTTACCAATTCTTTCCACAAATCAAAAGCAAGGACCATATGTCATGCACAGGCATCCAAGATAGAGGAAATGAAATACTGAACAGATGAACAGTATCAAGAAAATTAGGTTGAGAAACAAACAATAGAAAGAAGTACTACAACAACTTAAAAAGAAATCATTCAATTGAGGAAGCATGATAAGATACTCCACAAAACTGAAATTCATAAAACAAATTTATAGTGATACCTGTGAAATATGCACACTTCAGCGATAAATTGCAATCTTTCATTGAAAGCTGATAGATTAGTAAAATCTCCAGAGAGCTGTATCTTTCTAGTCTCCACTGCTATCTCACTTAACTCTTTTTTAATTGCATTATGCCATAACAATATTTCATCTATAGGATGTGTTCCAGTCATATCAGAAACATCCAGACTAGATTCAGAAAATTTTCTTTTTCCAGTTGTTGTGAACTCACACACACAGTATACTTTCTCAATCTGATGGGTTAATGGGCAAGGGCAACCTTGAACCAGAGAATGATTTACATGACTTTCGACTGTGGTAGCACCGTTTCTCCCTTCCATCCAAGTGAAAATAACCTTCAGTAACCCGAAAAGGCAATCAGATGCATTACTATAAAATATGATAATTTCTATGAATTAAATCCCTGCCTTTTGAAGAAGCTTTTCGTCTGGCACTATCTTGCTTAAGCACTTCTGCAAATCCTGAGATTCATCAGGTGATATAGATGTTGAAAGCCACGGAAGAAATACTGCCATCATATTCACAGGAATACTGCACAGAAATTGCCAAACTAAAGATGCCTGTTCCTCAAGAGAGAACTTTTCAATAAGCAGTGGAAACACCTAACAGCATCCAACACCCCCCCCCCCCCCCCCAAATGAAAAAAAAAAAAAAGCAAACAAAAGGAATGTGAGATACACCAAAAAAAAAAAAAAAAGATATTATTCAATCATTTCAAAATCCATGGCTATGAAAGAATTGTCAACTATTGAACGACTGAGATTTAGTCTGTACAAGCGTCATAACTAATTCAAATATTTAATAATAATATCCTCATGTCAGCATCTAAAGTAAAAGCCAAAATATGTGATAAGAGAAAGTTCTCATATATTGGAGTCATTTATAAATTATGACAAACATTGTTAACCGACAGAAGTGAGCAAACTAGAATGCTAAAATGAACCAATCCAGAGCATGGGATCCAACCCAAAATAGCCTTGATGATCCAGATTGTTTTTTGGAAATAAAAAGAAATATTGTCATCCTTCTCTCATTTTTCTTTTTAATTTTTCCTTCCCTTAATGATCTAGATCTTACACATAATCATTTTTATAAAAATACTAATTGCTTCAATGGTCCAGATCTTACAAATAATTCTGTTGTTTTTTTTTTACAGTGGCATCTCAATTCACATCCCTAAGGATAGTTGGTAGGATATATATTTACTTAGGTCAACTGAATAAGTATCCAAAATCTTAAGCCTAAATAACTTTCATAATTGAATTCTTATCTAGCGATAAGCCGACAAGAGTTCTTGTAATACGTAAGTCATGAGAACTCAATATTTATCTACCTAGGTATGGCCTTCCTTCGAAAACATGGGCATGTGGGTCTTGGCCAGCCAACTGCCAGTGAAGTCAACCACTGGACTGCTGGCAAACATGCTAACTGTCCTTTCCTTTCAAGGAACAGGGGAGAAAAAATAAATAGAAGTGAGGACGATAAAAAAGCAAGAAGATCCTTAAAGCCAGTCCTGTTTTCAAGACAGCACATCTAGCACCACTAGAATGGCGGAGATGACAGTGTAAAGCCATAAACCCTCATTGAAGTGTGTCACATGCCATATCATGCTAATGATAAGTATAATTCATCCAATTGACCATTTCCTAAAGTTAGAGGATAGAACTTTCTTCTTGGCATATTTATAGAGGGCACTAAAGGTCTGTTTAGGGCGACCTGTCTGTCTTGTGATCAGCAAGTTTGGGGGCAGCATTGTTATTTGTTTTTATTGGTCCAACAAGTATTTTTATATCTTTGTTTTGTTTCAGAGGATTCCTTATCCTTTGTCTGAATATTATTTGGATCACTTTCTGATAAAATTTCTTCTTATATCCATAACAACCACTCATATATTTGTCTATATTCTTAGGAATTAGCAAAACTGTTAATATGTTATAATGTATAAAAATTTATTTGGTAAAATTATTTACATCCAATGGGATCTTTTCATCCTAACTCTGATCTGTTCACTGATTCAAGGTAGCATCTCTAATATTACACTTGATTATTGTACAATTCTTGGTGGGCAAAGAGCAGGGTGATAAAAAGCATAAACCAAGTTCTTTAAAAGTTCCGTAGAACAAGCCTTCATGACATGGAAAGACAACAAATATACAATAGATTAATATTGCTCAATTTTTAAAAAAAAAATCCTCAAGGCTGGGTCGAAGATAAAATTCTCCATAAGAATATTTAATTCAACAAGGGAGCAGAGCAAAAATTAATGTTAAATGAAAAATTTATTTAATTTTCTCATGGTACTACATTAGCTGATTTAGTGCCAAGCCTTTCCTATTCCAGTATTATATCTTCGTACTCCAACTTCTAGTAAATGCACATAATTCATCTTTCTATCATCATACTTAGTATATGTCTCATTGTAAGAATCCAAGTAGAAGGAATGACCTAATAAACATATACCTGCTCCTCTTCCTTAGCCATGTGTTGACTAAGTGATGTCTGCAGAGCTCCCGTGCAGGACGCTAACTCCCTTGGGAAACTTTCATCATTCTGGACCGTAGAATTTAACAGCTCAAATAGATGATCAAAAAGATCACTTTCACCCTTGTGTTCGAGAGAATATGTCTGTGCTACATTTTTCACACGCATATCAAGAGCTGGAAAAATCACCTACATTTCCATTAAACAGAATATATTCTCTCAAAACATTGGAACATAACAGAAAAGCAGGAGCAATTTTGCCAAATTTATAATATAATGTTCAGAAAAGTACGATGGGACCACATCAGGGACCTCCCCACCACTCCTTCCCCCACCCCCAACCCCAAAGAGAAAATAGAAAATCTGGCCCCCTCCAGTAGTTAAGCCAAAGATCCTTACCAGATCCACTCATAAAGCATATAGGCTTAACATTCTAAGCAAGCAGTCAGTGGACTCTATCAAGAAACAAGTGGGAAACTTTATAAAAGACAAATCAATAACAAGGGAAAGTTCTAATAATTTAAGTTTTAAAGTTAAAAAGGTTCATGGGTTCTATGTAAATTGTTCTTTAAAATATGCATTGAAGGAGCAGTAAGAGATACTACCAAACTCTGTACAGAGATTACAAAAAAAATCACTTCAGATCAAATAGAAATTATATCTTATGTGCCAGTGGTTGTTTGCTAAAGCTCATAAAATCTCAACTTAGTCATGAATTAGCATTCAATCAGTTTAATAGTAACTATTGAGTGACAAATAACAGCAAACCCTAATTTTAACCCAGCCAAGGCCAATAGCACATGCTAAAATGTTTTTGCCTAATTTCCTCATTTACGAAAAATAATTTAACAACTACAGCTTCAAGGACACTAATATCTAGTTATAATTAATGTTCTTAATAAGGAAAGTAATAACGGTTGGACTTTTTTTTACCTAATTCTTCTTAGTGGAAACATATCGAGAATACAAGAAGAACAAGACTATCTGCTTTAATAGGAAACAACGCTATGATTAACGTAATCATATCCAACGCTTCAATTACGAAATATTTTTCCATTTCAACTTAACTGCTTCCCCGCACTAATGCTAAACGAAAGGTTTTCCCGTTTCTTTCCCTCGCTTATGGTGAGCAACCCATTTCTATCAAAAGATAGACTCAAAGGTCAACACGAAATAGTAGATTAAGAAAGACGAATAGCTTATAAACCTATAAACATTTGTATAAGTATAATTTAGAAAGAGAAGCAAAAGTATCCAATCTACCTTTCCTAATTCCTACCAGTAAAATGAAGCCATGTTAATGTTACCCAACATTACACTACGACCTAGATATATCAATGAAAATAGGCAAGAACCTCATGCAACCGTTACCATGTGGCCGGGAAATGCTCATTTCTACATCATTTCCCTTGCCAAAAAAAGAAATGATCATACAATTCAAGGAGGAACGGACTCCAAAAAACCAAGCTCATGATATGTAAAATGAATATGGCTTCCGAAAACTACACCTCATCTTCGGCATTGGAGTGGTGTCTGTAAATTGATCTCAGAAAATGATAGCGTTCGAACAGCGGCAGAATATCAGAGCGATTGCCCGTGGCAAATGCCATAGCTAATCGGTGAAGAGCATCAAGTTCATTCCGAATCGCTTTGTGGAAGAATAAGAAAATTAGAATTGGCGACTCCAATTTGGAGCACTTCAAGCCGCCATTGGATGTGGAAGAGGAAGAATCGACCTTGTTCACGGAATTGGAAAGCACCGCTACTCCTCCAGCTCCGTCCAAGTGCTGCAGTCCGGCCAACGGCGTCGCCATGCTCTTTTCTCTCTCTTCAGACTTTCTCGCACCCGTATTTTCTGGGAAATTTCTCTCTCCCTGCACTTTATCCCTCTATCTTACTCTGTTTCTCTCGCAATAACCATTTCAGAAAGAGATAATCATAATGGAAGACGCCAGAGTAGTCTCTCTCCCTCTAAACTCCTCCCCTATCTGCCTAGTGAAAATGAATACGGTAGTTTTGCTGCACCACACCGATAAGACGACTTCTGGGGGCCTCCGTCTTTATATGGTTGGGTCTGCCACGTTGATCTAACGTTCCACGTAGGATGATGATATCATATTTTGTCGTTGCCATGGCCACGTGACAGCCGTGTTCACTGTCATGCGAGCAGCACGTATATTCCCACTTTCTTTGTTAAATTAATTAGTACTCTGCGTTAATTTTATGTAATATTTTAAATCTAAAGGATCTTAAAATAATTCTTTCAATTTTAGTATTATTTCGTAATTGTCCTTTTTAATTATGAAAGGAATCCTAGAGATATTCAAAAGAAGACTGATAAGAAAAAATTGCTAAGAAAAAATCGATCAAGATCTTCTAGGAATCATCCAAATGAAACTCCTCCAAATATAGATTACCCGAGAAGAAGAAAGAAATATAATAATGTGTCTGCAGCAAATTGTTCATCCAAATACTGGGAACAAAAAAACCTGTTGACCTAATTTAGTTGCAAGGTCTATGTATATAGTCATTAATAACCTTTCAACATTTTTTTTACTAGAAATTCTCTTCGTCCTATATTCATATTACAACAAATTATCTCTATCTTTTGAGGGGAAGAAAAAGATTCATTTTGCTTTTAACAAAACTAAGACCGATATTATATGAAATATTAATTTATTGACAGTAATCTATTATTTTCATATAGCTGAGTTGTGTTAATATATATTTTAAATTAGTCAAAAATATAATATAATGTTATTTTATATTTGATATGTTACAATAAAATAAAAACTTGATATCTCATACCTTTGAAAGAAATAAAATACCTTTGTAAAAAGGATATCCTATTTTTAGATAGAAATTATAATTTTATAAAATATTTTTATATAATTTTTATTAGAGTAAATTATACAAAATTCTCTTAAATTTTGCTGAAGTTACAGAATTTTTATTTTCATTTTTAAAATATATAATTCAGTCTAATTTAATTATTTTAACTAAAAATATACAAAAAATTATGTACGATGATATATTAGTTAAAAAGTTACATATGTAAGTTAATAAAGATTATTTTAATAAAAATTTTAATATTGAACTAAAATATAGCATAACTTTTGTTTCAAAGAAAATTCATATATGGCCTCTGTAATTTATTCTTTTACCACTTTTTAATTGTTATATTAAATATACAAAATTTAAATATAATATCTTATTCCTTAAAATATAATTTTAAAAGCATATAAATAATATATTAAAGTCTCCTAAATCAAGACACGCTGAACATAATAAGTTAATAAGTTAAAATAATATTTTTAAAAAACATATATTTGAGATAACTAAATAATTTTTAAAAAATTGAAAGAAGAGAGAGATTACAAGATAGAGGCCACAAAATGAATAGGGGCAATTTCGTAAGGATACGCAATGGAAAATTAAGTATATGGTCGTATTTTGTTCATTGTTCGTTGTCGTTTTGTTATCTGAGACTGTTTCCGTCATGGTTGAAAGTTGAAACCGACGACGAGCACTAGCAGACAAAAATGAGTGTCAGAAAGTGGCATTACGTGGCTCCTACATACCCCTTTTCTCACATACGACAATGACATAGAATATTCTACGTGTACTCGAAAATGATTTATTTGACGCCCTTCAAAATCTATTAGATAATATTACATAAAAATATCGCTAATTATTACAAAAAATTTACATAAAAAAGGTAAAATAAAAATTTTATGGATTAAAAGAGTCTGTTACGATATAATATTTGGAAGGAACAAGACTACGCAATTTTTATTTTGGGACTGAATAATATTTATTGTATATGCATTTTACCGTCTGGTTGACCTATTCTTTAATTAGTTAACAATAATGGTTCGTTGAAGTCGAAGTTAAAATAAAAGAAATTAGAAAATTACAGCGACAAAATACCTTGGATTTGTTCACTTTTCTCAATCTCAGGCATTTTTAATGTCAAATAAAGTTACGCTTCAAACAAAACAAGCGCAAATCAGCTGGTTGTAGTCTGTCTTTATTAATTTTTTAAGGAAAAAAATAATGAAAATCATGAGCTGGTCATAGTATTTAAAAAAATATAAATATTAAAAGACAGAATATGTGGAGAAAATAATTCTTTCGGGCCGCACACGGTATCCAAGCCTTCCGTCAGTACGATGACTGTAAGCTTTCCTGTCCCTTTCTGTCGTCAAATGGATAAGATTGTCGATTTTGAATTTTCCTTTTTCGCTTTTATCCCTACATATATTTCACAATCCTTTTGCGCTTTTTTTTATTTTTTATTGTAGGTTCTCCTGAAAATTATTTAGATAATTTTGTATACAATATAATAGTAGAAAAATGTTTACAATATAAATGAAAATTATTTTTCCATTGTTATCTGATGCCTTTTAGAAATTGCATGTTACTCGAGCGGAGGAGATAAATTTATAAAATGATTAAATTTTTATTTTTATTTTTTTATAAATGGAGTATTTTCTTAATCTAATCATTTATTAGCTTATTTTTAAATTTGGACATGTAAAGTACACATATTTTTAATTCATTGTTTTATAAAAAATTTTACAAATAAAATTATTATCAACAATTTTTTCATCAGTCTACTATAAATAAAATTAATAAATATAATAATATGTCATATATTATTTAAAAATAGACTCACGGCAGCTATCTAATGAAATTTGTACGACTAAAAAGGAAGTGAAATAAAAAGAATAAAAATATTTATGAGTCTTTTTTGCTTTTTTTTTTTTTTACTTATTTTCTCTTTTTCTTTGTGGATATATATAACCATATATGGTCCAGACGATCAAATAATTACTGAGCATATACTCTTGTATTTTGTTGATGAATTTTCTTTAATTACTATTACACAAAATAGAGATTGATCGATAATGTCTCAATAGTTATAATATTTAGAATTTAAATTTATTAAGATATTATACAATATTTATTTGTAAAAGGTGTTTATTAAATAAAAGTAAAATAATAATTATAAATTATAAGAATTATTACTAAACTTTAATCTTAACTAATATTTATAAAAAAGTTAGACTATTATATAATAGAGGAAGGATATATTGAAAATATATTTAATAACGATTTATGACACTTCAAGAAAATATTTATAAATATTTTGCAGTCATAATTTGATAATAAATTTAAGTTGTAAAGACCTGAGATATATGCAATATACTATAAGTATTTCATACGATTAATGATTTTAATTAGAATCAAATCAGTTTTCATAACTAAAAATAAATATATAAATTTTTTATCCTAAATTAAATTATAAATGTGTTATTTATTTAATTCTTTTTAGTATGATCCTACAAACTTTAAAACTATACAAAGAAAATCATTCTATGTCAAAATAATTATTAATTTTTAAACATCAACAAAAGAAAAAGAGGTGGAATTTACGAGGGAATAAAAAAAAAAAAAACGGGTCTCATATAAAATATATATAAAAAAATATAATGGTTTTTTGGACGTTGAAATATGGATGAGATAGGAAGTCGTTTTGGAAATAAAGGAGCGGAAACGGATGGAGAAAAAGAAAGGCACAAGGGAGGCACGAAGCAGAGTGTGGCGGGGATTAGTTGGCACCTGACATCCTCGTCCCATGCCCGTGTAAGCTTAGGCCTGTCTTGCCTTCGAACAATTAATTTTCTTTTTCATTACTTCTTTTCATATCGTTGTTATACTCCATTAGGTGTTGACCTTGAATTAATTGTGTTGGTTAGGTTTTTTTATTACTTTATTCAAAATTTAATTTGATCATTGTGATTTAAATATTTATATAACTAAATTTTTTGGGTTTAGTTTTTCTATTTAATTTGTATCATTGAACTTTTGTCAATATTTTACTATATATTTTTTTAAAAGATGTTTTTATTCCTCACTTATCACAAAATTAACATTTTAATTAATTATTTATTGAAATGTCCAAATTATTAAATATTATATTTAGTCTATTACTTTTTTAAGAATTATTAAATTTAGTTATTCAACTAAATTCTAAATCTTAAATAATTTGATTGATTAAATATAATATTTTTTTTAAAAATAAAAGACTAAATATGTTATTTTTCACTAACTCATTATAAATGATCAAATATAATATTTTTTTAATAATTCATGAATTATTTTATACTTTACTATTTTTTTGACGTGACATATTATATATCATCTTATCGTTTTGAAGATGTATAATTTAAACTAATTCATTTAACATTGGTTGTACGACATCTTTTATATATATATATATATATATATATATATATATGAGTTAATTTTTATTATTTGTAAATAAAAATTCTACCTAAGTGCTAGGACAGTACACGATTGATTATGTTAACAAATTTAACCAGACATAAATAAATAGTGAGTACTAAATTGTAAAACTATTCGTAAGACTTGATCAAAATTTTAAATTATATGAAGAAAATTTAATTAACTTATAGGGACCAAGGAATCATTTAATACACTACTTTGATCAAATTCAACTAACTAACTTTAATTTGAAACTCTTATTTTCTAAAATTATATTCATATCATCGATATTTTCCTAAAAATTATTTTGATGAAAAATTTTAAAACATAGTATAGTATATTGTTATTGTTTTATCATCAGACTTAATAGTTAATTTTTTATTGATAAATTTCACGTCAAACCATAGTTTGAAGGTAAGTGGGGCACCTAAAAAATTCATCCATTTTAATTGGATTAAACTGAACAAACAAGTATTTTTTGCACCAAATATAAAAAAGCCAACTGAACCCTTTTTTCTCAAAGCAGTGTAAATCATAACCTTGGCTTAATCTTTAAGCATGTTACATAAAAATATTTTAATATATTGATGCAATATTTTCCTGGAATCGCTGTCTACTCAGATAATAAATAATGTGATAGATGAAGCTAAGCTAAGGAAAAATGAATAATTAGATACGTGGCGAACAAAGCATGGGCAAGACTTACATAAAATTTCTTGAGAATTATTCTTTAACATTAACCTTAAAGATTAACAAACATTAAAATAATACTGCATAAAGATTAATGTAACCATCGTCATGCGCATGTGTAATGTGTTTTAGACAAAGCTATTGCAATTACCATTAAAATATTTGCATGTCCTTTTTACTGTAATGTATCCACTAAGGTTACATTCAAGATTTATTGTTCTGATTTTTAAAACCTTTTAATTACGCTTTAGTCGGAGATTCCTTATCCATTATGCACTATTCTATCTAAAACTGTAATTAATTAAGTAGCTTTAGCATTAATAAAATTATATATCTTTAGGCCCTTTTCACTCCCAACTTTCCACCACTATCTTGATTAGTAAATCTACTCGTAAATATAAAATTATTACATTAGACCCGCTTAAAGAATAAATACCATATCTTATGCAATTTCGACTCTGCATCTGTATTGTCTCATGATTTTTCGTTTGAGTAGATTATATTAATTATTTTTTCAAAATTTAATCATATTATGTTCAATATTCTTATTTCAAAATTTACACTTAAATTTTAAAATGTATATTTTCTTTCAATAAATTAACATTTAGCCTAATATTATTCTAAAAAAAATATTATCTAACTATATTTAACCATAAAATGTTTGGTGCATCTTCAGTAGTGATTGCACTCTTACAATTATATATTATGTAAAAAGAAAGACAAGCATCGAGCTGCGAAAATATGTTTATGGCATGTTAATTTTGAAATGTCTATTGTTGAATTTTGAATGTTTAGAAATTATTTACGTATGATCTAAGTTTGAGAGTTTTATGCTCTCTCTCTCTCTCTCTCTCTCTCTCTCTCTCTCTCTCTCTCTCTATATATATATATATATATATATATATTCAAGAATCAAAATGTTAAAGAAGTAAAGTCTAACTTTCAAAACAAATAAATACTGAGAAAAATGTGTTTGGAGCTTTATACTGTACAGACTTCAATACAGTATTCTACAACAAATCATCAATTCTCTCATGCTAATTTTAATTGAGAAATTTACAATGTAACTAGGCGCAAATTAGCGTACGTAACATGCATGAGGGTGTATCTAAAGATAAAAATATATAAATAAAGGTCCATAATAAGCGTCAAACAATTAATATTGACATGTAAGCAGAAACGACTTCGTCACATTTAATAATACATAATCTCGACATTTAGACACCAAATAGAAGTGATGGCTCAAAAGTCAACATTTGACATAATTAATGTTAAAAATAAACATATTATTGATTATGTTCCACATACCAACGTTAACCTACAATAGGGTTCACATTAAATTAGAGTCTCAGGCATTATATTAGTTGCAAAAGATGCATTTGTCCAGATTAATTAATTGAGAATATTGAAGTTAAATTAGGACTCTACTATTCCTAGTATTAATTAGAGTATAGATGAAAGAGATCTTTGAAATAGATGGCAGAAAAATTATTACAGGCACTAAACACTTTGATCATATATCTGCCTATGAAGTCATGTGGACCCAAATTTAAAATTTAATGAACGTTAATTGTGGCATTTGGATTTATTTTGTGCTTATTTGTTAATTAGTAGTATTCTTGATGATGAATTCAGATGGAAATAAACCTTGACTTCAATAAGATCATGATGGTGATAATATAAGTCCAAGATTAATGTAGAAACTGTGTTGTTTATTGGAATAGTTATAATTATGCAGTTTGAAAGTGCTATAATTTATATCAGGGAGACGTGAGATATAGGGTCATGGGTGTGATTTGTGATTTCTCTTTGTAATATTCTCGAATATACTAATATTCACTCTTTTTCACTCTGAGGTTACCCAAACTTTCTATTATTACGTAGAAAAGTGGGGATAAAATGATATTAGAAATATTGTATATCATAATTATAATGCAATAATTATAAAATATTAAAAAATTTATTTATTATCATGAATTTATTATTAAATTATACCTATTAATATTTAAACAATTAGATATAAAATATTTAATAAAAATATTTTTTTCTTAATCTAATACTGCATGCGACAATTTGCACCAAAGACATTGGGAAATGTGGAGGTTAGTAGGGGAATATGTGCAGAAAGTTGAGTTTGCCCTGATATTCTTGAGTAGCGGTGTTGTAGTTAACTTAAAATATGAGTATTCTTGTTTTTAATTTCTTTAAAATTACACAGATGTATTTGCATTTTGAAATTTCGCCGTGGTTTTAAAGGTGATCTGGTTTTCACTTCAGGAAAGTGGAACCCAACTTTAGAGAAAGTGGGATTGGCCCTTAATTAGTGCATGTAATTAGGAACAAAAACTAATCTTACTGAGGTGTCAAATATTTATCCGAACACCTTTCAAATTTACAAGATTTAGGTACAAGCATCAGTGTGATTTAACCCCACTTATGTCTCCCAAAGCAAAGCAATGCCCATTTGTGGGTTCGCCAACTCAGTTAAGTCTTATCATTTTGGTTGGGACTATAATCTGCAAGAAAATCATTCTTAGAAAGTGGAATAAAACCCATTTTAAATCATTGCCGTTTGACCATTTATTTCGCTAATTCGCTTCACATAGTGATTTGGAGCAGACAATTGTTTGAAAGCCCAAAAGAAGAGGGACTCTAAGTTAAATGTCATACCTTGGCTGTCAAATTTCACCATTTATAGTAAGAAGAAGAATGGATTTTGTACTATAATTTTTTTTTTAGTAATCAAAGTTTTATTACAGCTTTCTTTTTTCTCTCTTGAAAGTGATGTTATGGGATGTATTCCATTTCAAATTGTTGTGATATTTCTGGAGATAAAAAGTAGGAACCCCTAATTGGGGCAACAAGCTTTGTCTGGAGAGTGGTGACTCTCAGAAAAGAATTTCCCTTGCTTAAAGCAGATACGTGTCAAGCAAAGAAGTCTTGCGGCAAAGTGCTCGTGAAATTGTCAAATCAAGAGGGGAATGGTGCTATTCTCTCCCCAAAAATGGAAGATGAATTCGTTTTACACTTCACTCGAGTCTTCCTTTTTGACCATTATATTGCTGTAAAGTAAAACCACTTTGGACCTGCTTCTCATATATGCTCAACAATGCCAACCTTATCGCTAAGCTTTTCTTTCCCCACTCTCATCTATGCGTTCCTCACACTCTCTCATGGCCTTCTTCCTCGGTGTGCTGATTTTGAAAAGATAAAACACAAACTCTGATCATTGTCTCAGAGCATCTACTTCCTTTCCTTTTTCATTCCACTCACGACCTCAGTGGTAGCCAAAAGGCAAGGGATCAGAAAATAATGTAAAGAGTATAAGCATTAACGTGGTATTATACACAAGCATGATCTGATCATATCCAGGATATCACCACACAATCTTAATCATGAAATTGCTAATTAATTATATCGTCCTGCATGTAACTGCAGCATTTACAAGTAATCTTATCAAAGGCATGCATTCAACATACTCTGAAGTTGTGAGCTTGCTGCATGGCAGTTCTCTTAAGTGCAAACTGATTCATTCCAAAAGTGGAAGGGCCGGGAAACAACTCTGTTCTGTGATGTTCTAATCACGTACTCATTTCCTTCACAATTTTTTTATTGTTACAACTAAGAGAAATTAGGTTAAATATATTTTTGATCCTCGACTTTAATTGAGTTTTCAATTATGTTCATTTACCATTATTTGGGAACAAATCTGTAAACTTTCCAGCAATTTTCAAACAAGTCCCAACATTAACTTTTATTATAAAAGTGTCAAATTTATGTTGAATTGGTTAACAGATCGCTTATGACTTATGAGTAAGAATTAATGTAAACTTTGTTTTGTTTTATACGAAATTATACTTTCAATTTACTTTTTTTATTTGATCTCTCATTATTTACTATCATACTAACATTAGCATTTGTAACATTAAATTCTAAGTATCTCGTCAACCAAATTAGTAAATTATTTTTTATGGTGTTATAAGAGTCATTGATGGAACACACGTAGTTTCATCTAACAATGCATTTAGAGAAGAGGTGAATATGTGCTTTTAAAATTTTGCGTAAATTCTATTTTTAATATTATAGTTAACTGAAAATATTTTTAGTCGACTAGTTGAGTGTGATAAAATACAGTCGATTAAGTTTTTCAGCAATTTGTTTATTCTATCAGGGAGAAAGTTAACTGTAAATATTTCAGTAAATTATGTTACTTGAAGAGAAAAGACGAGTGAAGAAATCAAATAACTATAAGATATATAGTTGACTTTAAATGAATCGAAAATGCAAAGATCAGGGATAGAGTATCAAACATGATGATTTATCCTGATTTGGCCAAGAATAATGCCTTCTTCTAGTCCCCTTGACTCCTTCAAGAGATTTTCCACTAAGAATAGATCTTTTACAACTTCACACAGAGTTTTCACGTGCTTACTTTAAATACAAGGTTTTCAAGCTTAACATCAAACATCAAACTAGCTAGAATATCTCACTCTAAAACACTCATATTCTCCCTTGAGACAGAGGCTAAAAACTAATTACAGAATAAAAGTTTTATGAACCCTTATAAACTAGGTTTTCACCAATAGCTCAGAAAGTGTTCTAATAAGCAGATAAACTAGAAAATTAGCTTAATAAAGAAGACTTTTCAGATATTACAGATTTATATCTCTTTTCTTTGTTAGTTTCATGAAGGGCAATAGATCCATATACATAGCTTTCCAGAAAATAGTTGTTGGAGAACAATAAATGCTGCAGATCTTTATGATTGAGAAAATGATTGGGTTGTTCCTTATTTAACCTTCATGATGTACATGTCGCAGCTCCAGTAGGCACAATTCCTCTTGGAAAGATGAGAGTGCCATTAATGGCCATTTTTGTCGGCAGCTCTAGGCAAAACAGAGGATGCAGAGAGGATGTAAGAGAGAGTGTCAAAATAAGGCTGAGATTTATTCCTTTAGGACAACTTTCACGTGTTGTGTGTTAGAGAGAAAAAGTCATGAGCTGTCTTTCATTAGTTGAGATTTCATACTTGATATGGGCTTCTAATTTAGGTTGAATCCTATGGGTTAAAAGAGTGTCTAGACTTGTTCATTTTTCTGATGTGGGTTGGACTTGTTTTTTTGCATTTGGTTTGTCATAAATTAAACTTAGGTTTGGGCCAATCATTTTTAAGCCAACAATCTCCCCCTTTTGATGATGACAAAATCAAATGGAGAAATTGTAAGAGCTCCCCCTAAAACTAAGAATCTTCTTATTTTCACATAATAAATATGTAACAGCTAACGCATAACTAGTATACAATATAATTAGCCAATATAATCACTGTAACATTCATCAAAGTCAATAATGGTTAAGATGTATCAAGATAAATCCAATGTCAAAATAATACACAATTCCAGTTCAAAATAGAAATAGTAAACTAAAAATAGAGAAATAGAAATAAAAGTTAACTAAACTTTCTTCCTTTTTTTGTCACCACTTAAAAGAAAGGTGAACAAAAAGAAGGGTCATCACAGGCCAAATGTTAATCTAGTAGAAGAGAACCAAGTCAGCGACGCCTTTAGAGAAATTGCTGAAGACCCAGATGAGATTGAAGAATAGTGTTACAGAGTTCCTAAAATCTCTAGTTGAGCTGGGCTTCTCATTGTTGTAAGGCAGCCTTGGCATCTTGTAAATCAATGTTGGTGGCCACTTGCCACTAATTTGAGGTGTTTAATTGGCCGCAAATAATGGTTAGCTTAGATTACACTTCACTTAATTGAGTATGTATGGTGTCCATGAGGGTGAGCATCTGGGTTTGATTGTTAAGCAATGTACTAAGAATCTGTAATGGGTTTGAAAGAAAACTACCCACTGTAGATTATGGTGGACCAGATGGAATGTCAAATGAAGATAAAGGGGCTGGTGCTTTAAGAATATCAAAGGTTTCAAGAGCAGTTTATGGTGGAAGAGCTTCAAGGTCACTCATCCTTAGCCACCTTTCATGAACAAACTTATATTTCATCAACTTAAAGGAGCAGGCATCATAAGTGGTAGAGATTTTCTTATAAGGATGGTGGCTTAAGCCTACTCTTTGATCCCTGAAAAGTTTGGTAAGAAACATTCCATATGGGAGGCTAGAGGATGGATCCAAATGAGTGCTACTTTCCAGCATGTATTGAAGGATCTAATAATGAATGTTGATTGGCTGTTGAACATGTAAACAAAATAACAACAATAGTTCCCTTTTGCTGAGTACATCTAATGACCTAATCTGTGGCAGGACACAGGTAGCAATCATGTGTGCTTGTACTTTTTCCTTAAAGGGAAATGTTAGCCCATTTAACTTTAGTCCTTGAAGAAATTCATTCTTTTTTACTAATTGATTCTTGACTTCCTCAAAAGTGAAATTAAAATTCTTAGGCCATTTGCTTTTGAAGAAAAATTTATCTTTAGCCTCAAAATGCATGTCAAGAATACTAGCAATAGTTCCTTCATCTACAATTATCCATACTCCATCAACTAGGGACTCTAGAGTTGAACCATTAGCCATAACAAATAAGTTTGTATAAAACATTTGAACTAAATCTTCATACACAGGCTCTGACAAAGTAAAGATAGGAGACCAACCTAGGTTTCTTATCTCAGGTTCTACTAGAACTTGTAGATTACCAAGTTTTTCAAATGACACAGTTTGCCCAAATGCAATAGGCTTAAAGGAAAAATACTGCCTATATCAAACTTCATGCTCAGTAGATCTAAAATGTCTTAAAACATGAGAAAATGAGATAACTTTGCCTTTTGAGCCTTTTGGCAAAGAAGAAGATACAGGGCTCTTCGCTGTACGATGGTTGACCCGATGAGGTAAAGAGGGAAAGATGTTCATTTAGGTTTCCTCAACCAATGGGGTTTCTTCAGTGGCTACAGGGCTCTCTTCTTCTTCTTGTGAGGAAAAGGGAATCACAAGGCAGCTTTTTCCTTTGGAGGTCACCATTTTCGAAGTAGAGAAATGTGCCAATGATTCTGGTTCCACTGATGAAGCGATTTCAATTACTGGAAGAAGGTGTTTTTCGGTGGTGGCTGTGGATGCTGCTGAGTCGCGGCAAGTTGTCATGAAGATCAGTGACATAAGAATGTGTTCAGACCTTCCATGGATGCCAGTGAGTGAGAAACAAAGAGTGTCATTGGAGAGAGAGAGAGAGAGAGAGAGAGAGAGAGAGAGAAAGCTGAGATGATGGTTTCGCAATTTTCTTAGGGCACAAAAGCGACCATGAGAGTGAGAGTGAGAGAAACTTGCCTTTTTGTTTCTCAATAAAGCTAATAACTATACTCTGATCAGTGTGAACAGAAGCATTTACAGAGAAAGGTTCTAAAGAAAGGGCTATTAAAGTAACTATCATGATGATGGAGGGAATGCAGAATGCTTCTGACTAAATTGACTTGAATGAGTTGTGATCCTTAAAGCACACCGTTTTGGGTCTCCCAAATAGATTGGCATTTTTAACCTCAGATAAAATTCAGTTAACTTAAAATAATATAGTTAAATAAATTTAAAATAGTTAGCTAAGAAATTTACAGTTAACTATTTGTCTAAATTTTAGTTTGCTGAAAAATTTATAGTCAACTGTGTTTTTAAATTTAAGTTAACTAAAAAAATTTCCAGTTGACTGTTATATAAAATTTCAGTTAACTAAGAATTTTTAGTCGACGGGGAAGACAAAAGTACAGTTATTTGAAAAATTTATAGTTTATTGTAAAATTCCAGAAAAACTTATTTTTCATATAATGCAGTTATTCCAAGTTCAGAGTGAAGAAATTTGAACATGTCTTCTTATAGAGGCTTAGTGAAAATGTCAGCAAGCTTATGTTTAGTTTGACCATATTTTACCTGAATGTTTCCTTTTTGTACATGATCTTGAATAAAATGATGATAGACCTCAATGTGTTTTGTTCTTGAGTGATGGATAGGATTTCTTATGAGGCATATAACACTTATGTTGTCGTAGTATATAGGGATTTGTGAGAAGGATAGTGAGTAATCTTCAAGTTGTTGCTTTATTCACAAGAGTTGAGTGCAGCAACTACCAAGTGTCATATATTCAGTTTCAGTGGTGGATAGTGCCACTGAGGTTTATTTCTTACTGAACTAAGAGACTAAGGCTTTGCTAAGTATTTGACAAGTTTCATTAGTGTTCTTTCTATCTAATTTGTCCCCTGCAAAATCAAAATCTGCATATCCAACTAATTCAAAGCTATCAGTTCTAGGATACAATAAGCCATGATATTGAGTTCCTACTAAATATCTAAATATTCTTTTAATTGTAACAAAGTGTGATTCTTTAGGACTAGTTTGATGTCTAACACATTTGCACACACTATTCATTTTATCGAGACGACTAGCAGTAAGATATAAAAGTGAATCAATCATATCTTTATACACTTTTTAATCAAAGTCTTTACCATTCTCATTCTTTTCCAAGTGGGTTAAAGGATTCATGGGAGTTCCCATAGGTTTTAGCATTTTCAAACTCGAATCTGTGAACAATTCTTTTGTGTACTTTGTTTAACTAATGAAGTTTCTTTTATTGGTTTGCTTTATTTGAAGACCAAGGAAGAAGGTCATTTCACCCATCATGCTCATCTTAAATTCACTTTGCATAAGCTTGGAAAATTCCTTGCACATATTACATTAGTACTTCCAAAAATAATGTCATCAACATAGACTTATACAAGTACAACTTCTTTGTTAGTCGTTTTAATGAACAAAGTAGTATCAACATTTCCTCTTTTAAAATTATTTAAGATGAGAAAATTGCTTAACTTTTCATATTAAACTTTCGGAGCTTACTTTAAGCCATAAAGAGCTTTTAAAAGTTTATACACATGGTTAGACAATTTTTCATTTTCAAACCCAGGAAGTTGTTTGACATGCACTTCTTTATTTATGAAACCATTCAAAAAGGTTGTTTTGACATCTATTTGATATAATTTAAAATTCATGTGAGAGGCATAAGCAAGTAACATTCTAATAGATTCTAATCTAGCAGCAGGAGCATAAGTTTCATCATAGTCTATACCTTCTTGTTGAGTGTATCCTTGAGCTACTAGACGAGCTTTGCTCATCTAACTTGTTTCTAATAATCCATTTAGTTCCAATTATAGAAGCATCCTTTGGTTTTTCAACAAGAGTCAATACCTTATTTTGTTTAAACTGGTTCAGCTCTTTTTGTATGGCTAGGGTCTATCATTCATCATTTAGTGTCTCATATACTATTTTTGGCTCTATTTGAGATAGAAGGGCCAAATTGTTATTTTGCTTGAAGGATAATCTGGTCCTTAGTCTTTATTGTGGATTTCCAAGAATGAACTGCATAGGATAGGTGGGTTAATGTTTCCATTCTCTTAAAAGTCATTATTTTGTTATGGATTTTTCCAGTTGATTGTGTTCATTTTCCAATTGACTGAAATTTTGATTAATAAGAATGTTTTGATTGTAGTTCAGTTAACTGCGTTCATTTTTTAGTTGACTGAAATTTTGATCAGTTGGAGTTTTTTGATTTCCTTTCAAATCAAAAACCTTTTCTTGATTCTCCTGACTTTGGTGCCGAATAGAGATGGGTGTAGCCTCTTCATCATCATCTATGACTACAAATTTCTTTGAAGTTGAGTTAAAGTCATCAAATACCACATGTATAGATTCCTTTACAACTAGTGTACATTTGTTGTAAACTCTATATGCTTTGCTCGAGGTAAAGTACCAAAGAAAAATACCTTCATCACTACAAGCATCAAATTTCCCTAGGTTGTTTTCACTATTATTGTGAATGAAATACTTGTAACCAAACGCGTGAAAATAGCTAATATTGGGTTTTCTTCCCTTCTAAAGCTCATAGGTGTTTTCAAGAGAATATGCCTTATTAAGCAACGATTTAAAATGTAACAAGTAGTGTTTATGGCTTCAGCCCTAAAAAATTTAGGAAGATCATTGTCAATAAGCATAGTTTTTGCCATATCTTGTAAAATTCTATTCTTCCTTTCTACCACACCATTTTGTTATGGAGTTCTATGAGAAAAGAAGTTATGGTTAAATCTATGCTCCTTGCAGAAATTTTCAAAAAGTTTGTTTTCAAATTTACCACCATGATCACTCATAATACTTGATATTAAATACCCTTATTCCTTTTAAACTTGCTTGCAAAATATTTCAAAGAATTTGAAAGTTTCAACCTTATGACTTAGAAAGTATACCTAAGTATATCTTGAGTAGTTATCAATGATAACAAAAGTATAACTCTTTCCACCAAAGCTTCAAGTTTGAATGGGTCCAAACATGTCCATGTATAATAATTAGAGTGGTCTAGAATTAGAGACACATTCCTTTGGTTTGAAAGAAAATTTAGTTTGTTTGCCAGGTTGACATGCATCATATACATGATCTTTTTCAAAGTTTAATTTTGGAAGACCTTTAACAAGGTCAAGTTTAGAAATTTTTGAAATGAGATGCATGCTAGCATGACTTAGTCATTTATGGCACACCCAAGAGTCATTACAAACATATGAAAGACATGTAACATTTTTGTAAATAAATCTTCTAGGTTTATGATGTAAATGTTATTATGTTTTTTACCAATAAAAGTGCTTTGCCACCATTGAAGACTCTATAATGAAGTAATTCAAACATTACTTTGTAGCCTTCGTCACATAATTATATGCTAAGAAGATTATGTTTGAGTCCTTCTACTAGATACACATTTTCTATATAGCAATTAGGAAGTAATTGTACCTTACCTACGCCAACAATTTTCCTTTTACTATTATCTCCAAAGGTGACCAATCCTTTATCCTTTATTGATATGGATACAAACTTGGATGAGTCTCCTGTTATATGCTTTGAGTAGCCACTGTCCAAAAATCATTGATTTATAAAAATTCTTCCTTTGAGGCAAACCTATAGAGAAATTCACTTTGTTTTAGGTACCCAAACTTGCTTGGGTCCTTTCTTGTTAGTATAGGTAGCAAAGGTGCCTTTAGGAACCCATATCATGTTATCTTTGTGGTATTTACATTTATAGCAAACATGTCCTCTTCTTTGACAGTGTATACAAACAGTCTTGGAAGAAGATTTTACAAAGAAATTTCTGTATAGTTTTATGGAGTTATTTTTATCATAACTAAACCAGATTTGTCAAAGTTACATTTCTATTTTCCTAAAATCAGATTTAAGTTTTCTTCTCCTTTGACAAAGTTTGCCAGGTATTTAGTTAATGTAGAGACTTTAAGTTACAAATCCTTATTTTCACTCAAAACCTTTTCATGTTTAGTTTTTAGAGTTTGAAAATTTGTCTCAAGCATTTGTTTTTCTTGTTCCAAATCTCTGTATTTAAAAAATAATATATCAAATTCATTAAACATTTGATTTAAAGTATTTTGTAATTTCTCTTTAGAGAGATCAACAACTACCTCACTTTTGGATATGGCCATGAAACATAGGTTAACTATCTCTTGCTCGAACTCCTCTTCATCTTCGTCATCATCATTCTGTGCAACAAGTGCTCTTCTTTTGTTTGATGCTTTGATAAATCTCTTCTTTAGGAAGGGACAATTAGAACTTATGTGGTTGTTTCTTTCATATTCATAGCAAGTTATGGTATTTTTCCCATGATCATCTTTATTGAATTCCTTTCTTAGAAATTTCCTTTTATTTTTCAAGAGCTTGCCTTTTTGTCTAACATATTTCTCAAATTTCTTTGAGAAAAAGGCTAGGTCTTGTAGGTCTACTTCACTTTCATCATCCTCTTGCTGTTCAGAGGTTGTTGTAGCTTTTAGTGCCATATTTTTTTCCCTTTTGAACTCGTAGCGTTTGAGGTAATTGTTTTGATAAGCTATAAGAATTCCTCTTAGCTCATCATATATTAACTCTTTGAACTTTGAGCTACTCTTAATGTTATCCACCTTGAATTTCCAGCATTTTGGAAGAGATCTTAGCACTTTTTTTACTGTTTCATGATTGGTGTAGGATTGTTCAAGTAGTTTTAGTTGACCCAGAATTTTGGAGAGCTGGTTGAACATAGGTTATATGTCCTCATTTTTCTTCATTTCAAACAGCTCTAATTTGTATTGCAAAGTACTTATTTTAGGATCATTCACGTTTGTTGTTCCTTCATGTGTAACTTCAAGTTAGTCCCGCATTTCCTTTCCAGTATTACACATTGAAATTTTATCATATTTTTCCCCGTTGATAGCATTATAGAGAATGTTTATAGCTCTAGAATTTTCCTAAATTATCTTGATGTCATCCTCATCATACTTTTCTTTAGGTTTGAATTCCCCATTTTTTATTTCGGGAAATTTTAGACCTTGTTCAATGACTTTCCACTCTAGGTAATCTGTGACTTGTATGAGGATCTTCATTTGGCCTTTTTAGTTTGTATAATGATTTCCATTGAAGTAGGGTGGGCTTGAGGTTGAGTACCTTTCACTAAAATAAGCTCCTTCAAGGTGTTGTGAAGTCATTTTCTGCAAAATGGATATTTTCTCTTGACTGTAAAGCACAGATCAAGTGAAACCAAAGCTTTAATACCAATTAACAATGTACCTAGAGGGGGGTGAATAGGTAATTTTAAAAATTTGTGTAAATTATGTTTTTAAGATTATAATTAACTAAAAATATTTTTAATTAATTATAAATCGTAATAAATAGTTGACTGTGATAAAATACAGTTGACTAAATTTTTCAGCAATTTGTTCACTCATCAAAAAGAAAGAAAGTTGATTATAAATATTTCAATAAACTATGTTACTTGAAGAGAAAAGACGAATGGAGAAATCAATTAGCTATAAGATATGTAATTGACTATAAATGAATTGAAAATGCAAAGATCAGGGATAGAGTATCAAATACAATGATTTATTCTGGTTCGATCAAGAACAATGCTTACTTCCAGTCCCCTTGACTCCTTTAAGGGAATTTTCACTAAGAATAGTTCTTTTACAACTTTACACAGAGTTTTTACGTGCTTACTCTAAATATAAGGTTTTCAAGCTTAACCTCAAACTAGCTAAAGTATCTCACTCTAAAACACTCATTTTCTCCCCTGAGATAGAGGGTCAAAACCAATTACAGAATATGAGTTTTATGAACCCTTATAAACTAGGTTTATACTTGCAGCTCACAAAGTGCTCTAATAAGTAGATAAACTAAAAACTTAGGTTAATAAAAAAGACTTTTTGAATATTATAGATCTATATCTCTTTTCTCTGTCAATTTCACGAAGGGCAACAAATCCACATATATAGCTTTTTAAAAAATAGTTGTTGGAAAACAATAAATACTGCAGATCTTCATGATTAAGGAGATGATCAGATTGTTCCTTGTTTGACCTCCATGATGTAAGGGATGTAGCTCTAATAGGCGCGGTTCCTCTTAGAAATATGAAAGCGCCATTAATGGCCATTTTTGTCAACAGCTCTAGGCAAAACAAAGGAGAGAGGATGTAAGAGAGGGTGTCAGAGTAAGGTTGAACCTTGTTTTTAGGACAACTTTCATATATTCTGTATTAGAGAGAGAAAGTCATAAGCTGTCCTCCATTATTTGAGATTTCAGACTTGATATGAGCTTTTGATTTGAACTGAATCCTGTGGGTTAAAAGAGTGTTTAAACTTTTTTTTTTTTTATATGGGTTGGACTTATTTTTTTACATTTGATTTGTCATAAATCAAATTTGGATTTAGACTAATTATTTTTGAACCAACACCATCACCATGTTTCGTATATATTAGAACCTCTAATAATAGTCAGTATGTGTATGCTTGAGAGACAAAGATGAAGATAGTGGAGTAATGGCTTTGGTTTGTTATGTACAGTGAGAGGTTAAGAGATTTTAATAGTTTATGTGATATTACTCATGCTTGACTACTTGAGGAATTTCCTTGCTATTTATAGGTACGGGCCATGTGAATTGGATTAGTTTTTCATAGGACGAATAATGACTGCCAGTAAGGAACATGGTATAAGCTTGTTGGTTTCACAAAATGGCACGTTTCACGGGGGCCACTCAGGTGTCTACTTGCAAGTAAAATCTGCAGTGATGTATATGCATTGCCCAATTCCAGATAGGCTTTTCTTTTATTTTATTTTTTAATTATGAAAATGATCCAAACTAAAACCTTGGAGCCCACAGCGGGCCCGGCAACTACAGCTCTTCCTGGATTAAGTCCATTGCTCCCATGCTGACTCCGATTTTACTCCTCCAGCTTCTTCCACCTGAAAATATGTCGTTTTCGATAAAAGAATCTGAATCTGAATCTGAATCTTTGGCGCCAACTTTCAACACCCTCTCTTCAGCCATTCACTTTCAATTCAAAATTTCCCATCAACTGCACTGTCTTCAATAATTAATTTCTATCCCCAATTATGAATTTTTCATCGTCCGACTGAGCGCACACTGAATCGAATTGCCCACCTAGTCTTATTTGTCTCCATCCTCATTCAATGGTGGACTTCTCGATCGTGGGCAAACTTTTTCAACAAACCTTGTAGGATTTAATAAAGGGCATTCGCCTCCAACTTGTTGGCGAATCAGCCTTGGTATCAAACCCCATGGAGGACGTTCTCTCTGAGATCAACTCCACCGATCCCCAACCAAGTCCACAGCTATTCAGAAGCTAACTTGCCTCAGTGCAATCTACGGTATCGACATGTCCTGGGCTGTTTCTCGCATAATCGACCGAATCGAGGCTTTGTCCTCCTCCCGCTTTGCCCACAAGAGGATCGGGTACTTCACTGCCTCTTAATCCTCTTATGAGGGCACCCCTGTTCTCCTCCTCATCACCAATCAACTCCGCAAATATGCCTCTGGTACTAACGAGTTCGAGGTTAGGTTTGCCCTCGATACTTACCAATAATTGGCACGGTTGGTCTTGCTAGAGACTTAACCCCTGATGTATTTACGTTACTGTCTAGTAGCTAGGTTTTTGTTAGGAAGAAAGCGATTGGTGTAATTTTAAGGTCTTTGAGAAATACCTGTATTCTGCTTGTTTGAGAATTTAGAGAGTTCGGATCCAAATACTTGACTGCGGGGGTTAGGGGGGTCTTTTGCGAGTTCGCTTCGGAGGATCATATCTTACATTGGCCCCTGAGTTTTAGTGAATTTTGACTGATTCCAAGGACAACTGGATTCTAATTAAGACACAAAATATATGCCAAGTTGGAACCGTTTGATTTACTCAGAAACTGACCTCGCTTGAGGGTTTTTTCAAGGAACTTGGTCTGGTCTCAGTAAGTGCACAGAATTCACTGTTCCAGATGGATTAGTTCTTTAGGAGAATCTTTAGGACTTAGAAACAATATGATGGCATATTAAGTTACCTTCATCTTGTTCATTTTGGATAGAGGGCTTCATTTTGGCCGTACTTATGATTCCTCTTCATCTAATATTCTGATAAAGAAAGTTCAGGGAAATCAAATGACTTTATGTGATCTGATTGAACACTGTAAGCGGCGTCGATTATGTTGCCTTTCTTCAGAGAAGAATAAATTGTTTCAGATGATTATCTTCCTGCCAATGACTATAAGATAGTGAGTTATGTTAGTGATGAAGCTGACGATCTGGCCATTCTGACAAGAGCTATCACTTCTTTTGAAGAAACACCAAACGGGATGAAGCCTAGGCCTGTTGTGGTGAAACCGTATGTAGGAGACGTGGCATCAGTTTTAGTCAAGAGGTCAGAGCCAAAGGATGATTCTCTTTCAGGTGCTGTAAGAGATGTTCTCTTCGGAAGTGAAACCAGGCCAAGTTGGTCTCGAAGTAATCTTCTGGCAAGTCATCAGGCAAGAGGAAAGGAAAAACGAAACTAAGCACAGATCTTCTATCAGAAATGAAAGAAGACTTGGGTGATGGAGATAGGCGTGACCTTGAAAACCTGGATCCATGGAGCAAACACCGTGGTCACAGTATAAGAGAAGACAGAGAAGTCAGGGGAAGATTTTTGAAGAAGGTGAAGAATATGAACAAAGGGGAAGGAAAAAGACTAGTCATCACCATGTTGGACATAAAGCTCGTCAAAGAGCAAATTTACCCTTGAATGTGGCTTCACAAATACCAGTAATTCCAGATTTTCTGCTGTAGGATCCAAAGATTTTGATTTTGATTTACCATCATTGGCTTTCATTGGTTGAGGCCATTTACCTATATTCTTTGCCACGAGTCCTTTGGTAAGTTCTGTAGATTTTTTGGGTATTCATTTTTTGTCATTGGTTATAAGTTCTTTGTACCCTTTTTTTAATACTCTTTGGCCTTACATGTTATAGAATGACACATATAAAAAGAAAAACTTTAATTTTATTTTATCTGGTGTCTGCAATTATATGTATACTTAACACAAACACACACGCTTATACACACAAGGTAATCAATATTAAAACTATTGCCATGATAAAGCGTTTGGTCTTGAAATTTGGTTGGCCTGAATTTAAGCTAATGGATAAATCTTTGGTTTATGGGTTCTTTTATTTACTTCACTGTAATAAAATCTCACCTCAGTGTCCATGTTATATAACTGTAGAGGGTAAAATTTGTTTTAATCTATCTTATGTGGGCTGTGCTTGCGTTAGGCAGTTCATTTATTATTATATGTTGATTTGATAAATTAAGGTAATGATATATGGACATGCACTCTACAGAGATTGGGCCCAACCTTGACACCTTAACCTTTTTTTTTTGTTCGGTGGGCATTTCTGTTGATATTTGCTATACATTAAAATATATTGCATTTCAATCATGTAATTGGGAATTCCTCTTATTATTATTTTTTATATCTGAATCATATGCATTTTCTTATTTTTATATGGAACGCCAAATGTACAATATGTTCTTAACATTCCTCCTTTTACATGTTATTTGGCGAGGACAATAAAATTTCTTTAATCATTTATCTTATGGATGGAGTATTTACCATAATTCGTCTATAGTTTCTACTCACATTTCCATGTAACTATGTGGCACTCAACGTGTAGTGTGTTTCCCGAAGGTATAGATGACTGTTTCTTCTGTGTTATTCTTTTATCTTATATTGACTTTACGCTGGTTTAGATTTTGCCTGGCTCCTTTGGTATTCTCCTCTTACCTCTTACAGGAGGGTAGGCTGGCTCCTGGTTTGGCCTCAGGAGTCTATTTTAAAGCATTCGACTTAGCGAGAGACTTGGCTTGCATAGTTACATTCGTGCTGTTGTGGTACTGGTATTTTGAATCTCTGTATCTTTTAATACTGGAAAGAAACTCAAATTATATAGCAATTATGATTTAATTGTCAATGTTACTAGAGTTTTTCTGACTTGTTGGTGAACTTTGAATTTGCCCCGAAATTTGGAAGCTTTATTGAATTCCTCATATGGC
This sequence comes from Delonix regia, assembly GCA_037074485.1. Classification (NCBI taxonomy): domain Eukaryota; kingdom Viridiplantae; phylum Streptophyta; class Magnoliopsida; order Fabales; family Fabaceae; genus Delonix; species Delonix regia. The sequence goes on along the minus strand of CM073449.1, from coordinate 27,349,141 downwards.
ATGCTTTGTTCATCTTTATCGACATTGAAAAGAGTGGAAGTAAATTTAATTTATGGACGTACCTTGTTAAGATGAATCAATTTTCATATTTTAAACTCCATGATTTTTGTGTTTTTTTGCTTCTTGTGTTTGCCTGTATACAGTTGCTGTAGCCAAGTTTGCTGCACATTCGCGAATTTATCAAGAAATCTTACCATAATTTAGCTTACGTTCTGAAGGAAAAAGATACATGTAGCTATGATTTTGCCTCATCGTGCCACTGTCTGGCTGCTGATAAAATATTTTTCTGTTACTTTTATAAGAAAGCTACCGATGTTGTACCCGAGATAGTTGGATGGGAGAATTTAATGAAAAGGCGGTGACTTCCATTTTATTTTCATGAATCAAAACATGTTCTGCCATTTAGTCCATGCTACTATTACTTTAGAATTAAATCATGTTTGATCAATAAATAGCACGCGAAACCTTGATTCTGAGCAATTCAGTGGTGTTTATGAAAACAGAACTGGATTTCAGCGGAATCAAAATTGTAATTCAAACAATATAATGTGGGAGAATATATTCAACTATCTGACCTGATGGAGACGACATCGTTGCTTTGAATGTTGGTTGAGTCCGATCAGTTCAACCCACAATACCCCAGAGTGCTTTACAGAGAGTCTTGACGGCAGAGAGAGAGTTGTAAATTTAATTTTGTGTCAGTTATCAAAACTAGGGCTTCATTTTGTTATTTATAGGACTTTATTAAACCAATATAATTAATTAATATTATTCAGTAAAATCCTCCAGAATCTTTGAAACAATTTTAAATTTAAATTAAGCCCATAAAATCTCTCTCTCTGGATAGCAATCTTGGATTAGTAATCTGACGGGATGATTACTAATGCTCTCGGGCTGTGGGTTGGGTTTCTGCCTTTTGTGGGCTTGTGGATAATCGAACCCATCACCGATTATCCACACACATATTAAAATAAAACCCAGTCCATTCTCAGTTTATAAATTGTAACATTGATTGCCTAATTAGGTACTAATCAAATAAAATAATTAATGCTAATCCATAAAATTTTAAAATTATTCCAACAATCTCCCACTTGGATGGCATTAATTAAATTATTGGATCAATAAACGAATAGTTAATCAGGCGCAATAATGTTTACATAGATACATGAATGAATGTATATTTATAAACCATACAAGATTCAGTGGAGAAACCATACACAAAATCACTGAAACCGATAGGGATTCAAGTGATGTCAACATTTCCATAAATAAGTTTCATCAACTGAATTGAATGGAACATAAAATAACGTTCAAAATTGTCAAATAACAATTCAAAAATCCCTTAAGAATTTTTAATCCAGACTCCCACTAAACCAAGGCTACATCAAAATTTTTAACAATGCCCATGTGAGTCACATGATTCTTAAAGACTCCTACGGGCAAGCCTTTGGTCAATGGATCCGCCAACATGTGTTCACCAGGAATATGAACCAAACGAGTCTGAGATTCAGCAATCTTTTCTCTTACGAATAGGAACTTAACATCAAAGTGTTTAGTGCGACTGGAGTTCCTATGATTCTGAGAAAAGCTGACAGCAGACGAACTATCGCAGTATATGGTTAGAGGTCGTGATATAGAATCAACTAGATGCATGCCAGATATCAGTTTCCTCAACCATATGGCCTGGCGGGTAGCCTCATAACAAGCGATATATTCTGCTTCCATAGTCGAGGTAGCTGTGACTGATTGCTTGCAACTTTTCCACGATACAGCTCCTCCAGACATCATAAAGATGTATCCAGAAGTGGATTTTCGGTCATCCACACAAGATGCATAATCGGAATCTGAATAACCCACAATTTCAAGTGGCTCAGATTTTCTAAAAGTAAGCATATGATGTTTTGTACCCTGTAAGTACCTCATGACTTTCTTTGCAGCCCTCCAATGATCAGGACCAGGATTACTCAGGTATCTGCCAAGCACACTGACAGCGAAAGCAATGTCAGGACGTGTGCACACCTGAGCATACATGAGGCTGCCAACAGCGGATGCATATGGAATTTTGTTCATCTCAATTTTCGAATTGTCATCATTGGGACAGGATGAACTAGATAACTTTTCACCTTTCTGTACAGGTGCTGCACAAGGAGCGCAAGTATGCATGTTGAATTTCTTCAGTACTCGTTCTATATAGGTTGCTTGAGATAAACCAAGAGTGCCACAAGATCTATCACGGTGAATCTGAATTCCCAGGACGAAAGAGGCTTCACCAAGATCTTTCATGTCAAAGTGGCATGACAAAACGTGTTTAACCTCATTCAACATGGCTACTGAGTTGCTAGCCAAGAGTATATCATCAACATACAGAACGAGTATCATGAAATTATCTTTATCAAATTTCTGGTAGATACATTGATCAGCAACGTTCTCTGTAAAACCAAGTGAGGTGATTATTTGATCAAATTTTAAATACCACTGCCTTGAGGCCTGTTTAAGTCCATAAATGGATCTTTTCAACTTACACACTAAGTGTTCTTTCCCTGCCTCAGTGAATCCATCAGGTTGTGTCATATAAACGTCCTCAAGTAAATCACCATTTAAGAACGCAGTTTTGACGTCCATCTGGTGAAGTTCAAGATTCAATTGCGCAACAAGAGCCATTACGACTCTAAAGGCATCTTTAGTAGATACGGGTGAGAATGTTTCCGTATAATCGATCCCTTCCTTCTGATTATAGCCTTTAGCTACAAGCCTGGCTTTGAATCTTTCAACTTCACCATTGGCCCCTCTCTTGGTTTTAAAGACCCATTTACAACCAACGGGTTTACAACCATCCGGTAACTCAGTTAATTCCCATACATGATTGAGAGACATAGAGGACATCTCATCATTCATAGCCTCCAACCATTCAGATGAATGAGATCCTGTTATAGCCTCGCCATAAGAAATTGGATCTGAGCCATCAATAGTGTCTGACTCGAACTCCTGCAAGTACACTATATAGTCATCTGAAATTGCAGGTCTACAAATCCTTTGTGATCGCCTCAAATTAAGAGCTGGCTCTCCTACATCAGTTACAGGAGCTTCTACAATAGGATTAATTGGATTTTCAACAAGGATGTCATCTCCAATATCATGTTCTACTGGTTGAGATGACGACGATGGCATAGGCAGGATGTTATCCACACTATGCAGGTTAATTACTCTAGGGACACCACTCCCACTATCTAAATCATCCTCAAAGTAGAAGGCCCTGTCAGACTCAATGACCCTGGTAGTATGACTGGGACAATAAAACCTGCATCCTCTGGATCCTGAACAATACCCAATAAAAAATCCACTAATAGTTCTAGAATCAAGTTTCTTGAGCTGTGGATTATAGGGTCTCACTTCTGCTTTACAACCCCACACGCGAAAATGCCTCAGACTAGGCTTCTTACTGGTGAAAAGCTCATACGGTGTCTTTTCAACAGATTTACTTGGAACTTGATTCAGGACATAGGCTGCTGTCTTAAGGGCATCACCCCATAGAAATTCTGGTAATGAAGAGTGACTGATCATGCTTCTGACCATGTCCATCAAGGTGCGATTACGCCTCTCAGCAACTCCATTTTGTTGTGGAGTGCCAGGCATAGTATACTGAGCTTCAATCCCTTGTTCCTGTAAGAATAAAGCAAACGGACCAGGGTTTCTCCCGGTTTCAGTATATCTGCCATAATATTCTCCACCTCTGTCTGATCTTACACTCTTGATTACTTTGCCAGACTTTAATTCAACGACAGCCTTAAATGCTTTAAAGGCATCTAGCGAGTCAGATTTTTCATGCAACAGATCAACCCAGCCAAATCTGGAATAGTCGTCTATGAAGGTTATGAAATATTTGTAATTGCCCATAGCATATGGAGTAATTGGTCCACTTATATCTGTGTGAATCAATTCCAAAATAGATTCAGACCTATTAGCTCCTTTCTTCCTAGCTTTAGCGGGAAGTTTTCCCTTAATGCAGTCAATACAAGATTCAAAATCAGAAAAATTTAAGTCATGTAAAATGCCTTGTCTAACCATTCTCTCCAATCTCTCTTTTGAGATATGGCCCAAACGCCGATGCCACAACATGGAAGAGTTCTCATCAATTCTTCGACGTTTATGTCTTATGACAGTATTAATTGATGCCATAGGAGTAGAATCTGAACAGACATTTGCATTCAAGCAATATAGGCCATTCAGTAATCTGGCAGTTCCAACAATGATAGAATTAAAATAAATGTCAATTCTGCCATTTCCTTGCCAAAATGAATATCCATCTTTGTCTAATACAGAACTTGAAACTAGATTCCTCCTTGAAGAAGGCACACAGACAACGTTATTTAAAGTTAAAGTATGTCCAGAGTACAAGTTCAAAACTACAGTTCCTACGCAATCCACTGCAGCTGAACTTCCTTCCACTCCTAGAATGGTCTTTTCTCTCTCATTTGGGCTCTTCCTGTCTTTGAGCCCCTGCAAGGAATTAGTTACGTGAACAGTTGCACCAGAATCCAACCACCAAGTATCCATAGAGGTTTCAAAGTTATTGGATTCAAGACAAACTAAAGCTAAGGGGGCAGTTTCAGGAAAGATACCTTCATTTTCACGCTTGTGTTTCAGTTTAAGGCAATCTGAGATTTTATGGCCAGGCTTTTTACAGTAATTACAATTACCCTTAAATCTGTTCTTCTGACCCTTGTTCTTCTTATTGTTTTTCTTGATCTCAAAGAACCTTTTCCCACTAGGCTTGTTCTCAGATTTCTTTCCCTTAAATTTCTCATTTCCAGTCTTATTTGATGAAGCATGGGAGACATAGTTCACTGAATGACCACGTGAATTTGATTTCTTTAGCGACTCCTCCTCTTGAGTTACAATAGACATCATCTGATCGATGGTCCATTCAGCTTCCTGTGAGTTATATGTGGTTCTGAGGACCCCGTATTCTGCTGGAAGGGACTGTAAGACTTTATAGACTAGATAACTTTCGCCCAGGTCCACATTTAAAGATTTCAGCTTGTTGAAATAATTCACCAGCTTCATCATGTGCTCACGTACACCAGACGCTCCATCATAATGAGTGTTATCTAATAATGAAAGATAATACGCCTTTTGCGTCTTATCGAACTTCTTGAACTTTTCACCCACAGCTTTAAGGTATTCCACAGCGGTGTCTTTCTCAGGAATACTCTGTCTGATAGTCTTCTCTATAGTGTATTTTATGACCGTCAAACAGATCCTGTTGGAATCGTACCACTGCTTGTGATAAGTTCTATCAGCAGCACTAGACCCAGCAGTGAGATCTGCTGGTTTTGGATCTCTTATGGCCAAATCCTCCTTGGAGATTATCAGGTACATATTAAGGGACTCATACCAGTCATCATAGTTCGTCCCGTTCAGAGTTTTCACCACAGACAGTTGCTGAAACACAGAAGCTGATAAAGCAAAACAAGGAAATATTAATTATGTCCCGGAAACATAATCATAAAACAAGATTTCCTTTACAAAAAATCAGCTTATGCAACTGTATTATCAAGATGTGGTTTATAATCCTATTTAATGTCTCGGATTATAACAGATTATGAAAAGAAAATTTACATGCCCTATTGATTTGGCCATAAAAGGAAATAACAAAATGTACCCATCATTCCCACATCGATAGGATATAAGAAACAATGAAGACATTAGAATGGGATGCTGCCAACAATTCGTGAATGAATGAATTTCTTATGAATATATATTGATAACGTCACACCGATGGGGTATATCCATCATCAATATAACATATATTAATGTATATATATTTATATATATATACTCTCTTATGGGTTCATCGTAATTTTCACACTCTTCCCTGATGATGCCAACTAAACTATCCAGAATTGTAAGAAATTTATTCATAATCAGACATAACACCATGATTGGGCCCACGATAGGCGAACACGCAACCATTATGTGTATGTGATCCAAAAATCAGAATAGATTTCATCAATAGTTTATTCCCAGTCCAGGTACACACTTAAATAGGAATAAAACATAATAATTAATATAAAATATCAGTTATGATTTAATTTGCACATAATCAGGGAGAGTGATTTTAACACATGGTCCCATATTATATCTATTCTAGGTACAAATTTTCTCGGATCGAAATACCTTATTTAAATATTATTTTTGAGCCTTTTAATTTTGTAAAATTTCAAAACTCCTATTTACAGGGCTCAAAAAATTCCACAAAATTCACCATAATTTAAATCGGGGCGAGTAGAGGCGAATCCAAAATTTTGGAGTTGACCCGATTGACGGTGTGGGCACACGCGCCCACACGCGCCAGAGGAGCGCGTGGGCAAGGCCCACGCGCTTCTTCTTCAACCTCTGGCGGGTCGTTTTGACCCGCCAGAGATCCGACGGGTACCCATCACAGACCCGTCGGATTTCTTGGTTTTAGGGCTTCAAAATTGGCCCTTTTGTTCGTCGTTCAGCGATCTACCAGATTCCGGTGTGTATAACCAACGAATCTGACCCAAGTTTTTCGAAAAAATGGGGTTTTGGTTGATTGGAACCTCGGCTTGATCGCGAGTCACGGTCGGTGTGTTTTCACGGTCAAAACTCGCCGGCGACGACAACGAGCATAGTGGTGAAGTCGAGTTTTAGCCGGCAACCGATGAAAAATCACACCGGTGCCTCAGTCAGCGAATCCGATGGTTGTACAGAACAATACGTCGAAAAAATATTTTTTTTTTTTTTTTTTTTTTTTTTTTTTTGTTTGATAATTATTAACCCAAAATTTGGACAAATGCAGTAATGTTTCTGCGCACTGACAGGTTCATAATCCAGTAAATTAACGTTTTTGTCTGATGAGAAAAATATCATAAATTTTATAATCAGACAACCTGGCTCTGATACCATTTGAAAACAGAACTGGATTTCAGCGGAATCAAAATTGTAATTCAAACAATATAATGTGGGAGAATATATTCAACTATCTGACCTGATGGAGACGACATCGTTGCTTTGAATGTTGGTTGAGTCCGATCAGTTCAACCCACAATACCCCAGAGTGCTTTACAGAGAGTCTTGACGGCAGAGAGAGAGTTGTAAATTTAATTTTGTGTCAGTTATCAAAACTAGGGCTTCATTTTGTTATTTATAGGACTTTATTAAACCAATATAATTAATTAATATTATTCAGTAAAATCCTCCAGAATCTTTGAAACAATTTTAAATTTAAATTAAGCCCATAAAATCTCTCTCTCTGGATAGCAATCTTGGATTAGTAATCTGACGGGATGATTACTAATGCTCTCGGGCTGTGGGTTGGGTTTCTGCCTTTTGTGGGCTTGTGGATAATCGAACCCATCACCGATTATCCACACACATATTAAAATAAAACCCAGTCCATTCTCAGTTTATAAATTGTAACATTGATTGCCTAATTAGGTACTAATCAAATAAAATAATTAATGCTAATCCATAAAATTTTAAAATTATTCCAACAGTTTATTCTTATTCGGCATTTTGGTGGATTGATGGTTGCACGCTTGAGAACGAACATTGAACAGGCAGCTGACCTCACTTTTAAACAGATGAATAACTTAGTCTGAATCGACAAAAATTTCTACAAGAAAGCCCTGTCGTAGTCTTCTCTCGAAAAATCCCTTCACAGCATCGCTGCCTCTAATTTAGGCGTTGGAGAAGAAACAGAAATAACTTGTTTACCAACGAACCATGCCGGATTTGACTCTTCTAAGCCGTCTTGCCTAATTTCCGTCCTTTTTCAGTAACACTTTGTCTGTAGTCAAATACCGTATACGTATATCATCAAACCATTAAAAGGTGAAGACGCCAACGCGAAGAATGGACTGTAATCCAGGGTCAACCTCTTTTTATTATACTGCGAAGAAGTCTATCTTCTTCAATTACACTCCCCTTTCTGAGTTCTAACTTTTAAGAAAATGATATTATATGTAGTATACTCGTCTACGTGTCTTCGTTAGGGGGGAGGAAGGTGTACTTTGGCCTAACTTCCTTAAATCACGCCTGATTATTGTATGGCACTTCCCTTAATTACAATCAGTCTCCTGGTAGAAGAGTCAAAACGAAGAATCAATGATAGAGGCCAAACCCCTTTGAACGCTCAAATTGCAGATTATAGCAACGAGCACAAGTAATTTCATTAGCAAACTACCAACTTCAAGCACACTTCATCTTTCAGGTAATAGTTCATAGTTTTTAATAATTAATTAATTTATAATTCGGAAGTTATGGTAAAAACAGGTATAGCTGCACCTGCACATGGACAAGGCATCAGTATTGACTGGCTTGTCAGAGGGTTTAGCTTTAGCTATACTTAATGAGAATGGTGGATTTGACCAACCTCTAGACTTTTCGTGAACCAGAAGAGACAGGACTCAAAAATTCTTCCATTTCAGACTAGACCACATGCATGCTATCTCAAGTTCCGCTAGGAGCCTTTGTCCCTCCAAAGCAAGATTGTTTCCTTATCATTTTGGGTTTTAAAGCCTTGTAGAGATTAGCCATTATCTTCCCTATCTTGTTCAAACCCTTCTTCCCATTTCTTCTTCCAAGAATGGGAAATGAACTTCAGCATTCTCCATTAGTGGCCAAGCTTTTAGGCAACAAATTACCCTTCGCATATCTTCTTCGTTTTCTTTTCTTTGTAATTGGATTGTCCCTGGGAGTCACGGTCAGTGTATACTTCAGGAGCTTCTCATTCAACTTACTAGGACTGTTACATTCATCACCGGCGCCACCACTGACATTAACTCCGTCGCTGCCACTGCCTTGGATTCAGCCAACTCTTAGTGGATCTGCTTCATATACCCAGCAGCCTCTCATGCACAGTATGGATGATGAAGAGCTGTTCTGGCGAGCATTAATGGTTCCAAAAAGAATGAAATTCCCCGGTGAGCATGTTCCTAAGATTGCTTTCATGTTCTTGACAAAGGGACCCATATATCTCGCCCCCTTGTGGGAGATGTTCTTCAAAGGGCATCAAGGGCTTTATACCCTATATGTTCATACTCATCCTTCCTTCAACTGGTCAGTGCCTGAGGATTCTGTCTTCTATGGAACAAGAATTCCAAGCAAGGCAAGTTCCAACTCTTGCCCTTTTCGTAGAGAAAAATTTATCAGTACTTGATATATAGGTAACTTTTTAACTTAGTCTTTCATAATTTTTTTAATTTAATTTTTCATGTTTTAAAATATTTTTAATATCATCATTTCATTTAATTTCTGTTCATAAATTAAAATTACATATAACATAATTTTCATCAATTCACATCTAACACATACATGGCCCAAATACGTAAAAATATAAATTCATTAGGGCCATATAAGAGAACATTTAACCCAATAATTCATTAACTTCCACGTAAATTTCTGAATGAAGATAAAATGAAAGGCCAGCATTGAAATTATTTTCAAAAAAATGAGAGAATAAATTGAAAGAAAAAAATTTGTGAAGACAAAAACAAAGCCAAAACTTACTTCAGAGCTTCTCCTAATACTTCTTTTCCCCCTGTTCTGTCATTACAGACTGTTCAATGGGGAAAATCTTCAATGATAGATGGAGAGAGGCGCCTTTTAGCTAATGCTCTGCTTGACTACTTCAACGAGAGATTTGTGTTACTCTCTGAGACCTGCATTCCTCTGTTCAACTTCACAACAATATACAACTACTTAATCAGTGTGAATCAGAGCTTTGTGGCCTCATATGATGACCCAAGAAAAGTTGGGCGAGGCAGATACAACCCCAAGATGGCACCAACAATAACAATCTCTGATTGGCGTAAAGGGTCTCAATGGTTCGAGGTGAACAGGAAGATGGCCATTGAGATTGTATCAGACACCAAGCACTATCCCATTTTCAGCGAGCTATGTAGCCCCCCATGTTATATGGACGAGCACTACATCCCCACACTGCTCAATAAGTGTTGCCCGCAAGAGAACTTGAATAGGAGCATCACTTGGGTCGATTGGTCCAAGAGTGGTCCACACCCTGGGAGATTTGGAAGAGCTGCTATCTCACTCGAGTTTTTGAACCAAATAAGGTTTAACTGCACTGCTTCTGATAGTGCCATTTCCAATACTTCTTCTTCTTCCTCTTCTCTGTGCTTTCTTTTTGGTAGGAAGTTCATGTCAGATTCTCTTCGTCCTTTGCTGAGGATTGCACCTGCGCTTCTGGGCCTCAATTCTTCACATTTCTGAACGAAGTCGATGTCTTTGAGCGTTGAGTAATCAACGTGCATTACTTTTTTATTACTTGAGGTTGCAAGTTGCAACCTTGTGCTTTTCAATTGATTTATGTAGATTTGAGAGAATAAATTGTTTAGTGGCATTTAATCCAAATTGAACAGAGATTTTGCAGAGTTTCTGGGTTTTGTTCCCCTTCGCTTCCCCATACTGCCGCGATGTCTGTATTTCATTGGCTTTTGGGTCATTAAGTCATTATGATTTTTGACATCATTAATTGATAGGTTGCTTGAATAAATGAACCACTTTAATGTATGTATGTGCACGTGCATTTCTTCCCAATCTCCCTCGTCTTCGTTAAAAGTACACATGAGCTATAAAAAGAATCTTCTAACGTGACATGAGTATCGTATATTTGAAATAAAATATTACAATTTTTCCTTGGCTATCAAATTACATAAAACAATTGAAATAATTCACTTTGCTTACAAAACTTGGAATTACTGAATGTATATCACTAAGCGCCAAGATAGAACTCCTAGTGTGATCATCCGGATCCATGTTCTTTTTGGCAAATAGGATCAAAACGTTAATGTTAATTATTTTAAAAAAAATGTAACGGTTTGTATTTAAAATTTTGTTATTGAAATTAATAACTTTTAAAAATTAAAATTGATACAAAAATAAAATCTTTAATGCATAAATCTAATGCCCATTTAAGCCTATTGTAGTAAGGTCAAGCTCTGATCTCCTACGATAAGAGATCTTACTGTGGATTCTGCCACAGGCTCATATGGGTTGTTTAATCTATGTACTATTTATTGATTTGAGGGTGTCATAATATTAAATTTTATCTATTTATATGCCAAAAAAATTAACTAATATTTTAATTCCTAATGTTTATTTATTATTTCAATTTATTCCATTGAGTATATTTCTTTCTAAATTGTTGTTCTAACTTTTATTTTTTTAATAATGTGCAACCTGGATCATTAATTTATCCATATATTTGATTGACACAAAATGTTATACTGGCATGGTCGAACGTAAGGATGCTCAGTGGCCCAGAGAACTCAGCAGAACTGGTTTAGCTTGGCTTAATTGGGATAAGTCAGGCTAAGTCTAAAATTGGCATACCTAACCAAAAAAAAAGAGTGAATGTCTAGGTAAGCACCTTGGGTCAGGATGCCTCTTTTGGCCACCATTCTGGGCTTAGACCCAGTGTTATATGTATGTATGTATGTATGTATATATACATATATATATATATATATGTATATTATACATATATATATATATATTGAAATTTTTTAAAAACAAATATCTTGCTTAAGTCAAGAAACTTTTCCCTTTTCAATGTCTATGGCAACCTTCAAAACTTTCTTCATGTGTTTCTTTCCTCCTAATATAAAGATCTCCCTTCTCTCTTTCGTCTTGTCTTTGTTGTCCCTTGCAAAGCTCAACCATGATCCATACCGATATGATCTGACCTCTACTATCAGTGTTTCCAGTGTACGCTCAATCATGTTCTCTTTCAACAAGTTGGTGTCTATCATTGTTGCAAAAGGAGAGAGAAGCGAAAGCACACCAACTCCACAAAAAAGCAACCCAGAAGGAGACTTGATGGCTTAATATATATCGAGGCTACTCATAGAGGCTCTGTGTGGCTCAGTGGCTTATCCTCTTTTGATAATTCTATGCACAGTTTCTACCTAAGGTTCTATCTATTTGGGCCTATGCTCCGGTATAAATTCTTCTTCCTTTTGCTTTATTAACCTGGCTCGGTTATGTCCAGGTCTAATCAGGCCAGGTATTAATCAGGCTTAATTTCTCTTATGTTTTATTTTCAACATCCCTTACTAAGCTCAACTATGACACATATTGATTTGATCTAACCTTCGCCATTTGTGTTTCCTGTGTATGCATCGTAGAAGGAGAGAGAAGTGAAAGCACACCAACTCCTTATAAAATCAACCTAAAAGGAGACTTGATGGCTTAATTTCAATGATGTTCACAAAGGCTCTATATAGCTTGATGGCTTATCATCTTCTGATAATCCTATGCACTTTCTACCTAGGGTTTCATCTATTTGGGTCTTCACTATCTAGTCCACTTTAACACAAATTCTTCTCCCTTTTGCTCCATTAGCTTAACCATGTCATGTCTAGATAGGATTGGGTTGGTATTACACTAAGTTGGGTCTTGGGTTAATGTTTAACTTGGTTTGGCTTGTCTTTTGTGCAACCTTTGTCCCGTGAAATCTCGAAGGTTTCTGTTGTTTTTTTCTCTCGTGAAATCTCAACCATCAGTTGCCTTTCGCTGAGATCACGCCACATCGCCTCGAGGCCAAAACGCACCGTTTGACTTAATCAAAACGGTGCGTTTTGGATTTTTTTTTTTTGACCTTCTCGCATCGTTAAATGATGTCATTTTGTGGCATTCTTTTTTGTCTCGCAACTTCTCCATACTCAGGCCTTCGTTTTCGTCGAGCATTAGACTCCACTCTGCCTTAGCAGAAGCAGCACAGGCTGAGTCTCGGAGGGATAATGCGAGTGGTGGGGGTAGGTTAAGTCTCTGGAGATTTTTAGAAAGTCGACGTAAACCCTCCCAAGGGGATGTGCCATCCCCCCCGGCCCTCAAAAGATTTGCGATTGCGCAACTGGATTTTCAACAATTTCAAAGAGGTGAAGATATTTGAATTATTTCAGATGGATGTTTGCGGATTGTTGATCAATTTTTGTTTTTTTTTTTCCACTTGTGGATGTTGGTTTGCTGCAATGTCTAGGTTTTGCAGATTGTTGATCATTTATTTCAATTTTTTTTTTGTATGGGTTCAAGGATGTTGATTTCCCAGTGCTTGAGTCAGAGGCATTGTTCACTAGGAAAGTAAGGGAGGAGATTAATGACCAGGTGACTGTTCTGCTTTATCGTTTCCCTTTATAGTTACATGAATTGAAAGAGCATACAGGCTGTGATCAATTTTCTAATTGTTTAGTACTTAATTTCTGGATGTATAATCCATGGTCATACCAAGGCTTGATATGAGATGAGCAATCCTATATAGTGTAGCCAACTTAGCATGTATATATGCTTGTATTGTGGGCTTTATGTTATTGGCTTATTCTGTTGATTTTATAGAGTGGCTGTAGTATGGTGCTAAAAATGGTATTAGAGCCTGACATTCTTGTGATATGAGGGCCATAGAGAGTTGAATTTGGAAGGATTTTGGAGGTGGTTATGGAGATAGTTTTTGGTAAGTTGTTTGGGCAATATTCTGGACTTTTTAAACATTTGCTTAAAATGGTTTAGATGACAAAGAAGGATGCAATTGTACATTGTCTGAAACGATAAGGTTGGAGTACATAATCACTTTTATTATTTATTTGAACAAAAAAATCATATATTATTATTTTGCATAGCCCTATTTTCCTTTTTCTTTTTCTTTTTGTTTTATTTCCAAAATGTATTCAATTGTCCTAAACATTTCATTATACATTTTTGTTGTGTTTTGGAAATGTTTTCAAGTTATGAAACATGTCAGAAACAAATTAGGTCAATTTTTTTGGATACAGTGAGCAAGATTATAAATTGATTAAACAACGTAAGAGTTAAAAGCCAAAAACTCCAAATCAACTAAGTAATAAGGATGGTTGATATAATATGTTATTTCAATTAAGTCATTTCATTTATAAATATTAGCTACTATGTATGAGATTTTTACTGTTTTTTTTATAAAAGATTTGTTTTGACTAGTCCTTTAAAAAGTAGGAATCTTTTACCATGCAGTCCACTGAGTTGTGCAGTAAGGATCCACAAAGGTTTAACTATTCCTGTTGCATAAGCCGGTGGGTTGTACAGTAAGGAATCTTCGTTAATGCATTGAACTGCACTAATACATGGGTTTATTACTACTAATCAATATTTTTGTCCTATCACACCTTATTGCTGCTTCCTGTTGAGGTGGCAGTGACATCATCTCTTTCACTACAAGAAACTGATTGGCCTTATGCCAAATCCAGCAACCAACATGCAGTGAGTAGAAAGAGCTTTAAATGATGAATGAAAGAATGAGGTTAAAATGACATCTTAGTGCATGTTGAAGTGAATCAAATATCAAGCTTCTTCCAAAGAATCTTGCAATCTAGAATTATGCTTTCTATGAATCCAGCACGATAGTTGTATTAGTTTGAATTAAAACTAAACATAAGATGTTTAACTGTTTGTTTACTACTAAGGAGAGAAGGACACAAATTGTCAATAGGCATATCATGACATTGCATAATATCAGAAAGCAGAAAAGAATTGGTCAATAATTTCCACCTAAATAAAAGAATTTGAACTGGTATTTGAATCTTCCCAAATTGGTACCATACTTGAATTTCTTGTATAGTTAGCTGAATCAATAAATTTCATTTGCATGAAGATTATAATGTCTTACAGTTGCTACTTTCTGGTATATTTGTGACAGGGGGAGATTAGTTCGTGTGTGTATTTTTGTGCACATTATTTTTCTCAGGCTAAAGGGATAAATTATGTGCACTGTCTGAACCCTCCCATTGTGGACTGGGATATGAAATCCCCAAACCTGTTAGTGGACAAAAATTGGACTATAAAGGTAGGATGAAACAGATCAAGCAATTTCTGTAATTATTTTTCTTGTTATTAGATGATTTAATTTGTATTTCATACTCAGTTGGGTGATCTTGGATTGTCAAGATTCAAGGTGAACACTTTCATATCATCCAAATCTATTGCTGGAACAGTAAGTGTCTCTCACTTTGTGTGAACAAGTATAATGGCACTAACTTCTGCATGTTTTAGTTCTTTTCATAAACACTGACTTGTTCCACTGCTTCTTGGCGGGTTTAGTCTTTGTTCTCTTGAGTGGCTCTTCATGTCATTTCTGCAAATTGCCTTCTCTATAAGTAATTTCTACCTAATATTGTTGAACTACTTTTTGACAATTAATAGTGTCAAATGCAGACTATATATTATATACTTTGAGTCTTGTTTACATCCTTTTCTGGTGTGGCTTCATAAGTAAGTAATATATCATAATAATAGGCCATGATGAGGCCTTGAGATGCTTGAAGGATAGACAATCAATATCTCAATTTTATTTATGATGCTTGACTTGGACTTACGATTCAGATTATGACAGATAAAGCATGTGAAAAATAACACCATTAGAATATGACAAAATTAGTACACTTAACTTCTGCAACTTTATTGTTTTGAAGGTCTAGGTAATTGTCAAGTTGCATTGAGGCCTGAACTTACTCCTTCTTTGGCAAGGTTGGTGATACAGAATTTCTCTTGATTTGTTGATTAAAGGCCTGAACTTACTCCTTATTTTTCTCAGGCTAAAGGGTATCAAAATTTTTCTTGACTTGTTGATTAAAAGGTTTAGGGTACTTATACTTCTGATGTTAAGTTTATGAAGCTTTCAGTTTGACCTAAAAGGTTTTCTTGATTTGTTGCATTGAGGCCTGAACTTACTCTTGCTGATAGTGTTTGTTCATAATTATCCAAAAAATCTGTCCCTCCCACTGAAGTGGTTCATCCACCTATTGATGTTATTTCTAATTTTGATAGTTCCTGGTGCTGCTAATGAATAATAGAAAATACTTTGTTCTTATAATTTTGTTTGTATTCTACGTTCAAAAAATACTTTTAAACCCATACGAAGGGAAACACTAAGTCTGCCTCTCAACACATTACAAACCTAGTCTTTACCCTGAATCATTGCCATATACATATATTACCATTGTACAGGCATGTGAGTTGGACCATATACAGGTACAAAAAAGGTAAAGACAGCCACCTACAGTCTTCAAAAAGTAACCAGATAGATCTACATATACAGCTTTCCTTTACAAAAACAGTTAGGTAGAACAAAACTAGCAAAATAGATACCAAGTCTAACTTTTCCAATGAGGTTGATGAGTTTGGAAGTCATTCAGCACCACTTTGGAGTTTTGCAATTGAATATTGAGGGTTGAGGACTCATCTAGAATGTCATATGTGCTGTGTGTAAGGACCAGAATTACTAACCTGAATTGCTATGTGCTGTGTGTGCAAACCTGAATTGCTAACCTGAATTGTTATGTGCAGTGTGTGCAGGCCTGAATTGCTATGTGTGATGTGTGCAGAATTGCCTGTTGCTGACTAGGTCTATAAAGTAGTAAGCAAAGCATATGGAAGACATATGGAGGGTCCAACTGCAGTAGCAAACACACGATGGAATCAAATCAACCTAAAACAAGCAGAATACATATGCATCAACTCACATGGGATTGAAGACACAAGAACTTTGTTGTAACTGTAGTGAAATAGGATCCAAGATGGTAGAATGTAATGTAATTTGTTGTATTTTCATAATGGCGTTGTAATTGTAATGAAATGGTACTATAAATGTCATAATAGGCATTCTTACTTTACTCAAATATTGTCTGAACAATATTTGTATTTTATCATTGAATAGTAATACATGAGCCAGTTGCTTACATTTGTGCGCAACTCAATTGTTCCAAAAAATTATAGGTGTCATTTGCCTATAACTGTAACATAAGCTAGTGGAAAATAAGCGCAAAAAATACAATCGTTGAGCCTTCATAACAAAATATCGAATGAAGCTCAACCCAAAAAATTAACAATTGTTAGTGTATTGTTATGTCAAAAAATGTTGAAGGTGTGCAGCTAACTCTACATATCTTCATGTTCAAGTGACTGTGTAGAAATATCCAATGGCTCCTAAAATCACACAATGACAAAAGTAAACGTGTGAGAATTAGATACTGATCATACATGTATATTTTAATACAAATTCCATTAAAAATCATGTGAAACTGAAGTGATCCTTGTTGTTTTGATGGCCATCATAAGGTGTTGGCAGTGTTAAGCATGTCACCTCGCACGATAACGAACTTGACAAGTCATTACCCTACAACCAATATTGTTACACTTGTTTACAAATAATCAAACTAACAACTGTGTGACTGGATAAATTAGTTCAGTATATGTACCCGATATGGTGGATATCGTGAACGTGCTGTAGTCACATCCTTCCTTTTCCTAGTATACTAGAGTTCGACCCAACTCTTTGGTCGTCTTCGCCTTACGAGTCCAACTTTCGTTTTCAAAAAATGTTGAAGGTGTGCAGCTAACTCTACATATCATATTCTGAGGTGCTGAGCCTACTAGGTTCATCACCATGAATCTGCTGACCCAAACAAACACCCATCACCTGTTTGCATAAGCCATCTATCCCTTTGTCCACAAGAGCGCGCAATTCCTCACATGAAGCCACCTTAGATGCTAGTCTAACAGCCTTCGAGCATATGTGCCTATACCACCATGAGCTTTCCAACTTAGGGTCTTCATCTACTCCCTTTCCCTTTACATCATGCACGATGCCATTACGTGCATTCTTTATCCATCGTGTGAGTACATAATGATCAGACACCTTTTCAACTTATAATACCACAAAGATTTTCAACACATGGCAACATAATATCCCATATGTCTCAAACTTCCTGCAAGTACAAGACACAAATATCTGACCAGGGTCAAATAAGACGGTCCATTCGCCTTTTTGGTTAGCCATGGACAAAACATAAGCTTTAACAGGTTGATCTTCCTTTCTTTGTTGGATTGAAACAGCAAAGAGTAAGTCAAACTCTTGTTGGAACACGGTAAAAATTGAGTATGTGTAGATTCGTGCGGCTTGATTTAGAATGGACGAATGCTGGTAACTCAAACATGGGAGCTTGTGTAGAGCATCATACTCTACCTTCAGCTCATTATATCATTTTTCTTCAACTACTCGCTCAAAGAGTCTGAAAAACTGGGTAATATTCACGGTCGGTTTTATCGCCGCTTTGAAATCAAAATTTAGGCTCTCACTTATTTGAGCATGCCCAATGTGAATGCTTGTTTCATATAACACGCAAACCATTTCTCTTGCAGTACGTATACAGACTTCAACCAAGTATTCTCTTAAACACTATGGTCCAAAAACATTTTTTCCCAACCTGTCTCAAAGTGACCTTCATTCTCATACTAGTACATGCATTTCTTGAAGTCAGTTAGGAAATGAGACCCATCTTTCATCAAATTGCCAAGATGTTTGATCCCATTTTACATCAAGTGCCAAGTACAAAGACCGTGACGAGTCTCTGACATCACCTCACCTGTAAGAAACTTGACTTAAAAAACTAGTGTTTGGTAGATAAATTAATACGTCAATGCATTATAAAAAAACTGAAAGCTCATCTAACACTTTCGACATTGCTTGGTCCTAATCGGTGAACATGGTATGTGGTTTCTTGTTGCCATGGGCTTCCAGAAATGTCTCGAACAACCACTTGAATGAATCAGTTGTTTCATCGTACATCAATGCTGCTCCAAACATAACTACCTGCCTATAGTGATTGAACCCAGAGAACAATGCAAGTGGTCTTTGTGTATGATTTGTGTAATAAGTTGTATCAAGCAATACCACATCACCGAGATAGCCGTAGTCAACGATCATACATGCGTCCGCCCAAAACACGTTTATTATCTGCTCATCTGCATCCATTTGGTAAGCATGAAAAATGAAGGGTTATCTAACAATTATCGTTGAAAGTATTGTAGTAGGCAACCTATCTCTCCGTAGACCATTTTACGTTACTGTTTGGATCGCAGATAGTTCTTGGCATCAAACCGAGTAAAGCCAAGGTTAGATCTACCTCTAACATGTGTGCTCATCAACTGAAATGTAGCTTTTCACGGTAATCCTGAGTCCTCAACCAATTCAATCTCCTGCCCTTGAACTTTAGATATGTTACGGTGGGAAGCCAACATATGTGCCGTCTCTGGGAGCTGGAGCAGGTGATTATGACTGTCCACAAACTCATTAATGATCATTTTCCCCTTCCTTAATACAAGGGTCACCTTAACTTTATAATCTGTTCTCATTTCAAGTCTATGATTTGTGCCTGGAGTGTTTCTCTTGTCGTCTTTCCGAACACCCTCCTTATAACAAACAAACCTACATGATGTCATAGTTTCATCCTTCCTATTCTTATTAAAGTATTGCTTTCTCACTCCAAATCCCACTTGAAAACCATAGTCACTCCAAAATTGCCAAGCTGTATCAGCATTATCGAATTCCATACCAACTGCAGGCTTCCCTCCAACTTCAACATCGTCCTCCTTGGTCAAATTTGTACTAAAGGTCCTTAATTCCCTGCAATTCACCAATTAAATTAGATTTAGAATATCCTTTCATGTCAGTAAATTTTTTCTTTTATGATTATATACTTACATTGTTTGGGCTGCCATCACTTTCCAAGTGTCCAAAATTTTAATTCTTTAATATGTATTTAGGTCTAATGCATTAGGTTGACAAGGTAATTCACTGGAAAAGTCATACGACACATTTTAAAAGTCTATCCAATTGTGATAAAACCTATGCTACAAGTGTATAAACTAATAAGCTAACAACATAAATAAAAGTTCATTTATTGCAGCTTTCAATTATTGATCAGGAATCACAGGAGAGAAAAATGGTCAAATATCAAAACAGAATACATATTCCAAACTTTATTTAAATACATATTTAACCCAAAAAAATTATTTAAATGCTCAATATAACTTTATATTCCAAACTTTATGATGAATACACAAATAATGCCACTTCGTACTCACTATAACTTTAACTACAATGAATAAGGCTGCTTTGCTTGAATACAAAAGCAAGGAGCTTAGCACAACCTTCTCCTAATAGGCAGAGATTTTCTAATCTTACAACAACTTATCAGATAAATACTTTTTGTTTTTCCTTCTTTGATAAGTTTCTGCACAACCACAACACCAAAGCTCCACTCTAATATATCTTCCAAAACAGTGCAATTAGAAGATGGAGTGAGCCAGCACTGTAATATCTCAGTATGTACACTTGAAGATGGAGTGAGCTAGTGTTGCTTCATTAAGTCAGACCACAATGCAAATTAGCACCTCAAGTGTCAATGCAATCCGAAACTAAAAAATAGAGTAACCTTTATCCCCTTTTTACTTCTCCATCGTTCACATTAAACAATTGATCATTTAGTCCTTTTCTGCAGCACAGACCACCGCATTTTCAGCTCCGGTTGCCACCAACCACTACGCACCTCCACTGCCTCCAATTTCTACAACATAGCCAGAGTTCTCGTATGACTTTCGTGCCAAATTGCAGAGAATGACAAAGATGAAGACTGCAATGCTCTGTTTCACATTTTGCCTGCAGTGAAAATTAAATGACCAAAACGGTGCGTTCCATCAAATGACGCGGCTTCATCTCAGCCACACACGACACGGACGGTTGTGATGTCACTGTAGAAAAAAACTGCAAAGACCTACGGGAGGGAATCACGAGCCGATGTTCACATAGGCTCTATATAGCTCGATGGCTTATCATCTTCTGATAATCCTGTGTACTTTCTACCTAGGGTTTCATCTATTTGGGTCTTCACTATCCAGTACACTTTAACACAAATTCTTCTCCCTTTTGCTCCATTAGCTTGACCATGTCATGTCTAGATAAGACTGGGCTGGTATTACACTAGGTTGGGTCTTGAGTTAATGTTTAACTTGGTCTGGCTTGTCTTTTGTGCAACCTTTGTCACTTAGGATGAAAATGAGGTACTAAATTCTCTCAATTTCTCTCAAACTTCAGTGTGATTTGTAATTAGTTGAGATTTTACTTAACCTATGGTGTTACATTTCTAATGTAGTTTATTTAACTTTTATTTATTTTAATGTGATTGTTATTAGTAAGATTAAAAGGTCATTTTTAACAAGAATGCATGCTTAATTACTATATGAAGGTGAAATCATCATATTTTAAAGACATCTACTGACAACTTCATTGTCATTGACAAAACCATAGTTGGTTATTTTACACAAGCATTTGATATGATACAATTTTATTAAGATGGACAATTATAAATATTTCTCCAACCCTACGTAAATATTATTTTGCCAATATCTTCTTAACCTGTAAATTTTAGTCTTACTCATTATTTGGTCAAAAGTTGGAACTAAATACTTGACTTCAACTTCATTGATACTTTCGTTTTCATGATGAACCTAGAATGCATCACCGACCAATTTGTCTTGAATAAGTTCGACTCTACAAATTTATCTCTCTTTCTCACACATTGCTTAAGAATTCATTTAGTTTACGGGTGTGGTTCCTAATCTTTCATTAACGATGTAAGAATAGTCATTGGGCCCTCTCAGTTTAATAAAGTCTACAAAGATTCCAATTTGGCCAAGTTTATAGTTGAATATGGATTTGAGTTGGTTCACATTATCCACAACATTAATTAAGCAAGCTCGAAAGCACGTGTCTCCATACATATAGGAATTGTTTAGTTGTTAGAATTGATACGATGAGAATGTGAATGTGAATGAGAATATGAATAGGAGTAGGAGTGAGAATGAGAATATTAAAATATTATTTGGTTGGGAAGGAATGAGAATAGGTATATCTCTTTTTATTTCGTTTGGTTAGTAGATTATACATGAGAATCAATTAAGTAACATGTATATTTTACTATATTATCCCTTATCATAAAAAAAAAAGGCAAACATCTCTTCAAATTATTAATTAATAATATAATTATATATTTAATAAATAATATAATAATAAATAATAATAAATTAAGGTTTTGATGTATCACATGGATATTTTTATTTGAAAATTATTAAAAGTAGAGACACTTTTGTCAAACATATTTTCATTTCTATAAGACCAATTTCATTCCATAACTTCAAGGGAGAAAACTCTCCTTTATATGAGGGGGAGCAGCTTCCTAGGGAATGGAAATGTGGACCCAATTTATCAATCAAACATGGGAATTGAAATGTATTGACAAATATTGAGATAAGAGATGAAAGCATGCGAATGATATTTCAAAGTACAAAGAAGAAGCCAAAAGTGCTAAACCATAATGATAGATTGCTTGGAAATGACTGTCATCCGTTAACAAGTTGAAGTAAATGTATTAATTCCTATTTTTCGTTTGGGAGCCATTAAATCTACGTGAGGAGCACATTCTATAAACCAATTGGAATATTGGTCCTAGGTAGTACGTGTATACCAAGTATAAAAAGAAATAAAATAATGATCCCATAGCTAATTTTATATTAATGAGTACATTTGATGAATTGAAATTGTATAATATTGGCATTGTCAAATCCTTATTAATTATTCTTAGTAATCAACATTAGTTAAGTTGGGTTTCATTCAAGCTATATGAGTCATGTATATGCATCAATAATTGAAGTAGTAGTTGGAAACTTGGAATAGTGAGTGAAGGTCATATTTAGTTTGATTAATAAGTTTTTTTAAAAATATTTATTAGTTGTTACTCGTCTAGTGGTTGACACTGTTTCTATTACTTTAAAATTTATTATAATAGTGTTATGACTATTATAAAAAAAATATAAAAAATGTCACGGCCAAATTTTAAAAATTAGAAAAAGCAATAAATAGGGAAAAGTCAAAAATGTCTCCCCAGCACACTGAATGAATGTAGAAAGGTCAATGATTACAATATAATAGTTGGAAAGTTGAAGTTCCTTGCATCCCCTTTTTCAACATACAGACAATTCATATAATCAATATCTCTTCTCCCTCTGTTTTTATTAGTATTCAAATGAAGACATAACTTACATATACCATGTAAACCCAACAGAGCCATTCAATTGAAGAGTTGAAATAGAAAGCCATCAAACAATTCCAACTAAAATTTCCAATGTCTCAGTTGAAGGAAAAATCTCAGCCTATAGTTAAAGAAGGATACAGAGATTCACAAAAATTAAAAAGCATTACACGTTACAAGGGGGTGTTGGGTAAATGGAACAGTTTGGACATCCTATAACTACTGTAATTGTAGTTTTATAATGAATTATGATTGTACGTGGTCATTAAATTAAATTTGAACTGTTAGATCCTTGAGTTTTCTATAGTTGGCAAATACTAACTATAAAGAATCTAGATCCACAAATGAAGAAGTTTTGGAATGGAAGGTGAGAGCTAACATGTGTTTAGCCCAGCCGTATTGGGTAAATGGAACCATTTGGATACCCTACAACTACTATAATTGTAGTTGGTGTTGGGTAAATGGAACAATTTGGATACCCTATAATCAAAGTTGTTAAACTTGCGAGTTTATGTAAACTCGTAACGTAAATTTATAAGAGTTTATCTCGATTACTAAATAGTTATCAAAATATGAAATTTTATAGTTTAAATACTATATACATTAAAAAATTATTCAAATGTAATTTAAATTATACTTAATCAAACAAAAGTTATTCATATTTTATAATTTGTAATACTCAACATGAATATTTTAAGATGGTCATACATAAATAATTATTCAATATAACTAATTAAATAATATTTATTTTATTTTATTTTATTTTATTTTATTTAATAAGTACATATTAAATGTAATTTTATTTTTTATACATATTCAAACTTGTAATAAAATAAATTGTAAAGGTTTCATAGAAAAGAAGTTTGTCTATATCTTATTTAGTTTTGAGTTTAAATTATTATGTTGCTAACTTTACAAATTAGTTGACACATTAAAATTGTAAACTCGGTAGACTTGGAAGTCAACTTGCGAGTTTATCCGAATTTGTACTAAGTTTGAGTTTGCAATGAGTTGACTCGTTTTCTTTATATATAATTGTAAACTCAGATAATAAACTTGTGAGTTTGACAACTATGCCTATTAGTAATTGTAATTGTATAATAAATGATGATTGTACATGGTCATTAAATTAAATTTGAACTGTTAGATCCTTGAGTTTTTTATAGTGGGCAAATACTATAAGGAATCTAGATCCACAAATGAAGAAGTTTTGGGAATAGAAGGTGACAGCTAACATGTGTTTAGCCTAGCCGTATTAGGTAAATGGAACCATTTGGATACCCTACAACTACTATAACTATAGTCATAACATATAAATTATGATGGTATGCAATCATTAAATTAAATTTAAACTGTTAAATTCTTGAGTTTTCTGTAATTGGCAAACACTAATTGTAAAAGATCTAGAACCAAAAGTGAAGAAGTTTTGAGAATGGAAGGTGACGACTGACATGTGTTTAGCCCAACCGTATTTTGGAAATTACAATTAGGCCTAACCACTGTGAGATCTATATAACTCACTGACAGTAGGGCTTAACTGTCATTATACTAATTTATAGGAGTCTAATTAGTAACTGTCATTAAATAAATTTGGAATTCTGTCCATTAAACTTTGATGATGCTTTATGTAAACCCTTCAACCTAGATTTTGGATAACATTTCGGTGTGCAGGTGAGATACAGTATTGTTATAGACTTGTCTTTACCTCATCCACCAACGACATCTTAGGTAATAGGAAAAATTAGGGTGTGTAGTTTATATGTTATTCATTAGCATTTTGTGATTATAATATATATTTACCTAAGTTATTTATTTTTGTACATAATGCATATGACTTGCCTTAAAAGCCTACTTTCCCTTACGTTATTACTGCTCTTCTTTCTCCCTACATGCTTCAAAAGTTAATATGGAATTTATTTTTAACTTTTGAGTTTTAACTATCAATTTTATTATCCCAAATTCTTTTCAATGAGGATGTGAGTGACATATAATTTTTTTTTTATAAGTGCAACTCAATTTTGGTTAACATTCAAAAAAATGATTGTACTTTATAATTTATATATATCATTTCACTTTATAATGTCAGCCTAACAATTTAATTGAAATCTTTTTATTCGTAATTTATTATAAAAATGACTCTCACAAAGTAAACATTAGGTAATTGTAAATATAATGTCAAATTTGCTTAAGTTGGTATTTTGATAATTTTGAAAATATTATCAATAATTAATAGAAAATGTTACAATATAAAATTATTGGTAATAATACCAAAATGGAAAAACTAAAAGTAATTAATACATTAGTTTAAATAAAGTTTCAATAAAAATATATTAAATATGAAAATTTCAATTGATCTTTAACTTTTGGTTCAATGGAATTAATATTAATGAATTATCATGAAGATAGAAATGATGAAATAGAAAATTAATGTATTATTAGGAGTAAACATCTTTGTTTCCAAAAGTCAATTTATATAGTAGAATGATAGAGATTTTGTCGGCCAAAAATTTAAAAAAATATATAAACAGTTAAATTTTAAGAGATTAATAGTAAATAATAGATTAAATGTAAACCGACTAATTACCTTAAATGCACATTCGTTTCATTTCCAGCAAACAGTTTCTTTTATTGTATTCCTTGTTACGGTTCTTTATATGAATTTAAAAAAATAGAATTTAATTTTGAAATATAAATATTAAATTATTTGATCCTTCATACTAAAAAATAAGTAATTAAGTCCTTAAAATTTGTTAACTAATACTATTCATTAATACGTATCAGTACATATTTTTTAGACTAACAAATAAGTAATATAAAATTTTTAAGAATTGAATCGTGTATTAAAAAGATTTCAGGACCAAATAATTTAAATTTATACTATTATTTTCAAAATTCAAAAATTAAAATAATTTAAAAATATATATCTTTAAGAGAGAAATTTTTTTCTTGAAATGAACTAAAATCTAGGTGTTATCAAATTAAGAAACTACAATATTCTTTTAGTGTCAAGCCTTTGGATGCTAATATGTAGGGACTTGTCTAAGATTTAATTTTAGGGGGATGACCTATAATTAAATATTTGAACTAATAAAGATAAATTCTTATAATTTAAAGGGGCGAATTTTTATAAATTAAAGAACTAAATTAAAAATATGAGATAAATTTACATATAATAATTGATAATTAAAAAATCCAATGGGGGCGATTGGCTTAAACTTCCTTTGAATTCATCCTTACTTATATGCTTCATATATATCTTTCTCCATGGAGATGTTAAACTTTATTTGTTTAATATAATTTTGATTTAATATTTTGGATTGTAATTTAATAATTAGAGTTTTATTTTATTTTGATGATTTATGTTTAGATATCTATAAATTTATGTTTATAATAAGTATATTTTTGTCAAAAAATTAGTTTTTTTTAAGAATTTTAATTATACTAGAAATCTTTTCTAATTAATTATATTCAGGTTCTTTCCGTTAAAATTTTATCGTGTACTCTTTTATTACAAATAGTATTGTTTGAACTGATCTCAAGTAAGACTTAAATTCCATGGACTAAAATACCAGTGGCTTATTGGAAACTTGAATTCTATCATATCCCCGCATTTTTTTTACATTTCTAACATTCAACCAAGAGCTGTCAGACTATTTATTGATTTTTTTTTTTGCTATCAATTATTTATTGATTCATAATTTATAAAATATTATTTATGATCACGACTAAATTCAGTCAACGCCATTAAATAGGAAAAATTATAACTAAAGATATAATTTTAAAATATTTATTATAAAAGAATTTAAAATTAAATTTAAAATTTTTTTGAAAGACCTCGAAATTAAACCTCTTTTTACTCTGAAAGAATCCCAAAGGAAGGTTCTAGACTAGGGTCATTCAAAATAACAAGAAAGTTAGTGCTTGAGATTTTAAAATTTTTATAATAAATACTTAAGCATTTCTTTTTATTTTCTAACCACCCAATTGTATCTCGTGTATATATAGTCATAAATTTTATTTATTATAAATTTTAAGTTTCGAAACCAACAAATGGTTGAGAGGTGCACCGCTCCATCAACAAACACTTCATTCACTATTTTCTTGTTCAAGACATTTTTAAATACATAGTATAAATACAGAAAGTTATACGAAAAGTTTCCTTGTGGCCCTCTCTCGAGTTATTGCTAGTTTATTACTGATCTATAACGCCAATCAATAAATACTCCAATACAACAAACAGCATCCTTCAGTCTCCCTCTCTGCAATTCCTGGCCGATTCTTCTTGAAATCCCAATGAAGCAACTGCGTTTTTCTGTAGCTTCATTTCTGAAGCTCTTCAATGTCCACCTGCAATATCTCCTTAGTCTCTTCTCTCTCTCTCTAGTATTTGCCTCTGGTTTACTCATTGGAATCACGCTCTCTTTCTACCTCAAACACTTTTCTGTCAACTTTCAAATCCAACAATTCCTTATCCCTTCGCTTGGATTCAAACCTTATGTGCAATATTCATCCCTATCGTCTCCAAATCTAATCTCAACCGTCAATATTTCATCGTCTTGGCCGTTTCATGTTGAAAATCAGACAAAACTGACCTTACCTCGTACCGGTTTGAAGGATTTCTTGAGACCTCCGAAGGCAATGCATGACATGACTGAGGAAGAGCTGCTTTGGAGAGCTTCAATGGCTCCTCGGATTCCGGAAGTGCCATTCAAACACACTCCAAAGGTTGCGTTCATGTTTCTGACAAAAGGTCCTCTTCCATTGGCTCCTCTATGGGAGAGATTCTTCAAAGGAATCAATGAAAGTTTGTATTCTATCTATGTCCATTCCTCTCCATCTTTTAACCAAACACTTCCTGAAGCTTCAGTCTTTTATGGCCGCTCAGTCCCAAGTAAGGTCAGTTCATCATGCCATTTCCTATTTTTATCACTTGCATATATTTGATTGGCATATACATACACTATTTCTATTTTTGTTCCTTTTCATTTAATTAGTCACTGTTTAAGTAAAGAAAAAAAAAAAGTAGAAAATTCGATCGGAAGATATATACCAGCTTTTGTTAATTTCCTGCCAATGTACTCTGTGTTATATAGGTATTAATTGATTCTACACCAAACAAGAGATTTGATTCGTGTTATTTTTGGGAAGAGCGCCCTTAAATTCTCTCTATGAATTTTAATACTTCTGGTGTTTCATAGCCTTGATCGGAGGGCACATAGGAAAAAATTACTACTTCGATATGTCAAAAACGTGTGTCGAGGCATTATATGCCTAATTTGGTGGATATTTTCCAATGGTTTTCATGAGGTTAGAATGTGTGATTTGCTTGACAATGTCGTGCAAGTCTCTAAGAGTACACGTATTAGTCTGTAGGCTTTAATTTATAATATATATCCACAATGACAATACCGTCACTACCTATATATATATATAGTACGAGTACAAATAATTGTTGTATTTTTGTATATGCCTTCTCATGAATCCCAGATTCAATGACAATGAACTTGCTTTGACATTCTATTTAAGATTTGGACGACTATTATATATATATATATATAATATTCACCGAATTCATAATCTTCTGCTCTCCTTCACTTCGTATCTTCATCTGAGTAATTGGTAGACAACTACTTGTGGAGTTTTCTGGAATCTAATTACTTAACAAAACCTTCTACACTAAAATATTTGGCTTCCTGTGCAATATGTTATAAAAAAAGACGAAATTATTGCTATGTTGGGCAAGTCCTTTCGGTATGAACCTTTTTCTAGAGTTGCCAAATCATGGTGTCATCTCATCTTCGTGGCTAGCAGTCGAGGATTGCTTGTGAAATGGGGGCTGCTAAAGAGCACCTCCCATAGTCTTTAAAGATCCTTTATTTTAAGTCGTCTCTCAGAAGGAGACAATTTACATGTGCTTCTATACCGATGCATATTACTTTTTTAGGCTTAAATATACTTTTAATTTTATAAAATTATTAATTTGACTTCCCTAAAAGGTAAGGAGCGTTACCTTCTTATTTTTTAAAATTTATTAATATGATTCATCTATTATATCTTCATCCAAAATTTAATATTAAAGTTTCCAGTGTGCTCATTTTAACATAAAGTTGAGTTATTTGTTTTTTTTTTAACATGACATAAAATTTGAGTTGGCTAAGTTTTAAAGGGATAAAATTATATCTATTTAAAGAACAAAAAGAAGCAAAATGTTGTCTAATTTTTAACTAGAGAAAAGAAATTAAAATTTCTATAAAATTAGAGAATGTAATAAACATTTAAACCTTATTTTTTAAAATCCAATTCCTTACGCAAGTTTTTAAAACCCTTATGGGAAAGAGGTGTAGAATTTCCCGTCAATAAAAAAAATGAAGAAATATAATGACTGACAAGGGTGCTTCGCTTGCAATATAAAGGTAAAATTGGAACTAAAATATTGGTCCACTGAAACTTTTAATTAGAGAGGTTGCCTGTGGAAGAATCTGGTCCATACTGTTCTTTAATTCCACTCCTTTTCCAGTTCCAAGAGAATTCTATTCTTCTCCGTATATATCCCAAAGCCTACTTTTCCACATACTCATGGGCCTCTTCAAACTTTTCCCAATGCTTTGCTTCATACTTTGTCTCTGTCATGTAGCAATCAATCAATCTAAATGCCAAAAAAGTGTAAAACATACATATCTGCTCACCGAAAGTGTATATCAAAAAGTAATCCCATCTCATAAATCTAATTAACTGGACGCATATTAATCCTGCCAACCGCACCAACTTTATACTTGGGCACTAACTATGATATCCTTTTCCTTTTCCTTCTTGGACTCGAACCTATTTTACGTCATACATTTTTTCGACTCATTTTCTGCTTCAACGTGCAGCCTGTAAGATGGGGAGACTTCAACATGATCGAGGCAGAAAGACGCCTACTAGCCAATGCACTGCTTGACTTCTCAAACCAACGTTTCGTTCTCCTCTCAGAGTCATGCATTCCTCTGTTCAATTTCTCCACCATCTACACCTATCTCATGAACTCTACCAAAACCTACGTGGAAGCCTATGATTTGCCTGGTGCAGTGGGACGTGGACGTTACAACCCCAGAATGAAGCCACTCGTTAGGCTGAACCAGTGGAGAAAGGGGTCCCAGTGGTTCCAAATAGACCGAGCCCTAGCCATTGAAATAGTCTCAGACCAGCGATACTTTCAAATGTTTAAGAGGTACTGCAAGGGTTCATGTTATGGGGATGAGCACTACTTGCCAACGTTGGTCAGCATCAAGTTTTGGAAGACCAACTCGAATAGGACTTTGACATGGGTTGATTGGTCCAAGGGTGGACCCCACCCGTCGAGGTACATGAGAACGGATATAACCTATGATTTCTTGGAGAGGCTCAGACATGGAAGCAGATGTGAGTGCAGTGCGGAGACTACCAATGTCTGTCATTTGTTTGCGAGGAAGTTCACACCTCAGGCTTTGGATAGACTGCTGAGGTTTGCACCCAACATAATGCAATTCTATTGATTTTGTGTTCGCTCATACAAATATTCCTTTTGACTCATACTGCTGTGTACGTAATATGATGTATAATGAAAGCTCCTTTTTTAAAAAAATTAGTAATTTTTTGTTAGTTAATCTTTTTTGGTGAGCAAAATGGGAGTGAAGGACGAAAAATAAAGTGGAAAAAATAATTTGTAGAAGACAAATAGGGATACAGTACACCACAAACAATCAGTGACGGAGTTAGGAATTAAGTGAACGAGGCTAAAAGATTAATGAAATCATGATACATAAAAAAAAATTTATCACAAATATATTATATGAAACAAATTTATTATTCAATCAAATAATATGACCAAAATATATTTAGAGTTAGTATTATAAAACATCAAACAATATAAAATGTGCATACACTTTTTTTTTAAAAAAAAAAATTATAATGTCCTATGGGTTCAGTAAAAATGAAAATATAAATAAATTAAACCAAATACATTCGTTTTTTTCTAAATTTATTATTAGTGTAAATTAAACATTAACTGATAATAAAATAAGAAATACAAATAATATAAGAAAATCATTATATAATTAGTAACTAATCCCCATACAAAGATGATAAGTCAAATGAGAAGTATGGTAGACAAAACTGTTGGTAAGGTATTGATGTGTAGTAGTTGTTTTATGTTCTTGCTTAATGTCTTTGTTTTCTTATTACTTAATAAATAATTATACCCAAAAATGAAAAAAATACATGAATTATAAAGCTTTGAAATAACTGAAGTCTTAAATAAATGTACAAAACTTAACAACAAAAAATGAACTAAATAAAAAAGGATTAAGGTGCCAAGTGTGATTAATGTTATAAAATATTAAAATCTCTACTTAAAGTTGTGCCTATATATGTGATTGAGTAAAGGTTAAACAGTAAATATTAGATGCATAAAATGAATAAAAAAAAGTAGAAAGACATGATTTAAAGCTAAAATGAAACAACTTAAAAAGGCATTAAACGAATAAATATTACATAAAATCATATTGAAAATAACTAAAAAGACAAAGTTAAATTTTTTTAATTTAAAAAAGTCAGCATTTAATATTTTAAAGTAATTGGAGGAACAAATAATAATTTTATCATTTATATGTGAGGGCTAAAGACTTTCTATTATAAATAAGAGATGAATGGGGGCCGCCACTGCCTACAATCAACGGGAATAAAAACTCAATTCAAGTAGATGATAGACGGGCAATAATCTTTTAGGCGATTGATATGCTGTCCCATGTAGTTGGCCGAGGGGATGTGGGGCTTTGTAAACATTCCAATGCCTGAACACAAGAAGTAGGCTTTAGGGTCCATTTGTATGATGCAAAATATGTTCGGTACTCAAAGGGAGTGGCTGAAGTTGTAATATATAGATAAGTGGTTGCAAATAAAATAATTATTAAAAGTGTTATTCTATTTTTCTACTCTAAATGATATTAACAAATGTGATGATATCTAACATATTTTTTGATAGGTACTTAATGACGTCCGTCTATGAATTTACTATTTATTTTATTTATTGGAAATTGATAGAAAAAATGATATTATTGGTTAACATTTTATTAATAAGAGACTAAATTGAAAAATACTCATATATTATAAATCATATTATGAAAGTAATTTTACGAGGAAACAAATTGTAATATATCTTATTTGTAAAGGACCATATTGAGAAAAAAGAAGAAAAAATAAATTGATTTCCAAAACGAAGTTCAAACTAATTTACTGGAGCCGTCACCAAATTTTTTAAAAGGAAAATTTTGAAAAATCAAATGAAAATAAAAAGATAGTCTGTGTAACCAAAAATGGATTTAAGAGTTTGAATATACGAAAGGTATTAGATATTTCACAACACTCATCCGTGATGACGATTACTTAAACTAATCAAATGACATAAGTGAGATGCAACCTTTAATTTTGTTTTTTAATTGCTTACATTTGAACAAGCACAAAAATAAATAGAGGAAATAAAAAAAATTAATGCAAACAAAATAATAAATATTAGTTAGTGATTTTTATTATTTTGTGAAAAGAACAAAGTAGTTGAAATCAAATAAGTTTTTGTAAACAAAACAAATTGATATTTAGTTTGTGTATTTTAATTTTAAAAATAAGTATAATCTCACTCTCTTGTTATTTTCATTTTCCTTTACTATTTTTTTTAATTTTTCATAACATGATTTATTTGTATTTTTTGAAATTTTTGGAAACTTATTATTATTATTTTTGGATTTTCAACATTTCAAAAACATAACTTATTTGGAAATATCAATAAAAAAGTTGAACATATATTTTTCGATTTTTGATTATTTGAAAGAGAAGAATTTCTAAACAAACATAAAGAAATGTGTAAAACAATACTTTATTTGAAAACATTTAAGGAAATTAATAGATATTTTCGTTTGTTTTAAAATTGTTTTATTTGGATTTCATAAAATTATGAATTAAAATAAAATAGAGTAAGAAACTGATAAAATAATTTTTATTAAGAAGAGATAATTTTATTTTTATTTGATTATTTTAAATTAATGATTTTTGGAAAAATATTGATAGAACATGGGCCATTAAAATCTAACTTTATTTTTTAAAAAATAATGCTAATGATTAGTTATGGTCTATTGAAACTTAATTTATTTAAAATATGAATATATAGTATTGGGTAATACTTATAAAGATATAAAATTTCATGTCGTTCCATTAGATGACTTATTAAGTGTTTACGGAAGAGTTAAACCTCATGCAACAACATTAAGAGTAAAAATAAAAATATTTGTAAATGTCTATGAAGACATTGAATCTTATACAAAAATACAAGCAACTATTAATGTTTATGAAGACATTAAGATAAATATAAAATAGGGTAAAAAAAACAAAAACAAACATAAAATGGGAACTAAAAATTACCGCGAGGTTCAGTCTTCCGTACAATGTGTGCAAGTGTGGTTAATCCTCACTTCAATAAAAAATATCGACTGAAAGACTAAATAATTTATTAAAAAAAAAAAAAGAGAAAGAAATGGAACAAAAGCATCAAAGGGGGACCCAGAACGCAGATTCATCAGGAAAATAAAACCAAGAAGGAAAACAATGAAGCTACATAATGAAGTATTTCGGACGGAGACAGTCATATCAGCAAGAAAAGAGCAGACCATACATCATCGGAAATGAACTTCATGGTGCAAAGGGGGAGGAAGACTTTGCAATGAAGGAGAATTACCTCGGCTTCCCTGTGCTCCTCTCCTTGCTTCCTGTCATACCACCTCTCTCCTTTCTGCTAACTCATCCCACCGAGCATAGATGATCCAAAAAGCATGGTCCCCTCTTCCCTTCTTATTGCCATGTTTTTCTGCTTTATTTTCCGACTCAAATGTAATCCCTTCTCTCCAAAAAATGCGTGTTTATCCTTTTCCTTTTCTTTCACATTTTTTCTTCTTATTCTCTTCTGATTCCTTTTTTATTTTTTATTTTTATTATTTATAGATAGTTTAATTTTGAGGAAAAGTGGGAGGATTTCGACTTTTAAGTTTTTCCTTTTCCGCTTTTTTCTTTTTTAATCAATTTTTTATTTAATATTTTTTACATTTTGTTTCAAACTTATATTATTATCATTTTTATTTTCCTTTGTGTTATTTTTCTATTTTTATTATCATTTATTTATTTATTTATTTATTATTATTATTATTATTATATATTTTAAAATCTACTTGAACAAATTACAACGTTCACAATAAGAAACTAAAATAAAATATACTTACTTTATAAAGGTCTAAAATACAATTTATTAAAAATCATTACAATCAAATTTCTACTAAAAATATATTTAAAATAAAATTTTAAATATTGACATATTTAGTAGCCATATAACCAAATATCTAACGGCTTTACCATCTCTCGCTACTGGACTTTTGGTTGGAAACGAGCCTACGTGGCTAGCCAAGGCAAAAAAAAGAAGAAGCACAAGATAAGAATATACTTTACAGTTTGCTCAAAATAGTACATTCAAACTCTTCAAGTGTCCGGAAAAAACCTGTCCTCTCTTATGGTATTAGAGCCAAACCTCTCTGGTTGTGAGAGTCATTCTCTAATTGGCGTTCTTTGATCTTTTTTCTTTCCCTCTTGGTGTGGTGGTAATGGAAATGGTGAACAACGGTTCTGATAAGGCTTTTTTGGAGGGTTTTGATTGGAATGATGGCGAGAGTAATGGTGATGGAGATCGCTCTCTAGTAGGCAAGATTATGATTGGTAAAAGCATGAACAGGGGGATAGTCAAAATGTTACTACTATGAAGCTGGAATCTCAAGCGTAAGGAGAACATGGAGAGAGTTGTTAGAAACGGACCAAGGACAGTCATGGGGTCTATTCTTATCCTCAGACCTTGGGATTCATTACTATCTTTTAATGAAATTTCACATGCAAAGATGCCTCTTCTAGGTACAATTCCATAGCCTACCTAGATAAGGCATGACCAACAAAAATGTGTTAACACTAGGGAGTAGGGTAGGCAGAATTATGGCCTTTGAAGAATCAAGAACCTAAGGAGGAGTTACAAGATGTTTTGTCAGGGTAAGGGCGGAAGTAACAGTCTTAGAATCACTGCAAGTGGCTTTTGGATCCCTAAGCTTGGCCTGAATTGATGTTTACTACGAGAAGCTTTAGGATTACTGCTATAACTATGGTTGCCTTAGGCATGATCCAAAGTCTTGCATATTGGAGAGAGCTATGTTAGTGAAGGACCCGAATATATGCAGGTATGGGAACAACATTGGGGTGCCACCAGTAAGAGACATTGGTCGAACACATTACCCTCAAGTTTCT
This sequence comes from Delonix regia, assembly GCA_037074485.1. Lineage (NCBI taxonomy): Eukaryota > Viridiplantae > Streptophyta > Magnoliopsida > Fabales > Fabaceae > Delonix > Delonix regia. The sequence goes on along the minus strand of CM073449.1, from coordinate 27,313,865 downwards.
GGAAAGCAGATGGACGAGGCAATGGGGGAAGGAGCGGCACGTGATACCAACTTACAAAGGGGTCGTGTGGAACTTAAGAGGCATGCTGACAAGGAATGAGAGACACCAACATCTAAAAAGGTGTGGGTTGAAGATCATGGAAGTAGTGTCGGGAAAACGGTCAAAGATTATTATGGAATAAACCAAGTGGCAGATAACCTGAAGAAAAGTAAGAAAAAATTCTCTCCAAAAAGAGGCATAAAAGGGAAGAATACTCAATGTAACAAGGCGCTATACATGGGAGCCTCGCACTTGGTTAGGTTTTTATTAAAATAAGCAATGATCTAAATTTTCAAAGTGATCCCAGTGAGTGGCGAGCAGAGAAGGGGAAGGACAATCTGAAGCTTGGGCTAGGTGGCGGCCATGACAACGCCACCTAGGAGTCGTGAGTCTTATAGCATAGAACTATCAGGGAATGGTGGCGGCCCTAATAGGTAAAGTGCTTCATTTCTATAATTAAAGATATAAGCCCTATCTGGAATTTATAGCTGAAACCATATCAAAGGAAAGGAAAAAAAAAAAAAAAAAGACTGGAGAATATGAAGAGAACATTCAATGCCTCTTTCTATGAAAATCCGATTTGGCTGTCAAGGGTTGGCTTTGTGGTGGAAAAATGAGCTCAACGTATTGCGAGAAGGAGTTTCTTCCGCACTAAAGTGAAGGAGAAGACGGGCAAGGAGTGGGGCTTTCTGACCTTTCCATATAGGCCTCCTATTTCTATATCTTTTTCCATTCTGTTGGACTTCTTTTGGCTTTTGCTTCCTGTACTGTTTTTTTTTTACCATGTTTTTCAGTTTTTTATGGTAACAGAAAAACTATTCAAGTATGCATTAGTTAAATTTTATTTTTATTTTTAATTCTTTTTATTTAGATAAATAGATCTTATTAATTTTTTAGTGAGAATATATATTGTTTATAATCAATTTGGAATCTCCATGTTTTTATTAGTATAATGTTTGACTTAAGGATCTTTACTAGATCTAATAATAACTTACAAAATATATCCAATCAAAAAAATAAAACCCAAACCAAAATATTCAATTAAAAAAATTCATTTTATAAAACAGGCTGGGCCCAGGAACTTTTTAAAGTATGAACTAAGCCAGAAAGGCCTGAAGCAACTTTTTAATAGTAAAAATTTATTGTTTAATGCAAAATTTAGTATAATGTGACATTTTGATAAAGAAATAAAAGTTAATATCTCATATTCAAAGGATTTATGTCAATATAATAACTTATTTATAATTATAACTTTCTTATGTATAATCTTACAAGTAATAATAATCATTAGTTATGTTATATATATCAATTCCTATAAAACAAATAGATTTAATTATGACTTAAAAAATTTGCCCGATAGGCTTGAGCTAAAAATTATGTATAAAATTTCAAATAAAAAAACTCGATTGGAAAACAAATTAAAGTTTTTTTAAAGCCTGATTCTAACCCAATTTTTATATGCTCAACTTGATAATCAGGTATAATCCTTATCTACTACAATTTTTTTGTGATGGAGAAAGCTATACTTTATTTATTCAAAAGAATTCTAATTTGACTATGATTTTAATTTAATAGAGTTTTGTTTAATTCTGTCATGTTTGAGTAATAATTAATTACTTCAAAATGACCATATGCTTGTTAGAAATTTTAGTTAAATTACAAGTGTCTTTTTTAGTGTTCACTGAATAATCAAATGTATTGATGCAATTAGTAATCAATTTCATATCATAATGTTAGATCATAACTTGAAAAGCTTGCATGTGTGGTCTTAAAAGAAAAAAAAATATTGGAGCTTGAAAAATAAAGTCTAAATTAAAAAAGAAAAAAGAAAAAAGAGCTTGATTACAAAAGTTTATTTTATAAAATGGGTTAGCCTCAGACTTTTTTAAACAGATTGGTCCAAACATAAAAAACTTGAATTACTATTTTTATTATAAGAAAAACTTAATCTGATCATTAAAAAATGTAATCTAGGAATTAAGATATTAAAAATAAGAGAAAATTCAATATTTGGTCCCTACACATTCACTCAATTTTCTATTTGCTTCCTGGAGTTTTATTTTTTATTTTTTTTAAGCTCCTTACACTTTGCCACTGTTTAACAGACCTGGAGGAAAAAGAAAGTACATGAAGCTTATGACGGGAAAAGAAAGAAGAACATTGAAAGCTAAGAAAGCAAAGTAAAACCTCTAAAAAAGCAATCCCTCATAGACATGACGAATTGCTTCCTTCATATCTTTCAACTCCTCCATATATATATATCTTTAGATCATTCATACCATAAAATGCATCAACTTCAAGCATTCGTTAACTTATTCAATTAAGTAGGGGTTAGATCTATGAATTGATTCCAAAGAGCACGAATAACTAAAAATACAAATAGGAGTAATTTAGTATTTCTTGATATTGTACTAACAAAAATCTATATTTGATAAATCATTAAAGCTCTATTTTATTTTCTTAAGTTAGACATTCTAATTGTATCCTATGTTTTTTCAAAAGGTCAAAGTCATTAACAAGAGAATATGTTGAAAATTATTGAGTTATGCCTTTCTCAATATATGTTACCAAATAAGTTGGAAAAAAATTATTCTTCATCTTGTTCCTAAGTCTTTTCTTCAAATTTTTCTTTGCTAAAAATGGTTGAGTTGTTATTGTTGCTGTAGACACCAAAAAAGTTAGTATAAGACAAATAATTCTATCAATAAGTGGATAAATTCTTAACTAGTGTCTTTGCTAGCACTTGATGCAACCATAAATTTGTTGAAATTTTCCTCAACGCTGAGCTTTTATGAGCATCGATTTCAAATTGCTTTAATTGAATATTTAGATGTTGATTTTCTTGTTCCATAAAGTCATTTGGATAATAATTATTCACAAGCTTAGAAATATCTTTAACCTAAAATGATTTATTATCATCACGTGAATCTAAAGCAGAGCTAAGGATAAGTAACTCTACTATGTGCTCCTTGAAGTAAAAATTCATTTCTTGCAACAATGGATCTACAACATAAATGAATATATATCATATTGATAATGATGTTCAACTATAAGGTTATCTCTTTGATGGCATCAAACTCGACTAGCTTGGTAACGAGCACTCAAATCTAGGATCTCCATATCATGATCTTCACAACATAACTTCACTTTCTTAAGTAAAGGATCTCATCCAATTTCTTTGATTTTTGTTAATAAGTGTTTTTGTGGATGATACTAATTGCATTACATTCAATATATCTTGATTGACACAAATAATCAGTAATTTCCAATATCTCAAACATAAGTTGTAAGATGAATATAAACTCAAAGGTTGTCATCACATCATAGACTATTATCTTCAAATAACAATGTATCTTATTGATTTGAGCTCATTCTAGTTTGAAAGAATAACCTAAAAATTCTATTTTCTTCAATTCCCCTGCAAAATGATAAAAATTGTATTTCAATAACCAAGAAAAATTGTAATCAAATAATGATCATGAAATTTTTTTTAAAGAAATAGATGATGATGAATTTCAATTTTTGAAAAAAGAGGTCACACTACATGAATGATGGATTCAATATCAAATTGGAAGCACCACACTTTAAGAATGATGCAAATAAGGAAATTAGTTTTTTGGGGCTATTAAACTATGAGACTAGGCTTTTTTTTTTTTTTTTGCTATTAAATTAGGAAACCAGGTTTAGTTAGTTTTGGTTATTAAATTAATAAAGTAGCTGTTTTTTAATTTCAGACCAAATTAGGAAAAATAGATTTTATTCAAGGATGAAAATTATAAAAATATGAAAAAAATTATTGAGCTATGCAGTTCTGATTTTCATCCCTTTTTGTAAGGGGGGAAATCTTAGTAATTAATTAACCCAATGAAGAATATGAAAAGTACAATGACATATAAAAGTGAAAGTTAAAATATTCCAAGGGAGCGGTCGTGCACCCACTTGAATCTATCCCTGCAGATAAGCTTCAAGTAGCTAAATATTCAAGGGAATGAAGCAAATGTATTCTCAGTGAGGAATTCAAGTTTAAAACTTCGGTCACAATCATGGAAACACTATTTTAAGCACTTTAAGAAGTAGATGACTTGCCTTTACATCATCTAGAGATCCGTTGTCTCATTTTCCCCATCTTCCTTTTCGTCGAAGAGTGATCACTAACCATACCTTGAAGTTTATATTCTTTCAAAAATAGGGGGCTAAGTATAAAGCAAGAGTAACCTAACTATTTTATGTTCTAGGGTAATGAAATTAAATGAAGTAGGGGTGTCGGCTGTATGTGAAAACTACATATCAACACGGACATGAAGTAAGAAATACTACGCCTCTTTCTCATTTTCATTCGTATTAGTTTTTAGTTTTTATTTTACTAATACCTATTTTTTTAAAAAAGTTTAGTCATTACTCTTTCAGTTGCATGCTAAAACAAAGTTAACATATGGCAAGGGACCATGCTAGATTAAAGCAGTTTCATAAAATATATTATCATACATAGTTCCCAAATGCTACTATAATATATAATGAATCACCAAAAAGTTTTGGATTTTAATCTTCATCTAATCATAGAAAAATATGTTGGGAAAGAGTTATTATCAACTAACAAATTTTTTTTAAGGATGAAAATTAATCATTTATTAAAAAATTTGATATTTAATGAATAACATGATCAAATAAGAAAAAGCATGAATGAAATATGGGTGTAACTTTCTTAATTAAAGGTTATATATATATATATATATATGCTTGTGGATGCATGCATTTATATAGTCCAAGAGTAGAGTGCATGGAAATCATATATAAGGAATTGATATCAAGTAGTTGTGACTATGAATAGAATATATTTCATTAGTATCAACAAATTCAATGTTGGACTTGTTGTTCATGGATTGTGTCTGTAGTGATAGTTCATTGTGGGTTGAATGCTTAATGTAAGGGAGAGGAGACGATAAATTAAGTTTTTAATTCACAGTGACACGTTTCTTATTTGAAGATGATGGGGTCAATTTTTCTTTATGGATTTCAAAATTATATTTCAATTTCATACACTACAGAAATGAAGTCGTATCAGATAAAGATGGAATCAAAAACAAATTTAAGTATATTACTTGTAATTGAATACTATTAGTAACAGACGGAATCAGAATCGAATTATATGTCTCAAACTCTATTGGTATCTGATTTTGTGTCAATATATCAATTTTATAAAGCAATTGTGATTAAAAAGTCATACATATTTAATTTGTTTCAAAATTTTTCAAATTGATATTACGTACAGAATTAGTCCATGTCTGATATTAATATGATATTTGACACAAAATTAGTTTTTTCTTGATAGCAATATTGATGTTAGACATAAATTAAATCTGTGTAAAAAAAATTTATGTTTGCACCCATGAAAAAATTCACTATGATTGCTCTTTATTTCTTTTAGAAAATTACCTCTCACTCGTTCACATTAAAGCCCTAAGCCTTACCTTAAAAAATACGAATTGAATCCTATCATTCAGGTTAAACCCATATGGCATCACTGGACCACTACTTCAACTAGAGTTTTGGTGGTTTTTGAATTATTATTTCCCAAAAAATCTTTTTATTTTGTTGTTCTAGAGGCAACTAAAAAATTTGCAGTGAAATTTCCCTAGAAAACTAAAATGAATTATGTAGCCTTTCTGCATTATGAAATGTTACCTAGTTCACTATTGATAGCGGGATAGCTCCAATCTATATTTTTTAAACCTAATTAGTTAGATATGTTTTGAGTCTCCACTACTGGATTGATCAACTTAGTAGAACTAGACAACAAGATGACAAAATTAAATCAATATGACTTCACATACCTCTTATTCCTTTGGTATGTATACTCATAATGAGAATCTTAGATTGAACTAACAAAGGCAAGAGAATAGAGAATAATTATATATTTATAGTTTTGGATAAAAAGTTAAAAAGGGAATTATGAGGACATATCTAGATATTATGTGTTTGTTATGTTAATTAATGTAATGTATAATAACTATTGTCATTGAGTTGTGACTTTAAGATTATTCAAATAATCTAATGAAATTGCCTTCTACCTAGCCCACTTTTTATTTTGAACATATGATGATTATGAATTTCCAAAGTTATAAAATTATTCTACTGTACTGATAGTAGGATGATTTCTAACCAAGAATAACCACTCCATTGGTTAAATATAAGCCTTTTTAGGAGGTGTAGGGAGCCTTAATTTATGGTAATATTCTAATAAGGCCTCATGACTAATATACATCAAGTTCTAGACATTGGTGAATCGCAAGTATATAGGTCAATTTGTAAGATAAGGATTTAAAAGATCAAATATTGTTCCCACAAAAATAAAGTGTTATCTTATTGTTATTGAGATTAAATTTGTGTTTACCAAATGTACAATTTATACAAAAGTATGAGTTAGTATGATTATATATACACTAGTAGCCCAGATAAACCCAGTCACTAGGAAACTATTCAAGTATAATAAATGACATAACAGAGCTAAACTGATATTTTAAAAGGCCCACCTAAAATTAAAAGGCTTAAGACGCTATTCTAAATTAAGCTAATTAAAAGTTAAAGTGAGGATAAATTGAGTTATTAAATTCATTAATAACTTTGTTCCATATAGTTAGATTCCTCTTTTAGATAATTTAACTCACGAAAAAAAAATAAGCTTATTTCTAGAGGTTATCCTAATCCTAGTTCCAATTACACTTTGATAGGTTGTCCCCAAATATTTCAATTCATTTTTTCTCAGAATGTGTTAAGCTGAAGATGATATGAGCATAGATGACGAGAGACACGATGGCTTGAATGATGAATTGAATTTTCTTCCAAGTTCAATTACAAGACTGAGAGTTAAGATATTCAAGAGATCATTGCAAATTTATGTGAAACAATTCTTAAAGAATGCATAACAAAGCCACTTGGACGGTTTGAGCTTAGAGAAGGAAACCCAAGTCATTTATCTTATTCATGTCCAGCCCAAATGAAGGCCCAACTCGTTTGAATTATGTCATCCAGAATTTTTATTACTGAAATAAGTGTTTTGGACCTCATTGTAACTATAATAGGCTTAGGATATATATGATTATATATTGGGCTTCGATTTTAATGTCTGAAGTTATTTTTGGCATCATTTGAATCAACTTATTAGGGCCTAAAGAAGTATTTAGAATTAGGGTTTCTTAAGGGTCTGAAGCTTATAAAAAGGCTTAAGTTTCAACCTTGTAACACATCAAATTTCATTCTATCAAAGAAATTCTTCAGTTTCCTTCTTGGCTTGGCTAAAGCTCTATAGAGGAGGATAACTTGGTTTTTTCTATTGCAATAAGAATTAATTTTTAGCAAGGTGATCTCTTGAGGCAAATTCATTCTTGTTTCTAATCAATATATCATTTGCATTTCCATTTGCATCTGTCATTTGGGGGTTCAATAGGTTGGGGGTTTAATCCATTTCATGTTTTTGCCATAGTGTGTGTTCTAGGAGTTTCAAGATTTTCACAACTATGGGTTTCCATATGATTTGGTATCAGAGCTTGGACTGGGGTAAATTCTTACATATCCTATTTGTTATTTTTTGTTCTTAACTTTCTTGTATGTTCCAAAATTTAAAAAAAAAAAAGTCTTTGTTCATTCTCTTTTGATCTTAATCTTGCCAAGATTGCTTCATTTGTTACTAATTTTTATTTAGTACTGTATTCGTTCTGATCTTAATTCTGTATTCTTATTTTCATGATCTTATCTTAGAGAGTTTGTGGGAAAATGTAAAAAAAAAAAAAAGTCATTGCTCATTCTGTTTTAATTCAGTCTTGACCAAATTGATCCATCTGTTATTAATTTTTATTCATCCATTATCACTTTTTGTTTATCAATGAATTTCCTTGAGATCTTCTTCAGTATTCTTATTTAAAAAAAAAAGTCTAAAATTGTTAAGTGTATTGTACAAAATTCAAAAGTAAAGTCATCTTTGAAGACTTCTAATGAGTGAATATTGGAATTAGTAGCCTACCACAACAATCCAAGAAGATTGAATGAATCTTAAAGTAGCAGTCTGACATATGAATCCAAGGAAATTAGGGTTACTATTTAATTTTGTATTTAAAAAAAATCAAAAGTTAAAAAAAAAAAAAGGTTGCATTATTTAAAAAAAAAAAAATTGGTCAAAGGAACTTAACAATCAATCTAACTTTGTAAGTCGCCATAAGTCGATCTTCATTTTTCTTTCACATGACTTCTACAATTTGATTTTTGTTATTTTTATATCATTCCACTATCCGTTAGTCCTTAATCCCTTATATTCCCCTCAATTCATTTAATTTGTGAAAGTGGTCTATCTTGTATGGAAATCAATTCTAAAGTGCAATTGAGGACATTAAGCTTGAGTGGTAAAAAACTAGAGTGTTGGTGAGCTTAAAAGAGGTAAAAGCCAAAATCAGTGTGAAATATAGGTGAATTAAACTTCTCTGAGTGTCAACATGTGAGGCAGTGTGTTGCTTACAAATCTATTGTATTTCGTTTTCTTTAATTCTTTTTCAAATTGAGAATTATGAGCAATTCTAGAAAAAGTAATGAAGTTTATATGAAGCTATTTATAAAGGCTATACAAAACCAATTCTAAACTTTAAATTTGAGGTTGGATAATTTAGAGTTACCAAGCAAGTCAAGCCTGAAGGCCTCTGTTTGTTGAAGAAGAAGGATATTCAAATAGTGAAGATCCAAATTCCACAAGAAATAGAAGAAGAGACGTAGGAATTGAAATGAATGATAATAATTTCAATGCTATCAAGATAAGCATTCCTCCCTTTAAAGGTAAGAATGATATTGAAATTTATCTTGAATGGGAGAGGAAGGTTGAGATGTTATTTGCATTCCATAATTACTTGGAAGAGAAGAAGGTTAGATTAGTTGTAGTTGAATTTTCAGATTATGCTTTAGTTTGATGGGGTGAACTTGTAAAGTCTAGAAGGAGAAATAGTAAGGATCCAATTGAGACTTGGGCTGCGATGAAGTGAGTGATAAGAAAGTGATTTCTGCCTTCTTATTACTATAAAGAAATACATCAAAAGCTACAAAGGCTTATTTAAAGACCAAAGTTGATTGAGGATTATCACAAAGAGATGGAGATGCTAATGATAAAAGCTAATATTGAAGAAGATGAAAAAGTAACAATGTCTAGATTTCTTATTGATTTGAATAAAGAAATTTCTAACATAATAAACTTACACCCTTATATGGAAATGAAGGATCTAGTCAGCCTAGTCATAAAAGTGGAGAGACAAAAAACAAAAAAAACAAAAGAGTTCAGCAAGATCATTTTCAAATTCTTGTGGTAAATGAAGTTCAAAATTGAGTAAAGATGATAACAAAAAGAAAAGGACCAAATATGGAGTCAAGAATGAAGGCCAATGAAATAAACAAGAGCAAGGTGAACAGTATTTTAAATAAAAAAGGTACTTTTAATCCACCTTCTAAACATAAAGAAATTAAGTGTTTTGAGTGCTAAGGGCGTGGTCATTATGCATTTGGTTATCCTAATCGAAAGACTATTTATTTTGGGGAAATTAAATTGTTTCTGAATCTGAGTATGATAGTGATCTTGATGATAACTTAAGTATGCCATCTTTTGATGATTGTTCCAATGTTGATAAGGATGTTTAATATGCTGTGCAAGGAGAATCCCTAGTGACTAGGCATACATTAAATTTGACTTTTAAGGAAGAAAGCTTATAACAAAGGGAAAATATATTTCATACCAAATGCTTGGTAAGTGGCAAAGTCTATAGCATGATCATAGATGGTGGTAGTTGTACTAATATGGCTAGTACATACTTGGTAAAGAAGCTGAGGCTAGAATGTGAAAAGCAACCCAAACCGTATAAGCTTTAGTGGTTGAATGATAGTAGAGAATGCAAAGTAACTAAGCAGGTTGTTATACCATTTTCCATTGGCAAATATATTGACAAAGTGAGGTGTGATATGGTATCTATGCAAGCTAGACATGTTTTATTAAGCAGGCCTTAGCAATTTGATAGAAGGACAATTCATGATGGGTTTACAAATACGTACACGTTTGAGATAAATGGTCACAAGATTACACATGCTCCTATGACACTAGTTGAAATTTATCAAAACCAGCTCAAAACATGGTTTTCGACAAATGAGGGTAAGGATAGTGAGGGTTCCAAAAGAAAAGAAGGAAAAGAGGCTAAGAGTTTAAAGAATAAAGAAAAAAGCCTAATAGTGTGCATGAGTGAGGAAAAGAAAGTGAGATATACAAGAGAAATGAAGTTAGTGATTGAAAAGCAAGAAAAGAAAGCAAAATGTAAGGAAAAAAAAGCTGAGAGGGGTGATAAACATTGTTATTATGCAAAAGAAAGAGAATTAAAAAGTGCATACTTAGGCAAAAGAGCTTTAATCCTAATACAGTTCAAAGAAACTTTGTTCACTAACACTAACCTTAATTCAAATTTATCTAGTGTGTTTGTGAGTTTATTACAAGAGTATGATGATATGTTTTCTGAAGAGGAATCTCATGGGTTATCGTCATTCAAAGAGATTGAACATAATATTGATTTCAACCCTAGAGCACAAATTGCTAATAGGCCAGCATACCGAGCCAATTTTGAGGAAACAATGGACTTGCAAAGACAAGTAAGTGAGTTGTTGGCAAAAGGGTATGTGATGGAAAGTATGTGTTATTGTGTTGATCCTATCCTTTTGGTACCAAAGAAAGATGAAACTTGGAGGATGTGTGTGGATTGTACGGCAGTCAACAAAATTAGTGTAAAGTATTATCATCCTATTCTTATATTAGAAGATATGCTAGATGAATTGCATGGTGCATATGTTTTCTCTTAAATTTATTTGAGAAGTGGCTATCATCAAATTAGGATGAAAGAAGGTGATGAATGGAAAACTACATTTAAGACAAAATATGGATTGTATGAGTGTTTAGTAATGCCTTCCAGGTTATCTAATGCACCCAGTACATTCATGCGCTTAAAAAATCATGTCTTGCAAGAGTTTCTTGGAAAATTTGTTGTTGTCTATTTCGATGACATTTTGATCTATAGCAAAAGCTTAAATGATCATACCCTGCATGTTAGGGTTGTTTTGGATGTGCTTAAGACGGAGAAATTATATGTAAATCTTAGGAAATGCATTTTATGTGTGGATAAAGTTACATTCTTAGGTTTTGTTGTAAGTTTGAAAGGAGTAGAGGTTGACTCAGAAAAGGTAAAGGCTATCTATGAATGGCCAATGCCTAAGTATGTTAGTGAGGTCAGGCGTTTCCATGGTTTGGCGGATTCTATAGGCGATTTATTATAGATTTTTCTACTATCGCCGCTCCACTAAATGAAATTGTTAAAAAGAGTGTTGGATTTAAATGTAAAATGGAACAAAAAGATGCATTTAACACTTTGAAGAAAAAATTATGTTTTGCCCTTGGTTTATGTCTACCTAATTTTTCTAAAATAGTTGAGATTGAATGTGATGCTTTTGGGATTAGTATAGGGGTTGTTTTGATGCAAAACCAACCCATAGCATATTTCAGTGAAAAATTGAATGAACTGACTTTGAATTACTCCACTTATGAGTTTGTCATCCATAGTGATCACTAATCACAAAAATACTTGAAGGGCTAAAGAAAGTTGAGCAAGAGGTATGCAAAATGGGTAGAGTATCTAGACACATTTCCCTATGTGATCAGATACAAGTAAAAGAGAGATAATGTCTTAGTTGATGCACTTTCAAGAAGGTATGCTTTGATTTCCATGCTTAGCTCAAAGCTACTTGGATTTTAGCATTTGAAAAAATTGTCTTGCAATGATTATATTTTGGTGATGTGTATTAAGCTTGTGAACATGCTGCATTTAACAAATTCTATAGGCATGAGGGATTTCTCTTTAAAATAAACAACTATGCAATCCTACATGTTTTATTAGAGAATTGCTTGTGAGGGAATCATATGGTGGTGGGCTAATGAGACATTTTGGTGTGCAAAAGACTTTAGACATGCTTACTGAAAATTTTTATTGGCCAAATATGAGAAAAGATGTCGAAAGGGTTTGTACTAAGTGTATCACATGCAAACAAGCTAAGTCTAAGTCTAAGTCATATGGCTTTTATACATATTTGCCTATTCCTACTGAACCATGCACTGATATATCAATGAATTTTGTTTTGGGACTACCTAGGACCAGAAGAGGTAGAGATAACATATTTGTTGTAGTTGATTGATTTAGTAAAATGACTCATTTTATTGCTTGCCATAAAATAAATTATGCAACAAACATTGCTGATATTTTCTTTAGGGAAGTGGTTAAACTTCATGGTGTGCCAAGAACCATAGTTTGTTATAAGGATGTTAAATTTCTTAGTCATTTTTAGAAAGTCATGTTAGGAAAGCTAGGTACTAAACTTTTATTCTCAACTGCATGTCTCCTACTAACTGATGGTCAAACTAAAATGGTAAATAGGAGGTTAAAAACCATTTTGCATGCTATTGTGGGAATGAATTTAAAAACTTGGGAAGATAGTTTGCCATTTATTGAGTTTTCATATAATTGAGTTGTACATTCTTCTATAGGTTTTTCATCATTTGAAATTGTGTATGGTTTTAACCCATTAACTGTGTTAGATTTAATGCCTTTGCCTTCGAGTGAAATTGCTAACTTAGCTAGAAAGAAAAAGGTTGAAAATGTAATGCATAAAAAGCATGTGAGCAGATTGAAAAGAGGAACCGCATGTATACTCAAAAACCAATAAGGGTTGAAAGGAAGTGATTTTTCAACCAGGAGATTGAGTTTGGGTGCACTTGCAAAAGGAGAGGTTTCCATAACAAAGAAAATTAAAACTTAATGCAAAGGGTGATGAACCATTTCAAGTGTTGAAAAGGATTAATAACTATACGTACAAAATAGATTTGCCAGGAAAATACAATATAAGTGTCACTTTCAATGTTTCTGATATTTCTCCATTTGATTTTGATTCAAATTTGATAACAAATCTTTTTAGGAAGGAGGAAATGTTGTGAGCACAGATGATAAAAAGTGTGATGGCTTGAATGATGATCTGAATTTTCCACCAGGTTCAATTACAAGACTGAGAGCCAATATGTTCTAGAGATCATTGTAAATTTATGTGAAAAAATTCTTAGAGATTGCAGAAGAAAGTCACTTGGACAGTTTAGGCTTGAAAAAGGAACCTCAAGTCATTCATCTTATTCATGTCCAGTCCAAATGAAAGCCTAATTCATTTGGGTTATGTCTTCCAGAATTGTTGTTACTAAAATAAGTTGTTGTTGCAAATGAAAGTCCAATTTGTTTTGGTTATGTCATCCAGAATGGTTGTTACTAAAATAAATGTTTTAGACCCCATTGTAACCAATTTGGGCTTACGATGTATATGGTTATATATTGGGCTTCTATTTTAATGTCTGAAGTTATTTTTGGCATCATTTGACCCAACTTATTAGGGACCCAAGGAAGCATTTCGAATTAAGGTTTCTTAGGGGGTTTGAAGCTTATAAAAAGGCTTAAATCTTATTCTTGTAACACATCAAATTTCATTCTATCAAAGAAACTCTTTTGTTTTCTTCTTGGCATGGCCAGAGTTCAATAAGGGAGGATAACTTATCATCGTCTATTGTAACAAGAATTAATTCTTGGCAAGATGATCTTTTGAGGGGAATTCATTCTTGTTTCTAATCAACCTATCATTTATGTTTCCATTTGCATCTGTCATTTAGGGGTTCAATAGGTTGAGGGTACATTCCATTTCATGTTCTTATCATAATGTATATTCTAAGAGTTTTAGGTTCTTCATAACCTTGGGGTTCTGCATCATAATAGTTAAATCATCAAATACAACCTACTTAAAGATTGTTTTTAAACATTTAGGTAGAATTGCACTACCTCAATCACTAGCCTCTCGTAGAGGCTATTTCCAAACATTTAAGGAATACTAATTTTGAAGTGCTTTAAGTCCTTAAAAATCATTGTGAATGTGAGTATGAATTTTATTTAAAGATTGTCTCCAAACCTTTAAAGCAAAAGTACTTAATTCTTAATGAGTTATGTATTAAACACTTTGTGGGCACTTGACTTCACGACATGATATTATAAAAGGAAATCAATAAAATAAACTATTCAATCCACTTGTAATCATATTAATTGACTAAAACATATAAAAGCCTTAAATGCAAAGTAATATATATTTATAAACTAACTCATAATTATTACAGGAAAGAAATATCTCTCTTAACATATGTGGATATAAAACCATGAAATCCCTACTGAATATTCATAAAAATCCATCACAACAACTAACAATAAGCTTAAATATAGATCAAATTAACGAAATTAAGAGAAAAAAGAGAAAACAAAAGAAGGAAAAGAGTGGAAGGAGACCTCTATGAAAGAATTTACGTTGGTTTGGCCAAAGGAGATATAAGAAGACTAGCCCTTGGCCTTTCCTTCTAAAAGAACACTATAAAAGTCAAGAAAATGGAAGATTTCCTTGAAAAACCATAAAAAATAATGCTTTTTGGAACTTAAAAGGGTAATTAAAAAATAATGAGTGTTTTAACATCTGCTTAAACATTTTTAATGGTTTCTTCTGGCTTTGAGGTTTGCATTTTCTTTGGCAATCTTCTTAGTGTTTTTCTATGTTTAGGAAGCCTTATAATATTCTCTTAAATCTCTTATTCTTTACTCCAAATTTTCACATTCCTTAAATCCAAACAATGTTCCTGAAATCATTATCAAAATAATGCAAAGTCACTTAAGCTCATCACAAGGAGATAACCAAATGATATATTATATAAAACATGTAAAACTAATATTAATTAGTCACAATTTTCTAAGAATTTTATCCAAAAGGAATGATAAGTCCATGGTAAAATATATGCAAATTTAACTGAGTAAGGACTTATCAAATGCATACTTTGTTTTTTATGTTTTTCAAAATGAAAAGCAATTTTTTTTTTTAGATAAACCATCTAAAAGTTACAATATGTAACTTTTGATGCCCTGTACATTAGCTTTAGGAAAATTTATTAGTTTTGCTCTGTTTTACATTTTTTAGAATTTAGTGCAACTTTTTGGATGTTTATTATTAGATTTAACTAAGGAAGCATGGTGTGTCAATTATACTATTTTCTAAACAAGAGCCACGAGTTTGGAAATGCCAAGCTGGCTAGACTTTATGGCATTAATGAGTGGATGAGTTTAGAAATCCATTTAAGCAAGTGGATGATCTTTTTTTGTTTTTTTTAACAATAACAATGCTACTTGTCATAACTAACCTTTCAGCGCGAAGAATAAAAAAAAGTGTGTGAAAATTGATTCCCAAAAATGAATCTTAAAAATCAATTTATTTGGGGTCGCCACCAAAATTTTTAACGGAAAATTTTGGGAAACCAATTTAAAATAAAAATGAAAAAAGGCAAAATGGTTTGCAAAATCAAAGATGGGTTCAGAAATCTATTTGAGTGTGGGGAAGGTGTTAGGCACCCCACAACACCCATCCGTAAGGACGGTTACCACAACACCCCACAACTGAAATAGAATATGGCCTTAAATTTATCTCAATTACCCTTTTATTGACATGCATGCTCATTAAATAGATAAGACGAAAACAAAAATGTAGATAACAAACAAATACATATTTACAAGGGCAAACTTGACCTAGGATAAAAGCCTAGGGCCTACATACCCCATGATAGGGATCAAAGTCCACGTAGTTCGACCAAAATGGAGGTCTATTGGTTGGTGATTTTTAATTCATACGATGAGAACATGAGAGCTCAAATTAAACAAGTTTTTGTAAACAAAATGGGATTGAGATTTTGATTTATGTGTTTTAATTTACAACAACCTGATTAATCTAGCTTTCTTGATCTCTTCACTTTCCCTTTTTTATTTTTATTTATTTTTGGAATTTTAACCTTTATTTTGAAATTTAAATGAAATGATTATGGGATAAGATTTTTAGGATTTTTAGGAGTTTTTGTGTTTTTGGAATTGAAATGTAATTTTAATGAAAAGAATATTTTTGAATTTTTTAATTAATTTATTTTTTTTAGGATTTTCAAAATTGGAATTTATCATTGAAATTAGGACGAAGTTATAAGGGAAAGCCATTTTTTGGAATTCTCAAATTTATATTTTTTTTTTTTTGTTTTTGGATTTTTCTAATTTTGGAGGTAAGATTATGATTAACAGGATTTTTAATTAATAATGAAATTTCTTCTTCTATATATTTTTTATATTAGAATTTATTCTGAACTTTAAATTATAATGGAAAAATATTTCTATGGTTTTGAATTTATGATCTTTGTATTAATCGTTACTTTTTGAAATTTTAATTTACTTCAATACTTAAAGTAGAACTAAAATTAAGAAAATATTCGTAGGATTTATAGTTACATAATAGGTAAGACAAACCTTTTTTTTTTTCTAATTTATTCCAATATTTTAAAGGTTAATTTTTTAGAACCTGAGGAGACTTAAGGTCTCACACGGTCTCTACTAACTAACTTTTGGGTGCTTGAAGGAACAAGCGATCTCACGCAAAAACCCAAAATATGGAATAAAATATTTGGGAATTCTCAAGACTTTATTTTCACATTTTTTTAAAGATTTTAAAATTAAAATTCTTTTAGTCTTGTTTTAATAGGATCGATTCCCCGAAGCCCACGGAGAGCCAAGTCCCATATGGCACTTTTGATTAATTAAATCTTATCAAACTCCGACTTAATCATTTTGTAAATAATAAAAAATATTTAATTAAAATATTTATTTTTGCATTATTATTATTTATTTATTTATTTATTATTTTTTATAACAAGCATGTACTAATTTTTGGGATTTATGGAGATTAAAATCTCACATAATCCCAAGCACTCGAAAAGAATAATATTCCTACACGATGATTTTCATAAAACCTTACTTATGGAACCAAGATATAACAAAAATAAAATAAATATATGAAGTAATAATAAATAATAATTAAAGACCAAACAACCAAAAAAACACAAGACGCCATGCACGAACCAGTAAATGCGATCCTGGACGTGGAGAGAAAGAGCCGCATATGGTGCATGCAACTCACCTTACTTCTTCTCAGCCTCTGGCCCCTCACTGTCAGTTCTCCTTCTCCGAAGCTCCTCTGGTGGCCCTTTTCTTCTTCTTCGGCTTTGCTTCTCTCTCTCTCTTCAGCCCACCATGATTCCTCCTCTCTCTCCTTCATTTCGGTTTCTCCTTCTCAGTTTCCAGGATTCTTTATAGACCTTTCAACAGCTTCTCCTTCCTCCTCTCAGTTCCTACAAAAGTATCTCAGCTCAGCCTTGCTCTATGTCTTCCTCCGACAGCTCTCCTTTCCACCTTTCTTTCTTTCCTTCTCTCTCTCTCTTCGACCCAATGTGGGTACCTTTGTTAAGCCCTGTTTTGGGCTGCCAAAACAGAGTATTTCTTTCCCTCTCTTCTTCTCCTCAGTTGGCTTTCGATTCATTCTTTCTTGGCTTGCTTTTGGTCTCGTTTTTTTCCTCTGCTTCAGCTCAGTTTTGTTCCTTCTCGGCTTCAGCTCAGTCCTTCACCACTTTTCAGTTTGTTTGTCTCGACTTTAGCTCGCTGCTCACTCGGTTTGCTCCTTGTGGTAGGTCTCGTTTCTGCTCGTCTCCTGTCCTCAATTTTGCTTGTTGAGTGTTCCTCAGTTATGCTTGTCTTAGTGTTCCTCGGTTATGCTCATCTCGATATTCCTCGCTCTTTTTCTCTCTTCTTCCCTCACTCTTTGGTTTGGTATTTGTTTTTATACTCCAAAAGTCAGAGCTAATCCCTTCCATACCCTTCTACCAGCTGCCTTTCCTTTCATATTCTCCAGTCTGTTCCTCCCCCCTGCCTCCATTTAAGTCTCCTTATTCTTAACACAGGAACTGGTCATGCATGCAGCTCCTGTCCCCCCTCATGTTTAGTACCTATTTGACTCCTTTGCTTCCTCGAACTTCATGATATGTAGCCTAGCTGAGACATAGAATCCATTTTAGTGCAAGTGCTTTGAAGGTATACATAGTGCAGTGACAGGTGCAGCAGGCTGTGTAGTGCTTTAGGGCTACTTGGATGATCTTTGCTTTTACCACCATAATGGTTCTTGTTGTTTTGTTATTAGCATTGTTATATATATATGTATTTAATTTTACTTTATTTATTTATTTATTTTTATGAACTATTATTATTATTATATATATATATATATATATATATTTGTTTTGATTTGTTGCTTTGATTCATCTAATACATTTAAGAGGTATTCTAATTTCCTCCTTTTTACTTTTGTTAAATTCTTCATATTTGATGGTGAATTTATGTTTGTTGTTTTCAATTCCACTTGTGTGATGAACTTAAGGGCTTGAAAACAGGAATGTGCATAGTATTGACTCTCTCTTTTTGTCTTGTTGAAATTATAAGTATTTCCCCAATTTGAAATATTTCATTCCCAAAGTTTAATTACAACAAGTAATTAATGTAAGGATTTTGTGCATTTTATAGTCATTGTTGTATCTCCTTGCTACCATTGTTAATATACTAACATCAAGGTTCAATGATGGATATGTAGTAGTATAATTTTATATTTGGATTTTGTTTTTAGATGTGGTATACTATATTTAACTATTTTTAATGATAAGATCTTCCTATAGTCTTTTTCATTTTGCAGATTAAAGAGAATGAGCTTGGTATTCAAAATTTTAAGGGATGGAGTATTTTTAGGTAGTCAGATTATATTATACAATTAAAAATTTATTTAGTAGACATTGAAGTTGACATGGAGTTTTATAATTTAAATACTCTTGTAATTGATACATTACATATTTCTAATATTGCTTAATGATCTATATACATGTTTGGACAAATATACATCACTCCATTTAATATAATTTTACTTATCTATACAAAAGTCTTAGAAACAAAATAAAAAATGTAATTAGCAATAACATGATAACACTCTAGTTGTGAATTTGAGATGGAATAATTTTTGTATCTACTATTTAGACATGGAATCAATGAAAAAATATGTAAATTCAACTTTTTATTTGAGACAAAAAAGATTTCTTATATAAATTATAGACACGCAATAAATAAATTCCAGTTTTTAACTAAGATAGAAATGATTCCGTAACTAAATTATAGACATGGAATCAATCCATCTCTCATGAAAAATCAAATCTTAGATACAACTTTGGTTGCTATATTGGGGCAAAAGTTCTAATAATTTGACGTAGAATTTTTCTATGTCAATTCTGAGACAGAATTCATAATTTTGTGTCTAAACATTTATAAACCAAGGTTTATAATACAAAATTTTATCCGTGTCTAATTCCATTTCATATTTCGTTAGACAAGGATTTTTTATGATTTAGACATGGATTTTGTCTAGCTCTATTTGGCATTTTTCTAGTAGTGAGAAGCCTGCATTTCTTGAAAAGGTTTGGTTGGCTTTTCAATCACTATCTTTTGTTTTGAGAGAAAACAGAGAGAGATTTCCTGTTCAGTTAACCAGTCCTTGTGGCTCTTTTAGAAACGATATAGCACTAAGGGAGAGTGTCTATACGGGATTGCTTTTTGGAGGTTTTACTTTGCTTTCTTAGCTTTTATTATTCTTCTTTCTTTTCCTGTCATAGACTTCCTATACTTTCTTTCTCCTTCAAGTTTGTTGTGTCTTTCACACATTTTCCCTGCCTTACGCTTCTACCCAAGCCTCCACACAAGTCTCTGTCTTCCCACTCAACCATCTTCTCATGGCATGATAACAGAGGCACACAACAAGGATGAATTCCTAAACGGTGGCAAAGTGTGAATAGCATATTGAAACAAATAAAACTCTAAGTATCTAATTAAAAATTGAGTGAAAGTGTAAGGAACAAATATTTAATTTTCCCAAAAAATAGAAGTAACTTAATTTAAAAGATCTAAAATATAAACTTATTAGTGAGATTAACTCATTTTTTAATCAAAGTGGTTAGACATAAAACCATAGATTAATGTGATGTGACATGTTAGTTTAAAAATGTAATTAGTATTCTTCATTCAAAAGATTTATGCTAGTACAACTGATAATTTATATTTATGACCCCATATACAATCATACAAGCATTAATAACTATGAATTACATTGTTCATCTCAAGTTATAAATGATAAGTAAACTTAATTATAACTTAAAAAAATATGTTTAACTCGATAGATGTGACTAAAAAAATAGATATGAGCCCGAACAAACTTAATTAAAATATGAGTTAGGTCTCTCCTTCTTTTTGTCAAAGTCAGGCCCATTTTTAAATGAATCCGGCCCATGATCAAGTTTTTAAATGAATTCTAAACCCTAAACCCATAATGAAATTTTTACTTCTAGTAAATTATTAATAGTATTTAATTAATATGCTAATGAGAGCTAATGACATCATATCAGCACCCAAAAACAATTGTTACCGATAAGTAGTATCTAGTTACAATTGTTACCAATAAGTAGTATCTAGTTACAATTGTTACCAGTAAGTAGTATCTAGTTAATACTAACTTCCTTTAAGAATTACCATAGCCTGAAATCATTATTACCATCGCAATATAAAGTCTTTACTTTTAAATTACAAATTATAATTTGATAGCCCACTGCCTACATGTTTATAAACACTTTTCTTTGGAATGAATTCAAAGAGTTCTCTATTGATTGAACACTCTCACCAACTAATCTCTAAGAAAGCTAATATATTGTACAGTATAAACATCAACCAACATAGACTCCCTCCTTCCTTGGCCAGGCCATTCTTCTTCGTCGTCGTCCTCTTCTTCTTACCATCCCAATGAAGCCAGAGCGCTTTTACGCACCCTCATATCTCAAGCTCTTTCATCTTCGATTCCAATATCTCCTTAACTTCTCTCTTCTACTCTTCGGTTCTGCTTTATTCATTGCAATCACTGTCTACCTCAAAGACTCCTCCCTCAACTTTCAAATTCCACAGTTCCTTATCCCATCTCTTGGATTCACACCATCTTCGCCACTCCCATGTCCGCCCCTCTCCTTCATTACTCCAATCTCAACCTTCAATATTTCTTCATCGAATCAGACGACAGACACAAAACCTTGGTCCTCAAACATTCAGAATCAGACAAAACCGACCTTGACCCAACATGATGGGACGGAAGATTTCTCGAACTCTACGAAGGCTATGCATCATATGAGCGAGCAAGAGTTGCTATGGAGAGCTTCAAGAGTTCCTCGGATTCCGTTCAGATACACCCCGAAGATTGTATTCATGTTTCTGACAAGAGGTCCTCTCCCATTGGCTCCTCTGTGGGAGAGATTCTTCAAAGGAATCCATGAAGGCTTGTATTCTATTTATGTCCATTCTCATCCATCTTTCAATCAAACACTCCCAGAAACCTCAGTTTTCTATGGCCGCTCAATCCCAAGCAAGGTCAGTTCATCAGTCCTTTAATTTTCTTATTCGCTTACATTTGATTTTCTATGTTTTCTTTTTCATTCAACGGAACATTGGAACCCCATAATTAATGTGTTTTCCATTCAGTAACTGTTTGAGTGAAAAAGAAATTTAATTTCTGTCAGAGCTAATAGACTCAAATGGATCACATGCATTATATTTAAATTTCATATAGCAACAATAGCAGAAGTGCAAACAAGAGTCAGACTGCACATTTAGAAGAAAAAAAGCCAATTAGTTCATAATAAACAAAAACATACAATTCCATCAAGCCCCTCCTGCTACACATTAATTAGTTTAATTATCCGTCTTAATATGAAATACTCTCTGGGCTTAATTGGACAGAAATAATGCCACCAACTAGCAATATATATAAAATATAACAACGTAATTATTGTTTTATGTGTGTGTCTGCTAACAGCATACAAATAATAAATATTTTTAATTTGGCTTATAATCAATATAATGTTTTTTATATATTTTTAGTAACATTATTGATGACAAAAGAATTAAATTGAGAAATATTTATAAGCTATGGATCAAATTAAAATAATTAATTTATAAGAGACCATATTAAAAAAAAAAAAAAAAAGGACTTCATCTATAAATGATCCAGTTGCAAAGAAAATTTTATATAAAAACTAAATCTAAAAAAAAATTCATATCGAAGTTTTAATCAAACAGTTTAAATTTGCTTTCAAATTTCAACATCAATTATATATTAAATATTCACATTCTTCTTTTCTTCTCCGTATCATCATCTGAGTAATTGGTAGACTAGACAACTACTTGTGCATCATTTTGGGAATCTTAATTAGCATATCCTTCTACAATAAAATATTTGGCTTCTGCTCCTACATGTCATAGAAAAACTTTGCTAATTTATATTAGTTTAGTTTTAAACTTTTATTTTGGTTTCAAATTGTATCCTGTTGGATCTTAATTTTATTTAGCATTTTAAAATGGGTGCCTTACCTTTTTCTATCATAATGTTATAAAATAATTTCTTAACTTTCTTTAATGTTTCAAAAATAGTTTTTCAAGTAGATGTAGTAAAAAAGAATGAATGTCAAAAACAGAAAGTTAAGGAGTTAACTTATAATAAAAATTTAAGGAACTTAAAATAAATAAGTAAGTTAAGAGAGTAAATAATAATTCAGTAGAAAACTTATAACCTTTTATATTGTGCCACGAAAATTAAATAACCTTTTGATAGCTAATTAGGATGAATTTATTAGAAAGAGTCGAAGAGAACGAAAAGGGGGAATTATTCCCTTTACACGACCACTGATTTAGCCAGATATATGTAGTTTTTAAGTTGTTGTTATTGCTGGTCTAATATTCATGTCAAAGAAAAAGACCATGTTATTATATTAATAGAGCTGTCAGTCAAGTGAAATTTTCTATGAACTTGATCGAAGTGCAAAGTTACAAATCATATGTCAGTAATATTCTATTTACTTTGAGTATATACCAACCAGTAGTCCAAATTCAAACACCTAAACAAATTAAAATTCGAATATCTTACTGTGTACTGTGAACCCTAAGTAAATTAATTGAAGAAAATTAAAGAAGGAAATTGCTTAGTCATATCGTAAGTTGTAATGTCATACACCGAAAAAGTTAGGCTTAATTATTGAATTAGACTTATAAACAATTTCTTATATTTTTGTGATACTATTTTTTTATTAAATTATGACAAGTATATAATTAATCAATAATAATATATAATTTAATTTAAAAATAATATAATTATATACAATAACCATATATATATATATATATATATATATCTCGTGATATAATTAACTAATCATATATTTATCATATTTTAATTGAAATACAAAATAACAAAGATATAAAGAATTACATATAATTAAGTTTTTTATAAATATTATTTTAAATTTTTACTTTCTTCTTTGTTCTAATTTAATTTTTAATTTTACATTAAATTTGAATTCCCTCAATTTATTGGGCCTCAAAATGACCCTTTAATTTTTCTATATTTTCGAATAGTTTCTGAATTTAAGTATTCTAAAATAGTCCTCTATGAAAAAAGAACACAAATGTGGTACAAATAAAAAAAAATTATGGTACCAAATGAAAACAAATAAACAAGTTGAATCACCAAATGAAAACAAATAAATAAGCCAAAAAATTATGACCTTATTTTTTGGCCAAAAGAAATTTATAAGCAGAAAGAGTAGAGGAATATACGTATAATAATCACTTTTTTTTTTTTTTGAAAGGATGAATACTGTAAAAAGAGTCGAAGGGAACAAACCATCAATGAATTAGCTAATTTTACGCGGATTCTTTCGGTTGGTCCAATTCCTGTCAAAGAAAAGGACAATGTTATTATTAATAGAGGTGTAAATCAAGTGAAATTTTCCACGAATTAGATCAAATGAAAGTGAAAAATTACAAATTATACGTTAGTATTATTCTATGTAGTTCAAGTATATACGAGCTACGATTCCAAATTCAAACACTCAAGACAAAGTAATATTCGGAGTTCGTATTGTCATATGCATATATAAAGCACAGAAGAAAGTTACAGCAGGAATTAATTTGCACAATTGTCGAATGTCTTAACATTACCAAGAAACTGCTTGATGGTTTCACTTGAGCTTCATAAGCATCTTTGAACTACAGAAACATTCATAACAACGCTGACTATTAGATTGGAAACTTTCCATACATACAAAATCTGGTTTGGTGGGTATCCCTTTTCGTCGAAACTGTTAAATGCTATACTATAATGTTATGATGTACAAAAGACGAAGGTGCGTAGAGTGTGACCCAAACAGAGGACGTGTTTTTCACCGCGTTATCACTGTTTCAAGTCATTACTGGGAATTGGGAATTTGATTGCAGTCAAAATCCTTGAAAGGGTATTAAATGAATTGATATCTAATTATTAATATTATAGGTGACATATATTTATGTGCCGGCTTGAGTGCGTACGTGGCATGTGGATATTTGTTTTGAAGCATAAAAGAGTGTGGTGTAGGGTGTCCCACTCTCATGAACATAGGAAAGAGCTCCCAAACTTCAATTTTCAACTTTCGTATTGCTTTATTGGACCATTGCCTCTGATTTTCACTTTTGCATATACCATATATAGCACCAAGTGCTGTTATGATTGAGGCGTGCATATTAAATATTAATTTAAGACTTTTGGATCAATTGTACTTTTAGTCCCTATTATAGTTTTTTTAATTAAATCCTTATAGTTTATAAATATTTTAATTTATTAACATAACTAATTATATTATATCTCTTAGTATTTTAAATATGTAATATTTATGCTAAAATTAAAAGTAAAAATACATGATAAAGTGAAATTAACTCATACATATAGAATAATATTGAATTAAAAAAATATAGTGATAGGGGCTAAATTAAAAATTATTCGAATTATTAGGAACTAATTATAAATTTTAAAAGTATGAGGACTGTCTTAAAAATCAAATGAAATTATAAGGACTAAAAATATAAATTTTCCAAAATTTTAAACCTTGTTATTGAGTTTTTGCCTGGGAAATGTGTGAGATTTTACATTCTATATTTTCTTAAATCACTAGATGATCATGTATACTTTTTTTTTATTTAACTGTTACACTATATTAAATAGTACATAATGATGAAAAAGAAAAACTAAATAATATAAGTTTATGAAATGAGTTGGGATTTTTTCACTAAAAGAGAGAGGACCAATAGATGAGTTCTATTTGAATGGGATTCACGCTCTAATTTCTTTTTCTAGTGTACAGGAAAACCATTTTCTATAAAATATATATCCTCTCTCTCCAAACAACGTTTTACCTCTAGGTAATAGAACAAGACACTTTTCATCTTTGAAAAGAGCACTTGAAGCTATAAAATAATAGCAAAAAGCTATCTTTAATTAGATGACAAATACTATGTAATAAAAAAAGTGCTGGGAGTAATTCCAATTGAGTTTCATGTTTTCATATTCATTGCTTTGAAATCGATAAGAGGGCCCCAACACGCATTCGACCCTTCCTAGAGGCAGATCATCCTGACCAAAATTTTCATCCTTGAGTATTCAACCCATGAAGCGACAAAAAATTAAAACAAAAGTGAAATTGTTTATCAGCTTCATGTGCCTTCTTCACTTTGAGCAATCAGAAGTGAATCCCACGGTTGAATTCATGTTTGATTTTCGGCAAAGTTCTACGATTCAACAAATCATGTTCAACACTCGGATTTAGATTCAACAGAATCAAAACTTCCATATATATATATTCTATCAAACTCAGACTCCATTAACCGTTAGATTCAAGCCAACTAATTAGGCGTTATTGGGAGACTTAATAACTTAAAAAAACATATGTAACTCGATAGATGTGATTCAGAAAAATGTATATGAATCCGAATAAACTTAATTAAAAAATGAGCTTGGTCGCTCTTTCTTTTTATCAAAGTCAGGTTCATTTTTAAATGAATGTGGCCCATGAACAAGTTTTTAAATGAATCCTAAACTCTAAACCCATAATCAAATTTTTACTTCTAGTAAATTATTAATAGTATTTAATTAATATGCTAATGAGAGCTAATGACATCGTATCAGCAGCCAAAACAATTGTTACCAATAAGTAGTATCTAGTTAATACTGACTTCCTTCAATATTACCATAGCCTTAAATGATTATTACCATCGCAATATAAAGTCTTTACTTTTAAATTACAAATTATAATTTGATAGCCCACTGCCTACATGTTTATAAACAATGTTGAGTCTTTATCTTTGGAATGAATTCAGAGAGTTCTCTATTGATTGAACACTCTCACCAACTAATCTCTAAGAAAGCTAATATATTGTACAGTATAAACACCAACCAACATAGTCTCCCTCCTTCCTTGGCCAGGCCATTCTTCTTCGTCGTCGTCCTCTTCTTCTTACCATCCCAATGAAGCCAGAGCGCTTTTACGCACCCTCATATCTCAAGCTCTTTCATCTTCGATTCCAATATCTCCTTAACTTCTCTCTTCTACTCTCCGGTTCTGCTTTATTCATTGCAATCATTGTCTACCTCAAAGACTCCTCCCTCAACTTTCAAATTCCACAGCTCCTTATCCCATCTCTTGGATTCACACCATCTTCGCCACTCCCATGTCCGCCCCTCTCCTTCATTACTCCAATCTCAACCTTCAATATTTCTTCATCGAATCAGACGACAGACACAAAACCTTGGTCCTCAAACATTCAGAATCAGACAAAACCGACCTTGACCCAACATGATGGGACGGAAGATTTCTCGAACTCTACGAAGGCTATGCATCATATGAGCGAGCAAGAGTTGCTATGGAGAGCTTCAAGAGTTCCTCGGATTCCGTTCAGATACACCCCGAAGATTGTATTCATGTTTCTGACAAGAGGTCCTCTCCCATTGGCTCCTCTGTGGGAGAGATTCTTCAAAGGAATCCATGAAGGCTTGTATTCTATTTATGTCCATTCTCATCCATCTTTCAATCAAACACTCCCAGAAACCTCAGTTTTCTATGGCCGCTCAATCCCAAGCAAGGTCAGTTCATCAGTCCTTTAATTTTCTTATTCGCTTACATTTGATTTTCTATGTTTTCTTTTTCATTCAACGGAACATTGGAACCCCATAATTAATGTGTTTTCCATTCAGTAACTGTTTGAGTGAAAAGGAAATTTAATTTCTGTCAGAGTTAATAGACTCAAATGGATCACATGCATTATATTTAATTATTTTTAGTACGTATACGAGCTAGCTTTTGTTTTCTGGTAATATACTCAAAGTGTAATGGGGGTTAATTTAATTGATTCTCTTCCGAGCAAGAGCTTTGATTTGGGGTATTTTTTGGGAAGGGCTTCAATCCCAATTTCATTTTAACTTTAGAAATTTCGTAGCTTTATTGAAGACACGTAGAAACTAATTAATATATTAATTTCGTGAAAAGAACGAGTTGGGCCCTATTAATTTAGCGGAGATTGCAAAGTATTTTATTAGGGTCGCGTGTGTGATTTGCTTCATGATGGCATACAAGTTTTTAATCAATTAAGTATCCGTTTTCCTTTTTCTTATTTTGGGTAAAAGATTTTAGTTTCGTATAGTTTGAAACACGGAAGTTCAGACAAGAGTCAGACTGAACATTTAAGGAATTAAAAAAAAAAAAAGCCAATTAGTAAATAATAAGCAAAAACATAAAAATCCATCGAGCCCCTCCAACACATAAATTTGCTTAGCCATCTTAATTTGAATATAACAGTCTAGGCTTAATTGCACAGAAATAATACCTCATGCCACCAACTAGCAATATATTTAATACGGAGAAAATGACTATTTTAGTCTCTAAAAAGTTTTGAATGCCAAAAAGGTTTCTTAAAATCATGAATTGTGCAAAAAATTTCCTCAAAGTCCACAATTGAACTATTTTGGTCTTCCACTGAGGGACTATTGTAAAATTCATGATTATTAAGGAACCTTTTTAGTACATAAATGTTTTTAAAACTAAAATGGCACAAAAACAAAAGGTGAAGAACTAAAATGATCCATTTTTCTATTTGAAGAAAATTGAATTTAAAAAATATTTATATGTGAAGAATCAAATTAAAAAAAATAAATTTATTAGAGACCATATTAATTAAAAAACTAAATCAAAAAAATACTCCAAGATAGAAAATTTAATCTAACAGTGAACTTGCATTCAAATATCAACATCAACTATATATATATATATATATATATATATATATATATATATATATATATATATATATTCACGTTCATCTTTCCTTCTCTTCGTGTCATCATCAGTGTAACTGGTAGACAAGAACTTGTGCATCATTTTTGGAATCTTAATTACAATAAAACATTTAGCTTCTGCTCCTATATATAATTGTCATAGGAAGTCCTTGGCTGAGTTGGACCTGTCTGCATGAGCATCAACATGTTACATGTGTAAAAACTTGCTCGCTCATTTTCTTTTTCAACATGCAGGAAGTAAGATGGGGAGATATTAACATAGTAGAGGCAGAGAGACGCCTACTAGCCAATGCACTGCTTGACTTCTCAAACCAACGTTTCGTTCTTCTCTCAGAGTCATGCATTCCTCTGTTCAACTTCTCCACCATCTACACCTACCTCATGAACTCGACCAAAACCTACGTGGAAGCCTACGATTTCCAAGGAAGACGCGAACGTTACATCCCCAGAATGCAGCCCCTCATTAGGCGTAGCCAATGGAGAAAGGGGTCCCAATGGTTCCAAATAGATCGAGCCCTAGCCGTCGACATAGTCTCAGACGACCAATATTTTCCTTTGTTCAAGAGGTACTATACGGTCCAATGTTGTTCGGATGAGCACTACTTGCCCACTTTGGTAAGCATCAAGTTTTGGAAGACCAACTCGAACAGGACTTTGACTTGGGTTGACTGGTCAAAGCGTGGAAACCACCCGTTGAGTTTTAAGAGAATGGACATAACTTATGATTTCTTGGAGAGGTTGAGGCATGGAAGCGAATGTGAGTACAATGGGAAGACCACCAACGTTTGTTATTTATTTGCGAGGAAGTTCACGCCTCATGCTTTGGGAAGACTGCTTCGGTTTGCTCCCAACATCATGCAATTCAATTGATTTGGTCTTTCAACATACAATATTTTCTTTGGGGTCGGTCCAAAACTCCTACCGATTTGGCCCATAGGCAAGTTTGATGATAAGCAACCCAGGTCCAATGTAGTTATGTTGTTCGCTTGTGTTGATTTAATATACTACATTTATAGCATTTTGATGTATTATATTTACTGTTCAGGATTTTGGTTATAATTATTTTTTCCTATAGAAAAAGAATAAGAAAGCCTGTATTTCTCACATAATATTTGTTCAGCTATGATGTAATAATAGAAATGTTTAATAACCAAAAGATTGTAACTCAAGTTTCATTATACACAAGCAAATTAAAGCATACTTACATGACACTGAAAGCACATTTACAGCTCGTAATTAATAGTATGTTATTGTTAGGCGTGAAATGCTAGATGGACTTGTATACATAGCCGTGTACATATAATGTGAAAGCCATTTTCCGTTATGGCTACTCGGTACTATAATAAACTCTAATGTTAAAATTATTGACGTTCATTTAAATATTTTTTTAATGTACAAAAGGTGTTCAAATTATAAGCTAGCTGCTTCATAAATAAAAATTATTCATTTACAATTACGTGTATGACACAGCTTATAATAATTAATTTGACCATTTGTTATGATATATTTATCGCAACAACAAAAATTTTAATTTTCATATATATATATATATATATATATATATATGTTTAACTCATAATCTTATTATATTTTCATTATTGAATTTTGTTAATGAGTGTTTTTATGATAAGATTATTTACTATATCTATTAACAATAATAATAAATATTTATTGACTAATTGATTAGTTAAAAATCATTTATCGTATCCAAGAATAATAATAAATATTTATCAATTAATTTTATCGGTCAATAATTATTTATTACAAAAAATCATTATTATTGAAATATAATAAAATTAGTCAACAAATATGTATTATTGTTACTATTAAACATGATAAATATTATTTAATTAATATCCATGCTCATTAACAAATGGAATTTTTTCTATTCGAACTATTCAGATGACTTTTGATAAGCATGCAAGATCGATTGTGGAGATAATGTCATCTGAACATCGAAGTTAGATTGCGTTTTTCCCCGTCTTTCTTTCGTCTTGTGAATTCCTATCTTTGCTATTTTCTCTCGTGATTCCATCATGATGATTAAAATGTCCTTTTCACTCAATCCATTCTATATTTCAACTCTCTCTTTCTTTTTTACATATCGTCTTTTTCCTCGAACTATTCACTAAATTTGATATTATGCTATGGTGCAAACTTACAATAAAATTTTAGATGCCCACATGGACTTGACACATGTATTTATATAGATTGTAATCACGAAAATTTCGCAAACTTGTGGTGTTCATCTGAATTTGACTAAAATTAATTAAACTGGTTGAACAAATTATAATGACATTTAACCAACTTGCTGTGGTCACCATATATGTATAAATTATTCAAAGTTTATATCATATACATGTCTAGCCGCTTTCTTTCTGTGACAATATATGCCTGTGGAAAAAGTTAGTCTTGATTATTATATTGTTTTCTTAATTAATTAATTATTAATTTTAGTTTAGTTTTTAAACTTTTTTTTCTTGTTTCAAATTGTATCATATTGGATCTTCATTTTATTTGGCATTTTAAAATTATTGTTCACCTTTTTCTATTACAATGTTTTAAAATACTCTGTTAATTTTTTTTAATGTTTCAAAACTAAAATAAACATAACTCTCCCGAATTTTGGATCATGAGCATAAAATTTTCTTGGGCTTTAAAACTTGATATTAAACTTTCTTGAATTTCCAATTTTTAATAAAGACCACCTTCTGTTAGTGAATCTATTAATTATATAACGTTCAATAGCCATGTCAAATTTTTTCTTTTTTTGTGGCCGAAGTATGGCCATGTCAAATTTAATGTAAGCATGAGTCATCACTCATCTTCAATGGACTCAGGGGTAATTATGTCTTTTGGCTACAATCCCACATCGGTACTAGGGCTGAACAAAAACCCAGTAACCCGTCAAACCCGACCCAGACCGACATAGTCGGGCCGGACCGGGCCGGGTAAAAAAGGATTACCGAGTCTGAGGGATAGAGAAAGAATTTAAAAATGCCACCGGGCTGGGCCGGGTCCGACATAGGATGAAAGGTTACCCGGACCCGTCTCGGCCAGGTGCATTTTTTTTAGAAATATTTTATTTTATTTTCGTATACCCATTTACTCGTCGCCTCTCATCACACATCACATTCGCATCTCAAAACAGAATTCAGAACACAGTGTCGCAGCCCTAGTCTTTTAATCTCTCGGAGTGAAGCTCACGTCGAGCTCGAGTCGTTGACTCTCACTGTCGTTTGTGCCACCGCTGTCTCCCTGCCGTCGTGTCGTAGTTGTCCACCACCTTCCGGTTTGTCATCACACGAAGACGAGCCCACCTGAGGTCGTGAAGCGCGATCCGTTCCCAGAGTACTCTGTCGCTGCTTTGTGCTGTTAGTCATCACTCGTCGACCACCGTCCAGCGTTTTGTGTGGAACCACGTAGTAAAAGTTGCCTAATCACGGTGGTCATCAGAACCGTGCTTGGTTCAGTCGTAGTGTGTTGCACTGTTGCGTTGTGGTTGCCATTGTTTATCCTTGCTTTAAAGTAATTTGAGGCAATTAAAGGTATGATTTTGTGCTTCCCATTTCTTGGCATCTTTCCTAGTCAGGCAGTCACTATGAAAATCAGAATGGAGAGGTTTGCCTAAATTTTTGATAAAAAATGCTTGAGAATTTTGGCTATTGATGCATAATGTATTGTTAATAAGAGTATATTAGGCCTTGCAAATGCTTGTACTATGATAGTTATTAGTTAGATCATGATTTTTTATGGACAGGAAATGCATTAGAGATTTAGAGTTTACAAGCCTCAATTTGAATGCTTTTTTGTCTCAGATGAATAGAAAATGCAAACAAATTTATAATGAAAATTAGTTGTCAACTTATGGTAGCTTTATTAGGACTTTCAGAGTCACTTTTATATGTAAAGCTATGAAGCAAAGGAATATGCTGTTAAATGTATTGGTGAATGCATTTTTATTTTACTTATTCCATAAATAATGTTTAAAGTTTTTGTTAAAGGCTAATTATATTTTAATTATAAGAAAATTGTTCTTTCCTTCCAAATAACAATAACATAGCATTAAACATAAGCTACCCATATAGATGTAATGAATGTTGAGTTATTTGTAGCTATGCAAACTTCCAGTTTAATATGTTGTTAAATGTTCCATTGTCTTACTTGATGTTGGATAGATGGATTCTAGTAGTCAACAATCCCCAGGAGAAGGGCAATCCCAAGCCAGCAATGTGCCTTCCAACCAAAACCCAATAGCCATAAGACCTAAACATAATATCATAGCTCCAACATCTGCAGTATCTGCATCTACTGTGGAGTCTACTCCAGTAGGTGAGAAGAGAAAACTTCCTCCACGGAAGTCGGGTGTGTGGGAGCATTTTACAAAGCTCCAATTAGAAGAAACCAATGGAGAGGTTCGAGCTGCCTGTAATTATTATGGGGCTTCATACGCTTGTGACCCTAACAAATATGGCACGAACTCGCTAAAAAAACACCTTGGAAGATGTCAAAAGCATCCCAATAAGGCCCATGAGACATCCTAATCTATGTTAGCCTATTTAACCCCATCAGGTTCTTCTCAGCCAAGAACGTTAGTCCCACACACATATAACGCAGATGCATGCCGCAAAGCTGTGGCTAAATATGTGATATGTGACGAGGTGCCATTTCGAGCCGTAGAGAGGTATGGGTCTAGAAGCCTATTGAATCAATTCGAACCTAGATTTCCTCCTCCTTCAAGAAAGACCGTTGCTAGAGATTGTTGCAAAATTTATGTTGAGGAAGGTAGAGATCTCAAGGGTTTCTTGAAGAACTCATGTAATCGTGTTTGTTTGACAACTGATTGTTGGACATCAGTGCAAAACTTCAACTATATGTGTCTCACAGCTCATTTCATTGATGAGCATTGGAGGTTGCAAAAGAGGATTTTGAGTTTTTATCCTATTGAAAATCATAGGGGTGACACTATAGGAAAAATCATTGAGAAGTGTCTGCTTAGGTAGGGGATTGAAAAGGTGTTTACATTGACAGTTGATAATGCAAGCTCCAATGATACAACAGTAGCTTATTTAAAGAAACGCTTGAAAAGTTAGAATGGGTTGGTATGTAGGGGAGATTTTTTACATGTAAGGTGTTGTGCTCATATTTTAAACTTAGTTGTAAATGATAGGTTGAAGGATATGCATGATTCTATTGCTACCATTCGAAATGCAATGAGATACGTCAGATCTTATCCTGCGAGATTGCAAAGGTTTAAAAGTTTTGTGGAGACAGAGAAAATTGAGCCAAAAAGTTTGGTGTGCTTGGATGTTCCAACCAGACGAAACTCCACTTACTTGATGTTAGAGCATGCTGTAAAGTTCCAGAGGGTATTTGATAGAATGGAGGATGAAGATGAGGGGTTTAATGCACACTTTAGAGAAGATACGCGTCGAAAAGGTCCGCCCAATACTTTAAATTAGAGTAATACAGTTGTATTTGTCAAGTTTTTTAGGGTGTTTTATGACATGACATTGAAGTTGTCTGCATCGTTACATGTGACCGCAAATACCTGCTTCCATGAAATTGCACATGTTTAGACCTTGTTACTTGCAAGTTCTGTGCATCAGAATCCAGTTATTGGGGAAATGGCTCGTAATATGAAAAGTAAGTATGACAAATATTGGGGTCACTCAGAAAACCTTAACATGTTGCTTGTAATAGGGGTAGTATTAGACCCTAGGTACAAGCTTGCATATGTGAATGCCACCTTGAAGACATGTACCCTGATCCTGAAGTATGTGAGAGTATGAAGAAGAGGGTAAAAGACAATTTATATCACCTTTATGAACAATACTCTGATGCGGTTGTTCCACGATCAGTTGAAACCCTTGGAGATTCAAGTGTGGCTTTAGACACTTCAGAGCCTAGAGGTTTAGATGACCCAGACTTTTTCCCCTCTGGTCCACGAGATAAATGGAAGTATTTAAAGAGGGTCAAGGTTGGTGTAGACCAGAAATCAGAGTTAGAGAAGTATTTGGGAGTTGAAGTACTTGATGATGAATCTACATTTGATATCTTGGTATGGTGGAAGGAAAATTCATCAAAATATAAAGTACTCTCTCGGCTTGCACATGATGTTTTAGCCATGACAATGTCTATTGTCGCTTCTGAATCAGCATTCAGCACTGGTGGACGAGTGCTTGATGTGTTTAGGAGTTCATTGTCACCCAGGATGACTGAGGCACTTGTGTATGCTCAAGATTGGCTAATCCCTCGAGACTCCAAGTTTGATGATCGTGACTTTGACCAATTTGAAGAATTTGAAAGTGCTGCATCTGG
This sequence comes from Delonix regia, assembly GCA_037074485.1. Lineage (NCBI taxonomy): Eukaryota > Viridiplantae > Streptophyta > Magnoliopsida > Fabales > Fabaceae > Delonix > Delonix regia. Next base: position 27,279,242 of record CM073449.1, on the reverse strand, counting down.
TAATCTCTTAGTGAGTTAATATCTAAAGTTTTCTTTTTATTGGCAATGTTTAAAATTTAATATCAATTTGTTTGATTTCTACAGATGTTTCCGAGGATTCAAGTGTTACACACGGGATGTTATGAACAGTCATTAAAGTTTAGTTTCTTTTTTATTTCCAGTTTATGAACACTTAATGTATGTTTTTTTTGGCTCATAGATAGAAATATTATTGGTTTTCATTGTTATGATGTCAGTAATTTTTCAGGCCACATTTTGAGGCCACTTTTTAAGTCATTCCCATTGGTAACTCTTGTGCTGTCTTTATTTGCCCTATCATAATTTATTGACAATGAAGTTGGTTTATTAACAAAATTTAAAGTAAGTTGATATAATTTTCCTTTAAATATTTGGGTTGACTTTGGCATAAACTCGGCGACATTACACTAACTTAAACTTGGTTTTCTTTGTATGTGTATGCCACTGCCCACTGGTGTCCATACCTTCTTTCTAAGGCCACACATCTTGTGAATGCAATAGGTATCACCGCATCAACTGATCAGAGAGCAAGAATAGCCTATCAGGTAATTATTATTTATTAATGGATGATCAGATTAAGAACTTTGATTGTAGGATTTATTGTGTCTAAAGTTTGATGCCATTAGCTGTTGTTGGCCTTGGGACAGTGAAAAGCACACAGCAGTTACAATTATACTTTTCCACGAGGAGATTTTTTCTGCCAATACCTATTTGATCTTTAACATAGAATAAATAGAAATCATAGAATGAAAGCATTTAGGAGAGCTGCTAAGATTGGGAAGAGTTTTGACATTTAGGATAAGTTTGTAAAGCCAAGTTTTATCTGCTTCAGTGCATAACTAAAGTAATCTCTTACTTGTTGGATATGACTCGTTCTTTTTTTGGATATGCTGTTGGTTTTGTACTAAGTTCCTGTCCAGCATCATCTAATGTAGCAGACAGTAGTATATTTGCTGAGACATAGAGAAAAGGATGAAGAAAAACATGGGCATGTAACTATACTGTATTTCATTTTTCTGTAAAGTAATCTTTTAATTGTAGGTGACATGTTCTCTTTGTTAGGCAAGACTGAAGTCAATAAAGTCATAATTCCAATGATTTTTTCTTTATATTTACTAGACAAATGCACTCATTGTGCTGTTAGCCTGTTATTCTGGTTGGTGCTTGCAATTTGTTCCCAAATTAGAGAAATAGTCTACGACATCGTAAAGAATGATTTCTCAGGTGATTTGCCTACCAAGACTTATATTAGATGCCTTACATAGTGAGAGCAATGGGTCTAAGCTATCCAATCGATGGCCTGACTGATATGATAAGACATGGAACAAAAGATCGTGACTTTAAGGGGATGACTGGAAAATGAAATTCTCCAAGACCCCTCAGTACGGTAGCGTCCCATCCGGTTCGATCCAATGGTGATGCCACGTGGATGGTTCATTTTCCGAGAATCCAACTAGCCTATGAGCCTCTGATTTTATTTTCAACAACAACCCACATGAAAGGCTGTAGGCTGTAGATTTAGCTTTACTGAGATTTCTTATCTCAAGTCTTTCTAAAAATATTACTATAATTATGCTTTATTTTCCCTGGAATATTGATTTGAGGTTTTGTTTTGAAAGAGAGGTTGTTGATGGAATCTATAAATAGTACAAAACCTTCAATGCACGAGAAGGAGGCAACACCCGTCGCAAAGACTCTTAACCTCAAGTAAACATGAAACACCCTATCAAAGTCGCATAATTGTTTGAGTATATAGTTATTGTATATATAGTGTTATTATTGACTTAGAAAAAATGGAAAACTGTGTAGGATGTTCGTGGGGACATGGAACCTAGGAGGGAAGTCACCGAATGACGACCTCAACTTGATGGAATGGCTCAAATCTCCTTCGCCAGCAGACATTTTCATTATTAGGTATTTCTCTGTCTTTAACAAACACCACTTTATTTACTTTTACTTTTACTTAAGAAAACTGCTTCCACTTTGAACGAGCCCAAACTCACAAGTATAAATACTCATGATTAATATGCCAGTTTTAAGTTTATGACAACCTGCCTTGATATATTTACTATAGGTCAGGTTCTGCGTAGTCACTTCACTAGTCGTTACTAATGAACGACTAACCCACCCAAATCTCAAAAGTTAGAAATGCAATTTCTCGCCCTGTGATTTTTTCTTTATACATTTACTGTCTTACTTCCCCCTATTCTATTTTCTCTAACACAAGAAGACTAATACACTGTACATACGCTGCCGTTACTTGCACACACGGCCATCGTGCACTTACGCTTTGTCTTTTTAAGACCCCTCCTACTATGTCTTTTTAAGACCCCTTCTAGTAGGGGCTTAACGCCATGTGAGAATTTTGCCTGTTTTCGTCGTGGTTTTATCAGTATAAGTCTTTTACTAATCGAATATAGAAAGAAACAATGATATAAAAAATAAAAATATATATGTGACTTCCTTTCTTTTTTCCTCTCGATATCATTATAAAATATTATTTATTACGAATTTATAACAATTCATAGACGTTTTACTATTTTTTAACTCCGTTCAGTAATGGTTAAAGGCAGCTTCGGTTTTCAGGTTCCAAGAAATCGTGCCTCTAAATGCAGGGAACGTGCTTGGCCCAGAGGACAGTGGCCTAGCAACCAAGTGGCTTTCCCTCATTCATCAAGCCTTGAACAGCAAAAAGTTTGACCAAGACCACGACCCCGACCACAAGAATTCTCATTCTCAGTGTTACGACCACAAGGCCACCGACATGGGTGAATCCGACTAACAAGGAAGCCAAAAGCCTAGGTTCAGTTTCTCGAATTATCTTTCTTTAGAGGACAAGTTGGGAAGAGAAGAATTTGCCCAATTGTTTGATAAGAAGTCAAATGCAAGTTGTATGGGTGAAAACTCTCCTTCCTCGCCTTCCACGAGCGGGAGACCCTGCAACAGCCTTCATCATGAACGAGGCTATTGCCTCGTAGCAAGTAAACAAATGGTCGGTATCTTCTTGTGCGTGCGGGTTCGTTCAGACCTTTACAAACACCTTACCAATTTGAAGGTGTCCTGCGTCGGTAGAGGCATCATGGGCTATCTCAACAATAAGGTTAAATTATTTGGTACTATATAAGTTGTCTGGTTTCCAATTGGCTAAAAACTAGCATTATTACTTACACTTCTATTTTCTTAATGATAGGGTTCTATATCAATTAGCATGACATTGTACCACACATCGTTCTGTTTCGTGTGTACCCACTCAACTTCCGGGGAGAAAGACGGTGATGAGATGCAAAGAAACTTGGACGTCTTCAAAAATTTTGAAGAGAACTAAGTTTTCCCACTCTTTCAATTCCACAGGTCTTCAACTCCCTCCTGAGACCATCTTGCAACATGAGTAAGTCTTTTTCTTTATTAGTTCATACGTCATATCTCCTGGTCTTGGTTATAATTTCTGACCGGACACTTTCGTTTTTTAGTAATATTGTATGGCTTGGGGATTTAAACTATCGATTAGCTTCTGGTTGTGGTGATACATATGAGTTGCTAGAGAAGAATGATTGGCGAGCACTTCTAGAGAAGGATCAGGTAACTGAGATTGTTCCTTAATCTTTATGTAGCTCAACATATGTTGTTTCTATTTTTAAAAAAATAAAATTGATGTCGGATTTGGCCCTAATTGGCTCAGCTTAGGATAAAGCAGAGAGCTGATCGTGTATTTGAAGGGTGGAATGAAGGAAGGATATATTTTGCTCCTACTTACAAATACATGGCCAATTCTGACCACTATGTCGTCTAAACCTCCAAATCCAAGGAAAAACGTTGCACTCCTGCTTGGTGAGTTTCTAGGAATCCCTACAATGTGCACGACCCGGCCCGGCCCGCTTGCACAAACCCGGCTCGATAATATCACCGGGTTCACCGGGCCGGGTCTCGGGCCCGGGGCGTATTTTCCAAATTTAATATTTTTTGGGTCGGGTCTCGATTCTAAGAATGGCCCGGCCCGGCCCAGCACTTGTGCAGCCCTAATCGGTACAAAATGCATAGCTTCACTGGGACGCACTTCTCATGCTTCAGAACGCAGGAACGCAGAACTCCATTCTCATGGTTGAATGTTAAAACACAGTTTCCATCCACCCTCTTTGTCCTTTGGTTTCTAGTTTCTACAAACTTTTAAACTCCATCCTCCATTTGAATGAAACCAATAACCAAACACCCTTATCATCATTAAATGAATTTTCACCTCAGCTTGTGTTCAACAATTTCTATTATCCTTCAACCTCCTTCCTCCATTCAAGTAAAACCAGTTTTCAAATGCCATTGAAGTACAGCCATCATCATTGAACGCATTTTCACCCAGTCCTTTTCGTTCTTAAGTTTTCGACAACCGTACGTCAAACTCGAATTATCTTCATTATCATCGTTCTCCACCTGGGTGATGCCATTTGGTATGTAATTTTGTAGCTGTAATGGCGTATTTGAAATTGGTTTTCACTTTAGGCGACTTATTATTGATTGATCCAATTGAGATTGAGGGTTTCTGATTTGTGCCTATTCTATGCTTACTTGGAATCATTCCTGATAGCCATTTCATTAGAACCATTTTTCATATTTTCATCCTAGTTTCATCTCTTGCCATGTTTGCAATCTAATGTGGATTTTTTCTTCCTATGTTACAATGAACTGCAAGATCTTTCTTTTTGGCCAATTAATAGAAATTTCATAAAACTAAACCAGAGAAAAACCAATTCAGCAAGCAGTTCAACAAGAAAGACTAGAAAATGAAAACAAGAAAAGTTCATAAGCTAGAAAGCAAAGCCAGCAAAACGAAAAAGCCAGATACGACAACAGAAACAAAAGAGTAGAAACTAGCAAACAGAATCAGTAAAACAAATAAATGCATCAGCGCACGCCAATCTCATGCACAGCATCAACCACACCCTCTTGTGATTTTGCACAATCAGTCCACATATTTTTCTAAGTTGGGCTGTAGGGCTAATTAGACATTCTAAAATTATAATTAAGTTAATTTATTACTTAATATTTAAGATAAATAATATAGTTAATTGTTATTATTACTAGTAAAATTATATATAAAAAAGTTATAAATATAAATAAATTGTTGTATTAGTATAAATTATTTAAATAAAAAGTATTAATTTTCATTTTTTTAATCAAGATGTTATATTACATTAAATCTTTTTTATATAATAAGATTTTTTTATTGAAAAAAATTCATTCAGGCTTTTTAGGTTTAGGTCAAGTTTTAAAAAAACTCAAGGTCTGACCCGTTTTCCTAATCAATTTTTTTTGTTGGATGTTATTTTTTTTAAGCCAGACTTATCGAGTTGAGCAAGCTTTTAAGATTATGATTAAATCTAATTTTATCTACATGACCTAAGGTTAAGGGGAATTATGGGCAATTTAACCATTTTTTTATAGTTTTTTTGGTAAGGGTTGAATAGCTGGTGTTTTTTAACTCGCTTGATAGGTTAGGTTTAGTATGTAAACCTATAAAATTAAGTCAAAATAAATTAATTCATTTATCCACTACCTCACACAAATTAGAACTGAGATTATAATAACTCTAATTCAAGTGCATTGGTACAATTAGTATTCATCTTTTACATCATACGGTAACCTTTTGATACTTGTCAGTAATATTTACTTAATATGCTAGTAAAAGCTAATAAGAAATAGTGTAACTAATTAATAATATCGTCCTTCTAAAAGTATCAATACCTTTCTGACCTAAAAAAATAAGTATCAACACCTTAAATTATTATGCAAGATAATAAAAAGTCTTGGCTGATTGTATCAGTATACCAACTAGTTATAAAATATAAATTATAATTTTATAGCCTACTTGTTTATAAATAGGGTTGAACCCTTTTGTATGGAATGAAGTCAAAATTGATAGACCAATCTCCCACCAACTAGTCTCTGATAAAGTATATAGCAAAGTCCAGACTCGAGCCAACATCCTTTAGTCTCCCGCCCTACCTGGCCAGGCCATTCTTCTTCTTCTTCTGCTTACCATCCCAATGAAGCAAGAGCGCTTTTACGCACCCTCGTATCTCAAGTTCTTTCGTCTTCAATTCCAATATCTCCTTAGCTTCTCTCTTCTTCTACCCTTCAGTTCTGCTTTATTCATTGGAATCACTTTCTACCTCAATGACTTCTCCCTCAACTTTCAAATTCCACAGTTCCTTATCCCTTCTCTTGGATTCACACCATCTTCGCCTCCCCCATGTCCACCCCCCTCCTCCATTACTCCAATCTCAACCTTCAATATTTCTTCATCGAATCAGACGACAAACACAAAACCTTGGTCCTCAAGCATTCAGAATCAGACAAAACCGACCTTGACCCAACATGATGGGACGAGAGATTTCTCGGATTCTCCGAAGGCTATGCATCATATGAGCGAGCAAGAATTGCTATGGAGAGCTTCTAGGGTTCCTAAGACTCCATTAAGACAGGATACCCCAAAGATTGCATTTATGTTTCTGACAAAAGGTCCTCTTCCACTGGCTCCTCTATGGGAGAGATTCCTCGAAGGAATCCGTGAAGGCTTGTATTCTATCTATGTCCATTCTCCTCCATCTTTCAATCAAACACTCCCCAAAACATCAGTATTCTATGGCCGCTCAATCCCAAGTAAGGTCAGTTCATCATTCCATTAACTTTCTTATTCGCTTACATTTGATTAGCATGCGCTATTTCTGCTTTGTGTTTTTTTTCTTTCCATTCAATGGAACATTGGAACCCATAATTAATGTGTTTTCCAATTAGTAACTATGTGAGTAAAAAAAATAAAAATTATAATTCTGTTAGAGTTAATAGACTCAATTGGATCACATGCATTATATATAATTATTTGTCGTACGTATGCTAGCTTTTGTTTTCAGCTAATATACTCAAAGTGTGATAGGGATTAATTTAATTGATTCTCCTCCCAATAAGAGCATTGATTTGGGGTCTTTTTTGGGAAGGGCGTTCAATTGCAGTTTCATTTCAACTTTAGAAGTTTCATAGCTTTAAAGAAAACACGTAGAAAATAATTTATATATTTCTTAAAAATACGAGTTACGCCTCATTGTTCGCCTTATTTAGTGGAAAATTATTTTATTAGGGTCGCATCTCGCATGTGGTGATTGGCTTGATAACAAGTCTCTGATAGTATTAGTATCCTTTTTCCTTCTTCTTTTTTTTTGGGAAAAAGATTTAAATTTCATATAGCAACAATAGCAGAAGTGCAAACAAGAGTCAGACTGCACATTTAGAAGAAAAAAAAGCCAATTAGTTCATAATAAACAAAAACATACAATTCCATCAAGCCCCTGCTGCTACACATTAATTAGTTTAATTATCCGTCTTAATATGAAATACTCTCTGGGCTTAATTGGACAGAAATAATGCCACCAACCAGCAATATATATAAAACATAACTACGTAATTATTGTTTTATGTGTGTGTCTACTAACAGCATACAAATAATAAATATTTTTAATTTGGCTTATAATCAATATAATGTTTTTATATATTTTAATAACATTATTGATTTCAAAAGAATTAAATTGAGAGATATTTATAAGCTATGGATCAAATTAAAATAATTAATTTATAAGAGACCATATTTTTAAAAAAAAAAAAAAAAGACTTCATCTATAAATGATCCAGTTGCAAAGAAAATTTTATATAAAAACTAAATTTAAAAAAAAAATCATATCGAAGTTTTAATGAAACAGTCTAAAGTTGCTTTCAAATTTCAACATCCATTATATATTAAATATTCACATTCTTCTTTCCTTCTCCGTATCATCATCTGAGTAATTGGTAGACTAGGCAATTACTTGTGCATCATTTTGGGAATCTTAATTAGCATATCCTTCTACAATAAAATATTTGGCTTCTGCTCCTACATGTCATAGAAAAACTTTGCTAAGTTGGACCTGTCTATATGGGCATCAACAATGTAAGTTTCTGACAATGAGTTTGCATTTTATTAAGAATTTTTGGAGCAACCTGCCAGAGAGTACTCCCAATATATTTTTAAAAACTTTATTTGATGTCAACCATCAGAAGAACACAATTTATGCTGCATTTATTTTTGCATGAACTTAATAAATTATTATAAATCCAGTTCCTTTCTAGTTCTTATTCGTCTATTTACCCATTAGGGAAAGAGGATATGGATTAGATTTGGATTCCCCCCTTCTTTGAGAAAATTTCTAAACTAGTTCTTAAATTTTTATTACTTCCTAATTAAATTTGGATTAGGGAAAGAAAATTTCTAGTTTTTATTCGTCTAATTAAATTTAGTTCTTTAAGAAAGAAAATTCTGTTTGTTAAGAAATATAATTAATATTGCTTGGCATGGGAACGATGAGGTATAGATCTACTTGGAGGTGAAAATGAAACAGTGTATGGTGACTAATTTAATTAGGAAGTAATTAAAAATTTAAGATAGAACTACATTTTTGTCCACGGAACCTACATAGAATATTTCCAACCTGAAATATATCAGGTGTGATTGGATGAGATAATTTAACTGGGAAAAGTAAATTGTGCAGTTATTTGAATAATTACCTTAGAAAGAAAAAATTACTTATAATCTCTTGCATTATAACTTGACTATAACTTTGACACGGAAATAGTACAACATAATATTATACATCCTTAAATTATTAAAAAATCGAAACTTTCACGAAGTTTATACACACCTACACACAAAGTATTTTATGACTACTATATCATTTAAACAAAGAGTTTTGATGCAAAAATTTGAATTTAACAAATCAAAAATTTTTGCGCATGAAATTTAAAATTATTCAATCGATTCTTAACGTTTGCATGTAGGCTGTGCCATAGTGAAAGCAATCTGTTGATTCTGTACCATACTTTTCCTCGATTCCACTCTTCGTCCAGCCCTACAACAATAATTTTATATATATTATATACACACCAAAATACATCGATGTGGCCCAACGGGATAATTGGACATAACGATGGACCTTTCGTTTTCTCTATAAAACTGAGCCCATCTTTCATTGAAGGTAGAAAATTCCTGGCTCATTTTCTTTTTCAACATGCAGGAAGTAAGATGGGGAGATATTAACATGGTAGAGGCAGAGAGACGCCTACTAGCCAATGCACTGCTTGACTTCTCAAACCAACGTTTCGTTCTTCTCTCAGAGTCATGCATTCCTCTGTTCAACTTCTCCACCATCTACGCCTACCTCATGAACTCGACCACAACCTACGTGGAAGCCTACGATTTGCCAGGAGCAATGGGAGGACATGGACGTTACAGCCCTAGAATGAAGCCCCTCGTTAGGCCTAGCCAATGGAGAAAAGGGTCCCAGTGGTTCCAAATAGATCGAGCCCTAGCCATTGACGTCGTCTCGGACCATCAATATTTTCCAGTGTTCAAGAGGTACTGTAAGGCCTTTTGTTGTGGGGACGAGCACTACTTGCCCACTTTGGTTAGCATCAGGTTTTGGAAGACCAACTCGAACAGGACTTTGACCTGGGTTGACTGGTCAAAGGGTGGGACCCACCCGTCAAGGTTTATGAGAAGGGACATAACTTATGATTTCTTGGAGAGTTTGAGGCATGGAAGCGAATGTGAGTACAACGGGAAGACCACCAACGTTTGTTATTTGTTTGCGAGGAAGTTCACGTCTCATGCTTTGGAAAGACTGCTTCGGTTTGCTCCTAAGATTATGCAATTCAATTGATTTTGTATTTGAACACTTAATACCCTTTATGTTCACTTTGTTCACTTGTATACACATATATATGTCCTCGTATAGAGTACTATATATTAGATGCAAGGCTAGGTATATAGTATTACATAGGATAGAGCAAATGATTGTATAAAGTTTTTGTATCATACAATATTTGATGCACCTCCAAATATATAACACTTTGATATGGCATAAGCTAATTATCTGTCTGGCATTTACTTGTGTTGGCCCAAAATGCCTACCCATTTGGCCCATAGGAAAGTTTGTGATAAGCAACCCAGGTCCAATGCGGCTATGTTGTTGGCTTGTGTTGAATTTGAGAGAGAGAGAGATATATATATATATATATATATATATTACGTGGAAAATATGTACATTCATAGCATTTTAATATATTATTTTACTGTACAGGATTTTGGTTATAATTATTTTTCCTATAGAAAAATAATAAAAAAGCCTGTATTTTTCTCATCAAAATTTTTGTAATATTTCTTCAGCTATGATGTAATAACAGAAGGGTTAAAAAACTTATATGTAACGTTTTATGACTTTGCTATATTATTTTTCAATTAAAAAATTATATATATATATATATATATATATATATATATATATATATATATATATATATTAATGGCATTTCCTTCCTGGAGTGGTTTTCTCCTCTTATGACTTTTCTGTTGCTTTTTAATGCGTCTGTCTAACTAAGGTGTAAGTGGCACAAAACTAGTGAAATGTTTAATAACCAAGAGATCATTGTAACTCAAGTTTCATTGTACAGAAGCATATTAAAGCACACATCTATGACACAGAAAGCACATTTACAGCTCATAATAGTATGTTATTGATATATGTGAAATGCTTGATAAACTTACATGCATATATAGTTGGGGAAATTTAAGGTCAGCCATTTTCCATTACGGCTACTTGGCACTATATATTATAAACTCTGATGTTACAATTATGAACGTTCATTTAGATATTTTTTTAATATATAAAAAGTGTTCAAATTATAAGTTGCTTCGTAAATAATAATATTATTAATAACTCATATTTATAATTATGTGCATGACACAGCTTATAATAATCAATTTTACCATTTTTTATGATATTAATCACAATTAATTTGTAATATATATATATACATACACATGATAGTATTATTTGGGCTACCCAGGTGACTTTTGATAAGAATCTCCAAATGTGGAAATAATCTCATCTGAACTTCAAAGTTAGATTCTGGACCTTCTCTTTGTCTTGTGAATTTTTCTCTTCACCATTTTCTCTAGTGATTCCATCATGATGATTAAAATATCCTTTTCACTCAGTCCATTTTATATTTCAACTATCTCTTTCTTTCTTTCTTGACGTCTTTTTCATTGAACTACTCACTAAATTTGTTATTATTCTATGGTGCGAGCTTACAATATATTCTTAGATGCACTTGCATATACGATTTCGCTTCAACATGGACTTGACACATGTATGACAATTACGAAAATTTCGCTAACTTCTGGGGTTCATCTGAATGTGACTAAACATATATTAATTAAACTGGTTGCACAAATTATAATGACATTTAACCAACTTCTTGTGTCATCATAATTGATTAGTTTATAAATTATTTAAATTTTAAATCATATATATGTCGAGCCACTTTCTTTTTGTAACAACATATGCTAGTGAAAAAAGTTAGGCTTAACTATTACATTTTTTTTAATTAATTAACTAATTTATATTAGTTTAGTTTTTAAACTTCTATGTTGGTTTCAAATTGTATCCTGTTGGATCTTAATTTTATTTAGCATTTTAAAATGGGTGCCTTACCTTTTTCTATCATAATGTTACAAAATAATTTCTTAACTTTCTTTAATGTTTCAAAAATAGTTTTTTTAGTAGATGTAGTAAAAAAGAATGAATGTCAAAAACAGAAAGTTAAGGAGTTGACTTAGAATAAAAATTTAAGGAACTTAAAATAAATAAGTTAAGAGAGTAAATAATAATTCAGTAGAAAATTTATAACCTTTATATTGTGCCACGAAAATTAAATAACCTTTTGATAGCTAATTAGGATGAATTTATTAGAAAGAATCGAAGAGAACGAAAAGGGGGAATTATTCCCTTTACACGACCACTGATTTAGCCAGATATATGTAGTTTTTAAGTTGTTGTTATTGCTGGTCTAATATTCATGTCAAAGAAAAAGACCATATTATTATTAATAGAGCTTTCAGTCAAGTGAAATTTTCTATGAACTTGATCGAAGTGCAAAGTTACAAATCATATGTCAGTAATATTCTATTTACTTTGAGTATATACCAACTAGTAGTCCAAATTCAAACACCTAAACAAATTAAAATTCGGATATCTTACTGTGTCCTATGAACCCTATGTAAATTAATTGAAGAAAATTAAAGAAGGAAATTGCTTAGTCATATCGTAAGTTGTAATGTCATACACCGAAAAAGTTAGGCTTAATTATTGAATTAGACTTATAAACAATTTCTTATATTTTTGTGATACTATTTTTTTATTAAATTATGACAAGTATATACTTAATCAATAATAATATATAATTTAATTTAAAAATAATATAATTATATGCAATAATCATATATATATATATATATATATATATATATATCATGATATAATTAATTAATCATATATTTATCATATTTTAATTGAAATACAGCATAACAAAGATATAAAAAATTACATATAATTAAGTTTTTTACTTAATTATTATTTTAAATTTTAAGTTTCTTCTTTGTTCTAATTTAATTTTTTATTTTATATTAAATTTGAATTCCCTCAATTTATTTAGCCTCAAAATGACCCTTTAATTTTTCTATATTTTCGAATAGTTTCTGAATTTAAGTATTCTAAAATAGTCCTCGATGGAAAAAGAACACAAATGTGGTACAAATAAAAAAAAAAATTATGGTACCAAATGAAAACAAATAAATAAGTTGAATCACCAAATGAAAACAAATAAATAAGCCAAAAAAGTTTGACCTTATTTTTTGGCCAAAAAAAATTTATAAGCAGAAAGAGTGGAGGAATATACGTATAATAATCACTTTTTTTTTTTTGAAAGGGTGAATTCTGTAAAAGGAGTCGAAGAGAACGAACCATTAATGAATTAGCTAATTTTACGCGGATTATTTTGGTTGGTCCAATTCCTGTCAAAGAAAAGGACAATGTTATTATTAATAGAGGTGTCAGTCAAGTGAAATTTTCCACGAATTTGATCAAATTAAATTGAAAAATTACAAATTATACGTTAGTAATATTCTATTTAGTTCAAGTATATACGAGCTACGATTCTAAATTCAAACACTCAAGACAAAGTAATATTCGGAGTTCGTATTATCATATGCATATATAAAGCACAGAAGAAAGTTACAGCAGGAATTAATTTGCACAATTGTCGTATGTCTTAACATTACCAAGAAACTGCTTGATGGTTTCACTTGAGCTTCATAAGCATCTTTGAACTACAGAAACATTCATAACAACCCTCACTATCAGATTGGAAACTTTCCATACATACACAATCTGGTTTGGTGGGTATCCCTTTTCGTAGAAACTGTTAAATGCTATAATATAATGTTATGATGAACAAAAGACGAAGGTGAGTAGTGAGTGAGCCAAACACAGGACGTGTTTTTCACCGCGTTATCACTGTTTCAAGTCATTACTGGGAATTGGGAATTTGATTGCAGTCAAAATCCTTGAAAGGGTATTAAATGAATTGATATCTAATTATTAATATTATAGGTGACATATATTTATGTGCCGGCTTGAGTGCGTACGTGGCATGTGGATATTTGTTTTGAAGCATAAAAGAATGTGGTGGAGGGTGTCCCACTCTCATGGGCATAGGAAAGAGCTCCCAAACTTCCATTTTCAACTTTCAGTTTGCTTTATTGGACCATTGCCTCTAACTTTCACTTTTGCATATACCATGTATAGCACCAAGTGCTGTTATGATTGAGGCGTGCATACTAATGTAAGACTTTTTGATAAATTGTACTTTTACTCCCTAATTATAGTTTTTTTAATTAAATCCTTATAGTTTATAAATATTTTAATTTATTAACATAACTAATTATATATTATCTCTTAATATTTTAAATATGTAATATTTATACTAAAAATATATGATAAAGTGAAATTAACTCATACATATAGCAAAATAATGAATTGAAAAAAATATAGTGATAGGGGCTAAATTAAAAATTATTTGAATTATTAGGAACTAATTATAAATTTTAAAAGTATGAGGACCGTATTAAAAATCAAATGAAATTATAAGGACCAAAAACATAAATTTTCCAAAATTGTAAACCTTGTTATTGGGTTTTTGCCTGGGAAATGTGTGTGATTTTACATTCTATATTTTCTTAAATCATTAGATGATCATGTATATTTTTTTATTTATTATTAACTGTTACACTATATTAAATAGTATATAATGATGAAAAAGAAAAACTAAATAATATAAGTTTATGAAATGAGTTGGGTTTTTTTCACTAAAAGAGAGAGGACCAATAGATGAGTTCCATTTGAATGGGATTCACGCCTTAATTTTTTTTTCTAGTGTACGGGAAAACCATTTTCTATAAAATATATATCCCCTCTCTCTTAATTATTAATCTTGATACCAAACAACGTTTTACCTCTAGGTAATAGAACAAGACACTTTTCATCTTTGAAAAGAGCACTTGAAGCTATAAAATAATAGCAAAAAGCTATCTTTAATTAGATGACAACTACTATAAAATAAAAAAAGGGCTGCGAGTAATTCCAGTTGAGTTTCTTGTTTTCATCCACATTGCTTTGAAATCGATAAGAGGGCCCCAACACGCATTCAACCCTTCCTAGAAGCAGCTCATCCTGACCAAAATTTTCATCCTTGAGTATTCAACCCATGAAGCGACAAAAAATTAAAACAAAAGTGAAATTGTTTATCAGATTCATGTGCCTTCTTCACTTCGAGCAATCAGACGTGAATCCCACGGTTGAATTCATGTTTGATTTTCGGCAAAGTTCTACGATTCAACAAATCATGTTCAACACTCGGATTTAGATTCAACAGAATCAAAACTTCCATATATATATATATATATATATATATTCTATCAAACTTAGACTCCATTAACCATTAGATTCAAGCCAACTAATTAGGCGTTATAGGGATGCCCTTAAATTTATATGCCATTCAATCCATATGGGTCCTACAAGCCTATCATCAGCATGCCATGGATCTTTTCCCAGAGAGAGAGATTACAGAATACAGATGTGTTGACTTTGAGGGGCTTTTGACGTCAAAGTCGTTACATCATATGATACGCATCTAGGCTACAACGCTGTCTCTACGACCTGCTTGGCTATTTCCTTCGACATTCCAAGAAGCTTCTGTTTTCTTTTTTCTATGCAATTCAATTTCTTCTACAGTGCTCCTGTACGGTACCCCGTATCTATAAAAGCAAACCCCCTCCTCTCACTACAAACTTACACCAACCTCCCCTTTTGTTCTCTCTGAATCGCTATCATCAATCCTTCACAATTATGGCTGCCAAACGGTTTCTCGATGATTCCGATCACGACCCTGATAAGCGGAGCGATAAACGGATGAGAACCACTCGACCTTCTTTTGCTTCGTATGTACTCGACTTCATTTGAATTTATTTCTTCGTTGTTGATTTGTTTACTGGTTATTATGGGCTAGAATAAGTTCACCCATGCCTTATTTCTGATGATATATGCACCAATTCTGATGTACAGGATAATAGGAGAAGTGGTTAAGGTGAAGAACATGGAGAACCTGTTCTCATCCTTGGAGCCCTTGCTTAGAAGAGTGGTAGGTCATTCATTCAGCTTCGTCATAAGATTTCTTTACTCATAGGCCAAAACATATAACTACTAGTCAAAGTGCATTAAAATATTCTTTTGGGTACATTTGGTGCAATTAATCTTCTCAAAAGGGTATTACAATTGTGGTTGATAGGTGACTGAAGAGGTGGAACGAGTATTGAGGCATTGTTGTCCTCGTTCGATTACTCGGTCTCCTTCATTGAAGATTGAAGCATTAGAACGGCCACAGTCAAGCCTTCAACTAATGTTCAGCAAGAAGCTTTCCCTTCCAATATTCACAGGCACAAGGATACTGGACAGCGATGGGAACCCCATCCAAGTGATTCTTGTTGAGAAGAACGGGGACCACATAGTTCGAACCAGTCTACCCCAACCCATCAAGCTGGAACTGCTGGTTCTCGACGGAGACTTCCCGGCCGGCGACAAGGAGGCTTGGACCACCGACGAGTTCAACAGACACATAGTGAAGGAGAGGACCGGGAAACGACCCTTGCTCACCGGAGAACTCAACCTCACCATGAGGGATGGGATTGCACCGACTGGGGACATTGAGTTCACCGACAATTCTAGCTGGATTCGCAGCCGGAAGTTCCGAGTCGCCGTCCTAGTCGCTCCGGGGAGCAACTTTGGAGTTCGGATTCGTGAGGGCATGACTGAGGCGTTTATCGTCAAGGACCATCGTGGAGAATGTAAGTATCATCATACTGGATTAATTAACTTGCACCTTTTTATGAGCATTATTTATTGATTTGCTTGTTGCAAGCATGATTGTTTAGGATAAACCACGATTCTGGGTACTTAGTCCGCTATGAATTTAAATATATCTTGCTTGCATATATTTTCTACACTGTGTGGTGAATATTGATATTCCGTGGCTGAAGCTTTGGCTTCAACTTAATCATAATTAGAATTGTTAACAATAATATTTTTGGTCATTTTAGTGTACAAGTGTCCTTTTGTTTAATTATATATTGTTAGGTTGTTGATAGAGGGAGAAATATCCTGTTCTTGAATCAACCAGCTTTTTGTAGTGACTGGATAACTTCATTAACATTTTTGGCATAATTTAATTATCATTGTATAGGTTTAGGCTATATGCTTATATATTTGACTAGTTGTGGTGAACAACATTTCACTTTTAACACAAATAATATTCAATTGTGAATATAATTATAATATTATTATTGTTTAAATTAATATTATTGTAATTATTTTTTACATTATAATTGAATATATCAGTAAATTTAAAATTGTAATTGCATTAAAGAATCAAATACATAATCATTAAAAAAAACAAAATGATTAGGGGTTTTACAAGAAAGTGGCACCGATTAGATATTTTTGAGACTTGTATAGTATAATAAAATGTTATTTCAAGAAAAATTTGAGATGATATAATAGTAAAAAGCTAAAAATATTTGTAAAATAATCCAAATAATAAACACGTTTTAGGCATCCTTTCACTCTCCAACAAACAAGTGGTTGTCAGCATTTGATATCTCTTTTTCTTTTCTCTTTACATAATTTATTTTCAAATTATCTTTAAAAATGACTAGAAACTAGAAAGTGATTGCTTTTGCTGGTCAAAAACACAGATAAGCTTAAGAGCTTTTCCCAGCAACCTTGCAGATGCTCATGGTCCCACATGTATATCATATATGCGACCTTTTCTACTGTTAAGCAAAACCCACATGACAATTTACTATTCATGATTGATGACAGAATAAATTCGGTTTTAATTTTTTTTCTTTTTCTTTTTCCATTATATTTGATTAATGATCTCAATTTCTCTGTAAACTGGTTTTCATAATTTGCTCGCCGTATGAATTGAGCTCAGTCAACGGTCCAAAAGACAATAGGTCAAGCTCGTAGCTAGTGGTGATTATTAACTAATTAGTGACGCTTTTTTTAATGACAATGCTAGATATTAATAAATCACAACTTGCCATGTATCTAATTAAGAACAAATGCATTAGAGGAATTAATTATATACTAATAAACTTAATTTAATTTGAAGTGTACAAAAAGCACTATCCACCAATGTTGCACGACGATGTGTGGCGGCTGGAGAAGATTGGGAAAGATGGAGCTTTCCACAAGAAGTTGTCCGCAGAGCGTATTCACACAGTACAGGACTTTCTCAAGTTGTACGTTGTTGATTCTCAGAAGCTCAGAAAGGTAATTTGAATATTCCCATTAATTTTTCTAATAACTCCAATTATTTATTTATTTATTTATTAATTCCATATAAATAATTGTATTAATTTTTTTTTTCAATGGGAATCAGATTTTAGGGATTGGGATGTCAGAGAAAATGTGGGAAGCAACTGTCAAGCATGCAAGAACTTGTGAGATGGGCAACAAGCAGTACATTTACCGTGGAACCAATTTTGCCCTTTATTTAAACCCAATTTGCCAATTGATTAAAGCTGAAATGAACGGCCACATCTTTTGGGGCAAAGAAATCATCAATAACATGAATAAGGTCCCACAATCCCTCTACTTAATCTTCACACTTCTCTTCTTCCTACCTATCACGGTGAATTGATTAACTAACTATTTTGAAAATAATGTCATTTGCAGACCTATATCGAGAAACTGGTGAGAGAAGCATACACTAGATGGAATTGCTTGGACGAAATTGATGGACTTCTGAATAACGACATTGCCTTACTAACTCAAGGTATGCTAACGTTAATTGCCGATCTTTTCTTAATAGGATTTTGGGTTTAAGATTTATAGAAAAACTTAAAAGTTGTATCATGAACAGAAAGCTTGACTGGCGAAAGTGTGGAGCAAGAAACAAGCAACAACCATCAAGCAACGATGACAACTTACTATCAAACCGATTTCTTTGGAGAGAAATCTGCAGAGGTTGGAAGCTATGGAACAAACAATGCACAACTTGTTGGATGCAGCGAGTGGACATCGAATCCAACATTCTCGTCAACATCATTCGTGAATGGCATTTCCTATAGCTTCTCAGACTAACAATCAGATGGCGACATAACGCCCACTGTGTCTGCCTCTGCGTCTCTCATAGATGGGGCCACAACTGCAAGGTGGACATAGCTCAAATGTACATATACACGTTACTACGTTAGCAGTTAGTAGCATTATCAAGTGGAACCGGCAATTTAGGCACAGTGCCTAGTGTTTCAGCCCATCAAAAACTTGTTTTCTAAGCCTCTCGTGGTTTAGATTGGGCTTGGTTATGGTCTTCGACTTTGTAAGTAGGATGTTAGTTAGGTGGCGGGCCCATTTGTTAATGTGACATTGTGGTGATGGGCCTGGGGTCTCTTGTCAACAGTCGTCAACCTTGCCCATATGGGGTGAGTGTTGCAATGTAATGTAACTACACTTTCTGCAATGTGATCCTTCCTTATGAGTTTCATTTAGGGTTTTGGGTTTGTTGTGGTTTTGCGTTATGATACTCAAGCAGCTTGAGTTTCAGATTCCAACCACCATAAGAAAAAATCCAATCCTACACTAAAGGTCCACCCAGATCAATGGGCCAGATTGCATAAGAAAAAAAATACCTTATTTATTTTAACGCAACCTCTTATGGTAGTGCTTTTCAAAAAACAAAAAGACAAAAAGCTAATTTTTGTTTCGAAGCCACGATTAAAAGCACCATTTTGAGTTATAAAAATGGTTTGGATGTAAAATTATAAAAGCACTTTTAACTGATAAGATTTATTAAAAAAAATTTATAATTTATTCTTGTGGACTAATCTTAGCCCACACTCGTTTGCCTACTTTAGTCTACCATTAGTTATACTCATTTAACGCATTATATTTAAACGAGTTAAATTTAACCTGTGTCATTTAATTTTTCAAAAGATAAATAAATATTATTTAAAATTCAAACAACTATATCTCAAACAATTGAAACAAAAATTTAAGCACTTCGATTACTTTTTCAAGTTTTAACAATAAGATCAAGATAACTGTTTAAGTAACTCATGTCTCATTAAATAATACTAGGTAAAAAAGTGATATAATTCTTCAAATTTTATTATCGATAACATAATCTTGTCTTGAAATAGTAGTGGTTGTGATAAGAGTTTGAATATAATTCCAATTCCTATAATTAATAGGATTAGTAAAAATTTTAAAATAAAAACTATGGTGGGTTAGCCCACTTGTAAATTAATTCATCTATGTTAAACATACTACGTTGAAAGGATTATATTAATTGACTTCAATTAACATATAAATATGCAAACCAAACCTTCTATAACAATGGGTTAAACATATAAATATAATAAATTTAACATTTTTTGACATCTTTATCGTGCCAGCATTACTAGCTTTATATGTCCTATATGATGTAAAACTCCACCTTAAAGAAATTGAAATGCCAATATATATTTGATTCAAGTAATAATCATATTTAAACTTTCGCCTTATTAAACTTTTAAGAAACACATTTTTAGAAACACAATTAATAAAGTTTGAAAATTAAGAATTGAAATTGTTACAAAGTAAAGACTTACACGGTTAAGATAAGATATTGAATTCTTGGTGCAATAAGAAACATAAATGTGTGTGCCTCACTTGCAAAGGAATAGAAAAAATTCAATATCATTAATCATTCAAAATAAATTTGGTCTTATAATGACATAGGTTAATATATATAACTTGAAACTTCTTAATCACTAAGAAAATAACAAATTAGGCAATTATCTAATGAATATCAAATAAAAAAAACTATTTGATATTTAAGGATATAACAAATAGAGAAATTATTTAATGCTTAAGGAAATAATAAATAAAAAAATTTATCAATTCCTTATAAAATCACAAATATGAAAATTATTTAATGCTTAAAGAAAATACAAAGCCAAATATAAAATAAAGTTCATGTATTCTAAATTTGTAAATTAGGCTTACATGTTTGGTATAATGAAATAATGTCATCTACTTTATCAACTCTTATCACTCAAAATAATATTTATAAAGCACTTTTTTGTTAAGCGACCTACAAAACTTTATAAGTTAAACTTTAGTCTTTTGCTTTTAACTTTATAATAAGTTTTGTTGGAAGTATAATATTCTCATTTCTTCTGATGGTCGTCTAAGTTCATTGTCATAGTAATCAATACCTGCATAACTATGCAAGGGCCTTTCATCGTAATTGAATTAAATGAAAAAGAAAAAAAGATTTACAGCATTTGATTGTATTAGTTTTTGCTGCATAAGGTTTTTTTTTTTAAAAAAATTTTAGTTTGTGATATTGGGCTAAAAAGATAGGTTCAATCTAATTAACCTTGTTAGATTGGGTTAAAATTAAAGTTAATTGTCGGGCCGAAATTAAAGTCTACAATTGATAAGGTCTAATATAAGTTTAAAGATTAAATCAAATTTTGCAAAAGTTAAGTTTATAATTGATTAGGTCTAATTTAAAGTGCTGTTTTGTACATAAATTGTTTTTTTATAATTATTTCTCATTAAATTTTATTCAAAATAATAATAAAATTTTCATGTTTTGTGTAAGCTTTTAAATAAACTTCTCTGATATTCTATTTTTCCCTTGAAAATTAATTACTCATACAATATGGGTAACTTAATTTCCAGGTATTACTATGGGAATTCAAATTCTCAAGTTCTTCAAAGATGATCCATGCTACCTAAATAATAGATCTCATGGTGGATAGTAATATTGATCATTTTGTGCAATTTTTTCTTTATATAAATGAAATAAGTATTATTAGTAACATTTAAGTTAACTTTTCTGAATTTCAGTGCAAAGACTTCCCGCCACTTGTACACAAGATTACAAGTGGCTAGCACAGGACAAAAACTCCAAATCTTGTGGTTATTATTGTTCGTAGGACACACATCGAAGATTAGGGTTCAAAAGTTATAATTATTAATTAGAATGCAACAAAAAGAAAAATGATTATACAACCAACCACCTCCTGTTTATTCATCAAATTAAAACTTTTTTACCCCAACTTCTACCATTTCAAAAATTTAAATTATCTCCACATAATTGCACGTCATTACAACGTCAATCTGCTATCACTATGTCATTATATGTATATCGAAGAGTTCTGTCACATGCTTTTAAAATTAAAGTCGAGTCTTCGACCCCAAAAAAATAATAATAAATAAATAAAGTTGAGTCAATATGAACATCGAAACTTTGACCAAAAAGAAGAAATTTCGAGGATTTTGCCTCCTCTTTCCAAGAGCTGGTTCACAATGGGAATGCATTCTTCTTGTTTGGGCGGACTGGGCAAAATGTCATTTGGTGGCGGTTAGCCGTTATTTGCTTATGTTTTTCTTTAATTTTGTTAAATATTAATTTTTTAAAAAAGTATCAGAATACACAAAATAGAAAAATATTATCAATTCTTTAGTATTAATACTTCATTTTTTAAACACATTATTATTTTAATATATAATTTAGTGAAGTATTAGCATACTAACATAAGGTTATTTAGTTAATAAAAAAATAGATTGCGAGGTCTGAGTGCCTATAAAATAGTGTTTTGTATATGAAATGATATAAAACGTTAATATTTTTTTTGTATTATGATAAATTTTTTGGAACAAAATGTCCTCCTATTCTACACAAAGGAGATGATCCAGTTCTTTTTGGTTCAACAAAATGATATTTTGTTCATACGTTAACATATCACTAACTATATATTTAAATGCTAATTATTAAGGATGTTTAAAACCGGTTTGGATCACCTGCAGTAACTAATTACTATTTATAAATAAAATAATAATTTTTATTAATATAATATATTTTTATTAATTTAATATTAATAAAATATTATTATTTTATTATTTTTTTACTGTAAATTCTGCAATAACTGTAGAAAATCCGTATCCGTTTAAAACTTGGTCTAGTTCAAGTGATTTATATTGAACCTGATTTTATTTAATCAAGTCGAGGTCAGGTTATAATAAAATTCAATTAAGAGATTGAGTCTCATAAATAAGACGAGTCAGGTTAGGTCTTCAGTTAGATCCAGTTTAATCTAATTTTATTTATTTATTTTTTTAAATATATTTCTTGTTTTTTTTATTTTATATAAATTATTTCTTCTTTAAAAAAAAGGCTACTTTTCTATTTTCTTAATTAATTGAATATGGGCTGCTTTTATAAGTATGGAATACATCATTTATTACCCATGAATCACACTTTTTTTAATATTTTAAATTTAATCTTTTATGAATAAATTTTCAAAAATATAACAAAATTTTATAAAAATATGGTTGACTCGACTCGACTCAACTCAATCTGATGTCACTGGGTCGAAAACATTAACCAAGTGCAAGAATCACGCGAAGTCTAAATGAAAATTTGACAAAACCCTATATATATATTCATCTCCTCTGCATCCTCTACAATCAGTCCCACTCCACATATCCATAACCTAAGCATCCCATCTCGAACCTTCTTCATCAGTACCTCGTAACTCTTCCCTTTCTGGCCATGGGACGTACCTCACTTCTAACTCTTTTCGCAGTCTTAGCCATCCTACAGATCTCCCACGCCCAAGACTCACCCAGAGACTTCGTCGACGCTCACAACGCCGCACGAGCCCAAGTCTACGTCAGACCCATTTCGTGGGACGATGAGGTAGCCGCCTACGCTCGCCAGTACCTGAACAAGAAGAGAGGCAGCTGCGAGATGGTTCAGCCCGGTGGCCCCTACGGCCATAACCTCGCGTGGAGCAACGGCAACCTGACGGGGACGGCGGCCGTCAACATGTGGGTGGAAGAGAAGGAATTCTACGACCACAACAACAGCTCGTGTGTTGGGGGAGAGTGCATACACTATACTCAGGTGGTTTGGAACAGCTCGGTTCGGCTTGGGTGCGCTAAGGTCAAGTGCGTTAATGGTGGAACTCTTATCAGCTGCAACTATGACCCCCCGGGGAATTCTCCTGGCCAGCGTCCATATGGTAACACTCCACTCCATTATTCTTGCAAGTTCTACTTACTTAATTAGCTTTAGAAAAGGTTTGAAACATATTGCCAATGAGTTTTGCCGTTGCTGACTGTAGATGGGCGTCTCTGCGTAAAATGCGAGGAATCTGGAGGAAAGTGTGGGTCGAATGATGAGTCTCAATTCACCTGTCGTTGCGTGGATGGAACTCATGCGGCTTACGGTTCTGATTCTGATTATTCCAGTATGCGCTTCTTCTTCTTCTTCGCCTAATTGCTTGTTTCTGTGATGTGTTGAATGAGTTGAAGCTGAAACACTTATGCGCTAATTAGACAAAGCAAATGTACATCTTAAAATTGATCTCTTATCACTCTTGTGATTCCAATTCCAATTCTATAATTGTAAAAGGCACAAGTGTTCACGATCTGCTTTTAGTTTGCCTTGGTCAATTTGGTCCAACTTGATTTTGTCGGATGAAGTCGGATTTTTAGTAAATGGAGGTAAATACTTATAGGTCTCATACATAAAATTCGTTTCTCAGCAAATGTATAGATATTTAGCCTGACCTGACTATATTTATTTATTTAATTTTAAAATAATTTTAAATTTTTGTTAAATAAAAATTATTTATTTTAAAAAAATTAATTTTCTATTTTTAATTAAATATAAACTATTTTATTAATATAAAATACTTCATTTATTAAATAAAATTATTTTTTTTATTTACTTCAAATCTCAAATACAAGTTGCTAAAATTTTTTGTCAAAAAGCATAATAAATATTTCTTCAAACAAAAGTGCTCAATTATAACTTGGCCCCACATGCATTCCTTCCCCGTTTACCTCTTAATTGAATTTCCTTACTTCTTATATTTTATTATTTATGCACTCTTATACTGTTCTTACTCATATTGTATTTTTTTTTTATTTAAGTTATTTTGGCCTGAGTTATATTGTAATAATTTGATCATGCCTTTTTTGTATAAGAGGTGGGGCTTTTTTGGGAAAATATTAGACTGCGTTCGAGGAAGAGGAAGCACCTAATTGCTTGTTCCCTTCGGAAAGATACATTTATGAAACAAAAATTTTGGGAACAAATAAAATTAAAAAAAACATTTTTTGTCTGGAACTGCCGTACAACATGTATTCTATGTTGACTGAATTATAACTCAAAACGTAATACGCTAATTAGGTAAACATATCACATCTAGAACTCTTTATGTCTTATCTTACATGTCTCATGTCATTTTTCTCTTTTTTGGCATGATACATATATGATAACTCCTCTATTGAGCCCTTCAACACTAGTGCTCATTGGGTCATCCCATAATCAACGACTGAGGAAAAGTTTTCTCTTAGGGAGCCCATTTTGTAAATTACAATATATATTATTTTTTGTAAGAAATATATAGATATACTAATTATATAAATTATAACATATCATATCAAAATCAAATAAATTAATAGTATACTATGATAGATAACACTATAATTGTTTGTATAACACCACAACATAAAACATGTATTGGATCTTATTTTTTAATTAATCATATTTCATATGATTTATCTCATATACAAATTAACGAATTATATATTGATTTCAAGTTCAAAAAAGAAGGATAAGCCATATTGGTAATTTGGTAATAATAATACATAAGAATTCGATCATAATTATAATAATACATAAGACATAAGACATTTTATCAAAATTATAAGCAAAAAAAAAAAAAGTTAAAATGCAAATATATAGTGCAAGTTGAAAAATATTAAAAATTGGATATAAAATAAAGTGAAAGAATGAGAAATGAACATAAAATAAATAAAAAAATTGAGAAAAGAATTTGCAGTCTATATTAACATAAAAATATAAACATAGACCTTTTTATTTTTAATTTTTAAACATTGATAAGATAATGTCCTAAAAATATATAAGCGAGTTTAATTTTATTATTTTTAAAGACTTGTAGAATTATCGAAATAACTTAATCATAAAAATTAAGCAATCATAAATAATATTTTATTATATAAAATATGACATAAGTTAAAACAATATATAAATTATTAGGTATATTAACTATTAAAAGTGGCATCTATATAAGTACTTTCCACTCCATCTTGTGTTTGACGTTCTTCTCATTGTTGAAGTCGACATGCTTTTCGCCATTCGACATAAAGAAATCACTTGTCAATAGTCCTAAATCCCCACACCACAATTATGCTTTGGAAAATTATGAGAGTCTCAGCTCCAAATTGTTCGGCTGTAATCATGAACAGTACGCTAATTATTCTTCACTATTCATATGAAAGCCCACAAACCCAACTTCAAGTTGGTTGACAAATTTTGATGAGTTTTCTAAATGTATACTAATAAGTCTCTTAGTAAACTTGTCACAACTGGATTGATGAAGAATATTAAAGTTAATGCGGAAATTAGTGAGTCTCATGTCTTTCTTAGTCACATGTTTTTGTTGTGTATACATTGGTTAGCTGAATTAATAAATGGAGTATTACTTTTCACAATTATTTGTTTCTGCCCATAACTTGTTTGATAAAAGTCTTCTGTGATTTTTTCTTACTTGCTGACTCTCTTGATTTTGCATTCAAGTAGAGAAGTATTTAGTTGTTCGCGCATAGCTAAAATTTGAAGTTAACATTAGAACAAAGATTTGAAAAAGCTATTGCTAAGTTTTATCTATCTGGCTTCTTATGCAGACTTTAGTTAAAATTCTTGAAGCATGTATTCTCAGGAAACATTACACAGTTGCTTGATTGAGTTTAGCACTTCTGATAGAAATCTTCTAACAGTATATGCTCGAACTCCTCTTTGCTCATTGTTGCAGAAAACTCATGGAATGTGAAGAGGAAACTTATAGTAGGTAGTAAACCGAATTTCCTGCTACATTTTTTTCTTCAAAATTTTGTGTAGGATTTGTATTGAATACCCCATATAAGTTTATATTTATTACAAATTTTCATACTAGCCAGATGTTGTTATTTTTGGCTGGGAGATTTAAATCAGGTTCTCAATTTTTATATATACGGGCCAAATCAGAAGTCAAAATTTTTCGTTCTAAAATGGCAATTTTCTCTCATATATATTTTATAGTACTTTATTTTGCAGCATCGTGACCGTATACTGTAGAGATTGATGTCTGCCATATTTCCTATTTAATGATTTACCTACTATTTGTGCTAGGTTTCACAAGTGGAGCTGTTGGAACACTACTAATATGTATCACTATTTTTTGTTGTACAATCAAATCATTGAGACGGAAAACAAGATATTGGAAGACAACTAAGGCCAACCAATTAGAGATCGAGGCCTCCATTATAAGCCATGGACCTCTGGCTCGTGCAAGATATAAATTTGCGGATGTCAAGAAAATGACCAAATCTTTTGAAGTTAAACTGGGACAGGGTGGTTATGGTGCTGTATACAAAGGATGGCTACTCAATGGATGTCCTGTGGCTGTAAAGATATTGAAGTCATCCAAAGGGAGCGGGGAGGAATTCACCAATGAGGTTGCCAGTATCAGTAGAACTTCCCATGTTAATGTTGTCACCCTTCTTGGGTTTTGTTTAGAAGGTCAGAAAAAGGCTCTCATCTATGAATTTATGCCTAACGGATCCCTTGACAAGTTCATTTGCAACAAGGCAGATGAAACTACTCCATCCTTGAGTTGGGAAACTTTGTACCACATTGCAATCGGGATTGCTCGAGGGCTTGAGTACTTGCACAAAGGGTGCAACACTCGAATTCTACATTTTGACATAAAGCCCCATAATATCCTTTTGGATGAAAGCTTTTGCCCCAAGATTTCAGATTTCGGGCTTGCTAAGTTTTGTCCTAGGAAAGAGAGCATAATTTCAATTTCAGAAGCTAGAGGGACTATAGGATATCTTGCTCCAGAAATTTGGAACAGAAATATTGGAGGAGTTTCGCATAAGTCTGATGTTTATAGCTATGGAATGATGCTGTTAGACATGGTTGGAGGGCGAAAGAACATAAAAACTGAAGCTAGTTGCACAACTGAGGTTTATTTTCCGGATTGGATTTATGATAAACTTGAGCAGGGCAATAATTTAGTACGTGATGTGGCGATCAACACAGAGGAACACGATATTGCAAAGAGAATGACTATTGTGGGTTTGTGGTGTATTCAAACATTTCCAACTCATAGACCCACAATAGGTAGAGTGATCGACATGTTAGAAGGAAGCTTAGATTCACTGGAAATGCCGCCAAAATCTATCACGTCTTCCCCTACAAGATTCCAAGTAGAATCCTCCACGACTACCACTATATAATAGTGCAGTGTGCATTGCCATCCAAGATTTGGGTCTTGAAATCTCTTCCCCATATGCTAGTGAGTTATCAATGCAGAAAGGTGGAAATGAAGTGTTGGAGGGGTTTCACATAAATATAAGATTTATAGCTATGGAATGATGCTGCTAGAAATGGCTGGAGAATTAAAAAAGCATTAAAGCTGAGGCCCCTGACATGGATTCCTTATAAATGCCCTCAAAGCCGTGTTATGTCTTCTCCACGATCCAAATCTTCCTCTATATTAAGCTCATTCTTGAGTGTTTGAGCTTTTCTCTAGATTTTAAAAAGATGAAAAATGTAGATCATGAATGTAAGTAAAGATGTAACACTAGCGTTATTAATTTTAACCTCACATGTTTTAACGAGTGTGCCATTGATTAATATCATCGAAACAGGGGAATTAAAAAACACATGGTAACTCTTGCATTGATTCATGATATGCAGAGTAACCAATTTATTAGCATTATTATTGTGTGTTCTTTGTATGTGTCTTTAGGACGTGGTAATTGAAGATGGTACATGTTTTCAAAATTTAAAGTATCTTTATTTCAAAAACTAATGCTTATTAAAGTTTGTTGATTATAAATTTCTCCCAGATTAACTGTGACACATTTGAACCTGGTATTCGAAAGTTCGAAGTGCTTTTGGCTTTGCACTGACAGAAAATTGCTAGTAGTATTCTGGTATACACTACCCTTTGCATGTAACATACCAGAGCTGAATAGGCTTTTGCATCCTGATGTAACATTATGCTGGCATAGATTGTACGTAATGCTCCACTTTTCATGACGATGAACTTCTGAAATTTGCTCATTAAATAATTAACAGTTACACGTGTAAATATAAGTGGGCACTAGTTTTACAGAGGCATGACAATATATCAACAAATATACGTGTAACTGTTTAATTATATGATATTCTTTTATCTATTTTAACCTTTCGCATTCACAGATAAATTCAAAGCTTCATATACTGACTCAGTTATGTTTGCTCTGCAGTTACATTCATATTCGGATTACAGAGTGAGTTATTGCCTTTTTAGCATTTTCTTTAAAATTTTTTGTTTGAATTACTCGTACTAAGTGATATTATCAATTAAAAATTGCCTGTTCCTTATAAAAAAACTACTAGTTGAATTGCTAAATGCCATGTTTATTAGTCAAATTGAATTATCTCTCATTTGGCTTTCTTTTTCTTAAATTGAAGAAATAAATCCCAACTGTAAAAGAATATTGGTTGGAGATTAAATACAATCAACTACGAAATCAATTCAAGTAGTTGAAGCATGGTGAGGTATAATTTTGAGGAAAAGAAAGTTAGTTTGTGAGTAATGTATTCTTTTTCTTGGGCTAAGCTTTTATCCTGCTACATTTTTCTTTGCAAGATTTTGACGAAGTATATATATTTGTGATTTATGGTCATTGAAGGGCGAAGTATTGTAAACATACATGGTTGATAGAGATATTGATCTTTTTTGAATTTCTATATAAATGACATAATAATAATAAAAACATTTTCGTTAACTTTTCGATAGGAATATTGAAATTGCGAAACATAAACAAGGACTCCAAATCTTGTGGTTATTATTGGTCATATAGGATACACACCGAATACTGGGGTTTAAAAGTTATATTTATAAATTATAACGCAAATTTATATTTTTAATCTGTTGTAGACTAAAGTCAAGTATCACAATCAAATTTTTATTCGGCCAAGTATTTAGATATTAACCAACCTTCTGTTTACCACCATTACATCAAATTGAAAAAAATTTTATATGAACTATTTCTTTGTAAATTAGAAATAAAAATTTGTTACATTTAAAAAATATATAAATTTAATGATTTAGATTTAATGAATTAAGCGATCTAATAATTTACATTAATTTTAAAAATCGTACGCTGTAGAAAATTTGACATTTTAACCATACATATTTATCAATTTTTAATCAAATAATTCAAATTAAAAAAATTATACCATCCATCAAACGAATTCAAATTTATTAATTAGACTTCATTACAGCGTCAATTTACGATGACTGTGTTATTATTTGTAGATCCAAAATTTTGGTCAAATATTCTTAAAATTAAAGTCTAAGTCCACGCGAATATCTACTTGACAAATAAAACGAAGAAATTTCAAGGATTTTGCGTCCTCCCTTTGAAGAGTTGGTCCTCAACATGACCTTAGGGGTAAGCAGCGCCAGTCCTGTTGCCTTCAGAGTCTGAGTCCCTTGTCCCACCGCTAAGAAAATTCAACTTGGGCTACAAATTCAGTTTCTTCAAAATCAATAACCATTTCATAAGCAATCGACTTAACCTTCTTCGTCCAAACTCTGAATCATCCATCCTTCCAACTGCAACACAAACATTTCCTAATGTTCAAACTCGCCGGCTTTCTTTTTCCTCTGGTTTCCTTCGTCATCCTCATTGCCTCTCGCAGCAACTCCACTTCGTCCCTAACAGTCTGTCGTACATATCCAAAAGATCTCTTCATTGATACCTCATAATTCTTTCCGTTTCTAACGAATCGAAACTTTAAATTTTATGGATTTCGGTAATTAAAGCTTACCAAATTCGGTTCCTCCATTATTATAGCCGTCTCACGTCGTTGCATTTCCTTCAATGTTAATGGTCCAATTTGCGAGTTATTCTTGCAATATCCCGTCATCACTTCTAATTCCTCTCATCGTCTTAACCATCCTACAAATTTCCCACGCCCAAAACTCACCCAGTGAGTACGTGGACGCTCACAACGCCGCACGCGCCGAAGTCTACGTGACACCCATTTCATGGGACGTTGGGGTAGCCTCCTTCGCTCGCAACCACCTGAACAAAATCAGAAACGGGTGCCAGTTGTTGCACTCATCCGGCGAAACCCCCTTTGGCGAGAACCTTGCGTGGAGCAGCGGCAACTTGACCGCCGCGGACGCTGTGCAGTTGTGGGTCGAAGAGAAGCAAAACTACGATTACAACTCCGATAAGTGTGTTGGGGGAGAGTGCTTGCACTATAGACAGGTGGTTTGGAACAACTCAGTTCGGCTCGGGTGCGCTCAGGTCGATTGCGCTAATAATAACGGAACCCTCTTCAGCTGCAACTATGACCCTCCGGGGAACTATATTGGTCAGCGCCCTTATGGTATTACTCTATCCTTTCAAGTTCCACTTAGCTCTAGATAAGGCTTAAACATTTCCTTAAGAAGTTTGCCATTTTATTGGTAAGTAAGAAGTATAGATATATCGGCAATTATATGTAAAAGTAATCCTCGTTCTTTATAGATTGAAAAAATACACATTAAGATATTACAAAATATAATCATTTGAAAAGAATAAAGAAAACCTGTTGCCACATCCTCATTTCTTCTCCTTCCCTCACTTTTCCCACTTTGCCGTGTTTTCTTTAGACTTAACGGCGAAGAGGACTTGGTTGCAGCACATCGCTCCCGCACAGCCCATCGCTCCCGCACAGCCCAATACAGCGCCAACAGTATTCCCTCTCACTGAGGAAGAAGGTTAGTATTTCACCGATTCATCTAACTGTCAATTTGGAAATGAAGTGGTTGCTCTGATTATGTGACTGATGTCCTTGTGTGTTTCTGACGTTGCTTCATAAAAAAAATTTATCCAAATCGGCTTTTAATGTTTTGTTATATTGTAAATAGCAATTTAAAATTATTGGTTGACGATAAGAAGCCGAAACAAAAAAGTTTAGAACCATGTCCATGACCAAGCTTGCATTACTCAAATCGGCCTTGAATGTTTTGTATATTGTAAGTAGCAATCAGAATCTGTTTAAAGCTTCTGTTTTTCATACCTAAATTCATGTTAACAAAGCCTACACTTTGTTTTAGTCGTTGCTGCCCTAGATGTTGACTGGGGGATCTCCCAGAGGCTCAAAAGTTGAAAACATATAATTATATCTACATAGAAATGCAGAGAACCAGTTTGAATATTTAGTGCTTCCTCTTAGGAATTAATGAAAATTGGGGATTTTATTATGCATTGGAGGGCTCTTTCTCACAAGAGTGCAGTTCTATTTTAACCGAGTCATAACCGTCTAGTTTTGCTCCTCCTTTTCTCAGCAGCTTCTGATTAAACATACTGCTCTGCCCTTTCTGTTTAATACTTCAAAGAACTAAATATAATCCCTTTCTGTTTCTTGTCTTCTGGGGTTGAATGCATCAAGATATTTAGGTATGAAGCAGTGTGAGTTTATCAAACCATACAAGGAGAATTATGTGGTATCACTTGTGGCATGCAGCTAC
The DNA here is from genome assembly GCA_037074485.1 of Delonix regia. Classification (NCBI taxonomy): domain Eukaryota; kingdom Viridiplantae; phylum Streptophyta; class Magnoliopsida; order Fabales; family Fabaceae; genus Delonix; species Delonix regia. The sequence goes on along the minus strand of CM073449.1, from coordinate 27,247,096 downwards.
TAGTTATGATATAAATACTCATGAGTGCCAAGGTCTTTATTGTTTACGTTTAGTGTAAATTTTAATATATAGCAGGAGTGCATTGTATCTTCTCCATATGTCTCTTTGTGCTTCTGCCATTGCTCTGTGCCATATACTGGTGTTTTCTCATATACAACCAATTGTATATAAAAATAAGAATTATGTAATCTTAATGAATCATCTTAAATATTTGTTAAGATGGTTTTTTTTCTTTTAAAAATAGATGGAGTAGATGAATATGTATTTTTTAAATTTAATGTTACGTGACCCTAACTAGTTACAGTCCCTATATTTAATAATGTTGAAAAATAGGAAAAAAAAAAAAAGATAGCTAACAAGTGCCGCATCAGAATTCAAAGGAATAGAGGAGGTCATAAGTGTTGAAATTAGCAAACTAAATTATGCTAAGAATTTTGGATACAGGCTTGCCTAACACTGGAAAAAAGCCCAACTATTCTTTTATTCTGTAATATTTTGATACCAAAATGTGACTAAATTTAAAAGTAAAAGATTATTTGAGATTTTCAATTTATAGAGAATCAAAACAAGACTAAATTCAAAAATTGAGGATTAAAATAATATTTTGTTTTCCTCCGCCCATGCCAGTACCCATCCCTACTAATAAAATGATAATCTATCGCCAAACTATTCAAAGTGGCAACCATTGAAGGACTTTCCATTTTACACTCCATCTTGTATACGACATTCTTCTTATTGTGGCAGTCGACTTGCTTTTCGATGTCCAACTGAAAGAAATCATTACTCAATAGTCCTATTTTTCCACATCCACAATTATGCTTCGGAAAATTATGAAAGTCTCATTTCCAACTTGTGGTCGGCTGAAATCATGAACAGTACGCCAATTAATCTTCACTATTCATAGGGAAGTCCACAAGTGGATAGATGAAGAATTTTAAAGTAAATGCCGAAATCAACAAGTCACATGTCTTTCTTTGTTAATCACATGTTTTCTTGCGTGTATATGTTGGTTGGCTGCATTAATAAATGGAGTATTACTTTTCAAAATTATTTGTTTCTGCCTGCCCATAACTCGTTTGATAAAAGTCTTGTGTATTCTTACTTGCTCTGACTCTTAATGTTTTTGAAGCATGTATTGTCAGGAAACAATCCAAAAGCCCGCGGTCACGCTGTTGCATGATTGAGTTTAGCACTTCTGATAGAAAACTTCCAACAATATATGCTCTAACTCCTCTTTGCTCATTGTTGCAGAAAATCTATGGAATTTGAAGAGTAAACTTATAGTAGGTAGTAGATCGAATTTCCTGTTTCATATTTTTCTTCACAATATTGCGTAGTATTTGTTACCTTTCAAGTCAATACCCCATACAAGTTATATATATTACCTTTTTCATACTCCTTTATTGTTGCTGATTTTTTGCTGGGAAATTTGAACGAGGTTCTCAATTTTCATATATCTGAGCCAAACAGAAGAATCATTAGGCATATATTAAAATAGCACCCATCTGAAACTGCATGCATAAATATATTAACAGAATAGAACCATCTGAATCATCAAGTATAAACATATAAAAATAGCCAGAATTCAAAAATTTTCATTAAAAATAACAATTTTTTTCTCTCATATATTGTGACCAGACCACATATTGTATAGTAGAAATTGACGTTTCTGATTATATATCTTACCCAATAATTTACCCACTATGTGTTAGGTCTCACAAGTGGAGCAGCTGGAACAGTACTAATATGTATCATTTTCTGTTGTACAATCAAATCATTGAGACAAAAAATAAGATATTGGAAGACAACTAAGGCTGACCAAGAGATTGAGGCCTTCATTAGAGGCCATGGACCTCTTGCTCTTACTAGATATAAATTTGCAGAGGTCAAGAAAATGACCAAATCGTTTGAATTTAAATTGGGACAAGGTGGTTATGGTGCTGTATACAAAGGAAGGCTATTCGATGGAAGCCCTGTGGCTGTAAAGATATTGAAGCCATCTAAAGGGAACGGGGAAGAATTTATCAATGAGGTTGCCAGTATGAGTAGAACTTCTCATGTTAATGTTGTCGCCCTTCTTGGGTTTTGTTTGGAAGGTCGGAAAAAGGCTCTCATCTTTGAATTTATGCCTAATGGATCCCTTGACAAGTTCATTTGCAACAAGGCAGATAAAAATACTCCATCATTGAGCTGGGAAAATTTGTACCAAATTGCAATTGGGATAGCTCAAGGGCTTGAGTACTTGCACAAAGGGTGCAATACTCGAATTTTACATTTTGATATAAAGCCCCATAATATCCTTTTGGATGAAAGCTTTTGCCCCAAGATTTCAGATTTCGGGCTTGCTAAGCTTTGTCCTAGAAAAGAAAGCATTATCTCAATTTCAGAAGCTAGAGGGACTATAGGATATCTTGCTCCAGAAATTTGGAACAGAAATATTGGAGGAGTTTCGCATAAGTCTGATGTTTATAGCTATGGAATGATGCTGTTAGACATGGTTGGAGGGCGAAAGAACATAAATACCAAAGCTAGTTGCACAACTGAGGTTTATTTTCCGGATTGGATTTATGATAAACTTGAGCAGGGCAATAATTTAGTACGTGATGTGGCGATCAACACAGAGGAACATGATATTGCAAAGAGAATGACTATTGTGGGTTTGTGGTGCATTCAAACATTTCCAACTCATAGACCCACAATAGGTAGAGTGATCGACATGTTAGAAGGAAGCCTAGATTCACTGGAAATGCCACCAAAGCCTGTCCCGTCTTCCCCTACAAGATTACAAGTAGAATCTTCCACCACTACCACTACATATTAGTACAGTGTGTATTGCCATCCCTGATTTTGGATCTAGAAATCTCTTACCCAAACGCTAGAGAGACAGTACGGATGTAGAAATGTGGAAAAGAAGCGTTGGAGGGTTTTCACAGAATTTTGACGGTTATGGTAAGATGTTGCTTGAAATGGCTCAAAAAAGCAATAAAGCTGAAGCCCCTGACACAATTGAGATATTTTCATATTGGATTTTCAATTTTCAATTAGCTTGAGTTGAACAGTGATTTGAAATTATCATTCGTTGGGAGTCGCTACATGGATTCCTTATAAATGTTCCCAAAGCCTTGTTATGTCTTGTCCATCATCTAAATCTTCCTCTATATTAAGCTCATTCTAGAGTGTTTGAGCTCTTGTCTAATTTTTTTATTTTTAGATGAAAAATGTAGATCATGAATGTAAGTAAAGATGTCAATACCTAATTCACATGTGTTAATGAGTGTGCCACTGACTAATATCATGGAGGCGGGAATAAAACAGTTTAAAAATGGTATTGCATTGATTCATGATGCAGGGTAACCGATTTATTAGCTGCCTCATTATTGTGTGTTCTTTGTATGTGTCTTTAGGACATGGTAATCGAATATGGTACATGTGTTCAAATTTTGAAGTTAATTCTTCTTGCATTTCACAAATAAATGCTTATTGACGTTTGTTGATATGATACTTATGTGTCACTACAATTTTCTACTTGATTGACATTTGAACCTGGTATCTATAGTTTAAGTGCTTTTGGCTTTGCACGAAAACAAAATTGCTAGTAATATTCTGGTATTGGACACTACCCTTTGCATGTAACATACAAGGGCCGAATAGGCCTTTGCATCCTAATATGGTGTTAGGGATCCTAATACGTCTTCCCAATATTCTTAAAAATGGTCCTTTTAGTTGTAAATATTGTTTCGAACGGTCTTTCTGGTACCTTAGATGCACTACCATAAGTTGTTTTTGTCAGGTGCCAACATTTGCATGGATAACATACCGTAGTATTTAGGTGTGTTTTACTATTAACTTTTACTTGCAGAATTGTTTTGCCTAACTAATTGGTAATTATGTTGAGGATTGTCCGTCAATGCACCACTTTTGATGACGATGAACTTCTGAAATCTGCTCAATGCTCATTATCTTTTTATGTATTAGCAAAGACATGAGACTATATTTGTTATTATGTTGTCATGCCTCTGTAAAACTAGTGGTCACTCATATTTATACATGTAATTTTTGAGTTGTATGATATTATTTCATCGGCTTTTTGACGCACAGCCTCGTAATAGAGAGAGAAAACACCGATAGCCGATGCCGCAACTTTATATTCCACGGATACGTTTTTGCTTTTTTCTTTGTGAAATTTTTTCTTTTTTTGATTGCGGTGTATTGCTTTTTTCTTTGTGAATTTTTTTTTTTGATTGCGGTGTGATGTACACCGCAACCCAAGTAATTAATTGAGTTGCTGTGTGGTTAAAGTAAAGTTTGCAGGCCCCACCTTTGCTTTGTATGACTTCTCTTGCTTTGTATATAAACATGTAAGCGTGCTGAAATTAAGTGTCCAGAAGCATTTTCGACTGATAAAGATAAGCATCCAAAAGTGTTACAATTATCTTGTTAGCCTTGGACTCTCCTATTATTTTCTCTCTCTATTACGAGGCTGTGCGTCGAAAAGCCTTTTATCTATTTTAACTCTTCGCATTCACAGATAAATTCAAAGGTTCTTATACTCACTCGGTTATATGTTTGCTCTGCAGTTCCATTCATATTATAACTCTTATCTATTTTAGCGTTTCCTTTAAATTTTCTGTTTGAATTACTTGTACCAAGTGATATTATCATTTAAAAGTTGCCTTGTTCCTTATAAAAACTAGTAGTTCATTTGCTATATGCCCAGGTTTAGTAGTCAAATTGGATTATCTCTCATCTGGCCTTTTTTTTTCTTAACTTGAAGAAATAAAATCCCAACTGTAAGAGAATATTGGTTGGAGATTAAAATGCCACCAAGTGTAAGCTTTTAAATAAGATTTTTAGGTATTCTATTTGTCCAATTGAATGGCATATACTCATATAATATGAGTAAATTAATTTCAAGTATTACATTCGAATTCTCAAGTCCATCCAAGATGATTCAAGGTACCTAGATAATAAATCTCACTGTGACTGTGGATAAGTTTTCAATTAAGGAGATGGAATTATGGGAGTCATGAATATTAATGAAAGATAGCTCAAAAGGAAACATTTTCAATTCTATGCCTAATACTTTATAGTTATCTAACAGTAAAGGTTTGAATTGATAATGAATTCTTTCTACAATCTCCTCGTCAAACAGTAGCGAAATATTTATTGGTTTTAAATTTGACTTTAGCACAGGAAAATTGTCATCACATTGATTATTTTGTGAATTTAAATTCTATACAACTGGCATTCATGTTATTAGTACGTTAACTTTTCAGGTTTGAGTTCATTTGTACAAGACTTCAAGGGGGAAAAAAATACTTTTTTAGTTTTTATTTATTATAAAATTTTTATTTTGATTCCTCGTTTATTAAAATTTTTAAAATAATTTTTTATCCATTAAAAAATTTTACACTTAACTCTTCATTATTTTTGAAAAGTACTAAATTTAATCCTTTATTAAATTTTAAATCTTAAATTTAAAAAATTAAATTTGATATTTTTATTAAAAGTAAAAGATTCAATATAATATTTTTTAATAAATAATAATTATTTTAGATATTTATATGAGTAATAGATCAAAATAATAATTTTATAATAAATGAAGAATCAATATTTACACTGAAAACATAGAAAAGTCCAAATTTTGTGGGGATGGTTGTTAATAGGAGTCTCTGCCAAAAAGTCCCGAACAAGAACAGAGGTACTTGCCCTCATTCACCCTCTGAATTCTGAATATAATGAAACCCTTTCTGATCAGAGCTTGCCACTATATTGGACAGTCAACTACCAAAAAAATAAAAAGAGAAGAAAGAAAACTTTATTGGACAAGTATTCCACTCATATTTCAACTTTTGAACAAAATCACTTCAAGAGACTTGTGTGATTCTGGATTTCTATGTTCTTAAAATTAGTTTGTACATCAATCCAAGACTCAAACTTGGCACGAGTAGTTCAGAGAACCTATAATGTGAGGGCGAAAAAGTGACAATAGTTAGAGAATAATTAGTAGGGTGAGAAATGATAGACTGAAATAAAATAATTTTGGGGTAATGTTTTTATTATCTAATCAAGGTGCTTTATAATATTGTAGAATATTAAATATTTTTGAGAAAAATTTTTGGACCATTAAACAAAAATCTAACTATATAAAATATCATTGTCAAAAACAACTGCAGATGTTTACCGGTCGGATCCAATGACATATATCCATTGAAGCAAAAGTAATCGAAACAGCAATGAAACTCTCTGAAAAGCCGACCACGTACGGTGTAAAAGTCAATAAAATTGTAGCATGTTCCTCGACTAGGATTTTATTTTTGAAAAAGAATCGGGTTTCTTTTGAAAGTCATAATTTTGAATATGTCAAAAGTTATACTAATAGATATAGCACAATTTTATTTTCTTGGAATAAAAGCAAAGTCCTACCATTCAAACACATTGAGAATTGTTTATAAAATCAACTTCCCATTTACCATCATTCTCGTCAAATTAAAAGTTTTTACTTTAATTATTATAATAGACATAAAATTAATTAATTTATTTTAATTTAATTCTTTAATTATTTCTTTATACTTGGTTTGTTCTTTACTTTTTTTCATTAAAAGTAGTCTGTAATGAATAAAATATAAAATTATGAACATGGTACTAACTGAAAGTTAAGGAATTGAATATAAAAATTAATGAATCATTTTTTAAATAGATAAATGAGTTGAAGAACTACAATAGTAGTTAAACGAAATTGTTTTACCCCAAGTTTCGTGCTTCTACAATTTCAATACATGCACTATTTCCACATACACCTCGTTACAACGTCAATCTGCGACCATAATATCATCATTTGTTTACCCAAAAACGGTTCTTTATTCTTAAAATTAATTCGACTCGGTGTGAACATAGTTTTGTTTTTTGTTGGAGAAGTAGTGTGAACATTGGAACTTGACAAATAAGACTAGGAAATTTCGAGGATTTCGCCTTCCTCCAACTTCAAAGCTGGTCCACTACTTGACCTTTGGTGCTCACAAATATCACTTCCACGAAGTTCCTTGTCCCACTGCCAAGGAAACTCAATTTGGCTACAAAATTTTGTGTCGTCAATATCATAACCATTTCATAAGCAATTAACTTCACCATCTTCGCCCAAACTCTGAAGTCTGAATCATCCATCCATCCTTCCAACAACAACCCAAGCATTTCCTAATGTTCAAATTTGCATGCTTTATTTTTCCCCTGTTTTCCTTCTTCATCAGTATTGCCTCTGGAAGCAACTCCACTTCGTCCTCAACATTATGTCCCACATATAACTGCTCCGATGGGGTTAAAATCAGATACCCATTTTGGCTCTCACGAGGTTCCCCTCCTGACCAATACTGCGGTTATACGGAATTTGGCCTCATCTGCTCCGGCGAAGGTGGCTACACCATCTTCTCTCTACCAACTGGGTTATATTACCGTGTGGCAAACATAGACTATGATAATCATAGCGTTCACCTTGTTGATCTTGACACTGAAAACTATACATGTCCGAGGGCACTTCACAACGTTCCCCTGGGCAATTTACCCCTTTCTCACTCGCCGTTGAATTTGAACCTTAGCTTTCACTACAATTGCAGTTCTCACCCCTCTGGTGCGTCGCCCATAAGGTGCTTGACGTCTGGTGTGAAAGAGTCCTTTGTGTTTGTGCTGGGGAATGAGACTCGCGGTTTTGATTGGTCCAAGTATTGTGAAGAGAGGGTTGTGGTGACGGTGATGAAGGATCAGATTACAAGTGAAGGGTTGATGAATGAGTATGCAGGAGCTATGAATGAAGGGTTTGTGCTTGATTGGCAAACTGCTAAGAGTTGTGATGAGTGCGAGGCTTCTGGTGGGCAGTGTGGCTACAATAACACCAGAAAGGAGTCGTTGTGCTTCTGCAAGGATGGCAATGTACAGAGCAATAGCTGCTCAGGTATGCTAGCCGGGTCATATATTGATTTAATAGTTGCCACTGCATTTTTTGGTAACATAACGTGTGTTACAGTATTCTTCTTTACAATATGCCTGTTATATTCTATTACTTCCGAATCCTTATAAATCGTAGGTTTTCCTTCATTCAAGTTTTATTAATGAATTATTATGCTTTGTTTGGAGGCAGGGAAAAGCAGGATCTCTTTGTCAAAGCTAATTATTGGTACGATATCTCCTAAACCATATCCTCTCATGCCATTTTCTTCTTTCGTGTAAAAGTTATTCAAGGAATGGTCATGTAATTTAAAATTTTTTATTGAAACATACTACAGGAAGGATGAGAAAATGCTTGTATATGATTAGACAGAAGCAATATATATTGGTCATTTGACAACAATCAAGCTTGTCATACAGAAAATAATGATTAGTGGAAGTTAAAGAATATTAACTAAGATTGTACGATATGATCTGAAATACAAGCCTAATAAGCCCATACGGCAATCTTTCATTAAAATATGTCCTTTTACATTTATAGCGAGGGAGGTCCTGATTGCCCAACATAAGGGGCTGCAAGATATCCATCGTCTGAATTGTCTTCTATTTCTGCTGACAGGTTTAATAGCTGGAGGCATAGGAGCTCTGCTGATATGCATCATTATCTTCTGTTTAAGACGTAAATTATCATTACTTATGTCAGCAGAGTTTTGGAAGATGACAAAGAATGATCAAGACATTGAGTCCTTCATCAGAAACCATGGACCTCTGACTTTAGAAAGATATACCTTCTCTGAAATCAAGAAAATGACCAACTCATTCCAAGTCAAATTGGGAGAAGGAGGTTATGGTAGTGTATACGAAGGAATTTTAGTCAATAATTGTCCTGTGGCTGTGAAGGTATTAAATGCATCCAAAGGGAATGGTGAAGAATTTATCAATGAGGTTGTAAGCATCAGTAAGACTTCTCATGTAAATGTTGTCACTCTCCTTGGTTTTTGTCTGGAAGGCGGCAAAAAAGCACTCGTGTATGAACTAATGCCCAATGGCTCACTTGAAAAGTTCATATACAAGAAAGATTTTGAGACAAAACCACCCTTGAGTTGGGAAAAATTACTCCAAATTGCAGAAGGGATAGCTAGAGGGCTGGAGTACTTGCACAGAGGTTGCAACACTCGAATTCTACACTTTGACATAAAACCAAACAATATCCTTTTGGATAAAAACTTCTGCCCAAAAATCTCAGATTTTGGGCTGGCAAAACTCTGCTCAAAAACACACAGTATCATCTCAATGTTGGATGCCAGAGGGACTGTTGGGTATATAGCTCCAGAAGTATGGAACAGAAACTTTGGAGGAGTCTCACATAAGTCTGATGTTTATAGTTATGGAATGATGATTTTGGAAATGGTTGGAGGAAGACAGAATATCGACAGAGAACTGAGTCATTCAAGTGATACATATTTTCCTCATTGGGTATACAAGCATATTGAGTTGGACAACGATATAGCAGGGCTCGACGCTATGACCAGAGAGGAAAATGAAATTGCAAAGAAAATGATCATAGTGGGATTGTGGTGCATACAGACAATCCCATCAGAGAGGCCTCCCATGAATAGGGTGATTGAGATGTTAGAAGGGAGCTTAGAACAGCTCTCAATACCACCAAAGCCTTTCATATTTTCTCCTACAACTGCAAGAACAGGAGAGGAATATTGTGCTACTAATGCTCTTCTGTCCTTTTCCTCCGATGATCAATGTGGTAGATAGAATTCTTTGTTTAGGAAAAATTTAATCCTAGTATACTTGAAGGCATAATTGATATGAAATTTGTAGTTAGAATTTATAAGAATCATGTACAGTCATCAAGTGAAGAATATAGCCTACAGCACTCTTGGAATATTAGACCAGCTATTCTGCCAAGCGGATGTGAGATTGGGTTTGGGTCACGTGGGTTCCATCCTCTTACATTTGTTCAGTCTTTGTTCTTTCTTTTCACCTCTTCTAGATAAGATGTTGCTCGTTGAGCCTGATGCATATCTATTCAGGTTTAGGTTGTTTCTATATTTTCCTGTTTTTTGTGAGCTGCTATTTTGTTTCTAGCTTCTTGTTCGATGGCCTGAAATTTTGGTAGGAAGACGACAAACTTCAACAAATCTCCGCGTTTAAATTTTATATAGGTCTTGGTCATTTTCCCGTGTTCCCATTTTTCCTGTGGAGTTGATTATTCTGCTTTAATGAGAAGAACATTCAGCTGCAAGGCCCATTTAACGGATCTGTCAATGATAGGCTGGGCCCTTTCCTTCAGAAGTCGTCAAGATTGCCCTTATTGGGTCAGTGTTGCCGTATTATTTACTTATTTATAGACAGAAATCCTATTTCAGTTCCCCCACTCATTCCCTTATTCTCATTTTGGTCCCTTACTTCTTAAAAATCCAAAATGATTCCTCAATGAACTGTCTGTGTCCAACTATTAAATAAGAGTTGACATGCACGGTTGATTGTTGACTGTGCAAACTAATTGCTTGCCGGGTTTTATATTAACTTTATATACCTTCCAAATCACAATTTCCTTTGACCCTACACATCGTGTTACATTTGCTCGCGAGAGGATATCTTCACATTAGCATCCTCATGCAAGTGCAGAGAAACCCGAAGTCTCCATCTGTGGCATCGACCACTCCTACTATGGAGAGGCCTAAAATCTCCATTGATGTTAACACTTTCTATTACATTTAGCACTTGATGGTTGAAAATTGAAACACACAACCATCGAACTGGTTACTGAAAACCAAGAACCCTCGTTCCATTTCAATACATACCCAATTTGGGTGTTGAAAAATGAGCGTAAATACTTGATCAAGAAGAGGTTTAGGGTCTATTGAAAGACAAAGAATTGAGTGTTGTAGAACTTTTAATCTAGTTTGATGACGAGGAACCATTAATTTGAATTTGGGCTGATCCAGAACTAGAAGCAGAACACGAAGATCAATGCTCTGGTTCTGTCCTTCTTGTTGCCATTGGTGTTGATCGAGATAAAGATCGAGATTGTGTAGTTAGGATTGCATGAGAAATTGGGAACAAGGCTCATTTTCACATGAGTTATTCTAATGATCAACATTGTGTCCCTTTACTTCTTGTCGAGGTTGATCAAGAAAAACCGATGCCTACAAATAATTATTGACCCCATCAGAATAAAATCCAGACTTTAGTCTCGTTTGGTTACTAGAATCAATATGAGGGAATGGGAATGGGAATGACAGTGTCTCCCACTCTCATATTTGGTGGATAGATTGTGACTCTATTTCTATTTCTTAAGGAGCCTACTCTCCCTCATATAAAGGAGAATTCTTTCCGTGATAAAATCAGACTACTTTTTTAGGAATGAAATATACTAGATAAAAATATCCCTATTTATAATAATTTTCAGCTAAAAATACCCTTGTGATATATTAAACCTTAATTTATTATTATTTATTTGATTTATTTTTTTAATTATTAAATTATTTTTTTAATTTATTATTATTAAATTATTATTTTTAATTATTATTAATTTATTAAATATATATTATTAATTAAAATTATTATATTATTAATTAAGTATATATTAATATATAATTATATTATTAATTAATAATTCAAATAGATGTTTGTCTTTTTTTTTTGGTTTTATGATAAGGGACAATATGGTAAAATATGCACATTACTTAATTGATTTCCATGTGTAATCCACTGACCAAATGAAATAAAGAGAGACATGTCCATTCCCATTCCTTCCCAACAAAATAGTATTTTAATATTCTTATTCCCACTTCTACTCTCATTCTTATTCTCATTCTCATTCTCATTGTATTAATTTTAACAACTAAACGGACCCTAGTTTTTCACCATAAATTTATTTACTTTAAGACCAGGCTTTTTGTGAGGAATCCACAAACTAATTAGCCTAAATTTATTAATATATAATTAATTCACACACTAATAAAAAAAAATAGCCTTACATTGAAGCGCTTAAGAGAGCTGTGGAATTGGATTATGAATTTCGTATGCAATATTCTGTAGACGGGCTTCGTTGCGAAAAAATGTGTCGAAGTTGAAGGAATTTATGGACTGAATGGTAAGTCTCAATTTACCTGTTACTGTGGGGATGGACCTCATTGCTAACTGTTCAGATTCCAATTCCAGCAGACCCTTCTTCCACTTTTTTCTCTTTATATTTTCTTTCATTACTTCCCAAATTTATTCTTTGTTATACTATTCTATCTCATCTGGATAGTTTGATTATTTTTTAGGTATGCAGTATATTGTAGATAAGAGTAGGTGTGGGATTGGGACGACTGGTATGTCTCAATCTATCTATAATTGCGTGGACGCACCGCATGCTACTGATTTTTATGATTAAAAGGAATATACCTTGTTTTGACTTTTGACTAGAAGTAGTAGAAAAGGATTATATAGCTAATTTCATAACTCAAATTGCATAAAATAAAAGTTACATATTTTTAATAAACTAAATTACACATAATTCTTTTAAACTTTAAATTGCATGTAAGTAATCTTTTTCAATTTTAAAACTTTGACAATAAATTTCTTTAAATTTGAGATTATGCCCATCTAACTCTTTACATTAATTAATTAATTAATTATTTGACTGACAAAGTATAATAAATTATTTAAACATAATTCCATAATTCAAGAGAGTTATATGCACTAAATTCAAAGTTGAATAGAAACCATTTGAACTAAAAATTTTAACTATATATTTTATTGTTCTTTTTCAAAACTTATATTCTTCTATTTGGTTTGTAATATAATTATATTTGAATTTTCTTATACTTGTAAATTTAAAATTATTCTGCGTTCTTAATTTCTTATCTTATATGATTACTTTTGTTAGTTTTTCTTGTTGTTTTATCCCCAAAGAAGTTATCTCTTACTTTCATCAACAAAATCCTATTCAATGGTTTTTCAACTCTTCGTATAAGTGCTTATAATAATATCAAAATTACTAAATAATATGAGTAAAATTATAATTTGTTTTTCCTCGTAAATTCCTGCAGATTCAACCCTCAGATACACAATTTCTTAGTTATTATGCCTAGCTTTTCATTCTTCTGTGGGAAGTAACGAGAACTCGAGTAAGGAGATTATTTATGTGAATTAGATAATGATATGAGCTTGATATAAGATAGAATCCACACTATTATAGAGTTGTTCTTTCTTTATGATTTCATCTATGGAATAAATCACATAGTTCCTTATTCTAATCCTTTCTAATTCTTTTGCCACTAGGCGTACCACCCATTAGGTTCAAACTTCCTATATATTTTATATCATTACCAAACTATCTTTCTTCATTCTTATTAAACTTCGGTCTCGTGGTATTCTTCCTAACTCAAGTTCGTTCTTTATTCTATTACCATGTGACAGAAAAACTACTTCCTAAATCCAATTCCCAAATTTATGTAAGAGCATACACATTAGTTAACTTTCCTATTGCAAAAACTGTGTTTCTACTGTTTCGAAAGCAAGTACAAGAAAATGCTGAAGCCGTGTGTTTCTATTTTTGGTCTTTTAAATGTTAGGGGATGAGTGTTTAAGGGCCAACGAAATGGTGACTTAAATGATTATATGAAGTAAATGTTAATCCCAGTTAATAATTAATGTGCACACTTAACAATTTATAGGCCAAGTCAGCTTTTATGTAACAGTAAAATGACAGAATGACCAAAATGCATCATAGTTGGCTCATTGAGGGATCATTTTAGAATTTTAAAAGAATAAAGATCAAGAAATGAGAAGATGAGTAGGGGACCAAAATAAGAATTTTGTCCTTATTTATGGCACAATTAAAATGGGCCTGACCGTGATGAGCCTTTTATACATAGGCTTGGAATGGGCTTTTTAACTATCTTCCCCTTATCACAGCATTAAATAACTCAAAAGTTGGGCTGCCAATAATATTCTCCCACATCCTTTTTTGATTTTTTTAAAATTTTATGGAATTGCGGGCTCTGCAAACCTACAACTCTGACACTTAAAAATTTTAGACATTGTGGTCTATATCAGATCGCTATTTAATGGTGATTTGACATAGCTGCGATCAAGATGGAAACAGTTCACCGATTATTAACATTTCTCTCCCCTTCCTTCATACACCTTTTTCTTACCTCACATTATAATTGTTCCTTTTTCGTGATTACGTGCATACGCATGCTCTCTCTCATATGGGAAAGAAAGGCATAATAATAATTCAGTTTATTTATTTTTATATATTTTTAAAAAACTTAAACAAGCTAAAAAAATATCTTTATACTAAAAAAATACAATAATTCAAATAATACAATATCAAATATTTTTTTTTATTTTTTATCGTCTCCTGAACATCAACAATAATTATAAAAAATTAATGATTATTAACATTATTTTAATAAACTTGACCTGTCAAAAATAATTATACTGAATAAATCCACAAATTTTAATCTTTGTTTTAATATTTGTTATTAACTTATTCAATAAATATGGAATGGGCATAATATGCCTTTGGATTTTACAAAGAGTTATGTATTTTAGTTTTTAAATTAATTGTATATATATATATATATATAAACTCATTTTTATTAAAGAACATGTATTTATTCAGTATATTTATTTTTGACAAGTCAAGATTATTTTAATAATGTTAATAATCATTAAATTTTTATAATTAATGTTTATGCTCAGGAGATGATAAAAAAAAATTTGATAATGAATTATTATTTGAATTATTTTTTATAGTATAAAGATAATGTTTTTTTTTTCAACTTGTTTAAGTTTTCTAAAAATATATAAAAATAAACTGAATTGTTATGATGTCTTTCTTTCACATATAGGAGAGAGCAGGAGCGTGCAAATTAAAAAAGTGAAGTGGAAAAAGAGAAGGGAGAGGAAAGTTAATAATTGGTGAACTGCTCCGCTTTTGAGTTATTTAATACTCTGATGAGAGAAAAAGAATCAAAAAGCCCTTGAAATGTCTGCCCATTTTTATTTGGTCTTGGAAACTGAAATCTCTTAAGCAGAAGCTTTTATTTTTTGAAAGGTGATAAAACTTTGGCATTTCAGTAATTTTTACATGTACAATTCTAAAATACCCCATATATGATACTGGAGCAGGATGTACAGGACAAAGGCTCGGCCATCATTTTGGAAGCACCATGTCTG
Source organism: Delonix regia (assembly GCA_037074485.1). Taxonomy (NCBI): domain Eukaryota; kingdom Viridiplantae; phylum Streptophyta; class Magnoliopsida; order Fabales; family Fabaceae; genus Delonix; species Delonix regia. The sequence continues at coordinate 27,231,958 of CM073449.1, read as the reverse complement.
CAGGTAGATTGGTCGAGGAATTTATGAATTGGGTCCATTGTAAAGCCATGTACGGTTCGGATTATATTTATTTATTTATAACACAAAATCGCTTTAAGAATTAGTAACAATTAGGATCGCTTTGTACTTCACAAATGACAGTTCGATAACCATTAACCAATTAGCTTTTGGTACAAACTTTTTCTTTTTCTTTTCCTTTTTTTCATCTTTTCGCTACGAACAGAACAAAAGAAAGCAAACTGGAAAATGTCAAAGTCACTGATTAAACAAGATCCATGTTGCAGCACTTCACAAATTCATCTCTGGCAGGTCTCTTCATGACGCTGATTTGAGCAGAGTGAAAAAGCTTCGTCAGATCGTGAATGCTGAATGAAAGAAGTAGCCTTTTTGATGGTTTCAAGGATTTATCTACTTCTCTATATTTCTCAAGTCTCTCTTTCATACCAGAGCCCCCCATTTTCCAGTACATAAAAAAATTTTGAGAGAAAATTGTAATTTTCACTCTTTCAAATTTTAGTCAATAGTCTATACTAACATACAAATGTAAACGTACACTAAATGGGAAAAGAATAAAGAAGTATGGCTATATATAAAAAAGAGAATAGAATATAAAATGTTAATAAAGGAAAGTTAAATTTGTTTTATTCAAAAAGTAGTATTGGCTAAATGAAAATTTTATCTTCTATAGAGTGCCAAAGCTAATTTATACATGTTGTACGCGTGTGTACTAACACGGTAGCACAACATATGCGGCCCCGCTCCACACTTGATTTTTTTTTTTTTAAATATTAAATTTTATTTTATTTTTTACTAAATTTAAATTTTAAATTCAAAGAATTAAATTTGTAATTTTTTTGAGAAGTGGGGAGACTAAATATAATATTTTTCAGTCAGTAGAAGATTATTTTGAGCATTATAATAAGTGAAGGACCAAAGTAAAAATTTTATAATAAGTAAGGGACAAAAAAGATATTTTCTCATTTAAAATATATTTTGAAATAAAATATTAAATATATTTTAAATACCTCAATTTTTAATTGTTAAAATTTTCTAAATAAAAATTTCAAAAACATTAATAAAATTATCGATATTCCAAAACAAGATTAATTTTACGAAAATTTTTGAAAATAATGGTAATAATCAAAAGAGGGCTGCTCAAGTGCGAAAACCAGAAATGAAGTTTACTCACTTACTATCTTTTAAACAAAATACCGTAGAGAGTTGTGCGATTGTGGATTTAATGTTATTTCACAATATACTGCTTGTTTAACGTTTAGTAGCAATATAGTCATAATGTACTTATGCATAGTTTAGAATTTTCACTTTTACATGTAATATTTGTGCTGTTATTTAATTTATTTCGATACATTTATACTTAAAAAACTTGTATTCTTATTTCAGTAAGCATGTTACTCAGATGATTATATTTTAAGAGAGTTGAGTTTCTTTGGTATTTACAATTCTTTGTTAGATCCAACACTTATAATGGGCCCAAAATTTATGTCTACTAATTCAGAGGGAATTCCAGTTTTAACCTATTAATGTAGAATAGACATCAAGTACCAATATTCAAATTAAACTGTTTTTACCCCAGAATTTATGCATACTTTTACAATTTTAATACATGAATTATTTCACAGTCACACCTACTACAACAATGAACGTAAGATTATTATTATTTGATATTATATAAAAATTATCCACGATCCTTTAATAAATATATAGCATAAACTATTTAGCACAATCTGTGTTCTGATTGATTACACTTCAAATTTAAACATTTGATTGCATGAAGACATATTAAAGATAATAACAGAAATGCTCAACCTCAATAATAATTCATGTTAGTTACGAGATCACATCAATTAGCAACCTTTCGAGTGAAGATATATTAGAGATTATAATAGCATTCAAGTTCTCATCTTAAATCAATTTTATAATTTAGACTGGTTGGAATATAAGAATGCTATTAACTAGACAATCTTAGTATATTTGAAGTAATAAGAAATTTACAGTTTGAATTTTAAGAACCATATTGTGGAGCATAAGGCATTGTCTTGGATATGAATATAGAAACCCAACTTTTAAAGTGATCAAATTTTTCGATATGTTAAGGTGATCAGTCAAGTTGAATTAATCTCACTTTTCACAACACACACTGTATCTAAAGCCAGTGTGTCACCTATGAATCAGGGTGGTACTAATTTTTTAAAATTACTCTTATATAACTCTTACATAATTCTATTATATTATAGTTTTGTTATTTGAGATTTAATTTAAATTTATTAAATCCACACATATATTATGTATATAACTCAATATTTAATTTATATATTTTTGTAAAGACCATAATAATTGAGTGGGGTATAACAAGTTAAAATTTCAATATAATATTTTAGGCTAAACTTGGAACAATTCTATTTAGATATTTAATAAATATTTTAAAAATATTAAATAAAATAATATTTACAATGTTCTATGAATATAATTTTTTTTGTTGCATAATCTTAAAATTTTAGGCTTCATTCGATAAACCTTTTTTCCTTTAAAATACTCTTCTCAATTATTTATAAAGTTATTATGATGTTGTTAAGTGATGATATATTTCTTTAGTATATCCTTAATGCATTATATAAGTATTGAATAAATATAGAATTATGTCTTTATGGATATTTAGATAATAAAATTTTTGATATTAAATTAGAGAGTAAGTTTTGGTAAAATAATTATCTCTTGAACATTGCCCAAGTAGTCTGCTATGTGTAATAACACAATAATTTTTATTTAGTGGAACATATATATATATATATATATATATATATATAATCATTTAGTTAGTGAATTTAGTAAAATATATCAAAAAAATAGGAAGAGGGAAATTTTCAAAAAAGCTTAGTAAGGTATAACATTTTTTGAGGTGAAAAAATATTTTAAAATTGAGGTTAACTCAATGGTTAGGTCTAACTTCCATACGAGGACGGAGGTTTAAATCTTAGCTTCTCCATTTCTATTTTTTTTTAGACACTGACACTTATCCCTAAGAAGTGAAATGATGAAAATACCTTCAATGTTATATCTCCTTCTTTTTGATACCTTTTAAAGTTTAGTGTTTAGAGAGCCTTTCCCACACTGCGCGTTCGTTATTCTTCAACATCTCTTCCTCGTAGTTTGAAGCTCACCGTGAATTAAGAGGAAATTCAGCATAAATGAAGAAATTTTTTGGTGTTGCTGTTGTGCTTTCTGTTCCTCCCTTCATTTTCGTCCATTCCCTTCTAATTCCGTGTTCATTATCACAAAACTTTCTTCAGATTTGGTGAATGTTTATGGTGTTAGTGTTAGGGTTCCAAAAGGGGGGGAAAAGTTGCAAATTTCTTCAAATTGAGCTCGAATTGATGAGTTAAATTCAAAATTTCGATATGCCTTTTATTCCTTTTATTAATTTTGTCCATTTTCTTCTCTCAATTCCAAGAAATTCAAGCCAATTTTGGAAACCCCCAATTTGTCATGAATTTAGGGTTCTTGAGGGACCAAATTGAACTATTAAACTTTTTGAGATTTAAGGCTTCAATTAGCGACATAAAGGAAGTAATTGGAATAATTAGAAATTATTGTTTTGATAGGAAATATGAATTGATAATTTCTCATAATTTTCCTTGAATTTTATATTTTTGGAAGGGTTAATAAGAAAGATAATTATGTGGAAGAGCCTATTGTAAATGACCTATAATCTAATGATGCTGTTAGAAATTTAATAACTGGTTTTATATTAAGAGAATGATTGGATTAGGTTTTAGCAATTAGTAAATTAAAAAAATTATTTATTACTTGATGATGTTAGAATGAAAAATCTTGTTGGGATATATTTATAAGGTCTCGTTTCCTTGTGGTTGTAAGAGTTCTTATGAAAAATTGATATTGATAGTGGTTGGGTGAAAGAAAGAGAAATTCTCAAATTCTAAATTAAGATGTTATGATGGTTGTCGTAGCCGACCTTTCAGCTAGAAGGAATAAAATGTGGTTAAAATTGATTTCCAAAAACGAATCATGAAAATTAATTTATTTGGAGTCACCACCAAAATTTTTAATGGAAAACTTTGGAAAACCAATTTAAAACAAAAAAGAAAAGGCAAAACAATATGCAAAACTATATATGGGTTCGGGAGTCTGTTTGAGTGTGAGAAATGTGTTAGACACCCCACAATACCTATCCATAAGGACGGTTACCTTGAACTAGTAAGCTGAATTAGAATATGACCTTAAATTTATCTCAATGACCCTTTTATTGACATGCATGCTCATTAAATATAGAAAACAAAAACAACAATAATGGAAACAAACGAATTGATATTTACAAAGGGTAGATTTGACCTAGGATGAAAGTCTAGGGCCTACGTACCCTATAATAGGAATCAAAGTCCATGTAGTTCAACCAAAATGCATATCTTTTGGTTGGTGGTTTTTAATTTTTGTGATGAGAACAGAAGGATTTAAATTAAATAGATTTTTGTAAACAAAATGGAATTGAGATTTGGTTTGTGTATTTTCATTTACGACAAGTTGATTAATCTAGCTCTCCTGATCTCTTCATTTTCTCTCTTTTAATTTTTTTGTTTATTTTTGTATGTTAAATCTTTATTTTGAAATTTAAATGAAATGATCATGGGATGAGATTTTTAGGATTTTTGAGAGTTTATATTTTTTTGGAATTGGAATGTAATTATAATGAAAGGAATATTTTTGAATTTTCAAATTTATTTATTTTTTGGATTTTCAAAGTTGGAATTTATTGTTGAAATTAAAACGAAAATAAAACCATTTTTTAGATTTTTGGATTCTCGAATTTATTTATTTTTATATTTTTTTAAAATTAAAATTTATTGTTGAAATTAGAATGAAATTATAACGGCAAGTCATTTTTTGAAAATTTTTAATTCTTAAATTTTTTGGGTTCTTGGATTTTTTTCTTAATTTTGAAAGTGAGGTTATGATTAACAGGACTTTTAATTAATTTCTTTATATATATATATATATATATATATATATATATAAATATATATTTGAATTTATTCTAAACTTTAAACTATAATAAAAAAATATTTCTATGATTTTTGAATTTATGATTTTTGTATATATATATATATATATTTTTTTTTTTTTAAATTAGAATTTATTTGAAACTTAAAGTAAAACTAAAATGAAAAATCTTCTTAGAATTTTTAGTTACATAATAAGTAGGATAAACATCCCTATTTTTTTTAATTAATTCATCCTAATATTTTAAATGTTAATTTTTGAAACCTGAGGAGACTTCAGGTCTCACGCGGTCTCTACTAATTAACCCTTGGGTGCCTAAGGAGACGAGTGATCTTACTCGAAAACCCAAAATATGGAATAAAATATTTGAAAATTCTTCAGGCTTTTGTTTTTATGTTTTTTTTATGGATTTTGAAATTAAAATTCTTTTAGTCTTATTTTTAATAAAATCAATTCCTCAAAGCCTATAGAGACCCAAGTCCTGCATGACATTTTTTAATTAATTAAATTTTATAAAACACCTACTTAATCATTTTGTAAATAATAAAAAATATTTAATTAAGATATTTATTTTTGCATGATTATTATTATTGTCTTTATTATTTTAAAACAAGTATGTAATGATTTTCGGGGTTTATGGATATTCAAATCTCACACGACCCTAAGCACTCGATGAGAACAATATTCTCACACGATGATTTGTAAATAATAGAAAATATTTCATTAAAGTATTTATTTTTGCATTATTATTATTTTTAAAATAAGTATGTATTAATTTTCAGGGTCTAAGAAAATTAAAATCTCACATGACCTTTGTTTGTTAGTTTTTAGTACCTGAGGAGACTTACAGCCTCACATGATGACCCTTAAAAAAAAAAATTATTTTGCAATTTATGAATTATTTAATTTCTTCACTATTTATTTGTATTTTACTTATTTATTTAAGAAATTGTGTATTGACTTTCGAAGATTAAGGAGATTGAGAATCTCACATTGCCTATTCTTAAGTGCTTAAGGAGATTAGTATTTTCACGCGACACTATTGAAAATCAAGATGAGATAATAATAGTAATGATAATAATAATACTAATGACAATAAGAATGAAAAAAATTAAATAAATAAACGAATAAAATAAATAAATAAAACATCAAAAAATGAAATAACGTGCCTTCTTGATAATAGTCTTCTCCTTTAGAAGTTTTCTCATGGGTCCACCAATGGCCTGTATTGAACACTATAATATCAGCATCATGATACATGTGAGTTGTTTGGTCCATCAGATCCAATCTTAATGTCTCAATTGAACCATTTTTCCCTTGGAAAGTTGATTCTCTAACATGGAAAGGTGAAGTAACAAAGTCCACAGTACAATTATAATCCTCAAATCTGAAAGCATGACAGCCTTTCTTCATAAATTCTGTCTTTCCTAAGATCTTATAAACTCGTTTCTTATTCGCGATGCTTTGTCTAAGTATACAAACCAAAGACTCCCACATGTTCTTGTTCAATGAATCCCCCATAAAAACGAGCTTTTGCCCTCTCAATCTCCCCAAAAAATCAGTTGCATTTAAAATTGGAATGTCGCACCCATTTGGCTGCCATTTCCATTTCACATATTCATCATCAGGTCTCCTATTGAGGTGGCAATTAAAATCCCCATCGATGTAGGAGCAAGAACTCGAGGGATAGCATGGCTTTGAATAATCTCTTACCTACTTGCCATAAAAAATGTCACAGTTCTTATAGAAACTAATCTTCATTTTCTCACATGAGAATCTTGATCAATGACAGTCACATTACCAGGCTCCACCTTGGTATTTTTTGCTCTGAAAGTGGAATTCTTCGGTGGCTCTAATTTAGGAGTTTTCTGTGTCTCCTTGTTTGCTCCACCCAGAAGACTTGCACTTGCATCGGTTCTTCTTCCTTCCCCAACCAAGTCGTTTGCTTCTCTGATTCATTCACGTTACGAGATTTGTCCACAGCGTCACTTCTTTCTTCAGTCCTCGGCTTCCTTCTCTGTGATCGATAGGGCTCCGAAAAAGCAAGCTTCTTATTGGAGTCCATGGAAACGAAACTGCTCTGTACAGAACTGAGTCGATCCAAGGTAGGTGAAGGAGGAGGAAGGATAACGGGAAGCCTGGCTTCAGAGATGAGCAAGATGACGATTTTGAAGGTAGAGAGGGATGTACAGAGCCCTCTCCAAGACGCTGTGATGAGTAAATCAGAATCGCATCTTCAAGAAAACATACTAGTTAGATTGAGGTAACGACATCTCGGACATGATAAATTAAACTCCAAATCACTAAATCATCACTCTCCATCTCATCAAAGTTCACCACGTCACTTGGCAGGTCCCTTCCTATAGTCTCTACCTTAGACCCTACTGATGCTCTTCACCAGTAAGGTCTGGTGGCAAGGAAAAAAATTCTAATACACGTCCCAGGATGCTGAAGAACACAACTATCAGTTAAACCAAGGGAAAACAAGCCAAAGCACATAAGGAGAAACAGAGCATGCCACCCGAACCAGCTATCTCAAGCAAATAAGGAACTACAAACACAGTGACCCGGACTAACTCTTCCTCACCAAGAATGCAACCATCACCGGAGAAGATTTAATAGAAGGCCACAGGATACTCTGGTCAGCTCCAATGGTTGGCTAAAGTAGAGACCCTTGCAGTTACACAGAGCTCTCCGGAAGAACCCATGCAGAGCCGACGGAACTGAACGCCGAGTACTCCAGCTCCATCATGAGATAGTGGCAAGCAGGTCTGACGTTGTTGCCAGCCTTGCCGGATCATTCCGTTGGAGTTTAGAGAAGACGAAGGTGAAGTCGCTCACGAACAGGTAGCTCAACGCCAAAGTGAGGTTAGGTACGCTGGCACTCACTCACCTAAGATCTTGTCGGCGAGATTCCGTCACTCGGTCCCACTAACAGCAACTCAAAGGTAAGAGCTGTTCAACGCCAACGGCTAGTAAACAAGGAGGAGCTTCCTTCTCTTTCTTCCTCCAAAATCTTTTTGAAGACGCTATTTGTTCACCACCCCCTGTTTTTTGCTCTCTTTTTGCATTTTTTCCTTACTGTCTTCAAGCTCATTTCCCCTCCCTCCATAAGCTCTGCTCTCCCATCCGTCTTTCTTCTGTCTTTCTCCTTTCCTCTGAACGCTCTAAGTCTCTGTCCAAGCGGGGCTTTTTTCTTTTTCAGCTTTTCCTGCGGGAGAGTACCGTCCCTTTTTCGATTTCATGCTAGTTATTTTATGATTATTTTTTATTTTGATTTTTATTACTATAATTATTATTATTAATTAATTTTTATTTTTTAATTTTTAATTTTTGTTTTGTTATCTATTTTTTTATTTTTATTTTTTATAATTTTACTTTGACTCATTATAATTATTATAATTAGTTAATTTTATTTTTGGGTCTTGATTTTATTTAATTTTTTTTATTATTTATTTTTAATTTTAAATTACCCTTAATTGAGAATGTCATTTGAAACTTTGTCATTTTTAATTTTTTTTGATTTGCTTAATTATTAATTAATTGGTGTATCAATTAATTAAATAATCAGACAATTAGGAATGATGTGTTCACAATGATATTAAGGTTTGATTGAAGAATGGTGGATGGTGAGGTGATTATAGTACTTCTAATAGCACTTACGATATAAACTTGATGCCTAAAAAAAATGTTTAGAATAAGAGAAAGGAAAAAAATTCAATTTTTTTCCTGTTGGCATAAGAATTTCTTAACGGTGAGACTTTCACCCGAGTTGAAGGAAATTAGGATGTCTGTTAGTTAACGGTATTCAGATGCATAAATAGTATTCCTAACTCCTTTACGTGATTTTCGTCTTCTTTTCTTCCTTAGAAAATTTTGATTATTAGTGTTATCATTATTATTGTTAGTATTATTATTCAGAAATGTGAAATTTTATACGAGGGTTTTCTAAAGTTAATTTACATAATTACATTGTATATGGTTTGGTAAAGACCATTGAGGAATTATGAGTATGATTAAGTGCAACTGCCAGATAGGTTAGTATTTGTAAAGTAAATTGATTCCATACACCTTTGTCCTATATTTCTTTGGGTTTGGAAGGACTAATTAGGACACTAGAAGCTAACAACACACGTGGATAAATGGATAAATGATTTTCATGAGTTATAACCTTATGCTTGTTGATTGTTTACCCTCAAGGACTATGTGTCCTCGCTTGTTGTGAGTTACCTTGTGGGCTATGTGCCCACATTGGATATCTAGATGTTAGTCTATAGTAGTCCTTCCCTTTAACAAATATTCAGGGATCATTATTATTATTTTTTCATATGTTAAATGTTTATCTTAATTTATACAAACTATCATTATAACTTTGATTGCTTTTTATATATGTATATTGTTTATTGCTTTTAGGATACTATCTGCTAAAAAAATATATTGTCTCAGGTAGTGGAGCTAGTGATTTGCCTTGAGGAAGTTAAGGAGTGATTGAGGATCTCCTTGGGTGAGTCTGCTTAGTTTTGTGGGGACTAGTTCTAATTCATTTTGTTTTACACATTTGTTTTGGGTTGTATGTATAATTCATGGTAGTTATTCTTTTGTTCACTCTAGCTATATATTCTGATGACCACAAATGTATATTTTTCTTTGTCTCATTATGGTGAGAGTGGAATTGTCTTTATGTATGTTTGGTTGATTGACATAATTTTGTAAAAATATCAAGATGTGCCATTTATTGGGAAAGTTCAACTGAAATTTTTACAAAATCTTTATATTGTGTATAGACTAGATATTCTTATGGAAGGGGCAAAGTTTACTTTGAACATGATGCAATGTTTGAAAGTTTGGATATAGTTTTAATTTCCGTTTAAGGTAGACTTGTAAGTTCAAGAATTTTTCTCTTTTCTTATGTCGATCACATTCTAGGGTTATGGGTTGTGACAATATGTTTCTAGGATATCCTGAATATTGAGAGTTTAACAAGGCACAAACAGTGTGCTCTTAATCCATTCTTCAGGGTTTCAATTTGGGTTTCTAGGTTTAGAGTTTCAATGGTTTTCTAAGAAGCACCAATACCTTAAATAGGACTGCATCAGATATATATTTGACATGATATGCAACACCTTACACTTACTTTTTTTATTTTTTTATTTTTGCGGAATTTGTTTATGTTTTATTATCTTTTTTACTCCATATTTTATTAAATTCTTAAATTCTTTTATTTATCAACTTCATTTACCTGCGTTCATATCATAAAGTCCTTCCATCGTATACAATGTTTCACAAGAAATCGAATGAAACTATACACGCATGTGTATTTTAAAATTACTATAATTGTAGCCTTCAGAATATCCTATTGTGTTGTAAATGATAACATCAATTTATAGTAAGATTTCTATTTACTTTTCAAGATTTTTTTGGATGAACTTTTCTGGACTTGAGCGCATGAACATTGAGCTATCTGTATTCTGTACAAGTGGCCAGTACATGCACAACTGGAAACACAAACAAGAAGTCCAAATCTTGAGAAAACAACGGTTTCTGTTTATTGTATTTATCCAATATTTTGATAGCAAGTAGGGGTGGATTTAAAATTTAATTTTAAGAGAAACGAAAGTCTTTGAATTAATTATTTATATTAAGAGAAATAAATTTTTTTACAACAAATTTTTTTAAATTCAAAATTAAATTATGAATATAAGATAAAATTATATATAAAAATTAAAAATTTAAAAATCTAATGAGTACAACTGCCCCTACTCTCCCTTGCATATACCCTAATAGCAAGGAGGTTTGCTTAGGTGCGAAAACAAGAAATCAAATATTCACATTGTAGCTTCTAAACAAACGACCTCAAAGAGTTGTGCGACTGTGGATTTTAATGTTTCTTTCACAATACTCCATGTTTAACTCTTAGTAGCAATATGGTCATAAAATGCTTATATGCATATATAGTTTGGAGAATTTAATTTTATATGTACATGTGCTGTTATTTTGTTTTGATCCCTTACACATAAGAACTTGTAATTCTAAACATTCCACTTTCTGTTTGAATATGTTACTCGAAAGATTATATTTAAGAGAGTTGAGTTTGTTTTGTAATTATAATTTTTTTGGGTTAAATCCAGCACTTATAATTAGGTCAAAATTATTAACTTTTAATTCAGATGCAATTCCTTTTTTAACCTATTATTGTAGCTATGCCAAGCACCAACTTTGAAGTACAATATTCCAAGCAGCCCATTATTAATTTTGCATTACTTCACTTCAAATTAAACTGTTTTTACCCCAAAAATTTATGCATACGTTTACAATTTTAATATACGAATTATTTCACAATCACACCTACTACAACAGTGAACGTAAGATTATTATTATTTGATATTATATAAAAAAAATCATCCTTGATCCTTGAATAAATAGCTTAAACTATTCAGCAAAACTTGTTCAGTTACACTTCAAATTTTTTTTTTCCTTAAAATTGTATGGAGACGTATTAAAGATAATAATAGAAATGGTTCAACAACGTCAATAATAATTCATGTTGTTAGTTATGAGATCACATCAATTAGCAAACTTCCGTATGAAGATATATTATAGAGATTATAATAGAATTCAAGTTCTCAAGTTATCAGTTATGAGATAACATGCATTCTAGAATCCAGATTGGCTCGAATATAAGAATGCTGTTGACTAGACAATTTTAGTATATTTAAAGTAATAAAAAACTTATAGTTTGAATTTTAAGAACCATGTGGAACGTAAAGCAATATTTTGGGCATGTGAGACGCCAAAGTGGACATGAAATTGGGTTTGGGTCCTCTAACATTTGTTTATCTTTGTGCCTTTTCAATGCTTCATTTGCGTTTCCATGGATTTTAAGCTTTGTGTCTGTGTCTTTCGTGTATTGCTGTGTTGTTTCCAGCTTCATGTTCAACGGCCCCTACTTTGTTGTTTAGGAAAGAGACAACAAACGCGAGAACATCCATCTATAAAATTCTCATGAATAGGTCTTGTGTCATTTTCCTGACTTCTAGTTTTCCAGGGAAAATGCACTATTTTCCTCCAACTAGGAGAATCTTCGATCATCTGCCATTCTTAAAGTCAATCTGTTTTGTTTTGGACTGAAGTTTTGTTTTCCATTGAATATTCAAACTTAACATTCTGAGAGGATAACTCCAAAACTCAAATTATCTTGACTTTCCCCCTTTCAGAAGCAGATATACAGCTTCGCCATTAATGTCACCCTCACAGATTTCCACCTAAGTAATAATGGATACTAATCCTACCCTCTTGCTTAAATCAATAGTCACCATTGCCAACTTCTTCTTCTTCTTCTTAACAACTTTGCCACTATCCTATTCTCAAGAAAATGACACAAACTCTGTGTGCAGCAAACCGTACAGTTGTGGATCTCTCACAAACATTTCCTACCCTTTCTGGGGACACAACCGACCCAATTACTGTGGCAGAAATGGCTTCCAGCTAGAGTGCTTGAATGATCAAAACACTACCGTTCAAGCTGGCTCCCAAACTTTCAATGTACTGGAGATTAACCAAAGTGCTTCTGTCATGCGAATTGTGCCAAGAGAAGTAGCATATGATCATTGCCCTCCCAATATTACCAACACTTCTCTGAGTGGCAGTCCCTTTCGTTTTCTCCCAACTGTTCAGAACATCACTATATTTTACGATTGTCCCTCTCAGATATCTGGTGTGAACAACTTCACGTGCCAGAATAATTCTACTAAACATGCATTCTATGTGAGGGGAACTCAGTTGCAGCAATTCTCAGGCCTTGGGAACTGCGGGTCTGGTATTCAAGTGCCGGTTTCAGAGGATGTTCCTTTGGATTCGCTGAAGAACGCTCTGGATGAAGGGTTTGATGTGCAGTATGATGCATCTGAGTGTACAGCATGCAGGGTCTCTGGAGGAATATGTGGAACGAATCAGAACAATAGCTCTAACTTTTCATGTTATTGCAGTGATGGAACCCATGCTTCATCCTGTTCATCTCGCAGCAGGAGCAGCAGTATGCTTTCTTTCCTTTTTCTCTTTTCAAATTTTTTCAATGTATAAGTAGGTATTAATTCATTTCTAATCTTCATAGTATCAAAGTGTGCTCTGTTTTGGTGGCAGGTAAAAGCAACAGAGTATTAAAGCTAGTTTTAGGTACGACATCTGACTACGAAGATTACCTTGAAAATCTTACCTTCAAACTCCAACTCTCTGGGAAAATATAGTTTACATTCAAACTGAGTTCTACACTGGCTTCATCAGGATGTCCTTTCTTAATATTTATTTCTTTACTTTTCACAGGTTTCGTAGCCACAGGAATTGGATTACCTCTCATAGCTGTCACCATATGCCGTAATAAGGAAAAAATATGGAGGATTATATCAACCCGCTATGGCAACACGAAAAAGAACGATCAAAACATCGAAGCCTTCCTTCGAAGTCAGGGGCCTCTGGCTCTTGAAAGATACAGCTTCTCGGATGTCAAGAAAATGACTGACTCCTTCAAAGTTAAACTGGGAGAAGGTGGCTACGGAGCTGTTTACAAAGGAAAGCTACTCAATGGATGTTTTGTAGCCGTAAAGCTCATGAATGAATCCAAAAGGGATGGCGAAGAATTCATCAATGAGGTTGCTAGCATCAGTAAAACCTCTCACGTTAATGTCGTCACCCTTCTTGGGTTTTGTTTAGAAGGATGCAGAAAAGCCCTCATTTACGAGTTTATGCCCAATGGTTCCCTCGAGAAGTTCATTTACAACAAAAAGTCAGCTGAGACCACTCCATCGTTGAGCTGGGAGAATTTATACCAAATTGCCTTAGGGATAGCTCGAGGGCTAGAATACTTGCATAAGGGATGCAACACTCGGATCTTGCATTTCGATATAAAACCACACAACATCCTTTTGGATGAAAAGTATCGTCCAAAGATCTCAGATTTTGGGCTTGCTAAGCTCAGCACCAACGAAGAGAGCATTATTTCGATGTCGAATGCAAGAGGGACGGTTGGGTATGTGGCTCCAGAAGTGTGGAATAAAAGTTTTGGGGGAGTTTCACATAAGTCAGACGTATATAGCTACGGGATGTTGCTGATAGAAATGGTTGGAGGGCAGAAAAGCGTTAACATTGAAGCAAGCAAAGGGTCGGCAAGTGAGATATATTTCCCTCATTTGGTTATTTACAAGAAACTTGAAGTGGGAAGTGATTTGGGAGTTGATGGGGCAACGACCATTGAGGAAAATGAGATTGCGAAGAAGATGACTATGGTAGGAATGTGGTGCATTCAGACAATTCCTGCTCATAGACCTACGATGAGTAGAGTTATTGAAATGTTGGAAGGTAGTACGGGTTCCTTAGAAATGCCACCAAAGCCTGTTATGTCTTCTCCTCCAAGATCAACGCCAGAATCCTCCTCTACGTTAGGCTCATTGCAGAGCTTCTAACTTTGTTCTAAAACTTTTGGCATGAATAATGTAGATCAAGAAAGCAAGTTAAGTGCTTTGGCTTTGTACTAAACAAACTGATATTAGCATTCTGCTTTAAGACACTAGCCTTTGTACCTGACATACGAAGTGCTGAATATATAATGAAAATATATAAAAGCCCATTTATTTTCTCATTTGAACAAAGAACGAAGGAATTGAGTGCTGCAATCTCGACTGACTCTTCTCAGTAGGGTCATTTTTTGGCCGCCTGGAATACGCATTAACTAGTCAACAGCCAGTTCTTTTTCTTTAGTCTGGGCTTTATTTCATGTGTGGATAAATATTGCATTTTCGTCTTTTAATCTTTAAAAATCAAATTGAATGGCGATGGGAATCGTGTCTATCATTTTCGTCCCTTGCATTTCATCATCGTTTCCCTTGACCCAAAGCTATCATAAATCAGTAGCCAGTCCCGCGGTCATAAGCCTGGGAGTTAAACAATGGAAGCCCATATCTTGTTCCTTACCACCATCATCACCATCTCCTTCTTCCTAATAGTGTTGCCAGAATCCCACTGTAAAGAAGATGAACAATACTTGGCCTGCCAGCACCCATTCAATTGTGGAAAACTGCAAGATATTGGTTACCCTTTCTGGTCAGATGATGGACATCGTTATTGTGGCAGAGACGGATTTCGGCTCCTTTGTGAAGAAAATCAATCCCCTTTGATTCGAGTCGGCTCACAGAATTTCAGTATCCTAAGGATTAATCAGTACTCTTACACCATGACAATGGTGCGGACAGACCTTGTCCTTGATCTTTGTTCTTCCAATTTGACTAGCACTTCCTTGAATACCCAACTCAATCTCTTCCATTATGGCCAAGATGTTAAGAACGTGAGCCTGTTCTACGACTGCCCCTCAGATATTTTGATCGGCCGAAACAACTTCACATGCAAGAATCTCCCTAATAAACTTGTTTTCTACGAGGAAGATACTCAGTTGCAGCAATTCTCTGAACTTAACAAATGTAAGCGTCGTATTCAAGTGCCGGTCTCAAAGAATACTGTTCTGGATCCTGAAGAAGGTAGGGAAGCCCTTGATAGAGCTTTGCGTGATGGGTTTGGTGTGCATTATACTGTAGACGGTCCTCCTTGCGGAAGATGCTTGGAGTCTGGAGGATCCTGTGGGTCGAATAATGAGTCACAATTTACCTGTCATTGCGTGGATGGGCCTCATGCTGCTGACTGTAATGATTCCAGTATGCGCTTCTTGCTCTCCTCCCCACACCCACTCCCCCCCCCCCCCCCCAAACACACAACACCCACCGGAAAAAAAAAATGTTTTAATCTCATATTATCTACATCACTTCCCATATTTACACTTTGCTATACTGCACTTGTTCATAGTGGCTGCTTGATCATTGCATATTAGTTTAGATATGGGTTTTCCTATAGTAAAAAAAAGATTGCTGCAATTTGATTGCCTTCAATAGGAATGAAGGGTAAGTGCCTAAGTTCTTGTTTTCATTAGAAACTTCATAGAAGTAAGAGCCGTTTCCATTCAACAAAACAGAGGTGATGACTGAGTTAAAACTCGAAAGACTTTTTTGCTAATTAGACAAGCAGATCACAGCTGGAACCCATTATTAATTATTAAGTGGTGTTGACATCTTCAAAGTTATCTTTTCTTCCGAGAGTCTTTCCTTTTTGGCACGATGAAACGTGATAACTCGTCCATTAAGTAGTTCAACACCCTAGTTCTTGTTGAGGCCTCCCAGTAATCCCCCATTTCTTCTCAAGCTCCTATAATTCAGTGTCACCCGTGAATAGCTGTGCTTTTGGAAAACCCTTTTTTTATCTCCTCATTTTCCGCCATCACTTCCCAAATTTAAATTCTAGTCTATACTACAGTTGCTCATAGTGGTTGCCACCCTGGTAGGGTGGATATTGAGCAATTTGTTTCGATCACGAAAATCATAGAACAGAGTTTATATATTCTTCCCACCTAATTTGTATTAGATTTTTCTGGTGCATAATTTGATCATAATTTTGTTAGACGGTAGCATTAGATTTCCTTTGACGAGTCTAATTCCTTAAATCTCCTCTGATAGCTTAGGTAAATTGCCGTTTTTTGACGAAACAAATTGATGGACAAGGAGGATGAATTCATTTTTAGACATTGGTGTTTTTATATGAAATTTTAAATTAATTAATTTTTTTTTTCAAAATCCATCCTCCTGCACTAATAGTTGAATGGATCTTCTGTATCTGGAAATTGATTGGTTGGCACCTCCTAGTTTAGAATTGTGGAAAGTTTTAAAGCAAAGTCTTTCTATGTTTAATATTTGTCATGCACCACACTTCAACTTACGTGAAAACACTTTATATTTAAGTGCAATTTTAGTGTATATTAGGAAATTTAATATTTAGCCATTAATAGGTAGAGTGAACTTTTTGACATATGACCAGGTTTAATATAAATGAACAGTTCCATTTGTATAATAAATGAATTCAACTCAATAAAAACTTAATTTGGACTCAATTCATTTATTATAAAAAGATACAATATTATCAAAGATTATTATTTGAAAAAAAACTTACGCATTTATTGAACCATTGTAAAACATATTTTTACGAATCTTCTTATATATAAATGGCTAGTAGTATAAAATTTCAGGTTTAATTTCTTATGTGCGTATAAGCATAAATTATATTTACACCTAAGGATGAATTATTATACCGCAACTTATTTATTAAACTAGTTGAGCTTAATCATAATCTGCAGTTCGATTAAAATTTGAGTTGTATTTTAACTCAATGAGTTTAAATTCAGGTCAACGTTACTGTTTTGTTGAATGGGAAGAGATTTAGTTCTATTGATGTTCCTTTTTAATTGCTTGTTCTCATTAAAAAGAAGCATCTATAGAACTGAGAACCCTTCCCATATAACAAAATAGAGGTGTGACTGAATTCAATCTCAAAAACTTATTTGCTAATAGACAAGCAGATCATAGCTAGCTGGAACTCATTATTAGGTGGGTGCTGACTGCTGACATCTTTTAAAGTAATAATCTTTTCTTACAATGGTCTTTTGAGTTTTCTTTTTTGGCATGATGGAAATTTGACCACTCCTCCATTAAGTCTTTCAACACCCTACCTAGTTCCCATCTCAAAAAATGAAAAACTAACAGCCCTCAACCATTAAAAGCGGCTTCTATAAAATTACTGTTCATTATAGCCTGTACATGAGAGGACGTACCACTGTCTCCGCTCAAGTTTCATTCCTCTCGTTCTTGAAGTCGACTTGCTTTTCTCTTTTGGACTGAAAGAAATCAATAGTTAATAGTCCTAACTCCCCACATCCATAAAGATTGAGTTCAGCACTTGAGGCAGAACACTTCCAACTATACATGCTCTAATTCTTCTTTGCTCTTTGTTGCAGAAAATTTACAGAGGAGGAAATATATAATCGGTAATTACTCCAATTTCCTGTATAATATTTCTCTTCACAATTTTGCGTAGTATTTGCTACCTTTCAATTCAATACTCCATATCTGTTGACATTTCTTACCATTTTTTGTACAATCCTGTTGTTGATGCTGCTTCAGCTGGGTGGTTTAAAATGAGCTTCTCCTTTTTTATGAGGGATCTGTTATATTTCTTACCCATCGATTTACTTGCTTTTTATGTACCAGGTTTTATAGGTGGAGCAGCTGGAACGCTACTAATATGTATTACTATTTTCTGTTTTACAATCAAATCATTGAGACAGAAAATAGTATTTTGGAAGACAACTAAGGGGAACCAAGAAATCGAGGCCTTCATTAGATACCATGGACCTCTGGCTCTCACAAGATATAAATTTGCGGATGTCAATAAAATGACCAAATCTTTTGAAGTTAAACTGGGACAAGGTGGTTATGGTACTGTATATAAAGGAAAGCTACTCAATGGACGCCCAGTGGCTGTAAAGTTGTTGAATCCATCCAAAGGGAACGGGGAAGAATTTATCAATGAGGTTGCTAGCATCAGCAGAACTTCCCATGTTAATGTTGTCACCCTTCTTGGGTTTTGTTTAGAAGGCAGGAAGAAGGCTCTCATTTATGAATTCATGGCCAATGGATCCCTTGATAGTTTCATTTCCAACAAGGCAAATAAAACTACTCCATCCTTGAGTTGGGAAAACTTGTACCAAATTGCGATTGGAACAGCTCGAGGGCTTGAATACTTGCATAAAGGATGCAACACTCGAATTCTGCATTTTGACATAAAGCCACATAACATCCTTTTGGATGAAAGCTTTTGCCCCAAGATCTCAGATTTTGGGCTTGCTAAGCTTTGTCCTAGGAAAGAAAGCATTATTTCAATTTCGGAAGCTAGAGGGACTATAGGATATCTTGCTCCAGAAGTTTGGAATAGACATGTTGGAGGAGTTTCCCATAAGTCTGATGTTTATAGCTATGGAATGATGCTGTTAGACATGGCTGGAGGGCGAAAGAACATGAATACTGAAACCAATTGCATGACTGAGATTTATTTTCCCGATTGGATTTATGATCAACTTGAACGAGGCAATGATTTGGGATGTGATGGGGCGATCGCGACAGAGGAAAATGATATTGCAAAGAAAATGACCATTGTGGGCTTGTGGTGTATTCAAACATTTCCAACACAAAGACCTACAATAAGTAGAGTGATTGAGATGTTAGAAGAGAGCC
Organism: Delonix regia; assembly: GCA_037074485.1. Classification (NCBI taxonomy): domain Eukaryota; kingdom Viridiplantae; phylum Streptophyta; class Magnoliopsida; order Fabales; family Fabaceae; genus Delonix; species Delonix regia. The sequence goes on along the minus strand of CM073449.1, from coordinate 27,212,768 downwards.
TAGATTCTCTGGAAATGCCACCGAAGCCTGCCATGTCTTCCCCTGCAAGATTAGAACTAGAATCTTCCACTACTACCACTACATATTAGTGTAGTGTGTGAATTGCCATCCCAGATTCTGGGTCTTGAAAGCTCTTCCCCAGATGTTGGAGAGACACCTGCGATGCAGAAATGCCCCCAAAGCTTGTGTTGTCTTTTCCACTACTTGAATCTTTCTCTACATTAAGCTCACTCTAAAGTGTTTAAGCTTTTCATCCAATATTTTCTGTTAGATGAAAAATGTAGATCATGAATGCAAGTAAAGAACATGTCAACGCGGGCATTCTTAATTAGAAGTCTCATGTTTCAATGAGTGTCATTGATTAACATCATGGAGACAGGAAAAATGAAAGGTGACTCTTGCTTTGATACATGATACAGGGAAGTATTAGCATCATTATTTTGTGTTCTTCGTATGTGTCCTTAGGGGGTGGTACTTTTGAAGATGGAAAATTTAGTGTTTAAGCTGACAAATATCTCTTGTTTATTACTTCACAAACAAATTCTTACTCAAATTTGTTGATATTATTCAATTCCATTTAAGTAACATTACAATATCTTACTATATCAACTGTGACTTATTTGAACCGGATATTTAAAATTTTAAAGTGCTTTTGGCTTTGCAATAAAAAGAAAATACTGCTATCAGCATTAGTAGCCTGACAACTGAATCATTAATGGCACTGACAATTTACATATTACTGGAAAAACATATTATTGTAGAAACCAATGGGGTTTTAAACAATCCTTCTAATTGACTTATATATACATTCTATTTAAAAAAAATAGCCATCTCATAGTGGAGAATGATTCTGAGGTAGCTATCCATATCATCAAGGATTCAGAGAACATCAGCCTCCACAAACTTTGACCATGTCAAATCACAATTATAGTCAACGACAACTAGTCAACAGCAATGTCTTTAGTAGAACCAAGACTTTCCACTGAGGTGTGTGCCTCATAGAGTCGTGGCTTCTTGGTCTACGATTTCCCAAAGTACACGGCTTACAACCCACCCCATTTCCACACGCTTTCATCACCCCACTTTAATTTCTTTTGTTATGCATAAATGACCAAGATGAAATATCTAAAACTAGGTAGGATCCTATGTCTTCTTCTGTAAATGAAGTAAAATATGACTAACTAATATTTCTCATTATTTATCCGTAAAAAAAAAAAACTAATTCTCATTATTTATGTAGGTATACTAAAATTCTGATAAACAATAGTTCCTATATCATTAAAGATGATAAAGACAACATTAATAGTACCGTAATTTATTATCTGATTTAGTTAAATATTTCATTTATCAGGTTGGGTCACCTTTTGTAATACTTTACCTTTCAGAACTTCATGATAATTAATTTTTCTCCATAAATTTATTTACTTTAAGACCAGGCTTTTTGTGAGGAATCCACATAATAATTAGCCTAAATTTATTAATATATAATTAATTCACATACTAATTAAAAAAAATAGTCTTACATTGAAGCCCTTGAGAGAGCTGTGGAATTGGATTATGAATTTCATATGCAATATTCTGTAGATGGGCTTCGTTGTGAAAAAATGCGTCGAAGCTGAAGGAATTTATGGACTGAATGGTAAGTCTCAATTTACCTGCTACTGTGGGGATAGACCTCATTGCTAACTGTTCTGATTCTAATTCCGGCAGACCCTTCTTCCACCTTTTTCTCTTTACATTTTCTTTCATTACTTCCCAAATTTATTCTTTGCTATGCTATACTATCTCATTTGGATAGTTTGATTATTTCTTAGGTATGCAGTATACTATAGATGAGAGTAGGAGTGGGATTAGGACGGCTGGTATGTCTCAATTTACCTGTGATTCCGTGGAAGCACCACATGCTGCTGACTGTCATGATTAAAAAGGATGTAACTTGTTTTGACTTTTGACTAGAAGTAGTAGAAAAGGATTATATAGCTAATTGCATTACTCAAATTGCATAAAATAAAAGTTACATACTTTTAATAAACTAAAATAAATTACATGTAAGTAATCTTTTTGAAATTTACGACTTTGACAATAATTTTTTTAAAATTTGAGATTATGCGCATCTAACTCTTTACATTAGTTAATTAATTATTTTACTAACAAATTATAATAAATAAAAGAATTATTTAAACATAATTCCATAATTCAAGAGAGTTATATGCACTCAATTCAAAGTTGAATAGAAATCATTTGAACTAAAAATTAAATTTTGGTCCATTCTAGATAAAATTTTAACACATTAATTCTTTTCAATGTTTAATTATTTTTTATTCTAAAACCTAAATTTTTTTCCATTCCCTTTTATTTCCTTTCAAATCTTTATTTTTTACATTTTTCTTAAAAAATTATTTTCACTAATACATTTTTATTTTAGTTTTAAGACAAAAAAAAAAAAAAAAAAGAGATACCTAGCCCAACTTAATTGAACTTTGTTTGCCCCAATCACCAACCAAGTTCCAACCAAGCTGAGTCAAGTCTCGGGGCAAGAAAAAGTGGCTTGATATAAAAGTAAATCAACTTCAAAGTCTTCAAAAAAGTTGACGCGGCCTAACACAGCATGTATGCAACCCTAATAACCATAACAAATTGTAACATATAAATATGAAAGAGAGATTTCTGGCTATAATACATAAGGAAAAAACTAACTATATATTTTATTGTTTGTCTTCAAAACTTATCTTCTTCTATTTGGTTTGTAATACAATCATACTTGAATTTTCTTGTAATTGTAAATTGAAAATTATCCTACGTTCTTAATTTCTTATCTTATATGATTACTTTTGTTAGTTTTTCCTGTTGTCTTATCCCTTTAGAAGTTATCTTTTACATTCATCAATAAATTCCTATTCAATGGTTTTTCAACTCTTCATATAAGTCCTTATAATAATCTCAAAATTACTAAATAATATGAGTAAAATTATTATTTATTTGTCCTCGTAAATTCCTGCAGATTCAACCCTCATATACAAAATTTCCTAGTTATTATGCGTAGCTTTTCATTTCTTCATTACAATAATTATCTTCCTCTATGAGAAGTAACGAGAACTCGAGTAAGGAGATTATTTTATGTGAATTAGATAATGATATGAGCTTAATATAAGATATAATCTACACTATTATAGAGCTGTTCTTTCTTTATGGTTTCATCTACTGAATAAATCACAGTTCCTTATTCTAATCCCTTCTAATTCTTTTGCCACTAGGCGTACCACCCATTAGGTTCATACTTCCTATATATTTTATATCATTACCAAACTATCTTTCTTCATTCTTATTAAACTTCGGTCTCGTGGTATTCTTCCTAACTCAAGTTCGTTATTCATTCTATTACCATGTAACAGAAAAACTACTTCCTAAATCCAATTCCCAAATTTATGTAAGAACATACACATTAGTTAACTTTCCTATTGCAAAAACTGCGTTCCTACTGTTCGAAAGCAAGGAAAATTTGTAGTAGCTTACCCAAAACTATTGGTAGCAATTTCTGATTTTTCTCTCAGATCCTAGTGAGTCCTCCAATCATATTAACAGCTCCTCATTCTCTCCTATCTCCTTTTTCCTTCACAAATATTACTCTGTTTTGCTAGTCGAAACAGAGTAGCATTTTCTGCTTCTTCCTCTCTTCATCTCTCTCAATTGTCTCCTCCTTCCTTGATTATCGAAACTCAACTCTGTTTGACTACACTTCCTAGATACTCCTCCACCACAGAACATATGATATATATATATATATATATATATATATATATATATATTCATGTATGTATAAGTAGATAGCCTTGACAACTCCCCATTCTTGAGACATGAATTCTGCGTATTTGATGAAAAACAAGCTAAGCTCTCACCGTTTCTCTGTTTCTCGCCACCTAATCATCACTCTTGAATTATGCTTCATTGGTGTTTCTCTTGGTCGGTTTTGGTTACGTGTTCTTCTACCAATAGAGCATGGATGTGCCTTGGTTAGCATTGCAACTTTCCCTTTCGCCACCTTATTTCCTTCTCGTTTTTCTTTTTGTTTCTTCTCTAGTTCTGGTCTGTCGCCACCTATTCCCGCATGTGCACCGAATTTCCCTAAGGATGAAGCCAATGTCATGGTTTTCATTGCCACCTCACGCTCATTCTCCGTTCTACTAAAATCTCATTTGGGTTCCTCCCATCATAATAATTCATTGCACTGTCAACCAACTAATTGGGATTTGCTGCATTTAAAAAAAAATGTATTGATCTAACAATTAAAATTGAAAGAAATGTATGATTTGATAATTTAGGTTAATGTTGGTGACCGGACGTGGTTTCCAATTTTTATCCAACAATTCATATTTAAAGAATTGCACAAGCCAACGGTGAACAATTTTTTCAGATATCTATACCAAATCCAAATTTGTGAACCAACATATATTTCTTTGTATGTTATAGTTTTCTATATTATTTATACATATTTAAACTCATATTTCTCAAAATATATGTTGGCTTACTTTTATTTTGCCAAGTCATCATAGGCCTTATTTAACTTTAGAGAAATATATACTAATTTCATTTTTTCCAAATATATTGTATGCTACAAACTTTATTTAAGGTCACTCTCAAATCTTATATTTTTAATTACTCTTTTTTCAAATTTCTTAGTTTAATAATATCATGAAAATAATTTTTAAACTATCAAATTATCAATTTCATGATTTAATTAGGATCTAATTTTATATCCTAATTACTTGTTCTCGCAACTTGATAATTTAAATTTACTCCATTATGATAAAAAACCAAATTTCAAAACGTGAGTATTGTCTTTAATTTTATAGCGTAACCTAATCTTATTTCTACTTGGAGGATTTTGGAGATATTAATTACATGTACTGCATAGAAAGAAATTAAAAGCGTGATAGACACGGTGGTGAAAGAAATATATTTTCCGATGAGTATTATAATTTTTAAAATTTGTGTTCCATATTTATGAGAAGGGAAAAAAAAATAAAATAGAGTCAACTTGATGAGTCTTTCTTTTTCTAAATTTCATAGAAGGGGCAGAAGCTTTTCAGATTAGCAGTTTGCTTCTTAGATATTTATCATAAAATATTCTTTAAAAGTACAATTTCCTAACATAATTGACAACAAATACATTTTAACATCATTACTTTATTGATTAATTAAAAAAATCAAATTTAACATATCATTTGTAATTGATTTCAACTACTGTGTAATATAAATTTTGTATTGATGCAAAAATAAGTATCCTAACTAGTGTTGTCAGGAGTTGACGCGGTAAAATCGAAGACGTGACCCTTCAACTAGTTCTTGTTTTTATTTTTGAACGATGCAACTTTCTATTGACAATATATCCATTGAGCCACCACACAGTACCAGATCACATGTTTTTGTATACACTTGATTCATTTGACTTTGGAATTTAAACATGAAATCAAACTTTTTGTTAATTTTTTTTCTCATGAACCACTTTCAATTATTTAAAAAATAAATATAAAATTTTTATATAATAACTTGTATAGGGAGAAAATCCATATAAAATTTTTTTAAAAATTATATTAAATATGTTTTTAGATACTATGAATTCTAGATAACCATGTAAAACCACCATGCTATTACTTTTCTTTGAGGATGGTAAATTTATACTTAATTTTTTTGCTGTAGTTTTCTTAAAGATATTTCCCATTCATTTTGTAATTTTATGTATAATTAATATTTGAATAAATTTCATGTTGGATATTGTATTTTAATTATATAATTAGATATTTTAGTAAGTATATATTAACATAGTTAACCCTGCCACCTTGTCCAACATGGTTATATAGTATATATTAGGCAACTTTTATATTTAACAATCACCTTAAATCTAAAATGTCTAGTGTCCTTGCATATTAATTCATCCTTCACTCAATCATTTTGCAAGATTATCATGGAATAACTTCTATATAAAATTTTGATTTTTTTTTCCATTTTGGAATAAATAAGAATCAGTCTTAACATTTAATGATATCTTTTATTCAAAATGTTAATATCTTTTTCTCATGAGTCAGCTTATATTATTTGAAACTGTTAAATTTTTATATAATATCATGAATAATAAAAGATAAAACATGTATATTTTTAAAATTGTATTAAATATATTTTTTTAATATTAATAGTGCAGTTGGATATTCAAAATAAGCATGTAAAATTGCCTCTCATATTGGTTTTTTTTTTTTTTACAGGTAACAAATTTACACTCATTTTTTTAATTTTTAGATTTTAATGGTATATCCCATTCATTTTTTATGATTTTAAATATAAATAGTATTTGAATAAATCTCATGTTATATATTGTATTTTAACTATGTAATTATATATTTAAATAATCATTTGTTAATAGAGGTAAACTCTTACGATTCTACGTTACAAGTTTATGATACGAGTCTACACTCTCCTTTCCGATTCTGCCTAAAGTCGCGAGTTTGACAACCTTGATCCTAACTACTAGTGTCGATCATCAAAAGTAGTATTTAGGTTTCTCTTTTTTGGCATGATGGAATGCAATAATTCTTCCATTACGTCTCTCAACACGCTACCTAGCTCTCATTCAGTATGTTATTATGTTCCTCGATAATTTTATCACAGATGGATGGATTGCTTTTTCAAACAACAAGATAGTTGTAACAAGGACATTCACGTTGTATATTTTTAATAGAGAATTTGATAATAAATGTTTGAAAATGTTTTTGCTAAGTTTTATCAAGAATGTTGTGGAGTTCTACTTCAAATTTCTTGAAACACTTATTATCAAGAAACAACCCAAATGCTCAGAGTCACGTTGTTGCATAATTGAGTTTTAGCGCTTTAAATTGAAAGCTTTCAACTACATATGCTATAATTCCAATCTGCTCGTTGCTGCAGAAAATTCATGGAATTTGAAGAGGAAACTTATAATAGGATTAGGTAATATATCAATTTCCTATTTTGTATTTCTTTTCACAATTTTGCATGGTGTCTGTTACCACTCAATTCACGACTCCATATTGATACTTCTTACCATATATCATACTACACCCTGTGGTTGATGCTGCTTTAGCTGGGCCACAAAGGGGAGCAGGCACAGATCATAATAGCACCCAACTAAAGCAGTATGTTTTAATATATAACATGATTGCACCATCTAAATTAGCAACACATACACACTTAAATATAGCCAGACGTCAATTTTTTTTCATTCATAGATTACAATACCTAATGCTCTATGTTATTCTAGAAGACTTTGTTTTCCAGCATTATAACCACATACTGTATCATAGAAAATGAAAGATCTATTTCCACCCAATGATTTACTTGCTCTTTGTGCTAGATTTCTCAGTTGGAACAACTGGAACACTGCTAACATTTATTTCTATTTTCTGTTGTACAATCAAGGCTTTGAGACTAAAAGCAAAATTTTGGAAGGCAACTAAGGCTGACCAAGAAATTGAGGCCTACGTTAGAAACCAGGGACTTTGGCTCTCATAAAATATAAATTTGTAGATGTCAAGAAAATGACCAAATCTTTTGAAGTTAAACTGGGACAAGGTGGTTATGGTGTTGTATACAAAGGATGGCTACTCAATGGAAACCTTGTGGCAGTAAAGATATTGAAGCCATCCAAAGGGAATGCGAAGAATTTATCAATGAGGTTGCTAATTGTTACAACCTGAACCAATAGGGCGTGACTGGCACAGGAATGAAGTGTTATTCATCCTCACAAACCTGTCAGAACTCTCATAATGGTAAAATTTATATAAATTTATATTAAACAAACATAGATCTCATAACTCCTCATACAAGTAGTTTCTGACACATCATAATAATACATTAAACATTTAGCCGGTATACCAGGGAGTGACTGAACTGAATTATAAAAATACTGAAAGACATAACTCTAACAGTAGGCTAGGTTCACCAAGGAATTAATCACCGAGATTAAAATTTCAAAGGTGACCGTTCTAGATTGACGCTGAGATCTGAAAAATGTTAAATAATGGGATGAGTGGAAACTTAATGAGTAGGTAATTCTAATATTGCAAAAATTAAGACAAACTTACGGTGGTACATCATTTGAAATTTAAAATCAGATATCATACAAACATATTTAAGTGATATTAAACAAAGAAAAATCATCAACAAAATATAATTGGGAATCTCCTACAGAACTAGTCATAATTACAGAGTACAGAGCTAGCCTAAGGCTAGTGATAACAAATTATAAAAGATACTCATTCAACCATAGGCTCTGACTAAATATCATAATGGCTCTCGACGTCGAACAGAATATGGAGGTAAGGGTATCATACTCAATCTTATCAGAATACTAATCGCAATGCACTATAGTTAACATCAACTGTCGTTAGCTGCAAGATTCTGTTTTGGACATATTCCCAATATTTCAGAGATAAATAATTAACCATGTACAGATATCATAAATTTTAAAATCGTACCACTTCATAATTCAGATTTTGGTGTTTTCAATAATTCAATATTCAAAATCATCATGAATAATTTAAAATAATATTATGTATAATTAGAATTATCTACTCACCTGATAGGAGTATACCAACCTCTTTTTATCCTTGATTATAATTCCTTTGTTGAAAATATTCTAGTCATCTAAAAAAATATTGAATAAAATACTCTTAACATCCAGTCCTCATAATTAATTTAATTATTTAATTTTGTCACAGAGCTAATTAATTATTCATTATTCATCTTTATCCCTTTTACCTATTTCTTTACTAATTATTTGGAAATTGAATTTATGGGCCACTTAAAGAATAATTTAAAATTTTTATAACCTATATTTCATTTTATTATTTTTATTATCATTATCATTACTGTTATCATTAATATTATTATTATTATCATTACTATTATTATTACCATTATTATTATTATTATTTTATTCAATTATTCCATTATGCACTTTTTAAATTTTTAACACCTACCATAACACAAATTTTACTTAAGGGTCATCTAATAAATTTCAAAATTTCCATTTAACCTCAAATAATATTTATTGTTATACAAACAAGCCATTCATGTTTTTCTTTCTAATTTTCTTCATGAAAAATCTAGAAAATTATTAAAAATTTGAATTTTGTTCAAAAATTCAAAATAAAATTTCTAAAAATTCTAAATCACTCCTTAGATGCATAAAAAAAAAATTTAAGAAGTTATAAGAGCACAGTTTTCACTAAATTTTCAAATTGCCCCTAGACCTCTAAATTGGGGCTTTTTAATCTAGAAGCCAAATTTCACAATTGATCAGTGATTTCAAGGGAGAAATGTATAAAATTCACCTTAGAAGTGTAATCCTAACTCAATTTGAAGCAAACAACCCAAATTGAGCTCAATTTCATCACTCTCTTGCATGAACAGTGATTTTCACGGATGAACAGTACCCAAATTAGTTTTTCTTCAATTCTGAGCAAATTGGACCAAATCGATCAGTGTAAATGAGGGAGAAAGATGTGAAATCAATTCAAAAAATGATGTCCTATGTTTAATTGCATTGAAAACGCACCAAAATCGCAAAATTTGGCTTGAATTTGCACATGAATACCGTAAAAAATTCTCATTATTTTTTGGTAATTGTCGGCTGGCAAGGCTAGCTGAGGGGTCGGTGAGGCTCATGGAGTGCCGATCGTCCACCAGTGGTCCTTCAATGGCGGTGACAGTGGCTAGAAGTCTGTGGGCAATGTGAAGAAGGCTGAAAATGTGTTATGGTGTTTTGGGAAGAAATTTGGCACAATGAAACAGGTGTTTTTAGGATATAATTAGAGATTAGTTGAATAATTAAGGGTTAGATCAAATTATTAGAAATAATTGAGAATTTTTAAAATATTTTAAATGGAAAACTATTATTATATATATTTTATCATATCAAAATTTCCCTAACAAATACTTGGTTATTATACTTAGTTGAGTTACAAGTGCTAAAAATGCACGGGGTGAGGTTTAGGTACTAACTTTGGTTACATTCTCAAATAAAATTTTATCTGCTTCTATATTTGTCTCTAATTGAGTTCTCTCTTTTGTTTTTTTTTTGGGTATTACACTAACATCAGTAGAACATCCCATGTTAATGTTGTCACCCTTCATGGATTTTGCATGGAAGGTAAGGAAAAAGCTCTCATTTATGAATTCATGCTTAATGGATCCCTTGACAAGGTCATTTAGAACAAGATAGATAAAACTAATCCATCCTTGGCAATTGGTTGTCGATAAGTTGTATATATATATTTTTTGTTTCTTGGCTTTTATTTTATTTTCCTTTTAGTTAAGTAATTTTGAGGTTGTCGGAGGAAGACCAATGCCGTTACTGACCTAAGGAGTCCGTGCTTGCTGCGCCACCACTGCCACCGTCATCTATTGCCATTTAACTACTTTGAGGTCAATTTTGTTATTTTTTTTATTTCATTCTTTATATGAATATGCTTTTTTTATTTGGGAATAAAGTTTAGTATATATAATTAATTTAGTGTATGAATTTTTATACTTTTGTGTTAAAGTTTATTATCTATAATGAAATATAAGGCTTTTTATGCTTACAACATGTTGTTTTCATGAAATATGTGTGTATATATTGCAATTATGAATATTTTAATTATTATTTGGTTAGTGTAAAGTTCATAATTTGGAAGTTTAGATGAATGTATGAATGTTTGCTCACTTCTAGATATTTGATTAATGCTACTTTGTGTTATACATAGTTGTTTGAATATTTAGTATTAATTTGTTAATTAATGGTACTTTATGTTTATAATCTTTTTGTATAGTAATTAAATCATTTGGAGGATTTGAAGTAAGATACATTCTAGTGAAATAGATCAGAGTTGGATTGATATCCTCAAAATACTCCTGAATACATGGAAGGATTGAATAATTTTTTAGATTTTGCATTTGGTAAAATAATATGTCAATGTCCAAAATGTAAGTTTAACAAGTGGCTTACTAAAGAAATGGTGTTAGACCACTTGATTGTTATACCATTTCCAAAATGGTACATTGTTATGCTTAGACATGTAGAGATAAGTGTTGTAAACACTACAGTTGATACTCTAATGATACCACATATAGAGGAAGAAATTATTAATGTCAATGATCCCTTACAGGACATGGTTAATGATGCATTTGGGCATCATCTTAATAACCAATGTGTTCAAGTTGATGAAGTGATGTCCCCCTACTAAGTCTTACGTTGCCTAGTGATAGTGCGAAGTTTATAGAATTATTTAGAGATGGAGAACAAAGTTTGTATAAAGCGTGTGAGAAATATTCAAAATTATCTTTCATGGTGAAATTGTACCACATTAAGTGTCTATGCAGAATTACTGACAAAGCAATGTCAATGATATTAGAGTTATCAACATATGCCTTTGAGCATGCTAAAATTCCTCCCTCATTTTATGAGTTGAAGAAAACAATTAATAAACTAGGGCTCAACTATACTATAATCCATGCATGTCCAAATGATTGCATGTTATATTTAGGGGAAGATGCAAAACAAGATAGTTGTGAAAATTGCAATACATCTACATGGAACCTAAAAGGTAAAGGTATGTCTAGTAACTACAAAAGGCAAATGAAGTTACCTGTAAAAGTTTTATGATATTTTTCACTGAAACCTCATCTACTGAGGATGTTTATGTCTTCCAAAATAGCTTAGCATATGCAATGACATGCAATGGAAACAAATAACGATGATATGTTAAGGCATCCAAGGGACTCAAAAGCATGGAAGAGATTTGATATAATGCATTTTTAGTTTGCTTTAGAACCTTGGAATGTACACCTTGGGTTAGTCACCGATGGTTTCAATCTTTTTGGAAACTTAAGTACTAGTTACAATATATGGCTAGTACTACTGATCCCATACAATTTCCTCCTTGAATGTGTACGAAACAAAGTTGATTCATTCTTTCAATAATAATTCCAAGAAAGCGTGCACCTGGAAATGATATAGATATCTATTTGCAACCATTAGTAGAGGAGTTGAAAGAATTATGGGATGTTGGTGTTACACTTTTGATTCTTGTAATAAATAGGTGTTCAAAATACATGCAGCTTTGTTGTAGACTATCAGTGATTTTTCTGGGCTTGGAATGTTGTCAAGATGGAATATGCATATTGGGTTTGTTTGTCCATGTTGCAATTTTGACTCAACATCTATGCTCCTTCCATATAGTCAGAAATGGTGTTTAATGGATCATTGTTGCTTTTTGAATTCAGGACATAACTATAGATTTACTTAAAATCAATTTAATGGATAGGTAGAGAGGAGGAATCCACCAATAATAATTAATGGATCAAATGTTTTGCACCAAGTTAAGAATGTCAATGTGGTATTTGGAAAGCAAGTGGAAGTCAAAGGACATGGTCGAAGATGTCAAAGGACTCATGATTCTGAGATAGGCACTAAACGATGGAGAAAAAAAAAGTATATTTTTCTAACTTCCATATTAGGAGACCAACTTATTACACCACAATCTTGATGTCAAGCATATAAAAAAAAACATATGTGACAATGTCATATTTCTTTTGCTAAATGAACCTACAAAATCTAAAGATCATATAAATGCATAAAGAGATTTACAAGAGATTGGAGTAAGGTCAGATCTTTGGCCTGATGAAATGATAAATTTCCTCCTACATTGTTCACGATGACAAATGCAAACAAGTACCTCTTTCTTATGATTTTAAGTAATATAACTGCTCTAGACGGATACTAAATCAATATCTATCGGTGCATTGATTTGAGGCAAAGAAAGATTGGTGGATTTAAAAGTCATGACTTACATGTTCTTATAAAGCAACTTCTACCTTTAGCCATGAGAATGACACTTCTCAAGTAAGTGTCTACAATCTTAATAGATTTAAGTTCATTTTTTAGACATTTATGTAGTAGAGTGTTGAATGTACAAGAACTTAACTAGCTACAAGATAGAGTAGTTGTGACATTATGTCACATGGAAATGATTTTTCCACCATCATTCTTCACAGTTATGGTTCATTTGATTGTACACCTAGTTGATGAAGCCATGTTAGGAGGCCCTTTTTCTTGTATTTGTTTTAGCTTGCACAATTTACACCGAGAGCCTATAGTTCATTGTTTTCCATTAGGTATATAGGTAAATTGAAATCTTATGTATGTAATAAGGCTTAACCTGAGGGTTCCCTAGCTAAGGACTACATGGCCCAGGCGGTTTTAACATTTTGTTCAAGATATTTAGATGGAATTGAGACTATGCTCAACTGACTAACTCGTGTAGATGATTGACCCAATGGAGGGTCATATGAGGTTTTCACTTTATTCCCACCTATTGGAAAACTAGTTGGTGGGTATAGTTACATTACTTTATTTGCGATAGAAAAGATGCAATCATAGTGACGTGTGTTGACTAATTGTGGAGAAGTTGATCCTTTTCTTCAGTAAGTAAATTTCATTTGTTTTAAAACTCTATTGGATTTTATCATAAAGTTTCATTTATAATCATATTGATTTCTGTATAATGATTTAAATACCGTCTAATTTACTATATTGGAAATTTGAAGTTTTACTAGCTAAACGAGGATTGAGCAATACTTCTAAGGTTTTTTTTTTTAATAGTGAGTAGATAAAATTTTATTCAAACAAGATAAACCCCAATATACATGACTCTAACTAAAAGACTAAAGCAAACAATAATACAACTGACAAAATAAACAAATCAAAACTAGCACAGTGTACAGGACGAATGAAAACTAATTGTTTCTTGTAGCCATCACGGCAACCAAAGAAAATTATTAGTCAAACTTATTGTTACTTTGTTAGGAAGCCAACTAAATTACACATCCTCCTAACTATTAGTAAGGCAAACCAGTCATATGTGTAATTAGATTGACATCTATTTTGGGAGAAAGAGAAAAAGAATGATTTATTTATTTTTATATGATCTTAAAGAGACTTTAATTGTCATGGAAATCCCACAATTTAGAACTTGATCGATTGACCCAACCTGAATAGTTCATCCTTTAGTAATCATTTTATGGGATAGTATCTTCTTTACTAATTTTCTATTCTCACTACCATATATTTTTAATCAACGATTTTGCCCCTGCATCAACAGTACTCTCTCAAAACCACACAATCATCCAATCTTTCAAATTTTGATTTTTATTATAATTGTACATATTGTTATTTTAAAAAGAATGTGTAAAAATTAGGAAAATGCACAAGTAATGGTCAATAATTAAATTTTTTTTTGTAAATATTGGTTCCTTTTTAAATAGTGAAAAAATCGATAAAATTTAAATTTTGATTCAATAATTTATATTAAATAAACTATATAATCCTTGAAAAAGAAAACTATACAATCAAACGATATGTAATTAAATGATGAAAATATAAATAGCCCAAGTTTATAATCTTTTCTAGATAAACAGTAACCCACATACCTTCTCGACCAAAGAAAAAGTTAACATGAAAGGCCGGGGCAGAGAAATAGCGCAAAACTATCGGTTATATAATATAATTTTTTAAAAAAAATTATAATTAATAAGCAATAAATTAAGCCTATAGAGAACTCCAACTCTTTAAAATTCGATGTTTTAAGATGGGGGTTAAGATTTATGTTTAATATTCTTTTATTAATGTTCATAGAGTTTAAGTTATAACTTATATATCCACTTCAACTCTCTGTAACTTTCTATAAATTATATAAATAATTTTAAATTTAAGAAACTTATTGTTTCAGCACGAAAAGGAGGCGCAAAGGATAAAAGAAATTTCTAAATCTGAAATTGATTTTAGAGGGTTGCTCTCACATAAAGGGACAGAAGCCTTTAAAAATGATTATATACCGACATAATTTTTTTTAAAAAAATTATTCTTAAATTATTTACAACAAGTACAATAGTTTCTCTTTCATTTAATATATATATATATATATATATATATATATATATATATAATGATTCCGCCACTTATATTCACATATATAAATATTAAGAAATTTACAGTTCTAAGAGCCATGCCATTCATCCTCCAACACAAATGTCCAGGAAAAAGAAATATGAAAGAAAATATTTGTTACAGGCGTTTTTCTTTGGAGTTTTCTATGCAAATATATTCCTTCAATTATGATCTATTAGCAAGTATTTCTTTCAACTATGAAAATTGACAAATCCGTCCCTGCACTAGATCGAACGTTTGCAATGTTCTCTTATGAAAAATTCTCAGCCATACTAAAAAACGATATAGAAAAATTATTTATTTATTGATTTATTTAATTTGTTTACATTATTTCTTGAGTCAAGGGTCACGTGTATACAAATTTTTAAATATAATAAAAAATATTGGAATATATTATGTTAAAAAAATATTGCAATGTAATAAATTTATTTATTTAAAAAAATTTTAAAAGTTATCAATTCATCAATTAAGTATGATCTAGTACTGCTATTATTGTTACATGTTACTGAATAACAAACCAATTCTTTAAAATTAAAAAAGAGGGGATTCCAACAAAAAAATCTTCTACAATCACAAAAAGTATATCTCTAGATTTCACATCTAATTGAATTGTAGAAATAAGATATTCTCCTTCATGAATTATTAGAAGTCAATTCATTATATTCAAATTTTATTTGATCCTTAATTTCTAGTCTGAAGCTAATATTCTAGAAAATCCTCATCTTATATGATAAAAATTGGAATAATTTTCTATTGAGTACATCGTGGCAAACAACAAGAAAAGAATAAATATATTATCTAGTACTTAATCTTGCTAATGATCGTGAAATTGTGTTGTTGTGTCAGAAAGAAAGGTAGCTATACTAATTTAGTGTACTCTAAAGACACCCTTGGTACATTGTATATATTAACTTAAGCTATGAAGAATAATAATAATAATTAGTTACTTTTCTGTACCGATCACTTCACTTTCATTTTGTAGTATTTCCTAAGCTTCTATGGCCATGGAAAATAAAAATTCTCTTGGTTTAGAAATAATACATGAGATAAACTAATTAAAACCCAAAACATGACTATTTAATGATGGTTGATAATTTCATGATAGTAATTAGGTGAAGATTTTTTGTGAAATTTTAAAAGTAGCTATGTGATACAATTATTATTTATTATAATAAAAAAGTGCATGATAATAATATGTCAAAATATTGATTACTTGTCATATTAAAATATTTAATTATATCTATATAATAACCACAATTTTTTATGTATAAAACTCATTTTTTAAAAAAAAAAATTCAATTTACTTCTTCTATTTTTTGTTTCCCCATATTCCCCACAATAACGTTCATTAGTTTGTAAATTTGTTATGACTATGTACTTCCATTATTTTTTAATAGCTCCCAAATATCTAATTCTATCTTTATTTTTAATTTTTATATGGAATAATGAAGTAGGGGATGATTGAAAATTTTAGAAGAACTATGAGTTTATAAATTAAATTTATAAAATATTGAAATTAAAATATAAATACAATAAATTATTTTAAATTAACATATAATAATCCATTATTATCACTTGTTTTTCTCTTATCTATCATGTTTTCCTCTTATTGTATCATGTATTTCTCTTATCATATCACATACTGTTTACACTAAAGCCACACGACCTTTCGATAATTGATTACGTTTCATATTTTATTAACAATTCATGAAGTGTCATGCGTGTAACCTTGGGCTGCCTTTAGCAACAACTGAAAAAAAATGGAAAAACGAAAAAACAAAGAGCTATTTTAGTATGTGTCTAATTTTGTGTCTAAGATTTAGATACAAAATATATTCTGCCTCTAGCTTCCAATTAGGAAATTATAATTCCATATTTAATTCCATTACTAGTTTATTAATACAGAATTTATTCTGTCTCATATGGTCTTTTAGATAGTTGTTTTTCCGTATCAAATTATGTGTCTAATTTATTCTTAATCTAACTATATTTTCTATCCCCTTTTACATATCTTAGTAGAGTTATTCCCCCCTTAATTTTTGCAACTAATTTCTATCTTTTTAGATTTCACTTGATAAGCAATGGTTAATAGGACAAAAATTTTCTATGCATTTAAGTATCAAATAGTGTAATACAATGTTGATATTAATACTACCAAAGTGCTATCAGTTGGAAATAAAGTTTAGAATCAATGAACTACTATTCATCTCATAATGATACTAATGTCATAATATAAGAAAATCAATTGTCAATCTCATGGTCCTCCTTATCCTCATAGTCATCATCTCCCTGAGGTGCTTCTTAGGTTGTAGATGGAGGCACTGTTTGATAACTATGTGGGTCTAAGATCCTAAACCTTTGTTCTTACAGCTCTATCCTGTGCATTAGCACGATAAATTGCTCATCCTTGCATTACAACTGAGTAGTGAGATATGAAACTATTGCCTTAAGTGCAGCCATCTCTTTATGTGTAGCAACATTGGTGGAAAACGATGAAGAGGTGGAAGATTTTGCAAATGAAGCAGCTTGAGAACCTAATCCCTTGGCACGACCTTTATTACTCACACCTCCAACAATTCCCAGGTATATACTCTTATCGAATTGATGACTACTGTCCTCCCTAGTAGGATTCTGGGAAGCTCTCTTAGTTATTCGCCTCTTATATTCCTCCTGAAAAATATAAACTTTGAAATTCATCATCTTAAAAAATATGATCTCTAATATAAGTGAACCCAATAAAGTTTATGTTTACAACAATGCTTGTTGTAGCTGGGGAGTCCCATTGGTTTTCTTGCCCTTTACGTCTATGAATGGGCTGAAACATATCCTAACAATTTGGCTCCCATCCAATTTGATTTCTCTGCAAAAATCGAAAGAATAAAACAAATTCAACCTGTTAATACCTGACTAAGATAATAAATTTAGTGGAAAGTACTCACCAATCTTTTTTTGTGCTCTACCGTAGGGGTGGTGCCCCCATAATGCACTAATAGGCCCCCTCCATATTGCTTATTTTGACTATTTTGCTTGGACTTATCTTAATATTTAATATCTTATCATTTCATGTCCAACTACTCATGAATACTTTGGGGAAGCCATTTCCTCTTATCTTCCCCTCTTCGTAACTTACTTAGAGTAACTTTTAGCAAGTTAGATCATTTACTACTAAATATCTTTCTAATCTGATTATTGTGCTCAAGAAACTATTTATATTTTCTCTGCATAAAGGAGTAAAGATTTAGCATAAAGAAACTATTAGATTAATAACTTTGGTCAAATTAATTAGTGATAGATTACTTCAAATTTAGCAAACCACTCCTTAGTAGCACCTCCATTTGATGCTTCTATCCAATTAGTCCAAGGCCCATTAAATTTGCTTTTGAAGAATGAGGAAATATCCCCAAGTATACTTGTAGCAGGCTCAAACATTAAAAAATGCATTTGATATAGTAAATAAAAAATATACCCTTTTATATTTAAAAAGAATTGTTAAGAAGAGATAATTAATATATTTTACGTTAAACCAAGTCCTGGATTGATCCAAATACACCTATCTACATCTTAGCTGCCCCATATAATGGTATGTGTATTAGAGATAAGCTAGGTGGTTAGGCAAATGAGGTAGGAGTTGCATTAGTACAGAAAGGGTAGATGAGCTAAGTGGTTGAGCACATAAGTTAGGAGATACCTCAACAGGGGGAAGGGTAGATGAACTAGGAAATTGAGGAGATGATCTAGGTAACTACTTGGCATGTGTATCTATGGATGAGCAAGAAAAGGGAATATAGTGCCTTTCTATGGATAGTACTTTAGAAGATGGGATAGATGCAACCCCAATTTGGGAGTGAGGAGATGTGGTGGACTGTTTAGATGGTTGATAGGTACCTCTCCCTCTCCCTTTACCTCTTCCCTTATCTCAACCTCTTCTTTTACTAGAATCTGCCATGTATCTATATTTAGTGAAAAATCACCATATTAGACTAGTTAACATTTTGATGTCACATCAATTTATGTAAAGGTGTTAAATAATCAAGTGTTAGACAGCAAACAATCAATAAGATCAATCCAAGTTTCATATAATCAATTTCTTGATTATGTTCATAATATCTAAACCAATTTTAGTGCAAGCTTCAATCCACATATTCTTAAACAATCAAAAAGTTATTTATAAGATTTTAAACTTTAATCTAAAAGCCACATACTCTTAAACAATCAGTTTGGCTCAATTGGTGTTGCTGTATGAAACTTTTCACTGGAAATGGAGAGATTTTCATGTATTCTTTATGAAGTGGACTTATTCAATGGTGTCCTTATGGTCACCTAAAGTGTCTTGTAATTAATTCACAATTATCCAAAAATAATTAGCAGGATTCCAATTGCAAGGAAAAATTAAATCTAGAGAACAACACGATGTTGTACTTTCTGGGTTAAAGACAGAAGGCCAACACAACCATCCAATCAACATGGAGATTTAAGAAGCTTTAATCAACCAGAACAATATGAGGCTTTAATTCCCTCATTCCATAGATACACAACCATCAATGAGGCTTTAATTCCCTCATTCCATAGATACACAACCATCAAATCAACATGATTCTTTTCAGGGAACACATGGAAGGACAACACCATTCCATGATTCCAACAATTTTGATAATTGACAGATCCAGAAAGTAGAATAGTGTATGGTCTCGTATGAACAAGGCCAAAAGCAATTAACAACAGAAGGATTTCTGATGGCAATGACAGTTGGCCATTAAAAAAAAAAAAAAAAAACTAACAGTGACATAAGAATAACATTTAATTAACAAAAACCATGAGTATTAAAAATTGACAAAAATATACACAGTATCGTGATCATCAACCATAAAAATTTATATATTTTTGCATTTATTTTCTTTTTTATTTTTCTGATTAACTATGTTAATCTGCACAAAACTTACTTTAGCATTCCATTCACAGCCATCCATTATATTCATCCTAATCTATGGGTGCTATTAATTACGAAGAAGGTCAAAAAAGACATGCAATTCAAACTGAACTACATGTTATAATTGAGTTGCCCAATTATAATTGAGACATGTGTAAATGTGCATATATATAAAATCAAAGAACTGCATGTGTAAACTGAACTACATGTACGAAATCTTTTTTTACATACCCAAGAACTTAGATGTTATTTATTTCATCAATTTTTAAATAAATTTTTATAAAATATGAATATCAAAAGGACAATGATTTTGCAATATTTGTATAATTTTTTAGAAAATATGAACATTATAAGTGTTTTCGCTGGTTGTACATTGTACTGCATGTGCTTCTCAATTTCTTCCTCAATTTTATCCAGAAGTTTCTTTACAAAATACTTTTGATATATTTATATATCTGTATAAATAATTTTATTCATTCATTTTTTTATACCAAATCTATTTAATAAGTCTTTTTTTCCTCACCCTTCATTTTGTCTATGGTTCTCTTTCTTAGAAAAGAACAAAATTTATGCAGTATCTTCCTGTTGTCTCGAGAATTTTCAGTAAAATCAAGTATTTATTAAAAAATCAACAATATTTCGATATATATGTAATGTATGCTTAACTAAACCAATGAATAAGTACCACACCTAATTTAGAATTTTTATTACATTAATTTTTAAATATTAATGATAGATACTACTACAAACATTTGTCGCTCCTAATTTAATAAGATGGGGGAATAATAATTGGTTAGAAGGAAAAGATTCCTCATTTTTCATTTCTTTATAATCATGCTAAATTAATGGGTCTAACTTCAACAATTCTATAATTTTTATCTATCTTTGTCTCTTGATTTAGAGTTGGATCAAGCCAATCACATTTAAATAGTACTAGTGTTTTGTTTGGCCATCTAATATATTGCAATTCAACAATATCATTTAAAACCCCGTAGTAATCACTCTCCATATTATCATACTCCCCACCTCGAACACATACACCACTATTTGTTGAACTCATCCTAAGACTTTGATCTTCCTGCTAAATTTGTATCCATTTATGAAATATGTATGACATTTCCTAACTTTGTTTGAAGGCCCCTATGCTAAACTCTTCAACAAATCATCTTTAATGTTGTTATTTGCATTTGAAACCTATATCACAAAAGAGATGTGATTAATGAGATGAAAACATTAGCAAATGAAGAGGAAACATTAGCTAATGAGGTGCGAAGTTGACATACATATTCCTTAAACCAAGCTGGGAAATGTTAAGGAGCTTCGTTTGTCTACTTCCGAATCATGTACATTAAGTTCTCATAACATATCGATATAAATTCTACATAAAGGTCATACATGAGTAAAGATATGATAGATTTGTTCATGCAAAATGAGTAACAAATTAGATCTACATGACTTACTCCAAAAATGGCTCCACTTCAAGACAATTTAAAAGATCATAAAGGTGTGCAACTTTCATTTCTTTTTCTTCCAACATATTAGATGTGCATTTTCTAGCTGGACAGGTAGGATAATTAAAAATAAACAAGGGTGGTAAGCTAGAACTGCCTTTACACCCATAATCATTATGTGGTAGTCTTGTCCTCATGGTTAGAATTTCAGGGGGATAATAGTAAGATGCAAATGTAGACATCTCCTCTATTAAATAAGCTTCACAAATAGAGCCTTTCATATGGTCTAGGTTCCTTACCTTTTTTTTTCAAGATACATATGAACCAAATATCATTAACTAAAAACTTTAGTGCTTATATAAAAAACTAAAGAAATTATGATTAAAAAGGATGAGGATAAATAACCTAACCTCTCAAAGGGATACATCCATCTATATTATATGGGACCACCAACCTATGCTTCATAGGCTAAATGAATTGGAATATGCTCTATGGAATCAAAGAAACTTAGAGGGAATATTTGTTCCAATTTGCACAAAATGAGGGGAATGTTTTCATCCATTGCACACAATTTATCATCTCTCAATGAGGGTGACGTAAGCTCTCTAAAAATTTGAGAGTTTAGTAAGTACATTCCATATGGGCTTTGGTAAAGCCTTAAATGCAATTGGGAGCAAACATTGCATAATACATGACAATCATGACTTTTAAGATTTGTTAACTTTGCTTCTCCTGTGTCACACACCTACCTAGGTTCAGGGCATACCCATCTGGTAGTTTCAATTGCTTAATTCATTCATAAACCGCTAATCTTTGCTTTTTATCTAAGGTATATTGTGCTTTGAAGGGTTTATTTATATTTCTACTTTCACCATCATACATCTCTTGATCACTTTGTCTATAGTGTTTTGCTAAGTCTTTTTTTAGCTTTGTAGTGTCTTTTCTCTTCCCTTTTATTTCCATAACAATATAAAAAATATTTAGAGACACATTTCTTTCAATATGCATGCATCCAAATTATGTCGAAGAAGATTTGTTTTCCATTCTTTTGGTCCAATGGTGAGCAACCCCATACCCTAATGGACATTCTCCTTTTGATTCATTTATGCTAGGAATGTGTCTTACCCTTCCCCATACTTCTTCACTGGATAACCTAGGTAGGGGTGATGAGGTTTCAATAACCCCTTTGCATAAAGCTTTCTTATTCCTTTTATGTTGATGTCCATGTGGCAAAAACTATCTATGGCAGTCGAAAAAGATGTTTTCTTAATATGTTTAAGTGTGAATGCTTTTGAGTGCTCAATATAAAATGGGCATGCAAGTCTTCCTATTGTTTGCCAACTTGATAGCATCCCATATGCAGGAAAGTCATTAATGGTCCACATTAAAGTTGCCCTCATTATAAAATCTGCTTCAATGAGACATTATATGTCATAACACCATGATTCTATAATAGATTCAACTCTTTTATGAGTGGCTCTAAGTACACATCAATTTTATCTTTTGGATTTGATGGGTCAGGTATTATGATGGATAAGAACAATAATTTTCTTCTCATGCACATCAATAGAGGAAGGTTGTAAGGGGTGAGGATTATTGGCCAACATGAATATGTTGTGCATTAAATGGAGTGAACCCATCAGCGCATAGCCCTAACCGCACATTACAAGGGTCTTGTGCAAATTCAAAATACTTCAAGTTAAAATGTTTCCATGATTCTCCATCAAATGAATAAGACAAGTACCTTGTCTCCCACTAATTCTCTCGATGCCACCTCATTTGACTTGCTGTTTGTATTGAGGAATAAAGTCTTTAAAAGCCTTGGAATAAGAAGGAAATACCACATTTTCTTCAAGGGAATCTCTTTCACCTTACCTCTTCTATTAATGCTCTTGTAGCATTGCTCACCACAAAATTTACATCTATGCATATTCACATCTTTATCATAATACAACATGCATCCCTTGGGACAATAATGAATTTTTTGGCAACCCAACCCTAGTTTAGTCACAAACTTCTTTGCACAATAGAAATCTTTAGCTAACTGATTATCATTTGGCAAAGTTTCCTTTACAAACTACATCCAACAATTAAAGCAAGCCTCAAACATGTTAAAGTTAAACTTTAAACTATGAGCCATTAATATAATTGACAACTCTGAATGAGATTCACAACCACTCCACAAAAGAGCTTGTGCAACCCTCAACATATCAAAAATATTTTAGCTTCTGGGTTAGGATCCTCGAAGGTTGATTCTCTATAGCCCTTACCTTGTTACTCAAGGTAATCCCCAATCAATGGTCCAACACCATCCATTACCATATGCTCATTGCTATTAAATTTTTCCCTTAGCTAATTGCTTCTGTAGTAGGAGTTCTCTCCCATAGGTGGAATTGGAGGAGTGGCTTTATCATGGTTAGTCCAGTAAAAGTATTTACTCATAAACCCCATCTTACATAAATGTACCTTTACTTCATCAATAGAATGGTATTCCCTGCAGTTGCAATTTCTACAAGGACATCTTTACATTCCTACATCTATGTAATGAGCTTGTCTACAAGCAAAATCAATAAATTCATGCATCCCAACCCAAAGTTCATTTGTAATTCTATGATTAAACTCACTGTTTTATCAATCCACTTTCTATGATCAAGGGTAGCCATCTATATGTTAATCAAACAACTAAAATTGGCTATAGACATAAGCAAACAAAAAGAGAATTTAGATACAATAGGTCTAATTCATTTTTAGACATACATATATTTTTAGAACTACCATATGCCAAATTCATCTTGAATGAAGCACCAATGAGATTAAATAGATTTGACATCATTCAAAGTCTAATCTTGGGCAGGTATAGATTTCAAATCATTTCCAAGTTTAATCACTATCTCAAGTTTTTTGAGATAGTGATTAAAAAATTGTAAGACGTCAAATGTGTGTGTGTGTGTATATATATATATATATATATGTATACATATACATATATTTATATATGAATATATATGGAATGTTTTATTTAATTAAATTTTATTATATGCTTATGTGTAATGAAATGTCATGTCATTTTCTATTTTACTTCTTACTTTCCGTTGCTATATTCCTTGTCTACTTCTTCCGTACAATATTATTTTTGTTGTTCTTGTCTTGAAGTTCTAACTTGATATTGTGAAATCATGTTTGATGTAAATATCTAATACATGTAAATAATTTTTTTTTTGTTTTTTTTTCAAATATGAGGTTACAAAGTAGGAGGAAGTTCCTAGTCCTAGGACAATCCCAATATAATTATCAAAGGATAACATAAGCAAATTAAACTATAAGATTTCGTACACATGTGTCCTTTTATGAACAGTTAAGAATTATAGAAAGGGTGTAACCACTAGTGAGGAGTATAATTTAAGAAGACAATATATGGTTAAGAATGACCCATGACAGCTAAGCAAACGATAAGTTCTAAATTAAGCGACAAATGTGGTTTAAAAAACGTCAGAGACAATTAAAGAAAGGATTTTTTCCCGTTTTCCACCGTATTTGTTTTTTGTAATTTAAATATATCTAATAAATTGCATTAACTTTATATACTTCCTACATCACATCAACCCACTAAGAATTTTAGTGGGTCTTCATAATTATAATCACACTCCAAAGGTCATGTCAATTAGTCTCTGCATAATTTGGTGGAATATGATTCCCACTCTTTGTTGAAACCAGTTGTATTATTAGTGGGTTCTTTTCTCTTTTCTTCCTTTTAAAACTGAAAAGGTCTAATTAAAATGATTTTCACATTTTGTTTATAACTTGAGCAGTGGTCAACCATAATTTCTGGCATTTTCTTGGGTTCTCTGTAACTTTTTTTGGAGGCTCACCAAAAGCAGAAGCTTCCTTGCCTTTATACTTTTATTTTTTCTGACAAAGAAATCTTATATTTTTAAAAATTTAGTAAGATACTGTTTTAGAAGATTGTTACTTTTTTTGGTCAGAATTTCACAGAAGATATGAGTATGTGAGAAAAAGGTGAGACAACATGTTTTCAAGCTCAAATCGAAACACCCTAAAAAATGCCCTAAATTACAGTACAAAAAAATTAAGATCATATTTAATTTAGATATTCTAAAAAAGACAAAATAAGGAGAAATCATTTTGATAGATGCATCTCTTAGCCTTCAGGATTATCTCCCTTTTTTTTAAAATTTTATTGTAGTGTTACAGATTCGATGAGTTATAGAAACCAAAACACCAGTATTAAAACTAAACAAAATTACAGAAGATGTAGATTCAAAAGAATTTGAATAAGTAGTATACATAGCATCCTTATATGTATATGTGTGTGTGTGTGTGTGTGTATTTACATAATTAGTTTGAATCACCTACAGTTTATAGATTGAATCTATCTATAGAGCTTATTGGCTGATAGAGGTAAAGCAGAAAGGTTTCACTCCCATGCCTGGGAAAGGTAAATCAACGCCCCCAATGTCTACGTGGTTGACTGATCTGGATGAGCATGAGAAGAAACTTTATGATCTGGATAAGAAAGAGACAGCAGGAGCGAAAGAGATTATGTTAAGCTAGTAAAAGGACTACTTAGGTTGTTCCTACAAAAGCTCCTAAGAAGGCACCGGGTAAGATTAAGAAGGTTGTTGAGCTGGAGTCTGAAATCGTATCTAATTCTTGAATGGAAGTTGAGAAACCTATTGAGTTTGCCAAACCAAAAGGCAGAGGAGCTGCTAGCTACAAAGACTAAGGTACACAGACAAAGGGAATGTGAAAGTGCAACTTGCTTATGCCAAATCAATATTTTCTTTACAAAAACGAATGAAGCTTAAGAATAGACTTTAAGAGGCGTGCTTCTATTAGGCACATAAACTACAACCTTATATATGCTGTATATATATATATATATATATATATATATTATATCACTCTTAAAAGCAAGTTGAAGACTGAGCCTCACGGATACACGTGGCAGTATCACATTTTTTAAACCCCTGAACATAGGAGGTCAGTCTTATTTAAATTATTGGATGGTGATGATGGTTTTTAATCAACATTCACATCTCTTCTTCTTTATGCACTGTAAAAGGCGTTGAAGGAGAAAGAGACAAAAAGGCGAGGTAGGAAACCTGCTACCAAGAATGCTGCCAAAAAGCTCCCTGCAACCACTAGGAAGAAAGGTGTAGCAGCCAACAAGCAATCTTAGATACTTGGTCATAAATTTATTACTGATATGTTAATGCCAGCTGCTGAAAGTTCAGGGATTTCACTAGAGAAGAAAGTGATAAAGATGAGAGAATCCCCATTTAACAAGAAAAGTGGATGAAAATGGATGATACACTATAATGAAAACAAATTGTGAATGTTTGGCAATATAATGAAAATGGAAGATCCACCGGAATGAAAATGGAAGAAGCAACATTCTTTAATTCATGATCACTTATAATCGTTATAATTTTTGCAAGTTCTGTATAACTATATATAATGAATGGTATAAATCAGGTATACAGGATCAAGAAGCATGTGTTTGTGAATGTTTGACACTCAAAGAGGGTGGGAACTCTCTTATACATCAAATTTACAGAGATTACTTTCTGGGCAGTGGTTTCTAGAATCTTGCATAAGTTAGGAATATATTGGATGCTATAAGTTGAGGTGCATGGCAACTCTTGTTTGTTTCGTTGTTTCTAATTCCATGTGGTTGTATTATTTAATCCTTCCTATAATTTTTAGAGTTTTTCCCCTCTTAATTTATTGTTTGGTGGAACCATGAGAGTGTATACAAGAATGCTAAACTTGGTTATCCAAAAGGGAGAACAAGAAAAAGTATTTTCTTAGTGCAAACCACTAAAAGAAGCACTAGAAAAAAGGGGTATAGAAGTAGCATTTCAACGAGGGTGTACAGTATGAATTTAAGGCAGAGGTACAAATGGGCTAAATATAATCAACGAGACATTCAAGAAAAAATAAAATAGAATATACATGCTGAATAATGAATACTCGCATCAATCATGATATAATATTTTAAATGATATGAAAGCAGTGTTTTACTTTGTCATATAGTCATTTTAACATTATGTCCTAAATTCATATCAATATTTATACAGTCACACTCTAAATTTTCAGAGTGCAACTAGCACAAATAATGAGAATAACTCATTCCTGCAAGGCTATCACTATGTTTCTTGACCAATTATACTAATATATAAATCATGCAATAATGTAAATTTACATAAATCTCAATACCAAGTAGATTAACAACCATATCTTTTTATAGGAATTTCAGTAAAGTCTCATCTATAACTGAGGCCTGCCAAAATTATTGCAAATATTTGCCATAAACAACAAAATCCACAAAAGAGAGCTTAGCTCTTAGATCATCCAATAACTGATAAAACTATAACAAAATAGGGGAATGGGGAACATGCCTATGGTTATCTATACACATTTAAAGTTATTTACATTTTTGCAAAATTCAACTATTACAAAAGTATGATACCCCAACAAAATAAGAAATAAAATCCTCTGCAGTACAAGTAGGGCTCTTCTAGCCCTCACGTTCAGGAAGCTGTTTTGGGTGGTTACCTGAAATTAAAGAAAATATAAACCGGTAGCATTCCAATAATAAAACCCATACAAATACGTTGAGGTATGCAAAGCTCTATGCAATTTACTTCATAATAAATTCCCAAATATCTAATACTATACCTGTTGGCACAAACCATTAAAAAAATGACCAGTTCTCAGTTAATCAACATTTAAATGCTTACCGTAATAAAAATAAATATGCATTAATTACACAAAAGAAAGAGACATTAACAGTGCAATATATATTAACAATCATGGATTTACTTCCATGGAAATTAAGTCGATCAAAGGTACTCAACCCTTGAAAAACATATTTATCGATCGAAGATCCACAGCCCTCAGAGAAAACTTTATCATCGGTCAAGGGTACTTAGCCCTTAGGTAATTTAAATTAGACAGTTGTGAGGCACAAACTAGCGCTATTCAATCCATTTAATACTCACTTTCAATACAATCCATTTCTAATTATTCTTACATAAATGACACATCATCATAACATATTAGCTTGCCTTTGATATTATATCAGCTTTATATGAGTTATACAACATCACACATAATTCATAATTCATTTGAAAACTAATGAAGTCTATAGGCTATTTCCTTGTTCACAACAAGACAATAACCATAAAAATTCTATTACACAATAATATAATTGATAAACAACAACAGGTATTATGTAATACTGTTGGAAAAACTACCACTTACTTAGTGGGAGAAGTATTCTAAATAGCATTACCTCCTTTTCTTGGTTATAGGATATTCCACAAGATAATCCCTATAACAGAAAAGTACAATTTCCTTAATCCTCCATCACCATTATACATTAATTTAGGCTCATTCCAATGCCTCTATGCAAATTCATAAATTAAAAAGACTTACTAAAAACAACTAAACTATCTACAAGTCTTATTACAACCCATAATATCAATTCAATACATATTTTAAATTAAGAAGAGATTTCTTCCTTTAGCTCATATCATCTCCATAACCAAACTCATGTGTAGACCTCCTTATTTACCACTAAAACAAATCATACCTTAGCCTTAGCTCATTTTCCTTGATTCCTCCACATGACTTGCTCATTTTTTCATCAATTTAATTCACTTCCTTATAGACTTACTAATTATTCAATTACATCCCAATTTGCCATACTTTAACTCTTCCTTTCACCTTTAACCAAGCCTATATATGAACAACAACAACATATCACTTCATAAACATTAATAGTGTTCCTAAAATACCTACTTTAACCATTAAATTCTAGAATTCTACAATTCTATGTTTAACCCCAAAAATTTGGAAAATTTTTTGTTTGGTCCGTAGAAGAGCCACCACTTACCAATCTTTAAAAAACTTGTCCAAAAACATGTCTTCAAGATTGAAATTTAAAGGAAAGGACCGAAAATCATATTACTATTAGAATTCCCATAAAAAATTGAACAAAACTCAGCATTTTTTTTTTTTGGCTCAAATTCCTCCTTGTGGCTGCCAGACATTAAACGGTGGAGACGAAGCTACCTACTAAAAAGGTGAAGGACATGAGTCATTCTCAGGTCGCCAGTGTTGGAGAACCGTCGGCCGGTGGTGCGCGGTCTGAAGGTTGATGTAGAAATAGAGAAAATTGAAGAAGAGGAAAGAAAAATGATGCTGAAGAAATTTGTTGGGAAGGAAGATAAGAACACAAGGGTAAAAATGTAATTTCCCACTACTAGGACACATGGCAACACCACAAAATGTTCTAGAAGAGCATGCATTTGAGGCTTAAACCCTTGCCATCAAGATCAATGTGCCCATGTCTTACCACTAAACTAAGGTTCTTATTTGATTAACAACTTACACCATGGACATTTATTCTTTTTCTCTTCCTAAGAACAAAAACTTGTGAGTGTCACATATACTTTCTATCAGTTAAATCACTGAAATAAATGATGCTGTGAGAAAGAAGAATCCTACTTTGACAAATTAAATCATACACAGATTTAACTAGTCTAGAGACAAACTTATTCTTGGGTCTTCTCTAAAATTAAACTGCATTCAACTTTGATAAAAACATTGGTAATCAGAGCATTGATGTTATTAATTTACCTCTATTGAAATAGGTTCTTTCTCAGTCTTCGCAGTTTTCTTGCCCTTAGCTCTTCTTGATTTTCCTATCTATAATTCTAAGCATCATGTAAGGGATAACTACTTTTATTTGTTCGTTTACAAGAAACTGATGAAGTACAAAACCTAGATCAACATATGAAGAACCAGTTCAAATGATAAGAGAGAGACAAATTGAAATAGAGAACATGAAATAAAGTAATGCTACCTAGGTTTAATGGACTAATGCCGGTGAAGCACCTATTGAGGAGGGGGTCTAACGATGTTGTATCAATTAGCGTGAATGAAAGGCTCCTCTTTTCTATGGTATTTTTTATAAGAACGGCAAATGAAACCCTTATGTGAGCAAAACTAGACTTTGGTGAAATTCTTCGCGAGTATAGGCACTAATTTCAATATTAATAATAGACACAGAATAAATTGTGTTTGATATCAATATGAAAATTTTTTACATAGATTAAATTCGTGTCTACTATTTATTTCATAATTAACTTATATAATTGATTGATTGACATGGAATTAGATACCAATAATTTTGAGACGGATATAATTCGTTTCAAATTATGTATGAGTTACTAATAATATTGAATTACACTTATAATATTTAAATTCATATCTAATTCAGTCTCTATTTGATAAGACTATATTTTAATCCCAAAATTCTGTCTCAATTTCACATTTTTCTAGTAGTGCATGAATTTGAAGAAGATGGAAGTTAGAGAAGGTACAGTGAAGGTGGTGTTGGCGATGCATCTTCATCTACTTCACCTCTCATGTGTAGGCTCATGTGCCCGCTGCTAATACCATTGTACACTCTCCACATCCTTTAGATCCCATTTTCTCTAATGGCTCCAATCATTCTAGCAAATTCAAAGATAGGAATTAGAAAAACAAATGTCATAAAAAGTGTAAGAAGAAAGGAAATGAGTTCAGATCGCCAGATTATTCCTGATGTCTTTTCGATTGCATGTCTTGAATAATTTAAATTATGCTTCAATATGATCAATTAGTGAGTTAGATACTTATTGCTTATGTGATACAGTAATTTTCAATCTTAAGGTTTGCGTAGGCTTTGATGTCTCAAATGTTATCTTTATGTATTGTACTATGCGTTCCCTTTCTAAGTTACACGCTACATCCTATGTTATGCTTTGTCATCTTGATTTAGAAAATAACTACAGATAATTATTTAATGTTTTCTATATTACCTATACTATATAATGTACTGCAAAAATAAATCATTGCAATCATCCGATTGATTATATCACGAACAGTTATACAAATATAGAGATAAAGACGGAGTGAGCTAAAAATGAGAAGTTGGCCTGTAACATACTCATCTTGTATCATTATGTTTCAAATTGTCCAATAGAATTCAATGCCAAAGATCTATACTAATATGTATCTGGGGCTTTTAGCCACTCAAACTAATATTAGAAAAATAATATTGAAGAGTCTTTAGTTGCGTGCGAGAGAATATTGTGTAGTGTAGGGTCTACTAGTATCTTTTGTCCTATTACGCTATTAGCATTAAACGTATTTCTATTTTTATTCTTCATAAGGGTGATTTAAAAATAGTAATATATCAAGTGGCTTTTAAAATTATAGAAACCATTTGTTGAGAGCAACTTGTCATTATTCAATCGTTCTAAGTCGCGTTGTTCATATCAACTTGCTATGTCAGTTTATTGTATATGAATTACTGACCTATAGCTATAGAATTTTTTGGACATAAGTTAAATGGATAGAACTATTTCAAGTCTATATGGTTAAACATGGTAATAATGCTGCAATAATGTATTATCTGATTTAGTTCAGTTGCTTTTGCAGTGCCTTTTTTTTTTCATAAAGAAAAAGTTAGTATTATTTGAATCTTCTCCACAAGTATGTACTATATTTTCATCTCCTCAAAAAAAAAGTCACAAATATTATTGTAATTTATTTTTTTTTTACTGCAAGAACGGTTAGGGTAATACTTTTCTTATTTCAGAAAAGAAGAATATAATTTTTTCAAATAAAACAAATTGTGAAATTTGATCATTTTTATTTTATAAAGAAAGGTGTTAGTAGTAACTACAATTTATAATTTTGCCTCACCCAGACGGATTCCATGCACTTTCTTCAATGATAAAGTCACTTTCATGGAAGCCACAAAATATGTCACTTCATCATGAAAGTAACAAAATAATCTTTCATTAACCGATTCATTTAAATGATTCATCTATCTGGGTGGGTTGCCTTTTGCAGTATTTGAAAAGACAACAAAAGACATTATTTTTTAAAATCTTTCCTACAAGTTTATTCATATAGTTCTATTTCAAAAGCCTATAAAAGGAGAAACCAGCTTATGTCGGGAATTCCTATAGTGTGAAGATAAGTGAAGAAATGAACAAAAACTGCAGGAAGCATCAACCGTGAATTGGAGAGAAGAGTTAATGTAACGAAGGTGGTGTTGATGTCGTTTCTTGTACTTCATCATCTAATCCTAATACCAGTCGTGTGGTGTGTCCTCATTGATGTGCTTGCTACTACTGCTAATTTTGAGGTTGTCCACTATCCATTTTCCTTTGCCATTTTCTTCTATGGCCTCTCTTATACTAACAAATTTAAAGACAAGAAAGACCGATAGTGTCATAAAAGGTGTTTGAAGAAAGGATTTGAGTTAGGATCTTCAAATCTTACAAAATGTTTTTAAATTCATAGGCCGAGGTCTCTAATGTTATGCACACATACATCTGCACCTGCTTTTGATTTAAAAACACATACACCATCTGCAATAATTATTTAACTGTTAATAATCTTTATATATAAGATATTTTGATTAAACTAAGTTTAACAAAGCAATCTCCCACAAAGATTGTATTAACAATGATTTCAAGGGCAATTGTTGTTAATTAGTTGATCCAATTGCTGTTAAAAGTAAGGCTTTGTTGTAATTGGCTGAACGGCAGTTAACCAATGCTTCAAAATTTCTATTTTTTTAATGATGATTCAATAAAATTTTATTCAAACAAGATAATCCAAAATTACATGAGTTCAACTAAAGGAATAAAATCAAACAATAACACAACTGACACCATAAAGAAATTAAAAGTACAAATCAAGCATAATGCACAGGACAACTAGAAAACTAATAAGACAAATGTTTGTTGTAGCCATCATAGCACACAGAGGAATATTACTAGTCAAAATGATTG
This sequence comes from Delonix regia, assembly GCA_037074485.1. Classification (NCBI taxonomy): domain Eukaryota; kingdom Viridiplantae; phylum Streptophyta; class Magnoliopsida; order Fabales; family Fabaceae; genus Delonix; species Delonix regia. The sequence continues at coordinate 27,179,492 of CM073449.1, read as the reverse complement.
TTATTTGTCAGGAAGGTTGGGGTGATATCACTCAACTGAAGTGCACATCCTCCTAACTATTAGTTTGGCAAGCCAATCAGGTGTGTAATTAGCTTGACATCTAATTTAGGAGAAGGAGAAAAGGAAGGATTTACTTATTTTTATATGATTTGAAGGACAACTTTAATCATATTGGAAATCCCAAACTCCCAAACTTCACTTTTTGATTGACCAAATTTGAATTTTTCATCCTTTAGTAATCATTTCATGGGATAGTATTCTTCTTTACCCAATTTCTATTCTCTCTACCATAGATTTCCAATCAACATTTTTGTGCTTGCATCAGTAGTACTTTCTCAAAAGTATCCCATTCTAAAGTGTAACATTTACTAAATTTAATGCAAAAATTTTGCTCTTAGCAAGAATGGAAGCATAAATATTTGTGGTGTGTATTATTAATCAAATATAAGCTTTAGCTTAGTGGTAAGGCACAACATTTAGATGCAAGAGGGCGTGGATTCGAGATGCAGCTTCCTCCTCCCTTAAAATTTTTTTGGTGATGACACGCGTCCCTTTAGGCGAAATTACCAAAATACCCCTAACTTTTCTTTCTTCTCTCGCATGGCTTCTTCTTCATCTTCATAATGCTAATCTCCTTCTCTCTCTGTTTCTGCACTCCACCACCATGGACAGTCACACCACCACCTTCGGCCAACTTCCTTCTTCACCAGCAACTCCTTTTGGACAGCTACCGCCTGCAATTTCTAGTGATAGTAGCTTTTCCGACGAGTTCTGTAAAAATCGAGAAAAGGGAATTTTACAGTGGATTTTAGTGGGTTTTAATTGGTTTTTTTATGAAAATGATGTTAGGAAAAGCATTTTCAGCCCTTTTCCATTGAATTTTTGCTTTGGAGGCATGACTTTAGGCAAGTTTTTTATAGTTGTTCTAATAGGGACTAAACTGAAAAGTTTTGAGATTTTGGGGTTTACATAAAATTGTGGAATTCTGGATTTGAATGGGTTTAAATTGGTCTTATAAGAACACTTTTAAGGTGTATGACATGAAACCCTATTGTTCTTCATGGTTTTACTTGGGTTGAAGGTAAAAGTATGGAATTTGGGACTAAAGTGAAAATTTAGAAAGTTTTTAAGTCAGTGAATGTAAATTGACGAAAAGTTTGGGAAAGTTAGGTGATGGAATAAGGGAATCTAAGCTAGGGCTTGTTTTGAGTAATGATATGGAAATTGAATATGAAATTAGTGATGGAAATATGATGAATTAAAGAGAAGAAAGAAATGTGTGATGAATTAATGTTATGGATAGTATAAGAAGAGTATATATTATGGTTGCTTGATGAATTGGATAAGAGGCACTATAATGAACCTAAATTGTTATGTTTTAGTGATGGGAATTGAGGAAAGTATATTTTTGTGATATAGGGATTGTTGGTGAATTCCATTTTATAACTAAGAGAAGAAGACAAGTTTATTTTAGATTACTTCACCAACCAGGTAAGCAATAGCTCTTCCAACTATATAATTACCATTGTATTGTTATATGGTTATACGATAGCATAATGGTTAGACTTGTCAGTCTTTCAAATGCATTATGATTTATGACTGGTATGTGATGTGCATACAACAACTATAAAAAGAGAGGATTGTATGGAAAAAGGGTATTGTTTTACTAGAGATTACAAAAGTTTCATTTTGATAGCCTTGATATTGAAAAAGGAAAACTCATGTATGGCAGCTCCTTAGATTTAGGGAGGACATTATAAGATGGATGTTTTAGCGAAAGCTTGCAACTCACAACCGTATGGGTGATTTACCCTGAGATGTTGTGTGCTCTTGACTGATATGAATAACCCAAGGGATACATACCCTCGACCGATAGTGATTTACCCTGAGATGCTGTGTGCTCTCGACCGATAGTGAGTTAACTTGAGATGTTGTGTGCTCTCAACAGATGATTAAATTACATGGTTAAATCCTGAGATGTTGTGTGCTCTAAACCCTAAGATGCTGTGTGCTCTTGACCGATAATGAGTTACCCTGAGATGTTTTGTGCTCTCAACAAATGATTGAATTACATGGGCCACAAGTCCATGACCAATGCTTGATGTCTTTGATAGTCCTCCTAAGAATCTAGGTTCTGAGCCCATCGCATTTTGAATAAAAAGGAACGTTTTCACATGTCTTTTAACAAGAACCCAAGGGCTAAGTTCCCTTGATCGTTTGATAAAAGTATACAAGGGCTAAGTACCCTTGACCGATAAGAAAGATTTTCCAAGGGTTGTGGCTCATTGACCGTTAAAATGTGATTTCTAATGGCTATGTTCCCTTGACCAATTTAATTTCCATGGAATGAATCCATGATCATTATTATTTTATCGCATGTTTATGGCTTAAATTGTTATAGTCTTAAAGCATGATTTACCAAAAATTGACCGGTTAAAAGGTATTATTGATTTATTACTAGAATGCTACCTATTTATGTTTTACTAAATTTAAGGTAGCCATCCAAAGCAGTTTGCTGATCATAAGGGCTAAAGGAGCCCTGTTGGCACTATTGACGTTTTGATTTCCCTATTTTGTTGAGATTTTTATATTTTGTATGTAATTGGTTAAAGAGGTAAATAGATGTAAATGGATATGTTTGACCACAGGTAGATTCCCTACTCCCCTACTGTGTTATAGTTGTCTCTAGATTGAATTAAAAGTTGAACTCTCTTTAATAAATATTATTGTTTTGGTAGATATTTGTAGAAACTTCAGGAGGTCTCAATTACAGAGGCAGGCTAGTCTCGTTATCTATGCTGGTCACACTCTGGGAGTTGGGGTGTGACATGGTCTTCCTCTTCCCTTTTCCTTCTCTCTCCTCTCACTTCTCCTTCTTACATTTTAACCATCCCTTTCCCTCTTCTCATTTCATGTCAGTAATCCCTTGCCTCTCTCTCTCAATCTCTCAATCTCTCGATGTTGGAATAGACTCCTTTTCCCTTTCAATCCTTAGTTTCCTTCACTCCATGTTTTGTTCTTGTTTTTTTTTTCTTTTCCCTTTCTCAAATTTATTTTGTTTTCTTTTCTTCATCACCTCTTATCCTTTTATGCTCTTTGCTTTGTTTTTTCAGTGAGAGCTTTGCATTGTAAAAAATCATGAATTTTTTTTACGTGTGGCCTCAAAAGTGCTTTCATTTTTAATGTAGTTAGGTTTTGTTTGCCAATGTTAGTGGTTAATAGAGTCCTGTAAGTCCTTTTGACTAATTAGGAAATTAATATGGTGGAAGTAAGATATGGAAAGTGGCTCACAATGTCCATTAATGTTTGAGATTAAGAACCTAATCAATTCCCTTGTTTCTCCCACATTTTTTTTGTAGACAATATTTTTTAAACAAAATTTTTACAAGATTTTTACCCAATTAGCTTTTCATCTATGAATATATATGAGAACATAAAACATTTAGCTTATTTGCAAGAATATGTTAATGATTGCATAAATCATAATCTACAGACTATAACCCTTTATTGTTAGAAGCTAAAAAATTTACTTTTTCAACCATATTTTTATTTTATGACAATTTTGCATAATTATTATTTCATCTTTGACCTAAAGTTTGAATGACTCTACAAATGAATTGAAGTTTAGCCTTATCGAGATGTATTGGGTTTATAGGTAAGGCTAGACATGTTGAAGATTGAAGAAACAAACAGTTGAAAGTTAATGTGCAGAGCTCTTGCTCTTATTGGAAATGAAGATCAAATTTGTGGCCAACTTCAATGCTACCTTTACTTTTTCGTAATATTTCTATTGGCCTATTACATGGTTACTTTGCCACCATGCATAAAGTGAGGAAGAATAGTAAAACTCCCTCTTTACTCATTCCTTCACGACTCAGGTCTGAGGAAAAAAACATTGGAAAGTTAAAAGGAAGAATTATGAACTACAAGATTAATTCCATTAATAATAAAATTCTAACTGACAGGTAATATTTGATCCCGACTAAAAAAAAAGCTATTCATGTTAAAATATGATCTTCCAATATTTAGCCCATGAACAAAATTCTATGCTACAATTACAAAATCAAATAACTAGATTCAACTGCCATTATTAGGTTCAGGTATAAAGTAAATCACTCATGGAGTGAACATAGCATTGAATGATAGCCAACACAGGGAAAATTCTTGGCCCTTATGACTTTGTTATCTGAGGAGTAAATGTAACTAAGAGGGATCGTGATTCTTCAAAAATAATCTCCTTTAGCCTCTCTGTCTCTTGCCATGGTGAAAAGAAAACTATCCCTTCAACACACTTTATGTAACACTTGTCAAGTATAATGCAAAATTTTTGTTTTTAGCAAGAGTAAAAGCATAAATATTTATGGTGTATGTTATTAATCAAATATGAGCTCTGGCTTAGTGGTAAGGCATGGTTTTTGGAGTTTGAGGGCACGGGTTTGAGACCAGCTTTATCCTCCCTAAAAAAATTTTTGGTGCTGACATGTATCATGCCAGGTGAAAAGACCAAAATGCCCTTCATTATCTTATTCTTCTTCCCGTCATTCTTCCTCTACAGGATTTTTTCTTCTTCCTTTTTAGTTCTACCTTCTTGTTGCATCAGTCCTTTACACCACCATGCCATAGCTTTCGGCCAACACTCTCCCTCACCAGCGATGAGTTTCTGACAGCCACACCTTGCAGTTCTGGTGACAACCTCTATTTTCTGTCGGTCATTATTGACAGCCAAGAAAAAAGGAGTTTCAACTGTTTTTTGGTGAGTTTTGATCAGTTTTTCATGAAAATGTTGATGTTAAATACATTTTCGGTCATTTGCTATTGAATTTCGACCTTGGAAGCATATTTGTAGGCAAGTTTTTTAGATTGGTTTTTCCAAGGTCTAAACTAAAAATTTTCTAAATTTTGGGGTTTTACAGAGAATTGTAGCATTTTGGAATTTAATGGATTTAAGTTGGTATTATAGGAACACTTTTAATGGTTATGAAATGCAATCCTATTGTTCTTCATGGTTTAACTTGTTTGAAGGTGTAAGTATGGAAATTTTGGATGAAAATGAAAATTTAGGAAGTTTATAAGGAAGTGAATGTAAATTGATGAAAAACCTGAGTAAGTTATGTGGTGGAATCAAGGAATATGAGCTAAGGCTTGTTTTTAGTGGTAATAAGGAAGTTGGACATGAATTTAGTAATAGAAATGTGATGCATTAAAGGAAAGAAATTTTTTCTTAATTGGGATTATGTGTTGAGTTGATGTTATGAGATAGTATGAGAATTGTAGATATTTGGTTGCTTTTGGTAAATCTTTTCCATTTATGAATTTGTTAAGAGACATTATAATGAGCCCAAATTAATGTATATTAGTGATGGGAATTGAGGAAATTGTACTTTTGTGATATAGGGATTATTGGGTGAAATATCATATAACTAAGAGAAATGAGCCTACTTCACCCCCCATGTAAGTGGTAGCTCTTCCAACTATATGTTTACCATTGTATCATTATATGGTAGCATATTTTGTTAAACTTGTTAGTCTTTCAAATGCATTATGATTTATGAATTTTACGTGATGCCCATGTAAAAACCATAAAAAGAGGATTGTATGAAAAGTGGTACTAGATATGTTAAATAGCGTGCGCTTGTACCTCACAACCGTTTGACTTAAATTACCTAAGGTTTAAGTTCCCTTGACCGAGGGCTAAGTTCTCTTGACTGATGATACAAATACCCAAGGGCTAAGTTCCCTTGACCGATGATAAAGATTCTCCAAGGGCTAAGTTCCCTTGACCGATGATAAAGATTCTCTGAGGGTTGTGCATCCTCGACCGATAAATGTGATTTCCAAAGGCTATGTACCATTGACCGATTTAATTTTCATTGAATGAATCCATGACTGTTATCGTTATATTGCATGTTTATGGCTTAATATGATAAGGTTTTAAATGATACTTTATATAGAACTGATCGATTTAAAAGGCATTGTAATGATTTACTACTGGAATGCTACCCGTTTATATTTTATTTAATTTCAAGTAATCACCTAGAGTAGTTTGTTGACTAGGAGGGCTAGAAAAGCCTTATTAATATTGTTGAGGATTTGATTATCTATTTTTGTTAGGGTTTTGTATTTTTTGTAATAGTGTAAATTGTTAAAGATGTAAATAACTGTAAATGAGTATAAATGAGCATAGGTAGATTCCCCATGCCCTTATTGTGATGTAGTTGTTTCAGAATTGATTTGAGAGCTAAGCTCTATTTTCTGGATGTTGTGGTTTTTGGAAGATATTTGTAGCAATTTCGGAAGGTTTCAATTACAGAGGAGACACTGTGTAACACATGCCAAAGTATGAAGCAAATTTTTATTCTTAGCAAGAATGAAAGCTTAAATATTTGTGGTGTGTATTATTAATCAAATATGAGCTTTAGCTTAGTGGTGAGGCATGGCAGTGGAAATCTAATGTCCCAGGTTTGAGATGCAACTCCCTTCTCCCTTAAAAATTTTTTAGTGATGACATGTGTCCTCCTCTAGTGTGAAATTACGAAACTGCCTTCACTTTTTCCTACTTCACCATGCATTTTTTTCTTTCCTCCGCAGCATTTTTCTTCTTCCATTCTAGTTCTGCCTTCTTGCCACGTCAGCCCTCTACAATGCCACGTTCTGGCTTCAGCCAGTGTCCTCCATCACTCGCAGCTCACTTCCAATCTCCGAGGCTCATGTTTTTCGGTAACAGTAGCATTTAGGAAGAGAGATTTTTGCAACGAATTTTGGTGAGTTTTGATCGGTTTTTCATGAAAATGATGTTAGGAGAAGCATTTTCGACCCTTTCCCATTGAATTTCAGCCTTTGAAGCATACTTTTAGGCAAGTTTTTTACTATTGTTCTAGCAGGGACTAAATTAAAAATTTTTGAAATTTTGGGGTATTACAGAAAATTGTGGAATTCTGGAATTTAATGGGTTTAAATTGGTCTTATAAGAACACTTTTAAAGTGTATGACATGAAACCCTATTGTTCTTCATGATTTAACTTGGGTTGAAGGTAAAAGTATGGAATTTGGGACTGAAGTGAGAATTTGGGAAGTTTTTAAGGCAACGAATGTAAATTGAAAAAAATCCTAAGTAAGTGATGTGGTGGAAATCAAGGAATATGAGTTAAGGTTTTTTTTAGTAACAATGAGGAAATTGAATATGAAATGAGTAATGGAAATATGATAGGAATTGATATGAGCAAGTTATGGTTGCTTGATGAATTTGTTAAGAAGCACTATAATGAGTCTAAATTGATATGTTATAGTGATGGGAATTGAGGGAATTATATTTTTGTGATATAGGAATTGTTGGTGAATTCTATTTTATAACCAAGACAAGAAGACAAGGTTATTTTAGATTACATCATCTACTAGGTAAGCGGTAGCTCTTCCAACCGTATGATTTACCATTATATTATTATATGGTAGCATAATTTTTAGACTTGTTAATCTTTCAAATGAATTATGGTTTATGACTAGTATGTGATGTCCATGCAAAACCTATAAAAAGAGAGGATTGTATAGAAAATGGTATTGTTTTACTAAAGATAGCAAAAGTTTCATCCTGATAGCATTGGTATTGAAAGAAGAAAATTTACGTGTGACAGTTCCTTAGATTTAGGGAGGACTACTATAAGATGGATGTTTTAACGTGAGCTTGTAACTCACGACCGTAAGGGTGATTTACCATGAGGGCTATATGCTATCGACCGATAGTGAATAACCCGAGGGATACATACCCTTGACCAATAGTGAGTTACCCCGAGAGCTATGTGCTCTCAACAAATGCTTAAATTGCATGGGCTACAAGTCCATGACCAATGCTTGATGTCTTTAATAGTCCTCCTTTAAATCTAGGTTATGAGCCAACCGTATTTTGAATAAAAAAGGAAGGTTTTACATGTCTCTTAAAAAAAACACAAGGGTTAAGTTCCCTTGATCGTTTAATAAAAATATACAAGGGCTAAGTAACCTTAACAGATGAGAAAGATTCTCTGAAGGTTATGGATCCTCGACCATTAGAATGTGATTTACAAGGGCTATGTACTATTGACCGATTTAATTTCCATGGAATGACTCCATTACTGTTATTGTTTTATCGCATGTTTATGGCTTAAATTGTCAAAGTTTTAAATCATGATTTACCAAAAATTGACCGGTTTAAAAAAGGTATTATTGATTTATTACTGGAATGCTACTTGTTTACATGTTACTTAATTTTAGGTAGTCATCTAGAGCAATTTGCTAATTAAGAGGGCTAGAGGAGCCCTATTGGTACTACTGATGTTTTGATTTCCCTATTTTGTTGGGGTTTTGTATTTTGTAACAATGTAATTGGTTAAAGATGTAAATAATTGTAAATAAATATGTATGACCACAAGTAGATTCCTTATTCCCCTACTATGTTGTAATTGTCTCTAGGTTGAATTGAGAGTAGAGCTCTCTTTTATAGATATTATTGTTTTGGCAGATATTTGTAGAAATTTCGGGAGGTCTCAGTTATAGAAGAGACTCTACCAAAATTTCTACAAATTATATATGAATGTGAATCTGCTTAGTAATGAATTTCCATGATGTATGATTTTCAATTCAGTTAAAGAATCAATTGTTAGGCTTACAGAGATGGGTTAGTCTCGTTATCTATGTTGGTTACGCTCCGGATATTGGGGTGTGACACTCTGCAGAAATGTCTACAAAATATATAAATGTGAGTCTACTTGGTAATGAATTTCCATTATGCAAGATTTACAATTTGGTTAAGAAAACATCATGTTAGGCTTACATAAACAAGCTATTCCCATTATCTATGCCGGTTACACTCCGAAAGTTGGGGTGTAACACTTTCTCTGCAACCTTGCCATATATCACACACAACACAATCAACCCATTACTGACATAGCCACGTCAGCCAGACCCCAAAACGAGGTCAGCCAAAACCAAACCAGTGTTAGGGTAGATTTAATGGCAAGAACTAAAATTGCAACAAATTGAAAGTACAAGGGTGGATTTTAAAAAAATTAAAGTATAATGATCGATTTACAAATTGATGTAAACTATAGGGAATAATTAATTAATTTTTCCTAATTTAAAAGTTGACTTGACATTTTATTTGTCATATAGGTATTTCTACATAAGCATTCCACATATGGTGTTAAGTGATTAATGGCAATGACTTGTTTAAAAATGTTTTAAAATATAAGGACGAATTAAAAAATAAAATATAGAGATCAATTTATAAATTCATGTAAAATATAAGGGCTAAATAATACATTTTCTTTTTATTAACGTCCATAGAGCTTAAGTTATACATATCCACTTGAACCCCTTAACTTTCTATAAATTATATAAATAAGTTTAAATTAAAAAAATACTTTTAGTGGGCAAAGGAGGCAGAAAGGGGGAAAAAAAAAACTTTTGAAATTGACACTGAATTCAGAGGACTTCTCTCACCTAAAAGGGCAAAAGCCTTTATAAGTGATTATATTTTTTAAAAAACAAGTACAACGATTTCTCTATCATTTACAAATTTAACATATGATTCTTATGATTCCATCACTTATATTTACATATATAAATAATAAAAAAAACTACAATTTCTCCAAGATGTCCATGAAAAAGAAATAAGAAAGAAAATATTTCTTACATGCTTTTTTCTTTGGAGTTTTTTCATGCCAATATATTCCTTCAATTATGATCTATTTGCAAAGATTTATTTCAATCATGAAAACTAACAAATGCCTTCCTGCACTATATCATATGTATCCATTTTTCTCTTATAAAAATGCTTAGGTATACTAAAAATAATACAACAAAATCATTATTTTTTTTCAGTTTACATATGCCTTGAGTCAAGGGTCATGTACACATAGAATAATGTTTAAATATAATAAAAACTAGTATTAGAATATATTAAATAGTTTTCTTTAAAAAAAAATTGGATGTTTTACATAAAAAAAATGTCAGCTCCATGTCTCAAACTTGGGCGCCACTCCTTGTTGTAGGGGATGTAACACTCGGATTCTGCATTTCGATATAAAACTACAAAACATTCTTTTGGATGAAAAGTATCGTCCAAAGATCTCAGATTTTGGGCTTGCTAAGCTCAGCACCAACGAGGAGAGCATTATTTCAATGTCAAATGCAAGAGGGACAGTGGGGTATGTGGCTCCCTAAAGTGTGGAATAAAAGTTTTGGGGGAGTTTCACGTAAGTCTGATGTATATAGCTATGGGATGTTATTGTTAGAAATGGTTGGAGGGCAGAATAACATTAACGATGAAGCAAACAAAGGGTCGGCAAGTGAGATATATTTCCCTTATTTGGTTATTAACAAAATGCTTGAAGTGGGAAGTGATTTGGGAATTGAGGGGATAATGATCATGGAGGAAAATGAGATTGCGAAGATGACTATGGTGGGATTGTGGTGCCTTCAGACAATTCCTGCTCATAGACCTTCGATGAGTAGAGTTATTGTAATGTTGGAAGGTAGTACGGGTTCCTTAGAAATGCCCGCAAAGCCTGTTATGTCTTCTTCTCAAAGATCAGCGCCAGAACCCTCCTCTACTTTAGGTTCATTGCAGAGCGTCTAACTTTGTTCTAATAGTTTTGAGATGAATAATGTAGATCATAAAGGCAAGTGAAGTGCTTTGGCTTTGTACCAAACAAGTTAATATAAGCATTCTGTTTTAAGACACCAGGTTTTGCATCTAACATACGAAGTGCTGAATACATAGTAAAATATATATAAGCCCATTTATTTTCTCATTTGAACATAGAAAGAGGGAACTGAGTGCTGCTTTCTTCACTGACTCTTCTCAGTGGGGTCATTTTTTGGCCGCCTCGATTACGCATTAACTAGTCAAAACCCAGTTTTTTTCTTTAGTCTTGCTTTATTTTGAGTGTGGAAGAATAATGCATTTGGGTCCTTTTTTTTTCTCAAAAATCAAAGTCAATTGTGGCAGGAATCGTATCTATCGTTTCCCTGTCTTGTACATCATCAAAGTCTCCCTTTGACCCAAAGCTGTGATAAATCAGTAAGCCAGGCCAGCAATCGTAAACCGTGGAGTTAGACAATGGAAGCCCATCTCTTGTTCCCTACCACCGTCATCACCATCTCCTTCTTCCTAATCATGATGCCCGAATCCCACTGTCAAGAAGATGAACTATACTTGGCCTGCCAGCACTCATTCAGTTGTGGAACGCTGCAAGATATTAGTTACCCTTTCTGGTCAGATAATGGACGTCGTTATTGTGGCAGAGACGGCTTCCAGCTCCATTGTGTAAAAAATCAACCCCCTTCTATTCGAGTCGGCTCACAGAATTTCAGTATCCTAAGGATTGATCAGTACTCTTACACCATGACAATGGTGCGGACAGACCCTGTCCTTGATCTTTGTTCTTCCAATTTGACTAGCACTTCCTTGAATACCCAACTCAATCTTTTCCATTATGGCCGAGATGTTAAGAACGTGAGCCTGTTCTACGACTGCCCCTCAGATATTTTGATCGGCCGAAACTTTACATGCAAGAATCTCCCTAATAAACTTGTTTTCTACGAGGAAGATACTCAGTTGCAGCAATTCTCTGAACTTTACAATTGTAAGCGTCGTATTCAAGTGCCGGTCTCAAAGAATACTGTTCTGGATCCTGAAGAAGGTAGGGAAGCCCTTGATAGAGCTTTGCGTAACGGGTTTGGTGTGCGGTATAAGGTTGACGGTCCTCCTTGCGGAAACTGCTTAGACTCTGGAGGATCCTGTGGGTCATATGATACGTCTCAATTTACCTGTCATTGCGTGGATGGACCTCATGCTGCTGACTGTTCTTATTCTGGTTCCAGTATGCGCTTCTTCCCTCGCTTTTTAAAATCCCCTCATTTTCCCTTCACTTCCCAAATTTACAGTTTGCTATACTGCACTTGCTCATAGGAAAATAGCATTTTCCTGACGAGTTTTGCCATTGCTGTAGAAGGTCGTCCTTGCGAACAATGCACAGAGTCTGGAGGAGTGTGTGGGTACAATGATGAGTCTCAAATTACCTGTCACTGTGTGGGTCCTCATGCTGCTTACTGTTCTGATTCTGATTCCAGTACGCGTTTCTTCCCCTGCTTTATTCTTCTCATTTTCCTTCATAACTTGTCAAACACTTGCTCATAGTGGTCGCTTGACTGGTGAACAATAATTAAGAGATGGGATTTGGAGTGGGGAGATTGAGCAATTTGATTGCCATATAGGACGATGGTGAAGCGCCTAATTGCTTAATTGTACCGGTGCACTATTCTTTAATTTGATTGTATTGTTATTATACCTTGTCAAGGATTTCAGCTCTAATTTTAGAATAATTATCACAATATATTTGAATTTAGTGTTGTTATATTCATTAGGAATTAAATTCTATTTTTGTTGGGCCAAGCACTATTATGCCGGGTGACTTTTCCATACATGATTAGGCTTAGTATAAATAAACTGTGCTGTTCATCGAATAACTGAACTCAACTTATTACAAGCTTAAATTAAACACAATTCATTTATCAAATGATCAAGTTTGATCAGTATATTTAGGTTGTGCAGTTAAATGAGTGGAGTTTGAAAGTATAATGTTAGACTTGTTAAGCTTACCTTTGCGATTAAGATGCAATTTTATCAAAGATTATCATTAAATAACCAAATTATGCCTTTATTTAAACACTGTAAAACATATTTTTTCTAAATCTTCTCACTTGTATATAAATGCTTAGTCGTATAAAATTTCATAATGTTTTTATTTAATTTATGTGTATGTAAGCATATATTATATTTATAGTACTAATGGTGGATTGTTAAAGTGCAACTTATTTGTTAAACAAGTTGAGCTTAATCATAATCTTTAATTTGATTAAAATTTGAGTTTGTATTCAAACTCATTTTATTTTTGATTGAGCAAGTTTTGATAATACTAAAATTTGAGTTTGAATTCAGGTTAATGCCTCTGTTTCATTTCTAACTAAGAACCCTTCCCACTCAACGAAACAGAGGTGTTGACTGAATTCAACCTCAAAAACTTATTTGCTAATTAGACAAGCAGATCACAGCTAGCTGGAACCCATTATTAAGTGGGTGCTGAGTGCTGACACCTTCAAAAGCAATAATCTTTTCTTACAAGTGTCGCTTGTGATTTTTCTTTTTCGGCATGATGGAAGCATGATAACTCATCCATTAAGTCTTTCAACATGCTACCTAGTACCTGTTGAGACTTCCCAGTAATCCCCCATTTTTTCTCATGAAAAGAAAAACTAACAACAGTCAACCATTAAACGCGGTATCTATGTAAGTACTGCAAGAGGACGTTCCACTGTTTCCTCTGAAGTTTCATTCTTCTCGTTCTTGAATTCGACTTGCTTTTCTCTTTTGGACTGAAAGAAATGAATTCTTAATAGTCCTAACTCCCCACATCCATAATGATTGAGTTTAGAACCTTAGATAGAAAACTTCCAACTATACATGCTCTAATTCCTCTTTGCTCTTTTTTGCAGAATATCAAAGGAGGATGAAACTAATAGTAGGTAATTGATCCAATTTCCTGTTTCATATTTCTCTTTACAATTTTGCGTAGTATCTGCTACCTTTCAATTCAATACTCCACATCAGTTGACATTTCTGACCATTTTTCTTACTACCCTGTTGTTAATGCTGCTTCAGCTGGGTGGTTTCAAATGAGCTTCTCCTTTTTCTATATAATATATAGTAGAAAATGAGGGATCTGTCGGATTTCTTACCCAACGATTTACCCGCTATTACATGTACTAGGTTTCACAGGCGGAGCAGCTGGAACATTGCTAATTTGTATTACTATTTTCTGTTGTACAATGAAATCATTGAGACAGAAAATAGGATTTTGTAAGACAAGTAAGGCTGACCAAGAAATCGAGGCCTACATTAGAAACCATGGACCTCTGGCTCTCACAAGATATAAATTTGCGGATATCAAGAAAATGACCAAATCTTTTGAAGTTAAACTGGGACAAGGTGGGTACGGTACTGTATACAAAGGACAGCTACTCAATGGATGTACAGTGGCTGTAAAGATATTGAATCCATCCAAAGGGAATGGGGAAGAATTTATCAACGAGGTTGCCAGCATCAGTAGAACTTCCCATGTCAATGTTGTCACGCTTCTTGGATTTTGTTTGGAAGGCAGAAAAAAGGCTCTCATATATGAATTCATGCCCAATGGATCCCTTGAAAGTTTCATTTCCAACAAAGCAAATAAAAATACTTCATCCTTGAGTTGGGAAAATTTGTACCAAATTGCGATTGGGACAGCTCGAGGGCTTGAATACTTGCATAAAGGATGCAACACTCGAATTTTGCATTTTGACATAAAACCACATAACATCCTTTTGGATGAAAGCTTTTGCCCCAAGATCTCAGATTTTGGGCTTGCTAAGCTTTGTCCTACGAAAGAAAGCATTATTTCAATTTCGGAAGCTAGAGGGACTATAGGATATCTTGCTCCAGAAGTCTGGAATAGACATATTGGAGGAGTTTCACATAAGTCTGATGTTTATAGCTATGGAATGATGCTGTTAGACATGGCTGGGGGGCGAAAGAACATGAATATCGAAACCAATTGCATGACTGAGATTTATTTTCCGGATTGGATTTATGATAAACTTGAACAAGGCAATGATTTGGGATGCGATGGGGCCATGACAATGGAGGAAAATGATATTGCAAAGCGAATGACCATTGTAGGTTTGTGGTGCATTCAAACATTTCCAACTCAAAGACCTACAATAAGTAGAGTGATTGAGATGTTAGAGGGAAGCCTAGATTCACTGGAGATGCCACCAAAGCCTGCCATGTCTTCCCCTGCAAGATTAGAATCAGAATTAGAATCTTCCATTACTATCTCTGCCACTACATATTAGTGTAGTGTGTGAATTGCCATCCCTGATTGTGGGTCTTGAAAGCTCTTCCCCAGATGCTGGAGAGACACTACCGATGCAGAAATGCCCCCAAAGCCTGGTTCTGTCTTTTCCGCCACTTGAATCTTCCTTCAAATCAAGCTCATTCTGGAGTGTTCAAGCTTTTCATCAATTTTTTTTTCTGTTAGA
This sequence comes from Delonix regia, assembly GCA_037074485.1. Classification (NCBI taxonomy): domain Eukaryota; kingdom Viridiplantae; phylum Streptophyta; class Magnoliopsida; order Fabales; family Fabaceae; genus Delonix; species Delonix regia. The sequence goes on along the minus strand of CM073449.1, from coordinate 27,164,381 downwards.
TGAAAAATTTAGATCATGAATGCAAGTCTTACATGTCAACACAAGCATTCCTGATTAGAAATCACGTGTCTACGAGTGTGTCATATCATGGAGATAGGAAAAAAGAAAGATGACTCTTGCTTTGATACACGAAATAGGGAAGTATTAGCATCACCATTTTGTGTTCTTCGAATGTTCGTCTTTAGGACATGGTAATTTTGAAGAAGGCAAATTTAGTGTTTAATTTGTGTAGTATCTCTTGTTTATTATTTCACAAATAAATTTCTCATATTTGTTGATATCATTCAATTGGTACTTAAGTAACATTACGACCTCCTGTTAAATCAACTGTGACATATTTAAGCTAGATATTCTAAACTATAAAGTGCCTTTGGCTTTGCACTAAACAATATAGCTATTATAATTACTAGCCTGACATCTAACTCATAGATAGTGATGACGATTTACATATTACTGCAAAAACATATAATTATAAAACCAATAGGGATTTTAAACAATCCTTCTACTTCACCCAATTATACGCTTTAATTAATAATTAGCCATCTCATGGTAGAGAGTGATTCTGAGGTGGCTATCCATCTCATCTACGAACCAGATAACACAAGCCTCCACAAATTCTCACCATGTCAAATACTCAGTCATAGCCAACAGCAATGTCGTTAGCAGAACCTAGATTTTCCAAGGGAGAAAATATTGGTTTATATAGATGAAATTCCAAGAAATACTAAATATAATTGCAGATGAAATTTTATCTGAGACAGCAACCAATGTAAGTACTTAAATCTTATTATGCGTATTTATAGCACTGATAACTGAACAGAGTATGGAAACCAAGCATATCCTAAGGAAAATTTTGATCTGATAATGCAAAATATTCTTAATTAAATTACCAAAATGCCCTAATTAAACTATTTTGCCATACTGCTCTTACTTCCTCGCCATTCTTCTCCTTCATCGCGTGTTGTTACTATGCAACAATGCCAACTAACGTTTAAAGTATTTTCTATCACTATTCAGTGCCACCAAAGCACGTCCAACATCGCAACACCACCACTGTCTTGAGCACAACCTTCACCGACCTCCAAGTGGCCAAAAATACTTCAATTTCTAGCAAACGTACAGTGACGGTTTCTAGCTCAAGTTTCACGAATTTAGGTGCATTTTACTTTAATTTAGCTTAAGAATTCGGTTTCCTTATGAATTTCAACCAACTCTCTGCCATAATCACCAATCAATTTGGTTAAAACAACCCTAAATTGAATAACCCTAATTCATGGCATTATTCACGCAAGGAAAGAGGCAAAATTGAGCTCAATCTAGGGTGATTGCTTCAAATTGACTTAGAACTTCATATCATAGATAATTTTTGCATCCTTCTCTCTTAGAATCACTGATCAATTATGACTTATAGCTACCAGATTGAAAAACATCAAATTTTATATGTATGTGTAATCTTGCATGAAGGTGAAATTTGAATTTTTTTTAGTCTTCTCAAATATCATTAAGTGTCTAGGGAGTGATCTAAGACTATTGGAGGTTTTAATTTGAATTAGAAGTTGAATTGCTAATTTTCCTTATTTTTCCTAGATTTTTCAAAGAGAAAATAGGAGGAAATTTGAATGGGAGACCTTATGGGGCTTAATTAAATAGCATTGAACAATAATGTAAGTTGAATGAAGGATTTTGGAATTTAATTGAATAATCTCTATAGAGGCATTAGTGTTGATGGTGGGTTAGTGGAATTTTAATAAGGGCATAATGAAGTACATTAAATAAAATTAAAGGTCATAAGTATTTTTTTGGGTATTATCAAAGAAAATGGGCAAAAAATTTGATTTCTTAAGATTTTGAAAGGTAAAAGGGGAAAGTGGAATTGAAGAAGTTATGGGTTAAAGGTACATGAATGACTAGATAAATATGTAGGTAGAAGAATTAAATGGTTAAAATTATTCATGAATATTAAAGGTTAAGAGCATTTTATTTGATATTATAGGTGGCTAGGACAATTGTGAATAAGGAATTATAAACAGGGTTAGAAAGAGGTTAGTATAATCCTCTCAGATGAGTAAATATTACTAATTATACTTGTTTTCTGTATTTTGAAATTTTCCTTTTGTAAATCAATGTTTTTATTTACTTTGATACCCTGGTAACAAACTTCCTAGGATAGTTAAATCCTTTCTTGAGAATTATTCTTTTTTTTCTTTTCAGAATTCTATCAAATTTTATTATAAAATTTCTTTTACAATTGTATTGAATTCTGTATAATGATTAAAATACTGTTTGACTTTTGAAACCTCTTAAGGAAGGTGAATTGTGTTTCATTCTTAAAATAATTGGAATAAAGTAGTTATACCAAATGATGTTGTCTATTATTTGATTTTCTAGAAATTTGGAGTTTTACTATTTGAGTGTATTAGTAATGATTTTATGGTTATAAATGAAGTTGTTTTCTGAAATTTCATCTCATATAGAACCCTGTAGCTAAAAGCAGCAAGCGCTAACCATGGTGCACCATATACTGTATTACTGTACTAAGGCTTTATGTCGTACCACTGAATGTATATGAGTCATTTTACTCACCATTGTTACTGCATTGTATTACTACCTCTAGCAAATGTTGGTATATGATTATTGATCTACTGTTTGGTTCCGTGGGATGTCTTTCCATTACAATGTTTTGAAAGTTCAAAGTTTATAAATGTTTATTATTAATTTTCTATTTTGTAAAATGATTGTGAAATATTTCATCATCCTTATCAATTCCCCTACGGTATAGTTATGGGTATTTACTCACAGAGTGATTATCACTCACCCTTATTTCTTTACATTTTTCACATAATAGTGTTGACCTGGACCCTCCTCCCGTAGTATAGTGTCGGGATAGTTTCTTTTTGGTGAGCCCTGCATTGTCCATACAGGCAATAGCTTCTTTTGTTGTAAATATGGTATATATTAATCTCTAGTGGTTCCATATGTCACAGACAGGGTTTTGTAAGTTATATGTGTGTGTGTGTGTGTGTGTGTATATATATATATACTGGACTATTTGATTGGGAACTATTGTGAGAGCAAAGCTCTCTATGTTTTTTTTATGTGTATGACTATCTGTGAAAATTTCGAAAATCCCATATTTCAGGGTAGACTTTATTAAAACTTCCACACAAAAGTCACATAGTGTATCAGATATTTATCTTCACTTTCAATAGATTATGTATGTTAATTGACCAGTAGGATTACGTATACTTTGTATGAAAATCTATAATTATATTGATCAGGTTGTATGATTTTTCTGTTGATTCACATAGGTAAGTTATGCCTCACCCCTCGTGCAATCACACCTTTTATTCGAAGTGTGACATATACAACGATTGATGTGGTGTGTTCATTCCAATCAAATCATTCCCTTAATGGTCCTCATTCTTTTCTTTGAATGATTTAATTTGGACTAATACAATGCATCAACAGTCACATAAGTGTAATGATACCGACCAATTATTTTTTTTTTTCCATTGAGTTATTCTATCATAAACCCACTTTAATTTCTTTTGGTACGTGCAAAGGACCCATTTAAAATCACTAAAACAAGGATAAGATCTAGCAATTCAGATATGCTCTAGTAATAGTGCTACTAGAGCAAATCTAGTAAACTAGAGATCATTCAATAGAAATTTAACGATTTAAATTTTTTATTAATGACCATGCATAGTCCTGGGTTACTTTTTTATTTTTTAATCTAAACCATTAAATCTTTATCTAACAACTAATATTTATTATTAGATCTGCTTAAATAATAGATCCTACTGGAGCATATCCAAAATCTAGGATCTAGTGTCCCCTGTAAAAGAAGTAAAACATAATTAATTAGTATGTCTCATTATTTATGTAGTTATACCAAAATTCTGAAAAACTTAATAATTTCTATATCATTAAACATGATAATAATATTGTAGTAATGCATTATCTGATTTAGTTAAATATTTCATCTACCAAGTAGAGTTGCCTTTAGCACTATTTTTTTCTTTAATAAAAAGTTGGTATGATTTGAATCTTCTCCATAACTATGTACCAAATATCTCATCCCACAATGAAAACTTGTCGCAAATATTATTGGGATTTAGTTTTTTTTTAATGCAGGAACGGTTAGTGTATTACCTTTTTTTTTCTATTTCAAAAAGAAGAATATAAATTATTTAAAATAAAACAAATTGCAAAATTTGGACATTTTTCATTTTTAAAAAAAAAAGTTACGAATAATAGCAATTTATTATTTTGCCTGGCCTAGATAGATTCCATGCTCTCTCTTTCATGGTAAAGTCATTTTAGTGGAAGTAATAAAATATTTCACTCTCTTCAAAGTAACAAAATAGTTTTTCATCAACCGATTTGGTTAAATGATTCATCTACCTGGGTGGATTGCCTTTTGTAGTATTTGTAAATAACAAAAAAGACATTGTTATTGAAAATCTTTCCTATAAATTTATTCACATAATTATATTTCAAAAGCTTTAAAAAGGAGCAACCAGCTTATGCAGGCAATTTCCATAGTGCGAAGACAAATGAAGAAACGAACATAAAAATGTTGTAGGAAGCATCAGCCGTGACTTGGAAAGAGGAGGTTAGTACACTGAAGGTGGTTTTGGTGTGGTTTATTGTGCTTCATCATCTAATCCTAATACCAGTTGTGTGGTTTTGTGTGGTGTTTCCTCGTTGATTTGCCTTGTAATATCCATTAAATTTAAACTCTAAAGGGATGCTCAATAGATAACTTAGTTGATAATACAAATAAAAATTTATCTGAGATTATAACCAGAGAGAGTATCTAAGCCTTACCTGGTACTTTGTTAACATTTGCAACTCAACTGGGTATGGTAACTAAGTATCTATAAAAAAAAATTTTGATATGATCAAAATACAATATTCCTCACTGTAAATATTTTATTACCCCTAATCATTCCTAATATTCCCGCTAATAATATTTTATTACAATAATTACACCATTATACCCACTAACCCCCTCTAACAATATTTTAATACAATAATCATACTACATAATTGCATCAATTCCCAATTTTCTTCTACACATTTCCTTCCCGCACATTTCTTCTCGTTAGTAGGCAAAAATCCTCTTCTTCACTCCGGCAACCACTTCATTATTGCCGGCAAAGCACCAGTGACCCACCAGCAGCATCTCCAACCTCTGGTGACCTTCCCCATCGGCCATATCACCGAAAAATCGTGTCACATTACCGTCACTATGCAAATACCTCAATCAACCACTGACATTGTTTCAGTCATTATGAAAGGTCACTGGCGCCTCCTTTAAGCTATAGTGGCACCACCAAGCCTTTAACGACTTCCACCAACTGCCACATCGTTGAAAGTTTTTCAATTTTTTGACGGCCATATCATGTGCAATCTGAGCTCAAAATTCACGATTTTGGTGTACTTTTGCTTTGATTTAGCTTAGGGCTTTACTTTCTGCATCAAATTGAGTTAGGATTACATATCATAGGTAAATTTCGCACCTTTTTCTTGAAATCACTAATCAATTGTAAATTTTGGCTTCCAGATTGAAAAACCCCAAAATTTGGGTCTAGGGGTAGTTTTAGAAATAAGTGAAATTTGAGTTTTGTAGGCTTCTTAAACATTATTATGCACCTAGGGAGTGATTTAGAACTTTTGGAAATTTTAGTATGAATTTTGAGAAGAATTTCTAATTATTCATAATTTTCCTAGATTTTCATGAAGAAAAAGGGAGGAAATTAGAAGGGAAAAATTTGTTTAGCTTGATTAGATAACAATTATTATTATTTGAAGTTAAATGGAAATTTTGGAATTTATTAAATGACCCCTAAGTGAAATTTGTGTGATGGTAGGTGTTAAAAATTTAATAAGTGCATAATAGAATAAATTGAATAAAATAATAATAATAATAATAATAATAATAACAATAAAATGAAATATAGGTCATAAGTATTTTGAAGTATTATTAAGGAAAGTGACCCAAAAATTTAATTTTCTAAAATTGAGTAAAAAAAAATAGGGCCAAATTGGGTTGAAAAAATGATTTGGTTAAAAATGAATAAGGAAAAATTAATTAAGTCAATATCAGAATTAAATAATTAAATTTATTCATGAAGACCGAATGATAAAAGTATTTATTTAATGTTTTAGGTGATTAGAAAAAATTGCCAGCAAAAGAATTATAAACAAGGATAAGAGAAGACTATGCACAATATGATTTTGAATTTTGAATTATTAGATATACTGAAATTTGAACTCTAAAGTAATATGATTTTAAAATTTTGATACCTGTACGCGGATGCATATTTATTTCTGAAATATTGAGAATGTGTTCAAAACAGAACCTTGTAGCTAACAGTAGTAAATGTTAGCCGTAGTACACTCTGATTGGTGGTTGAGCATAATGTCATTATCTCCTTATTCTGTATAAGGCTTAAAGCCATTATTATAATTACTCAAAGCTTATGACCAAAGTAAGTATTTGTTCTTATTTGTTTTCACTAGCCTTGAGCTAGTTCTATATTCTGTAATTATGAATAGTTCTATAAAAGATTCCCAAATGCATTCTATTAATGATTATTTTTTATTTTTTTGATATTAAATTATGAATGTATAATATCTAATTTTTAAATTTCAAAATGCGTACCATTGTAAGTCTGTTACATTTATGCAATATTAGAATTACTTATTCACTGAATTTTCACTCATCCCACTATTCAACAATTTTAAAATTCCAGCATCAATCCATAACTCCCACCTACGGAAATATAATCATGGTGATTAATTCATTGATGAGCCTAACCTACTACTAAAGCTATGTTTTTCTTTTATTTTATGATTCTGCTTAGTCGCTCCCTTGTATATAGGCTTAATATTTAATGTATTATCATGATATGTCATATAACTCTACTGTAGAAATTGGGAGGTCCATAATTTAAGAAATAACCTGTCTAAATTTTTACACAGAGATTAAACTGAGTCAATTAATGTTTGTATAAAAAGTTATGAGATTTAATGTTTATTTAATGTGGGATTACATAAGTTTTGCTATTTTGAAGATTTTGAAGGGTTCATGAGAATGAAAGATACCTTATCTCCATACTGGTCACGTCTTATCAACCCAGTTCGTGACATGCCTACCACTATTGTTAATTTTGAGGTTGTCCTCTCTCCCTTTTCTTTTGCCATTTCTTGGAGTCTTTCTCATGCGAACAAATCCAGAGACAGGAAAGAAAGACAATGCCACAAAAGGTTCTTGAAGAAAGGATTAAGTCAGGATATTCTAATTTTACAAAATGCGTCTATTAATGCATGGACCTGGGTCTCTATCTAATATATTGCACACGTGTCCGCACTTGCTTTGATGTAAGGAACACAAACACCATTTGCAATAATTCGATGATTTATATTAAATAAAGTATACAATCAAACAAGATATAATTAATTGAAGAACCTGTAAACAGTTCAAGTTTCTAATCCTCTTCTAGATATAACTCTTGAGCCAAAGGAATATAATAAAGATAACATGAAAGGTAGGGGCGGGAAAAGGCGCAAAACTATGGGCACGTTTGGTTCACTTCTTTTTAGCGATGGAGAGGTAGAGGCAATACCTCACTCTCATTTGTTTGGCAAACGTGGCCTACCACTTTTTTAATCTATTTTTTAATATTTTAATTAATTAGTTATTATATTTATATAAAATGCTATATAAATATATAACTATATTAATATACGAAGATATATAATATAAAATGAATATAATTCAAAACTAGAATATATTCAATATGCTAATTTTGAATACTCTAAATATTCTAATATGTAATATACAATAAAATAAAAATTATATTTATATATGTATATATACACATATATAATTTAAAAAACTATACACTTTTTTTCTATTTTTAATAATTTTATTTATTTTTTATTTTTTAGAATATTATTTTTTATTCTATTTTAAAGATTTAATAGTTATTTTATTTTAAAATATATTTTATAATAAAAAATTTTATTTGGGGTAATACAGTAACTTTCTTCTCAATCTTCCTTTCCTTCATTGATTATTCGTACCAAACAAATTGCATCATTCTCTTTCTAACCGGAGCTCTTGGCGGTCTTCAAATCAATTCAACTTAGAAGTAATACGTACAAGCGCTTGCAATCCATTGCACGGTCTTCCTGGGCTTTTAATTTACTCTGCTTCTATACAACCAAACGGGGTCTGTACTTGCTTTTCACTCTGTTTCCTCAGCCCTTAAAAGGATTTACTCCCATGCCTTCCTCACTAGGCTTGGGTTCGTTTTATTTATTTGTTTGTTCATATCAAGTTAGTTTGTTGAACTGGGAATCATAAATAGTGATGCCATATTAAGCCTATTGATAACAACTTTATGGTCAACATGGGGGACACTGGACTGTTGAATCCTTATTAGATTATGGTTGTTAAAGATGCGCCTCCAGGAGTTCTTGTAGCTGAAAAATCTGAGAAGTGAGTGGAAAGAACTATTCTAATTCAATAAATAATGTTTTCTAGTACAAGTGCCAAAGTTTAGTAGAACAAATAGATATGTGATAGGGCTGGAACTTTCAGTTAAACATCAATTTGCATTATTAGTTGTCTCAAACATTCTACATGCAGTGCAGATTTAGACAGATGATAGATTGCATATTGTAAAATGTAATATATTTACTAGCTTATCTCTTTCTCTCTCACCAGTAAATGACAATTATTATTGTAATATTTATACTACCATGCATGTCTGAGTGTGTTTGGCTTACTGGTTCTACTGTTTTGTAGGTTTGTGTTGGGGCAAAGTTAGAATGATATTATTGGTGAGTGGCAATTGATATGGCTCATCAGATTGCTTCAGCGATTATGGTTGGTGAATGAATATGAAGTCTTATAGTTTGTCACTAGTGTCATGTTACCAAAACCAAGATCGCTGCGATTATTGTTAAATCAGTTCTATATTAGAATTCAATTTACTTCTAAATGAAACCGTTGGAGCTTTTTTTTTTGGGCATTTAATTCACACTCATCATACCATTTTCAAATTTGGATCATTAATACATCAAGGCCCTTGTTTGTTATGGGATTATTACAATTGTGACAGTAAATGGAGGGTTATATGATCTAGCCTTGCTTGTGTCTAATTGGTGTGATAGCAAAAAAATATTGTTTGAATTTTGAAAATGGGAAAATGAAAAAGAAAAGTGATCGAGCTAACTAGGGAAGTAAAAATAGATTCAATTTTTCCTCTGGTCTTGATGTCAAGCTAAGTTGGCATTCAGCATGGTCCCTGGTGTTAGAATGCATGCCTTCCTAATTTATCTGGGCCTCATTCTACGAGAATTTGGATGCATGTCTATAACTATTGTTCTCTGAAACCCAAAGCTGAAAACACCTATTTCAAACAAAGCTTTTTCCTTTGTGATATAACTAGATAAAAAATAGATATCTTATCAGTACATTCCGGGCTTCTTACTCCTCGAACAGAACTTAAAGCTCCCCCTTCTTCTATGGCTTCCCATACCTTTCTTCTTAAATCTTCTCTCACTCACTGACCCTCCCTCTATTTTACACGTTCACTCTAGCTCTTTATCTCTGTTTTACTCTACACAGCCACGGATCAAACGAAACTCTTCTCCTCTTGTGTTGCATTTTCATTTTTCGTTTTCTCCTCCGGTCCTCTTACATTCTCCTCTCTTTCTTCGATTCTCCTTTTTGTTGTTGCTGTTGTTGTTCTTCTCTCTATTCCCGTCCTCTCATCACTTTCTCCTTCTCAGTTCTTCATCTCCTCCATCTTTTTTTTCGCTTTTACTCTATTTCCCTCGCCTTTCACTGCCATGTCAGCCATGTAGGAGTCATTTAGCCATGTCAGCAGCCACATATGCTGCCAGGTAGCCTCTGTTTGCCACATCACCCTCTCATTAGCGTTTAAATGGAATACAACGGTAGAGACTTAATTTTAAACTATGAAAACTGGAGGGGGACCAACTTACAAACAAGGTGAAACTATAAGTACCAATTATTAAATTTTCCCTAAACTATGTAAATAATTTTAAATTAGAAAAATATTGTTTCCACGGCAGGAGGAGGTGCAATGGATAAAATAAGTTTTTGAAACTGAAATTGAATTTAGACGGCCACTCTCACCTAAAGGGCATAAGCCTTTAAAAGTGATTATATACTGACCAAGGAAAGGAAGCACTGATACGTCAAGAAGGTCAACGCACCCGTGCTGGACGCGTATCTGGTGCGAATACACGTACCGTATGCCAGCACGCGTGTTCGGCGAGTGTCCGTTCAGTCGAAACGTGTCGAAACGCAAAAGAATGTTCTGAAACAAAAGAAAAGTTTGAAAACGGATTCTGAAACGCTAGAAATGTTTTTTTTTTTTCAAATTAGAAAACATAACAAGCCTTCGTTCTGTCGTCACACTGCCTGCCTCTTCTCTTCTTCATCTTAGTCGTTCTGCATCTCTCCTCCCTTCTTCGTCTACGTCATGTGGCTCGTACCGTTATGTCCGTCTTTCCTCCCATCTTTATCGCCACTATGTTGTATCCGTAGCGTTTCTTGGTCTCTACTCTGTCTTTGTCTGTGCGTGTCTGTTTGCCAGTGTTTCTTTGTCTCTGCTCTCCATCTTTGACTGTCCATTCCCTTCGTCTGTTACACATGTAGGTCTGTGCTTTTCACTCCTTCTTTGCCAGCGTTTGCCACTTTGTTTTGTCCGTTCTTTTTTTTTTTCCATTTTATGACTGAATATTATGAGAAGAATTCTATGGCCGTTGAGTTTCACAAAAGTGATTAGGAGAAGACTTTAAAATAAAATGGGAAAGGTCCAGGCATTAATTTTGGTTGAAAATATTAGGAATTAGTCATACTTTTCCTAGGTTCCAATGCATCCTTTATGGAACCTAAGCATTGATAATTACAACACTAAAATATTTCAAATTTTACATTTATGAAACTTATTTTCTTCTTCAAATGGCACTTGTATTGCAGCTCTTATTTGAAAAGACTTCAATGGCCACGGGATCTATTAGCTTAGGCAAGTCAATTTCTATATATCAACCATCTAATGAACTCTGAAAAGAGGCAACTCCTTGACAGGCTTATGTGACTATAATTAATATAAACAATGTAGTTCTAAGTGGCGAAAATAGGTATTGGAAGTACAATTATTGTAATAATGAATACAATGGATCATATACTAGAGTTAAGTGACATTTGTTATGAGCATCTAGTAAAATGTTTGTTATGTGTTCTAAAATTGATAGTCAATACTTAGTTGAAATGAAAACTATGCAAGAGAATGCTGATAATATATCAAAGCTAAAGCAACTGTCATAACCACCACATGCTTCAAGCTTGTCTACTTTAAAAATGAATGCATTATAATTGGAAGCTCATACAACTAAGGTAAAAGGAGAGTCATAAATGGTTTAAAAAGAAACTTCAATAATTGGGCTAGGGAGAGGTGGAAATCGCAAGAATGTTTTATTTGTTGGTCTATCATTTAATTTAGCATATAATCCTTATTACATTAGCTTATTTTAATATGTTGCTAATAACATAATTGCTAATTTTAAGTCTTCTGATTATAATGCACTAAGAGATCCTTTATTGCAAAAGGAGAGAGCAAATGTTGAAAAGTTACTTGAACTAATCAAAGAGACTTGGAGTGAGAAAGGAGTAAGTATAGTGACAGATGGGTGAATTGATGTGTAGCGAAGGACATTAATAAATTTAATGAATCTAAAGAGTATAAAGATAAATATTATATAGCTAATTTGGTGAAGCAAGTTATTAAAGAGGTTAGACATCAAAATATTGTTCAAATTAGTATTGATAATGCCCCTGTGTGCAAAGCTACTAGTAAACTTGTTGAAGCCGAGTATTCACACATTTTTTGGACATCATATGTTGTGCACAGACACAATCTTGTTTTGAAAAATATATGTTCTACAAAAAACACAAAGGAAAATGAGCTTATGTTTAAAGAATGTCGTTGGAACATACAAGTTAAAGATGATGTAATTTTTATTAGAACTTTTATCATAAATCATTTTATGAGGTTGCCAATTTTCAATAAATTTGTGCCTTTGAAATTACTAGTTTTTTTTTTAAACTGATTTGCTTCCACTATTGTTATGCTCAAAAAACTCAAACTCATAAAACGACATCTCCAACAATGGTAATAAGTGATGAATTCAGTATTTATAGAGATGTTAATATTAGAAAAAGCATATATAGTTAAAGAGTTCATTCTTGATGATTCTTGGTGGAATAAAATTGATTACATACTCTCTATCACAAAACCTATTTATGATATGCTTAGGTTTTGTAATATTAATAAGCTTACACTACATTTGGTCTACAATTTGTGAGATTCAATTATAAAAGAAGTGAATGCAACAATATATAAGCATAAGAAAAAGGAACTTCATAAGTATTTAAGGTTTTGTGAAGTTGCATATGGGGTTATGATTGATTGTCGGACAAAAAGTTACACTCCACTTCATTGTGTGACTCATTCATTGAATCCAAGGTATAATATTTGTGTTGTTTTCAAATTTAACTTTGTGCATTTTAAACAAGTGACATGTATATCTTTATATATATATATATATATATATATATATATATATATAGGTATTATTCTATTTAATGGCTTTAAGGAGCATTTAATGGAGTTCTTCCTCATAAAGGTGATGAAATTTCAACTGAGAGGAACAAATACTTTGGCATGTAATTTGAAAAGCCAAAGGAGAGAAAATTTATTCTTTAGAGTTTTCCAAGTTTTGTATAGCCTCATATGCATATTCACTATCTAATTCCTTGCAAGATAGGTGTATTTTATAACCTAATAAGTGGTGGATAAATTATGGTTCCTTAAACCCTATGCTTCAAAATCTTGCATTGAAGCTTTTTGGGCAACCATGGTCATCTTCCTCTTGTAAAAGAAACTGGTGCACCTACTCATTTATTCACTCCCTCAAACAGAGCAAGATAAATCCAAAAAGGGCTGAAGATTTAGTTTATGTGCATACCAATTTTTGTCTTCTATGAAGGAAGAGTGAAATGTATTCTAAGGGATAGAGTAGGATGTAGAATATTAATGGAGATCATTGGGAGTTATTTGATGGTATTGGAGCCTTAAGTTGCAAACTTATCCTTAGATGAACCAGATTTAGAGCAAGAGCTCATAGAAAATCATAGTGACATAATGAAAATGAAAAAGATTAATTCATTTTACTTTGTTTAGTAATTTATGCTTTAATTTGTAACTCTTTATTGACATCTTTTATAAATGCAAACTTGTAGCTTGTTTAATTATATTGTGTTGTTTTTTTTCATGTGTCCATATATATATATATATATATTGTTGTATCACAAAAATTGATGTATTCCACGTATCGTATTATGTCGTACCTGATATGCATACCCGTATCAATGCTTCTTAGATGCTAACAAACTTTTTTTAAAAAAATTATCATTAATTTATTTACATCAATTACAATAATTTCTCTTTCATTTAAAATTTTAATATATCCTTTTTATGATTCCGTCAGTTATATTCACATATATAAATAATAAAAAATTTACAGTTTTGAAAACCATGCCATTTTTCCTCCAACACAGATGTCCAGCAAAATGAAATAAGAAAGAAAATATTTCTTACATGCCTTTTTTGGAGTTTTTCTTATGCAAATATTCCTTCAATTATGATTTATTTGCAAATATTTCTTTCAACTATCAAAACTGACCAATGCCTCCCTGCACTATATCACACGTTTGCAATTTTTCTCTTATAAAAAATTTGTTTAAATGACACAGAAATATTTTTCCATTTGTTTTTTTTTTTTTTTGTTTACATTATATCTTGAGTCAAGGTCATGTATAAACAGAATAATTTTTAAATATAATAAAAACTAGTATCGAAATATATTAAATTTATTTATTTAAAAAAATTTAAATGTTATCAATTCATCAATTGTATCATTCTATCTATTAACTTAAGCTGTGAATAATAATACTAGGTGACTTCGCTATACTGATCACATCAAAATCTTCCGTAGGCTTCCATGATCATTAAAAAAAAAAAAAAAAAAGGAGATTTCTTGATTTAGATACAATATGCGGTTGATTATAACCCAAAAGATGTCTATTCAACGACGGATGATAATTTCATGATAATAATTAGGTGAATAGTTGTGCGAATGTAATCATTACTTATTATGAGAGAACAAAATATGAGATAATAACGTGTCAAAAAATATTTATTATATGTTACATTTCAGTGTATGTAAGTGGTTATAAGTAGACAATCTAAGTTGTTTGAGTATTACTAGTGTCAGGTATTTTACCTTTTAGTCTTTGATAAAAAAAAACCTCAATTTTTTAGTATAAAATTAAAAAAATTTTAAAAATTTTCAATTTATCTCTTTTACTTTTTATTTCCCTGGAATCCTCCACTCTACATTAGTTTGTAAATTTGTTATAACCATATACTTCCTTTATTTTTTTAATAAAACCCCAATGCTTAATTCAACCTTTATTATCACCGTATAAATGGAATGAGAAAATTGGCAGGTAATTGATAAAAAAAATTATGAATTCATAAATAAAATTTATAAAAAATTAAAATTAAAATTAAAATACTACAAATTATATTAAATTAATATATAATTAACATATTTTAACCTGTTATTATCATATATTTTTCTCTTTTCATATCATCTTGTCCTCTTATTGTATCACATATTGTTCACACCAAAGCTATCACAACCTTTGGTAATTGATTAAGTTTCATATTTTATCAACAATTATGCAATGTCATGCATGTAGGTTTGGGCTACCTTTAGAAAAAAAAAAAAAACAAGAAAAAAAAATAAATGAACAAAACCTTATTATAACTTAAAAAGTCTGTCCGATTCTAAAAAAAAAAGTCTAAACAAAAAAGTTCAAATAGAAAAGTTTAACTTGTAAAACAGGTTGGGTTAGGCTTTATTAAAGCTTATCCCAAGTCCAAAAAGTCTGAATAAATACTTTTTTAATTAGTAAAAACTTATTATATAAAAAAGGTTAGTGTAATGAGACATTTTAATAAAAAAATAAAAACTAATACCTCGTAGTTAAAGGATTATGTCAATACAACTTATTTGTATTTACAACTTCTCTATATATAATCTTACATGTAATAATAACAATTATTTATGTTATTTAACTCAAATCTTAAATAACAAATTGATTTGACCTTTTTTTAAAAAATGTCCAACCCAAAAAATATGAATAAAAGTCTGAATGAAAAGCTTGATTAAAATGCCGGCTCAGGCTTTTTTAACAACCTAAATTCAAGTCCAATTTTTAAAAGTTTAGCCTGATAATCAGGTCTATAATGAAGCTAGTTATAGTTCATTTATTTTGACTTATTCCATACTAATTCATTTACATAAATTAATTATCAACTAATTAATTATATCATTCTATCTATAAATTTAAGCAGTGAATGATAATAATTTACTTTGCCATACTAATCACTTCACTTAGATTTCATAGTCTTTCATTAGCTTCTATGGCCATAAAATTATTTTTTAAAAAAAAAAATTCCTCTTGGTTTAGAAACAATACATGCAATTAACTAATCAAGACGCAAAAGATTACTATTCACCAGAATTAAAGGCTTATGGATGAAAATGTTATTATAGTTAATTTGGATCATCATTTATAAAACCACAAGCCAAGATTTGATCTCTTAAATGAAAAAAAAAAAAAGGTAAAATCTTTAGTACACTCACAATTTTAATTGCACCAGTATACCAGTTATAATATAAGGACATAATTATAATATTACTATTTTTGAGTTGATATTATTACAATTATGTCCCCATATTATAACTGAGTGCACTGATGCACTCAAAATTTTGAGTGTACCAAAGATGGCACCAAAAAAATATTATATGCGATGTAAAAATTAATTGCATACAATCCAAAACAGTTCAAAATGCACCAATTGCACTTGCTGATCCGAATTTATAACACTACTTTTAAACAATTGATTGAGTTTCATATTTCATCAATAATTCATGCAAAACCACCCATTGTGAACACTATAATTTGTTTGGAGAAATTTTAAAAAATAGTAATAATTAAGGAAATATCAGAATAAATGTCAAGATATAAAAAAGTCAAAAATTAAAAAAAATTAAAAATTCAAATCAATCCACCTTTCTTCAAATTAAATAAAAATTAAATTATATATGAAAAATCAGAAAAATAAAGAAAGAACACTTGATTTGAGAGATGGAGATAAAAAAATTTAAATAAGAAAACCAAATAGAGGGTTAGTTAAGATTATCAACTCTTAACTGAAAAAGAAAATCAGATAAAAATTAAAAAAAGAAAAGAGAAAATTTAATGTTATATTTGGATGGACGACCAGGGATGGAATGACATGGAGTGGAGTGGCTAACTTAGTGTGTCATTATGTTTGGAAGTATTTTTTAAGGTGAAATGGAGTGGCAAATAAGGAACTTCAAGGCCCATCCTTGCCATAAAAAAAAATCCATTTTTTGTCCCACCAAATTAGGGGTCAAAGGATGGAATAAAGTGGCCAAGTGGTTTTATTATAATGATACCCTCTTTGTTTTAAAAATTACCATAATAACATTCTATATATATGGATAATATTGTCAAAATATTGAGCAAGCCCTTCTATTCCATTAATGACCCTCTTCCCTTCCTTCATTAAACTTCCAAATAAGGGAGTGACACATATCTTGCCACGCCACTCCTTTTTGTTAATGGTCATTCCACTCCATCTTCACCAAAACTCCAAATGCATGAAATTGAACATATTTTGAAGAATTACAAACAACATAATAAGAATATGGATAGTCTATTATTGTCTCATCAATCGTAGACAAACTTCCTCCATCATGGAAAGATTTCAAAAGAATCTCAAACATAAGAAGAAAAATATCTCTCTTGAGTAACTGGGGAATCTTCTTCATTTAGAAAAGGAATAAAGAAAGCAAGATCCTGAAAATGAAACCAGTGCTCATAAGAAAGTATATAGGGTGGAGGAAGGGTAGTTCCACAAGACCTTGAAGAAAAGAGGGAAGGATAAAGACAAATTTGAGGCACATGATGGTAATAAGAGCAAGAAAAAGAAAGGTAATTGTTTCTTTTATGAAAGGGTTAGCCATTTCAAGAAATCATGTCTTTTTTCCAAAAAGAAAAAAGAGAAAGAAAATAAGTCATCTACAATAGAAGACAACTTTGTGGCTTTAACTTCTGAGATCTACCTAGTTGACATGATGAATCATGTTAGGTGGACTCTAGTACAACACGTTATGTGTGCAAGAACAAGAACTTCTTCAAAACGTTTAAGGAGGAAAATGGGGATGTGCTTTACATTGGAAATACTTCTAGTGTCTAAGCCAAGGGCAACAAGATTGTGGGAATTGAATTCACTTTTCAGACAACTTTTACTTTAAGAGATGTCTATTATGTACCAAAATTTAAGAAGAATTTAATTTTTGTACCTTTACTTAATAAGTTTAAGTATGTATTTGAGGACGACAAGTTTGTTCTCACTAAGGATGGAACTTTTGTAAGTTAAGATTATTTCTGTAAGAACAGGTTTAAATGTAATATTGCTAAAGTTAATAGTAATATTTACAATTTTGCTAATATTGTTGACTCTTGTAATTTGTGGCCTTATTGTTTGGGTCATGTTTATTTTGGAAAAATAAATGATATGATGAAACTTAAATTGATTGCAAAGAATGTTATTAATCATGAGTCTTGCATTATTTGCATGTTGACTAAAATAACAAAAAAACATTTCCCCTTAGTAGAAAGAAGTTATAAAATATTAGAATTGATTCATTTTTATATTTGTGATTTGTGTAGTTGGCCTACTTTTAGTGGTAGTATTTTGTGACTTTCATTGATAATTTCACTAGATACTGTTATGTCTATTTAATGCACTTAAAGGATAAAGTCTTAGACAAATTTAAGATATTTAAAACTAAAATACAACTTCAATGTAAAACTTTAGATAGTGGGGGAGAATATTATGATCCAAATTATTTTGAGTTAGTTAGTATAATACATTAAGTAACTGCCCCTTATTCCCCACAACAAAACAGTATAGCTGAAAAGGAAAAGAAGAATAAGGTCCTAGTTGAAATGATAAATGTCATATTATCTTACTTTGGTTTGGCTAATGGATATTGGGGAGAGTTATTGCTAATTACATGTCATATATTAAGTAGAGTTCTTAATAAAAGGAACAAAAAATTATGGAATAAAAGAAAATCAAATCTAAATTATTTTAGAGTTTGGGGATGCAAGGTAATAGTTAAAGTTCTAAAACCCAAAAAAAAGAAATTAGATGGAAAAAGAGTTAAGTGAATCATCTTGGGATATGTTAAAAATAGTAAGGCATATTGGTTATTGGTTATTGAGCCAAATGATTAATATCCTATTAATAAAGAAATTAAATTAAGGGATACAAGTTTTCAAAAAGCATGGTTTAACTTAATCCTTAAGCCCAATGACATTTCTCATTCCAATGAGAAGTCAAATCAAGAGAAGAATGTATCTAATTATGATGACATAAAATAAGTAGAACTTAGAAGAAGTAAAAGGGCTAGAAAAGCAAAAACTTATAGTTTTGATTTTTGTCATATTTTTTTGTGATAAGAGATTGTAAATTATTCCCCTTTTTATTTTAATTTAGAATATGACCTTAAAACATTTGAGGAAGCTATGAAGTCTCAACATGCAGCATTTTGGAAAAAAGCTATACAAGATGAAATGGATTCAATAATGGAAAATAAAACTTGGAAACTAGTAGACCTCTCACTTGGTTCTAAACCCATTGGTTATAAATAGATTTTTAAAAGTAAATTAAAAGTGGATGGATCTATAGATAAATTTAAAGTTAGGTTGGTTGTTAAGGGGTTTATGCAAAAGGAAGAGATAAATTATTTTGATACATATGCATCGGTTGCAAGAATTTCCACTATCAATTCCATATACAATCTTGTTATCCATCAAATGGATGTTAAAATAGCTTTCCTTAATAGAGAGTTGGAAAAATAGGTGTATATGACACAACTAGAAAGGTTTGTGGTTCCTAGTCAAAACACAAGGTGTGTAATTTAATTCAGTCTCTTCATGAACTTAAGTAAACTCATAAGCAATGGCACAAAAATTTGATGAGGTAGTTCTAGCAAGTGGATTTAAAATCAATAAATCTAATAAATGTTTTACAATAAGTTTCATAATGCAAAATGTGTCATGATTTATTTGTATATAAATGACATGTTAATTTTTAGTGATGATTTGGATGAAGTAAATAAAATAAAAAAATTCTTGTTTGAAAACTTTGACATAAAAGATATGAGAAAAGTAGATGTCACACTAGGAATCAAGATTATTAAGGATAATAAGTGTCTTAGTTTTTCTCAATCTTATTACATTAAGAAAATATTAAATAAATTTGATTATTTTGATTGTTGTCCTATTTTTACTCTATTTTTTAATCTAGTAACAGTACCAACTAAAGGTTGTCCTACAAGATAACATGATTATTCAAAGGTAATTAAATGTTTGATGTATGATATGACATGTACAAGACCAAATATAGCATATGTTATGGGAAGGTTAAGTAAATACACAATCCAAGTAAGAATCACTAGCATATTGTGGATAGAGTATTAAGGTACTTAAAAGGAACAATTAACTATAGTCTGACCTATAGTGGTAATCCTTCAATTTTGCATGATATACAGGTGCCAGTTACATAAGTTACTCGGAGGATCATGCTTCTACAAATCGATGGGTTTACACTTTAGGTAGGGGTGCTATTTCTTGGGGATCTAAAAAACATACCTATATTGCAATATCTACCATAGACTCTGAGTTTAGAGCATTGGCAGCAAGTAGCAAGGCTTAGAAATTTGTTACATAGTATTCCTATATGACCCAAGCCAATGGCACTAACATCTATTCATTGTGATAGTCAATCTACTCTTTCAAGTGCTTATAGCCAAGTTTATAATAGAAAGTCATGACATATTGGATTATGACAAAGCTTTGTGAAGGAATTGATAATAAATGGAGTAATCTACATAAATTATATAAGATTTAAATTAAATCTTGTAAATCCTTTGACGAAAGGTTTGACAAGAGATATGATATCAAAAACATCAAGATGGGATTGAAGCCCTATAAATCTTGATTACTGATAGTGGACACCTAACTCACACTTGACCATCATATTAAGTCTTGAGTTCAATGGCGAAAGTACACTACTAGAGTGACTGTAAGTACTAGTTATTTTTAATACATCCTAAAGTTAAAAAGTACTTGGTAACTATGAGATTAAAAAGTGAAAGATTGAGTTTTAATTTGGCATTTAATAAACATGTAAGCATATATTTGCTGGAACATTGATCATGGTGGTACTCTTGACGGAGTCTATCTATATGAGAGTGAAGTGGGACTAGTTCTAAGAGTCTAAAGGCTTGACGCTGAAAACTCTTATAAAAAGGATATGGACTCAAGGCTATAAACATGTCAATTTAAGTGGCATACAATGGTCTAAGATCTTATGTCTAAGTCATGGACACATGTTCACATGGGATAATTGGTTCAAAGCTTATTTTATCATACTATTTCATATAGGTGAAACCATGTCTTACTTAGGTCAAGATTCAAATCCTTGAGTACCTTTACTAAAAACATGATATTTCCAAAGTGATAAGAGTTTAAGTTCATTTTTAAAATAGTATGGGAATGTTAGAATATTTTTAAAACTAAGAAATGTGTTTTTTTAAAGTCATGTCCTCATATAAATTAATAAATGATTTATATGAAGTATTGTATGGGGAGTTATAACACTAAAAGACACTAAGGTTGTATCTCTTTGGTTTCTAAATATATATATATATATATATATATATATATATATATATGGAAAGGTGTGGTAACTACCATTAGGTAAAAAGTTGTATTGTCTTAAGAAAACCTTACATATTAAAATGGTGTAACTCTTCATTGAAAAATTATTAAATAATATTTGATTATTTAAGTTATATTGGTTCATAAACCAATATATGGTTGTGACTTTTAATTATTAAACCTCTCACCATCACTCCATTTTGACATCACTGAATACAAGCACACAATAACATCAAACTCATTGTCTTCGTCTTTAAATGCACGATGAAGTCAAACTATCACTTTGTAAAAGCTCTTGTTGTCTTGGCTTGAGAAATAGAAGCGCAATCTATAGTCAAGGGTTTTCATTGTATTCTACAAGAAATTTGCCAATCAACTTAACTTGTACCCTATAAGATAGGAATAGGTTAGGCTGAATTAAACTTAAAAGAAAGAGTTGTCTATGACTTGAAGACATCGTACACAACTTTCTTCTTCATCTCTTCTCCTTTGAATCTAACCATTCCTGCCAACAACTATTCTGCCAAGAAGACGTGAACTTGGGTTTGGAAAGTGTTAATCTTTATGTGCGGCCTTTCCATGTAGTTCAAACTTGTGTCTCTGTCTTTCATGTATTGCTGTGTTATTCCAGCTTCATGTTCAACGACGCCAAAGTTGTTTTCGAAAGAGACAATGAACGGGAGAACATCCATATATGATTTCACGAATAGGCCTCGTGTCATTTTCCTACGTTCCAGTTTTTTGGCAGGAAATGCATTATTTTCCTCCAAAAAGGAGAATCTTCATCTGCCACTCTTGAAGTCAATCTATTTTGTTTTAGACTAAAATTTTAGTTTTCATTGAAATATTCAAACTAATATTTTGACAAAGGATAAGTCAAAAAAACGAAGCTTGCTCTCTTTCACAGAGTGATTTCCTATTTGATCACAGTATAACAACTTCTGAGGATACTCCTTTGGATTCACTGAAGAAATCAATGGATAAAGGGCTTGATGTGCAGTATAATGCATTTGAGTTTACAGCATGCAGGGCCTCTGAAGGAACATGTGGAACGAATCAGAACAATAGCTCTATGTTTTCATGGTATTGCGATGATGGAACCTATGCTTCATCTTGCTCTTCTCGCAGTAGAAGCAGGAATATGCTCTCTTTTCTTTTTCTCTTCTCAAATTCATTCTATATATAAGTATGTATTAATTCATTTTCAATTTTCATAGTATCAAAGTGTGATCTGTTTTGGTGGCAGGTGGAAGGAACAAAGTATCGAAGCTAGTTTTGTGTATGAAATCTTACTACTAAAATTACCTTGAAAATCTTATATTCAAACACCTACGTCTCTGGAAAGAAAGAGTTTATTTTCAACATTTTGCATGTCATAATGCTTTAAATTGAATTCTACACTAGCATCATCAAGATGTCCTTTCTTTATATCACTTTATTCTTTTACTTTTCACGAGTTTCGCAGCCACTGGGATTGGATTACCTCTCATAGTTGTCACCATATGTCGTAATAAAGAATAAATATGGAGGATTATATCAATTTTGGCCACATGAATAAGAACAATCAAAACATTGAAGCCATCCTTTGAAGTCAGGGATCTCTGGCTCTTGAAAGATACAGCTTTTCCGATGTCAAGAAAATGACAGACTCCTTCAAAGTTAAACTA
This sequence comes from Delonix regia, assembly GCA_037074485.1. Taxonomy (NCBI): domain Eukaryota; kingdom Viridiplantae; phylum Streptophyta; class Magnoliopsida; order Fabales; family Fabaceae; genus Delonix; species Delonix regia. The sequence continues at coordinate 27,141,707 of CM073449.1, read as the reverse complement.
GGAGGCGGTTACGGTGTTGTTTACAAAGGAAAGCTACTCAATGGATGTTCTGTAGCCGTAAAGCTCCTGAATGAATCCAAAAGGGATGGCGAAGAATTCATCAATGAGGTTGCTAGCATCAGCAGAACCTCCCATGTTAATGTCTCAACCTTCTTGGGCTTTTTAGAAGGACGCCGAAAAGCCCTCATTTACGAGTTTATGCCCAATGGTTCCCTCGAAAAGTTCATTTACAACAAGAAGTCAGCAGAAACCATTCCATCACAGAGTTGGGAGAATTTATACCAAATTGCCTTAGGGATAGCTCGAGGGCTAGAACATTTGCATAAAGGATGCAACACTCAGACTGTGCATTTCGATATAAACCCACATAATATCCTTTTGGATGAAAAGTGTCACCCAAAGATCTCAGATTTTAGGCATGCTAAGCTTAGCACCAACGAAGAGAGCATGATTTCGATGTCAAATGCAAGAGGGACAGTTGGATGTGTGGCTCCAGAAACGTGATATAAAAGTTTTGGGGGAGTTTCACATAAGTCAGACGTATATAACTATGGAATGTTGCTGTTAGAAATGGTTGGAGGGCAGAAAAACGTTAACGTTGAAGTAAGCAAAGGGTCGGGAAGTGAGATATATTTCCCTCATTTGGTTATTTACAAGAAGCTAAAGTGGGAGTGATTTGGGAGTTGAGGGGATAATGACCATGGAGGAAAATGAGATTGCGAAGATGACTATGGTGGGATTGTGGTGCATCTACAATGAATAGAGGTATTGAAATGTTGGAAGGTAGTACGGATTCCTTAGAAATGCCACCAAAGCTTATTATGTCTTTTCCTTAAAGAACAGCGCCACAACCCTCCTTTACGTTAGGCTCATTACAGAGTGTCTTTGTACTAAAACTTTTGACATAAATAATGTAGATCATGAAAGCAAGTAAACTGCTTTGGCTATGTACCAAACAAATTGATATAAGCATTTTGTTTTAAGACAGCACACTTTGCATCTAACATACGAAGTGCTGAATATATAGTGAAATATATAAAAGCCCATTTATTTTCTCATTTGAACATAGAAAGAGGGAATTAAATAGATTTGATCATCAAGTCAAACTTATAAAAATTAGACTGAAACTTAAATAAGAAAAAAAAAATGTGTAAACCCTTTTTAATTGAATTTTTTTATTCAAATTTTTATTCATTTTTTTAAGTCGAATTAAATAGATTTTTTTTATGTCATGATTAAATTTTTTATTATTCAAAATTTAAAATAAATAACATAACTAATTATTATTATAATATATATATATATATAATTATAAATATAAATAAGTTATATTTACATAAATCTTTAAAATAAAGAGAATCAATTCATATTACACTAAATTTTATTTTAAATAATAAGTTGTTTATTAAATGAATATTAATTTGCACTTTTTACCCTTGAAACTTGAAGAAAAAAAATGTCTAACCCAGTCCATTTTACGAAACAAATTTTTTAACCAAACTTTTTTAATTCAGCATTACTTTTTTTGGAGTTTATGGGACCATGTGACTTTTTAAGTCTTTGTTTTCCTGATGGACTCTTTTCTCGAACAAGGCTTTAGAAAAAGCCTAGTCCAATTCATTTTAGAAAATGAACTTTCCTAACCAAATTTGTCTGGTGCAGGCCTTGCTTTTTTCGGGCCAAACCTGGTGACCTTTCAAGTCTGTGCTTTCCTGACAGACTCTTCTCAGTGGGGCAATTTCTTGGTCATCTCGAACGTGGATTCACTAGTCAACATCCAGTTCTTTCAATTGGGATTTTATGCTGTACAGCTTTTTACCCCCCATAAAATATTTTGAGCTTTATTTAATCCCTGCTGCACAGTCAATAAAGTGTACAACAGGGAATCCAAGTTCCAGTTCTTTTTCTTCGCTCTTGCTCTATTTCTTGTGTGAAGAAGAATAATGCATTTACCTCCTTTCTTCCACGAAAGTCCTAGTAAATGGCGACAGAAATCGTGTCTATCTTTTTCTACTCTTGCACATCATCAAAGTCTCCCTTGACCCAAAGCTATGATAAATCTGCAGCCAGGCCAGCAATCACAAACCTTGGAGTTAAACAATGGAAGTCCATCTCTTGTTCCTTACCTCCATCATCACCATCTCCCTCTTCCTAATCATTTTGCCAGAATCCCACTGCAAAGCAGATGAACTATACTTGGCCTGCCAGCAAACATTAAATTGTGGCAAACTGCAAGATATTGGTTACCCTTTCTGGTCAGATGATGGACACCGTTATTGTGGCAGAGACGGATTTCGGCTCCTTTGTGAAGAAAATCAATCCCCTTTGATTCGAGTCGCCTTACAGAATTTCAGTATCCTAAGGATTGATCAGTACTCTTACACCATGACAATGGTGCGGACAGACCTTGTCCTTGATCTTTGTTCTTCCAATTTGACTAGCACTTCCTTGAATACCCAACTCAATCTCTTCCATTATGGCCAAGATGTTAAGAACGTGAGCCTGTTCTACGACTGCCCCTCAGATATTTTGATCGGCCGAAACAACTTCACATGCAAGAATCTCCCTAATAAACTTGTTTTCTACGAGGAAGATACTCAGTTGCAGCAATTCTCTGAACTTAACAAATGCAAGCGTCGTATTCAAGTGCCGGTCTCAAAGAATACTGTTCTGGATCCTGAAGAAGGTAGGGAAGCCCTTGATAGAGCTTTGCGTGATGGGTTTGGTGTGCATTATACTGTAGACGGTCCTCCTTGCGGAAGATGCTTGGAGTCTGGAGGATCCTGTGGGTCGAATAATGAGTCTCAATTTACCTGTCATTGCGTGGATGGACCTCATGCTGCCGACTGTTCTGACTCTCATTCTCATCCCAGTACGTTTCTTACCCTTTGGATTAATATGCGTAAATTGGTTTTGATTTTTCGTAGAAGAAAAATTTTCATTTTGGGCCTATCAACTTTCTCTTAGTGTTTCTTTATCCTTATTTTCTTCTATATGTTTAGCCATATTTCTTCTCTATCCTTTCTATTTTTGGTGTATATTTACGACTTATATATTTATATAAAATATAGACTAAATTTTTAAAAAATCAAGATCATAATTTTTTTTCTTAATCTTTTTTATGTGTTTTATTTTTATTTTCTCATTCTTTCATTATTTAATCTCTAATCTTTTTTTATTTTTTAAAATATATTTTTCTCCTTATTTTAAATATTTTTCAACTTGTACTCTATATTTACATTTGTTTATAACTTTTTTTTCTCCTACCTCTAGATATAATAAAATGGCTTGTGTATTAATATTACTATTAAATTATCAATAAGTCATACATATATGTACATATAATATGAGAAAAGTACAATTTTGATCCCTAATTTTTAATTAAAATACAAATTTACTCCTTCAAAAATAAAAAATATTAAAATAATCTTCTGAGTATGAAAAAATTAACTGCTTTTATCATTTTGGAGGACCAAAATTGTTTTTTAAGGACTACTATTTTATGATGAGTTTCATTTTTAAAGGACGATTTCCATCTTTGGGACAAATTAATTTTAAAGTTAAAAGTGGGGAATCAGAATTATATTTTATTTATATAATACTTGAAATAGTATATAATTCCCAAAAAGATACTCTAAAAGATAAATTATATAAAATAAGACTAATTTAATTTAATTTATTTGATTTTGTAGAGAGAGAGAGAGAGAGAGAGATATATATATATATATATATATATATATATATATATATATATATGCACAAAAATATATTATATACTATAATTTACCATCTCAGCCCCCAAGAAAAAATTTCTGCCTCCGCCTGAATTTATGTGGTCATTAACACTGAACTATCAGTTATTTGCAAGCTTAAAATTCATGACCAGTTATATCTTGATATTAGTATTAACTGCACATTATTTCTTATTAGAGGTTGCTAATATACATTAGTAAACCGTTGTCAGCACATTTTACAGTTGTTACTAATATGATTATGATAACAAATTTAATCTAGAGTTTTTATATATCTATTAGATCCATATTTAAATTTTGTTCGCCTAAGATCTACTAAACTAAATATACTTTCTAATTCATGGTCTAATATAAATGAACTAAATTATTCATAAAATAATCGAATCATCTCATCAAAAAGCTTGAATTGGGCTGAGTTCATTTATTGGATGATCAAGTTTGATCAATATATACATAGGTTGCATAGTTAAATGAACGGAGTTCGAAAATTTATCGTTTGATATGTTAAGCATACTTTGTTTAATAATATAGTGTTATTTTATATACAAATATATAGTATTAAGAAACAATTTCTACAATTACTTGCCCATTTTGGCTTAGATTATATCAAATCAATGTAAAAGCAGCATTCCACATAAGTAGTGACATCAAATGCCACATATGGCACCATAGAACCATCCGTCACATACATTAATACCTTGGAATTTTACAGGATACACTTAGCTTTTCCATTCTTATGGAAACCCATCTTCGTTAAAATGGATATTCATACTCGCATACATCACCTTCCTTAAAACCATTGGAGTCACTGTCTTCTTGTTCTTGCAAGCCTTCCACGATCTCACAACCGTACAAAAGTATGGAAATGTCACCAATGTATCATATTCTTCTTGGAGCTGTTAGCAAAATAACATAACTAACATTCAAGTTGCTCGCGAATTTTCAATGTATTTTTTTAATCGATAATTTTTACAGACTCTGTTCATGATCCCTGTCCATTGAAGTTTATAGGCAATTTGTTTGGGTTTTCAAATCAATTTTCCATGCGAGTCAGGTAGTAATAAACTAGCTTTCCAATTGATGATTCTCTCTGGGGCAATTCCATGAACTTCAAGATTATGTGAGTGTGGATTCAAGTGCTGATTTTGCAGCAACGGTTGAATCAATGGGAAGAATGCTTTGGAATTTGGATTATCGGATGGATGTGGGTATTTTGGAACTTATGAATTGTGTCCCAATCCCAAAAGTAACAATTTAATTCTTTTTAACATCAATTGATAACGATATGATATAGCATTTTGAACACCAGTCGTAGTTGAAAATTCTCCAGGCGTGTCATACCAGGAAGAAACACAAACTTCTGGTCACAAAATTGTGTCACTGATTTGGCACTACAGAATGATATTTCCAATTTTATTGTGTTAACTAATGCTCTAACTCCTCCTTGCTCATTGTTGCAGTGAGTTCAAAGTTGAAGAAGCTTATCATAGGTAACAGATGGAATTTATTTTCACATATTTTTCTTCTCATTTGGTGTAGTATTTATTTCATTTAAATTCAGTACTGTATCAACAGATATATCATAACATTTTTCATACGATGTTGTTGGTGCTGTTTCACCCTTTAGTTGGGTGTTCTTAATGAGCTTCTCACTTTCTATACATCCACAATGTCTGCACTTTCGTTCCTATTTATTTACCCAAAGAATAATAAATCATCAAAACCATCCCTCGTCACTATCATACTTTCCAAAGAAAGTATTAGAGTCATTGAATTAAAGATAACAGTCATAAATAACTAACAGGAAAGGTTCGTCTAAAGTGACGAGTTTACACATTTAAATAAAAACAGATGGCGAAATCTGTCATTCAAAGATTACATTATTCATTTTCCCGTTTATTTTAGGTTTGTTTCTGGTCACGACTCATGTGCATATATCATCTTTAATATTTCTAAACCAATTTTTGGTTTGTGCTAGGTGTCACGGGTGGGGCAGTTGGAGCTCTGGTGATGTGTATTATTATTTGCTGTTGCAGAATCAAAACATTGATGCAGACAGCAAAATTTTGGCCAACAAGCAAGGTTGATGGAGAAATCGAGGCCTTCATAAGAAACCATGGACCTCTGGCTCTCCCAAGATACAAATTCTCAGAAGTCAAGCAAATTACCAAATCCTTCAAAGTTAAACTAGGACAAGGTGGTTATGGCACTGTATATAAAGGAGAGCTACACAATGGTTGTCCTGTGGCTGTCAAAATATTGAATGCATCCAAAGGTAATGGCCAAGATTTCATCAATGAGGTTGCCAGCATCAGTAGAACTTCTCATGTTAATATTGTCAACCTTCTTGGGTTTTGTTTAGAAGGTCAGAAAAAGGCTCTCATCTATGAATTCATGTCCAATGGATCCCTTGACAAGTTTATTTACAACAAGGCAGATGAAACTGCTCCATCCTTGAGTTGGGAAAAGTTGTACCATATTGCAATTGGGATAGCTCGAGGGCTAGAGTACTTGCACAGGGGATGCAACACTCGAATTCTTCATTTTGACATAAAACCTCATAACATCCTCTTGGATGAAAGCTTCTGTCCCAAGATCTCAGATTTTGGGCTTGCTAAGCTTTGCCCCAGGAAGGAAAGCATCATTTCAATTTCGGATGCCAGAGGGACTATAGGATATCTTGCTCCAGAAGTTTGGAACAGAAATATTGGAGGAGTTTCACATAAATCTGATGTTTATAGCTATGGAATGATGCTGTTAGACGTGGTTGGAGAGGTAAACAACATGATTACTAAAGCCAGTTGCACAACTGAGACCTATTTTCCGGATTGGATTTATGATACACTTGAGCAGGGGAATAATTTTGGACGTGATGTGGCCACCACCACAGAGGAACATGATATTGCAAAGAGAATGACTGTTGTGGGTTTATGGTGCATTCAAACACTTCCAACTCATAGACCTACAATAGGTAGAGTGATCGAAATGCTAGAAGGAAGCCTAGATTCACTGGAAATACCACCAAAGCCTGTCATGTGGTCCCCTGTAAGATCAGCACCAGAATCTTCCACTAGCATTACATATTAGTGCAGTGTGTGTCTATTGCAATCCCAGATGTGAACTCTCCTCTGGAGGGCTTTCACATTAATGTGATGTTTCTAGCTATGGAATGAACAGTGACTTTTGCTGGCCTTCGGTGCTTTTGGACAATATCAAAATACAGGGGCCTAGAATCCCACGTCCTTGGTAAATGAAGTAAAATATAATCAATTAATATGTGCTATTATTCAGATGTACTTACTAATTTCTATATCATTAAAGATGATAATAATACTACAATAATCGTTATCTGATTTAGTTGAATATTTCATCTCTCAGGAAGGGTTGCCTTCTACAATATTTATTTTTCTAAAAATTGCTGTTAAATATTTTTCCCCATAAATTCAATTACATGATTCTATTTTAAAAGCCTATAGATTCACAGTGCAACCAAGCTTTTTGTGCGGAATCCAAGAACGGAAGAAAGACAGAAACAAAGCAAGTTGCACTAGCCATGAGTAGGAAGGAAGCCCCATCCTTTTTTAATTTTTGGTTAATTTAGTTTTTTTCGAGTTTTAAATTTAAATTCTCTAATCATAAGCACGATTTCAATAATCAATGCCACCCTCGTTGATGTGCCTCCATTGTCTTTTGGCATTTACTTCAGAGGCTCCTCTCAAACTAACGAATTGAGACAAGAATGAGACAAAATGTCACATAAAATGTCTGAATTAAATCTCACGTCGAACTCATTCAAAAAACTGGTTAGGTCCATAAAGAAAGAGGTCAAGCATACTTATTTGAGCTTTTCTAGGTTTTTTTCAAAAAGTTTACTTGGTTAATTAGGTTTTTTCAAGTCTTAATTAAATTTATTTATCACTTAGAATTTAAGTTAAATAATATGATCAATTATTATTATTACTTATACGATTATATATAAAAAATTTATAAATACAAATTGATTATTGTTTTTACATAAATTATTTGCATAAATAATCTTTTTTTTAATTTTCTTACCACAATCTCACATCATATTAATTTATAAGTTTATATATAATTACCTTAAATTAAATCTGAGTTAATCTCATTACTAAATTTATATTTTACATGTTTTTATTTTTAATATCTTGGTTCTTAAGCTATATTCTATTTTAATGGTCAAATTAATAAGTTTTGTCTTATAAAAAATAGGGGAAAATATCATATGGTCCATGTAGTATGCAATAGTTTTCAATTAGGTACCTATAATTTATTTTTTTTCAATTTGATCCCTAGGCTTGACTGTCATCTTCAAGTTGGTCATGTTGTCCAAATATAAGTTAACGTCGTCCCATAGTATCTGATATGGCAGACGGAGATGTGAGCGAACAAAGGAGACCACCAGAGGCGAACCAACTGAGAAGTGTACCTGGCTTATTGCTTGCCAAGTTACAATCTGAAGAAAGAACAAAAGAGAGAGGCTCTGTCCGCACAACAATGTAAACAAATAGATGAGATTTGATTCAAAAGTCGGGCAAAGAGCAAGCGTATCTTATATTTTTTAAAATTGACGTATCCCCGTATCGTAGCATATCGTATTCAATATTCGTACTCATAAAAGTGTTTTTTAGTTTTCAACTAAGTAATTTGCAAGAAGAAATATAATAAAACGATCTCTTTTTTTCTTGGCCATAGATATAATAAAACAATCTAATATCAATTAGAAAGGTCAAATGAAGGCCAATTTTCTAGAATGAAAAATTAGCACAGGGAACTAGCCAACTTTTCATAGAGAAAAGGCGGAAGTCCAGGTTTAAGGAAAGATTTTATGGCAATATGATGAAGAAGAACAACAACCAACTATGAAGATATTAATAAAAACGATTACTTTAGTTTAGAGTTAAGTATAGTCGAATTGTTATTAAGTATTCTGAATTTACTTGTCAATTAATTAACCTGATGATATACAAAGATTTGCATAACCCACCTGCCTGGAAACATGAAAATATTATAGAAGAAAAGTTTGAAGAGGAAACTTGAAACAAGAAAGAGGAGGTAATTTACTTCTTAGCTAGGGGGCACCAAGAAGGGAAGGAAGACAAGAGGGTCATATCAAAAAGGAAATAATCACATGTGGGGTTCGATATTTTCAGCTCCAAGAATGCATCAAAAAGCAGATTAAATTAGCATCAATGTTTTATAGGATCCCACATTTACAGCAATAGTGACACAATCATTTTGATAAGAATAGATATGCATGCCTCGTTTTTGCTTGCTCATAAAGCCTTTTCTCTTGTCAAAGCAATGAATTCTTGTTCTTGAATCAGCAGTGAATGACAAATGCCTTGGATGTGTGGAAGAAGGATTCAAAGGACTGTTACGTTTTGTTAGGAATGGCCAATAATTGCTCCAAAGTGTGTTAGTAGGTCAGTTACAATTAAGTTATTGGGTGTTTGTTAGCGTGGATTTAAGTTTAAGTAGTACTGGTCCGAGAAACTTGTTGTCAATTAGCTTTGTTTGTTATACACAAGTTTGAATCAATTAGATATGAGATTATTGCAATTATTATTATAAAAATGAAAGACTCTTGCCTGTGATAACTTCCTCTGTTAGCCTCTGTTTCTTCTACGATTCTCCTCCCACCAGGATGAACAAGTCAAAACTTCACTTTTTGGGAATACCTCCTCTGTAAATCACAATTCCAAAGGCCCTATAATCATAAGTACTCCATTGCTGATTGCTCAGTATTGGTTAAGCTATCCCATGGAGTCGAAATTCTGCCTGCAAAGTCAAGAGCAAAGGGACTTACAGTGAAGAAGATTCGAATACCATGCCTAGGATGTGTAATAACCCAAAAAAAAAAAAATGTGTATATTCATACATATATATATATATATATAACATGTTTAAAAATAAAATAGAATTTTAAGGACTAAAATAAAAGTAAAACATAATATTTGGGTGGAAATTAAATTTTGACATTTTTATTAGGAACTATAATGAAAATAAAAATATTATCTCGGGAAAAATTTTAATTTTAACTTTCAGAAAATGTGCTTCGTCCAAGCATAAGACTAAACTAAACGAGGAAATAATGTCTAGGGTATAAATTATAATTTCAATATTTTTATTAAGGACTATAATGAAAGAAAAAATATTGTCTTCTACAAAATTATAATTTTAACTTTTCATAAAATTTTGTCAGCAAAAACATGTTGACAAGAATCTTGCATAGTAATTTATATAATACCAAATAGTAACTTACATGATAACTTAAAAACTTATATATAAAATACAAATAATTCTTAATTTTTTCATTCAAAATGAAGAATGAAAAAGAGAAAGAAATGATCGTGGAAGAAAAATTTTGTAGAAAATTTATATTTAAACTTGTGTGAAAGGTAACTTTGTGGATATTTCTTCAATCGGGGTTGTGTTATAGGAATATAGGATCTATACTATCGATCTCTATCGGTAAGTATATAAATTGCAAAGTAACACTTTTTATTTTATTTCATGATTATGTTTCCTTATCCAACTTTCATTGTCCTTATTCCATGTTATGTGTCTTATAAGAGAGACATATCTAGGATTTTTAAATTCTTCGACTGTTTATATATATGGTATTATATGTACAAATATATAATAACACAATGATAAGTGAAATTACTAAATTATATTAGCTATTGCTATTGTGAAAAACACTTTGTACATAAGAAGTGCAAAGTGAATATTATATTATATAAATTAAGAAAAAAATATAATATGCTAGGTAAATGTTGGAATATCATATATTGTGAAAAATAATACTGTAAATATCAATATTATGTGCTACATATAAGGTTTGGTTAGAATTATGAACTTTAATTATTTCTTTTATATCATTTTTAAATTTCATGATGATGTTTTGTCTAAGTTTATCTTCTTTAGTTGGCGTATTATTTATTTATCATTTTTAATCATTTATAATATTGTTACTTTCTTTTCCTAGAAATTACTAATAATTACTTTTCATTTTGTTCCATCACTGAAACTATTTTTTCTATTTATTTATGTGTAGTAATTAATATGTTAAGTAGTATATTATTTATTCACATAATTTATTTACACAAATTATTTATATTCAATAATTTTAATAATTTAAAGGTTGGATGGGAATTCAAGTAAGAATCTCATAGTCGTTAGTGGGGGTAATGACATTGATGTATCATGTTGAAATAAATTATTAATACATATTTAGTAAAAGGTTACAAGTATGAATTATTGAGACATATGTGGTAAAAGGATATAGGAATAAGTTATTAAAACATATTCGGTAAAGGGATATAAGTATGAAGTATTGAGACATATCCAATAAGGGAATACATATATAAATTATTGATATATATCTGATAAGGAGATACAGGCATAAATTATGAAGACATATCCAGTGAAAGCATACGATATGAATTATTGAGACGTATTCGGTGAAGGAATACGAGTATGAGATTTTGAAACGTATTCGATAAATGAATATAGATATGAATTATTGAAACATATACAATAAAGGGATATAAGTTTCTGGTTCTTTCCTTGATACCTATTTTATACAAAACTATAAGATTTAGAAATACTATTTTTATTTTATCAAAATTTATTTCTTTACGTAAATAAATGTTTGTTAAAAACTTTAAGACTTCTATTATTTCCCCTTCCACTTACTTTGTAATTTATGCATTCACTAAGTTAACGGTAGACTTACATCTATCCCTTTAACATTTTATATATTAGTATGTAACAAAGTAAGTTGAGACTTTTTTGCTGCTCAAAGATTTTAATATGTCATTTTGAGTGAATCATCATCTACGTCTGATTCTAAGGTTATAGCTATTAGATCTCATATTTTTTTTGTTTATAAATATTGTAAAGTGTTGTAAGTCTTATGTAGACTATTCTTATACTATATTAAATATATAATTTGAAAGATTATTGAACTGATTTATTAATATCATTGTGATATTATTAAAACAAGATCAGTTATACAAATTTAGAAAACATTAAATTTTGAAAAGGTACTACCAAATTTTAGACAATTTTAAAAAAAAAATTATTTAAATTATATTTTAAAGTGTATTTAATGAGTTTTATCCATATGAACTTTACAAAAATATTATTTTAAATTTATTAAACTAAATTGGTTTAACTTATATATGCCCGCCACGAAAAATATTTAGTCGGGACAGGATGCTTGTGCCTTAAGGCTTTGGTGCGCCTCTTTCATACAGCTTCTGCCTTGTATATGCTCGTGAACATTAAAGGTTTTTCTCGTTTTTTTGGTGCTCGTAGGCGCAATATGGGAATCTTGAACAGAGACAGAAGTGTTTTCTAAATTTCATTGACATCTCAACAACCTTATGACTCCACTTATCGATTTGACTTCCACCTCCACACTCCATCTCAACATCATTCACCACCTCAGCATCTCCTGGCCGGTTCATCAACAGCAACGGCAAACTAGGAGAGGGCAGCAAAATATAGGGAGCAAATTGAACAAAAAAAAAAAAGTAAACTGTAGGGATCGAATTGAAAATTATTGTAAACTATAGGATTATATGATGAGATTTTCCCTAAAAATATTAATTTGGACATTTTGGGTTTGTAATGATTTTAAAAGAAAGGCACAAACTTAACCCATTTAACAAAATAGGTTGTTCCTATTGGGCTATTTTTGTTTGACAAAAATCTTATTTTAGTACTCTACTCATCCTCCTGTTTTCATTTTGGTGCTTCACTCTTTCAAAATTCTAGTTTGGTTCCCGATGAGCTAACTCTTTCATGTATCGGTCCCTCTATCTTCCCACCGTCAACCAAAAGCTGATATGGCAGTTAAATGCTGAGTTGGAACCCGTTAATGGTTGAGTTAGAATTTGATTAAGCCTCTTTATACCACATCAGATTTTGATGACCCTAAATTTGAAAGACAATAAAACATTTGACCCAATTGCTCATACACCATCGTCCTCTCTCTCTCTCTCGTCACACTGTTGTTGTCATCCTCATCCTAGTTGTCATCATCCTCCTCTGTCTCTGTCGTTTAGTGCTGTTGTCATCCTCGTCTTAGTGTATTTACCATTGGTTGAGAGAGTGAATGTGGAAAATTTAACAAGAGATGCTGCCATGGTTGGAGTTGTCGTCGTCCTCTAGTGTAATTACTGCAAATGTTAGTTGGCTACAATCATCTCTTTGATTTGCCGCAGCCATTGGACTATAAATCTCTAACCATTATCAAGAATCATCACTGGGGATGAAATTAATGCTTTGACGAAGCAACTGAATATTTATATCTCTGTATAGGTACTCTGGCAACGAGCATGGCGAACAACATGAGAATGGGAAGCCAGAGTTACTGGGGAGCTTTGATGGTTTGTCCCGAAGCAATTATTGGATCAACTCAGGTTCAATTGAAGACAAATTTTATGCCACAAGCTGCCCAGAAGCTGAGATGATTGTCTACAACTTTGATAAAGTATACACAGTGCTTCTAACCATTAAAAATAACAAACTCTTCTAGGTGCACACTTAATTGGTGTCTCCCATTGCCCATCATTCTCAAACCGTCTGCACAACTTTATTGGTAAGGGTGATGAAGACCCAACTCTAAACAGTGAATGTGCAACAAATCTCAGAAAATTTAAGTGCAAGACCATCAATCATAATACCACACTTGTTGAGATAGACCCTGGAAGCCACAAGACATTTGATCTTAGCTACTATGTTCATGTATTTAAGAGCATGGGTCTTTTCCAATCAGATGCTGCGTTGTTGACAAACTCAGTTACAAAATCTACCATCACCCAACTTCTTCAGGGTTCTCTTGAGAATTTCATTACTGAATTTTGCCCAGAAATAAAGCCCCTAAGATACCTTCGAGTGGTAATATGTTTAATTTTGATGTTCGGCTCCGTAGATACAGTGTGTGGTTGAGATAAATATATGCTTCTCTGTTATTCCAATACAAAGATCTCTAACATGCATTCATTTTTTTTATGGTACCTAACTTGCAGTATCTGAATTCCATTTCGAAAAACGGCAGTACCTGAATTTTGAAGGGCCTATAGAAGCAAAGTGTCTAAATGCATACAAGCTGTTATGCTGCATTTTAGGCTTGTAACTTGCAGAGCCTGATATGGATAATGTTTCTAAGGTTATTCAAGCCCCAAGAAAAAAAAATATCTTTGTGGATAAGATTTTTGTTTTTAATGTAAGATTAGATACTGTTCATAAATACTGTCTACCTTACTAAGTACTGCAATTTATTGCTTTCTCGCTCAAGAGTTTGGACAACATTGTTTCCTTTTTTTTTTTTTTGGTCCATAAATAAACTATGTTTCCATCTTTTTATTAAATGAGTGTCAAATTTGAAGTTTGGACAACATTATTTACTTTCTTTTTATTGACTTTGTGTATGAATTATAAATTTAATAATAGTGCACGAAATACTTTTAATTTCTTAATATATGGCCATTTATATTTATTAATAGTAGACCTTTTTAGGAGTTATTATACAAGGCTAAAGCTCTGCATGTACCACTCGAGCAAAGAGACTATTCTATAAACTATTAGACTATAATTATGTATAAATGATGCATGAACTTCTTATAGACAAAATCATTATACTTTTCATCACTAATAGGTTTAAACAATTTCACACTTGATCAATTGCCTTCACATGCCAGCAGCTCAACAAATATTTATCACTTTACATAACCATAAAGTAGAGAGCATCCCAGCAAAACGGTTGTCCTTCATAGCAACATTCTGGCTGTGTTCTATCTTGAGGCATCGATGTTCTTCCCTCAATGATTCATTGAGTGCTGCAGGCAAAAGAAAAGTGTGTTCATGTTAAAATCCAGCATGAAGAAATTATCAAACTTCAAGTAATATGCTTTAGAACTTGAAGATTTTTGGAAATATGCTTGAAAGATTCCCTAATCCTTTCCTGCACAGTTTTGGAAAGCGAAAACTGATATGCAGAAGCAGAACAGTTCATGAAATTCTATTCATAGAACAATTAAAGAACCTTGCATACCATCTCTAAGCTTTGCTTGTTGTTGCATAGCCTCTGAGCGCAATTTTAGCTCCTTATTCTCAGCGATCATCCCTGTATTGTCCCTCAGCATTATATGAGAGAAATAAGTTTGTTGTTTTCTATCCATTTCCTCTTTTTCACATTATTTATGTATATGTCATGAATAGCCCAGGAGTTACAAAGAGACCACTTTTAAGTTTTGACCACTAGCATAATTATTTCTTTACTTTTATAAGTCAAATACACAGTGGATTTTCTTTCCAACAAATATATTTTCTTCTATTTGCTTCGCTAATAACATTACCTATTGAAGTGAGTAGTAATTAAGAGAAAAAGGGGGAGAATTATATCCCGTATAGTTGGCCAAGAAGCAAATGATTGCAATGCTGTCAATTTATATCCCTCATGATTACCGAGAGTTTGCAATGCTCAAAGCCTTCCAATAACTCTGGCTTCCCATTCTCATGTTGTTTGCAATGCTCGTTGGCAGAATACCTATACATAGAAATAAATATTCAGTTGCTTCGTCAAAGAATTAAAAACAATTTCTCCAGTGATGATTCTTGATAATGGTCAGAGATTTATAGTCCAATAGCTGCGGCAAATCAAAGAGATGATCCCAGCCAACTAACATGTGCAGTAATTACACTAAGACGAGGACGACGGCAACTCCAACCATGGCGGCATCTCTTGTTAAAGTCTCCACCTTCACTGCCATCACCAATGGTAATTACACTAAGACTAGGATGACGACAACACTAGACAGCAGAGACTGAGGAGGATGATGACAACTAGGATGAGGATGACAGCAAAAGTGCAACGAGAGAGAGAAAGCGAGAGGAGGTCAAATGTTTTCTTTTCTTTCATATTTAGATTTCAGATTTAGGGTGATCCAAATCTGATGTGGCCTAGAGAGACTTAAATTAGATTCTAACTCAGCAATTAATGGGTTCCAACTTAGCAATTAACTGCCATGTCAGCTTTTGGTTAACGGTGGGATGAGGGAGGGACCGAAATGTAAAAGAGCCAGCTCACTGGAGGATTAAAATAAATTTATGAAAGAGTGAGGGACCATAATAAAAATAGAGGGATGAGTGTGGGACCAAAATAAAATTTTTGTTGTTTTTATTGTCTTTATTTTTCTAGCTCATATTCATATATTTCAAATCCAACTATTTAAACCAGACCTTTCCAAATTATGATTTGATCTAGTCTAAATATATGTTAGCATTGCCGAATTATACCAAAAATCTTCTGCCAATAAACTCAAAATCATTAATTGATAGTCTTTACCCTTTTAGTTGTTAGGTTTGCTATTTATTATGTTTTTTATGCGATAATTTTTGTTATTGCATAATAAATAATTAGCCTATACTTCAAAGTCATTTAACTTGTTACTAATCAAAATCGGTTACTCATCAATTACCGATGGGAGTGTTAAAAGTAACGTATTATTATTATTATTGTTATTATTTCTTATCAATCAAACTATAATAATATTCAAACATTTATAACTTTCTCATCGAGCCGAAACGCAAAAAACTACGAAATATGTCACACATATTATTGGCGTTGCGATGCGATAACTATATTTATTCAGTTAACGTATTAAATTTAACAACTTTCACAACATTATAAAATTTCCAATCCAACGAAACTGAAGACTAAATTCTCAAATAATTAAGCGGATACACAAACCGCAAATTCATTGGAGGACTAAACAACATAAGCAAAGATGAATAGTCACTACAACAAAATTGTTTTTCTAGCTGCAATTTTTTGCCTTTAGATCGATGCTAAAGGATTTATTCGTGGTTTCAAATCAGAGTTAAAACATCCTTAGCTAAAAGATTTTAAACTGCACCGCTGCGGTTTTGCCCAACCACAGTTAAATATGATCGGTTAATGTTTCAAAATGTTAGTTACAGTTGTAAATAATTGTAGCTAAATAATTGCTGCTAATTTTTTATTTTTGAGTTTTGTTAACAAGCGTCTTTAAAGCACTGGATGAAAATTATCTATTGTATTAATTACCAATAATAATAAATATTTGTAAGTTAATTTTATTTGTTAAAATTTATTTATTATGAGTAATAAATAATTCTTAATTTGTGTCATAAAAATACTCATTAGGAAAAATTTTTATTTTTTAGCGATGAGTAAAAAAACATTTTAAGAAAATAATAATTAAGGACTAATAACAATCAACAATATCATTAAGAACAATACAATTAATATGGAGACAAAAAGGATATATATATATATATATATATATATATATGTTATTTTTTTTAGAAGGTAAAAATGTTTAGACTTTAGTAACTTTTGAATTACATAAAATACTTTCTTAACCTTCACAAGTCAAAGTGAGTTAAAATTATCATTTAATCAAAATTTTTAATTTATCAATTATATTATTTTATTGAGATTATACTACATATAAATGATAGATCTAAGGACATTTTAGTTAAAATATCTGCTTTTGGAAAAGAAAAGTATAAATTTTTTAAATAAAAAAATTGCATAATGTGAACATTTTTTATTTTTAGAAACTGGCATTAGTAATAACAATTTATTATGTCACTTTACCCCGATGGATTCCATGATGATGTCAGTTCATAGAAGTAATAAATATGTCGTTTCATCGTGAAAGTAACAAAACAGTCTTTCATTAACTGATTCAGTTAAATGATGCATCTAATTGGATGGGCTGCCTGCAGTATTTGAAAAAAAGAGAAAAAGGCATTGTTATTTAAATTTTTTTCTAAAAATTTATCCACAAAATTCTATTTCAAAAGCCTATAAAAGGAGTAACCAGCTTATGCAAGCAATTTCAATAGTGCGAAGAGAAGTGATGAAACTAACAGAAAAATGCTAATATGCATTTGGGGCTTTTGGCCACTCAAACTTATGTTAGAAAAATAATATTCATTTTTGAAAAAAATTGATTTTTAAATAAAGAAATTAAAATGTTTGTAAAAGATCATTAGAGTGAATTGATAGAATGTAAGTAATCTTGTGAAGGGTCCATAGTTGAATGTGACAGAAGATTGTGCAGTAAGGTCTGTAAGTGTCTTTTGTCCCATTAGCATTAAACGTATTCCTATTTATATTCTTCTTAAGGGTGATTCAAAAATAGTAATTAAATCAAGTAGCCATGTAAAGTCATAGAAGCCGCTTGTTAAGAGCAACTTGTCATTTTTCAATCGCTGTAAGTCGTGCTGTTCAGATCAAATTGTTGTATTAATTTTATTTTTTTTGGCCAATATTGTTGTGTTAATTCATTATATATGAATTACTGACTTATAGTTATGTAGTTTTTTGGACCCCAGTCTATATCAAGAGGATAGGACTATTTTAAGTCTATATCAATAAACATGATAATAATACTGTAGTAATGCATTATCTGATTTAATTATATATTTCATCTACCAGGTTGGCCTTTTGTAGTTCTTTTTTTTTTTTTTTGTCAAGAAAAAGTTAATATTATTTGAATCTTCTCCATAAGTATGTACCAAATATTTCATCTCCGTAACGAAAATTTGTCACAAATATTATTGGAACTTAGTTTTTTTTTTTAATTGCAAGAAGGGTTAGTGTAATAATTTCTTATTTCAGAAAAGAAAAATATAAATTTTTAAAATATATCGCATAATTTGGACTTTTTATTTTTTAAAAAAAGGAGTTAGCAGTAATAACAATTTATTATTTTGCCTCACCCAGGTGGATTCCATTCTCTTTCTTCCATTGTAAAGTCACTTTCATAGAAGCCACAAAATTAGTCACTTCATCATGAAAGTAACAAAATAGTGTTTTTGTGACCAAAATTAAAAAACAAAAGTCTTTTATCAACGGATTCATTTAAATTATTCATCTACCTACGTGGGTTTGTTTGCTTAGCTTAGCCTCAAACACTAAGTACGAAGGTATATATAGGCTTATTAGATGGCTAGATATATTAACTATATTAATACTTAATACATGTGTTACACATATCTAAATACATATATCACACATCTCTAAGTATTATACATGAATCACACCAATCTAGATACATTAATCACATAAATCTAGGTATACTTAGTCAAACACAATCAAATTGACTCCTTGTAATACTAAAAATTATCTAGAAAGTTTAAATTACATTTTTCAAACTCCCTCTTAATTTTAAACTTCCTTAACAACGCCAAACCTTCTTTGCATTCATCGAAAATCTCTAAATTTTAGGGGTTTTGTAAAAATGTCTGCAACTTGATCTTGTGCCTTTACAAAATTCAAATCTTCTTCCTTGTTGGCTACTTGCTCTCTAATGAAATGATACCTAGTGTCTATATGCTTGCTTTGATCATGGAACACAGGGTTGTTAGCAAGTGCTTATGCAAACTTGTAATGACCTAATATATATACGTAGTTAGATATATATGATCTTTATAGGGATAAAGAAAATAACATTTTAAGGATTAAAATGAAAGTAGAAAATATATGGGGTAGAAATTATACTTTTAACATATTATTAGACATTAAAATATATCATAAAATAAAAATATAGTTTTAACATTATATAGTAAATTGCATAGTGAAGCATAGTAAATTGTATAGTACCCAAATAGTAATTTACATAATAACTTATATAATAAATATCAAACAGGAATGCATAATATAAATAGTTATTTATATAGTAAATTGTCGACAATATAGTAACATTTATAGTGTCAAATAGTATAAATAGTGATATTGAATAGTAAATGTCGGCCATATAGTAATTTTGTATAGTAACTATTGACATTATAGTAATTAGCATAGTATCGAATAGTAATTTGTATAGTATCAAATAATAACATATATATAGTAATTGTTTGTAACATAGTAACTAATGTCAGCATAGTAACATTACATAGTAAATATCTACAGCATAATACCTTTACATAGTAACTGTCATCAGCATAGTAACTCTACATAATAAAATGTGTCAATAGCATAATAACTATGTATAGTAATTATCAGTTGTATAGTAACTTTGTATAATAAAATATCGATAGCATAATAATCTTGCGTAGTAAATGTCAGCATTATAGTAACTTTGCTTAGTAACTGTCGGCAGCATAATAACCTTGCATAATACTAAATAGTAACTTGCATAATACTTAAAAAATTCTATAAATAACACGAATATTTTTTAATTTTCTCATTTAAACTTGAGAGGAAAGAAAAGAAGGTATGTCGTGGAAGGAGCATTCATATTTTAATCTTATGTGAAAGATAGCTTTGTCAATACCTCTTCAAATTGTGCTGTAGAAATAGGGGATCTCTACTATTGATCCCTATCAATGAGTGTATGAATAGCGAAAGTAACACTTTGCATTTTATCAATTGATTTTATTTTCTTGTCCAACTTTCAATTTCCTTATTTCATACTCTACATCCTATAGGAGAAATAATTCGTGATTTTCAAATCTTTCGATTATAGATATATGATATGTATGGATGTATACTATATGATAATGGATAAAATTGTTGAAACATTATATGCTATTAAAATAGTATTACAAGTATATGTGGAAATATAAGGTATACCTCTTGACATTAATTATTCCATTTTATTCACTTTCAAGTTCATAATAATATTTCATATAATTTTAACTTATTTAATAGTTGTATTATTATATATGATTTTTTAAGCATTTATTTATATTCAATAGTTTTAATAATTTAAAGGTTATATGGGAATTCAAGTAAGAACCTCATAGCCGTTAGTAGGGATAACGTCCTTGGTGCACCTTGGTAAAATAAATTATCAAGATGTATTTGGTAAAGGGATACAAATACAAATTATTGAGACATATCCAGAAAAATGATATGAGTATAAGATATTAAGATGTATCTGATAAAGGGATACGAGTATTAATTATTGAGACATATCCGATAAAAGGGATACAGGTATGATGATCCTAGTTTTTCCCTTAATGCCCATTTTATTCAAAATTATAAGATTTAGAAATAGTATTTTTTTATCGAAACTTGTTGTTTGTTAAAAACTCTATAACCTCTATTGTTTCCCTTTTCACTTACTTCATTATTTATGCACTCACTAAATCAGTGGTAGAGTTACACCTCTTTTTTTAATATTTTTTCATATCAGTAAGTGCTAGTGAAGTTGTTCTGGGAATTGTCTTATTGTCCAAACTTTTTGGTATGTTATTTTGGGTTAATCATAATGTACATTTGACTCCAAGGTGATGGCTACTACATGTATGGTTATTTGGGGTTTATAAATGTTCTGAAATATTGTAAGCCTTATATGGGTTATTGTCCTTTTTATACTACATATATATTTTGAGACATTATTACGTTGATCAGTTTAATATTATTGTAAAATTGTTGAATTATATTTCAAAGAGTGTCTAAGTCTATTTAGCCTATGCACAAGTCACAACTAATGAAGTTGGGTCATGACACTTGTTGTCAATACAAATTATAGTTGCATTCCCTTATGGCAAATGAAGGTCCTTCAACAATCTTTTAAGCCAAATAGCATGACAAGTACATGTTTAAACACCACAAAATAGCACAATCTCCCAAGAAAAATATATATCCAGTAGTGCTTTTTCTATCATCAATTTCACAGGAAAAATCACTATCACAATATCCCAATAGTTCAAAGTCATTTGATGAAGAGTAAAATAGCCCATAGTCAATAGTTCCATTCAAGTAACAAAGAATTCTATTACCAACCTTTATGAGAAAGGAGGTAAGAGATTCCACATAGTGACTTACTACTCCAATTTCAAATAAAATATTAGACTTTGTACATGTCAAGTATCTCAACCTTCCAACAAGACTTTTGAAAAGAATTAGATCTTCTTTTTCTCCAACATCAATTTTTAACAATTTTATTCCACATTTCATAGGTGTATTAGCAAAATTGCAATGAAGCATTTTGAATTTCTTCAATACTTCTCCTGTATATCATTCTTGTGACATAAAAATTCCATTCTCCATTTGCTTCATTTTCAAGCCCAAGTAATAAGACATGAGTCCTATATCTATTATGTCAAATTCTCATGACATACCTTCTTTGAATTCTTCAAATAAATTTAGGTTGTTTCTAGAATAGATGAGAACATCCACATAGAGACAAATTAGCAAAATATCTCCATTATCATGCATCTTGATGTAAAGAGCATACTCATAAGGGCAACGAACAAACCCATTATGGAAATACTTGTTGATGCGGTTATTCCAAGTACGAGGTGCTTGTTTCAATCCATACAATGCCTTCTTGAGGTTCAAAACTTTATCTTCATGCCCTTGGATTATGTAGCACATCGGTTGTTCGATATAGACTTCTTCTTCCATATAGCCATTGAGAAAGGCTAACTTCACATCAAGTTGATAAATCTTCCACTTTATTTGAGCTACCAAAGAAACGATCAAATGAATTGTCTCCAAGTGGGCAACAAGGGCAAAGACTTCATCATAATTGATGCCTTGCTTTTGTTTGTAGCCTTTTGCATGGAGCTTTGCTTTATATCTCTCTACTTCTCTGTTAGTATTCTTCTTCTTTAAAGACCCATTTAACTCCAATAGCATTATGACCTTTACGAAGCATAAATAATTCACAAGTGTTGTTCTTCTCAATAGATTTAATCTCCTCATCCATAGCTTGTCTCCATCTTTCATCTTTAACAGCTTTATCAAAGTCTACGAGCTCACCGTCTACAAAGAAGCCAAATAAATCATTGATAGCTTTAGTATTGTCATACAAATCATATATGCTTCTCATTTTTCGAGGTCTTTCACTTAAACTATCTTCAGAAGATGACGATGCTTCATGAATTGGAGTAGGAGAAGGTGGATGAGTCATATTTGGATCACTGCCAAGGTATCTTAGTCTACAAAATAAGAAAAAAGCCATAGTAATCTTCATTTTGTGCCTTCCAACCCCAACTTGGTTCTTCATCAAACTCAACGTCTCTACTTGGTTTGGCCTTCATACTTTCAATTATATTCCAATTGCTTGGCTTAGCCTTAAACACTAAGTACATAGGGTATATATAAGCTCACTAGGTGGCTAGATATATACACCATATTAATACTCAATACATATATCACACGTACCTAAATACATATATCACACATCTCTAAGTATCATACATGAATCTCACCATTCTAGATACATTAATCACATAAATCTAGGTATACTTAGTTAAACGCAATGAACTCAACTCCTTATAATACTAAAAGTTATCTAGAAAGTTTAAATTACATTTTTTAGATGAGGTTGCCTTTCACAATATTTGAAAAGACAGAAAAGGACATTGTTATTTAAATCTTTCCTACATATTTATTCACATAAGTTTATTTCAAAAGCCTATAAAAGGAGAAACCAATTTGTGCAGGCAATTCCTATAGTGTGAAGATGAGTGAAGAAACGAATAGAAAAATGCAGCAGGAAGCATCAACCATGAATTGGAAATAGGTAGTTATTGTAGTGAAAGTGGTTTTGGTGTCGTTTCTTGTGTTTCATCATCTAATCGTAATACCAATTGTGCGGTGTGCCCTTGTTGATGTGCCCACTACTATTGCTAATTTTGAGTATGTCCACTCCATTTTCTTTCGCCATTTTTTTCCAATGGCCTCTCTCATATTAACAAATTTAGAGACAAGAAAGAGAGACAGTGTCACAAAAGGTGTTTGAAGAAAGGATTTGAGTTAAGATCTTTTAATTTTACAAAATGTGCTTAAATTCATAGGCGTGATTCTGTCGTGTAATCCACACATACATCTGCACATGCTCTTGATTTAAGAAACACAAACACCATCTACAATAATTATGTATGTGTTAATAATCTTTATCTATAAGGTATTTTGATTAAACTTAGTTTAACAAAGCAATCCCCTTAAAGATTTTTTTCACAACGATTTCGAGGGCAATTGTTGTTAATTAGCAACGATTGATCCAATTACTGTTAAACATAGGGCTTAGTTGCAACTGGCTGAACATCGATTATGCAATGCCTCGAAGTTTTCATTTTATAATAGTGATTAGATAAAATTTTATTCAAACAAGATAATCTAGAATATATATATATATATATATATATATATATATATATATATGTTCAAGTAAAAGACTAAAAGCAAGCAATAATACAACTAAAACCATAAACAAATCAAAACTATAAATCAAGCATAATGCACAGGACAATAGAAAACTAGTAATACAACTATTAGTTTGGCAAGCCAATTAGGTTTTAGGTGTGTAATTAGCTTGACATCTAATTTAGAAAAAAAAAAAAAAAAAAGAGGATTTATTTATTTTTATATGATTTTGAGGACAACCTTAATCGTCCTGGAATTCCTAAAATCCAGAACTTCACTTATTGATTGACCCAATTTGAATATTTCATCCTTTAGTAATCATTTCATGAGATAGTATTCTTCTTTACCAATTTTCTATTCTCTGCCATAGATTTCCAGTCAATGATTTTGTGTCTCCATCAATAGCACTCTCTCAAAAGCATCCCATTCTAAAGCCACGAATCTGGATCATTTAGAGTATTCGTTATAAATTTTGTTGTGAAGTTTGAGAGAAATTGAAGAAAAAAAAGTGGATAGAAAGAGAAAAAATATGTTTTGTACACTCCCTCTGAAATTTATCGGAAATTTACCCCAAAAAAATGTAGAGATCCATTATGCTAAAGCCACCCAATCATCCGATCTTTCAAATTTTGATTCTGTGCATTTTATTATAATTGTGCAAATTTGATGATCAAGTGTAAACATTAGATTCATATTTAAAACAGTGAAATTAAAATTGATAAAATTCTAAAATTTGATTCCACAATTTATATTAAGTCAATTATATAATCAAATGATACGTAATTAAATGACAAATTGTAGGCAATCCAAGTTAAGGCGCAAAACTATAGGATATAGAATGTATATTTTTTTCAAAAAATTATAATTAACATGCAATAAGTTAAGTCTATAGAGAACCTCAGCTCTTTAAAATTCAAAGTTTTAACTATTGCATTGGATTTAAGACTTATGATAAATAGGATTTTCTCTTCTTCATTGCTCTGTTTTCGATTTCTGATACCGTTCTTCAAAGTTTTATAGAAACAAGAGAGGAGAGGCAAAGAATCATGGTGTGGAATTAGGAAATGGAATATTCTCCTGCAGTAAAAGCTATCAGAAACAAAATGAAAAGCATATTGCCGTGCTTTTTGGATCTTAATTTAAAATTTCAAAATATTGAAAAAATTGATTTATTAACTTAAAAGTTGACTTGACATCTTATTTATTATAGATGCATTTTTATATTAACATTCTACAAATTATTGATTGACTGATGCTAAAAACTTGTTTAAAAATTTATAAAATTATGCAGACTGATTTTAAATTTATGTAATATATAGGAACTAAATAATTAATTTTTTTCTTTTATTAATGTACATAGAGCTTAACTTATATATTTACTTGAACCTCCTAACTTTTATATATTATATAAATAATTGCAAATTAAAACATGTTTCAACGGGCTGAGGAGGCACAAAGGACGAGAACTTTATGAAATTGAAACTGAATTCAGAGACTGCTCTCACTTAAAAGGTCAGACGCCTTTATTAGTGATTATATTCTTAAAAAGAATGAGTAAGACGATTTCTCTTTATTTAAAAATTTAATATATGATTTTTATGATTCCATCACTTATACTCACATATAAATAATAAAAAAAATTACACTTTTGAAAACCACTTCATTCTTCCTTCAAGATGTCCAGGAAAAAGAAAAAAGAAAAAAAATATTTCTTACTTTTTTTTTCTGGAGTTTCTTCATGCCAATATATTCCTTCAAATATGATCTATTTGCATTTTTCTCTTATAAAAAATGCTCAGGTATACTAAAAATGATACAGAAAAATTATATATGTTTTTTGCTTACATTACGTCTTGAATCAAGGGTCATGTGTACATAGAATGATGTTTAAATATGATAAAAATTGGTATTGGAATATATTAAATTGTTTCATTTAAAAATAAATAAATGTTATCAATCAATTGATTATATCATTCTATCTATTAAGTTAAGCTGTGAATAATAATAATAATAATAATAAGTCGCTGCGCCGAACTGATGACTTCACTATTATATCATTGTATTTGTTAAGCTGTGAATAATAATAATAAGTTACTGCACTGAAATGATGACTTCACTATTATGTCATTATCTCTATTATGTAAAGCTGTGAATAATACTAACATACAGAAGTAGAATTTTTACTTTTATAATATGTAATAATTTAATCTTTTATAAATTAATTATAATAAATTAATTTTTAAAAATTTTATATTATGCAAAATCAATTTGTCATTCATTCAAACGAAATGGTTGATTTTGTTTAAATTTATATTTGTGATGAATTAATTTTGTTAACATTTGAATTTATAAAATATTGATTTATGACAATTAATTTATGAGAGATCAAATTATTATAAAATATAAAATTATAAGATTAATTATATATTTTTCTCATAATAATAAGTTAGTGCACCCAATTGATCACTTCACTTTGGTTTAGTCTTACCTTGGCTTCTATGGCCATAAAAAATAAAAATAAAAACACTTTTCCTTCTTGGTTAAGAGATTATACATGTAATTAACTAATTAAAACCCAAAAGATGACTATTCAACAAAGTTAAAGGTTCGTGGATGATAATTTTGTAAATGTTGTTGATTACTTAAATGAAAAAAAAAAAAAAAATGATGCTAGCATCAAAATTAACCCCATGCGATCCAAAATAGTCCAAAAACCACCAACTGTTGATCCAACTTTATAAGACAACCTTCTAGTAATTGATTAAGTTTCATATTTCATCGACAATTCATGCAACACCATGCGTGTAAGCTAGGGCTGCCTTTAGCCACAACTGAAATTAAGAAAAAGAACAAAGAGCTAGCTAGTCGAAATTTTTAGCTGCTTCCTCCACAAATTTATTTATGTAAATCCACTGAAGAAATACTTATAAAATCTAAAACCAGGCTATATGTAAGAAATCCATATGCTAGCAGGAGAGAGGAGAAGAAACAAAAAGAAACAACATGAATTGGAAGAAGATGGAGGTTAGAGAAGGTGCAATGAAGGTGGTGTTGGTGATGCTTCTTCTTCTACTTCACTTAATCCTAGACCCAGTTGCCTCTCACGTGCAGGCTCACGTGCCCGGTGCTAATACCCTTCCACTTACTTCAGATCCCATTTTCTCTGACTGGCTCCAATCACTCTAACAATTTAGAGATGGGAATGAGAAAAATTGTCATAGAAAGTGTAAGAAGAAAGGATATGAGTTCGGATAGCTAGATTATTCCAAATATCTTTTTCATTACATGTCTTCCATAATTTAAATTATACTTTTATATTGTCAGGTAGTGAGTTAGATACTCACTACTAACATGATACATTAATTTCCAATCTTAATGTCGGAGTAAGCTTTGATGTCTCACATGTTATCTTTATGCATTGTATTATGTGTTCCCTTTCCAAGTTACACGCTACATCCTATGTTATGCTTTGTCATCTTTATTTAGAAAATAATTGCAGATAATTATTTAATGTTTCCTATTTCTCCTATACTGTTTAATGTGTTGCAGAAATGAATCTTTGCAATCATCCAACTAATTATATGAAATATAACGTAGAGTTACACAAATATAGAGACAAAAGAGGAAGTGAGCTAAAAAGAGAAGTTGGCCAGTAATGTATTCATTTTGTATCATTCTTTTTCAAATTGTTCAATATAATTCACTGCCAAGGATTTATACTAATATGTATCTCGGGCTTTCAGCCTTTCAAACTGATATTAGAAAAATAATATTCATTTTTTAAAAAAATTGACTTTTGAATATAGAAATTAAAATGTTCGTAAAAGATAGTGAAAGACAGAGTAAAGAGTTAAAATGTAAGTAATCTTGTGAGGAGTCTTTAGTTGTGTGTGAGCATCTTTTAAGTGTCTTTTGTCGTGTTAGGCTATTAGCATTAAACGTATCTCTATTCATATTCTTCTTAAGGGTGACTTCAAAATAATAATAAATCAAGTGGCCTCGGAAAGTTATAGAAGCCATTTGTTGAGAGCAACTTGTTATTATTGAACCGTTCTAAATCGTTCTGTTCAAATGAACTTATGGTGTAAGTTCATTGTATATGAATTACTGACTCAAAGTTAATAAGTTTTGCGGACTTCAGTCAAGTGGATTGGACTATTTCAAGTCAGTGTGGGAATTTTGTGCCTTGTAAAGTTCCCATAACAAAATCAATATAATTATAATTAAAGGATAAAAATATGAAGCCCATCTTTGGTCTTGTTTCTTCTTCGTTTCTTTCTGACTTTCATGATGTTCATGAAGCCCATTCAGCGGACAAGAATTCTTACAAAACTGGACAAAGAATCAGGAGGTTGAGCATATACGACAAAATTTGCTAGAGGAAAAGGTACCCAGGGGAATGCTTATTCATTTTGTTTAAGTAATTGCATGCTAATTAAACATGCAAATAAGCGCAGGTCTGAATAGTACAGTTCATAAGTCCCCCTCTTCTTTCTTCTGAGCTGTGTACTGTATGCCAAGTTTTAATGTCACTTACCAAAATGATAAAACGAATATTTCTTTTCAACTTTATATTTTAATTCTTAAACAATGATATAATGAACTTCTGACTACCTTTATTCATCAGCAAATGAACTTGATTTGTGTCTGTTTTCCCCTAGTATTGTTGATGTTCTGCATCTTTTTTTTTTTTTTTAATACTTTGGCCAGAGATGTTCTGCATCAAATATGTAGAAGACCCTCGCAAAGAAGTCAAAATGGTGAAAATGAACACAAGTGTAAAAGCTGAGAAATGTAACGTGGATCTTTGGATGGATGGGAATCTTCAACTGGACAATCCAGAGGACCATAGAAACTTGTAAGTTGTAAGTTTGTAAAGACAGAGTTGTTGGCATTATTTCATTCTTCAATAGGGGTACCTAAACTGTAAGTTTTTGGGTTTACCTATGTTTCTATAATGTTTGCAATATCAAAAACGTAAGTTAGTTGAGAAAAAAATAAAGGATTATTCAAAAAGCTAACATTTTCAAAGATGAAATATATAACCAAGGGAGCTGTATCATTCAATATACATGTCAAACTTTTAGCTATCCACACTGGCAGATGAAAGAAATTGAGACTCAAAATAGGTGGATCAGATGCTATTTCAGCTATAAAGTATGAATAAACCTGCTGAGATGAGAGAGAAGATCACCACTTAATTGCTAGCATTCGGAGTCGTAGACTTGCTTGCGAAATTAGAATCAGGTGAAAGTGGAGGCAGGTCATTCTTGAGCAACACAGCTTCATCTGCTAAAATATCCATCACTTCCGGCTTGCTCTTATGCTTCCCATCACTCTCGATATCCTTCAGCGTCTCCAGCACTTCTTCCATAGAAGGCCTCATATCCTTCATATTCTGCAAACACTGGAATGCCAACTCCGCCACGGCATTAATCATCTTCCTCACCTTGTAATCCGACTCAAACCCAAGTGTCGGATCCACCAGCTCATGCAGTGCCCTGTTCTGAATCTTGTTAATTGCCATGGTGGCCAAGTTGATCTCGTGTCGATGCCGCGTGATGTCCACGGCCAGCATTGATGATATCAGCTCAATCAGCACCACCCCAAAGCTATACACATCGCTTTTGTCAGTGAGCTGGTAGCATTCGTGGTACTCAGGGTCGACATAGCCGGGAGTCCCTTGTGGCACTGTGGAAATGTGAGTGACATTCTCTGGGAAGAGACGGGAGAGTCCAAAATCTGCTACTTTGACAGTAAAGTGGTTGTCTAGAAGGATGTTGTTGGTTTTAACGTCTCGGTGGATGATTTCTGAAGCATGAAGGTATGCCAACGCACTTGCGGTTTCTATAGCGATGTTCATTCTGATACTCCAGGGGAGTGAGCCTGGCTTTGCTCGTTCCCCATGAAGATGATCGGCCACGGTTCCATTGGGAATGTATTCGTATACGAGAAGGAGTTCGTGGCTGTGCCTGGAGGTGCAGCCATAGAGAGACACGAGATTTGTGTGACGCAAGCGTGTCAAGATCTCAACTTCGTTGATGAATTGTTCCACTCTCTTGTAATTGTTCTCGTACAGTCGCTTCACCGCAACATGACGACCGTCCTGAAGTTTGCCTGGACATGATATATTCGAACGAAAGTGAGTATTGAAAGCAGAAGATATGTTGAGATGCAAGTGTGAGGGAAAGTTCTACATCAACAGTGTTTAAGCTAACTGAGGACCATATAAATATAAATTAGTTGATCCATATAAGATGTGATATCAACCCCACAAATATAATTCCTCGCTAACGACCAACAAAATATATATATATATATATGCACACTCACACACACTAATGTATAATAACAGAGGATGTGAGGCATTACCAAAGTACACTGTTCCAAAACCTCCATCTCCGAGTTCTTTGGCTGAGTCAAAATTGTTAGTGGCCTCTACAAGTTCACTATATGTGAAGACGTGGACTCCATTCTCAGTGTCCATCATGGAGGAATTGGAAGAAACGGCGCGTGATTGTATGTATGATTTTGCATAACTGGTCTTCTTTCGGCGCTGATAGATACAGAAGATAACGATCATAACAATCACAGTGACTGAAGATGAGACGACACCTGGGATTCCAAGAAGAATGGCAGTGAGTTTCAATTAATATAATGATAGAAAAAACTTTTATGAGTGCAACACAAAGTAAGTTAGAAAGAAAACTAAAAGCAGATCTATTACCTACAATGACTTTTTTCTGTTTGCGTGTGAGACCCTCTGAAACAATAAACAGAGGAAACAAAGAGTGGTTAGAGACTAAGTAGAAACTGGACACGAAGAACAAAATGAAGGATGCTGATATCTAATTTTTCCGATTTTAGCCATAGGGGAAAATAAAACTTGCTGATCTCTAATGCATTACCATCACCACAACTTTTGAGATGAGGTTTATCCTTACAGAAGCAGCGGAATTCATATTTATCAAATCCACAGCGTCCACCACTTTTTTCACAGAACTGACAATCAGGTTCAGGTGCAATCCATTTCAAAATAAACCCCATCTTCAAGATTTCAGTGTAATTCATTCGCAATAAGCTAGTGAAATTATCAATACCATCAACGTACACAGGCACATAGGTCATGAACTGGCACATATGGAAAGAGTAATTTTTGTGCTCCAGTGCCTCCTTATGAAAAACCGCAAAAGAATGATGGGTAGCATGGCTAACACAACCTACTTCGTAAGTGGGGTAATCTCTAGGTTCAGTGGTACAGTTGTAGAAGAAAGACAAGTTGAAATTCTCAGAACTGTAGATAAATGGAGGTTGAATAAAGCTGTAATTATACATGGGAGCAGGGCACTTTTCGTCATACACAGCTTTGTTGGCCACAACAAAAGAAGAGTTAAAGATACTTTGAACTACAAAATCATGATCAGAAATTCTGAGGATTGGCTTCTTGTGATTGCAGGTAATCTCAAACTGAGGACGTCCACAAAAGGATTGTTGTTTATGAGGAATCCAGAAAGGGTACTTTATGATTGGGCCATGCCCACAACTTTGAGGTGCACATGCCTCAAATTCTTCATTAACAGATAGAATAAGGTTAGCCAAGGAGAGGAAGATTATGATGGTGATGTATATTTGAGGAGGCTTACTGTGATGGAAGCAGATTTGGAGGGTCATTTGGTGCATTGGATTTAAAAACTAAGTAGAAAATTAAAGAGAAGAAGGGAGTTAGGATGGTACTGGAGGGAAGCATCTATGGGAAATGTCATAGTAGATGCTGGGATATATTTTCAGGAAAGTTATTTTACCCTTATAATATAGGGAATGATTGATGTTTGAAAAGATGGAGGAAGAGGAAAGTGCAAGTGACAAGATACAGATGGGCTCATTAATCAACAAAAATAGGTTAAATCCCATCTTTACATATTTGTTTTCCTGAACTTCTTAGCAACTTTATGGACTCGTCGAGGCTTTCTTCTTTCTTTCGAGTGGGAAGGGTCAACAAGGCAAAAGTTAGACCTCATTGTAAATTAGGTTCACAATCTTGCAAGAGAAGTATGGAGACTCCTCCTTGTGTAGTCCTATTTAGAATACAGAACACTAGTATAAGGAGTGAAGCTACCATCATCCTCAGTAATGGTGAAGATAAACACCAGCAGCCAAGAATTATTGTTTCTTTGTTAGGCCCAGCTTACCTACCAAATAAGTTCACTATTTGACTACGATAGGCATCATCTAAAGAATTCATGAACGTTTTCCAAGAAATAATAATAACTTAAATAAAGAATGAGCGAGGACTTGATTGGTTAAATGAAAGTGGGAAAAAGAAGAAACATGTTTCTTAATAATATTTAAGAAGTAAAAGAAAGGAGGAAATGGAGTGTAAGATAATGAAGACGCATTGGACCCGGAAGAAGGAAAAAGAAGACTTGCATGTCAATGCAACTACTGCGTTGACATATAAAATCTCCGAAGTACCCTCAAGACGAAGCAGTTCCCAAACCAATAATTGTCCTCATTATGTAATCTTGGCTGGGTCAGTGACTTCCTTGACTTCTGATAAACGCGTTCATGCTATTTTATAAATTATAACGCTAATTTTTATTTTTTTTAATAAATGGTTCAATCAAGCAATTGCTTAGCCCCTCAAACACGGCAAACAGAACTTCAACCATACAGGGTAGGCATTTAAAGAATTCATTGGAAATTCCATGTTTAATACCTGTGATTGCTTTTTTTTTTTTTTTTGTGGTTATGTAAATTTCTAAGCATACATCCAGTTACTTTTACTTTCCTCGGTAGACTTGTTTAAAATTTATAGAAAATAAATATCGAACTAAAGTATGAATGGTGAACCAAAAATGATTAGAAATGTATTAGTAAGACCAAACAAAAAGAAAAAGAGAAATTTGGAGAAAGAAAAGTCAAATTAAAAAATAGGAAGTAGCAGATTGTGGGCAACATTCCTTGACCCGTTCAAAGGCAGATCTGAGGTCGTTTCAAAAGAAGGGACAAGCAATTTATCCAAAAAAAAGAAGGGACCAGCCAATACTTGGAGGGACCGTCCCGGAAGAGCACTAGAAGACTGGGAACATTACCAGTCAACGATTATGTCCTTCCTGTATGCTCAATGCTCAGGTTATGAAATTGAATAGCCATAAAGTTCTCTATGCAATAAACCTATGACCTACAATTAAAGTCCGAAAACCTGACACCAGAACTCCAAAAGCACAGCTATTCACGGGTGACACTGAATTATAGGAGCTTGAGAAGAAATGGGGGATTACTGGGAGGCCTCAACAAGAACTAGGGTGTTGAAATACTTAATGGACGAGTTATCACGTTTCATCGTGCCAAAAAGGAAAGACACTCGGAAGAAAAGATAACTTTGAAGATGTCAACACCACTTAATAATTAACAATTAATAATGGGTTCCAGCTGTGATCTGCTTGTCTAATTAGCAAAAAAATCTTTTGAGTTTTAACTCAGTCATCACCTCTGTTTTGTTGAATGAGAACGGCTCTTACTTCTATGAAGTTTCTAATGAAAACAAGAACCTGGGCACTTCCCCGTCATTCCTATTGAAGGCAATCAAATTGCATTAATCTTTTTTTTACTATAGAAAAACCCATATCTAAACTAATATGCAATGATCAAGCAACCACTATGAACAAGTGCAGTATAGCAAAGTGTAAATATGGGAAGTGATGTAGATAATTTGAGATTAAAACTTATTTTTTTCGGTGCGTGTTGTGTGGGGAGGGGGGGTGGGGTGGGAGGAGAGCAAGAAGCGCATACTGGAATCAGAACAGTCGGCAGTATGAGGTCCATTCACGCAATGACAGGTAAATTGAGACTTATCATTCGACCCACAGAATCCTCCAGAATCCATGCATTTTCCGCAAGAATCATCTACAGTATACCGCACACCAAAACCATCCCTCAAAGCTCTTTCGAGGGCTTCGATATCATCTTCAGGATCCAGAAGAGTATCCGTTGAGACCGACACCTGAATATGACGCTCACATTTGTGAAGTTCAGAGAATTGCTCCAACAGAGTATCGTCTCCGTAGAAAACAAGTTTATCAGGGAGCTTCTTGCATGTGGAGTTGTTTTGGCCGATCGAAATGTTTGAGGGGCAGTCGTAGAATAGGCTCACGTTCTTAACATTTTGGTCATAACGGAAGAGATTACTCAAGGAAGTGTTTGTCAAATGGGAAGAACAATCATCAATGGCAAGGTCTGTCCGCACCATTTTCATGGTGTAAGAGCGTCGGTCAATATCTAGGACTTGGAAATTCTGTGAGCCGACTTGAATAGAAAGGAATTGATTTTCATGACAAAGGAGCTGAAATCCGTCTCTGCCACAATAACGGTGTCCATCATCTGTCCAGAAAGGGTAACCAATATCTTTCTGTGTTCCACAATTGAATGGGCGATGGCAGGCCAAGTATTGTTCATCTTCTTTACAGTGGGATTCTGGCAACACGATTAGAAAGAAGGAGATGGTGATGATGGTGGTAAGGAACAAGTTATGGGCTTCCATTGTTTAACTCCCAGGTTTATGACCGCTGGACTGGCTACTGATTTATCATAGCTTTGGGTCAAGGGAAACGATGATGAAGTGCAAGAGACGAAAATGATAGACACGATTCCCATCGCCATTCAATTTGATTTTTAAAGATGAAAAGACGAAAATGCAATATTCTTCCACACATAAAACAGAGCAAGACTAGAAAAATGAACTGGCTGTTGACTACTGAATGCGTGTTCAAGGCGGCCTCAAAATGGCCCTCCTTTGAAGAGTCAATCAGGAAAGCACCACTCAGTTTCCTATTTCTATGTTGAAAATATGAAATTATCAGAAATGTTAAAATTATGGCACAATTTTATCTAAACTACATCATCTGCTTCTAACCAGTTCCACATTTCGAATTTTCAATTTCAGAATTTATAGAAAATAAAACGATACATCAGATAACAATAGATTTCAGTCACACGTGACATGCATGTTTAAAATTAAAATTTTCTCAACTTTATTTAATATCAGTTATATCTTTAAATTGAGTTTTTATAGAGTGTTTCAAATTAATATCCGGGAAATAGACTGCTTGAATGTCCACATTTTCCGCCTGTGTATAAGAAATTAATTGGAAAGAAGGAATGCATATTTTTTTTAATTTACATTTTTAACAAATTAATAATATTATCTACACATGATTAAAAATATTTAATTACTCAGTGATATTATTGTATTATAATTCTTCTGAGTCTCGAATCAAAGGTCACTACATCAATAAACCTAATGTAGCATAACCAGATTGTGTGAAATTGCAGTTGCTTTGTTTTGAAGAGGTTCCCACCATTGACTAAGAGTTTGAAGTTCAACTATCCCAGCCTTGTGATTTCAGACTTCTATTTTTCTTATTCCAGCTTGCCCTTTTAACCCGTTCAAAGTTGAGAAGGTTGATTATTCTATTTTGGTAAAGAAAGAAGATGACTACAGATTTCAACAGTCCATAAATCAAAGTCAGTCAAGCTGACGTGAAACTTGGGTGGTCCAAGAGACTTATAACGGGAGCAAATTAGCTTCACCAAATGATCATGGATTGGGTATTAGATCAACACACTGAAATTACCTTGAGAATTTTCAACAAGTTGGACTTCCATAAATAATATTCTGAAGAAGAAGCCATAGATCCTAATTCCTAATGAATAAATTGGAGGCCTAAGTAACATGGTGAAAGCGAGTGAATTGAAAAATAGAAAAATCTGACATTCAAGAGAAAAGGGCGGTTAGTTGGGTACCCTCAAATGGAACCAGAAATTAAGTTGGAGTTAAGAAGGGGTAATCAAATTTTTGTCACCTCATAGTAGGAATCAGGAGCAAGGAGTATTATCTTCATCCTACTAAACAAAACCAAACTGCATCGATCTCCAAACCAGTACGCAACAGAAAAGGCCGTAGAATACCATCCAAGATTATGTCATCCTATACCAAATGGACAAATCCAAATCAGGATGTAACAAGTAGAAAAGTCTACGACGAGAACAGAACACTGATATGCATGTTGCATAGCAAATGAAGGACCCAATGGATGGAACAAAGAAAGAAGCCTTAAATGCATGAGCGGGACACACGCCAAGTCATAAGGTCCATCCCGGCAATGGTAGGAAAATTGAGACGCATCTTACTCCAAGCCACAAGCTCCTCCACCTCAGATTGCGTGCGTTTTTCGCAGTAATTCCAGTCTGCGATAGACTGCACGTCAAACTCATTACCCTGCACCCTTCAGCGATTCAATTCCACCCCTAGGGGTCCACAGCAACACCCTTGGTGATCGGCATCTGAATATGAACCCCGAAGTGCCGAACAAGTTCTGGGAATTGGCGAAACAGAGTTTGATCCACAAAGAAAGCCTGCATTTCACTGTCATCCCCGCACGTGATGTTGTGTTGGCCAATGGGAAAGCCAGGGACGCTGTCGTAGAATGGGCTCATGTTTTCCACACTCGTGTCGTACTAGATCAGCGTGGGGTACGAAGAAGTGTTGGTAGATGTCAGTTCGCACCATTTTGACGGTATAAACAGATGGATTAAAATCTATCAAACTGAAGTCCTGAGTAGCGATTTGAATAGGAGGGATAGATTAGGGTGGCGTGTGACCTCGAAACCATCCTCCCACAATAATGAGGTCTGGAAAGGGAAGGGTATGTGTTCGTTTCCACAATTATAAGTGCAGCTTCACATTATGTATTTGCCATCGACTGTGATTGTGGCACAGTTGTGGACAAAAAGAGGGAGAAGAAGAAGGTTCTGATTGTGTATGTAAGCACGCGGCTATAGGCATCCACTATGATCTCAAATGGTGTTTCCTTTAGCACTTATCTATATTGTGGCAGGTGCACCAGAAAACAGAGGTAGAGGAAGAGGAAGAGGAAGAGGCAGGGTGACAATACCTACTACTAGTTTCCTAAATTTTCTATTTCCAATGTCTAAAGGTCCTTTCTTCCTACAAACATTTATCTCTATAATGTTAATACTTCTTTTGAGTTTTATCACTACATTATTCAGGTCATTTTGGTGCTTTACTAAGCTCCAACTTCTTACAGGCATCATCGCCCTAATGCGGCATCCCGACTTAGTGACAAGAAGTGTTGTTTCTGATTCAGATTTGTGTAACGCCCTGTCTCATTGAAACTTAGAATTGTTATAATTATTTTATGTTAAGTTCACCCTTAATCAAAGAACAAATCCTCTCAGAAAATACCTTTTTCATAGACAGAAGGTATATTCTATTCCTGCTTCAAAGGTAGTCAATTATGTCTAAGAGGAAGGGGAAAGAAACTCTCCGTCCCCAACAAAGAGGACAAAGAGTATATATTATATTAAACTTCCAAATATACGCAGAATGGACCAAAGTTAAATTTTTGTTCAAATAGTTTCTATTCAACTTCGAATTGAGTGCATATAACTCTCTTGAATTATGGAATTATGTTTAAATAATTCTCTTATTTATTATACTTTGTCAGTAAAATAATTAATTAACTAATGTAAAGCATTAGATGTGTGTAATCTCAAATTTAAAAAAAAAATTATTGTCAAGTTTTAAAATTCAAAAAGATTACTTACATGTAATTTAAAGTTTAAAAGAATTATGTGTAATTTAGTTTATTAAGAATACGTAACTTTTATTTTATGCAATTTGAGTTATGTAATTAGCTATCTGGGTTCAAATACAAGGTAATTTAATTTGATATTCTATAGAAATTCAATGAATCTGTTAAGGGTGGGAACTGAGTTGACTTCTAAAATCTTATTCTCTATAATTTCATTATTTCCTAATTAAATTAGTCAGTTTAAAAGATAAACATGCCACCAACCAGGACACTCTGACCTCTATCTTACAACACTATAGTCAAATTCATTATGATAATCATCCCGTCTTCATCTCCTGATCATCAAACAAAGAGGTGAGAAGCTTAGACATAGATGCTGGGCTATGACGCATTACGGCAACAATATGCTATTCTTTAAAGCGTGGTGCCAGACGTGCCTCTTTTTTTCTTCTTTTTGTTTCAGTTGTCCTATTCTTTAGACTACAATATGCTGTTGCTAACCAATTCAATTTGTCCATGAAAGGGCAAGCTACCTAACCTATTATAAGAAAAATCTAATGCTACCATCCAAACAAATTAGGGTCAGATTATGAAGCAGAAGAATCTAATCTAAATTAGAACCAAGGAAGAAGAACACATACCCTGTTCCGAACCTGATGAATTTGGGGTGTAAGGCGATGACAGCAAGGGTGCTGGTGTTGGTGCCCATATTAAGTTAATGTCACAACTCTCATCATAAGTTTGATATTGATTAGGACAAAAGCATCTAAATTTATTCATACTTGCATTGTACCCACATCTTCCTCCTGAATTTCTGCATCCAACACACAAGCCTTCTTCATTCAATTCCCATTTAACCTCAAAACCTTCATCTATAACATAACCTGGATCCAGGGCGTCCACTACGAAACGTCTCACAGCCTCCGCCAGAAGAGGAACTGTAATACTAGTTTTGCATCCCAGAACATTTAGATCAGCCCATTTTTCGCTTAGCACAAAGTATGCGTCGCGAGAAACATCACCTTTGGGGCAATCAAATTTCACAGGAGAAGATATATTGAAATGAAGCGTGTCTTCTAAAGGATCGCAGTCATATAATAGAGTAGAGTTTTGAACATTGAGAGTGTAGTTAAAGAAAGCATAATCCAAGCTGATGTTGGTGTACTCCTTCGGACACTTGTTGCCCCACAAATCCATTCTTGCTATCCTCAGAGTTCGAGTGGTTGAATTGACATCGATGACACGAAAATTCTGGGACGCTATGTCGATGGTGACGTTGTCTTCCTGGCAATCTAACTTGAAATTTGGACGCCCGCAATAAGCAGGCTGTGAATCGCCCCAGAATGGGTAACTTATATTGGTGAAGTTTCCGCAGCTAAAAGACTCGCAAGCAGAGAATTCATCTTCAATGGCGAAATATGCTGGGAAGAGAATCGAGAGGAAGAAGAAGGTCTTGAAGAAGAGAAACTGCGGAGGAAGAAGAAAAGGAGGACCCATTTTATCTGAAAGGCCTAATTAGAGGATGATTTCGAAAATGGCTGTGTTCGGAATGGCCAATAATCGCAGAACTATAAATCAAAGTCAAACTTTAAATCCTTCGAGTAATTAGGTTAGTGGGGCTAAATCTAGACGGCTTTGAATAGTCCAAAGGCACATGAATGAGAGCACCAAGTTGAATCATGTTTAAAAACATCCCAGATATTGGCTTCACACCTACTGATTTGGATTGATTTATGATAATTGTTAGACCCAAAAATGTTTTCCTGAGACTATTCCATAAGATTACAGTTTTATATGATATTCTAGGGTATGATCGAGTAATAAATAAAACCTAAGTGTATGTATGGCGAAAGATTATGGAAGAAATTAAGGAAAAAGGTCCAACAAATATGCCACTCTACCTCCGGCTAATTATTTTCTCGAAATATTTTCTACATCAGACTCTCTGTCATTCGTAGATAAATATTAAACAAGGTGAATTTAAATGCGATCAATCCCATCAAATGTCATATCGTAATTTTGACCAAGTATATCTAGTCAAAAGTCAAAAAAAATATTCGTTGATTTTTATTCAACAAATAGAAATTAGACACCTGTTCATTAGTTGTATTAAAAGTATTAACACCTGGTAATGTTCTTACTATGATTCGGTTTTTTCAATGAGGTTCTGAATTGGGCTAGTTTGTTTCTGTTTAGTTCCTCATTCGTCCACGTTAGCCCTCACCTCGTTGGGCTTGACACTTTTGATCCACTTGTCATGCTTTTACGAGAAAAGCTGTCCATTAGCCCATCCCAAACCCAATCCTATCCCATCAAGTAATAACCAAATCATTAATTAAATAGATTATAAATTTTATATTGTTTTAGTGAAAATAAAAAAAAAAAAACCATTAGTTTGATAGACTTGTTGTATATAATTTGGTCCATAAAGACTAATTTCCCTATACACTTAAACATGGAGCTTGCATTAACATAGAACTATAGGCAACGCAATATTTACTTTAATATGCAACTGAAATCTATGGGTGATGGAATATGCGTATAATGATGTTATTCAGAAGACAATGGTAATAAGAAATATCCTGTTAAAAGATGTTGATAGATAAAACATACAATAGAATAATGGTGTTTGCTACATGGTTATATATCTTGTATTTTTTAGTAGTTAGAAACCTACTAAAAATTTGAAACATATTCTCTCTTGTGGTTTAATGTGCCTAATTCTACACCACTATACATGACTTGTTCAACTACTACGTAACTTTGTGATATATGTGTGTGTGTGTATATATATATATATATATATATATATATCTTTAATGAAATAATCATGTAAACATCAA
Source organism: Delonix regia (assembly GCA_037074485.1). NCBI lineage: Eukaryota > Viridiplantae > Streptophyta > Magnoliopsida > Fabales > Fabaceae > Delonix > Delonix regia. The sequence goes on along the minus strand of CM073449.1, from coordinate 27,101,311 downwards.
AATAATAAACTATTTTTTGACTAAATGCTTATTTTACTTGTATCATAGGCTATGTTTAAAAGTTTATATAAAGACGAAGTGGAACTATCATTAATAGAAAAGAATAGAATAACAAGATATGTGTCACTCTTTTGTTTAAAAGTTTAATAACGGAGAAGAAAATGATTATTAATGGAATGGAAGAACTTACGTATTACTTTTACAATATTATCCTTATAAATATAATGTTATTATAGTAAGTTTTCAAACAAAAAGAGTATCATAAAAATAATACTACTTGGCCACTTTATTCCATTCTTGACCTCCAATTTGAAGGAATGAAAAAAAAAAACTGAAATATTTGGATGATAAGGCGGGGTCTAAAATTTCCACCTTTACCACTGTATTCCATACTAAAAAACTTTTTTATACATAATGACACATCAAATTAGTCACTTCATTCCATGTCATTTTATCTCTAACTATTCATCCAAATATAACCTTAAATATTTTTATTAAAAGTAAATGGACATTTTCAAATTTAAAATGTTAGACTAATCTTAGTTTATAGCCTACTATTTAACTTTATATTTGCCTATAAATCAATGCGGACACAAATCTCAGATTCAATCATTTGTATGCAACAAGTCATGGTTCAAATGATAGGGTAAAGATAAATGAAACATAAATGAATCACTACAATACTGAATTCTTAGTGGATCTCAAATTCAAACCTATGGTTTATATATATTAAAAAAAAAATTCAGGTTCTTTGCTGTGGATGATAAACGATATGAATTCAACAATTTACATTAAGTAAACTATGCAATATAACCATCTGTATTTAAAATTCAAAAATACAAGCCCAAGACTATTCAAAATCATCAGACCTTAAAATAACTCAAAATTTTGATTTGAAGTAGTTAGTCCAACAAATACAAAATATAAAGAGCGTGTGTGTGAGGAGAAAGAACGTACCTTTGTTGCAGCGCTTGGTTGCAATCTGGCCATCTTTGCAAAAGCACAGCGTCTCACTGGTGGATTGATTGTATCCGCAATACCCATCAGAACCCTCACACTCAGCACAATCCCTAGCTCTTCCCCAGTCCACCGCAAACCCTTTGTTCATAGCCCCACCAAACCCACTAACCAATTCACCCTCATCGATCTCATCCTCCTTCACTACCACCACAACCTTCTCCTCACAATCCACACTCCAATCATAGCCATGGCTCTCGTTCCCCTTCACAAACACATACGACCGCTTGGATATTTCACTGCTATCCAAGCACCCTATGCGATTACTGGAAGAGACTTCATAAGAAATGCTGCAATTGAAGTAGAAAGTGAGGTTCAGATCCAACGAACTGTAACTCAAAGGAAGGGTGCCCAGGGTAACATTGTGACGAGCTCTGGGGCAGTATTGGTTCACCACATCAATGTCCACAAGAGTGAGTCTACGAGCTCCGTAGTTTATATCTGTGACATAGTATGTATCGCTTGGAAGAGTGATGATGGGTTGGCCATTATCGGAGCATCTGAGCCCAAAACCAGGGTAACCGCAATATCGGTGAGTGGTGGTGGTATTCTCAACCCAGAAAGGATAGCGAATGGAAACTTCATTACCGCAACTAGAAGAAGAACATAGTGAAGAATATGTATCGACATAACCACTCGTGAGGAAGAGGAAGGAGAGAGCAGCAAACAAGTATGAGGATTTCGATGACATGATCACCAAGGTATAGCCATATTCTTGAGGGGCCTCTACATCTTATATAGAGAGAGAGGACCATGTGTGTGATGCGAGTGTGAAAAGAATCTACATTCTATAAGATATAGGAAAAAAAGAGTCAAGAATGATCATTTCACGATAGTAAAAATGACGTATAGTAAACAATAATAATCTATATCTATTTATTTAATTTTTTAAATCTGCAATCTCATTTTAGAAGAGTCATATACATTATTTTGGTGTCGGTTTTATAAATATTTAATCAATTAGAATAAGCTTTTAGGGAGTTTCTGCGTGCGTGACTCGGAAGGATTTTGACACGGAGAGTAGAATAAACTTGTACGTAAAAACTAAAAAATTCGTGTATAAGGACCCGTGTCCACTAAGTTAGAAGATATTTTTTAATTAGTGCTTTTGGTGAAAGAAGATGAAATATCCCCGCTTGTTACAGAAGAATCTTGGGATGTGAATTTAAAATTCAAGTTTCAATAATATAATATCAGAAAACGCGTGGCTGTCACGTTTCTTTAGTTATTATAATCCCCTTTTTTTCTGATATTATAAAGCTATTTGCAGTTGTTCGCTGCTTTTAGACGAGGGAAAGCAAAATTTAGAAAAGAAGAAATAAATGTTTGGGTTGGTAAGTCGAAAACAGTAGATGTAGACCACAGTCCAAAGTTCTGACGGGAAGAGTGAAAAGACCAAAATAGTCGATGGTATAAATCATTCTATGGATTTGTCATGGGGTTGGGGGCGATTGGAGTTCGCCCTGGATATTTGGGTTAGTAACGTTTTCTCTAAAAAAAAAAAAAATTACAAGGATCATTTTTATATTTTGTTAAAATTATATATTTTTTATTTTAAATATAAATTTTATTTTAATTCTAAATATTTTGACTAAAATATCTCTTACTAATAATTAATATACCCATATACATGTTAAGCGATTTTTCGGTTAAAGAAAGATATTCTTCTAAAAAAATATTTAAAATTGAATTATAGTATAGGGTAACTTTAAAGATTTATGTACATTTTTAAAATTGATATAATTTTTATATAATTTTAAAAAAAATTCAAGAGTACCTATTTTATTCTTTCATTTTCCTACTAGTTAACATAATATAATACCCATAAAATGTATACTAAAAAAGAAAATTCAGTCAAAAATAAATATAAATTCAGATAAAAATTTTATTTGAGATTGCAACCAAAATTAATATCTAAACCTTACCTTGTGTATTTTTAGCATTTGTGACTCAACTAAGCATAGTAACTAAGTATATGTGAGAGAAATTTTGATATGATAAAAAAAAATTTCCATTTAAAATATTTTTAAAATTTTCAATTATGTCTACTAATTCCACCTAACTCATATTATTGCCCAATTATGTAACTAATCCTCAAATCATCTGCAAATAATACAACAGATGCCACTAATACCATTCTTGCAAGACCCTTCCTCACACAATTCACATCTTCTCCCTTCGGCAGCCATCGTCACCACTGCCAAAGGGCACTGGCAACCCTCCAACGGCATCACTGACCTTCTTCAGTCTCCACATCGGCAAAAACCATTGAAAATCGTGCTACCCATTACCTTCATTGTGCAAGCTTCCTGCCAACAAACTAAGGTTGCTTTACCACTGTTAAGGGTCACTAGCATCTCCTCTCAATGTCAGCAGTTCTATCGTCACATTCTCCACTGGCAATTTGAAAGGTGAAATCCAAGCTCTTTGTAATGTGAAATTGGTGCGTTTCTAATCCAATTAAGCATAGGGCTTCACTTTTCTACGATGATTTCACACTTTTCTCTCTCATTTACACTGATCAATTTGGTCCAATTTTCTCAAAATTGAATAATCTTAATTTTGATACTATTCATCAAAAAGAAAAAGGTAAATTTAAACTCAATTTAGGTCATTTGCTTCAAATTGAGTTAGAATTATACTTCATATGTGAATTTTGCACATTTCTACCTTGAAATCACTGATAAATTGTGAATTTTGGCTTCTAAATTGAAAAACCTCAATTTATGGGTCTATGGGCAATTTGAAAATTTAGTGAAAATTGTGTTGTTAGGACTTCTTAAATTTTGTTTTGCATCTAGGAAGTGATTTAAAATTTTACTTTTAGAACAAAATTCAAATTTTTAGTAATTTTCTAAGATTTTTCATGGAGAAAAAGGAAGGAAATTAGAAGGAAAATTAGCATTACATAATTGGATAAACAATAAATATTATTTGAGGTTAAATGGAAACTTTGAAATTTATTAGATAGCCCTTAAGTGAAATTTGTGTTATGGTAGGTGTTAGAAATTTAATAAGTGCATAATGGAATAACTGAATTAAATGATAATAATAATAATAATAATAATAATAATAATAATAATAATAATAATAATAATAATCATAATCATAATCATAATCATAATCATAATCATAATAATAATCATAATGATAATAGTAATAATAATGATAATAAGAATAATAAAATAAAATACAGGTTATAAGAATTTTAAAGTATTATTTAAGTGGTCCATAAATTTAAGTTCCAAATATTTAACAAAGAAATAGGTAAATTGGATACAGATGAATAAGAAATAATTAATTAATTATGTGAAAAAATCAAATAATTAAATTAATTATGAAGACCAGATGTTAAGAGTATTTTATTTAATGTTTTTACGTGATTAAAAAACTGTCAACAAAGGAATTATAGTCAAGGATAAAAGGAGTTTGGTACACTTTTCATAGGTAAGTAAATAATCTTAATTATACAGAATATTATTTTAAACTATTCATGATGATTTTGAATATTGAATTATTAAAAATAATGAAATCTAAATTTAAAGTGGTATGGTTTTGAAATTTTTAATATCGATACATGGATAATTATTTATCTCTAAAATATTGGGATTATGTCCAAAACAAAACCAGTAACTAACGGCAATTGATGTTAAACGTAATGCACTGCGATTGGTAATTTGATAAAGTTAGGTATGATACCGTTACCACTATATTCTGTTTGAGACTGAGGGTCATTATGATATTTACTCAAAGCCTATAACTGAATAAGTATAAGTTTTGATATGTTATCACTAGCCTTGGGTTAGCTCTGTATTCTGTAATTATGATTGTGTTTGTAGGATATTCCCAAATGTATTCTGTTGATGATTATTCTTTGTTTGATATTACTGAATTATGACTGTATGATATCTAGTTTAAAATTTCGAAAGGCGTACCACTGTAAACCTGCTTTAATTTCTATAATATTAGTATTACCTGCTCATTGAATTTCCACTCACTTCATTATTTTACATTTTTCAAATTCCAGTGCCGATCCAAAACGTCCACTTTCAGAATTTTAATCTTGGTGATTAATTCTGTTGTGAGTCTAACCTACTACTAGAGCTATATCTTTCATTATTTTTATGATTCAGTTCAATCACTCTCTTGTATACAGGTTGGATGTTTACTGTATTATTATGGTATGTCAAAAAACGTCCGTATGAAGAGTTATGAGACTTGTGCTATTTAATTTGAATTTATTTAAGTTCTGCCATTACGAGGGTTTTAACGAGTTCACAAGGATAAATGGCACCTCATCCTTATGCCAGTTACGCCCTACCAGCTTAAGTCGTGACACATAATTCCCCAATTGTTTTGAATTTTTAAATAATATATTTATGATAAATTAACTATACTGCTTTCTAATTTAATATTATAAATATCAAGCTTTTTATTAAATTCTTAAAAGATACTTTTCTATTTTATCTTTCAAAAAAAAATCTTTAAACTTAATTCTTCAAATATTTTCCTCTAATCAAAATTAATAATCTCTCATTGTATTATTATTAGTAGTAGTATTAGTACCACTACTATCATTTTTATTGTTATTGTTATTTAAACTGGTATCTTATCTTTACTTACCAATGTTAATCACTTGTCTTATATGAGGCATTTAATCTATGATACCATAATGTATTATACATTCTTTCCATAAGTGAAGTTTGTGTTATCTATCACTAGTTGCATACTAGAGTTGATGGAAAAGTAAAGTTGTGAAAGTGGTTAAATCAAGCCACCCGGACCAATCCATCTAAACTAGTAAGTTAAATGAGTTAATTTATTTAACTCACCCATAAATGTGAGTTGAAAATCTTAACTTGATTTATCTAGTGGATTAAACAAGTCAATTTATTTAATCTACTAAAAATTTTACAAAAGAATTTGAAAAATAATTGTATTTATCATGGCTTGAATTTGCAAAAGAATTTAAAAAAATATTAAAAAAACAAACTCCTAAACTAAACAAGCCAACCATCAAGAATTTCGTTACCACAAATCCAATCAAGCAACATTACAAAGTGGCAAATCACAAACATGATTTAATACTTCAAGTTTAAAATCAAGCAACAAACAAATGTATAATTATAACAAAATTCTATTAAGTGTCAACAATATTAGAATGTAGCAAAAGTTAAAACTTCATTTTCATTACTACCATTAATCCTTGTACTTTCATCATACACATCTCTAACAATTATAATAAAATGAGTTAACTTATCAATCTATTAGACTAACATATTTAGCTTGCGGGTTAGACAAGCTAAGTCAATATGACCCTACTAAATAAGTTATTAAAAGATCTTTAACCTAACTTACCTCCTTAGTGAATTAAACAAATTCGGCCCAAGACCCACTAATGGCTTTATTGGAAAGTACAGATCGTGTGCAAAATTTACATTCGTACAAGACATAATTATCCTCAACATTGCATTCTTTTAGTCATACTTGAAGAAAGAAATATGTCCTCACCATTTACCCCTTGCTCGCCTTTTATGAGATGAAATGTTTGGTAGTAAACAAGACAAAACCTATAAGAGGAAAAACACATTTGCTTTGTAGGTTGATCTGACCTTGATGGCAATGATAAGTGGCTAATAATTGATGATGCTATGAATTAATGTCTTATGTAGCAAACTTTGATATCTTCATCTTCTTAATTTATTTATATCTTTAATATTAAATTATTTAATTTTTATCCAATGGTCTAATCCCTTCACCACCGCGTGAACAGCAAGTGATCCAAAGTCCTAAACTAACCTAGCTTGAAGGGTAAATAAGTCATTCAAGCCCTCCCACAAAACACTGCATCACTCGCCCAATGGTGAAAGTTAGATCCAACAAACTCCCAACACAAACATCACACTCCAGCGAGGGTATCCAAGTTTGCGTCAGATGAATGAACAAGGACAAAAGCCAATCTTAAATTAAGACTTTGCGGGGTATGCGAACCAGCCCAGGGTCAGGCCCAGGCCCAAGGTCAGGCTCATATAAAGAGCCCAAACCAAATCTATACCTTCACTTATTTCGGCTAAGTTGCAGGTTTTCTTTCAATCTGATCTAATTCATTTTTCTAATTAATATTCCAATTTCCATTAAACAAAATTACCCAAAACTATCTCCAAAGTTGAGGCCACGCTTAATTGTTCCAGGCTACTTGATGGAGAGTGATTATTGAGATGTAAAATTAAAACTCTAATTTGGTTCCGTTTCATTATCTATAGAAATATTTATCAATTTTATTCTTTTATAAATAAAGTATTTTTATATTTGATCTTTTATATATTTAATTTCCAATTTAATTCCTTGTAAATTAATTATTTTAATTTAGTCATACATAAATAAGTTGTTATTAATGACATTCTTTTTATTAATCTATTGAATATAAAATTAATAGATATAATAACATAACATATTTTTAATAAAACATCACTTTAGCTACCATTATATTAGAGTAAAATATTATTTTAGTTACTAACTTATTAAATTTTTTTAATTTTGCCATAAAAACCAAATTTTATTGCTAAAACAGAAACCACACCTAACAAAACAGAATAGAAACCCCGTCCCCTATGTACAATATAACATAACCTATTTTATATACATATAACATGTAACCTTCACTCTCTTTCTCTTTTATTTTTAAATTGATACTTTATTATTATTTTTTATTATTTTGATCTTTTATTTATCAATTAATTTTTAATTTTATCTTTCACTTATTAATCTATTCTTGATTTAATCTCTTATATAGAAGTCCATTTTCAATTTAATCATTCCCATTTAATTAAGACTAAAGGATTTAATATATTGATTTGCATATTAATAAAGGATTAATTTAAGAATAAACAAATAAATAAAGACCAAATTAAAAATTAAAAAAAGTAAGATATCAAAATAGTATTTCATTCTTATATAAAATGTAACTTGACTATTAGTTTTATTAACAATATATTGATAAGAGAATATTATGGATAAATGAGTTCATTTATAAAGAACTAAATAGAAGAATTTTTAATTTGTAAAAATTTAATAAAGAAAACAATTTTACAAGATTTTGAATTAAAACATCATTTATATGTGAGAAACTAAAATAAAGTTTTAATCTATCTCACTGATATTATTTTTAGATAATTATTATTATTAAATATTATTTTTTTCCACTATCTTTTTATTATTTTTTAAAACACTACTATTCCAACAAGCTCCACTTAAACTGGTTGTTAAAAAAACTAATTAAATTCAAATTCAACTACATATTTTATCTCAGCTATGAAATATTTTCCGGTAGAAAAAGCTTCCAGAATATGCTGTATAGAACCGAAAGATATGCCTGAGAGAAAGTTGTCATTATTGGAAGACATGAAAAGTCCAAAAGCCCCAGAGGGCCCCATTTGTCATTTCACAAATTCAGTGTAAGTCATTAGATGTCATATCCTAGCATTGTCCAACCTTGGTGATGATGGACACAAGGGTGGGTTGGGCCTCTAAATTCTTTCCAAGTGGGTCATCCACACCACAAAATGTTCTGTGCCACCCAATCTCCTGATTAAGACCACAATCTTTAATGATCCCTAAGCATACTTACCACTTTAATGTTGTAGGATACGGCACTAATGGAATCTACACGTGTCTTCCAGACATAGGTTCTCTCAATTCTCACTTGTTAACATTGAGCGCACAAATGGGGTTTCTAGAAACTATATGTGCATGTTTGACGTGGTGGTGGTTACTGATTAGTGCTTTGGTTATATGTTCTCACAACTGGATTCGGTGACAATAAAAAAACTCAAATATAACTGAATTTGGTAAAATTTAGATTGTCATATAAAAACTTCTTAGTTTAAATTTTAAAAATCATTTAATATTTATTAAAATTTAAATCATTAAATAGAAATCTTGAATTTTTAAATGTAAATAATTTAAATCTATTAGCAGATAATTTTCAATTCTTGTAGGTAGATAATATAGTTAGTAACAATTAATTATAGGATATACGAATCAACGGATATAAAATAATTTAAGTCCATTTCCAATTACATGTATTATGTGTGTTTGGGATCAAGATTGCCTAATTTTGCAGTAATTACTAATATTGTTAGATAAAATTTTAATAATTCAGATTTTTAATTATAACAATATGGGATCACAAGTTAGATGTATCATTTGTATTCAGGTGCACAAACTTTTAAGTCGAGGCCGGTTTGTTGCCCAGGTCGAGGGTTTATACTAGGTCACTAAACATAACCTAGTCTTAGGACCCAGCACATGGTTGGGGCGTCGTGTCAACTGAATTATATATATATATATATTACAAATTTAAATTTAATATTGTTTTATAAAAAGAAAAAATTTTGGTTTATATTTAATAAATAAGATATTCTATAATAACAAAAATTATTTATATTTAATACAAATAAAAAATAGTTATTTTTTTTAAATATCAATAATTTTATAAGAAAACAAAAAAATAAACACACACATATATATATATATATATATATATATGTATATTGAGCAGAGTTAGGCTTAGTCCTATTGAGAATTGAGTTTTATATTTTCACCCAATTTTGTTTTAAGGTGGTGTCCATGATTTGAGCAAAACAATTGGATTAAATTAAGTTGATCGGGTCAAGTGGACCATACATACCCTTAGTTTGTATATCTACTAGACCATTGAGTTTAAATCTAAAGACTTTAGTTTATTATTAAAGAGTGTGTAATATAGAGTCCTACTATGTATGATCTTTTCACACTAGGATCATCTATAGTATTAATATTATTGAATAAAAATTTAATAATTTATATATTTAGTTGTGACTACATGCAATCATACGCCAATTTTATTATATATAAATTTAAATTATTAAATTTTAGTCTAACAACTCAATCAACTATCAGAAAATCTATGATAAATCATCTTTCAACGAGTGATCATTTCCCCTCTTTATATATGTATAGCCCAAAAGGCATAGACTGATCACGGTGTACAAGTTCATATCTATTTAGGGTTCATAAGAATGGGACGGTTTGGAGCTACCAATATCCAGTGATTATTTTTGGTTAGATAACTAATTTTCAAGTATGATTAATTTTACCTGCATTTTCTGTTAGTTATGCCTCTTTATTTTTTTGTAACTAGAAATTCGTACTAATTATGATTAAGTTTCTAAAATAATGTGAAATCCTCCTAATATTAACAAAGTAAATTAGACTCATTTGAGTCTAAGAATTTTAGTCATATGAAACACTTATAACACGTAGATATGACGAAAAAATATTATATGTTATGTAGCTATATATATATATATATATATATATATATATATAATATTGTCATTTAATTTACAAATGTGAACTCACATGTTAGATTGTAAATATCTCAATTTCACTGCTTACTGTAAAATATCTAAAATTTGTTTTTGTTAGCACTTAACGCGTGAAAATGCCTACACAAAATTTACATTATTAAAAACTGGAGGATGTATATTTTAGATAGCCACATATTCTGTAACAACATGAGAAACAATTTGTAAAATTAGAAGGGAAGAAAGTTGAAATGAAAATCCATTAGAGTTGGGTGAAACCGAAGTAATTGACTACTTCTTTGGGCAGTATTCTAGTTTGGCAGGCTGGTGTGGTCAAAACAAATTTGTCTTTTTTTTTCTTTTTCTTTTTTAATGTCACTGACACATAGATAAGTTATTCTCTTCTGAAAAAAAAACAAAAGAAGATAAATTGTTCTAATTCAAAGTTAGAAAGCACCATACTTTATCACTGTTTATTAATAAAAAGAAGTTAAAATTTTGTTTGGGGGAATAATTACAAAAACAAATTGGACCTTTTTAATTGATTTGACTATTATTTGACAATTATTGGGTTTTATTTTCGATTAATTTGATAATTTTGTGGCTGATGTTTTATTGAAGTGGGGTGTGATGTCTCTGTTTTGTGGCCTCTGCTTGTTGAATTAACGAAGTTATATCCATCAGACGAAGTGTTTGTTGCAACTACTCATTCAACGACACTTTCCGGCAAGTATTAATTAAAGCCATCGATCCCTTCCCAATGATTCAAGGGTTGACCAGTCAATGAACACTACTCACGATCATACAAATTTTTTTTTAAATTTTTTTTTCAACGGCCAATCGTAGTATATAAACTATACAGTGGTTAATTGGTTTTGCACAAATTCACAATATAGTAGAGCTCCTATCGTTTTACATATTTTTTTGGAGTTATTTTTTTAGATGAATTTGCTAATTTTTCTAAATTAAATCATGAGGGAAGAGAATTTTTTTTTAATGGATTTGCTAATTTTTGTAAATAAAGTCACAAAGTTATTTAATGATAAAATTTTTTAGTCCATAGATAAATGATTTTCTATGTTAGATTAAAAGTGAAATAGTTGATTGTAAGGTTTAGTTATATTTAATAATTAATTATATTATAATTAGAAAATGTGGTGTTTCTGAGATTATATCATCATTATTGTTTCTTAATAAATTTATCATTATAATTAAATATATTAGTTACTGGACACAATTTTTTTATTAAAATATTATTTAACATATAATTATTAATTATATGATGACAGGAAATATAGTGTTTCCTAAAACATAATTATGACCCTTTATTTGTAAGTTTGAATGATAGTTAGGGTACATTTGAAAATGTCACCACTTTTCAAAAGCTAGTATGTTACGCTTTTGTGGAAAAAAATTAATGTTAATAATTAAAATTGTTAAATTTACGAGTTTAGATACTTGTAAAAAAATATAAATTCAAATTATAAAATTAAAAGAGTTTATTTTGATTAATAAGTAATTATTAAAATATATAATTATAGAATTATAATACTATATGCAAAATTAAATTTATTCAAATAATATTAAGTAAATATTTATTAAAGTTAAAAATACAAAGTGAGTAAAAAATATTATTGGAAAACCAAAAAAAAAAACAAATTAATTAATAAATTTGTCATTCTTGAAAGGAAAAAGCAATAGTAAAAGTAGAGTTACATGCTTATTATGAATGTATTTAATATAATTTTTTCAAACTTCTTATAAGAATTTTAATTTTATTATTCATGGTATCATACAGAATTTGTTTAGTTATCATTTAAATAATATAGGAAGCTATTGTAAAATAAAAAGACATTTATAATTCCAAATTTGATTTTTCATATTGTCAATATATCAAAATAAATTATAAATAAATATTATACATAAAAGTTGTTATACTTTAATATGCAATGTAAAATGGGATAGGCACAAGTCATTGACTCTCTTTGCATCACGATCTTAAGCTTTGAAACTTTTGAAAATAAGATTTGGAGTTGTTATACATTAAAATTGGTACATATATAATAGAAGCTAATAGTGGCTATTTGGTCAAAATGTTGACACGTACACACTTGGATGGGTTCGAGATTGAAGAGGTTTTGCAAAATTCAGGAGTTTTATTATAAGTGGTTTAATTTACTAAGTTAACTTGCGATTTTAATAATGTTTTTAATATTTTTGTATAAATTCTTAAAAATAATATAAATGAAAGTTCAATTGAAATGAATATGAATAGAAAAATAAAATAAAATTTATATAAAGATAATAAAATTTATATTTTGATGAAAAACTAATGAAAGAGTATAAATAAGGAACAGTACAAACAAAATAATAATAAGTTTACAACAAAAGCATAATTGAAACTTATTTATTATTTTTAAAAAAGAAAAACTCCTTCAGACATCTAATATCACATCTAAAAGCATTTTTTTAGGACGCTTTTTCAAAAACAGCTTGCAGTTACGAAAAGAAAAGTATTAGAAAAATAATCATAAAAATTTTAATTAAACATAAATTTGTGACTTTTACTGGAAAAAATAATATGGCCCCAAAAATACCAAGTGGAAACTAAGTACAATTTATTTATACTGTATAAATTGTATTGTAAATTCTTCAATTATAATTATCTTAATATGCAACTCTTTAATTGTGCAGCACAATAAATGTTGAGCAATAAATATATAAAAATTAAAATTACACAAAAATAACTCTTTGAGGTTCAAACAAACAATATATGCATTCCTAGACTAATTACGAAAGCAATATGGACCAATTAATTACAGTCAATCACTTCAATTATTATTATAACATTAGTGGACTAGATTGAAATATCTATTGGCAATTTTTTTTTATATAAATATCTGTTGTCTGACTAAAAATTCAGAAAAATGCCAAAAGTCTTTGCATCAAATATCTTGTGTTGACAATCATCAACAAGCTGAAATGAATGGTTTTTGACCCGACAAACTTGATATTGTTAATTACACATAGCAACATTAGTTTAATCACTTCAATGTTTAATTAATTTTACCACAATTGATCTATTTTATATATCATAGTATTTTTTTTTTTTAATAAAGATCAACTTATTAGTATTTAATACTATATTCAGTAAACAACATTTGCTAAAGCAGTACCTTAAATGTTTTGAACGTGTAATTATATTAATTGCTAAGTATGGACCATCTTTCAAATGCCTCCCTATTTGCATTGAAATTTTGGTTATTTTATATATAAAGATTAGCGTATTAGTTACTTTAAAACAATATCTCAAGGACATAATTTTAGTAATAAGACCCTTTGAATAATGTACACACTTTGACTTTGTTGGAAATAATAATTTTTCCAATTTAATGTTGGAAATAAAAATAAACCATTTATATTGTGTGCAATTATTTTTCGTATTCACTAAACGTGAGTATCAAATAATATACCATTAACGTAATTGCACTTACTCTAACTGATACTCCACCAACTTAATATTCAATTCAATGAAATCCTTATAATTAAGATCATATATTCATAATTAATATATCTCCGGCATAATGAGATAGTTTTATTTGAAGGAAAAAATTTCTTACAAAATTATATTTTTTGTCCTAGAAATGGGATATTTGTTGAATTTTTTTAATATTTTTAAAATGCTATTAACATTGAATTATTTAATGAAACTAGTTAGCATGTCATATATATGACTAAACAATCGTTTTTTGTCTTAAATTTGAGAGGCTTATTTGCACATTTTAAAAAAAATTGCTTTATAAACAATATATTTAATCAATCATTTCATTTCTAAAAAATTATTTTTGACCTCTAAGGTTTTTCATAGAAATGAAAAAAAAAATTACAATAACCTATAATAACAACAAAACTCAATTTTCATATAACAGTTTCTAACACAAATTATTATCATTAAAAATTACGTTGATCAAAATCTAAAATCAATTTTGCCTCATCCCAATTCAACTACATACTAACTAAAACATATAAATACATATTTATATTATCAATATGAATATTGCAATACTTAAAGTTATCACTAGAATTTTTTTAAAAATATTGTCTTAACTTTGATATCTTGAACGGCAGGCGTTTTTTTCTAAATATTTTAATTGAGTTAATCAATGAATTTTTGATAGGTCATGTAATGCTGTTGAGCAATTAAATGCTATTAATAATAATTGAAAAAGATATTACAAAACATTAATAATATATAAAATATGATTGGCAAAACTAGCATTTGCCTGTGTTTTTGAAAATGTGGTGGCAAGTGGAACCCTTTGCCCATTGGCACGTTCGTCTCCCCGACTTAACTCGCGCGATGCACGTGTCTCACCTACTCACCCCCGCACGTGTCAAATGCAATGCCTCGTCGCCAATCCCAATTACTTGTCACCAATTCTCCAACCAATTCAATAACGGCCCCACAATTTCCTTATAATTAATTTATTGCCCACGAACATCGTGTTTGTTAACCAAGTTAAATAGTTAATCCCAAGGGAAAATGAAAACAATAGGAACCCCCGTACCACAGTGTGGTGTGGTTGAAGCTTTTTCGTTTTCTGCCGCTCCCTTCTTTTTCCGTCAGGCATATATTCCTTCATTCGCCACAAAACTAAGCACTTTCACTCTATCCTCCCTTCTTGTCTTCGCTTCCAAACATTCCGATCCTGCGTTTGATCCCTTTTTCTTCATTCTAAGTTTTTGGAATTTCTGGGCTCCTCCCACCCCCATCTGATCATTTAAGTGATCTTTGAATGCGGTTGAGGAATTTTTAGAGTCGGATTGGGCGTTTTCTGCTGCGTTTATTACTGAGAAACTGCCCGACCACCTGAGAAAAGTCTGAGTATTCTGTGTATTCTTATTGATCCTCTGTAGGCTGAGAAAATAGATATAGGAGTTGAGAGGTCCAGATAATTCAATTCCCACTAATTTATCTGGGCTTTGTTTGTTTGCCATTGAAAGCTTTTGTTTGGAAATCAGAGTGCGAAAAAAAAAAAAAGAATAGAATTTGGCTCTTGTTTTTGTCGTCTGACATTTTCTTCCATTTCCGCGGTAACCAAACGGAGGAGAAGCTACTCGTAGGCTCGAAAAATGTTTGGAACTGCCCTGCAGTTTGGAAGTGTTCGCGGTGAGGATCGATTTTACATTCCGGTGAAGGCGAGGAAGAACCAGAATCAGCGTAAACAAGCTCAGAGAGCTAAGAACGGGGAAAGTGAGTCTACTGATTCAACTCCAAAGAGCAAAGATGCTGCTACTGAGAATAAGAATTCCAATGGGTCTTCATATTCGTCGACAAAACCTTCTTCTTGTCCATCTGTAATGCCTACTTGTAATATTGATAGGTTTCTGGAGTCTACAACGCCATTGGTCCCGGTTCAGTGCTTCTCTAAGGTTGATCTAATCATTCCATTTTTTCTTCAATGACTCATAGTCTTTGATTGGTCGCTGTTAGAATTGAAAAAATAGTTACGAAAATGAGTTATATTTTTAGTTTTGATTTTAGCTTTTTTGAATCGAGGGTACACCAAACACCATTTGCGGGATTTGTCTGGTAATCAATGTATACACTGCAGTTGGAATATTAACTATCAGAAACAGTAGACTGGCGAAGTATCACTACTTTCATCCTTTTACATTCAACTACTTAATTATAGGTGGACGGCTGCGAAGTTTATTATCTAGACTTCATAAAATCACCGTATGAATTTTGACTCCCTTTTTATTCTGTGTGTGGGTGTAGACGACGATAAGAGGCTGGAAGACATGCGATGTTGAGTATCAGTCTTTCTTCACCCTGAATGATCTTTGTGAATCGTTTAAGGAGTGGAGTGCATATGGGGCAGGAGTCCCTTTACTACTTGATAAAAATGAATCTGTTGTTCAATATTATGTTCCTTACTTGTCGGGTATTCAACTTTACAGTCAATCTGCTGAGAAGTCGAATTCTAAGTCAAGGTACAGATCCTGACTTTAAAGCAGATATTACTCCTTTTTTCTGTCTCTCCATGATTTGCTTGTTGTATTATGGTTTAGTTGTTAATGCAATACTAGGTTATGCTTGGTAGTTGATAGTGCTGGTTGATAAGTGAAAGGAAAATTAACTCTCCGTTTGCCATAGATACAGAAAGTGCAAGAGTTCAGAATGGTTTCAACCTCAAGGCGAACACAAAAAAAAAAAAAAAAAAAAAAAGGAGATCGTAACCTGCTGATAATAGAAAGTGAAATTGACTCTGATTTTTTGTTTTCCATGGATATTTGGATAGGCTTTCATTGCTAGAGAATAAAGTAAAATAAATGTCATCATACTGTTTCATGTTCACATCCATCTCCTTTTAACATGTAGTTCCTTGGTTATTGTAAAACAAATGTATACATACTCAACTTTGACTCATAACCTCTTCTGCTTTTTTCACTTCTCATGCAACTCTTTTATTCTAGGACAAAATTTTAGCTCTCTGTTTTTTACCCTTCCTCTTTGTGCTCTATGAAGGATGACTGAATACTTTTTATTCTGTATTTCCGTTTCTTCTTGTTTGACTTCTAAGAAGTGGACCCTTGTCTTTCTATAACTGAAGAAATTATAAATTTGGTATAATGGTATCCAAGGAAGGGTAAAGCTGGGAAATTGGACAGAGTGGGGATTGTTCGTAGTTGTTTCTTTGGGTTATGAGTTCTGACATGACAAGTTTGAAATACAGTTTGTCACTTTCAAATGATAGTATTTAGTTGAACTCATGGCTGGTTGGTAAATTAATGTGTTAAGCAGTCAGAGAGTCGCTCAAGTTCTGTTCCTTGATTGGCCTACAGCAGTTGGGCAGCCACTCCTGTTTGGTTTGGTTGTTAGCCATTCAGGCTTGATTGTTGGGGAGAAATTTGCTGTTAACTTCAAGAGCAAATTAAATGGAATCTGGAAATGCTGGGTGTGAGGTGATTAAAAGCAGCAATATTTGATATCCTATTCGTGCACCAAATACGATGGGAGTGAACAGGGGAGGAACAGACCAGAGAGAGAAGAGAGAATATGAGTAATGAATCTAGACATATTTGATGTCTTGATATTTTATCAATTTTCGCTTCTCCCTCTTCATTCCTCTGACTTACACTCTTTCCAAGCAGTGACATAAATTTAAAAGTTCTTTTGATGGTTGGACATGGTCTGTGTAAACTACAAATTATTTTTTATTGACTGCTACCATTCATGTTTAAGGTATCAATATATTGGCTGCTGCTTCCCCCTTTTGTGTGTGGCTACTGATTCCTGTATGTGTGTTCATTGTGTTTCTGCCTTTGTGTATATATTTTTACTGCTTTCATAGTAGTTTACACATTTTACCCACTTTTGTGCAATTCTTAGTGTTACATATATCAGTGTAAGCTGTACAGTTTGTCTTTCAGCTCGTAGGAAGATCTAATTTTCTTGTGTCATTAGGTACATTGGTGAAGATAGTGATGGTGATTACTATAGGGATTCAAGTAGCGATGGAAGCAGTGACTTTGAAATAGGAAAAAGGACTGAACTATCTACAGCACAGAGGAGTTATCTTACAGGTGACATCTCTTTTCGTATGAGCAGGCTGTCTGTACATGATAAACACAATGCAATGCAAGAAGGATTTTCTAGCGATGACAGTGAAATGGGGAATCCTCAAGATCTCCTTCTTTTTGAGTATTTTGAGCAAGATCCTCCTTATAGCCGTGAGCCATTGGCTGACAAGGCTAGTATTGTGCTTAATTAATGTGTAATTTATTTACACTTGATGTATCTGGTGCATCTTACACTTATAATATTTGGACAGATAATGGATCTTTCACGTCATTATTCTGGGCTCAAGTCATTGAGAAGTTGTGATTTGTTGCCTGCCAGTTGGATGTCTGTGGCATGGTAAGATTCACTTGATATAATGTTTTACTGATCATTTTTTTTTTGTTGATTAACATTCCTTAATGTTATTTTCTAGGTATCCTATTTATCGAATCCCCACAGGTCCAACATTAAAAGATTTGGATGCCTGCTTTCTAACATACCACACACTTTATACCCCCTTGACAGGTAACTATTGATTTTTAAGCCTATGTCTGACATGTGATGCATATTTGGCTTTGCTGATAGAGATTTGGTGCTGATTATGCACATATCATTTGTCATGCAATATCCACCAATTTTATCTTCTATCTTCAGGAATGTGTTATTGATTAAATTTTGCAGGAAGTGGAGGTCCTCAGGCTCAGGCTCAGGCTCCTACACTGGTTTTTTCCAATGAGATGGATGGAGAACCAAAGATTTCCCTACCGACATTTGCAATGGCCTCCTACAAGTTAAAGGGATCTATCTGGATGCAAAATGGACTTGGTGAGAGTCAACTTGCAAATTCCCTCTTGCAGGCTGCAGAAAACTGGTTGAGACTGCTGCAGGTGAACCATCCTGATTATCAGTTCTTTATTTCGCATGGCAAGTATCACAGGTGATCAATGAGATGACATGTCCATCCATCCTCCTGGCCAAAACTATTAGCCTTGAATTTCTATGTTAATTTCTGGTGCGGAGTTGTTAAAAGTTTTTCATCTATAGAAGATTGTGATGGCGTGGAGAGTACATAAATGTGAGTTCATGGTACATGCATAAGCAGCACAAAAAATGGAGAAGCTAATTTCAGGTGAAAGAGTTAGAGAATACTAAAATGCAAAATGGAAAAAGGAAAAAAAAAGTCGTTTTTTTTGGAAAGAAAAAACCATCACATGAAAAGAAAGGCCCTAATGGATAAGAAGAAGAAGCGAAGTATGTGTCAAAATTGGCTGCGGCTGCAGGTGATCATGGGGAAGGTATGTGGGATTAAGCTAAAACTGTCCAAGCTTTTTCAGTTAATTAGTGCTTGAGATCCCTTAAATCTTTAGACTTAAATATATACGGATAGTTATGGTTTGATCATATAAGAAGATGTGCAAAATTGTGAGATTTTGCTGTATAATAAGGACCAATTTTGGTTCCTTATCTGACGAACTTGTTGCTATGTTGAGAGAAAGGAGAGGAAAATGGTACTGTACCTTTTTTTTTTAGCCACTTCAAAATCAGTGTTGTACTCTAGTGTTTAATGATTTCCTTGCCTGAGGTGAACCTCATGTAAGAACGTGTTATGTTCTGCCGGTAGAGTCAATGGCAGCAGAAGGCTTGGTGACTGTATCCACATTAGCTTAGCTGAACATCTGATGCTTTGGAAATTGGTTGAACAGATATAAATTCCTTTGGGGGGCTTAATGTTTCTATAGGCTATGCGACTCATGTTTCTGAATTTTCAGATATTTGTAGAGAATTGTAAAACTTGATAGATAATATTTTGCTTGGTGATACTACAGCTGTGTGTTGGCATCCCTAAGTTCCAGTGTGGTCGCTGTGCTGACAATACTGTTATCCAACCTTTGTGATTCTTAAATATGTAGATATGGTTTTCTTGACGAGCTTCTTTCTCATTTAAGCTTCACCAATGCTTCTGCAAAGCTGTAGTATCACAAGTTGCCTGAATTTGTGTTTGGTGTTTAATAGTTTCTGTCATGCCACTGGCCCAAAGTTCTCTGGTGGGCAAGGACGCAAGGTTCAATGGATTTGGATATCCTCCTGTAAAAGAATTACAGGAGGATATCCTGTAAAAAAATTTGGACCATCAGATTATGAAACCTGATGGTCCAAATTATTTAAAAAGTTTTTTATTTCAATAAATATTATTTTTTTAAAATAAATTTATGATAATATATAAAGATTTTTTAATATTTGAGATCTTTTTTAGTAGAGAATGATATTTTATTGGAAAAAAAACAGAACTGGTTTTAATAATTTATAATATGTTTCTTACGTCTTAAGTTTATTTTTTTAATACAAGATGATATTATGATAAAAAATATATGTAAACAAGTTTTAACAATTTATAATTTATTATTTACATCCTATAATTTATTTTTTTCATCAAGAAAATATTATTATGTATAAAAATGATCTAAAATATTCATAAACTTTTGTATTATTTTATATATATATATATATATATATGTAGTTTTAAAAAATGATATTTATTCCTCCTGTAAATGAATTACAGGAAGATATTCTGTAAAAAAACTTGGACCACATAATGTGATGATTTAAATTATTTCAAAATTTATTTATTTCAATAAATATTTAAAAAAATAAATTTATGATAATATATAAAGATTTTTTTGATATTTAAGATATTTTTTTTTATAGAGAATGATATCTTATTGAAAAAAAATGAACTGATTTTAATAATTTGTAGTCTGTTTTTTACATTTTCAGCTTATTTTTTCAATAGAGGATGATATTTTGATATATATATATATATATAAACAACTTCTAACAATTTACTATTTACATCTTATAATTTATTTTTTTCATCAAGAAAATATCATTATGCATGAAAATGATATAAAATATTCATACATTTTTGTATATTATACATATATATATATATATATATATATATATATATATATTTAAAAAAAAAAGTTAATTTTTGGTGAAAAGTTCAAATTTTTTGAACAATTTGGACCATCAAATTTTTTTACAGGATATTCTTCTGAAATTCTTTTACAGGGGAATATGCGAATCGAGGTTGGCCTTTGAAGTTTGGATTATCTCTCGTATTACGAACTGCTAGATATTCTCCAATACATTGAAGGCCACTAGATGTTGATATACTGGTTCTCAATCTATCATATAATTTTTAATTTAATTTAATAAAATTTAAATATTTTCAATATTATGATAGTATAGAAAAATATATTAATATTTGAGATATATGTTATTAAACAGAAAAATACATTTTTTACTATAGTTTGTTTTTAATATCTTACAATTCATTTTTTTTACATGATATCATTTTGTGATTATAATATATAAAGAATAACTTTTAAATTATTTTTTAATATGATATTTATCAAAAAGGATCTTGAATATTAATATATTTTTGTATATTATTATATTATTTAAAAAATTTAATTTTCATTAAATTAAAAATTATACGATTAATAATTTATTAAATAATTATTAAATTATTAATGAAATAGAAAAATAAATTAAATTTAAATATTATTAAATATTAATAAATATTCAAATTAATAATATAATAATAATATATAAATTTCTAATAATATATATAAATAATGTATAAGATATATAAGCGGACTATTGAATCCCTCAATCTATGGGGCAGTTTCATTTCTCGAAAAAAAAATCCTTGCTGGGGTTTCACAAAATCAGTTTCTGAAAATCTAAGCCTCCGAGGGAAGAGGCAGCTCAAGGGTTGCAAGAGCCTTCTTTAAAATGATGTATTATACCATTTTCAGTTTCTAGAGAAGAAGATTGACATCACGTTTGAAGAGAAGTTATTTTTCCCAGAACAGCCTAACCTCGATCAAGCTATGGTCATTCTACACAAGACCGAGCCGCGGTTGGATCCCCCTCTTAAGTCATTGGGGGGATCTTTTCTCTGAAAGAGGAGGGCATTAGACTGAGGTTCAGTGGCACTCAACTTTTTGATATAAGATATTTTTCTAAAAGTAAATATTAATTATTTTTAAAATCAAATTATATTAATATTTTAAATTATTTTTTAATACAAAAATGATATATTATTACAATATGATAGACTGTAATATGTTAGAAGGAGTTTAATTTTTTTTCAACTAAATATTATTTATATAAATAATTTTTAAATATTAGCATGTCTTTATTTTTAAAGATAATTAATATTTTGATTTTTAAAAATATCTTTTATAAACAAAATTTTGAGGGCCATTCAATCCTCCGAATAGATGTCCTCCAAGAAGGGATTCAAACTCAACGGAGGCTTACCATATTTTAATTACTATGGCATTGGCAATGCCCTTCTTCCCCCCCCCAATTTATTATTGGACTAGACTTGATAATTTATATGAGCAAAACATTATAATAAAAATTATTTTTTATATATTTGATAAAAATAAATATTTAAATGCTTAATTTTGATATTTAATTTATCTAAAAAAATTGCACCGACTAATGAGGACAAGTGACAACATTTTTAGTCCTGGCCAATCTAAATTTTCTACGTTCATTAGAATATATATATATATATATATATATATAATAGTCAATATTAAAAGAAACAATTTAACAATTTATATTAAAGTTAGAGACCGTACTCAAAAATATCAAATTTGATCATTAATTCAAGATTTTTAATCTAACATTTTATATATGAATAATCAAATGGCTTCAGTCTTGTGTTCACACGTGTATGTATATATATAATTTTTGTTTTTGTTTATGTGCTAAGGAAAAAATTAAAAGATTGGCTGATACAATAATCAACTAGTTTTATTTGCCCATGCAATTTCAAGAATTTTTTTTTTGTTTTACAATATGTTAATATATTTAAATTAACAATATTTGTAAGTATTTGTCAAAAATTAAATTTAGCAATATTTTGTTATATTAAGAAAACATAATAAATCAAAGAAAGTCTATAAAATTAGTTATGCAAGATTGGTGAAAAAAATTATTTTGTTTTACTATATGTTAATATATTTAAATTAACAATATTTGTAAGTATTTGTAAAAAATTAAATTTAGCAATATTTTGTCATATTAAAAAAATATAATAAATTAGAGAAAGCCTATAAATATAAAAATTAATTATGCAAGATTGGGGTAAGAAGTAAGTGATGATAATATACTCATTGAAAGAATATTATCATAAATCATTTAATTATATATATATATATATATATAATTTTAAATTATGTTAAATTATATTTATAATCTCTTATTAAAAAATTTTAAAAATATTTAATTAATGAATTTATTATTTTTTGAGTGTGAAACTTACCCAAATGAGGAAGTTTTTATTTTCCAAGTGATAAAAAAACAGATTCTTCCTCATCTCGAAACTATCACCCTCAATTAAAGCCAAATTCAGATTTCTTACACAATAAGAGATGCTATGACATTCTAGAATTTTTAAAAAATCATACACGGTTTAAAATAACTATTCACAATTATTTTTTTAATTTAAAAAATTTCAGTATCCTTTACTATACAGTAAAGAATCTACATTGAAACGAGCCCAATCTGTATCCTTGAGAAACTCATTGTCCCTTGGATGTTCAAGTAAGAGAATGCAGCACAGATTGAACAGAACACCATGCTTGAACTCCGACGATCCATTGAAAACGGTTGTATGATTCAACAGAACTCGCATTGGGACAGAACCTTAAATGAACAGTTCATTATTTCCCTTTACAACTACGCTGGCAATGCTTGGCTTTTATGACAGCACAGGGAATGATTTTATAGAATGATGTATTATTTTGAGACCTTCATTTCAGAATTTGGATTTAGATATAACATTAGTTAGTAAAATATCATTAATAGGTAAAAAAATATATTATTTAACTTCTCAATACTCGTCTTAAAATTGCATTTCAAGCCACGTGCAAAAGCATGTGAAAATGAATTTTTTTTTTCTTTTTAAAATTTGAATGAGGCAGGGAGATAAGGAGTTGAGAGTCAATTTTTGTACAAAGGTGGATTGTCTACAATTTGGCCTTTTAATTGCGCTACCTAAAATTGCATAATTTATTTAATATAAATTGTCATATTAAATTACTGACTTTAATTTTTTAACTATAGACTGTTAAATTTGTATAGTTTTTTTACTATTAATTATCAAATCTACATAACTATAATAAAAATGCAAAGAATTGAATTTTATATGGTTATTGGAATAATTTAAATCCCCTCATGTCTATTTTTTTGAGTGTTGTTATATTAAATAGAGATAAAAATATAGTAAACGAAATTCATTATTTAAGTACGTTCTATATATTTAAATTGAACTAGATACTATTTATGTTGTTTTTATCCCTTTTTAACATGACAATAATACGAGGGATCAAATTAGTTATCAAATGAGGCATTTTATTTTTTTAATTACAGTAAATTATACAAATAATTTTTCACAATAAAATATTATGCATAATAAGAAATAATATTGTCAACTCACTTGCGTCATTTTCTACTAAAAAATTGAAAATCAAATTGGCCAGATAGCAACAAGATAATTTTTTTTTGTCCTAAAAGGATAAAGTACTAAAATGTAATTGTGCAATATGAACATTTGTAATATGTAAACTATCTTGCAACCAATCAATAGCATACGTTGGAGATTATCTTTTTTAGCTTTTTGTCTTTTTTGTCTAAAAAAAAAGCGTTGTTTAATAAAAAAGAGAAAACGAAAAGCCGTTACATTTTAAAACGGGGCCCACTTCGCTTATTCTGAACCGGCAATGAAGTCACAGAAACATTTATAAAAAAAAAAAAAAAGTAATTTAATATTAAAAAATCCATCGATCCGGGAATTAATTTAATATGAACAAAAATTGCGAGAGAGAGAAAAACTAGCCGTTAGGGGTCCCCCAATTCAAATGGAGTGGTCGCGGACAGACTCAAATGGCTTTTCATTTTTCTCATAAAGAGAAAGACAAAGACCGATTACTCTTCAAACCCTGAATAGAACCCAGATCGCTCTGTAAATTTTCCGTGACGCTCTAACTGCTCCCGTTTTCTCGCTCTAGATTCAAGCCCTAATCGGCGGGAGCTTCGCTTGATTTCTTCTTCCCGGCTTGAAGAAATTTCTCGACATTTCATCTAACTCAAGTATAAGTGAGTAGCTGCTTCAGTTTCCTTTTTTTTTTTTTTGCTGGATTTCATTTTGTTTATCTTAATGAGGTTTCTGGCTGAGTTTGGTATTTTTTTATCTCTTGCTGTCATACTATCGACTTTCCTTTTTCGTGTATTTAAATTTTCTGGTTGTTTTTTATGCTAAAAATTGGGATAAGATAGATGGAACATTATGATGAAGATCTTTCCTTTACAGGGTTTAGTGTCTTAAGCTGAAAATGTTCTCCTCTTGATTACATGTTTAAAATTGACAGGATTTGGGATTTTAGACTCTGTAATCTGTCACTCTTCGTCATTTAATATATTTATTATTGATTATTGAGAATCGATATAATAATAGGGATAAGATAAAAGGAATTTTATGATAGAAATCTTTCCTATTTAGGGTTTGGTGTCTTATGATAAAAATTTTCCTCTCTTGATTTCATGTTTAAAATTTACATGATTTGGGTTTGGACTCTGTAATCCGTCACTCTTCACCATTTCATATATTTATTATTAATTATTGATTATCGATAAAAATAATAATGCCTTTGAGAAGTAGTGAGTTATTTTTTTAGGGGATAGACGCATTATTTTAAAAGAAAATAAGGTATAGGATTATTTTATTGATCTATACGACAGTTGGCTATGGACTAAGGTGAAGGTTCAGGATCCAAAGCATTTGAAACTGTCAATTTTATTGCGTATGAAACCTTCAATTTGAAATTAAATAAAAATTATTTTTGCTGTTTACTATTTTATTATCATAAAATTTTCGTTCAGTTGAAAACCATCTTTTGTTGATCCCAAATGAATTCATGTATTGAACAATAGTTGGAATTTTGGTAGAGGTGACCAAGGAGGCATGAACAGAAGAGAATGTCATGAAACACTAGATAGACTATGAATGTATATAAATATATGAAGAACTCCCCATCCCCTCCTTCTTGATGTGGATTAAATTTTCGTCTTTTTCAATAAAATTTTTCAAAAATTCCCCTTTCCTTTTGGTCAACTCTTGTGAGTCTGCTTAATATTTTCTGGAAATGCCATTCTACTTTTTAGAAAATGACTGTCAGGACACCTGGAACACCAGCTTCAAAGATGGATAGGACACCAGTATCTACACCTGGAGGGCCTAGAGCTAGGGAGGAGAAGATTGTGGTCACAGTAAGGGTCAGGCCTTTAAACAAAAGGGAACAATTGGCTAAAGATCAGGTAGCATGGGATTGCATTGATGATCATACGATCATGTATAAACCACCAACACATGAACGTGCAACTCAACCAGCCTCATTTACTTTTGGTATCATATGACTCTTCTTCTTGAATAATTTCTTACAAATTACCAGTTTGTAGATCCTGTGATTTCTTCTTATATAATCCAGTGTAGCGTTTTGAATGACAGTTGACGTGGCTTTCTCTTCCTGCAGATAAGGTTTTTGGTCCTACTTGTTTGACTGAGACTGTGTATGAGGAAGGAGTAAAGAATGTTGCATTGTCTGCCTTGATGGGCATTAATGGTACAATATATTTTTTTAATAAAATTTTCTGACCTATTATGTTTCTACATTACATAATTATCGTATGTCTTTATGTTGTAGCAACTGTTTTTGCTTATGGACAAACTAGCAGTGGGAAGACGTACACAATGAGAGGAATAACAGAGAAGGCTGTCAATGATATATATAACCATATAATGAACGTAAGTTTTGTCAAAGTATCCATATAGGAAAGTCATGCTCAGTTCAGTTTTTCTAATTCAGCCCATACAGGAATAGATGCAATTTGGGAGGTTATGAAAGTGAGTATAATGTTTTCAATGGCATGATTGCAGACCCCAGAGAGAGATTTTACCATAAAAATATCAGGACTAGAAATATACAACGAGAATGTTAGGGACTTGTTAAATTCAGAATCTGGTCGCAACCTGAAGCTTCTGGATGATCCTGAGGTAATCTTTGAGAAGTCTTTTCACATTTATCACAGCTGAAGAGCTTTCAATGGTATCTTCTTTTTCATGGAATTGAAATTTGATCTGCTGATTGCCGTCATGTAGAAAGGTACTGTGGTTGAAAAGTTGGCGGAAGAAACAGCAAATGATGACAAGCATTTGAGACACCTGATCTCAATTTGTGAAGGTAACAGAATTCTTGACTTGCACTTTGGTTAGACTGCTTTCGTCGTTTACAACAGTGTTGTGATTATAGTCAACAACTTTCTTTTGTTTAGCTCAAAGGCAAGTTGGGGAAACTGCTCTAAACGATACCAGCTCACGGTCTCACCAGATAATAAGGCTGGTCTGTTTCAGCACTATAAATATTTTTTTTTACTCGTAGAAGGGGGGATCCTCTTTTCTTTCTAATTTCTCGTCACTTAATTTGCCATGGGAACATTCTTTCTCTTTTGGTTTATTGCAGACAATTCAAAGTACTCTACGTGAAAGTTCAGATTGTGTGAGATCTTTTGTTGCAACCCTGGTAATCCAGAGCCTAACTAGTAACTATTTTTTAAATTGCTTAGATTATTTCCTTATTGAAAATAACTTACGGGTGTTAATGACTGTAGAACTTTGTTGATCTGGCTGGAAGTGAAAGGGCTGCACAGACACATGCAGATGGCACTAGGCTCAGAGAAGGATGCCACATTAACCTTAGCTTAATGACTCTTACAACTGTTATCAGGAAGCTCAGGTTAGAATCTCTGATATTTACTAAGCAAGACGGAAGTAATTCTATAATTGTCTTGACCCAGTTTTGCAGTCTTTAAGAGTCTCTCTCTCTCTTAAGAAAAAGTAATTCTTGGTAAATCCTAACCTCTGAGTTGCAGAAAGATCTTGTCATCGATTTAAACTTCTGCTCATGTTGACAATAGTATCTTTCTACCATTGTTTTGCATGTAATTCATGGAAGGTCTTGGAAACAGTCTGAAAATAGTATCAGCTTGTTGATGTTAATTTCATTTAACTACCTGCACATGATTAATGATTCAAGCTTTCGCCCAGATTAAAGTTTGTCCTGGGGTTCATTTTGGTTTTGTTTATTGAATGGTTTAACTACTTCTGTTGGGATATTGTGAGGCATATTCTTCTTGTGAGGTATCTTTCTACCATTGTTTTGCATGTAATTCATGGAAGGTCTTGGAAACAGCCTGAAAATAGTATCAGCTTGTTGATGT
The DNA here is from genome assembly GCA_037074485.1 of Delonix regia. NCBI lineage: Eukaryota > Viridiplantae > Streptophyta > Magnoliopsida > Fabales > Fabaceae > Delonix > Delonix regia. Next base: position 27,073,021 of record CM073449.1, on the reverse strand, counting down.
TAATTTCATTTAACTACCTGCACATGATTAATGATTCAAGCTTTCGCCCAGATTAAAGTTTGTCCTGGGGTTTATTTTGGTTTTGTTTATTGAATGGTTTTTAACTACTTCTGTTGGGATATTGTGAGGCATATTCTTCTGACAGCATGTTTTCAATTCTAATGCAGTGTTGGAAAAAGAAGTGGTCATATACCTTACAGAGATTCAAAGCTCACGCGTATATTGCAACACTCCCTTGGTGGGAATGCTCGCACTGCCATCATATGTACTTTGAGTCCAGCACTTAGTCATGTGGAGCAATCACGGAACACTCTCTTCTTTGCCACCAGGGCAAAGGAAGTAACAAACAATGCTCAAGTGAACATGGTAACTACTGATTTATAGCTATCTTTATCATTTGCTTCTATTTAACAATTCAAATGACTTAAAAATGAATGACATTTTTTCTACTGAATAATTTGCAAAGGTTGTTTCGGACAAGCAGCTCGTTAAACATTTGCAGAAGGAAGTAGCCAGGCTGGAGGCAGAGCTGCGCACTCCGGATCCATCTAGGGAAAAGGATTGGAAAATTCAACAGGTAAACTGGAAAACCAAGCTGATCCCCAAGAATGAATATGCCACCATAATACTGAATGTTGTTACCTTGTCATGTACAGATGGAGAGGGAAATTGAAGAGCTGAGACGCCAAAGAGACCATGCACAATCTCAGGTGGATGAGTTACGTAAAAAACTTCAGGAGGACCAGCAGGTCTCTATCTCTTTCTCTCCTTTCACTCGTCTCTCTAATGGTTCTTTTTAACTGCCTTTGATTTTATTGCCTTTTTACATTTCAGGTCTCAGGCCCACCTGAATCACCCCACCTTTCAGTTAAAAAGTGTCTCTCATACGGCGGGGCATTGTCACCAAAACCAGTGCTAGCGGGTGGTGTTAGAGCAAGGAACACATTAAGGCAGTCCATGAGGCAATCGTCTACTGCCCCTTTTACCCTCATGCATGAAATTCGCAAACTTGAGCACCTCCAGGAGCAGCTGGGTGAAGAAGCTAATCGAGCTCTGGAAGTTTTACAAAAGGAAGTGGCATGTCATAGACTAGGTAACCAAGATGCAGCTGAGACAATTGCAAAGCTGCAAGCAGAAATAAGGGAAATGCAGTCTGTCAGACCAGTATCCAAGGACGTTGAAGTTGGAAGCGCGGTTGCTGTTGACAAGAGTTTAAGTGCAAACCTCAAGGAAGAGATTACGCGACTTCATTCACAGGGTAGCACCATTGCAAATCTTGAGCAGCAGCTTGAAAATGTTCAAAGGTCTATAGACAAGCTGGTGATGTCTCTCCCAAACAATTATCAACAGTTAAACAATGATGCATCCTTAAAGAATAAAAAAGAGCACAAAAGGAAAAAGCTGCTTCCTTTGGCTTCAAGTAATGCTGCCAATCGACAAAATTTCTTAAGATCTCCCTGCTCGCCGTTATCAACTACTCAGCAAGTTTTGGAATGTGATATTGAAAACAAGACTCCTGAGAATGATGATATTGTTTCAAGTGAGACACTGCCAGAGTCTGAGAAGGAGACCCCATCAAAGAGCGAAGAAGGTGGAGATGTTTCATCCAAGGAAAATAATTCAGGTTATCGACGATCTAGTTCAGTTAACATGAAGAAAATGCAGAAAATGTTCCAGAATGCGGCAGAAGAGAATGTAAGAAGTATAAGAGCATATGTCACTGAATTGAAAGAACGTGTGGCCAAACTGCAATATCAGAAGCAATTACTTGTTTGCCAGGTATATTAATGCTTTATGCCTTTCATACACTTGAAAATCTTACTGCACTGATGCGGTGAATACCCCAGCATTTAAAGTATAGCGGTTCACTCCTGTGCTCTTATTCCTTTGCTTATCTAGGTGCTTGAACTCGAAGCAAATGAAGCAAGTGGGCACAGTATAGAAAACGAAGAGAACTCTTGTGAACCAGAAGAACCACAGGTTTCATGGCAAGTATTATTTAAAGAGCAGCGGCAGCAGATCATTGAATTATGGGATCTGTGTCATGTCTCCATAATTCATAGGACCCAGTTCTACTTGTTATTCAAGGGAGACACAGCTGATCAAATATACATGGAAGTGGAGCTAAGGCGGTTAACATGGTTGCAACAGCACCTGGCAGAACTTGGCAATGCAAGCCCAGCTCAAGTTGGGGATGAACCTACCATCTCTCTGTCATCAAGGTTTTTTCTCTTCCTCCCTATCTCTCTCTCTCTCTGGTGAACAAATTTTACGAATGAGAGCTTTCTATTGACTAGAAAATTTACATAATCTACAGTATCAGAGCCCTGAAACGAGAAAGAGAATTTCTTGCAAAGAGATTGACCTCACGCTTGACTCCAGAGGAGAGGGATTCATTGTATATTAAATGGGATGTCCCACTTGATGGGAAGCAGAGGAAGATGCAATTTGTGAACAAACTTTGGACTGATCCCCACGATCCAAAGCATGTGCACGAGAGTGCTCAGATAGTTGCAAAACTCGTAGGTTTCTGTGAAGGAGGCAACATGTCAAAGGAGATGTTTGAGCTGAATTTTGTGCTGCCATCTGATAACAGGCCATGGCTAATGGGATGGAATCATATAACTAACCTGCTTAACTTGTAAGAAACTATATCCCACTAGAAGGGAAGCCGAGGAAGATGTAATTTCTGAACAAGCTTTGGACTGATCCCCATGATCTAAAGCATGCTCGAGAGTGCTTATAAATAGTCTCTAAGCTTGTAGGTTTCTGTGATGGAGACAGCATGTCAAAGAAGATGTTTGAGCTGAATTTTGTGCTGCCAAATCAGAGGCCATGGCTAAGGGGATGGAATCCTATAACAAACCTTCTTAACTTGTGGAGAAATTATGTTTGTATTTAAGTCCCATTAAATTATTGTACATGAAAATGAATTTCTGCATTTTTCCCGAGATGTGATTTTATTCAGTTCAATTCAAAATTATTGTATTGAACAACAGTTTCTTTAATAAACTGATCCATTTTATTTGGATTCCCAATATAGTAATTGTCTTTAAGAAATATACTTTTTCATTCTTAGCACATTGAAGGTATATTTTCTGTTTATTCTTCAACTGATCTAATTGCTTGGAACTGTATGTGGTGACAAGATCACAGCCCTAGAATTTGTAAAACGTTTCCCATACCCAAAACTTTGTGGTTACTAGGACAAAAACCTCAGTAAAATACCAATCCATGCCAAGATTTGCAAACTTAAAATGACTTGGTAAAATTGACTGAGTATACAAGAGGAGGAAATTTGCAGTACAAAATTCTTCTTGTCTCTTCACCGATCCTGTGATTCTGTCGCACAAATTAACGCTTTGCAGCCTATGCGAATTAATTGAAAAGAAACCATATATTATACATGTTTGCCAAAATAGGCCAAACACAGTAATTATATGTCGCCTCTATTATTTTGGCTGGAAATCCGCTTCGTTGATGTTTATATTTTTAGTTTTAGTTCACAAAGAAGTTAACATAAGATGCTATTATGTTGAGCGTTCTTGCAAACAAGAATTGTGAATTATGTCGAAGCAGCTTCACTTGCATAGAACAAACTCGAAGAGCACCAACCAGTGAAAAATTAACACATAAAATCAATGGTCAAGCTGACAACAGAAATAATGCAATTCTGCTGTTTTTTAAATTGTTTCTACCTTGATCCTAAATTATCTTGTAAATATATTTGAGAAATCTATGCTTCATTCTTGGATTCCCTATAGCTGATTTTTTTTTTTTCTATTGGAAGTTGTATATAACTTTTTCATTTTTTTTTTTTGGGTCAGAACTAGTTTTAACTCGGTACTAGTCTTTTGCGGCAACCCGTCATTCTGAAAGGAAAATTGGATGGTTCATAATTACGTTATCTTGCAAACAGAACATTTCCCAGTTTGTTATTGATATCTGGCTGGATTCATTTATGTGAGATGCAATTCTCTTTATTAACGTCTTCTCCTGAAACAACTTTATTGCATGCACTGACCTGCACTGGAACAATAATAAGTGCTAGAAAGAGAGACATGGAGAGAGACTTTTAAGAAGTAAACATGATCTGACACTGCTTTGAATTATAAATACAGCCTTTTACCACAGCTAGTGTAAGATGAGACCACACCGAAGAACAGAAATGGAAAGAAATATGACCACAGCTTCACATCCATTAAGACTAGTTCATTTGCTGCCAGTGAAACATATAGATGTTATAGATCACACCAACTATGAGATTATTTTTATTCTAATCTCTGACCAGAAAACGCTGCATCTAGCTGCATACTGTATGTAGGCAGAGAAAGTCTCTTTCAAGCTAAAACCCTCAGCACTTTGGGTAGGGAGTTCCACAAGTACTAGCAACTTTCCTGGCATTGGGAGAGTCCACAAACTTTTTGAGATTGGGATTCTTGAGGTATTGGCAGAGGCATGGCTTCTGTTCCTTGATCTTGGAGCAGCATAGCTTAGAAGGAGGAGATGAAGATGTAATTGCACTCACACATGAGCTCAGCTGTGCTGGGCTGCATGTTAATGCCCTTGAAACTTGTATTTCAGCCAGGAGCAGCACCAACAGTGCACACAAAGCAATGTTTGATGCCTTCATTTTCACTGAGGATAACTAAGATCGTGTGAGGGTAGTGACTAGTGAGATGCTGCTGCTGTACTGGTTTGCTGCATTTGGGTTGTGTTTCCACCCCTCTATTTATAGGGTAAGCTTAATGCAAAGAAAACATTAAAATATATAAGGAATAAGTGATAGTTTAAGGAATTCTGATGTCATTAGGGTTTGGGTTGGTAGTTGCTACTTCAAAATATTGTGAAAGCATGAGATGAAAGGTGTGAGGGAAGGAGTTATTTGGCCCGCCACTTCAGAGAGGGAAATTGCTTAGGTCCGGATATACATCACTCATATTACTGCTTAATGATTCCATTCAACAATGAACATAAACTATTTTTAGACTAGTTTTGCTCAAAATGCTTTAATTTAATTTAATTTTTCCTCATAGATATCTTAAATAAATTTATGAGACAATCATATTTCCAAAAACTAGTTTATAAGATTAGAAAATTCAAATTTCATATTATTAAGTCTCAATTAGCATCGCGTACTTCTAATGTGAGACTCCTCGAGTCTCAAAATATTGTAATTGGATCATAATTATGTCTTCATATATATATATATATATATATATATCACACATTAGGGATTATATAACTGTTTTCTAATTTAGATGTACCTATGTAATGTAATACATTTTCTCCTCTCAAATACTTTGTTTAAGAGCAAATATTAGGACTACAAATAATAATATTACTATTAGGGCAAATTCACTGGGATTAGTTATTAAGGAATAAATAAAATCAAGTCTCATAACATTGTATGAATTAAGCAAGCTGTTTTTAATCCGAGAAAAAAAAAACCTATTTTATGAAGTGGGAGAAGTGATTAATAAATAACGCACAATTTAAATAGAACCAAACCTCGAATGAATAAATATAAAGAAATTTTTTTTTTTTTTTTTTTTTTAAGGTCTTTGGAACAGCTTAAGCCACGAAAGTCATGAATTCCAAGTATGATGACATTTTACCTTTCGGTGGAACTTCATAGTGAAACCAATAGTAACAGATAAGGTTGAACCTATAAAGCTTTGTGAGATTCAGTTTCTACAATGTTTTTCTGGTGTCATTTTGTTGTACTATAATTCTACTCCACAATCAAAAGATGAGAAAAAGCCAAAGCAAGAAATACAGGGTTGAAATTGAAGAAACATTCAGACAAAAAAGTTTGAAAAAGAACTTGCTAATCTCAGAACCAAATGACAATGCAAAATAGTTGTCAGAGTTGAAGGAAGATCCATAATATCATTGCTGTTTTTTCCTTTGACCACATTTTATTTCTCACATGTCAATCTAGTGAAGGAGTTACTATGTTTGGAATTATTGTAGAGGATAAAATTTAGGTATAATTTCAAGTGTTCGGCAATAATTTTTTTAATAAAAGCATAACAAGTGAATATTTTCACGACTCAGTAACACATAATTGAGAGCTTCAAAATTAAAAATTTGATAATAAATACATATAAAGCTTTACTTAAATGTGAAGATTTATAGTCTGACCACACGTATGCCCACATATACCCACATGAGTATGCATGAAAGATGGTGAACCCGCCTTTTCAGCTACTACGGTATCTTTCGGTGATGTTGATGTGAGTATTTGTTTACATCGAGCAATGCTTCATATTATTATGAAGCCACATGTTCTTATGATTAACATAACACGCACCTGGGAATGGGTGAAATTGAGATTATAATCAGAAGCCATCATGATAAATCACGCACTAAATAGTAAATGCTGTAATAGATTATAGCCAGGGGTAGCCATTGCATGATGAGCCACGTAAAGTTATTTGTAAAAACGAAAGCTAATTAATTAAAAGCATGCCACAAGCTGCACTTCTCTTTGAAGTATAGATTTGAAAATCACCCCATTACACTGATGCATTCAATTTAAATGCAGTGATCTAATACTTGAGATTATTGCCGACATATAAGCAATAACTCTGGATTGTCTGTAGAGCAGCCTTATGATCATCCCCTATCTAATGAAGCTTATACTTTGCTCTAAGTCCAAGTAGAATGTGCTCCGTATCAGAGACATATCATTACAAGATTATCTTAGAAATGGGAGAGAAAAAGTGAAGGGTACATATGATGTTTTAAACATGAAATCTTTGTCTATAAAAAGACTAGATAGTGGGGACCTGTTCGCATACAAAAGAGAGAGCAGTTTTGCCTTTGTAGGCGCCTTATCTTTGAAACTTTCCATTTAGTTCAGGTTTGCTGCAACAATCATTAATCTCTTGTGTGAGTGGAAGACAAAGCAAATCCCACTCCGATTTCCGAAGAGAAGGCTTCTTTTATACATACTTCCGTCTCCTTTATTTTTTTCTTCTCCTCAAGTGTTTCAAGAACGCAGTTTTCTACAGAGAAAAATCACATAACCCTTTTGAGAAAAGGCAAACAAAGGGAATCCAAGTTTAACAAATTTTATTACGTTGTGCTTTTGTAGTTAACATCACTGGACGGAACTTAGTTAACATTTAACTAGGGTGTGCTATAGTTTAAGCACGCCATACAACAATCATTATGGCTTACTTCTACAATGATTCATTTGCCAAAAGTAAAAGAGAGAACGATAAAGCATGGATTCACGCATATTATCATTAGTTCCTCCTGGAGTATTTTGGCCTATTCCGTCAAAGAAAAGGAAAAAAAGGTGCTTGCTATCATCATTGGATGGGACCTTCGTATTATGGCACCTTTAACTTTTAATCTTCATGCTCACTTGATCATTGATGATTTATCAGCGTTACACTAGTCAATTTCTGTGTCTAGAGAGTGCTGCACAATGATAATTTCCAATTCAATCTGCACTATCTTTGTTCACTGTTATCAAGCATCCAACTTTACTTTTTTCTCAAGATTCATCTTCCTTTTCATTTTTTTTTTTAATCTAGCCGTCCACCTTCCTTTTGCTGGAAAATCTGAGTTAGGTATACTCAAAATAGCAATTAATGAATAGCTAAAACATAAAAGTAATTTGCAGTCACCTCTATGCTAGTAAACAGTTTTCCTAGTCTCTGCCATGCTATTTTCTGTATTTTTTAAATATAAATCATAAAAAATGAGATGATTTTGTGTGTCAGAACCTGAAGCATGGGATTTGACAGGAATACAGGCATGTGATGATGTACGATTGCAAATGCAATGTGGGATTAACTAGGCATGTTCATGCAGCAACTTTTCAGCAAATGGAATCCAAAGAGTAAAGAACAGCCTATTCCACAAAGACAGATAGATAGAAGGGTTTGCCTAAACCAAATTCCTGCATTTAATTTTACAACTGGTTCAGAAAGTAACACTGAAGATCCATAAATGACATGTTAAAATATGTTTAATACTAGTATCAATGAATGAGGTTTATGCAAGGTTGTATATTTTACAACAGATTAGAACATTTGCAGGAAGTCAAGTTGAAGCATGACAGGGGCTGGTGGTTAAGTTAGGCGAAGGAATTAGGAAGAAAAGGGGTAAAAAGGCTGAAGCAAGAATCTCACTCCAGGGAATAGACACTCAGTCTGTTTGGAGAAGGACTACTCTCCCAAACATATTTCATTTCATTATAAAATCTAATACAATACATGCAGAACTCCAGACTTATATAGACACACCACTGACCTATAACTATAAACAGGAAATAACTGCCGACTGAAAAGAACATGAGAGAAAACATGGGATACATGACTCGAAAATAACTGACACAAACACAGGAGTTAAAATAACTGCTACCCACAACTACATATCTGAAATTGCAGTTAAATAAATTTGAAGGCCTGAAATTTCTCCACTTTCTTCTGCTCTCGGTCACGTCCCTTCCCCCTCTGTCTGTAGTATGTCCGAATTAGTGGAGGGAGTGGGGTTGGATCAGAACAGTTCTGAAAAGAGGCATTTGTAAATTAAGAGAAAATTTGGAAAGGACGGCAAATTGATGTCAGGAAAAATTTCAGCTGCCACAACTAATTAAGGTTCTGCATAATAATTTAGGAGCAGATGACTGTTTCTACTGATATTCGGGGAATGTGTGGAAGATGCACAGGAAATGGTTTGTATTTAGTATTACTTCAATGTTATAATGGTAACCACAAAATAAATCATGGTTCTAAACAGAGCTTTGGAAATATAATATATATATATATAAAATCAAAAACTACCTTCTAGCAATTATCTGTTATTTGGTTCAAGGCCTCTAGGGCACTTTCTTTTCCACAAATAAGTATAAATAATAGCATTTGCCTAATGATAGCTACTTCCACTGCAGCAGAAATCTTGACTTATGGATTGTTATTGCAATTATCATTGACCATTGTTGTAACTGCACAAATTTATTATCCAGCGTCAATCTTCTTGCAATTGTTATTCTATCTACGAGAAAGCATTGTGCAGGGGGCTGAGGCAACTGGTCCAGTAACGCTTTTATTGGATTCAAGAGTTTGTGAGAAGATTCAAAGTTCTCATTTCTGCAGATAATTTGATCAGTCATTTAAAATTCACCAATGTCACAAACATGGGAATGACTCTGGCCCATAAAAGTTGAAATAAATTCAAGATAGAGTGATAGACAGCACAAATAAGCATTTCATTTTAATTCCATTGGAATGTGAGTCACTTTTTAACACCTAACGTTATTTCAAATTAGTGTCAATGTCCAAAATTAAAAAATGTCATTTTCAACAATCCAGCCTATGAAATCACTTTGTTGCCATTGAGCTTAAAACAGCTCAGTGGACCCAAGCTTAACTTTTACCATAAGAGGCCCATAAGGGAAGAAAGTAGAAGAGTTTGTGTGCCCAGGGTGCATTATTCTAATTTTCAATGAACAGCTTAAAAGATGCAGTTAAAGTTGTTAATTGAATTCTTTCCATAAGTACTATTTCCAGAACCACCTGGATCTTTCAAGACCAGAAATTTTATCATCTGTGATAATTTTGCACCTATGCAGCTCTGAAGTGGAATTACACCATCAATTTAATTTCTTATCCTATGCCGAAGGAAACTAACAACTTACCAAGCAATATTGTCCCAATGAAGGAATCCACCATGGCCTCTGGCATTTGTGAACTTATAAGTGGCGCCTGAAACTGTTCAAAGAAGTAGTCAACTCAAGCATCACTGGCTTGCAAAAAATACCACATCAAACAGTAAAAACCTAATGAAGAGCACCGAAAACTCAATAGAGAATACCTTCATAGCCCTCAAGGACTGGATCTTCTGACAGAAGAAGTGGTGTATCTAGGTCAATGAACCTACAAAAGTTTTGCAATTTTCTGTGAAATTGAAAGCAAAAGAAGTTGAAGGGCTTATTTCTTATCAATACCGGTACGTACTTGAAACATCCAAGACCAGCAGCAAGGTGTCCAGCAAAACCCATAGCCAGTCTTGTCTCAACCATACCGCCAATCATCAAATTCAATCCTGTAGCTTTAGCCATATCAATAATACTAAGAGCTCCGACAACTCCGACTTTGGCAAGTTTGATATTAATGACATCTGCTAGATTTCCCTCTGCAATTCTTGAAACATCATCTAAACTCCGACAGCTCTCATCAGCAGCTACAGATACACCATATTTGTCTCTTGCTATGTAGCTAACATATCCAAGACCTTCCCAATCATCTCTATGAACTGGTTGTTCAAATAGAATTGGAGTTACTCCCATTTCTGCAACAAAAAGGTACTTTTAAGTTCATGGCCTGCATTGCCTAAAATGTACAACGAGGTTACAAAAATATATCAACGTATAGGTGCATTATTAGTGTCACAATGTTGACAATTATTTGGAGAATATACACAGGATGACAAGACAGATCTATATATACACAGCTTTTCACCATGTAATTTTTCAAGAACCTCCACAGCTTCATTAGAGTTGTATCCCTCGTTAGCATCCAGAATGAACTGACACTCAGGGTGGGCAACACGTATAGCTTGAAGAACTTCTACGTCTGAATTCAAGTTTTTGCCCACTTTGAGTTTCAGAGTCTTAAATCCTTCTTTCCGATACTTTGAAGCCAATTTTGATGCTTCAGTTGGGCCAACAATTGGGATCTGCATACATGAGCAGGCTCAGATTTCTTTCCAGCAAGCAGAAATCTTTCCCTTCCTTTTTGTAGTAGTACTTTTGTAATGAGAGCAATATAAAAGCCTCGAACAGTTTTACCATATGATGGACCATGTTGCATATAAATGATAAGCATTTCAGTATGCGAGTGAATAAAAACATTACTGTTATATCAGTGGTTATGGTAGTTGAAGCTCCACCAAAAAGCCTCCACAGTGGCACACGAATACTATTAGCAACAGCATCAATTAATGCCATCTCCACCCCTGCCCTAACCTTAAATATCACAGAATAAAATTATTTGAAGTTACAGTTCAGAGACAATTCTACAAAGATGAATAGGACATTTCAGAAGGCAATAGATAAATAGTAGTTTCCGGCCATAATATTAAATTCACATTCATACAGTCAATTGCTTCTTTAAAAGTTTGCAAAATCCCCAAATTCAAGAATATTAGTAGATTATTTCAGTTCTGATTTATGCATCAATCTTCGTTTGTTTCAGACATTATAGATAATATTTGTCCCCTTCCACATGTTCCCCGGATGGTATAATAAAGTATTTTTTAATGCATTTCCGATTCTAGAATTGTTTAAGCTACTCGTTCCACTATGACAACTCTAAGCATTGAAAGCATTGTTGTGGGAAGATTTGATAAGCTGGAACTTCATAATACATGTATTTAATGCCACTAGCCCACAATCTTCAAGCCATTAGCGTCATGGTAAAGATGACGGTTATGGGTCAGTATATCCATAGCAGCCAGACAGTAAGAAGGCATTTGAAAAGCTTGAAAGCAAAAACCAGTTCAATGAAATTTAAAAAGCCCTTAATACTAATTATGAAAGGAAACTAGACTCGAACACTTTTGTCTGCAAATAAAAAAGGCAAACCATATCCCTATTATTTACGTTCAACAAACAGTTTTCTTTTTCTTAAATGAAATAACGTGCTACAGACAAAACTACGTTAAGTTGCCCGCTAGTTAGGGAGTGCGGAAAAAAACATATCCAAAATTAAAAAGAAGAGAGAAAAAACTTCCATCTCTGAAACTGATTTTCTATAAAAGTAACTGATTTGTGAGTTAGGCTGGCCAAAACGGGCTAGTAACCTTCAAGAAAATGGGGATGTAAGAGGACATGTTTCTAAAGCGTAAATTACCCTGCGGTATGGTCATTCTTTTCATTCAAGTACTCTGGTTACCACTTGAAAAACATTTGAACCACAGGTCACGGATTGAAATTGGCCATAGCACTGGGTAGCAAACTATAATTTACCCTTTTCTAAAAACAACTATAAAACCCAAGCAAGCAAAATACTACTGAATAGTTGGCCGAGACAAAAAGTTGCCACAAAATATGATGTTGGATCGAATATTAATTTATTTTTCTCAAATTGCCACATATGCCAATCCGTCACCAAGTAGAAGATTGTAGATACTACGTCAGTTTTACAATATAACTAGCAATATAAGTAATAGATAGAAAGAAAAGCAAGCTCAATGTCACTCACCGAAGCGAATTCATGCCCTGGAAGACTTCCCCCAATCTCCCCCAACATCGTGCCCAATGTCAGCGCAGGGCTTCGCCGCAAGAACTCACATGCCTCAGCAGCCTTGGCCATGGCAGTGGGTTGATCTTCCGCAGTAACAGAGGGCAAAATAGGTGCCTCCCCCCACCCCACTGAACCATTCCTCAACTCAACTCTGATCGCCACGTTCTCCACCTTCTCCAATCTTGAAGAAGCGATCGTAAAAGGGGCGATCAAGGGCACGTTCAATGGCCTGTTCTCTGCTCTTTGCACATCGACAGTGAACGTCTCCAACAAATTCTTGAATCCGAAGCTTGTGGGAGTCGCTGCAGGTGTCAAAGCTGACATCTTTATCCCAAAAGCACCGGACTTTTTGGCGAAGCTGGAGGAGATGGATTGCGATGTTTGGGGGCTGTGAATGAAGAGAGGAGGAAAACAGAGACAGTTGGACTGTGACATCATAGTGATAGCACCCCGCATCTTGCCTTCAAGTGATGGGATTGGAAGGGAATACAGGAGTAGATAAGTAGGTCATGAGCAAGTTTCTGTCGAGAACCTTTGTTTATTCTTTTTTCTTGTAACGAAGCATCTCTCCACGGAAGACTTCTTTGAACAATTTTTAATTCAAATGAGCATCTGCTTCAGACTATTTTGTATCTGTCTCCTCTTTCCGGCCAATAAGGTTGTCTGTTCTCTGGGTCGCCTGCCCAAGTACGGACAAAGATCGCCTCATGTAAGAGGCAATCACAGGAGGTCGTCTGAAGTGCAAGTACCCATGAAGTGCAAGTACCGATCGCCGCTTGCATGAAGTGGTACTGGTCCATTGGAATAATGCAATGAACTATAACATTTTCTACGGAAAATCATAGTACTATGATTCTCGTTGAAATATATAGCAACTTATCAAGGCCATTGTTATACCATGTAAGAAGCACCAATACTTTAAAATAAGAGTTATATTAAAGGTATATAAAAAATATATATTATAAAATGTATTAGATGACATTAAATTAATGCCAAAATATTTTTATTTATTTTTTAAAATTAATTGTAACATTATCTTATTATTTTATTCTTTATTTTGTTATATTTTTGTCATATTTTAATAAATTTTAAAGACTTTTTTAATGTCTTTTTTTATTATAAGTTTTCTTATTGCATATAATATTTGACAAAAAGTAAAAAAACTTTAATATCTATTTATTAGAATATATATACATATACATGAATAATAAAATTTTAAAAATTAATAAATTTTATATATTATATCATGTCACATCCAATACTTATACCTTTATCGGTGCTTCTTAAATTGAGATAAAATAATCCTAACGCTAAATCTAATCACCATAATTCTACTAAATTTGTTGAAGTTGAATTAATATCTTTCGTTTATATTAACACACATTCGATTATTTAAAAACATATTTTTTTCTTAACAAGTTAAAAAAGTTTATATGAACAGAGAATTAAACATAGAATTATTCGTTTCCTAAAACTTAATCTTTTGACACTGTATCAACATTATAGCAAATTCATTCGCTCTCCGTTCAGCTTAGGAATGAAATTCTGATCTAATTACAGCTTCATTAATAATTTCATCTCTTGGGTTCTTCCTTTTCATTTTGGGTTCTTAATTAGCACGAAAGCATTCAATTGGCTTAGTACATGTCATATAGCCTACTCAATAATGGGCTCTTCTCCCTACCAAACTTGTCCACTTTCTAGCTCTAAGTCTATGTATGAACAGGACTGGATACTAGGTCCAAGTATATTATAAGCATTTAGGTTTAACTCTTTTGGTAAACGATCAATATCTATATATATATATATATATATATATATGGTTTAATCCCACCATACCCCACTTTCATGATTATGGTGTATTATGATCTATGACATTGACTTCAGATTTTGTCTTCTTAAATTACATTCGTTAATAGCCATAATGAAACTAATAATTGATGGTATATACAGAGTGTTGTGCCCCTTTAGGATGCTGAACGGACAGTGTCCTTAAACCAAAAGACGTTGTTTCGTGGATTTTAAAGCCTAGATTTGTTGCTGCGCACTTTTGTATAGATTTTGGATAATTGGATCATTAATGATCACGTAGGGTCATTATGAGTAAAAAATTCGAATTGTGAATTTTAATGTGCAAATCCCATTCCTGTAAAAGAAGAAGCTAAGAGAGCAGCACACTTTGTCTGATTTATTGTACTGCTTTTCCAATTAGATTCCACATTTTCTTTTGTAATCAAAGCGACACAGCCCTAAAATCTGTTTGCCTTGGTCAGATTTATACTGCCACCAATAAGCGAAAATGAAAAACAAATCTCAAAACAATATTTTTGACTCAGTGAACAGCATTAACAAGTTCACTTAAATTTTATCAATTCCTCTTGATTTAAAGTAGCTTCCTCCCAAATTCTGGGTGCAGCAATCTCATTAACAAAATCCAATCTGAGTTTCCTGTATCCCATAAGGTAGATTGACTTGTAAAAGTGTATCTTAAATAAAATATAGGCAATTATTGCTGTCACAGAACACACCTGGTGTGGTTCTGAAGTAATCTACTGTATAACCCATTAAATGTGGCGAACATGTTCTGGATTAATGGGAATTCCACTAACCTTGTTAAAACGTTCCATATGCCTAAAAGGTTTTTGTCTTTTTATCAAAAATATTTTACCACTTCTTTACAAAATGCTCCTACTTCAGTATGCCAAAGTTGTCAAGTTTTCTGTTCTTAGAAGTAGTTCGGACCTCGTTTTTGAGAACTTTCAGATCAGAAATGGCCCAGAAGAAATGTCTTTTATTCAACTCTATAAGCCAATAGTGGGATGTTACACATAAAATTCATTTTGAAACCAGAACCTAAAAGTAGTGCTTTGTGATGCTAAATTTGAAACAACAAATTTATGAACAAGCAAAATTAAGAACAAATTCTACGTCAACAACCTGTAAGGGCAACAACCAATTCTTGTAGGCATCGATATTCCACTTCAGAATAAGTGGAGCTCCTAATAACGTTATTTTATACTGTTTCAAATCTTTTTGCTGGCTAGAAGGCTGATAAAAGAATGAGCCACTAAGGCAAATAATTGCATCTTTTATATTGTTGAGACTGACTCAGTTGCAGCCTCCCCAACTGCATGTCTGCAAAAAGTTGCAGCTATCTTATTCGTTACAATTGAAACATGAAGGCCAATTCCATTGTTGAAAGTGGTCTCTGGACTCACAAAACTTGTCCATCACAACCCCAAGATTCTGCTGTCTCCAAGAATTGACAAAAACTTAGGTCACGTTAGCTCCCACATTGAATTCCATTACAGCAACAGTGGGACAATTAGTGCAGGCCCAATAATCACAGCTTCAACTTTTCTACAACTTTTTCACCTTGTTTTTCTGCAGAGAGAGAATGACAAGATAATTCAATAGAGAAAAACCCTATTTTGGTTTCTATTAGAAAAGTGGACTTCCACTCTAGTGTTCCATAATTTATTTATTTTTCATTTAGTCCCTCAATCATTAAAGTGCAAGTAATGTTGCCCTTCCATGCTATTTTCATCTAAAATTGAACAACAAACTTCAGTCTTTATATTTAGATGTTATAAGGTGGCATCTTTGGATGAAAACGGGATGGAAGGGAAACATAGCAAAAGTTTAGGTAATTAAGGGACTAAATTGAGAGAAATGATATTTGAAGACAAAAAAACTAAGAGTCCACCTATCTGTCACGGCCAAAATAGATTTTCCACAAATCTTATGCCACAGCATTGACTTTAAAACTCATATAAGAAGACTCTGCACATATGGTCTGCTCACTCCTGAAACAGCAAGTGAGCTCAGCTGCTCAGAGAGAAAAAAGGGAGATGGTGAGAGAATGGAGAGAGGTGAGCAATTTGGAAGCAAGGCTTGGAATCTTGGGGAATGCGTGGGGGATCTTATGGGTAGTATTGGTTTCCTTTTGCATTATCTCAGCTATAATCATTTCTTGTGCAGAAGGTGTGTCCAAAGAGAAAACTTCTGCTGCATCAGATTCAGAGCCTTATGGAGGAGCTCCGTGTGGTGCTGTATGTGGTGCTGCATGTGGTGCATGAGCCTCTGCTTGCTCCTACCAACTAATTCTCACATCAACCACTCGAAGAGGCCAGCCACACATTTCACAAAGATATAAAACTTTAGAGTTTAGTCACTGTTCTATTCTTAGTTTCATGCCTTTATGAGCAGCTACTACAAGTCCAAGATTAAAAGCTAACTACTTTACTTTTCGCTTCTGTAACCACAAATTTTGCAGAAAGTGTTTGAGTTGAACATTTTGATTGTTCTGTTTAAAGGACGTTTCTTCTATTCTATTATTTTAGTGGATTTCTGCTTGAGCGCATAAAGATGTGATACTCTGGATAGTAAAGTTTGTGTGTCAATGATAAATTGCATGCTATTTTCCTCAAAGCAACATCTTAGCTTTAAATTATTTATGGAATGAGTACCAAGATAAATCACAGCTTCAACAACCCAGACAGTTTCTGTGAGGACAGATAACAGACTTTAACTACTGCGTTCCCATCCGATATAGATGCAATGATGTTTATGCTTTGAGTTTCCCATCTCTACTAGTGTGATACTGTGATTCATTTGAACACCCAGTCTCGTAGGCGTTTCTGAACTCTACATCTGCTTTCTCTCTTTAGCTTCATGTGTGTGTGTATATATATATATATATAGCCGAAGGAAAATTATGAGTGAAACGGTAATCTTATACAAAATGGCATTAAAGTCTGGATGGCAGAGTTTGTCTAATGTGCCATTTCTTTTTCCCTCTGAACAAGAGCAAGGCAGTAAGCATTTGTAAACCCTGGACGAATATGGCCACGCACACGGCCTTTAATTTTTTGTTTGTTTTTGGGACTACTCCAGCCTTTAATTCCAGTATTGTGCGCATTTGGACCAAAATCTTCTTAGAAAATAATTTGAAGGTTTCCTAGGAAAGAGTTCATGCTTTGTAACAAGTTTTTGAAAGAATATATCTATGTTCAGTTTCTCATTTTGTATTGTTTCAGATTTAAGATTTAAGGTTTATTAGTCCAAACAAAGTCATTATGATTTTCACATTTATGATTCACAAAGATCATGTCAACGTTAGATTCGTGACAAAACATGAGGCCAACCTCAACAAAAAATTATCCCGAAGCCCAGAACTGCAAAATAAGCACCTCAATTCCAAGAGGAGTCACAAGTTTAAACTCATGTTGAAAGTACATCTCCATCCAAGAAGAAATCTCATCTGATGCAATCTTGTCTAACGTGACAGTATTACACATTTACACCGATTATGTTTATACGCACTCCACTTGTTATAGATCAAAAACTAACTTATTTCCCTCAAGAGTCAGATATTCAAGCACAAAGTAATTGAGGTCACAGCACAGCAAGGGAACTTGCTTGAAAGGGAAGACCACAATCCAAGCCCCGTCTTCTATTCTCCGTCGTGAATTTCACCAGGAAAATTTCAAAGATGCTGAGACCGATTTACAGAAGTATTAAGACGTATGTGTCAATAATCCTCATGTTCCGGGGATTGGCGCTGTCCAGCTCAACCTCTATGTATAAAGAAAAAAAATATTGTCAAGTGTTAATTTGGAGGGATAATTTACATCGGGACAATTATGATAAAATTATTAATAAGAACCAAAAAATTACAATTATTCTTTCTTACAGACATTATGTTTATGGTTTTTTGTGAATGACCAAATGACCTAAAGTATGATTTGTACCAACTAAAATATTCATAATAGAGGACCTATTAAACCATCTTAGCAATATTAACTACTAATTTTCAGCATATTATTACTTAGTTTTAATGGTTTTAACTTCATTATTACAAGCTTAAAATTTTCTCATGTAATAGCTACTATTAAATACTCTTGGCGTACACACACTCGATCAGGCCAAATTTAAACAAAATTTGATTTAGTTTGTGGTCGAACTAATTTTTCAAAACCTAAATCTAGTCCACTTTATGATCGAGCTAATATTTCAAAATTCGAGATTTGCATAATTTGTTTTGACTTGGTTATTGACCAAATCTCTCTTTTTTCCCTTTAATTTTAAATTTGCCAAAAGTATAACTGTTTTATAATAAACACTTTTTAAAAGAAAATGAAAAAAATTAAGATTTAAAATGAAAAAAGAAATGAAATAGAACAATAAAATTTAGAACAAAAATAATTAAAATTTGAAAAATATTAGGATTATATAATTTTTTCATAAATAAAATAAAAATAAATTATTAAAAATAAAACCAAGACAAGCTACCCAATTAAAATGCCTTTTTCTTTGTAGATGAGACCAAATTTCTCGATTTGACCAATCCACCACAACAAAATACTAGCATTCACAAAAGTTATCAAATTAACTTCGCAAAATTACGTGTTACTTGTATATATATTACTCTCAAGTTTTACAAAATTCAAACTTTATCAAAGTTATAATTTGAATGTCTAATATTAAGAACTTTTTTGAGGTTACTGTCAATGAAGAAAAATTTTCCAACAGATCTACCTAATATTACTTGTTTAGGTATCACTACCAAATTTTAAGAATTTAACTTCGCTCCAGCAATCTTGTAAATTTAAGAGGTCTTTACTTAATAGCATTTTGTTCATCTTAAGTCATACATTAGGTCCTTTGATCCTTCACATTAAGTTAGAAATATAAAGTCACCCAATCAATAATTTTCCCAAAAATGATTATGAGTGACGTGAAGTAAAGGGTCAATAAATTAAATCCTCCGAAAACAGCTTCAGCGAAAAAACAT
Source organism: Delonix regia (assembly GCA_037074485.1). Lineage (NCBI taxonomy): Eukaryota > Viridiplantae > Streptophyta > Magnoliopsida > Fabales > Fabaceae > Delonix > Delonix regia. The sequence goes on along the minus strand of CM073449.1, from coordinate 27,053,959 downwards.
GTGAAATCAACCAGAAATCAACATTATCTCCAACAAACAACGAAGTAAAACAGCAAAGGTCAAAAGAATCTTATAAATCCTTCCTTCAGCAATGGTATTTATCATGCATTTTAAATAACTGGTGCGTAGGGGCACTCAACTCAGCAAGCATTCTAATATTAAAAATTCATCCTCAGCGTTCAATAACCAACCTGCATCTCGTCAGTCATCAATTATTTACATGAAACGATATTATTAGTGAAATTTATAAATCACTCTTTGACGGATATCTGTAAGAATCAATTCCCCTACAAAGTCAGCAAAAAGTTAATTCCAGGCAGCTCAACTTGTCAATTAAAGAAAAAAGAAGAGCGGATCCCGCTGCCAAGAAAACAAAAAGAAGAAAATCCGGGACCAATATCAGATTGAGGCAGGTGAATGTTCACAAATTCAATTGCCAAACCTGAAAATTTCAAGCAGGAACTTGGTTAGTTTCTCGCAGTCTCATGGTCTTGGCATGCAGCCTCCCCATGAAAGCCGGATTGGCCCTGAGTCTCTCCTTCACATATGAAGCCCGAGCATCATCTGCCAATTTGTTAGCTTTCCCAGCCTCTTCAATGAGGGAAAGAAGTGTCCTTAAGCAGTCTTTTCTGTTTTCTTCTCGATGTTCAAACCTTCAAAATAGGGGAAAAAAGTTTTAGACATAATTATAGTTGCTTTCATGTTTTCAGCCAAGGCCAAGAACCAAAGAATTACAAAAGTCTCATAAATCAATAAATTATTATCAATATAGCACTTCACCTCTCACTAGTGATTGTAAGCTCATCTTTGCCAGGATGATAACGTTTTCCAACTAGTTCCCTGAGCCTACGAAATTGGTATTTTGAAAGCCCAAGCTCCTTCACAGTAACAGACAATTTCACTTTTCTGTTTTTCGGATGCCAAGCATCACCACCTGGAGCAAAGACTACCCGAGTTTGCCACCGGAGAATTGGACCTTCACCAGGTGGGTCGTCTAGATCCTTTTTCTTGTCTGGCACAGCAGTTTTGTCAAACTGTGGAGGCTCCTCTGCTTCCATCGTCTTCATGTATTCCATGACCATTTCGTCCTCAAACTTCTTAAACTGTTCATAAGCTTCTTCAGGTTCGAGTTCCCCTCTTTCACACATATCCCCTAGCTCATTGAATTTTACTTCCACCTTCTTTTTTATTTCATCTAGAAAAGATATTTCACACAAAAAAAAAATCAGCAGATTCATCAAATCAAATGTAATTCACATAATTGAAGTTGAAATTGTTCACTGTCTATCCATACAAGCAAAAAATGTCAAAGACATGCCATACTAATATTTAGTACCTAAAAACAATTTAAACCAAGATCAAACCCTTAATGATAGCCAGTTCCAAAGTAACCAAGTCTGTTTACCCAAAAATACCAAGCCCCAGTCAACTTATAGAGTGAAAATAGCTCCTGTTTAGGAAGATGCTTGGTGGCACCAGGACTCCCTCAGATTCTCAAATAACCTTTATCATTATTAATACAGACAATACTACACCAAAGGATATCAAAGAGACAAGAAAAAAACTTTAAATTACATATTTCACCTGATAATTGAAACAGGAAGCTAAACCAAAGTAGTCAATTTTCCAAATCTCCAGTTTTCATAATCACGAACAAGTTATACAGCTGAGTATGTGCTTATTGACACCGTAAGACTTTCCTATTCCCCTCAAGCACAGAGCATTAACAAAAAATGTTCAATTTCTATAATACAAGCTATATTTTAATTTCATTTATAGCACCATATTAATTGTGAATGAAAATCATGGTTTCTTATTTGAGAGTATTTAACAGAAGTTTAAGAGTCTCAAACCAATCCAAAACCACAGCAATAACATCCTGCAGAACATAAATTTGAAGAAAAACAAAATGAGAAGTTTAAGCAGCTAATCATTTTGGCTCCTGGACACAAAGTATTCAATAATACTCAAAAGCTATTAATTTGCATCAAACAGTACAGTTATATGCAAAGCAAACACACAATAAAATCGTACATAAGAGTAGCAATTAGAAATTATCCTGAAAGAAATGTATAACTAAATTTTTTGAAGCAGTTGCAAAATAAACCATGCATAATTATCAAACAATTACTGCAGATGAAGAATGACCGGTAACAGAACCTTTTCCAACCAAAGCCAGAATTTTTTGCTAAATTTGCTATATCAGATTTTCTTTCTCACAGAACAGCTCAATTATAACATGATTCTTGTGCATATGGGAAACACACTCTTAATTAGTTGTTTCCTCAGTCAACATATCAGTTTCTCATTATTCTTTATTTTCCATAAATCTTCCAAATGATGTTTAACCACCCAAAGAGTCACTTCGAAACAGACTATTTCAGAACATACAAGGGTTTCCAAAGAACTTCTAGATTAAGAAAGTGCAACCATCATCTGATGGATAACAGTAACCGAGTTACATATCAAATGTTACTATATAATCATATGCTAGAATCAAGGAGTGTCTAGACCTGTAATGAAAATTATGCTAATCATGATAAGACAAGTAACATTTCGTATGATAATACAGCAATATGACAATGCAAGTAACACACATAAATTAGAGCATACTCGTGCACAGACATGAAATCACATAAATAACACTGAAACAAAGTTAAGGCTTCCTGCCTCAATCTTGAAAACAAACATCAAAATAAGAGATTTAAAGTTTTCCTCAACGCTAGACCTCCAGGAACTGAGGCTTAATGTCTAAATCTGAAGCAATCAATTAGCAATTATTAGAACAACCATCAGTAGTTTTAACTACACAACTAAATACCAATGCAGCAACATCAATTGCAATTTATTAGAGTACTTCAAATCATATATAAAGATACAGAATTGTCTAAACTGAATTTCAAAAGCTTCACCCAACATTCATATTTGCCGCCCTCCAATTTTACTGAGGGGTATGAAAGAAGAACCAAGTATTTCACAAGAAATTATGAATTAATGATGTATTTAGTATGATAAGGTCAAGCTGAGGGCCTAGTTTAAAAAGCATATAGTTTTACCTGGAAGGAGTTTGTCCCAGCTAAGCATATCCTGCAGAATCTCCTCACACTCTTTTGTGTCAGTAAGGGCCCCATGCTTAATTCCATCCTCAACAAGCTCATCCCACTTCTTATCATCCATGTTGAAGTACTCATCCTTCGCCATCCTCTTCATGACAATGTCCCTTGCATTGTATAAATCATCAATCTCCTCATCAGTCTCATGCATTTCCTCAAAATCTGATTCAAACTCCATGTCATCAACATCGTCAATTGGCTGCATCTGGAGTTCATCCAGTAACTCATCATCTGTCTCCTCATGCTTTCCCATCAACTTTCTCTTCAAAATTGACTCAAGGACCGATGGAAGTACTTCCTCATCGCCCGCAAAGAACTTCTCTATCTGTTTCTTAAGATCTAAGAACCAAAATATCCGTGAATAGTTTGCAAGAACATAAAAATTAAATCACAAAACTTCAAACCAATGAAGTCCAATATTAAACGTTGGCAAGCATGTATATTACATGAATCCACAGGCATAAAATTCATCGACCAATTCGATAAACAGGCATAAAACGTTGGCAAGCATGAATTTGTAATCAACTATCCGACACAGTCAAGTAACTTAGGTCCAATAACACAGTAATATAAATTGCGCGGTCACCAGATTATCTATAATGTTATTCATTTTAAATTGCTTATACTGAAAAAACACTTAATTTGCAAAACGAATAGGATAAATAATAAAACTCAAAAGCATTTTCAGTTTGGGATTCCAACAGCAAATTCAGCTCTAGTACAACAAATCCAATCTTCCCGGCCTGCTTGACATTAGTTTATAACAAATTCGGTGTGAGAGCTGAGTTAAACTACTTTGACAGCCAAAAATCCATTATTTTTCATATTTGCGATGAATATTCCGTGGATTTTCCCACCAAACAATCAACAATTATCGAAGTTATCACCTTTGTTATTGACATCCTGGACATCGGCTAAGACATCCTTTTTCACGGGAGGCTCCACGCTGGTCTCAGGAACAGGCTTCGGGTTTTCATTGGAGGAGTCGTTGTCGGAGGAGAAGAACCTGAGTCGGGAGCGAGTGCAAGTGGCAAGTGGAGCGATTGAGGAATTAGGGTTTGAGCGATGTGTGGAAGGGGACTGAATAAGACTCCGAGTATAGAGAGAGACATTTCTCAGTAGTGTCCGTTTCATGTCTCTCTAGGGTTTAAGCTGGATCCAGGTTTCAGACTTTGGTGTTCCTATCTTGCTCCATGTGTTTCGAGTTTCTACTTTCAATTAAGCCGCCTCTATTTGCCAGAAAAAAAAAAAACATAAAATTAACGAAGTAAAAAATGTTATTATTGTTTGAATAAACAGTTTTTAACATGTTCCCTAACCCCATTTTCGAAACAATTCTTCCTTATACCATATATAAATAATTATCTTCTCGTGTAGCTTGGATTTGGATCCTCTAATTACCAATCTTCCTTACATTCATAGTAATGACGACCAACATAAATTATGAAAGGAATTAACCTAAATAGTATCACTAGGTCCTAAATTCCTACGTAGTATTTTTCGTAGTCCCTCGCTATTTTATGCGCTAATTGGTTTTGCATAAACATTTTCCTAGCCATTTGATAGACACCAAGCAATTATGAGTAATACTAAGATTAAAAACCAAATAAATAAGATAAATTCTCCTTTAATTTGAGCTAAAGAAGAAAATGCTCCTCTCCTAAGAAGAATCAAGATTATACACCAAAATCAACTCTGTTCTAACAAAAGGCTCCCCCCTAATAACTCAGGCAGCGCTAGTCGTTCTAACTGTCTTAGCCTTTTTAAATAGTCTTTGGCTGTTAGAATCTTCTTTATTTCCTCCACTATTGATCGACCTTGTGGTCCAAGCTACATGTAATAGTCTTAGACATAATCCTTCATCCATGCTAGCACAGCTCATGATCTATGCCTCCCTGCCTTTGCTATTTTGTTTTCTCTGCATTTTGAAGCTTTTATTCCTTTAGCTTCTACCAAACGGATTTGAGCCCAACGTTTCTTTGAGCCTACACATCTCTGTTGGGCTTGTTCTTATCAATTGCTTCCCCTTGAAATATGACCTTGTCCTTAAGGTCCTTAACATCATATATTTCTACCAAGTCATCCCAAAGTTCCTAAGTGGCTTCCTCCCATGGCACTCCTTCCTAGTCAACTAATATTTGTTGTTGTACTTCATCACCAAACTCTTTAGTCCTCATAGCTACAATAGCGACTAGTTTTAGTAATCCAGTCTCACCTTCAGGGGGTAATTAGGGTTGAATGTTGGATGCTTCACCCTTGAATTCCTTAAGCTGAGAAATGTAAAACGATAAGTAGCTGCCCCTATTTTTTCTAGTCCTGAAAAGGACCATAGTGCCTTTTTGATAGTTTATAGTTAAGTCTTTTAGCTACTAATTGTTGCTTGTAATGTTGCAATTTAAGCAAAACCAAATCCCCCTCTTTGAATTCCTTTCTGTCCTATGGTTATTAGCATATTTCTTCATCCTTCTTTGTGCTTTGATTATGTTGGACTTCAGTGTCTCCTATAACTGCTGCATATCCAAAAGCAACCTATATACTTCATCCACCTTTGAGCTTCCTTCCTCGTAAACAAGAAACATCTTAAACTTATACCCATATATTGGCTTAAAAGAAGTCATTCCCGTAGAAGTATGATAGTATGAATTATAGCATAATTCTGCCTATGCAAGATATTGATGCCAGTTCTTGGACTATTCATGCATAAACGCTCTAAAATATTGCTCTAAGCATCAGTTTACAACCTCCGTTTGGCCATCTCCTTAAGGATGGTGCGCTGTGGTATGCCTTAACTTGGTTCTAATAATCATAAATAAACTTTGCCAAAATTTGCTAAGAAAGATCGTGTCCCTACCTTTCACAGTACTCTTAGGAAACCCATGTAATTTTACCACCATGTTTAAGAATAGCTTTGCTACTTTTCTTGCATCATAGCCATGTCTAAGAGCCCCAAAATGTGCTCCCTTTATGAGCCTATTGACTACCATAAACACTGATACATAACTCTGCCAAATTCTGTAATAAGCACTGCCAAAGATCAAGTATTGACAACCACAAGCACTTATACATCTACACTATTTGACTTAGTAGTTCATTTAAGCTATGATGATCTGTAATAATTACGAATGGCTTCCCAAGTAAAAAATGCCTCCATTTCAGCATTGCCTATGTAATTGCATATAACTCCCTTACATATGTTGAAGCAGTCATCATATTTTTGTTCAACGTCTTGCTAAAAATAAGCAATGGGATGCCCTTGTTGAGTCAAAACTACTCTAATCCTAAATCTCGATGCATCTGTCTCCACTGTGAATTGTCCTTCAAAGTTAGGCAACCTCAAAATAGGAGGTATAGTCATTTTCTTCTTTAAGCTTTCAAATTCATGTTGCACCATATCACTTAAGTGGAAACTGTTCTTTTTAACAACTTAGTCAAAAGGTGTGCAATGTGAGCATAACCTTGGATGAAGTTTCTATAATAACCTAATCTAAGGAAACCCCTTAATTGCTTTAAATTAAGGCATATTGGCCATGCAACCATGGCTTTACCTTTTTTGGGGTTTGCATGTAATCCATCTGAGTCAATAATGAATCTTAAATATTCCACCTTTGATTGGAAGAATTCATATTTGGATAACTTCACAAAGAACAATGCCTTAAGAAAGGTCTGTAATACAATCTGTAGATGTTCCTAATGATCTTTATAATTGGCATTGTAAATTAAAATATCATTAAGAAAAAAAACACTATTACAAATCGCCTGAGAAAGGGCTAGAATAATCGGTTCATGGTAGTTTGAAAGGTTGTAGGAGCATTAGTCAGCCCAAATGGCATGACTATGAACTTATAGTGACCATAATAAGTTTTAATAGATGTCTTGTAGACATCCTTAGCTACCATTCTTATTTGATGATACCCCGATCTTAAATCCATTTTTGAAAAAATTATTGCTCCATATAGCTTGTTTAAAATTTTGTCAATAGTTGGAATAAAAAACTTGTCCTTAATGGTGATAGTGTTCAAAGCCGGTAATCGACATATAACCTTTAACTCCCATATTTTATTTTCCACCAAAAGCACCAATGACAAAAATGAGCTTTGACTTTCACTGATAATTCTCATTCTCAACATCTCTTGAATTAACTTCTCTATTTCATTCTTTTGAAAATGTAGGTATCTATAAGGACGTACATTGACTGGTTTGCATCCTGGCTCCAATTCAATTCTATACTCAATGTGTCTCCTTGGGGGAAGGAAGTTGGTTCCTGAAAAATCTATTTATACGGCTGCAAAACCTCTTGCACCTCCTATGCAATGAGCATAAGATTGAATTAGTGGTATTTGTGATCACTTACAATTGATACATCTTAGCTACAATTCCCAGCCTCGCCATTTTCTTTAATTTCTTGTTACTCAATGGGGCTCTTTAATGAATCTCTGCCCTTTTCAACAAACCTTCTTTTCCTCCACTTAAAAAATCATATGTAACTCCTTAAAATCAAAAGTCACAAGCTCAATCTGTTCAAGCCATTGAACCTTTAGAACCATTGTTGTTCCTTTTATAGTAGTACATGGAACTTGGTTGTTATCTTGGTTCCTTGCACTTCAATCTCTACTGAATGACACTTCATTTTACAACTTAGTTTCTTTCCACTTCATGTGCTAACTTTGAACTCCTTAATCACCCCACAATGCAAATTTAGTTTCTTCATGGCAACAGGTTTGATAAAATTATGAGTATTTCCAGCATCAACTAATATAGGAAACCACTTCTTATGGCATTTTGTAAACTGATAGAGCATTTAAACTTATCTCTGATGATGGGTTTTCTTCTGGTACCTCATGCACATTAGGTCCGTATTTTACTTCCTCTTCTACAATGAGCTTTATTAGTATGTCTTTAGTATTGTCATGTGTAATAAAAAAAAAAAAAAAGAGCTCCCTTACATTTATGATTAGGACTGTATTTGTTGTGGCAATAATAGCAAAGTCCTTTGGCTCTTCTCTCCCTTATCTCTGCCACTGTTAACTTCTTCACAGTCGACCCTATAGTCATTGAGATCTGTAAGGGATTATTTTTAGAATTCGAGCTTATACTATTTACTTGGCTTCTAGCATTGGTTTTGCTTCCTTCATTTGGCATTGTGATGCTTAGACCAGAACTCTATTTAGATGAAGAAAAACCAGAAGTGAGAGCTAATGATGCTTTAGCACCCCTTGTCTTGACTTATACTTCTGCTCATGTAACTTCACAAGGGAAACCATCTAGAAATAGGTGGTGGGTTGTGCTAAAAGCAATTTGTACTTGAGATATTCCTTTAGACCTATTATAAAAAACCTAATGAGCCACAATTCTAGTAATCCTGTGACTCTTATCGAAATAGCTTCAAATTTTGCTTCGTAATTTGATACATAATTAACTTGTTTTACTTCCTTTAAGGCTAGTTTTGGATCCTCATATAACGTTCCTCCAAAATGCAACAGTACTGCCTCCAAAAATACCTCCCAGTTACTGACCATTTCATTCTTTATTACCCAAATATACCTAGCGTACGTAGGTCCTAACATGTGTAATAAAGTAATTTTAATCCTCTGCTCCATCAGTATGTCGTATAGTTGGAAGAACTCTCTAGGCTTAAAGACCCAATCCTCCACATCGCTCCCATCAAAATAGGGTATCTCAATTTTCAATCCTTAGTAAGATGCCAATAACTCTTGTGGCTGTTATTTCTCTCTAGTGTCTTCTCCCCTCACATGTTACTGCTTTCACCTTCACTTTTAGTTAATAACATTTTCACCATCTCTAATAAGTCCCAGAAGGATTCCCTGCACTCATACATCAATTCCTCTAATTGTTTTTAACCTTTCTTAAGCTCTGTTATCTCTTCCTTCGTTTCCCTTAAAGTTTCCTCTATACGTGCTAGCTTGGTTCCATTTGCCATAGCTCAGCCTCTCAATGAAAGCACCAATTTGATAGACATTAAGTAATTCTAAGTGATACTGATATGATTAAAAACCAAATAAGAAACAAGATAAATTCTCCTATAATTCGAGCTAAAGAAGAAAATGCTCCTCTCCTAAAAAGAATCAAGATTTTACACTAAAATCAACTTTGCTCCAACAAAAGGCTCCCCCTTCTAAATAACTCATACAGCTCTAGCTGTTCTAACTACTTTAGCCTTCTTGAATAGTCCTTGGCCGTTAAAATCTTCTTTATTTCTTCCATTATTGATTAGCCCTATGGTCCAAGCTACATGTGGTAATCTTATGCATAATCCTTTATCCATGCTGGTGCAACTCGTGATCTTTGCCTCCTTGCCATTGTTATTTGTTTTCTTTGCCCTTCGAACCTTTTATTGCTTTAGCTTTCGCCCCAATGGATTTAGGCCTACGGTTTCTTTGAGCCTACACATCTTTATTGGGCGTGTTCCTATCACCATCTAAATTGACCAAAACCCTATTTTAATCTCTCACTCATGCCTTTAGTTTTATTTTGGTCATTTACTCAATTTTAATTGCAAATTAGTCTCACAATGACTTTAGTTTTGGCCAAATCAATCTCTCTATTATGAAGTCGTTAAATAAATGGTGAAGTGTATGATTTAAAGCTGATGTGGCTAGTTAATGGCCATTGTGGCAATGCATATAAGATTGGGGCTTTTTTCTCTCATTTTGGATGAATCAACCTATCATGAGAGAGTTGAAAGAGATTTAAGTTCAATCACACCGTGCATCCTTGGGTTGATTTGAAGCCAAAACACAAAATTAGTTAAGGGGAAAGGACGAACCTAGTATCTTGAGCATAAATTTGCTGTCAAAGTTTAGTGCCTCCAAAGAACTAATTATCTTAGTTGGTGAACAACCAAAGAAAAAAGGGGAACTAATTATCTTGGTTGGTGAGATATATAGAAAGTTGTGAGATAAGTATTCTCCTATTAGCAAGATATACAAAAATATTGTATTATTCTTGCTATATAGAGAGAAGGTGTAACTCCTATTTTTCTCATAGTGAAGCTTTTTTTTTCCTTATCCGTGATTTTTTTACCCTATTGGGGTTTTTCCACATAAAATTCTGTGTCATCACAAATTATTTGCTTCTGTTTTGCTTCTATCATTGTCTATTTTCTCTACGTACGGTTACTGTTCATACATTTAGTTATTATTCACGAAAAATAGTGGGAGCTACTTTTGCTCACAAATAGAATGTGATTAAAGTAATGATGGCGAAATTTGAGATTGAAAAGTTCAACAGTAGTAATTTCTCACCGTGGAAGTTGAAGATAGAGGCCATCTTGAGAAAAAATAATTGTCTTATAGCTATTAGTGAAAAGCTGGAAGAAATTACTGATGAAAATAAATAGAATGAGATGGATGGGAATACAGTTGAAAATCTTCATCTAACACTAGCAAATGAGATATTGTCTAGCATAGAGAAGAATAAGACGACAAAAGAAATTTGGGATTATTTGATTAAATTGTATGTGGCCAAGTCACTATACAACAAACTTTTCCTTAAAAGGAAATTACACACTCTACGGATGTCTAAAACTACTTTAGTGACGGAGAAGATCAACACTCTAAATACTATATTTTCTCTACTCACACAGTTGAGTGACAAAATAGAGGTGAATGAACGTGCTAAAATTCTGCTTCAAAGCCTACCCGATTCCTATGACCAACTCATCATTAACCTGACCAATAATGTTCTTGTGGACTACCTAAATTTTGATGACATTGTACTAGCTATTCTTGAAGAAGAATATCAATACAAAAACAAGGAAGACAAGTTAATTTGTTTACAACAAGTGGAAGCATTGATAGCGATGAGGGGAAGATCAACAGAACGTGGCTCAAATGGGAGCCAGAATCGAGGTAGATCAAAATCAAAGAGTAAGAAGAATATTAGATATTTCAAATGTAACAAAAAGGGATACTACAAAAATGAGTGTTGGAATTTGAAAAAGAACGCAGAGGCCAAAGGTAAAGATATTGAGTCATCAAGTGCTCAAGGATACATTACAAGTACCTCAGATGACGTAGAAGTCTTATACAATGAGACAATAGCAATTGTTGGTGGCAGAAAAAGGTTTAATGATATCTGACTTGTAAACTCAGCAACAATATGGCACATGCCTTTATGGAAAGAGTGGTTCCACCAATATAAACCTATCTTTGGAGGATATATGTTTATGGGAGATAATCATTTCTTAGAGATTGTTGGAATAGGTACCATCAAACTAAAGATGTATGATGGTACAACTCATATGATTTAGGAGGTCTGGTATATGAAGGGTCTAGAAAAAAATCTATTGTCTTCAGGACAATCAGATAGCAATGAGTATAAAACCCAGTTACAAAATGACATTCTGAAAGTCATTAAATGTATGCTTATAGTTATGAAAGTAGAAAAGTTAGTGGTTAACCTATATATGCTTAAAGGAGAAACACAATAACAAGGAGAAGTCTCAATCGTATCAACTGATCCAGTAGTTGAGGAATCAACGATATTGTAGCATTATAAGTTTGACAGTCAACTCGAGAGAAGAAAGAACTGTTTTAATACTCAGATTACATTATAGAAAAGAATGTTGTATACTATCTACTTATAGAAGATGGAGAGCCCTCGATTTTTTGAGAGGCTATAGAAAGCTCAGAAGTTTCTTTGTGTTTAGTAGCAATGCAAGAAGAAATTGAAGCCCACTATAAGAACAGGATATGGGATCTTATTCCACTACCAAAAGGACGAAAGGTCATCGGGAACATATGGGTGACAAGATAAAAAAAAACTAGTGATGATCAAGTTGACCGATATTGTGCTAGACTGGTTGTAAAAGGATTTTGCTCAGAAAGAAGGCATTGATTACAATGAGATATTTTCTTCGGTTGTTTGACTCATAACGGTTCAAGTGGTCTTAGCAATGTGCTATACTTGACTTACGTTTAAAGTAGTTAGATGTAAAAACTGTATTTCTTCATGGAGATCTTAAAGAAAAAAATTATATACTCCAGCTAGAAGCGTTTGAAGAAAAACAAAAGAAAACTTGGATTGTAGGTTGAACAAATCTCTATATGGTCTCAAACAGGCGTGAAGGTGCTAGTATAAGGGATTTGATTCTGTCCTCATGAGCCTTGGATACAACTGACTTAATACCAACTTTTGTACATATACCAAGAGGTTTGGTGGAAATAATTTCATTATTTTGCTATTGTATGTAGACAACATGCTAGTAACAGGCCCCAGCAAAGATCACATCAATGAATTGAAGGCACAATTGGCTAAGGAATTTGATGTGAAGGACTTGGGACTAGCAAACAAGATTCTAAGGATATAAATTCATTGACACAGAAATAACAAAAAGATTTGGCTTTTTCAATAGAATTATTTAAAGAAGATCTTGTGACATTTCAATATGCAAGATTGTAAGCCAATCTCTACCCCATTTCCAGTTAATTTCAAGTTATCCTTAAACATGAGTCCTAGCAATAAAGAAGAGAGGAAGGAAATGTCTTGAGTCCTATACGCATCAGCAGTGGATAGCCTAATGTACACTATGATTTGCACAAGACCAGACATTGTACAAGTAGTGGGAATGTTTAGTCGATATATGAAGAATTCTAGCTAAGAGCATTGGAATGCTGTAAAAAGGGTCTTAAGATATATTAAAGGGACATAGGATGTTGCATTGCGTTATGGAGGATCAGATTTCACTATCAGAGGCTATACAAATTCAGATTTTACAGGTGATCTTGACAATAGCAAATCCACCAGTCATTATGTGTTAACTCTTGCTGGCGGAGTTGTAAGTTGGGTTTCAAAATTGCAATATATTGTGGCCATTTTAACGACAGAGGCAGAATATATTGTAGCTACACAAGCTAGCAAAGAAGCAATATGGTTGCAGATACTATTGGAAAAGCTCGGGTACAATCTCAGGAAGATTATACTATTATGTGATAATCAAAGTGCTCTCCACTTAGCAAAAAATCTGACATTCTATTCTAAGAATAAACAAATATGAGTTCAATATCACTTTATCTGAGAAAAGGTGAAAAAAGGAAATGTGGATATGCAGAAAATCCATACTAAAGATAACCTAGCAAATGCAATGACAAAGTCAGTGAACATAGATAAGTTCATATGGTGTAGATCTTCTATTGACTTAGTAAAGACATGAGTAATAGGATATGGCAAGGAAGGAAGAATGATGTGAAGATTGATTGATTCTCAATCAAATCTTCGAGTGGGAGATTGTCAATGTTTGGTGCCTCCAAAGAACTAATTATCTTAGTTGGTGAATAACCAAAGAAAAAGGGGAACTAATTATCTTGGTTGGTGAACAACCAAAGAAAATGGGAGAGAATATTTTTTGTAATTGCAATTTAGTCCTTTGAAAATTGCATGGAAGCCCTTCATCCTTCTATATAAATAGAGAACTTCAAATCCTTATTTCTTACAACCAAGAAAGGAAAAATTCTATATATAAAGAGAGAATTGTGAGATATATAGAAAATTGTGAGATTAATATTCTCTTATTAGCAAGAAATATAAAAATATAGTATTATCTTTGCTATGTAGAGAGAATGTGTAACTCCTATTTTTCTCATAGTGAAACCCTTTCTTCCTTGTCCGTAGTTTTTTACTCTATTGGGGTTTTTTCACATAAAATTTTATATGTCATCTCAAATTATTTACTACAATTTTATTTCTATTTGGTATCTGTTTTCTCTACAATAGCAAGCTATTGACGAAATTAATCCCTCTGTTAAAAAACCCTTAAATAAACAATGAAGTGTATGATTTAAAGTTGAAGTGGCTGGTTAAATATCTAATGTGGATGGAAATTAATGGCCACCGTGGCAATGCATCTAAGATTGGGTCTCTGCTCTCTACATTGCTAGAAGGTCTATAAAATTTATTGTTATGTTCAACTGCCCAAATCTATCATGTGTCTCTGAAAAATAGTTGTTATTTTTTCTCGGTATGCTAAGATGTTTTCTTTTTTCATTTTTAGTTTTCAAATGCTTCTATTCTAAAATGAAGGATTGGTTAGTTAAGATGATAAGTCGTGTGACGTAGGATTGTAATTCATTATTTATTCTACATTCAATTTCATCACATGATCATTTAATAGTCAATGAGAGGCAATGATAAAAAATTTTTATATGATGACCAGCAACAACATAAACAATACTTTATTGTTCTTTTTTAGGCCATAGTTTCTTAGGTTTCTACATAACTAGACAATTATGTAACTGGGGTCTCATGTCAATGTTGCTTGCTTGTGTGAGCCAATGACTGGAATGAACAATCCAGATTGGGACATGTGGGAAGAATGGATGGGATGGGAAGGAGCAGGAATCCGGCGCTACTTATCACATATTAATCCTTACATTTGATTTATTAGTTTTCTAAATCATTATAATGTATTAGTTGACAAATAAACCCACTTGTCCCCACCAAGAATAGTTGGTGTTCTCTATATAAATTCCTGAGTGGGTTTAATGTCACTCTCCTCACTACATAATTAGTTGTTGAGGAAGTGACGTGACAATAAGCAAATATTGCAAGCCGTGTCTTATATATTATTATTTTAATTATGTTTTAAGTGTTTTCCTTTGTAAGCTTAAGCATATGTCACACAATCTCCTCTTCCCATGGCATGCAAGCTCCAAGTGTGTCCCTTCTTTCTTCTTCCATTGCCTTCTTACATTTAGTCGTTTTAACTTTGCACCCCAATATCAAGTTAGGCATGTGCAGTGAAGTGAATTAGAAAACAACTGAGGTCATATGACATTGCTGTATGACAGTAACATTGTTGAATCACAAAATAATTGAATTAGATAATAGGAATTTAAATTAATGATCAAATGCACAGTAGAACTGTTTTGCCTTTATGGCATTGCTACCATTCTAGTTGTCCCTTACTAAAAAATAGCATTAGCTCATACTCCAATCTATGGTTGAATGTAGTGGTAGTGGTAAATTTATTTACTAAGCTTAGATATGATCTATCTGGGTAAGAATTGTTATTTACATTGAGTCTTAAAATTGGTTAATTTGGTCATTGTGACTCATTATTATTTAGTAGCAGCGGCATGCATATCTGAATTTATAAATGCACAGCGCTGTCCAAATGTGAATACAGATCTGGAACTTGTGATTTTGGATTACTATGATTTTAAACCCCATGTAAATGCAGATTAGGCAAAATGGGTGGTGGCGAAGGATCACTATCTGTTGGAGGTTCATCAAAAGGATAAGCCATCATCAAATTTGTCCACATGAAATGATAACCACAACAGCATGAGATATGGTGTCACTACAGGTTGAGAGTTGTGGTTGAAGTGTCAAATACTAAAAAAAAAATTCTTGGGAGGAAGTTCGTTGGATGTCTAATGTATATTAGACTTTTTCCATTGGGTAGAAGAGAAATATGAGAAGTGTGAACAGCCAAAATTTAAAGTCAAAATGTTGTCGAGGATCGTGGACGTACTTTGTTTTATCATTTTTGTATTATGTATTGGTAAAGTACTGCAAGATGGGTCATGTAGTAATAGTAGTGTTTTAGAAAAATATGGCCGTTTTTTGTAATGCTATGGAAAGAAATATGTGGTTGTTTTGTCATATCATGTAATACTAAGTCTATTTTGTAATGCTTTGGGAATAACTATATGGTTGTAATGTCTTCCTTTCTAATGTGCAATGGATACATGATGTTTTAGATATTTGGTCATGTGCAATGAACTGTACAGGCAATATGTTAAAAGATATTATTGCTGATATATAGTGAGAAATTGCCATATTCTCATGTTATATGCAATATGAACTTATGAATGAAATCAGCATTTATGAAAAATTAAAATTAAACAATTTATCCTTGCTTATTCTTTTTTACTGGAATAAAAGTATAAAATAAAAAGCATTGAAAACAAAATCTCCCTTGGTATGGGTATATTAGATATTATGACGATGTTGAAATTCATGATTTGAATACCTTCTTGATTTGGGCTTTTAATTTGTGCAGTGAGCTGAAATAATTGTAATGTGAGTTAGAAAGTAGATTCTTGAACTCTGAGAAAGGTTATTAAAGTTTTAGCCTTAATTACTTTAATGCATTAAAAAATAATAAAAATATAAAAAAAAAAAATGCATTATATGTATTTTGATTTTTATTCTGATCATTTGAAATATACATATTTTTTATTGAAATTGTGTCCACTCAGATAGGAGGTTTGCAACTATTGGTAAACGATGAACTTCAAAGAGACCCCACCTTTGATAAATGGATCAAGAGGAACGCAAGAAACACCACACAAAAAGAATGGTCTCTCCTCATGGGACTCTCTTTATCATATCAAGTTCGAGCTTTCCCCTCAATCAATTTCGAGCTTAGACTTCAAATTGATCCCAAGGACGCACGATGTGATTCAGCAACAGGGAACCCTAGCCTCTTTCATCTTTCTTACATGGGTTTGTTCATCCAAAATGGGAGAGAGGAGCCCCGATCATAGATGCTTTGCCACGGCGGTAGTAACTTTTGTCCACATCAAATATTTAACTGCCACATTAGCTTAAACTGTACACCTCATTGTCTAGTTAACGTCTTTATAAGAGAGGGACTGGTTTCGCCAACTTTGGAATCAGAGGGACTAATTTGCAATTGATATTGAATGAGGGATCAAAATGGAATTAATGACATGCGTAAGGGACCAAAATAAGTTTTTGTCCATCTAAATAACTAGCATAGTAAAGGAACAAAACCCAACTCAAATAATTTTCAAAACCTTGTGGTGCAACAAACATATTGAACAGCCAAATATGTACTATATCAGTATATCACATGGTTGAAATGTCATAACTCTAAAGGATAAGGATAAAGATAAATCAAACTAACCAATTCTAACAAAATAATATTGAATATGCAGATGTTTATTATCTTAACATGATTATGATAAAATGAATTTAGAATTTAGAATTTAAGATTTATGACAAAATAAATTTAGAACTTACGAACAAATGAAATGAATGGAAGTTATTAATCTTTTTATCATGTTGTATCAATGAATTTATAATTGGCAAGCGTAGGCCACCAGTTTCTGAATAGAAAAATAAAAAATAAAACACTCTGACAATTTTTAACTATTATAAAATTGCCATTTGAAAACATAAAGAAAAATTTTATACTAAAAAAATCTATGACTAACAATAATTAAGTACTCACTCAACCTATGACCAAGCTAAGGTAAACAGTCATGTTAATTCTTGATGTATAAAACTATATATTTGGAAAAATTCTATCAACATATGTCATACATTATAAGATCCTTAACAAAACTCAAACAATTGAAAGGATTTAGTTGATCAGCCATCATAGTTGGTGATTAAGGAAATTGTGTGGTCGTTCCTACTTGCCACCCTAGACATGAGCAAGTTAAGGGATTAACTTTCTTAATACCTTCCCACACCCAGGCTAGTAAAATAAGCATTTAGGTGACCCAACTATGCATCTTTGCCATGTTTCGGCTACATAATTTTAAAAAACAGAAAATCGTGATATCTATCTGTCAATTGCAATAAATATTTGGCTAATAAAGCCATAAAGCCATATTTAGGCCATGTAACCCTCTAGAGCCCCTGCCTAAACCATCGATTATCATGTGTATAACATCATTTGGGCCAACTTAACAGGGAGATTCAAGATCAGTTGTTACAAAATCCTTAGAAGAAAAATTCACTATTATAAATCAATCTGAAAACAATATTTATTTGACAAGTCAAAACATGAGAGAGGATAAGTGACGGCACTGAACTAATCAAGATATATCTAGCAGCTTGTGATAAGATCCTAGCCTTCTAAGATTATAATTTCTTGTCTACTTTCTCAATCACTTCTAAGCCCATGACTTGTGATAATATTAAGATTATATACGTTGCCAGTGAATAACATCTTAAATATTAAGATTGTATTTATTTAACATGAAAATAATGTATTACATGCGTATTGCGATATAGCCCAGTTCACATCTCTATTGAGTTTAACGAGTCCACAACTCATGTTTTCAGTTTTCACTGTAAGAACGATTACAAGTCATGGTGAAGCATTTTTTGTCCCACTTTGATAAACATTATACACGACACAATACTTTTCATTCATTTCCAGAGCATAACTGAATTGGCAGGGTCATAACTTCTGCTCATATCTACTTTCTCTCTACTTTTGCGAATTGCAAATTCATTCCCACTCATTACGCATTCACCCATAGGCAGATCATTCGGCTCATGAGCATAGAAAAAAAAACAGAAAAGAATTGTTGACATTCTTGTATAAAAATCACGTTCAAAGATGTAATCTCTACGTAGCTGACTGACCACAGTAATCAAAATTCGTGATCAAAATGTGTTTAATCTTGATCCCATTATGAAACTCGAGCAGAAAGCAAAATGGTATGGCCTGAGAATATAATTTACAAACATATGCCCTTCCTATCAGAATCAATGATTGCTCTTAGTGTCTTCTTCATCCGTCTCACTCGTACCTTCCTCATCAAAATCAAACTCTTCATCGTCTTCAATATCATCAGCTGACTCTGCTTCCTCCCCTAAAATTTCTTTCCTCAACTCATTGTGAGCTTCTTCGGGCTTCTCTGATAATAATCTCGACAATATTCCCTCAAAGATTTCAGGTATAGCCTCGGAATCACCCTCCTCGAGCTTCGCTATGCGCTTCTTCAACTCTTCAACCATAAAAGAAACAAAGAAAATTGCATCTAAAATCAAAAACTCATAAAAGAAAATCTAACATCTGCATACGCATTTCATCAAACATCTAAAGCACACCCAAACAAGGACACACCAGAAGAACTACAATAAGTAGTTCCCAAAATGAATGAGGCATCCTACTTCAAATGGGAAAACAGAGACAAGAGTGAAAGGTTAGAAACTCAATTTATGCCGTTACCTTCGTTGCTGATAACATCTTCAGCATCAGAGTGACCATCTTTGTTGTGGCTTTGCGTGAAGCTAGCTTCAGGTGGGAGATTGTTTCTGGAAGTGTAGAATCTGGGTATGGAGCGAGTAGAAGCAGAGAGTGAGAACAGTGGAGGACTAGGTTTTGGGTTTTGATTTCGGTGATGAAGAAGAAGACAGCGCGCGCAGAAAGGGAATCTTCTGAGAAGGCTTGTCTTCATCGTGGCTGTTTGCAGAGTTTCGGCCACGTTCTAAGCTCGAGGGAGGGTTCCTGAGTCAAGGTTTCAGATTAATATAGGTAATAATAAAATAAATAGCTAATTGTTAATTTAGTATTGAACATATTTTATCATAATACAAAACTAAGTTATAATCTTTTACCGCATACTCACTGTAATAGGAATAATGGTAATATTATTATTTTATTGTTGATATTATTATAATTATATTTATAAATTATAACTAAATATATAGGTATATTCAAAATTATAATAACACCTGACACCTTATTGAATGGATAAGAAAATATTCTTAAAAAATAAAAATAGCAAAAATGTACAAATAACTAACCACTTTCTTATATAATTAAATTATGTATTACAAATAGATAAATCATTATATATATATATATATATATATATTATTACTTAGGGTATTAATCCTTCAATCTACGATTTGGTCCAAATTGGGAAGATGTCTCCTACACAAATATTTTTTATTCACATCTTACCGTGAAATTTTAAATAAATTATATATTTTTCAATAGAACCTAATTATCCTTTTTATATAATACTCTTTTGAAAACTTTATTTTTTTTTAATGTTTATTGTTTAGTTAAGAATTTGGTATCATAGAAATTATAGATAAATACGAATGGATACATAGAAATAACAATATATATATATGGAAAGACATAGTGATCTTTTGTAATGAAAAAATTACTGCATCCCATATTACTAAAATTTACTTAATTTTAAAATTTAACAATAAATTGTCATGCAGAGATAACTCAGGTAGTAAGAATGGAGGAAGAATATGAATAATATCAAATATTAACCTTTCTATATAAAAAAATATTAATAATATGTTCATAATATATATAAATAATTATAGAATAGAATGGACATGTCCTTATACAATTTAAAAGAGAACCCTACTAAATTGCTTAAAAAGATATGAAAAATCAGTGGATCAAAATTCAAAACTTCATTTTCAGAACTTTAGTGCTCTCACGTGTAAGTAGGATTTCATATATTTGGGTTCAATCTTTTTGTTTTTTGTTTTCTCTCAACAGCTAAAATTTCATTTTGTTCTTTTAAAAAAAAATAAAGAATTTAAATTATCACATGAAGGACTACTAGTACGAACTCTTTTGTAGAGAAGATCTAATACAATGTAATCAAATGGTTTCAGAAGGATGGAGTCCATAACCATTCAATCCCATTTTCTTCATCTTTTTTATCATCGTGTCCTCTCTAGATCAGACCCATGACCACATCACGAAGACATTAATTTGAGCTGTGTGGAAACACAAAATTTTAATCAAATCAAGGAAACACCAAATAACTAGAGAAATTTGATTCTCCAATATTACATGGTATTTCATTGACAGGCCAAAATTCATCTCCAGCACTGTATAAGGGAATCAAAATGAAAACAAAGAAAGCTAAGATATATAGAACTTTTTTAGAAATTATTTTGTCACATCTCTAACTAAGGAGATGAGACTGACATGAAAATTGAAGTAAATTCGTCTCTATGAGTCAAAATGAACCAAACAACCTAATCACTTTAATGATTGAAGCAACATAAAGAATAGTCACTAAATTACATCAATTCACCACTTGAATAATATTTATATTGATTATACATAAACATATAACTTTTATGTGGAAATTTCATTAGAGTCTTTCTTGAAATATGGACTTTTCAAAATTTCCACAACTAGAACTTGTGAATCCAAAGGAGGAGAGCATTGCTCTCACAAAGTTTACAGTCAAACAACCTAATATACATATAATATAAATACTAAATACTGCCTCTAACATCTGGAGCTATTAGATTACAACAAATACAAGAGTTACAACAATAGAAATGTTGTTGCCCTTACCGACAATACAGGGCTCACCAAAGGTAATACTCTGAACTCTGCATGACAAAGGAAGGTCTAGGGTCAGCAATACTATCTCAAAAACATAGAGAAATAAGGAATGAGTAACAATACTTAGTGAGTAAATACCACCAACTATACTGGGAAGGGAACATACGAGATCAATAGAGTTTTCCACAATCATTTATCATTTTAACGAGAACTTCAAAAGTAACATAAGCCCAAAATATTTCTAGAGCAATAAAACTTAAATCACCGTATGGAAATATTAAGTTCTAATGCATATTAATTATAATTTGCAAGATGAGACGAACTAGTAAACATTTAAACCATGATTTTAAACATGTAAAGGTTGAAAGCATCTCACAAAACCAACAATAAATCTATAATCAAGTACTAGCATCTACTAGCAATGATAGTATAGTACAGTACGATAATCAGTAGTGAGCAAAGAGACATAAATCAATCAATAATATAGTTCATGATGCACCATGGCTAACGCCTATTATCATTAACTATAGGGTTCTGCATTAGATGTATCCTAAGAAAAATTTTTCATTATTAACAACAATTACTTTCGAAAAAGCAAGTAGTGGTTCTTTAGTCTAGAAAGTTTACAATAACCAAATTCATTCATAAAACATACAAAAAACATATAGAGATCTTTCATTTAAATCTTTAAGGAAATCAATCAATAAATAAATCAAAACTGGTTTATCTTAAATATTCTAAGAATGAAACACAATGCACCTTCATCAAGAGGTTTTAGAAATTAGGTAGTATTTAAATCATTATACAGAAATCAATACGGTTGTAAATGAAGCTTCATGATAAAATCCAATAGAATTATAAAGAAAGCAGAATAATTCTCAAGAAGAAACAATCTATCTTTGGAAGCTTGTTCCCAGGGCACTAGAGCGTATAACAACATGATTGAACAAGGAAGAGTTTTGAAATACTGAAACAAGTATAGTTAGTAATATCTACTCACCTAAAGAGGAGCATAAAAACCTTTCCTTAAAGCTATTAATAATGCACTTGATCACGATTAGTCCTAAGGACGTATAAAATTAAACAGTGAAATCATAACCTCTAATGTTGGAAATATCCAAACTAGCTCTATCATTCTATTTATTAATTAACTTATTAAACCACTAGTGAACTTCCATATTTAAAATTGTTTGCCTTGCTAGAAGTGATCAACCACCAACGTTGGGTACTCCATTCAGTTATGTTGTCTTTAATTGCAAGGGTTTAATCCTCTAAATTTCATAACCAAACCTCATCTAAGTATTGCCTTAAATAAATAATAATGCATGCTTAACTTAATCATAGAAATCTTAATGACTTCATAATGGCATTTCTAGTTTAAATTCAATTCATTTAAAGTGTGTTCATCCAATACTATTTAAAGTATTGTCCACAAAGTTTTTCCTTAACTTTCTTCTCTGTGGGCAAGAGTTTTCTAACCTCACCAAAGGCTATGAAAATTATACAATCTCAATTCCACTCTAAATCATCACATTATTGTCCAAGACCATGACATATACTCCAACATAGTTTATTTATACTCTTTACCAATTAAGTAAATTGTTCAACTCCATCAAAGTAGCTTAGAGATTAATCAAGCAATTCAAAAATTAGTCATTAACTTGATATAACTATCCAAAGTCACTTCACCAACTTCAATAATATTTTCCATTCATTTTCCTCTCTTTTTCTCCATAGAAAATTCAAGAAAATTAAGAAAAATTATCAAATAACTTACAACTTGAAACAAAAACTTTTGGTAACCTTAAAAATTCAAAGAATCTTTTCATAGGATATGAGATTATTTTTTATATGCAAGACACAAGATATTTGAATATACATACCTATTATTACTAAAGAAATTTCACACACATAAAGTTGGGATGACTTTCTTCGTCCTTTTTTTTTTCTCCATTTCTTCTTTTTTCTTCATTCTCTTCCTTGTTTTTGAGTATTAATTTTTATATCTGAATGCGAATCTATTTTAGTTTTTATATGCCTTTTTTTCAAAAATAAAAAAGGAAGACAAATTTTTTTTTTATCTTGAGCAAAAACACATCATTTCTATAAATTACTTCTTCCTTTCTCACAAGATGTCTTCCATGTTGGCCCAAATGCTTTTACTCCAAATCCATGTTTGATGATAATAAAATTAAACAAAATAAAAATTACTCAAAATCCAAAAATTTGTAATACATACCTAAATACTTAGTAGTTAGAACCAAAAACAAAATGTTCAATACAAAACATACTTTCTTGGTATATTTTTTTCTCTTTTGATAAAGGCATTCAAAAGCCTTTTCAACAAGTATCATAGAAGTCATAGAAAAACTTGTTTTGATGAAGCTTATTCTTTTAAAAGATCCATTTTTTACATTTAGTAGAAAAGTGTGGCACATAAACTGAAAAAGCATAAAATAAAGGAAAATAAATCTTCTAGTTTAAGAAAATCCACTTTCCCACTCTCTTTTTCCACCTTTTTGGTTTTCTAAATTTCAAGAAAAATTCCAGAATTATACATGCTTCACAGGTTTTCTTTTTTTTTTTTTTAATTCAAATCCTAATATTGTCTTTTCCTTGCTTAAAGTAACTCTCAAGGGATGTTGTTTCTTATGAAAATACTTTTCCATATAATTTGTTCAAGCAACATATTAACCCGACCCTTATAATAGTTAACCATACCTCTTTTATTTATTTACTCTCAACTAACCTACCGACTCTACATGTGAATAATTTGAAGTCTAATTTACCTTTATCTATTATCTCATGCATGTTCAATTGATCTTTTGCAACAAGATTTTATGCCTAATGCATGTAATTATACTTTTTCAAAATGTGATTTAGGAGAAAGGGTGGAGGTTGAATAAACAAGGGCATCATCTCAAGCAGTTCCTACACATTTTATGGTGACAAGATATACAGTTGGTATGTTTAAACCTAAGGTTTTCTTACTTGTCCATGAACCACCAAGTGTCAATAAGGCCATTGCAGTCCCAGAATGGCATAAAGTTATGGATGAAGAGTATA
This sequence comes from Delonix regia, assembly GCA_037074485.1. NCBI lineage: Eukaryota > Viridiplantae > Streptophyta > Magnoliopsida > Fabales > Fabaceae > Delonix > Delonix regia. The sequence continues at coordinate 27,029,716 of CM073449.1, read as the reverse complement.
TTGTGCTTTTACGAAATCACATGTGGTTTCTAGTTCCATGTTTATGAGTAAAAGGAATAAAGGTAGTTTAGTTATTGTATATGTTTTAGGAAGGGTAAGGTGATTAAAGAGGTGAAGTAATAGAAATTATTAGCTATGAAATCACAAGGATATGGGTTATAATTGTTGCCATGTCAAGATAATATAGTTTACTACACTATTAAAGTTGACACTATGAGGGAGCTTGCTATAGAATTCAACTAGTTGTTAATAGAATTTCTAGATGTTTTTGAAGAATCCACTTCCTTTCCTCTCATTGTCCAAATCACAATCATCATATTGTTTTACAAGAAGGGAGCAATCCTATTAATATCAGACCGTATCATTATCCGACAACTTAAAAAGATGCCATTGAAAAAATGGTGCATAAGATTCTAGATTCAGAATTATTTAACCAAGTTCTTTTCCAATTGCATCTCCATGGTTTTAGTAAAAAAGGATGGTAGTTGGCACATGTGAGTAGATTATAAAGCACTGTTCATAGTTGTTTCCTTATTATGTTGATTGAGGATTTACTTGATGAACTAGGGAAATTTACTATTTTCTCTAAGATAGATTTGAGTTCAAGTTATCATGAAATTTGTATAAGGGAAGATGATATTCCTATGACAACATTTCAAGCTCATTTGGGACAATAGGAGATTGTGGTTATGCCTTTTAGCTTAACTAATGCACCTTCCACTTTCTAAGGAGTTATGAATGCAATTTTTCTATAGCAATCAAGGAAGTATGTTTTTGTGTATTTTGATGACATTTTGGTGTATAGCAAATCAAGAGAAAACCATTTGATTCATTTGTGAGAAGTGTTGAGTATCTTGTGAAGCAATCATTATTTCATTCAAAAAATTAAATGTGCATTTGTTGTGAAGGAAACTAATTTAGGACATATTATTTCTATTGAAGGAGTGTCTACTAATCCATAAAAGGTTAAGACAATGGTGGATTGGCTTGCTTCATGTTCTATTAAGCAACTTAGAAGTTTTTTAGGGTAGCTAGATACCATAAGAGATTTAATAAAAACTATAGTTTTAAAGCTCAACCTCTCACTAAATTGTCGAAAAAAAGAAAGGTTTCATTAGTTTGAACAAGCTCAATTGGCATTTCAATAGTTAAAGATTGCTCTTACTGAAGCATTAGTTTTAGCTTTACCAGATTTAGAGCAACCATTCATCCTTGAAACAGATGCTTCTTGTATTGGCATTAGGGTAATGTTAATGCAATCTAAGCATCATATTGTTTTCATGAGTAAAGTATTATCACCAAGGAATCACTTATTGTCTGTTTATGATAAAGAATTGCTAGTTTACTTTATGTTGTTGAAAAGTGGCACCAATATTTGAGTATTCAACCTTTGACTATTTTAACTGACTAGCAAAGTCTGAAGTTTTTACTAGACAGAGGTTGTCCACACTTGTTCAATACACATGGGTTACCAAGTTGATGGAATACTTTATCATATCTATTACAAGAAGGGTGAAGAAAATATGGTAACAAATGCTCTTTCGAGAGCTTCCCATGTAGAAATCTTATAGATAACTAGGACTTTAGTTTTGACTGATATCTATAATTCAATTTTACAATCTTATATAATTGACACTATGTTACAGTAAATAATTTAGTTATTGATAAGTTTTAACTCGTAAGAACAAGATTGTTGTGGGGAATGATATGGTGACTAGGGAAGATATTTTGAAATGGTTTCATACTTCCCTTTAAGGGGAGACATTTAGGTGTTTATGCTATTACTAGAAGAATAAAGGCTTTTTTTTTTTATTGGAAAATAATGTAGCAAATATTAAAACCTTTATAGCTTCATGTGAGATGTGCTTATATTGTAAAAATGAGATAATTGCTTCTCCAGGATTATTAAGTCCTCTTCCAATTCCTTAAGGTGTTTGGCATAATTTTGCCATGGATTTTATAGAGAAATTACTGAGCTCACAAGGAAAGGATGCTATTTGGGTTATTGTTGATAGGTTGAGTAAATATGCTCACTTTATTCCATTAACCTAACCTTACTCTGTAGCAAACGTAGCTCAACATTTTCTTAATGAAAGTTACAAGTGAGATGGAGCACTTGCTAATATTATTAGTAATAGAGACCTTTTGTTCACTAGCAATTTTTGGAGAGAGTTTTTTACTTAATCAAGGGTTACGTAAAATTTAACTTCATCCTATCATCTTCAAAGTGATGGACAGAGTGAGGTTTTAAACCATTGTTTGGAGAATTATTTGCATGCTTTAGCCTGGTAGACTCCTAATGAATGGAGCAAATGGTTCCCATTAGCTGATTGATGGTATAATACCACATATCACATTTCTATTGGAACTACTCCATGTGAAGTCTTATATAGGCAGCCTACTCCTATTCATATCCCATACTTATCTCAGCATTCAATGATGGATATGGTGGACAGAAGCTTTGAGGCTTAGGAAACAATGATGGCTAAGTTGAAGATGTATTTAATGACTGGAATGAATCGTATGAAGCAACAAGACGATAAACAATTAATTAGGCGTAAATTTTAAAAGGGAGTGTCACACCTGACAACTTGGTTGAGCATGACACGGATGGCACAAGAAGGAAAGAGAAACAAATTGGCTTCCAAAATAATTTAAAAAACTGATTTATTTAGGAATTACCACAAAATTTTTTAGGGAAAACTTTGAAAAATCAATTTAAAACAAAAAGAAAAGGCAAAGTACTCCCCAAAAATAGAGATGAGTTTAAGACTCTGTTTAAGTGTGGGGAAGGTGTTAGGCACCCCATAACACTCATTTGTAAGGATGGTTACCTTAAACTAGTCAAGTGAAGTTAGCATAATATAACCTTAATTTTATCTTGATTACTTTTATTAAAACACGTGTAAAATAAATAAAGAAATTAGAAACAGAACTAATGAAAATGAATGGATATTTACAAATGGTGGACTTGACCAAGGATGAGAGCCTAGGACTGACATATCTAATGATTGGGATCAAAGTCCACATAGTTCAACATAGAAACATGTGACAATTGGTTAGTGTCTTTTAATTTTTGTGAAATGAGCAAGATAATGGACATCAATTTGATTTTCGTAAACAAAATGAATTGAAATTTAGCTCGTGTGTTTTAATTTATGAAATCAGTTTGATATCACTTTCTTGCTCTTTTCATTTATTTTCGCTTTTTAACAAGATTATTAAGGCAAAAGTAATTTTAGGATTTTTAGAATTCCTGATAAATTCAAAAGGGAGGGAAATGATTGAGCTAAGGGGTCTTTAAAGTTTTTTGGAATATATGCTTTTTAGATTTTTTGACATTAGAATTTTTTATTTTAATTTTCCAAAAGAAATGAGATTATTAAAGGGGAAATATTTTTAGGCTTTTATTATTTATATTTTTTTTCAAGATTTTTTGGAATTAGGATTTTTGTTTTAATTTTCCAATGAGTTTTTAGTTTACAAATTATAGGCAAAATAAACAAATATTAATTCCTAAATACTTAAGGAGATTAACAATCTCATATGACAATTGCTATATTGGAAAACTCGAAGGTAGATTATTTTGGTATCTTATCAATAATTTTTTTGAATTTTTGAAAATCATATATTAACTTTCAAAGCCTATGGAGACTATGGACTTACATGACTTTTACTGGTTAATTTTTAATTGTCTTATGAGATTAATGATCTTTCTCGCAGTGACCCTAAATAAATAAATAAAAGAATAAAATAAAATAACGGTAGAAACCATTTTTGTAAATTAAAATTTTTTTATCTATTTATTAATTAACAAAAATTATGTATTAACTTTCAAAGTTTAAGGAGACTAAAATCTTACAAGGCCTCTACTGGTTAATCCTCAAGTGTTTGAAGAGACTAACGATTTCATACAACAACTTTTAACAAAATAAGGGCAAATTAGATGATTTTTAACTTGGAAATTATTTTCATTTATTTATCTTTTGCATGTTTAATGATCAAATGTTAACATTTAGAGTTTAATGAGATAAAGATCTCATAAGACCTTTACCGATTAATTCTCAAGTGCCTGACTAACAATTTCACATGACAATTTTTATATAAGAGACTAGAAAAATTAAATTATTTGGTGATTTTTGAAATTAGGACAAACAGAGTCTTATTCTTTACTTTTAGTGAGAATGCCAAGAGAATTTTTATTAACTAATGAAAATCTAATTTTACTTTCTAAAAATCTTAATTGAACACGGGCCATTGGAACATGAGATTTTTTTAATAGAGATAATTAGACAAGAATGGATCAACATCATGTAAAACTTGAGGAGACTAAAGGTCTCACACAATCTTACCAGTCCATTCCCTAATTTCCTGAGGAGATAAAGGGTCTGACATAGCGATTTTATAAAACAAACATTGAATTAATGAAATGAAAGTGATAAGAGTGAGGGCTATTGATATAGGTTTTACAATATTCTATCCATAGTATGTTACTCAAATATATATTAATTTTTATGTGGAAAAATGAAATGGCATAGGCTTATTCCTTAGATATTACACGTTTATTCTACCAATTTTTTCTTACATAAAGCATATATATAATGACAATGATTCAAGGTGATCAAGCATAAAGAGTTAAGATTTCAATATCAAAGGGATCTAAAAAATTGACCCTTTGTCATGACATTAACTAATAGGACGTGACCGACACAAGGAACAAGGTACCCTTTACCCTTGTAAGCCTAATGAACACCTCAAGAAATTAGACATTTACTGAGCATGTAGAATTTTCCACATATACATATGCCAAAAGGAATCAGTTTGCTCCTGTGTAAAAATTTCAGCAAAGTTTCCCCTGAAATATGTACCTCTTGAAAATTGGACAACAAAAAATTTGACGTACAACAAGATGGAGAACTTTTCTCGTTGGTATATATACATATACAATAACCCATAATCAATATATCAATAACAAAAAGACCAACTACCTGTATATAAGGGAGCTACTAATTCTAATTCCAAATTTACATTAAAAGAGGACCTTTTACACTTGTAACAAGAAGACACACTAAAATGTGAAACACTCTTAAGCTCCTACTTCATAGGAGGGTGTTCTGGATTGGTACTGTGATTTGAAAAATGTTAGATAACATGTGGTGAGTAAAAACTCAGTGAACAAATAATACTAGTTATACAAATGAAAGGATAGACTAGCTATGGTAGAGTTTTTGATGAACTAGATATTATCTTAAAACCAAACACCTCTTGTATTTATTACAAATAGCACAAAATGAAGAAAATACCAATAAGTCCTCACAAGAGATTTTAAATGAAAAATATATCATTTTAATTTCAACATATGATATTCAAATCACAACAAAAGATCTGGGGGCATCCAATAGAACCATAATAAATTCATATATACAGAACTAGCCCATGCTAGCATAATCAGAACAGATCAGATATCAATCATGAGCCTTAAGCTTAGAATAATCAAAATAACAACCTTACGCCTTAAATAGAGTATCATAATAGGGGTGTATTGCCTAGTCATATTAGAATACAGATGCGTAGTGCATTGCGGCTAACATCTGTTGCCACTAGCTATAGGGTCCTGTTTTCGATACATTACTAAAAGTTTTTTTAACAAATGTAAACCTATAATAAAAAATTAGAGTTTTAAATATTCAGAACCAAATTTTTTCATAGAGGCTACAAAAAAATTGCCATATACCAACAATCACTTTTAGTGACAGATAAAAAACTATAGGTATAAATAATTTATACTTACAGACAATTTTAAAAACTATAGGTATAAATATTTTTTATATAAGACTCCTTTTACCTATAATTTTTAACTGTGGGGAAAAGTCTCACTGAATGCTTGTTAAAGAGTTTATTCTTATGTACTTTGTAATGCCTTTATATCAAATATATATATATATATATATATATGTATATGTATATAAACTGTAATTATAAAATGAACAGATATTGACTTACTTATTTTTGGTTAATTTAATCATATATATACATAGTCCCTTTCATCTCTTTTATATAATTGAATATTTATTATATTATAAAAATTAAAAAAATAATAATCAACCTATTAGAAAACAAATATTTTAATATTTCTCCAAATATTCTCTCTTACCTTTTCTAAAATTTTTCACTCCCTCCAACACGTTTTTGCTCCTTCTGACCCAATATGACTCACCCGGATTAGACAGTATTATGTACCATATATGTTCTATACTCGTATTAGAATGTAATTTTTTCGAAGTTGCAGTATCTATGCAAGAATCAGATTTCTCAATGTAATCTTGTTGACGTGCTCTGCAGCAAATTCTACCATTTTTAACTTGTGAAGCTGATTTTCAAAACCTATACAATGTAGGTTTTGATCAAGCAAGATCAACATTGCCTTTCTTTCTCAGCCATTCACAGGTACCTAAAAGTTCATGTGCTGTCAAATCACCTTCTTTTTTTTTTTCTTTAGCCTGATGTCTTAGAACTTGGTAAGTAAATATAAAGTAGGGTGATTTTTTTTCTTCTTGTTTTTTTGATAATTTGATAGAGACACGAGACTGTGAGCCCTATAGATGTTGATGAGTGCATATGGTTGCTGAGATTCTTTTATTTTAGAGGGCCCCAATGTTGTTAAATGAAATGCATCTACCAATCTAAGAAAAATAGAATCTGTCATGACACAGATATTTCAATATAATAAAAAGTTAAAGTGTCTATGTATATTATGAAATCTATTGTGTATAAGACAATAGTTTGACAGGTGTTGGATATATATGACTAATTTTGGAAATGTCTCTGCTTCATGTTGTAAGGAGTGAAGACTTTTTGCTATTTCTTTCCTCACTGAATGTGCTAAAGCAATTAATTTCCAAGTGCATAAGTTCAGTAGATAGCTTTATTTCTTTAATTTTTTTGTAAAATAAAATAAGTTATAGTGTGACAATTGAATTTCTCCATTTCCATCAGAATAAATTCAGATGTCTTGTTTATGAAAGATAAATAGATTAAATTTAAGCATGTTTAAGGTCAAATATATTTAAAAATGTGTTTGAACTCTGACATGCAATTGGCTTTGTCTATTTAACTTTTTTATGTTCTGTCCTTTATTTTTCTTGATTTTAATTTGTTACTCTAATATTATTTTGAATGAAATAATCAAATGTCAGTGATTAAGTTCTCGTTTATTTCATAGGATCTGGGGTAGGCACTGGTATTTGGACTAGCTATGGTGCAAGGATTATGATTATGCCTATTATTCTACATTCTTCTTCAAGTAGAACGGCGATTCTGCTTTCATTCGTCGTCTCCATCTCTTTGTGGGATATTTATAGCTTTTATCAGGTAGCTACCATATGTAGTTGATTTCCATAACCATATTTTATAGTCAACTTTTAAGTTAAAAACTATCTTCTATAACAACCATTTTTGTAGACAGCACATACGATTGAAATCATCTTTTATGTTCTAAATCAACACTACTTCCAAGTAAATTTGCTAAATATATAATTGATGTAGTTTAGAATTTAGAAGCTTGACATCATAAGTAAGAATAGGTAAATAAGCAGAGATTGATATTTATTTCCTTATGAGATAATACTTATTTTTTATCTGGCATAAACAGGAGACAATACTTATTTAGTTATAGTGAGTTTTCTGTCTTGTGGGCTTTTTGGTAAGGAGCTTAATATTGGAATAGTTTCATACATCGCTCTTGGTTATGGCTTTCTTGCATAATGATCTTCCAAATGGAAATTCTTATGTTACTGTGCTAGTAGCTCTAGATTGGGGCCACTTTGGTTAAGGGCTTATACTAATTACATATAGTGATTGAATGCATGCCATTCTCAAGTAGAAATAATAAGCCAAAAATCTTGATCATACGGTGAAAAATAATTCTTGTTGCCTTTTTGAGTACTTCGATTCTTGCCTAATATGTGGTTGCTGTGAAAATGAGAATGTTGTTTGCTGCACCGGAACAGAGTACTGCCCCAACCCATTTGTGATATTGAAGATGGATTGTGTCTCCAAGTAAGAGATATTGTATTTAATTATTTATATTTCCTTATCTTGAAAGCATGTCAGTGTGTTGTGAAAGTATCTTAATACCTAACATATGTTTGAAATGCTTGAATTTATAAACTACAATAATTTGCGATGCAGAAATCAGATGTGTAGGCTTGGCAGCGAAGAAGAGAAAGATGGCAAAGCACAAGTTTCCAATGAAAAGTTTAAGGAGCAGGAAGGGCATATTAGAGGTTTTTGGTTCCATGTGTGTTTCCTAGTCTACTAGTTCTACATATTTTGTCATATAATTTGGACAAGTATTGTATAGGATCTGATAAATTGAGTCCTTACTTTGTACGAAGATTGTTGTTAAAATTCCTTTGATATAATGGAATGAGTTTTTAGTTACGAAATTGATTGAGCATTGTATATTTACTCTTTTGTCTAGATCAAACAAGCACCAATGTATTGAAAGATGCAAAAAATAGAAAATGCCAAATGCTAATCGAATCTAATAGTCATTGACTCGTTATTGTCATTAAAGCCTTTAGTGATAGTAAACCAACTATGGGTAAAGACTTTTTTATTGATCTACCACAATACGGTATAGAGATAGTAAAATGTCTGTGGGTAAAAGTTTTAGTATTATACCTACAACTTGTGGAATTGTAGGTAAAGATTATACCTACATTAAAAAAGCCGTGGGTATAAACTTAATAAATTTGACAAAAATTTAAACAATGGGTATAGGTCAATTGGGGCTATACCCACATATTTAAGCCATTTATCCATAGAAAATGGTTGTGGGTATATGACATTTTTTTTTTGTAGTAACAATATCCAAATCTCATAATCTTAGTACATTGTATATATAAAATCAAATATATTTATAAATAAATAATCAAAGGGTTTCATGGATATAAAACTAGAATATGAAATTAATGATATTCAGAAATTTCATAAGTTCATAATCATTTTAACTTAAAAACCTCAAAGTTAGAGAAATCAAAATGCAAAACCGTAGGGTACATAAATTTAAAATTCTCAAAGTTCAAAATATGTAAATGATGTTTACAATTATAAAAGTCTGCCCCAAAGTACTAGGGACATCAAGAAAAAATAGTTCAAAAGAGATAACGTAAAATAGAAATCTTGCACAATTAGAATTATCTACTCATTTGACTAAAGCTTACATAACTCACTCCTTTACTTGCTGAATAGAGTGTGACTGTTATAACTTTAAAAACAAACAATAGACCTTTAACTTTTCATGCTAAGAAGCATCTTAACTTAAATAAATTCTAATAGTAATTCCCACAATACTTATTCAAATGAGCTAGCAGTCTCAATCAATTTTAGTTCTTTATTCCCTTTTATCAAGGTTAACGTTATTGCTCTTAATAATTTTTTAATGGTTATACAAACACCTCCTATGGGATGCCATAGGTTGGCAAGAGTATTTCTCATAACTTGAAAGTGCACAACACTCCGTCAGAAATGAACCCACTAAACAGTATAAAAGTTAGAGTTACCTCCGCTTTCCACTCCAAGATCACCCTTGTTCCAAGCTTCCTCTTCTTCTTCCTGCAATGATAACCTTGCTAACTTTGACTTCATGGATTCTACCAAAGAACGTAAAGCTTGCTACACAAGCAGATAAATCAAAACAAAGAGACATGCAATTAGGGCTGACAAATCAACGATAACGAGAGGGCTTTACCTTGTGCACTAGTTGAATGTGAAATTAGATATTATTCCTACAACTTAGTTAATGACCAAAAGGATGGCTTCAACCTTTTTTATAACAGCAACAAGTTGATATCAACAATGAGAATTTACAAGAATTTCACTAAAATTATCTAAAAAATTAATATTTTTGCTTCTCTTGATTCTCATGTTGAATTGCAATTGTTAATTAATTAACCAAATATAATCAAATAATTTTTTAAGATATGAGATTTGTTTATTTGAAACAAAAGAGATTTGAATATATATACATACCTATTATTGTGCTTATCAAATTTAAAGAAATTTAGAAAGCAAGGTAGTCTAACTAGTTTTGAAAAATATTATATACATGAAGTTTTCGATTTTTTTTTCTTCTTTTTCCTTCATTTGAAATTATTGATTTGTTAATAAAATATAATCGTTTCATGGGATATGAGATTATTTTTTGTATGCAAGACACAAGAAATTTGAATTTACATACCTGTCATTACTAAAGAAATTTAACGCAAATGAAGTTGGGACGACCCTTTTTTTTTTTTTTTTTTATCTCTTCTTTTCTCTTTAGTTCCTTCCTTGTCTTTCTAGTATAAATCTTTGTATATTAATTCTCAATGTGACTCTATTTCAGTTTTTATAAGCCCTTCTTTCATAAAATAGAAAATGAAAAACAAATAATTTCTTTTGAACTTGAACAGAAACACATCGTCTTTATAAATTATTTCTTCCTTTCTTACAAGATATCTTCTGTGTTGGCTCAATGGCTTTCACTCCATGCCCATATTTACTGATAATAAAATTAAATAAAATAAAAATGGTTTAAAATCCAAAAATTTCTAATACAAACCCAAACGCTTGAAAGTTAAAACCCAAAAACAAGATGTTCAATACATAACATACTTTCTTGGTTTTTTTTTTTTTTTTCTCTTTTGATAAAGGCATTCAATTATCTCTTTGACAACCATCTTAGAAGAGTTATAAAAACATTAATTGGAACTTGTTTTGATGAAGTTTAAGCTTTTAATAAACCCATCTTTAAGATTTAATAGGAAAATGTGGCACACAAAATGAGAAAGCAATAAGTATGTGAAAATAAAAGTTCAAATTTAAGAAAATTCATTTTCCCACTTTCTTTTACTCCTTTTCCGTTTGCTACATTTCAAGAAATGTCTGAGAAATATACATGCTTTATATGTATACTTTTGATACACAGATGTAAACATTGGTTTTATACTAAGTGAGTAAGATATAATTGAGTTCATATGTCAATATGTTATTTTAGTTGGGTCTTGAACAATTATCCCCAAAAATACTATACAATTCATGAAATATTATTAGATAAAATAATATTTATAGTGCCATATAATTTATTTATTTTTTGCAAATCGATAGTTATAAATTTTTATACTTCATAAAATAAACTTTTTTTCCTTCAAATTACTCTTTGGAATTGTTTATTGAACTATCATGATGTTAATAAATGATGGTATATTATTTTAGGTAGATAGAAATGTCCTCATTGGTATTTAGGTAATGAAAATGATATTAATATGGAAAGTAATATTTAGCACAATACTCATATAAATTTAAACTTACTTTTAAATTTAAGAAAGATAGAATAATGATACTATAGTTTAGTCCGAAAGTTTAACAAAAAAACAAGTAAAATACACTTTTAGTCCTTCATTTATCACAAAATTACCATTTCAATCCCTCGCTTATTGAAATGGCCAAAATAGTTCTTCACTAATTGAAAAATGTCATACTTAGCCTCTCAATGTTTTAACATAATATCATATTTAGTTCCTTAAATTTAGAGTTTGAGTTTTGGTAAAGGGACTAAATATGGTAATTGTTTAAAAAGTGGGTGATTAAGTTTGACATTTTCTAATGAGTGAGGGACTTTTTTAGGCATTTCAATAAGTGAGGGACTAAAAATGTATTTTTTTCCCAAAAATCTTTAATTTAAAATATATAATTTTTAAAATAAAATAAAAATTTTCTCCCCTAACACCAAGGTCCTGGCTTCGCCACTGTTAAGCAGTGAATACCATAGAAATATTCATAAATGAAGTTAAAGACAATTGGATAAGAAAGTAAAAATTGTCTGGTCAAATAGAGGTGGTAAGTATTATAGGAGCTATAATGAAACTAGATAACTCTCAGGTCCATTTGCTAAATTTTTTGTGAAATGCAACTTGTGTGCTCAATATACTAAAACTAGGTACAACACAACAAAATGATGCATCAAAAAATACACAACAAAGCATTAATAGATATGGCTAGGAGTATGACTTGTAATTCCTTTTTACTCATCACATTGTGGATGTATACGTTAAAAACTGCCATGTATTTTTTGAATAAGGTTCCTAGTAAGGTAATTTAAAGACACCTTTTGAACTGTGGATTGGTAGAAAACCCAGATTAAGGCAACTTCATGTTTGGGGTTGCTAGACAAAATTAAAAATATACAAACCACAAGAAAAGAAATTGGATGCAAGAATAATCAATAGATATTTCATTGGTTATCTAGAAAAATCTTGGGGTATATATTTTATTGTCCTAACCATAGCTTAAAAATTGTTGAAGCAAAAAAGGTTAGGTTCACTAAAAATGGTGAAATCAGTAGAAGTGAAGTACCATAAAATGTGAAAATTAAGGAAATAAGAATGCAAGTTCCATTAATTTTCAATTCTTCTAAGGCCCATTTGGTTACTCGAATCAAAGGAAGGCAATAGGGATATGAATAAGTCTATTTTCTAGTTCTATGTTTGGTTGACAGATTGCACAGCCATTCCCATTCCTTAAGGAACTTACTCTCCCTTATATAAAGAATAGCTCTCTATCTAGCTAAAGCTCAGGAATGAAAGTGTGTTCCTAGGATTAAAAAATTGTTTGACAAAAAATGCCCTCATTTACAATATTTTCTAACTAAATTACCCCTATTACATCAAAACCCTAATCAATTTTGACCCTTCTCTTTCATGCTGCAGTTGCATTTAACTATTAGAGGCCTTATCCAGCGATGAACATCCTTGGCTCATGTTGTCTCAATTGAGCCAGGATTGTCTTCCTCAACCCCTTGTCAGTGATAACACTCGATTTTTCTTGTAAGTATGTTCTTCAAATATGCTTAACCTCATCATCTCAATTTGTTCTTCTGTATGGCTTGCATGTGGACTTCCTTCGGATGTCTCTGCTTGTGTTTCTCTATTTTTCCCCTCTTCATGGCTAAAAGCCTTTTATCTTAGGGATTGATAACAAAGCAATATCTAGGATTTAGTTGTTTACTATCATCTTGAGTTGCTCTGTTTGTTATCATAGATTGTTTATGCTTTCTAATGATTTAGAATAGCATTTCATTTCATGTAGGGTTTATTTTGAGAAGTGAAATTTAGGAACTTTCATTTTTTATACTCATCTTTTCTCTTACTGGTATTTGGCTTCTATAATTTTGAACCTTTATACTTGTATGAATATAGAAACTGATTTATGCATTATCATAAAAATGGGTAAAGAGGAATATAATTTAAGGCTAATTTTTTTTATGTATTATAAAAGCTTATTTATGCTTGAATTAGTGTATTTTTGTGCCCTACCTTACTTAATGTGGTAGGTTAAGGCAATCGTAGCAGTTTATAAATGTGTTATAGCCATATATTTTAGAACTGCCTAACGTAGGAAGTTTATTAGCTATAGATCATACACATTAAACTTCTATACAAAATGTGCTCTTCTTAAGAACTTTATATACAACATTGATACCTCATGTTTCAACTAGATTAGGATGTATAGGTCCATCTTCAATAGGCTTTATGCCATGTTAGATGTTATAAAAGACCTAAAGCCTTCTCCTCATATACTAATAGACAAGCAAGTTATGGTGTTCTTATGTGTGCTTGCTCATCATGTCAAGAATAAAGTAACATAATTTGAATTTGAGAGTATAGGGAAACCATTAGTAGATACTTTAAATTTGTCATTAATGCAATGATGCGATTAGATGGGGTATTGTTCAAGAAACTTGAACATGTTCCTGACGACTCCACTAATGAGAGATGGAAGTGGTTTAAGGTAAACACCTAGTAGTCCCATATTACAATTTTCACAATTCGATGTATCTATAGGACATTGTCAACTCACTTTAGATTTTTTCTTCATAGAATTGTCTTAGTGCACTTGATGGAACCCACATTACGATAAAAGTACCATTAAGCAACTAGCCTAGGTATTATGACCGAAAAAAGGATTTTACCACTAATGTATTAGGGGTATGCTCACCTGATTCATAGTTCATATATGTGTTGGTGAGGTGGGAAGGGTTTGTGGCTGATGATAGGGTATTGCATGATGCAATTAGTAGGATAAATGGGTTATAGGCCCCCCAAGGTCTGGTTATATACCTTTTCATAACATATAAGATTGAGTTTTTGTTACCTTGTTGAAATAATTATCGTTGTCCATGTACTAGGTCGTTATTATTTGGTGGATGTTTGGTACACTAATTACAAAGGATTTTTTACTTTGCATAAAGGTTAAAGGTACCATCTGAGTGAGTGACAAGATGATCTACATATAATAACTGCTCTAGAGTTCTTTGACATAAGACATACATCTACATGAAATGTTATTGAATGGTGCTTTGGAATGTTGAAACTATAGTGGGCAATTCTTAGAAGTCCTTCATTCTACCTAGTATATACACACAATCATATCATGCTTACTTGTTGCTTACTACAAAATCTGATACGTCAAGACAATGATCTTGATCCTTTGAAATTTGATGTGGATAACATAAAGGTGGATAATCCACTTATAGAGTCTGCCCTCATATCCACCATAGAGACAAGTGATTCCTAGAGTACCTAGTGGGATGAATTAGCAAATAAGATGTTCAATGAGTTTAAATGTCATTGAGCGATTTGACATGTTGTAATATTATGTAAAATTATGTTATCGGTTAGGCATTTTATATATGATGAACTTTGTATTTCTCTGTGCTATGTACTAAATTTTGTTTTTCTTTGTGCTATGTACTATTATGAATTTTGTATTCCTTTGTGTTATGAACCGTTATGAACTTTGCTTTTCTCTATGCTTTATACCTATATCAACCCAAATCATTGTATTATGGCGATACTTCATGCCAATTTGAGAAGGTGTGATTATATCCATTTTTACCATACCATTCAATGTTATTTCATGGAATTTTATGAGGTTTATTGAGCTTCATGTTTTGATAATATTTTGTGGTAATTTGGGATTAGAAGCGACTTTGTGCCAAATATACTTTGTAAGGGTATAATTGTAATTTTTTCATTGATTTTAATCAATTTTAATTAAATTGGAGAATATGGGATATTACAATATTTATATTTTGCATTGTAGGCCAAAGTCAAAGTCAATTTAAAAGAAATTACAATCAAAGACTAGAAGAATCGAAAACTTGCAAAAATGGCATAAGTATGATTGTTGTGTTTTTCACCACGGTGAACACTGCCCAACCTACACAATTTTTAATTCAGATCTAAACCCGGTTTCAAGACCTGACCTAACTTACCTCTTATTAGCCACTAGGGTTTCTGCTGCTAGGTTAGGCTGGGAAAGACCAAAGGGAAGTCTTGGAAACTCTCCTTCTTTATCTTCTCCTTCTAATTTTCTCATCTGTTTATCAATTTTTTTACATTTCCATGGTTGTTCTTAGTGATTTGGTGCTTGGTGAAGCATCCTTCTCCACTATGAGCATTTAAACATCACTTACCCAGGGAGATTTGATCAGGCTTAAGCATGGAGCATCAACTAGGGAGTTTTCTTGTTCTTTTCCATCTTGCCTAGCTTTGTATTCATTATATCTTAGTTAAGTTATGTTGATTACATTTCTTAGGCTGAACCATATTGCTATAACTTTTATATTATAGATTGGATTATGAGATTTATGTTTTGATGTATGTTTTGTAAGGATTATTGCTACATTAAATTGTAGAGGTATTGGATTTGGTATAATCTAATATATTTCATGATTGATTGTAGTAGCTTGCAAGCACTTGGTTAAGTTGTTCAAGTTGTCACATCTTTACATTGATCTCCCATTTGTGCATTAAAAGGGGTATTTAATGTTGTTGTGAGCCTTTGGGTTAAAGTTTCATAAACAAATTGATTTACCTAGTGTTTGAATGGTATTTCAAACCATATATCGAAATGATTTTCTAAAGAAATTTCCATTTATCTTTTAAAAAGCTAGGAAGGCCAAATTGAATCTCTGACAGGCATTTCATCATCATTTGCATTAATTCCAATTATTTTATCAATCTTTATTTTATAACAAAAATCCTAAATACATTCTCATTTGTTACATTTCATTCAAATTGCATCCATTTGATAAAAACCAACAAAAAAAACCTCGATTTTTCCTATTTCTTCATATTTTTGCATTCAAATTACCTAAGAACAAACTAGGTTCCTTGAAGTGAACACAATCAGGATTGCACCATTATAGTGTATTTTTGTATTCAGTATTAGCTTTTGACACCCTAACAACAAGGGTTCGTTCAAGGTGACATGCAAGAAGACAATGCAACCTTCTTTCTAGTGCATTTATGTTGATGCTTCATTTATTTTACACGTATGTTCATGCATATTAAAAATGTAAGGGAACACTCTGATAGGAAGCACCCAAGGAGGGAACACCCGGAATGGAAAGCATATTTGTATAGTTAAGAAGGACAAAAGTTTGGTGGAGTGCTTCGTCATCTTGAGGATAGAGCAAAAGTATATCCACCATTTCCATTTCAATTTGGTCACTTACTTGAACTTAAGTCAATGATGGAGAAAAGAATTCTATGTTGTGGCATCAAAGGAATTTCTCATATCTAATCTTAAGCGAAAACAATGAAAGAATGTTGGCAAGCAATGTTTAATATGGAGTGCAAGATAAATACAAGTGGATTCGGATGGGATGACAACAAGAGATGTGTCAATACAGATAAAGAGGTTTAGGACAACTATGTTAAAGTAAACCATGTGAACTTGTTACCTTATTGTGATTAAGAGTTATTATGATTATATATATATATATATATATATATGTAGGTCATTATCAAAACAATATAAGTGATTAACAAATTATTTGATTCATGGTTATAGCTTTGAGTTCACATTACTTGTTACTAGAGTAAAATGTTTTGTTACTATTTGAGATACTCATTATGCATGTACACACCACTATTTGTTTATTACAGTCTAATAAGATTGCCCTTTATAGACATAAAACTTTTCCATATTTTTATTAGTTGTCTTTTATATGAGGAAAGACCATTTAATTAGAAAAGATGCACAATTAACATGCAACACAAATGATGAGAATGAAACTGACTATGAAGGTGGTGGACATGATGACAATAAAGATACTTATATGCTCGTTGACATTGATCCTCATGTTGCTTACATTTGGCCCTTTATTAACAACATAAGTGAGGCAATATCAGCATCGAGAAGGAAGTGAAGACATAGCCAGTATGATGGCTTAGTAGAGGCATTTAAGGTAATTGGGGGGAATTTAGAGGCTGGCATTAAGATATTGTGCTATTTTATTGACAAGATGACACATGACGCTAATATAATAAAGCATAAAGAAAACATGGGCAATGAGCTGGCAAAGATTGAGGGCTTAACACACAGAGAGTACCTTCATGCCCACATAAAGCTAGCTAACAATAACTAATTAATGGTGGCATTCACTAAGCTTATAGACGACATGAAGGCTGAGTGGATAAAAGAGCACATTGAATTGAAAATATATGATTATGACCCCTTGTGAAGGGCATGTGGCCCATGGGTTGTTCCTTTCTTTTAATGGTCTACTTGTTATAACCCAGTCTACTTTTACGTTTGATGGAACAATGGTTATTATTCATTTTTATTATTCATGGTTTCATACCTTATTATATAATTTTAATGACAAGATTGCACATTCTTTAGTTGGTTTTGGTTTATGGATATCTCTATGTATCAAATTGTAGTCTATTTAGTTCTTTAGTATCTTCATTAACTTTTTAACTAATTGTATACACATGTACATGAGCATGTATGGTATTGTATACAGACTTGTTTTAACTACAATGCTTTAGAGCAGTATTAGTGTGTAGGAACTATTTATAATTCTTACAAGTGGTGATTTGTATAGCAAAATGAAGACAGGTGTCTAAGCTACATTGGATAAAGGAATAAGCAAGTGTCTAAGATATTGTTGTTATTCTCCTTATTTAGTTGGTTATAATAAAGCAATGTGATTAACTTTGCTCTATATGAACTCATTTACATTATTGTTTGTTGTTTCTCCTCCTTTTTCTCGTCTTTAATTGCTTGTGGTTGAAGTATTGAAACAAAAAACATGATGTATTTCCGACTTCACCTTTGATTTTTTATTTTTTGGTATTGAGGTCTCATTTATGCTAAATGACTATCTCATCTTGCAAAAAGGATGATTTGTTTTGGTCCCAAATAGCTAAATAGATAAATATAATGGCTTGCTAGTTGGTTTCAACTTTCAACATTCATATTATTTAAGAAACTTTTTATTTTTGCATATATTTATATTTTTCTTGTAAAAATATAAAAACAAAGGATGTAGTATCTTACCTATAAAACTAAGGAATATATCATCATTCATTTCACCGTAAGGGTGGTTTCTCAAGTATGGTGTTGCTTCATAATTAATTTTTTTAGTAACTTCATATTTTTGTAGTCATTGATAATGTTCATAACATACATTTGAATAAGAGTATTTATGTATTGATAAATTTTAATCAACTTTGATTGTAAAAACTTTTATTAATTACTATGAAATGAATTATATGTTATTTGCTATAATTGTTATGGACTATGACATTATAAGTGATAATCATATAATTTGATATATATATATTTGCATAGTCTTGTAAAAGTGATGCCAAATAGCTCATGTATTTAAAACAGTGGTATTTTCAACAACTCAAATGGCAATTATAAAATAATGTCAAATTCATATAAAATTAGAAAAGAAATATGAAATAAAGAAAGAAATAACAAATCAAAATCAAGACATAATAGATTATAAATTAGTTTATCCTTATTCTTCACAGGTCATGTGCTTAACAACTACAATACTAAACTCCAAATATGCTCTCCAATTTATCATGGTATGGAAATTGTTGATTCTTTAGATATATCACATCCCTATTTGCCTACAAAATAAATAAATCAATTAATCAATTGTACACAATATATGCCTTGTTGTAAAATATGTAAAAGTAGAAGTATTTATATGAACAAGATACTCCAAAGAGATAAAAAGAAATGTGGGAAAAGAGAATGTTTCTTTTACTTAACTCATGAGTGTTGTTCATATCATCACACAAAGCCTCTATTTATAGGCTAAGGGGCCTTAAGGGGTTACAATATATAGGAACTCAAGGGTGTGTATTTAATGTATGTGTAAAAAATCAAGGGATTGTGAGTACATTGCTATGCTTAGAGAATGCCAAAGGTTGTATACACATTCATAGACAATGCCAAAGGTTGGAATGCCAAAGGTTGTATACACATTGATATACATGATGATATTCAAAGGTTGTGGACATTCACATATAATATTTTATAACACTCCCCATTGATTATCCACAATAAGTATACTTGTTAATACCCATTATTGGCTACCTCGTTAAAAACCTTACTAGGAAAACCCAGTGGAACAAAATTATGGCTAAGGAAAAAATAGTACAGCACATATCTCCCCCTTACTGTAACATCATAGAAGGTTCCTTAATCAGCGTATTCCAATATGGTGAACCAGCTTCTCAAATGTTACGGTTGGTAATACCTTGGTGAACAAATCTGTTTGATTATCACTTGAACAAATTTGTTGAACATCAATCTTACCATCTTTTTAAAGAACATGAGTGATGAAGAACTTTCGTGAGCTATGCTTAGTCATGTCTCCTTTGATGTATCCTCCTTTTAGTTAAGCTACACAAGCAACATTGTCTTTATACAATGTCGTTAGGGCCTTTACATTGAGTGATAGACCACACGATTCATGAATATGTTAAGTCATGGATCTCAACCTACACATTCGCGACTTGCTTCATGAATTGTAAGTAACTTCGCACGATTTGATTAAGTAATTGCTATAATTTATTTTGTTCACCACCAAGATATAACTGTATCACCAAATATAAACAAATGGGCCTGTTTGAGATTGTCTTTTGTGTGAATCAAACAAATACCCTACATCTGCATAACCAATTAATGGTGAACTATATTTATTTGAAAAAAATAAACCATTATCAATTGTCCTTCAGAGGTATCTAAAAACATGTTTGATTCATTTCCAATGTCTTTGTGTTGGTGAAAAAACTATATCTCACTAGCAAATTTATTGAAAATGCTATATCTAGTCTTATGCCATTAGCCAGATACATTAGTGCCCCTATAGCACTAAGATATGGTACTTTAGGACCAAGAAGTTCTTCACCTTCCTCTCATGGTCGAAAAGGATCTTTTGTCACTCTAAGTGATCTAACCACCATAGGTGTACTTAATGGATGTCTTGTCCATAAAAATCGCTTTAAAATCCTTTTAACATATGTTGATTGATGAAAAAAATATTCCTCCTTCTTCAATTTGTAGTCCAATACAATATTTTGTCTTTCCTTGGTCGTTCATCTCAAATTCTCCTTTTAAGAGTTTTACTACTTCTAAAAAATATTTTGGAGTTCCAATAATGTTCAAATCATCATCATATACTGCGATGATAACAAATTTAGATCTTAACCTTTTTATAAAAACACATGGACTAATATGATCATTTTTGTATCCATTTGGTAGTAGATACTCACTAAGATGATTGTACCATATGCACTTGGATTTTTGTAATCCATATAATGATTTTTATATTCCACAGTCACTCAAATTATATGCTTCAGGTATCTTAAATCCTTTAAGGATTTTCATGTATATATCATTATCAAGTGATCCATATAAGTAGGTTGTAACAACATCCATTAGGTGAATATCAAGCCTTTTATAAGCAGTTAGACTAATCAAATATCTAAAAGTGATTGCATCCACCACAGAAGAGTAAGTATCCTTATACTCAATTCCTAGTCTTTGTGAAAAACCTTGTGTCATAATTCGTGCTTTGTATCTTACAATTTCATTTTTCTCATTTCTTTTTTGCACAAATATGCATTTGCACCCAATTGGTTTTACACCATAAGGTGTTTGGACTATAGGTCCAAAAACTTCACACTTCACAAGTAAGTTTAATTCAGCTTGGATTGCATCTTTCCAATTTGATCAATCTTTTCTATGTTGACATTCTTCGATGGATTTTGGTTCATGATCCTTATTTTCATTTACAACTTCTAGTGCTACATTATATCTAAAAATGTTGTCGACAATAGCTCCAAATCGGTTCCATATTATTCCAGTATCGATATAACTTATTGAGATCTCATTATTTTCTTCACTTTCATGTAATTGAATCTCTTCTAGAGATTTTTGATTAGTTATATCTACCTTATCGTTTGAAATATCTATTTCCTTGGTCAAACCATTTTGTTTATTTGCTCCTTTTCTTTTTCAAGGATTCTTATCTTTAGATTGATTGGTCTACCACACTTCAAGCATGCTTTATGCTCATTTGCTATGGTATTTTGTTGTACTTCAAGGACCTCATTACGAATTGGAGCATTTTTAGCTGGAATATATGACTTTGCCACTTTCTTTGGTCAGTGAATGCATCTGGCAATTGATTTGCCATAATTTGGAACTGAATTATTCTTTGAAATTCAAGTTCACATTGGTTTATACAAGGATCAAATTGGTGCAATGATTATGCATTCCATGTAATTTATTTTTTTAGTTGTTTCTTTTCTCCTCCTAATGCTAGGAAATTATCTTTATCAAAATGACAATCAGTAAAACATGTTGTAAACATATCTCCTATCTGGGGTTCTAGATATTTGATGATTGAAGAGGATTCATACCCAACGTATATTTTTAATCTTCGTAGAGGACCCATTTTGGTGTGATGTGGTAGAGCATTTTGAACATAAACCACACACCTAAAAATCCTTAAATGAGAAATATTCAGCTCTTGACCTAAAGCCAATTGTATAAGGGAGAACTTATGATACGTTGTTAGCCTAATACATATAAGTGCTGCAACATGTAAAACGACATGTCCCTATGCACTAATAGGGAGTTTTGTTCTCATAAGTAATGGTCTAGCAATTAATTGAAGGCATTTAATGAATGATTCTGCAAGACCATTTTGTGTGTGTACATAAGCAATGAGATGCTTCACACTTATCCAATTAACATATAATAGTCTTTAAAAGCTTGGGATGTAAATTCCCCAACATTATCAAGATGAATTGTCTTGATTGGATAATTAGGAAATTGTGCTTGCAATCTTATTATTTGAGCAAATAATCTTGCTAATGTTATATTACACGTTGATAATAGACAAACATGTGACCATCTAGTAGAGACATCTACCAATATCATAAAGTATCTACATGGTCCACAAAGTGGAGCTATAGGTTCATATATGTATCCATGAATGCGTTCATGAAAGGCAGGGGATTCAATCCTAACATTTGCTGGCGATGGCCTTATAATCAATTTCCCTTAATAACATGTAGCAAAAGGGAATTCATTTAACAAAATAATTTTCTGGTTCTTTAATGAATGTCCATTAAAGTTCCTTATAATTTTTCGCATCATTATTAAACCAAGGTGGCCTAACTGGTCTTGCCAAATTGTAAATGTATCCTTTGAATTAGCGAACTTCTGGTTCACTATAGCATATGCATCAATTGTACTAATACACGTGTAGTATAAGCCAGAGGATAATGCAGGCAAACTTTCTAATATATGTTTTTCTCCTAAGACAACCAAAACAATATAGAGATACTCCTTATCACTTTTATTTACTGTCTCAATGTGAAAACCATTAAGGCATATATCTTTGAAGCTTAGAAGATTCCTTCTTGATTTAGTTAACAATAAAGCTTACTTTAGAACAAATTTTGTTCCAATAGGTAAATAAAAAGTGGCTCTTCCAGAGCCCTAAATTATATTAAATGTGCTTGATATTACATTTACTTTTGTGTCCATTTTAATGAAAGATGAGAAATATTTCTCATTTCTAAGTATGGTGTGAGTTGTTGCATAATCAGCTAAGCATATGTCTTCATTAAAGTTTTTGTAATTTCATAGAGAATGGGTAATGTCCATACTTCTTGATATCATAAAACAAAAATAGATATAATAAGTTCTTGGGTTACATAAAAGATAGCACACCAAAAAATTAAGGAAAAGACAAACAAATTGCAATACATTAAAGGAAAGTAACTTTAAACATAATTTTGTTAAACATTAAAAGAAGTATTGGCATTTCCCTCTGTCGAGTCAAAGAAGTTTGCAACATCCAAATGGGTTATCCCCAAGGACTCATCAAGGAGGTCATTACCATCGTGATTGATAAAATTTGCATCTTTAGCATTTTTTTCCTTCAGGGAAGCTGGGTAAAGTTCAACAAGATGTTTAGCCATACGACAAGTACGTGATCAATGCCCTTTCATGCCACATCTATAGCATGAGTTATCAGATTTCTTGACATCCTTATTTTGTGGTGTCTTCCCCTTGCCATGTGACTTTTCATTACCATGACCATGACGTTGCTTAAAGTTATATTGTTCTCGGCCACATCCACGATTGCGACCATGCCCATGACTATGATCATTAGATATTACCACATTCGCTTAAATGAATGGAATGGAACCAGTCGAGTAAGATTCATGGTTTTTCATCAAAAGCTCATTATTTTGCTCAGCCACAATATGACATGATATCAAATCAAAATACTTTTTAAATCCCCACTCTCGATATTGTTGCTACATGAGCATATTCGAGGCATGAAAAGTAGAGAATGTTTTCTCTAACATATCATTATCAATAATATTTTCTTCGTATAGCTTCAATTGAGATCTAATTTTAAACATTACAGAGTTATTTTCACTAATTGATTTAAAATCTTGCAGTCGCAAGTGCATCCAGTTATATCAAACATTTGGGAGAATGACCATTTTTAAATGGTTATATCTCTCTTTCAAACTTTGCCAAAAAAATAAGGGGATCTTTAATAATGAGGTATTCATTTTTCAATCCTTCATCCAAATGATGCCATATGAAAATCATAGCCTTAGCTTCATTTCCTTCTTTTATTATCTCTCCAAGACCCATAACATTCAAATGCATTTCAGCATCAAGCGTCCATGACAAATAATTTTTGCTAGATATGTCAAGGGCTACAAATTCAAGTTTTGCAAGATTTGCCATGATAAGTACTTAAACAATACCTCAATTACCTAAAACTTAGATCGAAAGATATTCGTGCTGATAACGTGTTGTAAAATATGTAAAAGTAAGAGTATTTATATGAACAAGATACTTGAAAGAGATAGAGAGAAATAGGAAGAGAGTGTTATTTTTACTCAACTTATAAGTGTTATTCATATCATCACACAAAGCCTTTATTTATAAGCTAAGGGACCTTAAAGGGCTACAATGTATGGGAATTCAAGGGTGTGTATTTAATGTACGTGTGGAAAATCAAGGGATTGTGAGTACATTCTTAGGCATGGAGAATGCCAAAAGTTCGAATGACAAAGGTTGTATACAAATTCACAGGGAATGCTAATGGTTGGAATGCCAAAGGTTGTATACACATTAATGTGCATGGGGATATTCAAAGGTTATGGACATTCACATATATTATTTTATAACATGCCTATGTTACATTATGAATTGAAATGGCTAATACATCAAAAAAATTGTATGGTAAGGAAAACAATTGTATTACCTCCTAAATTTCATCTGATGCTTCTAATGCCTATTGTTCATTCTTCATCTTTTTAATTCCATTAATGATATCTTTTGCAATCCTTTCAGTTTGCATCAAGCACATTATAGTTGTATATACATGAAGTGTACCTCCATGGTCTTTAATGATCCATCCTCTGTTAAAAGCTTCCTCTAAAGCATTTATCCTGGCATTGTCCTTATCCATAGTCCAAGCAATAGGCATTGCAATTATGTCTCTCTGCATGGTTTATAAACTCATGATTATAGAAAAAGATCTCTATAATTTTTTCCAAAATTACTTTTTAGAAAGTGAAAATCTTAATCTTAAATTAGTAAAAAAAAATTTCATCCGATATCATAGACATAGAATAACTTAAATATCATATAAGTAACCTTAGAATAAATACAAGTACATAAACATCATGGTTCATCAACAAAGAAGTACTTTCAGACAAGAGGAAGTAAGACTCTTAAATTTTGACTTACCATTTAAGTATGAGGAACATATTGGACATACAGTAAAGAATCTATTCATGAAATATAATAGGTGTTCCTTCTTAGTATTATATATGCATTAAATGAAACGGTTTGACATGCTAAAACTAAAATTGAGAACCCTTTCCATAACCTTAAACCTTTTTGGTCTTTTCCTCTCTTTGTTATGCAGGTTTCATTTATTGCAACAGTGCATAATGTTCAATCATGTTATTTGTCGGTAAATGATCAATGAAAGAATGGAAAAGAAAGAAGAAATAGGGAACCACTTATTGGAAAATAAATAAAAAAGAAACTTATGAGATCAGTTCAAAAAGCAAACTCTTTAACTCATCCTTTTTACATGGAATCATATTCTTTCTCAAACTTGATATCTCCATATCATGAAATTTCAACCTGTGCCTATTAAATCCTATATCAAATCTAACACTATCTCATTGGCAAGATTATCATAATTAAATAAAGCAAATTGTTTAGAAGATAAAAAAGGAAAATGGCAATTAAACAAGATCTAAGTTGCTCATAATTTAAAAAAGTTGATCACAAAGGTAAAGATTTGGACAAAAGGCAAACCTAAATCTTATCATAACATTAAAAAAAAAATGTATAAGCACAAAGCAATTCCCATAAAAAGATGGTAGCAATGCTCATAGTATTAAGGAGATAACAGTCATTAATTGTAATAATGAATGCTTAAAGGGCATATGATTACATCAAGTTAAAACATAGGTGAGGCTATGAGAATCCATTTTTTGTGGATTTTGAAGAGGATATCATTGTCTTTCTTACATCCAATAATATGGCCTTGGAAGTTAGAGATCAGTTCATATTACTTCAGAGGGGACTTCACTCCTTATCAAGAAGGAATGATAATAAGATATGGTACTCTTATATGTGACTCCCACTCATCCTTCTGATTATGCTTAATATTTATCAATCAATTAAATCTCAATGAAATTGTTGATCAAGTGTAGATCCTTTAAGTGCAAGTGAACATAGAGGTTGAAGAAGAAATCGATTACTTAGAGTTAATTGAGTGTGAATCAAAAAATACAACAATGCAACGCCCAAATTCAAATGCCTTTAATCTGCAACCTGGCTCAATAATGCAGTGCCTTAGTCAGCGATTAGAATATGATTAATCATAATATCAATGTCGATCTCCTTTTTTCCTCTGCAGCATCGATCTCCTATATCCTTTGCAGTGTCAATCTGACTTCCATATAGTAGTTCTCTCATGATTGTACAAAGAAAAGAAGAGATCTCTACATCTTGTTTTGTCTTATAAAGAGGGATAATATGGTCAAATATAGACACTACCTAATTATTTCCCTTGTGTAATCTACTAACCAAATGAAGTAAAGGGTGATATACTTATCTAATTTCTTGTTAACCAAACAACATTTTATGTTGGCAAACTCTCTCCAATTCCACTCCTATTTTTATTTTCATTCTCACTTTCATTCCTACTGTGTCAATTCTAATAACCAAATAAGCCCTTAAATTAGTTATTCATCAAATTGTTGAACCACAAAACAATGAAGATGAACAATAAATTAATGATCCCTGTGAACAACATATTCTGTTTTGGCATTTCTTAAATTAATAATTTGGGGTCAACTTTATCATTTGATTTTATAAGTTAATTTTACTCATAATTTTTCTTTTTAGTCACAGTTAATTTTAATTTAATTTTTGAGTCATTGTTAGTTTTGGGTCTTTTTTATTTTTATTTTGGTTTGGGTATCATATGTTTTTTTTAATTATAATTTTATTGAGTTAAAAAAAAGGAAAATAAAAAGGAAGAATAGGCTAAATACCTCTATCATTCTTTCTTAGGAAGTAAGGCAAAAGGAAAATAGGAAACTTTTAAGAAAATAAAAGATTAGAAATATGCAAAGAAAAAAAATAATGATTGAAAAAAGAAAGTAATCAAGACAAAGAATTTTCTTTCTTGAAAACCAAGACACAATAAAATAGAAAACTCCTGAAAAGGAAAATTGAAATAATTAATAGGTGATTTGAAAATTTTCCAAAAGAAACCTAGTTTTCTTACTAGGAATTATTGGGTTGATTGTCATGCAAGGTCCAACACCTTTATAGGAATGTTTCGCAAAGTATTTTTACTCTTCACTTTAGTGTCACTATGAGGTCTAACGCCCTCACAAGCATTAATAAGTCAACCAATAGGGCCATGTGAGATCTTATGACTCTATTGGCATTACCTAATACTGGACATTTATCCTATCCATGTCTTTAACCTATCCTTATTTAATATAAGCTTTAGGTTTCAATGAGCCATATCAAATTGACATTTGTCAAAAAAAATAATGAGCCACATCAAATCGACAAAGGTTTCTTTTCCACTTTTCAAAATTGGCTTTTCTTTAAATAACTAAAAAACCAAATTAAAAATTCACCTTTTCCATTGATTATTTTCAATTTTAAAAAATACAAATAAATTATGCTTTGAAAAATATAAACAAATAGATAAAATGAAGAAAGAAAAAGAGTGAGATTACATTATTTTTGTTAATTAAAACACACCAACCAAATTCCAATTCATTTTGGTTTTGATGGTCTATTTAATTTGAACTACTTTGTTCTTTTTGTGAAAGTAAAAATCATTTACTAACTTACACGCATTTTTGGACAAACTATGTGGACCTTGATCCTTATTGCATAGTACGTAAGTCTTAATCTTTCATCCTAAGTCAAGTCCACTCCTTGTAAATATTTTTTTTTATTGTTTGCATTAATTTTTTTTTTCCTGTGTTTATTTTTTGCATTTGCTTTTATACAGGCAATCAAAATAAATTTAAGGTCATATTCCATTTATTTTGCTTGACTAGTTTAAGGTAACCATCTCCATAAATGGGTGTTATGGGGTGCCTAAAACCTACCCTACAATCAAACAACTCTTGAACCCATCTTTGGTTATGCCGACTACCTTTCCATTGTCATTTGGTTTTTTGTTTCAAAATATTTTTTAGGAATTAAATTATTTTCTCATCTTTTTTCATAATCGATATCGAGATGTCAAGTATGGCAATCCTATTGTATACAATAAACCCGTTTTAGATAAGCCTCAAGAAATAATATTAAAAAGATCCTAAAGTGAAAAAAGACTAGCAATATTTGATAATTATGTAGTTTATCTACAAGAGTTAGAAGATAGGTTAGGAATAAATAATAATCCAATTTCATTTTCACAAACCATTAATAATGATAATGCTGATAAATGGTTAGATGCCATGAAAGAAAAGTAAAAATCTATGGAACATATGATGTATGAGACCTTGTATAGTTGCTTGGAAGCTACAAGGGAGTCAGATGCAAATGGTTTTTTAAGACTAATCATAACTCACATGGCAACCTTGAATATTATAAGGACAGACTAGTTACCAAAGGTTTTATGCAATAAAAAAAAAATAGTGTTAACTAGAAGGAGACATTTTCACTAGCCTCTAAGAATGACTCTTTCAAAATTATTAAAGTGTTGGTAGCCAATTATGATTTAAGGCTACATCAAATGAATGTGAAAATTGTGTTTTGCAATAGAAATTTAAAGAACAAAGTTTACATGGACCAAAAGGTTACCACATAACCCAATGGCTCGATTAACTTTTGGAAAGAATATATCATCAATTGGTGTACATATCTAAAGGTTAATGGGAGTAAGTTTATATTTTTCTATTTTTTATTCTATATGTTGATGATGTCTTGCTTACTTGTAATTAATTCTTATGCATACGTTATTACAAGTTTCATGTATGCAGGGAGAGCTATAAAATACTTGCAAAGAATTAAGGATCATGTAATTATATAGATATTAATATTCAACTTAGTAGATACAAGGGAATCTACTTATATCTTTGGCTAGAAAGACCATCTAATGAAAGATGAGTTCATCGTATGCTTTGAGAACACTGCCTATAATTTATGACAGTGGAACTTTATTTCAAGACTTGAAATTGTAAATAGTATAGTTAAGTTGCTAAAATTTATTGTAATAATTTCATAGCTACCTTCATTTAAGGATGACAATTATTTCAATGTACTAAGTATATAGAATTGAAATACCTTGTTGTTAAAGAAAAAAGTTAGAAACATACAGTGTCAATAATATATATTACCACCAATCTTACGATAATTGACCATTTAACAAAAGAGTTACCACCCAAAACATTTAAGGATCATGTTACAAATATGGGCTTTATTGATAATAAGTATTGTTGAACATTATTAAATTATTGTATTTTGACATTGTATGTTCTCTAACGATATGTTTATGATGTACTTGTTTATTAAGTATTCCATACACACATGAATTAGAATGATGATAACAGGATTTGTATTTACTAAATACATTATGCTAGGCTTATTATGAACTTATCAATTATAGGTAATAATAAAGAGAGCGGACTTGTATTGTAGTACATGGGAGGAAGTATATTGAATAAATGATATACAACTGTCATTACTCATATTAGTTTTTATTTTTATCAATGGCGAATGATGTAATTAATGTATAAGAAATTAGTTGATCCTATGTGTATGATGATTTATTTGACTATGAAGTAAGACAATATCACATAAGCCAAATAGAAAAATACAAGACTTAAATAGCCTAAGTGATATTGTTTAAGTAATTAATCGGTTATTGTTAAATGGTCTAATTTCTAATTGATTAATTGAGATGTAGTTTTCTTTTGTTTATGTGTAACTAACTATAGTAGTTAATAAGTAGTTATTGATAATTTGGAATTTGAAATTATTAGATAATAAAAAGTTATCTTATAATAATGACAGTTATTTGATGGAAAATGGTTCTTATCTCTACCTATAAATAAGGGATTCGTACTCTTTTATTATCTATCACTAATGCACACGTAAATTGAGAGAGACTAAGAGATAAAAACACAATTTTCTTCCTTCATAGTTCTCTTTTGAGTTTTGGAAATCTAAGGGTTCATGTCATACTTAAGCAATTGAGCAATTGATCAAGATATGGATTCATCCTAAATTGATAGTGTTGTATATTGTATGAAATGTGAAAATTTATGAGTTTTCAAAATTTGATAAATTATTATTCAAAATTTTGGTATGTGAAAGTTTATGAGTTTCTAATAAATTATAATTGACTATTTTCCTCCTCGTATAATTCTCTTCGAGTTTTAGGAATCTAGGAGTTCATGCCATACTTAAGCAATTGTGCAAGATATGAATCATTTCCTAAATTGATAGTATTGTATATTAATGACATGTGAAAATTTATTAGTTTTTAAGATTTGATAAATTATGATTGATTGATAATTTCTATCATCAAGGTTATATAGAATTTTTTTTGACAGAAAAAAACTTACATAAAAGCATTTGTGTATCGTTCACTTTTTGACAAACCAAAAAGGGAGTCCCCATTTGTAAGAGGTTGATTCTCTGTGAAGTCAGGCATAGCATTCACATCTTTATATTTTATCTTGTATGTTTCGATCACTGCTTACCCGTAGCTCCCCATGCTTTCCTCTCAAAACAAAATTGTGGTTTAAATAAATTGCAGTTGAAATATTGCCCTTCATGTTACTTTAGGTTTCAATTTGGTCCCTCCATAGATACCCCTCGCAACTGTGAAAGCATTGTAATGAGTTCAAATTCTCTAAATTTGTATAAATTTTTTTTTTGTAAAGTTAAAAAAACAGAAGAAGTGAATGAAAAAGATAAAACGAAAAAAATGAATAAATACACATTTTTATTTTTATTTTCATTTTTTCTTTAATTTATAAATTATATACAAAACAAAATGCAAAAGAACCTATTTCCATCATGATATTTTGAGTATTTTGGCGTGTAGTGGCAGATCTGGATTCAGGTGGTAGTAAAAGTGAAAAGTGACATCTCCCAAAATTGTCATGCCATTTGCAAAATCAAACTAGTCAAAAAAAAAAAAAAATACAGAATATGGACAAAACCAAAGCCTTTATAAAAACAAGGATTAAAATTAAATTTTCAAAAATATAAATAAATAACATAAAACCATTTTGACATTTAAAATTTCATTTAGTGCAGTTAGCCACGAGAGATTCATTAGCGAAGTTAATGAGATTAAAAGAATGATTAGTCTAATTTTTAAAAAATATTAAAAATGATATCACGTTGAATAAATTTTTAAAATGAAACTAAAACTGACGTGAAATTTTAACCTTGAAAAATTATCCTTTAACTTAATATTTGATCATCAAATGTTAAAAAAGTAAAATTAAACTGTTAATTGAAATTCTAAAATGAATCTATAAATTTCCCTGCCACTATATTCAGGGTGGTCATTGAGCACTGTTTCTTTTGCATTCATTACCAAACTTTTTGTGTCAAGCTGAACAAACAGGGACATCATCTCAAACAGTTCCTTTGCAAAAAGATCTATGTTTAAACCTAAAATGTTCTAGCTGTTCCTGAACCACGAAGTGTTAAAGATGAATTCAGTGTCAAAATAGCTGTGTCGAGTCAAAGGGAGCATGATAAGGAGAAAAAGCACAAAAAGACAATCAGAGTTAGATCAAGAGGATAATATTATTGTTTAGTTAATTATGATTGTTATACGTTAAAATAATTATTATTTAATTGGTTAGTTAAGTATATTTTAGTGTATAAATAAAACAGTCATTAAAACTTACAATTCTATGTTTGAATAATACTTTGCTTCAGTTCTTTCATTCTCTCAGTTTACGACTCATTTTGAAAACCTTTTAGAGTTTGATTCATAATAGTTGTTACTTGCTTCCAATGTTTATGATATTAAAACCCAGTTAAATTTTATTTGCTTGGTATCTCATTATAATATTTGCTTGTCTGCTATAATGTCTTTTCATAGATGATCAAGGTGTTGTGCAATATGCTTAAAATGAATCCATATTATTGGTCAAATAGATAATGCATCCATACAATGGAATAGTTTGGTGGAAAAATTATTGCACCACTCACATTATTTAAGTCCTTTTCTTTCCTTCTTCAGACAATTAGGTAGTGTACAAGTGTTCAATTTTTTTGTGATGTTCCCATTTGTACTAAATGTGTATTCACTTAATTTGTGTGAAAGGCCAATTAATGGTTCTTCTTAAAAAAATAAAATGATGTTTATGATCCACATCCATAATTATCTAGTCATGCACAAAATAGTTAGAAAATGATGTCAAGTTGTATTTGTTTTCTATTTTTGTAAATGTTTTTTTTTTTTGCCAGAAAACATTTTTGTAAATGTTTAGAAGAACAGTATTGAGCAAATCAGCTGTTAATTTTGTAGCCTAAAAAATGTCTATTCTATTAAATTTATTAATTGTACTTTGTATGATAATATTACACTAAATATATGATTTGATGATTTATAGATGGTTGTTATTTTAAAATAAATTCTTCTACAAGAAAAATATATTTTTACTTTATCACTTATCATAAAAGTGTCATTTTGATCCCTCAATAATTAAAATATTTAAAATAGTTCCTCACTCATTAGAAAATGTCATACTTAGTCCTCCATTATTTAAAAAATTATCAAATTTAGTCACTCTGCCAAACCTTAAATCCTAAATTTAAGGGACTAAATTTGTTTTTTTTAAAAAAAAAAATAGGATCCCAAGTGTGACATTTTCTAATGAGTGGGGGACTATTTTAAACTTTTCAACAAGAGAGGGACCAAAATAACACTTTTGCAATAAGTGAGGGACTAAAAATGTATTTTACTCATTCTTATATTGTTATTATACAATTAAATTTACCACTTGTTATTATTGTTAAAAAAAATTATATTTGTAACTAGTGGTAGTTTTGAGAAAGACAAAAAACTTATATGTAGTTTTTTTTATATCTTTGTTATATTATTTTTTAATTAAAACATGGAAAGTGTTTAATTTTTCAATTATATAATAACACGTGAATGGTTATTGTAAATTAGTGTTTTATTTCCAAGTTAAATTAGATATTGTTATTAATTAATCAAATATTTGTTACATTTTGATAGAAGAATAGTACAACAGAAATATAAGTATTAACACATAAGTCTAATGCTTTTGAAAACAATTGAAGATTACAAGCAATTACGAAAGTCAATTCCTGCCGGTTAACTAACCGTTGAAATTATACAAAAAATTAAATACTAATAGTCCAACTAATTTGGAAATGGGACAAGAATATTATGTTGGATTGTATTTCTAGTGATGATGAATGAACCTAAAGAAGCAACCACTATTTTTAGAGGTAAGTAATTGAAAAAAATTTGAGAAACCGTTGCAATAAATGGGAGAGGTTATACAAATAATGACAGGTTAATGTATGAGTAAATGGGAGGTTACACAAATAATGACATACTGAAGTAAAAATACTCCCTACCCTTGTAAGTTCCACAGCGGGAGGAGATTGTGGTTGTTGACAGTAATGTTAAATAAATTGGTGACCAGAATTTGTCCGGGCAATATCAAACCGCAATAATTAAAGGGAATTTAAAATAATTAATTAATAAAAACACTAAAAAAATAAAAAATAAACAAAAAGAATGAAAAGTTAGTAAAAAAATAAAAATAAAAAAACGAAATAGTTATAAAATCTAAACAATAAGCAAATTCAAAAATAAAAATAAAAATAATAGAATAAATAAATAAAGTGAAAAATGATAAAGAAAGTTGAAATAAAATCATGAACAAAAGAAAATTGAAAATGGGGAAAATAAATTAAAAGAGAATAAAATGAATTGGGTACATTTAAAAATTGGGTCCAAGATAAGATAGATGTGAACCCAAATGTAAAAGGTAAAGCTTAATCCACTTAAGTTAGAGTTTGAGGATCCAAGAGAGTCTACTTGAACCCAAGTCACTCTCAACACATGATCCAAGATCCATAACCCTGTTGACTTTATTTTCCTTTATTTTTTATTTTTTATTTTCCTTTTTAGCACGTGTCATTGCACAAGGGATTTTATTTTCATTTTATTTGCATTTATCTTGGATTGTTTCATTTTTAGATTTTATTTGCTTCCCTTTTACTGTATCATACACATGTCACTCCATGAAAGTTTCATGTTGCATTTCACTTCAATTTCATTTGCATTTTATTTTAAATTTTAGACTTTTATGTCACATTACACATGGCACCACCTCATTCATTATTCCTAAATCTTATTTTTGTTTACATCTTAATTATTTTAGGATGCAAATCACACATAATACACAATTTAGACTAGTCATTTTGTGCATATGTATTTCATTTCATGACGCATTACATTTGCATTTAAGAGGTTAAATTTTCAGATTTGTTCATTTTGACCCAGTTTGGGACGTCACTTAGGCACTAGAGAGCAAGAAGCATGGAAGGAGAAAGCACACTAAGTACATTTCTTATTATCTCTCCAAGTTTCATACTCATAATGTCAAATTCTTCCCCTACTTCTTCTTTTGTTGGCAGAAAACTTCATGGATTAAATGCTAATTGATCACCAAAGGTGTGTTATTGATATGATGGTATTTGATCCTAAGTTGTTTAATGGATTACTTTACATATATGCCCATTTAAATGTCCAATTTTAGACTCAATGTGGTTCATGTGAATGTTTATGAATTTTTTAATACTTCATATTATGTCATTTTACCTTGAAATTTGGTGTCAAAGTTATTTTATATGTGTAGATTTTTGAAGAATTTTCCACTGATTTTTTAGCTAGGATGAGTAATGGATAAGTTGTGAACTTTAGTGCTTGTTTTAAACATACTCTGTTTCAATGAATTTTACTATAGGTCAACTTTTTGAATTTTATAGGAAGATTCTACACATCATTTTAAGCTGAAAGTTGGTATATATGTGTTTTTATATGTCATTGTTGTTGTCAAATTTTTCTAGAATTTATAGTGACAAATTGATATGCCATTTATATAACTTTACACATTTCACTCTGTAACTAGACAGCTTAGGTATAGTCAAGTTTGTGGATTTACTAGTATCGATCTAGAAGGCATTTTGAGTTGATTTTTGAGTATGTAAACTCTCTATACGTCTAGTTTATAAAATTAATTGGTGTTCAGGCTTTTCTGTTAGGATATTGTCTTTTTCTATTGATTATCATACATAACTCAGCAATTAGAGAAAATAAAGTAGTGGAATTCAATCTTGCTTCATTTTATATGTGTAATTTTATATTCAATTGTGTCTCTTATGGTGATACTAATTGTTGCATATCTTAATTAACATGACGGTGTTGTGTATGGGTACATTATAGTGTTCAACATTGGCTGCATTTTAACTCTTTCTTTCCATCCATGTGGTGCCATAAGCTATGTGCTCTTTACTCTAATGTTGTTCTATGTTATTATGACATGATGAATCTTTGGGTTATTTAATATTGGTTATGCATGTGTGAATTATTGGCTATGCAAATGATGAGGAATTATGGTGAATTTAAATTTTGGAATCATGGCTAAGAGGCATTTAAATCAAGGTACCAGGGACACTCAAGCAAGGATGGCAAATTAGTGGCAAGACTAGTAAGATTAAGTTGTCAAATTACTTTGAGATTGATTATAGTTGTTGTATTTTTAGGATTTTGTAATTACTATGCAATGATGGATATTTAATTGGATACTCACACACAAAAACACCCATTAATGCTTTATTTGACACTAACACACACTCATGGATGATTAATCAAACACCTGCACACACCAAACACCAACGTTTATTTTATTATAATGTGTCATGACAGGTCCAATGCCTCCATAGGTGCTCTCTTTTATAAAATGTGTCATGTGAGGTCCAAGCCTCCATAGGTACTCTATCTTTCGAGTTTCTTGCCATGTGAGTTCGAATGTCTTTATAGGCATATGTTATAAACATCTATTGATTTTGTAACATTAATGTTGCAATGTGAGACCAACGTTTTCATTAGCATCTAATGAGGCATTAGTATTATTATATGGGACTGATATTTTTATGAGTACCTAATGATTCAACAGTAGAGTCATATAAGATCCAACGACTCTATTAGTATTACCCAATATTGGTTGTGCATGTTTAAAATAAACTTGGAGTTCCAACAGCTTATATCCTATTATGTTGTTTTCTAAATATAAAGTTAAGTTTCAAGGGCCCATGCTTAATAAATGTTTTTACAAAAACAAAAAAAAATTAAAAGAAAATATAAATCAACGTAAATAAAATTGTTTAGTAAAATCCCTTTTTGTCAAATTCTCATCTTGTTTTTATTTTCACATCTTTGTTATTTTAAAATTCAAACTAAGCAATTTTAAAAACAAATAAAAATGTCTTTAAATGTTCTCAGATAAAATATTGAGTTCAAAGTTTCTTTGCCTTTCCAAAGTTCATTTGATAATTAAAAAAATCAAAAACAAATGTTCATATTTTTCCATAAATATTTCAATATAGGTACCAATGAATCATTTTGTTTCAAGTTCAAGAAAATTCATATGAGGAGAGTGAAGAAGTGAGATTAAATTAATTTAAAAAATTGGCCTAATTTCAAGTGTCTTTGTTCTCATAAAAAAAAATATATATATCCATCCAATGACTTGCTTTTCTAGACAAATTACGTGGACTTTGCTCTTTATTATAGGGTACGTAGCTCTCATCCTTAGTCAAATCTACCCATTATAAATATTTGATTTTTTTTATGTTTATTTTATTTTTCTCTATTATTTCTTTGCATGTTTAATATAGGCAATTTTAAATAAATTAAATACCATATCTTTTACTTCGCATAATTAATTTAGGATAACCATATTTACCAATGAGTATTGTAAAGTACCTAACACATTTCTCATACTTAAATAGACTCTTGAGTCTATTTATAGTTTCTCATACCACACTTTTAATTCTATTTGGTTTTCTAAAATTTCCTATTTAAAAATTTTGGTAACAATTCCAGTAAAATGACATTCAAAATTCATTTAGGAATTAATTTACACATTTTTATTCATTCTCTTTTCTCCCATCCATTAGTTATGATAGTAATACAATCATTACAGCAATTTGTACGACATGAAATTTCTTAAGTAGCATGATAATCCCCAAGACACACTGATTCCTTGAAGTTCCTTGAGCTACTACAAGTGAAGTTAAAAGTCATGGAAACCAACATATAAAGTAGTGCAACATATTTAAACTTCCAACGAGATGGTTCATTGAATTCTACCGGAGCCTCCTTGTCGGAGTTGTTGCCTATCAGTGTCATGGCTTTGGAGGAAAGGTGTCCACTTATGAAGGGAGAGATGGAAGCATTATTAGTATTATAACTTTATAAGTAGGATTGTGAGAATGAGTGTCAGCCTTGTTGGAGCAACAGGAGGTAGAAGAGACCCATTTCTTCTTCCACTTCCACATCGATCCATTGAAATCCATTTTATGAATGCTTGTTGTTCATGTTCAACAGCCGAATGAAGCAATTCTTTACCGAGATGATAATGGCCGAAAATTGCTAAAAGAACTGCCAGAAAATGATTTCAATATCCCAAAACGAATTTCTAAAGAAATTGAGGTACAATACTTTGGAAAAACACACCTGTGCATGTGAGAACTCGATGAAATTTCGTAGATATTAGTAGCAATCATTTGCCTATCAAAACCCACATCCATTCAAATGACTAATTTACATCCTAGTAGGAAATAGTTTTAATTGGCTCCATGATTTACCAAATTGTTTAATAAGATTAATGATCCTCAAATTGTATTTGGTAATCATTGAGCCAATCAAAATTTATCTCTCATTATATTGTCTATCCCAAATTGGTCTCCGATCTTGAATGAAGTAAAGAAAGGAACCACTGTGTTTTGATTTCATGAAGTAACAATGCTTGTATATAAATCAACGATTATTAATGTATTGGATTTTCAAAATCCTCTCATTCAATCTCAAACCTACCCACTTATCGAATTATATTTAAGTCTCATAATGATTTACACAATTAATGCACTTTCCATATTAATTGACCATTAATGCCAATAACTCAAACAAAAATCAAAGATGCTAGATAAACAATTCATGTATAGCGGATTTATTTATATTAATTTGTTACTAATGGTAATAAGAATATTCAGTCCAAAAAATGCTAATAAGACTGAAATTTTGTTTTAGTCGCACATCAGATATTTTTTAATTTAATGTTTTATGAAACATTTTTGTCATTTTATTCCTCACATATGTATAAAGTATTTTTTTAATTTGATCCATTATATAGAAGAAATGTCTCATTTTAATTTTACACTAAAATTGAACCATTGAATCATTAACCGTTCCTCATAAATTCAAGCTCTTACTGTCATTCAAAAAACCAAAAACAAAAAAGTCTCATTTTTGTCACATTATTGATTGTTTGGTTGAAATACGAAAATGGGCTCAACCATTGTCGGCCAATGACTGGAACATGCCCACAAAAAAGTCTCACTTTTGTCAGAGCTGATCCCAACTAGTGAGCTTATTGGACTGAAGCTTTTTTTCGTTCCTTAAGAAACGACTACTCGGCCAATTTTGGGTTTAATTCATTGTAGACCTGATTATCGGGTTAGGTTTTTAAAACTTAAGCTCAAAAAAATTCCAAGCCCATATTTTAGTCGAGTTTTTATCTATATTTTTTAAGTTAAATCTGTCGAACCAATTAAATTTTTTAAATAATAATCAAATTAATTTGTTATTTAAGATTTAAAATAAATGACATAAATAATTATTATTATTATCACATATAAAATTATATATAAAAAAGTTATAAATACAAATGAATTATTGTATTGGCATAAATTTTTTAAATAAAATGTATTAATTTTTATTTATTTATTAAAATGTCACATTACACTAAATTTTTTTTTATATAATAAGTTTATACTAATTAAAAAAGTATTCATTTAAAATTTTTTGGGCTCAGACTAAGCTTTAAAAATGTCTAAGTCCAGCCTATTTTACAATTTAGGCATTTTTAGTAGGATAGACTTTTTGAATTATGATCAGTCTAATTCATTATTATTTTGTTTGATTATTTAAAATTTAATTAAAATTTTAACTAATTGATCACTAGTGGTAGCTTAAACTCAAATAATTATACCTTCGATGGTTATTAGTGACGGTGGAGTGAATTCTTCTTTTAATATTTTGAAGGACATTCTCCTTAATTTTTGAATTCTAGATGCATTTGGTAGTTTTTTTTCTCTTTGGTAAAGAGAAGGGCCCAGAAACCCAATAAGTAAAAGGAAGAAAAAAAATATTGTCAGTCAAAAGATGAGTCAGAATACAATCCTCATGGAATGTTAAAGAAAAGCAAAAAGGAATAGTTCTAAACTTCTAATTAATAATGTAACCCTAAAGAGAGATCTAGACTATGGTTGGCAAAGAAATGATTTTAATTACTTAACCTTGATATTTTAGATAATAGATATTATCCTAACAGTGTCATAATTAAAATGACATTATTGTAGTGTTATTTCATTTCATTAAAAATTTATGAGAATCTAACATCACATTGACATTTCTTCTGCCTTTTTTAATAAAATAAAATATTAGACAAGTTATCGCCCCTCTAGGACAAAATTTAATTATCATCTTAAACATGAATGATAGGAACAAGAAAATGGAGTCCCTGAGAGATTGATCCTCTGTGAAGCCAGACATGGACATCCTTATATTTTATCTTTCATCATCGCATGCTTTCTAAATAAAGACCCATGACCATACCATAAAGACATTTTCTCATGGAAACACAGAATTTTAATCAAATCAACGAAATACCAAATAATTTGAGAAATTTGATTCTCCAATATTACTTGATATTTCGTTGACTGACCAAAATTCATCTCCAACATTGCATAAATGAATCAAAATTAAAGTGAAGAAAGCTAAGATACATAGAACTTCTCGAAAAATCATTTTCACTGAAATCCTCTCTAGCTCTAATGAGGTGTTCACTGCAATGGTATATATAGGCCTCCATGATAAAATTAATTGATAATTAGATTTTTGAAATCCCTCACTTTCAATATCAAAGTACATTTAAAGCAAACATAGTTAAACCTCCTAATTGCATACTCCTCTGGACACTCTTAAATCTTGCTTTTGTGGTTTTCATTTTTCATTGTCTTTAACATATCAAACCTAATGTGTATTTATTAATTGACCATGAAAAAGAATCATAAACACAAAATTTAAGAGTATCTATTGAAGCATGTGACTAGTATGTTTATATATGTCTCTTTTATTGGCATAAAATATTGAAAGTCAAGAATTTCAAAAAAAAAATCAAATTATCAATTAACTTTGCCAACAATGCATATAACTACCACTGACGTAGAGATGATATTTCAGTAAACATGATTTTTTAAGTTCTCCTGCGTAAGTTTCTACATACCTAACTTTGCTCGCTTTTCATTTTGTTTCCTTTATACAATAAGAGTGATCATCTTATGTTATAACATCATACTTTTTGGTTATAATATAATTAATTATTAAAAATTAAATAATATTTTATTACAAGATTTTGTGTGAAGTAATCTATAAGTTTAATCATAATAATAAATCTATTAAAATAAGTAAAATTTTGTGATACTTAATAAGTAATTACATTATGACTAGGGAACATAATGGTCTCGAGAACATATGATCATTACTCCTCAAAAGTAAAAATTTGATCCATATGACAGGCAATGAAAACTTAATCTAATTATTAGTTGTACATGCATCTATTATGTATCAGAATTATTCTATTTTAACTCAATATATAAAGTTATTTACCATTTTTATTGCCACAATATAATATTTAGGAGAGAGGATATTTCATTGTATAGTCCAATTTAAATGAATCTAGAATTACAATATGTTTTACATGTAAACCCAAAAAATAATTTTACAAATAAATAAATATATCATCAAAATCATCTACCATAAGTAGCAACCATATGTTCCTCCTCTTCCTTTTTCACTAGCATCCGTTGAATTTTCAAGAAATACATTTGCAGCATATTTATTTTGTTGATCGTTTCCTATGCTTTTATATTTTATGGTCATTCGTCATTAACGGCAAATCTCAATTAAGATAATTCATTGAACCATATTTTTTCCTAATTAAAGAGTCTTTTTCAGGTTTGGTATATGTTCAATTACAGATTTGACACCAATGTAATATAACTACCAAATAAGCGTAAAATAAAATCTCAATATATCTGCAATGTATCGTTTATTGATAGTTATCTAACACTAATGACAAATCTCAAGAATATCCGCCCAACCTGATTTCTTTACTTTTAGCATCTATTTAGTTTAGGTCAATGTTTAATTTTTCAGATTTGACATTAATGTAACTATCAGATATGCATACAATAAAATCTCAATTAAAATATAATTATTGCAAATATCTACAATATTTCTATAAAAGAATGTAATAACATTGTTGGATTTGGTGCTACAATTTCTTGCCTTGTTATTTGTTATGGCATTTAGCTTTTGGTTCGCAGAGCTTATACTATACCATGGGTACCTACCCTCAAAATGAGATGGAAAGTATTAAATCAATCTCCTATTTTTATACTTTGTGATAATTTAGTTTTTTATAAATTAAACTTGACAAATTAGTCCCTTATAAATTCTATTTTATGTAAAATTAGTTCCTCATTAATCTAAACCGAATGATTAGTTATGTACAAATTCAAATTTGTCACAACTAATTGTGAGTAACTAAATTGTCACAAAGTACAAAAATGAAAAACTAATTTTGTACATTTCACCTAAAAAATGGTAAATAACTTGAATGACTTGAAATGTATGAACATGATTAATTTTGGTGTCAATTAATTATAATCACTAATGTAATAATCCAAAATTTTTATTTAAAAATTTAACCTTGAGGGATAATTTTTTCTAAA
This sequence comes from Delonix regia, assembly GCA_037074485.1. Classification (NCBI taxonomy): domain Eukaryota; kingdom Viridiplantae; phylum Streptophyta; class Magnoliopsida; order Fabales; family Fabaceae; genus Delonix; species Delonix regia. Next base: position 26,987,662 of record CM073449.1, on the reverse strand, counting down.
TATTTACTTAGGACAAAGGAAAAGAAATAATAATAATAATAATAATAGATATTTTATTTTATTTTAAGAGCTAAAGAAGAGGAGAAAAATCTACTTGGGATAGCAATAAAATATACATGATAATGGGATACTCCAAAAGAGAACATCAAGCAATACTAAATTTAGATGCAGATAAAATTTTATCTGAAATGGTAACCAATATGAGTACTTAAGCTTTATCTTGTGCATTTCTAGCACTTATAACTAAATAAGTATGGAAACCAAGTGCCTACAAAGGAAAATTTTGATCTGATAATGCCAAACATTCTCAAATAAATTACCAAAAATACCTTAGTGGACTATCTCTCTCCAGATCAACTCATCTTATCGTGTTTTTCCTCCCTCCCTACATCTTCATTGTGCATATCGGTCATTTGCATTTTTCACCATTTTCTACCACCGTTCCTCCTCGCCAAAAAATAGCCTTCGTACACCGTTATTGTGCAAATTTTCTCTAGCAATTTGAATCTTCCTCCATCATTGTTCTTGCTCATCGATGCTTCCACCAAGTCGCAACATCACCACTAACCTATGCACCAGCGCCACCAACCTCCAGTTGGCCAGAAAAACTAAAAAATTTTCGGTAATGAATAGTAGCATTTTTCAACTTGAAATTTCACGAAATTTGGGTGTTTTGCTTCAATCTTATTTAGGTCTTTTCTTTCTACTTCATTTTCGACCATTTCTCCTTCAATTGCACTAATTAATTTGGTCTAATTTGCCTCAAATTGAAGAACCCTAAATTGTGGCACTATTCACTCAAAAAAGAGCCAAATTTAAGCTTAATTTGGGGTGGTTGCTTCAAATTGAGTTAGAACTACATATCATAAGTAAATTTCACACCCTTCTTCTTCGAAATCACTGATCAATTATGAGTTTTGGCCTCTAGATTAAAAAATCCTAAATTATAGGTCTAGTTGTGATCTTTGAAGGAGATGAAATTTGAATTTTTAGGGCTTCTCAAATATTATTATGCATTTAAGAAGTGATTTAGGATTTTTAAAAATTTTAATTTGAATTATAAGTTAAATTACTAATTTTCTATATTTTTCCTAGATTTTTCATAGAAAAATAAAGAGGAAATTTGAATGGGAAACCTAATATGGCTTGATTAAATAGTAATGAACAATAATGCAAGTCGAATAAAGGATATTGGAATTTAATTGAATAACCTCTAAGTGACACTGGAGTTGATGGAGCTATTTTGGGAATTAGTATGGTATTGGAATTTACAAGTAAGACAATTATGATTAGCAAGTGTGTTTAATGTAATTTTTGTAATTAGAAGCATCAAGGTTTTGTATTGGGTATAACGTTAAAAATGGAAGGTGAAGTTGATGGGATTAAGTGAATTTTAGGCATATGAACATTTTAAAGACATTGAAATTTGTTAGAAATTATTTAAGTTTAGATTTTCTTATAATAAGATATTAAAGGTATATCATTTGTATTTAGGGTCATAGCGGTTGCATTTTACGTCGCAGTAAGGAAAGTTGAATTGTGTGTAGTTGATTAGATGAGTAGATAATCCTAATTATGCAGGATTTAATTCCAAAGTATCTATTTTCAAATATAAATGTTTATTATCTTTGGTATCTTGGGTAGACTTCTAAATTTATAAATTTTATTTTGTATTCAAAGACCTGGGAATTTGTTGGTTCATGAGCATTATGATTCTGTATTTTAAATTACTAGAAATATTGAAATCTGAACTCAGAAGTGATATGACTTTGAAATTCTAAATTTTGAATATGGATGTTTATATATTTTTTTAAGATATTAGGAATGTGCCTAAAATAGAACCCTATAGCTAACAGTAGTAGACGTTAGTCATAGTGCATTGCGATTGGTATTCCGTTATGATTAGGTACGATGCCTTAGCTATATATTCTGTTTGAGGTCTAAGGCCATTATTATAATTATTCAGAGTTTAAGGCCAATATGGGTAATTGCTCTGATATGTTTTCATTAGCCTTAGGCTAGTTCGATATTTGAACATTGATTGGTTTTGTAGGGGATTCCTAATGTATTCTATTAATGGTTTTTCTCTGCTTTTGGTACTAGTGATTTATGGCTGTAAGTTATCTGGTTTTAAACAATAAAAACCTTAACATTGTGAATCTGTTCCTTTTCTTGCATTATTAGTATTATTTGCTCACTGAGTTTCCACTCACCCCATTATTTAACATTTTCCAAATTCCAACGCTGATCTAAAACACGTACCTACAGAGTAGAAAATGTGGTGTTTTTATTCTTTTGGTGAGCCTAGCTTGTTGCTAGACAATGGTTTTCTTGTTTTGTAATTAGACTTAGTTGCTCCCTTATATACAAGCTAAATGTTATAATGTACTACCATGGTTGTGGGCTGTGTTATAATTAAATGTGAAAGAACGGAACTCTCCAATCTGTTGTATGTCAGATAGCTTGATAGTAAAAATTTTTGGAGGTCTATATTTCATGGGATACTTTGCCAAACTTTCTACATAAAGATTGAACTAATTCTTTTGATAATTGCATATAGAGTTATGAGTCCTGATGTTTATTGAATGAGGGTCCATATGTTTGTTCAAGTTCTGCTGTCATGAGATATCTAATAAGTTCATGAGGACAAGTGATTCCTCATTCCTCATGCCGGTCACGTCCTATCGACTCAAGTCGTGACAACTAATACTTTTATTTTCTTGAACTTTCATGTCGTTACCATACTCATTTTAGATGGACATAGGTCCCCGAATATTATTGTAGGGGATTGTTTCCAAGAGTAAAATATTTCTTAAAGTGTTACTTGGAAAATATTTTTAAAAAATAAAAATTAAATATTTTTTTAAAACAAAAAACATATTAATATTTTAAATTTTTTTATACATAATGTTATTATGTTGAAAAAGGATACTATGTAAGGGATTAAATTCTGTACAATCTTTTTTTTTTTCTCTAAAATGTATGATTCTATATATCAAAAATTTAAATTATTAGTCTTTGTAACATCCTAAAATTCTACTAAGAATTTCTTGAAGGGAAATTTAGGGGAAATAAAATAATGAGATAAAGCTACAAGGATAAGTCAATAATATGGATTAAACTAATATAGGAGTAACCAAAAGAAAAAAGGTTAGTAGCTTCAGATAAATCTATAAAAATGTGATACACAATTTTTACATATTAAAATATACATTTTAGAGTCTCTCGTGATACAAAAAGAGGTTTATTATGAAATATTAGGAAAATTTAGGAGCTTATAAGAAATTTAGATGAAGCATATAATTAAAATAATAATAATAATTTTAGTTGGCATTTTCTTATTAGCCAATTTAGATATACACAAATTAGGGAAATGATTTATCTAAGGCCTTGTAAGAATAATTTAATCATAGGGATAATACCAAGGATTTGAAAATATGGAATCCCAAATAGAATTCTATAAACAAAAATAATTGTAAGATTCCCAAAATTATTATGCTAAATACCTTATTTTAAGTTGGGAATTTTTGTTTTTATGATTTTATAAATTGGAAAAGTAACAAAATGCAATTAGGTCAAGAGTAAATTTTATAATTGAGGAGTACTGAAAAGGAAATTTAACCATATTTAAATATAAAATGAGGTGGCATTATAACTATGATTAATGCTAGCACAAGTGATTAAGTCTCACCCTTTGCAACCAGAGATACTAAGGTTTGAAACCCTATCATGTTACTATAGAGATAAGCCATATATTTTTTTAGATTGTGCCACATGTCCCTTACATGTGAAATTACCTATTTGCCCTTCTTAATTTCTTCCTTTTTTGCACGACACCATCTCACTCAATGTTCAAGAATGGCAGCCACGATCACTTCCAGTATCCTTCAAGTGCATTTCCAAGAGTCTATTTGGCTGGAAAATGCAAGGCTCTGACAAATATAGCTCTTTGCAATTTTAGCTCAAATTTGTCTGATTTAGGTGAGTTTTCAGGAAATCACCTTAAGGGTTTGCATTTAAACTGATTTTTGGTCCTCTCCCTCTTGTTTACATCAATTAATTTCACCATTCAAGCTCCAAATCATGAACCTCCTTTCTACAGTGTATAAATGACTTAAATTTCAAGTTTAAGCATGATTTGGACTTGATTTCATCAAATTAAGATGGGGCTTCGCTTGTAAGTTGATTTTTTACCCTTTCTCTCAAGTTTTCATCAATTTTGTTTTGATATGGAAAGCTATTTGTTGTGTGAGAAAGAACATGAATTGTGCTTTAGCTTGCAATTTAGGGCACAATTGGATTTATTTTGTTAAATTTCTTTAGGTTTTTTTGTCCTAGATATGAGTCTAACATTTCTCCTCTGCTGGTTTGATGTTTCACTCACTAAATTGGAAACCCCTTTTTCATTGTAATGAGTTAAACTGTGTTGGGTAGTGAAATCTGAAAATTTTGTGTTCCCCTGGCACCTATGGACATCAAAGAGAAGGATTTAAATTAATTAGAGTTTTCATTTTGAATAGTAAGTTGTATTAAGATTTTTCTTCAAATTTTCTTAAATTCCAATGTTGTAAAAAGAAGCTTTATGAAGAAATTTTCCATTACGAATGATTACTAGCTTGGTATAATTACTCTAAATTGTTTGGGTATAGTTTTCAAGTCATTGATAATTTCATAAAAGTCAAGGGCTATGACAGTAATAATTTGATCTATTTAGGCCTAATAAACTTTTTGAATGCTTGTAGATTGACATAATTTGGTGATGAATGCTTGTTTTTCATATTCAACTACTAAATGAAGCAATTCCTTGTACTGATGATAATAGCTGAAACATGCTAAAAGAACTGCCCAACAATGATTTCAATATCATTGCATATTAAAAAAACAAATTCCTAAAAAAATTGATGAAGCATGTAATAATATAGCATAATACATTAACACATAATAGGGAGATTTTGTAATATAGAAATTTTGTAATATATTAATATCTTACATGATAAAAATGATATAGTATAGATTGATTTTTGGCAGAGAAAGACATCAACTTACAATACCTAAAAAAATACCTCAAATAAGCAAGTACCAGAGAGTTATCGTATAAAGCGATAATCTCTAAATAATAATTGCTAAGGTTATCTTATTTTAATAACAATAATTAATTATAATATTAGAATAAAATAACCTTCATATATATATATATATATATATAACATAGTTTATCTTTTGTTATTTAAAAAAAATAAGTTTATTAACTCTCTCTCTTTCAGTAATTAACTATTAATTAGCAATCTGATTAGATAATTGCTAACACTTTTTGACTGTGAGTTAGAGCCTCTGTCTAATAGGCTTATGAATAATTCAATACATCACTGATTACCCATAATGAATATGAATACAATCCATTGTTAGTTTACAATTATAATATTAATTATTTAATTATCAAAACAAAATATTAATTTAATGACATAATTAATACTAATCCATAAAATATTCAAAGAATTGAGGTACAATACTTTGGAAAAACAGATCAGACCTGCTCATGTGAGAACTTGAAGAAATTCGCCGACATTAGTAGCGATCATTTGCCGATCAAAACCCACATCCAATCAAATGACTAATTTACATTTCTTTGGGAAATAGAATTTTAATTGACTCAATGATTTACCAAATAGTTTAATAAAAATAGCGATTCTCAAAATGCATTTGGTAACCATTGAGCCAATCAAAATTTATCTCCAGTTTTATTGTTTGTCCAAAATTGGTCTCCGATCTTGAATGAAGACAAGGAAGAAACCATTGTGTTCTGATTTCATGAAGTGACAATGCTTATACATAAATCGCTTCATGACAATGATTATTAATGTATTGGATTTTCAAAATCTTCTCATTCAATCTCAAACCTACCCACTTATCGAAATATATTTAAGTCTCATAGTGATTTACACAATTAATGGAATTTTCACACTAATTTGTCATTAATGTCAATAACTCAACTAAAAATCAAAGATGCTAAACAAACAAGAAATTTTGCTAATGAGTGTCATTAAAATACTAGCTATGAATCATTTATTGCACCTATTAATAATTATAATAATAAATATATATTGATTAAATTTACTGCATCTCATGAATGATTTTTTTTGTTAATGAGTGTAATAAATTATTCTTAACCAATAAATTAGTTAGTAAGAAATTTATTAATTGTTAGTGGGTGCAATAAAGAGTCATTAATCAATGAAGTTAGTCAATAAACATTATTATTATCATTAATGGGTGCAATAAAATATTCTTAACCAAAGTGTCAACAAAACCCATCAGAATAATTCAATTTTGGTGGATTTATTCACATTAATTTGTCATGAATAATTCAAATATATATAACTCAAATAAAACTTCAAGTGCTAAAATATCCAAAGAATTCAGATTTGTTGGATTTTTCATATTAATTTGTTACTAATGCTAATAAGAATAAAATTCTGTTTTGTTCCCTCTATGATATTTCTCAATTTAATTTTTAATAAATTTTTTGTCATTTTATTCCTTCCATGTAAAATATTTTTTAATTTGAAAAATGTCTCAGTTTAATCATACACTAAAATTGGATCATTGAATCATGAACCGCTCCTTGTAAATTCAAGTAATTACTGTATCTTTTGACAAAAACCAAAAAACCAAAAAAGGATCATTTTTGTCACAGTATTCATTGTTTGACTGAAAAATGAAAATGGGCTCAACCATTGTCGGTCCAATGATAAGGAAAAGGCCCACCTAAATCCAGCTACCCACCTTTTTGTGTTATTTCTCTGATATGACCAAAATTATTATAGGCGAAATTTGGGTTTAATTCATTGGTATTGTTTGAAAATTTCAAAATTTAATCAAAATTTTACCTAATTGATAGCTAGTTGTAGCTTAAACTCAAATAAATTATAGTTTCAATGGTTGTTGGAGTGAATTTCTTTTTCGTGCATTGGATGAGATTAAACTTGTAACATTTTATCTACATTCTCATTCTCCTTAAATTTTAATTCTAGATGCATTTGGTAGTGTTGTTTTTTTGTTTATTTTTTGTAAAGAGAAGGGCCCAGAAACCCAATAGGTAAAAAGAAAAGAAAAAAAAAAAATATATATATATATATATATATATATATATATATATATATATATATATATATATATATATATATACCGTTAGTAAAAAGATGAGTCTGCATACAATCCTCATGGAATGTTAAAGAAAAGCAAAAAAGAATAGAGTCCTAATTAATAATGTAACCCTAAAGAGAGATCTAGACTATCGTTGACTAAGAGATGATTTTAGTAACTTAACATTGACAGTTAATATAATAGATATTATCCTAAGAGTGTCATAATTAAAATGACATTATTGTAGGTGCTATTTCATTTCATTAGAAATTTGTGAGAATTTCATGTCGCATTGACATTTCTTCTACCTTTATAATAAAAAATAAATTAAAAAAAAATTGGACAAGTTGTCTCTCCTCTATGACAAATCTAATTCTCATCTTAACATGAATCATAGGAGCACTATATTATCTCATACCTTGATATTTAAATACTAGGAAAAAATATAATAACCGTGCATCAAATGCGTCTTTATTCTGACAATGATTTTTTTTCATATTTTTCTTATTTTTTATTATGTTTGAGATAAATATAAAATGATGATACATCATTCAGTAAAATTGATTTAAGTAATATGTCTTAATCCTTTTATGTTTATTTTTCTCTTAACATAAAAAAAATATTTGAAAAAGACAATAAGGAGATTGAAATCTTCCTTAGTCAGTTTAGTTACCAAAAGCAAAATAAAATGAATAAAATAAAAATGAGAATAAGAATTAAGTGTAATGAAAAGGGTCATTACTACATTTTATTAGATATAGAAAGAAAAGTAAAAGTATCACCTTTGTAATATATGATTGACAAAAAAATATTGAAATAGGAATGATCAAAATGCCCCCATTAAAAAATAAAAACACTTGGACCAAAATTCATGTTCTATTAGTTAATAATTCTTACTTGCAAAGTGAATTGTCAAAGTCTGATATTAACTTTAAAAAGATAATTAAATTCAAAATAAAACTAATTAAGTAATTTTTAATTCTTAGGTCAACCTTATTCCTAATTTAATAATATTTCCCCAATATTCTTTTTAGTAGAGATAAATCTAAACAAGATAATGTATTGCTCATAAAAATAAATAAAAACTAATATTAAAAAACTGCAAGACATCCCCAACAAATAGTATCAATAAATAATTCATTCCATGTAAGTAGGGATGGCAATTTTGTGGCAAGGAGTGCCTCCTCGTCCCTCATTCCTATTATCATTTATGTCCCCTCATCCCCATTTCTATTCTTCATATTGGGTGAGATTTTTCTCTCATCCCCATATTTTACGAGGATGTGAATCCAAATTTAAAAATTTCTTATAAAGATTGAAAAAATAATAAATAACATATATAACTTAAATTTAAAGTTAAAACTTATCTAATAAAATTTAATTAAGTTCATACAACCTACCAATGTTCAAATTACAAGTTTTACAACAAATTCTATAAGTTATAATAAATAACTCTAAGTAAGGTAAGTTAATTATAAAAAAAAATTAACAAAAAGCTAATTAAATTTAAAATAAAACCATTTAAATAATTATAATTTCTATATTTATCCTTAATTTTATACAAATAATTAAAATTATGTTTTTTAATATTCACTCCTTATTCTTCATTATAATATGATTACAACTCTATAAGTATTTTGAAAGTAATTTTAATATATTATCTAAAATTTAAAGAAGTAAAATACTAATATATATAATGAGTAAAATTAGTTTTAAGTTAAATTAAATTTTTAATTTTTAATTATAATTATAAATAATAAGTGAAATATAAAAAATATAAAAATTAATATATATATATATATATATATATAATTGACGTAGATCGGGACCCACAAGGCTGGGGTATAATCCTCTTCTTCATTCCCAAACTTTCTGAGAGAAATTTACCTTCATCTCATACCCACCGAACAAAATTTCTCACATGTGGATTCTTAAATAAGACTGTGGGGACCTGTTGTTATCATTATATGTAAAGGCTCGTTTAGGCTTTTTCTTTGTCTGTGTGTATGGGCATTTTTGTCCTCAAAAGTTTTTTTCTTAAAAAGCCACCACATTTCTTAGGTCTCATTTGATATGCATTCATCATTTTAATAGAAAGGAAAAGAAATAAGAACAAGAATGAGTTTTTGATAAAATGAAATTTTATGTCCAAAATTATGTTTTTTTTTTTTGGTGTATGACGTATAATAACCAAATTACCCTGGTTAATGAAATTAAAGAATAATATTATATTATTAAAAAAAATAAAAAAAACCCACCCTTCATCTCCATTTCACTATCGTCTGGTACCCAGAAAGCAAATGAAGCATTGGCTATCAAAAACGAGGGATATGAGAATGGAGTAAGGATTCCACTAGCTTAACTTTAGCTTTACCCTTTCTGTCTCCCTCCTTCATATCCCTTCACTTGTCGTTGACCTAAGCTGCAACGCGGGCTAAGCTGCGGTTGGGAGGAAGAAACCAATGTCAATGCTGGAAACACATTTCAATATGATCTGGAAGACCAAAATGGCTAAATACCATCTAAATCCCATCATGCTATCAGATCGGTCTGATCTAGAAAACTGGAAAACTGTGTTGGAGCTTGTCTTTCTAATGGACCTGAAGCTAGGCATCAACCTGAAGTTACAGTTTTTGTGCAGATTAGTTGGGAAGAAGGAAATGATTAAGGGGCAATTCTGTCAAAACGGCATTTCTGTCAAAACACCCTTGATTCAAGGAAAGCAGATGATTCCATCATTCTTGTGAAGTAATCCTCATTCCCGTATGTATGGGAATAGGCTTTCCATCAAGCTATCTATTTCTTTATACTAAACACATTTTTATTTCTTTCCCATTTCCTTTTTCTTTACATCACTCCACATTTCCTCCTACTAAACATGCCTTGGTCCTCTCGATGGAATGACTCTCTCTCAAGGTAATATAGATTTCCATAGAAATCAATTCTCTTGTACAATGTATAGAAGACACAGTCAAACATGAGAGTGGAAATATTTTACTTTCCCATTGTCCTTCCATCCTCTCAAATTCACCCAGCAAACATGTCCTTGAGGTTGGAGTAGGTGGAAAAGCCGTTTGTGTGTGGTTCACTTTTTGACGAACAAGAAAAACGAGTCCCTGAGATTAATTCTCCGTGAAGCGAGGCACGCACATCCATTTATTTTATCTTATATGTTTTCATCACTGTGTACTCGTGATTCCTGATGCTTTCCTCTCCAAAAAAAGAAAAAACAAAAACAACATTGTGGTTTGAATAAATTATAATTGAATTATTGCCCTCTCTGTTACTTTTTTTTTTTTTTTCAATTCTATCCCTCCATTATGCCCCTCGCAACTTAAAAAATAAAAAAATAGAAAAGGTGAATTAAAAAGATAAAGCAAAGAAAAGAACAAAAACAGCTTTTTTATTTTTTGTGTTATTTTTTTTCAAAATTTATAAAATATTTACAAAACAAAATGCAAACGAATCTATTTCTATCATGATATTTTGAGAATTTTGGCGTGTAGTGGAAGATCAGGTGGGCAGTAAAAGAGAAAAATGACATCTCCCAAAACTGGCATGCCATTTGCTGAAACGAACTAGTCAAAAAATACAGAACATGGACAAGACTAAAACCTTTATAAAAACAAGGACTAAAATAAAATTTTCAAAAATATAAATAACTAACATAAAACCATTTTTAACATTTAAAAATTTCATTCATTTCACTTATCGAGAAATTCATTAGTGAAGTTAACGATATTAAGAGAATGATTAATCTAATTTTTTTAAAATATTAAAAATGATATCAATTTGAATAAAATTTTAAAATGAAACCAAAACCTAAATGAAATTTTAACCATGAAAAATTATGTTGCTTAAAAAGTAAAATTTGACTGTTCATTGAAACTCTAAAGTGAATTTATTAATTTATTGTCCACTCATTATATTTAGGATGGTTTAAATGGAGAATAAATTTGCTACAATTCTTTAAAGGAACTGTTATTGTCAAAGGCATAATTTTTTATATTTGAACCATTTGATCAAAATTAAAGATCAAACTTTTTTTATTACTTGCCATCAACGAGATTAATCTAAATAATTAAATCATTGTTTTCTTTAATTTTAACTATTAAATCTATATGAAAGTACGATAAATCCAAATTAGGTGTGAATGGTCCACACCAATTAGCATTGAGCATTGTTTCTTTTACCAAACTTTTTGTTTCCATTATTTAATACTAAGCTTAAAAAGTACTTAGGCTTTAATAAAAATTAATTGGACCTTCAGTTAGCTTTATATTTTATAAGGCATTACAAAGTTTCAGGTAATAGATAAGACATGTTATGAAACTACACAATCATGAAGCAAAGAATAACAAACAAACACTAAAATAATGAAAGAAAGAAAGAGATGAAGGTGGGGATGAGTAAAAGCAAAGAAAAAATGAGAAAAAGGAAAGCAGCATATAATAGTATAGGCTTGAGAAGTGCCAAAAAGAAAGCAAGTAATGAGGATCCCTTTATTTCGTTATCAATGACACGCATTCCTATGATGAAGTAGTAATCTTCCTTTTTTTTTTTTTTTTGGGAAAAATATATATATTGTCCTTATACTTTCACTCATTTTCTTAAGTTAGTCGTTATACTTTAAAATTTTATGATTAAATCCTTATAATTTAAATAATTTCTACTCCAATCCTCATTATCATACTTTCGTCAACATTATACCATTTATATGAATTAATTTTATTTTATCATCCACTTTTATTTCTATTATTAATATAAATTATACATATTTAGAGCATAGATACTATATCATGAGTTACATTGAAAATTTTTTAATAGAATATAACATAAATTTTTAAATGTGGACTAAATTAAAATATTTATAAATTATAAAGACTTGATTACAAATTTAAAATTATAGGATCTAAATAAAAAATTGACTAAAACATTTAAGACCAAAATATAATTTTAATTTTAATTTTTGCCATTTTCAACGTTGCCTTGAATTATAGAGAATTAATATCTACAAATAACGTTTTGGCGGTCATTACACTCATCGGCCCAGATCAACAAGTAACTGCCTTCTAAAACGTGTAATCTCTTGCTTCTTACATTGCGTAGTTATGGAGAAATTTTTGTCAGATTTTAATATATTTAAAAAAATTAGATTAGGTTAACCAAAAGCAGTAAAATTGATGAAAAGTCATAATGCATAGATTTTTTGTCCTTTTTTTTTTTTTTTTAACTTGTCGGCAAAGATGCATAGATAGATACATTTATTCAAAATGAAGGGAGCCTCAATCATTACTTGTGATGAATTCTCAAAGTATTAGACTTTATAGAAATTTGTTTCTACTTTTCAGATTTGATCCATTTTGTTTCTGTACATACTAGATCCAAAGAATCCATCTGGCCAAGAAGCTCTATATATATATATATATATATATATATATATATATATATATATTAACTTGAGTTTATTTATTAAGGGATGAATATAAAGAGACTGTCGGTATGAATGTGATTGCGAAGTTTTAAAATTTTAATTTTTTATGATATTTTTTATTTTATTTTTTTAATTTATAAATATTTGTTCGTTTTGAATTTTAATATTCAAATATTTAATTTAAAGATAGAATTATATCCTAGATCCATATTTATTTATTATTATATCGGTTTCTATCATCAACAAAATGTTTGGTATCCTATATTCTAAATTTCATCAATGTATTTAGTTTACCAAAACTTTGCATGTAAGCAATTTTTATGGTGTCATGAAGAATGAAATAAATGAGTTTTTTTACAAATTAAAAGAACTATTTTAGAATAAAAAAATTAAAGGGCATACACAAAGTAAATTTAAATAATTTAAATAAAAAAATAAAATTAAAGCACGAAATTAAATTTTAAAGTACAAATAATTATCAAATTGAAAGAATATAAAATTAAAAATTAAAATGAGCTTGAGACAAAGTTAGAAGAACCAAAATGTACTTTTTCTAAATAAAAAAGAAAGAAAAGGAAATCTGCTGAAATTCTCCTTCTATAGCTTCCAATTGCATTTATCATCCATTCATATGTAGATTTTTAACCTAGTCTAACTTTGATGTGCTTAAGTGATAAGGATATAAAATATAATCACATATACAAACAATTAAAAGAAATTAAAGAACATCCTGATCTGGCTGGTTTTGAATTTAATGTAACAAAACTTTCGGCTCAATGGGAAGTAGCTTTAACCTTATTGGTGCTTCTGAATAATCATAAACTACAGTCTAAAGTACTTATAATCAAGCATCATAGCTTTTGCAAAGTCAGAGAAGGTCAGTGCATTGCCTAATTAATTAATTAAAATCATTCCAAAAAAAAATTAAGTTCCTTTCTGCGTATACCAAAAGAAAAAAGATTCGTCCCTTTCTACAATATGTAGGATTGCAACGTCGGAACCACTAATTCAAACTAATTTGGTATTAGAAAACCAATAAACACTCTAATAAAACAATGATTAAAGAACCTTTGAGATGTGAGAAACAGTACCAACCTTGGCACTCACCTAATGTTTTAATTATTTTCTAAGATGGCACATCAAATATTTAGACAATTTAATCACAGCTTTCATGAACTAATGAAAAAGATTAGGAGTACAGTTCAGCATTCACCGGAATCATCATGTGACTCCTATATATGTAGAAATTAGGAGTCCATTAATTGCTGATTATAGAAAGTAAGAAACCATTACGCAAAGAGGATGTTGAATACTTTTATGCTTGGCTTTCATGCGTGTGTGTGTATACGTATGTATAAAGTGGAAAGAGGCTGAGTTACATGATGGACACGACGTTTGAATTATTCCAAACCAAGAAGAGGAAAAGGTGAATATACTTGGCGTTCGAATTCTAAATTTGCAGGCAATCACGCCATTGATGGTTAGCTTTAAGAGGTGCTTTAATTGATTCCTTTAAGCCAATCAACCACATGGAGATAGCAAGTTGAGCCCAAACATTAATAACAAAATTTACCATTAAGGGCATTTTGATCTATCCTTCTACCTCACTGGCCAAATTGTTCTTTTGTTCCCAATAACTCTACATGTGGTCCAACTTCAATTAATTATTTGATCAATACGGGTCACAGGGACCCAAACGTGAAAGAGAACAGGAATGAGCAGATGAGTTTAAGCTAAAGTTGATGAATTTACTGTACTGTTTTGTTTGTACTTTTGCGCTTTACTATTTTACAATTTCATGCCCTTCTTCCGTTTCACATTCCAATGTCATTTATACTTCGCTCACCTTTCATAGATTCCATGACAATCTGAAAGGACAATAGAGGTTCTTGAAATTAAAGCCCAGTAATTTGTTGAAGGTGAAAACTTCATTTTGTTGGGCAACACGCCATCATATGGGTCAAGGGTCATTTTTTGTTGGGTCTGAGAGGTTGTTTTAACATAATCATCACACGCAGTAAGCTCAAATGTCATTTATTTTACACCAAGAAATATGGAAGATCTATCACAGGGTACCAATTTATACTTTCCTTCAGACAGACTTTAGTCATTTGCTTTCACTGCCAATTCTGGCCATTTTTCGGGTTGGTGTATCCAGTACGGTAGAATCACTAATGGCCAATTGAACAGGACGAGTGGAAAATTATTTTTTAATGTTCATTGAGGGAAAAAACAAAGTTTTCGGCTACTGCATCGTTGTTGATGCCATTGGCAGAAGAATGCAATGACCTGCATGGACCTTAATACTGTAATAATTACAGGGAAGGATGCTTGACAAGGAAGACATTTCTTAAATGTTGCAACTGTAGATAGATGGGCTGGTAAATGATGGCTGTAAAACACTTATGTGGTTTATGACCTTGTTTTTCTCCGTGGGCCCTTTGAAATGGTGTCCACTCTAATCTATGAAACCTGACTCTGTGAAGTGCTATTGCCATTGCTATAATTTTTATATTGTCCATGATATGACCACCTCTTTCCAATTCAACCCTCAAATCACTAAACTGTGAAAGAGTAAAGGGAGGGATTTTCGACTTTTCATGTGATAAGTAGCATCGGCTGTTAGCTTAAAAGGCACAAAAAGAAGCAATAGATAGTCACAGATTTCAGAGTCTCTCGGGCTACTATTGACTGACAGCATATGCCCACAATTCCAGCAACGAGACAAATCAGAGCCCACCCAACAACTCCAGAAGAAAAGCAACCCCACACATAAAATTTCATCGTTTCAATACTAATCAAAATCAAAATCAAATTTTTTTCTGCTACCACCATCGTCTCTGCTCTTTTGAGAGTAGAGACTTAAAATCCATCCGTGGCCTCCGTTAGTTTTATTCATCTCTTAAGATCTCTCTCTGTCTCTAAATCATGCCTGTTGTAACAGACGCATCAGCAATTTCAGAACACATAAAATGTAGAAGACCCAGAAGCCATTTTGGTCATATCCTTCCAGAAGCTGATCCAAACCCACCAATCCCTTCTATAATCCAATCCACTCGCTGCAAATCCACCATTTCATCTCTCCTCCTCTCTACTTTCTCGAACAACGCGTCGAATGAAACTATACAGGGCAACAACATCAACGTCAACGGCAGGGGCCATAACAAGAAGAAGAAGAACAATTTCTCGGCTGCTGCAACCTTCAAAGGACTCGGATGCACCGCCGGTGTCTCGCAGCAGGTGTCGGTTCCCGCGGTGATTCGGACATCGGCGGATTGGCAAGGGAAGAAGACCAGAAAGAAGAAGCACAAAAGGAATACCACCAAGACCTGTCCTGGCGTTCTTGATGGTTCTGGCTCTGGTTCTGCCAATTCTGTTGATTTTCAAGACGTTTGGTGTGGCCCCGGAATTGGATTTTCAGCAGATGCTGCTGCGTCTGTTGATTGCGTTGTGGCCAGGAAGAATGTGTCTGCTAGAGGGAAGATTGATGTGGAGAGGTTAATCCACAGGGAGGTATTCTGATTTCTGCACATTGATGAACTCTTCCTCTCTTTCTTCCTTATCCGTCTTCTAATGCTTAAAGAAAAAAAAAAAGAAAAAAAGTAAACAAAACCAGTTCATGTTACCCTTCCCGTGCTCTTCAATATCCTAACGGGTTCTGGTGTGCTTGCTATGGATTTCGTGCGTAAATAAATTTCCCCATTTCTTTATTGTGATTATGTAATCTTTACTTCCTAAATTCGAAATGGGAAATTTGATTTTTTTAAAACTCTAAGCCTAGCCAACCACTCCATTTTGTTAATTCCTCCTTCGTTATACAGCAAGATAATGAAGGGATTGCTTTCTTCCTTTGAATTTAGAAGTTTGGTTCGTCTGGCCTTTTTTTTTTTTAACAGTTGTTTGCATACCTTTCCTTATTTACTTTGGTCAAATTATTTTTCAAATATAATAAAAGACGGCAAAATTGAAAGTTGATTTTTTTTTTTTGTACGGGCCTGTTAGGGCTGCTTCGTCAACTCTGCCAGCGGGTAATATTCTGGGCATACGTTAAATGCATATGTTAAATGATCACATGTTACAGTACCAACCGGGCGATCCAAATGCGTGCACGCATTTCTTTTCTCTGTTTTTTTTTTTTGGTCTGCATTTCTTTTCTCAGTTAAAGACGCAAAAAGAAAATTTTAACTATTATGGACCCTTACCGGCAATAGTATTATCCTGTGAATGAAGAAGATAAGTGTTGAATTTTTTATAGATGTTTATAGGATCAGCTGCTATTTTGGTTTCATTTGTAGTTCTATATATCTTGTTTTGGATTGGGAGGTTTATACAGGGCCTGATCATGGTTCATAAATGTTGCCAGCGTGCGCCTTATCTTGGAAGGCGAACTGCAAACCCAGAAACCATCTCGTTTCTGGATAGCGATCCTGATATCTTCCCAACACGCCCTGCCTCTGACTCTTATGGGACTGCAAGATACTATCGTCATGTTCGACATCCTTCCTCTGAAGGTTTTGCTGAGGTTAGTTCGTGCTTTTATATTCTTTCATGTCATACTGATCCCGAATCTTTATTTGAGTATGGATGGTTTTTTTTTTTTTTGGGGTGGGTTGGGGTGGGGGAGGGGGAGGATAGTTGAAAATTGGAAAGTCTTATGTGTGTGATTTTTTTTTTGTAACCTTGTTTATGGCATTGATAGGTCTAGGTTTAGTTTCCTTCCATTCCCTTCTCTTTTTGACTATCAGATGTTCTTTTTTCTTTTTTCCCTTTTTCTGGACTTATGAGTTATAAAATTGAAATATCTGAAATTGGAATTGATTTATGTAAGTTACGGAGAACAGGAATTGAGTTTGCTGGCAATTAAATTGTAGAATTTGACTGAATACCTGGAATATGCCTATCATAATTTTTTGCTGGAAATATACTTCAAGATGCACTATTACTTTCATTCCAGAGAAGGATGAATAAGGGTATGATTTGCATATATGGGAGTGGCCCGGCTAGAAATGATAACATTAATGTGTTAAGCTACATTTTCTATTTCTGAGTTTATTCGAACGAAATGAATAGTACTACAAGGACAATGAAAAGTGCCAATTATCCTACACTGAGTAGTAAATGGCACTGAGTCTGGTTTTTCAGTAGTAGAAGTGACCTTAAGGACTGCCACACTTTCTAAAAGTCAATGACCCGTTGGAGAAGGAAGTATTGCTGAGCCATGCCAACTGCCCCGTTGTCTGTTATACCTGGAAAACTATTTATAGTTATACTATTTATGCGTGCCTATGCACACAGATTGGATGGGATGATATTGATGGATAGAAGATCAAACAGTAATTCTAGAAGTATGTGATTCAGTGATTGAGGGATCTGTATCTTCTTTTCATTGACAGGCTGGCAGCTTTGGTCTTCAATTATTATGGTGACATTCAGCTCTTACCAAAACTGATATACATTGAATTGGAGTTTGTTTGTGGTTCATGAATCGTCACATGTTTGTCATGTATCAAAAGTCTGATAAATTGATGTACATGAAGTGACTGTACATTCTAATTCTTGCCTTTCGGGAACACTCAGGTCAGAATAAGCCTGCAATATAGAATGAAGCTGCTGATTGACTTAATCCTGACTCTGGGTACTTGATGAGTTTGGAACTAGTGTAGTACTGGAGGCCACGAACGTGTTTGTGTGAACATTTGTTGTGATCTAGTTGCAGATTCTTCTGCGAATGTTTGGTCTCTAAAGTAATAGAAGAAGAAAACAGTTAATGTGACCCATGGTATGATAAAGACTATATATAGACACCGCTCTTGTATTGAAGTATTTATGAGGCCAAAATATCTTACCCGCATATGGTGCCTGCATAAAACCTCTATGGTTCTACCACAGGCCATTGAATCCCAAACTGGAGCAGAGCTGGACAACTGTAATTTGTTGAAAGCAGAACAAATTCCAGTCCAATTATTTGGTATGGATAACCATGTTCTAAATGATTAACGAGAAACAGTACTTAGGAGGCTCTCTTGTGTTCTTTTTAGTTACTGTCTTAACCATTTTTGGATAATTATGTCTTTGTGCTTTTTGTTTTGGTAACTTATAGATGTGTCAGTTTTACCTGACTACTTGTTAGACTAACTCATGGGATTGCATGACCCCACTATTTGAGGTGTAGATTTTAGTCAGTTGAACCCAACCTACTTTTTGACTTGCTAATAAAGGGCAATATTTGTTATATGCTTAAGGCTTCTATGACCACGTATGAGTCTGAGGTTAGGTTGATTGCTAATTGTTAAAATTTTTTTAACTGTTTTTGATTTATAGTTAGGTTTGCTTCCTTCTATGTTTTGTTGTTCTTTCTGTTCTTCTGCTATAATTTGTATCAATACATCTTTTAATATTCAAGAGTTATATGCATTTCTCTAATTGTTGCTGGACCTGTGAAGATAATGATGCTTCAAGGAGGTCTGCTAATGGGGGGAATATTAGATTCATATGACCAATTTAGAGACATGAGACTTGATGTCGATAGCATGTCATATGAGGTGAGTTGTTTCTCTAAATTTTTCTTTTATGATAATATTTCTTCTAGCTTTCAAATATACTGTTTGGCTGCGTACGTTTATCTTCAGCTTCTGTTTTGTCATTTCTGTGGCTTACAGCAACTGCTTGAGCTTAGTGAGACGATTGGTTATGTGAACACTGGTCTCAAAGAAGATGAAATAGGACGCCATATAAGGAAAATTCAGCTTCCATATTTGAATGAAACCTTGAAGCAACATATTAACAAGAAGTGCAGCATTTGTCAGGTGAGTTTGTGAAAACTAAACTTCCGAGTGTTTGTCAGTATCACATTGATATACTTTAACACCGCCTTTATTGCGAAATCATATAATGTGATCTATTTGGGTTGTGTGTACAGGAGGAATACGAGGGAGATGATGAGCTGGGAAAGCTAACTTGTCAACATAGCTATCACTTTCAGTGTATCAGACAATGGCTTACGCACAAAAATTTCTGCCCAGTCTGTAAGCAAGAAGTTGTGGAACGTCAGTGAGAGACACAACCTTGATATTTTTTTTTTTTCTTCTGGAAAAAAAGCAGCAGCCTGCTTACTCTCACCCTTAAGTTGGTGTATAGTTTTTCATATCCAATATAAGCAAGAATCCATTATTTGCTGTCAATCTTCTTATCACATATTTTGAGTCTTTTGGCCTGTTTTGTGAGTCTGCAATATGTAATGATGACGAGACCTTATCAAGTAATACGCAAGTTATACGCCTTGCCTTAACTTGGTAATGCTTGTTCATTGGATTTTGATTCTGGGAATAGAGATGGTCATTGCGAGTTCTACTTTCCTAATGAAGTTGGTAATTGAACTATCATTTTGCATTTTCAACTTCAAATTTGGATGCAAAACATTTTAAAATGGGTGTCTCATTAGATTCTGTGATTCACTTTCCTTATTTTTCACCTATTCATTGTCCATCTTGGAAGCAATACTGTACCTAAGAATCTTACCTTAAAATCTCATATAAGCAATGTCGTACTTTCTAAACCTCTCCCTTGTAAGCGTTGCACTGTTCTGACTGCTCAGCTTCTTGGCATATGGGAACAAAAAATGCACCAGATGGCATTGACATGTTATAGCAGGAAGCTAACACTTTGTATGATTGTTGTGAACTTTTTGGATAATTGTGAATGTTACTGTTGCTATACTAATATTTACTTATGTGAGGGGTAGTTAGTCTGTTAAAATAAAATATTAAGATACTCTGCAATTATATCTTATATAATCAAGGCATTGACTCTAAATGATCATGTACAGCGGCAGAAGATAATTTAAAATATTTTTCGAAAAAAAAAAAGAGTGATGTTGACATATTAAATCCTAATGAATTATGGCCTTTTATGAATGTTTTACACGTTTCATAATGTCAACTAGCTCAGGCACAGAAGGGACCTTGTGCATTAAAACTTTCTTTAAAATGTGTCCTTCACAGTTCACACAGCTGCCAGTGCCCTCATTCTATCGAAAACAGATGACTTCCAATGGGGCCTTTGTACTGCACACGTTGTGCACAATGAAATTTGGAGTTAAATAGTAATTGCTTGCGGTCGATTGAAAGTAAAGTGTGTGTTGTTTAATTGCATTTTTTGGGAAAAGAAAAACCTTGCATGTGAGTAGTAAATTTTTTATAAAAATTGAATGCAGTGCTGTTTAAAATTTGTCATTGTAATATATATTTATATACGATTAAAGACACTATTTATAATAAATAATTTTATCTAATTATGTTATTTGATAAAATTTTAATTGTATAATTAAGAATTTAAATTTTATTTTTTAAAATTTTAATAATTCAACATTAAATATAAATCATATTTAATATTAATTGTTGATTCCAGTGCAAAAAATAAGTTGCAGGAAATCTGATGGCATTCTATCTAGGGCCCCCAACGTGATATGCCATGAACTACTAATAGAATACAAAGCAAATAGATCTGCAAAAGAAATAAACTAATAGAAAGGTATTCTTCATATTTAAATAATAGAACTGCGAATACTTGTCCACACCACAAACAGCACGAGAATAGAAGAATAGGAAGAAGAAAGTTAAGACAGAATGCACTTTCACACATTTTGCGGTGACTTGAACAAGATAAGGGGTTAAAAAGTAGCTAAAGGGTCAATCAAGAAAAACAAATAAAACAACTAGCAAAATACAATAAAAAATGATATCCTAGTAGCATGAATACCCTGAAAGCAAGATTAAAAAGCTAAAATCGTAGAAAAAGTTAGATCGCAAAAAAAAAAAAAAAAAAAGGAAAGAAACTTTATAGGTTTAGTCAAGTGGTCAAATTTTGGTGAACAGCGAGTCACTGTGGTGCGTACTTATAGATACCAAACAAGCATGAAGAATGATTGGCTCGTTGAGGCAGAGATAGTATGGGTCATTAAAATTTTATTTTATACTTTAAATTTTAAGAAATTTTAAATGGTTTCAAATAATTATTTGTAAAATTTAAACTATTAAATTTTCATCTAATAATTTAAATTTTATCAATTTCATCTATATTGGAATTAAATTTCCCAAAATCCATATCCGTATGGTAGAGTGGTGGCAACGAAACTCCTCAGGGCACTAGATTGGGAACCTTCAGTTCCAATGGTACTGGCGATGACACGAGAAGATTGAGAAATGGGATTGATGGCAAAAGGGTACTTATGTCACAACTGGAATTTTAGAACTACATCTATATAACTGATCTACATTTAATCCTTAAAAACCAAAATCAATAGCTTAAAAAATTTGAAATCACTAAAGTCTAAATGCTTGATCTGCGTCATGATTCATCTATGCACATTTCCTTCTCTCAACTGCAAAAAATCCATATTCTTGTGGAGGATTCATCTAACTCTATACAACTTGATTTTATATAGTTGGCTAGTTGCCCTCTTAGCATTGTAAATTTTACTACTTTGTAGCAAGTAATTCTCGCGAAATACAGTTTTGATACTAAATCAGAGTTCATTTACTGATCCATTCTAGCTGTATGCATTCTCAATTTTTCACAGACCCGCTTAAAAACTGATAAGAAACTTCTCAAACAATATAAATCCATTCATGACCTATTTTGTGAATGAATCTATTCATTTTTTGATCTATTTGTTAGGATGAATATTCAAATCATTCTATCTAGCCATCTCTTCATGTTATATTAAAATGTATTAGTTAAAAACAATAAATATTTTCGATTTATGCTGGATAAATTTTATTTTCAAGATATTATCGTATTTTGAAGTAACACTTTAACATTCCTCCTAAATTAGGAGGAGTTTAAAGCTAAAAGATACCTATGCACACATACATGCCAGTGTGCATATACATTATCTACATGTATGTGTTAATGTGTATTAACGTGTGTCTACATATATTCAGTGTCTGGCTTATAATAGAATGCAGAAACTCGTGCTTTGCCTCAGATCCTCTATGTATCTGCAGAATCTTGATGGGGCATCCTCTGTGTAAAGATAATTATCCTGTGATGCACAGGGAAAAAGAGAAGAAAAGAAATTGAGGTGCCGTTATCTGAAGAGAGAAATGGACTAATCCGTGTCATGACGAATGAGAAATTCAGTTATACATGGATACAAGTGATCTGCTGCCTGCATTGAAACAGGAAAAAGTGAGAACAGTTACAGATTACAAATGAAAAACTCAATTGGTTCCATTATATGCAATCAGTCTCTGTTTCATCCAAAGAACAGTAAAATGATCTCACCATACGACCCCCCACTAAGTCATAGTGGGCATAGTGCGGACCACCAGGCTCCCCAAATACTTTGTACGTAATCAATTCCTCAGGCATTAGCTTAGCCGTTTCTGTTCATATATGCAATCACACCCATCATAAACCCTAAATTTTTTTGGATTTTCTTTAAAACAAATTATGGATAGAACTTTTATGTGTACGATGTGAAGTTCTCCAATAAAAGCATTATATATATAGATAGTATTTTCAACTCAGCATACCGTATACAGCTTCAGGAGGACATATTAGATCTTGATCACCTGCAACTGCTAAGACAGGTACATTACTTTTGGGGAGATGTTCTTTGTAAAAGAAAGATCCAGTCCTATCACGTAAACCACCCTTTTGGAAAACTGTTGCTAACTGCAAGAGAAGCTTAGAAGGTACAGTACCTGCCAATTATGGTTCAGAAGTTGGGAAGCTAGGATTTTGCAGAAGTACGTCTAGACATTTGTTAAGAAGTTGCATAATATCCAAACTAAAGCCAAATTAAAAGCACTTTTGGAACTTACAGAAGTTGTTCAAAACAAGCTTTTGTAACAGCTTTTGATCCATCATGTCTTGGGCAGAAATCTGAGAATTCAGCCAAGATAAAACATAAGGAGGATAATTTGCGAGAGGATAGGCAATGGCAAGCAATGGCCCCACTGGAATAACGGAAATGTTTAATGCCTGAGCGGGCTCTGTCTGCAAATAAAAAGCAATTTACATAATTTTTTTCGGTGTTCAATTTAGACACATTGCTGGCATTAAAGAAAAAATTTGCTTATCACTTGCCAGCGGTAAAAGCAACTTGAGAGATGATTTTGAAGGTGAATAGTCTAGTGAGGATGCCAAAGTAACAACTGATGCCAATCCAGAATCCTTTCCATCAGAACCTGATATATATTGTATGCAGCCAACAACAAGAAAATTGATCAAGAACTAATCCATTGTCCCCTGAAATGTTTTCAAGATATCTAGAATTTTACAAAATCACACATAAAAAGTTTACATTCTTTGAAAAGAAGATTTTTAAACAGAAAACATAACCGACACCCCATTCCAATTTCAAGCATTACATGAGTGGAAAGTTCCATGTTGGATGTAAATGGATTAGATGAAAACTAATGTCTTTAGATATTAAGCCAAGATGTATTAAGTTTATAAACAAAGTTCTTTCCAAAGCCCAATGGAAAAGATTTCCTCACTCTTTTTTAAGTTCCCTAGGCCGTTAACAAGTGGTATCAGAACTCATTGCGTGTTTGCCACAATTATTTGGTATACATGAATCATTTTGTGTAGGCAAGGGAAATTAAATTTTGATGGTTCTTTCAAACAATTTACAGAAGCATGAAAGGAAATTAAATAACAGTTGGGCAAAACTTACAATAGCGTGAGAGCATTGCGTACAACAAGATACCCCCCATTGAGTGACCAATGGCAAGCAACTTCCCATCCTTTGGTTGGCATTGAGTCCTTATGTACTCCATCTGATGCAAAACAAAACTATTAAATCAATGACAAGCTTATGAACGGGTAATACTATAAACTTATGTATCAATATAATTATCATGAAGGAAGTCACCTCACCGCAGTAGGTACATCCTCTTCCAGGTAATGGTCGAAGTCCCAATCATTCTTCTCAACCAGCTTAAGTTGTTTCTGAAATTCTTCTACCGTGGCTTGGAAACGCTCTTGCAGCTCTAAAACATGCGCTGGGAATAATGGCTGACCCTCTTCAAAAATAGTTTGAAGCCAACGGTTTAAATCCCTTATTTGACTGACAAATCTGGAGTTTCCTCTCACTCCCAGAAAGTCTGAAAAATATTTTCCTTACTGTTAATTTAATAATAATCAGCAGATATTAAGAGGTACAAGCTCCAAAGGCTATAACACAAACCCCCACTAAGAAAGTCTGAAACTCTATTGGATAATCTTGTAAAGATATCCATCAGCTTTGTTGTTGATCGTTGTTCCTCATCTTCAGTCACTATCCCAGACTCCGACCCTCTGCTTTTCATGTAAGGAATTTTTGACTCAAATGAAGCGCCGAGGTTATTAAAATTTTCCTCAGAGTTAACCCCATGCGTGCTTAAGCCGGCACCTCGAACTTCGAGAGTCCATGTATCAAATCCTTGGGCAGACATGTAGCGTGCAAATGAAGACTGAAAACAACTAGAATGGTTATACATGAGAACAACGATGAATTGATGATAATGAAAAGGATGTGAATTATGGCATTCAGTACGAACTTAGTTACCTCGGGAGCGAGATCGTAGCCAATAGCATTGGTCGCAACGCCAGACAATAGTAAAAGTGGGTGATTCCTGGATGGCGCCTGTAAATGAATGTTCCCTTTTATAAGAACTTCCAAATGAAACCATTTGTTCTTCTCGGATAAATTAATGAAAATTAACCAACCGAAGCTATTCTCAAACAAAACAACAGAATTCAGAGATCTCCAGGAAAATGCACCACTAAATCATTAAAGGCTATAAATTGAAATTACAACATGTCGTCAGATCTTGCATAAAAAACCTCGGGAGAAGGCGGGTAGCGCCAGAGAGCGAGCTTCCAATCGGAGTTGGAAACAGGGACATAGTGAAGCTCATCAGCGGTACATATCGATCGCCGCTTATCGCTTTTCCTCTCAGAAAGCAAACTGCAGAATGCCACCGGCCTCACCGGCGATGGCGCTGACAACCTCCGGGGAGCGAAAGCTAAAGTCTCCGGTTTGAGTTCAAGGCAGAATCCAGCGCCAATCTGGTTAAGAAGCATAATTTTGGAATTTGATTTTGCGCGATGACACTTTTGGAGGGGACGTTTGAGTCTATGTGGCTAAAACTCCTTTAATCTAGTTTCCAAAGAGAGATACATTAATGTCCCCACGTATTCGCCAAACCAATTAGATGATTCGTGCTTAATAATTTTGTAATCCCAAGTTTTTTTAATACAACAAGTGTATTTTTAGATTAATTTTTTTTTGTAATCTAAAATATTTTATTAAAAAATTATATTATTATTTTTTATTACGAAATTATTATTTTAATTATAATATCTCACATTTAATATTTCACTTTTTATAATGATATTAAATTTAGTTCTTTGATATTGAGTTTAAGAATTAAATTAAAACTTTTATATTTAAAAAGTATGTACTCATAATTTTGAATATATCAATATTATAATATAAAAATATAATTATAATAATATTAACAAAAAAAATAATATTATAATTATATTTATATTAAAATTAAATACACTAATGTACTTAAAATAGTAAGTATATTAAAAATTTTATCTTAAATTTAATATCTTTTAAAAAATAAAAAATTATGTTTTTAAGTACAAAATCATTTGAAATATTAGTGAGACAATGGAAATTGTATCTTATCCATTTTTAATTTTATAAGATTGGGATCCCACGTTGATATACATAGACAATTTACAAAAAGATTTTCATAAAAAATAGAGGATGTGTTGTGAGTTATGAGTGTGAGGGGTTATTTAAAACCTGCGAAATGGTGGGTAGTAGTTGGGTCCAAAAATGTCGATGATCTTATCCGATCCTTGGACGGGAAAAAATGGCTCTTTTCTTGTGAACGATTTGATGTGCAGGTTGTGTTTCGAAGACTTTTCTTTTTCCCAATATGGGATGACAAAGAGGAAGTCGCTGTAGCCATTTACTACACGAAAACCCAATTCTTCGGTGAAAACCCAAATTAATTCAGCGGAGTTCTCCCTACAAGCATTAATATTAGCATTCATCACAGAGCAGGATAAACTGGAAATAGGATAAAACGGCCAAAAATGTATTATTTGAATTTCGAGCGCAAACAAAAAGTAGGAGAATGATTTTTTCTAATTATTAAAATTTTAAATTTTATATACAATTATATTTTATATTTTATAATTAATTAATTAATTATAAGAGATCATCCTTTAAATTATAAGAATTTGCGTTATTTAGTTTAACTATTTGATCTGACGACTTTCTTTTAGAAACAAAGCTTAAATTTGTCCCTAAACATAAATAATCTCCTAAATAATTTCTTTTTTCCATATTTTTTAAGAAAGAATAAAACACTTTTGATTATATACTTATTAATTTAGTTTCAATTTAATTTTCTATTAATTTCAGTCTCAAATTAGTCTTCACTAATATAAATTTTAATATATTTAATATAAATTTACTTAAAATTGAGAGATTAAATTAAGATTATATTCATAAATAAAAAATTAAACTGATATTTTACTTTGCCAGAAAGTAGATTATTTTTATTATATTATTTTCATTCCCTCTTTAGATTTTTCAGGATTAAAGTAACAAATTTTTGTTACGAGACGATAGTACTTAAGTCGAAATAGACAAAAAGTTTTGTTATATATATTGTTGAAGGATATTTTTCAAGTACAAGTTGATTTGGATTAAGTAACTTTATTGAGGCATCTTTTCTCAAAATGACATGATAAATAATAACAAAGGCTATTACTTGACGCAACGCGTTCCTTTGTGGAATAGATACAAGATTCATAGAAGCAACGTAACCAAGCCATCAGATGACACTTGTACGTGGTCCAGAACAAATCCAAGTTTGAATATGACCATCAAACACTATATTTTTATGCGACAGGTAATTTAGTGTATTATAAAATTATTATATAAATAATTTTATTGTCAATAATATATTAAGTTAGTTGCTACGTAATTATACTCAAAAGTAGCTAAAATTTTCTCACCCATAGCAACCTTACTACGTTTGTGCACATACCAATGCCATGCACCCGTGTTTCTTGGGAGCTAATTATGGGATAAGCAGAATAAGCATGGGAGTATATAGAAGGGAATCATGGTAAATTTGGCAAGCTCAAAGATAATTAGATGCTGGAAATTAATCCTCTTCTATGATTTTAAAGAAAGGTTATAAAATTTTTTATATATATTATTTTTTATTATTAATTTATTTCAAAATATGCACTGTTTTAATAATGTTTAAATTTTACTTAAAGCCATTTATTTACTTTTCTTGTTATACTCATATAGAGCCATTTAACTTATGCATAGATAAATATAAAATTTGTATTTTATTTTGTTTATTATAACAGGGTAATTGCTGTTTAGCTGGCACAAATAATTTTATGTAGGAAGACACCTATTAAGGAATGGCGTAACATTTAAGAGAGGGCAAATTGGGTATTTTGAAAAAATTAAAAACTTTTAAATACTGGGCGGTGCTTAATTTTCAAGAGCATTAATTGAAAGTTGAAAGTTAAAGTCGTTAGAGAGACGCAAGCCAACAAACCTTACAAATTGATTAGAAGATGAATATAATTTTAAGGGAAAATTTTTGTTTAGGACTTATAGATGCAATTAATTATAAAAAAAGACCTTAAATTTTAAAATTACATGGAAGGATTTAAACTCATTTTATGATTTTTAAATGAACAAAATTACTTCTAGACTTACACATTCTGTATTATTTACAAATTACATTTGTCCTAATTATTAAATATTTTTGCATTTTTATCATGTAAGTTTTATTTTTAATTAGTTATATTAACAAGTAATTTATAAATTTATTACTATCAAAGTTTGCATTACTTACAAATTACGTTCACTTCAATTATTGAATGATTTTACATTTCTTATTACATAAGTTTTATTCCTGACTGATTAAACTAATAAGTAACTTATAGATCTATTATCACAACGATTTACATTACTAACAAATCATGTTCGTCTTAGTTACCAAATGATGTTGCATTTCTTATCACATAATTTTTATTCTTAATTGATTAAAACTAACAAGTAACTCATGAATTTATTAATATCATAGATTGCATTACAAATTATGTTCGCCTACTTACCAAATAATTTTGCATTTCTTGCCACGTAACTTTCATTCTTAATTAGTTAAACTAAGATGTTACTTATGGATACGCAAACCATAGTAGTAATAAATATATAAATTACTTGTTAGTTTAATCAATTAAAAATAAAAACTTCGTGACAAGAAATGCAAAAACATTTAATAACTAGAACGAACAATAATTTGTAAGTAACACAAACCATAATATTAATAGATTTATAAATTACTTGTTCGTCCAATCAGTTAAAAATAAAAACTTATGTGGTGAGAAATGTAAAAACATTCAATAACTAAAGTGAACGTGATTTGTAAGTAATTCAAACTATGATAGTAATAAGTCTATAAGTTACTTGTTTATCTAATTAATTAAGAAGAAGACTTACGTGATAAGAACTGCAAAAATATTTTAAAATTAGGGCAAACATGATTTGAAAGTAATGCAAACTATGATAGTAATAAGTTTGTAAGTTACTTATTAATCAAACCAATTAAGAATAAAAACTACGTAGTTAGAAATACAAAAACATTTGTTAATTAGAGGAACATGATTTGTAAGTAATGCAAACCACGGTATTAATATATTCATAAGTTTGGGGGTAATTCTGTTCATTGAAAAGCCATAAAATGAGATTAGGTTTTTTAGAGTAATTACAAAATTTAAGGTCTTTTTAGTAATTAATTGCATTTATTGGTCATAAACATAATTTTCCCTAACTTTAAAAAGTAGAGACATGACTAAGATCAATTGGAAGTACAACAAGGATATAAGAAGAGAAAAGAAGAGGAAGATTAAATGTAATCTATCTATATTGGTTTAACTTAAAATTAAAGTTCAATCCAACCCTTAATCTCAATTTGTGATTTTTTACTATAACCACAAGTATTTATCAAGTGACTAAAATAAAGAACAAGGTAAATCTTGTTTCTGTATGCCAAATAATTCTAATATGCTTATTAATCTAAATATTGATAAAATGAAAGACATTACCAATATTTAGCTCAATGCTTTAATACCTTACAATGTAATTAAACTAAGATATTGCCTATGACAAAAAGAGCTTGTAGAATATAAAGAAAAATTTTTGTGACGCTTACAAGGAAATAAAATAATTCTACGCCCTTACAGATAATACAGGGCTCACTAACTAATTTCTTTGTCGTCACTAAACCCTAAATTATAACAAGATCAATGCTACTATCTGAAAAACAAATTAAAGAGAGAAGGGATAAGTGATCATACTGAGTGAGTGAATATCGCTAACCATACTAGAAGAAAACATGGAAACCGTTAGAGTTTTTTACAACCATACAGTTTTTTAGTTCAAAACACTTTTAAACATACATATGCCAATATCTTTGCAAATAATTAAAAAGGTCATAAATCATATAACGTAATCCATAAAGCTTAAGCAAATCCAGGGTTGCTTTGTAAAATAGATCATACTAATAAGTAGCTAAATTTCATCAATGATTTTAAAAGGGTAATACCGAAGGTTAAAAACTTCTAAAAGAACCAATCAGAATTCATAAACAAACCTTAGCTTAAGCAACATGGCTCACAAACAATTAGAACTAATCAACTCGTAGTGGCTATCACACACAGGGCTAACAACACCCCTGCTAGTTAGGGTTCAAAATAGATCATAGTGCACCGGGGCTAACATCTACTGTTGTTAGCTACAGGTGCTGAATTGGAATTTCTAAGAAAACCATATTTTCCGTAACAGCATATATATAATAGAAAACATATCCAACTAGCAAAATTTTGATTTCAAGGAATTTGTAGTGTAACAAAATCATGTATAAAGTTCTTAGAATATCATATAATATATAAATATTTTTAAAAAATAATTCTAATACAAAGGAATATTACAAAGAATGTTTTCAAAATTTCAAAATGTGCAAATATATTGCCAAAATTAAAACAATAATTTATCATGTTTGTTCCCAAAGCACTAGAGTGTATAAAACAAATATTTCACATATGACAATTTAAAATACAAAAAACAAGTATGATTGACAACATTTACTCAGTTGGAAGGAATGCACACAACTATTGTGTTCCTAACATCTCTTTCTTGATCTAACTTGATCACAAAACCAATTCCTGTTATCCTAATAATAACATGTAGTACATTTTTAACTTCTCATATCAAGAATTATCCTTAATTCAAATGACTTCCCAACGCTTAACCTAATTCTTGCCTAATCATTGCTTATCAAGTTTCTTTAATCTAAAAATAGGGAGTTAACCTTTCATTTTCCAATATCACAAGTATGTTTAATCACCTTGGCTCAAATTCTATATTTATTTATTATTTTTTCATTTGTTTCCATTTTCAAGTATTTAATTTTCTATATACATATGGCTTAAAATAATTTCTTTTTTCTTAATCGTATGAGTTGCACAACATCATCAAGATAGTGGGAGATTATAGTAATATAATTCAAAATTTTGTAATTAATCTAAATTACTTAGAGTCATTTAGCCAATCACTATAAGGTATCCTTCAACCCTATTCTTCAAAACAACAACAAAAATAACTAAATTTAGGAAAAGCCTCTGAATTAATGTACTACTTCAAATGATAATATCCAAATGCTTTATTCATTCCTCCATTAGTGATTATTAATGAAAATTGGTTCAAGAATTTCAAAATTCCATTACCCTATCACACATTTCGTCCAACTAATAGGGGTGAGGAATTGAAGGCCAAAACATAAAAAATTTACCTGGGAATTAAAGGGAAAATACTTAGAATCCATCAAAAAACCAAAAATCCAACTTAATTTGAAGAAATCTCATTAAAATTAAGCTTGATTTTGGATTTACACTACCATCACATCATAAAGAAAAGGCTTCAAAATTAAGACTCTAAATTCAAAAATTGATTATGGATAATAGAAGGGAAATAATGAATTTGATGTTCAGAAATAGAGACACAAATCAATATGAAGAACTCCTTTATCAACTGTGTTCAATTTCTCCTTTTGTGGAACCCTAGGTCACAAAATTAGGGAAATCTAAAATTGAGGGCTAAGATCACAAAATTGAGCACCATAAATATAGGGAAAATGATATATTACTCACCAAATAGAATATGTACAATACAATTTGGGGCAATCCTTCTTTAATCACGTCTAATTGACTCTTCCTTGAATTTCATCGTCGATGAGATGAATGAAGGGGACTTCATTGAACTTCTAAAAAATTTTGGCATGAATCACACTGGAATCAACCAAAATAATGATAAAAAAGGTTAATTAAATATTGAGTTCCCACCTAAAGCCATACATCATGAGTTGAGTAGAGTCACAGAGGCATTGGCTTTGATGGATCCACCTCTACCATCAGTGGCACCACTCTTTGCCACGACAGCTTTAACCACCATAAATGCCACAACCATCCAACTAAACTACCATAAGTCAGTGGAGTCTTATCCTCGCTTCGGCATTGTTAAAAAATGGGTTGATGAGCCTCTCCCTCTTGTTCTTGAAGCCAAGCTTTGCTTGATGTGCAACTATGGTGGTCATATCATACCACGTCCACGTGACAAGACTCTTTGTTATGTCGATGACGACACCTATATCATTATCGTCAACAACCATTTGTCCTTCAAAGACCTTTGTGGTCACCTTTCTCATACCTTGCTAATGGTCGAGCCTTCACCATCAAGTACTAGCTACCCAATGAAGATCTTGACAATCTTATATCAATCACCATCGATGAATGAAAGGATCCAATAGTGCGTGATGAATGTAGGGACCAACTATATAGTTTTAATGCCAAAATTTCATTCATGTTGTATATGGTTAATCAAATATTGAATATTTAAAGACAAAACAAAGATAAATGCTACTTGAGTTTATGTAATATTCAGCCTTTTACAAAAAAAAAAAAATTCATAAAACCTCTTAAGTGGCTTAACCTACTTACCTATCAAGTTAACTCGTTTAACCTACGAGTTAAATGGGCTGAGTTAGTTTAATCGACCAATGTTATATAAGCTGAATATTACAACACAACCTGCTATTTTAGTGAATTAAATAGGTTTGACCTAGTGGGTTAAACTTGTTTTGACAATTGTACTTTGAGGAGATTAATATAGTATGAATTTAAGTGTTTTACTTTATTTTATTTTCATAATATCCAAGTGAAAATATGAACTTCTATGTTAATAACCTATATAGCGAAGTTTATAGGAAAGGAGATAGGCATTTCAAAAAAAAATATAGACAAAAATTGCATTTTGGTCCTCTATTCATCCCCCAATTTCTATTTTGGTTTCTCTCTTATTTGAAAATCCAAATTAGTCTTCATTCAACTAGATGTCTTCCAATTTGATCCCTTTAGGACACTACCATCATGAAATGACTTACATGGCACGCTTAGTTTGACATGCCATATTAAGCACTGAAAAAAAAATATTTGCATGCTCCCATGCATTATCACACTCCAACTGGCCCTTATACACCCAAATGAGGAAGAAGGTTGAAAACTCAACGTTAGTTTCATAGGGGGTGTGAAATCAGTGTTTAAAGAATGGACTAGGGAGGTTGAATGGTCATCTAATCTTATATTTAGAATTGTATGGTTATACAGTAAGTTGTATGAGTTTATGGAAGGGTTTTAAACTTTCAACTTGGAATAAATTGAAAAGAAAACAAAGTGCATGGTTAGGTTTTTGAAAGGGAATTTGGTCAAAAGTTAAGGTAGCCACTAGGACCATATATATGACTGATGATCTATTGCTCCTCTATATGATTAATTATTGCACCAAAATTCATACATTTTCTTCTTCCTTGTGTGATAAAATGGATGTAATTGTTGGCAATAACATGTCATGACTTGCTAAAGGAGAATGAATATGTGTTTATAAAATAGAAGTAGGCAGACAATTTTGTAATATTTTGATGTCTAAAATTAAAAAGAACAAGGGAGGTAGTGGATTCAAAGGCAGATGGGGATATGAGGATAGACAATTCAATGATGGCTTGGCTTAACATACTTTTATAATATTGGTATAAGGTTTACATCTTACCTAGTCATTTTGCACCACTAACAATAATATCTTTTCCACCATAACTAGTTAATTTCTGTATATTATTAAGACACAACACCATATTTATACCTTGTTGATTATTTTATGCATTTTCATATCTCTTACAAGTACTTAACTTGCTAAGAATTGGCTTATTTAGTTCTTTTGTTTGGTGTGAAATAGAATGTGAGAAAATCAGTCAAGTAAGTTATATCGACTTTATGTTAATGTGGGACATGCTTTATGTGGTGGTAAATGCAAATACATACTTAAAGAAATGGATTTTGGAAAATCATCATTTGGGGGAAAAGCATCCTCAGTTCATATTAAGAGTTATGATTAAGTTGTTGGTGGTATTTGGTGGCTATAATGGGACTTTTTATGTTGGGGTCTTAAGTAGCTATATTGGTGTACCATTCTACACCATATGGATGATGACTGTATTTTAACATGACTTTTCTTTATGCAAGACCATGCTATTGTTGTATTTTGACACTGTGATTGTTTATTGTTATATTGTCTGAAAGTTAGCACTTCTTGTTTCACATATTATTTCCTTGGGTGTTATTATGTGCTGCTATAAGTGAATATGGTCAATCTCCTATTTAATTATAGATTTTATATCAATTACTTGACTTTGCTTAGTTGTTTTATATGTGTTGGTTACCAATGTAAAAGATTGACACAAATATCTTTCTATAAAATGAATTATTTATCATCCAATTGTTTTGTCATCTCGTAATTCTAAGAAATATATAACTACACAAAGGAACTGTCCAAATGTGAGAACACAAAGTTCTCTATATAAAAGTTTGAATGCTTTAGTTGGTTTAATATTCCATACTATTGGCAACTTAAGTAAACTTTGTAAAGTTTTAATGCATTCTCTCTACCATTGAGATATATATTTTTTAAGGTGATTTTGATTCAATTTCATAGAAGTAAAATGTAGGGGAGTTAAAGAAGGAAAAAAGTAAAAAGACTTTACTTATCAAATCATTTATAACTATTACTTCTAAATGAGTGGAAATTAATAATAAAATAATTAAAAAAAATATCTTCTTTAATTTTGAATGATTCACAAATAATTCTCTAGATTGTTAAAATTCAAAAAATCATTTTATACTATAACCTTTCACAATTTGGATTTTTTATCCAATTCATGTTAACATTAATTGAGATCTCACTTCACTTTATACCTTTTTATTTTTCCCTTTTTAGTCTTTGATTCAATTTCATTTTAGAGTGTATCTTTTAATTTTAAAAATTTACAAATAATCTAAAAGGAAAGGAATACAAATTTTCAAATTTAACTACACAAGTACTCAAGCCTAGTAATGATGCACAAAAACATCAGTGATGCACAGCTTAGATCTAGTTAGGAATGAAGATGATGAATGTGTCTGACATGAGAGAAAGCTTAAGGACTTTTTGTAATTTAAAGCCCCATTCCCTAAAGTCTTAATCTTTCCTTCAATTTTTTTTGATAGAAACCTGTCTCCCACTTCTTGTACTCTTTTAGCTCTTTTCTCCTTCATACCAAACATTTATCTCATTATCTCCCTCCCCTTTTCCATTGCCCAAACCCCCTTCTCCCTCCTACCAAACAGACTGTTAAAGCACGTTTTACATTTGTTGTCATATTCTTATTATACAAAGTAAACATGATTGCATTAGGAATCATCATCACAAACACTAAGCAATTTACTACTAACAAACATTAAGCCTTCATTCATCTTCTGACTTCTTTGACAAATAATATGAACAAATACATCTAAGAAGATCTTTAATGTAATAGCTAACACATAAATCTAAAAAGAGCCAAAATCCATATTTGGCTAGAATACATATCCAAAAAGAGCTAACATAAAGACCATTACTTGGCAGATGGTAAAAGGTTTCTATTCTTTTTGTTTCACTTCCCCTTAGCTTTCAATGATCCTTCAATATACCCCTTGAATTGGTTAGTAATGACAATCAATGGAGACATGGCGACAAAGCTTTAATGGGGATGGTTGACAAAGCTTCGCTAGAGATGGTTGAAGAAGCTTAATGGAGATGGTTGAATAGAAGAGTTAGATTGTGATAGAAAAACTTGTTTTTTGGTCTTTGGGGGTTTCAGGGCCAACTAGCAACTAGAGTGTGATGTGGCAGTGGAGTGTGCAATTTTTTTTTTTTTTTCATTTCATCACATAATGGGGTATGCCAACATTGAACATGCTACGTAAGTTGCTTTATGATGATAGTATCACAAAGAGACCAAACTGAATGACATTTGATTGAGTGAGGGGTCAATTTGAATTTTCGAAGGAGTGAGGGACCAAAATAGAAATGTGGAAATGAGCAAAGGATAAAAAATGAATGAATGAATGGGGACCAAAATGTAGTATTTGTCAAAAAAATATATAATGTGTTTAGGTGGGGTTTTGACTTAGTACATGAGGAAATAAAAAAGAA
The DNA here is from genome assembly GCA_037074485.1 of Delonix regia. Lineage (NCBI taxonomy): Eukaryota > Viridiplantae > Streptophyta > Magnoliopsida > Fabales > Fabaceae > Delonix > Delonix regia. The sequence goes on along the minus strand of CM073449.1, from coordinate 26,951,420 downwards.
ATAGAAAATACAAGTATGAACCCTTAGACTATGTTTAAATGGATAGTTCTAGAGGGAGACACAAAGAATAAAATGACTAAAAAGGGTTATACTTATATTTGGATGTTTTTTGTAAGGTAGAATGAGATGGTAAGGGAGGGACACCAAGACCCCTCCTTGCCTCCCAAAACCTCAATTTTGGTGTTCTTTCAAATTGGGAAGGGGGTCAAGGATAAAATAAAGTGGTTTGAAAAATTAAATTACTAATTTACCTATATCTTATTATTAATATATTCATCATCCACAAAGGATCATTTCAATTATTACAACTTTATCTAATTTTTATCATTTTGGTCATGGTCTCTCTCCTTTTTTTTTTTACTTAAAATTTTAAAATAAAAAAGAGAAAATGAATATCTATTTTTTAAAATTTTTTTCAAGTAACATAAATATTTTATAATAAATAAAATTAGATAACAAATATTAACATGATAGTTAATAAATAAAATATAAAAATATAGACATGAGAATAACATAACATTATATATTGAATAATGACAAAATTATTAATCATTTGTTTATGTTATAAGAGATAATATTGAAAAAAATAATTAATAAGTAATTCAATTTCATTTATTTTATTGTAACTTCCAAACAAAATTGATAAATATATCTTCCTTTTCTCATTAAAACTTTTAAACAATATAGCTACTCAAATTATTCTATTACATTCATTTTATTTCAGGTCATTTCATTAATAACTATTTCATTCTATCGTCCTCAAACTACCCAACATAGCCATGAATTCAGAGCCTAATTCTTAGGCTACAGACACGCATGTTAATAGATTCCATCTTATGCCAATGTATAATAAATGTGAGATCAGAGTGATTTCACTTTTGTCGTCTGGATCCTTTGGTAGTTTTGGGTAACAAATGACAAGTGACTTGTAAAACAATCTAACAACTATCAATATTATGTGAGATAGCGATTTCACTTTCGTTGCGTGGATCCTCTAGCACTTTTGGGTAACAAATGACAAGTGACTTGTACAACAATTTGACAACTACCAATCTACCATGTTTATTTTATCGTAAATCTGGGTTATCTTTAGTTACTGGACATTCTCTAATTATCGGAGATTTTCTAATAACTGAAGATAATAAAAAATTAATATTTTATTAATATTAGATTAAAAAACTAAATTTTTTAATTACTTCTCCTTAAGGATCTCCGTACTTGTGGTGATCCATGGGCTATGTTACCATCCCATGTGCTTTTCCTTCTAATCGGTGACTATCCTGCTAAAGGATTATTTATTAGTTTTTATTTCTAAAAAATTATTTGAATTGAAAAGTTAAAGTAATTGAAAGCGATGTTAAAATATTGCTGACATTTCAGTGCTAAAATTATATATATATATATATATATATATCATTTACAATATTAATTAAAATGTTAAAAAATTCATCAAAAAAATCCAGAAAAAAGTATTTAAATAAATTTTAGACAAAGTTAAATTGTTTATAGGTAACTTAAAAGTTAAATAAGTGAAATAAAACATAATTATAATTAAAATGTACAGATACATGTAATTAATCTCCACTGTCGATCATTTAGTTTTTTAATCAAATAATCTGCGAATTAAAAAACGTAAAATATATAAATACCTCCTTTCTTTAATGACATTTACACATTTAAAGCTAGAGTTGCTTGGGAAAATTTACAATAATTTGTATGTATTTGAAAAGGAATTGTATTATAAATTTTAATTAATTTAAAAGTGAATTCATATTATCAAAATTTATATTTCAAAATATTTATTTTAAAAGTGAGTTTTATCATCAATATAATTCATCCAATATAAAATTAATTTTATTTTCATTTTTTCACAAATAAAATTTGAAGAATAAAAATAATTTTTAAAAAAGCTAAAGCAAAATCAAAAAAATTATTTATTAAGCAATTTTCTTTTAATATAGACAGACTCTTGAACTTCTTAAAAACTTCAAATCAAACGTATTATTATTATCACGAGTTAAAGGGCTACAGCCACACTTGGATTTTAACAAATAAATCACGAATCCTTTTATTTTATTTTTTCTGAAACAACTTGTCTTGATATTATAGTTTCAAGACAAGATTGTTCAAAAATAAAATCATAGATTTAACATATAAATTATTAAATTTATAATCCTTGATTATAAATTTGTGAGTGACTCATCAAATCTAGGATGTAAATATTCCACGGTCTAAACTTCAGATTTCAGTTTTTTACTCAACTGCTGCTTTCTTCTAGGAAAATGAACATCCACATTTTCGATTACCTTTACGTTAGGAAGCTCAGACTGTGCTCAATACAGGACAAAACTATAGTGAAAATCAAATCACTGAACTTTTCTGAAATCTGATGTCGTTTTTGTTAATTAATCAAAGGAAGACAAATTAAAGGGACTCACTACTCCACAATATGGTAACTAAAAGGAATTTCCACCTGGCGTCCAATGGCTGTGGCTTGCCTCATTCAAATGAATTTCTGTGATCGATAAAAAAGACGAGAAACTAGGTTTGCAATATATGATCTCAAATTGCATTCATTTTCATTTTCATATAGATGATAGTGGCAAAAGGAAAAAGAAGTAAACATGACTTGGTCCTTATTTTTAAGTTTCTGTAGGCAACCAAATGTATCCCCTATTCTCCATCATTAAAGAATGAAAGCGAAGTTCCACCCCCAAATATGCAATCCCAAAACGGTTCTTCTTTCTCCCTACTTGCATCATACTGGCTGTGTAGTTCTGTTTGGTTGCTGAATGCTCTCTGCAGGAAATTGCTTTGAAGCATCTGACAGTGCTGCTGCCGCGGCTGCTGGGGTCATGGATTGGTACTGAGGAGGCAACGGAGTAGTTTGCTGCTGGGGTGTGTGATATGCTTGGTCTTGTGCAGGTCCACCATAATCATAACCATAAGTTGTAGTAGCAGCAGCAGAAGAAGCAACAGCTATGGACTGTGGTTGGTGATGGATTTGAGGCACACCCACATACTGCTGTTGCTGAAATTGCCCGGAAGGTATTTGAACATATGCCGGAGTGGATGGTACAGGTGCTTTGTACACAGTTTGAGCCACCTCAGGTATGGTAGGGGTGGCTGACTTAGAGGGGTAAATGGGTGGGGTACCAGCAGCACTGTGGGGTATTGGTGGCCTGCCTGAGGCTAACACACTAGGGTCAGCAGCCATATTGGGTTGCACAGTGATATTGTAAGGTTGCGTGTGTCCTACAGGCATTACATAAACTGGGTACTGCTGATTGATTGGATGAGGAATTTGCTGCTGTGATGGTGGGGCATAAACTGGGTAGTAGGAAGACATTGGAACTGGACCAGTGGCTGCAGGGTGGTGGATGTAGTGGGTGCTCGCAGGAACAAATTGTTGTTGTTGTAGTTGTTGTGGCTGCTGGATTTGCTGATTTTGATCCAATTGTGGAGGTAATGTGTAATTTGAATCCTGAACACGTTCTCTGGGGTATCCAGGGTGGGGATCAGATATGTCAGTCTTGGTATGAGATAAAGCGGATGCTTTGGGGTCTACATATGCAGCTTGGACTTGGTCTTGATAGTAAACAGACCTTGTGAAAGAGTTTGCAGATGCAATACTGCTATCACTGAGCACAAACATTATTATTAAGCATTAGCTTGGATGATTTTTTTTATAGGAAATCTATAACAAGAAAAGCGATGTGGGTTTTTTCTTTCTCACAAAGAGGCATGTATATACCGGAGTTTGATAAAAGAAAGATGCAAAATGAAAGTACCTTGCAATTGAATCCGGTGAAGGCAAACTTAAACCACCATTAGTCCTTGGCTGCACAAGCTGCAAAGGTAATGGGGGCTTCCGAAGCCCAGCAGATGCTCCCTGATCTGATCTCTCGTCGTCAGAGATGACCCGATTCATATTATCGCCAGTCACCATCGCTGTTGATGCCATTGCCGCAGGCGCAGGTATTGAAGGCATAGGAACAGACAACATGGTCAAATTATACCCATCATCTTGCTTCATCCCACTGGCAGCAAAGGTCATTTGCGCGAACTGCTCCTCAATCCCTGGCCTCTGCTCTTGCTGCAGCCTGCTGTTACCATCTTCATCAACACGAACCCGAATTGGAGGCAGATTAGCCATTGAAGGGGATGAAGAAGAAGAGCCATATGATGAACTGTTCTCCACCAAAGGCGAGTTAGGCATGGAATGCACATCAGGCAAATTCTTGACCTGTTTGTTGTTGTTATCAGCCTGAGCCTCCAAATTGTTGCTGGAATCACTAGCAGGAACCCTATCAAGGTTCACCACGGAGCAATCAACAGCCGCAGAATCCGACAAACCCCGCGAGAGAATCCCAGAGTTGTTAAGAGCGTCCACGAACCACGTTTCTGACTTGGCATCATCAAGAAGTGAACCCATCGAAACACTAGCCTCTGGCTTAGAGAAAAACAGAAAAAGCCTTATCCTTGACGGCCTAGGAGGAGAAGCCGCCGTTAAACGGTCATGTTCTTCGATCATGTTCTCTAAGTCTTCGTCGGTGGTGACTGATATGAGATTGTCAAGATCTTCATGGGGTAGCTGGTACTTGATGGTGAAGGGTCGGCCATCGAGCAAGGTACGAGAGAGGCGACCACAGAGGTCCTTGAGGGAAGAATGACGGTCGACGACGACGATACGGGTGTCGCCGCCGACGTAGCAAAGAGTCTTGTCATGTGGACGTGGCATGATATGACCACCATAGCTGCACATCAAGCGAAGCTTGGCTCCAGGAACAAGAGGGAGGGGCTCATCAACCCAGTTTTCAACAATGCGGGAGCGAGGAGAAGACTCCACTGACTCTGGGTAGTTTAGTTGGATGGTTGTGGCGTTTGTGGTGGTCGGAGCTGCCGTGGTGGGGAGGGGTGCCGCTAAAGGCTGAGGTGGATCCATCAGAGCTAGTGCCTCTAACTCTGCTCAGTCTGTGATTATGGCCTTAGGGGGGAACTGAATAAAACAGACGAGAGTTAGTGGAAGCTGATATTCGTAGCGGTTGATACTCGTATGTCGACTCAGTCCATTTTGTGACTTTATAAGTAAAAAGTAATCACAGATGGATATAACCAATCAGAGGCTGAGTCGGCCACAGCTTGCTGTTGCTGTTTTTATATATATATATATTTTTTAAAAACTTGGCTTTTTCCTATGTATTCAATGGCAAGTTTCAAAGAGCAAAAGTGGTTTAAAAATACAACCAAAGAATACTCACAAGTAAAGTGGTAAGAATCACTTCAACCTTTGCCCGATATCTAGAGATACTCGCTTCATTTTCAATGTTGAAAAATAATGATTCAGTATCCCTCTCTGTTTTGTTTTCATTTACCGGTAACTTACTTGAAATGCATACCTAACCAAATTAGCAATGAAGGCCTGAGATAATTTCATTGATAAATGTTTCTGCAGTGTTTCCTGCAATGGCCTTGCTAGCACCTTATCAGTTAACATTCAAATGCAGGGTCAGGTCAGCTCTAGCTTTAATGCTCAAAACGTGACATCTCACATGATCACACAATCATATTATGCAGATAATGGGCAGATTATTGTAACAGGGAGTGAAGTTAGGTTCCATTTGATCCAAGTTTGCTCTGTATATAACAACTTAGAACTAATTTTCTTTGTTTTGCCTTGAAGAGGATGTTCCTTTGAACTCCATGAAAGAAAAATATGATCCTATGATGTTGCATCTGTTTCACAACCTTGGTTTGCTTTACCTTGAGAGTTGGTACCCCCAGTCAAAGATGATGAAGGGGAAAAAGAGCTAAAAACAGATGCACGTGGCGACATATTGGAACTTGTGCGTAGCTTGTGAAGTTACAGCTTGAATTGGGTGGCTGGGTATAAACGCAACACAGTGCGTTATGAAGTTGTTGTCCTTTCTATTGTTTATGGGTTGGCCTCCCTTCATCCACGAGGAGTCTGCTTTAGTAGAACACAACCCAAGAGAGCAACTATAGGGGACTAACATGGCCAATACAATGCGTAATATCTTTGCTATTTCATTTGAGTACTAAATTGCGTTCAGTTGAAATACAATTTTAATCTCTTTAATTTTATTTTAATTCCTTAATTTTATTTTAATTTTTTTTATTCTTTAACTTTAAATTTTATTTTTATCTTTTCTTTAACTTTAACTTAAGTTATATTTTCGTCATTTAATTTTAGTTTATTCTAATTTAATCTTTTAATTTACACAAAACTATTTACTTGTTTTCTTTTCCCTAACCCTACTAAGTTGTTTGATAGAAAAACGTCGTGACTCCTTAGCTCTTTAGTTGCTCTACTAAAATTAAGTTGTTTGAAGAGTCAAATAGAATAAAATTTATGCACCAGAATAAAGTTTGAGGTCAAGTTAAAGATTTTAATTGGAACTAAATAAAATTAAAAGATGAAAATAAAATTTGAAGTAAAGTTAATAAATTAAATTAAAACTCAATCAAATTAAGAGACAAAAGTAATATATAATATAAAATTAAGGACTAAATTAAATTGAAGAATGAAATTAAAATCTCTCATACAGTTAAATGAAAATAAGTGTATTCTTGTCATTATTTTTTTTATGTTCTCTTGGGGAGTAACTTTCTCCTATTCTGAATCAAATGCGTTCTTGAGATCAGCTTTCTGCCCTTTGTAGTTGTACTCCTAACCTAATTTAATATATGGAGAGACTGGTTCAATGAACAAGTTAAAAAGGCTAAAATTCATTCCCTTGAACTTACACGGAAGAACCATTTTGAAGAGTCCCATGTTTTTGGAATTTGCAACTCCGTTTCTGCATCCCAAAGTTGCATCATGTCACTATCCTCATTTGATGCAATTTTTTTTCCTTGTTTTTACAACAAGGTTAAAATTTTGAATCTAAAATTCTTTATAAATGATTGAGTTTTGTGCTCTTAAAGTACTAATTAAGCATAATTTATTATACATAATAAATCCTTTTTAATCAATAAAATTAATTAATAATCATTTATTGTATTTGTTATTCATAATAATAAATACTTTCAAACTAATTTTATTTATTACAATTAATATATTATAGGTAGTAAATAATTTTTAATAAGAGTATTCGTCAACAAAACCCTAAATAATTTACAATTTTTTTTTTCTTGATTCGTTACAGAAGAAATTAAAAGAAGCTGCCTTTCAATGATAAATAAAGAGTTATATACCATTCAAAGAATCATTGAGCTTCATACTTGTTCAATTATTTTTCTTGATTTACATAAGCCTATGAACTAAGTTCCTCACAGTTCAAGATGATTAAAATAATGAGGCTTTTATTTTTAGTTTAGCGTTTGCATTTTGATATTATAAGAATTAGATTACATATAAATTGTGTTCTGCTTCTAAAAGAAAGCTTGGAAATCTATCAGGCTTACCTCCTACTCCTGAACTACGGATTTACACTTTTAATAATTAAAAAAACTAATAGAGTATACCATAGCTTACAGAAGAGAAATAATAATAATAATAATAATAAATATATAAAAACTACAATGTAAAAAAAAAAAAAAAACCGCTGCGCATGTGCATAGCTTGAAATTAGGAGAATAAATACATTGGACGATCTTCATTATTTTCTTTAATATACTAAGTCAATGCAATATGCATTTTTAAAATCACTTGAAATGGAAATTAATCTGAGAGGATATATAAAATGTTCAAAAAATATTCTTATTGAATAATATATATATATATATATATATATATATTTATATAATCACTGGGTTTGTAAGCTTGTTTTGTTCTGGAACTTTAAATATTTATTATACTTCTATTGTATTTAGAAGTTTATTATTACTGTTATTCGTACTTTAATAAATAAGTAATTTTTATATAAAATTTAAGATTTAACTCAATCATGATTTAATATGATTTATTTGAAAAAACTAAGTTATGTGTTCTTATACAAATAAATAAATTAAATTATGTAATAAAATATAGATAAGAATAGTATTGAACACTTGATATTATATTAGAACTTTGTTATGATATTTTATTTGGAGATCCTACTGCACAAATTGTTAGAAGGAATTTGTATGACTTTGGAATTTGATATTTGTTTCGATCTGTGTGAATATTTTGATTTTCATTTAATATGGTTGGTACTAAATTTTGGGAATTTTATTGGATTCTTCTATTAAATAATTAAGTATAGCCTATGACATTTTGTGATTCCTGGGTTAACAGTTTGTCATGGCACATGAAACACCAGCACAATGTCACATGAGCACATGTGGCACTTATTTTATTCCCAAGTCGCTGTTTTTGTTATAATAGTAAGTTTTTTTTGGCAATAATAACTTCAGTTCTTTTTTAAATTGCTGTTGATAACTAGGTTCAGGTGGTGATTATTTTTTTATTTTTTTCCTTTTTAATAAATAAACATTTTTCAGATGGTTTCACTTTCATTACTAAATTTATTTCTGCTTAATCAGTTTGTATAACTTTTCTTTGATTTAGTATAAAAATTTTATGCAATTAAGAAAGTTGCTAGATCTTATATATAAAGTGAGATTAATATTTAAAATATATCCACTAGCATGATTAGTAAAGTTGAAAAAATAAAACACTTTTCTATGAATAATTTTTTGTCTTTAAAATATTCATTCCATACTTTATTTCTTAGATCCATTGAATGAATACTAATTACAATATCTATGGGAGTTTGATTTTTAAAAGAAAATGTTTGGGAATTTCATTCTACATACCGAACATCTCTTTTAAGAAAATTATTTCTCTCATCCCCTTTTCATCAATTACTTTTTTGTATATCAAACACACCTTAAAAGAATAAAAATCATATCATAAATCCATATTTAAAAAAAAAAAAAGTTAAAAAGATAATATTGAATTTTATTTTAAACAAAATGGCTTTCTTAACCACCTTCAAAGCTAGAATTTCCTTTACCCATAGCTAACTATATATTTAACTAATAAATGATATTTAATCAGTGAATGATAAGCTGCTTATTGCTCCTGTCAACTCTAACTCTTAATGGGATACAGACCGTAGAGCTCGAACAAATAGGCATTACCAAAAAAAAAAAAAGATGATTAATTGATCAAGTTAAATTCCACAAAGATAGTAGCAACTATAATTGATCCAATTTTCTGTTGGATAAAGACTAGCCACCATTTCTTTGGTTTCAACATTATATGTGCTCATAAATAAATATAATTATTAGTTAATTACATATATTAATTATAAAGTTTTATAACAAAAATGCATAGATTTATATTTGAGGTTAATCCTTTTTTTTATTCGAAAAATAGTTGTCAGATTGGAAGAGGTCAAATTAACTAGAGAAACCAAAAAAAAAAAAAAACCATTATGTATCTCAAATGATAAACAATTTTGGTGTCATTTTAAATATTTTTTGCAGCAAAAAAGTCATTTGAAATGATAAATTACATTTGTTGTCTTCTTTAATTTGACCTCTTTCAAATGAATGGACAAATAGAGTTAACATTTTAAATGAAACAGTTAATAGTGACTCAGATAGATTACGTTGTATATAGTTAAAAGTGAGGAGGGAGATCTATGGTCAACTTTTAAAATTGAAGAGATAAAAAGTATAATCCCTAAATTGAAATGTATTATGAGCATTTTGGTCTTTTAAATTTTGATTGATTCATTTAATAGGAACATTAAAGGTTAATAAATTTATAGGGTGTTTAGTTTAATATATGAGAGATTTAAAAATTTATTTAGACGTCAAGAATATAAATTTGTCTTACAAGTAGTTTTGCTTGGTTTGAATATAATTATTTTAAAATTATTTTGATCTTTCAAAATTTTATTTCCATAAAAATAAAAAACTGATTTTCATTAAGAATAAACTGTGATGAAAAAATATAAAATTTTATTAAACATAAATAATGTTTAAGCAAAAATAATGTTTAATTAAAATCAAATTTACAAAGTCATGTTAATTTAAAATCAAATTTGTTCAATTCTAATTTAATACACATTTAATTAATTAGAAATAAAAACTATATATGTTTTTGTGATTTATATAAAAAATTCTTAAATGTATACATATAACTATTAGATTCAATTTTTATAATCCTACATTTATATTTCATATGTACAAGTCAAATTATAATAGTTGTTTCTAAAAAATTCTTTTCCGCCAAACTATAATTCACTGACATGGAAAGTCAAACATCTAATGCCTGAGCAATCTCGCCAAAAAAAAAAAAAAAACAACAGAATTGAGAACTAATAAGATCTAATCATCAAGGTGAGCAAGGTTCAAAATGGGTGTTCGCGTAATAAATCAGCCACAAATTGCACAAAAGCCGCAACCTTAACCGAATTATATTTTGTAAAATAGTTATATTCAGTCCCTTCACCATTTTGCTCAAATCTTCAGTGATTACTTCACTTGTTGCCTGTTTGCTACGGTTACATTCGTCTTGAGCGCATTCCCCTCTTCATATTGCGCATCAAGCACCCGTCTTTCATTTTTCTGTTGCTCTTTTTATTGTCATTCGAAATTTCTTGCACTTATCCTCTCGAGGGATTTGCATTAAAAACGTGAAAAAAGGTACCTTTTGACGTTCGTTTCCTCACATTTAATTTCTTTATTCATTTCTCTCTTCTGGGTTACTATCAGCTTTCCATGTTTCCCCATCTTCAGCTTTATTCCGCCTTTTGAAATGTCATGCTAATTGATCAGGGTTCTCTTCCTTGTTCTCATATGTGCCAACTTTCATGAGTAATTTTGTATTGCCACTTTAATTATTCTTCTGTGGAACCTTTGCACGGCAAGTTTATAGGCTTAGATAACAACTGGCTTAAATTTTCACGCAGATCATGGATGAACTGGATTTCTTCTCTTTACTCTGTGTTCTGGGCATTCCTAACTTTGCTTCTTCATCAGTATCAAGTTTTGCATTTGATTTCTCTAGTCCCTACAGGGAAGGAGAACAATACTGTCAGTTATCAAGCACGTGATGTTTCTCTGTTCATCATTGACCTTAAATTAGTTAGCATACTTCTATCTGTTGTGAGTAAATCAAAATGAATTTGCAAAATCCTTATGTCTTTTGAGAGAGTTATGGATATTGAATCAGAGTTATATTTGTCCAGAGGTCTGAGAATTTTCGAGAGAACCTGATATATTGCAAAATCCTATTACTTGTCAATACATCTTACATATGTTGCATTCTGCATTGCTTAGAGACTTCTCTAAGCTTACATGCTATGTCATCAAATGGGTACAGGATGACTAGAATAATTTTGATAGCTTTGGTTCTGTTAGGGATATTAATAAAAGCATTCTTGATTTGTCTCTTAATAGCTCAAAATTTTGGTTGAAGTGGTCATTGATATGGTATTAAAGCATTCATGATAAACAGTCAGTAAGTTTGTTCCTTGTTAGCTTCATTCTTCTAATTAAATTAATTTTAGCATAAGGTATGGTAGATTTGTGCTTTGAATATGCTTCAAGCAAAAGGTCTTCAGATGAATGGGCGTTTTAGAAATATTGATAAATTCATTTTTAATCTTTCTAACAGTTTGGGTTTTTAAAATCAAATGATCCTTCGAAGGTTCTATTTGATATTGAGAAATAGTACGTCCATTCTATGGAAAGTTCTGTACTCTGTATGTAGAACATTAGAAGGTATTCGAGGTAATGGAGGAAGGCCAGAAAGAAATTTTGTCGCTGTGGGGAGACCAAACAGAAATAATTGGCATCTTAGAGAGTATTCATTGGTTTTTTCCCTTTGGTTGCGAGATGAAGATTTAATTTTACATTTTATTGCATCACAACCCATCAATTGCCATTTGAACAACATGATTTTGTTGAGAGTTGTCTAAAACTCATAATTTTTTGGAGGTACTGCAACTGAAAATGGAAAGCCACTAAGAAATGTTGAGAGTTACTGCCTTGCTAGAGCAAATTATATCTGTATGGAGACAAAAGTAATTGATTAAGTTTAAGTGTTTAATGTTTTATCTGTCTTAATGCATGTGCTTATTATTAGGAATGCTCGTCATTTATTAATTTAATTTGGTTTGGATTGAACAATCTCACAGATCTTATACACACAGTGACCAGGGAATCTGTTTTTTGAACTTAATTGGTTTTTATTAATTGTGATTAAATTATTTCTGAGTTTGTTTATGGAAAAAAATGTATATCAATCATCCACTTATGTAACTCCTGAATTTACAACTTTATGTCTAGGAATATTGGTCAAGGTACTGGAATATTGACTTGATTGTTTGGATGCATCTTGCTTGTCATATACCGCTTTCTGACCATCTGTTAAAAACAAATGACAGAGCCTTTCTTTTTGTAGCATACACTGCAAAATGCCAGATTTTAAGATAGGATGCTACACTATAGGTTCGCATGGAAGCAGGCTGGCAAGGACACATAAACTTGATTGGCTGGTACTTCTGCTACTTGTGGTTATAGACTTAATCTTGGATTCATTAGAACCTTTTCACCGCTTTGTGGGGGAAGGCATGATGGCGGATTTGAAATACCCATATAATGATGAAACCATACCCTTTCGGGTTGTTCAAGTATGTATTTGCATGCCGTATTATAAATATAGACTTGCCTCCTAATGCACTATTATTGCCATATTGATATTGTAAATGAACAACCTTAACCTTTTTCATGTTTTCTGGAACAGATTGTCGCCATATTGTTTCCTATTACTATCTTTTTTATGTTCTACATTTGTAGAAGGAATGTTTATGATTTGCACCATTCAATTATGGGTATTTTTTACTGCTTTTACTTTGTCACTGGCTTACCATTTTCTGCTTGTGACTCATGGTCTCTTACTTGAATGAACTCCTTGGAACCTCAGGTATTCTTTTCTCTGGACTTATAACTGGAGTTATCACGGATTCAATTAAAGTTGCTGTTGGTCGACCACGGCCAAGCTTCTTCTGGCGGTGTTTCCCTGATGGTAAAGTGGTGCGTCCTCATATTCTTTTTTAAGATCTGTAATCTAGCTGCCCTCTGTATTCTCCCTTTCTTTCTCCTAAAGGAGGCCTTGTGTGGGGATTAAAAAATATAAAGGTTGGGGGTTGGGGGGGGGGGGGGGTTGTATTTCTTTCTTTTTGGTTGCCATTGCTGCTCTTATTTGCTAATGCAATTTCAGTTGTTGTAATACTACTAGCTAAGAGAATGCTTGACATTGGTTGATGCAGGTATTTGATGCCATCACAAATGATGTAGTTTGTCATGGGGATGAGAAGATCATAAAGGAAGGATACAAAAGTTTTCCTAGTGGACACACTTCATGTACGTAGATAATCTATTTCATATTATTTGGGTACTCATGAATCACCACTTCCACAAGTTATTTAGGCATGGCATGATATGAAAGTATATATTTAGCATATGTCTCATCCTGTCATTGCGACTCACCTTTATCTTGTAGAAGTTGGGCTGTCATCTTTATTTTTCTTACATTCTTATTTCAAAGATGTTGTTGCTTAGTGACAAAATGTATCCAACTATATACTGTCAAGGAATGAAGCCATTCATATCATGATTACACAGAAGACATTATAGATGAGTCATGATCCTCTTAGCAATGCGACCAAGGGACTAGACATTGTTAATTATTTCGAACCACTCTATCTTAACTAACTAAATATGTTTCTGAAAAAAAAAGAAGAGAAAATTGTGCAGGAAATAAAATCTACTATTGCTTATACACTGTTGGGTCAAGAACATATTATCTACTAGCTGCAGCAAGCATCTTAAAATATTAAGAGTCTAAGCAACTCATTTTAGACAGATGTATTTCTGAAACCATACAATTGTAGGCTAGTCATTACATATTACATGCATCTCACAGTACCAAATATCCTTTAAATCTCTATGTCTGAAACTTGTTAGAAGAAACATTTATCCCTTTAATCAAATATACTATCAATTTTAGTCCAAACTGTGCTTTGTGCATATATAGGAAAACAACCTCGTATCTGGTTCATCATATGATTTACAGATGGAGATGGAGAGTTTCATTGTCATGAAGTAGTATACATTTATGAAATGCAGTACTGCAGATTTAAATGATATGTGTGCGCACATGTGAGTGCATGTATATTTTACATGGTTAAATTATGGAACATTAGGGCTTAGTTTAATCATGGTCATCCAAATTTCAGGGGCCTTTGCAGGTTTGGGTTTTTTCGCATGGTATTTATCTGGAAAAATTAGAGTGTTTGATCGCAGGGGCCATGTTGCCAAACTGTGTCTTGTGTTGCTCCCTTTACTTCTTGCTGCTTTTGTGGGTGTTTCCCGGGTTGATGACTACAGGCATCATTGGCAGGATGTGTTTGCTGGAGGGCTAACAGGTTGGTAGTTGTAATGTATGGAAATCCAGTGGCTATTTAAGAATTATTACTATAAAAAAAATCCCAAAGCAATTTAAAAGGGTAGGTGATTGGACTCTTTTTTTTTTTTCCTGCAGGGATTACTGTGTCTTCAACCTGCTACTTGCTACTCTTTCCTTTCCCTCATCAAACAGGTTGCATTTTTGTTTCAAACTACTGAATAGTTTGTTAGCTCATACATGGATATTTTTTTTCTTGTAAAATTTGCTGCCTACTAGACTGTATCTACTATAAAAGTTCATTTCTGTGATAATTGAAGTAATAGTTTTTGACATTGGTCAACTCATTCGAAAAGCATAGGTCATGCTCAAGTTTCAGCCACAGTAGTTCTACTCTGCATGTACCATTGGACTATGCAGAAGTTCCATTCTAAAACTGAGAATAGTGATGGGTGGGTTTTATTATGTTACAATGAAATAGGAAGTGTTGCATATGGGATCAACTATATATGGCACCTGTATCATGGTGTACATTTTAGAGTTTCATATACTTTTGAGGGATTTATAATTCCCCTGTTTTCCTAGTGTTTACCTTCTATCCTCTATCAGACAATGCTTGGGAACATGAATAAGATAATGGTTGAATAACTATGAAAAATCAGCATATTTTTACCAATTCTGTTATTACAACAGGAATTTGTTCTTCTTTTTTTCCCATGCTTCAGAATTGGGGCTTACCGCTCTCCCTGCTTTTCTTAAGGATATACTTCCTTCCTCTGATCCTTTTCATGGTCTATATGTCGAAGTGTATGGCTTTGAATCCAACAGCCTCCATGGTATGCAAATGCATATTTGAAACTTATCTGCGCAACATAAGCAGACTTACACCTTTGGTCTGCTTTGCATAAACAAGAAAACATTTTGTGCCCATGAAAATATATTTGAAATTTGAGTTTTTTTTTTTACTTTTCTTTGGGGGGCTTCTCTCTTTTTAGGGTCTCAAGTAGCATACCCGATAGTCTGTACCTGTTGCATTCGTATCTGTTTTTATTTATACATTAGACATGGTTTGATATGATTATTTAACTACCAGCCTTTCAAAGTCAACAAATTAATCAGCTGAGAAAAATTTTTCATATTCTATATTACTGAGGTGCCAAAACATAGTTTTGTCAATTAATTTACTTCCCTCTTGGAGGCTGCTAGAACAGGTGAATACCATAATAATATTACGGTCTTGATCTCCCTCTGGGCTCATGTTTTTTTTTTTTTGTCCCAACTCTGTAGGTTGGGCGCCTCATGCTTATTTTGAAATGTTGGGCAAATCAGAAGGTAGTTCCATGGAGGAGGACTATCATCCCATGCTGCAACCACAAATTAAATCTGCAAATGCAAGAAGCTCTCCAGATTTAACTCTTGACATTGAATTACTGGAAAGTGGCCCAAGGTACTGACTGGTAACTTGTTCCTTCAGTCAAAAGAAATACGGTGCTCTTTAATTGTTGTATATTAAATATTGCCAAAGGCAAGCATTTGTAGTTTGTTACATCGACGTATGTAGATGCATGAAGGTAAATATTGATCTCTGAATATGGGACACTTATTTGGTTGCATGGCTGAGGAAGTTGATTCTCAAAAATTGTTTTAGTAAGGTCTAAGATGCTGAGAACCTCAACCTTGACGAAACTGTATATTTTACTTCTCATTTTGGAACTTAATTAAGTATAGTGACTTTTGTGGACTCGCTCCAAAATATTTTGCTCCCTTGGTCTACCTAGTTGAATTTACCTGCTAATTTTGCATGGCTTCTCTGCTTGTAAATGCTAGTACACAATTTTTCTAAGAGAGGAAAAAAAAATGCAAATGAGGAAGAAAGCATGTGTTAGTGCCTGCTCAATTGTGTGCGCTACACCTAAAATTACTTACAAATAAGCATTATTAGCAGTAGAAAAACGCACTTAACTTCTAGACCATTGTATTTTATTGACTATATTGTGCGATTTGGATCCTCTAAAGTCACTGAAGAGGATCCAATTCCAATACTCTGATATGCTGACTATAGTCTTAGCAGCCATAGTTACAGAAAGAAGCTTTCAATGGTTGCCGCAATCCCACCAGATTTTTTCTTTGCATGCATTTATTGCTTCTTTAGCTAACAGTGTTTCATAAATTGCAGTCAGAAAAGAAACTGAGTTCCAGGGTGCATGACCATAAATATAATGATGTGTAGCGAGATTTTCAGCACAGCCATTCGTGGAAAATCTTTTGAAATGAGCTGGGTTGCTCTGTTTTAACTGCATATGTAGCATTTAAGAGCGGGAAACGGGTCTCATCTCTCATGTTTTATGTCATATCATATCTTCAAAACCTGGTAGAAATACACAAGTACCTTATTGGGCCTGATTTTGCAGATTTGAGAAAAGGATAAATGGGCTGTTTTGTAAGCCCACCCCCTCCTCCCACTGCAGATCGGCCTCTTCATCCATATGCTAGTTATTTTTTGCCCAAAGAAAGAAATCCACATACTCGTTAGGTTTCTGGTTTGAAGGTACCAATGGCAAAGAAGCTCACATTGAAAAGACAATGGTCATAACAGATCTAGGTAATTCTTGTTCTTTATTTTCTTTGGATGAAAAAAGTTTTCGTCCTATTCGAAGCCTTGAAATTCACCCATTTGTTAGGTAAAGGGTATGAGTTTGGACATGGGTTTTGATCTGAGAAATTATTTTTGAGAAGGTATAAACAAATGTAAATAGAAAAACAACACCGAAAATGTATATTTTGTGTTTTGAAATATATTCATGGTTGTTTGGGATGTGTTTCTTTTTATTATGATTTTATAGTAATTAATTTAATGTAAATGAGTCTTTATGTAAAAATTGTTGAGTTTGAAATCTTTTAGAAATAAACGTGTTTCGAGTTGCGAAAATTAAGTTTGTGTATTAGGGTATGGTATGGAAGGTGAGTGACATAGGTTCCGATATGGACAATACTAACCTATCTACGACCATTCACATTTGAGTTAGTGAAGAGAGGTATAGGTGGCATGAACTAAGCAGATTTTAGGTTCGGAGTTCTATTACGTTGTGTATCTGAAAAATGCGTAAAATAAGGAAAAAAAAAAAACCAGAAAAAACTAAGAGGTGACAAAAACATCAATCTAAGGTGGTTTTGCCCTGAATTCAAAAGGGGAAAAACACTGAAATTCAAGGTCGATTCTCTCTGTATATTAAATGGCAAAAGAATAGAAGAATTAAGGATGGGTAGTTGTATTTAAGGTCACTGGATATAAGTCATGGAATGAAGAATTTTATTTTCCTATGTTAATTGAAAAAATTGCTATTTTGGTTCTTTATATTTTAACGTAGTAATTTTATCATCTATGAATTTAGAGTGATAAAATGATTCTTAAGGAATTCATCATTAAATTAAACAAATTTCTTTACTATCTTTCTTTTGAAAAAAATGTTGAGATTGTTTATTTTTAGCTTACGTGGAGATTAAATACACATTGAATAATTTTTATTTTTTACTATTGTCAACACTTGACAAAATATAAAGTATTTTTAGAATCCCTTCGATCAAACATGCATTCTATTCACCGCTTCTTCTTCTTCAATCCAAAAACCCTACATCCCATTTGGTGGCTACTTCCTTACAGCCCAACCCTATAGGCTGACCCATTAAACCACAAAAGAAATTGTTAGAGTTGGGCTGAACAACAATATTTTAAGGGCCCCATTTCATTTTTTTGCAACACGTCAATGACTAAAAATCTCAAGAAAAGTACCATTTTAGTTCTATATTTTATTTTAATTCTAATTTAGTCTTTCACAAATTTGTATCATGGCAATAGTTTTTCATAAATTTATTAGTCAAAGACAAGTCATCCATAGTCAATTTATGGAACTAATTTTTTTATTATTTTTAAATTTTTGAGACATCATATAATGACCAAATTGATATTGAAAAAAGTCAGATTCAAATAATGACTTTTTTGCTAAACTTCTCCTCAAGTCTTTAACCCTTCTCAACTATACTCCCATGTGCCTTCAAAAAACTGTAGTAATATATGTCAAATGTCAATGAAAGCTTAGTGTATGTAGTTTAATACACAGAATGTGTAACTAACAAAAGAGAAGTGAAGAGATTAAACTATAAATTAAAACAATCGTATTATTTTTATCATCAGATTAGCTGATATCACGAGTTAATTTGAAGTTTGAACCATTCTTAATGCTCATCAGAGATCCTTATTCAGTAGCTTCATGCTTGAAGCAACTAGCAAAGTACACAATTCTTGTTTATTATTGTCTGCTGACACCTAGCTTCAATTCTTGTATGTTAAGTATTGTCGTAGGCATAAACATTGGCGTGGTTGGTTGCTTCTTACGTATACATATACCGATGAAAATAATAACTTATAATATTTTTAAATGGCATGTGCCTAAATTTATTTAGGTACCGCTTGGTATAAGGGAAAGAGGTCTTTTGAAAATAAAAGGGGAAAAGGAAAACAAATATTAGTGCACTTGGTATAAAGATTTTGTCATTTTGAGGGAAAGATTTTTCCACGTGAAGGTGGATGGAATAAGACTTATTTCATTGGAAAGTAATGTAGATGATTAAATTGCCCCTGATGCCATATTCCTATAATAATAATAATTTGAATTTGAGGTAACTTGACCTTTTTATTCTTCCTTCCTCACTATTTTTTTCTTATTTTTTATTGCATACCAAACATAAACTTTTTGAGAAAATTTTATTTTTAGTTCTTTACTTATTACAAAATTGTCATTTTAATCTCTCACTTATTAAAATATTTAAAATAATCATTTATTCATTAAAAAATGTTACATTTGATCTTACACTTTTAAAAAAATTATTAAATTTAATTTCTTTATCAAACTTTAAACTTAAATTTAAAGGACTCAATTTGATATTTTTTAAAAAATAAAAAATTAAATATAACATTTTTTAATAAATAAAAGATTATTTTATATATTTTAACGGGTGTATTTTACTCTGTCCTTTTTGCGTATGGATCCCCACAACAGCTCCTGCTGTGATGCATCTCAATTGTCCAATTAATCCGACGCCTTTCCTTGTGACACATGTCCACTATTTTTTTTGGTTAAATTTTTGTATAGAAAAGAACTTAAACAATACAGGCATCGTTCCAAGTAGAATAACACGGATTTCGAAGACAAATTGCAGCGTTCTTGTTCCACCATTTCCAGCCTCTATGTTACTGTAATTTTTGTCTTTGTTGGATCAGTGTGCATTTTGCAAAGCCAGAAACAAACAAATCCAAATGGATCAAATATGAGAAGTCTACCATGGGTGTTTTGCTATTATCTCTTTGAGCTCCTTCATGGGTTTCGTTCTCTTGGATAGACACGATTTCCAGTGTATACAGCAACATCATAACCTTCTTCCTTGTTTGCTTTACTTTTGGTCTTCAATGGAGACCACCGATGCAGAAAAATTAACCTCCTGTGACTTTAACGCTTGGATTGTTCAGGTTCTTTTCTATACAAATTTTGTTAAAAAAAAAAAAAAAAAGCGGACACGTGTCATGAGGAGAGCATCGATTAGTTGGACGGTTGAGATGCATCACAAGGACTACTGTGGCGGAAACTCATACTTTTTTATATTATTCTCCTTATTATTATTCTTATTTTTATCCTTTTTCATTTTGTATACTGAATGAGAGCTTAACATATTTAAAATTCTGTGTACCACATGTTGAAAAGTAAATAGAAATTTTATAATTAGTGATGTGATGCGCCTATATATTCAGTAAGTAAATCAAACAAATGAAATAGTGCTTTCCAGATTAATTTGCTCTACACCTAACATTGGTTACGAACAAGCATGATTAGCAGCCATAAATCCAACGTATCTTCTACACAAATCTAATTTTCCTGACTGTATACTCTGAATATACAGAGTGTTGACTCCAGTCTTCGCAGGCATAGCAACAGAAACAAGAAGCTTTTCTTTGCATCTATTCATTGTTTCTTTCTACAGTTTCCAAATGCTTCACAATTGCAGCAAAAAGTTCTGCACAGAAACTGAGTTCCAGGTTGCATGGGTATATATATGAATGATGTGAAGCAGGATTCACTGCACAAACCATACGTACAAAACACGCGTAGCGTTTAAGAGCAGGAAATGATGGGTCTCTCTATTCTTATTAGTTCTCTTACTGTGCTTGCATTTATCATCTCCATGTTCCTACTGGGCAGTCAAATTAATGAAGTTGATGCAGGTTCGTCCCTTGCTATTCTTTTTGGTTGCTTTAAATTGATAATGCATTAGTTTTAAAATTTTCACAGAATGCTTTAGCAAAATTAATGTTTAGTTTTATTTTTTAAGTTCATATTGTGGCTGTTTTGCAGATGAGGGTGCAGGAAATATGGGTCGCTTTCCAAGCCCACCCCCTAATCCCACTGCAAATCGACCTAATCATCCGTATTATGAACAGGCCTCTGGTCAGAGGGTCCCGTTTAAGAAGAAGCTCTCATTGACAAAAGGCCTGTCTTAAGCGATAAAGAAAATCGTTTTTTTAAATAAGAATTTTGCTTGTATTTCTTGTTACGTTGAATATACTATTTTAAACGTAACAATGTATGGTTTAACAGTTATTGTTTTTACTAATTAACGTGTAAATAAATACGAAAAAAGTGAATAGCACAAATAAGGTCGTATGGCGCTGAAATCCAAAGGGGAAAAACTGAATCTGAGGAGGCCATTGGCGAAACCAATGATTTTGTATTTCTATATATAGGAAAAAATTATTTTGGTCACATTGAATTGCCTTTTTCATCATTTACTCATTTTATTTTTATAAATAATCCTTCATTGAATAGAAATTGTTATTCATAGTCCATTTAAGTGAGCTAATAGAACTTAACTTGAATGATTACATATGATAATATAAATAGTTCTTCAGGTTTGTTCACACATGCAAAATTTGGCATTAATTTTCTGATTGTGTTCAGATTGATTTCCTCAGTCATGCATGTCTCTGTTTCGTATAATACCTTGAAAAGGCACTTGAAATTTCAATCACCATTATAATGTAGAGTTGTTGAGTGTGTGTGGTGATGATTTTGTAGGCATGAAGATGAGGAAACTGGGAGTGTTGCCACCTTCACCTCCTGCACCGAAGCCATCTCCTCCTCAGACTCCCAAGCATTGCACCTCCACGTTCAAATAATTAAGTATTAAAAGCTTTACATCGGTGTTAGGC
Source organism: Delonix regia (assembly GCA_037074485.1). Classification (NCBI taxonomy): domain Eukaryota; kingdom Viridiplantae; phylum Streptophyta; class Magnoliopsida; order Fabales; family Fabaceae; genus Delonix; species Delonix regia. Next base: position 26,929,794 of record CM073449.1, on the reverse strand, counting down.
CTGAAGAGTATGTAATTTTATTTTATATTTTTAATTTGGTTTTTTCATTTATAAGAACTCATTTTCTTTGATTGTAAGAATTTGTTTTTATTGATTCAAATATTTGATATGAAAACTTTCATCTTCTATAAAATCAAATTATAGATTTGTTTGCATTTATGCTTAATTTTATGTTTTAGCTTTAATAACGCCGTAATATGAAAAATTGTATGATTTGGATGCTAGATGCCTTTAATGGCAGAATAAGATATATAGAGAGCTTCAACCACCAATTTCATATTATAGAATGACCATAAAGAGGGAATTGTGTGGTTCAAATACTAGGGAATGAGAATAGGCATTAGTGAAAAAATTTAGTTCAAAGTTTTAAAAACACCTATAACAATTAACTTTCTGGTATTCTTAATACAGACCACCAATGAACACGCACTTTACGCAGATAGAAAACTTGTTGAACAAGATTTTTAATGGCTCACAGGTTTCATCCTTGGACGCTTTACACAATTATATTTTGATGCAAGAATTAGCTATAACTATGAACCTGTTACTCCATAATCTAGATGAATAATAAATTGAAAATTTGGACATTGGTAATTAATGATTTGGACAATATGAGTTTTTTTTACTTCTTATAAATATGTGTAACGATTTCTATTTTAAAATATATTTTAATTCAACAATTTTATTAATTATTAAAATATTTAATTTTTTTAATGAAACAGTGGGTCGGGAATGCCCCTCCTCAATTTGAAAATAGAGAACGTCCCTATCAATAAATGACTATAGGTTGATTCAAACGTACATCGTATGTTTCTGGCCAAAACAGAAAAGAAAAAAAACGTACATCGTATGTAAGAGTGTGAGTGGAGTGCCTTCAACTGTCATTCTATCATATCTTGTTTCACACACACACGTACATGCTTGCATATAAACATACATGGTTTTATCTAAATTTACTAATTCATCTAAATTTCTAGAAATATAAAATCAAACCTAGACAAGTGCTTTCTAGAAACCGTTATAATCCACTTAATTATTAATTGCAAAATTTATGCAAATATACTTTAAAAAAGATAACATTCTATAGATATATTCTTAATAATATAAAGGTAAAATAAATATATTAGATAACTAGTTATATTGAATTATTCTTTATATATGTACTTCATTGAGAATTTTAAGTTGAGTAGTATATGTTATAAAATATAGATAAATTTGTTCTTTTTAAAATTAGTATAATTCAAATTGTATTTAATAAAATTTTTATGATATTATATTTTAACTATATAATTATATATATATATATATTTTAATAATTATTTACTAATTAAGTAATATAAATTTTACAAATTTATCTTATATATTTAGGATTTTTTATTTAAATATTATAATTTAAAAAATTAAATATTTAGACGTTACTCTGACAAAATTATTACATTCAAATGTTTAAACTAATTCGTCATTATAAATGACGAGTGCGTTTGCACTTAAAAGTTTGCTTCACTTAATACATATATTAATATATAAAATAAATCAATTAATAATATATAATATTATTAAATTAAATTAAAATTCAACCATGTTAATTTTATTTGTTTTATTAATGGTTATTTTAAAATTTTAAATACTTAGTTATCTGTTTTAAGTATATATATTATTTAAATGATTAATCTTACAAAAATTTTTAGATTTTACTTATTTTTTATTTTGAAAATTTAAAAAACAAAACAAAAAAAGTGTAGCTGATTTCGTATATGTATTTTTAATAATAATAATAATAATAATAATTATATATGGGATGACAAAAAATTTTTAATTTGAAAATATATGTGAGAATTATTTCATTTGAAAAATTTTATTTGTGAAGAGGCCTATTGGCAATAATTGAAATATCTCTTCTGAATAAATACAAGCAAATGGAAACAAAGGTGATTGTTCTAGTAAGAGGTGATTAATTATGTAACAAAATACTCTCAAATTATGTTTTAAAATAAAATTATGCTGGTCTTGATTATCTTAATTTTATAATAAAAAATTAATTTTCAAAATCTTGACCAAATATATATATATATATATATATATATTTTTTAATGAGTTATGTAATTTTAATAGATTACATTTTTTTCACTATTTCAGTTGTATTCACAGAGTATAAGTGAATCTTAGGTAATTTTTAAATTTTAATTATTTAAAAAAAACAAAAGAAGAGTAGTAGATTTCATATATGTATTTTTGATAATAATAATAATAATAATAATATATAATATAATATTGTTATTATTATCATTATTATTTACGAGATGGCAAAAAATTTTAATTTAAAAATTTATGTGAGAATTGTTTCATTTTGAAGACTTTCATTTGTGAAGGAGTTTTTTATTATTAATATTAATAATAATAATAATAATAATATTATTATTATTATTATTCAAATATTAAACTTTGTGTAGAGTTCAACATCCCTATTATTGAGCTTTTTCTTTGAGAATCAGCAAGGGAGATGCAAAGTTAGTTAAATGGGTTGAGTTTATAAGACACAAAATATATAAAAATCATTTAAGATAATTCATTTAGTGTTCAATTTTTCTTATGTAAATTTTGATGAGTTATGTTATAAGTGAATATTTAGAAAACAACTCTATTGTGCTAGCTAAATCTCTTAATAGAAAAACATTAAAACATAATTAAATCTAAATCTCATAATAATAATTAGTACTATTAATTAACATATACGAATTTACTAAAAAGTTTAATTTGTATTCTTTTTATTGTTAAATCATCAAAATTAAATAAATGAAATTTTAAAAATCTTGTAAAAATAATTATTTAAGTGATATATATGTTAAAACATATACTATGTGTTTAAACACTATAATTAAAAATTTTAATAATAAAATAAATATTAATATAATTGTATTTTTATTCAATTAAATAATATTATGTATATTATAAAAATAAATAATATTATATATACTAATATATATATATTAATTATATTTATAATTATATATATTATATATATACGCATGTGCCTCTATGTGTGTGCCAAAAGTGCCTCACCGACATTGAGGGCAAGACACTTCATATAATTAAAAAAAAAAGTTGTTCTCTTGACTCGTCTTCAATGGAAACAAATCAGAAGTGAATGAAAATCGAGACTAATTCGTCTCTAATAGAGACGAATTACTTTAAGCATTTAAGTATAAAATTTTGTTAAAAAAGGATATGGATAACATTTTTTTTTATAATATTATGTTAAAAATCTCTATACATTTACATTACAAACTCATTCATTCTATACGAATATATGAACAAGCAAGTATGACATCATTGAATTAGTAAAAAATATTAACACAAATATCACCTTTCCTAAATATAAAAGTCAAGAGAATAAGAGATATCTTAATATAAGTGAATTCGACACTTATCTCACCATTCTCCTCCTTCTCCTCACTCCCAAATGCTAAATTCTCATGCCTCCTCTATATTCTTACCTATATCTTTCTTTTGAAAAAAAAGAGAGAGAGAAAATTATACCCTTATAGCAGCTCAAATTAAAAACTAGTCGCTAATTAATTTTCTACACAACCCTCATGGATCATGATGGCGTATGCATGAACCAACGTAGCATAGAAGCACAAAAGACTTGTGTAAGGTCATGGTCATTGTATGATGTCGCAATATTTATTTCCCAAATCTAACATATTGAACCCTATTTAGGCCAATCAAAACTTCAATTTAATTATTAATTCAGCTAAAGTCTAGTCATGGTATTTATTATGCAAAAGTGATTATATATAAAGTGAGGGATATATATATATATATATATATATGTATATATATCCATATTTTACTTAGTTTTTCTTTTTGAAATTTCTAGCATATTGTTTTAATTAATTGCTATTTTGTCAACAAATTACATTAGAGCAATTGGAATTTCAGTATCAATATGAAAGTAAGATACACATTAAATTATTAAATGAACATACAACAAACACATTTAAAACTATAAAATGTCTAGAAAAAGTAATATAATAAGTAGTGAATTTTTGACTTTATGCCCCAAAAAACCTGACCTAAGACTATGAAACTAAGGAAGCCATTGACGGAACCAATGATTTTGTATTTCTATATAAAGAAAAACATTATTTTGGTCCTTTACGAATTATTAAATAGTCATTTTTATTCTTCACTTATTTGATTTTCCCAAATGGTCCTTCAATAATTGAAAATTGCCATTTATGGTCCTTCTACATGAGTTAATAGAGTTTAACCTGAATGACTATATATGATAATGATCACAAATGTAGAGGACTAAAAGTGACAATTTCTAATTTAGAAAGTGCTAAAAGTGACAATTTCTAATCGAAGGAGGACCATAATAATATTCTTTTCTCTATATCAAAATATACATTAATTTCGGTGATGGGTTTAGATTTGATTATTAGGCCGAACTTTTAGAAGTTGGCTTGAATTTGGGCTTAAAAAAATAGCTCGAGCTCATGTTTTAATTGGAATCTTTTATTCAAGCTTTTATTTATATGTTTTGAGCTGGACAAAATGAGTTTTTTTAAATCATGATTAAAACTATTTGCTACTTAAGATTTAAGATAAATAATATAGTTAATTATTATTAGTACTTGTAAAATGATATATAAAAAAGTTGTAAATACAAATAAGTTGTATTGATATAAATCTTTTAGATAAGATATTGTACTTTTTATTTCTTTACTAAAATGTCATATTATACTAAATTTTTATTTAAATAAATTTTTTTTCTTATTATAAAATTATTGATTTGGGCTATTCGAACTTGGGCTAACCATTAAAAAAAGTCAAAGCCTAACTCATTTTATAAAATGAGCTATTTTAATCGATTTTTTTCTACTTTATTTTTTCGAATTACACTTATCAGACCAAATAAACTTTTTAAATTATAGTCATGATTAGATGCAATCATCATGCTGTTATGTTTTTAACTAAATGGTGGCAAAAGACAAGGTCAATTAGTATCAATCTCATACCTGAATTGGCCCAATGTCAAAGCAACACTTTTTTCTATGTATATAAGTTAATATATATATATATATATACATATATATATATATATATATATATATGCTTTACAACGTCAACATCTTATCTACTAATGTTTCTGATTTTCAGCAACATTATATGTTTGAAAATATGCACAATTGATGAACTAAATTCCAACCTCTGTTTTTCTTTGATGACTATATATATGAACACAATGTGAACACATTAATTAGCATCTACGAAGATGGGAGAACCGTTGGAAATGCCTCTGGAAACTTTAAAATTACTGATCTAGATTCAGTAGTTATTCTGTACATAGTTATTTCTGTTTCTAATTAATTGATTCATTTAATTAGGACTTTAGTTTGTAATAGCTATTTTAGTTAGCAATATTTTTTGAGCCTTTTAGCACTTTTCGTTGAATCCACTTGAATTTAAGCAAGTTCTAGTTGAATAAAATTTGTAGACATCAGCCGAAGTTCTTCTACCTCATCCTTAATTGTTTCGAATAATTTTTTTTTCTAATTTTTACAAGATCGATGGGTGTGTCTTCTTTTCGCGGTTTTCTAATACTTTTATTCGTTGCATGCACTCTTCTCTTGCAGGCCACTCAAGCTAATGCGAATTTGTATATATTGATATCTACGTGCAAAATTGGCATTTATCTTTTGACTTTGTGTTGATCAGATTGATTTCCTCACATGCATGACTCACTGTTTCGTTTAATACCTTCAAAATAATGAAAAGAAAGGGCACTTGAAAATTTCAATCACCATATTAATATAGAGTTGTTAAATGTGTGCGTGATGATCATTTTATATGTAGGTATGAACATGAGGAAACTGGGTGTGTTGCCGACTTCACCTCCTGCACCGATTCTATCTCCTCCACACACTCCAAGATCAGTCATCACACCTCTGTCTCAATCCATGAAGTAGAAGAAATAATATTTCCAGAATGAAGAGAAAACAACATTTGTGTTTCTTATACTAGAAGCTACTTTTGCAATTTGTGCGAGTGTTCAAATTAAACTTTGTCATAATATGTTTATTACAGAAAGTATTATTGCAAATCCTATCTGTCTCCCTCAGTTTATTCTGTTCCGTTCCACCAAGAATTTTTTTTTTAATTAATTGGCACAACAGTGGTCTGTCTAGAAGAGATTTAGTTCGAGGTTATATAAGTGCAATTGAGAAAGAAAATAAAGATAAATAACGCACATGCATTGGATCCTTCGAATCCATGGCTTCACCAGGTCCCAAAAGCGAATTTGGATCCTCTAAAGTGTAGAACCTATAAAGTTCCTCTAAAGTTAAAAGAGATAGAGAGAAAAAAATTGAAGTGGATTGTGTTAGCACAGATATAGGGGTGAATTACAAAATTAAACATGATGTAAATAATAATTGAAAATTCAGATAATTATTGAAATATTAGATTCTTGAGGAGGCAACAAGCCATGTGCTTTTTGAGGAGATTAGAATGTGAATAAAACAAATAAGGTAGAAGAAATTCAGTACAAAAGAATTTATAGTGTTTCTGATTACCATTGATACTATATCCACTTCCTAGCTTATGTAGGAAGGTGTAAGAAAGTGGGATGAGTAGTCGATTGGTGAGAATAGTGTTTGATATAAATTCTTAGGGTTTTGACTACTCTAAATAGTGAGATCTGTCATCGACTAGTTGACTAGTCACACGTGAGTAGTCAACTGTCAGTCTTATTTTTATATAACATTGCTAGCTAAATTTGACCAGTCGACTAGTTACTTGTGAGCAATCAACTATCGACCCCAATTTTATAGGGGATTGCTCTTTGGTGCCTTCCAATAGACTAGTCATTGGCTAGTAGTTGAATATTGGGGTATAGAAGGTACCTAGTTGACTGGCCACTCCTTAGCAGTTGACTACTTCCTTATAAAGTGCCCTCAGTCAGTTGCTTTTTGCTTCCTTGAGCTGCTGGTCACTCTTAAATCCTCATCAGTCGATTGGACTGATCACTCCTTGGTAGTCGACTTGTCAGTGTAAAATGTGACTAATTGATCAATTTTTGGGCTAATTTTCTTAGCTTCTAGAGATTATTTTACATAAATGTTTATCTAAGCTTATACATTTAACCAAATATTATGTTAAGCAAGTATAGATCATAAGGAATCATCACAAACATCTAGTAAAATAAATTGAAACCACTTTGTTGCTTAAGTCAGTGAAAATTATCTTCAAGCAAATGGCTAAACAATGTAAATTTTGATTTTTATAATTTATTTGGATTAACCATTCAGAGTTCACCTCTTATAAACAAAATCTTTCAGTTGAGAGAGGTTTAGTGAAGATATCAGCAAGTTGAAACTCAGTTTGGACAAACTCAAGATTGATATTTTTCTTTTGGACATGATCTTTGATGAAGTGATGCCTAATTTCTATATGTTTAGACCTTGAATGCATAATGGGATTCTTGGTGAGGTTAATTGCACTGGTATTGTCGCATCTGATTAGAATCTCTTTAAGGTATACATTAAGATCCTCTAGTTGTTACTTCATCCAAAGGATTTGAGCATAACAATTACCAACTACAACATACTTAACTTCAACAGTGGACAATGCTACACTATTTTGTTTCTTACTAAACCAAGAAACAAGAGAATTTTCAAAGAATAAGCTTATTCCACTGGTAACATATGAATTGCTTCCAATCTAGCTACTAGTGCAAAGGTTTCATCATAATCAATTCCCTCTTCTTGATTGTAACCTTTTGCAACTAGCTTAGCCTTGTTTCTACTCCAGATTCATCAAACTTGTTCTTAAAAACCTATTTAGTGCCAATTACAAGATGATTATTAGGTTTAGGGATAAGTTTCCATACTTGACTTCTTTCAAATTGATTTAACTCTTCTTGCATAGCTAGAACCTGATATTCATCTTTCAAGGTTTCATCAATTCCATTTATTCTATTTGAGATAAAAATGCTTAATGACTATAGATATTTCTAAATGAGTTTCAAGTTGTTACCCCTTTGGAGTCATCACCAATTATTTGTTCAAGTGGATCATTCTTTTTATAGTTCTATGCCTTTGGTAGATCATAAGTGACTTTTTCCTTCATTTCTTGATCAGATTCCTCATGTAAAGAGGATTGTTCATCTGTCTTTATAGATTCACTTTCATTCTTTATTTCTTGAGTTGTTTGTTTGCCTTTTATTGTATGATCATCAAACTTAATTGCAATTTCTTCACAAGATACCTTTCTTGGCTCAAGAGGGTCAAACTAATCAAAATTTACATGTATAGACTCTTCTACAGTTATAGTTCTTTTATTATATACTCTAAAGGCTTTGTTAGTACTAGAATATCTTAAAAAAATTGCTTCATCAAACTTTGTATCAAATTTGCCCAAATTATCTTTTCCATGATTAAGCACAAAGCATTTATAGCCAAATAAATGTAGATGGAAAATATTAGGCTTTCTTCCTTCATATAATTCATAAGAAGTCTTTCTCAAGATAGCTTTTATCATTGCTCTATTCATAACATAACATGCAATATTTATTGCATCAACCCAAAAATACTTAGGAAGATTTCTTTCATTTAGCATTGTTTTAGCCATTTCCTTTAGTGTTATGTTCTTTCTTTTTATGACTCTATTTTGTTGAGGAGTTCTGTGTGCAAAGAAATTTTGTTTTATTCCATTGTCTTCATGGAATTCCATAAATATGTTATTTTCAAACTCTACACCATGATCATTTCTTATTCTCACAATGGTCATGCCTTGTTCATTTTGAATGAACTTTACCAGTTTCAGAAAATATTTAAATGCTTGTTCTTTGCGAGACAAGAAAAGTGTCTAAGTGAATCTAGGAAAATTACTAGTACATAATAATTTCCTCTAAGATTCAAAGTCCTAGAAGGTTAAAAAAGATTCATGTGAAGTAATTGTAGTGGTCTAGTTATGGAGATAATTCCTTTTGCTTTAAAAGAGCTCTTAATTTGTTTTCCCTTTTGACATGCATCACAATGTCTGCTTTTATCAAATTTCAATTTGGGCAATCTAACTACAAGGTCTTTCTTCGCAAGCATTTCTAAGAAACTTATACTAGCATGAGTAGGTCTTCTTTGCCATAACCAACTATCATTATTAACATTTATTAGACATTTTAAATTATTAGAAGGAACATCATCTAAATTAATAACATATACATTATTAATTCTATGTCCTATCAATATGGTTTTATTTTCTTTTATATTTTCTACCAGACAATGTTTTGAATCCAATATTACTTTATTGTTTTTATCAAATAATTAACTAATGCTAAGAAGATTATGATTCAATCCTTTAATAAGAAGCAATTTATCGATTGAGGAGGAAGATTCCTAACCAGCTTTTCTAATACCAGGGAATTTTCCTTGTCCACTTCCTCTAAATGTGACATTTCCTCCATTCTTTAGTTGAAAGGAAATGAACTTTGATTTGTCTCCAATAATATGTTTGGAGCATCCACTATTCAAATACCACTTAGCTATGGTAGCCTTCATACACACCTACGGAAGCATTAAGTTTTATTTTTAGGTAATAATTCTTGTCGGGTCCTTGAATGTTAGTTATTCGCTTGGGAACCCATACTTTCCTTCTTTACAGAATTTTATTCTTTCTATAAGGGCAAGTATATGATTCATGTCCCTTTTGACCATAGTAGAAACATATAATGAATGGAGTACAAGTAAAAACTGCTGGAACAAAGAAATTCTTATAATCATTTTGTCTCTTATTTGGATTATACCCAAGACTTGCCTTATCAAAAACACATATTTGTTTTCCAAGCAAAATGTTTAAATTATCTTTCCCTCTAGTGAACTTTGCAAGAGTGTTCATCAAGTCTTTCTTTTCTTTTTGTAGAAGTTCATAATTATAGACAACTTTATTTTTGAGAAAAAGATGCTCTTTTCTAAGACTTAGGTAGTCATGCTTTAATGTCTCAATTTGTTTTTCTAAGAATGCTTTTATTTGGAGTAGTGAGCTATTCTCCTTTTTCTCCTTTTCAAGATTACTTTCTAGAGATAGACCTTTTTCTTTGAAAGCTTCAAGGTTTTAGATACCTTAAGGAATTAATCATGCAAGTCATTAAATGCATCTTGTAGTTCTTTATAGGAAGGGAGAGTACTTACCTCATCTTCTTTATCTATTAGGTAGATGTTAGCTTCTTTATCTGAATCTTCATCACTTTTTCCCCAAGTAGTTGATAGATATACCTTTTTCTTTTCTTTGCCTTTCCTTCTTTCAATGCTATCTTGCTTTTTTAGAAATTGAAAGCATTCCCATTTGATGTGTCCTTATTTTCTATGTTAATAACAAATGGGATGTTCCTTAACTTCTTGATTCCATTTAGTTAGTCTCATTCCATTAATTCTTTTGCCATTGAACAATCTTCCAAGTTTCTTAACGAAGAGACTAAGAGTTTCTTCATCAATTTTGTCCAGAGAATCATCATTGCATTCTTCCTCATCTAAAAACATTGATGATGCTTTGAGAGTAAGACCCTTCTTTTTCTTGTCTCGTTCTTTAAAAAGTTGCTTTAACCTTAGGTCATACTCTTAAAGGTTTTCAAAGAGAGCTACAACTAATTTTACTAATGGCCCTTTAGCTTCCTCAATAGCTATTACCTTTGGTTGCCATTCTATAGGAAGTGCCTTCATGATTTTGTAGGTTTAATTTATTTATGAGTATGTCTTCCCTAATGTTGCCAAATGATTTACAATGTGAGTAAAACGAATTTGCATTTGTTTAATAGTTTCTCCACAACTTATACTGCTGTGTAAGATTATGAATCCTGGACTTTTTTACACCTAAGGTTCCTTCATGAGGTATTTTTAAAGCCTCCCACATCTCTTTGGCATTTTGACAATTTGAGACTCTAAAGTATTCTTCTTGACTCAGTGCACTAGTGAGAATAAACTTAGCTTTATTGTTCAGCAAAACTTTCCTTCTTTCTGTATCATTCCATTCACTTTTGGGTTTGAAAAAGGTATTGACTTCAACTTTCATAGACAAATATGGACCTTCCTCAATTACATCACAAAGGTCAATATCAACAGCCTCAAAGAAAATTTTCATCCTTAGTTTCCAATATGTGAAATTTTCACCATTGAAACCAAGAGGTTTTGTAATAGATAGCCTTTTAGGCAAAACATTATGGTCGAGTCTAGCCATTTATACTCTTGGAATGGCTAAATCCTTAATCAAAAGCCTAAACTCTAATACCACTTATTGAGTAAGGCCGACACCTAAAAAGGGAGTGAATTAGGTGTTATAAAAATTTTACTGAGAAACTCCTTTTTAAATTAGAAGTAAAACAATCAAAATAAACTTGAAATAATGAATGTAGAATGTAAGAAGAGTAAGGGATAAGAGTAGATATAGAAGTTTATCCAGGTTCGACTTCTACCTAAGCCTACATCCAGTCCCCAAGCAACCTATTAGGATTTTTCACTATCTCAGTAAATCAATACAACAACCTAGGAGAACCTCTCCTTAATCTCAATCTCTCTCTTAGCTTGACACCCTCATGGAACCTCCTTGAGCTTCTCTCTCACAAGAAATAATGAATTACAGAAGATAAACTCTTTGAAACAGAGTATATGATACAATGAAGCACTAATATGATAAAGAGCTAATAAGATGATATAAACTAATGATATAATTACTCTTAAATGTTTCTTATATTAATTCAGAGTCCAAATGTCAAGTTTATATAGATTGAAGACCAATGGATCCGTTGGAAGTGAGTGGGAAGTCATGGATTTCAAAATATATATGTTATCAACCCATTATGGCTTGTCAATCATCATTGACTAGTCAATTGTTCTCTCTTAATTAATCAACTATTCTTGCTTTCCCTCTTAAAAATTCAAAATTTGGACTCTAACAGTCGATTTCTTACCTTTGATTGGTCGACTAATCACTCATAGAGAGCTTATAGTTATTGGTTTTAAGGCTGACAGTAGATTAGGCTTGATCTGGTGTGACTAATTAACTGTTAGCTAGTGGCCAGCCAACTGTTCACTGACAGAGAGCTCCCAATCACTCCCAGTTGACTGCTGGCTAGTGGTCAGTTGACTGCTCACTCATAGAAAGCTCCCATTCAATTGGACAAGGACTATCAGTTGGCTGCAAGGGGGTTAGTCAATTGCTGCCTTGTGGCCAGTTGACTAGGACTTCTATAGTTCCCCAAATTAGCTTTTTCTCAACCTTTAAAACTTGGAATCAATTTTACATTCACTTTAAAAGATTTCTATAAGCTTAATATCATTTATAAAGGTTCCTAGTATATGATAATACATAAAAAACATCTAGGACCTAAGTAACACATATAAAAACTTTTCTTCTTATTTTTGTTATTATCAAAACCTTGGTCTTCAACAAATGGGCTCAACATACACAATAAGAGAAACACTTCATACTGTATTCTTAGTATCCATAATTAGAAAATAAATGAATAAATGGTTGCTTAAGTGTTGGTGAGTCACAAAAAAGAGCAAATCTTTTTAAAGATGCCCTTGTTATTTAGAAACAGATAAATCAATGTTTTAAAATATTCATGGTGGAAATATGATGAGAAATTGATGATGCATTAGTTTTAAAATATTCTCATAATGTTTTAGCAAAATTAATTTATAATTCCTTTCATTTTTCAAGATAATATTTCATAATCCAACACCCTTACTTGCACCACTTTAAGTGTGAAATGATGAGTTGCATTATATTTTTCCTAGGACATGTTAGAAGTTATGTCTAAAAAATCTTTTACAAATAATCAGTTACACGATTACATTTTCTTTTTAAATTGTAAAAATACTTTGATTTAAACAACAAAGTTTCTGTATTGTGCCTATTTTGCATATTTGAGCATAGGAAAATGGATTGCTTTCCAAGCCAATTCCCTATAGTACTGCTGTAGATGGGCCAACTAATTAATCCATATTGTACTCTAATCTAATGGTCCCCTTCAGATGAAGCTCACATTGATCAAATGCTTGCTTTAATAGATTTAGATAATTTTTTTCCTTTTAATAATAAAAGTTGTTTAGAGAAGACCATACACATGATTGTATGTCTTGTAACAATTATATAATATTTAAATGTCACAATGTATGGTTTCCTCACATGCATGCCTCTCTATTTCATTTAATACCTTCAAAATATTGAAAAGAAAAAGGCACTTGAAAATTTCAATCACCATATTAATATAGTGTTGTTAAATGAATATGTGATGATCATTTTACATGTAGATATGAAAATGAGGAAAGTGGGTTTATTGTCAACTTCACCTCTTGCACCGATTCGATCTCCTCCACACACTCCAAGATCAATCATCACACATATGGCGCCATCTAAGTAATAGAAGAAATAATATTTCCCAGATTGAAGAGAAAATGCCATGTGTGTTTCTTTTTACTAGAAGATACTTAAGTGTTCAAATTAAACTTTGTTATAATGTATTTGTTATGACACAAATTCATTGAACGTTATCAGTGCATTGGCTAAACCAACCTAGCCTAGTGAGCCTTAGATAATACTCTCTCAAGATTCATGAAAGTATTAATTAAATAAATTATGCACATAGTTCAATGAGTTTATTAAAGGTTGCTTAAAATCTAGCAACACCTCCATTGAAAATATCATGTTTACCAAACCTCTATAGCTAGTTATAGTCCAACAATATTACAATAATAGTAAACAACAATACTAGATTAATAATATTTCAAAATATATTTAATATAATACATTAGATAACATCTTGCATATGGCTTATAACATTCCTAACATCCATACAACCCCAAACAACCTAACTTTTAATTGCCACCACCTTGAAGTCAAATATACACTGTAACTAAACCAAAATGACTTATGAAAAAGTCTGGCAACAAGCAAGTCCCAGAGGAATTTCACTTTAACACATGCTAATCTTAAAAATATTAAAGAGATGTGTAAGTCTACCATCAACTTAGTAAGTGATAAATATCAAAGTAAACAGAAGAGGAAACATCAAAGGAATTATAGTTTTCACAAGTATATAGTTTAAGTAAAGAAATTGAAATTCAATGAAGGAAAACACTATTTTTAAAACCTTAAAATTTAAATGAGTGAATATCAAAGAACTATGATCATCATTCCATGCCTTAGCACATAATTGTATTTGTTATCACCACATTAGACAGTACCTCACAGTGCCATAATAATGTTTTATACTTGTATATTCATGCTGTATGTAACACCAAGTGTATAAACCCGTATCCCCACACTCGATATGTCTCAACGTCTCATACCCATATCCATTTATTAGATATGTCTTAATATCTCATACTTGTATCCCATTACCGAATACTTCTCCATAATTCATTCCCATATCTCATTACTAGGTACGTCTCAATAATTCATACCTGTATCCCCTTCTTGGATACATCTCAATAATTTATACTTGTATCCCCTTATTATTAGTTTTTACTAGTTATTACAATATTTAATACAAAAAGTGTTACTGTAAATCCTACATGTCTTCCTTAGTTTATGATGTTCCATTCCACCAAGAATTTGTTTACTTTCTTTTTAATTAGCACAACAGTGGTATGCTAGAAGAGATTTACTTTGATGTTATGCAAGAGCAATAGAGAAAGAAAATAAAGATAAATATCACACATGCAATGGATCTTTTAAGTCTATGGCTTCACTGGGTCCTAAAAGTGGATTTAGATCATTTAACGTGTAAAAGTTGTAAAGTGCCTCTAAAGTTAAAAGAGAAATAGAGAGAAAAATGGAGTGGATTTGAAGAAAGAAAGTGGTTTCCATACACACTTCCACTTCTTATGTAAATAAGGTCGTCTTCTTGTAAAATCTGAAGGGACATAAAATATGAAACTAAGGAGGCCATTGATGGAACCAATGATGTTGTATTTCTATATAAAGGGAAAAAATTATTTTGGTCCATTAGTTATTAATGAATTATCATTTCTATTCTTCACTTATTTTATTTTTTCAAATGGTGTTTCACTGATTAGAAATTATCACTTGTGGTCCTTTCACGTGTGTTGATAGACCTTAACTCGAGAAACTACACATGGTAATGATCTCAAAAGTGAGGAACCAAAAGTAACAATTTCCAATCAAGGAGGTGTTTAAAGCAACAATTTCTAATTAATGGAGGACCATTTTAAAAAGTAAAATGAGATGAAAATGTCAATTTAGTTATAAGTTTGAGACTAAAATAGTATTTTTCTTTTTATATTAAAATAGGTGTTAATTTGGGTATTGGCGTCATCATGCAAAGATGGCAAAAGACCTAGATTAATTGGTCTCAATCTCAGACTTGAATTGGTTCAATGTCAAGGCTACACTTGTTCCACGTATATCAATTATTTTATATATATGCTTTACAATGTCAATATGCTACCTACTGATATTTCTAATTTTCAGTGAAATTATATGTTTGAAAATATGCACAATTGAATAACTAGATTCCAGTCTCTTATTCTTTCATGACTATATATATGAACACAACGTGAAATAGGGGTAGCTAATCGCTATAGCTAGCATTAGCATATAAGAAGATGAGAGAACTGTTACAAATGTCTCTGGAATCTGTAAAATTGCTGATATAGATTTAGTAGTTACTCTATACATTGTTATTTCTATTTTTGATTAATTAAGTACTTTACTTAGAAGTTAATTAGTTTGTAACAACAATGTTGGTTAGCAATATTTTCTGTAGCTTTTTAGTACTTTTACTTGAATACACTTGTGTTTAAATAAGTTGCCGTTAAATAAAACTTGTAGACATCAGCAGAAGTACTTTTATCCCCTCATTCCTTAGTTGTTTTAAAAGGTTTTTAATTTCTACAAGATCGATGGGTGTTTCTTCTCTTTATCATTTTCTAATGCTTCTATTCATTGCATTCGCTCTTCTTATGTGGTCTACTTAAGTTAATGCAGGTTTGTATATATTTGCATCTATGTACACATGCAAAATTGGCATTCATATTTTGATTTTGTGTTGATAAGATTGATTTCCTCACGTGCATCCCTTTCTACTTTGTATAACACCTTGAAAATTTTGAAAAGAAAAGCCACTAGAAATTTCAATCACAATTATAATATAGAGTTATTACATGTGTGTGGTGATAATTTTATATATAGGTATGAACATGAGGAAACTGGGTGTGTTGCCAACTTCACCTCTTGCACCGATTCGATCTCCTCCACACACACCAAGAACAGTCATCTCTTGTATGTCTCCATCCATGTAGTAGATGAAATAATATTTCCCAGAATGAAGTGAAAACAACATCTGTGTTTCTCGTATTATAAGCTACTTTTGCAATTTGTACGAGTGTTCAAATTAAGCTTTGTCATAATATATTTAATACATAAAGTATTACTGCAAATCCTACTTGTCACCCTCAGTTTATGCTATTCCATTCCACCGAGATTTTTTTTTTTAATTAGCACAACAGTGGTTGTAGAGAAAGAAAATAATGATTAATAAGATATATGCATTGGATCTTTCAAATCCATGGCTTAAGTGGGTCTCTCTATAAAAGATTTGAATCATCTAAAGTGTAAAAGCTATAAAGTGCC
This sequence comes from Delonix regia, assembly GCA_037074485.1. Classification (NCBI taxonomy): domain Eukaryota; kingdom Viridiplantae; phylum Streptophyta; class Magnoliopsida; order Fabales; family Fabaceae; genus Delonix; species Delonix regia. The sequence goes on along the minus strand of CM073449.1, from coordinate 26,913,138 downwards.
TTAAAAGTTAAAAAGAGAGAGAGAAAAAATTAGAGTGGATGGAAAGAAAGGAAGTGAGCTCAATACACATTTCAACTCATTATGTAAAATTTTTTCTAACTATACATACACTTTATAAACTTTGTACGTAAAAAAACTCTAATAATTTCCCTAAAAGCCCCTTTAGGTGGTGTATGGGCTTCCCTTTTTCTTTTTATTTTTTAGCATTTTTACGTGAAAACCTTTTGACAATGTGTGAGGGCACTTGACAAGGTATTTTTAGGGTGTTTCTTGCTTCTAAAAGTCCTTATAATTACTTCTTTCATGCTGGTATGTTATTTATGTAATTTTAGACAATTACCATGGTATCTTAGTAATATTCTAAAAAATTTGGATAAGCAACTATCTTTAGTGCTAATGAGTAGTAAACAAAGATGAGACATTTGTATTCATTATACTAGGTAGCATAATAACTAATATATGAAAGGAAGAACAAAAAGAGTGTAAATTTATTGCCTTAAAAAGATGAAAAAGGAAAGTTATAATAAGAATCCAAAAAAAGAATAAATTGAATCAAATTATGGATATTCCCAATGTTTATAATAATATGTGTAGCCATATATGAATTCTCTCCTAGATGCCATGGGAGGCAAATGGAATCAAAGAATTAAGTCATGTGGCTACATTGAGTTTAACATAGAGTTGATAAATAAATTAAATTGAATGTGAGTCATCCTATATGCTTAGTAGCCACAATTAAAGAACAAGTGAATAAATTCTTGCTTAAGTGTTGCGTGAGTCATAGATGCCTTATATAAGACTTTAAGCGCACCTGAACTACCCATAATAGGACCGGACTAGGGAACAACTCTCCCACACCGGAGAAAGGGAAAGACCCCTTTAACAAGCAAGCTACGCACCTTTGAGTTCTCGGGGTGAGGATGGTCGTAGATCAGAAAGTCTAAGTACAAAATACTAATCATGAGCATAGCGAGAAGGAAAGGAGGGTTCAGCCTTTATTATTTCTAAAGATGCCTTTATTATTTGAAAAGAGATAAATTAGTGTTTTAAAATATTTGTAGTGGAAATATGATGAGAAATTGATGATGCATTATTTTTGAAATATTCTCACAATGTTTTAGCAAAATTAATTTTTAATTCCTTCTATTTCATAACAAAAAGATGTAGCTTTAGCTGCAATGTCTTTTTAGCATTAAGAGCAGTTTTAACCGCTGCTATAGGGATTACCTGTGGTTTCACAAACTGCAGCTAATCCTAGGGTGGCTAAATGTCTTAACCATGGTTTATACATAGGTAAATGCAACTTTTTGCAAGCATAGGAGAATTAACTGTGATGTCATCAATTGCAGCTAATTCTAGACAAATTTAGTTGTGGTTCATAGTAAACTGTAGCTAAATATTAGCTGCGGCTTATTGTAAACCATAGCTAGCTATATCATTTTTAGATTTGCTATTTTAATTATATTCCTAAGGATTATAGTGGCAGTTTTAACCATCACTAAGGCTCATATTTTTTAATACAATTAAACATGGAATTTATTATTATTATTTTTAATACTTGCTTATTTTACTTTCAACCAAAGATTTCATATTCAAACACTATAACATAGAAACACTTACACTTATTATTCTAGCATTGTCATTTACGTAAGACCCATCAGTATATTTATGTGTTAATGTCCACACTTTTCCTATACTAAATGGATGGCCTAACTCTAACTCCTACAACTGAGAAGTATATATTAACACATAGGTATGTTAAAAAGAGAAGTGCAAAATAATTACTATAATTTAAGATTACCATTTTAGCCTTTTTGCATGCTAAACTTGTTGTTCCACCCTTGTGAGGCTTAAGTTGCTACTTTTTATTATCTTCACTTTTATGAGCATTTTCCTATTCTTAATAAAAAAAGTATAGTCATACATTATTAGCAAGGTTAGAAAAAACTTATTAAAACAATATTACTTGTTACGTTAGTCTTTGAGTTGAGATGATAGTCAACAAACAATGCCCAATTATCTTTGTCAATGTTGTTAGGGCATTTAGCAGTTAACTGCTCTCGATTGCTAGAACCATTATCCCTACTATACCATAAATCCTATCTTTTATCCTTCCACTTTTGTCTAATAGATTTTAGAAGATAGTTCTTGTGCAGTTCAGTGCTAACTATAAATTTAGCCTTTTAGGTAAAGGAAATATTATTAGTAGTTATCTATAAAAAAAGTTATTAGTTTCAAAAGTAGAGAAATATTAGTTTAATAGTATTATTATGAACATTATCCTTATTGTTGATTCAAATTGCAGTTGAGGTGCAATATCACATGTAAGTATATGTGGTCAGTAAATATATAATGATGAAATGAGTATCGATCCTTCTGAGACTTAGGTTTAATGTTTACTAATAGAAGTTGCAAGTTATGTAATCAAGATTTGGTTAAGTAAATGTAAGACAATTTTGAATGTTGGTTAATGCAGAATTTTAACAACCTAGTATTTTGAGTTTTCACCACATGCAGGGATGCTTTCTGTTATGATTATTACTTTGTTCTAACTGAAGAATAAAGTGCTAACCTGGGATTCTTCCCTTCTTATATGCTTCTTTCAAATACATACAAGTTGAGTTCCCTTCCCTAGTTTCCTATATGTCTATGGAAACCAGCTGAGATAAGAACTTTATAATTTTAAGACCTAAATGTGATTATCACAAATAATTAAGTACTTTCGTCTTAACTGTAAATTGCATTTATGCAAACAATGATTATATGCTTCTAGTTCAAATATTTTGGTAACCTTGTTAGGTTGACATAAATTCTATCTTCTTTCTTAAGATGATTAGACTTAGAAAATAATAATTGCAGGATGAATATAAACAATCATTCATTCAATGAAAAATTGTAATAACAATCAGCAAAAAAGCATCCCTAGTAAGAGCTTCAGTCAAAATCTTAAAATAGCTACTTAGCCCCTCATAGGCATGAATACAGAATTAAATAACAATGTAAAATATAAAAATAACATGAAGTTGAAGAAGAGGGAGATGTTCTGAAAGGGAAAAACTCTAATAAAGAGCCCTCACTCTGAAACTAACCCTCCCTTCAGTTACTCTTAACTTCCAATTCTCTCTTTAAGTGTTTCATGACACTCATCCTTACTTATTGTCTACTGCTTACCTTTAGGACCCCTTATATAGGCTTTCGAGACCCTACTGTGTAGCATGGGTCGATTATAGAGCTCCCAATCATAAGGGGAAATTAAGGTTTTTGGTGGCACACTCAGGCAAGGCAAATCTGGCACCAGGGCGCTAACTCTCAGGTTGTGGCGCTTGGGCGCTGAGATTCTGGTGCGTAGACGCCATGTCCTGGAAATGAATGGTGCTTGAGCACTAGTTCTATAGTGCTCGGGTGCCCTTTCTCTAGACAAGTATCCTTCTTCTGCAGCGTTTGGCGCCTAGGATCTGCTTTTCGGGTGCCCTCGGGCATTGTTCTTATGGTGCCTAGGTGCTGATTTTCTGGATTTGGTGCTCAGGCACTAGCTTTGTGGTGCTCAGGTGCTGGTTCTCTAGATTTGATGCATAGGCGTTGTCTTTGTGACTCCTGGGTGCTGGCCTTTTGATCTTTTGCACATCTGCTTTCATTTTAATCCCTTTTCCTAAAATATCCTTTAATTATTTCCAAAACTGATGCTAGCTGAAAACTTTTGAGTGTAAATATGAAATCCTAGATTGTTTTCATGAAAAATTATGATATATGTTTAATTAAAATTTCCTCAAGGCTTTTCCTTGGAGAGTTAACACCTATACTCTATTAGAACTCTTTTCTAATTAGGATAGCTGATAAGAAATAATTTGAAGTTTCGACCAATAGACCCTAAGAATCTATTTAACAAACCACCTCCATCTTCAACAGGTTGACCAGTAGGGTTCCATTTCAATATAACTTGCTCACCACAGGGAAGATGCCAAACATCATTATAAGTAAAAGTCCTTGGCTTCACTATGCCATCATTAATGGTGAACACAACTAAGTTGCATGCATATTGAAATACCAACATCTGATAAATCTTTCAACTCTTTTATCAATGGTTGCAAGAATATATGTATGCCATTTCTTAGTGCTTGTTTACCTGGGATGATCATTGAAAGAAGGAATAAACTCTGTTTCATACACATCCGAGGAGGAAGATTATAAGGCAATAGCATCACTGGCCAAATGCTGTAACTAGTGCTTAAGTTTCAAAATGGATTAAATCCATTGGTTGCTAAGCTAAGGTGTGTATTTTGAGGCTTTATTGTAAATTAAGGATGCATGATGTCAAATTTTTTCCATGCCTTAGAGTCCTTTAGATGCTTAACATGCCATTGTTACTATTTTCCATACTTCAGTAGCTATTCTAAGATAGAAGAAGATTAGGGATAGATATTTTTTTTATATGTTTCAAGTAAAAAATTTAAGAATAATTAGAGGGACTAAAATGAAAGAATACATTTTTCTAAGATAAGAATTATAATATTTTAATTTTAGAATATTGTCGTAGTCATTTTAGCAATCCTAGACTCTTTGAAATTTTAAGAGGAACCTTACGCAATTGTATAGCATAGTATGAAAAAAAGGTGGAGAAAATGACAAAACGAGATGCCACCATATGCTTTCTTATTTATTTTTTCTCTATACATGCCACCTTTCAGCAATTGTATTAGGAAAGGATTTGTAAGTCACTTATAGCCCCATGGAAGCAAATCACATGTAAAAATGAGAAAAATCAATAGAAACATCCAAGTGGGGTTCATATGTGCAAGAGAGATGCTTAATAGGAAGAGACAAAGTATGACCACCACTTAATTGCCTCTCCATGTCATTAAAGCATGCACCAACTCTTGATATCAAACACACTCATATATATTTCCATACTTCAGTTGAAACTAAGAGAAATGTGAAAAGAAAGTCTAAGAGGGGTCCATATACAAGAAAAAGAGAGAGTGAAAGTATGTAGGATATGATAAAGTAAGACATTTTAATAGTCAGAAGTCTTCAACCAATTAATTAATAAAACAATTCGATAGTTAGAGGTCTTCAACCAACTAATGAAATAAAACATTTTGATAGTTAGAAGTCCTCTACTAATTAATGGTTTAGTCATTTTCATTTTAAAAAGCCATTCCTTTCATTTCTGACTCATTTTAACTGAAACCATGAAAGAGAAAGGAGAGAGAAAGAAAATCTCTAGCTTTTAGTTGTGGTGGATAAAGCACAAGATTGAAAAGGGAGTTTCTAGGTCTTGCATAAGGTATCACCTTCCATATTTAGCCTTAGATGTAAAGGAGAAAAATGTTTAGAATTATGTGAGCTTTCTGGTGATGTAATTTTTTTCACCATCATTTAAGTTTGAGTTTTCTTTTGGTAGTCACTTTGAAGACCAAAGAGGTAAGTGATCATGCTCACTTGATCTAATTTTCTTAAGCAGCATTTTAAAGGTTTTTGATCAAAATAAAGTAAGATGCAATGCGTGTCTTATTACTGATTTAAGATGAGATAAGACTAGTTTTGGAAATAGAGATTAAGGCCAAAAAATGTTTATTTTAATGGTTGTAAATACCATTTTAAGTAAGGACATTAAAAATTTTTAGATTCTCTAGACAAGAGTTTCAAACTCTTCTTTTTTGGAACCATATTATTAATGTACGAATTTGGTGTAATGTAATGACAATGGGTTCTAGATGTTAGAAATTATCAATAATACCGATATATTGATTTTAGTCTAAATTAGGCTTTTTCAAGGGTTCTAATGCTTCTTAGCTAAAATTAGGTGATGAAAATTTATATAGGTTTAACTAAGAATATCAATAGGAAATTTTAGGATCTTAGGACATATTAGAATAATTTAATTTAGAAATCCCTCAGAGAAATAATTAGTAGCACAAAATATAAATAAAGGGGGATAGAAGTTAAGAGAAACCTTGTGCATGATTACTAAATGTTTAAGTGTAGATTGACAGGTATGGCATTTTTATATGTCTTGATTGGATTACATTATGAATCTTTCACTCAAGGACTTGGATACTTCCAAGAAGGGAAAGTGAGCTTGAAGACAAGGTCACTAGTCTTATCCTTAAAACTTGTATTTTTCCATAAAGCTAATTTGTATTATCCATTGATGCATTAATTGTAATTCACATATGCTACATGAATTTATAAGGATATGTTTATGCATTATTGGAAAGGATGAGTAAATAAAGGCCTTGTTTTCCTAATCCTTAATGTGATAACCATCCATTTGTAAATGCAAGAGATTACCCCATTTAAAAATGGGAAGAGATAAAGCATTCTCCATTAGAAATGAGAAGAGATAAAGCATTCCCTGCCAAAAGTGGGAGGATATATAACAATCCACACCTAGAAGTGAGGAGAGATGTATCATTCCCTATCGAGAAGTGGGATGAGATTGAGAGTCTGCCTCACCATGAAGTGAGGTGAGATGTAGTATGTGTAGCATTATATGTCAGCAATCAATGACATATTTGTTTATAGCCATTGATTGAATTGTATGGCATGTTTTAAGGTTGGAATTGATGCTTTTTGAAATGTGGCTAGCTATTAAGATTTATATCACATCCCTTTTTGTTACTAATATTAATTTTAGGTGCACAAGAAGTAACCTAATCAATTGTCCAACAGAATTAGAAATCCTTATAGGAATATGTTCTTGGATTTGTTATGTTTAGAAATGTAACTAAGTGTGGATTGATATCCTAAGACTTAAGTATGTTGAGCATCTTTTGTAACTATGGGGTTTTGTCTTGTTGGAGTATGTTGGATGTAAACTTATGCAGCCAAAGTTGCCATTGAAAGATGTAACTATGCAATCAGACCTATTTATGAGTATTAACAGAACATCCAATGAAATCGCTTAAGAATAACATAAAACTTGCCATGGTGTTTCTTGACATGTTAAACCTCTATTATGGAAATTTATATAGCAGTTGAAATTGTGCAAGTGGGGTTAATAAACCTAAACAAGTTAGACTATAAGCATAGTAACAAAGTTGGACATATTTTCTAATTTCTAGAATTGAAGAGGAAAATGAATGATTTTTAACATGAAACTTATATGATATGTCAAGTACACATCTAAAAATTTTCATGCCAAATCTCATAAAATTTTGGGCTTCTTTTCTCTAAATTCAAGGCCAAATAGATCTATCCCAGATTCAAGGATCAAACTGAATAGTTTTAGAAATTAGTTTAGTTTAGGAGGAATTGAAGGAATTTTGGCCATAGATTTTTACGAGAAAAATTATACACAAATAAATTTATTTATGGAAATTTTTATAATTTTTGAAGTATATAAACTATATTTTTGAAATCTCTCAAAATAGGGCTAATTTTATAAAGATAAGGAAAACCATGACAAAAAAAAAAATGAAATTAAGGAAAATCTATATGTGATTTTGCGATGTAGAAATAAAAATTAAATTATAATAATAGCAAAAAAGGAGAAAAAAGTTCAATTAGTTGCAAAAATTTAAGTGAGACAAAGATGTAGTAAAATTCATGTTTTAACCAAAATGAAGCTAATGAACTATTTTGTGTTTAGAGCTAGGTGTTACAAATATTTGTTAAGCCCATTAGCTAAAGACCAAGGTTTTAAAGACAAAAAACACAAGAAGAAAAGTTTTTCTATATATTACTTAGGTCCTAGATGTTTTCTATGTATTATCATATCTTAAGAACTTTTGTTAGTGATATTAAGCTAATAGAAATCTTGTAAAATGAATGTAAGATTGATTTTAGGTCATTAAGGTTGATGAAAAGCTGATTTGGGGAACTCTGAAAGTCCCTAGTTGACTGGCCATAAGCCAGCAGTTGACTGGCCCCTTGCCAGCCAGCTGCCAGGCCTTGTCCAGTCGAATGGGAACTTTTTATGAGTGAACAGTCAGTTGGCTACTAGCTAGCAGTTGACTAGTCACCTTTTAAGAAGCCCCAGTTTGCTGTTAGCTTGAGTCCTGATCGACTGGAAACTTATTGTGAGTGAACAGTCGATTGGCTATTAACCAGTAGTTAATTGGTCACCTTCTGAGAAGCCCTAGTCTACTGCTAGCTTGAGTCTTGATTGACTGAGAGCTCTCTATGAAAGAACAATCAACTGGTCACTAGCCATACCCAGATCAAGCACCAGTCTATTGCCAACCTTATGACCATCGATTGGAAGCTCTCTATGAGTGACTAGTCGATTGGCCATAAGTGACCAGTCAACTTTCAGGGTCCATAATTTGAATTTCCGAGAGGGAAAGTAGGAGCATTTGACTAGTCAGTGGAGAACAGTCGACTGGTTAATGGTAGACAAGCCGTAATGGGTTTATAACAGACATATTTTGAAATCTCTAACTTCCCACTCACTCACAATGGATCTATTGGACCATAATCTATATAAACTCGACCTTTGAACATTGAATTGACATGAGAAATATTCAAGAGTGAATATCATTAGTTTCTATTAGCTCTTTATCATATTAGTGCTTCATTATGTCATATACTTTATTTTAGAGAGTTTATCATCGGTAATTCTTTTTTTCTTGTGAGAGAGAAGCTCAGGGAGGTTCCTTGAGGGAGCCATGCTAAGAGAGAGCTTGGATTGAGGGGGAGTATATCCCTGAGTATGTTCAAAGAGGTTCCTTAAATGAGTTTATTTGTGAGAGCTTGGGATTAAGGAAAGGTTATCCTGGGTTGTTGTATTTATTTAGTGAAATAGTGAAAAATCCTAAAAGGTTGCTTGGGGACTGAATGTAGGCCTAGGTAGAAGCTGAACTAGGATAAATTTCTGTGTTTACTCTTTTCCTTTACTCTTCTTACATTCTACATTCATTATTTCAAGTTTAGTTTAATTGTTTTACTTCTAATTTTAAAAGGAGATTTTTGGTACAATTTTTATAATACCTAATTCACCCTCCCTTTTGGGTGCTAGCTTTGCTCAACAAGTGGTATAAGAGCTTAAGCTCTTGATTAAGGACTTAATCGTCATAAGAGTATAAATGGTTGGATTTGGTGATAATGTTTTGCCTTATGGGCTATCTATTACTAAACCTTTTGGTTTCAATGGTGAAAATTTCATATACTGGAAACTAAAAAAATGAAGATTTTCTTCGAGGTTATTGACATTGCTTTAGGATGTAATTGAGGAATGTCCTTATGTGCTTATAAAAGTTGAAGAAGATAAGGCCTTTGTCAAATCTGAAAGTGAATAGAATGATACAGAAAGAAGAAATGTTTTGTTGAACAATAAAGCCAAGCTTATTCTCGCTAGTGCACTGAGTTAAGAAGAATATTTTGGAGTCTTAAATTGTGATAGTGCCAAAGAGATGTGGTAGGCTTTAGAAATAGCCTATGAGAGAACTTCAAGTGTAAAAGAATCTAGGACTTATAATCTCACATAGTAGTATGAGTTATTTAAAATGAATCCTGGAGAAACAATTAAAGAAATGCAAATTTTTTTACTTATATTGTGAATCATTTGTCAGCATTAGGAAATACATACTCATGGACTGATCAAGCCTACCAAATCATGAAGGCACTTCCCATGGAATGACAACCCAAGGTGATAGTTATTAAGGAAGCAAAAGGGCCATTAGTAAAATCAATTGCAACTTTCTTTAGAAATCTTCAAGAGTATGAACCAAGATTGAAGCAACTACTTGAAGAACAAGACAAAAAGAAAAAGGGTCTTGCTCTTAAAGCATCATGATCAATATATCTAGATGAGGAAGAGTGTAATAATAACTCTATGGATGAGATTGATGAAGAAACTCTTAGTCTCTTCATTAAGAAATTTGGAAGATTCTTCAACAGCAGAAGAATCAATGGAAGGTGACCAACCAGAAGGAGTTAAGAAGCTAAAGAACTTCTATTATAAATGCAGAAAGCCAAGACACATGAAATGGGAATATTCTCAAATTTTGAGAAAGCAAGACAGTATTGACAAATGGAAAGGAAAAGAAAAGAAAAAGCATACCTATAAGCTATATGGGGAGAAAGTGATGAAAATTTAGATGATGAAGAAAATAAAGAAGACAACCTCTGCCTAATGGATTAAGAAGATGAGGTATGCTCTTTCCCTTCCTATAAAGAGCTGCAAGGTGCATTTAATAATTTTCTTAAAAAATTTCTTAAGATAGTTAAAACTTTAAAACTTTCAAAAAGGAAAATCCTATCTCTAGAAAACAATCTAGAAAAGGAGAAAGATGAGAATAGCTCACTACTTCAGATAAAGGCATCCTTAGAAAAGCAAATTGAGACATTGGAGCATGACTACATAAGTCGTAGAGAAGAATAACTTTCCCTAAAAAATAAAGCTACTTGTAATTGTGAACTTTTGTAAAAAGAAAAGGAAGATTTGACGAACACTCTTGCAAAGTTCATCAATGAGAAAGATAATTTAAACATTTTGCTTGGAAAACAAAGATGTGCTTTTGATAAGGCATGTCTTGGGTATAATCCTAATAAGAGACAAAAATATTAGACGAATTTATTTGTTCTAGTGGTTTTTGCTATTACTCCACTCATTACATGTTTTTATTATGCTTAAAAGGGACATGGATCATATAGTTATCCTTACCGAAAGAATAAAATTATGGAAGAAAGGAAAGTATGGGTTCCCAAGTGAACAACTAACATTCAAGGACCTAACAAGAATTGGATACTTAAAAATAAAACTTAATGCTTCTGTAGTTGTGTATGAAGGCCACCAGAGCCGAGTACTTGGACAGTGGATGCTCAAAACATATGACTAGAGATAAATCAAAGTTCATTTCCTTTTAACCAAAGAATGGAGAAAATGTCACATTTGGAGGAAGTGGATAGGGGAAAATCAGTGGTATTGGAAAAGTTAGTAAGAATGTTTCCACCTCCATTGATAATGTGTTGTTTGTTGAAGGATTGAATCATAATCTTCTTAGCATTATTCAATTATGTGATGAAAACAATAGAGTAATATTTGATTCAAAGCATTGTCTAGTTGAAAATATAGAGAAAAAGAAATCCATATTGATAGGACCTAGAATTAATAATGTATATGTTATTAATTTAGATGATGTTCCTTCTAGTAATTCAAAAAGTCTGATAAGTATCAATGATGATAGTTGGTTATGGTATAGAAGACTTGTTCATGCTAGTATGAGTCTCTTAGAAAAAGCTTGCTAAGAAAGAACTTGTTAGATTGCCTAAGTTAAAATTTGATAAAAATAGTCTTTGTATGCATGTCAGAAGGGAAAACAAATTAAGAGATCTTTTAAAGCAAAATGAATTATCTCAATAACTATACTACTACAATTATTTCACATGGATCTTTTTGGACCTTCTAGGACTATGAGTCTTAGAGGAAATTATTATGTACTAGTAATTGTAGATGATTTTTCTAGATTCACTGGGACACTTTTCTTGTCTCACAAAGATCAAGCATTTAAATCTGTTCTGAAATTGGTAAAGTTCATTTGTAATGAACAAGGCATGACCATTGTGAGAATAAGAAGTGATCATAGTGGAGAATTTGAAAATAACCTATTTATGGAGTTCTGTGATGATAGTGGAATTGAATATAATTTCTCTACACCAAGAACTCCTCAACAAAATAAAGTTGTAGAAAGGAAGAATAGAACTCTAGAGGAAATGGCTAGAACTATGTTGAATGAAAGAAATCTTCCTAAGTATTTTTAAGTTGATGCAGTAAATATTGCATGTTATGTTATGAATAGAGCAATGATAAGACCTATCTTGAAAAAGACTCCATATGAATTATTCAAAGGAAGAAAGCCTAATATTTCCCACCTACATGTATTTGCCTATAAATGCTTTGTGCTTAATGATGGAAAAGATAATTGGGTAAATTTGATGCAAAGTCTAACGAAGCAATTTTCTTAGGATATTTAGTACTAGTAAAGCCTTTATAGTATATAATAAAATAACTATGATGGTAGAAGAGTCAATACATGTAAATTTTGATGAGTCTGACCCTCTTGAGCTAAGAAAAGTATCTTGTGAAGAAATAGCAGTTAAATATGTTGATTTTACAATAAAAGACAAACAAGTAGCTCAAGAAATCAAGAATGAAAGTGAGTCCATCAAGACAAATGAACAATTTTCCTTGCATGAGGGATCTGATCAAGAAATAGAGGAAGAAGTCATGGAACTACAAAAAAGATCACCATTTGAACAAATAATTGGTGAAGTCTCCAAAAGGGTAACAACTTGAAACTTACTTAGAAATATCTGCAGTCATAAGCTTTTTTATCTCAAATAGAACCAATTGGAACTGATGAAGCATTAAAAGATGAATATTGGTTTCTAGCTATGCAAGAATAGTTAAATCAATTTGAAAGAAGTCATGTATGGAAACTTGTTCTTAGACCTAATAATCATCCAATAATTGCTACTAAATGGGTTTTAGAAATAAGCTTGATGAATCCAGAGATGTCCCTAGAAACAAGGCTAGGCTAGTTGCAAAATGTTACAAACAGAAGAGGAAATTAATTATGATGAAACCTTTACCCCAGTAGCTAGATTGGAAGCAATTTGTATGTTACTAGCCTTTATACACATAAATGACTTAAGTTGTATCAAATGGATGTCTAGAGTGCCTTTCTTAATATATACATAATGGAATAAGAATATGTCAAACCACCTCTAGGTTTTGAGGATCAAAATCTTCCAAATCATGTATTCAAATTAAGAAAAGCATTATATGACCTTAAGCAAGCATCTAGAGCATGGTATGAAAGATTAACTACATTTCTCATTAAGAATAATTTCTCTAAAGGCAAGGTTAATACAACTTTATTCTTTTAAAAGAAAAAGGCATAATATTCTAGTTTTCCAAATATATATGGATGATATTATATTTAGTGCTACTAATGAAACTTTATGCAAAGAATTTGCTAAAATGATGAAGGGATAATTTGAAATGTCTATGATAGGGGACCTTACATTCTTCTTAGGTCTTCAAATCAAGCAACAAGCGAATGAAACTTTCATATATTGATCCAAATATGTCAAAGAATTACTTAAGAAATTTGGATTTGAAAAGGTCAAAGTAAAAGACACTCCAATGGGATCAATAGTAAATATGGATGCTGATGAAAATGGATAACCTTATTACATCTCCGAATACAGAGGTATGATTAAATCCCATTTGTATCTAACTACAAGTAGGCTAATAATTATGTTTAGTGTATGCATTAGTGCTTGCTTTCAAACTTATCATAAAGAATCTCATTACTTAGTAGTAAAACAATTTTTAAATACATTGTTGGCATAATACAAATGGGTCTGTGGTATTTAAAAGGATCCACTAATACTTTGGTAGGATTTCAAATGTTAATTTTGCTGGTCATAAAACCAACAGAAAAAGGCCAGTGGAATAATTGACTGTTATGATTTTGTAGGTATTGTAGGATCTGGTGTGTAGTAGCAGCCTGCTCCTGAATAGCCAGGGCTAGTTCTTGCAGAGATTCAATAGAATGGTTCCAATGAGTTGCCATGTTTTCCTGGATACATGAACAAATATTATTGAGGCGATCAGTCTCAGTAATAAAAAGGAGAAACATCATAACTCCATGGAACATCCATTATATGTTAATTAACATATAGGTAAGGAAACACTAGCAATTTCCTATCTATAAACTAACCCTCTTCAAGGTTTAACCCATGACTTTTTTAGGAATTTGCCTAGATTGATCATAATGGCTATAACCCTCTGGCCTCTATTTGGATTGACCTGCTCTAAAACCATATATGTAACACCCTTTTTACAAAGTATAAAATTTATTATAAATTTCAGTTAATATTACTATGAAGCGAGAATTATGAAAATACATTAGAATATTTAAAACATAATAGTATAATTATAGATAATATTTGTTCAGACATCCATATACATAATTTAACAAAACTAGGAGAAGGGGTATTAGGCCTATATCTATATCTATATCTATATGTATATGTATATGTCGAAATTAGGCCTAATATTAAGGGCTTATTTAGAGCTTATTTAGGACTTGAAAAACTAGTAAGATTCATGCCCTCTTGTGATATGAACATAAGTGGTATGGTGTGTAAGGCCATATCACATCTTGCAAAGATGATCTTAATAACAAATGCTTCCCAATTGGTGGGACAAATACTCATTTCGTAATATGAATATAAATTAGTAATTCTCCATATAAAAACATCATTTATAAAGTGGTGAGAATAGTTTCTTAGTAATATGAAAAAGCATATATGATACTAAAAATATCCATGGGATATAATGTGACAATAAATTATGATCTTTATGAAATATGTGTGGATGTCTGATATCATAACATATAAATATGTATTTGTAAACATATGGCAAATAGAGATAAATAATGTCTTCAACCATTAGGCATTAGGATGTCATATACGGGTTATTCGAGTCTTACAAAACCCCAACATATGACTATCATATCCAGGCGATCAAGTCTCATGAACCCCAGCATATGACACTTGATCGGCAGGCGCGACCCCACTTTTAGCTGAGGCGTCCCCTAGCTGGTACCTAGGACAAAGTCAGGAAATATAATCTTTATATTAATATGTCACCCAAGCCACCATGTGGTCAAGATTAGATTAGTTTGATAGAGAACTATTAAGATTTCTTTTGTAATCCTTTTAGCATCAATATTCTTATGACAGTTAGAAATCCCTTTAGTGTCAATTAAATTCAAGACATTCTCTACAAGGATACATTCTTATCCTCTCCTGAATTCTTAAGAGCATTTAGGTGGCACTGCTTGCCATTAATCATAGAATTCAACTTGTGGCCCAAGAATTGTAATAACACCATTTTTCTTGTTATCATTTAGGCGTTATAACTTGCCATAAATTACAGGATTAATGGGATATAATGCCTTGTGAAGGAACTCATAAGGTTGACAACATATATTAAGGCAGCATAACTAGCCATTACTAATGGTTCACAATATATATTAAGGTAGCATAACCAGCCATAATCAAATGGGATTCCAAGCTATCAATAAGTACATAATGTACAAGAATAGTTTACTCTCATAAAGAGTAGTTCTCTTCTCAAACAATCATATTGTCACCCTATCATACAAAGTTGAAATACACAACATAGTCAATTATAGTGCATGAATAACAAAATAGTCATATAAGGATATATAATGCATAAAAAAATTCACACATTAAAATTCTTATCAAAGTTGTTATGGCTTACATATTATTTCCTTAGATATTTCAAAATATCTATCTATCCCCATTCTTATTTAATCTACCTTTCTTAGACCTTGAATGAGCTCATGGTGACAAAATTTCAAGATAATGATCCTAGGTCAAAAGGGATTACCATGAAGACCATTCAAGAAGAATAAGGAAAATAGAAGAAGAGAAATTAGAATATGCTAAATCATGTTACCTGGATATGCTCTTCTTTCTTGGAGAGGTGAGAGTGAGTGAAATGGGTATGAGGAGGAATGAAGGGAATAATGCGAAGAAGAGGGGTTGGGTGGGGTATTTAAAGAGAATTTAGCGACTAGGATTTAACAATATATTTTTAATCCAATGGTTGTGATTTAATCTTAAATTATAAATATTTAAGATATAATTATGGTGTGGGCCCTATGGATATCTAATATTTTATTATGGTGTGAGGCCCACATGTGCGGGCCTTACATGTTAAGATAATGCCACATATCCTTTCTCATGAATTTTCCATTTTGCCCTTCACATTTTTCAAAAATAACCATTTTGCCCCTATGCCTTAAAACTAAGTTTTATGTTGTTATCTTTAAATAATTCAACTAGGAATATTTATTCTTGTTTTATTCTTTCTGGATTTTTCTAAATAATTTAGCTTATATTAAAATCACTAATTTAGGGATGTTACAGCTCACAAGTGACCAGTTGACTGGTCAATGATAGAACTTGCTATTTAGAGCAGTTGAAACCTGAAAAAGTCATATCAAACACTATTTTCACCAACTGACTGCTCATCTCCTTTCTTGCTCTCCAATTTTTTGATGAAATCCTCACCAAATCTTGGAGATTTTGTTTCCAAATCACTTAAAATCACCGATTAGTCTCTTCCTTTTACACTTGAAAATCTTCAATTATTCTTGGGTTTCTTGGACCTCTCACTTATCATCCATAGCTCAGAGACCAACCATCAAGCATGCTAGGACCAAGAATCCTTCTAATGGCTCCTCTTTCGATCTTCTTCCTCTATTCTTCTCTCGTGCCTAAGAAATTGCCTTTGTGGAAAATTCTCAACACAGGGGTGTACTTTTAGTAGGTATGTCCATCCCCAACTGCTCTAAGATGAAGGCTTTAGCCTCCTTGATTCATTTTCCAATGCTGGGATAGATAATTTTCTGGGATTAAAGTTAGATTACAACCCAAAGTCATCAGGACATTCTACTTCAACCTCACCTATAATCCCACTAGTTATATCATCACCACTGAGGTTAGAGGGACAAGAATTATGTTTGGTGATGAGATTTAGCTGAGATCCTTCACCTTCCTTCTCCTTTTAATCACTACTTCACTAATCACCTAAATTCTCTTAAGACCGTGTCGGGGTACAATAAGTTAGAATCATTCAACTGGGTCAATGACGTTCCCACTGACAATCCCAACATACAGATCAGTGTCAATGACCTCTCTTTGGAAAGTAGACTACTATACTACATTATTGCTCATTGCCTGATTAATAAGTTTAGAAACTTTGCTTATGTTAATGAGCCTGAGTTGTTTATGATGAAGTACATTCTATAAGGAGAAAGTTTTAAGCTTACATGGCTTATCATGTAATGGATAGTGACTTGCAAGAAGAAGTCTTCTCCTCTGCCTTATAGGACAATCATTGCAGCTATCATTGACCATCACAACATATCCCCCCTAGAGGATGATGCGAAGTCCCTTTTGTAAATTAGTTGGAACAATCTGCAATGCATGTGGTTCACTAAGACCTCTTAGGGCCAATGGATTAGGAAAACTCCTTAAGCCCAAAAGCCTCTGCCTACAGTAGCCACAAGTCCATTTGGCTCTCCTCAGCCTTTTTCATTTGCAACCAGAGGAAGAAGGACCTTCAGAACCTATACCTCTATTACCTTTAGCTCTTGCTCCGATAGATTATACCCTGACTCATCCTGAGGTCATGGTAATTTATAAATTGATTTTACTTGTCTAGATTCACACTGTGCATTGGAAGATGGATTCCTATAGCCTACAAATGCATACCTTCTAAGAGACTTTAGAAGACATGAATGCCAAACTTAAGTGCATTGAGGAATACTATGAGCAAAACTTCGAGGCTTTGATATCTAGGCATAACATTGATTCTCTTCCTCCTTTTTTAATGTGACAAAGGGGGAGAGAAATAGGGAGTTTAGGAATTGTTAGTTTAGTTGAATTAGGAATGTTATCTTTATTTGAACTTTGTTTCCTTGCTGAAACTTTGTAGTTTATTTACTGCAGTTGTTTTTTAATAAGTTGATTTCAATAAAGTTAGTTATTTCAATTAATATGAGTTATTGCTTGATATTGGTATCTATCATCTAAACATGCCTGGATAAACACAGAAACCAAAGAAACTAAATGATGTGAAAGTTAAAAACAATGTGATAATATCCAATTTTGTAAACATACTATCTTGAAAAACTTTTTCTTGTAAAGAACTAACAATTGTAGGTTTGTTATTATACAAAAAAGGGGAGACTGTTGAGCCCATTTGCTAAAGACCAAGGTTTCGATGAAAACAAATACATGAAGAAAAGTTTTTCTATATATTACTTAGGTCCTAGATGTTTTCAATGTATTATCATTTCTTAGGAACCTTTGTAAGTGATATTGAGTTAATAGAAATCATGTAAAATGAATGTAAGATTGTTTCTAGGTCTCAAAGGTTAAATAAAAGCTAATTTGGAGAACTCTTGAAGTTCCCAGTCTACTGGCCATAAGCCAGCAATCGACTAACCCCCTTGCTAGCTAGCTATCAGGCCTTACCCAGTTGAATGTGAGCTTTCTATAAGTGAATAGTCGACTGGCCACTAGCCAGCAATCTACTGGTCACCTTTTGAGAAGCCCCAGTCAATTGCTAGCTTAAGTCCTGATCGATTTGAAGCTTTCTATGAGTGAACAATCAATTGACCACTAGCTAACAATCGACTGGTCACTTTCTCAGAAGCCCTAGTCTGCTGCCAACTTGAGTCCTAATCGACTAGGAGCTCTCTGTGAGTGAATAGTTGGCTGGCCACACCCAAATCAAGCACTAGTCTATTGGCAGCCTTAAGACCATTGACTAGGAGCTCTTTGTGAGAGACCAGTTAATAGGCCATGGGTGAGCAGTTGACTGTCGGGGTCCAGAATTTGAATTTTTGAGAGAGAAAGCAGGAATAGCTGACTGGTTAGAGGAGAATAGTCGACTGGTTGACAACAGACAAGCTATAATGGGTTTATAACAGATATATTTTGAAATCTCTGACTTCCAACTCACTCACAATGGATCTATTAGACCTCAATCTATATAAACTCGACATATGGACTTTGAATTAACATGAAAAATATTCAAGAGTGAATATATCATTAGTTTCGATCAACTCTTTATCATATTAGTGCTTCGTTGTATCATATACTCTATTTAAGAGAGTTTATCATTTGCAATTCTTTCTTTCTTGTGACAGAGAAGCTCAACGAGGTTCCTTGAGGGAGTCAAGCTAAGAGAGAGCTTGGATTGAGTAGGAGTATATCCCTAAGTGTGTTCAAAGAGGTTCCTTAAAAGAGTCATGTTGTGAGAGCTTAGGATTAAGGAGAGGTTCTCCTAAATTGTTGTATTTATTTACAGAGATAGTGAAAAATCCCAAGAGATTGCTTGGGGATTGGATGTAGGCTTGGGTAGAAGCTGAACCAGGATAAATTTATGTGTTTACTCTTCTCCTTTACTCTTCTTACATTCTACATTCATTATTTCAAGTTTGGTTTGATTATTTTACTTCTTATTAAAAAAAGGAGATTTTCAGTAAAATTTTTATAACACCTAATTCACCCTTGCACTTGGGTGCCCGCTTTGCTCAACAATATCATTGACATTGCCTTATCAGTTATTCTTACATGCACTTTATGTGGTACAATTTTATTAGAAACGATAACTTTAAATACTTTTTCACACTATTCATACAAACTTTGTAATCCATCTCCTACTAATTCTAAGAACTTTGCACTGTCATTGGTCATAGTACGATTTGGCGGTGGTGACATCACTTTATCTTCATCCATGCATTCATTGTTCAGATGATACCCAAAGGCATCATGACCATGTTTATTATGTGGTCGTTGACATTAATCCTTTCTTCAACCACATGTGGTATTATAAGAGTTTCAGTTACACTATTCACTCTACTTGTCTCTCCTTATCTACACCAAAATGTGTACCCTTTATGAAATTGTTTAATAATCAAGTGATTCTAAACTTCTTCCCTACCATGCTATTTTTTGAACTTGCATTCTTAATTTTTATCTTGATGTGTGTTTTTTTTAATTTACATCTAATTAGGCTTACTTTCTTAATTGCCAGTATATTTATTCTTATTACTGGATAATGAATATTTGCTAGTAATATTTTAGTTTTGAGATCCTATTACCAACAATAAAAGTTTAGTTGCAAACTAATTGCTGCTAAAATGAGTTTTTGTTGTAGTGATAATATATGTAGTCATATATGAGTTCTTTTCTAGAAGCCATGGGAGGCAAGTGGAATGGAAGAAATTAGGTTAGGCATCGCATGTGCCTGGAATGAGTTTAGCATGGAGTTGATAAATAAATTATATCGACACATATTCTTATACAATAAGAAAAACACCGTAGCATGCAATTCATATTACATGTGCTTAGTGGTCACAATTGGAGAACAAGTAAATAAATCCTTGAAAAAGAATATTTTACATTTTACATAGTGCATATTGAATAGAGAGGCTAAGAATATTTTACATATTACATGTGCATAGTGAATATAGAGGCATAGATAGCAAGAACTAAAGTTTTTAGGCTCAAACATCAATTATATACTCTGTATATGAAAGACGTGTTAAAAAAAAAAATCCAGTAAAAAATAACCGGTAACAAATATTTATTCAATCTAAGGTGGTCACTGAATTCAAAACCGGAAAAAACACGGATACTGAAGCTCGATTATATGTGTTTATTAAATGGCAAATACAAAACAAGAAAAATAGAAGAAATAAGGCTGGGTATATACGGAGTCTACTGGATAGAAGTCGTATAATCAAGAATATTTAATTTTCCAATATTAATTATTAGATATAGGTGTTAATTTTGGTGATGGTAGTATTACTCGGTTTCATTTTTTTAATTAAATAGTGGTAGACGACCATGACATTAATTATGTTGAAGGTCAAAAGTCATATTCTCAATTAATTAGTTTTCGCTCTCAAGATTTATCTGAATAGCTTGTCAAGCCATGGGGTTGAGCTGGTCAAATGTTAACATTACTGCACTATATATCTTTGACCATGACTCTATAATTAAATTTGAAGCCGATGAAGCAAGGGTAGCTATGTATATATATATATTAGCCAACCAGCTTACTCCCAAAGAAAAATTGGAGATCGATGGGTGTGTTCTCTCTTCACCGTTTTCTGATGCTGCTTCTATTAATATTCATGGCCTTCTCTCTTCTCCTGTACTCAGGTCAGTGCAGGTTTGTGTTCGCAGTTATTACTACGTACAACACATACATACCTAACAGTAATTCGTAACGACTTTCTCATGCATGCATGTTTTCCTCAGTTTAGTTAACGTAGTTACCATCAAAATTTTGAACAAGAAAAGGCAGTATAGAAGTTTCAATCACAATTAATTAATATGGAGTTATTAAATGTGTGCTGTCATATCAATATCATATTTGTGCAGATATGAACACGAGGAAACTGGGTTCCTTGCCACCACCTCCTCCATCACCACCACCATCTCCTTATCTGCTGGATTAAGACTGTTTACATCCTGGATCCAACTTTCTTCTCTAATCTATTAAATCTGAACCGTTGAATAAAAAATTAATAGTTCAAAGTTTTTATCAACTATTGCATGCAGTCATATTTGTTGTTTATAAATATGGACCATTAAATTTTTATTCAATAATCCAAATTGAAATTAATCGGAGAGGGCAGTAAAAATTTAGAATGGAGAGAATCTAATCCCCCCTTGGTGAGATCCAAAAAGTAACAAATTGCCTCCAACTCCACTCTAGTAGAAATATATCCCAGATTGAAGAAAATAAAGATGTCAGTTTTTGCCAGTAGAAATATAATTTTGTCAGCGTGTTTTTGCCAGTAGAAATATAATTTTGTTATATTTATTGTGTGTTTTTGCCAGTGTAAATATAATTTTGTATAAATTTTTAAATTGGTCTCTCAAATTTAAAACATGGGATACCTACTTCCAATTATGGCGTTCAACACAGATTAAGCCCACTAATACTTTATGCATACAACCATTCTGCAATAATATATGTATCAGTATTGCACCAAAACCAAAACTAGGCTATATATATGTAATAAAGATGCTTAGTACACTCGTAGTGTTGCAAGAAGCAGAACTTGGCGACATGAATTTCTGCACTGCCGTAAAATGAACAGGCATTGCCATATGTTAGGAAAAGTATATAGAGAAAATAGTAAAAATGAAATTTTGCTTAAGAATGTGTTTAAATTTTTATTCAGATTTTTTTACATTTCTTTATAAATGCATAAATCAGATGGTTGGTATTAAAGAATTACACAGATCAAATACTTAACATATAAAGTTCGGAAACTAAAATCAGAAAAATCTAAAACTTAATTTAATGGTTGGTATTAAGTGACATGTGTAATCTAACTATGTGTAGTTCGATAGGAAAAAATGCAAAAAAATCCTTATCCCTAGATCACATTTTCTTAGAAGTGATATTTGCCCCGATTTTGTTTGTTATAGGGTATATGACAAATTATTCCTTTATTCCAATATTTTAAGAATGATAGATAGCAATTTCTGAAATTTTTCTTAAAGAACTTAAAGAAGTTTCATAGAAAAAGTATATCAAATGTGTTATTATAAAAATTAGTTTCATTAATTTTCAGTTTCTTATTTTGATTGAAACTGTAATAAATTTTTATTTACAATTAAACTTTGTACACAATGTAATAAACCAAAAACCAAAGCGTGAAAATAAAAGAAAAATTTTGGACAAGGGTTTGAAAGTCAAATTAAAACCAGAGGAAATTGGATCAAGAAAAAGAGGTAATCAAATCGCAAATAGAATTAAACCTTCCTAGAAACATAAATTTAGCCACGATTTAGATCAAGAAACGGGCAGAAACGAATAGAAACAGGACAAAATGGGAATTACCACCAAAGACCAAAACCAACTCTAGTGAAGCAGTTGAGGTATATTTACGTCCCTGGTTCAATTTTAATGAGATGGGAGAGGCTGGTCGGAAAGGGATGAGGTTCATGATGAGAGCTACGCCTTGTGGAAGAAGCTTGCATAGTGAAGGATGGAAGAAAGTCGACACGTGGAGCACTTATTGGCGTGATATCATTGGCGGTAGAAGGCATTGAGCGCTTATAGATAGTGGTGATGATACTCTTGGAAGGCAGGGAGCTCAAGTGAGAAGACAAAGAGGAGAGGAAGAGCGTGTGGAGAAGAGTGTTGGAGATGAGGTATCGCAGAGGTTCTGATAAGGAAAAAACCATTTTCCTTACTCTCTATCTCTACATCCAACTGAAGAGGTATAGCGGTGAGTGTGGGGGCCGGGATCTAACAGTGCATGGGAAGCTGAATACCATGAAGTAGATGCTAGTCCAATGGAGGAAGAAAAGCAAAGACGATGCACTAAAATGAGACTATGTAATATCTCTCTCTCTCTCTCTATATATATATAGATATACATTCCAATGGCATGCCTGTATCTACGCTTCTCTGAGAAGGAAATATATTCACGTAGTCAGATGTTAGAATTTGGTATGGTTAAGTACTGTGATATAGGAAAGAAGGCAAGTAAAAGAATAAAAATTTCTTCTGGGTGCAGCAGTAAGTACTCAGAAGGGGCGGAAAGAATATAATAAAGAGCTTGCGTGCAATGATATTTAGGATCCTAGATTTTCTATCAATGAGAAAATGAATTTTGTATGCTTGCTCATGATGCCCGTAGAGCTCAGAATCTTTAATTTTACCAAATACTAGCTACTAAGATAAAAATATCTCACATTGTATTTGTGAAAATTTCAGGTAAGGATGCTGATTGATCTGTTTAGTTTTACCAGACACTATATGGTGACTGCTCATTATATCTCACCATTGTAGTCTATCAGGAAGAAGGCATCATTATGGATACTTATCTAACTCACATGCCAGCTCATGGAAGAGACTCCACCTAGCCTTCACTTCACTGTTGAAGAAATAGCCTAGCCTTAAGAAGATATATATTAGGACGAGTCAAATTTTGTAATATTTATAAAGTAGACTAGTCTTATGGTTTACATTATGTATCCAGTATTTTGTACCTAAAGGAGTATGATTCTCCAATTATAGTATAAAAAAGAAGAAGGACAATAATGATCCTCGTTTAAACTGTTTTGTACCTTGAATTTAATACTGGGTTGGAAGCTTTACAAGAGAGAAGTGTTTTTAATAAAAAATAATATTAACTTTCCAAATACATCAGATAACTTCAAAAGTCAAATAATTAATTAACGTCATGTGCGCCCTTCACTGCTGCGTCTCTGTTGGACAGAGTCTATCTAAGTTACAAATTTAGAACTTCGACACTTTATTTTCGTTACGAGATCATGCATAATATCCCTATATATATATATATAATATACAAATTATTAAATTTATAATTATATGTTTAACGTTGGCGATGCAAAGCATGATGGATACTTGAAAAAAAAAAAGCAATTCTTTTTTAGAAGAATGCCAACAATCCGAAATACTAGACAAATATACAGGGTAGAATTTGAAAGTTTTAATAGGTTAGTATTTATGTTTTACATAGAACTGGGATTTCTGAGATTAGTTATTAGGTGATTTCTTAAGCAAAAGAAATAGCTAACTATGAAGACGCAAAGAGTAATAGTCCATAATATAGATTATCTTGGCAGAATAAAACTAACCACTCACAATTTCTAATTTGTAGTGAAATTTAATTATAATATTATAAAGAGAATTATGGATAACAATAATGTTTAAAAATAATAATAAGATTTTCAAATTAAAAATATAATATATAAAAGTCGTAGAAACAAGGAGTATAATTTGATACTAGGATAATAATAAGGAATATTAATGATAATAATACAATTATATATGATCATCGATCAGAAAATTGATTTAGGATCTTTACTTATGTATTCCTGTTTCAAAAATTTTAAAAGGTGAGTTATGGGAGTCTACGATATATTTTGGGAATAATAAAAAAAAGACGTTCGGTTAGGATCAATATCTCCTTTATAAAATTAAAATAAATAATTTTTAATTACAAATTATTTATGTAAAAAGAAAAAAAAAAAGAAAATTTGCTAAAAGTTATAGCTTCACAATAACGTTTCACACTATAAATGGGATGCAAATGAGTTAAAATTGATAATAACAGCAACCAATTAAGACTAAAAATAAACAAATAATGCAAATAATTTAATAGATTGTACAAAATTTTCAGGAACTGTGAGTCTCGTTATTAAAATACATAAAATAGCTAATGTGTTAGTATTTATTGTAAAATTATACAAGGAAAGGAAAGTTACACAAAAGGCCGGTCGAAATAGATGCAAATAATCGTTTCCTTTTAATAAAAAAGTTGTTTGGATAATATCATATGATTGTATTTCTATATTACGTTGATATAATAATTAATTTTAAATGTTACAATGTCTGGTTTAGCAGTCAGTTAGTGATTTTACTGCACGTGTTGAAAAAAGAAAAAGTGAATTGCAGAAACAAGGCTGTATATGAAACTAATTATTAAGGAAGACGGAACTAATAATTTTGTATTTCTATATAAATTAATATAGACGTTAAAGGTGGCATCATAACGCGGTTTCGTTTTTAATTAGCAAGAGACGTAGATTAATTGGGGTCAATCTCAGACTTTGATATGATTACAACAGTTTGCTTGTGGCCGAGGGCTTGAATTGGTCTAATATTGTCGACGCTACATTTTTTCTACGTGTATTAATTATTATATGTATATTTGGTGTACGACGTCAATGCTACCTATTAATGTTTCTGAATTTCCGCGAAATTATATGTTTGAACACATGCACAACTGATGTACTAATTTCAACCTCCGTTTTCCTTCCTTGACTATATATGAACACAACGAAGCAATGGTACGTAGCTATCAGCTATAGCTACCATTAGCATCCAAGAAGATTTGAGAGCGATGGGAGTGCCTTCTCTTTACCGTTTTCTAATACTGCTTCTGCTTCTATTCAATGCCTCTGTTCTTCTCATGCAGTCCCCTCAAGCTAATGCAGGTTTGTTCACACATGGAAAATTTGGCATTCCTCATGCATGCCTCTGTTTTGTATAATAATGCCTTGATAAGGTACTTGAAATTTCAGTCACCATTATAATGTAAAGTTGTTGAATGTGTGTGGTGACGATATTACAGGTATGAAGATGAGGAAACTGGGAGTGTTGCCAACTTCACCTCCTGCACCGAAGCGAGCTCCTCCGCGGACTCCAAGCATTAGACCTCCGGCTCCATCCAGGCCCTAGAAGAAAGAAACCATGTTTCCCAAGATGAGGAGAAAGCAAGAAGTGTGTTTCTTGTAATAAGTTATTCATGCAATTTGTACGAGGGTTCAAATTTAAATAGCTAGTGAACTTTTACTTCATTCAATACAGAAAATATGCCACTGCAAATCCTACGTTCCTGTCTTCACCGGTTTATGCTGGTCCACTATGAATTTTTTGTTTTCATATTAGCGGAACAGTAGTCTGCCCAGAAGATTAGTTGGATGTTATATAATTGCAAAAGAGAAATAAATAAAGATAAATAATATAATTAACTATACTTCTTGTATCTGTATGAACTTTATCGCCTTTTGTTAGAAAATAGACAGCCCATAATGTATTGACTCACGATCTAATGGCCAATATTTTAATTTTTATTAATTAATAATTATTTTATTAATAAATTAATAATAATTATAAATTCCATATAGAGGGGAGTGTGGGCTTCAAATTTGAGAAAATGAGATTAGGCATTAGTCAAACGGGTTGAAAGTCTTGAAAACACCTTAATTTTCAAGGGCAGCAATGGCTACGAATGAACACACACTTTACACGAATAAAGAACTTGTTGAACATGATTTTCAATGCCACAGGGTTTCATCCAATGAACACTTTACACGATTATTTTTGCATGCAAGTGATTAGCCGTAACTACGAACTTGTTACTCCATGATTAAGATGAATAATAGGTTGAAAAGTTAGACTTTGGTAATGAATGATTGTGATAATATAAGTTTTGTTCTTCTTATGACTCGGAGTTTGTGAGTCCTCACTTGACCATGTGAGAGGATGTTGAAATTAAGAGAATTTGCAACTCGGTTGCGGAGGGAGCTGGTAGATGATCATCTGAATTGATCCAGGTCAGTGCCTATCATAACATTAAGCTATGGAGCTTAGGCTTGTTATGGTGTGTGTCATCTTTCCAGCACCTATCTCGAATATGGTGTCCATTTAAGAGGAAGGTGATTATGTCCGCATGAACTTTCTTTAGGGACTTGTGTGTTTTTGTCCAGATGATGAGGCACTATCCTTTTCCGGAGCAATTCTACCCAAGAAAAGCATGTTGTCTTGGCATTTGAGAGGGGGATCGAGGAGTCATAGGGTTCTAGGCCAAGTTGGATCCTTCAAGTATTCTACAAATCTCTGATATCACCTAAGTGGGGTTGGGGGAAATATTAGAGTGGAGAATTTTGTTTCGGATGCTCTAGATTGTGAAGAGCCTAACTAGTAAGAAGCTAGTTATCCATTTAGTACTTGCATGACAATCTTTATGGACAAGGAACCATTGTTGGAGCTAAAGGATTAAGTCTTGATTAGCTAGACAATCCACCTTGAGGCCCAAGGGGCTGGCAAAGCAGATAGCTCATGCGAAATGACATTGTAGGAAAACATGATTGATGGTTTCATTAGTTTCATGGCAGAATAGGCAAGTTTTGGTTACTTGAAAATGGTGCTCCATTAGTACTTCTCTAATAGGGATGGCTCTATTGAGGAGTTTCCTTGTGAAATTGAGGATGCGATGAGGAAGTTTGACTCTCCAAAGGGTGCTCCAGTTGTTGAATTGGCATGGGTTGTTGTGATCACTGTTTAGTAGGCTATATCCCTTTTGAATGGGTATTTTCCATCTGTACTTCTTATGTGTCCAAGTTACCCATTGTAGATAAGGCTAGGGCCTTGGCTCCTAAGACATCCATGGGTTCATATAGGGAATTAAGTTTATTTGTGTCCCAGCCAGATACATCTGCTCAGATTAGGTCACTTACCATGATGTGTGGGGGGGCCTCCAAAACTAGTTCCTAGAGTTTGTGACTGATCAAAATTGAACAACCACTTCCTAGGTTGCATTGAAGGTTGGCTTTGATTAGGCATTGTGTTATGAGTATACCTTTCCACATCCAGGAGCTTTTGGACCTATTCACAAGGTTAGGTCCTAAAGAGTCCAAGTGTTTATTGGCTAAGATGTTAGGAAGTTTGGGTTTTCTATCCCATTGTAGGACTCTTAAAACCTGTTTTACCATCAAGGCTTTGTTAAAATTGTGAGTGCTTCT
Source organism: Delonix regia (assembly GCA_037074485.1). Taxonomy (NCBI): domain Eukaryota; kingdom Viridiplantae; phylum Streptophyta; class Magnoliopsida; order Fabales; family Fabaceae; genus Delonix; species Delonix regia. The sequence goes on along the minus strand of CM073449.1, from coordinate 26,885,274 downwards.
TATCCCCAATTTGCTTTTTCTTTTAAGTATCTAAAGCGTTTTCCAGCTTGTAAGGTTCATCTTGAGTTTTTGGTTAGAGAAACCCCAGTAGAAGTTGTTGATTTTTGAATATATTTGTGCACATTATTTGGGGAAGACTCACGCATGAGAAGTCATAGGTAATGTTATGTATTGTTTTATTTGTCAACAATGCTTTGGTAGACTTGAGTTTTATTTTGACCAGGGTCAATGTGGTGTCCTAGGTACTTGCTAATCCTACTTACTTGTTTGACCTTGAACGTGTCGGCTAAGAATTTTTTAAAGTGTCTTGTGGTGTTCGGCTTGAAAAATATAGTGGATTTTTCTTTGTTGATTTTAAGCCCTGATATGTCTTTAAAGGAGTCCAAAATAGTTTTAATAGATGCACATAGTTCTGCTTTGGCCTTAAAGGAAAAGGAGGGTGTCAATTGCGTACATTATATGCGTGATGGGAGCTACTAACCTATTTATGCTAAACCCTTTCCAAGTATGTTTTTTCTCCTTTGTAGCTATCATGCATGATAGTATGCTTACACAAAAAATGTATATATATGGGGATAGAGGGTTTCCTTTTCTGATTCCTCTTCCCAATTGAATGATTAATGATCTAGTACCATTGAGATAGTGGTAAAATAATGCATAATGGTGTCAATCCATTTGGGAGGGAATTTTATCCTTCACTGAATAGCTTCAAGAAAGGACTAATACAAACTATCAAAGGCCTTTAAAATGTCAAGCTTAAGGGCCCATTCCTGTTTCTTGGCTTCTCTACGTCTTCAAATGGAATGCATGACCTTTATGGCAATTAGGATATTTCTAGTGATGAGTCTACCTTTTAGGTCTACACTTTAAAAAGGAGAAATGTATTTTCCTAGGATTTCTTTAAGCCTTGTGTAGATGATTTTAGAGATGATCTTTTAGGCAACATTATGCAGGGATACAGGCTTGAAATCCTTAATTGATTGAGGGGATTGTTTTTAGGGATTAAGGCAATTAGGTTTTGTTAAGGTTGTGTGAGAAGTGTCCTTTGTTAAAAAAGGATGTCACCATCTTGATCATGTCATCCCTGACAATGTCTCAGTATTATTGGTAGAATTTGGCATTATAACCATTGCCCAGGGGCACTATCAGGGTTTAGGCTAAAGATCGCTTTAGTTATCTGATTCTCCATAACTAGTTTTGTTGAGTTTACATTAAAGTGAAAAGCTCGGGGATCCCTTAATTGTAGTGTTCTAGGAATCCTAAATTATCATTTTGCAATCTTGGTGGGTGATCCAGAAATTTTCAAATCTAAAATGTCATATATTCTCATGCCTCTATAGAGAGCTAGCTCTTAATATGGTCAGAGAGTGATTTGAGGTAGCAATAGGGAGAATTGTGAGGGTGATGTTCGAGAAGGCATTCATCCAAGATATGTTATAGACTACTTTATCTAGTCTAGCCCACACACAATGTCCCTTCATTTTATTATTAGTCCAAGAGAACCATTTACCAATGGGTGGCAGATCGATAAGGTTGCATTTAGTCATTAAGTTAGCGAGTTCCATAACTCCAGCTAGGGGGGTACAAGCACTGGGTTTATCTGCCTCAGATAGGACATGGTTGAAGTCCCCAATTACCAGCTAGGGAGTATTGATCTAATAGGCTATGTTTCTAAGCCAATTCAAAATAATTTTCCTTTAATGAACTTTTCATTAAGTAATATTAATATTAATATCACTGAGGTCAATGGTTACATGGATCAAGTTTAGGGACACTTCTAGGACACTACAATTGACATTGTCTCGGATTGCGAGTGCAATTCCACCACTTTTTCCAAAAAGGTTTCAACCATGCACATTAGAGTAGCCAAAAAATTTATGTTTATTACCAACTACATCAATTGGGATCATAGTTTTAATTATAAAAAAAAAAGGAAAATTGGGGAGTATTTACAAATGATTTTTTTGGTTCTTTGAACTACCATGTTTTTTTTTAAGCTTCGACAGTTTCAACTTATACAACTCATGACATCTAGGGAAGCTTTTGTGGGGTAGCTTCCTAGACCCTTTTGGATTTCAACAGGGTCATGTTGCTATGGTTGTTTTCTTCATGTGGCTCAGTATGGTTCCTTTCCACTTCTTCCAAATAGTTTATTCTTCACACTTTTCTCTCTTCCTCTTTTTAGTAGTTTTTGTCGTGTGATCATATAGTAAGGAAGGTTGCTGAAATTAATGGTCATACTTCAAAGAAAGCTTTCAGTGATGGCAAGAATAGAGTGATAACCATGTAGTAGCCATGAGTGAAGCTTCTAAGTCTAAAGTATGCATTCTGCCTGCCAGTATAATAGGAGTCTACTATTGAAATATGGGTTGAAAGGCATCTAGATGGCATGATCAATGTTTTGTGGTAGGAAGGTTAGATAAGGGTGCTTCATGAGGATTTTGTTGGTGTTGGAATCGATACTTGGCCAGAGTTACCAGTATGAAGTGCAGTCCCAGTTGTTTTTTAATATGAATCTGACATTTTGTAGTATGTCATCCATGATGTAATCCTTTTGAAAGTTCTATATGGCATTCCACCAGTGGCATAGAGAGTGTAATTTGGCTGAGTACGAGGGATATTATGAGAATGTGACTTTGTGTGTAGCTATCTTAAAGTGTTGTAAATTTGAAATATCCAGCAAAAAAAGGCTAAGTAGAAAGGAGGTTAGTAGGTTAGTGAAAAAGTCTTCCCTTTTAATGCTGTAAAAAAGATGAGGATGGCAGAAGTGCCCAACACAAGGTGAAAGCTTTTGGTGTATTTGTCTTCATAGGCCTATGATAGCTTTTACATCTGGTCAAGGTTTTATGGTTGGAGCTCCAAATCCCTAGGGTCACATGTTTACTACATTGTGTTCTCTTTTGTGTCTCCCAAAAAGCTGAGATTCATGTGAACATCTAGGAAATGAACCATTATGGGCTCCCTGTGGTCCAAAACCATGTAGGAAGGGTCGTTAACTACGTGAGGAACATATGGGGCCCAGTCAAAGTTTACAGAGGTGTCAAAAAAGAAACTTGCATAAAGGGCAGATTTGATGCATGTAAAAGGTTGGGATGTATCTACACCAAGGAACTCTTATTGCCACATAGGAGGTTGCAGTTGGTCTGTCCCGGTGGAGATTTATTTGCATTACAATTATTAGGTTGGGCATCTTGGTTTTCATTACCTTCCTGATAATCTCAGGCTTCATGTGAAGGAGGGGGTTAGGATTGTATTCATTAAAAGAGATCGAAGAGAACACGTCATCTTGGGCACTAATGATGTTATAAGGCTCTGGTTAGAGGATGTTATCATCTTCACTAGTGTCTGGATCCTTGTTGTGAACATAGTAGAAACCTGCTTCTTCATTTTCCTGCCTTATCACTTTTGTTATGCTTCTTGCCATTCTTTTTTTTTTTTTTTAAGGCTATAGAGTGTTCAGTTACAAGAGGGAATCTAAAGTCACAAAGGAAATCCACATCACATTTGCTCTTGATGTTCTATTTTAGAGGTTCTTAAGTTTCCAAAACCATCTTCGAGTCCTAGTCACAATCTTTGGGCATGTGTCCTATTCGACCACATTAGTGACACCTTTGGAAAATCCTTTCAAACCTACACTTGATCTAAATTTTCTAGCCATTATTTAGTTTGACTCTCAATACCATTAGCTGGGGTAAGGTATGGTCTACAAGGTATTGTACCCTAATGAATCTAAGGTTCTTTAAGAACAGGAAGCCTTATTCGACTTTGGTTATTTCTCCCATAATTTGTCCAAGGTGCTCGACTATGTCTTCATTGTGATCAGTCAGCATGGAGTTAAAGTTGATCTAAAGAAAGTTAGAGCTATCAAAGAGTGGTCTATTCTACAAACATTTTTTAGAAGAGAAGTTTCTATAGGTTAGAATCCTTTATCAAAGATTTATGCAGAATTTTAGTACTATTCTTACGCCTTTAACATATTGCATCAAAAGGGGGTAGTGACTTTAAATGGAATGAGGCTACCCAGAGGAGTTTTGAAAACATTAAAGAGAAGTTGTGTTCAACACCAATTCTAGCACTCCCTAATTTCTTAAAAACTTTGGAGATTAGGTGTGATGCATTAGGTGTAGAATTTGGATTGGTTCTTGTGTAGGAAAAGCATCCCGTTGCCTATTTCAGTGAGAAGTTAAAAGGAGTAACTCTAAATTATTCAACTTATAACAAGGAGTTTCATGCATTGCTTAGAGACTTACAAAATTAGGAACACAACTCATTAACCAAGGAGTTTTTATTCACATAGACCATAAGTCATTGAAGCATTTAAAGGGTCAGACCAAATTGAGCAAGAGACATGCTAAATATAAAAAAGGAGCTACTAATGTGGTTACAGATGCCTTGTCTCATTGGCATGCTTTAATCTCATTGATAAATGCTAAGTTGATGGGGTTTGAATTAATGAAGGGCCAATACGCAGAAGTTCCTGATTTTTCTGATATATACTAGGCATGTGAAAAGAGTGCTATTGATTGTTTCTATAAGCATGTGGGATTCTTGTTCAAAGGTTTCAAACTTTGTATTCATTATTGTTCAATCAGGGAATTATTAGTAAGAGAAGATATGAAGGAGGTTTGACTGGACACTTTGGTGAAAAGAAGACAATAGAGATGATCACAGAACACTTCTATTGGCCTAAGATGATTAATGACATGCATCGAGTGGTAGAGTGATATGCAACTTGCAAGAAGGCAAAAAGCAAGGAGTCTACATATAGTTGTATATGCCATTACCTATTCCTAGTCAACTATAGGTTGACTTGAGTATGAATTTTATGCTTTGATTACCAAGGACTTATAAGGGCAAAGATTTAATTATGGTGGTTATGGATCAATTTTTGATGATGTAACACTTCATTCCCTGTCACGAAGTTGATGATGTATCTCATATAGTAGATTTGTCATTTTGGGAAATTATGAGATTACATGGCATTCCAAGGAGCATTGTATCAAATCGAAAGGGCAAGTTTTTGAGTTATTTCTTGAAAACATTGTGGAAAAAGTTTGGGACAATATTACTTTTCAGCACAACTTGTCATCCATAAACTGATAGGCAAGCTGAGGTAGTCAATAGAATACTTCCTTCCTTACTTAACGCTATTGTTAATAAGAATATGAAGAATTAGGATGAATGCTTACCATTTGTTGGAGTTTACATATAACATAAGTGTTCATGATACTACTAAGCATTCTCTTATTGAAGTGGTTTAAATGTTTAATCCTATACATCGCTTGATCTAGTATCGCTGCCTTCAAGTGACATAAAAAGAAGAATGTTGAAATGATTAAAGCTTTACATGAAAATATGAAGTGCTAAATTAAAAAGAAGAATGCAACTTACAAAAAGGCAATAAACAAGGGAAGAAAACAGGTTTAGTTCATGTCAGGTGACCTTACGTGGATTCATCTTAGGAAAGAGAGGTGTCCTAACAAAAGTGAGTCAAAATTGATGCCTAGGGCTGAAGGTCCATTCAAGATTTTGGAGAAAATAAATAGCAATGCTTACAAGGTTGATTTGCCAATTGATTGCAATGTTTCTGCCACATTCAATATAAGAGATTTGACATCATACTTGGATGATAATGATGACTTGGATTTAAGGACAAATCCTTTTGAACCCAGAGATAATGATAAGCATCAAGTTAAACAAGAGACTGACTTGGGCTAAAGAGTTCCATCTGGGCTGATTACCTATTATATGGCTAAGAAGATTTAGGCCATACTTGTTTAGTAACTCAAAGTGGAATCTAACCATTTGGGGTCCAATCCCAACTTCTATACGAAGCCCAAGTGTAAGTAGGGCAATTTGATCATGTACTATAATGAATGCAATATGAAAAATCAGCCATGCATGTGATGAAAGTTAAAATAAGTAATTTGATCAATTGTCAAAGTTTAAGTTAGGTAAACTACATTGGATTGAACATATAAAGTTAGGTGTATTTCTATGCATATTTTTCCAAATTGGGTAACTAATAGGTGAATTTTGGACTTATGCCAAGAAGGTTGTTCTTGTTTATAAATTTTAAACTCATCAATGACAAATGCAACCTTTAATGCTCTAAAAATTGGCCTAACCTCTTATGTGTGAATTTCCCATCTAAGTTTACTAAACTTAGTGGCAAAATTATTTTTGATTCTTATCACTCTCCTTCTTATATTCTAAAGTGTGGTGAATCAAACCTAGTGTTCTTGAATGTGGTGTGCAAACTTATCTTTTGAGATTACTAGTTGTTCTATCTTTTCTTTTTCATTTACTTGTGTTTTGGGATTGTTCAATTTGAACTTTCTTGAAGCATATCAATTGTGAAACATGACCTTAAGCTAGCTTTTATTATTGATTGTGATATCTAGACTTGAGTAGCTTTCGTTGTGGATTGTGATACCTAACCATGGACTACCTTTCGTTATGGATTTTGATACCTAGACTTAGGCTAGCTTTCATACATGGATTTGCGATTGATCCTATGAGATGTTTCCCACTTTAGTTTTATTTCTTTAAAATCATTTATGAATTCAAATATTTAATAGTATGATTTATTTTGCAAAGTATATATGGATTTATCCAAGCTAGTTGAATTAGAATTGAATTGATAATTGGTGGTTTAAAACATATTTAAGTGCGAATAGAGCACTTTCACCATTGTTATGCCATATTTTAGTTAAGACATATATGCATTGTTATATCTAAATTTTTTTATTTCTTTTCATTTCTATAATTATAAAATCATAACACAAGGATTCAAAGTTCAAATATAAGATTAGAGAGATATGGAGATGCATTTTCTTTGAGAAGCAATTATAATCCAAATAATTATTAGTTGCAAATTTTAATATAAAGATATTTGTGAACATCATATTTTGTCCGAGCATTTCTACAAATAATAATTTAGTGGAACTTCACCTTGATTTTTGAGTTAGCTTTATCATTTGAGTGAAAGTTTATTTTTAGTCATTGTTTCCCTTTTTGGCTTGCAATTAAGTTTCATTTTATTTTTGAGTTAGTGTTATTTTTGGGTTTCATTTTAATTTAATTTTGAGTCAGTGTAATCATATGTTTAGTAAATTCTGATTTTGTTGAGTCAATAACCAAAAAAAAAAAGAAAAGAGAGAGATAAAAGTAAAATAAACAAGAATGATAGACTAAATATCTCCCTTACTCATTTTAGAGAAGCAAGAAAAAATGAAAACAAGAAACTTCTAAAAAAGAAAAGATTGGAAATAAGGAAAAAAATCAATGATTTTAAAAAAGAAAAAGAAAACAAAATGGGAATTTCCTTTCTCGAAAAGTAAGACATAGTGAAATAGGAAACTCCTCAAAAGGAAAATCTAAAAAGAATTAATGGCCAATTTGAAAATCCTCTTATAGAAACCCTAGGTTTTTTAAAAATGGGTGGCTAGAGAAGAGAAAGGAGGCGACTGAGAGAAAAAGAAAGAGAACTATAAAGGAAAAGGAGGCCAATTTCTAGAGGAGAAAGAGAGGTGTTCACTTTTTTTTTTTTTTTCTGTTGTTGCTTTAGGCAATTTGGATGTCTCTTCCCCATTATTTTGTGCTTAATAAACTAGGATGATGACCTCATTTAAATTCGTTGTTCAAAAGGTGATATTGTTCTTTCTTTTTGGAATAAGCTGTTTGATGGGATTGAAAGAAACAAAAGTCCTAAAAACCAATCAATTTTGTTTCAAATGTGGCAAAGTAGCTTTGTTGAATGCATGTTTTATCAAGTGTCTCACCATAACTCTTCTTTTTATTGACATTGTCATTTATCGAAAAGTTTAATTAATTGTAAGAGTGATGTTTTGGTTTCATAATTCATGACTAGCCATTTGGTAAGCATGAATCGTAAGGTTTTCCAAACCTCGTGCTCCAATACTAGGAATTGTGGGTGATAACTTTAATTGCCTTTTTGTTTTGTCATAACTTGCCTTTTCATCAATGGCCTTTTTTATGTTTGGTTTATTTTTAATTCCTTTTATTTTCAATTTATTTTGTTCAAGTTAGTGCTAATTGTGGTTATTATTTTGTCTCTTCAAAATTGGCAAGTGTGTTAGGGTACTTCATTTAAAAAAATAATAATAAAAAGCTTGTTTTGAAATAAATGAATAAAAAGAATAGAAAACAAAGAAAAATTAGAGAGCAAGAGATAGATTAACTTGATTTACAAATTGAAACACTCCAACCAATTCCTAAATTATTTGAGAAATTAAATTATCTTTTAATTTCTTTTCTTCACCTAAAAATAAAAACACTAACCCAATGACTTCGATTTTCTGCCCAATGCAAACTGCGTGGGCTTTGATCCCATTTTTAGGGTACGTAAGCCCTAGGTCCCCTTTTTAAGTCAAGTCCAATCATGTAATTTTTTTTCATTTTTTAAATTAATTATTCTTCTTTGTAAATATTCCATTTCATTTATTTATTTTTATTTCTGTAAATATTTCCTTTTCTCTTTTGTAAATATTAAGCTTTACTTTTTTTTTTTTCCTTTCACATTAATATTCTTAATGTTTCTTTGATTTTGTAAATAATTTATTCTTATTTTTATTCAACCTTTTGTAAATACCTTCATGTATTTTTTTTTAATTTCTTCCCCTTTTTTTCACTTATTCTAATTGGGGTAATCAAAATAACTATTAAGGTTATATTTATTTTAAGTTAACTTAGGGTAACTGTTATTATTAACAGGTATTGTGGGGTGCCTTACACCTTTTCAATTACATAAATAGACTCCTGAAACTATCTTTGGTTATGTAGCCCACTTTTTTTTTTTTTTTTTCTTAAAAATGGTTTTCCAAATTTTTCCTTTCAAAAATTTTGGTGGTAACTCAATAAATTAGTTTTTGGAATTATTTTTTAGAAACAACTTTTTTACTTTTTTTTGTTGGACCATTAACAGGATGTCGCGAATGACAATTCTTATAACACTACAAGAAAATAGTGATTTATGGATGAAAAAAATTTGCCCCTAAATGAGGATAAATTTGTCCATGAATAATTAAGAACAGAATTTGAGATGAAAAAAATTCTATCCCAATATTGCCTATTTCAAAAATTTGGAGACAAAATTCCATCCCTAATTTTGAGACGAAAAAGTCCGTTTAAAAAAAAATTGTCTTTAATCATGGAATTAAAAATTCCATATCTAGGGTAGAGAAATCCATCCACACACACATAAGGCAGCGGTTTTAACCGCTGGTTTATGTGAAAATTTACAAAAAAAGAATAATGTTCAAAAGTGGTTTTAAAGGGTCTTTGAAATGAAGACGTTCACCCTGATTTCACTTTGATTTCCATGAAATAGCGTAGCATTGATTATGTTATATAGAAAGATGCATACAAATGAAGTAATTAAACACAATTATGTTAAATATTGAAGGCCAACTAAAACAAATGTATGAAGACAAGGAGAAAAAGTTGCTTCTACTTTATTTGTTTATAAATCTGTTATTTGTTTAGTGACTATATGTGCAATGACAATGGAGTTTTAGAAAGTTAAAAGATTATTACACATATAATAAAGGGAAAGAAAGTAAAGAAGATGAAAGGTGAGCCTTACTATGACTCCGCATTGCTTCCTTGTGTAGCTGTTGCATATTGAGTTCTCAATATTGGAGCCAATATCATCTACATAATAAATATTTTTATCATATAACATGAACCAATCCAAAGAAATGATTATTTTAGTTGGGAAAAATGCATGTAAATCAGTTAACAATATGGTAATAATTTGGGTTACCAATCATGGGTCCTTTTTCATGGACAAGCACAACAAGATCTTTGAAAATCTCATTTACTTTGCCAACTTGCTATGGAATTTTTTGAATATCTTGCTCTATTTCCTCAATGACAGTCTCATTAAATGTAATCTCATTATCCAACATCTAGACCTCCTTCCTACAGCATGAATAGTGTAAGACTAGAGGTGCTTTTGTGCTAAAAATACGGAACATGATGAATAGAAAAGTAACCTTTTGAAAATACAAATGTTAATTCAACACTTCAATTTCCTTTAAAATAAAAAAAATATGGATGATTGACCATTGTGCACAAGGTTTTGGTATTATTTCTTCTTCAGTCTTACACAACTTGAATAATGATAAAAAGTACTATTTCAAAATACAGTTAGTCACATGTATTGTAATACTTAAACTAAAATTTTTGGAAACTTGGAGGTTCTTAATGAAATAATCCCATGAAAATAAATCTACAAACGGGTGGCATATCACTAAAGTGCATTCATTAAGACATAAGAAATCACCTTATGGATTTAACAAGAAGAGCATGTTATTCAAGAATCTAATAAGACTTGACATCTGCCATGTTAATTGTATAGTAGCAATTTAAAACTTTATAAGCAATATATGTAGAGCTAACAAGAATCAATACATGACAACAAAAAGTTGGCTGACACTAAAAAAGCTTGCAAAAGAACGGAGTATAGATTTCAGTTGTAGGTTTCTAATTATAGTCTACAAAGGAGAAACCTACATATATAGGGAGGCACTAAGTTTCAAATAAAAATTCACAACAAAGGAGAAACTCTTGCCCTTGCTATAAGTAAGGCTCACCAAAAAGAGAAACACTCGCAAGCTCTTACTTTGTAGATGAATGTTCTCAGTGAACAAATAATACTAATTATGTATGGTAAGAGATAGACTAACTACAGTAGAGTTTTCATCAAACTATATGTTATCTTGAAACCAAACACCTTTCACGGTCAATACAAACAATGCAGAATATGAAAAATGTTATTAATTTTATAAAGGCCTTAACAATGAAAATATAGAACAAGTTCTGAATGAAATGAATCAGTACATTTGCAACTTAAGGCTATTCCAAATCCAACAAAATGCTTGGGAACATCCTAAAAAACCATTAGATATTTGAAAAATAGAGTAGCCCAAGGCTAGTATGATTAAAATAGAGAAGATATTAGTCACGAGCTTCAGACTCGGAATAATAATAATGACCTTATGCCTTAGACAAAGTATTATAATAGTGGCATTATAACTAATCAAATCTTAATACATATCATAGTACACTATAGATAATGTCTGCTGCCATTAACTTCAGGGTCTTATTTTGGATGCATTCCTATAATTTCTTTCATATATGTAAATCTATAATCAAAAATCAAAATTTCAAAAATCCAAAATTAGACTTATTTACAGAGCTAAATAAAATAGTTCAAAATTTCATAAACTAATACATCATATATACAAAATCAAAAGGCTTCATAATTAAATAGTCAAGCCATTTCATACATATAAACCAACATACTTTAAAGTATAGAACAAAAAAGTTTATAAATTTAGGATAATTATTGCTTAGAAATCTAATAATTAGTAGATATTCAGAAATGCTAAGTTGAAAAAATCTATAACTGTGCAAACGATATTTATAACTCCAGAAGCCTGCCCCAAAGCAGAAGGAAGGTCAAAAATTCATATTTTTGAAAAGTGAAAGTATGAAATAGAAATATGCACAGCTAACATTATCTACTCACCTAGTCAAAACACACATAACTCACTTCATTACCCGCTAGATAGAGTGTGACTATTATGGCCTTAAAAACGCAAGATACTCCCTTAATGTCTTATGTTACGAAGCATCTTTACTCACATAAATTCTAATGACAATTCCCACATCAAATTAATTATAAGTGCATTGGCATAATCAACTATTTTCATACTTTATTTCCTTTCTTTAATGTGATAAGTATTCCTCTTAATGATTTTAATTGCCCTTAAATCCAAAAATGTAGACACACATGTACTCCAAGTTTAAGACTTCAAAATTGCTTATTTCACCATTTCCACTTCCAATCAATGGAATTACCTCTAACATAAGATTTTGAAGTCTTAACGTATAAATGGCATTAAACAAACTTACCAATTATTATTATTATTTATTTAATTACTTCAAAGATTTAAACATGCTCAAAATGGGTCAATTAATCCATTTTACTAAGCTCTTAAATTGCCAATCTCATCCAATGGTTTAAAATTATACCAATCATCACCAAAGAAATTATTCAGTAAAAATAAGAATCATCATGAAAAAGACATTGAAGTTCATGTCACTCTAAAAACAATATACAGTAAACATAAAAAGTGTTGATTAAAATGATAAGTGAAAATTTATTTTTTTAGCTTAGAATAAGTTATAATGAGAACTTCAATACATAATGCATAGTTTTCTTTCAATTAATATTTAAACATTCCAAAAATTGACCATAGCAAGTCCATGCTCCATGATCCTCATACTGAGCAATTACACACCATCACATTGTGCTTTTAAGTATGAATATGAAGCCAATACATGACAAAGGTCCAAACTTACATTAACTTCAACATGGTGATCCATTCCACTAGCTTGGTTAAGTTTAGCTAATGCATCCTTCACCAATTGCCTAATATGTAGTCTTGTCTTGTGGCTGCAAATTAAGAATAATGGCGAAAGATAAAAATCACACAAGATTGTTGTTACTGAGATTAATCAGAAGACATCAACTTGATTTAATTTTAATGAAAAGAATTGTGTTTAGTCTTGAACAACCTTGACATCGTTTATCATTTTCATTGCTCTCAAAACATAAACCTAACTCCCATTAAGTTTCATTTTATGATGGATAATTTGTGAGTATAAATATAAGGGCATATATGATTTATTCCAAAGCACAATGTGTCTCGAGGAGGTGATTTAATTATATATGCTTCCAGGAAACATTAAGTATTCTGCAGGCAATCTTATGAATTCAGTGGCAAGATTTGGGAAAAGGAACAACTAATAAAGTATAATCAAGTGAGAAAAGGAATAATGCTACTTGTAATATGCCTCCATGCTTTTGGCCATAGTATAGAATTATATGACTGAACAAGTCATGCAAATTAGAAGTCTTCAAATAAACATTCCTGAGGCACTTTGCTAAACCTTATCGAACTCAATCAAACTAAATAAAAAATGGAGAAGACAAACTAGCTTAAATATTGGATTTTGGACCAATCTACGAAAAGAAAAGAAAAACACATTTAATTAGACCATAGAAAGATAATATTATAAAAGTATAATTTTTCAAATATAAAAATGAAAACAAAGGCTATAAGTACAAAGAAAACCAATATCTAAGACATGTTTTTAGCGCATTAGATCTTAAAATTTCAATAACCTCAAGTGAAATAGGATATCTTATCCATAATATAAATCAAATGGTGGCCTTTGATTGTCATGCCAATTGCTCAAGTTTTTGCTTTCTTGGTGTAGGAAAAGCCTTAAAACAAAGGGAAACAATTCCAAAAGAGATATATATAGTACATTATCAATTCCTCAATTAAAATAAATTTCAAGATCAATCACTAATGGTTAGACACTAATGATCTTGCTTAAATTCATGGAGGAATAGGTTGAATGTATTTCGAGCTTACGAAATTTGTAGCTTGAAGGAGTGCAATCAAAATTAGACAACTGTTTAGTGAAGTCATTAATATAAGCAAAACCCACCTCTTTCTACAACAACGACAAATATAGATGAATCCCATTAATACCCCCAAAATTAACCCTACAGTCGAGGTATGAAGTAGAAGAACATACCCTGTTCAAGCTTCACCCAATCAAAAAGAACACAGAAGACAAAATCAATCTGCTTAAGAAATCTGTTGAATGCATCTTCTTTGTGTACATCTTCTCCGCGCGTGTTTTCTGCATTCCACACTAGGGCCATTAGGGCAAATCCATCGATGAGTTCGCTTTCGGAGGTTTGAGTTTTCATTATGGCAAATCCTTCAACGCAACATTCTGCATCTTTTGCAATAAGGCGTGAGAAAGCGGACTATTGCTTAGCTTTAGAAGAATGGGAAGAGACGAGGAGATAAGTGGGAAGGAAACTAATTACAAGAAAAAGAACATAATGAGATTGGATTGGAGGGAATTTAAAAGTTAAGCAAAATTTTAAGAAAGTTAAGTGGGAATATTTGGACAATGTTAAAATACTTGTTATTTAAATATGTATTATATATGTGTGTGTATATATATATATATATATATATATATATATGCATATCATAGTTGTTTTTCCTATTAGATAGAATGGTGATGATTTTCACACGTATAAATTCATAAGATTTAATCTTCTGATTTTTCTATTTTCTTATTTTTTGAATATTCAAAATAGTAATTTCAAATTAAATTAAATAAAATTGCATAAATTTTAAAATGTATAAATAGATAGATAGATATACGTGAATTTCAAAATTACTTTTAAATAAAAATAAAAATTTATCTATATATTTTTAAATCTATCCACATCAAAATATTTAAATTAATTATGTTTTAAAAAGTCAAGATTTTAAATATACTCTTCGATATGGTATAAATTTTTAATTAACAAAAATTAACTTCTCTTAATTAAATTTTGCATGATTAATTTTATCTAAAACACACACACACACACACACACACACATATATACTAAATCATCCAATCACAAACATTTAAAAAGTTATAATTAAGTTGTTAAATTGCTTTGTTTTCCCAAGCCAACATATAACATTTTATTGGTGCTAAAATATTAAAATGCTAGATTTTCACTAAATCCTAACATGCTTTTTAATATAAGGTTGAAATTTGTTTTTATTATGATCTTTTGTTAAAGATTTAGTAATCTCACAAGTAGTAGTTTGTTTTCTTGATATGTCAAATTTTGATTCAATTCAAGTGAAATTCCGTTAAGTGATTTGTTGTGAAAATTTTTTCTATAAATAAGTATTTAAAATGCCATTAAATAATTTTATTTTATAATGAAATATTTATCAATACCAATTTAATATTCAATAACGATTATGAATGAGTTTCCTGAATTCCTGTTTAGTTTATAACAATCCACAATTAGGAGACTTAAAATATATATTCAAAACACACTCAAATTATATAAAATTATTTTAAATTTTATAATAATCATACCATACAATAAAAGTGAGGAGAGTTAATGATTAAATTAAAATCAGTTATTGGGATTTAAAACTTATAAATTACAAACTCTAAAGAAGAAACCTAATAGCAGATATAAACTGACATATTTTAAATGACTTTTCATTAATTTAATAGAAATTAAGAAAAATTTAAATTATAAATAATTGTGACCAAAAACATTTTTTATATCTCCTTAATCATTCACATTTAGTAATACACATAGGTCTCACCATAGGGCTACCAAAAAGATATTACATCATTGAGGTCAGTAATGATAATAACAGCAAGCATGCATGAACAAAGGCTTCAATGGCCAAGGAACTTCTGCAATATTGTGCATTAAAGCCACAATTGGCAAATGGTGTGTCAAAATAGTGTATTATACCCTCATCAACAAAAATATATACTTCTCATACTTCATCAGAGCATATGATAATGTGTGTGTCTCAACTAATTTTTTAATGACTCGACATTTAAATAATGGATTTAGACTTAATGTCTTTGCTTTTTACCCAATACGGTTTGAGTTTTAACATTTATATATCTTAGTGAATGTTATAGTTCTTTATTTACATTAGAAGTTATATTATTTGAAAATATAAGAGCACAGTCAAGTTTCAATATTTCTTTCTTTGTATCATAATTAATTCATTAAAATTTAAAAATATTATATACTATAGCATTAATTTAGTCTATTGAAGATATAATATTATTTGATAGTTTGGTTTTATATTCTTTATTATACTCAGCTTATTGAGCTTAAATTTTCAGAGACATCGACAAAAATTTTAAATAAACTGAGTGGATATTAAAAATACACATTAAAAATTCTAGTAAGGTTTCAAGAGCATTTCATAATTTTAGAGTAAAAAATTATAGATCTTATGAGAAGAAGGCAAACATGTCTTAATATTATTTTTGTTTTTTAACCAATTAGAATTCATCTTTCCCCCATCCTATATTTTATTCATTCTTATTGTTAACATTGTTTCTTAAGTGTGATTGCATTAAAATTTCAGAAATTTAAGCAAATATGTTTTATTCTTTTCAATGTAAATATATTTTTTTATAAAATGCATTATGTTTTCATATAAATTAATGAGAAAACATTAAAATTAAAATTTTAATTCATTTTCTATTTATTTTGAATATATATGAAGTATTTATTATTTCAAATTTTATATAAAACAAAATATATAATATTAATAAAATAATTGGCAAAGTAAAAATATTTATCTATTTTTATTTTTTGAAAAAACACTAGGGACAAATTTTTTCCCCTCCAAAATCCGTCCCTAACTTGATCTAACTATTATAGGATAACAAAAACTTAATTTGACATGAAATTAGGGATATACTTTTAGAAGGGAAATATCCATCGGTCCCTAAAACTCTTTTTTAAAAATAAAATTTAAAATATGGTTTTTGTAATGGATTTGAGATAGAATTAGATATGAATATTTTGACACAAACTTTTCCATCCCATATTTGAAATATGAATTACTTATTTGATGAGACTATAAATTTGTGTAATTATGAATCAATGTATTTGACCGGCAATTTAATTAGTAAGAATGAATTTTAAATGAAGTAATAAGGAATGAAAAATAATAGACAAAGTATTTAATGTGAGAATGAGAAGGAAATTTCACTTTAAGAACAAACAGAGATAAAAGAAAAATGGATTAACTAGGCACTCAAAACTACAACCTAGATACTTCACAATATTTTTCCCGCAAAAGTTGTATATAGTATCCTGATAAAATACACAACTGTGGACTCACACTTGTAAAGAAGGCTATACTGGTCAATAAAAGCAGTGCTAGGTATATATTGGAGAAGAAGATAAATTTTCCTCAGATAGTAATTAGGTATCTTAATTGAAAGAGAAGTAAATTTAAGTCCATAACCAATCAATTGAAGCAAAAAGAGCTACATGGGACCACATAAAATTGACTAACTACATTAATGAATTTAGATGTTAAGTTGAATGATATTGCAACAGGACACGTTTTCAATATTTTATTAAATGGTAGAAAAAAGCCAAGGATGTCTTTCAATCTGTTGAAGATCAAAAGTTAAAACTATATATAGTTATATTCGTGGTTCATAATTGGTTTAAAACATTCACAGGCGGAGAAAATGGATCTGTTGTTGCAATGAAAATACAGTAGCTAGTGTTGTATGTGATCTTGTGTGTCCATTTCGTTGCTTTGTTGGATTTGTGCCACATATTTGTTTAAAGCTTTTTCTTTTCTTTTAGGCATTTCATGACCTCATCTACTCTATCTTCAAGCTTGTGTTTCCATCAAACTATCACCTTGTCACAACCCTAACTAAGGAAGTGTGATTGGCACGGAGAATGAAATAAACATCGGCTTCATGAATAGGAAAGTCAAACAACCTTAACAATTTAATGACAAGCCTACCAATTGGTAATTGCTAAATCATGCCAATCCACAAGGATAATATTCTCTATTTGGCTTACGTGTAGAAATTTTAATAAAGTCTCCTTTAAAATATAGACTCCCTAAAATTTGCCCAAGAGAGTATAAACAATAGTTATATATATACAACACATTTACAAATTCCCTACCTGTGACAATAAGATCTTTCAAAGTACAAAATAATATAATAAATAACACTAAAATCAATGTTTCCCATGTGAGCAATGCAAGGCTCACCTGAGGAATCTAACTTGCCTCTAAGTAGGCAAGGAATCTAGGGTCAACATTGCTCTTTCCAAAAGGTAGAGATAATAGGAGTGAGTAAAAACATTCACTGAGCAAATATCGTTAATTATACTAGAAAGGGAACAGACGACAGAAATAGAGTTTTTAATAAATTAGCACTTTATCTTTGGAATTTTCACATGAACATGTAATTATTACAAATTAAAAATAATGAGAATTTATCGATATTCATATGAAACTTGGTCAAAAATAAGAAATACAGTATGAAAAAATGAATCAAATTTTATAATTCAACATAAATGAAACCCATACAAAAGCATTATAGTAAGGAAAATCCAATAGAACCAACAAAATATCATAAAACTAGAGCTAGCTCAAGGCTGGTGCTACTAAAACAAAACAGATATCAGACACAAGCATCTTACTTAGAATAATTGAAATATTAGTCAAATACCTCAGTTAGATAATCCATGTGTGTTAGCTGACATATGGGGCTGGTTTCACCCCAACTTGCTAAGGTGCTATCAAAGTAGAACAAATACCAGACACGAGGATCAAGCTCGGAATAATAAGAATACCAATTATATATCTCAATTAAATAATCTAAATAAGATCATATCTATGTATGTTAGCCATCACATGGGGTTAGTTTCACCCCTACAAACTGGGTTTAGAAATGCAGTGCACCATGGATAACATTTACTATCATTAGCTGTAGGTATCTAAACTAGAAGGGTTCCAAAAATTCTTTTAACAAAAATAAATAGATAATTTAAAATTCCAACAAAATTCATAACTAGAATAATGCATGAATCCATAGACATAGAAATTCAAAAACACAAAATTAGAAACTTTTTTTAAAAAATTCTAAATCAAGGGAAATTAAAAAATTTAGAATAAGAGAAATTCATAAATATAGAACCAAAGTCTTTAAAATTACATAATCATATTTCTTCACAAATACAAAATCTAGTACTTATAAATCCAAAATTTTTTCGAATTTCCCAAATCTGAATAATTCAAAGAGTCAAGAATTAGGTTTATTCATACAATAGAATCATATTAATTCTAAATTTCATAATTAATGTAATTTAGAATCCAAAATATACATAAATGTGAATCATATTTCCAAAGTTGAGCCAAATACCAAAAGAAGTTATATAACACATTACCTTGAAGTTGTGAAACCATTAGGAGCAATTCCTAAGAAAAAAAAATCATATCTATGGAAGTTTGTTCCAAAAATAATTGAGCAAACAAAACACACAAATTTACAAAGAAAGGTATCAAAATACAAAAGCAAGCGTAGTTAGCAATATCTCATTACCTAGAGAAGAGCACACAAACTGCTCCACAAAACCTTCAACAATTCACTTGATTGCAAATTGTCCAAAGGACTTATAAAACAAAGCAACACACTCTTAATCTCTATTATTTAGGAATGGTATAACTAATTCTATCAATTTATTTCTTTAACTAGTAAGTTGCTCCTAAATTGTAATTATATGCCTAAACAATTATAACTCTTGGATTGTCAAACAAAACCTTTCATAGTTATCATTGGTTATATCTCTCATTTTAAAATCCAAATTCTTAAATTTAACATCACTTTAACCAAGCCGATGACATGCTTATTTATTCCAAATATTATTAACTTCAATTTAGATCATTCAAAATTTAAACTACCAATTCTATTTCAAAACACTTTCAACAAGATTTTTCTTCAACTTCCATCTTCATGATCACTTACAATTCACTTCATCAATGGCTTGGAAATGACACTTCCTTAGTCCAAAATTTATCATAATGAAATTATTTTTAATGTCCTAAATATTCTCCAATATACTTATTATACCCTTATTCCATATTCAAAAAAAATTTATCAATTTCACTAATGCGTCCTTAGAGATCAACAAACCAAATTCCAAAATTACTCATTAAATTATAATAATCATCTAAGGTCACAGAATTAACTCTAAAAAGATTTTCCATCCATCTTTCATTCCTTTTACACCAATGAAAATCTCAAAAAAATTAGAAAAATTATTAAATCCACTTACAACACAAAACGAAGATACCTTTTGGTCTTATTCTTTCTCTTATATGTTCAATAAGCCTAGAGGAACCCAAAATCTTTGTATTTCATTAACCTACAAGTATGAACACACATAGCTTAATAGGGGTTTTAAAATTTTGAAGCCAAATCATGAAATTGATAACTAATTTTAGGAGAAAAGGGTCAAAATTTACCTGTCACATAAAGCCCAACTCAATTTATGGAGTTCACATCGAATTGAGCTCTAAATTTAAACTTTTATGTATAAACATTGTAGATTTGCATTTTTCAATTGTGAGCCTTGTGGGAGAAATTGATAAGTAGAAATAAGAGAGAGAGGGCCGAAAATCATTAAGGAAGTGAAGCCCCAATAAAATTTGAAGAGAAACATACTGGGTGAGCCAAATTCCTTTGAGATTGTGAATAACACGATGCAAAAAAGGGAATTTTGCAATTTGGAGCTTATTTGATACAATTGATTAGTGCAAATAAGAGAGAAATGTTCAAAAATCAACCTATAATTAAAGCCCTAAGAAAAATTGAAGAAAAACACATCAAATTTGGTCCAATTGCTTAGAAATCACAAACCTAACTCATTAGAAACCTAGCATTACTTTCGCTAGCCAAACAGTAGAGGAACATGACTGATATAGGCTAGTAAGGATTAAGGGATGATGAAAATGGTCAGACAATCTCATTGTCCAGTGATTAAAGGAAGGAAATGTGGAGGAACTTCTTTGAGGCACAAAGTAGCATGAAATCATGATAAAAAAGAAGGAAGCTCGCGTGCATGATGATTGATGTATCATAAGGTTATCTTGGTAATTTCACCAAGAGACACTTGGCACAATCTGAAACAGGTGGTTTTTTTATCTAGATAGTTTGAAGGATGGTTTCTGAAGTATCTTCTATAATTTTTCTTAGGACACAATGACGGATGAGATTTACACATTTGTAAGGAACTTTTTTAACCACCCTTTCCCTTTGATGAAATTCAATTAGACTATCCTAGTAATGATCCCCAAATGTGATTTTATAGAATCTACTAGCCAGTTTCACCCTATTTGCTTGTGCAACTTCTCTTATAAAATCATCTCTAAAATAATGGCTAATAGATTGCAGGGTGTTTTACCAAAGTTTATTACTAGAAACATAGGGCTTTTATTCAAGGAAGATGAATTTTTGATAACATAATGATTGCACAGGAAGCTTTCCACTATCTTCAAACTTGAAGAGGAATATCTAAAGGGATGGTGCTTAAAATTGATATGGACAAAGCCTATGATTGTGTTGAGTGGGATCCCTTCCCTAAAGTATTACCAAAGATGGGCTATAACGGATAGTGGGTGGGCATGATCTTTTATTGTAGTGCCTTTGTTTCATTCAACTTAGCTCTATCTAGAAAAGGAGTGCTAATTTCCATCCTCAACGAGGCCTTCGACAAGAGGACCCTCTTTCACCCTATCTCTTATAGATGTTTTTATCTGGAATGATTCTTAAGAACACATAGGATGGGAGTACGACATTAAACTTGCTAGGGTGTGGCCACCTTTTACGCATTATTTCTTCACAGATGATTCTGTTTTCTATTACTTTGACCAAGAATGTACAAATAATATAGTTTCAGAATAACTTTTTCAAGACTACATAAAAAAAAAAAAACAACTTTTCATTTCTTCAATATTTAAAATTTCCTAGCGGAATCAACGTACCTAGGAAAAACCCGTTTATATCTAAATTGATAATGGTTAAAAAAAAAAAAAAACTATAACACTCAACCTCGACTCTATGACTATTTGCTTAATTAAAGGGTGAAAAATAGAATATTGAACGCTAGGGTTGGCTCAAGGCTCCAGAAGGCCAGTGAATGGAACTAATATATATATATATATATATATATATTCACCGATATAATTTAATTTAGATGTTGATACGAGAAGTGATCATCACCCGGTTTCTTTTTTAATTAAATGATGGCAAATTGCAAAAGACCATATGGTTTATAACTCATTTTTGGTTAAAGTCACACACATAAAATATTGTTTATGTTAATGCTACCTGTTAATTTTTTTTTTTTTCAACGAAATTATATGTTCGATGAATCAAGTCCAGCGATCATTTTGGTTTCATGACTAATGAAATTTATATTTTTGAATAGTTTGTTTCGGAACATTACATTTTTCGTTAACTTTTATTTTCTTCATTTACGTCAATGCTAATTGTAATTTTCTCTAGTTTTCTGCGAAATTAATTATATATTTGAAAATATGCACAATTGATCCAGTATATCGTACATCTAATATTTCTTAATTTGAACATGTGGCTAATTTACAGCTAGCTATCATTAGCAACTTAAGCAACTTATTTTATATCATGAACGGAAGGCTATATAATGGTCAATACAAATATTGCTAGGCAGTAATGTAGACAGAGGCGGAGGGAAAGGGGCCCAGCATATGCCATCCCACCCCACCCGCAACCCCCCCCCCCCCCCCCCTCCCTCCCCCGCAAAATTCCATTATCAGTGTATATATGTATTATATAAGTTATATTATAATATGTTTAAATTAGATTTTAATCCCACATATGAAAGAAAAATTTTTATTTAGTCCCCAAAAATTCTTATATTATTCATATTATTGTGTGTGTAATTTAGATTTTGACCTCATATATAAAAGAGAATTTTTATTTGACCCCTTAAATTACTTTAAAATATTGAATGGTGACTTAAAAAAAATTCAACTTTTCCCTTTTACTTTTTCTAATGTATTTTTTTATTTTGTTCTTTATTTCTTTAAACTCTTTCCAAGTCTTTATTTAATATCAATTTTGTCAAATTTTTATGCTTTTCATTTATTTTAAGTATCTAACACTCACTATAATTTTCATTTAGTCATATGCATAAGCACAACTATAGATAGATTTAGCCCTCAGCACAACTTTTCACACTTCACACCTTTTCACCTTCACTTCATATTCTTCAGTTCAGTTTATTTTTTATTGTCTAAGTTGTAGACATTTCTCAAATACTTTGACTTTTTAAGAAGCCATTCATTTCATTTTTTTTAGTATAATAATTTAATAATTTTTGGTTCTTTACTTCATGATTCATATCTAATTCATGTCCAATGCCTTCATTTTTTGTTCATACATTCTCTTCATACCAAGCAAAACTATTGCACGTATAAAGCCACCTTACTAATAATTTTCTCTATTACATTACATAATTTGTTTATCCCTCCTTTTCACTACAAAAAAATGACTTTTTAGTGGCAACTTTTAGTGACGACTAAAAAAAGTCGTCACTAAAAGTATGTCTTTAGTGGCGACTTTAAGTGCATCGTCTCTGAATAACTTTTGTGGCAACACATCAATCACCATAAAAGACATTTAGTGGCAAGATACTTAAAGTCACTACTATTGGTATTTAGTGATGCCATTTTACTCACCACTATATATTATTTATGGCAACTTTCCATGCATTGCCACTAAAGCATAGAGCAAAAGATCTAAATTTGAAGATATTTAGTGACAACAGGGAGAAGTTGCCACTAAAAATGATTTAGGGGTGATAATATCTTGTCATTAAATGTTTTTTGTGATGACTTTACATAGTTGCCTCAATATAGCTTTTGTGGCAATCTTAGATGGTCGACACTAAATGGTTTTTAGTGAAGACAACTTAGTTCTTGTCATTAAAGGCAATTTTGGTTATATATATATATATATATTTAACACATACTCTTTGATTTAGAGCCCTAATCCACCTTTGCCTTCCTTCTTCCTCTTTATTCAACACCCAGCACCCAAATCTTCTTCTTTCTCTTGTGCGTTTTGATTTGCTAGGTTGTACAGATTTGGGAAGAAAGGTAGGTAACTCATTCCCCTTCCATCCTTACTCAAGCCCTTTTGTTGTTTAAGGTATGGTTTTTATAAGCTATTTAGAAAACTATCCAAATGATGATGTTTTGTCTAATTCTTCCTTCAATACTTTCTTTTTTCCTTGAAGAATGATATAATAGCTGGAAGTTAGATTTCACCATGTTCTCTTTGTCTTTTAGGCAAGATTCAATTTGTTAGGTTGTGGGTTTCTCAAACATAGGATTTCTTCATGCATTGGAAAGAGTTTTTGCATTGATTTCACCTTGCTGTGTTTTTCGCCATGGCAAAATGTGTTCATTGGTACAAGTTAGATTTCATTAATAAGTCAACAATTAAAATATACTATTAAGCTAGCTATTCTTGAAATTTTAAACACCTTATAATTACTAAACTCAAATTTATATACCAATTGAAACACATTTTGAAATCATAAGTGCATTATTAGCATTGTCTCTTTCTATATAGTGCATTATTTATTATTATTATTGTTATTATTATTTATCATTATTTTATTATTATTATTATTATTATTATTATTTATTTCATACTTTCTAGAAACTATGGCAAATTCTCATCTTAGTGAGAAATGGTAAGTTTATATCATCATCATTTTTTTGGCTTAAATGTTATTCTCTCTTTCTTTTACTAATCCCTTTATTTTGGTCATGGTAGTGAAGGCTCATTCTATCTCTCCACTTGGAAGCTTCAAGTTTATCTTCTTCTTATTCTTGTTCTTTTTCTTCTTTTTGTTTTTCTTTTGCAACTACTATTACATCAAAATGGCCGGATCAAGTATTAATTTCTTTCTTTCCTGTACCTTATTGTCAAATATTCCCTGAGTAGTGGCTACGTGGAATATAACGATTGGAAATTAAATAATTGACAATCTAGTTTTTCCATAGGGTTACATCACCATAATTGTGGTTGGCTTCTTCTATAATTTCTTGTTTATTGTCCACTTGTCAATGCTGCATCATTTGCTCATTCTTGGTGTTGGAATTCTGGCGCTTAGGTGCTATTTTTCTGCAAAATTGGTGCCCTAGCAAAAAATTCTGGCGCTTGGGAGCTATTTTTTTGGAAAACTAGAGCCCTAACATTAGAATTCTAGAGCTTGGGCATAGTACTATTCACTGCAAAATTTCAAAGTGCACAAGTAAGGCCCAGGTACTTGACTTTTGAAGCCCAGGTGCTGAGTCTCTGGAATTGGTGCTCGAGCGTTGGATTTCTTATGATCAAGCACTGGAATCTTCTTTTTTTTCCTCCTTTCTTTGCTAATATTTTTTGGATCCATTTCCTATAAATTCATCATACAAAATGCTTAAATCTTTGCTTAATAGTGGTCAAAGGTTCGTTTCCTAGTTATAGATGAAACTTCTTTGCAATCACTAAGATTTTATTTATAAATTAAGTGTTTCTAATATTAATATTGTTCTAGATAACTTTCTTTCAGAGAGTTATCAATAAGGATTGGAAATTCAATAATAGATAGTCCAGTTTTTCCACATGGTTACATCACCTTAATTGCGGTTAGCTTCTTCTTTGATTTCTTATTTATTGTCCACTTATGGATGCTGCACCATTTTCTTGTTCCTAATTTCTCACTATTGTTTTACCTAATCAGATAACAAAAAACAAAAACAAGGTTACATCACCATTATTATTTTGCCTAATATGAAATTCAATAATGGACGATCTAGTTTTTCCACATGGTTACATTACCACTATTTTTTTTTTGGCCTAATATGATAACAAAACAGAATATAAAACCTAATTCCTGACATCTCTTTCTTCCTCTATCAAACTTGTTTCCCCTAGGAGCTGTCACCTTCATTCTTCTTTTGTGTCACCGTCTGCCATATCAAGCATCCTTCTGGCTTGATTCTTGCAACATTAAGGGAGGTTTTGGCCCACTGTCCAACAAAATTTTCTTTCCTCCTTGACACAACATTAGGGTTCAAGTAGAAAGGGTTGTTAAAATATTTGTTTTAATAAAAAACTTGAATGAAACCCAAGATAATATGAATCTTTCTTTTGATTTATTTATTTTTTCCTTAAACAAGAAGAGAATTTTTGACAATGTTTCCACCTTGCCGTGTCTTTCACCACAGTGAAAATTCACTTTAGCTGCAATGAAAAACACAGCAAGCCATCAAGACCTTTATTGTGTTATTCGTTGTGGCAAAAAACACAGTGAGCCACCTACACCTTTGGTGTGAAAGTTTTCCAATATGATTGGTTCAAATTACTTAGTTTTCATTAATAAGTCAACAAATATTGATATTTCAAATTAACAATTAAGGTAACTATTTGTGACAATTTTTGAAGTTGTAAACAACTTATAATTACTAAACTTAAACTTATATACCAATTGAAAATATTTTGAAATCTTAAGTGCATTATTAGCATTGTCTCTTTCTATATATATAAAGAAAAGAGGTTGATCTTGTTTAGATAAATATTTTTGAATGTAGGAACTAGGGATGAATAAAAGTTTGTTAAAAATTAGGAATAAGGCTGATGCTGCATATATACATGGAGTAGATAGTTTACCCAATGAGCATTTGGCAACCAGGGGTGACCGACATGGTCCAATGCCCATGTAAAGGTTGTATGAACACAACATTCAAGGTAAGATGTAAAATTAAGGAAGATCTATTCAAAAAAAGGTTTTTGTGAGAGTTATGGAGTGTGGGACTCACATGGAGAGAAACAAACCTATGTTGAAGGTCACATGTAAGATTACAATAAAGAATTGGAGGAGGATAATGTTGAGGTGGATGATGTCAAAGATGATGACATTATTGAAATGATACATGATGCACATGGATGTTCAAATTTTGAGGATATAAATAGTGGTTTAGAACATGATGAGTAGCCTAACACACATGCTAAAAATTTCTTCAACTTATTAGAAGATGCTAAAACCAAACTCTATCTAGGATGCACCAAAGTGTCAAAGTTGTCTTTTACAGTTAGGCTACTTCATTTAAAGTGTCTTAATCATTTGAGCAACAAATCAATGGATGCATTGCTAAATTTATTCTAAGAAGTTCTTCCTAAGGGTGCAATGGTTCCTAACTCTTACTATGAAGCAAAAAAGGTTATCTGAGACCAAGGATTGGATTATACGAAGATAGATACATGTGAGAATGATTGCATCTTATATTGGTGAGAGCATGCCAATACACAATCGTGTCCAAAGTGTAAGATGTCTAGATGGAAGACTAATAGTCATAAAGGCATGAAAGTACCATGTAAGGTATTGTGACATTTTTCGGTAAAGCTACGATTGCAAAGGTTAAACATGGTACACCACACAGCTATGGAGATGAGGTGGCACAAGGAGGGATGTATTAATGATGGTGTGTTAAGACATCCCTCTGATTCCATAGCATGAAAATCCTTTAATGAATAATATCCTGGGTTTTCTATTGATCTTAGAAATGTTTAGTTAGGTCTAGCAAGTGATAGGTTCTAGCCTTATGGGAATATAAGTACTAGTCATAGTATTTAGCCAATGGTGCTAGTTTCATATAATTTGCCACCATGTGCTTGCATGAAGCATCCATACTTTATGATGACACTTCTAATTATAGGCCCTAAGTGTCTAGGTGATGACATAGATGTCAATTTAGAACCAATGATTAAAGAGCTTTATGAATTACAGGTGAAAGGTGTAGAGACATTAGATTGCCATTCACAATCTAACTTCAAGATGCATGTAGCTTTGTTGTCGACAATTAATGACTTTCCAACATATAGGAACCTCTCAGGATGGTCAACCAAAGGGAAGCTTGCATAACCTTGTTGCCATAAAGGCACACATTCTGTGTCATTATGAAACAAGTTGGGCTACTTAGGCCATCATTGCTTTTAACCCACTAACCATCCATGGTAATGGAATAAAAGAGCATTTAATAAGAAAGTTGAAAATGCGGGGGCACTTTCTCCTTTAACAGGTGATGAAGCACTTTAACAATTGCAAGCAACTAAGTGATGCGACATTTGGGAAAACTCATAAATGAAAGCACACCCAGTTTAATAATGTTTACAATTGGAGAAAGAAGAGTATTTTCTTTCGATTTCCCTATTGGAAAGTCCTTATGCTTTGACATAACCTTGACATCATGCACATAAAAAGAAATGTATTTGACAATATTGTGTTAATGGTGATGCAATTGGTGGGAAAAACAAAGGACACATTAAAGAGTCAGTATGACTTGGTTAATTAGGGAATTAAGCAACAATTGCACCTCATAGAACAAGGGAGCAAAATTCTAATGTCAGTAGCATGTTATGCATTATCTCCATAAGAAAAGTTGAAAGTTTGTACTTTTTGGCTAAATTAAAGGTTCTTGATGATTTCTCCTCAAACATTTCAAGGTGTGTTAATGTTTGTGAGCAAAAAATCATAGGATTGAAGTGTCATGATCACCATGTATTATTACAAGACATATTCGCAGTTGCAATTTGTAGTTTATTGCCTAAAAAGGTGGCAAAGCCAATAGTTAAATTGGGTAGATTTTTTAATAATTTATGTTCCAAGTGTTTAACAATTGAAGATCTTGATAGTCTTTAAACTCAAATTGTAATCACTTTGTGCAAATTAGAGACAGTATTTCCACCAGCTTTCTTTGACATTATGATCCACTTGCCCATTCATTTAGTAAGAGAAACAAAGCTTAGTGGACCTGTACAATATCAATGGATGTACTTACTTGAAACGTATTTACGAACACTCAAAACATATGTTTGTAACAAGGCACAACTAAAAGGTTCAATTGCATAAGGTTATTTAGCTAATGAATGCCTCACATTTTGCTCTTGTTACCTAAAAAATATACCAACTAAGTTTAATAGACCTCCAAGAAATGATGATGGACCTATGCCAAATTATGAGATGTCAATCTTCAAAAAAAGTGGGCAAGCTAAGGGAGCTTATGAAGCAAGACTTTTATCTAATTTAGAGTTCATCTAAGCTTGCACTTATATGCTTCAGAATTGTGAGGACGTTTGGCCATTCATGGAGTAAGTTCACTAGACTTGGCTATATCTCTAATAACATTTTAGTTTCTTAGGCTAAGTTAATAATTATGTTCCTAATCCTATCTTAACATGTAGAGAGCAAAAGAAAGAGTTGGATACACAGGCTTCCACAGTGAAGGAGTTTCATGTATGGTTCCATGCACATGTAGGTTTCCCCTTATCTTACCTCATATTATTTTACCCCATTAGATATTCCAATCATTACCACTACTTCTTACCTGTAGGTTTTAAAGTTATGCGCATATGGTGAATCTAATGATAACCTCATAAGCTTAGTTATTGGCCCATTTAAATTGGTTCCCCGCTATTATACTTTTATGGTAAATGGATTTAGATTTCACACAAGAGATCGTACCTCAGGTAGGAGAACATAAAATAGTGGAATTCTTGTGGGGGCTAATGATTTAGAAGTTGGGAAAGAGTATTATGGTGTCTTGGAAGACATATATGAGTTAATATATATTGGAAATAAGAAAGTACATGTCTTCAAATGTCACTGGTGGGAAGTGGGGCATCTGGGAGGAGGATTCAAGGTTGACAAGTATAGAATGACCATGGTGAATACTCGTTATACATTACACTCGAATGAGCCATTTATATTGGCATCTTAAGCAAAACAAATTTTCTATTTGAAAGATCTTGTTAACCTACATAGGCTAGTTGTTGTCAAGACTAATCCTCGTGATTTATTTAACATGCCCATAATGAATGATAATGGCATAAATGGTGATAAATAGGAACTACTAAATGATGAGGTATATTAACAAGAGGAAGATGAGCTAAATGTGGTGCTTGCTAGTGACATTGAAAATGACATTTTGGTCTCTTTGCACAGGATTGATGTTGAACCGAAAGAAATAAGTTCAACAAGTAAAATTTGTAAAACAAGTTGACCAAATACAACTAATAGGACAGATGACTTCATTGATGACAATGATAAGGATATGGTTAGTGTGAAGAAGAAGATAAAGAATTAATTGACGATAATGCAAATGAAATATACGTTGACTAATAGTAACTAAGCTTATGGTAATTTTTAAGTTTACATTGAAAGATTGACCATATGTTTAACTTTGTTTATGGTAATCTACTGATTTTTTTTATTTAATGAGTATTCTCTACTTCTTTTTGGTTAATTCAACATTTGAATTTGTTGTTGTAGAAAATGTCATGTGGTGGACATAATAGGGGAGGAAGACGAGGTGGCAGAGGCCTTGCATGTAATAGTGGTCAAGGGAGACATGATAACCATGGAAAAGTAACATCACCCTTACGTTCACTTGAACCTCAAAGAGGTGTTGCACTATAGCCTAGGGATTCTCCACTGTCATTACTATCAGTAGCTAAGAAAGACCTTGAGACTTCTCTTCTCACATTGTTGTCGCGACTTCATAGTAGTGCAGGTATCTCTTCATGCATCTTGAATAAGTATGATAATGGATAATTCTGTATTTGAATATGAAATTATAATTTATCGCTACATGTCATAGCATCTTGTAGCACTGTCAAGTCAAAGAAAGGGAAGTACAAGAGCCTTTTAGTTGACATGAAAACTAAATAAGGTGCAAAAATCAAAGTTGATATTCCAGATGACATCGATAAAGTAGTTGGAGACAGGGCCTTGGACTTAGTGAACTATTACGGGTGGGTAGTGCGAACTACCATCTCTTTTAAAGATGGTGAGTGGGATAAAAGCTTTTCAAATGATAGGGAAACAATGTGGTTTAAAGTTAAGGTAAATAGTTAGCTATCTAAAAACATTATCATTGCTTTACTGCAAGTTGGTTATGTTAATAAATGCAACTACTTGTACTTATTATTTGTAGGATAAGTTTGAGGTCATGGACAGTCGTCGAGATATTGCAATGAAAGCTTTTTGTGTAAGTATTATGCACACATTGTACATAGAGTGTGAGACCTATGATGAGAAAGGCAACAAGGCCTGATCCAGTTAGTCATAAAGATTAGGAGTGGCTATGTCATCACTTTGAGTCTAAGAAGTTCCAAGGTCACTAATTTTTTGCAAGTTAATCTAAATTGTCTTTTTTATTTTTAATGGAGAACATTATTATTTCATTGCAGGCAACTAGTAGTAGAAATAAATCAAATAAGAGTAAGCAAGTTACAAAGCATACATGTGGGACAAGGTAATTTGCTAAGGTCGAGGAATTAATGGTAAGTGCGTACTCCTTTTATTTTTCCTTCATGTAGATATTGACAATTAAATTATTTGGTATTATTAAGTATTCTTTGTATAAACTACATTATATAGGGATCCTATGACCAGGGAAAAGGCACCACTTGATTGAGTCTGAGAGATACAATACACTTGACGGACTAAGGAAGGAATAGTATGGTTAGTTCCATATTCATAAGAAATTCACGTATGACTTATAAATTTATTAAGTTTCAATCTCTTTTCATTTTTATATTCTAATACATGGCTTTAATTGTTCCTATAATGGCAAGGTTACATTCATGATCTCATTTTTCAATAACAATAAGAAGATAATGAGACACCATTAACTGGAGATAAGATACTTGCTACTGTGCTGGAAGTGCGGTTAGGGTATGTGTGTGGAAAATGGTATGGGAAGAAACTTGAAAAGAGAAAAAACATGAACGCAACTGGCATTGACTCTATAATTGAACAAGTGAGTGAGCAGATGCAGGCTGATATGGAAGGACAACAAGAGGAATACTATGCTAAGTTAGAGAGGCAACGAGAGATAGACCATGCTGAGTTAGTGAGGCAACAAGAGGAAGACCGTGCTAAGATACATGAAGGAATGGAGAGAAAATTACAAGAAGAACGAGCTAAGCTTCAACAACAATTGCAGGCCGAGATTTAGGCTCAAATGGCTGCCTTAATGGCTTATTTACAATAGGTGTATTCAATAATTATCTGTTTATTTTTCAAATAGTGAGAAAATAAGAGTGACATTTCATTCTATAAGGGACACAAACCTTCTAACTTTTCAGAGTAGCGATGATAGAACCTAATAAATGACCTCATAAGGAAATTGCATAGCTAATTAATGGTATAACCTTATGCCTAGTTCTTATTTGGCTCTTAAACATGTGTGTGCTGGTTTAAGAGTCATATGTTATGAAAATATTATGTGTATCTTATGCCGTTTTCTAAAATAATTCACTTTTACTTAAGCTGGTATCATTGGCTTGTTTCAGGAAATGATAATGCTCGTTATAATGGCACACATAGACTATAAAGAGCAAGTTCCAATGATGAAAGTATTTGACTTTGTTATTTCAATGAGCTGCTATTATATCTTTAGATTAATAGAATTGTAGGTTTCTTGTGAAATATTGGAAGTCTAATTTGTATATGTTAGAGGAAGTAACTTTCAAGTTGATTGTATATCACTTTTGTTTTCAACATTTGGGACACACATATTTAGTCTTGTATGATATAATTAGTTGTAATTCAACATTTGATTTTTATGTTTACAGTGTATAAATATTGCTTTCATTGTCTGGGATGCAAATATTGGTCTTATATGTATTATATCAATTTATTATATATCAGTTAACAGGTTTTTAGAGCCTAAATATATATATAATATGTAAAACAAAAAAAAAACCTAGTCTCATCAATGGTGACAATAAAATTGTCACTAGAGAGCTTTAGTGATGACTACGTTTCATTGTTAGTAAAGCTATTTAGTGGCGAGTATAAATAGTCCCCACAATAGCTCTTTAGTGGCGACAATGTAGTCGCCGCTAAAACTCTTTTAGGAGTGACAATTTTGCCACTGAAACCTCATATTCTGTGGCGATTATGATAAATTTTGTAATCCATATACATGTAATTGTGACAATTGTAGTCACCAATACTTTTTAGCAGTGACTCTTTACCCCACTGATTGTGCCTTTCAGTGGTTACTTCTTTTGTTGCTGCTATAGCTCCTGTAACATTAAACTACGGGCTCTGCCACTGAATGTAGAGCTCTTCATAAGTAATTAACCAAATGCCATACATAAAATCATAAATATAAGTCTATATATAAGCAATCAATTCAAGACAAAACTAACATAAACCAAACAAAATTTGTTATATAAATTAATTTAGATTTTACTTATACTAATCGCATGATGCGTATAAAAGACCAAGCATGGCTTTCAATCTGTTGAGCATCAAAACAATATGTAGTTATATATTCTTGGTTCATATTGGTTTAAATTCTCAGGCCTTTAAACGATTATAATAGTTTGTGTGGGGACGGGAGGTTGAGCTAGTCAAAACGTTTTTATTCATTTTTATATATTTTTCGTTGTAGGTCAATAATACCTGTTAGTGTCTGATCATTCGACTTTCTGCGAAATTACATGTTTGAAAATTACATGTCCATGTTCTACTGATAGCTCTATAAATTCAAGAGATAGAGCAAGTACGTAGTATAGCTATAACCTAGCTAGCATCACAATCTTTGAATATGGGAGTACTATGCTCTCTTTACCGTATTGGTTCTTCTAATTGTCACCACTCTTGTCCTGCAGTGCCCTCAAGCCTGTGCAGGTTTGTGTTTGTTATTCTTACATCATAAAAAGTTGTGTTTCAGATTGATTTTCTCACTCCTCCTCTCTCTTTAACAAACTTTAATTAATATTATAGTGGCATCCATAGTCGTAAACTGATAACTCAGCTAGTTAGCTCTGTTCGGGAAGTTTATGTTTTGAGTTAAGAAAAATAGGTGAAATCGCTAGCTTTGATGTCATCTTGTTACAAACAACTAATGTACATGCTGCAAACTTTTATATATAATTGTTGCCTTCGTATTGTTACGTTTAACTACATTGATTTTTGTTTAAGCCAAGGTTATATTGAATTTATTAATTTAATATGTATCAGTTTAGTGGTTTTAGTCTAAACTAATTAAATTTTATAATGTTAACATTTTCTTTTTAAAGTATCAATGAATTGGTACATTAACCCAAAAAATGAAGAAACTAATATAATATGAATTGCAGTGGAACAACAGGTAAAATCTTAATTATTTTACTTGTTTAGATAGCTATATTTATTGTTTATATTAAATTGTTGGTAAAATATCTTAGACAAAAAATTTCAAATTATTAATATTCACTTATTTATGTTTATTATATTAAATTTTTAATATACAAAATTCATATAAATATATATATATATATTATCACTAATTCCATTACTGTAAATCATTAATTAGTACCTTCAATGATTCAATGACTGAATTGATTTTAAAAATACTAACTTTAATTATGAAATTATATATTTATAGGCATAAACTTAACTCACATCTTTATCTAAACTCAGGAGTTTTATTAAAATTTTGGAAGAATACAAGGCATTGATAATTTGAATAATTTATCAAAGCTAATACACTGGAAGTGGTTAAATGTGGGTGGTCATCATTTTGCAGGTATGAACATGAGGAAACTGCTAGTACCTACTCCACCGGCGTGATCACCTCCCTGGACTCCGGGCCGCAGTGATAATCCTCCACCTCTATGATCCATGTCGTAGAGGAAATAATAGTCTTCAGATCAATTAAAGGAGAGAATAAAGATGTGTATCATTCGGGAGGGTGTGCTTCGCTTCATACACAAAGTACCCCTCCTCCATGTTTTTCCATATTTGGTTTTAATTAGCACAACAGTGGCCTAAT
Source organism: Delonix regia (assembly GCA_037074485.1). Lineage (NCBI taxonomy): Eukaryota > Viridiplantae > Streptophyta > Magnoliopsida > Fabales > Fabaceae > Delonix > Delonix regia. Next base: position 26,850,916 of record CM073449.1, on the reverse strand, counting down.
TAAGGAGAGAGAAAAAAAAGGCAATTAATAAAAATATACAATTCTTGTATATGCCCAACCTTTATAGCCTCCTCAATTCGATATTCATATAATAATATAATACACATGTTTAAGCATGTGTATAATTAAATCTTTTAATTAACTCAAATCTAATATATAAAGCTTAACAGTGTTAGGGGATGAACTCAATTATATATTAGTAAACTAAACTCCTTCTAATGTGGGAGCCCAGTTGACTGATGAGAAGGTTCTATTGAACAAATTCTTAACTTCTCATACAATGACTTTTCGCGTTTCTCATATATGTATAAAAAATTATTTGTAGTGTGTAAATTATTCATAGCTAATAAGAAAAATAATGAAGTTTTTAATTAATTAACTAAATACGTCTTAAATGGGGAATTTTTCAAATTATAAGAATTTTTTTAGACAGAAGGAGAAAATTAATAAATTATTTTTCGAAGTATGTGAATTATTGGAGAGAATGATATTAATAATAAATTAATTAATTAACTATCTTTTAAATTTTATAATAAGGGATTATAAATCTAATTTGACTTAGTTCACAATCAAAACAAATATATATATATGATTAAATGGTTTATAATGGTGCTTTCTCAATAAACCAATTGTCATTACTTTTATCTCACCAATCTTACATATTCAATTTTATGGACTTTTCCTAATATATTATGTTTCTTTATATACAATATATTACTAAATTCAATTTTTTTACTAACACTTACAAATACTATGTTTAAAAATATATTGACAAATAGTAAAACAAACTAATTTTCTTTAAAGCATGGGCAATGTGCGGGCAAATAAAGTAGTTTATCCTTATTATTAACCATGAGCACCTTAACACCAATGATTGTGCCATAAGTATTTTGTGAGCTGGGATGACTCTGGTTAGGGAAATAGTATTCACAATAATAGTTTTAATTATGAATGTTAAACTCACGAGTTTATTATTTGAGATTACAAGTTTACAATTATACATATGGAAAATGAGTCAAGTAGGTGTAGATTCAAATTTTGTGCAAACTCAAATAAATTTGCAAGTTGACTTACCAAGCCTACCAAATCTCTGATTTTATCATGTGAATTAGCTTGTACTCAATAACATAATGATTCAAACCTAGGACTAAAGGAGACTTAAACAAGCTTCTTTTTCATAATGTCATTATAACCTACTTTATTACTAGTTTAAATATACATAAAAATCATAACATTACTTTAAATATGTACTTATTAAAAAATATATAAAATAAACATTATTTAGTTAATTATATTGAATGATTATATATATATATATATATATATATATGACTATGTTAAAATGTTCATGTTGATTACTAAAAATTATGAAATATGAATAACTTTTGTTTGACTTAGTATAATTTAAATTACATTTAAATAATTATTTATTGTATATAGTATTTTAACTATAAAATTATAAATTTTAATAGCTATTTATTAACCGAAGTAAACTCTTATAAGTTTATGTTATGAATTTATATTACAAGTTTGTTGCAAGTTTAACAACCTTAATTTTGACATAGTTGATCCCTGCCAAAAAATTGGTTTTAGCAGCAACTTTAGTCCATTTGTTGTCAACAATAACTATTAGTGGCGGCGACGAACACATGAGTCCCTGTAGCAAAAGATGCGACAAAATATGTCACCACTAATGAATGTAAAACTGCTAGACAATCAATTGAATTATTGATAAATGGGTCATGTTGGTAATGATATATAATATCTACCCATTTCTTTGTTTCTAAACATCAATAGGAATCATTACTATATGTAAAGTTAGTACATGTAGTTATTTTACTACTTTGACTATATTTAGATAAAATTGTTATGAACTAAGGGACTATAAACACTAAGTCATAAAGAATTACTATCCTAATGATCTCTACCTAATTAATTATAAATTGTAATTAGACAACTTAATCTAGTAATTTCTTCATTATTCAGTTGTCCAATAACATAGGAAAAATTAATTAAGGTAAATTGAAGAAAATTTAAACACTTAAGTGATTAATTATATCATTAAAAAATTATTTTTCCTTACAATTAAAATGTATTAACCTAAATTAATGGCAACCCACTTAACACGAATTGTAAGGGTAACAAGTTGTCTAATAGCAACATGCAACGATAATGTCAAAATTATTCCTGGGTTGATTTCTATCACCCATTGACACACCTCAGCCATGATTTTCTAAGTTTTTTCTGACTTTTTTTTCCTCATATGACAGTATGGAACAAAAACTAGTGGGCAAAATCTTGACTGCGATAGTCGATATTGGGGTTCTAGTTCTCCCAGCATGCTTTCACTTTATTGCAATTCAGCAGGGTGTGGTCTATGCTCTCCAAATCATTACAAACAGGGCAATTCACACCCACCTTAACACCTCTACTATATAGGTTTATGTAGGTTTGCTTAAACAAGGAGAACATTCTTGCATGCCCTCTAGAGGAAATTTTTTATTTTAGATTCAATCATCAAGTTCCACAACTTCATCTGAGGTAGATCAAAGTTATCATTTTGTTGAGGATTTTCAAGCCCAAACGCCATATGTATCCTGTCTAAACAATGTATTAGCCTTTTCTTTTGGAAATGCCAAATCAACTTATCATCAGTCCATTTTACACTAATAGGGAGTTTTAGAGTAGTCTCCTTGTCTCTATATGAGAACATGTTACAGAGTAGGTCAATGTCCCATTACCCAATAGTATGATTTATTATATCTTTATCAATCTATGTGTCATCTCCTATATCCCTTGGATCAGAAATAGTGAACTCATGATCTTTAGGGAGCCAAGGGTCTTTCCAAATTTTAAGCTTCTTGACATTTTCTATTCTCCATCTTACGCCTTTTTTTAGCAACAAATCAGAGGAAAAGATCTTCTTCCATGTAAAGCTAAAAAAATACCCCAGTTGAACTGACCATAAATCCCCTTCAGGGAAATATTTAGCTTTAAGAACTTTGTAGCCAAGAGTGTCGAGGCAGGTCCTAAGATGCCACCTTTGTTTCCATAACATCGCTATATTAAAACTGCTTAGATGATGAAAACCCAAACCTCTTTTTTGCTTGCTAAAACACTTCCTTTACCATGATAGCCACCTTACTCCTTTTATACCTCCATCTTTGCTACCCCACTAGAACGAATTCATCATTTTTTGTAGTTCATCATAAACTGATAATGAAATTTGAAACATGCTCATACAAAAGATGGGAATATTCTGTGTCACAGATTTAGTGAGGATCTCTTTCCTAGGCTTCAAAAGCAATTTATTCTTCTAATTTTGTAATTTACCTTAGACCTTATCCTTAAGGAAGGAAAAAATAACCTTATAACTTTTACCAATATGGGAAGGAAGCCCCACATATTTACCATGTTTAATAGGGATTGAAATGCCTAGAATATCACACAACTCACTTCTAAGATTGTTACTCACATTACCACTTAAAAAGATTCAAGATTTTTGGTAGTTTATTGATTGACTTGAGCCTAATTCATATTGCTATGAATCATTTTTAAATTTTGGCATTCCTATAGGTTAGCTCTACAAAAAATAATAGTCATTTAGGAGAAGGAGTTGTGTGATGCTAGGGCTTCTCTTGCTTGCCTTGCATCCTTGAATGAGTCCACTTCTTTCTGCCTATCTCATGAGAGATATGAGTCCTCTAGTACAAAGGATAAAAAGATATGGCGTTAAAAGATCACCCTAGCAAAGTTCCCTATGTGGTAGATAGGACTAATTTCTTTACCATTCAGGAGCACTGAATAACTAACATTTCTTATGCACATCTTCATCCACTTTACCCACTGATTGTCAAAACCAAACCTAGCATGACATCATCAAGAAATTTCCAATTGACTCTATCATAGGCTTTACTAATATCTATTTTGTTGGCCACTACCCCTTTCTTGCCCAATTTCCTCCTTTTCATGGTATGTATAAGTTCAAAAACTACTAGTATGTTATCAGTAATCACTACTAGAAAAAAAAAAAAAAAAAAAAAAAGCAAATTTAATACAGAAGGAATCTGTGTCTAAATCCTATAAATTTTGAATCTAACTAAATCAGAGAAAGACGAGAAAAAAAATTTGTATCGTAATAATTAGTCTTTAAATGATTAAAGACAAAATGGTCTATTCTGTCTTAGAATTGAATAAAAAAAAGTCCGTGTCAAAATTAAAAAAAAATTCCATTTTAATCTATGAACCAAATCCATATCCAAGATTTGATTTACTTTTTGGAGATGAAACTTCTTTGTCTAAAAAATTGGTGTCTATTTCATAGAAACAGAATAGTATTCATCTAAAAAAAAGTTAATTAATAATATTTTGTCTCTAATTCTATATCTACATTTTAGATACAGAAAATATTCCATCACATATTTATAATGCAATTGCTATCATTCCGTGTCTAATTTTGTTTCTAATATTTTGATACGAAATTGGTCCATCTCAAATTTGTTAATAGACTATTAATTTTCTGTCTCTAATTTTATGTTAGGTAGTGTATACTTTTTTCTTTAAAAAAAATTGCAATAACTAAACTTCCTAATCCTTTTACATTTCTATCTCCTAGGAATTTTTACTAGTAAACAATCATTAATAATAACACCAACAAAATTTAAAATTTCTATACATACAAGTACAAAGTAGTGTAATACAAAGTCAATAATAATACTACCAATGTATCATCAGTTGAACAATACAAAAGTTTACAATGTCATAAGGAAACTAATATGATCATAAAATAATTCAATTGTCTATATCATAAATTCATCATTAGCCTTGTCATCCTCATGGTGCTTATCTCCTTCATGTGCTAGTTGTGTTGTAGGCTCTAACAATGTTTGATTACTATGTGGTTCCAAGATTCCAAACCTATGCTTTAATAGCTCCATTCTTTATATCATCATAGCAAATTGTTCATCCTTGCGCTGCAACTGAGTAGTTAGATTTGAAACTATCTCCTTGAGTTTAGGTTGAAGCATAAGTGGAAAATGATGAAGTGGTAGTAGACTTTGCAAACGTAGTAGGTTGTGATCACAATCCCTTAACACAACCTTTCTTACTAACACCTCCAATGACTTGCATGTAAATACAATTATTAGATTGTTGACTACTTCCCTCTTCAGTAGAATACTAGGCATCTCTCTTAGCTATTCGCCTCCCATACTCTTCATAAAAAATAAAGTGTTATAAATTACCAACTAACCAAATAAATGAACAAATAATCATACTAAATTGGAAATATTTCAGCTGCAAACTACCAATAAATCGAAGAACTCATCATTGGTTCATATATCCTTTAAATAGTATGAAATGCCACCATAGCCTAAGTTAAGAGCTTTTAATATGATAGATTAGAAAGTGATAGAATTTTTTTTCATATTATACAACTAAAATGAGCACTTTCTCTCTTTAATGTAAGTACAATAAAAGAATAGTATATTACACCTTTAGAAAACTACTTCTTGAGAAGTAGTAGCAAATTTGACCAATAAAGCTTATACTTACAACATTGCTTGCTAAAGCTAAGGAGTCTCATTGATTTTCTTGCCCTTTACATTTGTAAAGTGTTCGAACATGTCCCAACAATTTAGCTCCCTTCCTATGTGATTTCTTTGCAAAGATAAAAAGATGAAAGAAAATTCAACCACTTAATACTGAATTAAGATTTTAAATTGGATATAAAATATTCACCAAACTCATGATGTTTTATAGCATGGATAGAGCCACCACAGTGCACAAAAAGCACCCCTTCAAATTGCCTATTTTGACTCTTTTTTTCTTACATATCTTGCTATTCAAGATCTTGCCACTTCAGATCCAACTGCCTAGAGTGACTTTAAGCAAGTTGGATCCTTCACTATCAAAGATCTTTCTAATATGATTATTATGCTCAACCTACCATTTAAATTTTCTCTACATTAAGGAATAAGCATTGAGGAAATAATCTACTAATAGATAAGCGATGTTGTTCAAATCAATAGTTGATAGATTACCCCAAGTTTAACAAACCACTCCTTTGTAGCACCTCATTTGATGCTTTTGTCCAATTAGTCCATTAAATTTGCTCTTGAAAATTAAAGAAATATCACCAAGTACACATGTAGGCTCAAACCTAGATAAAAAGTATGATATAATGAAAAAAAAAATACATTTTATATATTTAAAACAATTTGAGATAAAAGAGAATTCACAAATCTTAAGTTAACCCAAGTCCTGGATCGATCCAAATATGCTAGTCTACATCTTTGCTCCCCATATAATGGTTTGCATATTAGATGATGACCCATATGTTAGGGTAGATGAACTATGTGATGTCTCAGTATGGGGAAGGTTAGATGAGCTAGGTTGTTAAGTAGATAAGCTAGGTGATGCCTCATCATGTGGATGGGTAGATAAGCTAGGTGGTTGGGGAAATGATCTAGGCCATTGCCTAGCATATGTATCAATGGATGAGCTTAAAGAAGGGTTAGGCTATGTTTGGATGGATTGTTGAGGAGCAAGTGGTAAGAAATGAAATTACCAAAATAAGTTAGACTTATGTTTGGATTTTTTTTAAGGTGGAGTAGGATGACAAGGGAGGGACACCAAGACCCCTCCTTACCATCCAAAACCCCAATTTTGGTGTCCTTCCAAATTGAGGGGTCATGGAAGAAATGAAGCGGTCTAAGAAATGAAATTACTAATATACCTTTCCATTTAATTGTTACAACTTTATCTAATATCTATCATTATGATCATGACCTCTCTCTTTTTCTTTTTCTTTTTCTTTTTTTGTTAGCAAACTTTTCAGAATAAAAAAGAAAGCATGAAAAAATCTACAATGTAGATTAGTTTCATCTATTTTTTTTTTAATTTTTATGAACAATTTTTCTTTTTAGCTTTTTAAATTTTCCTTTAAAATTTTTTTAAAGCAACATAGATATTTTGTGATAAATATATAATACAAAAAAAATAGACAGGATAATTAGTAAATAAAAATAATGAAATATGGATAGGAGAATAACATAACATTATGTAGTGAACAATGACAAAATTATTAGTCATGTGTTTATGTTATAAGGGGTAATATTGGAAAAAAAAACTTAATGAGTCATTCCATTCTATTTATTTTATTGTAACCTCCAAAAAAAGTTTATATGTGTCCCTCCCTTTCCTCATTAAAACTTCCAAACAATATATCTACTAATCTCATTCCACACCATTCCATGTCATTCCATTAATGACTACTCCATTTCATCTTCCCTTAAACTCCCAAATATAGCCTTAGGGTATCTTTCTATGGATGGTGCATGGGAAGATGAGATATGTGCAGCTCCAATTTAAGGGTGAGAAGATATGGTGGGCTATTCAAATGGTTTATAAGAACCTCTTCCTCTCCCTCTCCCTCTTTCCCTACCCTTACCTCTTCCTCTATTTGAATCTACCATCAAAGTTTAGAGAAAAATCACCATATCATAAAAAGGTAATTTTTTAATAAAGATAAAAATTATAACAAATCAAGCTTAGTGTAATATTTATAGACATCCTTCAAGGAAAGAAATTAACATGAGAAAATCTAACACATCATATGATTTGTTTTTCAACAAATGAACAATTATGTTACAACACATCAAAAAGGAAGAAAACAACTAATCAATCAATTACACTAAATAGATATATAATTAGTTTAACCCATAATAAAAAGACATAATCAAAAGGAAGGTACTAAAAAGGAAAATTTAAAATGGTATGACATTACTTGTAGAAAGAATTGTCTCCCCAATTACACTAACTAGAGTGGCACCACAAAGGCCAATTTCTTTCATTTTATTTCTAGCCAAATACACAACATAGGGGAAAATTCTTGTAAATGTCTTAGTTTTATTATTGCATGAAGAAATATTAAATGCATATATTGTGGCAGGTTCATACATGGAAAGATGAGTGACAAAGGAAACAATGTTTTTATTCTTCTTCCTCCTCTACCTCCCCCTCCCTTAAAAAAGTAAAAGTGAGAACATGTAATGCATTAAATTATACACATATTCAAAATACATTAACATAGTGAAATTTGAATCCAAAAATTGTAAAAGTGAGAACATGTAATGTAATAACTAATCCATACAATTATTTAAAGGGATGCATTGATTAGTCATCCTCTTCTTCATCATTCTCTACATCTCATCATTATCATCTTCTTCTTCTTCCTCTTCCTCCTGATTATCATTATCATCATGTTCATATTCTTGTCCTTCCATCACTCCCCCTTCCTTTCCCTCTTCACATTATGGTTCAGTAACATCATTTACAATAACCACTGGCATTTATGGGATTGATTCCTCCTGGTAAGGATAATTTGTGTTAGTATTTATACTATTTGAAGTCCAAATTGTACTTCATGCCTTGTTCTAATGACAACTAACCACCTTTGCTGGCCCTAAGGATACTACATATAGTAAACTTGCTCTGCTGGTTATGAAAAAATGAATGGATCATAGTTCTTGTATATCTTAGATTCTTTAACTTTAACAATTTAGTAGTTCATATATATCTTTGTCACTTAGTTGGGAGTTGGAACAAACTAATCACATTTAAATAAGACAAATGTCTTGCTTGGCTATCCAATATATTGCAATTTGATAATGTCAATTAAAACCCATAGTAATCATTCTTTATCATCTCATTCACCCTATCTCGAACACATACACCATAACTTGTTGAACACATCCCTTAACTTTGTGCTTTTGTGCTGAACTTGTATCCATTTACAAAATATGTATGCCATTTTATAACTTTGTTTAAAGACCGTTGTGCCAAACTCTTCAAAAGATCATATTTAATGTTGTTATTTAAATTCAAAACCTATATGACAAATGTTGAGGAGATTTGTTAGTCCACTTCCAAGTCATGTAGATCAAGTTCTCGTAACATATCAATATAAATTTTGCACATGGATTGGAAAAGATATTATAAATTTATTCTTGCACCATATGTAATATGTGAGAATTGAATAACTTACTCTAAAAAAGGTTCCGCCTTAGGACAATTTGAAAGAATATAATGGTGTGCAACTTTCATTTCCTTTTCTTCTAACATACTATATGTGAATTTTCCAGTTTGATGCTAGGATAATTAAAAATGTACAAGGGTGATAAGTAGGAACTACCTTTACCCCTATCATCATTACGTGGCACTCTTATCCTCAAATATAGGATTCAGATGGACAACAATAAGATGCAAATGTAGATGTCTCTTTCACTGAATAAGCTTCGTAAATAGAGCCTTCCAAACAAGCTAGGTTCTTCACTTTCTTTTCCAAGGTATGTATAAACCTAATATAAATAACTAAAATCTTTAGTAAAACATATTTCAATCTAGTGAAATTATAATTGAAAAGAATGAAGACAGATAACTTAGCCTTTCAAAAAGATACATTCATCTATATTGTACGAGACCACTAACCCATGCTTCATAAGGCAAATGGACAAAAATGTGCTCCATAGAATCAAAGAAACTTGGAGGGAATATTTTTTCAAATTTACACAAAATTAATGAAATGCTTTCATCCATTGCACACAATTTATCGTCTCTCAGTGAAAGTGATGTAAGCTCTTTAAAAAATTAAGAGAACTCTATAAGTGCATTCTTAATAGGCTTAGGTAAAGCCTTCAATGTAGTTAGGAGCAAGCATTGCATGAACATATGGCAATCATGACTTTTTGGATTTGTTAACTTTACTTCATTATTGTCAATACACCTACCTAAATTCAAAGCATACCTATCTAGTAGCTTCAACCGCTTGACCCATTCACAAATTGCTAATCTTTGTTACTTCTCTAAGGTTGGTGCTTTAAGGGGTTTATTTCTATTTCTACCTTCACCATCGTGCATCTCTAGATCATTTTTCAGTGTCATTTGTTTTTCCTTTTGTTTCCATAACAATGTAAAAATTATTTAGAAACACATTTCTCTTAATATGCATGACTTCTAAATTATGTCGAATACATTTTTTTTTCCAACAAGAAAGTTCCCAAAATATGCTTCTTTTAGTCCAATGGTGAACAACTTCATACCCTAGTGGACGTTCTCCCTTTGATTCATTTATAGTTGGAATCTGTCTTACCCTTTCCCACACTTCTTTACTAGTCAACCTAGGTGGGCGTATTGAGGTCTCAACAACACTTTGCAAAAATCCCTTTTGTTCCTTCTATATTGATGTCTATCTGGCAAGAATGGTCTATGGCAGTCAAAAAATGATGTTTTCTTGCTATGTTTAAGGGAGAATGCTTTTGAGTGCCCTATACAAATTAGGCATGTCCCATCGTTTGCCAACCTGATAGCATCCCCATCATTTGCCAACCTAATAGCATCCCATTGGTATAAATCAAAGCTGACTTCACAAAAAATTCTACTTCAATGAGACATCATATGTCATAACACCATTATTACACAGTAGTTTCAACTTTTTTATAAGTGGCTACAAGTTCACATCACTTTTGTCTTTTGGATTAGATGGACCAGGAATTATGATGGACAAGAACAAGAATTCTCTTCTCATACACATCCATGAAGGAAAATCATACAGGGTGAGGACTATTGGCCAAAATGTATACGTTGTGCTAGTCATATCAAATGGAGCTAACTCTTTAGCATATAAGCCTAACCTTACATTACGAGGGTCTTATGCAAATCTAGGATAATTTAAGTTAAAATGTTTCCATGCTTCTCCATCATATGGATGAGACAAGGACCCTAGCTCCCTCCGATTCTCTCGATGCCACCTCATTTGCTTGTTGTGTGTATTGATGAATAAAGCCACTATAGGAAATACCACATTTTCTTTAGAGGAATCTCTTTCACCTTGCCCCTTCTATTAACGCTCTTCTAGTGTGGCTCACCACAAAATTTACATCTATTCATATTCTCATATGCATCTTAATATAACATGCATCCCTTGGGACAATGATTAATCTTTTGATAACCTAAGCATAGTTTAGTCATCAACTTCTTTGCATGGTAGAAATCCTTAGCCATCCAATTATTATGTAGCAAAGCTACCCTCATAAATTGCATCTAGCAAGTAAAGAAAGTCTCATACATGTTATACTATATTTCAAACTAAGAGCCATTAATGCAGTTGACAACTTAGAATGGGTTTCATAACCATTCCACAAAGGTACTTGTGTAGCACTTAACATTTCAAAAAAAAATTCAGCATTGGGGTTAGGATCCTTTAATATAGATTCTTGAGGCCTCAAACCATGTTGCTTAAGATAATCACCAATTAAAGGTCCAGTACCATCCATTACCATCTGCTTATAACTACTAAAATTTTCTCTCAATAGATTACTTCCATAGTAGGAGTTCTCTCCCACTATTGGAATTAGAGGAGCGACTTTATCATGGTTAGTCCAGTAATAATAGTACTCATAAACCCCTTTTTACATAAATGTACCTTGACCTAGATAATAGAATGGTATTCCTTGCACTTGCAATTTTTACAAGGGCATCTCAACATTCCTACTTCTTCGTAGTGAGTTTGTCTACAAGAAAATTCAATAAATTCATGCAACCCAGCCTAAAATTCATTTGTAATTCTCTAATCAAAACCCATTCTTATTTTCTAAGATTAGGGACATCTATTTCTATGTTAATCAAACAACTAATTAGATTAAACAAACAAAAAGAGTACTTAGATACAATATGTATATTTCATTTTCAGCCGTACATCTATTTTGATACCATATGCCAAATTCATGTTCAATTAAGCACCATTGATATTAGACAGATTTCAAAATTCTTCCAAATAAATAAGGCCTATGTCATTGCTGTATTAAATTCATGTCTCATCATGTTTCTATGTCATTGCTCTACTATTATATGTGTGTAAGATTTTGGTGTAGACGCATGGAAACATTCAAATACATAGTCCACTTACTCATAATAATATGTCCTAAATATTAGTTCAATTGTATAATATTATGTTATATATATATATATATATATATATATATATAGAAGAAAATTTTACCTTAATTTAATATATCTTATCAATTTCTGAGACAACTTAAAACAAGTGTGTGCGCGCGCGCACACATATATATATTTGTTTTCAAGAGCAAGCTTAAAACAACTTTATAACAGAACGATGGAGGAGATCAACATTAATTATGTAAGAATAAATATTTTTTTTAAAGTTATGCAGACTCACATGTGAGTCAGATGCAGAGCAGAAGAAAAAGTAGTAGTTGCATGTGGATTGTCTTTTATTCTCACATATGACAAATAAAATCGGAAGATAAACAAAATCTCCTCTGATACAGACAAACCATTCTTGGGATTGACCACCTTATTTAAACTTCATGCCTCTATATTGGTATATGACTTTTTTTTGGTGTGTGATTTTACTTTTTGATCTTTATATGTGGCCTTACATATGGGGACCACATTTTATGACCAAAATATAAAGCATGTGAAATCAAATCTATCTTATCATTAATAATATCATATTTGAGAAAGAAAGAAAGAGAGCGAGAGAGGATCATATGATAGATGTAACCTAAGTAAGGGATAATCTAAAATATGCAGCAAATTCAATGTAATCTCTGGAAGTAAAGGTCTTGCCCCACTAACTATGCATGGCTTCTCAATTTTATAGGACAATTTCATTCAATTATTTTCTCTAATTAAAACTTTCTCATCATTTTAATATATTCAATTTAAAATATAATACATTTTTTTTCTTGTTTTTTTCAAGAATACAAAATAATTATGGGATGAACTAATCCTTGTAAATTCATTTAGGCTATATTTATAACTAAAACAGAACAATGGAGGAGATCAACATTAAATTATGTAGGAATAAGTAACGTTGAAATGAAATATCCAAATATTAGCGTTAAATTATTAACAGTCCAACCAGGAATGGCAACAAATTTAAAAAGGAACTACATGGTGAAAGAAATTGACTGAATTGAAAGTGTCGAATAAAAAATATATTCATACTTTCATATAGCTAGTGCGAACTGATCAAGTACTGTGGTTGAAACAAGAGGCTAATTATTTGTGCTTAATTAATTATTACTCTCAGTATTCAAATCAAACAATTGATCAATTTAATCGACATTACAAATTATACAAGTGAATATACTTAAAAAACAAATCTTCATTTTAATTAATCTTTAGTCCAATCACAGTATATAGGCTGCAAAAGTACCATAAAATACTTGAAACCATTAGCTAATATATAATGGATCCTATAATTAAAAATGATTGTAGCACTACTGAAAAGTAATCTTCTATAATTTAACTAATAAAGTCCATACAAACAGTAAAAAGTACACTCCTACTACCAGAAGGCAAAACCAACAAAGTAAAAGTAGAGAATTTATTGATTTAGACCGTCATATTCTCTTCAGACTCTGGGCTCCACATTAACAGTAGGAAAGCAACGAAATTGGGAAACAAAGATAAGATAATTCTCCACTCTATATATATTCTTTTGTTTCTGCTTTTTTTCTTCATTCTCTATTTTTTTCCTGTAAAGGTGTTCCTCAATTTATGGGTTTTAAGTGCATTTATATGGATTCCAATTAGATAATGACAAGAATTAGTTTTTTCTGTTCTCTATCAAAAGCATGAGCATCTTTTAGGTAATAGTCCTCAAGTATGATAGTAAAAGCACTTAAATCTGCCATAAATCCTTACTCAAAACTCATAAATCTCTATCATGCAAATTCCCTCATACCAGTAAACTTAATCTAGAGCAATAACTTCTGTCACCTTTTCAGCAAACATAGCCTTTTCATCAGTGAATCATTTATATTTCTTTATATAAGCTCACCCAGCCGAATCAATTTTCACTAGTCCATAATTTAGGTTACTCCTACCACACAGTAAATTCCCTTAGTATTACTATTATCTAATGGAATTATAAGAGAACAGTATAAACTATGTGTATACTGAAATTCAATTCATTGTTGCATCATTTCCTATGTCTGCAAAGAATCATCCCATAAATAGATTCCCCTGACTCTGTACTACCATAACTATTGTTTGGCTATGAATCCAATGTGATATTGAGGACAATAAACTTTGGCAATTTCACTAATCTACAATGACAAATAGCTACTGCTGTATATTGTAATCATTAAACTACATTCAGTAATTAATTAATGAAAACAAGATAACTAATGTAGCTAGCAAGCTAGATTGAGCTCTTGCATTTGCTAATTAATTTGGCAAGCTTATATCTTTAAGAATGACTAACATGAAAGATTAAGATGACCAAAGGATTCATATAAAAATAAAATAACAGTGAACATAATGAATGAGGACAGAAAACTAGCCTGTGTGTGAATATTAGTAAACTCAACACCCAGGTTTTGAAGAATGCGCGTTGCAACACCATCATCCTCACGAAGGAGTAAAAGCAAATGCTCAGATCCAATATAATTCTGCGTTGAATATTTTCAAGAAGTAAAGTTAAGATGTTAGCAAGCTAAGACGAAATATAGAAACTGAAAATACAATCTTTACCAACAAAATGACCACTCATAAGTATAGTTAATTTAAACTCTTGGAAGGAAAAAGGAAGGCAAAAACATATTTTTTGGGAGTTTAGAATTAAAGAAGTGATTTTATAATTTCGTCTTAAATTTATAAACCTCTTCAGTTTATATTTGATTTATTTTTATAATTTTTAATGAATAAAGATAGTCATATAGATTAGTCATTCTAATATTACCAGTCAACATCAAAATTCTAAAAATTTAATTAATCAAATGTCCCCTAATTGCTCTTTAAATTTGGCTAACTTATGCAAGTTTCCAAGAAATTAAGTTAATCTTGGATGATTCATAACTGTAAATTAGAACAAAAGAATAGGTAATGTATTTTAAATTGTTTCATTTTGATGTATTTAATAATGAAAAAGGATTCTAAAGTTCCATACAACTTGTTTTAAAAGATTGTGTTCATTTACTTGAACCTTGTCAAATCATGTACACCTTAATTAACTAATTGAACCAATTAATAAAAATAAAATTGGAATAATAAATGTAAGAAATTGAAAAGAACTAACTTGTAGTAAATTAAATATTTAAAAGAAGTAACTCGGAATAGTATATTATAGACAGATGTGACGTCATGGTTTAGAAATATGAAGGTGTGCAATGTGACAAAATGTAGACAGGTGATGGATAGATAGGAAGAAGGGAAGTGGGTGGGCTTACCTGAAAAGAGAAAGATGGTGTGGGTCACGCGGGCCTGCAGATCATCTGCAGTAAGGATATCTTACTGCAGATTCTGCAGTGAAATATGAGCCATTGGATTTTGATCCAATGGCTCATATTTTTTTACATTAAAAATAATATAAAAAAATATGAGTCATTGGATCAAAATTCAATGGCTCAGATTTCACTGCAGAATCTGCAGTACTGTAGACGATCTGAATCCGTCACGCGGAAGGCAGGATGAATGGATGAGAAAGACACATACACCAATGACTCACACGTGTCAAAATTGTGGGGAGGAATAGTTTTAATCATGGGAAGGAAGAATAAGATAGCATAAATTATTATACGCCAATGACTCACACTTGTCTAATATGCTGCAAATTGAGCGTCTAATTAAATAATGTATAAAAGATAGTGGGTGATGCCCATATTAGTCATATTTCCAAGTCTACGTAGCTGGAGGAGCCAGCTAGCCTTTGATCAAGGAAAGTTCAGATCCTTTTAAGTTTTTTGAATAATTTTTTTTACGTAGTTATAGAGAGAAAAGAGGAAATGAATGGAATGAATGAAATGGGACCAGTGCAAGCACACTCGATTTCATGTCACTATCTTTATGAAATTTATAAAAAGGAATTTAGAATATCTATTTTCAACCTTAAAACACATGTTTCAACACTCGCCTGTATTGCTCCACAAACGCTAGGCACAAGGAACAAATCAAGAGGCTTCACTTGATAATTACCATTATGCCCTCAAAAGGATTCACATATATGGGTACTTCGTTAAAACACCTTAAACTTTACTAATTGAATCCAGCAATGACTCCAAATGATTGGTAGATACGTCTCCTCAAGATTTTGCAGCGTCATGAATCGCCTATTATGTTGCCCAAAATAAATGTACATGAGTGAACTTATAAGAAAGGCAGTAAACTTGTAAAAATGTACTTGGACTATGCTTTTAAAATATCATATACTTACAATATTATTATAAAAAAATTATATGTTTATACTAATTTAATTAAGAAATCTAAAATTGTGGAAAACCAGTTCTGTTTTATTGTGTCAGGCAAAGAATGCACCTTGGGCAGAGGGAGAGAGACCATCAAATCAAAGTATGAAAGAGAACAAGAAGATAAACTGAAGATTGGTTCAATTACTTGGGTGCTATAAGCTTATTCCTTTCTACATAATGACAAACAAAAAGTTGCTTTTTCTTCTTTTCTAGCACGACAGAAAGGTTCATGCTTTAATGCCCTGACTAGTGGAAAATTAGCATCAGAAAACCATCTTATGCATAAACTAGCAAGTGGACCACAAGGAAAAAAAAAAAAAAACTTTAGAAATGAATAGAAGAAAAATCGCCTTCCAGAAATTATAGATAGAGCCAACAGAATAAAACAAAAGCAATTGTCATGCCTTGTGATAACAATTGGCAATGTATGAATTAACGAGAGAACACTATATGAAATCAAATCATCTTTGGAATCATAGCCTATTAATATATAGCAAAAACAATATTTTCTTTTCTAAAACATATCCGTTAGCGTATTCATTCAAAACGAAAGCGGTCACGAACATATAATTTCCATCACAGCCAGAGCCCAGTTTCTAAACCCAAAGTGTAGATCAAAACCACTAAGTATTTTTCCATTTTATACAAGACCCAGTCACATTATTCATGCTAATTCTCATGTTATTTTTTATGCTTCCTGTTGTTCAATTTTTCTTCTTGAGAATTAAACATAGGCCCAAAGAAAACAGAATATATAGATATCTACATTAAACCTTGATAGAGGTAAAAATGAGTGTCATTATCTAATTATAGTTGTACCACTTGCCAAGTTTGATGCAAAAATTTTGTTCTTAGTAAGAATGAAAGTATAAATATTTGTGATATCTATTATAAATCAAATAATGAGCTTTGATTTAGTGGTAAGACACGGCACCTAAAGCTTGGGGGCACGGGTTCAAGATGCAACTTCTTTCTCCCTTAGAAATTTTTTTATGATGACACGTGTCCTCCTCTAGTGTGAAAAGGCCAAAATGCCTCTGCTTATCTTCTTCTTCCTTCCATCATGTTTTCCTCTACAGCCAACCTTCTCATCTCTTTCTCTGTTTCTTCTCCTTTCACCACCAAGGTCAGCTGTAGTTCTAGTTTCGATTAGTGTCCTCCACTATCGGCAGCTCGTTTTTTGTCGCTGAGGCTCGTGTTTTCCAGCGATAGTCTTCATTTTCCATCGGTTATCATTAACAACCGAGAAAGAGGAGTTTCAACAATTTTTTGGTGAGTTTTGCTCGATTTTTCAGGAAAATGATGATGGTAGATGTATTTTTGACCCTTTTCTGTTGAATTTCAGCCTTGGAAGCATGTTTTTAAGCAAATTTTTTAGATGGGTTCTTCTAGGGACTAAACTGACATTTTTCTAGATTTTGGGGTTTTACAAAAAATTGTAGAATTCTAAAATTTAATGGGTTTAATTTGATGTTATAGGAACACTTTTAATGTTTATGAAATGAAACCTATTGTTCTTCATGGTTTAACTTGGTTGAAGGTGAAAATATGGAAATTTGGAATGAAAGTGAAAATTAAGTAAGTTTATAAGGCAGTGAATGTAAATTGACGAAAAATTTAAGTAAGTTATGTGGTGGAATCAAGGAATATGAGCTAAGGCTTATTTTTAGTAATGATAAGAAAGTTGGACATGAAATTGGTAACGGAACATGATGAATTAGAAAGAAGAAAAATTCTTCTTAATTGGAATTATGTGTTGAATTGATATTATGGGATAGTATGAGAATTGTAGATATTATGATTGCTTTTGTTAAATCTTTTCCATTTATGAATATGTTAAGAGGCATTATAATGAGCCTAAATTGATGTGTGTTAGTGATGAGAATTGAGGAAATTGTATTTTCATGATATAGAAATTATTAGTGAATTATCTTTTAACCAAGGGAAAGGAGGCAAGGTTGTTTTAGATTTCTTCACCCACTAAGTAAGCAGTAACTCTTCCAACTGTATGATTATTATTGTATTATTATATGGTAGCATAACTTGTTAGACCTGTTAATTTTTCAAATGAATTATAATTTATGACTTGTATGTGATATCCATACAAAAACCATAAAAGAGGATTGTATAAAAAGTGATACTAGATGTGTAAATAACGTGAGTTTATGTCTTACGACTGTTTGATTTAAAATATCCAAGGGCTAAGTTCCCTTGACCGATGACAAAATATCTAAGGATTTAGTACCCTTGACCAATGATAAATATTTTTTCAAGAGTTGTGAATCCTCGACTGATAAATGTGATTTTTAAGGGCTATGTACCATTGATCGATGATAAAGATTTTCCTGAGGGCTGTGAATCCTCAACCAATAATATGATTTACAAGGCTATGTACCCTTGAACGATTTAATTTCTATGGAATGAATCCATGACCGTTATTATTATATTGCATATTTATAGCTTAATATGTTAAAGTTTTAAATGATGATTTACAAAGAACTAACTGGTTTAAAAGGTATTATAATGATTTATTCCTGGAATGTTACCCGTTTATATTTTACTAAATTTCAAGCAATCACTCAGAGCAATTTGTTGGCCAGAAGGGCTAGAAGAGCCCTATTAGTATTGTTGAGAATCTAATCCCCCATATTGTTGAGGTTTTGTATTTTTTTGTAATAATGTAAATTGTTAATGATGTAAATAATTGTAAATGAGTATGTATGACCACAGGTAGATTTCTCATTCTCCTACTGAAATGTAGTTGTCTTTATATTGATTTGAGAGTTTAACTCTCTTTTCTAGATATTATTGTTTTAGCAAATATTTGTAGTAAATTTCGAAAAGTCTTAGTTACAGAGGAGACTCTTTGCCAAAATTTCTACAAAATATATAATTATGAATCTACTTAGTAATAGATTTTCATGATGTATGATTTGAAATTCAACTAAGAAAACAATATATTAGACTTACAAAAATAGATTATTCTCGTTATCTGTGTCGGTTACACTCTGAAAGTTGGGATGTGACAATAGTTGTCTTAAGAAAATGAATATCCCTTTTATGACCATGCTTGGTACTTAACAGAGATGCGGATGATGACAATAATTAAACAACAATGCTGCCAGGAAATACTTGGCACATTTTTGCATATAATGTGACTAAATCTTCAAAACTGAGCTATTTGAAGAAAGTAGCCAAAGAACAAATCATGCCTCAACAAGCACATTATATAATACGAAGCCCAAACTTCAAATTGACAAGCATAATAACCAAATTGGCAAAAGAGTGTGCAGGGGCAGCAATAAAGCAAAACACCAAAAAAAAAAAAAAAGGAAGCAAGAACAGAGATGAATAAGTAAGAACAGAGTTTAGGTTTTCTCCAAAAAATTGAACCCATGACCAGTTAAACCTGAGCATTCACCTCACTAAATAAAATAACGATTTACGAGGTTGTTGGATTCTAAATGGTAAGCACTTTATGATGCTCAAGAAACTGGGAAGAGGAACATGGTAATAAGCTTATGAGTACCCAAACAAACATCAGGGAATAAGAAAGAGAAGAATAACGAGAAGGAGAAAAAGATTTCTTGTACTGAGATTAACATAGTGACTACTAGAAGAGGGGAATCATTAGAGAAATCAGAGACGAGCTTACCGTTGGACCGCTGGTTAACCTTCGAGACGAGTTGTCTCCACCGACGTCGGAGAAGGGATGAACGTGAGCACAAGACAATAAGTGAATCAAATGAAAAGCCCCAACATTTGTTTCAGAGTCTTTGTGAAAAGACTGAGTGAATCAAATGCTTCTTGAGTCACAATTTTCTAGTGAAAAGAAATAAGTTTTTGTTTTTAAGAGTTAGAGGTGCCCACCTATGAGCGCTAAATTCTGACATGGAATACTTTCAAGTCTAATATCAAAATTAGAAAACCTTCACAAATAGTAATGAACTAATTTTGTATCTAACTTTCTAATATTACTTTATAAAAAATGATAGTTTGAGATGGAATTAGATACCACACAAATTTGAGACGAAACTAATCAGTTTCAGATTCCATCTCAGCAACTCATAATGCTCAATTGCCATTATTATCTTCAAATTCATCTCTATTTTGGTCTCTATCTGAGACCACCAATTTTTCGTCTCTAATTTCCATGTCTATTTTGAATTTTTTTAGTAGTGAATAAGCCTTGTAGGGACTAAAGCTGACAGGTTCTAAGATATAATGGAAGGAAGGATTTTTTTCAACCTAGCAAGAACTTTTGAGAGAATTTTGCATATCACATTGCACAAGGAGATCGATCTGAGATCCTTCATCTTGCTTGGTTTGTTGATCTTTGGAATTAGAGTCACTAGTGTTTGGGTGATATCTTTTGGAAATCTTGCTTCATGAAGCTAGTTGATACTATTTCGGACAATCTCTGGACCAATCAAACTCCAATAGCATTGAAAGAAGGTTGGATTGAAACCATTCAGGCCTAAGGATTTGTCAAGGTACATCTGCTTAATGGCCTTATAGAACTTGAAATGGTCAAAAGGCTTAGTTAACTCTGAGTTTTTTTCATTCGTCACTACTCAAGGCACTTGAGCTAAAATTAGGCCTGCATCATTAGGAGAACTAGTGAGGAACTGTGAGAAATATTCCTGAACAAGATTTTTCATACCTTCCTTATCTTGGAGCCACTCACCATTATCATTCTACAATGCCTAAATCTTATTGCATCTCCTGCGTGCATTAGCATTCTCGTAGAAGAAACAAGTATTCCTGCTGCCCTTTTGCGGCCAGTGGACTTTAGCTCTTTGCTTCCAACAAGTCTTTTTTCTGTTAACTAAATTTTGTCTTTCGTCTAGCAAGTGCCGATAGCGAACAATATCATTCAAGTTTGAGAATCAAAGACGGGATAGCTGATTTTCGATCTCATTGATTTTGCCTTCATCCTCTTTTCACTTAACTTTTCCACACCGACTAAGCTCATATCTGGAATTTCCTAATTTGCATCGAATGTCCTCTGTAGCCAATACCAACCCAACCTCTTCCAACTATGTCATCAATTTCAGGGTTTTGAAGCCATTCATTTTCAAAGCAAAAACGACCATTCCACTTACTATTGCGTTCAACTTTTTTTTCGATCAGTAGTGGCGCATAGTCTGAGTAAGTGTTCGATATAACTAGTTTCATATGGTCAAGGAACTTGTTAATCCACGAGTTGTTCGCCATCACACAGTCCAGACGTTCTCTTAGGACACTGGTGTCTACCATACGTTTTTCCCAGGTAAAAGAGAAACCATCCTCGTTGATATCATGAATGCCATATTCTGCTACAGTGTCTCTGCAGCCTTTAAGAAGATAATTTGGGCGTGGTTCACCTCCCTGCTTCTCATCAGAAGAAATTAGATCATTAAAGTTATTCAATTATCCATGTGTTAGATTTCATCAAATTCATTATGACCAAGCTATCTAAACCAAATAAAAGGAAAAGAAAGGTCAATCAACTGAATATAGCAATTGCATTTATTTGATCTGACACATGAGACAAGGATTTATTTATATTTGCTGATAAACAAATAAACTGATAAACAGGTTCTCAATATAAGTACCCAAGTGTTGACAACCATGTCTTTAACTACATATTTGAGAAAACCATGAATCAATTTGCAATATCATTATTAGACTCTAAACAGTAAAATTATAAACATGTAATTTACATTTTTCCTTGATATAACAAACAAGTAACTGCACAACAATATCAAAAGAGGGAGTTCATAAAGTAGTATAGTGGAAAGTAAAGTAGAAACAGAGGATTCCATTTGGAGCAAAAATACCCCGGTATTCTACTTTTCTCAATTAAATTACTCCAGGCCTAAATTGTAATATTATTCCAAGCCTTGATTTTAACCCACATTTCACTAAAACTACAAAATCCACAAGATAGAATTACTAGGTTTATTTTACTTTTCTAAAATCTCCTCTCTTTTGAGATATATACTGTATTGGAGCAATAAAATGTGATATATTATGAGTTAAAGCATTCCCTTACTCCATCAAAGCAATCCCTTCCACATTAAAAGTGATATTGAACACAGGTTGATAGTCGATTACATAAGGGGAAAAGATTGGCTCGTACATTTTTGTAGTGTGAGGAGGAAATGGTCTTCTTGTTAGAGATTGGAGTAGTAGCTGCACGTGCTTTAGGTTTAAGTCTAAATCCTATTTGGTTGTACCACCACTTTGAAGCAAAGAATAGGGCAAATACAAGTATAAACAGAAATTCCATTGCAGCAAAAACTAAAGGAGTTCAAATTGAAATAAACACTTAAGAATGAACCTAACAAATAGAAGAAAAGGATATTAACCAGAAAAATAGAAATTCCAAGCCCTAGCAGGGAAGAATAGTAAGAATTTGAAAGGGAGAGAAGAATGAACAGAGTCATTCAAAAGGAAAATGCAAAGGAAGAACCAACGACAGCAACGCGATTGTGTGCATGGAGGAGCAGCGACCAGTGTGTGACGGTGCGTGAGACACGAAACGACAACCTGTGTCGGCGACGCGAGTGATTGAGAGAGAGAGATCAATATTGTGTGCTGTGAGTGAGGCATTGTGTCAGTGCTTTTGCATCTATAGGTAGGTTTATTTTTTTTTTTTCAAATACTAAAATTTAAAATACTCTCACTAAATATAACATTAACTTTAAAGTAATTTAAAATAGTTTGGTTTCTATATTCCAAGTCCAAGAAGGTGTCATTTGGTTGAATGGAATCTGAGGCAAAGAAAGAGAATCGGAATGGGCTTTAATATTTAAGATTTAGAATTTAATTGGTTACAAATTTTGCAAAGCAATAGGATTCTTATGAAGTCTTGATTCTCGTGAATGTAGTAATGTTCTACTCCTGGAGATATGAAAGTAATAAGTGTTATTTCCAAGAATGGAGCCAGAAATAACCATTATATCCTTTCTTTTTGCCTTTCATTTTTTGGTTCTCCTTCCTGAGAACAACATTATTGGGTGGTTATTGCCAGCAGAGGTTATCGTTGACAGCAATCGTCATTAGCGAATATAGAAGAAAGAGATGAAAGGGAAGGGAAGACTGGCCTTTCATAAGTTTCTGCAATGTCTTCCATCTCCAGCGTCAACCTCAGAGGGCAGAGAAAGAAGAGACACCACCGAGCACTAGATCTGCAATGAAGAAATGTCGTGGAGGGAGGAGAGAGATGGAAGAGGGGGATGAAAGGGCTAATCTGCAAGAAGTGACGCCATGGAGGGAAGACGTTGTCGTCTTCCATCTTCGTCCATTAACGTTGGTGGATTTTTCACCATAAAGAAGAACGAAACTATGAGCACCTACTAAAGGTAGTGGAGAAAAGGAAGAGAGAGAGAGGGAAGATGGTGTTATCTAAGGATCTACGAGGGGCTGGGATTTTCTCGTGTAAATGAATTATAGGAGATTCTCCTGTAATTCGTTTATACTGTTTAATCATTGCAGCGGTCGAGATTTTGTTATGTCATACCTTCTTTTTTTAAAAAAAAAATCTGTTACATTGCACCCCCTTTTTTTTTTTTCAAAATCTGTTACTTTTTCTCCCTCCACTGTCTTCCTCTCTCCCGCCGTCTCTCCCTCCTCTGTCATTCTTATACCCATCTTCGTCGGTCTTCTATGTTTATCGGGCTTCCTTCGCCTTCCTCCATTTTCCTCTACCTCTCTCTCTCTCTCCCTCTCCATTTACCCTGATCCCTTCTCTGTTTCTTAGACTTCCTCCGCCTTCCTTCCTCTTCTTCTGCCTTTCTCTCCATCCACTGCAATGATCCAACGGTAAACGAATTACAGGAGAATCTCCTGACAGGAGAAAATCCCTGCACAATCTATGAGCTAGAAAGAGGGAAGAGGAAAGTGAACAAAATAATTAATATTTTAAAATAATAATAATTATTATTAATTTTTAATTATATTTTTAATAAAATATAATATTAATTTTTTATAAAGTTATTTTGATAATGTGATCATTTTTTATTTTTATTTTTATTCTTTTTTTAATATCATACCAAATATAATAAATGGGTTTAAGATTTCATTTCATCAAAACTCATTTTTATTCTCATTCTTATTTTTTGTGGCAACCAAATGAACCTCAAGTCTAAATTATTTCTATTTAAAATTTTTATTTATTATTCAAAATATTTAAATTTTATTCTTCTATTCAAATTTAATTCATTAAATGATTCGATTCAAAGATCTAAATATTCATGATTCAATTTAGTATAAATAATAACATTTATATTTTTTAAAAATAATTTATTTATTTATTTTCCTATTATGCATAATATATATTTAAATTATTTAACATTAAATATAAATGCATCTATTATTTAATTATTAATAAATAAAATAATTATTTATATTATTAAATTACTTTTATTTATTGATTGAAATATTCAAATTTCCATTTCAAATAATTATTTAAATATTAATAAATTAATGATTTATTTATACTATTAAATTATTATTTATTTTTTAATTTTTTAATTTTTTTAATTTTTATAAAATTTAATTCATTAATTTATTCTACATTAAAATTTAAATATTAATAATTCAAATCTTCTGAATATTCAAACTTTGTTTCTTTAATTCACTAAATTATTCTATTAAAATATCTAAATATTAATGACTCAATATAGTATTATGGATAACACTGAATTTTTTAAAACATAATTTATTTATTTATTTCCTACTACAGATATTATACGCTATCTATATTATTTTATTTTAAACATACATTTATCCATTTATTAATTATTAATAAATAAAATAATTATTTATAATATTAATTTTTTATATGTATTAATTGAAATATTTGAATTTTCATTTTAAGTAATTTTTAACTATTAATAAATTAATTATCAATTTATACTATAAAATTATCTTTTATTATTCAAAATTTTTTGAATTTTTGATATTTTTGATTCATTAATATATTCTATATAAAATTTTAAATATTAATAATTTAGTTCGTTCGAAATATTTGAATTTTTTTCTTTAATTGACATTTAATTCACTAAATTATTTTATTTGGAAATAAAATATTAATGATTCAGTCTAGCATCATGAATAACATTAGATATTTTTAAAAACTAATTTACTTATATTTATGATATTATTGATTTTATATACTATCTAAATTATTTTTTTAAAACATATGTTTATCATTTACTTAATTAATAATAAATAAAATAATCTTTCATATAGTTATTTTATTTTTATGTATTAATAGAAATACTTAAAATTCCATTTTTAATAATTATTTAACTATGAATGAATTAATTATTTATTTCTATTAAGAAATTAATATTCATTATTCAAAATTTTTTTAATTTTGTTAGATTTTTTAAATATTAATAATTCAATTTAGTATTAAGAATATTATTGAAGATTTCTCATACGTAATTTATTTACTTTTTTTCTTATTCTTAATATTATGCACTATATATATAATTTCAACTAAAATATATATCTATTAGTTACTGAATTATTAATAAATCATGTAAAATTTTATATTATAAAATTATTAATTGAGTAATTGGAATTTTGGAATTTTCTTCTAATAATTTCTTCTAGTCAAAATTTAAAAATGAATTATTTTTAGTAATTTGAGTTCAAGACAAAATTTTTTAATAATTATTATTATAAATAAAACTGGTTCTACTGACAATCTATAAAGAGTCACTACAATAGATATTATGTGACGACATCTAGAAATTACCACAAAAGTTCTTTAGTGATAAGCAAGAATAGTCGCCGTTAAAACACATATTGTTTTGACATTACATTATAACAAAAAGTGTTTAAATGGCGACATTTTACAATTGTTATTGAACATTTTGATACATTAAATTTTTATCTAAGTTTTAGTGATGATAAAAAAAAAATTGTTACTAAAAATCATTAGTAGTGATGAAAATATTGTCACTAAATATTCTTTAGCGGCGACCTTTCATTGGTTGCCACAAAATCTATTTAGCCTTGACACTAGATTATTGCCGCTAAAGGTATATTTTGACCTTCTGTGCCACTAAAAACTCAAATTTTTGTAGTATGTTTTGATGGATAATATTATATTTTTTGGTATAGTAAAATAAATGATTGTGACATTAGTTTTTTAAGTTAGCGAAAGACCACATAGTTTCGTGTCTGCTGAATGTCAAAACCAAAGTCATATTCTTGGTTAAGGTCATGCATATATTGTTTGATGAACTAAGTCCAAGGTTCATTTTTCTTTTATGCCTATAAATTTGAGGTGAATGTTATGGTACAATTATAGTAGTTGCATTGGTATAATTGTCGCGTGACAATTATATGTTAAAATATATTGATGATATATTAACATAAAATAATTTATGTCTTTATTTTAACTTTAATATTTTTTAGGTTTTATTTATTAATCCAAAATTAATTTAGAATTTTCAATTTATAACCTCCTCTATCTTTTATTTCATTGTAATCCTCACAAGACCATTCGTTTGTAATTATGTTAATTCATTCATGTACTTCTTTAATTTTTCAATAACTCCCCAATCTTTATTTATATCCTAATTTCTAATTTATAAATTGATTTTTAGGGAGTTGTTGAGAAAGAAAAAAATAGAAGACAAAATTGAAAAATTCAAAACCAATTTTGGTTTCATTAGTGCAAAATTTCTAAAATGTTAAGAGTAAATTATAAATATAATAAATTATTATAAATTGGCATGGTGTCACTTTATTTTGACATGTCCTTGTAATGTGTACTCTTTTTAATATATTATACAATAATTGCACTACTACATTGGCCCTTATAATTGCAGTAAAGGATTTACTTAAATCTGAACTAATTGAGACAAGGTTAGCTAATAACAAGGTAAGTGTAACTGTTCATGTAAAGAAATTGAAATGTCAAGTTAAATGATGACATTAATTACCATGCATTTTCTTTTTTAATTAACGGTGGGTCGGGGCTAAAGGACTGCGGATTTCAATTGTGAAAGTCAAAACAAACTAATATTACGGTACATTTCTTGGCTGGCTCGTCTGGATTAGAGTTAGAAAAAATATAATTTTAGATCAATTTAATTTTGCTTCAGTAAATATTTGCATGATGTAATTTATATTTAAAAATTTTTATTTGAAAATTAAGTTTTCTTATAAATATAGTTTACCTAATGTATAAGTAATTTTTTTCATGTAAATGAAAATTTAGAGGATAAATTATAAGTGATTCAAGAGAGAATTAAATGCTTAACAAAATCAAAATATTTATAAAATAAACTCTCGTTTTAATATGCAAACAAATTTTTATACTTTTCAAATGGAGAAGTAAAAACACAATTAATAAGCTGGTCAAATAACAATGTTCCATATTTTTCGTTAAGTCTTACTTTTAATTTATTGATTTATGCCATTACTAATTGTTATTGTCACTGTTCTATGAAATTAATTATCTACTCGAAAATATGCACAACTGATTAAGTATATAGTACGTACGTCTATCAACTTAAGCAAGTGTAGAGCTAATTAAAAGCTAGCTACCATTAGCATCCAACATGGTTAGATATGATGGGTGTCCGTGTCTTCCTTTGTTGATAGAGAATTTCATTTAGTCAAAAGAAAATTAGTACTATAAGAAATTGGTTGCTTATTAATTTGAAAATTTTAACCATCAAATATAGAGTAAATTTTTATTGAATAAGGATTCTAAGGTTTATTGAAAGATTAAGCGAGATGAGATATTGACTCTTATTAATATTTGTGTTTTTTTATAATTTTAATTAATATTTTTGCTTCTTGAAATACAAAAAAAAATATAAATCAATTATTTTTTTTTATGCAAATGCTTCTTGTTATTTTTATTTGAACTCCCTTTAATTCTACGTTTTAGTCTAAATAATATTTAGTTAGTGAATTTGGTAATTGTTATTCAAAATCTTTATAGGATGATACTGTCTCACTTTTATATTATTTGAGTGATTTAGTGTACTTATCAAGCGATCATTAGAAGTTCATAGGTGTTGGGAAAAAAAAAAACACAATATATATAGGTATAAACACTAACTTGATACTTGACGATCATAGTTATGTATCAATAACAGTTTGCAACTATGCAACACATTTTTAGACCATGTCTTGTAAATCACCTCATAAGTCATTATTGTTTTCTCCTAACAGATAGCTAATATGTTTGTATGTTGTTTTTAATAATGTTTACCTTAGTTATTATATTGATCATGGAATAGTAAAAAATAAGAGGTAATAATAAGAACTTTAATTGAAAGAATTTTTTATTTCTCTCAACAAGTTTACATTAACTACCAATGATATATTTCACTTTAAACTTCTCTTCTCACTTCTCACACACTCATACAACTTTTCACTTTGCTACACATTCCCATTATTACATCTCCCTATTTATAGTGCTAGCAAATCATTAATTCAACAATTCTAGAGATTTCTTTCATGCATATTTTCTAAGGATATTTACCAACTCTTGGCAAATTACTACCAACTATTGAAAACTTACTACCAACTTTTGGAAGATTTTCACCTAACTTTGAAATTCTTAAAGTTGTTACCAAACTTTAAAAGATTTTATCGAACTTTGAAATTCTTAAAGAGATAAGTCAGTGGCATGTTTAATATTCTCATTTGTCGACTAATCTCTTGTATTGTTATTCTTGAAGTCATTCTAAGTTGCTTTCAAAATTATTAGAACTTGACTTTATTTAAATCTTTGGTAAGTATATCAGCAACTTGATGATCCGTGTCAATGTACTTTAGGTCAATTTCTCCTTGCACATTTTTTTTGAAATGAAATGATAATGTACCTTGCGTAGTTATCAATGAATGTGATTATGTACAGACATATACTAATAGAGGCCTGCTTTACTGGTCAAAAAACATCATAGTGTACTAGTTCAAATAGCTTCTTAGGTATGAAACTAAACTCCTCATATGGTAACTGATGTGCCTTACTGTATTGGCATCTTACACAAACTATACCATCTAGAACTTCAAGCTGTGGAAGTCCTCTAAGCATTTCCTTTTATTATTAATTTTAGCTTATGATAGCTAACATGACCAAGCCTCGCATGCCACAAATTTGCTATCTCATTTATTCTTGTCTTATCTACGTATGTTGTCTGTGCTAATATTATGTAGACAAACTCTACACGCTTGCCCTTTATAATTAGTGTACCAATTGGATCCAAACTTCTATATACCTTGACATCCTTTGACTCAAACACCACATAATTGCCTTCAGATGCAAGTTGTAACATTGATAGGAGATTTTTCTTCATTTCTAGTACATGGTAGACATTTTGTATATGTATTTTCTTTGTACTGTGGTGGGGGTTAATTTTCGTACTGCCAATATAGGTTATTGGCAATTTCGAATTGTTTACTATTACAACAACTCAACCTCCTCTATATTCAGACATTGTTGACAATTTCTCTTCAACTCTTGTCATATGGTTAGAACATTTAGAATCAACAATTCAGTATTCTTTGTAATTGACAGATTTACCGCTTAATGTTGCTAGTGCCATATCATCTTGTGGTTCTTCAAGACAATTCAATGCAATCTCTTTTAATTCTTCTATGGCTATAAACCATGCTTGAATCGTCACTATAGTGTACAGTTACAACATTTCCTTCTTCACGAGGTGATCTACAATTTCTAGCAAAGTGACATTTCTGCCACAATTGTAACATCTTTTGTCTCTCTGTTGCTCCTTTTTTTAATTCAGGCTCATGTGGATTTGGGTGAGCTCCCGCTTGATATGAGCCTTTTCCACGACGATTTCTCTGCTAACCATTTTGATGCCTTCTATTACCTCTTTTCTTTCTCTAGCTAAATTCCTCTTGTTGGCTTTTCTATTTGCTAAAGAGAGCTTTTTCTTCATCTTTCAAAGAAGCTTTGGACATTTGTTAATCCAAGGCCTCTTGATTAGCTAGTATACTTTCTAACTCTGCTAGAGTTAGTTCCTTAGTCTAGCCTCTTGTGGTAGTGACAAGATTATGATACTTTGAGTTTGATCCTGTGTTAATAATTATCTGTATTCTTGTGTTGATAATAACATTCTCCATATTTAATTTTGAAATCTTAGTACAAATAAATTTGATTTTTGAAAAATATTCGCTTACCAGCATATCATTTTGCCGAATCGACACAAGCTTGTTCTCCAATTGCTACAACTTTGCATCATTCGCCCTCACAAATAGTGTGACAAGCGCATCCCATGCCTCTTTTGGTGTCTTGGCTTCCTTAATATATCTAACTAATTGCAGTTCCATTGTAGAAATTAATATGTAAAAAGCCTTTCTAGCTCTTACCCACCATTTCTTCAAGTCATTTGAATTTATTGGTGAAATCACTTCATCTTCATCAACAAGGTCCTAAAGATTCTGACCTCTTGGATAAAGTTTAACTATGACACTCCAAACCTTATAGTTGTCATTATTTAACTTCTCAACCAAGCATGTATTTGTTGATATATCAACCATAGTAATTTTGGCAGTGCTTGATTCCTGACGGAGTTTCTTTACAGTCCTTGACTGTATTTTGACAGAGTCTCCTTGTACGACGATCCTAGATCTCGTACTCAACTAAAGGAACCTTCTGGCTTGGAGACTTAGTTGACCAAACTCAAACTAAGTACAAACCAAATTAGAGTTAGACTCTAACTAAGCTCTGATACCACTTATAGAAAACAAGAGACAAGAATAAAAATTTTAATTAAAAGAACTTTTTATTGCTCTCCACAACCTTACATTAACTACTAAGAACACGTTTTACTCTAAATTTCTCTCCACACTTATTCTCACTTCTCACACAATCATACAACTTTCACTTTGCCACAAACTCCCATTATCACATCCCCCTATTTATGGTACTAGTAAATCATTAATTCAACAATTCTAGATTTTTCTTCCATGCATATTTTCTAAGAATGGTTACCAACTATTGACAAATTATTACCAATTTTTGAAAAACTTACTACCAACTTTTAAAATATTTTCACCTAACTTTGAAATTCTTAAAGTTATTACTAAACTTTAAAAGATTTTACTAAACTTTAAAATTATTAAATAGATAAGTCAGTGACATATTTAATAAGAGTACCTATTCCTTTAATTAAAATTTTCAACTAATCAGCAGTTTATTAACACAACATGCCAACTGACCAAGGAAAAAAATACACACGAACACACAATTTGCCAGCTCTTTTGTGGAAAAAAAAAAAATAGGAACCACTGTAAAATATGGGGTTCTTGATACTAAGAAATATCTATGCATGATGCCATATGATTATAGTTCATTTTTGCAGGAGTGATTAGCTGTATGTATGAACCTTTACTCCATGATTAAGATGAATAATAAATTGAAGAGTTGGACGTTGGTAGCGATTTGTGACAATACATGAGATTTGTTCTTCTAAAGTAAATACTTTATAATTGACCCGAAACATGCGCCATAAATATTTGGGTCGCGTAGAAAATTAACGATTTATTTATATTTTTTAACCACCGTGATCCATACAATATTAGCCTCTATATTTTATTTTGCAAATAATGCCAATGTTAATTCACTCAACAACATTTTCTCCCAAAGTTTCTGAATTGAAAAATAGTGTAAATAATGAAGAGGAGGGAAATTAAAGTAAAATAAATGTTCGTATAACTAATTATTTATAATTTTATTTAGTGTGATCGACCGGATGACATTAGTTAATCGAAGTTTGAACCATTCTTAATACTCTCGTCAAACTGAGACCGTTCTTAATTAATTGCCCGATGCTTGAAGAAACCAAGATAATAAACAAAGACAATTTTTGTTTTTTGTTTTTGAAGTGTTCAATCTAATTATGGCCGTTTTCCACTGAATATAATATGCAAATTTCTATTCAAATAAGCATTATTCTTGTAAAAGTACTTTTTCTGTTAAGAATAAATATCGTTTGTTTTTTTAGAAAAGAAATAATTAATTAATATTGCCGATGCTAATCCACTGATCATTGCCTATTTTTCAAAGATTTTGAGTTGAAAAAAAGAAAGTATAAATGTGAAGAAGTGAACAAAGTAAAGTAAACTACCTTCTCCATTTTTTTTCTCTTGTATTATTTTATAGATAATCGTGTCCGTGGACCAATTTTTAGTTTTGTTGAAATCTGTATGATTTTTAATTTACACTTCCGTACATTGCATAGTAGACGGTTTACGAGATCTGATAATAACAGTGATTATAACATTCATTTTTGAATTAAGCAAAAATTTCTGCTACTTTGATCAAGAATGTACAAATAATATAGCTTCATGATAACATTTTAAAAACTATATAAAAAAACCCAATTTTTCGTTTCTTCAATATTAAAATATCCTAGCGAAATCAACGTACCTAGAAAAAAATCCGCTTGGAACTGAACTGAAAATGGAAAAAAACTATAAAACTGAAGCTCGACTCTATGAGTATTTGCTTAATTGAAGGGTCAAATATAAAAATAGAAGATTAAAGGCCAGCGTGGGCCCAAGGAGGCCATTGAAATGGAACAAGTACTTTTTTTTAATCATCACGCGGTTTTTTTTTAATTAAATAATGGCAAATTGCAAAAGACCATATGGTTTGTCGAATTTCTAAACTCATATTCTTGGTTAAAATCACACACATGTAAAATATTGTTTATTGTCAATGCTACCTGTTAATTTCTATATATTTTTCAGCGAATTATATGTTTGATGAACCAAGTCCAGTGATCATTTTGCTTTCATGACTATATGAAATTTATACGTTTGAATAGTATGTTTGTTTGGGAACAGTGTCAAACGCAACACTACTTTTTCCTTAATATTTTTCTAATATCTTGATTTACGCCAATGCTAATTGTAATTGTCATTGGTTTGCTGCAAAATTAATTATACATTCGAAAATATACATATGATTTAATTTATTAAAATAACGTGACAAAAAATTTGTGATTAACAATATAAACATTCAAATCCAAATTACCAAAATAAATATGAACAAACTTCTTTTTTAGAAAACTATTATAATACATTTTATTATTGGCTTAAATATACATAAAAATAATAAAATTATATTTAATATGTACTTATTAAAATAAAATAAAATAAATATTATTTAGTTGGTTATATTTAATGATTATTTATGCTACTATGTTAAAATATTTATTTTTAGCATTGCTGATTATGAAATATATAAAAAAATTTTTATTTAACTTAATTAGTCTAATTTAAATTACATTAAAATAATTTTTTTATTATATATAATATTTTAACTATATAATTATATATTTTAATAATTATTTATTAATCGAAATAAACTTGTCTAAACCACAAGGTAGAACTCTTCACAAATAACCAAATGCCTTATAAAAAAAATCAAAGTTAAGTCTATGTATAAGCGATCAATTCAAACCATAACTAACATAAACCGAACAAGATTTGTTATATAAATTAATTTAGATTTTACTTATATCAATCGCATGATGCGTATAAAAAACCAAGCATGGCTTTTAATCTGTTGAACATCGAAACCATATATGGTTATTTATTCTTGGTTCATAGTTAAATTCTTAGGCCTTTAAAAGATTATAATATTTAGTATGGGCACGGGAGGTTGAACCAGTCAAACCTACATTATACTACAGTTTTATTCATATATATATATATATATATGTATGTATGTATGTATGTATATATATATATTTGGTTTTAGGTCAATGATAACTGATAGTGTCTGATCACTTGACTTTCTGCGAAATTACATGTTTGAAAATATGGATCATGAACTAAATTTAATGTCCGTGCTCTATTGAATGCTCTGTATATAAATTCCGGTGGTGGAGTAAGTACGTAGAGTAGCTAAAAGCTAGCTAGCATCACAATCTCAGAATATGGGTGTGTGCTCTCTTTGTCGTATTCTGATGGTGGTTCTATTAATTGTGTCCACTCTTTTCGCGCAATCTCCTCAAGGTTGTGCAGGTTTGTGTTTGTTATTCTTATAACTTTCAAAATTTTTTGTGTTCCGATTGACTTTCTCAATCTTCCTTTATCTTTAATATACTCTTTTTTGTTGTCAACAAATCAACTAGACAAATTTACCTAATGCGAGTAGTGTCCTTAATCATGTATTAACGCATTATATACTTATCCACATACATTGACTTTCTATCAGGTCTAAAGCCACCACAAAACTATGCTCTAGGCAACATAGTATCAGTTTCCCGCCTCGGTTATTTGTAACATACTTTAATTATATATTATACATTCATTGTTGTTAACTTAGCTAGTTAGCTATGTTAATACGACGAGTGTATGTTTAAAAAAATAAATGGGTCTAACTCATTTGTAAACTTAAATTTAATGCTAACTCGCATGAGCTTGTATCAAACCTACTCAAATTTAGTTGAGTATATGCTTGATTATTGGGCTTAATTTTTAAAAATCGAGTTTGAATCTATGTTAAAGAAGACTGAGCCCGTATTTTAATCAGATTTTTTTATTGAGACTTTTATTTATATATTTTAGGTAGAGCTTATTAGACTTTTTAAAGTCATTATCAAGTTAATTTGTTACTCGAGAATTAGATAAATAACATAACTAATTGTTATTATTATTTGTAAGATTATATATAGAGAAGTTGTAAATATAAATTTGATTTATTATATTAGTATAAATCATTTAAATAAGATATATTAGTTTTTATTTATTTACCAAGATGTCATGTTATACTAATTTTTTTTAAATAATAAGTTTTTTCTTATTAAAAATATTAATTCGAACTTTTTGGATTTAGGTCAATTTTTTAAACAATCTGAACTCAACTTATTTTATAAATTGAGATTTTCTAATTAGATTTTTTATTTAGACTTTATTTTCTTGTGTCAAACTTATTAGATCAAGTGAACTTTTTAATTTTTAATCATCGATAAATTGACTATGTTATCTTCATTCTGGTTGATTTTTATTTTAAAAACAAATGGTAGCAATAGAATTTGAGCACAAACCACCAAACTCCCTTCTACGCCTTCTGCTATTGTGTCGTGATGTTACGTACAACTAGTAACACGTGCAAGCTTTTATATGTAATTGTTGCCTTTGTATTTTCACGCTTAACTACTTTGCGTTTTGTTCAAGCCATGTTTATAT
The DNA here is from genome assembly GCA_037074485.1 of Delonix regia. Lineage (NCBI taxonomy): Eukaryota > Viridiplantae > Streptophyta > Magnoliopsida > Fabales > Fabaceae > Delonix > Delonix regia. The sequence continues at coordinate 26,815,448 of CM073449.1, read as the reverse complement.
TGAATTAATTAACTTAATATGTATCAGTTTTGTGGTTTTAGTCTAAACTGATTAAATTTTATAATGTCAACATTTTCTTTTCAAAATGTTGATGAATTGATAAATTAGTCACAAAAATAATAAAAAATTAATATAATATTAATGTAGTGGAATAACACTAATTATAGTTGTGGTATAATCTTAATTATTTTGGGCGTGGTCATCATTTTGCAGGTATGAACATGAAGAAACTGCTTGCACCTACTCCACCGGCACGATCTCCACCCAGGACTCCAACCATCGGTAACCCTCCGCATCCATGATCGATCGAAGTAGAAATAATACTTTTCATAATGAAGAAAAAAAAAAGAGTATTTCTGGAGGGTGATTCAATTCATATACACAAAATACCTTCCCCTCCTTGCTTTTCCATTTGGTTTTAATTAGCACAACAGTGATCTACTTGAGGAGATAGAAAATAATGATAGTCAATAAAATATATAATTCATGTATCTGTACAACCTTTGTAGCCTCAATTCGATATTGATATAATAATTGATAGAATACAGTTATCAAAGCCTAAATGTGAATATCTTATAATTAACCCAAATCATATATATGTGTATATATATATAGACTTACACATATAGCTTTACAGTGGTAATGGATGATATTTATCTTTATTGACCATGAGCACAGTAACGCAAATGACCGTGACATTAGTTTTTGAAGTTGGGATGACTTGTGTTGGGAAAATAATATTTACAAACTGCAAATTTAAGTTGATTGCATATGACTCAGATAGAATTAGTTGAATTGAAATTTCTTTGTCACACCTCTAACATAAAAAAATGTAAATGATATAGAGAACAAAGTAACTCTAGTTCTCGCTCACCAAAACAAGATAAACAACCTAATTGGTTTAATAACATAGTTACATATAAAGGCAAATGCTAAATTTTTATCAAATCACACTTGCAGCAATTACTATTAGTTGATCATAAGCATGTAATTCATTATACAACACTTTCATATGAAAATTTTAGCACTCCATGAAGCATGGATTTCCAGAAATTGTCACAACCAAGAGCTGTGAATAAAAAAGGAAGAGAACTTAGCTCTCATAGAAGACTATAGCTAGACAATCCAATAAAAATAAATATACAACGCAAGACTTGCTAGTTGATATCTATCTGGACCCTACATAGAAGATGAAGGTCCATAATATACACTGTCTCTAAAAAAATATAGAGAAAAGGAGAGTGAGTGACTACACTCAGTGAGCAAATACTACTAACTATAATGGGAAGGGAACAAACAAGAATGGTAGAGTTTTTTTGCAATTATTTATCATTCCAATGGAAACTTAGGAAGTAACATAATCTAAAATACTTAAAATCTAATATAAATCACCATATAAAAATCTTAAGTTCTATTGCAATTTAAAACTACTTTGAAGATGAGAGGAACTAGTAAACATTCAAACATGATTTAAAAGATATAAAGTGGAAAACATCTCACATAACTAACAGTAAACAATTATCAGTTACTAACTAGTGCTAGCAATAACAGTACAATACAGTATTTAGTGGTGAGTGAAATGGCTCACAACAGTCAGCAAAGTAGCATAATGCCTTACTATAGTGACACAATTCATGGTACACCATAGTTAAAGCCTATTGTCGTTAGCTATAGGGTTTTGTGTTTGACGTATTTCCAAGGAAACACATGTTTTTTCAAATAGTGTAAACAAGTTTTAAATATCTAAATAGTAATTTTTCAATATCCTAGAAAGTTTTACAATATCCAAAATTCTTTAGAAGTTTAATTGAAGTATACAGTATACTTTTCATTCTTATCTTTCCAAAAATTATTCAATAGACAATCATCATTCAGCAACTATATAATTTCAAACAGGGAGTTTTATAACAATTTCCATAGTGGTTAAGTACTCAGAACAGTTCTCAACGAAAATAGTACATTTAAGGAGGTTTGTTCCTTAGCGCTAGAGCTTACAAAATACTCTAATTCACAAGCAAGGTTTAAAATACATGAAAATTAGCATAGTTAGTAATTTCTACTCTCCTTGAGAGGCACATATCCTTCCTACCAACCTTCTTAAATCACTTGCCATAACTTGATTCCATACAAACCTAAATGGACAAGTAACACATACTTAATATCTTATGTAAGGGAACATTTTTAATCCCAATAAATATCCTGGAGCCTAACCCACACATATTCAATTATTGGACTACTAAACTATTAATCATAGCCTCATTAGTTCTATTTGCTTATCAATTTATTTTGACACTATTAATAAGCTAATAATTGGTCTTGACTAGCCATAGGCTTGACTCCCTAGATTAGCAAGCTTAAGACAATTTGCTCACAAGGCCACAAAAGTAACAATAAGATGTAATTCTATGAATTTACTTAGAGGTTGCTAAAACTTTGGTAGCATTTCCCCTAAAATTGCATTGTTTTCCATTCATGTACAACATTGCAAAACCTAACAACATCACAATAATATTAACAACCACATTAGCATATTGATGCCACAAAATATATATTTGATATAGTAAAGAAATAGCCTACGCAAGGCTTTCAACATTTCCAATAATTATACATCCTAAAACAAGCTGACATCTAGTAACCATCATCATGGAGTCAGATGTACAATGTAACTATCTTAAAATAACATATGAAAAAGAAGTCTAGGCACTAAGTAAGTACTAGGGCAGCTTCATTAGCACCTATTAATATGAAAAATGTTAAAGAGAAAAGTGTAAGTCTACCATTAATTTAGTGAGTGCATAAATAATAAAGTAAGCGGAAGGGGAAACAATGAAGGCATTAAAGTTTTTCACAAATATACTCTTATGTAAAGGAACTAAGTTTCAATAAAATAGAACACTATTTCCAAACCTTGTAATCTTATATGGAGTGAGTATGAAGGAAAGAACTAGGATCATTATGTCATATATGAACATTTAATTTGACAATGCCATTATAATATTCAACACTTATATTTCCACATTGTACATGATACCAAGCATAAGAAACCCCTATCCTGACACTTAATATGCCTCAATGTCTTATACCTGTATCCATTTATCGAGTACATATCTGTTGGCCAAGGTGTGTGACAGCAATTATCCCGTGGCAAAGGCCACAGTGTAGGGCCAAGTCACAATTAAAACGTAGTGCTTATGCTAAGTCATTGTTAAGGAAATAGAGTTGTACCTTGACTAATAGCTATATCTTTTGGCCTAGTGGAAAATGCTTGATTTTACTATTGGTATTAGAGCCAAGTCATGTGTTCGATTCCTAGCGGGGCAATTGCTGAAGGAGAGATTGTTGGCCAATATGTGTGGCAACAATTGTCCCGTGGTGGAGGCCCAGGTGTGGAGTCGAGTCATAATTGAAACATGGCGCTTGTGCTAGGTCCTTGTTAAGGAAATAAAGTTGTGCCCTGACTAACAACTATAGCATTTAGCCTAGTGGAAAGTGCTTGATCCTACAATATCAATATATCATACTAGTATCCCATTACCTAATATGTTTTAATAACTCATCATGTCTAGGAGCACCTAGGCTGTTACCCCTACTAACAGCTATATGTTTCTAACATGAATTCCTATCAAACCATAAATTTTCAAAGCTATTAAATATAATTAAACCATGTAAATAAGTTATGTGAATAAATAACATATTACTTACTTATTAAATACCACAATGTAAGTGAATATAAAAATAATTTCAATGAAGCAATGCAATAAAATGGTAACTATTGACAATTTATATGAAAGAAAAATAACAATAATATAAACAATTAAAATGATAAATAAAATAATGCAGTGATTAACGAAGATAAAATTAGACAAAGGATCATTATGAACATAAAAATAAAGTAGAAGAAATAATTAAAGTTAAGAGTTCTACCATAACCTTATCTTTGCACATATACTCTCAACGCTATTTTTTTAAACATAAAGTGTTCCAATATTTTCACCTTACACATGATATGTTTTCCTTAAATTATAAAATATAGCTTTATAACACCTAAAAAATACTCTGGTCAATTTTATAATAATTTATATTGTAGTCCAATAGTTAAGAAATTATAGTGTAAGATATTTGGTCAAAAAAATACTATAAATCTCTATATTTAAAATTTGTGTCTAGTCCTTGTTGAAGAAAGGTTGAACCTAGAACTCTTATAATAATTTTGCATATATTAAACTCAAACTCAAAATAGCGTAATTTAGTCTTTCTTTCCCAGGCTTCTACTAATTTGATTTGACTAGCTAGTAGAAATCAATTCCAATTGTTCTTACATTTAATATGTTTAAGGACTCCACCAAAACTTAGGACAAGCTAAAGTCATTTGATATTTTATCTAGCCATAAACATACACTAAACAATTTACAAGAAAAGATACGTTCATTCTAGCTTCTATTTGTTATATAAATATACATGGCTTCTTCACATCACCGTCATGTATCATGGAGATACATAATAAAATAAATAAATACAACTCAAGCATCACTACTACTCTTTAAACATGTGGCCCTACATTAGGTGGAGCATCTTGGGCACCTATAATTTTGTTAGATGCAAAGGTGGGTGAGATGAATATCTCAGTCGCTAATTATAGTTTAAAACATGGAATTCTAGCCTTAAAACTTACAATTTATCAACAAGAACTACACATAGTTTATGTTAAGCCCATTTGCTGAAAGACTAAGGTTTTGATCATAACAACACATTAAGAAAAGTTTTCCTATATGTTACTTAGGTTCTAGATGTTTTAAATGTTTAATCATATCTTAAAAACCTTTGTAAAATGAATGTATAATCAATCCTAGGCCTTAAAGGTTGAGAAAAAGTTAATTTAGGAGCTTTATGTTAGTGAACAGTTGACTATCCACTAGCTAGCAGTCGACTAGTCACCTTTTGAAAAGCCCCCAGTCTATTGCCAGCTTAAGTTCTGATCAATGTGGCACTCTTTGTGAGTGAACAGTCGATTGCTCACAAGCTAGTAGTCAACTGGTCACTTTTTTGGAGGGACAAGTTAGTTGTCAGGTCAAGCTTTAATCAACTGGGAGCTCTTTATGAGTGAGCAGTCGATTGGCCAAGAGTGAGTAATCGACTAGTCACACCTAGATCAAGCATCAGTGAATTGTCAGCCCTAAGACCATCGATTGGGAGATCTCTATAAGTGACTAGTTGACTGGTTAAGAATGAGTAGTAGACTGTTAAGGTCTAGAATTTGGAAATTGTGAGAGAAAAAGAAGGAGTAGTCAACTAGTTAGAGGTGAACAGTCGACTAGACAGTGGCAGATATGCCATAACGGATTTATAATGACTATATTTTGAAATATATGATTTCCTACTCACTCCTAATGAATCTATTGGACTCCAGTCTACATAAACTCAACTTGGGGACTCTGAGAAGAAGTGAGAAACATTTAAGAGTGATTATGTCATAAGTTCTCATTGTCTTATCAGCTCCATATCATAATAGACCTTCATTATATCATTTACTCTATTTTCAGAGAGTTTATTACTTGTAAATCTTTCTTTCTTCTGAGAGTGAAGCTCAAGAAGGTTCCTTGAAGGTGTCAAGCTAAGAGAGGGCTTGGGTTTAGGGGGATTATGTCCTTGAGAGAGAATTCAAGGAGCTTCCTTGAAGGTGTCAAGTTGAGAGAGATTGGGAATTAGGAGAGGTTCTCCTGGGTGTTGTATTGATTTGTTGAGGCAGTGAATAATCCCAAGAGGTTGCTTAAGGATTGGATGTAAGCTTGGGTAGAATTCAAACTAGGATAAATCTCTGTGTCAACTCTTCTTCCTTACTCTCTTTATATTTAACATTTATCCATTAATTGTTTTTCTTTAGTTTTACAAAAGAGTTTTTCAGTAAAATTTTTATAAAACCCAATTTACCCTCTTTTGGGTTTCAACCTTGCTCAACAAGTAGTAGTAGAGCTTGGACTCTTAATTAAAGACTTAACTAATTTAAAAGTATAAATGGTTGCATTTGGTGATAACGTTTTACTTGAAGGGTTATCCATTATAAAACCTCCTAATTTCAATGGTGAAAGTTTCACTTACTAGAAACTAAGGATGAAAATTTTCTTTGAGGCTGTTGACATTGACCTTTGGGATGTGATTGAGGAAGGTCCATATATACCTATGAAAGAAGAAGAAAATAAGACCTCTGTTAAACCTAAAAGTGAATGGAATGAAATAGATAGAAGAAAAGTTTTGTTGAATACAAAGCTAAACTTATTCTTACCAGTGCACTAAGCCAAGAAGAATATTTTAGGGTATCAAATTGCAAAAGTGCAAAAGAAATGTGGGAGGCTTTAGAGATAGCTCATAAGGGAAACTTAGGAGTGAAAGAGTCCAAGATTCAAAATCTTACACAATTATATAAATTATTCAAGATGAATTCTAGATAAACAATAAAAGAAATGCAAATTCATTTGACTCATATTGGGAATCATTTGGCAACTTTAGGGAAGACATACTCATAAACAAATCAAGCTTACAAGATCAGGAAGGCACTTCCCATGGAATGACAACCCAAGGTGACAACAATTAAAGAAACAAAAGGGCCATTAATAAAATCAATTATTGCTATCTTTGGAAACCTTCTAGAGCATGAGCCCAGATTGAAGCTGCTTATTAAGGAACAAGACAAACTGAAAAAGGGCTTTACTCTCAGAGCATCATCATCAATATGTGTAGATGAAGAAAATTGCAATGATGATTCTTTGGATGAAATTGATGAAGAAACTCTAGGCCTATTTGTTAAGAAGTTTAGAAGATTTTTCAATAGTAGGAGAATTAATGGAAGGAGACTAGCTAGAAGAAATCAAGAAATCAATGAACCTCTCATCTGCTATGAATGCAGAAAGCTAGGACACATTAAATGGGTGCTCTCAATTCATAAAGAAGCAAGATAGAAAAGAATAAGGCTTACATATCTGCTACTTGGGGAGAAAGTGATGAAGATTCAGATAATAAAGATAAGAAAGCCAACTTTTACCCAAGGGTAAATAAAGATGAGGTAAGCTTTCTCCCTTCTTATGATGAACTACAAGATGCATTCAATGATTTGCATGATGAATTTCTTAAGATAGCAAAAACTTTAAAATTTCCAGAAAGGAAAATTCTATCTTTAGAAGGAAGTCTAGAAAAGAATGAGGAAGAGAATAGCTTACCACTTTAGGTAAAGCTTCATTAGAAAAACAAGTTGAGACATTAGAACATGATTGTATTAGTCTAAAAAATGAACATCTTTCTTTAAAAAATAAAGTTGTTTGTAATTGTGAACTTTTACAAAAAGAAAATAAAGATTTATTGAATATTCTTGCTAAGTTCACCAAAGGAAAAGATAATTTAAACATTTTGCTTAGAAAACAAAGATGTGTTTTTTATAAGGTAGGAATTGGATATACTCCCAAGAAATGACAAAAATATTATAAGAATTTCTTTGTTCCAACAATCACAACTAGCATTCCATTTATTACATGTTTCCATTGTGGTAAGAAGGGGCATAGATAATACACTTGCTCCTATAGAAAGAATAAAACTCTTGAAAGAAAGAAAGTATGAGTTCCCAATGAAACAACTAACATTCAAGGACCCAACAAGAATTGGGTACAAAGAATAAAACTTAATACTTCTGCAGATATGTATGAAGGCTATCAGAACAAAGTGGCACTTAGATAGTGGTTGCTCCAAACATATGTTTGGAGACAAATCCAAATTCATTTCTCTTCAACCAAAAAATGGTGGAAATGTCACATTTGCAGGTAGTGGACAAGGAAAAATAATTGGGATTGGAAAATTTGGTAAGAACTACTCCGCCTCCATTGACAATGTACTTCTTGTTAAAAGTTTGAATCATAATCTTCTTAGCATTAGTCAATTATGTGACAAAAACAATAGAGTAATATTTGATTCAAAACATTGCTTGGTAGAAAATTTAGATGAAAAGAAAACAATAATAATAGGATAGAATTAATAATGTGTATGTTATTGATTTGGATGATGTTCCATCTAATAATTCAAAATGTCTAATTAGTGTTAATAATGATAGTTGGCTTAGCAAAGAAGGCTTGCTCATGCTAGTATAAGTCTTTTAGAAAAGGTTGCCAATAAAGTCTTAGTTGTTGGACTGCCTAAATTAAAATTTGATAAAAATGAACTTTATAATGCATGTCAGAAGGGAAAACAAATTATGAGCTCCTTTAAAGCAAAAGGAATTATCTGTACAATTAGGCCTTTACAATTACTTCACATAAATCTTTTTGGACCCTTTTGAACTATGAGTCTTAGAGGAAATTATTATGTATTAGTAATTGTAAATGATTTCTCTAAATTTACTAGGACACTTTTCTTATCTCACAAAGATCAACCATTTAAATCTTTTTTGAAACTAGCAAAGTTCATTGAAAATGAAGGCATGACCACTGTGAGAATAAGAAGTGATTATGGTGGATAATTTGAAAATAAGCTGTTTATGGAGTTCTATGATGATAATGGAATTCGACATAATTTCTCTACACTAAGAACTCCTTAACAAAATGGAGTTATGGAAAGGGAAAATAAAACTTTAAAGGAAATGGCTGAAACTATGTTAAATGAAAGAAATTGTCTTAAGTACTTTTGGGTTGATGTTGAAAATACTGCATGTTATGTCAAGAATAGAGCAAGGATTAGACCAATGTTGAAAAATGCTCCATATAAGTTATATAAAGGAAGAAAGCCTAACATTTCCCATCTATATGTATTTGGTTGTAAATGCTTTGTGCTCAATAATGGAAATGATAATTTAGGCAAATTTAATGCAAAGTTAGATGAATCAATTTTCTTAGGATATTCCAACACTACCAAAGCCTTTAGAGCATATAACAAAAGAACTATGATAGTATCAGAATCTATACATGTAAATTTTGATGAGTCTGATCCTCTTGAGCCAAGATCATCCAAGGTGCTAAGGGAAGGAGGCTAAAAGAATGCTTAAGACTAAGGATATGATAATTTTCTTTCTTAATTCTTCATCACTTCTTTCCTTTCTATCTTTGGTTCATATTTAAGGTGACTTCCAATTGAGTTTTGATTAAAATCAAGTGCTAAAAATTATGTTGAGTGAGGCATGCTAATATGCCTAAGGTTAGAGATAGTGAGGTGTGAATAATCCAAAGTAGGTGGTAATGGCATGCTATGATATTAGGCTAAGAAACATGATGTGTTTATATGGCTTTCTACATGAATTTTTTTCTTTATGAGCTATTAAAAATGAATGAAAATGTGCTCCAATTGATATCAATTATATGCTAGAAATTGTAAGGTGTTTAGGTTATATTATTAGAGTGTTTGACGAAATATCATTGAGACATCTTGTAGAAAATACGGGTGTGCTTATCTTATTTGTTTTGTTCTCTTACATGATTTATTTTTTGTTGTTCAATGATGGTTATGAATGCATGAGAGATCTTTGTGATTTAAATTTTAGGAACTATGGTTAAGTTGTCTCTAAACTATGATGCAAGGGACACATAACCAAAAATGGCAAATTGGAAGGCTAGAAAGATTAAGTTATCAAATTCCTATTAGTGTGATTGTAAATGATGCATTTAGTCCTTTGTAAATCACCATATAATGAAAGTATAATTAGACACTCATGCACATAAACTTTCATGAATGTTTTATTTAGAAAGAACTCATGCCCATATATATGGATGATTGCTTTAACACCCACACACACCAAACACTAATGCTTAATTTTAAAAAAGAAAAAAAAATGTCATGTGAGGTCTAACACCTTTGTAAGTACTCTATTAAAAAGTGCCATGAGAGGTCTAACGCCTCTAAAGGTACTCTCTTTTAGTTTCCTTGCCATTTGAGGTCCAACACCTCCACAAGCATTTCCAACAAACATTTATGCTTTTTCCTAACATTAATGTTGTCATGTAAGACCAGCGTCTTCATGACCACTTAATGAGACACTAGTGTTGTCGTGTGAGGCTAACATCTTCATATGCATTTAATGGTTTATCAGTGGGGCATTTGAGATCCAACGAGTCTATAGGCATGTCCCAATACTAGTTACATGTGTTTGAATTAAACTAGGGTTTTGATAGCCCATATCCAATTATGTGCGTTCTCTAAAAAATAAAGTTGGGATTTAGGGGCCTATGTCCGATAATGCATTTTAAAAAATAAATCAACAAATTTTAAATTGTCAAATAAATACCAAATTCTTAATTGAAATATTTTCAAAAAAATTCACATGAGGAAAGTAAAGAGGTGAGATTATGCTGATTTCGCAAATTAATAACATATAAACTAACACAACATCATTTGATTGCAAAAATTGGCCCGATTTCAACTATCTTTGTTCTCTTCACAAAAAGAAAATTAACCCATCAACATGTATTTCTAGATAAACTACGTGGACTTTGATCCCTATCGTAGGTTATATAGACCCTAGGCTATCATCTTAGGTGACATCTGCCTATTCTAATTGTCCATCTTTTGTTTCATTTTATTTTGTTTTCTTTGTTATTCCTAAGCATGTTTAACACAAGTGATTTCATATAAATGTGGGCAATTTTAAAATAAATTAAAAGTCATATCTTTTACATCACATGACTAAGTTAGGATAACTATTCTCATGAATGGGTATTATGGAGTGCCCAACACCTTCACATTCAAATAAACTCCTGAACCCATCTCTAGTTATGCTAACCACCCTTCCATTTTTATTCAGTTTTTGAAAATTTTCTTTTAAAAATTTTGGTGGCAACTCCAGTGAATTGGTTTTCAAAATTTGTTTTGGGAATCAATTTACACATCTTTTTTTACTTTTCCATTGCAATTTTAGTTTTGACATGTACAATAAAAATATATAAATTTTTGAACATTTAAATGTGATTTATCAATCTTATTTCATTTTTTTGGAGCTTATGCATAAATTTACATACATTTTGACCTATTTAAATAGAGTTCATGTATTGCTGATTTGTGAAAATAGTGATTGTAATGTTGAATCATTTGTCTAGAATTTATAGAAATAAGTTTGTCGTTTTATAGTTTATGCTCATTATGCTTGTTTGCACATATATTAAAATTTGATTGAAAAAATGTTAAACATTGATTAATGCTATATAATTTATATTTTTTTGGTGATGGAAAAAAATTATTCTTAGAGATTTGAAGTTAAGCATATATTGTCTTATGAAATGGATAAGAGTTGGATTGATATGCTTTAACATAGGGCTCAATACTTGGAAATATTGAATAACTTTTTGAACTTCGCATTTGCTAATAGTAGTGTTAGGGGTAGAATAATATGTCAATGCCTAGAATGCAAGTTTAAAATTGGTATAGTAGAGAAGAAGTGAAAATCACTTGATTATTAAACCATTTCTAAAAGGTTATACTTTTTTTTATTACACATGGAGAGATAAGTACTACAAATACTATAACAAACTCCTAGAATGCAACTTGTGCTTGAAGAAAGGACCAATGTCAATGACCACATATTGGACATGATCAATGATGGTTTTAGGCATTATTTAACCCATCATGGCATGAAGGGAGATGAAGTATTGTTATCACCACTGAATCATACAATGACCAATGATAATATAAAGTTCTTGGAATTAATTTGAGATGGACTACAAAGTTTGTTTAAATGGTGTAAAAAAGTATTTAAAATTATCTTTCTTAGTGAAATTGTACCATATAAAGTGTTTGTGTAAAACAACTAACAAGGCAATGTCAATGATAATAGCATTGTTAGCAAACGCCTTTAAACTACTAAAATTCCTCTTTTGTTTTATGAGGCCAAAAAAACAATTAACAAACTTGGACTTGACTATACCAAAATTCATGCATATCCTAATGATTGCATGTTATATTTGAGGGAAGAAGCAAAACAAGACACTTGCAAAAAGTGCAATATATCTAAAAGTAAAATATGTGGTAAAAGTATATTAAGTGGTTGTTAAAAGCAAACAAAGTTACTTGCAAAGGTGTTGCAATATTTTTCACTGAAACCTCAATTGTAAAGGATGTTTATATCCTCTAAACTTGTTAAGCATATGTGGTAACATGTAATGGAAAATAGTAGTGATGACATGTTAAGACATCTAACAGACTTTGAAGCATGAAAAAAATTTGACATAATGCATCCTTAATTTGCATTGGAACCTCGAAACATATGCCTTGGATTAGCCACTGATGGTTTTAATCCTCTTGGCCACTTATGCACTAGTTACAACATTTAGCTAGTGATGCTTGTGCCTGATAATATTCCTCCTTACATGTGTATGAAACAAAAATCGTGTCTTTTTTCAATGAAACTTCCTAGTAAAAGAGCACTGAGAAATGACATAGATGTGTCCTTGTAACCATTAATAGAAGAAAGATTGTAGAATGTTAGTATTAAAATGTTTTATTCATATAATAATGAAGTGTTCAATATGTGTGCAATGTTGTTGTGGATAATAAATGACTTTTCAGGTATTGGAATATTATTTAGATGGAATACGCATACTGGTTAGCTTGTCTATCTAGTAATTTTTACTCAACTCCAATGTGTCTTTCATATAGTTAAAAACGGTACTTTATGGGTCACCGACACTATTTGGATTAAGGTCATAAACTTTGATTAACTCATTCTTGATTTAATGAAAAGGTATAAAAGAGAAATCTTCATACTATAGTGGCTTTGACATTTTAAGGCAAGTTAAGAATTTTTTTGTTGCATCTGGAAAAATGTGGAACTTGAAAGTCAGGGATTGAGATCTTGAGGAACTGGTTATTCTAAGATAGGCTCCTAAAAATGGTGCAAGAAAAGTATATTTTTCAATCTTGTATATTAGGAGACAAACTTATTGTGTCATTGTCATGACATCATGCATATTGAGAAAAAAGTGTGTGACAATATTATATTCATTTTGTTAAATGACACTGGCAAATCAAAAGATCACATTATGGCACAAAAGAACTTATAGGAAATGGGCATATGGTTTGATCTTTGGCCCAATGATCATTGTAAATATCCTTCTAAATTATACACAATGACAAATTCAAATAAGTAACTATTTCTTAAGACTATTAAGAACATTATCGTTCCAAATGGTTACTTAAGCAACATTATTTGATACATTGATTGGAGACAACAAAAGATTGGAAGGTTGAAAATTCATGACTAACATGTTCTTATTAAGTAACTTTTACCTCTGGTAATGAATGTACATAAACTTGACTAACCTTAAGATAAAGTGGTTATAACTTTATGTCACACAGAAATGGTTTTCCTTTTCAATTTTCAAACTCATGGTTCATTTGATTGTACACCTAGTTGATGAAGCCAAACTAGGAGGCCATGTTCAATATTGGTGGATGTATCCAATTAAAAGGTATGAATATAAACATTCATCCATTATTTATTTTGAGCTGCACAATTTGCAAATTTGGCTTACAATGTTTTGTCTACATTAGTTATATAGGAAAATTAAAATCTTATGTGCATAATAAGGCTTAGTTGAGGATTCCATAGCTAAGGGTTACAAGGTCCAAGAAGTCTTGACTTTTTACTCAAGATATCTAAAGAAAATTGAGAATATGTTCAATCAATTAACTCAAGCTAATGACTGCCCTAATGTAAGGTCATATGATGTTTCCTCCTTATTTCCACCCATTGGAAAATCAGACAATGCCTATACTTACTTCAATCTATCTATAATGGAAAAGATGCAAGCATATTGGCATGTGTTGAGCAATTGTAAAGAAGTTAAACCTTTCTTTTAGTAATTCATTATACTTGTTTTATCATTATAAAACAATCACCTTGTAAAGTATATTAACATATACATTGTGTAAGGAAGTTAAGGAGCACTTACAGAGACACTTAAGAAGTCATACACAGTCTTTTTCGAAGATTGACAAGAGAATTCATATGGAGTTTGTTAAATGGTTCTCTCATTAAGTAAGCACAGTTTTACCATTTATGCTCATTACCTTTATAATTTAGCATATAATAGAATTGTCAATTTTCCTCGTCCAAATAAGATGTAACAATAGAAAACTCCACTCAAATGATTTAAAATTTATGGCATTAGGACCAATTACTTGTGTGAAGAATTATAGTGCACACAATGTTAATTAGTTCAAGTTTTGTATCTTAGAATGAGACCAAGGACTAAAAGCACAAAATAGTAAAGTCTTGGGTATATTCGGAACAAGGAGCTATCTAAGTAGCAGTGTCAAGCATATGTAATTTGATGGTGTTCCATATTATGAGGTTTGTGAATATAATTGAGTTAAACTATTATGGTCATTTTACAGTTACTATGTTCAAATGTAAGTAGGCCAACACAACTAATCCCAAAGGGATCATTGTTGATGACTGATCTTTCCCATTTTTACTATACCATTCAATATTAATTCATGGGATTTTATGAGATTTGAAAAGCTTAAATGTATTATTTGATAATATTTTTTGGTAATTTGGAATTAGAAGCGATTTCACACAAAATATGCTTTGTAAGGGTAAAACTATAATTTTTCCATTTATTTGACTTAAAATTCATTAAATTGGAGAATATGGGATATTACAATATTTAAATTCATGCATTGCAAATCAAAGTTAAAGGCTAGCTAAAAGAAATCGCAATCAATGACCAGGAAAATAGGAAAATTACAGCAAAACCCCAAGACCTCTTATGTTTTTCCCCATGGCAAAAAAGCATACTCCACCTAACCAGTGCAGTTTTATTATTTAGCTCTGAACCTGGCTGAAAAGACCTTACCCGAGTCACCTCTTTTTGGTATTAGGGTTCCCACTAAAAAAAGACAATTAGTAACCAAGGGAGGGGCTAAAAAACTCATACTTCTTCATTCCTTCCTCTCTATTTTTTTCTTCCATATTTCTATCATTTTTCTGCACTTCCATGGATGTTCTTAGTGATTTGGAGCTTGGTGAAGCTTCCCTCTCCACCATGAACAACTAAACACCATTTACCTAGAGGAGATTTAATGAGGCTAAAACTTGGAGCATCAACTGAGGAGCTTTTCTTATCCTTTTCCATCTTGCCTAGCTTTGTATTCGTTATATCTTGGTTAAGTTATTTTGATTACATTTTTAGGTTGAACTATATTGCTATAACTTCTATATTATGGATTGGATTAAGAGATTTATATTTTGATGTGTGTGTTGTAAGAATTGTTCCTAAATTTGATTGTGGAAGTATTGGGTTTGGTTAAATCAAATATATCTTATGATTGATTGTAATAGCTTAACAACACTTGGCTAAGTTGCTCAAGTTGTTCTCACATCTTTACATTAATCTCCTATTAGTGTATTAAAGAGGGTAGTTACTATTACAGTAAGCCTTTAGGTTAAAGGTTTCATAAACAAATTGATTTACATAGGGTTTGAATGATATTTCAAACCATTTATGGAAATGGTTTTCTAAAGGAACTTCCATTTATCTCTAAAAAAGCTAGAAAGGTCGAATCGAATCTCCAATGGGCATTTCCCCATCATTTGCATTAAATCCAATTATTTTATCATTCTTCATTTTATAACAAAAATCCTAAAAGCATTCTCATTTGTTACATTTCATTCAAATCCTATCCATTTGATAAAAACAAAAACAAAACTATGATTTTTCCTTTTTCTTCACACATTTTTGCATTCAAATTACTTGAGAATAGACTAAGCTCCTTGAAGTGAACACGACCTAGATTCCACCACTATAATGCATTTTTGTATCCAGTATTGACTTTTGACACCCTGACTATGAGGGCTCAGTCAAAACTAGCACCATTGCTGAGGAGCCATTTATTTGGTTCCTTTGATAATTTGGTTGTCTGTTTTTTTGTCGACTTTGGGTCAATTGTGTAATCGGGGTAGCTTCAATAGATTCTCTTTTACATAGTAGCTCACACCACACTCTTTCATTCTTTACTTTCATTTTGGATTGTGATATTTTAGAATTGGTTATTGTTATATGTGAGGTTGCCACATCAATTTTGAGTTTTCGAACTGATTTTTGTGTAGATAAAAATTGATTTTTGACCCATTTTCATTAGGTGTAAAGGATTATTTTCATAGTTATTAACTTAGTTTTTGTTGCAAAATGGCTTTAGGACACCAAAGTTTAGAGTGTTAAACATTTTTAGAATTGCATAAACCATTGAACTTTGGAAAAGTTTTGTTTTCTTTGATTAAATTTTGAATAAGCAAAAAAATTTTCATTTTTGCTGCAGAAAAAATCATTCTTTGTCATGGTGAACTGCTTATTATTCCGAGAATTCTTGCCTTTGTGTACTTCACCATAGCAAAAATTAGTCTTCACTGCGACAAACTTTACTTATTTTTGAAACTGTCTTGCCTCTATGTACTTCACTGTGGCATAAACAACATTTTGCTATGGAGAACTCTTCTTAAATTTTTATATGTTTTTCACTGTGGAACTTTACTGCGATGAACACAATTTATTTTACAAATCTTGTTTGCCTTCCCTTGATTACCTTCTTATCCATTCACCCTCATACTCTCTTCCATACATACTCACTCATACATTTTTGGAAACTTTGTACATTCATACTTCTTTTGGATTGCTTGTGTATGCCTAGGAAATCCAAAACACTTCTAACTCCTTTGAACCCTGAAATTGAAAAGAGTTTGAGAAAGATAAGGAAAGAAAATAGGGTAAAAGGCTCTAACAAGGTGATTATAGTGGAAGAGCATACTACTAGAGAGTCTGAGCTTGACCTAGAAATCCCTATTCAATTAACAATAGGCCCTCAAAACCCTAATGGTTACAATAATAATAACAATGGAAGTAACATATGTAATGGCCATGAGAGAAGAAGAACAATTAGGGAAGTTACATAATCTGATGCAAATTTTGAATGGTTGCATGGTGCTTGCCTTAATTTTAAAGTAGATTTTGAAATTAAAGGTCCATTAATACACTCACTCCTTAAATTTTATGGTTTGGCAAGTGAAAATCTATACATATATCTGAATACTCTACACATGCATTACATGACCATGAAGCCTGTAGCAACTAAGGTTGAAGATGTCATGTGGAAAGTCTTCCACTTAACCCTTGAAGGAAGGGCAAAGGAATGGTACATGAGTCTACCCATCTATGTAGAAAATGCCTACCAATCCTAGACTAACTTGAGAAGGGCATTTCGGAAGAAATGCTTCCCTTTTACAAAAGCTTCTGTTGCAAGAAAGGATATCTCTATAGTTAAACAATACGAACTCAAATCCTTCTATGTTTTTTGGAGTTAGTTTCAAGACATGCTATCTAAATGCCCTAACCACCAAATACAAGAGGAGCACTTAGTGCAATATTTTTACAACGGGCTTCTACCTCACAACATAGATATGTTGAATGTTGTTGCTAATGGGTTAGTAAATGATATGAAAGTCGGTGAGGCATGGGCCTTAATAAGAAAGTTTACCTTGAATCAAAAATATCTTGGATTAAGAGATACTAGAGCAGTGAGAGAAATAGAATAGTATCCAAGAGACCCACTTCTAGTCAAACTAACTCATGAAATGGCAAAGCTTACCACCACGATTGAGAGCCTTGAAGCTAGACCACCTTAATCACTAACTACTATAGCTGCTAGTTGTACCTACTACAACTCATCAATGCATATGACCAGTGACTGTCCAAATCAATACAAAGAAGTCTCGGCCATGTATCAATAATGATAGGGGCAATTTCATAAGAGAGACCCTTATACTAATATATATAAACCAGGATGGAGGGACCACCCAAACTTCAAAAAGGGGAGGCAGCAATCAACACAACCCCGACTATCATGGAAATAAATCTAATTTGCAAGCGGGTTCCTCGAGCCAATTCCAGAAGCCTAACTTTTCTAATATGATAGTTCTTACTCAATAAGGCACTTCATCCATAAATGATGACCTTCAACTGATTTTGAAAGGAATCTCAAACTTGTCATCCCAAATTGACAAGGATAAATCAAATACTTATGGGAAAATTACTGCCATGAGCAAATAATTTGAATCATCCTTCTTAAATGTCTTTGCTAAAATTGAATAAATAGAGACCAAGCATGATAATCTAAGCGCTTATGTCACCCAACTCTCCAACAATATGGGTTAGCAGCAAGCTAAAAAGAGTGGAGCCTTTGAACACTATGATCAATTTGAAGTCATTAAATGCCATAAATCTTCAGAGTGGAAAGCAAGTGAGGTTTGCTAATGAGGGCAATGTAGATGATGCAAATATAGGTGATAATTAAATACCAATCCCTACTTTCATAAGGCATTCTGAAAGCTCCAAAGAACCAGAGTTATTAGAGAAGAACAAAGTTACATGGCACGAAGATAATCAAGAGAAAATTCCCCATGTGGAAGATCAAGAAAAGGAAAAAGAAATTCCAAAGCAAGTAAGCGAATCAACATCCAACAAGGATCAAGGAGAAACAAGGAAAAAATGAGTCGTAATTACCAAAGGTAAAGAGGTAAATACCCAAGACTTTCCTTTTCCTAAGTCATACCTCATGTTTAAAATGATAGCTACTTCTAAAACTGTGTAAGATGTTATTAAATTCTTTAGTATACTAGAAGTTAACCATTCCTTTTCAGATTTGATTAACAATGCCCTTCCTTATGGTAAATATCTTAAGGAACTATGCACACATACAAGAACGTTCAAACCAAATTAAAGAGTGCAAGTGAGTTCCAATGTTTCTACCTTATTCAAACAACAAATCCCTATGAAGTGCCAGGACCCTAGATCTTTCACCATCCTATGCACTATAGGTAGAGTTTCCATAAGGAGAGCCTTGCTAGATCTAGGGGCTGCCATTAATGTTATACCTCAATCAGTCTATGAATTATTACATAATAAGACCCTACAACCTACTACAATTGTCTTGCTACTAGTTGAAAGATCGATTAGGAAACCCGATGGCATCATAAAGGATATCCTAGTGCAAGTCAAAGGTTTGTTAATTCCTATGGAATTCTATGTGCATGACATGGCTAGTGAGTTATCTCATGACACTACTTTCATCCTTGGTTGACCTTTCTTAAGGATTACTAATACCATGATTAGCATAAAAGATGATACCATTTCTATAGAGGTGGGAAATCAAAAAGTCAATTTTAATTTGTATGAGACAATGAACCATTTATATAAGGACTATTCACTTTTGGGTGCCAATGCTATTGATGTCCTTGTTGATAATGGATGTACTGACTTTGAAGTGAATGACAATATCCCCATTTTTAAATTCCATTCTTTTGACTTTGATACTGATAAGTATGATACTACCTCATCATTTCCTTCTGCTTATTCTTGTGGTGGTGATGTGACATGTCTTAACTACACGATAGTTAATTGTATTAGCTAAACCTTACAACTTCACACATAGTTTTGCACTGATTCATCTATTGACACTATCTCTTCTATAATCAAAGATGATTACATTGGAGAAAGGTTGTTGTCTAATTTTACTGGTGAATCGAATAATGGAAGAGATAACACCAATGGTGACAACAAAGCTGGAGACTTACAAGTGTTCACACCTTATGTTGTGAACATGAGCTTGCAATGGATAGATAATGACTAACTTCGAGCCATTTCACCATCTCATTTATTTCAAAGCTAACAACTAGATGCAAAAGAAGTTACACCCAAGCTTACTGTTACCCAAAAGGTGAAAGATATGGGAATGGTACCTAACCTATCTACTAAATTCTAGAATGGGAGTAATCTATCAACTCTTGATATTTAACAATTAATCCTATCTATTGTTAAAACCCCTTTCCTTAAGCTTAAGACATTGCTAAATAATCTTAAGTATGCCTTTCTATAGCCTAATGAACAACTACCTATCATTATTACTAGTTGTATGTCTTTAAAAGAGGAAAAATAACTTATTTCTATATTGAGAAAATAAAAAGGAGTCATATGATGGAATCTAGCTGATATTCTTGGGATTAACCCTTCAGTGTGTACCCACTAGATCCTTCTAGAGGACAGTTCCAAGCCTAGGAAGCAATCCCAGAGAAGACTGAATCCCCTTATCCTAAATGTTTTCAAACTTCTGAGTGCTGACATCATTTACCTCATATCTGATAGTGAATGGGTGAGCCTTGTTTAAGTTGTGCCTAAGAAGAGTGGAATGACTATTGTTAAAAATGACAAGGATGAGTTGACACTAACTAGAGTTCAAAATGTATAATGTGTGTGCATAGAGCTTTACCAGGAGAAGCTCAAGGAACCAGAGTCATTGCCCCAAGTTGTGTCTTTCCTCCACTTGTCCTATATAATTTTGATTCTACTTGTGATATTTTTATTAAACGCTGAATGTGAGATAAGTATGGCAGAGAAACCTCCTTAATAGAGTAGGAGTAGTTTTATTTACATTGATAGTTGCCTATTTAATTGCTCTATGGCTTTCAGTACCTATTATACATGTGATGAATTAACTTGGATCCTTCCATCCAGCTTACAATTAAATTATTTATGATTTATGTGTTCTTTTTGTCTTTTTGTATAGTTCACTACGGCAAACTATTATCTTTTGTCACAGCGAAATCGTTTTAAAGTTGTTTATTTTCTATGTTCATTATGTAGTTTGCTGTAACCAAATATCGTGTTCACTGTGGCAAAAAACCTGTCAAAGATTAATCATCTTTTTTTGTGTTTTTCTCCACAGCTAAATATTATATTCATCACCGCAAAAATCCAGTATTTGTATGTCATCTCTCTGTGTTATTCACTACAGCGAAAAAAAAAAAAACATCTTTGTCGTGGCGAAAGCTTATTTTATTGCCCTTGTCCTCCTATCTCTGTGTTGTTCGTTGCAGTGAACACACATTTTCACTAGAGCGAACATTTACATTTATTTAAAAAAAATGGTTTAGTATATGTTTTAGGTTAAACTCCAGAATCCACCCTTTTGCTACGACACTCCACACCTTTTCTCTCTTCTCTCTTTTCTTCTTGCACCATCTCTCCACTATCCCTAACCTCTGCCACCCCCTCTCTCCACAACATCACCTTCTCTCTGGCATCTCCTATTCCTCCTCTTCTCCATCGGCTCTGCCACCCCTTTCTTCTTTACCCTACCACACTACCCTTTCTCTTTCCCCTCACCGACCCCTTACCTCTTTCTGCTGCCATCCCTAACCTTTGCCCCTTCTCTTTTTCTCTTTTCGCCAACCAACACTCTTTTATTTTCCTTTCCCCCCACCCTCTGCCCTTTTCTTCCTCTCTCAACCACACCGACCGCCCTTCCTAGTGGCATCCCTCATTCTAGGTTCAAATTTTTTAGGTAATTTTTTTTTTCTTTAATTTATTTACTTTTCTCTCTCTTTTTTTTTTTTTTTTGGTTGGGTAGTAATTTGGCATTACCTAGAGTAGAGGTAAGGTGTTTAATTTTTTTCCTTGATTGTTTGTGTTCAATTTTTGTGTTTGTATTGTTGTGTTTGAATTGTAGTCCTCATGGCCCCCAAACACTCCTGCATTCCACACCAAATGACATATCAGGAAATTCAAGTAGATATTAATAGTAAACGGCTCATCCAAGAAAGGAGATTTGGAGCTAATAGGGATATCCCTTTCTATGTACAACTCTAATGTGTTAGGCTTACTCGAATGATCATCCTTAATGGTTAGGGGAATAAGACTTTTGCCAAACATTTTTATACCTATGCTAGATTTTACTCCCTTAGGAATATTTCCTTTAGGGATGTGCTAATAGACTCCTTTACTACTGCTGACATTAAGAGGTTCTATAGGCTCTCAAATATCCAAAATTACCAATATAAAGCCATTTTAGCAGACAAGGCTCATTTTCCTTATGATGACATAGCTACCACCCTAAGAGATGCCTATACTATGTGGAATCAGCCCCATAAAGGTCAGTTATCTTAAGCGTAGTGCCCTTAATCAAGATGCTAGAACTTGCCTTCACTTTATCACCTTTAATGTCTGCCTTACCTTACACCTCAGCTAAGTTCCCCAAAATACTGCACTAGTGATCTATCTTTTGATGATGAACAGTCTATCTGATTGGAGGACCTAATTTTAAACAACTTGTACGAGGCTATTCACAGCAAATAGAAAGGTCAAAGCTTGATCTTTCCTCACATGATATCAAATATGTACAAGGCAGCTAGAGTCCCAAAATTTGATACTGATGTCAAAATTTAGCCCTTGCCAATCTTGAATTATGATTAAGTGGCAGACACTAAAGGTAAGGGACTGGCAGGATACCCAAGAGGACTCTATGGAGGTAGATGAGGGTAGTTAGGCAAAAGAGATAGCTATTGAACACACTGATAGCACTAGCCCTAAGCTAGCTTTGATTTTCTAATATTCTAGTGGTTCTATTGGATGTTCCTTATATATTGCCTTTCATGGGTTTCAATAATGTTGAATTATAGAACATGATTCATCTTTCCGTATAGTATTCTCATTTTGTATTTGTGAATAATTATGGGTTCATGTGAAAATTTCAAAGATAAATAATTGATTTATGAAGAAATCTACTGCTTTTGTCTATTCCCTTTGTAGTATAATTATTGATATTTGGCTATTGAATGTTTTCATTCATTCATATTATCTCTAGGTTTTTCAGAGAGCAATGTTGGCCATGGACCCTTCTATTGTGTAGAGTTAAGTTAGATATCCCCTAGTGAGCCATGCATTGTTTGCAATGGCACGGTTTATTTGTTGTTGTTTTTGAACATTGTAAATTTTAAAATCTAATAGCTCAAATTATCATAAAGAGAAAATTAGTTCTTGTGTGATATATCTAAGATTGTCTGGCTATATATTTTGTAAAAGCATAGTTCTCTTACTTTCTAACTTACAGGTCTTAGTTGTCAAAATTTTTAGAAGTCCATATTTTAGAAGAGACTCTGCCAAAATTTCCTCATAAAATCCAAATAGTGAATACTATGTTTATAGATTGACATAATCTAGAAATTATCATTTGGTAGGCTTATCATTAAATTTTTTAGGTTCTCAAACTTTTTTCATTTGTGGAGGTAGGGTTTATTCTGTTTTTTGTGCCAGTCACACTTCCTTAATTGCGGTTGTGACAATTTGTATCTAACTAAAATAAACTTAGTTCAATTATAATTTATAATTAGGTGAGTTAACCTAATTAGGAATGTAAAATACCAAAATTGACGCTAGGTGGGTTTAAACATATTTGATCACTTTCACCACTCTTCCATCATATCTTAGTTAAGATATATATGCATTGCTTTATCGAAATTTACTTATTCCTCTTTATTTTCATAATTATAAAATTAGTAATTCAAGCGTTTTCTTCAAGATGCAATTATAATCCACTTAATCACTAGTTGTAAAATTTTATACAAATATTCTTAAAAATAGATAAAATTATAATGAAAATATACTTAATAAAATAAAGATAAAATAAATATCTTAATTAATTAATTATGTATTGGATGATTATTTATATATAAACTTTGTTGAAGTTTTTATGTTGAGTATTATAGATTATGAAATATGAATAAATTTATTTTGAATTAATTAATGTAATTAGAATTGTATTGTATAGAGTATTTCAACTGTGTAATTATATATTTAAATATTTATGTATTAACTAAATAAAATTATTACAAATTTATATTACAAGTCTACGTTATAAGTGCTTATTGTTTACAAATTTGAACTTTGACAATCTTAGACATAAGATATGAGCTGATTTGAAGTTAATTTGAAGTTTTGAACCATTCGTAATGTTCTCATCAAATGAACACCCATTCTTAGTAGCCGGATGCTTGAAGTAACAAAGAAAACAAACAAAGACAAGTGTTTTTTTAAGTGTTCAATCTAAGTAAGGGGGTTGAAAATAGAAGAATTAAAGACAAGTGGACCATTGAGTGGAACCAATAATTTTGTTTCCTATGTAAATTAATTTAGATGTTAATTTCAATGATGGCATTCTCACGGTGGCAAAAGACCATAACATCTTATCAATTTTCCCGTGTTTTAAAGATTAAATTTGATTATTGCTAGTTCTCAATTAACACCACATTTTTCTTTATTTTGAATAACATCAATAGTGTCCATAACATTGACCATGTCTCTCATTTGTTGTTAATGTGAAATTATGTTGAAATTTTAATGATTGCATCAGCACGCGTTTTCATTTTTTATTTAAATGGCTGGAAAAAACCGGGCATGGCTTTCAATCTATCGAAGATCAAAACCATACATAGTATTCTTTGTTCATTAGTTTAAAATAATCTCAGGCCCATAAAAGATTAATATAGTTTGTTTGGGCAATGCAGTTTGAGCTAGTCAAGTCAAATAGTTAACTTATAAAATTTTCTTCATTTTAATTCTTTGGTCTAGGTCAACGATACCTGTTACTGTCTCTGGCTTTCTACGAAATTACAGGTTTGAAAATATGCACTGATTAACTAAATTTAATGTCCATTTTCCATTTATGACTCTATAAAATTCGAGCGCGATAATGCATTTACCATGAGAATAATATTGTGTGCGATGGGTATGCGTTCGCTTTATCATATTCTGATGGTGGTTCTATTAATTGCCTCCACTCTTTTAATGCAGTCTGCTCAGGCTAATGCAGGTTTGTGTTTGTTATTGTTGGATTTTGATTCTTTATGTCACTATAGTTGTACTTGCATGATTGCATCACTAAATTAAATCTGAGCCGTCGGAATCTTGAGTTCACTATAGTTGGCAGATGCTAACCGCAAAGAATCCAAACCCGATATTACTAATATTACAACATACAAGAGTGCAATTCAATTTGGAATAAGCTCAAAGAGAAAAATACTATTTTGATCACTTACTAATTACAGAATTAATATTTTAATTCTTAATTTATTATAATATTTAAAATAATCTTTTACTTAATAAAAAATATCATATTTTATCTTCTGCATTAAAAAATATATATATTAAATTTAGTTATTCAGCTTTTGAATTTATGTTATCGTAAATCTTAAATTCTAAACCCTAAACTCTAAATTATAACAGAGTTTGAATAGATGGACTAAAAATGAATGAAGAATCAAAATAACAATTTTATAATAAATGAAAAATCAAAAATATATTTTACTTGATGCTAAATCGGTACATATCTTTCAATTTTGTGTACAGATATGTGTTAAATGTGGGTGGTTATGGTTTTGCAGGTATGAAAAAGAGAAAACTGGGTCCAATGGCAAGTCCACCTCCTCCACCAAAATTGCCTCCTAACATCGGTCCTGGATACCCTCCGCCATAGTAGAATTATTTGCCACAATGAAGAGAATAAAGATGTGTGTGTTTCTGCCTTTGGCTTCTATAGGGGGGGCTCTCATGAGTCGCTACTCAGCTTCCTGAGGGTTCAAAAGAGAAAGTGAACTCTTACGTGTCATAATTTAATACACAAATAGCAATGATATCTGAAAACAGATTAGGCTTATAGCAGCACTTTTATATAATTTTGTTATGGTAAATGTATATTTGTTAAATAATGACATAAATTAGCTAGTGTATAATATTATCAAAAAATCATATAATTATTAATAAAAATCATATACCTATAATAATTTATAAATAATTGCAATCCTCTCCATCTCAGCATATATCAAATTGCCAATAATGGAAGTAGATAAAATTTCTTTCCACCTTAAATTGAAGACACGTAAATTTAAATACCTCTCACCTATACAAATAAAGGCACTATAAAAAATTAAAAAAAAAAAAAAACTAAAGATAAGAACAAATTTACGATCACGTGAGAACTCAATCTAAAATAGTTTCATTAGCGAAGCTGAAAACACCTTGAGACCTGTGAAATTGATATATGTAATGTTTTATATATACATTGATTTCTGTTTAGTGTGATGTTTATCTGCATAATTTTTTTTTTTTTATCTTTTAACTCACGGCAGCATTGAATCAATTAATTGAACATTTATCAATTTTTACGAGTTTTAGTCTAAATCAATTAAATTTTTTATATTAAATTTTTATAAATATTAATGAATTGATATATTTGTCCAAAAATGATAAAAAAATTGATATATTATTAATTTAGTGGAATAATGCTTATAGTTCTCGTGGAATCTTTATCTTTTTATATGTTTCATATTTAATGGTTATATTCATTAGTAAATAAATAGTCTTAGGTTTATATTTTAAAATTTGTATTTAATTGCTAATACTTATTATATTAAAATTTTAATATATATATATATATATATATTTGTCACCGGTTTGACTACGATCAAACTAGTAAACTATCATGACCTAAAATCTTTGACTGTGATTAGCATATAAGCTAAACCAATCTAACCTAGCAAGCCTAATATAACATCCTTACAAAGTCTATAATATATTGATAAAATACATTAAACATACTTTGAAAAATAACTCAAACAAATTTCTTGAAAGTTGCTTAAAATCTGGCAGCACCTCTTCAAATATTAATATTTTTCAAACTTGTACAACTAGTCATATTTCAATAATATCACAATGATATCAATAAACTAGTTTAATAATCTCTCAAATTAT
Organism: Delonix regia; assembly: GCA_037074485.1. Lineage (NCBI taxonomy): Eukaryota > Viridiplantae > Streptophyta > Magnoliopsida > Fabales > Fabaceae > Delonix > Delonix regia. The sequence goes on along the minus strand of CM073449.1, from coordinate 26,788,854 downwards.
GCAATTAGTATAGTATGGAAATAGTCTATACAAGGCTTACAACACTTTACAATATTTAAAAACCCAAAACAGCTCAACATTTAGTAGCCATAACCTTTGAATCAGACGTTCATGGTAATTAACCTAAAATGTTATATCAAAATGTCTGAGCAATAAAAATGTTCCAACTTTCTTTATCACATACTATTTTGTAAAATGTTAAAGAGAGAGTTGGAAGTCTACCATTGACTTAGTGAATGCATAAATTATAAAGTAAGCGGAAGGGCAAACAATAAAAGCCTTAGAGTTCTTAACAAACATTTATTTAAGTAAAGAAACAATTTTTGATAAAATAAAAACAATATTTCTAAATATTATAATTCTTTATAAAGTGGGTATTAAGGAAAGGACCAAGATCATCATATTTATATTTTTTTACTAGATATGTCTCAATAATTCATACCTATATCTCATTACTGAATACGTCTCAATATCTCATACCCCTTTTCCTTCACTGGATACGTCTTAATATCTCATTCATGTATCTCTTCATTGAATACATTTGAATAATTCATACATGTATCTCTTTATCGGATATATATAAATAACTCATACACATATTCCTTTAACAAATACGTCTTAATAATTCAATTTAATAAGGTGCACTAAGGTTGTTAATTGAATATAAATACATTGTGTAAATAGAATACAAAAATAAATAATTTTATTTAAACATATAAATTACCATAAAGTATTTAAATAAAAATAATCTTGAAGATAAAAATAAAATAAATTAAAGAGTGGTTAAGAGAGAAGTGACAATAATATAAAAGATTAAAATAGGAAAAACAATAATGTAACAATCACATAAAACAAACTTAAATAAAATGCTTACATGAAACATGTAAATAAAGTAAAGGAAGTAATTTTAATTAAGAGTTTTACCATAACCTTTCTCCTTTCTTATAATACTTTTAATTTATATAATATAACCTTCACTTTACACTTTTCATATGCTAAGTGCTTTCCATAATAATAATAATTCATACAATTTAGTAATATCATTTATATCCGTACATATTATATCGTATATACGTAGTTGAAAAGTTCAAAAGAATATAGATTTGTTTCCCTATAAGACGTAGAGCATGGAATAAAGAAATTGAAAGTTGGACAAAAAAATAAAAACATTCAGTAAAATAAAAAATACTACTTTGCTAATTATACATTCACTGATAGGGATTAGTAGTAGAGATCCCATATTCCAACAACACAACCCTGATCAAAGAGGTATCCGCAAAGCCACCTCTCACACAAGTTAAAATATAAGCGCTCTTTCCACAACCTCTCTTTCTCTTATTTCCTCTCAAGTTTGAGTGAGAAAACTAAAAAATGTTTGTGTTATTTATATAAATTTTCAAATTATTGTACAAATTACTATTTGGCACTATACAAATAGTATCCAAATGTGTTTTTGCCGATAGTTTACTATGCAAGAAGTAACTAAACACGTTTTGTCAAATTTACTATATAAGTTACTATACAATGGTTAAAATTATATTTTTATCTTTGGAAATATTTTCTTTTCAGTTTAGTCCCTAAAAAGTTAAAATTATAATTTGTATCCCGAATACTATTTTCTTCTTTCATTTTAGTCCATAAAATTCTATTTTAGTCCATAAAATTCTATTTTAGTTTTCTAATGTTATTCTTAAAATCTATACATATATACTGTTGGGTTATTAAATTTTCTCTCCCTTAAAAAAAATTTGGTCTTTGAATTTTAGATAGGCTACTTATTGCTAAAAAAAAAGAAGTGGGGGTACTTATCCCAAATGACTTTTTTAGCTTCCCATGTTGCTTCTTCACTTGTATGATTCTACCACACCACTTTGATTGAAGTTATGTCTTTGTTCCTCAGTCTTTTGACTTGTCTGTTAGTTATAGCGATTGGTTGCTCTATGTAAGAGAGTTTCTCTTCTATTTGTATTGATTGCAATTGAAGGACATCAGAGGGATTGGGTAAATATTTTTGAAGTATAGATACATGGAAAACAAGATGCACACTTGGAATATCTAGTGGAAGAGCCAGATGATATGTTGCAGCGCCTATCCTCTCTAGTATCTCGAACAGCTCAATGTATCTAGGATTTAACTCTAACATATTTCAATTCTTACTCTAAATTTCTTGAAATTATGTTTTTGCCCTGTACTTCTTAAATTTATAATTTCGCCCTTAGTTCAAAATTGGCTCGTCAACTTTTTTTTTTTTAAAAGAATGATTCAACTAGATATATTTATTCGTGCTTAATTAATTTTTTTTAACTTTCTCTAAATAATTTAATTATTAAAAATCACAAAATTAGGGATGTTATAATTCTTCCAACTAATTAAAATTATGTCCTCAAAATTTGTAAATTCTTACCTTAGTTAAATAATTCTAGATATTTTTGTCACATATCTTCCTCTTTCTCCTGGGTGGCTTCTTCTAAAGTTAATCCTTCCCATGCCACTTTAACTAAGGGAGATTGTCCTATTCGTTAGTTGTTTACGATCAATCCTTAATATTGATACAAGTATTAATGGACATGTTAGATTTTCTTAAAGCTGCATTAATTCATCTTCAAATACATATGTAGGGTCAGGAATGTTTGGGGTACATGAAAACCATCACAAAAATTAGATAAATGTGGTGGTAAGGCTAACTAGAAAGTGACTATTCCTACTCTTTTTAGAATCTGATAGGGACCAAGATATCTAGGGTGTAATTTTTTTTAGGTTCTAATATCTCGGCTAATACTGGTAGTAGTAGGAGTGAGTTTAAGGAAAACATGATCTCCTTCTTTAAATTCTACATGTTTTCTTTGTAAATCAGTATAACCCTTCTGCCTGTTCTAGACTATAGGTAACTTTTTCCTTTCAATTTAGTCCTTAAAATTTTATTTTATTCTACTAATGTTATATGTAAAATTATTCCAAATTTAATTCAGAGGATATGCTATTATTTAGACCCTTATGAAGATAATATATTTCTATGATGTTACATTATATATATATATATATATATGTAATAATAATAATGATTATTATTATTATTATTATTATTTATTTCTCTTTAGATTAAGTATGCATGCACTGACCATGCTAAACCCTAAGCTTCCTTCCTTACCTTTATCGTTGTCCTTTGCCCTGTCAATTTGCATTCATCGTGGTCATCGTCTTTTAACATGTCGATTCGTGTCCCATCATCCTTTGCCTCACTAGTTTGCTTTCATTCATCATCCTTGCCAATTCTTTCTACTTCTTTTTTTCCTCCTTTAGCATTTTTTTCTCATCTCTAACAATGGAAGGTTCTCATTTATGTGGTCAATTAGTGATTAAATGGTAAGCTTCTTTCATTTTTGCTCGAATGTTTTTTCAATTTTTTAAGCTAATTTATCTATTTTGGTAAGGATGATGATCGTGCTATCAATCCCTGATTTGGATAAATTTATTTTTCTTCATTTCCTTATTCTTCATCTTCATGTTGTTCTTTTGCTTCTTATTCCTCTTCCTTTGTAGTTAAGTCTAATCCATTCAAGATAGAGGAAAATTGTGTTGCGATTTCCTCCATTTTGGAACAACTACTTCATCAAAATGACTTGAACATGTCATTTCTTCTTCTTCTTCTCCATCTTCTTTTTAATACCCTTGTTGTTTTCTTTATCATTCCCTCTTCTTTGAACCTTATTGCCACTATTGATATTAAATTAGGGTAATTAATATTTTGTAATATATATACTAAAAATCTGATTTATGATGTTGTAATTATTTTCATGCCTTAGTGCCTAACTAGAGTTCTCTTTATTTGATTTTTAGCAAAATTATATTTTTGAAAATATACACTATTGATGATTTTATAAATTTGAACCTGAAGAGGCAACAACTATAGATAGCATAACCAAGCACAAAAGATTGGAGATCGGTGGGGCTGTCTTCTCTTCACCGTTTTCTACTACTGCTTCTATTCATTGCCTCTGCTCTTTCATACAATCCACTCAAGTTAGTGCAGGTTCGTGTTTCCATTAATTATGGCATACAACATTTCAACACTATACACACACATATTCTAATTTGGTACTTACTGATAAAAAATCTAAATCCTTAAATTTTCATTCAATAATTTATCATATATAATCAAACCCTCATATTAGCACAAGAATATGAGGATATCTAGATTAAGGCATTAAGCTCTCATTGGATTTTGAGTTCAAATTCAATTACTGAAAATTTCAATCACAATTAATTATAATATGGACTTGTTAAATGTGTGGTGATCGTGTTACAAGTATGAACATGACAAAACTGGGAGTGTTGCCATCTTCACCTCCTATGCCGGTGCGATCTCCTCCATAGCTGCAAAGCAATTCACCCCCGCTTAATCAATCTATATGTCGTAATAGAAATATTATTTCCCATAATGATGAGAAAAAAAAAAAAAAAAGCCCAGCTTTGTTAAAAGGAATTTAGAAACCTCTGAAAAAGTTTCTTTTTGCATGGTTTTTTTTTTCTTGCCAAGATTTATTTTTGCATGACTCATTAGCTGTATCTTCACTTGAACCAATTACACCCATGATTAAGATGAATAAACTGAAACGTTGGATGCTTGTAATGATTGTGACATCAATATAATTAGTTTTGATCTTCTAAAGTACTTTCATCAAGCACGTTTTACTTCAACAATTTTTTCAAGTTTTTGAATTGGAAAACAATGTAATTAATGAAGAGAAGCGAAATTAAGGTATACTAAATCACATACGTATAATTATTTTTATAATTAGTTTTTTTATTGATCGGATGAGATCCTTTGACCTGAAGTTAAATGAACTTTGAACCATTCTTATTGCTCTCATTAAATTAAGATTAGAAGTGTGTGGATAACCCTTCATAGTTGCCGAATGCGTGAAGGAACGAAAATAATAAACAATTACACTTACTGTTATTTTAAAGTTTTCAATCTATTTATATAGGCTTTTTTTATTTGAATTCAAAAGGGGGAAAACTTTGAAACCCAACCACGAGACCAAGTGCTCAATTAAAATGCGAAAACCAAAAGACTTAAAACTGACTGGAACCAATAATTTCTTTTTCCTATATAAATTAATTTAGATGTTAAGTTTAGTGATAGCATTCTCACAGGCAAAAGATCGACCATGCTATCATTGTTCACTCTTTTTTTTTTCAATCTCTCATGTTACGCCAATATATTGTCCATGGGTGTAAAATACTATTTTGCTCCATCATTCATTACAGAATTGTCATTTTGGTCTCTCACTTTTTGTAATATCCAAGATAGTTCCATACTTATTGAAAAATGTAATATTTGGTCCCTAACTTTTTTATAAAAAAATCAAATTTAGTTCCTTGAATTCAAGATTTAGATTTCAATAGAGAGACAAAATCTAGTATTTTTTAAAAAGTGAGTGAATGAGTGTAACATTTTCTAATATGTGAGGTATCATTTTGAACATTTGAATTAGTGAGAGACCAAAATGAGAATTCGTAATTAATGAGAGATTAAAAAGATATTTTTCTCATTGTCCATGGCATTGATTGTAAGATCAAATGTTTACCACTAGGTTAAAAGTTATAGCTTTTACTCAAAATGCAACTATATTTCTTTAACAAAGACCTGACACAAACACCATGTTTTAACTGTGACTCGGCCTTATACTTGAGCCTCTGTCATGAAATGAGACAATTACTGCTATGCACCTTGACTAACAATCTCTCCCTCAGCAATTATCCCGCAAGGAATCGAATATATGACCTTGGATTTGATACCAATTGTAAGATCAAGCGTTTACCACTAAGCCAAAAGCTATAGCTTTTAGTTATGGCACAACTCTATTTATTTAACAAGGACCTAGCATAAGCACTACATTTTGACTATAACTCGGCCTACACCTGAGCCTCCGCCACAGGACAATTGTTGTCATACACCTCAACTAACATTGGCAACATAAATTCTTTTTTGGGTTATGTGAAATTATATTGAAACTTGTGCACAATTAATTGAATCAAATTACTCTTATAATTATTTGTTTGATGACGCTATAAATTGAGTGCGATGAAACTACATATTCGTTAGGTAATAATAATATTTAAATGAAATGATAAGTAATGAAAAAAAATACCATGGCAAAGTGTTTAACGTGATTTGCCTTTTGCCTAACTGAAGGCTCAAAACAAATAGAGACAAAAAGGGGTATAACTGAACTCACAAGCTAACAATACTCCACACCTCACATTATTTTTCTCGCAACCTAATCTTGTTCTTCCTTGTCTCTCCCATATGGTTATAGTTCATTCTTATTATGGCATGAAAGGAAGACTATAATGGTTATACAAGTAGTGCCATAGGTGTTGTAATTTGCAATTAAACTATCTTTCACAAGTAATCAAATGTTGTTGCATGGGAAATAAATTCTAGTCTATATATAAGATTCAATTCAAGCTACAAGTAACATTATATGGAACCAAATAAAATTTATTTAGTATACAAATGAATTGAGATTTTAATTTTAAACATGACACGTTTTCATTTTTCATTTTGTGATTGAGCTTAAGGTTGTTGGAGCAGTGGATCCGAGACCATGTGGTCTAATTGTGCCTTCCAAAAGGACTAGCTCCTTGGTATCCTGAGCCCTCACACAACAAAAGTCAGGTGAACCTCCAAAGATATGTTATTATCCATTGCAAATTACTTTGAGACACTCACTAGATTTTTGGTTATAGCAGACACATGAGTAAGATAGTAAGTGAAAGTGATATGGAAGATTCTGTATAAGAAGAAACTAAAGAATGTCTAAAATGACATGTGCAAGCTTGTTCCATCTCCCGTATGTATTTGTTCTACTTCATTGTATTTGTTAGAGTGCATGAGAACAAATGCATCATGAGTGATGTTAAGAATAAATCCAACGGGGGGTGCAAAGAACAATCATCCCCTTTTATTTAAAAATTTTAACTTTTATAAGTAATTATATTTTATATTCTTGATTTGGTTCTTTAATATGTAAGAACTCACCTCATTTGATTGTAAGAATTGTTTTCTTAGTTCAAATTTTTTACCTAAAGAATTTCACCCTCTTAGAGTCAAATTTTAAATTCATCCCCTGAGTGACGTGATTTGTTGTTCTATAGCCAAGGAACCATGATCCATCACGAACAGTTTTTAGAGTAGTCATGTTCTTTTTCAATTAGAGCTTCTTGTGACAATAGTATTGTTAACAACAGAACACATGCTTTTCACCTTTACTCCTCCTAAGTCTAACAGTGGTCAAAACTAGAGTCACATTTCTTGGTTAGTTAGCTTCAATGCTCAAGCCTTAAAAAGATTTGTTTAGTTTGTTTGGAAACTGGGGGTTAAATTGATCGACGATAATGCTATTTATCTCTTTTAATTTTAATTTTCTGTTTTATGTCAATGCAAGTTGTATTGTCTCTAATTTGTTACGAAATTAATTATAGCCCATGTTCGCGGGCAATGATACAAAGAAAATTTCACTAAAGCAAATATAAACTGAAAGAAAATCAAAACCAATGGGTTGAAGAAGACTTATTGATTTTTCCTTAGTAGTAGAAGCAGGATCTGATACTGATTGGGATCATTAATCGGTTGAGATACTTGTGATATGTCAAATATATTTCAAGGTTTTGATGGCCTAAATTTCCTCACTTAATTACAATATATAACAAGTATTTTTAATTGAAGCTGTAGACTAATAGGATTGAATTATTTATCATATATCAAGTTTGTCTTTCTGTTTAGTGGTAATTTTTTAAATAACCATTCTATCTTTATTTAATGAGCATACTTTATGGATATATTTTTATACATTATTCAACAAAATGCAAATACAGAAAATAGTTTAACTGAACAATTAAACACTCAAAACCACAACTCAAATGCTCCTAGATACCTCAAATATCTTTTTCAACAAAAGGTATATATAATTTCTACACAAAATAATCAAATAAGGGTCTGCGCACTTGACCACAATCTTGCAAATGATTCATACTCCTGCACCTTGCTCTTCTTCCTTGTTTCTCCTAATGGTTAAAATTCATGTTTATTACTTTATAGAATGAAAGAAGTTAATATAAAGATATTGAAGAACAAGTTAAACTATTTTCACAAGTAACCAAATGTCTTATACGAGAAGTCCAAATTTAGGCAATCAATTCGAGCCCCAAATAACATATGGCAACAAATAAATTTCATATTCCATATAATTTAATTTGGATGTTAATTTGATCGCATATTGACGTACGCATTTTCATTTTATAATTAAATGGTAGCAAAAGACCATGGCTTTTAATCTGTTGAAGATCAAAACAGTATATAATTATTTTCTTGGTTCATTTGCTTAAACTCTCAGGCCTTTGCATTATTATATATAATAGTTTGTGTGGGGACAGGAGTTGAGCTAGTCAAATATCAACACTACATTTTTCATCATTTTTATTTTGTTTTTAGGTCATTGAGATTGAGAAACCTGTTACTGTCACTCTGGCTTTCTGCGAAGCTACATGTTTGAAAAATTCATGCGATAGAACTAAATTTGATGCTTATTTTGTATGTGATCACTCTATAAATTCGAACGCGTTGAGACAAGTGCATTGTAGCTAAAAGCTAGCTAGCTAGATCGCCATGGATGCGTCTCTTTATCATATTCTAATGGTGCTTCTATTCATTGCCTCCATTATTTTCATACAGTCTACGCAAGCTAGTGCAGGTATGTATGGCATTGGCACATATCTTTTGATTTTTTGTACAGATTGACTTTCCCACGCATGTCTCTAAGAAAAAGATATTGAAAGTTTCAATAATGAATCGAAGTTTATATATATGGAGTTGTCGGTCATGGTTTTGTAGGTATGGAAATAAGGAAACTGGGTCTCATGCCAAAGCCACCTCCGACTCCGATATTAGCTTCTGAGATGCGTCCGGACCATCCTCCACCGTAAAAAAAATATTTGCAAGAATGAAGAATTAAAGAAGTACTGTATTTTTGCCTTTTGGGATGATAGCTCTCATCACTCAACTTGTATGAGGGGTTCAACACAGGAAGTGAACTTTTATACGTTAGTCATAATTTAATACGGAAATAGCAGCGATTTCTCAAAACTAGAATGGTATTACAAGTCCTGTTCTTTTCCCAGTTTATGGGCTACGATTTCGTTCTTTTGATTTGGCTTTTATAAATAAGCAACAGAGATTTATCTTAGAAACTTTTAACGGAATATTATACTCAGCTAAATTACTCGTTTTTCTTTCAAGAATTAAGAAATAGCTTAATTCAAAGCAGCGCTCTTTTCTGTTGTTAAATATTTACTTAGTATTTTAAGAAAAAAAAAAACAATTTAATTGTAAGGTATCTTTTATTTTTAAAAAAATTGTATAATCTTTCAGAATTAAAAGGACAGCCACGATGAATTAGGCTGTCTTTGGGATGTTGAGGGAAAATAATTCCTATATTTAGTTGTTAAAAAAGGGGTAATTTATCCATACATGCCATTTTTTATTTAAAAAGATAATAGAAGATAAAAATCTACAAAAATAATGATAATAATTGAAATTTACGAGTATTGCAGAGTTATCAAATCTAAAGATGTTAAGGTTGGTGAACCTTATTCATGTGGATTGGCCCACCAAGAATTGTATGTATTGAAAATTTCAATTTAACTCATTAAAAAAATTAAAAAATTACATTGATTACAATAAAAAAATATATTTTGAAAAATCTAAACAACTATTTTAAATAAGTAAATCTGAACTTTAAATACTAAAAAAACTAATTTAAGTTTTAATAATTAAACTCAAATAACTGGGTAAGTAATTCAAATCTTATCCCGCAACCCAAACAAAATAAAATAAGTAAAAAAAAAATTTAACTTTTTCATTGAAAGCATATAAATTTCATTTTAAGAGTTGATTATTGTAATAAAAGTTTAAATATCATTTATATATTAACCATCCAAACCTTTTAATTTTTTTCCGTTTACATTTTTTTTATTTTTATAAAATGTTTATAAGTCATCAATTAATATGACAAAGTTTGGAATTTTAAGTCATGAATATACCAAGGACTACCGACACAAACACAGACATTCGACAAGGACCAGATACAGAGAAAAAGACAACAACTGTTTTCGGATATATCAATCTATAAACTGGGAAATTCATACAGAGGAAACAAAGAAAGTAAAGCAATATGTATAGTCTTTCCTTCTAGAATTGTATGGCCCAAAAGTGTTTTATATTTAGTAGTATGATAAAGCCCAAATTTTTCATGAAGAGCCCAAAAATGTCTATCTGGGCCAGTAGCGCAGCTCTGCCTCTTAAATAGTATAGTCTGAAGTCTGAACAGGTACAGAGGTCCGATCTGTTGCTCATTTATACAGTTTGCTTTGAATTCAATGGGAAAAAAAAAAAAAGTTACAAAACTCAAGGTTTACTAGGGGCTTTTTATCAAATTAAAGGGCCAAAAACTAGAAGAATTGGCTTGAGTAGGGTTGCGAGAGATTAATTTGGGATAATCTGACTATTCCGTATTAATTAAGAGGGATCATAGCTAGGGAATTTTCCCTGGCTGGTCTGCAGTTTTTCTTAATATTCCACCCGTCATAGCCTTATATAGTGTTATACGCCTATACGGTGATAGTTATGAAAAAATTTTAGGTCATCAAAAATTAGTTATATGTGTATACAATTCTTTGTGCGCACTAAACAATATATGCGGGTAAACTGTATTATGCTATCTAACCTTAACGGTGCATTTGGTATGGAGAAAAGAATTTGATAGTAAAGAAATGAGAAAGAAGATTTATTTGGATGACTTATTTGATATGCTAGAAGGCAATTCCCGTCCCTTTCTTTTAGGAGATTAAATTCCTTCACTTGTGGTTATTTTTATTCGTCAATAGAGTTATGGAATGTGATTCTTTTCCAAAGAATCACTGAAATAGAATGACAAAATTATCCATATTCAAAGCAACAATGCTTCAGCAACATGATCAAAATAAATTGCAAATTTTACCCAGCTAGGGTTTGTGGTTCACACTCGGCCTATTTTTATTCTTTTATAATTGATTTTTATTTTATTTATTAAAATTTTTAAAACTTTAATTTCTTTCAAATTTTAATCATTTTTCATTTATAATCTTATTTTTTATTTCATTTTTTTTATTATTCAAATCTTAAATTTTTTTTTTCATTAAAAAAAATTTTATTAATAAAAATTTGTTTATATAAAATAAAAATTAAAAAAAATTAATAAATAAACAACCTTGTGTAAGTTACCCTAACCCTAATCACTTAACAGATTGTATCAAGTACTGGTGTCTAAAATGATACCTAGTCTAAACCTAAGTATAGTTTCAGGTTTTGCAAAAAATTGGCTGAACTCAATTTGAGTTCACCCCTATAAGTGTGACACCACTTATTTAATCGTGTTTTATCCAAGATTATTTTTGACATTTTCCTCTCTTTCTTTTTCGATCTCAGTCAAACCAAATGCAAAACATTTTTTCGAGACTTATTCTATTCTATTACATAGCAAAAAGATTCCTGTCTACAAAACGTGATTCTAAGTTTTACTGTATATCACTTTCAAAATAAAATTACGATAAAACCAGCGGAAAATTGGTCTTGCGCTTAATTCAATGAGGAAAAGTCTATCAAAGTAAAGAGGCCATGGCCACTTGATGGAACCAGTAATTTGTTCTCTCAATATAAATTAATTTAGATGTTAATTTTGGTGATGCCATCACGCGGTTTCTTTTTTCAATAACAAGTGGCAAAAGACCATGGTTTACAATCTGTTGAAGGTCAAAACTAACGTCATATTATTGGCTTTAATTGGTAACAATTCTCAGGTCTTTAAAAGATCAAACGGTGTGCTTGGGCAATTCTCAGGTCTTTACGTCAATGCTGCCTGTTAAGGTCTAACGCTTTTCAACGAAATTCTAGGTTTGAAAATACCCACAATTGATGCACTAAATTCAACCTCTGTTTCCTTTGAATACTCTATAAATTTGAACACCATTAAGCCATGGTAGCTTGTAGTTATAGCTAGCATATAGCATCCAAGAAGATAGGAGAGCGATGGTTATGATTTCTCTTTACCGTTTTATAATACTGCTTCTTTTCGTTGCCTCAGTTCTAATTCTCATGCAGTCCACTCAAGCGAGTGCAGGTTTGTGTTTATTTGTCCTTACAGCACAACATTAAACACTATGCATATATAGTGTTATTTGGAACAAACAAAATTGGATCTTATCTTTCTGTTATCAATTTTTTTGGAAGTATATTAAGGCACCAAAAATTTCATTAAATACAATTAATATGTACTGTTAAATACTTAATTTGCAGATTACATGAGGAAACTGGGTGACACGCCTGTTCCGCAACCTCCGCCGCAGGCATCTATTCCGATAGGCCCTGCGGCTGAATAGTAGCAGAAATAATATTTCCCAGAAATTTGAAGTGGAGAAAAAAAAAAAAAAAAAAGAATATGTTTCGGGGGTAGCTTTATAAAGGGGTTACGGTCAACTACAATAAACTATTTTGCAATTTGTGTATGAGGTCTTCAAAATAGCTAGTTAGCTTTTATTGTCATAATTTAATTCGGGAAATATCACTGCAAATCCTAGTCCCCTTCTCCGGTTTATATCGTTCCACCAAGGTCTTGTTTGTTTGTTATGTACGTAATTGCAAAAGAGAAAGAAAATATAAAAAGGTAATATATAATTTCTATATCTATATAATCTTTATATAGTACCGTTAATTTCATATTTAAAATAATGGAATACGCCAACGTAAGCCTTTTAAATGATTAAATGTAGTGAGGTACAGTACTCAACGGATGATATTTACGAAAAAATTAATATGCAATTTCTTATAATTTTTTATGACATTTATTAATTAAAATATAATAAGTATCTGACTTTTTAATTTTAAAATAATTTTTATAATTTTAAATGAAATTATATATTTTTATTTAATAAGTAGTTAATCATACACTTGTCATGTATTTAATAATAAAGACATAAATTATATTTAAGTCTAATCTTAATATTTATCTTCATTGGCCGTGAGCAGCAGCTTAAAAGGAAGATAACAATGTTTTTAAAGTTGGGAAAATAATATTTGCAATATATTAAATATGCCAAGTGGGTAATTTAAATGCGCAATCAATGAAAAATATATAGCTTTGCAATGCTATTGATCGTTAATCTCTGGCTCAAAGTGACGACACGCATTAAGGAACAGAGTGCATAGTACTCCTGAAAGGGCCTTTGAAGTTTGGATAGGTTCAAGCTTCAATTCAAATTGTTAAAAGCTAGGGATATGTGTTAGAATAAATTTTATTATTATTATGGATTAATATTAATTTATTATTAGATCAATATATCCTAGTTAATTAATTGTACAATTAATATACTTAGGCTAAATCAATAATAGATTTGGTCTATGTTATCAATGGATAATCAATAATAGGTCAAATTATCCACTAGTCTGATAATTGAAGACTCCAACTTGTAGCCCAAATTTAGTTAGTAATTATCCTATTGAATTAGTAATGGAAAGAGACATTATTGAGCTTAATTTTAGGCCTAATTGAATTATTTAGTAAGGAGATAGAAGTGTCTATAAATAATATCATTATTAGTATTCTAAGACTAATTAAGCAATTCAATATACACTTTCAATCTTTCTTTCTCTCTCAATCAAGCAAGGGTCATGTAGGTTGATGTTCTTTCCCCATCTTCTACTTGAAGTTTTCTTCCAATCATATCTACACCATAAGGTAAGTTCTCTAATTCCTTTCTTGCTAATTCGTATATAATTTGATTAGTATTGTCATATAATTTTTCACAATTAGTATCAGAGCCCCATTAAACTTTTGATCTTCTTTTCCTATAGGGTATTTCATTGAAAGTAGCCTATGTATATACATATTTATGATCAAAAGATTATGACAAAGATTCACCATGTTCATGTTCATGCATAATCTAACACTATATACATTTTTCGCAATGTATATACACATATTTTTTATTAAGAGATTCTGGAAAAGATTAATCAAGTTCGTGTTCTTGCATTATTTAACTTGCCTTAAAATAGTCATAACTTTTAGCACAAATGGAAGTTTAGAGTTATAATACCATTTCGGGAAGCTCACAAAGAACCCAATGACTAAGCAAATTGCCAAAGGTGATCTGGTCCAATTTCGAGCCCAAGTTCGATCATTTTCATTGACTTAAGGACTTTCAAAATTCGAGAAACTTAGTTTTGGGTTTTATACAATTGATAATGAAGTTGATTTGAAGCCAATATTACATTCAAGAATGGTAACTATAGAAAGCCTAATATTGTCTATTTGGATGTTCTCTAATTTAACAAAATTAGATGCAAAAGTATGATTGGTTTTATATTCTTGGCAGCCAATTGTGCATCCTTTAAATAAAATGACATCCAAATTGTTGGCATTTGTTTGCTCTTAGAATTAAGTGATTTCACTTTTCGTGAATATCATGTAGGCAATTGACACCTTGCAATTGTGAACTCATCTATCGTGGGACCAGTTATAGATGTATTTATTGGTTAATTAAATTGAGGCATCAATCTCAAATTAGTATTGTATAGTTATTATTGGGTTAATTACATTAAGACTGGATACACCCTATCAATGTAATGCTACCAATGTGATTTAAAATTATTGAGGTTACATTAAATTAATGTCTTAATATTTCTTATACTCTACCGGTATAGAGATGTTAAAGATATTTGGTTGTATGGGCCTTTTGATATATAATGAGTTTCTTGGTTTATTGTAAACTAAGACCCTTAAGTGGGATTATGATAAACAATTTTGTTAATATAGTTGCATAAATTAAGTTATTTGGAGGAAACTTTGTTTTATAATTATGTACATACACATAATACATATTTTAAATTTCATTACCTTAGCTCTTATATACAATAACTATCAACAGTGAAAACTCTAAGTATGACAAATTATAATGACTTAAATTCCCTAAAAATATGTTTTAGCAATTGTAATGATGGCCCTAGACCTAAGGTGAATACACCTATTGCACTTAACAACAATTCCACTTTCTTGAAGAACCATTCTTGAACTATGACACCACCCAATTAAAGAGTGTATGTGTGTGAAGACATTAATGTGTAGAATATGTTTGGGCCACTCAAGAGACAATTTAAGCAACTTGTTAAGGCTTGAGAAAAGAAAAACCATGGACATCTCCTAATTTGAAAAATACTCAATTTGAAGGAGCATTTATTGTTCAAAGAATTCATATTAAAGCTTGTGTATGTTATCATAAAACTGAAATTCTTCAATCATGTCTTAGGAGATAAGCCTCATGTCTAACACACTTTTGTGTATCTCCTGTTGTAGTTTAACTACTAAAGGCTTTATAGCATACCTAGCTAAATAAACAAATAGTCAATGAATTGATTGAGGTTGCTCCTTAAAAAGGTAAACTCAAAAGAAATGGGTAATACTCCACAGTGAATCATTTGAATTTTGGATCCAGTTAAGAGTTAAATGTAATTTTTCCAAGAACTAAAAGCCCAATACCTAATTAGTGAAAAAGAATAGGTGGTAGAGAGTTAATGTAATATTTAAGTTGGCTATTTTGGGACCTTTTAAGGGCAATTGATCTTTTATAGTAACTGGATCTTGGATTGTCTTTCTGGCTCTAGCTAATCTGAATTCAACATTGTTAAATTTATGGTTCTCAATTTCATTTCAATTTCACGATTTCATCATTGAATTTGATATTATAATACTATTAAATGGGGTAATTATTTGAGTTATATTTCTAAAAAGAAAAGTTGATAAGACTAATTAAATAGATCATCTCATACAACATTAAGTTTAGATTCTACATAGACTGTCTTAAAAGTAGGTAATCTTGCTAAAACTGGGTGCAAAGGGACAAGTAGGAGTCCAAGGACTATTAAGTTAACCACTAACATGAAAGTTTGTAACCTTAATGGCCCGTTTGGTTGTTAAAATTGATACAATAAGAATGGGAATGGGAGTGGAAGTAAGAATGGGAATATTAAAATGTTGTTTGGTTGGAAAGGAATGAGAATGGACATGTCTCCCTTTACTTCGTTTGGTTAATAGATTACATATGGAAATCAATTAGGTAGTATGCATATTTTACCATATTATCCCTTATCATAAAACCAAAAAAAAAGAAAAAATAAACATCTCTTCGAATTATTAATTAACAATATAATTATATATTAATATATATTTAATTAATAATATAATAATTTTAATTAATAATATAATAATTTATATTTAATAAATTAATATTATTAATAATAAAATAATAATAAATTAGGGTTTTGATTATCACAAGGGTATTTTTGTCAAAAAATTATTATAAGTAGGGACACTTTTGTCAAGCATATTTTCATCCTCAGGAGACTAATCTCATTCTATAACTTCAGCTATGGAGAGAACTCTCCCTTATATGAGGGAGAGCAGGCTCCCTAGGGAATGAGAATGAAGATCCAATTTGTCAAGCATTGATTCTAGCAACCAAACGAGCTCTAAGTTCCTTATCATGCTTCTGCTATACTATAGTATGATATGCCAGTTCCTTAAAATTGCTAGCTATTGGCATGATTTATTTGCAAAACATATTTTGTTATGACTTACGCTTTATATATGTTACCCTTTTATAAAAGTCAGTCATAATCTCACACCATGTTTGAATATTTTAGAATTCACATTTAGGCCTTGGCAAACTCGTGATTATGAATGGGTCTTCGAGACCCAATAAATAAAAAGAGATCTGAAAATGATTATAAGCCCAATATGATCATGATGATTGTAATGTGGTAAAAGGATTTAATTGTTCCTATACCTTTCATTTGTGTCCATTAAAGGACACTCTTTGAATGATTATAAAATTAACTAGACTTTTGATTAGAGATCAAAAAATCTCAGTGGATGGTTTTATCATGGATTGAGCACTTGATGTACAAATTGAATGATCAATCTTAAGTTGAAACAAGTCTTGGAAAAATTATCTCAAATTTGACCAAATTATATGCAACCATAATTTTATTTTCATAATGTATGTAAGTGACATACTATTAACTTAAAGTGGCATTAACCTCTTTATGTTGTCAACTTCTTAGTGTTAATCCAACATGATAAATCTTAATGAGACCTCTTGTGTTAATGGAATTCAGTTCCATTGTGATAGGTCTCACATTTTTTGTTTGTCTCAAGGAATTCCTATTAACTGAGTGCTCATAAAATTCAAAATCCAATCTTGTTCCTTTTGTGATGCACCTATTAAATATGTGACAGAAAGGTCATTTAAACCTTTGAGGTTCTCAATATAATAAAGACAGGACCAAGATGGAAAAAATTTTCTATTTGCTTCTGTTGTTGGCAGCTTGATGAATGCTCAAGTAGACATTTACAGTTGCCTCAACTTGGGTATGCATCGTTATGATGTCCTGGAAGAACTGTCTTGTTAAAAAGTGTCATGCGGATCCTTAGAATTACTCAAACTCTGTTTGCATCTTTATGATGTTTGAATGAGTTGTTCTATTAAGAAGTTTCAAATGGACACTTGCAATTACCTCATATATATTAGTGGAGAGTATGTTACTTGTTATGCTATGACAATTTGTCAAGAAACGTGGCCAAGGAAATGAAATTATGCAGTGAACGTATTTTTAAATCTTGACCATTTTTTGTTGTGACAATAACTCTATTATTGACTTCTCTTAAAATTACAGGAATTTCAGTTATATTGAACTTTTGATTCATAATTCTTATTTGTTAGAAAGAAGATATATGAACCTCATACTCATATTGAATATTTTTATTGATCCACTTACTAAGACTAACCCATTAAAGTTTTAAAAACTTCTTATTCTCAGGTATTATGAAAATCTTGATGTCTTGGTTTAGTGGAGTCTTCGTTGTATTCTTAAGGAACACTTTGATATATTCTGGCATTTATAATATTTGTTTTCCTATCAGATTCAATGTTCTTGGTTGTGCCAAATTTTGGATATAATTCAGAATTGAAACTTTTCTAATTTTTATAACATTATTTTTCCCTATTGGATTGAATGTTATTGATTCATGGTGTCATTTCTGAATTTTTTCCTCATTTCAGACTCAAGTGATTCATATTCATGGAGAACCTATGTTTACGAATCTATCAACCAAAGGCTTACCCATATTAGTTCAAAATCTTGTAACTTATATGGGCCTTATTGAATCCCTGATGAAGCCTTGGTCTAGTGGGAGTATGAGTTAAACCCTTAAGGGGCTTTTGTGGTGTAATATAATACCAAGATATTATTTGTATTCCATTCTATACAGATAGTGAAACCAATTCATGATGATATTAATGTCATTTGTTTCCTTATCGGATCCAGTGATCTTTGTGTGGTTTCATTTATGAATCTTGTATGATTTAGTATAAATACACATTTATGTATTTATGTGAATATTAATTTCTTAATTCTAGCATCTTTAAAATTGACTTAATAATTGATTAATACAATCCAAGTAAGAGATTGTTAGAATATATTTTATTATTATTATGGATATTATTAGGTTAATATATCCTAGTTAATTAATTGTGCAATACTTAAACTAAATCAAGAATGGATTGGGTCCATGTTATCAGTGAATAATCAGTAATGGGTTAGATTATCCACTGGTCCAATGGGTAAAGACCCCAACTTACAGCCCAAGCTTAGTTAGTAATTATCCTATTGAATTAGTAATAGAAAGAGATTATTGGGCTTAATCTTAGGCCTAATTAAAATATTAAGTAAGGAGATTAAAGTGTCGTTAAATAAGATTATTATTAGTCTTCTAAGATTAATTAAGCAATTCCTAACATACTCTCAATCTTTCTTTCTCTCTTTCTCTCTCAATCAAGCAAGGGTCTTATAGGTTGATGTTCTTTCCCCATCTTCTACTTGAAGTTTTGTTCCAATCATATCTACACCATAAGGTAAGTTCTTTGATTCCTTTCTTGTTAATTCGTATGTGATTTGATTAGGATTGTCATGTAATTTTATCACAATATGATCCTTTGGTGCATGCATGACAATCTTTGAAGATGTTCATGCCGAACATAACTTGGACCTAAATTAGGTTATCATGCATCAAGGAAAAAGGCTTTTGTAATTTCAGCAATTTTTATTAGAAATGAACTTTTTTCAAGTAATTAATTACTAGAATTTTAGACTATATTTGAAAATTTATGAACGACCGGAATGAAATAACTAATAATGGAAAAGAAATTAGAGTGGGAAGAGTGGAATAGCAAGGTATGTATCACTTTCTCGTTTGAAAATTTAATAAAGGAAGAGAAGACGGTCATTAATGAAATAAAATAACTTACGTATCATTTTTACGATATTACCCTTATAAATTGAATGTTAGTATAGTAAGCTTTTAATCAAAGAGGATAACATTGTAATTATATCACTAGTGGTTTCTATTCCTTCTTTGACCCCTAATTTAGAGGACAACAAGAATGAGATTTTTTATGGCAAGTAATGGCCTTAAAGTCTCTCCTTTATCATTTTATTTCCTTCCAAAATAAACTTCCAACTATGCATTTATCCTAATTTAGTCATTCTACTTATTGTTACTCCTTCATTGACCATCGAAACATACCTTTGAACACCATTGAAAATAATAAAAGCTGAAATGAGAACAAGACAAAACACGATTCCAACAATATAAAGTGAGGCACAGATGTGAGATTCACATTAAATCTAAACTTTTAGAAATTTCTAGTGTGATATATTTTTTTAATGAAGCTTGAAAGAAATCCTCTTATATTTTGTTTTCACGACTATTCTCTTTACTCATACGAACTTTTACGAAGATATTTAATAAATTTTCACAAGTGATTTATCAAATAAATATAAATATTTTAAAGAATCAATTCATTCTCTCTTAGCCTCTCGTGGACTAACAATAGTCACAAAACCTCATCTATATTGCTGTGGATGAGCTGCCCCATTACAGAATAGTACTACACATCTTTATTCTCTTTCATTCTCAAATATATTTATACAGCCTCGAAGGCTAATCCTGTCGACCCGGAGTCGACTGAGGAGATTTGCGTGGTGCAGGACGTGAACTTGGCAACTCACCCAGATTTCTCATCATCATCATATCTGAGAAACGATGACCATATACATTAGAAATCTTTATACATATTATCTGCAATTGAAACTTCCCGTGCCCTTTTTCTTCTCCAAAATTTTAATGGTATAGTATAACTATGATATTAACCGAAGAATGGCATACATTATATGGAATACAAAATGAAAAGTTAGGTAATTGAACTATATATTATTAGTGTTTGTATGTTGTAATAACAAACACAAAACCTGCACTAGCTTGAGCGGGCTGCATGAAAAGAATGGAGGCGATGAATATAAGCAGTATCAGAAGACGGTAAAGAGAAGACACACTCATCGATCTCTCCGCTGTTCTTTAATTGTGATAATATATGCTAGCTGCCCTTAATTGCTTTGTCGCGCTCAGATTTATAGAGCCATCATAAAATAAATGTAGGAGCATAATTTAATTAGTTTAACTTTGCATAATTTTTAAATAAGTAAAATCGAGGTGTTTAATATTTGACCAGCTCAATGTCCCACAAGCCATATTGTAATATTTTAAACCCCTAAGAATTAAGAATGATAATCGTAGTTTTGCCACCCTTTAATAAAAAAAGAAGCCGCGCAAGCATGGCATCACTAATATTAACGTCTAAATTAATTGATTTTCTTAAAAAATTATTGGTTATAGTCAGTAGCCACCCTTAGCCTTAATTATTCTATTTATGGCCTTGTAATAAATCAAGCACTTGGGGTAGCTTGAGCTTGGACTTTTTCCCGTTTTGAATTCAATGCAGAACGACCTTGCTTATTAGATTGAACACATAAAGAAACATCTTTAATTTCTATCTTGGTTCCTTCAAGCTTTAAGCTACTGAGAAAGTGTATTGATTTGATGAGAGCATTAAGAATGGTTCAAACTTCAAGTAAATTCATGTCAGACAAACTCATATCGATCACTATAACAAATGATAAAAATAAACTGATGAATATAATTTTTTTTACTTTAATTTCTCTCCACTCTTCATTCTCTACATTTTTTTATTCAAAACTATGAAAAATATAGATTAACGAGTGAATTAATAGATGTAAATGCAGAATAGAACTTGGTGGAGGCTAATAATATAATATTCATCACAGTGGTTTAAAAATGAAAATAGCTAGTCACTAATTTCCCACAAAGCCCACATTTTTTATGTCGTACGGTTATATCAAAGTAGGTACTTTGGTTCTAAATTCAAGTTCGGAATCCTCAGGAAGAGACCACTCTGATATCACTACGCCAAAATTAATTATTGTTAAATCTTAGCTTATGTTTAGGAGTTTTTTAGAGGATGGAATGAAATAATCATAAATAGAATGATATAGAATGAAATAAAGTGAAATTAAAAGGTTGGAGTTAGTGTATTATTTGGAAGTTTTAATAAAAGGAATGAGAGACTACTTTAATTTTTGTTTGAAAATTGCAATAAAATTAATAGAATATAATGACTCAAATCATTTTTTCCAATATAGCCCATAAAAAACAAACACATTACTAATAATATTTTCGTTGTTGAATTCAATATATATGATTGTGAATTCATTATATTTTCTTTAATTGCAATGAATTCATAAAAAAATAATAATAATAATGGAGTTTGAAAGAATTTTGTAGAATTTTATCATTAAATTGTCACTAAAAATTATATATTTACTATATTTTTAGCTAGGTTAGTCATTGCATCAAAGTTAACAAAAAGATAGCAAGAATAGTGGCCTTTGATATTGATAGTAAGAATATATTTAACTAGGTTGGTCTTTGATGATGAAGGCAATATACTTTCTAATTTGGTTATAACTATAATTATAATTACTAAACTATGTGTATATTAGTACTATAATTTACTAAATTATTTCATTCCATCTGTGACATCCTAATTTGGAGGGACACCAAAATTAAAGTTTTGGATAATAAAGAGTAGCCTTGGTATTCCTCCCTTGCCATTCCAATTCACCTTTAAAAAAATTATTCAAATATAAGTTCAACTTATTTTGACCATTTCATTCCCTATTACTCCTTTCTAATTCATTCGTCCAAACATATTATTAGTTTAGACAATGAAGAGTTCAATTAATTTATTCATATTAATCATGACCACCACCTCGCAAGGATAATCGAATTGATTTTCTGAGAAAGACAATGAGAACCTTAAAAAGGGTGAAAATGCACAAATAATAATAATAATAATAATAAGAGAGATAGAAATTTATTGGCCTGCACGAATACTTCGATAATGAGAGGCAAACTAAAGTTGTGCAACTGTTCTTATCAAAAAGTAAGGAAGAGAACTAGAGAAGAGAAAGATGATTATATCTAATATGAATTTCCTTTTCTAAGATTGAATCTAGATTCCATGTGCATTGTCAAATTGTACAACAATTTGTTTAATTTAGATCTTCGCATCAAATTTTAAATTTTAAAGATTATTAATTTTGATTTCTTAATTCTAAACATGAATATACGTAACATTTTTTAATATTAGATTTTCATATTTAAGATAAAAATGCAAGAGATCCAATTTTTGAGAATATGTTAGCAGTAGAAATATGAACTGCTGTTAAGTATAATTTCTCATATTTTTTGATATCCAAATACTAAAACTCTCCGGAATTTTTCTTTGCAACAATGAGCTAGCATATTATTATAATGAAGTACTGATTAGTTGATAAATTAGAAGAATTAACCATTTAACGATCAGTATATACAAATTCGGATGAAGAAAAACAATAATGACTAGTGAGGTTATTTACAAGACATGCAGTAAAATTTTACATTGCATAATTGCAAACGGATAAGTTTCTTAATGATGATTATGAATAAAGTAGTAGATTTTAATACATTGTCAAAACAATTTTAAATTCCATTAAGCATTTTCTGATGGATGTGTTTAGGGAAGGATCTAGGAATTAATTTCAAGACGGGCGAAGAACTAAAAATACAAATAGTAGTAACTTGGTACTTCTTGATATTGTACTAACAAAAATTCATATTTGATAAATCAATGAGAGAATTTATTGAAAATTCTTTAGCAATGTCTTTTTCAATATATTTTATCAAACAAGTTGAAAGAAAATCATCCTCCATCTTGTTTTCACAATTTTTATAATTAAAAATGCATTTCTTATTGTTATTGTAAACACTAGAAGGGTTAGTACAAGATAAATAATTCTATCAACAAGTTCATAAATTTTCAACTTTTGTGTCTTAGTTAGTTAGCACTTGACACAATTCTGTAATCGTTAAAATTTCATCAACTTTGAACTTGTATGAACATCAATTTCAAAATGCTTTAATTGAATTTTTAAATGTTGCTCTTCTTGTTTAATAAAATCATTTGGATAAAAATTATTCACAAGCTTAGGAAACTAGTTAGCTTTCGCTTGTTTTGGCTATTAAATTAGGAAATCATTTTTATTTTCTTTTTGGTTTTGGCTATTCATTAGGAAACAAGGCATTTTTTGTTTTAACTACTAAATTAAGAAAAATAAACATTATTCAATGATGAAAATTATATTAAAAAATAATAGAAAATATTGTTGAGTTATGTAGGTTTGATTTTCTTCTCTTTTTGTAAGACGATGAAAAGTAATTAATGAATCAAATAAAGAATATAAAATAAAATTACATATAAAAATAAATATTTTAAAAATTTTAAGATGCACCCCTTGAATCCGTTCGTGGATGTGTGAACCAGGGATTTGGATGAAGTTGGCGAGGGAAGCAGGTCCAAAACGGGTGTTGGTTGAATTCTGAAGCTTTGGTATTTTGTTGTTTTTTGTTTGTTTGTAGTTTCTGTTTTCTGTTTGCTGTTATGTTTTTCCTGTCTTGTGTTTGCGTTTGTCTTGTTGTGCTGTTTGTTTGTATGAATGAAATTTTTTTGGCCAAAAACCAAAATAAATTCCATTGAGCATTTTAACTTCTCGTCCTCTACATTGGCATATTTTAAAACTTGCAAAGTATTTCTCAAAAAAAAAAAAATTGCAAAGTACTATTTTCCCAACTTCAAAGGCTAATGTCATGATCATTTAAGTTATTGCTAACGGTCAAAAACTTAAATGATCTTGTCCATTGACCACTCTGTTCGGTTAGCATATTTTTGATCAGTCAAAGGGTTCAATTGCTGCTTGCGAATTCCATAATTTTGAATATCATATATATGATATAAATTACAATAATGACTCATATATACAGAAATTATATATTATCTATCTTTATTTTCTTTTTCTTTTGCAACAACATAACATCCACCTAAATCTCATTCAGGTAAACCACCGATGAGCAAATAAAAGCCAGGGAAAGAAAGGGGAGAAAACAGACAGACAAAATCTTCGAATTATTATGAAGTACCCTCTTCAAGCACACAAATCTATTTTTCACTTCATTCTGGAAAATATTATTTCCGATGCAAAGCCTCTGGAGCTGCCGGAGCAGATCGCTGCGGCGGAGCTGGTGGTCCTGGCAAGGCTCCCAGTTTCCTCATATGTATCATATCAGCCAAAAGACGATCACTCGCGTACCCTGCTACACATTTAACAAGTTCATATTAATTGCGATAGATTATTGAAAATTTCGGTCCGTGAGAAAATCAATCTAAGCACAACAGAAGATAGATGCCAATTTGCACAGCGCGCATATATATATATATAGAGAGAGAGAGAGAGAGAGAGAGAGATAGAGTTTTAAAATTGTAATGAGTAATGACAGATTAACACGAACCTGCATTAGCTTGAGTGCACTGCATGAGAAGAACGGAGGCAAAAAATAGAAGCAGTACTAAAAAACGGTAAAGAGAAGAGACGCCCATCGCTCTCCAATCTTCCTGGATATTCCTAATGTGCTAGCTATAGGCTATAGCTCCTATGAGCTACCATTGCTTCATGGTGTTCAAATTTATAGTCTTCAAAGAAAAACAAGGTTGGATTTAGTTCATCAATTGTGCACAGATTAGTCAAATGTGTAATTTTCCGCCCTGAAAAAGGTAGACATTAACGGGGTGGTGTTAAGAACTTAGAATATATATTAAATAATAGTGTCAGCATTTCAATAGGAAATTAAGAATATAGAGAAAATTTAGTGTTGACGATTGACCAAACCGATTTTGTAATATTTTAAACGCCTGATCAGAATTGATACCAATTAAAAACCAAGAATATGACTTTAGTGTTGACTTCTAACAGATCTATAATTATAATTTTTGCCACCTGCTATTGAAAAATGAAACCGCGCGATGACACCACCGAAATCAACATCTAAATTAGTTTAATAGAAAATAAAAAACAAAAAGAAATCAGTGGTTCCATGATCAAGTCCTTGCCTCTTTAATGTAATAGTTTTTTTTTTCTTTTCCAGTTGAATTCAGCGCAAGACTATTATACGGTCAGCTGGGTTTATTTTTTCGTTATTTTATTTTTTATTTTTTCTTTTTGTGAGTGATCATAGAGTAAAGTTTTGAAAGGGTTTGGTTAATTAAACACGTTTTTAACGGTTTTAATCCTCCCCGTGTACGACTTTAATTTATGTCTTAGGCCTACACAGAAATGCAAGAAGGTGGTTTTCTTGTTCCTACTTTTTGCCTCGAGAGTGGGTGCATATTATGTCCAATTCAATTTCATGACAAAGAGAAACTAATATCTTACAGGCTAATATACAGAAATTGTTTCTAAGTCATGAAGCATATAAAACCGATCAAATTCTGTCTCTCTTCTTGCCCAGATTGACTCTCCTCATTGCTAATTAGCAGACTACACGTCCAGTTTGTTTAAATCTATATAAAAATAGAATTTAAGAGAGAAGAGAGGAAAGAATGTATGTGGATTCTAAATGCAAGGAATCAAAATCATATATTTAAAGCTAAAATATTTTTTTAAGTTCCTTAATTTTATAATAGTCCTTAATCTTTGTATGTTTCAATCTTGTCCCTCAAATATTTAAATATAGTCATTTTAATCCTCTTTGCTAAAATCGTTACCTTCACATACATTGTTCTCTCGAAGTCCAAACATGGAACTAGACATATGACTTGGTCAAAACTTCGCCTTCCAAAAGGAAAAAAGAATATATTTTTCATCGTATTTTCTTCAATTTCTCATTTTCATGTGACAGTATTTTTATGCAAGCTTGAACATCAGGTTGCAAGACACAAATTTAACGAACTCAATAATTTAAATTTCAGTCGTGAAATGATTCTTTAATTTACAACTACTGCTATTAAGCATGATATAATTAATATATAACTACAAAAACTTGACAATTAGTGAGTTGTTATCCTAATCCTTCAAACATGCAATAGTACAAACACATATTATGAGTCCGATCAAGTTTTGTGACTTCTACAAAATAATTAAAATTCGGCAATGAAGTCAGCCGAGAATCAGTATTATGATCAATATTTATCAAAAGGTTTTGAAATTTAAACAGTTATATATATGCACGACAAAGAAGGGAAAAGTTTTGTTCATTTATAGTACCTATGCCACTAGCTATTTTTATATTCAAAGAATTACTATTAATTTAGGAGATGGTTAATTAATTAGTTTTTTATTCACTTCAAATAATTCATGGACATTCATGAATTCATAATTTAAAAGATAATTAATTAATTATTTATTTTTTTGATTGTCTCCAAAAAAAAATTTATTTTAAAGAATTCTCAATAAATGTATGAAAAAAGTAAGGAACCATTGTACGAAGAGTTGAGAAAATGATAAAAAAAAAAAAAATCATTGACCAGACGTAACTCACACTTTGAAGGGAGTCTATTTTAATTTAATATATAATTTATGTCTATTATTGTAAGTGTTATAATTATGTGGAGATGTTCACAACCCCAATGGTTAATTCTCTAAAATTCTTTACCATTATTATAAATTTGTACAGAATTAATTACTTAATTGATTAATATCTTTATTGCAATTTCATTTCGTATCTTTAATTATGAATTCGATTCATGGTAGATAACCGTTGGACTAATACAAACCGCAAGGAGGACAACAAAAAACACTCTTGGAACAATATAATTAACTGCGGGAATGGTACAGAATTCTTAAGTAGCTTTGAGAAATCAACTTCATCAGTATTAAATTAGGAAAAGAAAATTAAAAGTTCACTTATTATCTTAAACCCCCATATACTTAAGTTGGAAAAATAGATAGTTGTGGATGAGCAAATATCAGAAGGACTTCTAACGGCCGCGACCTGGACTATGTTCAGTAGACTTGACCGGCGCCGGAGGTGACGTTGGCAATTCACCCAGTAATTTCCTCATCTTCATCACATCTGCAACTGTACACATGAATTTAACAAATTCTTTATTTATATTAATTAATTATGATGGAAATTTCCAGTGCCTTTTTCTTTGATGATAATTATATATGTATGAATAGAAAACAGAAGGCATGCATGAAATATATAGTCAAATTAAATCAGAATATAGGTAATTGAACTATATTTGTAGTGTTGTGTTGTAATAGCAAACACAAACCTGCACTAGCTTGAGTGGACTGCATGAAAATAATGGAGGCAATGAATAGCAGCACTATCAAATAACGGCAAAGAGATGACACACCCATTGGTCTGTAATATTCTTGGATTTTGATGCTAGCTATAGGCTATAGCTATTAGCTACCACTGCTTCAAGGCTTTCACATTTATATAGTCTTCGAAGAGAGAAAAGGTCGGATTTAACTCATCAATTGTTTAGTATAATATGTAATTTTGCTGAAAAACGTAGACATTAATAACGTAGGTGGTATATTGGGAATTAAGAATTAAGAATACCGAGAAAAATTAGTGTCAACTTTTCAACGGGAAATTAAGAACGTAAAGAAAATTTTGGTGTTGACATTTGACCAAGCAATCCAATATTCTAATATTTTAAAAGCCTGATCAGAACTGCTACGTAATAAAAACCAAGGATATGACTTTAATTAACAGACTATAACCATGGTCTTTAGCCACCTGCGTGTTGACACCACCAAAATTAACATTTAAATTTGTTGACCTAGAAAAAAAAAATAGTGGTTCCATCAAGGTCTCGCCTCTTCAATGTAATACTTTTTTCCCCATTTGAATTCAGCGCAAGACCTTTTCTGATCAACTGGGGCTTTTTTTTTTTTTGGTTGCTATTTTATTTTTTATTTTTTCCTTTTGTGAGTGATATCAACCATTGAGTAAAGCTTTGAAAGGGTTTGGTTAAACATGTTCTCAACGATTTTAATCCTCCCCGTGTAGGACTTCAATTTATGTCATAGGCCCAAACTGAAATGGACGAAGGTGGGTTTCTAGTTCCTATTTTTTGCCTTGAGAGTGAATGCATATTATGTCCATTTCAATTTCATGCTGACAGGATAAAAGAGAAACACTTTCACGCTAATATACAGAAATTGTAAACTAAGTCATGAAGGATACGAAACCGTTTAGAATCTGCCTCTCATCTTACCCAGAATGACTTTTCTCATTGCTAATAGACTACACGTCCAGTTTCCAATAAAAAAAAAAAAAAAGGCTACACGTCCAGTTTGTTTCAATATACATAACTGTCGATAAATTTAGTGAGATAAATACAGAATTTAAGAGAGGGGAGAGGAAAGAATGTACAAGTGGATCTTAAATACAAGGAATCAAAGTCATATATTTAAGGTTAAAAGAATTGTTTTAGTTCCTTAACTTTACAATAGTTCTTAATATTTGTCATGTTTCAAAGTTGTCTTTAATTCAGATATTTAATCCTAGACATAATAAGTTGGAATCTTCCAAATGGGAAAAAAAAAATTTATATATTTTCTTTAATTTAACATTTTCATGTGACAGTATTTTTATCCAAGCTTGAACATCAGGTTGCAAGATACCAATTTAAGGAACTTCTTAATAATTTAAAATTGAGACGCCAAATAATTCTTTAAATTACAACTACTGGTATTAAGCATGCTAGAAATATATAATTACGAAAATCTTGACAATTAGTGGGTTGTTATCCTGGTCCTTCAATCAAGTAATAGTAGTTGTCAAAATATACAATGTTGTTAAGCTTACAAGTTAATTCAATTAACTTGATGAGTTTACATTTGAAGTTAAGGAAATATTGTCTACTCGGTATTAGACTTGGACTAAACTCTGACTCGCTGGAACTCATGTTTAACTCGCGTAAGCCCGGCAATTTGAGTTTGAACTTGTGACCACCTCCTACTCACCTCTTTTTAATTTGAAAAATGCCCCGCCTGGAGGACTCGGGTGCCGAAAAATTCTGCACACCTCCTTGTCCCTAAGACCTTAGCATGCTCTTTACAAAATTTACACCGATTATTATATAATGAGGTTTTGGTTTCTATAATGTATTTAGGCCCCTAAAAACATAATGCTTAGTGTTTCTTGTATTTTATTTTGAATTTGTTTGTAGCCATGGTTGCATTGAAGCAAGTAACTAAAAGGTTGTTAATTTTGTGTATTTTAATCTAAACCAATTTAAATTTAATTTTCTTAAATCTTTTTTTTTTTCAAATATTAATGAATTGATATATATATATATATATATATTAAAAAATAATATGGAATTAATATATTTATATATTGTTAACATAATGTAATAACACTTACTAATCTCATGGATTCACTTGTTTTGACACATCAATATTTATGTATTAAAATTTTAATGCATAAAATTTAAAACCATCTATGTTTAATTAACACCAATTCCACTATAGTCAAAGTAGTGAACCGTTAATCAGCACCTTCATTACCTCAATGATTGGTTTGTATTTAAAAACAATAATACTAACCATGTAATTGTATATTTT
Organism: Delonix regia; assembly: GCA_037074485.1. Classification (NCBI taxonomy): domain Eukaryota; kingdom Viridiplantae; phylum Streptophyta; class Magnoliopsida; order Fabales; family Fabaceae; genus Delonix; species Delonix regia. Next base: position 26,758,826 of record CM073449.1, on the reverse strand, counting down.
AACAACTATTTATTAATAAAGGTATGTTCTTATGAGTTTATGTTATGAGTATACCTCCCTTTTACGAATTTGCCTAAACTCGTAAGCATGACAACTTTGAAAATAGACATTAAAAAATAAAAACAATGGGTTCAAGAAAGTGGTTTTCTTTCAACTCGAGTTCGATCAAGTTTTGTGCCTTCAACAAAATAATTAAATTTTGACAATGAAGATAACCGAAAATCAGTATTATGATCAATATTTAATGAAAAGGTTTCAAAAACAGTTTTATATACATGCATGACAAAGAAGGGAAAGTGAGGTCGGGGAACAGCAAGGATGAATTAACTTAATTCTATAAGGGGAGAAAGTCTTTGGATATCAAGGGAGGCAAATTTTTACAATCCAAGAGGGGCAAGCTCTTATAAATTCAAGAACTAAATCTCAAATATGAGATGAATTTATATATAAAAGTTGAAATTTTAAAAATCCAAGGGAAGATTGCACCCTTGCATCCCCCTTAGATACACATCCCTTGGCAAGGGAAGAAAAAGAGATATGGAAAATTGAAGAGAATGATTTTCCATCCATTAAAGTTAAAGTTAGCCATGTCAACCAAAACCAAACAGTGTTAAGGGTAGATGTAACAACTAGAACTAAAGTTGAGTTGAATTAAAAGTGTAAGGAGTGATTTGAAAAAAGAAAGAAAGTATAGGGATTAATTTGCAAACTTATACACAACTGAAGGACTGATTGATTAATTTTCCCTATATATATATATATATCAGAGCTAATTTTTTAAAGAATTAAGATACAACAATGTTGCAAATGATTGTGAAATCATAAAGTTTTGTTCATTTATGTGTAAGAAATGATTTTAGAAAAAAAAAAAAAACAAAGTATAGTTGTCACACCCAAAGTTGTCAAACTCGCAAGTCAACTCGGTTGACTTGGTGAGTTTGTGTTTTTAGGAGAAGAAATCGAGTCGACTCAGTGCTTAACTCGGACGTCACAAAAACTCAATCGAACTTGGTCCAACTCGACTGCCTCTCCTATTTTGCGTCAAAAAGTAACGTTTCTAGAACTCGAACTCGGGCACCTGCCAGCGTTGGAGCACAACTTGCCACTACTCCAACATCATCTTTATATATATATGTGCACCATTTTATATATATTGGCTCTTCATCATAGTTTCAAAAAATATCACCATCACGTCTCGAATTCAGAAGCTACCAATGGCAATATATCATACCACTAATCCAACCCCATCCTTATGAATACGTTTGCAAAGTTTTATATATATATATATATATATATATATATATTCTCTTCATCTTTTTATAATTTCAAGAAGAATAGAACTTAGACGATTTGAACATGTGCACAAAAAAAAGTGTCTATTTGCACATATCTAGCATCATATAATTTGTTGCACCTATTTTCAGAATTTTATTTTAAATTTATTTAAAAGGATATCTATTTTTTGTTTTAATCTAAATTATTTAAATATTATTATATTAATTTTTTCTTTTTTAAATATTTATAATATGATATTTTACCCAAAAATAATATGAAATTAATATATTGTTAATTTATTTGTTTTAACAAAATAGTCTTTAATAGTTATATTTATAATTGTCTAAATAATTTTAATTCAAATTTCAAATTTTGTTTATTAATATCTATCATATTTTAATTTTAATATATAATATTAAAAAAATATTTATGTTTAATTATCACCATTTTAACTATAGTTATACTAATAGACCATTGATCATTACTTTCACCAATTCAAAAACTAGTTTGAATTTTAAAATATTAATTTTAATGATATAATTATATATTTCAATCGTTAATTATTATTATAGGTAAACTCTTACGATTCTACGTTACGAGTTCACCCCCCAAAAACGAGTCTGCCTAGAATCCCGATTTTGACAACATTGGTCACACCCCAAAAAATCTAAAGCTGTGATCAACATAGGAACAAGGGAAAACCTTGATCTTGCAAGCCTATACTGGAAAGAAAGTAACTTGTTTCCTAGAATCACAATATTATAACACTTAGCATGCTAAATAATTCTTTTGAATTAGATAACTAATATATACCCATGACTTAGGTTTTGTAGAAATTTTGGCAAAGTTTTTCCTGAAAATGGGACCTCCCAATATATCTACAAAGTACTTGTCTGCCTAGCCAATCAACAATAAAGAGCTTCACTTTTAAAGACAACAAACAGAACACAAACCACAAGAGGGGGATGGGGATATAAAGTTTATGGTCATCAAGATACATAACTACAGTAAACAATAGAATATCCATCATTAAAAATACAACCTCAAAAAAAATATAGATGACAAAGAGACTAAGTTTGCCCTTGCGAAGTAAAGCGAGGTAATCACCAAGTGAAACCAATGATCACTCGTTGGCCTCTAAAATTAAATCTGGTCAGCAGTTTAATGATTAAGATAATAATGCAATAAAATAATGAAGATGAGATAAATAGTTTTAAAACGGAACAAAGAAAAATGAGACCTTAATTAGCATAGAGAAATCAAGAAAAATAAAATTTACAATTTAAGAATTGTAAGTGTTAAAAATAAGTTCATTTGGTACTTCCAGTAATTCCTTATATGCATAATAAACACATTTTTGAAATACTATTGGAAATGACTTTAAAGAGGTGAAATTTACTCTTGAAAATATAAAATTTGTCAAGTTTGGAAATTCATTCTAAGGAAAGACTACCCTAGATAATTAACTTGATACCTGGCAAGGGCGTACAACCCACGAAGGTAAATCACAAATTGGTGAGGACACATAGTCCTCAAGGATAAGTAACCATCTGGTGTGGGGTCACAAGTCACGAAACACTCATCAGGTGTGAGATCATGGCTCACAGAACAATCAACTAGCGTATGATCATAGCTCACAAAATCTACCTTCCCTTCGTTCCACATGTGATGACCATCACACGGGGCTAGCATTTCCAATAACCTTACTAGTTAGGTATTTCCTATGTACACTAAGGGATAATAGAATTAGTGTTAGATTCTAGCATCTTATACTAGTCCTTCCAGAACCATGGGAAAACTAATTAGGTGTGTATGTTATTTGTTAACTTTGTGGAAACCAATAAATCTATCAGTTCTATATAACCATAGTGTAAAAAATACATAAAAATTTAATTGTTTTCATCAATCCCATACTGTTATCATCAATATAAGTGCAAAGAGAATATATCCAAGATGAAAAGTAAAGGGAAATACTGAGTGGAAAAAAAAAAACAAGAATTTTAAAAGCTAGTAAGAATAGAAAAAGAAATTATAGATTTTTAAAGAAGCGAGGTACTGCTTGAATATATACATGCATCACTTGCACACATATCGATATGTACATATATACACATGCACTTATACAAATGCACCTCTATATATAAACATTGGTTTCAAAATTTGGCCTTCACAAATTTTGGCACCTCATCTTAAGTTTTTAAAAGTAAAGTTACTTTTCTTTGCTCGTTCAAACACCAGATAGTAATAGGTCTTCGATCAAGAGTTATCCATTCCTAATCTTAGATCTTCAATCAAATGGCAAATTTTAACTTACAAAGATTTCACATTCTTCTTACTTTTATATGAAATCATAAACTTTATTGCAAAGGACTCCATCTTACGAATTAAAGTACGTTCTATCAACAATTCTAATTAAATCTCAATTCACTCAAATCCTTAACACAAATATACATCACCATTTGTCGTAACCGACCTTTCGACGGGATTGAAAAATATGGTATGAAACTGGTTCCCAAAAACAGAATTTTGAAAATTGATTTTATTTGGAGTCGCCACCAAAATTTTTAATGGAAAACTTTGGAAACCCAATTTAAAACAAAACGAAAAAGGAAGGCGAAATGGTCTGCGAGGTCAGAGATGGGTTTGGGAGTCTATTTGAGTGTGGGGAAGGTATTAGACACCCCACAACACCCGCCCATAAGGACGGTTACCTTAAACTAGTTAGTTGAAATAGAATATGGCCTTTAATTAATCTCAATTACCCTTTTATTGACATGGATGCACGTTGGACATAGAAAACAAAAAAAGTGAAAATGCATGCGAACTTATGGATATTTACAAAGGACGGACTTGACCTAGGATGAAAGCCTAGGGCCTATGTACCCCGTGAGAGGGATCAAAGTCCACGTAGTTCGACCAAAAGACATTTTTATGATTGATGGTTTTTTTTATTTGTGATGAGAATAGGAGGATTTTAATTAAAACATATCATTGTAAACAAAACGGGATAGGAATTTGGTTTGTATGTTTTAATTTACTACAATCTGATTAACCTCGTTCTCCTGAACTCTTCACATTTTCTTTTTTTAAAATTTTTTTTGGCGGTTTTATTATTATTATTTTTTGAGTTTTGAGAGTTTATATTTTGGGAATTCATGCATAATTTATAATGAAAGGAATATATTTTTTTATTTTATGAGTTTTTGAATTTATTGTTGATAAATATTGATTATTATTATTATTGGTTATTGGTAGACAATTTAATTTAAGTACTGTTATTTATTGGTTTATCTGTTTGTCTTTGAACAAATATATGCTAATTTTCGGGTTCTATGGAGATTAAAATCTCACACGAGCCCGGGAAGTCGAGGAGAGACAAGTATTCTCACACGATCCATTTTGCATAAATATTTAATCAAAGTTAACATTTAATTATTGTCCATTTATTCATTTTTTGTATTATTATCAATTTTATTGTCATTTCGGAATTAATTATAGGGATTTAAAGAGATTAGAACCTCACGTAATCCCGCACAATCGAGGAGAACAATATTCTCACACGATAATTTCGCAAATGACATATTAAAGCAAGCGTTTTGATTATGACTATTATGATTCAATCCAAAATTATCATTGATTTATTTTCCATCATTCCCCATTAATATTTCATTTGTACCATTGTTACTTTTTAATTATCCAATTCATTGTAGGGATTTAAGGAGATTGATATCTCACATAATCCCCGGTAATCGAGGAGAACAAAATTCTCACACGATAATTTTTATCCACCATGACAATATTCATTAATCACCATTCAATTATTTTTCAAAATTCTTTCATTAATATTTCATTAGTATATATTGCCATTCCTTTATTTTTCACCATTTATTAATTAACATTTCATTAATATTAATTGTCACTTTTCATTATTCAACTAATTACGAGGATTTAAGGAGATTAATATCTCACATAACCCACGGTAATTGAGGAGAACAAAATTCTCACACAATAATTTTTATCCGTCATGACAATATTCATTAATTATCATTCAATTATTGTTCAACATTCTTAATTTAAAAGTAACAATGGTACAAACGAAATATTAATGGGGGAATGATGGAAAATAAATCAATGATAATTTTGGATTGAATCATAATAGTCATAATCAAAACGCTTGTTTTAATATGCCATTTGCGAAATTATCGTGTGAGAATATTGTTCTCCTCGATTGTGCGGGATTACATGAGGTTCTAATCTCTTTAAATCCCTATAATTAATTCCGAAATGACAATAAAATTGATAATAATACAAAAAATGAATAAATGGACAATAATTAAATGTTAACTTTGATTAAATATTTATGCAAAATGGATCGTGTGAGAATACTTGTCTCTCCTCGACTTCCCGGGCTCGTGTGAGATTTTAATCTCCATAGAACCCGAAAATTAGCATATATTTGTTCAAAGACAAACAGATAAACCAATAAATAACAGTACTTAAATTAAATTGTCTACCAATAACCAATAATAATAATAATCAATATTTATCAACAATAAATTCAAAAACTCATAAAATAAAAAAATATATTCCTTTCATTATAAATTATGCATGAATTCCCAAAATATAAACTCTCAAAACTCAAAAAATAATAATAATAAAACCGCCAAAAAAAATTTTAAAAAAAGAAAATGTGAAGAGTTCAGGAGAACGAGGTTAATCAGATTGTAGTAAATTAAAACATACAAACCAAATTCCTATCCCGTTTTGTTTACAATGATATGTTTTAATTAAAATCCTCCTATTCTCATCACAAATAAAAAAAACCATCAATCATAAAAATGTCTTTTGGTCGAACTACGTGGACTTTGATCCCTCTCACGGGGTACATAGGCCCTAGGCTTTCATCCTAGGTCAAGTCCGTCCTTTGTAAATATCCATAAGTTCGCATGCATTTTCACTTTTTTTGTTTTCTATGTCCAACGTGCATCCATGTCAATAAAAGGGTAATTGAGATTAATTAAAGGCCATATTCTATTTCAACTAACTAGTTTAAGGTAACCGTCCTTATGGGCGGGTGTTGTGGGGTGTCTAACACCTTCCCCACACTCAAATAGACTCCCGAACCCATCTCTGACCTCGCAGACCATTTCGCCTTCCTTTTTCGTTTTGTTTTAAATTGGGTTTCCAAAGTTTTCCATTAAAAATTTTGGTGGCGACTCCAAATAAAATCGATTTTCAAAATTCTGTTTTTGGGAACCGGTTTCATACCATATTTTTCAATCCCGCCGAAAGGTCGGTTACGACAGTGGAAAATAAGGAAGAAGAAAGAATGAAGAAAAGAGAAGAGGTGTGTAGGAGAAGGAGAGGTGTGTACTCTTTTATAGGAGAAGGTAGAGGCAAAAGTGTGATATAATGAGGTATGGGACTATTGGAATGATTGATGAAGATAACACAAAAGCAATATAAGATAACATAGAGAAAGAATAATGATGATTAAAGTGAGATAAGATTGGGAAAAATTGGGAGAGAGTGGGATGAATAATTGAGAAAAAAGAATGATTGAAAGGTGTAGAAAAAGTGAAAGAGAATGGGATGTGGAATTATTGAGTGAAATTATGAAGATTGGGTGGAGAAGATGAGATGATGAAGAAAAGAGATTAGTGTGAAATTGGTGGAGGCAATTGGGTTCAAGGTGGGTCTAGGTTCATAGGTTGGATCTTGGATGGATTTTGGATCTATGGATTCTTGAATCTTGGATTAATGAACTCCTTGGGCTAAATTCTTTCTTACTTTTCCCTGATTTTCCAAAGAGAACCTACAATGCAAAACAAGTCCAATGTAATACCATTTATTCTAAAATTCCATAATTAAATAGTAATCACAAAAAAATATAGAACAACTTAACCTCTCTTTTTTTTTTCAAATCTTATTTTTTGCAATCACTCTTGACCTAAATTTATCACAATTAATGCACTTAAGTCCAATAAAATATGATAATAACCCTAAAATAAGATCTAAAATAATATATAAAATAAGGACTTATCATATTTCCCCACATTTAAACTTTTACACTCTTGGGCAAAAAATAATCAAGTGCTAGCAATCCATGATTAACATTAATATAAATAAGAAACTAAACATGTTTGGGGCAAGAATGCAGTAGTTCAATCATTTTTATCCTTGAGCTAGCATAGTCATAAAATGAACCAATGCAAAGGTTTAGCCAATGTAAACAATTGAATCAATAGAAATGAACATAGGAGAATGCTCAAGGATCACAGTGTTTTTCTCATCTCTCAAATATGGATCGTTTAAATCAAATCCACCTAAACTAGGATCTACCATAAGCTTGTAAAAATTCTACTTTCCCCACCACTAAGTAGCAATTAGACTTATGAATCATGAAGGATTATGAGGGTTGAAAAGATGAATGAATGGCCACATGGAATGAATCAAGAACTAACATGCTCTAAGCATGCATTATGACTTAAGAGAAAACTAAGCATAGCACCACTTCAACACATTAAAGATGTATTCCAATTTTACTTGCTAATCATAACAATCCAATGGAAGTTCTCCTTTCTCCTTTCTTTCTTTCCCTTTTTTTTTTGAAATAATTTTCCTTTTTTTGTTTCTTCTTCTTCTATTTTTTGAAATATTTTTTTTTCTTGAATTGTTAACATGGCATTCCATTGTCTTGTGAACAATAATATTGATCATGCAAATTTGACCAAAAGTGCTATGAAAAACTTGATGAAATAAAAATGCTTAGCTTGTTAAAGTGCACAGATTCAGGAGAATGAATGGCTCAAAGGGGGTTGACAGTGGATTAATCCTTTAAGGGTGAGTGTTTAGATGAGTGGTTATGAGAAATGATGCCCCTTTCATCTTTAATCATCTAAATGCAAGTATGATTTGAAAAAGAATTCAAACAAGTTTTAAAGATTGACTAGAGTAGGTGGTAAACACTCAATTAGAAAAGGAAACATAGGCTTAAAAATCCTTCCAACAAAGGTTACCTCTCATTAGTTCACCCACATCAAACAACTTAACACCAAACTAATCACAATGGAAAACTCATGTATTTTGAATACCAACTCCAAGAATAGCAATCAATCAAACTATCATAATAAGCTTAGAACATGTATAGCTCTCAAAAAATTTTAATGTGTTTTAGAAAATCACACTTTCAATGTAAGGAAATGCAAAATTTTTAATATGCCCTACTTGACCCATAAATCACATTGAAACACAATATTTAAAAGCAAATCCCTTCCCTTGCACTTATCCAATTGCATTACCCTCAATGCAACAAAGTGCAATATATATAGTAAGTAAAGAGTATGGCAACAAAAAGGAAATAAGGAGTTTCATTAACTAAGCTAACTAAACTAAAACTATTAGGATTGTCTTTCCCCTAATACTTATCTTATGCACTAAAGCTTAAAATATGATAAAAAGATAAGGGAAGGAAAGAGACAACGTGAGCTTTATGGAGGCTTGAATTTCTCAAGATAAAGCTTCAAAATATATCCATTGACCTTGAGAGTTTGTCTAGTTACTTCATTAATATGCTCTACCATCCTAAACTTGTGAACGTTGGTGACTTTATAAGGGTTGTCCCATCTAGTGTTGAACTTGTTAGGCTTGAATTTGAATCTGGTTCTAAACAATTATACTGTGTCACTAACTTGGAAATTCTTCCTAATAATGCCTTGATCATGCAACATTCTTATCTTTTCTTTGCATAGACAAGAACTTTCATATGCATCTAATCTCATCTCCTCTAGTTCTTGTAGCTGCAGCCTCCTTTCTAAGCCCAAGGATTCCAATATCCATGTTACAAGTATTAATAGGCCAATAGGCTTTATGCTTAAGCTCCATAGGAATGTGGCAAGATTTGCCATAAATGATACAATAAGGCAACATTAATATTAAGGTCTTGAAAGCAGTCCTATAAGCCCATAAAGCCTCCTCTAGTCTTAAGCTCCAGTCTTTCTTAGAAGGTTTGACAATTTTCTTCATGACATGCTTAATTTCCTAATTTGATACCTCAGCTTGCCTATTGGTATGAGGGTTAGTTAATGGAAACTTTATAGGTAATGCCTATTTTAGAAAATAGGCTATCTAGAATCCTATTGCAAAAATGGATGCCTCTGTCACTCACTATAACCCTTGGTATTCCAAATGTACGAAAGATATAAGACTTTAGAAACTTAAAAATTGCAGTGGCATCATCCTTACACATGGGAATATCTTCTACCCATTGAGATAGATAATTTACAGATAGTGGAATATAAGAGAAGTCAAAAGAGGTGGAAAAGGACCTATAAAGTCTATTCCCCAAACATTGAAAACCTCACAAAATAACAAGTTATTGTGGCATCTCATGTCTCTTACTCAACCCTCCAAACCTTTGACACTTATCACAAGCCTTACGAAAATTATATGCATATTTAAACAAGGAGGGCCAATAAAAACCAGCATCTAAAACTTTTCTAAAGGTTATTCTAGCAATAAAGTGTGCACCACAAACCATGGAATGACAAGCTGAGAGTATAGATTGGAATTCATTTTCTAGAATACATTTTCTAATCACTTGGTCAATGCACATCCTCTATAAGTGAAGGGGTCCCGTACATAATGCAGAGATTCTCTCTTAAGCTAGAAGACATAGAATGTGGAATCAAATTTGTGACCAAGTAATTAACTATATGTGCAGACCATGGCTCTTTAATAGCTAAAGCAAAAAAGAATAGAGTTAGGAAAATTATACAAATAACATCAGAATTATCTACTCCCTTTAATTAATTCGAAAGTCTACATAGATGATCAGCTACAAGGTTCTCAACTTTAGCTCTATCTTTAGCCTCAACATCAAACTCATGTACAAGTAGCATCTATCTCAATAACCATGGTTTGGATTAAGGCTTTTTGAAGAGATATTTAATTATAGCATGATCAGTGTAAATAATAACCTTAGAGTTAATCAAATATGGCCTAAACTTATCTAAAGCAAAAATAATGGCAAATAACTCTTTCTCAGTGGTTATATAATTAACTTGGGTAGCATCCAAAGTTTTAGATGCCTAAGCAATAACTCTAGAGACCTTACCATCTTTTTGATCAAGCATAGCTCCTACTGCCCTATTAGAAGCATCACATGAAAGCTCAAATGGTAAGTCCCAATTAAAAGAAGTCAAAATAGGAAGAGAAGTGAGCCTCTACTTAAGTTCATCAAATGCATGTTTACAATTATCATGAAAGACAAACTCAACATCTTTTTGCAACAAATGAGATAATGGCAAAACTATTTTACTAAAATCCTTGATAAATCTCCTATAAAAGCCAGCATGCCTTGGGAAAGACCTAAGCTCTTCAATTGTAGTATGATAGGGTCAAGAAGAGATTACTTCAATTTTAGCTTTTTCAACTTCAATTCCATTGCTAGATATTAAGTGGCCTAAAACAATTCCTTTATAAACCATAAAACGACACTTCTCATAGTTAAGCACAAGACCATTATCACAATATCTAGCAATGATTTTATCTAGGCTATCTAAACATGCATCAAATGACTCTCCATAAACAGTAAAATCATCCATGAATACATCCATGCATTGTTTAAGAAAATCAAAAAAAATAGATGTCATACAATGCTGGAATGTATAGGAGCATTACATAAACTGAAAGGAATTTTCTTGTATGCAAATGTACCAAAAAGGCAAGTGAAGGTAGTATTCTTTTGATCTTCTAGAGCTATATGAATTTGAAAGTATCTTGAAAAGCCATCAAGAAAATAGTAATGAGACTTCCCTACTAATCTTTCCAACATTTGGTCAATAAAGGGAAGGGGAAATGGTCTTTTCTAGTAAATACATTTAATGTCCTATAGTCAATGCACACCCTCCAAGCATTTTGTACCCTAGTTGGAATTAATTCATTTTTTTTCTTTTTTAACGACAATGATACCACTCTTTTTAGGAACTACTTGGACCAGACTAACCCACTCACTATCAGATATAGGATAAATCAATCTAGCACTTAGAAGCTTAGTGATCTCCTTTTTCACAACATCTAGAACAAGCAAGTTTAATCTCCTTTGAGGTTGTCTAATAAGCTTAGACTCCTCATTAAGTAATATCCTATGGGTACAAATGGATGGACTAATCCCAGGTATATCAACTAATGTCCAACCAATGGCCCTTATATGCTTTTTCAATATACCAATTAACCTATTCATCTAAAGACAATGCATTAGAAATGATCACAGGCAATTTCTCATTACATCCAAGAAAAACATACTTTAGACTAGAAGGTTAAGGTTTCAATTTAAGGTTAGGAGGTTGAACAATATAAGGGATTAAATGGGGAAGTTCTAAGGAATAAAGAGCACTCTCATCTCTAATTTCTGCTTAGGTGCACTGATTTAGCTTCTTTTAAATAACAACTTGCTCCTTGGTCTTCCCAAGTGTTGAATCAACTTTAGTTTGATCTACAACAGCAACATGCTTGGGGTTCTTCTCCTTCTCACTTATGTTGCAATAAAAAATAAGACCTTGTAAGTACCTCACAATGGGAGAAGAAATGACAAATTTAGAAGAATTAGCAAGTGACTTTATATTTTTAAGATCAAGTTGCTTTTGTTGCTCTTGAAGTGCAAAAGAAGGTGGAACAATGAAAAAGTGTCCATCTTCATCCTTGTTTGTGCTCAAAGTGTCACTTCCAACTACCTTTTCAATATCCATCAAAGTTTGATTACCTGCGATATCACAAAGCAAACCTTTCCCAAAACTATCATCACTAGCTAATAAAGAAAAGAAAATTCTTGTGAAGTAGAAAGCCAACTATTAATTTTTAAACAAATTATGCATGAAACGTCGCCAACCATTGTCCACCAATGTCAAACGCCATCCTCCGATGATGAGAACACTGGTACACAACTTCCTCACTGGGTCGTCATGGATTAGTGGCTTTTTGAGAAGTTTGATTTTGTCTTTTAGCTCCTAGGGTTAGGGATTTGTTATAAGATTAAAATGGTTAGTTTGGACATTTTACACAACTCTCCATTCTTGACTCATACATACTAAACATAACACATTATATCATAATGCATTCTATTCCTATACATACCAAACATACTTTTAGCTTTTATGACTCCATTCCATTTCATTCTTCATTCTCATTCCCATAGAACCCATTCCTACATACCAAACATGGCCTAAGTGTTAAAATTGGGTAGTGGAAGGAGTGACTAGAAAAAATAAAATAAAATATAAAGATCAATATAAAAATTGATGTAAACTCTATGGATCAATTAATTAATTTTCCTAAAAAATAATGTGACATTTAAAGGGCATGAGGTAAATTAATTTTAAGCCATAAGGGTTGACTGTAATTTATTGTTAAATTTATTGTTTTGTATTATATGTGTCTATTTTTTGTTTATAGGATGCATTAAGTTTGGTTATTCTAAAGTATAAAATGTATAAAGTACGTTTAAAGTTAGAGAAAAATAAAAAGAAAATAGAGATTAGGCAAAAAGAAGATGTGAACCTCAATTCATACATATTTCTACTCCTTGTGTCACTCCTTCTCTTTTAGCTTTAGAGGTATTTTTTTTAACTAATGATTAGAAGAGCTATTAGAACACGGAGGCAATGAATAGGATCAATATTATACAACGGTAAAGAGAAGACACACCCATCAGGCTCCATAATTGTCTTGGATGCTAATGCTAGCTATAGGCTATAGCTATGAGCTACCATTGCTTCGTCGTGTTCAAATTAGAGTCTTCAGAAAACAATGTTGGATTTAGTTCATCAATTGAGCACATATTAGTCTCATGTGTAAGTTCGCTGAAAAACGTAGAGATTAACAGGTAACATTGAGAATTAAGAATTAAGAATATAGAGAAAATTCAGTGTTGACATTTGACCAGCTCAACCCAATGACCTAGCAAACCAATATTCTAATATTTGAAAAGCTTCATCAGAAAACCAAGAATATGACTTTAGTTTTGACCTTTAACAGATTTATAAAACATAGTCTTTTGCCACCTGTTGTTGAAAAGTTAAACAGCGTGATGCATATGGCATCACCAAAATTAACATCTAAATTAGTTTATATAAGAAACAAAAAATTTTAAAAAATTTGGGTTTATAAATAAAATTTAAAATATCATGATTAAAATATAAATACACCAAATTATACTAGAATACATCTGATACTAAATGCACTAATTATACTAGAATACATCTGATACTAAATGGAGACCTCATTGGGATAATATCATATGGTTCTTGTAATTTATTTTAGAGTATTTATTTGAAACACTATTATTGCATGGAAATTTATAGTCTTCATTTTCCGGAAGCATACGAATATTCTAATATTTGAAAAGCTTCATCAGAAATCCATGATTATGAGCATATGACTTTAGTTTTAACCTTTAACATATTTATATAACATAGTCTCTAGCCACCTGTTGTTGAAAAGTGAAACCGCGTGATGCATATGGAATCACCAAAATTAACATCTAAATTAGTTTATATAAGAAACAAAATTTTAGAAAAAAATTTGGGTCCATAAATAAAATTCATAAAATATCAAAATTGAAATATAACTGCAACAAATTATTTTAAATTGACATACAATATATTAATATGTTTTAACATGTCATTTCACTAATTGCATTAAGTTTTTTTAAATGAAAAATAGATGAGTCTTTCGTCGACTGTGGTTAAAACACCCTTGGCCGAAATTGTTGTGCGTGTGACAAGTGAACACTTCCTTTTACGAATCTGAACTATGGCTTGACTTTTAAAGTCCTAAGGAAAAACAGCAAAATTGATTTTAGTTAGCTGGAAAATAAAAAGCTGTATAGTCAAATTTTCTTTTATTTGGTTGTATATGTGCATTCAAAGTCTCCGCATGTGAAATTACAGGAGATCTTCCCACATTCCCTTTCGTTATGATTTCCTGTGGCTAATGAAAATGCACTAATTATACTGGAATACAACTAATACTAAGTGGACTAGGGGACAGCTGACTAGAACCAATAAAATATTTGTATATAAATTAGTTTAGATGGTAATTTAGCGGTTTGATGTTAATTAAAAATTGGTGACAAATGATCATATGGTTTATCACTTTTAATTCTGGAATGCTTAATTATAAGATTAAGATAACTTGTCTGGGCAAGAGGGATATCAAGGGCAAATGTTAAACGCCCCATTTCTCTTTCTTTTGAATCTTTTGTTTTACGTCTATATTACGTCCAATCATGACTTTGACCTCTTCTGAACTTTTTTTTCTGCCCAATTATGTTGAAAATATGCACAATTAAACTAAATCGAAGCCCCAGTTATCTCTTTGATGCCCTATAAATTTGAGAGCGATGACGGGCAGCTAGCTAGCGTGCATTATACATACAATAAAAAAAATAGTAGAGATCCATGGGTGTGTGTGTGTCTTCTTTTTACCGTTGTTTGATAATTCTTCTATCCATTGGTTCCATTATTTTCATGCATTCCATTCAGGCTAGTGCAGGTTTCTGTTTGTTATTGTGACATACAAGTCTATATAATTCAATTACCTATCTTCTGATTTTGTTTACATATTAACTATCTCATGCCTGCTGCCTTCTTTGTTTCAAATCACAGTTCCCATCAAAATTTTGGAAAAGAATAAGGCAATGGAAATCTCTTTCATCCCAATATAAAAGAAAAAATATTATTTTGGTCTTTGTGATAATTAAATTGTCATTTTGGTCTGTCATTTATTTTTTGAAAATGGTCTTCCAATAGTTAAAAATTGTCACCTTGGTCCCTTTACATGAGTTAATAGGCTTTAATTTGAAAGACTACATATAGTAACAATTTCAAAAATAATGGGACTTAAAGTGACAATTTTCAATCAGTGGAAGGCTATTTAGGAAAATAAAATAGTTTTTTTCTCTTAATGTATAAATAATTGAAGATTTACTAAATTCATGTGTATAGTTGCAGATGTGACAAAGACGAGGAAACTAGGTCATTTGCGAAGCTCACCTCCTGCACCGCAAAGGTCTACAGGCCATTCTCCGGGTCACGGCCATTAGAAATATTTCTGAACTTAAAAAGATGTCCGATCATCCACAACTTTCTATTTTTGCAACTTGTATGAGGCTTCAAGATAACAAGTGAACCTTTTTTACCTTTTCTTTATTTAATACTGAAATAAATTAAAGCTGATTTTTCAAAACTATACTAGCAAATTCTGTACCACTTCCCCAGTATATATAATTATATTGTTCCAAGAAGACGTTCTTTGTTGTCCTCTTTGCGGCTTGTATAGTTGTATAGAATTAATTAAAGATACGAAATAAAACTGCTATAATTAAATATATTAATTATTTAATTAATCATGTACGAATTTATGTTGATTCTAGAAACAAGTGTATAATATGTAATGGTAAAGACTTTGAAGTTATAGACATGTACGCAACCATAATACTTACACAACACACACACACATTTATTTTTTATATAAAAGCTTATCTTTAACAATATCCATTTCGTTTGTATCAGCAAATCATAAACTAAATATCTTATCATTCAAAAACTTTTGAGTCAAAATATTAACAGGTAATATTGAGAATTAAGAATTAATTAAGAACATTTTGAAAAATTAGAGTCAGCGTTTCAACAGCTCAACCAGACAAAAATTAAGAATATAAGGAAATTTTAGTGTTGACAATTGACCATTTCAGCCCAAGCAAACCAATATTCTAATATTTGAAAAGTGTCATTAGAAAACCAAGAATATGGCTTTAGTTTTGACCTTTAACAGCTTTATAACATTGTGTTTTTGCCACCTGCTATTGAAGAATAAAACCGCGTGACGACATCACCAAAACTAATATCCAAATTAGTTTATATTAAAAAAATTCAAAAGGAATTTTAAATTCATTAATAAAATTTATAAGATATTGAAATTATAATATAAATAAAATAAAATATTTTAAGTTGACATATCATTACTATATATAGACATGTCATTACTGCATTTCATCCTTGTAATATGCTACTTTATGACTATGCTAGTTCAACCATTTTTTAAATAGCACTAAATAATACTTTCTTGAAACGAGATTGCCCTCTGGGGTCTTAAGTCTGGTTGATTGTGGTTAATGAAACGTAAGAAAACAGAATTGGATGAAATTGTTGTGCATGTTTGCACCGGAGGAACACCTACATTCAATAATCTGAACTATGGCTTGACTTTAAAGTCCTCATTAATTAAATAATAATGATATTAAGCACTCAAAATTTCCATCGCATTCGCAATTAATTAATTAATTGTTAAATCTATGGTCATGTAATTCCGAGAATAAAGAGAACGAACGTGTTTGTCTTGGAATGGAAATCCCCTCGGTGCAGGTCCCTCCATTCAGGTTGTAATGGATTATCCATGGTAATAAGGTTTACAGATACATTTTCTGTTAAATTATTCCATTATTTTGTCTATATTTCATGCAATAAATAGTTTCTACAAAATTCATCTTTTAATGAGTTACGACCCCTTTAAAAAAGAAAAGGAAAAAAAAGTGTCTTATGAAAATATCTTTAAGATAATAAATTGGCATAGTGTAACACATAAAAAGATATAAAGATGTATGTAAATATACTCCGAAAATTTTGAAATTTTTATTGATGGTGAAGTGATAACAAAAGGATTTTCAAAAGGCTTTTATACAAAACAACAACAAAGTTTCTAAAAATTAAATTAAATTAAAAAGGAAATACATGTAACACAAGAGAATAATTAAAAGGTCTAAAAGTAAATGAAAATGGTAAAATCTTGGCCTGAAATTATACCTAATCACTTTTTGAAATGATATAATAAGTTTAAAAATTCCAACTGTATGCTGGAAGTTATGCTTTTTAAAAATCAAACCGCCTGTTTTGACTAGGGTTTAGATGGACTCGACGGGCTAGTAAACCTGGTCATATCTTTTTTTCTTAATTAAGTATATTGGTATAAAATTTATACAAATATTTAATCCAACTCAAAAACATCAATTCAATCAGGTTGCTATGAGTCAAACGCTAGTAGCCTCAAATTTACATTAAGTCTGCATCTACAAGTGAGTTGACATATTAATTTTTTCAAAATAATTGTGTAAATTTGGTAAATTTGAAGAGTGAACTTACAAGTTTGACAACTATGCCAATATCCATTTTGATGTCTCTATAAATTACAACCTGGTAAAGCAAGGGTTGCGAATAGCTATCCTCACCATCTAAGAATATTGGAGATATCCATGGTTGTGTTATCTCTTTGCCATTTCTAATAATATTCTTCCATTCTCCACCTCCACTTTCTTAATTATGTTCCCTTCCACTCAAGCTAGCACAGGCAAGGGTGGATTCTGGGAAGGTGCATGTGGCCAGTTGTCTCTCTTGGAATTTTTAAAATTTTTACTTTTAAATATAATTTTACTCTACATTCTTCAATTGGTTCATTAATTAACAAGATTTTGCCTCCTTACAAAAAGGGATGAAAATAAAGCTACATAGCTCAATAATGTTTTCTATGTTTTTTTTAAATAATTATCATCATTGAATAATATTTATTTTTCCTAATTTAGTAGCTAAAACAAAAAACACTCAATTTTACTAATTTAATAGCCAAAACAACAAAACCTAGTATCCTAATTTAATAGCCAAAATAAATGTAACCTAGTTTCCTAATCTTCAAGCAAAAAAAAAAAAAACCTCATTTTGTAGCGTAATAGTCAAAACCAAAAAAAATAAATAAAACTAGCTTTCCTAATTTGCATCATTCTTAAAAGAGTAGTACCGCCAATACAATATTGATTCCATCATTCATGTGGTGGTGCCATTAATTTGCATTATGAGACCTAAAGCCACTTTTATTCAAGTGGTGTAGCCTTTGTCTTCAAATATTGAAATTTATCATCATCTATTTTTTAAAAAAATTTCACGATCATCATTTAATTGCAATTTTATGGGTTACTGAAATACAATTTTATTTTCATAAAATGGAATTGAAGAAAATAAAATTTTTATGTTCTTTTTTTGAACTAGAAAGAGCTTGAATCAATAAGATATGTTGTTTCTTGAAGTTGATGGAATTCACAATGTGATGACATCCTTTGAGTTTATATTCATCTTGTATTTTATGATTGAGATATTGGGAATTACTAATGATTAATGTCGTGCTTTGTAACGCAATTCTCAAGATATACTAAATACAATGCAATTAGTATCATTCTCAAAAGCACTTATTAAAAATTTTAAAGAAAGTGGATGGTATCATTGAACTGAGAAAGCAAAGTTATTTTGTGAAGATCATGAAATAAAAATCTCATATATAAGTGTTTGTTACAAAGTTGGTTGAGGTTAATATCGTCATTAGAGATAACCTTAGAGTTGAACATCATTAACAGAATGATATATTCATTTCTATTGTAGATTCGTTATTGCAATAAATGAATGTTTGCTTCAAAGAGGATATAGTTAAGTTACTTGTCCTTAGCTATGCTTTAGATCCATGAGATGATTATAAATCATTTTAAGTTGAAGATGTTTTTAAGCATGTGAATAATTTTTTCAAATGACTCCACAAAACAAGAAAAGCAATAACAGAACATGCATTTCAACTTCGAAAATTGTGAAGACAAGACTCCAGAACACGATGAAGGAGGGTTTCTTTCAATCTATTTGGTAACACATATTGAAAAAGATATAGCTCAAGAATTTTCAATAGATTCCCCTATTGATGACTTTGATCTTTTTAAATGTAATAACCTTTTTTTAAATAACATTAGAAAAATAAAATAAAATTTTAAGGATAAAAATGAAAGGAGAAAATAGTATTTAGGTACAAATTATAATTTAACTATTTTTAAGGACTAAAGTGAAAAAAATATCAATAATAGACATTAGACACACTTTGAAATATAATTCAACAATCTCATAATATATATTTTGTATAATAAGGAAATAGCCTACACAAGGCTTACAACACTTCACAAAATCCTAAACAAATAAAGATCTAGTTGCCACCACCTTGGAGTCAGATGTACATTGTGATTAACCCAGAATGACATACCAATAAGTCTGGATAATAAGAAAATTCCTAGGGTAACTCCACATGCACTTACTAATCTAAAAATATTAAAGAGAGAGGTTTAAGTCTACCATTGACTTAGCAAATAAATAAATAACAAAGCAAGCGAAAAGGAAAATAATAGAGAGAATAATATAATTTTATATGAAGTAGGTATCAAGAAAAGAACCAAGAATATCATACTCATATTTATTTGCCCAATATGTTTCAATAATTCATTATATATTTATTTACTAGATACGTCTTAATAATTCATATTTGTATCCCTTCACCGGATACATCTCAATATTTCATATTTGTATCCTTCACTGGATACGTCTCAGTAATTCATACTCAGATCCCTTTATCGGACAAATTTCAATATCTCATATCCATATCCCTTTACCATATACATCTCAATAATTCATACTCATATTACCGGATACATCTCAATATCTCATATTCATATCTCTTCACTAGATACATCTCAATAATTCATACTCGTATCCCTTTACTAAATACATCTTTAATAATTTATTTCAACAATGTGCACCAAGGTCGTTAGCCCACTAATGGCTACAAGGTTCTTACATGAATTTCCATCCATCCTTTAAATTATAAAATTCATTGAATAGTGTAAATAGGATATAAAAATAAATAATTTTATCTAAACATATTTAATACCATAAAGTAATTTAAATAAAAATAATCTTGAAGATAATATGAAATAGAGAGTGATTAAGAATAAGGTGACAATAATATAAAGGATAAAAATAGAACTTGCGTTCAGGTAACTTGAGAACCTGCAGATTATTTGCATGTATACCTTATTTGTTAGATATGGAAATCATAAATTCTATACAAGTGCCTAGTATTTTAAAAAAAAAATAACAACAACAATAATAATACTCTTAATAGTTTGGAATCCCTTTATGTTTTAAAATTTACTAAATATTTAGTTTCTGCTTTTCTAAGTCCAGATTGATCCAGGAACCTTTAACATGGTTTGGTTCCAAAATGTTCCTAATAGGAAAATAAAGTAACCCCACGTACCATTGACCATTTTGGCAATATAATCCTGCCATAGATTTTAGGAGTTATAGGATGAATTGCTTTGCTAAGGAATTTATAAAATTGAAATTAGTCATTTAAGCAGCATAGCCTACCATAATCTTATTTGTACAAAAGTCTATAAGACTCCATAAGGGTACTATTAAATTTTATTTTAGTGTCTCAATTATACTCAATTTATTAAATGGGATTCCACCACCATCATGAGCATAATATGTAGAAGATTGTTGTATAAAATAAATCAATACTCTTAAAGACTAGAGAGAGAAAAATTATATATATCTATACATAATCTATATAAAAATAAAGAAATTGAAAGTTGGACAAGAAAATAAAGACGTTTGGTAAAATGGAAAATGCTACTTTACTAATTATACACTTATCGATAGGGGATCCCCTATCCCTACAACACATCCTGGATTAAAAAGGTCTCCACAAAGCTACCTCTCACACAAATATGAACACTCAGTCAACCTCTCCTTTAGTTTGAATACAAAAATTAAAAAATGTTCATGCTATTTATTGAAATTTTCAAGTTACTAGACAGGTACTATTTAGTACAATACAAATAATAACCACACATTTTAAGCTAAAATTTACACAGTAACCACATGTTTTTGCTGATATTTACTATGCAAGTTACTATGCAATGGTTAAAATGATATTTTTATCTCAAAAATAATTTTTTTTCATTTTCGTCCCTAAAAATAGTTTAAATTATAATTTGTACCCTAAATACTATTTTTCCTTCATTTTAGTCCTTAAAATTTTATTTTATTTTTCTAATGTTATTTATTAAAAAAAAAGTTATTTTACGTTGGTTGAGCTAAGTTGATTTAGCCTATGTGCCGATCGCGGCCAATGAATTTGGGTCGTAACATAAAAAAAATAAAATACAATTTATAGTACCTAACTTAAGAAAATAAAATGATAGTTTAAATTTATTTCATATTTTGTATATTTTTTGTAGAGATTTAATGATTTATTAAGTTTGGATTTTTGCTAGTAGAATATTAAGAAGTACCTAATTACTCCTATTTGGGTTTTTAGTTCTTTACCCTTTGCAATCAATTCATAGATCCGTCCCTTAGCACATATTTGTGTTTTTCTTTACCGCAAATATACAATAGTTTACTTCAATTTCAAAAACTACAATTGTTTTTATTTTGAATTCTATGATTAAATTGATGAGTTTCTATAGGCATGCCTCTCTGTTCTATATGACACTACTAATATCAAAGGCATCGAAAATTTCAATGGTTGTTGAAAAATGTGTTTTTGCTTCTAAAGGGAACTTGGATCGCATGCTATGAAGCAATTCACAACATTCGTGTTGTAAAAGACATCATGGCCATTGATTGAATCTGAGGATGCAAAGTTGTCATTAACAATAGAATTTTTTTTTAAGAATTTGAGACCCCAACAAACTCGAAGACATCTATTGAAGTCCTCCTTGCTACTCAAATTATCCTCATTGTACTCCCAATATGCCATTCTTCTTCCCCTTACTCAGATCAATGATGAGCAATGCAATTAGCCTAAAAATTTTGCCCCATGTTCCGATTAACCGCGAGCAGCAAATTCAAAGGATATAATGTAACACTTGCCAAAATATGATGTAAATTTTGTTCTTAGCAAAAATGAGAGTATAAATATTTGTAGTGTGTATTATTGATCAGATATGAGCTTTGGTTTAATGGTAAGGCATGGCAGTGGATGTTTGATGTTCTAGGTTCGAGATGTACCTCCCTCAGAAAATTTTTCGTGATGACACGTGTCCTCCTCTGGTGTGAAATTACAAAACTGCCCCTCACTTTTTCCTTTTTCACTGTGTGTTTTTTTCTTTCCTCTGAAGTGTTTTCTTTTTCCATTTTGGTTCTACCTTCTTGCCGTGTCAACCAACTGCACCGCCACGTTCCAGCTCCAGCCAGCATCCTCCGTCACCAGCAACTCACTTCCAATTGTCGAGGCTCATGTTTCCGGCAACAGCAGCGTTGTTTTCCAGCAAGTTCCGTGACAGCCGAGGAAGAGAGGTTTTAACAGCAGATTTTAGTGAGTTTTGATTGGTTTTTAATGAAAATGATGTCAGGAAAAGCATTTTTGGCCCTTTCCCATTGAATTTCAACCTTGGAAGCATGTTTTTAGGGAAGTTTTTTAAAATTGTTCAGCAGGGACTAAACTAAAAATTTTTGAGATTTTGGGGTTTTACAAAAAATTGTGGAATTCTGGAATTTAATGAGCTTAAATTGATCTTATAAGAACACTTTATTATGTTTGACATGAAACCCTATTGTTCTTCATGATTTAACTTGGGTTGAAGGTGAAAGTATGGAATTTGGGACTAAAGTGAAAATTTAGGAAGTTTTTAAGGCAGCAAATTTAAATTGACAAAAATCCTGAGTAAGTGATATGGTGGAAATCAAGGAATATGAGCTAAGCTTTGTTTTTAGTAATGACAAGGAAATTGAATATGAAATTAGTAATGGAAATATGATGAGAATTGATATGAGCAAGTTATGGTTGCTTGATGAATTTGTTAAGAGGCACTATAAGGAGTCTAAATTGATATGTTTTAGTGATGAGAATTAAGAGAATTATATTTTTATGATATAGGGATGTTGATGAATTCTATTTTATAACCAAAAGAAGAAGACAAGGTTATTTTAGATTACGTCATCCACCAGGTATGCGGTAGCTCTTCCAACAGTATGATTTACCATTATATTGTTATATGGTAGCATAATTTGTTAGACTTGTTAGTCTTTCAAATGAATATTGATTTATGATTGGTATGTGATGTCCATGTAAAAACTAGAAAAAGATAAGATTGTATAGAAAAGGGTATTGTTTTACTAGAGATCGCAAAAGTTTCATTCTGACAGTATTGATATTGAAAAAGCAAAACTCATATATAGAAATTCCTTAGATTTAGGGAAGACAATATAAGAGAGATGTTTTAATGTGAGCTTACGACTCACAACCGTATGGGTGATCTACCCTGAGGGTTGTGCGCTCTCAACCGATAGTGAATAACCCGAAGGATACATACCCTTAACCAATAGTGAGTTACCTTAAGAGCTGTGTGCTCTCGACAAATGATTGATTTACCTCAAGAGTTGTGTGCTCTCAACATATGATTAAATTGCATGGGCTAAAAGTCCATGATCGATGCTTGATGTCTTTGATAGTCCTCTTTTAAATCTAGGTTCTGAGCTAACCATATTTTGAATAAAAAGGAAGGTTTTTACATGTCGTTTAACAAGAACCCAAGGGCTAAGTTTCCTTGACTGTTTGATAAAAATATTCAAGGGCTAAGTACCCTTGACCGATGAAAAAGATTTTTCGAGGGCTATGATCCTTGACCATTAAAATGTGATTTCCAAGGGCTATGTACCCTTAACCGATTTAATTTCTATGAAATGAATCAATGACTGTTATTGTTTTATCGCATGTTTATGGCTTAAATTGTTAAAGTTTTAAATCATGATTTACTGAAAACTGACCAATTTAAAAGGTATTATTGATTTATTACTGGAATGCTATCCATTTACATATTACTTAATTTTAGGCATTCATCTAGAGTAGTTTGCTAACCAAAAGGGCTAGAGGAGCCCTATTGGTACTGCTGATGTTTTGATTTCCCTATTTTGTTGGGGTTTTTATGTATTTTGTAATAATGTAATTGGTTAAAGCTATAAATAATTGTAAATGAATATGTATGACCACGGGTAGATTCCCCATTTCCCTACTATTTTATAGCTGTCTCTAGGTTGAATTAAGAGCTAAGCTTTCTTTTATGGATATTATTGTTTTAGCAAATATTTGTAGAAATTTCGGGAGGTCTCAGTTATAGAAGAAACTCTGTCAAAATTTCTACAAAATATATATGAATGTGAATCTACTTGATAATGAATTTCCATTATGTTTGATTGCAATTCAACTAAGGAATTAACTTGTTAGGCTTACAGAGATAGGCTAGTCTCGTTATCTGTGTTGGTTACGCTCCAGATATTGAGGTGTGACATATAATATAGGACTAATATCCAAAGAGTAGCATTTGGTGGCAACAATAATTGGCAGTAACATGAAGCCTTTAGCAACACCTAACCTCTAAGTTATTAAACCTCAATCTTCAATCTCCGGATTGGCTACTTCAGTTGAACAAAAACACTAAAGAAGTAGAGAAAAAAGCTTTGAAGTACAACAGTTGAAGATAGGAATTACACAAAACTGATAGTGAAGTTGAAGAAGAAAAACGGAAGGGAAGTGAGGTGAGCTACATAAAGGAAAATATTAAAGTTTGTTCTTTTTTTTTTTTATTTGCAGAGTAAGAGAGCTGAATTTGAGCTTAGATGAAGCAAGAAAAGAATGAAGAAAATTAGGCAAAGCATAACTTCATAAAAACTTGTGTAAACTAATATGTAATTATTCTCAATTTCTTTGATTGAATTTTGTTTCTTTCCATTCACAAATTATGTGTTCAACGCCAGTGAAATCTAAAGCAAATAAAGGGAGTATTCATAAGCAAAACGCAAGGGGGAAGGAGGACTTCAGTAGATATCTTTGAATTGGTCACATTTAGAGACCCCAAAACGGGTTATTTTAGGGTCTCAAATATTTGAATAAAAAAATTCTACTTAACAATGAAGACTTGGCAACTTTACATCCCTTGAATTTAATCAATGGCTAGGATCATTTTTACAGCATTGGTGCTATGAATTGCCTCATAGCATACAATCGATCTAGGTTCCTTTAGGAGGCGTCATAATGGAGCTACTCAAGCACAATATTAATTAGCTATTTTTACAACTCGTATGAGGGTTTGAAATAGGGCATACCTTTACTTTGTCATCTAACTTCATATTCAAAATGTTACAAAAATTTTTAATTTCCCCTCTCTCTTTTTAGTTTATATTAGCCCAATGGAAATGATAAAAAGGAAAAAAAAAAACACGTATAATATACAAATTATAAGTTTTACGATAAATTAAAATCTTCCCCTAAATTGAAAGTTATGGTCCTTTAAGTCTTGGGATATAATTGTAGTTTTCCAAAACCACCATTAAGTCCCACGAATTTAACCGTAATTATTTTACATATAATTTCCCCCTAAATTAAAAACAATGGTCATTTTCATAGCTATGTAGAAGACTGGTTTTATTCCCATTACTAACTATTTCTTAATCTCCCCTCTCCAATTTTTATTGGGAGAATTTTTCTCCCACCCTCATTTTTGTGGAGAGTTTGAATTTTAAAAAAATAACAAAAATTAAATTTCAATAAAATTGGAAAAAGTTTTTTTGATTTTACTGCATCAGGTAAAATTTTCAAAAATTTAAAAACGTCGCTGCCAATCTTATTGGCTCAATATGGAATATCGTATATTTTTCTAAACAAGACATTGACAATTGCAGCAATACATACCATAAGACAAGCATATTTTTAAGAAGAGATTTCTAGTCACGTAAGGTTGTATATGTAATATTCTTGAAATTTATGTGCTAAATACCTTATTTTAGATGGAAAAATTTTGGAAAGGACAAATTAAGGAAGAGTAAAATATAAGGTGAATCAGTATTAAACATAAATTTGAGTCTAGCACAAGTGGCAAAGCCTTACCATATATACCTAAAGACACTCAAGTTCAAATCTTCCTCATGCTATTTAGAAAAAAAAAAATACCATTTTTTCTCTAATAGTGACAAGTGTCCCCAGGTAAAATTACTACATTCTCTTCTCCATCCTCTCTCTCATGTGAGTTCTTCATGCAGTAGTTGTAACATCTCTAAATTAGTGATTTTAATATAAACTAAATTATTTAGGAGAAATCAGAAATAATTAAACAAGAATAAATATGCCTAATTTAATCATTTAAAGAAAACAACCTAAAACTTAGTTTTAAGGCATAGGGGCAAAATGGTAAATTCACAAGGAGGTACGCGTGGCATTATCTTAACATGCAAGGCAAGCACATGTGCTTGACTTTTATTGTTGATATTTTACTTGAAGTGTTATGATCTCTTGCTGCACATATTCTTTTATATTTACTGCAAGTAATCCAATTGTTAAAGTATTGTATGATTGTTCTAACTTACATGGGGACAAGATTGTGAATGAAGTAAACAACATAATGTTGAATGCTCTGTTATTGGGAAAGAGATTTGTTATCTTCATACTCTAAGCATCTACATTAAATCTCCCTTAATTGATTTAATTGTTATTTTACATTATACACTTCTAAGTATCTTTCATAATGAGTCTTTTGCAAAGCAATTTGAAAAGAAACAAAATTATTGTAAACACTCAATTCATCCCCTCTTCTAACATCTTAAATAAAACTGGTCATTGGTTTCCATGTTTCTTAAGCTAAAAGAGCGGTATTCCATACTTTATGATTTTGTGTAGGTCATCCTCTATCTTGCTTCCAATGGTTAGGTAAGGCTTAAATAAAATCTTTTTTCACTGCAAATTCAAGAGTGGTGTGCATGTGCCAACTAAATGAGATAGGCAAAAAGTGGCATCTTATTTTATCTTTTTCTCGACCTTTTTCTCATACCATGTTATACACTTACATGGGATTCCTCTTAAAATTTCAACAAATCTATTATTCCTAAAATGACTAGGGTAAGCTTTTGAAAAATAAAATATTATTATTCCTATCTTAGAAAAATTTATTCTCTCATTTAGTCCCTTTAATTATTGTTAGACTTTTCACTTGAAACATATAAAAATATGTACTCTTAATCTTCTTCTATTTTACTAAAGTCATTATCTACTTCATAATTTATCTTGGGATTTAATTAGAAAGCTTTTCTATCTCAATGACTCATTTTCTAATATATACATTTTACCCTTACTTAGATCAAACCTCTAGCTAGGGATATTTTGGGATGTTACACAGTGTCATTTTATCTTTTACCACAATTCATGACCGTCGGTTAATTTCTATTTTCGTGGTTCATCATCAGCCTAGCCGAAAAATGCGAGTTTTGTTGAGACCATTTCTCCACACGATTTTAGCTCAAATCGAGCTCCATTTGCTATGTTCTCCTCCAAATTTCCATAAGGCTTCACTTCCCAAAGGTATTTCAGCCATTTTTTTTACTTGATTTCTAGGATCAATTTCGCCATTTGAATCAAAAATTTTAAAACGCCGTTTTACTGCATGTTCTTTGCCAATTTAATGTAATATGAATGAAATTGATGTGTTTTTCTTTGAATTGTCTTAGAGCTTTATATATGAAGTATTTTGAATCTTTTTCTCTTGTTTTCACATATAAATTTCATCAAATTGGCTCATAATCAAAAAACCTCTAAAAGTTGCACCATTCATCCGCTAAGGTTTGAATTTTAAGCTCGATTCAGTGTGATCTCATCAAATTTAGTTGGAGCTTCAAGTTTTAGCTCTGGAATTGAAAAAACCCATAAATTGGCTATGTGTGTTCATAGAGTGATGAAATTCAAAGTTTTTGGGCTTCTTTAACATCACTAAGCATCAAAGGCAAGGCTTAAGGCTACCAGAAATTTTTATTTTGAGTTTTAAGTGATAACTCTCTGAATGAAAGTTATCTAGAACAACGTTGCTAGTAGAAACACTTAATTTATAAATAAAATCTCAGTAATTACAAAGAAATTTCATTTATAACTTAGAAATAGACCTTTAACCATTATTAAGCAAAGATTTAAGCATTCCATGTGATGAATTTATAGGAAATAGATCCAAAAAAGTACTAACAAATAAGGGAGGAAAAATGAAGATTCCAATGCCTGGCCACAAGAAATCTAGTGCCTAAGCACCAATTCCAGAGACCCAATGCCTAAGCCCCAAAACTCTAGTGCCTGGGTGCCAATTTTGTACTTTGAAATTTTGCAATGAATAATACCATGCCCAAGCCCCAAGGCGCTAGATTTCCAAAAAAATAGCACCCAGGCATTAGGGTTCCAGTGCTAGGGCACCAATTTTCTAGAAAAATAGCACCCAAGCTCTAAAATTCCAACACCAGGGTGTAGTTTTCAGGAAAATAATGCCCATATGCCATAAAACCAATACTCCAGAAACAAAACCAGAGAGTTGGTGCCCATGCACCATAAAGACAGCGCACAGGCACCACTCAAGCTAGAAAGATGGCACAAGGCACTAAAAACTCAGTGCCCAAGCGCCCAAGCGCCAAATTTTCCTCGCCCGGGTGTGCCGCCAGAAACCCTAATTTGCTCTAATCATTTAAGGCTCCATACTCAACCCATACTCCACCTTTAAGGTTTTGAGGCATATGTAAAAGGTCCTAAGGGCAAGCAACAAGGCATCCAAGCAAAGAGAAAGCATAGAAAAGAATGGAAATCACTTGGGGAGAAATTTTAGTTAAGAGTTACTAAGGAGAGGGGTGGTTTCATAGTAAAGGCTCTGTATAAAGTTTATCCCCATCTGAACACCTCCCGCTCCTTCTATTTCCTGTATTCTTTATGCTTTTCTTTGTTATTAAAATCTGTAATAATGCCTATTAGAGGCTAGTAGGTTTTATCTGGAATTTTGCTGAACCCTTAGTGGGATTACTTTTTTATGACAGTATTTTCTTATTGATGTTCAAAATTTAGCTTACTTATTTTCATTCTTCCCATAATGCTTTTCTAAGCTTGATCACCTTAGAATTGAACTGGCATTTAGGCTAACTAGATAAGGAAACCCTAAATGAAGAACTGGATGAACATTATCTTTGTTTGCATGTTGAAAGATCAATAAGTATACCAATTAGCAGTCAAGATAACAGTATTTGATTGTCTTAGATAACCAAGATTAGGGCAGTGCTTTACATGAACTGTCTTCTCAGCTGGGTTTCATAGAAATAAAGGGAGTTGGGGAAAGCAGTTAGGTTTATGATGATTCAACATAACTTCTTAAGCAATTAAATCCCTAGGTTAGTAAACTAATTCATAACTCAGGAAGAAGTAATTGTCAATACAAAGTAACTACACATTGAGGTGAAGTCAAGGTGTTAGATTCATTTTGTTGTTTGTTTACTCAATTTGACATTATTGTCAAGTTATTACACAATCCATCCATTTACCTTATTTAAAAGTTTGATAATAGTATCAGCCCTGATTTAAGTCCAAATCCTCATGGGAACGATATCTTACTCACTCTTTATTATTTTTGTGACCACGTACACTTGCATGTATAGAAATCAACGAACAGTAAGTTGATTTGCTAATTTTTTTTAATTGTATTGGATTTTCATTGATGTAAATGAAGGAAAGATGAATGAAAAACCTTATTAGAGTTAATAAAGTAACCTTAGATTATTATTATAATTTAATGAGTAATTTTGAGATTTGGTTGGTTGACCTTTAATGCCACATTTGATAAACAGATAACATATTCATTATGGAATAAGGGTAAATAAAGCTTGAAGGAGAGGATTTAAGGTATTAAATATTGTTTAATGTTATAAATTAATTTTGATTTAAGAAAGTGTCATTTCCAAACTATGAATGTAGTTGGATGGTTAGTAATCATGAAAGTGGAAGATGGAGAAAAAGATTATAAAAGTGTATTGGGATAAAATGGATAATCAAAAATTTCCAATGAATTGAATTGAAATTAATCAAGTTATAACCTATTATGATACTAATTGGTATTAAATTAAGTGTGCTATCAATCTGATTAAGATGGTATTTATTTAATAATTGAATCTTGAAATGTGAAGTAAGAATGTTAGAGGATATAATATGTAATAGCTAAATACACACACACACACACACACACACACACACACATATATATATATATATGGACTTAATTGCATAACTTTAAATCTTGATCAAGTCAAAATATCATATTACAGAGACTAACATTGAAATAGTTAAAAAAAATTTAAGGGCCAAATTATATTTTATCTAAAACATGAAAAAGTACCCATTAGCTTTCATTTCTTCACTTTTACCCACACACTCTCTGCACTCTCCCTTCCTAGTTCGTGTTTCTTCCTCTAGCATCCTTTCTCATCTTTTCTCTTTTATTTCTCATTCATTTCATTTTTTCCATAGTTCAATCATGTTTTATCCTTTCCATAATCCTCTATGCCCTTTTATCTTTCATCACCTACTAGCCATGGTGATAAGAAAGGTGTAGAAGATTGTAAGTAGCCAGTAAAGCTAGGAAAAGGACCATTTTTCTCCCTTCCTTTCCCATTACTTTAAATTTTCGAAATGTTTGTCTAATCTCTTCCAATTTGGCTCCATTTCATTAGCATTTGCTGTAAATTTTCAGTATCATCTCCTCCATGTTCAAGCACTTTCATTTAGGGCTTTTGTTGTTGAAGCACTAATGAGAGATTCCCACACTAAAATATTTACTTTTTAGGTTTATAATGCATAAACTAAACTCAATTTAATTTATGGTAGCTTAAATTGGAAAACCTAGGTTAGCTTAGTGATAAGAATAGAAATCCTAAAGAAAATTGGGACTTTAAGTGTTAGAGGCTACATCTAGTTTAAATGATAATTGTAAGTGCAAATTGAAATTCTTAGTATGTGTTGAATGTAATTTTAGGTAACTTAGTGGACCTCCTTAGGTGGGGGTTATGCTGAGATGTAGGAATAAGGGACCTCTACTATTGGTCCCTATTTGTGAGTATATAAATAGCAAAATAGCACCTTTCATTTTAATTCATGATTATGTTCTCTTGTCCAACTTTCATTTCCTTATTCCATCCTCTATGTCTTATAGGGGAGACAAATCTAGAATTTTCAAACTCTTCAATTATGTGTATGTATATTATATGATATGTACGAACGAATGATAACATGATGATAAATGTTATTATGAGCTATTGCTATTGTGAAAGGCACTTGGTACACAAGAAGTGCAAAGTAAATGCTATATTATATAATTAAGGAAAAAGTATTATATGCAAGATGAAATGTTGAAGAAGCATGTGTTATAAAAAAGGGTACTAAGAATATTCATATTGTGTGCAAAAATAAGGTTGTTGTAAAACTATTAATTATAATTGTTTTGCTTTATTTATAAGTTTCATATTGGTATTTTATCTAAGTTTATTGCATTGTGTTATTATACATTTTTAATCCTTTACTAATATTATCACTTTATCTCCTATCCATTCCCAATAATCACTTTTTATTCTCTTGCATCTCTAAAAATTTTTTTAAATTACTTTATGGTAATTAATGTTTATTAGTAAATTATTTATTCACTTAACTTATTTACATGATTTATTTATATTCAACAATTTTAATAATTTAAAGGTTGTATAGGAATTCATATAAGAACCTCATAGCCATTAGCAAGGTTAGTGGCCTAGGTGCTCCTAGTTGAGATGAATTATTGTGATATATCTAAAAAGAGAATACAGGTATATATTATTAAGACGTATTCGGTAATGGATACAGGTATGCATTCTTGAGACATATTCGGTAATGGATATGGGTATGAGATATTGAGACGTATCTGGTAATGGGATACCGATATGAGATATTGAGATATATATGGTAAATGGATACAAATATGAGATATTAAAACAAATCCGATAAATGGATATGGGGTATGAGAAATTAAGACATATTCGGTATGGGGATATGGGATATATGCTTATTATTATATACGCTATGGATATACAAGTATTAAATATTATTATGGTACTATGAGGTATTATCCAGTGCAAGGATAACAAATGCAATTATATAATAAGGCAATGATGATAATGGTTCTTCTTTGATACCCACTCCATTTAAATTTTAATGTTTATAAAATACTATTTTGCTTTCTTGAATTTCATGTTCTTTATTTAAATATATACTTATGAAAAACTCTAATGCCTTCGTTGTTTCCCATTCCGTTTACTTCAATATTTATGCACACACTAAGTCAGTGGTAGACTTACATCTCTCTCTTTCTAACATTTAACATATTAGTAGGTGATAAAGTAATGTTGCTCTAGGAATTTCTTGTTGCCCACACTTGTTTTGGTATGTTATTTTAGGTTAATCACAGTGTACATATAACTCTAAAATGGTAGCTACTAAATGTCAGGTTATCTGGGTTTACAAATATTGTGAAGTGTTGTAAGCCTTGTGTAGCCATTTTTTACTATATTAAATATATATTTTGAGACATTATAAAGCTAGTTTTATTGATATCATAGTGATGTTGTTAGAATATAATTGGTTGTACAGTTTTGGAAAACATTTAATTTTGGGGGAGATGCTGCCAAGTTTTAAGCAACCTCTAAGTAATTTTGTTGAATTTATATTTTAAAGTGTGTTTAATGTGTTTTATCAAAATTTTATGGAATTTGTAATAGTATTATTTTAGGCTTGCTAGGTTAGGTTTGTTTGGCCTATGCGCCATTGATAGCCAATGTTTTTAAGTTGTGAAGGCTATGTTTGATAATCCTTAAGGCTTATGTTTACAATTCATAAACAAATAAAGTGCTAAATAACTAAATTGATAGAATTACATAGATTGTTTCTAGATATCAAAGGTTAAGAGTGTGAATGCTTGTAGGTCGTTAAGACTAGTCGTAATCAAGTGAACTGTCAAAAGCTTTAGGGAGAGGTTTGTGTGCTTCTCTTCAGGTGTGTAGATATTGCTAACTATGCTTGTGATCTATGTTTCAATACCATGTTTATGAATTTGTGTAACTTGTTTGCTTAACTACTTTAGAGAACAAACTTTCTCAGATTTACTATTTTCTTCCTAAAAATTTCTCTGAATGCTTTCACAACTTCAAGATAATGTGTTATGTAGTTTCTTTTGGTATCTAATATGACTTTGGAATTTACATCTCTATATATTCTGGATTCTAATTTACACTAATTGTGGAATTGTGAATTACAATTATTATAGATTTCAACACTACTCTATTTAGGAATTCTGAAGTACTCTGGTTCGTACTTATAAAGTAACTTGATCAAGTAAATTTTGAATGACTCTAATTTCGTTTTTCTAAATAAATCTAATTTTGGATTTTTTGAACTACTTTAGTTTTGGATATTCTAAAAACTCAAGATTTAAGAAATACTTTATCTCTGAATTCATGAAATCATCTAATTTTATGTTTATGAAATACTTTGATTTTGATTGACGAATTACTCTGATTATGGATTTATGAATTTAATCTAGTTCTGAGTTTTTGAAAATTTTTGCTATGCAATTATTTCTGTAAAAGAATCTTTAGGAACCCATCTAATCCAAAACACTGCAGTTAACAATAATACATGTTAGTTATAGTGCACAGTGATTTTGAATCCTAGCTAGCAAAGGTGTTACTAGCCCCATATGTTGACCAACACACATGGATCTTATCTAATTCTGATTATTTGACTAAGGCGTACATCTGATATTCTAGTTATACTGAGCTTGACGCTCACGCATTTGAGATCTATTATATTCTAACAGCATCTCAGCTAGTAAGGGTGATACTAGCCTTGTGTGTTAACCAACTTATATGGATTATTTAACTAAGGCGTACAACTTGTATTCAGATTGTTCCAAGCTTAATGCACGTGTCTAATATTTGTTCTAATCTGGTAGCACTAGCCTTGAGCTAACTCTGGTTTTCTAATATTTTGTTAGTTCTATTGGATGTTCCTTATTATACCATTTAATATGTGCCTCATTTATATTAAAATATAAAATCTAATTCATTTTCCCATACTATACTTCTGTTTTGTGCTATGTTTTCTGTGGATATTAATAAATTTGCATTATTTGTACTTCATAAATACTTTTTGTTCATGTGCAATTTCAAAGATAATTCATTATTTTATAAATAAACCTCTACTACTTCTGCCTGTTCCCTACCTAGTATAGTCAACTATATATTCTCACTAAGTGTTTTCACTCAGTCTTATTATTTCAATGTTTTTCATAGAACAATGTTGACCATGGACCCTTCTGCTACATAAAGTCAAGTTAGATATCCCTTTATAAGCCTTGCATTGTTCACAATGGTGTAGTTCACTTTTATTTGTAATTGTTAGGCTATATATTATGTGGGAATGGAGCTCTCTTACTTTTGAACTTATAGGTCTTAATTGTGGAATTTTTTGAGAGTTCATATTTCAAAGAGGACTCTGTCAAAATTTTCACATGAAATCCAAATACTAAATAATATGCTTATGACTTGACTTAATCTAGCAATTACATTTTGGCAAGTTTATTATTAAATTGTTTAGGTTGTTTGACTTTTTTGTTTCGTAGAGGCAGGGTTTACTTCGTTCTCCATCCCTGTTACACTTCCTTAGTGTGATAGTATGCCACAACTATCTTGTCATATGCACAAGACACATATTGAAATGACATTGCGGTTAAGGTTGTAGCGAATGGATGATCACAATTTATTCTAAAATATTTTGAGTCAAATATTACCAATGTCTAACCAAGAATATCACACCTATTCTAAGATGCAAATGAATAACACACATCTCAATGTTACATATATTACAAAATCCTTTTTAAATGCAATAAAGTCTCTCTCATTTTAAATATGTTTTGAGAAAGAACAAATTTCATGTATAGTTTTTGGGATGGTAGTTACTAATTTTCTTCCAATAAAATATTATATATATATATATATATATATATACACACACACACACACACGTATAAGTTAATTTGTTAAAAAAATTAAAGTGTCATTTTTTATGCAATTATAAAATTAGTTGTGTTAGACAAGGTAACCAACACCCAATAGAGAGTGAATTAGGTATGTACAATAATTTTGGTTATTTTCAAAATTGCTTTGCAAAATACTTAGTATAAAGGTTACTTAAAAGGGCGTAAAGCAAAATAACAATTATACAATCAAAGGAAGCTTAGTTTTGTTGCTTAGAGTACGAAGATAATAAGTTTCCTAACAAAAACAAAGTACTTAACAAAATATAGCTAAACTTGATTTAAAATCTTGTTTTCATGTAAGCTAGAATAATCATACAATCTCTTTTAACAATTGGGTTGCTTAAAGTAGACATAGAAAAAATGTATCAAGCAAATAATAACGATACATCAAGCAAAATATCAACAACAAAACAAAGCATTAAATGAGCAACATAAATTGTAAAGAGTAAAGGGATGTAGAAGGCAAACTTTAAGATTTATCCTAGTTTAGCTCCAATACAAGCCTACATCCTGTCCCCAAGCTTCCACTTAAAATTTCTCTACTAATTTCACAAGTTTAATCGAGCGCTTGTGAGTCTTTACAATATCCAACTCAAACTAGAGTTGTTTCTCACTTTAGAACTAAATAACACCACTTTCTAGGGAAAAGTCACTCCAAGAGATTCCTTACTCTTGTTTTATCTTCTAAGGGATACATCTCCCTTGTCTTACAAATATTGAAGATGAATAATATTGTTCAAAGAAACTCTCTCTCAATGAGTAGATATAAAAAATGAAGCTCTGAGAACTCAAATGATAGAAAATAAACAAGTTTTGGCTCAATGATATTTGTTTCTCTCCTAAAAACGATAAAACAAGTTAAAGATCATATTCTAGCATTTAGTTCTACTCAAAAATATGTTTAGAGAGTCATAAATATAGGGTTATATGAAAAATAGTCATTAGACATGTAAAAGAACTCTTAAAAAAGTTCATTTTTGCTTTTCCGTGCTACATCAGTGGATTCTCGAGTCCATCATTCGATCGTTACTTTAGAAATTTGAATTCTAGACTTGCTATGCTCCATCAGTCAACTAATGGCTTACGGAAGCTCCATTAGTCGACCAAGGTGTTCCATAAGCCAACTAATGGCTTACAAAAGTTCAATTAGTCAACTATTTCATAAAATGAACTTTAAATGATCATAACTTTTTCATTTTAACTTCGTCTTAATTGAATGACCTATCATTGGAAAGTTTTTTGAGTTATGTTCTAATGCTACAAGTTTCATATCAAATTTCTATATGATTTGAGATATAATTGAAATAGTGTCCAAGGGCTAGAAAAAGATTTTTGATAAAATTTATATCTCAGTATCTTTTAAATCCAAACTTATATTTTAAAAAAAAATATATTCTTGAGCTAATAAATGCAAATCTAAACCATGGAATTTTATAACATGACTCTTAACCTATAATAGATATAACTATTTAATCTATTGGCTATCTTGATGCAACCAAACTCCAAATCTTTAAATCTTTAAATTCTTCAATGCTTAGAACATCATTCTTGCTTTCTATTTCTTTGTGCAAAGCATACTATTGATATTTCATTCTCTTCACTTCAATGCTCACTCTTCTTTCCTTAGACCATCCTACATAAATGATATAACTTTGTAGGCTAAATAGTTAATCCAATTTATATTTAACAATATGCACACTTTAATAGCAATTAGCATAATATAAATATTCATGTCATGTATATGATATTCTTATTATCATGTATCTGATTTAGATTCTATACATAATATTAAAGCCTATTGGATATGATATGAATAAGCATATCTCATATAAAAGATTATTCAAATATAAAGTATTGCAAGTCAATGATTAATCAATTAATCATATGTTTGTACTATATTTGTAACTTATTTATTACATATTTGTCATCATCAAATATTATACTATTGAACCTTAGGGTCAACAAGTTGCACCAATGTAATCACTATGCAGCCACTAAAAATAAGACATATAGTAGTGACATATCAAAATATACTGATTTACTAGCTTAAAATAACTTGTACTTTCTAATTTGACTCCCATATTTTTAGATTTTATTTATGAATCCAAAACTTTTTAAAAAATTTTCAATTTACCCCCTCTACTTTTTAGTTTTTAGTAACCCCACAAAACATTAGTTTACAAATTGAAAATATGAATAAAATTAGAGAGTTGTGGAGTTATTAGAAAAATAAAGAAAGTATAGAGATGAGTTAATAAAGTTATAAATAATATTTATGTGTGAATTCTTAAAAAATAAAAAGTAAAAGTAAATTGAAAATTTCAAAAAAAAAATTGGATTCATAAATAAAATCTAAAAATAATAGGATCAAAATATAAATACAATAAGTTATTTATGTTGTTATACAGTCACCATTATATCACACCTCATTGTTTCATGTCTTCCTCTTAGTATGTCATATAACAATTGCACCGATACAATTAATTACATAGAATTAAATTGCAAACAATTTGATTTTACCAATACTAGAGTTGTGACCTTTATTTTAAAATTGAATTCTTTCTATGGAACGTTTTGTATATTTAATTTTTAAAAATATTTGTAATTTAACACTATCTAATTTAACACATTCTCACTTTCATACTTAAATTTTATCTCGTAGAATTCAATTTCAGCATGAAATAAATTAATTTCAGCATAAAACATGATATATAATACATTTTATATGCATATATTTTATTACATTTAAAAAAAATTTGTAATATATGTAACATTGAGATGCGTGCAGTTCTTGTGCATCTTAGAATAGGTGTCATATTGTTGGTCAACCATATCTAATAATTGACTGAAAACATTTTAAAATAAAAAGTGTTCATCCATTTGTCATATGTCCTTTTTGCTCTTGAGCGTGTGTCCAATGTTATACAATACAATATAATAATATAATATACCATATAGCATGGACCGTTAAATAAAAATAAGATTTATAGACTAAGATGGAATCCATCTAAATTCGATAGTCCAAGTCGCATAGTGCAGCATTGGAATTTTTTGCCCTTTTACTGCCAGTGTCATCTCAATATGCGTCCAGGGGGACAGGTTCTTTTTTAAATAAATTTGTCTGTCACATGGCATGTATTGGCGCAATTGTCGATGGCTTGTTCAGCAAAACGTAAGCATATTGAGCCAATAAGATGGGCAACAACGCTTTTCAAGCATTAATAATTTTACTTGCTGCAGTACCATCGAAAAGCCTACAAAAAATATGCATTTGAAAAAAAAATGAAACTTAAGATTTAAAAGTCAATATTACTGTTTAAGTTCTCAAACAAACTCTAGTGAAATTCAACAAAACAAATAATATAGATACAAATAACAAATTTTACAAGTTGAAGAAATTCAAAAAAAAATTAAAATAAATAATTTCGACAAGTTTAAAATATCAAGTTTATATATCATCACAAATTCATCCTCAAGTGTAACTTGCCTACAAAATTAATTTAATATTATTTAAATAAAACTCAGAAGGGGATGGACCCGTGGGGTAAGAAATATAATTCCTATTATTGCCTCCAAATTACGTCTAAAAGGATTTTCTTCCAATTCTATTTCCTTAAATTAAGAAATCTCTAAATACAAATATATTAAGGAGACACTCCCATGGAGATCTTCAAATACTATATATACATACATATATATATATATATATATATATATATATATATGATAAATAGGCACACATGCATATAATAGACAAGCATGTATACAAGCTTCGAATGATTAACATGAAATTAAGAGAAAACAGAGACGAATGAGCTAACAAACATCTAGTGGACTTGTACATAATCAACTTCTGCATATTCATTTGAGATTCACGGGGGTGTAAAGTACGCTCTGAGAAATTGCAGAGAACGTGGAAATTTAATATTTTATTTTATTTTTTAAAATTTCTATTTTATATGCCAATGTCAGTATTGAATGGTAATAACGTTAGAGTGAAATGCAATGACATAAGTTTTTCTTTTCATGATTAGATTTATTCAATAATTTTGTACATAATTAATAGTCATTTTCCTATGACTGCTAAGCTCAGATTCATAATAACGAGAAGCTGTAGGGTAACCACGTGTTAAAGTTTATTTATTTTGTGGACATCACATAGAAAAGGTTGGTTCAATAATGCCATGTGCCTGACCCTCATATGGGCTTGGGCCCATTTTGGACATTGAGAATGTATAGAACGGCCTTCTCCGAAGGGTTAAGCGTAATTACAGTCAGTGTCTTAGTAAACTTTTTTTCCACAGGACATTGGTGCAAATATTAAGAAAAAGATAAGTGATAAAAATATGTTAAAATATCTAATTTTTTATTAATTTAAAATAATTTATTATATTTATATTTTTTTACACCAATATTTTTTAGATGTTATTTATGAATTTGTTAACTTATATTTTTAAATTTTTAATTTTTTAATAACTCTTAAAAATTAACTTATAAATAATAAATAAAGACAAAATTAGGAATTTCGAGAATTTGTTGAGATAATAAAAGAATTAACAAATTTACAAACTAATACTTTTAAAAGAAAAAGGAAGTTGATAAACTCAAAATAGATTTTGAGTTCACAGGCAAAATTAAAAAAATATTAAAACTAAAAGATAAATAAAAAAATTATTTTAAATTGATAAACAACCATGTTGTATCACCGTGTTTTTCATTTAATATAAAATATAATAATCATGCTGGTATATTCCATTTTAAATATATATCAAAAAATTCTTTTGTGACAATTGGCTAAGCGGCAGACGAAAAATCAATAGTGGTTGACCTACTAGATTTTTGGAAAGATAAAGAATAAATTTTAATGTATGTTATCTAATTTTTTAAAAAAATTTGTGTGAAAGAAGTTTTTTTTAAATTTTAATTAAGTGACGTTAAATTATTGAAACATTATAAATAATGATTTATTAAAAAATTGATAAATTTTTAATAATCATAACTGAATTTTAGTATTGGCTAAATACTTATTGAGTATCTTATTAGATAAAAGAAAAGAAAAAAAGATAATATATTAAGGTAAAATTTTTGATATATTTATAATTTTAAATACAACAATATATGCAGTTATAATATAGAAACATAATAATAATAATAATAATAATAATAACTAAAAAATAATATTATTATAATTTAATATTAATCATGGTTAATTCAAATTTCTTTTCATTGGTACTCTCAAAGTCAACAAATATAGTGTAAACGTATATATATATAGATATATATGTATTAAAGATTTTTATTATAGTAACACATCAGCCGTTTGAACCGTAGTTTCTTTTTAAATTACATGTCATGTCTTTTTTTTTTTTTTAATGTTCACTTTTTTTTTAATTTTTCTCACGTCTTTTATTAAATTATGTGGAAGTGTATCGGACTCACTCTTAATTTAATGAATAACCGAAATAACCGAAAAAAGAATAAATAAATCGTTTAGCAATAGATAGGCCACTCACCCGAATTCCGAATAGCGCGTTTAAATCACTAGTAGCAATGGCCACTTACCACGCCATGTGGTTCAGTGGATGGGATCCATTCTCACTTAACGCAATATTACTTATAAGGAAGATTTTTTTTTGAAAAAATATAAAATTAATTTTTATATATGATAATTTGATCTCTCACAAATTTAAATTTGTAAAAATTTAATCATTTTTTTGAAATTAATAAAGAATAATTTTACATAAAATAATATTTCTAAAGAATTAATTAGTAATAATTAATTTGTAAAAAATTAAATTTCACAAAATGTTAAAGTGAAGACTAATTTGATACTTTCCTTTTTTATATATATTTTATGTAATAGTGTGGACAAAATTCTTCTTTTAATCAGTTAGGACCCATGATAAAAATGTTTTATTAAAATAGTTTCCTGATAATGAACTTAGCTTAAAATGTTTTTTTTTTAAAGACCAATTTATTGAATGGCTTGGAAGAGGCATTTTGGATCAAGTCTAATTACAATAATGCTCCAAGTAATTCGCATATATTTTGAGAGAGAAAAAATTCAGTTATTCTTATATATGTCATTAACTTATCAATTAAAAATAATAATGATGTCATTTTTGTAAAGAACTGTATGATTCCTATATTTAAAAATTATATATTCGTTATATTTTAGTTAAAATTAAAATTTGATAATAACAATATAAAGAATTACACTAACCCATATTGAATTGCTCAATCAAATCACAATCAGTGGAACCATCATGACACTATAACGCGGCTTCCACTTTTCGTCTAGACCGGGATACACGATGCATTTCTTAAAATCCCATTCTGGAAGTTGCACTCTATCCTAAAAATTAATTAAAAAAAAAAAGGTTTATAAGTCTATAATGTTTTCTTACCTAATATACTAATGTCTTGGGATTGATTTGATTTGAAACTACTAACAAGTTGAATTAAAGTCTCAGAGGAACAAAAAGAATTAAAAGCAATTTATTGATGGCCCAATTGAAAAGTTACATCTAGGATTAAATTAAGAAATTAATCATCTTCCTGGAACCAAAACAATAATACATTTTTTTAAAATTAAATTTTCTTCAGCCTATACTTGTAACGATTAGTAGCCGGTATCTCGGCGTTCATACTGTCAGTCAAACCTCCCAGTTTCTATGAAGCTCAACTGCGTTGGAAATCCGAAGAACTGAATGTGACTTCCATTTTCCATTACTCTATAAATTGGAATGAGACGAAGCAAGACTGTCATTGGCATTTCAAGCTTAGATTAACATATGGGTGCCCCTTTGATTTTCCATTTCCTCGTCGTGCTTCTATTAATCGCTTTCTCCTTTTTGTTCATCCTCTCCACTTCAGTTAATGCAGGTTTGTATACGCAGATTACTTACTTTCTTAATAAAACAGTATATTGCAAACGTTGAATACTTACATATGTACAGTTGAAATGTCTCTGGTACATGGTACATGATACATGATAAAGATTATATCTTTGATGAAGTGGATTTAGGTCAGTATGCTGTTTTGGTCTGGCAATTTTGGAGTCTTCATTTTTTGGCGAGTTTGATACTCAAATTCATACCAAATCTCAAATATTTTGGTAAAATTTCTGGGCTTTTTGACAGACGAAGCTTATAATGAAAATGAATGTGGCCAATAAGTTGTTCGAACACTCAAACTAGTTCTCTGAATTGAAGTTAGGGAGAAAGAGTAATAGAAGACGACGGAAGAGGAGACTCCTTCCTTACCTGAATGGCATGTTTGGGTATTTGGAAGATAGCCCTCAAAGGAAGATTGGTAATTTTGATCCATTAGATCAGCACAGCCCAACAATATTTTTGACTTTTAAATCTTTGAAAGAAATGTTTATTCATTGTGATGTGAATTACGTATGTGTTGAAGTTCACTATTGAATAATAGTTCATTTTGCAGATACTATGATATTCATGAGGAAACTGGGTCGCTTGCCAAGCTCACCTCCTCCACCCATGGTAGCTCAAGGCCCTAGTCAGCGAGGAAAATGAGGATACATAAGATTAAAGACAAAAAGGGTTGTAATTTATAGTTATGCTTGAGATAAACAGTTCTACACAGAAAACAAAAATATGTATAAACTCATTTAACATTGACTCAACAGTCCCAAAATGAATTCAGAATCCATTGACCATAATCAGTCTATTCGTTAATGGATTGTGATAGTCGCAGCTTGTACCCTAGCTTATATCCTTCAAAACAAGAACTATGAAACCCATTTTGTTGCCTTTGTCACTCGTCTTTTATATGATTGGCCACTGCATTGCATACTCCAACTTATAATATAACAAGAGATGCAAACTATTTTCGTATTTCATCCTATTTAAGGATTAAATTTCAATTTAATTCTCCGGGAGAAGTACATAGGAATAAACCTAAGGGAGTCTTCAGTAAAAACCTGCTCTACAACGTAGAAATAAGTCCCCATAACCTTTGGCTTAGTTTGCCTTCGAGGAGAGAAGGCTCTGAAACAAATTGAGCCCATGACGAAGTGATAAGAAACCTTTCAGACTAAGAATTGTAGGACTTTACCCCAAAGGGAGCCCTTCCAGAAATTCTCAAAGGCCTGGGCCAAACCCAGGCCTAAGAGGGGGTTTGGAAATAGTTTTCAACCAGCAATAGACGCGCCTCGGCTAGAACCTCACTAGCTGCGTCATTGCCCCAAGCGCAAAGATGAAGATAATCGGCGTTCTCGTCTCTTTTTTATAGGCATTCCTATAGCTCTTTTCTTTTTATTAAACGATGTGGGACTAGCTATGGCCTATGGGAAGAAGTGTAGAATTGTAGAACTGTGAAACATAACTATGATTCATTGCAAGACGATGTTGTTTCGTTTCTCATTGATACTACAATATAAATGACAGATAAATGCACAATCGTCGTTCTGTAAATAAAGAATCGCTGGCTCAAATCATTTATTGCTATATGTTGACGAGAACTTCACCATACATTATGACTCTAACTAAACACCCTTGATAGATCTGACAAAAGCAATTTTCAATGAGTTTCGGCTTTGAAATGCTAGTTGATTTTGAAATTCTCCTGGTAAGAGAGAATCTGCGAAATCTGTCACAGAAATTGGAAAATGAATGTTCAAACACCTTCATCCCTAGGTACTGGCATTGCGCTGAGTACCATTGCTGCTAGAGAAACTCAGTGCAGAATATGATCCTTGTCATGGCAGCATTGTGCATCAATAGAGCCTTCAGAAGTTTTGCACAGAACCGTGTTAATTATAATGAGTCTGAATTAGTCCACTTCCTTTTTGGATCAACTAGTTCCTAATGGATAAATTAGTATAAGAATAGATATTTCTAAATAGGAGATATACCCGTATTAAAAACGTATCTGATATGATATTCGATACAAAATAGTTGCATAAGTATCGAAAAATTTTTTTATAAGATACATTTGAAAATATATCAAAATAATATCAAATTGGTAGTTTGATCATTTTTTTTATTAGTTGTGATATTATTTTATCATTTTATCTTTTATTTTAGCATATTTTCTTATCATATTTTACTTAATCTTCCTCCACCACCAACTCTATTTGCTGAAATATATATATATATATATATATATGCATATACACATTAATATACTCGTACTTGTATCTTATAATTTTTAAAATTAATGTATTTCACATATTGTATTATATCGTATCCAATATTCGTACTCGTATCGATATTTATATAATTAGTACTCATTTTTTCTAATTGATGAAAGGGTGGGGTCAAATAGAGTAGGTTGTTTAGTTTGAGATTTGATTCCGTCATTTTAAATCATTTTATGAGAGTCTGAGGTGAAAAATCAAAAGCTCTCACCAACTTTAGAACCATCCTTCTTTGCAAATTGTGTTCAATGTATGAAAGATATAATTTCACTGTCTTAAAGCTATGACTTCTCCTTGGATTCATGCTAGACTATAGACATTGGGTTCAACTAGCCACTAGGCTTAGA
The DNA here is from genome assembly GCA_037074485.1 of Delonix regia. Classification (NCBI taxonomy): domain Eukaryota; kingdom Viridiplantae; phylum Streptophyta; class Magnoliopsida; order Fabales; family Fabaceae; genus Delonix; species Delonix regia. The sequence goes on along the minus strand of CM073449.1, from coordinate 26,714,215 downwards.
GGAACAGAGAATGACTTATCACCATACTACAAAATCCACATCTATTCCTGTTTCTTCTTTTTACTACAAGAGATTCATTATTGCATATTATATGGAAGGGGAAATTACAACCACCTTACAATCGTGTTTCCTGAATATTACAGTTCATAACTCTTACTAAAGGGAAAACAGATCAACTTTTCTCATTCCACCACATTTTTCTGATATATCTAAAAATAAAAAAATTAAAAGAAATAAAGATTGATCTCTTGGATACCAAGTCAAAAAGCAATTCATGGAATGAATTTTTTCCAAAACTTACCGCACAGATCCCCAATTTCTTTCACAGAACCATATTCTCAAGAACCTTAATGAGCCATCAATGTAGTGAGAAAAGGCATCATATGGACTAATCACCACAGTGGTGTCCCACCGGATAATGCTTATCCTTCTCCTACAATTTGTGATGTAATTGACAAAATCAAATCATAGACCAACTCGGGTATTAATCTCAAAAAATCTTCCTACAAACTTTGCTCCTCTTTCCGTCATTCTCATTCTCTCTATCCTTCCCTATACTCTGCACTTGCATATGTTCTACTATCTGCTGGTCTAAGTGAACTCATGATTGAAAAGTTTATTCTAAATCACATAATTGCATTCCTTTTCAAAAGTGCATCTGAAGAAATGTTGAGGGCGTTCGTGGTCTAAACGCTACCCATTTATGAATGAACTCTTTTAAAGATACTAAGCAAGCATGGTTCCAAAACCACACAAAAAAGCTAGCTAGGAGAAGATATTTATAGCAATTATGATGATGCACTGATGCTGTTTGGCTAATATTGATCCCTTTGTCCTGCCTCTTGGGAACTTTTTCCCAGAGAAAATCTTATATATTGGTATATCAATGTTGGGAGAGGTAGTAGTACCCAATCACTGATTATCCACCAATCACATAGCACTGACCCCACATGAAGAATCAATGAGCCTCTCTAATCTCTGATCTCAAGTCTCAACCCCATAAAGGAAAGCCCAAAGAGTTTCAAGATATATCTATTCTCCAATGGCAGAGCAGCTGTGAGCTGTCGACATTATATTCTGTGGTAGGCTTACATATCTGATTCTCATTCACAAATATGGTCCCTGTATGAGCAAATGGAGAAGGAATCTGTGGGGGGTGTTGACAGGTGTACAACACCAATTTTATGTTTTATGAATACTCACTTCTTTTAAAAAATTGGTAAAAGTACTCATTATTATAGAAGTGAATTGTGTTTAAAAAATGTGATATTGTCATTATATTTGTTTTTCATTGTCTACTTTTGCACAAAAATAAAATAATGGTGTTATGGGAATTTTATAGGTTTGAAATGATTGAACACAACAAATTGTTTTGAGCGAACATTTTTTGCAGTTTGACGAAACTACTTAAGAGATAACTATCACATTGAACTATTTGTAGTATGGTCCCTTAAATATAGTTAAGCTACACTCTCCACAAGCTTATTACATATTATTCCTAACATTCTTATTCTTGTACTGTTTGATATCTGAATAAAATTATCGCCCCTTTCAAAATTCTTGTATTGTCTATTGTCCTATTCAATCCCGAAATAAATGTAAGAACTAATCATATTTATTTATCATTTAATATGGTTTTGTTTCTTAATTGTTGTGTCACTTTTAACGAAAAATAAAAAAATGTGATACAAGTACAACTGAATGATTGTATATTGTGATATTTTAGCATGAGAAAATCTTAATTCATATATTTATAATTAATTTTTTTTCAATCAATTCTATCTAAAAAAAAACTCTTCATTCATTCTTTTGGCCCGGCTAATATTATTCCCCTTTGCTTATGGTATTGCTCTGCAAAAGTGGATTAAAATTTGAAAAGACAGGACAAATTGGCATGAAGGGTCTTAATCCTTAACCTACTGCCAAGCACACCCCTTCTCTCTATCTATCTCTCTTAAAACTGGAACTTTCAAATGTGATTCCTTTTGAAAGCATTTTCTTGTACAGTTTTTTCTCCTAATTGTTCTTCTTTATCCACTGTTCATTGATTCGGGTTCCGTCCAAATCTAAGAGGCTAACCTAAATTGATCTTTGGTTTAACTTGGTGGTTATCTAGTGGTTTCATGCGTGGGCATCTTACATGATGCTAGAAATGTTATTTGGCAAAATTTATGTAGTCCCATTTTCCATTTATAGCCACTTTCGCTTTCCTACAGTATCTACTATTTCAGGCTTTATTTCTCTATTGGGTCAACATACTACGAATGGACAGCTAAGTTTTCACGCATGGCTGTACCAAACCAGTTCATTAGCAACACAGAAAAAGCTGATACAGTCAACATTTTTAAGTGATTTCTTGAGTTGAGACTCTATATAGTTCGTAATATAAGACTAATAAATAGCCATTAACTGAACAAGCCATATCTTGACCAAAACGTCACTGTAGATAATTCAGTTGCTTTTGATGCTATTAAGCCACATCAAGCTGATCAAGCATATCATCTGTTCAAACTACTTCAATAAGTGAAAACTGTGTACAGATGATTGAATTCCAAGAAATTTGCTATGAATCTATCATGGATAGGGCATTTGATAAAAGCATTTAATTCCCAGTACAAAGCCATTTGCTTCTGAGAACACCAAAACATTAGTATTACTCTAACCAAACATGAATAGTGCAAATACAGACACACCCACAAAATAAATTTCCTATTAAATGAAATTTAGTTTGATATTATATTATCTCACACGCCAAGGCATCTAAGATATCAGTATAGAATGATATGTATTCATTTTGAGATGAATGAATAATTTTAAGTTAAATTAGTGATGTCAGACAAGATAGTACACAATGGTTAATATGGTCAATACACAGTAAATTAATTAGATTTCACATCCCAGAGAAAAGTCCCTATACTGAAACTCTGGTTCAATAGCCTGCTTGGTGATGGTGACTTCCCAACCACGCGTATATAAGATAGGATCATCCAAAATGTTCGATCACTGTGTGGTTAGGTTTCTTTCAAAATTAATGGCCCTAAATGGGAATATCAATTCACGCAAGTCACCTTTGTCTTCAGTCACCAACTTTGGGAAAAAAAATAAAAAAGGAGATAAAGACTAACTTGTCAGCATATATTAATTAACTAAATAATAATATTCTACAATATTTTTGAACCACTTGACAGCTTCACTTGCCTTGACCCATTCAAGGTCCTACTTCAGTGGAGTATCTGCATATTGTGGGCCTCACAGACCACTTATAGTAAGTGAAGAAGATAGATGTAAAATCACAACAACTTTATACTGTTTGGATTGTAAATTACAACTTTAAAAAATATACGTTTGATATCAGAAGATTTACAGAAATCCTATAGCACATGGGTATCAGCTGCATAAATGAAAGAAAAAAAAAGAGATTGGGTAGAGATTTATATACAAAGTTTAATTAAAAAAATTATATTTAATTATGAACTAAAATATATAAATCAAATATCAACTACAATTGAATGCAAAAGCTAGGTCACAAGATCCTTGAGTGATCTCATATCTTTGCTTTTATATTAACTTCATGTCAATCAAAGAAAGTGTCATGTAGTTAAATTTCATTAGAATATAATGTTGTTATTTTAGGTCAAAGCTGAAAGAAGGTTATTATGTTGCTTTTCGAAGCCATGTATTAATTTAGTATTAAAATCATAGTTCAAAGAGATAAAATATAGTTTTCCCTTATATTTGTACATACAGAATGAGAAGCCAATAGACATGCATGGTTTTACATGGATTACGTAAATGGACGGTTACAAGAGAGTCCTTTTGAGGATATTTTATCCCGTGAGAAGCGGTTACAAAAGCAGTACACAATGAGGTAGTATTATTCTACTATAAAATAATAATAATTCATGGCCCTTTAGGCCTGTGTCCTATAAATAGGTGGTTCTGGTGAGAAAGCTTACACTCCAAAGTTGCAGAACCAGATCTCTTTTCTCTCTGTATATTATCCCTCAGTCCCTTCTTCTAACATTATAGGTTATAGGGTGGTAGAGAAATAAGGGGAAGAAAGGAGAGGTAGTATGGTGAGGTTGTTGACAGAAGATAGAGAGCACAGATGATGATATGCATATTATATGGAACTCGATCAATTGCATCCCATTCCTTTGTGCTCCCTATTCTTCTGTCATCATGTTCAGCCTCCTCTCCTCATTCCCCTATCTATTTCTCTCACTTTCCCTCCACACCGACTCTTAGTTTTCTCCTATGTTATCACTATCTTTCACTCAACTCACAATGATTAAGTTCTATTTTTTTCCTCTTTCATGATTGTATGATGTTCTGTCAGAACAAATCACTTTGTTCCTTTTTTTCTGTGAATCCATTTCAGTCCTTCAAAAATTGAGTTGTTAATAATCAGCTACATACATACATACATATATACATTGGCTGTGTATAATGGTCATTAACTTGTGCATTGCATTAAGCAATGCAACCGCAATGACAGTTTAGAGATCATGAATCTGTTTGTTGATGGTGTCTAGTGGTATATGAAGAAGTGGGTATAACCAAATGAACAAGTTTGTGCATATTCATAAAACTACACCTCTTCTTTAAGTTAGAAGCTTTTATAATTTCTTAAAATTGCCTGTGTGTAATGTATATGTATCAGAAAAAGGTTGAAAAGGTATAGTGTTTTTTACTACATATCTTTGTTTGATGTGCAAATGGTCTTTATACACACACACACACATATATATATATAGAGGTTTATTCCCTTTAATCTGGTATTGTTTTGATGCCATGAAATATGCTGCAGTATCAAGAACACAGAATGATTCCCAGTAGGACAGGTACTAATACCCCTTGCTTTGTGGTAGAGGAATCATTCCGTAAATGGGGATCTCGCAGAGTTTAGCTCAACGGGTGCCACTGACCATGACACAGTGTATGGCATATTCTTAATTCAGTATTCTTCCAAGTTACTGCCCACAAGTTGTTCATTCATTTGCTATGGTGATCTCTGACATGCAGCCAAATCAATAGTACACATTACAAAAGGGGTCAAAAAATTGTCATTGTTGATTTGATGTGAATATATCTAGCCTTGTAATAGCACAACACTATTATTATTTTGATCAATATGGCTGGATTCTTCTAAGAAATGCATTACAAGAAAAAAGGGAATAGAGATTACAAAGGTACTATTGATGGAGAAAATATTGGCCAGTATGTATCAAATCATGACAAAGAGTAATAAAAGTCTACTCCAATCAAATTATGTAATTTTTTCTCTCTGTCATAATTTGATTGGGCTAGTATACTATTTCATCTGCCATGTAAGTGTGTTATTACTAACCAATATTTTCTGTACAATGCAAATATAGTAAAAAATGGGGAGGGGTGGTCGTTGTCAATTATTGGAGGGCACTTTGCCATTATGTGTGTTTTGCAAATTTCAAATGGTTTACAACTGTGAGACAATGGAATCAACTAGAGTTTTCGTTTTCTCTTGTGTGATATCAAGACAGAAACCGTTTCCTGTAAACAATGCGAGCCACATACAGAAAAAATATCAGTTGTCGTGTCTCCTGCAACATGAGGTGAATGAAGAAAGTTCCTCTCATTTTCTACACCAACTGAGTGGATCTGAGGAAGGACAATCTGTTATATCCTGAACCCATTCCAGGTTACAAGTTGGGACATCATGTAATTCTGCTGTCTAAGCCTTTTTTCACATCTATATTAAAGTTTTATTTGTCAGCTTATCTGTAAATGAAATATACCCATTTGGAGAGAAGAGTTCAAGATGCAAAACTTGGTCCCTATATGAGATGTAGTTGGTAAGAGTAAAAATGAAATGGGAAGAAAATGTAGTCTATGTTTTTTAGAGATAATATCGAGATCAAGCTATTAATATTAGAAGTAGATGTCATTTTCTGTTAGGTATGACTATGTGTCTTAGACAAATCTGCAAAGTCTAGCATTGTCATGTGCTTGGCCTATTTCATGTCAAATTTTAATGCAGTTTTAGCTCTAGTGAATCAAGAATGTAATTTTTGGTTGGTATTTGGTTGATGAGTGTCAGCTTTTAATCAGAATGGAAGTATAACTCAAAAGGGTAAAGGCTCATTTTCATTTTCATTTTGGCCTCGAATCATTAACCTCAGACAAAACCCAACACCACTCTTATAGTTTGACTTAACAACAGAATAATACTAGTAAATAATTACCAGAATCACAATTGAGCACAACTGTATTTTTAGGGTGACAAATGATACTTAAATTTTTTTTCATCAGTTTTGTGTATATGTTTGTGACTCATTTAACCCATAGATCTATAGCTGAGCTTAAAAGAGTTAAAATTAGAGTTGGGTTAGATGGTTAACCAGACTTCAGTATTGTTTGTTTCACTTTAAATTTCATCTAAATTACATATGATCTAAATATTGTTTTCTTAATAGGTTTAAAAGAAATTGTTTTCGTTGAATTTGTCATACTCTAGACAAACACAAATTGTTTTGATGCCTCCATTAGAGATGACCCACATGATTGTATTTGGTTAAATCAAGTCAAATGACAGATCGGAGGAGTTTAGTTAAGTTTAATTTACTAAATATAAATAGATTAAATTAATTACAAAAATACATTTAATCAAACTGTGCAAATACTACTTAGATTTTAGTTCAGTGTGATAGGGCATTGTTGTAGCTGCCTTCTTCATGAGGCAGCATAATTTTGGGCCGATGAAGAATTGATTGAATCAAAGTCAAAGGCAGGTCAGAGAGTCGGTGGCACCTTATAGCAGGTTATGGTGGAATGTTAGGTAAGGAAGCTATAGGTTGAAATTCCCATTCTCATGGCCATGGAGATTGCCCATAGCACACAATTCTACTGGTGCTGTTATGGTGGCATGGCCCCATCATACTCAAAAGTGATTCTAACAAACTCATTATTGCTTTGTTGCATCAGCAAGTTCAAGCGTGGAGTTCTTCAAATGGTACAGAGAAAGCTCAGCTGTGTTCGTTTTGAAACCAGAAGGATGCCTTGATATGATTTATATCATTAGGCCAACGCTGAAACCTGAATCTTCTAAAATTTTACATCCATATATCAGAAAAATATTTTTACTTTGCCTACTACATTCGTATGAACAATATGATAGGGCTTTTGAACAGCTTGTGACACATTAAACTATAAACTTTATAAATTGATAATAAACAAGGACAACACTTCTATTCAGTTTTTAAAATGCTATATATCGAACATAGTAAGAATAACTCGTGATAGGATTCCTCACGCTCATTTGAGTGGTAGCTTTGGGTTCGAATACTTATGAGAAAGATACTATGAATTATGATATAATAATAAGTAAAATTATATTTTATATCAACTTCTGCAACCAAAAACAAACATGTCAATATATTTAATAACTCATCGTTACATGATTAAATTTTTCATCTTCACGTGAATTTGATTAGAGATCCTAAGAATAAATACTAGAATAATTTTACATAAACTATGTCCAAACAAAAATACCTCTCTTAAATAGACTTACTTTACTACAAATATTGGAATCAGAGTTCTACTTGTGCAACCATGAAAAAATCCATCCACACCCAGCCCTCCCAGAAAATGTAAGAAAAAAGAAAGAATCCACCAAGACGCAAGAGATAACACAGTCACATAGCTTTTCCATCCCCAAAAAGAAAACACCCCACCAATACTAGTACAGATAATAATATACATAATTTACAACAGAACTTTTGGGTAAAGTATTACCAATTGTATGATAATTTTAATCAGGTGCAACCGCAGTTACAATGATAGACTTATGATGATTCTATATCTTCAGTTTCCCTTTCCTTGAACGACTTGGTGTGAAGATCTTGGGTAACTTGAGTCGTGGTGTCCAAGAAGTACAAAATAAACGAAGTCAAACAGCAACAAGCAAACATAGTTATGGGCCCATAAATCCAAAGAACAAGAGGAAATGATAAGTAGAATGCCCTCAACCCAAGGGTCCAAGAGAGACTCCCACGATTCAAGGTTTTTGCAACATATTCAATAAAATCCTTTTTCCCTTTCAGTGCAGGTGCTGTGATTAAGAAGCTGACATGTGCATAGTATCTAATAGATTGTACATTGCATAGAAATGCAATGAGAAAGCATACTGAGATACATAGGCGCTTGATTGAAGTACTAAGGGATCCCTTACTGCCATAAACCAATTTGGACGCTGAATCACTGCTTGCAAATATACCAATTAGTGAACTGAGCGTGATTGCTGTTGTAGCAAGAAGAGTAGATGCCATGATATTGTTGCGAATTGTTTGAACCGCCAAAACCCCGTTTTTCAAGGGATCCTGAAAATATGGCAATAGAGTTCATTGAGAAATTAGTCTTCTTAGATAAATTACCATACATGATTGTCAAGATGGCCTCTAAAATATTAGGATGGGATGAAGTGATGCAAGGAAAAAGATGATAGGGAAAAAAGTGTATCAGAAAACCAATTCATAATGCCTCTGACCTCACACCAGCTAGAACTAGATAAAATATAATCAGCAAATACAATCAATCCAATAATAGCCTGAATCATTCTTCTCTCAATTTAATCCTCCAAATTTAAATTACATGTGAGCAATATCTATTTTTTTAAATAAAAAATAAAAATCTACCTTACAAAAGAATTCTTTTGCTTTTCTCTATTTTGGTTCTATGAAAATTCATCTAGGGCAGTATAATTTAACATATATGAGAAGTGCTTAATGATGCAACATATCAAATTTGCAAATAAAAATAACCAAATGAAGTTCCATCCAAACTCAAAAACTTACAAAAGAGTCTAACACTGAAGATTCGAGGAGTATCATCCAATTATCAACCAACCAAACTTTTAAAATAGATGCATTTAAATAACCTCTGTCATAATAGACTACAGATGCAGAAGAACGATTTTTCTGTAAATATTATATAACTGGCACCTGTGCTAAATAAGCACAACAATTTGCCAAAATTTTTTCATTAATTTTTTAACTGCTCATTGACCTATGGCACGCCCATTTACTCAAAAGTTCACATGGATCAAGTCTCATCCAAAACCTCTTCTACTCAAGAAAACAACATTATATAAGGTTGTCAACAAGACATTTCTTTATATGAAATTCAGCCTATATAAATCATTTTGCTATTGCCTCCATGCGAAGTCCCTCCTGCTTCACAGGATCCTAAAGTTGAAAGTTCAAATCAGCATGTACCATCCCTGCACTTATTATTTTCCTGCCATTAAACAAGGTTCTATGGAGAGCAGATCCCCTCCAACTTGTCACACCCCAACTCCCGGAGTGTGACCGGCATAGAAAACAAGACTAGCCTGCCTTTGTAAGCCTAACAAGTTGGTTCTTAACTAAGTTACAATCATACATAACAGACATTCATAACCAAACAAATTCACATTCAAATCAAATTTATAGAAATTTCGACAGAATCTGCTCTATAACTAAGACCTCCCAAAGTTTCTACAAACATCTGCCTAAAACATTATTATACATAAAAGAGAACTCAACTCTCAATTCAGTCCAGAGACAACTACAACACAGGGGAACGGGAAATCTAACTGTGGTCATACATAACATTTACATCTATTTACATATATCAAATACAACAAAAATCTCAACAAAATGGAGAAACAAAATGCCAACAGGGCTCTTCTAGCCCTTTTGATCAGCAAACTGCTCAAGATGACTGCCTAAAATTCATTAAAACATAAATGGGTAGCATTTCCAGTAATAAATCAATTTAAACCTTTACACTTTAAACCATAACAAGCAATAACATTCACTCAATGAAAAGTTTAAATCGGTCAATGGTACATAACCCTTGGAAATCACATTTTCACAGATGATGATCCACAACCCTCTGAGAATATTTTCTATCAGTTAACATCAAATTGTCAAGGAAACTCAGCCCTTGGATTCTTGTTAAAGTTAGGTAAAAACCTTCCTTTGTATTCAAAATACCGTTGGCTTAGGACCTAGATTCTAGGGAGGACTATCAAACATAAAGCATCAGTCATAAACTCATGGCCCATGCAGTTTAATCATCTGTTAAGAGCACACAACATCTCGGGGTAAATCACTCATATGGTTGAGAGCACACAGCATCTCGGGATAAATCACCATAAGGTCGAGGGAATGTATCCCTCGGATTATTCATATCGGTCGAGAGCATACAGCATCTCGCGGTCGAGAGCACACAACATCTCGGGGTAAATCACCCATATAGTCATGAGTCGCAAGCTCATGCTAAAATCATCCATCTTATCTTGCCCTCCCTAAATCTAAGGACTTGCCATTTATGAGTTTTCCCTTTTTCAATATCAATTCTTTAGTAAAACATTCCCCTTTTTATTCATACCTCTCTTTTACAAATTTTACATGAATATCACATATCAATCATAATTCATAGGTCATATGCAAGGCTAACAAGTCTAACAAGTTTGCTACCATAATTACAATGGTAATTATACAGTGGGAAAAGCTACCGCTTACCTGGTGACTAACGTGTGCTAAAATCACCTTATCTCGATCTCTCTTGATTATAAAATTGATTTCACCCACAATCCCTATAGCATAAGAATATACTTTCCTCAATTTCCATCATTAAACACATCAATTTAGGTTGATTATAATGACTTAACAAAGCCATAAAACAACCATAATCCTATCTCATTACTTTATTACATATTCTCTTTACTTCTTCATATTACTATTTCCAATTTGATTTTCCATTCCCTTCTCATTACTCAAAACAAGCCCTAGATCAAATTTCTTGATTCCATCCCCTAACTTTTCCCAGAATTTTTGTCAATTTACACTCACTGCCTTAAAAACTTTCTGAATTTTCACTTTAGTCCCCCATTTCATACTTTTTCCTTCCATTCAAATAAAACCATGAAGAACACTAAGGTTTCATGTCATACACCTTAAAAGTGTTCTTATAAGACCAATTTAAACCCATTAAGCTGCAGAATTTCACCATTTTCTGAAAACCACAAAATTTCAAAACTTTTCAGTTTAGTCCCTGTCAAAATAACTCTCAAAAACTTAGCTAAAATCATGCTTCCAAAGCTCAAATTCAATGGAAAGGGGCCAAAAATGCTTCTCCTAGCATCATTCTCATGAAAAAAACCAATTAAAACTTACTGAAATTAATGAAAATTCGCTACCATGACTATACCGCAAAAACCGCAAGAAAAAGTGGTTGTCGTCGACCAACGGCAAGCGGTGGCCGCCCAGAAACCTTCGCCGATGATGGAGGGAGCTGGCCAGAGGTTGAACGTGGCGGTGGGCGAAGCAAAACGCAGAAAACGAAGAAGGAGAGAAGCTGCGTTTTTTTCTACAAAAAATAGGAAGAAGTAATATAGAAGAAGGCTATAATGGAGGGTAAAATGGTAATTTCGCTTGAGGGTGACACATGTCAACACCACAAAAATGTTGAAGGAAGAGGGAGCTACATCTCGAACCCACGCTCCTTTAGTTCCGAATAACTTACCTTACCACTGAGTCAAAGCTCACATCTGATAAGTATTACACATTACAAATACTTATACCTCATTCTTGCTAAATTAAAAATTTTTGCATGAACTTAGTAAACTTTACTTACCAAGTGTTACACAACTGCACCTCATGTTGCAATGCAAAGGATCTGCGTTAGGTCCTAACTACTAAACAAGACCTTCCTACATTTCCCGATTTGAGAATCACATCACATCAATTCCAACAATATCTACTGACGTGCATCACCAAAATAAGCAGAGACATCCTCATAAGGATTTTAATGTAAGGTATCTGATGGCAAGACTAATATCAACATTCTAAGAACGAAGTACTTGAAGGTCAAAGAGGCCCGAGGATGATGATCAAAACAACTGCATCATGTTGGTAGACAAATACTAACTATATGCACAGGGACTAGTGCATTTGATCTATCAGCCCATCAAAGTGCGACTAAGATTTTAATATAATTGATTATAATATATACTTTATCTTCCTAAAAGATTTCCTTAACTTAAAATGTTTATCTATTGAAGCAATCCAAAGTTGCATATCGATGAACAGGGAAAGAACTTGCCATGTTCCTTTGATAGACAGCTAGTAGCCATGAATGTCTTCTTGGGACACAGAAAATATGAATCTTTAACACCCTGTTTCATAAAACTACTACTCCTCAGAGGACATAGTCCAGCAAGCATGCTAATAGCTTTTAGAACTCAGATAGTAGTTCAAGGTACCAATGTGAAACATAGCCTTTCAATAAGAGAAAACCAGACTATCAAACCCCACAAAAGACATTCAAACATATTTAATGTGAGACCCAAAAAAAAAAAGGAGAAAGATAATAAAAGTCTTCAAATAACATGGAAGACATTTGATTTCATGCTGATATCATCACTTATTAGTGACTCAACACTGGCTTGAGATAGCTTAAAGTGACGAGCTTTTTAAAACTTCTCTATGATATCAGTGCCAAAAAGGTAAAGACAAATTTGGTGGCTACTTTGTGACAATGAAGAAAAGATGGTAAAAATTTTGTTACCACTTTTTTTACAAAAATAAAATTGGTTGAAAATTAGTTGCCATTTTTTACAAAGTGAAAATAAGATTAGCACATTTTGACAAAGTGAAAGATAAAGTCAGCACCTTTTAACAAAATAAAAAATAAGGTTGTTGAAAAATTTTGAAGATGATGTATATAAATATGGCCTTTCCCTTTGGGGTTTGGCATTGGAATGTAAAGAGTTATAAAAGTAGTGATATCTTCTTTGTTGAGAGAGGGAGTAGTAGTTCTTTCACTTGAGAGAAAGAAAATTTTGTGTCTTCTTGTTTTTTGAGAGTGAGAGTTTGATTATTCAGTCCTCACATTCAAATAAAGGTTGTACAATGTCTTGATTTAGTGAAGGTCTTTTCCATTCTTATCCGTGGATTTTCCTTCATACAAAAAGGTTTTCTACATAAATATCACGTGTCAATTTTTCTTTTCTCATTCTTTAACATTGTTGTCAAGTACCGCGATTTTTAACAGTGGTATCAAAGCTTTGGTTGGTAGCACTATCTTATTAACATTATGGCAGCAAGATTTGAGATTGAAAAGTTCAGTGGGAGTAATTTCTTCCTATGGAAATTGAAGATGATGGCGATGATGAGGAAGGAAAATTGCATTGCAACAATTGGTAAAAAACTAGATATAATCAAAGATGACAAGTGGAAGAAGATAGATGACAATGCTGTCGCTAACCTGCATCTATCATTGACAGATTTATTCTTTTCAAGTGTTGCAAAAAAACAAATAGCAAAAGAAATCTAGTACACACTCACCAAATTGTATGAAGTTAAGTCAGTTCACAACAAAATATTGTTGAAGAAAAAATTGTACACTCTTCACATGTCTGAGTTCACTACGATAACGAAGCACATCAACAATCTAAATATTTTATTCTCCCAACTTTCATTGTTGAACTACAACATAGTAGAAATTGAACATGCGAAAATCCTACTCACATGATCAACTCATCATCAACTTAACAAATTGCTCTCTTATGGATAATCTTGTTTTCAATGATGTTGCAACTATTATTCTGGAAGAGGAATCTAGGCACAAAAATAAAGAAGACAGGTTGACTACTTCCCAAGGAACAACAACCAAATAAGACTAGCATGGAAGTCCGATGGTCAATCCATCAACGGAATACACCATCATGGCACTCAGATTATGTTATGGCAAGCCATGATACATCCTGTCTTTTCACGGAGGAAGAAGAGCTATTAACATTTCGAGGGGCTATAACAAGTTCAGATGCTTCCCTGTGGATGACAACAACGCAAAAATAAATGGAAACCTTGCATAAAAACAAAACATGGGAACTTGTTCCACTTCTGCAAGGAAGGAAAGCTATCGAAAACAAATAAGTTTACAAAATCAAATGCGATGGAAATGACAAAGAAGAAAGAAATCGTGTAAGACTGGTGGTGAAAGGATATGCTCAAAAAAAAGGGATTGACTTCAATAAGGTATTTTCTCCAGTTGTCAGACTTACGACTATAAGAGTGGTCCTGGCTATGTATGCTACATTTGATTTGCATTTAGAGCAATTAAATGTGAAAATAGCTTTTCTGCATGGAGAACTTGCAAAAGAGATATATATGATCCAACCAAAAGGGTTTGAAGAAAAAGAAAAAGAAAACTTAGTTTGCAAGTTAAACAAATCTCTATATAATTTACAGTAAACATCAAGGTGTGGGTACAAGAGATTTGATTCCTTGATTATCAGTCTTGGGTATAATAGACTGAGTTTAAACCATTGTGCATATCATAATAGGTTTGATGTAAGTAATTTTATCATTTTGCTATTGTACGTGGATGACATGGTGGTAATAGGCCCCAACAAAGATCGAGTCCAAGAACTGAAGAGATAATTGGTTAAGGAATTCCATATGAACGATTTGGAACCAACAAACAAGATTTTAGAGATGCAAATTCATCAGGACAAAAAAGATAAGAAGACTTGGCTTTCGCAAAAGAACTATCTAACAAAGTCTTGCGACGCTTCAATATGTAAGATTGTAAGATAATTTCTACCCCACTTCTTGTCAATTACAAATTATCCTCAAGTATGAGTCCTAACAATGAAGCAGAAAGGATAGAAATGTCCGATTACCATATGCATCAGCAATGAGGAGCCTTATGTATGTCATGATCTGTACAAGGTTAGATATTGCTCTGGTAGTTGGCACTATCAACAAATTTATGGCAATCCTAGTCGAGATCATTAGAATGCAGTGAAAAGGATCCTTAGATACATTAAAGGGAACTTGAATGCTGCATTGTGTTGTGGATAATCTAAATTCACAGTTAAACACTATGCTAATTTTGATTTTACAGGTGATATTGATAAAAGAAAATCTACCACAAGTTATGTGTTCACACTTGCAGGAGCAGCTGTAAGCTGGTTATCCAAATTACAAACTATTGTAGCCTTGTCTACTACAAAAACAGAGTATATGACAGCTATACAAGCATGCAAGGAACCAATTTGGATGCAAAGGTTATTAGATGAGCTTGGGCACAAGCAGCTTAAAATTCCAATATATTGCGATAATTAAAGTGCTTTGCACCTTGCAAAAAATCCAGTCTTTCATTCAAAAACAAAACACAAAGGAGTTCCATATCACTTTGTAAGAGAAGTAGTAGAAGAAGGAAAAGTATATATGCTCAAGATTGCCACAAAAGACAACCTGACAAATGTAATGACAAAGCCAACAAATGCCAACAAATTCATTTAGTGTAGATCCTCCTATGGCCTATCAAAATTGTAAAGGAAATTTATTGGCGAGAAAGGTAAAGACTTTGAACCAATCAAATTTGACTTTAAGTGGGAGATTGTCAGAAAGATAAAGACAAATTTGGTGGCTACCTTTTGATAATGAAGAAAAGATGGTAGAAATTTTGTTACCACTTTTCTGACAAAAGTAAAGTTAGTTGAAAATTGGTTGCCACTTTTGACAAAGTGGAAGATAAGATTACCATTTTTGACAGAGTAAAAAATAAAGTTGGCACCTTTTGACAAAGAGGAAAATACAATTGGCACCTTTTGACAAAATAAAAGATAAGGTTGTTAAAAGGTTTTGAAGATGATGTCTATAAATATAGCCTTTCCCTTTGGGGTTTAAAATTCGAGTGAGAAGAAATGTAAGAGTAATGATATCTCCTTTGTTGAGAAAGTGAGTAGTAGTTCGCCAATTTGAGAGAGAGAGAATTGTGTTTTTTTTTTTTTCTAAGAGTGAGAGTTTGATTGTTCTTCCCTCACGTTCAAAGAAAGATTGTACAATATTTTGAATTAGTGAATTAGTGAAGGTCTTTCCCATTCTTATCCCTGATTTTTCCTCATACTAGGAATTTTAGATTAGTTTTTGAATGTTAAAGCTCACGGACGTTTACATCTGTTTCGTGGATCAAAGTCCATTCATATTAATCAATTTCTAGTTCTGATTGGTCCAGACTAATCAATTCTCCTGGTCTGACTCATTGTCTCCAAAGTCAATAATAACAAGAGTTATGCCACTCAACCCACTGTAACTCTTAGAAGTGACACAACACTCGACCAACAAGAGAGAATGTGTTGATAACAGCATAAATTACATCGCAAAACGTAATTTACCTTGTGATGATCACCATAATCCAATTAAGGAATACCAAATCAATTTTTAACGCGCTTATTAATCCCTGTGGGGTTTCTTACACAAAATGTGCCAGTTATTTCCATAATTTTTTTATCAATCAATTTCAAGAAAAAAAAAAGTTCAAACTTCTGTCGGTTGGTACAATAAAATAACTCAGGGAGACAAGAACCACAACAGTGAATCGACATAGTGGAGAGAGAGAGAGAGAGAGAGAGAGAGAGAGAGATGAAGAGATTACTGACAGTCATCATGGAGAGAACCCATTGGTGACGAGACATAGCGTTGAGGCCAATGACAGTCCGAGATGGGTGCCGCAGTATAGTAAAGAGAAGCCAAACGTGATATGCCCCCAACACCAACAGACCCAGAGGCACCAACACGAAATCCAGACGCTGCTCTTTCATCCCTTTCCCTCTTTAACTTCAACCTGACTCTACTGCTTGCTGCTAGCTGATGATTCGCCACTCTTCTCGACGTTTTCTGATCTGTCTGTTCCGTCAAAGACGACACAAGGATCCTCGCCGTTGGTCTAAGCAATGCCAAATGTTCCATTTGCTTTTATGGCCGAATCAAACCAACATTCCACATTCCCCTCCTCCTTTTCCACATTAACTATTGGGGACCAGCTAAAGACCAACACTATACCTGTCAGATCGCACTATTATTACTTTCTTTGTTTAATTCCGATCTCTTTCGATGGGAAGAAAGGAAGAGAAGATACGATTTCAGAGCACTTCAGTCTTCGAGAAACGAGGAAGACGATGCTCACAACGATACAAGGCAACGAATTACTGTTTGTTTGAGCTCGCTTTCGTTCACAGTTTAAAATTGAACCTTCGATTGCTGCTTGGAAATAAAAATATTAATTTATTATTCTAATTAAGGAACATTAAATAAAATAATTTGTCAAATTTTCTTTTTCTTTTTCTTTTTTTTTTTGGAAAGAAGAGTGGAGGGAATAAAACTAGGTGGAGCGACATCACACCCCAAAATCCCCTACTTAGTAACTACTTTTCCCTTTTATCTCAGCTTTTAGATAAATTTTTAGGTTTATGTGCCAATTTTACATTCCCATCCTTGGGAATTATTACAAGTAAAGAATTATTATCTCTATTTTTGAACTCCTGAAAAATAAATATTTAACACCTTTTACTTTAACATCATCGGACGCATTCTTCATTTCCTTATCTCTAAAATCTATTTCTAAACTTGAATTCATTTATCTAAACAAGTTTTAAAATGAATAATTCATTCCAAATTGTTATTTGCTTGCATGATATTTATTTATATGAAATTACAGAAAAATATGTGCACAAACAATCTTGAATTATCAAATTAAGAATATCAGTACAACTTCGCGTAAAAAATAATTATCCATCTAAAAGAAATAAAAAATTATCGAACTTAACTCTATATATATATATATATGCGCTTTGTGCAGGAAGAATGATATTAAACCCTTAAAATTTTAACAGAATTCTCATCCCAACATTCGGTCCTATTTTTTCATCCTGTACAGAACAAGTAAATTTTACTAATATCCCATTGTTATTAAAAGCGTAATTCTTATTTTTTATTTAAAGTCAATTTACAAAGCTTCAAACATCATCATCATATCATTTAAAATTAAAGTAAACTATAGAATTTTTAAAATTTTTAAAATATATTTTAAATATTATCTTTTTCATTCACAATTTTAAATATACCAGTACATTTAATTATAGTATAAGGATATAATTATAATAATACTAATCCAAAAAAATAGTAATATTATAATTATACTCTTATTTTATAAATGGTTGAAAGATTTTACCTATATTTTAATTTAAGTTTACATTTTTATTAAGATATCCTCTATAAAAATATCTAAAAGGATATTTTAATGAAAAATATGTATAAATTAATAGAGGATAGTTTAATTTAAAAATTGCAAAATTAGACTAAAATCTGACAAACTTTTGATTCTAATAAAAATTTAAGTATATTTTGATCACTAAAAAAAGTCTATATATGAACAATGCTCAACAAAGATAGTATAATTTACTCTTAATATCGAGTAATATGAGGACATCTTTTAAATCTCTCACCACATCACATTCAATAAGTTGATATAATTGCTTCTCACGTTTAAGAGAATATACAACTTTTTTTTAATTTTTTTCATAAAAGAATTAACTCGAAAAAGATAAGCCTATCGCTTTTTACATAATTGAATGGCTTTCCAATACAAAGTTGCAACAATCTGCACATGCTGATTAACCAAAGTAAGGGGTTAACCCCACATTAAGCAACATGTGAGACATTTTAAAGTAACAATAATGTTAAATCGAGTAGAAACGTGCTTGATCTTGTGGATAGGGGAATCACAATAACATGTAATTAAAATAATAAATCAAAGTATAGGATGCATTTGATCCCACTAATTTCATTATGAATAAACACATTTAGCCCATCTCTACTCGATTCCTCTATTCTTCTGCTAGTCTCTTTTAAAAAAAAAAAATTTGTATACGTAGAAAGGCACTACAGCTTAAACATTGTGGAGGGAGTACGAAGCACAAATAAGGTGTGAAAAGCATATCTACCGCATTTTGAATGCCCATTGGGAAGATGCAATACACGTCACTAGGGCTCCATTTGAAGGCACACGAAATTAATATAAGCAGTCACACAAATCAGGTAAATGACTTGATATAAGCAGTCCACATATCTCCCACAATAATGGGGGGCATAGCCTTCTCTCTCTCCCCAGGAAAGAAAAAACAGTAATCTAAGGAATTGAACATTTTTTATTTCTACCATATCAAAATTCATTGCTCAAATAACAGACCAGACCAGAGCATTTGGCCAAAGATTAAGTCTGATTTGTTACCTTCAAATCCTGATGGTAAACAGTGCAAAAGGAATCAACGAGCGAGAGGAATATGTAAATTTGCAATTATGAAAGGCCCCATGATATTTAGGCGATATAGAATAAACTTCTCAGATAACATGTCACGGAAATTTGTTTTCTTCCCGGTGAAAGTCAATATCATCTCAATTCTCATGTACATATTATTAGTAAAAAAATTTGGCTTTTCTAGCACAGTAAAGTATACAGTATTAACATTATTATAAGTAACAAATAAGCTATAAATGACAGCTGAAAATTCATTCAAGGCCCAGCTTATCTGCAGCTAAAATTTTGATGTTTCTAAGAACTTTTATCAGCAGCTTTGCCCAAGGACGTGAAGTTCAACCTAGAAATCACAAGGGAAATCAATTGTCAATTAACCAAATATAATACAGCTTAATCCAAACATCAACTATAACTAACTCCCAAGTCAAGGTGCATATGCACGAAAATCTCAACCAATGCCCTACTCAACGATAGATTGTTGTTTACCTAATCAGAGGCTTCCGCTGTGGCACAGGTGCAGGAGTCCCACATAACGATGGTGCTGTCAGTTCAGCAGGCTTAGTCCAACAACAAAAAGAAAGAGTAAAAAGTCAGAACTGCTTCAATTTCTTGCTGATACGACATGGAAAAACAACCTTGTAGCTTTCAGAGAATGTCACTCGGATGAAAGAGATAGGTCAAGGCAGAAGTAACAGATAATGAGAATCTTCACAAATGGGAGGATTCCACATAAAAGCAAAAGAAGAAAAACGTAATCCATCAAGTCACAGGTATAAATGCAATATCAAAACCAAAATATAATTTAAGAGAAAAACACTGCCAGCTTCTTTTGACATATATGAAGCAATTTATATAAACAAGACTACCTCGTGAAATACTATCATATTATCAATTTTTTTAACCTCTTTTTGGGGATGTTTTGCCGTCAAATTCTATCTAAAACATAATAAGAATAAGCAAAACAAAACCATCAACAAGAAGAAGCAGACATCACCCTTGTGCAGCAGAGACATTATGGATGAAACAAAAAGAGAATGGGACAAATTGCAGCTAATCAATCTTAACTGTGTTATAGATAAATACTTAGACTTGACCGAGTTTTCAGCAACATTAACACACATAGTTCAGACAATTGCAACCAACTGAAAAAAAAAAAAGAAGATGAATCTATGTTTGCTGCAGAATGATCAATTGAAATTTCTAATAACTTTAAAAGTCCCAAATCAAAACACAGTAAGAGGTTAACCTCAAGTTCCTCTAAGCCCCCATTAGAGACTAAACCAGTCAGACAAGGCATTTCCTTGTTTGAAATAACTGGCTCAGCTGCTGCTACAGGCTGTGAGTTTAAAGAGTCTGAGCAGCTGCCTTTCATCTCTCCCTCATCATTTTTCACTTGATTTCTGTACTCAAGATCCTCTTCAAGCTCATCTGGTTCTTCTGGAAAGGCTTGGTGTGCATCATATGGACCAGACATAATCTTCTCAATAGCCAGCTTTTCTGCTTCTTTAGAACTTGATGTATCAGTAGCAGCAAGTATAGGGCTGACTTGTGGATTGCCTCTCTCTAATCCATTAATCTCACTCTTATCAGATGACACCTCCCCCAAAAAACTCAAATCAGGTTTCTCGCTCTTTTGTCCCCCTATACCATTGGCTTCTGAGTCATCATATTTTATAGAACAAGAACTAGCAGTGCTAATAGTTCTATCCTCATGAATTTCCCTGCTTGATAAAGGTAAAGACGCTAAGCACTTGGAACTTCTCAAGTTATCATCTGAGTATTCATCTGCTCGTTTTCTCTTCTTTTCATCATCTGCTCCACAAACTACTGCTCTACCTTCATGAGACTTTTCTTGACCCTGACCAGAAACCTTCAATTCTGAACTTTGCTTACTATCCCAAGTTACTTTGGTAGGGCGGGAAGGTCGAACACCACCAGGAAATACAAAGTTAGGTAAATTCCGACGTTTCACATGGGATACATGAATTTCCATTCCACGTTTCCATAAAGTGTACACGTTGACAGAATGCTTAAATTCTTCAACAGTTAACCTTATATCAAATTGTTCACCTTCATTTACAGGGACTCCTTGCTTACGTTGCAAACCCATGAAGTAACTACAGTGGAGAGGCCTAGATTTGTCTGAAAAATCACCAGGATGAGGATGGCACTGAAGCATGCCATATGTGTGCCTCTCAATCTAGTTTTTTACAGGACAACCAAATTAGATCATGCATGAACAAAGAAATAGAGTTCCCTCCACCCCTCAAATTAAAATGAAAAAGAAAAGAGGTAAGAAATAAAAAAGTAATGTAACAAGAAACAATAAGCATACAAGAGTTATAATACAGTACTTCACCTTCAGAGTCAGCTGACGGAGGCGAGACTCAACCCAGCCCTTCCATTTTCTAAAATCATCAGCATTCTCTGCACTAATGTCTATCTGTAGATAATTCTTGTAAGCTTCAAAAAAGCGATAGGGCTCAAAAAGAGTATCCCAATCAGCCTTGTTTGCCTCCATAGCCTATAAATACCAGAAAAATCAAACTTGAGAAATTCAAATATCACATTAGAAGAAATATAAATACGTTTACTAAAGATGTCTGTCAGACTTATCAAATTCAAGAATATTAATTGTCCCACAAACAAGCTGTTTGGCCATTACTAGTGCTATTCAGGACTTTCTTAAAAATTCAATACAATTAGAAGTACTACCTTTTGGTATGAACATAAACTTACTATTAACTTTCGACCAAAAAAAAAAAAAACCTTACTATTACCTAATTTATCAATGTTTCTTGTCATCCAACACACAGTGAAAAACCCAAAAAAAAAATACAAAATAAAAACTTCATATATGAGTTGTATAGTGATTTCAGACTCCTCCTAGCATCTAGGACATATTTTTTTAATTGAATTGCATAAAACTAGAGAAAGAACAAAAATAGTGCAAATCAGAAAGGAATCAAAGTCGATAAAAAAAAAAAAAAAACGGTATATAATTTCTACATCTAGTGTAATTTAGACAACATGGGATCACCAACTTGGAGATCCCAATCCAAATCTTGGGGCAAGATGCTGCAGTTTATGAGATGGAACGTAAAAAAAAAAAAGGGAACCTTGAACCATGGGTTCAAACTTCTCATATACTGAACATGAAATTATGTGTATGACTTAATCAGGGTTTGGCCAAAAAAGAAAATCATTTCCCAAGCCATCAGTTCATACCTCACATATTTCACTTCCCCTTTGAAACTCCTCTGACATAATACGCAATGTACTTGATGACACATTGTAGCTTGAGTTCATACAAGGATACGCAGGGGTAATTATGGGCATTAGATGGAATCTATCCTTGGGATATCTTCTAGGATCCCAAACTTGAAGTCCAAGAGATCCTTCTTCAATAGCACAAAGCATTACTGGATTTGGCCAACGCCATTGAGTATATACCCGGAAAAATCGAGATACTAACATATTCGGCAGCGCATTGGGATAAAGCTGGCATATTCGAGCAACAAGCAGTGCCCAATTTATACCACCAAGAAAACCTGAAACCTGACCATGATGGGGCAAGAAACATATTGGATAAATTGGAAAGAACATAACTAAATACAGTGAACAACTTCATGCCAAAATGGAAAAAGCAAGCGAACAAGCCATCCTGTGCAGTAGTGTTGCCATACATTTGAATAAACACCACGGCGCTTTGCCCAAAACTTCATACATCTTAATGTTGTGCGAAAATTCTGCACTTAACAATCAAAATTCCAATTAATGATAAGAGTGCTACAGAAAGAAATTGACAAAAAAATCTGTCCCTGTACAAAATCAGTAACCACTACCTGAATATTTGGAACCAAGCGCAATATTTGATCAGTAACTCTACAACCATTAAGACTACGAACAGTTTGCTCATCAGCATTTTGTAATATTGAGTCCTGTGATATATCTAAATCCTGCTCCCCACAAAATCCAGTATTACTTAGTCAATATAAGGTAAAACACAACCTATACCAAAAGAAATCAAGAATGTTGCAGTGTGTATGTGACAAAAATGGAGGAAGATGTATAGGCTTTATGACACAAACATAGCTCAAGTAAAAAAGCATCATCACACTGGGCCACTTTTAACAGCCACAGACTTTTTAACCATGGGTCATTAAATGTGTTAAAAACGTATATATATATATATATATTGGCCCCCCAATACACACACATACATATATATATATATATATATATATATATGTAGAGAGAGAGAGAGAGAAGCCTGTGTTGTCAAGGGAGTTGACCACAAAGGCTTCATCTTCAATTTCCACATCCATAACACCGATCTCTGGAAATACTGTATTGGCCCCCAATAGGACAGAGGGAAGCAGTATCAAAAGGCCAAATTACATGAAACTCACTGAGTCAACCAAGGCAAAGCAAAAGTAAGCAATCTTCTGTATCTCACAGTTCAAACGCAACAGTCAATGTACAAGTTTCAATATCAAAAGGTCAATAATTTTCTTCATTGGGGTATTTCAAAAGTGCTGCTGGTTCTGGTTCTGACTCTCCAATCAACAAATCATGGCCATTTGACCAACCAATCCACTCATATAAGAACTCAATAAAAACAGTGAGGGAGAGAACTGCCCACATCATTTGATAGAATTTATCACTGTATTTATTTCCAAGAATTCTACACATTGTTCCTTAGACTCTGATTGAGTTAGCTAGTAGATATTGTGCTTCCAGCATGGTTGATACCACCTTAGGCCTCTCCTTTCGCAAAACTACTTAAAAGATATGGAGTCTTTGCGTCGTCAAGATTCTTCACGACACAATAATATATTAAAAGTATGAGATTAACATAGTGGCCTAACAAGGTATTAGGTTCAAAGTGAATTAGTGGAGGAATTTTTTCTAATATATGTATGTTTGGGTCAAAATGCTAAGATGTATGTCACATATCTAGAAGGTTTGTTCTGTTCAAAGTTGCCAAACTCTACAAACCCAGCCTATCAATAGAATATTACTATAATTGAGTAAGAAGGAGAAGAAATTGATAAAGGGGGGAACAAAAGAAAAGAATAGGAAGAGAAGGAACAAAAATAGTGTCTAAAACTCAATTATTTCAGCATAAGGAACTTACTTCCGGAATAACCCACAAAGATAACTTTGCGTATAGGAGATCTATGGAAACACCATTGAACTTGAATTTCATCACTGGAACATGTGCATCAGGCACAGGGTGCAATTCTGTTACTTCTGGCATCTCAGACAGCATGTTAAGTAGCTCACCAAAAAAATCATCCTAAGGACAATTCAAATAACAATTTCAATTGACATGTGATACAAACTTGGTAAACTAAATTTGCACAGTAAAAAGCCAAGCTCGTACTTCTCTGCCTGCATGTCTAGGTCCCACACAAAGAGTGTCTATATCTGCACCAGGGCCATGCACCTACAATATCAGGGAGGCAAAATTTAAAAAGAAAAGACAAGTAAAGTAATAAAATCCAGTGCAACAGATACAGTAGAGTTTATAGCCAGCCATCTTTGTTTGTGGTCCAAATTTTAATATTAATGCATCAATTTCTTAGGATAGATGCATGTGAAAGAGATTATAGATTCAAGAAATGAATGCTTGCAGCTTGCAAAGCATGAGGGAACACTAGCTTTAATCAAGGGTCCATCGAGGTGACTTCAGCTAACTATTCTTCAGATTTCATGGATGTTCTGCCCAATAAAATTTATCTATCTTCAGTCTCCATCCCCCCTCCCCCAAAAATCAGGAAGACCTTGCATTGCATCTTTGGAAATTTTCAAAAAGTCTTCCTCGGAAATGAAGTCTCGAAAGTACTTAAGCAAGCAATTCAATAAATCTTTATCCAACCTAATTCCATGCTGAATGCTAACAACATCCACTCATAACAAATCACCACTCATTTCTCATAGAAGACAAAAATAAAGACAAGTAGGCCATCTCAGCGAATTATCAATGCTGCTGTTAAGCAGTCTCCAGCACACTAGAAAATCATAAAAAAGACGACAAAATAAATTCAAATCAATCATAAAGTCCACACTCCACAGATATCCACATGAATTCTGAGACAAAACACTTAGAAACCCTCACACGCAAACTATCAAGTTCAAATTACATGACTTCATCACGTCATCCAATAGCACAAGCTTCAAAAAGTGTGATGTTATCTGTCCAGGTCCCTAGATCTCCACAATATGCCAGAACCAAAAGCCCACAGAGGGATATGCCTCTTCGAGTGACTCAGTTTCTTGTTCTGAACTTTGAATACTATATATAAATAAAAGCAGCATACCATTTCATTATGATATCCTCATGCTCTCACTCCCAACCGTTTGGCAGACAATCCAAACAGGTAGACAAGAAAATTGTAACACAAAGACAAAAAATAGATATACGAAAGAGCAAAAGGAAAACTTATGGAATAGCCTCATACCCCTAGTCGATAGGAGCCAAAAGTGAAGATCTTGGCATTTGCTTCTTGCACCAATTGCTCATTCAATCCCTTTGCACGGCTAATGGTTTTAACCCAAATCTTCACAATCTAAGTCATAATACAAAAGCACAATTGGAATAAACAAATGCATAGGAAGCTTCACCACATTTCCTAGATGGTAGAAAATGAAATGCAAATAAAAATTCAGAGCATGAATATCCAACCACTCAATTAAAACTACACCTCCCAAAATGCCATATATGTTTTTTTAATTTAGTTCCCTCACAAAGAATAGAGTTGCAATCGAGAAAAAAATTCAACCTGGTCTAGCCTGCCAAGCACTTCTTCCCTACTCACTGCCTCCTCCTGACTCTCATACAATCCCGCGTCTTGCAAATACTGAACACCCAGAATCCAAACTCAGCACACAGAACACTTGCAAAAAGCTCAAAAATTAAGAACAATAAGTGTAAGCAGAACCTTCTCAAGTTCACGGGTCTTGATCACATCGTAATCAGTTGGCCCACCCAATGAAATGGGTTCCGTAATGCCTAATCGCTGTTGCCCATTATTGCGATTGCTCAATACGGGGCTCCCCATGAATAAATCGATACGGTTTTTGTATATTATAATATATGTTTTGCTTCAATGGTAGGGAATTGTGAAAGTTATCAGTTATAGAAGGTTTATTACAGTCTTTTTCCCAAAAAAACAAAATAATAAAACAAGATGAATACGAAAAAACTATAACAATGAGATGATTGTTGATTATATAGTATTGGGGGAACATTCAAAGCTATGAACCTTGAGCATGAAAATATAAAAGAGAAAAAATTACAAAGCCACCCCGAATCAGTTCTATCCAAATATGACAAAAAAGATAGAGTACAAAGCCACTGTGGGGGTTTTCAATTCGGAGAAAACCGTCACCCTAGAAAACTAGGTGAGCACCAAGTAATCATGGACCCCATAAACAGATCGTATAGCACGCGATTTAATCTTGAAAATCTTTGCCTCCAAGAATTCTTGTGGGTTTAGCACTTCAGCCACGGAAGAAGCTCTAATCTTCAAATAGTAGAAATAAAAACCTGGAAGAAGTGGCGAAAGAGTTATAAGAGAGAGAAAACAGACACATAAATTGCAGAGATAGAGAGGGAGAGAAAAACGGTGGGGTTTGCTTTTTGGTTAACAGTTGGTGAAATGCTGCAGAAATGACGATGCTGAACTACTATTACAAAATTCGCGAAACAGTAAATCACCGAGTTGCTTTGATACAAATAATGGGACATTTTTCTTTTGAAGTTCCAGAAATCACCCAGGCCACCTACGTCTAAAGGTCAAAAACGCACCAACATCGATAGGTATGTGGTCAACAACGGCATGATATCATTATATCCATGTTTCAATCATCAAAAAAATTGATTTTTTGTGTGACTATCTTTAAAACATTTTGTGACTCAATTCAAATTAATCTTTTAAAAAATTTAATAGTATAATATTAATATCAAGTTCATTGTTTATACTAATGCAATATTAAACACTCAATATTATTATTATTCAAATTTCATCACATAATTAAAAAAATAAAATTTATAATACATTCACCATTTTTTAAGCATATTAATACACTTAATTATAATATAAAAATATATTTGTAATATTATTATTTTTTAAGTGAATAATATTATAATTACATTCCTATAATATAATTAGATTTTGAATCTATCTTAAAACAAATATATTTTTGATCTTCAAAAGTAGAAGATATCAAAATAAGTTTTTAAATATAAAACTTTTCAAACAAAAAAATCTTAAAAATTGATTTAATCTTTTCAAATGATCAAATTAATTTATTTTTTATTTTTAAAAGATTATTTTAATATTTGTTATCTTTAAATAATCAAATTAATACTTTAATCAAAAATCAAAATTAAAATTATATTTTTCCTCCAGAAAAAGTGATCACTTATTATATAGTTCCAAGGATTTTAACCAAACTTCTAGCCATATTATCACTTTTCAATTTTCTGTAGGTTACAATCCAAACTACATAGTGAGGGCCATAGAATTCTAAGAGCTAACAACTTCAACAAGATCACCATACTTTTCTTTATTGACAACAAGGTATAAGAAAAAAAACAACGGAGACCAAAAAAACTTGAGCATATAAGCCTTGCTATAGCAAACCAACACAATGACTCGGTAATTGGAATCCTTTTGGTAAGGATACTTGGTAATATTTGATCAAATCATTAAATAAAAATTTAATGATTTAGATTCATAGATAAAAAATTTAATTACATGTAATTATATTAATTTAATATAAATTTAGACTATTAAATTTTTATTAAACAGTTTATTATAATTAAATATGACTTTATATTTCCATCAAAATACGAAGTGATCCTAATTGATCCAAGCATATGCAAAGAAATGCCATTGTGGTACAACTAAATATTTGCTTAACAAGTCCCTAATATCACAAATTACAAATAATTTTTAAAAAATGTATTAAAATTGATCTCTCACGTTTATATTTTTTTGACAATTTAGTCCTTCAAAAATTAATTGTAACAAATTAATCCTTTACAAATTTAAATTTATACAAAATCAATTTCTCATATATTTAAATTTGTATAAAATCAATCATTCTATTTGTATTAATAAATAATTAATTTTATATAAAATAAAATTTTTTATAAATTAATTTGTCACAATTATTTATAAAAGATCAAATTATTATAAAATATAAAAATAAATTATCAAACTTGATACTTCTCTCAATAATTGTTATAAAGCAACAACTTTTTCATGAGGCATTAATAAATCCAACCAACCCCTTAATGTACGTAATAAAATCAAATACCTAACAGGGAAATCATAAATTAGATACATATAACCTTTACTATTCTCACACCTCATTCATAATCACTTTTAACGGGGGTGACAAGGCTGCTAAAATAACTCCATATTAACCCCATGCACTATAATAACACATCAAAACGAAAATCATCCATTCAGTTCTCGTCAGTATTAAATCATTGTCGTTTTAGCATCAATGTCACGAAATTAAAAAATAAATTAATTAATAAGCTGTGTTGAATATGCTTCTACCAACCTAAAATTCTTTCAAAAAGGTGAATCGCACTCATCTATTAGTTTGATCACTAATAAATTTAGTTTAGTTTTAACTTTAAAGTAAATGTACTAATATTTCAATTAGTGAAAATTAAAGTCAAATTGATAATGCAAATAAATGAAGAACCAAATTAAAAATATATTAATAAGTGAAAAACTAAATTTAAAATGAAAATTGATAAAAAAAATTCAAAATTCAGTAATAAGAGTAGAGTAAAATAATATTTTACTCATTCAATTTCTAAATTCATTTTACATGATATGGCCCTGAAAGGAGTTCCATATCCGTATACTACTATGGTGGCAAGCAGGCTAAGTAGATTCGTCTGAAACGTCAAATATCACTTTTATTTAATTCATTTCATAAGGGAACCAATATAATATTACATTAGACTTGAAAGCTTAATAATTTGATACTCAATTATTTTAGTATTTGAATGAATAAGTTAAGACTAAAATAATTTTTAAATATTTAGGTAGTAATACTATATAATAAAATATATATATATATATATATATATATATATATATATATAAGAATAAGATACAGTTACATATAACATTCTTAAATCATAGTATAATTACAATTTCGATGCTCATACTTGAATAAAACTTTACCCTTTAAAGTATCAAATAAAATGAACATATTACAAATCAATTAAAACTAACATTTCAAAAGTTGAAAATTTGCTTTAAACTCAGGCGAGAAATTGCTGGAGGGAGCGATTGGCGATGATGGATATGTAAAATATTGCTTGATTGTTCAATGTTAACTTTCAGTTCTTTTACTTTTTATATAAAATATTTAGTTTTGAAGTTGAAATGCTAAAGTTATAATTATAGTTGTATATAATTTCTCCTAAATTTAAGTTTGTTTAAATTCAAGCTCATCCCATTTGAGCTACTTTTCACCTCAAGCCTAATCCTTTTATGCGTACCTCGATTAAAACTCAACTATGTAATGTTCAACACTGATGGATATAAAATACGTGAGAACCTTTTATCTAGACAGAGGAATGATATATGAACAATTCAGATGCACGAAGAGTTTCACTTTTTGTGGTAAATTTAGGAGGTAAGATGTTAATTTTATAATTCAGACGCAAAAATTATGATTATACTATATTTTAAGAGAGCAATATGTTGTCATTTCTATATTTGATTTTGTTTAAATTCATGCTCGCCTCATTAAAACTAAATTTCACATAAACCAAGCCTAAACTTTTTACGCTTAATTCCATTATATCTGAGCGGCATGATTAATATTCAATTCCCTTAATGCATCTAGTGAACAAGCGTACCCTCGATGGTGAACAGCGCAACGGATAAACAGTACGATTTACACATTAGAATGAAATTGTATAGGCTATACTTTGACATATATATCTAAGACACGATAATTATTAAATCCAAGACCAAACTAATGACCATTATATTGTGGTTTTATGCATAAAAAATTGAGCATTAAATCAGCTCGCATACACCTAAAAATACAGCCTGAAAGACATCGAAGATGTTACATAATTTTCAGGACTAGAAAAGAAGCTAACTTCTAGTAAACTACTCCATTCCAATGGACAACTAATAATGAGGCCTGGATGAGGAAGTAAACAGAAGACTCTGACCGTCATCAACAGCATTGATTTATCTGGATTAAGATTTCAGCTACATAACTGTTCACCGAACATAGATTATGTGGTCGCCTCTCCTTCCCTCTTGAAAAGTTCCTGTATACCAAGTACAGAGTTATATTCTGCAACCTGTGTCATGCATTTATAAGCAATACAGTAAAGAAATAAACTTCAGTCAGAAAGTACTTCTATCCAAGGGAAAGATAACACATGGAAGAGTACTGCTAAATAGCCTTCTAGTTGATGAAATACTTTGTGAAAGCCACAAAAATTCATCATGACTTGTAGACTGCAGTATGGCAAAGTCACCAATCTATATATGTTTAACACACATATAATGAATTACCATAAAAACTTGCAAGTTCTGATTTTTTTCAGAATCAAACCTTAATATCCATGTAATGCATTGCACATAAAGAACTCAATTTTGCACGAATATGAATGCTTATTTACTAAAACTCAATATCCATATACCCCATTCCGCAAAAAGAACTCAATTCTGATTACTCGTATGAATAAAAATGCCTTGTACTTTAAGGGTACATTTTTCTTCTTTTCTGGCTGGTACGGTGCATAACTTAGAATATCTTGCATGAACATGAATGATAATTTATTTTCAGGGTGCATCATTTTTTTGGCTGGTACAGGGTATATCTTAGAATATCTCGTATCTTATTCTTTCTGCACAACTTGTACATATTCTGTCTTTCAAGTAACGCACAAGATGATGTCCCTTGAAGCAGCAGTTGACTAAAACTGACCGAATGACCATATTAAATTACTGATAACAGAGTATGATACTTAATGACTTATAGATGCAAGCGTTTATACACACAACTTATAACTCAAACAAACCATTCCTCATAATGCATGTGCTTGGAGACTGGAAATTAAAAAACGATTTACCAATTTGGTATCAGCAATTGATGAACGCTGTCTTTCTTTCTTCTCACGATTGCACTCACCACACCAGCTGGAGAAATCTTTTTGATACCTTCTCATCTCTCTGAAGACAGAACTGCAAAGAAATAAAGCAATTTATTCATTAATTTGATTTTCTTTTATACGAAGAAACAAAGAACAATACAGGTTTAAAGTAACTGATCCTTTCAAGCGAAAAAAAAGGCTCAAGAGGGAAAATGGCATCCCAGCTGGATGCTGCATTTATGCAATCAGAAATGTTGGAGTTCCACCCCTTTTACCCCCAAAAACTGCAGTTAGTTAGGGGCTTTCTTTAATGGATTGAGAAGGAAAATGTAGTATTCAATAAAAGATATAATCTCAAATTCAGAAGGAAAGTTACAAATAGACAAACAACAAAGTTTTGTTTCATTTTTGGGAACTATTGACATATATATGTCAGAAGAGCAAAGAACCAGTGGACCATTCTCACATTAGCTCTTGGAGGAATGACTAGGGAGGCTACTATTAGGAGACAAGGTCATTAGAATATGAAGCAGATGATTTCAAATTAGATTTTAAAGAAAATGGATACTAAACTCTCAATAAATAATAGGATATATAGAACTAGCAATGGAGGCATGCAAAATCATAAGCACCTTCTGCACCACAGAAGTAGGTTGATCCGATGGCCAGATGTAGTAGCTCTAGCACCATGGCGATGACGACCACGATGAAGCACAGCTCGTCCAGGGACATGAGAATAGTCAAAGATCTCCTGCTTTCAATTAAATGATTGCATCAAGAAAAATGTACAACCACATACAAGATATAGCAAGGATGGTCCAAAAATATCCTTAGCACTTAAAAAAAGACTACCTTAAATAATTTCATTAAATCAAAATATAAACCTATATCAAATAATTTCGTAATTTATTCACTGCCAACACAAAGATATGCTGCTATAAGTAGAATTAAAAACAGTAAAAACACAAATACATCAGTATTAAGTCCTCCTTGTCAAACGCCCATCATTTAAGGTAACAACATAAAATTCTATTTTAATTTTTCACAAAAGCTATGGTTAAACTCCTCTATAAGGCCCTACTTGTTTGGTTAACCAGCTCTGCCCAAGCATGATCTAGCTCAATTTATGGTCCGAACCTTCTAAAAGTGATTATGTATTCCCCACACAATATTCTAAATATATTTGTATTTAGTACAAAAGAATATATAACTACCATGAATGCATAACATATTATCCCCAACAAATATGTATTATAAATGTATCAAGCATTTGCTTCAATAGGAAAGTATTTCAAATAAATTTATCCACACCATTGTCATTAAGCTCCCACTTTTACAAGTACAATCATACTTGTTTATGAGTTCAGGTAGACCCTTTGTGTTGGAAAACTTGCAGACTTGAAATCTGAAAAAATTGC
This sequence comes from Delonix regia, assembly GCA_037074485.1. NCBI lineage: Eukaryota > Viridiplantae > Streptophyta > Magnoliopsida > Fabales > Fabaceae > Delonix > Delonix regia. The sequence goes on along the minus strand of CM073449.1, from coordinate 26,681,503 downwards.
AGCAAACTAGCATATTGGGAACTCAGTAAAATCGCAAGTTTGGGGGTGACCTGGGAAAACTGCCTGATTCTGGGCAGGTTCTGGCTCTCTTCTATATCTTTTTTCTAATCAGCACTGTAGCACATTTTAAGCCAAACCCATGGAAAACAAAAGTACAAAAACACTAAATGGTGCATCTTATACTATCAGAAAAATCCCAAAATCAACCTCAATTCACTTCCATTTTCGTACAGACAGAAACACAAGGAGGAGCTTCACCTCCTGCACAGCAGCAGCAGCTAGGCCTTTTATCGCCATTGGTGGGTGGGTTCTAGTTGTTGGCCACCACTGCTCTGCCTCTTGCTTGCTTCAATTGAAGTTCAAGCTCCAAGTTCCTGACTTACAGGTTTCTAAGCCACAATCTTGAGTAACTTTAGGTTGAAATGAGTTCTGGGTATTCACCATGGCTTATGGCGAATGTAGAGGTAGATGAGTAAAATATGGTACTAGGATCTAGGGTCCCACTTTGGCTGTGACTTATCTTGAAGCAATGTGTTGCTCGGTTGTTGTGTTGCATATTATTATTTTATTGCTGGATTTTTATTTTAATTTTTCTCACTTTATATTACATTTTAAGTATTATTTATGACGAGAATAATATATTTTAGTAGTTATTATTGACATAGGTAAACTCTTACAAGTTTACAAGTTGAGTTTGTGTTACAAGTCCAACTCCCTCTCATAAGTTTACTTTAACTTACAACAACTCCAAACCATAGATAACAAGTAAATCCAATATCTACCTCAAGCTTGGGCTTGACTCAATACTGATGCTTGTCTAGTATGAGTAAAATTGGTCAAGTCAAGCTCAAACATTGGTCATGTAAAAGTTAGAACTAGTTAGGCTCAAGCTAGATTCATATACTCAGATTGAGCTCACCCCAATTCATACAGCTAAATAATCAAAGGTAAGCCTGAAAAAGCTTCAGTCAACTCAAGCTCTTCCATAGCTCCAACCCAGTATGTTCAGTTGGATGTAACTATCTAGCACTAATGTGGAATGTAAACACCAAAGTGACCTACAGATCTTAATGGAGGTTAGAGTACAATACAACTCCTTACATAGGGGTGAATAGTTGAATAATGAGAAAGAACTTAAATAACTAAGAATGTAAACTTCTTATATATTCACAAATTCAGCTTTTTAGATGCCCATGATATGCAGATTGTTGAAGAAAGAAAAATATAGTAAGTAATCATTTACTCCTTCAATTAGTTCTAATATCGGTTGCATATTTCATGCAACCAGTATACTTGCAAAAATACAAATTATTCATAAAGTTCTCTAAAGAATTACATGCTCATTTCTTCTTGCAGTGAATTAAAAAATTGCTCAAAACAAGAGAAAACAGCAAATCATTTTTGACGCTGCATGCTGCAACTAATCATAGATATCAATATCATAGAGATAACTCAGATTCTTATCCAGATCAATACTCAAAGATAATCTCTTCCAATAGCGACAATAGAACTATGTATGCTTATCCCCAAAAGTGACAAATATATTACGCATATTATCCCCCCAATACCAATCTTTGTTTATGTTATTTTGTCTCCGTGACTTAACATACCTCCGACTGACTCCCTGTATTTACATGTCTCTCACATCGTGTGCCCCGAAAAAACAATTCCCCTCCAGAAAATTCCTTACCCAAGCAAATATTCAAGGTTACTTCTGAGTCATCCACATGGAAACCTACAAATATAAGATTGTATCTATTTAGACTTCATTGCTTCATACATAGTAAAATGAATGGAAACCAGGTGTATTGGAATCCTACATCATCGAAAGATCTGTTTACCAAAAAAATAAATTACATTTGGCCCATTTGAGCATATATTGAAATTCAAACACATTATCACCAACAAGCTCCTTAGCAGCAATGAGATGATGTTATTGCAGGGTTCACATATCAAGATCCTACCCTTCTTCAGTATACATGTCCATTATAATGTATTTGGCCCATGAAATGATAAAATAAAGTTTTGTTTTCTTCCTAGGTAACATAGACTTAGTAGATATAAGGAATATAAAGATGATAAAATCAAGATGCCCATAAAATCTGCAAGCATACAAGGAGCAATTTATGCCACATTCTATGACATAATGGAATAAGCTTGGGATAAATAATGTGTCCATCATAGCTAATATTACTAATAAAGCCCATAGTGAAGCTGAACTATCATTTATCTCGTGAACCTACCAGCAATCAGCCACAATGCTCAGCAACACCAGTTTTCTATGTAAATAATAACGTAAAAAGAAATGCATCAAGCAGAAAATATACCTGAGTCAACATCTCTATCTTTACCATACTGGACGACAAACCCATGATGAGAATCCAGTGTTGATCCACCAACTTCTGCAAAGAAGACTGCATAATATATAATTAATTAGTTAAACATGCCTAAAGAGAATGAAAATTTTGAAAGAGGGTGGTAAGCTTCTTCTTGCAAATAAATATATAATGGTAAAGTCACCAGGAACTAACTAATTTGAATCACACAGACTTCCTTCACCTTTAGATATAGGACGAACAAAACCTTCCATAAGCTTGTCAAGCATTGTTTCGAGGCCAAAATCATCAAGTACAGCACCATATTTATTCATTGTATTGGGACGCATGATCCGAAATTTTGTTTCATTCACCCACTTCTCAAAATTTTCAATCTAGAAAGACAAGAAGAATTAAACATATCCAAGTAATATAACTACGGGCATGCATGTGCAAATTTAAAATTAAAAGAATGAGATTGCTTATACCACTGCCAAATGATAGTCAAAATGTAAAGTACCTCAGATAACAATAACTCACAGAAGCAAGGCTGGAGCATTTCAAATGTAAATATGCCTGGAGTGGGCTCAGACATTATACTTCTGAAGCTTTGCTCTGTATTATCATTGATGGCTTTCAGAAATGCTGGGACAAAGAACATTGTAGGATTCAAAGTGTACAACTCTCGATGTAAAGGCTGCACAAATGTGATAGAAAACTGGTAACTCTTACTTAGAATGAATGGAAAACAGGAGAAACAGGGAAGATAGTCATTATATATCAGCATATCTGAAACATGAACGCAATTTTTGAACAGTCTTCAGCTATGAATATAATAATAGATTTGTAACAACAAGATTGTAAATGTTCAGACATAAATCACCTCCAATGAGATATCAAGTTCTCCCAAGTAAATTGCATAATTTAAATTTATATTCTTATTGATTTCCAGAGGAAAACGTGAGAAAAGTAATTCATGAGAACTTGCAATGAGTAAAAGATTATTAAAACTCCTGTGGAAAGAAAAAATTATTATTAACTTTGAGGAAACAAATTTCTTACACTTCGTGTAAATAAGAATTATAATAACAGTTTTTACCATTTTGCAATTCTATCAGGAATCAAATGAATGCATCAGATCAAATAAATTTCCTATGATTTAATTGTGAAAAAATAGTTAAGAATAAATAACAATGCATTCAATCACAAAAAATGCATGTTGCCACGAAAATTTCAATGGTTTAAAAACCAATAACCATATCTTTATATCATTTTTATAACACTTAACAGTATATTACATTGTTCAGCTATATCAAATTTTTAAAAGGTAAATTGACAAGGATGTATTGACATGATCTATACAAGTGATAATCTATCTATTTCAAGATATTCTCATTCTCCATTATGAACAGAAAATACATTTGCAGTCTCCACAAGTCTCATAGAAAATCAAAAAACAATTTCATATAGCAATGAATTTCAATGAATAAGACCCTACAAGAATGCAGTTTCAAAGCAGAAGCAGACTCCTGCTACACTCTTTTTTCATTATAGTTTTTTCTCATTGGTAGATAGTAAGGGGAAAATGTGGTGGTTAAGAAAGGAATTGAAGAGGAAAGAAAAAACAGACTTGGGCCTTGTTATTGTAATAAGTATTTATCAATTTAAACACCAGCTGACACTTTCAGCGAGGGAAAGAGAGACATCAACCTCATATTAAACCAGGCACATATAACAACTTGCATATTAGTTTGATCTCAGGGTTCTAAATAATTGATGCATTTCATTGATCAGAAAAAAATAATAATTAATGCATTTAGATTCATTTAGATACTACACCAATTTAGGGCAAACAAAAGCAACCAAACAAATAGGAAAATAACTAACATTAGGAAACTATTACTGTTACACGCCATACCTGATAATTTGAAATTATCTTCTGTCTATATTCTCTATGCCTTTGAGCCTGCATTTACATTGGAACCATCATAAAAGTATATTTTATGTAAGATGTAATAATAAAGCATTTTCTTATATTACACCTCATTAATGTAAATGGCAAATTTCTAAAAGGCATTCCCACCTTCCGGTCTACAGGCATAATGAAAACTTACTGTAGCATTACATACAGGAATAATATTATTTAAAATTTGTCATGCTCAGTATAATCTGCCTGCCCGTTCTCCCCCATAACTCCAATCTCACAACTTCTATAGCTTTCCTTTCCTTTTCTTGATGCATCCATGAGTAGCTAAAAATTTATAACCATACCCTGCATTTGAAATTTTTACCATGTCTGGCCCTCAAACTCGAGGCAGATCCATCAAGTGCCAGGGACAAAAATGACACACACACACACCTCTGCTTTTTAAAAAGCATATATCATCCCCAAATTCCTTAAAACAATGACACAAAGCCAGAAAAAGTTAATCTTTTAAACTTCCTTTCCAACATTCAGCTATCAGAGACAATTTTAGAATTGCAATGTACATCACTGCTAAAGCGACCAATACTCTGAAGTCAATCAGTCCTGTTACTTTTTACAGATGAGCGGCAACTAATGCATGACTAAAATTACCATCACATGTTAAGTATTAGTTCCAAACAAGACATCAGCCCTAGCACGATATACTACACTTAGAATAGGGTAAATGTGTCATTTTACAGTGAATTGCACTTGCGCGTCAGAATTAACTTTTTCTTCAAGAATGTTGAACAAAAGCAAAAGTTTTTCTTCAAGAAACTCTCGAACCAGCAGACCCCAAATTGTTGCACAAATTAGCAACACCCTTCAATTTATGCAATTTTGCTATCTCGTGAGTTGAGATGCAAGATATAATATATCTTCTTCTTACCTTCTTTTGAGGTTAATATGTTGTTCCGAGCATATAAAATTAAGTTGTGAACGAATTTTGGAATTTTGGTCTCCAGAAATCAAAATATACCAACTAATAAGCAAGAGAAGATTTTGCTAAAGAAGCGTACTCTGGTCTGCTCCCCGATGGGCAGATACTTGAGCAAAATCTCCCGCATGAAGTTGACTTTATCGTCACGAGGCACGTTAAGCATGCTAGGAGGCATGTATCTCTCCAGCGAGCTAAAAATTGAAGGGCTGAAATCCAACTGCAAATCCTCGTAATTATCTGGCTTGTGGTCCTTGTTCGGATTCAACCGCAGCCTCTGGCTCGAAATTATCGTCACCGCCCTGCCAGAGTCGCCGGCGAGGACCCCATTCCCGCCACCAGAGACAGCATTCCCAGCTGCCGGCGATGCCACTTCCCGGCGGTCGGTAGACCCGCCGTGGAGCGACATTTTCGAACCGTGAAGTGGAATATTAACCAGTTTTCATATCATCGATGACGGTAAGGACTAAAATGGACAAATTGAGGAAAAATTAGGGTTCTTTTATTTACGCGGGCGAATTGGCATTCGTTTATATTGCTAGTTTAGGGTTTTGGCGAAGCTAGTAGTTCTTGGCTTGGGTGGAGTACTGTTACACAAGTATTTTATTTGAATATATATCATCTACTGTAAATTTGGATAATCGACGTGCCTCTAGTGAGCGTGAAAGTTACGGCGGTGCAAACGGTCGTTATGTCCCGGTATATATAAGATGCTACAAGGTCGCGTGACGAATGAGCGCGTTACTACCGCGCCTACTGCTTGTCGTTACAGGTCTATCCTTGGCGAAAATTTCTCGATGTCAACCGAGTACCTAGGGCCCGTTTAACTTCCAATCAGTTGCAATGTGCAATCATGGAACTACTCCAGGACAAAAACTGAATTTTATGTTAATCTTGCCTCTTGCTCTAATTTGAGTTGATGCTAATCAAAATGTTCAATATTCTAGAACTTAAAAGCTGAAATGTTCATGGGATGTGCTCATAATTATTAATAAAATCTATGCACAAAAAAACATTTAACAATTTACCGGTTCCTTTTTCAACTAATATTTATCTAAAATTCTTCTCTTTTGGGGACCAATTTAAAATTTTTATTGGATTTTGTATTTTCTATTGATTTATTCCCATAAAAAAATTATATGTTATTTCCTTTTATATCTTTGCTCATATATTTTTTAATTAAAACATAATAAATATATAATTCCTTTAACATGGCAAGTGTATAATTTTTTCGGTTAAAATAATAAGTTAATTCTTTAACTTTATTTATTATTTAAAATGATTCTTTATAAAGTATTTTAAAATAGTTCTTTAAGTTTCAATCATATCACATAAAATACTTTTTAAGTAAAAAAATCTGTTAATAATTTAATTATGTTAATTTTTGTAATGACATGAAAGCCACATGTATTTTTTTTTTTTTCAACAATAATATGACAACCAATCATATTTAAAAAATAAAATAAAATTTCAGAATTCACTGCAACTGTTGCATTCAAGTTTTTCAAACCGTGTGTAAATTGCTTCCCCTTAATAAAGTGGCATCTGCAACATATTTTCTGTCTTTATTTTTTTTTCTCTCTCTCTCGTTTAGGTTATATTTTGAAATTTAAGAAAAGATAGAATAGAGCAGTTATTAATAGAATGATATAGAATGGAATGAAATAAAATACAGTGTAATGTCTTGAATAGATATGTTATTTAAAAATTTTAATTAAGAGAGAGAAGAACACATATTCATTTTATTTAAAAGTTACAATAAAATAAATAAAATAGAATGACTTATTAATTATTTTTTTTATTATTATCTTTTATAACATAAAAACATGACTATTAATTTTGTCATTGTTCAATACATAATATTATGTAATTCTATTATCCATATTTCTTTATTTTATTTATTAATTATTATGTTCATATTTTCTGTCTAATACATTTATTATAAAATATCTATGTTGTTTCAAAATATTTCAAAAGACAAACTTAAAAAGTCAAAAAAAAATTTAAAAAATAGATAAAACTAATCCACATCACAGATTCTTTTATTCTCTCTTTTTTATTTTAAAATTTTAAGCAAAAAAAAAAAAAGAGAAAGACCATGATCATTGTGATAAAAATTAGATAAAGTTATAACAATTGAAATTTGGTATACTAATAATAAGATAAGGGTACATTGATAATTTAATTTTTTTATACCATTCTATTCTATCTTTGACCTCTAAAGGACACCAAAATCCAAAATTAAGGTTTTAAATAATAAGAATAGGTTTTGGTATCTATTTCATACCATTTCATTTTATTTTTTAAAAAAATTAAAAATAAGTCTAATTCATTTTAATCATTTTATTATTTATCATTCCCTCATCGGTTATCCATATAAACATAGTATTATGTAACAATATAGTTCTCAAAGTAATTTCGCTACATTGTAAAGAAAATTGGTGGCAGAGATTTAAAAAGAAGCTAAAATTGGAAACGAGGCAAGTTTGTTTATCAAATAGATGCATTCCATACATCGACAGCCGAAGGTTTTGAATTTAGTAGCATAGGATCAGGGATTTCTTCAGGGAAGTAATTATAGAAACTAAAGGGTCGGTGCCCTGATGATCCGCGGGAGGGAGGAAGGGAGATATTTCTATGACAAGGAAAAATTTCCCTAAACTCATTCTCTATTTTTTTTTTTTTTTCTTTCTCATTGACTTACTTGCCAACCAACCATATAAGCGCTGTCACTTTTTGTTGGGAAGCGTTTTATTTCTTGAAACCCTTTTTGTGCCTTTTTTTTTTTTTCTACTTAATTGATGACTGGATGCAGTATTATTATTTAAAATGTAAAAAAATTATACATGTGACTTCCATCTCATCACAAAAATTAACACCAATAAATTAGTAACGGTTTTCACTGAATAAAATATTTTATGAATTAAAATTAAAACTTAACAAATCATTTTGAGACACTTTAAACTTAAGGCTCCATTTTGAAATAATAAATAAAATTAAGGGACCAACCTACTATTTTAACCAATTTTTTTGCACAATATGATTTTTCAATCAAATAATATATTTATTATGTAATTATTAAAAATTATACATTTTGTCATATTTAAATTAAAAAAATTTAATAGCAATGATATGAGTAATTACCCTTAAATCTAATTATATTTTTATTTCATCTAAGAAATAAATGTATTCATCTTTTCTTAGTTAACTATTGTCATAACTGACATTTCAGAGGGAAGAAAGAGATGTACACTGGAATTGTCACTAAAATTTTTTAAATGAAAAATTTTGGAATACCAATAAAAACAAAATGGCGGTCTATGAAACTAGAGATGGGTTCGGGAATTTATTTGAATGTGGGGAATGTGTTAGGCACCCCACAACATCTTTCAATGAAAACAGTTACCATAAATTAGTCATGTGAAGAAAATGATATGGCCTTAAATTTATTTTAAATTGCCCACATTAAACACGCACGAAAACAATAGAGGAAAATAAATTTGAAATTAACATGAATAAAAACAAATAGATATTTACAATGATCAGATTTGACCTAAGATGAAAACCTAAGGCCTAGTATCTTATGATAAGAATCAAAGTCCACGTATGTCGTTTAAAAATGCATGTAAGTAGATTGCTATTTTTTTTATTTTGTACAAAGAACAATGACACTTGAAATCGGGCCAATTTTTGCAAGCGAAACGATTTTAGAAATTGGTTTATGTGTTTTGACTAACAAAATTGGCTTAATCTCACTTCTTCACTTTGCTCATGTGAATTTTATTGACTTTGAAAAACATAATTTATGTATTTACATTGAAATATCTATGAAAAAGTGGACATTTATTTTTTGTTTTTGAATTTTTTTATCATAAACGAAATGAACTTTTGGAAAATAAAGAGATTTTAAATTCAATATTGTTGAGCAAGGCTGGAACCCAGGAGAAGGGGTGAATTAGGTTTAATAAAAAAGTTTCAAATAAAAACAAAAATTCTTTTCCAAATTGAAAACTTGATGCAAAATGATTTTTAATATAAAAGCATGGAAAGCAATAAATAACACAATTAAAATGTAACAATAAGAGAGTAAAAGAAGTGATAATGCAAACATAACTTATCCTGATTTTGCTCTAACTAAAGCCTACGTCCAGTCCTCAAGTAAATATTTGAGATTTTCCATTAACTTACAATCCATTACAAATCTTCAAAAATACTCCCCTTAAAACCAAACTCTCATCAAGGAAAACCTTTCCTTGAATTTAATCTCTCCTCAAAAAATATCTTTCCTTGAAATAACAAATATTTTTAAGAAGAAAGCTCACAACAATAAAAACTCTAAAAACAGTAAATAACACCATTAAAGCTCACTACCAATAATAAAGATATTTGAGAGTATGAATCACTCAAGATATTTTTTACTTCATTTATTGTGATTTTTAAGCTCTTGAGACATGTATTTATAGGCCCAAAAAAGCAAAAGAACTGTTTAGAGCTAACGAGAAATTCAAACTTATACAACTTGATTGTTGGAAGTAAGTAACTATTTGTTGACGTTGTGGTTATTCTCTATTCCATAACAGCAATTTTAAATGTTCATATTTCCTTTATTTCAATTTCATTTTAGATAAATTATATTTCACCAAAAAGCTCTATAAGTCTATTTTCTATCCTGAGAATTTTCATTTCAAAATTTAATTTGGCTGTTGAGATATTGTTAAAAGAGTGACAAAAAGTCATATAACAAATTGACATACATAGCTGCAAATTGAGACCCTCATAAATCTTTCATGTTAAATCCATTTTATGCATGTGATATATGAATGGAAAGTTGTATGAGTCTATTTTCATATAAAATAAACCTCATTTCAAAATTATTACCAATTAGTGAGATATTGTTGAAATTGTAACTAGAGGTCTAGAAAAAGTATGATATTCATACCTAAAATTTTGACAATTATAACTTCTTAATTTCAACTATATTTTAAGCATGTGATATATGCTTAGAAAGATGTTTAAATCTATTTTCACATACAATAATTTTCATTTCAAAATTCCCTTTGTTTTATGAGATATGATAAAAATAGTAATATAAAGTCCAAAAATAACTTCATTAAAATCCATTATTTCTTATCTTTTTGGCCTAAACTTATATCAAAATGAATTAGCCTAATAACTGTAAGTCTAAATGAATTTAACAAAATAATAATGAGCTTATGATAGTTAGTCCAACTTACAAGCTAAATACTTGGTCAAATTCATGTATCCTAATATGCATATTTTAATAAAAATGAGTAAAATGTAAATATTTTTTACCATGCATATGAGATTCATATAAATACCCAGTTTTAATTGTCTATAATATTAGAGCCTATTGGATATAATATGAGTATGTATATCTCATATAAGGGATGATTCAAATATAAAGTATTACATTTTAATAATTAATTTAGGTATATGTTCATATTATATGTCTAACTCATTTGTTACATATTTATTATCATCAAAACTTATAACATTGAGCCTTAGGATTAACAATTATTGTAAGATCAAACACTTACTATTAGTCAAAAAACTATAGCTGTTAGTCAGAGCGCAATTTTATTTCCTTAACAATGACCTAGCACAAGCACCACGTTTCGATGATGACTTGACCCCACACATGGGCCTCCGCCACGAGACAATTGCTGTCACTTACTTTGGCCAAAAATCTTCCCCTTAATAATTGCCCCACTAGGAATCAAACACGTGATTTTAGCTCTGATACCAATTGTAGAATCAAGTGCTTACCACTAGGCTAAAAGTTATAACTGTTAGTCAAGACATAACTCTATTTCCTTCACAAACCTAGCACAAGCACCTCATTTTGATTGTGACTCGGCCCTACACATAAACCTCTGCTATGGGACAATTGCTGTCACACACCTTGGCCAACAAATATTTTATTTGAAAATACTTTAAGAAAGAGAAATTTTTATTTGTTTTTAAAATTGCTTGGTTTGAATTTTAAAATGACAAAGATGTGAAAATAAAACCAAAAAGAGAATTTGACCAAAGGGATTTTACCAAATGATTTTATTTACATTAATTATCTTAAATTTAATCTTTTTTTTTTGTAAAAACATTGATTGGACATAGATTCTTGAAACCTATCTTTATTTTTAGAAAACACACATAATAGGCTATGGGCCATTTGAACCCTAAATTTATTTTAAATGCATGAAACCAATATTAGGTAATGGCTACCAAGTCATTGGATCTCACATGGCCCCACTGGTAAATCATTAGGTACTCATAAAGATGTTGGTCTCACATGACAATATTAGTGTGTCATTAAGTGCTCATGAAAACATTGGTCTCCCATGGTAACATTAATGTTGAGAAAACCATAGACCAAGAATACATCAACTATAATCAAGCTTAAAATAATTAAACACTTGATCTTACTAGTATTGCCACCAATTTGACATCCTTGTTTGGGTGTCTCTTTACACCTTGATTTGGAGTCCTCTTAATCATGATTCCTAAGTGTTAACTCATAATTCCACACAAATTCAATAGCAAGAAGCTCATATACTCATAGACAACATTAAGTAACCCAAATCTTAATCAATTCGATATGATCTTGTCAAATTAAGTTTAGGACTTCATATCCTAGGTAAAGTTTAACTATTTCTCCCCTAACATCAATGATCAATTTCAAGTTATAGCTTCCAGATTGAAAACCCCTGATTTGGCTAAGAGTGTTCTTGGTTAAAGGTGATGAAATTTGAAATTATTGGGCTCCTTTGGTATCACTAAGTGAATAAGGGAAGGATTAAAACTATCATAAGTTTTTGTTTTAAGTTGTAAGTGGATTTAATAATTTTCTTGATTTTCTTAGGTTTTTAATTATGTTAAATGAAGATAGGATGAATGGAAAACCTTCATGGAGTTGATGAAGTGGTCTTAAGTAGTAACAACAATTTAGTGACTAATTATGAAATTTGGATGGTTGATCCCTTATGCCACATTAATGAAATTGATAAATTCATGAATAAGGAATAAAGGCATAATAAGCATATTAGAATGGATTCAAAGTATTCAATGTTGATTAAGGTTATAGATTAATTTGGGACTAGGAAGATGACTATTCCCAAGCTGTTGATGAACTTTAAGGTTAGTAATCATGAAGAATGAAGTTTAAGAATAGTTTTGATGGATGTGTCATGAATTAGAGTTGGATGATTAAATGTTTAAATACATTGAAGTTAAGTTGATGGGAACCTATGAGTAATCCTACTTGGACTTAAGCTAAGAATGTTATTGGCCTTATTAAAGTAATGTTTACTGTAGAATTTGGATTTCAATGTCAGAAGTAAGAATGGCAAGTAGAACCAAGGATAACTATGGAAGGTTGTGTTTGGCAACCCAATAATTTTAAATATTGATACATATATTTACAGTTCAGGAGCAACTTACTAGTTAAATAAGTGAATAGAATTAGTTATCAACTTTTGAATAATTAAGGGTAAAAGTGTGTCACCTTATTTTATAGGTCATTTGGACTAATTATGATAAAATGAATTATTAAAGGCTTTAGGAAGAGGTTATGTGCTTCCCTCTAATTGAGTAAATACTGTTAACTATGTTTATATTCTATATTCCAATGCCTTTCTTTGCGCACTAGTGTGATTTCTTCACTCAGCTCTTATAAGGAACAGACTTCCTTAAATACATCGTTCTTCTTGAAAATTTATATAAATGCTTTTACAACGTCTAGGTAATGTGATATGCAACCCTTTTTGGTATTTGGTCCAACTTCAGAATTACACATCTCTTTATATTTTGGATTTTGATTTACCATGATGATGATATTTTGAATTAGTTTGAATCTATTTTTAGAATGGACCTAGTTATGAATTCTTTGAGTTATTTTGATTTTAGGTATCCCAAAAATTTGGGTTGTGTAAAGTAATATGAGTTGTATTTGTGAATGAACCTGATTTCGTACTTCTGAATACCTTATTTTTGTATTTTTGAAGTTTCTATGATTCTAAATTTATGAATTTTCTCTTAATTATAATTTTAAATTACTATGATTATATTCTTCTGAATAAATCTAATTCTGGATTTTTTGAACTACTTTGGTTTTGGATATTTTGGAAACTCTTGATTCAAGAAATACTTTGTCTTTGAATTGATGAGATACTCCGTTTTTTGATTCATGAACTACTCTGATTTTATATTTATGAAATGCTTTGAAATTGGATTGATGAAATACTCTCATTATGGATTTATAAATTTATCTAGTTCTAAATTTTTCTAAAAAGTTTTATTATACAATTATTTCTTGAAAATAAGTTTTTGGAAAACCTATCCAGTCCAGAACCCTACAGCTAACAACAGTAGACGTTAGCCATAGTGTATCGTGATTTTGAATCCCAGCTAGTAGGGAGATACTAGCCCTATATGTAGGCTAACACACGTGGATCTAATCTGATTCTAATTGTTTGACTGAGACGTACATCCAGTATTCTGATTATTTCAAGTCTAATGCTCATGTCTGATATATTTTCTGGTTTAACAGCACTTTATCTAGCAGGAGAGATACTAATCCCATGTGTAGGCTAATGCACATGGATCTGATATGATTCTGAATATCTAACTTTGACGTATGTCTTATGTTTAGAATATTTTGACCTTGATGCTCATGTCTGATATCTTTTCAATTTTGATAGCATTAGCTTTGAGCTAGCTCTAATATTTTGAGATTCTATTGGTTCTATTGGATGTTTCCTACTATACTGTTTTTCATGGGTTTCATTTATGTTGTATTATGGAATCTAATTCATTTTTTTTTTCATATTGTAGTTCACTGAATTTAAGTGAATATTGATAACTTCTTATTACTCTTATTTTGGGAACAATTACTTACTCAAGTGAAGATTTCAAAGATAAATATCTGACTTATAAAAAACTTTTTGTCTTTGTTTGTTCCCTTCATATCATAGTTAGTGATATTTATTCATTGAGTATTTTCACTCACTCCTTTTATTTGTATGTTTTTCAAAAAGCAATATTGATCATGGACCCTTTTGCTACAAAAAGAGAAGTTAGATATCCCTTAGTAAGTCATGCATTGTCTACAATGGTATAGTTGACTTCTTGGTATTTTTGAACATTATAAATTTTGTAATCTAATAACTCCAATCGTCACAGGCAATAAATTATTTATTGTATGATATATTTAGGATGGTCTGGTTGTATTATTTAGTGAGCACAGAGCTCTTTTGTATTTTGAATTTATAAGTTTTAGTCGTGAGAATTTAGCATAATTTAGTAATCATTATGTAGTATGTTTGTCCTTAAACTGTCTTGGTTGTCTAACTTATTGTGGTTCGCAAAAGACGGTATTTACTTTGCTCTCCATGCCAATCACACCTCCTTAGTTAGGGGTGTAGCATATAAGGACACAAATCACAAACAAGATCTAATTTTATCTCTTAAGTACATTTGTTACATTAGTACATTTTAGTTCTCTATGAACTTGTAAGACCAAAATGAAATTTTTGGACATATTATACATTAAAGAATTAGTATCCTTATATTTTTAAATCATATTCGCATAACAAGTAAATTATCCTCTATCACTTACCCATAGCAGTATAATTCTCACTAAACTTGCTTGTGAAATTAACAACAACATATATATGATAAAAATATTGTGTCAACTAAGGCATATAAGAAAGGAAAATAGAAGGCCTAGTTGATTACACCTTCTAATTATTCCTACGAAAGCATGACGATTATCTTATCAATAAAAAAAAAATTCTAGAAAAAGGAAAGAGAAATTTTGAATTAAAGTTGGAAGGTTGTGGAGTGACTCAAAATAAATTTTGGATAGGAAGAATTAAGAATTTTTATTTTGCACATGTTAATTGGTTATAATTTATAGCTACTTTTTGCATGTCAGACTACAAAAGAGGTCTTCTTTTATCCACCGCGACTGGGAGAATTATCCGATAAAAAGAACTAAGAAAATACGAGTTCCTTTAGTACATGAAAACAATCCTTTGGAGTATAGAAAAAAAATACCAATTTATGTAAAAAATTGGGAGATTATAATGAACCCAAATAAATAATCAATGATAAAGAAAATTTATTTGAAATGTAGATATTTATTGCAACCATCAATTTTGTAGTGGAAATAGCAATTTACATTGTTCAAATTACCTCTTTGCATACTTAGTCAAAAATTGATAGAGAAAACTTTAAATAATCATAAAATAAATTTATCATAAATAATTTGAATTAGAGAGTTAATGCACATTCAAAAAACATAATATTTTAAATAAATAAAATATTTCTTTTATTTTAAATCATAACTCTCCACTTCCTTAACTAATTATATATTTTAAAAAATTAGATATTATAATTTATAATTTGACTTATAAAAAATCATTTTCTTACCTTTTTAGTCAGCAATATGATAAGATAACTACTAATAAGATTTGAGCTGCAAGTTAGGACTTCTATATAATAGGTTTGTGAGTAACCTAATTTATCATTGATTATTCACAACTAGCTCAAACTTAATCCATTCTTGGTTCATGTTAAAATTGGTTACTTAATTAATTAACCTAATAAATTAATACTAATCCATAATATTTTAAAAAATATTTCAACAACAAATTGTCGTGAAAAAACAGTGTGCCATTCCTAATTACTGATATAATACGTTTATTAACAGATAGTAATGCTTTAGACAACAAATGTCTCATCAGGCTTAAATGCAAAATATGTTGGAATGCAATTACTGCATATGAGTAAGGCTATCTAACACAACTACCAACCCTCAATCGCTTTACAGTTCCATGCTTTTGCATAAAAAAACAACCAACACCCATGACACACTAAATAGTAAAAATATTGAAGTCTCCAAAACCTAGAAGAGATGACCCATTAAAGAAAAGTATGCTAATATATTTCAAAATCCTACAATTAATAAAATGACAACCTTGCATTATCATAATGTAAACTGAACAAATTGGATCATCAGATAATGTAATAATTAAATTGACCCCCGCCCCCAAAACAAAGACATAATACAACACATAATTTAAACTCACAAATACCCATAACATGTGTGCGCATGAAATTATATGTGACCATTAAAAATAATGAAGAAAAAAAAAGAGGAGTAGAACCACCATAATAACTGCTTAAAATAATTATAGTGAATTTCTTTAGCAAATGTTGTTATCACACTCATAAGAAGAAGCCAATGATACGACCTAAAGAAGAAAGGGATGAAGACAAACAAGATCCACAATGCAAAAAGGGGTGTTCGATTGAGGGGTGCTCTATTGTGTCGTGTTTTAGTTGATGCGGATGGGGAAAAGAAAATCAACTGATAACTTGTGCCATCAAAACTATTAAGTAATGAAGACGTGGATTGAAGGACCAAATTGGTAACAAAATGTTTTGTGTGGGATTAATTTAAAAAAGAATCTATAGGGACCAAATTGATAATAACCTCATCCATGAAAAATCAAAATAAGAATTTTCCATATAACGTAAGTACTTTTTGTTAACAAAAAAAAAAACTCCATTTTGTGATTATTAAAAATTATATATTTATGTTATTATTAAAAAAATTTGATAAGTGATATAAGTATATAAGAAATATAATATAAATTTTTAGTATTAGTTAAAAATTCTTAGATTCACGTGATGTGCCACGTTATTTATGCTTCAATTAATGAAAAGAGGTCAAGTCACATAAAATGAGACTACTTGACTATAGCCGCAACACCACCAAAACGGCAAAACCTCTACTACAGTCTACCGTCGAAACTGCCCCTTCCCTTATAAAATATTAAAAAAAAAAAGTTAATGTACTCTCATTTGATTTTAAAATATGATGTTTGAAGACCTATATAATTGAAAAAACATTAAATTTAAATTATTTTTACAATATATGTAATGTTATCAATTTACGTTGTCACTTTTTTATTAATTATATATTTATTAGGATTATACGACTATCCGACTAAGTTGATATACTTGGATTAATTTAACTAAATCAAGCTAAATCAGACTAAGTCAAAAGCTAAACGGACCACATCAATAAAAGTATATGTTGAGTTGTTCTTCTAAGTCAAATAGGTCCCACTGCACCCCACTGGAGTCATCTTACCTAATATTGACCTAATGATATATATTTAATTTTTATTCTTTTTACCAGTTAATAAGATGAAATTCAAATATGAAAAGTGAAAACCCTTCCTTTGCCTTCTCTAATATGGTAGTGATTTCTTCACTATTTGACAACAAACAATGCTTCATTTCTTTAATTTTTGCTTTGTCCTTCCTAACTTCAGCATCTTTACTCTTTCTGTACTTCTATTGCTACTTGGACGATGGACAATGCTCTTTATTATTTAACTTCAATCTCACCTTAGCTTTTGTTCAATCCATTCTGCCGCTCTTGATCTTCTATCTTTCTCTACTTCGTGCCTACCTATTTCATCTGTCTCTCGTTGCATTTTCAACTTTTGATCTCCCTCTTAATAAACCAGAACCCTAACCCATACAAAAAAAAAAAAAAACTTTAGACCCAGTTCCACCCAAATACATCAATTGATATTAGAGGTATCAAAGTGGGTTAGTTCGGGCAACCAAAGCTAGTGGTTTAAATGGGTCAACATATTTAACCCATCATAAGATGGTGGGTTGAAAATCTCAACTCACCTACCAAATGGGTTAAACGGACCAACTCGCATAACTTATCAAAAAAATAAAATAAAAAATTATAAAAATTTAAATGTGACTTTCTTTAAGCATATGTCTTGTTTAATCAATCAATTCCTATATCAGCATAAATAAACAAAAAAATAACTAAATAAAAAGCAAGTTTCAACAGATTAAAACAAGTAGAGTAATCCAATAATTCAATGATTTATTAATCATAAAAGTATGATTATGAGTAGAATATCGAAATCTGACAAATTACAAAATAATAGAGATAACACAGCACATATATTATGATTAATTTTTTTAAATAAGAAAGTGCAGTGAGCTGGACGGTAGACTGAGTGAGTAAAAATTTTTTTTTTAAAAAAGGGACAATTCATTTAACCTGCGAGCTAGCTCATTTAATTGGTAGGTTAAACAAATCGAGTTAATAAAAGGATATTAAATAAATTATCAAAAGAACTCTTCAATCTAACCCACCCACATTTTAGATGGATTACACGAAGATTAAGTCTATTTTAACGCTTCTAATTGATATGTTCTTAGGTATGTTTAAGCGAGTGGGGTAACATTGTTACAAAATGACCTCTAACAATTTTTGGCCAAGTCTCATATTCATAATGAACTTGCCCATGTCAAAATTTGTGTAGGCCTAATATATAGTAATATAATTTCTTAACAGATATTTTAATTTACACGAAAAATGCTTAAATTAATTTATCTTAAATTTTTCAACGTGAATAGAATTTTTATTTTCTAATTAATATATTATATATATGATATAAAATGTTTAAGGAAAAATGATATCACGGAAAGAAAGCACGTACTCAAAACTACTTTGCATAAAATAGAGTACATTGTGCAAGTAAATTATTTAATTGCACCAGCACAATGCTTTGATCCCATTTTATACGACTTAACCTCTTTATATTAAATAGAATGTAAATGATACGACGCTTTAGGTATATCTACTTGTGTTTCTGTATTGGAAAAAGAAAAGTGAATGATACGGCACATTAGGTATATCTAAGGTCTCTATTTTAGAAAAAAAAAAAAAAAGATTTACTATTCTAATAACTATACGAATCCTACTTTGCTCGCGAATTTCGTTTTCACTAAATTTAGTACGCCTGCGTGTAGTGGCATCTGATTGTGCGTTTAGGATTTTACCCATCTTCTCCATTAGCATTTCTTAATCTGTCAATTAGAGATTCCGACATTTCCTTCATTTATTAAAGTGGGGCTTTTGCCGCTTCTTTCTGTAATTTCTTCTTTAGGGGTGTAGCGATAATCTTATTCGGCTTCTGAAGATAAAATGAGTGAAAGCACCCGGTCTGAGTCTGCCAGTGGAAATGGAACTATAAAAGTTGAGCTTCAGGACCCAAATTCAAACCCTAACCTCAAGCGGGAAGCTGATTCAGAAACTCATGATCTGACAGCGAAGAAGTTGAAAACTGAAGTTCCGATTACGTCTGATGCTTCGGGCGGTGAAGAAGCCGGAAACCCAGAAGCTGTTTTAGGTCAACAGGATGTAAAGGAAGTACATTTTGAGATTGAGGCGGATGCAGCTGAGGATAAAGGGTCTAGGCATACCATGGAAGACGCCTGGGTGGTGCTTTTGGACGCTAGTTTAGATTACCCTGGAAAACTGAGGTGCTTATTATTATTCTCTTTCTCTGCTATAGTTATAATAAGTAGCATTACTAGAACTTTTTCAGTTACCTGAAAATGTTAAAGTTTGTTGGCAAGTCGAGGCTCATTCAGTTGTTTTTTGGTTCAAGTACAGCGGGTGTAAGAAATGAAACATAAAATTTGCTCTTACTTAATTGTAAAGTACTTACTAGCAATATGATTTTCAATGTGGTTTTGGCGCTAGTCAGTGTTTAGTTGAATTATTAGGTGACTAATGAACCAGTTTTAGGTGTTAAACTCATTTCTTCTTGGAAACTGACTGTCAA
Source organism: Delonix regia (assembly GCA_037074485.1). Lineage (NCBI taxonomy): Eukaryota > Viridiplantae > Streptophyta > Magnoliopsida > Fabales > Fabaceae > Delonix > Delonix regia. The sequence goes on along the minus strand of CM073449.1, from coordinate 26,661,592 downwards.
TATTGCTCCGTCCCTGGGGAATAATTTAAAATGTAAGCATATATGAACATGTTGCTTGGAGAACTGCAGGGTTCAAAATTTGGTTTGTAATTCCATCTAATATGAACGCGTGCTTGATGCTTTATCTGGCCTCTCTTGGTAACTCCCGGTGCTTGGTTTTCAGATGTGCACACTTTGTTATCTATGATGGACATGGAGGCCGGTTGGCTGCAGAATATGCTCAAAATCATTTGCATCGAAATGTTCTTTCAGCAGGATTACCACGTGAGTTGGTGTGTTTGCTAGGTCTAATTTCATACAAACTAAACCATTCAAGCACTTCTATTGTGGCCAACACAGATACACAATAATATATTGGTTGATATATGTTTTGTTATTATATTTAGGTGTTCTCGACTGACCCTATATACTCATTAAGGCTGTATGTGAGAGCCTATTAAGGATAACTATGCAATCATCTCTGATAGATCCAGAAGTTTATAGAATGCTAAATGTGTCTTAATCTTTTGGTTTATAGATGCAGCAAGACATAAGAAAGATTTGATTCTTGTAATTAAAGTGAGGGTAGACCAGAGAGTGCACGTAGTCTTTTGTTTTCAGTTGAAAGGTTTTACACAATTGCTATCGACTTAAGATTTTTTTTGGTGATTCATGAATGCAAAATAGTCTTAATTCTGTGGAAAGTAAGTTCTTGAGCATGAGGTTATTGTTTATGCTATGGATCTTATCAAGCTTTTGTTGAGGGACAGTCTGTATTATTGATTTTTATATAGAGTTAACATGGGAAGCTAAAAGCTATAAAAGTGGCATCCAAGAACTGTGTGCCAAAAGCAGTATTGCGGTGATGTATGGCATTATGTTGCTATAGTGCTGGGAGTATAGAAAGAAAGATATCTACAAGGATATATGCTTACAGCTTTTCCTGTAACTTTATGAAAGAAAAGGGATTGTTTTTGTGTGGCACTTGCAGCTTTCTTTATCCAACTTGATAAAAATACTGGTTTATATTGGTTTTTCAAGCAACTGAGCAAGACCAACCCTCAGAAAGTAATATCAAACTAACTCTAGTATAACCAAAATCACTATCTTTTGAAAGAGAGAAGAAAGTGATTGCAAATGAAATAACATGCATGTGGTGGTTGAATGAGATGATAACTTCACAGACATTGCCAAGATGCCAACAATGCATTTTTCCTGTTTGATCTAAGGATTTAAATCATGGAACATTTACTGTTTTGGCCAAATTTATGGATGGGAAATGCATTAGTTTCTTTTTGTAACTGATGGATATCTCTAAACAAATGTTATGCAATGCAGTGGCTAATCAATATCAATTTACATGTTCTTTTGATAGTATTCTAGCACGTTTTTTAAACTTGTTGAACCTGAGGGCCAGCTTTAATGGATCTCTTTTGCAAATAACATGAGCAGGCAGGAGATCATGGGTTTTAAATGTTGTCTGTTAAGAGTTTAGGACAGCCAATCTAAAGCTTCCTGTTTCTTAATACTCGGTAAAACAGAGAAAGAAAATCTGAGAACCCATTTTCTAGAAAAGATTGCTGTTATTCATATTGAGAAAACAAATCTATCAGCAAAAAGCAAATTGTGACCTGATCATCTGAAAAGAAAGAGGAACAAATTAAACATATTTTAAGGGCTTATCTGGACGTGTTTGTTGAGAAATATAAAATATTTTCTAATACTATTGGAATATAATTCCTTTTCCCCTCCTTCTTTTGCTACTAGTTCATCTACAGACATACTTATCATGGTCCTTAGAAAAAAGAAAAGAAATAATCTATTTCACCTTATTGCTTTCTACTTTTATATAGTTTTATTTGATTAATCGTTTTGTTTCTTGTTTGATCCCTGCTTTGTTATGTTGCAGTTAGATGTAAAGGTAGCTAAAAGAGCCATACTAGAAGGTAAGCATTCATCTCACATGTTTTCAAATGAACTCCCTCCTTGTTGTCTTGCTGAGTGGAATCAACTATAGAATACTTATAATGATCTAATTTCTTATTGGTTATAAATAGTTTTCATTTTATCATTTTATTCTAATTTAGGTTTTCGCAGAACTGATGAATCCCTTCTTCAAGAGAGTGCTGCAGGTCAGTTTAATTGCTTTGGAATGATTGATAAATTTTAAATTAAGTGGGTGGTTGAGTTTAAACATTTGCTGTTGTATTGAATAGGAAGTAGCAGCTTACAAATGTTATTATTTGAATTTTAAATTGGAGAAAAAGAACGTAGCAAACTTTAATTGTATAGTATGTATGAACAATAAATAATATGTTTGGATAATAACTAATAGGACCCAAAAGAGTGTGGGGAACCCACCCTTGAAAACTAGCTTGCAAGGGAGAAGAACTACACCTCTCAAGTACCACACCAAGCATCCCTTACTACCCAATGTCTCTATCGATAACCCTTATGCTGTTTTTGAATTGTGACTGTGTTCTTTATCAATTTTAAATCCAAATGCAACTTCCCAAAAGATAAAAGTTATTTCGTTGTCTCACAAGTTGATCAATCCCTATAATATTATTTTGGGAATCTTAGTTTCTTTCTATTTGGTATTAAAAATATGTAGGTAACAGCCTTTCTTGCATATATGTCATTATATGTAATGTTATAAAGGAAATTAAAACTGTGGCTTAAATTGAGCTGTAACCGTATAACATCATCTTGAATTATGAGAAGCTCATTCACAAGGAATCATGGATGATAATGTTTTGAGCAAAAATTTTTTTTTCAAAAAAACATGCTTCTAACAATCATTTCTTACTGGCTTATATAGATGATGCTTTTGTGGAAGTGGACATTCAAATTTAGCAAGCCCCTTCTGCTCATGTAATGGAACTAAACTAGTAATCCAACTAAGCAGTTGATTTTGTTATCAGCTGTAAGTTAATTATTTCAAATAAAATGCAGAAGCTCCCATTGTAAAGCAACACCAAACTATGCTAAACTTGTGTTGTTAGAGTTGCAGCTTTTTACTTAAATTACAAACTCAGTTGTTTAAAGTCTGAATGATTTTCTTCTTCCATATGGTTGACAGTGTAAATAATAATGACGCATGTCATTTGTGCATTTCCTCGTTCAGATTTTAGAATCACAGAACCAGACATAACTTTTAAAAGCTTCATTTGAGATTATATTTATCTTGCTGAATTCTGTTCATTGTTACCAGGGGGATGGCAGGATGGTGCTACAGCTGTATGTGTTTGGGTATTAGGACAAAAAGTAAGTCTTGAGTTATTATAAATTTTTTCCAATAACTCCTCAAATTTTAAAATTGAAAAACTTCATCCTTATGGAGTTGAGCATGATACCTTTCTCTGTCAGTGTTTCTTATGGTAAGCATGTCTGGATCTGCTTAAATTTTGCAACAAAGCTTCTTATCATCTGAGTTGCATATCTGTGTTTATTGGTTTCTAATTATATAATATAATTTCACGAGACACTGTTTCAGAATTACATATTTTTTTTAATAAGTAAAATACTTATTTGGTCCCTACTCATTGTAATGCTGAAAGTGGTCTCATTGAGAAATGTCATATTTGGTCTCGTACTTTTAAAAGAAATACCAAATTTAGTCCTTTAGATTTAGAATTTGGTAGAGAGACTAAATATGGTATTTTTCCAAAAGTGAGGGACCAAAATGACAAGTTTCTGATAAGTGAGGGACTAAAAGGGTATTTTATATTCTCTTTTTTTGATCCCCAATTCACTTCAGCATTCCTGTGCTTTTAGAATAGAGTACATTTGTGGATACTGCCTTTTTATATATTTTTAGAATTTTTAAATCTTCATTTTTAATACTATGATGGAAGCTGGAAGAGGAGACTGAGGATAGTGTTAACGTTCAACTATTCACCAGGCAGAAGCATGCAACAAGTAGCCAAATAGTACATAATTAATTGTGATTGTAAAAGATTAGAATCATTAATCATGATAATTGTTAAAGATTTACAGTTGTAGTTAATTGAGAAGCAGATGCTCTACTTCAATGCCTTTCTTTCAGGGAGGCTAACAAAATTGATATTACATAGAGAGTTTTATGAACATGCTAACAGTAGTTTATGATGCTTTTCCAGATGCTACTTGAATGCCATCAATGTTGGGCCAAATGATATTGCAGATATATGTTATTTCTAATACCTTAGGACAAGCTTGGATTTTCTGCTTATCAATATTGCAACAATAATAGGAAAGAGAATTAATTGCGTTTGGTGGATGTTTGCTAGGTTTTTGTTGCAAATGTAGGAGATGCCAAAGCAGTTTTAGCTCGGTCAGCTAAAACTGATGGATCCCAAACTCAATCAGACGGAGTCAATCCATTGAAGGCCATTGTTTTGACGAGGGAACACAAGGCCATCTACCCACAGGAGCGTGCTCGCATTCAGAAGGTTTGAATAGCGTCAATGCTGATGATTATATCATTAGAATAGTATAGGAATACCTGCTACTTCTTAATGCTCAGAGCATGCAGTTGACAAATAAATCCCTGCTGTTCATTAAGGTTGCTACGCTACTCACTCCATCCTTTCCTGTAACAAACAACTCACATGGACTGTTGAGCAAAGTGATATTTTTTGTGGGATTAATTTGAACACCCATATCATGATTATTAACTAAAGAATTATTTTGATATTTTAAAAGGCTGCACTGACTGAGGACTTAGAAAACTCATTCAAGGTTGTCTGATAATTTAGGGGCCAAGCATTAAGTAAGTGTAGCAATGGGTTACCTAATGAGCAAAAATTAAGCAAGGAGTAAATAATTTGTACACACAATATTGCTCTATTTTGTGGAAGAGGAATCTGAAATTGGAGATTTCTCTTCTTCCTTAAATTTGGTCCCTCTAGTGCAACAATAAAGTATGGGGCACCTTTTGGATATTTATCTCAGTGCTGAAAGTGGGCCACTGATATTTAAATGAAGTGGCTTTGCTCCCTGTTTAAGAGCTTACAACACAAGTGATTCTCCCGCTGATATCACAAATATTTACTCAAGTACCTCAATACACAAGCACCCATTAAAAATTACTCACAAGGCTTGTAAAAACATTAAAAACACTTGACACAGCTGCTAGCTTTTGAGAGGCTAGCTCTCCACTAAAACCACTCCCAAAACTCTTCTATTGCCTTTTCCAGTCAGTTTTCCCCCTCAAAAGCTTGCTTCAACTGTATCCCAGCTGCCTCCTCCTGTTGTTCATTTGAATCAAACCCCTTTAAAACATTTGGAACTGCATTTTCCTAAGCGGTCTTTAAAGTTAGAGCACCTAGTGAGGGGAAATTGTGCTGGAAGCTGATAAGGATGCTGATGCTCTACTAAAAGCTTTCTGATTGCAGATATGTAGGTTTGGTTGAGGAGTATATTCTCTTGGAAAAGACATTTGATGTGATCAAATTTCTTTTGAAATTAATTGCTCTGTTGAAGGCCTTCTTGTACCTTATTTTGATTGTTTATAATCCTAGTCAGACAAAGTTGCTCTACTACTTGCAGGCTGGTGGTGTTGTGAGCTCCAATGGGCGATTGCAAGGGCGTCTAGAAGTTTCTAGGGCTTTTGGAGATCGCCAGTTCAAGAAGGTTTGCTTCTCACTCTCTTTGGAAAGGTTACTTAATCTTGTTGTTGTGTAGTCAAAAGCTTCTCTGAAGCTTCATTTTGAAATTAGAAGAAACTGAATTTGGCACTTGATTGAGAAATATTGCTAAAATTCTCTGTAATGTGTCACATAATTCTGTAAGTTTTTTTTTTTTTGTTTTCCCCTTACAGTCAATTTCCTTTACACTCTTAGACCATTGATCCTTTCTGATCTTGTAATATAAAGACTTGTTTATATAATGGATAGATTTTTTTTGTAACATCTACTACATGATGGGGTTTTTTCTTTTCTGCATTATTTAAATCTGTATTGTCTTTAACCTGTGTCAATGCCATCACTATCTGTTCCATTCTGTTTTCCATGAAAATACTTCTTTAGCTTTCATTAATACCATCATGTGGGTTACTCTTCTACCCTATATTTATTGGGTAGACTACTAATGTTTCAATAATATATTTAAAAAGTTATCCTAAGAAAATATATTTGCAGGTGGGTGTTATTGCGACCCCAGATATTCATTCTTTTGACCTTACTGATAGAGAGAATTTTATCATCCTTGGTTCTGATGGCCTATGGGGGGTATGTCTTTTTATATCCATGCATGCTACAATTTTGGTTTTTTCGTTCATTTTTCTGGCTTGAGTTAACGGTTCTGTCAAAAATGGCATATTGGGTTTGTTTCAGGTATTTGGTCCTAGTGATGCTGTTGATTTTGTTCAGAAACTATTGACTGTAAGACTTAGTTCATATCTTTTTGTTTTGTTGGGCTTGAATTAATTAGAATAATACAATTTTATCTTTTGTTGAATGATTCCTATGCATTTTTCCATTCCATTCAAATGAACTGCTTTATTCTTGCAATACTGGTGTTGACTCATGGCAATCCACATTTGTTTTCTTAAAAATACCATCCCGTCCTCCCAGAAGAAAAAAAAAAAAAAAAAAGAGGAAAATGCTAGTTAAGTTGTAATGGTGGACTTGGTAGGTGACTTGACTACTGCCAGACTTGAAGAAACAAAGGAGTTGCTTTTTCTTTTCTGTTTCATAAGCTGGCCAGGAATTATATCCCAACTATCCATGAATAAGGCTGGCTAGTCTAGTTAAGTTGGTCAGGGAAGTTTGGCATGTTATCAAAATATAATTTTCGTTCAATGCAGGATTTAGAAGCATGGACATGTTGAGGACTGTTTCTCTTTGATAATCACAATTTCAGGCTTATCTGTTTGTCCTGTGTACTAGGATTGTCTTCTTATATCCTGAAAAGAATTTATTGCACTTTTGTAGGAGGGGTTGCCTGTCACAGCTGTGAGCCGCCATCTTGTAAGAGAAGCTGTCCGTGAGCGGCGCTGTAAGGATAATTGCACTGCTATTGTTATTGTGTTCAAGCGCAAGTAATTACTGGGGGACCAACTCCCTGAGATATTTCTTACTGCTGGCTTTACAGATGGAAATTGGGACTGTTTTGGACTACTGCATTCAAGACCAATGTACAATGCACGGCTTGCCTTTCCTTGTAAAATGTTATGGCAGCTTACTCCACCACATATTTCGTAGTTCTGTTTACTGGTATGCTACTAATGAAAACTCAACCATGATTGTTGAAATTGCTGATATATATTTGAAGTGGAGGTTAGATGTTGATGTAAAGTCTAGCTGTAAATCATGCAGAATATATGGAAAGTTGAGAGGTTTTGCCCCTGCTAATCGCCCCTTCCGTTTACCCTAAATAATGGGGAAATGAAGGAAGAAAACAACCTTGGATACAAGTTATTATCTTCATAAATGTCAAATGGAAATGATCAACAGCAAAGTTGAACCAAGTTTGAATCTATTTTTGGAAATAAAGCTTCTCCTAACTTGTTTTAGACGGGAAATTGTTATATACTATTCATGCACAGTGATCTGAGTGGGTGTCCATTATAATAAAAATACTGCGAGTAAAGAATTCTGTGTTAACACCATATATGTTTACAATCTTTGGTTTTTTTTTTTCGGCCGAAATGTTTTCGATCTTACATGATCTAAAACTAACTGGCATATGTATAAATAATATTCTGTACGATGTCATTCACATTTCTTCTAAACTACTAAAAATGAGTCCAATCATGATGGTCAAGACAAGAGCCTGTAAGATTCGCTTTAAGGCAGTTCTAATGTGATTAGAAATAGTTGGAATGAACTAAAATGTGTGGCTTTGCTTATCACTGGGGGACAAAAACATATAATCAAATAACACAATCAACGGAAACATATTTCTGTCACAAATAGCCATGAAATGGACTGATTCATGCATGGAGATAAATGATTGGGGTGGCGAGTTTTGAGCACCTTGTAAGCGAATATGACATAGAATGACTTTCTGGAGCAATGAAGATGCTCTTTTGGTCAAAGCAAATAAGCTTTGAGACAAACTGCATATGAATAAGTGATTTTATAATTCAAGTAAACACATCTTGTTTCCTTTCATTTGCAACGGAACAGGCAAGGCAATGCATCATTTTATTTTTCAATTATAAGCAGCCTCTCAATTAGGAATATTCTCAAATTGCATCTATGGAGTGGTTGTTAAATTTTTCGGAACCTGTATGAACCAATCTAAAGAAGGTTAATGAATAAGCACAGAAAACTAATAATTTCCCTTCATGATCTACGAAGTAAGATATTAGCCTCTCATGAATAAAATATATCTAGCTTATCTGTCTGAGACAAAATATATATATTTTTTAAGAGCAACTAATGATGATATAAGTTTGATTGTAAAGGAGGAAATATAAGAAATAAATTTCGTCTACTCATTTAACCACTATAGAAATCGTCTAATCAAGGATCGATAAATTTGGACGACTGCAAGAGGAAAGTAAGAAAGGGGCAACGTGGAAAGAGTCATGAAACTCACTTTCAATTTGAAATGTTAAAACCGGTGCTATGTGAATGATCATTTCGTTGATATTAACAAAAGAAACTTACTACCTTATTCTCGGTACAATCTTACTAAACCCCTGCCTTTTTAGTTTACACCAATTGAGTTATGTAAAGTAAGGGACGAATTTCCAGTTGCATATATATAACAAAAAAGCCATTCCTTAAAAGCAGTTAAGTTCCTATGACATGGCTTCATGGCATATTCGAAAGTTGAGCATTGTACAACGCTACATGTGCTTTGCCCCTTCCAGGGCCATTTTTTTTCCTCATGAATCATAAATAATGCCTAAATCATAAACACTGGCACATGCCATCTTCAATTCTGATTCCTGTTCTTCCCCCCTCCTTTGTTGAAATGAAGTATAAAGCGTCACCTTAGTTTATTTTAATAAGCAGCCATTATCATTATATGGTTTTAAATTTTACGAAACTAATCAGCTCTTTGTTGGATAGTATTTATTGTAACCAGAAATAAAAAAACTATAATGCTTATTCTAAAATGATAGATTGAGGCAACAGTCTCACTAGACAGAGTAAGATAAGGGGATGGTGGGAACATGGTCATACAAATGATAGAGTTTGGCCGCTATATAACTACCTGGCTAACATGATCCACCTTCACTCTGTCTTCCCTCATTTTCAATATTCAATTTAAAGTCAATATATATATATATATATATATATGTTATATATTATATAAAATTTGGCATCGATGTTAAATGTGCAAGTGTATTATGTATGCTATGTAACTAACCACTGAACTTCATTAAAAAAAATTGTACAATTTGAGAATCCCTTCCTGGGTGTTCATTATATATAAGCACCTCCCCTTTGTTATTGTCTCACACTAACAAGTCTAAGTAGCCAAAGGTGATAACGAGAATGGGAAGCGTTGTGACAGAGAAAGCGAATCTTCTTGCTGCACTGCTTGCTCTCCAGTTCTGCTTTGCAGGATTTCACATTGTGTCTAGACTTGCCCTTAACATTGGTGTCAGCAAAGTTGTCTACCCTGTTTATAGAAATATAATTGCTCTGCTTTTGCTGAGTCCGCTTGCTTATTTCTTAGAGAAGTGAGTTTCTGTGTGAAGCTTGTTTTCACCTTTCCTGTCAATATTCTTTATGTTATTGCCTTTCCAAGCTATGCATGGAGTTTAACACAACAATATTTAATGTCTATATAATCAGGAATCAAAGACCACCTCTTACTTTTCCTCTACTGGTTCAGTTTTTCCTGTTAGCATTACTGGGGTAAGCATTTAAATAAGCTTAGTTCTCCATACTCATTTCCTTCCTATTGTTTCTAATCTTTCCCCCTTTCTTTCTTACTGTAGAATTACTGCAAATCAAGGGTTTTACTTGTTAGGATTATATTATGCATCTCCGACATTTGCTTCTGCTATGCAAAACTCAGTTCCTGCCATCACTTTTGTCATGGCCTCAGCTCTAAGGTAAAAAAGTCTTGCCTTTACCAATTTCATCATTTTCTGTTCTAAATCTCTTGAAGATCTTATGAATTCTCTTGATTCTCTACCAGGCTTGAGGAACTCAACATTGCAAGCATAGATGGACTAGCAAAAGTTCTAGGAACCATTGCCAGTGTTGGGGGTGCTTCTGTGATTACCCTCTACAAAGGCCCTCCTCTTCTCCACCAGACGCACCAAGTGCAAGCAGACTCCACCCTGGAAGCAGATCAATCTTCCATAAAAATGCAAAACTGGACATGGGGTTGCATATACTTGCTTGGACATTGTCTATCATGGGCTGGCTGGATGGTTTTTCAGGTCTGCTTATAATGATCATAACTCAAGTAGATGATCTAAACTGCAACTTCAGATAAACTAACCTGTTTCTTCCTCGTTATTCTAGTATATCCGTGGGTATATAAATTGTCCATTATTAAATATGGGTAATTGTCAATAATCAAGTAAGACACTGGCACATGCACATGCAATTTGGTGATACAATCGTCTACAGTTACCAATTGATTGTAGACAGTGCAGTCAGAACGATTTTGGCCTTTGGATTCATCGAGCCGTCCAAGATTTAACATGTTGCAGCCTATAACTCAAAATGTCGCAGAAAGGGAACAAAACACAGCATTTGGACGTCTTCCCTCCCCTGCGAGGCTGCGTTTTGAACAGGAATGCAGACCAGAAAAGTGCTCGAATACTTTATCACTTATAGGATTTTCCAGGTCAGAGAAAAATTATCAGCAATGAACTGATAGCATTCGTCAAGGAAGTGTCAAATCTTGGACGGCATGATGAATCGAAGGGCAGAAATCGTTTTTACCACCCTGTCTGCAGTTACAAAGTGAGTGAGTAAGCTAGACAATCTTACACATCCATAGATAGAATACAATGGCAGTGTTTAGTGGTCATTTCCTATCTTTCTGAAGTTTTGCTAGACGCCTTCAATAATCATTCCTATAACTCAGTTGTAAATAAACAATTATGTGCAGGCTCCTGTGGTGAAGAAGTATCCAGCAAAGCTTACACTCACGTCATTTACATGCTTCTTTGGATTGATCCAGTTCTTGATCATAGCAGCCTTTGTAGAAACTGATTTGGAGCATTGGAAGATACAATCCACAGAGGAGCTTTTTACTATCCTATACGCTGTAATACTCATCACTCCAAATCCCCAATATCAAACTTTCATGAGTTTCAAATTCCGTTCAATTCACTTTTGTGTTATCATTCCAGGGAGTTGTAGCATCCGGCGTTGTCATATCTCTCCAAACATGGTGCATTCAGAAAGCTGGTCCCGTGTTTGTTGCTGTTTTCCAACCCATGCAAACGTTCTTAGTTGCTGTCATGGCAGCCCTAATCCTTGGTGATCAGTTATATTCTGGAGGGTATGCAGAAAAATTGATAAATGACCTGTTTGATCCATCAACAATAGATCATGACAGAAGATCCACTCAGTTTTTGTTTTATTTATTTAATTCTTTCAATTTCAATATCGATAACGAATTTGTTTTATTGCAGGGTTATTGGTGCAATTCTTATTGTAGTTGGTCTCTACTTAGTCCTATGGGGCAAAACCAACGAAAAAAGAGTGACTATCCCAGAGGAGTCGTCAATAACAAAGCCACTGCTTAATTCCGAAGAGAGTAAAGAAGCTGATGCAGTTGCACAACACATACCCTGATATGTGTACGTGTCAACAGATACAGACCATTCAGTTCTTGTAAAGTATTTGTATGTATCTGCACAATTACTTGTGTGTAGTGTTGAAGGAAGACTCCGTGCCGTGTGCTTTTGTACATTTCACTGACAAGTATATCTGAAATTGTGCGGAAATATATTTGCTGCCTGAATATTATTGAAAAGCACTTTGACGGAAAACTCACATCCTAGTCTTTCTATGTAAGCTAAAAACTAGGTTGTTCTCCTTAAAACCACATAATGATAACGTAATAAAAACTTCACAAGCGAAAGGAATTCATTGTAGCTGAGTTCCTATCCATGTAGGTGATTGGCCAGCGGCTAATAGCCCGTCAAGCAATGGAATTAAATCAATGTTTCTTATAATCTAAATCGCTAGTACAGCGCATTGGCCATATGATAAGTTTCCAAAGTAATCAATGAAGAAGGTATATATGAATACCCTTAATTGCACCAGTAACATTTCATGACCAACATATCTAACTTGAATCACACATTAGAATAATGAAATTTCTAATGTGCAACTTAAAAGAAGTTTGGATTCCAATATGACTTTTGGGATATTTCCTTCTTCAGCTAATAAAAGACCAACTATTTCAAGGCAGTTGAAGAGGCTTAGCTGATATCTATCTTCTGATTGCACACAAAGGCATCCTAGAATATCTTTTGACTGTGACAACATACAGAAGTGCTTCTGCCAAGTTGCTAACCACTGCGAATGATAAACCCAATTTTACTGGAGCTGTGTGAGTGTGAGCAGTATCAAATAAAATTTTAAATATCATTTCATCACTGAATCTTACTGTTTAGAAATATTTTCCACTATTGAGAGAAAGGAAGGAAAAAACTAAGCTCTTTCTTCCAGCTTAGAACCTACAAAGAAGGTGGACCTCGCAGAATTCTTACACTAACCATGACCTAACGGATGATCGACGTCAAATGACTTAAATTTAAAATATGAAATTCAGCACATATATTCCATAGGCTTGAGAATTCCAAACCAGTTCGCTTCCCTTTTGAAGGGTACCAACAAAATGAAAACATAACATCTAAATCGGTAATCCATAAACAGAACAGAGCGACAACTATCTCAAAGTCCCCAGGATTCAAGTCAAAAATTTTGAAGTTCCCTTTTCTGACAAGTGACAAGTCACTGCAGAATAAGTTGCAGATTCAAAAAATACTTATATTGTTATCAACTACCATCTTAAGATTCAATGGAACTGACCTAAAATGGCATGGGTTGGACATGAATACTCAAAGAGTATAGACACCCTGTCCAACATAATGTCTACGTATTTAAAGATCATTAAATGTTAAAATTCCTCGAACACAGACAAATTTTCTGTAAAAGCTAAGTGTATAGGTAATGCTCCCTAATTCACATAAATCATCATATTACTAAGCAGCACAAGACATAATAAGCACTAGTGACATCAGAAAGTCATAATATAACTCACAATTCCTCTAGATTATAAATGATAAATTTCATTAGGCGCTCATTCACCTCAATGCAATATGCAAAGATAAAACTATACTCAGGAGAAGGATAAGACATGAAATTAGATGGCAATGGCCCACAGAAAGAGATCTCCCATTCATAAACTCCCCATGCACATTAAGTAGAAAGACTTATGATGACTTCGGCAAGCATCACAAAGACGGATATCCAAATTTCAAGATAACAACAGAAACCAAAACGAGTCAAAATCTTCAAGTACTGTCACTAAAAGAGCATAACTATCAACTAAAAATATAGCACGCAATACAAGATGAAAACTAAATATTTATCCAAATTTCCGTCACTGTCCAATCAAATCTACCTCACAGTTACAATATCATCAATCTTCAAAATCATCCGCACACACTCAGTTGCTAAGGTGATTGCACTTGTGCTCACGAGCAATGGCTGCACCACATTCTCCTCCAAGATGTTCGTAATCTGCCCCTTTCTCACATTAATTCCAGCATTTATTTCACCCTGCGCATGGCGATTTCTCAGCTCAGTAACAATTGCAATCGGGTTCAAACCTGCATTCTCAGCAAGCGTATAAGGAATGACTTCAAGAGCCTCGGCAAATGCTCGAATACAGTAACCCTCCATCCCATGTAAAACCTTTGCCCAGGCACCCAATTGCCTCGACAGCTCAATCTCTGGCGCACCACCACCGGCAATCAAAAACTTCTTGCTCACTAAACATCTAACAACACACAAAGCATCATGCAAACTCCGCTCTGCTTCATCTATCACCAGTTGGTTTGATCCACGAACGAGCACAGTTGTGGTCCTTCCCATGTCCTTTATACCAGTAATTTTGACAATCTTCCCATCCCCAAGAGAAACCTCCTCGACAAGATCCGCATGTCCCAATTTCTCAGCACGGAAATGCTCAATATTCGCTATAGGCAAACAATTCAGAGTCTTTGTGATAAATTCAATCTCGTCTCGCTCCACATCCTTAATCACCAAGATTTTTGCTTTTGCAAGGTAATGCAAAGATAAGTCAGTCACAGCATCTCTTAGTATACTCTTCTGAATCAACAACACATTACAACCCGTTGCCTTTATCTTCTTAATCATGCCCAAAATATAATTCCTTTCTTCTTTCAATATTCTATCCATCTGACTGTAATCACTTACCACGATACTCTGTTCAATATCAGTCTTCGGTGGAGAAATCTGGAATTGAATCACAGCAATCTTAGCATTTTCCATGCGCGTAGGTCCTCCAGCAGCGTGACTAACCTTATTATCAAACACCAATCCCTTCACCAGTTCAGTGTCATCCACCGTTCCACCAAGCTTCTTCACAATCTTGATGTCACGAAGATCAACCATATCAGGCTTCGCCGGATCGACAACCGATAACACAGCATCAACAGCAAGAGGTGCCAGCAGCGTTGAGTACTGACTAACCACTTTGCTGTTAAGCGAAGTGCTAGCAGATTTGACCAAAGAATCACGGTCAGAAAGCTCCACAGGCACAGCCATAGCAGTAAGCACATCAACGGCTTTAGTCGAGGCCTTGTGCAACGAATCCGAAATGACAGTAGGATGAATCCCATGCGACAGAAGTAAAAGACATTGTTCAAGCAGAGCACCAGCGATAACAACCACGGTGGTTGTACCATCACCAGCAGCGGCATCCTGGGACTTGGAGAGCTCAACGAGCATTTTCGCAGCGGGCTGAAGGACTTCCATCTTGTTGAGAATGGTGGCGCCGTCATTGGTGATGATGACCTCACCGGAAGCAGTGGAGATCATCTTGTCCATACCCTTAGGACCCAGACTGGTTCTGACCGCGTTAGCCACGGATCGAGCAGCGACAATGTTGGCATGGCGTATGTCCTCCTTGCGTTTGTTGTCGACATAAGACTCAGTTTTCGAAGCTCGAGGTTGGGGAACTGCAATGGCAGCCATTGATACCTTGTGCGAGAAAACCGAATCGGAGAAGAAAACAAAAGCCCTAGAAATGGAAATGAGCGTGAAGATGGAGTGTAGGGTTTTCTAGAAGAAGGTAGTTTGAGAGGGTTCAATTTTTAGCCCCGTAAATCTTATTTTAATTTGGTTTCGAAAGTAATATTAGATTGGGCCTGCGGGCCTATCAAGATTTCGTGAAATAATGTCTTTTTGGTTTTTTTATTTTTTATTTTGAGCTTAATGTCGGATCTGACTACGTGTACATGGCTGCATTACGAGTATGGCCTTATTTGCTAAATTGTTATACAAGTGACGTTAAATTATTCTATACTTAAATGATTTATTGCATAAATTAAGAAATAAAATTCTAAAAATATATTAGAAAGAAGAACTTTTGCAAGTGGAATTAGTACGTTAAATTTGTTATAAATGGTTTAATTGTGTGGATGTTTATAACTCCCAAAAAGTAATTATTTTGTTCATATACTTTATAACCTCTAAAATATTGTATCATTATATAAATTAATTTATATTTATATATATTAAGTTTTATTTTACGATGAAAGACCTATAAATAGGTTTATATACCAATGATTAACTACTTAAGTAAATGAGAATATTCTTTTTATTTTTTTTCTCAATTTTTTTCATTTTTTATTATATTTTTCATTCTCTTATTCTCTCATATATTTTTATTAGTTTTATAACTCGTTATTTTACTAAATTTGTAGTTCAACTCAATTGTGTTTATGATTTGAGTTTTTTGTCATAGGTAAAGAACTTTTATTCTTATTTTTTATTATCTATTGATTCAATATTTATTTATATTTATATGGTTATCAATTTTATATTGGAAAATACTTTGAAAATTAAAAGGTTATGCATGATTGGATAGTCAAAAGTCACACTATTATCAATTACTTTATAGTCGACAACTCTATCTTCAAATGAATATTGCACATAGATAATTGTGTATCAACTTTTGATAACTTGAGAGAAAGCAAAGTGATTGTTAAATTTGTTTACTATATCCTTAAATGCTATGTGTTTCATGCCACCAAGTGATATTGGAAACTCTCCATTTTAACATGTTTATGAACAAATTGTTGACCAACTTTTTAAAATATGGCCATTGACCACTTATGATTCATGATCCAAAAGGGTGTTAAATGTTATAATAACCCACTATGAATATTAATATATCATAGAATTTTTTTTATAACTAGTGGTTATAATTTATAATATGACTAGATGTCATATAAAAAATCCCAAAATGGTTTTGAAACCTAAGAAGGCTACAAAAGGTTAGGTGGACAAGTTGTTATTGCAATACATTTTCTTAAAGCAATTTATGTAGCTAATGATAATTTTATTTTACTAATAATTCTCACATATTATTCATGTTATTATTCATTCATTCATAATTAATTAATTATAAGAAAAATCTATGATCATAAAAGAAAATGTTAATTGCAACTTCGTATTTACCTATATTAAATATTTATACATGACATTTGAAAGGAAAAAAAAAAAGGCACCTTAGTTACATATTTGTGAAAGTTAAATTAAGGGAAAAAAATGTTTTTGTTACTTATTTATAAGAACTTTTATTTCTTATGCAATTTCTAATATTGTATATGTTTAAAAGAAGGTGAGCAATATAGAGACAATTTTGTCTCATCTAAATGATCATAACTTTAATGACTTTACTGATATAACATATTATTTATATTTGTTTTATATAATATTGTGTAGTATAGATATGTCAAAATAAATTAACATTGAAAATTTGCTATATATATTATCTTAAGTGAATAATATATTATATTATGAGACTATTTATTACTTGTGCTACACTAATTTTCAGAAGTAAATTGGTTATAGGTGTTTAGTCTTAATCACTAGTTGGCTGTTTGTTGATTCCTTTGGTTAGGTTTTGCTTTCCCTTTGAACTTCTTGTTCCAAGGTTTATTCATGAGCCTCTAGGGCTTGGCCTCGTTATTGGTTGTCATTGTCATCTTCATTTTCCTTTCCAATATTCTTCCTTCATGCTTTTCTCTGTTAACTTGCACTTGTTCACTAGTTTATCAAAGTTTTTAATTTCAAGTATGACCACCTTATCCCTTAACTCAAGGCAAAGGCCCCTTTCCAATTTGATGGCTCTCTATGGTTTGTCATCATGGTGTTTGAGATAGAAGGAGAATTTTGACAATTATACAAATTTTGCTGCATACTCATCAACGGTCGTATCCCCTTATTTTAGATGGATAAACTTTGCCTTCTTGTCATCTTTTATAGAGTCAAGAAAATATTTGTCATAGAAGACCATTTGGAATGCCTCCCATGTGATTTCCCGAGCCCTCTTGGATCTTAGTTGCCTTTCAACCCCTTGCCACCATAATTAAGCTTCATCCTCTAACATATACTCAGCAAGGGCAACCTTTTGTTTAAAGGTCCAACTCATGACTCTAAATATCTTTTGGATTTGACACATCCATTTATCCACTAGATTAGGGTTGCACTCTCCTTTGTAAACTAGAGGTTTTGATTTTAGAACTCAGCTAAGATTGTGGTAATTGATATAGGACTCGGATTTGTGATTTCGTCCCTTTCTATCTCCTCATTATCTCTTGGGTTTGCTCTACTAATGCCTTCTTGGGTTTTCTTGCTCCTTAACTCATCTTGCAATTGCTTGATCATTTCGCTTTACTTTAGTAACTTTTCAGTCGGTTCTTGTAAAAGTTGGGCTTATGTCCCTTTGGCTGCCATTTTTGACCTGTTGCCAACAACAGATGACATGTAAGAAGTGTAATAAAACAAATGACTAACATTCTTAAGCTAGCTAAGATGGTTATCTATCCTGAACCACCGCTCTGATACCAAATGTAACATCCCTTAACTCACTGTACGTAGGATTGGCAGATGCGTAAATAAATACAGAAACCTACGAATATGATAAATTTTTTTTATTCTAACTTTAACTATCCCTTAAGCCTTTAACAAGGATTTAATAACTGAAAAAAATAAATAAAACATAATCATTTGGTCTTGTATATGTCCAAATTATCATAGATAACAATTGTGGTTATGATACACTAAGTAATACATAATGATTAAGAACTCTAAATGTTATACAAATCAGAATTCCCATAATATAACTCTAGGTCTTTATGTAAATAAGAACTTATTGATATGTTAATTCTTGGGTCCTACTTCCTTATTGGGTTCCTACTTACCTGGAAATAGATCTACATAAAAACATGATATTTTGCAATCCCAGTAGTCAGTAGTTCAATAAAAACATTTTATTTCCAACCCTTACACATCAAATATGCATAAATCACACAAGAAAAGCTATACAGATGACGACATGCCAGGAAAACCTTTTATCCCTCATTTGAGCCAAACCTAGTGGGCCTTGTTTGGAAACCTTAACCCTTCATTGTCCTATATCAATTCAGGGTTTTATGTTACCTCATAATGTAAAGGCCAATCATAGGGAAAACTTTGTGACATCAAACTTGATGAGTGTCTCCCTACTAGCATGCATATGCCAAACATATAAAACACATCACATGTACATAGCTATCAATAAATAAAACATTTGTAAGAAAAGTAAAATGTGCGAGGGAAAAACTGAAAGTTACCTGTTTGAAAGTACTTTTTTACCTTCTATTGTATATATATTTTCAGGACACCAAGGGATTTTATCTATCATAAGAAATGAACTCTTAATAATGTACTCCCATTTAAAACTCTAAAATTTGTATATCTAACATCTCCTTTTATTTAATTGCTTTTCTTTATAGGTTACTTTATTTTTTAAAAAATACAATATCTTATTAGAAATTTTTCCTTGCAAAACACATAAATAATGTCCTAACTATCAATAATTTATATAACTAACTAATTAAATAATTCCGTACAAAAAAATGAGTAATAAGGTGAAATTAATTAAAAAAAAATATACGTCTAATAACTTACACAATAATTAAACGACTAATTAAATAATTAACTTTAACATTTTATAATACTTATACAATTTATATTTAGCTATTAGGCATCCATGGTAACCCTTTTCATGCTCACCAACATACACACACACACACACACACACATATATATATATATATATATATGTATGTATATGATACTTATTATTCTATTATTTTTTTACAAGCATAACGATAAGAAAAACTCACCAAATTTGTGCACTATTTTGAATAGATTTTTCAGGTGCAAAATATCGTTGGTTTTGGTTTCATTTAGCCATTTTTCTCCCTTATTTCTCCCTTGTTGACTTATCCACTTACTACCTACACAAAAACAAGTGGAAAAACTATTGGAAGTGTAAATCTGAAAACTACACTAATTTTCGGTTTCACTGCAATTTGTTCTCTTTTTTCCTCCTTGCTTTTGCTCCTTTCTTTAACCCACAAATTCTCACTCACAACCAAGTATTCCCAGGTATTTTAGTGTCACTCATAGCCTTAAAAACTCTAGAAAAAGCTTGGAGGAAAATTGCTGGAAGTAGCAACTTAAAGTACACTGTTTTCATGTCCGAAAATAGGGTTTAAGTTACACTTTTGTCGAGCCACTTTTCTACCTTCTTTCCCCCTTTTTCTCCTTTGCTTTCTTCCTTATTGAATATCTAACTTCCTTCAGCATCTAAATGAATCATTCACTGCCCAAAAACATTCTAGAAATTCGCTCAAACTCCCCCATCACCACATTATATCAATCCGAAAACCATAACGTTTTCTTTACTTTTTTCTAGTTTTCCACTTCTGTTTTGGTGTCTATTCCCTCCAGCCTTGCCTCCATTTTATAAAGGAATATCACCCCTCAAAGTACTTCAAATTTGAAGCAAGTTTGGCCCCCAAAATCATCATTGCAAGCATTAGCAAGTTGTTCAAATTATTGCTCCATTTTCTTCAAGTGTATTTGGTGTCCAATTTGTTTTCTTTTGGTTTGTTTTGGTTTTGGTTAGGTCTTTTTCAATTTATTTTATTCCTTCAACCCTTCTCAGCCTTGGGAACTCCCAATGGATGCTTGACACATGATTGAGTATCATTATAGTGCCACTTAGTGGCATGTTTTCTCCATATTCTCTATTACGTGTTTTTAAATTTTCAGCTTGTTCTTGGCTAGGCTCTTGGCCCTATAGCATCCCACTTACATTGTGTTGGAAGGTTAGACATGTCTCTAACCAACAAGGCAATAAGGAAGTAGGTTGCATGATGAATTTTGGCCACCCATGCTTGTTTAGTTGATCTCGTTAATTCTTTTACTCTTGAAGTGGTGCCACTAAACAAATACATGTTCCTTTGTCACCTCATGCTTTTGCTTATTTTATACTTATCTTTTGGTATGTGTGGGCTATCATTAGGCATGACTATTTATTCCTTATTTTCTTATGCATACATATCCTACCATCTTGCTCTTTTCTTTAGTTTTGGTCTAGTATTTCCTACTAATTAGGCAATGAAACCATAATTTGTTAATTCCTTAAAAGTAAGTGGTCTTATGGTTGTATTATTTAATATGGACCCTTAATACTTTCTATCTAATTAGGCCAATAGCATACTAATTTACTTAGAGTCATTTATATCTTTGTCTATCGAATTAAGTCTTAATGTCTACTTAGAAACATAGTTAACTACATTATTTGATATAAGGATTGAGTTACCTTTACAGTTACTTGTAAAATCTTCATTATTTGATTTTAAATTATGTTAATGCTATTTCTTGTATATTTGACTAAGTTATGCTTTACCAATCGTGCTTTAGTTTATTAATCAATTTGACTCTAATGAAATCATAATTTGATTCCAATGAAATCATAAATTATTATTATTATTATTCTAATTAGGTTGAATTATCGTAGTAAACTTGGCTTAATCTTGTATGAGTATATCATATTATCTTATAGGAAATTACACCCTTAACATGTTAATTTTGAATAACACTTTCTTCTTAAATAATCTTATTGGTTAATCTAAGCTTAGTTTAAATGTCATATAATTAACCTAAAAATGTCTTTTACAAAATTAAAGAAATCTTAAATTAATTAAGGTCATATAAAATTTCTAACACATATGGCCTTATGTCATTTGTATATATATATATATAGCTTATACATCTTGAAGTTGACTAAATTTTCATTCACAATATAACATATTAAACTAATTTTAAATTAAAGAATTAATGACTTTAGTGACTATAAATGGGTAAATAAATAAATATAGTCTATCATAAAAGTTGCTAGGGTCTTGTATATTTATTTAAACTTAGAAAATATTTCTAAATTTTTTTTTCATTTTATTGACATCGTTGGCTTTTATGGGTATTACAATATTCATTTAAAAATAATCTTTTATTTAAAAAATACAATAGAGATATAATTTTTGAGAAAAGAGAAATATAAATGGAATCAAATTAAATTTCTTTTTTTGGTCAGTAATTAAATTAAATTTCAAATGAAGTATATTTTAAACTTTATTATATAAAACATCAAACTTTATCGTTGGCTTTTGAAAATCTTTAATTTCAGTCTATATAAAATTAAGCTAAAAACAATTATATAAAAATTAATTTCTGTCTGCATAAAATCAGAATTAAATTATTTTTTACGAATTTCATATAAATAATTGTTTACTTTTTTCTACCGAACGAACATTTCAATATTTTTTCTGCCATTCCTAGGCGTGTGGGAAGTGGGAAATAGTGAGGGAAGAAAAAAAAGTAAAAAAAAAAAATGGGACACGAACATAAATGGAAAAACCCATCGAGTTAGGGATGCAAAACCCCTGCGCAGTGCAAGCCACTGCTTCATACCGCCGGGGAAGTGGGAGCAAACGTTCACCAAACTCTGCAACTGAAACTCCATTTCCTTGTCACTCCCATAGATCGCCATGCCCTACTCCGCAACTTTTCAGGGCTTTGTCAGAACCACCACTTCTGCTTCGACCCCTTTACTCACCATGTCCCTCAGGAGTCCTCTTTTCCTCTTATCCCACAGAGCTCGAAGACCACCTCTTCTATCCATTTCCATGAGACATCAAGCACTTGGGGTGAGGAGTTTTCATGTAACCCCAAAGTTAAGGTCTCAGTTTGAGGTTGTGGGCTCAGTGGCGCCTTACAGGACGGTTGAGGTGGATTGGAAAGAGAGGCAAACTGTGGGCTTCAGGCGGAGGAGCATTGCTTTGCCCTTTTGGCATCAGCAGAGCTCCAATTATGGTCGTTTTGCTTACCAGGATGTGTCTAGTGATGATTCCGATGTGGAATTGGGGTCTTCTCAGCAACAATTGGTTAGTATCATGCGTCTTTTTTGTTTCTTGAATCCGGAGTAAAAGCATGGTAATTAGGAGCTGCTCTAGAAATTTTTTATTGCTTATTGGCTTGGAGACTATTTTGATGTTATAATCTGTTCGTGCAGTAGATTTGTTAAACTTTTCTTTGGTAAATTGAGTTTCAATTTGAACTATATATCGCAATGGTTTAAGAGCACATATAAGGATTTGGTTTCAGCAATGGGAGATTACTGCATTGTATATGAGTACTTATTATCCTAAATCCTGTGCTAAAGCGAATTTAACCAGCAAAAGCTACTACGGCTTATTCGATATCTCAATATGCTTCTCCACATTTTTTTGCAGAGTAAAATTAACTTTTAGTGCCTCACTTATCACAAAATTGCCATTTTGATCCCTCAATTATTAAAATGCCCAAAATGGTCCTCCACTCATTTCTTCATTTTTCAAGAAAATATCAAATTTAGTCCCATAAATTTAAGATATAGGGTTTGGTAGAGGGACTAAATTTAGTAATTTTCTGAAAAATGAAAGATTAAGTGTGACATTTTTCGATGAGTGAAAAATTATTTTCGGTATTTCAATGAACGAAGGATTAAAATGACAATTTTGTGATATGTAAGGGACTAAAAGTATATTTTTCTCCTTTGTTCTGATGCTGTCAATTAATACTGCTCTCCTTGCTTATATTGCTCATATTAAGTGTCTATGGTGTAAAAAACTTATACAGAACTTTTTTCTCATTGCTCACAACATCCTTGTTGGACTATGGCAAAGCATAAGCAATTCTGCTGAAATGGCAGTTGATACTAGTGTAGATGAGGGATAGGAAAGGGCTCATTATCGTGATTAAATGGCAGCAAATGTCATACATTTGGAGAAGAATTTATGGCTAAATATTATTATTTTGTGATATGTTGATTGAGCAACATTTTTTGTAAATTAGACTGGGCTAACTGTATCCAAGTATTAGTTGGATGATAATTAATTGTATTGTGGACAAACTACTATTTTTCCATTTTCTTTTCTGAAACCTGTATCATTTTATGCAAACTAAATAGAAAAAAGCAACTGGTCTTAAACTGGGGACATCACTAGTTTGTTCTCTGTTATCGGCCAATCAATTAACCTTTTTCGTTTGAGGTTATAATATATGGAGGTGCACACATTGATTTATCCTTGTTCATTATGTTGTCTAACTCTGTCTGATAATGCTGTTATAAGGATTTAACAAGCACTTGTATCAATGGGAGAGAGACACATCTATCTAACATATTTTATGTATTTTTCATTAATGTATTTATTTTTGCATTTCATTAGAAGGGCTTTGCTTTGTATCTGTCCTGTGTATTTAGAATTACTCTCCTTGGTTGATGAAAAATAAGATTATCTATATTATTCAAATAATAAAGAAATAATCAATAGTGTCATTTTTAGTTTGAGCTTGTAGTTGTTCCCCTTTGTTGACCCCTTGTCCCCTGCCTCCCACTTCACCCCTAAAAAAAAAATTGGTAGCCTTACTGGTGACATTTTATTAAGGAAAGAATGTGTAAATTGATAATGCTCTGACTAACGTGTTTGCTGGCTGTTGAATACTAGGGTGGTTCATCCCTTGATAATATTGATGAGTGGAGATGGAAGTTGACCATGCTTCTTCGCAACAAAGATGAGCGAGAAGTGATATCAAGGGAGAAAAAGGACAGACGTGATTTTGAGCATCTTTCAGCTTTAGCAACTAGGATGGGTTTATATAGGTAATTTAAGCTTAGCATTGTGAAATTTTTTATTGCCTTTTATTTATAACATTCATTTTCTTATAATTTGCTTTGGCAGCCGACGATATGAAAAAGTAGTTGTCTTTAGCAAAGAACCTCTGCCAAATTACAGATCTGATCTGGATGATAAGCGTCCACAGAGAGAGGTATCATCTTACATTATAATTTGTCTTTTTCTTATGTTCTTTTTCATGGGTTCATGTATAAAGGAAAGAAGTCCCTTCCTCTATTTTTACCTTGACTAAGTAAGTCCCTTCCTCTTTCCTAAGGACTTGTGAAAAGCTATTTATCTGAAAGTGTAACTTGTTTAATGGTGTTTACAGTTTCACTATGACACCTCTAATGTGAGGCAAACTTTCTATCCTCTCTAATGTGTGTAGCCTGATCAACATCTTTTTCTATCCACTTACAGGTTATCTTACCTTTTGGTGTTCATAAAGAAGTAGATTCTCATCTCATTGCTCATCTTTCTAAAAAGCCTACAAGCTTGAGAGGTTTTTTCGATAAATCCTTGCATAGAACAAGTGCTAGCATTCCTGCTGATGAAGGAATTTATGATGAGCCAGAGCCCTTGGCACAGAGTAGCAATGTCATGGAGAAAATCCTTCGACGAAAAAGTTTGCAACTGCGTTATAAACAACAAGATTGGCAGGTTTATTTACAGTCTGAGTCTGATGTGCATCACGTTTGCCATAGCAGTTTGAGTTGGCATTTCTGTCTCCTTTTCTTTTTTAATCTTTTTATTACTCTTTAGAATTAATATGCATTTGTTGGCATTGCACACAATTCATGTGGTATGGAGACAAAATGTGCTAATATCATAGTACTAGTTTGAACCAAGTCACACATACAGATACAAAGTGGGTGCAAATTTGCTAAAGCTTTAAATTATAAAAAGTCTTATAGCGTGATCATCTTTCTAGTGTCTCTACTTTCTATATAAATTTTTACAAAATTACATATAATGATATGTAATCTTGGACCAAAAATATTTTTTACTAAAATCATAAATCATTCTACACATTTAAGATATTTTGCCTCCAAATTTATGCTCAAACCTTGGAATACCTAATTTTTTAATTCAATTTGCCTCTGATTCATATGACTCATTGCAATTGTTATTTGTTTGACTTTTCTCTGTAATATGAAATCTGAATTGCATGCCCATGATTGCTCTCTAACCTCAATTTATTATCACATCTATGGTATCTGTCAGAGATTGTAATAAAACTATTTATGGGATTTCACTTAACAACTTAAGCTTTTGAGTTGAAGTGGTTTTAAATATAATGGTTGAGTCTCTATATACTTGTTTAGAGTTCAATTCTTATTGCCTCCTATTCTCTTAAATAAGATTAAGTCTTAGTACAATGTTTGTTGGGCTTATGCTTTGTCTACATTTCAGGTTCATAGGGCTATTGTGTGAAGGGACATGTTAGAGATTATGATAAAACTATTTATAAGCTTTCACTTAACTGCTTAAACTTGAGTTGAAGTGGTCCTTGACAGTCCCAAATATTTATCTTCAGATTCCCTTTGCCAATTCAGATTTAGTTTTAATCTGGTTATTTTACTCTTCCATAGAATGGCCAGAAAAAACGAAGGAACAACCTCTATCTAGTCCACTTTTATTTAAGAAAATAAATTTAAGCTTCATCATTTTCTATTTCTTGTTAAATACTAATTCTAAGTATGATTTTGATCTAGTAACAAAAGAGCTCCCCAGTTCAATACCCTTGAGAATTATATCATTTTCTAATGTAGTTGTAAGTTTTTGATGGATAAAATAAAGAACCTTATATTACTCCAAATTATGACAATCATATTCAGTTAATGAATCAATTGCAATTGCTCAAATTTGCTGATTATTGACTGAATGATCTAGATTTATATAATTACATGTAATAGTTGAAATTGATGGCTATAGTTCTGCCCTTAATAAATCATGATCTTCGCTGTTTCTGTACCACTCCAACCAGTGATATTTCTTGTATATGAATGTCCTTTCTTCTTGTATTAGTCTTCAAAAATATTATGATATTAATGCTGGTTTCTCCATAGGAGTCTGCTGAAGGGCAAAAGATGCTTCAATTTAGAAGAAGTCTTCCTGCATTTAAAGCGAAGGATGCTTTATTGAAAGCCATTTCTGAGAATCAGGTGAATAAAGGAAAAACTGTGCTCGATGTTTTTGTAATTTATAACTTTTTTCATTCACTGGAGTGCTTTTTTAAACAAGAAAAGACAATAAAAAATGATAGGGCTTTGCAATATAATAAGACAATTGTTTGCATAATCTAAAATTTCTGCTTGTTAATCAGAGTCTGTTTGTCTAACTCTGCTATAATGCTGTTGATCATGGATTCAGACATCTGAAGCATATTTTATAATTGATTATACATGGCATGCAAAATTTTAGCCTATTTTATTAGAATGCCCATCACTGTTGAAAGATGTGGAGCTTTTCAATGGGCATGAACCGTGTTACACATTGAAGCAAGTTGGTAATGATCTACAGCTTTGCATACGAATTGACATGTGAATAATATGTAACAATCTAGGATTTAAATTTATCAAACATGTAACAAATTCAGTATTTTTTATCTTCTACTTTTTTGACTCTTTTTTGTAAAGTTCAATATAAGATTAGGACAAAAGATAACTAAAACAGAAGCACAACAAATAGACACAGGCACACTGGGAAATTTGGTCAGTTATTGAATGAATGCAAAAAAATTGCTCTCTTCATAGTTTGATTTGTCTCCATTTTACTGAGTTGATAAAATAAAATAATTTTTACAAAAATATGATGTGCAATATGCTTTTAGAAAATTTTATAAGAATGATAGAATTTTATGAACCACAAATTATTTTTATTTCTTGTGGCTAGTAAAGGCTAATGATCACAATGACACAACTTATAGGCCTTTGAACTAATTTTATACTGGGTGGCATAAATATTAATATTTTCTTTTGCAGGTCTACTTATAGTTGAGAATATAGTATTGGAATCCATATATGCTTTTGCTGGACTATAACTTATATTAATTGGTAGCATAAATGGAAATTCGCAGGTTGTTGTGATCTCAGGTGAAACTGGTTGCGGTAAGACCACCCAACTTCCGCAATATATTTTAGAGTCTGAGATTGAAGCTGCACATGGAGCTGTCTGTAGCATAATTTGTACACAGCCTAGAAGAATATCTGCAATGTCTGTTTCTGAAAGAGTAGCAGCAGAACGTGGGGAGAAATTAGGAGAATCTGTTGGTTTTCGAATCTGTTTAGCTGGCTGTTGATTGAAATTATTGAACTTATGTCATGTAACTTAATAAATGCTTAAGTTCTCTGTTTTCTTTTGTCTTCTGAAAGGTTGGTTACAAGGTTAGGCTGGAGGGTATGAAAGGAAGGGATACTCGTCTTCTTTTTTGCACTACAGGTGTATTGTTGCGGAGACTACTTGTGGACAGAAATCTAAAAGGTGTAAGTCATGTCATTGTTGATGAAATTCATGAACGTGGAATGAATGAAGGTAGCTGCATAATTTTGTTTTTCTGTTGTTGACTATCATTCTGTAATATATGATATTTATGATTGGTTTGCACGTTTGTCAGATTTTCTTCTTGTTGTCTTGAAGGATCTTCTTCCACGTCGTCCTGACCTGAAGTTAATTTTGATGAGTGCAACCTTAAATGCTGAGCTTTTTTCTTCATACTTTGGTGGAGCTCCAACTATGCATATACCTGTAAGTTCAGGATACTCATATCTGTAACCTTCGTTAAAAATAGTCAGTGTCATACTAACATGTCTGGTAAAACTGTTGTATTCAACAGTGACTGTCTTTTTTCACGAATAATTTTATCATGAACTTGTCCACAATTGGTGATATGCAATTTTTGGGTGCTTTTTGGTTTTCTTTTTTTGTTAATAATTGCCTATGCACAAAAAGTGAAAATCATAATGCACTTTGGCAGTTCAGGTCTTTTTTTTTTTTTTTTTTTTTTCAGTTTTCATATATTGGCATATGGGAATATAACACTAAACCTGTTTTGGTGCCTGATATGAATATACAAAATTGCTTGTTTTGAATGTTGCAAGATATGCTTGACTCACTTCTTTTTCTCTTTTGGTTTTTTTTTCTTTTTCCTTTTCTGGGGTTTTTCTTTGGGGCTTTTTTTTTTTTTGGGGGGGGGGGGTGGCTTGCGCAACTTCTAGGGTTTTACTTATCCAGTTAGAGCACATTTTCTTGAGGATACTCTGGAAATGACTGGATATCGGTTGACTTCTTATAATCAAATTGATGATTATGGTCAAGAGAAGACATGGAAGATGCAGAAACAAGTTCAAGCTTTTAGAAAAAGAAAGACCCAGATTGCTTCTGCTGTTGAGGTATACAAATGATGCTGGAATTACTTTTTTGGCCAATTCTATTAATATTTATGAATATATCTTTACCCTTGAGATTTCATAGGATGCGTTGGAAGCTGCAGATTTCAAGGGTTATAGCTTACGCTCCCAGGAGTCATTATCCTGTTGGAATCCTGATTCAATTGGTTTTAACCTTATTGAACATTTGCTTTGCCACATTGTCAAGAAAGAAAGGCCTGGTGCTATTTTGGTTTTCATGACTGGTTGGGATGACATAAACTCCTTAAAGGATCAGCTCCAAGCTCATCCTCTATTGGGTGATCCTAGCAAAGTATTGCTTCTTGCATGCCATGGCTCCATGGCCAGTTCTGAGCAGGTGAACTTGCTTTTTATAAACTGGAAAGGGAACAAAATGGATGATTGTCACAATCTAGTTTGCAATCAAATATAATATTTTTAATTATGCAGAATTTGGGGGCCAAATTGGTCTCAATAAATTAGGAGTGTCTCTTGCGATGTTAAAAATAAGTATGCTGTATCATAAAGAAACTCTTTCTTATTTTCAGTTGCTTTGAGAAAAAAAGGGATGCATTGTTTTTAATCAAATTCAGAAACAAGAACTTCGTGAAAAAAAATTAAATCCCTTCAATTATTTCTCAATTATGGAAATAAAATTAACTAAAGTTATTGAATATTGAAAGAATTGTGCTCTAATGCAAATGTTGCGGGAGATAGAAATCACTTTCTGCATCAAAGATATTATGTTACTTTGATAATGTTAGGAACCACAAGCCAAGGCAACTTAGGAGTCCCACATCAGGTGGAATACCACTTGGTGGGGGGCTTATAAGACCTTTGGACACCCTCTCCTCATGAGCTATCTTTTGGGAATGAGTTCTACCCAAGGGTTCCATCAAGTGGTATTAGAGCAGTTTCGATCCCGGGCAGTGGCAGCGGTGGCTGGAGAGGAGCAAAAGTGAGAGGAGCGAAAAGGGAGAGCCTCCAAAGGGGAGAAAGGCTTGAGTACCAGCCACCTAAGCCGTGGACGTCGCTGTTTAAGGGGGTGGAAATGTTAGGAACTACAAGCCAAGCCAACTTGGGAGTCCCACATCAGGTGGAATACCACTTGGTGGGGGGCTTATAAGACCTCTAAGCACCTTTTCCTCATGAGCTAGCTTTTGGGGATGAGTTCTACCTAAGGGTTCCATTAGATAACGTTTCTGTTTCAGGCATATTCTTGTTTGATCTTCCATTTCAAGTCATATTTACCCTTGCAATTTATAGTTCTAATACAGTTTCTTGCTTAACTGCTTTTCTATTCTTCTTCAGAGGTTAATATTTGAAAATCCTGAAGGAGGAGTGAGGAAAATAGTTCTTGCCACTAATATGGCTGAGACAAGTATTACCATCAATGATGTTGTCTTTGTGATTGATTGTGGAAAAGCGAAAGAGACATCTTATGATGCACTAAATAACACTCCTTGTTTACTTCCATCTTGGATCTCAAAGGCTGCTGCTCGGCAGGTATCTGGGATTTTTCAACACAGTTTCGAGTATCATCTTGTAAATAGATCTTTTTTGGTCACTTCTCTTTCAATTTATAATAAATTTAATGGTGACTTCTGGTCATGTCTAGAACCTCATCTTGCAATATTGAATTGTTATGTATGTGCATTAAACAAAAAAGAAGAAAAGAAAATAAAAGAATCTCTTTAAGTGACAGTTTTATACACAAAACTGAAAGTTAAACTATCGGTGTGATACCCAAGTTATGTTGTTTTCTTTACCATATATTTCTGGGCATTGGAAGAAGATTAAGGTGGCCATTTATATATCATATATGTGTAACCCTATTCTGGTTTCTTAAAGATATTTTGATAACAACTTCTGATTGAAGGAATGTAGAGTTTGGAAACAGATGCTCATGCTGAGATCAGACTATGAATGGTTGTTTGTACGTAACTGTTGCAACAAAGATGAAGCAAATCATTTTCATAGTTTAATTAACATTTGTTACTCCCTTGTCTTTGTACAGCTTCATAACGTAGTCTTTTATATCACAGCCCATTAATTTTTTTTAAGTTTTTGGGTTGTCTGATCATCTATGCAGTTTTCGCTACTTTTTGCAGAGAAGAGGAAGGGCAGGTCGTGTTCAACCTGGCGAATGTTACCATCTTTACCCTAGATGTGTTTATGATACGTTTGCTGATTATCAATTGCCAGAGCTTTTAAGAACACCTTTACAGTCCCTATGTCTTCAAATTAAAAGTCTAAATCTTGGAAGTATCTCAGAATTCCTATCCAGAGCTTTGCAACCACCAGAGCCTCTATCGGTAAAAATCATTTAACATAATTCAAGAAGTTGCACTGGAAAGAGATGGTTGTAATTTGACTTAGTTGCCAATGAATTCTATGTGGTGCAATTTAACATACATTCTACCTCTATCATCAATGTCATTTGATTCAATTAATTGTTGTTTCAATTCTTTCATATTGCAGGTTCAAAATGCTGTCGAATATTTGAAGATTATTGGGGCCTTAGATGAGGATGAAAATCTGACAATTCTAGGTGAAGAATGATATACTTTAATCCAAGCTAATTTCACTTTCGCATTTCATTTTCTCCTAGCTTTTCAAAAGCTCTCTTTTGTTCTATTAGAGAAAGAAGTTATTTTTAGTTGTTGCTCTGCAGGTCGTAACTTGTCAATGCTCCCTGTAGAGCCCAAACTTGGCAAGATGCTTATTATAGGAGCTATCTTAAACTGTTTAGATCCCATATTGACTGTTGCTGCTGGTCTGAGTGTAAGAGATCCATTCTTGATGCCGTTTGACAAGAAAGATGTAAGTTACTTCCATGATTATTGCCAACATTTTCCTTTATCCCCCTTGTCTCTAGTCACTGCATTTTCAACTTGCTTGAATTGACTGTGGATGTTATTAGTTTTGAATTGAACATAAAACTTAATTTATTGCTTTTATTGTGGGACGACATTAAGTAGAGTGGCTGCTCAAGATGGATTACTTGGTAATTGGTTATAATATTCAAAGTGCACTAATGCATAATCTGGAACATACATATATTGTTGGAATCCCATGATTTTAGCACTTTAAGGAAGAATATTGGAGAACATCATTCTGGAAGATGTTAAAAGGATGTGACTTTTTGCAAGTTTATCAAGCAACATTTTAATAGTAGTTTTATTATTATATAGTAACTATTTTAATTATAGTTTTTATTTATAAGACATTATATTGTTTGGTTTCTATTATCTTATTTTTCTGTTATGATAGTATAGTTACATTATTTTGAAAATTTGTTTTGGCTGTTTGCCTAGTATTAATTTGAGTTTATTTCCATGTATTTTAGATGGTTACTTTCTTTTGTTTAGAAAGGCTTTATTGCTTAGTTACTTGAGAGTTTGGGTCTCTCTCTTATCTCCTATAAATGTATTTCGACGCTTTCCAATAAAGACTAGTTCAGAGGAAATTGTCATACCCTGAATTTCTATATATAGACACACATATATGTATGAGCTATTTGGGATATATATATATATATATATCAAAGGATACTTGTTTTTGCTGGACAAATAGTAACTAATTTTGAACTACAAATATCCATTTTGAAAAAAAAAAATTTGAAGTAACGGAAGTTACAAATTATTAAAGTAAAATCAGTTATAATTTAATTAGAACTATTATTTTGTTTTTGGTGTTTGTTGTCGGACCAAGATATGAATAGAACCCAATTACATATTAACATGACAATAATTTAGATTAGTAAATGTCATAGTGTTTAATATTAAAGTTGTCTGGATAAAGACATAATTGGTAATTTATTTTTCAGTAGAAAAATAATAACTGATTTTTTACTACATATATCCTATATGGACAAGTGTATGTATATAGTTATACATATATAACAACAATAAGTAGTGGATAGTTACAAATTATTGAATAACTGCCCGGGCACCTATACTAAGACATTTTTTTTATGTAGAAACATTATTTTTTTTTGGGTTTTTTCTCAGATCAAGATACAAATAGAGCATGAACATATCAATAGAAATTATTATTGTTATATGCAACATTAGCTGGTCACAATGGTAGTGGCTGTTTGAACCCCAGGAAACAATAATGGTTTGATTCTGGGTGACACCAATTTGAAGAGGACTTTACACATTACATTTTGACTCGAAAGGGATTAGTCTTCCATCCAATTAAGTAGGAGGATATCCATAATATTTACCTAAAAAAGGGAATTATTATTATTAGTATTATTATTATTTGGTTACATAATCATGACAAAGTTGTATTCCACTATGTAACTGCTATGCTGCTCAATTTCTGTTGATAAATTTTTATATTCAAACTTCAAATATATTGTTGATTGTTTACAGCTCACCTCCTGTGCAGCTTGCAGAGTCTGCCAAGGCCCAGTTTTCTGCTCATGCCTATAGTGATCATCTTGCTCTTGTTCGGGCTTACGAGGGTTGGAAAGATGCAGAAACACAGAAAGCTGGCTATGAGTACTGTTGGAGAAATTTCCTTTCTTCACAAACACTTAGGGCCATTGACTCTCTTCGAAACCAATTTTTTTACTTGCTGAAAGATATTGGTTTGGTTGATCCTAATCCTCACAACTGCAATGCATGGAGTCATGATGAGCATCTGGTTCGAGCAGTCATCTGTGCTGGTCTGTTTCCTGGAATATGCTCTGTTGTGGTAATCCATTTTACTCTTCCAGTTTGTGAAGCTTTGGCTCTGGGCATACTGTGCTTTGTCTGCTTAATTCTTTTTCTTTTACTACTTGTGATAATTTTTCACTTTGTTAAAAGCAACAAACTTATATAATACATGCATGATCCCTTAACCGCAGAAAGAATATTTGGCTTGTAAGCTGTATCAACTTTGAGAATTAGAATTTTACTTTCAGCTTGTCAACATTGGCAAAATTAAAGTTGGAGACTAAGTTCTTATTCTTCTATAGTTAATAAAGAATATACATGTCTGATCGTGTTTGATAGCTGGTTTATTGTTTCCATTATGTTTATTTGTGAATTGGTTGCAATTATCTTTAGTGATTCTTGTTGACTGAGCCCATATACATTGTGTTCTACAGAACAAAGAAAAGTCAATAGCACTGAAAACAATGGAGGATGGTCTGGTTCTTCTTTATGCTGTAAGTTTCTCTCTTTGACATTAATTTAGTAATTAAGCTATGAATCCTTGTGACCCAGTTTTAATTGGAGAAAAATCTAATCCATTGAAATTCTGTAGTGTACTTTGACTATTTATTATGGCTCTTTGCTGCATTGTGCGCTTGTGCAGAACTCTGTAAATGCTGCTGTACCCAAAATTCCATTCCCGTGGCTGGTATTCAATGAAAAGGTGAAGGTAAATTCAGTTTTCCTCCGGGATTCAACTGGTATATCTGACTCAATGCTGCTCCTATTTGGCGGGAATGTGTCCAGAGGTGGACTGGTGAGTTCCTTAACTCATGTTCATTTTTCATAGGATCAGTTGTTTTCTTCGATCTTGATCGTTTTTACCTAGTATTTCTCTTTTTAACAATTCAATTATTCTAATTGTGCTGCAATGTGTGAACATATGATTCTATTAATAGGATGGTCACCTGAAAATGCTGGGAGGGTATTTGGAACTTTTCATGAAACCTGAATTGGCTGAGACTTACTTAAGCCTGAAGAGGGAGCTTGAGGAATTATTACATAGAAAAGTAAGTATATCAAAAGGTCATAGCTTTATATGTTTAACATTTTACAATTTTCAGGGTATTATTTATTTTGTTGCAGATTTCTTTCGGTGTTCCCACTCTCTTCAATTCCCTGACATAGTTACTTCTTCATGCTCTGTATGTTATTGCAGCTTCTGGATCCCAAGTTGGACATACGATCATATAATGAGCTTCTTTCAGCTGTCAGATTGTTGGTATCAGAGGACCAATGTGATGGCAAATTTGTCTTTGGTCGCCAGGCAGTGTCACCATCAAAGAAGGCAAAAGACTCCAAAAGTGATTCTGGTGCTGAGAGTGGTAACTATAAAAACCAACTGCAAACATTGCTTGCCAGGGCTGGACATGAACCACCGACCTACAAAACCAAACAATTGAAAAACAACCAATTCCGCTCTACCGTCATATTCAATGGCTTGAATTTTGTTGGCCAGCCTTGTAACAGCAAGAAACTAGCAGAAAAGGACGCTGCTGGTGAGGCTCTTCTATGGTTAAAGGGGGATGCACATTCATCTCGTGATGATATTGACCATATGTCTATGCTTCTCGGAAAGAAGAAGAAGAAGAATAGCAATGCTTCACTTAATGGTGCTAAAAGGGAGCTTAATGAGCTTCAATTTAAAAGATCAAGGTCTTTTAGACAATAAACGGTAACTCAGTAATTTACTGAGGAAGAACGCCTTGTCTATGGTGCACTGGATGCAATGGAGGTGTTTTCTTTCGCCGCCCATTAAGAGTGTACAGAGTTATTGAGGAACTATGTCTGACAGCTTCGAGCCTTAGCCCGTTTTTGCGAAGGGTGATTGCATCCAGAGTCTCCCTAGATTCTGGGCTCAACGCACGATTCGAGAATTATTTTGCCCTAATATGGGCCCAGAGATCCACTAGTTGAACAACTGCTGCATGAGGTGGCTACTGTAGTTGCATAATTTCTTGCCTGATAGGGGAGTAAGCAACAATTTTTTGTAGGAACCAAGGATGCGCTGTTTCTACCTAAAATGTGTTTGTGAGCAGCTATGCTTTTCAAGGGCATTCATATGCCACCTTTCCATTAAAGGCAAAAAATTGCACTTTGTGGGACCTAGGCATTTCTCTGATGGGCGTGTGAGTCACATGTTATGTACACATTATGAAGCAGGCCTGCCGTTCATTTAGTTGAATTATAGAATATGTATGTAAAGATGTAATTTTCTCAATAATTTTTTACGAGGTTTGATGCCTCTGCGATAGATGCGTTGATTGTAAGCTGAACTTTGGAAGGAGTTAATATGACGAATGAAGAAAAGGTATATTTTTTGAAAAGCAATGAATTGAATGTGGCTGACTAGTTGTTGAACTGAGTGAATCGAATAAAATTGAGAGCCCAGATTCTTCTTTCTTTGAATTTTTCAAGGCAAAATTAAGGTAAAATTTTTTCAAGCGTCTGTTATGTCTTTTATAATAACTATATAATGTGTAAAGAGTTTGTGCTAAAAGAAACCATGTGTTAAGTTATATAAATATAAATATATATATATATATATATATATATATATATATATATATATATATATACTTGTTATACGCAATTTGAATAAATGTTCTCAAATTACAATAGAAAATCAACATCAAACAACAAATAAGACAACCCAGAGCTATAATATACTAGCAACTACAGCGTTTTTTTTTAACACAAGCAATTTCACTTGCTACATGATAACAAAAGTCCTTTTGCCACAAGAAGGCAACTTAATGCAGGAAAAATAAAAGTTACAGCAACGAACACTTATTTACTTTAACTTACTGCAAACTGTCTGCAAGAGGATGAACTTCGTTTCTCCTTTCATGTATATTTTTTTGTTGCTCTGTCCTTTATTCTGTGAAGTACAATTTTTTGTTTTTTAAAAAAAGGAAAGAATGAATGACCCAACTCATTGATGCAAAAGCTCTAGGGCTTTCTGCAAAGTAGGCCTAAACCTATCAAGGTCAAGCTTTACATTTTGTTTAACCAAATACACAGACCTAAATGCATCCCATCCTTGTTTCTGAATTGATGGGGGATCCTTAATAACCTCATGCTCAGGAGGGTATTGCTGTATAAGGGTGCTTTCTTCCAACTTTATATTGTATTCCAAGTACTTTAGGTTCATTGCCTTTGAGGGCAATCCAAAGTCATTTGTTGCAATCCACTCTACCCCACCATATGGCACAATTTGGATAACAACAGCATTTTCCGGAAGAAAAACTAAGTTGGTAAGGCCAGCCCCATGAACTCCCATTAGAACGTCACAGGAATTCACAATATCTGCAAATTTTGACATGTCACCCTCTCCTTCCCTAATGACAACCTTAAAACCCAAACTCTTGGCCATTTTAGCTATCTGATCTGTGTTAGTGAAAGATCTTGTCCTTTTTCTTGCTAGAATCATAAGCCTGGGCTTTCTGCGTTGACCATTTCTTACTCTGATTGCGTTGACTCTCTTTAATGAATAGGAACTTCTCAAAAAATCCCTGAAATCTTTCATGGAATATGAGTGCTTTAAAGGGTCAATGCTCAGTTCCTTTTGGTGCCGTTTGAGACCAACAATCACACTTGGGAAGCAATGAACCTGATCATCTGTATCAATGTCCAAAAGCTCATAGTTGGACAGTTTCTTCAGAAGTACTTGGTACTTGGAGATCCACCAAGGTCCCTTATTAGTAATGATAAATTGTACTTCTCCATTAAATTTCCTAGAAGTCAGAAATAGTGGAATGACAATGTCGGTGAAGTCATGGAAGTGGTTTCCTGCATAGCCTGCAGTAGAAAACAGGACTGCTGGAATGGTGTGACTTTGGGAGCACTGAAGGACTTGCTGGCTACCCTTTAATGGCTTCACTGACCATTCTCTTACATGTCTCAGTGCATATGTATCTTCCTTTCTTGCATAAGGTCTTATCTTCCATGCCTTGTCTTCTGACAAGTTGTTTGTTTCTGGTAACACAACATACACGGAGGAGGAGCTTCCTTGGACTCGAATGTCTCCCCAGGTCTCACAGTAAGCTGTTCTTGGTTCTGAAGTGCACACTAGTGGCTCTTCTTTCTTTATTACTATATAAAAAGGTTTTTCCAGAGCCATTAGTCTCAAAACTCCATGTCATGTATTACTATTTAATATGAAGCTGATTTCAGCTAGCTTTATTGAGAGAGCATATCATACCTTGAACTGTTTGTGGATGATAGCTGCTGCTGGTTTCGTTGACAAGAATCTTTGTCATGGTGTCTTCGTCAGCTGCAAATTGAAGAAGTTTCTGTCAGCCTCCAAATTTCATGTCTTACCATCCAAAAGAAGACTAGCTCTAATTGTTTTAACCCTGTTAGATTGAGCATATCTTACCTTCAACTTCTTCAGCTATTTGTGGAGAGTTGCTGGTGTCATTGACAAGAACTTCTATTACAATGTCTTTAACTGAAAAACAATGAATAATTGGAGTTTTAATAGGCTATCTCTAATCCATTTAACCTTAAAGAGATTCAGAAACTTACCTTCATCCATTGGTGGAGAGCTGCTGGTGTCATTGACGAGGATCTTAGTTGCAATGTCTTCAACAGCAACCAAAAAAAAAGAAAAAAGAAAAAAATTATTAGAGTTGATGATCTAGTTTTGTCCTTTTAACCTTTTTAAGATTGAGAAAATCTTAATCTTACCTTCTTCCACTTGTGGAGAGCTGCTGGTGTCATTGACAATAACTTTTGCTACTACGTCTTCAACTGCTACATAAAGAACAGTCACACAAAGGTTCTGTCAGAATCATAAGCCTTCAAAACTCCATGAAATTTTTATCCAAAATGAAAAGAAAATAGCCTTTTCTTCACTTCAGCTTATTTGAGCTAGCTCTTATTGTATTAACCTTATTGACACTCAGAAAATATTACCTCTGGCCATTTTTGGAGAGCTAGTGGTGTCATTGACCATTAGCATTTTGGCCCCAGCGCCCACTGACAGCTTCAGATTCACTGCAAAAACAACAGAAATTTTAGAGAAATAATTCAATGCCACTAAAACCACATCAAAGCTTGTAAGAAAAGTTATAGCAGTAATCTGCATTTCGTAAAACACTGCAAAACAAAATCCCTCCATGTATGTCAGTAGTTTCTTTTGATCAGAAAGAGAGAGCAAGAGTCGTGGACTCACAATCATGAATAGGACCCAAGTAAGGCTTAAACACTGTGCAGAGACTCAACACAATCAGAAAGCAGCTCAAAAATGCTCCATATTTCAGTCTTCTCTGCTCATGCTTATTAAAGCTCCTGGAAAGTATTGTATCGTACATTATTTTCGACCACCCAAACACAAAGCACACCCAACTCTGCAGTCTCAGAATTACAATGCCATTCTTGCATATAAAAGCTGAATGATTATGAAACTCTTGGTATATATCAGACCTTTGAGGTTTTGAGTAGAGGGTGAAGCAATGTTCTGAGACACTTGTACTTGACAATGGGAGGTGTCTGAGGTGCCATATCTATAAAATGTTGCTCCCCACGTAGTTGTCCGCTCTACAGTCAAGACCTTTCTCTTTTTATTTTTATTTTTTTTCCTCTTCTTTTTTTAAAAACTGATAAAACAAAGCAATGAAAAGGACTCTGGTTGACTGTTGAGACAAAAGCATCCATATCAATGATTGATATTTGGTTAATTTTTCTTTCACATAATAAGTAGCGTGAACTGCCGGCCATGGGTTGCATCTTTGAAAGCTATAAACCAACTAAAAGCTTCTCTTAAAAATGTTTGACATCAATTATTGCACTATTCCCATATTTAGTTACACATAACTCAAGTGAAATTTCACTTGCAGAATCAACTTCTGCATGAAACGGGCATCTTAATCAGTTAACTTAATGAACAAAAAAGCTAGGGAGATAAAGAGAATCAACAGTGTGAACCAATATATCTGATGTCCTTGGCATTAAAGTGTCCATTGGGCCATCTTGTGTTATAATTAAGTGGCACATGCACAATGTACATTAATTTCTTTCTTCTTCTTCTTATTATTATTTTTTTATAGTGTTCAAATTTGGCCAACCTTGATATGAACTTCTGGGAAACACATACGAAAGCGGTATGAAACTATAACTATGGTATTTGTCGGCAGGGAAGGTGATTCTAAATCGCCAATGATCCAAAATTAGAGTATAAGAAGGCACTGAAACGAATAGTTTGGTAGCAAAGAGCAAGACATTTCAACAATACGAGTATATTTCAATTTTTTCTAGTTTAGGTGGGGAGCATGATGGGGCAGGACTAATAGGGAGGCTTTAGTATATTATATATGGCCTCTTCTCAAGGAATACATGTGTGCCTTAAAATAATATATAGAAACTAATGTTTCATTTAGGCATTAGGCACCTCTTAAAAAGAAGTATTAATATTTAACAAATACACGACTATGTCACAAAATTAATAATTATGCAACCACCCCTTTGGCCGAGACAAATAATAATCACACATTGTTTATATAAAACTCTAGCCTGCTTCCTCTCTTTGCTTCACACGCATACATGAACTCACATAGGCTCGAAATATTTGGTACAAAGATTTGAGAATAATTCAAACACCTAACCAACAAAATCATTGACCTTATGTTCTTGTACATGCCTGCCTGCCAATTTTGAGCTTTGAAAGATCAAATCTTAATATTGGGATTGGTTTGTGTCTTACAAGTCAATGTTAGGTAGCAAATCTGGGTACTGAAATAGTTACTTTGTGACTAAAATGTACTGTGAAGTGGGACGCAAGTTTGAGATGCTGTGAACTAATTATAGTTCACTAGAGATAGAACTAATTATCTTATTTTACTTTCACATTAATTAATAGCTTTTGGAAGAAATATAGTTATATAGGTTTCTGTTATTCTATGTGAAACGAAGTTTAATTTTATGAGATTTATAGTAAAGCTTGTCATGTTAATTTGCCTGTCTACATTATCTACTCATTGAATTTGAATTTCTACAATTTTCAAAAAGAACTACTCACTGTTTAATTGTGCACTTCCTTAAATTTAAGTTGTTAGATTAAATATTGGTGACTATTCACTGTCAAAAAATTAAATTTTTTATTGTTCATAATTATTAAGATTAACCTACACCGTTATATTGCATAATTTTTTTAATCTTAATTGTTATATATATATATATATATATATATATATATATATATTGCAGCAAATTCAAATTGATCACTCACTATATATCCACAAGAAGTCACACTGTCAATTATTTTGCATATTTTGATTTTACTACTACAAAAGAGTCTTATTGAATTATTGACGCTGCATGTGGCAAGAAAAATTCTCTAGTGGCGGTTCTTTTATTGTTGTAATTGTAAGACCTTAGTATAAAGTTGAAGTCCATTATTGTAAGCAGCATAGGAGTAATTAGCGTATTAATTTGATATTTTAGATTATGTAAATAAATATTTAGTCCATTTTTAAAACGAAGTAAGATATAAAGTCAAAGTCGATTATTGTTAATAATATAAAGATAATTAGTGTATTAATATGATATTTTAGATGGCATAAATAAATATTTGGTCTATTTTTTAACAACATAAAATATAAAATCAAAGTCGATTATTGTCAATAGTATAGGAGTAATTAGCGTGTTAATTTAATATTTTAGATTACATAAATAAATATTTAGTCCATCTTTAAACAAAGTAAGATATAAAGTTAAAGTTGATTATTGTTAGTAATATAAGGGTAATTAGTATATTAATTTGATATTTTAGATGACATAAATAAATATTTAGTCCATTTTTAAACAATATAAGATATAAATTCAAAGTTGATTATTGTCAGTAATATAGGGGTAATTAGCGTATTAATTTGATATTTTAGATTACGTAAATAATTATTTAATCCATTTTTAAATGAAGTAAGATATAAAGTCAAAGTTGATTATTGTCAGTCATATAAGGATAATTAGTGTATTAATTTGATATTTTAGATAACATAAATAAATATCTAGGCCATTTTTAAACGATGTAAAATATGAAAAAAAATATATATATGGGAAAGTTGTTGAAGCGAGATTCCTATATATTGTGAGAACAAAAATTTATATAAATTTTCTTATATCTTTATTATAGTGCTTTTCAATTATAATATGACAAATATCTAATTATCTAATAATATCAAAATACATATATAAGTATTTTAATTTTAAATTAAATTATATATTATTATTAATTAATAAGCAATTTGTTATATTTTAATAACATAGCAAAGATATAAATAAATACATATAAGTTTAATTGGTATTATAATTATTATATTGAACATATTGGCAAAGATTTAACAAATTATAATTAAGTGAAAAGTGACAGGTTATCTTCCATTTGTGGACATATGAAGTATGAACCACGATTACAAATAAATAATTAGAGAGAGGCAACCGTTTGAAGATACTTTATTATATTACAAACAGTAAATGAGACAAACTAACGTATTATTCAGTATCCCTTTCACATAGTTTAAATCAATTATAGTGAGCTTCTTTATAGTCAGTGTCATCCATTGTTCGGTGCTCTTTTGTTCCTCCAATTTAAGAAGAATTCAATGCATATTTTTTTTATTTCACTTCTAAGAACGTTTTTCATTTAGTTGTTATTCTTTATGACTTTATTTGGGAATAACTTTTTTTTTTTTTTCTAAAAAATGATTTTATGATTGCATTTTCTCACATGATGCTAATAATATATACGTACATCTCACCATACTTAATATCTTTATATACTTTTGGGATTTTGTGTGTGATTATTACATACTAAATGTAAAGTTAAAAAGAAAACAAAATGTTAGATTTCAGCATTTGATGCAATTTTTGTTTAAAAAAATTGAGCGTTTCTTTAGTTCTTCACTTTTAAGAATGATATTTATATTTAGTTGTTTTTTTAAGTACTTTATTTGAGAATAACTTTTTCTTAAAAAAAAAAAAAAAAGAACTTTATGACTCATTTTCTCATACATATAAAACATACACTCATCCATCTCACCTTGATTTTTGTGATTTTTTCACAGAAAAAGTAAAATAAAAAATAAAATGTTTAATATAATTATTTGATGCAATTTTTTTAATTAACAAAAATTGAGCGTTTCATTAGTTCTTCAGTTTTTTTCTTAAAAGTGCGTATTTAAAAATAATGTGATTTTTGAAACGTGTCGGAGATAATTTCATTACATATTTCACTATATGGCTAGTTTGGATTTTTCTCACCTAATTGTTAGAAATATATATAATTGAAGGGTGTTTAATAATGGACCGAAAGAGGAGTTAAGTCTAAATATATTATTTTATTTGCTAAACGGGTTTGACTGTTTCCTTGTTGGTGATATCTATAATGATGGCTATGGCTGACCATTTGAGCAAGTAAGTAGGCATTATTCAATCAATAATAATTTGATATATTTTCTTTTCTTTTTATTAGAGAAAGGCACAAAATTAAGGAAACTGGAAAATTAAAAAAAGAAAAAAGAAAAAAAATTCAAGATATATATAGCTAGTTTGCAGTAACCATCCTGCCAACAGGAATGTTATCATAATAATAAGCAGAAATTACTTGATTAAGGGGTTTTATTAGAAGGATAAATTCTCATTTAACAAATTAATTTCCCTGCATGGTCATTATTTGAAGTATATTGATTATTGAAGCATTATTGTAAATATAAAAACTGCAAAGCAATTTCTAGAATTGAATTAATTTTTCATTTTTTTTAAAAAAATCTTTATTCTTGTTCAGTAGACGATATTTTAGAACTTTACACGTTGTAAAAAAAAAATTAGGAATTACTTAAATATATTCTAGATCATAATGCTCATCAGGTTTGTAATTTATAGAAATAATCTCTTCTGATGTTAACAAGCCTCCTAACACATTAATCTCCCAACATATTTCAAACTTGTTAGTTGCACATCATTCTTTCTCACTGGCTGTTAATTATTGGTCGTCGTAATTGAATACATTTTTATAGGAAAGTTTTCTTTAAAAAATAAAATTCACTGTTTAATTAAACTTTCTTATCCTAAGGATCATTCTCATATAAGGACATTAAACTAAAGTTGTTTAATATTTATTCTAAAAATTAACATGCATTAAATATTTTAAATTAAGAAGTTTCACTATTTGTTTACAAACTTATAATTGTTTAGTTTTATAAAATTTGACATGTAAAATCAACATAGCAATTACTTTTTATAAAACGGTTAAATTGTTAATAATGATTAATTCACTTTTTATATTCCTTAAGTTTCGTATTAATATTTCTTTTACATCAAATTTACCGTTAATTTGTGATCTAAAAGGAGAAACTCATCAACCTATTCTGTCACTTGAAATTTCCCATCCTCTATATATAGATACATCCTTTACTTAATGCTCTCTAAATGAATTTCCAGAAGAAAAATTAACAGGATGAGCACTAAATTATTGAATAACCTAATTTCTAACTACTCTGCATTTAAAATTTTATCTTCTTGCTTTAATTATTAGTCTCCCTATCGAAGTTGACTAATATTATGTACAAGCAATGTCAAAACTTGGAAAGGTGCCCATGCGATGAAGCAAACCCCTGAAATAC
Organism: Delonix regia; assembly: GCA_037074485.1. Taxonomy (NCBI): domain Eukaryota; kingdom Viridiplantae; phylum Streptophyta; class Magnoliopsida; order Fabales; family Fabaceae; genus Delonix; species Delonix regia. The sequence continues at coordinate 26,617,668 of CM073449.1, read as the reverse complement.
ATTTAGGTAAAACCATGAACACGAAAAATAGATATGTTTTCCAAACATTTAGATCAACTTGTTATGCAAGTTTGGATTTAGGGTTTTAGATTTTGGATTTTTTGTCTTTGGATAAGAAATATTAGATCAAATAGTTAATATTAAAAAAAATATGCGATTTGATAATTTTAATTAAACTTAATAATTGTGTAAGGTAAAAATATGTAAATTTTGACCGCATTCGGTTCAAAATTATAATTCAACGATTCAAATTTAAAGAATTATACAATCCAATAATCAACAATTCTTTAAAAAAAAAAAAAAAAAAGAGATGGAAATCCTAGCATGTTTTTGCCTTACTTTAGTTACAAGTCCCTCAAGTTAAAATAAGTTAGTTAAAATGGGAATATGCAATATCTATAATATGCATGTTCATATATTGTAAAAGACAATTATCCATATTATTATTTTGCAAAAATGAAAGTCAGAACAACTCACTCACTTGAGAAAACTGGAAATGTAAAGTGATGACACAATCTTATTGAAGCTTGGATTACTTTTGCACCTGCTTCATTATTTTTTTCCCAAAACGATAAATTTACAAGAGTGATAAACTATTAAGGTATAAACTCAATGGAAGACAGCTATATATATAACTAACCTAGTATACTTTACTAAGTAAGACAAGCAATACATGATGGTGGCCTTCTAACAATATTTCACATGATGCATTTATCCCCTTTTAATATAGTATTTGGTTGATTATTATTAATTATTATTCTTGTTGTTGGTATTATTATTATTATTATGATTGGTTTTTGTTTGTGCATTTGCTAAAAATAAGATCTTTCATTGTCAATTCAACTTCACAATTGTTTGTTAAAGGATCTTCTAATGGGAGAGAGTTGTTAATTAGGTTATTGAATTGAATGATCCTTTTATTTGTGATTGAATATTGAATATAATAATATAGATTGGCAACATGCTAAAGTGGATTATACATTAATATTACACTACCTATTCTCAAAAAGCTATTCGTTTTATTTTTGTATTCTTAATCCTCTATTATCGAGTAACACTCTTTCTTTAAATTGAAAATTAGAGTTAATAAAATTCTTAATTTAGAACTTAAGGTTTGCATTATTAATTTTTGTCAATTAAATTTATAGAGTCAACGTTTACCATGACTTTGAGAATTTTGACAAATATGTAAAAGTAAATTGAAACAAAATAAATATTTAAAACTAAATTGATAATGATTTTAATTTCGAAAAAAGAAGTTTAACAAAAGAAATAGATAATATTTTATTATAAATATTAGTGAGTACATAAGAAAGATAAACCTATTGCAACCATGGGGCAATTCATGGAAACAAAGACCAATATGGCCTGTAAGCCCGTGAATATATAGGACCCTTAAATAGGTGACAAAATTTTGTTGAACAAAATGATACCATGACCCTTAAAGAAGGGGAAAATCATATTTTAAAAGAAAAAGACAGAAAGAAAATAAATTTTAAAACAAGGAATGTGTAGCTTGCTGTAGAAGTATCTCCGAAGGAAATTTTGTCAAATCAAAGGTATATTACTCTTAGTTTTATGGCCAAGGTTTTCTTCAAAAGTTAGACTTAAAAGTAAAATTTTTTAGTTGTTATAAAAATATGATTGATATATATATATATATATATTATATCTTTAAAAAATAAAATTAGGCGATGTTATAAAAATATTTAGTTGTTATATTAACATTAAAGAATTTGACGACAAACACATTACAATAACATTTTTTTTTCCCTAGGATGGACTCACCGAGTTCAAATTTAGAAACCACCGGCCTCATTGTTCAAGAATATTGATCATGTTCTTGAAGTTGAAAATAATTATGTTTAGATACTCACACCATTAATTGTATAAATCATTGCATACGGCAACCGATCTAAGCTTTTGCAAAACCACACTGAGACAAGAGACCCCGATCGAGGTAGTAAATGGGCTCCCTTCCACAGCGAGGCCCATACTCAAGTAAAACAGGATGAATTGGGCCAGGTACAAGTTTTTACTCAGTTTGGTGGGGTGCGCCTGGCCCGTGCAATAGTGCAACGCATGGGCTACACTTAAGAACCCCAGCAGCAAGCTACCGTAATGGATTCTCCCCCTAAAAAAATTAATTTAATATCATGTGGGCCAATGGCCCACGTATCAGATATTAAACTGATAAGAACAGATACTACACTTGATCTTAGCCAAAAGGCCGAGAAAGGTATGCTTTGAACAACGCCTCTGGTTGGCTTTTATAGGTGCTGCATGCCCTGCTGGTTGTGTACTGCCCGAGGTGGGACTACAGTGCACTATTTCATAACTGCTGCGACTGCTCTCCAATGTTGGATTTGTTAGCCACAGCTAACAATCGCTTCCACAGAAAATATTTCTCAAAAGAGTTGTTTTATTCATGTAAATGAGAAGTATTTGTATTTAGGCAGAGATTTAACAAATTATAATTAAGTGAAATGTGACAGATTATCTTACATTTGTGAACATATGAAGTGTATATGAACCACGATTACAAATAATAATTAGAGAGAGACAACAATTTATAGATATTTTATTACATTACGAACAGTAAATGAGAAAGACTAACTTATTCAGTATCCCTTTCACATAGTTTAAACGCATTAGTGAGCTTTCTTTTATTCAGTGTTATCCATTGTTCGATGCACAAATGTAAGTACAACTCAATGCATTTTTCTTTATTTCACTTTTAAGAACGTTTTTCTTTTTAGTTGGTATTCTTTTATGACTTTATTTGAGAATAACTTTTTCTTCTAAGAAAATAATTCTATGATTGCATTTTATCACATGATCCTAATAACATACACATATATACATCTCACCTTACATAATAGCTTAATCTACTTTTGGAATTGATCTGTGTGATTTTTACATGGTAAAAGTAAAATAAAAAATAAAATGTTTAATATAATTATTTGATGCAATATTTTTTATTGAAAATTTGATCGTTTCATTAATTCTTCAGTTTTTTTTTTTAAAAAAAGAGTACTTATTTAAAATTGATGTGATTCTAGAAATGTGTATCACAAGTTTCAACATATGGTGAGTTTGGATTTTTCTAACATAATTGTTAGCAATATATATAATTGAAGGGTGTTTAATTATGGACCAAAAGAAAAGTTAAGTCTAAATATATTATTTTATTTGCTAAACGAGTTTGAATATTTCCTTGTTGGTGATATCTTATGATTGTTATTGCTGACCTTCCGAGCAAGTAGGCATTATCAATCAATAATAATGTGATATATTTTCTTTTCTTTATTAAAAAATCTAAAAAATTAGGGAAAATTGAAAATAGAAAAAATGAAAAGAAAATACAAGATATCTAGCTAGTTTGAGCAGAAATTACTTGACTTTAAGGGGTTTTTATTCGATGGGCTTGCAAAATTCACATTTGACAAAATAATTTCCCTACATATCCATGATTTAAAATATATTAAAGCATTATATAAGAAAAAAAACTAAAAAGCAATTTCTAAGATTGAATTAATTTCTTTTTTGCAAAACAAAAAACATTATTTATTCCCTCTAGACCATATTTTATAAGTTTGCACGTGAAAAATTTACTAGAATATATTCTAAACCCTAATGCTCATTAAGTTTGCAATTTAGAGAAATAATCTCTTATGATGTTAACAAGCCTCCTAACACATTAATCTCCCTCCAGATTTCAAACTTTTTAGTTGCAGATTAGCCTTTCTCATTGGCTGTTAATTATAGATTATATGGATCAATTGACACTTGTTTTGTCAATCAGAGTAAATTTTACACAATTGAATAACTTATGATAGAACTCTTTTTAAAATATAATTCACCATTATTAAAATTTTTATCCTAAATATCATTTAAATAAAATTTGAAATTATGTTGAAATTGATTTATGTTCTCCTCAGTTAATCTACAAATTGAAGTGCACGAAATAATTTAAATATTAAAAATTTTAACCATTGGATTTATATCAAATTTGACATACAAAACCAACATAATAATTATTTCCCTAATAGAATGTTAGAGTATTACTTATTTTTAAATTACAAGTTAATAATTTAAATTAAAGGAAAATTCTATCAAATTTGCATTATAACATATTCCTTAATTTTTACATTAATAATCTTTTTACATCAGTTTTAACCACTAACTTGTGATCTAAAAATTAAAAATAGTAACTTATCACCTTTTCTCTCATTTGACATGTCCCATCCTCAACGTATGGATATAACCTTTACTTAATGCTCTCTTGATGAACTTTTGGGGAAAAAAAAAATAACAGGATGTAGAGGAACCACTAAATTATTGAATAACCTAATTCCTAACTGCTCTGCATTTAAAATTTTATCTTCTTCTTTCTTTAATGGTTACTCTCTCTATCTAAGTTGACTAATATTATATGCAAGCAATGACAAAGACTTTGGAAAAGCTCCTAGGCAAGGAAGCAAACCCTTGAAATATATATTGGTAAAACCAAGAACACAAAAGAAAGTATATATTTTCCAAGTTATTTTGATCAACTTGTTCTGCTTCTGCCCTGACTCTTAAGCTTCATGTTATGAGTCCTTCAAAGATAAATTATATGCAGCACCTATCATATAGCATGTTCATATATTGTAAAAGGCTGTCATCCATATCATTATTTTTCAAAAATGAAAATTTATCCCCGTTTGATTTAGTACGTGGTTGATTACTACTATTATCATTATTTTTGGTTTGTTTTGTCCACTGTTTAAGAATATTAATCATATTCGTGAAAGCTCAAACTCAGTCGAGGATAATTATGTTAGGATGCTCACACCTTTAATTGTAACTATATAAAGTTGACAAATTTTCAAAATCAATGTCTTTCTTCATGTTCCTCCAAAAAATTGTTAAATTTGTGTCTCCATTGTTGATTTCAACCTTGGCTTCAATGTATAACAGAGCCTAGCTATTAAATTTTCCCTAGTCCTAGTCTCGCTTTGACCAAATTTTATTAATTAACATTATATAATTCAATCTAAACAGGGTCATAATTTAGATTAATAATTAACACCTATACAAGCCATCCACCTACTATGTCCATCGATGAATTGGGCTTTATACTCATCAAACCGAAAGATGAAGAAGGCCAAGAATAGTTTAAAACTATATTTGGTAGGGTGCGCCAGGCCCATGCAATAGTGCAACACATAGGCGACGCTTAAGGATCCCAGTAGCAAGCCACTGCAGTGGACCCTTCCCTTAAAAAAACTAATTTAATATCATGTGAGCCAATGACCCACGTATCAGATATTAAACTGATAAGAACAGATACTACACTTGATCTTAGCCAAAAGGCCGAGAAAGGTATGCTTTGAACAACGGCTCTCCTTGGCTTTTATATGTGTGGTAGGCTTTGCTGATTGTATACTTCCCGATGTGGGACTCCAGTCTCCTTTGCAGCTGCAACCAAGCACGAATGCCAGTTTTGAGTGGCAATAGAAAACATCGGTGGTAACAGAAGACTACACTTGACTGTCTTCTTTCTTTGGTTGCGTTTTTAGAACTTGAAAATGGAATTGTTTCTGATTTGAAGGTCACCAAGCCAATTTATTGATCGATAAATGTTAATGCAAGTATAGAACGAAAGAGAAAGCAATGGGAATGATTCTGCAGGAGCTAATGTTTGGAGTGTGATGAAGGGACGCCACTTTATCCCGAAAACAGTAGGCAGGTGTACTTTCGTCTTTATGTGGGGTGCTTTCAAGAAGTTGCTCATACTCTATCTACTTGAAGTTGTGATTTGCAAATGGCTGGAGAGTGGTAAGTGAGGGAGCTAGTTATGCCAAAATTTGAAGGGCTACCCTCATGCTTGTCCCTTGAGGATCATGTGATTTGAAAATAAAACTGATTGATAAAAATCCAAGTAAGTTTGGATGTTATAAGCATACGCTCTGTTAAAAATAACAGCATTGCTTTGCTTACGGTGACTCTGCCAAAAAAGATGCACAATTCAATAAGATACGTCATGATGATGTTGATGTTTTTTCCTCCGTTAATAACTTAATTATTTTTAACAAGTATTATATATATATATTGACAATGGTGTCATAAGAATGATTTCTTTTTTCTTTTTAAATAAAATTTACTGTTTCATTAAAAGTTCTCATCTTAAGGATCATTTCATAAAATTTGACGTTAAAATAAAATTATTTTATATTTATTTTAAAGAAATTGACGAGCATTAAATATTTTAAATTAATAATCAAACTTATAATTATTTAATTTGACAAGTAAAATCAACATAACTGCTACTTCTACTACAATGGATAAATGATTAATTATGGTTACATTAAAAATTAATAATCTAAATTAATGTAAAATCTATCATTAAAGTATAATAATATATTCCCTAATTTTTGTATTAATAATTTTTTTGAAAAATTAATTCATTGGTCTCTATAGTTTACATTGATTTTTAAATGAGTTCCTATACTTAACACTTTTTTTTTCAATCCACTCCTCGTACTTTCTAAAAGTATAATATATTTAGAAGAAATCATTAACACAAAAAAGGATATGTTTTCTGCTTCTGCCCAGCCCAGCCTTTTAAGCTTCATATTATGAGCCCTTCTAGTTAGAATAAGTTATTATTATTTTGCAAAAATGAGAGAATCAAAATAACTCACTTAGTTGAAAAAGACTTGAACTGACAGCTAATATAGAACAATAACACAAGTTGATTTAAAGGATGGAATTTCATTTCACCTGCTTCATTATTTTATTCCACGGAAGGAAAAATTTACAAGAGCGCATACTATTAAGATATGAACACAGTGCACGACGGCTATGACTAATCTAGTATACTATACCAAGACAAGCAATACTTCAGACTTTTATCCCCTTTTAATTTAGTACTTGGTTGTTTGCTAATATTATTATTATTATTGGTTTGTTTTGTGCATTTATTTTTCCATTGTTTGAGAATATTATGTTAAAATAATTTTAATATTTTATGGATTAGCATTAACTATTTTATTATATTAGTATCTTATTAATTTTAGTTAGGCAATTAATATTATAATTTATAAACTGTGAATGGATTGAGTTTTATTTTAATTTGTGGATAATTGGTAATGGGTTCGATTATCTACAAACCTACTGGGCAAAAACCCAACCCATAATCCAAGAGTATTAATAATCATCCCATCATATTACTAATTTGATATTATTACCCAGAGAGAGATTTAATGGGCTTAATTTTTTATTGATTAATTAAATGAGAAATTGTTTTAAAGATTTTGAAAGATTTTAATTTAATATTATTGATTAATTATATTATTACAATAAAACTCTATAAATAACACACTGAAACCCTAGTTTTCATATACTAAATCTATCACACTCTCTCTGTTGTCAAAACACTCTGAAAAACGCTCTTGGGCATTGGAGGTTAAACTTATTAGACTCAAGCAATACTCAGATCAACGATGTCGTCTTCATCAGGTCAAATTGTTAATTTATTTATTCTCCTTATTTGTGATCATATTTAATTATATGCTCTAATTCTGCTATCAAATGGAATCAGAGCCTACGGTTTTCTGATTATGAAATTTTATGATTATAAAATTTTTTTCTCTGAATTTCCTCAGACAAATTTTAATTTTCGCTTATGAAATTTTAAATTTCATATATTATTATTATTATTATTATTCGTTAATCAGAATCAGTTTAATTTTTTTTTCTTCTCAGCAAAGTTACCGTTATTGTGGAAGTTCATCGTCGGCAAGAACTTTGATTGGCGGCCATTCGAAGAGGTTGTTGGTGATTTGAAAACGTGGCAGTTTCGTATCGTCGGTGAGCCGTGTTCAAACCGATGAAACCAACCAACAAAAAATCCAAATTTTTGATACAATTTTTCACTAAACTAGGATTGATTTGTTCAAAACAGCCACCAGGAAATTGTAGATTGTGAGAAGACGATTGAAAAGGACCCTATTTCGCTGTCTAAAGACTTGAAAACCGACAGGTCAAAGTCGGTACCCGTCAGGTCTCTGGCGGGTCAAAACGACCTACTAGAGGTTGAAGAAGAAGTGTGTGGGCAAGGCCCATGCGCTCCTTTGGCGTGTGTGGCCACACCGTCAGCCCGATCAACTTCAAAATTTGGGATCAGCTTGGTGATTTTTTTAGAATTTGTTGAGCCCTATAAATAGGAGTTTTGAAATTTTAAAAAATTAAGGGCCTTAAAATAATATCTAGATAAGGTATTTTGATTCGAGAAAATTTGTGCATGGACTAGACACAATATGGGACAATATCTTTAGCTCACTCTCCCTGATTATGTGTAAGTAAATCATTATTAATTTCTTTGTCTTAATTATTATATTTTATTCCTAATTTAAGCACATGCCTTAAAAAGGAGTAAATCATTTGTGGAATTTGTCGTAACTTTGGGTCACATACACCTAATGATTGTGTGTTCACCTATCGTAAGCCCAATCATGATGATATGTCTATTTTATAAATAAATTTATATTGCATTTGTCACTCAATTTCCTATAATTTTGGATGATTTAGTTACCATCATCAGGGAAGAGTCTGAATATTACGATGAGTCCACAAGAGAGAGTGTATATACATGTTATATTGATAATGGACATACCCTATTGGTGTGACATTGTTAATATAATTATATAGAATAAATACATTTGCGAATGGTTAGCAGCATTTTAATCCAATGCCTTCATTGTTTATTATATCCTATTGATATGGAAACGATAGATGCATTTTGTTATTTCTCTTTATGGCCAAATCATTAGTACATATGAGTTTCCTTTCTTAATCTGTTATAATCCAAGACTTTAAGTGGGATTATAATGCAGATCTTGATGATACAGTTGCATAAGCTGAATTTTGTAAAGGAAATCTTGTTTTATGATTATGTTTCATGGACATAATTAATATTTCTTGATTTTGTTTTAACAGCTTCCATGTTCCAGCAACTATCTGTGGTGAAAACTTTGAATAGGATGAATTATGATGACTGGCATGAGTCCCTCAATATGTACCTGATCATCTCCAAGGAGGATTTGGCCATGAGAGATCCAAAACCAGCAGATTTCATTGCTAAGTCTAGTGCTGCTAACAGAGCTTATCACAAGCAGTAGCATGAATCCAACAGGATCTGTTTGACGGCAATAAAATATACTATTGAGAAGACAATTAGACAGAGCATTCCTGAGAAGGACACCGCTATGGAATACCTTAAGGTCGTAAGTGAAAAGTTCAAAAAGTTCGACAAGACACAAAAAACATATTACCTTTCGCTACTGGATAACACTCATTATGATGGAGTGCATGGTGTACGTGAGCATATGATGAAGCTGGTGAATTATTTTAACAAGTTGAAATCTCTAAATGTGGACCTGGGTGAGAGTTATCTTGTCTACAAAGTCTTACAGTCTCTTCTAGCAGAATATGGGATTCTCAAAACCACATATAACTCACAAGAAGCTGAATGGACCATTGATCAGATGATGTCCATCGTGACTCAAGAGGAGTCATTAAAGAAATCAAATTCACGTGGTCATTCAGTGAACTACATCTCTCATGCTTTGTTAAGTAAGGCTGGAAACGAGAAGCCTAAAGGAAAGAAACCTGAGGGCAAGCCTAATGGTAAAAGGTTCTTTGAGATCAAGAAGAACAATAAGAAGAATAAGGGTCAGAAGAAGAAATTTAAGTGTGATTGTAATTACTGTAAGAAGCCTGGTCACAAGATCTCAGATTGCCTTAAACTGAAGTACAAACGTGAGAAAGAAGGTATCTTTCTTGAAATTGCCCCTAGCTATTGTTTGTCTTGAATCCAATAATTTTGAAACCTTTATGGACACTTGGTGGTTGGATTCTGGAGTGACTGTTCACGTAACTAATTCCTTGCAGGGGTTCAAAGATAGGAGGAGCCCAAATGAGAAAGGAAAGACCATTCTGGGAGTGGAAGGAAGTTCAGCTATAGTGGATTGTATAGGAACTGTAGTTTTGAACTTGTATTCTGGACATACTTTAACTTTAAATAACGTTGTCTATGTACCTTCTTCAAGGAGGAATTTGGTTTCATTAGACAAAGATGGATATTCCTTTTGGCAAGGAAATGGCAGAATTGATTTTTACTTTAGTTCAGTCATTGTTGGAATTGCTAGATTAATAAGCGGTTTATATTGCTTGAATGCGAATGTTTGTTCAGATTCCACTTTTGTGGCATCAATTAATGTTGTCATAGGATATAAACGCCGAAGAATTGATGAGAACTCTTCCATGTTATGGCGTTGGCATTTGAGTCATATCTCAAAAGAAAGATTGGAGAGAATGGCAAGACAAGGAATATTGCATGACTTAAACTTTTCTGACTTTGAATCCTGTATTGACTGCATTAAGGGAAAACTTCCCATTAGAATTAAAAAGAAAGGGGCTAATAGATTTGAGGCTATTTTGGAATTGATCTAAACAGACATTAGTGGACCAATTACTCTCTCTGCTATGGGCAATTACAAATATTTTATAACCTTTATAGACGAATGTTCCAGATTCGGTTGGGTTGATCTGTTGCATGAAAAATTTGACTCGTTAGATGCCTTTAAAGGCTGCCGTTGAATTAAAGTCTGGAAAGGTAATCAAGAGTGTAAGATCAGACAGAGGTGGAGAATATTATGGAAGGTATACTGAAACTGAGAGAAACCTTAGACCGTTTACTCTATTCTTACAGGAGCAAGGAATTAAAGCTCAGTATACTATGCCTGACACTCCACAACAAAATGGAGTTGCTGAGAAGCGTAATCGCACCTTGATGGAAATGGTTAAAAACATGATCAGTCACTCTTCGTTACCAGAATTTCTGTGGGGTGATGCCCTTAAGACAACAGCTTATGTCCTGAATCAAGTTCTGAGTAAGTCTGTTGAAAAGACACCATATGAGCTTTTCACAAGTAAGAAGCCTAGTCTAAAGCACTTTCATAGGTGGAGTTGTAAAACAGAAGTGAGACCCTATAATCTGCAGCTTAAGAAACTTGATTCTAGGACTGTTAGCAGATTCTTCATTGGGTATTATTCAAGATCCAAAGGATGTAGATTTTATTGTCCCAGTCACACTACCAGGGTCATTGAATATGACAGAGCCTTCTATTTTGAGGATGACTTGGATAGTGGGAGTAGTGTCCCTAGAGTAATTAACCTGCATTGTGTGGATACCATCTTACCCACGCCATCATTGTCATCTCTACCTATAGATCATGATATTAGAGATGACACCCTTATTGAGAATCCGATTGATCCTATTGTAGAAGCTCCTATAACTGATATAGGAGAACCAACTCTTAATTTGAGACGATCACAAAGGATTTGTAGACCTACAATTTCAGATGACTACATAGTATACTTGCAGGAATTTGAGTCAGACATTGTTGATGGCACAGATCCAGTTTCTTATGACGATGCTGTGTCAGGATCTCATTTATCTGAGTGCTTGGAGGCTATGAATAATGAGATGTCCTTCATGTCTCGTAATCATGTATGGGAATTAACTGAGTTACAAGATGGTTGTAAACCCGTTGGTTGCAAATGGGTCTTTAAAACTAAGAGAGGGGCCAATGGTGAAATTGAAAGATTCAAAGTCAAACTTGTAACTAAAGGTTATAATCAGAAGGAAGGGATTGATTATACGGAAACGTTCTCACTCGTATCTACTAAAGATGCCTTCAAAGTTGTAATGGCTCTTGTTGCACAGTTGAATCTTGAACTTCATCAGATGGATGTCAAAACTGCATTCTTAAATGGTGATTTACTTGAAGATGTTTATATGACACAACCTGATGGATTCACTAAAGCAGGGAAAGAACACTTAGTGTGCAAGCTGAAAAGGTCTATCGATGGGCTTAAACAGGCCTCAAGACAGTGGTATTTGAAATTTAATCAGACAATCACCTCACTTGGTTTTACAGAGAACATTGTTGATCAATGTATCTATAAGAAATTTGATAAAGACAACTTTATGATACTCGTTCTATATGTTAACGACATACTCCTGGCCAGTAACTCAGTAACTATATTGAATGAGGTCAAACACATTTTGTCATGCCACTTTGACATGAAAGATCTTAGTGAAGCTTCCTTTGTCTTTGGAATTCAAATTTGCGTGATAGATCTTGTGACACTCTTAGTTTATCTCAGACAACCTATATAGAACGAGTGCTGAAGAAATTTAACATACATACTTACGCTCTTTGTGCTACACCTGTACAGAAAGGTGAAATGTTGTCTAAATTATCTTGTCCTAATGATGATAATTCGAAAATCAAAATGAATAAGATTCCGTATGCATCTACTGTTGGCAGCCTTATATACGCTCAGGTGTGCACACGACTTGATATTGCTTTCACTGTCAGTGTGCTTGGTAGATACCTGAGTAATCTTGATCCTGATCATTAGAGAGCTAGGAAGAAAGTTATAGGGTACCTACAAGGTACAAAGCATCACATGCTTACTTTTAGAAGATTTGTTGAAATTGTGGGTTATTTAAATTCTGATTATGCATCTTGTGTGGATGATCGCAAATCCACTTCTAAATACATTTTCATGATGTCTGGAGGAGCTGTATCGTGGAAAAGTTGTAAGCAATCAGTAACAGCTACTTCGACTATGGAGGCAGAGTATATCGCTTGTTATGAGGCTACACGCTAGGCCATATGGTTGAGGAAACTGATATCTGGTATGCATTTAGTTGATTCTATGTCACGACCTCTAACCATATATTGCAATAGTTCATCTGCTGTTAGCTTTTCTCAGAATCATTGGAACTCCAGTCACACTAAACACTTTGATGTTAAGTTCCTATTTGTCAGAGAAAGAGTTGCTAAATCTCTGACTCGTTTGGTTCACATTCCTGGTGAACATATATTGGCGGATCTGTTGACCAAAGGCTTACCCGTAGGAGTCTTCGAGAATCATGTGACTCACATGGGTGTTGTTGAAATTTTGGTGTAGCCTTGATTTAGTGAGAGTCTGAATTGAGTTCTTATGGGACTTTTGAATTGTAATTTGACGTTTTTTGAACGTTACTTTGTATTCCATTCAATTCAGATAATGAAACTTATTTATCGAAAATGTGAATATCACTTGATTCTCTATCGGTTTCAATGATTTTTGTGTATAATTTCACTTCTGAATCTTATATGATTTATAAATATACACACATCCGTGTGTTTATGTGAACATTATTATGCCTGATTAGGTATTCGTTTACTGATCTAGTAATTTGATTAATACTATCCAAGTAGAAGATTGTTAGAATAATTTTAATATTTTATGGATTAGCATTAACTATTTTATTAGATTAATATCTTGTTAATTTTAGTTAGGCAATTAATATTATAATTTATAAACTGTAAATGAATCGAGTTTTTATTTTAATTTGTGGATAATCGGTGATGGGTTTGATTATCCACAAGCCCATTGGGCAGAAACTCAACGCATAGTCCAAGAGTATTAATAATCATCCTGTCAGTTTACTAATTTGAGATTGTTATCCATAGAGAGATTTAATGGGCTTAATTTTTGATTGATTAATTAAATGAGAAATTGTTTTAAAGATTTTGAAGGATTTTATTTTAATAATATTGATTAATTATATTATTAAAATAAAACTCTATAAATAATATACTGAAACTTTAATTTTTATATACTAAATTTATCACTCTTTCTCTACCATCAAAATACTTTGAAAAATGTTCTTAGACATTGAGGGTTGAATTTATTACACTCAACCAATACTCGAATTAACGATTAACAATGTCGTCTTCATCAAGTCAGATTATTAATTTATTTATTCTCCCTATTTATAATCATATTTAATTACATACTCTAATTTCGTTACTATATTATTCATATTCTTGAAAGTTAAAACTCAGTGCAAGATAATTTTGTTCATATTCTTGAAAGTTAAAACTCAGTGCAAGATAATTTTGTTTGGATACTCACGCACACCGCTAACTGTAACAATATAAAGTTGACAGAATTTCAAAATCATGTCTTTCTACTTGTTCTCCGAAAACCTATTATATTTGTCTCTCTTCTATGTATTTCGACCTTGGTTTCGTTGCATACAGGAGCCTAGCTAAACTTAATGGTAACAGAATCAGACTGTCCAACAATTTTTAATAATCAAATAATTGCTACCGAGTATGACAACTTAATTTCTAATTGCTCTGCATTCAAAATTCGATGCAAAATCAACCATTACTGTCATGATTTAAACAAGGAAGAACTAGAATATAACTAGACTTAAAAAGTGACTATACAAGACATCCATCCACTTTTTCCAAGGAAGAATTGGGCTCATCCCAAAAGGGGAACTGGGCCAGTCGTTCAATAATGGACCCTACCCCCAAAATATGAATCTAACATCATGCGACACACATCACATATATAACTGATAAGAACATATACAACACTTGAGCCCGAGACGGTAGGCGTTTAAGATTCTCATTGGCTTTTATAGGTGCGGTAGGCTTTGCTGGTTGTGTGCTGGCCGAGGTGGGACTCCAAACTGCAAGCAGGCACAATTCATAGCTGCTGCTACTGCTGTTCTCTTTCTTTGATTGCGTATCTAAAACTTGAAAATCGAATTGTTAATTCCTCTTGTAAAGGTGAGGAAGCCAATGTATTGTAATATCACAGTACAGTAAAGGTTAAACATTATCCATCAAATTCTGGTTGTTATCCAATCAGCAATCTATAGATCCATAAATGTTACTGCAAGTACAGGACGAGAGTGAAACATTATCCATCAAATTCTGGTTCTTTTGTCTTTGGAGAGGTGGAGCCCTCTCTTCTGCAACATATCGTCACTAACGCTCTTCATACCCTGTCAAGCCTCTCGAGACCATGCGAGAACTTCATGGATAGGAATGGCATTATGAGAACGTATTTGCACAGAAAAGAAATTAATAAATGATGACGTAATATTTTATTTTAATGTATATCTCACCCGTATATAAGAGAGGATACTTACCAAGTTATTAAAAGTAGAATTACATTGAAGGAAATCCCGAGAACAGTAAAGAAGAGAACCTTCATAGGCAGCACCGCATAGTACCAAACACAGTAGCTTCTTCTGTTACACATTCGGGTGTATCAAATGAGACATTATTTGTGTGTTTGATTTAGTTTTTGAGATGTGTAAAAACTTATTTATATATTTAAACAGAAGTTTATCTTTTAAATATTGTTGTTTAATTTTAAATTTAATTTTTTAAAAGATCAATTTTGTCTTTCAAATTTTTATTTATGTAAAAGTAAAAAATAATTACTTTTACGTTGAATAAATACAAAAATTAATTTTTAAATGAAAATTTTTAAATATAAATTATGGTAATGCAAAATCATGCTTAACTAAAATTAATTTTAAAAATTAAGTTGATTCAAAATTATGTTAGCCCAAGATTAATCCAAATATACATATGTTCTAGGTTCAATGTCATTTACAATTATTATTTGTCACATTTAAGAACCAAAATTGCGAAACAAGGGTAGCAATCCAATTGTTAGGGTTCTCAATTACTTAAAGAGCAGGGATTGGGTGGAACAAATAAAAGAGCAAAACAGATATTATACAGACATTGCATCTATTTTTGAAACCGCTCAAACTTCCTTTTATGTGACTTCCTCATCATTTAGTGATATTTTGGAATTTTTAGATATATAATATAAAGTAATTCATTGACTTTTTAAAGTGTAATTATGTGCAACTAATTTTTAAAATACAAAAAGAAAAAGTATTGGAATTATCAAATGTTATCCAAAAGAACTTTAAGGTTATGTTCAGCTCTGAGAATTAGAATTAGAATTCTATTAAAATTGGAATTGATTTGGAATTTTAAAATTTATGTTTGGGTCATATAAAAAATTGAAACATGAAATTGCAATTTTACAATGTAGATGAATGATAAATATTATTAAAAAGTATTAGCATGTATATATATATATATATATATATATATATATGTATATGTATATATGTACACATAATAAAAATAATACAAAAATTAATGTTTTTAACAAAATATTTTTTTGTTCATCTAGTTTAGACAAGATAAAACATTTTTCATATTAATTATAACAACGCATTGTTCAATATATAATAATTATGTTTTCAAAAAACTATTTGATTTAAATTTAACATGTATGTGCACAAGTAATATTCTTTCATGAACATAAATATACATACATGTATGATTTTATGTTATAAGTACACATGCCTACATGTGCATATTATGTTTTTATCCTATGATATGATACTATGTTTGTGTATGTATAAACATATACATAAATACGATATAATATCATAAGTGTATGATGTCATGTGGCGTGTTTATGTTGGCATGCATTTAAATATGTATGATATGTATTTTATACCTTTTAAAATTCTTATGTGTTAAAACGTATTTGAAGGCATATATACTTTTGTGTATATGTGTAGTATCATACGCATAGATTATATATTATTTTTTGAAGTTGTATTGCAGAAATGTTATGTATATTTACATATACATCCATACATGAAATATATGTCATATCATATATAGGCATAAACATTGCAAATTCATTATATATGTCATATTATTTTAATTATTTATTTTTATATTATTTTAATTAAATTTAATTTATGATTAATTTTTAAAATATTGATTTTACATCCTAAATCTTAATTTTTTTTTATTTCATTTCTTTTTTCATGTTAAATCTTAACTTTTCTATTTAAAAAAAATTGTTTTTGTTATATTTTTAAATTTAAAAGACAAATGAAACATGATCTATCCTAATATGACATAGTATAATCCTAGCCCGGTCTCGAGTCTTGAAAATATAGCTCAATCATAAAAAGAAAAATATATTGTGTTATGAGCAAAAGACTTATTCTTCAATTTTAAGTTTTGGAATTACAATTATTAAGGTTACGGGTAAGAATTGAAAATAACCCTTATTAGTTATTTTTTAATTCTATGGAATTAGAAATGTAATTCTAAAAGATTAACTAAACAAAAGAATTAGAATTGTTGGGTTCAATTCCAATTCCATACTCCAATTCCAAGTTCAATTCTTAATGTCAAATGAGGGCTAAGACATCATTTGGTACGTAGGAATAAACTACATAAGAATGAGATGTGAATAAGGAATGGAATGGAATGAAGTTATAAAAGCCAAAAGTACATTTAACATGTACAAGAATGAAATGTGTTGTGATATCACGTGTTATATTTGGTTTGCAATAGTCAAGAATGAAGAGGTGGGTAAGATGTCCAAAATGCCCTTTTTAAATTTTATAACATATCCTTTAATCCGAGCTCAACAATTATTGAGAAAGAGATTGAAATTCATCTTAGAAAGCCCCAAATTCAATGAACATAAAATCAAAATAGCTTTTGCAATCAAAATTCTTATACCATGAACACTTTAATTTTACTTTCAGCCAGGAGGACTAGACTATGATGTTTCATTGGGAAGGTGAGATAGATTAACCTTTGCCATAAGAGACGTAACACTAGCCAACCTTCCACTACTAACCAATGTTGCTGGATAGATCCTTACTTCTCTTGCCACTAAAAATTTGAACCCCACTGATGTGTAGCCCTTTTTCGATCACTGCATCTCCTTCACTGGTCGCATGTACTTGACACAGGACCCTGTCATGGCCTTTCTTTTCCAGCATATTGTAATACCCGTTATATATATATATATATATATATATATATAAAAGAATAAGATTTAAATTATAAAGGAATGTTGAAAAGGGAAATTCAAGAAGTATTAATGATAAATGCATATAATATTATGTTTGAGATAACAACCAATGTAAGTATTTAAGGCTTATCATGTGCATTTCTAGCACCTATAACTGAACCCTAGAGTATGCAAACCAAATATTTCCAAAAATATTTTGATATGATAATACAAATTATTCTCAATAAATTGCTAAGTGTCAGGCATGATTTTCAGCCCAAATTCATCATATCTAGTGTGTTTCACTTCAATTTAGCTTAGGATTCTAGCTTATTAGTGAATTTTGACCAACTCTCTACCTTAATCACTGATCAATTTGATCAAAATAACTTAAAACTGAAGAAACCCTAATTCTAGTATTGTTCATACACAAAATTTATTGTTTATGTGAGAAAGTGAGGAATTTGAGCTCAATTCAGTGTAATCTCATCAAATTCAGTTGGGGTTTCACTTTTTAGGTGATTTTTGCTCCTCTCTTCCCAATAATCATTGATAATTATGCGTTTTTACTTTAGGATTGAAAATCTCCAAATTTTAGGTGTATGTGCAAACTTGTAGGGAGATCAAATTCGAAGTTTTTGGAGTTCTCTAATATTATTAAGCATATAGAAAGTGCTTTAAGACTATTGGAAGTTTCGTTTTAAATTATAAGTCAAGTTGCTAATTTTTCCTACTTTTTTGTAGATTTTTCATAAAGGAAAAAAATAAGGAAATTTTAATAGGAGCCTTATATGGCTTGATTAAATAGCCTTGAATGATAATGTAAGTTGAATGAAGGATTTTGGAATTTAATTGAATAATGTCTATAGTGACATTAGTCTTAATGGTGTGTTATTAGAATTTTAATAAGTGCATAATGAAATATATTAAACAAAATTAATGCCATATGCATTTTTGGGGTATTATCAAACAATGTGGGCCAAAAATTTAATTTCTTAAGATTTTGAGAGGTAGAAGAACAAGTGGAATTGAAGAAGTTATGGGAAGTCTAATTGAAGATTTGAAATTTTTTTTTTTTATAATGGGAGGTATATTATAGTTAAAGGTAATGAGTGACTATATAAATAGGTAGGTAGAATGATTAAGTGGTTAAATTGTTCATGAATATATGAGGTTAATAGCATTTTATTTCATGTTATAAATGACTAGGACAATTATCAACAAGGAGATTGTAAATGAGGTTAGGAAGAGGTTAGTTCAGGTGAGTAGATATTACTAACTATTCTTGTTTTTTGTATTTCAAAATTATCTTTTGTAAATTAGTGTTTTACACACCATAGTGCCTTGGGAACCAGCTTCATAAGATAGATTGTTGTCACTTGAGAATTATTTTGATTTTTTCCTAATTTTATCGCATTTCGTTATAAAGTTTCATTTACTATTGTGTTGACTTCTATATAATGATTTAAATACTGTTTGATTTTCTACAACCTCTTAATGAAGATAAATTATGTTTCATTTTTTTGAATATTTGGAATAAACTAGTTATATCGAATGATGTTATCTATTATTTGATTTTTAGAAATTTAGGGTTTTACTGTTTAAGTATATTAGTAATGATTTTCATGGTTATGAAATAGGTTGTTTCTAGGAATTCCATTTTATATAAAACACTGTAGCTAACGGCAGTAAGCGTTAGTCATGATGCACCATGAACTGTATCACTGTACTGAAGCATTAATGCCCATTCATTGACTGTTCATGGGCCAATTTGCTCGCCACCAATGATTGAACTATACCATTATTGCTAACAATAGCTAGCATATGATTACTGATTTATTTTTTAGTTCCGTGAGATGTCTTTTTAATGCAATGTTTTGAAAACTCAAGATTTATAAATATTTATCAATATTTTAATTTTGTGAAAAATGTCTTTAATTTATATAAAGCATGGAATTTTTATTATCTGCTTTATGTTTTACATGATTTCAATAATTATAGTTCTTAGGTCATTATATGATTTAAAGGTAGTAATAAAATGATTGTTGTCACACCCCAGCTGGGGAGGTGTGATCGGCATAAAAGGTGAAGTCAACTCTACCTCTGTGAATCGAATAGAATAAGGCATACAATTGAATCAGTTTAATCACCAATTCATACCTTGGTCATACTTAGTAATATTAATGGACCACCTAATACAATTCACATTGATAAATTATAGAAAGCTAATTCAGTCAATGACTTTCATTTAAAAATTTTGGCAGAGTCTCCCCTAAAATATGGGCTTCTCAAAATTTTCACAAATAGTCATATACATCAAAAGGTAAAGAGCTCTGTTCTTTTAATAAAATCCATGATCAGGCAACTCAATACGTATACAAATAATACTAAACCCTACTTGTGAGAATATGAGCTTCTAGAGTACAAAATAATATAATAATTAGTAATAAAAATCAACCTTGCCCATGCGAACAATGTAGGGCTCACTATCAGCTAAATAACTTGACTCAACGTAGCCAAGGAGAATCCAAAGTCACACTAAGCTATGAAAACATAATAAAAATAAGGATGAGTAAAAACACTCAGTGAGTAAATATCACCAACTATACTAAAAAGGGAACAAATAAGGATGGTAGAACTTTTCACAAACCTTTGATAATTTCAAATAAAATAGTAAATCCTAAATTTCAGTAGAGAATTCCTAATCTTTATGCCAAATAAAGGTTTTTCTTGCTTAAACATAATGCACAAAAGATAAGAAAAACAAATTAAATCCATAAAATTTTAAAGTATGGGGTTGGGAGACATATCACAAAACCAGCAATAAATCAGTAATCAAGTACTAGCATCTACTAGCAATATAATATAGTATAGTGTAGCAATCAATAGTGAGTAAGGAGGCTCACAATCAGTTAGTATTACAGGGCAAGACCTTAGTATAGTAACACAGTACATAGTACACCATGGCTAACGGCTACTGCCGTTAGCTACAAGGTTTTGTGTTAGATGTATCCCAAGAAAACATTTTCATTATTAACAACATAATCAGTTTTAGTGGTTTTTCAGTCCATAAAGTTTATAATAGCCAAATTCATTTCGAAATCATGTAGAATTTATATAGAGACCTTTCATTGAAATCTTTACAGAAATCAATTAATAAATAAATCCTTTAACAATAGTAAAATTCTAAACTTCTAGAAATCAAATAATAGAAAATGTCATTTGGTATAACTGGTTCATTTTAAATACTCTGAGAATGAAACACAACGCACTTTCGTTAAGAGGGGTCAGAAATCAAATAGCAGTTAAATCATAATATAGGAATCAATATAATTGTAAATGAAGCTTTATGATAAAGTCTAATAAAATTATGAAGAAAATATAATAATTCTCAAGAAGAAACAATCTATCTTTGGAAGTCTATTCCCAAAGCACTAGAGTATACAAAATCTTAGAGGAAGATTTAAAAATACAGAAAACAAGCATAACTAGTAATATTTACTCACTTGAAGAAGGATGTATCAACCTCTTCCTAGCTTTATTTACAATCCCCTTGATGACAAGCAAGCCTAAATATCTATAACATCAAGCAAAGTGCTCTCAGCCCTTAATATTACGAAACGATCTAATTCTATTTGTTTATTTAATTTAGCTATTCATTTGCTTCAAAATTATAACCCAAGCCTCACTGTTCATAACTCTCATATTTGTCAACATAATTTTTCCATAATCATCACCAACCTTACTTAGAATTCTTACTTTTTCAGTAACTTGAGAAATTATACTCTTGGTCCAAATTTATTCTTGATATTCAATAATGCTTAAGGCATCAAATCTTTTCCGCTATAATTTGTTATGCATTTTTACAATTTCAAGAATTTATCATTATCACTAATGTTGCCTTAGAGATCATCTAACTAAGTTCCAAAATCCTTCATTAAGCTATTATTATCATTCATGACCACTTAATCAAGTCCTAAGAGGTTTCCCATTCAAATTTTTCTTCATTTTTCTCTGTAAAAAATTCAAGAAAATTAAGATAAATGTCAAATCAACTTATAATTTAAAACGATATCTTCTAGTAGCCTTAAATTACCTCATAGATGCTCAATGATACAAGAGAAGTCCATAAACCTTGAATTTCATCCCCTACAAGTATGAACATACACTTTTAAATTGAGGTTTTTTTTTTTTTTTTTATTCTGAAGCTAAAAATCTCAATTGATCAATGATTCTAAGGGAGAGAGATGCGAAAATTACCTAAGATGTGAAGCCTCAACTTAATTTGATGAGATTACTTTTGGATTGAGCTCAAATTTCTCACTTTTGTGCATGAATAGTGCCAGAAATTGGGGCATTTTGATTTTGAGCTATTTAAGTGAAATTAATTAGTAAGAATGGGAGAGAATTGGTTAAAAATGATTAAGAAACCAAAGCTCTAAGCTAAATCGATGAGGAGCAAACTAACTTGGCTAAAACTTCCACAAAAATCGCGTCTAATGCATATTCATTGGAGTTTTTGAAATTTAAAGCTCATTTGACATAATCAATTGGTGAAAATGGAAGAGAAGGCTTAGAAAATAATGCTGGAGGTGAAGCTCACAAGAAATTGGTCGAAGAATGTAGCAATTTGAGCAAATTTTGGACAAAAACACGATTCCTATAACTATTAGCGTCCTCATAAGTTTCGGCCAATTGCATATTGAAGGAAGGTTGCTTACCAGTTGGTGAGGATGAAGGAATGCTAACAACATGGAGACAGGCATGAATGGAGGAGGCAAGCTGAATATAGTATGGGGAAAGCTACAGGATGTGAGGAGGGATGAACACAAATGAGAAATATTTTGATGGTGAAAATGGTTAGGGGTATTTAGGTAATTTCTTAGAGGATATATTTGGATTATCAAATCAATTATCATGAAAATATCAAATTTAAACACTCTAAAATTCAACTATGATTGTTAGGAAGTTATAAGATAACATTTTGGCACACATGCTAGCTTCTAACTTAGATATAATATTATCTATATTCTTATCTAATATTTCTTAAATTCCCTTTTTTAATGTAAAATTTTTATACTTATCTCAAGTGCATTTTCTTCCTTTCTCCATCTTTTAAAATTTTATACAAAAAATTTCACTTAAAATAATTTATTTTACATATGGCTCGTATGGGTATTATAATTATGAAAAATTCTATCATTCTCGTTTATTCCTCTCTTGGTATAGTTAGTGGCATTTACTCATTGAGTGGTTATCACTCACCCTTATTTCTTTATATTCTTTTCAAATAGTAGTGCTGAGCCTAGACCCTCCTCCACCATGTAGAATCATGATAGGCTTCTTTTAGGTGAGCCTTGCATGGTCCACAAGGGCAAAGTCTTCTTTTGTTGAAAATAATGTATATATATTGAACTCTAGTAGCTCCATATATCACATGCAAGGTTTTGTATGTTTTATATATATACTAGATTGTTTGACTAAGAACTTCTATGAGAATAAAGCTCTCTATATTTTTGGTATGTGTGTGGCTATTTGTGAAAATTTTGGGAAGTGTATATTTCAAGGGAGATTCTGCCAAAATTTTCACACAGAAGTCATGTAATGTATTAAATATTTATCTTCACTTTCTATAGATTATATATGTTAACTGACTGGTATAACTTTGTATACCATGTATGGCAATCTATGATTATTTTGATCAAGTTGTATGATTTACCAATGGTTGACAAAGGTGAGATATGCCTCACCTATATGCTAGTTGCGTCTCTTCTTTGGGGTGTGACACATACCTAATGTGCTCTAAACTTGACCCACTATCAAAAGAACAATAAGCCTTTGGACTTGATTAAGAAGGGTGTGCCAGCCTCATGCAATAGTGTAACACAAAGGCAACGCTTAAGAGTTCTAATAGCAAGCTGTTATAATGAACCCTCTCCTCTAAAAAATTAATTTAATATCAAGTGAGTCCATGACCCAAGTGTCATATATTAAATTAATAAGAACAAATACTACAATCTTAGTTAAAAGGCCGAGAAAGGTATGCTTCCAAACCTGTATCTCCTTGGCTTTTATATCCTATATGAATTTCTATGCTTTGTTCACTCTTTGAGCTGGGACTCATTGGCAAAACCCAGCTGGCACTTTTGTGAAATAATTTGAGTGCCAGTTTTACGTGGCAACAGAGGAGAAGACAATACTTAATTGGTAAGCGCTGACAATGGAAAGCGTAACTGGTGGTATAACACAAATGGAACCATTTATTATATTTCAGTGTAAAGGAGTACTGGAAAAGTTGAAGAATTTACATGACGAATTAAAACGTTGCTCGTTCACCAGATGGCAATCAACGAGATGAGATTCATTAGGGTATCTACATGTTGAAAACAAGTTAAGGACGGAAGAGAAAGCAAAGGGAATGTATTCTGTTTCTGGTATCATGTTCGTTGGAGTGACATCTCTTCTGATAACAACCTTTAGTATTGTCTGGGAGCTACATGTCATCATCTGCCTTTCTGTTCTAACAAAATATCTATCTTTTGGGTCGGTCCAGCGTACAAGGAGAAGAAAAAGAAGGACCATCTAATAGTATATTCTTCCTTTTGTGCCACTGTACTTGTTGGATTGACCTTCTATATGAAGAGAAAGGCCATCAAGTTTTCTCTCTTTTCTAACATTTGATTAAATATAACAGTGTATTATTCTGCACGCAAGCAATTGAACGACATGATAATCGGATTTGATGGTAATGATCATAAAGTGAGCATGGCCTCTCCTTTATACGGAAGGAGATAATGTAAAATGATGTATTGCTTATGAGATAGTAAAGGGACTAGTTCTCTCCTAATTATGTTTAAAATTGCTTTTTTGTCTAATTTTTCATTACTGCCTTATCATAGAAGTGTGATAAAGAGTGAAAAAGTTGCTAAAATTGAACCAAAAAGGGAATATGTGTATAAAAAGAAATTATAGATTTAATGCCTTCAAGTTATGAGTTAAGATAAAGTGTCAAGTTAATTAATATATTTCCATTTCAAGTTATAAGCGCTTTGGGGCCTTAAACCCAAGTATTCATTTGCAGTCTTTAAATCTAGTCTCTTAAACATTTGGCACAAATATTTTTGAAGTGGACCGTTTTGAAAGAAAGATTATTAAGTTGAGAGAATTTATGCTTAAAACATTAAATTAAAAAAGTAAATTTTTTAAAATTAACATTGATTTATTTGAAAATTAACTATAGCATACGTATGGAACAATTTTTGGGATATGATCATCAATAGCATTGACCCAATTACACAGTTTGGTACCATTTGTATATCTAACTCAATGCATCAAACAAAAAGAAAAGTAGAAGGAATCCCCCCTCATTCGAATCTCATTTATGGAACTTGATTTTGGGTATCACGAAGAGATGTGTGCAAAAATGTCTTTTCCTTTTCGGCTTTCAATAGATAACAACTTGAATTGAATTAAATAATAACTATAAAAAAAAAGGATTATCTTCAAGATGTAGATTAAAGTTTTCATCCTTAATTGTTTTTTGTCTTTTACCTTTTTTAAGAAGCAAGTCTTCACAACCAACCCCCATTAAAACTTGCAAAGGAACTCTTTCTTTTGGGTTTTTAGACAACCATGCTTAGCACGCAGTTTCCACATATCCATGTGCCAAAATAAAATGGCTGGAACGTCCAATATTTTAATTTTCTTATCATCTTGGTAAAAAATGGTAGTAGCTGTTGGGCACTATTAATAAATTTATGAAAAATATATAGAAATAAATTAGTAATATGTGTCCATCCTGATATTGGTTTTATGGTTGATAAAAGGTTCTAAAATGTGGGAATCCCTATAGTGACTACCTCATTTGAGAACATAGATTTAGGACAAAAAATTTCGTGGAAATGGGAAAAACTCTGCAAAAGAAGCTTGAAGATAGAGATAAGAATTATAACCCCAACATTGTGAAGTCCTCGTGAAGTTTCAATTATTGCCAATTCTACAATATATATATATATATATATATATATATATATATATACTATTTTTAAAATTTTTTAGTTATTTCTGTTGTTTTTTTATTTATAATAATTAAAAAAATCAATTTAACTTAAAAAATAATTCAACTCATTACATATTAGTTTTTCACTTTTTCAAAAACTTACAATATAATGGAATTACTTTTAAAATATCTTAAAACTACAATCACATTGTAATGAAAAACATGAAGTGAATATTAGGAAAATAATATTAATTATATGTAAATTAAGATTAATGATGAACAGAAATTAGAATTATTTAATGATGTTATTTTAAAAAGTATCTTTTTGTTAAAGTTATTTTAAAAAAATAACTTACCTTATTAAGTATTATTTATTGTCATTCATAGAATTTGTTGTAAAAATTTTTATTTGAATATTTAATTTTTATGAACTTAATTAGAGCTTGTTAATGATAAAACAAAGAACTTGAACTTCAAATCTAATTTTTTTTCAAAATATATATTAATATTATTTATTTTTTTAATTTTTATAAAAAAAATTCAAAGTCCTTATAGAGATTCACATGGATCCGTATCCTTGCAGGAAATGCGAGAAATGAGGACGCGAAAAATCTTTCCTAAGATGAGAAATGAGCATGGGGATGTAGATGAAGATGAATATATAATTAATTATGAAGATAGAAGCAAGAGGGCAGTCCTTACTCCCGGCTTGCAAAATTTTCATCTCTAATTGATTTGTAGTTGTTAATATAATTTTAAATTTCTAAAAGGAACCACAATTAATTCTTCCATCTATTAAATCTAATGTGTAAAGTCTTTTCTGCCCTTGCAAACAAGCATTTTAGGATGTTTCATATATAATGGGAATATGAACATAACTCTTCCCAACACAACTATTATAATATCTTTATATAAGAAAGGAAGAAAGGATTTTGGGTTAAGTTAAAGGCACACTAGTTGATTAATTCAACTTCACTTTCCAAATTGGCTCAGTGTTACATTATTATCATGGGTCTTCCTTGTGTAAGAGAAAGTCACTGTAGTGGTCTGCCTTTCCGTATAAAGAATAAGGGAAAAAGAAGAGCTTGCAAAGGAAGAAGGTATATCCATTGTGCATTTTTTTAATAATCAAAGATGTGATGTATAACCAAGTCCCAAATTTGGCATATTTGAATCGCTTACATACACTCCATTAATCCTTCCATGCCTATTGGATAGTCAGTTTTGACTAGCTTAGTGTAAGAAAAAGAGACAGTGACCTTATTAATACAATTATCTAATGCTGTATATTAGTCAGGTTTTGGTTATGAAATTAAAGAGAGAGATCAATAAACGGTGGTAATACTAGAGTAATATACATTTCACTTAAACTAAGGTGGATTTGTCACATTTTTTTTAGCGAATGGTGTATTGTTAGATCACACAGTTTGCCTTATATAAATTATCAAATTAATTTTTTATTTTATTAATTTTAATAATTGAAAAATTATTGATTTTGATATTTAAATTTAAATATCAACCATTAAATCTGCATAATTTTTTTAATACAGAGTGTTTGATTTATGTATTTATAAAAGAATACAAAAAAAATCCGAATTGCACTTCAACAACTATTTACGAGCTCTTTTTTTTTTTTTTTTTTTGATTTGATAGACTAGTTCATGTTTATCCATCTACCTCCAATTTATTTTAACTCATTGATGAAATGGGGTCAAAGTTTTTATGTTCATATCACTCAATTTATAACTAAAATAATAAAAAAGATATTATTTTATTGTCTCATTTTTATAAAATTATTATTTTACTCTTTAAATATTCATAATAATATCTAATTCATTAAGAAATATCACACTTAATTATTTACTTTTCAAAAAATTACTAAATTTAATCACGCTATTTAACCTTAAATATTTAAAAAACTAAATCTATTTTTTTTTTTTGGCAAAGTAAAGAGCCAAGTGTAATATTAACATTTTAATAAGTTAAGAATCAAAATGGTAATTTTGTAATAAGTAAAATACAAAAAGATATTTTACTCATGAAATAACCAATCCACTTGCTCTATCCTACCTTCTTAGTTAATATGTGTATATTTTCTTTATAGGAGAAGACTTGTTAAAAATACTGTGAACATATTTTTTCACATAAAGACAATGAGAATAAGAATATGAGTGGGAGTGAAAATAAAAATATTAAAATGTTATTTGGTTGACAAGGAATGAGAATGAACATGTCTCTCTTTACTTTGTTTGGTTAATAAATTATATATAAGAATTAATTAGGTAGTGTACATATTTCACCATATTACACAGACATCTCTTCGAATTATTAATTAATAATATAATTATATATTAATAAATAAATAGTAAATTAAATAAATAATAAATTAAGATTTTTATGTATCACACGGGTGTTTTTGTCCAAAAATTATTATAAGTGAGAACACTTTTGTCAAGTATATTTTTATTCGTAAGAGACCAATCTTATTCTATAACTTTAATTAGAGAGAAAATTTTCCCTTATATAAAAGAAAGCAGACTCTTTAAGAAATAGAAATGAACCAAACATCTCATTCACATTCTTTTATCTTGATTCTAACAACTAAACAGACCCATAAAAATTTACATTCAAACCATATTTATAATATATAAAATCCTGGGTTAAATTACGGGGATATATACTTTCTTTCTTGCCCCACTTTTTAATTATTAGGTAACTCCCAAATCTGAAATCCTGGAAGTAACATATATATAAAATCCTGGGTTAAATTACAGGGGATATATACTTTCTTTCTTGCCCCACTTTTTAATTATTAGGTAACTTCCAAATCTGAAATCCTGAAAGTAACACCCATTTGTCAAACAACCAGCATTGGCATCTTAAAGTTCAGCATCTTGACACGTACCTCTTCGCATAATCAGTACTCCACATTCAATAAGGTTACGCCATGATCTTTGTGCAACATAAATAGCTTTGATGGCTCATAAACCAAACCACTCGTCGCCATAGATCTCAGAAAGTGAAAGATATGAAGAAGTGAAGAAGAAGAAGAGTAATGAGAGTGAGAATGGAAGAAGGGTGGAGGAAGCAAGTGTGGGAGGAAGTGAAGAAGCAGCTATGGCTGGCAGTTCCTCTGTTCTCAGTGGGTCTGCTTCAGTACAGTTTGCAGGTGATCTCTGTGATGTTTGTGGGTCATCTTGGTGAATTGCCTCTCTCCGGTGCTTCCATGGCCACTTCCTTTGCCTCTGTCACAGGCTTCAATTTGTTGGTATGTTTACTGGGTTTTGTGTTTTACTTTTGTTATGCTTTGTGTTGCCGCAAAAGAATGTGCCCCACATTTCTGTTATGGGGGATGAACAGGCCCAAGTTAGGTCCGTATGACCCAACCCGTGCCTTGCCGCGGGGTGTATAGATCGGGCCAATAAATGTTATATGTTTCTCGGACTCGATATATAGGCGGTTTGATTTGGACTGAGTTATCTGAATTTTTTATAAATTTAAATTTAAATTTTTTTAAAAGAAAGGAAATTTTAATTTATATTTAATAAATAAGATATCCTATATTAATAAGAATTATTTATATTTAATACAAATATGAAAGTAACTATTTCTTTTAAAATATCATTAATTTTATTAGAAAATAACAAAATTAAAAAAACTAAAAAAATTAGAAATATACTTATGTTATGGGCCAATCAGATCATACATCACAAAAGATTAACAATGTTAGTTTCTGCTAATTTCTTAATTGTGAAGTAGAATTAAGTCATGAATCAGTAAGACATGAAATATTAGAACAAATGAATATGACGTTATCACGTTGGCTGGCTGATCAGTAGTTTTTTTTTTTTTTTTCTTTTAAAGGGCCTATATGGGGATCTGAGAAAATTATATTAACTTTTTTTTTTTTTTTTTCTAGAAGTTGGTTAAATTATATTTGACCAAAGAAAATCCCATATTTTGCACGCACAAGATATTAATTTTATTTTTCTATGTTTTGTGCCTAAACAAAATTCTTTACTTTGTACAAATTTTCAATTTTCCTATAAAATCGTCTAATTTCATCAAATAATTTGTAAAAGTTAGAATAATTTCAGAATTATATTTTCTCAAGATAAAAAAGAGCAAAATTAGAACACTTTGGGATTCACGTAACTTGCCCATGTAGTTTTACATTCAAAACAAAACGAAATCTTAATATAACACAATGCTAACAGTATAAGCCATTATCAAAACACGAACTTTTGAATTATAGGATGCCACAATACAAGTACATCAAGTTAGCCAAATCACATGCACTAAAGTTTTATTTTACTCTTGAACAAATGATAGAATCTCACTACCATTGTTAAACCAGATGGGGATGGCTAGTGCTCTGGACACCCTATGCGGGCAATCATTCGGGGCAGGGCAACACTACATGCTTGGCATTCACTTGCAGAGAGCCATCTTCGTCCTCTTCTTCGTAAGCATCTTCTTAGCTTTCATGTGGGCATTCACCAAACACATCCTACTCGCCATGCACCAGCAACTTCCCATAGCAGAGGAAGCAGGAGAATATGCCCTTTACATGATCCCAAGTGTCTTTGCTTATGGCATTCTCCAATGCATCGTCAAGTTTTTACAAACTCAGAACGTTGTCTTTCCCATGGTGCTTTGTTCTGCAGTTGCAGCTGCGTTTCACATCCTTATGTGTTGGGTTTTAGTGTTCAGAGTTAAGCTTGGAAGTAAAGGAGCTGCCATGGCCAATTCTGTATCGTACTGGTTAAATGTGTTGTTGATGGCACTTTTTGTCAAGTTCTCTTCTTCCTGTAAGAGTTCATGGACCGGCTTCTCAGTGAAGTCCTTGCAAAACATCCTGGGCTTTCTTAAAATTTCTGTCCCATCTGCTCTCATGCTTTGGTAATTTCTTTACTCTCATGTTATGTATTCATTTTAAGCAAGTTTCCAAGTAGTCTCTTGTTATGACTGAAAATAGAATAAGTGACCCAAATTTGGATTCTGTTCTCTTCTCTCATTTTTTTACTGTTGAAGTCAACAGTTACATTAGGTCTCACTTAAAGATGTGAAACTTATTTGAATGGTGAGTCATATTTACTCGGTATTTATCTTTCTTCAACATGACGGAAAATGAAAAAAGAGGACATTAAAGGATTCAAATTGATTTTGACGGCAACTATGACCACACAATTTTCTCTTCTCCACACTCTTTCCGTTTTCATGCTTACAAGCACACTGGTACTGCTTAAATAGATGTCTCTGATACAAACCAAGTCTGCTTGGACAGCTTAAAAGCGTGGACATTTGAACTAATGGTGTTGTTGTCCGGTCTTCTGCCAAATCCGAAGTTGGAAACTTCAGTGCTGTCTATATGGTTAGTGCGCCATTAAATCCAGAAACGTTAGTATCTTCATGAAACGACTAGCACTAATTAGTGTCATTCTTGTGAAATACTGTCTAGTGTAACATTTAATTTTCTTTCAGCCTCAATACATTTGGCATTGCCTGGATGATTCCCTTTGGACTAAGTGCTGCTGTGAGGTACCTTACCTTATGTAATTAAGTTTTACTATGATCATAGCCTATGAGAAGCATTCAACACACACACACACACATATATATATATTGATTTAGAACTTATCTGTTTCCAGTACAAGAGTATCAAATGAACTTGGAGCCGGGTGTCCAAAAGCTGCAAGTCTCGCTGTACGCGTGGTTTTGCTTCTAGCCATCACTGAGGGCGTTATGTTAGTATTAGTGATGATTCTGCTGAGAAATTTGTGGGGTAGTCTTTACAGTAGTGAAGCAGAAGTTCTTAAATATGTAGCAGCCATGATGCCCCTTCTTGCTGCCTCCAGCTTCTTAGATGGAATTCAAAGTGTGCTTTCAGGTACACATCAATATCTGACACTCAGAAGAAAGAACAAAATCTAAACAGTGTCAGGGTGTTTATAAGATTAATGTTTTATTTAACCTGGTCTTTATTATTTGTTGACATTTAGGAATTGCAAGAGGTTGTGGGTGGCAGAAAATTGGTGCATGTGTGAATCTTGGATCCTTCTATTTAGTGGGAGTTCCTTCTGCAGTAGTATTGGCTTTTGTTTTGCACATGAAAGGGAAGGTAAGTTATTACATATATTGTTTTTGAAGTTTTCTTGCACTTCACATAAATTTGGCTAATGCATGTGTCTTTCAAATAGGGTCTGTGGTTGGGGATTGTGTCGGCATTTATTGTGCAAGTGGTGCTTTTTGGTATCATCGTCATGAGAACTAACTGGAATAAAGAAGTAAGGCATTAATTTCGGGAAACTAATTTGAATTTTTTTGTACCAACTTCCATTTACTCTGTTTTATACTTTTATCTTTTTCTTAGTCAAGTAAAGCAGCAAGAAGAGTGGAAACTACCAAAATTACTCAGGAGTTGCCGCATGGGGATCCAACATTGCCATCTTATTGTTGAAGGGACAATTATGTACTTATATTTTGCTGTAAGTCCTAGAATGAAGATTCTTTTCAAATTGAGATGATTATGATAAAATCAATCAGAAACGAATTTATATGGTTTAGCTCTGATATTATATGAAAGAAAAAATTGATAAACTGTATCATCCCCTGATCAAAACCCATTTTCACTATTCATTCAAGTTAGGACTAAGCAACAGATTAGATTGGTTTGATTTGGTTAGGTTACCTTGATCAATTGATCGATCTAATTGATTTTACTAAAAATATTATTTTATCAATCCCGTGCATCTAATTATAATCAAATGAATCCAATACAATCTTGATCGGTTTAGAGATGGATAAATGATTATAATCGACTTATCCCTAATTCTTTTCATAAATTTACTATTAATGATATTGTTTTGTCCAAAAAGTCAGGAATATAGACTAATATTGTTCTGATGTATAGAATTCTCATAAGAGATAAGTGTAGAAAATACTCATATCTCTCTATGACTGTAGAAGAATATGAAAAACAAAATTTCCCAAAGAAGAGAGAAGATAAGAGGAGAGCCATGTATAAGAAACACTCTTGTTTATTTTATATATTAAATATTTGTCACTCAAAATTATGTAATAGACTATTTAGAGACATTTGCCCCAATTGCCAAGATGAACACAATTAGAGATTTTCTTTCTTATGCCTTCAACCTTGATTGGGACCTACAACAATTTGATATGAAAAATACTCATTTTGTCATGGAGATTTAGAGGAAGAAGTGTATATTGAAATTCCATCTGAATTTGATGATACAAGAACACACAGGAAAGTGTTTAGGTTAAAAAAGGCAATGTGTAAACTGAAACAAAGCATGGTTTGATAGATTTAGCAAAGCTATGATCTCCTTTGGGTTTCAACAAAGTAATGGAAAGCACACCTTATTCATCAAGCATGATAAGGGGACAGTCACAATACTTATATAGTGTGTATCGATGACATTATGGTGAATGGAAATGATAAGAATGAAGTTGCTTGGAACTCCTTGCTCAGGAATTAAATGTCAAAGATCTTGGTAAATTTCAATACTTCTCAAGGATTGAGGTTGCAAGATCATATATGGGAATCTTTATTCTCAAAGAACATATGCTATGGATCACTTGGAAGAAATCGGTATACTAGGTTGGAAATTGGCTAAATCACCGATCTAGAGCAACCACTAGTTGCAAGTTGGAGTTGGCGAGTCAATTAATTTGAAAAGAAATCAAAGACTAATAGGTTGACTCTTTATCTCTCGCACACTAAACCTAACATAACATATGCAGTCAGCTTAGTCAATAAATTTATGCATGACCCTCAAAAGTCTCATATGCAGGTGGTTCATCACATATTGTGATATTTAAAGTCTGTTCTAGGAAAAGGCCATCTTTTCTCCAAAACATGGCCACCATCATATCAAAGCTTTTACATATGCAGATTGGACTGCATCCCCAAATGACAAGTGATCCACCTCAGGTTGCTGCATGCTTGAGGGGGTACCTAGTTACTTGGAGAAGCAAAAATGCGTTAAATGAAATCATCTAGCAATCAGGGAGAAGATCTACATTGAAGAAACTAGCAAAGTGACAAGTTAAAAAAGAGAAGTTGAAAGTCATTGTCATATATATTACTTCTATGGTTATACTTTTAACTGTATTTAATACTCTTTATGAATTTTCAGCAGTATCATTAAGTGCTTTGTGTAAGCTTGTGCAAAAATTTTATTCATACCTTTCACTTTATTTGGAAAAGGTTTCTAGGAAACTGATTGAATCATAGAGGTTGTGTGGAGATTGTAAAAGCCATTGACTAATTTTGTATATTTGGGTGCTTTAAGTGATTTAAAATCATCAGTGAAGCGCAAAGAAAAATTGCCATAATGTAATGTGTTAGAATCAAAATCAATGCAAACTTGATTGAACTTGGTTTTAACTCATACAAAATCGTTACATTCATCAGTTTTGTCCAAGTGAAGTGAGTTGAGTAGCAAAGCTCTGGATGATACTATTTGTTAAAGTTCTTTTTGCATATGGATGAGTGACCACACAAACAATGAGGATAATATTTTATTAATTTCCATTTCCCTTCTATTCACACTCTTCCACATTTATATATTATAATAATGCATGTTGACATTTGATAACGTGATACTTACCAAAAAAAAATCCAAACATATAAATGACAAATAGTGAAACATAGTTATTTATTATCTTTTATTAAAACTCTAGTGAGAAATATGTAAAATTACTTTTTATCAATGCTATTTGTATATAAATCTGAAATAAATAATAAAAATATAATTAAAATTGATTTAAATTCAAACATTATTATTTTTATATAATATAGATATAAAATAAATGTAGATTGCAAATATACAAATGTCAATTTTTCCAGTCCCTTCATTTCTATATCCACCTAGTATACACAATAAAAAGAAAATAAAAAGATTGTTTTAGTACTAGACTGAGTGATGCAGACACCTTAAGAATAAGTGTAGGTAAATTTTTACGATTTTAAGTTATGAGTATATGATATGAGTCTGCCTAGATTTACGAGTTTGACAACATTACTATGCTCAGAATTTCCACTCATGTCTTTTCTTTACAACATCGTTCTCCTTCCTCTATTCTTTTCTTACTCCCATTTCTTCCATTATTCCTTGGTTGAATCTAATCCTCTCCTCCATAATGCTCCATGCTCTTCCATTCTTTATCTCCAACTAGTCATGATGTTGGGGAAGGTGTATAAGGTTATGGAAAGCCATTAAAGTGTAAGGCAAACTTCATTTTTGCTCATCTTTTCACATTCCTCAATATTTTTGAATTTATGGTCCTTTTTTTTTTTTTTTTCTATATTCTCTTCCATTTTGGCTCCATTTCTTCATCATTGATTAGTTTTAAATTTCTAGCATTTTCTCTCACGTTATTTGGCTATATTGAAGCCCTTAGGGATTTTGTTGTTGTAGTGCTAAAGAGAGATTCCTATACTAAAATCTTCAATTTTTAGCTTTATAATGCATAAACTAAACTCAATTTAATTTATGGTAGCTTAAATTGGAAAACCTAGGTTTATGGTTAGTGATAGGAATATAAATCTTAAAGAAATTTGGGGCTTTAGGTGCTAGAGATTATATTTAGTTAAATTGATAATCATAAAAACAAATTTAAATGCTTAGTATGTTGATTTCATTTTGAATAAAATCTTAGGAAGCATTGTGGGTGCCCTTTCAACTGGGATTGTGCCTCAGAAATATAGGACTTCTACTATCGTTATTTATTGGTGAGTGTATAAATAACAAAGTAGAGCCTTTCATTTTACTTCATGATTATGTTTCATTGTCCAACTTTTACTTTCCTTATTCCATACTTTGTGTCTTATAAGCGAAACAAATATATGACTTTCAAATTCTTCAACTATGTATATATATGATATGATATGATATGTATGAATGTGTAATAATACAATGATAAATGAGATTACTAAAGTATATGAGCTATTATTATTGTGAAAGACACTTAAAACATGAGAAGTGCAAAGTAAAACTATATTATATAAATTATGAAAAAAGTGTTATATGCAAGGAAAAATGTTGGAATATCATATATTGTGAAAAATGGTGTTGAGAATGTCAATATAGTGTGTAAGGATAAGGTTGCGGTAAAATTCTTAATTATAATTGTTTGTTTTACTTTATTTATGAGTTTTATGTTAGTACTTTATCTTAGTTTATCTTCTTTGACTGTTGTATAATTTTATTTTCTATTTTTAATTCTTTATATTATTGTGACTTTTTCTCTTATTAATTCTCAATAATAAATTTTTATCTTATTTCATCTTTAAAACTTCTTTTTTTTTTTTTTAAAAAAATTACTTTATAGTAATTAATATGGTTAAGTAGTAAATTATTTATATTCAATAATTTTTATAATATAAAATTGGATGTGAGTTCATGTAAGAACACTGTAGCTGTTAGCATGGGTAATGACTTAGGTACAACTATTTGAGATGAATTATTGAAACATATCCGGTAATAAGATACAAGTATGAGGTATCAAAATGTATTTAGTAATGGGATATTGAGACATATCTGGTAATGAAAAACATGTATGAAATATTGAGATGTATTCGATAATGAAATACGAGTATGAAATATTGAAATGTATCCAGTAATAGGATGCAAGTATAAAATATTATCCAGTAAATGAATATGGTATGAGACACTGAGACGTATGGTGTAGGGATACATGTTTATATGCTTGGTGTCACATATGGTGCAAATATATAAGCATGAAATATTATTATGGCACTCTGAGGTATTGTCTAGTGTGGTGATAACATATGCAATTATGTGCTAAAGGCATGAAGTAATGATCATGGCTCTTCTTTGATACCCACTCCTTTCAAATTATAAGGTATAGAGATAGTGTATTACTTTATTGAATTTCAATTTATTTATTTAAATATATATTTATTAAAAACTCTAATACTTTCATTATTTTCCTTTCTGTTTACTTTGATATTTGTGCACTGATTAAGTCGATGGTAGACTTAACACCTTTCTCTAACATTTTACATATTAGTAGGTGATAAACTGAAGTTGCTCTGGGAACTTGTTGCCCAGACTTTTTGGTATGTCATTTTGAGTTAATCACAATGTAAGTCTGACTCCAAGGTGATGACTACTGAATCTTGGATTGTCTGGGTTTATAAATATTGTGAAGTGTTATAAGCTTTGTGTAAGCTATTTTCTTATTATACTAAATATATATTTTGAGACATTATTAAATTGATCTATTTGAGATCATTGTGATGTTGTTGGAATATGACTGATTATATAAGTTTGGAAAACATTAAATTTTGAAAAAGGTACTCTCGGAATTTAGGCAATTTTTAAGTAATTTTGTTGAATTATATTTTAAAATGTGTTTGATGTGTTTTATTGATGTTCTATGAACTTTGTAAAAATGTTACTTTAGATTTACTAGATTAGGTTAATTTAGTCTATGCGTCAGTCACACTAATAAATTTAGGTCGTGACAATGAGATATGTGATCAATTTTTTATTTGAACCACTATAACTTATAGTGTTTTTCTCTCAATTGTCGAAGTCTCAAATTATATTGCTACTTCCCATGTCAATTTGAAACACTAGCTCTCAAACTTTCATACATCTATTTTCCCTGAAGAGTTTCTTTTAAATTTACAGTAACTTGGCATCATCGAAACTTGAAGGAAGCTAAAATCTTCATTTGTAATCAAGCTTTCAGAAATTTGTCTTATTTGAAATACTTTCCTTTAAATTTATTGAAACATTATTTTTAGGTTGCTAAAATTTTTGTTACCTAGTGTCCAGTATGATGATCTATTTTAGTTCTAGTTATTAGGATGACTTTGCCTCACTCCTTGTACATTATTAGTATGATTTTTTTTGGTCAATGCATTATTAGTATGATTTTAACGCATCCATTTCTACATTTATTACTGCATATAAATTTTATTTTATTTTAAAATTGTGTTGGCTCAATTTTTCTTGCATAACTTCACATATCAAGTTTTTCATTTCAACATCTGCATATGTAATTGGATTACGAAAGTAAGAAATTATCATTAGCGTAGTAATTGAAAAGAAGAAAAAACTAGACACATATATATATATATATATATATATATATAGGGACTTCATGGCAGAAGGTTTTATTTTGTTAGGGTCAAATTACAATATCATAGGGACTAAATTAAATATTTTAAATTTATAGAGGCTAAAATATAATTTAAGCCAAAACATGAAAAAGTATATATTAGTTCTTTCTCCTCTTTTTCCCGCCGAGCCACCGCACTCTCTGCTTAAACTCTGTTCGCGTTTTCTTCCTTATCTTTTCTCTTCTTTTTAACATTTTTTTTTTTTCATTTTGCTTGGTTGAATCTTATCTTCTCTACTTCACAATGCTTAATGCTCCTTCATTCTTCATCTGCAACCGGCCATAATGTTAGGGAAGATGTAGAAAGTTGTGATAAGTCATTAAAGCGTAGAGTAAGCTCTATTTTGCTAATTCTTTTATATTCTTCTATATTTTCGAATTTATTTACTTTTTTCTCTATTTTCTCATTATTGATTGGTTGTAAATTTTCAGCATCTTCTCCTCTTTTATTTGGCTATGTTCAAGCACTTTAATTTGAGGTCCTTGTTAAATCATACGAGACGATATCCACACTTCAATCTTCAATTTTCAATTTAAATTATTGTAGCTTAAATTGTAAAACTTAGGTTTAGGATTAGTGGTAAGAATAGGAACCTTAGAGAAAATTGGATGTTGGAAATTTTCAATCAATAATAGAGCAAATATGGAAGAGAGTGGAGAAAAAGGACAGTATATTCAAAAGTATGGAAGAATGTGAAAGAAATGACAAAAATAGAGCATAACCTAACTTGAATGACTAACCATAATCTTTTACCTCTTCCCCCATATTATAGCTGGTTGGAGATGAAAAAGGGAAAAGTACGGTGTATTGTGGAGGAGAGCAGGCAAGATTTACCAAGCAAAAATGGAAGAAATGGGTAAATGAAGAGAAAGGATCAGGAGGGGGATGCAGCTGGTTGAAGAAAACCAAATGGATGGGGCGTTTTAAGGAAAGAGCGTGCGAGAAAAAGAGAAGAAACGCTTATGAGTGTGTGTGTGTGTGTGTTTTTTTTTTTTTTGTGTTGTGGCTAAAATTATGGGTTGGTATTGTTTCAATTTAGTCTTTTTAATATTATATTTTGGCCCAACAAGATTTAACATCCAGCCAAGAAGTCCCTACATTTTTTTTTCTATATATAGTTTTCTTTCGGTTATGACACCCAATTTCCATTTGTGGGTCATTTGGTAAACTTGCTTCTATTGGGTGCTTCGGTGGCTGTTTCATTTCTTATTGTCACCGATTTCCATGCATACGTTGACATGAATTCTTCATTGTTTTTCCAATTGCGTTATTTCATATCCCAATATCTTAAGATTGCTTGTTTTTACTTTGCTCATATCCCATTAAGGTGGTTGTCAGGTGTTTGATGTAATGCTTTTACACAAATGTTGTCATCGAGATCACCACTTTTTGAGGTTTAGCTTTTTGCCTTTAAATTTGTATCTTTTTTTTTGTTAAATTTATCATTTGTTAAATAAGAAGAGCACAGATATCTATAATGCATTAGTAAAACCTTTTGTCCTGTGGGATCTTCCAACTCAATTTCGTTTTACCCCAATTGTCCCTTACAGTCCTTTTTGTTCTCTTCTTTAGTCACCACATCGTTTGGAATCAATATATACGTATGATCAGAAACTTCCGAGTTATACGAATATTTGTTCTGTCTTCCATCTTCGTGGGTCCGATCAAATGCTAAATGATTGAAGACACAGGTGCTGGAAGATGATCCAAAATTGACCACTGCTAGCTCTTGGAATGAATAAGTGCCTCAAACAGAAATTTTTTTCCCCTGTTCCATGAGCTATCCTTTCACCTTTTGTTCTATTTGCCTCTTACTCTGAAACACTGACAAGAGGAAGCTAAAGACATAGGGAAGAAGATTGGAAAGCAAAAAGAAGGCATGGGATTGTTAAGTCATAAAGTGGTAGAAGAAGGCAAGAAACAGCTATGCCTAGCACTGCCTCTCTTCTCAGTAGGCCTCTTACAATACAGTTTGCAAACCATATCTGTCATGTTCGTTGGTCATCTTGGTACACTTCCTCTCTCTGCTGCTTCCTTGGCCACTTCCTTCGTATCAGTCACTGGCTTCAACTTGTTGGTATGTTCCCTTTAACTTCTATTCAACTTATATCATCTTGCATAAGATAAGGCCATGGATATTAAACTTAATCATCATAAACTCTCATCATAAGAAACATCCAAGAACAGTAAGTCCTCCGTAAATGTACTACTTGATCTTTGAAAGTTATATGCTTCAATAATATGATTCCAGAATCTTATTCTACACATTTAACTGAGGTATGTAAAGACTTAAAGGTGCATTTCTTCTTATTTTTGAAGTTTAAATTAGCTTAATTGCCACTCTATGATACAAATTCAAGTTCTTGGATTTGTAATGGGGAGCGTAATCTTGAAAGGAAGGTCCTCTGCTCTTTGTGGTACCTGCAATGGCGAGCGACTGATCCTAAGAACTTGGACTGATTTTGCAAACGACAATGGAATAATGAATGCCTCGAACCATACGTGCATGCGAGGATAAGCACTAAATATTCTTAAGAATATGATAAGACGGCTGTTTTTCGATGTTGTTAATGTCTTTTTTTCTTTTTAGCCGAGTGCTGATGTTATTATGTTGCTGTCTTTTCATTGGCGTTGCACGAAAGAACCGGCAATATGTTAGCCATGATATAACTGTGCATATTGTTTAATGATGTTTTACTAAATTGTCACCACAATACTGCAACAAACCACTTTTTGACCCATTTTCTAAACTTTTGTCCTGTTTTACATTAATTAAGATATTTTTTCTTGGCATATTCTAAATTCTAGCTGTCTGTTTAAGAAGCATGGATATTTCAAATAAAAGTTATATCCGTATTGGGTATGTGTATGCTATAATACGTAATATGATGCACCTATATACTTGTCGGAGATTTTTTTTTTTCAATGAATAGGTCTATCAAATATCATCAAAATAATAGTAAAAAATTTTATCTATTTTTATTAATTGTGACATCATATTATTATTTTATTGTTTATTTTGTCATCTCTTTCTGTTATATTTCACTATATCTTTATATTCATTTGTTTATAATCTTTATCGACCTACTTATCTCCTAAAGTCTTTCATTGTCTTTCTCCATTACACCCAATGTTATGTTAATTTTTTTTTATCATAATTTCTTTTTCTAATTCTGAAAACCTTCTAGTAGCAATACTAAAATGGAACTGAAAAGCTAACTCAAAATCGGCAATTAAATAAAGCATTGGGCATTGTCAAGCAGGACCCTCCTCTTAAAACTTATAGCCTAATTAAGAAATATTTCTCAGATTTTTTTGTTGTGAGTGATTGATTCAAGTCTCAGCAATTTGTAATGACTATTTTGCTTTCCTAATGGATTCTTTGCTACGACTAATTTTGTTACTTCAAGCCTTAAATTGTGTCCAATTTAACAGATGGGATTAGCAAGTGCACTGGATACCTTTTGTGGACAATCACATGGAGCAGGACAGTACCATATGCTTGGCATACACATGCAAAGATCCATGTTTGTTCTTTCACTGATTAGTGTATTCCTTGCAATAATCTGGGCAAACACAGAGCAAATTTTAGTGGCTATGAAGCAAGACAAGGTTGTATCAAAGGAGGCTGGATCATATGCCTATTGTTTGATCCCAAGCCTATTTGCATATGGTCTCCTTCAATGCATTTTGAAATTCTTGCAAACCCAGAACATCGTCTTCCCCATGATGCTAACCTCTGGAATTGCAGCTCTGTTTCACATCCCTTTTTGTTGGGCTTTGGTGTTCAAATCTGGGCTTGGAAGTAAAGGGGCAGCCATAGCTATTTCTTTGTCCTATTGGGTTAATGTGGTCTTGATGGCTCTGTATGTGAAGTTCTCTTCTTCCTGCAAACTATCATGGACTGGTTTCTCCAAGAAGGCCCTCCACAATGTCCTTGACTTCCTCAAACTAGCCATTCCTTCAGCTCTTATGCTCTGGTATTTGCTTCAAGTCAAAGTTAACACTCGTAATGCTCGATTGTTTGTAAATTGTAATTATGTTATATAATGTAAAATGTAGTTAATCTTTGTTTTTGAGCTTGGACAGCTTGAAAGTGTGGACATTTGAGCTGATGCTTCTCTTGTCAGGCCTTCTTCCAAATTCATCTCTAGAAACTTCAGTGCTTTCAATATGGTCTGTAACAAAATCAGAGATAGATCAACTTAAGATATTCTTCAATTGTATTTTATTATTTTCTTATTTTTTCCTTTCTCAAGAGCCTAAGAAGTTTCTCATTTAATGTTGCAGCCTCAATACGTTTTCTCTAGCTTGGATGATCCCATTTGGATTCAGTGCTGCAGTAAGGTAATTATTGTTCTACAGTATTGAAATACAAATTAACTTTGCAAAACTGAGATATAATGCTGTAACAGTGCGATTACTTTGTTTTATTTAGTCAAGGAGAACTTTATAGTAGGGTTATGCATACTTTATTAACTTGTTTAAACCTAATCAAACTTTATAGTAGGGTTTAGAATTTAAAGTTTAAAATCTCGAGTATATACTCAGTAATATGATACGGAAAAATTAAAGGGAGATGCTAAATTCGAAACCTTGGGCATGACAGCACACGAGTCTCAAATGAACTTGGGGCTAGAAATCCAGAAGCAGCAAGTCTAGCAGTTCAGGTGGGGTTAGCCATAGCCTTGATCGAGGGAATGTTATTATTGTCAGTGATGATCCTACTACGAAATCTCTGGGGCCGAGTCTATAGCAATGACAAAGAAGTGGTCAGATATGTGGCAACCGTGATGCCATTTCTGGCCATTTCTAGCTTCCTTGATGGAATCCAAAGTGCTCTTTCAGGTACTCCTCACATCTAAATATCTCATTGTCTACCAATTGTCATTATCGTTAATTGTCATACATGTGAGTTCCAGACCTAACAAATGTGAATTTGTGTGGCTAAGCTCAGGCATTGTGAGAGGGTGTGGATGGCAGAAGATTGGAGCCTATGTGAATCTGGGCTCCTTTTATCTTGCTGGCGTTCCTTGTGCTGTTATATTAGCTTTTGTTGTGCACTTGAATGCCAAGGTGAAGCCACCATTACCTTCTCTCTTTATTATCTTCAACAACTGCTTAATATGTTTTTCTTGTGTCAAATAGGGGCTGTGGTTGGGGATCGTTGTTGCTTTCACTCTGCAAGTGCTGTTTTTCCTAGTCATTGCAATTCGAACTAATTGGGAGGAAGAAGTAAGGCACAGAGTTCTCTGCCTATAACTTATATATATATTATAATTCATTTTTACTATCTATAGTTTATTCATGCGTTTCATTCTATCCACATGGTTTTTTTTTTTTCTTTTACAGGTAAAGAAAGCTCAAAGTAGAGTAGAGCGTTCAACTATCTCCCTCAAAGGAACTACACCAAGTGATCAAATACTACCATCTCAAGCACAAGCAGCTGAGCAACACCCTGTTTGATTTGTGGACTTATCTCACAGATCAGTATAGTCAAATTACTTTATATTTCGTATTGTCGTAGCAAAACTTAAGGCCAAGTTTTCGTTTGAAGCGATCAGTGAAAAGCAGTGAACAGAAAGGGGAGATTGTTTCTAATTTCTTGTAATTATCTCCAGCCTCGTTAAAGATTTCATACGCCAATCCTAACTAAATCTTTCCATCACTGTTTGAGTAAATTTAGTTTAATTTTTTTTTGTCAATTCTGGCAGCCAAAATAAAGATGATAGAAATATTTATAATAAATTTGTTAGTCATAACAGATTGTGCCCAAATTCATATTTTTCCTTTTAATGGAAAAATTGATTTTTTTTCCCTTCAGCCGTAAGGAAAATTTGATCTTATCTTTATCTAATAGTTGCATAATCTCGTTTGACTATATAAACCCGTCAAATTGCTACTCATTTGGTGAATCATGATTGTTTGCAATAGGAATACCTACTACAGATTCTCATGTAAAATTTCAATCATTAGAT
Source organism: Delonix regia (assembly GCA_037074485.1). Classification (NCBI taxonomy): domain Eukaryota; kingdom Viridiplantae; phylum Streptophyta; class Magnoliopsida; order Fabales; family Fabaceae; genus Delonix; species Delonix regia. The sequence continues at coordinate 26,573,744 of CM073449.1, read as the reverse complement.
TTTGATCTAATGGTTGACATTTTTATTACCAACCTGGGGGGAGACCCGAAGGGAGAGAAGGAGAAGGAAGGGAAGAGGAGAAGATGAGAAGTAGAGGAGAAAACGAATTTCTTCACATAAAATTAAAAAATAAAATATGCAAGAATAAATTACAAAAATTTAAAGGAGAATGGCCAGAGCGGCGGTAGAACCTACTTAGGGTTAGCCAGGGAAAGGGAAAGACATAAATTAAAATGAAGAAAATTAAAGTGCAGAAATAAAATAGACAAAAGCAATGGCTGAAATAAAGTTTGAAGGGAAAGACATAAATAAAATATCCGAGCTTTGCCCTCTCAAGAGGGGCTGATATGTTTAAATAAACTAAGTTTGTATTATTACAATAGTAAGATACTAGAAACCTAGAGAAACCAGTTACTATTACAATAGTAAAATTTGCTATATTGACTGCAGAAAATACTAGTCTTCCAACTGGATATCGTAGCAATCATCTTCATTTGTTTGTGCTCTTGAGGTGGAGGCTGAGTTTAAGGCTTCTGAAGAAGTAACTGAAGCCGAGGTATCGTGACCTTTTCCTCCCTCCAAAAGCAAAAGCATCGAATGGAGTTGGTTAATAAAGTCATCTTTATCCTTTGATGAGGCCAAGAGGAATTGTATTATGGCTTTCTGGTTGAGGAAGCTGCAGGTTTCTGGATCAAAGCTTGAGAGATATTTGGATTACATTTCAAACAGAGACTGACTGCATCTGGGTTGGCTTTGCAGGGATGAAATTTGCCCACCATTTGACATAGGGCATTGTTTGGAGGACTGGAAGAGTGTTTGGATGGTTGAATTTCCTAAATTTATAGTGTCAGGAGGAAATCCATGCCAAAGAAAATTTTAAGAAAAAATGATGATCAGTTGGAAAAGGATTTTCTGAAAGGTTGGTCCTAATTTTAAAATATTCAAGGCCATCTTTTATTGGTTTAGGTAGTATTTCAGAGCAAGGACCATAGAATTCCCACCACTTGATAAACCATTGTGGAAAGTGGTATTGAACATTCCTTCTAAAGTAAATTAACCAAGATGTTTGAAATCATTATTTTGGTACCAAAGGGTACAATACTAGGCATCCATGTAATCCCAGTAACTAAAACCAATTGGGTCAAAATTTTGAGAAAATTTCCTTGTTTGGTTAAGATTATTACCCCATTGAGAAGGAGTTATAACCGTTAAGATTTGCAAAGTCGAATGAGTAAATAAACTAGTATTTTTTGGATCCCTAAAACGTTTGATAGAAATGGAATCCGAGTTTACTAGTATAAACTCATAGAACTTCTGCATTTTATTTAAGCCACTTAGCCTGAAGTGAAAATCTTTTGGAAAAATCTTTTGTGGAATAAGGTTGGGGTTTTTGTCCTAAAATTCTGGTTCTATTTGGATGAGGGTCATGAATTTTTCTGATTTTTGGTGATAAGTGATCTTTAGTTTTAGTATTGTTTGGATGGCCAAGGGTTGGGGATTTAATACTATTTGTTTCTATGGACTATTTTTTGTTATAGTTCCTTTGAGATTGTGGATGATTAAAGCAAGGTTCTGGTTCGCAAGTTCTTTCTTTTCTTCTCCATCGGCAATGTCTGCCTAAGATTTATGAGGAAGAGCGGAAAGGTTTTGGTTTAAGGCGAGCATATCTTATAAGGTTTCAATAGGAAAGGCATAAGACTCTTTTGATTGTTTTTTAGTTGTTTGTTTTTAGGTGGATGACCCAGGCTGAGTGGACGACCTAAGAATGTTTGTTCCAAGCTTTGTTTGCTTAGATTGGTTTCCTGATTTAGATTCCAAGTCAGAATCTTGTTTGAGAATAGTTTTATCCTTTTCTTCCTTCTCTTTCTTTTTCCTTGGCATTTTTACCTACCCTGTAAGAATTCTCTGGTCAGATTATCTGGAAGGGAGTTTAAAGAACCTTTTAAATATTCAATTTCAAAATAAAAAATACTTAAGATTACTTGCCATATGGAAAAATTTTGTTTTGGAGCTAAATTTCTAACATCCTTTTGTAAAACATATTTTGCGGATTCACAATCGACTTGAACAAAAAATTTTTGGTTTAGCAAATCATTTTGAAATTTTGAAATGCACAAAACTATTGCTAAAATTTCCTTTTGAATAGTTGAATGATTTTGCTGTGCAGAATTCCAATGTTTTGATGCAAATGCAACAATTTGTTCTTTTCCGTCTAAATTTTGTTTGAGAATAGCTCCATATCCAATATCAGTGGCATCAGTTTCAACAATCTTTTAAGCTTGAGGGTTTGAAAGGTGAAGGAGTGATAGGAAAGATATTGTTCCTTTGATTTGATTTGTTTGATAATATTGGTATGGACATTTATCCATGGTGGAGGATTTTTTCTCAGTCTTTCATGAAGGGGTTTAATTAGAATGCTTAACTAAGGAAAGAAATCTCCTACACAATTTAGACAACCTAAAAATCTTTGGAGTTAGGTTTTGTCCATGATTTGATCAGGGAGCTTATCAGCAAACTAGATAGCCCTATAAATTGGAGTGATCGTTCCTTGATGAATAAAATGACCAAGGAATTTGATTTTAGTTTGGAATAAAGAAATTTTCGTTTTCGAAACAGCAAGACTGTTTCTTTTGATAATGTAGACAAAACATTGGACATGTTTGAAATGTTGACTGATGGATTGGGAATATATTAGAACATCATCAATATAGACTATAATAAACTAAACATATGGATTAAAAATATCATTCATAATCTTTTGGAACTCAGAAGGAGCATTTTTTTAATCCGAAGGGCATTACATTCCATTCGTATGGCCTAAAGGGAACAGTAAAAGCAATTTTATATTTTCTTCTTTTTTTATTTGGATTTGCCAAAATCCTGATTTCATATTGAATTTTGAAAAGATTTTTGCTTGATGAAGATGATTGAGTAGGTCTTTTTTGTTTAGGATAAGATATCTAATCCATTGGAGAGCTTGGTTTAATGGTTTATAATTAATAAAAAAACTCCATACTACTCTTGCTAATTCAACATTTTTATTGACATGAAATGCCGAACAAGACCAAGGGCTTCTGGTTTTTCTGATTAATTTTTTGTTTAAGAGGTCCTTTATTTCCTTTTGGCAATGCAGGACCATTTCTTGATTCATTGAGATTGGCCTCGCCTTGGTAAAGATGAGTTTTTCATTAAAATCTTTTTCATAAGAAGTTAAATTATGTGCTTCTTTCATCCCCAAAAAGCATTAGGAAGATCAGAACATATAGAAGTTTGGATTTGCGAGAAAAGGAAGTTAATTTTGTTATGACATTCTGGTTGAGTAAGTTGGTTTTCAGTCACTCTAAAGGACACTTCTTCTTTAAGGAAGTTGATTTGGTTTTGTTTTCTCTGAAGGATATTTATATTTTCTGGAATTAGTTTCATGATAAACTTAAAGTTGACAGGCTTCCCTAGGAAGGAAGTTTGGATTCCTTTGTCAAATACCTAGAATGGCATAATCTGTTTGATGAACGGTGCTCCTAGGATTACTTTGTTGCATAATGTTTTGACAAAGAGAAAAGGGGTGCTGACCTTCATACCTTGATGTTCAACTATGGCATTGGAAAGTTTGTAGTTTATTTGGAGTTTTGAACCATTTGGAGAGCTAAGTCGCTTAGTAGTTTTCTCAAAGTATTTTGTTGGAATTCGTGCTTCTTGGATACAATTCAAATCTGCTCTTGTATCAAATAGGGCTATTGTATCTATGACAAATTCATTGTTTATGGTGATTTTTAGTGGGATATGCCATTTTTGTATTGTTATTCTGGATACGAGGTTAAGGAATGGTTCTGAGGTTTCTTCTTCTTCTTCTGGTTGGTTTAATTTAGTTGGTTGATGACTGTTATTTTCTTCTGTTTGTATTTGCTCTAAGATAAAGGGATGTAATTCTTGCTTTTGCTTTATTTCCCTTATCTCAATTTTTTGTCGGTTCATTTCATGTTGTAAATCTTGGACTATTGTTGCTTTAGATTTGTTATGAAATCTTTTAAAAGTTTCAGTAAGGTTGTATTTATTACTAGATTTTGTAATTTTGGGCTCGGAAGTTGAGGGATTTTGTATGACATGCACAATTGTTTCATCATTACAACGATGATCAGTTTTATAGGCTGTGCTGACCGTTGTCATTTGTTGGAGAATGTTAAGTATGTTTGTTTCAGATTGTCCATCTATGTTTCATTCATAGATGTTGTTAGCTTCGAAATGTTTTAGGTTGGGATCTCTTTCTTCCAGTATTAAATCTGGGGTTGTAGCTCTCGAATAGTAATATATTGAAGAATTTTTCTAGTTTGAGGTAGATTGTATTGGATTGATATGAACTTTGTCACAACTAGTACTAGAATAAGTTTCTTCTAAATTGTTAACAGTGAGATTAGTGGAAGAAGACTTTTTGGGGTGTATTAGGAACTCCTAACAGTTTAAGTTGTCCTTCTATCCTTTTAATGGGATCATAAATTTTAATTCTTTTTTAAGTTTTGCAGGTATGGGATGAGGTTTGAAAAATGTTATTTTTCTATAGCTTGATTTTTTGGTGAATTTTTAATTACAGTTTTTTGAGTAGAATTTTGGGTGATATGTTCTCCTATGGTTTTTAGATAACAATTTGTATAGTTATTTTGTTCAATTAAATTTTTGATGTCTTGGGAGGATACGAGTTCTTCGTCTGATTTAGTGATGATTTTATAAGGTGAGACTATTACCGGTTTGCTTTAATTATCTAAAAGTTTTGGGATTTGGACATGTTTTGAAAGAGGTAACTCAGAGTGGATTACTTCTCCTTTTGTTGTATGCCAAGTAACATTGACATTAAGAGGGCTGAAGAAAGGATAATTAATTTTTTGCTTTAAAGCGTAAGCTTCAAACTAATCAAAAAACGGGATATTCATTTCAAATTTTGCAAGAAGTTTGTAAAAGCTTCCTTGAATCAATTTTCTTTCTTTTGTCGAAAATGTAATAAGAAACCATTCTCTATTTGGAGTAAGTTCTTCTAAGTAAAATTGTTTTTGCAGAGATTTTTTATCAATTTGGAATTCTTGTTCAATAACATTTATTTCATAAGGTTCATCATTCATAGATGATTAGGTTGGAGACATGACAAAAGAATTGTCATCATCTTTGTGGTATGTTGTCGGTGTTTGGCAAGGGGATTTTCCCGAGAAAAGGAAATATTCTTCATTTTCGAGTTTGATTAGAACAAGTTCTTCACACGATCAGATTATATAATCAAATGCTTGGAAGAATTTTCCATCAGGTTTATAAAGTTCATTTTTTGGAATAAGAGGAATTTTCCAATCATCTATGTCTTGGTTGATATCTTTAAAGTGAATTTCTTCTTTACATATGTTTGTTGATGATGAAGATTGAGATTTGTCAAAAAGGGAGGAGGAGATAGGAATAGTAGATCTTCATGAAAGAAAAAGGGAATTAAACATATTTAAACAATTCTCCTTAAGTTGATACCATCATCATTTGGTTCCATAAAGATCGACTAGATTGGAATATAGTTGAGATTTTCAAAACAAATATGAGATTATAGTATTAATACCGTCAATTATTTCTTAATATTGGCCACTGTTCTGACAAAATGTTTCCTTGATCTATTATAATCCCCATTAAAAAGATAGAAGAATAACTTAAACTTTTAGGAGTTCCTGATACACCCTAGAAATCTTCTACCACTAATCTCACTGTCAACAATTTAGAAGAAACTTCTTTTACAACTAGTAGTGACGAAGTTCATATTAATCCAATACAATCTACCTCAAACTGGAAAAACCCTTTAAAATATTAATATTCGAGAGCTACAACCCATGATTTAATACTGGAAGAAAGAGATCCAAACCTAAAACATTTCAATGCTAACATTTATGAATGGAATATAAATGGGTAATCTGATACAAACATACTTAACATTCTCCAACAAATGACAATGGTTAGCACAACCTATGAAACTGCTCATAATTGTTATGATGAAACAATCATGCATGTCTTAGTTTCAGGTTTTACTGGACAACTAAAAGGATGGTGGGATAACTACCTCATTCAACAACCAAAAGACCAAATCTTTAGAACCATCAAACTGAATCATATGGTACACCTATTTTACATAATGGTGAACCATATCCCTGATGCAGTAAACACTTTAGTCTTTACCATAACCCAACATTTCATAGGAGATCCTTAGACAAATCCACCAAATTATTGTCAAACCTCAAATGTAGAACCTTTTTTTTATTTTTGGTGGTATAGAGGTTGTGAACACCCCCATCCCAAAATAAATTCATAATAAAAGTTAATGATTGATTAATTCATTAATTAAGCACATGTAAAATGGATGAGGCACAAAATAAAAATAAAAAAATATGATAAAACAAATAAAAAAATAAAAAAGTATGAAAAACAAAATACAAAATCAAAAAAATATGAAAAACAAAATGTAAAATCAAAAATATGAAAAACAAAATAAAAAATAAAAAATGAGATAAACAAAACAAAAATAAAAAAATAGGAATAACAAAATAAAAATTGAAAAAGGAAAAACAAAATGCCAAAATAAAAATTGTTAAAAATGCAAAAGACTTATACCTCACTGCATGCCCATGCTACATGGAACCTTTGTAGACCCCCGCACACATACATGCTGGTCTGGGAAAGAAAAAGAAAAAGAAAATACTGGAAACTGAGAGATGAGGGAGCCAACTGATCTTCAAGAGGGCTGAGCTCTAAGAACGGAGCCCATGCAACGTGAATAGAGTGGAGCTCGAAGAGAAAAGGCTGAAGAGTGCACATGTGAGAAGGGAAGGAAGCTTGAGGCGGAGAATGACTAAGAGCTGAGATCCAAAAAAAGGGAGAGTTAAGCTGCGAGGAGAAGACGAGAGAGAGAGAGAAAGAGAGAGAGAGAGAGAGAGAGAGAGAGAGAGAGAGAGAGGTGTCAAGGGAAGTAAAATGAGCCCGAGTGATCCCTGTTTTCTGGCCGTGGAACAGGGACACTAAGCACTTCAAGAGGAGGAAGAAGATAGAATAGTGAGAGAAAACTGAGAGCTAGAGGAAGGAGAGAGAGCCTCTCTGACACATGATAGGTCCCCCTCTGTACACCTCATCTTCATCCCTGTTTTGGCCAACAAAGAACAGGGACGAACAGAGAGTTGGAAAGCTGAGAGAAAGAAAAAAAGTGATAGAGAAGGGAAGAACTTTTGCTTCATGCACCTGGGCATTATGTAGCTCTGTATCGAGCATGGAAGAATAAAGCACGAAATGAAGTTGAAAGAAGCAACATGGAGGTTGTGAAGAAGAAAGAGTAAAGACATGGAGAGCTGGACAGGCGTGGAAGTAGAATAGGGACAAGCAGGTCCGACGGTGGTTCTGTCTTATGTCGTTTCGGGCTTCTCTGCCTTGCTCTCTGTCTCCTATTACACTGAGTTTACCGTTGAAATTCCCACTGCAGGTGGATCATTTGCCTACTTAAGGGTGGAGCTAGGTGAATTTGTGGCCCTCATAGCCATTGGAAACAACCTCCTCAAGTACGTAATCAGTGGCACAGCCACAGCCCGGTCATGGACCTCCTACTTCGCAACCCTCTGCAACAAGGACCCAGATCATTTCCACATAGTAGTCCACAGCATGAGCCTTAGGTACAGCCACCTCAACCCCGTCTCCATTGAAATCCTCATTGTGATATGCATTTTTACCGCGTACATCACCAAAGGCTCATCTCGCTTTAACTACATCGCCTTCGTCATCCACTTGGTTGTCATCACCTTCATCATAAAAACCAACCTTAAAAACTTCACCCCTTCGCTCCTTACGGTTCTTGTGGCATTTTCGAAGTGTGGCAAGTGCCTTTGGTTCCAAGGCTTCCTTCCATATCGATCTTTATCAATATATTTCTTCTTGGGTCTATAGGCAGAGACTCATTTGTGAGAAACTAGGAAGAAGAGAGAGCTCGAGATCATAAGAGTGATGATGAGAGCCTAACTGGACACGCAAAGGATTCTTTGCACACCTCTATTTCTACAACTTGAAATAAAGAAAGGAAAGGCTCCAAGCAGGAGGACCAAAAAATGAGATGAGTAAGAATAAACAAAAAAAAGAGAGAATACAACTCTGTTTTTGAAGACACAAACAAGGCTCCTCACTTGCAGGGAAAGAAGGAATAACTAAGGAAACCTGAGGCAGAGTTAGAAGGCTGCACATAAACAGGTAAGTTTATATATAATTTGTTTTAGGCTTCCATGTTCTGTAGCATATTTGCTTCTGTTTAGCAAAGTCACTTAGAGTTAGAACAAGAGGCATAAAAGGTATTAATACACCCGATAGCATGTCTTGAGGATGTTAAAGCCTTATATACGTTGTTGTTCTTTAGATAGCTAAGTGCGTGGCTGTTAAGTGAAAGGGAAGACACACTTAATAAGGGAGTTGGTTTAATAAAAAAGAAAGGAGAACAATGCCATCCACATGCATGTCTCAAGATTCATAGCTATTGTGATTCTCACGTCACACATAATTAGGGAATGTGGTTCCATTAATTTGTACAATTGAGTTTTAGGCTTTATGTTTGCATTATTGTTTCTGTTCTTTTTCTTTTTTCTTTTTATTATATGTATAAATAATGAATGAATAGGTGATATAGGATGGAACATGTATGCACACTGACACTTGGCATATTGATTTTTAGCCTAATACTTCTATTTTACCCTGTCTTATTATTATTTTTATTTCATGTGGTTATCATTATTGTCAGTGTCACCATCGTCTAGATTCCTTTGACATTGAAAGTTAATACATTTTTTTAATAAATAAATAAACAATGAAATAAAAATGATTCTTGAATCATGAAAATTATTAATCTTTATTTTCTTTGAAAGGTCATCGTGTAAAATCATTAATCCCTTTAGACATTTAAAGACTAACCGATAAAATCCATGTGAGACTCTAGTTTCATTAAATTTTAAAAGTTGATATTTAATTCCTAAAAAAAAGATAATAATATAATAAAGTAATTATTAAGTCACTAAAATAATCTATCTTTCGGTCTATTTAACTTAACAATTGTTGTGTGAGACCTCGTATCTCTCTAGCATTTAGAAAGTCAACTGGTAAGTTGTATGAGACCTTGTGTTTCTTCATATTTTACATAATGCCAATCTATTTCTTTTTTTTTTTTTTTCTACAAAGATAAAATGGATCTTAATGGCCTAGGTACAATTGGTGTTTTGTTAAAAAAACAAAAATACTTATCTTTTCTTTTAAAATTCTTGTTTTGATTTCAAAATCATAAAAAGGGAAACAAATTACACTTTCAATGCCAATTAAATACAAAAAAAAAAAAAAGCCTAAAACAAAAAAGACTTAGGAACTTTTTGTGAACAATTTGGTTTTAAGCCTTGTAAAACCTGAACTAAACCGAAAAACAACTCTCAATGGCAAACTTAGAACTTCCATAAAAGGAAACCAAGACATCCTAGGAACCTTAAGAAGGATTTTACATCTAAACCAACAATAAACTTGCCAAAACCCAAAATAATTTGCTATAAATGTGGCAAACCAGGCCATATTTCAAAATATTGTTGGCTAAACTAGAAAATTAGAAATCTTAAATTTGAAGAATGGATCCTTCAACAAATCGACAACCTTATGTTAAAATCTTCTGATGAAGAATCTAGAGAATCTTCCTCGAAGGAATCAAATCAAATAACTCATGACCTTTCTTCTTCATCCTTTTTAGAAACAGAAAACGTAATCAATGTCTGAACCACAGAGCAAGATTTATTGTTTGATTTAATAAATTCCCTTCCTGATGAACAAGAGAAAAGAATTTATCTTAATAAATTTAAGGAAACTCTCATACAAAATCCCTCAACTTTTGAGCCCAAAATTACAAAATCTAGTAATAAATACAACCTTGCTGAAACTCTTAGAAGATTTCATAACAAATTTAAACCAATAACAGTCCAAGATTTACAACATGAAATAAACCAACTAAAATTTGAGATAAGGGAAATAAAGTAAAAAATAGGAATTACATTCCTTAATCTTGGAGCAAATACAAATAATAGAAAATAGCAGTCCTCAACCAACCAGAAGAAGAAGAAACCTCAGAACCATTCTTTAACCTCATATTTAGAATAACAATACAAAAATGGCATATCCCAATAAGAATCACCATAAATAATGAATTTTTCGTAGATACAGTAGCCTTATTTGATACTATAGTATATTTGAATTGTATCCAAGAAGGATGAATTCCAACTGAATGCTTTGAGAAAATTACTGAGCGACTTAGCTTTGCAAGTGGTTTAAAACTCCAAATAAACTACAAACTTTCCAATGCCATAGTTGAACATCAAGGTATGAAAGTCAGCACCCCTTTCCTCATGGTTAAAACAATATCCAACAAAGTAATCCTAGGAGCACCATTCATCAAACAGATTATGCCATTCTATGTATTTGACAAAGGAATCCAAAGTTCCTTCTTAGGGAAACCTGTCAACTTTGAGTTTGTTAAGAAACCAGTTCCAAAAAATTTAAATATCCTTTAAAGAAAACAGAACCAAATCAATTTCCTTAAAGAAGAAGTATCCTTCAAGGTGATTGAAAACCAGCTTAGTCAACTAGAATGTCAAAACAAGAATAATCAACTCTTCTTGCAAATCCAAACTTTTATATGTTCTGATCTTCCCATTACTTTTTGGGAACGAAAGAAGCACACAGTTGAACTTCCTTATGAAAAAGATTTTAATGAAAAACTTATCCCTACCAAAGCTAGGCCTATCCAAATGAATCAAGAAATGGTTATGCATTGCCAAAAGGAAATAAAGGATCTCTTGAACAAAAAACTAATTAAATAAATCAAAATTCCTTGGTCTTGTTCAACATTTTATGTCAATAAAAATGTTGAATTAGAAAGAGGAGTCCCGAGACTTGTTATTAATTATAAAACCATTAAACCAAACTCTCCAATGGATTAGATACCCTATCCTAAACAAAAAAGACCTACTCAATCATCTTCATCAAGCAAAAATCTTTTCAAAATTCAATATGAAATCAAGATTTTGGCAAATCCAAATTAAAGAAGGCAGATATAAAACTACTTTTGCCGTTCCCTTTGGGCAATACGAATGGAATGTAATGCCATTTGGACTAAAAAATGCTCCTTATGAGTTTCAAAACATTATGAATGATATATTCAATCCATATATTTAGTTCATTATAGTCTATATTAATGATGTCATGATATATTCACAATCTATCAGTGAACATTTCAAACATGTCCAATGTTTTGTCAACATTATCAAAAGAAATGGTCTTGCTGTTTCAAAAACAAAAATTTCTTTATTACAAACTAAAAACAGATTCCTTGGTCATTTTATTCATCAAGGAACGATCACTCCAATTGATAAGGCTATCCAATTTGCTGATAAGTTCCCTGATCAAATCATAAACAAAACTCAACTCTAAAGATTTTTGGGTTGTCTAAACTATGTAGGAGATTTCCTTTCTCAGTTAAGCAATTTGATTTAACCCCTTCATGAAAGGTTGACAAAAAAATCCTTCACCATGGACAGATGTTCATACTAATATTGTCAAACAAATCAAATCTAAGGTGAAATCTCTTCCTTGCCTTCACCTTTCAAACTCTCAAGCTTAAAAGATTGTTGAGATTGATGCCTATGATATTGGATATGGAGGTATTCTCAAACAAAATTTAGACAGAAAAGAACAAATTGTTGCATTTGCTTCAAAACATTTGAATTATGCATAACAAAATGATTCAACTATTCAAAAGGAAATTTTAGCAATAGTTACAAAATTTCACAATGATTTGTTAAACCAAAAATTTTTGGTTCGAGTCCCAATTGCAAATCCACAAATATGTTTTACAAAAGGATGTTAGAAATTTAGCATCAAAACAAAATTTTGACAGATAGCAAGCAATCTTAAGTATTTTTTTTATTTTGAAATTGAATATTTAAAAGGTTCTTCAAACTCCTTTCTAGACAAGATTCCAACTTGGAATCTAAATCAGGCAACCAATCTAAGCAAACAAAGCTTAGAACAAACATTCTTGGGTCCTCCACTCAGCTTGGGTCATCCACCCAGAAATAAACAACTCAAAAACAATCAAAAGAGTCCTACACCTTTCCTATTGAAACCCTACAAGCTATGCTTGCTTCAAACTAAAACCTTTCTGCTTTTCTTTGTAAATCTTAGGCAGACATTGCCGATGAAGAATAAAGAAAGAACTTACAAACCAGAACCTTGACTTAATCATCCATAATCTCAAAGGAACCATAACAAAATATAGTCCACAAAAAAGAAATAGTATTGAAATCCCCAACCCTTGGCCATCCAGACAATACCAAAACCAAAGACCACTTATCACCCAAAAATAGAAAAATTCATGAACTTCATCCAAATAGAACCAGAATTTTGAGACAAAAACCCCAACCTTATTCCACAAAGGATTTTTCTAAAAGATTTCACTTTAGGCTAAACGCCTTAAATAAAACACAAGGGTTCTATAAGTTTGTTCTAGTAAACTCGATTCCATTTCTATCAAACATTTCAGGGATATAAAAAATACTAGTTTATTTACTCATTCAACTTTGTAAATCTTAAAGGTTATAACTCCTTCTCAATGGGGTAATAATCTTAACCAAACAAGGAAATTTTCTCAAAATTTTGACCTAATTAGGTATAATTACTGGGATTACATGGATGTCTGGTATTATACCCTTTGGTACCAAAACAATGATTTCAGATATCCTCGTTAATTTACTTTAAAAGGAATGTGTAATACTACTTTCCACAATGGTTTATCAAGTGGTGGGATTTATGTGGCCCGTGCTCTGAAATATTACTTAAACTAGTGAAAGAAGGCCTAGGACCAACCTTTCGAAAGATCCTTTTCCAATTGATCTTCATTTTTTCCCAAAACTTTCTTGGTCATGAATTTTCTCTTGGCACTATAAATTTGGGAAATCCACATATCCAAACACTCTTCTAGTCCTTCAAAAAGTGCCCTATGTCAAATGGTGGGCAGAATTTCAACCCAGTAAAGCCAACCCCGATGCAGTCATCTCTGGTTCAAACAGAATCCAAAGTATCTCTCAAGCTTTAATCTAGAAACATGTAGCTTTCGGTTTCTCTAGGTTTTCAGTATCCTACTATAGTAATAGTATAGACTTAGTTTATTTAAACGTATCAGCCCCTTTTAAGAGGGTAGAGCTTGGATAGAGAGATATTTTAGAGAGAGAAACTTGAGAGAATTCACTTTGTAAGATTTCTTACTTTCAAACTTCAATTCAAACTTTATTTCAGCCTTTGCTTTTGTCTATTTTATTTCTACACTTTAATTTTCTTCATTTTAATTTATGTCTTTCCCTTTCCCTGCTAGCCCTAAGTAGGTTCTACTATTGCTCTAGCCATTCCCATTTAAATTTCTGTAATTTATTCTTGCATATTTTATTTCTTCTCCTCTACTTCTCATCTTCTCTTGTTCCCTTTCTTCTCCTTCTCTCCCTTCGGGTCTCTCCCCAGGTTGTATATATAATAAAATATGCAGTAGGATATTTCTATTGTAGATGATCCAATGGCCTCATTTGGTTGGATTTGTGTTTTATTTGTTGATGTAGAATAGGAATAGAATGAGAAATTTGAAATTTAGAAAAGAAGGTTATTTTATAATATTATATTAAAGAGTAATGTTTCTCAATTCTATACGTAATCCTGGACTCCTGGCTCATTATACAATGCTTAATAGGTTAAAATACATGTCAACTATTTATTTGCCCACGTCTTTTTCAAAAAATTATTTTATATTAAAAAAAATTAATCAATTGGTCCTTATAAATTACACTATTTTAAGTGATCTTCATACTTTATTTTTTATCAAATTGCTTCTTATACTTTTTCACAATTGTACAATTAGTCCTTACCGATACATCACCTTTAACATCCTTTAAAAAAATGCTGATGTGGCTATCTTGAATGACACCTAAAAATATAATAAAGATAAATTCAAAATTTTTCCTCCGCTCTTATTCTTCTTATCCTTTTCCCTCCTGTAAGATCTTCCTTTCTCAACGTGACTCCCGAAATGCGATCTCCCATCCTCGTACTTCAATCTTGCAACAGTCACTCGCGCTCTCCAATACCACCTCCGCTTCCATTCGACCCCCCACCATTTTTTATCATTTGTATCTCCCTTTCTCCAGACTTCCTCATTCAATTTCTTCTTTCATCTTATCACATTATCAGTTTTATAAATTCTTATACCTAGGCCCTATAACTTGAAGGAAAGGAATTAGAGTAAACAAAATAGTCCCACAATAAGTAAATAAACGAAGAACAATAAAAATGGGCTCTTATTTGCTAAGGTTGCTTGTGGTATTGGCCATGGCTATGCCGGCAGCCCTTGGTGTTGGGCATCGTCGTCGAGACGGCGAGTATCACCATCGAGACTCACTCACCACAGCGGCGCAATGCTCACGGGGTAAGTGGACATCTCCATCATGTGGTACGGATAGGTAATGTAGCCCAAAAGGACAGATCTGTTGTTCTTGTGGTCAAGAACAAAATGCGTCGCTTGGGAAATTGTGGGTCAGTTAAGTAATCAAGGGCAGTCGTATTTACAAGAGGAAAAAAGGCTGAGAGAAAGAAAGTCTGAATTTCTCTTTAATATATTTCCACGTGGCATTCCTCATCATTTTTAGGTGTCATTCCACATTATCTCTTGATAGCCATATCAGCATATTTCTAACGCATTAAAAGGTAGATATAACGGTTAGGACTAATTATACAATTTTTGTAAAGTATTAGAAGTGATTTGAAAAAGAAACAAAGTTTAAGGACCATTTTAAAAATTGACATAAATTATATGGACCAATTGAAAATTTTCTTTATATTATTATATGTCAATATAATTTGAATGATTGGTTTTATTGAGGGTAGCATCATCATAAAAAATCTTATTTGATGTACCAAACAATTTTATGCTTTTTCTTAAAAATTTTAAAATATTAAAGATTAATAGAATTATATTTGACTTTATTTTTAATTTTGAATGATATAAATAATTGAATAAATAATTTAATCATATATTATTTTTTTGTATTTTAATTTTGAATCATACCAAATTGTATTTATAATCTGTTGTTATAAAATTAAAAAAATAATTAATTTATTAATTTATTATCATTTCTTATTTATTCTAAAAATTGTTCAAAATTAATTTTTAATTTATAAGACAGTTAATTAATTTTTTATTTTAAAAAATTTATAATTTAAAAAATTGTTAATTAATTAATTAATTATTTATAAATTTTTATTGATAACAAAAAAAAATTCATTAATAAATATCAAAATGAAGACCAAGAACTGAAAGGTTAATCGGCCCCTATTTACTCATAATAGATTATCACGCTGAAACGATTTTGTCTAGTAGCAATTGAGTCCCAGAAGCAAACGACAGAAATGGACCATCCATAAAAGAGCGATTAAATAGTTCTGTGGACCAACTCCAAAATAGATCTCCCAACAGAGAGCCCCTCTGCATAAAAATGATGTAGCCTTCTCCTCCATACATCTCCGCCGCCATCCCACGACCACTTGAGTTCACTTTCACCACCCCTATTGTTTTTTCAGCCATGTCACTGTTTTCTTTCTCATATTCCAGATTCTTCTGGGAAGCTACGATTGCCTTCTCCCTCTGTTTTCTCTACGTTGCAAATTCGACCACAATCGCCAAACCACCATCACCCACCATGGATCCCTACAAGCGCCTCCACATAATCCTGAATTCAAACGGCACCATCACTCGCTTGCAGCAATTCCCACAATCCCCTCCCTCACCTGATCCCAACCTTCCCAATGTCTCTGTTCTCTCCAGAGACCTCACCATTAACCCCTCCCGAAACACCTGGCTTCGGATCTACCTACCCCATCAAGCTCTCAATGGTACCCTCACAAAGAAACTACCTCTCCTAGTTTTCTACCATGGAGGCGGCTTTATCTTGTACAGTGCAGCCTCTACTTATTTCCACGACTTCTGTGTTAGTATGGCAAACGACACCCGATCTGTTGTCGTTTCAGTCGACTATCGTCTAGCTCCGGAGCACAGGTTGCCGGCGGCCTACGACGATGCGGTGGAAGCGTTGCACTGGATCAGAACTTCCCGGGATGATTGGTTGACGCGTTTCGCTGACTACTCCAATTGCTATCTCATGGGGGAGAGCGCGGGGGGTAATATCGCGTACAATGCGGGTCTACGTGCAGCTGCGGAAGTGGATCGACTTGAACCGTTGAAGATCCGAGGGCTGATATTGGTTCAACCATTCTTCGGTGGGAACAAGAGAACGGCTTCAGAGATCAGGCTGGCCGATGATCTGATTTTGCCCCTGCCCGTTACGGATCTCATGTGGGAGCTGTCGCTGCCCGTGGGCGCTGACCGGGACCACGAATACTGCAATCCAACGGCAGAGAATGGGTCTAAGGCTTTAGAGAAGATGAAAGGGCCTGGATGGAAGATAATAGTGTTTGGATGCGATGGGGACCCACTGGTGGACCGTGAGATGGAGCTGGTGAAATTATTGGAGGACATGGGTGTACATGTCGAGGGATATTTTCATAGTGGGGATAGGCATGGTATTTTTGTTAGCGAGCCGACAAAGTCCAAGCAACTATATAACACCATTGAAAAAATTATTATCCCTATGTTGGTCTAGATTTATATGTATATAAATTGAGTCCTGTTTTATCTATTTCTTTCCTTGGTGAAAAAAAAGTCCTCTTCCAATTCTAAGAGCGAAAACATACCTTGATCCATTGTGTTGTCTTCCTATTCCCACTATACCTATTTAAAAAAGTGCTTATATTAATTAGTTTGTATTAAAAAAAAGCTACTAATTTACAAAGTGAATCTAATGCACGCATGCATTAATTCTAGGAATCTTGAACGCAAATTAGGCGAAATTATATATGCACACATTTGATTAAATAGTACAAAATCTGGAGGCAAATAAAAAAAAAAACTTGTTAAGGTTGTGAAAAATTCAAGAATGCCAAAACAATATAGAGCCAAGGAAATAGAGAAAAATAACGAATTCAGTCTCTTATAAATTAATAGTATCGAATGAGTTTATTACAAATTTAAATTTATATGAAATTAATTTTTTATAAATTTAAATTTGTATAAAATTAATTTTTTTATTTGAATTAATAAAAAATTAATTTTGTATAAAATAAAATTTATAAAATATTAATTTGTCACAATTAACTTATAAAAAATAAATTATTACAAAGTCTAAAATTAAAGAACCTATTTAATATATTTTTTTTCATTGAAAATATCTTCAAAGTTACTGCACATCCAACTATATATCTTTAAAACTCATTACCCACTTTCATTCATTTCAGAAGGACAAATGACATTGTTACAACTAAAATCACAAGAGCCTTAAGTTTTTACTAGTCCAAGTAGGTAAGACGATGTTCCGTCTCTATAATATGCTTTTGTTCTTCTTCCTTCCTTTTGGACTATGTATGGTCATATATTTAATCTTATCATGCAAATTAAAGTAGCAAGTAGGAGAAAAATATTCAAAAGAAAGCAATCAACTACACGAGCAATTTGTGCAATATAGAATGTGGGGTTCAATTTGGATAAACACAAAGAAAGGAAAATGAACATACGCACGATATGCTGATCGCTAGAATTTTTACATGCTACAAAGTCATGTAAGCATTCTAATTCTTATTCTAATGAAAAGACAGAGCTTTGTTAAGAAGAAAAAGAAGTAATTATAACAATCATGAAAACAGGGGAATCATCCATTTAAATGATTAAGTCACCTAGATCTCTACTTAGATGAGCAATACAACATGGAGAAAAACTCGTTAGTGTACCCAGAAAAGAGTCAACTTCATTTGATCTGAAAGGGGGGTTTTTTTTAGTGACAAAAAAAGACGTGTTTTTTGGTATTTAATATATTCTTGGCATTTTAAAATTAAAAATTTTCTCACATAAATACGTTAATACCTATTAATAATACCCGAAATGGAGAGAGGAAATGCTCATACTTCTCCCTAGGCAGTGACCGTCAACTTCTGTATTCTATGCGCTGAACTCTTCTAACATCAGTATCACCAGTTATTTATTTTCGCTGGTCGCGCACGGCGCATCTTGTAGTTTCCTTTTCTCGTATGCGTCGTGATGCTTTGAGTTTGATACCCTCCGGTCAAAGATTATATGAAAAATTTTTGTTTATAATCATAAAATGTAATTAATTATTATAAATTTTTTTTTATTTTATAATTATTTTTAAAAACTTAAACTCATTTTATAATTTTATAATTGACAAAATTACTTCAAGACTTAATTTTACTCAAATCTCAACATTTTTTCTCATTTTATCTTTTTCTATTTCATTCTAAAACTTTATCACATTTAGGAAGGGAGAAATAAATTTTAATGAGGTATGTTTTTATATATACAAGTCTTGTAATATTTTTGGATAAACTAGTAATATTTTGGCCCATTTGGTACGTAGTAATAGATTTTGATAAAAAGTGAATAGAATAAGAATAAGAATGAAATGAAATGGAAAAGAAAGTTCTAATGCCAAAATTTGTTTAATATGTTGGTAATGGAAAGGAGAAAGGAGAATAGAGAAACAAAATTTGTTTAGTAGGGTGGAGAAAATGATGGAATGAAAATAATAATGGGGCAAAGAGACTAAAATGAGAAAGGAGGTGTGAAAAGTCATTTATATATCTTTAATATGGAAAACTATTTGTTACATAAGAAAAAAATAAAAGAAACAACAAAGTCACCGTATAACACATTAAAAATGCAATAATAATAAAACATACTTGTAAATTTGGTAAGTTTCAATGATAAGAAATTTTCACTGTAATAAGTGGTAGCAAGGAATGTATGATAAACAAAGCATAATAGTAATAAACACAAACACGACACTTAGTATTGAAATTTGTTGATTTTGTTTACAAGAACTGGTTTGTATTAAATGAGTCATCATTAATTATATTAAACAAATATAAATAGTGAAATCTACTTATCAATCAAGGAACTCTCAATGGTAAAAATTTTGTATTTCAACAAACAAAAGTAAACAAACTAATATGAATGAAACAATGTTAA
This sequence comes from Delonix regia, assembly GCA_037074485.1. Lineage (NCBI taxonomy): Eukaryota > Viridiplantae > Streptophyta > Magnoliopsida > Fabales > Fabaceae > Delonix > Delonix regia. The sequence goes on along the minus strand of CM073449.1, from coordinate 26,554,549 downwards.
CAAAGTTAAATTAGACTAGTAAATTTAGCATATTTCATTTATAGTTAACTTGATTATATTAAATTGTGTGATACAATGTTGCTTTATACAAAACATTATAATAAGTTTTTACCTTTTGGTATTGTTGATTCAAAAGCAGATTGAGTGGAAAGAAACTTGTCTTTTAATGTAAATGGATCAAAGTGTAGATAATTTACCGCCAAGCGATTTTAAGGGATTCAAATCGGGTGCTTTATTATGACAATGGTTTGTGCTTAGTTACTGAATGTTATTGGGTTAGTTACCATAATAGTTTAGGTTTGGTTGGTCACAAGTAACTAATTATATTTTTATGACAATGATTTATATTTCTAATGAGTCATTTTATCAACAGTTATTGATAATTTTTGCATTTTATTACGACAATAATTTATGTTTCTTATAAATCACATTTAATTTGTCATAATTATTGAATGCATTTGCATTTGTTATGACATAAGTTTAGTAATAACATTGATTGGACTAAAAAATAACTACTTGTCACGACCTGAGCCAATAGGACGTGATTGGCACGGGGAACGAGTTATCTCTCGTCCTTGTAAGCATATCAAACATCTTAAGACAACATAACTTTAACAAATTCATATACCCACATCTGATAATATCACAGGCTAATACCTCTGGATATAATTATCAAAAGAATCAGTTCAATCTGCATAGAAATTTTGGCAGAGTCTTCCCTGAATTATGAACCTCTCGAAATTTCTACAACAGAGATATTTGACATACAATAGATTAGAGAGCTCTAGTCTTCCACATATATTTACATCACAGCCCACAACCATAGAAATACATCAAAACATTCAACTTGTATACAAGGGAGTAACTACATCTAATTACAAATGTACTACAAGAAACCATTGCTTTGGCAACAGGCTAGGCTTACAAAAAAAAAAAAAAGAAGAAATACTGCAGCTCCTACTTTATAGGTGGATAATCTAGATTGGCGCTGGAATTTGAAAATGTTAAATAATGGAGTGAGTGAAAACTCAGTGAACAAATAATACTAATAATGCAAGAAAAAAGAAGACTTGCAATAATAAGGTTATCGTTGTTTAAAATCAGCTAACTTACAGTCATAAATCAATAGTACTAAAAGTAGAGAAAAATCAATAACAAAATACATTGAGAATTTTCTACAGAACTAGTAAATGTTCAAAATACAAAACTAACCTAAGGCTAATGAAACATATCAAAGCAATTACTCATTATTGGCTTTAAGCTCTGAATAATTATACTAATGGCCCTAAGCCTTAAACAAAATATAGAGGTAAGGCATTGTGCCCAATTATATATAGCAATTGTAGTGCACTATGGCTAACATCTACTGCCGTTAGCTATAAGATTCTGTTTCGGACACATTTCACAAAATTTATAAAATATATAAACATCCGTATTCAGAAATTAGAATTTCAAAGTTAGACCTCTTTAGAGTTTCAAATTTCAAAAATTCAGATAATTCAAAATGCAGAATCATACAGTTCATCAACCAACAATTTTCCTAGTTTCAGAATATGGAATAAAATTTATAAATTTAATAGTCTACCCAAAATACCAAAGATGAAAACATTTATATTTGAAAATAGATACTTTAGTACCAAATGTTGCATGATTAGAATTATCTACTCACCTAATTGAAGTATACACAATTTAACTTCACTTTCCGTGGTGTAAAGTACAAATGATACACCTTTAATATCTTATTCTAAGAAACATCTAAACTTAATTAAATTCTAACAAATTCCTATGTCTTTAAAAATGCTTATATGCTAAGGATTCATTTAATCCCATCAAATTCACTTCTTATGTCTAACGTTATACCCAATACAAGACCTTGATGCTTCTTATTATGAAAATTTACATTAAACACACTTACCAATCATAATTATCTTAGTTGTAAATTCCAATACTATACAAATTCCCAAATAGCTCCATCAAATTCAATGTCAATTAGAGGTTATTCAATTAAATTCCAAAGTCCTTCATTCGACTTGCATTATTGTTCATTACTATTTAATCACACCATATAAGGTTTCCCATTCAAATTTCCTTTCTTTTTCTCTGTGAAAAATCTAGGAAAAATATGGAAAATTATCAATCCAACTTATAATTCAAATTAACATTTTCAAAAAATCCTAAATCACTTTCTAGATGCATAATAATATTTGATAAGCCTCAATAATATTGGAGTTTTTCAATTTGGAAGCCAAAACCTACAATTGATTAGTGATTTCAAAGGAAGATGGTGTGAAATTCATCTATGATATGTAGTTCTAACTCAATTTGAAGCAACTACCCTGAATTAAGCTTAAATTTGCCTATTTTTTGAGTGAACAGTGTCGTGGTTTATGGTTCTTCAATCTAAGCCAAATTGGACCAAATTGATTAGAGATTTAGACAGAGAACCGGCCAAAAATGATGTAGAAACAAAATCCCTAAGAAAAATTAAAGCAAAATGCACCAATTTTGTAAAATTTCGAGTTAGAGCATTACTATTCATGGCAAAAAATTCCCTTATTTTTTTGGCCATCTGGAGGTCGATGGCGGTGGTGCACGAGTCAGTGGTGATGCTGTGACTTAGAGGAAGTGTTAGCAAGAAGGAATGACAATGAAGGAAGCTTCAAATTCCTGAAGAAAACTCACACAATAATGGTGTGTGAAGGCAATGTTTTCAGGTGATGTGGTGGCCAATAGGGGTTGTTGGGAGGCTGGTGAGGGTGTTGGGTCGCCAGTTGACCACTAGCGAGGGGGAACGGTGGCCAGAAATGGTGAAAAATGTAGATGACTGATTTGTATAGTGAAGATGCGGGGACGGAGGAGAAATGTGATAGGATAAGTTGATCTGGAGAGAGATAGTCCTCTAAGGTATTTTTGGTAATCTAATTGAGAATGTTTGGCATTATTAGATCAAAATTTTCCTCTGTAGGCACTTGGTTATCATTTTTTATTAAGTTATAAGTGTTAAAAAGGCACAAGATAAGGTTTAAGTACTCACATTGGTTACCATCTCAGATAAAATTTTATTTGCACCTATATTCAGTACAGCTTGAAGTTCCCCTTTTGATATCACATAACCATGTAAATTTTATCCCCATTGCAAGTGAATTTTTCTCCTCTTCTTCAGCTCTTAAAATAAAATAAATTATCTATTATTATTATTATTTCTTTTCCTTTTTCCTAAGTAAATATTCAAAAGAAAATTATCCCTCAATGTTAAATTTTTAAATATAAATTTTGGATTATTACACTAATTATATTATTACTATAATGATTTGCATTTCTTACAAATTTGTGGGTATTTTGTCCATTGAAAAGTTATAAAATAAGTTTAGATTCTTTACAGTAATTAAAAATTTTAAGTTATGTTTTACTACTAAATTACATTAAAAAGATCTTAAAGCGATTATATATGGATAAAGCTCATCCATTAGGTACCCTGATGGTTGTGAGATCACTATACGTGAATAAAGACCATTTTCGTCCTCGTGAAGATGATGAAGAACTTCTTGGTCAACAAGTACCATACCCTAGTGTCATATGAGCATTAATTTATCTTTTTAATAGTATATGACTTGATATTTCTTTTGTTGTAAGTTTGTTAGCAAGATTTTGTTCTTCTCCCATAAGAAGACATTAAAACAGAATTAAGCATTTGTTGCGATATCTTTGTAGGACTATTCATATAGGGTTATTTTATTCATTTGACACTTGATTGCAGTTAATTAGCTATGCAGATGCAGGATACTTATCAGATCCATATAAAACTCAATCTTAAACAAGTTATTTATTTATATGTGGGAGCACAAATATATCATGGCGTTTTAACAAACAAACTATAATTGCTACTTCTTCAAATCATGCAAAAATAATTGCAATTTACAAGGCAAATCGTGAGTATGTTTGGCTTAGATCATTGACCCAACATATCCAGAAAATTTGTGGTTTTGCTTTAGAAATGAAGATTCCAACAATATTATATGAAGATAATGCAACTTGCATAGCGTGTCAAAGGAGATACATTAAAGGATATGGAATAAAACATAACTCTCCAAAATTCTTTTTCACTCATAATATTTAAAGGAATGGTGTTATAGATGTGCAATATATTCATTCATGTGATAATCTAGTAGATTCATTCACCAAGACATTACCAATAGTTATATTTAAGAAGTTAGTTAATAGTATTGAGATACCTTGATTGAAAGATATTAAGTGATGTTGTCATTAAGGGAGTAAAGATATGGTGTACTATTTTTCTATAACCATGGTTTTGTTTCATTGGGATTTCTTGATAATAGTTTTTACTGAGGCACTTGTAATGATATTGTGTACTCTTTTTCTTTCACTAAGTTTTTATCCCATTGCGTTTTTCCTAGTAAGTTTTTAATGAGGCACATTATCTCTCAATGGACATCTAAGGGGAAGTGTTATAAATGCTTGTAATGTAGATGTACATAACCCCCTATAAGGACTTCAAAAGATCCATAGTAGTGAGGTGACTTTCTAAGACTCATATTCACAATTATATTGACTCTTTATGATCCTTTTATTGTATAACACCTAATCTATTTGTATTTTACCACTATGTATATCAAATTCCATTCATGTATATTAAGTCTTATATATGATTAAGGGCTTATAAATAGGGTCATATACCAAAGAATAATGTACACAAGTGAATGAGAATGCTCCTTTCATTTCTATTCTCAATATTTTCTGTTCTATCTTTTATTAGTTTTATAACAAATTTCATAATATGTATTAAGTGAATTGCCTCATATAATAATGTATATATGAATGCAAACAATCCGAATACATGTTGCATATGGATGAATACATATCTTTTATACATGAATACACACACATGCATGTATATAAAACTAATACTTAATATGATATAAATGTATAAAAGTTAGTAAATCATATTCTTAGACATCCTTTGACCTATAAAACAATAATGACCGATTAATTTCAAGTAAAAATTTATAAGTAAGAATATATGAAAATGATTTATATATTGATAAAAAAATAATAAAGTTAATTTTTTAAAACTATATATAAAGAGTGAGTTGAGATTTGTAGAGATTAAACAAACTTGCAAAACATTAATGAAGATAAGAGTAAAGGATTTGTGTATATTCCTATTAACCAAATAAATGCCTAAACTATGCATTTCAAAGCCAACGCAAAATGATAGGGTTAGGAAGTGTCATTCATTTATGTTCGTGTTATAATGCAATTTTGCTAAAGTCTATGCTAGCCTTTTACATGTGTTGCTCTCGCTCGTTGTTTGAAATCACCTTTTTCTTTTTAGTTTCATTAACTATATATATATTACTATAAAAAAACTGGCATTTGTGATGAATTTTTGCTATTTTTTATGAGGGTTTTGACCATCGCAATGGAATTTTACAATGGTTGATGAAATGTCAAAAAATTGCAATTACAAATGAGACAATTATATTTTTTGCAACCCCTATAGAAGTCATTGCAACTAGTCCCCTCCTAGCATCACCGATGGTGACTGTAACTCAATGTGTTGTGGTTATTTTATTAACTGATGTTTGTTTGTGCTTACTAACATATAAAAATTTAAAAAGTTTATGAGTTAATCACCACTTTTATTGGCTAATGTAATTAGGTCAGTCTTCCAATTTCCAAACTACTATGTACCTTTTTTTGCATTATGTAAGGATGTGAATTATCAAACTCTTTAATCGTTATATCCCTCACAGGTGATTCATCATTTTTTTTCAACTCTTCTTCACCATCTTTAGTCAGATCAATTAAGCACCAATTGTAGTCAAGGTCATAGTAAGGTGGTTACTCCAGTTAACACAGATTTTCATGCTTGCAAGTTGTTCAAGTAGACTCGCGTTCTAGTTTGGATTTTATTAATTAAATGGAACCTTTTAACTCATTCTCTTCCAATCACTTCTGTCTTGACACAACACAAGATGTCAATTGAAGAATTATGTCCATATAGTATTCACAGAAAAATGACAAATCACTTACATGTCATTTTGTAACTTACTGTTGGATCCAAATTCGTTGATTCAACAGTGTTGATGAAAGAATAAAGGGCAAATTGTCTACCAAAAGGTTATTGAAAATAACTACATGTTTGATTCATTTCATTGTCCTTTTTCCTATTAATTTTCTCATCATAGATTGCTTGTCAAATAGTGTCACACCCTAACTTTCGGAGTATAATTGATGCAGATAACGGGAATTGCTCATTTTTGTAAGCCTAACACACTGTTTTCTTAGCTGAATTACAAATCATACATAATGGAAATTCATTACCAAGCAGATTTACTTTCATATATTTTGTAGAAATTTAGACAAAGTCTCCTTTGTAATTGAAAGATCCTAAAATTGCTACAAATATTTGCCAAAACAATAATATCCAGAAAAAAGAGCTCAGCTCTTAAATCAATCCAGAGACAACTGCATCACAATAGGAGTATGGGGAATCCACCTGTGGTCATCTGTACTCATATACAACTATTTACATCTTTAACAATTTACATTATTACAAAAGATACAAAACCCCAACAAAAATAGGGAATCAAATCCTCAGCAATACCAATAAGGCTCTTCTAGCCTTCCTAGTCAGCAAACTGCTCTAGGTGATTAGCTAAAATTATGTAAAATATAAACAGGTAGCATTCTAGTAATAAACCATTATAATACCTTTTTAAACTGGTCAGTTCTCTATAAATCATCATTTAAAACCTTATCATATTAAGCTATAAACATGCAATATAACAATAACGGTAATGGATTCATTCCATGGAAATTAAATTGGTTAAGGCTACATAGACCTTGGAAATCACATTTATTGGTTGAGGATCCACAGCCCTCAGAGAATATTTATCATCGGTTATGGGTACTCAGCCCTTGGATATTTTTATCATCGGTCAAGGGAACTCAGCCATTGGATATTTTTATCATTAGTCAAGGGAACTCGGCTCTTGGGTACTTTATCATCTGTTAAGGGAACTTAGCCCTTGGGTAATTTAAATCAGACAGTTATGAGACACAAGCTCACGCTATCTAACATATCTAGTACCACTTTTCATACAATCCTCATTTTATGGTTTTTCCATGGACATCACATACAAGTCATAAATCATAATTCATTTGAAAGACTAACAAGTCTAACAAACTATGCTACCATATAATGATGTAATGGTAAACATATAGTTGGAAGAGCTACTGCTTACCTGGTGGGTGAAGTAGGCTCATTCTCTTGGTTATTAGATATTTCACCCAATAATCCCTATATCATTAAAATACAATTTCCTCAATTCCTATGACTAATTCACATCCATTTAGGCTCATAATAATGTCTCTTAACAAGTTCATAAATGGAAAAGATTTACCAAAAACAACTAAATATTTACAATTTTCATAATAACCCATAATAGCAATTCATCACATAATCCCAATTAAGAAAAATTTTCTTCTTTTAATGCATCACATTTCCATCACCAATTTCATATCCAACCTCCTTACCATCGGGGGGGAAAAAAAAAGCCTTAGCTCATATTCCTGAATTCCATCATATAACTTATTCAGGTTTTTCATCAATTTAAATTCACTTCCTTATAAACTTACTAAATTTTCACTTTCATCCCAATTTTCCATACTTTCACCTTCAACCAAGTAAAACCATGAAGAACAATAGGATTTCATGTCATAAACATTAAAGTGTTCCTATAATACCAACTTAAACCCATTAAATTCCAGAACTCTACAATTTTTTGTAAAACCCCAAAATTTGAAAAATTTTCAGTTTAGTCCCTAGAAGAACAAATCTAAAAACTTGTCTAAAAACATGCTTCCAAAGTTGAAATTCAACGGGAATGGACTGAAAATGCCTCTACCATTAACATTTTCATGAAAAATCGAGCAAAACGCACTAAAAAATATTTGAAAAAAATCACTTTTTTTGGCTATCAATAGTAACTGACAGAAAATGAAGGTTGTCGCCAGAAAACCTGAGCCTCGGATATCGGAAACTAGCTATCGATAATGGGGAACATTGGTCAAAACTGGAACAGTGGCTGATTGTGGTGTTGGAAGGAGTAGAATAGAGAGAAAAAAGATGAAACATGCTTCAACAAAAAAATCAATGGGAAGAAGAAAAAGATAATGAAGGGCATTTTTGTCAATTCATCTCGCAGGAAGACACATGTCATCACCAAAAAATTTATGAGGGAGGAGGAAGCTGGTCTCAAACTTATGCCCTCAATCTCCCACTACCATGCCTTATCATTAAGCCAAAGCTCATTATCTAATTAATAATATCCATCACAAATATTTATGCTTTTACTCTTACTAAGCATAAAAATTTTGCAGCATACTTGGCAAGTGTTATATATAATCCCAAGTATTGTCATCCGTTCAATAGTATTCATGCGGGTTTGGTTAATTGTATCCAATGAGAAAAAATGTTCGTTAAAAGAAAGTTTGTAAAACCAGTTAGCAGATTCTTATTATGTAATAACAAGTTGATGTCATATAAGATCAGATCTTACTACAGTATTAATTTATATTGTATATTGTTACACACTTATCATAGTTACTTTTGCTCGGGCCACTTAACAATAAAGCCATTCCTTTTTTGGCTAGCTTGCAATTTAAAACCAAAGTAAACAAAAGTGCTTCCCAACTTGTCAATAATGGTGGGAAACATGCCAATAATACAAGCGATATAATGCATTTACATGTCATCAAAATCCTCAGAGAACTTGCAATAAATAGAGTGAGAGTAGAGCAAGAGATGGGTTTATGGAGAAAGGACCTCATGGACAAAGCAAAGAAGTTGCTATGGCTGGCAGGACCTAAGATAACTGTGGGTCTATTTTAGTGCAGTTTACAAATGATATCTCTGATGTTTGTGGGTCATCTAGGATATTTGCCTCTATATGGGGCTTTAATGGCTTATTCTTTTCTCAATGTCACCGGTTATTTTGTATTGGTGCATTCACATAGTTTCTTCTATGTTTCTACATTTCTAGTATCTTTCATATCTACATGCAAATTATGTGGAGTATTTAGGATGTCATTGTTTTCATATCCTATTATCTTAGGTCACATATGTTTAATATGCTTATATGCTATTTAAGTTTGAGACAAAGGATATGTATTTTCTCCTAAAATCTTACATTCCATATATCAAGGTGATTGCTATGTGTTTAAAATAATGCGTTTTAAAAGCAAAAAAAATGATCTCATGAAAGTTTTGTTGTTTTAAAGAATATTAGAAATACTGAACAGAAGAGAAAAGGCTAGAACAAGAAATAAGAGGTGCAGAGGTAAGTGTTCTATTTTATTGAAATATCAAATACGTAATTACAAAATGCAAAAGTCACTGAATTTATATACTTATTCAGCAACAAGTAAAGAGAAAAATTAATGGAAATTAAAACATATTTATTTTTTAAATATCAAGAATATTAACAGACTAACATCTTAATCCTTAATTTCTCAGTAAGCACATTGCAGTTTCTTAATCTTCTCTTGAAATCTATTGGACCAAACTTTGAATCAATCTTTCAACACTCCCTTTTAATTCAAAGTCAAATACTCCAAGTAAGCTTATGAGATACATATGTCTCTTACCAGATAATGCCTTAGTGAAGATATCTAACACATGACTTTCAATGTTGTAAAACTTTTAGATGATTTCTCTTTTAGCAACTAATTCTCAAATAGAATGATGCCTAAACTCAATGTGTTTAGTTTTTCCATGTAGTGTTAGATTTTTTTTTTCCATGATAATAATTAATTTATTATCACTATAGAGCTTAGTTCCATCTTTCTACTTCAGTTGTGCTTCTTTTAACATTCTTTTAAGCCAAATACATTGACAAACTGTTGCAGTAGCTACAATGTATTCTGCCTCTATTGTTAACAATGCCACAATGGCTTGTTTATTGGACATCCATGCGATTTCTCCTATCTCTAAACTAAAAGAATTTCCATAAGTGTTTTTCTTATCATCCAATGAACTTGCCCAACCATTGTCATTAAAGCTAATTAACTTGAAGTGATATGAATGAGTGTACCAGATTCCATAATTTAATGTACCAACAATATACCTCAGAATTCTCTTAGCTACACCATAATGCTTCATTGAAGGATTGCTCATGTATCTTGACATAACACCCATTGAAAATGAAATTATCCAGCCTTATGTGTGTAAGATATATTATTTGGTTTTACTCTTTAGGTTCCATCATCTTTTTGCAACTTTTGGTTAATATTCATTAGTGTGGCAATCTTCTTGCAATTTGACATGTTGAACATTTTCAATAAATCTACTGCATATTTCTTCTGACACATAAATATTCTAGCTTCTTCTTGCACAATTTCTAATCCCAAATAGTAATGTAGTAATCATAGGTCTATCATTTCAAACTTGCTCATCATATTGGCCTTAAATTCTTCTAACAGTGACGTATTAAAGCTTATATGGATTATATCATCAACATACAAACATACTAAAATCAAATATAAGGTCCTTGGCTTTTTTACATAGAGGGTAGGCTCATTCATTTTTACTCCTGAAAAATTCATTCTGCTGGAAATAAGTATCAATTTTGTTGTAACATGCATGGGGAGCTTGTTTTAAGCTATAAAGTGCTTTCCTTAGCTTGTAAACTTTCTCCTATTTCCCTTAAATCACAATCCTTCTTCTTGTTCTACATAGAAATCTTCTTCTATCTCTCAATTGAGAAATGCCTTGACATCAAATTGGTACACTTTCCATTTGAGTTGAGCCGACACTACTAGAAATAGTCTCACTATTTTAAATCGGGCTATTGGTGAAAGTGTCTCTTCATAGTCCACCCCTTGCTGTTGAGAATATCCCTTTGCCACTAAACATACTTTATGATTTTAAATACTACCATCTAAATTGAATTTTGTCTTGAAATTCCATTTCAACCCTATGACATTTTACCTCTTGGCAAATCTATCAACTCCCACGTGTTATTCTTTTCAATGGTCATGAGCTTTTCTTTCATTGCTTTCTTCCATAGTTCTTTTTTAGTTGCCTCATCATAGGTTGCAGAGCAATTAAAGCAAACTCATCATTTTCACAAATCTCTTTTAAAGATCTACATTTTCTAGGTGGCGTCTCTTCTAAGGAGTTGATTGCTAAACTTGAGCCCTTTCTTAATGATGTAGTTATTTACCTATTCTTAGTTGAAGTGACTAGAGTAGATATATTAACTAAGGTTGAATTAGCCTCCTCAATTAATGGCATCTGAATTGGACTTGTGCTTCTGTTTGTGATACTGTCACTCCAATTCCAGCCTACATCTTCATTAAACAATATATTTCTACTAACAATTATCTTTTCATTAATAGGATTGTACATTTGATATGACTTAAACTCAATACAATAGCTAGTAAAAATACATTTATGTGACTTTCCATCAAGCTTTTGGCATTTTTAAGAATTTACTAAAAGATAAGCAATACACATAAATACTCTTAAATGGCTTACGGTAGGTTTCATCCCTTTCCATGCTTCATAAAGGATGTGATCTTGTACTACTTTTGTTGGGGAGAGGTTCAGCAAGTTCACCACTGTTGCTACAGCTTCTGCCTTTAAGAGTTTGGCAAGCCCTTCCCTTTCAGTAAGCTTATCGCTATTTCTACCACTGTTTTATTTTTGTGTTTTGCTATATTGTTTTGTGTTGGTGTGTAAGGTGTTGTAAGCTCATTGCGTATACCATTTGCTTCATAAAATGATTGAAATATGATGAGGTAAATTCACCACCTTTATCAGTACGGATAACTTTAATACTTGCCTAACTTTGCTTTTCATCCATTACTTTGAATTTCCTAAAATTTTCAAATGTTTTTTACTTGGATTTTAGGAAATATACCCAACTCATCTTGCTAAAATCATCACTAAAGAGAAGAAAATAATAGCTAGCACCTAACAATTTAGTGCTCATAGGGCCACATAAATATGAATGAACAAGTTCTAGGCATTGTATTGCTCTTAATGGCTTTCTAACAAGAAATGACTTCTTGGTTTGCTTACCATAAATACAACCTTCACATGCATCAAGTGTAGAAATTTTTTGTAAGCCATAAACCATACCTTTTCTCTCTAATAGTTATAGCCTATTAATATTTAAATGTCCATAGTGAAAATGTCATAGCTTCGAGTCATTTTTCTCACTAGCCACTAAAGCGTATTCTTGCATTGTTTTGAAATCAAATAGGAACATTCTATTCTTGTTCATAGGTATTCTTACAACCACTTGATTTGATTCCTTATGTCTAATAACACATTCTCCATTGTCAAATAGAATAGAGTATCTGCTCTCTATTATCTAACATACGTTCAACAAGTTATATGCCAAATTAAAAACAAGTTGAACGTTATCCAATAGTTTAAATTTACCTGGAGTAGTGTTAATTGATACTATTCCTTTTCCTTCAACTCTTATCTATTTGTCATATCCAAGCCTTACTGTTTTCTTTTGAGTTTCATCTAAATTAGTGAAGATAGATTTCTTCCCTATCATGTGATTTAAGCAGGCGCTATCCATAAACCATATTTCACCTTTTACTGTAGTTTGGTTAAATATGCCATGAACTTTTTGGTTTCTCCATTAGTTTCTTCGGCAAAATTTTCTTACTTATCTTTAAACCAACACTTAGCTTTTATGCGCCCATATTTCATGCAGTTATAACACTGAATGTTGCTCTTATCTCTATTACCAGACTTGCCTCCTTCTCTGCCACATAATTCTTTCCTCTAAATTCTCCTATGCCTTTTCCTTTTCCTACATGTTTTTCATGTTCTTTTGGAGCTTCATCCTTTGCTTGAAATGCTTTTTCTTCAATCGTTTCCTCTTTTCAATTGATTCGTGCTTCATGAGATTATAAAGAACCTATCAACCCATCAAATGTATAAGTTGACAGGTCCTTAGACACTTCAATAGCTGTAACAACACTCTGAATACTCTATTTTTTCAATTCACATCGTTGGATCACAAAATAGAGGTGAATGAACGTGCTAAAATTCTACTTCTAAGCCTATTTGATTTTTGTGACCAACTCATTATCAACCTGACTACTAATGTTCGTGAAGACTACTTAGTTTTTAATGACATTGCACTAACTATTCTGGAAGAAGAAAATCAATGCAAAAAGAAAGAAGACAAGTTAATTTGTTCACAACAACCAGAAGCGTTGGCAGTTAGGAGAGGAAGATCAATGAAACGTCGTTCAAGTGAGAGCCAGAATCAAGGTAGATCAAAATTGAAGAGCAAGAAGAATATCAAGTATTTCAAATGTAATAAAAAGGGACACTACAAAAATGAGTATTGGTATTTAAAGAAGAACGCAGAGGCTAAAGGCAAAGATACTAAGTTGTCAAGTGCTTAAAGATGCGTTGCTAGTACCTCAGATGATAGAGAAGTCTTATACAATGAGACAACAATAGTTGTTGATAGTAGAAAAAGGTTTAGTGATATCTAACTTATAGATTTAGCAGCAATCTATCACATGACCTTATAGAGAGAATGGTTCCACCAATATAAATTTGTCTCTGGAGGATATGTGTTTATGGGAGATAATCATTTCTTGGTGATTGCTGGAATAGGCACTATCAAATTAAAGATGTACAATGATATGACTGCACCATCTAGGAAGTCTAGCATGTAAAGAGTTTCAAGAAAAACTTATTGTCTTTAGGACAATTTAATAGTAATGGGTATAAAACCCATATATAGGATGACATTCTGAAAGTCATTAAAGGCATGTTTATAGTTATGAAAGTAGATAGGATAACAACCAAGCTATATATGCTTAAAGGAGAAACACAACAACAAAGAGAAGTCTCAGTTGCATCAACTGATCCAGTAGTTGAGGAATCAACGATATCGTGGCACCGTAAACTTGCTCATATGTTAGAACATAGATTGAAGGTTCTTATAGAATGGAATCTTCTTCTCAGAACAAAAAAAGGTTTGTCTACCTTTTTTTGAGCATTGTGTTATAAGTATGTAACATAGGTTAAAGTACAACAATTTTAATGACAAAAGTAAAGTTATCTTAGACCTAGTGTACTCTAATGTTTGGCAAGCACCAGTCTTATCCCTAGGAGGAGCAAAGTATATTTGTGTCATTCATCGATAACTACTATAAGAGATGTTGAATGTATCCAATTAAGAGAAAAGGGAGAGGTGTTTAAAGTTTTCCAAATCTTTAAATCGCGTGTGGAATGTGAATATGAGAAAATGATTAAATGCTTGAGATCAAACAATGGAGGAGAATACACTAGTGATGAATTTAATACTTTCTGTCAATAAGAAGGTATCAAAAGGCAATTCACAGTGATGTACACTTTACTGCAAAATGAAGGGGTAGAGTGGATGAACAAGACTTTGTTGGAAAGGATAAGGGCAATGTTAAGAACTGCTTAGATTAGCCAATTCAATTTAGGTAAAAGTAGTTAAAATAGCTTACTACGTGATCAATCGGTCACCATTAACCACAATTGATCTGAAGACCTAATAGAGATATGGACTGGGAAGCTAGCTAATTATACAAACCTCTATTTGTTTGGAAGTCCAATAATCGTGATATACAATACCCAAGAAATTACTAAGTTAGATTCAAAATCTAGAAGATGCTTATTCTTGGCATATGCTAATAGAGTAAAAGGGTATCACCTATGGGATCTCATTAACCATAAGGTTATAGTTAGTAGGGATGTTATCTTTCTTGAAGAAAAACAACATATACATAAAGGTAATATCACTTCAAAAGAAATAGTAAAGACCACTACAGTGCAAATTGAAGAAGAAGAAAATAAAATAGAAATTTCAAATTCTTTTGAAGTAGCATAAGAGTACGATGAACAAGAACAATCTAACCTTGTGATTCCATAAATCCGACGGTTAACTTGGGAGAGGAAAGAATTAGTTTGGTACTCTGATTACATTATATAAGGGAATGTTGCATACTGTTTACTCATAGAAGATGGATAACCTTTGATTTTTTGAGAGGCTATGGCTATGGAAAGCTTAGAAGCTTCTCTGTGGTTAGCAGTAATGCACGAAGAAATTGAAGCCCTCCATAAGAACAAAACATGTAATCTTATTCCACTACCAAAAGTACAAAAGGCTATTAAGAATAAATGGGTATACAAGATCAAGAGAACTAGTGATGATCAAGTTGATCGATATTATGTTAGACTGGTGGTAAAATGATTTGCTTAGAAAGAAGACATTGATTACAATGAGATATTTTCTCTGATTATTCAACTCATAACTATTTGAATGGTCTTAGTAATGTGTGCTACACTTGACTTACATACAAAGTAGTTAGATGTAAAAACTGCATTTCTTCATAAAGATCTTGAAGAAGAAATTTATATGCTTTAGCTAGAAGGGTTTGAAGAAAAAGGAAAAAAGAACTTGGTTTGCAGGTTCTATATAGTCTTAAACAGGCACTAAGATGTTGGTATAAGAAATTTGATTCCTTCATCATGAGCTTTGGATATAACAGACTTAATGCAGACTCTTGTGCATATATTATGAGGTTTTAAGGAAATGATTTCATTATTCTGCTATTGTATGTAAACAACATGTTGATAGCAGGCCCCAACAAAGATCGTATCAATGAATTGAAGGCACAATTGGTTAGGGAATTTGATATGAAGGACTTGGGACCAATAAACAAGATTCTAGGGATACAAATTCACTGAGATAGAAAGAATAGGAAGATTTGACTTTCTGAAAAGAATTAGTTAAAGAAGATCTTGCGAAGCTTCAAGACGAAATATTGCACAAGCAATGGGAGTACCATAAGCATTAGCAGTGGGTAGCCTAATGTTCGCTATGATTTGCATAAGACCAAATATAACACAAGCAATGAGAGTGGTTAGTTGATATATGACGAATCTTGGTCGAGAGCATAAGAATGTTGTAAAAAAAGTCATAAGATACATTAAAGAGACCACAGATGTTGTATTGTGTTATGTTAGATTTCACCATCAAAGGCTATACAGATTCAAATTTTGCAAATGATCTTGATAATAGCAAATCCACCAGTGGTTATGTGTTTACTCTTACAGGCAAAGCTGTAAGCTGGGTTTCAAAACTACAATCTATTGTGGCCACTTCAATGACTGAGGCAGAATATATTGTAGCTACATTAGCTAGCAATGAAGCAATTTGGTTGCAGATACAGTTGGAAGAGCTCAGATACAATCCTAAGAAGATTATACTATTATGTGATAGTTAAAGTGATCTCCACTTGGCGAAGAATTTGACATTCCATTCTAAGAACAAACACTTATGAGTTTAATATCACTTTATTTGAAAAAAATGTAGAAGAAAGAAGTGTGGATATATTAAAAATCCAAACTAAAGATAGCTTAGCAAATGCACTGACAAAGTTAATGAACATTGAAAAATTCACATGGTGTAGATTTTGTATTGGCCTAGCAAATACGTGATCAACAGAAGATGACAAAAAAGGAAGAATAATGTGAAGATTGATTAATTCTCAATCAAATTTTCAAGTGGAAGATTGTCAAAGGAGGTGCCTAACATAGAAGAAAAAAAGATGGTTGGTGGCCAAACCATTGAAAAAAAAGGGAAAAATTTTTGTAATTGCAATTTAGTCATTTGAATATTACATTTAATTTCATCATCCTTCCCTATAAATAAAAAGCGTCAAAACCTCATTTCTCATAACCAAGAAAAGAACAATCATATATAGAGATTGAGAGTTGTGAGATTAGTATTCTCCTATTAGTAAGAGATATAAAGATATTGTATTATCCTTGCTGTATAGAAAAAATGTGTAATTATTATTTTTCTCATAATAAAATTCTTTCTGTCTATAATTTTTTATCTTATTAAATTTTTTTACATAAAATTTTGTGTGTTATATCAAATTATTTGTTACAATTTTATTTTTATCCTATATCTATTTTTTATAATTACATCGGGACGTTGTCCTCTTTCCCAGTAATTTTTGGTTTTCTATTGTGGCTTTTGATGCTTCTTATTACAGATTGTCTCATATTCCAAAGTACTGCCATCTATTTAATTCCTTTGAGAGAATTTTTGGTTTGTGGCAAATTAATTTCCTTTTATGAAGGTTTTGATGTTACTGCAGCCGCTTTAGGATGAATATCTTCAAAAGTTGAGAATCGGGTGTGCTCCTATAATGTTACTTTATAGTCATGTAGGTTTTCGTTCATTGCATCCCAAAAAGAAATTTTAATTGGAATGGTAAAAAAAGAAAGTTGGTGAACCAACTAGCAAATCCTCATTATTTAATTAAAAGTTGATGTCAGAGAAGATCAGATCCTACTGCGGCATTAATTGGATTGCATATTGTAACACGCATATCATAATTACTTTTGCTCAGGCCACATAGAAATAAAGCCATTCCTATTTCTGGCTAGATTACAATTTAAAACCAAACCAAGCAAAAGTGTTTCCCAGCTGATCAAGCATGAGCATGTCAAAGGCCACGTAACCATAAATTCCAAAGATGCAAGCCAGGTTTCACATTTCCATATCATCAAAATCCTCAGCATTTATGGAGGGGTTTTCTGTTGGTGTTCAATTGGCTTAGGTAAAATGAGAATGGGGCATCTTGCAGAAGACAGAGTGAGAGTAGAGCAAGAGATGGGTTTATGGAGGAAGGGCCCCGCGGACGAAGCAAAGAAGCAGCTATGGCTGGCAGGACCAATGATTTCTGTGGGTCTGTTTCAGTACAGTTTACAAATGATATCTCTAATGTTTGTGGGTCATCTCGGAGAGCTGCCTCTATCTGGTGCTTCAATGGCTACTTCTTTTCTCAATGCCACCGGTTTTGCTATATTGGTGCGTTCACATAGTGTCTTCTGAGTTTCTGAATTTCTAGTATTTTGACGTGTACATGTAAATTATGGGAAGTAGCTAGCATGCCATTATCTTCATATCTTATTATCTTAGGTTGCTTATGTTTAATGCGATCGTATCCTATTTAATTATGAGAAAAAGAATATGCCTTTTTTCCCCAATTCGAACATTCCGTGTGTTAAGGTGATTGCTATGTGTTTGGTATAACGCGTTTCAAAAGCCGAAATGATTTCATGAAAGTTTCAGTAGTTATTTCAAGAGTTACCCCGTTTTTACACTTTATTGTTCCCTTTCCACATGATCAAACTATGCTCTGTTGTTAGCCGGAAGTGGACTATTCACCCTAACCGTGGAATTCCAATGGCATTTGTGTTCCTCAACGTTTACAGTGAAACTCGGGGAATATAATTGAGAGTTTTATGAAAAATAAATAAATAATTTTTAGTAAGACTAAGAAATTTTCAAGAATGTACTAAAAGATATTGAAATGATTTTTCAGAAATTTGGCACGGCCCATGCAAAAGTCAATGCATTCACTACACAACAATTAGCAAAACAATAAGGAAAAATAAAAAGAAAAAATATCAATTGTCATCATCATTTTCGAATGCATTTTTATATATACTCGGTAAATTGAGGTTCTGTTCCAGCTTGGTCCCCAAAGCTACAAGTCTTACTCATGTTTAATGCTTTAGATGGGAATGGCGAGCGCTCTGGACACATTTTGTGGTCAATCCTTTGGAGCAGAGCAGTATCATATGCTTGGCATACACATGCAGAGAGGCATGTTAGTTATCTTAGTTGTTACCATAGCCCAGTCCATTATTTGGGCAAACCTAAGATCTATTCTGGTTGCTCTGCATCAAGACCACAATATTGCAAAAGTAGCTGGAGTATATGCTCGTTACATGATTCCAAGCCTTTTTGCCAATGGTCTTCTTCAGTGCAGTATTAAATTCCTACAGAATCAGAGTATTGTCTTTCCTATGGTTCTTACTACTGGAATCACAAGCTTAATGCATATGCTTTTGTGTTGGGTTTTGGTCCTAAAATCTGGGCTTGGCATCAAAGGAGCTGCCATCGCATTTTGCATTTCTAATTGGATTAGTATGCTATTGCTAGCACTTTATATCAAGTATTCTTCTTCATGCCAAAGAACTTGGACTGGCTTTTCAAGAGAGTCATTGCATAATATCCCCCAATTTGTCCGACTTGCTCTTCCTTCAGCTCTCATGGTCTGGTATGATATTATTATTGAAGCACCATATACTTCCACAGATGCAAATCAACTTGTAAAGCTCAATAATCATTAACTTCCAAAGTGTCCAATATATTGGTTAATGTTTTTCTTCACCATTAAATAATTTTTTCTTGCAAGAACCTATAACTGTCTTCTTTTCTTGGTGATTGATGATGTTATGACCAATGTTGAGAAGTTTTGATGCTATTCTATGGCATTTTGGTGCAACAGCTTAGAAGCATGGACATTTGAACTGATGGTGATCCTGTCTGGTATTTTCCCTAATCCGAAACTACAGACTTCAGTTTCTTCTATATGGTAGGATTAATGTTTTTGTTTGAAAAGAAACTCTTTGTGGCATATATAGCATTATATTTATCTTCCACTTACCGGCTTTGAACTTTTTCTTATCCAGTCTTAATACATCTGGTATATTTTGGATGATACCCTTTGGAATTGGTGCTGCTGCAAGGTCTGTGTTTCTTGCTAAAAATTTGTCCTTGTTACTTTATTGTTACACAAACCATCTCCAAAGGAAATTGATATTTATCTTTTAGTGTACCAAGGATGAATTTGATGCCAGTGTGGACCTTGATAAGTTTCATTTTGCTTCTCAACTCCACAGTACAAGGATCTCAAATGAACTAGGGGCTGGCAATCCAAAAGCTGCATTTTTGGCAGTTAAAGTCACCTTATTCATGGCCCTCAATATGGGAGTTCTTGAGTTTTCTTCGCTAATGCTAATACGAAACATCTGGGGCACTGCATTCACCAATGTACATGAAGTTGTGAGATATGTAGCATCCATGATCCCAATTGTCGCAAGCCTTACCTTTATAGATTCAATTCAAACTGTACTTTCAGGTACTGAAATTGCTTTATTTCACATTAGACTTAATTGTGAACTGTGCATATCACTTACTCTTGATCCTCAGAAGGAGAAGGAATATAATCCTAAGAAACTTATGCTACAAAAAGTTGCATACCTACTACATTGCTTTAATTTCCTTGATAATTATTTCTTGCATATAACAAAAATATATAGAAGAAAATGCTAGGAAAGGAAACCAACTTCACTTATGGCCTATGTTTTTATGCATATGTAAAGTTGACCATTGCTAAGCAACTGGTTGTATTTTTAAACAAGGTGTTGCCAGAGGATGTGGTAAGCAGAAACTTGGTGCATTTGTAAATCTTGGTTCATTTTATCTTGTGGGCGTTCCTCTTGCATTAGTCTTTGCTTTTGTCCTCCACATGAAAGTGAAGGTAAGATTCCACCAGTTTTCTGCCTCAAAAAACTTCAACTGGAGCTACTTGTTTTCAAATAATATTTGTTTTCCCCACACAGGGCCTCTGGTTGGGGATCGTATCAGCAGTTGCCATGCAAGTGGTATGTCTTCTTCTGATAACCGTATGCACCAACTGGGAGAAAGAAGTAAGTCATCCTCCTGTCATCAAAACTCAGTTATGTGGGTAAGTTCCTAATGAAATCTTCATTGTTTAGGCTACGAAGGCCACATTAAGGGTACATGGCTCCAGTGTCCCAGCAAGTAACCAAAATGTTACTCATTGATGGCTGCAGAACCTTAATTCTGAATGTCAAGATGTTAGCATATAGTGAAAGGAACATGAATAAGATAAGCACAATGCTGCTTCTTTGGATACAAAACTCATCTACAATGCCCATATCGCAGAGCTGTAGTTCAAGTTTAGTATAAGATGTCAAACTAATACAATTTGGGTGCTGGAATTCTCAGCTAACTGGAATTTAATCAAAATGTAGCTCCATGCCACTCGGCGATGAAGCTTGCATTTGCAAATATGTGTATTCTAACTTCTAAGATACTTTTACAGAGGAAATGTTATGATTTTGTAAAGTTAGACTTACTGCTCTTGTCCCTGGACTAATTCAAGAACGGCAAAGCGCAACCAGACTAAATTTTTTTAATTGCTTGAATGAACTTGATCAATATATTAATTCTAGCATATCCAACAGTTTCAGCAGCTATAATGAAACAGGTATCGTTTATAAAAGTAATGTAAAACCTAGTCAATTTCCCTAATCTAGCAGTATTTTTCTTGCAGGTGCAATCACTGTGGAGTGATGCACATAAATATTCGCAAATTGAAGAACTTAGGTATAAATAGTAAATAATATGGAAATATGCCTGAGCAATTACTGTCAACATATAACTCGGCGGTCTTGCTACTACATATGTATGTATGAAGACCGGCATACTTCAAGTGCAGGCCTTTTAATTTGTACTGTTACAAACTAGATACGATGTTCAGATGAATGACATAGAATCATAAGAAATATAGAACACTAGCCTGAAAAGCAAGAGAGGAAGCATATACTCTGTTCTGTTTATTTGAACTTCGTATCTAGTTTGTATCTAGCTTTCAAGAGCTTCCAAGCCCAATATGTAATCCTTTTGTATGTAAGTTTCAAACTTTCATATTTGTAATTATTTTCCAAGAGTTGAAAGTTCGTTGGGAATACTAGAGTGTAAAAATCTTGAATGAGTTAAAACTTTGAAATATTGTTGGTGAGTATGTATGAAACTTTTGACCCTCTAATTTGAATTCACGGGGAAAGAAATCTCTACAAGTTAAAAAGTAGTAAAGGCGTAGGACAATAGCTTCTTAACTAATATAATTTCATTTGTGTTCTTCATTCGTTCACTCCTTTATTTTTGTTACATTTCTGTTATATATTCAGTGAATAAAGACTTTCGTCAAGTCACCAAAACTTTTTAGCAAAAATTTAAAAGTCGATTAAGATTCAGTTTCGTATAATAACCTATCGTTTTTGGTAACTAAAACTTTATTCCAAATCGAAACGCACGCATTATTTTCAGATGTCATTAATTGCACAATTCCCGATTAAAATTATAAACTTCTCAATTAAGTGTTAATATATACATTTCCAAAAACGTGTATCATTTCTTTTATGAGAAAAGTATAATCCCTTATTAAATTAATTTGGTGATTGAAAGATAAAAAATACTTAATTGGTTCTTTAAAGATTATATTGTAATCAAATTTGATTCTTCCATTATAATGATATTAAAATTAATTTGAGTTAAACCGTTTTTTGCTGAGGTGAATTAGTAAGCTGCCTCCTTGGATAACAATTTGGTCTGCTATTTCGTATCACTAAATCAATTTGATTTCTTTGGTCCCTCAACCTTCGACATTAGACCAATTTGATCTCTCATCTTTGGATATAAGATATATTTGGTTCCTCTCCAATGGCTATTAAATCAATTTAGTTCATCATCTTTTGTTATTAAAACAATTTAGTTCCTAAAAAATTTTAACATGATTAAAGTTACTCTTTAGTGGTAAAAATAAAATAATAATGGTGTCACTTTCAAAAAATTCTTTATGTTTGATTAAAATAAAATAAGAATACATATATGATTTAATAGTAACACATAATAATTTATCTATTGCATCAACACAAATAAACAAATAAATATGTATCATTCAACTTATACTTATCCTAAAAGTACAAAACACACATACCTATGCATCAAACAGAAATAGAGGAACATATGTACATAAATACTTCCCCTAATACTATAAAACATAGTTTGGATGTTCAAGTGTAACTAATATATATTTATTATTGTGTAGCCTAAGCACATAAGAATACTTGTTTAACTAAAATTACAAATTGTAGTATGAGACAATATACACTTCTCAAATTTAAGAATGTGAAGTCATTAAGAGCAAACAAAATTATTAAGAAGGTAAAATCCTATATCTCAATCAAGTTTGAAAATCACAGCAATATCCTAAACTTACACAAATGCCCAATTCTAGAAATTATTAAGGATCAAATTGATTATATGTTGAAAGTTGAGGGACCAAATTGATCTATTTACAAAAAACAAGAGGCCAAATTGATTTTAACAACGCAAGATGAGTGACCAAATTGTTTATGGTGAGACAAGTTACTAATTCACCTCAATAGATAACATGTTACATCAATAAAAAATAATACAGTTCAACTTAATTTTGGCGTCCTCATAATGGAAGGACTAAATTTGATCATGGTGCAATATTTGAAGTTCCAATTTGATACTTTTTATTTTTCAAGGACCAAATTAATTAAATAACAAAATATAAAAGCCTACAAGTGTATTTTTCTTTTTCGCTTTGTGATTAAGTCGCAGTGAATACTTCTGTTTTTTAACACTGTCAGTTGCATGTTTAGTGTACTTTGTCATGTTTTCAATGTGCTACTCCTCTTTCATCCAAATACATAACTAATTACCCCCGTAGGATGCGTGTCACCGACTAGTTTAAAACTAAAGCACGCAGAACAGAAGTGCTTCCAGCTGGTGAATCTTGGGAATGAAGACCACGTTTCCATACATGCCTGGCATACAAGTAGCATTTCGCATTCCCTTATATTCAAAATCCTCAGCGATTATGCGGGGTTTCTTTGGTGTTTAAAGATTTAAGTGCACCAAAATTGAGCCATTTGCAAAAAGCAAAGCAAGTGAGAGTAGAGCAAGAGATGGGGTTGTGGAGAAAGGACATAGCCAACGAAGCAAAGAAGCAGCTATGGCTGGCTGGCCCTTTGATTTCTGTGGGTCTGTTTCAGTGCAGTTTACAAATAATATGTCTAATGTTTGTAGGTCATCTCGGAGAGTTGCCTCTATCTAGTGCTTCAATAGCAACTTCTTTTCTCAATGCCACCGGTTTCATGGTATTGGTGCGTTCACATAGTTTCTTCTGTGTTTCTGCATTTCCAATATCCTTGGTATGTGCATGCTAATTGCAGGAAGTATTTAACTTGCCATTGTTGTCATATCTCAATATCTTAGGTTGCTTATGTTTATTCTGCTCATATCCTATTTATGAGACTATGGATATGCTTTTTTTTTCCCAACATCTAACATTCCTTGTATTAAGGTGATTGCTATCTGCTTGACATAATGCTTTTAAAAGCTGCAATGATTTCATAAAAGTTATTTTGAGAGTTATTGCTTTACACTTTAATACTCGCTTTCCATGCTATGCGCGGATTTTAGACAGAAGTGATATAATCATCCTCACCATAGAATTTCAATTTCAGTGGCTTTTTCTTTCCTCAAGGCTAACAAAGTGAAAATTAGGGGCAAACTAAGAATAAGAATATTGGAGCGGTAAAAAAGAAAAAGAAAATAGAATTGAGGGTTTTAAGAAAAGAACAAGAAACGAAAAAAAAAACAGCAAAGAAAATGAAATCAAGTCAAATGTCATCAATTTCAAATGCTCTTTACATATATACCCAATGAAATGCGGTTCTATACCAGTCCAGTTCAAATGCTACTTGTCTTACTCATGTTTAATGCTTTAGATGGGAATGGCGAATGCCCTGGATACATTCTGTGGTCAATCATATGGAGCTGAGGAGTATCATATGCTTGGCTTACACATGCAGAGAGGCATGTTGGTTATCTTAGTTGTTACCATAGCCCAGTCCATTATTTGGGCAAACGTAAGACCTATTCTGGTTGCGCTGCATCAAGACCACAATATTGCAAAAGTAGCTGGAGTATATGCTCGTTACATGATTCCAAGCCTTTTTGCCAACGGTCTTCTTCAGTGCAATATTAAATTCCTGCAAAACCAGAGTATTATCTTTCCTATGGTTCTTACTACAGGAATCTCAAGCTTAATGCATATCCTTTTGTGTTGGGTTTTGGTCCTAAAATCTGGGCTTGGCATCAAAGGAGCTGCCATCGCATTTTGTATTTCTAATTGGATTAGTATGCTATTGCTAGCACTTTATATCAAGTACTCTTCTTCAATCCAAAGAACTTGGACTGGCTTTTCAAGAGAGTCATTGCATAATATCCCCCAATTTGTCCGACTTGCTCTTCCTTCAGCTCTTATGGTCTGGTATGATATTATTATTGAAGCACCATTCACTTCCACAGATTCAAAACAACTTGGAAAGCTCTATAGTCAACAACTTCCCCCAAGGGTCCAATATATTGGTTCATGTTCTTCTTCACCATTGAATAGAATTTTCTTGCACAAACTTAATAACTATCTTCTTTTTCTGGTGAATGATAATGTTATGACCAATTTTGAGAAGTTTGATGCTATTCTATGGCATTTGTGTGTAACAGCTTAGACTCATGGACGTTTGGACTGATGATGATCCTATCTGGTATTTTTCCTGATCCAAAACTACAGACTTCAGTTTCTTCTATATGGTAAGCTTTTCAGTTAGGAGTTATGATCTTGTTTATACTGAACTCTATGGCATATGTACCATTATAATGATCTCTCTTTGGACTTTGAACTATTCCTTCTTCAGTCTTAGTACAACTTCCATATTTTGCATGATACCCTCTGGAATCAGTGGTGCTGCAAGGTCAGTGTTTCTCGCTAAAAATTTGTGCTTGTTATATTTTTGTTACACTTATAACCTGCATAGTAAAATTATTTATGGATTTAAGAGTACCAAGGATTAATTTGATGCCAGCGTGGACCTTGATAAGTTTCACGATGTTTCTCAACTCCACAGTACACGGATCTCAAATGAACTTGGGGCTGGCCATCCAAACACTGCATATTTGGCAGTTAAAGTCGCCTTATTCATGGCCCTCACTATGGGAGTTTTTGAATTTTCTCTACTAATGCTAATAAGGAACGTTTGGGGTGGTGCTTTTACCAATGCACATGAAGTGGTAAGATATGTGGCATCCATGATTCCAATTGTCGCAAGCCTTGCCTTTATGGATTCAATTCAAACTGTACTCTCAGGTACTGATATTGCTTTTTGCTCATTAGACTTGGGCATGAACTGTGCATATTACTTATTCTTGATCCTCATATGGAGAAAGAATAAAAGCCGAAACCTATAATACAAAAAATTGCATACGTACTACATTTGCATTAATTTCCATGACAACAATTTTCTTGCATATTACAAAAATATATAGAAGAAAACGCTAGGAAAAGAAATCATCTTCACTTTGTCTTCGGCCTATGTTTCTATGCATATGTGAAGTTGACCATTGCTAAGCAATTGGTTATAATTTGTAATCAGGCGTTGCCAGGGGATGTGGTTGGCAGAAACTTGGTGCATTTGTAAATCTTGGCTCATATTATGTTGTGGGAGTTCCTCTTGCTATAGTCTTTGCTTTTGTCCACCACATGAAAGTAAAGGCAAGATCACCAATTTCCTGCAGTGAAATATTTCAACCGAAGCTACTTGTTTTCAAACAACATTGGTTTTTCTCACCCGCAGGGCCTCTGGTTAGGGATCGCATTAGCATTTGCTGTGCAAGCGGTATGTCTTCTTCTCATAACCATATGCACCAACTGGGAGAAAGAAGTAAGTCATCTTCCTGTCTTCAACTCAGTTTTGTTGTGAGTTAAGATCTTGACAAAATGTTGATTGTTTAGGCTAAAACGGCTGCCATAAGGGTACAAGGCCCAAGAGTCCCACCAAGTAACCAAAATGATACTCATTGATGGTGGAATAACCGAAGACAGAACCAAACAAACTAGCATGTGAATGCTGCAATTTCAGCTTATTAATGCTATTTGTATGATTGTACCGTGCCTACGAAATTTTGGAATTTTTGGGGTCGGCTGTCCCCTAACTTAATGAAGGTAGGTCTGTACAGGACTTGATGAGTTGAATCTTTAATTATTTTAGTTGTTCCCGACATTTCGATTTATCTGGATAAATTATTAAAGGTAAGTCCGTCCTTGCTATTTATATTGAGCTCCTTGAACAACCGAAGTTGCTCGAACCAGGAAAATCAGGCACCACGTCTAAAAATAGTTATATTCTATGAAAAAACACAATGGCATAACAAGCTGTTTATGAAGCACTTGAGAACGTACACTTTATGTTCTACAACATTATTGACTCAGATTCAACTCCTTACAGAATAACTTTAGCAAGCAACAGATACAGCAAGGGCTCAAGAAAACGCCCTCACAAATAAATAATGTGAGGCCTTGCATTAGTTCTCTAGAGCTAAAGAAAATGAGGGGCAGAGGGAGATGTGTTACTATAAAATTTTTTCCCCTACAAATATGGAACAATTATTTCTTGTCTCAAACAAAAAATCAAGTGATGTTAATTTTCTGCGACTGCAACAACCTCCTTTCCACATTACACTTCCATAGTAGCTCCACACAGAGACAAAGATGAAGAGTGCCATATAATAATCAAAACCTTCAAAAATCCGCTGCCTTTTCTCAAGTGGAGATAAACAATTTACTCCACATGCTAATGGCTTCTGTACTAAAATATTCATTCTGGCTGTTGGAAGTCTAGATCTAATTTTCTTTTCAGATGTGATCTATCAGCACTGCAGAACCAAAAGAAGGACCATATATTAGTTACCATCATTTAAAAGAATTAAAAACTAGAAAAAAACGTCCGGCAAACTGCCAGTTTGCCAGATCATGTCATTACTGTTTGTTTAGTACAAATGGTGGAGAATAAGTTTTTAAAGCACTTGCCTGGGTTTGAGCATAGATTTTACATAATATAGTCATAACTACAAATTTAATTAATTTGAATGTCATTAAAAATTCCACCTAATCACAACTCAAGTCATTTTCCTTGTTAGCATGTCCTCATGCCATATTAGAAAGTTAAACTCAGAAAGACTTAGTAGTTAGCATCTACAAATTTGTCAGTATACATGTAAAATTCCAGATTTAAAGTAAAATGAGCCAAGTAATCACCTCAAAAATAGAGAGCATAGAAATCTGCAACAATGAAATCTCAAGCATGAAAGGGAAATTAAAAAAAAAAACTTTAAGAAAAAACACCCATACAAAACTGCTCCACCAGCTTTAGGAAGATGGCAATGCAAACTTGACTGCTTAAAGGAGAAAAATCTGATGTAACCATATTATTTGTACTAGATACCATCAATCGATAATAATATATGTTGTCAACATACTGTAGCAACAATTGTATGATTAAAATTGTAAATTTAACTAACAAGATTAATTCTAGCATGTCCAACAGCTTCAGCAGCCATAGTGAACAGGTACTGCTATAAAGTAATGTAAAAACACATCCAATTTCTCCAATCTAGCAGTTATTTTCTTGCAGGTGCAATAACTGGCGTAATACACAGAAATATTTGAAAATTGAAAAAGTTATGTATAAATATTATGTGATTTGGAAATATGCCTGAGCTATAATTATCAATTTATAACTCAGCGGTCTAGCTACTTCTCTTGTGATCATATATACGAAGACAAGCATACTTCAAGTTCCACGACTTTCAATTTCTGCTGTTGGTAAGAGACTCATAGGAGGAGAAAAACTGCTTATATATCAAAATGATGATATGGTAACGATCTAAAGTAAATTTACTTAGAAGGAATTTTTTTATGAGCTACATTAGCTTTACTTATATTTTCTTAACTTTAATAATATTAGCAAAAACATTGTGGCTCTACATGCAAGCAATTGATCATGTTTGACTTAAACTAAAATTACAACCTGTTTAGACACTTAAAATGACTAGATGATCAATATTGTTTTACCTGTTAATAGTAGGTCTATTTGGAGGTTTTAGTCCAAATATAGAAAAGTCTATTGATGCTGGCGTGGGATCATTCTTGCCTGTATTATCACCAACCTTCTGTCCGTAATCACTAACATTGTTATCAATCTTATCTCCTAATAATGCATTTGCATCAAATCCATCACGCCCTGGCATCACTCTCCTAGACTTTCTAGGAGGTGATAACACAGTAGGGCCCTCATGTGGATTGAGATCAGAAACCTTAAGTTCCCTCTTAGGGGCAGGTGTAGGGAGCTTATCAGGATCTGTAGGCAGAGGCACGAATGAAAAATACCTAAAGAGAAAATGAAGATATTAAATCTGCAATAAAAAACACTTATTGAATTCTTTACAGGATCTTAAAAGTACATAAGATACCTGTGCTCTAATGCCTGTTGCACTGAAATCCTAACTTTGGGATCATATGTAAACATATTTGACAACAAATCTAAAGCATCATCGCTTGCCATTGGAAATAAAGATCTCAAAGGGGGAGCTGGAACATATTGGTATTCAACATAATCAGGAAGATACACAATATCAGGCCACTGAGAAGGTGTTGGAGTCCCAAATGCAGCAAAAATCTTTCCTAATTGGTCAATATCACTTGAACCCTATCAATATTAAAACAAAAAAACCAAAAAAAAAAAAAAAAAACGGATTAAAAATTCATATAATGAGTGATTGATTATTAGCACATAAAGAAGCAAATTAATAAAATCAACCATTGCAATAAACTACATCTTCAAAGTACGAAGTAAGAAAAGTTTTTCTTAAAACAAATGGACAATATAATAAAGCATGAGAGCTGTATTATTTGGAAGTAAAATTAATAGTCAATAATACCATCATAACTAAAAGCTTCTGATCTAAACCGCAATTCAGCAGAAGAGCTCTGAAGGGTTTATTCAAGCTGCAATTTGAACCGTTTAATAAAGCTAAATGGACTTTTCCTTTAATCAAACTAAGGCCAAATGGTTAAATGCTCAAAGATCAATATCCATGACCTGAAGCCCAATATTCGAAATATCAAGTAATTCTACCTGGTCACCTTGAAAATCTTTTACCTGCAAAAAGGGCTGGCGAAGCAGGAGTTCAGCAAATATACAACCCGCAGCCCAAACATCAACCCCTGAACCATACTGTTTGGTCCCAAATAATAGCTCAGGTGCTCTATACCACCGAGCCAACACCTATTCACAGAATAAACATGAGTTTCAAGCATGAAGATCTATTAAATTGAATGATACAGGGTATGTTAAATAACATGCAGGCAGTTACTAATAGAGACAACTAAACTGATAGGAAGCAGAGGGTGTCAAGAAAAATTTGGTATGCCATAGAAGTTGGCAAGCTTAGTATGAGTTCCACAATTCACATATTCTACTCCACTCCTGCGAGTCACCATGAGATGATGACCCAAGAGAACAAAAAACCTAGAGCAAAAGCAACCTGAACTTAGCCTTCTCCCACCAATACAAATTTTGGATTGCCAAAGTTTTCTTTTCTTACCCTGTTTACCCATTCATAAAGGCAAGAAACTATAAGAAATAATCCATTAAAAACAATTAATATTTGGAAAAGAGACCAGCTATAATTATGAAAATTTTAAGGTGTAGTCAACAAGTTTGCAGCCTATATTTTCTTATGACCTTGAACTACCAAATCATATTTGGCAAACCATTCTAGTGTACATCCCCTTGCAGTTTTTCATCCTTTTCACATCAAACTATTAGGGGATATTGCTAAATTTCTGCAAAAGAACCTGAAGAAAGCGTGATAATAAACAATTTTGTGAATTTTCGATTCAAAGTTTTATTCAGAGTGCAGAGTTTTATTCCAAAAAAAAAAAAAGGGAATTCATCTCCAGAGCCTCAGTCAACGTATGGCCACCCACATATTGAATGAAAGGTATCCATACACTCTGAATAAAGAAGTAAACCTGATGAGTAAACCTTCGATCTGGGCTCCCAAATATCCTTGCTAAACCAAAATCTGCAAGTTTCAGCTGTCCGTTAGGTCCTATCAACAAGTTATTTGGCTTCATATCCCTGAGAATATATAAGCAAACTTGTCACTCATCACTAACAAGCAAGTAAAAACTATTCAGTGAACAAAGGAGCAACATAATTTACCTACGCAAAACCCATTTCTTGTGGCAATAAGCAAGACCTTCAAGTGTCATTTGAAGGTAAGATTTTATATCAGCTGGTGAAAGGAAAATATTTCGGTCTCGTATAACAGCTTCAAGGTCCGTCTCCATAAATTCAAACACAAGATGCAAATTCCCTTTATGCGGGAATGCATCAATTAACTCTATAATATTGGGACTCTTGAGCTCTTTAAGCAGTTTAATCTCTCTAAGAGCCGTAAAATTAACCCCTTCCTTCTGCCTGCCAAGCCGAATTTTTTTAATTGCAACTGTCTGTCCTGTCTGTTTAAGCAATGAAAACACTTTCATAAAAACGCCGCATGGTGAAAGGATTGCCAACTTTGTGTAAGCAAAGGGTAAGATCGACTTCTGCATACACTATGGTCCATATTCAAAGTCCAAGGAAGCCAAGAAAATAAACAACATATGCGAATTGTTAGAACTGTACGAAAAACTATCCAAATCATTTAAGAGTTTAATTCCATTATTCTGACTTCTGAGGCTCTTTCTGAAGATATATGATCCCCTGGTACGTTAACTTTTACCACACCAACAAGGGCTTATCATTCGCATTAGGGAATCGCAATTCTTTCCAAATCGTCTTCACTGACCAAATTTCCTAGGAAAAAAAAAATTGCTTCTACGAAATTCAGGATAATTGTGTTAAAAAAAAAATGCAGCATAAAAGCAAAATAGCATAATTTGGGTTTACCTTGGTATCAATGGCTTTGTAAACGACTCCATAGGTACCTTCACCGAGGACTTCACGCCTGAGATATCTATCGGCCACTTTCCTAGACGGATCCATGTCAGACATTTTTTTTTTACCCAAATTTTGGTACTGGGGGTATTATCGAAGCTAATTCAGCTTGAAAATTAAAAATTTACAGTCAAAACGTTGCGAGCTAATTAGGGCTTTGGCGAAAAGGAATTAGGGTGTAAGAACGCCGTTGAGAGTCCCATAAACTTCACCGAACACTTAATAATAATATATTTTAAAATAAATATTATAAATATATTAAATTTACAATTAATTTTGAAATTTTACGTATTCTTTTTTTTTTTTTTTAAATACCGTACCTAAGGATATTTGATACATTGGCCCAAAAGAATACATAAGAGTTTCATGACAATTTCAAATTCATAGGATAGGATATCTTAGAACAAAAATAATTTAGTCAATGACTATTCAAAATTAATTTTAAAATTTAATATTTTTCTTGATACAATATATTACCTTTATGGCCTTTATCTTAGGAATCCAAACGTAGAATTGCAATACAAATAAATGAATTTAATGGTGGTACTACTTTTTTTTTTTATCTAAAACATTGCTTCATGGTTAATAATGAATACCAAAATTCTGTGAAACTAACATAAGACATGCCACTGCTACATGACTGGCTTTGATGAAATTAGACATGTCAGCATTTAAAGCAGCAAATCCAGAAGCTGTTTTTGAAGACTTCATTCGGCGGCATTCACCTGGTGATTGGGAAAAGGATGACTTCGAGGACAGTGCCTTTTGCCCTAGTTAGACTATTATAATGGGATAAAAAACTTGAGAATCAGAATGAATGTTTGAGTTTCAAAAATATTAATGGGTTCTTCAAATGCTCAATCCAAATTCTCTAATAGACTAATGTCGTCCAATGTATCACTCCTGCTCTTGCCATTTTCTTTTACAATGTTTGGTAGACTAGAATAGCTCACGGTGGGAAGGAAATGGGAGTAACAATCAAGTAAATTTTGGTAGGTCAGATTGGAAAGCCCACTTCATGAATCATTATCTTAGTAAAGTCATGACATTAGCTTCCTTAACCAGTTTGATGGAATTCTTTAATGTTCATGGGAATCAGCAAAAATGCCCTTTGTTCTAACATGTTTGCTTCGTATGTTTGTTTCTAAGCCACCATCTTTCATTCCTAGCGATCCCAGAGTATTAGAGATAGAGCTTTACTTTTAAGAGCAAATTTGTTAGAACCAATTTAAAAGTTGTAATTGAAGTTAGGTGTAAATTTTACTCTTTCTATTATAACTGATATAAGTCCCAGAGTTTTTTGTGTGTGTGTGTATGCGTATATATATATAGATATATATATGAGCGATCGACTATTGATGTAAGCATAGAAATCATATTATGAGTTCAAAAAAATTAATCTATTCTTTCATTCATTCTTCTTAGTATTACATTAATTCATATCTCTAATATGGATATAAGAGCTTATTGATCACTCTCACAACAATAGAGTTGTCTTTGACCTCCACAAACGTGCTCACCTCTTCTGCACAAGTCTCGAGAACAATGGCATTCAATCATCTTATTACTACAAAACTTAATGAGAAGACTTATATGCTATGGAAACAACATATTCTAGCTACGATTAGGGGACATGAGCTTTATAAATTGATTGAAAAGGACAAAAATTGCTTCTTAGGTATCAATCTATTGAAGAACAATGTGAAGGAAAAATTTTTAATGAATTTTTAGCCTGAGAGAAGCAAGGTCAGCTACTGCTTTCATGATCTCTCTCTTCAATGTTAGAATCTATGCTCATATGATTGGTTAGATGTGAATGATCAAGCCAAGAATAAGAACAAATACTGGATTTCTTTGTTAGCCTAACAAGAGCTAAGATTCATCAATAGAAAAGAAAGCTCAAAAACACAAATAATGGAACTTGAACCATCTCAGAATACATGTTGCAAATTAAAGTGTTAGTCAATGCACTGATTTTGATCAGTAGCTCAAACTCTAATGATGAGCATGTTGAGATCATTTTGGAAGGATTACTTGATGACCACAATGCCTTGGTCGTACTCATAAATACGTAGAAAGAACCTTATACAATTAGTGAGATTGAATCTCTTTGTTAACTTAGAAGACAATGATTGAGAAGAATTTGAAAGCTGCACAAGAAGAAATAATAACAATAAATGTAGCAAGCATTGAACAAGGAAGTAAATCCAGCTATGATGAAAAAAAAATAGCAACAGGAATGTGAGTCAAAATTTTACAAGAGGACAGTTTAGAGGATCGTGAGGAAGGTATAAAAACAAATGAGAACGAAGTAACTTTGGTGGAAGATATAGTGTTTTTGGTCAAGTATGTGGAAAAGGAGGACATTTAGCTTCAACTTGGTTTTATTGATTTAATGCTACATATCAGCCACAACCTCCATATCAACAAAATTTTCAACAGCAGTATAATACTTATAATCTATAGTTTTGTCCATAGCAGTCCAACTTTGCAAATAACACTTCTTATTCTACAATTTGCTTGTTCAATCTCAATCATTCTTCATTATCTATTGTCAATTTAGAAATTCCTAAGTCTATTGTTATGAATTCACATCAGAATACTTGTTTTGTCAATCATGTTTCAGTCAATAATACATACACTAGCATAGACTTTTATCTTTGGCATTGTAGATTAGAACACTGTAATCCTTTTATCATTGTGTAAGTTCTCAAAAGTTGTAATATCAAATGCTTAGAAGAAGAATTGTTTGTTTTTGCATTGCTTCTTTTTATGGTAAAGCGTATAAGCTACTTGCCTTTACAGCTCCCAATGTCCATTATCAGCCTTTTGAATTAGTCTATATTGATGTGTGGGGTCTTGCTCCTTACACATCTATTTATAAGTCTTTATATTGCATAGCTTTTATTAACTCATTTTCTAGGTTCACATAGCATTATCCAAGCAAAAGAAAGTCTGACTCATTATCATGATGTATTAAGTTCAAAAATCAAATAGAACTTCAGTTGAACACAAAAATAAACGCATTAAAATTAGATTCTAGTGGTGAATTTCATTCATTCACATCATTTGTTTCTGAGCATGGCATTATGCATCGTTTCACTTATCCATATGCTTATTATTAAAATGATCTTGTTGAAAGAAAGCATGTGCATCATCTAGGTACTAGATTGATAGTATTATCTTATGTTGGTATACCACTCAAGTTTTAGGAAAATGCATTTTTTATAGCAACTCACCTTTTTAATTGTTTGCCTTCATCTTCCGTTCAAAATGAGATACCTTACACTAAACTCTTCCATCGTTAACCTTGAAAGCATGGTTTTAAATTGTGGCCACTTCGCTGTAATACGGTCGCAATATTGTGGATAAGGTCAATAATGCATCCACATTACCTTACATTTGCAAGGTGACTGCAATTCTCCTTGTAGCACTAAAACATAATGGTGTTGTGGCCACAACAAAATAGTTTTTCGGCCATAATTCTATTATGTTATGTCTTCACCAATTTCTAGGTCTTACTTGGTCATGAGGCGAGGCTTGTCTTGCTTAATCATGTAGCTTGTGAACAACAAAGCATCAACATGAGTTTTCTGCAAAACCGAGCTTAGATTTCAACGTCTCTTAGAAATGGGTTGTTCTAGATTTAGTTTAGAAAGACTATAGGGATAAGAACATGTCGGCTAGCTAAAAGTGAAAGGAACATAGATAATGAACATAGATAGAGAGGGGGTGAAGGTTGTTATACCCCTAAATCCCGGAGTGTAACTAGCACGGATAACAGGAATAACCCCGTTCTTGTAAGTCAACCACTATGTTTTTTAATTATATTAATATATGAATTATGCAATAACATAAACTCACAGAAACATTAAACACTAAGCAATTTATCCACCAGATTTATTGTAGAAATTTTGGCAGAGTCTCCTCTGTAAATGAGACCTACCGAAATGCTACAAATATATGTTAACCTATTAAAGTCCAGAAAAGAGAGCTCAACTATCAATATAACCAATAATTGAAAATCTATAACAAAATAAGGGAATAAGGGATCCACCTGTGGTCATCCATACATATATACAATCACATACATTTTGGCCACTATGTTATACTATTACAAAAGAAAAATACCCTAACAAAATAATAGATCATATCTTCTGCAGTATGAGTAGAACTCTTCTAATCCTCACGCTCAGGAAGCTACTATGGGTGGTTGTCTAAAAGTAAAGAAAATAAATGGCTAGCATCCTAGAAACATAATCAATGCTAATTACCTTAAGGTATGCAGTGTTATGTACAAATTGCCTTATAATAAACTTTGATATATCAAATACTATACCTGTTGGCCCAACCCATAAAAGTGACCTGTATTCTATTGAATAACATTTAAATTCTTACTATAATGAAGCACAACACATATGTCATTTACATAAGAGAAAAAATTACAACTGTGCAATATAAAATAACAGTCATAGACTTACTTCCATGGTAATCAAAGTCAGTCAAGGCTACTTAGCCTTAGGAAAAATGTATTTTTCGGTCAAGGGTATATAGACCTCGGAAAACTATATTCATCAGTCAATGGTACTTAGCCTTTAGGTAATTTAAACTAGACAGTCGTAAGATACAAGTTTATGCTATTTAATCCATCTAATATTCACTCTTGATACAATCCAATTGAATGTTTTTACATGAATGTCACATTGTAACAACATGTCAGTTAGTACCTTGTATCATACCTGTCTATATTATAATATCCACTTTATAAGTATTATGTAACACCACATAAAATTCATAATTCATTTAAGAGAACTAATTAAATCTAGTAAACCATTTCCTAGTTAACATAAGGATAAATAACTTCCAAAATTCCAATACATAATAACGTAAATAACAAACAACATCATGTAACATATAATACCGTTGGGAAAGCTACCACTCACATGTTTAATGAAGTATTTTAATTAACGTTGCTCCTTTCCTTAGCTATAGGATATTCCTCAAAACAAATTGCTATAACACAAAAGTGTAAATTGCCTTAATCCACACGATCACCATTTCACATTTTGTTTGATCTCATTACATTGTCTCTTAGCACAATTATAAATTAGAAAAGACTTAATATGGACAATTAAAATATTTACAAGTCCTATAATTACCATATCATTGGGTCAAACACAAACCTTATTAAAGAAGGTTTTCTTTCTTTGGTTCATACTCTCTTTTCAATATATTATTTCAATAACCAAATTCTTTCTACATCTCCTTGTTTACTACTTAAAATTCATGCCTTAGCCTTATTTCATTTTTTTTTTATTCCACCATAAGCCTTGCTAATTTCTCACCAATATAACATTTGCCAATCCAATTATATCCACTTCTTTTGTAATTCTTATTTCAAAATATTCAATTAAATCCCAATTTACAACACGTTCAAATTTTTCATCACCTTTAATAATCCTATGCATGGATAACCATAAGATATCACTTTATTTAGAAATTCATATTACTCTTAATATACCAACCTTAAAAATTAAATTCCAGAATTCATATAATTTCATCTTTAAGCCCAAAAATCTAAAATTTTTTTAGATTGGTCCCTAACTAACCCTAGCCATGAACATAAGCATTTTCTAAAAGTTCACCACATCATTCTAACCACCAATTAGAGGCAAAAGAACAAAAAATTAAGTAGGAAATAGAACCCATATGGAGATTAAACGAAATCTCACCCAAAAATAGATTAAATTTGACCTCCAAGCTACCAAATGAAGAGTTGGATGAAGTTGGAGGTTTCTCGCTAGAATAGCAATGCGTGGTGGCCGAAAAATGGGTCGCTGGTGATGGAGGATGCCAGCTGATGGTGACTAAAGGTGTGACAGAGTAGAGAAGACGTGAGGCAGTCAAGAGAAAAGATGGAGAATTTTGTAGAAATTTTGATCAGGAAAGAGAGAAAATGAAACAAGAAAATTTTGGTAAATTTGCTTAGCTAGGACACATGGCAGCACCACAAAGTTTTTGAGAAAGTATGCAACTGAGGTTTGAACCCTTGCCATCAAGACTTAGGTACCAAGGTCTTACCATTGAGCCATTATTCATATCTAATTATTAACCTATACCAATTACATTTATTATTTTACTTCTTCTAAATGGTTTTACTTTATCTTTCTAATAATGAAAATAACCTTATACAACCAAATTAAATGCCATCTATGAAAATTTTGTGAGTGTTACAGAGGTGATGATGACAATTGAGCATGTGTACGAAGAGTGAAAAGATATGTTAATTAATTTAAGATGATATTTTGTTTTGCATCAAAATAATTATAATTAAAAACTATTTTATTAAGTTATTGCAAAATTATTAGGCTAAAGGAGAATTATTTAATGCATCTAGTATATATTCAACTCCTTTAATTTATAAATTAGAACATTAATAAATATTTATAATTTAATGTAAATTAAATTCTATATGCATTAATTTTAAAAATTATACTTACACACACACACACACACACACACACACATATATATAAAAGAATGCCTAAGGGCACATGTTACTTATTATTTTTGACAAATAGTCCCTTATTGCCAACAAGCTACATGATTTAACTCTAAACATCTAAACACAATGTAGTGAGGGACACTTAACTAAAAATTTATGGGTTGATTTTTATATGCTTATATATATATATATATATATATATATATAAAATTATGGATGTTATATATAATATGCTATATGTATGTGATCTTACCCATTTTTACCATACCATTTAATATCAATTCATGGGGTTTTATGAGATTTAAAAAGCTTAAATGCATGATTTGATAATATTTTGTGATAATTTGGGATTAGAGGCAGTTTCCTACAAAATATGCTTTGTAAGTGTAAAATTGTAATTTTTCCATTGATTTGACTTAAATTAGTTAATTTAGAGAATATGAGATATTACAATATTTAAATTCTTGCATTGTAAGCCAAATTTAAAGACTAGTTGGAAGAAATCAGAATTAGGGACCAGAAGAATCGAAAAATTACATAAAAGGGCCAATGTATGCTTGCTATGTTTTTCACTGCAGCGAACTCATCCCAACCTACAAAATTTTTATTCAAATTTGAACCCAACTATAAGAACTTGACCCAACTCACTTCTTTTTAGCTATTAGGATTCTTTTCACTGAGGAAGGTAGCTCGAGACCAAAGAGGAGTCCTAGAGACTTTCCTTTTTCCTTTTCCCTTTCCATTTTTCTCATCCCTCCATCAATTTTTAGTAGTTCCATGATTGTCCTTGGTGATTTGGAGCTTAGTGAAGCATCCTTCTTCACCATAAGCAGTTGAACATTACTTGCCTAGAGGAGATTTGATAAGGCTTGAGCTTGGAGCATCAATTAGGGAGTTTTTCTTGTTCTTTTCCATCTTGCCTAGCTTTGTATTCATTGTATCTTGGTTAAGTTATTTTGATTACATTTTTAGGCTGAACCATATTGCTATAACTTCTATATTATGGATTAGATTATGATATTTTTGTTTTGATGTGTGTTTTGTAAGGATTATTGCTACATTCGATTGTAGAAGTATTGGATTTAGTAAAATCTAATATATCTTATAATTGATTGTGGTAATCTAGTAGCACTTGGCTAAGTTGTTCAAGTTGTTCTCACATCTTTACATTGATCTTCCATTAGTGTATTAATAAGGTAGTTAATGTTGTTAAGAACCTTTAGGTTAAAGGTTTTATAAATAAATTAATTTACCTAGTGTTTGAATGGTATTTCAAACCACTTGTGGAAATGGTTTTCTAAAGAAACTTCCATTTATCTTTTAAGAAGCTAAGAAGGCCGAATCAAATATCTTACGATCATTTCATCATCATTTGCATTAAATCCAATTATTTTATTAATCTTCTTTTTATAACAAAAATCCTAAAAACATTTTCATTTGTTGCATTTCATTCAAATTCCATCCATTTGATAAAAACAAAGACAAAGCCTTGATTTTTCCCATTTCTTCACACATTTTTGCATTCAAATTACCTATGAATAAACTAAGCTCCTTGAAATGAACACAACCTGGATTGCACCACTATAGTACATTTTGGTATCTGGTATTAGCTTTTGACACCCTAATGACAAGGGCTCAATCAGTATGTCCTAATTATAATAATTGTATACAATTTTTTAGATGTCTTGTACATTTTTTTTTTAATAAATCACACCTGCAATAACCATAACTCACATTGTGTAACTTGCACAAAACTCGCAATCACAGTAATTGCAACGCAACCACAATTTGAAACTTTGCTTAAAAGTTTTTGGCTGTGCATGTTATCCTTTATTTAGACCTTACAATATAAATTCTCATTTCGTATCACTGAATGTATATTCCTTGGATATAGCTCCCAACATAAGGGATATAAGTGTTTTGATCACAATGGGATAATCTATATTTCATAGAATGTTACCTTCAATGAGTCTTATTTTCCCTTTAAAAATTCTACTAATTTTTGTTCCATCAAGCTCAAATGTTCCTTTAGTCTTAACCCATATTTCCTTTTATCTTAATGGTGCCTAAGTTGTTAATCAGCAAAATTTTACTGAGTTAATAATGTCTAATATTGTTCCTTCATATCAATGTTGTGCATGTATGACACAAGGTTCAAAAGTAGTAACTTCAATGTTGCTACAACAGCATCATGGTTTTTCATTACTAACACCTAATGATATGTTCAATCCTACTAATGCTAATGATGCAACCACATCAAAAAATCATCCTTCTAATGTTGCAAGAACTAGTCATAATAATTAAACTCAAGAGGTAGAGTTATGTAGTAATACTAATACTAGTATCGATTCTTTGATTTCTTCATATAAGGATAAATCTAGTATTTTTAAACCTAAGGCATTACTCACTAAGGTTTTACTCATTCTCACTCAACTACAATACTTGATCTTGCTTGGAAGAATGCAATGACTAATTAATACAATTGCTGATGAAAAATAATACTTGAACTCTTACACCTTTACTTGCAAATCAACATACTATAGGTTGTTAGTGGGTTTTCTGGGTAAAGGAAAATTCATATGGATTCATAAAATAAGGCTCATTTGGTAGCTGAAGGCTATCATCAATAACAACATTCTCCCTAGTTGTAAAGCCTACAACTACAAGAACCTTGCTTACTATAGTTATTACTAATTAGTGGGACATTTATCAAATTGATTTGAAAAACACTTTTTTTCATGGAGAGTTAGAGGAGTAAGTCTATATGGAACAACCACCAGAGTTTGAACTGAAGATAAAAATCTAGTATGGAAGCATAACAAAAATTTATATGGTTTGAAGCAGGCTCTAAAGGCAAGGTTTGAAAAGTTAGAGTTTACATTGCAGAAACTTGACTTTGCTCTAAGTAGATGTGACCCTTCATTGTTCATTCATGTAACTCGGCATAGTAAAACTTACATTTTTATATATGTTGATGACATTCTAATAGTTGGAAGCAAGAGCATATTGATAAGCTAAAGAAATAGCTTAATTCTGAATTTAATTTAAATGATCTCAAGCAAGTGAGTTATTTTCTAGACATTGAAGTAGTGAAAGCTTCATATGAAGGTTCAATTTTGTAACAGGGGAAATACATTCAAAGTTTATTGGAAAAGGTGAAAATGGAAAATTCAAAAGGTCTGCCAACACTTATGACATCGGGATTAAAATTTTCGAAGCATGATAGTAATTTCATGGCAATTCCTTAGTTATACTAATCAGTTGTTGGAGCACTACAATATGCAACAATAATTAAAGCTGAAATTTCTTACAATGTTAACAAGGTTTGTTAGTTCATGCATCAACCTCTAGAAGAAAATTGAAA
This sequence comes from Delonix regia, assembly GCA_037074485.1. NCBI lineage: Eukaryota > Viridiplantae > Streptophyta > Magnoliopsida > Fabales > Fabaceae > Delonix > Delonix regia. The sequence continues at coordinate 26,513,026 of CM073449.1, read as the reverse complement.
AGCAATTAAGCATATTCATATATACTTAAATGACACTTAGTCCATTGGTTTGCATCTGAGCAAATGTGATAATCATAGATTAATTAGGTTTTTTGACACTGCTTGGGAGGCGATCTTAATAATAAGAGATCTAATTTAGGTTCTTGTATTTATTAAGGCAAGAACTTAATATCCTAGGTACAAACTTGCTAATATAATTGCAGAAATCATGTGGTTGAAGACTTGGGTATAGGAGCTTAAGATGACTGAAAGTAATTTAGTGCCTACTGTTCATAGTGATAACTTATGTACAATGTTACTTTCATGAGAAGGTTACAGCTAAGTAGTTAATTGTAAAGCATATTCCTTCTATTGATATGGTAGCTGATATACACATGAAGCCCTTGTCAAAAGCCAAGTTCACATTCTTAAGAGATTAAGTTAGAGTTTCTAATCATCGACTCTAAGTTTAAAGGGAAGTATTAGAGATAAAGCTTTACTTTATGTGTAGTTAGAATCAGAAGATGTAACTGAAGTGAGGTGTAATTTTTACTCTTTCTGTTGTAACTAATGTAAGTCCAAAGCTATATATGTATGAGTGACCGGTTATTGATGTAAGCATGGAAATCATATTATTAGTTTAGAAAAATCAATCTCTTCTTTCTTTCATTCTTCTCACTATTACATTGCTTCATATCTCTGACATAGAGCCATGGCCAAATCTGGAAGCCATGTCTTGCTATTCCAAAGCCATGGCCAAATCTAAAATCTTTATCTTATGATTGTACAGACATGACCGATTTTAAAGGAAAAAGATGTGGAGATTACTTTTTTTTAACATGACTTTTTTTAATGAAAGAACATAAGGAGGAAGAAGAAGATACAAGAGAAGAATTATGGTGCTGCTTTCTTTTTTAAACATATTGTTTTTTATCTCCCTGGTGTTTTAGTCTTTTGCCAGTAATTCTTTCCATTCTTTTCTTTATTCATCCACCCAAATAAAAAAAAAATGACATTCTTATTCTTTTTCTTGCAATACTAAATATGATTTTAAACCACACATTCTCATTTTACCAAGGTTCATTCCCTTCCTTGTTGATTGTTTGGTACCCTAGAAATCCACACCTTAAAGAATGATGATTCCCATAAACATGGGGATTTACAATCCTTTTGAGGAGCTAAGGAATTAACAAGCTTTCCAGGGAATGAGAAATTTTTGCCAAGTTTGCCATCCTCACGACATTGGCTTCGACATTTTCACAGAAACAACACTAATACACTAGACCTAGTGTGAACTAACACATCATTCAGTGAATGGGGAAAAAGCTCTATATTTCACTGCATTCACTAATAAATAACAAGGCTATTTATATACAATTGGAAGAATGAAAAACTGTTATGTCCATCTGTGAATTTAGTAAACTAATGCTACGCGGCTATACTAAATTGAATGATAGTATACAACTGGAATGAAATATAGCACAAGTGGCCTTTGATTATAACGGAAACATGTGGAGAACGTTCAGGTTGTTGTGCTGAGCATCACGTGGATGAAAACTGAATATTTTTACATCCCCCCTTAAGTTAGAGAATGGTAATCAACCATTTCCAACTTGGAGATAAGGTTATTGAAGGCTGAAACTAAAAGCACTATGGTAAATATATCAGCTCGTTGGTCAGAAGAAGTAACATGTTGAAGATGAATAAATCCTATTGCAAACAACTACTCTTGTAAGCATGCCTTCTGTCAAAGATGATAACAAACATGAGAAAAGCAACTGGTCTTGTCACTCCCAGGTCAAATATTCTTCTGAAAGAGTTCCCTGAGCCATAACATCTTCAAATGAAAACCTTGTCGCCACCTTTTCACCAGTAATGAAATGGTACAAATCATGGCCACGATCATGGCCAGTATTTGTTGTCTCCAGAGAAGATTATTCTTCTCATCAACGAAGGACCATTAGATGGGAAAGACAAGAGGTGGATCTTCAGCATTCTAGATTTACACTACTTAATCACCGAAAGAAATGTACATTAGAATGCTTTTTGTGATATTTCATTGAACAAATTGTGAAATTTTGACAATGCAGTTTGGCCAAGCATGCTTTCTTCTTGTTCAAGCATAGTTTGTCAGTTTGTTAATCAATTTCAAAACTTCATTGCAATATTTTGATTCAAAAACCATTATATTTATTTTCAACACTATTCCAATTATTATCATCTCAAAGACTATTTTTATCCAATTGAATTATTGAAATTGAATATTTTTATACTTTTTCTTCTTTTCAGTCATTCAAATGAGATTAGGTTTGGAATCAAAAAATAAATATGGAAGGCATTCTCTTTTCTTATTTATTATTTAGTTTATGAAAATAACTTTTTATTCAATAAGAATGTTAAAATGAATATTTTAATACTTTTCTAGTTAATGATAATTTAAATTAAATTTTTAGCCATTAAAATATAAAATTTGAATATTCTATTTTTTCCTTATTGGTAATTCAAATAATATATTTTACAATTAAAAAAAAAGTAAAATTTGAATATTCTTTATCATTGTTTAATTAGTAAATTCAAAATGAATATTTTGATTCTTTTTGGACTATGGCTATTTAAGTCATTTGCGCAACTTTTCTTTTTATTTATGCAGTGTTTCTATCTAACCAAACATACAAATGGAATGATATTATTATTTTCATGTGATATCAAACATAATTATAAGTCACTTATTCCATGTCATTTCCAATTTTATTCCCATGAAGAATTCTTGCATAAATATGGCCTTACAATTCCTTAGCTCATTGAGTAAAACTTATCTTAAGTTATACTCTTGCATTGAATCATTCCAAAATAGATTTAAGCTAGAAGAAATTTAAAAATACTTTGACCGTAGTAAACATGTATATCTTATATACACCATTGAACATATGTAATTTGTTTTGGAAGACGGAGTTCTATATTGAAAGTGTATAATTTGTACGTAGGAGTATATAATTTTTCCCACTCAATATCACGTGATAAAATTCTTTCATAAAAAGTTCACATTTAAACAATTTAATACAAAAATATTTTTTTTAAAAATTACGTCAACCTTCATTGTTTGCGTTTCCAATATGAAAACGCAAATATAGATGTTGAATGTTGACGGCAAACTTCAGCCGCCCTGAATATCATAACTTGCCGTTAAGCCAACGTTGCCATTTGATTGGAAGACGCAAATTCTGACTATAAAAATATATATAATTTAAAACTTTTTTCGTAAAGAAATTCTCCCCCAGTCGTAGATTGACCTTGCAGTTTCTTAGAACCAATAAGCCGTAAAACTTTGGCCAAATAAAACCTGTCTCTGTCACGATATCATGCTTGAATCCTTCTCATGAGATTTCCAAGCACGTGTGATTTTTGGAAGTCTTATATGTGCGAAATAAGATTGATGAAGAATGAAGTAGAATCGGGAAGTTGACTTAGAATCAATTAGGGATCGTCTTGCAGGCTTTTCGGAGCAGAAGGATGGGAGAAGTGAAGCTGATTGCGACTCCTCAAAGCTTTCCCTGTGCTAGAATTGAGTGGGCTTTGAAGATAAAGGGTGTGGAATACGAATACATCAAAGAGAATCTGCTAAACAAAAGCGATCTGCTTCTTCGGTCCAACCCTGTGCACAAGAAGGTTCCTGTGCTTCTTCACAACGGCGTACCTCTGGCTGAATCCCTTGTCATCCTTGAGTACATCGATGAGACATGGAAGCAAAACCCTTTGCTTCCACAGGACCCATATGAGAGAGCCCAGGCTCGTTTCTGGGCAAGATTCATTGATGAAAAGGTATTCTAAATTCATGTGATAATTCAATTTTATCATACAGTACTATTTGGTTGGTAAATGCATAAAACTCTTTCTGTTCAATATGAAATGACAGTGTGTGCTTGCTGTGTGGGGAGCTGGCGTAGCACAAGGTAAAGAAAAGGGGAAAGCCATAGAGTCAGCACTGGAATCACTGGCATTTCTAGAGAAGCAGATTGAAGGGAAGAAGTATTTTGGCGGAGAAAAACTGGGATATTTGGATATTGTAGCTGGATGGATACCTCATTGGCTTAATGTTCTGGAACAACTTGGAGAGATGGAACTGCTCACTGCTGAGAGGTTTCCACATCTTCATGAATGGAGCCAGAACTTGATGCAGACTTCACCTGTGAAAGATTGCATTCCTCCCAGAGAAACCGTTGTTGACTACTTCAACTTCGGCTTCACCCACGTGCGTTCCATGGCAGCCAATAAACCATGAATACACAAAAATCTACACAAGAAGAAGTTCTACATTCGATTCAGTTCATCGTGCACCAAGATGTCATATTAATTCCTTTCTTTTCTCTATGCTTTCCAATAGTACAGGTTACTAGCTGATTGGTTTTTTGCTTTCAAGGTTGTGATTGGGCTGGTATGTAGTTGTTTTGCTTTGAGGTCTTGTAATGTTGTTGTTTAATTTTGTGCTTGGTTTAGTTTTACAGTTTTGCCTAGTGTACCGAAGAAAAAAGCTTCTTCCATAAAATTTTGGTCACTTTGGTAGACCATGTCTGTGATATATTTCGAGTGTAATGGTGGGGCTAGACGTTTCGCCATAATTTCAATAATCAATAATTTACTGTGCTTCTGTGTCAGTGTGTTAATATTCAATGGTAAGAGATTGGCTTCCAAAAGACAGTTTTACACTTGGATTTACACTCAAGGGCTTGAAAAGTGCTTTTCAAGTTTAAGATATCAAATAGTAACAAGCTTGACATCAGATGCGAACTAACTACCAAAAAAACATCATAAGTCTGGAATGAGGGTTGGAGGGTAAACTGGAAATGTATATTTTCAAAGTCGGAATAAAGGGTAACACAAATAGTCTTAAATTTCATAGTCTTCACCACCTTTTCATAGTATTCTTCAATTGCGTCTTGTATATTTCTATTCTCTTTTCTTCTTTTTCGTTTTTGAAGGTTGTTGTTGAGTGACACTTTTCTGGCACTACATTCTAAACTGGTGTTTGATGCGACTACCTTGACTTTTCTTTCAATGTGGCAACTTATTTGTAATCACTAATTATCTGAAAAGCAATTTTAGGAGAAAAAGTTGTAGTGCATTAAGCATAGATTTTCCGGAATATTTTTCATTATGATTAGTTTTAATCACATAATTACACACTATACTTCGATGAAATGTGTGGAAGATAAAAGACATGCTCGAGTGGGGGAAGGAAAGTAATAGAAGCCATGAAAACAGAGGAGGAAACAGAGTGATAGGGACAAGATGCAGAGGAGTGGAGGACGATAGAGTTTTCTTCTTGACGCCCGTAGACGAACTGATAGAAAATATGCAGAACAGAAAACTTTGAAGGCATTGTTTCTTCTACTATACAAAGGGAGAAACAAGAGGGAGCGAATTTCAAGTTTTAATCTTTGGAATGTGAATGAAAATCAAGTTACAGCTGAGAAAATTCTAATTTTTTTCAACGCATAAGACGGGAGATATAAAGAGGAATTCTGCATTGCTGACACTTTATTCAGTTACCTACTTCACAAGCTACATTATTGAGAGGGTAACATCAATAGCCATAAGCAAATCCTTTTTGAGGGCCAAAGCTTTGCACGTAAAAGCTGAAGTGGCTTTACTGGAAGCACAACATGCTTCCATGACTGAACCTTCAAACAGTTTTGCCTTCCACCCCATCAAAAGCCTCCATTTGTATTTATTTTTCTTTGTTCTCTTGAAGTAGGTTTCCATGTCAGAATAACTATGCTCAACAGACTTTATCACCTTCAGACAGCAAAGGCTGGAGATGGACAACACTATCTCTTCTTCCTTTGATGGAATAGAGCCAAGCTGTACATATTTTCCATAAGAAGTGTTTTACCTGCTTTGGCAGTACCTTCAAATCCCCAGAGATTTCCATAGAGCATTTTGAAGAACTCATAGGTAAAGACTAGTACGAGAGTGAAGATCAATAGGTCTATCATTATTTTCCAGTCATTTTTGCTTATTCATTTTCGTTTCCTCATTTGTTCACTCCATTTGACATAAACTCTTTCTAATATTCCACATTTTCTCTTCTGTTGTTTATTTGACTTATTTCTAAAATTTTCTATTCTCTTATTACGTGTAGATTTGATATACAATCAAATTACCAAAGGATTTAATAAGTTTTTTTTAGCATAAAATTAGTTATCTAATTCATAAAAACTTAGCCAATGAAATAAATAAAATAAAATATATTTAAAAAATTATGTATATCTCTTTTATATTGTAATATATGGTATTGCATAATTTGTATTGTTCGCTCAGGTATAACAACAGTAAGTGAATTGTTAAATTATAATATAACTCAATATTTTTCGAATTATTTGATTCTTAAGGAGGCCCCTCGCCACAAGCTTCCTAAAGAGAATGTCAAATTGTGAATAAAATTGATAAAGTAAGAATTTCAACACACGAATTTATAGTGATCTTACATTCATTTCTTACCTTATGTTGCTGGAAATTTTAATAATACAAGTTATCCACCTTATACAATGGTCAACCTTACAATATTAGGCGAAGCTTCACTACTTTTAAGCGCATACTACTGACCACTGGAAATTAACCAAACCCCATAATACTATAAGCCTAAGAATGAAAATAAATGCTTTTCCTTATACAGCATAAACTTTCACTCAGAAAGATTAGCGAAGAAGAAGGAAGTCTGCATACACAATAGCACACAATAGAGAGAGATTTCGTTCAATTCATTCCATCAACTATGATGAGCACCAGAGTATTTAAACTCTAGATGACCAATGTTTCTTTAACGATTATAACCTATTCTTGGTATGACGACATCAATGTAATAATTTCAAGGGAGATATTGGCAGTGAAGAGCACTGAGGAGGGAACATGAACATTAAATAGGAGCCACTTCTTGACGCTTAGAGTCGGGGGTAGGTGAGGTTCCGTCAATGAGAGAGAGTTGGGTGCAGATTTGCTGGGCTTCATCTCTTTGTATTGGGCCATTAGTTGCAGAGCTGATACCATCTGATATTTTATACTGATCTGAGTTAGCTAAACATTTGAGCTTTGAGCTGGGCCACTAATTAGCTAGAATCACATACGATAGAGACATAATCATTAAATAACAAAAAATGTATAATAGAAATATTATTTCAACATGTATGCATGGCATCCTATTAGCTTTCCTAATTTTAATACAATCTAATGTATATTTCTCTAATAAACCATAATTGTAAGGCATTTTGATCAGAAGATTCCATAAAAAATAACCAAAAAAAATCTTACACTGTAATATGATGTACTTTATTTTGGGTTATGGGATATCTGATCCCATGAACCGAAAAGAAATAGTTGTTTAATAAAAATCCAGTTTTTCCACAGCTATTAAATCATTGCGATCACCATCGGTTATTGTAGATTTGGATGCTTTGTATTTGATCTCTAAATTTAAGTAGATATGAATTATTAAATTTTCAACAAAAATCTAATTTTGGTCCTCCATTTCCGTTTTAGTCTCCTAGTCACTTAAAGCTCCAATTCAGTCCCCTACTCGCATCTCCATTTGTCAAAGTGATCCTTCCAGTCATCAAGAATGTTGACTTGGCCGTTATCTATTGATCTAGGACATTAATGATGAGTAGGATTAAAAGAAAAACTCTCCTTCCATGCCACGTCATACATACACTAATAATAATTATTATAAAAGATTCAGTAACCCTAAATAACCATTTGACCGAAAATCTAACCAAAGACCCACGTTGAACCAATTGCAGTGCTCCAAAGTCTTCGTCTCGTCCGCATCCAGAGAAACACATACATATACACAATCTCTGCTTTGTCAGTTCTGCACATCTCCATCTTTGCAATTGTTTTGATGTAGGTTTATCATCTCTTCCATGCTCATCATCCTCCCTTCATGTCATCGAATGTCTTGCTATCTTTTGTAGAAGGGTATAAAAATAGAAAAATTATTTTGTAGACACATTAGGGAAAAAGAAAAAAAACAAATAGATCATATATGTAGTCCCACCTAAATCATACGCCCGCATACTTGTTCATTTGTGTGCATTTGTCCTTCGTATTGAATCTACTTTTTGTCAACTTTAGATTGCATCATTCCCTAGTCCTATCAATCAGCAATGTCCTTGTTGAAAGGTAAGTCAAATCCTTTTGTATTTAGTTAGTGGATATATTAGTGTAATTGTATATGTGTGTGTGTGTGTATATATATATATATATATGAATGCGGAAAAAATAAAAGTGTGTGATGGTAAAACACTTCTAACGTGAGATATTTCAATCTTTTTCTTTAACAAAAACAACAATACTGCAGCAAAATATCCATTTATGTAGAAAGGAACTTTTGTCTCTTGCAAGTTTTTATCTGGTCATGAGCTAAAGCAATTTGCAATCAAGATATATACATACATATATATATATATATATATATGTAGTTTTCTGTTATAGTTACTGTTGGCAATAACTTATTTTCCATATTTCTCGCATGTGCTTTGCTTTGCTAATTAGTATATTTATTTTCTAAAGACAAGTATGGGTAGGTATAGTTTTTCTAAAGATAGTTTAACTACTTGTAGACATTTTGGGCAATTTGTCCCCCTCTATTGTGTATAAAAATCCATGTATTTCAATGGAATGGGTGTGAGAATTTAGCCAATTCTTCCTATAAGAACATTTACATCTATCTTCCTTTATACATTTCTTCATGTTATCAAAGCTTAGTTGGACCTAACTGTGCCAAAATACGGGCTTCACACTATTGTAAAAAAAATGAAGAAACAAGGGATACCCATTCAGAGATAGTATCACAGACTTCTTAACATTCACAAAGAGGCTCGTCACACATCAGATAGCCACCCAAGGGAGTTTCGACTTCAATCATAGGTTGATTACCAACCATAAACTCAACGAGCTTAATTACCTCCACTGGAGCCAATTGATTTTGATGTTTATGTGTGGCAGAGGTAAAGAGGATTATTGCATGCGTAAGACTGTGCAACCAGCAAAGGGTCACCCAAAATTTAAGGTATGGAATGTCAAAAATAATCTTGTTATGTCTTGGCTAATAAGTTCTATAGTAGTAGAAATAGGTGAAATTTTTTCTCTCTACAAAACTATGCATGATATATGGAGGCTATTCGTGAAGCCTATTCAACGTGAGAAAGTGCTACTAAAACATATGAAATTGAAAGCCTCATCCAAGGGCTGAAACAAGGAGATGGACTAGTAAACCAATATTTTAACAACATCACAAAATATTAGCAACTATAGGATGCATTGGAATATATTACATAGGAATGTGCCATGGATTCAGCCACCTATAAGAATTTGGTAGAAAGAAAACATATCTATCAATTTCTAATGGGTATTAATAACAAATCTCATGAGGTCAAGAGGAGGATCTTGGCTAGAACTCCATTTCCCTCATTGAAGGAAGTTTTCTCTAAAGTTAAATGAGAAGAGGCTAGAAAAAACCTTATGTAAAACATTCTTGCAAGCAACTTTCAAGGTGAAAATGTAGGACTTGTGGCTAAAGGTCTCATTCTTTAAAATAGTAAAAATAAACCCAAAAGTTGTGTGATCATTACAACAAACCTAGTCGTCTTGTAAAGAAGTGGTGGAAGATATATGACAAGCCTCCTAATTGGAAAGTCAAAGACTAAGGGACATTCTAAAAGCTATAACATAACCATTGAAACTCTAGCCATCCTAAAAACCTCACTTCTTAGTCGTAAGCTCGTGACCAATTAGAACTTCTCCAAAAACTATTTGTTACTCATAATACAATGACAGCAACAAGCAAAAATAGTAAAGGGATAATAATAACTAGTAATACTGTAGAGCATCAGATCATATGACCAATGATTCATTACTATTTGATGATTTTAGTCCTTGCATTGAACCTTTAAAAATAAAAAATTCCTAATGGTTCCCTTGCAAATGTGATTGATTTGGGTACAATCACACTTTCATCTAATTTAGTACTTAAAATTGTACTATTAGTACCCAAAGTTGCATGCAACTTACTATCAATCAGCAAAGTAGTTAGGGATAATTCATGTGAAGCTCATTTTTGGCATAATGACTGTGTTTTTTAGAACATGGCATCCAAGAGGATGATTAGCAATGCTAGGGAAATGGCTTGACTTTACCTCATGGGATCTTTCTTAAAGGATAAAGAGGTCTTCACTGCTGGTAGAGAATCACAATTTATTTTATAGTATTATAGGTTAGGTTATCCTATTTTCCGATATATGAAAAGAATGTACCCAACCTTATTTAATAAAAGTGATGTGTTATTTCAATATGAAACCTATCAACTTGCTAAACATACTAGAAACACCTACCCACCTCAACAATATAAACTAACTCTTTCCTTTTACCTCATTCACTGTGATTTTTTCGATTCCTCTAAGATTAAAAGTATTTCTGGTTCATAATGGTTTGTTACCTTTGTTGATGATCATACTTGAGTTATGTAGGTATATTTGATGAAAGAAAAATATAAAGTTGCAACCATATTCCAAAATGTCCATCAACTCATTCAAACACAATTGCAAACTCCCATAAAGGTTCTTCATAGTGATAACGGAAAAGAATATTTCAATAGCCATATAACTGCCTATTTGACAATGCATGAGATTCATCACAAGACTTTTGTATTCATACCCCATAATAAAATAGGATGGCTAAAAGAAAAAACAGACACATTCTTAAAGTTGCCTGATAACTTATGTTCACTACGAATCTTCCTACATACTATTAGGGGAAGTTATTTTGACATCAACTTACCTCATTAATCGCATACTCACGAAAACCCTTGATTTTGTAACTTCATGTGATATTCTCCTAAAATATTTTCTTTAAACCCACCTTATCTCTTTCTTACCTTTAACTATCTTTAGTTACATTGTGTTTGTTCACCTCCATCACTAAAATAAATTGCAACCTAAAGCCACTAAATGTGTGTTTATGGGGTACTTGACCACCAAGAAAAGGTTAACTATTATTCTCTTACCTAAAGAAAATATTTTATCTCTATAGATGTTACCTTTTTTGATATTCAACCTTATTACCCAAAAAGATCCATTCAGGGGGAGACTAAGACTAGGGAATGGAGTTTTTGCAGTAAACCAGATGCCAATGGTCTTAAAATGGAATCTCAGACATCATAACCTGACCCAGTTGGCTTGGTCATTCCAAACTACACTAATCCTGTTAACGTATCACATAAAGCCATGACTAAAGAAAATACTTCTAAGCTTGAAACTAACCCCAAGCCTAATATCAATAACTTAACTAAGCAAATGGATGCAATTGTATATTCTCAAATTAAGACTTAAGAGGATAAAGTTGGCCCACTAATGAACAACCCATGATTGTGACCCAAGTCCAAGAGTAAACTTGAATAAAGATGAATGCTTAAAGATGCCTATTGCTCTAAGGAAAGGTATAAGATCATGTACCAAGCAAGCAATTGGAAATTTTGTTTCATATGATAAGCTCTCTGCTTCGTACCAAACTTTTATATCTAAAGTGTCAAGTTGCAAAGTTCCCCAAACTATTTATGAGGCATTGGAATAGAATGAATGGAGAAAGGAAGCTGATGAAGAAATGAGCACTCTAAAAAGAAATGGTTCTTGGGATTTGGTTGATCTTCCTTAAGGGAAGAAACCAATTGGATGTAAGTGGTTGTTTAATATCAAGTACAACTCAGATGGTAGCATCAAAAGATATAAGGCAAGGTTAGTGGCAAGAGGATTTACACAAACATATGGAATTGATTATCAGGACACTTTTGCTCCTATAGCTAAACTTAACTCTATAAAAATCCTGTTATTCTTGTTGCTAATCTCGACTGACCCCTACACCAACTTGATGTTAAAAATACCTTCCTTAATGGAGAGTTAGAGGAGAATGTATACATGTCCATTCTAGCAGGGTTTGAAGACCATAATAAAGGTAAATTATGTAAGCTTAAAAAATCTCTTTATGGGCTTAAACAATCTCCTCGAGCTTGCTTTGAAAAGTTTACTATAGTTGTTAAGAGGCAAGAGGATACTCAAGGGTAAGTGGATCATACTATTTTCTTTTAGTTTGCTAATAATGGTCGCATTGCAGTCTTAATTGTATATGTAGATGATATCATTGTCATAGGTAATTATGCATAGGAAATTGAGATGTTAAAAAATTCGCTAGCTAAAAAATTTGAAATAAAGGACTTAGGCCCTTTTAAATATTCCATGGGAATGGAAGTAGGTAGAGCAAAGAATGGAATTATGGGGTCTCAAAGGAAGCATACACTTAACTTACTTAAGGAGATAAGGATGCTGGGATGTAAACCTGTAAACACACCTATAGAAGCTAACTACAAACTTAAATTCTCCCAAGATAACCCTTTAGTTGACATAGTGAGATATCAAAAACTTATAGGGGAAGCTTATTTACTTAACTCATTCTAGGCCTGATGTCAGTTTTCTAATTGGAGAATAAGCCAGTTTATGAATAAACAAACTGAAGCTCACCTTCAGCCAGCTTATAGAATATTGATGTATTTGAGAATGACACATAAAATGGGAATCATATTTAAAAGAGGGGAAAATCGAGCAATTAAGGTGTATAGTGATGCTAATTGGGCTAGATCTATAGCAAATAAAAGATCTACTTCAAGTTATTGAACCTATGTTTAGGGCAATTTAGTAACATGGAGGAGCAAAAAGCAGTCCGCCGTGGCCAAGAGTAGTGTTGAAGCATAATAAAAAGCCTTAGCTCAAGATATTTGTAAATGATTATGGATAAAATAGTTATTAGAAGAATTAAGAGTTAACTATAAAATTTCTATCAAGGTATTGTGTGACAACATAGTTGTTCTTAACATTGCAAAGAATCATGTACAACATGGTAGAATGAAACATATTAAGATTGATAAGCACTTTATCAAAGAAAAAATTGATTAACGATTAATAGAGCTAGCTCATACTCCATCAAAATTGCAAGTTACAGATGTATTGATAAAGGCATTGACAAGGGTCTCATGTGCTTTATTTTTCTAAAGGTAGGCATGGGTAGGTATAATTTTTTTAAAGGTAGCTTAACTACTTGTAGACATTTTAGTCAATTTGTCCACTATCTCTTGTGTATAAACATCAATGTATTTCAATGGAATGGGTGAGTGAATTTAGCTAATTCCTCCTACAAGAACATTTGCATCGATCTTTCTTTCTACATTTCTTCAGTTACATGTTTCAAATAGTAAAAAATGACCTTAGAAAAAAGATTGATTTCTACAGAGATTTTAAAATTGCACCAAGGCATATGATGGATTTGCAATTCATCTTATGGAGCTTTGGATGTTTCACTGTAACCATAGAGAAGGTTAACACCTTAAAATTTGATCTTAGAGACCTCGAATCTTGTGACAAACAATTGTAGTTTATTTACTTTTCATAACTTTTATAACTCACTATACTTATATTAAATAACAATCAATAACAATAAATTATAATACCAATGTGGAATAATTTTATGTGACAAATCAATAAAATGCCACTTTGTTTCAAATTTCAATTCCTTCTGGGAACTCCAAATAATTAGTTCATCAACCCATACTCTTTCTAGAAGAACATATCAAATTTCATTATATAATCTAGGAAATAACATTTCAACTACATATTTCATCATAAAACCCTTGATAGCCACCATATTCAATATTAGTTTGATTACACTAAAGATTTATGTCATTTTGCTTTCATTTTTTGCTTATGTTCCAACTTTTTCAAGCCATCCAAATCTCCCATCTTTGTTAGTTTGGATGTGTTTCATGTCGACATTACTTGATATTCTTCCATAGCTCATCTAGTTTTTGCACATTGCAATGTCATGTGTTTGTAGGGAGTCATGGGATTTGTAGTATTGTTCTCTGTACAAGTGTTGTGCATTTCATAGGAGTGTTTTCTCTTCCTTATGATGTTCATGTCACAAAACAAACGTGGTACTAATATTATCAAGAAATTCAAGATGGAGAACTTAAAGCTAGTGTTAACTCCAATGGAAGAAAAGGTGATAATTAAACTAACTTGTATGAATAAAGCTACAAAGTTTCAAAATTCAACTAGTTAGAGCTATACAGCAAAGCCACAATAACGAAGTAGATTTCTTGCTCAAACTTTGCTTCATCCACCTACTAAAGATTTACATTATCCACCCACAAATCTTATTATAAAGCAACTTGATTTACTTATAAAAAAAATTAGTGTATTAGCTTATCCCTAATAAATACTTTGTTTAATCCCATGTTCTCTACTTAGCCCACATAACAAAGATGTTGAAGGTTACAAAAGTAGCAAGAATACCACAACCTAAAGAGTTTCCACAAACTTTTTGGGATCAAGTTTTCAATGCATATAGATCAAATTTGTTCAACCCCTGTGAAAAGAATAATGGTTACGAAATCAAAATGTTAAATTGATTCATTAATTTCCCAAATCAAAATCCCACACAATGGTTGTGAAATCAAAATCCCAAACTGTTAATTTCCTATCTTTGACAATGGTTCATTGGATTCATTACTCAATCCTAATCCCAAATCAGAATCCCATTTACTATTCCACATGGTCTCACACTTAAGCTTTACAATGTATAGGTTAAGCCGACACCTTGGCAGAGAGGAAAAGACAGGTTTTCCATAGCGTATGGTAACTGCTCCCAGCTCCTGCAAAGTACATGGATCAAAGTCGAAAAATGGAGTTCCAATGTTTTACATCACGAACAACGTCGGTGTCGAAAATGGGACGCCAATGTGGTGGATGCTCCAAAGATACATTGCCAATGTCCTCTATTCCTTTAAGGAAACAAGATTGGCAAAGAATCGGGCTTGAACGAATATTAAGTGAAGGCAGAAGCATATTGATGAACAACTATCAATTCATGTGGAAATTTAGCATCACACATCAATGTTTAGCAACCACATCAACACATTTCAAATGTAGCTTCATTGAGGGACCAAAATGATTAACGATTGTTGAAATAAGGGACTTATTTAGAGTTTTGAAAGAGCAGGGGACCAAAATGGAAAAGGGGCATGGAGTAGAGGACTAAAATAGAATTTTTGTCTCATTTAAAGTTATTGAATCTTTTTTTTTTAATTATTATTAGTGTATGTATGATGTGGCAAGGAAGTAGAGTTTTTTTTACTAATCATACTTAGTATTAATGTTCTAAACCAACGAATAATGGCTAGGTCAGTATTCTTGATAATTGGAAGGACCACTTTGATAGACAGATATGTGAGTGGGAGACTAAATTGAAGTTTCAAGTGATGGGGGGACCAAAATGGAAATGGAGCAAGGTGTGGAGGACCAACATGAGATTCTTTTTGTCTAAAATTTTCATTTAATGAGTAGAATTTTAATAAATATAAAATACTTTTAAAAATTTTTAAATATGAATTATTAAATTTTCATCCAAGAGTTTAGATTTTATTAAATTTACACAAGAAATCTATTTCACTATAACAATAAATTAAAAGATGATAAGTGAATAATTAACTAATTCAATGCAGACAAATGTATAGTTATTATAGATAATTTCATTATTTTAAAATTAAATTATACATTATTATTGATTAACCATAAATTTGTCATATTTTAATTAAAAAATAGTATAGTAAAAAAATAAAAAATTACATATAAGTTATATATATATATATATATATATATATGTCACATGAGTAAAGAATCAAATTACAACTCAAAATTAGTGAGAGACTAAAATAATATTATATATATACATACATACACACACACACACACACATATATATATATATATATATATATTGTTTATACATATAGGATATATACAAAAATTTCACAAAACACCAGTGTGTACTATTTACGTTTTCGTCTCTAGAATCATCTAATATTTTGTTCATCTAAAGTAATTAATTGTATATTTTTATGGCATATTTCTATAAGACTTATTTCAAATAAGTTTAAAAATTATGAACCACACATTTATTTTGTCATTTTAATCAAGTTTAAGTGATTAAAAATAAGATTGGGCATGAGCATAACAGGAATAACCTAGTAATCAGGGCTCTTCGTGCTCATCTGCATGATTTCAAGCTTGAATGTGAGTGAGAACAGATATTCAGATAACTAATTGTTATTAAAAAAAAATTGGAGGTTAAGAAAAGAATCGCTAATTTGATAATCTTTTAACTTATAACATGAAAAAGAAGTTTTTTTTTGTTTTTTTCCAAATCTTGGACAAGTTTGTTTTAATCATCTTTGGTATTATCAATTCCTTTTTTGGAAATAAGATTTCTAATTTTCAAAAAATTGTAGTATATGAAAGCAATTTTCATTCTATCATTATCATTATATTATTTTTATTTTTATTTTTAATAAATCATTATGGATAGATATTTTGGGCAAGCTTCCATATAACCACTTCAGTTTTAAAATAAAATTATAATATTTGATAGGTTTTCATACATGAAAGCAATTTTTGATAAGCTCTCGTTATATCACTTCTTTCTTTAAATTAAAATTTAATTTTCATCAATCTTTTGTTCTATCATTTGACCCTTCAAAATAGGTATTCAATTCAAGAAGATCTATATCAACAAAATTATATTTTATACAAATCATAAATTATAATTTTGTGTACAAAAAATTCAATTTTATCTATATATATATATATCAAGAGCATATTATCAGTTGTGAGATCTTCTAATTCCATCCTATGTTTCATGAAATATTTTCATACTATAGTGTAACATTGTTTTGTGTACAGGAAATAAATATAAAACTTATATATCCATAATTTGTTCTCATGTTTTCATAAAAATAAATTTTGATGTAACTCAATTTTAGTTTAAGAAATTACCTACACATATCAATGAACATTTTACCAGTTTCTACATATAGAGTAATCTATGTCACATAATTGAACAAGTTAACTAAGATATGAAAATAACTAAATGTCCGAAGATGATCTAACAGTTTAATGTTATTTGATTTATCTTAATCTTTTTTTTTAATCTGTTGGGGATAATTAATGACTTTAGAGACGTACTCACAAATAATTGGCATATATTGAATCTAATTTCCGCTAAGCCCTATATCTCAAACAAAATCTTGAACTGTTAGCTAATTACGTCTATCTTAGACTTAGAATTTGACTATAAATACATGCAACCCCAGAAGAGAGAAACTCGGTCTCAGCAATTCACATCAATGGCTTCTTCTATAGTTTCATTCAGTGCTCTTCTGCTCATATTGTTCTCTCTTGCTATCCTATGCATTGCCGATGACAACCAGACCTCTACACTAGTTGTAGATGCTGGTTCTGGAAGGCCAATCCCTGAAAATTTCTTTGGCGTATTTTTTGAGGTTATATTTTATGCAATAATATTTGACGTTACATATACATATATATATATAGTCTCTGGTATGATCCCAAAAATGACGAATTTATTGTTTTACAGGAAATAAATCATGCTGGGGCTGGAGGATTGTGGGCAGAGCTTGTGGATAACAGAGGTAATCATATTCATTTTTTCTTAAATTATGAAATTTCTTCTTTAAATATAGTGTTTAGATATAATTCAACATGAATTTGGTGGGTTTAGGTTTTGAAGCTGGAGGTACAATGGTTCCGTCAGGCATTTTTCCATGGTCGATAGTAGGAGATGAATCGACCATTAGTGTGACAACTGAATCTACATCTTGCTTTCCTCGAAATAAAATTGCCGTTAGATTAGATGTCATTTGTCCTTCTTCCGAATATTGCCCTGACGGCGTTGGTCTCTCCAATCCTGGATTTTGGGGCATGGTAAGACGAAGTCATTAGCTTTTATATATATATATATATATATATATATATATAAACACTTATATTTAACTATTCATTTTTAAAATGCTTTCATAATTATATATCACTTTTAATTGATATATTTCTATGCTTCTTATTTTAGAATATTGAGCAAGGGAAAAAGTACAAAGTGATCTTCTATGTGCGCTCGTTAGGATCAATTGATTTGAAAGTCGCATTTACAGGATCAGATGGAAAAGAGCTGGCCTCAAATAACATTAGGTACTTTAAAAAATTTATTATTATTTCGTTCATTTTATACAGTTATATATATATATATATATAAACATAATGTGGGTCTAATTGTTCGCTTTCAAATTGAATATTGGCATCTAAAAACTTTTTTGCTATATGGCTAACTAATTAACTACTGTTACTTAAGTTGAAAGCGCATTTCATTCTCGTTCATGATTGAAGCAATTTTTATAGCTACTTGAAAAGAAGACAAAATACAAAATAAGGCAGATATCATATATAGACTGGAAAGTTAAAAATATCTAATTAATGGTATCGATCTTCAAAAGTTGAATCTTTTTATGGCATTAAACTGTTTTGAAGTTATCATTACATGATTCCAACATGAAATAAAGAACTTTGCAATGTTGTCTTCTTGATAGGTAGGAAATTATATATGCTGCAGATCGTAATTATATATATTTGAAGATAATTTATTTAATAATTCTTTTTATCTCTTACATTACCCAACTAAAACTTACAAAATATATAACAATTTATTTTTTTGCAGGGCTCTTGCATTATTTGTTTCAAAGTGGACAAGGATGGAGACAATTCTTGAAGCCAAAGCATCAGACTTCAATTCAAGTCTTCAAATAACAACAACTAAAAGGGGAGTGATTTGGTTGGACCAAGTCTCAGCTATGCCTATGGACACATACAAGGTCTCTATAATACTTAGAGCCATCATTTTCAAGCATATTAAAGTGCATTTTTTTTGACATATTCTACTTTCTTTTTCATTAGGGACATGGTTTTCGAAAGGACCTTTATCAAATGGTGGCCGATTTGAAACCAAAATTCCTTAGATTTCCTGGTATTTGTACATAAAATAGTGAAAATTAAGAGGCTTCTTCAAATCAATCGTTTTTTCAATCTTAATTTAACCATGTCTTTTATAACATTTGATTAGGTGGCTGTTACGTTGAAGGAGATTGGTTGAGAAATGCATTTAGGTGGAAGGATACCATTGGACCATGGGAGAAGAGACCTGGCCACTTTAATGATATGTGGGGTTATTGGACTGATGATGGATTTGGTTATTTAGAGTTTCTTCAGGTATGTGTGTCTCTTAATTCTCAATTATTGGGCTTTCATCATTTCTATATACCCCTCATTATATCATACTATTATTGTTGATCAGCTTGCAGAGGACCTTGGTACAATCCCAGTGTGGGTATTTAACAATGGAATCAGTCATCACGATCAAGTCAATACCACCGCCATCGCTCCTTTTGTACAAGTATAATTTATACCCTTTTTTTCTTCTATGCTCTTAATATTTAGGCCATATTTTAAAGGTTTAATCTCATTTTGATTAATTAATTTCTAGGAAGCTCTTGATGGTATTGAGTTTGCAAGAGGCCCTCTTACATCAAAGTGGGGTAGAGTGAGAGCAGCTTTAGGACACCCTAAACCATTCGACTTACGATATGTCGCTATCGGAAATGAGGATTGTGGCAAGTATAATTACCTAGGAAACTACCTTAAGTTCTATGATGTCATAAAACGTTATTATCCAGATATGCAAATCATATCGAATTGTGATGCTACTGCTGATCCCTTGGATCACCCTGCTGATTTGTATGACTTCCATATTTATACAAATTCTGAGGACATTTTCTCAAAGTACCATAAGTTTGATTTTGTGAATCGAACTAGTGCAAAGGCTTTTGTTAGTGAATATGCTGTCTGGAAAAATGATGCTGGAAGTGGAACCCTCATGTCAGCCTTGGGTGAAGCTGCTTTCCTTATGGGATTAGAGAAAAATAGGTTTGCTACTTCTTTAATTATCAAATTTTCATACTTTACTACATAGCTAGTCCACTACTTATTAATTATTAATTATTCTATTTTCTCATGCAGTGATGTTGTGGAAATGTTTTGCTATGCACCACTTTTTGTAAATACAAATGATAGGAGGTAATGTTTGCTTATCCCTTTCATTTACTGTCAAATTTCTTACCATTTAGTGATTATATGATTAACAGTTGTGTATTATGTAAATAGGTGGCTGCCTGATGCCATTGTGTTTGACTCCCATCAAAGTTATGGAACTCCAAGCTATTGGTTGCAACAACTATTTACCGAATCAAGTGGAGCAACCTATCTGAACTCAACACTTCAAGCTCCTTCTTCAGTTGTTGCGTCTGCAATTGTTTGTAAAAATACGAATGACAAGAAGAGTTACTTAAGAATAAAGGTAATACGTAAATGGTCTTTAATTAGGACCAAAAGTCATAATTATACCAAATTTGAATTAGTGTATGGGTTTCTCACTCGAAATTCAAATTGTTCGTGCAGATTGTGAACTTCAACAATAATCCAGTGACTCTAAAAATTACTATTAATGGTTTAGACTCGAATGCGAATTTCTCTGGGTCAACTAAGACTGTGCTGACATCTGCCAACGTAAAGGATGAGAATTCTTTCAAAGAGCCCAGAAAGGTATATATCCTCTTAACATTTTCCTTAGTTAAAATTGGAGTTGAAAGCTCATTTCAAACATATCTCATACATATATCTTTGTATGTGCAGATTGTACCACAACGAAGTCCATTGAATAATGCTGGCATAGACACGACTATCACACTTCCTTCAAATTCAGTGACCTCAATTGATTTGCCCAAGTCATAAAACAATTTGAAGATAGATGATTCCCAACGGATGGGATAAAGAAAGAGCTCTTAAGATAAATATATAGGCATGAAATAGGCTATTATCTTTCGCGTTGGTTTTGGTTCTTTTTTTGTTTTTTTTTTCCATGTAGTCAAAAGGCAACTTTTTGTCCTTAGTTTGCTTGAAGTTTCTGATTTTTGTTCCTTGTATACTTTTTTTAATCCGTTTTTGTCGTAAGAAGTATGATCTATGTTTCAAATATTTCCCTTTCGTCCCCACTTATTCTTGTTACCTTTTGCAGAGTTGGATCTCGTGTGACAAAACTTAACTATTAGATGTAAATAAAATAATATCTTGTATCAATCTGAAATCAAGAATATCAGTCATTATAAAGTAAAAAAGAAAAATGGAAAACAGCTAAAATTAAAATAAAAAGCTGCGCACCAAAATTCCTTACAAAATCGTCTATTTTTCCTTTTAGCTATAATTGGTTCGTAAATTTTGTGATCTGTTCCACATCTCTAGTGATTCTAACGGCTGCATTTTTACAAGGTGCCTGATCAGATTGATTAAAATAAATCAAAGTATCAAACATTAGTTAATTAATATGTAGCTTTGTTTCATTTAAAAGAAAACAAAAGTGGTACTTGTTTTGATTTTTGAAACTTGTTATCATAAACAACAACTCTTTCGTTTCTTTTGTTGTCAATAATAGAGATGTATTGATACATATTTTTTTTATCATCTAATTGACTTTAGCAGGGCTTAAGAGAGACACAATTTGCCTATTTAAAAAACTGGTTGAATGTTAATCAATCAGAAAGAGTTTAGCTACATTCAAGGATCTCAACTTCAATTGCGGTTAAATAATTTTTATTAGTTAGACCAAGTATTTAAATTTTTTGTAGCTTCCAAATCAAATTTTTAAAAAGTTACTGAGTTCAATTTTTAAAAAATTACTGAAATCGGTAAATCTTGTCAGATCTATATTACCATAAAAATTTCGAATCACTGCCATGAGTATTTATCAAACAGTAACTTTTGTTTTAAAGTGTTCACTCACATGGTATCAGAATTTTTATTCAAAAATATATTCTCTTAATTAAATTAAATGATATTTAAACACAAGAATTGGTAAATTCGTACTTTATTTTTAAGCCTAAGAGCAACACGGTGGACCGTTGAACTAAATGTTAACATCATTTAGTAATTCTATTGTTCACGTTTGAAATCCAAGAACTTTACCTCAAGCTTCTTGGCTTGTTGATCACAAAATCTCAAAATTATAAGTAAAATTCCTTAAGTATGTTTATAAATTTGTTTTTCTTTTACCTACCCCTTCGGACTTTTTCTTATACCTTGACTGGAGCTGCTACGAGGTCAATTGATAAAATTATCCAAACTTAGCCTTACAACTTTTATACATTTATTTTTTCAACAAAATAAAACCAGCTAGTTTTAAAATAAATTAATCATGTAATTAAGAATTTATATTTCCTTTCAATATATTTACGGACAATTATATATTTAGTCTTTGTAATTTTTCTTTTTAAGTTAATCCTAGAGTATGTCGTCTTCTTTTATTGGTTTCGACATTAAGATCAATTGTGACATTGGAGAAATACAAAAGAACAGGGGTGATGGGAAACAAAAGATGAAATTAAAAAAGAAAAACAAGGGCTCAATGGGGGAGGAGTGTTTGGTACATGGTAGAGACCACTAATGAAATGGGAAAGGCTGAGGGAGAGTATTTATTGAGTGTTTGGTATGCAGCAGTGCTCCTTCCTCAAGAGAGCACTTTCCTATGTCAGATGGGAGAGAGTTTTTCATCAAAGCTAAGTAAAGATGTCTAATGTCTAAGGATGAGAGGTAAAATCACAAAATTACCCTCAATGCCAAAATCCCTCAACCATTCGAGCAGCAACCAAAAGCCACACGAGGAGATGACCATAACCTAATGTTCACCGGCAAACTCATTCAACGACTAGCGTTAGTCCTCCAGCAACAATAATATCCTCTGGCGACATCAGAAGAGAGAACGAAGGAACAACATTCGCACTCAACGCTAAAATCCCTCAACCATTTGAGTAGCAACTAGAAGCCACATGAGGGGAAGACCAAAAGCTAATGTTTGCCCGCGATCCAATTCTACAACTGGCATTAGTCATCCAGCAACAATAATACCCTTTAGCGACATTAGAAGACTCGACGAAGGAACAAATGATATCTTCTGGCGACACTAACCGTTTGTTTTTTTATTATATAATAAATATTTCAAAAAAAAACATTAAAATAATATTAATACTTAATATTTTTTGAAATATTTATTATATAATAAAATTAGAAAATTATTTATTAATATCTATTATAAATAATTTAATTTTTTATTAAGAATACCCTTAAAATATCCTTAAAAAATATTAATTTAATAGAGACATTTTTGTCTTTCTACCCTATTATTATTCTTATTCTATTTTTATTTTTATTATACCAAACAAATTTTATAACTTGATTTCTTTTTTATTCTCAACATACCAAACAGTTTTTTTATTTCAAAACATTCTTTTCCATTCTATCACATTCTCATTTCCTTTTCACTAAAATTCATTACTTGTGCCCAATGGCATCTCAAACATTCAAATTTGACTTCTTTCTCATTTCAAATTACAAGAAAAAGTAACGCTTCCAGTTCACGGGAGTGAAATAAAATTTTTCATTCAATTTTAAATTAAATATTTTTATCTTTTCATCTATTTTCTTTAATATAAAAAATGTTAGATATAACTGTACGTTAAAGAAAATATTCACACTATAACTTTGCTTGCTTCCCTCCTCTTCTCATTCTTTTTAATCCACAGATACCCTTAAAATAATTTTAAGTATACTTTATCTCTAAATTCTAAGGAATCAATTATGTAAAAATATTTATAAGTTTCAGATGAATCTTCAGCAAAAGAAATTATTATTTTTTAATTTCTTGGAAGAAAATTGCAGTTGGCCGTATGATACTTTCACGGAATTAGATACCGTTTGTAATTATGTTAAACCATTTTTTCACATATGACAGATAATGTTCAATTTTATTTCACTTCCTCTGCAAGATTTAGTGTCTGAAAATTAATCACCCACCCACTGTGCGCAATACAAACGAAAAAGATAATTTATTCGTTATTTTTTCAATGTAAAGACACTTGATAACTAAAATATATCACTAATAATTGCTTGGTTAATGAAATAAAAACGGGGGGCTTCTGAGGGGTAACAGGGGACAGAAGAAGAAGAAGAAGCATGTGAGTCAAACCCCATCATCCATAAGAGAAGCCAAGTTGGCCATGTGGGCAATCACTCATTAAAATTCAGCCATGTGAGTTAAAATAAAACTAGTTGAGATTCTCTGGCTGTCCAACTAAAAAATTTTTTCCAATTTTTTTTAGTATTTTTTAATTGATCCCCTACTGACAACCCTTTGCTAAACACTAGAAAATCTAACTTCAAATCAAACAGTGCTGGGATATCCAAAAGGAATTAAGTTACAACAAATTAAAAGTGTAAGAAATTATTAAAAAAAGGTGTAAGGAAGGATGCATTTATAAATTTATGTATATTATAAGGACTAATACATTAACTTTAAAAAAAGTAATATATGTATTGTAGTTACATGGGTTTGCCATGTATCCCACGTGACATCCCATGTCGGAAACTCAACCGATCTCAAGATATTCAAATACATTCACATGTAGTATTCTAGTTTATTTTAAACATAATTTATTGAATAATATTCTTCAAAGCAGATCCTATGATGTAAAAAAATATCGCACCTTGTCATTTTGGACCGTGCATGGTCATTTTATAATTGTAAAACTGAATTTAAACATGTATCTCTATTTTTTTTCCTTGGTTGCTTCATTGCAATTTCTTTAACATAAAAAGACAAGTTTTGGCCGAAGGAAACTAGTTGGTGTCATGATATCATCAATGACTTCCTTTCAACCTGCCTGTCGTAAGCTTCAAAAAAGACAAAGACATGTGATTATATATAAGAGCAAACTAGGATAATGAAGTTGTTCTATCTTTTGTCCAATAGAAAACTTGTTCTATCATAAAGTCAACTTAGATTCAAGGATGCTGCTGCGAACCAGGAAAATGGAAGCAGTGAAGCTAATTGTCACTCCTCAAAGCTTTCCTTGTGCCAGAATTAAATGGGCTTTAAAGAAAGAGGGTGTGGAATACGAAGGCATACCTTTGGCTAAATCCCTTGTCATCCTTGAGTACATTGATGAGATGTGGAAGCAAAACCCTTTGCTTCCACAAGGCCCATATGGGAGAGCCCAAGCTCATTTCTAGCCAAGATTCATTGACCAAAAGGTATAGTTAACTTGATTTTACACTCCGTTTGTTATTCACTCAGTCCATTTATTACTTGAAAAACATTTCGCATAAGAAATTTAGAGACTTTCACTAGAGCTAAATGTTTGATATGGTATGCAGTGTGTGGTTGGTATGCTCCAAGCTGGGTTAGCCCAAGGTGAAGAAAATAAGAAAGTTGTAGAGTTTGCACTAGGATCACTGGATATTCTAGAGCAGCGAATCAAAGGGAAGAAGTATTTTGGTGGTGAGGAGATAGGATTTTTGGATATTGTAGCTGGGTGGATAACTTATAGGCTTAATATGGTGGAAGAAGTTGGAGAAATGGAACTGTTGAATGCTAAGATGTTCCCATGTCTTCATGAATGGGTAAAGAACTTCATGCAGGGTTCAATTGTGCAAGATTGTATTCCACCTAGAGAAACAACTGTTGAGTACCTCAAAGTGGCATTGCCCTCAGGCATCCCAAAGCAGCAAACTCATGATGAACACAAAAATGAGCAGGGATCTCTTAGCACATGGTTTATGCATTTTGAGACGTTAGATAATTGATTCATGACCACATGTAGTTACAGATGATCCAATGGTTCAAAATTCATGCAACATGTGCTGTAATAGTATGGTATCCAAAGATGTTTAAATTGGAGCATTTCATTTTATTTCAATGAGGAATGTGCTCCCAAAATTTAAATCTTTTAGTCAACTATGATCAATTTTGTGTATGTTTCACTAGAATTTTCAGTCACCAATAATATTCTTGTGCTTTTTGTGTATCAATGTTATTAAAAGTAAACAAGTCATTGATTTCCTTTCCTTAAAACATATAGAAAGCAAAAATTCTGAAAATGTTAGACAGTATGACAGGTTGTTGAGTTCATGATTTGGTACAACTAGGACAGACAAGATGTAGTAGTGCATAAGCTTTAACCTAGCACCTATGGGATGATTATTGACATGATCTAGATATGTTGTCTTTGAGAATATGAATACCATCTTCTAAATTTTATTTGAAAATTGACTAGGAAGGAAATCCAAACAATTTCATTAGAACACTATGGAACACAACATATGGCACCAATAACCACTTTCCAAAAGCAATTTTCCTGTCAAATGTTTTTTGTTTCTTTGGAAGCTCAACCAGTTTGTAAGAGTTGTGTCTTGAATATGTAGCTATCTTATGTCACTTATCAGATCAAATAGATACCAATGATTTAGTTTCAGGTTTGACTGGGCACAAGCAAATCCCACCAATATGCACTTTGAGGAACTATACTCATGCTTTCTGATTAAGACAAGGGCTTTAAAGCTACAACTTCAAATAGATTTTTAATTGTATGGTATATAACTTATAATTTTAAGTCCGCCAAATTATGATATACCAAATTTCAATCAGTAGGCTTTTTGTTTGAAATTTAAATTGTTTGTGCAAATTGTAAACTTTGACAATAATATAGTAACTCTTAAAATTACAAGAAGTGGTTTAGACTCAAATACCAAAGCTTTATGAGTCAACAAAGATTGTGCTCACATATACTAATGTAAAGGATGAAAATTTTTTCAAAGAGCCTGCATTTATCCTTTTCACTTGTTCATTAGTTAAAGTTCAAGTGAAAATCTCATTTCATACATATCTCGTACGTTTAATTTTATATGCAAATTGTACCCTAACAAAATCCATTGACACAATTTGATTTGACCAAGTGATTGTCAGGAGAAAAGTGGTGTTAGAGTTGTTAGTAGGAGTTAGTTTCATTAGTTATGTTAGTTATCTCTATTAACGATTACTTGAGTTATTACATTAGTTACAAGACTAGTTGTGTAGAGAGCTATAGTTACTGATGTAATGTAGTCCTTTGATAATATGATTGATTCATTCTCTTTCTTTTTCATGTTTCAAACACACACTTCTTTGAACCTTGATATGGTATCAAAGCCATTCTGATTTGAGTGACCATGGAAGGGTCTACTACAATTAATGTAAATAATGTTTATACACCATGATTGAATACTTGTTAAAGATAAAAATGATCATAGATGCTTTATTTTTTTGTTGGAACTCCAATTTCTAATGAAGATCATATAGAGACTATATTAAAGGGACTTATTGAAAAGTATAATAGCTTTGTTGTATCAGTTTCTACAAGATCAAAACCATATTATGTTCAAGAAATCAAAGCTCTTTTGGTTGCATAAGAAGAAATATTTGAAAGATATAAAAAGACTACTCCAATAAGTGTAAACATAGCATTGATTCCTAGCTCATCTGGTTCTAAAAGGAGTCAAGGTTACAACTAGAATAGATTTAGAGGAAATAAGAGATATATGAACAATAAAGAAAGGTTTAGAGTTGGAAGAACTCAACAAAATAAACCTCAGTGTCAAGTATGTGGGAAATTTTGATGCATGGCTTGGGAATGCTATCATAGGTATGACAATAAATATCAAAATCCCTTTTTACAACAGTAATCAAAGGGGTCATATAATCCTTAACATTCTTTTAAATCTAAGGACCAGTAACAATAATGTTAGTAACACCAAAAAATTTATATGACAGCAATTGGTATCTTGACTCGGGAGCCATCAACCATGTTACATCTTGCCATAATAATCTAGTAGCTAGTTTAGATTACATGGGATCTGAACAAGTTCATATAAGCAACGAATCAAGTATCACTATCAAGCACTATGGTAACTCTCAATTGCGCTAACCCTATTTAAAGATTATTCTTGTTACAAAAGATCTTCTTTATGCACCTAATATAAAAAAGAACCTCATAAGTGTTTTATCACGATCAAGTCTTTTTTTAATTTTATTCTCGCACTTGCTTTGTAAAATCACAAGCCACTAATCCAGTCTTGCTGTGTGGCATAGTAAAAAATGGTTTATATACATTTGATAACCTCCAGTTTCTTCATCAACCTATGTTGTCTACTCAAAGAACTCAAGTCCATATGGCTGTAACTTGTAAAAATAAAGATTTTGGATGTATGGCATAGGAGATCAGGGCATCCTTCCTTTTCTATAGTTCAACTTATACTCAATCATTGTAATCTTTCCACAATCAATAAAACTCATGGTCTATGTGAAGTATGTTGTGTTTCAAAGGCTCACAAATTACCATTTCAGCATTCATTAAGTGTCTATTTAAAACATCTGTAATTAGTCTATACAGATGTGTGAGGACCATCTTTATTTATGCCTTTTCCAAGTATATCTGGATTTATACTCTTAAAGCCAAGGCTGATGTCTTTCAAACCTTTGTTGATTTTAAAACAATGGCAAAGTTACAGCTGAGTTATAAAATCAAGTCCTTTCAAACAGATGGTGGTGGTGGGTTTACTAGTCTCTCTCGGTTCCTTAAGTCTAATGGCATTCTACATAGGATATCATGTTTATAGATATATGAACAAAATGGTTCTAAAGAAAGAAGACATAGGCATATTACATAAATAGGTTAGCACTTCTTACACAGTCCTCATCCCTTCCCTTTAAATATTGGGTAGATGCATTTCAATTTGTTGTTTACTTGATAAATTGTCTTCCTAATATGCTTTTGTCAACTAAATCCCCTTTAGTGGTCTTATTTTATTAAAAAAACTCGATTACATGTTTCTTAAGGTATTTGGTTGTGCATATTATCCTCATATAAGGCTATAAATAGTAACAAGTTACAACCACAATCTTTTAAATGTACATTCCTTAGCTATAGTCTTTGTCATAAGGGTTATAAGTGTCTTAATCCTCATGGGAGAATATATATCTCCAAAGATCTATTCTTTGATGAGCATAACTTTCCTTTTAAACAAAAATTTCATAATAGTAGCTCTTTGTCTTCAGTGTCATCTATTCCTCTTCAAATTTCTACTCTTCCATCTATTTTAATAGTGTCATCTTCACCTAATTCTACTACTTCAGTACCTAATATTCAAAATGATAATGAAATTGAAGTTTCTTCAATATTGATAAGAGATAATGTTTATGCTCCTAATGTTTCCTCTAGCTTTGGATTTTTATGTGGTACAGATACTTCCAATGGTTCTTTAGCTACTAATTCAGAAACTACAACATCAACAATAGTTACTAATGATCAAATGAATAATATGGTTGTTGTTCCTAATTCACATCCAATGGTTACAAGGTCAAAAATGGCATTTTTTTTACTTAAAGCTTTCACAGTAGCAATGGAACCAAAGTCAGTTAAGGAAGCACTCACTCATTCTAAATGGAAAGCAGTAATGGATAATGAATACAAAGCCTTGATGAGAAATGAAACATGATAGTTAGTAGAATTACCTAAAGGCAAAACTCTTATTAGTGAAAATGGGTTTTTAAAGTTAAAGAAAATCCTGATGGTTCTATAAATTAGTATAAAACAAGATTAGTTGCTAAGGGCTTCCATCAACAATTGGATATTGATTACTTAAAAAATTTTAGTCCTGTTATAAAGCCACCAACCATCAAAATTGTTCTTACTATAGCTCTAGCAAGGAGTTGGGTCATATGACAACTTGATATTAATAAAGTATTTCTAAATGGTGATCTACAAGAAGTGTTTATGGTGTAGCATTCTAGTATGAACAATAAGGTTCTCATGTTGTATGCAAGCTCAAAAAGGTGTTACGTGGTCTCAAACAAGCACCAAGGGCTTAGTTTAAAAAGTTAACATAAGCTCTTTTTCATTTTGGATTCAAGTAATTACGAGTATATCACTCATTGTTTATTCGATAACTTCCTCTAGTATTACTTACATTCTTGTGTATGTAAATGATATTCTTATCACTAGTTCTTCAAAGGAATAAATTTCTTTTCTTATGAAAAATCTAAATCAAGTGTTTGCTCTCAAAGATCTTGGAGAACTAAATTACTTTTATGGAATTTAAGTTACCAAGACTTCTAATAGAGGTATACTTTTATCTTAGACCAAATACGTTAAAGAATTGTTACCAAAAGCTAATATGACTAGCACAAATCCTAGTCCTACTCCTATGCTATCAAGTTTAAGATTATTTAAACATAGAGATACTACTGAGCCTAAGTTGTATAGATCTATAGTTGGAGCTTTACAGTATGTCACAATAACAAGACCAAAGATAGCTTTTTCAGTGAACAAAGTTTGTTAATTTTTGCATACTTCTCTTTTGTGTCATTCGAGAGCTATTAAGAGGATTTTATGATACTTGGCTAGTTCAATACATCATGGAGTATTATTAACAAAGTCAATGCATCTTTATTTATGAGCTATGACTGATGCAGATTGGGGTTCTGGCCCAGATGATAGATGTTATACCTTTGGAATTGTTGTTTATTATGGAAATAATCCTATCACTTGGCTATCAAAGAAGCAACAAGTTATTTTTTGTTCTTCAACTGAAGCAGAATTTAAAGCATTAGCATTGGCAGTGTTTGAAGTTGTTTGGATTCAGTCACTTATGAAGGAACTAAATATTTCTTATGTCTCACCTTTAATTGTCTCTTGTGATAATCTTTTATCAGTTATGTTAGCTACTAATCCTATTCTTCACTCACGAACAAAACATGTTGAACTTGATCTTTATTTTGTAGGAAAGAAGGTTTAGAACAAGGAATTGTATGTGTCACATTCATGTAACTGATCAAATTGTAGATATTCTTGCAACGGTAGCCTCCAAAGGTCATTTTGAAGAAATAAGGACCAAACTCTAGGTGTTACAACCACAATAAGTTTGTAAGGGGTGTTAGGAGAAGAGTGGTGTTAGAGTTGTTCGTAGGAGTTAGTTTAATCAGTATTGTTAGTTACGTTTGTTAAAGATTGCTTAAGCTGTTATGTTAGTTACAAGATTGGTAGTACAGAAAGCTATAAATACTGATGTAATGCAATCCTTTGATAATAAGATTAATTCATTCTCATTCTTTTTCCTGTTTCAAACACACACTTTCTGAACCTTGATAGTGATAAACCAATTTGAAGAGAGTAGATTTGCAATGGATAAGATAAAAAAAAGATCCTATAAAATAAATATGGGTATGAATATATAGGCTATTATTTATATTGTTGGTTGAGATTTTTTTTCTTTTTAATATCACGATCAAAAGGCAACTCTTTGTCCATAGTTTGCTTGAAGTTTCTAATTCTTGTCCTTTAATGTAATTTCTTTTATCCCTTTTTTTTTCAAAAAAGTACAATTTTTATTTCAAATCTTTCCCTTTCATGTTCTCCATCCATTCCTATTAAATATTTGCTAAGTTGTATCTCTTGTGACAAAAATTGACTATTAGATGCAAATAAAATAGTATACTTTGTATTAGTTTAAAAATAATGATAAGTTGTTATAAAAACCCAATATAAAATTAAATAGAAAAAAGGAAAATAGTTAAGATGCCTACTAAAATTCTTTTAAAAATTGTTGATTCTTTTCCCTTTCTTTGAATGATGTTCTCCGCCATTAATGGTAGGGAATCAAGCTTAGCCGCCATTCGAGCTTTCATATATTCTATTATATATTCAACATCTTTGTCAAATTTTTATTTATCTATGATTGGCTCATAAAGTTTATATCAATTGCATTTTTGTTATGCCTTTGACAACATTTTTTAACAAGTTGCTTGATCAGATAGAGTAAACTAAATCAAAGTATTAAATGAAAGGTCTGCACATCAATTAATTAATATGTAGTTTTGTTTCATGTAAAAAAAAAAGTATTACTTCTTTTGATTTTTGAAACTATACTATTGCCTTTGCTTTTTTTGTCAATAATTGAGTTACAGCGATACATATGTTGTATAATCTAACTGACTTTAGCTCACATGGGATACAAGATAGTCCTAGGCTTAAGATAAAGACAATTTGCCTATCTATAAAACTAGTTCAATATTAATTGATCAGAAATGTTAGTTAATTAGATATATTCAAGGATCTTGGAGGTTTAGCAGCAAAACAATGGGAAAAGTAAAACTAATTAACACTCCCCAAAGCTATCCCTGTGTTAGATTGAGGTGACTTTAAAGATAAAAAGTGGAATACAAGTACATAGAAGAAGATATGTGAAATGAAAGTGCTCTGTTTATTCCATGGACAAGATGGTTAGTATGTTTCTGTATAGTGGCAAACTAATTGCTACATGCCTTGTCAACCATCAATGCATCAACAACATATGAGATAGCCTTCACCTTTTTTTAGGAAAAATTTAATTTTTAAAGACTAAGTACAGGTTTAATTTTACTTTGCTCATTGTTGTCTTGTGTATATTAGGAGATTGATTTCTTACATTTCCTCAAACAAATAGTACAACATTGGATTGAGCAGTTCAATTAATGCATATTGTTGAATTAAAATTTTCAATTTTACTGATTTTGGTGACTAAAAAATTACCAAATTCATTATCTAACTTTAAATGTGAATCATTAAATTTGCCTAGTTATATTTTACTGACCGTTTGATTTGCACAATTATAAGTAAATGAAGGAAATTTGAATCTATTAGGCATTTGTGCATAAAAAGTGATAACTCGCTAAAATAATGTTATCCAGAACAGTATTGATAACAAAAACATGTAAAATATAGATAAAATCTCATTGATTTCAAAGAAATTTCATTTATATCTTGGAAACTCACCTTCAACCATTGTTAAGCATAAATTTAACCATATCTTGTAATGAACTTAAAGGAAATGGAGCTAGAAAAGCACAAGCGAAGAAGGGTGGAAAAAGTGAAAAATGAGAAGATTCCTGTGTCCAGGTATCAATTCCAGAGACCCATCCAAGTAGAAAGGAAGCATAAAAAGGAGTGGAAATCACTTGGTGAGAAATTTAAGTTGAAAGTTGCTGAGGAGAGAGGTGGTTTTAGAGTAAGGGAACTGTGTAGAGTTTTTCTCCATTTAAACACCCCCTCTCTTTTTTGCTTCTTGTATTCTTTATGCTTTTCTTTGTTATTTGAATAAGTAATAATGCCTATAGAGGCTAGTAGGTTTTATTTTTTATTTTACTAAACCCTCTGTGGGATTACTTTTGTATGATAGTATTTTCTTATTGATGTTCTGAATTTAGTTTACTTATTTTCATTTTACCCTTAATACATTTTTGAGCTTGATCACCTTAGAATTAAACTGGCATTTAGGCTAGCTCAACAAGGAAACCCTAAATGAAGAGCTAAATGAAGATAATCTCTATTTGTATGCTGAAATAGTAGTAAGTATAGCAATTAGCAGTTAAGATGACAATGATTGATTGTCCTAGATAATCAAGATTAGGGCAGCGCTTTACATCAACTGTTTTCTCAGCTTGCTTTCATAGAAATATAGGGAGTTAGAGGAAACAGTTAGGCTTATTATGATTCGACAGAACTATATAAGCAATTGAATCCTTAAGTTAGTAAACTAATTTATAACTCAGGAAGAAGTAACTGTCAACACAAAGTAACTATGCATTGAGGTGAAGGTAAGGTGTTAGATTCATTTAGTTGTTTGTTTACTCAATTTTACATTATTGTCAAGTTATTACATAATCCATCCATTTACTTGATTTAAAAGTTTGATAATAGTATCAGTTTAAAATTAAATCCAAGTACTCGTGGGAATGATATCTTACTCACTCTTTTTACTTTTTTCAACTGCGTACACTTGCATGTGTAGAAATCAGCGAATGAAAAGTTTATAGCATTCAATTTCTATGTTGAGATATCACAGTGAAAAGTATTTCTTAAACATTAGCTTTTTGGTATAAAGTATTTATTGACATAGTATCTGGGTTTTTATTCAAAAATTTATTCCCTTAATTAAACAAAATTTAAACACAAGAATTAGTATTTGTACTTTATTTTTAAAGCCTAAAGAGCAACACAGTAAAGGTAAGATTAGGTCAAGGTGAAATAAAGAAGAGCCTATTTAGTGAATAAACTTCTGGTTGATTACTACTCTTTATTATCGAGTATATGTAGCACAGTAGATAGCTATACATGTGATTCAATTATGACAAACTTAAGCCAGGTGTCATATATATAGAGGGGCAAAATATACTACACACAACAATATAACATATCACAGTTGTCACTAGTAGAAAAAAGCAATTTAGACACGGGCAGAATCAGTGTCTAAAGCTTAAAAAATTTGTGGATAAGCATTTCTAACACAAAAATAGACACCAAACAAATTCATATCGAAAACCTTCATCTCTAAAAATTGACACAAATTATTTCTATGTTAGATTTAAAGATTTTTGTATCAATATGGTCACCAAATTGGTATCAACAATTATGTATTATTTGGACACAGAATACATTGGTGTCTAATTTTGTCTGATATTTTGATACGAAAGTAAATTCTGTATCAAAGTAAACATTTTTTTTTATTTAAATCATTTTTTATTTTGTGTCTAAGTTTTAGATATAGAATATATTCCGTGTCAGATTATAAATTAAATTATAACCATTTCATATCTAATTCTATTTCTAATTGTTTAATATGGAATGTATCTCATATCAGATTTCCAATTGTATTTTTAATTTGTATATGATTCCGTGTCTAATTTGTATTTAATTTCAATAGATAAACCTTCTAATCTCTTTTCACTAATATCTTGTACAAACTTCAACTGATAAACAATTATGAATTATAACACTAATAGAAATTAAAATTTCTACATATAAACTGAAATTTCTACACATAAATATCAAATAGTGTAATATGATGTAGATAAAGTTCTACATGTAAGTTCTAGGTAGTGTAATACATATAAGTGTCATAATCATGCTAATATGGTGAAAAGAGAAATCATTTGTCTATCTCATGATTATACTCCTCGTCCTCATGTTGCTCTTCTACTTCAAGTGCTTGCTGTGTTGTATGTGGTGACAAGGTTTGTCATTGTGCGGGTCTAAAAATCTAAACCTCCACTCTAATAGTTCCATCCTTTGCATTATCATATAAAATTGTTCATCATTGCACTACAATTAAGTAATGAGATTTGAAACTATCACTTTCAATGCAGTCATCTTTACCTGTGTAGCAACATCAATAGAAGATGATGATGAAGTTGTAGATTTTGCAAATAAAGTAGCTTGTGACTCTTATCCCTTGACACAACCTTTCTTGCTAGCACTTCCAATGACTTCCAAGTAAATACTATTGTCAGATTGATGACTATTGCCCTCCTTAGTATGATACTATGCATCTCTCTCAACTTTCCACCCTCATACTCATTTGAAAAAAAATATACTTTGAACTTTATCATGATATGAAATATTATCTCTATTATTAATATAACCAATAAAGGTTATATGTACAACAATGCTTGCTAAAGTTAGGGAGTCCTATTGATTTTCTTGCCCTTTACATTTATGAAGGTGTTGAAACATGTCCCAATAATTTGGCTCCCTTCCCATTTGATTTCTTTGCAAAGAAAGAAATATTAAAGTAAATTCAACCATTTAATAACTAATTAAGATTATAAATTCAATTTATAATACTTGTTAATCTTTTTTTGTGCTCAACAGCAAGGATGGAGCCTCCACAATGGGCAGGGAGCCCTCTTTAGATTGCCTATGTTAACTATTTTTCTTAGACTTATCATGCCATCTAGGATCTTGCCACTTCAAATCCAACTGCTTACGAATACTTTGGGGAAGTCATTTCCCTTTATCCTCCCTTCTTCATAACTTGGCCACAATGACCTTTAACAAGTTGGATCCTTTACTGTCAAATATCTTTCTCATCTGCTAGGCATGTTTAGTCAACCATATATACTTTTTTTGCATTAAGGAATAAAGATTGAGGGAATAAGCTTGTTAAAAATTGATGATAGATTACCCCAAATTCTGTAAACCACTTCT
The DNA here is from genome assembly GCA_037074485.1 of Delonix regia. NCBI lineage: Eukaryota > Viridiplantae > Streptophyta > Magnoliopsida > Fabales > Fabaceae > Delonix > Delonix regia. Next base: position 26,477,112 of record CM073449.1, on the reverse strand, counting down.
CAGTAGCTCCTCCATGTGATGTTTCTGTCCAATTAGTCAAAGGCCTATTAAATTTGCTTATAAATATTAAAGAAATATCCACAGGTATACTTGTAGCTAGCTCAAACCTAGAAAACACATAAAATATAATTAAAAAAGAATATAATTTTTATATTTAAACAAAATTGTGAAAAACAAACAATTAACAAATTTTATGTTAATCCAAGTCCTGGACTAATTCAAATATGCCCATCTTCTTTACTCCCCCATATAATTGTCTATGTATTAGATGATGAGTTAGGTGGTTTGGCATATAAGGCTGGTGATGCCTCAGTTTAGGGATGGGTAGATAAGTTAGGTGATGTCTCAATATAGGGAGAGGTACATAAAGTAAGAGGTTGTGGAGATGATGAAGGCAACTGCCTAGTATGTGTATCAATGGATGAGCTAGAAGAAGGGTTATAGTGTCTTTCTATGGATGGGGCATTGGAAGAAAGGATATGTGCAACTCCAATTTGAAAGTGGGGGTAAGTGGTAGGCTATTCATATGGCTGATAGGTACCTCTCCCTCTTACTCTACCTTTTCCTTTACCAGTGTCAGCCATTTATATGTATTGAGTGATGTATCATCACAAAAGGGGTAGTCATGTCTTCACACCGATCATCATTAAGGGGTAGTCATGTCTTGAATGATGGAAATTCTAGAGGATAATAGTACGATGCAAATATAGACATCTTCTTTACTAAATACGCTTGACAAATGGAGCCTTCAACAAAGGCTAGGTTCTTTGCCTTCTTTTTCAATGTACGTATAAACCTAATATAATTAACTAAAAAATTTAAATCTCATATATCAAACTAATGAAAATGATTAATAAGAATATGGACAATAAAGCACCTAACCTCTCAAAAGGATACATCCAACTATATTGTATGAGACCATTAACCTTTGCTTTTCAGGCAAAATGAATTGGAATATGCTCCATGGAATCAAACAAACTTAAAGGATATATTTGTTCCAATTTACATAAAATGATTGGGATGTTTTCATCCATCGCACTCAATTTATCTTCTCTTAATGATGGTGATGTAAGCTCTCTGAAAAATTAAGATAACTCAATAAGTGCATTCCAAATGGGCTTAGAAAAACCTTGAATACAATTGGGAGCAACCGTTGCATGAATACATGGCAATCATGACATTTTAGATTTGTCAACTTTTCTTCCTTAGTGTCAACACACCTACCCAAATTCGAGGCATACCCATCCAGTAGCTTCAATAGCTTAACCATTCACAAAACGCTAATCTTTGCAATTTGTCTAAGGTATATTATACTTTATGGGGTTTATTTTTATTTCTACATCACTATCCTTCATCCCTAAATCACTTCGTCTATAGTGTTCTGCCAAGTCTTAGCTTTTGTAGTGTCTTTTGTCTTTCTCTTTGTTTCCATAATAATGTACACCATATTTGGAAACAAATTTCTTTCAATATGTATGACATCCAAATTATGCTGGAAAAGACTTGCTTTCCAATAAGGAAGAACCAAAATATGCTTCTTTTGGTCCAATGGTGTGCAACCCTATACCCTAATGAGCATTCTCCTTTTGATTCATTTATACAAGGGATGTGTCTTACCCTTTCCCACACTTCTTCAGTGAACAATCTAGGTTGGGACGATAAGATCTCAACAACCCCTTTGCGAAAAGCCTTCTTATTCCTTCTATAATGATGTCCATGGGACAAGAATTGTTTATGGCAATCAAAAGAAAATGTTTTCTTGCTATGTTTAAGGGTGAATGCTTTTGAGTACTCCAAACAAATTGGGCATACAAGTCTTCCCATTGTCTGCCAATCGAACAGCATCTCATATGTAAGAAAGTCATTAATGGTCCACATCAAAGTTGCCTTCATTAAAAAATTCTACTTCAATGAGACATCATATGTCATAATGCCATTATTCCACAATACTTTCAACTCTTTTATAATTAGTTGCAAATACACGTCAATTTTATCTTTTAGATTTGATAGCCCACGTATTATGATGGACAAGAACAAGAATTCTCTTCTCATGTACATCCATGAAGGAAGGTTGCATAGGGTGAGGATTACTTGCTAACATGAATATGTCATGCTAGTCATATCAAATGGAGCAAAACCATCAGCACATAGGCCTAACCTTATGTTACAAGGGTCTTGTGCAAATTCAAGATACTTTAAGTTAAATTGTTTCCATGGTTCTCCATCAGATGGATGAGACAAGTACCCTGGCTCCCTCTAATTCTCCCAATGCCTCCTCATTTAGTTCGCCATTTACATTAAGGAATAAAGTCTTTAAAGCCTTGGAATACAAGGAAAATACCACATTTTCTTCAAATGAATCTCTTTCACCTTACCCCTTCTAGTAACACTCTTATAACATTGCTTGCTACAACCTAAACCGAGTTTAGCCACTAACATTTTGGCATGATAGAAATATTTAGCCATCCAATTATTATTTGGCAAAGTTTACATCACAAATTGCATTTAACAATTAAAGCAAGCATCAAACATGTTGATCTCAGACATCAAAATAAGAGTCATTGATGCAATTGACAACTCCGATTGAGATTCACAATCATTACATAAAGGAGCTTATGCAACCCTTTGCATATTAAAAAAATTTTCAGCTTCTGGGTTAGGATCCTTAGAGATTGATTCTCCATACCTCAAACCATTTTGCTTAAGTGAAGGTCTAGCACCATCCATTACCATCTGCTTATACCTATTAAAGTTTTCCCTCAGTTGATTGCTTCTATAGTAGGAGTTCTTTCTCACTGGTGGAATTGGAGGAGTGTTTTCATTATGGTTAGTCAAATAATAATAGTTACCTATAAACTTCTTACATTAATGTAATTTGATTTTATCCACAGAGTGATATTGCTTGCTCTTGCAATTTTTACATGGACATCTCAACATTCCCACTTCCATGTATTGAGCTTGTTTACAAGCAATATCAATAAATTCATACATCCCAACCCAAAATTCATCTGTAATTCTTTGATAAGAACCAACTCTTTTATCCATCTACTTCCTATGATCAAGGGCATCCACCTCTATGGCACTCAAAACTAAAAATGGCCAAAGACACAAGCAAACAAAAAGAGGATCTAGATACAAGATGTCTAGTTCATTTCTAGCCCTATATATATATTTAGAATTGTCATATGCCAAATTCATGTCGACTTAAGCAACAATCAAATTAAATAGATTTGAGCACGTGAAGAGAAAAAATGACTTTCAAGGCTATAAAACTGCTATTTCAAATTAGAAAAGTGCAAGCCAACAACTTTCACAGGCATGTAATCTAAGCCAATTAGGCCAACAATATCAAGTTTCTTTCATTAATGCATATTTGAAGGGACAAAATTATGGCCATTCATGTTCTTACAAAGCCAATAATGAACTCGTAGGATCAAGACACAACAAGGAATTCTACGAACTCCTAATACGAAATCAGCTTCAAATACAGTTAAGTTGAGGCATTCAAGAGATTTACCACCAACTATGAAAGTGGGAAACTATTCTCTGCACCATGTCTTATATACACAATGCTATTTCTTATTAATGGATTTCTATGTTTTGATGTATCAGATATCATTTTTAAATGTGAAAGTAAGGAAAAGTCAAATTGCAATAAGCGATAAACAAGCTGCTGTGTGTGTGGAGGACAAAGGCATAAGCAAAACTAGGAGACATCCAAATAATCGAGCACAGAGGTCGTGCTGGCAGCTGCCCTTTTTATTTTTATTTTATTTTTTTACATTTTCGTTTTGTTTTTATGAGTCAAATTTATCAAGTGTTTAATAAATTAATAATCATATAATAAACACTAAATATGAACGAGTAAAGTGTAAAATTAGTCGTTCCTCTATTTTAATTTTGACCAAAAAAACAAAAGTGGCTTTCACTGCTCAACCATACATACACTACCAAACTTGTGCATTACGAGAAACTATGCATGTATCATCTTTCTACATAAGAGGAAAAAAAAGGCATTCATCCACTTCTCTTGTTTCTTCTCTTTTTAAGTGACCGTCATAATTAGAAGCAACATCAGAACACCACTTAAAATCATTTAATTTTAATCCTAATTAAATTATTACAGTTCCACAATTATTCCAAATAATACAATAATCAAAATAGTTATTTTCTCAGCATGCACTACAAGGATAATTCTATGGAGTGGTTGAATTTTTAATAGGTTAAGTTTTCTCATATTTGATGCATTTCAAGATTATCACCTTAAATATTTATTAATTTGCAATTAAAAAATCAAAGTGAGAAAAAGCTTAACTTCAAGCTGAGAATGACCATCACAATAAACATACAGGTCAATCTTAAGAATTGAGAAGAAAAGCATCAACAAAATGATTAGTCAAATTGAAAACTTCAAACTATGTTGACTGACAAAATCTAGCACTAGATGAAAATAATGAATTCAACAAATTTGAAATGCACGGTTATTATGCTTAATTTTTGTCAAAATTCTTCAACGCTATTTATTTTGTTTTTTTTAGAAAGATAATTGCAAGAAAAATATTTTTGCTAATTTTTCATGTAATACTAGTATAAATTTAAACAAAAAACATATTATTAATTGGAGAGAATACATATTGAATAAACAACTAATTTAATTTACATTTTATTATTTCAATTTCAAGCAAGTAGATGTAGAATTAATTGTTTAGTACATCATTATTAAGCATATATTCAACTTATAAAAAGCAAAAAAAAAAAAAAACGCAGCAACTAATTACAGAAAATTTAGATTGAATAAACAACTAATTTTATACTATATCAGTTTATATTTCATCTGATAAATTACAGATTAGTTGTTTATTATATGATTGTTAACTAGTTAAGTAGATAAATTTGACTAATAAAAAAAGAGGAAAAATCTTTACTAAAAAGGAAAGAATAAAAAAAAATAACAACACCCAGCACGAAGGCAAATCCATATATACTTCTACTTTTGGGTCTCTTTTTCTAACTCCAGACTTGCTTCACACTTCCAGAACAGAGAAATTACGCCGACAAGGGCTATGTGGAAGGGCTGGAAATAAGGGGTGAACCATCCTCCTGAACTTAAATAGACCAAAACTTGGTATATAAAGGGTTGTATACTCTATCTGCTCAGAATAAAGTTCTTTCCTTATTTCAAGGTTCTAGTATCCCACTTGTCCTCCTACTAACTTCTGCCACTTTTCTTTTTCTTTCTCAATTTCAGAATCTACCATGTCAAGTAATGGTCCGTTGCTCTTTCAAATCACTACCACTCTTACCCAAGTCACTGCTAAAAAAAGGTGGCGTTTGGCTTATACTGCTATTTATCATTTCACTTGAAAAAAGAAAAAGAAAAAATAAGCACAGAACTGAAATATAGAGCCTAAGATCATCACTCAAAATTTACTCTCCAAGTATTCTGAAGAAATTAAACCCAGATTAACAAGAGTTTATTATTTCTTCTTAACAACTAAGCTAAGGAGAAAGAAAATTAGCATTAAAGAAGAATAAATTTAATGGTCTAACTAAACAAATGAATATTTTTCCAGTCAATTGCAGTGAGTGCCATTAGATTCAATTATAATTGCCTCCAAATCCATTTGTCACCATATTTTGATATTTTTTTCAATCCTTGAACATGCAAAATTTTCTTCTTGTTTCCTCACCAATTCACTATGAGATGAGAGGTATCCTCTGTCATTGCTGAACCTTATCTTTCCTGAGAGATGACAGAAATTCAATTCCACAATATAAGATCAAAAGAGTATTTAAAAACTAATCAGAAAGACCCCACCTGTCAAGTATAATATGTGTAAACTTGGTTAGGAGAAATGTCACAATTTCTAATAGTGCAATATCTGAACAGAGTGCAATATCCTTATGATGAAGCGTTGAATATAGGTGTGTATATATACACACACACCTAATAGTGCAATATCTGAACAGTAATCTTCAGTTATTAAAGCAAATAACATAAATAATTTGTCATAAGTTTCACAATCCACAATGTAAATTTTATGAGAGGATATATATATAAACAGAGAAAGATTGAAACTTACTGTATGTGCCCAAGTTGAGATACTTGCTGCTTAATATTCTTCCAATTCGAGCCTACCATCAACCATTGTGATGATGCCTACACAAATTTCACGATAAGTTTTACATTAATCACATCAATCAAATTTTTGTGTAGAAACAACAGCAAGTATACAGTAATACAAGTGCAATGTAATGAACACTTAATATTTATTGAAGGTGTACATGATTTATATCCACTTCCACAAAAATGAAGGTGTTACTGCCATACCTGCTGTCGCAAACCAGAGAGCTTACTGACACAACCATGTTGTTATCTTCATTTGTATAATGAAGTTGTAATGGAATTTTTTTTTTTTTATCATTATATCCATTTTGTATTTTGAACTAATTTATTTCTGCTTTATATTTGATCTGAATTAACTTGATTGCTTTTAGTATTAAGCATAATGGTGAGAAGGGAAAAGAAGAATAGAACAATAGAAGTGACTTTAGATATGTATGTGCTTGTGATTTATATTATGCAAAGGAAGAAGTAGAGGAAAAACCTTTGTCTTTACTAAGCTACACCCATAAGGCAATGATAGTCAGAGCAAAAGCAAAGAAAATATAGGTGCCAATATCTAGTAAAAGGAAAAGACACCGAAAAGAAAAAAGAGATTTGTACTTTGAAATCATATTCAAATTTTGTTATAAGAAAATTAGCCATGTCCTAAATTGAGTCCAGGAATCCAATCTTCCTTTTAACAATTTGCTCTTCCTTGAATATCATTAAGTACACCATTCAAAGATGCCTTTAAGTTCTAATTGGTGTACCCTACAATGGAAGCTTCTTCTCAACAAAGTGTTCCACAAGAGACCACAAGCAATAGGATACTAAAAATTAAGACTGACTGATTTGTTTTGACTGAATTGCAACTGACAAATTTGCTATAGCTATAAGATAAAAGGGCCTTTTCTTTTATTTCTGAAATTTCGAACTGAAATTGAATTCTAAATATTCAGGAACTATTTCAGGTGTACTCACATGTTTGATCACGGATGCCAAGTAACCAAACAAGTGTAAGAATTCAAGAGGAGTCTCTGCTATGTAGAACAACCTATTATGACCATCACACTTGCAACAAAAACTTGCTAAAACCTGAGATCATTTTAGATTCTAATTGCCAAACAACGATATGTATAAAGAGAAACAAACAGCAATAATGCATATAACACAACCATATTCTACCAATCAGAGTAGATAACAAATCTTATCGTTTTCTTATAGAAATTAACAACAACAACAAAAATCTTACCAAGCAGGAGTTTGTTGTTTTTCCTTGGACTTAGAGGTTTAGACAACATAGTGGTTGGAATTATAAATTCAAAAGTAAAAAAAAAAAAAAAAAAAGGTGTAAATTGATTCCAAAACGAATTTTGAAAACCAATTCATTGGATATTCCAGCAAAATTTTTAAATGGAAAACTTTGGAAAACCATTGTAAAACATAAAAAAGAGGCAAAATGGTTTGTGAAAATAGATATAGGTTTGGGAGTCTATTTAAATGTGGGGAAGGTTTTAGGTATCCCACAACACCCATCCATAAAGACAGTTATCCTGAATTAGTCAAATGAAATTAACAGAATATGGCCTTAAATATATTTTGATTACCCTTACTAACACGTATACACATTAAATAGAGAAGATGAAAACAACAATAATGAAAATAAACAAATGGATATTTTCAAATTCATATATTTTCCTAAAAAAGCATCATGAGTATGCTTGAATGCAATTATATTTTGTTTAATTTCAAAAGAATGAATTAGTGAACTGATCACAAATAGGCTATATTGCATTCTTTCAACACAAAAGGATTTTTTTCTTGGTCAAAACTTCCATTTCTCAGGATGCTTATTGCATCACTAGGAGACAAGAAGTGACAGTTAGTTTGTGAAGGAACAAAGGCCTTACACAACTAATGTCAAGAAAAGTTTAGTAACCAAAATGATCTTGCATGCTAGGTAACTTATTTGGAAGAGCTACATCCCTAGTTAATTCATCCTTCGTTAATTAGGTTTCTTTTCATGGTGATCACATAATGCACTAGTTAAGTCAAATTGATTTTGACGTGAGGTGTGCCAAAAAGAAATCTCTTATCCCTTCTAGAAGCTTGTTGCTCCATAGGGAGATGGATGACAATTAGCTTGCGAAAGGTATATACCAATTCAAAGCTAACTCTTAAGCAACACTAAAACAATGGTTCATTTTCTAACACATGTTAAAATAATTTCTAATTTGATAGCTAAATGTCATAATCTACAAAGGATTCCCAACGTCAGACCAAAATTCTAGGATCGAGTATTGCCTATTTATGTTAATATTCCTTGCTAAGGTTAGTCATTTGTATGGTTAACCATCACAAAAGGGACAAGATGATTAAAGGTTCCTTCTTCAGCCAATTAGTTGACCATTAATTCAAACTCAATAGCTTTACATATTCCTCAATGGATTAAAACAAACAAAGTAATCCAATAATTTAATGATTCACTAATAATAAGAATATGATTATGAGCAGAATATTCAAATCTGGCAAATTACAAACCAATATCCAATCTAACATAAACATTAAAAGGTGTCAAATAGCCAAATACATAATCGTTTCAAAGTTCTACCAAGCATCAATAATAGCAACAAGGTAGAATATTACTTATACCCCTAGACAACATAACCACAAAAGAAAAAGAATAAGTTAAAGAAGAAGAAGAAGAAAAAGAAGAGAATAAAGTTTCTCGAAATGAGAATCGATATCATAGTTGTCATCACATTTATGTTTAGCTAACGAGCAAAACGAGAACTCTCCATCGATGTCAAAGATGCGAGAACACAAAACAGAGAAATCAAATCATGGAGGGATGAGAGAACAGAGAAACAAATGCAAGTTACGGTTGCAATTTTGTGAAGGCTAAAGAAAGGCAAAGTAAGAAGACAAATCAGAGTGAGAACAAAGACTACCTGTGATGGTGTGTCCTGCGTACATGCAACAATGCAACTACAATTCTGTAAAAAAGCCGAAGAACGACAGGTATCAATGGATAATGAGCATCAATGGACATTAACAAACAACACAACATTAGTGAGTATGTGATGAGCAACACTCTCTAATCTCCTATAGTTGAATGAGTGTGTGATTGAGATTGAGAGTTAGAGACAATACATCACAGGCATTAAGGTAAATGTTTTTCTTTTAATAGGAAGAGTGCAGTGGACTAGGGTGCTAGGCTGAAAGAGTGTTTGGCCCACCATTTTGATGCCTCTATTTGTCAATTAATTTGAGATAGAACAAATTCTTACACAATTAATGCCTAAAACTTGATTAAAAGGCTAATAAATTTCTACTAATGCATTAGCATAGATATGAATGTTTTGAACTTATGTATTATTATTGCCACCACTTAGAGGCTAACATCTTGGTGTAAAAGAATGCTTTTTATACACCTCATAATAGTTTTTCTATGATAGTTAGGTCATCAGAAATGGATATTTCACCACGATCAAAGTTTGTTTCAAAACTTTCACAAGATATGGCATGCATTTGAGGGCATAACAGTCATTACTTAGATTTATAGGACATAAATACAATTATTGCAACATTAAGCTTAGACGTAATTCTTAAAAGGACTTACTTCACCTCAAGAGACTTATTTGTCACACAGGGAGAAGGTAGCAACCACTACCTTGAGAGAAAGGAGGTCTCCACACAAGTAGTAGTGACATATTTACTTCTAACCTAGTAATGCATTCATCGATCATTTAATCCTTTTTGTGTAAATAATTTTTAAAAAAGGGAATTGAGAATAATGCATAAATTTGATCCTTTAGAATGTAGGAGCTCTTATAAGTAGTGGTTGAATATTTGGCATATTGTTCCCTATTACTCACTAAGAACCCTATTAATTCATTGAGAATAAAAGGCTTAACTATCAACCCAAGAGGGAGGGGGATTTCACGCAAGTAATGGTTAATGCAAATAGGCAAACAAAATAGTCTGCTGATATACCACTTTCACATAATATGATCGATTCTGATGGTTTACAATCTTGTTAATACAACATTAGGCCAAATCAATTCATGTAAAAGAGATTTTTCAGTTTAGCATAGCATGTTTAGCCTAATAATGTATTAAATAGCAATTTAGTGACAATTAAAACTAAAAGACTTTGATTTTAAGAGATATTTTTCTTTTCTTTTCTTTTTTTTAAAAAAAATGTGATTATGCTATGAATGATGTAATAACATGTTGAATAGGGAAGAAATGTACTCCCATAGTGTCCTATATCTGGTTAACCTTAGTTAAGGAGATGTCACCCTAAAGATGGCAGGCTCTAGCATGATTGGTTACTAAGCTTTGTTCAAGAAATTAATGTGTAAGGTGTCAAGGGTAAGTCTAACATCTTAAAAGGAATGTTGCTCCCTAGATTGCCTTCTCCCAAAGGGTGAGGATCTCATGACATGAATCAGACTAAAAGAGGAATAGGACCAGCTTAAGCCAAATTTATGTATCGAGGCACAATTTGAGCGAGGTCTTCATAGTAATCTCGAGAAGCGCATAACTTCACATGAAAACCAATATGATCCTCTACTAACCTAGGGTAAGTAAGGACCCAGGTACAAAACCCAAAAAGTATGTGAGGTAGGATGTGCACGTGTTCAGTTTGTAAAGGGAGCATAGAAACTTGTTAACCTACAGTTTGTGAAGGGAGCATATAAACTTGTTAACCTAAAGCCTACCCTACCTTTATCTACCAAGCAGATAAACTACAAAAGAAGTCAAGAGCACATAATACAAATAAGAGTCATCTACCTCAAGGTTTTATTCCATATGTTACCTATCCTAGCATACATAACAAAGATAAACAACAAACAAATTATAACATACAATATGAATGAACAATAAACAGATAAAGACATTTAAACATGTTATACAGCTAAAACAAGGAAACATATATAAACTAACGAACAAGTGAAAGATAATAATAAAAAAAACAAGAAGGGTAATTGAAATAAAAGAATGGTCATATCACTTCAATTGACTAATCAAACAGGCTTGACTCTTGAATTATCCTAGTGGAGTTGTCAAACTAACACACCTGATAACACGACATAAAAGTAAAAAAAAAAAAATGTAAATTGATTCCAAAATAAATTTTGAAACCAATTCATTGGAGTCGCTACTAAAATTTTTTAATTAAAAATCTTGGAAAACTATTTCTAAAACAAAAATAAAAGGCAAAATGGTTTGCAAAAACAGAGATGGGTTCAGGAGTTTATTTAAGTATGCGAAAGGTGTTAGGTACCCCATAACATTCATCCATAAGGACGATTACCATAAACTAGTCAAATGAAATTAATCAAATATGACCTTCAATTTATCTTGATTACCCTTACTAACACTTATACACATTAAATAGAGAAGACAGAAATGACAATAATGAAAACAAATAAATGGATATTTATAAAAGGCAAACTTGACTAAGGATGAGAGTCTAGGGCTTACATACCCTACAATAGGGATCAAAGTCACCTAGTTCGACATAGAAATGTGTGGTAGTTAGTTGATATCTTTTAATTTTTGTGAAAAGAACAAGATAAATAAAATTAAATTAATTTTTTATAAACAAAATGAATTCGAGATTTGATTGGTGTGTTTTAATTTACAAAATCAATTTAATTTCACTTTCTTGCTCTCTTCATTTGTTTATTTTTTTGTGTTTTGAAAACTTGATTTATTTATACTTTATTTTAAAAAGAGGAAAAATATCTGTTATTTTAAGCTGTTGGAACCTGAAACTTTTTCAAAACATAAACAATTAGGGATGGGTTGTTGGAACCCAATACTATTTTAAACAAATGCAACTAGTATCAAGATATGCCTATGGAGTCATTGGATTTCACATGGCCCCATTGATAAATCATTAGGTGCTCATGAAGATGTTGGCATCACATGGCAACACTAATGTCTCATTAAATGCTCATAAAAACATTGGTCTCACACGACAACATTAATGTTAAGAGAAAAAAGATAAATGTTTGTAAGATATGCCTATAGAGGCGTTGGACCTCACATAGCACATTTTCAAAAATACTAAGTATTGGTGTTTGGTGTATGTAGGTGTTTAAGCAATCATCCATCGGTGTGGGTGTGTGTAAGTGTCCAATTACATATTCACTACATAGTGATTACAGAGGACTAAGGATACATCAATTACAATTAAACTCAAAGGAATTTGATAAATTAATCTTACTAGTCTTCCAATATGTCATCATTACTTGTGTATTCCTTCGTACCTTAATTTGAATGCCTCTTAGCTATGATTCCTAAACTCAAACCTATCATAATTCCATAGAATTTGGACAGCCAATACCTCACACATCAAACATCTCCAAAAGAGACATAATTAGGCCCAAAATTACACACCCAAGTAAACCACATATGTTACAACCATGTCTACTAAATATGGACAACCATGTACATCATCATAGGAGTTCAAATTCATCTCAAAATTATATACCAAAATGAAGCAAGAGTGAATTCCACTATTCTATTTTCTCTAATTGCTAACTTGTGTATGATAGTAAGTAGAAAAGTGCTACATCCTAAAAAAAAAAAAAAAAACTTAACATCGATTTATCTTATGGACTTGACATATAAAAGGTTCATATACTCAAAAACTAGCCCAAGATACCATCTAGATCAAAGTTGACCACACCTAAACTGTCAAGTCATAGAGTTATGTGTGCAAGATTGAACAAATGGTGTACCAATTAGTCACTATAAATTCTAGAAAAATTTAACTGACACACTAGAAAATAAACACACCAAATTTCAGCTAAAAAAAATGCATAAATACTTCCCAGAAAATACAACATTTTTACGCATGGTAAAATTCGCCAAAACATAATACGTTCAAGACAAGCACTATGGTTCACCATTTTCCCACCACCCATCCTAGCTAAAAAAATTAGTGGAAAATTCATCAAGAATCTACACTTAAAAGATAACTTTGATAGCAAATTGTAAGGTAAAATGGCATCATATGAAGTACTAGAAAATTCACATTGAGTCTAAATATGGATATTTAAGGTGAGAAAAGCAATTCATCAAACATCTCCCCTTCTCTCTCTTTTACTTCTCTCCTTCACTCTAATCTCTTTAATCTCTCACAATGTCTCTTCTTTTTTTTCTTAGCCCCCCCTTCCCTTTTCTTCCTTTCTTCTCTCCTTTCTCCTCTTTCACCGTATTCTCTTTAGCATCTCAAGACTACTCCTTTTAGCCTTATCTCTTCTTCCCTTTTCTTCTCTCCTTTCTCCTCTTTCACTCTAATCTCTTTAACATCTCAAGACCTCTCTTTTTAGCCTTTTCTCTTCTTCCCTTTCTCTTCTTTCACCCTAATCTCTTTAGTATCTAAAGACCTCTCTTTTTGGCCTTGTCTCTTCTTCCCTTTCTTCTCTCCTTTCTCCTCTTTCACCCAATGCTACTCCCTCTTTAAAGAAAAAAACATAATCTCATTTTCTATTCTATTTTCCCCTCTTCAACCACCATCCAACTCACCATTGTCCCCCATTTTCTCACTTTTCCCTCTTGATTCTTCATATGCTAGCCCTTTTTCTTTTCTTTAGACTTTTCATGTCCCAATCCCCTCATATTGTTTCTTCACAATATCATTTTGCCTCCTATCTTTGACCATCATGTTTTTTCTTTCTTTGTTTATCTTTCTCTAGTATTTTTTTTTTCTTTTGATTTTGTCCTTTATGTGTTCTTTTTTTTTTTGGTTTAGCCTTCACTAAAAAATTTGATGCTCTTCTCCTTCATCTCACATGCTCTCTTGAATTTTATTTTGATTTTTGATTTATTTTACTTTTTGCTCTTTTTTTTTTATGAGTTCACTTTATTATTTTTATTTTAAAAGATAATTAGAGTATCTTTGTTTAAAATTCTTGTTAAATTTTTAAATTTTGAAATTATTGCATTTTGATTTTTTATTGCTGCTTTCCTTTATTTCTTCTTAATTTTTTTGAAATTGTTTTCTTTATTTGGCATTGTTCTTTTTTTAATTATTGTTATTTTCTTCAAATTTTTTTTTTTATTTTTGACATTTTGGCCCCACTTTTTAGTTGAAGACAAATTACATTGTTCACAATTGACATGGTATCTAATACTACTAAATTTGATACGGATATATTCCGTTTCAGAATTGGTCTCAAACACAAAAAAGGAAAAAAAATACTTTATTACATGTATCAGATCTAGATCCATGTCTAATTTCATGTCAATTTGATACTACTCAAATTTTATGTCAAAATTTCATCTCTATTTTGCATTTTTCTAGTATTGTATATAGTATACCTACGGCTACACTACAAATCATGCACCTTTCTCCATTTTACCTCAACACGCCCCTCAAACGAGAGGGTGAGGTAATTACCCCGAGTTTGTCTTTGAGCGCCCAGAACCGTGTGTGAGCAAGAGCCTTGGTGAGACAGTCTGCAGGTTGTTTAGATGATAAAATGTAATGCACTGAAGGTTCACCAGCCAAAACTTGATCTCTCACAAAATGAATGTCAATTTCTATATGCTTGGTACGTGCATGACAAACAAGCTTTCTTGCCAAGGCATTTGAACTAATATTGTCACTCCAAATTATGGGATTTTGCTTCACAGGAAAGGTTGATTCCTTCGACAGAGCATTTATCCACACTATTTATGCAGCTAAGTTGGACAATGCCTGGTATTCAGCCTTAGTGTTAGACCTGGCTATTACTCCCTGTTTTCTTTTTCTTTTTAGAACCATGAGAAAAGAGTATCTCCAATGTATACAAGATAACTAGCTACAGATCTCTGATCATCAGGGCACGTTGCCCAATCAGCATCACAAAAGCATGATATGTTCAAACTAAGTGATGCTTTGATGTGTAAAGCGTAATCCATAGTCCCCTTGAGATATCTTAGTACTCTCTTGACTCCTTGCCAACGAAGTATAATGGGAGGACTGAGAAATTGACTCAACCTATTCACAGAGAATGATATGTCAGGATGTGTACAGAGAGATACTGAAAGGCTCCCACTGCACTTCTATACATGCTCGGATTTTTCCAAGGCTTCTCCTTCTTTAATAGATAAATTGCATCCAGCCGCCATAGGAGTTGGGCAAGGAGCTGCATCAATCATACCAAAACACTTGAACAGATCAATAATGTACCTTCTCTCTGTAACATACATACCAGTAACATCTCTTTGAATTTCAAAACTGAGAAAATCGTGCAGAAATTCAAGATCCTTTAGAGAGAATTTTTTGTTAAGTCTTTTGAGTGAAGACCTTTAGTTGCGTGATGTCAATTCCAGTAACTAAAATGTCATCAATATAGATAAGAGTGATTAGAATGAAGGTTTTTATCTTATAAATAAACAAGGAATTATCACTTCAGGTATTACAGATACCCTAACAAACAAGAGTTGATCGAAGTCTATCAAATCAAGTGCGTGGAGCTTGTTTCAAGCCATAGAGAGCCTTGGATAGCTACACACATAGTTAGGATGTTTTGTGTCTTTAAAACCTTCTGGCTGTCTTATGTACACTGCCTCTGTCAAAAATCTGATCAAGAACGCATTATTTATATCCAACTGGTTCACCTGCCACTTTAGATAAGTGACAATAGCAAGACCAATTCAAATTATAGCGATTTTTGCCACTGGACTATAGGTTTTTCCAAAGCAAGCACTTGGATCCCATTGAAATCCCATAGCCACTAGGTGGGCTTTGTGCCTTCCAATTGTTCCATCTGCCTTAAATTTTTTTGTTTTGAACACCCATTTACAGTCATCCACTAAGGGACTTGAAAAACATTTCACATAAGAAATTTAGAGACTTCCACTAGAGCTAAATGTTTGATGTGGCATGCAATTTGTGGTTGGTGTGTTCCAAGCTGGGTTAGCCTGAGGTGAAGATAAAAAGAAAGCTATAGAGTCTGCACTGGGATCTCTGGATATTCTGGAGCAGCAGATCAAAGGGAAGAAGTAATTTGGTGGTGAAGAGATAGGACTTTTGGATATTGTAGCTGGCTGGATACCCTAATAGCTTAATGTGGTGGAAGAAGTTGGAGAAATGGAACTGTTGACTGTTGAGAGGTTCCCGCATCTTCATGAATGGGGAAAGAACTTCATGCAGAGTTCACATGTGCAAGATTGCATTCCACCCAGAGAAACAGTTGTTGAGTACTTCAAGGTGGCATTTGCCCTCAGGCGTCCCAAAGCAGCAAATAAATCATGAACACAGATACGTTTATATTGGAGAACTTTATTTTGTTTCAATATGGAATTTGCTTCCATAAGTTTGATTACTCGACTGTGATAAATTTTAATTTTGCAAGTTTCACCAAAATTTTCAATCACTAGTGATAATCGTGTTTTCTGTGCGTCAATAGTATTATCTGGACTGATCGATTTACTTTTCTTTCTTTTTGCTTTCTTCAAACCCAAGCCAAGATCAATATTAAAAAGAAGAGGAAAGTCGGAGAGAGGGGAGAGGATATGAAAATAGAAAGAGAATGTGCAATTTGCAAAATGATCAGAATTTCCCTTGGAGGCATGTCACTCAAACATTTAATGAAGCGTATGTGCATAATGACAAAAATGCCCCCAATGATTAGAAATAGGATAACCAACTTCAACTTATATGTCTTGCCAGTTAGGAACTCAATCCAGTGAGTCATGGATATCCCTGCCTATTAACGGTTACCAAATCACATAATCCAATCCAAATTAACCAGTTATCTGATATTATCAAACAGTCCATTAATAGTCCAATTGATTAATGCTAAACCACACTAACTAAAAATTATTCTAACATTTGAATCAAGGTTTGCAAGCAACGTGTATAGTTTGTCAACCATAATTTTTAGAACGCACATGTGCACTTCATAAATAACAAACGAGCTTTTTATGATGTCCGATTATCTTTCTATTGGCTCAGTGTATCTTCTTGTTTGGTCCACATTACCAAATAAGGGAAACGATTGGACTTTTTGGTGGTGTTGATATGGAACGACAGTGCATCATGGAATTTAATCCTTCAATTTCATACAATTTTTACATTTATTTTTTTTCCCTTGTCTAAATCAGCTAAGAAATTTCCAACTTTCTTAACCCAGATATTTCTCTACGATGTGTTAAATTTTAAGCTTCCACTGAGCATAGTCGACATACAAGCACATCGGATGGCAACACCAGCATTTAATCTCCAATATTCAATGAAAGGCACCGTAATAAAATAATCTAAAGAAATCACATAGCATCAAATGAAACACGCTGGTACAAAATTGACTGCCAGGTATTTGTTTAAATGCTGTAATACCAATAGAAGTCAGCACAGAAATGTCTCAAATTTTACTGCTACTATAGATATAAAACCAACCATTTAAATTATATATGTAGTATGGGTGACCCGGAAAAGTAGTCACCCACAGAACACTGAAGCCGTCTTGCCTTGAAAGGCCTAAACATTACATGGGCAGCAGCAGCAATTACTCTCCACTGAGCTACTACCTAAGTACAACTAAATATAAATTCCAAAACAATTATATTCCAAACTCGTTGAGGTAAAATACGCCTCAGTGCTGCCTCTCGATTTACCAATGCAATATTTGCGTCCTGTCCACACAAAGAAACGTCAGGATATTTAAACAATGTTTAACAGCAGAACAAAGAGCGCAGAAAGTACACTGCATCTAGAGCTGAATATGCATGAGCGTGAATTTCTTGACACATGCCTGTGATCGATTTAAATAAAACACAGTACTTCATGGAATTAAAGTATGAGATAAAAACACTAGTTAGTGGACCCTTTAGACTCTCACACTGTGGGTCCAAGAGTACTTTATGCCTTGGCAGACCGAAATCTTTCAAAATAATCTTTCACACTGAGGCTGTGTTTGGTATGCTGGAAAAGGCAAGGAGGGAATGGGAAAGGGAGGCAATCAAATAAAATCATGTTTGGTAGCACTAGGAAATGGGAATAGCCATTCCGTAGGGAAAGCCCATTTCCAAAAGTAAGGGAATGGAGTTTCCTTCATTTTACTAAAGAATGGACCAGCTTTCATGGGAATAATCAAGAAAATGACCATTTTGCCCATGCCAAGCTTCTGTTACTATCCATGGCCTAGACCGGCATCATATCCACCCATACCTCCATCCTCCACCAGCGTAACTCCTGATTCACTCCCCTCTCTCTTCCCCTCTATCGCTTTTCACTGTTGAATGTAAGGGTTGTTCACAGCGATTGAAGTTGTTCCATCCATCACCAACATTGCCATCAATACTTCCACTAAACAAGAGACTCATTGTCTGTTGAATCCAGTCCAAAAGTACCAGCAATGGCCTTAGACATCGCTGAGAACGTATTAATCCAGTGCCAAACAACCCATCCACCACTGCCTCCCTGTTACTGGCATCATCCCCAGCTCCATCAACAGGATTATGAACACAGCACAAAATTATGGACCCATGCACACAGCAGAACAAGGCAGACCCAAGATCAACCCTCATCTCCAAATAAGACAATTTGCTAGCCCACTATCAGACTTCAAGTGCCAGTCTGCAGCTTCAGCCAAGACGGTGGTGTGAAAGATGGAAGAAATGGAAGGCAGAGATTTTTAGTCTGCATTTACACTATTTCTTTCCATCTGCACATAATCCATTCCATCCTACTAAATGGGCCCTAGAATTGATTTTATCTTCCATTCTCCCCAAAATTAGTTTCCTTTGTCTGAAAGAAGGGAGGCCGGAAGAATATATACGTTTTACATGGTAACACAACGTAAAACAGTGCTATTTTCATTTCAATTTGTAAATTGGTTCCAAGTCAGTTTTCCAGGCACAAGTTTGAAGCAATTTGATGCTGAACAGATTTCAAATAAGGTCCTCTATGTTTGCAACAGTAACTGCTTAGTTATCAGGGCAAACAATGAACATATACTATACAAAATAAACAAGATCCTATATTGTCAAAATTGTTACCTCATGTCAAAATTGTTACAAAATTAAACACCGGTGACTTTTCCCACTGCAACAGTTTTTCCTACAAGAAAAAAGCAAACCTCGTAACAAACATATATTCAATATCAAGAACACATTTTCAAGTCAAGGATATTATCAGTTCTTACCTTCTGTGCGGAGAGTGAACCTACCAAGTTGGGGGAAATCAGCGAACTTCTCAATACATATTGCATTACTAACCTGTAAAGAATATTTATATAAAATAAAACTAAGCAAACATATCTAAAAACTAAACTTCCAATAGAAATGAATTCCTCTCTATTTGAAACTCAAGAATCATCATGCACAAGCAGCAGGAAGTTAAAAACTTTACATGGCACCCGGAGAGCAGTGGTTCTGGAAAACAATTTCCACATATAGCAACATAAAAAAAATTATCAAACAGAAATAGCTTCCAAAAATTCACAAGGCAGTAAGATGCACCTGAATTCGGCACACAACAACAGCACCATTTTTTACGAAGAGAATTTTCTTTTTCATAGGCTTCTTGGTCTTCGGATCAATTTGCTGTACAAGCTCAACAATCTCACATTCTTCAACTACAGAGTGAATATGCAGAACAGCCTTGTACCCAGCCGTAAAAATAGCCTAGAAGTTATGTAACAAAGGTCAATCCTCCTCCTTGGAGAATATGTAGAAACTAGAGATATAAGAACTGGCCTAGCATGCATATTGTCATTACACACATCCAAAAACTAACACCCAGATCAGAGAGGATATGTACATTGTCCAGCAATTCAAGGATCTGAAGCTGAGCAGCAAACTCGGTAACAGCTAGTATTGGTTTTGCTGCAAAAGGGATCAAGAAAACAAAAACCATATGAACACATTGAATAGCAGATGGATAGCCATATATAGAAAAAGAAACAACAGTAAAGTACTGGAACCCATATTTAATTAAGTAGAAGCTCATTCACAGTAGCAAAACTATCCTTTCTCACAATCCTTGAATATAATAGTGTTCCTTCTGAATCATCAGTAATTCAACAAATCTTTCAAACCCAACTCAAATTTAGTCCACATTCTAAGTCCAACTAAATCAGCATCTGTTTATTTGCTAGGAGTTAAAGTAAAAGCAGCATAATGGTGCATTAACAGTACCGGTGCAAATGAGCTGAGCCAGTTTGCAAACATCCCATGGTTCAGTTGTCTCATGGCATGCTTCTATCTTGTTGAATTTGTTCTTATCAGATCAAGAAATAAAAATTGAACCATAAAACAGACCACTAGTTGTCTAGTTATTACACAACTGAATAGTTTGTGATCATATTTTCCAGATTATACTACTAATACAACACAACACTAAACAGAACATACCTAGGAAAAAGGACAAAAAATGAAGAGTGGGGGAGGGGAAGAAGAACTTACCAACACTAGACAGAACAAACCCAGCTAATATGTCTTCTTCCTCAACACCAGATATTCTAATCCGTAAATTCTCACCAGGCCCAGCACGCTTGACCCTATCTTCATCAATGAATATAGCCGTAACTTTTACTTGATCCTGCAAATTTTGGTGCAGTACCAATCCATTTTACGTTCGTTAAGCCAGAAAAAGGAAGGAAGTAAAACGGACAAAGCTCACACAGCTCAAGGGACACATTAAAGAGCAGGAAAAAAGAACCAACCTTATTTGGCATGACCAACAAGGTATCCCCCTCACGAACTGTACCAGATTCCACTTTGCCCATGACAACAGTTCCCATGTCTTTGAATTTGTCAAGTATAGGCATCCTATACAAATCAGAGGTTCAAGTGTTCAACTATAATAAAGAAATTGATCATCCAAAAATTAATACAGAAAATCTACACATTTTCAACATAACCCTTAAGTGATCAGCAGAAACCTATAGTTGAGATCTGATGCAGGAACAAAGACGCAATAAATGCTAGAAATTAAATCTTCTAAAATTAGTACCTACAGCTTCCTAAGAAGATTGCCTAGTGAAGTATTAAAAGCCTACAAGCTTAAAAGTTAAGCAAAGGGACGCCCACTAAGAAAATTCAGCAGACTTAATAGGCCATGGTGGTGACGTTACCATATTTATATATGTAGTCAATGTCCAGCCAGGAAACCATTGTACTAATAAAAGTAAAAGATTATCTTAACAAACTTATAATGTGAGCTCAATAGTGACAAGAACAACATGAAAATAGTAATACAACAAAGGCAGGTGTTACAGTGCTACTGTTAATTCGGTTATGCTACAATATTGTCTTAAGGGCCTCCCTCTTAGTACTCTCAACCCATGGTTTTCTTTAAGGGAGTTTCTTCTATAGACATTTAACCCGTGTTGTATTGATGAGCTTGTTTGAATATTTCTTGGATTTATCTTTGTACCTCATTATGAAGGGTATGTTGTCATCCACTTTTCCTTCTTACACTATACTCTCATGGAAATTTTATCTATCAAAAGCGGTATGTGACAAAGGCAGGTTTACACACAGAAATGCATGCTTGTATGGGAAAATGGCCAGAAAGCATTTGGAAACAAAAGACTAATTTCCCTAAAAACTAGATTAAACAATGAGACCGCATGCAAATACACAGTCCCTGCAGAGGGAACAGGGTCAAAGACACATTACCTGAAAGGGCCTTTGGGATCTCGAGGAGGAACTTCAACACCATCAAGTGCTTCGAATAGGCAGGGACCATCCCACCACGGACAAATGCTTTTATCCACTCTTGTTTTTAAGTTTGCACCAATCAGCCCAGATATTGGTAAGAACAGGACATCTGGTAAATGAAATACATAGTAAAACTAATATCACATCCCCAACCCATCCAATGTCAAAACCTGAGAAGGACATGAGATGTTTTTTACGAGAATGATTTCCATAATCAGGCTTCCTCACAGTCATTTTCACAAGCCTTTCAAGGAGCTCAACATTGAGATAGAAAAGAAAATATAAAACTAATAAAAACCTCTACAGTGCAACCTGAAGGGCCTCAACCCTAGTTTATTCATTAGACGAGTAGGAGCACAATAAATTTCAAGCAAATTACACAGCATAATATCCAAACAAATTAAAAAAAAAAAAAAAAGAAACACAATACCTTTCTTCACATTATAGCCTGACGACTTCAGAAATGGAATCATCTTTGACTCAATTTCATCATACCTAGAAATAAAGCAGGAGTAACAAATCTCTTTAAACCTGGGAGAAAAAAATGAGAAGAGCATATAACAGGATGATAGAGTCCTAGGGTGAGGGGGGGAAGAGGGGAAAGCACCTTTCTTTTGACCACTTCACTGTAGGCTCATCCATTTTATTAACAACAACAAGAAGCTTAGAGACACCCAATGTTTTTGCAAGCTGGACATGTTCACGAGTTTGTCCACCTCTCTCATATCCAGTTTCAAATTCTCCCTTCCGTGCAGAAATTACCTGATTGGTGAGGAATAGAGTGAAAGAGAGAAAAATCACCAGATGTTCACGAAAGCACTACTGAAGATCAAGGGAGGAAGTTTGACACATCACACTCTACTAACCAAAACTCCAATATCAGCTTGAGCCGCACCACTAATCATGTTGGGGACATAGCTCTTGTGACCCTGCATAATAACTATAATCATCTCTAACAGTTCCTCAGAAAACCACAGAGAGATTTTTGTAAAAAGATTGAAAAAAAAAAACAAAGACAATGATTGAGGTGAGAGAAAGGGGGGATAGGAGCAAGATGAATATCCATTCAAAAAACATTCAAATCACCAATATAAAAACTTCTCTCCTACTCATCAACAACGAAAAAAGGAAAAGAGGAAAAACGTAGCATGTATAATCTCAGTCTCACAGGCAAAGAAACAGACACCCCAGAACCACATTCCATCTAACACTCTGCCTAACTATGCTGCCATCCATAAAAGACTCTCTAGAAGGTATTAACAGACATTAATTGTCACCATTATTTTATAATCCAGCCCAGTCCAGTCAGATAACTATTTGTTCTCATAGAATGTATATTATCTTGCATTCTTGCTTTATAATAACAAACTCTTCACGTATGACTGCATAAGATGCATCTTATCCATCACCTTCATGCTTAGGCTATAACTGCAAAAGCTGCACATCTTCGGTCACTCATCCATAAGCCTTGTATTTCTTGTCTAACATAAATTTTAGTCTTCCATCCCTTTCATTGCCCTTTCTATAAGTTACTAAAGTGACTCTTCAGACAGACAGTGTGTTTAATCAGAAATCACATACAACACCACAACCATCAAGCCAGTGAGGAAAATATCAAACTACCAAAGCAAGCTCTATCCCCTCAGCACATAGTTGGAGTAAGGTGGGTTCCACTAGTTAGGGGAGACTACATACATATTAGAGTTGTCAAAATAAGCCCAACCCCCCAAGTTGAGCCCAGGTAACTCACTTAAAAAGGTGGATTGGGATCAGACCTTTGTAACCCTATCAGAAGCACGAACTTTGGCCCTACCCCACCTCAACCCACAAGTTGAAGTAGAGTAGGGCAGGTTAGCCCCCATAAAAAAGAAAGAACTAGTGTTGTCAACGACAGCCACCATGACTGCCATTGCAGAATGGTGTGGCAGCGAATATGGTCCCTACCTTAAAATCTCAATGGCATGGTGGCCATAGCCTAGCAAAACTATAGCGTCCACTATGGGTGTGGTGGCTGTTGATAATGGCTGCATGACAGCCACTGCTGAGAGGTCTGCATGGTTCACCTCTTCTTCCTTACATCAGCCAATGAAATTGTGATTTTAAGGGATATAGAGCTAATTTGGTCTTATCCGACTCTAAAAAACACAATCAAGACGCTTAAATCTATATATACAGAACAACTCCAGAAACTCACGCAGCTGCATCTTTTGGGGATAAGGGGCATCTTAATCGTTTATTTTCTTTTTCAGAATAAAGATAGAAGATAACTAAAAAATCTGAAACACTTTTCAGCCCAATTCTTTGATCCTTTTCCTCTATAGTGGTCATGCCATCCACCATGGCATTTCTGGGGCTTGCTGCCATCAGCCACTATACAACGTTCACAACTTTGTAAAGAACAATACTCGTAAATTAAGGCAGGCATGGCCAAGGTGTAGAGTGTTTAAACTGACAATTAAATATAAATTTTATTTTCTTTATGATTATAATTTTAAAATCATTAAGGGCCTTTTTTGGCCAAAAATTTAATGACTTTATATGTCTTCTAATTTTCATAATTAGTTCTAGATGCGTTGGATATTTGCCAACCCTTATCTCATGAAGTTAGAACCTCAAACTGTGATACAGTGTACGAAACAAATTTCCTCTCCCTTTACCAAAACAGAAGTAGGGTCATAAAAGAAAAAAGGATAATTATAAGTAGATAAATGAGTCAGCAAATGATAAACTACAATACTGATCAGGGAAAACCAAAGGATAAGAACACATCAACTAGGAAAAGTCAACCAAACTCTGCATATATATCAGTCAGAAAAACGTAACTTCTAAACCAGATAATTCTTACTCAAGAGAATATGCAATTCCATGGCATGGAAAAGAAACTGAAATTCAATCACGAAATACAGCTACTCACAGGTGCATCCAAAATTGTAAACCTTGTTTTTTCTGTCTCAAAATGTGCTCTTCCAACTTCAACCGTTTTTCCCTGCAATTGGTGTAGTATATTAATCCTAATTAAGCAACTTCAGATAACTATAAAACATAAAGAGAACTATACACATTGGATAAAACATTGAACTTTTATTAGCAAAAAAATTCATAGTTCATACCTTTACCCTCTCCTCTTCATTTGTATCCATTATATAAGCCATATACCTAGCATATAAATTTCCAACAATTAATCATATAGAGATAGATAGATAATAGATCAATATCCTGTATAACCAGTGAGCTAAAAAATCCCTCTTCCTCCTAAAAAGCAACATAATGGATTAATGACAAAAACCTCAACTCCCAAATCCCATAGTAACTAAGTCATGCTAAAATAGCATATCCAGACAAGATAAGTGAAGCCAAAAGCCATAAGACCATGGCAGCCATGAGGAATCTAATCCAGCCTAAACTCAATTTTATGTTCGTATATATTTCTTCAATATTATATTAGTTTACTTTCCTCTGTTTTTTATTCTTTAGATCAACTTACATATAATAATCCAGTTCGCATCAACAGCACTTGCTAAATAGCATGTCTAGAAAAAACAAAGTAAGCCCAGAAGCCACCCAGTATAAAGTATCAACCACATCAAGCTAAAAAAAAAAAAACAATTTAAACCATGTACTTAAACATTATAAAAGTAAAGATCTGCTATCACTATGAAGGACCAGGAGACTAATACAGGACAGTGTTTTCGTCGAATACCATGGTGCTGAAAAATATTTGGCATTCTGTTCGGTGGATACATTCTCATTCCATATTTTACGAAGGTGACCACTTAAAATCTTACGCATAAAGGTACCAGTAATCAGCATAACAAATATTTAACCACAAATATCTCAAATCAAAAACCACAAAGTAAATGTGCTCACCAACTTTCTCTACTTTTGTCCTTAGCTTCTTTCTCATATTTTTGGATAGTACGTTCATCAACCTGACCACTAAGGAAAAGTATCTGGCCACCCGTTGTAGACTTACCAGCATCTGGAACAAGACCAAGAATATATTACTGATTTTATATAAAAACCTGAGGGTTAAAAATACTGAATATGTATAATTACAACACGAGACAGATAAACAAAAGAAAAAATTCCTTAATAAGTCATAAGTCTTTTTCTTAGCTAAATCACCCATGATAAGTATGTACGACTCATTCCACCCAAGGGGCATTCTTTTATCCTCTCTATCTTGAGAAGAAGCAAAATTTTCTTAGAATCTGAGAAACAAAATGATTTTGTGTAATCCCTCCAGTTGTCCAAGATCAACATCTAAAATTAATGTGATAATCACATCAAAGAAAGCTGAAGATAATTAGCAGCAGATATACATATAAAAATAAGCCAAGCTTTCATTTTAGGGCCTGACATTTGCCAACACTTAAATACTTTCTACACTTCTTCCTTTCCAGCCAAATAACTGCGGTAAGCAAATCCAACCACGCAATCTAATAACTCAAATCAAAGCTGTGCGATGGAACCACCACACAAGGATATCAGAGTAGACACAATATGCACCAATAAATCTTACACTTGTTCCTATCCAGCCCCACAGGCAGGAGGTGGGTCCTTTATCACCAACCTACCAACTCACCTAGCTTACATGATCTGAGGCGCAGAAAACACTAAGTCAAAGTCATCTTAGGCAAAGGATGTCATCATGGTGGTGAACAGATCAGCAGTCCAAAAAGTTCGTAGATATTGGGTGACATACACTGCTATGCACATTTTATTATGATCCAAGAGCCCTATCTTGGAATTACTTATTTATTAGGATTTAGCACTTCTTATGAGGCATCAGTTCATCTCAGTCAAGCTTTATTCAATATTCACCATGTTTAGCACCTATTGGTGTGTCTTGGCCTTAGCATGTATAATATACTTGTTTTATCAGACATAGCATAGTCAAAATTTTCAGATTTAAATCATGAGAACTTAAGTCCAAGGCATGCCTGCCCATACTATCCCTGTCTCCAGCTTATTATTCTGCTAATATTCGAAATATTATAGATCACCCTAATTTTTCTCTTCATGCTTTCTTACAACCTTAAACAACAGTGAACCTCATAAGCATGTAAACCCAAAATTTCCCATTGCTTTTGCCCCAAAAAGCCCTCACTCTTGGTTTCAAATACCTTAATCTGGCTTCAAGTTAAATATTCCAGTAATACATGCTCAAAAGCCATCAACCTTTCACTTTATAAACCGTAGCCATATCCTATATAAATGAATCCCTACCCCCTTAGCAGTTTGCCCTTCCATGAGACATGACCTTAGAACACTTCAGATCTTTGAGGGAGTATTCCCCAAAACCCAAAAACAATAGAACAATAGGGAGAATAAAAATACTATTACTTGAAAATCAACCAAAACAAATCATTTGGGTTCTGTTCAAACAAAATCTCAGATAAATATGGTCAATAGAATCCTGTATAAACTCAGTTTTAAAACGCAATGATAATTAGCCAAACAGCACTGGTTTTAAATTAGTTCAAAACCACTTTTCAAACTCACTAGGTATAGTTTATAGAGGGTTCATATTTAAACAGATTATTTAAATAATTTTATCTTATCAAGTGTTTTGGACCAGTTGTTAGATATGCCAACATTCTCCAAAGCATTTACAAAGATATTTAGGCAGATTCTCTAATCTTTCCCAACTCATTATCTATAAGCCTAAAACTTCAGATTCCCTCAGTCAACTTTGACTTTCAAAACGTTTCAGCCAGACCAAGATTTCACAAAGCATATGGCAAGGAATCAGAAAAAAGCCATGAGAACCATAAAGCACAGAGACCAAGGAAAAGGGCGTGCAAGACTGATGCCTTTAACTCCCACAGAGCACATGATAGGCATGGATGGCAACACACTCAGACATCCAGAAAGCCATCAGAGCTATTTAAAACACAAACATGGGAACAATTGATAACCCATATAATGATAAAAGACCCCATAAATCACTTACCAACATGACCAATAAACACAACATTCAAGTGTCTTTTCTCATTTGCCTCCACCTCATCCTCTTCATCTTCCACTGGAGGAATTTCCTTATCTTTCACTGCATTAAAAGTCACCAGCATAAGAAATGGCATTTAAGCTATCAACTTTTGAAATTGCAATCCAAAATGCAAAATATGTGGGAAAATTATATACTCAAAAGTAAATGCCCATGTTACCTTTTGGCTCAGCCAGGACAGGCTGAGCCAGAACCTCCTGCTTTGGATCTGAAACCACCGAGGTGAAAATTTTTTTTAATGATGCTTTTCATCTTTATTTTATACCATGTATATAACCTAAAACATAGGCAGCAACAATCCAGGAAAACACTCAACAAAGAAGGCAGAACTATTACAATTTCCAGGTCTCCATATTCAAGGAAGCAAATTATGGATGAAAGATGCAGAATTTCTTCCACAACAATTTTGAATGGTGAGAATGCAAGAAGAAGATAAGTATACAATAAGTTATACTACAAACTTTCCAACACAATCTAAAATATTAAAGATTCGTCTGGTGCTCAGCAAGCAAACCCAGACTATACTACTTTGACATAAATTGGATGTACACTATAAAGACAGCCTGCGCATGCCAGCTATCAAGGTAAGTATTTATTCAAAAATCAATGAGCTGATATAAACAAACCAAAATCCTTACAGAATATAATCTAGGTAGTGGCCCAAACAAAATTGAGGGAAAAAAAAAACGCATATATGTTTTTCCAATCCTATAATATTCCTTTTATAGGCCCCTGAATAATAGTTGGTGACAGCATTCCTTGAATGGCACTTCTAGAGTCTAAAGTGACCAGAAAACCATTTAACAACCACAACTATATATCCATTTCTATGTCAGAAGAAAAGGTTAAGATTCTCTAGAATAAAAGAGGTTTTACAACTTAAAGGGTTAAGCAAGGGAATGAAAAGTGCTCTAAGCGACTGAAATACTGCATAAAGCATTTGTGCATGCTTCTGCAGGCTGATCTCAAAGAATGGCACTTCTGAGCAAAGCTTGTGAATGTCAGGAGGGGAGGGACGGGAGGTAAAGAAATACTGAAAAGAGTCTTCTAAGTATAAAATATTCTTCCTTTTGAGATAGATGACAATTTTATTCTGAAAAAAATCCAAAACAAAAGGACAGAAAGAAGTGAAAAAAACAAAATACCGACCACATTCTTACTACCAACCTTCATCCATCTTAGTGGAATTCTCAACTTCTTCTGGCTTTGCATCCTCTGGATTAACAACACCATCATTGTCTTCTGCTAAATCTCAACCACAAGTTGGACCCAAAGATTTAAAAATCAAAGAGACATGCGTAGTAAAAAGAATAAAAAGGAAAAGTCAATTGCCTTTTGATTACCTGCTGAATCAAGCTGTAAAGAACGGATGTCCTCCTCAATATCTAACATTAAAAAGAAATCGACATGAACATTTCCATCAACTCCCCAGGTTCCTCAGAACTCAAAAAACACTCGCTTGATTGACGTAAAGTAGGAAAAAAAAAAATTGAACCGCATAGTCACGTATGATTTACAATATCAGATAATTAGAGGGGCCAAAGTATGAGAGTTAGATTTCCAACTAATAAGACGGAGTTCAATACTCAGTTTACGACTATCCAAACACTCAATGAAGCCTGATCAGTATTACACAAACAAACGACACCAAAACAAGCAAAGACGCAATCTTCTGTTAGTCGATTACCCTATCAATAAATCCGGCGATAAATCGAGTCACCGATAAGAAACGAACACGACAATAAAGGGAAAATTAATACAAGGGTTAAGAGGAAACCCAAAACATAACGTCATCAGAATTACGGCTAGCGCACAGATCAGAGACCAATTTCAAGAAACCCTAAACATGCAGATCTAAAGCAGATTAACTTAAAGGAATGAATGGATTATATTGAATAAAAAATTAAGTTCATATGGCAAAAAAAAAAAAAAAGGAGAAAATATCAGGTTCATATTCGATTATCCATGAAATAGATAAGATAAAGATCACGTACCCATGGTGAAAGGACACACAAATTCTGCACCGGAATTGAAGAGAGCACGCAACTAGGTAGCTAGAGAGAGCAGAGCAAGACAGTTGAGGCGTCTGGGGTTTTTGTTCTGGAAGCTACTGCTCTGTGCTGCTGTATTTTTCCACCACGGTTCGACCACAGGATCCGGTTTATCGATAAACCGACCGGTTCCTTTGGACGGTAAGTGATGTAGTAGGGTTTTCCTTCCGGTGGTAAATCGCTTTTTTGTTTTCTTATTTCAATATAACTACGGCCAAAAAATTGTTTCAATATATGAATTTATGTGTACAGAAAAGAAATATTCATTTTTTTATTTCTTAAAATAAGACAATATTAACTCTATAATGTTAGGTGATATAATTACATATATATATATATATATAGATGTATTAAGTATAAAATTTTAATTTAAAATTCTAAATACAACAAACTTTATATATTTGAATGAGAAATCTCTCCACACAAATTAACTCATTCACCTCTGAAAAATTTTTTAATTTGTTTAAATTTTTCATATCAAATGAAGAGATTAATAATATAACAACGAAATATTGAAAGATATATAAATTAATTAAAATATATTTGGAATATTGTATTGTTTTTCTGTCTTGTATTATTTATCACGATATTGGGGAGAAATTTTTAGATGTATAATGGGTTTCACTAAAATGCATATATAAATTTAATATTGATATATTTAATTTAATAAATATTTATAGTTTCTTTCACTTGTCCTTAATGACACCCTACTCAAAATCTATTTTAAAAAAAAGATACATACGGGGTTAAGATGCTCTTGATATCATTTAGTTACTATTCGTTATGGTGACGATTATGCAAAAAATAACATACATTTTATTTTCAAAACAGTGGTTGGTTTTTTTTTTTTTTGTAGAAGCAAAAATTATAATAAAACGAGTTCAAACACAGAGTTGCTGACCAAGAAATATAACACTAGTTATTAACAATGTTGCTGGCGTCTCTAGTCATGTGTATAGTTCCATAACTCATTATGTTTAATTTCTTAGTGCGAAAAATACTATTTTAGCCACTATATTTTAATTTTATCTCAATTTGATTCTCAATCATCACCTCTCAAAATGGTCGTTCTCATTTTCTAATATTAAAAAAATTGGTCGCTCCATTTTCTTACAAAGACTGAGTTAAAAGATTATTTTAAAGTTTGAAAATATAAAAGATCATTTTGAGACAAAATAAATTTGAAAGGCTAAATTGCCCACATTATAATTTTGTCTCACTTTAATCTTTCATAGTTATCTTATCTCAAAATAATTCCTCATATTTTCTAATGTTAAGAAAATTGGTCCCTTTGCAAGTTTACAAAGATTGAGTTGGAGGATTATTTGTTAAGATAGGGACTACTTTTTTAAAAGTTTAAAAATGTGAATAATTATTTTGACATAAGATAAATATGGAGGACTAAATTAAAATATTGGGATTCAAGATAATATTTTCTTGTTTCTCATAAAAACTAGGTACTACAACGATGGGGTTAGCCAAAACTACGGAAGGAGGCGCCTACACTGTTCCAAGTTCCTCCCTTTGTTAACTTCTACCTCAACAGCTTTTGGGCCAACATGGCAAATATTTGAGGGAGTATGGGTTTCAATTTTGGGCTTACACTTATATTCATTTATCCTTGGACCCAGGAGGGAATCTCTAATCTATTGCTGTAAAATGATAATCAATCTTCCAAAATGGCTATTGGAATGAGAATACATCGACTTAGGTTAATGTGTGAAATCGAACAGTTCAACTCTAACCGCTTATTGATATTTTTGTATGAGATGTAAATAGTTTCTAATGTTATTGTATAGTTTTGAGGTATAAGTGAAATAAATTTAGATAAATTCTTTTAACACCAATATTAATGTATATAGGGAATAATAAGAAGTTATATAACTTCCTATTATCTCTTCTTATGTTCAAAAAATATTGAGAATGAATTATTATTTTAATGTATTAAAAAATAAATTTAAAAACAGTATGGAGATTTCAACTTTTCGAAGGTTAAATTATTCATATCGCACGCTAAGACACGTGTTGACATAAATGAATTTATTTGTCATGAATTTTGAGACAATTGTTTGAATCTTGATATGATCATGTGGCAAAAAATTGAACCACTTATGAAGTTGAGCTCACCATGCAAGAGCCTATCAAATTAGCAGTTAAACTAGTAATTTTAGATAAATTTATAATATAAACTCGTAAGAGTTTATCTTGATTAATAAATAATTATAAAAATATATTATTGTTTAAATATTATATACATTAAAAAAATTATTAAAATATAATTTAAAGTATACTTATTCAAATAAAAATTATTTATATTTTATAATTTGCAATACTCAATATAAATATTTTAATATAATTATACATAAATAATTAGTCAACATAACTAATTAAATAATTTTTATTTTTTTAATAAATACATATTAAATATAATTTTATTATTTTTTACGCCTATTCAAATTTACGATAAAATAAATTATAATGACTTCATAAAAAAAAAAAGCATGTTTATGTCTCATTTAATTTTAAGTTTAAATTATTATATTAATGATTTTATAAACTAGTTGACATGTTAAATTCGTAAAACTCAATAAATTAACTCACAACTTTATCTAAATTTAAATTTACATTAAATTAACTAATTTTTATTATATATAATTATAAATTTATAAACTTAAACAATAAACTCACCAATTTAACAATCCTACGATCTCTCAAAGTGGATGACTCTTCAGCTCCACCGCCGCCTGTTTTCCCCTGGTCCTTTGCACCCCTACGCACGACATCATTCGCCTCCCCTTCGGTGATCATTGCTTCCCCGTTTCCCAAGTGTAGCGTGCGCACTCCGTCAACTACAACTCTGCAACTTCCATCATTTCTCTGGTTATAAGCCACACCCTCACTCCATCCGGATCACCTCCAGTCACCCGAGAATTCCAGTAATTGGAGGTGTATAAAAAATTTATTTTTTATATTTTAGTATATATTTTTAATTTAATATTAATAAAAATAATAATATTTTATTTTTTCCACTAATAGCAAGAAAAAATCCAGGTTCCACCCTCACCACCCTAGCTCATCTGTCACTGTTTTATTCATAATGGAATTCATCCTCTGCTCTTACAATGCTCCTTTCCCTTACTGACCTTCCCTTATCTTCTCTGCTAGATTACTACCTTCTCACCTTCTTCACTCTTCCCATCATCCTTCTCTTTTGCATTGGTTTCTGTTGGATCTACTTGATTCGTTTGTGTTTCTTTCTACTGGTCAGAGAACAGCTCCTCCAGACCTGACCCCTCTGAGTCCTTCGTCGACACTGAGGGAGGCAACGACCAGTCTTGGCTTCATAGAAGTGGTCCCTATCTCAAGTTTGGTGGCAACGTCTTCTAGCAATCCAGAGACTTCTGGAAAACATGTTTGATTGCCATTCTCATCGACAACAATGTGACCCCTCCATAGACTTGACAGTGCCCTCCAGAACGCTTGGCAACTCTAAGATAGCTTTCGGGTACTGGGACGTGCCAAAAATATCTTCTCCATTGAATTCCAAAACACAGAGGACCAGACTTTCATCCTTGAAAACGGGCCCTAGTCAATTCATAATAAGCTTTTGATCGTTGAAAAATGGAAACCTAACCTAATCCGTAAGGAAATCACAGTCTACAAAGTGGCTCTCTGGGTGCAGTTCTAGGGCCTGCCTTTGGAATATCACAATGAGGAAGTCGCCGATCTTGGCATCTAGTCGGAGATCCGAAAGAAGTTGATTGAGGCTTTGTGTATTCCACTAACCTACGTTTCATCAGAGTGCTCTGCATGATTGACCACGTATTAACTCTCCTAAATGCCATTAGAATCAAGTTGGACAATGGTAGATGACTATGGGTTGAATGCCGTTACGAACGTGTGTTTCACCGGTGCAGACAATGCGGAAGACTTAGATATATCGCGTGGGGCTGTGACTGGAGTGTTTCGTTGATCCTGAAAGCACGGGAAGATGTGAAATTCATATAAAAGATAACTTTGATAAAGATTTCATACTGGACCTGAGATACCCTTTAGTACCTTCATCCTCGGTTGCCTTCAAGAAAAAACAAATTTTCAGAAGCACCGCTAAGGTAAAGTGGATTGAAAACAACAAAGGTTCCTTCTATTATGTGCCTGACAAAGAACCAGAACCAGAGCTTGAAGATGCCCAGCCACCTCAACATCCTCACAATGTCCTAAGTGTACAGGAAGACTCATTTACCTCGAACTCGTCTAACGAACCCGAAGTAGGAGCTCCCTTGAACCCTCAAGCTTTAATTGATGATCCAGAGATTGATCAAATAGAAGATGACCCCTCCAAAAACTCTCCATTTGACCTGCAACAGTAACCCCCTCGTGACCTATCGTTCACCGAGCAACCTATGGAAGAATTTCATTCAAAGCAGTGCCCTCCTTTTCCCCCACATATGGTAAGACATGAAGAACCAAGCTTTTTTGACGCTACTGTTGACTTTGAGTGGTGCAGTAACTTCCCACTGAGGACGCCATGGTGATAGAAGCTTGGCACAATCACATGGATCATTCACTACTAGAAGAACAGTTTGTTGACACTCAACTTGAGCACATTTAAATGTCAGCACACGAACGAAGCAAGATTTACATATCATCGCCTACGGTCAGGAAGCACCCAGACATCCTCCACTAGAACGAGGGCCGAGCATTGATGAAAGCATTAACGATCCGAATGGACATAGGCCTCATCCATTGCACCCGAGGCTATCTCCATCTCGACCCTTACTCCACAGCTGGAGCTATCTTTATGGTTTTGTCAAGACCAGTGCATTCCTCTCATATCTGAACCCACTCTCAAGTCAAACGGAATTATATTGGTGCAACACTCAGCCAGCATCAGAGAGCTCTCCCCTTTACAAGCAAAGTCCACTTCAATTTTGAGTTAGTAGAAATCTTTATCTGGATGCCACAGCTGGTCCAATCAAGAACTTGAGCCCACTAACCTTGGACTCGTCACCAGACTGTATGACAATGGAAGCATAACATGGCAGATTTGGCCGAGCACCCTAACTGGCCCGAAAACTTCAGCTTGGAAACACCTACATCTCCTTTTCATCTCGAAAAGACAAACATAAATTACGTGCAATGGACTCCTCTCGACCCGTGCTTTGGTATTAGGCTGCTTTAATTGCTCGTACAGTAACAATGTCCTAAAAAGGAAAGGATTATTTCCTCATGGTTCAGAGAGAAACTCTTGCTTCCTCCCACTGCTACGGAAATTCTTCTGGCCTCGAGCACATGCAAAAGCCAAGCAATCATTGTGGACAATGTCACGGACCACCACCAATCCCCACTGCCACCCAAGAAGAGAAATTGAGTCTATCTTTATGCACTCTTACCACACACTCTACACACTGACCTTGTACCCCTTAACCTTCTTTCTTATTTGGATGATGCAGTAGACAACTCATGAGTTGCATTAACTGGAACTGCCGTGGTTTCAATGCATGCTTCTATCAAAAATGCTGGGGCATTATCAAGGGTGACATTATTGCCATGTGCTAGGATTTCTTTAATAAAGGGTTTATGCTTAGATCCCTTAATAGAACTCATATTACCCTTATCCTAAAATTAGATTACCCCCAAACTAAAAAGAATTTTCTGACACATTGGACTTTGCAACATCTTGTATAAAATCATCTCCAAAGTCCTCTACAATAGACTCAAGTCCATTCTTCTCCATTACATCTTGCCCTTTCAGTGTCTTAAAGGAAGACAAATCAATGATGTTGTGTTAATAGCCGTTGATGTCCTCAACACCATCAAAAGCAAGAAAAGAATAATAAAGAGGAGTTGCAGCCTAAAATTAAACTTAGAATAAGCTTTTAACAGCATCTCTTGGAAATTCCTCAAATTAGTCCTTTTGAATGGGAAGAAAACTCTGCCCTTTGAACCTTTCAGAAGCCTCAAGGAAGGAGATCCAATTTCTCCTTTCCTTCACATCTTATGTGCCAATATTCTTTCTTGTATGATAGCGGAAGAGGAAAGAAAGAACTCTTGGAAGGGCGTCAAAATTTGGAAAAGCACAATTCCCATCTCACACTTAATATATGCAGATGACACAATGCTCTTCTTTGATGCAGTTACAGACTCCTATAGTGCAATTAAAGAAACTTTGAACCACTTTTGTACTCTATCTGGAATAAAAGCTAACAAAAGAAATCTGTCGTACTTTTCAGCCCAAAAACACCTTACATCTTTAAGAAGTTTTTTGCAAAAACTTTAAAAGTCAAGAGCACAAATAGTCTAGGTAAATGCCTATGCACTTGTATTGATCTTGGAGCAGAGAACAAGAAGCGGATTTTTGGCTTAATAGTAGGGAAAATTGAAGGAAAGCTGCGAACGTGGAAGTCCTCTGCACTATCGTAAGCCGGACGCCTTACTCTGATTAAAGTAGTGGTAAGCTCCTTAATAATCTCTGAACTCTCATTCATTAATCTCCCCAAAAAGTATTGCAATCAAATAAACTCCAAGATCTCAAACTTTTATTAGGGATTTAAAGACCGAAAACCTCAGATCCATCTTGCCAATTGGGATATCCTTTGATCACCATAAAAGAAAGGTGGTCTAGGTATAAGAAGCACTCATTTTCTTAACCAAGCCATACTTGCAAAGCAATCATGGAGATTGATATATAGCAGGATAATTCTTCCATCTGACACATTCTCACCAATAAATACTGCAGCTCGGACAGGAATAGACTTGTTACCAGTGCAAACTTTTCTTGGATCTGAAAAGGTGTCATCAAAGCCCAACCCATCATCACCTTAAGACTGAAATGTAGAGTCAGATCAGGGAGACAGATCCCTCTCAATCATAGCCTTTAGCTCAAACCCAAGCAAGATATTGAAATCTCCAACCTTGTTGTTGCTGACCTCCTCAATCCCCAAAAAACTCACTGGGATGCTTCAAAGCTCAATCAATATTATGAGGACAGTGAGAAGGAGATGGTAGCCTTAATTCCAATCTCTCTCACTAACGCCCCAGATGAACTAATTTGGACAAGCAATGCCAATGGCTCATATACCGTAAGAGATGGTTACTACATCCAATCCCAGGATCGCACCAACCTGTCCCACTTCAACAAATGGATAGCCTTATGGAAAGTCAATCTCCTCTTCAAAATTCTAAGCTTCATCTAGAGACTAATTTCCAAAGTTGTCCCTACTGGCAAGACCCTAAATAAACATCGCATGACCTCTGACAAATCTTGCCCCCTTTGTGGAATGGCAGAGGAGACCACTAATCATCTTTTCTTCCAATGCAGCTTTGTCTAAGCAATATGGTTTATCAGCCCCTTGGGAGTCGGAGCTGGCAGAATCTTTCCTCAGGATATTATTCACTAGCTTTAATTTTAGCTCTCAATTAACCATGCCTTATTAAAGTCACTTGCCCCGATTACCAAGTTCTTCCTAGTGGCGCTATGTGTCATTTAGGTAACAAGAAACAAAATGGTACATGAAAATCTAAATCCTAACCCATATGTGGCTCTTCAAAAAATCAGAAGAGTCTTGCAGAATGCCAACCTAGCCTGGAGTAAGACCAACTTAATAACATCCCATTTTCCATCCCCAACCTCTCATATCTCGTCGAGCTCTACAAGCCGGAGTCTAATACTCTGGATAAAGAATTTGCTGAAGAATAGAAATATCTCCATCGCCATTACTCATGTTTCGCTTAATGGGTGTTTCGTCAGGGATTGGTACCGAAAATCCTTAATTCCTCAAGATCTTAACTCTATTAGAGATTGGAGCCTTAGAGATATATTTCTTTGGATCTCAAACACAGATGAATGGCTTGTCCCGGCAGATAAAGAGGTGAACTTAATCTTTCTTAGAGATGCTTCTTTCAGAAGAGCGAAAAGCACGCTCAAAGGAGACCACAATTACCATGTGATTAGGCAGACTCACATACTCTCTCTCGGTCCTTTATAAAGGTTACAATTGGCATCATCCCCATAAATGACCGCCAGCCTCATAATCTAATATATATCTCTTGACATGTAAGAGAAATTGGAGATGTGGTTATGGGATTGGTTTGACATGATTTATTGATGCAAGGGAAAGAAAACTTTTTAAACCTGACATCTCTTGATACATAGAACTATTTTCATCAATAGTGGTTTCACTGGTGGAGCTAGGATCTCGAACCAGTGCAGGTATAAAAGAATTTAAAAAAAGTTTATTTTATAATTTCCTTTAATATTTTATAATTTAATGTTATATTTTAATGTTTATTTTATTTATATTTTTTTCAATAAAATTCTTTCTTTTAAATTTTTGAATTAAACTAATGGCAAAAATATATTTTCAGCTCCTTAATTCTATTTGAATTTTCACTTTTATTTTTTAATTTTATTTAGTTCTAATTTAGTTATTTTACTTTTTTTAAAGTTTTATTTTTTTCTTAGCATTATTTAATTCTAATTTAATCATTTAAATTTACTTTAAGTTTCACTTTTGTTCGTTAAATTTATTCAATTTCAATTTAATTCATTAACTTTTCTTCATGTGTCACTTACATCCCTTTATATTATTTTATTCTAACTTGTCCCTCTTTGAAATCTACTCAAATGTTTTATTTTTTCAAAAATCACTAAATTTGAAACTTTAAATATTCAAGATTTGAATGGATTAAATATTAAGAATACCGAAAAACAAATTGGCTAGTAACCTCAAACTAAGAAAAAACAAACATAAAATTAAATTTAGCTAGCTACAAGGCACCAATAAATTTAGTTTGTGAAATAATAAGATGTAACATTGAACCTACAAATAGAAATTTATAGGGCTTACTCATATCAATAGGATATATAACAAATAAAAAAAATGAAAGGAGACAAAAATACATGAATAGTTTATATTAGAAGAAAATGAAACTAGTGGATAAAAATGAGACTTGATGTAGAATTAAAGGACCAAATTGAGACAAATGAAATTAAGAGAAGAAAGTGAAATATAAGGTAAAGTTAATGAATCAATTAAGAACTTAACTATGTTAAAGGATAATAAACAAACTTAATAGACTAAATTGGCACTAAATGAAGTTAAGGGATGAAAATAAAAGTTGAAGTAAAGTTAAAGGATCATAGATATATTTTTGCCTAAACTAAATGAGATTAAATTACTAACAATATCTTGATTTTTCTCTTTTTAAATTTAAAAATAAGTTTAAATTTAAATAAGCATTGTATCACAGTAACTTTTCATGTTAATATTAACATCATTACCTAAATACACATAAGGATATTTGTAGTTACTCACTACTCATGTAATGCTTAACAAAGATACACTAAAAGAATACACCATCACTTGGCAACACCATAATAATTTAATAAATAGCTCAAAAAAGTATTTCAAAGGAAGTAAAAAAGTCCATATAATAAAGCATTACAATTTATAACTACCAATTTGCAAAAACAACATATTTATAGAGCATTATAAATATTATTTTATCAATCATCAAAAAGTTTACAACTATTTTAGGGATAATTGTTCAACATCTAACTAAAATAATTATTGATATTTGAGCTTAATTATGTTCTACTCAAATCAAAATATCAAAAAATGTAAAAAATATATATATATGATTCAATCATATAAAATCAATAATTTTAGTGGGTTCAAAAAATTAAACTAAATGGGGGCATAAAATTATACCTTAATACTACCAAAATAAATATAATTTGAGTGAGGGCAAGTGCCTTTACTAAAGCATAGGTGGCTCTGCCACTAAGTGGTTTTGCACATCATATGACTTATGACAAAGTTATTCATAAAATTGAAAAGCATTGAGGTTAAAAGGTCCAAAAGTAAAAATGGTGAACACCTTTTAGCATGCATCGTAGTAATAACAACCTACTCAATTACAAATTATCTTATTGATGTTTTATATATATCTAATGTTGGGCCAAGGCTTAAATTATCATTTTGATGATGTCAAAACTTTAAGGCTATGTTAGAGAGTTTAGGAGAGGATGGAATGGAATGGCTAATAATGGAAAGAAGAGAAGTGGAACAACATGATATATGCCACCCTCTTGTTTGAAATTTTAATAAGAGAGGAAGGATGGTCATTAATGGAATGAAATGACCTATATATTATATTTATAGTATTACCTTTATAAATGAAATGTTAGTATAGTAAGCTTTTAACCTAATAGGATATTATAATAATTATATCATTAAACCCTTTTCGTTCCATCCTTGCCCTCCAATTTAGAGAAACAACAAAAATGAGGTTTTGAATGGTAGAGAGTGGCCTTGGAGTCCCTCCTTAGCCATTTCATTCTATCCCCAAATAAACTTCCAAACATGAATTCATCATAATTTAACCATTCCAGTCCATGTTATTAGTTATTGATCGATATCTAACCACAACCTTAAGTTTGTTTTTGTAAAATGCATTAAGTTAACTAATACTTCTCTATTTAATGCTCTAAGTTAAATATGAGATATTATTTGTCAAATTAGAGCACTTAAAGTCATTATCTTTCATACCTTAGTATTGTATCAATCATTTCAATCATATTAAATATTTGATTATTTCAATCATCTTTTATGCTTGATTATTTCAATCATATTAATTATCTTAAATGTTTGACTATGTCAATCATATTTATTGCTTGATTACTACATTATTATTTTTGTTCTTCTTAAAAATTTTAGAGAGCCATGAAACGAAGTTTTCTTCCTTTAAATCTCATCTTCCTTTAATTGTGCAAGAGCTATGAACAAGGGATTTAACCTAACCAAACCATCCTCTCTCATATTATATTCTTTTGTTTTTCCCTGATTCATTTGTTCTTTTACCTTGAGTAAATACTCATCTTGCTCTTGAGCTTATTTAATATGTTTAATGAATTCACTTTCAATTCTCACCTCATTTAAAAATAGTCTACCTAGTTGCATCTCCCAAGTCAGGTTCATATCTCTTAAAGATTCAATTAACTCATGTTCTTTAATCTTCATCATGGCCATATAGATCTATTTTTGACTAAGTGCATTAGCTACAACATTGGCTTTTCTTGGGTGGTATTTTAAAGTAACATCGTAATCTTATATTTATTCCATCCACATTCTTTGTCTCGTATTCAAACCTTTCTTGTCAAATAGATATTTCAAGCTTTTGTAGTTTGTATAAACTTCAAATTTGGCACCATAGAAAAATGCCTTCAAGTTTTTAAAGCAAAAATTACCGTTGATAGTTCTAAATCATGCGCAGGATAATTTTCTTCATGTGCCTTCAATTGTCTTAAAGCATAAGCTATAATTCTACCTTGCTGCATAAGTACATATCCCAATCCCTTTTTAAAAGCATTAGTATAGGTAATAAAAGTGTAATGTGGATTTGGGAAGATAAGAACTAGTACAAAAGTGAGTCTTTGTTTCAATTCTTAAAAACTCTTTTCACATTCACTGTCCCACACAAATGGTCTATCTTTTCTAGTCAATCTAGTTAGTAGTAAAGCTATTTGAGAAAAGCCTTGTATAAATTTTCTATACTAGCTTGCTAAACCTAGGAAACTTTTTATTTTAGTAACGTTTTTAAGGCTCTCCCAATTCAAGATTGCTTCAACTTTGCTAGGACCTACTGTGGCCACTTCTTGAGAGATAACATGGCCTAAGAATTTAACTTTTGTAAGCCAAAATTCGCATTTACTAAGTTTGGCAAATAACTTCTTTTCTTATAAAGATTCTTGAACTATTTTTAAGTGCTTTTCATGTTCTTCATTGTTCTTTGAGTACATTAAAATATCATCTATAAATACCATAACAAACTTATTTAAGTAATGCCCAAAAATTTTATTTATATAATCTATAAATATAACAGTGCATTAGTCGAACCAAATGGCATAACGAAGAACTCATAACGGGCATATCTTATTCTAAAAGTTGTTTTAGAGATGTCCTTAACTTTGACTCTCAAGTAATGATACCCTAATCTTAGGTCTATCTTGTATAACACTGAAGATCCTACAAATTGATTGAGGAGATCATCAATTCTTAGTAATTGGAACTTATTCTTTATCGTTATCTTGTTCCATTCCTTATAATCAATGCACAACCTTAAACTCACATCATTTTTCTTCACAAAAAGAACAAGAGCCGCCAATGGAGAGACAATAGGCCAAATAAATCTCCTTTCCAAATGTTCTTCTATTTGTTGTTTAAGTTCAACTAACTCTATGGGTGACATTCTGTAAGGTGCCTTGGAAATAGATCCTACCCT
Organism: Delonix regia; assembly: GCA_037074485.1. Classification (NCBI taxonomy): domain Eukaryota; kingdom Viridiplantae; phylum Streptophyta; class Magnoliopsida; order Fabales; family Fabaceae; genus Delonix; species Delonix regia. The sequence continues at coordinate 26,434,985 of CM073449.1, read as the reverse complement.
AAGTACCATATTATAAGAAACTCTATTTTTCTTTCAAAGGAAAAGCCACTCACCTCAGTAGGAAAAACTTTAGGGAATTCTTTCACTATTGGAATTTCATTTATTCTTTCTTTTACTTTGACTTCCATCGAGAAAAATACTAAGGATCCCTTACACCCATTTCTAAAGCATTTCTCAGCCTAGGCGGAAGACATAAAGGCAAGCTCAAACTTAATACATGGGATAGACCCATAATTAGGAATAGAAATGGTTTTATTTGTGCAATAAAGTGTGGCATTATGGGCAATCATCCAATTAATTCCCATAATAACATCAAGTTCATGGAAAGGCATAACAATTAAATATAAAGTGGTAGAATATCGATTAAATTGGATGATACAATTAAAACACACATGAGAAGTCACAACTTTGGTTCTAATTGGAGTAGAGATAGAGAAGTCATATGGTAAAGTATCAATATGCAACTTGCAATAACCTAAAAATATATATGTATAGATATTAAGAATAACATTAGAAAAATAAAATAAAATTTTATGAACTAAAATGAAAGGAAAAAAATAGTATTTAGGGTGAAAATTATAATTTTAACTTTTTTAAGGACTAAAATGAAAAGAAAATTTTTTTCGAGATAAAAATATAATTTTAACTATGCATAGTAACTTGCACGAACATTTTTTAATTTTCTCATTGAAACTGGAAAGAAATGTCAAGGAAAGAACGTTCATATTTGTATGAGAAGTAGCATTGGAGTAACCTTTTTAATGCGAGTTAGGTTATAGGAATAGGGGATCTATACTATTGATTCCTGTTATTGAGTGTATAATTAACAAAGTATCACTTCTCATTTTACCAAACGTCTTTATTTTCTTGTCCAACTATCAATTTCTTTATTTTTATATGGATTATATATATATATATATATGTATGTATTCTAAACTATTCTTTTATGAAGTATTGATTTATTTTATACAACAAATTTCTACATATTATGCACATAATGGTGGTGGAATCCCATTTAATAGATTAAGTATAATTAAAAACTAAAATGAAATTTAATAGTACCGTTATAAAGCCTTTTGTATTTTGTACAAGTAAAACTATGGCAGGTCATGCAACCTAAATGACTAATTTAGATCCTATAAGTTTCTTGACAAAGTAATTCATCCTATAACACTTGAGATATATGGTAGGATTATACTGCTAAAATGATCACTAGAAAGTGAGGTTACTATATTTTCCCTGCTAGGAACATTTTAGAACATGAACCATGTTAAAGGCTCCTAGATCAATCTGTACTTAGAAAAGTGGAAACTAAATATACAGTAAATTTTAAAACACAAAGAGATTTTAAACTATCAAGAGTATTATAATTATTATTTTAAAGGCTAGACAATCATATAGTTTTAAATTGTAGAGAAGTAATAATTTAGGCATTACACTTTTACCACTTCCAAGTATAATTGGTATTTTTGCATTAATGATAGATGGTTGTTTGGTTTCAAGTTATGATTAGTGTTTAGATTGATTAAGAAAACAAGAGTAAATGAAAATTCCTAGTTTTTGCTCTTAGAAATATGGTTAGCATTATTAGGAATATGATTCAATGTAATTGATTCAGGCCTAAATTAATATAATACATAGGATTTATGATTTCCATATCAGATAATTAAGGTATAGATGCAAAGATCAACAGGTTCTCAAATGATCTGAATACAACTTCTATTTTAATCCTTTATATTACTGTTACTTCTTTCTTAATCACTCTTTATTTTATTTTATCTTCAAGATTATTTTTATTTAAATTACTTTATGGTAGGAAATATGTTTAAATAAAATTATTTATTTATATATCTTATTTGCACTATTCAATAGATTTTATAATTTAAAGGATGGATAGGAATTCATGTAAGAACCTCATAGCCATTAGTTGGGCTAACGGCCTTAGTGCACCATGTTAAAATGAATTATTAAAACGTATCCAATAAATAGATATAGGTATAAATTATTGAGACGTATCCAATGAAGGGATATGGATATGAGATATTGAGAAGTATCTGGTAAAGGGATATTGGTATAAATTATTAAGACGTATCTAGTGAAGAGATACAGATATGAGATATTGAGATGTATCTAGTGAAGGAATATGAGTATAAATTATTCAGACATAATCAGTGAAAGGATATGGATATAAGATATGGAGACGTATTCGGTAAAGGGATATAGTATGAATAATTAAAACATATCTGGTAAAGAAATATGAGTATAATGATATTGGTTCTTACCTTGATACTCACTTCATATAAAATTTAAGGTTAAGAAATAATATTTTTTATCAAAACTTATTGTTAAATAAAAAATTCTAAGGTCTCTATTGTTTTTCCTTTTCACTTGCTTTATTATTTATTTAGTCACTAAGTCAATGGTAATCTTACACCTCTCTCTTTAATATTTTTCAAATCAATAAGTGCTAGTAAAGTTGTTCTGGGAATTTTCTTATTGTTCAAGCTTTTTGGTACGTTATTCTAGATTAACCATAGTGTACATTTGACTCTAAGATAATGGCTACCAGATGTTTGTTTGTTTAGGATGTAATGAAGTATTGTAAGTCTTGTGTGGACTATTTTCTTATTGTACCAAATATATAATGTGAGATATCATTAAGTTTGTTAGTTTAATATCATTGTGAAATTGTTAAATTATATTTCCAAGTGTGTCTAATGTGTATCATTGATTTTTTTTTTGGGTCGTGACAAAGTTGGTATTAAAGACAAGTCTGTCTAGGATTGTCTAAGTCTTAATAGCCACTGGGTTAGGAAATAATGGAATATTGTATGTAAATATGTCATTGGCCAGCATACCATACATATTAGAGGCTATTGTTACTAAATCCACATTATGGAGTCTTTAACCATAAGACGCATGTCATTTATATTTAAGTAACCATAGAACTTGTTAGAATAATCACTTTAATCAAATTACTTATCTCAAGTAAAGGATGCCACTAAGAATGAGGACGATTCCTAAGAGGTGTGTTCCAAATAAGGCTTCCTCCTTGCATCATAATGTCATTTCGACTTCCAGAGGCCAAGGGCGTAGAGATGGTAGAGGCCATAGATGTAGTTGTAGACAAGAACGTGATCAAAGAAATAAGGCCATTCGAGTGGCTAAAGATGAATTGCCTGAGAAAAGGCTAGAAAATGTGATAATAGATAATGTTGTTGCTAGGATGCTAGATATGCAGCTGACAATAAGAGAGAAGATGGACATGATGATGTAATAGCAATAGCAGGATAGAGGACATAATGTAAACTCTAAGCCTTAACAAGAGGCTCGACCAATTAGGAGACAACCAAGTCCACAAGGGAGGGGCATTAAGGTTCAATTTTCTAACTTTATGAAACTCAAGCCTCCTTCTTTTTTAAATGCCGAAGCAAAGAAGGTCCTGCAAAACTTTTTAAATGAGGTAGGGCGGCTTTGCAAAGCACTTGAATATTCCTCAACTAGATCAATAAAGTTAGTAGAATTCTAACTGTTAGGAGTAGCCAGAACTTGGTTTAAAACCATAATACAGGGAAGACTCAAAATTCACCACCTCCTTTGGAATGGGAGGAATTCACATAATTATTGTTTAGGAAATTCCTCTGTCAATCAGTAAAGGACATAAATGCTAGTGAATATGAGGTCTTGAGACAAAGAAAAGACCAGCTCGTTGGTGAATTTGAAGTGATATTTACTCAATTGTCACAGTGTGCTCCATACTTAGTAAAAACTGAAGACATACATGCCAAGCACTTTGTTCATTGGCTTCTAGATTATTTATATAGATCAGTGGTCAAATTGCGATATGATTCCTATAAAGATAAGGTTAATAGTACAAAACTCTTTGAAGCTAGATTCAGAGGCAGCAGAAATATGTAGAAGCACCGCAAACGGCATTGTACCGGAGGTGATTAAAGTGGTCAATTAGGTTGTGGTGGTAACTACAGTGGTAGAGAGATCATAGTGAGTCATCAAGGCTATCAAAGGAATTCTCACCAACAGGGAGACCACAATGGTCATTCTTCTAGCATTGCGTAGAGTAGTGGTAGAGGGCTATCATTTTGGTCTCATCCCTCTTACCTTACTTTTGGAAATATGCATACTGGTATTTGTTTTGCAACTGGGAGGGTATATTACCAGTGTGGTCAACAAGGCCACCTTAAAAAGGATTGTCATATGCTATCTGCACCACTATTCTTTAGTCAAGTGTTTGCCCCTATTGTGCTACCATCATCTCTAATACCAGCACTACCCTTAAGGCAAATTAAGGGTCCTGTAGGTAATGGATTTATTGGATCTCAAACTAGAGGTAGAGGATCAACTGGTAGGAATCATAGACATGAAGGGAGAGGATAAGCTTGTGATTTTGCTATAACCCATCAAGATTCTCAAACATCTAATGTTGTAGTTGTAGGTATACTTCCAGTTTGTTCTTTTGATACACATGTTTTATTTGATCATAGGGCTACATATTCCTTCGTGTCCCTATTCTTCATAATATAATTGGGTAAGGATGCAACACTTTTATATACACCATTAGTGGTATCTACACCTGTTAAAGATCCAGTTATCATTGATCGTGTGAATAGGGTAGAGGCGTCAAAACAGGTTTAACCCACTAAGTTAAGCCTGTGTAACCCACCTAAGAGGTGGGTTGGGTTAATGGGTTCCTTTAAGAACTCGTTTAGTATACTTCTAACAACTTGGCCCGTTGAACCCATGAGTTAAACGAGCTAACTCACAGGTTAAACAGGTTGCTCATTTCTTTTTTTAAAAAAAATTTCTACTCACTCAATCCAGCGCCCCAACTCACTGCACTTTCCTATTTTAAAAAATTAACCCTACTGTATGTGTTGTGTTGTCTCTATTATTTTGTAATTTTCCATATTTGAATATTATGCTCATAATCATATTCTTATTATTAATGAGTCATTAAATTATTAGATTACTCTACTTCTTTTAATCCGTTAAAACTTGATTTTTATTTAGTTAGTTTTTTTTATTTATTTATACTAATATAGAACTTGATTGATTAAACAAGACATGTGCTTAAAGAAAGCCACATTTGAACTTTTATAATTTTTTATTTTATTTTTATTTTTTTAATTTTTTGGTAGGTTAAATGGGTTAGCTCGCTTAACCCACCAGGAGAGGTGGGTTGAGATTTTCAACTCACCACCTTATGGTAGGTTAAACGGGCTGACTCATTTAACCCACCAACTTGGATAGGTCAGCTCGGGTGGGCCGGGTTGACCCACTTTGATAGTATAGGGAATATGAAGTCATAGTAAAAGGAAATCAATTACTAGTTAATTTGATAGTCCTTGATATGATGGACTTTGATGTGATTTTGGTCATAGATTGATTATCTTCTTGCCATGCCACATGTAAATGTCACAACAAAGTGATGAAACTTATACTGCTAGAGGAAGAAAATTTTATCTTTCATAGAGATCAAAGTTTAGTACTTAATAATATAATTTATGTGATTAGTGCTTGTAAGTTGTTAAGAAAGGGATTTAAGAGATATTTGGCGATGGTTAGTGATATATGAGGGATAGAAGAAAGCTTAGAACATGTACCAATAGTGTGTGAGTACCCTGATATTTTTCTAGAAGAATTGCTAGGTTTACCACTAGATAGGGAGATCGAGTTTTGCATAAAATTGATTTTTGGTACTTAGCCTATGTCTATACCACCATTCTATATGGCCCCTATAGAGCTTAAGGAGTTGAAGGAGCAATTGTAAGATCTTCTTGGCAAAGGATTCATACTCCCTAGTTCTTTACCATGGGGAGCTTGAGTATTATTTGTGAAGAAAAAAGATGGTTTTATGAGGTTGTGTATTGATTATAAGCAATTGAACAAGGTGACAGTGAAAAATAAATATCCATTGCCATAAATAGATGACTTGTTTGATGAACTTCAAGAGGCCTAGTGTTTCTCTGAGATTGACTTGCGATAAGGGTATCATCAGTTGAAAATTAGAGGGGAAGACATTCCAAAGACAACTTTTAAGAATTGCTATGGGCACTACGAATTCTTAGTTATGTCATTTGGTCATACAAACACTCCAACAACTTTTATGGACTCGATGAATCAGGTCTTTAAGCCTATATAGATCATTTTATGATTGTCTTCATTGACGACATCCTTATGTACTCAAGAAGCATGGAGGAACACGAGCAACACTTGAGGATGACCTTGCAAACCTTGAGAGAAAATCAATTATATACCAAGTTCTCCAAGTGTGAGTTATAGCTAGATAACGTGACTTTCTTAAGGCATATTGTGTCCAAAGATGGGATTAGTGTAGATTCAAGGAAAGTAAAGGTGGTTTAGAATTAGGCTAGACCCATCATAGTGACCAAGATATATAATTTTCTCAAGTTAGCTGGTTATTACTATAGATTTGTGAAAGTCTTTTCCAAACTTGTTACTCCTTTAACTAGTTTAACTAGAAAATGTGTGGAGTTTCAATTGACAAAAACTTGTGAAGAGAGTTTTCAAAAATTGAAAGAATGCTTAACTTCAGCATCAATATTGGCTCATTCTTCAAGAAGTGGTAGGTATACAGTTTACTGTGGTGCATGCAAAGGGGGATTGGGTTGTATAATGATGTAGCATGGAAGGGTGATAGCCTATACATCTAGGCGACTTAAAAAGCATGAACATAATTATCCTACTCATGATTTAGAGATGGCTGTGATTATATTTGCCTTAAAGATATGGAGACACTACTTGTATGGCGAAACTTGTGAAATTTACATTGATTACAAGAGTCTTAAGTATATATTTTAACAGAGGGACTTGAACTTAAGACAAAAAAGGTGGATGGAACTCTTGAAGGACTATTATTATAATATTTTATACCACCTAGGTAAGGCCAATGTAGTTGCTAACACTTTGAGTAGGAAGTCTATAGGTAGCTTGGTTCATATAGCTAGAAGTAAGAGGCTGATAACAAAAGAATTCCAAAAGGTCATCGACAATAGAGTATAATTTGAGATATTAGGACTTGGCTCACTACTAGCCTATGTGCAACTTTGTTCTAGCTTGGTGGATAGAATTAAGCTAGTGTAAGACCAAGAAATTCAGTCAAAAAGGATTATGGAAGAAGTCTATGAAGGGAAGATATAGGAATTTTCACTGGATAATGAAGGTGTTCTAAGATCATATAGGAATTTTCACTAGATAATAAAGGTGTTACAAGATGTCGCTATAGGTTATGTGTACCAAATGTGGAAGATTCATAGAATAGGGTGTTAGAGGAAGCTCATCATTCTACATACACTTTTTATCTAAGTACTAATAACTTGTAGTAGGATTTGAGGGAGTTATATTGATGGAAAGGGTTGAAAAAGGATGTAGGAAACTTCATTTCCAAATGTTTAGTATGTCAACAAGTGAAGGTTGAACACCAAAAAACTACAGGCTTACTTCAGCAAATTGAAATTCTCGAATGAAAGTGAGAAAAGATGATAATGGATTTTGTTACCGACCTGCCCAAGACCTTTAAAGGTGATGATTCAATAAGAGAGATTATAGATTGATTAACTAAGACTGCACACTTTTTACCTATAAAGGCTACCTATAGTATAGCCCAATATGCTAAGCTCTGCTTAAATGAGATCATCTTCCTTCATGGTATGCCAATGTCTATTATGTTCAACTGTGGGCCATAATTTACAGCCAAGTGTTGGAAGTCCTTCCAAGAAGCTTTAGGGACTCGATTAGATCTAAGTACTGCATTTCATCCTTAAACTGATGGATAATTAGAGCATACAATTCAAATATTAGAAGATATGCTTCGTGCAAGTGTTTTATATCATGGTGGCAGTTAGGATAAATACTTGCCTTTGATGGAGTTTACCTATAATAATACCTATCAATCTAGTATATAAATGACACCTTTTGAGGCACTATATGATAGACGTTGCAAGTCACTAGTTAGTTAGTTTGAAGTCGGTGAGTATAAACTCTTGGCCCAAATTTAATACAAGAATCAGTGGCCAATGTGAAATTGATTTGTAAAAGGTTATTGGCAGCCCAGAAAGGCAAAAAGCATATCCAGATAATATGAGGCTTGACTTAGAAATTGCAGTTAGAAACCATGTGTTCTTGCGAATATCACCCATAAAAAGTGTTTTGCGGTTTAGAAGGAAGGGAAAGTTAAATCCTAGATACGTTGGGACATTCGAGATACTAGAAATGGTGGGTGTTATAGCATATTGTCTAGGTCTTCCACCAAATTTTGCGAATATGCATCCAGTTTTCCATGCATTTATACTATGAAAATATTTATTTGATTCTTCTCATGTCCTTCAACCACAATCAATACAATTAGAAGAGTAACTCTCCTACGTAAAGCAACTCATCGCTATAACCAATAGACAAGTCAAGAGACTAAGGAACAAAGGCATAGCTTTAGTCAAAGTGGTATGACATAATCATATAAGTGAAGAAGCAATATGGGAAGTCGAAAAAGTCATGCTGGACAAGTATCCCTATCTCCATGTTTCTAACGGTAAATAGCCTTTCAAAAATTCAGAGATTGAATTTTTTTTAAGGGGAGAGAGAATGTAATAGCCCAAAAATATATATGTATAAATTTTAAGAATAAAATTAAAAAAATAAAATAAAATTTTATAGACTAAAATGAAAGGAGAAAATAGTATTTGTAGTATAAATTATAATTTTAATTTTTTAGGGACTAAAATGAAAAGAAAATTATCTTCTTGGATAAAAAAAATAATTTTAACCATTGTATAGTAAATGTTGGCAAAACGCAGTTAGTTACTATTTGCATAGTAAACTATCAGCAAAAATAAGTTTGGATACTATTTGCATAATACCAAATAGTAACTTCAAAAATTCTGTAAATAGTATGAACGTTTTTTAATTTTCTCATTCAAACTAGAAAGAGAGGTCGTGGAAAGAGCTTTCATATTTGTGTGAAAAGGTAGCTTTACAGATACCACTTTAATCCGAGTTATGTTGTAGGTATAGGGGATCTCTACTATTAATTCTTGTAGATAAATGTATAATTAGCAAAGTAGCACTTTTCCTTTTGCCAAATGTCTTTATTTTTTGGTCCAACTATCTATTTCTTTATTTTTTTTATATGGATTATATATATATATATATATATTAAACTAGTCTTATAAGAATATTAATCTATTTTATACAACAAACTTTCATATATTACGCACATAATGGTGATAAAATCTTATTTAATATATTGAGTAGAATTAAGACACTAAAATAAAATTTAATAGTACTACTATGGAGCCCTATGAACTTTGTAAAAGTAAAACAATTGCAAGATTGCACCGCCTAAATGACTAATTTAGATCCTATGAGTTCCTTAACAAAATAATTCATCCCATAACTCTTGAGATTTATGGTAAGATTATACCACCTAAATTGTTATTGGAAAGTGAGGTTACTAGATTATCCTTGCTAAGAATATTCTAGAACATGTACTATACTAAAGGATCCTGGATCAATCTGAACTTAGAAAAGTGGAAACTAAATATACAACAAATTTTAAGAGATAAAAAGGATTTCAAACTATCAAGAGTATTATAATTATTATTTTTATTTTTTAAAAAGGCTAGACACTGATATAGTGTTAAATTGTAGAAAAATAATAATTTAAGTGTTACACTTTTCCCACTTCCAAGTATAATTGGTATTTTTGCATTAATGATGGATGATTGTTTGGTTTCTAGTTATGATTAGTGTTTAGATTGATTAAGGGAATAGAAATAAATGAAAATTCCTAGTTTTTATTCCTAGAAAGATTATTAGCATTATTAGGAAAATGATTCAATGCAATTGATTTAAGCCTAAATAAATATTATATATAGGATTTATGGTTTCTATACTTGACAATTAAGGTATAGATGCAATTAATTTGCAGACTCTCAAGTGATCAGAATGCAAGTTCCATTTTAATTCTTTATATTATTGTCACTTCTTTTTTAATCACTCTTTATTTTATTTTTTCTTCAAGATTATTTTTATTTAAATTACTTTCTGGTAGAAAATATGTTTAAATAAAATTATTTATTTATATATCCTATTTACACTATTCAATGTATTTTATAATTTAAATGATAGATGAGAATTCATGTAAGAATCCCCTTAGTCATTAGAGGGGGTAACAACCTTGGTGCACCTTGTTAAAGTGAATTATTAAGACATATCTGGTAAAGGGATACATGTATAAATTATTATGACGTATGTAGTGAAGGAATATGAATATAAGATATTAAGAAGTATTCGGTAAAAGGATACGGGTATAAATTATTTAGACGTATCCAGTGAAGGAAAATGGATATGAGATATTAAGAAGTATCCGGTGAAGGGATACAAGTATAAATTATTGAGACGTAATCGCTGAAGGGATGTGGATACAGTATGAATAATTGAAACATCAAATAAAAAAATATGAGTACGATGATCTTGGTTCTTTCCTTGATACTCGCTTTATATAAAATTTAAGGTTTAGAAATAATATTCTTATTTTATCAAAACTTCTTGTTATTTAAAAATTATAAGGTCTTTATTGTTTTCCCTTTTCGCTTACTTTGTTAGTTATTTATTCACTAAACCAGTGGTAGACTTACATCTCTCTCTTTGATATTTTTCTTACCAGTAAGTTCTAATTAAGTTGCACTAGGAATTTTCTTATTGCTCTAGCTTTTTGGTATGTTATTATGGATTAGTCACAGTGTACATTTGATTCCAAGGTGGTGGCTACTAGATGTCTACTTTTTTATGATATTTTGAAGTATTGTAAGTCTTGTGTGGGCTATTTTTTTATTGTACCAAATATATATTAAGAGACATTATTAAGTTTATCATTTTAATGTCATTGTGAAATTATTGAATTATATTTCAAAGTGTGTCTAATGTGTGCCATCGATATTTTCTTAGAAAATATAAAAAAAAATGTTATCTTAGGCTGGCTAGGCTAAGTTGATATATTTTATATGCCCGTCATGGCTAATGAATTTAGGTTATGACACAGCCCTAACTTCTTGATAGAATCGTATGATATGAATGAGTGGCTAGCATCTGAATTAAACATTGCATTTACATAGCAATCATTGATTTTAATATTACCTTGGATCATAGTTAGAGATTGGCTAGCCTCTTTCTATGTTAAGGTAAAGACTTTCCCTTGGGACTATGATTTAGATGGAGGAATTGCTTCTTTCTACCGAGACAATCCCTAACAAAATGATCTGGCTTTCTACATCTATAACATACAACTTGCCTATTAAACATAGCCTAGAGCCATGATTCTTGCCACTTTGAGAACAAGTGGGGTTTTGGAAGCTTCCCTATATGCTTAGCATCCTTTTCTTTCCCTTAAAATTTTCTCTTTTGTGGGATACATTTCAACCACCTTTTTTTAATTACCTTTGACATTACTTTCTTCCTCTATTTGTCTCTTTAATTCAGGGGAAGCTTTAGGCTTGGACTTTATCATCCTTTTCACATTGTTTTTTTGTCACTCTTAGCACTTCAACCAACTTATTAAACACTCTAATTTGTTGGGGGGGGTGGAACTCTATCTCTAATCTTGAGTTTATACCCCCTCTTAAGCTTCTCAGCCTTTTACACCTCATCATCAAATTTCTTCAAATAAGATAAGTACTTAGAAAGTTCAATTAACTTAGCCACTTATCCATCAATTGACATGTCTCCATCCTCTTATTTTAAATTTATAAATTTTGTTTCCTTTTCATCTCTGATAGACTTAGGGAATTAATTTCATAGAACTTTTCTACAAAGCTTTCCTAGGTCACTGGTACATTTCTTACTTGTAAAACATACTTTGTACTCTGCCGCCAATGTTCTACTTCTTTAGTAAATATAAAGGTAGCTAGAATCACTTTCTGATGATTAATAACCTCTAAAATTGTAAAAATATTCTCAATTTGCATGATTTATGCTTTTGCCTTTCGAACAATGAATTCCCTATTGAATTCATGAGGATTATATTTTCTGAATTGACTAAAAGTTTTTGTACTGGTGAGTTGGGACAGATTTGTTAAAGGTGGAAGGGCTTAGGGTTGCTCTTGAGACATTAGAGGAGGTCATGTGGCTTCATGTGGACTTTCATGTTCACCTTCTACACTTACACTACTCCTAAGTGATAAAAATGAAGGAAATAGTGATATGGTAGTAAAATAGGAAGGCTAATTCTCATTGGAGGTACTATCCATATGGTAAATTTGTCAATTTTGAAAATTCATAATAAATTCTAGAAAGTTTTAAAAATTGTGTAATTTTTTAGGCAACTATATTAATATGATATCTAATTGCCTACCAAATTTCATTCAAATTTGTCCATGTTTCCCCTCAAATTAATTAATGACCATGGCTATACTGAATTATGCAAAATCAGAATTTTGTTACTGATATTTGGTACAAAACCCATTTAAAAGGAATCCAAATGACATGAAACTTTCCAAAATACTTCACTAGTGCCTCAAGGACTTTCCAATAAAATTTTAGTCTAAAATTCTTCCATTTAGTCCTTCAGGTGTCACCAAAACTCACAAATATTATAAAACTTCTCTACATAATTCTCCATACTTTAAGCACACAAAAAAGCCAGCTAATGAACTCAAAATTCAATAAAATTTAGTGTTGATAATATGTGATATATTAAGATTTAATCTACCAAATATCTTATTTTTTGTAGTCTTATTACTTAATTTTTCACATTTTCTCTTCTCTCACGAAATTACATCTTCATAAAACTAAAACTTGACTAAATGAGTTTCAGCATACTAAATTTTGAGTTTGGCCTCATTCACTCATACTTATGCTTCAAGAAGCCATCTATTACATCTTATAATTTGCTCAAACTCTTGGTTGGTCATTTCTTCATGCATGTGGGAGTTTATACAAATACAAAGAAAGTCTTGTGCTACATTATCATATTTTCTAAGTTACATAACAATACATATTTGATACTTGAATTCTTGTTACATGCATCAAAATATCATAGCTTCCAACTAACCAAGCCTCTTGGCTTTGCTCCTCTAAAAGATCTATGATGCTATTTCATTTTGCTTATCCTGACTAGATTCACCTAAAATGGTTAGTTAGAAATAAGATATGGCAAAAAAGTCCCAATAACTCACTTTACATTCCACACACACTATGACACACATAAACAAAGTAATGTGCACAATATCATAACATAAACATAGATCATGGAATCATGCTAGAGTTGACACCCTTGACTTTGGTTTATGACCACATCTTATTAAACGTCATGATTAGAGTAGGATCGTCATGTCCAATCTCTATAAGCCATCATACATAATATTAATTGTAAGCTACTAACATGTGATGTCTCACACCATCATACATCAACTCATAGCAATATAAAGCATAAAAAAATTCATCACGTATGCAATCACTAAGCATAAGTACACACATAGCATATAAGGAATGGAGAAGGAGCTACCTTGCTACTTTAAGCTAATTTTTTTTCTTGATTTCCCTTGCAATGAAAATATCTCTTTTCTAAATTCCCTTTTTTGATTGCAGTGTAATTGCATATGTTGTTGTCAACATAAAAAGAGGCATGTGGAAGAGATCCCTAAGAAATTCTATCATGATAATTGCAAATTAGTTAGCACTTTTATATATCAAAAGCAGAAGTTTAGCATGAAGGATAAAGCTAAAAAAATTGATGAAGCTCACTACAAAACATTAATAAGATGTTTAATGTACCTCATACCAATTAATGTGTCATCATGTTTGGCGTAAGTATTTTTCCAACATTCATGCATTGTGCAAGGGAATTACATTTTTGCTCTTAGGAGGAGTATTGAAAATATGTTCGCGAAAGTTGTAGAATTACTTATCCAAGATTTCTATTATAGTTGTTATTAGATTGTTTTCTTTCAATTAATTTAGGCATTTAATTAAGAGTACAACTTATAACAGTTATGTTTGTCAGCCCTAATTTGTTAAACCTAAGGCTCAATGTTATAAGTTTTGATGATAACAAATATGTGACAAAAGTGTAACAAATGAGTTAGACATATATTATGAACATATGCCTAAATTGATCATTAACATGTAATACTTTATACTTGAATCATCCCTTATATGAGATATACATACTCATATTATATCCAATAGGCTCTAATATTATAGAAAAATTAAAATTAGGTATTTATAGGAATCTCATATGCATGGTAAAAAATGTTTACATTCTACTAATTGTTATTAAAATATGCATATTAGGATACATGAATTTGATCAAGTATTTAGCTTGTAAGTTGGACTAATTATCAAAAGTTCATTATTATTTTGTTAGATTTATTTGGACTTACATTTATTGGGCCAATACATTCTGGTCCTCATAATATAAGTTTGGGCCAAAAAGATAAGAGAGATATGAATTTTAATGAAGTTGTTTTTACACCTTAGATTACTATTTTTATCATATCTCATAAATCAAAGGGAATTTCGAAATGAAACCTATTGCATCTAAAAATAGACTTAAACATCTTTCTAGGCTTATATCACATGCTTAAAATATAGTAGAAATTAAGAAGTTATGATTGTCAAAATTTTAGGTGTGACTATCATACTTTTTCCAGACCTCTAGTTACAATTTCAACAATATCTCACCAACCGATAAGAATTTTGAAATTTGGTTTCTTTTATATGAAAACAAACCCATACAAATTTCCAGTCGTATATCACATGCATAAAATAGATTTAAAATAAAAGAAGATGAGGGTCACGATTTGTGGTTACGTATATCAATTTGTTATCAAACCTTTTGCCAATCTTTCAACAACCGAATTGAATTTTGAAATGAAACTTCTCATGACAGAAATTAGACTTTTAGAGCTTTTTAATGATATATAATTTGTCCAAAATAAAGTTGAAACGAAGGAGTTATGAATATTTAAAATTGCAGCTACAGAATAGAGGATGACCACGAAATCAACATATGGAGCTACTTACTTCCAACAATCCAGTCGTATAAGTTTGAATTTCTCCTTGCTCCAAACGGTTCTCTTGCTTTTTTTTGCCTATAAATACATGTGTCAAGAGCTTAGAAATCACAAGAAATAAAGTGAAAAACATTTTGAATGATTCATTCTCTTAAATATCTCTATTCTTGCTAATGAGGTTCAATTGTGTTATTTGCTCTTTTGAGAGTTTTTATTGTTGTGAGTACTTTTTTCTTAAAAAGATTTGTTATTTTAAGGAAAGATATTCATTGAGAAGAGATTAAATTCAAGGAATGGTTTCCCTTAAAGAAAGTTTGGTTTTAGGGGGAGTATTTTTGAAGATTTGTAATAGATTGCAAATTGGTGGAAAATCTCAAGTATTTGCTTCAGGACTAGACGTAAACCTAGGTTAGAGCCAAACCAAGATAAGCTATGTTTGTATTCTCTTTTCTCTTACTCTCTTATAGTTGCACTTTAATTGTGTTATTTATTGCTTTCCATATTTTTCTATTGAAAATCATTTTGCATCAAGTTTTCAATTTAGAAAAGAATTTTTGTTTTTATCTCAAATTTTTTTATAAAACTCAATTCACTCCCTTTCTTGGGTTAGAGCTTTGCTCAACATGATTTTTGCAAATTTTTAACATTTAGTTGAATTCATTTACATTTAAGCAAGTTCCTATTGAATATAGATAGACTTCAACAATTGAGTTTTTCTCCTTTTTTTGTTGTTTTAGTTTTTAAATAGCTTATTTATTTACAACCTTATTGTTAGCACAAATATAGCAATATGAAAATAAAAATAATAAAATGTTATGCAATTTATTTCATAGTTTTTTGCCTCTTGAGGAGGCAGAATGCCACGTGATTCCTGAAGAAGCGTCAATGTGCGAAGATAAAAGATAAGGGAGAGAGAATCCAACACACATGAATTTATAATGGTCCATATCATTATTGATCCTGCTTCCACTCCTTAACTTACGTAGCTAAGAATTTCACTAACTCAAACTCTTAACAATTACAATGGTCAACCTTACAACACTGAACATAGACACACAACTTTACACCAATTCCCAGGCAACCCACAACAAGGCTCAGCCACATGACTTTTACACCAACACTCTGGTAACCCATAATAAGGCTCATCTTAAAAACTTTTAGAACACAACACAAATCACTACAATTATCCTATATTCCAGAAAACTATAGTTGATAAGAAGAGAACTCTTCCTCACACAAACTCTCTTCTTCTTTGAAATGTTGCATATTTATACTAGAATTCTCCAATGGCTTTTTTAATGGCTACTTCTTCATTTTGGTAAGTTTTCCAACTTGCCCACCAATTATGGAAATCCTAGTGATGGTACAATCACCTGCTAGAGCGATTATGGAATTAATGCAGAGATTCTTCATATTGAGTAGCAATATAGAAAGTGAATATGATCATTGATCTCTAATCTTTTATAGCCCTTGAGCTAGTTTGAATAACTTTAACTAGGCTTGGCCATTTAACTTAATAATTAGAGTTAATGTTACTTTTATTGTTATGACCAAAATTTCTTGTCTTTCCCTTTTACATTCGCTAAATCTAAAGAGTGACTCAAGTGGTTTTGTATATGCATCCCATTCCATGCTGGATGGAGTAAGAAAGGCCTCATGGCTCTTCAAGAATAACTTTGATATGTTTATGCTCAGCTATCACTTATAGAATATGCATCTTGTCTCATATTCCTCATACATACAGTACAATTTCAGGAATTGCTCCAATATGCTGATACTTAGTTATCAGACTTCCAACGAAGAACAAAACACAAGTGTCTTGACATCAAATAGACTATTGACGAGTGCTTGTACCTTCTTGTAGATTCACATTCTACTTTGAATTGATGAGAGGACTTTTTTTAATATATATTTTAATTTTAAAAAAAAAAAATAATAATAATAATTATTATTATTATTATATATTTTTTAATAATATTTAAGAATAATTTATTTTAAAAATTATTTATTAAAAAAAAAAAGGACAAAACGCGCAGCCTGCCCGCGTTTTGCTGATAAATACTCTGCAAAAATAAACCATCTCCTAGTGATGAAACTCAATAACTCGATCTGAATCATCTCGTTCTTTTTCTTTTTTTTTTTTGGTTAAATTGAAGAAAAATAAATGAGTAAATTTATCTGGTGGCACGATAAAAAATTATGCCTGAAGTTTCACGGGTCGAGTAATTAAAGGTAACAGGAGTGATTCTTTCTGATGCTTTGGACAAAGCTTGCAATTGAATTGCTAGTCACCTTTCTTAAGTTAGTAAAAGAGAGATGATACATAGCATAGAAAATAAGTTTCGGTATTACGTGCACTATCTCAATTTTCATCAAGACTCAAGAGTATGAAAAAAAAACTAAATGCCAAATTACTTAACTGTAGCCAGCCCATAGTTTAACCACTCATAAATACAGTTTCATTTTAAATAATTGACTTTTTTTATCTCATATTTTTGAGAGATCTGACAAGGTGGGTCCATGACAACTCAGAGCAAGAGTGCGTATCTAACGGTTCTATTAATTATCCGCCACGTGGCGCAAGACAGATAAAATTTGAGAATAAAAACACCGGTTGGTAATTATATCGTCTCCGTACTGTTCACGATCTAACTCTAGATTTCATGGCAAGTCTTAGGAGATTTTACAGTAAATTTTAAATTATTGAATCAAATTTAATGATTAAAATTTATTATATAATTTTTTAAATTTAATTTTAATAAATAATTTAATAAATTTTGAATTATTAGATTAAAATTCAATAATTTAAAATTTACTAAAAAATCTCGAATAACTTGAAGTTACGAGAGAGGATCTAGTTCGTCTGGGGAGCACAGGTTAATTACCAGGATCTATGGGCCCCGTGATCACAAGTCTATGACGTGGCGGATATCTAGGACCATACGTACGGTATGTAATTAATCACAGGGAAGTTGAAACCCCGACGAAGACTGAAATAGCACAGTGTAGCGTGCAGGTAAAATAAGCGAATAACGTGGTGTGGGTCTCATTGCCCTGCGTTGCGAGGTCACATCACCGTCCTTTTATGTCTAGGCAGAGAATATATATAATTTATATATTTTCCGCATCTAAGTTAACTGACACGTGTCAATCATCGTCGCTTTAGCCGGCGAGCGTCTGAAAGGAGTAGTATATTAAAAAAACTTAAAAAATTAAAAATTAATTCATTTATATAAGTGTATTTATAGATAAACATTATTGCTAATTTGGAGATTATTATTATTTTTTTCTAAGAAGACTGAATTTAGTGTTAATTATAGCGAAAATTAATCCTGGAGTATTCTTTAATTTAATTTTTTTGTAAATTTTAAACCTAATTCTTAATTAAAAAGTATCTTATCTAGGAAAGATTTAATAAGAAAACAAATTTTATAAGGGATTAAATTAAATTAAATACTTCATATATGAAAAATAAAAATGAGATTTTACCTGTTAAATATATGATTAAGTTTTTGTATTATTAAGTTCAGTTTTTAATTATGAAAAAATGAAAATTCTTCATTTTAAATTGATCATTATTTAAATTATGAAATAAAACGATCTTGTTATAAAATATATACAATATTTTGGTACAAATCATAATATTCATTCATTATCATTAACTCAAATTGAAAGTATATTAATGTACCTCTTGCATTCAGCTAAGACATCAACTCTTTTTTTTTTTTTTGGTCACTTTTGGACATCAAGTTATGGAACGGAAAGATTTGATATCAGAAATATTTATTACTAACATTTCAACGATACGAACGTAACATTGAAATTTCCGTATACATCGATCATTGTGTTTGACTGCATATACTTCACTGCTCTGCGTTTTCCTAGCATCGAGAATAAAGCAAGAGGAGGTCACGTGATTATGATAGAGCACAGAGGGAATCTAAAGAAGCCGCTTCCCAAGACGTTTGATGATAAAAGGAGCCAAGAAAAGCAAACGAAAACAGCTAGCTGCACCCAACCACGTTACTCTCATCATAATTATCACTCCCTCCCTTATTTAATTCATTTTTTAAAAGAAAATGTGTTAGTTTGGCCTTTTATGGGCAGGAAAGGGTTTAGATCTTGAGGGTGTGGTGGTAAACAATTGTGTAAGTTGCTTTCCTTACTCCCCCTATATATAACTATATCAACAAGTCTAGGTTTTCATTTCATTTTGAAATAGCTAGGGTTAGGGCTTCCCGGTCTCACAGGGGGATCTGAGATCTGAGGTCTGATATACGTCCTTCTTCCTCTACTCTTTGCTGGTTCTAAGATCTGATATCGATTCTGTGCTTCAGTTGCTGTTATATTTCTGTCATGTCTGGGCATAATACATGATGATCATTTACAGAGGAATTTGGGTGTGTGTTGGACTTTTGGTTTGATTGGAATATAGTAATTATAATTTTCATGTGGTAGATGGAAGATGATGGAAAAAGTGAATGAAAGAAAGGGGAGTGGAGCTCCTTGAAGTCCAATAGAGGTTCCTGATGGGTTGATAGAGCTGCTGAGCTATGGATCCCAAAGTTCTACCCTTCATCCTCTCTAAGGGTAGTCCTTCGGCTTCCATATCCCGGGAGCTGCATTACCTGAGCTTAGATCCTTGTTTGGATTGAAGGGAGCTCTACACCTCTCTCTCTCTCTCTCTATGCACAGACACACACCCATATAATATTTATGTGCGCTGACGAATTTTCTTGACCATTGACTTGCCTGGAATTTACTATGGCGATAACTGATGCAAGTTAATCAATTCAAAATCATCATCCTGAAGGTCTTTTTTAAGATTTATCAATTCATTGCCTATTGACTGTGTTTGCATGGAGCTGGAAGTGTATAAAAAACTAAGCTTTCTATTTAAACTTGCTTGTTGATTAGTTAATTACCACTCTTGTTGCTGTTGAGTGTTTATCAGTTTTTGTTTATTCTTTGTAGATATTTGGTCGTGTTGAGTTCACTTTTTAAAGCACGTTCTTGTTTATAGCTGCACATAGCATTGGATCTACATATTCATTGTGTTTTGCTAGGTGGTTAGAGTTTGAACTGAGGGTTTCAATCCTTCACTTGTGAGAAAAAAAGTGTTTCTCCTATTGATTTTGAGTGCTCAATGTAGTTTTTGTGGTTTGATTTTGCATGAAATGCCTTTGAGTGTGCTGAATGAAACCAAGATCAGTTTTATTTTAAGCGGGAAATGAAATTATCAAGTTATTTCTGGTTCGTTATTCCTAGGCTGTAAACAAGTATTTCAAATTTCAAGATTCTTGATTTGCATGAATGAGAGAAGCTACATTTCCTGAGGCAACCTCAGCACCGAAAATGTCGTCCTTGGGTTGGGATGAATAAACATGACTTCCAAGCTCAGGTCAACATATATAATCAGGCTTCTATGCTTGTACACCGTTGATTATAGTTTGAAATGGTTGTCTTCAAGCTGACAGTTATTTTTTAAATTTTCATTTGTTAATATAAAATGGTTGCCATTATTATTACAGTCACGTAGATGCTCCCTTGAAGTAGATTAGATGGAAATGTTCATTACCAATGTTGTCCCTCGTGTTAAACTTAAGGATCAAATTATTTGTCTATATCTCATCAATTTCCCTTTTAATATCGTAGAGATTAAATTGTAAATTTATACTTAATCAATTTCGCTTTTAATAGCTATCTTTCTTTCATTATTATATCAATTGACGTAGGTGAAGAAAGTGTTTCGCGCCCGTGATAATTGGAACGTGAATGTCTTTATTTTGAGTTTGTTATGAATTAAAAAGAAGGCCCACAATCTGCACATAGATTATTTGTGTTAAGCATCGTTTTATATTATTATAACATTATATGACATTTTAGATTTTTTGATAGTTGCCACAGGTTGACATTAATTTTATAAGCAAAATTGAATTTTTGAAGTGCTAACGTAGATCTCTCATCTCTTAATTCAATGGTATAGTGTTGTAGAAGATATGAAGTTAAACTTATTAAATATGACCAAAAAAAACGTAAGCTTACGAAATAATATTAATAGGACAATACTAGTACCAACATAATCTCATAGTTGAATCACTCCGAACTATGAATTTCATCAGTTGTATCGGGTTTGTATGACTTATAAAGTCATGTGTTCATTAAGGTTGAATTGGAGTTTAATTTTCTTTTTCATTATTAATCAAACTACTAACCCCTGCTCATCTAAGTTAAATATATCATCTATGAATATTGCCTTAACTTAATTCTGTCATAAATTAACAGTTAAACAAAAGGGATTCTATTAAGTAGTAACAGATTTGTGTATATTATGATAATATAGAATTTGAACTGAGGTGTGATGAAATTTTCTGCATCATTGCCCCTCAATTAAAAAAAAAATGGAACTGTGCTTGGGGGGCAAAAATGTTCTGCGACCATAATGACTAGTCATGACCTAGCCTTACATTGATTAGCCTAGTGCAAATTAAGAACCAGTCAAGTATCAGTTTTTATTTCCTCACTTACTTGCGGCCAATATAGCAATGCCAGATAAATCTGCAGTTGGAGACATTGTCTGAAGCAGGAAAATAGGTTCTATCCAGCTCACTTAAAATATTAAAGCACTGTCATAAAATATACGGGAAAGAAAAAATATTAACCGATAATAATACATTTATATCACATTACTTGGATGTTAACGAACATTTAAAAGGAAGGCTCCCATACAGACTTTCCAGTCCAGAAGAGACTTGCTAGTTCTAACACATAAATTATTACCCGGGAAGATCTACAAGAAGATTCACCGACAAATTTTCAGAAAACACGGCTCACAATCCTTGCCTTATAAAATAGTACGACATTGTTGTATCCAAACAAGCCCTACCAAACATGAATCCATACCATCAACCTATGATGACTTATTGAGGATCTCAGTCCCGGCAAATTAAAGAGGACAGAACATAAGTCCCACTTCCAAACTCCAAGGAGAAGCATCCAAGTCAAATAAAAGCCACTAAGTGGGGAGGACCAACAACTCTTAAAGCCTACTACTTCTAAACCAAAATGGTCTTAGGTTCACTCCTTTCTTGACCAAAATGAAGGTCACGGTAATTCAATTGAGGCTATTTTCCGCTGGGTTGGAGGTAAAGATTGGCAAGAAATGACTTGGAATATCCTTCATTTCTATGAAAAATTGCCCATACAAAATCTAAAAAACACACAACTGACACAGTAGGTGCAATTAAGGTTATGGTAATATTTGTTCTGAGAGACAACAAAAAGGGTGTCCTGGATTTTACTTTCTAATCTAGCAAAAACTATTTATTGCCACCTATACACTTCATCCTATATATTGTAACCATTAACTGCTTACTTAGGAATCGTGATTCTGTTCCTGACTTCCTGTCTTCATTCGGTAACAAGGATGCATGTACCAAAAAAGAGCTGCAACTACGACTCCCTCGCCCCTCCCAAGGGGCTGGGGAATGATAATTCCAGACAACCAAAGATATGAATTAATTTGTGGTCTATTCGCTAATGTATCTTCATTAGTTATAATTATGTTTCAATCTGTGAAGATTCCAGGAACAAACGTAAGAGGAATGAGAAAACTAACCAAACTCAGCATTTACAGCACTAAGTGGTTAACATTGATTCACATAGTAATTAATTGAACCAAATGCGCTTATGTTAAATAAATGGCAACATTCCATTTTGATTACTAATGGTACGTTAAATTCAGCCATTATAATAATTACACAAAGAACTGGATGCAGTTGGAAACTCAATTAATCAGTATTTTCAATAATCAAGCACTTAAATTATATAAAGCTTATATTGGCTGTATCAGGCAAACTAAATAGTTATGGTGTCTACAATTATGAATATGAAATGTACAGATGTAAGATCACAAAAGAACAACAAGGGGTCAGGGAACGACAGGAAATATAGGAATTACTGAATGTTCATGGATAGATATAGAACTGGCATTTTGATTAGATTTAAAATTTGGAAATCTTGTGTTTTTCTTACTTTTTACCTTCAAATTTAGCCATAATATCATTAAACAAATGCATTGGGAAGTTGGGAAGCAATAAAGCACATATATTTCGAGTTGAACATATCCATTGGAGCAGTCGGCATATGGAAAACTGATATGGCATGTGAGAAAACATACAAATCTCATAATTCTGAATGTGATAATGGGCCACTTTCAGTCATATTCCAGCATCCGTAATAAAATCAACTACTCAACCACTGTCCTAGATAAAAAAGCAAAGTCACCTTTCTGCTGCTCTCTTCTCAGTACGTTTATGTGATTTTCAAATGAAGCACATGCAGATTGCATGCCTATATTTTTCTGACAGGGCTCCTTCCGTTGCATGGACAAAGCATTAAGCTTGAAGGCAGTATCCTGCTGACAATACTAACAGAGGAGTAAAAAAAAACAAAAAAAGAATGGGGGAGGAGTGAATCTCTTGATAATATTTTCTTTGACAGTTTACTTTGTCAATGTTCTCATTTTGTTCCTGAGCTGATTTCTGCAATCTGAAAATAGATAAAGCAATTGTAACCAAAACCATTCAAAACATGACCATTGAAGGTAAAGAACAGTTGTTATCAAGCTCAAGAAACATCATTTGGATATAATTACAAAGGTCAATGACATTAGCCTATATGTAAGCAGGTCGATTGTTAAGACACTATGCAACTGGTCCAGACTTAACCCTTGAAATTATAATCTTGGAGAGCTGCGGATTATGCCAAAGGATGTTAAGGAGCACCTTTATGAGGTAAATGAGACGTAATGACTTAAATTAGGGCTACGACAGCTTTTCCTGGGTTCTTGGCTTCTAGCTGTTGTCCTTTTGGTCGGAGCATTACAGGAAAATGTTTCATAATTTAAAAGTTCTTCGAAAAGGATCAACATCACTTTTTGGATCCAATATTTCATTACTGTCCTTTGACGCAACAGGAGAAACATGAACTCTTAGATTCCTTAACCTCTTTTTTCCGGATAGAATAGACTTGTTGCTTATTTTACCTGCTTCTTAACTGTCTTCTCTTTGTTGTGAATAAATTCTAATGTACTTTTTGATACTTGTTCATTTAAATTTGATCTAATTCATGAAAGAACAACTCAAAATTTAAATTAACACAGTAGAAGTATAGAAATATACATAACAAGTGGAAGCTTACAGATACAATGAAATGATGAATAAGGAAATGCTATAAACTCAGCTTTACAGGAACTATTAAAATGCATTTTGCAGTAAGTGATGCTTTAACAAGCCTTCTATAACCAAAAATGCAACAAGGAGAAACTAGTATGATGAGAATATATAATACTTGAGTACATGGTGGAATTATCCTAAGCACCTCAGAGGCTTGGTCAGCCTCGACCACAAGTATCTAATGAAATATATGTTTATCTAACAAAATTTAAATTAGAACAACATATAAACCCTTACCATATGGAAAACAGCATAATCGTCAGATTTACAAGTCTGTGTGGAACAGATTGGTGCAACACAAGTAATAGCTGCAAAAGTTATGTGCTTATTTTAAACAAAATAAATTTAATTCATTCATGTCAAGAACAAACCTTAATAAGGATAGTTCTATTCACTGGTTGTGCAGCTTCCATGCATCAGACCATATTATAACAACAATCCAAATGTTAAACCATTATAACCACCAGTATTACACTTAAAAATTAAGTGGCCTCTCGAAGAGATGTATAAGCAAATAGCTGTCTAATGGTCTGAATTACATTTACAGGTGTTTCGAGTATTCAAGTTGCATGGTATACTTAACTTAAGTTAACATAGATTATTGGCCAGAAAAAAAAAAAAAAAAAAAAGATCTAACATAGAACATCAGAAAGAGCTGCATGCAATACACTACTCAATAGGTTCAATAGAAATATGGGTGGACTCCTTCAAATTTTCATGGTTAACCACTTAGGCTTGCAAATTGGATAATTTTAATAATGATATTGTTGAACTGCAGTTATGCCTCATAATCCTGCGGCTGAAACTACATTTTATTCTATGCTTGTTGGCATTTTTCCTCCATATGATTATGAAACGAAAAGAGATAACTCCATATCAATCCAAAATTGACTCTTTTAGTAGCAACAGCATATATCTTTGCTTGTAAGTGAATCTCAAACTACAGAATAATCATCAAATTATATAAACGTGTTGGCAGTGCTTGAACATCAACTGATCATTTGATAGTGTAGTAACTGTTGAGCTCTCTGAAGTGGTTGCTTCCAAGCAGTTTCATCAGTCCTCTTATTCATTGGTGACATTTATAATTCATATCGCAATCAGTCAAGAGGAATGGGAGGCCTTCCAGCTGTTAGAAGCTCATACTCTAGTAATCACTGGATCCTGGGTAGTTCTGACATTCAGAATCAGCTATCAGACATGTCCCGGCAGGACAATTTTCACCAATATTATTATATGAACGCTTATCATGTTTTCTACTACAGTAAGATGCAAATTGAACTTAATTTTCCAGAACAAAATCAATAAGCGGACAGTATGATTTCCTATTCTGCAAGCTTTCAAAAATAATTAACTGAAAAAAAATGCAAAATTAAAAGCGACAGCCAGAACAGGCAGCAATTATATCAACATAACAAAAGGTAAGAGTCCCTTAATGCCTCTTTTAGTCACTGTGAAGACTCAGAACGTAATTCAAGAAGAAAAAAATCAACCCATTCTACGAACCCAACGGAGTGCAGAGAAGGCATGGTCACCTCAAAGTTGAACTTGGGAAGCAGGGGCAAATCTTTGAGAAATTCGGAGGGCTTTCTAGAGCGACCAAACTGTCAGGGGTCGGCGTACTTGTCGTCATTGTATGGAAATGCATCGGTGATTTCAGCGTCACAAGCAGTTGGCCGAGCATAAGAAGGTGGAGCTTCCAGCATTAGGATTTCGGCTGTGTTCTGATCCGCTATAGTTGCGGTGCCAAAGCCTCACTTCACAGGACTATACTGTGAACGAAAATCGCCTTCTTCTGCAGTAGCTTCTGTAATTTTACAATCTGCTTCTAACGCTAAAAGTGAGGTATATATTTAGAAATACAATATGGAACAACAAGTGAACTGGGTGACCAAAAAAGGAAAAAAGACGAAGATCAAGATCCTTAAATAAAAGTTTAATTTTGTTTTTAGCCTTTCTTTTCTTTTATTCATCTTATCAAGTTGAAGACAATACAACTCAATTTGGTAGGTATTTCGTGAATTTAAAGTACTAAGTACAAAATATAGGACTAGATTTAAGCAAAATTTTATGTTGTTATTATTAGATTCTTAACAAAATATATGCAAACAGTTTTTAAAACACCAATTATATGATAATAATATATAAAAATTAGTTTAAAATAATGACCTTGTTCTATAATTTTGTTTACTATTTTAAAACAAATTTTTTTAAATTTAAATCACTTTAAAATGATCTCTTAAATTATAATTTATTTAATCAAAAATTTTTAAAGTGAAAATCATTAATAATCTAACAGTATTAATTTTTTTATCTACATGAACACTACTACATGATTTGTTATGCATTTTAAATAACGACATAATATCTAATTATAATATTTAAAAAAATCCAAAACACTTATTCAAAGAGCTTATAATTAGATTTGATTATAATTTAAAAAATTTGTCTAATTCAAAAAATAAAATTTAAATACAAAAAGTTAGATTAAAAAAACTCAATTTTTAAAATGAGTTAAACTTCGAACCTTTTTTAAAGTTTGGTCTAAGTTTAAAAAGTTTAAATAAATAATTTTTAATAAATAAAAAATTATTATTTAATACATAACATTTTAATAAAAAATAAAAATTAATATATTTTATTTAAAATATTTATACTAATACAATAATTTATTTGTATTACAACTATTTTATATATAATCTTATATGTAATAATAATTATTATCTATATTATTTATTTTTAATCTTAAATAATAAATTAATTTGATTATTTGTTAAAAAATTCAATTGACCAGATAAGCCTAACTCAAAATATATAAATAAAAGTTTAAATAAAAAATTTGATTAAAATACGAACTCAACTTTTTTTAAACCTAAATTTAAATTTAATTTTTAAAAGTCGACCAATTCAAAATATGCAACCAATTTGGTATGGACAAAGAGGGCTGAAGATGAATCGTCTACGTTGAAAAGAGTGCAGGGCAGCATGGTTGTTTTGAATCTCATTTGCTTTGCACTTTTTATGTTTGCTCAAGCCGTGACAAGGATGCAAAATTTTCTGTGTTGCTTTGCAATTTCAGAAGAGTTATTTCCATTTTAGGTATTGACTTTTATTTTTGATAATGGGCAAGTGTTTGGATTAATATATACAAATTTTAGTTATTTAAATTCTATGCTAAGATGGTATGTAAAAATCCTATTGATATAAAGATTATTTTGTATATTCTTTTCATATTATGTTCTTATGTACATTATCATGTATATTTTTCTATATTATGTTCTTATAATATATATTGGTGTGTTTTTTATTAGTCAATATTATACTAAAAGTTGAAATAAACAGAATCTTTTGATATAAAGATTCATGTAGATAATTTTGCATTGTTTTGGCAAAAATTAATTTACTTACTCTTTTCATATTTCTTTTGTCACCATTATCTTTATCAATGAATATAAACTCCAGTTATTCCTTAAATTTGTCATTCCATATTTCGTATTTTTTTAAATATTAATTAGTGGTGTATTACCATTTCTTAATGACATTGGATTATGTAGATTCATTAAATTTATTAGAGTTTGTTCTAATAGGCGAGCAATTGGTTTAAACATCAATCTAATATAGAACACCTTGAATCTAACAACTTGTTTAAACATCAATTTCATTATCAATATTAATATAACTTGTTTTTAAATTGGCACAATTAAAAATCAATCTCATTAACTCATAATTTTGGCTCATATAGTGAATGTAAATGACTCAATTAAGATAAACTTTGACATCAATTTCAATATTAATTCTAAAACTTTAAGATATTGGGAGCCACAAAAATTTCATAAAGAAAACGATAATATGTATTGTTCATTAAAGGCCCAACTCAACAATTTTTATAATGATTGATGAAAATTTTGTTTCGAGCATAATGGTGCATCAACCCTCTTTCTTGCACCTATTTTGGCTCTTGGATACGAATTAATAACGTGTCACTTAAATTTTATTAGTATAACTAGTCTTGATTTAAGGAAAAATCATAACTGGTCTTGAATAAAATCTTTACCCTTGCTTGACTTGTTGAGAAAAATATAGCTAGCCCTTCTTGTGTTGAGTGTTTCTTTTCTGGTACTCCATTTCTTGCTCTTAGCTGCATTTACAATAGTATGGAGTTAGAAAATAAGAATAACAAAATTAATGACAAACCAATACAAATAATTAAATATTAGCTTACTAATGAAGTTGAGGTGGTTGAAACTTATTGATTTATCTCTAGTTGGCTTAGCACTACCCTTGCCAAGTAAGCCTTATACCTCTGGGCATTCTAGTTGACATTCTTACATTTGTTACATTTCACCTTGAACCCTCTTCTACCTATCATGTTTGATGTACTTCAAGAAGAATTAGATTTGATCAGTTTCAAAACACAAGTAAAACAAAAGGAAAATAGAAGAACTAACACTATTGAATAATAAGTTTGCATGCTACATTTAATAACACTGGGTTTGATTCACCATTCTCTAAAATATAAGAAAGAGATTAATAAGAATATGAGATAATTTCACCATTAAGTTTAGAAAACTTAGACAAGAAATTCGCACATTAAAGGCAAAGCCAATTTCAAAGCATCCAAAAGTTATTTTTAGATTAATAACGTGATAAGTTATAGCATGAACTACCCTCATGGCATAGGAAAGTGTTTCACCTCATTAAAAGGACTCACTAATGACCAAAACTAGAAAATAGTAATAGTAATGTCATTCTGACTAGAGTAGTGAACATCTAATTTTTCTACCAAGATATTAAATGAAACATAGAAACACACCTAACATAATTAATATACTTCAAAATTTGCCCATAATTAATGCTCTTGAAAGGGTGAATTTTCAAACTTCATTAAATCCATTACACATTATCGGAATGTTCAACTTAAACTTGGGCTCTAAGTGGCTTAAATCCACTTTAAGTTGGTGAAGAAGAATGTCTTGAAGTTTCTTGGCCATAGAACGAGTAATTGACCCAAATGAAATTTCTTGGCCCAGGTTAGTCCCTTTGTCTTCATTATGCTCATCATTCTCCTCATATTCAAAAGGATCTATCCTCTAATCCAATTCTTCACTATCTTTCAAGTACGATGTCAAATATCCCACATTAAAGGTAGTTGATACATTGTATTCTTTTGGAAGATCAACCTTGTAAGCATTGTCATTTATTTTCTCCAAAATCTTAAATGGACCTTCAGCATATTGACTTTTAATTGATTTGAATCCTAACAGTTATCATTTATCAATGAGATTAGAGTATATGTTGGAGACAAGGCATATGCAACCGCATTAACAACCCCCTTTTTGTATTTGATCATATAAGGAAAACCCTCCAGTAACTTCACCCATTTAGCATGTCTCTTGCTCAATTTGGTTTGCTCTTCCAAATAGTTTAATGACTCATGGTCTATGTGAATAACAAACTACTTAGACAACATGTAGTGTTCCTAATTCTGTAGGGCTCTAACCAACGTATACAAATCTTTTTCATAAGTTGAACAATTCAGAGTTGTTCCATTCAACTTCTCATTGAAATAGGCAATGAGATGATTTTCTTACATAAGAATAGCTCCAATTCTTACACCTGATACATCACGCTCAATTTTGAAAGTTTTGGAAAAATTTGGAAGTGCTATGATAGGTGCTAAACCCAACTTCTCTTTATTGACATCAAAACTTCTTTAGGTAGTCTCACTTCATTTAAAGTCACCTCCCTTTTTTATACAATCTGTCAAAGGTCAACAATAATACTAAAATTCTATACAAATCTTTTATAAAAGGATGTTAACCTATGGAAATTTATCACTTCAAAAATATTTGTAGGAATAGGCCACTCCTTGATAACTCTAACTTTCTCTGGATCAATTTTAACCCTATGCTGGCTAATTACAAAACCAAGAAAAACAATTTGATATTGGCCGAATTAGTACTTTTTGATTTTTCTAATTAATTTTTCTTTTTGTACACTTCAATGTAATAATCCAAAAATACATGTATAGATTTTAAGAATAATATGAGAAAATAAAATAAAATTTTATGGACTAAAATGAAATGAGAAAATAGTATTTAGGTACAAATTATAATTTTAACTTTTTTATAGACTGAAATGAAAATAAAAATATTTTATGAGATAAAAAATAGAATTTTAACCATTGCAAAGTAGCTTGTAAAGTAAATCTCCGCATATACACATGGTTACTATACAAATCTCAGCGAAAAACGAGTGGATATTGTTTACATAGTGTCAAATAGTAACTTGAAAATTTCTATAAATAGCATGAATATTTCTTAATTTTCTCATTGAAACAAGATCATGGAAAGAGTATTCATGTTGGTGTGAGAAGTAGCTTTGTGAAGACCTCTTTAATCTAGGTTGTACTGTAGCAATAAAGGATCTCTACTAACAATGATCCTTATCGGTGAGTGTATAATTAATAAAGTGTAACACTTTTCATTTTACCAAACATCTTTATTTTCCTATCCAACTTTTAATTTCTTTATTTTTATATGGATTATACATATATATATATATATATATATTCTAAACTAGTCTTTTAAGAGTATTGATCTATTTTATACAACAAACTTTTACATATTATGCACATAATGGTGATGGAATCTCATTTAATAGATTGAGTAGAATTAAGAAACTGAAATGAAATTCAATAATACCTTTATGGAGCTTTATGGACTTTGTACAAGTAAGACTATGACAAATTGTACCGCCTAAATGACTACTTTAGATTTTATGACTTCCTTGACAAAACAATTCATCCCATAACTCCATAGATCTATGGCACGATTATAGCGCCTAAATGGTCATTAGAAAGTGAGATTGTTATATTTTCCCTACCAGGAACATTTTGGAACATGAACCATGCTAAAGGCTCCTGGATCAATCTGGACTTAGAAAAGTAGAAACTACATATATAGTAAATTTTAATACATAAAAGGGATTTAAAACTATTAAGAGTATTGTAATTATTATTATTATTATTATTATTATTATTATTATTATTATTATTATTATTATTATATATAGGATTTATGATTTCTATATCTAATAACTGAGGTATAGATACAAATGTTTTGCAAGTTCTCAAGTGATCTAAATGCAAGTTCCATATTAATCATTTATATTATTGTCACTTCATTCTTAATTGCTCTTTATTTTATTTTATCTTCAAGATTAATTTTATTTAAATTACTTTATGGTAGTAAATATGTTTAAATAAAATTATTTAATTATATATCCTATTTACACTATTCAATAGATTTTATAATTTAAAGGATGGATAGGGATTCATGTAAGAACCTCGTAGCCATTAGCAGGGGTAACGACTTTGGTGCAACTTGTTAATAAATTATTAAGACATATCCAATAAAGTGATATGGTATGAATTATTGAGACATATCCAATAAAGGGATATAGATATGAGATATTAAAATGTATCCAACAAAAGGATACGGGTATGAATTATTAAGACCTATCTAGTGAAAGGATATGAATATGAGATATTGAGATGTATTCGACAAAGAGATATAGGTATGAATTATTGAAACGTATCCTGTGAAGGGATACAGACACATCTGGCAAAAGGGATGCGATATAAATAATTAAAACATATCTAGTAAAGGAATATAAGTATGATGATATTAGTTCTTTCCTTCATACCCACTTCATATAAAATTTAAGGTCTAGAGATAATATTCTTATTTGATCAAAACTTGTTATTTAAAAATTCTAAGGTCACTATTGTTTTCCTTTTTCACTTGCTTTGTTATTTATTCACTCACTAAGTTAGTGGTTGACTTACACCT
This sequence comes from Delonix regia, assembly GCA_037074485.1. Classification (NCBI taxonomy): domain Eukaryota; kingdom Viridiplantae; phylum Streptophyta; class Magnoliopsida; order Fabales; family Fabaceae; genus Delonix; species Delonix regia. The sequence goes on along the minus strand of CM073449.1, from coordinate 26,402,849 downwards.
CTCTCTTTAATATTTTTTAGGTCAGTAAGTGATAGTGAAGTAGCTCTGGGAATTTTCTTATTGTTCAGGCTTTTTGGTATGTTATTCTAGGTTAATCACAATGTAAGTCTAACTTCAGGGTGGTGTCTACTATATGCCTGTTTGTTTGGGATGTTGTGAAGTATTGTAAGTCTTGTATGGGTTATTTCCTTATTATACCAACTATATATTGTGAGACATTATTAAGCTTATCAGTTTAATATTATTATGAAATTGTTGAATTATATTTCAAATGTGTCTAATGTGTATTATCGATATTTTTTAGAAAATGTAAAAACAAAAATGTTATTTTAGGCTAGTTGGGCTAAATTGATTTATCTTATGTACCAATTACAGCCAATAAATTTAAGTCGTGATAGTTCAAATACCTTTCTCATATGCTCCATATGCTCTTTTTGACTCTTACCATAAATCATAATGTCATCAAAATAAACTAAAACAACATTTCCAATGAACATTAGTAGTACATGATTCATCAAATGCATAAAGGTACTTAGGGTATTTAACAAACCAAATGACATAATCATCCATTCATACAACTTATGTTTGGTCTTAAAAGTTGTCTTCCATTCATCTTATTCCTTCATTCATATTTGATAATGCCCACTCATGAGATCAATCTTCCAAAAGATTTTAGAACCATGTAACTCATCAAGCATGTCATCAAGCCTTGGAATACGTATACTTCACTGTGATCTTCTTTATGGCCTAACTGTCTACACATATTCACACCTTCTTTGGCACTAACAAAGCTGAAACTAAACAAGGTTCGTTGATCTTCTCACAAAGTTTTTTTCCAGCAACTCATTTACTTGTTATTGCAATTCCTTGGCCTTCTTTAGATTACACCAATAGGTGGGTATATTTGGTAATGTAGCACCTAAAATGAGATCAATTTAATGATCAATCCCTCTAATTGGCAATAATCCCTTTGGTAACTCATCAGGAAACAAGTTAGCAAAGTCTTTTATTAACTTTTCAATCATTGGAGGTTATAACACTACCTCAGTTGGCATAACTTCCTTTATAACCAGCATTAGTATAGGGTTAATTGAGTACAAAACCCTATCTACTTCTTCTTTTGTTTCAAATAAGTTCTCATTTTTCTTTTCATTTTTTATCTTTTAGAACTAACCAAGGGCTAAGTGGTGCTAAGATAATGTTCTTTCCATCCTTAATAATGGAATAAGTCACATACAACTCTACTATCATATTCCTAAGGTCTCCCTAAAAGCAATGACCTATATTCATTGGCACCACATCATAGATTACTTCATCTTTATAAGACTTACCGATAAAGAATGGTACCTGCACCTGATTAATGACTTGAATTTCTCTTTTGTCATTCAAACATTGCAATTTGTATAAACGAGGATGTTTTCTTATCTTCAAGTTTAATCTAATGTTTTAGAAGCAACATTAGTAGGGCTTCCTCTATCAATAATAACACTACAAACCTTTTCACCTATGGTACACCTAGTGTGGAATATGTTTTCATATTGATCATCTTCTACCTTTTCTTGTAAGTTTAAGGATCAGTGAATTACAATTAATTTGCCCTTTTCTGCATACTCCATAAAGTTCTCACCTTCTTCCTCTTTTGTTTCTATTTCATCTTCACTTTCAATCTCCCCTTGTGCTCTCAGAAGAATCATCACTTTTCGATTTGGACATTCATAAGTAATATGTCCAAAACCAAAACATTTGAAATACTTAATCTCCATGCTTTTCTTTAAGTTATTTGCATCATCAACCTTGTCATTTCCTCTAAATGCATTAGCATGATTACTAGAGTTTCCTCTTTCCTTTCGTTATTCATCCCATTTTAAGACAACTTTCGGAAAGGAAGAGGTTCAATTTGTTGCCTAGATATTAACAGATTGAGAACTACCTAGTTTATATGCACCTTATTTAATTTATTTTTCCACTATAATGGCAAGCTTAATTACATCCTCCAAAGTCACATAAGGCTTCAATTGAACAACATTAACAATTTCCTTATTTAGAACTCTTGAGAACTTTGCAATAGGTTGAACTTAAGGCTTATTTCACATCTCATCATTAACATCTCAAACATTTTAACATAATCTTCAACACACATCATCTATTGTCTTAGAGTTTTCAAATAGATTTGTAACGCCTAATTATCATATTCAAGGACAAAATGTCTCTACATAAGTCTCTTTATAAACTTCCAACCTTTGATCTCTTCTTCTCTATGCCTCATTGTTATGCTTTCAAGTTCTCCCACCATAAATTAGCATAATCAGTAAATTCAATGACAGCAAGTTTGCATTTATTAGCTTTTGAATAATCTTGGCACTCAAATACCTTTACCACTCGTGGTACCTACTCCAAATACTCCTTTAGTGAACTAGTTCCTTTGAATGGAGGAATTTTCATTTTAATGTAATTTCCTAAATATCGTTTCTGTCTCCTCTACCTAGGTTGGTTAACTTTATCTTTCACATTATTTACATGATTAGAATCAAGAGGAGCTTGATGATTTTGTTGTTGTGGTGGTTAATGAGCAACCAATCTTGTAATTGCATGCTCTAGACGCATTTGTTGCTATCTTATTTCTTATTGATTTTGTTATATTTGCATAATTTGTGCTTATTCCAATGAAAACCCTCTTGGAACATTAGTAGGGTTGTTTTATGTCATCTCGCACTTTAAACACTATTCTCATTTGTTTCTTCCTCTAACTAGTAAGTGTTTCTCTTTTTACCCATTCTCAATTGGAGCTTTGATACCAAAAGATTATGTGCTTAAAAAAAGATTAAATTTAATCAGTCTCAAAACACAAGCAAAACAAAAGGAAATACAAAATAACTAAAACTCTTGAATGATAAGTTTACATGCCACTTCTAAGAACACCAGGTTTGATTTGTCATACTTTAGAATAGAAGAATGAGAGTGACAAGAATCTGGGATAATTTTAAAACTAAGTTTAGAAAATTTAGACATGAAATTCATACATAAAAGGCAAATTCAATTTTAGAGCATCCAAAAGCTATTTTCTTATTGATAACTTGATAATTTATAGTTATGAATAACCCATATGGCATATGAAAATGTTTCACCTCATTAAAAGGGTTCATTAATAATTACAATTTAACTAGAGATTAGTGAACCTCTAGTTTTTCTACAAAGATATTAAATGCAATATAGAAGTACACCTAACATAATTAAAATACTTTGAAAATTCGTCCATGATTAATGCTTATGAAAGGCTGACTTTTCAAACTTCATTAATTTTATTGCACATAATCAAAATGCTCTACTTAGACTTGGGCTCCGTGTAGTAAATGGGCATGGGCTCTAAGTGACGTAAATCCACTTTTAAGTTGCTGAACAAGGATGGCTTGAAGTTTCTTGGCCATATAATGAATAATTGGCCCAAGTGAAATTTCTTGGCCTAAGTCAGCCCCTTTTATCTTTATAAAACTCGTCATTAAAATCATATATGGTCTTGAATAAAATCTTTACCCTTGCTTGGCTTGTTGAAAAAGAGAAAACTTGCCCTTATTGTGTTAAATGTCTCTTTTTGGGCGGTCTATTTCTTACTCTTGACTACATGTACAACAGTTGGAGTTAGAAAACAAGAATAAAAGAAATTAATGACAAACCAATACCAATAATTAAATATTAGCTTACTAATAAAGTTGAGGTGGTTAAAACTTGTTGATTTAACTCTAATTGGCTTGACACTACCCCTACCTTGTGAGTGTTACACCTTTTGGCAGCCTACATTCTTACATTTTTTACTCTTCACCATGAACCCTCTTCTACCCATCATGTTTGTTTGTGTTTTGACTATGGTATTGGCTAGGTTCCTTCCTCCATTATTTCTTTGGCTTGCCTATAGATCTTTTACATTCAAAGGGTAATATATCATCAAGACTTGTGTGTGGCCATTGATTTGAGTCATTTATTAGGTATATAAGTGGTTTATAACATAATGTATATTGCTCTTTCTTATAGATTGTGGAGATGTATTTTTGGAATTATAATCATATAGTTCATGAAACTGATTGCATAAGCACAGGGAATATTGTTAACATTCATTGCCTACAACTACATTGTTTCCACAAGGTCCAAGCAATCCTAATAGTTTCATAAGTTTATATTACATTTATCACACAGGTATGCTAACCCACCAATATATTGCCTATATAGCGAGGTCAAGAAGTAACCTACATGATCAATTCTCAAATTGAAATATTCTATGCTTTATATGCATTATCAAAGCATTTATAAATGGAAATCCCAATTATTCAATTTACTATTCATTGAGTATATAAGTGTTGCTACTATGCATGAGCTCTCAAATTTACATTGTTAAGCATAGTGAGAAAAAGCAACAAAGACTTAAACATACACAATTGTACAAAAGGACTTTTAAACAAGAAAAAATATATTATAATTATTAAATTTAATTAGTTATATATGTACATTAAAGTATATCATGAACAATCATTGATTCCTCTCATACAAAAAACATAAAAATCATGTTGAAGTCTGAGAGTGGATTTTAAAAGTAACTATCAAATCATAACAAAAAAAAAAAAAACTAATTCTTTTCCGTTTTGGTCGAAAAAAAAACACTAATTCTATCCTACTTAAATGTCACTATCATAATTGATATTATGGCAGAATAAATGAAAAAGAAATGAAAATTGATTCTCAAAACCAATTTTGAAACTAATTTACTTAGAGTCGCCACCAAAATTTTTAAATAGAAAATTTTTGAAAATCAAATGAAAATGGAAAGATGATATATGTAACCAAAGATGAGTTTGAGAGTTTATTTGAGTGTAAGGAATGTGTTAGGCACCTATAATGCTTGTCCATAAAAATAGTTACCTTAAAATAGTCAAATGAAATAAATGGGATATGACCAATTTATTTTAATCACCCAAATCAAAACATGCAAATAAACTGAGAAAATTAAACAAAATTAATGTAAACAAAAAAATAGTTATTTACAAAGGGTTGACTTGACCTAAGATGAGAGTTTAGAGCCTACGTACCCTACAAGAGGGATCAAAGTCAATGCAATTTGTCTAAAAATGCTTGTCAATGTGTTGTTATTGTTTAATTATGTGAAAAGAACAAAACAATTAAAATTAAATAGATTTTCGCAAACAAAATGATTTGGAATTTGGTTAGTGTGTTATAATTTACGAAATTAGTGTAATCTCACACTCTTGCTCTCTTCATTTTATTTTATTTTTTTGAATTTTTGGAATTTCCGAACATGATGTATTTATGCCTTGATTGTGAAAAAGTGAACACATAATTATGATTTTTGATTATTTAAAGGAATAATTCCAAAAAAATAAAAGAAACTTTGGAAACAATAATTTATTTGTAAACACTCAAAGAAATTAAAAGATATTTTCATTTGTTTAAAAAATTTCTTTATTTAAATTTTAGAAAATCAAGAATTAAAATAAAACAAAATAAGAAATTGACAAAAGGATTTTTACTAAGAAGAGGTGATTTTATTTTTATTTGATTATTTTAAATTTGAGATTTTTGTAAAAAAAATGTTGATTGGACATGGGTCCTTGAAACTCAACTTTATTTTTCAAAAATGTGTATAATTAGATAAGGGTCGTTGGAACCCCAAGTTTATTTTAAATGTACGTATCCAATATTGGGTAATACCTATGGATTTATAAAATCTCACATGGCCCTACTGGTGAATTCATTATGTGCTCATAAAGACGTAAGTCTCACACGACAACACTAATATTGAAAATAAATTTTTTTACAAAATATGCTGATGGAAGTATTGGACCTCACATGGAAATAAACCTAAAAATGCCTACGGAAGCATTGGTCCTCACATGGCACTATCAAAGCAAAGATACTTATGGAGGCATTGGGCCTAATATGACACCCTAATGATAATAAAGGCATACATTAGTGCTTGTGTGGTGTTGGTGTCCAATTGAATATTCATCATATATTAGTTACAATATTTACAATAATACAAATAAGGCTATCTCTCTCAATCACAGGAATTTAAATCTTACAAAGCTTCTAGCTAACCATTGCATTCAATCTTTGCTTGCTCCTTGCTTTAGGCTTGGAGTCATTTTGTCATGTCATTCAACAAGCTTTTTAACACTTTCCATAACTCAAATTCTCACCACCATGGAGTACAATCAACCAAGAATCACAACATATATTTTTAACTTAGTCACAAGACATGTTCAAGAGGCATAAATCATGCAACAAAATTATAGGCCAAATTGAACAACTAAGATATTCAAATTAGAAGCAATTCCAACACATTAAAACACAATACAAGAGGCCTGAACTATGCTAAAAAAATTTAGGAAAAAATTGGGTAGCAATGGCACTCCAGTTGAAGCATTGAAACATTCCCAAAACACATATAAGAAGTATAAACTATACTGAAAAATTCAAGGGCAAAATGGATAGCAATGTTACTCTAATTAAAGCACTTAAACACATATATAAACACTCAAATGATGGTATAAAAATCTAGACAAAATGGGCAGCAAAATGAAGCTAGAAATATGTGCAATTAAGGCACAAATATGGATAACATGTTGATGCTAAAATGGGGTACACTTAAGGCACAAAACAAATAACATATACAAGCTAGAATTGGGTGCAATTAAGGCACAAATTAAAGGTTAAAAGAAAGCCAAAGTGCAGCCACATAAATCATCAAATTCCTTACCCACATTTTGTCAAACACCTTGGCAACACATCCTAAATACCATAGAACTTTTCAACACACATCAATCTATCAATTGGAGGTTGTTTTCCATGAAAATTAGCCATTAATTGGGGAGTAATTACATTTGAATTTCCAATCATAAAAAAGCTACCCTACATCATGATTTTTAATAAGGGTACACGCTACAAAATCCAACATAATGCATCCAAAATTCAACCGTAAAAAAATGTTATCCTACTCCATGATTCTTATTAAAGGAACACACCACACACATATATAAAATTCAACACTTAAACCCAACCAAAGTTGAATAAAAAAATAATCCTAGATAGGCACCTAAAATAGACACAAAAGAAGAGATCAAGAATGTAAGAGATGATTACCTTCCTCCCTTAGCTTTTTAGCACCCTTTTTTTTTATTGCCACCTTCTTTACTTGCCTCTAAGGTTGCTTAAGAGAAAAGAAATGATGAGAGAGAATCCCTAAAATGAGGTGAGAGTCTCCAAGAGAGCTCAAGGTGGCATGAGAATGAGCTAGGAGAGAATAAAAAAAATTTGAAAATTCAGTCAAGATGCAAATGAAATGCATATAAAATGAAAATTTTTATGAGAGGAATGAATGTGGCTTAAACTATGTGCTGAGTGAGAAATAAAAATCTGAAAAATTAAATAAAAAATAAAATGAAATTGGATAAGAAGAAAGGAGAAAGTGCCACATATCAAGTGTGAGAAAAAATAGAAATAAAATTCTGAAAAAATTAATCAGAAGCAAGTAAAATGAGGTGAGGAGAAAGAAGAAAGCATCACATGTGAAGTTGAGAAAAAGAAAGGAGAAATAAAATTTTGAAAAATTAAATCAAGATGCACAATGAAATGTAAGTGAAATTAGATGAGTGTAATGTGTGAGGTGTGAGTTAATTGAGAAATAAAAATATGAAAAATTAAATAAAGAAAATGAATTTAAGGTGGATCATAGGCTATAGGTTATGGAACATGGTTTTTAATTAAAGAGCATCCTTGATTTAAGTGGATTTTGGATTCTTTATTTTCCATCTTAAATGAATCTCTCACATTTTCATTTCCATAAGCCCTATTTCAAATAGATCTCATCTTGTTTGGGTTTTTTTATTTTTTTAGGCCCAATTTCAAATAGATTCCTTTCATTTTTATTTCTTTCTTTTTTTTCTATCTTTTTTTTTTTGGTTTTTTCATTTTCACACGTTATCATTCTAATTGATTTTTGTTTTTTTTTTTTCATATGAATTTAAATTGATTATTTGTATCAATTAACTTTTTGCCCCTTTATTATTTCTTTTTTTCTCTTTTTTATTAGTATTATGAATTTTTTATAAATATCATTATTTAATTAGTTATTTAGTATTTCCTTAATTATTACTATCTTTTAAAATTGATAGGACAAATTTTAGTGTACACAGTCACCTCCTTACAAGTCTATAACATCCCACACCCACACTAATTGTGCTAGGCAAACATGTTGAAATCAACACCATATGTGAGGAAGGATGCTACACGTATTGAGATAAACGCTCACTACAAAGATATTGCACAAGGGTGGTGCCGCCACTGTATGTGAGGTATCTTCAATTTTCAATCTTCAATTGTATTGAGTAGCAACTCGGTTGAGATTACGAGGGTTTTGTGTTCCTTTTTTTAAAATATTGTGATTATATGTCACATCATTGTTTAAAATACAAAATAAATCATACATGTGGTGTCCACATAGGTAAGGAAATTAACACCTTAAATTATTAACGATTTTCACTTAAAAAATCTTTTAATGAAAAAATTGAAACTTTAAAAATCAATTTAAAATACTTTAGACTTAGAAACTTATTTTAAAATAATAAATAAAGCGACCAACTCAATATTTTAACCTAAAAATCGTTTACTTGTCCTAGAGAAAACTATAATAAGAAATTTGAATACTATATTTAAAAAATAACTGGCGGTCATTCGAGGATTTAATAATAATAATTAATAAAATGTTTCATATGCTTCATTAAAAACAGATAATCCAAAGTAAGACACATATGCCAATTGTAGGTTTTTTTTTTTTGGCACAATAAAACAACTAAATTTGCTATCTCTTCTTCATTCTCGTCCTTTCACATTTGAGCTAAATTCATTTCACTAGTATTAATCTTCAATCTACAGATCTTAGCAACACATGTTTAGAACTCTTTTAAAGATGGTGATTTCATGAACCAAATTAATGAAACCAACCACTAAAGGTCAAGTTCATCGTATTGGGTAGGAGATATTTCACCTGAACACAATTTTAAGTTGGTCCATCAAAGCACAGCTACAATATCATAATTTAGTTGACCATTTTTTCATCGATATTCAAGAGGATATATATCTCACGTTGGGAAACAATCAAGAGTTAAACTGACAACGTCTCAAAACACTCCTATAAAGCACGTTAATCTGTTGAAATAAATTTCTCTTATAACTCAAGTCACATCAACTAATATTAGGACATCTCCCTACAATCTCTAACGCAATCAGACACACCAAACACATTTTTCAATAAAACTTCATTGAATACTGACAAAAAGGAGAACCACAGTCCGATGTGCTTAAAACACAAGGCTCTCCCCAACCACACCTTCTCCCCCCCCCCCCCCCCCCCCCCCCCCCCCCCCCCCCTCTCTTCCTGGGGGCTCCTTTTTCTCTTTTAAAGTCTCTTTATTTGCTAGGCAGTGTGTCGTGCACAGCTGATAATTCTGACTCTCCTCTGAAGGCCAAGTTAAAGCCGAAGAAGGAGCATTATAAGACATTAACTACACCAAAAGAAAAAATGTCATGCTGCTAATACCAAGACTAACAACTCAGCTCCTACGTCTCTTCTATTAATTCTTTCGGAAAGTCATTCGAACCTCTTTTAAACATTTTCACATTGATGATGCCTCGTGCTTTCCAAGCGATAAATCAAATTCTTTTACTTTTTGATTTTCACTTAAAGCATAAATTATATTTGTCTATGCACCTGGCGTATTTGCATAGAGGAGAGTGAAAAAAAGTTCAACCTCTGATATATTTTTTATGGTTTGGATGAACTGATTTTTGCTAGGTTCTTCGAAGAGTAAAGGACACATCTGTGCAATTTGAGGCAACACTTTGGCCAGCGGCATGCCTGAAGTTCCACTTCCTCCTCCAAACTTAGGTCCCATGAGCTCCACTAGTGTGTCCACCACCGCTTTCAGAGATATCTCTAGAATGCTACCAAATTTAGCACTGCAAAAACAAAGGAGAAACTTTATTTGAAAGAATTTTCTTCTCCCCCGCTCCTACTATGTTATGTGTGGAAGAATTCTCAGTTTATAGCTCTCCTGCATGAAGGATGATATGAGTAGGATAATTGTATGGTACTTTAATCTCCATTTCTAGATCCATATTTAGCCTAAAAAATTCTTTTTTTGCATTGAATCCTTGGATCACCAGACAGAGAGATATTTACTTGGAAAAAGTTTAAAATGAACAAGTTTTTCTCAAGTTGAGAGTTGAGTTTACTTAAAAGTTCATATAAAATCACACCAAAGAATAATGGCTCAAATAACTACTACTATAATTCAAAATCCACAGAATATTATTTGGATGGTTTTTTATATATTATGTCAATTAATGTGTATGTGCGTGTATATATACATGCACTATGAGTCTCGGGCAAGGTTCATACTACTCAAACCCAAACCTAGACCCTTAAAATACCCATAAAAATCCCCATACTCAGACCCATGCGGGTAAATTTTGCAAGTACCCATAAGGTATAGGTATCTTGCACATCCCTACAATACACATAACATGGTACCAAAACAGTACTGAAACTAACTTTAGTAAAGTAAATGAATAAATCAAACTGGATAAGAATTATTTGAATAATTTCCATAGTTGAACGGAAGGCAGGAAAGATTAAAGGCAGAGAAAGGGTTCCATATGGAATCTAAAAGATGCTCAGCCATTTTGGTTGATTCTGGCTCTAACTGGGATTTGAACATGGATCATTCAACCCTGGAAATGACTTTAGAACATATAAACTAGACGCTCAGCATTTAGAGAGCCAGAATGATTTTTTGGAGAAAGCCACAACAGAATGAGATATTGAGTTGACAAATGGAGATTGCAACTTACAAGTATAAAAAAACATTGGAGTTAGAACTGCTGAAACACTGAAACGTAAAAGCATTGACTAAAAAATCAATACAAATCTTCCATCAATTTAACAAAAGAAATGACTGAGATTTCCAAAACTCAATAATGAGTTGGAAGATCGGCAACCATCTTCTGACTCTAATGAGTTTCATAAATATAAAGAAAATTTATACATGATTTGTTCAGAAAAAGACACGTCTTCTTGTGATAAGGCCAATTATAACAGCATTAAAATTGCAGAACCTTAAAAATGTTTTGCCCTATTCAGAATTCAGGTGTTATTGGTTGATGTAGATTAAGTGCTACACAACATGCTGCTGCTCTATTGAAAATATCTGTAAAACTCTTTATACATTTTGTTGAGGATTTTCCATCTCATAAAGGTTTTCAGCAGTGACCTTAAGCATCAGTGCATCAGTCTTGCTGCACGTTACAAGCACAGAGCTTATGCATGTGGCTGCCCCAGGTCAATTAAATTTCTGTGGTAAGTTGTTATCAATCAATGCATCAAAAACTACATATATACCTTGTTAACACTGCCCGTGCCTCTGTCATAAGTTGATCAAATCCAATTGTGTCAGAAGGAACTGGATCATTACTGCTGGAGGCTGTTGTATGTAATTCAACAACCTCAGGCATCATGTACTTTACCCAGGAATGGGGACTTCCTGTCCTCATGAACGTGTCAAGTATCTGCATGATAGTTTCGTGGAGTGCTTGACTGTTGAAGAAACCTCTCAACTGCTTTCTGCACATAGAAAAATCTAGCCCATTTAAATTGAATGTTGACAGAATTAGGCGATCTTTGATTCTGTTAATGAAGTCAATGCTAACCCAATCTAACTCAAAATAATTATGAATCATAGTTAATCACTTATCCCTCCATGTATTTTGTTAGGACCCAATTGCAATTTTGCAAGGTATGGGACTTGAGTCCCACATTGGAATTATAGGATTCTGATGTGGGGTTTTATTGGGACCTTAGGATCTCCAACCTAATGAGTTAGCTATTGGGGCATCGTTCTCCAAAGGTTCCTTTTATTCTTACACACTTGCATGCACAAGGCTAAGTGTGACTCTACTGTCAGTAATTTACTTGAATGTAGTTTACTGCCAGCATTTTAAGGAGGCTGCTCAAAGGTTGCAAAGATGAACTAACGATGTCAAAATTAGAGATTGCTATTATGTTAAAAGACTATTCAGTTCAGTGTAAAGTAAATATGTAGATAATTATGCTGGGAAATATTTGAAATTCCAAGGGTTTTTCAATTCAGATCAAAAGTTTGAAAGCTTTGGAAGTTTCAAAAATCAAACTTGGCTACAGACGATTCATATTTCAGGCATGTATACACAAAATATATCCTGCAGCCCAAACTGTACAATGTTCAGATTGTTCTACATCACAGAAAAAAGTTAAAATTATTAATATCCCTGTCCCAGACAAGTTTCTTAACGATTTTGAGATTTAATCACAAATTGTCAACCTACAAGATTATATAAAAAAAAAAACTCACCCTTTTAGAGCTTCTTTTGTTGCCACCTCCATATCAGAAACCAAGGTTGGCATACCATATTGAGAGAGAAAATCAACGCTTCCAAGAAATTTCTGCAGGTCTTCCCTATCAACCACATGTCTACTATCCTGTAAATACAATAGCAAAGGGAAAAAGAGACATTTAGATTGCATATGGCATGCTTGAATTTGGTGCAAAATATTTGCATTTCATTGATTCAGTTTGGTCAAATGAAGTTGAAAAAGTTATGGTCAGTTGATGCTGAATAAATTGGTAATTGGACTGGCCTTCCTGAGATAGGAATTATGAATTGCTCTCGGAAGGCAATAATTTCAAATACACTCCTTCAAGAATTTGACTCGACAAGTTAGAACTTCTGTTTTTCCTTGTGATTTGATTTATGTTTCACTTTACAAAAGATAGCAAAAGCTAAAATTTGAACTACTTATAATTCTAAATCCCCTCCTCCCAATTAAGTTCATCAAAATTTACCATAAGTATTGAATCCAATAGTCATGTCTCAAAATGTTTTTCTAGCCCAGTCACTTTAGTGCAATTATTTTATGAGTCTGAGATTGTGCAACTGGACAGTCTCTGTACCTCATAGAAGTGCCCAATTAATCATCAGACCTGAATAGGCCCCCAAAAGATATCATTAAGCAAGTGATCTCACCTTCCCCTGGCATCCTTCATGATAAACACTCCCATCCCAAATCATAAGCAAAGTTCATCAACGCAAAAAATGCTTACTAATCTTGACAAGGTGATGGAGAATGGTTTAAGAGATATCTTATTATTTGATTGTAATTAAGTTATTAAGGATAAACCTAGGAATTAGAATTATATTGAATTTAATTGATATATTTTTGTTAAACTTCAATAATTGTCCTTTTGATAGGCTTTAGTTTAAGTATTTTCCTTATTGATTTTAGTTATTTAATTTCCTTGTAATAGACCTCCTAAACAAAGCCCTAGTTATCAATGCAGGCTATTAGATTATTGATATGGATAGTGCAATTTCTCATAGAGTTTCTATTCCCCCCCGCCCCACCCCCGGGTTTTCTTTTTTTTTCTCTTTCATCTCTCGCTTCTTTCTGATTGTCCTGCATCACAAGGCCAACAAGATGTTCTCCGATGAACAAGTGGAAACATACACAGTTACTAGTTAATACTCAATACTAAAATAAATACATCGAAGATGACATTAATTCTATAATAAATTTTGAGGTGGACTAACAAGAAAAAGGGAACAAAGCTCTTCTCATTTGGCAATGGCATGTGCATGACAAATAATCATCTAATTCACAACTTTAAAGTATTATAACACACCACATTAATCCCTCACGCCTTGATGTAATGAGAGATAGTTAGCAACTAGTACTTTGAAGCCACATGATTTCAGATAAAAATATAAAAATGAATAGGGCCTGGATTGTTAGTAAGTCATCTTTGTGCAAGACCTATATGCCATGGGACACTCTTATCTAGAAAATCCCAGGTAACAACCCACAACATTATCAAACAAAAACAGTCTCTCTCATAAAAGTGACTGCAAAATAAACCTTCAGGCTAACGTGCATATAAATCGATTAGAATAAGGGATAACTAGGCTCGCAGGATCTTCTTATGAGATCCTGAATCAATTTAAGAGCTCCCAAAAAGAGTTGTGTGAAAAAGAAGAGCCAAACAGTGACAAACTTTTCAAGAGATTAGATGTTTTAACTAGTAAAACTAAGGGAAAATTAATCCTTTGGTCCCTACACTTTGCTTGGATTTTCAATTTGGTCCTTACACTTTTATTTTTTTCAAACCACTCCTTACAATTTCCAATAGTATCAAAAATGGCCCTTGCCTTCCAACTCTGTTATGATGCCGTTAGAAGCCAGGTGAGGCAGCCGAGACAGTTGACCAATGGTGCATATGTGGAAGATGATGTGGCAGGAATTGATCCCATCATGCCTCTATTAACTCGTTTCTTTATGCCATTCTTCACTACATCTTCATCTTGGTCCAAGCACACCTACTTACAGCCTCAGTTTTTGACAAAGCAAACAGGGCCTCTTACTCTACTTAGTTTTCTTCCTCCACCAAAACCTCAATTTCTCTCTTCACCTTGGTCTCCCTTTCTCTGTTGTTTTCTGTCATCAACTTCAACATGGCTCCTCCTTTCTATTTTCTATTTTCTCTTTATTCTCACTCTCTCCTTTTCGTTCTCAAGCTCTCTCCTCTCTCAAACCCTCCTCTTCTTCCTCCTGTTTTGTTCTTCTCTTTTCTTTATGCTCTTATTTTCTGTTTTATTTTTTTTCCCATTCTCACGTCAAAACCAAGTCTCACCTCCACCTCCTACCTTCCATTCTTCTCTTTGATCCTCATGCATAGAGAAAAAATGGTAAGAATAGTACGAGGGACCTTCCCACACCTCCCTGCCCAGATACATAGTTCCTTTCAAGGTAGACAAATTGTTCCATGATAAAACAAAATACTACATTCAGAAATACTTCTATTGGCTTCTTTCTTCATTTTTACAGTTTCTGAGTTTGCCTAAGGAATCATTGATTTTATGTTCCACTCTAAAACAACAGAAACTGGACTAACAAAACAATAAAATAGGTAAATAGTGTCTCACGAAGAAGAAGAGAAACGTAGCATGCTGCAAGTGGGTAAAAAGCAAAGGGAAAGGGTAGTGTGCTGCAAGTGAACAAAAACAGGGGGGAAGAAGAAGGAGGAGGAGGAGGGGGAGGAGGAGGAAGAGGAGGAGGAGGTAGATCGAATGCTTCTCAGGAAAGACGATAGTGAAGATAAGTGACTTCATTGATATCTCCCTGTGACTCTCTGCACTCTACAGATCAGAAGAAAAATCTTACTCAAGAGGAACCTCAGTGGGATTCCGAATAGCACGTGCCAGCTCAGAGAGATCTTCATTTGTCCTACTAGCTTTAACTTTTAGGAAGATCTCTTTCTCTGTGATATAAAGGTTCGCTATACCTGGAGTTGATGGAATTGGAGGGAAGGCAATAGCAGGAGGAGAGACATAAGAGATCTACTTCCGGAAATGAAGTGATAAAGACCGTTGATGGGGTTGCTAATCAACCCCATACTACCAAAGTTTTTTTCAGGAGACATAAGGGAGGGACAGGACGGCAAGGAGCATTAACCCATGGACCCACTCAAATTATGAAAGTTTATACCCAAAGAGGTAAAAGGGGAGGGAAAAGGTAGTCTAACATAGAGATGCCAATTTGGGCAGGAGGTGGGGATAGGGGAGAAGGTTCTTTTGTTTGGGGGACAAGTGAGGGAGAAAGCATCTTTTGGATCAGAAGCTTTTGGAAGGGAGAGTGCTGACCTCTCAAAAGCCAGCTGGTTCTCATGGTTCCTTATGTGTCCTTTCATTGATTTGTGTTTGTAACCTTTGGATTTCCAAGGATCATTGAGTTGGGTTGATATTTGTCACTAGTTTCATGCACTGGAGTGTGATAGTGTTATATTCATTTGGTTGTATCAAAACTCAGCTTTTGTTCCAAATACCCTTCTCTACTCTTTTTTTGCAATGTTACAGGATTAAGTTCAAGGTCCTAACAATTTGGTTTCAAAGCGGTCGATCGGGGAACGACTGATAAAATGGAAGGACAAAACATTGTTCTATATATGAGAGGGAGCTGATGGCCATAGTAATGGCAGACAAAAAATGGCGTCACTATCTGTGGGGGCACAAGTTCATCATTAAGACTGACCAAAAGGCCCTGAAGTATCTGCTGGAACAAAGAATTGTTGAGGAAAGCCAGCAGAAGTGCATTACTAAGCTGATGGGGTTTAAATTTGAGATAATCTACAAGCCTGGAAAAGAAAATCGAGCTGCAGATGCACTTTCCAAACAAGAAGAACTAATGGAATTAAGGGCCTTCTTATTATGGCAATTTGGAGAGATTGAAGAATGGGATAAGGAGGTCCAGGCTGATCCAAAATTAACTGACATAAGGTAGCAACTCATTACTCAAAAAGAAGGGAGAGAAAGGTACAGCCGCAACAAGGGGTGCTTGTTGTACAAAGGAAGGCTAGTGCCGCCACGCAAATCAGCAAGGATTCCCATCCTAATGGCCAAGTTCCATGCTTCGCCAATGAGACGCCATTCGGGATATCTAAGGACTTATAAAAGACTTGCAAGTGTAGATTACTGGGAAGGAATGAAGAGAGACATACAGGAATATGTGGCCAATGTGATGTGTGTCAAAAAAACAAGTATCAAGCCCTCTCCCCTGCAAGACTGTTACAACCATTACCCATACCACAACAACTATAGGAAGACATTAGCATGGACTTCATCACAGGCCTTCCAAGGTCTAAGAGGTTTGATACTATTTTGGCCATTGTTGATCGCATAACTAAATACACACATTTTCTGCCCTTGTCACACCCTTTTACAGGCAAGGATGTAGCTGAATTGTTTGTCAGACATAGTGAAGTTGCATGGATTTCCTAGAAGCATAATTTCTGACAAAGACAGAATTTTTGTCAGCCAATTTTGGAGGGAATTGTTTAAGCAATCAGGAACTAATCTACACTATAGCTCTGGCCTACCACCCGGAGATGGATGGGCAAACCAAGGTGGTAAATAAGGGTTTGGAGACATATCTCAGATGTTTCTCCATTGAGCAACCCAAACAATGGCTGAAATGGCTACTGTGGGCTAAATATTGGTACAACACCACCTTCCATAGCGCTATGAGCATGACCCCCTTCAAGGCAATATATGGCAGTTAACCACCCACGCTATTCAAGCTAAATGATGAGCCATCTGCGGTTGAAGGAGTGAATGAACAAATTCAAGCCAGAAATATGATCATTGCTACCTTTAAGGAAAACCTAGAAAAGGCTCAAGAGAGAATGAAGTCACAAGCTGACAAGCATAGAAGGGAGGTCCAATTGGAAGTGGGGGACTTGGTTTACTTACAAATTAGGCCGTATAGGCTGAAATCTCTTGCAAGGAAAATCAATGAAAAGCTGAGCCCCAGGTTTTATGGACCCTTTAAAGTCTTGGAGAAGGTAGGGGCAGTAGCCTATAAATTAGAGCTACCATCCACAACACGGATCCGTCCCATTTTTCATATCTTACAATTAAAAAAATCTTTGCATCCCTCAGTTCCTACTTAGACACTGCCCCCTGGACTTTCAGAGGAAATGGAACTGCAAATACAGCCCCAAGACATTTGAAAAGTGAGGAAACTTATTGATGGTAAGATGAAAGTGTTAGTTAAATGGGAAGGGTTACCAGAGTTTGAGATCACTTGGGAAGGTTTGGAAGTGATAAGAGGACAATTTCCTCAATTTCCCCTTGAGGACAAGGTGAAACTTTTAGGTGGGGTATTGATGGGGTTGCCAATCAACCCCATACTACCAAAGTTTTGTGCAGGAGACAAAAGGGGGGGACAGGACAGCAAGGAGCATCAACCCAGGGGCTGACTCAAATTATGAAAGTTTATACCCGAAGAGGTAAAAGGGGAGGGAAAAGGTAGTCTAACATAGAGATGCCAATTTAGGCAGGAGGTGGGGATAGAGGAGAAGGTTCTTTTGTTTGAGGGATAGGTGAGGGAGGAAGTATCTTTTGGATCAGAAGCTTTTGGAAGGGAGAGTGCTGGCCTCTCGAAAGCCAGCTGGTTCTCATGGTTCCTTATGTGTCCTTTCATCGATCTGTGTTTGCAACCTCTGGATTTCCAGGGATCATTGAGTTGGGTTGATATTTGTCACTAGTTTCAGGCATTCGAGTGTTATAGTGTGATAGTCATTTGGTTGTATCAAAACTCAGCTTTTATTCCAGATACTCTTCTCTACTCTTTTTCTGCAATGTTACAGGATTAAGTTCAAGGTCCTAACAACCGTAGAGCTTCTGAGACCAATCTGCAGTGCAACAGAGCACAGAACATGAAGAAGAGGATGTACAAGAACATGAAGAGCAACAGTGGTTAATTGGAGCACAAGAATAAGAATAATAACGTGAAGAGCAATAAAAGAGATGGAAGGAAGGAGAGGAGTGAGAGAAGTAACTAGAAGAGGAAGCTAGAGAATAAAGAAGAGCAGCTCTCTCCATGCATAACTGAGAGAATCTGGGTTAGAATTTAGAAGGCAGATGTTGTAGCTAACATGCCATTTTCAACGTTATTTCATGCAGTCCACATCATCCTATCTTAACAGAGTTAGTGGTTTACCTAACAGTAAGGATCAAATTGAAAAAAAATGAAATTACAAGGAGTGATTTCAAAAAAAATAAAGTGTAAGGACCAATTTACGAACTTAGATAAAGTATAGCGACTAAATGATTATTTTTTCCTAAAATTAACTAGTTTAAATCATCAAGGAAAATAAAAGTTCACAACTTTTCAAGACACATCAGAGAGAAAACTAAGTACATGATTTCTGTAGTAGTCCTTTCACTCCAGCAGTAAACAAATGGCTTTTATCTTTGGCTGGTGTAACTGAAACAAGTATAATGACTCACTGAAAAATTCCAGTAAAAAGCACTTATATGGATTCACGTATCAAATATGACATGATATGATACACCAAATACGGTACTTTTTGAATTTTAAGATACAGGTAATATTATAATGGAGGAAGACAGTGACAATCGTAGGTAAATGAAGAAGATAAATAAATAAACTTAAAAATTTGGGTAAATATGGCAGAAAAAGATGATAAAATGATAAAACAATGTCAAAAATAATAACAAAAAAGGGGCAGAAATATTTGACCACCATTTTGGTGCCATTTCATCACATTTCAAAACATATCACCTGAAAAAAAAATATATATATATATATATATATCTGACATGCATGTAAGTGTATTGTATCACATATTGCATCAAAGATATATCAGATATGGATATGCAAACTATTTTGGCATATCCATGCTTCTTATATCAGTAAGATCCAAAAGGACTAAAAGCTGTGAGATGACTAATTGACTGAATCATTATTCTTTATTTTAGGACGATTAAAGGCTATCTTGTACTTAAGTGCCCCTCCTCTAGAAAACTCGCTTGAGGACTACACAATCTCATATCTAATTCTGAGCTAGGGCGTATATCTAATTTCAATTGCTTTTGAGTGTATATTGCTAGCCAGAATTTATTTTGGGCTTTTTATAACCTCATGTCTCCATACGCATTAACAAAATGGGATTAGGATCATTTAAAAAGAAAAAAACTTGGCCATTATCCATGCACATTCATTCCAACTAAGGGTGTGTTAAAATGGAATGACCAATATGGGCTAAACCATTGTTTGAGAGTTTTTTAGTAGAATGGAATAAAATGGCAAAAGAGTGACTCCAAGAATCCTCTTTGCCATAAACAATCCAAAGTTTTTGGTCACCAAATTGAGAAGTTTGAAATGGAATGAAATGGACATATGTTACAATTACAATTATTTTCCTTTTGGCTAAAATCTTGCTAAAAGCACACTCTAATTATAAAGGTAATATTAGGAAAATAATTTATAAGTCAATCCATTCCATTATTGGCTTCCTACTTTCCGTCATTAAATTACCAAACAATAGAATGACACATGACTTGCCGCTCCACTCCTTGCCTTTTCAATCCATTCCATTCTTGTAAACTCCCAAATGGCCTGAGACTAGTGATTATATCAATTTAACACTATCGATCCTCAAGCAAAAAATAATAGTTTATTATTTACTACAATAGGCTTATTTTAGTAACTGCTAACTTGAAATTAGTGTTTTAGGTGATACAGGAAGAGCCACTGGGGAGAAAGGAACTTGTTTCCACAGTTTGATCAAAGTGGCATGTCATTGCCTATAAAATAATCAGGACTATATGAAAGTTGGCCCTGTAAACTGTAAATAAAACATATTTGCAACAAATATATAAATTAAATAATTTGATACTCATTGACCAAAAAAAAAATTTATTTGATACTCATTGTGCTAGCCTTTGTTTGCATTCATTATATACTTTAATAGACATATAAAAGAGTGCTCTAAACTAAGAATAATTGACGATAGTGTCACTTAGCTCACCTGTATTTTGTCCATTTCCCATTGATGGTGAATGAGTAAGAGGTGAATAATCTGAACTGTGTGCATTAACTGAAATACACAGGTAGGCAGAGTCCCAAACCCTAAGTAGCATATGAGTTATTTGTAATTTTTCCCTCAACATATGTGCACAAGAACAACAGGAGTTCCAGTTGCAAAAAAATGTTTGAAATATTCTCAACAAACTCCTTGCTTTCTTCCTTTTTTTTAATGAAAGAAAAAAAAAAACTCAAATGTCTTGTATTATCTTAAGTATTTTTCTAGTAATGTCCAAATTTGCATAGTGAGGATGTTGCCGCACGGTGCCAGGCAGCTGGCATTCGTGAATACACACTATATTCACCTTTTGACCTTCTAAGATACACTATAATAATTTTCCTTTCAACGAGCTAGCACACAAAGATTTTGACACACTTGTTAAAGACAGAGCAGAAGATGAAGAGACTAATTAATTCTTGCAAGTAAGATTAACAAATACTTCTTCAAACTTAAATGCTAGTTTACACATTTTTTTAATATATGGGCATTAACGACTATTTCATTATGAAAGCATAAGGTAATAAGTGAAAGTCTATGATTGATTTTATTATTATCTCTAAGACTCTAACATATTATCTCCTCATAAGAAAGCCATTTCCAATTATACCTTATTGTGTAATTGCCTTTAATTAGAAGAACGGATATGGTAAGAATTAAATTCCTGACCATTAGTCATAGAAACTCTAATACCATGTCAAAAACCATATCATCCCCAAAGCTTAAGCTGTTAGGTGAAAACCTGTTATTGATTTTATTACTATGCCTAAAAAATGGGCCAATGTTTGGTATAAAATCTAGAAAAGAATAAGGAAAGACAGAAGTTCATACCATTGTATTGGAGCTTCCAAGGCTTCGTGCAGTATCAATATATAGATGCCTTCCCAGTATATTAACTTGAACTTTTATATATAAGCTAAGCATCGTTGTTGCCCATACTGACACTGCCATTCTTGTAAAACCTGGACAAAACGGCATATGAGCATATTTGTCTTTGATTTTCTCAGAACAGCCAGACAATTTAACACCGCAAAGTTACAAGTATGATAAATGTCTAACTAAATGATAGATTCATACTTAATATTTTGAGTCTATCCCATAATTCTAGTTTCTCTGAATTTGTTAAAATGATCTGCTGACCCTTTCCTTGAATTAGCCTCTCAAGAAGCTGAGAAAGATCCAGATCTTCTGCTACCCTACAACCTAAATTGTGCATTGCATGAGGCAATGTTATTGTATCAGAAATACTCTGGATATTCTCAAAGTGAGCTTGCATCCTATCAATGTCAACATTAGAAAAACATATTAGTTTTTTTTCTTTTTCTTTTGGAGGGGGCCAGTAAAAGAAATGAGGCTGGGAATTGCTCTTAACTGAGCCTTGATGAGTTCCTCATTCTCTCTCTGAAGTGCGAATTCCCTCTCCACGGCATCAAGCCTACGCCTGTGAGCACCATACAGCTTATACAAAAGATAACCGCTTCCGAGAACACCAGCAGTAAGGAAAATCTTCCTCCTATGCCGTCTCCAAAAATTCCTATTGTACAGCAATAAACACAGACTCATCATAAAAATGCAGAAATGCCTAAACAACAACGAGGAAGAAGCAATTACTTAAAGCAGGAAAAATAGTCTTTCCACTTTGACTACAAATGAATAGAAACCACCCTCTATAAAGTTTAACACGAAGCTTACATTTGATTTCTCATCAAACAACATATCAAACGTTCACAAAGAAAAATAAAAATATGAGAAAGAGAGAGGAGACAATAATTTAAGGGACACTCAATTGAAGAAAGACATAGAAATTCGAGAATTTACCTCAGAGAAAGCATTTTGATGCTATGAATACCACAAATCCGCTACCATGCCTTCACTTATTAGTTTAGACGCACCCACAAGGGTTCCGCAGGAGAAAGAAGAGGGGAAAATATATAGTACAGAGGGAAAATATCAATAAATTAAGCTTAAAAAACTAGCTCCTTTGATAATAAATGCAAAAGTTGGGTATTCGCGTTAACCAGAGACACAGAAATGAAAAAGCTTATCCTGGGAGGTGAGAGCTTATAGAAGGGAAAATCCAAGGAAGTAACATCGACGAGAGAGCGAGACCTTGAGTATTCGAGTCGAATCGTAGGAGTCTCCCCATTCGGAGTTACAATCAATCAATAGATACTACTTGAGTTTCCGAACTTCCAACGAAAGGGGGAATGGAAAAGATATTACAAAAAAAAAAAAAAAAAAAAGAAAGAAACGCGAGCCAGTCGGGCATTTTGATTCTTTTAATGCAGTACATAATACTATTCACTAAATATCATCAAATTATTATGCGGGACTTTTAAAATCTAATTTAAATTCAAACTTAAAAAATAGTCAATCAAATTTTTTTAATTAATTTGTTACTTAAAATTTAAAATAAATAATTTAACAAATTTTTATTATTATTTTTAATATTATATATAAAAATTATAATTACAAATATATTATTGTATTATCATAAATTTTTTAAATAAAAAATATTAATTTTTATTTATTTATCAAAATGTTAAATTACACTATGGTTATGTTTGGTGTACAAGAATCTTGTTTGATAGGATGGAAAAGGTTTGTGCAAATATAATGGAAAGCATTGAAATGGAATCAAATAAAAATAAAAGTTGTTTAGTATATAGAATGGAATTTTAAAAAATATTTTGTGTTTGATATGTTAGAAATTGCAAAGGAATAGACTAATAAAAATAAAAACACTCTTATAATATGAATTAAAGGATAATTTTGTCTTTATGAAATTTAAGCAAGGGTATTTTTGACAATATATTGTGTATTCTATGGAACCCGACCTTATTCTAGAGGTCCTTTAATGGAATGAAAATGATTATAAGTATAGGAATCTACTATTCTAGATGATGGAAAAGAGCTAAGATTCCATTGATGGAAAAGAGTTAGGGATTCCATTAATGCATGCCAAATGTGCCATCTAATGGAATCTCATCTCTCATTCTCATTCTATCAAGGTTATTCTTGCATACTAAATGCATATTAAGTTTTATTTAAATAATAAATTATTTGTGTCATCTTTGGTGCATGCACTTAATTATAATATAGATATATAACTAAAATGATATAAACCAAAAAATAATAATATTACAATTATATTCATATATTATAATTAGATATATTTGTGCATTCAAAATTGTAAGTGTACCAAAAAATTTACTTAAATTTTTTTTATTTAAAAAATATTTATTCAAATTTATTAGGCTCGAGTCAGGCTTTACAAAAATTTAAAGCCGACTCATTTTACAAACTAAATATTTTTAATTATACCATTTTTGTTTGAACTTTATTTTTTGAAATTAAACTCATAAGGCCACATGAGTTTTTTAATAATATCAAGTGTATTTCAAACACTAAAAGTAATTAATCAATATACTACAAAGGTACTTTTTTCAATAAAAAATTCTGAGAATCGTGTGGGTTAATTTAAAAAAAAAAAATACTGGAATATTTTGTTTTACAAACTCTGGCGTGGGTAGCATTACGCAATATGCATTGAGTGCAATGACTTTTTTGACTTGACAGGTGTTAAAACAAAAAACTAAACAAACGAGTCTCTAGCTATCCTACTTTAAATAATGCCACAAAAATACATCTAAAATAATGTTACTTGTGAAAGGTTTTACTAATTATATTCAGGTAAAGATAACCTCATGTATGATTAAAATATCCCATCTCCTTCCAAAAATACTTTGGGTGATAATTTGGACTAATCGTTTTTTTATTATTTTTTACAATTAACGTCATTTTTAATAAAATTAAGATCAAATGTTTTTAGCACTACAATAAGTATAATAGCCATTTCTCACAATAACATCGGCCACCTATCCTCAAATTGGACTTTGCAGTAGAGAAAAGAACAAAAATTTAGATTTTTTTCAAGTTAACAGATGTGAACTAATAACAAAAATATATATTTTTATATAATAATCAATGCAATTGTTAAAAAACTTTTTTCCGTCACAAACACCTCTTGAAATTTAAAGCTCGAAATAAAAAATTATTAGAGCTTAGCATCAGGTTACAAAATTAGATTTTTCTTAAACATCTCTCAAAATTTAAAGGTTGCAATAAGAAATAATTAGAGCTTCGCAGGTTACAAATTATTACCGAGAGTATTTTGGATGGAGATGGGATATTTTGATCATATATGAGATTATCTTTATCTAAATATAACTAGCAGAACCTTTTAGAAATAATATTATTTTAGAGGCTAGGGACTTTTTTTTTTCACGCCTATCAAGTCAAAGCAGGCATGATTGTCAATGCATATTGCATACTTTGATGCTTGCCCCCGACTACAGTCAATGCATATTGCATACTTTGAAGCTCGCCCCCAAAAACTTTGATAAGAAGCATTTAGTGTTGATTGGAATACAATGAAATTAAATGCAAAAATAGCAAAAATAAATAAATAAATAACAATAGCAATTGAATTAAATAAATTCATTAAATGATAACGAGTCCATTAAGAAACTGCTTCCAACTGAGACATATATGTTTTAGTTTTAATTAATATACTTTTCAATTCTTATTAAGTCAATAGTTTAGATGACCAAAGTGACTAATTATCTAATTTTCATAATAGTTAGACTTAAAATATTCTAAGTCTAATCTTAATTGAAAATCAACTCAAGAAACATATATTAAAGTCAATTAATTATTGCAATAGAAAGCACAGTCATTAAATGGCTTGCTTGGTTGATGCTTTGTGGATCGGGAATGGGAAAGCTCCATATTCCCACTCATATTTGGAAGCCATCACCTTATAGTATTCTTCACAACATTCTCCATTCTCATGGGAGTTTACTTTCTCTTGAATGAGGAAGAAATGATTCCATAAGGTAGTCAGTGGAATATGACTGGTCTCCCTAAAAAGTGCTTTTTTGTGACAAAAATGGCCCAACTTGTGATAAATGAGCCATATAATTTAGACAATATCATCACTACACATGGCACTTGTTTATGTTGCATTGGGGTTTGATGTTGAACAAGTAGTTCAACGTTGCTCCTGTAAGGTGACTAAAAAGTTAGAGTCATTGCTCAGAGATCGGAATCAAGTGAGTCTTGATCTTCCCCCCAAGCTCTGATTTTTCCACTTTTCTTACTGAAAAAAATCAATGCACTCTCACACTGCCGGTTAAAGATGGGGAGGGTCAAGAATTTTCTCTCAGCCAGTCAGGGTCTTGTTTTAAGGAGTACGCTATCTTCTTTAATTCTTTTCTTTAAGTAATTAATCAAAATTGTGTCAAGGAATGTGTCCTTTCAA
Organism: Delonix regia; assembly: GCA_037074485.1. Taxonomy (NCBI): domain Eukaryota; kingdom Viridiplantae; phylum Streptophyta; class Magnoliopsida; order Fabales; family Fabaceae; genus Delonix; species Delonix regia. The sequence continues at coordinate 26,376,989 of CM073449.1, read as the reverse complement.
GCTTATACTTTAATTTTTAATTACTACCAATTCTTATTCTTAAAATCTGGTTCATTAGTACTCAACTTACTAATGAATTGCAGTAATCTTTCTAAAATTACCAATTCATTAACTATTTGATCTATTATTATATTCTTAATTCATTTATATCCTAAATATTATTAATATATTTTTATAATTATAAATTTATTTAAAATTTTAAATTGAATAGAAAAATAAATAAATAAAATTCAATTTTTTATTTTTGGGGGCATTTATGTCATTTGGTCACATTACCCTTCCTTTTCCCATGTTTTTTCTGCTAACCAAACATTGCAAAGGTAATGTTTATCATTTCCTTTCTATGTCTAACCAAATGTAATAATTATTATTTTCATTACACTCTATTCTTATTCTCATTCTCATTCCTTTGATTTTTGTTTTTGTAGCCTAATGTAGAACTTTCACTCTTAGTTAGATTTTTCTTGAAATCAACAAAACAATTCATTGATTAATAAGTTGATATTTTGATTTAGCATATGATGCATATAATTCTAAACTAGCAATAGATCATATTAAAAGCAAGTTTATATGGCTAGACTAAATAAGTAAAAGCATAATTATTAACAATCAAATCCAGAAAATCATAACAACTTAGTTTGAATCAAAACACAATAATCTCAAACCATAAACATAGTAAAATCTTAAGGTTATTATCACATCACCCTTAACCTAAAAGATAATTAGCCTAGTATTATGGAAAGCAAAATTCCAATGAAAAAATAAATAATGTCAAAGAAGTAGAAGAAATTCAAGAAACTTGTTTGAAATACAATCAAAGTATGCACAACTTCCTTGATGTTGCCTCCAACGTTGGCCCTTTCTCTTAATGGAAATCATGCCTCCAATAATTAGGTATGATAATGTGTGTGTTTATGACAAAGAGATTAGGAGAGGATGAGAGCTTGATAGATGAAAAGATGGCTGCCACATAGTCTATTTATAATGACGAAATTATGGTAAAGGGGGTTCATACTAGAGCTTAGGAAACTTTAGGAATTGAGAAACTCCAACAACTAAGAACCTTTGGATTGAGGAAAATAGTCTTCTAGATGGAAACCAATCATCCTTTGATCAATATCAAATTCTAAAATTGTCATTTTCCCTTCTTTTTTTTGGTCATTTATTAAGGTGTTGACACATGTCTAAGGTGTCTCAAAGTAATCAAAGTTGAAATTAATCAGAAATCTTATGAAACAAGAGTTCCTAGTTGAACTAGGACTTATTCCATTTCTAAGTAGCCAATGGTCAAAAATTGCATACCTCTCTTTATAGATCTCCAAATGAATTGATTATAAACCTATTGGAAACTAAACATCTTGGACTTTGAGAATGACTATTTTTGGGCCTTAAAAGAAGGAGATATGGTCTAACAAAATTGGACCATAAATTTGCTTTTGCCTATAAGTTATTGCACAAGATAGCAAACTTCAAAAATTCATATCTCACATTTTTCTTATCCAAATTGATTGATCTTGCACTTGCTGAAATGCTCTAGAAATGTACTTTTATTAAAATTTGGAACCTTTCAATTTTGAGTAGTATAAACAAAGTTATGACTAAATTAATGAGCATTATTGTCAAGCAATTTAACACTTCGCCAAATCTTTTAAATGTGTTTCCATATGCTTAATTTCAGCTCCAAATTGCTCCCTAGCACCTAAACTCTACATAGCATGTAAATGAACATAAGAACAATAAAATCTCTAAGAAACAAGCAAATTAAGCAATAGAAAATATATAAAATACATGTATAAAATGTACTAATTAATGACCCCCATTATTCTTTTAAAAATGTAATATTATGTTGAGGATCACGTGAAGCTTACCATGCGATCCTTAGAATTTTGTTTTGAAAAAATCAAAGTATATTGATGCATTACTTTTGACAGTTGAAGATGTCAATGAATAGTATCTATTATATATATTTAAAGTAAACTCTATTTAATGTGGGAGTTCGATTTGATCAATAAGAACTCTCATTTGATCATTTCTTCAATTCTTCATGTGATGACTTCTCATTTTTTTCATGCATACAATGGAAATTTTTTGAAGTGAGAAATTTTTTTGGGATCAATAAGAAAAAAAATTACTTAACCATCTCTTAAATTGAGAATTCTTTGAAGTTTAGGAATTTTTGGAGTCAACGAGAAAAATAATAAATAAATTTATTAATGAATTAATTAAGCAGCGAAGCTCATCCTTTCTAATATTGTCCGGTGAAGGATGTCTTCTTTGACTTGGTGGCAACCAGTGCTGATGAAGCATAGATTATTGATGAGAGTAGACTCTCTAATCTGGTTGCACATTCTTATCTATGTTTTTGGATGCAAGAGAGAGAAGAAAGGCTTTGGAAGATAATATATGGTATAAGTTTGATGATAACAATGTTGAGCTTGCCATAGAAGAGATGATAAATATTTTTATTGCATAAGTTCTTTCTACTAGAGAGTATAACTGACATAGCTCACCCATCAATTGATATTTGTTGAGACAAGTAGAGAAAAGGAAAGAAGAAGGATTTGATATAGGAACGGTGCTAGTAGATCTTTGCTTAAATCCATTGATGGCAGAGGAAACACTGGGAAGATGAAGTTAGTAGGAAGAGGGAACAGGTTGGGAAGAGAAGGAGAAATAAGTTTTATTATAAAATTAAAAGAATTAATGTTTTAATAATATATAATTTTTAATAATAATTTTTTTAGTTGTCATAATAATCTTTAATTTTTAATAATAATAAAACTTATTATTTAAGTAAACTAATAATTTATTTATAATAATAATTAATCTTTTATAGGGATATTATGGTAATTTGATTAATTTTCATTCCCATTCTTATTTCTTTTTTTCAATATCCTACCAAATAGAGTACATGAGCTTGAGATTTCATTTTTTCAAAACTTAGTCTTATTTCCTAGTTTATTCTTATTTCTCTTCCCTATCATTCCAACAATAAGACCTAGCCAATATATAACCTTGGCTATATGCAAATGCAATGCATGGCTAACTCATCATTTAGAAAGGACAAAAATACAAAGATGAAGTAAATTTAATGATGATGGAAAGTCTGGGCATTGAACCGTGACAATACAATAACTAATGCATTAGATGAGGTAAGGTTGAATATTAGTTAGTGGAAACTAAAAATCATGTATCAACCAAAGAAACATTAAGATTACATCAATTATGAAAAGAACTATTGGGATAAAATGACACCAAACACGAGTTTGGTGCAACTATAAAACGTGATTAATGAGGTGGCTAAAAAAGAAAGCTTTCTCAGTTAACTTGGTAGAATTTTTTATGTGTCGATGGTGGATTAAGAAAGGGAGAAGCATGGTGGAAGCTTGCCAACATAGGAAAAAAACTTATATCTCTCAAATTTATTACACATGCTACAAATGTAGGACTATAAATAAGAGTTCAAGTAAAGCATGGAGGAAGTGAGAAAATTCAAAAGTAAGAAACCAAAAGAAAGAGAATTGCCATATGATTACTCTATTTTAACTTCAAGAAAACAAAGTATTAGCAACACATAGAAGATGTTGAAAAAGATTGAAAAAAAGAGGATGACATGACATTATGTTTTGAGAAGCAATGTTATTCATTAAGATAATATTATCCGTTATGTAGACTAGGAAAAACCGTGTAGTGAAACTTAGCTAAAATATGAAAGAAATTGTAAACTGGGGGCCCTTGATGATAATGACCTCTCAGAGCTTCTATTTATAATTATTGAAAGAATAACATAATGAATGATACAAAGCCAAGTGTCTCAGATGTTATAACATCTATCACAGTTGTGATACATATTAGAAGCAAATAAAGGCATCTACAAACTTCTAGATAATTGTGCAACAAAAACTAATTACATAAGAAAAAGAGCTTAGAATAACTCAATCTGATTATGATCTAACATCCCCATTCAAACGAGTGGATAATGGAAGAACACCAAGTTTGCTTCTCAACATCCAAAAATGCAAGAGTTTCAAAAACTTGGTTAAACAGTCTGTTGTTTGTTCTACAAAAGGCACATAGTGAACCTCAAGTTTCTTATCAAGTACTCTGTCTCTTATAAAGTGAGCATCAATCTCTATATGCTTGGTTTGAGTATGTAAAATTGGGTTAGCAGTAATAGCTCTAACATTAATATTGTCACACCAAGTAATGGGAGTTTTGGATGGAGAATAACCAATTTCTTCCAAAAGAGATTGAACCCATGCTATTTATGCAGCCAAATTAGTTAGGGAATGATATTTTGACTTGGTGCTTGAGCGAATAATGACTTTTTATTTCTTTGAAGACTATGAGATCAATGAGTCTCCAAGAAAAACATAAAATCCACTTGTTAATCTCCTATCATTTGGGCATGAGGCCCAATTTGAATAACCGTAATGGTCAAAAATTCTGAAGTTTTCATGATAAGGCAGTAACTGGAAGTTCCCTTAAGATATCATAATACTTTCTTAGCAGCTTGCCAGTGGACTGATGTTGGCTTACTTAAAAGTTGGCTCAACTTGTTGATAGCGAAGCTAATATCGGCTTTAGTGTTTCTGACATATTGAATAACACTAACGAATCTTTTATAAATAATATGGTTTTTTAGAATTTCTCCATCAAAACTAGACATAGTTTTTCCTGCGACACAAGGTGTGGGACATGAGGAAGCATTTGTTATACCAAACTTAGCAAGAAGATCAAAAAAGTACTTTTCTTCCTTTAAGTATATCCCAATGTTATCTCTATAAACTTCTATGCCTAAAAAGTAATGAATATCCCCAAGATCCTTAAAGGCGAAGAATTTATTAAGCTTCTGTACAAACTTCCTTAGACATTTGACACTATTTCCAGTAACAAGTATATCATCCACATAAATTAGGATGAAAATAACTTTTTTTTTTATCCTTGTAGATAAATAATGATGAATCCCCTTTAGTGTTAACAAATTTCAAGCCAATAAGTACATTTTTAAGTCTATCATACCATGCCTTTGGGGCTTGCTTTAGTCCATGTAGCGCTTTCATTAATATCCAAACATGATTTCATCTGGTGGGGGCTATAAAACCTACAGGTTACTCTATGAATACATGTTCTTCCAAGAAACCATTTAAAAAGGTGTTATTAATTTCAAGTTGAATAATTTTCTAGTTTAGTGTTACTGCAAAAAATAAAACAATTCTCACTGTTGTTGCCTTGACAACAGGGCTGAAACTGTTTGAAAAATTAGTTGTTGGATTTTGTTGAAAACCCTTTGCAACTAATTGTGCCTTACGCTTAGAGATAAAACATTTAGGTTGCATTTCATTCTAAAAACCCAATTACACCCCACCACATTTTGCTAATTAAATGGAACCAAAATCCACGTTTCATTGTTAATAAGAGCATTGCACTTAATGGTCATTGCCTCCTTTCATTGTGGTATTTGGAGTGCCTATTCAACACTTGCAAGTAATTGATCAAAGAAATGAGTTAGAACAACATAGGGAACTCTGGGTTTAAAAATTCCTCTCTTGCTTCTTGTAATCATTAGGTGAACATTTCCAGTTGAATGAGCTATGTTTTCATCAAAATGAGTAACTGGAAGATTTTGAGGTTGATCTTATATAGAATTATGTGAGTCTATAGAGTATGACCCTTCTACTATCCTTAGTGCTTGAATAGTATGATTAGTGGGGTCAAATGATTGTGGATTCTTAGTTGTGCTGACTGAAGTTAATGTGTGAATTGGAATTGAAGGAAAGAATGAAGCAGATACGACCTCTTCTTGATTAGCTTGCTTTGTATTCAGAAATCTTGTAACAAATGGAAAATCATCTTCATTAAATATAACATGTCTTAAAATGTAAATTTTGCCAGTTGGACCTAGACACTTGTACCCCTTGTGATTACCACTGTACCCGAGAAAAGCATATTTTTTTGGTATAATATTGGAGCTTGTGCTAATTATAAGGCCTAAGGCATGGAAAGCATGCACAGCCGAAAATTTTTAATGCCTTGTAATCTAGTTTAGTCTTGAAAAGTTTGAAATAAGGAAAGTAGCCCTAGAGGATGTTAGTTGGAAGCCTGTTTATTAGATAAACTATTGTGTTGAAAGCCTCCCACCAATAATGAAAAGTCATGCTAGCTTGAGCTAGCAAGGTCAGTCCAAGTTCAACTATATGTCGATGTTTACATTTCGCTTTACCATTTTGGCTAGATGTGTATGGACAAGAAAGTCTATGAAGTATTCCAGAATCTTATAATAACTTGGATAAGCTTTGATATTCTCCTCCTCAGTCACTCTGTACCACCTTAATTTTTTAGTCAAACAAATTTTCAACCATGCGTTTGAATTGAGTAAAAGCACCTAAAGCTTCGCTTTTGTTTTTAAGAGGAAAAATCCAAGTAAAATGGCTGAAATCATCAATAAAATGTATGTAAAAATGATTACCAGAGGTAGATTGTATTGGAGATGGTCCCCAGAGGTCAGTATGTATTAGTTCAAGTGGCTATGATGAGTGTGATGTAGAAGAAGTAAAAGGAAGAGAATGTGACTTTCCCATCTGATAAGCTTCAAAGAAGCTAATGTTTTCATTCAAACTGGTTTTCATATTACAATCACGTAGAATTTGTAAAAGAACACGTTGGGAAGGATGACTTAACTTTTTATGCCATTTTTCTTTCTCTTTAACTGTCAAAAGAGCAATGAAGTGACTCATTCTGTCATTTTCCTCTTTCACGTCATACAAGCCATCACTAATTTTCCCTTATAGCAGTATCGTCCTTGTGGCCTTGTCCTTCACAGTACAACCACCAAAGTCAAATTCAACAATGCAATTATTGTCATGCACAAGTTGAGAAACGCTAAGAAGGTTTTTAGTGATATTAGGAATGTATAAGGTGTCTTTCAATAATAATTTATTAGGGGAGCAGTGAAAAATAGAAGAACCTGAGCCAACAACCTTTACAAAGTGACCATAACTAACAATTAAATTCTTACAATGATAGTTAATTAAGGCTTCAATTTTATTAGGATCATTAGTTATATGAGTGTTGGCTCCATTGTTTAAATACCATGCTAGATTGGTTACAGTATCAAGTGTAGCTATGAATGCAGAATGATTAGGATGTTAAGTAGGCTGTGAATTATTCCAAACGTTTCTAGGTTTATAGGTTTTGTCAAACCTATAATAGCAGTTTGCAGCAATGTGTCCCACTTGGTTGCACACCTGGTAGGTAAGTTTCCTTTTGTTATTTTTGCCATGTCATCTACCTCGTGATCCTTAAGAATTATTACTCCAATTTCCATGACCAGAGTTAGGGACACTTGAGCAATTATCTATTTGAGCCAAATTAGTACTGGGATTTAATGTTAGTGAATTGAAACCATGTAATTGCTCTAAACAACTTTTAAACATAAGTAAGATGGCTTGGAGATTAATCTAGGGATGACTGTCTTTCTCAGACAAAGAAATAACTATGGGATTGTATTCACTGTCCAGGTCGACAAGAGTCTGAGTAACTAGATCATCTAGGGAGAGAAGACTCTCAGCAAGTGTAAGACTATCATATAAGTTTTTCATTTTGGTAAGATAATCTTCCATTCGCATTCCTTATTTATGAGTACATTGGAATTCACTTGTCAGTAAAGTGACTTGAGATTTGGTTTGAGCACCAACAAGATCTTTGGCAGTCTTCCAAAGATCAGCAAAAATGGCACAACTCATCATCTGTGATGCGACATCAAGGGTCATAGTGTTGAGCAACCATCCCAGTAGGAGTTGATCAGTTGCTACCCAGTCATCATACGCAAGATTTGATAGGAAGGAATGTTATGCATGAGCTGAAATATTGATAACTTTAAAGAGGAAAATAGGAAAAGAGTATGTTAGATTTAAGTATTAAATATAGCTTTGGGATATTCATTTTTATTAAAAATATATATATAAATTAGGAATTAGTTGTAATTTTTTGGTTTATAAAGAACCTATAAATAAGTACTACTCTAGCTAAAATATTTATAAAAGCATTATTTGTAAGGAATTATCTAGATTTTAAATAGTAGAAATAGACCTTTAAATAGATCTAGTGGATACAAATTAGGAGCAATAACAGTTTGTAAAGAGGAGAGAAATTAAATATAATTTTAATGAACTTTATGTTAATTATCTTGGATGCTTGGAAATAAGATCAGTTTTGAAGACGATGAGTAGTACATGTAGTTAGTCGTACTTTTATATATTGTAATCATAATTTTCTTTCCATATTTATGTTATGCCTTGTTATTCATGGTAAATTGGACAAGTAATTACATTAAGGGTACTAGATGTGGAGATGACTATTATCTCAGTTAGTTTCTCACAGAGAGAGAGGAAAGCTCCAATCAGGCTTTAGAGATCCCCTTGGGCCGTAAAGAATCCCAACTTGCATGTATAACCAAATGTTAAAAATATGAAAGGATTATGAATGAAACAATTTTATTAACTGTATGCTAATTATTGAGACTTAAAGTCTTACGTTTTCTTTTAAATTAATTTTTTGCTGAACTAAGGTAGTTGATTAAAATATTCACAACTAAAGTATAGTTTGTTAAAGTAAAATAGTTATGAATTAGAAAGAAAAATAATAAAAATATTAGGGTTATGTTATAAGATATAAATCCTTGTAAATTACAAAGATTATAGTAAGATTTCGTAAACGTATCAAATACCTATTTATTATAATAAAATATTTGTTTCATTGAATTCTATGACCATTTATGAACTAGTTAGATATAGGAATTTAAATAATTCACACTCCAATCTTAGATAAAAATAAATAAATTTATAGGAAACATAATTTTCAAGTCTAGGTTTTCTTAAAACTTAACAATTAGCCTTATTAAAAGTTATTTTAAGGTGCGATGTCACATCTGTAAATGTCATTGATAAAAAATGGCTAGACATATAATAAAACATACTAATTTTCTTTTAGGCTTACGTAATACATGGGCAAATAAATTATTTTTTCTATATAATTATAGGATCAAAAAGCTAGGGAAGCATATTCTTTCTTCTATGTTTTTTTGCCCATGAAGTAGTAGATTACGGCATACACTTCAGAACTAGCATAGCTTTGAAAAGTGTCTTATTCAATGATTTATTTATACTAAAAAATGATGTGTAACTAGCTCAATCTGCATCTACAAAATTTATATGAATAGGTTTAGATGTAAGAATTCGTAAAACTATTTTAAGGTTTTAGATTTAGATTTGAATTTTTGTGTATATACTTTTATATAAAAAGCTTAATTTAATATATTTAAAATTAAAAGGCATATCATTCAAATAGTATTTTACTAGTTTCGAATTATATAATACATTTAAGGCAAAATCTTTAGTGTATAATGTAGGGATATAATTATAATAATATTATTTTTTGTATTAATATTATTACAATTATGTTCTTATATTATAATTGAGTGTACTAATATACTCAAAATTGTAAATACACCAAAGATGACAACTACATTTAGTTCTTTGTTGCAATTTTATGTAAATAATTTTTAATTCATAGAAAATTTATTTAAAATTTTAAAAAATAATCTAACCATCTTTTTTGCTATAATAAATAAAAAAGGTGATATATTTGTTAATTTATTTTGTCAACGAAATGAATATTTTTTATGCTAAGGGTCAAACCATTTTTTTCACAAAAGTTTTCCTGTGTTTTACTTTCAAGGAATTATTAAAACCAATTATAAGTTGGACTAATTTGAAATGTTCACATCTTTTGCACAAGTATTTCAAGTCTTAAGAAACAAAAATGATATATGCGCACATAGAATAAAGTAAAGAAAATTATTAAATCAATACCATACTTTTACACTTTATAATAATTTAATCATTTACAAAATTATTGTGACAAATCTATTTCTCAAAATTTTTTTAATTTCTCATTAATCTAAATGAATAAATTAATTTTATATAAATTTAAATTTATAAAAAACTAATTTACATAAATTTAAATTTATTAAAAATTAATTTATTATAATTAATTTATTAGAGATCAAATTATTACATAGTACATTTATATCCAATTTTAATGGTTGGGGGCGAGATGAATCCAAGTCAAACCCATCAATCAGCAACCATCACATCCCAGCCTAAAATTTATCATCATCACAATTTGCCTATATTGGGCCCAAAAGAGCTTACTAAAATAAACTTATTATTTAAAAAAAAAAAAAAAGAAGTTACTCTAAATAACCCAACAATTTTGTTTTTCTCATCATTTACATTCAGATTTTTAAAGTATTGCTTAGTTAGACTTTATCTTCTTTATTGCTTATCTCCCTTAGTATTTGATTTAAATTAACCTTTTATACCGTGTATTCAACTATCACATTTTACTAATGGTTATTTGTAAATTTATCATTCAAAATGTTAACTGTTAGTCTTAAGGAAAGCTTTCAGTACTAATTAAGTGCTCACATTATAATGATCATCCTCGTTTGTCTCTTTGCTTGAAAAGAACGTATGTAGTATATGAATATTATTTTTAATATGATAATTAATATAATTAAAATATTTTTTAAAAAGGTATATTATATAAAGGTTTGCTTTATAGAAAAAAGTTTGTGATATATATTAATTGTTTCATAAGAGTTAAATGATATTTTTGAAATAAAAAGAACAAAAAATATTATTTCATTTTTATTTTATTATTAAATTATCATTGGTCAGCTACTTTTTTTTTATCCTGAATTTAGTACGAAATATTATACATGATAATGGCCTTAAAAATAAAAGATAATTTTTAATAATATGAAAATATTTTAAATAATAAAATTAGTGAAAAATAAAAATAAAAATTTGATAAATTAAAATTAAAATAATATTTTTTTTTAAAGCAAGTCAATCACAATTTATTTATTTTTAATGCATGTTTACCCGAATTCAGAACCCGAAAATCACAGACCCGGCGCAGCTGGTTATCGCCAAAACCCTAATTTGTTTCAGGACTATATATAGTTTCTATCAAGCCCTCAATTTAGCTGAAGCCTCAGAGGCACAAACCCTACAGAAACGCAAAAAGAGAGTGCGAGAAGCGCAGAAAATGGCCGAGGAGCTTGTTCTACGAGGCACCATGCGTGCCCACACCGACGTGGTCACCGCCATTGCCACCCCTATAGACAACTCCGATATGATCGTATCCTCTTCCCGTGACAAGTCAATCATTTTGTGGCATCTCACCAAGGAGGAGAAGACTTACGGTGTTCCTCGCCGCAGGCTAACCGGCCACTCTCACTTCGTCGAGGACGTCGTCCTATCTTCTGATGGCCAATTTGCGCTCTCTGGCTCCTGGGACGGCGAGCTCAGGCTCTGGGACTTGGCCGCCGGCGTGTCGGCCCGCCGATTTGTGGGTCACACCAAGGATGTGCTCTCCGTCGCCTTCTCGATTGACAACCGTCAGATTGTATCGGCTTCCCGTGACCGCACGATTAAGCTCTGGAACACCCTGGGTGAGTGCAAGTACACAATTCAGGACAGCGATGCCCACTCTGATTGGGTCAGTTGTGTCCGTTTCAGCCCAAGTACGCTCCAACCTACCATTGTTTCGGCTTCTTGGGACCGAACCGTTAAAGTTTGGAACTTGACAAACTGTAAGTTGAGGAACACCCTCGCTGGCCACACTGGGTATGTCAACACCGTGGCGGTTTCTCCTGATGGGTCGCTCTGCGCTAGTGGTGGCAAAGATGGAGTCATTTTGCTTTGGGATTTGGTCGAGGGGAAGAGGCTGTACTCACTCGATGCTGGTGCGATCATTCACGCTCTCTGCTTCAGTCCTAACAGGTACTGGCTCTGCGCGGCCACAGAGCAGAGCATTAAGATCTGGGATTTGGAGAGCAAGAGCATTGTTGAAGATTTGAAGGTTGACCTCAAAACTGAAGCTGAAAAAGCTGATGGAGCCACCGGCGGCCAAAATACCAAGAAGAAGGCGAGTTTTCTAAATTTTTGTTTGGTTATTGTTTCACTGAACAACCTATTATGTTTGTGGGAATTGTTAATCGTTAAAAGGTTAATGAGCACTTTTGTGGTGGAAGAGTAACTATTCCTGTAGTCATTGTTCATTGACGGACTATTTTGATGCCATTTGATGATTATTCTTGGGTTATGTCTGGGAATTCAGGGAAGTGAAGGAAGGATAGAATAGAGTGGTTGGAATGATAATGGAATGGAAAGTAATATAAGTAGAAATGACATGGTTCATTAATTAATTTTTTTAATATTATTTTTTATAATATAAATATATGATTGATAATATTGTTAATGTTCAATATATAACGTTATGTTATTTTTATGTCTATATTTTTATATTTTGTTTTATTTATTAATTATTTTGTACATATTTTTTGTTTAATACATTTATCATAAAAGATTTATGTTGTCATTAAAATATATTAAAAGATAAACTTAAAAAGTAAAAAAAAAATCATTGACGAAAGATAAAAATATATAAAAATAATATGTATTGTAACTTCTTCTATTTTTTTTTTATTTTAAAATTTTAAGTTAAAAAAAAAAAAATAGAGACCATGACCATAATGATAAAAATTAAACAAAGTTGTATAATTTAATTTTTTAAACTATTTCGTTCTATTTTTGACCTCCAATTTGGAAGGACTAAAATTGAGGTTTTAAATAGTAAGAAGGGCCTTAGGATTATGTTGGGATCATGTTGTCTGCACCACTGTCGGCCCTGTCTTCACTTTCAGCTTCTGTTTGTTAGTTCCCGATTGGCTTGGTGCCATTTTATATGCCTGGAAGAACCGTAGAAGTTCTACATTTACGTGATATTGTGTTGTCCTTGCTGAGTTACCCGCAGGCTCAGTCCCGACTTGTTTACTTGTCTCTTGTTCCCATTTGATTGATATCCATCTCAATTCGACGTCGTTGTTCGTGTGTGTTTTACATGTTTTAAACTTTGAATTGAACATTTTATTTTATAGGCTCAAGCATGCCACTGTTTGCTTCAAATGCATTTGTGGCTAATGCTTCTTTTATTCCCTCTACTGATGCCATGTGTCCGTTCCTTCTTGAATCTCCAATTTGTTCAATTTATTCTTTGTTAGACACAGAATTTGTTTGAAATGAAGTTGGCTTATTCCATGAAATGGTGGCTGAATCTTGCTGAAATATCATTTCAGTTTTGTTTGAAATGATGATTGTGTTATACTTCTCCTGGCTATTGTTTGATATTCTGAAGTAGAATTATCAGGCATGTAGGGTGTCGATATTGCAAAATTTAGCTTCAGGCCGTCGAAATTGACTCATCATAAAGCTTCATTGGTTCCTTTCTTTGGCACCCCCAAAATGATGTGCTGCTTGCAATTAAGATGTTTGATATATTTTGTTTCCACTTTCCCACAGGTTATCTACTGTACTAGTTTGAGCTGGAGCGCAGATGGAAGCACGTTGTTCAGTGGCTACACTGACGGTGTGATCAGAGTTTGGGGGATTGGACGTTATTAGTAAAGCTTGTCTGTAATTCTGAGATGCAAGTCTGTCTGAAATTTTGAGATGAAATGAGTTAGTATGTAATGTAGAACTGTTTAAAATGTTCTTAAGGTTGTCGATGATTGGATCTTGTTGAAATTTTTATGTTGAAGATAATGGCTTTGTGGCGGCCTTTTGTTTTACTCAAATGTTCACTTTGGTTATTTAATCATTACAAGTTTTCTTCATTATCTTATGTTCGTCTGGCATATACAAGTGTAGAATATGTTTACGTGAATCATATGGGCAAGCTCTATGAAGCTGATGTATAATTTGTTGATCGTTATTCTGATTTTAATAATAATTGAGAAGTGTTGTTGCGGTGGGGCTTTGATGCAAATATTTCTTGTGTTGGAAATGAAAGCCCATATATGGTAGATTTTTTCTGATTTTTCCATGTTATTTGATCATAGTTCATTGTCTGAACTTAATGTAATCTGTTAATCATTACGGTAGCTATTAAGTCTACTGCTCACGGCTTGCCATACTAACTATGCATTTGTTTCATGGCCCCCAATTTCTAGACTATTGAAAAATTCGAAGGGGAGTAATTAATTAATTTATATTGGGCGTGTCCATTTCTGGCACCAAACAGAATTAGACTTAAACCTATAGGCCTTGAATCGAAATGCATCGTATCTATGCATCGTAACACTTTGATCATTAAACCCTTGTGCCCGAAGTTGAAATTTTGGATGCTGCCTGGGTACATCGAATTTATCGTGTCCGAATCCCAGGCCATTGAACGGGAACGTCCTTTTGGATGCAATCCTGTTTTGGGGCGAATATTGGAACAACCTTTTTTGGGTCTTATGCATAAGTTGAGCTGTTAATGTGTTCCTTTCATCCTAACCTATTTAAACATAAAGATTTTAAGGTTGAATCACAAAAGCAATATTTAAATATGGGTTGAAAATTTTAATATGATCCGGGTCATTAAGATTTTAGGGTCAACCCTATACCTAGTCATAAGAATGTCCAAATGGCATGTCCTATGGGTGGCCTACATAACTCGTTACATTTGTAAGTTATAAAATAAATAATAAATGTTTTAATCAGAAATAAGACAGGACTACCTTAGTATATTTGTCTAAATAACATCTAAAATATCCAGTAAACACACATCGATCTTCGAGGTCAATATATTAAACATGAAAATAAAAATAATTGAGATATTGGTCTAATTCAAAACTTTTCAATAATATAAACAACTCCAATTCGTAACAAAGATCACTAGTTTCGTAATGTGTAGTGTGCTACCTCTGAAAGATCGAATAAATGACTGACACAAGGCTTAATATAACATGTAGTGTACCACCTAATATTAATGATTTCAAATATTATATTTAATTTGTGCGTAGCTGTTGATCAAGTAAAATATTTGTGGCATTCCCTTCATATTATAAATGATAATGAAAGGAGATAGATAATTTGATACAATGGCATAGGGAGGATGCAAAGGAGATTCAGAGGCGTGTGTGGGAGATTTAGGCGCTACGTGAAAGGAAGAACAAAATACTAGAGAAACAAGAGATAAAATGGAGGTAAAGGACGAAGGTTTACTGGCTAAAACATAGAGATAGGAACACCAGGTTGTTTTCACTTGAAAGCATCGGCGCGCAGGAGGAATAATGTTATTGATGCACTCAAACATAATCAAGGGGTATGGTTCGAGAGAGGGATGGGTTGCAAAACCTGATGTCGGATTACTCTGAAAAGCTCTTTACTAAAGGTGATGTGGTATTAGAACCAATAGTGAAGCATATTCCATGAATAATTACATGCAATGATAATGAAAGCCTAATGTGACCCATTGAGCCATATGAGTTTAAATAAGCTATTTTTCAAATGCATCCAGATAAGTCCCTAGGGCCACATGGTTGTAACCCAGCTTTTTATTAGAACAAGAATTGGCTGGAGACGAGGGTGTTACCTGACGAGATGACCCATACTTTAGTTGTCCTCATCCTCAAGATAAAAAGCTTGCAATCACTAAGGGATTCAAGATCTATATCTCAGTGCAAAGTTCTGTATAGAATTTTGGCAAAAGTACTAGCGAATAGACTGAAGAGAATATTGAAAAAAGTTATCTTGGAGTATCAATCTGCTTTTGTTCCTGGGAGGCTAATAACAAATAAGTTGGTGGTAGCCTTTAAGTTAATCCATTCTATGAAAGAAAGAGTTGTGGTAAAGGAGGTTTGTTGGCAGTGAAAACTAATATTAGTAAAGGTATGATAGAGTAGATTAGAAGTACTTGAAAGTTGTCTTGTTAGCAATGGGCTTTGAAGTTGCATGGGTGAAGCAGATCACGATGTGTGTAAAAAATTTTGTTTTTGTTCAATGAAGACGAGATTGGCCTTATAACACTTCAAAGAGGGTTGAGACAGGGACCCACTGTCACCATATCATTTTTATCTTGTGTGTAGAAGGACTTTTTGCATTGTTATGACACACAGAGAATTAGAAAAATTAACGGTGTTAAAGCCAGTAACAGGAGACTTCATGTATCCCATCTTTTATTTGCAGATGATTCTATTTTCTTTTGCAGGGATGATGAGAAGGAAAGTAGTGAGCTAAAGGGTATCTTGGATGTTTATGAAGCTGCTTCGGGTCAAATAGTGAATTACCAGAAATATGAGATTTTCTTTACTTCCAATGTAAACTTGACCACGAGGAATGATATCTACAGTCAGTTGGAAATACACAAGCCATTAAACCATGGAAGGTATTTAGGCTTTCCTTCACTAATTAGGAGGAACAAAAGGCCCATATTGTTGTTCTGGAAGGACAAACTATCGAAGAAGATCTAGATTTGGACAAATAAGTTCCTTTTGCGGGTAGGGAAAGAAATACTCATAAAATCCGTTGCCTATGCTATCCCTATGCTTTGTATGAATGTCTTTCTGATTCCTAGCTCCTGATGTGAAAAGCTTCAATGTGTGATGAACTCATTTTGGTAAGGTAAAGATGTAAATGAAGGAAAAAGGATTAGATGGCTTGCTTGGGATCGCATGTGTGATAGTAAAAGGAATAGTGGTATGAGAATCGACAATCTGCATTGTTTTAATCTAGCTTCTTGAGGAAATAAGGATGGAGGCTTGGCACTACAATCAGTATTCTTGCGTATAGGGTCCTCGAGATTTTTGGTCAGCTCAGTTGGGAGCCAACCTGAACTTTACATGGATGAGTATTTTGTATTCACAAGAGATGCTGAGGCAAGGAATGAGATGATTGGTGGGTAATGGAATGAATATATTGATGTGGAATGATCCTTGGCTGACAAGAAATGACAACTTTTAGGTAAGAAGCTCTTGTTCTAATGGAAACGAATAATGGAAAGTAACCGATCTGATGATGTAGTGGGCCAGGGAGTGGGACGTAAATCTGATTCAGAACAATTTCTCAAGTGAAGAAGGAAGACTGATTAATAGCATACCAATGAGTGCAAATCTAATGAAGGACTAGAGAATTTGGCATTATGATAAAAAAGGGACTTACAAGGTTAGATCAGGATATTATGTTGGCATTAATTGGTTCAAATTTGATTAAGGCGAATCGAAATGCCTCCGAAGGTTAAAAATTTTACATGGAGAGCATGTAAAGATGTTATCCCAGCTCGAACTAGACTGGGAGCAAGGGTTTGCCAATCTCCATATGGTGTCAGAGCTACAAAGGGGAGAAGAATTTAAATCATGTTTTATTAAGATGCCAAAAATCATATGAAAGTTGGGAATGTTAGGGAAAGGTTAGGGTGGATACAAACACTACATATAGCGAAGTATTCTAATCCATAGCTGCATACACTCCTATGAGTCATTTGGAGGAGTTTTGTATGATATGCTGGAAATTGTAGAATGTTAAGAATGCAATGGTTTCGAGGAACAGGCTCGTTCAGCCAGATTTAGCATATCTTAAGGAGTGGAAGGAAGCAAAATCCTTGTTAGTGCATGCCTAAGGTGATGACAACAGGGGTGGTTTGAGCAATACAAGAAATATGATGAAGGAGGTGGACTGGAGCTGTCATACATATGCTGCAATCTTTGAGCAAGAGGAACCAGTAGGTTATGGAGCTATCTTTCTTAAAAGAGGGGGGAATTTATACAAGCCATTTCGGGGTCTTTTTTGGGTGTCCTCCTTGTCATAATTCACGTTGCAGTGGGTAAGTTAAAAAAACAGAGGTGTAAATTGATTTCTAAAATTAATTTTAAAAATTAATTTATTAAAAATAAAAATTTTGGGAAACCCAATAAAATAAAAATATAGTTTGCTTAACTAGATATGAGTTTAAGAGTCTATTTGATTTATGTGATGATAGTTATCTTAAATTAGTTAAATAAAGAATACAAACTTAAATTTATTACAATTGTCCATGTTAAAATACACACAAAAATAAGGTAGAGAAAAAAAAGAAGATAAAATAAACTTAAACAAAGAGTGATATTTACAATGGGAAGACTTGACCTAGAAATAGAGGTTAGGACTTACGTACTGTATGATAAGGATTAAAGTCCACATCTTTTATTTTAGAAAGTGTGTCAATAGGTTCGTATTTTTTAATTTTTTAAAAGAAAACAAATATAGTTGAAATCGAAACAATTTTCACAAACTAAACAACGTAGAAATTGGTTTGTGTCTTTTTAATTTATGAAATCGGCTTAATCTCACTTTGTTATTCTCCTCATGCAAATTTTCATGTAAATTTTTTAATTTAAAAAGATGAATTGTATGTATTTACATTAAAATATTTATAAAAATATAAACTCTTGTTTTTCATTTATTTTTTTTATTTAAACATGGATCTTAGAAATTCAACTTTATTTTTAGAAAAATGTGTATATTAGAATAGGGTTATTGGAGCCCCAAGTTTATTTTAAACTTGTACAACCAGTATTAGATAATACTTATAAAGTTGTTGGATCTCACATAAAAACTTACTAGTGAATCGTTAAGTGCTCAACAATCGATGAGGCTGATGTGTAATTTGTTGATCGTTTATCCTGATCTTAATAATAGTTTAGAAATGTGGCTACAGTGGGGCTGTGCTGCAAATTTTTTTAGACTTCTTAGGTTGGAAAAAACGCCTATGTATAGTAGATTTTTTCTAATTTCATGTCATTTGATCAACGTCCATTGTCCGAACTTAAGTTAACTCTACCTGTTGATCATTACGGCAGCTATTAAGTCTACTTCTCACAGCCTGCCATACTAAGTTTTTATGGTTTTCTGATGCAAGGTAAAAAGCAAAACAACCGTATAAAACCTAGTTATAAGAATGTCCAAACGGTATATTTAAAATTTGACGTATTTGATTGTATTATTATTATTATTATTTATTTCATAAAATAAATATTTAGTTTTTTATAATAATATATTATCTTCGAAATAACTAAATACATCAAATGTACCAAATCTAAATTACAAATGGTGTATGGGCGGCCTTTTATTACTTGTTATATTTGTAAGTCACAAAATGAGTGATAAATATTTTAATCAGAAATTAAATAGGACTACTTCAGTATATTTGCCTAATAACACCTAAAATTTCCAGCAAACGTACATTTTTCTTCAAGGTCAACATGTTAAACATAAAAATAAAATAATTGAAACATTTAGTCTAGTTAAAACTTTTCAACAATATAAAGAATTCCAATTTGTAATAAAGATCACTAGTTTCATAACGTGTAGCATGCTACCTCTGAATGATCGAATAAATGACGACAGAAGGCAGAATACTTAACATAACGTGTAGTGTACCAGCAAATATTAATGATTTCAAATATAATACTTAATTTCTGCGTAGATTCGTGGCATTTTCTTTATACTATTAATGATAATGAAGTCCCTAATATTTAAAGTTCGTATAGTTCATGCTTTCAATACACCCTTTATCCTTCAGAGTGTGCCAGGCCGAAAACTGTCAATACAGGCCTTAGCTCAGCAGAACAATCTGTACGGAAATCTTACGATAATTACCAAAATAACTAAACAAGAATCATGATTCATGACAATTTGGACTTCCGATTTGCCACTGTTTTTCTTGGTTAGCCACTTCCCAACTTCCTCTTCTACCTATGGGGCAGAGTCTTTGACCAATACATGCCGTCGGCAGAAATCAATGTAGCAGCCAGCCAGCATCAGATTGATCAATTATTTTTTCATTTAGCTACTTCATGAGGGAAGAACGCCATTGGCTGCTCTCCTCTGTCTCCTTCCCTTCTTTCTCCGGAAGGAAGCAAGGGAAATATCAGTAGACTCATCTTCATCAATATTGATGTTTTTGGGTTCCGTCACACCATCCAAAACAATAGTCTGCTCTTCAACTGGTTTTGACATGTCATCAGCTTCGATGGTTGACATATTCTTCAAAATGCAAGAATGATTTCGGGCCAATAAAGTTCCAGGTGTAACATCATTACATCCTCCATCTAACTCTGGGTCTTGCACATCTGACATTTCTTGGTTTCGGTCGTGACATTTATGCACTTCTTCAGGAAGCAACACAGATCCCTTGTTCAAACTGGAGGAAATGCAAGCTCGAGATCGTTTGGCAGCTTGACTAGATTTCTGTAATTTATTTCCCATAAGGCAAGCAAGAGTCATATCATCATCATCATGATCAGTAAACATTCTTACATCCTGTGAGTTTCTCGCTTCTCCTTGAGCAGCAATGTCCTCATGAATGACCTGATCTATTCCCTTAGCTTCATTGGCATTGACGGTCCTGATTAGGCAGATCTCAGTATCAGCACCGTATGTCTGAGACAAACCATCTTGCACAACAGATGGAATTTGATTTTCAACGTGGTGCATCCTTGGTGAATCAGAACTACTAGTCGTAGAGGGAAAGGTGGCCTGGGTCCCTTGTTTGATATTTTTAGACTGTCTCTTTGATCGATTGTGTAAAAAGCAAGCTAGAGTTATATTGTCTTCATCCTGACTTTCTAAAATCAGCACAGAAGATATGCTTCCAGGTCTTGACATTTTATTCTTGACTGGGCTGGCTGTTTCAGCACCTCTAATTATTCCGTTCTGTGTCCCTATCTTCTTTCTTCCCTTCTTCCAAATAGTATTTCTTGTAACGTTGCTACCTACAACCTTACCATCAGATATATTCTCACAAGGTGTTCCATGAGTATGGTTGTCTTCGTGTAATTCAGCACAGCCCTCTCGTACTGGTTTTGAATCAATTAACTTATTTTTTTTATTATGTCCACTTAAATCCCTTTTGCCATTGGTTGTCGTCAAAACTGAGTCCAATGGGGAATGGTCATACAATGCTTCAACAGAATTGTTCCCCCACTGTGGTTCAGTAATCTCTGGCTGCTGGACATCATGTCCACCACAAGCCTCGACCTCATCATGATCAATTTGAGCCTTTTTTGCATGTTTCTTGGGCCTCATTTTCTTGGAAACATTGCTGCATTGAGATAATGAAATCAGAAATCACAGGTATGCCTAAATAAATGTAACTTTCTTACCCACTTAATGTACTAAATAATTCCTAACAAAGCTGCAATCCTATCTGTAACTTGCCAAGAGCGAAAACACCTTGAAAAAAATACCTTGACTTGCTCTTCCGTTTCCGTGGGTGGCTCACAGCATCTGCATCAGATGGTGGACCTAACATTGCTAAGGGAAGAAAATCATTAAGAGAAAGGCAAGGACGTTCTGACTCTCGATCAACAAAATTACTGATACGAGCTGCCTTTTTCATCTTTCTAGCAGCTTGGAGCAAAGGAACCTGGTCAGGACATAGAACCCTCCATCTCCTGGCCAATGAAAAAGATACAAGTCAATGAGGCAAGAGACTTTAGCAATAGAAATTTACATATTTTTATCCACTCAATTAATTCCAAAGTCATACTTCCGGCATTGACCATCAGTCCGTGGAGGCACATCTTCGGCAACCTTTGACCAGCAGAATCCATGTTTGGCAATTGCTGCTTTCAATCTTGAATCCTCTTCCTTTGTCCATCCACCCCATTTCAAAGAAGGATCCAGACTATTGACATATCTGTAATGCTCAACAACTTTAGCAATGATCTTAAGTCATCCACATATAATATATTTTCTTCTAAAATTTAAAATTCATTACCTGTCTCTGCACTGAGCTTGGGTCCGGCCGGAAACAAATTTAGCTATTTGATTCCATTTCCGTCCAAAGAGATGGACAGCTACTGTTAAGCGCTCATCCTCTTCTGGAGTGAAGCCCCCTTTCCTCTCAGGACAGAGGGACTTTTTCCATCTGAATATCAATTAGAATTAATTGCATTAGTTGGCTAACTGCAGCAGACAACAAATACATTTCTTATTCTCTTCTATGTACTTACAACCATGTTAATACAGTAACAAAAACACAAACTCCATCTGCATCCTTTGCTTGCATAAACCACAGTTGAGAACACTAAAGCTATGATATGAGCAAAAGAAGCAACAGTTGTCTGTAATAAAATACAAACTAGATGGAGGCAGATTTTTTTTTTTCTTTGGGGGGGGGGGGGGGGGTTGTGGGAATGCTGCAGAACTCAGATGTGAAAAACTGAGGAGCACAGAGAATATAAAGCAAAAAGCTGTGTAATTAAGATAGCACGTTTTAGTTGACAAAAAAAAAGATAGTATGTTTTAGTCTTGTTAGAGTGACTAAATTCTATTATGAGTGTATCAATGTATAGTCATGGATATGCATACTTTTCAACAGTTTGCAACCAAGTAAAACATATAGAGCAAGTTGAGAATTTTTTAAGGACTCTTATAAATTACTATATCACTGTATCCGTGTCATCCAAGGAAATAAAAGGAGCAACAGGACAAGTTGTTATTGACACTTTGATCAGGTTTAAGATCCACTGTGTCCTAAAAGGAAGTGAATAAATGCTCAACTGTAAAGGTTAGCCTCCAAGAAGTCACAACAATACGAATTTGGATTCCCTCATGTCCATTTCCCTCGTGTTGCTGCCATGTTAGAGAAATATAGACACATAATGAATGATGTCCACTACTTAAGTGGGTTCTACATATTTAAAATAGGAGTAGATACCATCCACTCTCTGTCTATCTCTCTCCAACATAACAACATAAGGAGAAGGAATATAATGGGATCATAATTGCAACAATACCAACACAGCTGCTTGAGACTTAGGAACACTAATAATTATCAAAATATTAGCCGCATATAATTCCTAGTTCACAATTCTTTTAATAAATTAAACAATACAGTTAAGATTTATGGCATTAAGCTTCAGATAGCATTTAATGGAAAACATATATCCATGTGGCAAATCCTAAGTTATAAAGTAAATCAGTCCAGCAGTTGATATTCAAACTGGCACCAAGCCAAAATATAGCTATTGACTGTTAAATATATGTCTTCAGGAGCTGATGATATACCCCAGAAGTGTGGTGTATTCCTCCATCAATTGTATAGAAGTATCAGTAAATGAAACACACATAGCTAATAAAATGCAATATGTCATTTTGAATGATAGGCTCCTATGGAAACCTCGCATGCCTATGTAAAGTTATAGAATAACACATAAGATAGCTGACCAACCTATTAGAGCATTGGGTTCCAGTCCGTCGTTCTAAAACAGAAGCTACAGATTGCCAATTGCTCGCACCAAAAACTGCTACAGCAGAACAAAGTTGAGCATCTTCTTCCTCGGTCCATTCACTATTTAGCATGGAAGGATTTAAACTCCTCTGATATCGTGCCAAGCATTGAAATGGGGTCCTGTTTGTGTTTAGCAATGCAGCAATTTCAAACCAGTTCCTACTGCAAATCTCTCCGACTGCATGCAAGAGAAACTTGTCCTCTTCACAAGTCCATGGGCTATGATTGATCATGGGATCCTCACAATTTAACCACCTGCAGGCATTAACCATGAAAGATTAGTGAAAGCAAGTCTAAGAAAATACCAATCCATATATGACATGGTAGGCATCATTCTACAGTAACTATATACAAGAAATGAGTGTCACAGACATCTGTGATGACAATCACCACAGACATTAAGCACCACCATGTTAAAAAAATCATGTCATGCGCAGTCCCACCTGCATGATCTATGTTGATCTTGCACTCTTTGAAACCCAAAAGTGGTAAACTGTCTGTGATGCTATCGTCATAGATGCCTGCAACGCTTGAGAGGAAATATATTCTTCACAAAAAGGACATAAACATGAAATGATAGTCAAAGAACTGTGTGGAAAAGACCAAGAAAAGAATAAAACACAGTAATGAAGCAAATAATTGCACAGACATGTCTACCGTACAAATGGCACAACTCAACAGATGCTTTAAAGTGATGGAACATGTCAATAATATCTCATCTCTTAATATGCTCTTCAATGTTTTAAAGGAATTATCAGATATCTACAGGTTATATAAAAAAGAATAGAAAATGCAAATAAAATATACTCAAAGACCCCTCACCAAATACTTGGTTCTTGAAAATTTTGGATTCACCAAGGCTTTCCATCTCCTTAAGGAATATTCTGGAGTCCACAACACACCTAAATTACTATCTCTAACACGCTAACTTCTCGTTAAGAAATCTACTTTCATATTTTCTTTCAACATTCCACTTTAGTACAAAAATTTTGCAATCTCACCCATGAGCCAGCCTATGAAAATTATAATGTGAAAATAAAATATATATTTTGGAAAAGGTTAGTCCACATTATTCCAGTAAGAAACTGGGTCAACACAATTCTTCTAGGACACAGTAGGATATGCACAATAGCACAATCAAAGCACAGTTTTTTTTTAACAAAAAAAGTAAACAATTTCTCTGGCTCTTAACCTCTTTAACCAGAACTAGGTTTTCATCAATATCAAGACATCACATGAAATTAAAGCATTTAATTTTCTGGAAAAAAATTGAAGCTTATAAATTGATAAACATTTTACCTTGCTTCACATTCTGCACCAGTACGCCCAACAACATACATGGAAGCCAACCGATCCCAATCGACTTTAGGCAGAAATTTCCTAATGTTCTCTGGTGTAATTTCAAGATCCTTAATAGATGCAAGTATGCTATCAAAGTCATTTGCATCTCCAATCGAACACTCTGAACTGTCAAGGATTTAAAAGGTTTAAACAACTGGGGAAAAAGACAAAGATCACATGATGCAGTGTCTAACATTTGCATGCATGTTTCTTGTGCTGATGCGCTCACATGATAAGTTAGACTTCTTCAGCGTTAATATGACATGGACTCAAAACCTTATAGACCACAATAATTTTATATAATCTAAAATTGTTACATTTAAACAAAGGATTATGTTATATCCAAATTTTTTATTCTAATATATAATTGAATGTAACATTTATAAAACATTTATTAGTTACTTTGTATTAAAATGCACTATTTTAATAATTTGTATAAGTTCAACTTGTAATGCTTGGGTAGTATAATAGCTTATAAGCTATGAAGCACAGGCACTTCAAAAAAGGAGCCTTGAGCCATGTCTTTGTTAGACACGAAGCAGCACTTTAAATACATATAAACAATATAGATTTTGTCATGTCACGATGTCCAGGTCAATGGTCCTGCTTTCTAGATAATAAGTACAATAAATCACTTGTTATAAACATTTGACTATAGAGTTGCGAGATAGGCCAATTATGCATAGTTTAAGCAGTGTAGCTCAGGAATATAATACATTTTTAACATAAATCTCAATTCTTAAGATTGCCGACTGCCCTCTAAAATATATGACCAGGAGAAAAAAAAAAATATTACCTGACTTGATTTACAGAAATTTGAAGCACCATTTCTTGGAATTGTTGCTTTATTCCCTTGCCAAGATTCTCCCTCTCCACACATGACCATTTTTTCCGATCCAATGAGAGCGGAAATCTTTCCAAAACCATTTTATAACTAATAACATGAGCATTCTCAGCTGGGCCATAACACATTGCAGATATTTTTTTATCATTAATCTGAAAAAAAAAAAAAAAACTTAGAATCAAGAATTGCCAATGTTTATTATCAATGAGTTAAGGAAAACTCAAACAATAGAAAAAGTACTAGGCAGTAAATTATGGGTAGATTAACATAATCTTTCAGTTTATTTTTTAAAAGCTTCCACGGTTGGGCTGAGACACTAAGTAAGATTGCCAAGCAATAAATTCGTAACCCTCAACCCCCAATAGACAGACCATTATTGGGCACAATACCAGAGTCAGATTAAAAGGAGGCTAAAATGCATTAATGTGGAACCTGTCAAAACCAATGCCCTTAGAGAAATTGACAAAAGGCTGAAATAAATAAAAGCAGCTAGCAAACATGGTTCTTAAAAGTGATTAGAAGCACAATGACTAGTGATCATATATAGTAGATGGTAAAGCTTCCATGTACATTTTCTTCACTCTCCAAAGTCATATCAACTGAATAAAATGTCAACCTGGGGAAAGCAAATCATACCCTGGCTACCCAAATACACTTAAAAAAAATGCCTGCTTGACTTCTCAAATTATAATGGCAGTTAGAGTGGATTTAAAAAGCAAATAAAATTCATAATGCTTTCACTAGGCTATCATTAGACTGATGATTCGCAAGATTGATTCTTAACATAGCTAGAACCAACTGTCTATAATTCACTGTGAATTTCCCACTTCTAATCAAAGTACATTCAATATGTTTTCTTGCCATCCATGCAGCCATTACCTCCAGCAGTTAGGTCATCTTTGCAGCCAATTCATGCTATTCAAACTAACATACACAAGGAAAAGAAAAGTATCCTCTTTTTAAATTTACCCTATTAAAATTCATTCGCCGGATATAAGTGACAAATATATAGGGCAGGAATTATTGCCATTTCCAAAAAGGATATTCAGAATGAGTAAAACCTAACAACTATAAATCACAAATCAGGCTTTGGAGTACAGGAAAAAGAAAAACTATTAAGATGATATTTCTCAACCAACCTTTGAGTTATTCGAAGCAGGAGACTTTTTTGTTGATATTAACTGAACACGGGAATCCTTTTTCTGTGATAAAGCTTGCCCTGTTCTTCTTATGCATGAAACCTGGAAATCTTTAAGAAGTTTAACTCTTTCTCTTAACCGCTTGTTTTCCTCAATTTTTGCTTCCATCTGAATCAACTTACTTCTAAGTAACTTCTGGAAAGATCGATTCTTCTTGATGGCATCAATAAACACCTGAGCAGACAATGGAAATTTTGATCTTTTGTCTGGTAACTTGGATGGCGTGCAAGCATCTGGTTTATAACCTTCAAAATTACAAGGCTGCCTCTCAACATTACCAATCAATAAATTGGTGGTCTTAATATCTCCCTGAAAAATAGGACATGATTCACAGGGATCTGATTCCTTAGATGTCACGCTGTTAGCAATTTCCTCCTGACATCCAAGAGTTGAGCCATGAGCTCCCTCAGCCATTTTATCCACACTATCTTCATGAGGGCCTGATATTGTTAGGATGAACATTATACAAGGTTTGAAAGCAAATGAAGAGAACTGACCATGAAAAGACTAGTGGTTTGGGAGAGATAAATAAAAGACTAGTGGTTTGGGAAAGATAAATGGATATAATAGACATAGGCATAAATTCTAAACTATAAAGACACAGCAATTACACAATGTGGCTTAGCAGTACGAGTTAGTTTCTAAAGACCCTAACATACAAGAGTAAAGGTCAATCAGTGAAGAATATATGACTGAACAGACAAAGCAATGATGAGGAACGTAAGATTCCTCCTTTTCATGGAGAATGACCATGACTACGAGAAAACTAACGCTATTTAATGCAGCTATCAATTGGCTGAAAACAATATGAAGAAAAAAAGTTCGGCACTTTTTTCCCTTGACAGAATCCATTTGATATGAAGTGTTAAGGAGTGCTAAACTAGTCACGAACGGACACAATAACCGGAGAGCAAAAGTAATTAGTGCTCTACTCCAATCACCATAAACTGATGAAAAAAAAAAAAATACAGAAGCAGGGATTGCTAAACTGAAAGGCAGGCAGAATCCAAAAGAAACTTCAATAACAAGCAAACAGCTACGATATACAATCCAAATTACATAATATTTAATATAAGAAAAAGA
Organism: Delonix regia; assembly: GCA_037074485.1. Taxonomy (NCBI): domain Eukaryota; kingdom Viridiplantae; phylum Streptophyta; class Magnoliopsida; order Fabales; family Fabaceae; genus Delonix; species Delonix regia. Next base: position 26,349,356 of record CM073449.1, on the reverse strand, counting down.
AATAATGGATGCACAGCTGCCTACCTTTATCATAGGTGGAAAAGCGTTTCAGAATGGCACGGAGGGTTTCCAAATCATCTTCGTCGTCATCGGACAAAGTAGGCGCGGGCAGAGTTTTTAAAGGCTTGAGAGACAAAGGCTGATAGAGGTCCTGTACTCTTTTGAGATACTGAATGTCACTCTGCTCGTCGTCCGAGTCGGTCGCGGGCACGAGAGAATCGCCGGAGCCCACAAGCGGGTCCTGCGCGTTCGGAGCCACTGCGTCTGCATGCTCACGGTCAGGTGCGGCGGTGGAGGGGTTTATAAAATCATCGGGGTTAGTACCGGCGATCCTGCATGCTCGTACAAGGGCGTCCATGTCCTCCTTGAAGCCGTCATCGTCTTCGCTGGCGGAGAGCTCATCTTCCTCGCATTCGTCGGCACGGGGACTCATTGTGCCGTGCAAAGGAGAAGCTACGAAGCTGAAACTAGGGTTTTCAGAGGCGTAGCGACAGTTGAAGTAGAGAAGGAGAGAAGGAGAGAGATGGTGTAGCAATGTTTTCCCTGTAAATGCTTTATAGCCCTTTTGGGAATCGAATTGAGTTCAAGAGCACTTCGTGTTATAAATGAAGTCTGCTGATGTTCCCAGATGAAATGGAGCGGAAAAGACGGTAAGCTTGTTTGGGTCAGGTTGGGCCTTATGTACTGTGTGCAGCTAATACAAAAGCTTGATCGACTTTATTATTATTATTATTATTGTTATTATATTTTTAGAACTTTAAACAATATTTTATTACAAACGAATTCAGTTCCAATTTTATTGGAGTCAAATTAATAAAAAAAAATTTTTACTGAAAAATTAAGGGAGCGAGTTTATCCATATTTAATTTTGAAGAAATAATTTCAAAAAAAAATTAATCTTATAATCCTTATATTTTATCATAATTTTCAATTAAATTCCTATAATTTATTTATTTATGTTTCAATTCACTCTATTACTATTGTCTATGCCTATTATGACACCATCAATTTTATACATAAGTGGGAGACGGAGCTGATTTGACATAGTCCACAGTCATCATTCGAACCTACGTGAGCTGTTGGCAGCCCAAGTGGACAATGAAATGTGTAGTTCCATCCTTGGGGACCAAGTAGCGATTCAAAACCACTTTGGCAGAACAAAAAAAAATAAATAAAGAATTCAAAACCACATTCTCTGATACTGCATGCGGCGACACAAAATGCCCGTGTGGGTGACGCCTTAATCCTTCAAGAATCACAGCTTTAAGATATGGCAATTTGTTCAGGTCTTTCTCTTTCACTTCCTCTTCCTCTTCCTCTCTCTCACCCATCACATCTCTTATTTCCTCTTTACTGGATATGTGGGTACTTCCCTAAATTTACTATAATACATTGCACTGCGTAGTTGTTGTATTCGTCCCTCCATCAAGAAACTCTGAACATACGGTTGCGAATTCATCTTCGTCAAGCTTGCACTTCTCCTCGGGCAACTGCGAATCCAACAAAGTATCCACGTATGACATTGTACCTTCATTGGTGTTTTTGTCCTCATCGGCTTTGCCTAGTCTCACTTCCTTAATTAGCTTCTTTAATCTTTTTCGCTCCTAACAGTGAAATCAGTACGTCCTCCTTTTCCTTGGGGACAATTGGTGAAGACGGTGTCGTTTTAAATGAGGGCATGATGGGCGATATATTGGTCCGCTATGAATATAGTAAGGTGAGGTTCCAAAAGGAGAGTGACGACGGGGACCGTACATGGCATGAAGATAGGATTAAATTTTAGACAATAACAAAGTATAAGGATTGAATTGAAAAAATAAATAAATTGTAAGGACTGACTTGAAAAATACTGTAAAATATAAGGAACAAAAAGATTAATTTATACAATAAATTTTTAGTAGACTTCTTTTGTTAGATAATGTGTGAATTTATAACTAATTGCCATAAGGTAATATTATCATGATGGCTCAATGTCCAAGGGCGAACCTGTATCTATTAAATGAGTATATTTTTGTGTTTGGTTAATTGCAAGTCAAGATGAACTAATGTGGGCGGATACTATTACTGACCGGCCCAAAATTCAAGAACTGAATTTTTATTCATATTTTATGATCATTTTGTTATATATAAATAAAAAATACTTTTAAATAAACCATATCTTTTTTTTCCCCTTGTATTTTAAATTATAAAACGGCATCAAGTAAGTGTTTATTAAAATTAAAAAAACGGGTATTGCCTAAAAGCAAAAGTCAAATGCACATGTCAACCTTGTAGGTAGTGAAAAGCCCCAAACCTGCCGTTGGACCACTATTATTTTCTCTTTTTGTTTTGGATATTGTTAGAGGGTATGAAATCTAAGATCTTAAATATTACAAAAGTGAAGGAGGTATAAGAAACGAAAAGAAAGAAAGGAAGAAGCAGAATGAGAGCAAGAGAGACATTGTATCATTACATAATAACAGACGAGTCAGGCTATTCTTATATATAATGGGTGAGTATAAATGGCATAACTTAATAGGAAAGTTAGTTTACATAACTAACTACCAATTCACTAATTGATGTTGGTTGCTTCAGTATCTCTGAAATTCCCCTAAAATTTAATGGGTCAAGCATGGATCATGTATTGTCTAGAATATAGTGTTGTGCGTTGTGGGACGTCTGATCAAAATAATTTATAACAATTGTATAATGTCATCATAGATCAGACGACTCGTAACTCAGTACCATGTATTGGACAGCACATCATTCATTCTCCAATGGGTCTCTCCAAGTTCGAGAAACGCTCTATTATATATAAGCTTTGGTTAGACCATTGCAATTTGGGTTGAAGCATAAATGTGTTGGACAACAATTTCTTTATTTATAGCTTCTTTTTTTCTTTTTTTAACCAACAAAGTGTAAGTCTAAAATAGATTTAATCATAATTTAAAAATCTCGTCTTGTCCAAAAGAAAAATAAAATCTAAATAAAAAAATTCAAATAAAAATGTTTGATTTGTAAAACGAGCCAGACTTGAGTATTTTTTAAAGTTCGGCCTGAGTTCAAAAAATTTGAATGAATATTTTTTAATTAATAAAAACTTATTATATAAAGAAAAGTTTAGTGTAATGTGATATTTTGATAAATAAATAAAAATACTTTTTATTTAAAAAATTTATGTCAATACAACAATTTAATTATATTTGCAACTTCTCTATATATGATTTTATATATAATAATAACAATTATTTATGTTATTTATCTCAAATCTTTAATAAAACATTTATTTGATCATTATTTAAAAAGTTTAATTAGTCTAATTTAAAAAATATAAATAAAAGTTTGAATAAAAAAATTTGACTAAAATATAAGTTTGAATATTTGTTCAAGCCTAAATTTAAACTTAATTTTTAAAAGTTTGGCTTAATAATTAAGTATAGCCTAATACAATGTATTTGGTCCAAGCATACAAAATAGGATTGGCTATCATCACTAAAGTGCTAAGGTTGTCATATAGGGATTGAGGAGGTGAGAATTGAGTTCATGGAGCATCGACTTTATCCACTTCACATTTGCTTTTGTTATTGCCATGCTCCTATGTTCTGCTTCTATATTGAACCTTGAGGTAGTGTTTTGCTCCTATGAAGATCACGAGACTGGTTTCGGATATCTTTCTGGCATCACAACTCATGACTTTCACTCATAAAGCTAAAAATATGAAGAATAAATGAATGTTCGATGAAAATTGGCATGCAAAAGGTATGTAATACAATTTCATGGAACTTTTAGAAGCAGTAAGTTGATCAAAGTGAACCTTTTAGATCATTGGAGAATTACACTTTCGTGGTCTAGTGGAAAATAAATAAAGCCTCTTCATTAGTCCAAAGTCAAGACAAGGAAGTTGGGATATTGATGTACGGTAGCTCAATATGGGTAAGTATTTAAATGTCATAATTGTTAATTATATACGCAGGTGAATACCGCATTTTGTCCAGACGTTTTTTCAAATGACGAGGTTTTAATGCTTGATTTTTATATTTTTTAGAGTCAATTTTAACTCAATTTCTGAGTATACCATTTAAATCGTAATTAATTTCTATTTATTTATTTTTATTTCTGAGTCCTAGTTAATTTTAGTTTTATTTTTTAGTCGTAGCTACTTTTGAATTAATTTAATTTAATTTTGAATAAATATACTCACATCAATCATATTGGTTTTTATATATTTTTTATTTTAGGATTAATTTTAATTTTTTTCTAAAAGACAGAGAGAAGAAAACACTAAATTATTTCCTTTATTTGTGTTGAGAAGTAAGGCAATATAAAAACAAGAAATTTCCAGAGAAAAAAAGGTGAAAGATCGGAAATAGTTAATGGAAGAATCAATAATTTAAAAAAAGAAAACAAAAAGAAAATGTAAAATATTGCTTTCATTTTTTTAAGAAGCATGATGAAAATAGAAAACTTTTAAAGGAAAAATTGAAATTTATCTTGTTAAAAACCTTAGCTTTTTACTATTAAGAAGGAGACGTCAAGAAGGAAAAGAGGGAGAAGAGAAATCAAAGAGTTGGGGGTGATTAAAGTAATAAATTGTAGGAGGGGATTAGTAATAAAAAAAATTTGGGCAAACAACAACATATATACTATAAGAACTCATTACAGTAGTGTCAAGGGTATAGAAGGTTTCGTAATACATACAGATTCCCTCATCTGCTTCATATGCCCTGTTTTTAAACTACTTTAAATGAAATTGGGTTTTATTACTAATCAAGGGACTTGAGATGCTTGTTCTTTTGATGTTGCGTGTCCTTTTGTTATCTGATGAATGGATTCTCTTCACGTAATTTTAACTACTGAATGTTTTGATAATGGCTATTAAATTGATGAAGTTAAGATTGATGTTCTATTTTACGAGATTCAAGACTTCATATGTTTTGCTTGAGTAAATGCTTAAATATCAAATTTCTTTTTTCCATTTCTATCTTGTATTGCATGAAATTTTTTTTAAAAAAATATTAACTAATTTTGATACAATTAGGTAATAATTAATTTAGTATATTAATTTCAATAAAAATATTAAAAAAATAATTTATTATAATTAGTATACTAAATCAATTACCATATAAATATACTATGAGCACCTAACATTCGAAATTTGAAGTTGAAGATTTATGTTATATTCACTCATACTTTGGCAATATTTTTGTTCTCTTTTCTTCTATTTAAGTTCAGAATATATGGGATAAAGTCTCCAAGTTTCGGTCATGAAATTATGGTTTCAACGCTATATTGGAAAGCGTGAATTTAATTTGAATTTTATTCACTTTGATAATAAAGCAATGTTAAATTTTTTCAATTTAATGGTTTGGGTTAGAATTTTTATCGTGTATTACGAGTCCCACGTCAAAAAATTTTACCTAAAATATAAGGCTTATAAGTTAAACTAATTTTTTTGAGATTGTTATTCTCTTTATATTTATGCTTGTAATACAGTGATTTAAGGCTTCCTGTAATGTATATTGAGATTTAATTATCCTTTTAATATTTAGTAACTCGTTGATTCATGACCCTATACTTGATAAGCTTGCATTATAGAATGAATAAGATAGCTTTGGATCATTAATTATTGGGAGGATATTGCACTTAGAATTGATGTGATGGCATTATAGAAGGAGTATGACAGCTCTGGAATTTAGTGGCTGGACATATTGCACCTGTGCTTGATAAAATTGCATTTGAAGATGAATATGGCGTGTGAAATTGGTTATGGTTGGACATTTAAGTTTTAGGTATAGTTTCATTAATAATTTCCCAAAATATGTTGAGATCTTGTGATCCATTCATGCTTGGTGGTTCAATTATTCATGGTATGTTGTTGTTTTTTGGGCCAACCACTAATTCATGGTATGCTTAGCTATCAACTTGTTTTGGGAAAATCCTGTCATTCGCCCTCTTGGTAGAGCTAAAATGCCATGTCTTAGAAAGCTTCCTATATCCCAACTTTTATTTCACGGGTGTGGATGAAGTTGTTTATGTTTAGTTATTTGTTTTAAACTTTGTTTTCTTTAATAATGGTCATGTGCAAGATAAATATTTTTAAATAATAAATAATAACAAAGGTGCTATTTTGAATAATATATAAATAGAAAAGAGAGAAAATTAAGTAATAAAAAAGAGAGATTAATTTAGTTCTACAAATTAAAACATAGGAGCCATTTATTTTATTGTAAATATTTTCTTTTTTCTCTTTCTTTTTATTAGATTTATTGTAAATATTCTTTCTATTTTTATCTTCCTTTATTTTCTTCTTAATTTTTTGTATATGTTTTTGTTAGAATATCATATAATATTTAAGATTTGAATCTATTAAGATATTATACAGAGTTCACTCATAAGGGATACTTATTAAATAAGGGTAAAATAATAATTATATAAATTACTACTAAATCATAACATTAGCTAGCTTTTTATAAATATGGTTAAATTAATATACAAGAGATAATTCATTAAAAAGATACTTGAAATGTTCTTAATAGAGTACCTGCGAGTATTCTGTAATGGTATTCGAGAAAGGATTCAGACTGTGAAAACTCGATATACACCTAATATACTATGAATATCTTATTTGATTAGTGATTTTAAGATTCGATAAGTTTTTACAATTAAAAAAAATATATAAGTCTCATACTCTAAATATATAAATGTGTTCATTGATTTTTTATTTCCTTTAATTTTGATTAGGATAATTAAAATAAACCTTAAAGACATGTTTATTTTTTATTATTAACTAAGATAATTATTCTTATCAACTGAGTGTTATGAAATGTTTAATATTTTTCAAACAATACATGTAGACTCTAGAACCTATTTAATTAAGTAAATTATTTTTTTTATCAAAATATTTTTTTTAAATATTCTTTAAAAAATTTTTGTTGGCAATTTTAATAAATTGATTTTTAAAATTATTTTAAATATTAATTTATTATTTTTCCTTTTTCAGAACTCAACGGATTGACAGACATACAACAGAAGGGCTAGTTGTTATATGGATCGAGTCGGTTGATAAGATCAAAAGTAGATTAGATAGTTCCAAATCTAAACTGCCTTCTTGGATAGGCAAATATTCTTTCATTAAATATTTGTTTCAGTCGTGTCGATCTATTAATTGTCTACAATTGCGTTGCCTCATAGCTATGCTTCACTGACTGATGCTCACTCTAAATTTTTCTAGGGTTTTTAATTAGGGAGACGAAACATTACTACACTTCTTCAATTTTGAAAAGCTTAGATTGAGAAGAAATTAACATTGAGACAAGGATGATGAGTTTGTTTTCGAGGAGTCGTCTCAATCTTGTATGTGTCTGGAAGAGTATCTCTAGTAATAGTGATTTAATTTCAAATAATTAGAGATTGTCCATAGGTGACAGTCAATAGAATAGACTGAATAGTAGATTCTGCTAATTTCCAATTAATGCTACATATAACACTTAGTCACGTGGACCTAGAAGCTAATTCTATTGACGGTAGAATTGTAGTAAATGAGAGGGATTTTATTCCGGAGACGTTGTAAATGTAATCTCATTAGTACCTATATGAATGATTAAGAGTTTGTGGTCTGTATCTCCAAATGGACGGTATTATGTGTTGAATGCTACGAAATGTTATGAAATTTGAATACTCTCATTTATTTTAATTACGATGCAGAGAAAAACAGAAAATGAGTGAGGTCAAAATGAGAGGAAATAAAGAAAGGATCTAGGTCCTTTTATCTCAATCTCCTCGCTTGCTTGTACTAGGTTTCTATAGGATAGCTTTTGGAAACTGAGTTTTCAAATGGATTTTGTAATACTCCAAAAGGAAACTCAATTAGAAATACATATAGGTAAAGATAAAATTTTATCTGATATTGTAATCAAATTCAGTACCTAAACTTTATTCTGCGCATTTTTAACACTTATAATTCAACTAATTATGATAACCAAGTATATGTGAGGGAAATTTTGATCTAATAAAAAAAATTTTCCATTTAAATTATTTTAAAATTTTTAATTATATCTACTAACTCCACGTAACCTATATTATTCCTTAATTATGCAACTAACTTTCACCTAATATCTTTAAATAATCTGCAAATTATTCATCAAATGCCATTCATATCACTCTTGCAAGACTCTTTCTTACATAGCTCACAATTTCTCCCTTCAGCAGCATCCTTACCATCGCCGACGAGCACCGGTGACTCACCAGTAACATTTTCGGCCCATCCCCGACCACTTGCAAGAACCGTTGGAAAATTGAGTTGAAGACTCCTTATAGTGCAAAATTTTTTTTTTGCCCACCAACGCTATTTTAGCCACTGTGAAGGGTCGCCGACGCCTCCTCCAAGCTGTAACGGGGCCATCGGCCCACCAACAACTACTATATCGCTGGAATTTTTCAAATTTTCTAGTGGCTCAAGGTTCTAAAAATTCGAGCTCCAAATTTGCAAATTTTGTGTGTTTTTAATTCAATTAAACATAGGGTTTCACTTTTTGCCGTGATTTCGCACATTTCTCCCTCATTTACACTGATCTATTTGTTCAGAATCGAAGAATCCTAATTTTGGTACTATTCATAGAAAAAAGAGGCAAAATTCAAGTCGTTTGCTTCAAATAGAGTTAGAACTACATTTCATAAATGAATTTCATACTTTTCTCCTTTGAAATCATTGATCAATTGTGAAATTTAGCTTCCGGATTGAAAAACTCCAATTTATGGGTCTATAGGCAATTTAGAAATTTAGTGAAATTTGTGTTCTTAGGACTTTTTAAATTTTGTTATGCATCTAGGAAGTGATTTATAATTTTTTAGAAATTTTAATTTGAATTTTAGAACAAAATTTGATTTTTTTTTAGTAATTATCTAAATTTTTCATGAAGAAAAATGAAGGAAATTAAAGGGAAAAATCAGAACGGTTTGATTGTATAACAATAAATATTGTTTAAGGTTAAATAAAAAATTTAGAATTTATTAGATGACCCTTAAGTAAAATTTGTGTTATGATAGACGTTAGAAATTTAATAAGTGCATAATAGAATAATTGAATAATAATAATAATAATGGTAATTATAATAATAATGATAATAGTAATAATAATGATAATAAGGATGATAAAATGAGATATAGGTTATAAGTATTTTAAAGTATTCTTTAAGTGACCCATAAATTTAATTTCTAAAATTTAGAAAAGAAAGAGACGAATTGGATAAAAAATGAATGAAGGATAATTAATTAGGTATGTAATAGAATTAAAATAATTAAGTTTATTTGTAAGGATTGGATGGTAAGAGTATTTTATTTCATGTTTTAGGTGATTAGAAAATTTTCAACAAAGGAATTATAATCAATGATAGAAGGAAGTTGATATACTCTTCTAAGGTGAGTAGATAATCTTAATTATGCAAAATATTATTTTGAATTATAAATATGAATTTGGAATTATTAGAAATACTGAAATCTGAACTGTGAAGTAGTACAATTTTGAAATTTTCAATATATATACATGAATATTTAATTATTTCTAAAATGTTGTAAATGTGTCTAAAATAGAATCCTATAGTAAATGACAGTTAGCTGTAGTATACTGTGATTGGTAATCTAGTAAGATTGGGTATGATACTCTTACCATCATATTCTGTTTGAGGCCAATGGCTATTATGATATTTACTCAGAGCCTATGACCAAATGAGTATAGGTTCTGATTTGTTATCACTAGCCTTGAGTTAGTTTTGTATTATGTAATTATGACTGGTTCTGTAGGATATTCCCAAATGTATTCTATTAATGATTATTCTCTATTTGATATTATTGAATTATGACTATATGATATTTGGTTTAAAATTTCGAAAAGCATACCACTATAAGCTTGTTTTAATTTCTGTAATATTAATATTACTTACTCACTGAGTTTCCATTCACCCCATTATTTAACATTTTTCATATTCCAATACTGATCTAAAACGCCCACCTTTAGAATTTTAACCTTAGTGATTAATTCCTTAGTGAGTCTAGCCTACTACTAGAGCTATGTCCTTCATTTCAATTTTGTCGCTCCCTTATACATAGGGTAAATGTTTGATGTATTACTATGGTATGTTAAAAAATGTCTGTATGGATAGTTATAAAACTTATGCTATTTAATATAAATTTATATAAGTTCTGCTATCATTAGGCTTCCAATGGGTTTGTAAGGATAAAGGACACCTCATTCCCTTATCGGTTACACCCTACCTACTTAGGTTGTGACAGATTTCTTGTTATAACAGTAGAATTTATATGTATTTTGATATGTTAAATTATTGGTAATTGCATACGATATATTTATTTAACGATAGACGGATTTTGTTGTAACAACATGAAATCCTTTTCCTATAAGTTCCGACAATATTGTTATTATTTGTCTTTTAAAAACATATGATTATTAATTCATATAAATCAATGTAATTAAAGGCAATAAAATGCTTTCAACGAGAGGCACCAAAAAAAACACTTACTTGGATAAAGTAAGACACTAAAATAAGAAAAATACAAAAAAATATGCTATATAAAAAGAAATAAATAGATAACTGTAACTTTATAATAATAATTTTTATATAAATAAACTATTCAAAGTTGAAAACATAATAGTATCAAGTCAAGAGGCATAATAATTATCAAATAAATTAATTTATGTCACTACAATCATCATTCAAACATAATAATTTTTAGGTCATAACTTACAATAATATTAAGTACACTTAACATCTGGCTGTGCTTCTCAAGTTAACCTTAAGGAGGATGCAAAAAATTCTAATAAGTATGTGTTTGCTTTAGTGTTTGAAAAATATAAAAGTCCGTTTATACACCTAAATATGAATTTGGTTTGTAAAAATTGTTGTTTAGTTTAGCGTTTAATTTTTTTTGAAAATTAATTTTATCCTTCAAATTTATGTTCGTACAAAAGTAAAAAATAGTTGTTTTGGCATTAAATAAATTGTACAGGTGACAAAAATTAATTTTTAAACCAAAATTTTTAAATATAAATCATAGTGATGTAAAATTATGGAAATCAATTTTAAAAATCAAATTAATTCAAAATCACGTTAGTTTAAGACTAATTCAAATATACACTAAGTCTAAGTTAATTAAGGCGTCAAAAATTACTCACTTAGACTGTCAAAAAGGCACCTAGGCACTGTCAAGCAAGCGTGTGGCTGAAGCCGTGAGAGGTGCTGGATTCAAATAGAGCTTTGACAACACTCATATAAATTAGAAGAAATAGAGGAATCAAGCTATAAACACAAGAGTGCGACCTTTTGCCAGGCGTACGTTTAAAATATGTTGCGTGCAGTAGATGTAGCCATTGATATCCTTTTAAGTCAATCATAGTCAATATCTCACCCAACTCCGTTCATAAATGCAGGAACGGATAAATATCAAGCCCTTTAATTAGAAGTTGTTCTCTTCCATATAATGGAATTACAATTACAAACTCAAATTAAACTGGTATAGTAATCTCATCAAAAAATGGTACCCCTAATGAACTATAGATTATCATGAGTATCATCTGACGTACCTTGCTCAGAGACATATGTTTTTGTAATAAAATAGAAGATGTTCAAGATTATATGTTTTCTTTCGAGGTGTAACTCGTAGCTTCGGTTGTTGATGGTCCCCAATGTTGTCAATTCATTGACATAAACTCCACTTTTTGTTCACTCAGTATCACGTAGGCACGTTGTTATCTATCATTACGGATACATATTAATCATATTCCAAAAGGAGATTAATCTGAGCTATGCTGATTGAATTTGAATCAAACACTGCTTGTTCTATATATTGGAACAATTGATTGCTTGAGGCGAAACTGAAAGTTCAAGTTCAAGTGATGAGCCATTTACATATGTCTAAGTCTAATAAATTAGCCATAGTATTGAGGGCCATTTGGTGTGATACAGGTATAACCAAGTGTTCATAGAAATCTATAGCAAGCACATGCATAATGCATAAGCAAAAGAGTTAACAGATGAGAGTCTCTAAAATGGTCCCAAACTGACATTTTCCATAACAGCATTGAATAAACGAAAGATGGGTAGGTATGCATTAATTTGTCATCCCTGATATTCCCGGCCTCAAATCATATCATCATCTATTTTCACAGCTCTTTAAGAACTGCTAAAACTCCTCTATAAAAGCACTTGAATCTGCTCCATCCAGCGTCACACTAAAAATTTAGCTAAGCTCCTTGGAAAAGGACCAAAACTCATCATCATGGCATTTTCTCTGTTCTCTTTACCATTCATTCAACCTCAACTCCACCATATTGTCGCCAAAATGACACTCTTTGACACCATACTCTTCTATGTTAGTAGTAGCATAATTTTCTTCATGTATGTGTGGTTGCATTTTTGGGCTAAAATTAATGCAGGCTATATGTTTGTGGAAATGCTTGGGTATAATAGGTGATACATTTTGTGGACAAGCTTGGGTTGTGGCACAGGCTGCCGGTGTTGCTGGGGCTGGCGTACTTGGGAATCAGGAGGCACTTGCACCAGCGTTATAATCTCTTGCATGTTGGAGGAGTCAATGGCCGGAAGTATGATACACAAGAGTATGCGTATCGGACGGCCGACGGCACATGCAACCACCCCGACGACGATATGATCGGTAGCCACGGGACTTTCATTGGCCGGAACATGCCGCCGGCGACGTTGGATTATGGGGTAAGATTGTGTTTCTGACAAGTCTATGCATTGGGTGGAAATTTTAAGCATACAATATATATACATATATATATATAATTTATTATATCCGAGTTAATTCCTTGACAAAACTTAAAAATATCATGACCATAGTAATAATAATAAAAGAGAACCAAGTAGAAAATTTCCACCTGCATGAAGTTTGTGTATCATGCCGTCATAATTGCTTGTGCATAATATATTACATATGGTTGCAGGTAAATCGATAAATTTAACTCTTGACAGCTTCTGATTCTGATCATTAGCTAAACTATGGTTTGAGATATTTTACGATATTCATGTGAGAAAAAAAAGGGAAAAAAGTGAAGAAACAAATTGCTTTGCCACTTTGAAGGCTTCTACCTGGAGATCGGAAGTAATAAGCTCATTGTTAAAACTAGCCTCTCTGATAGTGAGGGCAAAAAGTTTTTTCTTAAAGTTTAATATCATGTTTTAAAAATTATATTTTTATGATATATTGTTTAGATAAAATATTTTTCTTTGAACTTTGTATTAAGTTAAGTGAGACTAACCTATCAATAATATTTTAGTTTTCCTCAACTAATAGAATAGCGTTGTACCAATACTTACTTTTCATGTTAAAAGATTCATTATTTATTAAGTACACATAATTTATAACGGGGTTAAATTTAAAATTTTTATTATTATTCAAGAACCTTATAATAGTTCGATGAATAGCTTGGAAGAGCATTTTGAGGTTTTTTTTTTTTTTTTTTTTGTCTTTTTTCCCTTGATAAAGCATAAACGTTTACGACTGTTAATTTACAAGCAAAAGAACCATATTTACGTAGCATGCAAATAATCCAGCAATATCTCAATAAGTTCTATGGTACTTTTAGTAACAATTGCTCTAGATTCAATTAAAAATAATATATTGATATTTGAATTTAGTTATATTTTATTTATTTATTTTATTGATACAATTTACAAAAGTATATTATAGGTATGTATATATTAAATATGAAGCAATTTAAAGCTTGTTTAACTCAATCTTTTAGCCATCAATTCTCTAAAATTATTAAATTTTGAGAAGTATCTATTAAAAGAGAAAGAGGGAGAAATGAGAAAACTGAAGGTAGGGTAGGGAGATTAGAGGAAAAGGGAAAAAAATACAATAAAATGAAGGAAAAGTTGGAGAGAAATAGCAAATTAAAGTTAACTTGCCGAACAATGAGAAAAAAAATGAAAAGGGTCTTCTGGAAAAATAAAAGTGGAAAAACTATATCTAAAATGATAAAAGAACAAGACCAATAGAGAAAAAATAATATTAAAAATAGTGTTTTTGTGAATTATATGTATAAATACAAGTGAAGATGTTAAATAATAAAAATAACATGATTAAATTATGTAAGAATTCACACATATATGTGAGTGGGTTCGAGATTTTAAGAGCATAATATATGACAACTTAATATTACACCCATAGAATTTTGGGAAAAAAAAAAAAAGAGTGGAAGCATCTGCAGTCCCGGAGCAACTCTTAGCTCCGTGACTGAATTTGCTCCAACATAGTGTTCTGTTTCGATTAAATTATCATTCTTTTGTAACTTTCTTCTTGTCCCGTTTTACGTTGCAAATGACATTATATAACACACTCACAATTTTGACCCTTTATTTGTCTGTAGTTGCTGGACCCCCACCCTACGGTAGTAGCCTCAAAGCTCCTAGCAAGGAGGAAGTTCAAAGACGCAGGGAAGCAATTCAACGTGATAGCCTGCTCATGGATACAGTTCATGATTCATGACTGGATTGATCATTTAGAGGACACTCAACAAGTAAATAACTCTTTTCTGGATCACAAGCAATGTTAAACCACCCTCATCTTCTAACCTTGCCCATTAAATTGTAAACACAGTGAGCTTTTGTATATTTCTTATATATTTCTCTGATCAGGTTGAAATTGGAGCCCCTGATGGATATTCAGGTGGGTGTCCATTAAAGTCGTTCAAGTTCTTCAAGACCAAGAAATTTAAAACAGGCTCTTCATGTATAAAGACTGGTTTCCTAAATACAAGGACTCCTTGGTGGTAAGTAGAATATAGCAATGAACTAATTGAGTTTCAATTCGGCGAAGAACAAGTTCACTTATCAACTCTTTATTTGACCCTTAGTCTTACTCCCTCAATGAGGTAATTGAGGGAAATAAATTCTTCAGATATGTGAGGACTGTGTTTTTGTGAGTGGCGTAGGGATGGGAGTGTGATATATGGCAATAACGAGAAGGGTATGAGAAGAGTGAGGACATTCAAAGATGGAAAGCTGAAGATTTCAGAAGATGGGCTTCTTCAGCATGACGAGAAAGGTATTCCTATCTCGGGTGATATTCGAAATTGTTGGGCTGGATTTTCCCTTCTACAAGCCTTGTTTGTCAAAGAGCACAATGCTGTATGTGAAATGCTAAAAGTAAGTTTACTTCTTTCCTTCCACTGCAATTGTTGTGCCGAGTTACTAGTCTTGCAGTAATTGCATTTCAGAAACCATTAGAATATCTCTAATTTGCAAGCGTAAATATCGTTTATGTGCTTGAAAAGTTTGTCTCCAATAATACTAAATAAATTACTGTTTTTTTTTAATTATAGGAACACTATTCTGGTTTTGATGATGAGCAACTATATCGCTATGCAAGATTGGTGACTTCTGCAGTAATTGCCAAAATTCATACAATTGATTGGACTGTAGAACTCCTAAAAACTGACACTCTTCTGGCAGGGATGAGGATCAATTGGTAAGGCAGTGAAGAAGTTTAAGTAACATTAAAAAAGGATATAACTTGAAGGAGGAAATAGGCTAGTTTAAAATGATAATGGTACTCTTTGCAGCTGTAGTGAAACTTAATATACATCTTCCTTTTCCCACCGTTTGAACTTTATGTTTGGCAGGTATGGATTTCTTGGGAAGAAATTCAAAGATTTATTCGGTCACATATGTGGACCAATATTTAGTGGATTGGTTGGTCTAAAGAAGCCAAGAGATCATGGAGTTCCTTACTCACTTACTGAAGAGTTTGTAAGTGTGTATAGAATGCATTCACTTCTACCTGATGAAATTGCCATTAGAAATATCAAGCCTATAACAGCAGAAAACAAGTGCCCTCCTATACTTGAAAAGTATATTCTTCTTTCCCTACTCTCTCTGATCCCTGGAGAGTTAAGTGTTTCCTTTCCCTATTCCCTTTTCCCTGTAATCTTTTCCTGTATTCTCACTATATATTTTCCTGCTTTCTCCATTGCATTTGCATAGAGCAAACAACAGAACCTTTTGAGAGTGTTACAAATGGTTTTGTCATCAGAAATAAATTCAAGTTCAAATGCATATATATTTTCAGGGTGCCTATGTGGGAATTGTTGGGAAAAGAAGGGGAAAGAAGGCTCTCAAAAATAGGAATGGAGCAAATGCTGGTATCTATGGGCCATCAGTCCTGTGGACGAGTTGATTTATGGAACTATCCAACATGGATAAGGAACCTCATCGCTCATGACGTTGACGGAGAAGATAGACCCGATCCCGTTGACATGGCTGCCATTGAAGGTAATTCACTACTTAGCACTTGATTTTCTGCAAGTCCTAAAATGCAATTCTTTTGTTGTCTATCATTTCCAACTGGATCTTAAATAATGAATGTTTCATTAGTTTATAGAGATAGAGAGAGGGATGTTGCACGCTATAACGAATTCAGAGTGAACTTACTAATGATCCCAATCAGCAAGTGGGAAGATTTGACAGATGATAAAGAGGTTATTGAAGCTCTAAGAGAGGTATATGGGGATGATGTATGGAAGCTGGACTTGATAGTGGGTCTACATGCAGAGAAGAAGATCAAAGGGTTTGCTATAAGTGAGACTGCTTTCTTTATTTTCCTACTTATGGCTTCAAGGTATGATATGTTACTAAACTCCAAACCAAGAACAGAATTTGACTTTGATAATTGGCTAAAATCATAAGTTTATTATGCTTTTAATTCATGATGATGATATATAGGAGGCTAGAGGCTGACCGTTTCTTCACAACCAATTTCAACTCAAAAACATACACAGAGAAAGGGCTTGAATGGGTAAACAGAACAGAAACTTTGAAGGACGTGATTGACAGGCATTTCCCTGAAATGACAAAGAAATGGATGAGGTGCTCGAGTGCATTCTCCGTTTGGGATTCAATGCCAGATCCTACAAACTACATACCTCTATATTTAAGACCAGCTACCTGATTATTCTTAATTTTGAACCCCCTATGCAACGAGCTATAACTTACTGTTACAAATTGGCCCTTATAGATAAATATGTGTAAAGATATGTCTGTTCCAATCTCAATGTTTCCATGTGTATTGTTCAGTTATTAACGCCATCTTTACTCCTCTGACAGTCACACTTCTAAACAATTTATGCATCACAGATCAGAGTAGTTAGAGCCATGAAACATCATTTTATTCAAAGACTTTTATTGATTATTGATCCAAGTTACGCGATTACATTGGCAGAAAGCCCTCACTAACCCAAAACCACACGGATTATGATTCTCTTAAACATCTAGTGCTGTTTATTGCTTCTTTCTGGTAAGTAGCTGCTTGAACCAATATGCAGACATCTTGGGGTATCTCTTGAGGGTCTTGAAATCAACATAGACAATGCCAAACCTTGATGTGTAGCCCAGTCTCCATTCAAAATTATCAAGCAACGACCATGCGAAATAACCAACCACATTTGCTCCATCATCAACTGCCTTCTTTAGTTGAGTCAGATAACCTTTGTAGAAGTCGATCCTTGTGGTGTCATGCAATCCCTTAGGAAGTGTTACGTTACCCGGATCATCCATGCCTGCAAATGATAAACTTGTCAAGGACTAGTTTAACTCAAACGATTAAATTGTTAAGCAAAAACCCATGAATAGTTAATTTTATTATAATCTCCTAAAAAGAAGCTAACGGTATAAAGTCACATTGGTGCCAACTTTCATAGTTTTTCCAATTTAAACTGAATCTGTAACAAGAGCCATCTTTAAATAGCAAAAGAAAAAAAGAAAGAAATTATAACAGAAACAAGAGACCAGTATCTGATTATACCATTCTCAGATAAGATCACAGTTGGGTTTCCATAACGCTCCTTGATGTATATCAATGCTTTGTACATGCCCCATGGTACATTGTACAGCCAATATGAGTTTGCCTGCAATTTTTTAATTATAATTACTTTAATGCATGAATTCTGCATTTATCAAGTGTTTCAGTTATTGGGATCAAACTTACTCTTGGACCAACAGGCACTCCATTCTTTGCAACTGCAATGCCCGTGAGAAAAAATCAACATCAGTAGCTAAAGTAGCCTGAAAATATTTGAAAAGTTCTAAAGGGAAGGCTTATCTTACAAGCAAATCCAGCATTCCAGTCCTGTTGGTAACCCGGGACTTTCGGTTTTGGTTGATGGTTATCATACATGTAGTAAGTAGTATATTGGTTGATACCAACAAAATCAATCGAGCCCTTCACCATCTTAACTTCCTCCTCAGTGAACTTGGGGAGCCTTTTCCCAACTATATTTTGCATAGTTTTTGGATATTCACCATACACAATAGGATGAATGAACCTGCATGAAGTAAAGCCTTGTTACTGTAACTGTTATACTTGGAAAGGAGTCTCTACAAAAGCCAGCTCTATCGAGGTTTCTTTTTTGTCTTTGCAAATACATTGGAGGAGCTTCATATACAGATGTTCAAGGCTTTTACCATCCAACATGAAAGTCTCTGGCTCTCTGAGCTGCGTAGTTGTCAGCCTTTGATCTTGTAAGAGGTTCATACCAAACAAAATCCAAAAGAATTCCAATCCTTCCCTTTTGTTTTTCCTAAAACAAGCAGACTCATCATACATTAGAATTTCTAGCAGTCTTTGATTTTCCCATTAAATAGACTTCAAATGTCAATAATAATATTACTTGGTACTTCTCTCGGTATCTCTGAACTGCAGCTGCGTGTGATAATATCAAATTGTGTGCTACAATGTACGGTTCAGTGGCTGAATTTCCAGCTGTACAGTTTCCATAAGCTCTTGAGCACCTTCCAGGGGCAAAGAATCCATTATCATAACCAAGGGCAGCTACCACTCTAGGCTCATTAAATGTCATCCAATTCTTCACTCTGTCTCCAAAAGTCTTGAAACAAAACTCTGCATAATCTGCAAAATCTTTCCTGTACAAATTTTGAAACATTCATCAGATACCAGTTGGACATAAAATGACTATGCAAAAGTGGAAGCACATCAATACATAACCATCTCTATTTAGCAAACTTCTTTGTGTGACTGCATATGCATGTGCATGTTGTACTTACACTACATTGTGGCTCAATAGTCCTTTGTATCTGAACTCAAGAGCTAAAGGAAGGTCATAATGGTACAGGTTTGCATATGGAGTAATGCCTGCAAAGGATTCAGAAATCACATATGAAAAGTCAACATTGAATTTCAAAAGAGTAAAACATTATTTTGGTCCCCCCATCAATTTTCAATCTCAATTTAATTCCTTACTTATAAGTCCAACTCAATTTAGTCCCTTACTATAATTTTTAGTTTCTATTTAGTTTTTAATTTATGAATCTAGTCTTAATTTAGTCTTTGACTAATATAAAAATTAACAAATTTAGTCTAAATTTAATGAAATCTGAAGAACTAAATATGTTAACTTTCATATTAGTGAGAAACTAAATTGAAACCTAATTCATAATAGAGGGATCAAATTAAAATTAAAAATTAATAAGTGACTAAATTGATATTGAACTTATAAGTGAGAAATTAAATTGAGATAAGAAATTAATGAAAGTCAAATTGAAATTAAACTCGTAAATGAGATATCAAAATAGCATTTTATTGAGCATTTAGTATATAGACTTCATGGAACTTTACCTCGCTTGAGTAAGTAATCAATCAACCTGTTATAGTACGCAACGCCTTCCCTATTCACTTGGCCAGTTCCATCTGCATAATAGCAGTGTGTTCAATTATCAAAAGAATCTATCATATTTCATGTTTCCATGGTCTAATAATACATAACTACGTATAATAAACTGATGAATTACTTGGGAAAATTCTGGACCATGAAATTGAGAAGCGGTATGCATCGAAATTAAGGTTTGCCATGATGTCCACATCTTCCTGTAAAAGAAAACATAATTTCATGCAGCAGAAAACAGCTTTAGTTATGCTTTGTATCATATATAATCTAAACACGACTTCAAGTTACAGTTAAAGTGACGAAGGGTTAATAAATGATTCTAATGCAACCCATAATAATTAAGTTTCCCCAAAGAAATCCCAGATTCTAAAATGAAGATTTAGTCTACAAAGTTAAATAAACCAGGACAGTGAAATATATATATATATATATATATATATATATATATTTAATCAACTAATATGAAAAAAGAATCCCGTCAGGCCGATCTAGGTTCTGCCTTTAACAATACAACCAGTGAAATTAAGTATTTAGTAGTGGGTCCCAGCAGCAAACCCATATAGTTAATAATGTTAAGTATTGTTCTTATAAAAAAAAAAAAAAACAATGTTAGGTAGTATTTATTTCACCTAACAATGATTGTACCTTCCATTATTCTTTTTAACAAAAATAATGATTCATGAGCAAAGAAAGATATATTTAGTAAAGTTGAGGATAAATTCAAAGGAGAATGTGAACATTTATTTTCTTTAGATTCATGCATTTTCATGTTATTGAAAGATAATGTGTATGATAAACATTTGCAATTTACATTTTTAAAATACTCACTTTGTAGCGATGATACTGATCCACTGAAACCTCTCCCGTTGCATTATTTGCAACAATTCCTGCACAAATGAATAATTAATTAGAGGAACATTAACACGTAGAATTAAGTGAAATATAAATAATAATGATAACACATGCAATTATTCTAATTATGTTTTTGCTCAATTTAGTCCATTAACCCACGGGATCCGTTTCCAAGAGACTGTAAATATGAAGCCTCGTATGTTACCTATTTCAACGCATGATGGGATAAATATCAATGCCATGTCGAAGAAAAAGTTACTTACTTGTATTTGTGTAATTTTTTAAAATTTAATTTATATGTCGCGATAAATTTTAGGATAAATTATATTTTTAAATGATAATTTGGGATAAATAATAGATTCTAATTTAAAAATGTATATCTATCTTTTTCGAAGTCAAACAGTAAGAAAAAAGTAAAATTTTATCTCTTTATTAAATTATTCTTATATTTATTATTTATATGATAAAATACATATTAAATATGTATTTGATTTATATAAAAATATTAACGTTTAACTTCAAAATAAATTAAATTTATAAGTTGAAAATATTTTTCAATAAAAAATAATTATTTTTATAATATTTTGTATTAAAATTTATATATTTTCATAATAACAAGAAGAATCGTGCAATTTAAATATTTTTAAAGATAAAAAATAATTTAAAATTTTTTAAATAAAATTAGGATAAATATATTGCTAATTACAACGAAAGAATCAACAGCCATAACTCAAACAGCATCTTTCAAGATACAAGTGTTAGGTGTTGAATTCAAATTTTATCCTATTTTCTGTCCCACTATCTACTTTCTTCAGCTTGTGTGTTTCACAGAAGTGTGGATCCCTGCAGAGAGAAACCTGAGAGAGTCTCATTATATATATATAAAAATATATATTCTTTCCTTCTTCTTGCTCTTTTTTCTCTCCTCCTTTCACAAAAGGATCTGTATCTCACAGGATATGGTTTGGCCGTACACTGTACAAAGATGAATTTTACACCTAAGAATGAGTGAAAGTAGAGAGTGATGGATATACCTGGTTTCTTGACGAAAACATCCCAAATGCTGGGTCCACGGCCGTCTTTGTGGGCCATGCCCTCCACTTGGTAAGCAGACGTTGCCGTTCCGAACACGAATCCCTTCGGGAAGCTCTCTCTGCTTAGCCCTCCCGTGTCCAACCTCATTCTGCTCGCCGGAATCGCGCCGCCGCACTGGATTACCACCACCGCCAGCAGCAAGCAGAGCAGCCGTAGCCACGGAGGAGATGCGGCAGTCCCCATCTTCACCTTCTGCACCAGTGACTCTGAAAGAGGAAGAGAGTGTGTGTGGAGGACGAAATGAGGCCTCTTAGCGACTGACTGAGAAACTTACCTTTATATGCCACTTTGCACGATGACGTGTACTTGTTGAGTATGGATACAAACGAAGATAATTCTTTATTCCATCATGTGATTCAAATTATTGCTAATTAATTATGGATGAGGAAGAAAGAGTGAATTATACTTTTGTAGAATGCAAAGTTTTCAAATTGGTTTTCTAAAATATTAATCTTATAATATTATCAAATCAATTTGCTTCTTCGTTTCGCTAAATTGACATAATATATAGTCTCATTATTGTACCAGATTCTCATATCGTAATCGTTAGTCAGCAAGCCAGACAGGATCGAGAGAAAAGTTTTGAGATCATACAAAATCTGATCCGGATGGATACTACACAGCGTTCAAGGAATTTTTGTAATTTATTATTTACAAAAATTGCGTGCATTGCCGTATGTTATAATTAAAGAATAATTTTATTTCAATATTATTTAAAACTATAATTTTATAAAATCCAAAAATTTTATCCATACATATTTGAGTTATGTAGTGATCATATTTTAAGACTAAAATTATAATAAATATAAATGCTTATTACGTCTATTTTACTTTATTTAATTCACATAATGTTATTAGACTATTCTTTATTTAGTCCACATAAAGTTTTGATACACGTTGTTGGATTTTGAAATTGTAAAATATTTATATAACCTCTATCCATTATTATTAAAACAAAAAGGAGTACTTTTTTTTTTAATTTTAATATATTTGAACCCACCTATCCTTAATTTCGGTATTTTATTTTCTCTTCTAAATTAATACATCTAACTTATTTTAAAATTATCGAATTTCAATCAAGTTTTTAGGAATTAAACACAAGTCAACTTGAATTTATATTAAGTCTAAATTTATTAGCAAGTTAATATATTTTCCACAATTAAAATCTTACACTGAATAAACTTAAAAAATTAACTTGTAAAATTACAAAAATTTTACGCTAAATTCAAATCAACAAGTGAATTAACATATTTTCTTAGATAAAATTATAAAATGATAAAGTCTGAGAGTAAACTAAGCCAAGTTTGAAAATGGTCGCAAATAATTGGAGGGACATGGTTTGTCATTTTGTCGTTTCAGTCCCCGTGCTTTGTCTTTTGTCGGTGGGTTGCGTCCACCGTGCACGATGTTTGAGACATGCAAATTGCTTTTCTCTTTCTTTGGGTTACCCCTAAGCGCAAAAAACCCTTTCTCTTTTTACCAACAAATGTATAATTAATACCACCACGAGTTGATACAAATGGAATATATCTATGCTTCTTAATCATCGTCTTTTAAATTTAAATTTATAATAAAATAAAAAAATATTTATTTAAGAGATTTTTTTTAATTTAAACTGAATCATAAGTCAAAGAATTAATATTTTAAACAATAAAAAAATGTATTATTAATTAATGGGACTGTTTTATATCATTGCCTCGTTGGCATCAAGTCTAACTTAATACTTTAAAAAGTTATACAGATTTGACTATTATTTATTTCATACGGAAATTCAAACATTTTCTTTCCCAAAGTACATGGACGTGTAAAATTTTAAATGCCAGTATCAAATATAATTTATGAATTTTTTTTACTTATTACTTGTCACAAAATTATTATTTTATTTTTAATTTATTAAAATATTTAAAATAAAAAATAATCACACTTGATTTTTTAATTTTGTAAAAAATTAGATTTAATTCTTTAAATTTATAATTTAAGATTTATTGAAAGAATTAAATTTAATAATTTTTTAAAAATAAAAATCTAAAATATAATATTTTTTAATAAGTAAATATTATTTTAAGTATTTTAATAAGTAAGAGATTGAAATAACAATTTTATAATAAGTAATAAACAAAAAGAAATTCTACTCTATAATTCGTAAACAACAAAAGTCAAATATGGTAGCTTGATTTGTGGTTAATTAGAGAGCTAAGCTTCCTAAAATCATGTAAAAGAAAATTCTGATACATCTGAAGATTGTGTTTTATTGAGAGAGCTTGAAAAAGATGGAATAAAAAAATATTCATTGACAACATGATTATTATAGTATTAAAAAATTAGATACGGTAGATCGATTTGTAGTTAGAGACCAAGGCATGCATCCTGAAATCTTATTATTAAAAGGATTTCTAATAATATCAAATAATGTTATTGAGTTCTTTCTGCTAATAAAAACTAGACAATAAAAGAGCCAACATCTGTGCCATACATTAAGGCTTTCTTTTTTCCTTTTTCAAATTGATGTGTTCTTTTACTTCGGAAAATACAACATTCAATTCAAGGTCACTATCACTAATAAAAATTATGTGCTCTTTGCAGTTAGTGAGCATAATAAATACTCTTTAACTAGCGAAATTCAAAATTTTTTTAACAAAATATTTTTGGAAGAGAGTTTAATATGATGTCCACAGTGGGTCAGCTATGAAGGAAAGGGGAGGGAAGAAGTGACATAATAAATGGTAGATTGGTCCCTCTGCCTCAGAAATGTGGCAGTGACCACTAGTGGACCATTAATGATTTGTAGAGTGTTGTGAGTTATGAATCACAAGTGAGACTGCCAGACGCACCACTTCCCAAGCGTGCTCTGTTCAAAGTTTCACACAAAAATCTCTTCGCACGTGAATTTGAAAGCGCAATTTCCCTAGTAGTTTTTGTCAACGTCCAAGGACATGAACAACTCATTTTGGATGATTTGATACAAGACTTGTGCATATAAATATCTCGTTCAAAATAGGAGGCCAATTTGAGAAATCAATATATATATATATATATATATATATGTAATTTTTATTGACCACTATCTACTCTTGGCCCAGTTGAGATTTTTTCTGATTTGTTTTTATCAAGGACGAGGGAGGGCTTCACATATCACAACAATGGTTTGATGGAATTTGACACGCTTCAATTCAATCATGCTTTTTCATCAAGCTATTTGCTTGAGATCTTAAATGTTATAAATGTGAGGATTTTGTCAACCAATGTTGTCAGATAAAAACTAGGACAATGCAACATTTTCGTATGTTAATATATGAATATAACTCCTCGTCTTTTTATTTTTTTATAGTAATGTGGTACTTTGTGGATTGTGTTGCCTGAAGGTTGCAACAATTAGTTATCACCAAATTTGGGAAATTGATGCAATAGGCAAAAGTGGGGGATTGTTTCTCACATGATCCAAAGAAGTTGATCGTAGTATCATTTATTCATCTCCACGTTGGATTGACATAACATGTTATCCCTCACCAGGTCTGATAGTTTATTCAACTTTTATACATGCTTGTCCTACTCAAGATGAGCGTCATAAGGTAGGTTACATACAAGGTGCCTTTTACAGTTTGACCCAAAATTAATTTGACTTTGTTTGATTTAACGTATATCATTTAATACTTTCATACTTTATTCAATTACTATTTACCGTTACTTTTATATCCAAATTTTAATAAAAACATTAATGTAATACATAACTTTAATTGTATTATTTTTTGAATTAATATTTAAAATAATAAAAATATGCAAATTAACATGAATGTATTAATATACTTAAAATTGTGAGTGTACAAAAAATAACATCTTACACAAAATGTCTAAATTATAATTGTCAGATCTCCATTTCACTTGTAATATCTTAATACTAAAGGCTACTAGTACTTTTATGTTGGCAGTCTCAATTATAAAGTATTAGCTTAAATCCATCAATAACAGGAAAAAATTTTTAAAATTATGAAATTATTTTGAAGTATAAGTGAAAAATGATATTTTAAAGAATAAAATTGTTCATCAATTTTTTTATGTGATCATTTTCATTAAAAGAAAGCCCAAAATTAAGTGGTAATAAAAATCACAGATAAATTGAATAAGATACATTAAATAATAAGACATTGATTTCAAGACAAATTATAAGTTACCTTCTTTTTAAAAGAAAAAATTTAAATTTTTTTTGAACATTTACTCTCTAATTCTCTAAAATAAAACAATAACAAGTAACTATAACTTACATCTCCACATGATTGAATCTTTTAAATAATCTCTATATGAGTAATGTTTTTAGTGAGAAAATTAATATGAAAACACCTAAAAAAACTTCCATTTAAGAGAACATAACAAGAGGACAGAGAAAGTGAACAGATCCAAATAAAACATTTTCTTCACAGCTCTTTCTCACGGGAGGGAGCCAAAATCATATTAATTAAACCAACAAACATAACACTCACCATATCAGCTAACAAACCAACACAATCAAAATGCCTGAACAGGATGAACCGATCGAGTGAAATAAAGAAACCTTGCCTATGTTCTTGGTCTATCAGCACACTTACGACTCTAATACACAATCCATAGGATTTCCTGGTAATATACACAGCATTGGTTTCTTTACTTCAAATTCTGGCGCAGCTGTCAATAATCTTTGCATCAAAATTTAGTTCCATCCACAGCAGATCTGGATATTAAAAAGATGCACTAGACATAGCAACTCACAGAAACATCTACTTCCAAATGCTGCAACAGGAATTGGCCCTAACTTTAAACTGCATACTTGAAAGTGAATACCAAGCCGATGCTTGCAGTATGGCCTTTAACTTGACCAAACAGAAAAAAAAAAAAACAATTGCCTTTGATATAATCCCCAATTTATAGTGATAAGCACTTCCTTGTCAGTCTGATTCATAGTAAGCCTGACTCACGGTGGGGTCAACCTCCAAACACGAATGAACGCATCCTCACCAGAGCTCGCCAAACTATATTCATCAGTGAAAACCAACCCATAAACCCCACCTAAGTGAGCACCCTTGATGGTAATTCTACTAGATGCAGGCTGGTCAATTTCATATATAATGACACATGTATCGAGTGATCCAGTAGCAATCCTAGTACTGTCAGGGGACCAAGCAAGGCAGTTTATTCGAGCAGTGTGGTATAACATGTTCTTAAGTTTGACCTGCAAAACAACATTTCAAAGAGATTAAGCATGTTACCATACAACACGTATCTCTCTTCCTTGCAATCACTCAAAAGACATTTAATAGCTCAAAATACATATAGCTCATATCCAAACTACCTCTTTGGTGGCCCGGTCCCACACTATTGCTTCTCGATTGACATCCCCTGATGCAAACATAGAAACATCGGGAGAGTAATGTATGACACTAATAGCACCTCGATGTTTCTCAAGGACTGCTTCTTCTGTAAGAGTATCACCAGAAATACCATAGATATGCAATTTACCATTTTGTCCACCAATAATAGCTTCACTTCCATCAGGTGAGACAGCAGATGCTGTGACAACAAAACCAAGATTAATGGTTGACACTATTTTTGCACCACGTAGCATAACAACTCCTGAATCAATTGAAACCAGAGCAAGTTCAGGAGATAGAAGTGCAACACTCAAGTCCTTTGGTTGACTTCCTATATCAATGGCTTCAGCATCTCCACATTGATCCCCAAGAAAAGAAGCTCGCCATATCTGGGTAGTCATGAGAAAGTTATGGAGATAAGGAAAAATATAAATTGTTGCAAAATGTTCAAATTAAATTCATTCAACCGCTTCATGAATGCAATAGTGAAGATGCCTTGAAATTTAGCTCATCACTAGTTTTCTCAAATATTGGATTAATGCAGATCTCTGTCGTATTCATAAATATTCAAATTTCTAGTCACATACGTTGATGGCATTCTGCCAATGAGTTTGAGAATATCACTATTTACAATATAATTCAGTAACAAATTCCATACAAAAAGGAGAAAAAAATGAAATTAATACTATAAATGCCCAATTTTTTTTTCTAGGTGATGTCAAAGTTGAGATTACTTCTAGTGCTGCAAAAACTATAATATCTCCAGATTATACATTGATAATTATTATTGCTGCTTAGTGAGCACATAGACCTTGGCCCTGTTAAGAAAAATAGCTTAATAAGTGCTCATTCTAGAATTATCAAATAAACTTCATTGCAATAATTACAGTCTAAAATACATTAATTTGTGTTTGAATTGACACTCTGGGAATTACTTAGGTCATTAAAAAGTCAATGAGCGCAAATTTGTGCATAAGCTGTTACAAGTTTTTGCATGAACTTATTTTCATAAGCTTCAATATTAAGTTTACGAGAATAAGCTAAAATCAGCATACAAAGGCATTATTAAGCACTTATAATAAGTTCATCTAAAACACATCCAAAAGAACTGATAAGTAGTAGGTAAGCTGCTAATAAGCCCATCCAAACGGGGCCTTAGTGAGAAATAGTCCTTGCATTTACAAGTTATGAATACATGAAATGATGGAAGGATTACAAAAAAGTAACAATATATCCTTAAATATGTTTTATATTTCATTTTGGAGGAAAATTATAAAATAATCAAGCATTAGATTCTTAGCCAAACAATAAAACTAATCACATATGTTACCTATTCTAGATGACTAGATCAGTAAAACAAGAAGGGTACCTTTTTAACTTTTTAAAATAAACTTCTGTTAGTTTATGGTTTTCCAAATCAAAAAATTTTGCCGAGTGTATCATTGAGATTTTCTCTGGACCTTTCAACTAATACATCACATGCAAGAAGCAAATAAGTATACGCTCTTTAGGCACAGCAACATCACATAACATTTAATTGGACATGACAAGCGCAATTGTTTCTTAATTCTGATAAAATAGGACAGAAAGGTTATCAAATAGAACATAATGTAGCGATTACAGATTCCCATTGTAGCTGAAGAAAATAAGCAAAGCACTTACCTTATTATCAAATCCAGATGTCACAATCTCACCTTCTGTAGCTGCTAAGAATTTGATCTGAGAATTCTCCTTTCTTTGAAATTTACCACTATATCCAATCCCTTGAATCCACTTAAATATTAAACCATCATAACTACTAGACAGAAGTGCTTTAGGGTTGCTTCGAAGAGTAGTTAAGGAGGATACATTTTTCACATGTCCAGATAATGTTGTTGGGGCCTTATCAAGATCACTTGCTACAAATATAGATATTACCCCGCCAAGAGAAACAGTGACAAGACGATCATTTAGCCATAGACACCCAACTAGCATGCCTTCAATTCCACCTGAACCAGGACAAGACAATGTTTTCTTCACCTTTCCGATATTGTCCTCAGATATGTCCCAAACTTTTGCTGACTTGTCTGCAGATACAGTAAGAACCTAAAGATAACATTACAACTCAAGATCAGATTGTCATTACTCAACTTGCATTATTTTGAAAGGGACAGATAAAACTAACATCAAAGAACAATTTTACAAAAGCACTGAGGAAAAATTAAGAATTCTGCAAAAGTGCAAATACACCAGTTAATTGTACTCAAAAAGTTTAACCATCATCATAATTTTACTAATTAAACTATTTCAAAGTATATCCATTCCCATGGCCTAATCTTCCAGTAGAAAGTATTCTGAACTTGTATGACAACACCAACAAGTAAAATTCCTGACATCAATTATCTCAAATATAGCCCTGAATTTAATATTTATCTAGGAATTTGTAATTTGATAAAATATTTCACCTAGACAATATAACAAACTCAACCAAAATATGGCATCTACTTGAATGCATCTTAGTGGGATAAATCAATCGTATGCCCAGATAGTACAAGAAACCAACAGAAATCTTTTCATTGACATTTCGCTCAGATAAAGTATGACATACTTAAATTGTACGCACAAGAAATTGTTCTACATGTTTTATCACAATAAATTGTTCGTATGAGATAAGTTATTTCTTCATACATGCTACTTTTTTTTATCTATTTTTTATTTTATTGAGGGGAAAAAGGGAAATATTCCATATTGTGATAAGGAAGTATAACTTAAAATTTTTGTAAAATGTTAGCAATTAGAGAAGAGAAAATTAAGTGAACAAAATCAAATATGAAGAACAAAGAAAAAGAAGGCAGAAAAAAAATGGATGCAGGGAGGCAGGGATTTGGAAACCAATGCTTCTTCCCTAATTCACGCCTATCCACAGAATATCATTCCCAGCAACCCTGTTACTATCAGAAGTTAGTAGTTTGATTGTCTTTTGTATTCTACTTCAGTTTATGATAAACCTGAAATTTCTGTGCTGAGGGACGTGAGTCATTGACAGAATCCATAAATAGAATTTCACTCACTTGCTTGCCATCAGGACTCCAGCTAACAGCATAGATAGTACCAGTATGGGCACCTTCGGAAGACAGCTCGCCAATCTTCTCCGCACTCTTTCCATCATATATAATACCCTTTTTGTCAGAGCTTACGCTTAAAAATTTACTTCCATCTGGTGAATATCTTACACAATTGACATAATTCGAATGATCCCTTAACATCAAAAACCAAATCACTGTGAGATCGATGACTTATCAATACCAATGCATTTGGTTGAAGAGATGAAAGAAAAGAGCAAATCAAAACACATAAATTCAAATTAAAAATAATTCCATGGAGCCACTCAAGTATTAAATGTTTGCACATGTTTTAAAATCACAATCTGATTCAAACATTTAACATATTGAGGAGAAAAAACATAAAATTTAAGCCATTACATAACTATGGTTTTGGATTCTCCATAAAAAGTATTTTAAGTTGAAAAGTATATTGTATCCCTTGACCCACTAATTTCTCATCTTTTTCACCAAGGACTGACACTGGTAATTATCAATAACAGCCAGACAAAAGTATATGACTTGAAGGGTTGGAAGCAAGTCTTTTCATCTTTCAAAGAAAATTAGGTAAAATCCTATGGCTTATCACATCTATTTTCAGTTGGAAGACTGCTCCCATTTCACTACAAAATCTCTTTTCACCACAAATGAATTATAAAATCAACCCAGTGGGAAAGGTATGCCACCAGATGATACTTGACAGAAAAAATAATCGGTGCTATATAATGACACTACATGTTTAATAAACATAATCCAAAAAGAGGATGTGAAGACCTCAGCTTGGACAAATGACAACACTACCATTAAGTTTTTCATAGTATACCTGTGAGAAAGTTTAAATCTGAATGGTGGTCCTTCATAAAAGTTCACCAGAAAATCCTCTCCACATGTGACAATGCGATAAGGTCTTGTTGGCTTATAAGCACAACTTAAAACTCGCCTTGAATGGCCATCAAATTCACCAACATTGGTGCCTGAATCCCACCTATTCATCGTAGAGTTTATTTAAGTATAATTATATGAACAACAAATAACCATTATGCAAACATTGTATGGAAGATACAGAATGAGGCCTTTTTACCTAACCTTATATCTATTGGTAGGGTTTAAGAAGTAATCTATTAAAAACTTTTATCCAAAGCTGCCTTATGAATATTAGAACAAAAAATTTAAATAAGTAAATGACGGTTAATTTCATGTATAAATAATGATGCTTAAACATGAAATATTTGCAAAGCTTCTCATACACTAATAGGAAGAATAGGTGAGAATTTTGTTGGGTTAGGAGCAGATACATATAAAAGCATTACAAGAAGAAATACTAGTCAATCATGTCAAGCTTGAGAAACAATTTCATCTTAATTTATAATGCAAAGAACCGAAACTTTAAATTCTGCACTCGCTTCTGAGTATTAGGTGGGCCCTTTATGGTTTAAATCTGATTTGTCTCAAGCGCCTATCTGTGAGGTGGAATATTTAGTCTCTCCTATAAGGTTAAGGACAACTAAAGTACATTATTTAATTTCAAAAGTTCACATATAAGTGGTCCTCTGCAAGACATGTGCTCAAATAGAATGCAAGAACCAACTGCCAAAAGGACAACTACTGACCTATTTGTTATCTGAGAATTCCTAGAAATTATTTAGTTACTCTATACTTCAAATGCATTCTAACAGAGGAAGTGACTTTTGTTTCAAGATGAATTCTAATATTACAAGGTAGGTAAAAACATTTCATGTCTGCAGTTTTTTGGTATGTAATAATTCTAAAAGCCTCAGTATACCAACAATTGTTTATAGTTCAAACGTTTGACAATGTCGCATCATCACAAGGAGATCCCACCGACTAGCAGTTCGGTTGAAAACTAACAAGTACTAATATTTCGAATTATAACTAGGAGATCAAACAAACTACATGAATCGCTTTTTCAGAACACAACACTTGACTTTTAAGGAGTTTCAATATAATTGCTTCCTGTATCAACCACTGAAATAATCGCGAATCCCAAAATCTTCCCACCAAGATATACATATCAGAATCTCACTCCCCCAATATTTTTCTGCATTTTCTAAGCATCCAAAAAGTCGAAATACTGAGGGAAAAAGTAAATACTCACATAAAAGCGCGTACTAATGACTTCCCTTTCCCTTCACCACAAGCCACAATTCTCAGACCGTCCGGCGACCACTGTAGATCGTCGATTCGGCCCGACAACACCTTGAACTCCTTCTTCAGAACGAAGTCGTGGCGGGTCCCCCAAATCCTCACCGTCCCTGACACGTCAGCAGACGCGATCCACTCACCATTGGGCGAATACCGAGCCACTGTAGCCGGGTACGCGTGCTCGCCGTAAACCGAAACCTGAAGGGGATTGTCGAGGTTCATGAGGATGACCGATCTGCCATTGGTATAAACAATGGAATTGGATTTGGAGTCGCCGGAAATTAAAATCCCACGGCCTCGCTCCATGGATGGCATGCAAGCATAGGTCTCTACGAGTTGGGGCATCTTATGAAGGATCTGGAAGTTGCAATTTCTTCTTGCTTTGACTGGGAATGGTGGAATTTTGGAGAAGGGGAATATGAACTTCAGAGCTGGAAATGAGAAGAGGTGAGGAATTTCAAAGTATTTGGCGTTTTATAGGTGGCTTGACTGATGTCTGACTCAAGACAGATCGATGTCTAATTGAAGTTGCGGGAAGGATCCGTCAATATTCCGTCCGAGATAATCTGGGGAAGTTGATCGATAATTAAGTGAAGTTCTTAAAATCGGGGTTAAAGTAAGCTTAAAAAGATTTAATGTTGGAAAATATAAGCGATGGTACACTTTAAAGATCATTCAAACAAAGACTTAATTTGAACCGATGCAAAAGCGGATTACGAAAATTTATCACCGTACCAATAAAAATTTGAGATCATCATGTAAAAGTAGATTTCTTCTTTATTAAACCAAAAAGATATCTACTTAAATTAAATTAATATTCAGTTTTATAAGAAATTATATTAAATTTAATTAACTATTAACAAGTTTTGTGACACACTGAGAGCCTTTTTGATATATTGAATCAAGTGAAGTGAGTGAAAAAAGGAGAAGTAATCAGTATAATGAGATGCTTAGTACAAAGTAATGGAATTCACTTTGTAATGAACATTCCCTCCTTCATAGGAATCTAGATTACCCACGACGTTCTTCCATACTCCTCGTAAAGCTTTCTTGTCCATCAGAACAACAAGACAGTTGCAAGTTGTGACAACATCATCTCTCACACCAGGAGGCGTCAAAACATGTTCGACCTATTGAGTTAAGCCCGTGTAACCTACTTAAAAGGGTTGAGAAGTTCCTTTAAAAATTTGTTTAGTATACTTCTATCAACTCGGCCCGTTTAATCCATGAATTAAATGAGTTAGCTCGTGGATTAAAGGATTGCTTTTTTTTTTTTTTTAAATATTACACTCACTCAATCTAACGAACCCAACTCACTGCACTTTCCTATTTAAAAAAATTAATTCTAATGTATGTGTTTTATTGTTTCTATTATTTTATAATTTGCCAAATTTGAATATTCTGCTCATAATCATATTCTTATTATTAATGAATCATTGAATTATTTAATTACTCTACTTGTTTTAATCCATTGAAACTTGCTTTTTATTTAGTTTTTTTTTTGTTTATTTATACTGATATAGAAATTTATTAATTAAACAAGACATGTGTTTAAAGAAAGTTACATTTGAATTTTTATAATTTTTTAATTTTTTGGTATGTTAAATGGGTTAGTTCGTTTAACCCATTAAGTGGGGATGAGTTAAGATTTTCAACCTACCACCTTATAATGGGTTAAACGGGTTAACTCGTTTAATTTATCAACTCAGGTCGGTCAGTTCGGATGAGTTGAGTTAGCCCATTTTAACAACTCTACTCACACCGGCCTTCCACCACTAGTAGTCATCCACCATAGATCTACCTCTAGTTAGAATTTGGTGCCACCATGTGCTTTGCATTATTATTTGTTATATTTGAAATGTCATCATGCTATCATCATCAATAATTATGATATAATTACAAATAATGTCCAGCCCATAGTGTTATACAACATCAAATCTCAACTTAATCTACCTCTGGTTTAGGATTCAAACTCCATTGTCTTGCATCACATTCATGCTCGGAAGCTTCGATGATGAGTGGATGGCGAAATAACTCTGCGATGAAGGACTGCATAAGTGAAGGGAAGAGTGAATATTGGTGAAGGACAACACCAATGAAGTATGACACCAGTAAAAGTAACTAAGTTGTGAAAGCTATGCTATTGAAGGAAGACGACGAAGGAATCATAATATTATTTTTTCTTTTTATAAAGTAATATTGCTTATTACTTTTACAACTATGGGCATTATAGTCTATTGCTATGCATTTCTTCCTATTCCTTCTTTTATTTTTTCATTCATACCAAACATGATTAAGAGTCATAAGATTCCATTCCATCCATACTAATCCTTATTATTATTCTCATTTGCATTCCCATAAAATTCATTCTTACATACCAAACTGGGGCCTTATTGTACATGTACAATTACTATAGATTTTTCATTGTGTTGATAACTAACTATGGTTGGCTAATAGTTAGCAAAATTTTTCTCAAAATTATATCATTTTTAGATAAACTTAGGGTTCAAAATTTTTTACATTCGATGAAAAGTATATGAATTTAACGGTTAATATTAAAGCAATGACATGATTTGATAGTTCAAATTTAATTTAATAACCATACATGGTTCAAAATTTCAATCCAATAGTTTAAATATAAAGGATTGTACAATCAACCAACCAATGAATCTTTTTAGAAACTGGTGAAAATCCACATATATAAAATTGACACCTATAGGCTAAAATTTAAAAAGGCACACCCAAATTACTTAACTGTGTGAGGAGGATGCAAATGATCTAGATATATAACATTTTGTGCATGCATAAATACTTACGTTGATCAAGTACTACCTAATGTTTGATAGATTAGGCCGTAAGGCCAATCTTACATAGCTTCCACTATTTGTGAACTTTGGAGACAACGGTTAGCTCACTTGGGCATTAATAATGTTGGCTTTGCTATAGAGGGAGCTTTTGTGATGCCATGAACTATAGTAAGCAAAATAAAATTGATCATAACTTTAAAAGTCTGTCCAACCTTATTAATTTAGTCTAAAAAATAAAGTTTGAAAAAAACAAAAGCTTGATTTAAAAAGCTTGTTTTGTAAAATGAGTCAGGTTCGAGCTTTTCTAAGGCCTAAGTCGAGCTTGTAAACCTTAAATGAATTTTTTTTAGTAAGAAAAAAATTATTATTTAAGGAAAAACTTAATGCATGGTGACATTTTGGTAAATAATTAAAAACTAATATATCTTATTAAAAGGATTTATGTCAATACAACAATTTATTTGTATTTATAACTTCAGTATATATAATTTTACAATTAATAATAACAATTAGCTATGTTATGTAGCTTAACTCTTAAGTAGTAAATAGATTTAATCATGACTTAAAAAAGCCTGTTTGGCCTGATAAGCCCGACCTGAAAAATATGAATAAAAGCTAGAATAAAAATATCTAATAATAAAAAAAAGGCTTGGGCTTTTATTTTTAACTCGAACCAAAGCTTGATTTTTAAAAGCCTTACTCGATGATAAGATCTAAAGCAAAATATCATGGCTACTTGATATTTACTATACTTGTCATCATTGGATCAATTTCTTATGTTAGCGCAATCAATACTTCCAATACTAAATTGTTACACAAATCCTTATCCAATGCAACCATTGTTAGACTTTAAGCATGAAATAGAGCTTCAATTATCTGATCATGTGTCTAATATTTTGTTTTTTTAATTTTAATTGATAATTTGACTTATATGTTTAGCCATAATCTTGATAGGTGAAAGAACATCAAACAATGTTATCATACGACTGAGATAGTAAGACAATGTTATATGATATTGCTATATCAAATGGGGAATAACAAGGAGGAATAATGGCAGTTGCAATTATTGGTAAAGTTTTGATTTTTTAAAAGAAAATTCAGTTAAATATTGAATTTAAATTTTTTATACCTGCTTATTAATTAGTTCATAACTCATTTTCAACCAGCAAATGGAAGTAAAACTAATACATCATAACATTGATTCCAACAATCTATATTGTCATTGCACTTGATCAAAATCTCACATTCAAACATATTTAGTCTACTAATCATCTCAAGTAATTTAAAGATAATATGGTCATAGTGCAATTATAATATAATATAGTCCTTAAAGCAGTTCAACATTATAAAATCTATTGTTCTTCTTTATCAAAAGTGATTTGAGAATGATATGCTACACTCACGATCTAATATCTAGATTATAGTATAAGAAATAGTAAGACACTTAGGGAAAATATATTACAAGGTATAACTAGAAATCTAAGTTATTAAAATAAACTATAATGCATATATTAAGAACATTACCAATGATGTTTAGAAAGCGACAAGTTCAAAAGGCATTTAACCTTAAAAGTTTTGCATAAAGAAATTCATCATTGGTTGAAATTTTTTTTTTGTTCATTTTGGTCTTGTAGTTATGCTCTTAAATCTTGTATTTCTTGGTTTTGTCGTTCTGTTACCTATTGCATTTGGATGAATTGAGTTCGCAACTTGATATTAAAAGGACAAGATAAGCTCGTTCCATAGCAAGAATAAGATGAATGTCCAAACACTTGGGATGACAATGGACCCAATCCCAACCTTCGAATACAAGCTGGATGCTCATACCTTCTAAAGGCAATGACTAATGAATCTTTGGTGGAAATTTCATCAGTTATGGAAATTGAATTAAATTGTTGGGCAACAATCTTATCCTACATTAATCAGAAGATTTCAAAATGACACATGAACAACGAAAATATTTCCAAGTAAAACAACAACATTAACCTTAACAATTATATAAAGTAATTGCTTCTTTACAAATGAAATTGAATATACTAACATAACCAAATCACAACTCAACTTATTTCATGTTCAAAATAAATAAAGAATTACTTACACTTATTGTTTTGGCATTGTCATTCATGAAAGACCCATCAACATGTTTATGCGTTGTTATGCTTACTTCTATTCTACTAATTGGACAACCTAATTCCAATTTTACAATTAATAAGTACATAATAACACATATGTATATTACAAGAATAGTACAGTATAATTACTTAAAATTGAGATTACCATCTCTTCCTTTTTTGCGTGCTAAACTCTTTGTTCCACTTGTGTGAGACATTTTCCTATTCATTGAAAAAAAGATAGTAATAAGCATGTTTCAACATATAGTTATTGTTACCTTAGTCTTTGAGCTAAGACAATAATCAATAAACAATGTTCAATAATCTTTATCAATGCCATCAGTGAATTTGGTAATTAATTACTCTCAAATGCAAGTGTCATCATTCTTACTCTTCCATAAATCTTACCTCTTATCCTTCCACTTCTATCTAACAGATTTCTTAATATAGTTATTGAGCAATTTAGTACTAACTACAAATTTAGCCTTCAAGATAAAAAAAAAAAAAAATACAATTAGCTACTAATGACACATTCAGAAAATGTAGTCAATATTAATAGTAGACATATATTACCTTAATAGTATTATTGTATACATTATCCTTATATTCTAATGGAACTCTAGCTGAGAAGAAATAATTTAAAGTCTCTCCCAACTGACCTTAAGAATTTATTAAACAAACCATTGTCATCTCTAACTGGTTGACTAGTAGGGTTCTATTACAAGTCAACTTACTCACCAAAGAGAAGTTACCAAACATCATTAGATGTTAAGGTCCTTAGTTTTACCATGTTATCATTATCTGTTAACCAAACTTTAGTATATGAATAATCCTAGTTAAGTAAAACATACATTACAATTTTATAGTATTTATACTAACAACATCAACAAGCCAAACTCTCTTACATGACAATGGACGTTGGGGCGGTGGAAATGCTTCATTTGTCTCACCTTTTATGCCATTATTAACGTCCATAGGCTATTCCTATAAAAATAGAGTACCTTCATGGGTTCTTGCCTCAGGAGGAGTGTTTTAAGGCGGGAAGAATTTATTTTGAAGAGTCATACTCATTTGCATGAGGATCATTGCAAGTTAAACCACAAGAGTATCCCGAACTATTCATCTTGCTTATAAGGCATTTCATCTTCAAAATTCTGGCCAATAGTTCAAATTAGCATCATTAATGACAGAGGCATAAGAGGTAAATATATAATATATTTTTAACATACAGTTATGCAATAAATAAAGAGATGTAACATATTCAAAAGATAATGCTAACAAGTATAACTAAACACCTTATCAATGATATATTTTCCTCTTCAGAAAATAACATGTCCAAGTTTTGAGGTTGATATGGCTCATATTCATAATATGTACTATCATCAATTTCTAACATGTCCAAGTTTTGAGGTTGATATGGCTCACATTTATAATATGTATTGTTATCAATTTCTCTCATATCATATAAGTCACATGGCTTGAGATAGGTACACTCAAATTCTTATTTAACTCATCTTTCATATAATAAACATTTGAGCCTCCAAAACTTAGATGTATGGCCCATGATCCTTATGATCAATGGTGTGTATCATTGGGCAAAGTTTATATATGTAAACCCTAAGTCATTAAACATGATCCCTTTAGAATCAGTTGTGTTGGCCCACTTATATTTGAACATAGTATCTCTGAAACAACCATGATAGTTTAACTAAATTATATTGATTAAGCTGAGCTTTATCGCGTACATAAGATTTCAAATTTTCTAAATATCTGATGAAGAACAAAGCATTGTAAGCTTCATGTGCAAATTGTGAAATTGAAGTAAATCATGAATGAATGTTTATATGCATACCTTTCAATTAGATACATCCATCGATATTGAATAAGGCCTCTTAGTTTTGCTTTATTGATTTGGTGTACAATTAATTGAACCATAACTACGAAGAATGATGGCGAAAAATCATCTCCATATGACATAACATCTCAACCACTTTATCTTAAAGTTGGCTAAGTTCATGTAGATTAAACACTTTATTACATAAATGTCTTAAAAGAAAAGAATATAAATCAATTAAAACTGCAAACATTTGTTTAGAAGGTGTTATTCTCTTGGCCAAAGGTATAAGTTACTCAATAAGAGCATATGAGTCATGAATTTTCAATCCTTTAATCTTTCATTACCTCAAACCAATGCATCTAAAAATGTTACTTGAGTAACCATCTAGCATAGTAATGCTTTTAAAAATATTTAGAAATAGGTACTCATTGACATTTGTCATTGTGAATACTGTAGTAGTATATCTACCATGTTTATTGGGCCAAAGATCATACCATACACCTGTTTAATATACGTTTCTTTGTTCCTTTAAATGATCTTTTGATTTTCAAAACAAATTAAATATGAAATTGTCACACACATTTTTCACAATATGCTTAACTTTATGATAGTAGCGCAATAAGTTGATCTCTTAATATAGAAGTTTGAAAATTGTACTTTTCTTTCGTCATTGTTGAGAGCCTATCTTAGAATCATTAACTCTCTTAGATCTTCATCCATGACTTTTAACTTTAACATCTTTCTCGAATACAACATTAACATTCTCAACTTGCCTTAAAACATCAGAGTCACTATGAGCACCAGGTGGATTTTTCTTTTCAATCTTTCCATTAAATTGAGAACGAGCCAATTAAAATTTATTACTTTGATTCAAAACGCATTGTTAGCCCATAACGCACCACTTTTAATTATGAGGAAGTCACATAAGAGTTAAGTCAAAATTATATAGCAGACACACTAACACATTATGCGTATTCCATCTTAATAAAGATCTAAGGCCTTAGAAGTAACTTATACTCTACAACAAAGCTACCTACATATTGAACTTTTGATTGCTACATGAATTAAACATTGTAATACCTACATTTCATAAATCTTTCAACTCTTGTCTTGGTGGTTACAGGTAGACACATATATCATTTTTTCTATACTCGTTTGTTGAGAAAGAATGAACTCTTTCATGCACATCCAATGAGGAAGATTATAAAGCACAAGCATCACTGGCCATATGCTGTAACTAGTACTTATATTGCTAAATGAATTGAATCCATCAGTTACTAAGCCAAGGTGTATATTCTAAGGCTATGTTATATATTGAGGATGCATAATGTCGAATTTCTTCCATGCTTCAGAGTCCCTTGGATAGCTTAACATGCCATTGTTACTATTTCCCACAACATGTCATCGCATGTCTTAAAAGACAAACATATTCTACAATTGGGGTTTTAGTGGAACATACCTTAATACCTTTGTAGGTATCTTTTTTTGCTTTTTATCACCACTTGATATACCTTTACCATTATTTTTCCACCTAAATGTATTATAATTTTTGCAAGAATCTTGTTTTGCATCCCCCTCCATTTATAACATGTAATCATTGGGACATGGATGAATTTTGGTGTAGTTAAATCTAAGTTTTGTTAATTGTTCTCTTAACCTCATAAAACAAAAGTGGAATTTTAGCAACTTCAAAAGCGTCTATCGACAGCTCAAATATCATCAACTTGGCGTTGTCAATTTTTCTACACTAGTATTTTATGTGACATAATTTTACTAAGAACGATAACTTTGAATACTTTTCACACCCTTCATACAAGCTTT
Organism: Delonix regia; assembly: GCA_037074485.1. Lineage (NCBI taxonomy): Eukaryota > Viridiplantae > Streptophyta > Magnoliopsida > Fabales > Fabaceae > Delonix > Delonix regia. The sequence goes on along the minus strand of CM073449.1, from coordinate 26,308,558 downwards.
GTTGTCTATTTCTAATTAATTCTATGAACTTTACACTATCATTAGTCATCGTATGATTTGGTGGTGATGACATTACTTCATCTTCATCCACAAATCAATTGTTTGGATGATGCCCAAATGCATCATGGACCATCTCCAATATGTGGCCATTGACATTAATTCTTTCTTCAACCACATAAGGTATTTTGAGAGTTTTAGTTATAATATTTACAATATTTGTCTCCTCATGTCTAAGTCAAAATGTGTAACTTTTTTGGAAATGGTTTAATAATTAAGTGATCTTGAACTTTTTCTTTATGATTCTATTTTTTAAATTTGCATTCTGGACATTGACATAATATATTACCCCTTAAACTACTATTAGCAAATGCAAAGTTTAAAAAGTTATTCAATCCTTCTAAATATTGATGAGTTTTTCTATACAAATAGAATATAAATTATATAGCATTAACCAACTTTGTAAAATATTTATACAAACAAACATATATGATTAGCACTAAATTTTAGATTTATAACAATTTGTGTTTGCATAAATAATCTTTACTTAAACGAATGGTGACAGTGTTGGGGATGGAGAATAGATGGACACTACCTCAAAATGAACAAACAGTGAGGTGGTGTGGCGTGCAGGTGGTGGATGGCCACTTCTTAATTAGGTGATCACTGGCAAACAAGTCTAAAGCACGAATGGACGGTGCAGTGACTATTAGAGTTCAAATGGCGCTTCTGTTGAGCTTTTTGTGCGACTATGTGTACGGCTAAAAAAAGAAGAGAAAGTGAAGGGGGAAGTAAAAGTTGTGCATGGCTATAGTTATTTAAATCCTAGTTGTGGTTCATATCAAACTGTGACTAATTAGCCGTGGTTATAATGAACAAAGGCTAATAGCCATGATTAAGAAATAACCACTGCTAATTAGTCTCGATTTAAACTAAATTGTAGCTAATTAGCCATCATTGTTTAAACTACAACTAATAACAATGGTTCTTTGTAATAAAGCACTACTATACAAACACAGTTATGACGCGCCTTTCTTGTAGTGTATAATAGCTTCTTTGGCTAAAAGCTTACTATAATAGCATTACATTAATAAGAGTAATTTTGTAAAAATAATATGTAAGTTATTCTATTCTATTAATAAGTATCATCCATCCCTTTATTACACTTCCAAGTAATAAAGTGTCACATATCTTGTCACTACACAATCCTTGTTAGACCAATCTCTTTTATTATTAGCTATTCTATTTCGTTCTCACTAAAACTCCCAAACATATAGCCTTAGTAGTGGTGAGTGAAAGTATGCATTTTCTTTTGCAATGGCAAGAAAACGAAGCATAAAGACTTAAGGCCCGTTTGGTTTATGGATTGAAATTTTTAGGGAACAAGAATGAGAATGGAAATAGGAATGGAATGGAATGTTATAATGTATGATTATGTTTGGTATAACATAGAAAAGAGAAGTAATGTCAATACTTTGTATTGTTTGGTAAGATAAAAATAATGTGTTTATGGAAAGGAATGGGTTCAAATGACAAATATGCCCTTTGCAAAATGAAAAAAACAAAAAACAAAAAATTAAGCATACTTTATTGTTCAAATAAAAAAATCCTTCATTATTTTTTTTGACCAACATCCATCGTTATTATTTTTTTTTTGTCAATAACATATTTCCTTGTGAAACACTATCCATGTTCATCTAAAAGATAAAAAGTGGAGATCTGCCTAAGAAAGAAAACACCATCCCTAACAATCTTGCTTTGAAACTTCGATTAAGTAGGTAGAGGCTTGCTAATCGGTGAGCTTGTGTTTTCTTTTTATTCAATTCATTTCAGTGATTGGGAAGAAGAAGAACCATTCTTTTTGTCAAAGTCAAAAACTTCAATTTTTGAAAATTTTCTGGGTTTTCCTACATCGTGGGTTTATGCTTAGAAGAAGATATGCCTCCGCCATGACTGAAAGGCAACATCCACCATGGTTTTTGTGCTTTGCCGACATCCATTATGGGCTTTGTTATTCGTTGACGTCTTCGTACTTTTGGCTTTTGTACTTTCGTCGACGTGATGGAAAAATGCTCTGTTGTTGAGAAGGAAAAGCTTTGATTATACGAAAGAAGAGTCACAGGTAGCGGCAATTTTTAAGGGCAAAATAGTAAAAAGCCTTTTCATTCCCAAGAAAGTATGAGTTTTCCTTCCATGAATGGAGGGTTTGAACTTTCCCTCAAAAGTGAGAGTCAGTATTATCTTGGGAATAAGAGTGGCATTGTTCATATTCAACCAAATATGGCAATGGTAATCCTACCTATCCACTTTCCCATTCCTACCTTCCAAATCTATGAACCAAATGTCCCCTTCATAAAAAATTTGGTAAAACTAGATTTAAGAAACTGTGTTTAACCTTTCTTTGTGAATTCCATAAATTAACCACAAGTACTATAGTAAAAGAAATCAATTAATCCTTATACTTTATATGAGTTTATAAATTGGTCCCAATACTTTTCTTTTTCATTATCTGTCACCTATTTTCTTCCACTCTATTCACTCCTCCTTCCTCTTCTTGTTTTCTATTCATTCTTTCTCCTTCTCCACACCATGACAAAATAGTATATAGGAAGTTATTAATATTGGGATTAATTTGGAAAATAAAAGATAAAAACTCCTCCTCCTCCTCCTTCTTCTTCTACATCTTATATCTGCATACATGAAGTTGTTAATATTTGCATACAAGAAGTTGTTAACATTGGGATTACTTTTTATTTGAAAAAAAAAACTCCTTATTCTTCTTCTTTTATCGCTACTAGCTACACATCTTATGTTCAAACACTTTTTCGCAACAATAAAGAACTAGACCATGGGAAAAAGGTCATCTTTTTCTTCCTAGACGCATACAAGAAGTTAATATTGGGATTACTTTGAGGTTAAAAGAAAAAAGAAAAGAAAAGAAGAAGCAAGTGGCCACTTGAGCTTGGCATATTAATTGGAATTGTTCTTAAAAATGCAAATTGCACCCTTGCCCTATCCGGCCATGCGTTTTAGGTTCTTCTTATTCCAAAATTTTCAGAATATTAAAAAGAAATTGAATCACTAAATTGAATGCTAACTTTGCTTCCTATTTGTTATATAGGTCTTAAAAAATAGTTTATTTTACTATACGTCAATACATTATAAATGAATGATATTTATAAATACTAGTAAAAAATTGAATTTAATAATATATTGTAATATAAAGAAAACATATTAAATTTGAGAAAATCTATAAAATTGGTTATGTGAGATTGATGAAAGAGAAAAGACGACAATTGACTTATTAAAATTACACTATCATAAGTCATCTAATTATATATTATTTTCTCTTGTTCTAATTTTGGAACATATTAAGTTATACTTATAATCTCTTATTGAAAAATTTAAGAGACAATTATTTATTTATTTATTTATTTTTTGTTGACTTCAAAAAAGTCCAAATTTCAAATAATTATAGATTTAAAAGGCAATTAATTAATTCATTATTTTTCTCGTTTACTTCCAAGAATTCTTAGACTTGAAAAAATAATTCATTAATTTTATCATTCATTTAAAAAAATTTTCACAATTCAAAAAAATTTTTAATTAAGAAGTGGCTAATTAATTTATTAATTATTTCATTATTTTTTCGTTGACTTCAAATAATTTATGCATTTCAAAGAATTTTTGATACATGTATTAAAAAAAGTGAAAAGTTATCACGTGAGGAATTGAGGGTTTGTTCATGAAAGCTTCCACGTTAAATGGAGCCTGCTTTATTTATATATAATAAATAATATATACTCTATTTTACAAACAACTGTCTCAACAAACCAACCAACGGTAGAAACTTGTTTGAAAATTTTTGAAGCCATAAGGACTGATTTGAAAAAATAATAATATGTAGGGATCAATTTATAAATTCATGTAAAGTATAGAGACCAATTGTTTAATTTTCTCAAAAAATGTACTAAATTGTTTCCACGCAAATAATTTTATTATAAACAATTTGTACAAACAATTAACCACATGTTAATTAAAACAATTTTCTTAACTCATGTATAACAAAACTGTTTTCTAACTGCTCTCACTCGTACAATTAAGCCCATCAATCGCACACACTAGTAATGGATTATATATGTATGGCCACTTCTAAAATATTGATCAGTTTGCATCACTTCCTGTAAAACAAAATTCAGACCTTTCTTCGAAATCAATTAAAATGATCATGTCTGCACCCACGGTCGTAGGTTACTCTATTTGTACAGTGCTAGCTTTTCCTTTCCATTTTCTTTTTAGGATACAAGAAACCGATTTTAACGGAGAGGGCAAATAGGGACAAGAAGAAAATTGTACACCTAATATATGATTCCAATGGGTGCTGAAGGACTACGGAGTGACTATTTTGTATCTAAATTGAGTAGAGATCAAACCCTGAACTCATAGGCCAAGCCCTGAAACCATACTAAGCAATTTGAAAAATCAAATTACCCAGTAAGAACCAAAACACCTAGCAAAATGCCAGAAACCCAGGTAATGGAGGCAAATAGCATCTGACTTCTAAAGAAGAAAATAGCAAAAAGGCGGTTTTTTTTTTTTTTTCTTTTCGTTTCTTCAAGATGGTTCACAATATAATATGTGCAGTACTGCTGCTGTGACTTGTCTTAAGTTTTTCAAAGGATCATATTTCTAGGGAAACTGCGCTTGTGCTGAGGGATCAAACAAAGAGAAACAAGAATAGATCTAATAAAATCAAAATCTAAAACAAAATTAAATGGACCAAAAAGTACTTTCACCAAGAATAAATTGGCGTGTCTCTTGAGTCATGTGAAGCCACAAATATATAATATTTTAGTGTAAGATATGGTTCTTCACAAAATTGAAAGTGCAAGAAAGCCCAAACGTGAGTAAACAAAGGCCTTAGTTGGCGGAAAAAAGTGAGATTGTATTGAGAAATAAATGTTAGGCATATTGACTATTCATAGAGTTGATCGGATTGATGTCGCCCAGGAATGGGCACTATCATCATCTAACTCACACTACCATTTCACTCAACACACTGATTTTGTATTCCCAGCTATAAAACCATGAGTCAACAACCATTCCAACTCCACTGTACTTAACCCCCACATCAAACCACACAACCCCCAAATAAAATAATAATAATAATCAAATAAAAAAAATCTCTTCATATCAGGCACACAAATCAACAAGTATCACTAGTGATTTAAAATTCCATTAAATGAAAGTTTCAAGTTTTTCCATTAAAAAAATAGCTAAGACTTCTAATTAAGATAACTTAATGAACCGTGTCTAGGAAAATAAAAAAGAAAAGAAATGAAAAGAAAATCTAGTTCATTCCGTTGTCATCATTCTATGCACATTTTGCTATCTGTCTCCTTAAATACTCGCGCGAGTTGCGTCTTCTTCCCCACGAAGTTTGGGGCCCGTACCAGCCTGTTCCTTCTAAGGTTTTTTCAATGAGAAAACCTTCCTGTGTTAAGCAAGAAACTCAGAAAAGATCATCGTGGTCCAAGGAAGAGGACCAGAAGCTTATTGATTACATACAAAAACATGGTGAAGGTTGCTGGCGTTCAATTCCTCAGGTTGCAGGTATGACTATCTTGTATCTTAGGGTTCAATCTCTTTCTTTCCATGTTTATACGTGAACCAAAGCAAGTAAGGAACTGTATATATATGTGAATACATGTCCAGATTCACCTGGTGTTTGTGGGTAAGTTCTTCCTTTGATTATTGTTAATAGATTCATAGTTATTGAAGCAAGATTATATTATGTTATTTCCCTTCTATGCTATGATCATAGGGTTACGTCGCTGTGGCAAAAGCTGTCGGTTGAGATGGTTAAACTATCTGAAGCCTGACCTTAAAAGGGGAGACTTTGGAGAAGACGAAGAGGACTTGATCATCAGGCTTCATGCTCTTCTTGGCAACAGGTGATTTATTCTTTTTTCTGTGCTTCCATTTCTCTTTCTTTAACGACTCTGAAATTATGCGTTCGAGTTTCTTCCCGATTCGATAGTGATATTAATGTACGGTGCTTTCTGTCAAATAATCTGGATCATCCGTACCGTTAAATAAAATATAGTTAGTCATCTGTTCTCGTTTATAAAATATATAAACTTATATGGAAGGACTTAATAGATTCACTGCAGGGAGAAATAAATGAGTGTACTTAGAGAGAAAATCATATAACGTATAGTTGAAGAAAATAATTGAGAAGGCGTAGGAAGTTTTAGTATATTTCTCTCCTATTATAACTTATGTATAATATTGCAGAAGGTTCAATTTCAAAAAAATTTTACATTTATTATCTTTATAGAAGAATCTAACAATAAAAATATAAAAACTAGACTTGAATTTTTTCCATAAAAATATATAATAATTATCAGGCTTACTTGGTTTTGCTCTTTTATTGCTGGCTAACATATTTTATAAAATTATCAAAATATAGTAGTCTAATTTTCTAATATGGCGTCAATGTTTATACATTTTTATTAAAACTGAATCAGACTAATATATAGATACATATATTAAAGCTGTGCGTGCACTTGTGTTAATTTGTGGGAATACCAGCTTTCTTCTCTTTTTTCTTTTTTTCAACTTTTAGGACTATATATAGTTCAAGAGTAGAAAAGACTTCATGTCAGATCCCTAAGATTCAAAATTGAAGTTCGTAGCTAGAATCACGGACAATAGTACCGAAAGAGTAATGATACCGAGTATAGCAGCCTTGCTTAATAGATGCTAGTATATTATGCATTAAAGTTTTCCAAAACAATGATCAACATATATCAGCGAAATTATTTATATCTTTATTGGTTCAGGTGGTCACTGATAGCAGGAAGGCTACCAGGAAGAACAGATAATGAGGTGAAGAATTACTGGAACTCCCACATAAGGAAGAAGCTAATTCAGAAGGGTCGAGATCCCAATAATCTTCATCGCTTTAAAGGCTCCATAGTTGGAACTGGTGAATCGTTGGATCCTAATAGTAATATGGATGATGATGATGAGACTTCCAAGCAAGTGAATTTGCAGGCTAATGTTGACGACAACGATCAGGTGTGTGATTCATCGAGCAGGTCAAAGTGCAACCTGAACGGTTTTCCTGACTTGAATCTTGATCTTACTCTCACTACTAACTTCTCCGGGGAGAGTAAGATTCAGTGATCAGAATATTCCTACATATATCTATTTAGGCCCGTGAATATTATCTCTCGCTTCTGGTCAATATATTAATAGGATATTCTAATCATAATAAGTCAAGCTTTGAACATATAAAACTATCCCAGGTCAGAATTATATGTATATATATTAGTAGTAGCGAAAGAGAGAGTCGATCGCTAGCTAGCTAGCTAGCAGTTTAACTGCACGTTCTCTACCAATATTTAATGCCCTATAAGAGTTGTTATTGTGACATTAATGTTTAAAGCAAATGCAATTTTATTTACAGATTATATATAAATATTTCAGCAATTGCGGGAGACATGCATTGGTATAAGTTGATTAATGATCGATCTCTTCTCTAAACGCTTGGAGAATATTGATGAAAGCTATGGCGTGCAAAAGCAAAATTGAAACAAACTTATAAGTAATATGAGAGTTGTGTGTAGTAATTTGTGGCTGGCAGCGATCAGTGTATAACTAATGTAAGTTCTGTACATTCTCAAATTTCAGGCTCCAAAGTGTTTATATATTTGTTTATAATTTTATCACTTTCGGCCTTTCAAATAAATTAATATTCATTCTAATTAAAATCATAAGCAGAATATTCAAATCATCAAGTCAAAAGAGAAACATAGAAAATTATTACAGCTATATTTTCCCTAAATCGTAAACCTTGAAGTCGAAATTAATCCATCCCCTTGAATTTAGTACACATGCATTTAGAGAAGTTTGCATGTTTGGTGCCAATATATTTGTTAGAAACAAGATTGTTAAACTGAAATGTTAAGATAGACTGGTAAAGTGAGGTGTACTTATATTATATAAACCCATAACATATATTTGTAAGAGTTTATTATACTAGTAATAAATTATTATGGAACAAAATTGAATTTAAATAAATCTACACACAAAAATACTCATTCTATAATTGAAAACATTAGAACCATAATGTAGTTAATTTATCTTTTGCAAGAAGTGAATTATTCTGTTTCTGGCTTTAATATGTAATAATATTATTATGTATTCACAGAAGCAAGATTAAATCTTTGCATGATAATAATAATAATCAGTTTTCAGCTTCACATTAGTTCCAACAGTTTATGAATATATAAATGCCAAGGAAATGATCGTGGATGATGAGTAAATGACATTTGGGTTTTGTTAATATCAATCAATGATCTTTGGCTAGTTCAAAGGATACTAAAATAGAATTGGGCGAATATCAACCCTATCATAAGTTGGATAAAGAAAAGGAGACAACTTTATGGTCAAGTTTTGTACAAGATAATAATTAAGTAATATGCTGTAATTTTTACAACGTATAGTGTTGTTTCCTTTTGAGGTGTTTTGGATGAAGAAACAAAATTATTTACCATATCACGTAACTTCATGGCAATGCTACTTGAGGAAAGTAGAATCACAAAACCAAACGTTCAAAGTGAAAACTATGGAGGGAAATTCATACATGGGGGTAAGTTAGCACATGCTTCCACCCGCAATCTGTCAAAAATAACCTACCTAACGTTCAAGATGAAAGTAGGAAAATTTTGAAAATTAATGCTCTAAAAGTAATGTAGATGCGTAATTTCTACATTTGTTATAATTAAGGATGAATCGTTGTCTCTGGAAGTAAATGTCTTATCTTTATCAATATTGAATTTATATTGCTCATGGGCGGTGGAGCCAACACCTTTTTGAGTAAACAAAGACACAAGTCATCGTGCCATTAAACATTTGAGCAATGCTAACACCTCCTAAAATCGAGCTCCATTGCTGTAAAAAAATTTTCGAAATTAAAGTAAAATAATCTCTTATTATCATATAAATAAAATAAGACAACTTATATATATATATATATATATATATATATATATATATATATGAATGATAATATGAATTATCTTAAAAAGTTCAGCTCTGCTGGACAATATCCTAGGTGAATTGAAAATGAAATGAAAGCCAAACATAAATCTAAGAAATTTGACAATGTTAGCAATATATTCTTATATTTGCTCTTACATGAGAAGTCACACACACACACACACACAGATATAATATATATATATATCGTCTAAATGGATTAGGATAAGGAAAAAAAAAAACATTCGACCGTTAGTTTTTAGTGAAAGTTCAGACCATTTTTTTGGAATTTCAACCTGATACGAGCTTTAGGGTCGTAGGGATCATTAAATATGAGAAGAAATTTATATCCATTTTATTTTATTTTTATTATGTTGTATTAAAATATGATCATATACTTTTTTTCATTATATCACAATAAATGTATAATTATTGTAGATAAATATATAATTTTTAAATTAAATTATACATTCTTATATTATTATTATTTAACTATATATATATATATATTATTAATTGAAAAATAAACATAGACTTCCAAAGTTAATGACTATTGACCAACTATCCTCCCAAAAGGTCAGTGAGTCATATCAGCATCCTTGAAAAAACACAAGGTAGGGAAAGAAATCTGACATGGAGTAAAAGTCATGGGGCCATTACCTGGCCTTGGACGCAAAAATTTGCAAGAATTTTCAAACCTTCACATTCTGTAACTAGCATTAAATGTTGAGTATTTAGCCAAAGCTGAAGCCAGAATGTGAGGTGGCAGAAAACGGATTAGCTTGGAACTTAGGAATACTAATTTCCACACTTACTCTAGTAATATAAACATTTTGAGATTCAACTTATATATTCTTCATGTGATTCTACTAAGCATCGTAGAATCCCAATTTCCCTTTCTCGATTATTTTTCAACTTCCCTCTCGAGCAAACCTAACTCATTCTTATATAAATGGAAAATGTACACTTTGGATTTCATATTGTTATAATAGAGATGGTATAATTTTTTCAACTAAAAAAATAATTGTACAGAATCATTTTAGACCGAGTGTGATTATTTTGAAAATATAAAAGTCACAGCGTATCTTGGACTCATATTCGGGAAATGTAAATGAGTAGGTCAGTGGTTCAGTGTCTGCTATAATATTACTATGGCACGGGAACTGGATAAGAGTACTAGATAGTTATGCAGGATGAGCTACTGAATCTAACGGTCAACTAAAAACATACATTGTGAGTTTTGAGCACGTGTCCCACGTTTAGACCAGAATTTCGAACCCCATGTGCTAAACGAACGAGACTAAATAACAAAACCTAGTGATGAGATATAAACCTGTTTCAGATTCGCAGTATACGTCACCATCCTTCTGGACTATAAAAGAGAAAGAAAAAGAGAAAATTGAATGTCGAAAGTATGAAGTATGTAAAATGGTTTTAAATTAGTAAAAAAAAAAAATTGATGTAGAGAATGAGAATATATATGAAATTTATATATTTTTTTATCTTTTTATTCATTTCTTTGTATTTCTTTAACTTTAAAAGGGAGTTTATGAATTTTACGTTTTTAGAGGACGTAAATCAAAGATAAAGATAAAATGTGGGTCGTTGGGAAGCAATATATTCGTGAGGATCCAAGGAAATGATCATGGGCCAATGGGACGTACATATACGCCAGTATCATATTCATATTCATCTCAAATCTTAGGAATAGAAGACCTAGGCCTAGTTAGTTGTGTATGACCCCTAGGATACGCAAAACCAGTAGCGTTCACAGAGCTACAGTAAATTTAGATAAGTTACTTTATTTTTAGAGAAGTTTAAGATTTTGGTGGATCTTTAATATAATAATAAAATAAATTGTATGGTATAAATATAATATATTAAGAAAAAACATATAGTAATAATATGTTAAAATACATTGATTATATATTAATTTAAAATAATTTATTTGTATTTATATTTTGATCATAATATTTTTAAATTTTATTTATAAATCTATAACTTTATTAAAAAATTTTAATTTAATCTTTTTAATTTTTTAGTAATTTAAAAAAATATTAATTTATAAATTGAAAATAAAAATAAAATTAAGGAGTTAAGAAATTATTAAAAAAATAAAAAAAGTACATGGGTAAACCAACAAATTTATAAACTAATATTCTTGTGTGAGTTATTAAAATAAAACAAAGTAGAAAAAGTAAATTTACAAATTTAAAAAGAATTTTAAATTTATAAATAAAATTTAAAATTAATAAGACTAAAATATAAATGCAACAAGGTTTTTAGGTTGTCTTATCGTCAATATATTTTAATATGTTATTGTCATGTGTTTTGCTTGTAATATACTATGTAATAATTGTATTGATTAATTTTTTTTTATAATTGTACCAAAGAATTTACTTTAAATATTTTATTTTTAAAAAATTATATTTTTCTCCTAACACATTTTTTATGGAAGACAATTATTAAATTCAATAAAAATAATTATTAAAAGGAAAGAGTATGTCCAAAAAGACCCTTTAATACTAATCAACTAAATCGTAGTAATTAAAAATATTAATTTAAACCATAAAACGTGTATCAATGTATACTAATGAACAAAAACATTGTCATAAATTTAATGAATTTTGGATAAACTACTGTTACCTCCCGTGAAGTTTAAAGCTTTAGCATTTGATGTTTGACTTGTTTGAAAAATGTTACTACCCGTCCCACACTTATTTTTAATGTAGGTTGCTTAAAACTTCTCTAATCAAAATTAGTTATTGTATTTTCTAATTATATCAAAGTTAAATATATAATAAGCTTATCGAACCAATGGTTTTAAGTTGACTATTATAATAATAATTATTATTATTATATATAAAAATAATATTCAGTGTCTATATATATATATATATATATATTAGTATATTCAATTTAATAGATATACATATTACTTTTTCATAAAATAACCAATCTAATGGGTTTAATTAGTGACGAGACGTTTGAACTAACATCCTCTCCAATTCAATATCTAGTTGGTCCACTTCCAACGGTCGTTCTTTGTCTTCAAATGTTATATTTGCCTAAATACCTACAACTCGCTGTCACCGCTAATAGAGGGACAACCAAAGAGTGCCCCAGCAAGGCATCTGACCCGTTTGATTGGTTGGACAGTATAATATTTACAGAAATTTTTATTTAATAATTTTATCCTAATAAAAAAATCTTTGCAAATATTTACATTAATTAGTAAAAAAAAAAAGGCAATATATTTGAGGCAAATATAAAAATTTAAATTGTTGAAAAAAAATTAAGAGGCCTCATGTGTTAAATTAATGAACATAAAAAATTAACAATTAGGTTGATATAAGTAGTTAAGTCTTACTATGCAAATAAGAAGCTCAGGTTTAAAACCCACTAAGCACAAGTTTGACGTTTCATAGGTGAACTTACTAAAATACCCTTAAGTTTTCTTATTTTCATGTGTAGCTTCTTCCTCTTTGTCTACGTTTTTAGCTAGTTGAGAGATTTTCTTCCACTTTCTTCCGTCGTAGCTTGGTTTGTTGGTTGTCATTGACGAGTGGAGGAGAGGAAATTCCAAAAGAAAAAAAGGTCGATGTTAGGGCTCATGCAAACATCCACAAAATTTCTTTAAATTTTTGCTTGGTTCTAGTGAAGTTACTTCAAATTTTGTTGGGGCTTTACTTCAAAATTGATTTTTTAGTAGTTCTCCCTTGATTGCAATGCTTAATTTCAAATTTTTTTTACCTTAAGAATCAAACTCAGATGGTGCAATGAATGTAAATAGTAGCTTAATCTTGAAATTGGGGCTCCATTTGGAGTTGATTGGTCAAATAACTTTAGGCTTTTTGGTCCTAAGTAAAAGTAACATTTTTCCTTTGCCAAGTTGATGTTTTAGTTGCAAATTTAAAATCTCTTTTTTCATGGTAGCGAGTTGAAGTGTGTAAAGTAGTAATTTAAATATCTTTTATTCCTATAACATTATTAGATCTCGAGAAGAAGGATAAATATTGACTGGAATTTTGTTTTGAGTGGCAAGTTATTTTAGGAATTTTTCTTAAATTTATCTCTCTTTGTCATGACCTTAAAAGTGAAACATGACTGGCAAGTGGAAAAAGATAAATCTCACCCTTGTAAGCCTATCTGACACCTTACAAAAATCATATGACAATTTGAACCAAAAAAAAAGTATTGAACAATAGATCTATGACAAAATATATTGATATGTAACTAAAAAAATTACTTTCATTCTTGTGTAAAAACTTTAGCAAAGTCTCCCTTAAAATATGAACTTTCTAAAATGTCTACAATGAGAAAATTCAATATATAATAGGAAAGAGAGCTTCACTCTCAATAATATTTACAATTGCAACCATAAACCACAAAAAAAAAAAAAAGTCTTGCCCTTGCAGACAATGCAAGACTCACAAAAAAAAAAATGGCACCTATTAAGCTTCTACTTTACAGGTGGGTGACCTATATTAGTGTTGCTACTATCTAAAAAATATTAAACAATAAAGGACAAGTGAAAACTGAACCATTTGTAGAACAAATTTTTATGTAAAAATGAATCAAGTTATTTGTAACATAAGGTATCCAAATCAATACAGAATGTTAGGGAACCTCTAACAGAAGCATCAGAAATCCAAAAAAGTAAACTTAGCTTAAGGCTAGTATAATCAGAACAAATTGGATATCAGTCATGAGCTTCAAGCTCAAAATAATTATAGTACTAGCCTTAAGCCTTAGATAAAGTATCATAATGTTAGCAATAAGCCCAATTGTATCAAAATATAGATCATAGTGCACTTCAACTAACATTTACTACTGTTAGCTACAAGATCCTTTTGGTTGAATTTTCCAAAAACTCTCTTTAACATACAAAATCCAAAATCTACAAATCAAAATTTTAGAAATCCAGAGGAAAACTTATGAAAAAAGACAGATAAAAGTAGCTCTTATTCTAAAATCAAAGCATGCCATATAAACAAAATCATAATGCTTTGTAATCAAATAATAAAAGTACTTGATAAACATTAAAATAAAGTACTTCAAAGTCAAAATAGAGAAGTTTTAAAATTCAATATTGTTTTAAATCAAAAAACCCATAATTAGTGAAATGCAAAATGCAAAGTCAGAGTAGTCCATAATCCAAAGATTTTTTAGCATTCAAAATATATGGCTAGGAGTTAAAATTCCTAAAGCTTTGAACAAAGCATAAGGAAGATCAATTAATATTATTTTTGCAAAGTGATAGCATAAAACAGAAATTCGTATAATTAACATTATCTACTCTCCTCACTGAAACACACATAACTCACTTTCTTACTAGATGGACACAGTGTAACTTCTATGACCCTAAAACAAGAGATACATCTTTAACATTTTATGCTAGAAAGGATCTTAACATAAGTAAATTTCTAATGTCAATTCCCCACATTAAATTGATTACAAGTGAATTGGCATTCTCAAACAATTTATGTACTTTATTTCCTTTCTATATTGTCACCATTATGCCCTTAATGATTTTAATTGCCATGGCTAGCACAAACACTTTAAAAATGCTTTGGGAACCCAAGTGGTCCATAAATTAATTTTTTTATTTTTCCACCAATAACTAACACCAATATATTGCACTTAAAGATACTCCAAGGTTTCAACAATGTCCTAATGCCCTTTAGTTCAAATAAATTCCACTAAATGAAAATTTAATTGCATTTAAGTCCAAAATGTTCACACACATATACTCCAAGTTTATGACTTTAAGAATTTTAGTTTCTCCACTTTCACTTCGTATTATTTCCAACATAAGACATCTAAGTTTCTCGACGTACAAATGACATTAAACTCACTTACCAATTATCGTCATTTATATAAATAATTCAAAATTAATGTAAGCCCTAAATAGATCAAATTATTGGTTCTCATAGCCCTTGAATTGTCCAACATTATCAAATGGCTTAAAAATCATACCAATCATAACTAAAGTAATCATCCAATACTAATAGCTACTTCCATTGAAATTTTCTTCATTAAGCCTCCTTTTACAACAATAAACTTTAAGATAAATTTGTGACAAAATTCAAAAACAACTTACCACTTAAATTGAAAACTCTAATCAACCATAATCATTCTTCTTGAGATCTAATAATGTTAAAGGAATAAGAGATCTTTAAATTACTACTTCACACACTTCAACTCCCTATATGAAAAAAGGGATTTTAAATTTGCAACTAAAACATCAAATTGGCAAAAAGAAAAATGTTAGACTCTTAATTAGGACCAAAAACCCCTAAAGAAATTTAACTAGTCCATTCCAAATGGAGCCCCAATTTCAAGATCAAGCTGCTATTTACGTTCATCACACCATTATATAAGGCTTTTATTTCTCGAGGTAAAAGCTTGAAATCAAGCACTGCAATCAAGGGAGAACTATTAGAAATTCATTCTAAAGTAAAGCCCTAACAATAAGTAGCACATGTTAGATAAGGATAGAGAATGTTGTCACACCTCTATGTCAAGATGCAACACAACAAAGTGGAAGAAAATCTCTCAACAGCTAAAGATGTGCATAGAAAACTTAATGGTATTTTAGTAAATTCACCAATGGAACACATGCCACTTTCCAAAGAAAAAGAGATAAAAATGTTAGACTTGCACTTAATGGGGTTCAAACCTAGGCTCCTTAGTTTGTGTAGGCAAGGCTTAGTGACTTGTGCCAACCTAAATCTCAAGTTTTATGTTCATTAATTTAACATACGAAGCTTCTTAATTTTCCTTGTTTCCATTTATTTGAATTTTCATATTTGCCCTGCATTGCCTTCTTTTCTCTGATTAATACATATATTTACAAAGATTTCCCACTAATATAAAATTATTAAGTAGGAATGTTTATGTATATTATAGAAAGAATGAAAATAAGAATGACAATGGACTTGGGAATGGACATGAGCTTTGATCGAAGGAATTTCAAGCCTATATACTATGTTTAGTATGGTATTGAAAAAGAGGTAGGAAAGGGAAAGAAAGTTAATCAAATTACCATGATATCCTCTTCAAAAGCTTAAATTATTAATTTTATAATTTGAAAGAGAAATAATTTTTTGTTTCTTCTTTGTACACCTGTTGTCATTGCTCCTTTGTCTTCACTGAAATGAAAGTCCACTCTTCTTACCGATTGTCATTTTATCTTGCCAATCTTCTCACTTCTCTTCAGTCCTTCTTTCATTTTGTTGGTCTCACCTCTCATTAATCTCCCTTTCAACTTGCCAATCTCTCAACTATCATCTATCTATCTCTTTATCTTGTTCCATGTTGCTTATTGGTCCACTCTTCTTGCTAGTTAATCTTTCACCTCTTTATTTCTCTTAGCTTGATGATTTTCTTTCATCTTGTCAATCTCGCTTTTAAGTTGCTGAGATCCCTCTTTAGTCGTTGATCTTTCTTTCATGTCACTAGTTTCTCTCTCTTTTCGTCTCTCTCATCTCATTATTTTCATCGGTGATGTCTTCAACTTCTCCTTTTTGTCATTGATAACTTTACTTATGGAAGCTTCGCTGACCAAACTTTTTTACCTCACTCATTGACTACACTCACTACCATCCAAGCTTCATAAATAATGGCATCAAATATGGCACTTTGATCTCATTCTTAGGAATCCTTAGTAAACATATACCTTAACTCAGTATTTTATTCTCCCTCATTTAGGGAATAAAGATTACCTTGGGAAAAGGAATAGATGAGATGAGACTAACCTAAACATGGGGATGACCTAAATTTTATCAAATTCACCTACATTTGAATTCTTAACTTCACTAAAATGAATTTCCACTATCTCATGTACTTAAAGGTGTATTCCATTGGCTAGTAAGCTTAGAAATTTGAACCACTATTTTGCATTTGTTCCACATGAGGATTGGTATCATTAGGTAAGTTGGAAAGTGTACTAATTAGTCAAGTAATGAAGTTTCAATTACCTTGTTGATCTCATGAGGTTAGTATTCATTCCATATAATTTAAGCTTTTAGTTTAGCTTATGGTTAGTGTAAGATTTACCTACAAATATAATATCGTTAGTGTAAAGTCTACCTATAAATATAAGTATATTTACAAGTTGGATTTAGTTATGAATGAACCTATCACAAAATATGAAAATTCATTACTAATTTTAGATTTAATTACATATTTGTGCATCACACACTCTGACACAATTTTGCTTAGGACTAAATTAGTGGTGAACTCTCAGTCACTATATTAGTGATAGTCACTATCATAAAATTAGTGACAAACGTTATGTCACTAAATTTGACCTAGTCCGTGACTAAATTATTCAAAATTGAAATAACATTCATAACAAATTTTTTATGGACCATTGTGATTTAGTGACAAAATGCTTTGTCACTAATAAAAATGAATTGCTTTTAGTTTGTGATGGACAATTTGTCACTAAATTAGTAATGGAGCTTTTGTCACTATTTTAGTGACAAAGTTTCAATCACTAGTTAACATATATCGCAAAATTAGTGATAGAAAATTCTTCACTAATCTATTACAATTTTTTAACAAACTTTGAATTATTTATGTATATATATGTAAATATTTTTTCTTCTATTGAGTTGAAAGTCTAACTGCATGCCATACAAAATTTAAGATGATAAAAGGGTAATGTATGAGTAATTCATGAGAATGGTATTACACCAAGTTAATATGAATGGATTGCAAGAGAAAAATGACCAAAGTAACAACATACTTTCTGTATAAAGCAATCTTAACAGCATAAATAAATTTAAATAAAAGAAGTCAATTGTTTTTGTTTGGGATTGCGCTAGAGCTTGCGGATGGATCTTTAGGTTTTGTTGTTGATGGAAAAAGAGACAATCCACTATTAGTTAATAATTACTACACTATTGCTCATAGGTTTTGTAATTCTTTGTGCATTTCCTCTTTCTCTCTCTCTTTGAACCTCCTCATGCATCTCCATTTCAACCTTTTGATGTATTTTCTCTATTTGTTCTAAGTTATATTAATCTAGTGCACTTTCATGAGCTAATGCCTACGATGTATAAGATTAGGAGCCAAGACCAACATAAATTACTGAAGCTTCAGATGCAAGGCCATAAATTATTTCCTTTATTGGACCATCAACAACTTCAGTCCAAACTGTCATCTATTGCTTACTATCAATCATTGTAATTGGTTCATTGTTGTCATCATTTGGAATATTTGATGTGTCATTTAAGGACTTTCTCATTTCATTTTCAAACTTATCCTGGGATAAACAAAAAAGACTTAAATTTAAGAATTGAAGTCCATAAGTAAACTTCATAAAATTAAAATTCACGCTACAATTAATAAATTAGCAATAATCACATTAATTTAGTCCTTTGATATAGAATCAATGAAGTAACATTGCATCACACTTATATAGGACAACAATAATTACACTAATTTAAATCTTAACATAGAATTAGATTCAAGGTACAACAAATATCACATAATCCAGTACTTTAGCATCAACAATATTCATGTAGTCTTCACATCATAAATAAAAAGCGAATACTAAGGAATATCAGTAGTAAATTAAACTTAAACTCCATATTAAGCCAAACATAGCTAGTGATCTTAGTGCAAAATTTAAAAGCCTAGATTTTTACATCAATATCAAGCCAAAGTATATATAACAACATTCAAGCTAAACTAAAATGTGCTCATTTTTTATAGTACAATAAGAACATTCAATAGAGAACTATACAAAATTTTCCAGGCTAAAAAACCATGTAAGCGACATATTTTATAGCAATTGAAATTCTAAAGGATAATCTCTCAACAATAATTCCACATATATTATAAAGAGTGTCAAAGAAAGATGGTGAAAGAGAAAAATAAAAAGCATGAACCATATAGAGGAAATTATTAATATCATTATGAGATACCATTATATTCCTACATAGAATAATCTCTTAACAATTATATACTATATTTGATATCTTACTTATATTACTTCTGATTTTTTGTCAACAAAGTCTCTAGTCCCCTACTTCATATGGGTCTTTAAGAATATTTTTGATGGGTGTGCTTCAGTCCGTGTCACTTCTTCCTACAATTATATAGAAAAATTCACTTAAGTGAATCATGTGAACTAAAGCTTTCACAAATAGATATTAATAGATGGTATGAATACATGTATTCTTTTATGCTTTAAATATAGTATTGATCCTCCTACGTGGTATGATGGACCAAGTCCATCCTAGTTGCTTAATTTATACTTTGCACTAGTCTCATATACCTTTTTGCATTTGGGATAAGACCATCTATGAGTAAGCAATGTCCAAACAATTATTGGCCATTCACATTGGCTTAATTCCTTTTTCTTTGAAGGCTTTTTTGCATAATAAAGGGCATTCTCAATCTTTTTTTTTACAATAACATTGTCATAACCTCACCATCAAATCTATCCTCCCAAATGTATACTTTCTACAATATAAATACCCAAAAAAAAAAAAAACCCAACACATTAAAGTTGAAAAAAGTAATAGTCTATTTTTTTTTCTTTTTTCCCTTCATTTTCAAATGTTAACAAGTCATGTGATCACTAAATTCTTCATAAATGTTGTGTACCTTAAGCCCACTAAACCACTGATCATTCATCTCAATTAGTGTATCATCGTATTTAGCCTATGGTCCATTAAAATACTATTTTATTATTTTTAACAATTCATTAACAGCTTAGTGTGGATGATACCTATTTCATCACTCTTAAGATGAACCTCATTGTTGATATTTGGGGCAAGATGATCTTATTCTAAGGGTGCTTGCTCTGCAAGTGTTTCATAACTTGCATTTGTTAACCAATGTTGCCTCCATCCATTAAATTGCCACTTCTCCCAACTTCAATGCCTCCACCTCTTGCTACTCCAAGAAGATATAGTTTTTCCTTTACCTCTTGTTGTAATGTATATAGTTAGATACCTTAACTTTAAAATGACATATAACGGACTTTTCTTGTAAAATCAATTTTAATTAAATGTATAGAAACTATGCTATCAATTCATACCCTAAGTAATTGAGATACATTAAAAGTTTGATATATCATTAATGCCATCATCACTTTTGCTATCATGGTTCTCACTAATTTCATCTTTCTCTTTAGTTTCAGAGTCATAGCTAGACTTATCATTTTCAAAATGCTCTTGTTTATTAGCATCATAATGGACTAGAATTTCAACCTCTTCACTTATTCCATTAGAAAGAAAATCAACTTCAATTTCAAATTGCACAAACACTTTATCTTTTTGGAAGGCTACATTTGGTATATTTATCATACTTCTAGATTTCATTTTACAAGCAACCTACCAATCAACTTTTTCCCTCTTTTTACTTGCATATTATGATAAATAAACTTGTTGAGATTGTTGTGCAAGTCTAAAGGATTCATACTTTGAAAATATTGTTCTCATATTGATCTCAATAAGGCCATATCTACTATAAACTCCTCTATTTATTTGGGGATTAAACCAAGGACACTTGAATAACATAACTTTAGCTTTCTTATAGGTTGGATTAGGATATTGTAATTCTATCACTTTTCCAACATATTTTAGTAATCACATTCAAACTCATCAAAGCTTGTGTCTTTAATGCACACTCAACTGTTCATGGTGGATTTTGTTAAGTTATAGGAATATGTGTGAAATCTATACCTATTGACATAATAGAAAGGCCATGTGTGTACTTTTATGGATGGCCTAACAACAAAATCCTTTATACATAAACAATCCACATTGTTCTCTAGGTTGAAAATCTAAGTATAGGAAAAATTGTTATTAAACTAGCAATGCATATTTAACAAAAAATGTTAGGCTTACATATTCCTTTAACTGCTTTGCAAATTCATTGGCTGTCCTAACCTCTATCTCATGTTTTGTTACCAACAGTGCTCTTTGTTTAATTTTCTCTTCAAAAATTCTAAACCAAATGAACTCATAAATTAATGCACAATGTATGGTCATTCATAAAACTAACAAACATAATATGGTGGTTAATAATATTGAAGACATGGTTGAACTTCATCATAATTTAGCAAAACATACATGGTCATGTTAGATGACCTAGATGAGTGAATATAATAAGACATCCTTAAGGGCAATCAACCTCACACCCATCATCATTTTAGTATACTTTGTTTGGTTTGGTTTGAATGCGAGGTTCAAAGTAATACAAGTATAATGTAAAGGTTTCTTCAATAAGGTATGCTTCACAAATTGATCCCTCCACACAAGTTTATTTTTTGCCATTTTTTTTAGATGATGTAGAAACTTATATGGAGATTTACACAATAAGTATTCAATCAATTTTATGTTTCACCTTTTTTATGTCAATTATATCTCGATATGTACCTTTCAAATAGATACATACATTGGTATAGCACATGTTCACCAACTCTTTCTTCATAAGGCAAATAGATATGTAGGTGTTGCATAAAGCCAAAGAAACCTAGAGGTCGCAAAGAGTGACAACTATGTTTTCTTCAAGTCTTCACTTTTGTTCCACTAATATTATTGTCGAGCAAATGTCTTTAAAGAATAAATCTACCTTCGTTAAAATGTTATTCAAATGATGATAAGTCTCTAAAGGTAATTTGAAGCAATCCTTTTAAAATACATGACAATCATAACTTTTCATTTTAAATAATTTCCAATCATGCAAATCAACACATTTTTCAAAAATAAATAATAATGCGTTTGTACTTTTCAAAATGATCCAATTTCACACTTACAATTTCAATACCAAACTTTAGTCAATTTGGGCAAGATTTTGGGGGAAAAGGACCCCCTTTTTTTAAAAAAACAAAAAACAAAAAAGTACTTAATAATTTGCTTATGAATAGTAGCAGAAGCAATTTCTTCTAGGAGAAATAAGAAAAAATCCTTCGGTAAGTAGCACTAATTTATTTTTCGAAGACAATTGTCCCCATCACTCAAAATCATAAATTATTATAATTATCTCTTTTTTTTCTTTTACCCACCATTTTAAGTATATGCTATTCTAGTAACTTGACAGTAAGAAATACTTTTTTTTTTTAAAATATGTCAAACATGATAATATTGAAAAAGTATTTAATAAATAATATTTTTCATATATAAACTGCTTACAATTTCCATAATGCTTCCAGTGAAACTAATCCATTTTTTTAAAGAAAGCCTAATTATTGAATTAAAATTGTTTTTTTAACTATGCTATGCTATTTTTTTCAATTAAAACTCAACAGTTTTAATACTACATAATCTGACTTAGATGAGTTGCATTCATATACTTCAAACCGGTTGCTTTGCGTGCACTAAACCTTTTTTTTAAAAGTTTAATTTTAATAATAAAATCAAATAGTAGTAATTTTAATATTTTAATTTTCATTTTATATTATAATATTTATATGTTATTTTATCCATATGGTAACATTTTGTGACTAGGGCACAATATGGTCCTTAAATATATTAAACTCTCCTGAATTTTTGCTCATATGCAAATAATTTTTTTGAGTTTCAACATTTAACGGTAGTTCTCCTAGACTTTTAAATTTGTATAGTTAAATTTATTTATTTACTATCAAAAGAGTGACATGCCACATAAGAACCCATCTAAACTTTATATATTTTTAAAATAACTATATAAATATATACATCATATATATATTAATGGTCCTTAAAATAGATTATGCATTTATTTTAACTATATAAATATATACATCATATCTAAATAATTAATGGTCATGCATGATATTATTCTCTCTTTAATTATTCAGTAGTATAAAATAAACTTCTTTCAAACATATAAGTACATGGTTTATCATTATGATTGGTTACATATTATTCCTAAAAATATCTTCTAGACATCCGATACGCAATCCTTATGGCGGCATAAGCTAATGCTAATGCAGTGGGGTTGGGGTCCATATGTCACAGTCTCACACACGCCCACTAGCTTTCTTTCTGCACTCGTATAATCAATGTTCCTTTGCTCTCCCTTACCCTTTCACTTCAAAAATAGAATCTTATAGCTTCTGATATATGCCTAATTATACTGATATAAAATACGATATTGTAGTTAAGTATTATATGTTTTATTATGTTAAAGTGTTTGTATGCATCGTGTAAGGTGCCGATGTATATGAATATACTTCTTAGTTGTGTAAGTGTGTGTGTTGTGTTTGAGTTTGAATTGTGATTTATAGTTATATTGCAATTTAATCAAAGAGGAGAACAGAATCATGAGGATTTGAAGAAGAGTAAAGCGTGCATGTGAGAACTTTTCCTTTTTAAGTCAAGATTGATATCAGACTTAATTTATGTTAACTTCAACATATATACGCCTTCAAGATATAGCCTTACACGTCTTAATCATTTAAATCTTATACAGTAGTAAACACAATAATGGTAATTCTAAAACTCAAGGAGGATAGAGAGAGAGAGAGAGTGTGTAATATATTTTCATTCTCAGAATCTTCATGCTTTACGGGTATGTGTTATGTCAACTTTTACTTGACAATTATAAATCCACGCCAACGTTCCATGCGTGCTCCATTTACTATTTTAACATATGTCTAACGGTGTTATAATAGTAAGTGACGGTGAAGAATAAATTTTACAAGATTGCAAACTATAAGGAGCTAGAAACTAAGATATAATTTTTTTCCTTTCTTTTACGACACATATAACTTTTGAAACAAATTAACGCATACTTGCATGCATTTTGTATATTATTAAGTACTTTGTTTTATGAATACATGCGTTGTCAATTTTTTATGCAATTATATAGTATTGATAAAGAGTAGATTAATTATTATTATTATTATTATATATCGAAATATGATATTTCAATGGAGTTTACTTGGAATGGCTGATATTGAACAAGTGCTGTGTTGAAAGACAGAACTACAACTACGTATGTACAAGATACTCTATGCATAACACATATCGCAATCTGATGTATACGTTGTGTCGTTTAACTTAGAGAATATGGACACGTGTTTAAAGATAAAATCATATTAACTAAGTATTATTGATTTGATAGGAGAAGTAACTTAGAGTAATTATATGTCCTTGATGATTAATCAACTAGAGCCATCGTGTTGTCAAGAGTTTTATGCTTTGTGTCCCAATTCCTCATGAGTATTGTTTCAAGTCTTATTCTTATGATTCATGTAAAAAACGATTGTAATTCAATAATTAGGCTTTCTATCAGAAAAATGGATTAGTTTCAGAAGAAGCACCATGCAAAGGAAGCAGTTTATATATGACAAAATTATTTAACATATACTTTTATCAACATTATCATGTTTGACAAATTTAAAAAATAAGTATTTCTTACTGTCAACAATTTTCTTCGAAAAAATAAATTTGTCCACTTCAAATGATTTTTTCTTATTTCTCCTAACAGAAACTGCTTCTGCTACTATTCATAAGCAAATTATTATTGAAATTGTTTTGAAGTTGGGCCAACTATTGCATTCAAGCAAAATAAGTACTTTCTTCTTTTTTAAAAATAAAAAATAAAAAAAGCAGGTCCTTCGCCTCCAAAAACTTTCCCAAATTGACTAAAATTCGGTAACCAAATTATACGGGTGAAATTGGATCATTTTGAAAAGTACGAGCGCATTATTATTTATTTTTCAACTACAAGGAAGGAAAACTATGTCATTTATGTCTAACATCTACTTATTGTTGAATTGTCATTTTGGTCCTTTATCCATGTTATTTTCTTAAATTAATTTTCACTTATTAGAAATTGTCACTTTTAGTCTCTCACATTTAATGTTTTTGCTATACGTAGAGTAGACCTGATCTCTGGGCCAAGTTTTTCAAAAAATTAAACTTGAATTCAAGTTCAAAAAAAGTCTAAGCCTATACTTTGATTAGACCTTTATCCATATTTTTCATGTCTGACCAATTGGAATTTTTAAGGTCACAAGTAAGTTAATTTATTACTTAAAACTTGATATAAGTAATATAATTAATTATTATTTTTACTTGTAAAATTATATATAAGAACGTTGTAAATGAAAATGAATTGTTGAATTGATATAAATTCTTTAAATAAAATATATTTGTTCTTTACCAATGTCTCAACCAAACCAGAGATATAACTGGCATGAAAGGTGAAGCATATACCACTTCTGTGAACCAATAGTAAGGCATACATAAACCCATTAGATGATTAATATATATAATCTCTAAGGATTGATGATAATTAACTAATTCCTTACATGACTTTTATGTGAAAATTTTAGTAGAGTCTTTCTTGAAATATAGACTTTTTTAAATTTTCACAAATAGACATGCACATAAAAAAATACAGGGAGCTTCGCTCTCACAAAAATTCTCAATCAAAGATTTCAAAACATATACAGAACACATAAAACCCTATCTGTGATATTAGAGTTCAACATATACAATATTTATGACAAAAGAATACTCTTGCCCTTGCAGATATTGCAAGGCTTACCAAAAGGAGTCTATCCCGACAATACACTATAGAGAGGGGTATGGGGTTAGCATTGCTATCTGAAAAATGTTAAGAAATAAGGATAAGTGATAACTATCTAGTGAGTAAATATACTAATTATACCAAAAGGGGAATGGACATACGGTAGTTTTTCACAAACCTTTAATCACTTCAAATAAAACCATGAGTCTTAAATTCTAATAAAGAAGTCACAATATTTATGCTAATAAAAACTTTTCTTACTCAATCATAACATGCAAAAAGGTAATTTCAAAACCACAATTGTTTTAAATACGGAATTGTGAGACATTCCACATAACCAAAAGTATATCAATAATAAGATGTTAATTAGGACTAGTAATAATAGTTCAGTAATTAAATGTGAACAAGTAGGCTCATAATGAGTCAATGATTTGGCGCAAGGCCTCAATATAGTAATACAGTACATGGTGCACCAAAACTAATATTAACTACTGTTAGCTATAAGGTTCTGCATTAGATGTATCCTAAAAAAAACACTTTCATTATAAACAACATATCTAGTTTCGAATAGATAAGCTGTGGTTCCTCAAGCCAGAAGATTTACAGTAACCAAATCCATTTAAAAATCATTAGCAATTTATTATTTAAATCTCATTGAAAATCATACAATAATTAAACCTTTTTCTCAACAATTGATACAATTATGAACTGATAACTATATAACAGTTTCTCATAATAATTGTCAAGCTTTCGAAATATTTTAAAAAAAGGAAACAATACCCTTTTAGGAAGTCTGTTCCCAAGGCAATATAGCATACAAATGTATATTAAATTATAGGAAAGACTTTAAAATACAGGAAATAGGTATAGTTAGAAATATCTAATCACCTGCAGATGCATATACCAACCTCTACCTAACTAGTTTACAATTCCCTTGTTCATATTTGTCCTAAACACCTATAACATTAAGCAAAATGCTCTTAACCTCTGATATCTATGAATGATTTAAACATTTCTACCTAACTATTTTATCGAGTCATTCATTTACTTTTAACTCATAATATAAGTTTCCACTGTTTAAAAACTCTCAAATTTCCAAATAAAATTTTCCATAATTTCTTCAATTCCTCTTGTACTTCTTACATTTCAATATACTGAGAAATTTATTTATTGACCCAAATTTATTCATAATCTTCCAAAAATGGTTAAGGCCTTCAATCCAATCTAATATACTTCGTTATGTATTTATGAAAATTCCAATAACCTACCATTAATACTAATGTAACCTTAGATATTATTCAACTATATTCGAAAATCCTTCATCTAACTTACGTTATCATTTAAAGCTACTTAATCAAGCCATATGAAGTCTTCCATTCAAATTTCCTCCCTTTTTTTCTATGAAAAATTTAGGAAAAATAAGAAAAATTAGCAATTTGACTTATAATTCAAAACAAAAACTTCAAATATTCTTAAATCACTTCCTATCTGCTTAATGATATTAAAGAAATCCAAAAACTTCAAATTTCATATACCTACAAGTTTGTATATACACCTAAAATTTGAGGTTTTTAAATCCTAGAACTAATGTTCACAATTGATAAATGATTCTAAGGGAAAGATATGCGAAAGTAATCTAGGATGTGAACCCCCAACTTAATTTGATGATATTACACCAAATTGAGTTCAAATGCCTCACTTTCTCTCATGAATAGTGCCATTCACATATGAATAGTACCAAAATTGGTATTTATTCGATTTTGAGCTATTTGGGTGAAATTAATCAGTGGAAATGAGGGAGAAATGACTGAAAATCATAAAGAAGACAAAGCCCTGAGTTAGAATGAAGAAGAACCCACTTAAAATTGATCAATTTGAGCTGAAAACGCACCTAAAGCTAGTTCGCTGGAGTTGTTGTGTTTTCCGACCAAAATGCGATGGGAGAAGGGCAACTCTAGGCCGGTGAAGCTACAATGTGACCAGCGACCTCTTGACAATTTTGAACGATGCCTAAAAATGAAGGAACGATGGAGAATGATGGTAAGGATAAGGGATGTCAAGAATGAGGGGCAAATGGGGTAGAATGAAAAATTAAAGGAAGCTGAGTAATTTTTAAAAGATATTTTTAGACTATCAAATCAACTTTCTTGAAACTATCAGCTTTACACACTCTGGGATTCATTTTTAGATGTTGGGAATGCTTAAGATAAGACTTATACATTCATATTAACTCCTAACTCAGATATAATGATATGTCAATTTCCTATTTAGTAAATTCTTAAATTTTCTCTTTTCATGTTCCCTAATTTGTTTTAAATTTATACTTGCCTTAAGTGTATTTTTCTTCCTTTCTTCAACTACTAAACTTATATAAATTTTTTTCCCACTTTAAATTACTTATTTAATATTAAAATTTCATAGTTATTACAACTAAGATGTCACGTTAATTACACTAAACTTTTCTTTAAATGGTAACTTTGTTTTCATTAATTGATTTTATAAATCGGCCTTTTCTTATCATCATTTTTGTTCAGGTTGGACAGATATTTTAAGTTATGATCTCATTCAATGTTAAAAGACTAAAAGTTACAATTTTTCATTAATGAAGAGCTATTTTAATAAATAAAAATAAGTGTTGAATCAAAATAATAATTTAATCATACTACAGAAACTAAAATAATAAAAATAAGTGTTGAATCTCAATGAGGTACCACAGTTATATTTAAACTACTTTTATTATTTTGCTATTGATTACTATTTAAATGTTATTTTCATTCTCTATCACAAAGATTATCCTCAAATTTAAGTAAACATTTTGAAAGTAATCACAAAGATATACTAATAGATCAGAGACATAAATAATAGGAGGAACTCAAGTATTATATTATCCAAAACCTCATTGGGATGAATCCCATCGTATACTGTTTAACATTTACATTTACATATGATAGATTTAAAATTTATCAACTAAGCTAATCCAGTTTAGATAGTTCAAATGCTTTTTGGGAAAGCTTCTATGTTATTGACACATCATGGAATCTCTATTTTCTTCACGTGGTAGAAGTATGATATGAACCCAATATAATTGTTGTTTTCACAGACAGGACAAAAAGACCCATCGAGAATCGCTTTCTCGGCAATCCAATGTCAATGCAATAATGATAAACATGAAAATGGGGTGAATTTTTTTTTTTTTATCTTTCATTTATTATAAATATTCTATTTTATTTTTTTACTTGTTAAAATATTTTTTAAAAATTTTTATTTATTGAAATGTGTTACATTTTATCTTCTTTTTAAAAAAAATTTAAATTTAGTTTTAAAATTTTAAATGTAATAGAAGAATTATATTTGATAATTTTTTAAAAAAGAAAAAACAAATATGATCTTTTCTAATAACTAAGAAACTATTTTAAATAATTCAATAAGCAAAAATCAAAATAAGAATGATATAATAAATAAAAAATCAAAAGTATATTTTTTTTCCATCAAAATGTTCACTGTCATAATCACAATATATATTGCTTGCAATGCAAATTTTTTTTCCAATTTCCTCCAAATTAATTTTCCCACTTTAAATATGACAGTTAATTCTTTTATGATTTTCTTCACTACCCATTTAAGCATCATATGATAATTTAAGTGTAAAGTTTCACCAGTATAGTTATTAGAATGTTTAATTTTGAATATATAATATTATCGTCAATTCATACATTTTAAACAGTGTATAGTATTCGAGAGCTAATTGCTGGGATTAAACTACTTATTTTAACTTTCAATTTTTAAATTATAGTATATTATATATATGATCAAAATACTTTTCACGGCGTATATATTCATTTCATCTAATTAATATTCTTTAAGTTAAAATTGAAATTAACACATATATAGTGATTAAATATTATAACAAATTAAGCAAATTACTATAAGATAGTTGAAGACATATTTTTAAATCGCAAGTTAAAAGCAAAATTTGGACCAAATTACATGAGGTAAACTATTAAGTTATCAGAATATTTAAATAATGTTCATTTATAAGCTATTAAAAATTAAACGATTTAGTGGTGAAGAGTATATGAATTATGATGAATATATATATGTTTAATTTTTTATGCCATAGCAAAAAGAAAAAAAAAAGAAATTAAACAAAGAAAAAGCTCCGTTAGATTCCATTGATGAACATCGATCTCAATCATATCTGTTGTGATTATGATATGATCAACTATTGATTATACTGGCAGTACATATATTAATGCACTATCGTGTAAGGAAAATCTTTTCAAATCTTTATTACCAATGAAAAACGTTGAGATCCTTGAGGTAGCCCACGGTTTTGTGAGAAAAGGGGGTAAAAAAAAGAAAAGAAAAGTGATTTAGCAAATTCCCCTACTCTGCTAGCATTTGAATTTTGAGGGGATCGTACACAAAAAAGAAGGAAAGAAAAAGAACGAGTACAGTTGAATGTGTAGGTAAGTTAAATGGTCAAAACTTTTAAAATTTAATTTTATAGCGGTCTTCTTTTTTTAGTATACTTATAATTTTAAGTGTATTAATATATTTAGTTATAATGTAGGGATATAATTATAATAATATTAACTAAAAAATAATAATATTACAATTATATCCTATATTATAACTAATGTACTTAAAATTATGAGTGCACAAAATTTTTTTATCTTAAATAATAGTGTTTTGAACTAAATTAGAAGGTATAAATTGAAAATAAAGAGATAATTCTATAAATCTGGAACCCTATATATTTAGTTTATAACTTAAAAATTATTAAATATGGAAGATTATTTTATTAAATATTTCATGTTTATTTTGTTTGAAATATAGTAGTAGTTAATCATTAGTAACTCTTAATTATAGGACTAATTTATTCTTTTGTATTATAATTATAGTAGTAAATTTAATTAAAGGGACAAAATATTATTTTATATTCACCAATTATTACATCGTAATTAAGGTATATGATGTTTTTAAATTTATAGCATAATTAAGGTAAATAATTAAATATAAAGAAATTATAACTATTATTTAAAAAGTATAACTAAATTCCTTTTGGATATCAATGCCACACAACATACCTCCAACTATAGCCATCAAATGTGGTAACCTACCAAAATGATGGGTTGAGTTGAAACTAATTTAACATAAGTGAATTAAATTAATTCAGTCCATTTAACTTACATATTAAATAAGTTAACTCACTAAATTAGTGAATTGACCAACTGAAGAGATTTTGTAACCTTTTTTTTATAAAAAATTTAATATTACATAATCTCAAGTAATATTTATTCTTATTTTGTCTCTAAATATTTAATATAATCTTTCATAATCAATGAAGATGTTCTTGATTGGCTGTATTTACATTTGCTTATACCACCTCAAGAAAAAAGAAGATAATTTAGCCAATAATGCTGATCGTCATACATAAAACATGGCCTATAACGTTGGGTCACTTCTAGCACCAAAAAGATTAGATCAAAAGTGATGGCATATCTTATAAAATAATTTTGCCATCACTTTTTGGATCTAATCTTTTGTGCTTTACCTTTATTCTCATAGTACAAGTGGGCCTCACAGATATTAGCAAAACAGCAATTGCACTAATATGAAATTACCACTTCTGGATAGAGTGAAGAATGAAAGAGAAGTGAGAGGAGAAGAGAGAGAACAGAGAGGGCAGATAATGGGAAAAGAAGGAGATGAAGAGAAGAGAGGAAGAAGTAGAAACTGATCTGGAAAAAAGTGAAGGAAGTGAGAGGAAAGAACAGAAACAAATCAAAATATTCAGGTGAACAATTGGTGATGTATTTCATTAATGACGTGGCATCATACGTGGCATTTCACACTTGTTTTTGTCCATGTGTATTTGCGACATTATACCCTATTTATCCGTGTTAGAGGTTGTAGGGAGCTAATTACAAAGAAATGAAATTATAAGGAGTAATTTATAAAAAATAAAATAAAATATAATGATCAATTTATAAATTCATTTAAAGTATAGGGACAAAATGATTAATTTTTTTAAATTTAATTAAAGAGACAAAATATTATTTTATATTTAACAATTATTACATCATAATTAAGGTATATGATATTCTTTAATTCATAGCATAATGAAGGTAAATAACTAAATATTTAAGAACTTATAACTGTCATTTTAAAAACTAAAACTAAATTTTTTTGGATATTAATGTCATGCAACACACCTCCAATAATACCCGGCTCAATCCCATTTAACCTATTAAAATGGTGGATTAAGTTGCAACTGATTTAATATATGTTGGTTTAATTAACTTGATCCATTTAATTTGTAAGTTAAATGAAATATTTCAATGAGTATGCGGATTGATCCACTTTAGAGATTTTGTGAATTTTTTTTAGCAAAAAGTTTAATATTACATAATTGCAATTAATATTTATCTTTATTTTACCTCTAAATATTTAATATTTAATCAACCATAGAGCGCATGAATGTATTTTTTTCATTAAAATTAATATTTGACTTTGTAATTGGATATTTTTGTTTGAGATTTCTTTTGCAAGATTTTTTTTTTTTTTTGTGAATTGGACGAGTTCATCATCTTTCAACATGAATGGGCCAGACTGGTCCATTTTACACCTCTGCTTCCAATAAACATAATTGGATGGCTGTTCCCTTCTTTTCATATCTTGATATTTGTGGGTGGTGTAGTGTAGTTTTTTATATCACTGTTTTGGAATCTTTGCCCCTTTCTGCTACCAAAGAAAAGTTATTGGAAACGAGCTGTACCCATTATGGGAGTTTCACCGGCATCTCTATAAAGCTGGAGGTTGGCTTACTTAGTGAGTTGGAAATGTCTACAATATATACTATATATGGTTTTGTTTTCTCTCTCTCTATTTTAAGATATCTGCAGTGCCTCTCATCATCTGGGGTTTCCATTTTCATGTCCAAACCCTAATCTTACCAAATTTAGAGAAGTTGATCTTCGTTTCATTGTCTGTTCGGCCCTATATTTGCTAGCAGCTTCACCCCTCCTCCTCTCCTCCTACTTCTTCGTTTTTCTTTATGCTTTCTTCTTCCTTCCAATCTTTTTTCTGTCCTTTTAATATAGTCTTTCTTCATCAGTTCTCTAGTATATAAATAAAAGGAGAGAGGGAGGGTGGGAGTAATGGGAATTTAGGGTCGAACAGTCAACGAAACTGAGGTCAACTCTTCTCAACTCAAGCAAGTTCCTTCCATGGCTTCGAGTCCGATCTGTTCAACAAGTATCATAAATAAGGTATTTACTGTTAGAATTCCCTTTAGTTACTTTGCTTGGTTCTATTATGTGCTTCTTTAATTGGATGATTGAAATATGCTTCTTAAAAGTTCAAAACTAATTATAATTGAAAGGTTGTCCCTGAAGTTTTATATCCCCTCGTCTAATTATATCTTTTCACTATTCTGGAGTTTGAATAGTATATGATTCTTTTAATTTAAGCCACTCAAGGAGGAGATCATATTAACTATTTTTAAAATAGGAAGTCAATGGAATCAATTAAGTGCAATTCAATCAATTTTATAAGAGACTAGTTTAATTCACCCTAAAATATATAATTGATTAAGTAATATTGTTTTCGCTCCTCCAAATATACATTATTATAGGAAAAATGATATATACTGTAATAGTTTTCTTCTCAATCTAATTAGGAATGGAATCAACCAAAAGATATGGAGGAGAACTTCAAACCAAAAATAATGACAAGTTTCTTTATTAATTTGATCTTAAACGTCATTAATTGATTTGTTGAGTTTATGGAGATTTATTATTGGTGGTAGATAGCAGGATCCTCTTGGTACTTAGTTCAATCTATCGTTCATCTCTGTTTCTCTCTCACACACACACACAGGGACAGATATCCGAAAGTCAAGCTTATTGCTGCTATTTGAGGCTGTAATCTGCAAGGTTAATTTGCTATTTGCTGGACGGAAACCTGTAAAATATGAAACATATATCAATTTTTAGTTGATGCCACAGGAATTATTAAGTCATTCACTCGTTGAGTTAATTTTTGAATACACTAATGATATTATAGTGACAATCATTTTTTTAATAAACGAGAAATAAGCAATTTAAACTGACCACATATTGTTATTAGAGGAAATTCATTATTTAGTTCCTATAATTTATATAAGTTTACAACTTGGTCATTATACTTTATTTTTTTAAATCAATCCCTATAGTTTTAGAAAATTTTAAGTCAGTCTCTATCATTTGTTGGTTTCTTTACACCGTCGGTAGAGTGTAATAATATTTTTTTCACACAGCTACTTGAGGAAGACATATTTCAATTGTCCAACCCACTATTAAATTATGAGTAAAAAAAACAGCATTTCTTTTGTTCCTTTTTATTATTTTTTAATGAACAATAAAAAAGTACAATTTTGGGGCCAAGGATAACAGCTTGCTAGGTGGGAATGATTCGGCTGCAATATTTACTACTCTACCCATCTAATTCATTTGTGCTTTGAATTGTAATAGCCAGAAATAATAACAGGAGTTTGTACACCGATATGGTTTTCTCATCTCCTTCTCTTGCTTGCATATGAAAGTTGAATAGCTCAGTGACAATAATGGATCCCCAAGATGCATAAAATGCGGAGATAAGAAGTTGATCCTACATAACCAGTTGCACATGAAAATAATAAATAAATTAGAAAGAAACCAGAGAGTGCCAAAACGTGGGTTATTATCATGACGAGTGTTGGAGAGCTTGAAAGTGGGAATACTGGGAGAGGGAAGGGAAGATGTGCGCTCTATTCAATATTTAGAAAAAAAAAAAGTTATTACTTTGGGAGCTAACTAGGCATCCTATTTGTCACATGAACTCTCCACAATTAAGTGACCTACTAATAGTAGGGACTGATTTGAAAATTTGAAACTATAGTGATTGATTTAAAGAAAAGATAAAATACAGGGACTAACTTGCAAACCCGTATAAAATATAAAGATTAAATGATTATTTTTGCCTTGTTACTAAGTAATTTAGCTATATATTACATCCACCCCATTAAGTGGGTCGATAGTATAATTAATTATAAGATGTAAAATTTCTCTCATTCCCATTTTATTTTTCAGGTATATTTAATAAAAAAAAAGTATTTGATAAAATAGAAAAGAACGTATTTAAAAAATTAACCATAAATATAATTATTTTTTTCATTATAGTATTGCAGCCCACCAAAAAATTAAAATATTATTCATGCACAATTATATATTGTAAAATTATGACTAACTAAGTAATATAAATTTTCACAAATAGCCGGCTCTCTGAAATTCTTGAAATCTATTTTCCCCTTTTGAAGTTTAAATGGAATTCAAACTTTATATAATTTTGTTATACAATGCTACTTCTTTGATCTGTAATAAATCACATACTAGTTGTTTCTATTAATCCCCAGTGTTTTGTATAACTATTTACTTTTCCACATATTAAATTTACAAATTGTAAGAGTAGCAGCTATTCATCGGTAGGTATCATCAACTATAACTTCAAATGTATCACAAAGTTTTTCATATTTTAAATTAGTTTATTTATCAGTGGAAGAAAAAATTAGTTTGTTTTATTATATATAAACACAATTTAAATTCATGCATTAGTTGAGAAAGTATTATCATCAAAGATCTTTTTTGATGTATGAAAAATTTATTAATTTTTTCATTAGTTGTAAAAGATTATCTAACTTCAAAGAATTTTTAATTTAAGAGATAGCTAATTAATTCATTAATTACTTACTTTATAATTTTTTTTTGTAAACTATAAAAAATTTATGTACTTTCAAAATTTCTCAATATGTGTATCAAAAAGTTAAAGAGTTATCAAACAAAAAGTTAAATGTTTAATCAACTAAGGTTTCTTATTGATGAATGAAACTTTCATGTTAAGGAAAGCATACTTTATTTATATATAATATATTGTAATATAACCCATCTAAATTTGCATAGACAAAATCACCAATTTTAAAAACATCAATTAAACATTCGAACCTAACCAAGCTAATCATCGGAAGATAAGAAAAGAAGAGTCATTATCACAACTCTACGGTATTTTAAAACCAATGCTATAATGTCCTTAGAAGCCCTAAGAAAAAGAAGACAAAAATATAATGAGTAAAATTAATTTTTTAGGTTAACTTGATTTTTTTAGATTATTATAAATATAAATAATGAGGGAAATAATTTAAAATATAAAATTAACCATATGTTTATATAAAACTTTAAAGCATATTTATGTAAAATTATTGAGGACAAGATCTCATTAGACAATGAGTATGATTTTCATCTTTGTCCAGCTAAAAAAAAAAATTAAAATATAAATCTTCGAATAAAATAGCGTTTATAAAGATCCTAATCTGGATCAAGGGTCATACAGCATTCCAGTTGTACAACCCTTCTTCACACGAAAAAAAAAAAGGAATTTTGAACAAAGAAAAAATTCTATGGTATACATGTTATACAGTATAGGATCTGAACTTGGTGTTAAATTGTTCGTGGGTACCGTAGAACTCCTTTTAACAAGAAATTCAAGGGTTCAACCAAAAAAAAAAAACTTCTTTACATGTTTATCAACATGTGGAACTTCTCTTTTCTTAAAAATTTAGTTTATTATTATATACTTTGTATTAAAAATGATAAATTTAATATAATCTTAAATTTATATTTAATTTTTAATACACCTGTTATTGTTAAATTAAATATTATTAATTATTTTATTTTAACTAGTTAATCTTGAAACATTTTTGTGAATAAGTTTTCGGTCTTTAATAATTATTTATTTTTAAACAAATAATTTCACAATCTTTTTAATTTAAAAAAAAATAACAATATATATTTAACACTTGTTATCTTATATAAGTAATATATAAAATAGTTGTTTTGTCAAAATAGGTCTAATGAATATAATTGATCGATCTTTTGTTTTAGGGAGGTTAGGGTGTAATATATATTTTTCAAATTTTTATTTTGTTTTCAGATAACACTACTGAAGTTTAGATGAAATTGCTAAAATAATATATTCGCGACTATAAAACTCAATGCTTTCTTTTCTGATTTCTTGACAACATGAATTAACAACTAAGCTTATTATAATTATTATATAGATGGGCAGTCCCAAAGCAATTTTGCAGCAACAAACGCGGGGAGGCATCATCTGTATATCTTTTATTTCCATTCCCACCTCTTAATATTGAGGATTTTTATTTTTTCTATTCTCATTTTTCATGGGAACTTCAAAAATTTTAAAAGAAAATTAAAAAAAGTAATAATATTAATACATATAAAAAATAAATATATTAAAAAAATAAATTTAAAGTTTGAGTTTATTATTTATATTATTCAATAAGCTTTAATCAAATTTTTTTTTAAAAAAATCATATGACAAGTTCTAAATTTTTTTTTTAAAAAATAATTTCAACAAATAAAAAAAATTAAGTTGAAGTTGTCTTGACATCATGATATCTTGTCTATAAAGTTTTCATCATTATTTCTTCACATGCAAGTTGTTTTAATTTATTTTGTTTTCACTAACTTAGCATGTTGAAAACTTTTACGTATATTGAAGCATCAATTAAGATAAGTTTGTCTAAGTAGTAATTTAATTTTGACATGATATTACTAGCTTATTAAAATAATTTTTTTACATATTAAAAATAATTACATTTCTAATTTTCTATCTTCATTAAAAGAATTTACATTTGTCAAATTTGAATATATAGTAAATTTACAACTATTAATACATAGAACATGATTCCTATCATTATCCCTAAACAACTTTTGAAGAAATATTTTTCTTAATTTCATTCTAAAAAAAAAAATTTAAATGCAAATTCCTGAATGGGACAATCTTTGCTGAAGCCCTTAGATGTAAAAACCTATTGTCATTACTAGCCTCTGTTGTTGTTTTATTGGCCAAAACTTCACGCAAAGTCTTTATGTTCGAAAATGGATTCTTTTTCATACTTCTCTATTTGGGAAAAAGGGGAATTGAATAATTGATGTGCCTTAAAATCGGAGAGTGATGGCAATTCAACGCCCAACTTGAGTAGATGAAGATTGAAATGACAGTGATGGAAATCACAATATTGCATTAGACAGGGACCTGGTAGTAGGAGGTTCCTCCGGTTTCCTCCATTAACAATTTTAGATCGATAAAATTCAACAACTCAGAATGTATTGGATAAATTTTAATAAATTTAAATTTTTTTGAATAAATTAATCATATTTAATGTTTTTAATGCAGGATGGTATCCTATTTTAAAAAATGAATAATTTATAAAAATTTATAATTTATTCCTTATATTTTATAATTTACTTTTTTAAAATATATAAAATAATATTGCATATAAAAAATATTTAAAATATTAATACTTTTATGTATTGCAATAATTTTTCAAAAAAATTAATATTTATTAAAATTAAATTAAAAAATTATGTAATATATTTTAGATCATTAAAATTACATGTGATGGTCTGAAAATGTTAATAGAAAAACTGCAGGATTCCTGTCGAATTACATGGGTTTTTATTTGAGTTGCTTGTTGTGATCCGTAGTAAACAATGTAAGTTCTTCGTAAAATATTTAAATGTAATTAACCGTGTCATTATTAACATGTCACTAGGGCAGTTAAGTGCTGAAATCCTGAAAACCTTGATCCAACACACCCGCATAGAAGAAATCCAAAAATTGACTAGTTATGAAAATTGTTTTGTGGTAGAAAGACAAGGTAGAATCGGGGGCCTAGCAATTTTATGGAATAACAATATGGCAATAGGAGTTGATAGTGTAATAACACAAAAAAAAAGAAGGGATATACATATATAATGTAACATGTTAGAGTTATATAATCTTTATATAGGTATAATTAATAGTATAGCCTCCTAATTAAATTCAAGATGATTATAAGAACAACATTAGAAAAATAAAATAGAATTTCATGGACTACAACGAAAGGAGAAAATAGTATCTGGGGTAGACATTATATTTTATCGAGGACTAAATTGAAAAAAATATTATTTAGGATGAAAATATAGTTTTAACATTATATAATAATTTGCATAGTAAACTATTGGTAAAAACATGTTTACATACTATTGCATAGTACTAAATAGTAACTTAAAAACTTTTATAAATAGCACAAACATTTTTTAGTTTTCTCATTAAATTTAGAAGAAAAGAAGAGAAAGAGAAGTTGTGGAAACAATGTTTCTTTTCAGAGGTAGTTTTGTGGATATCTCTTTAATCAGGGTTATGCTATAGGAATATGGGATCTTTTTTATCTATCCTTATCAGTGAGTATATAAATAGCAAAATAACACCTTTCACTTTACTTTATGATTATGTTTCCTTGCCCTACTTTCATTTTCCTTATTGCATGTTTTACATCTTATGGGAGAGACAAATCTATAATTTTTGAACTTTTCAACTGCACGTATATAAGATATGATATATACAAATGTATAATAACACAATGATCAATGAGATTACTAAGTTGTATGAGCTATTTCTATTTTGAAAGGCACTTGGTACATAAGAAGTGCAAAGTGAATGTTATATTATATAAATTAAGGAAAAAATATTATATGCAAGGTGAACATTGGAATACCATGTGTTGTAAAAATCTTATTGAGAATATCAATATTGTGTACTAAGATATAGTTATGTTAGGACTCTAAACTTTAATTATTTCTATTATATCATTTTAAAATTTCGTAATGGTGTTTTATCTAAGTTTATCATCTTTAGTTGATGTATTATATATTTATTATTTTTAATCATTTATAATATTGTTACTTTTCTTTCTTATAAATTGCTAATAATTACCTTTTTTTTTTCGTTGCATTATTGAAACTATATTTCTATTTATTTACTTGTGGTAATTAATATGTTAACTAGTATATTATCTATTCATGTAACTCATTTACATGATTTATTTATATTCAATAGTTTTAATAATTTAAATGTTGGATGAGAATTTAAGTAAGAACCCTATGGCAGTTAGCGAAGGTAACGACCATGGTGCACATTGTTGACAAATTATTGAGACGTATCAGATGAAGGGATATAAGTATGAAAAATTGAGACGTATCCAATGAAGGGATATGGATATGAGATATTGAGATGTATCCGGTGAAAGGATATAGGTATGAGATATTGAGACATATCTGGTGAAAGAATACAAGTATGAGATATTGAGACATATCTAGTGAATGGATACGAGTATGAGATATTGAGATGTATCCGATGTAGGGATACAGGTATGATAAATTGTGACGTATTTGGTGAAGGGATACATGTGTGAGATATAGATATGAATTATTAAGACGTATCCAGAGGGATATGGGTATGAATTATTGAGACGTATCTGGTAAAAAGATACGTGTATGAATTATTGTGACGTATCTGGTAAAAAGATACAAGTATGAATTATTAAGACGTATCTAGTAAAGGGATACAATTATAATAATCCTAGTTCTTTCCTTGATATCCACTTCATACAAAATTATAAAGTTTAGAAATGGTGTTTTTATTGAAACTTGCTTCTTTACTTAAATAAATGTTTGTTAAAAACTTTAAAGCCTCTATTGTTTCCCCTTCCATTTACTTTGATATTTATGCACTCACTAAGTTAGTGGTAAACTTACACCTCTTTCTTTAACATTTTACATATTAGTATGTGATAAAGTAAGTTGAAACTTTCTTGTCACTTTGACATTTGATATGACATTTTGGGTTGATCACCATGTACGTCTGACTCTAAGGTTGTTGCTACTAGATATTAGGTTGTTTTGAGTTTATAAATATTGTAAAGTATTGTAAGCCTTGTATAGGCTATTACAATACTACACTAAATGTATAATTTGAGAGATTATAAAACTGGTTTATTGATATCATTTTGATATTATTGAAATATGACTGGTTCTATAAGTTTGGAAAACAATAAATTTTAAAGAGATGTTGTTAGATTTTAAGCAACCTCTAAGAAATTTCTTTGAATTATATTTTAAAGTGTGTTTAATGTGTTTTATAGATATATTATAGGCTTTGAAAGAATGTTATCTTAGGCTTGCTAGGCTAGATTAGTTTAGTCTATGCACTAGTCACGACCAATAATTTTGGGTCATGACAAAGTTGGTATCAAGGCAAGGTTTATCTAGGTTTGTCGAGGTCCTAGTAGCCACTGGGTTTGGAATATAATGGAATCTTGTATGTAATTGTGTAACTAGCCAGCAAACCTTACATACAGGATTTTATTGTTACCAAATCCACATTATAGAGTCTGGTGTCATAGTTTGACTATTGATTATGTTAGGAATTTAACTAGTCATAGCCAATCATTGTGATTAGAGTCATAGTGATAAGCTTTGAAGGTTGATGATGATACCTGATAAGTAGTAGTCAAGATAACATATTACATTAAGACTAACTATTTAAACTTGAATTGAGATATTATGACTTTTCTATATGCATATAACTTATATATATGTTACAATTTATATTCCAAGACAACTTATAGTGAGATTATCTACATACATGTTTAGATGGATAAACCTGGAAGAACTGTAGTTAAGATTTTGAGGAAAATATCATTTCTTACTTGGTCTTAACCCAAAAAGATAAGATATAATTTTAATTACAACCAGCAAAGTTGCACAAAATTATAAACCATATTGAAAGAATGAATTATATAGAAAAAAGATCTTATACAAAA
The DNA here is from genome assembly GCA_037074485.1 of Delonix regia. Taxonomy (NCBI): domain Eukaryota; kingdom Viridiplantae; phylum Streptophyta; class Magnoliopsida; order Fabales; family Fabaceae; genus Delonix; species Delonix regia. The sequence continues at coordinate 26,267,286 of CM073449.1, read as the reverse complement.
AATAATGAATGTTTCAAAGAAAACATTAGCCTAGAAATAATATGCTTATGTTTGGAAAATTGTTAGATTTATTATCGATATTTATGAGCAGGTTAAATATGGCCAAAGGAACCCAGCAATGACCCTTAAGGAAATCTTTGAGTTTACCCAATTAAAGTAAGGGGACATGATTATACATGAGTATATGTCTTAGTTTAAGAAATTATCTCTTTATGTAAGCCATGCCCATGAAGAAGCATGGAAAGTTACATACTTCAAGAAAGGTTTTGGAAGGAAATAAAAGAAAAGTTTGTTGTCGGAAATGTCAAGAGTGTTGTCGAGACTACAAACAAGTGTAAAATTGTTGATGCAAATATGGTAAATACTATGGTTGATAGTCAAAATAGCATAACTTGAAGCATGTGTATATTTGTACACAATACAAAGATAATCAACCTCCTAGTATAACTCAAGGTATGTCATTGACCTAAACCTTTGAGACCATTTTAGTTATTCAAACATTTTTTTTTCAAGTATACATTGAATAGAAGCCTTAATTCAGATATAAGTGCACCTTTAAAGTAATATGTGATATGCATCAGTCAAGAAAATGATGTTAACTCTCAATGGAATTATAGTCAAATGAAGCTATAAGATTAACATACTGCAAAAAACAAAAAGAGAATTATTTTCTTCATGAAATTCCAAAAAGGAGATAAGGTATTAGCTATTTTTTAGGATACATAATTAAGTTGTTAAGACTCAGATGAGAAAAAAAAAATGAGTTATGGGAAATTTAATATTTTACCCTTAATATTTAAATGTTCCAAAATTAGGAAATATAATTTATGACAACTACTTGAAATATAATATCTATGCTTACTGTTGTTAACCATAAGGTTCAATCTTATAAGTTTTGATTATGACAAATATGTAATAAATAAGTTAGACATATAGTATCATTATGTGCTTAATTGATTAATCATTAACATGTAATATTTTATACTTGAATCATCTGTTATATGAGATATACTTACTCATATTATATCCAATAGACTCTGATATTATAGACAATTGAAATTGGATATTTACAAGAATCTCATATGCATGGTAAAAAAAGTTTACATTCTACTACTTGTTATTAAAATACACATATTAGGATATATGAATTTAACCAAGTATTTGGTTTGTAAGTTATACTAACTATCATGGGCTTATTATTATTTTTTAAAATTCATTTGGACTGACATTTATTGGCCCAATACATTTTGGATATTAAAATGTAAGTTTGGGCCAAAAAGATATTAAGATATGGATTTTAATAGAGTTGTTTTCAGACCATGGATAATTATTTTTGTCATATCTCACAAATTAGAGAGAATTTTGAAATGAAACCAATTGCATCTGAAAATAGACTTAAATATCTTTCTATTTGTATATCACACGCCTAAAATAAAGTTGAAATTAAATAGTTATGATTGTCAAAGTTTTAGATATGGATATCACACTTTTTCCTGACCTCTAGTCACAATTTCAATAATATCTCACCAACCAGTAAGAATTTTGAAATGTGGTTTATTCCATTTGAAAATAGACTCACATAACTTTCCAATTGTGTATCATATGCAAAACATTGATTTAAAATAAAAGAGTTATGAACGTCTCAATTTGCGGCTATATATATATATATATATATCAATTTATTACCTAACCTTTTGTCACTCTTTTAACAATATCTCAACAACCAAATTAAATTTTCAATGAAACTTATCAGGATAGAAAATAGATTTATAGAGCTTTTAGCAATATATAATTTGGTCAAAATGAAGTGGAAATGAAGGATCTATGAGTATGTAAAGATGCGATTATGAAATAGAGGATGACTATGAAGTCAATAAATAGAGCTACTTATTTCCCAACAATCAAGTTGTACAAATTTTAATTTCTCCTTAACTCTAAACAGTTCCATTGTTTTTTTTTTTTTTTTGCCTATAAATACATGTCTCAAGAGCTTATAAATCATAAGAAACAAAATGATTGAATGTGATCTTTAACTTGTTTTATTATCTTTGAGAGAGAAACAAACATCATTGAGCTATCTCTATCATTTGAGTTCTTGGAGCTTCATTTTGCATATCTATTCATTAAGAGAGTCTCTTGGGCAATATCATCCTTCTACAATCTTTGTATGAAAAAGGTGGTGCATCCCTTAGGATAGAAAAATAAGAGTATGGAATCTCTTAGAGTGATTTTTCTCTAAGAAGAGAGGTGTTCTTTAGTTTTAAAGTGAGAAATAATTCTAGATTGAGTTGGATACTGTATAGGCTCACAAGTGACCAATTAAACTTGTGAAATTAGTAGAGAAATCTCAAGAGGTTGCTTAGGAACTGAATGTAAGCTTGAATTGGAGTCGAACCTGGATAAATTTTAGAGTTGCTTTCTCAACCCTTATATTCTTTATATTTTGAATTATCATATTTATGTTTTACTTTTGTTGTTGATATTTCACTTGAAGTATTATGATCTCTTGTTAGACATATTCTTTTACATTTACTTTAAGTAATCCAATTGTCAAAGTGATTATATGATTATTCTAACTTATATGGGAATAAAATTTTGAATTAATAAAACAATATATTATTGAATGCTCTATTATTGGGAAAGTATTTTTCATAACAAACTTTGTGCAAAGAAATTTCAAAAAGAAACGAAATTATTGTAAACACTCAATTTACCGCCCTCTTGGGCATTGGTTGCCTTGTTATAACAATTGTGAATGAAATTTGGATATACATGTGCTAGGAATTTTATTTTAACTATAACCACAAAATTTCGATCAAAAGATCATGTAATTCTTTAGGTTTCCTAGTTAGCTATATCCTTGACAAGATTAACTAGGAAAGATCAACCTTTTATGTGGGATGACAGATGTGAGGTTATTTTTCTAAAGCTAAAAAGTAGGTTAACCTCTACCTCAATATTAGTATTACCTGACCCTCTTGAAACCCTTATAATTTATAAGTGATGCTTCCAAGAAGAGTTTAGGATGTGTCTTAATGCAATAGGGGAGAGTTTTAGCCAATGCCTCTAGACAACTTAGACCATATAAGGAGAATTATCCCACACATGTTTAAAGTTGGTTGTAGTGGTTTTTGTCCTTAAGGCTTAAAGACATTATCTTTATGGTGCTAATAAGTTTAAGGATTTTAGTAATCATAAGAGTTTGAACTATCTCTTTAATCAGAAAAAATTGAGATGAGGCAAAGAAAATGGATGAATTCTAGTAATATTAATTCATATTTTTGCTTTAAACAAAAAAAAAAAGAAGTCATAGATTCCATTCAGTGTCAATCGTACCTCTTTGACTAATGATCAAATATTAAATGGTGAATATACATTGGCTCAATGTACTTAATCGTATAAACTTAATCTTTTTTTTTTCCTTTTTACAGATATCCATACTATAATGGTTAACTTTTTAAAATAAGACTCATGCTCTTGGCAAAGAATTTCATATGTATTCATACTTGTTATATTTTATTTATAGTTTTTCTTGTTTGATGTGACCTGAACTAGTTATTTTTGTTTGATTATGATGACATAATAATGGTGATTGGAAGAATTATTTGAATGTTCAAAATTATAATTTTAATGTTTGAGTTAGATATTTTGCATTTTGCATGTATAATTCCATTAATTTTTGCATTATATATTAAATGTTATTGACTATAGGTTTCTTAAGTGGGTTAAATAAGTAAGCTTAATTAATTTTATTGATGAGCCAATAATTTATTTCAACTTAATCCATTTAATAAGTGACTCATAAAGGGTGTAAGCTATCCATTATATATATATATATATAAAGAAAGGAAACAAGAGTAATTATATGTTTTTCTACTCATTAATTAGGATATTGATCATATATTGCAATTTGCATTCTCTCTATTTTTATTTCAACTTTCCTCTCCCATATATTATGTTTGGACCTTGCAAAATTTAATAGTTTAGATTTTTAATTAACGATATTGTGTTTATTGTAAGGCGTTAAACAACATAGACTTTATTTTAACCCCAAAAAAACCATGTGGACTTTGTAATTTGTCTTTTCAATTGAAATTTAGATGATTCACCCATACTTCTAACAATAATTGGACAAAGAAAGTCTAAAGCTGGACCCACACACCCCTCATTTTCTTTCACCTATAGGATGAGGGTAGGATCTTGACATAATGCTTGACTCTTATGTATGGTGACAATTGGTGAAGGAAAATACAGTTAATATATGTGGATAAAAGAAATGAATAGGAAGAAAAAGAAAAGATAAAGGTTTCGATTTAACATTTTTAATTTGAAAGAAAAGATAATAAAAAATTTCAACTAGTTTTTCAAAGATTTTTCTTATTTACATTCTTAATTACTTTTTTTCAGTTTAATAGATTTTTTTAAAAACAATTGCTTTAAAACAAAAAAAGAAATTATCATTCTATCATTCATCATTTTCTTCCTTTTGTTTCTTTTCCTTTTGGTTAGATTATTTTATAAAATAATATTATTTTAAATCTCAATCCTCCACCAAAAGTTATTCTTAAAATAATCTCCCAAAAATACAAATGTGATCTATCTTAGTCCCTCTAAATGCAGCATATATACAAGTGTGAGCTGTTGATGTAGATCATTGACAGCCTGGAAGTTTATTTCTTCTTTATCCTTTGGCCATCAATAATACGGTGAGTTTCCTTAGCGACTTCACTTAGGTGAACTCAAACTTAAAAATATTAATTAGTAATTAATTAATAGAAAAAGGTATTAAATTGATCCCTTAAATTTACACTTTGTAACAATTTAGTCCATTATAAATTAACCATGACAAATTAATCTTTTACTAATCTTATTTTATGTAGAAGTAGTCAGTCATTATTTTAGATAAAGAAATTAATTTTATACAAATTTAAATTTATAAAAAATTGATTTTGCCACGATGAAAAATTAAAAACTGTTATATAATATAAAAGTGAGGGAGAATTTTACACTTTTGTCAATTACTTGTCTAAGAGTTGTAAACAAGTGAACTGACTTGGGTGATGTTGTTGAAGTAATTTATTAAGTGCCTATGAATGGGACTCCTTATTGCATTGTCTCTAAAAGAGTTGTAATGGACAAGTGAAGCGACTCTAGTTTTATCTCCATTCTCCAAGCTAGATAATTTTATATCTTTTCATAGAATTTTTTTCTTTTAGTTTTGTAACTAGCAATTAACAGTATTACATGTGTAAGTTATCTGCCATATAAGCCTTTATTATTATTATTATTATTATTATTATTATTATTATTATTATTATTATTATTATGTGTTTTTGGCCTTTTTTTTCTTGGCTAACTATGTGTTTGTAAGGTTAATGTAGCTAAAATGATGTAAATTAATATTACATGAAGATGGTGATAGTAGTAGAACTGGCGGGAATGATATATATGGCAATTGTAACACCCTTCTTACAAAGTATAGAATTTATTATAAATTTCAGTTAAAATAATTATGAAGCGAGAATTATGAGAAATGCATTAGCATATCTAAAAAAACAATAGTATAATAAATGCATTAGAATATCTAAAAAAAATAGTATAATTATAGATAACAAAAGTTCGTACATTCATTTGTTAATACATCAATATAGATAATTTAACAAAACTAGGAGAATGGGTATTAGGCCTGTATCTATATAGATGTTTATATCTATCAAAATTAGGCCTAATATTAAGGACTCATTCAGGGCTTGAAAAACTAGTAAGTCTCATGCCCTCTTGTGACATGAACATAAGTGGTATGACACGTAAGGCATATCACATCTTACAACAATAATCTTAACAACAAGCGTTTCCTAATTGGAGGGATAAATACTCATTTCACACAGACTTTAAGAGAAATTTGGTAATTTGCTATCTAAAAACATCATTAATAAAATGGTGAGAATAATTTCTCAATAACATGAAAAAACATATATGATACTTGAAATATTCATAGAATATAATATGACTATAAATTATTATCGTTATGAAATATATGTGAATGTTAGATATCATAACATACAAATATGCATTAGTAAACATATGACAAATAGAGGCAAATAATGTCTTCAACCATTAGGCATTGGGACGTCATATCTGGGTTATTCGAGTTTCACATAACCTTAACATATGATTGTCACACCCAATTGATCGAGTCTCATAAACCCTAGCGTATGACACCTAATCGACCTTTAGCTGAGACATCCCTCAGCAGGTACCCAAGACAAAGTCAGGCAATATAAAATGTCACCCAAACCATCATGTGGTCAAGATTAGATTAGTTTGAGAAAAAACTATTATGATTTCTTTTGTAATCCTCTAAACACTGATTTTCTTATAATGGTTAAGAATCCCTTTAGTGTCAATTAAATTCAAGATGTTCCTAGTAAGGATACATTTTTGTCCTCTCCTAAATTTTTAAGACCATTGAAGCAGCATAGCCTACATTGATCTTAGAATTCAAGTTGTAGCCCAAGAAATATAATAACACCATTTTTCACGTTATCATTTAGGTAGTATAACTTATCATAAATTATAGGATTAATGAGATATAATACCTTACTAAGGAACTCATAGGGTTCACAATATATATTAAGGTAACATAGCCAACTATTACCAATGGTTCCTTCCTTGTGACATGATGACAGTGTCAAGGTAAACAAAGTTACAATTGTGATGGTGTAGGTGAAGGTAGCTATAGTGGTGGAGGTAGTGGCATTGGCAAGGCATCAATGAAAATAATAAAGATAGCAATAATGATGCATAGGAGTGATGACAATTATAAGATAGAAATAGTGATAATAATAATGGTGGTAACAGTGACAATGAAAAAACAAAGATAATAATAATGATTATAACACTAGTAGTGATATTACGTGTAACAATATAAAAATTATCATGATGGTAATAACAATAAAGTAACAGTGGTGGTAAAAATAATGATAATGATAACAAAGTGGGTAATACTAAGCAACAATAGTAATAATGAAAGCAATAATAAAATTAATAACAAAGATAATAGTAATAAATTTAAATAAAGTTAATCTTAGTATCATTCTCTCCCTCTCACACTTTGTCTAACTTACTTATTAAACTTATATTTGATAATCATATTATAAAACTAATAGACAATCTAACAAAAGTAAGAGTATAAGAGAAAAAATTGATACGAGAAATAGAATAACTATTATCATTCACTTTAGTATCTCATCTTTAGTAGAGTGTTTATTCCACCACACCTATGATACACGATTTACAACAATTTATACACACAGAAGAATAAGCTAATACTAAAATTACACAAAGAATCCATACTACTAAACCTATACAAGAGTGCCATGTAAAATAACTTGAGGTGACTTCAGAAGATTTCCAAAAGCCTAGTATAACTATTGCATATGAGTTAGGAGATTTAACAACTTAAGCTAAGGTGTGAGTAACACGTGAAGAATATAGCTCTAAATTTTGCTTTATCGTGACTGAGGTGTATGAAGATTGATATATATTTCATCATCCCCCCTCAAGTTGGAGAGTGTTAATCTACCAATCCTAACTTGGAGAGAAGATTTTGAAACTATAGTGTTAGCAAAATTTTAGTAAACAAATAAGCTTTTTGTTGAGCAGAAGAAACATGTTAAGGGAGAACGAATCCAGCTATATATTGATCACGTGCTAAGTGACAGTCAATGCTAGATGCATAATTTTTTGTGGAATACTGGGTTGGCAGTTATATGAAAAGTTGTTTTGTTGTCACACCATATAGGGATAGGTAGAGGCACATTAACACGCAAATCAATAACAAGATAATGAATCCATTGAATTTCATAAACAGATATGGCCAAAGCATGATACTCTGCTTCAGTAAAAGACTCAGAAATAGTATTGTGCTTTTTAGTTTTCCATGAAATTTGGGAAGGTCCGAGATAAACAAAATATCTAGTAAGACTTCAATATGTATCCAGACATGATGCGCAATCTACATCAGAAAAAGCTCTAAACAGACAGTGTATTGGGTTGGATTAAAAAGTCCTTTTGATGGATCCTTTAAGATAACGATGAACATGCATGATAGCAGTCCAATGTGCTTGACAATGAGTGTGAACGAACTAGCTAAGTTGTTGAATAGCATGAATCAAATATGTTCTGACGAAACTAAGGTGTAGGAGCTTGTGAATGACTCCTCGATAAGGTTCAAGGTTAGTTAACGGATCACTATTATCATATATGAGCTTATATGTTCTAGATAGGGGTGTAGGTACTGGTTTAGCACACATAACACCTACTTTAGCCAGCAAATCAAGTACATGTTTCTATTGGTTAATGTACATTCCTGTTGGGGATCTAGCAACTTTAAGACCAAGAAAATACTTGGCAGGTCTAAGTTCTTAATTGTATATAGATCATGAAGATATTGTTTAACAAGAAAAATTTGCTAATTAGAGGTGCATGTAAATAAAATATTATCCACATAGCTAAGTAGTGCAATGAAACAATTAAATCAATGAAAGACAAATATACAAGCATCATGTTAGGATTGTTGAAAACCAAACTATTGTAGTTTGAAAGTCAACTCTGAGTTCCATTGCCTCAAAGCTTGCTTGAGGCCATATAAGGATTTTTTAAGCGACTAACATGTCCTCTATTTGCCTTGGTATATCTAGTAAAAGGTTTCTTATATATTTCTTTAGTAAGGAAACCATGTAAAAACACATTATTTATGTCAAGCTGGAACAATGGCTAACTATAAGTAGCAACAATAACAAGTAAGAGTCTCACAGTGACTACTTTAGCTACTGGTGAAAAAAAAAATTAGTATAGTCAAGGCCTTCTACTTATATGTATCCCTTAGCTACAAGCTAACTTTATAACGAGCAATAGTTTCATCAAGGTGCAATTTAATTTTGTAAATCCACCTACAATCAATAGGTTTCTTTCCTGTAGGAAGAGAGGTTAATTCCTAAGTATGATTTCTCTCAAGAGTATCAATCTCATATTGCATAGCTTTAACCCATTCTATAGAACTCTATGCTTCTTGGATTTTAAACACATTTGCATGAAAATTAATGTAATCAACAGAAAAACAAATAGATTAATAAAAAGGGAAGGTTGGTAAAGTATGAGGGGAATAAGCTGGAATGGAATTGGTGGCATAATCTGTTAGCCAAGTAGGTCCTTTGGAAGGTCTTGAACTTTTCCAAGTAGGAGTAGGTGTGGGATTTAGGGGAGAATCAGAAGTATTAAGAGTGGGAAAGGTATTATGTGATGGATTGTTAGTAGAAGAAATGGAAGGGTCATTAGGAGTGGAAACAGGAGCAAAAGGTAAAGGACATTGGGTGTGGTCATATTGAAGAAAAGAAGGATATGTATAAGGTAGAATGGATTTATGGAAAATTATATCTCTGGAAGTAAGCAAAAGATTATTATCAATGTCATAGAGAATATAGGCTTTCTTACTTATTATATAACCCAAAAATAGACATATGAAAGCACATGGGTAAACTTATCCTTGTAAAAGGTAGTGTTAGTAGCAAAACATAATGAACCAAAGCCCCAAAGGCATGAATAGTCAAGAGCAGAATTAAACAATAAATGATATGATGTTTCCCAATGTTAGACAAATGATGGCAAGTGATTGATTAAATAAGTTATAGTAAGGATGGCTTCCTTTTAGAATTTTGTAGGTTGGCCAGCATGAAAAATAAGTGATTGGCCAATTTGAAGATGTTAGTACTTTCTTTCATCTACCCCAATTTGTTAAGGTTTGTATAAGCAAGAAGTCTAATGCAAAATACCAAAGGAAGTGAAAAAAGGATGACATTCATGATTGAGAAATTCCATGCCATTGTCTATACGAACTGATTTTACTATTAAAGAGAACTTATTTTAAACCGTGAGACAACAATTTTTAGGAAGAGCATATGCTTAATTAGTTGTAATTTGAGAAAGTGGAAATGATAAATGAGCTTGCTTGGTAAAAAGACGAGTTTCACATGGAAATTTAGTAATAAAGTTTGTATTATTAAGAGAAGTGATATGTTTCATTGTATTAATGGAAGGGTACCCCAAATGGGTATGCCACAAAACAGTATTAGTGTTAAATTGAGCAAAATTAAGAACAATAAGAAATACATCAACATGTGAAGGAGTGTGATATGTAAAGAAGTCTTTAGTAAGTATGTAAAGTTGCCTTACTTCTTTACAGACAACTATAGTTAAGTTAGTCTTAAGGTCTTAGATGGAACAAAAAGATAAAGTAAAGGTTAGTTGAATATTATTTCCTATAGCAAGTTGTTAAGTAAAAAGCAAATTATATTTAAAGCTTGGTATATTAAAAACAATATGTAAGGTTAATGGAGGATGAATGGTAATGTCTCCAATATGATAAATGAACTGAGAAAGTCCATTTGGTAGTAGTACAGAGCCCGTAAGAGATTTGGCAAAAATTATTATGGAACAAGGAAGTAAAAGCACAAATATGATTAGTTCCCTTATGTCAATAATTGATAACTCTATGGAATAAAGTAATTCTTGTCATTTTCATACTCTTTCATTATGTTAACATGTTGGTTTTAGTGTAAATTAGAGTTTGTCTTGTCAATTTAGGAGATATACTTTTGGTAGTAAGATTTTAGGTTAGCTAGTGTTGATTTATACTCATTTGTTATATTTTAGTCATTTGTGGGCTATTAATGTGATTTTATATCTTACCTAGGTTGTTAAAGGAACAAAAAAAAAAGGGAAAGTTTTGAAATCAAGTAAGAGAACACCTAACTTTGTGATGACTTTTAGACCTTTAAACGTCAAAATTTAAAGATGGTAATCTTATAGAAAGTTATAGAGTTTATGGAGACCTTTCCAACAAGTGGTAATTCGCTAAAATTCAATGTTGGAGCATGAAGTTATGGCTAAAATACTAAAACTGATTCAAGAGCCTCACCTTGGCGCCAAGACGCTAAAATGCATACGCTAATTAGAAAGTTGGCACCAAGGTGCCAAAACGTGGTGCCAAGGCACTAGGACGTAGCAAATGAAGGATAAACTATTCTTTTGACATTTGAGGATGATATAAAACTTTTTCTTAGGGTTTCTTGGCAGAAGAAGGATGTTCTAAAGCTAGAAAAGAGGATTCTCAAAGCTCCAAGGTTAGGTTTTGCTAGAAAAGGAATTTTAAGAGGAGTTTCAAGGGAGGAAACTGATTTAAGCATTGGAAACAGAGTTCTTAATCTCTCTCTTTTCTTTTTCTCTTCTTTTGTTTATGTTTTCTTAATTATATTATATTATAATCATGAGAATGCTTGGCTAAACCCTTATTTCTCTAGAATTTGGACTATAGGCATGTAGATTGTTGAACTTTGCTACTTTCTAACTTGAATTCCATTGTGTTTGGAGTTATTCAGTTCAAATCTTATTTGTTTCCTTATTGATTGGCCACCAATTAGGGTTTATGTTGAGGATTTGAGGATTCTTGAAAGAAAAGCCTAAATTTAGTCATAAGACAAAATACTGCATTATTGATGTTGAATTATTGTTTGAATTTAACTTAATTTGCCTTTAGAATAGACATATACATATCGAACGTGCGGAGTCATGTTAGCCATATTTAATGCATCATCCTAAGTCATTCTAATAGAAATATAGGGAATTAATTTAGAGTGATAGAAGTTATAAGGAATCGATAGATTCTTATAATGATATTAGGGGCTTAAATTAATTCATAACTCAATGAGTTTAAGTTAGGAAAGTAACGTTCATAATTGAAGTATCTTGGTAATTTATAATCCTAGGTAAGTCTTTTGAACTGATTTTCATCTCATTTTAAGTTTTGCATTTGACCATATGCAATTACCTTACTTTTAAATTGAATATTAGACCACTTGGATTAGGTAACTGCGTAAGTATTAGTAATTAATATCGGTATTAACTAGAATTCCCTAAAAAAATATTTTTCTCACATTTTACTACTTGTTGACGATATATACTTGCACTGTGGTAATTTGGTCACAACAAGTTTTTAGTGTCATTGCTAAGGAATTCTTAATTATACTTGTTATTGATATTAAGGCTAAGTTAGGAATCTTAGACCAAGCATTTGTTTTTATTTTTGTTTCTAAATTGATTGTTTTCGTTACAATTCATTATACTAGTTGTGTGCATGCCTAACCACAGGGGATGGCTAATAAGAACAACCGCAACTTATATGAATATGCCACCCCAATGTGGTAAGGGCTGACTCCTAGCATTCGATGGCTAACTGTAAATGCCAACAACTTTGAGATCAAGACCGCCACTATTCAACTACTATAAGCTAATGGGCAATTTGAGGGATTGCTAACTAAAGACCCCAACAACCATATTTTGAATTTTTTAGAGATTCGTTACATGTTTAAGTACAATGGGGTGAGTGAAGATGCAATTAAATGGAGGATGTTCCCATTTTCATTGAGGTACAAGGCAAAGGCATGGCTCACGTGAAGAATACTGCATATGCATTAGGAGATTTAGCAACTTAAGCTAAGGTGTGAGTAACACGTGATGAATACATCTTTCAATTTTGTTTTGTTGTGACTGAGGTGTATGAAGATTGATATATATTTCATTAAGTACGTAGCTTTACATATAGACCTTTAACCATCAATGTAAATCTATTTTATATAACTATTTCAAATATCTTGAAATGATCATACAATATAGACATTCAGGCCATGTTAGATTATTTGTTATATTTTGTCCATTTTAGTTTCAATTTTCTGCAAGTTTAACTTGTGATACGTCCATGTCCTTAGGATAATTCCCACACAGAGCGGTTCATAGGGCATTATACATTTTTGTTATATTGTATTTCAATTAAAATATGACAAATATTGTCACACCTCTAACTAATGAAGTGTGACCGACACAAAGTACGAAATAGACCTTAACTCTGCAAACCGGAAAAATTTGGACACCTTAAACAATTTAATGACAAATATGCAATTCATTAATTGGTTTCCTGAGAAAATTTTGCCAAAGTCCCCCTTAAAATATATACTTCCCAAAATTTCTAAAGCCAAGACCTATAAATCAAAAAATAAGAGAGCTTCACTCTCACAAAATAACCTTAGATATACCATACAATCACTAATCCCCTGCTTACAACAATTTGAGCTATTAGATTACAAAATTCACAATGTTCGGCAACAACAAGAATAAAACTACCCCATTGCAAACAATGCAAGACTCACCAAGGGATATCTAACCTTTATCAATGTAACAGAAAAGTCCATAGCCAACATTTCTCTCTGAAAAACATGGAAATAAAAGAGTGAGTAAAAATACTCAGTAAGTAAATAATACTACCTATATTGGGAAGGGGCAAGCCAAGGGCTCCAAAAATTTTTTCTTCTATTTTTTTTCCAAACAGAAAACTTACCATACCATACACAAACAATGAGAATTAATATTGATTATTCATAACTTAAATAAAGACATTATTAGTGTAAACTCATGAAATCAAAACATGATCAAATCACCATTTCTGAATCAAGTAAATAAATTAGAATAATTTAACAGAGCAGAACTAAGGGCATCTAAACAATACCAAAATAGTGTACAAGTGTTGAGTAAACAACTCTTAAAGAGTAAATTCATATAAATTAGAAATCTTAAATGTAGAGCATATAGCTCACAGAAATAAACAATCTCAAACACAAAGCACATAGCTAGCAATGGGTAAATCACCACAGATATAGAGCATATAGCTCACAGAAATCAGAAATCTCATATGCAGAACACACAGCTCACAATGGGTAAATCACCACAGATATGAAGCATATATCTCACAAAAATCAGAAATCTCATATGCAGAGCACATAGCTTGTGAAGGGTTAATTACCATAAATATAGAGCACATAGCTCATAGAAATCATAAATCTCATATGCAAAGCACACAACTCGTGGTGGGTAAATTATCACAGATATAGAGCATGTAGCTCACAGAAATCAGAAATTTCAAATTTGGAGAAACTCATAAGTCCACAATAATAGGAACTCATAATTCAAAAATCAAATAAGTTCATAAATATAGAATCAGAGTATTTCATGAATTCAAAAATAGAGTATATCTTAAATCTGGAGTTTTCAAAATATCCAAAACTAAAGTAGTTTAGAATATCTAGAATTATATTTATTCAAAAAAAAAATGAAATCAAAATAATTCAAAATTGACATGATCAAAGAACTTTATAGTTACAAATTTAAGTACTTCAGAAATACTAAACAGAGTAATTCAAAAATTCATAATAATTGTAATTCACAAATCCAAAATCATTGTAAATTAGAATCCAGAATGTAAAGAGATGTACATCTTAATTCCAAAGTCATACCAGAAACCAAAGAAGCTACATAACACATTACATTAAAAGTGTGAAAGCATTCAGAGAAGTTCTCAATAAGAAAACACAATAACTTAGAAAGTTTATTACCTAATGTAACTGAGTGAACAAAATGCACTAATTCACAAATAATGTATTGAAATACATATTACAAACATAGTTAATAATATCTACTCACTTAAAGAGGAGAACACCAAACTCTCTTTAAAGCCTTCACAATTCATTTGATCATGATTAGTCCTAAAGGCCTATAAAATCAAGCAACACTCTCTTACCCCTTTTATATCCAGAAATAGTCTAATTAACTATATCAATTTAGTTACTTAGCTATTCATTTGCTTCTAAACCATAAACATGAGCTTTAATATTTATGATTCAAGGATTATCAAAAACAGTCTTCTGTAATCTTCCCCCAACTCCTCTAGCAATCTTACTTCATATTACAAAGTCCAACTATTAAATAAATATCATCTTAATCAAGCTTATAGCTCCTTAATTTAATCCCAATAAGTAACATAATGGGTTTCCTATATAACTTGATTCATTTTGATTCAATTCTTTTGAAAAATCTGGTTATCCATTTATATTCCAATACTTTTTTGAGAAGTTTTTTTTTTTTGCTCTAAATTCCGTCTTCATAATTACTAATCATCCAACTTCATTCATGGCTTAGTAACAACACTTTCTTAAACCAAAATTAATGTATAACATTAAACAATATTTAATACCTTAAATCCTCTCCATCATGCTTTATTTTGCCCTTATTCCAAAATCAAGAATTTATCAATTTCACCAATATGACATTAAAGATCAAATAACCAAATCCTAAAATTACTTAGTATATTGTAATAATCATCTAAGGCTACTTTATCAACCCCAACATGGTTTTCCATTCATCTTTCCTCCTTTTAACATCAATGAAAATCCAAGAAAATTAAGAAAAATTATCAAATCAACTTACAACTCAAAACAAAAACTTTCGTTAGCCTTAATCCTTTTCTTATATGCTTAATAAAGCTAGAGGAGTCCTAAGACTTTGAATTTCATTAACATACAAGTAAGAACACACATGGCCAAACTGGGGTTTTTCAATCTTGGAGTCATAACGCAAAATTGATCACTAAATTTAGGGGGAATAAGTGTGAAATTCACTTAAGATATAAAGCCCTAGACCAATTTGATGAGATCACATGAAATTGAGCTCCAAATTCCACTTTTCACGCATAAACAATACCAAATTTGGGGGTTTTTCTATTCTAAGCCAAATTGATGAAATTGATCAATGGGTTTATGAGAGAAAGGTGTGAAAATCAATAAAGAAGTGAAGGCCCCATGAAATTCGAAGAGAAACATACTAGATTGAGCCAATTTCCTTCGGATTCGCGATGACCACATTGTAGAAAAGGGCTTTATGTTTCAAAGGTCTTTTGATACAATTGATGTGTTCAAATGGGGAAATCACTACAAATGTAAGGCCCTAAGAAAACTTAGAGAGAAACAAACTAATTTGAGCTTGAAACTTACTAGAATCGCACCCCATATCACATCTGTCTCAGTTTCGTGTTTTTCTAGCCAAATGAAGGCCGTACAAAGACGATATCAGGCTAGTGAAGGTGCAGTGATGAAGGGCAACCTCCAATGACCATGAACAAAAAGTGGCAATAGCTCAACTAATGTTGAAGCACATTTATAATGTTGAAGAAGAAGGAGATCTATGAGAAAGAGAAGAAGTGATGGGCAAAATATATTACTAAAGGTATTTAGGTAATTTCTTTGGGGACACTTGGCAATGTCAAAATAAAAGTTTTGAAAATACTTGGTTTGCACACTTTGGGATTCAAGTACGGGTAATGGTAATGTACAAGGTATGGCTTAGCCATTTGTGCTAGTCTCAATCTCATATGTGATGCTAATTTATATTATATTTAGGTCTTCCTTAATTCCTTTTCCAACATCTCCCTAATTATTCAAATTTTTTCTTACCCCAAATGCATTCACCTCCATTCTCCTACTCCTGAAATTATTATTATTTTCTTTTATTATTTTAACAAAATTTTCCCATTGAAAATAAAATATTTAGTGGTTGAATTTTCATAAGTGTTACAAATATTTAATTTTTCATTATATCAAGACACATCTATAATTATTGTAAATAATTGTTTCATTTTTAAATAAATAAAATATTATTATTAGTTAATCAAACTCTTACCATGAATTGGAGAATAATTATATATAGAGAGATGGCCACTTGACTTTCAATTTGGAGGTGCTACTAGGTCTTGAGCCCGAAAGATTTGGGTTTACTCAAGCAAATCAAACCACGAAGCTTAAGGGGTGAGCTAGCAGAAGCCCAGTTAATAAAAGTAATGAAGCAGGCCCTTGATATTTATTGTATGTTTGGTGGAAATACCAAAAAAAATGTTGTTCACATGGTTAAGGTCTTGCGTAGTATTTTATATGATAGACTAGGATGTCTGTCCCAAAACGTAAAAAGGCTGCGAGAGGGAATGTCGTTTATTTTTTTACTCCCCCATAAAGAAACTGCTACGAATGTTTTTATTTCCCACTTTTTAACAGTACTGTTCATTTCCTACATATTTTTAACAGAACACGAACAATAATTTTTTTCTCTCTCTCAAAAACACCAAAAGGTTAAAGCTAGGAATACAATGTTCAAATTTTTTATAATTATCGAAATTCTTTCTCTTCTGAAAATTGTAAAGGGTCCTTGATCATCCCCCCCCAAATCCGGTTTTATTCATTCAAAATTACAAATATCTTATTGGCCAAAAAAAAATTACGAAAATTTTATGACATCTTGGAGAAGCGGCCACCAGCAATAATGTAGGAAAAAAATATTAACAAGTAGTAATACACTTAAATAGTAATCGATTTGTTGTATTAATTTTAATTATTTTTTTTATCCCTACTCTTTTCTCTAATAATTTGATTGGATTAATGGACTATATCAACTGTCTAGTTAGTACTAGTTAATTTTTTGTCATAATATAACCTTGTATACCTCATATCCTCTTCTCTCTCTTTTCCAAAAATGTGCAAAAATATATAGCTTCTATATTATCATTTATTTCTTTTACTCATGTATAAAATAATGTATATTTATAATATGATAATATTGATAATACATAACAAGACACAGCATTTTTAACGAATGAGGGTAATGACAACGATGGTGGTGACAATGACAAATGCGAAAGTAATGATAACAAGGAAACGTAGACTTATACTAATTTTATTTTCCTTCCTAATTTGAATTTAGTAGATTTCTCTTTCTTCCAATTTTGGACCACAAGGGAGGTCCCTTATAAAATTTCTCTTTTCAGTAAGATTTAAAAATTTCTTATGAATTATAATTTTTGCCCAGTTTTGAGTAAAACAAAAATACAACCATAACTATTTCAAAATTTGTGAAAACTTTCAGAATTGCCCTTCCATTTGTCTAATAACCTCCAGAAAATCCCAGGCCAAAACTCATTGCTTTTTTCACCAACTAAAATTCTGAAACATTGCAATTTGCTCCCTATTTCTGGGACTGAAATGTTTGGCATTGGTTGGCGGGGTAAAACAGTCCCAAATTTTCTTAAATTTAACATGGAATCTCCTTAATACGTTTCTTGACATATCATAGAAATTTCAACTTCAAATTCATCCTTTTGCTCTTTCGAATCTAGAAATTTCATATGCCGCCCTGTTTTGCTTTTCAAGCAAACCTAGTTCTGTTTGCCCATTTACCTTAATTCAAAATGTCACCATCCGCTTGCTTTCTTTTGTTGATTCAGAAATACTTAATACAAGAATTGGTGTTGGCTGAAATTGTAATGACTGAAGCTCGAAGATTACATAGTACTTTTTGTCTTTGATTTTACAGTTTTTTTTGTTTATTGCTTTTGAGATTTCCTGTGGACTTTTCTGTCTTTCTTGTCTTAACTTCTAATTTTCCTTGTTCAAACATTATACTTCTGTTATTTTTTTGAATCAAAGTTCATGTTGGCAAAAAAAAAATGTCACCAAAATTTCCAGAATTGAAGAACAGCATGCCTTGGGTCCAAAGTCAAATTTTAGGGCATTCTAAGGTCATTTGGTTTCTTATCCAAAAAATAATTACTTCAGTACAACAATGTAAATTTGGGTATCTGGAATCATACAGGGGGTTGAAATAAATATCTCAGCAGTTAGACACTCTAACCTCAAAACATGCATTTATTCAGGACCACATACTAAACGTGCCATATAAAATATCACATTCAAGGATCATAAATTGAACTCTTAACTTGGTCAATTACCTAAATGTTGTCTCATATTAGCAAGAGATCCAAAATTAATGATAAATTTTCAGATTTATCTGTCACTAAATTTAAATTTTTTTAATTGTGTTAAATTTAGAATAAATTAAATTTATAGTTTTTGACACAAAAATTAATAACTTTGAAATAAACAGTTATTGATATTTTAATGAATGAAATCAATATCATTTTTTAATATATTTGGTTATTTTCTGATTTCAAGGAGATTTGCTTATATTTTTTTTTAACACAGAAGCGATTTATGTAATTTAACCATCTCTCAAATTTTTTTAAAAGTAATTTACTCAAATTTTATCAAACTTGTTCCTCCATTTTGGGTAGATAGTATTATATACTGGTAATTGTATAAAATACTTTAAACCTATAAATTTATACAATTTTTCACATGAACTGAATATCATAAAAGCATAAATTATATTAATTTAACTATCTTATCCCATCTCAGACCGTGACAATTCTCGACTCTCTCTGCTATCAAGACAAATATATACTTGAAAGTTGAATGAATATGGGTCTTGCTTTAAGACAACTATTTTATCTACTTACCCATGCTTCGTCTATCCCTGATTATCTTTCTTAGTCATCACAGCCTAGAAATTTCAATTCTCACACATATGAACATCAGAGTTAAGCTTCGGATTTACTTCAGATAAAATTTTATTGAATTTCAAAGTAATTATTAAATGACTTATAATACTAAAATTTTATCTCCCTATTTCACGTTTCTTGAGATGATCATACAATACCATACATTCAGGACTTTCCCTATTAGAGCCTTGTTAGATTTTTTTTATCGTATTTTGTCCATTTTTTTCTTTCAATTTTTCTACAAGTTGAACTTGTGATACGTCCTTGTCCTTGGGATAATTCAGCTTCCGCCAGAAACAACTTATCCACTTCTCATGATCATTAAGGTAAGACAACAGAAGATATCAAAGTTCTGATGCAGAAGTTGACGTTCCATAAATCGTCCGTGAAGCTCACAACTGTCTCAGTATAAAGCCACCCTACAAGTGACACTATGCCTAAACTTTGTCCCTCCGAAACAAAGGACTTGTCCCCATTAGCACATGTTAATGTTGGTCCCACCAACTCAAAACCTTCACAAATTTTTTATTATCCTCCAATCTTGTTCTTCAGATTCTTATTTTTTATTACTACTAAACTAAACCTTTTGATAGGCACAGTTCTTTTTTGTAAAATTACTTGCCGGAGAATAATCTGGACCATGATACTAGAATTTAATAATGCTAAGGAAAAATTACATTCCAAGTCGCCTGAGATATCAAAAACACATCAAGCACCAAAAACAGTGACTCAACTCTGCACAATGTCAAGGTTGACATTAATCTTCTTTGCTCTGATAGTTAGGTGGATAGTCCAGTAAGATGCATGTGTAGTAGCAAACAGAAAAATAACAAGCAAAGAAAGATGGGTGCTTGAAGGTTGTTTGATGAAGACTGATCAGAGAATTCAGAGGAATCAACAGCTAAAGGCATTCCATCACTGTTCAGAGTGCAGGATTTTGGGTCAGAGCCGTCTGTGCTCAACATTAAAGCACGTAGAACCCCAGAGACTGTATGAATGTAAGCTGATCGGTTCTTAGCCAGAAGCCATGTTAGGCCCATGAGCTGACAATCTTTCTTGTGAATCTTGGTGGTCCTGTCTTGTGATTTGCTTGAATTTGAAGTCTTCTTGTTAAGCTGCGTAGAAGTAACTCATCAAGTAAGTAAATACTCAATGGGATAAAGAGCTTGATTTGGTATATCAAAGTTTGTTAAATAGCATCTTGGTTGGTGTAACATCCACTCATAGAAAAATGGTCAATGCTGGACATCATGGATAAGCACTATATAAAGAATGCATATAACAGGAGAATTTCAACCAACTAATATGCATTATGAGTTTGTGTTCTGGTGAAGGAACAACCCAGAATAATTTCTTCAAATATTGCAACATATGAAATGACTTAACAAAAAGCCAACTAATTTTTGTAATTATTTAAGAATTTGAAATAATAGCATGGGTTTTTAATATGATTTAGGCAGAAGAGACAACATTTCGCAAATCAGAAATCAGAAAAAGTACAGACAAATCCAAAAGAATCCACAGATTTAGTTGTCATCTAATGCTCCTAAATCTGTACTAACTTGGAAATGTAAATCTGACAAAAGTCAGGCAATAACGTGAATATTTCAAGATAATCAGATCCAATTTGCAGTTGCAAGGTAACATGTGCCAGGAAGAAAAATTCGGGATTAAAAGTAAATTGCTGTTTGCTTCACATTGGCCATCAATTATAGCTGGGAAGCCTAAGAAACAAGAACACCAAAATTGGCAAATTGTAGTCACGGGTCTTAGAGCGTGAAAGTTGCTTATGCATTCTTTTGCATTTAACAACAAAGCTCATTCTTTATAAGCATGTTTTACACCTGAAAGTAAATATACTTAGTCTACCTTGCTAAGTCACATACTTTAAATATGCTTGAAAATTAGCTGAAGGCCCAATATAGCAGCTATAAAGGAACAAAAATCTCTAACAGCAACATTGCATGTGGTTGATCAGTTAAAATGTGATCATGATTTGTTTAAACTTCAAGTTAATGTGTTCGAGTCATTTGACGTAACAGTGTTTTTTTCTTCAACTTATTCTGTAGCAACAAATTGGCTACTTTGCCACAAACTGCCCAATTATTAGTAATATTCAAGTTCGTGAGCCACACAAGCTCTGAAGGCGCGCAAAGGATTGCGCCCAACTGCAGAAAGTAACCACCATCCAAGGTAAAGATAACTTTCCCAATTTCTAAGCATGAAGAAGATGAGGATGAAACCCTGATCAGCTTTCTCTTCCTCAATTTTCAACAAGATCCATCAAATTCCAAGTCATAATGTACTACTAACCAGAGAACATGTAAACAAATAATGGAGAAAAACGAGAAATCAGTGGAGGAGAGCTCACCTGATAGAGACTGTTTAAGCACTTAGAGCACCCACCAAGACCTGGAAATTTATCAACATTGGAGCTACTGCTCAAGCAACTTCTCTCCAACATTGTCACACTCTCATCCTCGACAATTTTCCCATTCTGGCTCACCGAAAACGCCTCAGGGCAGCTCAAGGGATGAAGCCTTATACCACAATAGCAGTACACCACATCACACGTCTCATTCGGCTGAAACAGATCAATCCCTTTCACTTTCAAAGCCTTCCCCAAGTCACTCACACACGTCTCCGAATCATCTGGCAGCAACGGCATGTCATACGACGTTGTATGATTACCACGACCCTTTGACGCTTGGCCCATTCCGCCGGCCCTGCCAAGCGCAGTGGCGGAGTAGGCAGAGTACAGCCACGCCGCCAGCACGGGGCAGCATCGGCTGCGGTGGAGCTTCCCGTCGGCGTCATGTTTGGTGGCGCCGCACGCGGTCTTTATCCCTTGAAAAAACTCGTCTGAAAGATTCAGAGGGCACCCGACAACATCGGATTGTTCGGGAAATGCAGGGATTGTTGCTGAGGGTGCTGGGTTTGGGAAAATGGGCTCAAGCGTTGCTGCATCTGGGTCGGGCAGACCCAGAAAGCAGGGAATGAGGATAATGCAGAAGAAGATAAGGGTAGTAAAGAATGGTGAGTATGGAGGGAGCGGCATAGACATAGTGCTGTTGATGGGGTGTGAGGCTGAGCTGAGGAAATGGATAGAGATTTGGTGTGGTGTTGCTTGAGCAATCCAATCAGGAACGGAAGAGAAAATTGAGAGCGTTTGGGATGGAAGAAGGGAAAATAAAGGGAGGGCAAAAGCCGGAGGGGTTATGCAAAGTTTGGCAGTATGCTACCATGGTTGGAACACTTTTAGATCAAATGCTTCGGATGCTGCCTCTATAAAGTTTGTTGTAGGGATTGGCTAAACTGTATTATTCTATAATGACAAGGAAGAAAATAATTGACTTTTGGAAGAAGAATTTGTCGGTTAAAAATATTTTATATATATATATTTTTTTAAAGTGTTTGGTAAAACTTCGAAAGAAGGTAATATATGAATCTTAGCACATGTAATTATGTGTTGTAAGGAAAATGGAAAAATGAAACTTTTTATTTGAAACAAAAGTAGAAGTAAAATGTAATCGTTTTCAAAACAAAATATCTATACTTAAAATTATTAATCAATATAATTAGTCTTAACTTTTTCTCTTGTCCTCTCTACTAATTTTCAGAGGAAGTGAATATCTTAAATCGTTTATTCAATTAAACAATTTTTTAAAACACTTAAATAATATTAACTGTAAACTCAATTTTGTACGTGTTCTTTTTAATAATTTGACAATTGAAAAAATATTTTAGAAAAAATCAAATACAGTAATACTGATAAATATGTTTATTGAACAATTTCATCAGGCACATATTATATCTATCTTTTAAGGAACTTTATTTTTAAACAATAATTTCAAAACATAATAGGAACAAAGAAAGCTTTTAAAATTTTGTCAATAAAATTTTTTTAAAAAATATAATATGTAATTCAGTATTCTTAAAATATTAATTATGCACTAACAAATTGTTGAAAATTCACCATTTATTATTATTATTATTAGTAAATGGTCAATTATTTAGTAACCCGTACCACAATAATTTTCAATTCAGATCGTCTAATGTTTTAGTAAAAACATAAGGTTATATTTAATTATAGTAAATCGTTAAATAAAAATTTAATAGTTTAAATTTACATATTAAAAATATAATTGTAAGTAATTATATTAATTTAATATAAATCTGAATTATTAAATTTTTATTCAGCCATTTAATCAAATATAACTTCAAATATAACCTTATCTTTTGCGAAAACACAAGAAAATAGAAATTTGCAAGAGTATTATATCCCTTTGTGCGATGACTTATGACACTAAGTAAACTTAGATTCCTTTATAATATGTACTTTTCTTTTTTCAAATATGTCATCCTTAATATTGTACCATGTTTAAAGTATTATACATTTAAGAAGCCAACAATGTTATTAAAACATGTCATAGTGTCTGCAAGGTGGGAGGGTCAGAGTTTGTTCACATGATTGTTGAGATCTTATTTAATGAAAATTAAAACAGAACTACCTATGGCTTTAATTATGTCCACCAACACTTATTCCTACCTTTATTCATCTCTTCCCCTCGTTTAAACGCTTCATATTTTAATTTTCATACATTGAGAATAATTTTTTTTTCCCTTGCCAATTGTGGTAATACAATATTAAAGAGATGTTTTATTTTTTAAAATTAAATTATTTTTTATTGGCTAAATTATACACCTAATATTTCTTTTGTTTGAAAAGTACATATAGTTGCTTTGTAATTTATCTTCACTCCATGAAATTAATGTTTTACATGATATACATTTCTTTCAAAAATAAAATTACTTTATTATTTTTATTATAATATTAAGAATACAATTATTATCTTATATTAACATTTAAAATTAACTTAAATTATATTATTATATTAAGAATAAAATCACAATCATATTACGTAAAAAATAAATTGAAAAAAATTCTGCCATATATTTCAAAATGTCTGTGAGATGTTAATTGAATATTTAATCTCTCGCATTTTTTAAACAAAAAAATTTAAGTATAATTTATTCCAGTTTAACGAGAGATTAACATAATTTAATTTTTTTTCTGTATTCAAGAAAATTTTAAACTTACAACTGTACTGACAATTAAGTTACTTTTTTGTGAAAATAAGATATTAATGAATCACTAAAGCATGTTGAAAATGGTTTTCATGATTAAATTGGAGATAAAATAAATGAAAGAAAACTCGGTCAACTTTCTAATTTCTAAACTAAATTAGGGTAAAAAAAAAAAAAAAATTCAAAGTTTACACTTAAGTGAAGATAGACTGCTAAGTCAATTGACATGACAGGAATTTGCAAAGGTATTGGGTATCAATTCCGAACTCAAAAGCCAAAGCAAAAGGCTTTTTGGCTATTTGACAACTATAAAATTATCCTTTTTATATTTTTATTTTTATTTTCTAGTTTTTTTCAGTGACATGTCTCCGAACAAAGTCACATGGCCTCACTATTTGTTTATATCAAACAGTGTTCATTTTGATATGTCTGTGTCCATACCCCATGATGCTGGCATTTGTATTATAAAAATAAGAATAAAATATATTTTTAGTTTTTTATTTTTTATAAAATTATCATTTTAGTCCTAGTCAAAAATAATTTATTACTTATTAAAAATGTTATATTTAATCATCTACTTTTCAAAAAGATATCATATTTAATTTTTTAAATTTAGAATTCATGATTTGATAAATGAACTAAATTTAATAATTTTTTAAAAAAATAAAAAATTAAATGTGATATTTTTTAATAAATAAAAAATTATTTTAAATATTTTAATAAACAAATTATTAAAATAATAATTTTTTTATAAATAAAAACCTATAAAAATATAGGTTTTCATAAAAATAGTCAAAAGGTTATGGATACCACAATCCATTGTGGCATGGATTTCTTGTGAAATTGAATCAGTCATTCTAACTACGTACATGGTCTTTAGGTTTAGTATTTGAAAAGGTAATAAATGCATATACAGTTGAACTTGGGAGCAATGTCATTGGACTCTGACAAATCTCACTTTGTAATCCACAAAAAATTTAGCACAAAACAGAATTCTTCTGGTTGTGTATATGTATAATAAAATCACGAATATTGGGATGCAGAAATCTTGAGAATTTCAAATATTCATGAAATTCGAAGGCCCAGATTTTATGGGTTTGCCCATGAACCAAGTTAATAATCACTTGCACTAATTTTGGAAGTTCGAGTTCCTCTGGCCTCTTCAATATTTAATGCGTTTGAGGTTTCTTTGTACAGCAGTGTCTCCACTATATTTAGAGTAAAATATTTATTTTTTTATTTTTTATTTTTTATAATATTATTATTTTAATTCTTCATTTATTAAAATATTTAGAATAATTCTTTACTTATTAAAAAAAAGTCATGTTTAATCTTCCATTTTTGAAAAAAAAAATTAATTTAATCTCGTAAATTTAAAATTTAAAATTTAATAAAGGAATTAAATTAATAATATTTTAAATAACAAAATTAAATGTGATATTTTTTAATAAATAAATAATTATTTTAAATATTTTAATAAAAAAATTAAAATAATAAGAGATAATAGTATTTTAACTGTTACATAAGAACAGATATAATATTTGATCGTAAAGGAAATCAAAATCATCGGATTAAATATTTAAATTAAAAAATTTAAATTTTTACAATTTAAGAAGTAAATTCTTATAAATTAAAAAATTAAATATAAAATATAAAATAAAATTACATATAAAAATTAAAATATTAAAAAAAATCAAATCATCTAAAATCCAACACTATTGTTGCACATGGCTCAACCCCACATTAGACCTTAGGGTTTTTGTTTTTTTTTTAATGGCTTGAGTGGACTTGTATAGCGTGCCCTTATATTGGGCGAGAACATCCAAAATGAAGACACAATAGATTTAAAATATATTTTTGAATTAAAGAAAAAAAGTTTTGATTGGACGAAATAGATTATATCCAATCAAATCTTGACACTGATATTAACTTAATTGTGATCTCCCTGCTCTCCATTTCTTCCTCAAAGGTCCCACTTTTTTCCCTCCTATGTTCATCTTCCAAAAGTTCAGTCTGGTGGGCAAAAGAGGGACCAAGGTTCAATATTTTGATTTCATGTAGAGTATGCGTTGTCCTCGATATAAATGAGGTCATTAAAAAAATAAAATTCTGATTATGATTGTTACATATCATAGATATATAAATTGTGGTTATTTATGTTTTTTTCTATATACACAAATTAACGGTGTTAATGATCATTTATAAAAGGTTGGTTGTTTATGATATTAATTTAGTCCTAATTATTTGATAGGTCAAGTAGTAAATCTAGTATTAACTATTTTTTTGTTGAAATTATTAGTATTAGTGTACTATTGCTTACAAATATCGTATTTAATTCTAATTATTTGATATATAAGGTTCTTTCGTAGAAATGTAAGGGCTAGTGTTATTTTTTAATGAATTTTTATTTATGTGATAAGTTTATATGTAATTATTATGTCTTTTTATATATTTGACAATGATCATAATTTCCAAAAAGCTAAAATTTGTTAAAAACTACTATTGTTCATGCAATTTTTAATAGTTAAAATGTTGATAAACTGCACATATTGCAGGCCAAATAAGCCTGTTTAGACATTAATAAAGTTACTACAACTATTTTGAAATAGTTCTATAAGTAAATTTATTGTTCTACTCACATCTATGCAATGGAAAGAAAATGAAGTTACGCTTCTTTTAATTAAATGATTAAGAAGTGTGAAGATATATATAGTGTGCAGTTGATGATTTATTTTGATCCTTATCCAAAAGAAAATGAAGTCATGAAATTTTCAAATATGCATTCCTAGTTGTTGGTAGGGTTGATCCATATTTTAAGTATGGAATCGTCTTTGATACACTCATAATTTTAAGTGTACTCATAATATGACGAAATAAAAGTTTGTCGCATGTATCTAATATATAAATTTGTTAATTACTAAATATTGACTGTATGCAAATTTTGTAAATTATATGTTAATTTATATAGTTTTATTATTTTAATTATTAACCTAAATAATAATAATTTTAATATTATATAACTATATAACTTGTAATTTATTTATTGCCTTGAAGAAAAAATTCAAGTGTAACAAATAATTATTTGTAATCTAATTTTTTACCAAAACAATTCATCCTGTTAGATCAGAACGAAAATCTAGCTTTCATGTTTATGTATATCCTCCTCCACATAACAAGCCCTGGATTTTCTGTGTGCATTAAGTAATTGAATTTCGAAATTCCAAAACTGAAAGCCACATCGCTGTCGAACAAATTGCTTGCAAAGTTGATAGGGAATTCTATTTAATGCACAATTTCAGAAATGCATGTAGATACACATATCCATGCTAAGGTTATTGGTAGCAAGAAGGAATAATGATATATTCTTGTTTTATTATGTTATAAGTGCACTAAAACATTTAAAATTATAAATATATTTTATTAGTATTCAAGTTGGTAACCTAAAAGTAATAGGGCATCCTGCAGAAAGTGCAGAGACAAACAAGATGGAGTATAAAATTCAATAGGCAGGTTCACTTACCTCTTAGCTTGGGGATGGATCTCTTACTGTAAATTTTTTTTATAGCAAGAAATGTTGCAGAGAGAATTTTTTTTATTTTTTTAGGTCAACAGTATATTTATTGTAACAAATTTATAGTAGGAGATCTGTAATTCTCTTACTCTTGCATTTACTTTCACAGTAAAGAGCAATGAAAAATTTTGGACTTTGAATAATGTTACCTTTCTTTTTTGGCTAAAGAATACAACTAGACAATTGAGCAGACAATTCTATACAATAAGTTTTTAAAAAAAAAAAAGTTGAACTTTGGTATATGAACGTGGGAGGGTCCAGAACGAGGAAAGACGAAGGAGATAGATGAATAAATAATTAAATCAATCATTCAATCAATGCAGTTACATGAAAAAAAAAATTTATTTTTTTAAAATAAAAAAATTGATGTATGAAACTAGATCGTTATCTATTATAGGATTTTTATTTGAGCTTTTTCCTTTTTTTTTTCTTTTTTATATTTGCTAATTTTTGCGGGAAAAATATAATATAATCTTTTTAACTTATTTTAATTACAATTTTAATATTTAAAATTTTAAGACATAATTCTAAATTCTCTTAAATTAATAAAAAAATATATTAATTAAAACTAAAGTCTAAAATTCTCATGCCTGTGATACATATTCTTTTAATTAAGTAGATATCATATTACATTGTCAAATTTATATATCAAAATTGTTGTTTACGATATAGTTCAAAAGACAATAGTAGTTTTTTAATTTAATTAATCTTCCCATAGTGAAATATATTAATCTCACTAAGATCTTACTTTTATTTATTTAATTAATTTTCTATAAATTGATGGATGAATTACACTTTTTATTATGGAAAAATGTTCAAATTATATGATCTTCTCTTTATATTTAAAAATTTTTCATGTTCTTTCTCATATTTAAAAATTCATTATATTGATATCCGTTACATCAAAAAATAAAAAATATATATCATTATATTTAACCCTTTCATAATATAACAAATATCAATTATTTATTTAACTAATATGATTATTTTTTTAAAATTAAAAAATATTTAATTTATAATTTTGAACACACCAAATAAATTGGAAAAATGTAAAATATATTTTTAATAAAAAAAATTAAGATTACTCATGAACATAATTTGACCAATTTCAAATTAAAAAAATGTACATTTAATAATAAAAAAGAATTGTATAATTCAGATATTCTAAAAAGAATAAAGTAATTTCCCATAAAACAATATAACTTTCTGTCGTTACTTTTCTCGTTGCACGCTAAGGATAATATTGTAATATCACCATGAACATTGAAAGAGAAGACTCTTTGTACAGCATAAAGTTATGCCTCCGGTCTACTTCCATACGAAGTAGGAGTTGTAGCTAAAATTCAGAACATGTGCATCATGGACTGTCCTGAAAAATCTCACATTCCAGGGATCAAAATGCAAAATCAACAAAATACTGATTCTTCATTTTTTTTTCTTTTTGATAAAAAAAAAAAAAATCATATCCCAGAAACAGGCTTTGAGCTCCGAGTTAATGTTGGAGGACTTGCACGCTCTCCAGAAAGCTGATCAACAGAGTTAATGGCAGCAAAAGCAGAAGCAGCGAAATCACTCTGTTTTCCATTATGAAGCCTTTATTCCATCCACCACCTAGGGTTTTGTCAAGAATTAATTAATTTCAACATATATATAATTTGAAAAAAATATTACATCTATAATTTATTTTTACACTTTTTAATAATTTAATCGTTTATAAATTGTCTTTATTAAATTAATTTTTTACAATTTTTATTTAGAGTAGTTTTAATTCTTCACTAATCACTAATTAATAAATATATGAGACAATAGTTTTGTATAAATTAAGAATTATGAATAACTAATTTAACACAGACAAATTATAAAACAAAATTATCATAAGGTATAAAAATGAGAGATTAATTTAATTTTTTTTCATATAATTTTCTATAACTGATTTTTTAATTTTTAAAATAAATTAAATAAATTATTAGTTTAATTCTTATTCATTCAATTTTCTTTTTCATTTAGTCTCTATGATTGAGAGTTAAATTTCAGATTTAAATTTTATGTGACATGTCCATGTACTAATTTCAAATGTTTATAAAACACCTTCAAACCATATTTATTTCTTAAAATTCAGTCTATTAAAGTTAAATGAATCAACTATAAATGAATATATAAGTATAATAGATATATTTAAATATTGATTTATAATTAACCTAGTTTATTTATATATGATTGATCTTACTTCCTAAAATTAGGTATGACAAAAGCAAGGGATTAGACAAGAGAAAGTGTTCTTGTTGAGTTAAATAGTTTTCATCCACAGCTTTATCTGTTTCTTGTAATTTCTACAACAATGATTTCTTCTTTGAGGATGGGTCCACCCAGATGACAAGTAACATGAAGCATGATCACAAAAGCATTCTTATTCTTTTCTATTCTGAATTTGTGCAAATAGATGAAAGGTCCCCATTGCAAAACCAAACAGATATTATCCAGAGTGGTGGGAATTATATGGTGCATTTCTGCAATCTGGATTGTAATTGTTTATCAATTTTAATTTTTAACAGTTATTAATTTTGATAATCTAATTTTGAACATAAGCTGTCATATATAATAGTTGGATGTGCTGCAATTAGATTGTTGGGCTGAATCCCCAAAATCAAAAGGAAATATTCAGTGTGAGACAACTCAGGCCACTTTTTCCATATCTTATTGATGATTGTCTTTTGTTGGCTTTCTTAAAGAGCTTTTCAATTGGCCTCATCGGTGGCTATTTTAGCTATATTTGCTAATTTTTTTTCAAAAAAACAAAAAGTATGGAAAGAATATTAATTTTAAATACAAGTAAATTTGATCAAATTTGTATTTAATAGTTCACATTTTAAAAAATTATTTAATATTTATTAAAATATAAACTATCAAGTAAAAATTTAATGGTTTTCATCTCTCCAAAAGTAGAGAATCTGAATTCAAGTTATCCCTTGTTTATTTTTACGATTCTGGATTTCATGCTATATAATAAAGAATACTGTAACTTTTTAAATTTTAAAATGATCAAACATTATCATTTTCTCAATTTAAAAAATCACAGCTTTCTTTATTGTACAATAAGAGATTTGCTTTGCATTTTTACCTTTCACTTATCCTACATCTTGGAATCATTCCCAAAAAAATCATCTTACAAATTTATACTCTTAATTCCACTTCTTTTGCTCTTACTTGAAAACAAGCTTCGTATGTGATGGGCGTGAGGAAAATATTTTAAATAGAACTAAGACAAATAGATTAAATCATTTTACAAATTGACATGTTAAGTAAGTTAAAAATGCTTGACACTAACAAATATATCTCTAATATATTCACATGTAATTTAAGTTAAAATTTATCTGTATGACATCAAATCAAAAATTAAAGTTGTCGCAACCCTACTCACATTCAAGCCCCCTTTCTACTCCATTAACATTTCTTAGTATTAATGATAATCTCCGTGAATGGGTGCCAACTAATAGATCATGTTAACTAAAGTCCACTACAAAAATCTAGTTTAGAGGGGCAGTATTCTGTGAACAAACCAAAGCAACATACAATTATCAGATTTCAAACACCCAGAAAAGAAAACAATAAAATAGCATCCTTTTCCTGACCCTATTATTACCCCTAGATTTTCAAATTAGCAATAATTAATGGGGCTTTTAGCCTCGTTTGAACATTCTAGTTGCACCATGTACTAGCTCCAGCTTTTTGTTTTTTGTTTTTTTTCCCCAAATTTTATATAATGATATCTCCTCTCCCTGCAATGCTTTAAAGATTCATCTTTTTCATAAATAAATGGGAAAAAGAACTCCACTGTCTTCATTGTTATCTGCATTTCCTTGTTAAAACTATCAGAACATGACATCTTAAGGAGAAATCAGTAGCATTCCATCTTTTCCAAAAGATTGACATCATGAAAATGGTTAGTTGTGGGATTAATTATGAACCCCAGTAATCATTCATCAATGAAAGGAGAACGTCAATTGTCAGTATGATGAAATAATTTTGTCATCTTTTGTGGGGTTCCTGTGAAAAGAACAGCTCCTTAAGGGGAACAAGCATCATCAACATCGACATTGCTTATCACAAAGGTAGAATGAATCCTCTGCAATTACGTTTGCCCTGTTCTTTTACTATAATTTTGCATGGTCTAATCTGCATATTGATTCAAGCTTCTACGATGAATGGATTTTTTGACATCGTACAACAATAGGAAAGAAGCAATCTGTACCAAATATGGCACTTGCTGAGGCTGGGGATACTAGTAACATATTTCGTTGTTATCAGAACTACATGAAATGAACTCGGAAGACTTATACATCTTAGATTTAGATAATATAACAAATTTAACAAAAATCAACCTGATAATCAGGTGACAAAATGTAGATTGGTGACACTATTGATTGTTTGAGACAAAGAGACAAAGATAAAGTTAAGGAAGTAAGAATATACAGCATAGTTGAAGATGGGCTATGTACCAATAGAAGAACCATAAATATGAGCACAGAAACAAGAGAGGAGATACATAACCACATGAATTTTCTGGATCCACAAGAAGCAAAATCATATCAATACAAAAGCAAGGCTAAGAACTTGAATTAATGGGTTGCGCCAGGCCCGTGCAGAAGTGCAACTCACGGGCGACGCTAGAGAGTTCCAATAGCAAGCTATGGTGATGAACTCTCACCCTAAAAAAATTAATTTAATATCATGTGGGCCGATGGCCCACGTATCAGATATTAAACTGATAAGAACAGATACTACACTTGATCTTAGCCAAAAGGCCGAGAAAGGTATGCTTTGAAACGGCCGTGTCCGTGGGTTTTATATATGCTGCATGTCTTGCTGATTGTGTACTGCCCGAGGTGGGACTCCAGTCTCCATAGCAGCATGGAGAGTTAAAGAATAAGAATTAAACAAATGCAATGAACTGGGTTCAGTCCATATTATCAGCTTCAGTGTGTAATTAAAGTTTACAGAATCCAAACAAGTTCAGGATACTTGGGGCTAAGGCTGCGAAGCATTGCCTATCTTGCTTCCTCATTAGAAGAAGCCGAGGACATGTACATATTCTGCTTGAGGTGTAAATGCTTATATTAATTTTTAAATATTTTGTCAAGATACCGCATGAATAATTTTGCTTTGCATCAGCCCGCTCCTCAATTTTTCAATGTTGGATCTTAAGACACAGAATCCAAACTAGACATACACATTGGTCCATCCCTTTCTCTGGAGCAATGGAGTTATGGAGCCCTCTCGTCTCAAGTATGTAGTACGCAGCTTCTGATTCTCTTCCTTCCATATCAAACACCTTGTGCCCAAGCGAAAGTGTTCATTGATAAGAAAGGCATTAAGAGAATATTTCTATATAGAGAAGAAATGCGTCAAGAACTAGTATTTTATTTCACTTTTATCTCACTATGAGAGAAGACAGTTACTAACTGAAGCTGAACTATTTTGAATTATAATATATACCAAGCTATATAGAATAGAGAGCCTCCATAGGTGGCACCACAATAGAACTACTCATAGAGTGGCATGTTTTTTTTACGCATTTGATTAAATAATGGATTGTTTTACTTGCACTATTTCAATACCTCCTCTGTTTTATTTTTTTTAAAAAAAAAATTATAATGATGTTCCTCCCCCTGCAATGCTCTAGATATTCATCTTTTTACAAATAAATGGGAGAAAGAACTCCACTGTTTTCATTCTCATCTGCATTTCGTTTCTAGAATTATCAGAACATCACATATTATGGAGAAATTATGAACATAACCTCCTTTTAGAAAGACTAACATCATGAATATCGCCAGTTGTGGAATTAATTATGAACCCCGGAAATCATTCATCAATAAACAAGGGAAAAGTTAATTGTCAATATGATTAAATAATTTTGTCATCTTTTAGGTGATTCCTGTAATAAGATCAGTTCCTTAACGGGAACAAGCATCATCATGGACAAATGTACAATTAATCTTGTGCCATTGCGTTTGATCTATTTTTTAGCATAATCTTGCGTCGTCTAATCTGCATTACTGCACGCAGAATAATACTACTGATATCTTGAAACTCCATCATCTTAGAGATTTGATGGAAATTTAATTATTACTAAGTTTTCTCCTATTGATGTCAAGCTTTTACGATGAATAGATCCATCATGTCGTACAACAATAGGAAAGAAGCAATCTGTACCAAATAGAGCGCAGGCAATGGAAAATGGTAATATATTACGTTGTTATCCGAGCAGCTTAAAATGAATTAGGAAGACAGACTAATAGTTCTTCAATTTAGATAATTATAAAAATTACAAAAGGAAAAATTAAACATGATAATCAGGTGAACAAAATGTAGATTGGTACTACTGATTGCTTGAGAGATGAAGGGAGGTAGATGCTCACAGATTTAAACCTGGGTCAGAACGGGAAGTTACTGCAATAACTGAACCCTTGGAAGAGGATTTTGCTTTTCATCCTCCTAAGAAGCCAAACATGGATCTGCTTTTGTAATTTGCTCATTACTATATATGTTATTTCATCTAACACACTAAGAGACAAAAATAAGGTTAAAAAAGAGCTTGATATACAACAGAGTTGAAGATGGGCTATAAACCTGTAGAAGCAGAACCATAAATATAAGCACAAAAACGGGAAGAACAATCTCATGCGCAAATCAGCAAGAAGCAAAAACATATCAATACCCAAAATAAACTTAGAACTTGAATTGATGGGTTGCGCCAGGCCCGTGCAGAAGTGCAACTCATGGGCGACGCTAGAGAGTTCCAATAGCAAGCTATTGTGATGAACTCACACCCTAAAAAAATTAATTTAATATCATGTGGACCGATGGCCCACGTATCAGATATTAAACTGATAAGAACAGATACTACACTTGATCTTAGCCAAAAGGCCGAGAAAGGTATGCTTTGAAACATGCCTGTCCTTGGGTTTTATAGGTGCTGCATGTCTTGCTGATTGTGTACTGCCCGAGGTGGGACTCCACTTTCCATAGCAACTGGAAGCAGGCACCATGGAGAGTATAAGAATAAGATTTAAACAAATGCAATGAACTGAGTTCAGTCCATGTTATCAAGTTCATTGTGTAATTACAACTTATACAGGCTCCAAACTAGTTCAGGACACCCTGTGTTATGCTGCCAAGAGAAATCTCTGTGGCTTTGTTTTGTAGAAAAAAATAAACATTTTTTTATTAATCCTTTAATGAAATCAGAAGCAGAGGCAATGAAAGAAGGGAAAAGCCACATGTAAATATTAAGCGTTCACGAGAAAAGGAGCAATCGAAGACAGTTATCCTTGCAATATCATAGTATTAGTACCTGTCTCTGAACAACATCCTTGGGTTCACCAAGGCACACGTGGAAGGCTTTGAAGAGAACACTTCTTTCCCATTTAGCTACTGTGAAGAGACCAATACAGATTTTCACTGTAGCCATATACTCAGATTCTTCGAACTTCCATTCCATGGCTCGCTGTTGTAGACTCTATTGTTGATAAGTTGCTAACCAGGGCTGCATTGTCCCTTGGATATAAGTGGTGAACATTGAGTTTTCTTCAATGTTTCAAGGCATCGACTTGGATAATTGTGATCATTTCCACTACTTTTGGTATCTTCATCTTCCTTTATGCACTAATCTTTCTTCTTCAATTTTCTTTCCCTCTTGCATTTTGTCACAAAAAACATCTCTATTCAGTCAACTTCCCTTTGTACTTGCATCACTGCTGGCAGCCCTGTGAAAGAAATAAAAAAAGAGAATTGAAACCACACAAAACGTGATATTTTTCCACTGAAATATAAAAATACTGACGTGGTGCCAACATGGCAAGTCAACTCCTCCTAAGCCTCACATGGTGGTCCATTATGATAGATAGATTTCCTGGCGTTGTGGATTTTCACGCTAAATCCATATGGTTTGCATGCGTATTTCTTACATACTTATTATTGTAACATTGACCGTTAATGAAATAGTTTGCCTCAAGCTCTCTTATAAATTTGGATCTCTAACTCTGGTTTCTCATCCCTTTCAGCTCACACAGCATTATCAGAGAGTGAGAAACAAAAATTTAGACCGACATTTACAGTATTTCCATTCAATTGCAATGGATGGAGACATAATTTCTTTTGCATTATTCACTTGTTATGGACTAAGTTATTAGTCTATTTTATGTATAAGTTCTAACATTTGGTATTAGAGCTTTCAAACCTCTCTCTTGCAAAATTTTAAAAGCTTTTATAATTGGGTTGTCTATATTTATATGTGTTTTTATATTTCTGACTTCAAAAATATAATCTTCATGAAAAATTAATCAATTTTGACTTTTGAAATGCTAAAAACTAAGCTCTATAACGTAAAATATGACTGGTTCAGATTATAGTGATTTGGCCGGAGGTTGAAGATGAGTCAAGCTACAAGTGTTTTTGGATATTGGCTTGAACAAATTTGGCTAAATATTTCATTTATTTTAATATTTCGTTTCTGGGCTATTCTTATAGGCCTTATAAATGTTTTAAGCTATTTTCCTGAATTTTTCATATACGTTTTGGGCTTTCCGTTTTGGTCCATTATTATGTGTCCAAATTAAAATGAAAAGAAAATGTTAGTCCTAGTAGGATTCAAACCTCTACCATTATATATGTTAAACTAACCTTTAAACCATTGAACCAATAGACACCCTTAGGAAATGTTTTAAAGCAAATTTAACTTTCAGGAAATGCATATCCATGTATTATTGCTAAAAATATTTAATTAAATTGCTCTTATTTTGAAAAAAAAAATATTTGTTTTGAGCAATTTAAGTTTTATTGGATAATATTTGGTATATATTTTGTCCAATATTTTATGAAAGTTAAAATTTTTGCATTTAATGCTTAATTTCTTGAAAATTAATTTTGAGAAATATTCATGGCATATTGGTTAAATTAATAAAGGGATATCTAATTAATTAATTGTCATGTTTTGATTTTGTTGACTAATTAATCAATTAATTGTTTAAAATCTCATTATGAATATTGCTTGTTTACGCATTTTGTATGGTCATTTATAAGCATTTAGAAAATTTTGATGTCTTGTAATTAATATGTTTTTGGCATAATTAAAGTCTAGCCATAGCACCTTTATTTATTCTAAAATTATACATCAAGTTTTAAAATTACATAAAGAAAAATGATATCAAGTTGTAATTAATCACTTTCAATATGGTAATTATCATCCCACAGGAATATTATCACATTGATTTGATTAATTAGGATGAGATAGTGAATTTTTCTTTTTCTTAATTTGCCCACAGGGATTGAAGAAAGGAAGTATTATTTGCTAGTTTCATCATGATTTGCGCATGATCCTAATTAAATTAAACTTAACTCACAGGCAATTTTATTTGTTACTAGGCTAATATTTACTTTACATGTTTTACATTGGTAGAACATGCTATATGAATTTTTTAAAGTTGTCTCAAATATTAATACATGCATGTAACATTTATGAATTTTTTCCAACAATTAAACATTTCTGATTTTTAAGTTCTTGAATATAATGGGGATAGTTACAAGATTTGAAAGGAGAAGATTCTTCTCCAATTAGGGTGGATGGACGTTGATTATGCTATTAGAAAAGATGAACCTCCTATACTTACAAATACTAGCAGTAGCAGCACATTTGCAATAACTCTTTATAAATGTTGAGAGTGATCTAATCGCCTCAGCATGATGTATATCAAATCTAAGATATCTGATAGTATACATGAGTTGATAGGAGAATATAAAAACGTTTGTGACTTGTTAAAAGTCATTAGTGAATAATTTGAATCCTCTAAAAAGGTTTTAACAAGTACCCTAATGTCAAAATTATTCACCTTAAAGCTTACTAGCTTAAAGGGTGTGTGAGAACACATCATGAAGTTGAAGGATATTGCAGCTCAATTAAGGGTACTTGAGATTAAGATTCTTGATTCTTTCCTTAAGTATGCCATTCTGAACTCTCTACTACCTCAATATGGGCCCTTCAAAATCTCCTACAACACACAAAAGTAGAATGGTCGATCAATGAATTACTTACTATATGAATGCAAGAGGACAGAAGGCTCTTACTGAAAATGGGAAAGAGTGCACATATGATAACTCAAAGGAAAGATAAGAGACAAGCCAAAGGAAAATGGAAGGGTAAAACGCCCGTCCAAGGTGATATTAGAAGGAGTTCAAGTGTTTTTTTTCTATAAAAAGAAAGGATACATGTAGAAGGATTGCAACAAATTTAAAGCCTAGCTTGAAAACAAAAGTAACTTAATCTCATTCTTTTATTATGAATCTAATATGGTAGATGTTAGTAGTAACACATGGTGGATTGATTCTGGTTCTACAATCCATATTTCAAATACCTTATAGGGCTTTTTAAATCAAATGAAGCCAACGGAAAGTGAGTAATACATATATTTAGAAAACAAGATGGGTTCACTGGTTGAGACTATCAGAACTTGCAAGCTAATTTTGAATTATGCTTTTGTTTTGATTTTGGATAACACCTTTTATGTACTAAGTTTTCTTATAAACTTGATTTCTATTTCAAAACCTATACCATTAGGATATTCTTTTGAATTTTCAAACAATATTTTAAAGTTATTTTATAAATCTAATCTTGTTGGAAATGATACAATTTATAATGGCCTTTTTTGAATTCAATTAAAGAACAATTCATTACATGAAAACATGCATGCTTCTAGTAGTATAAGTATAAGGAGATGTGTTACTTATGAAAATTCCTCTATGTTATGGCATCGCAAACTTGGTCATATCTCAATAAAGAGAGTAAAAAGGTTGATAAAGGAAGGAGTATTAAATACTCTTGACTTCACTGACTGTGATACTTGTATAAATTGTAAAGAATTTGATTTGTGATTTAATGTTATGAAATATGAGATGGAATCTATGACGTCTAACAGAGTTTGGGATCTAGTTAAGTTGCCTAGTGGCTCAAAGTCCATTGATTATAAATGGGTCTTTAAGACAAAAAGAGACTAATTGGCAATATTGAAAGACATAAAGTACGACTCGTGGCCAAAAGATTTATTCAAAAGGAAGGAATCGATTATAAGGAAACATTTTCTCTTGTATCAAAAAAGGATTCCCTCTGTATTATATTAACAACGATTAACCATTTTGATTTAGAGTTACATCATATGGATAAGAATGTGGCATTCTTTAATGGGAATTTAGAGGAAGAATTATATATGAAACAACCTGAAGGATTCTCCTCGAATGCTAGTGAACATTTAGTTTGCAAGCTTAATCCATATATGGATTGAAACAAGCCTCCCGCCAATGGTACCTTAAATTTCATGACATTATCTCATATTTTGAATTTATGAAGAATATCATGGATCAATGTATATATCAAAAAGTCAGTAGGAGTAAAATATGTTTCCTTATGTTATATGTGGATGACATATTACTTGCAACTAATGATAAAGGGTTTATATATGAGATGAAACAGTTTTTCTCTAAAAACTTTAATATGAAGAATATAGGTGAGACATCTTATATCATTGGCATTAAAATCCATAAAGATAGAACTTAATGCATTTTAGGTTTATAGCAAGAAACCTATATCAATAAAATCTTAGATAGATTTCATATGAAAGACTACTTACCAAGTCTAGTACCTATTTTTTAAAGGTGATAAGTTCAATTTAAGCCAATGCCCAAAGAACAATTTAAAGAGAGAATACATGTGTAACATTCCATATGCTTTAGCGGTTGGAAGCCTTATGTATGCTTAGGTTTGTACAAGACCGAGCATTACATTTGCAGTTGGAATGTTAGGCAGAAATCAAAATAATCCAGAGATGGATCACTAGAAGGCTACAAAGAAAATTATAAGGTATCTCAAAGGTACCAAAGATTATATGTTAATTTTCAAGCGAACTGAAAACCTTGAGGTAGTTGGCTACTCTGATTTGGATTTCACCGGTTGCATTGCCTCACAGAAATTAACATCTGAGTATATTTTTATGCTTGCCAACGGAGCCGTGTCTTGGAAAAGTGCAAAGCAGACTTTAACTGCTACTTCTACTATGGAGGCCAAGTTCGTGTCTTGTTTTGAAGCAACTTCACATAGTATATGGCTTGAGAGCTTTATTTCTAGTCTTATAATTTTGGATTCTATCTTAAGGCAATTAAAAATATATTGCAATGACTCAGTAGCAATTTTTTTGGCTAAAATATAATAAAAGTGGAAGTCGAAGTAAACACATCGACATTAAGTACTTAGCCATTTAAGAACATGTCAAGGAAAATAAAATTTCCATTAAACACATAAGAACTAAGTTGATGATTGTTGATCCCTTAATAAAAGGCATGCCACCTATGAAATTTAAGGATTATGTAGCTAGAATGAGACTTGGTTCCATATTAAGTAATTGATGTATATTATTATCACTTGTAATAAAGCTCTTATTCATTTGAGTTATTTTTCTTATTTTGTGTTCACATTTATATTTAGAGAATAAATAACATTAAGAGCACTTAGAATAAGCATAGGCTTATTTATTAAGTTATAGTAAAAAGAGAAAGCGATATGCATTATGATCCACAGAAGGTAATACTCACTTATAGAGGATTTGCTGCTGTGATTTATGCATTCAATTTTTCTCCTTTGAAATATGTCTGAACAAGGATATTGAAATTATTAAGTATAACGGACTAAGTAAGAGAATGTCAACCTCTTATATTAATGTCAAACATCAGCAGCCTTCATTGGTATGGTCGGCAACTACTGTGTGAGTGTGGTCCATTTTGATAGATAGATTTCCTACCATTGTGAACTTTCATGCTAAATCCACATGGTTTGCATGCATATTTCCTACTTACTTACTACTGCAACATTGACCATCGATGGAATGGTTTGCCTCAAGCTTCCTATAAATTTAGGTCTCTAAGTTTGGTTTCTCACACCCTTCAACTCACACACCATCATCAGAGTGTGAGAAATAAAAACTTAGAAGCACCAAAAATTGAGTTCGATAATTCCAATGTTTATGATATTTCCATTCAATTGCAATGGCTGAAGGTAGGATTTCTTCTGCATTATTCACTTGTTTTGGACTAAATTATTGGTCTATTTTACGTATAAGTTCTAACATC
Organism: Delonix regia; assembly: GCA_037074485.1. Lineage (NCBI taxonomy): Eukaryota > Viridiplantae > Streptophyta > Magnoliopsida > Fabales > Fabaceae > Delonix > Delonix regia. The sequence goes on along the minus strand of CM073449.1, from coordinate 26,226,133 downwards.
ACATGTCAACTTCCATTAGTCATGTTAGTATAACAATAAGAGTCATGACAAAACTGAAGACCAAATCATTAACATTTGTAAAGTATAAGGGTTAATTTAAAAAATATATTTCCTTGTGCTGTATATGGATGATATATTACTTGCAACTAATCATAAAGGGTTTTATATATGAGATGAAGCAGTTTTTCTCTAAGAACTTTGATATGAAGGATATGGGTGAGACATCTTATGTCATTGGCATTAAGATTTATAAAGATAGAACTTAATGTATTTTGGGTTTATTGCAATAACCCTATATCAATAAAGTCTTAGAAAGAGTTTAGATGAAAGACTACTCACCAAGTCTAGTACCTATTATGAAGGGTGATAGGTTCAATTTAAGCCAATGCCCAAATAACTATTTAAAGAGGGAACAGATGTGTAACATTCCATATGCTTCAACGGTTGGAAGCCTTATGTATGCTCAGCTTTGTACAAAACCAAGCATTACATTTGCAGTTGGAATGTTAGGTAGATATCAGAATAATCTAGGGCTGGATCACTGGAGAGCTACAAAGAAGATTATAAAGTATCTCAAAGGTACCAAAGATTACATGTTAATGTTCAAGCAAACTAAAAACCTTGAGGTAGTTGGCTACTATGATTTGGATTTCACGATTGCATTGACTCACAAAAATCAACATATAGGTATATTTTTATACTTGCCAGCGGAGCCATGTCTTGGAAAATTGCAAAGCAGACTTTGACTACTACTTTTACCATGAAGGCCAAGTTTGTGTCTTGTTTTAAGGCAACTTTATATGGTATATGGCTTAAGAGCTTTATTTCTGGTCTTAGGATTTTGGATTCTATCTCAAGGCCATTAAGAATATGTTACGATAACTCAGCAACGGTTTTTCTGGCTAAAATATAATAAAAGTGGAAGTTGAAGCAAACACATTAACATTAAGTACTTAGCCATTTAGGAACATATCAAGGAAAATAAAATTTCATTAAACACATAAGAACTGAGTTGATGATTGCTGATCCCTTAACAAAAGGCATGCCACCTATGAAATTTAAGGATCATGTAGCTAGAATGGGACTTAGTTCCATATTAAGTATTTGATGTATGTTATCATCACTTGTAATAAAGCTCTTATTCATTTGAGTTTTTTTCCTTATTTTGTGTTCACATTTATATTTAGAGAATAAACAACATTAAGAGGACTCAGAATAAGCATAAGGCTTATTCATTAAGTTATGGTAAAAAGAGAAAACGATATGCATTATGATACACAGAAGCTAAAACTCACTTATAGAGGACTTGCTGCTGTGATTTATGCATTTGGTTTTTCTCCTTTGGAATATGCATGATTAAGGATATTTAAATCATTAAGTATAACAGACTACATAGAAGAATGTTAGCCTCCCTTATTAATGTCAAACGTCAGCAGCCTTCATTGGTATGGTCAGCAACTACTGTGTAAGTGTGCTCCATTTTGATAGATAAATTTCCTGCTATTGTGGACTTTCATGCTAAATCCACATGGTTTGCATGCATATTTCCTACCTACTTATTATTACAATATTGACCACAAATGGAATGGTTTGCCTTAAGCTTCATATAAATTTAGGTCCCTAAGTTTGTTTTCTCACACCCTTCAGCTAACACACCTTTATCAGAGCGTAAGAAACAAAAGTTTATAAGCACCCAGAATTGAGTTCAACAGTTCTAACATTTACAGCTTTTCCATTCAATTGCAATGGCTAGATGTAGGATTTCTTTCGCATTATTCACTTGTTCTGGACTAAATTATTAGTCTATTTTACGTATAAATTCTAACATCACATGTCAACTTCCATTAGCCATGTTAGTTTAACAATAAGAGTCATGACAAAACCGAATGTTAGGGACCAAATCATTAACATTTGTAAAGCATAAGGGTTAATTTTAAAAATATATAAATTATAAGGACTAAATTAAAAATCAAAGTAAATTACAAAGGCCAAATAATTTTTTTTTTGTTTAAAAATACAAGATTTTGTAAATAGAAAATTATGTGGACGATTGAAGTATTTTATTCCAAAAAAAAGAAATTGAAAAGGAGGGGCTCGAAGAAGAATGATTAAGGGTGTGTTTGAATAGATAATAGAAGATGGAATAGTGTATATGTATTAAAACATTGTTTTAAAAAAAAATTTACGGACAAAATGAAACGGTCAAAAAGAGATTTCCAAACCTTTCACTATTCAAAACTCAAAATTTGTTGACCCTCTGCCTTGAGTAGTTTGGAATGGAATAAAAAATTTAGGTTAAAAATTACAACCATATCCTCATTGATTAAAAGTTTGTTAGAATCACATTTTAGTTAAAAGGACAATATTAAAAAAAAATTAAAATTCATTCCATATTCTTATAAACTCTAGAAAATACCATTCCTTATAAGCTCTCTTACATACCATTATTTTATCAACTCAGTTTGGCAGTCCCTTGTAGTAGTGCATGATCCTTGCGAGTCCAGAAATAAGCACCAAGGCTATATTTATGAGTTTATGAAAGATTAGAATAGAATTATCCATAATAAAAGGGAATGAAATGGTACAAAGTGAAATAACAAAATATGTATCATTTTTTCATTTAAAAGTTTAATTAAAAAAATATTATTGTTATAATACAATAACCTACATATTATATTTATCTTTATAAATAAAATGTTAGTATAGTAAACTTTTAGCTAAATAAAATGTTATAATAATTATGCCATTAAACTCTTCCCTAGTGCACTCAAAGTAACAAGAGCCATCATTTCGAATCACTACCTTAATTACAAATGAACTTTGGAATTAATTTGGAGGGGTGCGTCAGTTTTATACAATAGTGCAATGCATGGATCACACTTGAGAGTTCTAATAACAAATTATTATAATGAACCCTTCCCCTTAAAAAATTAATTTAATAACATAAGGGCCATTGGCTCATGTATCAAATGTAAACTTATAAAAATAGATACTAGACTTAATATTAGCCAAAAGACCAGGAAATAGCTAGATAAGCCTTACAAGCACTCATGCATACCATTCTTTAAACTTGGTTTGGTTGGCCTACGTAGTAGTGCACGAGGTTTTAAAATCTAGTAACAAGTTTAAAAGTACTAGGATGCCAGATACAATTTCAATTGCGAGTATAACGAGAATCATGATTTCGACCCACTAACGTAAGGACAAAAGCATTTTGGATTTGATTTGGTGACATACTCAAGCCCCATGCAATAATGCAACGCGTAGACGACCCTAGAGAATTCTGATAACAAGGGGTTTTAACGAATCTTCTCCCTTAGAATATTAATTTAATATCATATGGCCCATTGGCCCATATATTAAATATTAAACTTATAAGAATAGATATTGCACTTTTAGCCAAGACTTCAAGTAACAAAACAAACCTCATAAGCTCTCATATAATACCATTCAATGAACTTGGTTTGCATGTGTTTGCAGTAGTATATGACCTTTAGAGTCTAATAATAAGCTTAAAGTACTAGCATACCAAATGCAAATAAAAATGCAAGTGCACTTAAAATGGGATGTTCATGAATTTGATGGGCCTAGTTAACATAGTTTACATTAGGTTAAAATATAAAAAACAAAAAATTATAATTTTAACTAGCTAGGTTGGGTCATACAATTGGATTGGGCCAGTTTCTAATGTCAAATAGCCCAGCTTGATTTATTTTATTTTATTGATAATTTATTTGTTTCATTTAAAATAAATTTTATTAATGATAAATTACTAAAATATGAATTCTTTTATGATCTTAATCATTTTTCCATTCCAAATCTTTTTTTGTATTCATTTTCTATTCATTTTTTGTAAAAAAAATTGATTCTAATTAATAAAAATTGGTTTTTGTCAGATAAATTTTTTTCAAAAAAGATAGACTGTCCCCATATACTTGTTACTAGGTAACAAGAATCATGATTCCAACCCATCAACATAAGAACAAATGAAGTTTTGACTTAATTAGGTGGAGTGTGCCAATCCCATGCAATAGTGCAACACATGGACGACACTTAAGAGTTCCAATAGCAAGCTATTGTAATGAACCCTCCTCCTTAAAAAACTAATTTAATATCATGTGGGCCAATAACCCACATATCAGATATTAAACTGATAAGAACAGATACTACACTTGATCTTAGCCAAGAGGCCGAGAAAGGTATGAGAAGAAATGGGACTCTCCTTGGCTTTTGTATCTGTTCTTTGCTTTGCTGACATGCCAATTCTCCAATGTGGGACTTGGAATTAAGGCAAACTAGGACCATAATACCATTACCAAGAAACAAGCAGAAAACTTCTCTGTGGAATTATGTTGTTACCGCTGAAGTCCACTATTTTAGGGTGCTTAGACAAAAGTTTTCGTTGAAAACAACCACTGAAGAACGTGGTAATGCTGAACGAGAAGTAAAAGAAATTAATTTAGATATTTGACAAATAGGGCTCAAGATGACCCTTCAAATACCATAAGAGAGCATCAATAAATTACAATGAGAGAATCCCATCTTGACCAAAAAATTAATTTGTTTAGGTATTTTGTATATGAAGAATTTGAATAACATGGTTTAACAATTGTAAGTTTAATAAATTTTTGAGATAATAATACTATCAGATACTTCTGGGGTTCTTGTGAAACCATCACAAAATATCAATGGTAAGCAGTAAAACAGATGAGACAATAGACTGATTTCCGATCTTTCTTTGGTTGCTTATCTTAAACGTGACTGTGGTGCCAAATTTTGAGTATTGAATCGTTTCTTGAATAAGGCTTATGAAGCCAATTATAATAAGTGAAGAACGAGTACAACAGAAGTTGAAATCTTCTAGCCATCAAATTAACGTGTTGGTTGTCAACCAGTTGGTAATCCATTCTATCAGATTGAATATACCTAGCCACATGCTCAAAACCAGTAGACGACATGAGAGACATCATAGGTAGTGGTTTTTTTTATCAGAGAATAGGTAGTATTTTGATTATGCTGGAAAGAGACCAGTTTATCCTGAAAGCTAATAGAAGCCAAGTGTTACAAGGAGTGTGAATAAGTAAGTGCACTTTCAGCCATATTGAGGATGCTTTCAGCGAATTTACCTCATCTACTTTGTTAAAGCTGCAGAATGATGAGTTTCTGAGCTGGCTACGCGGGATGATTCAAATCTGTAAGGGGTATATTTCATGTTTCACTTTTCCCTTGAGGATCTTGAGAACTTGTCTCATAGGCTTGGACCAACACCGAAAATATTTCGAATGCAATTAACAATATAACCCTTGTCCTAATACTATGTTCATCCTAGGTTTTCCTAGATGGTTTGATTACTCCAGCCAATCGATACAGGCCAGTCTCTGAGACACGCACACTTAAATTGGAATTGTTGGTAGAGACAGATGAAGCAAGGAATGCAATAAGTAAACGCCATATAATGTTATATATTTCTCAAAGGGAAAATTATTTGTTAGTTATGAAAATGGTGAACTGAGAAGCATCACCATGACTATTACAAAGAACATAAGCAGTAGGAAAAGCCTATGGAAAAGGATATATATATATCTAGCTAATCAGCTACAAATTGGGCATATCACTAATCCATTTTCATTACAGTTAGTGCACTTTACCACAACCATCCTCCCCTGTTTCTTCTGACCCACCTCTTCCTTCACCATCACCATCTTAGAGCTCCCATTACACTTACTACAAGGCAAAAACCTCATATCCCCACAGCCTTCACAAACTGCCCCAGCATTTTTTCTGGGCAGACCTTCTAGAAGCTCCCCTAATAAACCCTCTTCCACAACCCTCAAAAGTTCTTCGGCCCCACCAATGTACCTTCCCTTCACAAACACTCTTGGAGGCAGCATTGCGTCTCTCTCTTTCCCCTTCAGTAATTCCCATAGCTCCTCTTTAAATCCACGATCCATTGACACATCTCGTTCGCAGATTTGTATTCCAAAGCCTTCTATTGCTGCCCTCACCGCATTGCACGCCTCGAACGTCTTCCGAACGCCTCTTAACGTCGTCGTGTAGATCACCACTCGGTTTTCCCCATTGGGTGGGCATATTCTCTCGAGCCGGTCCAGAGACGGCTTGGTCGAAGTTGGTTTCTTGAAAACTCTGGACCGGTTAGGGTTCGAGTTATCTTTATCAAAGCTGGGATCTTTAGGGGTGAAGGGTTTAGGTTGGGGAAGAGGAGAAAAGCGGAAACTGTCGGTGTCGAGCCCCGCCATGAGCTCCCAAGAGTTGATGACCTCTGGTTCCGAACGGAGAGGCTTGGGTTCAGACCAGAGGGGCTTGGAATCGGGTAGTGGGCTCGGGAAGATGGAGCCGAGGGTGAAGCGAGAAGGTGGGGTGGTGGGGGAGTGAGGTGGGTCGAGGGTGAGGAGGCCATAGGTGGTGGAGGTGAGGGAGACAATGTGGTGGCCAAGGGCAGAGCTACCCAGTTGAGGAAACTCGTCGTCGTGGTTGAGTAAATTAGAAGAGACACAGCCCATGGCTCTAAAGATAGAAACTTTTATGGAGTTTTCTGTAAAGGATTTGAATTTTGTAGAAGGAAGAGAGCGGCGTTGAGAGTTCAGAGAGAGAGAGAGAGAGTGAGGACAATGTGGTGAACAGAAACGATAACTTTGGAGTTAAATTTGGGTTTATTGTCTTTTTTTTTTTTTTAATATTTTGATTCTTGTCGCATTCAATTTTTCAAACGCCCGATGGCCCACCGCATTTAAGCGCTAAAATATTATTCAAATTAAAAGACTAGGCGAGCGTGCTTATTTAATTAGATAGTTCTATGTGCATGTGGCTTTGGACATATATTAAAATAGTCAGTTAAGGTTGAGATATTAAAGTTAAAGATAATTTTGGCAAAAAAAATAAAGTATAAAATAATGGGATATTAAAAATGTTTACTTTGGACACGCATCGTGAAAAGAATACACTATATTTCGTAAAAGAATATTTTTTTAAAAGTAAATGTGAAGTGGAATCTCATGCCTTTTAAAAGGGATGTGATAATGGAAATGATATTATCGTATGAGAATTTAGTATTTTGATTATATAATATATAAATGTAATATTATCTTAAATACATTAAGTTCTCATTAAAAATTTGAGCTTGGAATTAAGAAATAGATTTAAAATTAGACTCAATAATTATATTTTTTTATTTGATTTCTCTTTTAAAATTGTAGTTCTAATTTTATATATCAATTCACATAGAATTATAAAATAACTAGTCCAACCTCAAAATTTATAAATCATAAAAACAAATATTACAACGTCATTCTTTTTCCATTAAAATTGAGGTGTTTTATATCACATGTGCAATGGTACCACACTAGGATGTGCGAGGAAAAAAGAATTTGAAATTTCACTTGAAAATGAAATTTAATTTGAAAATAAGTTGCTACCCAAATTTTTAAAAGAATGAATTATAAAAATATATTTAAAAAACCTTTAGAGTTATTTGTAAATAAAGGATAGAAAACTATGATAAAGTGTAAAGCACCTACAATATTATGCTTAGTTAATTATGCAAGGTGAGTGTGGCTTAAATATTACTTTGATTATCTTTATTAATCACATGCAAAAAAGAAAAGAACAAAGAAAACTAAGAAAATAAAATAAAATAAGAAAAAATAAGATATTTATAAGAGCACACTTGACATGAGATGAGAGCTTAAGATTTAAGTATATAATGACAAGTATCAAATTACATGGTCCACCCTAAAAATGTGTGACAATTAATTGATAATTTTTATTTTTGAAAAAAAAGAAGAAGATAGTACAAAATAATTTGATTTTATTAAATAAGACAAGCACAAAAATTTGTTGGTATATTTTACAATTTCACTTTCTTGCTCACCTCATTTTCTCTTTTTACCAACTATAAAATTTTTAAATAAAATCCTATTTGCATTTGGATTTTAAATTGTGGTATGAAAGTACTAAAAAAATATTTTTAAAGATTTAAAAGAAATAAATTCTTTATTTTTTTTGCTATTTAAAGAAATATGAAATAGTGGGGATTTTAAAAAGAAATTTTTGTTTGTATTTAAATGGAATGTGAATTAATTGAGGGATTTCCATTAGTTTCTGCTTTTTATTTTTTCTTTTTGCATTGTTTTTTAATGTTTGACTTGGTTTTTTCAATCATTCCTTTTTTACTTTCCTCTATTTTCTTTTCATGCAATTGTTCCATACTTAGATTAGAAACTTTAAGAGATGTGACAAGATAGTCTTACTTAAAACTAGGCAAAGATTTGTACACACATTTCGTTCGGAAAATAAACAAATATTGGTCTTAATTATGCATGTATAAATTCGGATCCTAAAGTTTTTAATGTTAATTTCTTTGTAAAGTTAAAGAAAAATAATGAGAAAAGAGAAAATAGGTAAAAAAAAAAAAAAAGGACTCTATACACTATTTTTTCTCTGTATATTCATATCTCTTGAAAATTTATAAAAATATTACAAAAACAGAAATGTTAAAAATGACAATATAAGTTTGACTTGATGAGAATTTATGAAGTAGGAGCATTCAAATATTGGGTCGGGTTAGTTTGAACATAATTTAGAATCTAATCTAGTAAAAGATTAAGGCAAAAGAATTTGTTATAAGACTCATCACGACCTGATGTGACCTAATAAGTAGTTAGATTCAGGTTAGATATATATATTTTTTTAAAATATTTTTTAATTTAAAAATTTATTTTTAATAAAAAAACTTATTTTAAAATAAGATTTGAAGATGAACAAATAAAATGAGAAAAAATTAAAATTAAAAATTAAAAATAGTTAAGATTTGAAATGAATTGATATGTTTAAATTTTATTATAAATAAAAATTAATTAATTAAATAATAAAAAATAATATTATATATATATATATATATATATATATATATATATATATATATATATATATATATATATAACTGGGCTAGGTTAAGGTTAAACCGAGACTTGGCCCAAACCAATAATTTTGCAAATTTTTTAATTTTAATTGGATTAAACTTGGCTCAATATAATCAAATTAGGTTGAAACCGTTTAGCTAGGTTTAGGGTTTAGGGTTTAGGGTTTAGGTCACCGGAGTTTTGAACACTCCTGTTATAAAGTTGCTTGCAGGATGTAATGACATGGAGGGTTATCTTTTTTTTAAGTGTATATTATTAAAAATAAATAAAATAAAAATTTCATATGTTATGCCCTCATTTTAATTCACTATATCCAATACTGATCTTTTTGTTGTCATTTCTTTCATTAAAAAATTGGCCAATCTCATATTCAAACAATGACTATTTTTTTAATTTTATAATTTACATCATCATCAATGTATAGATCAAATTCCATTTAAAACAAATAAAGTATTAAGAATGTAAATTAGTACGTCTTGATGCAATAAGCACGAATTCTCACACTTTAATTTCAATAATTTGTATCACAACTTAAATACATTTTAATTCTTTCTATCGATTACATCTATAATGCTTTCAATGTGGTTAAAAAATTTAATAATATACAAATCTAGTTTCAAGCTAACTTTTAAAATTGGAATTTAAAATTTTACGAATTTTTTATGCTTTGCATTCCTGTTGTTAATTTTTTTTTTTTTCATTTATTTAAGATAGTCATCCATTTTTCCCATTGAGAAATATATTTCTATTGGGAAAATAATATTTTAAGTCCTTAAGTTTCACTTAATTTTTAATTTAGTTATTGTTTAAAAATTTGTGTTTGAGTCCCTAGAGTTTAAATAGTTTTTAATTAAATCCCTATCATTATATATTTATTAATATTTTCTCATATATGTAAATAAATTTTATTTTATTCTCCATTTTTATATTTTTTTTATCAATATAAATCATACAAATTTAAAATATTAAAATCATATATGATTAGTTATCAAAAAAATATTAATAAAATATTAACAGTAGTGACTATTCACTACACTTTTAATCAAATTTACTATTTATTTTTATTGTTCACATAACTATTAAGTATTAATTAAATTGTTATCACGCTGTTCATTAACTTTTTTCACTGTTCATCGCATTGTTCATCAACTATGCAATGTTTCTCATTATTCATTGCAGAGTACAAATTTTCTCTCATGAGTCACATTATCAACATTAATACATGGGTAGATAAAATAAAATGTGACAGTAAGTAAAAAAAGATGTCAAGAGGATTCAATATAATGAAATCATACACAATATTAGTGGGTATTTTTGTTCTTAACAATAGTTTTACAAGATATGGGTTGCACAAAATAAATGCTAATATTTAATAAAACTTAAAAGAGGTTTTCTATTTAATAATTGAATGAGTTTTCTATTTATATATATAAAATTTATAGCGAAATAAGAGAAAAAATTTATTGATATATATACATTATATATATATATATATACAATGTGTATGTGACAATTTATGTCTATTCCCTGAGGAAGAAGGCATGGTCAAATAGATTATTGTAATTTAAGAACTATTAGTTTGGCCCTGCTTAATTGATATATTATTAGGTGTTTATTGGTAGCATGTTATGTTATTCATAATTAGAGGGTCTATCAAGAAATACCTTTGACTTGAAATATAAGTTTAAAAAATACAAGTTATAATATAGATAATTTGCCAAAACTATTTGATGAAAATGCAGTTAAAATGACAGAACAACGTAATTACATTACAAATTGGATGTGGTTACATTATAATAATTCTATGCTTAATGAAAATAGGCTTGGACTATTTCTATAAATACCATCATCAAGACTTTGTGTAGAGCAATATCAGCTTGACTTTTAATTTTTATGTATTATTTTTTGCCAAATTTCTTATTATATTAGTTCATTAATATTTCATGTTGATTTATTGATAAAAAAATATTACATTAATATTGCTTATATAAAACAAGTTATCAAAAAAAATTTTGGTTTTATCCTTTTTATAAAGCTTGTTTTAAATAATTTTTAAACAATTTTTTTTGTTTTCTAGTTTTTATATATGTTCTTAAAAACAAATTATTCAAAAAAGTATTTTATTTTTTGTTTTTAAAATTTTTTTATAAAATAGATTGATAGAATTATTCTAAAAATATAAAAACAAATAATAAAATCAAATTAGTCTTAGATTACATTTTTTGTAAATTATAAAGAAGCAATTATATATTTTGAAACTATAAAGAATGAAAATTGAGCGCTTTAGCAAAATTCAAGACGGAGTTAAGTCCACGAGCTCAAGCAACCCAAAAGAGCGGATTTACGCATTGAGCTGGCAGCATGGTGTTTGAACCAAACGACAAAATTTGAAGCTAAAAGCAATGCGATTGCGCCAGAATTATAGTTTGAGACAGTCACTGATCCGCTCTGTGTATAGCAAGACACAACCAGCGAGTCGCAGATATCCAAACTCCCGTCCATCGATGAAAACATCACCCACAAAACCTCAGACACCCGAACAGTCGTCAACCATCAAGGACCCTGACATTTTCGAATGGAACAAAACCATTTCTTCTCACATGCGCAATGGACACTGGCAATCCGCTTTCCATGTGTTCAACACCATGCCCCGTCGAAGCTCTGTTTCATACAATGCTATGATATCTGGGTACTTGAGGAATGGAAAATTTGATCATGCAAGGGATCTGTTTGAGAAAATGCCCGAAAGGGACCTGTTTTCGTGGAATGTAATGCTTACCGGCTATGTCAGGAATCGGAGACTTGGTGACGCCCGCAAGTTATTTGACTTAATGCCTGAAAAGGATGTTGTTTCATGGAATGCTATGTTGTCTGGGTATGCCCAGAATGGATACGTTGATGAAGCAAGGAAGATTTTTTATATGATGCCTAATAAGAATTCAATCTCGTGGAATGGATTGCTCGCAGCGTATGTTCAGAATGGAAGAGTTCATGATGCTTGCCAATTGTTTAAGTCAAAATCGGACTGGGATTTGATTTCTTGGAATTGTTTGATGGGTGGGTATGTAAAGAGGAAGGCGTTATGTGACGCCAGGCAGCTCTTTGACCAAATGCCTGTTAGAGATGAAATTTCCTGGAACACTATGATTACAGGCTATGCACAAAATGGTGATATGTCAGAAGCAAAGAGATTGTTTGAGGAGTCTCCAATGCGGGATGTGTTCACATGGACAGCTATGGTTTCTGGATATGTACAGAATGGGATGTTGGATGAAGCTGGAAGATTTTTTGATGAAATGCCCGAAAAAAATGAGATTTCATACAATGCAATGATAGCAGGTTACGTTCAAGCCAAGAAAATAGATATGGCAAGGGAATTGTTTGAGGCAATGCCTTGTCGGAATATAAGTTCGTGGAATACCATGATCACTGGATATGCCCAGAATGGTAATATTGCTCAAGCTAGGAATTTGTTTGATAGGATGCCACAACGTGATTGTGTGTCTTGGGCAGCTATTATAGCTGGCTATGCTCAGACCGGTCACTATGAAGATGTTTTGCACATGTTCTTAGAGATGAAACGAGATGGGGAAACTATAAATAGGGCAACCTTTAGTTGTGCTTTGAGCACTTGTGCTGATCTTGCTGCCTTGGAGTTAGGGAAGCAAGTTCATGGGCAGGCAGTGAAGGCAGGATTTGAGACAGGGTGTTTTGTGGGAAATGCACTTCTTGGAATGTATTGTAAATGTGGGAGCAAAGACGAAGCTTATGATGTGTTTGAAGGAATAGAAGATAAAGATGTTGTTTCTTGGAACACAATGATAGCTGGCTATGCTAGGCATGGGTTTGGCAGACAGGCTTTAATGATATTTGAGTTAATGAAGACATCGGGTGTTCAACCTGATGACATTACGATGGTACATATATTATACATTTCTTATGCATTTAAATATTATTCGAAGCTTATTTTTAGCATGAATTTTTTACTCCCTTGCCCTGCTGGAAGTGTCAACTAGTCATCATACTCATCATAATTTATTTACCTTATTATCATTATTATTATTTTGATATACCTAATTTACATCTACATCTTCTGATTATATGGTCAAGCCATCTCCAAGGAAAATGCATGGATGTATCACAGTGCATTTGCTATAGGGAGCGCATGAAACCTCTGACCTAACATGAACATAATTTTCACGAAGTGAATAATGCTTAACCTTTCCGTGCTATTTTGTTAATTTTGATTCTGTAAATTTGATTTCTGTTGTTACTTCAGAACTTAGTGTAATAGGATATGGTCACCATTGCCACATTTGCTGTTAAGGACAATATTAGCCAAAGTAATTTGAAAAATTAATATAAGGAGAGTTATTTTAATGGATCCAACAAAGTTAAGATTCAACTATATATGAATAATAACTTTCTTAATATGAATTTGTTGATGTTAGTTAGCAAATTACGCCACCCCCCCCTCCCCTGCCGACATAATGTTGGAAAAGTCCACTTCCCTATTTAGTTATAAATCAGGTGTGTGTGCCCACACATATAAATTTGTTGTTGTTTATACTTATATATAAGATATTCTGAAAAACTTCAACTTGCATACGGAGGAAGAGGAAAAGGAGGATATCATAGTCTTTTTAAACCTTTCTTTCATCCTCGTCAACAGTAATGGTTTTGAAGTTTGAACCCAGGTAGTTCTTAGTTTCCCCTAGTGGACAGCACCTTTCCAGATCTCTCTTCTCTCTAATTTTGCTTTTCTCTTGTCTTTAACTTCAATAAGCTTAGGCACGTTCAGTTACACTCTAAATGTGCTAAAGCCGGAACACCAGAAGAAGTTCAATTTCTAAGGACAACATTTTATTAGGAGGATTCTTTACTGACATGCAAATAGGTTAAATAACTTGTATTCTTGAGTCACTTTGTCTCTCTATTTATATTCCTTCTTTTTTGGGAGGAATTCTTATCCTCTATTGCTTGTGTACTTGTGTAGCCAAAACATGCAACCAACAAGATTGGTTTATCTCATGAGTTGTCAACTTGTCAAATAGGTAGTCCCTGCATTCAGAAGAGGCATGAAATTAGACTTTTTTTACCTCCTCTAGTAACATTGTGTTTTTTCAAGTAATCTTTGCAGCATAGTTTTCTGTCCATAGGTGTAACTGACTGCTTATGTGTTTGCTCTGTCTTTAATCAAAGCTGACAACAATCATGTAGTGTTGGCAAAATACAAACTCAATCAATGCTGTCTTGATATTTCATATGTTCACTAAAATTGTAGTATTTAATCATGGTAAATTATATAAACTTGAATTAAAGATGAGAATACATTGTATATAGTATTGTGCTTTAAATCAAATAGATAAAAATGAATTTGGAAGGAGGCATTTACTTGTATCATCTTACAAGTTTGTCGCATCTTTTTTTAATATATGATAGCATCCTGCTTAGTCTTCTTTTAATCATGTCTCAGGTTGGTGTTCTGTCTGCTTGTAGCCATTCCGGCTTGATAGACAGGGGAGCAGAATTTTTTTATTCAATGGAAAATGATTATGGTATAGCTGCAAATTCAAAACATTATACTTGCATGATTGATCTTCTAGGTAGAGCAGGCCGCCTGGAAGAAGCACAGAATTTGATGAAAAATATGCCTTTTGAGCCAGATGCTGCATCTTGGGGAGCTTTACTAGGTGCAAGCAGGATTTATGGCGATACTGAACTAGGTGAGAAGGCTGCAGAGATGGTTTTCAAGATGGAGCCCCACAACTCAGGAATGTATGTCCTTCTTTCAAATTTATATGCAGCTTCAGGTAGATGGGTTGATGTTGGCAAGATGAGACTGAAAATGAAGGACGTTGGTGTGAAGAAAGTGCCAGGTTATAGTTGGGTTGAGGTACAAAACAAGATTCATACATTCTCTGTTGGGGATTGTTTCCATCCAGAAAAGAGCAGAATATATGCCTTCTTAGAAGAGTTAGATATAAAAATGAAGCGTGAGGGGTATGTTACTAAAACAAAATTGGTTCTGCATGATGTGGAAGAGGAAGAGAAGGAACATTTGCTCAAGTATCACAGTGAGAAATTAGCTGTAGCATTTGGAATTTTGGCTATACCAGCCAGCAGACCAATACGTGTCATGAAAAACTTACGTGTCTGCGAAGACTGTCACATTGCCATAAAATACATATCCAAGATTGTTGGGAGACAGATAATCTTACGGGATTCTCATCGCTTTCACCACTTCAGTGAGGGAACTTGTTCTTGTGGGGATTACTGGTAAGAGTGATGAGATATGTTGAAAGAAAAGATAAGATCAGTGTTACTTCCAGACCTATCTATATCTCTGTTTGAAAAGGCGTTAAAAGCAAGAGGTGGATTTTATTGCTTCCATGTTCATTGTGCAATAGCGTTTATGTGAAGGAATTAAACGAGCTTGAGGTCAGTAAGATCAGAGTGACTCCGGTTATTTCAGAATGACAATGGTGCTATAGTCTGAATGCCAATTCTTGAAATTCAACACTTTCTCTCCACTAAGTGATGGAAGTTGGAATCTGGGATCTTTTTTAATTGTATCCTAAAAGACCAGAATGCAAATTAAAGAGAGTTAGATATGATAGGGAGCATGCGTGATATGCAAAGAATAAAGGAAAGATTTAGTTATCTACGTTGGCTTCATATCATTATCCCTGTAAAAATCAAGTTTATGGCCCTCCTAATCCTCCAGACATTGGAGACTGGAAAAAGTAACTTACTTGGGCTTTATTTGGTAGGAACGCGAAACTCCAGAATAGCTGAAGTCTACGCAAATTCTTATAACCGAATCCTGTTTTCTGCTTCTGCCCCGTGATACATCTAAGTTGATTGGATAACCATACATTTTATTCTGTTCAATTACGCATGCGGGCTCTTCACGGTGAATGATGATTACTCCTTGATTGTCAAATGCTTTGTATTGAAAATGATTTAGAGCAAAATTATCAATATATCAATTTGGCTCAGTTGCTTCCCAACAATTATTTATTTTGATTTGAGGTGTGCTGCTATTTTGGGAGTTGCAATAACCATGTGAAATTCCAAGTTTACAGTACCTCAATCTTGCTGGTATGGTATTAGTATTCTGCCCATTCTTTGATATATTATGGCTTCTTTCGGGCAGAGGAAAGCCTGTAATTGAATACTTCAATTCAGAAATTTGAGTACAAGATCCATGATTGGTTTTATTAATACCAAATTCTTTAATAGAATTATAGCAAGTGAAAGAACTATTTTGAAGGAGTCAACAGTGAAATGTAGAGTTGTAAAAAAATTATATCCAAATGTTATGTTTTTGTCAAAAAACTTGGTAGGAAACATCAAAAGAACTTCACTTAAGTATAATCATCTACTAATATTTCTAACACGTTACTTCACACCAAAAAAAACCCTTTGGGTTGAAGTGTAGATAAAGCACAAGGTTACCATACTTGTGATTTTAAGTTAAAGTGTAATTCCACTGCTCAAAAGTTCAAACTATGAACAAAATATTGTAAATTTCTAACGTATGGTTGCACAAATATCGACTTTATATAAAAAGTATTGATTAAAGTTAAATAAATAACTTACATATCTACTCATTATTATATAAATAAAAATAAGTTATTGGTGTACTTACGCAAGTATTGACTTTATATAAAAGATAGATTCATCAAAAGCTGAAATAATAAATTACGTACCTACTTAATAATATATATTATAAGAAACTAAAATCTTCGTATTGTTTTTTCTTCTTCTTATATTCTTTTCTCTGAGAATTTGTCTCTAAACACAGGAAGCTCACCGAAAGTATCCAGATTATATCATAGTCAAACGATTTGGTGCATAAACTCAAATCAGTTGGTAAGCAGAGCATACCTTTTTTCCTTCCTCATACATTTGCTAACATATATCAGATAGGAATGTGATTAGTCAAATAGCAAAACCTAGAATTCAAGATTTTTGTTCTTTTACGTTTACTAGTTGTTTTATATGTTGAACTGATGAAAATCCATGATGATGCATTGCGTTCTATATCTTTATTCTTTTTTCATTTTATCATTTTTTGTTGAAATTAATAGGTAATATCCTAAATTATAATACTAAAGTGCATTACTCTTGGAGACAATGAATTGTATGTGTGTGTGTGTTGTGTTTCAATCCTTCAGTGTTAATTTTCTAAGATCAAATTAGAAAATAATACAGAATTTATCTCAAAGATACAATTATTTATATATAAAATTTTATGTTTTGTCCTGTCGTTAATTTTTATTGATTGTAAATTGTATCACTAGACTTTCGGTTTTTATTATCCAAAGAAGAAATCCTATGACTGAATTCGTCTCAATTTTTTTTAATTTCTTTGTAGTTCTTTAACTATGTGTGTGGGTCTATGGGCTTAGCTATAACTGTCATAAATTTCACCATATTATTTTTTGTTCTGTAATGGAGATAAGATCCTTCGTTATAAGAACAAAATATCTAATTAAAATATAATTGATTGCAATGTGATAAGAACTGACGACTTGGTATGAAAATGATAATTTAAAAACTTTAAGGACAAAACTTGCAATTTTTTCAGATATTATAAAAATCAATTTTCCTTGTAAAATGCTGATAGTGCTCAGCCAATTTTATATTAGAACCTTGGTTTGTGCAATCTAATTCAACTCATATTTCATATATAAAATCTTAGGATAGAATTCCGTGGGCTTTATTTGTTCTAATTACACACACACACACACACACATATGATATATATCACCTTGAAATTTTCTTACAAAAGTTTCCCTTGAGCACCCATTGTTTTCTCTCTTTCATTCTTTCTCAAAAACAGAGTCTGAAACTTGGCCTAAGCAGAAAAAACAACTAAAAGGTTTTCATGAGTCACCCACTGATTCAGATGTCCTTTTTCTTTTCTTAATGAATTCTGATATCTGTTAATAAATTCCTAGATAGAGAATTAATGTGTGAATCCGAGTTACAGATCTTATGCAAAAGTGGTATTTGAATATCAGAAAAGCACCAGAATCCCACAAATTAAATGAGAATCCAGAGCTAACATAAAAGATCGACTTCAATTATTTACCATATCATACCTACCCTGTTTTGGTAGAAAATATTCTCAGAGATTGACACCTTTTCTTCGCACCTACCTGCCTATATAAGTTAGACAACACTGACTCATCAGGCATCCCAGAGTAGTTTGATATCAGAATTGAAAATGAAGTGTATGAATGTGTGAATTTTGGAGAATGAAGATTGCTTCACTAATGGATGGAGGTTGCTTGGTGCAGTTCGGGCGTTTGATTTCTCTGTCTCTGTTTTGTATTGGCATTGATGAGAAAGCAAATGCCCGAACTACCCCAGCACTCTTGGTTCATTGGTGACAAAATATTCTGTCTTTTGCCAGATTTTGAGCCCTCTCTCTCTCAAGAGGAAAGGAAGAAAAAAGATAATACTTTTCTTTTTCTTTTTGTTTGGGGAAGCTTTTGAGGTATCAACTTTCTAATGGCTTTCCGTTTTTGTCTCGTGAACTATATTATTTATAATTTGTTACTAGTAGTTAACTTGTACGATATTGGATTCTTCTTTTATATTTCTTCGTTTAGATTCTTTATCTTGTGTATTACTCAATGGGGAATGCAACTGTATATGGTTTTTCTGAGTCCAGATGCGTAGGATATCTCAGTGAAACCAAGTTAAAACTAATTTGCTTCCCTAGTTTGTCAGATACTTACAGGCTCAACACATCAACTTGCCATAATTTGATAAAATGGCGTAGTCAAAAGAAAGACGTGGAGGAGGTATAAAAAGTGTCTCCTCTGGGCTATGTTTGCTTGTAACTATATTATTATACGTGGAAGATTGTCCAAGAAGAGATAAGATTGGACTTACTGCATCTTTTCAGCACTTTAGCTTTTCCATTAGGTTAGACTAAAATTCTATTTTGGTTTTCAACACTGATTACATTTAATTTAGTTTTGTATAGAATTCTTTTTTTTCAATTTAATCCCTCATAGACAAAGATGCAAAAGGTCTTCAAATTTGAAAATTTTTGCATAATTGTCTCTTTTGGATACCCACATTTTAAGATTTTACCCTCATAGGATATGAAATGAATAAAAAAATTTCCTTAAAAGTAATTTAAGAATAAAAATAAAGATCATATTCTCTGTCTTGTAAAAAACTTGTCCATATCAAATTCCCATTAACACTTGAAAAAATTTCACGTACATGTATTACTTTTTTTGGTTATTTTACTCATTATTTATATTTACAATAATCTAATATTAGAAAACATCAATTTAACCTAAAATTCAATTTCAACCATTACATTTAGTCCTCTTTTTCTTTTTTTTTTAAAAACTTGGACGATATAGTAATATCGTTTTTAAAATATCTTAAAGTTACCATTATTAGACTTCTCTTTTTCTTGTCCTCGTACAATTGAGTTGAGTGTTTAATTGATATTTTAAAATTTTGTGACTATATAGTCCTTTTTGATTTTATAGTAGTATATCTAGTGTCAAATTTTTCCGTGAAAAGTTTGATGGATTTAATTGATGGGTTATTGTACAATTTTTATGTGCAAAAACATGTGCGATATATTTAAAGTTATAATTGATTATATTTATGTATGAAAGAGTGTAACGCTTACTTTATATGCTCTTGATACATGGAGCAGAAATAGACAATAAATAAAAATATTGGAAATTAATGGAATATGCTCAAACATAATTTATGAAGATCAAAGAAGTACCATGGTATGATAAAAATGTTTTAAGTTTAAATTGTATTAAGAATTCAAAAGGGATAAAATTGGATTGAAAATTTTTGGAAAGTGAGCTATTTCTAAAAATTCAAATTACTTGGTAGCTATTTAATTGATCATAGATATTTTACAATATATAATTATGCATTGTAAATATTTTAAGTTTTTGGTTGAAGTATTATACATAATGAAAACATTGATTATATTTTGTATGGTCAATTCTTCTTTATTGTGAATGTATAATCTTTTTCCATTTTGTTAATATTATTTGTTTTTGGTTAAATTGAGATTTCCGTGGAAAATGAAAAATGGGAAAAAATTTTTCTCACAACAAAGAATAGAGAGGGGAGAACAATTAATGGTGAGGATGAATCTTGTCCTACAAAATTGTAATCCTTATTTGTAGATAAAATATTTTTCAAAATCTTTCATAAATATGATATTCCTCAATTGGTCTTATAAAATTATCTTCTTAATTTAGTTTCTTACATATAAATATTTTTTAATTTGATCACTCACAAATAAAGTCAATACTAATATTGTTTTTAGAAAATATATTAATTTTAAAAAATTGAATAATGTTATTGAAAATGATTTTATTTGTAAGAAATTAAATTGCCAAAATATCTACATGTGAAAGATCAAATAAGAAAGTAATTACATGAACAATTATGATGAAAGATACCTTATCTATAAAAAAATAATTTAAAAAAAATTGAGAAACTAAATTAAAAAATATTTTACATAAAAGACTAAAATAAAATTTTACTCAGTAGAAGCACTAATAACTTACCTTCATTTTACCTTTTCCTGTCAATTTGCCCTATGGAAATAGATGATCCTTGTTGAGTAAAAGCTAGCTATTTTCCTTCACATTGTACATGTGAAGGTTTCAAAGGACAAAAATCTAAGCATTTTTATTGCCTTTTGCCGTTTTCTATCATAAAAGCATAACATGCATATATTTCTAGTAACTTAACATCACATAATTAATTCTTCCAAAAATTTTTCTTTACATATAATTTTTTATTGGAGAACAGAGAACTCAATAACAAGCATGTAAAATCCACGTACAAATACGTGCCAAATCCAAGAACTTCGGGCATTTGGTAATGTTCCCGTAATAAAATTATGGGAAGCCAAAACCAGATCATCTTAACACCGTTATGTTGAAGAAAGATACTTCAACAATGGAACCCAATTAAGTGGATTTCACAGAACCACCCCCTTATTTTTTTTCTCTCTCCAACTTAACAGCATTTAGTACGGACGAGGAGATCAGCCCTTCTGTAAGTCAGAGAAATTCACTACAGTTCAAAAGAAACTAGCGTAACTGGAACCACCCCTCACTTCTCTCTCATAATAATTATAATATACATTGCTCCTCAGTAGAATATAAATAGCTAATTACAAGACTCTTACAGTGGAGTCCTAGAATTAGGCTCTAGCGGAAACAAGGTAAGATTTTTAAGCAGTCCTTCAAACCACTATGCACAAAATTCTGGGGGGCATATGATTAATGCCTCCAAGTTTTGCAAAATTAAGATCAAAATAAAGAAACAGTCCTGCACTAAGCGTGGAGGGCATCGACCTTCTCTGTCAACCCATCTAGTTCCTCATCATTGACCTCAGGAATCGGCTCCTCCTACGGCAAAAAGAATATAGACAGCGTTATCAGCCAAAAAGATGTATTTCAAGTGCACAAATTTGAATATAAACATCGCAGATCATATGAAGGCAGAAGTCTATTGATTATAGTTTGACTAAAATATACATCACTATCACAGATAGAGCAAATCAATATTGAAATGCATCTTTCTCAAGAACATAATGAAGATAAAAAAGAATGGGAGTAAAGAGTGCTTTGGAAGGTTTCCCTATTATTAATACACGATTTTGAATATCAAGAAATGTATGGTCAGATGGACATGGCAAATCTCAAGATAACACTGTAATCTCACTTAGAACAGAGGCCAAAACCAATTATTGGATCACTAAATAATATCATAATCTCCATCCAGCTTATAACAATCAACTTCATCTAACAAGGAAGAAAACATGGTCAAAAAGAGCTATGAACTTGAAAAGACAGAGTTCATTACCTCTGGATCTTTACTTGGTTTCACACCTATACACTTGGAAGCACTGATGCTGGCACTCTTCAACAGGCTACGTGTACTTTGGTTCAGTTTGGCAGGCCCAGTTTGTGCATTTGAGTTTCCAGCATCAGTCGGAGGACTCTGTAGAGTTGTTTCAACAGCAGCAGCTGTTCGCCTTTCAAAATCATCATTTTGACCAGGTTCCTCCTTCGGAGCAGGTACTCGCTCTCTGGAAAAGTGACATTACAATAGTCAACATACATGGCTCCAAAACGTTATGACTTCACAAAATTTGGATCAAGAAAATACCACTAATCCAAACCTAGAAACTGCCCAAAGCCCCAGACTTTTATAACCAAGACTGACCTAGGCAAAGAGGCATGCTGTCTCTGCAAAGGAGTGCTTCGTTCACCTTTGCCATAGTGCTCCTCAAGATGTGCAAACTGCCGCTTGAACCGATCCACACCACTACATAGTATATTAAATTACTGACTAAAAACCGATGCATGAAATGCCTAAATTAAAAGAACCCATTCTCCATATTTAAGTTCTCAAATGTATGCAAAATAAAAGAATTAAACATCATTAGTTTCTCAGAAGTCAAATTCTTCAACAAGTACAAGGATAAACATCAACATAAACTAAAATTTATAGGGAACTAAAATTTACAGCAGTGCTGAATAAAAAACATGCCAGTTCTCATCATAAGGTGCCTCTATATCTGTATTGAAATTTCGTGGAGGAAAAAAAAAAAATAAAAAGCAAACAGAATTTTGGTGAAACAATAAGAACATACAAGGTACACACTCTCCTTGTATGTTATAAATTAGGTTTTGTGAGAAGCACATCAAAAAGTTTGCTGAGTATTTTAATTAATTTTAGTTTCACCATGCCCAATGGCAGGAGAGACATCTCGTATATGCATATCTGCTTTGATATATGCATCAAGAATAAGCTCATCAAATCTCCTTGAATCCCACACGTTTCTTCATGCATAAGCATGCACCGTGTACATAAGGAATGGATTGCTAAATTAATGAACTAATTTAAAGTTGAAAAATAACACTACCATTCCAAATGAATTTGGTACACTTAGATTGATTTGATTCTATTGGAGGATCAGGATACCCAAGATGGACAAGAAGTGGAGTAGCCAAAACAAGACAGTTAAGATCATCAAATCATTTTATTGGATTGCAATCTAGGTCAGTGCTTCTTACATAACATAAGTGTATATGGAAAAATGCAGCTACGCCTGTTGCTCCTGATATATTACTAATGTAAGACCTCTTCAGGCCTAGAGGTTGAGAACAACCTAACTAGGCAACATGTATTGGTGTTTTTTAGATTAATGAGATGAAATCCCTGAATCATGAAGGAAGCCCATGGAATACGATATCCAGCTATACACCGAGCAACTAATTTTAGAAAATCCTTATAACACAAACAATAGGTGAGAAAGTAGAAATAATAAACTAAAGAACTTCAAATTATTGTAACAATCACTGGTAGACAAAAAACAACCGCAAAACAGAGCAGACAAAATTATTTCAATTGTGTATAAGAGAACATGTTATGTAGTTTCATCAAAACCATAATTTTCACTGTATAACTTAAGCAATAATATATTCAACAAATCATTTGAAGATTGCAGTCAGAAATCTTAAAATCAATAAGGTAAACAAGGGCATAGTCTTAGATCCTCAGCATTTAAATTTTTGCTCTACCTTGGATACATGAAGCTGGTCTGATCTCCACCACGCAGATATTCCTGGAGCATCTGAGGATGATACTCTAGAATCTGTTTACTTCAAATATAGTACTGATTATTACCAAAGCACAAAGGAGAGACTATTAAAGCAACTTCATCAAACTGTACAGCCATACCTCTCGATATATCAACTCTCTAACATCATCTTTGGTCAATTTTCTTCTCTCAAACTCAAACTCAAGTTTTGAGATGGGTTGAGTGGAAGCTGGTTCACGATCTACATTTGACAAACCACGGAAGTAAGGATCAGCTAATGCCTGCAATCAAAAGCAGACAAAATTATTTCAATTGTCTCTGGACACCAATCCTAAAGTGGTTTTATTCAATGAAATTTTTCCTTTGGTAATTACTAATTATCTTTATATCTAGGCAACTGAAGATCAACCTCTTCAGCTGTAGGACGATCTTTAGGATCAAATGCAAGCAAGCGCTCCAGCAAACGAAGAGCCAATGGATCTGCATGAGGGAACTTCTGAGAGAATGGGACCGGTTGCTTTTTCCTCATGCTACTAAGGTACCTTCTAGCCTTCTCATTTCGGATCTGTTATTTTAAAAAAATTATTTACAAAAGGACAAGGCAGAGAAAATAAAATTAGGTATAAAAGTAATTCATTAAAACAATCCGCAAAAATAGCTAAATCTTAAACTATAGTACAGGCAGAATTTGAGAACATGAAAAGTAGAAGTTTGAAATTTATACCATTGCAGCATATCATTAATTTCCTATTTATTACTAGAAAGTTGCATACAATATTTGGATAGACTAACCCTCGAAATGGATTCAGCAGAAGGAGTACCAAGCAAATCAGTCATGAGATCCAATTGGTGCACCACATTTTTACCAGGAAACAACGGCTTCCCAGATAGCATTTCTGCAAATATGCATCCAATGCTCCAAATATCAATTGCAGGGGTATACTGCAAAAGAAAATATTTTAAATTATGCACATTTCAATAAGTTGCAGCTTCTTATATCAAACACCACCAGAGTGAAAAAAGTATGATGAGGTAAACTGCCCTAGTGCTAACAAGCTTCCACAAAAGATAATGAGATATACATATAACATGTTTAGAGTGAGATTTTAGAATAAATCACAAAACCTTTAGATGAAAAAAAAAAACCCATTAATTCATAGCTCATTTCATATCTCTCAATATTGTATCCCTGAGCTGTGGTTACTACTCAAAAGTCATTCTTAAGTCTTTTGTCAGCATGCACTAATAAAAGAAGAACACGAAAGAAAACCTTTGTCATATGAAAGGCATTGCACTATATATTGACAATCAATGACTCTATTCAAGTTGAAAGACCAACAGCTGCATAAAAGTCCGAAGGATGATAATTTAAGTCAACTTTGTATGGCCCTGATAGATAGCAAAGAAAGAAAACCCTATGCTGTTTAGTTATCTTTCTAGAGACAAAATCAACATTGGAAATGATCAGTTATCAGCACAGATAAATTAACCATTATCCATTACATCAGCAAAAACAAGAAAGTTTGTGCTACACTGAATAAATTATGATAATTCTATAAACATATCAATATATCATGCAAGAGTTCAGAACTGAGAAGTACAATATGAGAGGATTGGACTATACTGTGCAATAACATTTATCCATCAATATTGGGTACTATCATCATAATGGTATGCCTTGACCTTTTCCATCAACAGATAGATGATACAGACTATAAAGAAATGTGAGGTGTCAAAGACAAAATGCTTACTTTTGAGAAAAAAGAACCACATAATTCTGGTGCACGATACCATCGAGTTGCAACATAGTCCTTCACAAGGTTATGTAAATCATATCAGCACAAGGTTTATTAATAACAATTTTAGAAACAAAAGTGACAGAACTTATTGCAGCTTTCTGCTGAAAATCCTAAAGGACAGAACGCAATCAATAAAAACAACAGATTGTAATGGTATGCCAAATAGACTACTTACAGTCCAGAATATAGCCGATGGAGCATCATTAAAGGAAACTCGAGCAAGCCCAAAATCACAAATCTTTAGTTTGCAATCAGCATTAGCAAGAATATTTTTGGGCTTTAAGTCACGATGAAACACATTTGCTGCAAGGAATATATATTATATTATATGTCTACATTATCTTGAAAAGCCAAGGATTTAGTTAGAAGCATACCTGTATGTATATATTTCAGGCCCCGCAGAAGTTGGTACAAGAAAAATTGGTGGTGCTCAGGAGTAAGATCATCATTTGCCTTAATTACTTGATGAAGGTCAGATTCCATCAACTCAAACACAACATAGATATCCTTGAACTCTCGCCGTGAAGGAGGAAGCATTATATGCTTAATTTCTACTATATCAGGATGTCGGAGCAACCGAAGGAGTTTAATTTCTCTCAAGATCCGTGTGGCATCTGAGACATGCTCAAAAACATCATTAATTTTCTTAATGGCAACCTTTTCCCCAGTATGAGTATCAATGGCAGAACCTACAACACCATAACTTCCTTTTCCAATAACTTCTTGGACCTGATATCGACTTGCTTCTCCATACTCAGTGAAGAACTCTGTTTCTAGTACACCCTGTTTAATAACCAGAAAAATTAAGTAAGACATATTGTTGAACTATACAGGTAGTAAAGAAAATTAAATTATCACAAGTTTACAACAATTTCAAGTTTCTTTTGACCTACTGCAATTCCCACAGTATGATATATAAAACACACCCAAGATGGAAGAAGCAGAACGAACTATATACATCTACGATACCCAGTTAGAGAAAATATAGCTAAAACACGTATACCAAGACCATGAAAGCTTATACATATTCACAAGATATGCCATCAATGATAAATAAACGTGAAAGGAAGCAGGTCAACACTAAGTACTAACACAACAGTACTGCTACCAGATAAGTAGAGATTAACCAAATTTATGCCAAAACAATGTTTCTTGCCCATAACTTGAAAATAGCAACAAATGATTTTCTATTTTTCTTTTTTCTTTTTCTTTTTCTTTCTCTGTCTGGCAGAGTTTGTGTCCTGAAAAATAATAAAAACATGTGTGTTTATACAAATAATATGAAGCTTACATGGTGTCTTATCCTATCCCTGATCTTGTTGCTGAATGCTGCTATTCCCAGCAAAAGGCACCAAATAAAAGTAATTACAATATCTGATAACAAGTACCCGTTCACTTAATTTGAGCTGATTTTGGTATTATTTTTTCTTATTCTCTCGGACAAAACTGATCGTAGATTTTACGCGATACTACCAACGAAACGTAACCTAGATTAAAAATGACAGTAAATCCAATAGTCAAAATGTCCGTTACCAATTTTAGCCAATCGATTCAGTAAACGATAAAACAACACAAGGATCAAACAAACAAAACAAAATAAAATTTGAGCAGCACCCAATCAGCTAAACTACAAAATACACGAGATGGAAGAATCCGATTGCAAACAACAACCCAAGAAGCCCAGATCCCCCAATCGAAAATAATATGAATAAGAGAATCGGAAAAGGGGGGGGGGGGGGCAAAGAAAACACCTTTTTTGAAGGATCCATGGAAGCTGCTTTGATGTATGCCCGTGTAGGAACTTTGATAAGCTTCAAGCCAGAGATATCAAAATCTTCCTCAATTCTGAGCCCCTCTTCGGGTCCCTCGCCTTCCTCGCACTCCTGATTGGGAATAGTGGCCAATTGAGCGCGCAAATCTCTCACGAACGAGTGGCTATTGTTGCTGCTAGCACTACGATCGGCATTATAATAGTTATGATTGTGACTATGCTCGTCACCCGAAGGCTTGATAGCAGATGAAGTTCGACGTTGAAAGAGGCGACGAAGCCCGTCCACCAGTGTTGCTCCACCACCCATATACACTCTCCTCTTTCTTCGCCTTTGACTACGTGCCAGTCCAATCCAGCATTGCCCGCTCTCTCTCTCTCTCTCTCTCTCCCTGTGATAAACTCAGATTCTCTTTTTTCTATTGCTTGATTTTTGTCACTAACCCGATGAGTGCGGAAAAAAATGAAGCCAGAAACATCAAACAGACGCAAGCATAGGGAGAGAGAGCGAGGGAGAGAGAGAGAGCACAAATAGCATAGAGATATTGCCGCGTTTGTTTTCTGGCCTTTTTAACATTTTCCTTTCCTTCAATCTAATTCTGGGATTGCTTGGATTAACAGGCTCACTTAGGTTAGGTTTGGAGATGGAAGCTTCAATCTGGCTTATTAATTATGTTCCATCTCTGTGAATTTTTTAATTAATTCATGTACAATTAAAAAATTATTGACTTCAACATTTCTAGATCCTATATAAAAAATGGTAAGTTAAACGAATTGAGGTTTTTAATTCACAAAAAAGAAGAGTTTTTACTTAAAAAATACAAATAATATTAATTGATATAACAAGTATTACTTAAAATTCAAATAATTATATCAAACAATTAAATTTTAACTAAAAATATTTAAACAGCTTCTTTAAATTTAAACAATCAAGTTAAAATAACTACTTAAATAGTTCTAATTTTATTAAACAATTAAAATAAGATAAAATAAGTAATAATATTTTTCAATTTTTTATCAAGAGTATTTAAATTTTGTCTTTATAAATTAGTTGTTACAACAAAAGTTTAAATATAATTTTAACTTTTAAAATTGTTAAAATTGTTATAATTAGTACAAAAAAGGTCAAATTATATAAATAGATAGATAGTAAGTTAACCCATTTAACTTATAAATTTAATGAGTTTGATTGAAATGATTATACTAAATAAATTTGAATATATAAATATAAAAATCCAACTCAAATTAAATGGATGGATTAAATATATTTGATCAATTATGATGATTCTAGAATTTGGTAAATAAAATTAAAATGTATAAGTTTTCTTTTCATATATATATATATATATATACACACCAAGGGATGTATAGACTTTTGAATTCTCTTAAATTAAAGTTATTGATTCAAACTTTTTTTTTTTTCATAAATATACAACTGAGTTGTTATATACTATAAATTTGTTATTGCGGGAGATGTTATAAAAAGATATTATTTATATTCTTTTAGAGAAATATTTTTTGTATCTACAACATCCCTACTATAAAGTGTAATCTATATTAAGTTAATAAGTGTGAGTGAGTGAAAGCATTTTAATTAATAAGTAAAAATCTATAAAAATTGAATTGAAATATATATACATTTATGAAAGTGAAAGTAGATTTTCCTTTGTCACAAGTCACAATCGATAACAAGGACAAAAAGTTTGGCAGGCGGCGTGCGTGATGATTATTTTTAATATGGTTGTTAATAATGTAATGTTTAGTATGTTAAAATAAAATATCTCCTCAACTTCGCCCAAAGTCTCCTAGTGGCGTCCATGAGATGCAATAATTGAACTATTTTTATAACTATTTTATTTTATCCTTTCTAAGTATGTACATCATTATGTTGAATAGGTTTTAATTGGATCTATTACTTTCAATTCGTTTCAATTCTAATCTCTAGTTTGGATGTTACAACCCACACCCCAAATAAAAAGTTTGACTCACACAAAGAGTGAGACATAATTTATCTCTATGAATCAATAGTATATCATATAGTCTAATCAAAATAATTACAAATTTATATACAAAGTATATGTAGTTATACTAGTCAGTTAACATATATAATTTATAAAAAATGAAGATAAATATTTAATACTATAAATGACCTTTGTGTGAAAATTTTGACAAAATCTCTCCTAAAATATATACTTTTTAAAATTTTCATAAATAGTCATATATATCAAAAAAATATAAAAAACTTTGCTTTTACAATAATTCCCAGTCAAATAGTCCAATATATATATATATATATATATATATTACAAAACCTTGTATGTGACATATAGAGTCACTATATATTAATATATATCATATTTATAATAAAAGAAGTTCTTATCCTTGCAGACAATGCAAGGCTCACCAAAAGAAAATTATCCTAATGCTATACTATAGATGAGGGTTTCGTATGAAATAAATTTCTATAAACAACTTCTTTTATATTACTGAAACACATTACTAATATACTTAAACAATAAAACTTCATATTTCTAAAAAATCATATAATGGACCAAAGTATTAGATATACCCAGTTTATTCATAAAATCATCATAATAAAATATAGCACATCTTCAATACGGGATTTTAAGAATCATGCAATACCTAAATCATTATATAGAAATTAATGTAGTTATAAATGAAATTTTATCATAAAATTTGATTGAAATTTTGAAGCAATTAAAATAATTTTCATGAATGGATTTGACTATCTTAGGAAGCTTGTTCCTAGGGAATTAGAGCGAATTAAAACACCGATTTACAAAGGAAAAATTTTGAAATACAGAAAATAAGTATAATTAGTAATATCTACTCACTTGAAGAGAATTATATCAACCTTTTTCTAACTCTGTTTACAATCCCCTTATAGACAATTATTGTAGCCACCTATAACATTAAAATAAAAAATTCTTAACCTATAATATTCGTGAATAATTTTAACAATTTAATCCTTATACATAGTTATTTATCTAATCATTCATTCACCTTTAACCCATAATTTCTTCAATTTCACTTGCCTCTCTTACCTCTCAAAATCTTAAGAAATAATTGGCTCACTTTATTTGATAATACCCCAAAATGCTTATGACATTTACTTTTATTTAATATACTTCATTATATACGTATTAAAATTCCAATAACCCACCATCAACACCAATGTTACTATAGAAATTATTTAATTAAATTCTAAAATTCTTTGTTCAACTTGCATTATTGTTCAACGTTATTTAATCAAACCATATAAGGTTTCCCATTCAAATTTCCTATCTTTTTCTTTTATGAAAAATCTAGGAAAAATAAGAAAAATTAACAATTTAACTTATAATTCAAAATAAAATTTTCAATGATCTTAAATCACTTCCTAAATACATAATAATTTTAGAAGTCCAAACATATATTATACATATGTATTCAGGTGTTTATACATATTTGTGTACATATAAAGACATAAACGACATATTCACTCCTTTTTTGTCTTAGATCAAAGGTTAAAGGATACAAATGGTATCTAAATACTTCGAACATTTTACTTATATACACTCATATATATTAAAATTTAGGTATCATTTTTTATACACTCAAAATAATGAGTGCACAAAAAATTTTACTTAAAAATTATTCAATATGGGGCTTAAAAATAATATATTCAGTCTATCCACATGTATTGTATATGTTATGTACATGTATATGCCTGCGCCCTTTCGTAGGCCACTTTTAACTGAATAAATTTTATCAACTTCTAAACTCTAAAAACTAATTTAATTACTCTCAGAAAAACAATCTTACTCTCAGAATAATAATGAATCTTAATACAAGCTAATTATCAAGTGAGGTTGTGAATCACCAGGATACCCAGATTAGAAGCACAAATTATACATCAAATGTGATTCACGTTATACTAGATTTTACGTTTAAAATTGAGATGATGAGAAAAACATAAAATTGATTTCTTATTTTTGTATTTTATGACGATTTAATTTTTATGATAAATTAGTCTTTAAAAATTTAAATTTGTATAAAATTAATATATCACAGATTTAAAATTATTCAAATTCAATCTCTCTGTTTGTTTATATTAATTAAAGACTAATATTGTATATAATATAATTTTTATTGAATTAATTTATTAATTATTTGTAAATAATCAAATTTTGATAAAAGGAATGTTATAATTTTGAATCTCTCATTGTAATCAACCAATTAACAATAAAAAAAATTATTAAACTAAATTATCAATGAATACCCTAAAAAAATTAAAAAACATTTATTGTACGTAATAAATTAATTTAATTAATAGATTAATAATTATTTATTAATAATAATAAATATTTATAAATTAATTTTAGTAATTAAATTTTATTTATTATATACAATAAATAATTAGTGTCGCACTAATAAAATTCTTTTAAAAACGAAGAATAATAGCTGTACACGCAAACTAAAGAATAAGTAATGGGATAAAGCTGTGTCGCGTTGGTCCCTCCAGTGATATGTTGGGAAGCAAGTGTGTGTGAAAGCTAACTGAACCGGCTTTATCATATTATTGTCCTTGACTTTAACCATTCATTTATACTAA
The DNA here is from genome assembly GCA_037074485.1 of Delonix regia. Taxonomy (NCBI): domain Eukaryota; kingdom Viridiplantae; phylum Streptophyta; class Magnoliopsida; order Fabales; family Fabaceae; genus Delonix; species Delonix regia. The sequence continues at coordinate 26,194,377 of CM073449.1, read as the reverse complement.
ACCATTACATGCTTCACGTCTCATTTTCTCGATGTGGGCCTTCGGTGCTTATGATTGTCCGCCACACAGTATTGTACGATTGGAGAAACAGAATTAAAAGTTCTTACCTTTAAAAATTAAATCTCAATTTCTGTTCTTTATTTGTATTCATTTAATTTTTTTCTTTAATTAGGATTTGTTTGGCAAGTTTGTTGAGAGAAAGAACTTATTTATGTTGCTAAAAAATTTCTATTTTGACATATTTTTGTATGGGACTAAGCTATTTAAAAAAAATATTTTTGAGTGATTGTAAAAGCAACTTTTTTGCAAGAACTATAAAGTGTTAATTTAGAAAAAAAAAAATGAAGGAAAATATGTTTAGCATCAATTTAGCTGTTTCTAATTTAGCCAGGTTTAAAGGTGAAAGGGTGTTTTCTATTTAAAAAAATACATTCAGTTAATTTCGAAAGAAAATAACTATATGACATCAAATAGTTTTGGAAACATATCTTTATTTTTTTTATAAATAATTTATCTTTTCTGATGAGTTTCTATTTTGTTTATGATTTTTATAGCATTTGCATATTTCCCAAAACTGGCTTCCCAAAAATCCCAGAAAATCACATTCCCTTATGTTTGCCGAACCTTGAATGGTCATCCAAGCATTTCAGCCTTTCAATCCACCAATTGCCGAACTCCAAAAATATTTTTTTTCTCTTCCATGATGTTTAAATCCAATTGATAATATTAAAACAACTATATTAATATAACAATTTGAATTTAAAATTAAATTACTAGATCGATAACTGTAAAAAACCAAAATGGATAATTTTGATCAAATGGTTAGAATTCACCAGCAATAGTCTGCTGATGAATGCGAATTGCAGTTGATCTGCTAACCTAGTTAAAAAATAATAATAATAAATGAGAAAGATTTAGTGTAGTTGAAATAATGAAGAGTTTTAACCTTACAATTGTACTATAGATGTATAATATTGTAAAAAGATTCAAACTTTGAACCAAACCAGTCCACAGAAACATATCCTATGAGCTAGGGGGCATGAGATGTGACTCATGGATGGTTATTCCTCGCCAAAAGGCCCATCAAGAGTTATGACTCCGTCAACGCTGTAGAGAAATCTTACTAAAAGGTTTGGACAGTTAATATCCTTTCACTAGAAGTTGGACAATTGAGAAAATGTTGTTTTCAACTGTTGAGTTAAATGGAGACCATCACACTTTATTGCGATTGAATTTTCCTCATATTCCCATGTGATGTTTTTATTCACTGAAGTTACTGCAACTTAATATATTAAATTAACTCATGCAATTGCATTGTAATATTCTATATTCATTCCTAATCATGTATATGTTTTTTTTTTTTTTGGTTTTCGTCCCACATAATTGATCTCTTATTAATGTAATTTGATATGTTTTTGTAACAAGTTATTTTATACTTTAATCAGATACTTACGTTCCCTCTTTAATATGCACGTTTAGATATCTTCAACGAAACTCTGTGTCATAAACTAAAAGAACATTGGTTTCAAATTTCAGTTAAAAATAATACTGTTGCTTTTTTTTTTGGTCGAAAAATACTGTTGCAAATTTACACACAATAAAATATGAATATATAATTTTGATAAATTTAAATTTATAAAATTAGTCTCACATTAATACAAACAGAAAAATTAATTTTACATAAATTTAAATTTACAAAAGATTAGTTTTATATAAATTTAAATTTATAAAAAATTAATTTATTACCATTAATTTACGAGGGATCAATTTGTGACAAAATACAAAAATAACAAACCAATTTTATGTTTTTCTCTATTTCACTTTATGTCAAAGAAAGAGGCACCAACCAAAGACTTTAATTTTGGTTAGTGACCAACTAAACCTACCAAAGAAAAAAATAAAAAGAAAATGTTTAATTACAGTTTAGTCCTTAAAAAATTATATTGAAACCCTTCATCCTTCCATATAAATAGAGAGCTTCAAAACATTATTTCTTACAATTAAGAAAGGAGCAATCCTATATATAGAGAAAGAGTTGTGAGATATATGGAGAATAGCAAGATTAGTATTATTTGATTAGCAAGAGATATAAAAATATTGTATTGTCTTTACTATATAGAGAAAATGTGTAATTCCCATTTTTCTTATAGTGAAACCATTTCTTCCTTATCTATGGTTTTTACCCTATTGGGATTTTTCACGTGAAATTCTGTGTGTCATATCAAATTATTTGCTATAATTTTACTCATGTCTGGTGTCTATTTGCTTTACAAGTGGTATCAGAGCATATTTGGGTGTGTTATTATCTACTTATCATATGCTCTGTGGTTGCCAATGTTATATTGGATCCTTTGCATTAGAAAATAAGTAAGATTATTTACACCCAAGGTACTAGGTACTATTCATGTGTACGGTGAACTATTTATACATACAGTTACTATTCAGCGAAATTTGAGATTGAAAAGTTCAACGATAGTAATTTCTCACTGTGGAAACTGAAGATAAAGACCATCTTGAAAAAAGATAATTGTCTTGTGGCTATTAGTAAATGACCAGTAGAATTCACAGATAAAATAAATGGAACAAGATGGACGGGAACACAGTTACAAATATTCATAGATTATTTGCAGATGAGATATTGTCTAGCATAAAGGAGAAAAGACAACGAAAGAAATTTATGATCATTTGACTAAATTGTATGAGGCTAAGTCACTTCATAACAAAATTTTCCTTAAAAAGAGATTATACACTCTACGGATGTTCGAAACTACTTCAGTGACGGAGCACATCAACACTTTGAATACTCTATTTTCTCAACTCACATCGTTAGGCCACAAAATAGAGGTGAATGAATGTGTTGAAATTTTGCTTCAAAGCCTACCCAATTCTTATAACCAACTCGTCATTAACCTGACCAATAATGTTTTTATGGACTACATAGTTTTTGATGACATTGCATCGGCTATTTTGGAAGAAGAAAATTCACACAAAAACAAGGAAGACAGGTTAATTTGTTCACAACAAGCAGAAGCATTGACAGTAATAAGAGAAAGATCAACAGAATGTGGCTTAAGTGGAAGCCAGAATCAAGGTAGATCAAAATTGAAAAGTAAGAACAATATCAGGTGTTTCAAGTGTAATAAAAGGGGATACTATAAATATAAGTGTTGGAATTTGAAGAAGAATGCAAAGGCCAAAGGTAAAGATACTGAGTCATCAAGTGCTCAGGGATGCGTTGCAAGTACCTTAGATAACGGAGAAGTCTTATACAGCTCAACAGCAACAGTTGCTGACAGCGAAAAAAAAGTTAAGTGATATTTGGCTTGTAGACTCAATAGCAATGTGGCACATGACCTCATACAGAGAGTAATTCCACTAATATAAACTTGTCTTTGAAGGATATGTGTTTTTGGGAGATGATCATTTTTTTGGAGATTGCTGGAATATGCACCATCAAATTAAAGATGTATGATGGTATAGCTTATACCATCCAAGAGGTCTAACATGTGAAGGGTCTGAAAAAAAATCTATTGTCTTTAAGAAAATTTGATAGCAATGGGTATAAAACCCAAATACAGGATGACATTCTGAAAGTCATTAAAGGTGCACTTATAGTTATGAAAGCAGAAAAGATAGCGATCAACCTATATATTCTTAAAGGAGAAACACAACAACAAGGAGAAGTCTCAGTTGTATCAACTGATCCAGCAACTAAAGAATCAACGATATCGTGGCACCGTAAACTTGGCTACATGTCAGAACGTGGATTGAAGGTTCTTGCAGAATGGAATATTCTTCTTGGACTCAAAAAGGCATATCTACCTTTTTGTGAGCATTGTGTTACAAGTAAGCAGCATAGGTTGAAGTTTAACTATTCTAACGAGAGAAGTAAAACTATCTTAGACATAATGCACTCTAATGTTTGGCATGCACTGGTCTTATCCTTGGAGGAGCAAAGTATTTTGTGTCATTCATTGATGACTACTCTAGGAGATATTAGGTGTATCTAATCAAGAGAAATAGTATGTGTTTGAAGTTTTCAAAACCTTTAAAGCGTGTGTAGAATGTGAATATGAGAAAATGATTAAATGTCTAAAATCAGATAATAGAGGAGAATACACTAGTGATAAATTTAATATTTTCCATCAACAAGAAGGTATTAAGAGTCAATTCAAGGTGATATACATTCCATAGCAAAATGGCATGGCAGAGCAGATGAACAAGACTTTGTTGTAAAGGACAAGGGCAATGCTAAGAAATGTTGGAATTGCCAATTCATTTTAGGCAAAAGTAGTCAAAATAGCTTGCTACGAGATCAATTGGTCACCATCAACTGCAATTGATCTGAAGACTCCAATGGAGATATGGATTGGGAAGCCAACTAATTATACAAACCTTCATATGTTTGGAAGTCCAATATACGTGATGTATAATGCTCAAAAAATTACAAAGTTAGATCTTAAATCTAAAATATGCTTATTCTTGGGATATGCTGATGGAGTAAAGGGGTATCGCCTATAGGATCCCACTAACCACATGGTTATAGTCAACAAGAATGTCATCTTTCGTGAAAAGAAACAACATATACATGAAGGTGATAACACTTCAAAGGAAATAGTATAGACCACCACAGTACAAATTGAAGAAGAAGAAGAAAATAAAACAGAAGTACCAGATTCTTCTGAAGTAGCACCAGGGTATGATGAACAAGAACAATTTGATCTTGTGACTCTACAAGTTCAACGGTCAACTCGGGAGAGGAAGGAACCGGTGTGGCACTTAGATTACATTATGGAAGGAAATGTTGCATATTGTCTATTCACAGAGGTAAAATATATTGAAGCTACACAAGCTAGTAAAGAAACAATCTAGTGGCAAATAATATTAAAAGAGCTCAAGCACAATTCGAGAAGATTACACTATTATGTGATAATCAAAGTGCTATCCACTTGGCGAATAATTCAGCATTTCATTCTAAGACTAAACACATATGTGTTTAATATCATTTTTTTTAAGAAAAGGTGGAAGAAGAAAGTGTGGATATGCAAAAAATTTATACTAAAGATAACCTAGTAGATGCAATAACAAAGCCATAAGTTCATATGGATTTTTTGTTGACTTAGCAAAAACGTGAGCAACAGGAGATGACAAGGAAGAAAGAATAATGTGAAGATTGATTGATTCTCAATTAAATTTTTAAGTGGGAGATTGTCAAAGAAGGAGCCCTAACCAAAGACTTTAATTTTGGTTAATGACCAACCAAACCTACCAAAGAAAAAAATAAAAAGAAAATGTTTAATTGCAGTTTAGTCTTTGAAAAATTGCATTGAAGTCCTTCATCCTTCCTTATAAATAGAGAGCTTCAGAACCTCATTTTTTACAACCAAGAAAGGAACAATCCTATATATAGAGAGAAATTTGTGAGATATATAGGGAGTTGTGAGATTAGTATTCTTCTATTAACAAGAGATATAAAAATATTATATTATCCTTACTATATAAAGAGAATGTGTAATTCTCATTTTTCTCATAGTGAATCTCATTCTTCATTGTTCGTGGTTTTTACCCTATTGGAGTTTTCCACGTTAAATTATTTGTGTCATTTCAAATTATTTACTATAATTTTGCTTATGTCTTGTGTTTATTTGCTTTACACTTTATTCATAAGATGCGCATTGATCTATTAGCTTTTACTTTTGCTGAAATTTGTGTTAAATACAGTGAAAAGTTCATTGTGGATATTGATTTTATTGAACCATAAATAGTTTTATTACATAGTTGTTACTTTTTGTTTTATTTGAAGATTGATGGGGCACATGCTATTCCAGAACTTGTAGTTTGGTATACATTAAGTCCATAATAATATCTTTATTTATCTAATTTTTTTTCTTTTTGGGATAAAAAAGTGGCTCCTTAAATGGTCTGGTTACTTCCTTCAAATTCTTTAAAAGTTTGTTATCATAGTATATCTTACTTTTTAATTTCATTAAATTAGTTTTTTCACACATTAGTTTAAGAATTTACAATATATTAACAATTTCATATTTGAAAATCAACATGTATACTATAAGTAAAGCTACTTCCTAAAATTTCAACATATATAAAAGATTTACCTGTCCGTGGCATGGGTCCTTTACTGATTGAAATTAAAATGTAAATTATCCATACTCCTTACTGCTAGATCATTATTCAGTCGTTTTCATTCATATTTTATCATGAAATTTTCTTTAAAAAATATGGATTAAAAATAAATATTTGAAACATGGTTGTTAATAATACAGTTGTTGTTAATTCTCATTTATTTGTTAATAATATATTTTCTAGGTTTAGCATGTTAAAATAATATTTAAAAAATTCCGTCAGGTTGGCTCAAAGTATCTTATAATGCCGTCCGCATGGGATACAATGATTTCATTTTATCCCTCCAAGTATGGACATAATTATGTTGATGTAGGTTTCAGTTGGAACTTACTTTCATATGGTTCTAAATATAATGTCCTTAAATCTATGTATTGGCAAGAAAATTAATTATTTAGTCCTTACATTTTACTTGAGTTTATAAATTAGTCTTTATATTTTATTTTATTATAGATAACTCCTTATAGTTTTAGTTTTTTCTAATTAGGTCCCTACCATTAGTTGAAACCCTAACATCGTTTGATGTAGTGTGACATGGACGATGATGAGAACTACTAACTAAACTTAATCATAACTTAAAAAATTTGTTTTACTCAAAAAGTTTGATCCAAAAATAAAGTCAGAATATAGAAAAAAAAAATCTAATTAAAAAATGCTTGTTTTATAAAATAAGATAGGTGAGTTTGGAAAGCTTGAATCAATTTTTTTAAAAAAATCTTATTATTTAAAAAATACTTAATATAATGTTACATAATGGTAATAAAAATAAAAATTAATACTCCTTATCCAAAGAATTTACGCTAATACAACAACTTATATGTATTTATAACTTTTGTTATATATAATCTTACAAATAATAATAACCATTAGTTATATTATTTGTCTTAAATCTTAAGTAGCAAATAGATATAATTATAACTTGTAAAAAATAATAGACCTGGTACAAAATATAGATAAAAGTTTAAATAAAAAATTTACATTCAAAAACAGATTCGGACTTTTTTAAAACCTAAATTCTAACCCAATAATATCAGGTTTATTACTAACTAGATGAGATGTGTGTTGGTTTTTTACCTTCTTTTTTGCGTTAAAGAACCGAAAAAAGAAAGAAACTATAATCTAGGAATGTAGTCCCCTGTTCATTCACTGCCTAATTTTCCCTTATTAGATATCTGAAATCAGAGCCAACCAAAAGCTCAAAATGCTTTTTCTTCTTCTAAATGCATAGCTGCACAGCTTCACTTAAATGTAGCAAGAAACATCTTCTTCTTAAACATAATTCTTTCCCCCTTGTTTTCATTCACCCCTGGTCTGCTTCATCTTTCCACCGTTCCTTCCTTAAATATATATATATATATATATATATTAGTTAATTTTGATATACTTCTTCATCTTTCAACTAATATTTTTTCTTCCCTTCCTTCCTTCCTTTGCCTAACCTTTTGCTTCTTCTCCTCTCCGCACTCGTTTTCACATCACCAATTGTCGAATCTGGATTTGTCGTCGTATAGCATACATGTTGTATGATAGTCCCTCAAACAGATATTTTTTTAATTTTTTTGTTTCAAAATATTTTTTTGGAGAGCCGCTATGCTATACGGTGACAGATCTCGTTTTCCAGCCACTCTACCACCATTTTAATTACTTTATTTCTTTACTCCTTCCACTAAGCATCTCGTCTAAGAGAGATGTGAGAAATCAACTGATTCCATCTCATGTTAAGTACACGATTGTCAGAGTTTTGCTTGCGTGATGGCATGACATATATAATATTATAGTTTGCTACCCTTGGATATCAATTTTTGCCCCAAGATGAAACAAAGGAAATCAATGTTGAGAAGAGAAAAGGAAGTGACCGGGTGACAAACTAATAATGGTAACCAAAATTAAATAGATCTCAAAAGTGCTTATCTTTTTCATTTATGGCATATTTCTAGTTTCTTTTAACTACAAAAACATGGTGAATTTTTCAGTGTCCGTGAGATTTTGAAGGCATCGATGCCCTTCCTACATAGGCAAATAGAATATTGACATGTGGCTTTCATGTCAAAATGAAAATGGGATAGCTAAAATTGAAAAAAATAGACCTCAAAGTTTGAAATAATTTGTTTGTATTTACAATATAACCCCCATTGAGTATTTGTTATATAATTAGCTGGAAAATATGATTTTTTTTGTCAAAAATTTCGATCAAAAAAATGGTTGAAAATTTCGACTATATTTCTTCTTCTACCTTCATTCTTCTAACATAACTTCCCCCCCCCCCCCCCTTTAATCCTTCTCAAATATGTCAATATGATTGTTTCTTAGAAGAAATTAGTGTCACTAGTTTTAGTATTTCAATATTATCCATACTTGTTCCAACTATAGAACTATAATTCCTAACATATGTTGAGGACTTTTTCATTATTATTTGCGACTCTTAGAGGGGAAAGGAAAGAAGGAAAAATTAAATTAACTTGGATTCAAATCTCAAACAAATTAAGTGTGTGACCAAATTGTAATTTTTATTCATATTAAAAATTATTATATAGCAAAACTCGATAGGGGTTATAGTGCAAATACAAAAATTTTATTTCACACTTTAGGGCTTCTTCTTTTTTTTTTTTTTTATCTTGTTTATCAAATTTTTATTTTTACCTAGTAGTCCATGTAGGATAGGCACCAATGCCTTCAATATCTCATGGACACCAAAGAATTTACTTAAGAACCTTAGTATTTTAGTTATTATTAATATTGTCTAGAAATTTCATATTTGGTGTCATTTTCAAAACAAGTGTTATCTTTCTTGAATTTAAACTTCAATTTTAATTAAAATTATATGGTCATTAATATTGAATTTCTTAATCCCTTCTTGATGTTGAAACCTTGAATCATGCTAGTTTAAAATACAAAAGACCTTAACATACAAGTTGAATTTATGATGTAGCTATAGAATATTAGAAACTGAAATTATACATCAAATTTATTGATGTAGCTAGGGTCCTTAGATTATGGTAAAACCATCCTAAAAGCCAACTAGTTAGTGAAAGGTCATTACCATCATCAAATTTTTGGCCCAAAAGGGAAGCAAACCAGATTGTCCTCGTAAAATGGCATCTCATGAACAAGTGATCAATAGATTCATTCTCTTTTACCTAAAAAGTACTACAATGGGATATGGGTACATGATGGTTAGCTAGGACCTTTCCAATGGGGATTGCTCTTTTAAGGATTTTCCAAGCGAAGTGGATGATTCGGTAGGGAAGTTTAAGTCTCTAGAGTTCTTTCCAATTAAGAAGATGGCATATTGTTTTTGGATTTTCAAAAATAATACTGTACCCATCTCTGACCATGTAAGTCCTAGTAGTGTTTCCTTTCCAGGTCATTCTATCTGGGACGCTTGTGGTGGAGAAGTTGTGATTTTCAATGGTCTCATGACTTTCGAAGGGGAATAGGTCCCTTAGTCTCCTTTTGTCCCAATGTTGGCCATCCTAGCGAATAAGGTCTGAAACCTTGAGGCCTTTTATTGGGATATTCTGTCTTGGCTTTGACCATAGGCGATGATTGATAGGTATCCTTTCACCGAATTTGACTTTCCATTTGAGGTTCTCTATTATAAGATTTTTAGTTCGAGAAAACCCTTTCCAGATCTAGGAGGAGCAAGTTTTGGAGATTAGATCCCCTGCTTTGTCATCTCTGTATTTTTTGGCAGGGATACTTGGAATATCTTGGTTATTATCAACTTGAATAATTCTTCACACTTGTTTAGCCATCAAGGTGTAGTTCAAACCATATGTTACTCGTATGCCTAACCACCCTAAGTCTAGACTAACATAGGGTGTTCCAATTGGAAAGGTGTACATGGGAATTCTGATCTTTATGTCCCCACAATAGAAATTTGCTTTTTTTGAACGAATTAGCTTACAGTATTTCTTCAGAAGGTAGATACATGACAGGTCATAAACTAGGCTCAAGTTAATATGCTATGTTTGAATGAAAATAGCCCACACAAGGCTCACAATGCTTTACAACATTTATAAACCCTTACCGTCCAGACATTTAGTAGCCACCACCTTGGAGTTAGGCATACACTGTGAGTAACCCAGAATGACAATCTAAAAACTTTAGACAATAAGAAAATTCTTAGAGCAACTTCACTAGCACTTACTGATCTGAAAAGTATTATAGAAAAATATGTAAGTCTACCACTGACTTAGCAAGTGATAAATAACAAAGTAAGCGGAAGGGGAATCAATAGAGGCTATAGAGTTTCTAACAAATAACAAATAAAAATACCATTTCTAAACTTTATAATTTTTATAAAGTGGGTATTAAGGAAAGAACCAAAATCATCATACTTGTATCCCTTTTATCGGATACGTCTCAATAATTCATACTCATATCTTTTTATTAGATATATCTTAATATTTCATACTCATATCTCTTTAATGAATATGTCTCAATAATTCATACATGTATCCTTTTACAAGATATGTCTGAATAATTTATATTTGTATTCCATTACTGGATACGTCTCAATAGTTCATACCCGTATCCATTTACTGGATACGTCTTAATAATTCATTTTAACAAGGTGCACCAAGATTGTTACCATTGCTAATGGCTATGGGGTTCTTACTTGAATTCTCATCCAACCTTTAAATTATTAAAATTATTGAATATAAATAAATGTTTCAAAAAATCATATACAAAATAATACAACAATTAAGGAAGATAAAATTATATGAAATATTTTCATGAACTTAAGAGTAAAGGAAAAAAAAAAGAATAATGAAAATCAACAGTTGCATCACAACCTTATATTTCCACATATAATCATAATACCATTTTAATAGCATATAGTGTTTCAACAATCTTATCTATCATCATATAGTTCACATCCATACATTTCATATATCCATAATCGAAAGATTTGAAAATCATGAATTATTTCCCCCAAAGGACGTAGAGCATAAAATAAGGAAATTGCAAGTTGGACAAGAAAATAAAATTAATCAGTAAAATGAAATGTGCTACTTTGCTAATTATACATTCACCAATAAGGATCAATAGTAGAGATCTCCTATTTTTACAGCACAACTCAATTGAAGAGGTATCGACAAAGCTACCTCTACACAAGTTTAAATACGAATGCTCCTTTCATAACCTTTCTTTCTCTCCTTTCCTTTCAAGTTTAAATAAAAAAGCCAAGAAATATTCGTACTATTTATAGAAGTTTTTAAGTACTATGTAAGTTATATTTAATACTATCCATGTTATTATGGTTACTATGCTGCCAATAGTTATTATACTAAGTTACTATTTGATACTATACAAATTACTATTTGATACTGTGCCAAATACTCTACTATTAATAGTTTACTATACAAGTTACTATGCATCCGACATTTACTATTTAAAATTATTATTTATATTATTCAACACTATACATGTTACTATGTTATCGACAATTTACTATAAAAGTTACTATATAGTACTATATGTTTTTATCTTATGATATATTTTTAGAATACACATATATATATATGTATGTATATGTGTGTGTATATATATATATATATATATATATATATATTAGGTTATTACAGATTCCATGCCACTCCTTCCTCTTTTCTTTTTCAGCAATCATGCAGGAAAGTACATTGGCACATAAAAATGAACAAGTAGGTAGAAAGAGGATCATCTTGGCAAAGACCTCTAATTGGTTGGAATGGATGCGTTCTTAAGCCATTAACTAGGACTTGAAAGGAGACTATGGAAACACATTGAGAAATAAGTTAGATCCATTGATTTGAGAAGTGCATTCTACGCAGGACGACCTCTAGAAATTTCCATGAAACACTATCAAAAGCTTTTGTTGTGCTCAATTTAAAAGCACAAAGCTTTTTCTTCCATTTTTCTCTATTGGATTATGTTGATGATTTTTGAGGCTATCAGGATGTTCTCCATGATGAGCCGGCCTTTTAAGAAGGCCATTCGGAAGGGGGAGATATAATTGCTCAGGATATCCTTAAGCCTATTGCTGAGGATCTTTGACAATATCTTGTACGCGACGTTACTAAGGCTAATTAGTCTAAAATCTATGACAGTATAAGGATTTCTGATTCGGGATGGGACCTATCTAAGAGTTATTGAAACTCTTAAGAATGTAACCCCCTTCAAATACGTGCTTAACCATACTAGTCACCTCTCACTTCACTAAGTCCCATTAATGTTGATAAAATCTAGCATTCAGGCCATTTGGGCCTGGAGCACTATTAGGGTTAAGCCTAAACAATGCTTCCCTAACTTCCTCCTCTTCAATAAGTTTCTCTAAATGAAGAATGTGATTAGGGTGGAGTTTTGGAATGCAAATCTCACATCTTTTTAATCAATTACTATGCAACACAAGTAATAAAAAATAATCTAATACATGTAAAAGTAGTTGGACATGCAAATAGAAATAAGATAAATTCTTTTATACAACTTATAATTTAGTTGTATGGAATTAAACCCAAGGGGATCAATAGGAGATAGCCAAATGGTTGACGTATAGAACAAGTCGTTAATATGGCAAAAATAAAGGGAATTATAAGAAAAGACAATGAGTTCAACAAAATTGCATTTTAACCATACTAAATTGCAAAAGATACCAACTTGCGAAAAATATATATACAAGTTAGCCCATGAATTTAAATATTTACAAAGAGTACCCTAAAATTAAATCTTTATTCTAAAAGCCTATATAAATTGGTAATGTTATAGATCCATTCAAATCGAAAGGTACCTAAACATGCATAAACCACTTGAATATGCCTAACCTTTATTAGAATTGCATGAACAACCTTAAAGAATTTTATTAGTCCTCAAAATTTAAGACATTCAAATAATTTCCTCAAACAACTAGCAAATTCAAAGACATTTCTTTTTAACTCTCGACATTGAGCATCATATATGTTCTATCTCATTCCTTTAAAAAATAACCTACAAAGATATTTGCATCTACAACCATACTTCATTTTTTGTCGTTGGTATTTTAGATGATTATCTCCTTAGAGGTTTTTAGTGGAAATGAAAGTTAGTTATGCAAGCCTAAGATGGGATGAATTGAGTGTTAAAGAAAATTTTTAAAACTTAAAAATTGTTAAAGATATTTTTAAAATTTGAACCATGTAGAAAAATAAAGTATGTGCACTTTAGCCTAAATTCAAGCCTACGTCTAATCCTCAATCAACCTCTTGGGTTTTTTTCACTATATTAACTTATATAATATAATACTTAGGGAAAAACTCCCCCTTAACCCAAGCTTACTATCACACCTCTAAAAAACAGGGGTATGATCGACACAAAGAAAAGCCTCATTCTCATAAGACTACATTTACTAAAAATCCCTCAATTAACAAGAATAATGTGAAAATGAATTGATAAACTAAATTCTACCTCTATAAACTGAAGGCCAAGCCAAATGCTTACAACCTTTAATTTTGTAGAAATTTCGACAAAGTTTCCTCTAAAAAATGGTGCCTTCCGAAATTTCTACATTACATCTATCAGCTCATTTTAAGCATTTAAAGAGAGCTCAGCTCACATAAATAGTAAAATAGTCAAAATACAATAAAAATTGATAGAGGATCCTGCTTGTGGCACCATAAAGCAAATCTATATTATAGAAATTTGTTACACTTTAAGAAGGTACAACAATGCCTACGAAACAATGCAAGGCATAAAACACATAATGACTTACCCATATCCTAAGCCTAACTTGGAACCAGTCCCAAAATTTGTAACCTGTAAAAAATATTAAGAGGAATGAGTGAAGGAACTCAATGAGCAAATAATACAACCTAAGTTAGGAAGGGACAAGCCAAGGGCTCAAGAGTTTTTTTTTTTCACAAATAAATCACTTACCGTATAATCCATAGTGAGCAAAAATCAATATTGACAATTTATAGTATGAATAAAGAAATCAACCAAGTAAATACTCATGAAACCAAACTTGATTGAATCCCCATTTATGGATCAAATAAGTGAATAAAAATAATTCAACAGAGTAAAGTAGGAAGCATTTAATTAGAACCATAACAATATACAGACGTTAAGCATACAACTTACGAAGGGCAATAATTACAGTATGTAAAGTGCATGGCTCACAATAATTAGTAATCACAGACATAGAGCACACAGTTTGTGAATGGTAAATAACTGTAGTATGTAAAGCGCATTGCTCATAGTGATCAGTAAACACAAATACAAAGCACACAACTTACAAAGGGTAAATAACCATGGTATATGAAACACATAGCTCACAATAATTAGTAATCACAGATGTAGAGCACATAAGTTACGAAGGGTAAATTACCATGGTATGTAGAGCACATAGCTCACAATAATCAGTAATCATAGACGCAGAGCACACAACTTGCGAAGGGTAATAACCACAATATGTAAAATGCATTGCTCACAGTAATAAGTAATCACAGACATAAAGCATATAGCTCGTGAAGGGAAAATAACCATAGTATGTAGAGTGCATTGCTCATAGTGATTAGTAATCACAGATGTAGAGCACGCAATTCACGAAGGGTAAATAACCATGGTATATAAAGCACATAGCACAAAGTAATTAATAATCATATATGCACAACCATAGTATGTAAAGCACATAGCTCATAGTAATTAGTATAATTCCACATGTGGTAATCGACACACAGGACTAGCAACATCCCTGCTAGCTAGGTTTCAGTTCATGGTGCACCAAGGCTAACAACTACTGTTGTTAGCTACAAGGTTTTATACTAGACTGTTTCCTAAAACTTTGTTTTCATAGTAAAATATTATACATCAAAATGAATAAGTGTTGCACTTCTTTTTCAGAAATTACGAATAACTTATAATATCACAAAACTTTACCAAACTTTTCATTTAAATATATGTGTATAAATACGTCATTTTGATATTCAAGTAATTTAAAATTTGAAACCAATAGTCATAGTAATGTCATTTAGCACCCGTTTTTCTAAACAAGTGAAATATTGAAAATAGTTTCTAAGTTTGGATCAATCTATAAATGAGTCAACAATGTTTCACATTAGAACTTCATGCGTAGAAAATAACATAGATAGGAAGCTTGTCCCAAAGGCACATAATCATTAACTAATAGTTGTTTAAAATCAAGAAACAAGATAAAATATAAAACATGCATAGGCAGCAATATCTACTCACTTAGAGAAATTCCATTAAAAGTCCTTAATTCTTCTCTTACATAAGTTTACCAAGCTCAAAGGGATTTTGATGACCCTATAACGCCAAAGGATATAACTTTAATATACCAAGCTTAAAACCCTTACATCCTAAAATACTTCCTATCATTAATCACTAAAGAAGAATTTTGATCCAAAAAACATGAAGTTTTCTGAGCCAAGCTAATATCTCTGAACAGTGCAAAACATGATTTATCATAGCAATGTGTGTGTGTGTGTGTATATTCAACCATACAGGTTTCTCTTTATCAATCTTACTACTTAACTCTTAATATAAGAGCCTTGCTTCCACCCTACACTAACTAATTAGCATCAAGAAATCTCCCCAATGACTAACAACTTCTAAGGAATTAAGGAAAATGACATTTTTTTCTCCTCCATATTTTTCTATATACATATATATATAACTATATTTAGAATTCACTTCTTTTACAAATTCACTTCTCAGTCTTCAACTTTTAATACATCTCAACTCACCTGATTTTCCAATGAGTTCCATATCTCTAACCTTTCACAAGGCCATAATTACAATATATTCATCCAACATTGCTACCAGCCACAAACCCCCTAACATTCACATTAAAATTTCAACTTGAAGTACCTAAAATTTTTGTTTCTTCCCCTCCCCACAAGGTATAGCGCCACACAATTACACAAAAGGAAAAATAGAGAAAGAAATCACCTTACCTTAACCACCAAAGCACCATGAATGTTGAAAATTGAACACCCTTCTAGCCTCTCACACAAGGACATCGAACAGAGTTGGAAGGAAGGGAAGTATAACTTAAAAAAGGGGTTAGTTTTTGCACACAAAAAAAAATGAGGGAGAACACAGTAAACGTTTTGCCCAAGAAAGAAGGGGAAGTACAAATTCTGTACCAATGCATAAGTTAGATCACCCTAGTCTAGTAAGCCTAAGATAACATTCTCACAATGCCCACAAAAATAACCATAAAATGCAAGTTCACAAATGCAATTACCAAAAATTTGGCAGCACCGCTTTCAAAATTTCAATGTTTCCCTTTCTTGTATAACCAGTCTTATTCCAAAAATTTCACAATGATATCAAACATACCAACTTAGTAATGTCTCAAAATATATATTTAGTATACAAAGGAAATAGTCTGTATAAGGCTTGCAATACTTCATGACATTTATAAACCACAAACAAACTGACACCAAGTAGCCATCGTCTTGGAGCTAGACGTACATTGTGATAAACCCAGAATGACATACTAAAAAGTCTGGACAATAAAAAAATTCCCAGAATAACTTTACTAGCACCTACTGATATGAACAATATTAAAGAGAGAGGCGTAAGTCTACTACTTACTTAGTGAGTGCATAAATAACAAAGTGAGTGGAAGGGGAAACAATAGAGGCCTTAAAGTTTTTAACAAACTGCAAGTTTCAATAAAATAAAAAAATAACATTTTCAACCTTATAATTTTGAACAAAGTGGGTATCATGGAAAGAACCAGAATCATCATACTCATATCTTTTTCATTGAATACATTTCAATAATTCATACCCATATCCCTTCATCATATATGTCTTAATAATTCATACATGTATCTCTTTATCAGATACTTCTCCATATCTCATACTTGAATCCCTTTATTAGATATGTCTTAATAATTCATACACGTATCCCTTTATCAAACTCATCTAAATAATTCATACCTATATCCCTTTATCAGATACATTTCAATAATTCATACTTGTATCCCTTTACTGGATATGTCTCAATAATTCATACTCGTATACATTTACCGGATACGTCTTAATAATTCATTTTAACAAGGTGCACCAAGGTCATTGCCCCTACTAATGGCTACGGGGTTCTTACTTGAATTTCCATTTAACCTTTCAATTATTAAAACTATTGAATACTAATAAATGCCATAATAATAATAATAATAATAATAATAATAATAATAATAATAATAATAATAATAATACAACAATTAAAGAAGATAAAATTATATGAAATATTGTCATGAATTTAAGAGTAAAGAAAAAGGACTAATTAAAGTCAATAGTTACACCACAATCTTATATTTCCACATATACTCATAATACCATTTTAATAGCATGTAGTGTTTCAATATTCTTATCCATCACCATATAGCATATGTCCATACATATCATATAACCATAATTGAAAATTTTGAAAATCACGAATTATTTCCCTGTAAGACCAAAGCATGAAATAAGGAAATTGGATGTTGGACAAGAAAATAAAATCAATCGGTAAAATAAAAGGTGCTACTTTGCTAATTATTCACTTATCGATAGAGATTAATAGTAGAGATCCCCTATTCTTACAGCACACCTCGATTGAAAAGGTATCAATAAAGCTATCTCTCACATCGGCTAAAATATGAATGATTCTTCCACAACCTCTCTTTTTCTCCTTTTCTCTCAAGTTCGAATGAGAAAACTAAGAAATGTTCATATTATTTATAGAAGTTTTGAAATACTATACAAGTTACTATTTGGTATTATGCAAATTACTATGCTACACAATATAAGTTACTATGTTGCCAATAGTTACTATACAGATTATTATACTGTCGAGAGTTACTATGCAAAATCATTATAGTGTTGACATTTACTTTGCAGGTTACTATTTAGATATTATGTAAGTTACTATGCTACACTTTACAAAGTTACTATATTTCTAATAGTTATTATACAAAGTTACTATATTATTGACAGTTACTATGTAAGCTTACTATGTTGTTAACAATTTTTATGTAAAGTTACTATAATGTCGATAGTTATTATGCATGTTATTATTTAATACTATGCAAGTTACTATGTTGCTCCACTGTTTACTATATAATTTATTATGTTGCTAATATTTACTGTATAGATTGCTATATGGATACTATACAAGTTATTATGTTGTCGATATTTTATTATGCAAATTACATTTACTATGCAGATTATTATTTGAGTACTATACATATTACTATGCTACCGATAGTTAATATGTAACTTACTATTTAGATACTATGCACATAACTATATTATTGATAATTTACTATACAAATTACTATTCAATTGATATTTACTATGTATGTTACTGTTTATACTATGCAAGTTACTATTCAATATTTACTATGCAGATTACTATATAATGTTAAAAATATATTTTTATCTTATGATATATATATATATATATATCTTTTATTTTAATCCTTAAAATTCTATTTTCTTTATCCGTATAATGATCATACATCCCTAACTAAATATATTTACAGGATATAATATACATATAATATATATATATATATATATATATATATATATATATATTTGGGTTATTACAGATTTTGTCCAAATTGTGACAGGTAACGATTAGAGAGACAAAAAATTACAAGAAAGAGACATTGACTGGTAAAAATGAAAGGGGGAAAGTGAAAATGTTGGCTGGGTTGTTGGAGGAGCCACTGTGCATGATAAGGTAAGGGATTTCATGAAAAAGAAAGGAAGATATTTGGAGGGCAATTTTGTCCCAAAAAAACAAAATTCATAAGAATAATAATAATAAAACCACGTGTCAATACAACAAAAATCATAAGAAGGGGAAGGCAGGGATTTAAACCTAGTACACTATGGATGAAGGGAAAGAGACTTAACCATTGTGTCAATCTCAATTTCTATACATTTCCTTGCCTCATTAAATTTTATACCCTGCCTGTCTTTTTTAAAAGTTTTTTTCTTAATTATTTTAAATTTTTATTTCACTCCCCCATATTCCAACTTTTTTCCCTAACTGAGTTATAATTTAAATTATTAACTATTAAATAAAACTGCTAAGTTTAAAATTTTCCTTGGTGTTACACTTATAGCTTGTTTTCCCTCAAGTAACAATTTCCTTGAATTTACACTCTTGAAAAGAGAAAGATAGATAGAATAATAACTCTTTAAAAAACAGAGAATGTTGAATAATGAAGAACTAAGGTAAGAAAGAGCTTAAAAAGAAAATTTCTTATAGTATGAGCACTTAGGATTTGTTCTTTCTTGTTTTCAGAGTCTATGGGTCCTAAATTTATAGTGTGAGGTCCAAAAGATCTATTAGAGACAAGAGGGAAGTCATAAGGTACAAAAAGAACCGTTAAAAAGTTGAAGCAACTTTTTCTGTAATTGTACCAGTTTACAGCTAACTTTTTCCAATCAACTGGTCCCTCTATTTCCTAGTTTAAAATTTGAAACAAGATCTCGACAGTTGACTACTGGCCAATGACTAGTCGACTGATCACTCACTGAGAGCTCCTAGTTGAATGGTTCTGAGGTTGCCAGCTAACTGGGCTTGAATTGGAGTTGGCTAGTCAACTATTGGTTGAAGGCCAATTGACTGATGTCTCACAATGATCTCCCAATAGACTAAGGCCCAAGCTGGCAACTGATTGGAGCAACACAGAGGCACGTTAATCGACTAGGCATAGAGGTCAGACGACTGGGATCTATCTGGAATGCTCTAATCGACTGAGTAATGGCTAGTAGTTGACTGGGCATAGGGCTAGTTGACTGTTGGTTACTGCCAATCGATTGGGAACTTTTTAGAGTTCTCAATATCAACTAGTTTAACTTTTGAGACTCAAAGACAAAGACCATAAGTGCTTAAAACTATCTTATCAGTTTGGTGTTGCTTACAAGAGCTTTCTAGATATAATATACAAAGTTAAAATATTATAATGTATTACTTAAAATGAAAATCTTCTATGGAAAGTTTGTAATCATAAAAAATTCTACTTTTTTCAACAAATGGGTTCAACAAGATTAAGTTATAGGATATGAATGGTTGATTGCTCATCATGATGGTTGATTGATCATCACGAACTATTCAATGCTTATCATGAATAGTTAACTCTTCATTACAGCTACTCAATGTTCATCACATATGATTGATTATTCATCATGAGGTGGTGATACACAAGATAAAATATGCACAACATTAGGAGATTAGTTTGACTTTGTTTATCTTTAATAATTGTTTGATAAATTTTTTTTACTATTATGAATTATAAAGGATTATAGCATTTCATAGTCCCAACATTATTTTAATAATTATTTGATTCTTTATGAAATTTTAAATACTATTAGGAGTTACTTTGCAATTTATTTAGTTATTTCAAAATAATCTGAGCCATAAATGCATTATTACAAACTCTTGTCAAATCATCACTTTTTTTTTTTTTACCTAACACCTATGTGTCACTTATTCATTGGTCCTCTTTTAGGTTGTATCAATATAACCTCATTGGATTGTATAGAAGAAGGACCTTAGAAAGGACTATTTAGTACTAGTTTTAAATCTTTATTATTAGATTTTTAATACAATCACAATATGTGAAAATTTTTCAAAAATTTATTTTATATAATATTAAATTATAAAAATTACACTTATATCATATTTTATGATAAATCTAGTAATAAAAATATAACAACGACAAATTTGTATTTTGGAATATAAAAAGCAAGGGATGTGATGAAATGTTTATTTTGAGAAATAAATTTGAGCACTTTTATCTTGAATATTTTAAAGTCAAATGTCTAATCACATAAAAAAAAAAAAAGGTAAAACGATAGTTGAAACTTATTTTTCTATTTTTAATTACACCTTTTCACATTATAGAATAATTAGGAACTTCTCTTATTATTAATTTGTTTGTTGTCAACTAGATCTTAACTTTTTGTATTTTTTTATTAATGTACAAATCAGACAATCATTATTAAAATAAATCTCCAAATCTAACATTCTATGATTAATGTTAAAATACTAAAATTGTTAAAATTAAAAATATTAATTTGACAATTTGCAGGTGTACAATTCGCTTGGTAAATGAAAGAAATCCAATCTGTCTTCAAACATGAACCATCACATGATTCAAATTTTGGATGTAGGCCTCCAATTATAATAGTTATCCACCACCCCCACAATCTTCTTCATGCCCGAGGTTGATAAACTACCACATGTTGGCTGAAGTCCACCCACTATTCACCATTTAGGCCTTGTTTGGTTTGATGGAATTTGAGGGATGGATTGGGAATGGGAATGAGCCTATGTTTGGTAACAAATTTGACATGGGAATCCATGCCCATGAGAGTTTAGATTAACACATCTATGGGAATGAACAATCCTTCCATTTATTGATAGAATACTAAACTTTCTTGGGAATGCATGCCAAATTACTATATTGCCTTCCTACTCTCTCTTTCCTTTCCTCATTGTCCACCCTCTCTTCATTGTTGTTTTCGTCATTCCTTCAGTTCTAGTCCTTTATCACTATTCTCTTCTGTTCCTACTATTATCGGTCTATTTCATTCCTACCATCATCATTCTCCCTTCTAAAATCCATTTCATTCACACCCACCTTCTGAAACCTATTTGCTTATTAATGGATTAAACTGAGATCAGCTCTGATTAGGTCAAATTGAAATTGTAGACAATGGATTTCGCAAAATCTCCCTACTGACTTAGCTGGATTTACCTAGAGCCACCATAATCCCGCCAAGACCATAACTTTTCAACTCTCTCGATTGCCATTGCTGTTGAAGATCTAGTTTAGTGTTGTTGTGTATTCTCCTGGATTGTGAATCATGTTTTCGCCGTGATTGAAAAAGATGCTTGAACCATTGGCCATGAATGATTTGGTCTATGCTTGAACAAGTTGAACCAGCTATAATAAAAACATGATAATGGTGAAGAAATTTTATATAATTAATCATTAACCATTAATCATTAATATAATAATAATAATTAATTTTTAATACTGATTATTTTTTCATAATAATAATAATTAATTTTTAATGATGATTATAACTAATACTCTTATAAAGTACTATTTTTTAAAAAACTATAATGTTTAATACCAAATAATTAAATTCTTATATAAAGGTATTATGGTCAATCACTAAATTCACATTCTTATTCCTACTCCTTTTCCAATGTTACTCCAAACATAGCATACGGGCCACAATGATCTATTCCATCAAAGCTCATTCATATTCCTAAGCTCATTTTCATTCCCAATCCCTTCCATTCTAGCTACTAAACGTGCCCTTAGGATATGTTTGGTAGTTGGCATTGGAAGGGAGGAGAGGGAATAGGAATGGGGCTCAGGCCAATTCCCACGTTAGGTTCACTTCTTAGCTCAACATCCCCATTCCACTGTCAATCACATTCCAGTAAATAAGGTAAAATGGATTCCTTTACTAAATAGAAGGAATCTTGACACATTCTTGGGAAAGTGAAATGCCTAACATAATTGCCCCCATCCACACCTGAGGAGGAGGAGGAAAGCCGTCAACCGCTATATACTGTGGTTTGACCAATACCGCCAGACTTGCATCATGTCATGCCTACACGGACTGCGGTGGATATCCACCAACCCATGACACCCCCATATTGGTGAAGACAAGAGCTCCATTCTTAGTCATTGTCCTCAACGTCATTTACTTGGAGATGGAAACACTCCACTTAAACTCAACAAATCTACTTAACAACTCCAAGATGAATTGATTTGATCTTGTTTTGTTTTGGCATCAAGATCAATTTCAACTTGTTTTGTTTCAATGATTTCATCTTCTTTTATTTCCATATCGTTGATTAGGGAGAAGATGACCTGAGAAGGGAGGAAAGAGAAAGGGGGGAGGGAGGAAATAATTATTTTTTATCAAAAAATGAAAAAAATTAATATTTTAACTTTGTTATAAAGGATATTATGGTAATTTGTTAAATCTTTCTTTCCATTCCTACATTTTTTAAAATATCATACCAAACATAGTAGATGGGCTAAAGATTTCATTCTGTTAAAGCTCATTCCTATTCCCATTCCCAATCAATTTGTGAACCAATTGAGCCCTTAATTCCATCTCGTGAACAACTTTAGGTAGTGAAGCCAAATGTATGAATTTTTTTTTTTATCGAAGCAAATGTATGAAAACTTAACTAAACGCAATTTGAAAAAGAAAACCCAAAAAAAAAAATGAAAATGCTTTATTAAAAGTAGTAAATGTTAGGACTCCTTTTAGTGCTATCAAACACTAATTCATTATGGGTCCGTTTGGCACATTGTGTAAGACCTGATAGTATAAGGCTACATATAATAAGGTCTAATAGTATAAGGTTTGATAAGAATTTAATACTATATAATGTTTGGTGTGACATTATATATAATATCGTATTGTATAAGATAATATGATTATATATTTGGTGACAAACTATATAATGCTAGATAGGATAAAAATTAATTATTATAACAATAATGTCTTTAACTTCAATACAATTATATTAACAAAATACTCAAACAAATTGAATTTGATTTTTTTTTTTTTTTGCCACTTATACAAATTCATACTAATAGCAATATATCAATCCACATTTAAGGTGGAATGAGAAAAATTAAAATTTGAAAATAAAGAATAAATGAGTAAAACCTCATTTGGTCCCTCACATATAGAATATTTCTCAATTTGGTCCCACATAAATATTTTTCAAGTCATTCCTTCACAAATATGATATTTCTTAATATGGTCTCTTATAAATAAAATCATAATCAAAGATGTCTTTCATATTTTTCTTTTAAATTAACTTATTTTTTTAGGATATCACTTACAACAATTTTATTTGTGAGGGTGATCAAATAGAGAAATGTCTAAATATGAGGGAAAAAATTAAGTTGATTTAATCAATTCTAACTCATAAAAAATATTTTTAATTTGGTCCCTATCATATAAGATATTTTTAATATAATTTCTCATAGGACTGTCTCTCAATTTAATCTCTTACATATGTATATTTCTCTAGTTAATTCCTCACAAATAAAATTATTATCAATAATATCCTAAAATGTACCTTAAGATAAAATATATGAACTCGTAGAATTTTATTCTAATTTGGTGTTTTTCCTTCTTTGACTTTGTTGTTACCTCCACTGTTTTTCCTTCAATTTATTGCTTCCTCTGTCTTAGCTTGAAGTTCACAACTCTGCCTTGAGTTTCCGAGGCCTTCCTCGCTTACGAGCAGGTTTCTTTGTCCCTGCAACATCACTGACGACAATGGCTGAGAAATTGGCATCTGGAAATGTCGCAGCTGAACGTGAACCTTGCAATGACAAATCAAGCGCATTGGCCTTCCCCTTACTCTTTGCTTTGCTTTGAGTTTCTCCGTTACTACCTCTCTTTGCTTTTCTTTCAATCTCTTGTCTCTGTCTTGGCTTCAAGTTCACTACTTCATTGCTTCCTTGATTGAGCTTCGGAGGTCTTCCTTGCTTACGAGAGGGTTTCTTCGTTTCTTCATCAATTTTAACGACAGGGTCAGTCGTAGTTACAGAAGAACGTGGATCATGGGGTTTCGTTTTTCTAGCGAATGAGTAGGAAAAATTAGGAAGAGTGATCACAATCTCGCCTCTGTTTTCAAGTTTGGAAAGATGGTAAGAAAGAATGATCTCATGGGCCCATGGGAGATCATGATAATGAGACTTGATATAATCTGATATGCACTCTCTGCTTGAGCCTCCATTATCATCCAACTCTTCAATTGCTTTGCATATCATCTGAAAACACAGAATAGCCATGAAACATTCAAGGATAAAGCATGAGAGAATGAGATTAAAACAAAGATGATGAAGCTGTAGTGACCTGAGAATAAGGTGGATGATCTGGGTAATGAAGAGCCTAGAAAATTTCGGTTAGGCGAAACTCAATGTGCGAGATTTCCTGCGGTGAAAGTGGGCGTCCTAACTCAGTGCTTGCGAGCTCAATCATGGCTTCCCAGAGCTTTTTGATGAATTTGAGCTGGTCATCGTTATAGCCATTTTTGAGATTGCTTGGATCTCCTCCTTGGAACTGGGTGACTCTCATGCTATGAAAAGGTTTAGGAAATATTCATCCCAACATATTCCATTAAGGGTTTTATTTGCAATTGCGGTCACGTTTTTGGTGTGGGTTCTCTGGCTTTATCATTCCATTGCTATTTTCTTTTACTGTTATAAGTAATGGATTGGAAACAATTGTCAGTATTCATTTATATTTTGTCATGCAGTATTTTTTCTATGAAAAGAGGGGTACGGTTGAATTGAATATAAAACATGAATAAAAATATAATTAGTTAGCGGAATAAAATTTTGAACATTCGGATATTATAACACTTGTGACACTAATAATAATGCATATCATTTTTTAATTTTAAATCACGGATAAATATTTATTTTTATTTTTAAAACTTAATAATAAACTATCTTAAATTTAAAATTACGTGCAAATAATCTTCTTATCATTCTTTATTTTATTTAATAAAAGCATCATATACAGGACATTTTGAAACTTAAATTATTGAACTATATTTATTGTCACATTAAAGATAAAAATACAATATTATATTAGAGCATGACATCATAATTGTGCACCACTTTTGCTGGATATCATAATAAACAAGTAGTATGCATTATACAAGCATAAACAAAGTAAACAGAAAAAGCAAAACATAACAATGGTTTGGAAAAGTATAGAGGAGAAAAGTGCTTTCATATGAAATGAATTTTGCAAATAAAATTAATTTTCTGCCCAAAAGCAATAATAGGAGGTCCTTTTGCTTGATATTTTTTTTTTTTAAAAAAAAAAGAGTATTTTGGTGCAATTTAACTAAATCACAGAAAAAGGTTAGTGTAATATAATAATAAAAAATTGCTATGACGCATGACAAGGATGGGATCTCTTGATCCATCCTAATCAACATAAATGCAAAGAGTTAGAAAAGATCAACAACATATATATTAAATATTAAAGTACTTCATATACTAAGAAAAATTTTACTTATATATCTACTATATCCCGTGAGAATTAATATAAAAGAAGTTAAAAATCATCATCTTTTTTTTTTTTTTTGCCATGATATTTCTTTCATATAGGTATGTGAGCTATTGTCGGAGTGCAGCATCATTGTTTCATCAATGTCCTCGAGAGGAGTGCGGATAGGGTACCGTATAGCATCGATGTTCTACAGTCCCCCGCCACTCCTTTTGTTTTTGTTTTTTGTTTTTTTTTTTTGTTTAATTTTTTTTTAATGTGATAAAAGGCTGTACAACACCAATGCGGTACAGTCTTTGATCCCATTTGTCTGGAGAGGTAGTGATACCTCTTTGCCTTTGGTGATCAATCTCCTATTTGCTAATTAATATGTGAGATCTTCCTTGTGTGGTTTGTTTGGTACTGGTTGTGGAGTTAGGTTTTTAAAATTTGTGTTTGAATTCAAATTTTAATTGGACATTTTTATTTAGGTTTTTTATCATGACCCTAATTGATAGGACGTGATTGACATGGAGAATGAGATAACCCTTATCCTCATAAGCCTATTAGATTCTTTAAAGACAGAAAACTTAATCTAATACATAATTACTCATCGGATAAAATCAAGATTTATACATCTGTATATAAATATCAAAAGAATAAGTTTAATTTTTGTGTAGAAATTTCAGCAGAATCTCCCCTGAAATATGAATCTTTCAAAATTTTTACAATAGAACAATCTGATATACAATAAAATGGTGAGCTCCGCTCGCCAACAAATACATTCAAAACAACCCACAATACATAGAACTACATCAAAACAAACAGCCTGTATGCAAGGGAGCAACTAAGTCTAATTATAAAATGTATAACAAGAGACCGTTGTCTTGGCAACAGGCAAGACTCACCAAAATAGTAACACCAAAACTCCTACTCCGTAGGTGGGTGTCCTGGATCGATATTGTGATTTGAAAAATGTTAAATAACAAAGTGAGCGAAAACTCAGTGAGCAGATAATACTAAATATATAAAGGAGGGGATAGACTGGTAATAGTAGAGTTTATCATCAAAACATCTAATGTTTAAAATCAAATACCTTTCATGGTTTATTCAACAGTTTCAAAAGTAGAATAAAACAATTAATTTTCAATAAAGTCCAACTTTGAATATCTAAAACATGTCAGAACTAGCCCAATGGAATTTATTTCTCTGTTAGTCTAATAATGTAAACACACATATATACTCTGAGTTTATAACTTCCAAATTTCTAATTTCTTCCCTTTCATTTCTATTAAGAGAATTATATACAACTTAAAATTTTGATTTTTCTTATAATATAAATGCCATTAAGCCCCCTTATAAATCATCAGTATCTATGCACAATTAATTCCAACTTAATATCATCAAAATAGCTCATTGAAATATTCTTTATAATTCTTAAGTTGCCTAACATTACTAATTGAGTCTAAAAATTATTCTAGTCATGATTAAAGTAATTATTAAGCATTAATAAATACTTTTATTGCACTCTTATTCATAAAACTCCCTCCCATAAGAATAGAATTTAATATAAACTTGAGGAAAATTATCAAAATCACTTACCACTCAAACAACAACTACTAATAACTCATATTATCCTTCTTGATGTTCAATAATACTAGAGGATTAGAATTTCTTCAATCATCAGTACTCTACGCATCTTAATTCCCTACCAAGAAATATGAGTTTTTCATTTAGTGTTCCAAACACCATATTGACATATGGGGATTGTTAGAATCTCATTTAGGATTAAAAACCCTAAAGAAATTTTCCAAAACAACTTGCTAGTTTCATACACTATTCATGTTACAATTCATGTTCTTCATTCAAAATTAGAGATTTTCAAATTCAAGCATTAATTCACGAAATTGGGAGCTCAAATGGGTAGTGAACAACACGAAAATCACTTCTAAACAAAAGCACTCATACGAAACAAAGGAATTTTACCTCAATCAAGCTAAATTTTGAAGATTTTTGTTACTGTTCACCGTTCTTGCCCAAAACAGATTCAAAGGCCAAATTTTGAAATTAATAGTCACAAATGAGGGAGAATCATTCAAAATACATCCTGGAACAAAAGCCCCATAAAAAACAAACGAAAAATTTACAATTGATCTCCCTTTCGATTCAAAATTACGCCCTTCTTTGCTGTCACATTTGCTGGAGCTTTAGAGTTTTCCGGCCACCCCAAGCATTTGAGGTCAATGTTGAATGCTAGGGAATGTGATGCTAGAGTGAATCAAGGAGGGGGAAATGCAGAAATCTAAAAATGAAAAGGGAAGGCTCAATAAGAAGGTATCAGGAAGAAGAAAAAAAAAAAGATTATGAAATATGAGTATTTTGGTAATATAGCTGCTTAAAGGACACGTGGCAGCCACTAAAAAATAATACTCTCATGCATGAGGGGGGAATCAAACTCAGGTCCTAATAGATGCTTAGGTTAGACTTAGCCACATGAACCAACCTAGAATTCATGAAATTTATTACTTGAATTAATATAATGGCTTTTTAAAATATCTCATTTCTAGAACTAACTTAATTGTTATATTTATCATTATTTTTTTTTCTTAATTATATTTCTTCTTCCCTTTAACCTATATAAATATTTAAAAAAAAAATCCTTCAAAGTTAAAAATTTTAGATATAAAATTTTGGAATATTACATTCCCTCCATTTTAAAGAAATTCAACCCCCGAATTTGAAATACATACATACCTCAAGTCTCAAACAAGTACGGATGTTTAGCTCACATGTCATTCTCTACCTCCCAGATGGCTTCCTATTGAGAATGATTATGCCATAAAACCTTTATAGAAGTGATCTCTTTAGAATGAAGTTTCTTGACCTACCTGTTAAGAATAGCCACGGGAACTTCTTCATAAGTCAAATTAACATCCAATTAAACATCTTAGGCCTTAAGCACATGAGATGGATTGGGCAAATACTTCCTAAGTATAAATACATGAAACACAGGGTGTACGCTAGTTAATTCTGGAGGTAGAGCTAGACGATACGCTCTACACCAATTCTTTCTAGAATATTAAATGGCCCAACATATCGGGAGCTTAATTTTCCTTTCTTCCAAATCTCATTACACCTTTCATCGGAAACACACGGAGGAACACCTGATCACCTACTATGAATTCCAAATCATGCCTTTGATTTTCTAGAACTTTTCATCACTTGTTTTCTCTAGCTTCGACCTTTCTTGTCTCCCTTCTCTCTCCTTTCTAAGTTGCCTTTCTCTCCAGCCATCCTTATCTCTCTTCACCAACGATGTCCTCTACTGACAACATTCAACGTGGCCTCCTTCTTGTCAATTAGCCTCTGTCCAGTGGGAATGGTGAAACGCACAATGGAAACATAAATGGCCAAGGGAAAACTTGTCCTTATAAAATCATTCCCATCAAAGATCCTCCATTCCATCACTTGTTGAAGGAAGAGACCATTCCCACTGCAGCGACAATTAGCATTCCCTCTGGGAAGGGAATGAAGTGCAATCTTCAATTCAAACATCGAAATAGGCCCATTCCTATTCCTCCCTTAAGGTTTTCTACAACTAAACATGACTTAAGTTTTTCATTAAATTTTTATTATAAAATATTTATTCGGATTTTTCAAACACAGGTCAGGTATTAAAAGAAGCTCAAGCCTGGGCTATTTACAAAATAGGTTTTTCTAATCAAACCTTTTTTATGTGAGCTTTATTTTTTAAAACTAAACTTATCGAACTAAGCAAATTTTTTAAATTATGATTAAATTGACTTTTTTTTTTTATAAAAAAAAGTGTGAACTTGTGGTTGGTTTGAATTTTTTAGTTTAGAGAGTTTTCAAAGTGTGAACACCTCATCTATAATTGTCTAATTATTTAATTAATTGATACACCAATTAATTAATAATTAAGCAAATAGGAAAATTAGAAATGATAAAGCTTCAAATGACATCCTCAAATAGGGGCAATTTAAAATTAAAAATAAATGACGGGAGACAATTAAATAAACTCAAAATTCAAAAATAAAATTAGCTAATTAAAATAATACATCTAAGCAAAATAAAAAAAAAATAGTAATAAAAAGAAAAAAAAAAAAGCAAAACACTTTGGACTTAAGGGGAAAGAATGGCAACTTGCTATGAATCTTCTTGTTGCTTTTATCTTTTTGTTTAAAATCAGTATTCCAAATTTTTTTGTTAAAAATTTTGGTAGCGACTCTAAATAAATTGATTTTCAAGATTTATTTTTAAAAATAAATTTAAACAACTTTTTATTCTTCTCACCGAAAAGTCGGGTACAACACAAAGCCTAATACTTTCACTCTCAAGCACTTTCAGTAGGCGAAATCAAGAAACAATCCATCTTGGGTGTAGTGAAGTGTCCTTAAGTGAAGAAAAAATGATCAAGGTAGGTCTGAGATGAAAGCTGGATCACAACTCTAATTTAAATATATTTTTGGAGTTCTTTAGTGTCAATTAATCCACCTTTAAGGACCTTATTCGTTTGTAAATTTCCCCATCGATAGAGTTAGGATCTTAGAGAGAAAAATATCAAGGAAGGTTTGAGATGAAATGTTGATCACAACTCTACTATATATATTTCTTGAGTTCTTTGGCTTTTAATCAATTGATCCCCTTTTATGCTTTAAGATTAACATTTTAATGCACAATGCATGAGATGGCCTCTAGAAAGAATTTATCTTCGTGGGATTGTCCAATAATCGACCACTCAAAAGTCGGTTAATCCCATGCAATTGAGGATGTTGCATTTTTCTATAATAGCATATCTAGATGTTATATTTTAATTTAATAATTTAGATAAGTTACTGTCAAATATTAAATATTTTATCAAAAAAATTTCTAAATCATGGGATGTTCATCTAATGGTTTGTTTTTACTTCAAAAAAATTATACTGCAACAGATCCTTTTCGATTAATCATCTTATCATAATACTATCCAATTCTCTTTTGCATACCCAATTACCGAAGTGCTTTGAAGAACTCATCTCATGCTTAACGCAAATAACTTTCCTCCGACACCCTTTTGTGATTGTTGGAAACTGGAATGGTTTGATCTTCATATATCAAAGGTTTGAGCATGCGCTCTCTCAAACCTCTTTTATTCTATGATTCTTCGTGAAATGCTTGAAATTGTCTTTAAAAAAATATCATGGATAGGAATTCTTTGTATTGTTGAAGATATTTTCCTTGCTTAAAAATATCAGTTTTTTTATTTTTTTATTTTCAAAATAGACTCATGCTTATAATGCGATCGCTTCAGAAAGATATATTTTTACTGGTTTCCTATTTTGCTTTGTAAATATTTTTGAAGTATTTTGTACTGTTATGTGACTCAGAAGATGATTCTCATTTATCATATTAAATCAACTAATTGTTTACATGTACATAATTATTAATAGTGTTGAATAACTAAGTTAAACACTCATTTGTATAAATTACTAATGTAAATATCCAAAATATATTCTTAAATTAATGTGTTCATATTGAATATTGACGTAGACAATGCACAACAGTAGTGTACTCCAAAAGGCAAGTAACGAGTGAGCATGAGTGTGAAGGGGATTATAAGAATGTGAACAAGGTGGGAATATATATGGAGTACCTATAAAGTTGTTCAATGAGAACAATAATTAAGGTATGGAACTAAAGGATGCTAAAGGATAGACGTACCCCACAAAACTTATGCGTGTTGGTAAGTCTGAAATTGAAAAGGAAATCACAGTTTAGCATTAATTAATTCCACTTATATGTATAGTCTTGGCTTATACTCTTGTCAAGAGACAGACTTTTGTAGATAGTAAAAGATACCACAATAAGGATAACTTATTGTTACAGTATCTACTGTAGTTGATTTAAAACTATTTTACTAGTCACATGCAGTTAAATAAAAATAATTATACATAGTCATTTTCTACCCTTTTCGTAAGTATTGTAATAATACGAAATGTAAACCCGACTTAGCAGGCTACATATTATTAAAATTATTTCTTTTATTGTTGTTTCTTACTGATAGGACTGAAAGCAAGTCAAAGATGAAAGCTACGGATGCATGGTTCTGCGTTAACCAGTTGAAACTAAAGAAAGCGACCATATATACATATATATATATATATATATATATATATATATATATATTTGTGTGTGTGTGTGTGTTAAATATACATAAACATTACATTTTCCTTGTATCTTTAATAAATGTATTTGTTCAATTTGATTTATAGTGGATACCAATGATGGTAGATAGAATTTTGTTGAATTTATGGGGAGTAATTGAATTAAAAATTGATGCTGATTCGAAATGATTAATAACCTTAATTACTTGGCCAACAACCATAGTGATGCAAAGCACCACAAACAACTACATAGGTTTGAGGCGTAGTTTTGAAGAAACATATATAAGATGAGAAACAGGTTCACATCTACGTTTGATATCAACATTCATCGTCAAATTTTGATGTTGTTGTGCGTTACAATCATACAAGATAACGCATTTGAGCATAATATTAACAAATTTGGAGATAAAGGGTTCTTTATCTAATGTCCCTACTAGGGAAGAACAGTATTATAGGGTTATCATTTAACAATGGGATGGCTAACAATAAAGACACACTGCATGATCGGTTAGATTCATTGAATTTGGAAGGTCTTAAAAAGTTTAGCATAAGCTTTAGCAATATCTAATTTGTAATCATACCATCGAACATCTAATTGTGTGCAATTTATGCATCAATTTTAATGTTTTGACTATATTTTAAGAAATCAATCAATGGTGAAGTTGAGCACTTTGATTAGGACCAATTAAACCGAAAGTATATGCTTCAATCAAGATATAGTTTTATAAACCATGTTTGACGAATTTATAAGCGACACTTTTCACAATAGAGAGTGATATAAGTCTTATTTAGATATTTCAAAATAATAATAAAAAAAGAACCATTGGTAAAGAAAGCAAACACCATATTAATCACATCATTTGTCACATTGTCCTTATTGATGGTAAAATCTTGCATTTAAACATGGTGCAGTACTATCTTCTTTTAGTACAAAATCCACTTCTTAAACTCATTAGAAAGACCCTAAATGATACTATCAATAGCAACCTCGTTCCTTAATTGAAGATTTGTTGAAAGTAATTAAAATCCAAATACCACTCACACCATGCATTATTTACAATGGTTTTGCACTGATCAAATTAGAACAAAAGATTTTCAAGTCTGAATGGCCTTCTCCTACATGAGGGCCTGAGCACGAACTACTCCATTATCAACCTAAAATCACTGTATAGAGCTCCTTTTGTGAAGGAAGAATGACTGGACTAACGTATCCTGAGCCAACAAGACCTGATCGAAATCCCCAATACCTAACTAGAATTGATGAGAACAGTCTGCCATTAATTTCTTAAACCAATCCCATAATATATATTGTTCTACACGTTTTGAAAGAACATAAATAAAAGATATATAGAAATTCTTAGTTGAGGAAATTCTGACCAAAGCATGAATCCAGTGTGCATAGATGTCCTTTGACAAAATAGAGCTTGACAAACTTTTTGAATAGGGACCAGGTGGATGCAAATTCAAGAATTTAAATTTTCTGCCTTTAGCATACGCAATTCAAAGACCGTGCGTAATCAAAAAGTTAAAAATAATAGTGTGCGGTCATAATTTTTATATAAATTGTAACTACGTTAACTATATAAGATCCAATTCATAAATTCAAAAGCTAATAATCCTTAAGACCTTAATGGTATATCTGGACCATCATCGTCATGTATAGATAACCTAAATCTTAGTAAATATTTCATATGTCATACCTTTAATTACCTAAGCTTCACTCGCAAAAAAGTGGAAATGAAAATGAAACCTGAATCACTATTAAAATGGTGCAGTAACTCTTACCTTTGAATCTCTACTTCCTATATATCGCACACATTTATGATCCTAATCAAGTGTACGCAAATAGGAATCTTCTCAATCAGAAAACTATTTTGAACAGTCCAAGGGGTTTGTGTATGCAAAAATTCTAAATCCGAGAAGTTTAAAAATTCAGACTTTAGCAGAAACATTAATCCTTGAATATACCCAGAGCTGGAAAAAATTCTCCGCATTCAATGTGTTGGATCTTAGTAATCAACAAGAGCACCAACAAGAACCTTTTTATCTTAACAAAAAGCTTGGACTAGAAACAATGAAAAAACTGATCCAGTGTCCTATAATAGCGACAATGACTGGATTTGATGTATTGGTATGGATTTTGGAAATTTATAACATGTTTTCAATATCTAAAATTTGAATTAGATGCAATAATTTAAAATGTATTAAATTAAATACATGATTGATATATAATAAAATTAATTTTATTTTTAAATATTTATAAATTAATATGTAATGTATTTATTATATTAATTATTAATGATTATTATTGCTGGTAATTTATTATATGGTTTAGAGAATGCTTAGGATACAATTTTTTTTTTTTGGTTCTATCAGCCAAGAGGAAAGAGTAGTGTGGATCTCTGTTGGTGTCCAGCATTTATTGTTTTTCATTTTTTATTTTTCTTATTCATCCCCGCTTAGGGATTTCAAATTCAGGAAAGAACAGTAATCTAAATTTGTCAATGTATAATGACATTCTTAATAAGGTAAGCAATTTTAGGGTTGATGAGTGCAATTACAATCTTCTTATTTGAATTTGGGTACACTTTTTCTTTTTAAGGTTTAGAATTTAGAATTAGTAAACTCATTTAGATTTATACGAGTTCTTTAAAATTAGTGAAATTAGCCTAATAATGTAAGTATTAATGATTTAGATATTGATAATAAGTTACCCACCTCAAATATGAATTCATTAATTTATTTTAAAATTTAAATTAATATTATTACTAAGTAATTGAATAATACTAAAAGATGATATATGTAATACCCTATGAAATTAATAATAATAATAATAGATAATTTAATTTATTTTAAGAGTTGAAGAAGGGGAGAGAAATTTACTTGGGATAGGAGTAAATTTACATAATAGTGAAATACTCAAAAGGGAACTCTAACAGTACTAAATATAGATACAGATAAAATTTTATCAAAGATGATATCCAATGTGAGTACTTAAGTATTATTTTGTACATTCCTAGCACTTATAATTCAACAAAGTATGGTAACCAAGTATCTGTAAGAAAAAAAAAAAATTGATATGATAGAGTGAAATACACCTTATTTACATTATTATAATATCCACTTACATCCAGACTTCCATTTTTTTCTTCGTATTTCTTCCTTCCCCCTGTTTGTCACTGCATAAATCAGCCATCTGTGTTTTCCACCTTTTCTGGTCGCTGCTCATCCTCACTGGTGGTCGATTGGTGACCCAGTAACCTCACCGACCTCTTGGCGACCCCCATCAGCCACCACATCGCCGAAAAACACAACCTTCGCACATCGTCATTGTGTGAATTTTCTTCGCCCAACCGAAGCTTCCTCCTTCACCATTCTTACTCACTGGCACTTCCTCCAAGCCGCAACAACACCACCGGCCCATGAACCACCGCCGTTGACCTCTAAGTGGATGGAAAAATAATGCAATTCTAGCAACTATTCCATATTTTTTACTATTAATTATTGAATTTACGGTATGTACTCTCTAATTTTTGAGCTAAAATTTTTTATGAATATTCCAAATACATTCTAGTATCATATAATTTTCACACTCTCAATGGTTGTTTTGTTTGATATATCAAATAATTTATTAGAGAAATTATTCCTTTGTAAATTCCTTATTGTGCTAAATTTAATTTTGAGACCAATTTCCATGTGGATTTCATGATTTAAACTATGAAAATTATTATTCTAATTATTTTGAACCTTTTGGCAATAAACTCATCTATCATGGGTAACATAAATTATTGCAGTTAAGCAGTTGGGCTAGATTGATTATTGAAAGCCTAAGTGTATGCCTAAATGGGCAACTTAACTGCAAATCGATATAACTTTTAGTACAAGTGGAATATTTAAACTTATAATACCATTTTGGAAAGCTCATTCAAAGCTTGACACTTAAACAAATTGCCAAAGTTGATTTGGTTTAATTTTAGACCCAAATTCCACCATTTTTCATTGACTTTAGGCCTCTAAATATCATCAAACTTATTTTGGGCTTCATACAAAGGACAAACAAGATGGTTTGAAGTCAATTAAGCCTTTTAAGATATTATCAACTATTCAAGGAGTTTTCCTTTTGGACATTTTATTTCCTTTTGGAGACTTGACCAATGACTTCGTATAAAAGTCAAATGGAAACTGTATGTAGTCAATATTACCTTTAAAAAAGGTGACTATAAAAGCCCAATATTATTTCTCTAAATGCTCTCTAGTTTTAACAAAATTAGATATTAAAAGTATGTTTACTTTATAATCTTCACAGTTATTCATGCATTATTTGAGATAGCACGACATCATAATTGTTATCATTTGTTTGCTTACTTTTAATCAATATTAAGTGATTTTACTTGTCAAGAAAATCACTTTGGCTATTACCACCTTACAATTTTGAGCTCATCTTTTGTGGGACCAATTATAAGGGTGCTTTATTGGTTTGATTATAATTTTTCACGTGGTAAATTGTGTTGGCAATGGATACACCCTATCAGTGTGGCACTGACAATGTAATTTGTTTTTAGTGAAAGAGATAATTAGATTGATGTCTTAATATTTTTTGTATTTTATCGGTATGGAGATGTTAGAGACATTTTGATTATATAAGCTTTTTGATGTATAATGAGTTTTCTTGGTTTATTGTAATCCAGGACCCTTAGGCGGGATTATGATAAACAATCTTGTAAATATAGTTACATAAGTTTAATTGCATGTTTGAGGAAACTTTGTTTTATAAGTTATGTTTCTTAATTTTGTTACCTTAGCTCTTGTATTCCAACAACTACTAGTATTGAAAATTCTGAGTGGAATAAATTATAATGACTTAAAACAACCTTAAAATGTGGCCTTGGCCCAAGAGTAGATATACCTATTATGCTTAATATCCATTCCACTATAAATGAGATAACATTTCTTGAATTACAACATCACCCAATCAGGGTGTGTGCAAAGGCACAAACAAAAATAGTAATGGAATGTGTGTGGGTCATTTAGGAGAAGGTTTAGTAACTTCATAAGACTTAAGCAGGGTTATGACCTTGAGGTGTCTGCCATCTGAAGAACATTTTAAACTCTTGTTATAAAGCCTTGCAATCACATGAATTGTTTAACTTTTAGATCCAGTAGTAAGTCAAATGCAAGTTCGATGAAGATTAAAAGCACAAGTTATAGTTAGTGACAAGAAAAAGCGGTTATCTAATAACATTTGAGTCAACTATTTTGAACTTTGTGAGGTAAATGAATTTATTATTGAAGCTTGATCATATGATGGTATACAATTTCAATTGTCCCTTTAGCTTTAGCTCATGTGAACCTGATGTTGTTAGGAGACAAGTTGATGAGATCAACTAAAGGATATCTAACATAGTATTGATTTTGGATTTATATAGACTATATTTAGAACATTTCTTTACTAAAGTTAGGTACAAAAAGATAAGTAGGAGCCTTAAGCAATTGAGATGGAAATGATCAACGAGAATGAACTAATTACTTATATGTCTTCTTAACAGTGCCCATTAATGGCACTCTTAGAATGATTATAAAGGTAATCAAACCTTTAACTAAAGATAAGGAAATTTTAGTGGATGAACTTGTAAATTCATGGAATGAGCACTTACTGTGCGAATTGAGAAATTCATCTTGGATTGAAACAAGTCTTTTAGGGCATTATTATCTTAAGTTTGATAAGGATATGTGGATTCATATATTTAATTTCATAATGTATGGCATACTATAAGCTTGAGGTAGGATTAACATATTGTGTGATACTAACCTCTTAGCATTAACTTAATATAGAATATCTTGATAAGACCTTTTATGGTTCTAGAATTTAGTTCTATTGTAACAAGTTTTATGGCTTTTCATTTTATCTTAAATGACCCATATTGACTGAGTACTCATAAAATTCATAAGACATTATTGTTTCTTTAATGATGCACCCATTTAGACAGTACTAAAATATAAAAGAATTCAATTTGCTTTTGTTGTTAGTAGTATAGTGAGAATTATATTTTCAGCGTTTGAAATATTTAAAAGTTCATTTGTACATCTAAATATGAGTTTGTTTCACAAATATTGTTATTTAGTTTTACGTTTAATTTTGTTTAAAAATCAATTTTGTTAACCAATTTCTCATTTGCACATAAATGAAATATCAAATAAAAATTTTTAAACATAAATTATGGTTGTGTAAAATTATGGTTGATCAAAATTAATTTTAAAAATTAAGTTAATATAAAATTACATTAGACTAACACCAATCAAAATATAACTTAAAATTTGTAAACCTAAACATGTCCAATGGGTTCTCAGATAAGAAACGCCCTATAATAAGGAAACAAATTTGACCATTATTTGTTTGTTTTGATCGAACAAAGAAAAAAGAAATTTGCAAATGATGAGTTGAATCGATGAAGTGCTCAAAAAAATCTAAATTCAATTTTACTAAAAAATTTATAACAAAAATATAAATAACTATATATAAATTTCATGCTTTGCTTTAATACACCACGATATATAGGAGCAAGCTATGTCAGAAAAACCTGAAGATAATAATTAAGCTTTGTGAAACTATAGACATTGGAATTAACTTCCATGGTTACGACAGTGCACCACTAAAATTTAGGGTAATACTAAACAATCAATCATTTTCATTCT
Organism: Delonix regia; assembly: GCA_037074485.1. Classification (NCBI taxonomy): domain Eukaryota; kingdom Viridiplantae; phylum Streptophyta; class Magnoliopsida; order Fabales; family Fabaceae; genus Delonix; species Delonix regia. The sequence goes on along the minus strand of CM073449.1, from coordinate 26,155,340 downwards.
AAAAATATCAAGCAAACAAGGTCAACGCTTAAGCAAGCTATTATCGACATCATCATAAAAAGACATCATCATTTTGAGGAGTTATGAGCTACGACTGTTTTTCCCATGAGAAACTGACTCTAAGAAAGAAAAAAAAAAAAAAAAAACATATATATATATAAATTATAATTAAAAATTTTCAGTTAAAAAAAAAAGAAAAGAATACAGCTCAAGCATGGTGCGGGACCATCATCGGGACTAGGACTAGCAATAGTACAACGTCAGTTACTTGAAAGGCAGTTCAGTTCAGTTCATTCATGTGTTCCTTATTTCGAAAAAAGGGCGGGAGATGTTGCTGCCTTCTTTCAATTTTTGAATTTTGGTGAATTCCTTGTGCGCTCTCTCAAATTTCATTTAAATTTTTGAACCAAAAAAAGTCAAATGCCTCTCTCTTCAGCTGAATCTCCACCGTCATTAATATATATATATATATATTAGATTTGGGTATAATTTTTGAAATTTTTGTTATCAGATTTGTTGATTAATATATGAGAAATGTATAATTACTTAATATTAATATAAAACATATAATATAATTAAAAAATTAATATAAGTATCTGTATATAAATATTTTTTCAAGAGAAAAAATTACTCAACATATAAATATCTGTACATAAATATACATGTTTTAATTAAAATATTATTTGTATGCATGTGTTTTTGTATTTTAGGTCAAGGAAAATATTATTTTGGTTCTCTATTTTTAAATTTAGTTTGATTTTGGTTTTATTGTAAATATGAAAATGATACTTTATTTTTAATATAATTTTATTTTGATTCTTTATTAATTGAAAGTTTTAAAATGATTCTTTACCTCTAATTCAAATTAATTCCTCCTTATATTGTCATAGATGCATTATTTGCTTAATTGTTACCTAAAAAAAATTACATTGAGTCATATTTTAAATGTAGAAGATTATAATAAGAGTTTAAAAAATTAAATTTAAAAATTAAAAATTATTTTGAGATTTTTAATTCATAAAAAATTAAATTAAAACTAAATTTAAAAATTGAGAATCATAATGATAATTTTTTCATTTTCAATATAGTAACTTTTTGAATTGCATGTTTGGCATGTTCTTATCTATTATTTGCATCTTGATTATGAAAAAAGATAAGATAGTATTAGAAAAAAAAAATATAGATAAACAGCATTGCGCTTATGCAAATCACATGGAAATTTATCAGACTTAAAAAATTAAATTGTATTAACAGGCTTCAAATTTTATTAAATTATATGAATGTAATCATAATAGATATGAAATGAAAGAGCATTGAATTAATGATTAATTCTAAAGCAAATGGGCTTCTATTAAGCACATTGCAGGTTAATAGAAACAATAATTATCACTTAATGATACAAAGTTATTAGCAGGGCCACAGGGATTTATTAAAAGATCGCGAATCACGTATTTCTAAAGCCACCACTTAATGTCATTCATTGTTCATTATATCATCCTGAGAGTCATAAAAATGGCAATGGATTCAAATTTAGTTAAGTGAAAATTAGATGTAAATTTAACATTAAAATATCGAAATATAGCTTTTTTTTTATATTTATTCAAATGAAGTAAATCATTTGTGATCGAATTGAAAAACATTGTAAATGAAACATATTTTCTTATAATGTTCACTCGGCTCGATCAAAACACTACATAAAAATATATAAGACTTATTACATCTGCGAGCATTAGTTAAAAACATTTAAAATTATTTGTCAATTAATAAAAAAATATTAAAAGTTAAATATATGAAGTGGTAAATAAAAAAAATGAGTTAAAAGAGGACAGACTTTGAAAAGGAGAGCCAACTACAAATGCAAAGAAATCAGGTGGCCTAGCTGCAAACAGGAAAGGGGAAATCTAGAAATGTTTGATAAAATTAAATAATAGTTTGCGTCCATATTTTGAGAATTATCAAAAAGAAAATGAAAAAGGAGGAGAAACGACAGATGAAGTCCACGTCAGGTATCTATAACAAAAGATTAGAGGAGAGCAATAATGGACGGTCAGATTAGCCCCAATCGCATCATCATCGTCATGATTCATCTTCATCTCTCTTGAGACATTGCACTATCCCCAATTCCACCACCGCTTTATTTTCAATTCCTCCTTTTCCCAAAAACCACCAAACCTAACCCTTCTCTCTCTCTCGCCCTTTCTCTCTCAGTAATAACTCTCTTTTTCTCTCCACCATTAAATCTATTTTCGATTTTTCTGAATCTACCCCTTACTCCCATGGACCCGTCCTCGATCCCTCCTCCTCCGGCCACCATCCCTGCTCCCATCTCTTTCTTCCCCGCCGAACCTACAACCAACAACAACCATGTCCCTCCTCTGGCCACCAGCGCCGCCGCAAATCCAACTCCTCTTCCTTCTTCTGTTCCGGGTTTTGCTCCAGCTCAAGCTCAAGCTCAAGCTCAAGGACCAGCTCCGAATCACCCTCCTTACTCTGAGGTAAGATGGAGTGAAGGAGGAGCGAACTGCTCTCTTTCTCTCTCTTTCTCTAGAAGATTCTTTTAATTTTGATTTGGTATTTATATATTGATCATGTGTTTTGGTGGTTTTAGATGATATATGCAGCAATCGAGGCGCTGAAGGAGAAAAATGGGTCCAGCAAGAGAGCTATCGGCAAGTACATAGAGCAAGCGTATCGTGACCTTCCACCGAATCACTCTACCATGTTGACTCACCACCTTCAGCGCTTGAAGAACAATGGACTCCTCGTTATGGTCAAGAAATCTTACAAGCTTCCCAGATCTGATGGTTCTCCGTCTACTCCCCAAAGAGGACGTGGCAGACCCCCTAAGCTCAAGCCACAGCCACTGACTCAGGCTCAGGCTCAGGCCGAGCCGCAGCTCGAGCCCGTGCCCAACGCGCCACAGAATCTGCAAAATGCTGAGCCCGTGTGGGTTGCGCTTGGGCTTGCTGATGAGCCCGCGGAGGTGAAGAAAAGAGGCCCAGGCCGTCCTCGGAAGACCATGGTAGTCGAGGGAGTGGGCCTACCTGGGCCAGTCGTGCGGAGAGGCCGTCCACCGGGAACCGGGAGATCTAGGTTGCCGAAGAGGCCCGGGCGTCCTCCCAAGCCTAAATCTGTGTTGACAATGTCTAATGGGCTGAAGCGGCGACCCGGTCGCCCGCCCAAACTCCAATCTAAGCTGATGGTCATTCCCTTCGAAGCCCCGGCTTCCACAGGGGCCGCCGTCCCCACTGTACCGACTACACAGGGAGCTGCACCGGATGGTACCTTACAAATTGTGACTCCGAGGCGTAGGGGACGGCCAAAGAAGTATGCTTCAGCTCTGGGAGCTCCGTCTCATGCTTTTGTTGGCCGTGGCCGTGGCCGTGGACGAGGACGTGGGCGCGGTGTCTTCCGAAGCTCCACTGGAAGACCCGTTGGCCGGCCAAAGAAGGTGATCACTGTCGCTTTACTTGTATAAGAATCTTGTGTGTGAGCTTTTTTCTTTCCTTGTTCTGCTTTCTGGTTTTCTTTTTTGCTTTTCTTCTTTACCGCAAGCTAAGCATTGTTGGACATCTGTTGATTGATAAAAAAGCTTTTTTTAAAAAAATTATTATATAGTATTATCCGTACTATATTCTTGATAATAGTGTATCTTTCATCTCTATAGCTGTTGGACTTTGCTAGCATTTTTTTTTTGTTGGGAGGGTGGAATTCAAAGAAGTGGAATTGGAGCTCATTTTCAGTATCCTGGTGATAACACTTTAGTATATTTTACTGCTAGTTTTACATTGTCATAAATCTAATTTTTAAATATGAATAAGTTGGAATCTAAATTTTAGGAAGTAATTCATTGATGTCTATTTTTCAAAATATGAATAGCATGGGAACTCAATTTTTTAAATGTTATATGAGCTTTAGAAATATTCATGTGAAGATGGAAAATGTAGAATTTAGATTTTGATATTTACCATAAAAGTCATTAGTGAAAAAAAGCCATGGCGTGTACTTTTTGTCAATACTTGTTGCACTTTGGTCCATAAAAATGTGGCTTTTCAGATGTAAAAATTCTTGCTATTCGTTATAATTATTTTCAAAAAGTTGGAATAGCTTTGGTGGAAGCTAAAGAACATTTTGCTTTCCTTTTATTTAATGATTACTTGTATTCAATTCAAATGTGTTCCTAATATTTCATTACAGTGATAAATATTTAATAGTAGTTTCTCTTGCAAAATTGTGAATTTAAAGTTTAAATCACAAGTGTACTTTTAGGATAAATGTGACTTGCAGATTCACGGATGATTGGATTTGTCGTTGGAAGATTGAAAACGACATTTTTGAATTGTTGAAATATTTGCAAGTTCTTAATTAATGTGATTGCTTGATCTTTTCCTTTTTTGATTTAAAGCAGGGCAAATCTTTAAATGTAAAACTATAATACAAGTTGTAACATAAGCATCTTTTCGTCATTTTGTTTTGGGATATTCGGGAAAGTTCCTATTTTTGCATTTTTTTTTCTTATTCTGGGTACATGAGGGAGCAGATGTTTGAACTTAAAACCTTTGCTAACTATCCATACCTCTCACCATTAGATCAGATTTCGTGGTTCTATTTTTTACACTGCGTTAATATAATATGAATTCTTTTATTAATGTTGCATGGCTACTTTTTCTGCTGTTTAAATTTAAATTAATAGTCTCAGTAGTATATTCTAATTTTTTTTATCCTTGTGGTTGCAGGGAACAACTTTTGATCCTACTGCACAAAAGATTGTTAGTGAAGATCTCAAGAGGAAACTTGAATATTTTGTAAGTTGAAACAGCTGTCTGTTTGAATACTCAATTATAATTATCAATGATGTGATCTTTCATGCCTCTGTTTCCTAATTTACAGCAATCCAAAGTAAAGGAATCTCTTAGTGTGATTAAGCCTCATTTTAACCATGAAAGCCCAGTCACTGCAATTGCAGCAATCCAAGATCTAGAGATACTGGCAACTATGGACCTTAATGCCCCATTGAATGATGAAACACAGCAACTGCAGCAGTTTCCTCAGCCACAAGTGCAGCCACAGCCGCAGCCTCACCAGCAGCAACAGCCAGATTTTCATCCACAGCAAATGCCACAGCCGCAGATGTTTCATCAACCATTGCCACAGCCGCATATGTTTCAGCAGCCATTTTCACAGCCACAGATTTTTCAACAGCAAATGCCTCAGCCTCAGATGTTTCAACAGCAATTGCCACATGTTCCATTGCAGTCACAGCAGCAGCAATTGTTTCAGCCACATGCATGAGCCCCCGAGCCTGGTGTTGCATAGGCCTCAAATAATGAGCAACTTGTACAAGTGTTTTCTAAAAGGCACAGGAGGTAAAAGATCTGTAAAGCGAGTAGGAAGTAGCTGAACTGATTTTTTATTGAGTGAAATGACTGTGTCCATTTAAGTTTGTTGTTTGTGCACTTTTTTAGGATGACTCTGAAGCAATATTTAGAGTACTGATTATTCTGTTATTTTAGTAATTCTTGTTGGACTCTGTAGCTTAATTTATTCGCATTAATGCTTGTCAAACCTTTCTAGTTTTTATATTCGCTTTACCGTCCTTTCATCTATGCTTAATGCTAGTGTCCTCTATAGTATTTCACTTGTTTCTAAATGTGAATGACACTTTGACTATGAGACTATTAGTTAAGAAGTGGAATGTCAATACTAATAAAAATAAGTTTGTCAAAGTCCCTACTTTTAGAACGAAATACATTTACACTCGGATTAGGGTGGTTTAATGAGTTTATAAACTTGTTATTTAGACTTGTCGTTTTTCATGCTCTTTTCTCTCTGCCCCACTTCATACTGTTCGATCTGTAGGATTGAGAAAAAAACCAAGCAGTGGAAATCAGAAATTCTTTTTTTGTTGTTTCAGTAAGCCTAAATTGAGATGGAAAGCTAGTTGGGCTGTTGTAATGGTTTTTGTCATGGCTTTACTTTTTGCCTACATTATTTTTGACGTTTAATTTCATAAGAAAGGAATAGTTCCATCTGTATAGGATAATATAATAGTCGAACAAGGTAAATTTTCTGAGGTATTGCCGTTTATTTGTTTTATGAATCCCCCTTCCGAAACTGCAGGGAAATAACTTGACTAGTTGTTGCAAAATTGAAAACGGTTAAGTTCATAAGTTTTTGTGTGGTTTATGTATTTTCTGGAGGATTTTATTGATGTATAATCCGAAGTAGAGTTTCCCATCCATTATTCTGAGCTTCAAGGAGTTACTGCATCTGTATATTTGATTCTACTTGAAGCTGGAATTTTTAAGAATAATATATGGGCTCTTTTGGGAATTGCCATGATCACTTACACAAGAACTGAAGAAGAATTTTATGGAGAGATCAAGAAATGTTATTAGTGGGCCTTTTCACTTTACCCTTGGAGGTGGGAATGAGTTCTTTGTGATCAAGAGTTCATATAGTAGTCTAGTGAAAATGATACTATAGGCGCTTGCTCGGTGGAGTTCGGCATAACAGTGGGCAAGAAGTGATTCACAAATTGATGTTTATATCAAGACATGGTTTACTATATTTTTGGACGTTTGACATAATTATAAGTATCCCTTTTGTGGGCAAAATATGATAATTTAATTGCCAAGAAAATTGTTTTCCTCTTTCCTTGTAGCCTATAACATTGATACCCGAAATAGCTTTCGATGTTCGAACTTGTTGGATGTGAAAAGTGTTTTCATAAGCTCGGTGAGGAAGAACTGCTTCTTCCTAATGTCTAAACGCCCGTGGCTAAAAGATGCCAACCACATTTTGACCCAAAAAAAGTATATTATACGAACAAATTATTTTTACCACACACAATGTTTTATTTTTCGAAACCTAATATGATATATTGTATTAGATTTGATTGTATAAATTTATAAAATACTATTTACCTTATTAGGCGTAAATATTATATTATATAAATTTACATGGTCAATTAGATTTAACTCAATTTAATATGGTCTATCATTATATTATCAAGACTTAACTAGACCTGGTTATATAACTAATAAATAAAAAAAAAATTTAATCTTACATCAATTATTTCTCTTTTAACTCCAACCGTACATATTAAAATTATATTAGGTTTTATCTCTATTCCTATTAGGTTTAATACTATTTGATTTTATCCTATATGATGTACCAAAAGAAATGAAAATCTATTAAGATGATGATAATTAAACATGTAAAAATGTATATTTATAATTAATTTAAGCATTTAAAGATTAAAAAGTTAAGAAATTTGTGTTGAATCAAATTGTACAGCTCTGGTGCCCTGTATGTAATATAAAACTATATTTGGGAGTATAAAGAAATATATAATAAAGTGGTTATCATTAGAATGATATGAAATGAGATGAAATAATTTGAATAGATATGTTGTTTGAAAATTTTAATTAAAAAAAAAAGAAAAGAAAGACTTCTATCATTTTTGTTTAAAAATTACAATGAAATAAATGAAATAAAATGAACTATCAATTTTTTTTAATATTATCTTTTATAACATAAACAAATAATTAATAATTTTACTATTGCTCAATACATAATATAGGATATAATAATATTTTAAATTACTGAGTCCCTCCCTTCTATTCATGACCCTTAATTTGGGAGACAAAAAAAAAAAAATATATTTTGAATGATTAGAGACGGTTTTGGAGGCTTTTCCCTATCATTCAATTCCTTTCTCATAAAAACATTCAAACATATATTCATTTCAATTTAGTCATTCTATTATTTATCACTCATTTCCTAACCTTCCATCCAAACATAGCCTAAGGGCAAAAGATCTCACCAATAAGAAAGAAAGTAATATAAAAATGAAGAGTGTGTATAAGATTTATAACTTTTTTCCACCAATATTTTATTCTCTCTTTCTCCCTATTAAATTGACAGCCTAAAAAGATTCTGAATTTTACAATTCCTCTTTCCATCATTTTTTTCCTTTTTACCTCTTTTCTATCTTCTTAATTGACAACCTCAATTTACCTACGACTTGAGAGGATTTGAATTCGCAGTAAGGAGAATTTAGTTTAGTGGAAGTGGTTGGCTATTTTTGGAGACATTTCGGAATTGTGTGAAGACTTTCCCAGATTGACTTAATTTGGGTCCAAAGGTGTTCTGATTTGCAGATAATTGAATGTGTCATTTTGGGAGTTAGATTTTCTTATGAGTGTCTCGGTAAATTTGCCACTTTCTTTCATGTTTCTCTTTTTCTGAAATTTACAAAAATTTACCGAAAAAAATATGAACAATCTTTCTTGTAATTTTGGTTCGTACTTTGCATCTGGGCTTCTATTCTTTCCATTGCCGAAGGTATAGGCCCAGATTTGTCGTGTTCTTGCTGGTTTTTTGGATTCTTTTCTTTGTATGTTATGATATGACAGAATTTGTAATATTTAAACTATAATGTAAATTATTGCATTGTGTTCAATTGTACAATTCTATTTTTAAAATATTAATAGGTGTCTACTGTTTGTGTGTTTGGTTATTATGTAATAGACTATTATATAATTTAGAAGTTTATAATCAGATTTATTACTATGTATTAATTTTTTTTTTTTGGGGGTTAAAAGCAGGTGTTATGTTAATTTTGTCCTCAATTTTGCCTTAAACTTATAATTTTTTTTATATAGTTAAGATTGATATCAGTCTCTTGAACAATCAGAATCTTAAATTTAACACGTACAATACAATATTTTTTCCAATCAAAATCTCTAATTGAAAAAAATATCTATCTCTTGGGAAAATACAGCACAATTTCTTTCGCAATCCCTCATTTTTGTCCGATCCATTGAGTTTTGCCCAAAAACTATATTATCTGGGAAATTAAAGTTTTGGTCTAATTAATTTTAGGATGAGGTAGATATCTTTTGTAAAAACTTTATGAATATACATGTATTAGGTTAATTTTGATATCTCTAATTAAATGTAAATTCGAAGTTAGAGAATGAATTCTCTTTTTTTTTTTTTGTAAATTTTCTATAACTTAAAAAAATTATAAAAAGATGCACATCAAGCCTATTTCTAAACCCTACTTTTTTTCTCTTTCCCCTTACTCTGCATTTCTTGGCAATTTGAGCATGCAATGTAAATGAAAAAAGAAATTATTTTTCATATCTTATTTTGATAATAATATCCACCCAAATACTTAATCTAATTATCTAACTTTTTTATTGCCCTCACATGACAAATTTATTGGAAAGGGATTCACCCTCCCCAAGATGCCACATGAGGTATTAAAAAAAATAAAAATTAATAATACATGTGTATAAAAATTTGTATATATGTAAAATTGACTGAAAGTGAAATATTTGGAGAAAAATATTAAATTGATCTCTTATTTTTTAACTAGGTGACAATTTAATTCCTCATTAAAATATTATGATAAATTAATCCATCTAAAATTTTATTTTATACAAAATTAATTTTTCATTAATTTAAACGGAGTGATTAGTTTTGTATAAATTTAAATTTTTAAAAGATTAATTTATTATGTTAATTTATGAAGTGTCAAATTGTCACATATAAAAATAAAAAATTAATTTTATACTTGTTTTTTTTCAAAATATTTAAGGCATAGAATATGATCTTTGTTTTTATTCTCAAACCACTTGAAAATATTTTCTCCTCGTCTTTATCTTATAAAATAAATTTCCAAATACGTGGATGTAGCGGTTTTGGTCCCAGATTGCATCATCATATGACTTTGTTCCCATTTCCCATACTGCTAGTAGTGTTGAATCCAGCTGGAAGAAATTGTTGCATTTCAGCGTCATCCCACCTTCTTCACAATTTAACTTCAAGAAGTCAGTCTTGGGGAAAGGAGACTAGGAGTCACTACATGGGATTCATTGTGATAATTTTAAGTCCAAGTTGATCCAGTGTTGCCCCTAAAAGTGTGATAAAATTCTAAATGTAAAATATGCAAAGTGACTCTAAATTATTGAGATTAAAAAAGAATAAATGGAAAAGGAAAGAACCACACTTTATATATAGTAATCTCACTAATCCTTATTCAATGTCTCTTTAACTTTAAAAATATTTTTAAAAACTTGTATTTTAACATAATTTTCCCTTGGGTTCATAGGCTCTATAGTAAATGTCAAAATTATAATGCAAAGAACCAAAAAGGAATAGCCAAAGATGAGAGGAAAAATAGAGAAACAAAGCATAGCATAATTAAAACAGAAAAGAATTTGAAGGAAGCTGGGATAGGTTATGATTTGCCAGACCCATACTTGTGCTAGTAAAAGAGGCTAGTATGGTTGTAATATTCTTCCCCAACAAGAGACGTGTCACGATCTAAGTCGATAGGGCATGACAAATATAGGATGAAGTATCTTTCATATTCGTGAACTTATTAGAAACCTCAAAACAGTAAAGCTTATATAGACTCACATTAAATAAACATTAAATCTCATATACTCTTCATGCAATCGTTGATTGAATCAGTTTAATCCTGGGTAAGAAGTTGGGCAGGGTATTCCTTGAGTTATAGACCTTTTAAAATTTTTACAACAGAGTTATCTAACATACCATAGTAATACATTAAATATTTAGTCTATATACAAGGAAACAACTAAACCAAATTATAAAATAAGAAAGCCCATAACTTTAGTAGTAGGCTAGACTCACCAAAAAATAAAAACACTACGGTTCCTAATCTATAGGTGGGTTTTGGACTGATGCTGAAATATAAAAAATGTTAAATAATGGAGTGAGTAGAAACTTAGTGAGCAGGTAATTATAATATTGTAGAAATGGAATAGGCTTACAATAGTATGTCTTTTGAAATTTAAAAATAAGATATAATACATTTATAATTCAATAATACCAAATAGAGAATAATCATTAACAAAATACATTGATAATTTCCTATAGAATCAGTTATAATTTTCAAATACAGAATTAGTTCAAGACTAGTAAAAACATATCAAAATAGTACCCATTTCAACTATAAGCATTGAGTAACTGTAATAATGGCCCTAAACCTCAAACAGAACATAGAGGTAAGGGTATTATACTCAATCTTATCAAATTATTAATTACAGTACATTACGGCTAACGTCTATTACCGTTAGCTACAAAGTTTTGTTTTGGATACATTCCCAATATTACGGAGATATATAAACATCCATATTCAGATATCGAAATTTCAAAATCGTACCACTTCAGAGTTCAGATTTCAGTATTTCTAATAATTCAAAATTCAGAATCATAATGGATAATTTAAAATAATATCATACATAATTAGAATTACCTACTCACCTAAAAATAGTATATTAACCTTCTCTTATCCTTAATTATAATTCCATTATTGACAATTTTTTAGCCATGTAAAACATTAAATAAAATACTCTTAACATTCAATCTTCATGAATAAATTTAATTATTTAATTCTGTCACCGACCTAATTAATTATTCCAAATTCACATTTAATTAAATCACCTCTTTAACCCAATTTGATCTTCTTTTTCACTAAATTTTAGGAAATTAAATTTTTTTTGGGCCACTTTCCTTAATAATACTTCAAAATACTTATGGTCTATATTTCATTTATTATTGTTATTATTATTATTATTATTATTATTATTATTTTCAATTTATTCCATTATGCACTTATTAAATTTCTAACACCTACCATCACACAAATTTCACTTAGGGGTCATTTACTAAATTTCAAAATTCCCATTTAACTTCAAATAATATTTATTGCTATCTAATTAAGCTAAACAAATTTTTCCCTTCTAATTTCCATCTTATTTCTTCATGAAAAATTAAGAAAAATTAGAAATTCATCTTAAAATTCAAACTAAAATTTCCAAAAATTCTAAATCACTCCCTAAATGTATAGTAATATTTAAAAAGCCTTAAGAATTCAAATTTTACTTATTTCCAAGATTACCCCTATACCTAAAAATGGGGGCTTTTCAATCTGAAAGCCAAAATTCACAATTGATAAGTGATTTTAAGGGAAAAAGGTGCGAAATTCACTTATGAAGTGTAATCCTAACTCAATTTGAAGCAAATACCCCAAATTGAGTTCAAATTGGCCTATTTTTCTAATGAACAGTGCTAAAATTAGGGTTATTCAATTTGAAGCAAATTAGACTAAATTAATCATTGCAAATGAAGGAGAAATGACCAAAATTGATGCAGAAAGTAAAGCCTTAAGCTAAATCAAAGTAAAAACACACCAAAATCGCAAAATTTGAGCTCAGATTGCGCATGTATAAGCTGTCAAAAAATCGTGTCATTTTTCAGTGAATGGTGGTTGGTGGGGTTTGCAAGAGGGCCAATGGTGTTGCTGGGTGGCCGGTTGACCACTGGCGATGCTTGATCAGCGGTGGGTAGTGGTGGAACATGGAGAAACTGACGGCACAGTAACGCGTACTGGGAGTGTTATGCAAAGATTATGATGTTCTAGTGGGTTTTCATGATATGATTTGTGTAATAAAATAGTGTTAGTGGGGGTTAATGGGTATAGTAGATGTAATTATTGTAATAAAATAATATTAGTGAGAATAATTGTTATAATTAAGGGTAATAAAATATTTTAGGTGGGGAATATTGTATTTTATCAAATCAAATTTTTCCTCACATATACTTGATTATCACACCCGGTTGAGTTAAAAGTGCTAAGAAAGCATCAGGTAAAACTTAGATATTTACTCTAGTTACAATCTCAAATAAATCTACTTCATTGACTAAGTTTTCTATTAAGCATCCCTTTTGAGTTTAAATTTTATGGGTATTATAAGTTGGTTTGGTTTGTTTTATGGATTACTCCAATAGGCTTGTGTAAGTAACCAAGGATTTCATCACAAAATGAAATGCTTAAGTTGATTCCTTGTTTCCTTCGAACTCTGTAATCTGATTGAAAAATACTTTCAACCCTATAATCTGATTAATTGACCATTCAAATAAATTTGAAAAGATAGTTCATACTTAGTTGACCACCTCTTTTTATTAACAACAATTTTACTAATGATCAACCATCATATGCAAGAAATTGGTTGGGTAGTGTGAGTCTTCGGATTGTTGGGGAAGTGTGATATGTAATATTATCTTGCAAAGCAACAAGAAGTAGCATTTTCATGGATAACATGATCGATTTTCCGAAGAGCCGATAGCGGATTTTGAATGATATTTTCAAAGAGAATCTTATTTCTTGTTTGCCATATAATAAAAAGGGATAATCATCGACCAGGAGGTTAAAATTTCTAAATCTCTGTTATGAGCAATATCTTGATTTTGGAGCCATAATTTAATCCATTCAACTATATTCGGCCCTTTGAAAAGATCCATTCTCAATCCAAAAGGGGATGCTTTGTGAAAGGGCAAGTAAGAAAAAGATGATTGGCTGATTCAGAGGCATTCCAACAAAGATGACAGATGAATTCAGCTGAAACTTTGTGGCAGGCTAAATTATTATCAGTGGTTAATGCATTTGATAAAATTTTCCAAAGGAAAAGAATAATATGAAAAGGCAATTTTAGTTTCCACAGTCTACTCGAAGCTATAAATGAACCTTGATCTTCTAACTGATAGTCATTTTCCTTAAATATTAGATTGTAACCATCTTTTATTGCGTATGCTCTACTTCTGTTACCTGTTCATATCAACCTGTCAAGCAAACCAATTCAAGAGAAAGAATAAGATAATGTTTGCTCTCCAATTTCTGAAGGGTAGATATCTTCTAATTGCTAAATGTTCCAATTAGATCTATCTTGTAGAATAAGATCAGAGACTTTCAAATGAGAAAAATCTTGATCTGAATGCAACGACCACCAGTAAGGATGGTTTAATGGGATATTAGAACCGGAACCAATTTGGCTAGTCAGACGAGACGTGATAACATCATGGGATTCTAGAATTCCTTTCCAAATTCATGAGGAGTTAGATTTTTTAAGCAATATAGGAGTTGGACAAGTAATTGCTCCTGATGATCCCCACTGGAAAAGTAAAACAATTTACACCAAAAATACGCTAGATTTGTTTTGCCAACAATGCCTTATTGAACTGAGGAAGTGAAAACCAAGATCGCCGAGCATTTTAGGCATGCATAAGTTGGGCCAGTTTAACATATGAATTCAAGGGCCATCATTTTTGAAGCCCCAGAAAAAATTTGCAATTTTGGAATTGACTTTCAAGCAGTATTTTTGGGACAAATCTACACAAGATAATTGATATATAAGAGTAGAGCTAAGAGTGGATTGGGCTAAGACCATTCTTCTAGCTTGTGAGAGAAGATTGGCTTTCTATCCTTGAATTTTAGGACTAATTCTCTCAATTAGCTCAACATAAACCTTATTCTTTTCATTCCCAAGATCAATGTAAGTGCCAAGGTATTTCATTAGTTTAATCACATATTTAATCCCAAAACTGCTGGACATCATTGTTTTTTAAAACGATGTGGCGAATTAAGATTGAAAACCATGAGAGATTTAACTTTATTTATATCCAGCCCATAAATGGCACTAAATTTATCTATGATGTTTTTAACCACATTACAAAACTCAGGGATTACGCTGAAGAATAAAATTGTATCGTCAACGTACATTAAACGGGATATGGAAGTAGTTGATCTGCAGATCTGAATATTCTTCCTTAAGTTTTAAGATTGAACAGATAGTGGGAAAATTCATCTTCTTGAGAACAAGCCTTAGGAAATCTTAAGAAATCCTATCAAAAGCTTTCGTAATGTCCAACTTCTGAATGCACCATCTAGTCTTTGATCTTTTAGTATAGTAAATTTTATTCATGAGCTCAAATGCAAGTAATATGTTGTTTGTGATTGATCGACCTTTTATGAAAGCACTTTGCAGAGGGGATATTAGGTCTGGAAGGATTAATTTGAGACAATTTTCAAGTATCTTTGAAATGATTTTAGACAAGGCATTGCATAAGCTAATAGGTCTAAATTCTTTGAAGTATTGTGGCTGATTAGATTTAGGAATAAGAGTGATCCATGTTTTGTTTAAGCTTTTAAGCATATAACCTTTTTCCAAAAGGACCTAACGATGAAAGTAATATCTTTATTGGTTATGTCCCAATAAGTTTAGAAAAACATAACATGAAAAAATATATATATAAAATTCTATTTAAATGTAAAGTATATAAAGTTTTACTTTTGATAAAATAATTCTATAATTAAATTATTTAAAATTATTAATTAATGTTTTATTAATAGAATTTTGTGTTTCTTTATCTAATATATAATATTTTTACTTTTTGTAATAATTTTATAATTTTCTAGAAATCTTATTAATTAAACATAACTTTATGTTTAATTAAATTTTTATTTTTTAGTATAATTTTATATTATCATTTGTTATTAATTTGTTAAATTATTTTCCTTCAACGTTGAAAGGGCATGCCAACCAGAGAAAAAAAAAAAAAAAAAGATCAAATTGCGAAATTTTGATTCCTGTGACCTGACTTTGTCACCTAGGTGATGGGAATTTATTTCTCGTGATCTTTTAATTTTTTTTTAAAGTATTTTAAACATTTAGATAATTTAAAAAAATCCTCTCTATTAGATAGTAATAAATATAGAATAGGTAATATTTATTTTATTTAAATATTAAAAATTCATTTAAGTAATAAATATCACTCGGTATATATTTATCTGACTAGCGCGTGTGCAGGAGTCAACCAATGACAATACTAATAATTTTCTGAGTTTTTAAAATGAATAAAGCAGTACCACACTTTTGGAGCAATTATCAGAATATGCATGTGTGTGTACGAAAGAGCGTTTAATAGGTTCGGACAAGCAAAGCCGCCCATGGAGCAGTCAATAGGCCTCATGCCACTAGCTGGGCACCACTTGACTTTGAAAGAGGTCCTCCATCTCATTTATTTTTCAGCTTACCAACCTTTTCACGTTTTTATAATATATATATATACCTTCATACGAGTTATTAAAATAATGAATATTATAATATAACATTTTATTTAAGATTGAGTGTAAATCTGGATAATTTAATTTGATTCCACCATATTAAGTTAGGTTAAATTTAATAAAAATAAAAAAATTTATAAAAATATTGAATTAGGTTAAATTCTGAGTACAACCTTTACTCTTCGATTATATTTTTATTTTGTATAATTTAATTAATTTATTTTTATTTATAATAAATTTTAAATATATCAATTCATTTTAAATCTTAATTATTTTTAATTTTTTAAAAAATATTTTTATTAATTAAAAATAAAATTTAAAAATAATAAATAATTAAAAAATAAATATAGACTTAACCTGGCCTGATCCAACCCAATTCAAACCTGACCATTTACCAGACCAAGTCGGATCCCGTAGCATATTTTTTTGCTTCAATCTTTTAATAGGTCGAATCCCAAATTATGTTCAAACTCAATTGTCACGATATTTAAACACCCCTAACAAATTCATATGAATTTGACCTTAAAAATTTTCCTACGTGAGAGTTGATTTATTTTAAAATTAAGTATACCCCATAACAACTAATATGACATATAAATCTATTTTTCTATATCCTAATTTTAATTTATTCAGTACCATTTGTTTTGTTACTGGATTCGCTCTCATGACATAGGCCAAGCCGCATGAGTTCAACTCTGATATATCTATACTTTTTAAATTCTTCATTTTAATTTTTTTTTTGGAGATTACTATCATTTTGGCCTCTCAAGTTTTAACTTAATAATAATTTGGTCCTTTATAAATTTAAAGTGACAAAATGGTCCCTCAAAAATTTATATAATAAGCCGATAGGTCCATTCATCATCTTCCCATTCAAAGATTGCTAAGATAGACTATTTTCTACTAATGTAAAAGCTAGATGCATACTCGGTAAACCTAAATTCTAAACTCTAAATCCTAAATCATCAACACTTCATTAAATGTAAATAATTTTTAAGATTTTTTGGACCAAAATTAAAAGAATAAGTCATAAATATGGTATATGTATGATTAAAGAAATCCTAAAAATGCTTTACACTTGGTAAGCTGTTAGTGATAGTAAAAAAAATTATTTCATGTGTACATCTAGCCTCCATGTCAGCAGAAAATAATCCTATCTTAACATTTTTTTTTTTTAACGGAATGATTTTAGAGAGACTTGTTCAATTTATTGATGAATTTTTGAAGGATTATTTTGTCACTCCAAATTTGTATAAGACTAAATGTTAGTAAGTTAAAATGTGAGGGTCTAAAATGATTTTTTTTTTCTACCATATTAATTTCTTCATTTATGTAACAAATTAATATAACTATAATAAATAGATAAATGCATTTTTTTTATTTTTTATTACGAATTGCAAGTACTACACTTTTTTGAATTGCAAACAAAAGAAAAAAATTGTGTGTTTGTCCTCTGCACGGTTAAGAGTTGAAAAACGATAATAATGATTTTGTTGATGATGGCATGCATAGGTCAACTTTGAGGGCTCCAATTTATATCGCGACATAAAATGATACATTTGATTATAGGTTTTGAGTTCTTGATATAGAGTTATGCTTCTTATTGTAAATAAGTATCCTAATAGATTTATCAGAAGTTAATGTTGTAATGTAGGTATCCTTTAACCATAAAAATCTTAACGTAAAATAGTTTTCTTTCCAAAGTCTAGAAAAGTAAAATTAATAATACAATGTTGAATTATTTTTATTAAAAAAATACAGAACATGGCAAATTGTTGAATTATCACATGCAATATCTAAAGACTCAGGTGCTAGAGAATTTCCAATACAAACTTTAGTGTAATATTTTTATATTATTTCTTTTAAAAAGTACAATGGAATAAATTAATTTGATATAAGTAATATCTTTAGTTATATACTAATTTATGATATATATATATATATCCAAAAAGTGATTTCAGAAGGGTGGAGTATGCATTTTAACCAAGACACTATAGGAAAACTGACGGATTGCAAAAAGGCATTGAATGAATGGAGAATAGATTGTGGGAGATGATATTGTTTAGTGTTGCAACAATGCCTGGGAACTAGCGCTTTTCCTGACGGCCTCGCAGATACTTTAGTTGCTCTTATCCCTAAAACAAAGGAGCCCCAAAGTCTCAGGGACCTTAGACCTATCTCTTTGTGTAACATGATTTACAAAATAATCTCCAAGACTTTCGCAAATAGATTAAAATAGATTTTGCCTGGTATAATTTCAAAAACATAGTTTACTTTTGTGCTTGCAAGATTGATCATTGATAACATACTTGTAGCCTTTGAGTTGATTCAAACTATGTATAGGAAAACAAGAGGTAAACAAGGATGGGTGGTAAAGACAGATTTTAGTAAAGTTTATGATAGAGTGAGTTGGATTTCCTTAAAAGCTATTTTAGTCAAATTGGGCTTCAATAGCAAATGGGTTCATTAGATGATGATGTGCATAAAAAGAGTCAAATACTCTTTTCTCTTTAATGGTAAAGAAGTGGGCCCCATAACCCTAGTGAGGTCTCAGGCAAGGTGACCCTTTTTTCTTATACCTCTTTATTCTTTGTGCATAGGGCCTCTCAACTTTATTACACAAGGAGGAGGGTAGTAGCTTAATTCATGGGTGTCGTACTAGTGTTAGTAGTCTAAGAGTTTCACACCTTTTATTTACAAATGAATCTTTTTTCTTCTGCAAGGCTGAGGAGATATAGTGTCAGCACCTCTTAAGGATTCTAAAAACCTATGAAACAACCTTGGGTCAATCTATCAATTTCCAAAAATCAGATATTTTCTTTAACCTGAATGTAAGGCATGAAGATAGACAAAAACTGTGTGATATCTTGAATATTCATACTCCTCTTGATCATGGACACTATTTGAGGCTCCTATCTCTAATTGGCAATAGGAAGAAATCAGTTTTTACTTTCTTAAGAGATAGACTATAGGGAAAAGTTCAAAATTAAAAGAACAAATTCTTATCTAAAGCTAGGAAAGAAATTATGATCAAATACGTAGCTCAAGTAGTGCCTACTTTCTACAATGGAGTGTTCCTTCTTCCTATATTTCTTTGTGAAGAACTCCAAAGGATGATGAATTCTTTCTAGTAGGGTAGTAACCCGAAATCTTCCAATGGTGTTAGATGGTTTTCGTGAGATAGAATGTGCAGTGATAAGGAAGATGGAGGGCTTGACTTTTGCAACTTACACTGTTTTAATCTAGCTATAGTAGGAAATCAAGGTTATAGGATGGAAACAACTAACAACACTTTTTATTATAGGATCTTCAAGGCAAAATACTTTCTAAAAGGAGAATTTTGGTAAGTTCAATTGGGTTTTAAACCTGAGCTATACTTGGAAAAGTATTTGGTCTTCCCAAAAGCTTTTAAAGCAAGGTATGTGATGGCGAGTTGGAGACAGAATGGACATAAAGGTATGGCTGGACCCATGGATCCCAAGAGAAGGCAACCTTTATCTTGCTAACAAATGGGGTATGAGAGACGACAATTTGATAGTTGCAAACCTTGTAGATAGTAATTCGAAAAAAATGGTGCTATAGGAAAATTGAAGGGCTCTTATCAGAAGTAGACAAGGAACATATCCTTTCAATTCCTATTAGCATCACCCTTCGAAAGGATAAACATATTTAGCATCTTGATAAACGAGGATGCTACATGTTGAAAATAGCTTACTGCTTAGCCTTTGCAAATGCTAAAAGGAGCAAACAAGAGTTGATACCAGTCGATTGGGGATGTTTATGGTGTTTAAACCTTCTACCAAAGGTTAAGAATTTCCTTTAGAGAGTTTGTAGAGGCATTCTTCCTGTCGAAGCCAATCTTGTAGCACGAAGAATTGGCAATAATGTTACCTGTCCTTTTTGGAGCGATATTGAAAACTCTATCCATACTCTTCGTGCTTACTTGATAATTAGTTTATGTTAGAATAGGTGGAATCAATTCCAGATAGACTCCCCCACTAACTTTCAAGACTACCTACAAATTCCCTGTTAGGAATCGCGGCACTAGATAGCAATATTAGAGAATGAGAAATGAAGATTAACACAATCTTTATTTGAATGTGAGGAGAGAACAATCAAATTTTCTCTAAAAAACAAGAAAACACACAATCTTTCTTCTTAAGTGGAAGAAAAACTATTCACTCTCTCAACAAAGGAGATTTCACTACTTTTATAACTCTTCACACTCCAATACTAAACCCCAAAGGGAAAGGCCATATTTATAGTCATCCATTTTAAAAAATTTTCAACAACCTTATCTTCCAATTTTATAAAAAGGTGATAACTTTATCTTTTATTTTGTTAAAAGATGCTAATCTTATCTTTCACTTTGTCAAAAGTTATCAACTTTATTTTTCACTTTATCAAAATGTGTCAACCTTATCTTCTACTTTGTTAAAAGGTGTCAACCTTATCTTTCACTTTATCAAAAGTTACCAACTTTATATTTTATTTTATCAAAAGTAGAAACCAATTTTCAACTAAATTTATTTTTGTTAAAAAGTGATAACAAAATTTCTACCATCTTTTTTTCATTGTCAAAAAGTAGACACTAAATTTGTCTTTACCTTTTTTACAATCTCCCACTTAAAGTCAATTTTGGTAGGTTCAAAGCCTTTTCCTTTCTTGCCATCTCTAGTTGCTCATGCCTTTGCTAGGCCAATTAATTGAAACATATCAATAACTGTGAATTGCCTCTGAATACCTTCTTGTTTACAAAATACCAAGAAGTCACCGTCTACGATCTTTCTTCCAAATTCAAGTTTCACTCGTGGTTTGAATTCATTCTTGAACCCGGGTAGGAAATCAGGTTCTACAAGAATCTTTAATCCTTGTTCTAACATGTGGCTTAATCTACAATGCCACATTTTTACTGATTCTTCTTGGCAAGTAGAAGCAACAGATTCTTCTCCTTGTTTCAACGTATTTCCTTGAAACATAAATAATTTTGAAGTGCTCTTTCTTGTTTTCATGACCATGAGTGCTCCTTTTGTGACTTTCATAAACCTATTTTCAATTTGAGTTTTGAGTTCGAGGTCATCAAATTGCCTAACAGATAATAAATTTTTCTTTAGGCTTTTTACATACCATACCTCTTGGATAGTATGAATCGTGTCCCTCATGCACCTTTATCTTGATGGTCCCAATGCTAACAATCTCCAAAGTGTGATCATTTCCTATGTACACATATCCATAAGAGATAGGCTTGTATGAATGAAACCAATCTCGTTGGGATGTCATGTGCCATGTAACTTCTAAATATATAAACCAAGTGTCAGAGAATAGATCTCTTGTTGAACTAATTGCTGCTTCAGTACATAAGATTCTATCATCATCAGAGGTATTAGTAACGCATCCTTGAGAAGTTGTTCCCGGAGCCTTCTCTCCATTTTTCTTGTTGTACCAACAATCTTTCTTCATGTGCCTTTTTCTCTCGCAATGATAACACTTAATGTTTTTTTGCTTCCTGACTTCGATTGTCTTTGGTTTTGACTCCCACTAAAGTCACATTCTTTTGATCTTCCCCTCACCATCGATAATGCCTTTACTTGTTTAGTAGTCGTTAACATGTCTTCTTTATTTTTACGCCTAAATTCCTCTTCTAAAATAGCATCTGCAACATCATTGAAAATAATATTATTCATAGGAGAGCAATTTGTTAAGTTGATGATGAGTTGATCATATGAACCTAATAGACTTTGAAGTAGGAGCTTCGCATGTTCATTTTCTGCAATGTTATAGTTCAACAATGAAAGTTGGGAGAATAAAATATTAAAATTGTTAATGTGGTCCATTGTCGTAATGAACTCGGACATGTGAAGAGTGTATAATCTTCCCTTCAAGAATATTTTATTATGGACTGACTTGACTTTATACAATCTGATGAGTGTGTTCCAAATTTCTTTTGTTGTTTGCTTTTTTGCAACACTTGACAAGACTGAATCTGTTAATGTTATATGCAGGTTAGCAATAGCATTGTTGTCCATCTCTTTCCACTTGTCATCTTTGATCGTATTCGTTTCTTATCAATTGCTGCAAATGCAATTGTCTTTCCTCATTATTGCCATCATCTTCAATTTTCACAGAAAAAAATTACTCCCATTGAAATTCGATTTGATAGCCTAGAAGATATAGGGTTCTAGAAATAATTTTGCATGGAAACACAAACCCTTTTTTCCAGCAAAGGTAGTAGATGAAGCTCTATCCTATTTAAAAGACTGACGAAAAGCAATGGAAACAGAGAGAAGAATGTCACTCTTTCAAGTTGGGGATATGATGGATGATGCAAGCTCAGAGAGGCTGACAGTGAATGGATTTGTAACGTGGATGCAGCTACGTTTAAAGATCAAGGTGTTTCAGGTTAAGAAATAATTTTCAGATCGTAAGAGGGTAAATTCATAAAAGCCTTGTCAGCTTTTATTCGTGGCAACACATCTGTTAACATCATGGAAGCTTTTGCATTGCGAACCGTAATCTAGTGGGCCTTAGGCAATCTCAGCTCCAAAGGCTGCATTCTCTCGAACGCCCAGTGAGTCATCAATTACATTGCTGCACAAGATATCGATGATTCTGAATATGACCTCGTTGTTGATGATTTTAGGTCTCTTCTTTCACTTGGAAGTAGAATTTCCTATATGTGGGTTTGAAGGCAAACTAATATGGAGACACAGTCTTGCGAGAGTCTCCATAAATTATGCTAACTTTCAAGTTTGGAATGCTGTTCCCTTTTCTTCTTAGTTAATATATGATGTTTTATTCGAAAAAAAAAAAAAAACTTGATTTTCTTACTAAAACACGCGCTTTGAGAAGCCTGTGATGAAGGAAAAAGACATACAGTAAGAACTTTCAAGCAATTAATAATACTGTTCGTTTATGGAGTTGACTGCATTAAGCCAATTAGATTAGAAGTCTTCCCTTGTTTGGTGCTATAGAGATTTATGCGTACAAGTTTTTTATTCTTACTACTTGATATGTACTTCATCCTAAGCAAATTATAGATTCAAATTAATGGTCAATTAAGACTTTCAGGCATTATTTCTTTGTATACTTTTTTTAAAAAAAAATTCCGCGTATAATTCGTTTTCAAATATATGTTGGGTATTATTTAATCACTTACATATTAAATTATCTACCCCATTGATGGACTGATTGCTTTTAATGAATTAGGTAATTAGGTAAAATATTGGTGCACATAATGGACGTCAAGTGACGGTTGGGCCAAGGCTATTTGGAGATAAACAAGTTGATTATTTTTTTAAAAAAACGTAACTATTTTGATTCTTTTGGGGCGTTTGACTATGCTTTCATTTGCTTGAAAATGAAGAGTTACTTATGAGTTGTAGCAAAAACAATTTCTTGATTAGGGAAAATGTGAGAAATTGGAGATTTCTCCTTCAAATATAAGCAAAAGCAAAAAAAAAAAAAAAAAAGGAATTATTTGTGAAATAAAAATACTCTTACTGATCAATATCCTTAATTATCATATTATTTCTTTTTTATTTATAGTATCTCTAATTCAATTTGTTCTCTTACCGTTATAACAAATAAAGAAATATATATATATATATATATATATATATATAATTATATATTTTAACTTAATATATTATAATGTTTATTTGGTTGAATTTTTATATATTTATTGTAATTTTATTTTTAATATTTAATGAAAAAATATTTAGAAAGTTGGATGAAATCAAATATAATAAATGTATAAATTTATTTAATTATTATTAGCTGCAAAGTCATTCCATATATGATATATGCATGTCACTTTTACTAATTTCACAATAAGAAATATTTTTTAAGAAGAGTTTATCAAATAAATAGCAAATCCATGAACACTAATATCAAATAATTTTGCAAACACAAACTTCATGCTTTTTTCCTTACAATATTTTTTGCTTATAAAACTTCTTAAAAATAACTATAATAATACATAAAAATTCATAACAATTATAAAAGGATCATAAATAAATTAAATGCAAATTAATGACCTGGCAGTCACTTTTGAGATAAGGTTGATGTTCCAAAAGTCATTGAATTTTATAAGATAAAATACCTATGATTTTATCCAACTCTGGCTTATTTGGGATATTTTGCTATTTCATATTGAAAGCTACTTGAGATTATAAATCAAAGGCTAGCTAGCTGAGAAAGCAAACAGGATCATTGTCTTAGAAAAATTAATGGAGCAAGAAAACTTAGTAAATAAGCAAAATGCTTTCAGAAAATGAGAAAGAGCATTTAATTAATTAGTTATTTAACTAAGAAAACTTCATAGCATATTCTACTAGAAAAAGGAGCTATTTTTGATGGCACAAACGGGTCAAACCAATCTTCAACATTGAGGCAACATAATGAGAAAAGAAGAGGAAAGAAATTAATATTGTTTGACTTTTCCTTCATCATTTGTACTGAATCCGTAATTTACTAAACTAACACAATAAGGAAAAAGCTTAAAAATCCGAGTAATCATAACTGTACGTGATGATTATTATTAATATTGACATGCAAGTAAGCAATGGTGGCAGAAACAGTATTTGTTGAGTTGCTTTCGGCATTGTGGATTTCATCTAGGAATGATTTTGATCGAATGCTTTAAGCTTTAGTTATTACATTTTTTTTTAATAAACATATAGTCTTTGATTTTTTTTAATTATAAAATTTTTTTTATATAAAGCTCCTTATAATTTGGTTATGTTATTTTTTTAATTATAATATGATAAATATGTAGTTATCTAATTATATTATGATACATATATAATTATTACAAATAATTATTTTATTTTAAAATTAAATTATACATTATTATTGGTTGATTCAACTTTTGTCATATTCTTATTAGATAACAATATAACAAATATATAAATAATTATATATAAATTTAGAATATAATTATAACCCAGCATCCGGTCATTGATTCATTATAAAAATATATTTCTATAGGTATATATCTTATCAAAGAACCAAATTATAAATATTTAAATTAATTGCATCTAATTAATTAAGTTCTTTTTTTTCTTTTTAAGAATTAATGAGCAGCAATTCACCAGCTGGAAGAGGGAAAAAAAATGAGGGAAGCATGAAGTGAAAGGAGAAATAAATGAAATGATGACGTCAATCTCCATTCCAAAAATTTAGAAAGCAAATGAAAAGGAGATATTGATTTTAATTTATAGATTTCTTTGATATATATATATATATATATATATATATATTTATATATATGTATTTATATTGAACGTAGTATGCATAAAAAACGTACAAGTTATTCACAGAAATTGGTGATATTATGAGAGCTTTCACCATGAATCGAAGGGTGAACTTTTCTAAGATTGAAATTACCTAAAATTTATAATTAAAAATATATTATAGAACTCTAGAATATTCTCAATAGGGTTTATCTTTTAGCTAGGGTTTCTATTAATAAATTGTATAATACAAGATCCAAGAATGTGAATTTTAATTGAATTTTTTTATTATTCTTTACAAGATTACAATAATTATCAAAAACAAATTTTATTATAAACTTATTTCTACACTTTCTCTCACTTCTCACACACTCATATAACTTCTCACTTTGTCACACATTCTTATTATCACATTTTCTTATTTATACTATTAGCAAACTATTATTTCAATACTCTCCCTTGCCAACTTTTGAAAGATTTTTACTTATAGAGGTTTCTTTCATGTATATTTTTTAATAAATGATTATCAACTCTTGACAAATTACAACAAATTTTTGAAAGATTTTTACCTAACTTTAAAATTTTTAAAGTTGTTATCAAATTTTAAAAGATTTTACCAAACTTTAAAATTATTAAAAAAATAAGTTGGTGACATATTTAATATGGATAGTATTTAGAACTTTAATTAAATTGCACCAAAAATTCCACCGTGTTGACCTCGTTAATCCTAGTTGGCTTGAGAAGAACAAGTCACTCCTTTCATTAGGTTTTCCACCAAAAGGAAATTGAATAAAATATTCGCATATCTATTTCTGATAGAAACTAGATAGTGACAAGTAATTAACACATTTATAATGGAAGGAAAATTATTCATCATTAATCCTATGTTATTATTTCCCACCAATTTAATTTTTGTTTGCTTTGTCGTTTCATCATATATATTCTCTCTCATATCAGCTATTACAGAATGTGTGCATATATATATATAGATATATATAAATGAAGAGATGAACACGTTGAGTTGTTAATATATAGCAGAAATCTTTATAGAACATAAAAAAAAAAAAGAATAATACCAAATTAAAGAAGATGTTCTTGTCAACATGTTCTGTTGAAGAAGAAGATTTGAACTATGAATCATGGAGGAACCATTATGCATGTACTGTTTGCATGTATTGTATATGTAATATATATATATATGCAACGAGTTATTGGATAATTATTTGAGAGGGATAATCTAAATATTGTTGGAAGTTCTGAAAGGGTATGCTAGCGGCTAGCCTGCTGAAGTTGGCACATTGATGTTGCAAGATTTGACTTTTCCACAATTTTATAATGTTTTATTGGATATTCCAAGATAAGGTGATCAGAAAAAGGAATCTTACAAATCAATTAATAAAAATTATTTTTTACTTGAAAACATTATATGATTATAATTTGGCTAAGAAAAAGAGTAAATTACCTTGCATTTTAAAGATTTAGATAAAATACATCTCATACTTATTTTGTTTCGAAATTATTACTAATCTCTTTTGAAATTTAATACACATTATTAAAACCTCTCCTCCAATTTATTTTATAAAAAAGGTTAATTTCATGTACAGTAAAAAATTGTAATTATAATAGTAAGTTGATGTTAAACTTTAATATCTTAGTAAATTTCATCTTTAAAAGAAAAATATGTTATAAAAAAGTTTCATTAATGAAAAATAAATTAGAGAAATTTTTATCATATGATTAAACGTTAGGAAAACAAATAATATCTTTTGAAAAAATATTAAACATAATTTAGTCAAATTAAACAAATAATGTAATTTACTCCAACGAAAAAAAAATTGAGAAGATTACAAGCACCCCAATGATTCAGGGCATCAAGATAAAGACAAAACGAGGCATAAGCATAACATCTTTGTTGGACCATATATTGGTGTTATCCTGACGAGGTACCTTTCCATCTCACCCTTTTGGACATATGTACACGCGATGGTGGGTTGGCTAAAATATTATTTTAGTTTTTTATTTTTTTTATAAAATTATTATTTTAATTTTTTATTTATTGAAATGTTTAAAATACTTTTTTATTAATTTAAAAAATATTACACTTTGTGTCACTATTTTTTAAAAAAATATTAAATTTAGTTTTTAAAATTTAAAATTTAAGATTTGAGAAATGAATTAAATTTAGTCATTTTCTAAAAATAAAAGATTAATTTGTGATTTTTTTAATGAGTCAAATATTATTTTAAATATCAAAATAAATGAGAGTTCAAAATATAAAAGTGTATTTTTTCTGAGGAACCTTTCTAACCTAATATATAATTTAGGTTTTTTTCAGAAGTCATAATTTAGGTTTTTAAGTGAAGAATTTGTGGGGATGATCAATTTTGGAAAACCAAAATCATCATATATAATTTTGGTGAAGTAAAACCTATGGAGATGTGGGCACAGGGTCACTTTCATTTTGATGAAACAAATAATAAATAATAATTGGCAGAAGAACAAGTCCTTGTCCCTAGCGAGTGAGGAGCTTCTGGATGCACACATGCTGTGGCCAATAGAATTAGAATTCATGGTCAACAATAAATGCAAAGCAGCAATATAATAAATATGCATACATTTCTGTACCTCGATCTGCCACACAATTTATTTTTTTCTTTCTTTCTC